>OW443338.2:15750000-25750000 GCA_937001555.2 Hypsopygia costalis | reverse complement strand
AAAGATAATTTTTAATTAATTTTATTTAGTGAAAATAAAAACGATTAATTTATGGGATCAACTCTATAGCGATTATAAATATTCAAAGAAAAATAATAATTTGAGACCACCAGTTATAAAAAAACAAATAAATATTTCTCATTCAATTCAAATTAGTTCATAGACATCTAGTATCAATTTTATTGAAAATTTATAATAAATTTCGACTGAAGAGTGATTGCCAACGAGGAAAAGAATGAAAAACTATTTGCTTTGTTTACATCGAGTGGTGACAACAGTAAGAGTAGCGGCAAATATGTGACTAAATTACCTAAATATTTTATTGTTTATTGTGATAGAGAGCTAAAAATGTCGACACCTAAAATAAATTGTGGTTGGAGTGTCATCCTATTTTATGATAATTAGTAAAAAAAGTGGATATCATCAAACGTTTACTAAAACATTTAACATAAGTTTCTAACCTCAAACAATAATAAATGGCAAAACATTGTATTAGCACGGCATATACGGGGTGTAGAAGAACTAAGAAATAACAGCCAGAGTTACTTAATATGAGCCGAGATAATTCGTCAAACATTTGTGATATTAACACCTAACAAAATAAGTTTAAACGGAAGCACTTTCTGTGATACATTGTTACTTAGATATAGCGCTCTAATTACTTTAATGGTTTTGTATATGTGTGTGTGATAAGAGTGGTAAGTGCAAGCATGGTGCTGCTTTACTATCATATATTAATACCAAAGTAAACTTGTCAAACACGAGCAATGAACAACAATGTTTTATTTATTCCGTTGATTTGCAAATTTCAACACAACAACAATCATAACCCATTTTTAAAGAAAATTAACAATTCAGTAAAATACCAAAACAGTTTTGTTGACAGTCTTTTCCGAGTTTAGTACATATTTTGCCACGGCATGCACTGAAATTGTTAGATTGTCCTTCACCATGAAGGTTAGTCATAAATTGCTTAAAAAATATTTAACCACGTCTTTATAATATAAATAAAGTTACTTCTGTTAAAAATTGCAGATGTATTTTGTATCGATTATAAACGAGGCTGTATGATTAACAACTGTGTATTTTAATTAAATAAACATTGACAAAAGATTAATTATTGGAACAATATATCATAGGTTGCAATGAGTGCTTAACATCGGGAGGGTCATGAGCCTGTTTGGCACCTTAGTTATAGAAAATGGATAAAAGGGTATTACTGATTAAGTGATAGTTACTTGAAACAGATTAAGGAAATTAATATTAGCAGTGTCTGCGGGTTAGTTTAAGACAAGTAGTTAAGGTTAATTCAACTATAACTGTGACTAATGTACATACTTCTAACAAAACTTAGAGATGAAAGACAGGACACAGTTAATCAAAATTAGTTTGTTTGAATTCATAAGGAAAATAGTTTCAATTTTAAATCTTTGATCCGGCTTGATCCATTGGTTGTTTCTGATTCTAAAACATACTATGGTTTTCATTTTTGATTTGGATGAAATAAAATAATATTCTGGCAAGGTATACTAGACCTACAGTGGCAAAAGTGTGGTATGTAGGTATATGCTTGAATAAATGGTTTGCCTAGACTACTAGTTTTGGAATTTTAGTTTAAATCTGTTAATAGCTTGCATATGGGCAACAGTTTCCTACTTTGGGGGTTGATTGCTTTTTGTGAGTGAGTAAAGTCACACTAACAATATTTTATGCTGCAAGAACTGCTTCACATCGGGTAGGCCGTATGCTTAACAGTTACTGATGTAGGATAAAAGATGTTTTTAAAATTAGGGTTCCTCAGTACAATTCATGAAAACCAATTTTAATTAATTTCAAGCACTTTAAGATGTTCCTATGTTTAGAAAATTTAAGTGGCTTATGGCATTCCTAGGGTTAGTTATACAGTTTGTACAGAGAGTTTAATCCCTGGTGGTTCGTGTTGGCAGCTGTGCCGGGACGTCATTTTCCCAAATGGTCAATTTATAAAATTTGCTTCCCGGGATGCTGGCTCCCTATATCGGCAACTTTCCAACTTTATTGTTCAGTTCCAGACAGTTGAGAAACTGTAGGTTGGCAGCAGGGGTAGCAACTCGTGAACGGTACATTTCATAACTGCAAGCGTCTATAGACAAATGATAATTACCGCACCTGGACCTTGGACCAAAATATTAAATTTTATAGACAATTATGAAGTCTATTACTGTCATTATAATACCCTATGCCAAATTTATCTGCATATGGTGCACCCTGTCAGTTGACGAACAAGGCTTTGACGGACGATAGGTATGGCAGAAGGATAGATCAACAGGGAAAGTATTTCCACCTGTCATAAGATTGCTGTGGATTCCCTGGAGGGTTGTTGTGTTCATACGAGTGGGTGAGGATTTCCTGGAAGATTGTTGTGTTCATGCAAAAGAGTGAGGAATCCCTGGAGGATTGTTGGGATCATGCGAGTGAGTGATGTGACCAGAGGTTGAGGAATTGCAGCGTCGGCAGTGCGGGCAACTAAGCGCGAGTAACACAATATGTGTGCGTTGCTAGCATTAATAGGCTACTGTAACCATTTTGCAAAAAACAAGCATACAGCCCGCCTGATACCGACAGGCGTTGTCCCATAAAGACAAGACAGCTTTGGGAAATTGTTGTTTTGGGATGTTGGCATTTTGAGACAGTTACCTTTTTAATACTGTTGGTGTTTAATAGGCTACTGTAACCGATTTGTATAAAACAAGCATACAGCCCGCCTGATACCGACAGGTGTTGTCCCATAAAGACAAGACAGCTTTGGGAAATTGTGGATTTGGAAGATTGTCGTTTTGGGATGTTGGCGTTTTGAGACAGTTACCTTTTTAATACTGTTGGTGTTTAATAGGCTACTGTAACCGTTTTGTATAAAGCAAGCATGCAGCCCGCTTGATACCGAACAGGCGTTGTCCCATAAAGACAGCTTTGGGAAGTTGTAGATTTGGGAGATTGTCGTTTTGGGATGTTGACGTTTTGAGACAGTTGCCTTCTTAATACTGTTGGTGTTTCGGCGCGGTTGTCCGTGTGAACCAGGAGGGACTAATTTTACATATCTATATATAGCATCATTATAATTTCATGATTTAGATGTCGAATGAAGTATACACCAATGGATCTGGCTAGACATAGAGCGGTAAAGAGCGGATTATTAGATGCAGGTTGATAGGCCGTGATCATCTAGTGTTGATGGACTATAATTATCATCATCATCATCGTCATGTTAGTCAGTCCAGGACTTGGATTAGTTGCATCATTGTTACAATTATGTGACATTGATATGAATGATTCATAATTATCATCTTCATCATCAAGTTAGTCAGTCCAGGACTTCGATTAGTTGCGATATTGTTACAATTGAATGACATTGACATAGATGAGCCATGGTTATCATCATCATCTTAATTATCATCATCATCAAGTTAGTCCAAGACTTGGAATAGTTGCGATATTGTTACAATTATGTGACATTTGACATGGATGAGCCATGGTTATCATCATCATCATCATCATCATAATTATCATCATCATCAAGTTAGTCCAAGACTTGGAATAGTTGCGATATTGTTACAATTATGTGGCATTTGATATGGATGAGCCATGGTTATCATCATCATCATCATAATTATCATCATCATCAAGTTAGTTCAAGACTTGGAATAGTTTGCGATATTGTTACAATTATGTGGCATTTGATATGGATGAGCCATTATTATCATCATCATCATGATTATTATCATCACCATCAAGTTAGTCCAAGACTTGGGTTAGTTGCAGCATTGTTACAATTATGTGACATTGATATGGATAGACCATAATTATCATCATCATCATCATAAGTTAGCCAGGCCACGGGTTTGATTAGTTCCGATAATGTTACAATTATGTGACATTGGTATGGATGAGCCATGATCATCATCATTATTATCATCATCATCATGAAGTTAGTCCAACACTTGGGTTAGTTGCAGCATTGTTACATTTAAGTGACGTTGATATGGATAGTTACAGGACAGGAGTTTTGTGAGTGAATAATGAAAAATAAAATCGAAATTTCAGGTTTATTGAAATCAGGTCAGTTGGTTTAAAAAAAAAAAAAAAAAAAAACGATAACGTAAGTATGTGGAGCACAGTAAAGGCACATTTTGGCGAAGGGAGTTTAATGGCAGAAAGGCCTACTTCCAACCCAACTAATAAAACAAAAAAAAAAAAAATTTTTTGGAATTCGTTTTATTTAAGGCTCTTGATTTATTAACCTGTTTTAGTTTCGATTATGGAAATGAATTTGTATATAAATGAATTTAACTTCCTTGGTTCAGTTGTCTACTGGGGAATCGTGTCTCTGAATACTTAGGTATAGTGATCCGAGACTTTAGTTACGATAGAACGGGGAAGTCCCTGGCGGTATTGAACTTGGATTGGTTTTCACAAAAACAACTTTTAAGCAAAGTTCTTTTCTATTATAAGAACAAAGCTTGTAAGTTGACACTCTACAAGAAGCTGACACTATCTCTGATTGGACACTCCACAATCTCCTGGTATTGACTATATAGTGAGTCTGGGTTCCTTTATGGTAAAAGGATGACTTGCATTGCACTTGTATCATTTGCATCTGAAGAAGCACATGGATTTTGGAGAGCGAAAGTATGCGATCCCACTTGAAGTACTCCTGTGTCAGTCAAGGTTAGTCCGCTGGCGAGGAAAAGAGCTGGGGTAGTATATTAACTATTCGGTTTGACTTAAGGACATGACTGATGGGGCGACAGCGTGCATACCAATTCCAACTCCTCTTATGTCAGTCAAGGTTAGTCCGCTGGCGAGGAATGCTTTGGGTGTACTTGTTGGCGTGCTTGTCGGTTGGATTTTGAGTCATAGCTGAGTCGCTGTGCCTAACAACCACAGGCTTATCTTGGATTCATGTGTCAGGATGTAAATTCTGCTGGTTCAATGAGGAGACATCTTGCTTTGATGGAATTTCCCGGCTTATTATATAAGATATGCCAGGTATAAATACACACCACACACATGGTAAAATTCGAGGAATGTATCGACAGGGGATTAGACATAGTAATCGCGATTTTTAGGAAAGGTAAAGGTGGTTTGTGTTCATGAAGGTAATATTAAATATTAAAAATTATAATAACATTTTAAATTGTAGTTTTATTTCTTAACTGAAATTTTAGCCATTTCAGAGTTAGAGGGAGATTTAGGGAAAGTTTTAATAGACTTTATCAAGTCAATTAAATACTTTCGGGGGTTGTGTGTAACGGTACAGACCGTCTTGCACGTGGGTACGCTACCTTTAAGTAACCTTAGTTCACACAAGATAAATAATCTGTGGTATGAATCTATAGTTTTGTTCGGGTGGTTTTGAAATAAAAACTTAAATATTAGTTTAATAAATGTAAATCAAACAGAAAACAATTCAATTGGTTTGATTTTATCTTTTATAATTTGATTCATGAATTAAATAAATATTTTTATATTAATTTATAAATTAATATGAGAAAAAGTAATTGTCAATTATGATACTTCTAATGATTATAATGGAGTTACTGGGGCAGTTCAAGGCAAATATGCTAAAACAATCTAATTAGATTATAAAACGAATTATTAATTCAATTAACCCATATTTTGGGACATTTTGATAAAACTCCTACTGACGTTAAATACGGAAGTACATTTTGATTGGCTGACGGGGTTTTGGCGCAAAGAGCGTATGAAGGGGTGGGAGGACGCGAGCCTTGAAGGGAGATGATGAGCGAGGGAAGGGACTTTTGGCTGAGACACACTGGAGAGAGGGCGAGACTTGGAGCTGAGATTCGTCAAGAATAGTTGAAGTGTAAGGTAGATACCAGAGCACTTATGAAGAAGGACTGGCAGAGCTGCAAGGAAGTTGGGTGAGCCCTTTCCAATTTGGCTTCACTGTTATAATTCTTTACTATACAATTATATTTTCTATTTATTCAAATGTGAAAGTTTTGGTGATAACCCTGGCTGTCGCTGTTCGTCTTGACCTATTAAATACTTATTACGGCTTTGGTGATAACCCTGGCTGTCGCTGTTCGTCTTGACCTATTAAATACATATTACGGCACAGGAATCCGCCGAAACATATTATTTTTATGGGTAATATTAACCCACCATATTGTACAATTCATAGCATACGGCAGTTTCAATGGCTACCCTCAATAAGTTGACCTCAGTGTGATTCAATAGAGCCTCTGATCGTCAACTGTGTTATAATAACGACACGTGGCTTGGAGACTTGCTAAGCTTGATTGTACACATCATCTACATACAACATTACTGGCCCTGACTGTTCAGTGGCACCAGAGGAATCACCATGCAATTACTAAGGCGTTTTGCCTATCATCGTTGGATAACCATTACTATTTTAATACTTAAGGGAATTAACCCTTCAAATACTAGCCAATTTAGGCTTTACTAAGGCGTTTTGCCTATCATCGTTGGATAACCATTACTATTTTAATACCTAAGGGAATTAACCCTTCAAATACTAGCCAATTTAGGCTCTACTGACTTGGGGTATTAACCCACATCACTTTGGTGAACCCTTCAAATACTAGCCAATTTAGGCTCTACTGACTTGGGTATTAACCCACATCACTTTGGTGATAAAATCACCATAATACAGCGAAGCAGTTTCAACAATTCGCGTTTGCATTGATATATTACCTCCAATTGCATATAATGCAACTGGCAGTTGTAAAGTAAGAAAGTAGCTTCACCCTGTGGAATCATGGCTGGGTACCTGGATGGAACCCGAGTTCCGAAGGGGAGGGTGTAGGGCTGACTGGGTCAGAGGCCTATATTAAGATGCCGATGATCCTCATCAGACAGAACGGCGGAGCCACCACAGTTTGCAAAATAATGTAAAAGGCACGGGCCTAACTGCACGTCTAAAACCACTGCAAAGCTGTATTAGTGATTGCAAATAGGTTGTTTGTTGGTACTGTTTTGCTAGTAGAAATGTAAGAATTCTTGTGTTAAAGTGTCATGCAATGAACCATAATTCACTCACAAAGTCCTGGGTTTACTAACGGTCACAACAATAATATAAGGGACCACTCTAGATGATCACACTGCCAAATACACGGTCCAAATTATTAATATCACATCCGGTTAACAGTAGAACGGGGTATACTTCGTCATGGGGTATATTTTACAGGTGTATACTCTTGTAGGATTGGGGTCTAACCGTCTATAAGCGCCATATAACCTGCCAACATGGCAGCAGGCTGACGAGACGTTCAGGAGAGTAGCTGCATCGTTCATAACGGGGGGGGTCGTTACAACCTACATCTAAAAACGGCTAAAAATGTCCATGACCATATGCCACCAATTAATGAAATTAGAAAGAAATTGTGACAAAAGTTATTAAAAGTTAAAAATTCTGTGCCAACTGACAGTCGACCGCCATGGTGGAGTATACTGTAAACCCCTTCAATTGAGGGGCAACTCGTATACTAGCATTGGTATGAATAACGATTGACGACGAAGAAAATATGAGTATAAAAAATAGTAAATATTGTCATACAAATTACACAGCGCCATCTAGCCCCAAAGTAAGCGAAGCTTGTGTTATGGGTACTATATGGGCGAAGATAATTACTTTCCATAAGGTGCTGATTTGCCGATTTCTCATATAAAAAAATGTTATTTGTACTTCAAGTGTAATAATATAATTCCCTTTTGTGAGAGTCCCGTAGCCGGCATGCAACTTAGTATGATAAAACTAGGTATTCTTTCCGCCGATGTTGCCACTATTATGATACGGGTTTGGCGGTCCAGATCTATGATTTTCCATACTAAACGATGATGTATTTAATTTCAAATTACGTGACGCATCTGTCACGGGAAGAAACATACCTTTTTTTATTGTACCATGTAGCAGGAAGTACACTATCCTTAAAGATGACGTACAAACACTTACACTTAATCTTTAAATCTCCATGACACAACTCTCCAGGATATCCTAGGGGTATATCAGCAGCATAATGATTAACCCTACCCTTTGTGACGTCATAATACCTCCATCATAAGTTGATTAATTGTTTACTCTACAAAGGAACTGTATTATACTAGAGCCACAAATGTAACTGGACACCTCAGATTACCTTCAATGCATTTTCAACTCTATTCGGCTTTAATAAATAAGGCTGACTTCTAAATGGAGACGATGCAAAGGCTTTGATGATAATAATTTGTGTGTGATCTCATTTAATCCAGGGATATGTCTACCTTAAAGTGCATACTCTCTTGTGGTTATAGTATGTAAGTAGAGTAGATCAAATTGCCTGTAAATTTGACTTCCGAAAAATAAAATTTGATTCAATTAACTTCATACTCGTAGTATGTTTATTTTTATTCTAAAAATAAACATACTACGAGTATGAAGAATAAATAGAGTATAACTTTCCCTATTCTTAGCTAGTTTCTCTAATCAAAGTAGTAGATTCTATTAGTGGGAGTATAAGTGTTTTGGAGTTTTTTACATATCTCTAGCTGGGATTTTCCAGGCCAGCGGGTTTGGCCGCTAATGCAACGTCCTCAAAATAAAACGTATCGATAATTAAAATAAAATTTAAAAAGGCTTTCCTTTCGAAGCGGAGGGGTATGCTTATTTTTTCTTTCCTATATACCAGAAGTTCCCAACCGGTGGTTCTCGGACCACCAGTGGTCTGTGAGGGGTAAATTATGATCTGTGTTACAAACTTATAACGAAAGAGATTGAACACTATTATACAAAATACTAAAATCTCGAGTTATAGAATAATAGGTTTATATGACAGTTAGGGACCCTACACGCAACAAAAACCTCGTAGTGGTCCGCGAACAAAAAAAGGTGGGGACCACTGCTATATAGCATACTATTGGATCCATCTTATAACTAACTTCAACAACTGCTTCGCCTCTTCGCTTCAATCAGTCTTTTACTATCCTGGTTATCACTACATAGTATAAAACAAAGTCGCTTCCCTGTCTGTCCGTCCCTATGTATGCTTAGTTCTTTAAAACTATGCAACATATTTTGATGCGGTTTTTTTTAATAGATAAAATGATTCAACAGGAAGGTTTATATGTATAATACATGCATAATATAGTAGAGAAACACTGATAATTTTAGAGGTTTCTAATGTGATGTCGTAAATAAACACATTTTTTGCACTAACATTGCAAACGCTGGCTGAACCCTACGATATAGATCAAAATAATGTAGTACAGTATTGTTCACCTTAAAATGGTCTACAAAAAAGTCCGCGATAGTATATGTCTATCTCTTAGGGATAACTCACAATAACCGTTTTTATTCTTTACTTTTTATAAGAAATAATGGCTTATTTACGAAGCGATTTTAAACAATACAACATTTATCCTTATCCAATTAAGTAACTTAAATACATTGTACACCTAATATTGATTAATATGGCCCTTTAAAGCATGTAATTTGAATGAATATTTTAGAAGATATTACAGATTTAAAATGCAGGGACATAATTGTTCCGGCCGGGGAGCCGGTTAACTGTGGAAGAACTGGATAGGACAATGCGCAAAGACCTTCCGTAGTACATTTACTATCAGCATTGCACCCGTGCGAAGCCGGGGCGGATCGCTAGTTAGATATAAATGGCGGAATAGTAACAGTTGTCAACACTATAACTATTGGTGACACTTCCATCGAAGAATTTAGACAGTACTGTATATGATGATTTATAGATAACTTATTTGTAATGACATTTTTTAAATAAGTTTTGGCTATTTTAATAAGAAAAACAATACTTACTTAGTTGTATTTCGTCACCGAAATCGAAATTATTATAGTGTGTAACAAGTAAATCTGTTATTTTTAAAGCTAAAGCAAAAGTGAAATGTTGGCATAAGTAGAAGAGAAGAAATAAGATAGTTAAAAGTAGAAGAGAATAAACAAGAGGGAGAAAGACTTCTGTCTTTCTAGAATATAAAAAGAAGAATAGAATATGAGTAGCAAAAGTCTTTAATTTTGACAAAAATGGAGCGCCGCTGTGCGGTGGGGCAGAAAGTTAATTTGGCAAAAATACTAAACCTCGAAAATTATAATATCCGAGGAGCTTCAAATGCCGGTATCTCACGCTCTCCATCAGGCAGAAGACCGCAGTAATTGGAGGAAATTACTGCAATGCTTTCATCGTAATCACAATTCTCATCGGTGAGGACCCGACTTAGGAGGAGGAGAATATGACAAGAAATTTGTATTCTGTAAAAGATATTGACAAACAATGCAATATTTATGTACATATTTTAAATTACAAGCTCTTCCTAAGCTCTAAATGGACATTATTTTTCTCTTGACGTGTGAACAAGTTCCTTTTTTCTTATTCTAGTCTAGTTTTTCTGTCTATACCTACGTGTTCTAAAATGATATTATGTCAATAATGTTTTGTCCTTAACATTGTATTGTAGCATCAATATGTCAGCTGTGATATCAAATTACAAAACATTTTTCCCATAAACAATATTTATACCTACCTACCTAGGTGCTTCTACCTAGAAGCTAAATGATCGAACATTGCAATAACATGTCCATGGTGTTTTGTTCTGAATAATAACATATCAAATGACATAAATGACTTACCGTATGAAACTTTCTTACGTCTTTGTTAGTTTAAAAGCTTTTGTATTCTTAGAAATATACGTATTGCGTTGAACTTATTAATAACCAGCCTAGACGTGAATCCCTGTATCTCGAAATATTTTTAAAGATTTCTTACTTAGCGGATGCCTATATCATCGCTAAATTTCAGCACAATTTATCTAGTAACACCCTGGACACATCGAACTAAAATTTTGTGAGATTGTGCATTGTTAAATTAGTACGTTTATATGGCTTATGCGCCTCATACTTGCTTTCTGTCATTCTCGTTTCCTCTACCTTAAGATTGTCTGGAAGAGATTGCTTAGCAATAAGGCCGCCTTTTGTACGTTTCTTATATTAATACCTTTGTAAGATCTTTTATTTGGTACAATAAAAAAAAATTGTATTATATTGTGCATTGTATATCAGCGAGTTAAGCACCTTTTCTTTTCATGTATTCACTTTGATGATTTTGACTCCGCGGTCGCGGGTTCGATTCCAGCATAAGACAAATATTTGTGATCATGTCTGCTTGTCTTCGTCTAGGTCTTTTCTGTGTATTAAAATGTATGTATTTACAAAAAAAAAACTATAATTATCAGGTACTCATAGTACAAGCTTTGCTTAGTTTAGGACAAGATGACAGTGTGTAATTAGTTCAAAAAATGTATGTGACGAAACTTATAACATTTTTTGCAACTTTCCGGTCAGGTCTACTTTTCTTCCACCTCCATCTTTTCTAAATTCTCCTTTGATGTATTTTCTTATCAGTTATTAAATGCAGTCATGCAACTTCACTTGTTCACTTTGATCGCGGTAAAAGCAAGTGCTTTGATCCTTGTTGCTATTAATGTTGACTACATAAACATACTACGTGAGAAATGTAGGAATGTGTCTACATTCCTTTACGGTTGCAAATAAGCGCATAAGCGTAACGCCTTCTGGGCGCATTACCCTTTGAAAACGATGCATAGAAGTTTTATACGGTTTAATTTCTTAAATAAATATTTTTTGTTCGTCATTCTCTTCGTTTTTATTTTTATTTATTAAGTATGTCTCTTCAGTTGTATTATATTTTTTTTGTTTTTAGGGTACCTATATGTATAACTAGCCCCTTCTTTTCTATCTTCGAACTGCACCCTTTATTTTATTTTGAATCCAAACTCATAAAGCACAATTACGTTTTAAAATCGAATGAAATCTGAATAGACATTTTAAAATTGAACGCAAAAAAAAATGTAACAACCTGCGTTCAGCCATTCCTTTAGTACGTGACTAATAAGCCAAGAGTTAAAATTTCAAGTCTCGTCCAATTTTGGTCATCGAATGAAGACGTTGGTTTGACCAGGCTAAGTGGGCCGTTTCTACATTAAGTCGAATGTTCATGGTCTAATTAGAATAAGAGTCAGTTTTGCTTATCATTTGAAAGCTTCTGAGTGAAATCGTATAGTATGAAAGGAGATTGAATGGTTGTTTCCTATAAATATGATATGAAACTTACGTTGTTTTAACGTTTGCACGCTCAATTAAATGTCGACTAAGTACATTGGTTTAACTTCAGAAGCCTGATACAGTCAGATACAGTGCTATAGTGGTTCAATTATAGTCAATGTTCTTTTTTAACTGACTACCTAAGAAGGGAGGGTTATGGTTTCGAGAGTATGCACCTATGTGTAAATCTTTTAATTTTCGGATATTAATATGTGAAGCCTCCCCAACCCGTCTGGCCAGCGTGGGGAGTGTAGGCCAAATCCTCCTTCCGTCTAGGACGGACCAGAGAGGGTCGTGCTCCTATAGTGGAGACTAAAACGGACCTGATGATGAATATATGAAGTGTCTTTAAATTCATCAAAGTTTTGGAATAGGCATAGGGTATATAGTTCCAATATTGCATCCGCGAAAACATACTAGTGAGGTAAAAAATAATAACAAAATTTCTCTTTTTATACAGTATTTTATAACTCTATTGAAGTTTAGGAGTAACCATGTCGATTCGGTTATTGTTACAACTTTAATCTGATATTAAAGTACAGTACAGTACAGTTGAGATTGTCTGGATAGTTACACTTGATTATATAGCCGTCATTGAACAATTAAATAAAAAAAGTTGGCTAAAACTGATTAGTCATTACCAACGGGAAAAAGATCTTATAAAAAAATATTAATCTATATTATATTATATAAAACAAAGTAGTGTAAGTTACACCATTTATAACTCAAGAACAACTTGACAGATTTTTATGACCTTTGATGGATTTGTCTCCTTCTCGAATAGCTGAATAACTATTAAATTATTAGAAAAATTACCGGAAAAATAGTACGAAAAACCTTAACTTTTTCATATACATTTTTTCAGACAAGGTTTGTATGAGAAATCGATAGGAATTATAATGGGAACAGGAAGCCTGGGCGGGCTGCTAACATAATTTAACGTCTTAAAATCTACTTATACCATTCTGATCATTTTTATTATATTTCATATGTTTATGTAATGTTATGATAACAATAATAAGTAAAGAAAATTTATTTGGTATGGAATTATTGTTTATCAAATAGTTGTCTTGTATATATGGCTAAAAAAAAGACAATTCGTGCGCTCCGCGCCTAATTTATATTATCAGTCGGAGTGAGTTAAATATTCATAGTGGATTTTTTCCGTTTTGACATCCGACATCAGTCTGTCTGCTTGTCACAAGCATTACAATACAGCTGCTGTTTCAATTAAGTCTCGTAAATACATTGGTTTCTCAATCGCCTCAAACCGCAAGAAGCTCTCAGCATGATAAATACCACACCACAGAATCGTTTGGTTGTTGGCAACCATTTGACTTTGCGTAACCACATTCCATATTGTCCTACAACCACCAACTCTCAAATGAATAAATCGAGCAGAATGCACACATCAAATAGCTGCAATAATTATCTGCCTAACAGCAGTATTTAATTGTCATGCAGTCGTTACGCGAAAAAATTAATGCAAAACGGTTTACGCCAATATTTTCATTACTACGTGTATAATCTCTGTATTTGCTTACTTTTTATGAATATCAGCGTGTCATAAAAATTTGAAAAACCCGGATTTCCCTTGAAATTAATGAATAAATTTATTTTCCTTGAAGCGCTCAAAAATCTATTAAATTCGTTTACTTACTCTCTAATAACTATCTCAAAAAATTTTATACTTTCTATAACAATAATAATTTATGTTATAATAAATAAGCTATAATAATAATAGATAGTGATGCCATGGTCAATATAAGTACTGTGAGGATTTGGGTGTTAATATGTGTCAAGATTTTTTAGTGAAAATATTACTTACTTGTATCTGCGCTCAAGTATTTCGCAAATTAGGATTTATTCTGAGACATGTCAATCGTTTAGTATCTAAGGTATTATGTCAAATTAATTATAAGCTATAATTTACGTACATTTTGCAACAATAACCTATCGGTACGATGACATTTGTGAATCAAATTAGGAAAAAAATTGCTAATTTAAAAAAAAAAATTACCGTCACGGGACGCTTAGTAAACTGTTTGAGAGTAAAATATGTTTGAGTGAGGAAAGAGTCGTGAAATTACGAGCAAGCGCGTGGTTAGCATTATCACGCCATCGGCAGTTCCGACCCATTGCATTATATATTTTACATCCATATAATTATTTTATTTAACCTAGAAATATACACTTAACAAGCAAATAAAGATTTGAATTGAACCTATAAGAAATTACAAGCAAACGTACTTTTGTATAGCAATGAGCTACTGTTAACGTTCCGCCCAGCTATTAACACTGGTGTTGAAGCCATTATCCAGACAATATCCCGATTGATAGCTCGATTTCCTTGGAACAATGAGTATTATGAATTTCTGCAATGTATGAAAACCTTGGGAGATAAATCTATTATCTGCAAATGAAAGGTCTCATGTTGTGTACGAGTGTGTTTTAGAAAGCTTAGAGAGTGAATTGTGGAGTTGGCAGCATTGACGAGCTCGGTGGTCGAATGGTTAGCATTGGCCACTTTGACTCCGAGTTAGCGGGTTCGATCCCCGCACAAGTTAAACATTTGTGTGCATGAACATGTCTGTTTGTCTTGGTCTGGGTGTTTTCTATGTATTATAAGTAAGTATTTACAAAAAAAATGTATTTAAGTACATTTATCATTGTTGTCTGGTACATAACATAACACAAGCCTAGCGCTTAATTTGGGACTAGATGGCGCTGTGTAAATTGTCCAGAAATATTTATATATTTATTGTAAACGTATTTTAATGGGTTAAGCTGAGGCTACAATATACATGATGATGATGATGCTGAGGGGAGGACACAATATACTGTGTTGAGACACAGTATATTGTGTCTTCTCCTCCTAAACCTTAGTACACTATATTGTGAATATAACTTTATAATAATTATTATCGTTCGTCCGAAATGGGCTACTATTGTTACCATATATTTCAACTTAACATCCTGTATTATACATTTTTGAAAATAATAAAATATCTTATCAGTACTTAGAGGAATAGTAATATGTGCAGTATGGCCACTCCCTACCGCTCTCTCATGTCCACATCACCT
Source organism: Hypsopygia costalis (assembly GCA_937001555.2). NCBI lineage: Eukaryota > Metazoa > Arthropoda > Insecta > Lepidoptera > Pyralidae > Hypsopygia > Hypsopygia costalis. The sequence continues at coordinate 25,734,768 of OW443338.2, read as the reverse complement.
CACTTCTGACTCGAATCGGGAACAGTTTGTATGGAGCCGCTCGCACTTACGCTCATTCACGCTCTGCATAGATGTCATTGTTTATGTAGTAGTAAAAACGCGACATTTGTATGGAATGCTCAGTCTAATCTTGGGTAAATGAAACAACATGTTGTAAAACATGCTCCCAACAATTACGAAACAACATGGAACCAGATAAAATCTCGTGGAATATTTTAGAAGGCGACACTTGGACTATAAGTGTCGTTAACAAAAATAAAGAAGGAGAAAAAATTTGAATAAAAGTTGGAAATGCTCAACGATGACGAATGACACTAGTTTGCAAAAAATATGAGACACTGACGGCTCTTCTCGGGAAGTTCCCTTGAGGGTTGTTGTGTTCCTACGAGTGACTGAGGTCACCAGAAAAGAAGGAGATGCTGTGTTGGCAGCGGGCGTGACGGCGCGCGAGCGATATTTTATGTTGCGAACGTTAATATGGCTACGGTAACCGCTTCATATCAGGCGGGCCGTATGCTTGTCTGTCACCCGTCGTAGTATAAAAAAAAATAGCAGTCATTGTGTTAAGCTTAGTTAGTAGTAACCCTGAAGCTCGATTTCGATATTTATCGATAGACAAAGTTGACGCGTTTTATCAATAGCTTAACGACAAGACATATTTTTGGAATCAAAATATTCGACGGGAATCGGCTTCAGCTTAGGCGATAGGGCTCCAGTTTCTCACACACACAGTTTGGTAATTACATTACTACCTGGTCGTTAACCTTTATTCATCCCACTGCTGGGATATGGGCCTCCCCTCAATCAAAGGGGTTTTGAGCATACTCCACCACGCTGCTCAACTACGGGATGGCGGAGAACAGTGTTTTCAAGCCACCAAAAGGCCACTGACTTGGCACGACTGTCATATAACGACAACAGCCGGGACCGACAGCTTAGCGTGCTCCAAAGCACGGAGGATCTCGAGATAAATAAACCCATCCAAAGATAGGCTACGGTCGATGTTGCTTGACTTGCGTGATCGATTAGACTGCCCACGCAACGACGCCATCGAGCTGCTCAACATTACTACGTACCTATGTGTTAATTCTTAGGAACTTGTCTCTGCAACAGATTAATATTTTTTTATTATTATCAATCTAAAGGTGATAGACCACTGTATATTCCGTAGCTACATCTACTAATGGACCTGGATCAGAGTGATATAAGTTATTCGTAACTTATCTTAGCTTTTTGCATGAATTACTTCGAAGTAGGGAAAATTTCTTTGCAGCAAAATATATTGCATATTTTTTTAATCCAGTCACATCTGCCTTTCCCATAATATTCGTGGTTTTTCTATAACATGTTAAGGTTCCCCATAAATCTGTCAGAATTTAGACATTATTAAAAATCCGGGGGCGGTTTCGCTGACCTATCCAATGTGACCTATCAATATCCGAGACACCTACCATGGCGTCATATTTTGCACGCGTTACATTGTGGTATAAGTCATAAGAATAAGCGGTTTCGTATTAATGAAAGTCATGTATCCAATTCAGTTTTTATTTGTACTAGATTAAGCTATCTTTTCTTGCATATATATCGTTGGAAAAGTTGACAATATCTCCTCTTATCACAAAGCTTGAGATAAGACATATAAGTATATATACATATGTAATATTTGTTGTAACATGTTGGTTAAAGCCCTGAGATCACATGACGTAATCATAGCGTATGGCGTTCGTTTGCTGCATAGTATACGACAGCACTGCCGAGCATATTCAACTCTCAATAACTTTGCACACGGCGTATCCCGGCGTGGAATGTGGAGACATGTCACAGAATAAATAACAGTACTTACGGCTGTTGCTGAGGCTCTAAGATAACTATTATAAATATTTTTGAAAAATGAAAAATTTTTCCATTATATAATATATGGAAAAAAATCAATTTTTCAAAAATATTTATAATATTCTGGCAAGTTGGCCATGACAACTATTTAATTAATAATAGTCTAAGATAACTACTTCGTACAGTCGATTCCCTACGATAACTGACCACCTTGTCATACTGAAATGTATGACAAAGTGGTCAGTTATTTTAGAGAACCGACTGTACATAGCCTACCAAATACTATCAATTTTGACGTGTCAAAACCACCTTAAGTTTACAACTTACGTCCCCCCGAACCTTATACAGGACACGTTCTGACGCGATACATCAGTGTACTATTGGCACGGTTTCCCCGCCCGCCCGATTTGCATGTAAATTGAATAACGACGTGGCAGAGCTTGGCCGATCCTATACGTTTCACAGTTCACCAAAAGATGTATACGTTTCGAGGTCTTTTGACGAGTTTTCGTGAAATTGGAATGTGTTCTGTTACAATGTATTATGAGGGTTTCCCTTTCTGTGACATATTTACATTTTAATTTGAGACGAGGACTATGAATAAGGAGCTAAAGAAGGAGTAGGAAATTGTAAGAAACGTACGAAAAGATTAAAAAAAAACATTATGGAAACAAATGATAATCATCACAACGATATTTGTAGATTCCAGATGCAAATAAGATCTTTTTTTTTTTTTTTTTTTATAGTACTTCGGGTGGCAGACAAGCATACGGCCCGCCTGATGTGAAGCGGTTGCCGTAGCCATATTAACGCTCGCAACAAAAAATATCACTCGCGCGCCACCACCCCCGCTGCCAACGCAGCATCTCCTTCCTTTCTGCACAGAATAATATACTCTAACAGAATATTCACTTCCGACACAATTGGAAAAATCACCATTAAAATATCAACCTTCGATACGCGCTAATACGGTCCATAATAATTCTGCAGCTGTACTCGTACCTGAGTCTTTCAGCAGCAGGGACAATCGAAAGTAACCCCTATATCTAACGCCTTACGAGCGACAGCCGCTGCTTTTACAAAATGGTTTGTCTCGGCCTGGACGTCACTTGGCAGCGTGTCGCTCATAGGGTTGAACCAAAACGCTCGCCACCGAGCCGCGTAGATAGGTATAAATACATACGCTTGTTTATTAATGTTCAATAAAATACATATACTTAAACTACCAAAAATTGTAGTAGGTTTACGTATGTGTACGTTTATTACTTTGTTGTACTTACTTATGTTACTATATCATACTCTGTGATTATTAAGTACATAGGTAGGTACTTAGTAACAATAATGTTAGGTAATGTTGACAGTGATAGAATGTATAATTTTAGTGTAAGTTTTAACAGGAATCATGACTGTACGTACTTACAGATCAGGTTTACTATTCACGTTGTCCCAATAATAGCTCGGATGTATCTTTAACACGGAAAGTATTTGTAACATTAGTGTAGGTATGTATTTTAAGTGTCTAATCTACTAAAGTCATAATGTCAGCAGAACTCACGCGCCGATAGATCAATTAGCGTACATTTTTTAACAGGTGCGAGTGATCGCCCGTGGCACTCACACACTGCTTAGGTATAACCATAAATTATTATCTTTAAAATTTGTGTTCGTGCATCCGAATGCAGAACAGTAACGCTTTTGTTTAACCATCTTGGTCGCGTCGCATAGCGCGTGCGAGAGCGCGCGTGAGTGACACTCGACTAAATTGTGCTCCCGGGCGCGTCGGGCTTGTAGGTAAATAACTCGGCCGAATGGCGGAGTGACACAGGCCTGCTTTCTGGTGACCTCACTCACTCGCAGGAACACAACAACCCTCAAGGGAATTGTTATTTGGCTGCGGTATTCTGTAAGGTGGAGGTACATTCCCCAGTCGGGTAGCTTACAATTACGCTCCCTACCTCTCTTTTCGCCAGAGCTTCGTTTGTCAGTCATCAGGGTGCACCGCGTGCAGGTGAAGTTGGCTTTGGTTCAAAGGTGTTGATGAACCACTTACACCCCATCGGATTTATTCCGTCATTTTGGCACCTACACTCTTTCAAACACATTCGATAATTGTAGAAGTAGTGTTCAAATGAGGATTGATTGCCAAAACCAAAAAAGAAGAACATGTGAATATCATGCAAATGCAATAACAATATGCCATTACTTTTAGTATACCTTTAGAGTCACAAAAACTTCTATTCTCTTAATTATGTCTTGAAGAATGCAAGCAGAATATTTTGTAAGATGAATAAGAAAATCTCTACGGAAAATATCATTGTGGTTGTCGAGCGAATAATAATGGGACTTCGCCGAAGAACACCGAAGAACACCGGTGCACTCATTTGAATTTGCAATGGAGAATCGCATTGTAATAATTCGATTCATGAAATTACAATTGCAATTTTATTACGGCGTTATGAAATAATAACATTATTATTATAACAAACAGGACAGAAATATTATCGATTCAAATGTCTAATTTCTCGTGTTAGTTTTTGAAATATCTCGCAAGACAAATTGAAATTATACATGAAAACATATTATATTTTAGTTAAGATGATATCCGCCAACCCGTAGTTGAGCAACGTGGTTGAGTGTGATTTAAACCGCTTTGATATTGAAGGGAAGACCCGTATCCCAATAGTGGGATGATTGATATAAAAAAATGACATATTCAACATACCTAAACAATAAAGCTTCCTACTCCTACTAATTTCTTCTGATTAAATTCGTTGTGAGTTCCAAGGCAGCCGTAGTTTTTACCCCTGGGACTGCAATGGACTTCATTGTTCATTGCCTTTTTGGCGGTCGCCGCTGTTAATCCTGGCTACACAGGAGATACAGTGGTGGGAATGTGTGGTGGGCCCCCGTCCCTATAAAAATACCTAAACAATACCAACCTAACTAATAAAAAAATTAAAGAAATTTTTATAAGTTATATATATATAAATTATAAAAAGAACCGAAATGTTTATGTACTATGTTTCGCTCATCTAGCCCTTTCACTTGACACTCATAGGGCTTAATCTGGAAGTCATAAATTGCAGGCTGTCATATTAGATTACATATTTCAGTATTTAGGTAACCGTGCATTGCCACGAAAACCAAACGAGTTTACCATATCTCAACTCAATCAGACACTGGAAAGGGATCACATTTAAATTGCAAGATTACAGACACGGTGGTGAAATTAAATAAAAGCTCATCTTCATCATCATCAGCCTATATCTATCCACTTCTGGATATAAGCCTTACCTAATGCTGTTCATCAAATACGATCCTCCGCCTTCGTCATCGGACCATCTAGAAGGAGGGCGTCCAACGCTTCGTCGTCCTACGCGCGTCCTCCACTCTAATCCTATAACCTTTCTCCCCCATCTGCCATCACTTACTCGGCAGATGTCTATGAAGGCTATGTCGACAACTTTAGTTCTCCGTCGAATTTCTTCGTTCCGGATTCTATCCCTCAGAGGAACTCAGTGAAGTTAAAAGCTTATAATAACAATAAAATTTTACCTTTATAAACAACAAAATTACCTACGCACCCTCGACTATCAATTATCTCTTGTAAAACACAACAGTATCCTAACACTGCCGGCGTTAAGAGTATTAGCCACTTCATAAATAATAGAGCGGGGAAACACGGCGAGCTTCGTGGGATAGCCGGCCGGCCTATGGTACGAAACATGAGACAAATGGGTCTGTAATATTGTTATAGAATTATACGTGAAAATACAAAGTATATTACATGTTATATCCGCAATATATTCATTCAAATTTCGAAACACATCAAGCTTCGTGGGATAGCCATACAGCCCCCTTAATAGCATTCTATTCGGTTATTGAATTGCAATAAGAGTTGGTGGTAAGGGGGCAGGTCAATAGTAGTGTGTGATATTGTTATAGACTTATCTTCGACTTATTTAAGTAAAAATAACCATATAAACACTTTATCTGCAATATATATATTAAAATTTTGAAATAATTTAGACATAAACCCATAATTAACCCACTGTTGGGATATGGGTTTCCTCTCAATCGAAGGGGTTTAGAGCATACTCCACCACGCTGCTCAACTGCGGGTTGGCGGAGGCCAGTGTATTATTTATCATATTAGGTCAGTATATTATTTATTCAGGCCACTGACTTGGCTTAACGACTGTCTTCTAATGATAACAGCCGGGACCCACGGCTTAACGTGGAAGAGCTCAAGATAAATAAACCCATCCATAGACAGGCTACGGTCGACGTTGCTTAACTTGCGTGATCGATTAGACTGACGCGCAATGACGCCATTGAGGTCTTCATATACAAACCAAATAACAACATAAAATTATATTTGCAAGGGTAGACTTATTCCACAAAAGGAATTTCTTCTAGAAAGTTGATTGTTGGCACTTGGTAGAACATTATTATCATAATGTTTATAATAAAGCACTCGTACTGTTCCACGTTATTATATTTAATATTACCGACCGGTTTCGCCGCTAAGGCATTATCAAGGTAAACAGATGGTGTTGAAACACGAAACGGCGAAACCGGTCGGTAATATTAATTATAATAACGTGGAAAAGTACAAGTGCTTTATTATAACATTATGAATTTCTTCTAGTCAACTGTTTCATATTTATTTAAATAAAAGAGGAATTATGCTTAATTTCTAACAAGCAAAATGTGCCAAGTTACACGGTGTTGCCAGTTATTCAAGATAACACTATTATAACACTGCCGGCGTTAAGAGCATTAGGCACTCCATAAATAATACAGCGTGAAACGGAAGCGAGCCTCCGTGACCAACCACGACTTACCGTATTATACGGGAGGGATATTTCAATATTCAAAACTTAGATTTTGTGTTATTATGAACAATTTTATTTTCGCGCATTTTATTTGTAACATAACACATAATTAGTTACTAAAATTAACGGAAAAGTTACAAAAAGTGTAACTTATAAAGAGATCAAAGACTTACAAACAAAATTATCCATATTTTTTTACTGTGTCGCTCGGGTGGTAAACAAGCATACGGTCCGCCTAATGTGAAGCGGTTGCCATAGCCATTTAAAGTGAATTTTTTGCGGTATTCAGTGAGTTGGTGGAGATATTTTATATATCCAGTTGGGCAACTTATAACTATGGTATGCCCTACTTCTCTTTTACCAGAGCCTGGTTGATTTATCAGCAGGCTGCACCATGTGCAGGTGAGGTTAACTTTGATTAAAAAATGGTGATGAATCACATCCAAAATATTACGTATTTTTATTTTTGAAATATATCCACTATGAATGAACCAGCAATCTCGAAAATATGAGAATTTAAATTAATTGTACATTTCAAATTCAATTTTAATAATTATTTTAAAACTATAAATTAATATAATGCTTAATAGTAACTTTATAGTATCAATAAAATACTAAATAAATTAAAACTATATGTAGAGAACTTAAAATTAAAATAAAAATATTTTTTTTTTATATGAGAGGGGGGGGAAAACGAGTATGTGGGTCACCTGATGGAAAGCAATCACCACCACCCGTGGTGATCAGCTATATACTATATACCAAGGGGTGTCTAAAACTACTTTTAACTTAAGACGTTGGTTTTGTTGCTCACAAGTTTAACATAACCTATTATGTGAAGCTTGTGATCAACAAAGCCGGGCGAGCGATGCCAGCGAGGATTGACTTGCCTTTGAAGAGGGTGATGAGGTATCCGAGGTTTAACTAGTCATATATAAACGTATATAAAAATAATAAACTATAACATTATATAAAAATCATGTGTCACGATGTTTATCACGAGATAAATAATTTTTTTTTTCGAGCGAGCGAGTTTTGTCCAACTTGAGAAATAGTAGATCACGTGGACCACTAGTATAATATAAATTATTGTATGACTGTTACTCGTATTCGATTCCATTCGAATAATGTTGGCTGTGAATTATTGATAACCTGTTTATATTTGTGAATAATGGTAACAAATATTAAGCAAACATTTTGTCTTTAATTCAATTTATTTCGCCAATCTGACATGAAAATAATATCTTTGATGAATTCCAATCTGATTTCAAGACATCATATTCAAATTCACACAAAACGACTACTGATTCAAATATGCCTGGAAATTCTGTTGAAAGTGTACTTTGAAGTGAATGGCTACAGATCACAAAGCCGCCGTGGAGTAAAATAGGAAATTGCGACCTAATTCGGACTGCAACTGTAACAGGTGAATCCGTTTATACCTTTATACCACTAAGATGTGTTTGTTAGGTCTAGGGTCCCCGTGTTTAAAATAAATTCATTATTCTATAACTGGAGATTTTAATATTTTGTATAATAGTGCTCAATCTATGTCATTATAAGTTTGTACCACGGACCATAATTTACCTCTCACGGACCACTGGTGGTCCGCCGACCACCGGTTGGGAACCCCTGCTTTATAGTAACTAATAGTTTGAATTCGAGAGTGATAAAGAAGATTGTCTAATCCAAAACAGTCAATTACTATAAACATTTCTTCTGAATCACGTCACAACTTCGTTACATACATAAAAACTTTGATAAAATATTAAAATCGCCTAATTTAATTAGTAGGAGTTTTTATGAATCTAATTCTGTTCTTATTCACACTAGAGAAATAAAGTTTCGTTCTTCAAGTTCTCATAACTATCTTGATAACTTTGAAAAGTAAAAATGCTATTTTAGCTTTATTACTTCACCTGCACGTGTTGCACCCTGCTAACTGATAAACGAGGCTCTGGCAAAAAGGTAGGGCATAGCAAATTTTTTGTATTGCACCCTGCTGACTGATAAACGAGTCTCTGGCAAAAAGGTAGGGCATAGCAAATTTTTTGTGTTGCACCTTGCTGACTGATAAACGAGTCTCTGGCAAAAAGGTAGGGCATAGCAAATTTTTTGTATTGCACCCTGCTGACTGATAAACGGGTCTCTGGCAAAAAGGTAGGGCATAGCAAATTTTTTGTGTTGCACCTTGCTGACTGATAAACGAGTCTCTGGCAAAAAGGTAGGGCATAGCAAATTTTTTGTGTTGCACCCTGCTGACTGATAAACGAGTCTCTGGCAAAAAGGTAGGGCATAGCAAATTTTTTGTGTTGCACCCTGCTGACTGATAAACGAGTCTCTGGCAAAAAGGTAGGGCATAGCAAATTTTTTGTGTTGCACCCTGCTGACTGATAAACGAGTCTCTGGCAAAAAGGTAGGGCATAGCAAATTTTTTAAGCTGTCCGACTGGGATAGTTCCACCTCACACAATACCGCAGCCAAATAACAATTCTCTTGAGGACTGTTATATTCCTGCGAGTGAGTGAGGTCATCAGAAAGAAAGAAAAGAGTATATAGACTGCCAACGGATCGGCGACCACTTGGTGTTAGAATATTATGCTCAAGAATTACTCATAATAATAAAAATAGAAGTCTTTTTAAAATGTCCAGGAACCATAGTTATTTAAATATAAAATTATCACAAATTGCTAGCGCTAATTTTGTTTTATTTTTTGTTACAGGTAAGCAGCCAGACGCTAATCAATTTATAATTAAAATTACAATTTGCGAAATTCTTGGCTGTGAGTAAAATAGGAAAGTTGTAAGTATCAATTTAACGGCAGCACTCTTAGAACAAACCCCGTTTATTGTTGCGAAAGTGAACAAAACACTGAAACAAGAGGAAAACGACCGAATGGAGCTGACAAAAACGCCACTGACGGATCCTATGGAACCCCTTAACGAGTGTAAATCTCATCCTTTAATTTAATGAGCTCTAAAACACAGACTCACTGGAAAACAAAAGGGTGTTGAGCACACCCCGCGTCTTCATTACGAAATCTTTCTCAGAAATGCTTCCAAATGTCTCGGTTAGATCTTTGGGAGACGTAACATGTGTGTACCTAATGTTTGTAATTTTATTCAGAGGTTTGTTGAAAATTATGCGCTATTTAACTCGTGTTACAGATGATTCTTGTTAATTTTGCAATTTTATTGCTACTTGCTTGGATTTGCTGTCTTCATTTTCTCTTAGTTTATAAACTACTAATTAGTGAAGATGCTTATTTTTGACGTGACAACGTCTTATAATTCGATGGAGCCGGCTGCACGCACGAAAAAAGATGATGTATGCGGCGTTACCTCGCTCTGAGGCGTTCCATTAAAATTTTCTTTTGAAAAATGCAAACATTCCATCAGTATTTTCTTATGACGTTGTTACGCTCAACTATCGTCAGTAAACCGACTTTACAGACAACCGATTTTTTTTTATGTTGTTAGTATTATTTTTGTTTCTTTTTCTTTTCTATTTTATTTTCTAGTTATAGATATTAGATATATTCATATTTACTGGATAGTCTTAAGTAAAGTTTTAACAGTGGAACCGTTGTTTAATTTCATAGGGGACGTTGTCCCCACAGTCCTAGGACTTGTCACTAAAAGGCTAGTAACAAGCTATATTCCTTTTTTTTGACAGCAAAAAGTGATGTTTTAGTGATGCCTTACTTATCACATTTTCATCATACTTATATACAAACTAGCGGCCCGACCACGCTTCGCTGTGGCTCAATCTTTTCGTTTCCATCCATTTCCTTAGAGATGGCGCTGTATGTGAAAAAAGATTTTCCCGCTTTTCTTTTAAAATTTTTCCAGAATTTTCTTTGCTATAAACCTCACGGAGCCCGAGACCTTTCCAACGAATGCAAAACCGTGGAAATCGGTTCGTGCGTTCTGGAGTTATAGCGTCAGGAAGAAAAACCCGACTTATTTTTATATAGTAGATAGCTTCAAAAATTTGTTCGCAGTCATCTGTTTTGGCTCCACATAGAGAAAATAATTAAAATCCTTATTTGCTTATTTTTCTCATTATGCACAATACCACATGGTAAATAATAGTACACTACAAAATACTATAAAATAAAATATATATCTAAAAGGTATTGCAAACAGAAGGCAGTAATCGTCGCTCTGAAAATTAGTCTGTAAAGATGGACCGACGACCTCATAAAAGTAGCTGGTTGAATGCGGAAAGCGGAGGATCGCATATGGTGAAAAGCAATGGAAAAGGCCTATATCCAGAAGTGGGTAGGTACAGGCTTATAATGACGATGATACACATTATATACAATAAGATTAGCAAATAAATCTGGTATAGGTTAAGATAATTTTTTTTAGACAAAATATTAAACTCACATTTACATTTTTTGGGCACACCTGATATATAGTCTATATTTTGCGTAATGCCAAGCCATTTTGTCAGTTATAATCATTTCCAGCTACCTAAATTTTGTCTTGTTCTCATTTGATAATCTGATATTCTGACCATCTCAGACCAAAACTTTCCCAAATACTGTCCATCTTACCAAGACTGCAAGACAGCCAAACACTAGATCTTCATTAAACTGCATCAAAGCTCAGTACGGACGGGCAAATCTGCTTGCGACTGCATATGTCACGAATAAATCAGGCCCGGGTTAGCTCCTTGCACCTTAAACCCTAGGATTGGGCATTAAACGGCGATTCCTGCCCGAGACTTTAGACGTTTGGTATCTGCAAAGAGAATTTAGAACTAATGTTCAATTTATTGGGCGGAAAAAAGTTTGCAATTGTTCGTCTTTTGCATTTAGCAGGGAATAATTGGGAGCTAAATGTAGCAGACAATTTGTGAGTGTTTTATAATAATGGCTTTAAAAGTATGTAATGTCTTAGTATTTTTCATATACGAAAGAAGCTAACTGTATTATTAATTGACTGCTTTTTGCATTATATGAGGATAATTTACCATAAACTTTATAATTGCAAATAAAAAAATAAGTCAAATCTACAAGTAATTAGATCTACGAGTATACTACTCCTCTGATCTCTGAATCTCCAAAATCTGAAATAGAAGAAACATCCTGTGAAATGACTGCCGCGTGCAGACCAAATTGCCTGTAAATTTGATATCCGCAAAATAACTTCCGATTCAATTAAAACCTATAAGTGCCCCTGTATTAAACTTTGACTATAATAAATGAAATTTGTGTAACAAAAAATATTAGCTGCAATGTACACTCACTTATTTTACATTCGTACTTTATCGAATTTTCCATCAAGCGAGCTACCAGGAAAGTTTGTTGTTTTAGCAATTTTTAAACGACTTCATATTTTTTATGTAAAGCGAAACATATCTTAAGCTAAGGCGAGAAAAGCTAGTGAAGGCTTTTTATATTTTTTTATATGTCTCGTATATATTTCACATAAATTTCATTAGCATCTGCTTATGGAATTTACTCAAACTCCGTATATAAAATAAAAACCGGTCAAGTGCGAGTCGGACTCGCGCACGAAGGGTTCCGTACTATTATCTATAAAAACGGCAAAATAAAATCATGTTTGTTGTATGGGAGCCCCCCTTAAATATTTGTTTTATTTTTATTTAAATATTTATTTTTAAAGTAAATATATAACTAAATATTATGTGAGTATTTCAAGCGTCTACCTATTACCGTTATTAATTGCGGGCAAAAACGAGCAAAAAATCACGTTTGTTGTATGGGAGCCCCCTTAAATATTTATTTTATTCTGTTTTTTAGTATTTGTTGTTATAGCGGCAACAGAAATACATCATCTGTGAAAATTTCAACTGTCTAACAATCACGGTTCATGAGATACAGCCTGGTGACCGACGGACGGACGGACGGACGGACAGCGGAACCTTAGTAATAGGGTTTCTTTTTACCCTTTGAGTACGGAACCCTAAAAAGTATATAATTTCTGCATAGAAAGCTACATTTTATTTGCATTTCATTAATGCAAATAAAAACTTTTAAAATAATCTAGTTCAACCAAATTCCACAATCATCCTACTCCTACTATTTTTTTCTGATTCCTTGTGAGTTCAAAGGTAGGCCTATTTTTACCCCCCGGACCTCCAATGGACTTCAGTGGACGCCGCTGTTAATCCTGGCTGCACAGAAGACACAGTAATGCTGGGAATATGTGATGGGCCACGTCCACATTAACCGAGATGATTAAAATCGCCCCTATCCGTTGCTTATCTTTTAAAGTGCCGATTTCATTGAAAACGGTCTTCCATTAACACCCCATCTACTTACAACAACATTAAAAAGTAATTAGAAAGCAAGATTTGTATCAGCACTATTAGACGTAGTCAAATTAACACATCTATTCGGTAGATAGATGGCGCACCTTCATTACATTCACATACGAAACTTCAATAAAATTAACTATGATGAATGGAAAAATTGTCCATCGCCCTCATCAATCATAAAGTTAGTTGTGAACTATGAACTGCCTTTTAGAGCTACGACACGATCACGATACGATTCCGAAAGAGTGATAGCGATCGACTTGTAAGTTCGTAGCTCAGCGACTCTGTTCCTACTCGGTTCGGTGATCTCTCCACTTGAACAGACATATTTTCTATATACATGTACAGTACATATACATTAGTTTCGATGTTAAAAATTTCTATTTATTTTTTTTGTAGTTGGTATTCTTCAAAATCAGTGATGTTTTTATTGTTGGAAGCATCCTTACGTTGCGATGACTGCTTAAGGAACGCCATTTAATTGTTTCCACCTAGAGGTATAATTAAAAAAAGATGTGATTTGTTGTGTATTAATTATTATTTTCAAAAACTTTTCTTAGTAGGTATTTAATTATTGACAAGGAATTTCTATAGAGGGATCTCATTGTTTTCTACAAGGGAGCGTGAGGGACGTTGTTCTTTGGCTCACGGGGTACCACGCGGTATAATACCGTCGGGGAAGTCATTTTACATTACAAAATACAGCATGACTTATTTACTTTATTCCTATGAATATGTTAACTCATTACAAAGTCTTCCGTGGAGGTAATGCATTGGCAACATAGGACTGATACCCATTTTGTTAACAGGCATGACTGCACGCTAATGAAATAAAAAAAAAACATTAAGTATAAAAGTCAAATATTTCTTCTCAGATTTTTTAAATCCAGTTAAATTACAAAAACAATGTGCTTCTGATCGTGATAGTATTAAAATTGGAGTAATAAATTCGTTCAAGAGAGAGAATAATCTGCTGAATCAGTTCAGACATGTAATAAATAACAACATCTAAATCAAATACTTGATATCTTAATTACGAAATGTATATACAATTAAATTGTAATTGTTGTATTATATGATTATTTGAAAAAAAAAAGACCCATATTGGCAAGTTTCTTTGAGCATTTCCTCTTAGCCTGAATATATAATTTCATTCCATTACAGTTACTATCGCTAAATTGACAAGATCAGCGTTTAGTTGTCTATGATAGTTGACCATAGGCAATACTCGAGTCACAAGCTTACGAGCAAATTATTTATGTGTTTAAAAACTTGACAAAGTAATAAAAGACAAAAATGTATACATTTTAAATTTCCGTCGTGTCGTATGATATAAATACCATTGGCCAAATGTCTGCTGCTAATGGCATTGTTATTGTGATAAGCGTCGGTTTTTAATCATCTTCACTGACACCCGGTAAATTGGGAGCCCTTTCATTGGAGTTAGCTGGGTGTGGTTTCGGTACATCAATGTATGATATTTGCAATTCCTTAATTTCTTTTCGCCTTTCAGTTTATGAAATTTTAGTATTAAAATGTCAAATGCATTTGTCTAATGAAAAGTATCGTGTTCTTCTGGTTACAAGAAGTTCAGTAGCATTATGGCGCCAGTTTAATTGCTAACGCAAGTTAAGCAACGTCGACCGTAGCCTGCTTATGGATGGAATTATTTATCTCAAATTCTTCAAATATTGCGTTCAGCTGTCGTTCCGGGCTGTGTTAATTAAATGATAATTGTTAAATAATATCAGTGGCTTTGGTCAGCTTGTCGCTAACCCGCAGTTGAGCACCGTAGTGGAGCTCTTAACTTTTTATTATTGTTTAAATAGTTGTCTTGGCCAACTTGCCAGATAATGTGGGCCGAAATGGGATTATGGAGATGGAGTGTTAAAATTTTGATTCCATCAATATGATAATAAATACCTTTCCCAAGAAATCATTTATGATACATAATTCGTGATGCAATCGTTAATTACGTGAAAGAACAAAATCGATTCTATCGAAAAAAAATATCTGAAAGACTTAGGTATTAATATATATGAATACACTACCATGATGCCGTATTTAAATAAAAAATGAAATCAAATTTACTTCTAATAGAATAATTTTAATGAAATATAAGATTGCATTCAAAGAGCAAAGGAATCTTGCATCAAAACCAACCTCATTAAAGCTATTACAAATAAGGCAAAGGGAAATTTGTTATTCACGGAACCAACTAAATCAGATTATACGTACGAGCAATCTCTTGATACCTTATGAAGCGTGCCCACATTATATTTCAGAAACCGCTCTTAAAATGCAAAATTAATTTTAAATTTGAAATGGCGGCCATATTTGCAACTCTGATATAATTGAAGGAGTGTGCACATGTAAGTCGCTATAGTTTTATTTTAGTTCCCTTTGCTGGGACTTATTTGCGTGGAATGTCCACTTCGTACATTTGCACAAACGCTTCTGTGCTCGAGTAGCCGGCGGCGCAATGGAGGAATTTATTCTCCTAGTCAACGATATGGTTTCGTATTATGACTATTTTAAAAATGTTTACTCATTCTAAAAAATTTTCGATGTTTCGGATTTTCGATTCGGAACTAAAAAAAAAAAATCTGCCTAAAAAAGGAGTGCTTAAGGACACTAGTTATGTAAAACAGAATATACCTAATTATTGTTTGGAGAATGACTTTAGTTGCTTTTTAGGGTTCCGTACCTCAAAAGGAAAAACGGAACCCTTATAAGATCACTTTGTTGTCCGTCTGTCTGTCTGTCTGTCTGTCTGTCTGTCTGTCTGTCTGTCTGTCTGTCTGTCAAGAATTTCTATGTCGAAAATGCGTGGAGGTATCAAGCTGAAATTTGAACTGTATACTCAGGTCTACGGTCCCATGAAGTTGTAAAATAATCAAACTGCTAAGCTTACGTAAAAAAAAGTTACGGCCGTTTATTCAGCAAAAAATGCATATTTCGACATTCTCAAGGGAATCAAAACCTATAGGGTACTTCCCGTTGACCTAGAACTATGAAATTTGGCAAGTATCATCGTTATGGACTACAAGTACAGGAATAAATCTCAAAACAATACATTTGTAAATAGATCTTAAAAAATAAGGGGTCTATATTTTTTATAGGGTGTCGAAATTTCAAATTGACACTACTAGTTCAAATGGGGTATCATAATGAAAGGGCTTGATGTACACATTGCAAAATATATTTTGTTTATTTTTTTCGACGCATTACTTCTTATTTATAATGAAAAATATCAAATTTAATAATGATACTACGTTCGGAACCCTCGGTGGCGAGTCCGACTCGCACTTGTCCGGTTTTTTATTAAGTGTTTGACAGACATTCCCATACTACACATCCAATGATATTTTAGGAATGAAAGTGGTTGTAAAAATACGCTATAATAATTTATACACTGATAGTTTATGATGCTGCGATAGACTTTGCAATCGATTTCATTGTTGTTATTAAAATAAATTTAGAAATCTTCTACGTGTTTCTTATTATTTTTATCCTCCTTGCTAGAAAAATTCTCAAGCAACTATGAATCCTAAAGTAATGAACAACAAAATCATATTTCAAACAGTGCGACATGGAAATAGCCCCCTCTACCAGAATCCTTTGCGAGTACTAATTATGCAGTGCGTTCGCCCGATGATTTCCCATAGGAGCATCCTATGCACTGTTTTAATCATATACGCCACTGGAAGAGATTGCATCTGAACAAATAACCGGTTCAAACCGGATCGCTGTAATTTACTGTTGCGTTTGTTCTCGTTTCAATTCCCAGTTTGTTTTTCGGAAACATTGAAAATAGATTCAAAGTTGTTACTGCGATTTGATGTTTCATGATTTAAATGTTGTGTCCATCAACAGTCCATATTATTTCACTTATGGAATACAAGTTTACTTTTATTTGAAGACTGCTTTGCTTCGATGCTCCGTTGCAAATTAGAGCATGATTGTATTTTTCAAACCGTGCCGCCACTGTCCTTATCTTTTGCATCTAATGAGGTATCTACTGATTTTGGAATCGGAGAATTTTTTTAAAATAAATTTCTCATGTAATGTGATGTCTATACAGGTTACTCCAACCTCCTATTATGGTTAACATATTAATATTATCTTTATATGACATATAATTAATACTGTTATTACTTATTACTTTCCCCTCTATATTACTAATACTGTTTCTACTCTTTACTTTCCCCGCGTACCGGTATAAAAAGAACCCTATTTGTTATTCTAGATTTAGGAAATGTTATATAATGTTATAAAATCCATCCAAATTTGTTCAACCGTTTGCCCGTGAGTACTAACTACTACTAGTAACTAACATCCATCCCCACAAACATTTATGTTTACTAAGATTACATGTTTTAAAACCATCAATACTAGAACGAGTTTGAAAAATGATTTCAGTTTCACCTAGAAAGATATCAATTTTTACTGCATGTTCTAAATTATGATATCATAATTCCAAATAGTTTTTCAATTATGCATCTTATCTTATACACACAAATAGCTCATAAAAACTGTCTCCAGAAGTCTTCGGCAAGGGAAAACTTGTCGAATTATGCTAAACTTCATTTTATCAAAGTTTTGCGTCACAGGTGTCTGCCGAATCGATAGACTCGCTGACATCACTCGGGGATATATCGAGATTTTCGTAGAAGTGATATGTCAGATATCTCCGCAATTTGAATGATAAGTCAGATTTTTGACTTGCGTGCTTGTTTACCGAAGAGTTTATTTTTGTTAACATTTATTTGGCTTAATACACAGATTTTGGGTTCTCAATGACTGTAAAAAGCTTACATTGCAATGCTAATGCAATATAATCTGTGTAATGTGTAATAATTACTTATTTTGACTTTGCTGGCTGCTAAGCATAGCAGTAACTAAGTACTGTAGTAACAGTAAAAATAAACTATACCAGTTGGAAAAGTTTAATTCTTTGACAAATAATTATTTACAACATGATCATCTTAGCAAATCATCACCATTGGCTGAATTGGTGAGGATGGCGACTTTTGAACAGAGATCTATCTTTAGACTTACACAACGATTATATCATTTCCATTCACCAGCTCCCTGCGATCCTTGTCAGATTATCAATCCCTTTCTACGGTTTCCGATTGTAAATCATCGTCATCATTATCTACCTATATCTACTCACTACTGGATAGGTATAAGAACTGTAAATAAATAAATATTTTCTTAAAACTTATCCTTACTGCATTAATAAATTACATTATTTCGTACAGTTTCTGTTTTGTGTTTACTCGGGACCCCAACCTTCCAAAATACTTTTTAATATTTCTCGCCAACTCTGAAATAGATAAACTTGGGCAAGTTTGTATTTTTATCTCGCGCTCAACTAATCTCGTCAGCTTCTTGTATATGGACTTTCGTTGTTTTATCTAGTTTTCCTTTTTCACAAATAACACCTGTATTCTCCCGTATATCTTCATTGTGTGTATTATTGTATACATGTGGATTCTACAGAGTATCAGGTAAGTTATATCGCCTTGTAAGTTAGTAGTTCTACATTTTCTTTTAAAATATTGTTATCTACCCTTCAAATAATATTTAATATTAATTTCCAGTATATCAATACTGAGGCTGGCTGTAAGAGACATCTTTTAGAGTTCACCTTTTTAGGCCTATACATAATGTAACAACAACTTATGTGCAACGGATATGCAATAAAGATAATGATAATAAAAATCAAGGAATAAGGTGAAGAAATATTTTGATCGGAGTAATGACGATTGCCGATCTCCACATTTAATCTTCATCTATGTTTTCTATCAGGCGAGATAGATACATTTTCACGGATGCTTTAAAAAAAACTCGTAGTCTTCTTAACTATTGTTAATTCAGCTTATCCCTTATACATGGGAAAGTTGGTTTATTTTCCATTTTTTCTATTGATAAGTATAATATTTCTATACAGCTTGAAACATACATCTTGGTACACCTTGAAAACATATTTCTTATAGAAGGTAAAGCAAAAGAAAAGAGAGAATGAAGCTATCTGGAATGAGAACATGTCCACAAACTTAAAGAAAATAATGTTGCCGCAGGAAGTTCAAGGAAAATAAGAATCTACTTGAAAGATCAGTGTGGTTACAATTGCTTATATTGTCACTATAGACAAATTATTCTCGAAAATGTCATAGAATTTAATAAAATCCCTATATCACTCTTCATTAGTAGCCAAGCGCATCACACGACCAAGTCAACCCCGTTATAACGGAAACCAATTTGGCCCCCATTTGCAAACGCTGTCACGTGAACCCAAACTTTCATAAGGTCCCCGCTTTATATACACCACTGAAAAAGTTTGGAGTGCTTCGATTGAATTATGTACTGGTAGCCGTGAATTCGGTGACGTCATCTTTTGTTGACGTCTCAATATTTTACGTGGGATGTTTAATAATTCGGAAGTATTTTTTATTAAAAAGTCAATTTTGATTAAATCAAAGTTTTCGGCGCATTACGATCTATTCAAAATGATAAAATGGTAACGAGTGCTGAGTTTGTAGTGTTGACTTGAATGTTTTTTTAATAACTTAGGGCATATGATTCAGCACCATTTTGTTCGAAATTAACAAATTTTGTACTAATTGTACTAGGCATCTATAGTCAGGCTGTGGTTGATGCTATTTGACTTTCCTGTTCGATCGATTAAGCTGCCATGCGGAATAACGGAATGATGCCATTTAAACTATATTTAACACAAAATTAAGGATAAAAAGGGTCGAATGGGTAGCATTTAATGGTAAGAGCATGTCGCATAATCCTTGTTAAGTACATAGGCTCAAATTAAACATTATACATATATTGACGAGCTTGGTGGTCACGGGTTCGATGTTGGACTCAGACGAAAGAGAGATAGAGTACAACGTATTTGTAAGCAGCCCGATAAAGAAAGTATCTCCACCTCACAGAATATCGCAGCCGAATAACAATTCCCTTGAGGTTTGTTGTGTTTCTGCGAGTGAGTGAGGTCACCAGATAGGAAGGAGTTGCTGCGTTCGCAGCGAGGATTGCAGTGCGAGTCATATTTATATATCATATCGCCTGATATGTTAACCACTTCACATCGGGCGAGCTGTATGATTGTCACCCGACGGAGAATAAAAACATTGTACCCAAGCGCTACGAATGCATGTAACCTAAAATTATAATAACTACGGAAATTAACGCGATCATGCATGTAACGTATTTTATATACCTTTATTATTGCCTGACGTTTCGAACTACCGCCGAAGCTGAAGCCGATTTTCGTTTTTTTTTTTTTAATCCATAAATTGGTCTTAGTTTAAAGTTATTGACAAACATCTTCAGCTTAGTCGTTAGAGCTCTAATGTTTCTACCAAATGAGCTAAACATAATTAGCGACCATCTAAGCAGTAGTTTCATTTTCAAATTTAAAAAATCCGATGGTAATCCGGGGCCCTACCGCCGAAGCGGAAGCCGATTACCACCAGATTTTTTGATTCCATAAATTGGTCTTAGCTTAAAGTTAGTGACAAACATCTTTAGCTTAGTAGATACGAGCTCTAGGATTTCTACTAGCTAACCAACTATCTAAGCATTATTTTCAATTACGCACTCAAAGAAACCGGTGGTAAACAGTTTGGGCTTCGGCGGTAGGGCCCCCGCTTCAGCTTCGGCGGTACCCCTACCGCCGAAGCTGAAGCGGGGGCCCCAGGTTGTACCGGGCTCTCAGGCTGACTGTCTCAGCGGTGTTACTCTGTCTCCGTTGTCTAGGTCGATGAATCTTCATCTACCCCCGTGTAATGCATGTAACTTCTCAGAGAAAACTTAAATCAACATGATATTTTATGAAGTTGACAACTATATATTATTATTATACTCTTGGTATAATTATACGGAACCACGAAAACGTAATGACAGCGTGTGAGGAGTTATTATCGGCGCCGTAGCTAGTAAATAAGCAAATAAAGTGACTGCATTAATATTCATGGGTGTATTACGGTACAGTACGTGTCTCGCCTGGAGCATACTGGATTCAGAGGGTTCTTTGTAGATTTAAGCAATCTTAGACTCTATTCTGACGGTGGATGTTATTTTGATATTGTAATTAACCGAGCTCAGATAATTAGGAGGTTTTCAATTTGAGGAATACATCTGAAAGACTTTTAGAGAGCATCTCTTGTGTGTATATTTAGTTTCGCAGATGATGTTGTTGTTGTAACTATTTTGATGTTGTTTAGTATTTAGATTATTTCTTTACAAAATTACCTCAATGTCTTAAGACGAAAGTCTGTGACCAGTGTATGTTGAAATACAATCCAATCATAGCCTGTCTATGGATGGGTGCGTATGTATTATTTATCTTGAGCTCCTCCATGCTTTGACGGGTATGTTATTCGGTCCGTCCCCGCTGTAATCATTAGTTTAGTTAGTAGACGTTAAGCTAAGTTAGTGGACTAGACATCATAAGCCTCCGCCAAACCGCAGTTGAGCGGCGTGGTGAAGTACGCTCTAAACACTCCTTCGATTGAGATAGATCCGTGCCGCAAGTGCAGGCGGAAATGGCTTGATGCTGATCCGCGTCTCAGCAGATCATGTTTAGGTATATTTTATATGTTATTTAATTTAGAAACCTTCAATATCGTGAATCTTCTAGTTAATCTTTGTTTAATATAATTTTGATAACCTGTTTTTTTTCTTTTACCTGACTGGTAAAGGATGGTATTAGGAGTATATATACGAGTAGTATACATTATGTTTGATTCCTTACATTTTGGCATGCTCTACTGTTACATCCTCGATTTTTCTCTAGATCGTAGAGAGATATCATCCCTGTTCTGTGTATCATCCCCATCACCAACATAAAATATTTTTTCGCTATTAGTCAGCTGGCCGCCTCTACAAAATGACGGATTGCATATTGTTTCACAACCCCTTCAATATGGGTATCAAATGATAGGGCTTAACTAGTAGAAGATTATGCACTATGAAAAATTTCAAATCCAAGATGACCGCGACGACGAAACAAAACAAAATGAAGAATTAAATATTTTTTTGTCCCCAACTCTCCCAATATGAGTACCAAATGAAAGGGAAGACTAGAAGACTGAGGATTGTTCCATTAAATAATCTTCGTTACTAAGAAAGCCAATAATCATACTACAGATTTAATTCGTAAAGTATTGGCAGGTACTATGAAAATTTTGTATTGTATTTGTTCTAAATAAAGTTAAGGAAAGGTTAGTGACAAAACAAACACTAACTACTATGTTTAAACGAGTAAAGAAGTCTAGCAGTACAGTGCCAAACCGACGGCGAAACTTTGCTCGCAAATTGACTTCACGTATTCGCTAAAGGTGCAGTTTCTTTCATCCCAGCTCAGCTCTTGTGTTATGTCATAACTCATAAGAGATAGCGGATTTTTGGTTATTGATACTATTAATTTGTATCATCATTTTGGTGTAAGTGGCTCGTAATGATCTTTACAATCAAATTGATATCACCCGTTCATGGTGAAGCTGTCGGTAAACGGGGCTCAGAGTAAAAAGTGGCTAATAATTCTGTAGTGCATTCTACCTCACTTTTCCGTTCAGCGTTTATGTACAACTCTTTCACGTTACAAGCTTGATGTCACTGGAACACGTTACCCCATAATATGATAGTGGACTCTTTAGTAGTGAGTGTAGTGAGTAAGTTCGTTTTCAAAAAGTATGTTTAAGCTCATTTGCTGAATAATATATCCTGACACTAATCGTCATTGTTCTAGTTTTTTTACCTTCTATGTATATAATTATCTTGTAAGCTGCATTCGTTAAAATCTGATTTTCACAAAGGTTGACTGGTAGAGAATGCTCTTAATATTATGTTCGCCTTATTTTGATTTCAATAAAGTTTAAATACGACATGTCACCCAACGCATTTGTAGTTTCGTTTTTTCGAAATTACAGCCATATACATAGTATTCTCGAGAATTGTCGTATTTCTGCGTGAGAGTAAGATCCGCAGATATAAGGAGAGGCTGCGTTAGCAGCGGAAGTTCTACTGTTAGTGCAATACTCCTTGTATTGGAAGCGTCTATAGGCTACGGTAACTGCTTTACATCAGGCGGGTTGTATGTATGCTTACTCGTTGCTAGGCCTGTAAAACTCCCTTAAGGCTTTGTAAACAAATAATTTAGAAATGATTGTCTTTAATTGTGCTACCTATTTTCCAATGAACATTATTTTTACATGAAAGGTTAATTACTATTAGGAAATAGCGATGAAAAAAATATATAATGTAAATCAATCAGCTTTTACATTCCGCTACCTCTTGACAATTGCGTTCAAGCATTAGGTTGTATTAAGAAATACGAAAACTAAGCAGAATGGCATTCTAAAGACTTCTGCATCGGAACTTTGTTTTGCATGAGTTTGCTCGCCGTTTGGCCATTCCAAGATTTCCACCCGAGGTAGGATTAAATGTTTATCTTGTTTGTTTAAAGTTTGAGAATAACTGGATAGGACAACCAGCGTGTAATCAGTACGTAGCTGTTGGCATCAGCCAGCAATTCTTTGTAATATCTAATATATAAAAATCTCGTGTCACAGTGTTAGTTACCATACTCCTCCGAAACGGCTTGACCGATTTTGATGAACTTTTATATGTATATTCAGCAGGTCTGAGAATAGGTTCTTATCTATTTTTTATGGCAAAACAACGTTTGCCGGGTCAGCTAGTTAGAGTATAAAAACTACAGAGTGTGAGCGCCTTCTCTCAGGCTCATTATCTCCCATAGATCTAGAATCTCGCGCTATGCTTTCTCCTTACTTACTCCTTTGGTACACCCATAGTGAGTCTTGGCTTCCGACATAAAAACGCTCCACTTGTCCCTGTCTTGAGCAAGGTCTTGCCAGTTGACATCAAACTCGCACAGATCAGCCTTCACTCTGTCACTCGAGCAATATTTTGGTCTTCCTTTAGTTCCATATATTTCGATATTTTTTAATTAGTTTAAACACTGCTAGCGCAACGTAGTCTAGGCATGATAAGCGTTTGTATAAAAATATGGCTAAGTGATAATAACTTATATAATAATAATGAGTAATAATAACAGTTGTTAATAGGCTCAACGCCTGCCGAGACCTGCTCATGGGTACGTCGTTCCATTGACATAATTATCCTGGAGCGGGTCACGGCGGGCGTACAACATTACATCAAACTTCTCAAAGGGGCCTCTACGCGTTGGATCCATATCTCCGCGCACGCCTATCAAATGACCGGGTTTGACCCGTGAATTAAGAGAAACAGTTGTTAATAAAATAGTGTAAGGGAAATAATAGTATTATATATTCTCTACAATATTATTATTTTCATTACACTATTAACAACTATATAATATATATTATATTAATAAAACACATACTCGTGCTCTATTTCTTATGTATATTCTAAGAGGCTTATTCTGTAAAGGTGACGTTAGGTACACCTACGCGCGAATGTGTTATACATAATATATGATCGTACATTTCTGTTATATGTAAAATTCATATTAATGACTATTATTAATATTAATGACGCAAAAAATATTTTAGAAACATCGTTATAAAATTTTAATTATGTTTTTTATTAATTATGTTCAGTAACAAGGTAAAGCGATCCTTAAACACTCGTTAACGCTGCATCGAACCACAGCCCTCTTACAAATTACATTACACGGGAATAATACGGCAGAACGAATACCCAACCGTCAATTAACCCCACGCTTCAAAAACAACTTTTATTAAACATTACATTCGCAAAATAATTTGAGCGCAACGCGAGGAGAGGCGAAAACTTGGGCGGTACACTCACGCACACGACATAAATTTGTTACAACTGATTACGAAGTTTGCGCAAAGTTGTCATCACAACTCTTATACCTTCGCTCGCGGGCGAAATTTTTTCATTGTTAACGTTATATCTCCTCCAGTTAAGGATCAGAGTTCATGAGCGCCGCGCACGCTGCGCCCTCGTACGTGCTTCGAATAAAACTCCCCATAATATTCATCGCTTTAAAGCAACCAGATGCGAGAGAACAGGACGCGTCGATACGATAGAACGAAATAACATCTTTCAGCAAGATTTCGTGACCTCTCAGCGGCTTCAGTCCGCAGAAATATGGACGGTAATAACATAAATCCCTTCGGCATATAAAACACTAAACGCCCTCGAAGTGTCCCAACAGTCACCGTGGTCTTTACGGTCTAAAATACTCAGTGTGGTTGTAAAATATTAGTGCATTTATGAAAATTGCGAGTCACTTAATAACCCCCGTGGAATTTCGCCAGCTCGCACGAATAGGCGCGAATTGGGAGGCGTGCTCTTGTTATACTTTGCAAGGGTCGTATCGTAGCCTATTACTATTTACGATAAATTGTGTCGTTAAATATAAACAAAGATATTTTATTCTGATGTCATATACGATTTAAGAAATCTCCGAGTACTTAAAAGATTTTTAGAACTTCTGCAAATGTAACTGCAGTTTTAAAACAGGAATAGTGTTGAATATTTTGAATGTAATTATTAGTAATGAAAAATGTTCGTATTATTTACTGAGCTTTCGTATCACAAACATATTTTTGGAACATAAAAACCAATACATCTCGCAGGATTAGACCTGAATCACCTTGGTTCTAACTGGTAACACTAAATCCATTAGGCTAAAAGCATAACTGCTCGGTACTACGAATCTAACTCCACTAATCCTAAATTACATGCTGCATCCGAACCTGGCTTTATATGAAACTTTTCCGCCGATTTCACCTGTGGTGCCTGTTCTGTTTTTCTAATTTGACATTTATTTTTCTTTAAAATAAAGGTAATATATTATTTTATTTTATATAAATATTTCTGGACAATTTACACAGCGCCATCTAGTCCCAAAATAAGCGCAAAGATTGTACTATGGGTACTAGACAACTGTTAAATGTACTTAAATATATATTTTTTATAAATACATACTTATAATAGAAAACACCGTTACCAAGACAAACAGACATGTTCATGGACACAAAGTTGCATGTCTTGTCATGTCTTGTTCGGATCGAACCCATGATCTCGGAGTCAAACCAGCCATTGCTACCCATTCGACCACCACCAGGCTCGTCGATTTATTTCTTTTAATTAACCATTCTTACATATTTTCAATACCAAATAGTTACGATGTTTGATATCTCTCTAGGGAGATATCATTTTTAGATAGCACTTTTGTTCTGAAATTGACATTGACCACATTTGTCTCACAATATTACAGCAAATGGTCATCACAGCCTACGTGCATTACATATAGATGGTGAAATTACTGTATGCATAACTTGTGCCTTGTTTATGATTAGGCCCTATGATTGCTTTGCGCATACCAATGAGGATGTACGGATGTTTATTAGATACTAACCGTGTGTTTATTGATATTCATATCAAGAGGCAGAATTACGAAAGAAAGGAAGCAATGGAGAATCTTCTCTATATTCTTTTTTATAACACAGAGATACAAAATAACAAGTAGATCATAATCGAGAAGTGTGTTATTAGTACTACATTATTAATATTATACCTACATGCTTGTCTGATATAGGTTATTAAGTGATATATGTTATTAGTAAGAGAAAGGAAAAGCAAAAGTTTTTGTGTTTTTTTATTTTTTTTTATTACTTATATCGGATATAAGATATAAGGCGGAAAATCGCATTTTTCTATTAAATGCATTGGGGAAGTCTTAGTGGGGAGATACAGGCTGATGATGATGATTCTGGTGGAAGGTGAGAAAAGATTATTATTGAAGTCATATGAGTGAGGTCGGATAAAGTAAGATTACACCCATAAATGAAGATTAACCCAATGAGGAATTCTAGTAGTAGATCCACTGAATGGAAAGTACTTGTACCTACTGACAATAGACCAAGAGCTTACGAGGTAACACGAGCTACGGTCCACAGAAACTGTAGTTAAAGAAATAGGTTCAATAGTTTATAAAATATTCACGTTAATGTGAATTTAAATAAATAAATGCATATCATTCCCAAACTAAGCAAAGCTTGTACTATGGGTACTAGATAACTGATATTATACTTAAATACATATTTGTAAATTCATACATAGAATACACCCAGACCAAGACAAACGGACATGTTCATGCACACGAATATTTTTCTTGTGCGGGGATCAAACCCGCAACCTCGGAGTCAAAGTGGCCATTGCAAACCATTCGACCAACAAGTTCGTCGCCGTGAGATAAATATCACGCCAATACTCGCAATAGCCGCCATCTGGAACTGTTAAAAAAAAATACAAACTGGACGACCAAAAGATTTTGTTTAAATTTGTAGATAGGTCATGCACAATCAATTCACATCTTTATTAGGCATTGTAATCACTTTAGTAGTTTTTTTTATATATCAAAATTAATTTGAAAAATTTATCGCGAGGTGTCAGTTCGCAGCGACCGTCTAGTTATTCAGTTCACTCCATTCATTATGTATCTGATAAAAAAGAAAAGAATTTGAGAATATTCCAGTATGTTAGCACAAACGTTCATCTGATAGCTCATAAAGTTGGAACCCGGTTCGGGTGTGACATAAAATCTGAATAAGTAAATGATCGCGGGACACCGGATCAGTGATTGATTCCTTTTTGAACGGTCCAAGTGTTGAGATGAAGCGGAATAGATTGAACAAGCCTAAAAACTAACATTAGGCATATGAGTCAGAAAGCGGATAGACAGAGAGCACAAGTGATTTTATTAAGAACAAAATGCTATAAAGTTCCACTAACAACAACTTTGTACCGTTTTTGTATATAAACTAATAATAATTAGTTTATATTTTTGTTGTCCCTACAGTAGCTAACACAACATTTTTACATTTTATGTTATAGTGGTTCAACCGCTTTGACAAGTTCACTTTTCATAATACATATAATAGTTTTTGTATGAAAGTATTTCCAATAATGTCGTTCATTGGATCGTCGGTATGCACCGTAAATGTATTGGTATGTTTCATCAATATCCTATTGTTAATATTTTAATTTCTTCAAATTATTATTTTTTAATTTAAAAAAATGTTTCCAGACATAAGATTGTTATTTGTTATAAATATATTATATCAAAATAACTTTCGATGATGGGCATTTGGTAGAAACTCTTTCTTATTACGTGCGGCACAAAAACGGTACCAAGTTCAAAGTGTCAAGGTTGAAGTAGTGCTCTGTACATTTGCACATCAACACAACATTTTCGTCCTGACATTTAATTTATTGCTCGATGCTCTGGCCATCCTCTTTACACTTGTACCACAAATCCCGATGGTACTGTTTATGTGACGGACGAGTTACTACGTTTACGACTGGAGGTAGTGTATTTGCAGTTTATAAAATACAACGATATGAGAATTTCAACCTTACCCAAAAGCACGAAAGATACTTTATTGGGAATGAGGAGTAATATCAGTGCAGCAAGCATGGTTTTAAGTGCTGAATTGATTTATTAATGTGCATAAATTAGCATGCTACACTGTTAATTGACTTTATTAGATGATGAAATTCAGTAATAAAGTTCAGAATGGGAGTAATTTGACATTATTCCATACATAATGACTGTGTATAATAAATTAAAATACTAATCTGTCATTAGAGTAATACACGTAAAGTTTTATAAAGAAACGCAAGTTTTTTGTCTCCTGTATAATAAACTTCTTTTGTATATCACATAAATATACATATTTTTTTATTATTAAAATCATTGCAATGCTCAGAAATATATAATGTTACGAGTACACGTTATCTGTTTTATTTAAAAATCAGAAGTACTTAAAACAACCTTTCTCATTGGAGGTAAAATGAAAAAGAATAAAAATGCAATAAACGATGACAATAAAACAACATCCCGATAAGCAGACATCCATACTGCCATCGAAATATAACGCAACAAAAATAAAAACACCAAAGATCATTCACTGAACATCTGACATAATAACCATCGTAAAACCATTTCATTACCAGTATAATGATCGGAGCACCATCAAACGACATTATCAAAGACTCGAAAGCATAATCTGACTCGTCGAATGCATAAAGAACTATAAACGTGCGATACCATCTAATTGAACCTGAAGTAATGGCAGGAAGGTAGAAGGAGACCATTAAAACGCCTAAGGTAACGATGGAAAAGGCTCTTCCAAGTGTAAAATATTTAAATTTCCTCGCAACAAATGAAGGCTGAGACGTAAAAGCGAATATAAGACTTCCAATTGAACAGATACCGCTCGTTTAATTAAAATGGAGCTTTCTTGAGTGTCCGATGTTTTGGATTTGATTTCGTAAGGCACTAAATTGGCGTTTAGTTTATTTATTAGGTCGTAATTGCGATTTTTTGGTTGAATTTGATGGAGTGGTTTTTATTTCCTTTTATATGTACTTTTATTTAGAGGTAGATTCCAGATATTATACTAATATTGTCATTAATATATTTTTTTTGCGGTACGCCCCCGTACCCACCACACATTCGCACTACTATGTCTCCTGTGTAGGATTAACAGTGGCGACCACCAAAAAAAGCTATAAACAGTGAAGTCCTTTGCAGTCCCGGGGGTAAGACTACGGCTGCCTTGGAACTCACAACGAATTTATTCAGATGATGAAATCAGTAGGAGTAAGAAGCTTTTGAAATTTGATTTCCACTCTTAGCATTGTGAGAGACAGCAATATGGCAAATAAATGAAGCTCAAATGCCGTGCACCACGGATTTTAAATATTTTTTAGATCATTATTGTATATTATTTGGATATTATCACAATATTGGGGACTGTTTGTTAAATATATGAGGATATAAACTTAACAAATATTTATTATTTATTCGCTATTACTGATACAAATATTAACGATGTTTTAATACATCTGATCTGAACAAAATTAGAAAAATCTGTTCAATATTAACAAGAATATAAATAAAAATCCTGTCCGAAGGCATCGAAGGAATTTGATATCTCAAACAAATTTTACAGTATAATGAATTCCAGTAAATCACGGTCCGTCCTCTCCGTTGAAAATATAACGAATTTATTTTTTATTTTGAAATATAAAATTGCAATATATTCTTAGAGACACAGATGACCCGACTCATTTAACTGACTGTGATGGCTGACAGCTGTTTGCGAGTCTAGATTGAAATTTCACTTTAATAATCTCATATGTAGAATTTCTTGACTTCAACTGCTGTACAAATAGTAATACATTTACTGTTTCTTTTTAACCTTCCTAAGGTTAAAAATAAACCGCATCAATTTTTCTACCACTTATATACCTATAGGTGGTAGAAAAGCGCTGTTTCAAGATATTGGCAGCGGTTTTTAAGATAGCTATTAAATATTATTGTATGGTCCACGTAATAGTTAAAAGAGATATGGCATACCTATACTAAATTGTGTTAGAAAACGGTTCCCGTTCTCTCTGGGGGAGAGACTATCGCCATCTTTATCACCTAGGCCCTTTAATATGTACTACCTAACGGTTTCCCTCGCTGAGTGTGTAATCAGCGCAATGGCGTCATTTTTATTCCAAAAATATGAAATTAACCTAAAATATCCGTTAACATCAAATCTTATTGTGTACTTTTGTGTGATATGTGATCCCTTGACTTTATTTACTTTGTCAACATAAATTCTGCATTTTCGTAATAATAAAACCGCATTTCGTCTATTTCAATCAATCGTCACAAACGTCAGGTTAGTCGACTTGCTTGTACGTACTAATTGCGAGGTGAGACAATTGGGTCACTTATTGGGTGTACCTTTTTGACGCTTGTGGAATATCTATAGTATTTATAACATAATTGAGGACACATAAAATAGAAACAAAACAAAACACCCTCTTGCATATCAAAAACATTACAAAACAATCCATAAGAACTATATACGCATCAACAAAATATTTAATATTTGGATTAAGTAGCAAAACTGACATAGTGAAAAAAGGTTTTAATATTTGTCGCCGGAAACACCCTCTATTTACCCTATAAGCACACATCCGGGCAAGGGGCATTCTCATTGATTCCTTTACGGGCACCCTTTGATATTTGTATGGCCCGGGCGGTAGTAAATATTACTTATACTTACTATTTGATTTGGTTCGTATCCAGCGTGCATATTTTCTGTGGACCAGCTTCATAAACACGAGAAGTTGTGGGATGTCCCATATGGCGCAGCTTAGTATTTTCGGAGTCACAATATGTTACTTTTCTCTTGGGATATTGCACTCTTAAAATTTTAAGCAAGATGATCGTTTTGAAAGCATATAATTAATAATCACTTCTGGACAATTTACACAGCGCCATCTATTCCCAAATTGAGCGAAAAGCTTGTACTGTGGGTACCAGACTACTGATAAATATACTTAAATACATATGTAACTAAATGTAAATAACTGTAAAAATTAAACTAAATGTAAATTGTAACGTGCCTTTTTGACAATTCATCATCATCAGGTCCATTTTAGTCTCCACTACAGGAGCACCATCCTCTCTCGTCCGTCCTAGACGGAAGGAGGATTTGGCCTACACTCCCCACGCTGGCCAAACGGGTTGGAGAGGCTTGTCGTTTTTGGTCTGACTATTTGTTAATATTTATTATTAGTGTTATCTAAAGATATACAATTAAGCGCTTTCTTGAGAAGCTCGATGGCGTCGTTGCGCGTGGCAGTCCAATCGATCACGAAGGTTAAGCAGCGTCGACCGCAGCCTGTCCATGGATGGGTTTATTTATCTAGAGCTCCTCTGTGCTTCGGAAGGTACGTTAAGCCATCGGTCCCGACTGTTGTCGTTAGATGGCAGTCGTTAAGCCAAGTCAGTGGCCTTAGGGCGGCTTGGAAAGACTGGCCTCTGCCAACCCGCTGTTTAGTAGCATGGTGGAGTATGAGATCCCCTTCAATTGAGGGGAGACCCATATCTCAGTGGGATAATTATGGGTTGATGTAGATACAAATAAGTTTCTCATGATTTTTTTTAGGAAACTGATGCAACGAGTTAACCCTTACTTCAAAAATATTCAATCCTTGTTTGCAAGTATATGTAATGTTATCATCAAATGTTTGTCTTGTGCGGGTATCGAAACCGCGACCTCGCAGTCAAAGTGGATATTGCTAACCATTCGACCACCGAGCTCGTCTCGTCTCGCTCGTCGAGTTAAAATAAATTTGTATTTCTCTTGAAGCCACGTTACAAATAGAGTGGGTAGTACATAAAAATTGACAGCACTATATCCAAGAAAAGAACAAACAGCAAAACGAAAGTAGATAATATTAGTAAGATTTATCAAAGTCTACGACGTTCTTATTTCCGACAACCACGGCAGATGTAAAAGGAATGGATAATCCACAAAAATGCAAAACCTTTACCTGAGATCCCTTTGAGACTGTTTGACAGGTGATAACAAAGATAAATTTCTCATACGAGAAAATATAAAGGAGAAAAAGAAATAATATAACTATTTTTACAATACTCGCACATGTTATAAATTGAATAAAGTATGTATTTTTACATTCGCTCTCAATTCAAAAATTATTATAAACTAGCTGACTCGCGCAACTTCGTCTGCGTGTGACAGAGCGTTGCGAGTGAAGGGTAAGGTTACCATTTGAAAGGTTATAGTGCGCCAATCTTAAAAGATAGAGATACGCTACCACAGACTATTTTTAAAACTTTTTAAGATAAATAATTCCGTTATAAATAATTATTGCGTAACTTGAACCAGCGCAGCGCACACAACGGAAGCTCTCAAAAGGAATATTTTATTTCCCATTTTTGCAACATTTTTCATTGGTGCTCCGGTTCTATTGGTGGTATCGTGATTATATAGCCCATAGTCTTCCTCAAAAAATAGGCTATTTAACACTAAAATATTTTTTTCAATTCGAATGAGTAGTTCGTGAGATTAGCGCGTTCAACCAAACAAACAAACTCTTCAGCTTTATAATATTAGTAGGTATATTAAAATTGGGAATGAATGCATATTGTTGAATATCCAGACAGTTGTTCGTCTTAAGTTTAATTACTTCTATAGAATGGTTAACATGGAATTACATTATGCACTTATTCTATTATAACTTATTATATTATATATAACATCGATATAATAATATAATTTCAAAATTATTTATTGATATTTATTTCTTATGTCAAACTAAGTAAATAGTAAAGCTGAAATCTATGGTCAATAAAATTAAAAAAAATATGTTGTAATGTTATAAATTATAAAATGTTTTTTTTTATCTGTATTAATGTTTTTCTGCGTCAGTGATAAAATTTTAAATTTAACTCGACTTACACTTACAGCAGAACCGCATTCCTTCATTTCAGACTAATTTCAGGCAGAATTATCTTATATATTATATACATTTCTTTCGTTTACATACAGTTTCGGTTACAAAATCTTTCCTAAAATTTAACTTACGTTTCACATCCTTTGAAACCTAAAAACAGTTAATTAAATTAACATTCCCTTGATCATGTTAAGTTTGTTTGCTCTATGTCTGTGTGGTTCGCAAACGTTTTCTGTCTCACTTTAAGTGTTTGAAATAGCTGCTTTTCCATCTCTGTTTAAATGTTTGCTCGTATTTGCCACAGCTCAAACAAATGCACGCTTTGACTCCACGTGTGCCTTCCCATGATACCTTGTGACTTCTAAAGGTATGTGTGCTATGCGACAAGTTACTTTATAAAGTTTGTTTTATATGAATATTGTATGTTCACCAAAGATTCTTTATTCATATTTAAGTATTTTTAAAAGGTTTTTTGAAGTGAAATCTTCTTTAGCGGCGTTGTGCATTTTTTGGGATGGGTAATGGGTAAAAAATGTTAAACTCGCGTTAGGACACGTGGCCTGATCGAAAATTCGTAAGACGTAGCGGCTCGGAGCGGCGCAGCGTAAGAGAGGAAGTAATATCCCCCTCTCTTTCTACCGCGCGGCGAAAATGTATGCCAGCTCCTGCTGTTTATTTTCAATGTAATATGAATTTGTTTGTGTACGATAGCGCAATAAATGAATATTGTATTTTATCACATAAATGATAGTACTTTTATACAGATAAATAAAGCAATTCGTGCGAAATTATTCCATAACCATTCCAAAATATTAAAAAATGCACAACGTTAATGTTCAAGTTTTCACTTCTGCCGGCACTCCCGGAGTTCAACGCAACCAGTTTTTTTTTGTGCAATGAAATCCATGATTTTATATGGTATAATTTAGCTTTGCTATGCGATGTTGTCTCGTCCATATATCATATTATTCAGCTACTATTCGAATTGTATCATTCACAGATTGTAGAATCCTCAACGGAGCCGTATTTCTAGTTTCACTTATATTTTATTTTCGGAAAACTATAATGAGTTTTACATCACTATGTATAATAGAGATGAAAAAAATATAACCGTATTTTTTTATAATAAGCTAATTCTGTACAAAGCTACCACAAATCGCCCTGATAAAGTTTTTGCTTCATTAAAAACCCTGGCTAAATGTCGGCCATCTCACACCTAATATTAAAAAATGTACCTAGATGTCGAATAAATAAAAAGGAAGAAATAAAAAAAGAAATAGGTATATTCCCTTTTTTATTTTTTCTTTTAATGTAAAAGAACATACTGGACCTTTTGTGCTCCTTTTTCTTCTCCGTGTCACTTACTAACTACTACTAACTTAAATTATAAATCAAATGCTTAGTAAATACCAATATTAACTTGATAAAGAATCGTTATCGAAATATTAACAAAAAATAATAAACTATAGATTTACATTACCTGTCCTTAACGCCGAACATAATTTTGATTTTGGCAGAAACTGAGGTTGAATTTGAAATGATATCGTTGTCAATTTAAGTTCCCCAGTTGGACCTGCTTACTATTTTATAACACCAGACTTCACTGTATGAAAATTTGAAAATCTCCAAACTAATATGAATATAAACTGTGGAGTTGACAAAACGGCTGATTTATTAGCAACACCGAAGCGTTCGTTTGGATAAATACTCTGCGTTCACTGCTATCGGCCAATCCGAACAATTCTACGAGTGATCGACTCGGTAGAGTTACTAATTGATCGCTTTGACCAAACATTCCGAACTAATGCATTACCGTCAATAAGTATGATGAGGCCTGGTACATGCCTAATCAGTAATCAATGGTGGTTCCGTATTGATCCGCATATGAACTTCATAGTTGTAATAGATAATGTTACCTTCTTCTATCTTAACATATGTGATCAAAGAATGGCTTACCTTTTGTGTTCATTTTTAATCATCATCATCATTATCAGCTTGTATCTATGCACTGCTGGATATCGGCCTTTCCCAATAGTTTCCACCATTGCGATCCAGATCCGATCGCTGCCAGCCGCTTTTTTAAGTCATTCTTAATATTTAAATAAATTGTCTGCTAATGATTTGTTAACTTTACGTGTAGGTACGTATTTTAAAATTAAATGGTCATTGAGTGTAATTTTTTGTAGTCAAATTTCGTCGTTTATTTCGGACATATCAATTTAGTATAATACCGTTATAAATGCTAAAGAAAAACCAACATAATAAAGCATAAACATTGTAAAGCAGTGTTTATACGTGTTATATAGTTTATACGTGAAATATTTTCTTGTGTCGACCATACTGCATGCTGAAACATGATGTCTTAGTTTAAAGAAAAATAAATACATAAATATTTCTGGACAATTTACAGAGCGTAATTAAGGGCAAAGCTTGTACAATGGGTATTATATAACTGAAAAATGTTTTTTTTTTTTTTTTTTTTGTAAATACATTATTAGTATGTATTTACAAAACTATATTGTCTTGTGCGGGGATCGAAGCTGCAACCTCGGAGTCAAAGTAACCATTGCTAGCCATTCGACCACCGGGCTCGTTAAAGATCAGTAAAGAGATCTTTATTATATATAATTGCTTTACCTTTTTAGGTTTTATAACTGTTCAAAGAAACTGTAAAAATAACTGGACTATATGTGACTACACCAGATATTAATATTTATAGTAGTTAGTTATCAAAATCTATAAACGTTTTTTTTTTGTTTCAAAATTCTATAAAACAAATGTAATATTGAACAAATTTCATTGTCAAGTGAAAAATCCAATTGGACGCCAGAATCGACGCCTCGGCCGAGCAGTCAAACGTAATTTATGCTCTCCAGCACCACGGATTAAAATATTAAAACTGCTGAGGTGTTTTCGAAACAATTTTTATTTACGACCTGAACAATTGTACTGGTTTTATATTTTTTGAAAAATCTCCCGATGATTTGTTGCCTTGCGGAATATTTTGCAAAGGTAATTTGTGCACCGACGTGGAGGGATTACCAGCGCGGCTGTCTAATCTAAAGTTATGATTTATTTGCTCAACTATGGTTATTAATGTTATTTTAACAGGGAAAGTTGTTTCTGTGTCAACGGGCTTTAGAATTTCTCGTCTATCCCTTTGATCTTCTCAATTTTATTGGATCTTACTTATTAGATTTACTTATTATATTAGAGGAAATTATAAGAGAAATTGCTTTTATTCGATATGATTGATGATTTTATAACTAATGCTTCCTTCATAAGGAAAATTTCTGAGAGAGAAAGTCAATCACATTTTATCTTGGTGGAAAACAGTCAATTTATCTGTTTGAATAAATATTGTAAATATTAATGTCATATAAAATTTCACATACTAACAAACAATAGTATTTTCTCTAATAAATAAGGGTATAAATTAAGAATTACTGTTGTTTTTTTTTATTTTGTCTTTTTTATCGCTAGTTAATTAAGTTAAAACATTAATGATGAAAGTTAAAACTTAAGTTAAAAATAAACAACTCACAAATCTATCTTTGACCGACACCGTCTTGTAGTCGTCACTCAATTTTATTGACTGTAATCCTGCAACTGATTTAATTGTAGTGTGTCTCATCAGAACAGGACCGACTTCGATGTACTTTTTTAGGGTTCCGTACCTCAATAGGCAAAAAAAATTGTCCATCTGTCTGACCAGTTGCCAAAACAGTTTTTCTCACGCGTGAAGATATCAAGTTAGAATTAATATCAAATAATTTCAGCCAAAAGACGTCCTCTGCTGAACATAGACCTCGCTCATAGACTTCTATCTATAGATTATCGTCGAAGCTGAAGCCGATTACCATCGAATATTTTGATTCGAAAAATAGTTCTTACGTTTAAGTTATTGCCAAACATTTTTAGCTTAGTCGGTAAGAATCCATGGTTTCTACCAGCTACGCTAAACACACTAGTAGCACACACAAGTAGCACAAATAATTGATCTTAGAGCTTTCAAAAAACAAATGTCTATGTCAACAAAGACAAGCGTCTATGTTAACAAAGATAAGGTCTGAACTGCCTTTTGCCGTCGTATTATATTTTGATATGTACTTGCAAAGCAATTAAAATCTATTTTGGTAAGAAGCAAAGTTAACAGATTAGTTACTTCGTAAGCAAGGTCTCACGACGCAAGCACAGGCGAAAATCCGAAAATGTACTTTATTTTTTTTATAATTATTACGGAATTATAAGGAAATTTCAAATATGTAAATAAAGTAATTACAAAATAGGCAAAATATTCCATACTAAATAATGACTAACATCACTACACTAATAAATAACACACAGTTCACATAATGCGAGCATGATTTTTTGTAACTCCGGTAATGATACGGAACCCTGGAACAGTCTGACTCGCACTTAGCCGGTTTTTTTCCTTTAAATCTAGTTTAATCGGGTTAGGATATAAAAAAAAATAGACTTAGTTCAATATAATCCAGAAAGTTTATAATTCTGATATTTTTTTAATTTAGATTTACATTCATTCTCTAATTTCGAATATAACAATAACTGCGTATTTCATGAATTCATTTTGATTCCTCTTTTTTTTGTTTATTTTTATAAGGAAAAAAGTCTTTGAATGTAGCGATGTACGCGGCTAATTTTCCTTGTATCTATATCGTGTTTCAATCTTCCTCGCTGGTAATATTTGGTTCTTTTGTTGGAAGAATTTTATGTTGGAAGTATTTTGGAACAAGTCACCGAAATTCTTTACTAAAATATTGTAAAAAAAGATGTATTGGTTGTCTGTAAAGTCGGTTTACGAACGATAATTTTAATCTGAAGTTTTCAGATAAAGTTTGGAAATTTGCAAATAAGAATTTAATTCGATTCTCTCGGTGGATGCGGCTTTTTCGTTTGGTAAGACCTAATTTACTGCCTAAATGACATAATAAACATGAAATAGTAAAATTTGTTTCGTCGTGGACAAAACAAAACGTATTGAGAAATAATTAAGTATACTGTGGTAAAACGTAGATAAAAAAGAATTGGTTGTCTGTAAAGTCGGTTTACGGACGATAATTTTACGTGATAACGTCATAAGAAAATATAGGCCGATGGAGTAGAAGAGAGATCGATGCGTCACAAGCGGAACGCTTAGGCCGATCGTGCCTCTCTATCGCTTGTTCCGCGCTCTGGCTTGCATGGTCGGCTCAGGCGGAACGTGACAATGAGTCATGCTTTTATGTGCGTGCACCCGGCGTTCATCGATTTATAAGGCGTTATTCCGTCAAAAGTTAATTTACTTCTACCAAGTGTTTACTGCAAAAGAAAACGGTAATAGGCAGTTTTGCCATAGAATAAATATGCTATGGTTTTCGCCCCTAACATAAAGATCGATTCATACAATTTCGGCCAATATAGAAGAAACACGTCACGCGTCTCCCTAACGGGGAGCCTATAAATGACTATTGTTATTGTGAAAACTATTGGTTCTTAAGCGAAAACTTTATCTGGATGATAAGAAAGTATCTTTAGGGGTACTTCTACCTATAAACGTTATCAGAGCAAAATATCTTTTGCTAAATCATTTTAATCAGGCGGAACGTGACAATGAGTCAAGCTTTTATGTGCGTGCACCTGGCGTTCATCGATTTATAAGACGTTACCACGTCAAAAATGTATATATAATCGGTCACACAACACTCACTAATAATATGAATGAAATTGAAGTTTTCTGTGCACTCACATAAGAAAAGCTCTTGGACATCCTTAATTTGACCTACATAATAATATTGCTAGACCAATTTGATTTATCAACAGTCGCTGCTTAAATTGAGTACACTGATGTAGATACTACAAAACTTTAATGTACTAAGTGCTGTCATTCAATAAAATTTATTTTTCACTGACTACACCCACTGCTTAAATTATATCGTGACATTTAGGTGTTTCAGACAAAAACACATCACGTTTCTGAAGGCCAGCTAGACGACATCTAATCGGTCAATAGTATCGACACATAATGTCTTCTTTTTCTTCGTTCGGTCGTTCTTGACAGAGCGATCGTGATTATTGTTTGGGAGTCATGACTTGCAGCAGCTGTCGCGATTCTTCTCCACATCTTCTTGAGATTTGATCGAACAAACGAGCAATCAGTCACGGACTTGATGATGTCGGTCCCCTTGTTGTGGATGTGCCTCGTAGACGCCGACATTCCTTTCTTCCCTGCACTACTATTAATTTTTTTTTTATTAAAATTCATTTATTTCAGATAACTACACGATCCATTGATAACATATTTAAAAATTTAACACATTAGAACTTCAATATTGTCCAATGAGACTACATTCCAATAAACATGTCCAGATATTGAGGATACTTTGTTACATAATTTATTGACGATAATCTTGGCTTGATAAGTTCGCTCCGTTTTGAAACCTCAGTGCGAAATGCCAGCTGCTTTTTTTTTTTTTATAATTGCGTAGTTTATTTAACTGTCTACCATAAATTTAACGCTACTCCTAACAGAAGAACCACAAGTTACAATTTCCTAAAACAAATCTCGCATTTACGAATACAACAGCATTATGAAGGAAACATTCTATTAGATTTACGTCAGGTATTGTTTATCAAGCAGCAACCTACATGCCCGCTACTTCGCTTATCATTTCTTTTTCTAAATTCACTGTTCACATTAGCCATCCACTTCAGCCAGCCACGCTTCGTATTCCATCCCATCCACTTATATAACGTACCAAGTTACGAT
Organism: Hypsopygia costalis; assembly: GCA_937001555.2. Taxonomy (NCBI): domain Eukaryota; kingdom Metazoa; phylum Arthropoda; class Insecta; order Lepidoptera; family Pyralidae; genus Hypsopygia; species Hypsopygia costalis. The sequence goes on along the minus strand of OW443338.2, from coordinate 25,694,702 downwards.
GAATTTTCATTCTGGCTCCAGTATGTCACGGAACTTAGATATATTACTTGTTATTGAATTAATATTTGCTGCATTATAATTTATTAATGTATTGAGAAAGATTGAGAGACTTAAGCTGGCAATGCATTTGGGTTGCAAATCTTTTCATTATCTTTTGAATTACCTTAGTAATACCTGCCGCTCTCTCGTGTCGACCTGACCTCCCTTCTGAGACAAATCTGGAACAGATTTAAACCCTATTCATACATAGTATGGGTACGGATTACTTACTGATAACGGATTACCGGCACTATACGTACATTGACGAGCTCGGTGGCGTAGCGGTCAATGACGAGGCTTCGACACCAACGCTCGTGGGTTCGATTCCCACACAGGACAAACATTTGTGTGCATGAACATGTCTGTTTGTCTTGGCCCAGACCAAGGCAAACAGACATGTTCATGCACACAAATGTTTTCTATGTATCATTAGTATATATTTACAAAAAAAAATGTATTTATGTATGTTTATCAGTTGTCTAGTACCCATAACACAAGCTTCGCTTACTTTGGGGCTAGATTGCGCTGTGTACTTTGTCTGACAATATTTATTATTATTTATTTATATTGGAGTAAGGTTACCTTGAAAAAAATATTCTAACAACAAGATCGCCTTGTTTTATAAATCTTCTTAGTCTTACTAATTTCTTTGTGAGTTCCAAGACTTCCAAGGCAGCCATAGTCTTACCCCCGGGACTGCAATGGACTTCTTTGTTAATTGCCTTTTTTGATAGTCACAGCTCTAAATCCTGGCTACACAGGGGACTCAGTGGTGGCTATGTTTGGTGCGCTCCCGTCCCAACATTTTGTTTTATAAATATAAAGACTATGAAAATTGTACTTTCATTAGTTTATATTGTGCGAATAAAGCATTATTCTGCCTATGAACACATCAAGTATTAATTTAAGTTATTTTTAATTACAATCAATTAAACTATTCTCCCTAGATACTTTACTACATTGAAATAGAACGAAATAGTTGTTCGCAGCTTGAACTCTCAGGAATTTGTTCATAATAAAGGATCTTTGACACCATCGGCACAAATGTCTCCTATATTAAAACCACTGTAGCGAGTTTCACGACTGCCGAGCTTCGATGTTGTGAATTAATTTCAACTTTGATGCCTAATAAATCACGCGGCTTGCATCTTGATTAGTTAGATGTTATGGTTAAGTCGATTTAGGTTTTTGTTTGGTAAATACGACCTGCGAAGTTTATAGAAATATGATTTATAAAATTTATTATATATTTTATAAATCATATTTCAAATTATTATTTAAATTTGTTATTATACATATTGTTAGAGATCAGCACCGAAGCTGACGTACACGACTGGCGACGACTGCCTCACCCTGTTCGTCGTGCTGCGTGCTCGCTAGTTCGAGTCCTCTTTGTTAATTAATTGTGTGTGTATATGAATAATCACAGTAACGGTTAATTTCGCTCCACAATTATCAAATAGTGTAAGGTAGATATTCTTTTTTTAATATAACCGACTGTGATACCTAATAATATAGTTATTTATTAGATCTTCCAGACATTAGACTATTGGTGTTAAACCTACCCTCAAAATGATGTCAAATGACTAATCATCAAGAGAAGACATCACCTTTCTATCGAACTTAAAAATTATGACGGCAAGCTTTTTTTTAAGGACTACCAAACGCGTAACTTTGTCGCAAAGCATCATACCACTGGCATCTGTACAAAAGTCAGACATTTTAATTTTTAAATTACTACTGCATTGTTGAACTGTGTTGTTTCTAAACATACAGACAAGCTGCAGTTTTTGTCTACCTTGACTCGATACTCACACAAGACAAACATTTGTGTGCATGAAAAAAAATGTGTTTAAGTACATTTATCAGTTGTCTAGTACCCATAGTACAAGCTTTGCGCTTAATTTGGGCCTAGATGGTGCTGTGACAATTGTCCAGAAATATTTATTTATTTGTCTGAAAGTGCGATGTCACAATATCTCAATGCAGCGCGTTGCAAGTCGCTGAATGCTGCGGGCGGGCATGGCGCCGTTACGCATTTATAAACAGGCTCTTAAACATTGAAACCGATCCCGATATCAATCACGACTCAGTGTGATAGCTCAATCAGAATGTTGTTGACTCAACACTGTTGCCGTTTGCTGTATCAGACCGTCCGTGTGTCCGACATTGCCATGGGGATTATGGGATTGCGGGCGGGAGTACTATATTATTTGTGCACGTTTACTGTAGTCAGTTATATGACTTGATAGTTTGAATTGGTAGAGCTTCACTTTAAAATAGCTGTGTTCGTATTGACCTTCATTATGACTGTCATATAATGGTATATGACATCTCGAAGTCACACTGTCTTATAAAACAAACTATGACATTGCCGCTGCAAAAGCTAATAAATAAATAAACATTTTTGGACAATTTACACAGCGCTATCTAGTCTCAAACTAAACAAAACTTGTACTATGGGTACTTGATAACTGATATTATACTTAAATATTATATATATTATACTTAAATGTACACAAATATTTGTCTTGTACGGCGATCGGACCCGCGACCTCGGAGTCAAAGTGACCATTCCTAGCATTCCATTCGACCAAAGATTTCGTCGTGAAAGCTGAAAGTAAAATATCAATAACTATATTAAATTTAAAAATCAGTGGTAAGTTTAGGTACATACATCCGCCAATGCATTGATCCCACAAGTACAGGTTTCCTTAAGTGATTTTTGTAACTCCTACTGGATATCATGTTAAATGTATACCTACGAGGTCACAGGGTCACTTGGTATAATTTTCCAAAATATTAACGACCTACCAGGATACATGCATACGAAGTCGCGGACGAAATGCAAAGGTAACATTAATCGTAACTATAAGTTACTTGGTAATTGATTTAGGTGTTATTTTGCGGAAGTCAAATTTACAGGCATTTTGATCTACACTACTTAGCGTGCTTCCGCCATAAAAAACCTACTTTGTAGGTTGTTGTTCTAACTATCAACATCTACAGATCGCCTGAGGATGCCTCGCATAAAGACGAAACACGTGTCGCAGAGACGACCACGGCAGTCAGGACGGCAGCAGTTGCACATTTCTTCTGTTTCAGATGTTGGAGATTCGCCGAGATGACCGTAGCAGCTGGAGCAGAGACGACCAAAGCAGCCACGGCAGTCGCTTGCATTTACTAACGGTAGAGAGTGGGTGCAGGCCGGCAGTAGTAGACATATTGAAAAATATTGGTGACGGAAGCACGCAAAGTAGTGTAGATCAAATTGCTTGTAACTATAAGTATCGATCCTAAAGCAAATAGGCACCAAGCTGACAGCTATGAATACTAAGTTGACCGAATAACTCGATATCCGGCAAACAGAAAGTTACAGAGGGGTATTGGGAACTTTGGGCAGATCACTCGAGCCTCCGTCTTGGGCGATTGAGCCTCCTCGAGTATTATCTACAGTAATTGATACTTATTGAGAATACCCACCCATTTCATGATAGTTCCTTTTTGTTATTTTGTTGTCTCTTGCTTTGGGTCTGTATTGGACTTAATATGAACTTTTGTATACATATAATAATGGAAATTGAAGTATTTTGTTGGTATATCTATCACTACCCGACTGGGGAATGTACCTCCACCTCACAGAATACCGCAGCCAAATAACAGTTCCCTTGAGAGTTGTTGTGTTCCCGCGAGTGAGTGAGGTCACCAGAAAGAAAGGAAGGAGATGCTGCGTTGGCAGCGGGGATGGCGGCGCGCGAGCAATATTTTATGTTACGAGCGTTAATATGGCTACGGCAACCGCTTCACATCAGGCGGGCCGTATGCTTGTCTGCCACCCGACGTAGTATAAAAAAAAACTAAAAAAAAAAATATGCGTGGTTTTAAAATTACGAGTACATGTCAGATAATAAACTAAATAAATCTTGTAAATAAAGACTTCTAGATGGACCGATAACATTAACAAAAGTGGCTGGAAACGATTGGTTGCAGAAAGCGGAGGATTGCATATGGTGTAATGCATTGAGTGAAAAAAAGCGGTTGGGAGCGGCTGGAGGCACAAATTTGAGGATCACATTTGGTGAAAAGCCTTAAGGACTACCTCTATCTAGCGGATCAAAGATTTAGTAATATAAATTACATCTTAGTAAATTATTATTACAATCTTTATAAAGAATTATGTGGGAGGTTGGTCGAGGCATCATGCGACCAGAAGACTGGCCATTACCTTGCTCAGAGGATTACCATTGCTATTCAGAGAGGTAATGGTGTAAGCATTCTTGGCACGCTAATGGTTTCGGGAAAAGAGTTTATTTTTATTATTATTATTTTTTTTTTTTGCTTCTCTTCTTTTCTCTTATGTATTTTTTTGTAGATTTTATATAAAGTAGTAAGATAGCAGTAAATACTTAATTTGTAACATATGAATAATATTATCGTCACTTAGACAGTTGTAAATGTATTATATACTAGCTGACTCGCACAACTTCGTCTGCGTGTGACTACGTTAGTACTATTACTTATTATACTGTGGTGTGACAGAGCGTTGAGAGTACGCGTAAGCGTAAGGTTACCATTTGAAAGGTGAGCCAATCTTAAAAGATAGATATATGCTGTCACGGACTTTTTTTTAGAACTTTTTAAGATGAATAATTCCGTCGTATATAATTGTTGCGTAACTTGAACCGTTTACGCAGCGCACGCAACGGATGTTCTCAAAAGGAATATTTTTTTCCCATTTTTGCAACAGTTTCAAATGGTGCTCCGCTACTATTGGTGGTAGCGTGACATTACCTATACCCTTCGTGATAGGCCTATAGCCTTCCTCGAAAAATAGGCTATCTAACGATAATATAATTTTTCAATTCGAATGAGTTCGATGTAATTCATGAAATTAGCGCGTTCAACCAAACAAACAAACACTTCAGCTTTATAATATTAGTATAGATATAGATGTTCGGTATCAACCCATATTCATCCTACTAAAATTAGTAATTACTAATTACTAGAAGGTGGATTTTCTCCTCATCCTACTAAATGGGTTTAGGAGTAAACTGCTGGAATGCGGTTTGACAGAGACCAGTGTTTTCAAGCCATATAAAGGTCACTGGTTTGGTTTAACGATTGTCGTCTAATGACAATAACCAGAACCGACGGCTTAACGTGCCCTCCAAAGTAAAGAACCCCAGATGAATAAACGCATCCATAATCAGGCTACGGTCATCGTTGCTTGCTTTGCTTGATCAATTAGACTGACACGTACAACGATGCTCTCAGAAAATTTTTAATTATGTTATTTAATAATTATGACATATAATGTCTGTTTGTCGTTAATTGTTATACGCTTATAATTTGTTTATTTATATAAAATCGTAGCACTGGTTTAAAAAAAAACAAACAAATTAATTTCTTATGTATAAATCTAAAATTAAAAATTCTCATTTAATCATGCCCACTACTTATATATTAAAAAATACATTTAATCATACACATTATGTAAATGATTAAATCCGACTTTTTCCCTCGCGCAACATACCAGCGCATCGTATAGTTCTAATTTTAAATCCAATCTAAACCTAATTTAACACCCCCTGAATTTAAATTGATCAATCATTCAGGCCGACACGGTAGGCAAGGAGCCTCTGTAATACCAATACCGTATGAATTTTCAGCGTCCTCTGGCGGCACAATAAATACATATTTCATGAAGTGCTATTGAATAACAATTGTATGCGACGCTGTGCCCGGATCCCAACTGACACATATTAAAATGGACGGTCGCCTTTAAGTGTATTAGAATTTTATTTATACACTGTACTGTTTTTGTTGTGTCAAATTATGTTACTATTGCGTTTTACGCTTCGTTTTGTACTCTATAGTTGTTACGTCATATCATCATCATCATCATCATTTTAGGTCGATATTAACAAATATTCATCCCACTTTTTGACGAGCTCGATGATCGAATGGTTTGCAATGGCCACTTTGACTCGGAAGTTGCGCGTTCGATCCCCGCTCAAGGTAAATATATGTGTGCATGAACATGTCTATTTGTCTTGATCGGAGTGTTTGTATTATATGAATATTACCAAAAAAATGTGTTAAATAACCGCGTACCAATTCCTGACGTAGTTTTAACAGCTAGCGGAAAGCACATACCAATGCAACTGTTCCTTTGAACTGTTTGTGTTAGATGAACCATTATAGGAAATTTATAGGAATTTGTCGGTCCCGTTTGTCTATAAAATGCGTCAAACCTCTGTTTAAAATAGGTTTGCTTTGCGTTTTTGTTTCTATTATAAAAAGTTAACAATTCGGTATGACGCCAACTGACAAAATAAAGCTCATTGTATCAGGTAGTCACAAATTACAAAATAGACGAAATTTTGATTTTGCTGAGAAAAATCCAAATATCTTCAAAATCGTCAAGGAGTCGCCTTAATTTATGTCAACCGATCATAGATTTCAATTATAAACATGTTATTTACCCTCAGACTTCTATTTATAACAACAAAAAATCGATATTTTTATTCAAAAAGTCATAAAATGGACAATTTTAAAATATCACAGTTAGAAGAAGAAGAAAAATATTTATTTGCATATTACATAACACTATACAAACAAGCCAAACAGACACAATTATATAAGAAAATTTAAAATACTGTGGAATGTCGCAAAATGGTCCAAACTCAGTATAAAATTCGAAATCTGTAGCAGATATGCACTGATTTTCAGTTAGGATCAGTTGCGACATACATGCTCAAAAACGAGAAACACCATAAACAATTATACACAAAAAAGAAGTTAGTACACCAATGCAAAGGCACAACAATTTTTCAGCATTAGTCAATAATAAAACAATAGCTATTTTTACATTTGATAAGAATAGGAAGCCTTATTAACACGGCAATATAATTTTAAATATAAAACTCCGGCAAGAAACCTTAAAAACCTCCTGACTTGAAATAAGGGTCGAGGAAAACCTAAAAACAATTTCGCCTTTACGAAATTTAGGGCAAAAAAACTTTCCCACTTAAAAGAAAACAGAAACGTTTTTATAAATAACGGATACGACATTTTTTTTTTTTGTTTTGTATTGTTTGATTCAAAATGTGTTAAATTTGTTAATTTTTTAGTAACAGTACTTTTGTTTATTATCTGACTGTCCAACAAAAGGAGTGTAATAATAATTTCCAAGATTCGTGTATTTTTGATAAGATGTGAAACGTTTGAACGAACGAACAGCGCGATGCATTTTACCTAATCCTAAAAGTTATATAAAAAAAATCCGTAGCGAAGAAATTCGATGAAGAAAAAAAGTCGACATAGCTCTCAGAGTGAGCAAGCTGAAATGGCAGTGGGCTGACCAAATCAGCCGAATCAGCGATGACAGATGGGTCAGGAAGGAAAGTGCGAAAGAGGCGACGAACCTCCCCCAGCCCCCTACCCCCCTGTCGCTCAAGGAACCGATAGCCTCAACAAAAGTATCTGGTAGCAGCGGAAAGCGGAAGATCGCACACGGTGGAAAGCATTTGGGAACTACAGCCTAATAATGGCGATATACAAAAAAAATTGGCGTAGTGGGATGCCTAGCTGATGTGAAACATCAAACTACATATTCTGAAGAAAATACTTAACCTAAGCGAGATTAGCGAGAAAATCATAGATTTATGACTCAGAATCATAGATACATGACGCGTCGACACGTCAATAGTCGGCCTGATCCGCCGAATTATATATTTCAGATCTAAAGTAAACTCTGAACTTAGGTTCCGACATGTAAGTGACTCATCATCAGCTATGAGCCTTAGCTGCAAAGGGTGCATCCTACTAAGATAAGAGAGATAGTACATCATAATTATAAACTGACCGGTTGGGTAAGTGCCTCGACCTCATTGAATAGCCGCAGTCACCAATTCCTAGAAGATAAGACTGTTGTTATGTTCATGACATTTTCATGTTATATAGGTTACAGTAAAAGTTTCACATCAATCTTACCATCGTCGTATGCTTGTCTGACGCCCGACGTAGTATAAAACAGTTTAAGAGCATTTTCGTACACCGTTAACCTATTGCAATAAAAAAATATGTTCCATAACAACCCACTTTATTTTCTCCATGAAGCGACAACACCAATACTGTTTTAGTGGTAACTACCGGAATAAAATCGCGTACCGGACTCAGTCAAATGGGAATTGAATTTGGGCTTGCAAGTAGAGGGGCGGGCGTCCCGGACGGGCCCAATTCGGAAACTCCAATGATTCGACAAAATAGCGTGTTTCAAGTTGGGATGTGAATTGATGTTCTTGGAATACTTTTCTTGAAAATTATTTATACTGTTACAATAGTAACACTCATCAGAGCCTAAACTGAGCAATTGAGATAGAAATTTCAATTGCGAATCAAACGTCCAATTAGTAGTAATATAATTGTTTTTGTTCATCAACCTCTTTGAACTAAAGCCAACCTCAACTGCACGTGGTGCACCCTGCTGACTGACAAAGGAAAGAAAGGAAGGACTATAGGCTGGCAACGGATCGGCGACTCCTTGTTGTTGCTGATCTCCATGAACGTTGGTGATTGCTTTCATTAGGTGACCCACATGCTCATTTGCCCTCTCTCATATACAAAATAAAAATAAAGTTAAAACTTCATTAGATGCGTTGAACAGGTTAATTTTGTGGCTAGTGAATAAGAGAGCCGTCACGCTCTGGCAAGTAACGCGTCACGATCGGCTATGTAACGCTCGTTCAGTTAAAGTCGACCGGGAGGGAGCGAGAGATGAATTTGTGAACCAAGAGCTCTACTGAATCAGTTGAAAATGTTTGTCACTAGCATAAACCGAAATTCGATTTCCGGAATCGGATAATGTGTATGTCTCGTATGTACTCTATGTAGTTTTTTGTTTACTGGCTTGAGCTTAAAAATTTAGTTTTTAGGAACAATTAACGTTATGTAAGTTTTTGATAAGATAAGGAGCTATCAACTTCTATAGAATATGCTTTATTTACAGCTTACGTCACAAAGATAACAAAAAAAAATATTAATGTGTTACAAATACCCGTGTGGTCACGCCGTCGACCATTTCGGGCACCACGGCGTTTCCTGTCCTAGAAGTGCTGGACGTTTAGCACGTCATGCCGGCCTTAACGATATAATTCGTCGGGCTCTTGTCAGCGTCTCCGCCCCTGCCGTTCTGGATCCGAACGGATTGGCTCGGGACGATGGCAAGAGACGCCTGACGAGGAGGAAGGAATGACTTTAGTGCCCTGGAGGTTGGGGCGTGCCTTAGTGTGGGATGCCACTTGTGTTGACACTCTGGCTCCCTCCCATCTCCCGGTCACTGAGTCTAAGGCCGGCATGGCTGCGGCATCAGCAGAGTCACTCAAACGGCGCAAATATGCTGGACTGACTAACACTTACATATTTGAGCCGTTTGGGGTAGAGACGTTAGGGCCGTGGGGTCCATCAGCCCGCAATCTTTTTAAAGAGATATGCGGGAGGTTGGTCGAGGCTTCATGTGACCAGAAGGCTGGCCATTACCTTGCTTAGAGGATTAACATTGCTATTCAGCGAGGTAATGCTGCCAGCATTATTGGTACGTTACCAACGGGCAACGATTTGGGGGATTTTGTTTACTTTTATATTTTTGTTTTATTTCTGTTCTTCCTTTTTTTTCTACCTCTTTGTAAATATTTTATTTACAAATATTTTATAATATTATTGCACCCTATGGCAGGCTATGACAAAAGAGAGGAGGTAGTTTATAATTATTTTTATGTTTTATTGTAGTGTAAAATAATTATAAATTGCTCGACTGGGGAAGTACCTCCACTTCAGAGAAAACCACAGCTAATTTTGGCTGTGGTTTTCAAGACAATTTGCAAGCTCCATATATATAGAGCTTGCAAATTGTCTTGCAAATATGGGTTGATGATTATGCTGGCTTCTTATATTTCTGTGAGTAAGTGGGGCCATCAGGAATTAAGGAATAATAATAGTTTACAGCCAAGGCAGCGGGGAGCGATATTTTATTATTACTACAAGCATCTATAGGTAACCGGCGTAATGAAAAAAACGTCCACCCGCATAAACTTAAACATTTATAATATAAGTAAGGTACATTACAGTTTAAAGTGTCTAATATTTTGAACCAGTTTAATATAGTAACGTTGTAATATGGACTGTAAACATATGCTCCCTAAAATAATTTCCACCCAAAAGTCCATTACCATACTAACAAATACACATCTAATCCAAGCACTCGTCCTACATCAATTTACTGCTCAAACGACAATAACGCGGGTCATTAACTAAAACAAACGCGACTGTTTAAAATAATTGCTTATGATTTATTATGCGTTCACCCGTTTCAATATATCACCGGTACTGCGATCTTAATTCTTAGGACTTCCCTCCCTCGATGCCCCCTTTGTGGTACAAAATATAGGCAATAGCGGATTAAAAGTTCTGGGGCAGTACATACACCACTTACAAAAATAGTTACTGATGTATTATGAGTATAGTTACTGATGATTACCACAGTCTAAGAACATTCCATAATTAAAAAATACAAATATTTTGGATACAACGACAACGGTGAGCCACGTACATTCCAAAAAACCTTAAATATCAACTTTAACTTAGAAAACTTTGTCCCCAAGATCTCATACATTATATATTATAGATCAAATTGCCTGTAAATTTGACTTACGCAAAATAACACCTGAATCTATTAACTATTTCAAACCTACCGAATGCGGGATCTTCGAAGTTTGCTCACAAGTTCGCTGATTTTGCCGCTTCCGCTAGTTACTTCAACCAAACAATCAGGCTTCAAGCAAATGCTTATTTATGTTCAAGCTACAATGAACTTGTCCCGGTCACAATTCGTTTCGCGGCATTAGTCTGCGTGCTATTGTCCCCTAACAATGCTCGGTGCATTTCTCTCTGTTTAATAGGCTTTCCTTGATTGCTGCTTAATGTGGTCTTGTTTCGATTGATGAATAGTTATGATTGTGATTAATTGATAAGCAAATTGATAATGCTTAGATAGAAGAACTTGCCCAATCTCTTGTCAAATATTAAATAAATGATAATATAAATATTGCTTACAGTCTATTTAAGCGATAGACTGTAAGCAATATTTATATCAGTTATTTAATAGGACGATATCTATGTGGTCGACCACAATATGCTATCCTGAAGCTGCAATTATTTGCGATGCGTTCAAATTGATCAAGCTAGCAGAGACATTTGACTTTAATTTCTCTGATAATATTGGGCTCGGCTACTAAGTCTTCTATTTCGACATTTTTTTCTGGCTCTGGAGTGTGACGTTTATTTTTCATTTTGTTAATCTCTAATTACTCCATTTTTATTTTAAGTACCTAAATAAAAGAAAACGTTTCCTTGTCACAGTTCTTTGTTATATTCACCAGTCTCTCTAAGTAATCAAATACATCTAGAATCTAAAAATCTGATAAATGTAAATGTCTTAGGTGTTGGCATGTCACCTCCATTGCGCCACCTCCGTTTTGTCCGGTAACTGAAGAAGACGGCATTCACTGAGTGCATTTCGCGGAACACCAAGATGCAATGCCCTTATGCACTTCCATTAGCTGACTAAATGGAATTATGTCACACGGTGCCGTCAGTTAACCAGATATTTCAATATGTTGTCTGAAACTTTGAAATAACTCTAATTTCAATTGATTTTTATATATTCAACTTTTATAACTGTGCACGCACGCTACGCACGCGGTACGAAAATTACACGGGCAATAATTTCTCGTGTTTTTTTTGTATAGCATGGAACAAAATTCTTTTTTCTAGAAAATAATTCTGAGATGTTTTTTGTGATGTGAAGCGAGAATGTTGTCTATAGATATGCTTACAGCATTAAATATCGCTCATGTACCATCAACCCCGTTGTCCATACAAAATAACATAACCTTCTATACGACTAGGAAATTGTTATTTGGTAGATACCTTCTGTGAAGTGAACTTTCCTAATTGGGCAGTTTATAATAACGATATGCCCTTCTTTTGCTGAAGTCTTATCAATTAATCAACAAGATGCACCACGTGCAGATTAGTCTTTTCCCAAATATTATCGTGAGACCTACACTCTAAAAAGCTAGTGTTACCAAAAGTGAGGTCATTTTTCCAGTCTTTTGAGCAACAAAGTAGACTCCAGTCACACAGTCCATGCTTATTACAGCTATATCAATCCATGCTCAATACGTGAATATAAATGGAAGGCCTATCTGAGAAATAACTATTTTCTCCATGCCAATAGTTATTATTTCAACATGAACAACGTAGCAGTCTGATATCTCTTCACCAAAAGACTCTGTTGACTTTATTATCAAAAACAATAAAGTCAAGTTTGCTTCATCAAACAGGTCAAATGTCGACATTTTTTTTTAATTCTTTAGCTTCAATTTGGAAGGTTTACCGAGAATCTTTCATTCCGTTATCAAGAGCTTATCATCTTCGTTCAGTCATTAACATATCATATGCTTAACCATTATAGAGATAAGGATCTCTTTTCAATCAAATGGATCAAAAAGTACTCCACCAAGCTGATCCACTATGAGTTGTCATGGCCTGTATTTTCGAATAGCTCGAAGCTATGAAACATAAGCTGCTCGAAAACACTGATTATCACATCTGCCGTTACAAGCAATTAACGATAAAAGTATCTGTGAAACCGCATGCCATTTTATATATCCAGTGCAATCGATACCAGTGATGACAAGCTTACTGGATAAACTCATCACTCAAGTAGGTCATGTAATTATAACTGACCTAAAAATTTTACTTGGGTTGGTTGATAACAATATAGATGTATAGATATTTTTATTTTTTTTATTTTATTTTATACTACTGCGGGTGGCAGACAAGCATACGGACCGCCTGATGTGAACCGGTTACCGTAGCCATATTAACGCTCGCAGCATAAAATATCGCTCGCGCGCCGCAACCCTCACTGCCATCGCAACATCTTCTTCCTTTCTGGTGACCTCACTCACTCGCAAGAACACAACAGCCCTCAAGGAAACCGTTATTTGGCTGTGGTATTCTGTGAGGTGGATGTTCATTCCCCAGTCGGGTAGCTTACAATTACGCTCCCTACTTCTCTTTTCGCCAGAGCTTCGTTTGTCAGCCAGCAGGGTGCACCGCGTGCAGGTGAAGTTAGCTTTGATTCAAAGATGTTGATGAACCACTTACACCCCTCTGATTTTCAAAAGTTGGTAGTAATTGGCCCACTGATGATCCTGATAGGAATGCAATTACTGTTTATATAATTTCTGACATAAAAGCAACGCAATAGAGTGCATTTCACAAAACACCTAGATGCAATAACTCCATGCACTTCCATTAACCGTGAAAATGGAATTACGTCACACTGCGCCGTAACAACCCATTGAAAGGTTTGTTTTCAACTTCGATAAAGCAAGTTTGCTATATTGAAAGCCGGAAATTTAATGAAATTGTTACAAAAACAATGTTAAATTAAATTACCAACGATGAAGGTTTACGCTGAAATGCTGAAATGTTACAGCTTATTGATTTACTTAAATATAGTGTTTCCTTTTGTGAGTTTAGGAAATTAAATTGTCTTGTAAATAGCTGTTGAAGAAAGTTTGTTTTTTAGTTGCAAAACAAATTAAATTCATCATAACCAGTGTTATTATCAATCTAAATCATCATCACCTTCATCTTGTTCATCACCAGCATGTTTACACACAACTGGGTATCCCAATTTACGCACTAAACTCGATCCTTGGCTTTCCTCTTCCATCCAATCCAGTCTCACATTGAAGCTTTTTTTATATGGCATTACGTCGAGTGGCAGACCACCTGATGTGAAGCGGTTACCGTAGCCATATTAACTCTCGCAACATAAAATATCGCTCGCGCGCCGCCACCCCCGCTGCCAATGCAGTGGTGTGATAAAATTTTGGATGGAGATGATAGTTAGGTAGCTGCAACACCAAACTTTATCCGCCAATTTTGTTATCATTCGTTTCTTTGAATTGGATAAGGAAGCAATTATAAAAACGAATTCACGTCATAATACTTTTATTGTCTAATTTAAACTGGAAATTCTTTTTGTAAATAAGTTTACAATTATTTAAGAAGACACTTTTACAAGAGACTGTAAGACAGAAGTAACCGCCTCAGGTGCCACGAATAGTCGATCTAATTAAACTAGAAAGAACCTGAATGTTATTTAAGTGAATTACCTCGGTTTTCATTGCGTTCGCTATCTTAGTGTTAAAGCTTTGGTATTTGTTTTCTTTTATTTACTTGTTAATACACCCACGCTGTCGTGTTGAATGTTTATAAACTTTCTTGTTAAGCAAGTTCTTGCTTCTATGTTAAGCATGTTAAGCAGTTATGGCTTAGCTTAATGTAATAATTCATCATCATCATCACCCTGTATCTACCCACTGCTGGATATAAGTCTTCCCCAATGCTTTCCACCAGATACGATCCTACGCCTTCCGCATCCAGACGCTTTCTTAAGGTCATCGGACAATCTAGTAGGAGGGCGCCCAGCGCTTCGTCGTCCTACGCATAATGATATGATATGCCACCCGTAGTTGTATGGAGTATGCTCTAAATCCCTACAATTGAGGGGAGACCCGTATCCCAGCAGTAGGATGGGTAAGGGTTGACGACGATATGATATGATGAACTCATAAAATTGTCAGGTAGAATATGTAGTTCATATTTTAGATCGAGTAATTTAAAAAGTAAGGGCCATTTATGCAATATGAATGCCAATAACGGACATTTTGTTCACTATGCGGTATTTATATGATAAGGTTAAAAACTTAGTTGCACAGGGTTATCTTAAAAAAAACCATGCGTCCTGCACTGAAATTTTGCCAAACATTTTACACATAAAGTATTCATTGTTAAAGATTTGAATTGCTTTTCAGGCATCTACCTGTTCATTTCACGGAATTTCCAGCCGAAATTAAAAAACAGGTTAAGGTACCTATTAAACGCGTCATGCTAGGCCATTTGGAGTCAAACTTTCAGGTGAAACTGCTGGCGAGAAATAATGCGGTAGATTTTTTTTATACCACTAAAGTGACAAACATGCATACGGCCCGGCTGATGGAAAGCCTATATACCATAGCCATGAACGCATGTAACACCAGGGGCAACACACGCGCGTTGCCCACCCTGTAAAAACCTCTTCACGCCCTTTTTGAAGAACCCCATGCTGTAGTCTCGTGAGAAAACCTCGACAGGCAGTTCATTCCACTACTTGACCGTACGCGGGAGAAGACTATGATATGTAGATAAATAAATTTAATAATTTAATTAAAATTACTACAATGACGGAAGTAATGTTTGATAAAGACATATACATAAAGGGTTCCCATAAAAAAATCTGCAGAGTTATGCCATCTCGGAGGTCCCTTTAATTAAATGTAAGCATCTTACTCTTCCGTATACCAAATTGAGGGTTGGCATTTATTTATTTTTCATATACTCTGCGATTGTATCTTGAAAGAATAATTTCGAGTCATCACAATTTCGAACGAGTTTTTGTTATTTCTTCGTAATATTCATTCTGTTTTGTAAACGTGTTTTGTCATATATACAATACAGTATCATTTTGACGAGCCGGGTTCGGTCGGGTTCGATCCCCGTACAAGATAAACATTTGTGTGCGAAAACATGTCTGTTTGTCTTAGTCTGGGTGTTTTGTATGTAATATATGTACGTATTCTCAAAAAAATGTATTAAACTACATTTATCAGTCATCACGTACCCGTAGTACAAGCTTTGCTTAGTTTGAGACTAGATAGCTCAGTGTAATTTCATCATCAGGTCCATTTTAGTCTCCACTACTGCAGCACGACCCTCTCTCGTCCGTCCTAGACGGAAGGTGGATTTGGCCTACACTCCCCACGCTGGCCAAACGGGTTGGAGAGGCCTGATCGATATTTGATCATGTATTTCCCTTAGTCGCCTTGTACGACTTCCACGGGAAGAAACGGAGTGATTCTATTCTAGTCTGCCGGAAACCACACGGCCAAGTAATTTATCCATGAATATTAATTTATTATTTAGTAAATATGTTAGTTATAGTAACTAACATATTTACTAAATGTATGTAACTAGCCTTCTACCCTGACATCGCACGGTTTACATATGGTATATACCAGTAAAAATCTCAGTCAGCTTCTTTTTTCCGATGTCTCCTAAAAATTGACGACTTATTTCAGCTAATTTTCTTATTACCTTAATAAATTATATACTTAAACTTTTCTTATGAAATGCTTTATCTATTGCTTGAAATCATATATTAATCTGTTCAGTAATTTTTCAATATATATCATTTAAAGGTAGATGCGGCGAATAGTTTATTTAATTTTAATTCTTACTTACTTCTAACTTATTTTCACAAAAAATATAAGATAATTTGCGTTCATTTTTCTCAATAGACTTATAGTAAAATGGTTTTCAAGTTTCGGTGAATGATAAAGTCGAACCGACTTCAAAGCTCATCGAAATTGAGTTACTTTCAAATCTCATTATATAGAGATAACGAGATAATCTTTTTCAACAAGAAAATTTCATTTTTTCATTCGAACTTATAAAGTTTGGTTTTACCTAGGGATTTAGTTTATGTATATGTTATAACATAAATACTTTTGGTTTATGTATATGTTATAACATAATTACTTGACTATAGCCAAGGCTCGAAATCTAGGTACTCCTAGTTTTGACTAGTTAAACTTAAGGTACCTTACCTCCCTCTCCAAAAGTAAGTAGATATTCGCTCTCTTCCTTCGCTCGTCTTTTGTTGATCACAAGCTTACCCTAACCTAACCTCCACTTACTTTTGAAGAGGAGATACCTTTGGTTTATCTAGTCAAACTATGAGCACCTAGATTTCGGACATTGACTATAACAATGGTTCCCAACCTATTTTTATTCGCGGACGACTAAGAGGTTTTTGTTGGTTGTACGGTCCCCGAGTGTCATATATTATATTATTCTATATATATATATATATATAGATCCATTATTCTATAACTGGACTATAACATATATATATATATAATTCGAAAGGAGCAAGAAACTATGTTTTAGTGGCACCATAAAAAAAAGACAATAGATATTAGTACAATATAACTTATTATATAACATGATACCTAAATTATAGACAATTTGGCTATCACTGAGCATTATCATGGTGTAATACTGATATCATAATATGTATATACAAAAAAAATGTATTTAAGTATAATATCAGTTGCTTAGTACCCATAGTACAAACTTTGCTTAGTTTGGGACTTAGATTGCAGTGTGTCGTTCGTCCAGGAATATTTATTTATTATTAAGTAAACTACATACTGCTTTACTGGTTTCTATGCTCGATAAGCAAAATGCAGTCATTAGGAATTAGTTGCCAGTTTATCGTTCTTACTAGACACTTCACAACGTAAAAGCTCAAAATCACGGCCTTTCTTTTAATTAAAAGCTCTAAGACAATATGCCTCGAGGCTCTGGGGGTAGTTTTTTAATTAACCGTTTTATGTGGACTTAGTTTAACCAGTATTTTTTTGTACCTTTTTAATGGCTTAGTAAGCGCTTTTTGATCTCAAGTCAGTTGTTGATCTCAAGGATACAGGTTAAACTTAAAGCAGCTAGAAAAATAAATAATCAACGAAGAATTGAAGTGAAGGATAACACTAAGTTTATAACGATGCTTGAGAAGAATTGGGATCAATGGATTGATGCGGAGTCGTCTGGGCACAGTTCAGATCAGCTGTGGAACTGTTCCAAAATCCTTTTGGAAAACGCAGTTAAGGAGTGTAATACGCCTTCGACATCTCTTAAACGGCAACACTGGATGAGCGATGATACTCTGAGGCTAGTTGAGGAGAGACGAAAACTCAAAGCAATGGGTGCTAACATCAAAAAGCTGAATGATCTCTCTGCTAAAATTCAAGCTGGCTGCAGGCGAGATCTAAATAATAATCTGCGAAACATCTGTGCAGAAATTGAAGTTCATGCAGACAAATATGAAACCAAAGACCTCCATCAGAAGATCCGGTCACTAACACGGACTCTTTCGTCGCGGACCTGGGCTATACAAAATCATAATGGTGAGCTCATTACGGAAATAGACAAGATATCCGAAACATGGAAAGTGTACTGTAAGGCATTGTTTCAAGATCCAAACTCACATGAATTTCCATCAACAGAACCCGGGAATGATCTAGAACCAGACATTCTTAAAGAAGAGGTACGTGCCGCTATCAAACACCTGAAAAATAGCAAAGCTACTGGTATAGATGTCATCCCGATAGAAGTAATTAAGGCTGCGGGAGATCACGGTGTGCAGATGTTTCATACTATATGCAATAAAATCTGGCAAACCGGTACATGGCCAAAAGAATGGGTTCATACAGTCTTCATTCCCCTACATAAAAAAGGTTCCACAAAAGTGTGCAGTAATTATAGACTCATTGCTTTAATATCTCACGCAAGTAAAATACTGCTTCACATTCTGAATGAGCGCCTTAAGACCTTCCTTTCGAAAGAAATTGCCCCTGAACAGGCAGGTTTTGTAAAAGGAAAAGGCACCCGCGAGCAAATTTTTAATGTGCGCCAGATCATCGAGAAGGCGCGAGAGTTCAACAAGCCTACGTACATTTGCTTTGTTGATTTCTCTAAAGCGTTCGACTCAGTAAAGTGGCCAGTCTTATGGAAATTTTTGCTGGAAGTGGGCACCCCGAAACACCTTGTCCACTTGCTCAGGCGTCTATACGAGAGCGGATCAGCATCGGTCAGAACAGACGAAATGCTGTCGAATAATTTCCATCCTGATGCAGGCGTACGCCAAGGTTGCATAATTTCACCTATATTATTCAACATCTATACAGAGATGATAATGAGAATTGCCTTGGAGGATTGGACGGACGGGGTGGTGATTGGCGGTAGAAGGATCTCCAACTTAAGATATGCGGATGACACGACCTTATTCGCAACTAGTGCTCGTCATATGGAAGATCTGCTGCATAAGATGGAAACTACAAGCCATGAATTTGGATTAAAAATAAATCGCGCAAAAACGAAAATGATGATTGTCGACCGCGCCAATAACAACCTACCAGGGATCACACACATTGGGAATTGCGAAGTTGTCCAATCATACATTTACCTTGGGGCGTTAATATCCAACAAAGGCGGGTGCATAGACGAAATCAAGCGGCGCATGGCGATCACTAGATCTGCTATGGATAAAATGAGAAAGATCTGGGGTAATAGGAACATTACCAAGGCCACGAAAACCAGACTCGTTTATTGCCTAATATTCCCCATTTTCCTCTATGCCTCGGAGACATGGACTCTTCGCGAAACTGAGAGAAAGAAAGTTGATGCGTTGGAGATGTGGTGCTGGAGACGGATGCTAGGAGTATCATGGACAGAGTTCCGTACTAATGATTCTATACTAAAAGAACTCGGCATCAGACAGCGCCTATCTACCACAGTTCAGTCACGCATTCTAACCTTCTTCGGCCATATATCTCGTCGTGGTGATGACTCCGTGGAACGTCTCGTAGTCCAGGGTAAAGTTGAAGGCACTAGACCACGTGGTAGGTCACCCATGAGATGGACGGACCAGATTAAGGCCGCAACTGAGTGTTCGGTTTGCGAGTGCACCAGGAAAGCTGCAGTCCGTGATGAATGGCGCTGTATTGTCAAGATGATCACTCATCGTGATTCACAATGATGACCACGACCACTCTGGCAAGAGTGTACCGACTAGGAAGAAGAAGCGCTTTTATATTTTTTCTATTCACATGAACCCTCGATAGTATGGCGATGTGTTCAAATTATTATATTGTTTTTAAAATTCAAATCAAACTATATAAATATTCAATTTAATTATACATTAAAGTTGCCATTAGACAGTAATCTATATATATAAAAGAAAGTCGTGTTTGTTACAACACTTATAACTCGAGAACGGCTGGACCGATTGCCATGGTTTTTGATTTGTTGGATATGTCTCCGTCCAGAATAGCAGAATAACTATTAAAAACATTGGAAAATTTACGAAAAAAATAAAATAAAAGAAAAATCATTTTTCCATACAAAATGTTCGTGGATGTCGGACCTGTCAAACGTGACGTTAACGTGCGTACGTCAAATGTATGCGTGCGTTCAGAAATGTGGGTATAGGATAATAAGTATTAAAACATTGACAAAATTCTCGAAAAATTAAATTTGAAAACGGATTGGGATATTTATTGATTTTCAATTAAATGTCAAATCGATTGGTCTAACTTTTACGTCGCGAAAGTTGTCCGTTGTTGTTTTGAAAATTGTTTATGAATGAATGCTTGAAAATGAATATTAATTGGTTGTCAAGTGTCATGGTACTTTATTTTGTGACATAGTAAAATACTGAACTTAATATTTACCCACTGCTGGGTAATATTTACTTACTGCTGTCTGTGTCTGTACTGTCTTCCTTCAACTGAATATGTTTCGAGCATACTCCACCACGCTGCTCAACTGCGAGTTGGCGGACGCCAGTAATTTCAAGCCGCCTAAAGGTTACTTACTACGGTTGGCTTAACGACTGCCATCTAATGATAACAACCAGGACCGACGGCTTAACGTGCCTTCCGAAGCACGGAGGAGCTCGAGATAATCTAATGATAACAACCGGGACCGACGGCTTACGTGCCTTCCGAAGCACAGAGGAGCTCGAGATAATCTAATGATAACAACCAGGACCGACGGCTTAACGTGCCTTCCGAAGCACGGAGGAGCTCGAGATAATCTAATGATAACAACCGGGACCGACGGCTTACGTGCCTTCCGAAGCACAGAGGAGCTCGAGATAATCTAATGATAACAACCGGGACCGACGTCTTACGTGCCTTCCGAAGCACGGAGGAGCTCGAGATAATCTAATGATAACAACCGGGACCGACGGATTAACGTGCCCTCCGAAGCACGGAGGACCTCGAGTTAATCTAATGATTACAACCGGGACCGACGGATTAACGTACCTTCCGAAGCACGGAGGAGCTCGAGATAATATAAACTCATCCATGGACAGGCTACGGTTGACGTTGCTTAACTTGCGTGTACAATTAGACTGACACGCGCAATGACGCCATCGTGCTTCTCTATTATTTTCTATTATTCATTATATTAATTTCAAGACATCATAAATTTTGTTCAACTAATATGTATGCCACGACATTCATTGACAATTAGGCGGTACGAAGTTCGCCGTGCCAGCTAGTAAGTTATAAAAAAGTTAGCCAAATATCAATTCCCTTGAGGGTTGTGTTCCTGCTAGTGAGTGAGGTCACCAGACAGAAAGAAAGGACATGCTGCGTTGGCAGCGGGGGTGGCGGCGTGCGAGCGATATTTTATGATGCAAGCGTTAATTATGGCTACTATGGTAACCGCTTCACATCAGACGGGCCGTATGCTTGTCTGCCACCCGACGTAGTATAAATAAAAGAAAAAAGTTGCCATTAGACAAATTGTTAACTTTTGTGACCAAAAAATATTTCAAAGTAAACCATTCTTTAAACAGAGATTTATATTTTATAGGCATACGGGACTGAGAAACATCTTTAAATTTCTTATATAGCTTAGATGAAGCACACGGCTTTTGTATGAAATAATATGTAGGTATGCATCATCAGTATTGAATATTTTACTTATCAATTCGTCACCTTAACCACATTAGTATTGAATTATTGACCTCATTTTAACATGCGAAAACTTATCGCAACAAACTAGCGTATCGTCGTTGCGCGTGCAAAAGTCGCTATGTGTTATTTAGCCTTTTTGCGATTTTTAGTGCATTATAATCGTCATTACAATACACACATACTGTAAAAACAGCTATGTGATAAAGGCAATATTTAAAGAGTTAGGGAATGTAGCGGAATGTAGCTATGTGACTTTCATACATCGAAAGTTCCATATAAACACGCTATGTACTATAATTCACATAGCTAAAATAAATTTACTAAAGTGGAAGCAAAAATTGCGCCCGATTATTGCTTTCTAAAAAGTAGCTATGTGTCATTGTACGGCCAGTTTCTATAAATTCCATATAAATTTAAAGTAGCTAGGTGCTCTAAATGCCCATAGCTTGTTTTTACGACTCAAATAAATAACTCTATGTGTCATATTTGTCTAGTATGATCAATTTTAGCATTATTAATAATGTAATCTATCTAAAAGTAATCTAAGCTATGCACATTTATTATAATGTATTCCAGTACTAATGAATTGTTTGAATATTTTAGATATTTTTCTAGAAAATCAGTTTTTTGCGTCTCCTGTAAAATGGGTAAAAAACACATTGCGACTTTTGCACGCGCAGCGACGGTATGCAACCGGGGGCCGCTGAAGCTGAAGCCGATTACCATCAGTATTTTTTATTCCAAAAATTGATCTTAGGTTAAAGTTAATAACAAACATCTTTAGCTTAGTCGATAAAGCTCTAGGGTTTCTACCAGCCCTCTTACCACCATCTCTTATTGCGATTAAATAACTGAATAGAATGCTAATTCATACCAATGAATAAGCGACTTTATTTAATGTGAAATAGAGTCGATGGTATTCGAATTAAATCGGCTTCAGCTTCGGCGGTTGGGCCCCAGTGTTCTTACATTACAACGAGTACGTTGCAGAAGGTTGAATGTAATTGTAATCCTATGAGGCCAAAGTTATGGAAAAAGGCCATAAAGAAACAATAAAAAAAATGGGGTGTGACTGTCATGGACACGACCGTGTATTGCATGTGAATACGTTATATGTACTAAAATTATCTCAAAATGGCAGCGCTTCCCTATCCCCGTACGCGATGTTCAATAGTCCTTACTATTTTAATTTTACCATATTAATTTTGGATGTAGAGCTAAGATTCGAAACTACAACGCCAAACTGTAACCCCGGATTTTCTTATCATTAGATTTTTTTTTATTACCTCCGTATGGTAGCAAATTTAAAAATGTATTCGGCAAAAAATATCTAAGCACTTATCATTCTTTGCTGTCTGCCGCATCATAACCAATGGAAATGCATTTTTACTCAAGATGGAGTATCGAAAGGTGACTTTGATATAAAAGTTCGAAATAAGTCGACGCAAAGGACCGTCACGGAGTTGAGATCATTCAAGTTAGTCGTTTTTATTCCCAAGTTTTTCTTCCTTCCCGAGCTTATCATAAAACTTCGTTACTTCCTTTTCTGTTTATTTACTGAACAGTTATGTACATTACGAGAATGATAAATTGTCTATATATTTAATATCTTATTGTATTGTAGCAGTAAAGCTGCCATAGATTAATCAACATGTTAGCTGTATTGGTCAAACTGACAAAACGTCCAACAGCTAAACTGTAAGACAACACAGTTTAGCTGTTGGACGTTTTGTCAAGTAAAATATCTTCCAACATGATTGAGAACACACTACAACACTAGTGAGAACATTTTGATTAGACTTGGAGGCTTCAATGTGTGGTTGTTTAACTATTAACAACTATTTACCATCCATTTAAAACTGAAAGAGAAATCTTGTCGCCACAAATCTTAGAGAATAAAAATTGGTTCTCTATAAAGTCGGTCTACGGACGATAATTTTATGTAATAACGTCATTTTTGACGAGCTCGGTGGTCGAATGGATAGCAAAGGCCGCTTTGACTCCGAGGTCGCGGGTTCGATTCCCGTACAAGACAAACATTTGTGTGCATGAACATGTCTGTTTGTCTTGGTCTGGGTGTTTTCTATGTATTATAAATATGTATTTACAAAAAAAATGTATTTAAGTACATTTATCAGTTGTCTAGTACCCATAACACAAGCTTTGCGCTTAATTTGGGAATAGATGGCGCTGTGTAAATTGTCCAGAAATATTTATTTATTTATTTATAAGAAAACTTCGGCCGTTGGAGTAGAAGAGAGATAGATGCGTCACAAGCCGAACGCTTAGGCCGTTCGCGCCTCTCTATCGCATATCCGCGCTCTCGGCTCAGGCGGAACGTGACAATGAGCCAGGTTTATTCGCGCGTGTAGCCGGCGTTCATCGATTTATAAGACGTTATCACGTCAAATAAAATAAATTCTGTGATATCCCACTAATTTTATTTAGTATCAAAAGAACAACTTTTCTTTTAAGAGTGAAAATGAAATGAATGAAAACAAAGAAATTTGTTTGAGAAATCATAAGTGCGTAAAAAATAATAATTTTGTGTATGTTTTATATTATAAGATAAGACAATTACTATTAAAGCTTATTAATTTTAGACATACATATACTATCTCATGAAAGCTACCTTGCTCTACGGAATGCCCAGTAGACTTCCGGTTTCTGTGTCTACGCTCACTATAATTGGTATGAATGGCGACTATTCGGTGTTGAATTACCAACTGCTGTTTGCGATGGTAACGCAATTGCTGATCCTTTGACGTCCATTGTCCAGCTCGGGTGGAGTCAACGAGGATTATTCTGGTGATGATAACAATTACTTGATTGAAATGTGTGTAGTTCAGGAACTGTGTCATAGAAGGTTTTGTCAAAGTAACTATATACTTTTAATATGTTTTTATATTACATAAACATACAACGGCATTATAATAATGTAAAATAATATATTTTTTTAAGAAAAAAAATATCTTCGACTTCAGTGTAAAATTTGACTCACTCCTATTATTTGCTATTTTGTTACATCGAGCGATATTTTCATGTCGCAAGCGTTGATATGGCTATGGTAACCGATTCACATCAGGCGGGCCATATGCTTATTTGCCACTCGACGTTGTATAAAAAAAAACGATAAAATAAGAACATTATCAATGTAGTCAAAGTTAAATATGTACTCCTCTAATCTAAGATTTTCCATCCCCATCTGCCATTGCTGACTATGTATCGCTGTGGCTAACTTACTACCAGAGAACCGAGGTGGTCGACCTAGCTCTCAGAGCTCTGAGAGCTAGGTAGACCACCTCGATTCTCTGTCCAATTTCTTCGTCTCAAATTCGGTACCTTAGATAAACCGCCAGCATATCACTCTCCATCGCTCGTTGTATGGCTTTTCATCTGTCAAAAAACCTTTTTTGTTACGAACGAAGTCGCAGTCGGCCACTAGGGTGTCTAATAAAAATAAAGTACAAGCTATGGTTTGTACTTTAATTTAATATCATATACGATTTCTTTCAAACAGCATAAGGCTAGATGAAAATGAGAAAATGACTTCGGTTTAAACCATATTGACACTGGCCCTCATTACATTAAGTTCATTTACTGTTGAAAAATCTGATTTGCCAAGTCTAGGGTTTGGTCATGATGGAAATTAGGTAGTAATATTCAAAATCAGTGAAGGTGTTGAAAAATTGAGTTTGGATTGGGACCGTCAAGCTGCGCCGCGTAATTGGTTTATGTCTCTCGTTTTAATGGGAATTTACCTATTAGGCTTGTCAGGGACAATGCCGGGGAGCACTTTTACTTTAAAAGCATTGTTTTAGAATGTTTTTGGGTCGCATTGTATGTATGTCACATTAAAGGTAATACAGTTGTTATGTTCCTGTTATAGAAATTAGGTATGTAAGTACCTATTAAATGTTATAAAATTATCGTTCAAATTACACTGCGTTCTCTATTTTCAAATTAAGAGAGCTTTGTACAATGGGTTGATTACAAATGCATATTTTTGTCGAGCTCGGTGTCGGAACCTAATAAAGATTTAAAATCAAAAAAGTTTGTAGTAGACCTACCTTTATAAAACCTGAAATAGTAATAGAAATATCTGAACATGTCCCATAAGTAAAGCTATTGGAGAGGATCGATAGAGGAAAGCGACGGAACTGTTCAGAGATAATAAAAAAGTTGAATGATACTATGCCCGCCCTATCGGAAAATAAGAGAGGATCTTTAGTTCTGGAGTAGTAACAATGTCGCGTACAGTCTGTGGCACAAGTGCTCGACAAGCATTTTCTTTGAAAATATTTTTTATAAACTTTTAAACTGCAATGTTCCTTGCATGCCGCATACGAGGTATTCTGATTTAGTGGCAGCGAGACATAATCTAACAATTTAGGTGATTCTATATTGGAATCGACGTTTAAGTTAATTAGTAATGTGTGTGCCCCCCCCCCCCCCCTCCCCACCTACTCTCTATTTTTAAGGAAAGAGTTTTATAATGTTTTTATTGATAATAGAGCTACTAATCGAAAAAAAAGATATCACTGAATTAGTCTGAAGAAATACTAACTCAGCAAGGCAGAGGACTTTAATTTGTAGTAACATGTATTGATTATGTATTGAAGACGAGCTCACCTGCTTAATTTCGGGCAGTAGGTGGGGATGGGGACTGAAATTTGTATACACCGGTAATCGCATCAGAACAGGCAGTTTTTCAACTTTATACATCATCGTTATCAGGTCATTTTAGTCTCCACTACTGGAGCACAACCCTCTCTCGAAATCCTCCTTCTGTCCCTAACAGAAGGAGGATTTGGCCTACAATCCCCACGCTGGCCAGACGGGTTGGGGAGGCCTGATCGTTGTTTTATAATGTATTTCCCTTAGTCGCCTTGTACGACATGCACGGGAAGAGACGGAGTCTAGTCTGCCGGAAACCACACGGCCAACTTTATACATATAGAGTAGAAAAAACCGGACAAGTGCGAGTCGTACTCGCCCACCGAGGGTTCCGTAGGTACGTAGTATCATTATTAAATTTGATATTTTTAATTATAAATAAGAAATAATGCGTCGAAAAAAATAAATAAAATATATTTTGCAATGTGTACATCAAGCCCTTTCATATGATACCCCATTTGAACTAGTAGTTTCAATTTGAAATTTCGACACCCTATAAAAAATATAGACCCCCTATTTTTTAAGATCTATTTACAAATGTATAGTTTTGAGATTTATTCCTGTACTTGTAGTCTATAACGATGTTACTTGCCAAATTTCATAGTTCTAGGTCAACGGGAAGTACCCTATAGGTTTTGATTCCCTTGAGTGTGTCGAAATATGCGTTTTTTGCTGAATAAACGGCCGTAACTTTTTTCTACGTAAACTTAGCAGTTTGATTTTTTTTTTACTTCATGGGACCGTAGACCTGAGTATACAGTTCAAATTTTAGCTTGATACCTCCACGCATTCTCGACATAGAAATTCTTGACAGACAGACAGACAGACAGACAGACGGACAACAAAGTGATCTTATAAGGGTTCCGTTTTTCCTTTTGAGGTTCGGAACCCTAAAAACAATGTTCTGATGTTCTAACTACATAGTTATTCACTACTATATACGTTTTGCACTTCAATTATATTATATCATGTAATAAATATGTCACCAACAGTACGAATACATTGTAGGTACTATTAGAGTGAATCCGAACTTGACTAACTCCCATGAGTATTCGGACTTAGCAAATATATCAATCAGTAACTAACATCAATTTAACTTTGTTAATGCTTAACTTTCCCAGACTTCTACTAGAGAAATAGAAGCGTAGTAAACATCATGACATGGTTGCATCACTTGCCTGAGTCAAAATGAAATTAATTGATGGAAAGAGCTTTTAAACCAGAGCCATATTTACCTGCAACGTTTCGTTAAAATTCGAGCCAAATAATGAGGTGAGTTCATTCGAAATCCCTTCAGTTGAAAATAAGATCCGTACCCTAACAGTGCACTGAGTATCTCGATTCTACTAAAAGCCAAGCAAACTCTAGTCTTATCTCAGCAAGAGTTCTCAGCTCTCGTAGACTCAGTGTACGCTAATCGATACAAGCTTTACTTACTCCGAGATTTATTTGCCCGTTTCAGCCGAGTTCACCAAACGGCCGAATTCGACAACTGCGCCGCTCTGTGCGAGGGATTATGTATTTTATTCGGAATCTCTTACCGATGTCTCTGTGTAATTGTGGATTACCCCTGCTCATGTTTTCATTTGGGGGACTTTTGCAGCTGTACTTTATGGCCATATAAACAGATAAATGATTCGTTGTGCGTTATCGTGATCGTTCTGACGATTTATGGATCGCTATCACTGTTGTCATTGCCATGATGGAATAAGGAAGTTTAGGATAATAATACTGTTATTGTTTGCCATTGGTAATTTTATAGGGTACTAAAGACTGCCAATGAGGCATGAGCTCCGGTTCAAAAGGGATTGTATGGTATAGAGAGCTCACGTTGTTTCCTCAACAGTTCAAAATCAATTTACGCTATAGATAAGTGAATAACCATTCGACTTTGTGACGATCATTTTCAAATATCATCACATTTTTATATTTATTTAGGTTATGATAATAAAATTAATATAATAAATAATATGGTTTTAAATGAAATCCTATTCTCTAGGTGTTACACACGGCTTATCAAGAAAGTATAGATTTTATTTGTGGAATTTTCCAGAAATTGCTACTGATATAGATTCCTCTAAATGATGCGCATATGGACGAAAATCAATAATAAAAAAAAATATGTCCATAATCAGTCATAACGACGCTTATGCACTACGTAAATTTTACGAATATGAGACGTCTCACGGTACTAAATTAAAAGCAATTCACAAATTTATATTTAAAAGCATTAGAAAAAAGACAGATATTTATTTCACGCTCGTCATATTGACGAACGTTATGTTCATAGAGTCAACTGATTAACTACTCAAAATACAGAATACACATTCGTAATTTTTCACACATGCATACTAGCTACTCTTGGCGACAATGTGATGCCATCTCACAACCCAGAGACTACTCGGTGCTGCTTTCCCTTTATACTATGGTACAAATTTATGGTACAAATGTGCAGATAGTCATAAAACGATTAGAAAAGAAGTTGGCTCGTCTGTTTGATGAACGATAGCTTTCTAGAGAGTCAATAGAATTTGGCTAATAAAGAACATAAAGCAGTTTCAAAGAAAGATGTGTACTTGAGTCTATAGCAAGCCAAAATGAAATTCCGTTTACGTCAACATACAAATATTTAAATAGCTCGCCAACGTGTGCCGAAGTTAGAGGTTGCACGCCGTGTAACTTTGTTTAAATGAGAATTATTAATTCGAATGTCTACTTGAAGAGCATTATTTCATTGGTAGGGTTAAGAAATTTTTAATCGACTTCAAAAAAGAAGGAGGAAGAAAATATATATAAAATACAAACTAAGTTGTAATTATTGTATTATCTGATTATTAAAAAAAAACCGGACAAGTGCGAGTCGGACTCGCCCACCGAGGGTTCCGTAGATACGTAGTATCATTATTAAATTTGATATTTTTCACTATAAATAAGAAATTATTTCTTATTTATAGTGAAAAGTGCGTCGAAAAAAATAAATAAAATATTTTTTGCAATGTGTACGTCAAGCCCTTTCATATGATACCCCATTTGAACTAGTAGTTTCAATAGACAGACAGACAGACAGACAGACAGACGGACAACAAAGTGATCTTATAAGGGTTCCGTTTTTCCTTTTGAGGTTCGGAATCCTAAAAAGACCCATATTGGCAAGTTTCTTTCAAGCAAGGAGATGCTGCGATGGGAGCGGGGGTGGCGGCGCGCGAGCGATGTTTTATGTTGCGAGCGTTAATATGGCTACTGTAACCGCTTCACATCAGGCGGGCCTTATGCTTGTCTGCCACCCGACGTAGTATAAAAAAAAGCATTTTTTTTCGCTAATGGTCAATACCGAGTGGCTAATAAATAAAAATAAGGGCATTATTAATAAAAATGTGTAAGACCCTTGTGGGCACATAGAATGTATGTCTATGTATGCCCATTGACAGAATAAATAACTTCATTTCATAATTTCATTGAATTTCAGTCAACTTGAACGTCTCCTCCTTTTTTTAAGTCGGCTAAAAATAAATAATACAAGAAGCACCTACGGGTGATTACTCCCATTGTCTTGTAGAGTCCTCAATCGGAGGATATTGGATTAATCCCGCCATCCAGCCAGCCCCGAGCAGACACGGGAAAGTTAATATGTGACGACGTGTAGTTATGAGTGAAATTGATTAATGCCGGATCCTGGGTCGTGGTACGGAGGGGGAGGAATTAGGGCTGGTAACATTCAAAAACCGGACAACGTAGATGAAATTTACGAGAATTATCGGGTACTTAGCCTAGTTTAGTTACGAGAAGTTCAAAATATTTATTTCAAAATTATTGATATTTTAGTCACAAAACATGACATTTTATTGTTCTCCCAAATATTCCAACTGCAAATTATAGTTCTATTTCCTTCCGCCTGATGTATAGCGGTTACCCAAACTTATAGATGCATACAATACAAGTAGTATTGCTCACGCGGTGGCACCCTCGCTGCTATCGCATCGAGTGCCGCATTTGTCTGCGGTCTTCTGACTGGGTGTAGGTGAGGAAGTAATTCCTCAGTCGAACTCGTAAAGCCCTCTTTCGTCAGAGCCTCGTTAGGTAGTCATCAGGATGCACCACATGTAGGTGGAATTTTACATACACATAGAGGTTTTAGGGGTGTAATTGTTTCAACAACATCTTTGTGCCAAGGCCAGTCTCAAGGCTCATCAACACGTGGTGCAACAACTGCTGCTACCTGACAAACACGGATCTGGCGAAAGTACCGTCTCCTCACAGAATACCGCAACCATATAACAATCCTCTTGAGGGTTCCTGCTAGTGAGTGAAGTCACCACAAAGAAAGGAGTAGGTATAGGAGTTGCTGATCTCCATGGCCGGTAGTGATTGTTTTCCATCAGGTAGCTCACATGCTCGTTTGCCCCCTCATTACTCCGTTCATATAAAAAAAACATCGGACGCGCAGCATGCGCCACCATAGCGAAATTTATTTATTTTGGCCACTTTCTCGAATTGATATCGGAAAACCAAGGTCACTTTACTTTTACTACTTTTTGATGCTCTACACGAATCCGAAGTCAGAATTTCGAAATTTTGAGTTTCATGGCAACGGACGGACAGACAGAACGACCGGACGATTTTATAAGCTCAATAAATTTCGCTGAACAGACTAAAAAAATGCATAAGAGGGAAACTAATCAAAACAATTTCAATAATCTAAAAAGATTTTCCGAAGTGTTACAACCCTACAAAGGTCTCTACGGGAGATTGGTCAAAGTAGAATAATGTGAAGTGGAACTTTTTGATAGGGCCACGACTAAATGCAGTCAGTCGAGTCTAGATCGTGTCCTATACAAGTGTATCTACATGTCACGTGTAGGGAGCAGTCAAAGAGCCTTTGACGTTCGCCGCTCTACCGAATACAAATCTAATTATTACGAATCGTAATTACATTTGGATTCTTATTAGTGAATGAATGAAATTATTACTCTGGGGAATGGAAATTATTTGGGGATATGATATGTATAGTTTATGGATAGATAGTGATATAGTGTTAATTTGGGATGTCAAATGCTTTCAGGGGTAGGCTACTCCGACACTGATTAAAGTGTTTACAAACATGTTTTTACACAAATACATTCATATTTTTACGCACCAAGAACGCAGGATCTTTGTTTTTTTTTTCTTTTTTATACTACGTCGGGTGGCAGAAAAGTATACGGCCCGCCTGATGTGAAGCAGTTACCGTAACTATATTAACGCTCGCAACATAAAATATCGCTCGCGCGCCGCAGCATCTCCTTCCTTTCTGGTGACCTCACTCACTCGCAGGAACGCAACAACCGTCAATAGAATTATTATTTGGCTGCGGTATTCTGTGAGGTGGAGGTACATTCCCCAGTTAAAATTACGCTCCCTACCTCTCTCTTCGCCAGAGCTTCGTTTGTCAGTCAGCAGGGTGCACCGCGTGCAGGTGAAGTTGGCTTTGGTTCAAAGATCTTGATGAACCACTTACACCCCAAAATTGTTATTATAAAGTTTACAACTTTAGATCGTGAGTTCTTATGGCGTAAAAATATTAATATATTCAGCATCAACCTTTAATCATTCCACTGTTGGAATACGGGTCTCCCCTCAATCGAAGGATTTAGAGTATACTCCACTACGCTGCTCTACTGCGGGTTGGCGGAGGCCAGTGTTTTCAAGCCGCCCAAAGTCCACTATCTTGGCTTAACGACTGTTATCTAGGTAGTGTAAACAGCCGGTCCCGATGGCTTAACGTGCCCTCCGAAGAACGGAGGAGCTCGAGATAAGTAAAATCCATCCATAGAGAGGCTGCGAGCGACTTTTTTTTTTTATTTCACGGTATACGTGTACGGTATAATGTGCGTACGAACTTGCGGGCACCATCTGTTTACTTATAAAACCAAAAACGCTTCACTTTAAAAACGCCAAACGTTGCTTGCGGTCGACAGAGCCAAAGACACCTCTAATGGTTGTAAAGAAATTACAAAAGGAATTGCCAATGCCTCTCAAGCACTTCTAACAATTTTCATGTAAATATTTTTTATCAATAGTTAATAATATCGTCGTCCGTAGTTATCGGTATAGATCCCATCCCGACTGCCTACAAAGCCTCTTTAAATAGTTTTCGAAAGCTTCATTCCTCGGGTGTCTGCACGCGACTGCCCCTTTATCCCGCTTCTATATTTACTCAGGAATCTACCAAGTCCCAAGTTGTTCGGTACGGTGCACCTACCTCTTGTTCATTGTGTAGACACACAGTTAAAGGTACTGGGGATAGGAAACTATATAAACAATATATTTTTGAAATATTATTTTTATATGCCTTTTTAATATATTGCCTTTAAAGGTTCTTGTAGGGAAAATGTACACTTATTAGGCACAGTATAGAACAGTAAGTAGTAGTTTATGAGCGCGGTGGTCGAATCGCTAACTATGGCAACTTTGACTCCGAGGTAGCGGGTTCGATCCCTGCACAAGACAAACATTTATGTGCATGAACATGTCTGTCTGTCTTGGTCTGGAGATTTTTCATGTATTATAAGTATTTACAAAAAAAAAAAATGTATTTAAGTACATTTATCAGTTCTCACTAGAAAACTAATACTAAACTTGTACGATGGGTACTAACCCTAGTACAAGCTTTAGAAATATTATTTATTTATTTATATTTAGAGCCTAAGTTAACTTCACCTGTATGTGGTGCACACTGTTGACTTGGTAACAAAGCTCTGACGAAAGAGATATAGGGCATGTACATCCCTACGGGGGAAGTAGCTCCTCTTCACAGAAGACTGCAGCCAACACCCTTGAAAATTATTATGTTCCTGTAAGTGAGTGAAGTCACCAGACAGTACTCCTTAATAATTGATTTTTTCAATTAAATATTTATTTTATTCGGTCTTATAGTTCGGAATTCTCGCTGACATAGATAATTCGAAGATTGCACAGATTTTTATTGTATGTATGTCTTTTGCTTTCTTTGCATTTTTATATTGTTCAGTAGAGTGTTTTTTTATTTAAATTATATTAAATAAAAATCTAATATTGTGCGTTAGTCATAAATACATGTGGAAAATTAAAACGAAATTGTTCGAAATGAATTCATTTAATCTTTATTCTATTTTATCTTTCTACATCTAAGAGAACAACGATGTACTTTGAAATCTTAGTTGAAAACTATCGTTCACTGTTGCTACAATAGCAAACACATTTTTTTTAACTAAGTAATCTTTTAATTCATTTAACGTAAATATAAGAAAAAAAAGCTCAAATTATCTTACGTTTCGCGCGGTATGATTGTGGGAAATATATAATATAGATGCGTATCTATATATATACATACATATAATATAGGTACAATTAGATTCCGCCCGCGGCTTCGCCCGCGTTTAAGAAAAAGTTTTTTCGAAACAGCCATTTTTCGGGTTAATATATATCTTATGACACTCACTAATAACGAGGCTTTCTATTGGTAAAAGAATTATCAAAATCAGTTTAGTAGATCCAGAGATTACCGTTACAACTTCACAAACTCATAAACTTTACCTTATTATGACATTAGTATAGATACATACTCGTAATACAAGAAAAGATCTTATCAAAAAGATTAAAAGACGGACTTCCTACGTCTACTTCCATGCATAATTTATCACGCGTACAGCAATTTAAAAATTCGCTGAGAGCTCTATTACTATGGGAGAGCTAATCGCCATATTGGAAATAATAACTCGAGAGCTGAGTGCAATGTTCACGGCGAGCCAGGACCGGCAGCTTCCTGTTTGTTGCGGACTGCGGAAATTCAATTATCCACCGATAAAAGTGCGGGGCGGGGCGGCAACGGGGCGGCAACGGGGCGGCGGTGGAGGGCACGGAGCGGTGCCTCCGGGGTAACCTACTGCGACTTGTCGTGGTTGTTTTATGAATGTTGTAAAGCCACGAACAGACATCGCAAGGCGCTTTGATTGCCTCGAAAGTAACTCAATGTATGCCTTAGACTCCGTATTTATGTCATTCTCACTACTTACAACTTCATGAAGACTGAATCGTCAGTACATTTATAATTTTAAATATATTTTGCCAATTTAGCGTCTTTTGCTTTTAAATTGAAAGGAACTTTAGGGTGTAAGTGGTTCGTCAACATCTTTGAACCAAAGCCAACTTCACCTTCATGCGGTGTGCCCTGCTGACTGACAAACGAAGCTCTCTTCCGAACCTCAAAAGGAAAAACGGAACCCTTATAAGATCACTTTGTTGTCCGTCTGTCTGTCTGTCTGTCTGTCTGTCTGTCTGTCTGTCTGTCTGTCAAGAATTTCTATGTCGAGAATGCGTGGAGGTATCAAGCTGAAATTTGAACTGTATACTCAGGTCTACGGTCCCATGAAGTTAAAAAAAAATCAAACTGCTAAGTTTACGTAGAAAAAAGTTACGGCCGTTTATTCAGCAAAAAACGCATATTTCGACACACTCAAGGGAATCAAAACCTATAGGGTACTTCCCGTTGACCTAGAACTATGAAATTTGGCAAGTAACATCGTTATAGACTACAAGTACAGGAATAAATCTCAAAACTATACATTTGTAAATAGATCTTAAAAAATAGGGGGTCTATATTTTTTATAGGGTGTCGAAATTTCAAATTGAAACTACCAGTTCAAATGGGGTATCATATGAAAGGGCTTGATGTACACATTGCAAAATATATTTTATTTATTTTTTTCGACGCATTATTTCTTATTTATAATGAAAAATATCAAATTTAATAATGATACTACGTACCTACGGAACCCTCGGTGGGCGAGTCCGACTCGCACTTGTCCGGTTTTTTTTATTACTTCAACGAAATCGACTAGTTACTTTGAAAGAAATCGGAATTTCCCATAGAGTCCTTAGTGAAAAATAAAAATCTTAATTCATAAAAAAAACATATATTTTTTAAACATTCCTAGTTAAATAAATAAATATTTCTGGACAATTTACACAGCGCTATCTAGTCCCAAATTAAGCGCAAAACTTGTGTTATGGGTACTAGACAACTGATAAATGTACTTAAATACATTTTTTTTTAAATACATACTTAAATACGAGCTCGGTGGTCGAATGGTTAGCAATGGCCACATTGACTCCGAGGTCGCGGGTTCGATTCCCGTACAAGACAAACATTTGTGTGCATGAACATGTCTGTTTGTCCTGGTCTGGGTGTTTTCTATGACGTGCGGGGATCGAACCCGCGACCTCGGAGTCAAAGTGGCCATTGCTAACCATTCGAGCACCGAGCTCGTCCCGAGTTATATTTTTTGTCGATAATTTTTTATCTGTTTTCATCCTTGGGGTGTAAGTGGTTCATCAACATCTTTGGACCAAAGCCAACTTCACCTGCACGCGGTGCACCCTGCTTACTGACAAACGAAGCTCTGGCGAAAAGAGAGGTAGGGAGCGTAATTGTAAGCTACCCGACTGGGGAATGTACCTCCACCTCACAGAATACCGCAGCCAAATAACGGTTCCCTTGAGGACTGTTGTGTTCCTGCGAGTGAGTGAGGTCATCAGAAAGGAAGGAGATGCTGCGATAGCAGAGGGGGTGGCGGCGCGTGAGCGATATTTTATTTCGCGAGCGTTAATATGGCTACGGTAACCGCTTCACATCTGTCGGGCTGTATGCTTGTTTGCCACCCGACGTATTATAAAAAAAAAACTTTACAGGGATACACTTTAACCCGGGAGACGCTTTATATAGATTTGTTCACGTGAGACAAAGCCGAGGGTAGACGCTAGTCATCCCATGTAATAAACATAAAAGAATACCTGAAATATAACCACCCTTTATTTATTAGTACTTGAACCGTAATAGATATTCCGAACGCAATTTATGCGTTCAGCGACTTGACACAATAAACGTTCATATGAAAAGTTTCATAACCCGAAGCAACGGGTACCTACCTATATTGCTATTATGTTTACGGAACGAATAAAAATATATTAAGGATCATACGACTTATACTATTACATTTCTGAAGGCCAATTCTCGTAATTTTTCTACGAACGCAGATTGAAAGTTGACCGAATCGAGATTGAATTGTGAATTGACTGAAATTATATAATTGATTTCATTAATTAATTATTATCAATTCTTGTTGTTGGCAAAGTAACATTCTTAGTTTGTTTAATTTTCACTCATATTTCGATACAATCCCGCTTTTATTTGATTTTGAAGTTACATATTGTGTTACGAGAATATCAAATGTGACATTTATGAGATCGAGACTGGATCGAAACGGAATTTTGACTATATTTTAATTACGAGAATTGCCTCTCTGTACTCTTTTAGCACAGTATAAGTACTACGTACAGTATGGCCACTCCCTGCCGCTCTCTCGTGTCGACCTCACCACCCCTCTGAGACAAATCTGGAACAGTTTGTATGAGGCTGTATGCACACACGCTCATTCGCGCTCTACACACATGTCATTATGTAGTAGTAAAGGACACGAGATTTGTATGGAGTGGCCGAGGTGTGCTTTCAAGGTCAATCCCGGTAATTTAATAGGCGTGCACGGGGATATGGATCCAACGCGTAGATGCCCCTTAGGAAGTTTTTTACATTACGCAAAGATACATTTTACGCCGCATTTTGGCATTCTAACCGTACACGGTCACCATAAAAGGCAATTTATTTCCATATCTACACCTACATGTAGTAGGTATACTCCTAATATGTTTTCTCTTTTTTGTACTCTGCACTTTGTAGCGAAGTAACCACCACCAAAGTGGCAAACAAGCACACGGCCCGCTGTATGGAAAACAGTTAACATACCCTATAAACGCCTGAAATACCAGGGGCGTCACACGCGCGTTGCCGAGCCTGTAAAAACCTCTTCACGCCCTTCTTCAAGAACCCCATGCTGTAGTTTAATGTAATTTTGTGCACGCGACGTGACCCGCTCCAGGTTATACTCATGAGCAGGTCGCGGCAAGCGTTGGGATTATTGCAAAGTGTCATAGGAAATATGGGGTGTAAGTGCTTCATCAACATCTTTGAACCAAAGCCAGCTTCACCTGCACGCGGTGCACCCTGCTGACTGACAAATGAAGCTCTGGCGAAAAGCGAAAAGGTAGGGAGCGTAATTGTAAGCTACCCGACTGGGGAATGTACCTCCACCTCACAGAATACCTCAGCCAAATAACAATTCCCCTGTTATGTTCCTGCAAGTGAGTGATGTCACCCGAAAGGAAGGAATTGCTGACTTGGCAGCGGGAGTGGCGACGTGCGAGCAATATATCATGTTACGAGCATCAATAAGGCTACGGTTATCGCTTCACTTCTGGCGGACTGTATGCTTGTCTGCCACCCGACGTAGCATAAAAAAAATGGTTGTCTGTAAAGTCGGTTTATGGACGATAATTTTACGTGATAACCTCATAAGACAACATCGGTCGATGGAGTGGAAGAGGGATTGCTTGTTCCGCGCTCTCGCTTGCACGCTCGGCTCAGGCGGAACGTGACAATGAGTCATGCCTTTTCGTGCGTACAGCTGGCGTTCATCGATTTATAAGACGTTACTGTGAGTCATCTGATTATATGTAATCACCGGAGACGGACCGGACTCCGCCAACCCGCAGTTGAGCAGCGTGGTGGAGTATGCTCTAAACCCCTTCGATTGAGGGGAGACTCGTTTTCCAGCAGTGGGATGAATAAGGGTTGTCGATGACCGGTGTCTATATACATCAACATAACCAAAAGGTCCATTACCAGCATTTTTATTGAAATATGGAAAAACACATCAATAAAATTGAAAACAGCCGGAGTATTTTAAATGAAATTTAAATCCCATATTGTTTCGCCTCAAATGGGCTGGTTCATGGAGTGCTCTTTGAAATATTCCAAATTGTATTAATTGGTTCCGCTATTCATTACACTCGATATTACCAAGTTTGATTGAAAGCCAATTTTATTACGAAAATGTTAATTGTAACTGAAAACAATTTGATGTTGGTAAAGGTATATTACAACGAGGTAATTGGTGTTGTCATTGGTTACATATATAAGTTATTGGTTAAATAAATAATAATAAATAAACCATTCGACCACCAGGCTCGACAGGTTTATAAATTACTTCAGAATAAATTCCATTATTATAGTACTAGCGCTCGCGACTTCGTACCCGCTTATCCCGGTATCCCGTTGGAATTTTCAAAAATCATTTCTAAGTGAATATGTACGTCACTATATGGTAAACCTGCCACGGTCTGAACCTGAACCGGCCAGTGACTTGAACTGTGCGTTGGTTTCTTGCGTGCGGCTTCGTACGCGCGTATTCCGATATTTCGTGGAATTTTTTAAAAATCCTTTCTGAGGGAATACGTACGTCATTTATGAAAGTCAGCCTATGACTACGACCGATGCAACCTGGTCGAAACATCAGGCAATAATAAAGGTATGTATGATCGCGTTAATTCCCGTTCTTATATTTCATAAATCATGCAACGCGAAAGTTATAATAGCAATCTGTATGCGAAATTTCAACTTGAATCGGCCAGTCGTTTGAGCTGTCCCGTCTGCGACTTAGTTCGCGCGTGCCCCGGTATCTGAGGGAATTTTCAAAAAATCTTTCTGAGCGGACTTCCTTTCTTCGTTGTCGTACGTCTTTTTTTATATTAGCTCAGCATATTGGCTCCGCTTCGCCTGATGGTAAGCGAAAAGAGGAGCCCCATTCGCA
Source organism: Hypsopygia costalis (assembly GCA_937001555.2). Lineage (NCBI taxonomy): Eukaryota > Metazoa > Arthropoda > Insecta > Lepidoptera > Pyralidae > Hypsopygia > Hypsopygia costalis. Next base: position 25,655,539 of record OW443338.2, on the reverse strand, counting down.
TCGACAACGGATAATAGACCTTGATGTCTTGTCAGTTAACGCTGCCATACTGGCCTGCAAGATGCTTCTTCACGCTTCGCTTCAAGGATCCCATATTGTATGAAGAACGTCTATTTAACTTGCATGTTCCACTTGTATGGACGAAGATATGTAATCTAATAATTAAGTACTAATATGATAAGTAATTGAATAATAAATAAACATCGGTCGCACAGCATGCGCCACCATAGCACATGAGTAAAGAAACGGAACAGAGAGAAAGCTGTCTAAGATCTGCAAAATTTGTGCCTATTCTGATAGGGTTGACACTTTTTGCTCGTACAAAAGGATTAGGGGAAAAAATAAAAATAAATGTATATTAATAAAATGTATTCACACGTACACTTAATATCTAAAATACAACGTACTTATTCCAAAAACTAAAAGTAAATTACTAATATTAATAGCCCGACTGGGAAGTTACCACACCTCACAGAAGACCGCAGTCAAATAACATCTCTCTGGAGTGTTATTGTGTTCCTGCGTCAGGTCAACAAAAAGAAGGATTAGCAGCAATAGCAGCCGGGGTTGCAACGCGCGAGTGGCATTTACTGTGTTGCAAGCAGTGGCGGCTGTCTTAAGTGCGCTCGTGCGCTGAACCACCATTTCGAAAGATTAAAAGTTACATAATATTATTTCATCTTTATTTTTAAATTACCATTTTAATACCTATTTATTTTTTAAACATACAAAAACATATAACAAATAAAATATTTCATAATGACGAAACAATTTCAAAGCTCTTTGCTAAACTATTAAGAGTTATTTTCCCTGTAAACAAAAATCGCCGCTCGCCGAAGCGCACGAGAGCTGCTAAAGTAACTTATATGGGCGACGAGCTAATATGCCTGACGCGTGAAACAAAAGATAGTTCATAGAAATGTACCGAGTATTGGGTTTGTTTTCGTGCGCGCCGCACAGGCGAATCGAAGACATTTTGCTATGCCGAAGATTACCGAGAGCAGCCGACGATGTTTGACGAAATTCGCGGGCGGTCATGTCTAGGGATCGCTAAAATGCACTTTATAAGCTCAATATTGAAAAAATAAAAATATACAAACAATACCATCGGGTATTGCTTGTATAATTTTTTAATTTTAATAAAAAGGTGATTGAACGGTTCGCTTCATAAAAATGGCGTCCCATAGATTTAAATGTATAAAAACTAATAAAAAAATAACATGTTTTATGTAAATTGTTGTTTTGTTACAATTTTTAATATTAATACTTATTAGTGAGCAAGTAAAGTGTGATAGTCAAAATACGAAATATTTTTACTTTTTCTATTATATTTCATACACACAGTACAGTAAATAACCATTTTGTCACACTTTTTTTATTTTTAACTTTTATTCGTAAACAACGTGGAGCGCACACAAACACCTAAGATACGTGCAACGCGCAGGCCCTGAGCTTGTCCACTGGCGGAGTCAGTTTGAACCGGTTATTTCTAACCGCGGCGTGTACGCGACGAGCGGCCAGTGGACACGCACACAAGGCCACGCATGCTTGTAGTAGTGTACCTAAACACCGCGGTTGAATGAAGCTTTATCTCTGTTCGTTTCTTTACTCATGTGACCATAGTGAAATTTATTTATTTATTTTGGCCACTTTCCCGAATTGATATCGGAAAAACAAGGTCACTTTACATTACTACTTTGAAAATACACTACATATTATAAATATCTAATATAAATATATAATAAATATCTAAATATTGTGTGACTATAAAATGTCAGTTTACTAATTCGAATTAAAGAGCAAGAAAATGATTGTTTACTTGTAAGGTACACACACCTATCCCTCTCAGAATACTATGTATATCTCTATGTACAGCCTGTCTGTACGACGTCCAACCAAATATGCATCTGAAAAAAGGGTCATTGAATCGTAAGAGGTCGGCCCGAGGCTTCGACCGCCCAATTTGGTCGAGTATCTCTCAACATGCCGCGAGGCAATGCCGCTGACGGCTACCAAGTACTGTGAAATTTATCGAGCGAACGAACGGTAGGTGAAATAAAAACAAACTGAACGAATTGCAAAAGAATATACAATCGAATTTTATTTGTATGTAATATTTTTAAAGTATGCGCTTTTTGGCGAGCGCGATAGATGCGCATGCCAGTCTAATTCAACACGCAAGTTAAGCAGCGTCGACCGCAGCCTGTGCATGGATCGGTTTATTTATCTCGAGCTTTGTAGGTCACGTGAAGCCATCGGTGTTGGCTGTTTTCAATAGATGACAGTTGTTAAGCCAAGTGACCTTTAGGCGGCTTGAAAACACGGCCTTCGCCAACCCGCAGTTGAGCAGCGTGATGGAGTATACTCTAAACCCTGTGATTGGCTACCGTTGTAAACTATCAACGCACAGCTTAAACCACTAGATGGACCCGGTTGAAATTTGATATACAGGTAGATAACGTACGCATCTGCAAAAAAAACGGGTTGCACTCCGGGAGTGCCGGCAGAAGTGAAAACTCGAACATCAACGTTGTGCATTTTTGAATATTTTGGATTGGTTAGGAAATAATTTCGCATAAATTGCGTTATTTATTAGTATAAAAGTACTATCATTTATGTGGTAAAATACAATATTCATTTATTGCGCTATCGTACACAAACATGACAATTTATTATTAAAAATAAACAGCAGGAGCAAGCATATATTTTCGTCGCGCGGTAGAAATATTACTTCCTCTCCTACGCCGCGCCGGCGGTCTACTCTCCCTCCGTCTTACGAATTTTCGATCAGGTCACGTGTCCTGACGCGAATTTAACATTGTTTACCCGTCCCAAAAAGTTCAAAACGCCGCTAAAAAAGTTTTCACTTCAAAAAAAAAAAATAGTATATGCGCCGGTGGAAGCTAAGGAGCCTATAAAATTCATATGCTAATAGCAAATATAGTTGTGTTAGTCGGGTCAAACCCCTACTGTAGCCTCAGTTATTGCTAAAAGCAGAAAGCCATACAGCCGACCCTTCAAAAAACCCTTCACGACTAAAATAATAGTTTGATTTTTAATATATCAATTGGTATACTTTCATAATTTCAACTATTGTCAAACTCCGGCCACTACATACAAATGTCGCGTAGTTTACTACTACATAAACAATGGCGTCTGTGCAGAGCGTGAGTGAGCGTGTGTGCGTGCGGCGCCATACAAACTGTTCCAGATTCGTCTCAGAGGGGAGGTGAGGTCGACACGAGAGAGAGGCAGGGAGTGGCCATACTGTAAGTAGGTACTGTTATTTATACTGTGCTATTTTTTAAAGCTAAAATTAAATATGTAGTATATAAACAACATTCTAATTTATACAGACCTATTAGTGTTCCACAAATTCAGTAGATCGCCAACTTAGTTGGGGTCAAATTATGAATCTCAATATTACAAAGAGAGAGCCCCAGGGCTGCGCTCAATCGAATATTTATGAGTGAAAATTCACAGCTGATAAAACTCCAGTAGTTTAGGGTTGGCATCATTCTTGTTGTCGCATGTTGCACTGTTTTTTTTATCTTTGCTTCATCAAATTAAAAAGTAAAAACTAGAATTGTAATCGATTTTGGTTCCCTGTTTTTTAGATACGTACCTAATGATTTTTCATACTACTTTATGCCGCGGTTATTGGAGAGGAATAAAGAGCAAAGAGTAGAAAGTAGACACTACACACACTACAGTAGTAAGTGTAGTATAAAAGATATTTATATGATATGATTTTTTACTTCTGTAGTGTATTGAAAAAGATTCTGTAAATAAAACACTAAAATGATTGGATAAATTTTACCAATTCTTAACATTTTATGCATGTTCATCATGTGCTAATCAGAATTTCGTAATAGTAAATAGAAGGGATAATTAACAGTTGAGCAGCATGGTAGGGTACGCTCTAAACCCTCTTCGATTGAGGGAGAATCGTAATTAAGCAGTGTTAGAAATAATGTTAACGTATAGTGATGATAGTTTTGTAAGTAGGCAATATAGGGAGATATATCTCTCTATCCAACTTTACGTCCCGATATTTTAGGGATGTCATTGGCTCATCAGGATCTTTAGAACCAAAGCCAACCTCATCTGCACGTGGTGCACCCTGCGGACTAGCAAAAGACGCTCTGGCGAAAGAGAGGTAGGGTACAGCGGCGCGCGAGCGATATTTCATGTTGCTAGCGTTAATATGGCTACGGTAACCGCAGGCTATACATTATGCTTGTCTGCCATCCGAGGTAGAATAAAAAAATCCAAACATATTAATAATATTATTATTTATATCAGCGTTGATAACAACTGCCAGCCCTTACAAGAACCGACAAAAAGTTTAATAAAAAAAATCATAATCATAAAACACGACGTATCATAATAAAACACGTGTCTACAAAATAAAATATAAAATTGTTTATTACGTACCGGGAGGAAATAAGTGTGACAAAGTCACTATATCTCGGGCAAGTCATAATTTTTTTATTGTATGTCCCCATTGACTGCTATTTGCCAATAGAAATTACCAATAAAAATACGCTTAGGGTATCTCAAACTGGGGTACCCTAGAAATTCATAAGTTGACTAAATTGCATCCATAACTTATCTAAATATTAAAAAAATGTATTATTAGTTCTTTGTAAGATATTTTTAAATGAATTTTCCATTGTTTTTTATACCCCTAAGGCGCAAAAAAAGGTTACGACTTTTACGTCCCACCAGATATCGCGGCCGGAAGGTTCATCAATATCTTGGAAGGGGGGAGGGGGGCTCCCTGGATACCCACTGTGCGCGACCATCATATGATAGCTCCAATATGTTTGCAGAAGGCAATGCGATTGTAGAAGGAGGACGTAGGCATCATATCAAACAACTCCTTCGAAACATAATCCATTGTATAATCGGTAGAAAACACGAAGGGAGCCATAGTCTCTCCTTAAATTTAAAGGCATTGAAAATCTAATATAAGTTTTAGAATGATACGTGAGTTAAGTTTAACATGCTACACATATGATTTATCATCATAATAGAAATGTGAACATCTTTTAAATGTAGTAATTTAAGATACTATTTTTAAGCACTGCTTCATTAAGGTTAGGTTCTTTATTTTATAGTCGATTCAGGTGCTATTTTGCGGAAGTTAAATTTACAAGCAATTTGATCTACATTACGTTGCATACTGCCACGTAGTGTAAATCATACTGCCTACGTCAATTTTGTTTCAAATATAAATATATATTTTTACTTATACTCGTATATCTGCCTGAATTTACCTACTAAGGTGTAATATAGATTATTCATGGTTACTAAAGTACCAACTAATATATAGTCCGCAATCTCAATATTTATCGGAACAACTGCCTATTATTGAACAAAACCGAAGACGTTGAACAATTCAAACTTCGTTATTGATAAAGTTCCTAGTTTTTGAGGTTGTGAACTCCGTTCGTTCGGAAATGGGCAATCGTACAACTTTATGGGCCGCTTTATCTCAATTTTAGAATGTTATTTAGGTAAATTTCTGTTAAGTAGTGAAATATGTGCAAGGTTTTTTTGCGTTCCGTATGTAATAAGACGGAACACTTAGAATGTAACACCTACAGGGCCGTATTGTGCAAAATCACCTCTCTGACATTCTTCCTCCGACAATAGGCTATGTTACAAAATTATAAAAACTCTCTATCAGTAACGTAAAATACTTAAAACTAGAACTATCTGCGATCTTAAAATTTTAATAACTTATGTCCGACGTGTTTTATGTTCGATCAAAGTTTGGTGGGAAAGTTCATTTTAAAGGTATGAAATTATAAAAAATAAATATTACCATTGTAGAAACAATAAAAAATACTATAACTTTTGTTACGGCACTGGCTGCATAAACGCAATATTTAACATAGCTGTCGTACAGATTTCTGACATAATGCATATAAAATAGCAAGGTGACGGTGACGTCATAACGTGGTGGCCTTTTGTATGGAGCGTTTTCGGGATAGTCCAAAATGGTGATCTTCAAGTTATCATATCTCGAGAAGTTTTTATGCAATCGAAGTAATTATTTCACCTATATTTATATTATTGTGACGTCTTTAAATAACAAATCGAAAAAAAAATGGGATATAAGCCTATTGTGATATTGGCAGCGAATCGGCTAGCCCTTTGTGTTGCTGAGCTCCATGGGCGGTGGTGATTACTTTCCATCGCGTCAACCATATGGTTGTTTGCTCCCCCCCATATAAAAAAAATATCTTCAGCATGGTTGGCAAGAAACTCGAATGCCCACTGATGTAGTGGGCATTCATCAGACCATCGCATAGAGCTAAGACATCTTTGTTTTTTGCCGTGAATCTGCCTTATGTAATCTGCGGAGGCGAATAGTGGATAATCTGTTAAAGTGTATAGTACAAAATAAAGGTAATACTAGAGCAATTAAGAATCATCTTCAATTGGATCCCACTACAGATGAGACACAGAGGGAGACTCAGGAATTGGTGGAAGGATTGCGTAACAGAGGATTTAGTATGGGCAAAGAAAAATCTTGGAGAAGGGAGACCAGCCCCCTTACCACCAGCTCTTATTGCGATTCAATAACTGAATAGAAAGCTTATTTATACCAATGAATAAGCGACTCTATTTCAAATTGAATAGAGTCGCTTATTCATTGGTATAAATAAGCTTTCTCGAATCGCAATAAGAGATGGTGGTAAGGGGGCAGAGATAAAGTGACTTGAAAGAAGACCTCAAGGAGACCCACAAAAAGAAGTACTTTACTACACTTTTACCACTACGTATATTTATAAGAAATTAATTAGCTAAATTTACAATTAATAAAATACAATTAATTAGGCAATCTTATCTCTACGAGAGATCTCTTCAGATTATTAATTATTCTCGTACACTAAAAAACAAACTTGATACTTTTGTACCTAACTCATTTTTTAATTGAGGCTTTAAAAATATTTAGACAAAGGTTTTACTCTAATAACGTTAGGTAAATGCCCCTAAATATATAACTTATAATAATTACTTTTTTAATAAAAATAATTTAGCAAAAGATATTTTGCTCTGATAACGTTTATAGGTAGAAGTAACCCTAAAGATACTTTCTTATCATCCAGATAAAGTTTTCGCTTAAGAACCAATAGTTTTCACAATAACAATAGTCATTTATAGGCTCCCCGTTAGGGAGACGCGTGACGTGTTTCTATATTGGCCGAAATTGTATGAATCGACCTTTATGTTAGGGGCGAAAACCATAGCATATTTATTCTATGGCAAAACTGCCTATTACCGTTTTCTTTTGCAGTAAACACTTGGTGGAAGTAAATTAACTTTTGACGGAATAACGCCTTATAAATCGATGAACGCCGGCTGCACGCACGAAAAAGCATCGCTCATTGTCACGTTCCGTCTGAGTTGAGCGTGCAAGCGAGAGCGCGGAACAAGCGATAGAGAGGCACGATCGGCCTAAGGTTTCGGCTTGTGACGCATCTATTTGTCTTCCACTGCATTGGCCGATGTTTTCTTATGACGTTATCACGTAAAATTATCGTACGTAAACCGACTTTATAGACATCCATTTTTTTTTAAATGAGTACTGGTGCCAAAGATTAAATAGACACGCCTGATTTAAAGCGCCTATCTTACCGAGTAGAAGAGAATTTCACTGCAAGCGCAGCCTCTCCTCACGTCTGGTAACTTCACCTTCAGATAGTAGTTCAATAGTCCTCAAGTATTGTTATATGGTTCTGGTCTTCTGAAGGGGAAGCATTTCTCCTATCGGGCTCTCTACTATGTGACCTACTCAGGGGAGTAGGTCACATATTCCCATCGGGTTCCCGATTCCCATCGGGTTTTTTGATTGCGAAAAGGGTTTCGCAATCAAAAATCCCGATGGGAATCGGCTTTAGCTTAGGCGGTAGGCCCCCTAATCCGTTCAATAATTTGACCTGTGTATGATAAATAAGTAACAGTTGCATTTTAGAGAGACAGATCAACTTATGAGATACATCTATTTTGGTATTTATGAATCGAAGCGGATGCGGATTGGCTTCGTTCGCGAAGCCAGAAAAAAATCTATACTAAATAAGAACTTACTAGCTAGTTATGCACGGCGCACTTCCCGCTGGTACCGTACTTATCAACGCTAGTGCATGATTCTTCGTACAGCCCACGCATTATCATACGATGCATTTTGTCGGCTCAGCATTTATGCAAGCCTTTGTTTAATTCCTAATGATAGAATGTAAGTTAGTCTGTATCGAACTCTCGTGAAGTAAAAGTATTTTAAAATAATAATTGTATTTTTTAAAAACGCTCCTCGACCTCGTCGGAACTTAAGTGGCGCAGCCGGTAGGATACCCGTGGTATTCTGCAGCCGAACTAACGCTTGTAAAATCCAGAAATCGATTTTTTACGTCAAGATCGGCGCGATTCGGGTATCCTCGAACAAAAAAAATAACTGGTACGCGTGTGTCGAACGAGAAAAGCTGAGCAGACTCACAGGAAGACATGGGATTGAGCAGCGCGTGAGTAGACCTCTTCACTCCTGTTTTCATATACTCCCTGTTATTTCCAAATTCACGACCCCAAATAGTCGATCTAATTAAATTACGTCTATCTGATTTTGTATTGATACAAGTGTCGTAGTATTCGTAATTAATTAATTATATATACTTAGTTTTAGCTCTATTAACATTCACTACCGAAATCGAGTGTTGTTATTTTGTAATATAACGCTAGTAAAATTATAAATACATATTGTATATAATATTAATTATTAATAAATAAAATACGGATAGATAAATACATAAATAAATAAAATGGAGCACGAGATAAATACGATCCCTAGAGAAATTATATCTCTTATTCCTGTATTTGATGGAGATGAAAAATTATTAAATTTGTTTTTGTCCAAGGCCGAATATGTACTTAGAGCTTTCCATAGGGAAGGAAATCTCCATCAAAATGCATACTTGTTTCATGCTATAATTAGTAGGCTTGCCGGTAGAGCTGCGACTCTACTAAGTGAACACCAAAATTTAGCGACTTGGGATCAGCTCAAGGACGTACTTTGCCTACATTTCGGTGACCCGCGCTCCGAAGAGTGCATAGCTATTGAACTTGAAGGCTTAAAAATTAAGCAGGGCGAATCGTATATCCAGTTTTGTCATCGTATTCAGAGTGTTAGAAGTTCATTATTCGCAAAAGTTAATAGGTTGCAGGATGAAGGGACTAAAGCAGCTAAAATGATCATATACAATAACACAGCTCTAAATGTATTTTTATATAACCTATCAGAAGATATGATACGCATAGTAAGGTTGAAACAGTGTAATACATTGGAGACCGCGCTTAGCGTAGTAACCGAGGAAGTAAACTTCTTAGAACAATATAATGCTAAAAATAATAAGCCGAGGTCAGTTGCTCCTCAGCCACGCCCAGCTGCGCTAAATCTTCCAAGGCCTTTTGCTAGTGGTCCTTTTAATTTTATGCCTAATCAGCAAAACTTCAAATTTGGTATTCCTCAAACTCAGGTGCAACAGGGCTTTAGACCCAACTTTTCACCACAGTACAGGCCATACTTTATGCCAAATAAACCAGCACAGTTTCAAGGTTTCCGATTCGGCGGTCAAAACACACTTCGACCAAATTATAACCCGAGCCCTATGCAACAACCACGTGCACCTTTCCAACACAGTGGTTTTAAATTTGGGGTTCCGCCACAGCAGACCAATCCGAACCAATTTAAATATGGCATTCAAAATCAACAACAATTTAGGCCGAAAATGGATACGGACGTCTCTATGCGGACCGCACCTGTAAGACAGAACATGATTACTAATCAGCCTTTTTATAATGAGCCAACATCCTTAGGTGTTGAATACTATCCTGAAAGTTATGAGTATAACTACATGCTTAGCGAACCACAAATTCATTATGTAGAGAACCCCACTCACAATTACGAGTATGACTATCCTGAAAACCCCGAAATTGCAATTGATGATGAATTTGTAACCCCGGAAAATTTTCAGACAATAGCCTCCGACGATCGGGTGAAATAATACATCTTAATTATTGCGACAGTATCCTTAAATTACCGCACATTGATATCCCGGAAATTAATTCAAAATTTCTTATAGATACCGGAAGTAGTAGGTCATTTATAAGTCCAGCTAAAGCAAACGAATTCTTTAACAGTTTTAAACAGTATGAGCCTTTCACTGTCATTAGCACTCATGCGCAAAGTACCCACGATGAAGTAATTTGTATTCCTTTGTTGAAGACATTTAGGAGTATGCTTACTCACAAATTTCACGTATATGATGTGGACGGTAGGTATGATGGCCTCGTAGGCTCCGATCTCCTTACAAAATTAGCAGCCAAAATAGACATGGGAAATCAAATTCTACTAACACCAAATGCACAGATACCTATAATTTATAAACCGCCATATCAGTTAATTTTAGAACCGCGAACTGAAACAAGAGTAAAAGTTCCCACGAACTACCAAAACGGCGAGGCTATACTAAATTTCATTCAATTCAGTGAAGGAGTACGTATGCCAACAGCCTTAGTTAAATGTGAAAACTTCTTTGCGGAAACTATAATACAAAATACTACCGCAAAACAGCAAAAAATCATTTTTGATGAACCCTTTGATGTGTCCGTGTTCAAGGACGAAGTATGCGAGTTGAATGTGATGGATAAAAGCTGTGACATTGATGACATGCTAAAAGAAAATTTATCAAAGTTAAGATTAGACCACACAAACGATGAGGAACGTAATAGTATTTTCAAGTTATGTTATGAGTACCGTGATATATTTTACTGCGAAAAAATTCCTCTATCTTTCTCAAATCAAGTAAAACATCATATACGAACAGTTAACGAGGACCCAGTGCATGTTCGTCCTTATCGACACCCACACTCTCAAAATGAGGAAATTAAAAAACAAGTTGATAAATTATTAAGTGATAATGTCATACAAGAGTCCTATTCACCTTGGAGTGCACCGGTACATCTGGTGCCCAAAAAACCGGATGCAACAGGGGAAGTAAAATTTAGAATGGTCATAGACTACCGACGACTCAACGAACTGACAGTGGACGATAAATACCCGTTACCTAATATCACAGATCTTTTTGACAAGTTAGGGAAGTCGACATATTTCAGCACCTTAGATCTGGCCTCTGGCTACCACCAAATTGAGGTTAATGAAGCTGATATACCCAAAACTGCCTTCACCACCCAGTCAGGCCATTACGAATTTAAACGTATGCCCTTCGGGCTAAAGACAGCTCCAGCCACGTTCCAGCGGGCTATGGATAACATCCTACGAGGATTGCAAGGTATACACTGTATGGTATATCTTGACGATATAATTGTATACTCGTCAAGTCTCCAAGAGCATATCTCAAAATTACGTAAAATATTTGACAGAATTAGAGAAACAAATCTTAAGGTCACATTAGATAAAAGCGAATTTTTCAGAAAGGAAGTTTTGTATTTGGGCCATACTATCACCAAAGAGGGCCTCATGCCTAATGATGATAAAATAAAAGCTGTCTTAAATTTTCCACTACCGCGTACTACAACGGAAATAAAAAGTTTCCTGGGTTTAGTCGGTTATTACCGCAAATTTATTAGAGACTTTGCGAAAATTACGCAACCTCTAACATCATGTTTAAAGAAAAGAAATAAGATTGAAGTTACTAAGGAATATGTAGACGCATTCGAACGATGTAAGGAATTGTTAACAAACGCCCCAATATTACAGTTTCCCGACTTTGATAAACAGTTCGTACTCACGACGGACGCTTCGAATTTCGCGCTCGGTGCAGTGCTTTCACAGGGCCAAATAGGCAGTGATAAGCCTGTAGCTTTTGCAAGTAGGACTCTGAATGATGCCGAGACACGATACAGTACCATAGAGAAGGAGATGCTGGCTATAATTTGGGCGACAAAACATTTTCGACCCTATTTGTACGGAAGGAAATTTAAAATATACACGGACCATAGACCGTTAGCCTGGTTGAAAGGAATGAATGAACAAAATAGCAAAATTACTAGATGGAAATTGCGTCTATCAGAGTTCGATTTCGATATTGAGTACAAAAACGGTAAGCAAAATAGCAACGCCGATGCCTTATCGCGTATTAAAGTTAACGTGTTAGGAGATAATGACAATTTATCAACTCAAGTTAATGTAGATGAAAAGGAACGAAAATTACAACAATATTTAAGCGACTTAACAGAAGAAATTGCAGTAATAGGTCAAAACAAGAAAAGTGATAATGAACAATCACGGTCTCCATCCCCAATAACAATCTCCTCCTCCGGCTCGGTAAAATCCTTAACTGGAGCTAGGGCGCGTCGACGATCTCCGTATTCAATACCGTCTGCAGACAGCAGCACAGCATCCGCATCTGAAAATCAAAATAGTGATGATATAGACACAATACACTCTGCAATTCATTCGGATACAGAAGGTATACTTATCTTGCAAGAAGCTGTAGACACGAAGCCAAACCAAATACTCGTACATACCTGGAACAGAAATGAAATATCAGTTAAAAACTTATCTAATAAATTGCAAAAAATATTAGAAGTACATTTACCTGAAGATAATCCCGAACTTGTCAAACGTTTCCTTAAAGAATACACCAGACCTAAAATAAAATATTTCTTTCATTTTGAAAGCAAGCTACATCGTAAGCAATTTTCCCAAATTACCGCGACACTATTTAAAAAGGGTACGGTAAAATTCTACGAATGCACCAAGCGAGTAGTTAATGTAGATGATGAAAGTGAGCAACGTGAGATTATTATCAAATATCATACAGGTAAAACTAGCCATAGGGGAATTAAGGAAACCCTAGCGCATCTCAGACGTACGTTCTATTGGAATTGTATGGACAAAACTGTAGCCAGTATAATTAATTCATGCGAAGTATGTAAAAAAATGAAATACGAACGAAAGCCGTTAAAACCCGAACTGCAGCTATCCCAAACCCAGACTAAACCGTTTCAGGAATTGTTTATTGATACTTTCACAATTGAAGGAAAAAATTATCTTACAATTATTGACGCTTTTAGTAAATTAGGACAAGCTATAGAGATGAGTAACAAATCTACACCCGAAGCAGTTAGTGCCTTAATTAAGTACTTTTCCCTATATGGAATTCCCAACAGAATAAGTTCAGACCCCGGTATGGAGTTTAACAATACCCTAATGAAAGAAATGCTGTCATTCTACAAAATCGACCTTCACATAGGGACACCTCATAATCCCAATTCAATGGGCTTAGTAGAAAGGTTTCATTCTACTATTATTGAGATATGTCGTATAGCCAAATACGAACGCAAGGTCACTGACGCCGCGTCGGTCATGACCTATGCAATTATGTCATATAATAACTCTATCCACTCTACTACAGATCTAACGCCGTTTGAAGTGGTATTCGGCCACACTGAATCAAATAGCCCATTTTCAGTAAACTTTGAAAAACGTTTTACTCAACAATTAGTCAAGGAACACGTCAGAAAAACGAAATATTTATACGAATATTTGACCGATAAGGTTATGCAAAAGAAACAAGGTGTTATTGAAAAACGGCCGGGAGAAATTCATTTTGATATAGAGTCAGGGGATGAAATCTTTATAAAAGGAGTAAACACCAGACGTAGCAAGGACAAACCCCGATACCAAAAGGCCCAAGTCACTGGGGCAATTCATAGGAATATTGTACCTGTTATTACTAATAACCGTGAAACTAAGGTTCCTATTAAAGACATTAAGCGCCCTTCACAGGTGGTGGCTTCTGATCATCCAAATGATCCGAAGTCAGGCCCTTCTACTGCACCGGATTGACAGAAATCCGGGACTACTTCCAGTCAAGGAAGGTCAAGCATTCGTCAGCTACGACAAATGGACAGTAATTAAGATTTTAGACTTAGGAAAAATTAATGAAGAAATAGAGTTAAATATAAATAAGTATGTATCAATTAGAGATGATATTCATAACTATATCGACACTAACAATTTCAGTACAGATTTAATTGATGTTGAGACACAAACAGATTATATTATGTATAGAACTATAGAAAAATATAAGCAATTAATTCCTTCAACTAAAACTAAACGCGGCTTAATTAACCCACTAGGATCTTTCATAAAAGCAATAACCGGCAACCTGGATAATGATGACGCTATGAGATATGAAGAGTTAATTAATAACATAAAAACGCGACAGGACGCTTTAATTGCGAAAATGACCATTGTCACTGAAATGATGGACACTTTTACTAAAATTGCAAATTCTACTAGAAGCAACTTTATAGATATCGGAAATAGCATACGCGAATTAAACCTTTTCTTGAATAAAACAAAGTTAGATCAAACAGTTAATGAAGTTATACATGTCTATACTACATTCTTACACAACTTCCAAATGCTCTACATTCGGCTTAACGAAATTGAAACCGCGGTTGCTTTTAGTAAAATTAAGGTGTTACACCAATCTATTGTGAATACTGACGAGTTTTTGTTAATATTAAAGGAAATTGAAAATAGCGATAAGTTAGTATTTTCCGCTACTGCTGAAAATGTTGTTAAGATAGAACGCTGTACTGAAATAGAAGCTTATATCAAACAAAATCAGATAAAGTTTATTATACATATTCCATTGATAAGAAACGAAATTCACATTTATTATAAGTTGATTCCGCTGCCTATCTTTGATGAAAATAACGGTAAGACTTCCTTAATCCTTCCTAAGTTTCCATATGTCCTTGTGAAGGGGTTGAAAGTAACGCCGCTCTCTCAGTCGTGTCCTGAAATTGATGAAGACCGGTTCTTGTGTTACGAAAGTGACGTCTCACCTTTGGCGAACGATGATTGTGTCGCTGAACTTATGCAGTTTTCAACCAGTACCCCGAGTTGCCACCCCGTTCCCGTTGTCATTAACGATGTAAAGATAGAGTCAGTACAATCAGGTCGTTGGATAATTTATACACTTAATGAAATTGTACTTACCAACCACTGTGGTGAAGAAGTAACACTAGAGGCTATCCGTGGAACTTACCTGCTAACCATAAGCGATAACTGCTTTGTGAAAATTCAAGGGATTATTCTGAAAACACATGTATCTGAAGAAAGAAGTATGTTTGGAGATAAACTTCCGTTGCTGCAATTACCAAGAGTGAACGACACTTCAGGGCTGCCGAAACCCGTCAACCTTGATGGGATCAATCTGACGGATATCAAGTTCCTCAATTATTTAGTGCACAAAAGTGGCTCGAAAGTTAATGGTGATAGTGTAGAGTTCCAAAGTGTCGTAAAAGGTGTTAGCATAGGAAACGTAATGATAATCATGACTCTAGTTTTCTTAGCTGTAGCCTATAAATATAAGTTTTGGAGAAAATTGTATAAGAAAAATACTCGAGATCATCCTAATCCTACGGATAATCTCGAACTCGGTGACGGAGGAGTTATGCACGGCGCACTTCCCGCTGGTACCGTACTTATCAACGCTAGTGCATGATTCTTCGTACAGCCCACGCATTATCATACGATGCATTTTGTCGGCTCAGCATTTATGCAAGCCTTTGTTTAATTCCTAATGATAGAATGTAAGTTAGTCTGTATCGAACTCTCGTGAAGTAAAAGTATTTTAAAATAATAATTGTATTTTTTAAAAACGCTCCTCGACCTCGTCGGAACTTAAGTAGCTTGTTTCTCAAGAAAATAATAAAGATTTATTACTGAGAAATAAATTACAGAAAGTAAACTAATAAGATAGAGCTTACTTGAGCTTGTTGATTCAGTCCTGAAGTTTTAGATAGGCATGAAGAAATTGCTGAGATTATACTAGGACTTGGCCTAATACTTATATTTAACTAAAGACACAATATAAGTAATAGTGCGTAGAGTATAGACACTCCAATAAACGTCTCCTCAGCGTCGAATATATGGATCTACTCCGAAATAAAAATTCAATATTTCGGGCATAAGTTCGGAGTTGGAAGCTTTGGAATATGACTTTCCCTCTTAGTAATGTCAGGGATGGCAATATAGCAAACAAGGCATTTAAAAGCCTAAAGAGATGACTAGTTAAGTGATGCTGAACTGTGGTACACCACTTATTAAATATATTAATACATAATCAATTATATTGCTAACACATTTGGGTCACATCAGCGGAGTCAACGATGGCAGATGGCGAAGGAAAGTCCTCAAGTGGAAGCCGTGTATGGGGTGAAAAAATGTAGGGCATCTAGAAAGACAGATAATCTCAAAAAAGCGGATGGAAGCGGCTTGATACGGAAAGCAGAGAATGAAGGATTTAGGGCATAAAACAAACAAATAATTGGCAATATTAGAAATGTTGTTTTTATTTTCGATAAGGAACAGAGATGCACTGTTTAAATATCTAACACAATTGGGTCACATCAGCGGAGTCAACAATGGCAGATGGGGAAGGAATCTCCTCAAGTGGAAGCCGTGTATGGGGTGAAAAATGTAGGGCATCTAGAAAAACAGACAATCTCAAAAAAGATCCATTCATGGACAGGATGCGTTGTTGATTTGATACGAATCAATGGCAGGTATACAGAGAGCGAGACTACATCTGTCTCAGTCGTACGAACAGAGTTGTTTACGGAGCCAGTTAGTTTTGACAGATCCTAATGGTGAAAGCATTAAGGAAAGCTTATTATCCAGCAGTGAGTGATAATGATAACGTTGCTGATGACTACTTTTGTTAACTTAAAATTGTGGATACTAACCTAACCTAACACATACATTTAAACAGAAATATTAAAGTGTGGTTTAAAGTCCCGGTATGCAGTTAGGCACATAGAGATGTGGGGTGAGTTAATCGTATTAGCAGGAGCGCTCGCATCGACGCGTCGCCGCCCCGCGTCTGTCACGAACTCCCGACTCGGTGTGAACTTGCTCAAATTACACGAATACCAATATACATATACGATAGTCTTTACATCGTTTGTTTGCAATATGTTGCAAATAAGAGGAGAAATGCGGGTTCTAATAGAATACTCGATGAAGCAATAAATACTTTGGAGCACTATATAGATGCGTTTAATTTTTAAACAGAACTTTTTCGTCAATGTTTAAAAAATGATAATTACGGTTGACTGGAAGAGATCTCTTTCAGAGATAATTCCGCCTATATACTGTTTAATTTATTTGTCTACTTTTATCTGTATTGTTTTGTATCGTTTTGTGGTATAATAAAGAGATTACATACATACATACATACATGATCACCCTGCTGGCTGACAAACGAGGCTCTCGCGAAAAGACAGGTTGGGTATAGCGTATTTTTTAAGCTGCCCGACAGGGGAAGTACCTCCTCATAGAATACCGCAACCAAATAACCCTTGAGGGTTGTTGTGTTTTTGCGAGTGAATGAGGTTACCAGAAAGAAAAGAAGAATGGAGTATAGGCTGGTAACGGATCGGCGTCCCCTTGGTGTTGCGGATCTCCATGGGCGTTGTTGATTGCTTTCCATCAGGTGACCCACATGCTCGTTTGCCCCCTTCTCATATAAAAAAAACTAGATAGTTAGAGCTAGATGGATGATATATTACCTTTCTTTTCCCACAATAACACCAAAGTTAATGTTCAACTCCTATTTTCGCAGAAGATCTTCCTTTGTGGTAGTTGAACTACCATCTCTCTCAACTCCTACTTCATATAACTTGTCTGTTCATGATGTACCAGCCAACTTCGGTGTACGCAGTGTAAAGTATCCTAGGCAAACACGGATGCCAACCGTAATAATTTCCGGTTCCGAGGCTAAACTTTGAGGCAGGAAATTTGATCAGGATCGCGATTAAACATGACTTTAAAAACGTTTGTTGGTTTATTGAATCTGTGTTAATTGTTAATAGCATAATATAAAATATTTTGAAGTATGGAGCAATAGGGAGAAAGTTTTTAGGTTGCTTACAATTACCATAATCACGAAATAGTATTGTTTGCAGATGACACTTCTTTAATTTTTAAGGTAAATAGACAACAATCAGAAATTGACGATGTAAATAATGCTCTTTCAAAAATAGTAAACTGGTTTAGTGCTAATAACCTACTTTTAAATGGTAGTAAAACCAAATATGTTAGATTTTTTACAAAAAATGTGAAACAAGTAAAAACCAGTGTGGTGATGGACAATGAGAGATTGGAATTGGTCAATAAGGTTGTCTTCCTTGGGATAACATTAGACTCTAAATTACAATGGGGCCCACAAATAGAAACGTTATCAGGTAGACTCAGCTCAGCAGCGTACGCCGTAAGGAAAATACGTCAACTGACTGATGTTGACACTGCGCGTTTAGTTTATTTTAGCTATTTTCACAGCATTATGTCATATGGTTTATTGCTTTGGGGTAGTGCTGCGGATGTAGACTCAATTTTTGTGCTCCAGAAGCGAGCTATCCGTGCTATTTATATGATGAGTCCCAGGGAGACACTGAGAAATAAATTTAAAGAGATAAATATTATGACATTACATTCTCAATATATTTATGAAAATCTTATTTACGTTCATAAAAATCAAACTAAATTTAGGAAAAACAGTGATCTCCATCAATTAAATTTAAGAAATAAAAACAAACTCGCTGTGCATATTACTAGGCTCCATAAAATCTCTAACTCGTTCCCAGGTCAATGTATACGCTTCTACAATAAACTTCCAAATGACGCGTTTAAATTATCCATGGGTAAATTTAAAAGATTTATCAAAACTAGACTATGTCAAAAGGCTTACTATTGTATCTCAGATTACATAAATGATAAAAGTATTTGGAAATGAATTGCTCTTGTTATGTTAATGATTGTATTTGTGTTTAATGTAACGATATTGGCAATTAAAAGAGTCGGCCTTGAGTTTCTTGCCAGTTCTTCTCAAGAAGCCCCGTCGCCGGAACTGGCACTTAAATTCACTTTCACAGATAGTGTGATGAAAGTGCATCTAAGCTCTGCGGATTTAAGTAGATAGTAATGATTTAGATACATGTCTTATATTTAATTTGTATGACGTTTCTAAGTGCTTTATAAAGTCCAAGGAATAAAGATATTTTGACTTTGACTTTGACTTTACCTACTTACAGGTGGCCGCCACGTGTGAATACAAAACAAACTATACTTTATGTCATACACTTATTTTATTACACCGAGAGTGCACGTTTCAACTCGGATTAAGAAATAATAAACTGTAAACTATGGCCGTGTTGTTTCCGGCAGACTAGAATAGAATCACTCCGTTTCTTCCCGTGGATGTTGTATAAGGCGACTAATGGAAATACATTATCAAATATCGATCAGGCCTCCCCAACCCGTCTGGCCGGCGTGGGGAGTGGAGGCCAAATCCTCCTTCCGTCTAGGACGGACGAGAGAAGGTCATGCTCCTGTAGTGGAGACTAAAATGGACCTGATGATGATGATTAAACTAAACTTATATAAACGTTTATTTTGGTATTCTAAAAAGTTTCTCAAAAGTCTAATAAAATCTCGTGTCCGCGTCGCAAGTTATCAAAGATCAAAGGTCACAAAAATAAGATTTTGGAAATATCTCGCTTCCTATGATTTTTATGCAAATTCTATCTATAAAAAAATTGTAGAACATTAAATTCTCCGCCAACTTTGTATTTAATATTTTTTTGTGCGGCTAATTGTTTTTAAGGGAGAGAGAGTCCGGCGAGCGTGTAGCGCTCAGCTCCATTATGGAATGGAGGTCGCGTGTGGAGCAACGAAGCGTTGGAAGCTTCGTGTTCGTGGAAGACACGTGTTTAGAAGTATATGACTTTCGACTGCAATGTTATGTTAGCTTATAGACGCAATACTAGAGGAATTGTACCCTCTTTATATGATGACCACATTTACTCGCAGGAAGACATCATCTCGCAGTGTTTTTTTTTATCTGCGCTATTCTGTGAAGGAAAGATACTTTTCCAGTCAGAGTCTACATGCCATCTCTTTCGCCAGAACTTTGTTAAACAGGCGGCTATATATTGTAAAATAATCTATCTTAATATGCAAGCAAACCCAGTGACAAGATGTCGTAACAATAAACCCTTTGTCAGAGCTATATAATGAAGATTACATACAATTACTGGTATGTTATAGATTTAGTTGGTAATCGCACAATGGTATCAAATGGCCTTAATTATCAACCATTGTGTACATATTAGTGCAATTGACATGTTATTGGAGATATATCGTATACTGCGACTTTGTCTGTAAAGGATCTTGTGAGAAGTTGATAATCAAATTAATACATAATCAAGAACTTATTTAGAATTAATAATATGTTGAGCAACAGCGAATGTTTAATAGTTACTTGTATTTAGAATCATGTGAAAATTTCTTTAGCGGCGTTGTGCACTTTTTGGGATGGGTAAAAAATGTTAAACTCGCGTCAGGACACGTGACCTGATCGAAAATTCGTAAGACGGAGGGAGAGTAGACCGCCGGCGCGGCGTAGGAGAGGAAGCAATATGCCCCTCTCTTTCTACCGCGTGGCGAAAATGTATGCCTGGTCCTGCTGTTTACTTTTAATGTAACATAAATTGTCATGTTTATGTACGTTAGCGCAATAACTTAATATCGTATTTTACTACATAAATTATAGTACTTTTATACTGATAAATAAAGCAATTCGTGCGAAATTATTCCCTAACCTGTTCAAGTTTTCACTTCTGCTGGCACTCCCGGAGTGCAACCCGTTTTTTTTTCTATGCAATTGATTCAGGTGTTATATCAAGGCAGTAAATTTTATCTATACTACTTTCTTGCTTCCGCCACCAATTAATTCATGCAAATTACTGCCGGCCCGCACCCAGCCTTTAGTAGATGCATGCGACTCCCATGACGGCTGTGATCATCACTACTAGGGCTGTTGCGGTCGTCTCTGCGACTCTTCACCATCTGAAACAGAAGAAACGTGCGACGCCACTACGCGAGGCATCTTTAGGCGGTCGGTAGACGTTGTTGGTTAGAACAACAGCCTACAAATGACTTTTCCTTTCTTCTTTCTTTGTTTGGAAGCGCATTGAAGCGAGTGTGTCGAGGAGTTATGCTGAGGGCACACCCCGCCAGCTGCTTTTTGCAAATGTCACATCGTTAACTGTTACATAAACAATGACGTCTGCGCAGAATGTGAATAGCGTGTGTGAGTGCGGTGCCATACAAACTGTTCCAGATTCGAGAAGGGAGGTGAGGTTGATACGAGACAGCGGATTTATACAGAGAGTGACCATACCGTACGTAGTATTGTTATTTATACTGCGCTGAACGTTTAGCTAGAGAATACAAAACGAAGAAATTTCATAAAATTTTACAACCACACAATCAGCATGTTGAAGCAGTAGTAGACCGAATTCATCCATATCGTGATAGAGACGGTAGATGGGATATAAGAATTCTAATGGTGGAGTCACAATAAGACTCCTTCTCTAATTGGACCAATGTAACTGTCAATATTGTTAAATCAATGGCTAGATTTGCTATGTTGGGATAGTAGACGACACAGATACTCCACTAAATAGATACGGTATGTTAGATATCTTGTACTGCTTTTTGGTTGGTCATGTAACCAAATATGATTGAATATTTTTTTGTACATAAGCAATTGGTTTCAACGAGAAATCGTAGGATCTTTTGGTCTAGAAGTTGCTTCACTTCCTCTAAGCAGATATATAGGAAGAGGGAATTACGTGTGCGGCAGCGAGTTCCAAAACATTATGGTTCGGCAGAGAAATGAGTTGCTGAACTTTTTAGGGTGGGAAGGCAAAATCACTGTATCCTATGAGGATGGGATTTCAGACCAGCACGAGTGGCTCTAAGAAAAAAATGGACAAGGATAGACCAGATTTAAGAGCTCTTCAGAACATTCCTTATGACAGATACGGTAGAGGACATTCAAATTACCTATACCGCTTCGCAGAGAACGAAGTTATAGGGGCTCAAGCGCGTTGATGACCAAGAGTTCCCCACAATTTGAATAGCTTGACGTTGCAAGCGTCAAGTACGTATTTGGTAGAACCGTCCTAGAGATGAGAACAATACTCCACGCCGAACGGACCTGTGCTTTATATAATCATTTTATTGATATGCAATAGAAACAACTTGGGCAACATGACAGAACCCCGTGGGACTCCTGCGATTATATACAAAAAGGACAAGTTTATCCATCACCCAGCTGAGTGACAAACGAGGCTCCGGCGAAAAGAATATAGGGTATGCCCATGTGATGTGGAGGTACTTTCCCAGTCGGTCAGTCAGAATACCGCAGCCAATTAACAATCCCCTTGAGGCTTGTTGTGTTCCTGCGAGTGAGTGAGGTTACCAGAAAGAAAGAAAGGAAGGAGTATAGGCTAGCAACGAATCTGCGACCCCTAGTTGCTGATCTTCATTGACGGTGGTGATTGACGACCCACATGCTCCCCCCCCCCCCCCTCTTATATAAAAATTATATATTATAATAATAACCACACTTTGGATGTTTCATATAATAAAAATAACAGTCCAACTCACACTTCACTGATTTTTACAAGTCCAAGACTGATAATACGAAAGCAACTTCGTAATGATATTACGTAAGTTTTCTTGCAAAAGTCGAAGGCTACGAGACTATAACATCGGACACATAGGTAGACGTCGTGTATCGAGTTCCCGCGAGTTGGCGAAATTCCGGGAGCGTAAGCATGTCGCACCTAACTTAATTAAATTCTATTATACCTACCAAAGATAAATATCTCCCGTCCGTTACAGCGAACTTGAAATTTACGAAGGGAGCAATTTCTTTTCGTGTTTTTCATTTTGAGATACGTTGTTTTGAGTGTTTGGGTTTATGTGACCTTTTTGTTAATGATAATATAGCTTCCACTGTTCTGGCGTGTTGGGAAAGGTAATTTTTGCTTCTCAGACTCGGTTATTGTGGAATTGATAAAATAGATTTCTTCAGGTTTCAAACGATCCATAATACAAAATTTGAGTGCTTTAACTCGAATAAACTTCATTTGTATGTTGTACGGTTTTTTGTTCGTGATATTTCTTAGACCAATAGTGCCTCAATTTTGATGAAATTTAGCAAAAATAAATATTTTTTACTTTCGTTTCGTTGCGTTTCGGGCATCGATTATTCAACATGGTATAAAGATCAATTATACGAAACTGAAGGATTTCGTTTGTATAATAGAAAAAAGCATTTAGTATAAAAATATGCACGAAAAAGTGCCCAACTCATGTACATTTCTGCACTTTTAAATATTGCATACTAAGTTAATGCATTCAATTCACACTTGTACGTAGAACCGCAGTTAAATGCAATTATGTCTAATACGTAACGTCTGTCTCGCTGCCTAGAAACTTGCTACTACCGTTCAATAATAACCCGTATTCCGTATGCAATAAAGCAGGAATTTAATCTAAAGTTTCTGAATTCACCATTGTCCAAGTATCCTTGTCATGGAAAGGCCTTGAATGAGTCAATTACATACTGTCAGGCTGACTTCGTAACTGTTATATGGCTGGTATATGGAATTATGTGTTTGTAGCTTTGAATACCTAGGAACCTATATATTACTACGTGAAGCAAAAACATTGTACCCCTTTTTTACGAAAATTGCGCGGACGAAGGAGTATGAAATTTCGCACATTTAAAGTTTATATAGAGAAGGAAGTAGAGTGCAAAATGTTTTTTTTTTTTTTATTATGCATAAGAAATACATTGAAATCAATAAAATAATAAAATACAAAAAAAATACAAAATATCTTTATTTGGTACAATTTTGTGAACAAATCATTTGTGATTGAAGCTCCTTTTAAGTATAATGTATACTTGTGCTAGGAAACTCCGCTCCTCCATAACAATTGGGTGTTGGTAAGTGCCTATTAAGTTTTTTATTTATATAAAACTAGTAGAACATTACAGACACTACCATGTATTTGATACACATGCGCATATATACTTTTTTGTTTATTGTTAAAGTCAGTGGTCGAATTGAATAGATTATATTGTTTGTCTTTAATATTAATTTTCTATACTCTTACTGAATGTCAAACATAACCATAATAAATAATTTTAAAATCTTCTCCCATAAGCTTCGGCATCTATACATATTCCTCTGCTGGGATACATGACAGGCAGGAAAAGATAGACTATGGTCAATCTTGCTTTACTTGTCTGATCTATAAAATTGGCGTCCATATTGGCTCATTTTTTTTGGATTCATTGGATTTGTAATCCGAATGATCACTCTTCCTAAAATTTTTCTTGCTAAAGTTTTCATTCGTAAACTTTGTAGTACTACCGACGATGTCCAACAGTCATGTTTCCGAAAATTGTAATTAGTAATATGACTTACGTAAATATATTTCAACTCCTAAAGTTGTATTTCATAATGCTTGTATTCCTAAACATAATTTTAATAATATTTTTACCCTAATTTGAGAAATACCTTAAAGTCCCTTCTGGCAGTCCGCTGTGTTTATGTCAACCTAACCCGCTCGTCGTTTCGCTCCTCGCTAACCTAAGCGAGTTTATTTTAAAAATGTGATAATAATTATGACAATGGTATAATAAATGTTATGTAAAAAGAACCAAAACTGTAAAAGTTACGCAAAATTTATGTATATAATGTTTGTAATAAAAACAAATCTAAATAAAAAAGATACGACTTTGAATAACAATGTAATAGACGGTTATGTTGAAAAAATATAGGAAAACCATTCTCTTTGAGGAAAACAAATAATAGTATAATAGATGTTTATTGCTACTGAAATTATAAAGACATTAAGAAGAAACGATTCGGAATTATTAACACTGGGAATAGAGTAGTTAGGAATTGTGATTGTTACGATGAAAAATGTTAGGCATTTTCGGCGTTCCAATTATCGGTTTTGAAATTTTAGATTAGCTTTGGCGCACCCATAAAATTGACGAGATAGACAACGATGCTATCGAGCTCCTTATTCTGTAAGGTTGTCTGAAAAAAAAATGTTATAGGTCGCTTAGGATCGGGACGTGTGTCTCTCTAGGGGAGAGGCCTATGTAGCAGTAGACGAATACGGGCTGAGATGACGATGATGATGTGTTCTAAAGGGTTTTACATCGTGTATTCGTAAATAGGGAAATCCAAAAGTCAAAAGTGTAATGAAGTTATAATGTCGCGTGTGTCAGATAGTTCGAATATGGGCTATTTTTACTGCTAACTAAGACAAAGATAACCGTTTCTCATCAGGCTGGTCGTTTGCTGGTTTGTCGCATAGTTATTAGTTATATAGTTGTCAATTTTAATTGGAACAGAACGCTATATTATGTGCAATTACAATGACAGTGACTCCGTTTTTACTTTTTTGGCAAAAATATGGAAATCATCGTTTTTGTTTTCTAGGAAGATGATAATTTAAGCGTTTTTTTTTACTCAGGTGACACTAGTAGACCCGGAGGGAGCTTATTAAATAAATAAAAAAACAGCATTACAACTTTCCACTGAAGCAACGAACAAAACTCTTAGATTAACTAAAGCTAACTTTTTCATCTCGTGAAAGGTAACTTATTTCACCAGTTTTTTTATTTCCTTCCAAGTGTTATCTAAGTATTGTCCATTTACAATCTCAAATAAAGAAACAGTATTTGTTGGTTCTATTTCAGTCTGCACTGAATTCAGCGTTAAATGGTTGTGACGAAATTTAAAGAGGATAAGCATCTGCAGCAAAAGACTCTTTAAAGGTCGTGTCTCGAATTGGTCGGGAGCACGTGATCGTAAGAATTTGCTGCCGGAAAAGGATCTAGTTCATTAAACGAATTGAAAAATAAAATTTTATTGTTAGGACCTTTTACCCTGTCCTAGCTGAGCATTAATGCTATGGTTATGTGTATAAACAACATACATTCGTTTATATCTATCTTACGTAAGTTATGTGTATCGCATCGCTTAGCGTGAGCCGCGTCTAATAATTAGCATAAATATTTTTAAAGAACGCTGGATTGTAAGAAACTACAATATAACACGCTGCTTATTTTATGGTTGGCAATTTTTGGAAATATACTTATTTCTGGACAAAAACCAGTTTGCATTTTGATTGACTAATTAGTCTAAGTATAGTAAGTAAATGAATTGGCATTTGGAATGTTTTACAATGCAATGTCCGATGTAGCTCGACATCTTATCGCTACACAGTGCCCATCTAGGACACTACTGATAAATTTTCCTCCCAACTATTTATTCTCCGACAAATACGATGCGCTCATCGCTCGAGTATTTGAATTTCTTACGAGCTTACGTTCTAGTATAAATTCCTTTTCGGATATCGGCGAAATCGTTCATGAGTTGGATTCAGAAATATATTTACAGTACGACCATTATTTGTAGAGTTGGAATCGGAGATATAGTGGACTGAAAATGAAAATATGCAGCTGAGAGAATAAAATTTAAGCTGAAAGCAGTTGTATGAGTATTTACTAAGTGAATTTCAGAATAAAGAATAATAATAGTTGTATAGCACCACGAGACCATGTCATGGACTCCTTGGTCGTAAAGGTAACAAACATAAGAGAGGTGAGGTTTCACGACTGAGAAAAGATGCCACGTAGCACAAGAGATGTGCTACGCCGTGTAGCAATATAGAACTGGGTCTACGATGGATAAGTTTAACGCGATCTAATTTGAGTTGCGTATCTTGTCTACGTTTTTTGAAATCGTACTTTGCTTGTTCACATGATCTGCGCTCATAGCGTAGACCTAGCATAGTCTATGACTATGTTTAATAAATACCCGTAATTTACAAATACAAATACTTTAAAATTGTCTTGGTGAGAGACTTAGTGTATTATTTACAAGTGTTAATACACAAACTAATGTTTGTAGAGTGCATTACATTTCCAATATAAAATGGTACCCCGTAGCTACGAAACGTAAGCAACGCTCTACGCGCTGTTGACAGTCTCTTCATATTAAAATCGACTCTTTGTTATATTCTACGGTTCTACTAAATTTAAATATTTGTCTTTAGAACCAGAGGGGCGATTATCGTAAAAAAAAATCGGTTCCGATCCAGCCTCGATCTCACAAATGTCAATTTGATGTCAATCTTACAAATCACAATATGAAACATCAAAGTTTAATTTAGTTGGGATTGTGTCGAAATATGATCAAAAATTCAACAAACTAAGAATTACATTTTGCCAACAATAAGAATTGATAATAACTAATGAAATCAGGTATATATTTTTTTGTTAATTCACAATTCAATCTCGATTCAGTTAACTTTCATTCTGATATCGTAAAACCAAAACTACCAGAATTGACCTTAATATTTTATCCCAAGAATACTATTCACTTCCCGCGCCTAGGTGGGACTGCTGACAACGATGTGACTAGTCGATTGTGTGCTTAATCGGTAGATAAAATCTAATAGATCATTGCAATCGTAACCTTCCTTGTAGCTCCAGTTGGAACAACAGGCCAGCACTCTTTATTTTAAAGGATTTTTTATTTTTAACCTAGCAGCGCCCGCGTCGTAATCTACCTCTCAATAAACAATGATATGGTTTTTTTTACAAATTAAACTTAAAAGTCTTACAAATAAATAAATATTCTTGGACACACTGCCATTTAGTCCCAAGCGAAGAGAAGCCTGGATTATAGGCTTAACAGGGATTACTGATATAAATACATTTTTTTTAATATATTGAAAACATCCAGATAAAGACAAACAAACATGTTCATACAGACAAATATTTGTCTTGTACGGGGATCGAACCTGCGAACCACGACCCACGAGTCGATCCCGGGAGT
Source organism: Hypsopygia costalis (assembly GCA_937001555.2). Taxonomy (NCBI): domain Eukaryota; kingdom Metazoa; phylum Arthropoda; class Insecta; order Lepidoptera; family Pyralidae; genus Hypsopygia; species Hypsopygia costalis. Next base: position 25,627,708 of record OW443338.2, on the reverse strand, counting down.
CAAAGTGGCCACTGCTGACTATTCGACCACCTAGCTCATCGAAATAACAATATTGAAGCGAAACAATTAAACAGGAACAATTTTAAAAGAAAGTTAAAACAAATCTTCTTGGTAACTCTAGAGGTATCTATAGTGTAAGTATAGGATTTCACATTAATATAAACATTTCTACCTTCGATAAAATTCTACAAAGGGAAAACATGTTCAAATGAGTGATGGCAATCTTGAGACTCATTCGTTCATTTCGCTTTGTTTTTACCAACAAGAATATTAAATTAACCTATACGAAAATCGATAGCCTGACCCATTTGATGGATTAGTACCGTAATGTAGTCTCCGCCAAAAACATAAATATAAAAACGAACCAAGTTCTTACATGCATCCTTTCATCCAATTCTACTTAATAGTGTTCTGAGGACTTGATCACTGTCGCTGCTTGTTCCATTTTTCAAACCTCGTTAACCATAATTTGAGGATTAGACTGCTATTACAAAAACTTATTATCTAATTATGGTTATTTGTAGCATCAAGTATCAACTTCGGTAATACTCTGTACTGACCTAATATTTCATCAACGTCGTAACTCCTATCAGTTGCATGTATTTAAATTCAAATATTTATTTAGAGAACTTTTTTGCGTCAAAATTTAGAATTTTTTCGTTTCAGTAAGACCATATACTTTTTTTTAATACTACATCAAGTGGCATACCAGTATACGCCCTGTCTAATGAAACAAAATTACGTGTGCTGTTTGTGTATATACATAAATGAAATAAAAATATTATATCCTACAAAATGTTAATGTGTCACAAAATAATAAAAGTGACTAAAACAATATCCAAATATTTCCGTTACGGTGATATACATACATAGATACGCAGTGTTTAATAAGTTAGTATTTAAAACTTCTTAACTATTAGATGGTAAACCATTTGTTTATCCTTCTACTAGTTACTAAGTATAATTCAATGATTGCATACAGACAGATTCGCGTATGGAAGGTGTAGCTCAGTTTATTTTATTTGAGTCCCTTTAACACAATTAGAAAGAAATATTCATTATGTTTGAGAATTTGAGAAAGTTTTAATGCACACGGATATAAGTGAATTTTTTTAGACTTGGCCTGCGCACTGTCGGGTGTCGTAAAATTTATACCCGTAGCTATAATATTCAATGAACCTCATATTTAATGTAGACTAAGTTCTTTTCAATTATTTTAATGTAAATTGTTATTTCTTACCTTGTGTTATTTGTTTCAGGTAAGTTGCTGCTTCGCCTTCATACAAAATTTAGTAATCTTTTACAAGTGTTCAATCGGTATGTATTATTCCAAGTCGTTGGCCGTGAACTGTGACGTCACATGTGGTTATGTTTTTGATTATATAAATGTGTGTGTATATTTCTTTGGCTCTACACTCTACAGCATATTATGACGAATTTCAACATATGAGGTGTCATAGGATTCGTCTCAGTTCTTAGAGTGGCATATACTCGTAATGGCAAAAAGGGCTAGTAAAAAAAGTGGTTTTCGTTTCGATTAATAATTTCTTATTTCAATTAAATTTTTGGGGTGTAAGCGGTTTATCAACATCTTTGAACCAAAGCCTTCTCAACCAACTCAACTCAACTTGAGGTCACCAGAAAAGAAGGAGATGCTGCGTTGGCAGCGGGGGTGGCGGCGCGCAAGTGATATATTATGTTGTGAGCGTTAATACGGTTACGGTAACCGCTTCACATCAGGCGGGCCGTATGCTTGTCTGCCACCCGACGTGGTATAAAAAAAAATACCTCAAAAAGTATTAAATCAATTATATAGTAAATTTCCATTTTATAAATTGATCATATTGTAGAACGACTTTATTGACTTTTTTCGAGTAAAAGATTTTTAGTAATTTTGTTCTCATCTGCAGGATCAAACTAATTCAATATTGGACTCAACAAGACATCACTTATATTTAAGAAAGTAAATTTAATACAAATCGTGCGCTTTGTAATAACAACAAATATTATTTTTTATTTTGCGCGCCAAAACTGTTTTGTGTAGAAAATGGTTCCTTTTCTGAATAATAGATGGCGTTGTTCAGTTTATATATTATACTACATCGCGTTTCATCAAATTATGTTTCATCAAAAGTATCTTTTCTAGATATGTAATGTGCATGATATTTAAATACACATACAACTTAACTTCTCGGAGATTTGAGAGGGAATAAAGAGCAAATTTCTTTTCTATTGTTGGGCTAGAAAGTAGACATTACAAAGGAAGTGTAGTATAAATAGTTTTTTCAACACACTATAAAAGAAATTGTTTCTAAAATTCTCTAAAATCTTTAAACACAGTTAATTGTAAGTAGTAACGACATCTAGCTCGCGTTTTGTTTGTGCACCGTAAATGGCGTCCATCAATTGCAGTGCAGACTTCTTTGTGTTCGAGATAAAGGGTCTGCTGCAGAGGTCCATTCGGTACGCTTCTCGCCCCTTATTGTTGCCAAGCTTTTAATTTTCAAGTGGATTTATTTAATGTTTCGAACGTCTCGCCTTAAGTAGAGTCAACTGGTGACGTTCAATCATTTTAAAAGTGTCTCTAGTACTTTTTGTTTGGCTTTTGGAGACGATTGCGACATTTGTTATATACGAAATATATACGAATTACAATATATACGAATGTAATTTTTGACTATCTGATACTTCATGTAATAAGATTCATTTTGTCAGTTATTATTACACGAATTGTTAACTTTTATAACAGAAAATCGCAAAGTATTTAAAAGTAAGATTTGTATTGATAGGTATACAGGATAGAGGAATTCGTCTCAATTTACTATATAGGTTAGCCGAGTCAGCGATGGCAGATGGGGGAGGAAAGTCCTTGACTGGATGCAATCTATGGGGCGACGAAGCGTTTTGTTTTTATTTGAGATAGGATTAAATACGCACGGACGAAATCGCATTGACTACTAGTACTACAAAACGCATAACACATCATGTATTGTTTCAAATAAACAGTATTAAAAACATTCGAGGTTATAGTTCCCAATCAAATAAATGGTATTGGAAACCATATAGATTGTAAAAATTTCTACACACAATTTTTTTTTAAGTAAAACTTCTTTACGCACGCTGATTAAGAGCGTTACGGAAACTGTGGTTGAGAGGGAGACAAGTTAGATAAGTTAGTAGCGCTAAATAAATTTTACTTCTTCTTCAGTCTAAAGAACACTCGTTTGTTTTGTCTATATTAACGAAATTCTTGAATAACTTATTTTACTATTTATGCCCGCCATTGAAGATTTCTGAAAGTCTTCTGTGACATTCATTCGATCACTTTTAATATAATGATTTTTTTTTTCATTTTCTTTTATACAAACCTTGTCCAGATAACAACGAGTACAAAAAAAAAGAGTTATCCAATTTGGCGCAGTCGTTCGGAAGTTATGCGCGTACATACATTTCGACGATTCGTTTTTATTTATATATACGCATATTATAGATAACACGATTACAAAATCAAAATTTGTAATAAGCACTCCCAATTTGGAGACAAATTCATGAATACAGTAATTAATCACCTAATTACACCTGATTACAAGTTTGATGATCACTGAGGTGCAAAATGGAGCATGGATCTCATAATTTGCCTGTAAATTGGTTTCATGTCTGCTCGACTGTTGCTTCTTTACATATATCTTTATGGGCTATATTTAATATTAAAATGGTATACGAAGCGTTAGGAGCTCAGTGGCGTTGTAATGGGTGTCACTCTAATCAAACACGCAGGTTAAGCAACGTTGATCGTAGCCTGTCCATGGATGAGTTTACTTAGTTTGAGCTCCTGCTTACTTCGGAGGGCACATTAAGCCGTTAGTCCTGGCTGTTGTCATTAGATGATAGTTCTTAAACTCAGTCAGTCAAAGTCAGTGGTCTTTAGATGGCTTGAAAACACTGACCTCCGCCAACCTGCAGTTGAGCACCGTGGTGGAGTATAGGTACTCTAAACCTTCGAAAGACCCATACGGTGGGATGAATAAGGATTGTCGACGATACGAAGCGTGAAGAAGTACCTCGCGCAATGTTAACTGTCAGCTTTTTTTGTACCACTAAGGTGGAAAATAACCATACGATCCGCCTGATGGAAAGCAGTTACCCTAGCCTATGTACGCCTGTAACCAAAGGCATCACATTCGCGTTGCCGATTCTGCAAAAAATATTTATTTGGATAATAATTGTCTTAATCATCATGATTTGAAATGGGTATCCATTTTAAATCATGTAGCTTCTCTAAATAGTGTCGTAACAGAAAGCTCGTATCGTATTATTATACCAGCACTATACCTGAAATCCAATACTAAGCACAGCAGTAAAATTGCACTATCGGTTTTGCTATTAAATTCAATAAATTGAGAAACGGAATAGTTCTCGAAATAGATTTCGGAATGTGGAGATTAAGAAATAAAATATAGAAGTCGAGCTTTAAAAGGTTTATTCATGATCGTAAACTAATATTAAAAATTATTTTCTTATATAAAAAGTACAGTTCAGTGGCGACATCTCACCAAGAGAGCAATCGGTAATTTATAAAGATACTGGCAGATGCAAGACAATTGAATAAAATAATGTCTCAGTATCCACAGTATACACAAGTAAGTCCAAATGTTACCTTTGCCTGTGAACACGACAAATATAACAAACAGTACCTAAGGTTTAAAGAAGTGATTAAAATTCAACAAAGATGTGACTACTTAATGTCGAAACAACCAATAAACAAGTGTCTAATACTATCGATATAGCCTAGTCTTCGCTACTTTTTACGAGCCATTTTTAATTAGAGAGATTTTGCCAGCCGCCAACTCTATAAATGATATAAGTCAACAAAGTGTAAAGTTTGAGAGTAATCATGTATAGAAAAAATGACACAAACTATTTTTCAGCGCCGAAATCTTTGCTGGTTCAACTGGGCGCTGTATTCCACCGAATGACCCAGGATCCCATGTAATTCAACAAATGTTATCGCTTACCGATGGGTCAAATACAATTCAACTTAACACTACCATTAATTTATTTTTAAGATTCTTTATAACATTACATTAGTATCTTGCTTATTCTATTTTACTCGTCTGTCACTTCTTACTTTTCTCACTTACTCACTTCTAGTTTTCCGAAATACATGCATCTCGGAAAATTAAAAAAAGTTCGACAGTATTCCTAATCTACATTATAGAGAGAGAAAGAGAGAAAAGAACGACTTTGAGCTTTATAGGTCCTAGGGTTTGAGCAGGCCATTACCTTTATAAATTTCGCATTTTCTTATTTTACTTCTCCTGGTTACTCTATTCCCAACAAATTTGTTCAAACAACTACAGTTTATTTATATCCTATAACACTTTATCTTCCCATTTCGTCTTTACATCCGAACTAAACACTACTATATAGCTGTTAATATCCATTTTGAAATTGGCTCCGACAAATTCACAAGAACTTTATGCGATACTAAAAGTGAATACGATCTGTCCATTACTTTCTTTGTTACTTACTGTTACCTATATTCCCAGTGTTACATTGTACTGATACAAAATACTCTCTCACATATCGGCTGTGCCACGAACAGGTGTCACGGCAGTCCTTTCGTGCGAAACAGGACACATCCAGACAAACGGCTTGTATCTTGTTGCAGATGCAAAATGACTTGCTTTATGTTCGCACAGTTGAAGATACCTCGATTTTTTGGAAGAGAAAATATTGAAAGCGGTTATTATTTTATCGTAGATGTAGACATTGACTTACGAGTAAATAACGATCGTAACCAGAGGTGAAAACTATAGTTACCTGTCTTAGGGAACCGACTATATATTTGGACATTGTTATATTTTCTTTCTCGTAATCAATTTTGAATGTAACAAAACATAATAAAAGCAATGCCAAGTAAACAAAACGGCAGTATCCTTCATTCTCATTTTTATTATTTATTTGACCTTTAATCAGTCGGAAAATAAGATTCTGACCTATTAAATGGAGAGGAAATTTGTTCGCTTAGAAACTGTGAGGGATTATTAAAGAATTTAGATGCTCATCGTGCTTCATGATGAGACAAGTTGTCGATGGTATATCAATCATCATCATCATCTCAATCAAGAGGCAACTGTTGCTGACTGTAGGCTTCTGCCTTACTTAGACTTCCACTGTAATACCCTTTGTGCTATTTGCATCCGTGTGACCTTCAGCAGATCTTGCATCATCTATAATGGCCTTTTCCAGGTCTTGTATCGTATATTTAGATAGACCGAGGATGAGTTCTTCAGTCCGTAGTCGCCACTGAAAGGCTTTCTTCTCCCATAACTTTTGTTCTAAGGCGTATACCTATTACCATATCAGTATGGAGATTTTTAAATTTCTTCGATGACTCTTATTGTGCTTATTCTTTTGGGGTATGGCTGACTTTTGGTGTTTAGAGCTTAAGCCGATCTCACCTGCATGTGGTGCACCATGCCATTTAGTTAATGATGCTTTTGTAGAAAGAGTGAAATGGCATATCCAACCCTTGTGGTAGTAGTACCTTCACTTCTCAAATAACAACGTTTTAACCAATTGTTATGTTCTTGCGAGTGAGTGAAATCATAAAACGCGAGAAAATGCTTCGTTAAATGCGGTGGTGTCTTAGTTCACAAAATTGAGAACTAAGACACTACCGCGACTATGAATGTACATACATCGCACATATACCGCACGTATGTGTACATCATACAAGGCGTATGATTTAATAATACGCCTTGTATGATATACATACCTACAAGGTTTTTGATATACATACCGTTAGTTAATCAAGTGCGTTTCCCAGAGAGAATTTAAATAGTATAAGCATTTAATTAACAAAATATATCAAAAAGGCGACTAGCTTTGAACGAAACGGGACGAATATCCGTGTCAAATCCACTACTGAGCTCAATTAAAAACATAATTGAGTATTTGAACGCTGGAGATGAAAGAGTGGTTGCTGGGAATTTAGGAAAATGATGGATTTTACAAGACCATCGTAAATTTAATTTATAGACCGGTTGTATTCAAACTATTAATCGAAAAGTCTGTTTTGTGAACTTAAATAATTAATTCACGAATGAAAAATAGTTTATTTTAACCAAAACATATGGAATTTTGTCAATGAAATTAAAGATATATCTGTTGGGCCCAGTACACTTCCCTTAGCTATGACTGATATTTAACCAGGATTAACAATGTCAAAGGAACAATAAACAGTGAAGATGATTATAATTGCAGGGATAAAACTACAGTTTTATAACGATAATACCTTTTTAGGGAAACATATAATCTTCTTGAATGATACCAAGTTGTAATGGTTCAAAGAACATGTAGTACAAAAACAAAGGTAATATCGTAGAATAAAGGAGAGTGAATGAGGTCAATAGTAAGGAAGAAATTGCTACGTTGGCAGCAGGCGTGGCGACTTAGTAGTTTTATAAATAATTTCATTTCATTTCATAACCGGTAACCGCTTCACATCAGGTGGGATGTATGCTCGTTTGGCACCTGGCTAAAAGTCGCACAGTGAGCGATGGAGAGTTTGGCATTTTCTAAGGCATCGAATCCGGATTGAAGAAATCCGATATCCGAGAATCCGAAGATCCGGAGAACCAAAGTTGTCGACATAGCCTTCTAAGTTGAATTGCCAATCGGACGGCCACATCTACGAAGTCTGTGATGGAAAGGAAAGTGTTACAATAGAGGCCGCGCGCAAGACGATGACGCGTTCGCCTTTCTTCTACTAGGTCTCTCGTCCGATGACCTTAAGAAAGCAGCTGGATGTGGAAGGCACAGGATCGCATTTACCGCAAAGCATTAGGGAAGGCTTTTATCCAGCAATGGATAGATACAGGCTGATGATGATGGAGATGATTTACAGGCAATTTGACTTCCGCAAAATAACACCTGCATTAATTAACGAACATGATTTAATTATTTATGAAATCAGTACCCGAATAATATTCTTCATTATCCTTAGTATTATTTACTCAACTAACTGTTGATAATAATAGTCCTAGCTGATTATTTAACAGTTTATGAATTTCCATAGTTACGCGCCTATTCAAATAAGCTTTCAAACCGCAGTTTTCGCTTACTCTGCTAAGTCCCATTTGCTTCACTACTTTGACGGTAATTATCTTGGTTATTCGTGTAAATAACCTTAATTTAGTCGTGTCTAAGCTATTTATACTTAGTTACAGTATATAACGGAACGGGGGCCCACCACTGTGTCTCCTGTGTAGCCAGAATTAACAACGGCGACCGCCAAAAAAGGCAATGAACAGTCTGTTGCAGTCCCAGGGTTACAACAACAAATTTAATCAGAAGAAAATAGTAGGAGTATAAAGCTTTTGGAATTTCATTTTCCCTCTTATCAATGTGAGAAACAGCAATATGGCAAAAATTGAGAAGTCAACTATTTGTAAGATAAATTTTTTTGACCAAAGTACAAAGATAAAAAGTAATACTTCACACCTTTAGTCCAAATACCGCTATACTGTTAACAGCGAGTGAGCGTGTCGCACCCACCGGCCTATTTCCAATTTGCACCCATCAATCAAGTGCAATCTCGCTGAGTGGATTACTCACAAATGAAATTTGCATAGGCTCCCGATTCTACATTTGTTGCGGATATTTACGTCGTCGTCTTGTTTGGGTTCGTGCCTTCGGTCTGCGTAGTTAGTTTTATCTCATTGATGCTATTTTCAAATACAAAACCACCGCCAATATAAATCATCATCAGCATGTATCTATCCACTGCTGGATATGGGCCTCCACCAATGCTTATTATGCTAAATATAAACCTCCACTTTCCTCATCCAGCTTTTTTGAGGTCTTATAGGTCTATCGGGAAAAAGAGGAGAGGGGCATCCACCAAAATGGCAGTGATGAAGATAGCCTACTCTCAGGCTACGACAAAAAAGAATGGAAGTAACTTCACCTCATAGATTACCGTAGCCAAATAACAATTTCCTTGAGGGAACCTGTTCACCAGAAGGAAGAAAAAGCGAGCGTTAATATGGCTACGGTAACCGCTTCACATCAGGCGTATGCTGTTATTTATTTATAACTGAAAGCTTTTAGTAGAAGTACCTGCTCAATACATAAGTATAGCTTCACACGAATATAGCTTTGAATCTTTACATTAACATGATAATACAGAATTATTTTACTTTAAGCCACGTATTTTCTAATATAAAGTAAACGTTGTTTCTTTCAACTTAGAACTGCTTAGTTACAAAGTAAGTTTTCAGTACTAAACGTCGAAGACGCCACGAATGGTTACAATCTCAGGTCGAGGGTTAAAGATCTTTGAACTTACTTCATCTGTTTAATTGAACACCTTGCTGTGCGTCTAGTTTAGTTTGTTTATTTTGTTTTCTACTATATTACTAATTAAAAATTTGTCTTTGAACAGATTTAGACGATTATTATACAATGTAGAATCAATGAGAACAATGTTGCTTGTGAGAAAGACAGGCCCTAACTAATTCCAGCACTGAAAAAAATCGCTACTGATTAAGAAACAAAAACGTGATACGCCCACCAAACATTTCCACTACTGTGTCTCCTGTGTAATCAGGATTAACAGCGGCAACCAAAAAAGGCAATGAACAATAAAATCCACCATGTTTTGACGACATTCTCCGCTTTCACATCCCGCCACTTCCAGCCGCTTTTTTGAGGACATCTGTCTATCTCATAATATAAGCTTGAATTTCGATTATATTTTTTAATAATAATTAATTGGACCTTAGGTCAATTTCTTAATACTCATACTGCGTCGGGTGGCAGACAATATAATATTAATGCTCTCAACAAGAAAAAACGCTCGCCTGCCGTTACTCCCGCTGCCAATGCAGCAAATCTTTCCTTTCTAGTGACCTTACTCACTCGCAGGAACACAAGAGCCCTCTAGGGAATTATTATTTGGCTGCGGTATTGTGTGAGGTGGAGGTACTTCCCCAGTCGGGCAGCTTGCAATACGCTACCTCTCTTTTGCCAGAGCTTCTTTCGCTAGTCGGCTGGATGCACCACGTACGGGTGGGGTTGGCTTTAGCTCTAAAGATGGTGGTGAACCACGACCCCAAAAAGAAAAATAAGGTTTATTGATCTGAGGTTCAATTAATTGTTGTACAATAAATAATGACGTGCTAACATCATACAGTAAGATAAGTATCTTACTGTATGATGTTAGTAAACACATCATACAGTAAGATAAGTATCTTACTGTATGATGTTAGTAGCGGTTGAACGAAGTCGTTCACCCACTTAAAACGTTCAACCAGTTAAATTTGATCGCGATATTTAATTTTTCCATCCCAACCTGTTTGGTTCCCCAACCCGTTTGGCCAGCGTGGGGAGAGTAGGCCAAATCCTCCTTCCGTCTGGGACGGACGAGAGGGTCGTGCTCCTGTAGTGGAGACTAAAATGGACCTGATGATGATGATTTAATTTACCTTGTTTTTGTTTAATTAGATATTATTTCAAGTTGTACTTTTTAGATATTATAGAAATAATAAAGCACTTTAACTATAAAATATGTAGTTTTACTTTTATATTTAATATATATTCAAAATTATTCATATAATTTGGGGTTACCAGTGACCCCATGCGGGCAGTTATGTAAACTTTTTTCATACGAGTAATTAAGGGTTAATTTTTTATGGCAAACAACACCCTTTCGAATTCATAAGAATAACATTCTAAACCATAAAATTCAAGGAATGGTGTCAACTCCAATTATAGCCATAAAAATCTTGTAAAACTAATAATGTCGTGGCGGTTAAAAACTGAATATGAAATATGACCTACGCTCCATCGCGTTCGCTAATAAAACTCTTAAACTTACCTGTCATAAAGTCTTATTTCCTTTGACATATCTCAGGAACTATAAATTCCATAATTTCATAGTAAACACCCTTGTAAAAACTATTCCGTAAAGTTTAATTTCCTTTGTCGTAAATTTTAGTGCATTTGATATGTGGCTTAGAAAGGTACGATCAAAACAATTTCTGTAATAAACTTGCATTTTCAATGATGTTATTGCTTGCTTGGGTGTTGTGTATGCCTTTCATATGATTACTAGTAATGTAGCCTACAATCTGTATATGAGTATCATTGTATATGTTGTATATTTGTACATAAGTATAGGTCATGCCACTAATAGTAATGAGTTATTATAATAACAATGAAAGTGAACAAAGTTAGTTAAGTTGACATGTTCACTTTCACTAGGTAAAAGTGAAGAAGTGGGGATATTTTGTCACATACTGTATTATTTTTTTGTACGGTTTTTTTTCTGTGTCACATAATTTACAAAATCGGGTTGCACACCGGGAGTGCAGGCAGAAGTGAAAACTTTAACATTAACGTTGTTCATTTTTGAATATTTTGGAATGGTTAGGGAATAATCTCGCATGAATTCATTTATTTATGTATAAAAGTACTATCATTTATGTGGTAAAATATAATATTCATTTATTGCGCTATCGTACACAAACATGACAATATACATTACATTAAAAATGAACAGCCAGGACCAGGCATACATTTTCGCCGCACGGTAGAAAGAGAGGGGGATATCACTTCCTCCCCTACGCAGCGCCGGCGGTCAACGCTACCTCCGTCTTACGAATTTTCGATCAGGCCACGTCCCCTGATACGACTTTAATATTTGTTACCCATCCCAAAAAGTGCACAACGCCGCTAAAGAAGTTTTCACTTCAAAAAATACATATTTGTCTGTTTATCAATAGTACCCATAGCACCCTTTTCAATCGTACCCTTAGTTTGGGACACAGCGCTGTGTGATTTGACACTGTGAGATTCATCTGAGAGAGAAAGGAATAATCCTTTGAGGATTCTCTTTCAGATATTTTTACAGGGTCGACTACGCGCATGTGATGGCTCTGGTGTTACAGGCGTCCATATGCTACGGTGACTTTTTTTAATACCTCTAAGGTGGAGTGGTATAAAAAAGTCAACAATTGCTTTTAAGGAATGGAGCTTGTGACTGGCGTTTTGGGAATTATAACTTACATATATTAATATTTAAACAGGGAAACAATAGAAATAATAAAAGGAATATTTGTTTATTTATTATTTATCCTAGTAGTCCTAGAATAAATTTCGGTCCATCATATTCACAAAATTGTATTAACATCTACTGCAACAGTTTGATAATACAGATAATGCTCGCTGAAATTGCAAAAGGCAGCGCCCTAAGGCGATTGTGCAGTTGGATGCATCTCCCAGTGTACGAGGTCAATGGGGCCGTCGACTCCACATCCGAGGCAAGAGTCGCCAGGATGCCGTCTTTATCGTCCCAGCTTTGTTTTTCGACAGTAACTGTTGCGGGTTAACGAGGGTCATCTTGTTTTAAGACGTCTTCAACTGCGGGTGGTGTAAGGATCTGGGTTTAATTGACGTGACTTAGGTGGGTAGGTAAATCGTAATAGTCGAAATTAAACTAGTATTAAGAAAGTATGTATGATAGATAAAATGGACTTTCATTAGCCATTAATTTAAACTTTCCAGTAAATTAGCGTTTCAGTAAATCTTGCTTCCATAACCGTAAGAAATGAAAAGTCGACGTAGGTAATATTTATTAGTATCAAAGATATACATTCGATTGCTGATCAAGCTTTACATTTTGACCGTTGAGGTGTAAGTGCCTTACCACGATCCAAAGCCAACTTCATCTGCACCCTACCGACTAACGAAAGAGGTTCTGGCAAAAGAGAGGTAGGGTACAGCGTCTTTGTAAGCTACCCGACTGGAGAAGTACCTTCACCTCACAGAATACTGCAGCCGAATAACAATTCCCGTGCCGGTGCGCGAGCGACATTTCATGTTACAATCGTTTATATAGCTACAGTAACCTCTTTACATCAGGTTGGCGGTATGCTTGTTGTCACTCGATGTTATTTATAAAACTAAGGCTAGTACTTAAAGGCCTTAGGAGAAAAATCGATCAGTAGCGTAGAAGAACAATAGGCTTGTATCCCATTTTTTTTTTCGATTTGTTATTTAAAGACATCACAATAATATAAATATAGGTGAAATAATTACTTCGATTGCATAAAAACTTCTCGAGATATGATAACTTGAAGATCACAATTTTGGACTATCCCGAAAACGCTCCATACAAAAGGCCACCACGTTATGACGTCACACAGTGCTATTTTATATGCATTAAATCAGAAATTTGTACGACAGCTATGTTAAATATTGCGTTTATGTAGCCAGTGCCGTAACTAAAGTTATAGTATTTTTTATTGTTTCTACAATGGTAATATTTGTTTTTTATAATTTCATACCTTTAAAATGGTCTTTCCCACCAAACTTTGACCGCACATAAAACACGCCGGACATAAGTTATTAAAATTTTAAGATCGCAGATCGTTCTAGTTTTATGTATTTTACGTTACTGATAGAGTGTTTTTACAATTTTGTAACATGGGCAACAAGCCTATTGAATATATATGCTCAGTTTATGACCAAAAATAAAGTATTTTTACGTCACTATAGTGTTGGAATTTCCGATATTGATCATAAATGCTAAGATACGATTTTATAGTGACGCCACTATCGCAGCACATACTACCTAAATGATAGTAATAACACAAAATTTCTTGAAAAATGGAAAAATTCACCTGTCCCCCTAGGTAGGATTTGAACCCACTGTGGTGACGTCACACTGTGACTCACACAGTAGAAATATAAGATGCAAAAATTCGTCAGCAACACAAACCTTCCTGGTAGCTCAGTTGACTCTCTCGACCGGTCATCGAGAGGTCGTGGGTTCAAATCCCACCTAGGAGGGAGGTGAATTTTTCCATTTTTCAAAAAATATTTATCTGTCAAGTTGGCCAAGACAACTATTTAAATAATAATAACAAAATTTCTTTTTTGTGGTAATCATTGCTATCGCACTTTATTTCATTACTGTAACTGAAGTTCTTTGAAATAAAGTCACTTAAAAAACTTTACGGCGAATCCGGTTACCACTGAGTCGTAAAATCCGAGGAATCGTTTGCATCACCCGTTGTAATCTACAAACGTTTTTTGTCTCTATTAAGGAGTCGACTCAATCGATTAACAGTTAATCTCAATTCGTGTCCGAGGGAACGATTAAGCTGTTTGGATTGGAGTAAATAAACGTCTAAGCAAAGATCATCTGTCTTAGCATTGAGGAAAAACAATAGCGGTATTATTTTAGGGTCGAATCTTACGCTTTCCTGTTGTACAAACACCCTATGATTGCAACTACGGAAATTACAAGTAAGATATCAATAAAGTTTTTTCTAACATAACGTCTCATAAGTAAGGGGTAATAAGAAACCGAGCATCTAAACTTATAATAATAGGCGACTAATTTATTAACATGGTGCCTAAAGATGATGTAAAACAAACCAAACCTAACCTAATCTAGAATGCCAGTCGTTCATTTAGAATTTTTAGTCGCTTCATTTATTATTTTCCACAAATAAGCTAGAGGTACTCCGGGAGATAGATAGGTTCTAAGGAGAATGTATGTTACCAGTGATAACTTATGGATGAGAGAAGTAGTCCTACATCATTAGGTCTTATGAAAACACTCGTAGTTGTTCAATGTGCTGTGGAGAGGGCTATGCTCGGTATTTTCTTATGTTCCTTATGAAATCAAATCAAAAAGGAAAAAATCCGTAGAAAATCTATAGCTGAGGGGATAAACAAGCTGCAGCCCGTAATGGACGGGGCAGATTGATCGTGATGGTATGGGGACGAGATGATACAGAAAGATCTTGGAGTAAAAGCCGCGTACTATGGCGGAGCTGCCTACAAGACGGAATAACGCTCCAGCTGAGGATCGCACGGACTCATTAAAATCAGGTGGATGGATCAGCCACGCTAGAATTGATAGAATGGATACTTTGTCTTCTAGGTTGCGGGCTCGATCCCCGCACAAGACAAATATTTGCAGAAACATTTCCTATCTATTGCCTATCTATTGTCCGTATGTTCTAGTCATTTGATATGTGGTGTTAGAAAATATCCCTTTTTTTCTCTATGTATTACATGTATTTAAAAAAATACATATACATATAGTGCAAGCTCTACTTAGTTTGGGACTAGATGGCGGTGTGTAATTCGTCCTGGAATATTTGTTATTATAATAAAAAAAAATATCTACGTTTAAAAGATGAAAGAAATGTTATAAAAATCTACTTAATAAGAAACAAATTCTCGACTCGTTATATTATTCACTAACCAGTGAATTCATGCAATTTTAAATTCATTGTAGGTATATTAATTTAAATCAATTTCAAATCGCAATCTAAATTTCAATCGCTGCAGCAAAATAATAATTATTGAAGCGTTGAATCACACACAATTTAACTTGACAAAAGTTTGTTCGTACTATGTATATCGCTAAGCCCCGGGTTAATTGAACAGGGTTGAAAATTATACAAAGTTTCATGCTAACATTAATGCTTGCAGACGTTTTGTACAGGCGTCCCATGTTCAGAGTCAATATCAATAGAGGTTCTGTCAATTATCGATGTTTAGCGATGCTTAAAATCGCGGTCGTTATCAGTAAAGCTGATGCCACAACATTAATAGTTAGACTCACTGTTTTATTAGATGTATATAATATGGGTACAGATGAAGTTGAACTAAAGGATGGAGTTTTGAATAATAGATATTGAAATTTTGACGAAGCTAATGAAGATAAAAAAATTGGTTGTCTGTAAAGTCGGTTTACGGATGATAATTTTACGTGATAACGTCATATGAATACATCGGCTGACGGAGTAGAAGAGATAGATGCGTCACAAGCTGAACGCTTAGGCCGATTGTGCCTATCTATCGCTTGTTCCGCCCTCTCGCTTGCAAGCTCAGCTCAGGCGGAACGTGACAATGAGTCATGCTTTTTCGCGTGCAGCCGGCGTTCATCGGTATTTAAGACGTTGTCATGTCAAAAAAGTAAGAAGGTTTCGAGACAAAAGTATTTTTAAACACCACCAATTTTTCTAGACTTCGCGTTTTCAAACTCATCAGTATCATTATTATCAGCTTGTATCTAAATAATAGAATAGTATGGGATATTAGTTCAATTTGAAGGTGGCACCTGATGCATCATATCGGCACATACGCAGCCTCCACTCTAGGACTTTCCGCTCCCATCTGTTATTACAGATTAGGTTGATGTGATGGCACTACAGCTTACTAATCTGAGAACTATGTAAACAACTTTGGGTCTCTGTAGAATTTTTTCATGTCATATTGGAGCCCTTAGAAAAAAATCCAAGCAATAATCATCCATCGCACGTTGTACGACGTTACTCTGTGGAACAAAATAATTTTACTCACACACTCAAAATCGAAGCTCTTTAATAGAAAGATTACACAAAAATAATTGCAATTTCCGCACTAAAACTTATCTATATAAATGAAAATTAATGTTGATAAACGCAAAATTCGAGAACGGCTCGACCAATTCGGTAATTTTTTTTTTCGTATTTGCCTCAACGCACGCGTAAAGTTTTAATAAAAAGAAAATATAAAAATGGCGTGGACAATATTATAGTATAAAAAAACTTAACTTTGACTGAACGAAGTCTGTCCGGGCAGCTAGTAGTAAATAAAATACAACAAGCTTAGTTATAAATTTATTTAACAACCAGATAAGTTACGTAATGTGTAATATCCTTTATATTGCCGAATTCCAAGTTGCCAAGTTAGCGTTCATACTAAATTGAACTGATGTGAATACAAATATGATTTTGATGATATTCAGTTAGTTATGGCAATCGATAGTTATAGCAAACGATAGACAAGTTTGAGTTTCAATGCAAACAGAGGGGTCTTAAGATGTTATGTAATCATTACGATCCACGTCATTAATAGTATGTTTACACTGTTTCATACACGTGTGTTATGCCTTTCACGTGAACATTGACTATGTAGTGATGTTATTGTAATAACAGATTTTTTTATATGAGAGCGAGAAGAGCGAGAGTGAGAGAGAGAATAGAGCATGTGGATCACCTGATGAAAAGCAGTCATCACCGCCCATGGAAATCAGCAACACCAAGGGGTCGTCAATGCGTTGCCATTCTTTTAAGGGAAATATAACCTCTGTTCTTGAAGGCACCCATGTCGAAGGTATTCACAAATTTAGAGTACATTGTGAAGATGGAAATATTAAAATCTAAGTCACCTGCTGCTAAAACAGATAATCTTATCGAGTACACTTTGCTAATAAAAAGTAGAAGATATTAGTCGCCTTCAGAAAAATGTCTCCTGATTCGGATACTCCAGATATTATTCTGACTCTTTGATACAAGTGATTGAGGTGACAGAGGTGAATTAGAGAAAACTTGAGATGTGGAACTGAATGGAGTTTATCATATTATGGGCGATTAAGTATGTGCTATTCTATCATATAATTTAATAGTTTCGTAGTTTAAGTAACTCATCTACAGGCAAAACAGAAATTACGAACTTGGCTCCTCACGTTAGATTACAGTGACATAGAAAATTTCATTGCTATAGTCACATGACACATTGCTTGTAACGTGACAACACCACACACACTAACACACAAACACACACGCAAACACCACACACAAACACTATACCAATAATCTTATGCTGTATTATCACAATTATAATTATTTATTTATTTTTCCTTCATCAAAATTTAATATAGTAATCCTATCAATTCAAAATAATAATAATCAATATATAAATTATAATACTATAAATATAAAAATACAATATTAGCAACTTAGCATCGAACGTACCTATGTAATTTGTTAATGTAATTTTTGGTGCCCCAGAGACGGGTTCGACCCATGTTGGGGACCATAGGTAATCAATATAATGTAAAGACAATTTTGAAAATAAACCATTTGTATTTGTATTTGTACATCAATATTATGCTCAATATTAATAAAGAAAGTATAAGCTTAAGAAAAGATGAACTGATCTGCGTAATTACCTGACTAATGATCCATGTAATTTAAAAAAAAAGCCTAAAGATAGAAGCAAAATGAATATTTAAAGCAACAAGACCTAAAACACTAAACCCTTTTGATGTCAAAAACGTTATAAATTATGTACTCGAAAATACCAAAAGATTAAAAGATATTGCCGAAATCCACGTTTGTGCGTACACTGTTTACGTTGACCTATGGATCGCTCGTAAGTAAACATTTAATATCGGCTGCAGGCGAGGCGATGGCAATAGACTCAGAATAAATATGTATAGGCGTATCGAGGACGGCACGGTCAGTTGATTTTGACGTTGTAACGGTGACTTAATTGAGTTATCATTAAACTGATATGCGATGAGGCGAAGTTTGGGTCGAAAATTAAAACATGCACTGGACTTTAGTTACTTAGTATGTGAAATTTGTTTATGTTTTATTACAATCTGATTTTATAAAATAACTTGGGAATTAGTGTAACATTTCATCGAACATGACACGCCGCAAAGGACACAGAAAACTATTTGTGTGGGCTGAATATGTCTGTTTGTTTTGATCTGGGTGATTTATATGTATAATATCTACAAAAAAAAGGCATTTAAATATTAGGTTGGGGAAAAAGTCTTTTCGTATTTTATATGAAAATTCAAAACATTTTTTAATAAATTTAACTAAAGTATGTAATACATTTAACTAAAGTATGTAGGTGCCATTTTGTTCGATAACTTTTTGCCATCTTGTAGGTACAGACATGATCCCATTACTATAGAAATTTTGGGACTTCTGTTTAAAAAACCACGACAAGTGGTTTTGGCAGTCTTCTCGTGATGTTAACCTGACATTGCCTAAAGAATTCTGAAGAGACCAAAACAGGTGGAAATCAGAAGGTGCAAGGTCAGGACTATACGGCGGATGCATTAACACCTCCCAGTCAAACTCTCTTAATTTTTGCTGAGTGGCTAAAGATGTGTGAGGTCTAGCGTTATCATGATGAAAAATCACACCCCTTCTGTTAATTAATTCCGGCCGCTTTCTCTCAACTTTTTGCTTTAATCTCATCAGTTGTTCACAGTAGAGTTCAGAATCGATAGTCCTGCCTGGCGGTAACAGCTCATAATGAATAATGCCCTTCCAATCCCACCATACACACAGCATCACCTTGTTGCGGGTTAACCCGGGTTTTGCCAGAGTCTGTGAAGCCTGACCGGCCTTTGACCACGACCTTTTTCGCACGTTCTTGTCGTACGTGATCCACTTTTCATCACCAGTTATAAGCTTCTTCAAAAACGGTTCGCTTTCATTACGTCTTAGTAAAGAATCGCAAATGAGTACACGGTTCATTAGGTTTCTTTCAGTGAGATCGTGAGGCACCCAAATATCGAGCTTTTTAGTGTACCCAGCTTTTTTCAAATGCGCCAAAACTGTTTTGTGGTCAATTCCTAATTCTTCAGCTACGTCATTACTACTGATATGCCGATCTTGCTCCATTTTTTCAAAAATGGCATCAATTTTATCCGTAACAGGGCCACCAGAGCGACGTGCATCTTTCACATCAAAATTTCCTGATTGAAAACGCTTAAACCAAATTTGTGCTACTCTCACAGACACTGCACTAGGTCCATAAACGTCACAAATTTTTTTCGCAGCTTGCGTTGAATTTTTACCTTTTTTGTAGTAAAATTTTAAAAAGTATCGAATTTCTTCATTAGATTCACTCATCTTGACAGTAAAAAAAACAAATGAAAATCACACATTTACCTAATTTGAATTTGGAATTATCTTTATTAAAATTTAAACTTTTTAAAGATATCAAAACCTGCTAGATACAAATGGTATAACCAAAGAGATTTTATTACAAGTTCATACATACTATAATGCGAAAAGACTTTTTCCCCGACCTAATAAAATGTCAGTTATTTAGTACTCACAGCACAAGGTCTGCTTAGTTTGGTGCTAAATGTCATTTGTTCAGCAAATTTTATTATTATTATTAAAACTTCAGCAATTCAATGAACAGTAGTGCAAAGTAATAATAGTGTTACAGGTAAATGCTCACTGGCCATGAGCATTACTTCAAACATAGCGTCGAACATTCTTCAGAAGCAAGAACATTCTAATTTCATAGAAATATTCGAGAAAATGCTCTGTTAAAAAAGTGACTATACACTTTATGTTTAAATATCTTTTGTTATGAATACTGAAAGAACTAATTTCTATCGAGACAAACAGACATATTCATGCACAGAAATATTTGTCTTATGCGGGGATCGAACCCGCCACGTCGGAGTCAAATTGGCCTATGCTTGCCATTCGATCATCGGGCTCGTCAAACATTTTAATGAAAATTAACTTAAATAGGTATTTTAACTTATAGCTCTGGTTGGTCCTACAGTCTAGGGTTCCAGAATCTTACCATAAGTATAAGAAATTTAATAGCGAAAACCTTAAGCAAATCGAATCAGTACTTTTTGACAAAATCGTAAACAGACATGTATACACACAGGTCAAACAGAGAACCTTAAGGCGATTAAAAATATTAAACTAATTTATTAAAACAATTCTATTATCCGGCGAACTTAAACAATCCTATCTCTCAAGTTGGATCAAACTGCACAAACTGTGCAACATTTTATTAAAATCGATCCAGTAGTTTAGGGTTCCATCGCGGACAAACAACGTGACACGAAATTTTTAAGATAGGTCAAAAATGCAATTCTCAATATTTTCTTAAAGTAACAATACCTCGACGAATAAAAACCAATGACGCGAATGAACCATTGAAATCTTACGCCACCGCCTGCGTCATTTAATTTTACAACGCTAGTCGCTATCCAAAATCCGGAATCGCTCGTCTAAACCGTCTCAAATCACAATTCGAAAGTTTATTCTGCTGAAATTCAGAGCAAAATTCCATCGCATTTCTCCCTCGTACGATGTAACATTTATTTTCAAAATCTGTGGCCAGGCTCAAGTCAACTGAATGAGGAATATTATGTGTGGGTGATACCGCTTTGATGTATCAAGTAAATTCTGAACAGTATTTGGCTCGTTTTATGTAGCCTGTGTAATTAAGTGGGCTATTGCGAGTGTCTCTATGACACTACGCCATCGTAATTGAATTTCAAACTTAGTTAATCCGAAAATAATTATAGGGCTTGCACGAATTATTGACGTGCTACGTTATTATTACTATATGAACTTATATATTGACAAACATTTCTCTAATTGTATTAACTAGGTAGTTTGTGAATTTAGTTGCTTAACTATGTTCATTAACAGTTTCCTGCGGCTTCTGTTCTACTAAAACTTTTTTATTCTTTTTTTGGATGTAAGATGATTTTTCGAGATAAAAATTTGCCTGTCAATCTTCAGACCTTAAGCTATCCCCGTAAAAAATCATGTCGATCGATTGCTTCCTTTCTATGTGAACGAAGGACAAACAAACAAACACACTTTTACATTTATAATATTGGTATAGATATAGAATTTTTAGATATACCTGATTATGACTATTGAGAGGTTGTGTACTAATACAATATAGGAGCTTGTTTTTTCCTGTATTGTCATACGTTTAATTAATGACTGTAGTTTCAATTATGATTACTAATTATTTCTATTGTTATTTCATTTAAATTCCGGTGATTAAATTAATGTGGGTTAACGTTACTTGCATCCTTAGATAGGTATAATTTCTGCTAAGAAGTCGAAGAAACTCCGCTATACCACATTGATGGGTACAAACAGCAGAAAACTGATCATTGTATTGTATTTGGGGTGTAAGTCGTTCATCAACATCTTTGAACCAAAGCCAACTTCACCTGCACGCGGTGCACCCTGCTGACGGACAAACGAAGCTCTGGCGAAAAGAGAGGTAGGGTGCGTAATTGTAAGCTACCCGACTGGTGAATTTACCTCCACCTCACAAAATAACGCAGCCAAATAACGGTTCCCTTGAGGGCTGTTGTGTTCCTGCGAGTGAGTGAGGTCACCGGAAAGGAAGGAGATACTGCGGTGGCTGCGGGGGTGGCGGCGCGCGAGCGATATTTTATGTTGCGAGCGTTAATATAGCTACGGTGATTACCGTTGATGTGAAGCGATTGCTTCACATCAGGCGGGCCGTGTGCTTGTCTGCCACCCGACGTAATATAAAAAAAAATAAAAAAATGTGGAAGTCTAAGGTGTAAATGTTCAGCAGTAGATGTCCTTTGGCTGAAATTATGATAATGATGATTATAACACAATTTACAGGCAATTTGATCTACACTACTTTGCGTGCTTCCGCCACCATTTAGTTCATGCAAACTATTGCCGGCCGGCACCCGCCCACTACCGTTAGTAGTTGCCGTTAGTAGATGTTGATGGTTAGAACAACAACCTACAAAAATTTTGTAGGTTGTTGTTCTAATACATGTCTGTTGCAGTAGATGTCCTTTGGCTGAAATTATGATAATGATGATTATAACACAATTTACAGGCAATTTGATCTACACTACTTTGCGTGCTTCCGCCACCATTTAGTTCATGCAAACTATTGCCGGCCGGCACCCGCCCACTACCGTTAGTAGTTGCCGTTAGTAGATGTTGATGGTTAGAACAACAACCTACAAAAATTTTGTAGGTTGTTATTCTAACCATCAACATCTACAGATCGCCTGAGGATGCCTCGCGTAGAGGCGAAACACGTGTCGCAGAGACGAGCACGGCAGTCGGGGCAGCGGCGGTCGCATGTATCTTCTGTTTCAAATGTTGGAGATTCGCCGAGATGACCACAGCAGCTGGAGCAGAGACGACCAAAGCAGCCACGGCAGTCGCATGCAACTACTAACGGTAGTGGGCGGGTGCCGGCCGGCAGTAGTTTGCATGAACTAATTGGTGGCGGAAGCACGCAAAGTAGTGTAGATCAAATTGCCTGTAAATTTGACTTCCGCAAAATAACACCTGAATCAATTAACTAAAGATAGTTAATTGATTCAGGTGTTATTTTGCGGAAGTTAACTATTCATCACACCTGAATCAATTAACTAAAGATAGTTAATTGATTCAGGTGTTATTTTGCGGAAGTTATAAGAATAACACAATTATTTATAGGAGTCGACCTAGATGACAAACAAACAAATATAGAGACATACAGCACAAAGATCACGACGGGGTGCTGTCAATTCCTACATAAAAAAAAATAGACTAGACTATAACAATTCCCTTGAGGATTGTTGTGTTCTTGCGAGTATGTGAGATTACCAGGAAGGAAGCAGTTGCTGCGTTGGCAGCGGAGGTGGCTACGCGTGAGCGATATTTCATGTTGATAATATATGGCTGCGCTAACCGTTTTAGATCAGGCGGCTGTATATTTGTTTGCCACTCGACGCAGTATATGAAAAAAAGACTATCAGTAATCATTACCATTCCAAAGTTCAACTTTCAAAATTGAACTGCTTTTAAAAAAAAAATAGGTGTCTGTAATACATAAGAGAGAATCCGAACAATAGATTCGAATATCAAAAACGTGGTAGACGAAGCGAAAGTCATAAGCCTTTGACCAAAGCCTTTCGAAGCCGATCCATCCATGCGTCGTAACGGTACAAGGTCATTTACCCCTAGGATATCTAGCCTATATCGCCGACAGCAAACACCAATATGGCATATTCTTTTGAGTGTGGAGTACAGCCAACGTTTGCAGTTGGATTGGAACATTTTGGGCGTTTCAAATCCCCGCGTTACATGCGGAGGCACGCGCGCCGCGTATCGCACGAGATGTTCGCCAAACGATGTTTTATGAAGTACACACAATTTTATGTTACCTTTTTTGTAAAGATGTTTGGTTTACGAACGAAGGTCTTGCATCGGAGTTTATTTTAAAGTGCATTTCTTTGTTGTTGTTTATAAATGTCGTAAACATTATTGAGCTTAACGAATAAAAATTAAAAAATATTTTAAATCGTTTGATAAATAAGTAAATGTTCCTGGACAAGTTACACACGGCTATCTAGTCCCAAACTAAGCAAATCTTGCACTATGGTTACTAGATAACTGATATAATACATTTTTGTTTTGTAAAAACATACATATAATACATAGAAATCACCCAGACCAAGACAAATAGACATGTTCATAAACACAAATATTTGTCATAAGCGGGGATCGACCCCGCGACTACCACCATAACCATTCGAACACAGAGCTCGTCCAATGATATGAGTTAATCGTTTTAAAGAAGGAAGATAAGCACACGTTTAATGCTATTTAAAATGCAAAAGCATTGCTTGCGTGCCATGTTTGGTCTTCAAACTACTGATAGTTGTAAACCACTATTTGTAAAGCATAAAATTCTTACACTTCCGTCGTTATATATAATGAAGGTAGCAATATTTGTGAGAAATAACTCTCATTTATTCCCACGTATGTGCGATAAAATAATTCGAAATCGAAGAAACCAAAATAGACTTTGTTTGCAGCCTGCTAAAACAACTCTGCTTCAAAAGAGTATACTATGGATGGCTCCAAAAATTTATAATAAAATTCCAGCAACCTATAAAGACTTATATACAAATGTATTTAAGTCAAAGCTTAAAAAATTACTTATTGATAACTGTTATTATAATTTGAATGATTTTTTTAATGATAAGCTGTGACATTTTAAGTTATTTATAAAATTAATTAATATCTTTGACTTCTATTATTGTGTGTGTTTATTTAAATAAAATATCTGATATTATATTATTAAATTAAAATTTATGACATGTAATAAATCATCTAATTTAATGTAGCAAATCATATTTGCATGCTGTTATACAATACAGCACAACATGTTGACCATTAATAAATGAATTCCACCAGACATACACACTTGCAATTTATGTAAGTACGTGTACAATGTAAAACAACACATGTTCTTAGCAAATAAATGTATCTTTATCTTATCTTATCTTAACAACTAAAGATTTCATCATCTATCCAGTGATGTGATTGAATTTTGGATGGAGATGATAGATGTAGCTACAACACCAAACTGTATCCCCCGATTTTGTTATCATTCGTCTTTTTGAATTGACGTATTTTATCAAAAATAATTATTTTAACCAGATAGTTTAGAGCTGGAACAAAAAGTTCCGTAATATACAGTAAATGCCTCCGCGACTTTAATAAAATGAAATTTCGCGAAAGCCCCCAAAGCGCCATATCTCCAATCTTTGATGGCATCGTCAAGAGGTCAGCAAGATTTCCTGTAAAATCAGGTCGTTAATCTATTTACAGTATGGAGTTCAGTTTATTGGGCTTTCTTGTCGCCTTTCATCACTGTTTTATCACTGAGCCTTATGGACTCGACTCGTAAAAATATCTTTGCACTTATGTTGTGATGTTTTTAGAGTTCCCTACATTTGGACTAAAACTCGGAACCCTCGTAAGATCATTTATGTATTTTTTTTTTATACTACGTCGGGTGGCAGACAAGCATACGGCCCGCCTGATGTGAAGCGGTTGCCGTAGCCATATTAACGCTCGCAACATAAAATATCGCTCGCGCGCCGCCACCCCCGCTGCCAACGCAGCATCTCCTTCCTTCCTTTCTGGTGACCTCACTCACTCGCAGGAACACAACAACCCTCAAGGGAATTGTTATTTGGCTGCGGTATTATGTAAGGTGGAGGTACATTCCCCAGTCGGGTAGCTTACAATTACGCTCCCTACCTCTCTTTTCGCCAGAGCTTCGTTTATCATTCAGCAGATGCACCGCGTGCAGGTGAAGTTAGCTTTGGTTCAAAGATGTTGATAAGCCACTTGTGTAAGTGGCTTATCAACATCTCACACTTACTTACACCCCAAAATTTGTGACGAGCTCCTCTATATTTGGGGTGTAAATGGTTCATCAACATCTTTGAACCAAAGCCAACCTCACCTGTACGAGATGCACCCTGCTGACTAACAAATGAGGCTCTGTCGAAAAGAGAGATAGCACATAGCTGCCCGACTGGAGAAGTACTTCCATAAGGTGACTCACATGCTCATTTGCCCCCCTCTTATATATAAAAAAAACATTTGTTTGTAAATATGTGTGTGACGACATCGAACTCTTATAATATATATATATGTCTAATATATAACAGCATTGAGTTAAGAAAATTGTATTGTCTGTCCTCTGCCCACCCGCAGTTGAGCAGCGCTGTGAAGTATGCTCTAAACCCCTTAAGGGGAGACCCGTATCCCAATAGTGGAATGATTGTGGGTCGATGTTAATGATGTTGAACGAGAGAGAGTTCCGAAAATAGAGTTAAGAGGATTATTTCAAAGAATATGGACTGTATTTGTGTCTATGAAAACAAATTTTAATGAAAAGAAAATGTTACTTGTGAACTATTCATACTACGCGGGTTGTATTTTTAAGTACAGCCTGCTATAGAATTTCTTAGACCTAAATAGAAATCTATCTACAATAGAAATGTGGACTCAAGCTTTTCAGTCAAGCTTTACCTACGTCTATTTTTATTAGTTGAGCATTTTACTGATCTTGGGGTGTAAGTGGTTCATCAACATCTTTAAACCAAAGCCAACTTCACCTGCACGCGGTACACCCTGCTGACTGACAAACGAAGCTCTGGCGAAAAGAGAGGTAGGTGCGTAAATTGTAAGCTACTCGACTGGGGAATGTACCTCCGCCTCACAGAATACCGCAGCCCAATAACAATTCCCTTGAGGGTTGTTGTGTTCCTGCGAGTGAGTGAGGTCACCAGAAAGGAAGGAGTTGCTGCGTTGGCAGCGGGGGTGGCGGCGCGCGAGCGATATTTTATGTTGCGAACGTTAATATGGCTACGGTAACCGCTTCACATCAGGCGGGCCGTATGCTTGTCTGCCACCCAACGTAGTATAAAAAAAAAAATACTAATAATATACAAAATAATGACTAATACGTATAAAATACTAATAAATATATTACTGGCTTGAAACAAAAATATTATATAGAAAGTGTTAAATTATTAATTTATCCATTAAACATTATTGATTGCCCATAATACATTTAAGCGAAATAGAACCGAATACATTGCATTGAATATATTGAGGAGCTCGGATGGCGTCGTTGTGTGTGTCAGTCCAATCGATCACACAAGTTAAGCAACGTCAACTGTAGCCTGTCTACGGTCACATGAAGCCGTCGGTTGCGGCTGTTGTCTTTTTAGCTTTAGCTTCCTTTTATATTTAGGCTTGCTGTAAATGCTGGACTCCTTCAACTCACAGTTGAACGTGGTGGAGTATACTCTAACCCCTTCCCCCTTACCCCTGGAGATGTTGCAGAGATATTTCAAACAGTTGAGAGATAAACAACAGATTAATAATTTGAAAGTGTCTCCTTTGAATGGAAAACGAACATTAGTAGAACACAAAGTGACATTTTATTTGAAGAAGTGTTTAAATTTCAAACTTCGTACATCGAGATGACATGAAAACTAAGCTCTCCGTAGTTTAAATATGATAAACGCAAACTTAACTACTGGGACATCAAACAGCTAAAAGCAATTTAAAGCTAAAGACAAGCGCAATAAAGTTTCAACTCACATGTCCGAGGTATGAGCAAAGTTTGATTACTCGTCTACCTAAGGGTTGGCGCACATGTTCTACTTTCATCGACTTAGTTGCTAAAAAGAGTATTTTATACGTGCTCTCCAAATTTCATTCAAAAGTACGCTAATTTTCCCGAATGATTATCTTACAACTTTCAACGCAACAACATCATTAAATTAAATATATTTTATTATTTATTTATTGACGA
Organism: Hypsopygia costalis; assembly: GCA_937001555.2. Lineage (NCBI taxonomy): Eukaryota > Metazoa > Arthropoda > Insecta > Lepidoptera > Pyralidae > Hypsopygia > Hypsopygia costalis. Next base: position 25,599,934 of record OW443338.2, on the reverse strand, counting down.
GCTCGGTGGTCGAAAGGTTAGCAATGGCCACTTTGACTCCGAAGTCGCGGGTTCGATCCCCGCACAAGACAAATATTTGTGTGCATGAACATGTCTGTTTATCTTGCTCTGGGAATTTCAACGTATTATATACCTATTATTTGTAAATATATATACCTATATATTTACAAAAAAAAAATATTTATGTACATTTTATCAATTGTCTAGTACTCGTAGTACAAGCTTTGCGCTTAACATGGGACTAGATGGATCTGTGTAAATTGACCTGAATTAAAAAAAAAATCTTTCAATGCAAGAATATCACCAAATCAAATATATTTTATTTGCCAGTGGGGCTTTGCCAATAGTGTCATGGCAGGGTCCCACATAACTGTTATTGAACAGTTATGAGGGATCTTTATAAGCCGCCTTAGTTGCACCATGTAGCGGTCATCACCAGCTCAAATTGAGACTCACGCGTGGAAACTGCTTTACAAATGAATAGTTTAAAGATGTTAAATGCACTCGCCAGGGATGTAACAACAGTGGACTCAACCTTGGGATCACTGTGGACACTAAGTGAATCCTCAAATAAAGTCATTTTAGATGTAAACATTATTGTTAGATCATCCATTTTTTTAAAATTGATTAAATTTATCCATTGTGCTTGTGTTTCTTCTAACAATAATGTTTACATCTAAAATGACTTTATTTGAGGATTCACTTAGTTATGATTTAATGCTGACAGCTTACTTTAGCATAAATCAAGACATATGAAATCACTTTTATGTAAAATGAACCTACCTCTAGTTATTTTCAGTGAAATTGATTAAAATTCAATGGAAAAATTCTTCACTATCTTGTGCTGTAAGCTACAATTCTCATTATTTTAGTACTATTTCGATATCAACCCATAATCATATCACTATTGGGATACGGGTCTCCCCTTAATGAAAGGAGTTTAGAGCATATTCCACCAAGCTGCTCAACTGCGGATTGGTGGAGTATTTGCTATTTAATATATGCATAAAGAGCTCTTATAGATTAAAACAAACATTAGAGGCTCGTTCGCTTTTAAGTGCCTCCGCAGACGTCATATATTATTTTTTAATTTAAATATTGACTTAAATGTAAATATGGTATAAATGTAGAATGCATCTATCTTTATGCAACTTGCTTTCAAATAGTTATACAAAATGAAAAAACCGGCCAAGTGCGAGTCGAACTCGCGCACGAAGGGTTCCGTGCTCATTATCTATAAAAACGGCAAAAAAAAATCACGTTTGTTGTATGGAAGCTCCCTTAAATATTTGTTTTATTTTAATTTAATTATTTATTTTTAAAGTGAATATATAACAAAATATTCTGTGAATAATTCGAGCGTACCTGTTGCTGTTATCAATATCGAGCAAAAAAAATCACAGTTGTTGTATGGGAGCCCCCTTAAATATTTATTTTATTCTGTTTTTTAGTATTTGTTGTTATAGCGGCAACAGCAATACATAATTTTTGAAAATTTCAACTGTCTAACTATCACGGTTCATGAGATACAGCCTGGTGACAGTCGGACGGACGGACAGCGGAGTCTCAGTAATAGGGTTTAACCCTTTGGGTACGGAACCCTAAAAATGTTGAAATAATAATACATTTATTGTATACTTTATTTCGTACGTGTTTTACTTTTTCATTAAATACAGGTCTGAACTACGAAAGCAGTGATTTACAGATGATGATTTGTGGCAAATCAGAAACAAATTAATAATTACTAATAATACAATACAAAAAAAGACTGACAGGCCACTATGTCTGTCAAGGACACCTGTACAAGATGAGACATGTTGATAGCCCAGAGTGCAGAACATGTAAAGGGTCTAACGAAACCATGAAACACTTGATGTGTTAATGTGACGTCCTAGCCGGCAAACGAATGGAAATCCTAGGAAAGGCATACCCGGTCCTGTACAGACTCTTTTCATTAAGTGGCATACTGAAATACATGGAACATGTCTCCAGAAAGTCAGGGTAGAGTGACTAAAGGATTAGGGGGAGCACAAAAGATCCATGATGGTCGACGTGTCACCGGACCGGACCTACAGCACTGGACCCACTCTAAGATAAGATAAGATACCACTACAATATTTACGTTATACAGTGATCGGCGTTGGTAGTGCCATTACGCGGGATTTGTGACCGTTGTTTTAATATGGGTAAGCCTCACAAATCCCGGCATTTTCATTAAACAATTTTATTTAACTTTGAATTATTTTAGTATTATTTGTATTTTACGTACCTATTTATATGATTTACCATGCATATTATTTAACGTAACTTAACTTTAATTTTATTGATTTTATTGACTGTTCGTGTGGAGAATTTCTTTTTCTAATTTCTATATAATCGTATTTTTACGTATTACACACGTAACGATACAGCGTCAACTGGAAAAATATAATATACTACTAAACTAGACTAAACGTAATCCCGGAATCCCGTGGTCATATCCATATTAACATCAACATTCAAGTCTATTGACCCCAAATGGCACTACTAACGCCGATCACAGGTTATGATGGAAGCGTTAGCGATACAAACAGGTAGCAGCGCAGTGGATTTTTTGTTCGAGGAGCAACCCTATTCAATGGCTATTCGGCATTTGGGTCTGCAACCCCAACAATTTCTTGCTTTACCAATATTAATATTTGTGGCAATTCGGTCCCTTCTTTATAAAGGTAGATGTAGTTACAATTGTCGTTCGTTGCAAATCAAAACCTCACGACTTTAAAAATCTATTTTGACATCTAAAAAAAAACCGGACAAGTGCGAGTCGGACTCGCCCACCGAGGGTTCTGTACGTAGGATCATTATAAATAGTTCAGGAATCTAACCCCCTATTTTTAAGATTTAATTACAAATGTATAGTTTTGAGATTTATTCTTGTACTTGTAGTCTATAACGATGTTACTTGCCAAATTTCATAGTTCTAGGCCAACGGGAAGTGCCCTATGAGTTTTAATTCCCTTGAGAATGTCGAAATATGCGTTTTTTGCTGAATAAACGGCCGTATCTTTTTTTTTACGTAAACTTAGCAGTTTGATTTTTTTACAACTTCATGGGGCCGCAGACCTGAGTATACAGTTCAAATTTCAGCTTGATACCTCCACGCATTCTCGACTTAGAGGGTCTTGACAGACAGAGCGACAGACAGACAGACAGACAGACAGACGGACAACAAAGTGATGTTATAAGGGTACCGTTTTTCTTTTTGAGGTACAGAACCCTAAAAAGTACGAAACTTTTCTAAAATTTTAGAAGCTACAGTACATAAGCAACTTTTGACTTTATGCACAAATTTAATCTGTTTGATCCCTATCAGTCAGGTTTTAGACTAGGCCGTACCACAGTTTCACTCAAAATAACCGAAGATTTTGGATAGCTAGGTATAGAGGTCACTCTTAATATGGTCCTCCTCTTAATAGACTTTTCAAATGCATTCAACTAATTAATAAGAGAAAAAAGAAATAGTAGTTAACTAATTAAAAAATTAGTTATGTACTATTTCTTTTATCTTTCTCTCATATTTATCTTAAATTTATTAGTTATTTAATTATTTTTTTTTTGACATCATCATTATAAATTTTCTAAGTATTTCGGTAAAAATTTTTTTCGTATCAATTTATGTCCATGGAAATTTATGTAACGAAATCCCTTGTTGATCGAAATAAATGACATTTTTTATTATTATTATTATATACTAACTAATACTAAAATGTCACCAATATCATAAAGGTAAAAAGTGCTGGTAGAAAGTGCTTTAGCATTAATTGCGTACGTTGAAATTATGTGCAAAGTTTAAATAATCAAATTAAATTAAATAAATATACATTGTCTTCTTATTCACTAAGTTTCGTATAGTATTATTTAGAACTCGCATCTACCAATATGTCTAAAATGTATAGTTGAACTAAAGGAATCCATGCGTTAACTCTAAGTAAAAGATATATCACATAACGGCCTTCCATTTCACGATTTTGTACATCCAGTTTTATGATTATTTTTAGTGTTACGGGCGGAAATATTGTGTTTCGGAACTTTCACCCTGACTCTCATGGCAAAATGATGCATTATAGCTTTGCTTATGGGCTCATAAAATTGTGATCAGACCTTTTTTTCAATACCGTTGTTTCTATGTTCAATTTGGTAAAGTTTGTGGAATTAATTATAGAGATTTTTTGTGAGCTGCGATCGGATTATAAGAACATTCAATTTTTTATTTTAAAAAGTTTTTGGTTCTATTGGAAAATTGTGCTTAGTATGCCTTCCAACTTGGAAGGATAAGAGTAAATATACCTATTGTAAAAACAGAAAAACCTAGGGGTCGAAAATGGCCTGAATTGCTTCGAGAAAAGGATGGTACGGCCGTGCCGCTTTTTGCTCGACTTGGCAGGGGCACTGCCGTGCACCCAGATTTCTGATGAATATTTTATATTTAAATTTATGTATATAAATGTCTAAAGTCATAAATATCTAAAGATTTTTTTATAAAAAAAACACATTTTGCAACTTTGAGTATTTTTGTTGTATTATACTGAAATAAACATTATTCTAACCCTAATAATGTTTATTTCAGCGTTTTATGGTTCCGTACAAAATAATATAAAGGAATCCTTAGTCTGTAACTTCGACTGTAACATCTACAGAAAAAAGTAAAAGAAATCACTAGACTTCTTTGTTGTTAACTTGTTTGATTTCAATCATTTATGCTCTGCTCCTATTTATGCCTTTATTATTTGAAAGAAAACAGAAGGCCAATTCTTGTAATTTTTCTACGAACGCAGATTGAAAATTGACCGAATCGAGATTGAATTGTGAATTGACTAAAATTATGTACTTGATTACATTAATTAATTATTATCAATCCTTGTTGTTGGTAAAGTAACATTCTTAGTTTGTTTAATTTTCACTCATATTTCGATATAATCCCGCTTAAATTTAATTTTGAAGTTACATATTGTGTTACGAGAATACCAAATGTGACATTTGTGAGATCGAGACTGGATCTAAACTGAATTTTGACTATATTTTAAATACGAGAATTGCCCCTCTGAAGAAAAACTAAAAGTGTCAAGTTTGGCATAGTAAGAATATCAACGTCAACCCTTACCTTATCCATCCCACTGCTGGGATACGGGTCTTCCCTGAATCGAACCGGTTTAGAGCATACTCACCACGCTGCTCAATTGCGGGTTGGTTTTTAGAATATTGTGGAGAAAATGGAGTTCGAGAGCGAAATAGACGATACTTTGAATCATAATAAGATAGATAGATAGAATATGCTTTATTTGCATAATACAAATTTAAAGTACAATGAATCAATAAATTATTACAGATAGTTGACTTGTATATATGCAACAAGGCGGCCTTATTGCTGAGAGCAATCATTTCAAGGCAACCTTAAGGTAACGAATTTGTGCATGGAGTGAGCAAGATTCGCAAATCAAAAGAAATTAATGAAAAATTACAAGTATAGTTAAAAAATCATTATTATAAATGTAGACCAAATGTGTAACCTATTACTGATAAATAATTGAATAATAAATAAAATACATACACTACAGATTGTAGAATATATAATAAATAAATAATAATAATACATACACTACATACATATTATAAAATATATAATAAATACATAAATATTAATATTATAAAATGTCAGTTTACTGAAGTTTAAAGAGCGAGGAAATGATTATTTACTTGTTTTTTGAATCTATCTATAGACTTTGCAGTTCTAATACAAAAATTTGAAAGAATGAAGAGGTACCAAAAGAGTAAGGTTCTCGGTGAAACGTAGAGATAGACCATGTGAAGAAGATGAGAAGGCGAAGCAGTCTTTAAGATATGAAGGAGATTTAGGATTGAAGAGTATAGTATATAGAAAGGATAAAATGTGCATATTCCTACGCTGGCGTATAGAAAGGCAAAAAATAAAGGCACATCTCCTGAGGAGATGCTGCACTAACATAGAAATCTTACACTTTGTTGCTTCTGCAAGAAAGTGTAAGCGATACATTATGCTATAATAGCTTTACATCAGGTCGTAGATTTGTCATTACCTGATGTAATAATAAAACAACTCTCTACCTGATGTAATAATTAACTCCTGAGGACATTCTGCACCAACATAGAAATGTTGGTGCAGAATGTCCTCAGTAGTTGTTACATCGTGCATTATACTATAATAGCTTTAGATCATGTCGTAGGTTGTTCATTACCTTATATAATTATATAAAAAAACTTGATAGATTTACCGTAAGTAGATATTAACACTCATATCTATATATATAAAAATCAATGCCAATTTTCGTTGTAATTTTATAACTCAAGAACTGGCTCACCTATCCAAACCAAATGTTTAGGCTTTGTTCGGACTATTTAGTAGATGGTTTATGTGAAGTTTGCACAAAATCGGTAGAGCGGTTCATCATTTATCACATTTTTTATAACAAATGAATTCAACAAACGGCGGATCATTTTGTTAATGGGGATTTTGCTGTCAAATTGAAAAATTTTTCAGATGGGGATTGTGCTGTCAAATTGAAACTTTTTTCAGTGTTGACAGTACCTACAAGTATGTTGTTATGTCATTCATGCGGTCATTTCATTTTGGACATGCTTCAACTTTAAGTCGCCTGTTCCAGAGTCGGTACCAGGTCCCAGACGTTTGTTTATTCATGCTCAAAATGGAAATACAAAAAATATTGTTTATCCAAATGTTTTGGATTAAGTTCTAAAATAGCTAGCAATTAATAAAATATTTTTTTGTTTGAGTAAATGAATTTGATGTTCCAATTAATTTTTTTTAGTATTTCACTTTATACGTAGCGAAGCACGTACCGGGCCGCTAGTAATTTATAAAGGAAAGCATCACCAAAACAGTAGGTACGTACAACACAAGTTTTAATTACGTTAATAGCATTCATTAATCTAATCGATACTAATTTTACCTTTGGGAAGTAGCTTTACGAATATTAAGGAATGAAAGATCGTAAAGTCCCCAATTTAGGTAACGAACACTGTCGTTGGAGTGTTTTAGGTCGCAATTTTGTTATTGTATAGGTTCCTAACGTATTTTACTACTGTCCCCCAAAAACTGTTTTTTACTGTTAATGTTTGGGGTACTACTTACGTAGTTCATCAACATCTTTGAACCAAAGCCAACCTCACCTACACGTGGTGCACCCAGCTGACTGACAAACGAGGCACAAACAATAGCACCGACGCCCAGCAATTATTTATACTGCAGAAAAAATGCATACGTATTCTTGTCAACATTAAGCAAACCGAAAGCTCTGCTGTAGACCACATTTTATAAATCGGAGAATCCTTACTTTGACAGGCATTTATATCATGGAAACTTGCAAGTTTGTAAGGAATAATCCAAGTTACTTTAAAACAAAAAGTGATTATAGAGAAACTTGCATAAATACACGCGGCAAAGATAAACTTATTCTACCACCTAATAGAATAAAAATGTATAATACTAACCCACTACTTATGTCGATTAAAATTTATAATAGAATCCCAACACAGTATAAAGTTGAAACTGACAAAAAAACATTTTTGAAGAAATTAAAAAACTTCATAATCGAAAACAGCTTTTATAATCTGGAAGAGTTTTTTGGAAAACAGTAGCATTATAATATTAATATTTTTGTCTTGACTGTTAATTGACATATTCTAATTATTATAATTTTTTAATTGCTTGACACTATTATATTACTCATATTATTGCTAATATTATTTTAATTTGACTTTTAACCACACTGATACTTGACATATTGTAATTATTTTATTCACATGACATTATCCTTGAAATTGAAATTGTAATTAAATTCTCTAACAATTTATGAATATATTTACATTGTTTTAACATAATTTAATTTTAAATAATTGTAGTGCCCCAACGGGGTTCCATGCAGTGCCATTTGTTTTTTAAGAAACTATTATATAAGATCATAATGTACCATGGAAACAATAAATAATTTGAATTTGAATTTGAATTTGAGGCTCTGGCGAAAAGAGAGGTAGGGCATAGCGTATTTTTAAACTGCCCAACTGGGGAAGTACCTCCACCTCACAGAATTTTCTTTCGTTATTTTTGGTGCTTACGACCTTTAAATATTTTATATATTTTTCATCATCATCATCATCACCAGCCTGTACCCACTGCTGGATATAAGCATTCCCCAATGCCTTCCACCAGATACGATCCTCCGCCTTCCGCATCCAGCCGCTCCCAGCCGCTCTCTTTAGGTCATCGGACCATCTAGAGGGAGGGCGCCCAACACTTCGTCGTCCTACGCGCTGTCTCCACTCTAATACCTTCCTCCCCCATCTGCCATCACTTACTTATGTGACCCGCCCATTGCTACATACATATTTTTATTAACTATAAAATAAAATATCACTTCAGAATTATAAGGTAAATAAAAATCTCACCGAAAACTAGTGAAAACACGATAAAACGTCGACTGGAAGTGGCCGCGACACGAAGACGAGCGCACATTATTTATAATCTAATATGCATGAGGAAACCGCCGAGCGCGCCCTCTCGCGAAAATATTAAGCAAATAAAAGTGGCTGCGAACAGAACTACGGGCTCGCGGAGTATTGTGGCTAGGAAGAAAGCGGGCACAGAATTTTCAGCGAAATTCATTGACCTTATGAAATCGTTCGGTCGTTCTGTCTGTCCGTTGCCATGAAACTCATAATTTAGCCTTCGGATTCGTGTAGAGCATCAAAAAGTAGTAATGTAAAGTGACCTTGGTTTTCCGAAAAAAAAGTCGTTCTGTCTGTCCGTCCGTTGCCCTGAAACTCAAAATTTCGAAATTATGACTTCGTATTCGTGTAAAGCATAAAAAAGTAGTAATGTAAAAAGACCTTTACGATATCAATTCGGGATTTCGGAAAAAAAAAATTCGCTATGGTGGCGCATGCTGCGCGTCCGATGTTATTTACTGGCAACTACATATATACCTAGTATACTACTTACTGTAACAGACGAGCTCGGTGATCGAATGGTTAGCAATGGCCACTTTGACTCCGAGGTCGCGGGTTCGATTCCCGCACAAGACAAACATTTGTGTGCATGAACATGTATGTTTGTCTTGGTCTGGGTGTTTTCTATGTATTATAAGTATGTATTTAATTTGGGACTCAGATGGCGCTGTGTAAATTGTCCAGAAATATATAAAAAAAATAATTATGTAGTAAATTAATACATGTAACAAAAGAAGATTTGTGGAATACTATCGTGGAATTCTTTGCATACTTCCGCCACTAATTAGGTCATGCAAATTACTGCCGGCCGGCACCCACACACTACCGTTAGTAGATGCATGCGACTGCCGTGGCTGCTTTGGTCGTCTCTGCTCCAGCTGTTGCGGTCGTCTTTGCGACTCTCCACCATCTGAAACAGAAGAAAAAATATTTTATTTGCCAATATGATTACTTAATAGTTTTTCACTACCAAACACTTAGAGAATACTATATTTTTTGCTGAGAGAAAGTAAATTACTCATTTATATCGTATTAATTTATAAATGGGTAGATATAGACTTGATAATGATGATGATGATCATGCCATATTAAGAAAATCTAGCATAGTTTTCTTTATACTCCTTGCCGTCAAACCTTATTCATACCACTGCTGGGATATGGGTCTCCCCCTCAATACAAGAGGTGTAGAGCATACTCTACCACGCTGCTCAACTGCGGGTTGGCGAAGGCCAGTGTTTTCAAGCGGCTTAAAGGCCACAAACTTGGCTTGACGACTGTCATTTATAATAACAAGCACCATGACCGACGGCTTAAGGTGCTCTCCGAATCACGAAGGAACTTGAGATAAATAAACCCATCCATGGATAGACTACGGCCGACGTTGCTTAACTTGCGTGTTTGATTAGTCAGACACATGCAACGACGCCACCAAATTTGCTCTTCTTTATTGTTATTTATAGTAATTTGCATAAATACGCATTATGGATTTAGTTTATGTATAAAAATGCCATGGCTTATTTGGTCGTCTCTGCGCCTTTCTAGCATCTGAAATAGAATAAGTGCACCTGCTACCGCCCTTGCTGCTATGGTCGTCTCTGCAACACGATGATCATGATGATCGTAGATGATGTCGATCGTAGGAACCTACAAATGACCAATCCATCGCGTTACAGTACTATCGATTATGAAGTGTGTAAAAAAAATGGGTAGAGTGGACGATGAAAAAAATATTTACTATGTGATTATTGAAATATATCTTTTTGAAGGGAATAAATTGAGGAAATCTTATCTCCAATAAAAATTGGTTGCCTGTAAAGTCGGTATACGGGCGAAAGTTTTACGTGACAACGACTTTGAGTGGTAAAATGTTTTCGAGTGGAAGGGACGCATGCCTTTCACTTTTTATGTCTGTCTCTCTCGCTCTTAGAAGGGACGCGTGCCTTTCACTCGCTCTCATTGTAAGCGCATAACGTGAGCCAGTTTCTTGAAGTGTCACCCGGCTAACCAATTTATAAGACGTTGTCACGTCAATAAGTTATGAAGGTTGTTTTTTCTTCAATGAAAGTGTTACAGCAGCTGTTCTTCAGCGGTTTACTTACAGACTATATTTACTTTCTAATCTGTGATATTACTAACTTAGTTCCTATTTTTTATATTATATCTAACCTTAACACTGTATTTTTTGTATTTCAGCATAATGTAAATATAACTGCAAATAATTAAACCAACATAATGTGCAATGTTTATTCAATGCCCAAAGCAAAATATTACATTACTCGCTCATAATACCTCGCTGATTTCCTGGCCCCACGAGAATACGAAGCCAGCTAAAACAAACATTGTCAGATTGAAATGTTTCGACAAACACTAGACACGTAATGAGACCATCCTGTCTAAAGAAATTGTTACCGTATTTCGTTTGCATCGAACTCAAACGGGTTGCTTCCAGTTCAAATTATTTGTATTTATATCAGATCGGAAAATATTTACAAAACCATTAATAAACTGTTTTATATATAGATAGATATTGATATGATTCAGGACAATTTACACAGCGCCATCTAGTCCCAAATTAAGCGCAAAGCTTGTGTTATGGGTACTAGACAACAGGTATAATACTTAAATACATTTTTTTTGTAAATATATATAATAAATAGAAAACGCCCAGACCAAGACAAACAGACATGTTCATGCACACAAATGTTTGTCTTGTGCGGGAATCGAACTCGCGACCTCGGAGTCAAAGTGGCCATTGCTAACCATTCGACCACCGAGCTCGTCATATATAACTAATTTTACCCGTGGCTTCATCCACGTGGTAAATCCCTACTAAATAATATTATAAATGTGATTCTGAGTTTGTTTGTTACACTTTTACGCCGAAGCTACTCGACCTATTACTTTAATAAAACTTTTTGTCTCGTGGGAGTAGGATGTTTCTCTGATATAAAAAAAGCCCATGTCACTCTCCATATCGTAAAGTATCTCCGTAAAAAAAACTCATGCCAATCCATTTGTTCCTTTACGTTAAGGACAAACAAACACACTTTCACATTTACAAATGTCAGTATGGATAATGTTTTACTTTCTGTAATGAACCTGTCGAACCCTTATTCATTCCACTGTTGGGATACGCGTCTCCCCTCAACAGAAGGGGTTTAGAGCGTACTCCACCACGCTGCTCACCTACGGGTTGGCAGAGGCCAGTGTTTTCAAACCGCGTAAAGGCCACTGACTTGGCTTCATCTATGGACAGGAAACGATCGAGGTTGCTTAACTTGCGCTTTCGATTTGACTGACACACGCAACGACGTCACCGAGCTCCTCAGAGTGAACAAGTAATTTGTGTGAATTATTTTGGTACATTTTTTTACTAATTGAAGTGAAAACTTCTTTAGCCGCTAAAGAAGTTGTACACTTTTTGGGATGGGTAAAAAATTTTAAGCGTCAGGACACGTGACCCAATCGAAAATTCGTAAAACGGAGCGAGAGTTGACCGCGCCGGCGCGGCGTAGAAGAGGAAGTAATATCCCCCTCTCTTTATACCGCGCGACGAAAATGTATGCCTGCATGTTTATGTACGATAGCGCAATAAATGAATATTATATTTTACCACATAAATGATAACACTTTTATAATGATAAATAAAGCAATTCGTGCGAAATTATTCCCTAACCATTCCAAAATATTCAAAAATGCACAACGTTAATGTTCAAATTTTCACTTTTTAATAATTCCGTTCCGTTTTTTAATAATCTGTTTTTCTTGTTCTGTTTAAGTAACGATATTCCCTCTTAAATTTCAGTTCACTATTATATAGGGATGCTATATAATAACCGGTTAAAGAAATAATGTAAAAGGTTATTCTACACGATTCAACAAAAAAGCAACCATTCGGTGGTTCGTCGTGTGAATAGCACTAAATGATTCCCGCGGGGTGCGGCCGGTTTAATGAATTTTTAATCAAATTACAACACGGCCCGTGAGAAATTTCACAGATAAATCTCACCTTTATTATGATGTAATGGACGGTTCATTGTGCGTGACGCGAAATTTGTTACTTGTAACTTACAAGTGAAGAAAATCGTAATTGTAATTTCGAAAACGTAGATAAATTTAAAAAAAAAATGACTGACTGCTTGATTGATGGAGTACAACGCACACAGATGGGATTGAAATTTGGTATACGGGAATTTAAACGGGTACTTAAACATATTATAACGTAAGCGTAGGGCGCCCCTTCTCTAGATGGACCGAAGCGTAGGGCGCCCCCTCTCTAGATGGATCGAAGCGTAGGGCGTCCTCTCTCTAGATGGATCGAAGCGTAGGGCGTCCTCTCTCTAGATGGCCGAGTATCTCAAAAAGGTATCTGGTAGGGGTTGGATGTGGCAATCGGGCAAGCGGAGGATCGCATATGTTGGAAAACATAGGGAAAGGCTATATCCAGCAGTGGGTAGATACAGGCTGATTAATGATGATATTATAACGTAGTTCTTAATCACGGGTCAAGACCGGTTATTTGATAGGCGTGCGAGATGACATGGATCCAACGCGTAGAGGCCCCTTGAGAATGTTAACGTAATGTTGTATACACGCCGTGAGCTGCTCCTGGATATATCAATGGAACAATATACCCATGAGCAGGTTTCGGCGAGCATTGAAACTTGCATAACGTGTTGGAAATTATGTGGGCTATGGAAATGAAGAATCTAGTCCACCCAGAACAGAGGTTCCTAATTTTTTTTGCCACGGAACCCTAATTTTTAATACTTTTCCTAGCGGAACCCAAGCAGCTGTAATTATTATATAGGACCTAACTAGTCATTTTGTTTTCGACGAATGTTTTGTTAATTTTTGGACGGATCGCGGAACCCTAGTGGCCCTTCCACGGAACCACAGGGTTCCGCGGACCTAATTTCAGGAAGCCTTGGACTAGATAATGGTCTATTATAGTAGAGAGACGGGCGCATGCCATAACTACCGCAATCGATCATAACGTATTTAATTATTATATTATAACGTCACTAAAGGAATTTTGAAAATTCCTACCGGATACTGGGATAACACGCAAATGAAATCGCGGGCGGAAGTTTATGTTCTTTTGTGACTTTTTGCTTACAAATCGTTTGGTTGATCAGAAAATATTATTTTGATAATCAGCCTGTACCTATCTACTGCAGGTTATAGAACTAAGTTAATGCCTAGGTTACATATTGCGTAGTCATGGATCTTTATATCCCACCTCAGACAGTCTTCTTAATATTAATCAAAATAATCGGTAACTGCTTTCCATCAGGAGGGTCGTATGCTTGTTTGCCATCTTTGTGGTACAAAAGCCAACGTTCAACTTAGACTAGAGAGAATCACTATCTATCCCTGTTAACCTCTCCCTCATTAGTAGCTTCATATGTATGTAATGGGGCATCCCCTCAAATCATCCTTTTATATTAAACAAAAAAAAAAGTACTAGTGAATTTTGAAAATATAAAAGATGTCTTTCGGAAAGTTATGGATGTTTTTAAACACTGTTATTGAACTCAGATTTTTACTCAAAAGTATTATAAAAGTATATTTTCCCTATTAGTTTTTCGAGAAATATAGGGTTTTTCAAAATGGTACATGAAAAAGTTTTTGCAGAAGCGGCAATGTCCGAGTGATGTCACAGGTATTTGTAGATGTCCGTACTCTGCAACCGCTTTGCATTAGCTAGACTGTATTTTTTATATGAGAAGGGCAGGAGGGCAAACGAGCATGTGAGTCACCTGATGGAAAGCAATCACCACCCTCTCCATGGGCGGTCTCCATGGATACTTCCAGTATCAGCAACACCAAGGGTTCTCCGATCGTTGCCAGCCTATACTCCTTCCTTTCTTGACCTGACTTCGCAAGAACACAACAATCCTCAAGGGAATTATTACTTGTTGTGGTATTCTGTGAGGAGGAGGTACTTCCCCAGTCGGGCATCTTAAAAAATACGTATTTCCCTACTTCTCTTTTCGCCAGAGCCACGTTTGTCAATCATCAGGGTGCACCACATGCAGGTTAGGTTGGCTTTGGTTAAAGATGTTGATAAACAACTTATATAATAAAAAAATCACATACATCACTTAACAAAAAGTAGCCCGTAAGAGGAAGAATACCTAAATACCTTACATAGAAAATCTCGGAAAAATAACAATACCCCAGTGTTGTATTATATTTCTGCTAATAAAGTGGAAACACGTGAAATACTGTTTGTATTCCAAACATATATAAGATACTGCATCTATTTAACACCCTAAGCGCAATATATGTAACCGCATTGTAAGTAATAAAATATGAAAATTTTATTTAAATTGTAAATATTTTTCACTTGTTTGTACGAAAACTAAACTTTCCATGAAATCCAATCAAAATATTTCATGTATGAATGTGAGAAAAACCGATTATGAATGTTTCACAATTTGTGCTCGGTGCACTGTACACAGATCTGGTAGAACTAGATAGGGCAAGAATGGTGGTATCCTTCAAGCTAGTACTAATTGAGCGTAGGTTAGAATTCTGCATATTACACGTGAGTTGCTCTCATACAAGACAACGCTGCTTGAAATTCTCTTGATGTCTTTTTTGTATTTCATACTCGTAGACATACATTATCGTATTAGTATATTGTTGTTATTCCTGTAATTTACATGTTGCAAATAGCAAATTTTACTCATAGACAATATTAGTTTGGAAAGAAATAAAACTGCATTCAAAAATTATTAAAAATATTCTTCCAACAGCTAAGAATCGAACAGACTACAATTTTATTTAGACTACGATTTCGTTGCTCATCGAAATTAAAATTTTTATTTACGTTTTCTAGATAGGTATCATTTGTGTGCATGAACATGTCTGTTTGTCTTGGTCTGGATATTTTCTATGTATCATAAGTATGTATTTACAAAAAAAAAATGTATTTACGTATGTTTATCAGTTGTCTAGTACCCATAACACAAGCTTCGCTTACTTTGGGGCTAGATGGCGCTGTGTAATTTGTCGGACAATATTTATTTATTTATTTATTTATCTCCCAAATTATTTATTTATTTAGGTGCTCCAACAGCATAACAACACATTCATAAAGTATTATATAGTTAGTATTTATAATATACACACATACATGTACATAGTTCGAGTGTATGCTGATTATAGGCACACACAGCATATGCTTATATACCGCTATAGTTTATTAACAGATACTCTTTTACATTCTTTAGGAATTTGTTTTATGATACAAAAAAGATTCAAGATTAAGATTAAGGTTCAACAACTAACACAGCTTTATTTTACACTTAAATAGTTTAAGTGAATCATTATATATGTCGATATTTTCGTTAGTAACTTCATTGTATAGACTGGACGGACAGGCGAGATAGAAATGTTTACCTAGGTTAGTCGGTCAGTTTTTAATTATCGTGGCACAACACAAAAAATGTTTTTTCAACTCTTCGTTTGCTCAAATTAATATTTTTTTCACACTGCTGGTGAGACACTTAATCACTTCCAGTATTTCCATTAACACATCTACGTATGACAGTATCGGCGTTCGCCACTCGCCGCAACGCAATCATCAAATATTTGCATTCCCCTGAAAAAGTAATACGATTATTAATTTACCCCCGATTCATCGGTTCCCACTCCGCTCCCGCTCAATAAACGCGACGGCTCGTCATTCCCGATATTCTCTTTATGCAAAACGCGACGAATCTAGTTTGCTTGTGAAAAATACTATTTAAAACATTCATATTTCCACAGGAGTATTTTTACGGAGAGAAAAAAGGAATTTCTGAAAATAAATGTTGGTTAGTACGTTTCTTTTCGTTCTTAGAATTATAGCAGTTGAAGAGGCATGCTTTCGTTGGTAGCTCGTATTTAGATTTACGTGTATTTTCTTTGTCATTATTTACAGAACAGAGTTACTATAAAATGTCAGTTACTTTTTATTCTGACGGGTTCGGTGGTCCAATAGTTAACAATGGCCACTTTCGTCCGAGATCGAGGGTTCGACAAAACAAATATTTGTGTGCGTGAAAATGTCTGTTTGTCTTGGTCTGGGTGTATTTCTATGTACTATGTGTATCAATTTACAAAAAAAAATGTATTTAAGTATTATATAAGTTATCTAGTACCCCTAGTACAAGCTTTGCTTAGTTTGGGACTAGATGGCGGTGTGTAATTTGTCAAGCAATATTTATTTATTTATTTATATTTAGTTACTTTTTTATGTCGTGTCTAGTACCCAATAAAGGCTTCCACAAGCACGATATGGGTTTTAAAAAACATATTTGAGATGCGTAATATCACACCCTGTCTACTCCATAGAAAGATTATGCCGTTAACTATTACAAACAAAGACGTCTGTACAAATCGGAATAGCGCGTGTATGCGTATGACGTCGTCAAACTATTTCAGATTTGATTCTGACGAGAGGTAAGATTAATACAAGAGAGCGGAAGGGAGAGTCCTTACTGCTGTACTGTACTAGTAAGTAAACACTATTACTTATATTGAGTTACTGGGTAACCAAAATGCTCCCTAAACATAATCGTAAAGGCTTATAATACTTACGGAGAGACAGAGAACAATTATTTGTTAGGATATCCCAACTCTATGAAGATGAACTTAGACACCACATTTAAAGCTCTTAATAAGTTATGGCTGGTTTCTAAGAACTGAAATATCTATCTGAAACTATGATGACAGAGATAAGTAGATTTACAAAGTCTTGAAACTGATACCTATCTTGATGGGTCAGGAGGAACTGTCTCATTTATTAGCATCGGTTTCACTCAGATTCGGTTTCACACAAATGGGTTTGTTAATAATAAATAATTATTTTAGAAAATACTATTATAATGTGTATACCATTTAGGGTGTACAGGTTCACCAACATCTTTGAAACAAAGTCAACCTCACCTGCACGTGGTGCACCCTGCTGACTGACAGACGAGGCACTGGCAAAAAGAGAGGTAGGGCATAGCGTATTATTTAAGCTTCCCGACTGGGGAAATACCTCCACCTCACTGAATACCGCAGCCAAATAAAAAATCCCTTGAGGGTTGTTGTGTTCCTGCGAGTGTGTGAGGTCACCAGAAAGAAAGGAAGGAGTTGCTTGCGTTGCAGCGGGGGTGGCAGCGCGCAAGTGATATTTCATGTTACAAGCGTTAATATGGCTACTTAACCGCTTCACATCAGGTGGGCCGTATGTTTGTCTGCCACCTGTCGTAGTATAAAAAAAACCAGATACCTGGTATTTTTCGTTGCATATGATCTGCAGCAATATACCTATAGGCAGCCTCTTAGTTTGATTACGGTAGACTATACGCTTCGCTGAACTTTCTAAGCATTTGAAACTGTAGAAGCACCTTCTTATAAGTATGCTACAGGATATTCCACTATGATTGGCCTGCATGAAGTGTATTTTATAAGTCTTTCCAAATTTTTTTGTGGTGTAAGTATTAGGTATTATCGCGATTAGATTAGAGCCATATTACGAGCTGCAGGCCCCAGCATGTAAACTTATGCGCTTTGAACAGCCTTCGGTAACCGCTTTACATCAGGTCGATGGTATGCTTAATTATCACCCGACGTGGTATATACGTCGCAGTCAATTCGTACAATCCGCTGTATTGCATAACGGCTGTTATTAAAACGTCTGTTTTCAAAGTGGTGGAGCCATTATTTACAACTACCATTTTATCATATTATATCCTATATCCTCATATAATATAATTTAAAGACAATTTACTAAAGGTAGCCATTATGTAATGCGGCGGTTTTCCGAATTGGCTGCAGCACAAATAAGATTTTTGTAATAAACGCAATACACATTTCTTTGCGTGTAAATAATTCATGTGTCCCAGAATTTCACCGAACTCATAGCCTCATTATTCTAAAGCAAACATTTGTGCAAGTTAGCGCAAGTGCACTTCACATCTCGCGGTCTCCAGGAATCAACTCCGCAACAGACTATTATGTGATGGTTAGCCTTGATACAGAGTAGAATTCAATTATTGGCTCTCGATCTTCAAGGGCCAATGAATTCACAAACCCAATATCCGAGCCTTTAAAATATGATTACTATATCGGGGATAGACAAGGTAAAGTAAATAATTCAAGGTAAGGTGTAATTGTAAGTGGTTAATGGGACAAACCCATTGTATTCCCTTTGTCTCCACTGCCATAACGGCAACGAATATTGAGGTTGATGCAATGCTAGGAACAAAACTACGGCAGCGTTGGATCTCATGACAAATTTAAAGAATTAAGTAGGAGATCATCATCATCATCATTATCAGCCTTTTTTTTATACTACGTCGGGTGGCAGACAAGCATACTGCCCGCCTGATGTGAAGCGGTTACCGTAACCGTATTAACGCTCGCAACATAATATATCACTTGCGCGCCGCCACCCGCGCTGCCAACCTTTTCTGGTGACCTCACTCACTCGCAGGAACATAACAACCGTCAAGATAATTGTTATTTGGCTGCGATATTCTGTGAGGTGGAGGTACATTCCCCAGTCGGGTAGCTTACAATTACGCTACCTAGCTCTCTTTTCGCCAGAGCTTCGTTTGTCAGTCAGCAGGGTGCATCGCGTGCAGGTGAAGTTGGCTTTGGTTCAAAGATGTTGATAAACCACTTACACCCCAAGCCCTTACAGCCTGTATACTGCTGGATATAGGCCTTCCCTAACTCTTTCCAAACTTCTACTAAATGCAATCTTCCGTTTTCCGCATCCAGCAGCTTCCAGAGAGTTTTCGGTCTATCTACAGGGAAGAAGGGAGTTAGAGTAGGAGATAGTTGTAAAAAAAATATAATAATAATGAAGCTAATTATAAGAATTTAGTGGCAGTCAACCTTGAAAATGAACTTTAAACAACCCAAGTAGATAAGAAATAAGTGGTGGTGAATAGGGATGTCATGAGTGTAGTATGCCGCGGTACATGGATATCGAACAACACGGAGGTAAATGAAGATTCACCGATTTCGGTAACGGAAGCAGAAACACATCGCCGGGACAGTTAGCCTGTGACCACCGCCGGTGCGACGTGGTCGAAACGTCAGACAATAAAGGTATGTTATCTACATACCTTTACCCTAATGCATAGTGGCGTTAATTCCCGTTATTATTATCATAAATCATGCAACATAAAAGTTTCAAAGTTATTGACGTGACAACGTCTTATAAATTGGTTAGCCGGGTGACACTTCAAGAAACTGGCTCACGTTATGCGCTTACAATGAGAGCGAGTGAAAGGCGCGTGCCTTTCACTCGCTCTCATTGTAAGAGCGTCCCTTCTAAGAGCGAGAGAGACAGACATAAAAAGTGAAAGGCATGCGTCCCTTCCACTCGAAAACATTTTACCACTCAAAGTCGTTGTCACGTAAAACTTTCGCCCGTATACCGACTTTACAGGCAACCAATTTTTTTATGACTAAAAATACTCAAAATTTACTTAATCGAATAACAAAATAAATACGAATAACCTGTGCCGGTATTACACCAGCAATCACGAAAGCACAGATACGGATCCACTTTCATCAAAACCCGATAATATTTTACGCGGCTATTAAAAATTGCGTTTTCATTTTTATCAACATGAAACGAATTGCAAAATATTTTTGCACAACAATCCTTATGACAGCTTATGATACGTAAGTGATGAGTGGAGGCGATTTACATTTTAATGCTTATGGTAATTAATGTAGACACATTGTTTCCACAACTTTATTTGTATATTTTTTGGTATACTTAATAGAAAAATGCAGATAAGCGTTTATTTGTTATAACTGCTAACATAATCTAAATATATTTAGACGAGCTCGGTGGCGTAGCGGTCAATGACGTGGCTTCGACACCAACGCTCGTGGGTTCGATTCCCACATAGGACAAACATTTGTGTGCATGAACATGTCTGTTTGTCTTAGTTTGGGTGTTTTCTATGTATAATAAGTATGTATTTACATAAAAAAAAATGTATTTACGTATGTTTATTAGTTGTCTAGTACCCATAACACAAGCTCGCTTACTTTGGGGCTAGATGGCGTTGTGTAATTTGTGTGACAATATTTATTTATATTTATTTATATAAAATTCTCGAGTCGCGGTGTTTGTTACCAAACTCCTCCGAAACGGCTGGATCGATTTTTATGAAATTTTGTGTGCATGTCGGGTAGGTCTGAGAATCGGCCAACATCTATTTTTCATACCCCTAAATGATAAGGGTGGCCCACGACTAAATATTTATTTTTATTTTATTGACAAAATTGTTTATTTTTATTTTATTATGATTTAGCATTGAAAAATACTTTAATAGCAAAACAACGTTTGTCGGGTCAGCTGGTTCAATATAATAGTTACAAAGTTGAGATAAATGAAAGTTTAAATTTCGTTACATGAGGGGAAACATGACTGCTGTGTGTTGCAGTTATACAAAAAGACATACCTTTTTTTGAACGACTGCCACACACAGTCATGAGAGAAGAGAAAACTTCATCCGCATTTCTCGTTCCGTCCCTGTCGCTAGCCACAAAATAAAGCACACAGCGCGACTAAAGAAGTTTCTACTTAAAAAAAGTAGAATATCAGTGAAATGTATGATCTTTGAGCAAATCACTGGTTCTGATTATCTGCTTGAGTTGTAATTGGTTCATCAAGATCTTTGAACCAAAGCCAACTTCACCTGCACGTGGTGCACCCTGCTAACTGACAGACGAAGCTCTGGCGAAAAGAGAGGTAGGGAGCGTAATTGTAAGCTACCCGACAGCTCCACGTTGTTGACCCATTTTTACTAAAGAAGAAGCGGTGAGAAATTACAAATACTCTATAGCATTTTAGCAGTTTTTTTATTGGGCTTTTTTATTCTGTGATACAATCGCTATGATCTTATTTCTTAAATGCGAAAATTACTCTGATACCCGATAACAAACAACACGCCACGATAGCCGAGAGCATGTTTCGGGTGTGCTACCGTATTATGTAAGTATTTTTGAAATTCAATTTTTATAAATTTTAAGCTTCAAATCTTTGAATGTAAAAAACTTTTTTGGGATGGAAAAAGAAAAAGTGAAGTACTATATTAAACATTTTAGGAGGAAAGCTCCGAAATATGCCTTTTTATATAACCACGTGAGGTGCCAAACAAGTACACAGCCCAAGGTGATTTACCCTTACAAACCAAGTAGACACTGTAGACGCTGTCAATAAATAATAAAATAAATAAAAAAGTGTAAAAAAAATTACACAGCGCCATCTAGTCCCAAATTAAGCGCAAAGCTTGTGTTATGGGTACTAGACAACTGATAAATGTACTTAAATACATATTTTTTAAATATATACTTATAATACATAGAAAATACCCAGACCAAGACAAACAGACATGTTCATGCACACAAATGTTTGTCTTGTGCGGGAATCGAACCCGCGACCTCGGAGTCAAAGTGGCCATTCCTAACCATTCGACCACCGCGCTCGTCACTACACACGACGACAAATTATAATATATAGTTACCTAATATAATATAATTACATAAAACCGCCACAAAACCCATCGTGCGACCAATATTGAATCTTATTTTAGGACAAGAGCTAAAAATTTGGATTCTCAAAATTTATGTCAAAAACTCATACAGCTTGAGAATTTACATCTATTGGAAGATGGCTATATGAATAACGATAATAAATTATTTGAAATATCAAAATAGATACTAGCAATAGTGATAGTATACTATTGAATGGTGATATTTTACGTCATGACACCTTCATTAAGAATATTATAGAAAGCCAGCTAGAATAAAAGAGAAGGAGGGAAGACCATACAGTTATTGTTGATGATGTTGATTGTTGGCATTTGCTGGAAAATTATTAACAAGTTCTTATTCATTCAGCACTTCTACTTTAATTTTATGACGAGCGCTTTATTAATAACCAGACAGTTATTTTAAAGAAATCAAGGAAAAAGCAGAAGTCATGTCGTACCAAGAGCTACAGAAACTCGGGAAAATAAGAGACGGATAGCAGACGTTCCACCGACAAGAGCACAGATCTTAAGTATTGATGATGATGAAACGTTTCTACAAACATCAAGTTTTAAAAGAACGCTCAAATTCAGACATACCGAGCAAAGTTTTAAAAGATGATGAAATTCCTGAAGTTTCTAAACTTGTTTGTTCGAATGTCATTTATCGAGAGAGAGCTGAAATGATGCTTGAAGTATGCAAAGTAGTGATACTAGCGTAACATGACAAACATGACAGTAAAGTTTTATCGGTCACAATAAAAATATTATTGTTCAGTATCAACGATATTACGTTCTTAATGTAATCGTAGGAACTTTTATTTCACCAGTTTTAGTTTGCATGTCCAAAAATTCATTTCAGATGACACCAATACAAATTGGACACCTTACCAATCAATCGCTTCCACGTTTCTAAGAGCATTAATTATAGGTAAAATTAGAACAACGGTTACAGCTGCCTTGGAAGTTACAAAAAATATATCAGAAGAAATTTGTATGAGTGGGATATTTTAGAAATTGAGTTCCCCTTTGTAACCTCCACCTCACAGAATACCGCAGCCAAATAACAATTTCCTATAGGGCTCTTGTGTTAATATAGCTACGGTAACCGCTTCACATCAGGCGGGCCGTACGCTTGTCTGCCACCCGATGTAGTATAAAAAAAAGTGTCGCAGATTCGACCACGGCAGTCGTGACGGCTGCAGTCGCATGTTTCTTCTGTTTCAGATGTTGGAGATTCGCCGAGACGACCACATCAGCTGGAGCAGAGACGACCAAAGCAGACACGGCAGTCGCATGCAACTACTAACGGTAGTGGGTGGGTGCCGGCCGGTAGTAGTTTGCATGAACAAATTGGTGGCGGAAGCACGCAAAATAGTATAGATCAAATTGCCTAAAAAAAAGTATGTTTCTGTTCTTAAAATAGTTTATTGAACATTATGCACTTCTTCATAAAAGAATGAAAAACTGATGAGACGTTCCGTATCATAAAACTGGACCCCACGTCCTCGTAAACTAGTACCTAACCAAAACCATCGCATCGATGCATTTTTATACAAAAGCAATAAACTATGGACCGGGACGAAAACGACAATGGCGCACTTAAGGCACTCATAAACGGTATATCACATCCTACGGACATTGTTATTTATATAGACGTGTTTGGCAAACTTATACGATTCACTTTATTGAAAATATTCTAAGTTTACTAATTCATTATCGAGGAGCTCGATGGAGTCGATGCGTGTTTTGGCCTAATCAAACACGCAAGTTAAGCAATATCGCCCGTAGCCTGTCCATAGATGGGTTTATTTATCTCAAGCTTCTCCGTTCTTCGGAGGGCACGTTAAGCCGTCGCTCCCGGCTGTCGTCAGTAGATGACGGTCGTTATGTCCAATCTGCTGTTGAGCAGCGTGGTGGAGTATGCTCTAAACCCCTTCGATTGAGGGGAGACCCGTATCCCAGCAGTGGGATGAAGAAGGGTTGAGGATGACTAATTCATTATGCTTTTTTTTATTTACCTACAAAATTTTTGTAAGATCTAGTCACAGGCAATGCTTGGGCGAACGTTTTTATCATTATCAGGACAAAGCTAGACCATTTTGTCGCCTGCGTAAACCTCTATATTGTAAATTTCAGCAATATTCTTTGAGCCATTATTAGCGAGATCGTCGTAGATGACTTTTATATACGCGCATACAAGAATTACTAGCAAATTGTGCCTTTATATACATTTTTATTTTTAGATAGCTAAAATCAAAATGGTACTTACTTATAAGGTCAAGAATGTAAGAAGAATTTCGTACTACAATGAAAAGCTATCCTAAGGCTATGTGACCTTTTATTTTTTCGGTTTGTTATATTTACAAGTACGTCACAGTAAACTATCGGGAAGAATACGTCAATAGCATAAAAACTTTACGAGATATTTTATTTTGAAAATCACAATTTTAGGACTTTTCCGTTGCTTTTCCGGCAACGCTCCATACCAAAAGGCAACTAAACGACGGCGTCACGCTTTCGTATGTTAAATATTGGTTTATGCAGCTAGTGTCGTAACAAAAATTTTAGATTTTTTTTGATGTTTCTCTAATATACATATTTTAATACTTTCATCCTTTTAAAATGATTTTCCTACCAACATTTTGATAGACTGTAAAACAAGTGAGGCGTAAATTAAAGATCGCAGATCGTTCTAGTTTTGTGTGTATTTACAATGTTACTAATGCAAATTTAATATTTAAGAATTTTCAAACAATTTCATCAATCGAAACTATAACAATATGGTTATCCACAATACACAATAGAACATTGCACGTACGCAAATACCTTTCAATCAACGTTCGCAGCGACAGAGAGGATCGCACGAACAAAATTTAATTCCGAGAGCATGCACACGATATCCGAACAGAACATAAATACTAATGTGACTCTGAACTAACTCACGTTTTCGGCAGCACACACAAACGACACTGTGTTAGAGTTAGGAGTTAAATTTGAAGATACTATTGGCGAAGATAGCGACACAGTAGCGAGTAGACGGGTAGTTGGAATAACTGTTAAGATAGAAGCGTCGCCGGTCGCTCGTCAAGACGAAGTAAGAAAAGTGAGCTTGGCGCACTCGTCCGCATACAAATAGTTTACAAATGGCATGTTGGTGCGGTGTCGCGCTGTCTCAGTCCAAGTCATAGTCTGACTTTGGACTTTGTGACTTTGATTATAATGTTTAATATCCAGAATAAGACTGATAATCTTTTTATTATACTCTTTTACTTTATTTTCCCCGTTTGTACCTATGAAACTAAGTTATATTTACAGTTTTCTAATAATCTTCTTTTGTCAGACACGTTTAACGTTTAATTTAAAACTACAAAATTTTATCGAACGCTATGCATTTTGTGCATATTTATTTGTATCAATGAGATATTAGATTAGAGATGAATAATTTTTTGTATTATTATTTTTGATATTTCTAGTATTTTTATCGCTAGGTATATGCTTGTTTTTGATACGGCTTATTATAAGCATGCTGCACATAAGTTGAGGTAATGCAAAGATTTCACAATTTATGTTGCGCGTATGTGATATACTGGCCGTGTGGTTTCCGGCAGATTAGAATAGAATCACTCCGTCTCTTCCCGTGGATGTCGTACAAGGCGACTAAGGGAAGTACATTATCAAACATCGATCAGGCCACCCCAACCTGTTTGGCCAGCGTGGGGAGTGTAGGCCAAATCCTCCTCCTGTCTGGGACGGATGAGAGAGGGTCGTGCTCCTGTAGTAGAGACTAAAATGATCTGATGATGTATGTGATATTACTTACTTGAATATTTTAAGAGACACAAATGGGATTAAGTTAAAGTTAAGAATATTTTAAGAGACCACACCTCTGGTAGTCTTTTAATACAAGTTTGTATATCTACAAGAAATGACAATCTTAGTGGCGCCACCAATTAGTTCATGTAAACACCCATTACCATTAGTAAATGCATGCGACTGGCGTGGCTGCTTTGGACATCTCTGCTCCAGCTGCGGTGGTCTCTGTAACTCTCTACCATCTGAAACAGAAGAAACATGTGACTGCCGACGTTCCAACTGTCGTGGTCGTCTCTGCGACACGTGTTTCGTCTCTACGCGAGGCATCATCAGGTGATCTGTAGATGTTGATGATTAGAACAACAACTTATAAAAATAATCTTAGTCATATTTTTTTTTTATACTACATCGGGTGGCAGACAAGCATACGGCCCGACTGATGTGAAGCGATTACCGTAGCCATATTAACGCACGCAACATAAAATATCGAATCGATCGCGCGCTGCCACACCCGCTGCCAATGCAGGAACGCAACAATCCTCAAGGGAATTGTTATTTGGCTGCGGTATTATGTGCGATGGAGGTACATTCCTCAGTCGGGTAGCTTACAATTACGCTCCCTACCTCTCTTTTCGCCAGAGCTTCGTTTGTCAGCCAGCAGGGTACACCGCGTGCAGGTGAAGTTGGCTTTGGTTCAAAGATGTTTATGAACCACTTACACCCCAAATTTTATTTATCTCGTCTCTGTATTAATACTATTTATTAATACCTTAACTTGTTCATTAATCTGCCTGTTCTGATTGAAATACTAATCAACTACGTATTAAATTGTCACATATCAATTTGCAGTTTTGTGTTCAGCTCCAAAAGTCATAAATTTATTAACTGATCTTGAGTTAAGGGTCTGTAATTGTCTTCTGTCTCGTATCGTATAGTGGCAATGACAATATATCTCAGTTTACCCCATTCAATGTTGAGAACCGGTACGATCGTTGCATACTGATATGTTACTTTAAAATTTATTGCTAGACAGCCCCACAAGATATTGCCGATATCAATACTAATAGAAAAGTCTACTTCACTTTTAATTTGGCTCTCTTTTCTAAAAATACTTAAGAGAGTATATATTAATACATGAAGCAAAAACTTTGTACCCCTTTTTACAAAAATTGTATAGACGGAGGAGTATGGAATTTCGAAATATTAGTTTATATAAATTATACATAAAAAATTACATTAAATCAATAAAAAAAAATACACAAAAATATACGAGTATTTAACACACACACGCATAAAATATTTTTCTGTTTTGTTGTTAAAGTCATCATCATCATCAGGTCATTTTAGTCTCCACTACAGGAGCACGACCCTCTCTCGTCCGTCCCAGACAGAAGGAAGATTTGGCCTACACTCCCCACGCTGGCCAGACGGGTTGTGGAGGCTGTTAAAGTCATAATTTAGATTAATTATGGTCGAATTTCCACCACTGGGCGACCGCTAGTATTTATGAATTTTCCAAGATTTTAATACAAATTTTTCAAAATTATAATGTTTATTTCCTTATGTCAGTAGCAACTTTCTCGTCTTTACAAACGATCAGTTATGACATGTTCAACCGACTAGAAAATATATTTTGATGTTAAAAAAATATATTTTGCCAAGAAAATATATTTAGTCCAATAAATAAAACAAGTTATGGTCGTTAAAGTTGTTTGATATTTAAATAGGATGTTGTTTATAATGAAAACTGTGTAATCTTCTGCACACTTATTTCATGGTTAATTTTTGTTTGTGTGTTTATGTAGACTTCGTGTTCACTTGATATTTTGTTTCTTACTAATTGACCCGAGCCCACTTCTTTGCGCGGTAAACATTCTTATGAAAATGTCAATTTTTCAGGTTCATATATAGCCTATGACATTCACAAATAATGTGGCTTCCTATTAGTAAATTATTTTCAAAATCTGTTCAGTAGACCTAGAGATTACCTCACAAACTTTACCTTTTTATAATATTAAGAATAGATTAGCTTAATCACTACATAGTATAAAACAAAGTCGCTTTCTCTGTCCCTATGTCCCCATGTATGCTTAAATCTTTGAAACTACGCAACGGATTATGATGCGGTTTTTTTTAATAGATAGAGTGATTCAACTGGAAAGTTTATATGTATAATATATGCATAACATAGTAGAAAAACACTGATAATTTAGAGGTTTCTAATGTGATGTCGTAAATAAACACATTTTTTTGCTCTTTCATTGCAAACGCTGGCTGAACCCAACGAGATAGATCAAAATAATGTAGTACAGTATTGTTCACCTTAAAATGGTCTACAAAAAAGTTCGCGATGGTATATGTCTATCTCTTAGTGGTAACACACAATAACCGTTATTTTATCCTTTGCTTTTTACAAGAAATAATGCCTTATTTACGAAGCGATTTTAAGCAATACAGAATTAATCCTTATCCAATTAAGTACCTTAAATACATTGCGCATTTAATATAGATCAATATGGCCCTTCACAGCATGTAATTTAAATGAATAGTTTAGAAGATATTACACATTTAAAATGCAGGGACATAACGGCTGTGGCGGTACCGGCCGCGGAGCCGGCGGCGTGTGCTTATAACTGGGGAAGGACTGGATAGGACAAAGCGCAAAGACCTTCTGTAGTACATTTAGTATCAGCATTGCACCCGTGCGAAGCCGGGGCGGGTCGCTAGTAACAAATATCAAGAAAATCTTTACTTTTTGAATAATTTATGAATATAAACGCATTCATGACGTCAGCATGGTGTACTTTATCAGATGTGGTATCATTTATTTGTTTTTCTTATTATCAAATAAGTAGTGTAAAAACTTGTAAAAAATATTAATATTTTTTATAAGTATCTAACTTGTGAAGATTAATATTTTGATCAACAAGAAAACTGAACTTTTCTGAACAAACATCTGATTCATCTTATGAGACCCAAGACCAAATTTCTTTTCCTTACAAACGTAATTATTCACTTCTACTTTATTTAAATTTGATATTTACCTCCAATACCCTAAAATGTTAAATCACTTCCCACTACAAGCAACTTTTGAAACAGGAGAAAACACAACAAAATTAGATTTAGCCGAATTTAATACTGGCAGAAAGTGTTCAGGCGATTTGGGAGTGCGGCTCACGGATTGAATTTACCTCCGCCTGGGAGAAATGGATATGCTATGCATTATGGAACAACAGTAGCTGGATAAGACGGGGAAATTTGAATTTTTTGTTCACCCTGAAAAGTATTCAGTGAGGGTAGTTGGTAATTCACCAACAGCGGTATTATGCTTGTCTATTTTAGATGCTTGCATGGAAATGACATTACCAGGAGTATCATAGCGATATTAATAAACCGCAGATAGCAAATTTTCTGATCGGTTTGTTCCAAAAACATGCAATGATTTAACAATCAATTGAGCGATTTAACAACTCAATGTTTTAGGTCCCCAATAGTGTTAGATACTTAAAATCCGTGGTGCACGGTAGTTTAGCTTCACATGACTAGCCATCTCTTTAGGCGCTAAGAGGGGAATCCCAATTTCAAAAGCTTCTTACTCCTACTAATTTCTTCTGATTAAATTCATTATGAGTTCCAAGACAGCCGTAGTTTTACCCCCGGGACTGCAATGGACTTTACTGTTCATTGCCTTTTTTGGCGGCTGTTAATTCTGGCCACACAGGAGAAACAGTGGTGGGAATGTGTGGTGGGCCCCCGTCTCGTACATCAATTGAGCGGCCAAGTATACTTCTGAACTGATGTACCTAGATAAATAGCTAAACCTACCCTAGGACTCTAGCTAACACAATACATTCGGATACTCTTAATCATACCCATGCCTATACCCATACCAATTCGCTTAGTTAACGCCTCGACAAAGAATGTTGAAACCTAATATAAAAAGAGAATCAAATGTATGTGGTATACGTTTGATCTCTCATAGTCCATAGATTTAAACATACTTGATGATGTCTTTTACAAAGCAAATTATCATTTTTAATACAGAGTTCATAATCTGTGTTATCAAAATGTATAATTGCTAACAATGCGACTGTAGAAGGTGACTCTGAGGATTTTTCAAATAACTCCCTTGAACACATTCTATTTCACAAACTGTAGAATTATACAAAAGGAGATATAGACTCAAGAGTCTATATCTCCATTATAGTATAATTGACACGTCAAATCTTGATGAAACCAGTTGATTAAACAGCCTCTATGAGAACAAACAAAGCGCATGCAATATTCAGGCCTCTTCCAGTATAATTCACCGGCATTACCGTTAGCTCCGCACCGTGCCCTAGGGACGCTTTTTCCCCCATTACTTCTATAACATCACTTTATGATACTGACTGTACTTTTTTTATTATTCATGATAATACGCCGTACATTAGCGTGTTGTTCTTCGCGTTCTTACAACTCACAGCGCAACTTGCCGTCTTTTTGTCGTACAGCATCATTATTTATTTATGTTTCACTATATGGTAAGTGTTTTACAGGATTGTTCGAAAGGAATTCAAAGTTCGGTTTCATTACAACTTTTTGGTGATTGCGTGTTTTGAATTTGGTTCTATTTTATCTAAAATTTTCAACATCAATGTAGATTTATTAACTGCGGAAGTATTTAACCAGTTCAACCTTATCTATTATTAATTATCTATGCTACACGTATAACAGTTTCATTTTCTTATAAAACCGAAAATATTAACTGCTATATACTTTGGGATAGACCATTACTGTCTAAAGTATCTAGTCTCCCTTAGTTTTTTCTTCTAATTCTTAGCCTACATTAAAGGTAATCTAAGATGTTAATATTATCACAATTTTAGCCTGACCGCAGGCTATTTAACATAGACCTATATTTATACAACTCGCTTATAAGATAATTGGCGATCTACTACAGTACATTACCAAGACTGTATCACGATTGGTGAAACTGTGGAATCAACTTACCTCATCGGTATTTCAGAACAATTACGACATGGGAGCTTTCAAAAACAGTGTCATTATTTCCGTTAAAGGCTGGCAATAGCTCGCCGACCTTTTGGTGTTGCTAATCTCCATGGTCGATGGTGACATCTTTCCACCAAGTGACCCACATGCTCGTTTGCCCTCCTTTTATATATAAAAAGAATACATCGTTAGTGATGTGTCTATCAACACTTACTTGTATCTTACTGCCTATATTATTTGATTAAATAACCGTTCAATTTAAGGTACATTTCCTTCAATATCTTTCTTCGTCTACTAAGTTTCTTCAAGTATCATGTCAGCATGTAGGTAACATTTCCTTCGATATCTTTCCTCGCTTACTAAGTTTCTTCAAATATTACTCGTACGTCAGCATCAACGTAATCAATATCTTTGTCACTAAATCACATTATGTTTTGCTAAGCAACAAAGGACCCAAATCCGAAATCCTCTTCAAGCGTGTTCAAATTGACATCTGTTTTCTCAGAGTAGTCTTAAATATATGTAAAATCTTTCATCGTGGCGCGGAGAAGCTCTGACCCGTTTCTGGGCAGCCTCTGACCCCGTTCTCCGCATTATACAAATCTTACATCCGTATCTGAATTTACTTGGTTCCCTTATCCTAGTATTTTTAAGCCACTACTAAAAGAGATTCGTATTCTTACGCAAAGTTGGTATTCCAGTTAAGTTGTTTTTTATATTACATTCTTTTTTGTTACTTAAAGATTTTCTCGTGTTACTTAAGATGACGAATTAATGAATAATATTATTGAGTTTCCATATAGAGGTGATAATATTTCGTATGAAAACGTGCGCTGCTCCTGGTATTTTCCTTTTAAATAAAAACCTAAAACCTATTTTAAAAATCGAACTGCAATTTTAAACTTAAACTAATCTATACAAAAAAAGAAATTCCTCTAGTCCGTCGTCAACCCTTAGTCATCCCACTGCTGGGATACGGGTCTCGCCTCAATCGAAGGGGTTTAGAGCATACTCCACCACGATGCTCAGCTGAACGCGTACGCACATGCGGTGTGCGGTGCGGTGCGGGGTGAAGCAAAGCTAACACGAATACGATCAGTTGTTAAGAGAGGTAGGATGAGCATAATTGTAAGCTGTCCGACTGGAAAATACCTCCACCTCACAGAAGACCGCAGCCAAATAACAATTCCCTTGAAGGTTGTTGTGTTCTTGCGACTGCTGTAAGTAACTAAGCAATTGCTACGTTGTTGGCAGCGCGGCGCGCGACCGATATTTGCAATATTTTATGTTGCGACTTGCGAGCGTTTTTATGGCTGCGGTAAGCGCTTCACATCAGGCGGACCGTACCACCTTGTCTATCACTCGACGCAGTAAAAAAAAGTTAGCTTGATATTTTCAAATTAACATGGCTATCCGTCGTAAAGAAAGACCTGGAGAAATCCAACACAGATCCATTGACGACACAGAGTGGATCACTCTGGAGACGAAGGATTAGGAGAGCCGACCCCAAACACACAGGGAAAAGGCCGGAGGAAAGAGATATGCAAGTCGTAGTCCTTTTTTTGTCCGCAGCGATGGTGGAGTACGATTAATCCCATAAAGGATTAAAGTAGGCGATATTTTTATACAAATTAATATAATGATCTCCCATGACACGAAACCGGAACAACTAATTGAATTAAAACCAAATAACAATGACAACAAATAATATAATTCATATAATTAACAATTGCAGCTAACTACGTCAATTATGAGGTGGGCGACAGCTACAATATTACAAACTGCGCTGAAACGGAGCGGGCGTAGGACACGCCGACTTGTAATTAATTGCCAATTAGGACGGCCTTCGTGTCATGCGAATTACAACGTTACGTTTAAACACACGCTGTTGGTAAACAAGGGCTTGTAATGGGAACAAGTCAATTCATTTTGTTTTTTATGTGTAGTGAAAAAAGGGCGTGGCGCGTATTGTTTCGAAACTGGTTGTAATATGCGGCATGATCATCAACATCTTTGAACCAAAGCCAACCTCACTTGCAAACTGATAAACGAGGCCCTGACAAAAATAGCGTGTTTTTTAAACTACTAATTGACTGGGGAAGTACCTCCAAAATTCTTAAAAAATAAGAAAATAAAATATGTATGTATGGTAATTATTGATAATAATAAATCAGTCTATTAAAAAAATCGATGATAAGCTCGATGACGCCGTTGTGCGTGTGAATCTACTCGAACACACAAGTTAAGTAACGTAGACCGTAGGCTGTCTATGGACGGGTTTATTTACTTGAGCTCCTCCGTGCTCTGGAGAGCACTGGTAAGCCGTCGGTTCGGCTGTTATCATTAGCCCAAATTATTATATTGACCATAACATATTATATTTAAATAGTTTATTTTAATAAAGCAAAAGGAACTACAACATCAATACATTCCACATCGAATATATTACGCAATCGTAGACTTACAAGTATACGAAGTAGGTATGCCAAATTGAAATTAATTAAAATGTCAAATAGTAATGTACGTACACGCAGTTACAGTCCAAAGTTGAGTTGGTGTAATTATCGTCCCTTAATTGATCTGCTTTGTACGCGGATTACCAATTAATTAGGGAGTGATGCTAGACACGGCCACGGCAAGTGGGCGATGTCTCAAGTGAACTAGCTATTATTATATAGTCACTGTAGATTATTCGTACTGTGCGGTCACAGCAATACAACCAGTACTTTAACTTCATACTAGCGCTCAAATCGGCGCACGCACACAGCCAAGCGTCATTAGCGTCATTTACACGACCGCTCAGGGGCCTTACCACAAGCTCTAAACGCAGGAATGGAACCATCATGGTTGCGAATTTATGAATGAAATTCATTGATAAATACGCAACCATCATAGTTCCATTCCTGCGTTTAGAGCTTGTGGTAAGGCCCCAGGAAGTTTTAGTGCGCGCGCTCAGGAAGTTTTGGTGCGCGGCGCACCAACTTCCTTCTTCTTCCTGAGCGGTCGTGTAAATTACGCTTGGTTGTGTGCGTGCGCCGATTTGGGCGTTTCTGTAGACGATTTCTTCGTCGCATCATCAATAGACAAATTCCGGCTTGCAACTCATGGTTCGGTCAAGTGACGAGCTTATAACGAACCCATCATATTGTCGGCCACAAAGACAAACCAAAGAGACAAAAGATGATGACAGTCAAGGTAGTGCACATGTGGGTTTAATAAATAATAATAGATAAATAAATATTTCTGGACAATTTACACAGCGCCATCTAGTCCCAAATTAAGCGCAAAGCTTTTTTGTTATGTTATGGGTACTAGACAACTGATAAATGTACTTAAATACATTTTTTTTTTCGTAAATACATACTTATAATACATAGAAAACACCCAGACCAAGACAAACAGACATGTTCATGGACAGAAATGATTGTCTTGTGCGGGAATCGCACCTCGGAGTCAAAGTGGCCATTGCTAACCATTCGACCACCGAGCTCGTCAATAGCAGTGGAATGTACTTCTTTTGGCACTACCACAATACACTGAGAAAACTGCATAGTAATACAGTTGTATTACTATGCTGTGGCACTACACCCATTCCTAAGGGTGTAGTGCCACAGCATAGTAACACAGCACAGTATATCATCTTCCTGGATGATGGGAGACTCGTATACCATGAAGATTTGTTGACATGTTGACTTCAAAAATCCAGCAAAGTATCAATACAAACGACTTTGTGAATTTAAATCCATAACTATTCTCCTATTTCATTTTATATTTTATATAACATTACAAAAGCTAGCTATTTTATCATGCCAGATAGAAGACAGACGATCGACTGCACCGAATTACCCGTCCGCTGCATCTTGCACCTCGCCTCTCCACAATTAGATTTGCATTCACGGACCTACAATTAGCTGCGTTTTGCTCCAATGGGCACCGTCTGAAACTTAATAAGCCTTGAACTTTGCGTTCCTATTTGCTTGATTGGAAGTGTAAGCGATGGAACGAAGTTGAAATAGTTTTTGATGGAAAAAAGATTGAATTATAGGTCTAGTTAGATAGATTTACATTAAGATGGCGGCAGTGGTGTGCAGGGAAATTGCAAGATGTTGTGGTTTTAGTAAAGTTATGGAATTTATAATAAATTCAATTTAAAAAAATAAAAAGCTGTTTTAAACGTTTGTGAAAGGACTGTTTGATCGTATTGCCGAACTATTTTGTAAATTAGAAATGCTAAATACTGCTCATTTTAAGTGAACTGCAACTTGTTCTTATGAGTAATAAAGATCTTTAAAGCGAAACCCATGCAATTCTTTTAGACGATTTATCTAAGTATTATAGACGATACCCGAAATCTAGACGCTCCTAGGTTTCACTAGTTAAACCTAAGGTACGTATCGTCCCTCTTCAAAAGCACGTCGAGATTAGGTTAGGATAAGCTTGTGATCAACAAAAAACGAGCGAGCGAAGTGAGTGGAGCTCGACTGGCTTTTGGAGAGGGAGATGAGGTACCTAGTAAAATCTAGTAGCGCTTAGATTTCGGGTATTAACTATAGCATAACCACTAAATTATCATCATTGCTGTATTTATGTATTTCTATGAATGTATGTTTATTGAATATATACATTATTTTATTTTCTGCGGTAATTCTGAGTACTATTTTGTTAGTCGTAGTATTATATTTTTTACTTAAATCTGCTTCTTCAGATCCGCATTCGTAATTTTCTGCTACCTCGAAGGTTGACTGGTAGAATGGTTTTACCGTTAAGTCCGCCTTTTGTCGTCGTCAACCCTTATTCATCCCACTGCTAGGATATGAGTCTCCCCTCAATTGAACGGGTTTAGAGCATACTCCACCAAGAACTCTCTGAGACGAATATGAAACCGTTTGAATAGCGCCGCACCCACTAGCGTTCATTCGTGCTCTGCACAGACGTCACTATTTAGGTAGTAGTTAAGACCACGATATTTGTACGGAGTGGCTAGGGTGTACACTAAGGTTGCCTTGAACATTTTGCTGTAATAAGGCCACCTTATACATGTTTGTAATTATTATTATTTTTTATATGGTGGGGGGGGGGGGGGGGGCAAACGAGCATGTAGGTCACCTAATGGAAAATACAGCAAGACCAAGGGGTCGCCGATCCGTTGCCCGCCTTTTAAGGGAAAAATTTACTCTGTACTAGAACGCTCCCACGTCGTATTTTTTTGGGAATACTGCTGAGGGAAGTTGATTCCACAATTGTACAGTTCGTGGTAGAAAGTGTCTTAAAAAGCGTACTGTTAATCGCCAATTATCAAGTTGATATGGATTACAATTAACATTGTCACAATAATAATTTCTATTGTGTAAATAAATAATATTCTTGCTATCTTTGAAGAACTCATTCGATTTGTCAACAAATGTATGAAACCAAAAAAAAAATTGTTCAATTTGCAGTACGGTACTCGTATAAGTATACAAATATGTACACAGGTCTGATACGTTCAATAGAAATGTATGTGCTGAAATCTGAACGTCTTGCGTCTCAAAGACACATAAACTGCGCTTCATTTTCATGAATATATTCATAGCAAAGCTCTCGTGTGTACTGGTATTTTGATGAGGTATTGTTTAGTAACAATTTTACTCTGTGACATTAAATACATAAACTCTGAAATTATGCAGAGACATGTAAAAAACGAATTAAACAAATAACACCTTACGAATATAACCTTTTATAGATGAATAAAATTGGAATGTCTGTTTGTAATATTAAAATAATCGCTTTTTACTAAATGTAAATACACGGTACATATACCAGAATAATATTTTTTTACAATTTTTGTCTATCTGTCTGTCTGTTTGTTCCGGCTAATCTTTGAAACGGTTGGATCAATTTTGACGGGACGTCATATTCTCAAAGGACCATATTCGTAAATCACCACATTCGCAAAACACGATATTCGCAAAACATCATATTCTCGAAATATCATGATCTTATAAAACCACATTCGCAAAATACAACATTTTTGTGATACCACATTCAAAGTGCAGTCACTGGTGTTTTACTTATTTTTTTATTAAAAAAATTCGTAACTGTTTAGTAATTGGTGCATAAAGTCGCCATCGGCATTATTTTTTTGAAGCCCAGTGTCCTTTTTTACCTTTTTACAATATGATGTTTGGAGAATGTTGTGTTTTGCAAATGTGATCTTATAAGATCATGATATGTTTCTCAACACATCATGATCTTATAAGATCACATATATGTTGTTTTGCGAATATCGTGTTTTACGAATATGATCTTTTGAGAATATGATATTCAGCGACGGGAAAAGGGATGGAGTAAAGTTGCTTGCATAAAAATCTAGGTTTTACGATCCTGCCCCCTTACCACCATCTCTTATTGCGATTCAATAATTGAATAGATTGCTTATTCATACCAATGAATAAGCGACTCTATTCCATTTGAAATTCAAGATGCAGATAATAATTAAGAATATAATGGACTACAATAAATTTATTTAAATTAATATTATTTTGTAAAAAGTAATTGAATGTGGATTTAAATGTAATTTAATTTAATTTAGTAAAATGATTAAAAATTAAAATATGTACATATTGCCCGTCGCTTTAAATTAAATTAAATTAAAAAAATTAAAGAAAAACTAATTAATTAATTTTTCTTTATTTGAAAATTAAATTAAATTATTTTCTAATAAAACTAGATATCTTTAAAAACGATTAACATTTCATTTCAAATTAATTATTTAAAATATTTTTACTACAATAATTATCTCTTTTAAATTCAAGAATATTTTATATAAAAATTTTAATTAATAAACTCTGATACGAGTCGCTTATTCATTGGTATGAATAAGGATTCTGTTCAGTTATTGAATCGCAATAAGAGATAGTGGTAAGGAGGCTGATTTCTATAAGTATGCTGGTCAGCGCCAACGTGTTTAGAGTATACTGTATGTTGTACTTATACTGTGGCTGCGATAAAGGTTTCCAACTGAAAGAACTTTTATTATCATACCTGCACGACACATAAAAATAATCGGATTGAGAGGTATATATTCAAAATACAGAACAAAAACTCGTACAATAGCAGTAAGCACCTTAAACTGAGGACCATTGTCACGATATTTCTATACTGAAACCTCGTAACAATGCGACAGGGTGGACATGTGTTCCTTCTCACGCTTTGGAGCAGTAAAAGTACTCAATAGAATTTTACCATTATATTTTATTTAAATGTATACATACTGCATTATCAACTCTAGTGACGTCCCACGTTAATATGAAATGAAATTGGGAGTTGGTTAACTTAGTTGGTTATGTTTAAATATTTGGTGTACAAGGAAGATTATAACTTATTAGAACTGTGTTTAGCTGAAAATATGCACACTCCTTGAGTTCTCATGACAATATATGATTTCTAAATTTTTTTTTTTTTTTTATACTACGTCGGGTGGCAGACAAGCATACGGCCCGCCTGATATGAAGCGGTTACCGTAGCCATATTAACGCTCGCAACATAAAATATCGCTCGCGCGCCGCCACCCCCGCTGCCAATGCAGCATTTCCTTCATTTCTGGTGACCTCACTCACTCGCAGGAACATAACAATCCTCAAGGGAATTGTTATTTGGCTGCGGTATTCTGTGAGGTGGAGGTACATTCCCCAGTCGGGTAGCTTACAATTACGCTCCCTACCTCTCTTTTCGCCAGAGCTTCGTTTGTCAGTCAGCAGGGTGCACCGCGTGCAGGTGAAGTTGGCTTTGGTTCAAAGATGTTGATGAACCACTTACACCCCAAATGACGCCGTTTTTAATCCAATATAGAGGAGATGAAATTGATGAGAGAAACACAATAAGTAAAAACATTTTATTTTTTTTGTTAACGTGTTATTTTATACTACGTCGGGTGACAGATAAGCATACGCCTGATGTGAAGCGTTAAAAAAGTTTGACGCTAGTAATGTATATTTCTTTGGCATGCTCTATAACCTAAACCGCTTGACGGATTTTAACGTAATTATGACGATATTCGATTCGCTTTAGAAGTGACGTAATGAGCGACGTAAAGTTAAGATATTGTTTCATTATGACATTCGCGAAAATAAATTTGTAGAACAGAAACAAAACAATGTTACAATTCTCAGTTGGATTTTTTGTTTCTGTTAATAATTACTTGAAAGATACTATGTATAACATTATAAATGTGAATGTAAGTTTGTTTGTTACGTTTTCACACCGAAACTACTCAATCGGTCATCATAAAACTTTGTACACATATCCTCCAAGATATTAGGAAGGACATATAAGTACTTTTTATTACAAAAAAAAAAAAAAAAAACGCGGGTGAGCCGCGAGTGGAAGTTGCTACTTAATTATGTGTGTTTCTTGACAGAAGTCAATATATAATATTGACGGAAGTCAATGAATGCAGTAGAAACTGCTTTCCGATGATATAAAATCAATAAGCAGCAAAAAAAAAATAGGAGTAAGTCATTGAAATTTTCGTTGAATTCGTTTATTTTTCTATACAAAGATATTTTTCAAAATATTTTTATAATAATGTTTGACGTGTCAAAATTCATAAAGATAATATTTGCAGTGCTCTTACTTCATATTATTACACTGTGGCATCCCAAAGAAAACCCCGCGAACCAGTGAGTCGAGAGGGCTGCCGAAAGTTTTTTAATACGTAAACAATGTTAGAATAATTCCATTCTCATTTCCATTCCTGTGAATATGCTTTCGAAAACGTTGTTATAATATGTTTTTAAAATAAACATATTCATTCTCTGTATGTTCTATCTCTTTGGTAATGGTAGTCACGTAATAATATTATATTTTTTTAACACTACCCGGCAAACGTTGTTTTGCCCTATAGATTGTACTAATATCGCTACTAAAAACAGTCATCATCATCAGGTCCATTTTAGTCTCCACTAGAGGAGCACGACCCTCTCTCGTTCATCCTAGACGGAAGGAGGATTTGGCCTACACTCCCCACGCTGGCCAAACGGGTTGGGGAGGCCTGATCGATATTTGATAATGTATTTCCCTTAGTCGCCTTGTACGACATCCACGGGAAGAAACGGAGTGTATCTATTCTAGTCTGCCAGAAACCACACGGCCAACTAAAAACAGTGATTGATCGTAAAATTAATAGTGAAAAATTTAATTTATATGTATTTTTCGACGCTAAGTCATAATAAAAAACCGGACAAGTGCGAGTCGGACTCGCCCACCGAGGGTTCCGTAGGTACGTAGTATCATTATTAAATTTTATGTTTTTCATTATAAATAAGAAATAATGCGTCGAAAAAAATAAATAAAATATATTTTGCAATGTGTACATCAAGCCCTTTCATATGATACCCCATTTGAACTAGTAGTTTCAATTTGAAATTTCGACACCCTATAAAAAATATAGACCCCCTATTTTTTAAGATCTATTTACAAATGTATAGTTTTGAGATTTATTCCTGTACTTGTAGTCTATAACGATGTTACTTGCCAAATTTCATAGTTCTAGGTCAACGGGAAGTACCCTATAGGTTTTGATTCCCTTGAGTGTGTCGAAATATGCGTTTTTTGCTGAATAAACGGCCGTAACTTTTTTCTACGTAAACTTAGCAGTTTGATTATTTTACAACTTCATGGGACCGTAGACCTGAGTATACAGTTCAAATTTCAGCTTGATACCTCCACGCATTCTCGACATAGAAATTCTTGACAGACAGACAGACAGACAGACAGACAGACAGACGGACAACAAAGTGATCTTATAAGGGTTCCGTTTTTCCTTTTGAGGTACGGAACCCTAAAAAAATTGACTTTAAAAAGATTGACTGCTGCCAACGCAGCATGCGTGTGTGGCAGGGCGCGAGCGATATATTATGCTGCGAGCCTTAATATGGCTACGGTAACCGCTTCACATCAGGCGGGCTGTATGCTTGTCTCCCATCCCTAGTATAAACAAAATATGATAATCCCAATGCTGGAGCTGGAGGCCCGTAGGCATAAAGCAATGGCCGCAGGACCTATACTAGACGCTGCAGTGAGGCATGAATATTTGTTTCCACAGTGAGCATAATAAATTAATGTCATCTATCTATAATATAAAAATGAATCGCTGAATGTGTTGCTAAGCGCAACTCTCGAAAACAGCTGAACCGATTTCGCTAATTCTTTTTTTAGAATATTCCTTGAAGTACGAGGATGGTTCTAACGCAGAGAAAAATTAAAAAAATTGCCTGAAAAAGTCTAAAAACAAAACTTTTCTATCTTCCATACAAACGATTCGTAATAATACTTAAATTCAATTTGAACTTTAATACCATACCATAAAGTTCAAGTGTTAGTGGAGATATTCCGGGAAGGCAAAACAATTGAGTGACGTTGACGTGACAATTATAGCGGTACGAAGTTCGCCGGACCAGCTAGTATAAGTATATGTATGAGACGACCACAAATTCTACATACAATTCCAATCCCCAAAACTATACATTTAATATGTGATGTTGGTTGAAATTTGTTTGCACCAATTCACTACCGAATAATGCGATTAAATTGATGTAATTTCTAGAATTTGTGATGTATCACAGGCGTCGTGTAGCGTCGCGGGGCGTCGCTGAATTGACATGAATTTTACATGAACCCACCCTGTCACATGCTTCGTCATTCATTTCGGGCGCTAGTAAAACTTGTTTGCGTTATAAGGTGAAACAAACATATTTATGGCAACGTACGAGTGACACCGCTGGTTTTGCAAACGACCGTTGTGATAACTGCTTAATAATAAAATATATACATGCGTATTGACGTGATAACGTATTAGATGAAAGTCGGCACGCACGAAAATGCATGACTCATTGTCACGTTCCGCCTGAGCCGAGCGTGTAAGCCGTGAATCTTATTGTTGGTCTTTAATTTTTTTACTTCCTGTAATTAATTTCTTTAATAAACTAAATTACACAAAACATTCTCTCGCATTCCATCAAAAAATTAAAATTCAGTAAAATTCCATAGCATTCAAGAATTTTAGGGTACCCTGGTACATTTATCCAAACGTTCATATCTGTTTGTCACATACATTTTTCTACGAAACTTTGCGAGTATATATAGTGAGAGTGATATATAATGCGAGTTCCTAAAGCTATGAAGAGGCATAAAAATCAGAGTCATCTTATTTGGCATATTTATGTGTACATATTTATATATGTATGTATGAATGTATATGTATGTATGATAGAATATGTATGTATTTATTTATGAATGTAATATGTGTATGATTAGGTAAAGTTTACGTATAGTATATTAGTCACTTTTTATGTTTCCTGTAAATATAGTTTTAAACTGCACTTCCCGAAGGTTGACTGGTAGAGAATGCTTTTAGCTTTAAGTCCGCCTTTTGTACCATTCATCTTATTGTGGTCAATAAAGTGTTTAAATAAATAAATAAATAATTAAAATATTAGTAATAATTGTTGTTGTTTACATGAAATTGTTTTACACTACGTGTAGTGACAAACAATCTTACGGCCGTCTGATATGAAGCGCAGAAGCGAAAAACCGCTCGCGACCTTCAATTTCGCTCGCACGCCGCCCGCCCTGATCGCTACCAACATAGGGATGCCATCTCTAAATACTAGCAACCAGGACAAGATGGGTGAAAACTCAGATTTTGAGTCTTAAAATCCGGACATATCATCAATGTTTTTTAGTACTAGTACTATTTTTTATTCTGTGACAAGACGCTTAAACGCAGCATGGAGCGGGCGGGTGATTTAAAACTTGTAACCCTGGACTACAAATGAAATCCCGCCCGGACGCTCCCCGGACGCCCTCCGAACTAGGACAAATCCGGGGAAACCTGGACGGATGGCATCCCTATATCAACAGAAACTCCTTCCTTTCATGACCACTATCACTAAGTACAATTAATAGGAATACAACAACCCTCAAAGAAGTTGCTTATTTGGTTGCAATATTCTGTGAAATGAAGGTACTCACCCTAGTTTCTAAATGTCTACTAAACCAGCTAGTTTCTAAATGTTCTGTGCCCTATCTTTTTTCCCAGAGCCACGTATATTAGTCAGAAGCGTACAAACTACGTGCTGTTGAGGTGAGTTGCGGCCAAATAAAGGATTAGTGAATCTAACAGAAGTGATAGCAGGATTCAGGAAAGATGTTAATTATGATGATGAATGCCAGTTTTTTATTCTATCATCATTTAGACCGTACGTAAATTAATAACTTAAACATATCACTGATCCAACCGATCCAACTGATGTTCCAACATCTGAAGCAGTTACTGCAGTTTACAAAAGAGCCCTAACTTAGCAATCCCAACGCACACTTGACCATTTGTTTATTTCGGCGCGCGCCTAAAAAAGTAAAAAAATGTGCGAAATCAAAAAGCGCGGAAATTCTT
The DNA here is from genome assembly GCA_937001555.2 of Hypsopygia costalis. NCBI lineage: Eukaryota > Metazoa > Arthropoda > Insecta > Lepidoptera > Pyralidae > Hypsopygia > Hypsopygia costalis. The sequence continues at coordinate 25,556,611 of OW443338.2, read as the reverse complement.
TAATTTTCTTAAGAAATTCCTTTTAAGGGGAAGTTCAAATTATTCGTTAATAAAGTCGCGTCGAGGCGGCCTCGTGAAATTCCTTTGATGGCAATGAAATATTGCAAACTACGTAGACCGATCGTCGGGTGACGCTCGAATCCGAGCCTACAAATAAAATGAATTTGCCGGGAGCAACAGTAGAAAATTGGAAATGTCATTTTCGCCCTTTTTTTAATGTTTGCGGCGGCACGCTGTGTGGCAGCATTCGTTTCGTGCGATAGGATTACCGCCTGCCACGCCTCACGCCTTGCCTCGCCGCCAGCGTTCCGATTTTTACCTGCCACGCCAATCGATTGTCGTGAATAACCAGCCAATTGGTAATTTTAAACATTTTCTTATTTCGCGCGAGGCTGCAACTGCCACGTTAGGGTTTTTTAACCTTTTGTTGCGGATTTCTTGTGTTCAGATTTTTGGTTTAGTTCGTGCTGGGAATTATTCTCCTAGGTTTTGCATTACCCTCTAGAGTTCTGCATGCGACGTTCTGCGTTGTATTTTACATAATTCTGCAGTTGAATTCGGAATTTGGGAATATTGTGTTACCAAGTTTGACTCTTCATCTATTTTTAGGGAATGTGGAGAAAACTTGTATGTATTTTTAGTAATTTGTAGGACTTTAATGCATTCAAAGCAAGAAACAATGTTGCCCATGGCGGACATACCAATCATCAAGGATCCTTTCTAGACAAAAAATATGTAAAATAAAGTTCTTCTGTTTTCTTTTATTTTTATGAAAGTATCTCTAATATCATGTTGATGATCTTCTTATTATCATACTTTTTATATTTATATAATAAAAAAATATTATTATTAAAATGTGAAAGCTTATGAGGATGTATGGATGTATAGATATATGAATGGATGTTCATCCTAAGGCCGATATTTGCAACGTGTACAATCCAATGCAAATAAATACAAGAGACTACTTAGGCGTTCTTCAAGAAAGGCGTAAAGAGGTTTTTACAGGATCGGCAACGCATGAGTAAGTGATGACTGCTTACCATCTGGCGGATCGTATGTTTGTTCGATATCTAAGTTGTACATAAATAAAAACAATACAATTTATTAGACCAACAGAAAATACTACTACTTAAGAAAATAACTGCTATGAAAATATATTAGCGATATATGACACTATATTCCATAAGTATGCACAAAACTGTCATATTTCCACTGAAATATGACACTGTAACAAACAACGAACACAGAGAAGCCATGACTTGGCATCTAAACACACATTAAAGTATTCTAAATGAACAAAGTTGTTCACGAACGCTGCCGAGTAGGTCTCTAAATTGGCACTTCCAGCGCTGTCAGCGCTTCCTCCCGTTCCTACAGTTCCACTTCCTTCGTAGGATCCCTGCGCAGGAAATAGAAGATGAAACGTCAAGTTCATTTTGTTGTTGTTAATTTTACTTATATCATTTTTCATCGGTACGATAGAATATAAAGTAATTGTCATGTGTGAAGTATCTTTAAAAGATACGACCCGCCTGCTGTCAAGTGTTGACCATAGCTATATAAACGAACGCAACATGAAATATCGCTCGCGCGCTGCCAACTCTGCTACCAACGCAGCAACTCCTTTCCTTATCTGAAACTTTTTTGTGAAAAAATACTTAACTTTTTCCCTTCGCTCGTCTTAGATTCTTATTTTTTTTAGCGCCATAATAGATCAGCTAAGGATCAACGTCATCACGCAAAGGATTCATAGATTCTCACCGTCTTAACCCTTAAGCCTAGCCTCCAGCCAAGCCAGTGTATCTGTTTGGCCCTGGCTCTTGTTTTCTTTTATAGAAAACATTGATAGAAAATTGAGGACATTGATGAGCACGGTGGACAAATGGTTACTAATGGCCACTTTGGCTCCGAGGATGCGAGTTCGATCCCCGCACAAGACAAATAGTTGTGTGCATGAACGTGTATTATATGTGTGTATTTACAAAAAAGATGTATTTAAGTATTATATCACTTATTTCGTACCTATAGTACAAGCTTTGCTTAGTTTGGCACTAGATGACGGTGCGTAATTTGTCCTGGAATATTTATTTATAGAAAAAAACTTCAAACGAACATAGGACCACTAGGACTATTTCAAAAAGTTTTTACGGTTTGAAAGCAAAATGCAAAAGAGGAATTACTTATCCAGTTACATAATTTAATCTTTTAATTACGTTAACGAAAACTATAAAACAACATGTTTTGATAAGTCATCAAAGCTCATCGACGTTAATACATTCTACATGGCCAATAAAAATCGACGTAAGTCCAATTTCGATATTTTTATCGGCGTCTTATTTCGAGCGAGTCAGCAGTCACCATTAATCATAATATTTCAGCTGGCAACACATTGAATTCGTAAAGCCACTCTAATGTATATTTCAGTGGTTTTGTGACTTTTCCAACGATTTGCATTCTCGTTCAATGAGCACCGATAAATTTAAATTTAATGCTTTTAATATTTGTGGTATGACTGTTTTAAGTTATTGCTTCGGATTCCTGTTCTGTATGAGACAAAAATGTAAATGGATATGTACTTTAGACATATAGTATAGTTATATTCTACTTAATAGCTGAGGATCGATGAGCGTTTGAATTTCATTATTCTAGCATGTATACATGAATGAACGGAATTTAATGAAATTTAGCACACATACCTACATATAAATAATAGCTTGGATTAATATACATGATACTTTTTATCATATAGGCAAACCACAAAATAGTAATTTTTTATTAATTAATTAACAATGATAAATAAGTTTCATTAAATTCCATTACATTCCACTATTGTACAATGAAATTATAATTAAAGAGGATCAGGGACCTTTTGGCTTCGCCGTGGCAAGACATTCGCCGAGTCAGTTGCAGATGGCAGATGGGAGAAGAAGGTCCTAGAGTGGAGACCTCGTATGTGTATGTATGTATGTGTCCAAAAATGTTAGGCCGAGATGCAATTCTACAAGACTCACCAACCCATGGTCGGGACCTGTCATCTATGGGTACCGCAGAGCCAGGTATAAAAAGACAAGCATCGACAAACGACAGCATCAGCACCGGCACTGGGATCCTCCAGTGAGAGACAAACTGGGCACCAGGGATAGGATGCTAAAAAACCGCGCACCCCATCCCTATATTTATCATCAGGTCATTTTAGTCTCCACTACAGGAGCACGACCCTCTCTCGTCCGTCCCAGACAGAAGGAGGATTAGGCCTACACTCCCCACGCTGGCCAGACGGGTTGGGGAGGCCATCCCTATATATAATATATGCGCCAAATACGTGTTCGCATTTGGCGCATTAGCGGCAACTCACTATGTAGCAAAGAAGAATGGTCTGAGGACCCAAGCGGTGCGCTAACAGATACGTAATAATTTTCAGGATGAGAGGTCAACAGAAGGTCTAAAAGAGAGGGCGAATGGTCGTCCAGGTAGGAGTAGGTAAGGAAACCAACTGTGTCAGACCATAAGATAGAGCAAAGTCGTAAAACGTGCTTCCGACATGATCAGTAGACTGTGCACCTCGCCATTCATTGTGATGGAATGTATTAGTTTCATACGTATGTAAGAATCATAGTGTCCAGATGAAAATCATATTTTGTATAAAATAGACAAAAGTATAGAAACACTTCACAAATTAAGTACGTTACATATATATGTAATTTTTTTTTTTAATATCTTGAATTAATGTAATTTATCTTTTTGATTTCAGGTAAGTTATTGACGAAAAGAAATTCTTCAAAATGCGACTGTTTACACAGGTAACAACTACACAATTACACTACTACACTACACAAAACTACACAGCATTATAACTACTACTCCACATAAAACTACAAAAAACTGTATAAAGCACAACAATACAAATTCAAAATATCTATCAACGTATTTTTTTAAAATGTAAAAACAACTCAATAATCATTCGGACCTAAGATAAGCCCAGTGAGTACTGTAATAAATATAAATGCGGTTTATTTACTGTGTCCTTATTATTATATTAAATTCACACTGTTATTATAAATGTGAATTGTGCTGTTTGTTCCGGTTTCACGCCTTAACTGCTTAATCGATTACTATTAAATTGTTCATAGATTATAGATGTCCAAAATATATAATACATTTTATCCAGAAAAAAAATGCTGTTTCTGAGGAATGATACGATAGCGGACATAGGCGGCCAATAACCGGCTAGTATTAAGTAATATAATAATAGTAAATAACTTTTAAAACGCTTACATCGACATATTTTCCTACACACTTACTCTCTACTAAACGACATCGATATCGAATGAGATAGTAAGTACTACTTGGGCCTTGAATATACGGCCTAAGCTGCCACTCCTTGATACCGATAGCAACAGGTCTTTACGTCGAGAAATATTTTTATCCCGCCTAATGTATCACTAGAGTGGGGACCGATCTTCGACAATTTGTCGAGGCTTAGTCAGGAAAAGTAACATAAGTGTCATAATATTTCGATATCGAAGTGGCGGTTTTGAAATGTCTATATTCTTGACATATTCTGTTATTTTTAACTGCTAGAAATGTTGACCATTATTGAATTTTCTAATAAACTAATTCAGTAATGAAGTCTTCACTTCAAAAGTTTAATAATACATATCTATGTTGCAGTGAAGACTTTTTTAGGTGCCCTTTGCACAAATTTTGTGTTTAGTGATTGAGTCTAAACCGTCACCCTCGGATTTATAACGCTCGTTCTGTTAAAGTCGGCAGGAAAATAGCAAAATTAACGAGACCAGAATTTTGCACTTCTGGTGTATTGTCAAGCATATTTAAGTATGTGAGTTGATTACATAGTCATTATGGCATTGTGCTAAAAACTGCCTCGCCAAACTTCGGTCCCCTGTGGATATTTTTATTTATTTATTAAAAATTCTTACTGACCGCATTTTATTTATTAGGGTACAAAAGCGGACCTAACGCTAAAAGCATTCTCCACCAGTCAACCTACATTTTATGGCTGATAGAAAGAGATCCCTGATGGGATAAATCTGCCATTGTACTAGTAGTTAATATTACTGAATGTTTTATTATTACAGTAGAACAAAGATTATACAAACAAACAAGATTTATCGAGAAATCGATTAAATTCCTCAATATTTCAAACTCTCGTCCTACATTATTTATGTCGCATGTTAGGCAATGATATCAGGATTTTATTGAACCTCTCTGCCCACCTTTCAAGTTTTAATTAAAACGTTAACTTTGATTGGGTGATTTGTAGGCGAGTTTTTGCTGACTGTAAGAGGATTTGTTAGTTCTTTGAGTTATTACTTTTATTAAAAGGTAATTTGCGATTCTTTTTATGCCATTAGGATAAAAACATTCCCCCTAGACATTTCAGTAACTGTGTTTCTGTAAATAAGGTGACTAATTATGGAAAGAATTTCACATAAACTATGAACACCTAAATTAGATTTCACTACATTCATTTGTATTAAATTACATTTAATTGTATTAGGTTTGTTTTAATTAAAAATATCATTGGCCATTTTCACATTAAACTGTAGCCTGTGATTTTAAGGATTTTTTATTTTATTTTATTTTGAAGAATTTGTCTTAATTTGAATTGAAGGATTTTTCGTTGTCATTGACACATTTCGGTTTTTTATTTCCCAAACTACCTAGCAGGCGTCCTTTATTATATATACACATAATAGTAATATACTTCATCGTTAAGATAGTAATATAATTCGGGCCTAAACTTCAGAAAATAAACAATTTTGTTCATAACTCGTAATAAGTGTAAACATTTTCACATGGGATATTACAAATCTTCAAAACGTTACATTGAAAAACCAAAGTCCTTTGAATTAAAAACACGAAACCAATCTTATGATGATGGACATTCGTCAAATGATGTTATTTGTACGGACAGTAATATAACTTATAATATTGGTGATTATGTACTTATCAAATGGGACGAAAATGTTTACCCAGGGGAAATAATATCAGATTCTGAGGAAAGCGCTTTAGTAAAGTGTATGTAAATAGGAACTAAATCTTGGAAATGCCCTAAAATCAGAGATGAACAGTTATATGCCTGGCATGACATTCTGAGGAAGATTGAGCCTCCAAAATTAATTAGTAAGGGTTGTTACAAATTTTAAAAGTAGGTACTTTCACTCTTTAATAGTGCCTACAAAATAAGAATTATTTTTTGTTTGGAAGAAAGCCAGTTAAGTTGTAGGTTTTGTTTTATTGATTTTGTTATAAAATTTTAAAATAAGAAGTTTTTCTGTTGTTAAAAATGCTGTTAGATGAATCGTTAAGTTAGCAAGGATTTTGTTGTCATTGTTATTTAATTAAGTGCCATAATAATTTTGTGATTTACTGGGATTACTCATTGATCTTACTTATTGTTTAAGAACAAAATTTCATTTAATAAAAAGATTTCTTTGAAAGAAAACTAATTTTATTTAAAAAGCTTCATGACTTGTCTGTAATAATCATTCCCTCGCCTTAATTGTCATTCCCTCACTATGTTTTTTTTTAATGTCCTCATAACTTTCATATAACGCGATAATTTTTGGGACCACTACATAATTAAATTCTAGTAACATTAATACTATCAAATTCACATAAAATAAATATCAAATAATTTCAATATTTTTTGTCATTTTAAGATAGCCGAATTTCGGTATTTCGTCAAAATTACCCAGGCATAGCAGTCCATCGTTGCAAATGAAATTCAGCTATTTTTTGATAACACCAAACTAATTAAATTATTATTATTTACATAGTTGTCTTGGCCAACTTGCCAGTTTGCCAACGCCACACTGTGACTCACACAGTAGAAATATAAGATGCAAAAATACGTCAGCAACACAAACCTTCCTGGTAGGGGGGCAGGTTTTTTCCATTTTTAAAAAAATATTTAACTGGCAAGTTGGCCAAGACAGCTATTTAAATCCAAATACATATATTGATAGACAAACTTTTTAAATATAATTTTATTAGCTTCTATTGCTCCTATAGATAACCTTCATATCATTTTTAGGGTTCCGTACCTCAAAAGGAAAAACGGAACCCTTATAAGATCACTTTGTTGTCCGTCTGTCTGTCTGTCTATCTGTCTGTCTGTCTGTCTGTCTGTCTGTCTGTCTGTCTGTCAAGAATTTCTATGTCGAGAATGCGTGGAGGTATCAAGCTGAAATTTGAACTGTATACTCAGGTCTACGGTCCCATGAAGTAGTAAAATAATCAAACTGCTAAGTTTACGTAGAAAAAAGTTAAGGCCGTTTATTCAGCAAAAAACGCATATTTCGACACACTCAAGGGAATCAAAACCTATAGGGTACTTCCCGTTGACCTAGAACTATGAAATTTGGCAAGTAACATCGTTATAATCGTTATAATCGAATAAATCTCAAAACTATACATTTGTAAATAGATCTTAAAAAATAGGGGGTCTATATTTTTTATAGGGTGTCGAAATTTCAAATTGAAACTACTAGTTCAAATGAGGTATCATATGAAAGGGCTTGATGTACACATTGCAAAATATATTTTATTTATTTTTTTCGACGCATTATTTCTTATTTATAATTAAAAATATCAAATTTAATAGTGATACTACGTACCTACGGAACCCTAGGTGGGCGAGTCCGACTCGCACTTGTCCGGTTTTTTTTGCATCTTACAGACATAGGAAAGTTAAAATTTCAGTATATTTATAAAAATACTAGCTTCCGTCCGAGGCTTCGCACGCGTGAATCGGAACAAACGAACTCACTTTCACATTATCCCGCCAAAGGGACCAATTTATGATCATCCCTCCGGAACAGCAATTGGGATTTGGGATAAAAAAAAACAATTATTTATACCGGACTTGTATTCTAATGTATGGAAAACTTCATGGCAATTCAGTAGTTAAGTCGTGAAAGTGAAACAAACAAACAAACTTACTTTCGCATTTATAATATTAGTAAGGATAAGGATATTGTATCGATATCTATCAACATTGATATCATCCATCACTAACCAAGCACTATTCGGAATGAGATTTCACATCTACGCGTCTCATTCTCGGCAGGGGAATAGTACAAGTCATTCTATTATTATATCCACAAAAGAAAACAAACGCCACGCAACCATATGTTGCCAATTTGGCTTACGTCACGATGTATATTAGAGCCAGAAGGGGGAAACCCTGACTATAATATTTAGTTATCGAGAGTACTACGTAGGTACTTCGTAGCTGGAGATATAGCTACGGCAGTTGGCTACGTGTTCGCGCTAACGCAGGTCGTCTACGCCGTAGGCGTTCCACGGTCATGACATTTTACGAGTACATAGACGGCTCATAGGTGAACATCACGGCAGCAAAATTTGGTTGCAAAGCGCTCTACTCAATGCCTATGCATTTAAACATGCAGTACAAAACGAAAGTAAAATAATGTGAACACACTGGAAGGCATTTCATATAAACTTTTGATTAATTTTGATTAGAATTTTTGTAATTTTTAAAGATATGTATTTGTATTGTAAATTGAACCTGTTATATTTTAAGCGGCCAGTTTAAACGGTAACGAACAGTTTTTGTGCTCATAAATAAGTACATTCCTTTTTTTATTTGGATTTTTCTATAGTGTTTGAAATCAAGGAGACCCTACCTACAGTACCTACCTTTATGATACTACATTTATGATATGACCAAACGTGGATTGACATATCATCAAACATTGACGTTTAAACGATATGACCAGTTTTAGCTGACTACATCATGAAATACAATCATTTCATGAAATGGGCAACCACATCATGATGTGATCAATTTTAAAATATGGCTACTCTATCTCGATCTCGCAAACAGCTCTAATGATTTCAATGAAATTTACAATATCCGGGTTTACGGGGACAAAAAACGAACCAAGTAGATCTCTCAATTTAGAATATCATCTATTTTTCCTAAAAAAAAATGCATAGCGTTACTCATGATCAGGGTTACTTTTATTAGCATGTGGCGCCTTAGAATCATCATCATAATCACTATCAACCTGCATCAATCCACAGCTGGATGTTCAGCTCTATAGGCTTAATGATAATAAATAATAATAAACTCTTTCCGCATCCAATCGCCTAAAAATAACCACTAGGTCATAATGAAATATATTTAAAATATCCTTATATTTTATAAACATGACCATAAATGATTAATTAGAAACAAGTATAAACAAGAAATAAATTAAAATATTTTATTAGTTGTCTAGAAAAATAAAGTTATTAAACTTTCTGAATTTCGACAATCAAGCCCATTAATAGAGTTCCATAACACAGATTAAACATACGCATGCATAGTGGCCGTGTGGTTTCCGGCAGACTAGAATAGATTCACTCCGTTTCTTCCCGTGGATGTCGTATAAGGCGACTATGGGAAATACATTATCAAATATTGATCAGGAACCCGTCTGGCCAGCGTGTGGAGTGTAGGCCAAATCCTCCTTCCGTCTAGGACGGACGAGAGAGGGTCGTGCTGCTGTAGTGGAGACTAAAATGGACCTGATGATGATGATGCATTGTTACGAGAAAGAAAGGAATGTGTGAAATTTGAACTCAAACGGACACTGGGAAGTAGGCTAAATTTAACTTCCACAATTTGATTACAGACACTGCGGTGTAACTAAATAAAAGCGTGAAATTATAGAAGGGCAAAATTCCAGGCATTTACAATAAATGCCCAATAAGTATTATATAAATGCCCAATAAATGCCTAGTTTTTGGGCATAAATAGTGAATTTATATTATAAATTCCAGGCATTTACAATAAATGCCCAATAAGTATTATATCAATGCCCAACAAATGCCTAGTTTTTGGGCATAAATAGTCAATTTATATTATAAATTCCAGGCATTTACAATAAATGCCCAATAAGTATTATATAAATGCCCAATAAATGCCTAGTTTAGGGTCGGCAACGCGCGTGTGATGCCCCTGGTGTTACAGGCGTTCATAGGCTGCGGTAGCTGCTTTCCATCAGGCGGGCCGTAAGCTTGTTTGCCACTCTAGTGGTATAAAAAAAAAAAAAGTTTTTGGGCATAAATAATGAATTTATATTTACTTATTGGACAATTATCGTAAATGTCCGGCATTTTGCCCATCTCTACGTGTAATACATCTTAAATTGTATCTACGACGAGCTACGGTGGTCGAATGGCTAGCAATGTCCACTTTGACTCCGGGGTCGCGGGATCGATTCCCGCACAAGACAAATATTTGTGTGCATGAACATGTCTATTTGACTTGGTCTGGGTGTTTTCTATGTATTATATGTATGTATTTACAAAAAAAAATAAGTATAATATCAGTTATCTAATACCCATAGTACAAGCTTTGCTTAGTTTGGGACTAGATGGTCGTGTGTAAATTGTCCAGGAATATAAAAAAAAACTACGTATGTACTATAAAAGCATGCATTACTTTCGAATAATTCAACGTAAATTCATCGTACGATAATTAAGGGCTATTACGCTGAAACATGATTAACATTTTCATAATTCCTGCGAACGCTCACGTGAGTGACGTAGAGAGGCTGAAGATTAGCATTTTACGTTACAAAGCACTTCCAGTTTAATTGCCTGTTTATTTTGTATGATATTATCTTTTTAAGTGTATTTAAGAGGCGGTGTAATGGTTTTAATTACTATAAATAGAAAATTTACAATTTTACTTTTACAAGCTTTTAACTCGGTATTTCTGAGTTTGCATGTCAAGAGCCCTCGGGGATATCCAATTACATTGAAAATTGTGTAATTTTGATTTAATTTTTGGATGTAGGTACTGTTTTAATTTTGTTTTGATATGTACGAATGTTATTGTGTTACGTAGTTGATTCGATAACAAAATGGCGCAGTTTGCATGTGCCTATGAGCATACGTCTATAATGTACCTATGTGACCTTATTCGCTCCATTAACTTTATCTACATACTATATTTTATTACTAGGTGTATATCGCGCTTTACTTTTAATACCAAACAGGTTTTTTAGTAAAAATATGAAAAATAAAAGAATCAAAGAGGCCGAACCGACAAGCTCGTGTCGAACAAATATCAATATGAAAGTTAGCGGTAGGAAGCGCGGCAGTGGTGCGAGAGCATCACAAGTAGCGAAGCGAGGTAGTGCGGGGGTGTCTGCCTTGTAAGCCTCTCATACACGGACCGCCATGAATGTAGTCCCCTACTGCATGTATGACAAATTTTAACCCAATGTAGTTTGAGCTTTACGTTGATAGATTGGTCAGTAACGGATGCCTCTTACAAAAACACACTTAAGAAGAAGAAGAAGACTTACTTTGCAAACAAACTCAAGTAATATCTTTCCTAATAAGTCATAATACGAGTACATAGCTAATATTCCGAATTATGTGTTTGATGCCTATAACACATATTCTAGTTTAGCTCTCATTTAATCGAACAAAATAAAATGCATTGAATTTCTAGCCAACGAAAAAAAAACAAAATCTTTTAAAAATATCCTATCATCGCAAAGTACGTTTCGGTTCACGTTCAACTCTCGTAAAATGAAGTCCAAGAGTTAAGATTAAAAGTGAAAGCGGAAACGGAACGCAAACACTGAAATACCATTAAGTCATTCGAGCCAACTTTTAATTTTAGCTGAATAATCTCGTAGACGCTCTTCAGTTAAGGAGATTGCTTTCTGACCTAAGAACTATAGCGTAAAGTAACGGTTTCCTTAATTCGAAATGATGATAAAAATTTAAGGCGACGAATTGATGAACAATTATATATACTGAGCGGTGTGGGGGACGATATTATGACATATGTATATGCGCGCGCTCCTAACATTATCAAAAAAGCACGTAAAATGATTGCTCTTATATAAAATCTATAATCAATTTAATAAAACTCTAAAATTCGTTTTGAAGTGTGTAGAAACTAATCTACATAGAAAACTTAGAAGTGTTTTACATATTTTTTTTTATATATATATATATTAGAGGGGGGCAGGCGAGCATGTGGGTCACCTGATGGAAAGCAATCTCCACCGCCCATAGAAATCAGCACCACCAAAGGGTCACCGATCCGTTGCCAGCCTTTAAATATGAAAATATAAGGCTGAAGCAGCAATGGGCCGGCTTTATCTGCTGAGTCAATGATGATAGATGGGAGAGGAAAGTCCTAGAATGAAGGCTTCGTATGGGGCGACGTAGTGTATGTAAAGTGTATGGGGGCAACAAAATATTTTTTGTTGTTTCGTAAAGACTTAAAATTTGATTAGTTATATTTTACATTACCTCACTCACACGAAATCCTTTGATTTGTTTACAGTTAGCATTTTTTTTACTTTTCTACACATTTAAAAATTATTTATTTCGTTGTATGTCCGTATTTGTGTCACTAAATTTCATACGTGTGTCAAATTAGAACTTCAACAGATTCGGAGCAATACGGCTGTAATACGGACAGACAAACTCACGAATGTTCACATTAAGGTACCGTTATTTCTTTCGGAAGTACGGAACTCTAAATAAGCCAACGCTCGATAGTAAGTAGCGATTGCATTTGCGGCGTCCGATTACATTAAAAGTAAGCAGTAAATAACATTTCCGCGCGGAACTAGTGTGAACCGGTTTCCGCCGGTTCTAAAAGCGGTTTACTGCAGACCGTACTTGTAGAGTTTGTTGTAATAGCACCGTATAGAAGTGGACTTAATCGTGTACAGTGGTTTTGGAAATACGCTGCCAAAATACGAAGGTGCAAAATTAGTTAGCGTTGAAGATTTAAGGATGATCTTTGGTACTAAGCGGCAGCGTTAACATCGAAATTGTTGAAAATTTGCATGAAAGTTTCTAAAACCATACCGTATGACAGATACATTGTATACATTGCATACAAAAACTAAAAAGCTAAATTAGTCTTTTTTTATACTACGTCGAGTGGCAGACAAGCTTACGACCTATCTGATCTGTAGCGGTTACCACAGCCATATTACCGCTCACACGACACCAGCCTCGTCGCTAACGCTCACTCGCAGGATCATCACAACCCTCAAGGGAAGTGTTATTTAGCTGCAGTATTCTGTGAGTGTGTGTGTGATTCACAAAATACGCTATGCTCTAACTCTCTTTTCGCCAGAGCCTAGTTTGTTAGTCAGTAGGGCACCATGTGTAGGTAAGATTGGCTTTGGTTCAAAGATGTTGATGAACCTCTTACACCCTACATCGAAGATCTTAAATTGTCCCTAAGCGGCAGCGATGGAAAAGACAGACGAAAAAAGTATTATAATAACTAGCAATTCGTTTACTTGTTACTGACATAATGTATATTTTTTACTAGTGCAGTCATTTAATTATAATATAGGGAGGTAAATGAGTCACTTGATGGTAAGCAATCCCCAGAGCTCTTGAATATCAATAACACCAAAAGTCAATGATCCGTTGCCAGTCCAGTCTAGTTTTAGGGGAATATAGGCTCTTTTCTACACAGTCATACACAAACATCAGTAAGGCAATCTTTAAAATGAAAGTTAATATTAAATACATTTAATTCAGACGTGACTTTGACATAATTTTAATATAGTTTTTAGCTTGAGACAAATTCCGTTTTGATTTTTGTCCTTTGCATAGCAAATACATTATATCCACGTGCATGTTGTAATTACTGACACCAAGTACAAAAAACTTTGAGATCTTTATGACACTATAGTTCCACTTTCCTTTTATTTATCTCGGACCAATGTAAAATCACCCAGATTTGGACTACAAGTATTTGTTATCCAAACGTAGATTTCTCGCTAACATTATTAACCCGGGTTTGCGAGACAAAATTCCATTCAATTACGTTTAGTAGTATTGTTCCATGCAAAAACGAAGTACCGCAAGTTTTATATTAACTGAAATTTATTTATCGCTGTCGCTTATCACTGTAGGTTAAGTCACAGATTTCGGCGCCTGTGGGTTTTACACTACGTGATTCGCAGTATTTCTATAGAAATGAGGTGTTGCTGTGTAAGATTTTAAAACCTCTATTGTTACTCTAGTTAGTTTCTTTGTGTGATCTTATTTATTTTCCAAAATGTATTATAGTAGGTATGTTCCTTTTAAAATTCTACATTAATTGAATGTAGAGTATAAATAAGTTGCTGAACGTGTCTTTAGACTTTGTTATTTCTGAATTTGCTACTATGTACAGTATAGATATAGTAATAGTGTTGTAGTAATGTAACTACGTAAAAGGGTAGTAACTAACAGGACTCTGATTCTTCGTGAATGGAAGGTAAGGCATCGGAAAAATTCATGCTTTGTATAATATCTCTCATCTTACAAAATACCGCAGGCAAATTTAAAGATATTTAAAGATGTAATGATGAAAAAGGTAAATGTATGAAAATTGCATTTACGTTAGAAACAGCAGTCAACCCTGTACTGTGTTTCAATATAAACTGTAAAGCCAAATTCCTTTACAACGCTAGCAACGTTGTATCAGAACTGTTTCTATTGAAGGTAAATTTCTATAAGAGACTTGCATTAGTTTAGTTTTTAACCCACTTCAAAAAATGAAGGTTTTTTGAAGTGGGTTGGTTCTGTAGAGGCGTATTAAAAAGAATATATCATATAATATATATAACGTAAAATATAATATAATGTATATAACATAAATTATAATATATATAACATAAAATATAATATCTATAACAGCAACTTGATCTTATAAATATATTTATTTAATGGAAAAAATATTATATTCTTTTTATAATTACTTAGCAGTAATTATAAAATGCAGAAATTCGCTACCATCACAAACTACTAGCTCAGTTGGAAAGAGCACTCGACCGTTAATCGATATGTCGTGGGTTCGAATCCCACCTAGGCGGGGAGGTGAATTTCTCATTAAAAAAATATTTATAATATTCTGGCAAGTTGGCCGCAACCAATTATTTAAATATTAGTCATTTAGCGAATTGTTATATCAAAAATACAAGCTAAATAATTTAAGAAAAAATAAGTGAGATTTTAAAAGGGTGAAAAAAAGAGAAATAGAATAAGAGACAAGTTTATAATTTTATAAAATTAAAAACATGTCTTCTATTATCTGCATGAGTCAATAGCAAAGACACTTTATAATTTCCTTTTCAAATTTCTCTACAATCAATTCTATTCAGTAGACTACCCACATATACACGTAGTTGCAAGTCAACAGGCACACAGTAATGAAACCCAACTTAGTTAGGGGGCTTCGGGCATGTCATCCGGAACAATTGCATCTTGGGGCGATGCGGCAGGTGACGAACTATGCAGTTTCCTGTGCATTGCCATATACGACGTTGATTTGAATCATGTATCAAGTATTAAGTTCGATTCAATTTAGATTTAGTCAATTCTAGCTCAATAGTTTGCAGCAAGAAAGACTCAGGAAAATTGACACTGAAATCATATTGGGTTAATTTCAAGAAAAATATATTTACACCTTAAAGTGTAGTACCATTGCTGATCCAAACCCAATCGATGACGCATCAGTCTTTGATTAATGTCACTCGTGTTGCGTGGAATTCTGGATAATTAGGAACTGCAGCTTGCAAAATGCACCGAAACAAAACTTAACCTTATTTGTTGACCTCTCAATGAAAACTTGTTAATCAATTGTTAATGATAAACCATCAGGCAAATACACAATCTTCCCACTTGTGTTCCTCTTCCATAATTAATTAACACTTAAGGCAAGAGACAACACTATTTTGGTCATTCATTAATATACTACAGTGCACTAACATACATTGTTGGTTTGGGCTAAATCAGCCATTGAACTACGCCAACGTATAAATATATAGTACAAAACATAAGCTCTATGTAGAATTTTTTCTCTCGCATCAGTCGTCAGTGGTTACAGACCCGTCAGTTCAGTCTGATAGAAACTGTGACATTTTTATTTTCAAAATGTTATTATGAACATCTTAAATATACTATTTAACTCGATACAGCTTGAAACTGAGAATCAATTCTGCGGAACTAGTCAAGCTAGTAATTTGATTTGTCGGAACCAAGAGCGTACACAAGTTTCACGTTGCGATCAACCACTTCAAAGATGCTGCGGTTCATTACTGTTGAATGAGAATATTTGAGTTTTTTTTAACTAGCATCAAAGTAAGGATTTGGCTGTGTATTTGAAATGTATGTACAAAAGTTTATCAGAGATTGACATCTAAACTAAGTAAAAAATCCCAGATACCCGATTTTGGTTTGGTTAAGTTACCAAAATCTGGTCGTCTGATATATTGAAGACTAATAAAAAGCTGAATGTCCTGTGGAAATTTATAGATAAATACGTAGAATATGTTTTATTTGCATTATACAAACCACAGAAACAATTTAGTCAGTATACAGAAAATATTCACTTATAAAATATTGCACATACACAAGTATGTACAACAAGTCGGCTTTATTTCTATAAGCAATCTTTTCAAGACCTCCTTAACGTAACGGATTACATTAAATAACTACTTTATTTAGATATTTCGATTAGGATAGGTAAGGTTCGCAAGACTTTTTTTTTTTTTTTTTTATACTACGACGGGTGGCTGACAAGCATACGGCCCGCCTGATGTGAAGCGGTTACCGTAGCCAAAGACAAAGACGACGAAAAAATGAAAATATTTAGTAACAAATTTGTAATATCATACAATATAACTAATAAACATAATATATTATTTACTCATGCATACATTACCATATATGTCATAATATATAAATAATAGATGTATTTAATAAAAATGCAAGATGTATTTAAAAAAAAATGGTTGCCTGTAAAGTCGGTATACGGGCGAAAGTTTTACGTGACAACGACTTTGAGTGGTAAAATGTTTTCGAGTGGAAGGGACGCATGCCTTTCACTTTTTATGTCTGTCTCTCTCGCTCTTAGAAGGGACGCGTGCCTCTCACTCGCTCTCATTGTAAGCGCATAACGTGAGCGCGTTTCTTGAAGTGTCACCCGGCTAACCAATTTATAAGACGTTGTCACGTCAAAAATCTACGCTACGCTAATTAATAAATCAAAGACCAAGTAAATTACTTTTCACTTGTCACTTGAAAACGTCTATAGATTTAAAAGTTCTGATAGCCACGGGTAAAGCATTCCAAAGCCTAATAGCCTGGATAGTGAAAGATTGGTTGAAAAAGTTTGAACAATGGAGCGGAACAGAAAGAGTGTTTTCACAAGAACGAAGTGAAAAACATGGGTAGAAGAAGAGAACTTCAGCAATATTTGAGATAAGAAGGCGAAGTACGACCAAAGAGTACAGTATAGAGGAAAGAAAGAACGTGCATATCCGTGCGCTGGAAAATGGACAGCCATTTGAACAAATCAAAGAAAAATAATTAGATCATTGAAAACATTCATCAGCTACTCGCTCCATTAAACCTCGATTTCGGCCCCGTAGGCTAGAATGCGACCTAGTTTAATAGTCGACGTTCAGATTTGGATAAAAGATAAGCGCATATTGAAGGATAGGGAAGAGGAGAGATTATGTTATCATAATTTTTGACGCAGTAGAAAGTTTTTAAGTCGTCTAAGTGACGCTGACAAGCATCTTCCTACTAACCTCGTCTACCTGAGTTTTAAATCTTAATTCAAATCCCATAACTAAAACGCTGTCAACTTTTTAAGTAGGTATCAAGCCCAAATGGAACGATTCTACTTATATAAACTAGTCACTATGAAAGCAACACATAAGTCAAAAAAAATGGCGTGTGACACGATCGTGTGTTGTACGTGAATACGATATATGCACTAAAATTATCTCAAAATGGCAGCGCTTCCCCCTCCCCGGCACGCTATATCCCATAGTTCTTACTTAGCGTAATAAATTATTTTATTCTTCATATATCCAGTGATGTGATTGTATTTTGGATGAAGATGATAGATTTGTAGCTGCAGCACCAAGCTGTATCCCGCGATTTTGTTATCAATCGTTTTTTTTAAAGCAATATAAAAATATTTCTTTTTTCTTTTAGTTGATCCGAAAGTTATGCATATTGATAAAACTTATTCAACATCTGGTTGAGTGAGTCCACAGAAATGTATAGCCACGGTACATTTAGAAATAAAAATACTATGTACCTACATAAACATTGAACATAAACCAAAGTTAAAGTCACATTACCTCAGAATCTAATTTAACACTATTTCGGCGCACTGTTACTATCTTAACTTGTACATTCTAATGTCAAAAGTTAGTAACTCTAAACTTTAGTGAGTTGTCAAAATTACGACCAGACAGCCATATAACGACGTGTTAAAGTGCATAATCGCATGTACATGGGTTTAAGAGTTAGTGTCGCAGAGTTTTAAGTCAGTACAAGTATAGGTATACACGAGCCGAGTCACTTCTGTTACAGTTTAAATTCGATTCTGAAACTTCAGTTAAGCACGTGTTGTACTGTTGTCTAATCTTAAGGAGGGATTCTAAGCGATTTTAGAAAGGTAGATTTTCTCAAGTTAGGCCGTATTGGATTTCATGGTTGCATACGCTAAATAAATATCTAAGAAAATAAAATTAAAATTTAATTTTAAGTCGTTACTAATTTTAGAAGTATGTCTTTAACCTCGAAGCGTGTATACTTAACCGGAACTTGTAGGGATACGCTTTCTAAAATTAATAAATATTAGTAATAACGGATTATTAAAATAACTCGTTTTTAAATATACAAATATATTTAAGATCCTCGTAACAAGCCCTTTCATTTGATATGTCACAGTCAAATAAATTTACAAAATATTTACTGTTACATGTATCACAACCTTATTTTAAGTACAAAATATTTATACCATAATATAAAATATCCTAGCTTTTATTATGCAAGCCAAAAAGCAGTGTTTTTTTTTTTTAACTTACACAAAATGCTACATTATTACACACTGCACAAAGTACATTCAGCTACATAATTACATTAACCTACGACATGGTACGTTATAAACCCTAAAATGTTTACACCGAAAATTATTTTACGAGAGGTGTATTTTAAAAAGTCCCGGGTCGGGAATAAACGGAAATAAAAAAGTCGTCAGCATAAAACTCGGATGCTGGCTAATAAAGGAAAAGGGAATCAGACTGGTTGCGTCAAAAAGAGAGTAGGTACTTTCATTATTATGACGCTAATGTCTCGGTTCTAACTGTAATACAAAAAGAGTTTTTTTTTCTCCCCGGGTGCTAGAGGGTTATTGTTTTTGTCGTATTATGTCGCGTTCATTAATGTATTATGTATTGTCGGGCAGACAGGGTGAGTTGCGTTTGTATTATGTTCATTATTTGCAATGGCAGATTTTGTTCTTTGTTTTAAATTTAAAACACCTGGACTACTGCGCTTGAATATCATGAATCACTGAAAGAACTGAAAGAATTATAAACTGCTCTATAGGCAACTTGAATTTAGGCAAACTGCTGAGGCAACTTTGTATTTCAGGTATACTGTGTCATCTGCGTCTCATGTTTAAGTTAAATAGCTTCCTGGAAAACCTCTTTTTTTAGTTATAATTCTTTCACAGGCTCTCTTTATGTAAATTGATCAAAAGTTATTGTTGTTAAAAGGCTCGAGGTTCGCGAACCTCAGGCTCGTTGATGCCTCGAGCTTTCTTACCAAGAATATTGTTTCACATTATTATTAATACTGTGTTCTAAAAAAGGTATAGTAAAATGTAATAGAAATTAATAAACTAAAATATAAAATTCAATGATAATAGTGAAATACTTGATAAGCACCATAGTTCTAGATTGTTAGCCTCGAAGTATAATCTGCCCAGGCGCCAGACACCACGACCGGCTCTGCCACTTTGAATGGAAATGTTAATCCTCTGAGCATAAGCCCTCAGGTTGCGTAACGAGAAGTTTCTATGTAGCTAGCAGCATAGGAATTTCTTCAAAATAAAATAGAATTGCTGTAAAGATGTTTTACTAAACTTTAATACAACAAACAGGTCAACAACCAAAGTGTGAAAGATTACTTTGGTATTACTACACCCCGGCCACTCCATAGATTTTTTTTTTACTACTACATAAACAATGACGTCTGTACAGAGCGTGAATGAGCGCGTGTACGTGCAGCGCCATACAATCTGTTCCACATTTGTCTCAGAGGGGAGGTGAGGTCGACACGAGAGAGCGACAGGGAGTGACCATACTGTACGTAGTATTATTACTTATACTGTGGTATTACCATGGTATTAGTAACGTGCATTACTAATAACTCATAATTAATGTACCGTTTAAAATCGTAAAATTAACTCAGAATTAACTGTATAAATAGAATAGTTGATACGTCTGTGTTGACATCAAATGTTTGTGTGTAAAACAAACATTTGTTCCCGGTCTGGTCGTTGTGTAATTCACGTATGACTTTGGCGACGTCGAGATGAAGGTACTCTTAGTTACTGTCTGCACGTTCTTAGTAACAATGACATAAGATCTAAAATTAAATACGTCTATTTTTGAAGTCGACTGTACAGGTAACTTTAACGTTTGTCTTCGACAAATAGTCCATTATGTTTGCGTTTAGATAGTCTATGAGACCAGTGAATACAATGTATGTATAGTCATCGGTATTTGTCATATAATTATTATTAAAAGACATGTTGCAAGAACAACCAAAATATTTTATTAAAATAATATTTTATTAGTTTTTTAGGGTTCCGAACCTCAAAAGTAAAAACGGAAGCCTTATAAGATCACTTTGTTGTCCGTCTGTCTATCTGTCTGTCGGTCTGTCTGTCAAGAATTTCTATGTCGAGAATGCGTGGAGGTATCAAGGTGAAATTTGAACTGTATACTCAGGTCTACGGTCCCATGAAGTTGTAAAAAATCAAACTGCTAAGTTTACGTAGAAAAAAGTTACGGCCGTTTATTCAACAAAAAACGCATATTTCGACACACTCAAGGGAATCAAAACCTATAGGGTACTTCCCGTTGACCTAGAACTATGAAATTTGGCAAGTAACATCGTTATAGACTACAAGTACAGGAATAAATCTCAAAACTATACATTTGTAAATAGATCTTAAAAAATAGGGGGTCTATATTTTTTATAGGGTGTCGAAATTTCAAATTGAAACTACTAGTTCAAATGGGGTATCATATGAAAGGGCTTGATGTACACATTGCAAAATATATTTTATTTAATTTTTTCGACGCATCAAATTTAATAATGATACTACGTACCTACGGAACCCTCGGTGGACGAGTCCGACTCGCACTTGACCGGTTTTTTTTTTTAAATAAAACGAACTAAAAATTTGACTTATACGAGTATATTCCAGATCGTACGGGTTAATGCAGAAATTATATATCATCAATAAATCGCTATTTTGTGGCGGCCAACATCTTGGATTAAAAATGACAGCATTTTGATAATCGTACATTGTCACACGAAACAAACTAGTGTGCCAAATTTAGTTCGATCAGACACAAGGATGTGGGCCTAAATTTACTTGCAAAATTCAATTACAGACACCGTGAAACTAAGTAAAAGTTTGTAAAAAATACTTTCGAAGCTCTTCGATAGATACTCTTTTATACTCGACTGATGTGAAGCGGTTATTGTAGCCTACAGACGTTTGCAGTATAAAGTATCCCACTGCTACATTGCCGTCACAGCATCTCTTTCCTGCCTGGTAACGTCACTCACTCGCAGGAGCACAATAATCCTCTATGCATCTAGTAATGCTTATTTGGCTGCGGTTTTCTGAAGACCTTGACCCATTGTTTCATGCATTGTATTTCAGAAATTCTCGATAGGCAAGTTACACATACTTGACCGATTTTTTTTATCTAAGGACAAAACATTTAATTTTTACTCGCGATAACATAAAGCATTCCAGAATCACATATTTCAGTATACCGTGTGTGCAAAACGTGATACTGTAAAACAATTCTAAAGATTCTCAACATAATTAATTATAGTCACATAAAAGTACACCAGGATGAGTCATAAAGTCATAACAAGTATGCGCGTTTCATTAACTTTCATGTGAAGATATCAAGTACAATGTGGTAGATAGGTTAAGATAAAATACAGAGAAAGAAAAGCCACTGCACGCAATTTGGAACGGAATCAGAAACGCATGCTTTGATTTTGTTAGTTTTTATGTAACAAATGTTTCCTTTTGTCATACGTGTGCTCACACACTTCTCGTCTTCAGTTAATAAATAAATCGATATTTCGACGGATCGAAAGTATTTTAGTAGTTTACAGTATAGCGTTTCAAAGTTAGATTACATTACTATTTAAATACGAAACGTACATAATAGCGATGGAGAGGCTTTGCATGGAGTTTCTCTGGGTGATCGAATCCGGAACGAACAAATTAGATGGCGAACCAAGGTTGTCGGAGGTTGTGGAAGGCCTGAAGGAGTGGTCAGATTGTGCTACTATTCTGTAAGTTACTGTAGTCAATGAAAGCTATCTCTTGATCCTCCTTGCCTAAAGAAAAGGGAGAACATGTACATAATAAAATAGAATTAAAATGTCACTCCCTGTAGAAGAGAAATAGCTAAGTGCTATACAACAACACTACATTACTGACTTGGATTGTCAATGATCTACTCTATAGCTTATCTAGATAACCTCGTCTTGACATACCATTTTGACAGCACTTAAAACCTATCTACCCTTTCAGCTTTGATATCATTTTTTACTTCCAAACGTAAATGTATCGAGGACGCACTCAAGTACCCACAGACGAAGTTTCTCAGTAAATTAGAATTACCTGCCTATAACTGAGAGACGAGAAACGGCCATAATTCCATTAAATCTTGCCGCATTTCATTGCCGCCGTAAAAGTCTTTATGTAAAATAATATAGACTTGGTATAACAGACCATTCGATAACAAATATGAAAATGTGAGAGCTAAATTGTACTAATTTATGAAATAAAATATAAACAGTTCATTCATTTTCATAAAAACATTATAGCGCTGGTCTCCGAGCCGACTCTAGAGAATATTTTGTGTTATAACGTGAATACTTTTTAGTTTTTAAATTTGCTACCTACCATACGGGGGCAAAAATCTAATAATAGCAAAGTCGGGGGATACAGTTTGGCGTTGTAGTTTCAAATCTTTACTATAAATAAATAAATAAATATTGTCAGACAAATTACACAGCGCCATCTAGCCCCAAAGTAAGCGAAGCTTGTGTTATGGGTACTAGATTACTGATAAACATACGTAAATATTTTTTTTTTTTTGTAAATACATACTTATCTACTATATAAAAATAAGTCGGGTTTTCCTTCCTGACGCTATAACTCCAGAACGCACGAACCGATTTCCACGGTTTTGCATTCGTTGGAAAGGTCTCGGGTTCCGTGAGGTTTATAGCAAAAAAAATTCTGGAAAAATTTGAAAAGAAAAACGGGAAAATCTTATCTGGTGGCGAAACGGAGTTCGCCGGGTTTGCTAGTGATACATAGAAAACACACAGACCAAGACAAACAGACATGTTCATGCACACAAATGCCTGTCCTGTGTGGGAATCGAACCCACGAGCGTTGGTATCGAAGCCGCGTCATTGACCGCTACGCCACCGAGCTCGTCTCTAAATTCAATCACATATAAATCCTAAATTCAATCACACTACTGGATAGATGAAGGATCAAAGAAATTATTACGCTAAGTAAGAGCTATTGAACATCGCGTGCGCGGAAGCGCTGCCATTTTGAGATAATTTTAGTGCATATAATGTATTCACGTACAACACACGGCCATGTCCATGAGCTACAGCCATACCCCATTTTTATGTTAATAAAATTAATGAATAATTTGCAATGTCTAATTACAGGCAATTAGATTTATACTATACTACTCTACTTTGCGTACTTCCGCCTCCAGTTAGTTTATTCAAACTATTGCCGTTTCAATCAATTTTTAAAAAAGGTACGGACCAAGAGACTGTAGTTGTAGTTTTTTTAATAATAAAAAAAAACTATTGCCGTACGGCATTTGGTCTTCTTTATTTTAAATGCAAAGTAGTGTAGATCAAATTGTCTGTAAAATTGACTTCTGCAAAATAACACCCGAATCCACGCTATGATTACCTTATAGAAATTTTAATTGATAAATAATCATCT
This sequence comes from Hypsopygia costalis, assembly GCA_937001555.2. NCBI lineage: Eukaryota > Metazoa > Arthropoda > Insecta > Lepidoptera > Pyralidae > Hypsopygia > Hypsopygia costalis. The sequence goes on along the minus strand of OW443338.2, from coordinate 25,532,478 downwards.
TTATTCAGCACCCGTAGTACATGCGCTCTTATACAAACCAACAAACCAAAATATTAATACGTAACAGCATTCACATATTTCTTGTAGTAAATTTGTTTTTTGATGAAAATGATATACTAGTATAAACACTTTTACAAAGTGCAAATGAATCGAAAACTGTTGTTCCGACTGCTGTGGTCAGCCTTACATAGAGATGATCACAGCACCCAAAACGGAGACGATCAAAGCAACTATGGCAATGGCGGCAGCAAGGCAGCAGCGGTTACATACTAATGGTAAGTTGCTACCTCTCGGCAACAGTTCAAATGATTCGAGGTTATGGGTCAATTTCTCTGCAAAAGCGTCTATAAACAATAGAACATAGGGGCAATTCTCGTAATTAAAATGTAGTCAAAATTCAGTTCCGATCCAGTCTCGATCTCACCATTGGCACATTTGGTATTCTCGTATCACATTATGTAACTTCAAAGTTTAATTTAAGTGGGATTATATCGGAATATGACTGAGAATTAAACAAACTAAGAATGTTACTTCGCCAACTAAAAGAATTGATAATAATTAATCAATGAAATTAAGTATATCATTTTAGGCAATTCACAATTCAATCTCGATTCGGTCAACTTTCAATCTGCGATCGTAGAAAAATTACTAGAATTGGCCCTCAGTAGACAAGTCCTTGGTCAGCTTCCGAGTTGGTATTATTATTAAAATTTCATAACAATGTCTACTTATAACAAACTAAAGTTCCGCCTCTATAGGTACCGTGCCATTCCAAGCCACCATTTAATGATAGCTCGCAGTGGACTGAAGCCATTTTCAATATTAATGCCGTATGTGTTTCTGTGTTTTGTATTTTTCAGTATACAAATAAATAAATATTGCTCGACAAATTACACACGGCCATCTAGTCCCAAACTAAGCAAAGCTTGTACTTGGGTACCTACTAGATAACTGATATTATACTTAAATACATACCTAAAATACATAAAAAAATGTTAGCTGTCTGAAAAATTTCAAAATAACACCTAAATCAATTAACTAACTAAATTATATTACCGCTCCACTGGTTCTCTGTTCGACGAGCAAACAACGATAGTAACCAACAGAATCAATTTTCAAACGAGTTATTGCGTCGTAATTGTACGTATTCAAAAGGAACGTAAAGTTCCGACGACGCTATGATTGCTTCATAAAAGGGTGGAAGCCTTAAGGTGTTTCTTTGGCTGGCGTTTTCAATACCTGTATATTTCAATTCTGTGGTTCCGAATGCCTACTGTTTATAGGTAAGTTTTGTTGGTAAATTGGTATACTGGTGGCTTCATGGTAGTGGAATATTGAATTGAGAAACTTTCTGAGAAAACGTAAGGATTCCTCATATCATCGACAACAGAAATTCTAAGTAATAAATCGATTATAGGTTACCTTACATAATACTAAAGTAAAAAAAATATGTGCTATAGCAAAAATATTAGAAAAGATTTTTTTGGATGGAAATATTCACCTCCCTCGCGTCGGCGAGTAAGGTGATTTTTTTTTCATTTTTAAAATATTTATAATACTCCGGTAAGTTGATCGAAACCAACTATTAAAATAATAATTAAGATTTTTTTTTCAATAGGCATTTTCGTTTAGTGTCATTTTTAACTAATTACGAACTACTTGTTAAGTACCTAAATATGACCTGGTTTTGAATAAATGTAGATATCTGAAATAATTTTACACGGAATTTTACATACAAAAAAAAGCAAAACTATATATTCATTTTGACAATCTTAATATAAACACAAATTTCTTTCTCAATTCTTTTACTGTTCGCCGAGCACAACTTTGGAACAAACTACCAACTCTAAGAACTTAGAGAGTGCACATATGCAAAGGCTTTTTAAAAAAGGCTGAATAAGCACTATTTGACTCACACAGAGTAAAATAATAATTTTATGTATGTTTATGTAGGTATGTAAGTATTTACTGATGTAGTAAATCCAGAGAATATTATTATATGTATACGTATATAATGTTATAATAAAGCACTTGTACTGTTCCACGTAATCACATTTATTTTTACCGACTGGTTTCGCCGCTAAGGCATTATCAAGGTAAGCAGGTACAAGTGCTTTATTATAACATTATGATAATAATGTTCTAAGTGCCAATAATCAACAGTATCAACTTCAATATATATATATCCGTCTATGTATTGATTTATCAATGTAGTACCTAGAAGAAGATCTATTTTGTCATGTATTCAGTTTTATTTATTTTATATTTTGCATTTTTACGTCAACTAACCTTCCAATACCAACCGATGGGGTCGAAAGGTTCTCGAGTGGAGACCACGTACCGGCAAGCGCAGCGTAGGACGTCCACCCACAAGGTGACAGACGACCTCAATAAGACCGTAGGATCGCGCTGGATGCAAGCCGCTTCCAACCCATCTTATTGGAGATCTAGGGGGGAGGCATATGTCCAGCAGTGGTCTTTCATTGGCTGAGATGATGAACCTTCCAATATTGTATTGTTTCGAGTACAACCATTAAGGAATAGATCTCTCGTAGAGATATGCTCACCTGTGTATACACCTGTGTATACACCTGTGTATACACCTGTGTAAAGTCAAATTGTTTGTATTAATTACGCAATAAAACTATATAAAAATAGCCGGTCAAGTCCGAGTCGAACTCGCGCACGAATGGTTCCGTACCATTATCTATAAAAAGGCAAAAAAAAACACGTTTGTTGTATGGAAGCAGCCCTTAAATATTTGTTTTATTTTTATAATTATTTATTCTTAAAGTGAATATATAACTAAATATTATGTGAGTATTTCAAACGTCTACCTATTGCCGTTATCAATTGCGAGCAAAAAATCACGTTTGTTGTATGGGAGCCCCCTTAAATATTTATTTTATTCTATTTTTTAGTATTTGTTGTTATAGCGGCAACAGAAATACATCATCTGTGAAAATTTCAACTGTCTAACTATCACGGTTCATGAGACAGCCTCGTGACAGACGGACGGACAGCGAAGTCTCAGTAATAAGGTCCCGTTTTACCCTTTGGTTACGGAACCCTAAAAACTAAAAAGGTCACTTGTTTGAACCTTGTTTCTCTCATCATTCATTCGTTTGATTGGTAATGAGAACTAAACGAGTGTGCCAAATTTCAACTCAATTAGACATAAAGTGGGTCAACTTGCTATATTTGATTCCAGACACCGCGGTGAAACTAATTAAATAGTTGTAAAAAATGGTCTCAAAAGATAATAATAATGCATCTTTGGTTTCTACCAGCTTAGCTAAACATCATCATCAGGTCATTTTAGTCTCCACTACAGGAGCACGACCCTCTCTCGTCCGTCCGAGACAGAAGGAGGATTTGGCCTACACTCCCCACGCTGGCCAGACGGGTTGGGGAGGCCTGATCGATGTTTTATAATGTATTTCCCTTAGTCGCCTTATACGACATCCACGGGAAGAGACGGAGTGATTTTATTCTAGTCTGCCGGAAACAATTTCCAACAATCTATGCAGTAGTTTCATTTTCGCATTAAAAAAATTCGATAGTAATTAGTAATCGGCTTCAGCTCCGGCTGTAGGGCCCCGGGTGTATGTATCCAGGATTTCATTAAGGGAGGGACATTTTTTGCATTGTACCTCCCTTCCCTGTACAGTGTTATCTTGCCGGGACCTGGAATCACATAGTAAACGGCTTCAGTTTTGGTGGTAGGGACCCAGGTCGGGTATAGTAGTTTATGAAACTGTTGCATAATAAGGGTTCTTAAAATACGAGTGTGAGTTTATCACATGAGCCGAAGGCGAATGTGATAATAGACCGCACGAGTATTTTAAGACCTAATTATGTGCAGTTTCATACACTACTTTATCTAATCTCATGAAATAGATGACAATAATATTTTAAATAAAACCATGAAGTTAATTTCACAGCTTTATTTCTTACTTATAAATCCATTTGCAGATGGAGCATGAATGGTGCGCAGGCGCGACGCGCCGCCGCGTTCAGAGATTGCAGCGCAACGTTGCAATGCATTTGCATTGCAACCTATTTAAAATACCTGTATCCAGGGCTGAAGTTGTATCGAAATGGAGAAAATGTTATTTTTCTATACAGTTGTCCATAGAAGAGCTGTATCGAAAAGTACCTAACTTTTTAAATTTATTTTGATGTCTTGTGCGAAAAGACTGACATTAAGATTCTGTGTTTAGTTTATTAATCTCTAAATTTCAGTATGAGATTAGATAAATAATATTATTTCACCTTTAATGACCGTATAATCTTTTTTGTCAATAATCCCCCGTGTGGGCTTCTAGTCAAAAACTAATTATTTTACTCGCACCCCGGGGTATTTACGCGCGTTTCACTAAGACATAATCCTTGAGCAATAATTAAACTCATCACTTTCCCCTGGAGATTACATTTGGTAGAGTCAACAGCTAACGGGCTACTATAATTACGTACCTCTCATATTATTGAGGTAATAACAAACATACAGGTCGATAGTATCCGGCCATTACATACTTTTTTTAGGGTGTTAGTGGTCATCAAGATCTTTGAACCGAAGCCAACTTCATCTGCAGGCGATGCATCCTGCTGACTGACAAACGAAGCTCTGGCGAAAAGAGAGGTAGGGAGCGTAACTGCGTAACTAACAATTCCTTTGAGAGTTGTTGTGTTCCTTCAAGTGAGTGAGGTCACCAGAAAGAAAGGATACTGCGTTGGCAGCGGGGGTGGCGGCGCGCGAGCGATTTTTTATATTGTGAGCGTTAATATAGCTACGGAAACCGCTTCACATCAGGCGGGCCGTATGCTTATCTGCCACCTAATGTAGTATAAAAAAACTTACATGTTTTCATCTATAGATGCATTGTACTTGCCTACTTTGTAGCAAGATGAAAGCAAGGTAATTCCCGACATTCACTCACTCCTGCGGACTCCTACGCCACTTACCGTCACAGTACTAGTACTTATACTCTACCGTCGTGATAAGACGTTAGGGCTAATCAAAATAGGCGCGGGTTCGATCCCCGCACAGGACAGATATTTGTGTGCATGAACATGTCTCTTTGTCTCGGTCTGGCTATTTTTTATGTATTTCATGTATGTAAAAAAAGTATTTAAGTATTTTTCAATTTTCGTATATCTAGTACATATTTGTTTGTTTGTTTATTTGTTACACACATTGTTACACATAAGTAGGCACAAAGGTTATTACATAGTCTAACATTTTGAACATAATAAAGATTATGATATCTACTCGGTTGCCCACTCGAAAGTCGAAACTGACACCTATTGTAGGATTAACCTGTGTTACAGGTGTCAGTGCTCAACCCTCGGAAGGTTTTTTAAAAATAATTACAGAAAAAAGTAACAAGAATATTGCGAAACAAAGAAATTACATATATAAGAAAACATTTTAATTTTTGCTCTTGATGTGTGTTTTTTAGGCTTCTCCTGAGCTTGTGTGTATTGTGTGTGTTTGTATGTATGTATAGTGTTAAGTTGTGTAGTGTGGGGAATTACTTATTGGTTACCTTAAGATATTTAACATAGTTTCGGTTTGCTCATAGGACATTGATAACAAAAAGTTAGTAACAGCTTTTTTGCAATTAAAGAGTGACATGTGTGTGATGTTGACACAACGGTTTATTTTGTTGTAGAGGAAGCTACCCAAAAAACAGAAAAATCTTTATATATAATACAAGGTTTGCGTGTACTAAGGGTATACCAGATAATACTAGATAGTAAGTAGAAGGTGGTGTGTAATTTATCCACGAATATTTATTATATATTTTTATATTTTCAAAGTGACGCTCATGCGAAGCCGAAGATTGTTTCTTGTGTATAGTTAAATATGTCATGTCATATATAGAAATTTATATATGAAATAACGGCTTAAAGTTGTTAATAAAAGTTGGCAAGCTATTTTATGTCTTTTTAATAACTTAGCTATAAATTTTCCCATCAAACTTGGAATATCTTTTGGACTAGAGCGAAATAATAAAATTTTGTTCGTAATATATACTTCGTCAAGTAATCTAGGTCCACACCCTAGGTCATCCTAGATTATTATTGTTATATTATTATTATATAATAATAATAAATATTTCTAGACAATTTACACAGCGCCATCTAGTCCCAAATTAAGCTCAAAGCTTGTGTTTTGGGTACTAGACAACTGATAAATGTACTTAAATATATATATTTTTTTGTAATTACACACTTATAATACATAGAAAATACCCAGACCAAGACAAACAGACAGTTCATGCACACAAAAATGTTTGTCTTGTGCGGGAATCGAACCCGCGACCTCGGCGGCAAAGCAAAAAGCTCGGTGGTCGAATGGTTAGCAATGACCACGAGCTCGTCAATCGATTGCAATCGATATCCGGGCGCGTGCTCTTATAACTGAGATATAGGTAGGGATCATGTTGGAGGTAGATAGGTATTTACAAGGTAAGCCAATGCGCGCACATCCAAGGACAACATGAATATTTTCATTTTGGGGTGTAAGTGGTTCATCAACACCTTTGAATCAAAGCCAACTTCACCTGCACGCGGTGCACCCTGCTGACTGACAAACGAAGCTCTGGCGAAAAGAGAGGTAGGGAGCGTAATTGTACTCGTAAGCTACCCGACTGGAGAATGTACCTCCACCTTACAGAATACCGCAGCCAAATAGCAATTCCCTTGAGGGTTGTTGTGTTCCTGCGAGTGAGTGAGGTCACCAGAAAGGAAGGAGATGCTGCGTTGGCAGCGGGGGTGGCGGCGCGCGAGCGATATTATAAGTTGCGAGCGTTAATATGGCTACGGCAACCGCTTCACATCAGGCGGGCCGTATGCATGTCTGCCACCCGACGTAGAAAAAAAAAAAAAAAAAAAGAATAACATGTAGAACTTGTATGTGTGCGAATTGCGATTGGCCTAATTCCATTAAAAAAAAAATGGTGGCGAACTTTTGACGTGCTTACGTCATTAAATTTGCTACCATACGGGTGCAATCCAAACAATCGAATGATAGCAAATTCAGGGGATACAGTTTGGCGATGTAGTTTCTATCTATGCTCTACATTCAAAATTCAATCACACCACTATAGATGAAGGATCAAAGAATTTATTACATTAAGTAAGGACTATTAACATCATGTGCGGGGGAGCGGGAAGCGCTGCCCTTTTAAAATAATTTCAGTGCATATAACGTATGCACGTACAACACACGGCCATTTTCATGACACAGCCAATGAAGAAAATATAAATAAAACAAAAATGGGGTGTCCATTTTTGTTTTATTTATATTTTCTTCAAAGCAGCAATGGCGCTACCTACCTAACAATTATCATACTAATTCTAGCTCAGTTGGAAGATCACTCTATCAGTTATTAAGCGGCTGTGGGTTGAACTGTCGCGCAGGCGGGAGAGCCGTATTGTTTTCATTTACAAAAATGTTTAGAAAATAAATTAAATAAATTTCAATTATCTAATTATCATAGTTCATGAGATACAGCCTGATGACAGACGGAATGACGGACGGACGGACGGACAGCGGAGCCTTTGTAATAGGGTTCCTTTTTACCCTTTGGTTACGGAACCCTAAAAAACGAGTGTGACCTAAAGAAGTTTTACTTCAGTCGGGTGACTGAAGTCAAACTTCTTTAGTTTTACTTCAGTCGGGTGACTGAAGTCAAACTTCTTTAGTTCTACTAACTTATCTCCCTCTTAACTTCCATTCGCCGTTTCCGTAACGCTCTCGTCAAGCATTCGCCAGCTTACTCCCCAAGTCAAGTTTGCGTAAAAATGTTTTACTTAAATAAATTATCTGCTTACCGGCAACCGGTTTACCTGCTTACACGCAGCCAGTTGCTGTGAAATGAAAGGAAACTGTACTTTATTTCATACATGTATGTAATTATATCTAAGTATTATTATATCTGCATAATAATAATTATTGTACGCCTTAAATGGACAACTGTTGCTACCATGTATAACATCCTGTATTACACAGTTTTGAACAAAAATAATCTTATATTATATAAATTACTAGCCCGGCAATATTCTGCCATATATATTATTTTAGCGTTATGGAATCTATTTTCATACCGACCAAATATACATAAAATTTCAAACAAATCGATCAAGCCGTTACAGAGGAGCGGAACCACAAACACCATGAGAGAGATGACCCTTAAAGTTTCGTAAGTTCGAAACCGGTAAAAATAAATGTCATTACGTAGAACAGTACAAATCCTTTACTAACAAAGTAAGTTCATGTAAGTACCTACTAACTTAACATATTATCGCAATGAGTACAGTACAGAACTTGTACCACACAAAGCCGAAGAAGGTCGGCAGTTGAATCCACTCAGCAGTATTACCATAATTGATATTAATGTACTGGGAAAGGTTTAATTAAGGCGGACAAAGACGGGAGGTACCACTCGTAAATTCCGTTCAACACTATTCGGTGTATTTCTCACGTCCCACGGGGGCTTTTATTTTTGGGAGGTTGCTATTTGTTTACGCTTTTAGGGATTTAGTGGGCTGGTTATTCTAAATGAAATTGGCGAATTTGTGAAGAAGAGCTGAAAATCAAGCGAGATTTTTAATCAGTTTCAGTAACGGAGGAGGTTCTCAACTCTAACGTAATTTTATAATGTATCGGTTAAATAATAAATATTCCTGGATAAATTACACACCAACATCTAACCCCAAACTAAGCAAAGATGGTACTAGATTACTAACTGTTACTGTACTTAATATATACATTTTTTTCGTAAATACATACTATAATACATAGAAAACACCCAAACCAAGGCTAACACACATGTTCATGCACACTAATTTTGTCATGTGAGGGGATCGAAGCCGCGACCTCGGAGTCAAAATAGCTAACCAAAAAAAAGTTTATGAAAGGTTAGGTTTGCGAGTTTGGGATATAAATGACTCGTGGTGCTCCCTGCTGGTCAACTAACAAGACACGGGCAAAAGAGGGGAAGGTCAAAGCGCATTTGTAAGCTGCAATAAAACCCACAATTGAGCGGCATGTGTGAATACACCGTTACATACTCGGCAGACAGAACAGACAGGAGAGCCTTAGCAATAGGATCCCGTTAGCACCATTTTTATACGGAATTCTAAAAGTAGTTTTTATTTCAACGTTTTATGCATTTCATGTTAAAAGGTTAGCTAATAAAACATTCATCTTTAAAGTAAGGACGACAATTAATCTGGGTGTAGTTGAAAGTTTACCTTTGAAATGGTTTTATCATATAAAAGTTGCCACTCCAGATTTATATCATAAAATCTTATGCACAGATTTCAATCTGATTAGATACCGCATATTATTTAAACTAAGCTTGTAATGTTTTCCATACTTTAATGACGTCACGCGCTTTGTTTAGTGACGATGTCATAACATAGTCAGGAACTTTTTAACCGTGCGCTATCGGGAAGGGAAAAAAGTCTCACATATTTAACTAGCTGGTAAGCTGAGCTCCGCCGCATATGCTGTTAGAAGATTTAGACTTTTGACAAACGTGGGTACAGCGCGCCTAGTATAGTTTAGCTAATTTCACAGTATTATGTCGGTAAAGCTCTAGGATTTCTACCAACTGAACTAAACATAATTACCAATCTAAGTAGTAGTTTATTGTATACTAGCGACCCGCCCCGGCTTCGCACGGGTGCAATGCTGATACTAAATGTACTACAGAAGGTCTTTGCGCTTTGTCCTATCCAGTCCTTCTCCAGTTATAGGCACACGCCGCCGGCTCCGCGGCCGGTACCGCCACAGCCGTTATGTCCCTGCATTTTAAATGTGTAATATCTTCTAAACTATTCATTTAAATTACATGCTGTGAAGGGCCATATTGATCTATATTAAATGCGCAATGTATTTAAGGTACTTAATTGGATAAGGATTAATTCTGTATTGCTTAAAATCGCTTCGTAAATAAGGCATTATTTCTTGTAAAAAGCAAAGGATAAAATAACGGTTATTGTGTGTTACCACTAAGAGATAGACATATACCATCGCGAACTTTTTTGTAGACCATTTTAAGGTGAACAATACTGTACTACATTATTTTGATCTATCTCGTTGGGTTCAGCCAGCGTTTGCAATGAAAGAGCAAAAAAAATGTGTTTATTTACGACATCACATTAGAAACCTCTAAATTATCAGTGTTTTTCTACTATGTTATGCATATATTATACATATAAACTTTCCAGTTGAATCACTCTATCTATTAAAAAAAACCGCATCATAATCCGTTGCGTAGTTTCAAAGATTTAAGCATACAAAGGGACATAGGGACAGAGAAAGCGACTTTGTTTTATACTATGTAGTGATTTGCATGCCTAAATATTTCTGGTAAATGTAATGGATCAAACAGATAATGATATTTGTACACCTATATACATACCCACATTTAAGCAAATAAAGGATTCTATTCATTTTTTCATTAAAAAAATCCGTCGGTAATCGCCTTCAGCTTCGGCGGTAGGGCCCCAGCCCCCCTAGCCAAGTGTAATTTGTAGCGTAACAAAAGTTAGATAGATCACGTGGCATTTGTCAATTCGAACATTTTAGTATGAGCTCCACAGTTCAAATTAGCGATCGCTATGCTTTTCTACTTCGCAAACTGCCATTTGGCTAGCCCCCCTGGTCGCTGAGCCAACGGAGTAAGTAGATAATCAAATTTGGATGTAATTTGGCATAAAACCTCATCGAGCAATGGAAAAAGAACTATGTTCAGTGGTTGTCCAAAGGACTGCGTCTGGAATAAGGGAATGCGACGTACACTTAACTCTAGTCCTAGATATATTAGTAGTTTTTAAAATAAGCAATCTGAAGTGACAGGGAGTCGGCCATAACTGCTAAGTAAAAATACAGGCTGATATTTATAACGATGATTGGCATACAAGAGTATGTTCTGGATTGCTCAGATGCATAAGATACCCTATAGACATAGGGTATCTTCTATACATAAGCAAAGCCGCGGATACAAGTTAATAATGACACGAATGTAGATAAAAGTCTGTCACACCTCCGCCAGTCATAATGTGAGAAACATGTTTTTGTCGTATCTCGTGATGATAGTAAAAGGTGACGATTTTATGAGCAAATGGAAAAATATCAGGCAAAAAGTTCATTAGCCACTTACGAGTAATAGCGAAAAACTGGAAGGTGTTTTCAATAAGAAAATATAACCCAGTAAATAATACAGTAGGTATGTAATCTTCTAATAATATATATAAAATTCTTATGTCACAATGTTAATTACCATACTCCTCCGAAACGGCTTGTCACACAACGGCTCAGCTAGTATAATATAGAATATGTTTAAGGTGTGAAGATTACAAAATAACTATTCAGTTATCTATATTTTTTTAAAATTTGATCCGTCAATATGTCTCCACCTCACCTGACGGAAAGCACAACGGAATACCAAATGTGGGAACAGCCCCCTTACCACCATCTCTTATTGCGATTCAATAATTGAATAGATTGCTTATTCATACCAATGAATAAGCGACTCTATTTCAAACGGAATAGAGTCGCTTATTCATTGGTATGAATATGTGGGTCAATCAACTATTATACCCACACCCTAGAAATAAATTTACCAGAAAATTTTTGAAATTAAAATGTTCAATATTAGCAATCTGGTTTTCAATAATCATACTATAATATATCATCTTTTATATTCTAGAAAAGGCGCGAGTTTGATAAATATTTAGACCATATTTTACGTAAAAATCTACATACCTACCCCAAAATCTGTCCGCGGCGTTACTTCAATGTAGGATGCTAAAACAATGAAAGAAAACAGTATTTCGATGTTTTTTATTTATTGTCAGTCTTTGTCATACAAAATTAGATGGTTTAGCTTAATCAGTCTTCTTAATAATTATAATTTAAAAGAAAAATAGTAAATAGTTTGTCTTTTGCGTTACTCAAGTCTCATAAAAATATGTTTTTTTTTTCACAGAATTCAATATTCAGTGTAGAATATACCACAAATATTAGTAAACATTGTGCAAAAATCTCTGCGTAGTTTCAATCACCAAATTAGCAGTTAAATCCAAAATATAAAAGCACAATCAACAAAAATCTTAATCTAAAATTAGGGACGAAAGTAACTCCAAAGACAAATTTTGGTAACACCTGAGACATTTCACAGAAAATCAAATGCAGTCCAACTTGGTATATACTTACAATTTAACAACTAAATATTATTTTTTTCTTTTAAAATGAACATATTTTATCAGTCAACAAAAATAAAAATCAAACAAATTCTCAAATAAGGTCCCATAGATAGAACAAACAAAACTACAAGCAAGATATAGTTACTTTTCAAAAACATCAATTGAAGTATCAAACTGAAAAAACTCTTTTCATTATAGCAGGTGTTGGCAATATTTTAATAATGTCTTCAAAATCTACGTAGCTGATATCTTGCTCATCAAGTCGGAATCTCTTAGCATCGTTCTTGCCAACTACTCTCAAGAACATAACATAACCTTTATCTCTCCATCGTCTTCAATAGGTGTTAACACATAAGAATAAGTCTTCTTTGGAATATTGCTGTACACCTGGACATGTAAAAAGTTCCCAATAACCACGTGCATATAATTAGAGTCTCCGTTTTTACTTGTGGACGGCTGTGATTCAAAAGACTCATCGATCATAATTTTCGTGTACCTTTCCTTGATAGAATTTGCCAATAGTGTGTATTTTTCGTTGTCTTTTTTATTTATTTCACTTTCTTCAGAAAATTTTATTCGACTGGATCTTTTTTTATACTTCTCGTATTTTTTCTTTAACTTTTCGATATTTTCTCGCAGTCTTTTATTTTCTCTATATAGTTTGCTTCTGTCTCTCTTGACCTTCTTACGACCTTGCTTTCTAGATGAAAGCGAAGAGAGAGACGCAGCAGGCGGTGTCTGGTTTGCATGAACACGAAAATTTACAACACTTGATGCTGGAGAACTCGGTGGTGTAACAGCTACGAGGGTCAAACTGAAAGTTCTTAGAAAATCAAAAACTGAGCAAACTAGCAAGTTATTAGTTTTATTATATCTTTTCAAAATAGTGTCCATTCACATCAATACACCGCTGCATCCGATGGAACCACTGAGAAAAGCACTTAGCCCACTCGTCCTTAGGGGTCTCTTCGACGGCCTTTTGAAACGCGCCCACTGCTTCCTCGGTGTTCATAAAAAGTTTTCCTCGAAGTTTTTCTTTTATTTTCGGGAATAAATAAAAATTGCAAGGTGCGAGGTCGGGGCTATACGGCGGGTGACCCAGTAATTCCACGTCTGACGTCACTAAATAGTCGATCGTTCGCCTGGCGGTGTGCGACGAGGCGTTGTCGTGGTGTAGAAGGATCCTACTTCGAGGACGTTTCTCCCGAACTTTTTCCAATACAAGTGGCAAACAATTGTTACTGTACCACTCTGCAGTAACTGTTTTTTAACACAGCATTTGAGTCACCTCCGTTAAATCTTTGAATCATTTCACGGCACCAATCAACCCGACAGAGTTTTTGGGCCTCGGTCAAATTATGAGGTATCCACCGGGCACAAAGCTTCCTGACCGCTAAATGTTCATGGAAGATTTTATGCACTTGACTCATACCGATGCCTAAGCTTGTCCGAATCTGCTGATACGTCACTCTTTTATCAGTCTCTATCATACGCCGCACAACACTGATGTTATATTCAGTCGTCGCCATAGAAGGCCGTCCCTGACGCAGATCATCGGTGAGATTAGTGCGACCACGTTTAAACTCATTAAACCAGTTGTAAATAGTCGCACGAGATGGGGCTTCATCGTGAAATGCATGAGAGTTCCATTTTCAAAATTTGAACTTATTTTTTTATTATATTGTTTACAAGTGGCCAGTTCTAAAAACTTTCAGTGTCGCCCTCGTAAAGTCATTTGTAAATTCTTCTTTCTTTGCCGGTATCCTCGTTGTCTTAGCTTCCAAATTGTGTTAGCATTCTTTTTATCTTTAGGTGTCAAATCTTTTACAAGACGTTTAGTTTTATGGTAGTGCTCGCGGTGTTTTCTTTTGAATTCTGCATACTTCTCTACATTTTTTTTTGAGCCTCTCTCTGTACCTTTTCTGTTTTTCAGCAGGTGTTTATGCCATCTCTATAACAGTTTTTCAATCTGAAAGAAAAATAATAATATAGTCAGTAAACGCAGTAAACGAATAAATTTTGTAAAGTCGGCTATTGGTAAGTTATCTTTAACTAACTTAGGATTAAAATGAAAATGTCTATGGAGTTACTTATAACGTCTCTAGCGTTACCGCCAGGGTAACTCAGTGTACCGGTAACTCAGGTGACATGTGATAGTTTTTTGTTTATAATATTTCCCACAACCAGAATTTTATATATTAATAACCACCTATCAATAATTATAATCAATGTTTTTTGACTGAAATTAAAAAAATATAAAAATATTTATTACGTACCTTCAAAATCACGGTAACTCAGCTGACAGCGAATTTAGACACGCACCCCGTCCAAGAGTTTGTCGCAGACTGGCGGCGTGTCGGTATTTTCAAAGAACTTCGCCGCCGTGCCGCCAAAGAGGCAGTTAATGTAGGCAATATCGAGCGAGAGTCACTACCATCTAGTGGACATTTTGTGCAATTTCTCTTCAGTAACTCAGTATACAAGTGCAAATAGGAAAATTTCGGGACAAGAATTCAAAAAAAATTCGTAGACAGACGATTGCTTTTATTCGTATTTTATTTTAATAAAATTAAAGCTTGTTTGTTAAGCAAACACTAAAATAAATAATATGGGTGTTACACTATATAAGAATATCCTTTTAAACGAAATTGTGTGACACTACTACTGGCTCGGGACAGCCACATTTTATATGGAACAAAGGAATTGTATACTGAGTTACTGACAAAATTTAAATAATTCGAGTAGATATCGAATACAGAACATATTAATTTTATTGCTTTGTAATCTAGTAACATGTAGTCAGTACAAATTTATAGAAATTTTATTGAAATAATGTTAATTTATTTTTATACAGTCGGGGACAGCGGAGTGTGGGTATAATAGTTGATTGACCCATGTATGAATAATAATAAATAAATTGGTATGTATGAATAAGCAATCTATTCAATTATTGAATCGCAATAAGAGATGGTGGTAAGGGGGCAGCCATCATTTGGTCTTCCACGACCATCTAATCCAAAACTAAGCAAAGTTTTGTTAATATTATACTCACATACATTTTCTTTTGTAAATACATAGAAAACATCCAGACCATGACAAACAGATATGTTCATGTATGTAAATGGTTAGCAATGGCTACTTTAACTCCGAGGTCGCCGGTTCGATCACAAGACAAACATGTCTGTTTTTCTTGGTCTGTGTTTAATATTCATTATAAGTATGTATTTACAAAAAAAAAACGTATTTAAGTACATTTACCAGTTGTCTAGTACCCATAGTACAAGCTTTGCGCTTAATTTGGACAAGATGGCGCTGTGTAAATTGTCCAGAAATATTTATTATTAATATCTCTCTTAATTCACGGGTCAATCCCGGTCATTTGATAGGCGTTTGCGGGGATATGGATCCAACGCGTAGAGGCCCCTCTGAGAAGTTTGATGTAATGTTGTACGCCCGCCGTGACCTGCTCCAGGATATGTCAATGGAACGATATACCCATGAGCAGGTCTCGGCAGGCGTTGAGACTATTGGTACCCTATACACATAGGGTATCTTCCATACATAAGCAAAGCCGCGGATAGAATATACACTTCTGGACACATCTATTTTGGGCTATCTAAGGTGGGCCACCTTAGAGTTTAGGTTTCGATAGCCCCTACCGAAATATGATTGCTAGATTGAACAAAAACTATTGATGCAGCTTTAAACCTGATACATTTTACCATCTTTTTCGATCATATTGTTTTAAATTTGAATTCAGAATACCACACGACATGGTGCTACGCCTAACAAGTCGGGTATGCGCCTTGATTAAGGCAGTTGATTTTTGAATAAAAAACATTTTTTATCAAATAAAAGTTTAATTTAATAACGCGTGTTGCCTCCATGGGCATCTACCACAGCTCTCATACGATTAGGCATAGAGTTTATCAACCGCTATATGAAATTTTGAGGGATCCTCCCCCATTCCTCTTCTATGGCAGTTTTCAACTCCTGCATCGTCTGGGCAACTGGCTGACGAGCCCTAATACGTCTTTTTAGCTCGTCCCACATGTGCTCAATGGGGTTCATGTCTGGGCTTCTTGCTGGCCAGTCCATAACTGTGATGTTCACATCCCGAAGATATTCCCTGACGATGCCGGCCGTATGGGCTCTTGCATTATCATGCATAAAAAGGAAATTTGGGCCCACATAGTCCGCATATGGCATCACGTGAGGTTTTAAGCACTCACGAATGTACCTTTCAGCATTTAATGTTGGCAGCCGTGGTCCCGTAACAACCTCAAGTTGAGTTTTGCCTCTCGCGGATATACCGCCCCAGACAGTCCATGAGCCACC
Organism: Hypsopygia costalis; assembly: GCA_937001555.2. NCBI lineage: Eukaryota > Metazoa > Arthropoda > Insecta > Lepidoptera > Pyralidae > Hypsopygia > Hypsopygia costalis. The sequence continues at coordinate 25,515,915 of OW443338.2, read as the reverse complement.
GCCATAAGCAACCCTCTCTTCAAAGCAGCATTGTGCGAAACGCTCTCCCTTACGTCGGTAGACTTTCTTCCTTCCATCATTGCCATGTAACACAATTTTAGACTCATCAGAAAAGAGTACACGGCTCCAATGCTGCTGAGTCCAATTTAAATGAGTGCGCGCGAAATGAAGGCGCGCTGTTCAGTGGGCTCGCGTTAGTTTGGGGCCATTAGCTGGCTTGTGTGGTACCATATCGCGTTCTTTTAACCTTCTCCGAACAGTTCGAGCGCTCACAGATACTCCGTGGAAGTCACGAAGTTGGTTTTGTATCTCAATGGAGGTAAGGTGACGATTTCTCAAGCTGGTCGTCACGATGAATCGATCCTGCCTTTCAGTTGTGACCTGAAATCGTGGCCTTCCTTGGCGACGAACAAAGCCGCCAGTCTCTAGGTACCTCCGATAAACATTTCGGACCGCAGATCGACTTAAATTAAGTTGAGCACTCACATGTCTTTGGCTGTTTCCGGCCTGGATAAGTGCCACAGCTTGGGTGGCGACTTCAGGCGAAGTATCCATAGATTATTGATAGAACCTCACTTTAATGTTAAGAATAAGTAATGTTTGTTGCAAAACCAAAGAAAAAAATCACACTTTCAAGAATTAAATCCAAGTAAACCAATAAAATCAAGTTTTCTTAGTATTCGATTGTTGGATATCAACGAACAGGCTCCAAATTGTCTTTTGTTTCTTTAAATTCTGTGTTCGAAATTCAAAAAAAGACTATTGAATGAAATTATGAATGTGCCAGGTTCAAAACTGCATAAAAACTTTTTGCTCGACCTAATATAAAATTTTAGCTAGGACCAAACGAAACTGAAAATGCAAGGTGGGCCAATAGATGTGTCCAGAAGTGTAGATATTTAAGTACATTTACCAGTTGTCTAGTACCCATAGAACAAGCTTTGTGCTTAATTTGGACAAGATGGCGCTGTGTAAATTGTCCAGAAATATTTATTTATTAGACTTAGTGAAAATCAAACTTCGCACTGTATTTATCTACAGTTAAGTCTACCAAACAGTTTCTCTCTATCTCATATACAACGTACGAGATTCTCCAACACGCTAGTCCCTACGCCGATACAGTCGTAAGTCGCCGCTATAGTACAGCTGAGTACAATAAACCACCTCAGCGCAGCAAAAGTGCTATCGTTTTGCTGTACCCTCCCGAGGGCAACATTACTTCAATTATATCGGTACACGGTACACCCTCACACCTCAGTAATGCGTACATAAATATTTAAGCGTATTTTGTCACAGTTATTTTCTTTGACGTGTTTTTACTGTGATATTTTACGTCGAGGGAGATGAATGTATTATGACTTTGAGTTCTATATACTTACTGCATAAAATTTCTTAAGTGAGGATTTTGTACTAGCGATGCCATCCGTCGCTGGTGTCATTGCCTATCAGATATTATAATAAATATTAATACAATAATAACCACGCTCTGCTACTAGTCCGCAGGGCAGCTTGTGGCGAGCTGTTGTGTGAGTAGCGACACCACGGACCCGAGTCTCCAGAGAGTCGGTCAGGGCCTTCGTCTCCGACGTGTCTTCCTCGGTCGGAGTGTAAACACAAGAAGGCTCGCAGGATTCTCAGCTCTGGCTTGCCTTCATTGGCCGTCCAAAGAGGAGCCGCTAGAGCTATGTGCTCAGGGGGTGGAAGTGTTAAAGGGCATCACGCCGCGAGTAACTTCGGAGAAACCGCAGCACACCTCTCGACATCCCTGAGTCACTCACACCGGTGTTGCACTTGTGGTGCTAACAGAGAGACTGATGCTAACAGAGATGCTGAAGAAGAACCCATAACCACGAGTGCTCAGTAAAGAACGAATCTCTAAGAAGCAGAAATAAGGATTATCGCCTTCTATTTACGCAGACAATTAATGTCCATTGTACGAAATCAGCCGAACTTCAGTCTTATCAAACAAATTTACCGGGACTTTTTTTTGTAAAAATGCTTCAAAAATAACGTAGGTCCTGTATCAAATCGAGTCCGAAAGCGAAAGATTTAATTGTTTGAAAAAGTGCTACGTGACGGCGACTACCGATACTGCAATCGATGGGTTAGTTTGCCAAAAACTTCACAAACCATTTCATATTGTTACTGGTTCGTTTTCACGTAGAATATTGATGTTATACCTCTGTGAATGTGTACGATAAAGTATCATTATTGTAGGTACGTTTTTAATAGTTTATTATTTATCCAAACACTTGAAGATGTGATTCAAAGTTTTTTAAGTAAATTTGATTACGTCTTATATAACTTTATTTCGAGACTGTTGTCATATAGAGTAACATTAATTCCATAATTACTTATCATATATTTACATAACAACATAATTACACATTTCGTCTTTGTTGAGACATTAAAAGTAGAACACAAACATTGTACATAAGTAAAATTGGCACCCATTTTTCCTAAAATAATTTATTATGCAATAAATGTAAATTCAAAGGAACTGCAAAATTTTGTCGACGTATTTAAGAACGGCGTTAAAATTTAATAAAAATAAAAACACACAATATGTATCTATATTAATTGGTTGGTAACATTATCATCCTGAGATCTAGAATGTATGCACTATTTTGTTAATAGCTCTCTCCATCTTTGCCTGTATTTCAGATAGTAATCAAATAATTGTAATAATTTACGTACAATTTAATATTAGACAAGACATAACAGAAAATTATGCGCATGCGTTACGGAAAATAGAACCAACAAAATCGATTCCCATCGTTTCGAAAGGAAAGTATTATTCATCGAGCAAATAAATATTTGTACAATAGTCGAGCAGCTTCTAATTTTACTTGAAAATTTAAAACTTTCTCTACGCTATGATCAACAATAAAAATAGATAGCACGAGTTCTAATTAAGTTAGTTTCTTAATGTCGACAAGTTTTGCTGCAAACAATGACGCAAGTTCAGTACTTGATTGTACACTTTGTTACTTTTTAATATATATGTACTACTAAATGCATCTTTAGGGTGTAAGTGGTCCGCTATCTTCAGAGCCTAAGCCATCCTCACCTGCGTGTAGTACATCCTACCGATTAACAAAGACGTAGAACATACCGATATTGAATTACGAGACGGGGGGACAGTAGGTACATTACAAAACCTTACAGCCAAATGACAAATGCTTGACGCATGTTGTAATTTCATTGGTGTAAGGACATCAGGAAGCTCTGATCACTGTATAAAATATTCTTAGGATAAGTCCGGACATGTACAACTTTTTATTTATTTATTTAAACTTAATTTACCACAATTTAAAGGTACATAGGCGGTCTTAATGCTAATAGCATTCTCTACCAGACAACCTTCGGGAGGAGCAGATATACACGAATGCGGCAAAAATTAATAACAATGTATATAACATTGTTATTAATTTTTGCAACAGTACAACAGTAAATACACACACATACACATTACATAAATAACAAAATATAATACATATAAAATTATATATAAACAATAAACATACATATACATATGTATATGAGTATCATTCATAGTTTTGGCAAATTGTCCAAGAGGTAAGCGTGAACATTCTTTTTGAAACTAAATTTATTATTTTTTATATATATTAAAATATTATATTTATGAGAGAGCACTCTTTACTTTTTTCCTTCCTACTGCCGAAAAAAAAAGCAACTTTTGATTTGATTTTATTTAAATATAATTTTTGTCTTTATTTTAGACAAGAGTAACATGTGTCTATAATATGCTCGTTTTCCTCCATCATGGTCTCTGTTTTCATCATTGGAAACTATAAACATTAATCCTACTGAACATGACAAAAAGTTATCTTCAAAAACAATAAAATATCAGTGTAGGTCAACTATATCAGTAATCTATACGTTCTAGCAGCGATGACTCCAAACTTGGCCGCACGAGTCAATTAGGGTCCCGCACTTCCGTGGTAGCAATTTGCCCTCCGGCTGGATTGCATATCACTGCCCCGTACATACATTAAGGCAATTAACTAACAAACTATATATAGTGATGACACAGGTTGCATAACCCTACATGTTATGTTATTTTTGATTGCAACGTCTTTCCGTTCTACACAAGGCTAGTACGCAGGAATAGGAAACTACTCGTGTATATTTTGGAATGCTATTGTTAGCATTTGTTTTTAATAGCATTCTAAAAATTATATTTACTAGTAACAGATAATCAGTTCTAGCTTATTATTTTATGTTATTATCACTACCATAATGCACTAAATAACTATTTGGATATCTCGTTAATGAAGAAAAGGGCTATTTAAAAAAAATAAAAGTACCTTGATGCCTTGAGAAAGGCGTATTTTGATGTTACAATAGTTTCATCATAATCATCGCCTTGTATCTACCTACTACTAAATGCCATCTTTCGGCTCCCGTATCCAGCTTTTTTTTTTTAATACCACTAAAGTGGAAAACAAGTATACTGCCCGCCTGATGAAAAGCAGTTACAGTAGCCTATGAACGCCTGTAACACCAGGGGCATCACACGCGCGTTGCCGACCCTGTAAAAACCTCTTCACGCCCTTCTTGAAGAACCCCATGCTGTAGTCTCCTGAGAAAACCTCGACAGGCAGTTCATTCCACAGTTTGACAATACGCGGGAGAAAACTTCTCTGGAACCGCACAGTACGCGACCACATAGGCTCCAATGTGTGAGGATGAATTCCCTGTCGATGGCGAGCGGTGCGACTGTAGAAAGAGGCCGTGGGCATCATGTCAAACAACTCCTCTGAAGACACACCATTATACAATCGGTAGAACACACAAAGAGACGCGAAATCTCTTTTCAGCCGCTTTTTTGAGGTCATCGGACGAGATCGTCCCTTTCTAGAAAGGGATCTATCTAGATAGAAAGGAGCATTTAATGCTGCGTCGCTTGATATCGTTTGACGTGGCCTCTAACGTTTGCCTTCCCCATCTGCCACTGACAAGGCAGATGTGGCCGGCCCTCAGATCTAGGATTTTTTGCTTCGCTTAGATCTATCAACTGACACATTGCTGATTCGGCTTACTAATTCTGAAGGCTATATTAACGAGCATAGCTCTCTTCATCGCGCGCTGACCGAACTTTATGGACCAGCCTGACATTCAGCATCCAAATCTCTGTACCGTAGTAGCTGCAATAGTCTGCAATATTTAGGTGATATTCGAGCACGGTGGTTGAATGGTTAGCAATTTTGACTCCGAGGTCGCGGGTTCGATTCCCGCACAAGACAAACATTTGTGTGCATGTCTGTTTGTCTTGGTCTGGGTGTTTTCTATGTATTATAATTATGTATTTACAAGGAAAGATGTATTTAAGTATATTTATCAGTTGTCTAGTACCCATAACACAAGCTTTGCGCGTAATTTGGGCCTAGGTGGCGCTGTGTAAATTGTCCAGAAATATTTATTTATACGTATGATCTAAATACAACGTCCCATGCAGGAGGCAGGCAAAATCTCGAAGGCAAGCTAGTCTAAATAAATAACACAAATATAATATTACTCAAATACAGCACACAAAGATCTTCCATTTAAAAAATATTGTATTTACAATAAACATTTGGCGTAAACCGCTTAGATGGTGAAGGGTGGGACCGAGCTATATAATCCTCTAGTGTACTCCACTAGCTATCTAACTAGTTGTTTAAACTAGTAATATAAAGAAAATAAGGTTCAGAACTCGGCATCATAGGATTTTTTTATTTTCAAATAATAGTCACATAAAGCCGGCCAAATTGACATGGGCACAGTTTAAGCTTAGCTTGAGTATCAGGCCATCAAAGCATTTAACACTGCATTAAGCTGTTTGGGGTGTAAGTAGCCCATCACGATCTTTAGAGCCAAAGTCAACCTCACCTGCACATGGTATAACCTGCCGACTAGCGAAAGAGGCTCTGACGAAAGTGAGGTAGGGTATAGCGCATTTGTAAGTTGGTCGACTGAGGAAGTGCCTCCACCTCACAGAATACCGCAGCGAAATAATAATTTCCTTGAGGGTTGTTGTATTCCTGCGAGTGCGTGAGGTCACCAGAAAGGAAAGAGTTGCTGCGTTGGCAGCGGGGGTGGCGGCACGTGAACGATATTTCATTTCGCGAGCATTAATATGGCTACGGTAACCACTTCACAATGACATGTGAAATGTAAACCTGAGGGTTTAATGATGACCTATGTAGCAATAAGTATACTATAACAGGAGACAACATGTTACAAAGCATGGCCCAAAACAAGGACCCTGACAATCGGGCTACTCCATAGATTAGAAGTCAGCGATCATAGGTAATTGGCCGTGTGGTTTCCGGCAGACTAGAATAGAATCACTCCGTCTCTTCCCGTGGATGTCGTACATGGCGACTAAGGGAAATATATTATAAAACATCGATCAGGCCTCCCCAACCCGTCTGGCCAGCGTGTGGAGTGTAGACCAAATCCTCCTGTCTGTGACGGACGAGAGAGGGTCGTGCTCTTGTAGTGGAGACTAAAATGACCTGATGATGTTGATGATCATAGGAAGCTATGCTCTAAGTTTCTCTAAATGCCAGAATTCGGAACACCTAATATTATTGATCAAAATTCAGGAAGCTGAAGTAGCAGTAACCTGGCTATATTGGTCGAATTAGTGACAGCAGATGGGGGAGAAACATTATAACTAAAGAAAGCAGTATTCTACACTGCATAGTGCTCGCTAGAAGGACGAAAGAAGAGATTTATCCAATAGTGAAGACATAAGCTATGATGATGAATCGATGAGTGATAAAACATATTGTAGATGTACGAAGATAGAAGATATTATAGATGTACGAAGTACATATAGACGAAATAATAAAGCTAGTAATCATATAAAGTCAAAGTGTTCCTAGCAACGCCAATACAAGTTGTCAATACAAAATAAATATTGCTCGAATCTCTTTTAGATATGATACCGAATACATAGACGTAAGATACACATCTTGTGCAGTGCTCAGGACGACTTCCTATCTCAAAGCAATCCGTAAGTTAGTTTCCTACGATTGAATCTGAGGCAGGTATTGCGAATCCAGTACTAGTAAATAATAAAATGTTAAGTATTTTTAGAAGTTACGTTTGAAATATTTAGTTGAATACAGTTGTCGTTTAAAGCACAGTTACGAACGACTGCTTTCATACGACCCAGAACGTAAATACACGAACCATATTTTATCGGGTCATTCAATATCGAACACAGTTAAAAGGAATAGAAATTTTAATATTAATTTTGAATTTAAATAAAACATATAAATTATATGAATAGCTAGCAATGGCTACTTTCACTCCGATGTCGCGGGTTCGATCCCCGCATAAGACAAACATTTGTGTGCATGAAGATGTCCGTTTGTCTTGGTCTGGGTGTTTTCTATGTATTATAAGATAAGTAATTACAAAAAAAAAATGTATTTAAGTATATTTATCAGTTGTCTAGTACCCATAGTAGAGGCTCAGCGCTGAGCTGAACATTTGTCCAGAAATATTTATATTTATAAGTTTAAGTAAGGCCGCATAATATGGCGTACAATTGTCATTAGATGACGTCCCTAGGAATTATGGATGAGAGCACCTAGATACCAGCTTGCACCTTGTGACTCAATTCAAAGGTGTGCTGTAAGGATTGTTGACGATCCCAAACTGACGGTTTATACCCTTAAAGTCTGAGAAGAGATTTTGCGTCCCTTTTTATGTTCTACCGCCTGTACAGTGGATTGTGTTCAGATGAGTTGTGTGACATTATACCTACGGCCTCCTTCTACAATCGCACTGCTCGTCATCAGCAGGGGGTTCATCCTCACACATTAGAACCGAAATGGTCGCGTACTATTCGATTTCAAAGAGGTTTTTTCCGAACTATCAAGTTGTAGAATGAATTGCTTGTCGAGGTTTTTCTAGGGTGCTACAGCATGGAATTCTTAAAAAAAGGTATGATTGCCCTTAGTATTCCTAGCGTCTATGGGCTGCGGTTAATGCTTCTTATCAACTGGGCCGTATGCTTGTTTGCTACCTGACTAGAATAAAAAAGGAATATTCAGACGACATGATGATATAAATAAAATAAATTTAATCAAACAAATATCTAATCATAATACTTATGAAATATTTTCAAAAACGAAGATATTACAAAGAGTATACAAGATTACTATTAGGAATGCACCTCTGTGAGTATTCATTTATAAACTATGTAATTCAGTATATAGAGTATCATACACACTTATCGAGTACCCATCTCAGTATGAATATTCAAAAACCTAGATAAATATATATATTTAAATATCTAGATTCATCATTATATTACGTATAGTAAACATTTTTACGAAAAGGTCTTATCATTTTTCAGATTAATATATAGCCTATGACACCCACAAATAACGTGGCCTTCTATTGGTAAAAGAATTTTCAAAATCAGTTCAGTAGATCCAAAGATTACCCTCTACAACCTAACAAACTCAGAAAACTTTACCTCTTTATTTATAATATTAGTACAGATTTGTATGTTTTTTGTTACTGGTAACTTGTATTCAACATAGGACAACAAAGTATTCAGATATTTGCGCAGAGTCTATAAATCGATAAGGCAAGAGTACCCATTGATCGGGTACTAGTTGCGTCTTGTGACGAAATGGAACCTTCCATCGGGCAAATGGTGGAATAAAATCACGCGGACAAACTCCAGGGACCTGTGGAATAGCCAGGTTAATGCATAAGTAATAGTCTGCCTTAGGGCTCCATAGGCTCGATTCACACTAAACGAAATGACCGTCGAGTGATCACGGTAATAAATTGGATTTTATATTGCAAAATTCGAATAAAGTACAGTGTTTCAGTTGTGGTCAATATTCTTTAAAAAATGTTAAAAAAAAACTAATAATGTTAGTTAATTATTTAATTTAAATAAAAATACATGTGAAGTATTAAAATTAAACAACTATCTATTTTATATAAATAGATAAATATTTATAATACAGAAAACAGACTAAGACAAACATATTTAATTGTTTTGAACGGGAATAGTATTCACGACTCTTTCTATTAAAATAATCGTTGTTATATTCGACCAAAATACCCGTCAATGATTCAATTCTTAGTTTTTCTATTTATCTTGGTGATTCAATTCTTAATTTGTCTTGAAGTCGTTACATAATTATACAGCATAGCATTTTAATTATTTCGGCTAATTAATTTATAAATTGCGTACAAGTCAAATTTATTAAATAAACTTGAGAAGCCGTGAAGCCGTTTTTGAAAGACGGTGTTGTTCTTTAGTTTTCCAATTAAATTATTCTGTATAGAAAAACTTATAAAAATAATTACTATTTAAGGAATATCTATTCTATTCTATTAAGAAATTATTTAAGCTGAGTAATAACGCCTTAATAAAAGTTGAAAAAATATCCATCACCAATTTTTAATCATTTGTTTAATCAGTTATTAGCGAAAGTTAGGCTGTATTTTTGTTTTATTTTGTAATCCAATTTATTATTATTACATAAATTTAATAAACCTTTATATTTACTTACAGCCCAACCCACCAGGCAGTTCTGAGGTAGGCATCAACAAAGAAAATATTTTTGAAATTTTCCACGAAATACCTGGATCCAGTATAGTATTTTTTACTTGTACATATGCTTTGCTTTTTCTTAGTTTGTTAGTGTCACCAAACATTTTGTAAATATGTCTACTATGAATTAAGCCTTACTTGCAACCTTTTAAGGAAATTTTCCCCCTGGCTTACCGTCAAAAGCATTACGGTGATACAGTTAGGATTGGGAGCAATTCAATCACATTAGCATGAAGGTTTTATTTTTTAGTTGATGATAGTGAGCTCGGTCTAGATTAAATGTTTTATAGGTAACTTTGTGGTACAATTTCTCAACATCACGTTTTTGCTTCATATAATTTGTTTTCAGTAAAATTTTAAACACATGGTAGGCTGAATAGGCGTGTAATAGCCTATTTAGCCTACCATGTTTAAACCCGTTGTTTTTATAATGTCTCAATAGGCTATTTGACCAACATATTTTTCGGTTTGATATGTAGGGACGTCTCAATAATTTATCCATACGTGAAAGAATTACTTCAGAAGCACAAAAATCTCCCGAGAATTATGTTAATTTGAAAATCACAATTTTGGACTTTCCGAAAACGCTCCTTATAAAAGGATACTGAGTTATGATGTCACAGGTTTGTATTTTGTATGCATCAAATCAGAAATTTGTACGACAGCTATGTTAAACGTTGTTATTACTTTTATGTAAATAGTATCATAATAAAAATTATAGTATTTTTGATTGGTTCTCCAATGGAAATATTATTTTTTTATAATTTCATACTTTTAAAATGGACTTTCCCACCAAACTTTGATCGACCCTAAAATAAGACGGACGGAAGATATTAGAATGAACGTTTGCAGACCTTTATAGTTTTGTGTATTTTACGATGTTGTTAAATAATTTATACAATTTTTGGTACATTGTCAAATAGCCTTTTGTACAAACTTAATTTCATAAACATTGTAAAAGTAATAACAATCTACACAAACAATTTTATCCCTATTAGAGATCCAGCTAAATTTTAATTTGATAGGAATTTTGAATATAAATTTATTATTTGCAGGCTCATGAAACTGAAGATGTTTTCGAAAGATAATGGATCTCAAAACTAGTAAATAGGAAAAAAAAATTGGTTGCCTGTAAAGTCGGTATACGGGCGAAAGTTTTACGTGACAACGACTTTGAGTGGTAAAATGTTTTCGAGTGGAAGGGACGCATGCCTTTCACTTTTTATGTCTGTCTCTCTCGCTCTTAGGCGGGACGCGTGCCTCTCACTCGCTCTCATTGTAAGCGCATAACGTGAGCGCGTTTCTTGAAGTGTCACCCGGCTAACCAATTTATAAGACGTTGTCACGTCAAAAGTAAATACAGGTTGTATTATTAGTTTTTCTTGTTCTTTCTTCTCATATGTAAACCACTTGCATCCACAGCACGAATGTAAACACCCAAGTCACACTTCACCCATTTCTTTCAGAATAAGCTAACGTAAAGCACTAACAATAAGCCCTAACCAGCTAACCACTTGCATACAGTGACATCACACGTTCGTGTAGGGGAGAACGCCCTTTGACATTTCGTGTTTTGCATTTTACAGTCAATTAGGCGAGCATTGTACGCTTTCAGTCGCTATTACTGTTTCATGGCTGTACAAGGGTAATAAATGAAACGGAATTTAGTCGAAGACTTCGATGTACTAAGAGTATATTATGACATACATGAAGTATATATTGACTTGACTTGTTTGAGTAATTGACTAATAATTGACTTCTTCTTCGTCAACCCTTATTCATCCCACTGCTGGGATACGGGTCTCCCCTCAATCGAAGGGGTTTAGAGCATACTCCACCATGCAACACAACTGCGGGTCGGCGGTGGCCAATGTTTTTAAACCGCCTAAAGCCACAGAACAGGGGCCCTACAGCCTAAGTTAAACCCGATTCCCATCGAAAATTGTGATCCGCAAAACTAGGTCTCAGGTTTAAGTTATTAACTAATATTTTTAGCATTATCAGTAAACCTTCAAGGTTTCTGCCAGCTAAGATAAACACAATTTGCCACTAATCTAGTCTGGAGTTTGATTTTTGCAATAAAAAAATCCGGTGGGGATCGGCTTCTGCTTCGGCGGTACAGCCGGGACAGAGTACATAAGTTGCAAATTCGAATCTTTTCGCTACCATTTTCGATCGTTTATGTCATAAGTAAAATCTACTAATAAATATATTAAGTAGTGAAAGAGCCCTGGAGCGACTGTATAGCCCAGCATCCACCATGCTCAAGATTGAGAAGCCTGGATAGGGTCGTGACATGAGTAGCTTCAAATGATCTCCTCCAATTTTCATAAGGATACGATAGGCGAAGAAGAAGCTTGTGATCATTTCAATAAGACATTTTGTAAAAGTATATAAATGAAGTGTATTAAACTGACGAGGCCAGGCAAGTCTGAGACAACTGACGGACAATGGGGTAGAGTACCGCGGACCAGCACACGCAGCCAGTGTTGCCAACTACTGTAAGCCCGAGTAGCTAGACGCAATCCTAAAACTCGCTAGATTGTCAAGTGACACAACTTTGTATCTTCTAGTACCATCAATGGTACTAGTGACACTAATTTGCGATCAGTTGTACCATCATAAATATTGGTTGTATCACTAGGACCATTAATGGTACTAGTGATACAACCAATATTTACTATATTATAAATTCGTTAATCAAAAAGTCAGCAGATAAATCGCTAAATATTTTTTGTCGCTAAGACATAAGCAAAAGTCGCCATTTCTAGCGACTTTGTCGCTAAATTGGACTGACGATCTGATAAAGATAGCTGGAAGCCGATGGATGCAAACGGCACAGGACCGATCCTTGTGGAAGTCTAATGGAGAAACTAAAGTTCTGCATTGGAAATTCTTTAGATATAATGATGATGATCATGATGAAGATATTTATTGAAAATAATTAATTGAAAAAATAATTGTTCAACAATGGTTCAACGTAATCGCTGATACTCTGGATCCCTAAGATTCCGCTCGTTCCAGGCGCGTTTCGCTCGCGTCCCTGCGCGACGGCGCGACTTCATTTCCTCTCAGTGATGGATGGCGGTGTATCTTCAATGAGATTTATAATGGTATGTCACATTCCGACTGCGTGATGTGTGGCGCGTCCGCGAGATTGATGCAAAACGTGTTCGGGTGAAAAGGTGTTGTAATTTACTTTTGTGGAATTTTAGGTACCTTAGAAAATAAAAATTGGAGATTTACTATTTTTGTCGCCGTTTAAAAAAGAATAGAAAAAAAGTAAGCAGACAGGCTTACTTAGTGAAGGTGGTATAACAAAATTATATCTAACGCGTAGCAACATGCGATTAAAATTTGTTTTTCAAAATCGATCGGTGAATGATACCGATCATCACTGATCGATTTCGAAAGATACGAACTTGCAACATTTGAGTTATATGTTATAGGTATATTCTTCGCCTATCGTATCTATATGAATATGAGAATGGGAAGTGATCTGGGAAGAGATCACTCATGTCACAACTCCTATCCAGGCGCCCCATTGAGCATGGTATATGCTGGTCCATATACGCCCCAGGTGCCCCAGGGCTCTATGACTGCTGCTTAATATATTTATTATCATATTTTACTTTTCATTTAAATGATCGAAAAAGATAGCGAAATCATATTGAAGAATTTTAGACCAATCAAACTCTTAAATGGTTCATGTTTGCAAGCTGATTTCAATTTTTATCCCGAATTCATCATTCACCTACTGGTATGTCTAGAGACTACGTCTACTTTGACCTCTGACTGACCATACAGCCAGGCCAAGGCAAGTTTAAGAAACATTGACAGACGTACTAAATTGGAAGGTATCACAAAGCTTTGGCAAATGGCGGATTTCATTTAATAGGATCATGCTACCTATGCCATGGGTAATGCCTATTCTCAGCAGTGAGTAGATATAGAATAATTATGATGATATTATTTAGCCATGCGTACATTCAGTTTACTTTGTTTTACATATTATCAAATTAGCCTCACTCTCCTCTACAATTTCTCTGTCTATAAGACCTCCCTTCGTGTAGAACTGATTTAAAAACAAACATTGATACGAACAGGAACAAAGATATTAATAATTTCAGATATTGCGACGACCACACCTGCACATCTTTAATCCGGGTCCATTTGGAAAATGACAATCAGGTAATGAACTGGTCTAATCTACAAAAGGGTGGGTAGGATACAATGTGCAATCCCAATCGTTACCTAATATTGGCAAGCACGACACTGCAAAAACACGAACCACGCCCGAAACATTGCAATTTGCTATAATTGCATTTTGGTTAATTCCTGTTTGTGTGTTTATAACGCGGTTGTTCTTATCTGATTAGTATATCTCGAAACATTTATTCGTTATTTTTAACCCCCGATGCAAAAACGACGGGGTGTTATAAATTTTACATGTCTGTGTATGTGTGTCTGTGGCGACGTAGCCGACTGATGAACCGCTTTTGTTTTTTTTTTGTTTTAAAGGTGAATTAGTCGCGAGTGTTTTTAGCTATGTTCAAAGAAAATCGGTTCAAGATGGTCGCCGCCACAAAATCACGGATTACATAGTTTTTCACAACCCCTTAAATATGGGTATCAAACAAAATGCCTTGACTACACTAGAAGGTCGGGTTTTTTTTTAATTATAATTTAATTGTCTTGTGAATAAATTAAGTTTAACAATAATGTTATAGGTAAATGTTAGTGACTACACGTTATTTTAGATTTTTTCTATAGTACGTCAAATGGAAAACAAGGTTAAGCCCGCTTGATGTGAGTCGGTTACCGCAGCCATATAAATACGGCGCACGAGCGATATTTTAAGTTGCGAGCGTTCATATGTAACCGCTTAATATCAGGCTAGCCGTATGCTTGTCTGTCACCCGACGTAGTATAAAAAATTATAATTTCCCATACAAAGTGTTGATATCTGTATTAATTGTAGGTGAAACGAAGTACTCAGGGTCATCTAGTATCATCATCATCATTATCAACATGTATCTAACGCACTACTGGATATAGGCCTTTTCTTGCTTTCCACCATATGCGAACCTCCGTTTTTCGCATACCAGCTACTTTTGACATTGAAAATGTTGACATTGAAACTGTCTATCAAATCCTTTTCGGCCAATAAGCTATTTTCGCTATATCTCCGAGGATAATTGAGATTTCGCCATGGAACAAGTGTCCTCAGGTTCAGAATTTAATTGTGGATCCGATAGTGAAGGAATTTTGAAAATTGGCTGGATAGTTTTTGAGAAATATTGAAAATTGTAAAAAAAATCGGAAAAAAAATTATATCCTTTTAACTAAAAAAGAAAAGTAATTAATTAAAAAATACTATTACATATATCGAAAAAATGAGGAAAACGCATCTTCGAAGATAAATTGCGCGTCGATTGAGACCTCTCCGAGTGAAATTGGTTAATAATAGTCTACCTTTACGAGCGTGAAAAAAAATATTTTTGACATTGAAAAAAAATAAAAATTCTTTTTGCAAGATTTGTTTTATTCTTAAATTCATTTTCAATGCCTCCGAAGATTGCGGGAACTGCAGAGTCTGTGGATTTTTAAGGTCGTCGGTCCATTTAGAGATGGGGCGCCCTACACTTCGTCGCCCCATACGTAGCCTCCACTCCAGGACTCTCCTCCCCCATCTGCCATTGCTGACTCGGCAAATGTCACTTCAACTCGCTGACTCTGAGAGCTAGGTCGACCACTTTGTTCCGGATTTGATCCCTTAGAGAAGCTCCAAGCATTACTCTCTCCATCGCTCGCTGTGCGACTTTTAGTCTATGAACCATCCCAATGGTCAGCATCCAAGTTTCTGCACTGTAGGTAATAGCGGGGAGGACGCACTGATTGAACACTTTGGTCTTCAAGCATTAGGGTATAATCATCTAGTATAGGATAACAAAATTAGGCTTAATCTCTCATTTATCTATAGTATACATTGGTAATTAGTCTCAATATCACCTTGCTTATGCCGTATCTAGGTATATTAAACAAATTTCGATACTAGATATATCTAATTGCTGAATATTCACTGATTGATTAGTGATGCGCCGCTCATAATATATTAGTATGGTATGCCAACCTAATATGATTATTATTGAATTAACGCACGCGTAGTTTGTTAGGTATGGGTATGGTTAAAAACATATTATGGTACGTTCTTTAGCGACAAATATGGTCCTGTAGTCCTTCATAAGCTGTATTTTGTATGAAAAATGACAGATTTAGACAATCAAACTCGTGACGTAGTGTTGGCAACATATAAGAAGAACATGCATGTCTTTCTACTATGCGTATGAAGATCATTACCATAAACGTGCGCCTACTCGTACCTTAAATTTACATTACGGTAACTACCGTTAAGATTAGACTTGTTAGTTTTTTTTTTTTTTTTTTTTTTTTTTTATACCACTAGTGTGGCAAACAAGCATACGGCCCGCCTGATGGAAAGCAGTTACCGTAGCCTATGAACGCCTGTAACACCAGAGGCATCACACGCGCGTTGCCGACCCTGTAAAAACCTCTTCACGCCCTTTTTGAAGAACCCCATGCTGTAGTCCCCTGAGACAACCTCGACAGGCAGTTCATTCCACAGCTTGACAGTACGCGGGAGAAAACTTCTCTGGAACCGCACGGTACGTGACCACTTAGGCTCCAATGTGTGAGGATGAATTCCCTGTCGATGGCGAGCGGTGCGACTGTAGAAGGAGGCCGTTGGCATCATATCAAACAACTCCTCTGAACACACCCCATTGTACAGACGGTAGAATACACAAAGGGACGCAAAATCTCTTCTCAGACTTAAAGGTTCTAAACCGTCTGTTAGTTTGGGATCGTCGACAATCCTCACAGCGCGCCTTTGAATCGAGTCACAAGGTGCAAGCTGGTATCTAGGCGCTCCCGCCCATAGATGGCAACAGTACTCCATATGCGGCCGTACTTGAGCTTTGTAAAGCATAAGTCTCTGCCGCGGAGTGAAGTACTGCTTCGCCCTGTTGAGCACACCTAGTTTCTTCGACGCCAGCTTGACCTTCCCCTCCAGGTGACAACGAAACTGGACGTCGCTGGAGATTTCAACTCCAAGAATCCCAATGTTTTTGGCGATGGTAAGGGGTGTGTTTAGGAATTGAGGAGCCACAGCAAAAGGGGTTTTCTTAGCGGTGAACGCGCAGACTTGTGTCTTAGTGGGATTGAAATGAACCAGGTTCTTTCGCCCCCAATCGGACACACTATCCAGTGTGCTCTCGATCTTCGACACAAGCTGTTCGCGGCTCTCCTCCACCAGAGAGCGGGGAATATTAGCGCGGCCCGTATAATAAGCATCCCCGGTGCTGTCGTCAGCATAGCAATGAATGCTGTCAATGGACAACATATCATTGATATGCAGCAAAAACAGCGTCGGGGACAACACCGAGCCTTGCGGGACGCCAGCATTAATGTCCATGCTGTCGGAGCAACTGCCATCCACAACGGCTCTAATGCTTCTGCAGGACAAGAAACTAGCGACCCATTCGCATAAACCCTCTGGTAGACCGTATGCAGGCAACTTCGAAAGAAGACCACGGTGCCAGACCCGATCGAACGCCTTCGCCATATCAAGACTGACAGCTAATGCCTCACCTTGACTCTCCACGGCTGAAGCCCAGCGATGTGTAAGATACACTAGAAGATCACCAGTCGAGCGACCATGGCGAAAGCCGTATTGATGGTCGCTGATTAAGTCGTGCTCTTCTAGGTATTTCAGGAGCCGGATGTTAATGACGCGCTCCATTACCTTGGAGAGAAGGGAGGTAACAGCGATAGGCCTGTAATTCGATGGGTCTGATCTGTCACCCTTTTTGGGCACAGGGTGCACGTTCGCAGTCTTCCACGACGACGGTACCTGCCCGGTGGAATAAGAGAGCGCAAAAAGGCGCGTAAGAACAGGACACAACTCAGGAGCACACAGCTTTAACACCACTGCCGGAATGCCATCTGGCCCACTCGACTTATGAACGTCAAGGGATAGCAATGTAGTAAACAGGGAAATGAAAATAATAACGGCAATTAACGCGATCATGCATAAGGGTTTTTACATACCTTTATTATTGCCTGACATTTCAACCCCAGAGACAATTCTCTGAATTAAAATGTACATAGTCAAAATTCAATTCCGATCCAGTCTCGATCTCACAAATATCACATTTGGTATTGTCTTATCACAATATGACATTTCAAAGTTCAGAGTGGGAATTATATCGAAATAGGCCCGGAAATTAAGCAAACTAAGAATATTACTTTGACAACAATAAGAATTGATAATAATTAAGTAATGAAATCAAGTACATAATTTTTAGTCAATTCACAATTCAATCCGGATTCGATCAACTTTCGATCTGCGTTCGTAGAAAATTTGCGATCGTCAAATAATTAGGAGAATTGACCTTCTGGTGGCACTGGCCGTGTTCACAGGCTGACTGTCTCAGCGATATCCCTCTGCCTACGTTAGCGCGGTCGATGAATCTTCATGTACCCCCGTCTTGTCCGATATCAATGTACCACGATACACTACACTCACGACAACCCTAGTTATCGGTTATTTCGCATAATAAGGATATCGCAGAATAGGGAAGTCGTAAGTGTAGTTTTTACTTGTCTTTTCTATTCTCCCTACCTCTCATCTCTATTACATTCTGTATACTTTTACCCCTTCTTCGAACTTTGTCTGTTTTCTTTTACCTTCACATTTAATCCCGGAGATATATCGCCTAAGCTGAAGCTGATTATGATCGAATATTTTGATTCCAAAAATAGGTCATGGGCATAATTTAATGACAAACATGTTCAGCTTAGTAGTAGTAGTAGGTAGAGGAAATAGAGTTCTGCCAACTAAGCTAAACACAATTACCACCAATCTGAGCTGAAATTTGATTTTTTCAATAAAAAATCCAACGGCAATCGGATTCAGCTTCAACGGTAGGGCCCCGGTTGGAATTCCCGGTTGATATTCTACGGTTAAGTGCATTGGATTATACCACAGAACACTTAAATTCCTATTTATACTCAAATTCAAATAAATATATTTATTTTAAAAAATGTGATACGATTAGTACATAACAGAAAAAGTGTAATTAAATAATAATAGGGATGTTTCACCACTGCAACAACCGGTATGCACATGAAATATATACCGGTATACATATATGACACATAAAAAAACTATTTAATTTTTTTTTTCTGTATTTGTTTTTTATTTCGAATTATCGCTAAAATGGCTGGACGAAATTTGACGAATCTTAAAGCTGAGAGGCAGCTGATGTTGTTTTACAAAAAGAACTAAGGTACCGTGAACAACATTAAAGCGCGGACGAAGTCGAAGGTAACATTAAGTATTACATATACATACATATAATCTGAACACCCGTAATTCCACTATCAAATCCAATTTACCTGAATTTAGAATCACTATTCTGTTTTTAAGGTCGAATTCCATTCGCGTTCCACGTCGCGCCTCGCTCGACCACGGAGTAATTCGAAACATTAATTTTCCTAATGGAGTAAGGCTTCGTAGTAAGCCGCGCGACAGCGAACGAATGTCGAGCTGAAGTCGCTAGGTGTCTCCGTGCGTAAACACTGACTGTTGCGCTTCTCGTACCCCCTTAAGCCTCCCACACCCTCCAGCTCGCTCTTAATTAATTAAAATGCAAACCGCTGACTGTTGTGACTTTAATTCAGCTCTCACCGCGTGCTTGCGATTGCCTCTTTTGATTTACGTTACTGACGGAACAAGGATGGTTTTTATAGTAGGAACATTTTATGCGGATGTTTTTTAGCTCGTCGGGCACATAGCATAACCTCATCAACAGCCTGTATCTACCCACAGCTGGATATAATTCCAATCCTTCCTCAATGCTTTCCACCAAATACGATCCTCCGCCTTCCGTATCCACCGCTTTCTTAAGGTCATCGGACAATCTAGAAGGAGGGCGCCCAACGCTTCAGCGTCCTACGCGCGGCCTCCACTCTAATATCTTCCTCCCTGATCTGCCATCACTTACTCGGCAGATGAGACTGGCCCGTTGCCACTTCAGCTTGCAAACTCTAAAGGCTAAGTCAACAACTTTGGTTCTCCATCGAATTTCTTCGTTCCGGATTCGATCCCTCAGAGAAAACCCGAGCAGAGCCCTCTCCATCGCTCGTTGCACGACCTTAAGCCTGTGAACCAGTCCGATGGTCAGTGTCCAAGTTTAATACAGCCTGCATTGATGCAAATGTCGTAAGCTATTTATGTTTGCAATATAAGAAGTATCGCATTGCCGGTTTGCAACCCAAGAGCACAGTACTAAATGCTCACTTCTGTTTTCCACCTGAGTTATACTCGTACATACCATACATATGTATGTAAAAAAAATCAGCCAAGTATGAGTGTTTCATCTCATTGCAAGCTATGAAAAATTTTATCATCTAATGACAACAGCCGGGACCAACGCGCTTAAAGTGCCCTCCAAAGCACGAAGGGGCTCGAGATAAATAAACCCATCCATAGACAGACTATACTCGACTTTGCTTGCGTGATCGATTAGAATGACACGCGCAACGTTGCCATCGAGCCTCTTAAGCCTTTATGATATTTTTTTTGTCTATTCGCATTTTCTCCTTTACGTTCTTATAAGACCCTGCTTCTTGTACTCGAATTTTCTCCATTATTTTTTATTTATGACTTATTGGCAAATTTCATGATTTTAGTTCAATGGAATATATATTAATTTGATTCCCTAATTAACATATATAGTATGTATGCCGCATATAATATGGCCTATATTGTATTACTATAGTCAATATATATTGACTTAGAATTATAAATTATAATTATTGTTTTATTTCTTTTCTTCGTTTTTTTTTTGTACCTCTTTGTAAATATTTTATTTGTAAATATTCAGTTTAGTAATATTGTTAATTAATTTAGAATAAAAAGAATATCTTCTAGAAATGTAAATTGAAATAAATGACTTAGAAGTTTAACTTATTTATTTTGTATAAGAGGAGGGGGGAGGGGGCGCAAACGAGCATGTTCGAAAGAAACCTGGAGAAAGCAATCACCACCGCCCACGGAGATCAGCAACACCAAGGGGTCGCCGATCCGTTGCCAGCCTTTTTTTTTATATATTTTACATAGCTCTGAGATGGTAGACCTAGAAATATTTGATTTTAATTTTAACCTAGATATCTCCACGAATTCTGGAAAAGGGATCTTTAAAGGCAGACAGAAAATAAAATATAAAACTACAACGGGCGAGTGCAGTTTACTTCGCTGCCCCGTTGAATCAACATAACAACTTTACATTTTTTAGTGATTTTACTGCGCATCTAATTTTGCGTATTGTTGCGGGCATAGCCTGATAGACTACAAGCGAAAGGGTTGCGATCCTTGGCTTTCGACCCCAGCGCTAGAAATATGTATGGCGTTCATGGGTAAAGTATCTGTATATGTATACAAAAGGAATTGCAAAAATGCCGTACAGTAATAAATGACCGGAATATTGCTTCTTAAAATTAAAAATTTGCACTGGCTTCCTGCACCACCGCTTTAGTACGGCACTAAGTTTTTTGACATTTATTTTTAATCATCTATAAACTATAAAAAAGCCGTACATTAATAATTAATCGTAATTCCTCACTTGTACCTGGGAAATTCCATTTACTCATGTACTCACCTGTACCGCTCAGAAATGACGGCATAGTGCTCAGAGGTATTTTCTGATATAGTAACAGCCTTCTAAGCGTTATTCACGATGGTTCATTTCACAGGTATTTTTTTTCCATGGGCTTGTAGTCTATGAGAATGAAGTCCAGAATTTCGTTTCATTAAGTGGAGGAGAATAATTTATATATAAATAAGTAAAAATAAATGTTACCAAGCGCAAAACTCGGGAACGCACGACCAATTCTGCAAATTTTTGTTTTAATATTTTCATTAATGTATAAGTACGTAAACTTTGAGAGGAAAATAAAATACCACTTTCTACCCTTGCGAAAAATGAATCGCATAAATGTACATATGCGCATAACTTCCGAACGACTGTACCGAATAGGATAATTCTTTTTTTTTGTGTTCGTTATTGTCAGGACAAGGTTTGTGTAATATAAAAGAAAATAATAATCTCATAATATGAAAAGTGAGTGAGTGAATGAGATAGAAGACTGTGAGACTGTGAGAGGTCTTCAATATGTTGATACATTGACAGATTGAGGCGGCGCGTTGGAGGCGGGCACAAATAGTAAAAAAACTCTTTCAGGAATTTCGTAAATATTCCCGAAAATAAAATGGTGGTACGAAGTTCGCCAGGTCAACCAATCACGAATATGTAAATAAAGAAGGAAGAATCTAATAATGGTGTACTAAGACAAGTATGCGATAAGTATGCGGCAAGCATGCGGCAAGCATACGGCAAGCGTGCGGAAAGTATGCGGCAAGCATATGTCTTGTTTGATAGCAAATGGTTACCGCTGTAAAAAAATTGCCGTTACAAATAAAAATGTCCACCGACGTCTATAATAAAACTGATTAAATTCGCACGGTTTAACAAGAATCTTAGTAGGGTATAAGGATCCTACTAAGATTCTTGTTATAGCGTGCGAATGTAATCAGTTTTATTATAAACGTCGGTGAACATTTTTATTTGTAATGGCAAATTTTTGAAATGGATGAAATTGTGCTCATTTCGCTTCCTGCATTGACTTAGAATGTTCTAGGATACCTACCAACAAATTGCCGTTCCCTTTTTATATGTAATACCCCACTTCGTAGGCTTCAGGCGAAATAAGAATAAATCTACCTTAATTCAATGGATATTTAAATAAAGCCGAGCGAGCGAGAGATCAATTCCTGAAACCTAAACTGATTTAGAGTTATTGTTACCTACCATCTATAATATATACTAATATTATAAATGAGAAAATGTGTCTGTCTGTCTATCTGTATGTTACCGTTCCACGACTGTGTGTGACACGACACGATGTGTGAGAGTTTTATAAATAAATTAATAAAACTTAACAGCAGATATTTCGCATTAACATAGATCAGGACATAGGCTCGGGACATAGGCTCGAAATAGCCTATGTCCCGAGGAAGGACGTAGGCTATTTTGAGGCGCGATGTAACTGACATTAATGCGAGCGAAGCTGTATGGTAGTGGATGGAAGTTAATACTGTAATACATATTATTATCCGTCTGCCTGTCTATCTGTTGAGTACCTATTCTTGATTTAACGGCTGAACCGATTTGAATGAAATTTGGCATAAGCATACATAAATAAATAAATAAATATTTTTGAACAATTTTTACACAGCGCCATCTAGTCCCAAATTAAGCGCAAAGCTTGTGTTATGGGTACTAGACAACTGATAAATGTACTTATTATATAATACATTTTTTTTTGTAAATACATACTTATAATACATAGAAAACACCCAGACCAAGACAAACAGACATGTTCATGCACACAAATGTTTGTCTTGTGCGGGAATCGAACCTGCGAACTCGGAGTCAAAGTGGCCATTGCTAACCATTCGACCACCGAGCTCGTCATACATTACACAGCAAAATACATTATACAGCAAAGCACAAGTGCAGACTAAATGTGAGGACCGTCATCACTGCGAACAGCGCAGCGCTGGCGGTCCACCACTTGACGGCCCATGTAAGTATTTCTACACGCTTTGTCTAAACGACCCTGGGTTATATATTAATAATAATAATATCTTTATTCAATAAAATTCATAAAACAATAACACATAATAGCATCTATATTTGAACTAGGTTTAGTGCCTGTATGTCAAGTATCAGCGCTCCTTCATCTGAGTTGATATAAAATTAGAATGTATATAAAGATGAAATCTCCATAAAGGTGCAAGATATGCAAACATATATATCGACATAAGTGATTATGGCATACTAAACAAAAGCTAGTTGATTGTAGCGAGCGGAATGAGCTGCCCCCTAACCACCATCTCTTATTGCGTCTTATTTCTTATTTCAAATGGAATAGAGTCGCTTATTCATTGCTATGAATAAGCATTCTATTCAGTTATTGAATCGCAATAAGAGATGGGGGTAAGGGGGCAAAACGCTTATATACGTCGAAAAGTCACTCTTGGAAATAAAGAGGCTCCAAAACCACTGAACCGATTTTGATGAAACTTGTCACAATTAAAGACCTCGACATGAAAAAAAATCGATCGAAAATCGAAAAGATCGATCATGTTCTTGAGGAATATATATATTTTATTCAATATATATTTATTCACATCTCACAAGGAAGATTTTACATTACAATAAGTAACACTGTTCAGTATCAAGAGTACAAATCCTTGTGAGAGTCTGGAGTCCGAACTAGACCGAAGTCAGTACTACGAATGATCATTTTCCATTGAAATCAAAACAAAGCAATCACCTTGCAAGCTTCATTATTGGCTATTAATAAAATTGAAAAACAATAAATTTTTCAGCGAATCTCCTCGCACCACTGATCCTCGATTTCGGCCCCGTGGGCTAGAATCCGTCCTAGTTTATTAACTTTATTGGGTTGGGAGAATGTACCCTGTGAATATGTTGTATTATAATCCAAGTCTCAAAACAAAAAGAGCATTCTAACATTGCATCACTGAAATTAATTTGATTTACATTACAGAAGCACTAAAACAAAAATATTTTCATAATTCTGAATATTTAAAAACATTTGCTTACATTTCGACGGAGTGAAATTCACGGCTCTTTAGCGACAAAGAAACGTAAATACGAAATGTTTGAACTCCCCACAGCATACTCTAAACGCTCTGAAATCAGGGCATAATGATCCGCGTTGTACATTTGCATTAGAAATGCGCAGGTTCTTGGTTCTTTAGGAAAAAAAACCGCAAAACCGCACACCTTAGCGCAAATTGTATCCTCCGAGGGCCCGTTCGTCGGGCGTTTGTCAAAAGAATAAGTCTTTTTACCTCCGCGACGGAACACAGTGATATATATTTCTAGAAGTGACAAATTTAATTGACTAAGGCTACGTACTATCACACCCCGGCCACTCCATACAAATGTCGCGTTTTTTACTACTACATAAACAATGATGTATGTGCAGAGCGTGACTATGCGTGTGTGCGTATGGCGCCATACAAACGGTTCCAGATTTGTCTTAGAGGGCAGGTGAGGTTGCCTGGTGAGAGCAGCAGGGAGTGGCCATACTGTACGTAGCACTATTACGTATACTGTGGTACTATGTAAGTGGATCAAAGTGAACGCAAATGTGAAACGTTTCTGATACTGTGACATGAATATGATATTTCAATGCGATGTTCTCTTGTTGATTGTTGCGCTTCAGCCGCAAGCAACAAAAGGACGTCGCACTCGCACCGCAACGAATTCGCGCGACAGTTATCAAGCATCTGGATTGCGTTCACTTCACTTCGCGTAACGGCGCGTGTACCCCTTGCCCTAAGTGCGTTGAGTCACGTAGAACACTTCAATAGGCGTCGACTGTCCGTTGCTTCCGCGTCTGGATGCACCGCTCCGCGTTCGTCATAGCTTCATATCACAAGCTATAACGCAAACGCGGAGCGGCGCATCATATTGCAACTTACCCTAAAATTTATGTTAATGACATGAATGAAACTATTACGTATGAGGTTGATAGCAAAACTGTAATTATTACTATTTTTCGCTTTAATTAAAAAGATATATCAATCTGAAAATTTAAATTTTAACCTCAGCTGAAAACAGCCAAGAGAGTGTGATGTCATAAAGGTATTCTTCCACCATCGTCGGTACATTACACATTCGCTAACTTATCTTTTAATTGTGGTTTAAATTTTAATTAATGCAATATTAAAGTAACAATTTGCACTATACATAACGTTTGAATGTGTTCGAGACCTTTCTGCGTGCTCTCGGTACTGGAGGGTTTCAATTTGATTTAACTTGTTAATTAATTTCTTTCATTCACGTCATATGTACGTAAATGAACAAAATAATTACTGGCAGAATGCAATGATTTTCTCATATGTACTACTCATAAATGAATGTACAGTCATTTGCAAAAGTACAGAATTTGCGAAAGAAATTACTTGCACCTGTCAAGTAGTAAATTGTTTTAAACCTTACGATATTATATTAAAGTTTATATTACTATTGATAGCGAACAAGCGATTTTAGTCTTTAAGCTATATAATAATGGTCTTTTGTAAATGACTGTACCTTCCCGACAGAGAGTCACAACGCAGTTTGCACTACTGTAGCGTACACATACTATGTAATTACTTACCTTAAGTATTAAATTAATTTGTGAATTTAGAGTACTGCGCTTGTGTGTTTTGAAATGCAAACAAGAATCTATCTCTCCATATACAGATTTGTTATACATGTCTAGACAAAGAGATGTTTCTCTATATAGTGTCAGTTATAATAATTAGGACGAGTTTCGATCAACAATAGACAACTGTTGATCGAAGGGTAAGTTGCAATCTGTTGCGCTGCTCCGCGTTTGCGTTACAGCTTGTGCTATGAAGCTATGACGAACGCAGAGCGGTGCATCCAGACGCGGAAGCAACGGACAGTCGACGCCTATTGAAGTGTTCTACGTGACTCAACGCACTTAGGACAAGGGGTACACGCGCCGTTACACGAAGCAAAGTAAACGCGATCCAGACGCTTGATAGTTTTGTTGTCTATTGTTGATCGAAGAGGACGAGCCTGATGGTCGAATGGCTAGCAATGGCCTCTTTGACTCCAAGGTCGCGGGTTCGAACATGTCTGTTTATCTTGGTCTGGGTGTTTTCTATGTATTATATGTAGGTATGTATTTACAAAAAAAATATTTTAGTATAATATCAGTATATTTTATATAATATCCACAGTACAAGCTTTGCTTAGTTTTGTACTAGATATCAGTAATGTATTTTGTCATAATGTGAATATTTATTATTATTATTTATTAATAGATACTATGAATGTAAAAGTATAAACTCAGTACATAAATTAAAAATAAGTAATAATAATAAATAAATAAATATTGTCAGACAATTAAAAGAAGGTAAGTAATAAATATTGTATTTTATAAAAAAAATAGTAATTAAATTTTGAAGAAGGAAAAATAAAATTGCTCGTCTTTAAATTATCATATATATAAATATATAAATATAAGATAATATATGAAAATTATCATACATATAAATATATGATAATTTCCGAGATCTTCATTCATTAATAGAACGGGGGTGGCGGCATGCGAGCGCTATTTCATGTTGCGAACGTTAATATGGCTACGTTAACTGCTTCACATCAAGCTGCCAAAAATATATACAATATCAACAAATAAAATTGTAAATTGATAACACAATCGTTCCAATTTCCCAACGTTTCCATTGCAAAGTTGTCATGACAAGTACGTTTTCTAAAACTTGTATAATTAAAGTTAGTAAACAACCCCATCTAGTAACTCTACGGCGTGTACTCTTTGTAAAAGTCCATGGAAGCGGCAACGGAAGGCGACATACTTAAACGAAACGCCTACGAAGTTGCCAGTAATAAGAAGAGGAAACAGCGAGACGTGGAAATTCTAACTCTCCAATGCTGGCTTGAAGTATAGTTTGTATTTGTTTTTATTAAAGCAACGTGTAGCTTTACACTGATGCGAAAAGATTTTGTCGATTGCCTTATTTCTAAACAATGAATTGGTACAGACATGTACATAAATATGACAGGATACGGATGCGTCTCATGCTTGGGGCACTGACGGGCCATTATGTCTGTCAAGGACACCTGTACATGATGAGGCGTGTTGATAGCCCAGAGTGCAGAACATGCAATGGGTCTAACGAGACCATGAAACACTTGATGAAATCCTAGGAAAGGCATACCCGGACCAGGGGCCCTACCGCCGAAGATGAAGCCGATTACCAGCGGGTTTTTTGATTACAAATATCAAACTTCAGTTTAGATTTATGGTACCTGTGTTTAGATTAGCTGGTAGAAACCCTGGAACTCTACCGACTGAACTGAAAATGTTTGTCAATAACTAAAATGTAACACTTATTTATCAAGTCAAAATATACAATGGTAATCAGCTTCAGCTTCGGCGGTAAGGCCTCTGGAGGACTACAGGCTCTTCCCAGTAAGCGGCATACATGGAACATGTCTCCATACAGTCAGGGGAGAGTGACTAAAGGATTAGGGAGAGCACAAAAGATTCATGAGGGTCGACGTATCACCGGTGCTGTAGCACTGGACCCACTCTAAGATAAAATAAGATAAAGATATTATCTATTGACTTAATTTCTAAACACACAGTACCAAAATCACGCGTCCAAAGTTTGTGTAGGATTGTTATGTAAAATAAGCAACGAAATTTTCGGCAAATTAATGAGTTCCTAATAATTTGAAATGCAAAAAAGCGCTACAACCTATTCTAATCACGCCGAATTCTTGTTGCCTATTTTCGACATAGACATACTCGTACATACTTATAATTTTACCGCTGTAATTTTTAATTTCACGAGAGGTTTTTAACCGACTTCAAAAAGGGAGGAGGTTCTCAATTCGACTGAATATTTTTTTTGTATGTATGTTATATTATCTAATTTTGACATATTAGGTTGGGGAAAAAGTCTTTTCGTATTTTATATGAAAATTCAAAACATTTTTTAATAAAGTTTATTTACATTTAACTAAAGTATGTAGGTGCCATTATGTTCGATAACTTTTTGCCATCTTGTAGGTAGAGACATGATCCCATTACTATAGAAATTTTGGGACTTCTGTTCAAAAAACCGCGACAAGTGGTTTTGGCAGTCTTCTCGTGATGTTAACCTGACATTGCCTAAAGAATTCTTAAGAGACCGAAACAGGTGGAAATCAGAAGGTGCAAGGTCAGGACTATACGGCGGATGCATTAACACCTCCCAGTCAAACTCTCTTAATTTTTGCTGAGTGGCTAAAGATGTGTGAGGTCTAGCGTTATCATGGTGAAAAATTACACCCCTTCTATTAATTAATTCCGGCCGCTTTCTCTCAATTTTTTGCTTTAATCTCATCAGTTGTTCACAGTAGAGTTCAGAATCGATAGTCCTGCCTGGCGGTAACAGCTCATAATGAATATCTTCCCTTCCAATCCCACCATACACACAGCATCACCTTGTTGCGGGTTAACCCGGGTTTCGCCAGAGTCTCTGAAGCCTGGCCGGTCTTTGACCACGACCTTTTTATGCGCCAAAACTGTTATGTGGTCAATTCCTAGTTCTTCAGCTACGTCGTAACTACGGATATGCCGATCTTGCTCCACTTTTTCAATAATGGCATCCATTTTATCCGTAACAGGGCGACCAGAGCGACGTGCATCTTTGACATCAAAATTTCCGGATTGAAAACGCTTAAACCAAATTTGTGCCACTCTCACAGACACTGCACTAGGTCCATAAACGTCACAAATTTTTTTCGCAGCTTGCGTTGAATTTTTACCTTTTTTGTAGTAAAGTTTTAAAATGTATCGAATTTCTTCATTAGACTCATTCATCTTGACAGTAAAAAAAACAAATGAAAATCACACATTTACCTAATTTGAATTTGGAATTATCTTTTTTAAAATTTAAACTTTTTAAAGATATCAAAACCTGCTAGATATAAATGGTATAACCAAAGAGATTTTATTACAAGTTCATACTATATACTGTTCATACTATATACTATAATGCGAAAAGACTTTTTCCCCTACCTATTATGTTAAGTTTCATCAAGTTAAGATAATAAATGTCAAGTGCGACGCATTCTTGACTGTAATATTTTTAATTGTAATATTTTATAGTCTGGTGTCCAATTACTTGCTGTATTTTGTGAAACCATAGCTTTCAAAAAAATAATGTCGCTTGCCAATCCCTTGCACTAAGGCCGCTCCTGCTCCTAACACAGCACCTTCTAAGCTTCCTTATTCTTAGCTCGTTGGAGCACAATAGCCCCACAGGGCTGTGGTATAAATAATACTTACGTACAGTATAGAAATTCCCCGCCGCTTACTGGAGCCAGCCTCCCTCTGAATCAAATCTGGAACGGTTTCTTCGAATACGTACACACACACACATGCATTCACCACGTACAAACGGCATTTGTAGTAGTAGGTGGTAGTAGTACCACAGTATAAGTAATAGTACTAACGTACAGTATGGACACTCTCTGCCGCTCTCACTAGTCGACCTCACCTCCCCTATGGAACCGATTTGGAACCGTTCGCAAGGAATGCCACAACGTGCGAATTGACGTCGCTCGTGTTTTATTTTTCATTCGCAAAATAAAGATGGGAGTGACTTGTGCAGTGGACGGATGTTTCAACACATGGAAATCAAAAAAGAAATCAATTCGATCCCTTTTTGAAATAAAGTACTGATTTTTTTTATAAATTACCTAAAAAGCATGCGGTAGCCATAGTTTCATCATAACTAATTCATGTCTGTCAAAGTAGGATACAAGATACAATTAATACGAGATGAGAAAAGGATAGCGTTATAGCAGGTTTATGTCTCAAAGAGCAAGTGAGTGCGCAGACGCGGATATGACATTGCTGTCACTTGAGTTATGGTGGTTTATTGTTAATATTTACAATTTTCTTATTTACATTTCAATGTTTATTGCGCGTGATGTCATGTGTGGTATTAGTTTTAAATTACGTTTGTTCCATGCGAATATGAAAATGAATCAAATCATTACGCATATATATGAATAATAAAAAGCTACAATTAGTGAAAATGAAATGGTTTGACCATTACAATGAACCGGTGTTCGGAAGGCGAACAATCGATTTAGTGGTGATTACAAAATATAAAATTTTGGGTAAGGTAGCAATGGCAATTAAACAAGGCGTTTTGTAAATATTGGTTGAAGTCAGAGTAGTGTATTTACTATGTTTTTTTTTTCTTCACTACGCCCACCTGATGTGAAGCGGTTACCGTAACCATATTAACGCTCGCAACATTAAATATCGCTCGCGCGCTGCCATCCCCGCTGCCAACGCAGTAACTCCATCCTCTCTGGTGACCTCACTCACTCGCAGGAACACAACAATCCTCAAGGAAATTGTTATTTGACTGCGGTATTCTGTGAGGTGGTGGTACTTCGTCAGTCGGACTGCTTAAAAAATACGCTATGTCCTACCTCTCTTTTCGTCAGAGCCTCGTCTGTCAGTCAGCAGGGTGTACCCCGTGCAGGTAAGATTGACTTTGGTGCAAAGATGTTGATGAACCACTTACACCCCCTTACATGTCCGACTAATAATTGAATAATGTCAGCCCTAGAGAACGTCACTCAAACATAGACACGTGTACAGACGTCATTTGGTTACTACATGCAAAAGCGCCATTTTTGTATGGAGTGGCCGGGGTTTGGTAGTACTGAGATAATTAACGACGCAGCATTTGTATGGACTTGTTGTGGTCTTTTGTGTGACAGAGAGACTCTGCAATCTGGCTGCTATAAGTTACATTTTACTTTGTCTTATCTCTCTTCTGCCAGAGTCTGAAACGTACACAATAATGGAGAAGAAAAATAAAACAAATACTCCAAGAGCCTAAAACATTAAGTACTTCCATTGTACATAACAACTTAGAACATAATAACAAAATACAGTTAAATGGTAACAATTATCAGTAGTGACACGGTATTGTGCTGAGGTTTGTACCGAGAAGTGCAAAATAAAGCTTGTGGAGCGTCGGCGTAAATGCAACCGGAGTGGAGACCGACCACCCATTTCCTTTAAGGTGAGACTTTGTTGAATAGCTTATAGCGATTTTATATAAATTGAAAACGTAGCGAGTAGGTGATGTTATATCTTTAAGGGTGAAAAAGAAGTGTTTTAAGACTTTGAGAGAAGAATTTTTTATGTCACTAATCAACATCGTACCTCATAATTTGGTCTAACGGAGCGACATTAGTAGCATGTTGTTCCTATGGCATCTTTTGTGTATTCTTTTAACATCCAGTTATTGTAATATTCTTATCATAAGACAAAAAAAATATTCTTCGATTAGTTTGTTATCTGCAAGTGCGGGTGTGGCGGCGCGCGAGCGATATTTTATGTTGCAAGCGTTAATATGGAAACCGCTTCATGACGTAATATATAAAAAAAAACACACACTAAAAAAACTAAAAGTACAACATTTATTTTGAGAATGTTTGTACCTAAGTTACTTTTTTTAAACTACTAACATGACAAACAAGTATACGGCTTGACTGATGGAAAGCAGTTACCATAGCTTCTGGACGCCTGCAACACCAGGGATATTCAAATTCAAATTCAGTTTATTGGTCATATATCACATGCGCGTTACTGACCCTGTAAAAACTCTGAGAAAACCTCGACAGGCAGTTCATTAGCTTGATAGTACGTGGGAAAAATCCTATATGGAACTCTTTTTCACAGTAAAAAGTCGAAAAAATTTGTAAAGGTATTTTTTTACTACCTTTTTTTTCAATTACACATGCTTTAAATTAGTCATTAAAGCACTATGTTTCGAATCTTAAATGTGTATAGACGTTTTTTACTTTCGAGATAACTGCAGTCAATATCATAAACCAATCGATTTCCGTGTGAATTTTAAATATCGCTCCGCTACTTCGCCCGCTCTTTGCATCACCATTGCCTTCCACATTTATGCACGCTCGCTCGCGGAGAGAGCGAAGATTTGTAACAGCAAATGCGTTTAATAGATAAAAAGGCCCGCTTTATTCTCTCGTATATTTTATTCAAACCGCTGTGAGTGGCACCAACGAACGTACCTAATGAATTTTGTGAAGGAGCTTCAAACATGGACACTTTCACTTCATATTTTTTAAGAATTTATTTCTTTGTAATCTCAAGGCACTCTAGGGAGGTCCTTTTGGAAATATTGACAAAACGAAAGGCTCTCGACTATTAATTAGATTTTTATCAAAGTTTCAGTACGAATTTGAGCGAAGATTTAATTGTCCTAGTACATTTTTTTTTTGGTAAGAATTTTTCTAGCATTTCACGACAATGTAGGAAAGTAATAAGTATTTTCAATCATATATTGTAATAAGTAGATATGTGGGACCTTAGTTTTAACAACAAAAATAAATTTGTATTATTAAACAGACATTACTTGTATCATTACTTTTATTTTATTACATTACTCTGAAGAACTTAATTCAAGCATGTCAATTAAGAGCAGATCATGTTTGACAGTCACAATACGATTAACTCTTAATATGAAGGGTACAGAGGTAGAAGTATCAAGGTTGACATGCTTTTAGCTGTACTAACTTCCTAAGTTACCATAATAAAATAACTTTGTATTGTAATCTAAATAGGATCAAGAATAAACGAAAATATTTTTTAGTTGTTCAAAAAGAAAACAAAGTTTGCTTACTTTTCGCTCAAGATCGTTCATTTAATACCCATATCATTTTGATTAAAGTAGAAATTATAATTCACCATATTGGATTAAAAATGGCCGCATTCAGTCATGGCCGTAATCGTGCATTATCACAACTCACAAGGACCGAATAATTGTGCTAATCAATTAATTTATTTATAAATAATTAAAAAAAAATGTTTTAGCTCAATCGGACTCTGGATAGTGGGTAAATTTTAACTAGCAAGATTGCAGACACCTCAATGAAACTAAATAAAAGCTTATAAGAAATAAACGCTGATAAAAATTATAAATAAAGGTAAGTACAACAAGTAAGATTAAGATTCATCGAAACAAATAAAACTTTTTTTTGCAAACAAACACTATTTTCTTTTCCCTGTGAATTTACTTAAACAATCTTCACTTACTTTATAACAAGTATTTTGTTGTTTTCGCGGAGCTGATTTGTAAAGTGGTGTACAGCAAACGTGGTGCATCACTAAATTGGCCCTGTGTACCGTCCGCAAAAACAGGATTGTCTGCTTCTGAGCTAATACAAAACAAACAAACCAATTTGGTAGTAAAATATGGATGCCTGGATTCAGCCCTGTACCAAGGCGTTGTTTCGATTTTTTTTGCTTTACTTTTATTTAGTTTCACTACGGTATGTGTAATCAAATTTTGCAATCATAATGATATATATAATAAAACACTTGTACTGTTCCACTTAATTATATTTAATTTTACCGACCGTTTTTTGTAGAATCTCATATACCATCTGTTTACCTTGATAATGCCTTAGCGGCGAAACCGGTCGGTAATATTAAATATAATTAAGTGGAACAGTACAAGTGTTTTATTATAACATTATGATAATAATGTTCCACCAAGTGCCAACAATCAACAGTATCAACAAATTTTGCAAGTTAAAATGACCAAGTGAGTCATTACGCAGCACCTAATTGAGCTGAAATTTAGCATACTCGTTGGTTTCTCATGACAACATACGATTACTTAAATGTCGATTTAGTATAATTTCCAAATTAATTTCTATGATATGACTATCAATTGAATGGACTTGATGAGCGAAACAATGTAGGTAAACTTTATTCGTTCTTTTTTTTATTAACGACTAATAAAAAATTGATAAATTTTTTTTTTTTGCTTATTATTTGCTGATGGTACCAGCATAAAGTTACACTCGCGCGTAATAGCCAGTGCGGAGCTTTCGTCTTATTAGCAATTGTCCATTTCATGTACAACCATGCACGTCTTTACGGCGAAGCAAAGTTTAAGTTAACGACATATTGAGATTTGTCTGGGTTATAGCTTAGACTGTCCTAAGTAAATACATGTTAGAGAAAATGGACTTTATGTTAGTAACTTTACTACGGAATAATATAGGCTAATGTAAATATGTTTAGAAATAGAGAAGTGTTCTTTTTTTCCCATCATCGTCAAAACTGTTTTATTTATCAGTTTTAAGGTTCTGGAATCAATGTCCTTTAGATCCCGTCTTTGTATTATTTCTTTAGCTTATTCCCGGCTACAGGGACATACGGAAAAATATCGCTAGTAATCGTCTTGTTCCTCCATTACTTGTAACAAACAATAAAACCGATAGTGAAATTTTTCTGCTGTTTTGCATGACCTCTTGGAATGACTGTCACTGACAAACTATTTTAATCAAAAATTCTACTAATGCTTATGCACTCAAATTATTATTTCCAAAATAATACACTATCTCTATTACGAATCAATATCATTATTCATTAAATTATGAAAATTTATTTAGAAGCACAGCCACGCTCACCAAGTTCGCGCCAAAAAGTCCACAGAACTCATGACGAATCTTGACAATCTGTGGGAAGAGTGTACCTATCTTATTTTATTCTATAAATATAATTAGCTTTTTATTGCTAAACTAGCAAAAATATCCTACCACCACCGCCCGAACAATGCATGTAGTCCAAAGTGTACAAGCAACGTTCCAACAAAATTACCACCGATACCTGTTTTCCGAAGTCGTTAACAGACTGAAACAATTCCAGAACAGTCTCGTTTTTGTTTTACGTTCTCAGTTTTACTAACAAACGTAACTGTCGCCAGTTACGAACACAAGCATATGGTAACAAGTATGGATGTACCACCGTTTTGTTTGTTATTTTATTACAAACTTTTATTTAGTTTTACCGCAGTGTCTGCTTTGAGTATTAATCCACATACAGACAGACATATATACAAACAAACATATTTTTTGAATAATATCTTTAATGTACAGTATTTTCACTTTTACAATTTTATAATAAATAGTATAAGACAATTCAGTTCATTCATCTGATTTGACTCATTCTTCAGATGTGCCCCATCACTAACTTTTTCGTATGTGTGCTGCATAGTTACGTGAAAACTGTGTCTGTGCGCATGTAATTTTAGATGTGTTGATTTTTTTTGTAGTGTGCGTTTATCGCAACAGCAAAATATGTGTCTGCAAGTTAATTACATCTTTTGGTGGTGTGCTGTACGTGTTTACCTCGCCCCCCGCTAAAAGTGGTGAAAAAATTTGTTCGAAGAGTTTCGTTATGGCATCTCCAGTGGATTAATACTCAAAGCAGTGTCTGTAATCAAATCTTGCAAGTTATAGACTCATTGCCCATTGTCTGATTGAGATAAAAGTGGGCACACTCGAGTTATCGTGAAAATGCATGATTACCTAAATATTGCCAGTCCGCCATTTGTAATTAAATATGGCGGCCGCAATAAAATGGCGATTTATAATTTCCATATTAACCCTTATGGATATCAAATGAAACAGCTTGATGATTAAAATACGCTAAATAAACTTTTATTTTAATAATGACAAGTAAAAGCTTGTTTTAAATAAATTTAATTGACTTATGCTTGTACCTACGCCGCACGTGTACAAACTACCTTGATAAAATGTTTCCTATATTACAAACTAGTTCATATTATACGTGTCTCGCAAATTTCATCCAACTCTAGGACCCTAACGCTTAAGCTGAAGCCGATTACGATCGATTTTTTTGATTGCAAAAATCTAACTTCATCTTAAATTAGTGCTAATAGTGATAAGCTTAGCGGGTAAGAACGGAAGCTTTCTACCGAGTAAACAGAAGATGCTTATCGAAAATGTGTACAGAAGTCCGATATTCGTAATCACAAAACTCGATGGAAATTGGCTTCAGCTAAGTTCATATGCCCCTTGTTCAGTCACAATTTCTAAATTGTTTTCGAATAGTTACAAGATATAGGCACTGTACCACCGGTATCAAATCTCAGAATATTTATTTCACATTCTGATATTAATAAAATCACTTGTACTGTTCTACTTAACTAAATAAGTTTTTACCGTATAATTGGTACAGTACAAGTGTTTTACTAATATTTAAATGTAAATAAAGTTCCACACAGTTGGCCGTGTGGTTTCCGGCAGACTAGAATAGAATCACTCCGTTTCGTCCAGTGGATTTCGTACAAGGCGACTAAGGGAAATACATTATCAAATATCGATCAGGCCTCCCCAACCCGTTTGGCCAGCGTGGGGAGTGTAGGCCAAATCCTCCTTCCGTCTAGGACGGACGAGAGAGGGTCGTGCTCCTGTAGTGGAGAATAAAATGGACCTGAAGATGATGATGATGAAAGTTCCACCAGTTGTCAAGTCACCATTATCGACATTTATTCCACATATTTTGTAAAAACTCCTTAATTTCAAAATTATTACTTTCATGCAATAGCTTATACTGAGTACAAAAAGATTAATTTTTCCTTTGTTCCCATCTGTTCTATTGAACAGTTCCATGATAGAACTAATGGTCATTTTTTTTCTCACTAGTCCTATGATGCAATATAATAGAACAAGTGGAACTTTTTATTCCCAATTCTTCTACTTTCGTCTTTTCATTTATTTTTGATGTCTTTAGCACTTGGATTTGTTATATTCCCAGAATAACATGTAGAACTAGCGAATCTTTAATATCAAGTTGTTTTACGGTAAGAAATACAAAATTAATTATGCTAATAATATCATAATAATCGGGCTTAAAATGGACGCAAAATAATTCATCGTATACAGAAAACATTGTTTATTATACAAAAAAAAATTGTTCAAGTACACAGAAAACATTGTTTATTATACGAAAGATTGTTAGAAAGTTACCGAATCATTTCCAAAAAATGACCAACGCCGATTTCACTTCTGATTAATTTCATTTGGGCGTTTTTTATAAAATCATCATTTTCTATATCTATTCTTCGACATTTTGATTGTGACGCCGAAGGAAAGTTTTGATTTTTTGTAATTACGGAAAGTAGACATCAACGAATCATCATAAAAAATGTGCAACATTTGCAAAATATTCCCTTCGTTTTTATTTGTTTCATTGTTAATTTTATGATGCCAACCTTCCACAGTATTATTAGTGCGATGTCTTTCGCCATAAATGCACCACATATTAATTGCAAAAAATGTTTAATCCTTCATTATTACAATCGGCTATTTGACTTTTAACGTACTCCCATCCCATCTTAATTTCATCTAACGGCAAAAATGGAAGCTTGCTGGTTAAAGATTCAAAATGTCACAAGATCAAAGAGAAATTATGAAAAAAGTAAGTCATTGTTTTATGGATGGTATGTTCAAGTCCTTTGCCATTTCAACAAATTTTTAGCATTCATGGCGGTATTGGCAGCAGTTCTGATCAAACTAAAATAATACCATTACTGTATGCGTTCATGTCAAAGCAAACAAAAGAGGCATATTCAATTTTATTCGACTTAATTAATTCGCAAATCCCAGAATGGCAACCTAGTAAAGTAACCATTGATTTCGAGGAAGGCACGATGAGAGCACTAGAAGATCGCAATATAACAGTAAAAGGATGCCAATATCATTTTTCCAACAGTCTTTGGCGTAAAGCGAAACAATTAGGGTTACATAAAAAGAAAATTTATCGAAGGCTTATATCTTTAACCAGCAAGCTTCCATTTTTGCCGTTAGATGAAATTAAGATGGGATGGGAGTACGTTAAAAGTCAAATAGCCGATTGTAATAATGAAGGATTAAAATTTTTTTGCAATTAATATGTGGTGCATTTATGGCGAAAGACATCGCACTAATAATACTGTGGAAGGTTGGCATCATAAAATTAACAATGAAACAAATAAAATCGAAGGGAATATTTTGCAAATGTTGCACATTTTTTATGATGATTCGTTGATGTCTACTTTCCGTAATTACAAAAAATCAAAACTTTCCTTCGGCGTCACAATCAAAACGTCGAAGAATAGATATAGAAAATGATGATTTTATAAAAAACGCCCAAATGAAATTAATCAGAAGTGAAATCGGCGTTGGTCATTTTTTGGAAATGATTCGGTAACTTTCTAACAATCTTTCGTATAATAAACAATGTTTTCTGTGTACTTGAACAATTTTTTTTTGTATAATAAACAATGTTTTCTGTATACGATGAATTATTTTGCGTCCATTTTAAGCCCGATTATTATGATATTATTAGCATAATTAATTTTGTATTTCTTACCGTAAAACAACTTGATATTAAAGATTCGCTAGTTCTACATGTTATTCTGGGAATATAACAAATCCAAGTGCTAAAGACATCAAAAATAAATGAAAAGACGAAAGTAGAAGAATTGGGAATAAAAAGTTCCACTTGTTCTATTATATTGCATCATAGGACTAGTGAGAAAAAAAATGACCATTAGTTCTATCATGGAACTGTTCAATAGAACAGATGGGAACAAAGGGTTAATGCCTTTCTCTTAGGTAATAATTTTGAAACACAAATACAAAAATTAATTATTATTTTTTTCATTGTTACAGGTAAGTCTTCTATTTGGAACATAAGCGGTTTCCTCATAATTAGGACAAATATGCGTAAGTTTTTCACATTTTGCTCTTTGGCAATAAATATGTTTCCTACAAATCTCGTCTATGTTGCTGAACATCATCGCTACATTACAGCCCTGCTACATTTGTCGAGTTCACGATGGCAGATGGGGAAGAAAAGTTCTACTATAGGGATAGCCACGTAAGGAGCAACGATGAGTTCCCTTCTAGATGAGCCGAGGTGACGTGGCGGCAAACAGTAACTACTCTTCAGAATTAATAATGGACATCGGCTTACTTCATATTTCCGAACATGGCCGACCTTTATCATGAAGTTGGACGTTTCCATACTTTTTCTAACAATTTGCGATGGAAGGTATAATATAAAACTATATTATACCTCCCATCACAATGGATTCACCATAGATCCATACCACCATAGATTGTGGGGTGTAAGTGGTTCATCAACATCTTTGAACCAAAGCCAACTTCACCTGCACGCGATGCACCCTGCTGACTGACAAACGAAGCTCTGGCAAAAAGAGAGGTAGGGAGCGTAATTGTAAGCTACCCGACTGGTGAATGTACCTCCACCTCACAGAATACCGCAGCCAAATAACGGTTCCCTTGAGGGCTGTTGTGTTCCTGCGAGTGAGTGAGGTCACCAGAAAGGAAGGAGATGCTGCGGTGGCAGCAGGGGTGGCGGCGCGCGAGCGATATTTTATAATATGGCTAAGGTTCACATCAGGCGGGCCGTATGCTTGTCTGCCACTCGACGTAGTATAAAAAAAAAAAAGATCACAAACCACCCAAGACTCGCTTCCTGTCTGCTTTCAAATCATCCTCTTTCTTCTCTCCCCCTCCCTCATTTGATGTGCAGCTCGCACTGCTGCAACTAATTCTTAAAAATGACATAATAGTATATTTCTGATAAAGTCGAATTTAGAATTTTTAAGACTTATTTACGTTTGTCAATTGCCTACAAACGTAAGTGACAAACGTAGGTAATTAGGTTTTTTACAATTACTTATAGGTTATTTACAATTCAAATGTTTACAATGTTTGCCCGTGCCCATTATTTATTCTGAAGTGCTGTACGTCGTAAATGATGGAAATAGTTAGGGGAGGCATTAGGGAAGCATTACAACCTGCAGAATATAGGCTAACGATGAATGAATGAATCTCAAAATAAAATAAAAACACGATGGAGGTATACATAATGCCTCGCTTATAAGATTTCATACATAGTCTCAGGTATTATGGAAACAAATGACAGTCTATATATTTTCATAACCCGGCGCGCTGTCTGGATGCCCCGCCTCGTCGTATTTTATTTATACATTTGCTGTAAGTTTTGGTGATAATAAAATACTATTTTTTATGTTTTAGGTTTTAATATTTAGGTTTTAAGTTATAATATTTTAGGTAAGTTACTTGCATAAACTCTCTAAAATTATGAAACATTAAGGATGCAGACATTGTACCGTATTACTCTTGAGGCGTTCATAGAAGCATTTCAATTAATTAATTTCAGAAATATAAACTTTTAAAATATTTGAAGTAATTAATTTCAAAAAGAAAGTTTAACTGTCTGAAATTAATTATTAGAAATTATTCTAGAAGAATTATTCTTCTCGACGAGGAGAAGCGTTGCTGCGTTGGCAGCAGAGGTGGCGACACACGAGCGATAGTTCACTTTGTGAGAGTTTAAATGGCTATGGTAATCATTTCACATTAGGCAAGTGGAATGCTAGTCTGCCAATCGACCTAGTATAGTATAAATAGGAAGGTACAGAAGAAAAATTCTTGTTGAATTAGAAATGAATAATTTTGAACCTAGCCTTATAAACAGTTTATATAAAGTGGATAAATAAACGTGACAGATTATAAGCCATACTTTTACAAGCCTTTTTTTACTAATGACATGGTCAATTAATTGCTGTATGCCTAATATTAAATGCTTCATTATTATTCGGTACAAAGGCAACAACTTTTTAATATATCTTGTTATCAAACTCCCATTCGAGATTACGACCAAGTGTTGCAGCTTAACGTATATCTTCGAAAGAAACTGGTGTTTGTCTAGTTTACATTTCTGGGACATATTTGGGCGTGTCTCTGTCATTTTATTTTATTCTTTATGCTGAGATGATTAGAGACGGTTTTCCTGTTGTATTTCCTTTGGTTTGTCTGTGTGGTAGGCTTAGTTGAAAGTTAGCACAATCCGAAGTACGTGACGTAATTAAAACGGAGCCCTCGAGGCATCGGCTTAGCCTCGCCTTAGTTTAAGGGCAGCAAAGAAGTTCGCGGAAGTTAATTTATGATTTCACAGAATGCTTAGCTTTGTGCAGTGTTGGGTGACACGTTTGAAATGCCATTTTATGACAAAATTAGCGATTTTTCCCTTCTTCGCATAGATATAGGAATTATTAAATGAATAGATTAGTATTTTGTTTTTATTTTTATTAGTTTTATTTTTAAGTAGTTTTAAGATTTCATGATTTTTATTTACTCTAGATTAGTTGTATTTTATTGTTATATGTATGTTTCTATTTCAATTACGTTTGTTGTAAACCAAATATATAATAGATGATAATAAAAAAAAACTAATTAATAAATATCACACTAATTGGTTATCAACAAAGTCTTGTACACAACTAGTAAATCATTTAATTCAAATTAGAGATAACTCAGGCACTGAAACAGGGTTCATTAGATGTAGACACGTCATTGGATCTCTCCGGAGACTCGTACCCTATAGTTAACCTCTGCTAAGTTTAAATTGACGATTACCCTCCCAGAGGTGGACATTATGCGTAATTACCGGTTATTTGGTAATGAAAGACGGGTAAAAAGGTCGTTTTAAATAATTCTCGCATAAAATATTAAACAGTTTAAATTTTAAAAATTAAGAGGAGATACTGGCTTTATGTTTAAACGTAACCATTTCAATATGGGGTGTTGCTGTGGGTTTAAAAAAGTTAACCTAAAATGAGAACATACAGGAATACAATATTTATATTTTGTGAATGAAGTTGGAGTCATTTTCTTCCCAATTCTATAAAGACATATCAGTACAAGATCTTTTATATTATTCGTCTTCGTCTTCTTTAAGATAATCAGAATAAAAGGGCAACTTTGCATTTTGAAATAACTTTATTGAGAAAATTGAGATTTCATAATCCACTATTTTCCCTTTTAAATGACTCAGTTTTAGCCGTTTTTCTTCATAAGGGTTTGTTTAGGTTCAAAATTATCACTTATAGTTTTATTTCGGATATCAAATCAACCTGCTCATCAAATTGAATTCATAAAGTTCTTCTTTTTATGTTTAAAGTATTTATGTCACAGGATCCCTCTCAAATCTAGGAAGGAAGAACTAAGGAATGCCGACATCACCGTTAAAGGGTTAAAGTATGAGTGTATATGTCGCAGCCAATTCGTAAAATCCGCCGCATTACATAACGTCTAGCTATTTTACAAAATGGCGGAGCCATTATTTCAACCCGCCTTTTTTTCATAATGATTACACGACGGAATTGTTACCTGATGGTGTATCACCAAGAATACTATAATAATAGAATCAAATAGCTTGGCTACTTCTTATTACGGTTATAATAACACAAACCTAACCAAAGATAATTTTAATGCAATCTGCCTAAAGTTAGCCATTTTGTAATGTGGCGGTTCTACCAATTGGCTGCGACATATATTATAACGTCCTAATAAATTACTTGACAATACTGAATTGAGGGTATCTGTTGCTTGTATACATCACGTTAATAAGGAAATTTCATGCCCTAAGAAATGTTTTCATTTTACTGAAAAAAAATATTATTACAGTAAATGAAGAAATAGCGTATATTGAT
The DNA here is from genome assembly GCA_937001555.2 of Hypsopygia costalis. Lineage (NCBI taxonomy): Eukaryota > Metazoa > Arthropoda > Insecta > Lepidoptera > Pyralidae > Hypsopygia > Hypsopygia costalis. The sequence goes on along the minus strand of OW443338.2, from coordinate 25,473,142 downwards.
CACGTTAGTGAAGAAAAATCGGTTATAAAATGAAAATACATGAATTAGTTATAATTAAGACAATTTTTCAATGTTCCACTATTGTGGAAAACCGTAAGTATTGTCAAATATAATGTTAGGACGTTATATTCTCCCATTCTATCATGTATGAAAAGAATCTATCCTTGCTTCATCGTGTCACTCATGGCACGATTCGTTTTAAATGCCTCCTCTTAATAAAATTTAAAACGAGGTAAACAACACTCATCAAACCGTTTCACCCCAAAAATCGTAACATGCGTATATATGAAAACCCTTTCACGGTACAAGTATCAAAGACACAAAATATTGAAGCGTATGAAATTGACAAGTAATCAAGTTAAACTTCGGATGCGCGCTAATGTCAAATTGTGACTTTGAGATCGGTCAAAGGCAGTCCAATGGAAGCAGAAATCCAATTTGCCTGTTTCGACTTTTAGCTAAGCGCCTTTCCCAATTAAATAACGTACAAAGTGTGCTCTGACCCTTTTTTGATCAGGCCTGCGGTACCGGGAACTATTCAGGTCCAGCTCACATAAAAGATTTCCTCCCATCCCTAATTATGTTCATTGAATATTGTCTTTTGGTACTGTTAGAGAATTTCAAGGAGAAATGATAGTACAAAATATCGTATCTTAGTACATGTATGAAATTATGTATGTCAATGACAAAGTAATGCAATTCTGATCAATGAAGATATTACAGACAAGCAAATAAAGACGTATTGAACTCGTATTTCTTGATATTTTGACAGTTTATAATGGTCCAGATATCTGCTAGATTTCGTTACTTACATAATCTTAATATATAAAAATTTCATGTCACGATGTTTGCCCGCGATGGTATGCTAAATTACTGAACCGATATTAATATAATTTTGCACAATTTGATCTAAAGTTGTCGACATAGCCTTCAGAGTTTGCAAGCTGAAGCGGCAATGGGCGGGTCACATCTGCCGAGTAAGTGATGGCAGGTGGGGGAGGAAGGTATTAGAGTAGAGGCCGCGCGTAGGCCGACGAAGCGTTGGACGCCCTCCTTCTAGATGGTCCGATATGACCTTAAGAAAGCGGCTGGTAGCGGCTGGATGCAGAAGGCGGAGGATCGTATTTGGTGGAAAGCATTGGGGAAGGTTTATAAGCCTTCATTACTATAAAAGGCTTATTTATATGCAGCAATGGATAGATACAGGCTGATTGATGATGATGACATTATCATAAATAAATATATAATCATCAAGGGCGGATACAGGGGGAGGGTCATGTGGTCATGACCCTCCCCTGGGCCGGGTCCAGGACCTAGACGGACCACTAATTAAAATTGTTAAACTTATTGATTTTTTTTATATTTTTGTCCCAGTATAGATATGTACAGTACATACATTAATAAAATTCCAACTTTTTTCCTGTATCTATTATTATTATGAAAATTAAATTATAACTTGAAGTGACTTGACCACAACCATGTGACCCCCCCCCCCCCCCCCCGGCGCCGAAGCTGGATCCGCCCTTTGTAAATCGTACATATATACATAACTATACAAGGAAACGCAAAGGAAAGATTCTCTGACGGCCTCAGATAACATTTAACGTCAAAATGGTTCTATTTGGTCACTGGCATAACTAGTGAATTCATAAAAGACACTCGGTATCCCACGCACGTAAATATTTAACAGTTTTACGCTTTTCATGTTGCGAACAACGTTGGTGGCCAGTCATCCGAATATAATCCAGTCTAATTACTGAAAGACTGTACTCATCTCCAAGTTTGCTAATAAAGTGGATGCTTAAGTTCCGAGGCCTTTGTAAAGTCGCGTGTACACTGCAACTGCTTCCTCGAGACTATTATTTATTTCCCTCGTCATAGTCGTCAACCCTTACTCATCCCACTACTGGGACACGGGTCTCCCCTCAATTGAAGGGGTTTAGAGCGTACTCCACCACGCTGTTAAACTGCGGGATGGCGGAGACCAGTGTTTCCAAGCCGCTCAAAGGCCACTGACTTAGCTTAACGACTGTTATCTAACGACAACAGCCGCGACCGATGGTTTAACGTGCCCTTCGAAGCACGGAGTTATTTCTCTCGATTGAATGAAAAGTGAATTAGACGCTCGTAAATACATAAATTACCACGATCTTTAGATTATTATTATTATAATGTTTACTAATATTAGCGTGTAAGATAAATTGTTACTAACAAATGGGCCCTCGTTGTCAAAATAAACAAATATTTTATTTATTATTATTTATTTATTTAGTTAGAGCCAAAGCCAACCTCACCTGAACTATTGCACTCCGCCGACAAGAGAACGTTGCTCTGGCGAAAGAGAGGTAGAATACAGCATATTTATAAGCTACCCGACTGGCCAAGTACCGCGTACCGAGTATATTCGAAAAATTGGTCTGACGTTTTAGATATTGACAAATATCTTCAGCGGGTGTAAGTGGTTCATCAACATCTTTGAACCAAAGCCACTTCACCTGCACGCGGTGAACCTTGCTGACTGACAAACGAAGCTCTGGCGAAAAGAGAGGTAAGGAGCGTAATTGTAAGCTACCCGACTGGGGAATGTACCTCCATCTCACAGAATACCGCAGCCAAATAACGGTTCCCTTGAGGGCTGTTGTGTTTCTGCGAGTGAGTGAGGTCACTAGAAAGGAAGGAGATGCTGCGATAGCAGCGGGAGTGGCGGCGCGCGAGCGATATTTTATGTTGCGAGCGTTAATATGGCTACGGTAACCGCTTCACATCAGGCGGGCCGTATGCTTGTCTGCCACTTGCTTGTAGAGCTCCAGAGTTTCTATCAACTAAGACAATCACAATTACCACTAATCTAAAAGGCTAAATTTGATTTTTGCTATCAAAATATTCGACGAGAATCGGCTTCAGCTTATGGTAGGGCCCTAGATATAATGCAATAGAGACATCAATGTGAAATTCAGGTTTAATAAGCTTTTACTTCTCACAAAGAATTACATTATTCACTTACGGAGAAATGCAAATTTCAAGATATGCAATATCTGCTATCTGCTGACACAAACGAAACGCACAATAACAATGTAACAGTTATATTAGAAGAGTCGAAATTTCAATTCAAAAAATGTTTGCAGTTTCTGAAAAGAAATAGTACTTGATACAGTAAAAGTCTTTTTATAAAGATATCGGATATAAGTTAGCTCTGAAATATCTGTGAAATGGAAGCCAATAGGTATCAGTTTAGGAATTATTGTGCCGTCTGGCTCGCTACCCCTGAAGCCTCGAGGCGTTAATAAGGCATCGTTATCCAGAGTGATCAAGCGAACGGCCATTGTGTCTGTTTGCTCACGAACCAATACACGAGGATAACTAATCCATATTAATTGCAATATATATCGGAGATTTCTAAATTTAGTAGTATAAAGTACATTCTTATATCTTCTTCGTATTAATTGTTGAAGACTGAAACAAATATTTATCAATCATGTTGCATAAAATAAATAAATTAAATTAAATTTATTTAATTCAGGTGAAAATACCCATAATTGTCAAAGAAAAAAAAGAACATGTCAAGATTCATTATTACACAAAGAGACGTATGCTCTGCCAAAATTAATCTAAACAAATTGAACAGTACCTTTTGGAATAAAACTAAGCAAAGCTAAAGATTACAAACGATAAATTTGTAAATATTGTTACATAATTTCATTGTAAATATATATACATATGTATAATATATATATATTTGTAACTAGCTTGCGCCCGCGACTTCGTACGCGCGTATTCTCAAAAATCCTTTCTTAGCGGATATTTACATCATAAGGGTCCTTTTAGAGTCATGCGTGTTTCGCCCCGCATGTAGGTAGTTTACTAAGACATATTAGCATGCAGGGCAAAAACGCATGACTCTAAAAGACCCTAAAAGCTACATACCTAGTATGCGCCAAATTTGAACCCGATCCGTCCAGTGGTTTGAGTTGATCGTTGATAGATCAGTCAATAACGGTTGCCTTTTATATATTCAGATTATAAAAGAAAAACACCCACAGTTAGACAAACATACATGTTCGTAAACGAAAAAGTTTGTTTTATAATGAAATTCGTGATCCGCAACCTGCGTTGACTATATCAAATCATTCATACAATATGTGATCCTTCAAGCGAAGCGTGAAGAAGCATCTTGTAGGCCAGCATGGCAGCATCAACTGACAAGACATCAACGTCTCTTGTCCGTTGCCGATGCGATTGGGGCTCCTCTTGTCGCTTACCATCAGGCGAAGCGGAGCCAATATGCTGAGCTAATATAAAAAAAAATCAAAGCATTATTTTAATACCAATAATTATAAATTAATGAACAAAGTAAGGAACAGTTCCGGAGTATGTTCCTGCTTACTAGTTATGATATTACACTCATAAAATCGCTTCGTCTACTTAAATCTTTTAATACGAAGCGCGCCAGTGAGTCCGCGGCTTATGAAAGTAAAGATCGAAGCAAAACTTTGGAAATTGATCCGGAGTGTACCAAGAGTTTGTCGGTGCTTCGTATACTTATTTTTAAATATGTATACATCTTGATTGGTTTCATATTTTGGAGGGTGGAAGATGTTTATACTTATATTACTGGAGTATACCTACAAATATCTAAGTAAAATTGTGAACGTATAATCTTCAATATACAACGTCGATAGCTTTAAACCTTATATTACAAGTGTGTAACATTGACTGAAAAAGAGACGTAGGGCTTAGCGTATTTTTAATCTGCCTGACTGGAGAAGTACCTCCACCTCACAGAATACCGTAGTCAAATAACAATTCCCTTGAGGGTTGTTGTGTTCCAGCGAGTGAGTGAGGTCACCAGAAAGAAAGGAAGGAGTATAGTCTGGCAACGGATCGGCGACCCTTTGGTGTTGCTGATCTCCGTGGGCGGTGGTGATTGCTTTCCATCAGGTGACTCACATGCTCGTTTGCCCCTCTCATATAAAAAAATATATAAGTACAGTCTAGAGCCACGTTTATCCGCAAAAACATTAATATTTGATGAGCTTGGCGGTCCAATGTCTAGCAATTGCCACTTTCACTCCGAAGTCGCGAGTTCGTTCCCCGCGCATGATAAACATTTGTGTGCATGAACATATGTGTTTGTCTTGGTCTGGGTGTTTTCTATGTATTAAATGTATGTATTTACAAAGAAAATTGTAGGTATTTAAGTATAGTATCCATTACCCATAGTACAAGCTTTGCTTAGTTTGGGACTAGATGGCAGTGTAATTTGTCCAGGAATCTGAATTTGATAAAAAATAATGCAATAATTTATGAAAATAATAACGGGAATGAATCTCTTTTAAATCAGGGGTCTAGCCGGTCATTTGATAGGCGTGCGCGGGGATATAGATCCAATGCGTAGAGGCCCCTTTGAGAAGTTTGATGTAATGTTGTACGCCCGCCGTGACCCGCTCCGGGATATGTCAATGGAACGACATACCCATAAGCAGGTCTCGGCAGGCGTTGAGACTATTGCGAAGTGTGATGGAAAATAAATGGGTTATGGAGATGAAATCTGGGTGAACTAAATACCGGGCTATTACAGAAGAGTGACGGACGCCTGCCATAACTGCTTTTATTGCTAGTTATTTGCGGCAGGCGGTGGCTTAGCACTAGATGGGCCCCCGAAATGCCAGAAAAACGGCCGGGGGCAACACCGGTGTGTGTGACTCAGGGATGTCGAGAGGTGTGCTGCGCTTTCTTCGAAGTTACTCGCGGCGTGATGCCCTTTAAACTTCCACCCCTGGAGCATATAGGAATAGGGAACGAACACGATTGTGCATAAGAGTATTTACATACCTATTGCCTGACGTTTCGACAAGGTTTCGACAAGGTTTCGACCGTGGTCGCAGGCTGACTGTCAAAGATGTCCCTCTGCCTCCGTTACCCGTTATTATTTTCATAAATCTTACAACGCAAAAGTTTAAGTTTTTATAATAATACAAATTGGCCGTGTGGTTTCCGGCAGACTAGAATAGAATCACTCCGTCTCTTCCCGTGGATGTCGTACAAGGGGATTAAGGGAAATACATTATAAAACAACGATCAGGCCTCCCCAACCCGTTTGGCCAGCGTGGGGAGTGTAGGCCAAAACCTCCTTCTGTCTGGGACGGACGAGAGAGGGTCGTGCTCCTGTAGTGGAGATTAAAGTGACCTGTTGATGATGAATAATACATTGAACTTAAATTGGCATATTGAAAAATAAGACATTCCTATAAGTAAACAAAAAATCGGGCATTATTCCAACACCTAAGGTTATAAAAGGTTTTTGTGTAATAAATAATCTAATAAAACTTCGTAATAGTTGGAACAAAAACGACAATTTAATCTAGAACAATATACAGGTTTTGTTTGTTTAGTTTCACAAAAGTGTTACATACTGAATGGTATAATTGAAAAACGTCAGATCCAGTATGGCGCCCCGCGGTGGGGTTCGGATTAGGGTTGCTGTCAAAACACCAGCTTTGCTGACGTGTGATATGGTACAAGGTGGGGCGGTTGCGATTTTCAGAGGTAACACAAATATTGTAACTCTTTATTGAAAAAGTCATAAACCAAACTGTTTAAGATTTAGAAATTTAGCTATGACTATGTCTAAATAACAAACATTCGCAACTTAAAATATCTCGCACGCAGCTCCCGCACTCCCGCACTTCCGTTGCCAGTGCAGCAGATTCTTCCTAGTAACCTCTTTCTTTTGCAGATACACAACAACCCTCAAGGACATTGTTATTTGGCTGCGGTATTGTGTGGAAGTAATTTCCCAGTCGGGCATCCTGTACCCTACATCTATTTCTCCAAAGCCTCGTTTTTCAGTCAGTAGGGTGCATCATCTGCGAGTGAGATTGGCTTTGGCTCAAAGCTGATAATGAGTGTACTACACCCCAACCTGTAAATATAAATCCCAAAGAAAATATCATAAGTACGTGAGAGAAATTTAACAGAGGTATAGTGCATTGGATATTAGCAAATTAAAGAAATTTGTAATGGACTGTATATGACTAATTTCATTAGGCAAGTATTATTGTGCTATTTTTCTGTTGCCTTTTGGTTCCTAAACTCTATCGCCATAAATAGGCACTACCTACAATGTCTGCACCTGATTTGACAAGCAATCTATATGACAAAATGTACCAGAACTATGCAATCCTTTACAGACTTGCTGTTAAAAACAAAACGCTTAAGTTTCTAATTTAAACCAATACCCAAAAAGGAAATTATTAGGTCGCGCTCGCCCTTTGCAACCTTCACAACTAGCAGATCAGAACAGAGCCTTATTTTTAATCATAAACGTCTTTTGCATAAAGTGCGCTAAGGGAGCTGAAATGATTCTGTCCTGACCAGAAAACTTATTTATTATATAAATCTGTCTAAGAGAGTTCAGTTTAAGATACTAGTTTATAGACACCTAGATATATTTTGAGATCGGAGATAAAACGATGTTCAAGCAATTACTTGATTAACCATTTATAATTGCATATTACTAATTATTTCTATCATTAATGGAGTATTACACATTAAATATGAAACGATTTGTAGATACTGAGAGTGTGGAGTTTGAATTTGTCTAAGATCTAATACAGATCCCAGTTTTCTGTATAGGGCGCATAACAATACACGTAAGTAATACACGAGCACTTTCTCAGTTGTTGTATTAACTAGTTATATGCCAAACCCCACTTCTCTACTAATATTATAAATGAGTTTGTTTGTTACGCTTTCACACCGAAACTATTCAATTGATTATCATGAATCTTTGTACACATTTTCTCAAAGGATTAGAAAGGACATAAAATACTTTTTTTTTTTTTATTAACGTGGACGAAGCCACGGATGGAAGCTAGTACATAATAATTATAGAAATAGTTGTCTTCATATTATTTTATGTATAGAACTTAGGTCATGATAACTACAAAGGTATCCTAGCTATAATAATTGCAACAATGATAGCGATCAACTAAATGCAAAAATATAAAAATTTCGGTTCTAAAAGAGTTACTTGAAAACAAGATTTTTACTAGTTCCGTGAGCGATGTGTGTTATATTAATGTTTAAAAGCTTACGCTAACACTAACGTTGTTTCATATTTTTCTTGGTATATCATCCACGCAAAAAGTACTCTTATAGCAGATATATGTTGACACTTTATTACCACTGAGTTTCTTACTAGGTGAGTAATACATATTTATTATTTGACGCAGTAAAGAAAGGTATACTCGCTATATACTAAATCATTACAACAGCCCCGAGGAAAGACCAAAACAATAATTGCTTGTTAAGGTCCCGCTCAGGGAAATAATAAAGTCTCACAGCGGAGGGGCTTCCACTCGGACGATTTTATTGCTTGTACAATATTGCACATTTTTATTTGTAGTAGTAATTATGAAACTGAGATCGCAGTTTGCGAGAGTATTCATATCTTGTAGCTGTTTATCAGAAAGATGTTTTTGATGCTTCAGTTTAAGAACGTTTTTGTGAATAATTGTGTACAAATCAAGTAGAGATGAAAACATATTTTTTTTTCTGTAGTAATATACGATTTCTATAGTATTTAGCAGTCTTTCTATAATATTTAGTGAAAAGATCACCTATAACTTTTAGTACTTATGTTATTATTATTTAAATAGATGTCTTGGCCAACTTGCCAGATAAATATTTTTTGAAAAATGGAAAAATTCCTCTGCCCCCCCTAGGTGGGATTTGAACCCACGACCTCTCGATGACCGGTCGAGTGCTCTTCCAACTGAGCTACCAGGAAGGTTTGTGTTGCTGACGAATTTTTGCGTCTTATATTTCTACTGTGTGAGTCACAATGTGACGTCATCAACCTATTAAGTAATTACACTACTAAAGTAGGCATAGCAGTCCATCGTTGCAGATAAAATTCAGCTATTTTTTGATAACACCAAACTAATTAAATTATTATTATTTAAATAGTTGTCTTGGCCAACAACAAACCTTCCTGGTAGCTCAGTTGGAAGAGCACTCGACCGGTCATCGAGAGGTCGTGGGTTCAAACCCCACCTAGAGGGGGCAGATGAATTTTTCCATTTTTCAAAAAATATTTAGTCCTTACGTATTTGCTTACGTATATGTGCTTTGGTGCAATAAAGAGTAATCGTTCATTCATTAAAAAACGAGTGTGTTTTAGACCTTACGACTGAAGTAGAACATCTTTAGCTCTACTAACTTATATCTCCGTCTCAACTTCCGTTCGTCGTTTCCGTAACGCTCTCGTCACGCATTCACCAGATTAGTATGAATATAGATACCTCTTTTTTGTTACTTTATTACATGTTTGTAATTATAAAATTATAGGCAGTTTGATATTTATAATTAGTTAGTTTAGTTTGCATGAACTAATTGGTGGCGGAAGCACGCAAAGTAGTGTAGATCAAATTTCCTGTAAATTTTACTTCCGCAAAATAACACCTGAATCAATTGACTATATAAAATTATGTTTGTTTTTCAATCCGATTTATCTTTTAGTTAGTACAATATTTGGTGCCTTGTTGCCGACAGATTGTTTATATATCCGTAACAGAACTACAGTTAGCGAATGATGATCATAGACCGAAACGCTAGCATGAAGCAGCAACTGGACAGCTAAAATGGTCTCATAGTCGTATATCGTGAGAGTTTTTTCCACTAATTCTCAAGTTCTGCAATGCATTCCCTGCTGAGGATTACCCAGGAAACTACAACATGAGCTTTTTCAACAAAGAGGTTCTTGTAGCATTGGCAATGCTGACTGAAGGCTGACTTTCCTTTTGGTCGAGTTAAGATAAAACCGAAATTACAAACGAGCATATTGCTTGAAATGTAAGTTGCTTAGATAGCAGATTACCTGGAATGCGCAATGGTTTGGGGAGCTGTATGCCAATTGCAGTTGATGCTGCATGTACGTTGCAACACCCTACATTTTCTGGAATCAACACGTTGTGTCGCGCGTCGTTGTTTTCATAGTTTAATTTATATATATTATTTTATAATTAATTAACCAGTTCGCAGCTCAGTGGGTAATAAGGCGCACGCGCGATTCATACAAGTTTTATTCTTTTGTATATTATAATTTTGCCATCATTATTGTATTGTTTACGACGTACAATAAACCAGAATTTAAACTTAAAAAAAAATGATCTAATTCCTGAAATCTTCCCGAAAGTTGACTGGTAGAGAATGCTTTTAACATTAAGTCTGCCTTTTGTACCATTGGTCTTACTGTGGTCAAAAATATTTTTATTTAAATAAATAAACTACAAAGCGAAATGTCTAAGTAGTAAAAGTTTACATAGCGAATTTCTAGGGTTACTAGCATTGGCGTAGGTTGCGATAACTGCTTACTATCAGACAGGTTGTATGCCTGTTTAACATTAGGTCACCTAGGAGATATAACGAGGCCTATGTTAACCACTAGACATGATTTCTTTTTATTATATGAGAGGGTGGCAAACGTGCATGTGTGTCACCTGATGGAAAGCAATCACCACCGCCCATAGAGATCAGCAACAACAAGGGGTCGCCGATCCGTTACCGGCTTATACTCCTTCCTTTCTTTCTGGTGACCTCACTCACTCGCAGGAAAACAACAACCCTCAACGGATTTGTTATTTGGCTGCTGTATTCTGTGAGGTAGAGGTACTTCCCCAAACGTTAATATAACAAAATAATATAAAAAAAAACAATAGATAACTTTACAAAGCGAAATGCCTAAATAGTAAAATGTTATACGTTGCGAATTTCTAGTGTTACTAGCGTTGGCGCAGGTTGCGATAACTGCTTACTATCACACAGGTTGTATGCCTGTTTGCCACCTAAGAGATTTAACCCTAGGAGGATAATCATATTGTGATATACGTAAAAGATAATCATGCGTAAAATTGACGCATGAGTTTTGAATAGATATAATGTCATATTTTATTTATCTATTTGTCAATTTTACGCAGACTATGGTATACTATGCACTATACAGGGTGAGGGTGTTAGCTGAAATGATGATGATGACAAGTTGTAACAAAAGTAATTTAACAACAGATGTTTTTGTTACATCAAAATGTCCAATTAAAAGTTGCTAGTACAAAGCGGTCCCAAACGCTAGTATTTAATTCAAGAGCCTTTCGACGCATTGAATAATACAGAGCGCTAAGTTGCTTACCGTCGAGCGCTGGGGCCCACTTAATAAAATGTACTTTTTAACCAACTGCCGAGAAACTCAAAAAGTGGGTTGTGTATTTGACCTGTAGAAGAAAAAAATATTTGCATATTACACAACACTATTAAATAAAGAAAAAGATATACAAAAGACAGACAAAAAAAAGTTAAAGAATAATAATAATAAATAATAAATATTCCTGCACAAATGACACACGGCCATCTAGTGCCAAACTAAGCAAAGCTTGTACTATGGGTACTATTTTTTTTTTTGTAAATACATACATATAATACACATAGAAAACTCCCAGACCAAGACAAACAGGCATGTTCATGCACATACACAAATATTTGTCTTGTGCGGGGATCGAACCCGCGACCTCGGAGTCAAAGTGGCCATTTGACCACAGAGCTAGTCTGACGAAGAAGAAGAAGACTGAAGAAGACAGAAACAGTGTTTTAAAGAAAATACATAAATATTTCCATACAAATTTTGCTTTGCTTTCCTTAGTTTGAGATTTGGTGCTAACTGCCAAACAGTCCCAAACTAGCATGCCAAACTCCTGGAGCGTGCCAAAGAAATATACATACATACATACACTCGTAAAACATAACTCTCCCTTTTTTGTCAGTCGGGTAATTAAACATAAGGTGGGTGGTACTACACTTTATGATCCTTGATTGTATTTTTTATGAGAGAAGGGCAAACGAGCATATGGGTCACCTGGTGGAAAGCAATCACCACCGCCCATGGAGATCAGCAGCACCAAGGGATCCGTTGCCAGCCTTTTAAGGGAAACAAAGACTCTGTTCTTAAAGGCTCTCATATCGTAGTTGTTTCGAAAAATACCGCTGAGGAAAATTGATTCCACAGTTTCACCGTTGTACATCATTTGCAAAGCAGAAAGGTTAACCTTTCAGATAGATAAGGATTTAAGAATAACATATTTTTTAATCTATATTTTTTGTTGGCAATACGTCACTCAGTGAGAAAATCGGTGTGTACAAGCAGCGTGTATTGTGTAAGCATATTTCGCGCCGTGAGACATGTCGCGGGCACGCGCGGACGAGCGCTCGGCAAACAGCCGATGTCAGATCGAGTGCTAGGTATCTCGATTAGGGTTGACAACGGTACCATGCGGTGCGGTTAGCGAGGCATGTTCCCGCTCAGAAACTATGAGATATTCAGCGAAATTCATTGAGATTATGAAATCGTCCGGTCGTTCTGTCTGTCCGTTGCCATGAAACTCAAAATTTCGAAATTCTGACTTCGGATTCGTGTAGAGCATCAAAAAGTAGTAGTGTGTAATGTAAAGTAACCATGGTTTTCGGATATCAATTTGGGATTTCGAAAAAAAAAAGAAATAAATAAATTTCGCTATGGTGGCGCATGCTGCGCGTCCGATGTTTTTTTAATTGGATTATTGAAGGAAACTGTGGTTTGTGTGAATGTGCATATTAAATGCTGTGTGCATATTAAATACCTACATAGTTATGAGCTTAATTATTTGATAAATATTTTACTGTTTATGGGTATGATATCTCTTATAAAAAAGTAATAAATGGTAATTTTCAACGTTATCCGCTCATATTTCATTCCAGTCATTTGACATTTTGAGCCCGTTGATCGAATCCGAGGATGAGGGTTCGTTCCCCGCACAAGACAAACATGTGCATGAACATGTTTGTTTGTCTTGGTGTTAGTGGTGGGTGTTTTCTATGTATTTAAATAAATAAAAATCTTATGTAATTTATCAGTTATTTAGTACCTATAGTACAAGCTTTGCTTAGTTTAAAACTAGATGGCGCTACTTTGTCCAGGAATATTTATCAATAGTAATGTATGAAATTACTTGTTAGGGAAAGATTTCTGATAAAATTAGCTTAGGATTTCTTTTTCTGATGAGGATTTGGAAGTTACATTTGGATGTAGAATTTGCAAGATCTATGTACTTATTAAGAATCTGGTGGCAATGCGCAAGCAATGTTCGTGTTGCTTCCTTGGTTTCGACTTGCAACCTTGGTATCGGTAAGCGCTTCATATCAGACAAACCAATGCTTCTTTGTTACCAACATATTTTCGTATAATATAAGTGCATATGTATTTACCAAAAGGAATATTTCAATATATTTTGTACGGATGAATAAGCTACCTAGTACCCGCAATAGAAGCTTTACAAGCTATGCTTATTTAGCACTGTGTTATTTGTTCAACAACATTTATTTATTTGAATAAATCTGGCTGATTTAGTACAAACATTGGCGATAAGCGTTCCGAGAACGACACTAAAATACTTAGCAAGCTTTAGATTATAAATATTAAAATATTTCTCGACAATTTACACAGCGCTATCTAGTCCCAAATTAAGCGTAAAGCTTGTGTTATGGGTACTAGACAAATGTTAAATGTACTTAAATACATTTTTTTTTGTAAATACATACTTATAATACATAGAAAACACCCAGACCTAGACAAACAGACATGTTCATGCACATAAATGTTTGTCTTGTGCGGGAATCGAATCCGCGACCTCGGAGTCAAAGTGGCCATTGCTTACCATTCGACCACCGAGCTCGTCTATCGAGATTAGAATGTTATAATAAAGCACGACCAGTTTCGCCACTAAGGCATTATCAAGGTAAACAGATGGTGTTTGTTTACCTTGATAATGTCTTAGCGGCGAAACCGGTCGGTAAAAATAAACATAATTACGTGGAACAGTACAAGTTTATGGGGTGTAAGTGGTTCACTAACATCTTTGAACCAAAGCCAACTTCACCTGCACGTGGTGCACCCTGCTGACTGACAAACGAAGCTCTGGCGAAAAGAGAGGTAGGGAGCGTAATTGTAAGCTGCCCGACTGGGGAATGTACCTCCACCTCACAGAATACCGCAGCCAAATAACAATTCCCTTGAGGGTTGTTGTGTTCCTGCGAGTCAGTGAGGTGACCAGAGAAAGGAAGGAGATGCTGCGTTGGCAGCGGGGGTGGCGGCGCGCGAGCGATTTTTTATGTTGCAAGCGTTAATATGGCTACGGTAACCGCTTCAAATCAGGCGGGCCGTATGCTTGTCTGCCACCCGATGTAGTATAAAAAAAATAAAAAAAAAATAAAAATAAAAAAAAAAAAGAAAAGTGCTTTATTATAACATTATAATAATAATGTTCCACCAAGTGCCAACAATCAACAGTATAACTTTAGATTATTTGGAAAATAGTCAATATATGATGGATGAAGTGGCAACCCTAGATGAGTTACATCTGTACCACTCGATAAATACACATTCGTTCGTCAAATGAAACTCGTTGAAGGCGTTCAAAATGTAGAATATTTTTTCGTGTACTCCCCGTATTTTATCGAATCGATATGATGTATTTATTTGTAATCTAGATGTTTCTCTTATTCCAGATTGGCTACGTTTTATTTAAGTTATGTAAATTATATCTAAAAAATGTTTCGCTTCGAATAAGTAAGTTCCTGAGATTAGCGCGTTTAACCAAACAAACAAACTCTTCAGCTTTGTAATATTACTAAATATTAATAGCTTTGTAATATTTAATACCCCAACCCATTTGGCCAGCGTGGGGAGTGTAGGCCAAATCCTCCTTCCGTCTAGGACGGACGAGAGAGGGTCGTGCTCCTGTAGTGGAGACTAAAATGACCTGATGATGATGATGTAATATTTAGTAATATTACAAAGCTGTCTTCAGCTTTGTTTGTTTGTTTGTTAATATAATTCCCTAAGTAAGTTCCTAGAACGTATTCCATAAATTGGGCGCACAACTTCCGTAAAACAAAAATGAAATAATGGACTACGGAAGCATTTCCACTTCAAAGAAAATCGCGGCCAAATAATTTCGTAGGATCTTGAGGGTTCTTGTGTTCCATCAAGTGAGTGAGGTTGCCAGAAGGGAAGAGTTGCAACGATGACAGCGGCGGTGCCTCCACGGCGACGCGCGTATAATACATTATATTGTAAGCGTCTATAGGCGGTTACCTCTACGTATCAGGTGGTCCGTATGCTTTTTAACCGACTACAAAAAAGGAGGAGATTCTCAATTCAACAGTTTTTTTTTTGTTTGTTACTTAATTACTCCGTGATTTATAAACCGATTTGAAAAAAACTTTTTTTTATTTGTAAGAGTATACATCCAGATTGGCCTCATATTTTTTCATCATCATCATTATGGTCAGCCTGTATCTACATACATAAATGTAGAGTAATGTTTGGAGTTGTTTTTTTTTTGTTAGAATTATCTACCACCCGACATAGTGGTTTAAAAAAGCTTCTTCCCAGTTCACTAATTACCAGAGTGCACCACATGCAGATGAGTTTGATTTTTGATAAACTTGGTGAGTTCCTTCCGTCCCAGAAGTCTAAAAGTAAGCACACTTTGCTATTAAAAAAGCATTTCATTACAAAATACAAATTCAGTAATTTCAATATAAGAGGTAAAGGTTGTGTGCTTAGCTGTCGACTCGAAATATTTCGACAGAAGTTCTCGGCCTCCAACTTCGGCCAAGTTTTATTAGGATACTTGTAAAATTTCCGCCTATTTCACTAGAAGTGCTCCCGCCCGATTAAATAACATGAATTTATCGAGTGTAATGCTTGGGATGCGAAAGAATTTACTTAGATTTTTTCTATGTTTCCTTGTGTTTTATTATGATAAACAAGCCCGATGGTCGAAGGACTAGCAATGGCTACTTTTACTCCGAGGTCGCGGGTTCGATCCCTGCACAAAATGAAGATTTGTCCGAACCTGTCTGTTTGTCTTGGTCTGGGTGTTTTCTATAAATAAATAAATATTCCTGAACAATTTACACAACGCCATCTAGTCCCAAATTAAGCGAAAATCTTGTACTATGGGTCTACAACTGATATAACACTTAAATACATTTTTTTTTGTAAATATATACCTAAAATACATAGAAAACGCCCCACTGAGCTCGTCAAATGTCTATGTAATATGAGTATGTATTTATAAAAAAAAATAGGATTTATGTACATTTATTAGTTGTATAGTACCAATCCCTGCTGCTTCTTGCCTTTTGTGTTGGTCGCCGCTGTTAATACTGGCTACTCAGGAGACACAGTGGTCACAACTCAAGAATAATCGTTGTGGAAGTCCTATGTGCCTATGTTCAACCGGTTCAGCTGTAGATACCCTTAGCCTGAAATCGATGTTATAAAAAAATATGCTCTACCAAACGCACGGCGTTCACTAAACATTTTAGGGCTGTGTCGTAACTCGATACAGTTAATCGAGTGCCATAATAACTGCCCGCTGACGTGAGCTCAGGAGATAACTGCTCGAATTGTGAATTAAAAAGACGTTTATTGACCGTTACCACATTTTGTTACCGTCGAGAGTGATACGATTCTGTCTGCGGTGCGTAACAGCTGCTTTATGTTGCTGTTTTTTGAGATGTACGTGGGAGTATAATGATCTTTATTACTATTGAGGTACGGCACGGAAAAAATAAATTACTCTATGTTTGATACGTAAAACGTCTTGAAAATCACTCCAATACATTCATACCCCATATTTCAAATGGAATAGAGTCGCTTATTCATTGGTATGAATAAGCAATCTATCCAATTATTGAATCGCAATAAGAGATGGTGGTAAGGGGGCAGGTGATAAAACTGAACTGTATATATCATCTTACCTTAATAATCACAAAACAATAAGTCATAGAAACATGAATGTCATTACTTAGCATCTATAGTCTGCTCGCTGCTAAGACCTTAAGTTTGCATCAGGGTCGGGCGGGGAGGCGGGGAGGTGCATTGCGTCGAATAACAGAAATCGGCGCTGTCGCTTGTTTTGTATTCAGTACATATAATTCTCGACTCATACGTCATAGCGCGGTGATCGCTGATATTTTCACGTTAACCAACGGCTCACCCGATTTTTTTTTATAGAATAAGGTGGAAAACAACCATACGGCCCGGCTAATGGAAAGCAGTTACCGCAGACTATGGGCACGTGCTACATCACTGGCATCACTTTGACTCTATAGGAACCTACCATTTACGCCCTTTTTGAAGAACCCGATGCTGTAGCATCTATTCTTAGGAATTGACGAGTTTGCCACAATTTTAGGTTCAATTTCAATAAAATTTTATTTCCGGAAGTTCGCCCAGACGAAGACGCGGGGAATCGCTAGTAATTAAAAAAAGACATAGTTTTATATTCATATCTGCTTGTTTGGATATTGTTTGAGAATTTTGAATAATGACGAACCAAGTGACAACCCTAGTACAATACAAATAAATAATATAAAAACTCTTTGTATTGCAACCATTTCAGAGGCTACCGCTTCACATCAGGCGAGGTATTCAGCGGGTATAATAAAAAAATATTTTCGTGTTTTATATCCACTAAAGCAATCAAGCGTACGACCTGCTTAATAGAAAGCAATTATCGAAGCATAAGGACTCTGTAAAAACCCCGTCCGCTTATCTTCAAGAACCCCATTTCCTTCAAGAATAATGTAGTCTCTTGGAAAATGCTTGTCATGGAATTCATTCCCAAATTTAAGAAAATTTGTAGTGTATTTTTCATAACTGAAAAAAAGACAAACTTCCCAGCCCCAACCTTCAGTAATTACAAACTTAATGCAAATCAGTTGCTGATAAACTCTGAAAAAAATTCAGCAAATTTTAAAAACACAATTGCTCTGCCAAAGCCTCTGAAAAACTCTTGTGTAAACTTGAAAGGCGTTTGTTATCTAAAGTTAAATGATTAAGATTTTTCTTAGGAGGCTGCCAAATGACGTTGAAATTTGGTGAACTTGCTTAGGCTTTTAATTGCTTGAATAATTAGTAGCTCACTCGCGCAATTACAGCGGTTCGCAACTCGGGCGCAAGTTTGATGAGCACTTTGAACGTAATGAACCTACACTGTAAAGTTACGACTGAAAAAATAAATTTATTTCCTGGAAACTCTTGTAATCATGTTGTTGTTTAAAATGGCAAGTGTGAGTCTGGCCTTGGTATCTATGCTTTATTTACACAGAGTACTCGTATAAAAAGAAGAATCAAGACTTCTTTTTATACGAGTACACTACAAGAGGTTTATTCCAGGTACAATTTTTTTGAAATATAGTTTTAAATAAGTCGTAAAATTATTAAATTGATGAGCTCTGTGGTCGGATGGTTAACAATAGCCACTTTGACTCCGAGGTCGCGGGTTTGATTTCCGCAATAGACAAACATTTTTGTGCATGTACTCGTACATGTCTGTTGGTCATGATCTGGGTGTTTAAAATAATGTTTTTAAGTTTATAATTATTAAATGACTGCACTTCTGTTTTTCTCTGAAGACTTAAAAGGGGTTTACAGCTCCAAGGAACCACAGACAAGCATTAGATATTAGTAGTATATACCGTACATCTACGTGTTCTTGGGAAGAAAGGTCTTTACCACAGAACACTTAAAGAGACTAGAAGGGACACGTATACGGAGCAAGCGTTTTACAAGCATGCATGTTTGTAATTGCAAATTGTAATTGCTTTTGCTCAGCACACAGGTACGTAACTGTGTCTGTAGAGTAGCCGCAAATCAATCACAGTAGTTGATTTGACGTCACGCGTTTGTACGTAAGCTGTTGCATATTACTTTGTATGTGTAGTAGTAATAATAGTAAGGTGTAGAATGCAGACATCGGTTTTGTAGGAAAAAAGCAACGATCGCTATTCTAGCATCTATTAACTGTTCTAAGGTCTTGACAGATGAGTGGAGAACGAAATTTGCCAACAGACAAAGAAATTCTTAACTCCTACTTATAATGAAAAAATCTCTGCACGACTAAGAGCTAGTTCAGACATGGCGGATTCCGCGCGGTTCCAAACCGCGCGGGTCAACCGCGCGGATCTTATTTACATTAGCGCCTATTCATTCGTTCATACCTGTCCGGGCGGATTGACAATCCGCGCGGCTACCGCCACTCAACCGCTAGAAAATGAATTCGCGCGGTTGCCGCTCGGATCTATTTACTTGACGTACCAGGAGCGCGTTCAGTTGCCGCGCGGACGCCGCGCGTATCGGACGGTGACAATGGATCGCTTCGACACCGAGCTATTCATCGATGAGGTGGAAAAAAGACCTGCTTTGTGGGACATCCAATGTGCAGAATATTCTAATAAAATTATTAGAAACGGAGCTTGGCAGGAAATGGTGGAGATTTTTGGAGAAAATGAGGATTCTTTGGAAAAAAAGGCTCTTTTTGGTCAGTAGGTATTTATTTAATTTTGTCAGGGTAGTTTACATGTTTTGTAATAGATAGTCCACCCTAAATAACTAAACTATAACGTTGTTATTGTGATTGGAGGTACGTATCGGGCGCGGGTAATATCACGTTACCATAGTAACGGAGTAGCTAGTGACTATGTGCAACCGACGCGACGCCATCTTGAGTTTAGTTATTTGGCGCGAACTGTAACAATTTTTTTTAGATTTTTGTGTCTTGCCATTCTACACGACCCTCATTTACAAAGTAATTAGCATATTTGTCTCTAATGTTTAATGATGACGGTGTACCCCTTCCTGCATGTAATGTATTAAGATTATTCATTGGCGCAGTATATAAAGTATCTTCATACTGTACACCATCTCTAGTTCTAACAAAATTGTGTAGCACGCAACAGGCCTTTATTATGTCTTCGGCAAAGTCTATATTAACGTTTATAGGCCTATGAAAAATGCGCCACTTGTTTGCCAGAATTCCAAAAGTGCATTCAATATAACGTCGAGCTCTTGATAACCTATAATTAAATATTTTTTTTTCGTATGATAGCCCTTTACCTGCATAGGGTCGCATTACAGTTTCGGATAAACCAAACGCTTCATCGCCAACTATGACGTATGGCAATGGTGTAGAATCTGTGTCAGATATTGGTGTAGGTTTTGGTATGTGTAATGACTTTTCTATTAATCTTTTATAAAATAACGAATTTTTAAAAATTGCAGAATCACTACTTTTACCATATGATCCAATATCTATGAAAGAAAAACAATAGTTAGTATCACAAAGTGCCAACAGTACTATGGAAAAAAAAGTTTTGTAATTATAATACAAAGATCCCGAATCATTGGGTTTCGTAATCCTTATATGCTTGCCATCAATGGCGCCTATGCAATTGGGGAAATTTGCATATTTTTCAAAATCTGTAGCTGTGTTTTTCCATATATCTTCGCTGGGTTCAGGCATGACGTTTTTTGCGACTTTTTTCCACAGAGCTTCACATACTTCACGGACAATTCCTGTAATTGTAGATTTGCCAAGACGAAAGTTGTAATGCAGTTCTCCAAAGGAACAACCAGTACCTAGATATCTGAAACAATAAAATCTTGATCTGTATCGTTTTGGACAAAGTCTGCCGACCCGGCTAGTTACAATATAATGAGTGTCTATAATTATCTGACCGCTTCTGTATATTTTGTTAAACATAGTGATTTCTGTTCCAGGTGTAACATTACAAAAAAAGTGGAAGAACATACGTGATGCTTATAATAAAGAATTCAAGAAAGGCAAATCAATTCCTTCTGGTTCTGGTGCATGTAAAGGTTCAAAATACATGTATTTTAACCGACTTTCTTTTCTTCAGAAGACGGTAGAAAACAAAGAAACGACCTCAAACATAGATGAAGCCAAAAATGAAGGAATTCAAAACATTGACCAAAACCAAGATAATTTTCTAAATGCACGTGACATACAACCAGTACGCAATAAAAGGAAGAAAACTAAAATTACTTCTGAAGAGAGATTGGCTGACATATTAGAAAATAGCATCGAATCAAGGGATAAAATACAAAGACAAATACAAGAAAGTATGTCAAAGCCAGATGATGATGATAAGCTTTTTTGTATGTCATTGTATAAAGAGTTAAAAAAGGTCCCAGAAAATAAGCGTTTGGCAACTAAAATTGAATTACTCCAAGTAATACAAAAAGGGCAGAAATTACCATCGCCTATTCATATCACGAGCCAGCAAAACACGCCTAATGCAGTATTTTGGCAAAACCAACAATATTCAAACCCACAAGGATATTTTACTGGATATTCGACAATCGTACCAGGAGAGTCTCCATCGCCTTTGTCATGCAGTAGCACAGACGACTCACAGTCTTCCATAGTACAAAATATATATTCTGATGTATAAAATAAATATCTTACCTTAATGTAATCACGAGTTTTTCTTCTGGGGACACGCTTGACCTCATATGGGTATCATTAGATGCAATTTGTTCACTGATCATTCCTAATAATTCATCAAATGAATTTATCGACATTCTTAGATAATTGAAGAATTTTGGTTCAAAACTTCTTAATTTTGGATATAAAGCCTGAAACTGACCATGGGTGAGCCGATCACGTAATATTGGATGCACCCAATACTGTCGTTTCTTCTTTATTTTTTTTATACGGAGCAACAAGTACACACATATTGCTTCTTCGACTTCCATGATTTTACTGTCACTCTACACTCCGCAAATACATCCACACCCCTGTCTGAACACTTGCGTTTAGAACCGCGCGATTTGCATCCGCGCGGAATCCGCCATGTCTGAACTAGCTCTAAAATGCAACTTTCACAGATTAATATCAATGTCAGACAATTCGTAGCGCGCCCGTGCAAGTACCTAATGAAATTAATGTTTTCATCTCGAAAATTTATTCATTGCAGCCGCCGCACGCTCTGTTCTCGTATGAAAACTATTATTTCGGAGGCGAAATTAAAATGCGCATGTTTTAATTGTATGCTTATAGTTCTTGTAATTGGAAATAAGAAAGACGGATTTTCTTCATTTGCAACTGGATTAAAAGGATCCCATCTTGAGCTGTGTAAGTTTCTTTTTTTATATGAGAACGCAATCACCAACGCCCATGGCGATCAGCAACACCTAGGGGTCGCCAACCCGTTGCCAGCCTATACTCCATCCTTCCTTTCTTTCTGGTGACCTCACTCACTCGCAGGAATACAAAAACCCTCAAGGGAATTGTTGTTTGGCTACGTTATTCTGTGAGGTGGAGGTACTTCCTCAGTCGGGCAGCTTAAAAAATACGCTATGCCCTATCTCTTTTTTGGCCAGAGCCTCGTTTGTCTGTCAGCACTCACCTGCAGGTGAGGTAGGCTTTGGTTCAAAGATGTTGATGAACCACTTACACACCAGTTTGTTTGCATCGACGAGTGAACGATTCTATGATTAATGAATGCGCCATTTATTTTATTTAATCTTCATTCAAATAAAAACAATGTACAAAGACGGACGTATAGCTTGTATAGCATTAAGTCCACCAGTTGAATTTAGAGTGATGCAGGGATTAGACATGGTAGTTGCACATGGCGAATATTAATAATAAATCAATGACATATTGGTCAGTGGGTAGCTTATTAAATATAAAACAGTTAAGGATGCATTATACGAGCTCGGTGGCGTAGCGGTTAATGACGCGACTTCGACACCAACGCTCGTGGGTTCGATTCCCACATAGGACAAACATTTGTGTGCATGAACATGTCTGTTTGTCTTAGTCTGGGTGTTTTATATGTAACATAAGTATGTATTTACAAAAAAAAAATGTATTTACGTATGTTTATCAGTTGTCTAGTACCCATAACACAAGCTTCGCTTACTTTGGGGCTAGTTGGCGTTGTGTAATTTGTCTGACATATTTATTTATTTATTTATTATAAAAAAATAATTTAAATACAAAAAAAAATCTTGTAACGTCTGTCAAACTGTTGAAATATTTGTTGACAAAACTAACGCTCTCGTCAATTGTATGAAAAGTAAACATAACGTAAATAATCAATGCCTAATCTAACGTCTATACCGCGTAAGTAATATCCATCTTAGCTATATGTTGCTACCCGGGTGACATAAAAACTCTCCGTTCGAACACAACCAATCACAAACCTCCGCACAATATTTTAGACAAGTTTCAAAACAGCAGTTAAACCGCAGATTAAACAGTTGCTAAGTTAAACCGTGTGTAGCGTCATGGAAAGCTATTTTTAACACCCGCGTCAATAAGAGGCCGAATAAATATCGGTAAGGAGTACGGCATGGGCAGTAAGTAATGAGGGAGCAAACATATACAGTGACTGCCGCTCCTCTGTTAATTGATTGCCTGGGCGCGGCGACCTGCCTACACGGTGCTTTAAAGCTATGAATATAGATTTGCAATAGCCTCTGTATTATGATACATGCGTACAGTACTTCAAAATAAATAACCGCCATCTTCTTATTACGCATTTGCATCCAATGAGTCCTTTTTGTTTTTGAATCATCTGTGATTCCTAAATATTCCTGGACATAATGACACACTGCCATCTAGTCCCAAACTAAGCAAAGCTTGTAGGTACTATTGGATTTAGATAACTGATATTATACTTAAATACTTTTTTTGTAAATACATACATAATATAATACATAGACAATGATTTAATATATACTAATATCATAAAGAAAAGTAAAGTAAAAAAGTAAAAGTAAAGTTTGTGAGTTTGTAAGGTAGTAGAGGGTAATTTCTGGATCTACTGAACCGATTTTAAAAATTATTTTACCAATAGAAAGCCACGTTATTTGTAAGTGTCATATGTTAGAAGGCTATATTATCCTGAAAAATGAAAAGACATTTCGTAAACGCGGACGAAGCCGCAAGCGGAATCTGGTGAATTATGAAATCGTCAAAATGATTCTCATCTTCAGTTACATCCTGCAAAATTTTCGTAAATGGAAATAATTCCAGACTATATGTTGTTACATATACTCGTACCTAGCAGAATACCTCTACTGCATCAGCCTAAGCCTATTCAAAGCTATCAACTCTATATATCTAATCTTAGAAATCCGTCTAATGGTTTGCACATACTAGGCGCGCATAACGCTTCGGAATCTATTCGCAAACACAGCTCTGCAATCCTAAGAGCGTAAGCGGTGTTGTCTGTACGTGACTGCACGGCGCGGGCGAGGATTAAAATTGAGCTACCGCCCTCGTTCTGCGACCCTGGTACGCAGAACTGTGTATCAACAACTTGCGTTCAAAATAACTTTTGTTACCTGTGTTATTTGTACGGAAGAGGTAGAAGCACATATAATATTTTATATTTAAATTAAGATGCGCAACACCCTGAGGGAAAGTAACTTATCCTTATAGAAAAGCGAAGTTTGAATGTAAATATCTGTAACGTTTACCAGCCCAGGAAATCTTGATTTAATAATTATCTATAGTGCAGTGTTATATATTATATATTTGTTGTAATTATCAGGGCAAAGACGATTTACCAGTGAAAGAAGTTTTCAAGATGTTTAATTTAAGCATTACAATAGTTGACGATAATTGGAATTTCAAATTCAATTTTTTTATTTACCTTTTTGGCCCTTGCAAGTTGCGGGGCAACTTAGGTATGTCATACATTGATTCAAAAATAATGGCTTGTCATGTATATCTATTTGTTTACTTTTTATTTTTTTTAAAGTGTATATGTATATGTGATTGGAGGGGCGGGTGCCCCTCCAATCACACTCTCTATCGTCCCCTAAAAAGAAATGAAGATTCCCAAAATACCACTGCCCAGCCATATCACGCATCATTAGCATATTAGCAATTTAGCAACTACGCGACTTACCGAAAAATATACATTGTAACCATAAAAAAAGAACGTCCAGTCCGTCAAAAGGGTTCCGAAATGCTAGTAGTTAACAAAATGACTAAAAGTTTTATAAAAGATCGCAAGATGTGTCTAAGTGTCCAAAAGAACCCAAAGGCAAATAAAGAATTATAATTTCATTTAATTTTATGTCACTACCAACTACCCTGCCTGCTTCTTGCTGCTTTTTATTTTAAATCTGAGTATTTTGTATTCCGTTATGTCACGTATATTTATTACAATGTACCATCCATCGTCCACACATATTCTCCATACATAATAGTTTCGATGTTTCACATAGGTCACTAACAATTTTCATTTTAGACTTTGACGTCATAATACCTATTGTGTCATTATAGCTACAAATACTTTCAAAAACAATAGAATACTATAACAATCACGCAATTCTCTTCTGTCTGAAATTTAATAGGATTTCGCAAAAATTGCCGTCGGGGAGTGCATTGTTTTGTTCAAGTTAACTTCTTTCACGATAGAATGTGGAAATGCACGTGTTTGTACGTGAGGGAATGCGATTTTCATCGGGTAATGCTTTACTGTATATTAGGTTCTGGCCACGGCTTCGCTCGGGTGAAGCTATTGGGAGAAAATTATCGCTCTCCATTTTTATAATTTATGAAGCTGTATATATTAATAATATAGTCAATTATGTTCCACCAAGTGAACCAAGTAAACAATGAACAGTATCAGCATTATTTGTATATTCCTGCTAACGAGTGAGGTCACCAAATGTAAGGTGACGCTGCGTCAGCAGCAGGGGTACTAGTGCTTGAGTATTACTCTTTTGTAGTCGAGGCATTACATCAATCGGGCCGTACGTATAGTATAAAAATCGATATATTAGGAGATTCCAAAATACTTCTTGCCTATTTTGTAACATAAGTGATGCATGTTCTGTATCCTCAGTTCAGTAAAGAGGTAGCTAAAGGAAAACGTCTGGTTCCTTTGAAAAATTATACAACTTATTATATGGACTTTTACAAATATCCTCGAGTATCTCTCTACGTTGAGTGGAACGTTTATTTAGACTTTTTTTTTACAACACGTAGTAATTTGACAATCATGTTATAAAGCAGTGAGAGTCGTATTTTCTACTAAAGCAACGTTTTATTTCAGTTGTTTAATTTCTCAAGCAAAGTTTCGCAAAATTTCGTAATGAATAAAAATAAAAAACGTCAAAATTAGATATATAAATAATAAAAAAACAAAAAACATCATAGAGTCCCAAGGACAGGTTGTACAATGTATGCTTAATCAGTGGTTAAATCAACTAAAAGTTATACATTTCGCTTATGCTCCTAACTTAAACTAGACCCCCGTTAATTGGATTAAAGTGAGTTTTGCCGATTAAAACCTTTAATAGCGTTCCGAATGCGTCCAAAGCAGTCATTAAAACCGCGTGGTTTGGGAGTCTCCTATAAGTAGTACGCCAACTAAATCATACCCTATTATTTGACTAAAATTCTTTTTATATTTCCATTTGACTACCACCTGCAACTTCTTTCTGTCAATTAGCGGACTCCCTATGTTAACCAATACGGTGCTAAAAAAATTCATACCTATATCATATTTCGATTTAAGAAAAGCCAATGACTCTCCCTTTCTCTATTTTGAGGAGATCAATGGCGTCATTGCACTTGTCAGTTTAAATGAAACACAATTTAAAATTTCTACGTGTCTATAAACGTTTTTCAGCGAAATTTATAGAGCTTATAAAATCGTCCGGTCGTTCTGTCTGTCCGTCCTGAAACTCAAAATTTCGCAATTCTGACTTCGGATTCGTGTAGAGTATCAAAAAGTAGTAATGTAAAGTGACCTTGGTTTTCCGATATCAATTCGGGAAAGTGGCCAAAATAAATAAATAAATAAAATAAATAATTTTCGCTGTGGTGGCGCATGCTGCGCGTCCGATGTTATTTCTTGAGTTCTTCTGTGGTTCAAAGAGCATATGAAGCCGTTAGTCCTAACTGTTGCATTAGATGACAGACGTTAAGCCGGGCCTTCAGGCGTCTTGAAAGTATTGTAGTAACCTCTGCCAACCCGCAGTTGATCAGCACTAAAGAATACTCTCTAAACTCTTTCCATTGCGAGGCATACCGCATCCAGTACGATGAAAATAGATTGATAATGAATTCACGTCGTTAATACGAATAGCAAACTGCCTATGTTGACCTACGGTGTAATACTAATCTGACCATTTCGCTGGTCCACTGTATTGAAAGTCACTCAACCAGCGATGGAGAGAACTATAGGTTTCTCATACACCCCCGGTTTCTGTCTCGTAGACAGAAACCGGGGGTGTATGTGGTTCATCAACATCCTTGAACCAAAGCCAACTTCACCTGTACGAGGTGCACCCTGCTGACTGACAAACGAAGCTCTGACGAAAAGAGAGGTAGGGAGCGCAATGTAAGCTACCCGACTGGGGATTGTACCTCCACCTCACAGAATACCGCAGCCAAATAACAATTCCCTTGAGGATTGTTGTGTTCCTGCGAGTGAGCGAGGTCACCAGAAAGTATTCTCGACTTAGAGGGTCTTGACAGACAGACAGACGGACAACAAAGTGATCTTATAAGAATTCCGATTTTCCGTTTTTTGAGGTACGGAACCCTAAAAACGGATGACTGTCTATGAAAGAAGGCATTGTAGTAGTATATAAAGGATTTGTAGAAACAGACTAAGATGAGATGATGATGATAAATTAACTAACAGCCAAAATATGTGTATTTAGACTAATGCTTAAAGTATCACGTGATTGAGTGCGCAAGAGAAATAGGCCAAAATAGTCATAATGAGTTAATCATAATGTTTGAATTCTTTCTTTTCTTCTTCAAGAAATTTCTGGGTTCTTCAAGAAAGCCGTAAAGGGGTTTTTACAGGGACGACAACAAAGTGAGGCGAGTTATGCCCTTGCAGTCGCAAGCGTCCCTAGACTGCGTTGACTGGTTACCATCAGGCTGGCCGTATGCTTGTTTAAAACATGTTGAAGTTGGTGTAAAGAAACATCAACAAATGTTAAGATAGGAATAAAAAGTCTGACTATACTAATTGTAGTATATTGATGCTACATAATAATCATCAGCAACAACGACGCTCATCCCACTGCTGGAATACGACTCTTTACCTATTTAAATAAATAAATAAATATTTCTGGACAATTTACACAGCGCCATTTAGTCCCAAATTAAGCGCAAAGCTTGTGTTATGGGTACTAGACAACTGATATATATTATATACTTAAATACATTTTTTTTTGTACACATGCACACAAACGTTTGTCTTGTGCGGGAATCGAACCCGCGACCTCGGAGTCAAAGTGGCCATTGCTAACCATTCGTCCACCGAGCTCGTCTTAATATAAATAGGTTTGAACCGTGCTCTTACTTGCTTTAAATGACGATTTAACGGAAGCCAGTGTTTTGAAGGCTCCTAAAGGATACCGACTTAACGACCGTAACTTTCAGTTAGAGTCAGTGATAACTACCGTAGATTATGTGATGCTAGTGGACGGTGGAGAAACGCTTAGTAAAATAATAAGAATTGTAATTACTGAGATCACTTATAGTTATACGAAAAGACAACGAATATGAATCAAAGACAAAGAGAATATATCAAAACAGAACGTCAAATACAAAAATATAGAAATATATACATTGCCAGTCGGTCGCTAACAGTCAGGTTGGCTTAGTTCTACTTGAGACTTTGATTTAAGCAAATGCAACGACGTCATCGAGCTTCTCAATACACATAATACTCAAGATATAAATCCTACTAACCATCTCGACTCTAAGACACTACTAGAACTACCGGCTAATTATAATTAATCCGATAGAAGCTTAAAGACTAATTTAATCAGTGCTTCTGTCTGTTAGTTAATAGTTTGATTATAAAATGATGGTGCCACTAAAGAGTTGAGAACGGATATCTATAATGTAAAAGTTCAATTGTACGAGTACTACCGAATGTTGTTAGTAACAATTTTTATAACGCGTTATTAGTTTGTTTTTAGGGTTCCGAACCTCAAAAGGAAAAACGGAACCCTTATAAGATCACTTTGTTGTCCGTCTGTCTGTCTGTCTGTCTGTCTGTCTGTCTGTCTGTCTGTCTGTCTGTCTGTCTGTCTGTCTGTCAAACATTTCTATGTCGAGAATGCGTGGAGGTATCAAGCTGAAATTTGAACTGTATACACAGGTCTACGGTCCCATGAAGTTAAAAAAAAATCAAACTGCTAAGTTTACGTAGAAAAAAGTTACGGCCGTTTATTCAGCAAAAAACGCATATTTCGACACACTCAAAGGAATCAAAACCTATAGGGTACTTCCCGTTGACCTAGAACTATGAAATTTGGCAAGTAACATCGTTATAGACTACAAGTACAGGAATAAATCTCAAAACTATACATTTGTAAATAGATCTAAAAAAATAGGGGTTCTATATTTTTTATAGGGTGTCGAAATTTCAAATTGAAACTACTAGTTCAAATGGGGTATCATATGAAAGGGCTTGATGTACACATTGCAAAATATATTTTATTTATTTTTTTCGACGCATTATTTCTTATTTATAATGAAAAATATCAAATTTAATAATGATACTACGTACCTACGGAACCCTCGGTGGGCGAGTCCGACGCGCACTTGTCCGGTTTTTATTTACTGATACGAGTATTGTAAATCCAACTATATTAATCTTTTTATACCTATTTTTTTTACAGAGAATTGAAATTTTTTTTAACTTTCTGTTCTATATTATTAAACTTAATATTTATAAATAAAATATTTACATAGAGATAGAAAAAAAGGAAGAAAAGAAACAAAACAAAAATTATAATTAAGAAATTTCCCCCAAATCGGTGTCCGTCGGTAGCGTACCAAGAATGCTGGCAGCATTGGCTGTAGCTGGCAACATATAATAAAAAAACATTATATATCACTAACTACACTGCTAGAATATGGGCCTCCCCTCAATAGAAGGGATTTAAAGCATACTCCACCACGCTGCTCAACTGTGGGTTGGCGGAGTATCAACAAGCAGGTCTACGATAATTGACCTGCAAGCGAGCATAGGAACATCACATGGATTCCTATCCCAGATCATCAGCTGCTGTTCAGTCAAGTCAGTTAAGACCCTTCTGATGGTACTACTCGTACCTCTCCGTAATACTGCATTCAGACCATTTGAAGGGGACAGGCAAATCAGGGCATAATATTCAAATGAATAAATTTTAAGAAAAACACATATAGGTTCAGAAGTACAATTACAATTGACATTGAGATCAGCGTATGTAGTAACTTTTACTTTGCCTTTTTAGCGCCACCTGTTTACTTTTTTAAAAAGTTGATTGGAAATTAAACTAGCATAGGTAAAGATTTAATTCCAATAAAAAATATAAAAAAAATACGTTCCCTGTTATTTACTTCTGCCCTTCATTTGTTCAAACCGTTAAAATAAACATTTTATTGTTCATTCTTACCTTTCAGTACTATTAAAATAATACAACCTACTTATTAACGAATCTGCGATAACAATCATTAAAAACTAAACGATTTCCCGCTAAAAACCTGTAAACAACATCATATTACAATGAACACGTTCCTTGCGAGTTTACAGGAGTTTGATCCGTATTATCACGGGCATAAAGTACATAACTGTTTTCTTTTTTCGGTACATGGGTCCGCTGGCCGGAAGTCCAGCGTGACATGGCGAGCCGGGCCTGCTCACTTGAAAATGAAACCAATTATAGTCTTGGTCCAAGTGAAGTGCGGTTAATAATATATTACATAATATATTATATCGATATATACCGACATAGATAGATACAGCTTGGTTGAGGAAAACTTAACAAAGAGATCGATAGATTGCTCTGGGCAGCTTAGAGAAACATCAGCACATCCTCAACGGGCAGCTACCTAAAAAAATGAGTTTCAAGCCATGAGTTTGAGATTCAATATCGATAAAACGACAGTTATATATAGTAAATTACAGTTATGTAAAGACTTCTGCATATCTTCACCGCATAAATGCCCTGAAATTGCCTTCAACCAGTGTGTTTTGCCTGTTACCATGGTGCAGAGAATTAGACTCTGGCATTGGGCTGTTCCACATATTGAAAGTCATTCAGCGTGCAATGTAATTCAGTGTAATAGATAATTGCTCTTATTCTGCTGAAAAAAATAATTCTGAATGATTCTGTTTAAATCCCAATAAAAACTTAAGCAACAAAATAACCCTTAGTCAACAAGATAAAGAAGCAGTCAGTCGGTCATCTTTACTGAATTAGCGATTGACTGCCCTACTCGTATACTGAAAGCTCCGTAAACGACAATGAAGTATTGAGCGTACGCTCTTTACATTGTTAGTTGAGGAATAAATACCTTGCCATGGTATTCCCAGGAGTCTATAGTATGCGGTTCTTCAAGAAAAACCTAATGAGGTCTTTGCAGGGTCGGCAACGTGAGATGACAAAAACACTAGTTTACGCGTTCGCAGCTAAGGACGGGAAAGAAAGAAAGTAAGGCAGGAGTATAGGCTGGCAACGGAATAGTGAACCCTTGGTGTTGCTGATCTTCATGGGCTGTGGTGATTGCTTTTCATCTAGTGACCCACATTCTCGTTTTACCCCATCCCATATAAAAAAAGGAAACCTCATTTGCTCGTCACATGTGGCTCGTCAATTTCAGGGCACATAATTCCTTAACGTCGTTATAGCATTGGGATCCTTGGTGTCAATATCTCCAGCGATGTCCAATTTCAAAGTCACTTGGAAAAGGCCAAGCAGGCGTCAAAGAAACTGGGTGTGTTTAATAGTGCGAAATAGTAGCTGAGCTCGCAACAAACTTTAAAGCACAGGTTCGACCTCTTTCGCCGGGAGCACTTGGATATCAATTAGCAGCTTGTGACTCGGTTCAAAGACGACTTTTGAGGATTATTGATGATCTCAAGCTTACTGACAGTCTTAGGGGAAATTTTGCATCCTTCTACAATCGCATCCCTCACCATCGGCAGAGAGTTCATCCTCACACCTTGTCACCTAAATAGTCGCTGTCTGGTTTCAGAGAGAATTTGGTCTGCAAACTATCAGGTTGTGGAATGAATTCCCTGTCGAGGTTCTTCAAAAAGGGTGTTAAGAGGTTCTTATAGAGTTGGCAACAGGCGCGTAATACCTCTGACGTTGTACGCGTAGATATACTGCGGTAACGGCTTTCTATCATGCTTGTTTACCACCGTAGTTGAGTGACACTTCGCCGATATTCTGGGTCGGTCGGAGCCGATGTGTTCCCCTTCTGTGCCCAAGAGACAAGAAGACCAGATGGTGAACATGCATACTCATTTTAAATTACATCAGGTAGCGAACATCCATACGTCCTACCTGATGGGAATCAGTTACCGTAGCTTACAGACGATAGCAATAAAAGAAGAGTCACGCATTGCTCTCACCGTCTGAGTCACCTTTGCTCGTTCAGCATCTCCTTTGGTGTTTCCAGGTGACTTCACATCTGGAATCGCCTTTATACGAATAAGACAATAATTCGATAAAAACCATTTATCAAATTATTGTCTTACTCCTATATAAAAGGCACGTATCCACACGACGTGACTTGACGATTTTTCGCATGTTTGGGATATAAGCGGGCACAGTCCTTGTGAAAATAGTTTCTTATGTATATTGTAAAGGGGTCTGTTTCAAAATGATTTATTTATTTCCCTAACAAGTATACAACCTGCTTAATGATTTTATTGTCACAGACACAAGTAAACCTGTTAGAAAAAATCATAATACTGCGTCTTGCGTAGGCTATCTTGACGCGAAGCGACAAGACGCGGCGCGGTTGTCAACAGACCGTCCACGTCTATTGAAGTGTCCTAAACCCTATGTACCAAATGCACGCGGGGTGCGCGTGGCTTTCAAATGTTATGCTTTTGTTACATTGACATGTTATGTTTTCGCTTTGAATCGCCAACGCAGTACCTAGTGTAACTTTCAGCAGATATTTCAGATTTTTGGGGTGTAAGTGGTTCATCATGATCTTTATAAACAAACCCAACTCCATCTACACTGGTGCACCGTTTCAGCTAGCAAAAGAGACTGCCAAAAGAGAGGTAGGGTACAACGTATCTGTAAGCTGCCTGACCGATTACCTCTACCTCACAGAATACCAGAACCAAATAACAATTCCTTTGAAGGTGGTTGTGTGCCTGCGAGTGAATGAGGTCACCAGGATGGAAGGCTGCGTTGGAATTGCTGGCGTATCTTTGTCTGCCACTCGACCGAGTATAAAAAAATAATCATTTCGGAGTTGGTCCGCAAGCCGGCGACACCTGGTGTAAAAGCGCCGTTAGACGGCAATAGCCGTTGTTTGGAAACGCGCCCTAACGGTCATAATAGCTAAGAGGTAATCGGTCACAAGAAGCTCACAATAAAACAGGAGTGCCACTCGTGACCTCGAAAATAATTGGGTCATCGAGGGGCAAGTAACCGTACGTAGGTATAAACTTTATTGTAATAATGATGTCAGCTTGAAACTTATGGACAAAAACCTACTAAGAGTTAGACTCGCGCTATCATGGTTGCCAACTACTTCGTAATATATGTTTACTAACTGTGACCCGCGGCTTCGCTCGCCTGGACATTATTTTTAACCGACTCCAAAAAAGGAGGAGGTTCTCAATTCGGATGTATTTTTTTTTAAGTTTGTTACTTAACTCCTTGATTTATAAATCGATTTAAAAAGACTTGATACAGATTGGTCCCATATTTTTTTCATCATCATCATCAGCCTGTATCTACATACATAAATGTAGAGTAATGTTTTGGAGACGGTTTTCTTTTTTGTTACGTATATTTTTGTAGAGGTTCTCGATGGCGTCGTTGCGCGTGTCAGTCTAATCGATCACACAAGTTAAGCATTGACGACCGTAGCCTGTATATGGATGGGTTTAGTCATCTCGAGCTCTTCCATGCTTCGGACGACACGTTAAGCAGTCGGTCCCGGTTGTTATTATTAGACGACAGTCTTAACGACTCAAGTCAATGGCCTTTGGGCGGTTTGAAAACACTGGCATCTGTCAATCTTATGACGAGCTCGGTGGCGTAGCGGTCAATGACGCGGCTTCGACACCAACGCTCGTGGGTTCGATTCCCACACAGTACAAACATTTGTGTGCATGAACATGTCGGGTTTGTCTTGGTCTGGGTGTTTTCTAAATATCATAAGTATGTATTTACAAAAAAAAAAATATTTACGTATGTTTATCAGTTGTGTAGTACCCATAACACAAGCTTCGCTTACTTTGGGGCTAGATGGCGCTGTGTAATTTGTCTGTCAATATTTATTATTTATTATTATTAATCCGCAGTTGAGCATCGCTGTGCAGTATGTTTTAATGTTTTTATTATTTAGATGCCTGCCTAAAATAGGCCTGGGGTTCTACAAAAATATAGCATCTACTCATAATCATCCCACTATTGGGACACGGGCCCCCCTCAATCGAAGGGGTTTAGAGCATACTCCACCACGCTGCTCAACTTCGAATGGCGGAGGCCAGTGTTTTCAAGCGGTCTAAAGCTCACTGACTTGGCTTAACCACTGTCATCTAATAACAACAGCCGGGACCGACGGCTTAACTTGCCTTACAAAACACGAAGGAGCTCAAGATAAATAAACCCATCCGTGGACATGCTACGGTCGATGTTGCTTAACTTGCGTGTTCGATTAGACTGACACGCGCAACGACGCCATCTAGCTTCTCAATTAAATAACTATTGGAATATTTTATCTTAATTGCTCAGTCTCTTAAAAACATCTAAAAAGTTACTGTCAATTCACTGCCCTTTATACCTACCTCATATAATAGTGTTAAGATTCAAAAAAGTGACAAACAAAATCATACCTTACTCGTCTTACCTTAGGCCTATTTCAGAACGCCTATAAAAACCACTCAAAAGATTTAACGACCACTATGTCTGCGCTATAAAGCTGAGAATAACCAAAGAGCAACTATAAAATCTAATTACCAGATCGCTTTTCAGGATAAAAACCGTGTCAACAGAAGTGAAGTTATATTCTGTCGAAAAGGCAATTGTCTGAAGATGGCCAAGTTCTGATAAAATTTTATGTATTTTACCTTTTAAAATATTTAATAATATTTTTTTATATGAGAGAGGGCAAACGTCCATGTGAAATACAATCACCACCGCCCATTGAGATCTGCAACACCAAGAGGTCACCGATGCTTTGCCAGCCTATATTCTTCTTATTTCTGTTGACCTCACTCGCGCACAGTAACAATACAGCCGTTAAGGGAATTGTTATTTGGCTGCTGTATTCTGTGAGGTGGAGGTATTTTTCCAGACGTGCAGCTTAAAAAATACGCTATGTCCTACCTCTCTTTTCGCTAGAGCCTCGTTTGTCAGTCAGCAGAGTGCACCACGTACAGGTAAGTTTTCTTGTTGCGCTTTCAGGCCTTAATTACTGCAACGACTATACGTTTTGGTTGGATAATCGACATACACACGGGAAAAACCGCGAGCGGAAATTAATAGAATAATAATTTAGGGTGTAAGAGGCTCATCACCATTTTTAGAGTCTTAGCCAACCTCACCTGATGTGATGCACCCTGCTGATTCACTGACTCTCTGAGGCTCAGGAACAAGGGTATCAACATTATGAGTAAACTATTCAGTTTTTCTTTCATGGCATGTCCATAGAATCTACTATTGTTTGATTACACTCCTAGTATTGTTTGATTTACCAGATTTACTTCCCAAGACGGGTAGCTTATAAATACGTTGAGTCGCCTTACCTCTGTTTTGCCAAAGCCTTGTTTGTCAGTCAACAGGGTACACCACGTGCAGGTCATTCAAAGAACACATTAATGTGCACATCTGTCGTGCAGAACTTGGCCTGTCACACTCCCGCGTACCTAGACAGATCTTATGAAATGAAGAATGGAGTCCATCGCTAAATAAGCTGGCGACTTAATGAGATTGGATCCGTTTTAATTTTATTCAGCTTAGCTAAGATTTTGATGAAAATATCCATAGATTTTTATAAATTATGCCGATCTTGAAGGCTAATTTGGAAAGTGGGGTTAAATGACTTCTTTAATAAATTTAAAGATGCGAAGAAGTTTTGATTGTTTTTTATGTAATTAATACTTAACTAGAAAATGTGAGCATCAAAGTTAATATTTACGAGAAATTAATTTAATAATTCCAAATATAATTGAGATTGACAACAATATTTTTTTCTAATATCTGGGATTTTAGGTCTCTTCTAATGAAAGTTGTGAAATTATAAGTTTAAAATTGTAAGAAATTGTTAGAATATTGATAAGAAAGGATTCTTTTTTAATTCATACTGTGCAATGTTCAGAATTGATTTTGACTAATGATGGTACCTATTAGAAATGCACCTATATCGAATTACGTCAATTTTCTTAATTTCACTTCCTCATATTTTTTTTGTGGTTTCGCTTTGTTCATTAATGTTTAAATTATATTTTTTTTTAATATATGTTTTTTATGTGTTCTACCAAAATGACTCCGCCAAGCCTAATAGAAAGCGTAGGTGAACACCAAATGTGTGGACGTTGTACTGGCGACCGGGTCACCTAGATAAGTATTTTTCAAATACAATATCCAAGTTTTTGACTTTGTAAACCTGTATTCTTAGTTAAATTGCGAATTGTAGTTGTTGTGTAAATATTTATGATATTCATGAAATCAAATGTAAATGTTTATTTCCGTCTTATTGAGCTCTTAAAATTGACTTACACTTTAATTTACAGTTTTTGAATAAAAATCTTTTTTTTTTCTTTCAATCCGAAATGGTTCGTAAATTCTATTGGCTCAGTAATATCGCACAATAGTCCGTGTAGCTAATTTCAAACACATCCAATTTCATTCGATATTTGGTTAGTGAACGTCACGCTTGGTTGAAATTAACCACGGCAATTGCATTGCATTCCTAATTTAAATTGCATTAATAATGAAGTGGCATTTAAAATTCAGTTGAATTATAATATATTATTAATTGCCTCAACGAATCTCTGACATGCGGTGATTTTGAGCACGTAAGTTATTTACTAATTACTTCGTAATAAATTAATTGAGGAATTACGAGTATGTGTGAATTAGAACTTTCTTTTCTATTCTCAAAACAGAAATCCTAAATTTTGGTTGTAATTTTGGCACTTAGTGGAAATTATTCATACCGTACCGTACCTTAGTGGAAATTATCGGTACCGTTTTATTTAATTAAATTATTTTTTATTTACCTGTATATCTTCGCGAGCATTTTGTTATTGATAAAATCATTTGTACTGTTTCATTTGGCCTTTATGGCATTATCGATGTATTCCTAAGATTATTTTCGCATTATATTTGGTAAAAAAAAGGCAGAACATAACGATAAAAATAAATTGAATTAAGTGGAACGGTACAAATATTTTTTTTAATAAACTAAATAGATTATGGGTAGTATATATGTATAGTATTTTAGTCTTGGGTTTTATGAACCCACAACTTTTTTTTTTATAAATAAATATTTTTGGACAATGTATCACTTTTGACACTTACACATATGAAGGTCGCCTCCCTCTAAGAACACTTACCACGAAGGTATCTCTATATCTCCCGCCTTCCAATATAAATATCACTCATGTATAAAAAT
Organism: Hypsopygia costalis; assembly: GCA_937001555.2. Lineage (NCBI taxonomy): Eukaryota > Metazoa > Arthropoda > Insecta > Lepidoptera > Pyralidae > Hypsopygia > Hypsopygia costalis. The sequence continues at coordinate 25,435,598 of OW443338.2, read as the reverse complement.
TAGTTTTCGATCTTTGTATCACAATATACTATTACAATAAACCTAATAGTATTAAAGACAAATGTAACGTACCAGGTGTCACCTGACACCTGAACTGACTACATTTGTAGTTACATTTGTTGTTAGGTACGCATTAATTTTAAAATTGTTTTACGATTGGATATTTATAAAAAATAACAATAAATTATCCAGACCAAATTACGCACTGCCATCTAATCCCAAACTAAACAAAGCTAGTCCTATGGGTACTAGACGACTGATAAATATATTTTAATACATTTCATTTGTAAATATATCCATGTCTATATTTATATATATGTAAATGAATGTATTTTTCCCTATGTCATCGCATCACGCGTGAACGGGTGGTCCGGGCTGGTTCTTTTCTTGTTGTGTTTGTTATTGTCAAGATAAGGTTCTTATCAAAGAAAAAAATAAGAAAGTTGCGCGGAAAACTAGAAAATTTAAGAAAACTCATTGACCATATAAACTTTTCTAATGTAACTTTGTGGCGTTTGACACAACTGTCAGTCATTTGACAGTCATAATAATATGACAGCCAAGACAAACAGATATGCACACAATGTTTGTCTACCACAAACCGCTAAATAATAATAAATAAATATTTCTGGACAATTTACACAGCGCCATCTAGTCCCAAATTAAGTGCAAAGCTTGTGTTATGGGTACCAGACAACTGATAAATGTACTCAAATACATTTTTTTTGTAAATACATATTTATAATATATAGAAAACACCCAGACCAAGACAAACAGACATGTTCATGCACACAAATGTTTGACTTGTGCGGGGATCGAACCCGCGAACTCGGAGTCAAAGTGGCCATTGCTAACCATTCGACCACCGAGCTCGTCAAATAATAGAAACATTAAAAGCTGAAATAAAACATGAATAAAATCCTATCGCATGATAGCTAACCATATTGATTACTCGACCCGGCTTTGACATCGTAGGAGGCTATGAAAATAGCTCGACTTTGACCTAGTCCTTTTACGGAATTTAAAAATAACACATTGTTTTTATTTACAGCGGCTAAGTACGAGTAAATCAATATAGAGGTCATAGATTAAAGATAGGCCCCTATAGAACGATAGCATATGAACAATAGATTATAGAATTGGGGTGTAAGTGGTTCATCGACATATTTAAATCAAAGCCAACCTCATCTGCACGTGGTGCACCCTGCTGACTGACAAACGAGGCTCTGGCAAGAAGAGAGGTAGAGCTTAGCGTATTTTATAACCTGCTCGACTGGGGAAGTAGTTCCACCTCTCATAATACCGCAGCCAAATAACAATTCCCTTGGGGTTCTTGTGTTCCTGCGAGTGAGTGAGGTCACCAAAAATTCAAGGAGTACAAGGCTGGCTACGGATCGTCGACCCCTTGATGTTGCTGATCTCCATCGGGCGGTTGTGATTGTTTTTCATCAGGTGACAAGTAATAATACGTTTTCGAGTTAGGTGCAAATAATGTGCACGAGGCTCAAAATATACAAAACTTGCAAAACACGAATTGAGCACAGCACGCAAAACGTGCAAAATACTAATTGTGCAAAAAGCCTACGTTGTCAGTTCAGTTTTCCCGTTTTTGAAATAAATTCAAGGAATAAAAGCTACTAAGTAACTAATATTTTATTGATAACTCAAAATCTCAATTAGCATATACTGCTAATTTCTGTATTACTACGTCAGCTGGCAAACAAATATACGGCTCGCCATATGAATGGGCGCAACATATTATAAATGTGAATGTGAGTTTGTTACGCTTTCATGGCAAAACTACGCAACCGATTGTCATGAAACTTTGTATAATAAAGGTAAGGAAGGACATCAGGATACTTTTTATTTAAAAAAAAAGCAAACTTGCCGAGGCGCGGGTGGAAGCTAATAAATAAATAAGTGATAATTGTATAGCTTTACTATTTTAGACTACGCCTCTTTGGGCAAATGATGTGCTGCTCACTGTATGCCTCCCTTATATTTTAGATTTCTACTACTTTATTATATGTATAGTTGGCACATTCATTAACCGAGCAGCTGATTTGCCCTCGCTGAACTTAAGTTTTCATTGCAGCCAAACTATTTTAGCCTACATGTTTGTAATTATATAGATATAACAAAATAGTAAAGTAATATATATAATATTCACACGTCGAGCAATCGAAAAGATATGTAAGGCCACTTGTTGTAAAATTTATAACATACTAGCTGTCCCGGCGAACTTCGTACCGCCTAACAATCAATGAATGTCGTGGTACATATTAGCTGAACTAAATTTATTATTTTATGGAATTAAAACAATGAACAATGGAAAATAATAGAGAAGCTCGATGGCATAATTGTGCGTGTCAGTCTAATTGAACACGCAAGTTAAGCAATATCCACCGTAGCCTGTACACGGATGGGTTTATATTACCTCGAGCTCCTCCGTGCATCGAAAGACACGTTAAGCCGTCTGTCCCGGTTGTTATAATTAGATTATCTTGAGCTCCTCCGTGCTTCGGAAGACACGTTAAACCCGGTTGTCATCATTAAATGACAGTCGTTAAGACAAGTTAGTGGCCTTTAGGCGGCTCAAAAACACTGGCCTCCGCCAACCCGCAGTTGAGCAGCATGTTGGAGTATGCTCTAAACCCCTTCGGTTGAGGGAAAACCCGTATCCGTAAAAACTGAAGATCATAAAAATAAAGATTTCCTTGTTGTTTAATCAAAAAATTAAAAAAAAAATATATATATTTTTTAGTTTTGAAATCGGTTTAATCGTTTTGGTGATTTGTAATAGTAATTTCTTTTGATGTTTACTCTGATTTGATTCTTGCGCTCGGTCTCCATGGGCCAAGCGTTTTCACCCCAATCGATTTGACATTTTTCAATTTTCAAAACAAATCCAGACAACTTTCGCGACATGAAAGTGACACCAAACGATTTGACATTTTGATATTTGACATTATTGGTTGTCAATATCGCAATCCTTTTTCAACAGACATTTTCAATTGTATGGGAAAATGTTTTTCCTTTTATTTTATTCTTTCGTCAATTTTCCAATGTTTTTCATAGTTATTCTGCTATTCGGGACGGAGAGAAATCCAATAAATCAAAAACCATGAAAATCGGTCCAGCGGTTCTCGAGTTATAAGTGTTCGAACAAACCCGACTTTGTTTTTTATAAATATAGATAATTTCACCCATATCCAGTGAATAAAAGAATTCTTCTGATTTTAGTATGCAGCTATAGTACCTAAGTGAAATCTGTGTATACTTTCCTATATACAAGAAATATCAGTTTATATAAGAAGATTCACTCGCTCTCACAAACCTGACGAAGTCTCCAAAACTTCTGCTCGAAAACATTCTCATCAAAGACATGGAAACTACCATTGATAATGCGTGATGCGAACTTGGAACTTGTCAGCTACTCGTTACGAAAAATCTGTCGATCATGAAGCTTGTTAAAAGTTGGGATAGGAAAAAAAACTTTTAATGACTAGGATAGGTAAACACGATCAAAGAGCGGCGGACATTTTGAACTCGACGCTTATTATACGAAATAGCGCCCGTCCTCTCGAGCGAGTGGAAGAAAGAAATTATAAAAAGATTTTACGTCAGTTAGCTTCAGTGAGATTCAGTCGCTTTGATGTTGTATTTTGTTGGATTGCTAAAATATTTATAGTATGTACGAAAAGTGGAAATGGACATCTTGAAGAAAAAGTGGGCAGGAATTCTCACAAAGGCTAACGTAATGAACTGGTATGATGATAGCGAGCGTAGGGAAAGGTAATTTGAAGAACTAAGTGCAATTTTTGAATGACCATGGAGAGTGTAGTTCAAATTATCTATAGAGCTGAATCAATCAAGACTAGATACACCTCGCTAATCAGTGAATGAGGTTCTGATCAAAGAAAGGTGGGGTTATAGTTATTTTTATTAATTACTTTATATAGTTTCACCCAACCATTATTTAACTGTGTCTAATTAACCAATAATTATTGTGACTCTTTAAATTAATCATAAAATTCGTATTATTTCAGTTGAAAGACTATTATTTCATGATGGAATGAGCCCGATGGTCGAATAGTTAGCAAATGGCTACTTTTACTTTGAGGTCGCGGGTTCGATCCCCGCGTAATGACAAATATTTGTGTGCATGAACCTGTTTGTCATGGTCTGGGTGTTTTCTATATATTATATGTATTTATTTACATATATCAGTTATCTAGTACCCATAATACAAGTTTTGCTTAGTTTGAAACTAGATGATGCTGTGTAATATGCCAAGAAATATTTATTTATTTATTTATTTATAATCTGAACTGTCTACTGTCCATTACGTAATTAATGGTAATATGTCATTCGATTCCTGACTATTCACTTTGGTCACAAAATGGTTCTTGAAATTGACTTCGACTAGCCAATATCCCTTTCTAACATCCAAATTCCTACGCTGACAGACGTATCAACTGACCCCAGGATTTTTTCTCCGACACAGATTTGATCGAGTTGTAATCGAATCGTGGGTTCTCGAATAAATCAGAAACTGTGACGGAAACGTGCAGCTCTACATATATTTTATTCATGAGTTCATCAAATGAAAAGGAATGCGATCGAATTTCAAATCACCACTGTTTAATTGAGGACCACTAAATTATTTATAGCGAATTATGCGACTGTGAAATTATGCTTTGACAAGTTCGTCATAATGGTTTATGTACAGGGACGTATTTGTGGAATGAATTAACTTTTCAAGTTCTCATTGGAATACGTCTCTGTTTTTGGCATCGTACCTTCTAACTGAATGAACCCATGGTAAACTGATTTCAATGGTTGACTGGAATGGTTTTTGGTTTATCTACTTAACCCAAATTTTTACTATACCTACACATCATTATTGATGCAGTGTATGTATGCCTCCGAACTTTTTGTATGTCTCTCTATTTTTGATTATAATTATAACATGATGATTAATATAAACATGTAATTTAGGTGTAATTAAAATAAAAGGTACTATGTTTGACCTGGACGACATACAAAAGTAATCTTAAATTACCTACAAACATTTAATACAAATAAATCAGTTCAATGTAATATTATTATTACAATATTATATCAGTCACAGTCATAGACCGTAAAGATAAATAAATATACCAATTTTAATGTTTTTTTAGGGTTCCGTACCTCAAAAGGAAAAACGGAACCCTTATAAGATCACTTTGTTGTCCGTCTGTCTGTCTGTCTGTCTGTCTGTCTGTCTGTCTGTCTGTCTGTCTGTCTGTCTGTCTGTCAAGAATTTCTATGTCGAGAATTTCTATGTCGAGAATGCGTGGAGGTATCAAGCTGAAATTTGAACTGTATACTCAGGTCTACGGTTCCATGAAGTTGTAAAATAATCAAACTGCTAAGTTTACGTAGAAAAAAGTTACGGCCGTTTATTCAGCAAAAAACGCATATTTCGACACACTCAAGGGAATCAAAACCTGTAGGGTACTTCCCGTTGACCTAGAACTATGAAATTTGGCAAGTAACATCGTTATAGACTACAAGTACAGGAATAAATCTCAAAACTATACATTTATAAATAGATCTTAAAAAATAGGGGGTCTATATTTTTTATAGGGTGTCGAAATTTCAAATTGAAACTACTAGTTCAAATGGGGTATCATATGAAAGGGCTTGACGTACACATTGCAAAATATATTTTATTTATTTTTTTCGACGCACTATTTCTTATTTATAATGAAAAACATAAAATTTAATAATGATACTACGTACCTACGGAACCCTCGGTGGGCGAGTCCGACTCGCACTTGTCCGGTTTTTTTATTTTTTTTACATACTAACGAAACTAAAATCAGTAAATTTTGAGACATTGGCGTTAATGTAAAAGTAAACATTGCGCTATTACTCGGGACCCGCTGATCTTTTTTATATACTATGCAAAGTGACAGATCAGCATACGGCCCGCCTGATGAGAAGCGGTTACCCTAGCTTTTGACATGAAATATCGCTTGCACGCCGCCACCTTTCTTCCTGGTGAGCTCACTCACTCGAAGTTTTGCAGAATTGTTATTTGACTACGGTATTCTGTGAAATGGAGGTACTTCCTCAGTCAGGCAGCTTACAAAATACGCTATGCCCTACCTCTAAGTAGTTCATCAGCATCTTTGTTTCAAACATGTTGAGGAACGACTTTCACCCCAAAAACGAACTGTTCTAATAAAAATTGGTAGATAAATATAAAGTAACACAATTCACTGCTATCGAAAATGATTTGAAAAATAACCACGAGGTATTAATTCGCGATGAATATCAAAGAAATCTCACCGAAGAAAGTATCGAAACGAAAAACATAAATGAAAAGAACTCAGTTATTGATAGCATATATTTATAAATTTTAATAAAAGTACAAGGCGCTATAAAAGGTAGGAAGCTGCAAAAAAATGATACGCATTATTCACAGAGTAGGGGTTTAATACAGTACCGGGGTCTCTTTAATATTGGCACAAGAAAAAGGACGTAATTCAGAGGTCCTCTAATTTGAAGGGGTCACAATCTCCCCTTCACAATTTGATTGGCCTCAAAGCTTTTGCATACAAGATTCAGGGCGGTCTTTAGGTGATACAGTCCTGTGGTTTTTGGCAAATTCATTTTTTTTTATACTACGTCACGTGGCAGATAAACATACGGCCCGCCTGATGTGAAGCGGTTACCGTAGCCATATTAACGCTCGCAACATAAAATATCGCTCGCGCGCCGCCACCCTCGCTGCCAACGCAGCATCTCCTTCCTTTCTGGTGACCTCACTCACTCGCAGGAACACAACAACTTGACTTTGTCTTTACCGATTATAAAAGGCTTATAGTATGTGTTCTACGTATTATTAAATATTAGTAGTGGTCGCCCAGTGGTCGAAAGTCAACCATTTTTTTATGGTTTTAATTTAAATTATGGTTTTAACAATAAACAATAGAGTACATATATGTGTGTGTGTGTATGTGTGTCAAACACATGGTAGTGTGTGTAATGACTTTTTTTTTCATTGAATTTTTTATGCATAATTAAAAAAAATGACTTCTGCACTCCTTCTCTAGGTATATTAACTGTAGAATAAGTCTGCGAAATTTCATAGGTACTACTCCGTCCGCGCAAGTTTCATAAAAAGGATTACAAAGTATTTGCTTCACGTATTAATATATAGATTATGTTTAATAGGATATTGAGTTCAATAAAATTTTCATTACAATTTACTAATTATGTAACCTTTCTAAGCATACGTTCATTTGGATTATAATCTAGATCAAGACTGTAAAAATCTTTGGTTATAAATAATATCATGATTGTAATCTGTTATGTATGCTAATAAATAAATAAATAAATTATCATCATCATCACTTAAGAGCACTTAACCCCTGCTAATCTCATTTTCTTTTGAATTCTTGGAAATTCAATCATCGAATTCAATTATTTAATTAATTATACTTAATTTGTTTAGAATTCAAGATCAAGACAAGGCTATGTTCTATATGCCTCCAAAGGATAGTCAGTCACATGTCGAGAGGGGGATAACCTTGAAAAGTATATGGTTATAGCGTGGCAGGCACGAGGTCAAGAGGACCATCGCCGACACGATGGGCTGATCAAATCAGGGAGGATTCTGGGAAGAAAGTCAATAACGCATTGCGAAATGCCCAGGATCGCGGCATATAGAAGGAAGTCATTGTCAAACTGAAATCGGTCATTTCTGTCAGCTATGAGAATACGATTGAATAAGAGGAGACTTAATTCAGTATCATAATTATTTAGTATGATTAATTAAATATTTTTTATTTAATTAATCAATGCTACCTAATCAAACCTACCAAGAAGAGAGCCTATATATGATATTAATTAGAAAATTACAACGTGTCCTCTTTAAATTCCTCACTCAAAACTTCAATGGAGCAAGCTATTGATTCCCATAGGTGTAAGTGGCCTATCATCATATCAGCTAGGCTAGCTTTACCAAAGACAATCTCACCGAGCCCGACGAAAGAGAGATAGGGAATGTCGGCTGGGATGTACTTCCACCTTACAGAAGACCGCAGCCAAATAACAATAATCCTAAGGATTGGCCCGAGAGCAACTTAACGGCTAAATATAATATACTATATAAAAAACCTGTATTTTATTTCGGACATTTAATGTACTTTATTTGGACTTGTTTATACGCGTTAGATTTAAGAGGTCCTCTATTATATTACGTCACGCGCCGACGCCACCCCAGAGCGGGGGTAAGAAGTGTGACAAAGTGTAACATCGCGAGTGGGTGATTATTGCTCAGTGAAATTATAGAGGCGGATTTAGGGTAGGGAATCATTAATTTGCGTGGAAAAGTGCAATGTCCTTAAGCTAATGCCAGGGTCTTCATTCGTGGTTTGTATTCTACGTACTGTAGATTAATAAGTATTAGTAATTGAATTGTATATTTTGAAGTTATTTAATTATATCATTTGATAAGATTCGTTCGCACAGAGAGCGGTGTAGAGAGCTGTGCTTGGAGCTTCTCTAAGGCAGTTTCCAATGGGTGGTTACGGAGCACCAGTAGTATACGAGAGCTAAATTCCAGAGGATACAATTTTTTTAAACAAATTTAGCAATAGATAAATACTGTTACATATTTTACTTAATTTAAAGACAGTGACAAATACTTCAATAAATGCAAACATAGATTCACAAGTAAGACTCTGATGGAAAGCAATCACCGCCGATCCGTTGCAAGTATATACTACTTCCTTACTTTCTTTCTGGTGACCTCACTCACTCGTAGGAACTCAACAACCCTCAAGGGAATTGTTAATTGGCTGCGGTATTAATAAATAAATAAATAAATATTTCTGGACAATTTACACAGCGCCATCTAGTCCCAAATTAAGCGCAAAGCATGTTATGGGTACTAGACAACTGATAAATGTACTTAAATACATTTCTTTTTTGTAAATACATACTTATAATACATAGAAAACGGCCAGACCAAGACAAACAGTCATGTTCATGCACACAAATGTTTGTCTTGTGCGGGAATCGAACCCGCGACCTCGGAGTCAAAGTGGCCATTGCTAACCATTCGACAATCGAGCTCGTCAAATTCGTCGTATTCTGTGAGGTGGAGGTATAATGTGTGTAAGTAGGTAGTGAACAATTATTTGTATGTACATCTGAATGTAATGTAAATATTCCTACGTATACGTATAGGCAGGACGTATATGATCAAACAACTATTTAACATCTTATATACTACTATCATCATCTCCCACTTTTTTGTTTTAGTTCGTTCCAGTTATATTTATTTTGTTTCACTTTGTTACAGTTTTACGCAATAAACCTTACGCACTTGCAAACTTCTAACAAAAATTTCGCAACAATCTACGAACTAAATTTACTAAAAACTTTTAACATATACTACAACAAAGAGTCTTAATTCTGCCTAAACAAACTTGAAGAGTAATAAAGCGAGCTATTCATAGTGCGTCCAATGCATTAGTTCGGGAGTCGGGTCACGTTGAGAGGTGGCCGCATATGATGGACACTTGCAGCTGTGAATCCTGATGGGCAGAGCATTAAGGGACATCTATATCTGTAGGAATAAGACAATAATAATATATTTAGCTAAAAAACGTCCACCTTAACCTGTTTATGTATGTGTTTATTTATCTCGTGCATCGGAGAGCATGAAAGCCTTTGGTCCTGGATGTTGTAATTAGATGACAATCGTTAAGTCGTCTTTTTAGGGTTCCGAACCTCAAAAGGAAAAACGGAACCCTTATAAGATCACTTTGTTGTCCGTCTGTCTGTCTGTCTGTCTGTCATCTATATCTGTAGGAATAAGACAATAATAATATATTTAGTTAAGCAACGTCCACCTTAACCTGTTTATGTATGTGTTTATTTATCTCGTGCATCGGAGAGCATGACAGCCTTTGGTCCTGGATGTTGTAATTAGATGACAATCGTTAAGTCGTCTTTTTAGGGTTCCGAACCTCAAAAGGAAAAACGGAACCCTTATAAGATCACTTTGTTGTCCGTCTGTCTGTCTGTCTGTCTGTCTGTCAAGAATTTCTATGTCGAGAACGCGTGGAGGTATCAAGCTGAAATTTGAACTGTATACTCAGGTCTACGGTCCCATGAAGTTAAAAAAAAATCAAACTGCTAAGTTTACGTAGAAAAAAGTTACAGCCGTTTATTCAGCAAAAAACGCATATTTCGACACACTCAAGGGAATCAAAACCTATAGGGTACTTCCCGTTGACCTAGAACTATGAAATTTGGCAAGTAACATCGTTATAGACTACAAGTACAGGAATAAATCTCAAAACTATACATTTGTAAATAGATCTTAAAAAATAGGGGGTCTATATTTTTTATAGGGTGTCGAAATTTCAAATTGAAACTACTAGTTTAAATGGGGTATCATATGAAAGGGCTTGATGTACACATTGCAAAATATATTTAATTTATTTTTTTCGACGCATTATTTCTTATTTATAATGAAAAATATCAAATTTAATAATGATACTACGTACCTACGGAACCCTTGGTGGGCGAGTCCGACTCGCACTTGTCCGGTTTTTTTTTTATACTACGTCGGCTGGCCGGAAAATACGGCCCGCCTGATGTGAAGCGGTTACCGTAGCCATATTAACGCTTGCAACATAAAATATTGCTCGCGTGCCGCCACCCCCGCTGCCAACGCAGCATCTCCTTCCTTTCTTTCTGGTAACCTCACTCACTCGCAGGAACACAACCCTCAAGGGAATTGTTATTTGGCTGCGGTATTCTGTGAGGTGGAGGTACATTCCCCAGTCGGGTAGCTTACAATTACGCTCCCTACCTCTCTTTTCGCCAGAGCTTCGTTTGTCAGTCAGCAGGGTGCACCACGTGTGCAGGTGAAGTTGGCTTTGGTTCAAAGATATTGATGAACCACTTACACCCCAAAGGTCATTGGCTTTTAGGCTTGAAAATACAAGCTTCCGCCAAATCGCAGTTGAGCAACATGGCGGAGTATGATCTAAGCCTCTTCGTTTGAGAGGAGAGTGGGATGACTATGGGTTGATGCCGATAAATTTAGTTGTTTTTATACTACGTTGGGTGATAAGCAAGTATACGGCTTGCCTTATGTGAAGAAATTTCGTAGCCAGTAGCATGGGGTTCTTCAAAAAGGGCGTGAAGAGGTTTTTACAGGGTCGGCAACGCGCGTGTGATGCCCCTGGTGTTACAGGCGTTCATAGGCTACGGTAACTGCTTTCCATCAGGCGGACCGTATGCTTGTTTGCCACTCTAGTGGTATAAACAAAAAAAAAGCCATATAAACATTCGCAATATCGCTGGCGTGACTCCCGCATCCAACGCAGCAAATCCTTCCTTTCAGGTGAACTCGCTTACTCGCAGGAACACAACAACCCTCAAGAAAATTGTTATTTGGTTGCGGTATATTCTGTGAAGTGAAGGTTCTTTACCAATCGAGCTGCATCAAAATTCCTGTCCTAACGCTTTGTTGACAGAGCCTTGTTTGTCAGTTAGCAGGATGCATCACGTGCAGTAGACGAGGCTTTAGTTCTAAGATGACGATGAACCACGCCTTAGCGATAAAAAGATAAATAAAAAGGAGATACCGGTGCAAAACCTAATTCCTCCGATTCCATTAAATTGCCTATTAGGTTCCCTTTTTTAGGCTCTCTCAAGGGACTTCAAAACATCCCACCTTTTACAGTCTTAGTAGATTTGGATCCAACTACTGCCAGCTGGACCAAAGTCGTCTTGCCAACACATCTAAAGGAAATTTCTCTTCTATTTCGACATCAACTCATACCTACCTATTTACTTTATACATAACTAGCGGCCCGGTACGTGATTCGCTACGTATAAAGTGAAATAATAAAAAATAATAATTGGAACACCAAATTCATTTATTCAAACAAAAAAATATTTTATTAATTGCTAGCTATTTTAAAACTTAATCCAAAACATTTGGATAAACAAATTTTTTTGTTTTTCCATTTTGAGCATGAATAAAACAAACGGCTGGGGAGGGGGGGGGGTGTACCGACTCTGGAACAGGCAACATAAAGTCGAAGCACGTTCAAAATGAAATGACCGCATGAATGACATAACAACATGCCTGTACTGTCAACACTGAAAAAAGTTTCAATTTGACAGCACAATCCCCATCTGAAAAAAGTTTCAATTTGACTGCAAAATCCCCATTAACAAAATGATCCGCCATTTATTGAATTCAATTGTTACAAAAAATATGAAATATGAAAGTGATAAATGAAGAACCGCTCCACCAATTTTGTGCAAACTTCATCTAAACCATCTACTAAATAGTCCGAATAAACCCTAAACATTTGATTTGGATAGGTGAGCCCGTTCTTGAGTTATAAAATTACAACGAAAAGTGGCATTGATTTTTATATATATAGATAAACTATAGAACGGGTATGGATGAAATTTGCCATTGTCGTCGATAGCCCTTATTCATCCCATAGCTGGGATATGGGTCTCCCCTCAATCGAAAGGCTTTAGAGCATACACCACTACGCTGCTCAACTGCGGTTTGACGGAGGCTAGTGTTTTCAATCCGCCTGAAGGTCACTGACTCGGCTTAACAAAAATCACCTAATGACAACAGCCGGGACCGACTGGAACGTGGAACTGGCGATATATAGACCCATCCATGGATAGTTTACGGTCAACGATGCTACTATTTGCATGTATATAGAATATGATCTCGATTCATAAATTGAACACATTTTATCTCGGCAGGTAATCAGTAATCTGTTTATGCGATGTGGGGCAAAACCGCGGGCAGAAGTTCATATACATATAAGTATGTGGTTTCAAAATTTCGTTGACTTTCATTAGTTAGATACTTGCAATAGGATGAAATGTGGAGCTTAGTCTGCTTACGAATAACTTCAAAGAAATTGTCGTGTAAATTATTCTAACCTTGGCTTTGTTTACAAACACTGGACGAAATGTTGGATAATAACTGTCGAATACCTATTATTCTTTGAGGATAGGAACAAATAGACTTTTCCCCAAAACTAAGGTGACCTTGAGTATACTGAGGCCTTTTGATGAAAATAAATGTTAATATTCAGGTGGACTCCCCAAACCAATGATGTTATAATAGTATATAAAATCATTGCATCACACACCTTAGTGTGCTGTATAAGAAACAGGTATATATCGTCTCTTACATGCATAATTTATAATAATGCCTCACTCTAAACATATCGTATCTGCTTAGTTTGTGACGTAATTAAATCATCTCATCACCTTCAACTATAACGCAAAAGATAATCCGACTCTGCTACCACAACCTAAGAAAACGCTCGACCTTCCTTTTCTACCAGTCGTCTAACGGAGATGTCAAAATAGAGTCATCGTGCGAGATGCGCGGTGCGATAGGGGCAGACGCGAACCGAATAGTCACACAATTAATACAGTCTATGTCTATGGTACTCGGTACCTGCTATTAAAAGATAACAAATTTTACTATTTTATTGTACCTATTTCATTTAACTTTTTTACAATATTTTAAGTTTAATTGCCTTTTAATGACGTATGGTTAGCGCAAGCGACATTTCGCGAAACATCGAACGCGTCGGCCTACTCGTAGTTCTTATACTATGCTTCTACGCTCTGTCATAACTATGGTATGAGAGAGTATAATACTCTCTTATATCTTCTTGGATAAACAACACAGACGTCCATGCTGCCAATGCAGCATCTCACTTCTGGTCACATCACTCATCGCAGGAACGAAATATTCATGGGTATTATTATTTGGTGGTTTTGTTTGAAGTGGACGCACTTTCCAGTCGAGCTTAATATTCACCTTTTAGTTGAAATAAAGCCAACCTCACTTCATTTAATTGTATCTCCACTACACACAATAAATTATTTCCAGTTTTATTAAGTTATATTAAAAGTAAAAAAAAAAACACACAACATACTATGTAAATATGTCTGCACCCTTAACACAAGATGTCTATAGCTCAGCTCCACGTTCTAACAAAACGCAGATAATTCTACTACAGCCAGTGATTATAAGGTGTATACGATACCATATAGCCATTTTCTTTCATATACATTAATATCGACAAGTTGACAAGCTTCCAAAAAATATATCACCCGTTCCTATCCCCTACCTATTCGCTTCACAAACAAACCTATGCTCGCCAATCTCTATGTAAAAACACCCGTATGTATACATTTCTTCTTATGAATGAATACGTAAAGGTTTCTATGCATTCTTTAGAATAGATAAGTTTCTATCTATTATATAGAATAGATAAGTTTTCTATTCTATTTTATGCAAAGGCTTTAATTAAATTGACACCGAGAAATTAATAATATACGATTGTATTCTTAAGGGTAATTCTCTGAAAAATAGTGACGTGCTGTGTATAAGTATTGTTTCAAAGTCTTTATATTTATACTAGTGCCGTTGTAGGCATTTAGACACGTTTTAATTTTTTTATAAAATAAGTTCTTTACTTCCGTTTTTAAATTTATTACATATTTTTTAATCGATTTTAAATAAATTATCCAAAATAGATTTTTCTAAAAGTACACGGTGTATTCCAGATAAATTTAAAATAACAACGTAAAACGGTTACAAGATTAAATCAACGATGTAAAAAACAAGGCGACTCGATGTTTTTTTATAAAAGTTTTATTAACGCACTCTACGAGAATGTAAATACTGGTGCCACCCCCACACAACTCTCGGTCAATGAAACCCACAAATCAGCGCGGAACTAAAAATGTTGGATGATTTATTTAAACTTACGTTGAGATCCCTTATCTGCCACCTTGCGTTATCTTATTGCGTGTTTCCTAAATAATTAATGCAATATAGGGCATCGATTGTGAGGTGACGGGAGGGCGCGGGGCGGGACAAGGGCGCGGGGGTGCGCGCGGCGCACGCACGCGATTGGTTGTCAGACCTGCGTGAGTGCGTACCTCCCCGCTTGCGTATGCCTCACCCGCCAGCGTTCAGTCGTCATCCGATCTCCCCGCGAGTGTTACGTGTCGCGTCCCGGTTCAAGTGAATTACGAACGGCGTCTACCCCGCTCCCGCTTGTCAATAGACCCACTCGAGTTTAATTTAAATTGGGACTAATTTATCTGTCCATATGGTTCATCTCGTAGATATATTGCGCTCAGCGAAAGTTGAATACCCGCCGCCTGTTATTGTAAGTAAAGTTTATTTATATTGTAAAAAAACACAGTTAAAGTGATCTTTGTTGCATCTATTTTTTTATTTTTGTCTTTATTTTTATATTTTTTTCTTTTCAGATTAAGGTCGCGCGTGTTTTGAACATGTAATGTGTCAAGTCTGATTAAGGCATGGTGTTGTCGAAATCGTGGTCATATGTTCATTGTTTGTTTTGTTTATCTTGTGTTTACATAACTTTAAACGACAATTTCGAGTTCAAGTATAAACACCTGACTAATTATTTGTAATTAAAATATTACATTGCTTTTAAAATTATTAATCTGTTTTATTTATTAGTTAATCTTAATAAAAAAAGACATTACGCATTACTTACTGCTGATTTAAATAAAACTTTTATTTTATTATTATTTCTTTTATTTTTTCCCATCAATTATTTTTAAAACACCCCATAAGCGTGAGTTTTTATTATAGCTTACAAAAAAAAATAAGAACATTTCACACGGCATGAACACAAAAGTGTCCGAAGGCAATTAAGTCAATTACAATAATTGTAGCTCCTACGTAGTGGAAAAGTGGAATTAAATTAATGTATTCGTAGAACAAAAAGAGAAAAAAAATGTTTCGTCATCCACAAGCAGTTATTGCAAATGGCAGAAGCAGTGTTGCGGAGAATAACCCATATAATGGCAGTTAAATGAAGCATTAACGGAATCTTATGTCTTCCCTTATCGTATATTTTCTTTTCGTTCGTGAAATGAGGTAATTATATAAAGTACAGGTGCATATATTGGTAGTCATGATGTTTTACTTTTTTATATTAGGTATTCTTCTTCTTTTACATATTTTTTTAATACTAAATTCATGAAACTTTACGTGGGGAGTTGACAACGATATATTATGATTCTTGCTCAATTAGAGAGCTGCTGGAGGCCTTAAACTTTAATATCCTATATATAAATATTGTTATATATATAACTATATTTATATATAGGATAGGTTGGAATGACCTAGCTATAAGTTATTTAGGTATGCAGTAAAAATACAATTGAAGATAGGCTAGCCGTTCTCCTCAGATGCGCGTTTAAATCAACAAAGATAAACAAGAATTAAATATTTATATATAATTGTGTAAAACTTAATGATTTACTACTATAATTCTTGACTCGAAGAAATTCTTAATGAATCCACAAGACCCTCAATGTAGTGTTTTCCGTCAAGTTTGTACTCTCTATATCTACCTGTTAAAGGTATAGAGAATACAAACTTTGCAATCAGTTTCATTATATATATTACGAAATGTTTTAAGAATTGACTACGGCCAAACCTAAAAGTATGTAATGATTTCGTTGAATCTAATCTGAAGTCAAAAATATTATCTAGAAATCGGTATGGGATAAGTTTTTTTGTCTTTAAATATACTCGTAAACATCTTGATATAATCAACAGAACTGAAATAGAAAAAGAAACCGCATTCTTACAAGATATAGTACAATCTCTATAGTTACTTAATTTTCTAATGTAACAGAGTTGATTACATGAGAACCGAAAATATAAACAGGCTATTTTCTAAAAAGAACACAATGTAAGAGAAATTCAAAGGAAAGAAAAATGTCAAAATGAATGAACCTATCGAAACATAAAAGCCAATTGAACTCAACCCTTTCCCCAATCCATTTAACCACCGACATTATAAGACCTCGACCCTGCGTTAGCACATCGTTCCTTTATAGCCCATCAGGCACATAACGCTATGGCATCCAGAACTGGACTCCGTCTTAGAAGGTACCGCATAAAAAGTTTTATCACGCCCCACTCAGTTAGCCGAACTTGTAAAAGAATATCCCTTCGGTATGCCCCATTACCTACCGTTATATCGGGTAAACTTCATTTTTTTGCAAGTTTTGCGTTAATATATTTAAGTAGAATAAGCAGTTGGCTCACATCTTCTTTGACGGGCACTATCTCAAAAATTTGCAAACTCAAATGAATGAATTCGTGAATAACCTTAGAATCTCTTACTTGATTTTCTAATAACCTTTCACCGGTTAGAGTAGAAAATAGATGCATAAGCAGAATGCTTGCTACCAAAAATGAGAGTAGTATCTATACAAACAACCAGATATTACAATCTTCAAGTGAAAGAAATAAACAGTGAGACATCTATACCCGAGGGGATATTATAATATTACAAATGTATTAAAGGGAAGTATGAAATGAAGCAGATTACAAAATATTGTCCTTTCCTCAATCACGATCATTCTTCGTTTCATTTTATACGCCACCATTTAGGGTACATCCAAACTTTTACTCATAAATCCACAGACCAAGTATGATAGACATGGTATGTATGCGTGACGAGCATGTCAACAGTGAGTGTCCGAACTCTTAACTTAACTTAATACGAATTTCTAGGCATACCATACGACATCATAATGTCCCATTATGTAATAAATCATCGCAAATTTATTTTATACTAGATGACCCGACAGACGTTGTCCTGTCTTAATTATGAATATTGAATTTGATTTGGTTAAAGTATTGTTTTTACTATTGTCCACGCAAGTTTTATATTTTTCCTCTTTAATAAAACTTTCCGTGTGCCTCAAGGAAAATACGAAAAAAGAAATTAGACGAATTGGTCGAACCGTACTCGAGTTTTGCGCTTCAAACATTCATTTTCATTTATACAGAAGATATATAGATGCCTTAATCTGCTCTATGATTTTATGATCCTATAGTATGCAACAAAATTCAAATAATCACAATTAGAAGTTATTACTAGTATACTCATATTGCTTGCCTGTCGTTGTGTAAATTTGACGCGCTTGATACCATACAAATCTAATTACATACCATTTTCATTTGACTTCATTTCCTTGTATAAATCAGCACGTTTGGGAACATAATCGATACTTCTACATTCAACATTCCATCACCTTGGCACTGCACTGTAGACTCTTTTGTAATTTGTTTTATATTGTTTATATTTTTGAATTACCTTTGTATTTCTATTGTTTTAGTCATTGATATTGATGTTTCGTTTTTCTATTCATAAATTACCTCGCTTAACAGTTAATTCGTATCATTATCTACTTCACACTATGATTCGTAGACAATTGTAGATCGTACAGGGTCTAAATTTATATAGCCAACAAACCATAATAAATTAATTACTAATAATGCATTATAGGCATTTCACTAACGCACTTGATAAACAATAAGTTTAGGCAAAATTGTACTGAACTCACGTTTTAAACTTTTCGCTCTTGAAAGAAATCGATTTGTAACATTTGTTTCACATTGAATAGGAATTAGAGTAAAATTATTCTCCGAATCCAAAATGTCTCCTGAATCGTACAAAATTACAATTTCGCAGCGCTACTTTGTTAGATGAAACGAACAATAAAATGAATGACCGCATTACATATTCAACTTACTGCGTCTTTTAATAAAATTAAATGGGGCCTTTCAAAATTCTTTTACGAAATTGCTCTCCTCTGACCCACAAGCAGATATTTTATTAAATTACCTACCTACTTAATAAATTCTGTTTAAGTTTAAGGATTGGATAACGGATTCCTAATTTATGATCGGTTTTACTTTGCAACAAAAGCTAATAATTTGTTTCAGAAATTTCTTGTTGGAACCACATCGAGTTCAACTTTGCCAATTTAATGTGTTAAATTAATATTATGTGTTTGACTTTCGGCCAGTTTTCGGGTGTTCCATTATAATGTGCCTTTTTCAACACAAATGTTGGGTTTAAACTGAAGAGGTGATGCAAACGGAAAGTCCCTTGTTTGGTTTGGGTTAAACTTTGAAAATATCTCAGTATTTCTTTGTCATATTGTTTTGTGTATGTATTAATTAACATGTAAAAAAAAATATCTGCGTTCGCTTTTCTGTTACCATTTTTTTTATTACAATCTTGAAGTTATTGTTTAAATGTTATGTAAAATATTTTAATTATTGTGCTCATTTTAAATATACAGCTATGGAATGAAAGACATTGAGTTAGAAAAAGGTCACTAAAGTTTATGTAGGTCATCAACAAGTCTTAAATTGGTCTGTCTTTCCCTAAGACAAATATCGTCACGCAGCACTATTTCCAACGGCAAACAACTTTGTAGTTTCTATCAAAAATGTCTATAAATAATTTAACACATTTCGTTACTGTTGACACTTAGTCTCCTAGCAACCCAATGTCATAATGACTTATGTCCTGATCAGGACCCGATGACAGCTGTGGTGACCACGTGCTTTGACAACGGTTACAAATTTATCCAAGTTGACAAGCCTGACGTTTGAAATGTTGTTTTGTGGAGTGTTTGCGGAGTAAACAGTGTTTTACGGTTCCTTTTTGTTAAGAATTTTGAGAGTTTTAATTAATACTTCATAAATTATTGCTTAGAGTTGCAATTAAACTTTTCTTACTTTATCTTAATCTGAGTTTTTTTATTTCGATTGATTAACAAAAAACTTGCATTACTTGACTATAACTTATGATGTTTATTACACCTGTCCTTTGTTCTATTTTTTACAAATATATTACATTATAGATAAAAAAGATAAAGAATTTGTTTATTTGCACAAAGCATGAGTAAGTTACATACATTTGCATGCACAGTGTCTTTTAAACTAGTAAAATTTAGTTCATCATGTCTTGCCTCGTCGGCGTACAAACATTTGAGAAAGAGCTCTACTATGTTTACGAAATTAAGTGGCTTATTGAAGCAAACCATTCTATTTTTTTTATTTAATCCTATAATAATATTGTCAATTTAAGGCGTAAGTTTATTCGAGTATATTCTTCGACATATACTTTTGCACCACAGTCAATTCTTTACATTTCTGTTTAATCATGAAATGAAACTCGAACATCTTACCATCTATTGACATGTCGACGTAATGGTTTTCTACATTTAGATGTTTGCTTTCGTAAGTATCAACGAAGATATAAATTAATGCAATTCTTCTCTGTGATCAAACACTCCCGCGTTTATTTATATATTATTAATATAATATATAATTCATAATAAATTATTATTCTTAATTAATATATAATATAATAAATATATTAGTAAAGATTTCTTCTGCCGGATCTTTCAAATATTATGTAACCTGTCGATACTTAGAATAAATTTAAATATTTCTATGTCTACAGCAATTTTTTTTTTTTTGTTTTGCTAATCTAATCAATTTACTAATTGCATTAACCTCTTATGTAGTTACTTTTACTTAGTCTCTAACGTTATTTAAATTATATTTTATTACGAGAATCCTATTGACCTTCTGAATAAATTTTATTGCTGACTAGAGTTGAATAAAACTTTTGACTAGAGAAATTTCATTAACCTACGCAATCCGCCTACGTAGATAACTTACGTAGCTCGTCTGTTTGACAAAGCTGTAAATTTATAATTATTATTCTAATTAAAAAGGCAGTTCTACATATTAATAAATCCCAAATAGCATCAGGCAAGCAGAATATATACCCTAAGTGTTCTTATCATCTTAAACTGCGAGAAGACTGAGATAGAAAACAAAATATTGACGATTGATGAGAAATCAGAACTGAATCCAATATGATTTTAAAATGATAAGAAAAGAATCAACAAGGCATAAATTCTAGTAACACCTGTACAGTTTTATTTTGGATTTGTTACAAGTTATTCATGTTCATAGGTAAACCGTATTAATGCGTTTGTTTTTCTTACCTCTGTATATATGATATCTCTGTTTGTTTTTCTTACCTCTGTATATATGATATCTCTGCATATACATGCATATTTAATACTAATTTAAAGTACACTGAATCAATAGTTTGTTACAGACTTGTAAATATGCAAAAAGGCGGCATTATTGCAGACTGAGAGTAATATTTTCAAGGCAACATTAGGGTAACGAATTTGTGCATGGAGTGGATAGGACTCGCAAATCAAAAGAAATTATTGAAAACTAGAAGCATAGTAGTATATCACCTATTACTGAGATATAATTAAATAATTATAAAAAAATACATACACTACTAATGACGAGCTCGGTGGCGTAGCGGTCAATGACGCGGCTTCGACACCAACGCTCGTGGGTTCGATTCCCACACAGGACAAACATTTGTGTGCATGAACATGTCTGTTTGTCTTGGTCTGGGTGTTTTCTATGTATCATAAGTATGTATTTACAAAAAAAAAGTATTTACGTATGTTTATCAGTTGTCTAGTACCCATAACACAAGCTTCGCTTACTTTGGGGCTGGGTGGCGCTGTGTAATTTGTCTGACAATATTTATTTATTTACTACATATTACAAAATATATCATAAATAAGTAACTAAATACTTAATAAATATTAATACTATAAAATGTCACTTTACTAAAGTTGGAGTAAAAGACTATGTATTACTAGACTAAGGACTACTAATTAAGGAGTATTAACAGTTTAAATTCATTAGACGCTATTGTGTTACTATTTCGGACAAGTTCGCTAATTGCTTTCTAAAGGGACCTTCGAATACATCTACTCTATTTATGCACCCCTTTCAAATTCAAACTGCCCCTTTTCACAGCACCTTTTCTATGTTCCCAATTTCAAAACTATTGAATTCACAAGAACGTTTAATTCATTTTGTAAGAAAAGGAAGAGGTAACCTGAGCTAGTATGACTGAGCACGGTTAAGCAAGTTAAGATACGATGGACGCAGTACAAATATCAGATGGTACTCATGATGGTGTCTGCCGTTAACTTCTCCACCATAAATAAGTTGAAGAACTAATAATGACTGTGATGTATTTCGTCTACATAGAGATTATAATCTTGACCTTCACATGGATATAATTTAAGTATATTGATTTTTCAGTCTATTAGTTCTCGGAACATGTACAACTATGTAATTTGTAAGTTGTATCGAATAAATTAAATTGACGTGACAATATTTTAAGCGTCAACAACGTACCAAATAATAGCATTAACAATTCATCTGGAGTAGTTTTGACGTAACTTGCGTTCGTGTCAATTCCTACTGTTATTTTAAAAGGAATGTTATATCGTAAATACACTCGGTCGTTTACCCGAATTCAGTTAATAAATGGTATACTGTAGCACTGTCAGAATCAGTAACATAAATTAATTTAGTTGTCTCGAGATTTGTCTGAAAATTAATGTGTTTGAGATATCCGAATTCGGTTAAATAACGTATCTACATAATATGACCGGGTCTATGGGTCTTTCCCTAAAATTACTAACACTTACATTTACGTTATTAGATCTTAAAACATTACTCTTTTATGAGCTATAAAATGCATACATACAAAAATTAGTGAGGTCACCGGAAAGGAAGAAGGCCGCCACCCGCTGCCAACGCAGGAAGCGTTGGCAGCGGGTGGCGGCGCACGAACGACATTTCTAGTTGCGGGCGTTAATATGGCTGTCGTACCCGTTTTGCACCAGGCGGGCCGTATCAGTCTTCTGCCACCCGACGTAGTATAAAAAAATGTTACTTTGGTTAATGTCATAACCAGTCTCATGGACATAAGTCTTCCATATTGCCCTTTACTATATGCGAACCTTTAGTTACCTCATCCTCATCATCCCCTCTGCCCGATCCTTAAGGTCATTGGTCTCTCCGCGACCTTTTACGATCACATGTTAATACTAAAATATATTGAAAACTGGTCGTAGCAAATTACTTCGCTAGACCATGACTATGAGGGTCAGACAAATTCAATTTTCATGCAAGATTTTCTAAATGTATTTTCTTAGAAAACAATTTAATTTGAGAAAATGTAACATTAAACAAAACCTTTTGTATTGAACAGATTTGAGATAAAATAACGCAAGTTGATAAGTTTTATTGGTATTTAAATAAGAATTTAATAATTGCAAGAGACAAGCATTCTTAAATGTTTACATAATTCAATTTGTTTCTTCTCATGCTCTGCAGATGTTCAAGGTTGAGCAATGTACTGAAATCCAATGCGGAGGAAATGCTCGGAGTATCTCCACGTGATAAACTCGTGGGCAAGACGTGTTGAATTCCTTGCATATCATATCCTAGTTGGTAGTATGCTATCGATTTAGGGACAACGAGGTAATCCATGCATTTAGGCAATTATGCAATCTATACTTATTTTATATTTTGTTAGAATCGATATGTTAGATAACAACTAACAATTTTAGGTGTTGCTGGTATATAAGTGGTTCATTAATATTTTTGAACTAAAGCCAATATCACCTGCACGTGGTGCACCCTGCTGCAAAATAGGCTCTAGCTAAAAATAGTAGAAGCAGGGCATTGCATATTTTTTAAGCTGCCTGCCTGGAGAAGTACCTCCACCTCACAGAATACCGCAGCCAAATAACAATTTCCTTCGGTGACCCCTAGGTGTTGCTGATGGGTGGTAGTGATTGCTTCCCATGAGGTAACCCACTTACTTTCAATTGTATTCGAATCAGTGACGATTGGCAGATGAACTATACTTGACTAGCTATCTCTCTGGGCGTGTAATGGCTTATTTGCTGTCACACAGGCAAGGAGAGAAGTAAAACTAGAAAGCTTCCTAGTCATATTAATTTCTTCTGATTATATTTATAGTGGCTTGCAAGATGGCCGAAATTTTATTGGGATTATAATGAGTCGAACTTCACTATGATTAGTCTTTTTTGGTGATCGCCGATGTTAATCTTGGCTACACGAGGTACAACGACAGCAACACAATGTGGGCATTGAAGTTAAAATAATAAATATCCGTAGTAGACTTAGAAACAATCAAATCAATTATTTTCGAAGAATAAGGACAATCCTATTAATAATCCTACATATTCTGATCTTAAGCAGCGTGCAAAACTATTTATTAACATTATTATCTACTCTAAGGATCACTAAATAGCAATAAGTAGGTCACATAGCACGCAGAACTGACAGCCTATGGCGAAAAAATGTACTGAAATAGTATTATGAGATAAAAAGGTAGGGTAGGATGGACCACTAGATAGACCGATGCGGGGGCCAATAGCTGCAAATTGCACAAAACCGATCATTGTACGTAGAGGTTTAAGCGGAATGCATAAAAGTGATCAGCAATGTAGTCCTTTAGATAAATTATGATAGATTATTTGTTAATTTTATTAAATATTGTAAAAAATAGAAATTAAATGATGTTGAGAATCAGGTTGATCAGCATTCGGAAACTTTCGGTTCATCCTCACACAACCGCAATCTTAAATGATCAAAGTCTTCAACTAGTGCTATATCCAGCAGAGGATAGATACAGGCTAACGATGATGATTCTTGAAAATTAGTTTCATTGATTTCAATCAAGCTTTTATTAGATGTTAATTAAGAGTTTATCTAAGTACTATGTTTCTCTCATCGAGCCTGTTCATTTGACACCCATGTCAAAGGAGTTAATGTGGAAATTATAAATCACCAATTTGCGGTATTGTCACGACAACCCAGTGAGTGTGTTAAATTTCAGCTCAATCGGATACAGGAAAATGGGTCAAATTTAACATGCAAAATTTTATCACAGCACCGCAGTGAAACAAAATAAAAGCATGCTAAAATAACTTCATATAACTTTTGGAATTTTTTGGAAAAGTAGGAGGTTTAAATCGACTTTGGCCTTCAATCGTCCTTCTAAGGCAGTGGTTCCCAACAATTTTTTGTTCGAGGACCACTGCGAGGGTTTTGTTGAGTGGAGGGTCCCCAATGGTTATATAAATCCCTCATTTTATAACTCGAGATACGAGTATTTTGAATAATAGTGCTCAATAGCTTTCATTATAAGTTTGTATCACGTAACATAATTTACCATTCAAGGACCACTGGTGGTGCGCGAACCACTTGGGAACCTTATGTGGTGTAAGTGGTTCATCAAGATCTTTGAACCAAAGCCAACTTCACCTGCACGCGGTGCACCCTGCTGACTGACAAACGAAACTCTGGCGAAAAGAGAGGTAGGGTACTTGTAAGCTACCCGACTGGGGAATGTACCTCCACCTCAAAGAATACCGCAGCCAAATAACAATTCTCTTGAGGATTGTTGTGTTCCTGCTAGTGAGTGAGGTCACCAGAAAGGAGGGAGATGCTATGTTAATATGGCTACGGTAACCGCTTCACATCTGGCGGGCCGTATGCTTGTCAGCCACCCGACGTAGTTTAAAAAAAATCGGTTGTCTGTAAAGTCGGTTTACAGACGATAGTTGAACGTGACAACGTCATAAAAAAATACTGATGGAATGTTTGCATTTTTCAAAAGAAAATTTTAATGGAACGCCTCAGAGCGAGGTAACGCCGCATGCGTCATGTTTTTTCGTGCGTGCAGCCGGCTCCATTATAAGACGTTGTCACGTCAAAAAAAAACCTCTGTTCTAAGGCCTTTGTAATTCCAATTCATGAGCTCCATAATAGAGACCCGTGGACTGTATTGTCAAGTTAGTAATCTATAGGTGAGCCTCAGTCCTCACGCGAGCGAACTGAGTGGTGTGTGTCTATCTCTTTGAATAATTTATCACTACACTGCCCAACGTTAATGTCTTAGTTAACGGTCGTACGTTATTCGTATGTTCCACTGTCCTTTTTAACATTCAATTAGTACACGTTACATCCCTACCAGAAAGTCTCGGGAGAGTTAACGACTATAAATAAATTAACCCTTAAACCCTAAAACTAGATATACCGTTACTACGATCACTTAAAAAAGCATTATTTAATCTTACTTATGAATTTCGTGCCTTAACATCTGTAATGATTTTGTTTTATGTATTTAAAAAAATATTTAGTGACTTGGTATAAAACACGAACAAGATATTGCTATTCGTATTTTGCCTCTTTTTTGGGTCTCCCCTCAATCGAAAGCGGTTTAGAGCGTACTCCACCACACCACGCTGCTCAACTACGGGTTGACGTAGGCTAGTGTTTTCAAGCCACGCAAAGGCTACTGAATCGGCTTATCGACTATCATCTAATCACAACAGCCTTATCATGTCTTACGAACCACGAAGGACCTCGAGATAAATAAACCCATCCATAGAGAGGCTGCGGTCGACGTTGCTTAGCTTGCTTGATCGATTAGACCACCACACGCAGCAACGCTATCAAGCTATCGCAATAATAAAACAATGTTTTGGAATATTATTGGAGTAGTACCATGACTTTTCTAAACAATATTGCAGTGAATAGATGCAGGATTATTTTGATAACATTTTATACAACTAAGGTGGGAAACAAGCATACAACCTGCCTAATTGTAAGCAGTCATCGATGCACATGGACGCTTGCAACACGCGGCTCACGCACTGCCGATACTATTTGAAATTCGTTGTATTAGTATTGTTTAAAATTTTCTTTGTTTTACTATACCTACATAGTTTGAAAAAAATGTTTTAGTACCTAATCTGAAAACTCTTAGTGCTAAGAAAGCGCGGAGCCTCCTGGCACAAGCATACTTTTGCTTAAAAGGAGACTCCAGCATCTACTATTGTTTTTATATCTCAAGTTACTGAAATAAATTATTTTGTATTTTTGTATAAATACATTGCTGGCTTGCAATGGATGTAAAATGTCAAACCTAATCTAGAGTAGATAGATAGAAGATAGTATATGCATTATTTACATAATACAAATTTAAACTACAGTGAATGAATAAATTACTACAGATTTGTATATATGCAAGGCGGCCTTATTACTGAGAGCAATCTTTTCAAGGCAGCCCTAAGGTAACGAATTTGTGTATGGAGTGGAGGACAGCGAAATAGTAACAAATGAACTTGTTATATTTATTTTTGTTGTTATATTACTCATCGAATTAAATATCACCGTACCTTATCCCAGTTATATGTACAAAAACGCCTTTTATACTTTGTATACTTTAACAATTAAACCTACTGGCATCTGGACTGAAATACCTAAAGTTTCAGAGGTGTGAGTTATACTCGCCGCCCCGCCTACTGCAAGGCGCATGTATTTTTGTCTCTTTCTTACGCGCTTCATATAATTCGGTCATATAATCGTTTCGGGGCATACCTACGAATGCATTTCTGCATCAGGGAAATGCAGTTGTCACTGTCTTAACTTTTTAGTAACTAGACGAAGCGCTATGTTTGCAGCAGAAAATTTTTTGTCTAACCCATGGTAAGGCTTCGAGAGAAGAGTGTAGTGTCTCGTTGCTCGTGGTACGGCTGCATCTTCACAAAAATGGAGCTGGACGAAGATGACACATGACACAATGCACAATGAAGTGTTTATACGTATGAAAAAGTTTACCTTGATCCGAAGGCCGATTCTCGTAATTTTTCTACGAACGCAGATTGAAAGTTGACCGAATCGAGATTGAATTGTGAATTGACTAAAATATATACATATATACTTGATTTCATTAATTAATTATTATCAATTGTTGTTGTTGGCAAAGTAACATTCTTAGTTTGTTTAATTTTCACTCATATTTCGATACAATCCCGCTTAAATTTAATTTTGAAGTTAGGTACATATTGTGTTACGAGAATACCAAATGTGACATTTATGAGATCGAGACTGGATCGAAACTGGATCAAAATCGAATTATGACTATATTTTAATTACGAGAATTGCCTCTCAGGTCAAATCAGGGGCCCTTAAGCCGAAGCTGAAGCCGATTACCATCTGTTTTTTTTTTATTACAATAATTGGTCTCAGGTGAAAGTTATTGACAAACATCTTCAGCTTAGTCGATGGAGCTCCAGGGTTTCTACCAGCTGAGCTAAACATAATTAGCAACAATCTAAGCAGTACTTTCATTTTCGCATCCTTAAATTCCGATAGTAATGGGCTTCATTGAGGCTTCAATGAGCTTCGGCGGTAGGGCCTGTGATTACTGTTATTGTTTTACTATAATCGCGCGCGAATTTAGAATTTACATCGGCTGATATTACCAACCATATCCTAAAATTACAAATGACAAATTCATGCGTGACCATCTTGGCTCTAGCGCGAGAGGATAAATTCTCTGCCAGGTGAGCGGTGCTACTCTAGATGGACGTTGTAGGCAAGGATATCAAACGACTCTTACAAACACAACTCACTGTATAATCGGTACAACAAACAAAGAGAGGAGGTTCTTCGCCTTAGCTTTTTTTTTATACTGCGTCGGGTGGCAGACTTGCATACGGCCCGCCGGATGTGAAGCGGTTACCGTAACCATATTAACGCTCGCAACATAAAATATCGCTCGCGCACCGCCTCCCCCGCTACCATCGCAGCATCTCCTTCCTTTGTGGTGACCTCACTCACTCGCAGGAACATAACAACCCTCAAGGGAACCGTTATTTGGCTGCGGTATTCTGTGAGGTGGAGGTACATTCCCCAGTCGGGTAGCTTACAATTACGCTCCCTACTTCTCTTTTCGCCAGAGCTTCGTTTGTCAGTCAGCAGGGTGCACCGCGTGCAGGTGAAGTTGGCTTTGGTTCAAAGATGTTGATGAACCTCTTACACCCCAAAGCTTTAAATAATAATAATAAATAGTAATGTATTTATTGTTCTCTCCACAAATATAACACTTACTTTAGTTACTATTCGTAACTAAAGTACATATCTTAAAGGTTTAATATCATAATTGTGTACGTTTATGGTGATTTTTTCTTATTTAAGTAATAGATAGACAGTCAGAATTAACTTCCGCGTTTAAATTATATTGACATGAATTACGTCTGTAAAATTGCTTGCATAGGGAGAGAATTAAAAAAGAAGTATACATAATAACAAAATCGGAGGATACAATTTGGTGTTGCAGCTACATAATCTATCATTTACATCCAAATTCAATCATACATTTTTTTTAATGGTAAACATAATTTATTCAAATAAACTTAAGCTATAAACAATACATATAATTAAACTAGAAAACCTAAACCTAAGTTTAAATAACACTAAAATAAAACCGATGGGGTCGAAAGGTTCTCGAGTGGAGACCACGTACCGGCAAGCGCAGCGTAGGACGTCCACCCACAAGGTGGACAGACGACCTCATTAAGACCGTAGGATCGCGCTGGATGCAAGCCGCTTCCAACCGGTCTTATTGGAGATCTAAAGGGGAGGCCTATGTCCAGCAGTGGACTTTCAATGGCTGAGATGATGATGATGATGATGAAAACTAATCTAAAACAAAAATAAATGTAAAAAGTTTGGCCCATGTGGCATCGTTCCCAAAATGCTAGCAGCATTACCTCGCTGGATGGCTAAACTGATCCTTTGGGCGAGGAATGTGCCAGATCTTGGGTCATACCATTGGGTAGATGGAAGTTTCAAAGATTTTATTTCGCTAAGTAAAGACCCTCAAAATGGCAGCGCTTTCAAGGAAAAGCGCTGCCATTTTGAGATAATTTTAGTGCACACAACGTATTCACGGATTACACACAGCCGTGGCCATGACACAGCCACACGCTTTTTTTATCTTTTCAAAAATCTGGTTAAATAAATAATAAAAATCACCATAAATATGTATTTGAACAACTCAAGTAAGTTGTTAAGTAAAATTCGCTCTAATATTTTCTTATAAGTTTTCTCGAGAGCAAAGATTCTTCTGTTTCTTTTGATATTGTGTAATTAAGCCCAGGGGAGGTTTTCAGGTCTTCGCTCGCTGAATTACTCGTGTTGTGCGTCTAGGGACTCTAAACTTGTATTACTTTATGTTAAAATTTATTGAATTTTTTTGCTTACGTAATGAACCAGCTTGGCACGGTTGAATATAAATAAATATTGTCAGACAAATTACACATCGCCATCTAGCCCCAATCTTTGAAAGGCTTCCCCAGTTTTTAAACTGTTCGTTAGCATTATATCCTTGATCCAATTCTACTGATTTGTTTTAATGACAAGTATAGCGGCTAAGCATATTTATAAGTTGCTCGATTGGAGAAGTACCTCACAGTATCATCATCATCATCATCATCAGTTTCATTTTAGTCTCCACTACAGGAGCACGACCCTCCGTCCTAGACGGAAGGAGGATTTGGCCTACACTCCCCACGCTGGCCAGACGGGTTGGGGAGGTCTGATCGATATTTGATAATATATTTCCCTTAGTCGCCTTGTACGACATACACGGGAAGAAACGGAGTGACTTTATTCTAGTCTGCCGGAAACCACACGGCTTACAGTATACCGCAGTCAAATAATAATTCTCTTGAGGGTTGTTGTGTTCCTGCGAGTGAGTGAGCTCACCAGAAAGAAAGGAAGGAGTATGGGCTGTCAACGGATCGGCGAACCCATGGTGTTGCTGGTCTCCATGGGCGGTGGTGATTGCTTTCCCTCGGGTGACCCACGTGTTTGTTTGCCCCCTCTGATATATTAAAAAAAAAGGTCATATGCATGTTTGCCATTGTTGGCGACTGGCTGGATAGAATCTTTTTATAAATAATACTTAAAACATACTTATTGTGTATTGACATATTTTTAAATTTGTTTACTTAGGTTTCTATGTTATCATTGTGTCAGCTCCATTTGTTCTAACAAGTAATCATATTGTATTAAACTCGTTCTTTAACTGTACATATATCTAGTGTTTCCATTCCTTCATTATACCGTCCTCTACTTCTTAATAGTATAAAAAAACTGAAAATCTTATTAAGCAACAATTATTGAAATCCAAACCAATAAAACCTAAGCTAAAAAGCCCAAGAATTTCTCGAAAACAATCCCGAAAACAATACAAGACGACAAGATTTAGACCCTTATTCTTATTCCGGGCACTCGATACTTAAAGAAGTAATCGTTTAACACCTCGCCTCCGAACACTTGTTTTATGAATTCAATTCGGGTCTGGCTCACCTCGCCGTAAATCTGAGTGACAGTAAAAAGAATCCAACAAATCCCCAAAGTAAATAAATGGGGGAAGAATCAAATGTTCCGTTCGGCAGTCCATTTTGTTACAGAATAGTGGACTGGCTCGGGTAGGTTTTATTGAAATTTAAGTAAAATTATTACTATCATATAGAAAAAACATTGTTTGGCTAACTCTTTATGGTTCCATACCCAAGAGGGAAAAAGTCCTAAACAAGGTTAACTTATGTATCAATTTACCAGACACAATCTTATTTATTTGTATATTTACATTTTTTTTGTAGTAGATGTATAAATAAATAATAATAAATATTGTGAGACAAATTACACAGCGCCATCTAGCCCCAAAGTAAGCGAAGCTTGTGTCATGGGTACTAGACAACTGATAAGCATACGTAAATACATTTTTTTTTTGTAAATACATACTTATGATACATAGAAAACACCCAGACCAAGACATACAGACATGTTCATGCACACAAATGTTTGTCCTGTGTGGGAATCGAACCCACGAGCGTTGGTGTCGAAGCCGCGTCATTGACCGCTACGCCACCGAGCTCATCAAATTTATTACTATATTTACATTTTTTTACATATATATTTACTAGCTTTTGCCCGCGACTTCGTACGTGTAGATGTATGAAATTCATTCATACCCATGTTCACCCACTTATGGGTGGAAAATAGAAAAATGGTGAAACACGTGTTTATTATTTTCTTTTTGGACTACATTTACAAAGTTCCGAGCCGAAATGCCCATTTAATATTTTTTCCCCATACAAAGTTTAATACCCCATAAGAGATCGAATTTATGAAACTATGGAATTAGAGTTTTATTAAAATGTCAAAGAGCAATATTACGAAATTCCAAACAGATCTGATCACAAACAAAAAGACGTGTGGCACTCGGGGACTGCCGCGGTAAAGCTATTGCATAGCATTTTGTATCAACTTATGCAATTATAATTTTATTTATTTATTTTATTCATGCAGTATTGCTTTTTCTTTGATATTAATTCAAGTTACACTTTTTGAGCGTGGTGACCGCTAAGAAAACAAATTTTTCTATTATTAAATAAATAAATACGTCTGATCGCACGCACACAACGCCGTGTCGAAGACTGCCGAACTGAAACGACATTAGACGATGCACGGCCTTCAAGCCACACCTCCTTGCCCGTCGGAGTGGGGAGCGTGAGGTTTTTTCGTTACGGAATTTCTGGATTCGGTCCCCGCGCTCAAGGCCCGCGATAGAAGCTATGCAATAGCTAAAAAAGTTACATACAAACATTGATACCCCATTTTATCCCTTTACGGGGTGAATTTTGCAAAATCCCTTCGTAGTGAACCTATACGTCACAAAAGGAAGCCAGGGTCCAAATATCACGTTTCTAGCTTCTGCAGTTTTGCCTCGGCGTTGATGAATCAGTCAGTCAGGAACACAGGACATGTTACTTTATATAATATATAGATTATATTTTGTGTATAACCAACATACGGCCTGCCTAATTTGAAGCGGTTACCGTAACCTATAGACGTTTGTAATGTTAATCCTCCCGGTCCCATCGCACTAAAGCTTTCTCCCTGGTAACCTGGAAGCAACATTACTTCCCCTTATCACCTGGTAAGCTACGTCGTAGGCAACATAAATCTCACTCTCCTCTAACGCGTTGTGATTAAAAAGAAGTTTTTGTTATATTAACGAAATCAGGAAAAAATACTCGCTATGTTATCCTACTATTTAAAGAAAAATGCAACAAATAACAAGTAAGAGAGGTGTTGCATTAGCAGCAAGGATACCAACAGGCATCTCTATGCCATTTACATCGGGAAAAATAAATAAAAAAAATATTCCTGGACGAATTACACACTACCACAAGTCCCAAACTAAGCAAAGCTTGTACTATGTGTCTTACTATGTACTTAAATACATTTTTTAATTATTACATACGTATAATACATAGAAAACACCCAGACCAAGACGAACAGACATGTTCATGCATACAAATGTTTGTCTTGTGCGGGGATCGAACCCGCGACCCCGGAGCCAACGTGGACATGGCTAGCCATTCGACCACCAGGCTTGTCAAACCAGACAACTTATACATATTATAACCAAAAAGGAACCAAACAAAAAACAATATCAACTAAAATATAATACAATCATGTGCATGTGCATATAGAGCTGGAGCCTATTTTAACGAGCATGCAGGCAAAGCCACGAACAGAAATTCATTATTTATAAATTTCGACTTTGAATGGCTAACATTGACATCATTTTCGAAATAGACGGCTCAAAACCACAAAGCGATCCTGTGGCAAATATTCCATGCGCTCTGCGTCGAGCCGTGCATTCAACACAGAGCGATTGCATATTCGTGCGGTTGTCGATAATCTACAACTCGTCCAAAATAATGATTTAATGGCATGTAGTACTCAATTGAATGTTAATATTGAGTAGACTTAAAGAGTCTGAGCCGAGAACTCAAATACAATTGCAACACTCAATTATGCATCAATATTGTGAATAATTAAGTTGTTTATAAAATAGATAAAGAAAAAAAGTTGTTCAATTGCGAGTTGAACTCTTGTTCAAATGAGAGTTTAAAGAAATATTACCTACCTACTTGAATCCTAAGATCATACAATTACTGTGAAATAAAATTTTCAATTATCGGAATTTTTCCTTTCATCGTGATGATAATTCTAGAGATAACACTCTAACTGATGATAATTCTAAGTCAACAGGAATACTGTATAGGTTTTGTTTCTCAAATATCAAAATATACTGTCTTTTTTGGTTGCGTTACAAGAAGTTTGATTCTTCCCAGTTCCAAGGGATTGCAGATCTGAAGGCCAATTCTCGTAATTTTTCTACGAACGCAGATTGAAAGTTGACCGAATCGAGATTGAATTGTGAATTGACTAAAATGATATAATTGATATCATTTGTTAATTATTATCAATTCTTGTTGTTGGCAAAGTAACATTCTTAGTTTGTTTAATTTTCACTCATATTTCGATGTGTGTCTCTGAGTGTTATGCATTAATTTCAAGTTGATGTCACTGACACGTAATAGGCCTCATAGTGCGATTCTTCACGAGTCCTGCAGTTCGCCTTTGTTGTCTAATTAATTAGCTGGGAACAAAGGAATTCGACAGTAACCATACATTGCAAAGAACTTTTCATTTTGATGTTTTCCTCTGAAAGAAAAAGCTATTTTTAGTAAAAGTCGAAAAGTCTGTTCATTACAAAAACTGATTGTTTTGCAGTCTATAAATATCTTATCAATGAAATTATTTTTCCTTGTACTGTTTCCCACTTCTGTTCCAATGCTTTCTACTAAATAATAAAAATAAACTTTCTGGCTCTAAACACAACTACCAGTTTCCAATACCTAACAAATCTTAGTTGCTAATTGTCGCTAATTAGGTTACATACGGTCTCCGGCGGCGATGAAAAGTTATATAACTCCGCGCAACTATTGCGCAATTAGTCCTGACTGCCAATTACATTAGTGCAACTGCACAGTTCGCGGTTAAGAGACGATTAATGGTTGCAAAACAGAATTTTGTTTGGTCTCAGCTATCGTTGAGAGCTGCGAAATTAGGCGCGCTTAAAAAAAGTTGAAATTCCTTTGCAATGTTTTTAAGTTTTTTACTTTAACCTAAATTCTGAATACAGTTCAATGAGAGTCCTTGGTATATGTTTTGCTAGTGTTATGTTATCCTAGTGTCTTGGTAAGACCAAAACAATAACAATATGCGGCTAAATGTCCATATTAAGAGTTTCACTACGACTCGACGTTACGACAACTATTGGGACTGCAACATTGACGAATGTTGTTGACATAGCGTTATGTTGATTTAAATAGTAATAATTTAGTAATTAAGGCTCTCTGGTGTATACAGGTGAATACACATCATGTGATTATATTTGGGATTTTACTCATCAACCACTAACCCCAAAATCTATTATAAATCCAAAACTGTAGCCCTATCCATTTATGTAGTAGATCAAAAATGTTTATAAACTTGTATCAGTGCTACTAGCAGAAAGAAGAAGATCTCTCTCATAATTATTGATGTTGCACTTATCTATTTCTAAGTAAGTTCATATCATATTTCTTATATCTAATTTCTCAGCCATGTGATATCTATGTATTTCGATAAGTTATGCTGATAGATGTAAGAAACAATGTTCAAGGCAATTTTTTTTTTAATTTTGCGTCAGATGGCTACGTGATGTGAAGCGGTTACCATAACCATATTAACGTTCGCAACATAAATATCGGTCGCGCGCCACCACCTTCTCCTTCCTTTCTGGTAACCTCACTCCCTAGCACGAACAAAACAACCCTTGAGGGAATTGTTATTTGACTGCGGTATACTGTGAGGTGGACGTACTTCCCCCGTCGGGCAGATTACAAAATCCGAAATGCCCTACCTCTCTTTTCGGCAGAGACTAGTTTGTCAATCAGGCCACGTGCAGGCGATGTTGGCTTTGGTTCAAGGATGTTGACGAACCACTTACACCCCAAAACATGATGACGGAGACATAGTTGTGAGAGAAAGGTTTACCATTTGACGTGTATGCGTCTTTAAATTTGCTACCATACGGAGGCAAACCAAAAAATCTAATGGTAACAAAATTAGGGGATACAGTTTGGCATTGTAGTTTCGAATCTACGCTCTACATACAAAATTCAATCACACCACTTGGTGTAAGGATAGATGAAAGATCAAAGAATTTATTACACTAAGTAAGGACTATTGAACATCACGTGCGGTGGAAGCGCTGCCATTTTGAAATAATTTTAGTGCATATAACCTATTCACACACACACACGGCTGTATCCATGACGCAGCCACACCCCATATTTTATAGGCTTCATTTGAGCGCAAAAGTGACAGCTGACGATCAGGTAAACCGTTTGCTCTCTCATCTCAGTATTATAAAAATTATACAAGGCATTTATTTTGTTGTCATTCTAAATCAGCAAGCGCTCCGCCGCCCTAAACCTGCATTCACACAGTTGATTATGCAAACCAGTCGACTCGTTTATTTCAGAATATATTAACGCTAAAATTAACTGTTATTAGACTTCTGACGGGGAAATAGAATTTATGTTAACGTACATTGTCAATTTGAGGCATTGTTTGCACACGTTGGAACGTTTAAAAGAGGCTGGCTATAAAGTAATAAAACATTTATTTCAGGTTAAGGCCGACGTTACACCACCGGAAAGTTTCTAAATTCCGTGGCGGATTCCGGCCCCGAGAATCCAGAAACAGAATTAAAGATCTTAACTCCGGATGCACGGAATTCTTACACACCGGAATTCAGATTCTAAAATTCAGTTTCTGAATTTCGTGACGTATTCCGGCTGAGTAAGGCCGGCCTAACATGCCCATGATGTCGATAGACCAAAATTACTTCACTTGACTAGCCATCTCTTTAGGCTTTAAGTGCCTTATTTGCCATATTGCTGTCTCTCACAATGCTAAGAGAGGAAGTCAAAGTCCAAAAGCTTCTAACTCTTCTTACTAATTTCTTCTGATTAAATTCGTTGCGAGTCCCAAGGCAGGCGTAGGTTTACCTCCGGGACTACAATGGACTTCACTGTTCACTATCTTTTTTGAGCTGAACAACATCTTTCAACCAAAGTCAACCTCAGCTGCACGTGGTGCACATTGCTGACTGAAAAATGAGGCTCTGTAGGCATATTCAATATCAGTTACTCAGGCACTCTGTCACAATTATTGTACCTGATTACTTTCAGTGCTCCCAGTCCACTCCAGTCCAAGTCTCTGAAATCAAACACATTTGTACTCCCCAAATATATCAGTACGTATGGTACATGAACTTACTATCTCATTCCGTGTTACCTAAATGAAACTACACTATAAATTCAAGACATGTACACAAAAAATAATATTTGTATTTAAAATAATACTTAAATACTGCAGGATTTAGTAGTAGTAGTTA
This sequence comes from Hypsopygia costalis, assembly GCA_937001555.2. Classification (NCBI taxonomy): domain Eukaryota; kingdom Metazoa; phylum Arthropoda; class Insecta; order Lepidoptera; family Pyralidae; genus Hypsopygia; species Hypsopygia costalis. The sequence continues at coordinate 25,398,555 of OW443338.2, read as the reverse complement.
AGTAGCATTAGACAATAGTATAATTATTAGCACAATCATCATCATCTCAGCCATTGAAAGTCCACTGCTGGACATAGGCCTCCCCTCTAGATCTCCAATAAGACCGGTTGGAAGCGGCTTGCATCCAGCGCGATCCTACGGTCTTAATGAGGTCGTCTGTCCACCTCGTGGGTGGACGTCCTACGCTGCGCTTGCCGGTACGTGCTCTCCACTCGAAAACCTTTTGACCCCATCGGTCATCCGTCCTCCGTGCTATGTGCCCTGCCCACTGCCACTTCAACTTGCTAATCCGCTGGGCTATGTCGGTAACCTTGGTTCTTCTACGGATTTCCTCATTTCTGATTCGATTTCGCAGAGAGACTCCGAGCATAGCCCTCTCCATAGCTCGTTGGGCTACTTTGAGCTTGTTCATAAGGCCCATAGTGAGGGACCACGTTTCAGTGCCGTAAGTCATCACTGGTAACACACACTGGTCGAAGACTTTCGACTTGAGGCACTGCGGTATGTCGGACGAGAAGACATCACGCAATTTTCCGAACGCTGCCCAGCCGAGTTGGATTCGGCGACTGACCTCTTTCTTGAAGTTGGACCTACCTAACTGGACTACTTGTCCTAGGTAGACGTACGAGTCAACATTAGCACAATAGCGACGTGCAATTAATAAATTGTAAGAAAATTGTAATCTATACATAGAATATTGTTAACAAAGGGTACGGACCCGGGGTCTGTAGATTGTAATTATTATCAATAAAATAATAAATAAACAATGTATGTGAACGACCAGCCTTCACTAAGATAAGCCCTGCGAGGCTTCTAGGGTGCGGTGTTATGTACGATATATTATGAAATAAGTTTGAATGAAATGAAATGAATGAAGTGACTTACCTAAAATTCTATATTTTTTCATTATGAGCCTTTCTCCGGTCGAGTACTTATTTTCCCCAGAGAGGTATTACGGTACTTTAAAAGCTTGTATGCGTATTCAAAGCTTTAATTTACGACTCTAACATAGTAAAAATAACTTTAAATCTTAACTCTAAGTCTTGTGAACGGGATGATTTGTCTTAAAGTTGCACTTTGGAGTCTAAAGTTGGGTTGGCTGTTATCCAAACACGTTATTTGGAGTGTACGAGTCTTAATCAGAAGGACACTGTTTGAATAGTGTGCAGTTACTTTCGACATAACACTTAAAATTATTGGCATCTACATTACTGCATTACTAATATCTATGGTGCAGAGACTGACCATCGGACTGATCCACAAGCTAAAAGTAGCGCAACTCCTTCCTTCCTGGTGACCTCACTCACTCGCAGGAACACAACAATCGTCAAGGGAATTGTTATTTATCTGCGGTATTATGTGAGGTCGGACAGCTTACAAAATACCCTATGCCCTAAGTGCCTCTCGTTTCGTCAGAGCTTCGTTTGTCAGTCAGCAGGGTGCACCACGTGCAGGTTGCATGCACGGGCATGTTGAACCAAAGTTAACCTCAAGAGTATTATTTTGTAATCCGTATTTCGACGGTCAATAGGAACTTTTTGTTAACAATTTTATATATTCCTAGCATTTTATTGTATCACATACAAATTATATCTAAATAAATTTATTTTTATTATATCTAAAACTCATCGAATCCAAGCTATATAAAATTTATGTTAGTAAACCGTTCGAGTTTGAGCACATTATCTTAGTTATCATATAGAATAATTTGGAGTTAAAGTATTTTATATACTTTTTTTATTAAGTAATTATTTTTCTTATTTCCAGATGAACCGAGCAATACAAGTGAAACCGGCGGACAGCGAGAACAGAGGAGGTAATTATTTTGCTTAGTTTATTTTTTAAGTGTTAAGACTTTTGAATATTAGAAAAAAAAATCATAGTAATTATTCATTTTTTTTTTCGAAGATGAGAACATAAAATATATAATAATAAATATCTCGAAATTGAAGTAAAATAATATTATTATTTTTTCTACAAATTTATATATGTATATAAATCTGTAATAAATTGAATTCAATTCAATTTATTTATTACAGATAACAGTGATCCATTAGTTAGTAAACAAGACTACAAAATATATTAGTAGGAATAAAAAAAATAAAAAATCTCTCATCACAACATACTTATCAATACACCACCTAAGAGGCATTTTGTGAGAACTAAAATGTATAGTAAAATAAAACACCAAAAATAAAGCTTTTTGTTAAAACACAAATACCATCGGTTTACCTTGATAATGCTTTGGCGGCGAAACCTATTTAAATATAATAACGTGGAACAGTACAAGTGCTTTATTATAACATTATGATAATAATGTTCCAGCAAGTGCCAACAATTAACAGTATCAACTTTAGAAAACACCAAATTTTAGTAAAGAAAAAAAAAACAAAGAATCTAACACAATTATTTTTTAAATAAATAGTTGATTTTAGAAAGTCGTCAGTATGGGTACTCAACAAGCTCAGCAGAATTCAACCCCTCTGTGAAGCAAGGGTGTAAAATTATTTTCCTGAAAAATGAGTTATTTATCTGATATTATTGTCACATCAAAAATCATTACCTAAGGTTTTTTTTCTCATCATCATCAGGCTATCCACTGCTGGACATAGGACTTTTCTAATGCCTTCCACCCCAAGCGACTGCTGACTCTGAGAGCTATGTCGACAACTTTGGTTCTCCGTTGCGCATTCGTGGAGATCTGATTTATTATTTTATTTTCAAAATCTGTGTGGTACCACAGTATAAGTAATAGTACTACGTACAGTATGGCCACTCCCTGCCGCTACCTCGTGTCGACCTCACCTCCCCTCTGAAACAAATTGGAACAGTTTGTATGGCGCCGTACGCACACACGCTCATTCATGCTCTGCACAGACGTCATTGTTTATGTAGTAGTAAACGATGCGATACTTGTACGGAGTGGCCGGGGTGGTGGTGGTGGTACTACAATATGGTTTACTATAACCTTTCAGCATCTTGTACTATTTTTAAGATATTGCATAGCTTCTATCGCGGGCCTTGAGCGCGGGGACCGAATCCAGAAATTCCGTAACGAAAAAACCTCACGCTCCCCACTCCGACGGGCAAGTCTCTCTCTGTAGAATGTTCCATAGAACTATCCTGTGTACAATTAGAGCAGTTCATTGTTATATGTGTATATAAACCTCCTTCCGCGGATCTTAATTTATTTTTAGAAATCATGGATGAAGCCCTATGCAAAGTTAGTAACTCAGGTAAAACTATTTTAGTCTGTGGAGATTTTAATATTAATATACTTACAAATACAACTGCATCAAGTAAAATTTTAAGCCTTTTTAAATCCCATAATTTAGTTAACTTATTTATGGAGCCTACTAGAATAAGTGCCACCACGGCTACCTGCTTAGATAATATATATACAGATATTAGTCCAACCCAAAAAAGTATTATCAATAAATTGGATTCTGATCATTCTGGGCAAATGATAAGTATTAAAATAAATAATAAAAATGTTGTCAAGACAAAAATTACTTTTGTGCCAGTAACAGTGAGTCGCTTAGAACGTATGAGAGTAAACCTAACTAGTAACTTACCGTTTTTAGATAATGACTTGGAACCTAACTTGATGTATAATTCATTTTTTAATGCATTTCTTCACGAATTTAAATCAATATTTACTTCCAAGGAAATTACTTTTACCAATAGCCTTGTCTTTGGTGACTGGGCAACCGTAGGTATTTATAAGAGTAGGCAAACTTTGTACATGTTATACTATGAAAGACAATTCAATAATAGTGAAGAATTTAAAGAACATGTAAAATCATATTCGAAAATTTTCAAACGCCTTTGTCAAGTAGCAAAATCTATATTTATTAAATCAAAAATTAGACATAGTAGTAATAAAATTAAAGCCACTTGGACGGTTATCAATGAAGAGACTGGGAAGGGTAGGACAGAGGATTCAGAGTTGAAATTAAGTATTGATGGTCATGTTACCAAGTCAGATTTAGAAGTTGCCAATGCTTTTGATAGATTTTTTTCTGCCTTCCCTGTCACTTTAACTAGTGCCTTGGGCTCTTCCACCTCCGTTGCAGAGTCATTAGTTAAAGATAATGTGCCTGAATTTTATAACGATTTTCATTTCCGTCATGTTAATGGGTCTGATTTAAAAGTTGCATTTAAATCACTTAATATTAAGAAAACGGCTGATCTATGGGGCATTTCCGTACATATTATAAAATCTTTATTTGACATTGTTGCTCCCGCCTTAATTGTGATATTTAATAAATGTATTGATTGTGGTGTGTTTCCTGACTTGATGAAATTAAGCAAAATTATTCCTTTGTTTAAATCAGGTAGTACATTAGACCCCACAAACTTCAGACCAATATCAATACTACCTACATTTAGTAAGATTTTTGAAAAACTAATTCTCGCTCAGTTACTTAATTACTTTAATGAAAATAATCTGCTGCACACTAAACAATTCGGTTTCACTCATGGACGGTCAACATGTGATGCTGGGGTAAAATTACTAGAATGTATATATGAGGCTTGGGAGGAGTCACGGGACGCCTATGGGGTGTTTTGTGACTTATCTAAGGCTTTTGATTGTGTGCAGCATGAAACTCTAGTCAGAAAACTACACCACTATGGTATAAGAGGCATCGCTCTTGATCTTCTTACTTCTTATCTGAGTGATAGGGTTCAGAAAGTAGATGTTAATGGAAAGCGATCACATGGATCAACTGTAGCGATGGGGGTGCCACAAGGCTCTATTTTGGGCCCTTTCCTGTTTCTCGTGTACATTAATGATCTACCTCATCTTGTAAAGAATAATCACGAAATAGTATTGTTTGCAGATGACACTTCTTTAATTTTTAAGGTAAATAGACAACAATCAGAAATTGACGATGTAAATAATGCTCTTTCAAAAATAGTAAACTGGTTTAGTGCTAATAACCTACTTTTAAATGGTAGTAAAACCAAATATGTTAGATTTTTTACAAAAAATGTGAAACAAGTAAAAACCAGTGTGGTGATGGACAAAGAGAGATTGGAATTGGTCAATAAGGTTGTCTTCCTTGGGATAACATTAGACTCTAAATTACAATGGGGCCCACATATAGAAACGTTATCAGGTAGACTCAGCTCAGCAGCGTACGCCGTAAGGAAAATACGTCAACTGATTGATGTTGACACTGCGCGTTTAGTTTATTTTAGCTATTTTCACAGCATTATGTCATATGGTTTATTGCTTTGTGGTAGTGCTGCGGATGTAGACTCAAGATTTGTGCTCCAGAAGCGAGCTATCCGTGCTATTTATATGATGAGTCCCAGGAAGACACTGAGAAATAAATTTAAAGAGATAAATATTATGACATTACATTCTCAATATATTTATGAAAATCTTATTTACGTTCATAAAAATCAAACTAAATTTAGGAAAAACAGTGATCTCTATCAATTAAATTTAAGAAATAAAAACAAACTCGCTGTGCATATTACTAGGCTCCATAAAATCTCTAACTCGTTCCCAGGTCAATGTATACGCTTCTACAATAAACTTCCAAATGACGCGTTTAAATTATCCATGGGTAAATTTAAAAGATTTATCAAAACTAGACTATGTCAAAAGGCTTACTATTGTATCTCAGATTACATAAATGATAAAAGTATTTGGAAATGAATTGCTCTTGTTATGTTAATGATTGTATTTGTGTTTAATGTAACGATATTGGCAATTAAAAGAGTCGGCCTTGAGTTTCTTGCCAGTTCTTCTCAAGAAGCCCCGTCGCCGGAACTGGCACTTAAATTCACTTTCACAGATAGTGTGATGAAAGTGCATCTAAGCTCTGCGGATTTAAGTAGATAGTAATGATTTAGATATATGTCTTATATTTAATTTGTATTACGTTTCTAAGTGCTTTATAAAGTCCAAGGAATAAAGATATTTTGACTTTGACTTTTCAAGGAGGTGTGGCTTGAAGGCCGTGCATCGTCTAACGTCGTTTCAGTTCGGCAGTCTTCGACACGGCGTTGTGTGCGTGCGATTAGACGTATTGTACGACTCTACGAAACTCGTTTTATTTATTTAATAATAGAAAAATTTGTTTTCTTATCGGTCACCACGCTCAAAAAGTGTAACTTGAATTAATATCAAAGAAAAAGCAATACTGCATGAATAAAATAAATAAATAAAATTATAATTGCATAAGTTGATACAAAATGCTATGTAATAGCTTTACCGCGGCAGTCCCCGAGTGCCACACGTCTTTTTTTTATATTTTTATTTTATACTACGTCGGGTGACAGACAAGCATACGGCCCGCCTGATGTGAAGCGGTTACCGTAGCCATATTAACGCTCGCAACATAAAATATCGCTCACGCGCCGCCACCTCCACTGTCAACGCAGCATCTCCTTCCTTTCTGGTGAACTCACTCACTCGCAGGAACACAACAACCCTCAAGGGAATTGTTATTTGTTATACTAATTTTCCTTTACAAAATTGGTCAAGTGTATAACAGACGAATTATATACACAAATATATAATAAGAATATAGTTAAAGTAAAACTTTATGACTTTCCATTTTGTTTTTGCGACAAAATGTTTTCAAAGCGTCAACCCTTCATCGCATCAAGCAAATGAATTCGTGCTGTAAATAAACGCTGAAATATCTTAACCGTCAACAATTTTATATAGCACTTGAAGCGAATTGCTCATTATGCTAATACAACTTGTTGCTTTAAGTAATGGTCGATATAAGCAGGCTTTTAAGTGGTCTCTCTGGATTTTGTTTATGTTGTTTTATAGGTTTCAGCGGCCACATTGCTTTACATTTTTAAATCATGTACACATTAGAAATAATTAAGTTTCGGCACAATTGGATTCTAGGTTTTTAATAAATGTCGTAAATGGAAATATTATTTAAAGGTATTATAAGCTTTTTTGGCCGTGTGGTTTCCGGCAGACTAGAATAGAATCACTCCGTTTCTTCCCGTGGATGTCGTACAAGGCGACTAAGGGAAATACATTATCAAATATCGATCAGGCCTCCCCAACCCATCTGGCCAGCGTGGTGAGTGTAGGCCAAATCCTCCTTCCATCTAGGACAGACGAGAGAGGATCGTGCTCCTGTAGTGCAGACTAAAATGGACCTGATAATGATGAAGCTTTTTTTTAAACGGCACGGGGGCCAACCACAGTGTCTCCTGTGTAGTCAGCATTAACAGCGGCGACCATCTAAAAAGGCAATAAACCAATTCGAATTCAATATTCATTTTTCAGAAGACAACACAACGTATAGCGGGTCAGCTAGTATATAATAAATAAATAAATATTGTCAGACAAATTACACAGCGCCATCTAGCCCCAAAGTAAGCGAAGCTTGAGTTATGGGTACTAGACAACTGATAAACATACGTAAATACATTTTTTTTTTGTAAATACATAGGTACATAGAAAACACCCAGACCAGGGCAAACAGACATGTTCATGCACACAAATGTTTGTCCTGTGTGGGAATCGAACCCACGAGCGTTGGTGTCGAAGCCGCGTCATTGACCGCTACGCCACCGAGCTCGTCATAATATAACCTTGATGGCTTGATTATCCTTACTTAATTAATAACTTTTATATAAGTATGCTGGTTAATAATCTCACCGTCTATATATGGTTCAGCCATCATCATAAACATACAACTAGTATAAAAAAATTCAAAAACATCAAGATAATTATTGATATTAACCTATTCCAGGCATCTTGAGGCGCATTAGAGTACGTACAGACGAGATCATGGCGGCTCGTTAAAAATGGATGCGAATTAAAACAAGTCAGATGCGATCAAAGCCGACTCATAAATTATGAGCAGTGTTTCATAAAGTTGTTTCTAAGAACAAAGAGCATTCGTGTTACCTCGGAATTGCTTGAGAACGGCGAAGATTCGGGCACTGCTGGGTCGATATATCTTTTTTTTATACTTCATCGGGTGGCAGACAAGCATACGGTTCGCCTGATGTGAAGCGGTTACCGTAGCCATATTAACGCTCGCAACATAAAATATCGCTCGTGCGCCGCCACCCCCGCTGCCATCGCAGCATCTCCTTCCTTTCTCCCTTTCTGGTGACCTCACTAACTCGCAGGAATACAACAACCCTCAAGGGAATTGTTATTTGGCTGCGGTATTCTGTGAGGTGGAGGTACATTCCCCAGTCGGGTAGCTTACAGTTACGCACCCTAACTCTCTTTTCGCCAGATCTTCGTCTGTCAGTCAGCAGGGTGCACCGCAAGCAGATAAAGTTGGCTTTGGTTTAAAGATGTTGACGAACCACTTACACCCCAAAATATCTATCTGTTAGTAAGATAAAATGTGCAAAGATTCAGAAGCAGTGCTTACTTCAATAGACATGAAAATAGGCCAGTTGTAGTCGTCGTCGTCGTGATCGTCAACCCACTGCTGGGATACGGATGTCCGTATAGGGGATGTCCCCTCAATCGAAGGGGTTTAGAGCATACTCTACCATGCTGCTCAACTGCAGGTTGACGGAGTCTATGCTATATGTTTTTCAAATGCCTATAATACTTTGTACTTTTTCCTTTACTTTACTATGTTGTAAATTTATTAGATGTAATTTGAAGACATTACAAACATGAGCGCGTTGACTTCCACTATCAACGTTACAATTAGCTACTACTAGGAGTAAACATTTTCATGCTGGAATACTGTATTTCATAGTATATAGTCGTGATCTAGGTTCAAATACAGGCCACATTGTCAAGTGTGCACCCCTCCCCAAAAAAACAGCATATCAGTTCACTTGTAAGGTGTAAGTGGTTCATCAACATCTTCGAACCAAAGCCAACTTCACTTGCACGCGGTGCACCCTGCTGACTGACAAACGAAGCTCTGGCGAAAAGAGAGGTAGGGAGCGTAATTGTAAGCTACCCGACTGGGGACTGTACCTCCACCTCACAGAATACTGCAGCCAAATAACGGTTCCCTTGAGGGCTGTTGTGTTCCTGCGAGTGAGTGAGGTCACCAGAAAGGAAGGAGATGCTGCGATGGCAGAGGGGGTGGCGGCGCGCGAGCGATATTTTATGTTGCGAGCGTTAATATGGCTACGGTAACCGCTTCACATCAGGCGGGCCGTATGCTTGTCTGCCACCCGACGTAGTATAAAAAAAAAAAAAACTTGACTGCATTTCATTATATTCATTTCATAGACCAACACAATTAGTTGAATAAAATCGAATTTCACTTTTTAGTGACATTCCATTTTACTCAATATCTAAACGTCGTAACCCTGACTTTTCATGAAAATCGATTCTTAAGAAGTAAACTCTGAAACTCTCCTTCACAATTCCTAAATTTCCTCACTGCAGCGAATCCAAGGTATCGGTTCCAGGTCCTCTACAGTTTAATGCTTTATTGAAGTAAAAATAAACTTTTATTTTGAGATATCTTACGGTATATTGTTCTTAAAACAGACGAAATCGTTGCGTCTCGTTAAAATGAATAGGATTCGATCAAAGGGTCTCATAAATTATGGGGTTCATAAAGTTAATCATGCTTCAAACAAAGACCCGTCATGGACTATTGGGGCGTCGTTTCGTCGGTCTGTGATGGTCTTTATAATGGAAACTCGTTGATGTAGAAGTGTAGAGTCAGAGCAAAGAATACTCGACGTTATTATTATTAAGACTAGCTTCTACCCGCGGCTTTGCTCCACGTGAACGCTGTATATGGATAAAAAGTACCTTAAGTGTTAATTTAGAACATATTCTATATGTATGCCAAATTTCATCTATATCTGTTAAACCGTTTACCCGTGAAAAAGTAATAAACATCTATACTTCCATACATCCAGACATCCTTATATCATCATATAGTTTAATATTTATAATATTAAGTATGAAGTAGGATAAGTACATTATAAATAGGCGACTAAGGTTTACTATGGTGTGTGGTGTTAACAACGGGGGAGGTATTGTCAAACAAAGTTTATTTGACAGTACAAGTAAAAAAAGTTCTCGAAAACATGCTTAAGCAAGTACAACGTTGTAGTGTAAGTAAATGACTACCAATTACAACAATGGTAGAGAATTTTCTAGCACCATAAACATTAAAATAACAAAGTGAATTAAACACAAACATATCGTAAGTCGTTTATCATTAAAACACTCGATATTTAACGATTGTACAACGCATTAAATTTCGGAACAAAGTGCTTTGAAAGTTTCGAGTGCCATTCAAATAGCTCGCGTGGTTGTTCGCACAATAAACAAACTTTACAACCGTTCATTCACGAAAGAATTTCGTACAGTCACGCCATAGTATAATTATCTACAGTATGTCCATGGATACGCACTTGATTACTTCTTTAAATATTGTACATTCAATATATCTATATACATTAAAATCTAAACCCGTTATTATAAATTTTAGTACCATCTTTAGATGTTGTTATACTAAAAAAATATTCAATAGGTACAAACGAATTGACATGTCCAAGATAGTGGAGATTTAATTGGCCTAATTTTAAGCAATTGCATTTCCTCTCCAAGGTTTGTACTATACTCTTCTCCCCATACCTTTAAATTAAATGGTTTATGTTAAACGATAGACAGAGGACTATAGAATGTGATGTTTTTGCTTATGGCAGTATATTTAGTGTACCTATTCTATTCTACCTACAAACGAACGATCCATCTACGTAATATTTTTTAGGGTTAATTGATATACTAAACAATTAATATCAGTCAATCACTTAGTTTGATCGTTGATTTATCAAGAATACTTGCCCGTTATATTAGTGATGAAACGCGAAGAATACTCCTTGGGTTGACAGCTGCATATATAGGTTACGTGTATTTGCTTAATAGTTACTGGTACAGACAGACAGACACAGACTTGAAACAGACTAAATTTTATACGACCACGACTCAGACTTGATTAATACCGAATACATTTCTTTCTGGTAAAAATAATCATAATTCTATGTTCTAGGCAACTATATCGATTGGTTGAAATAAAGGTTGTAAACTAAAGAAACAACGATTTATCTATTATATGAGGTTAACCGCGGCCAAAAACATTTATAGAAATTATTATTCTGAATATTCATGTTTATTACTATGCTGCTAGTATCGTTTCATTGGGCCCTTACGTCATATACGTTTGGGAGTGAAACAGCTGCTCTTCATTATGCTGTGGCACGGTCGCGTGCCGTAATATTTACAACATAATTCTAATGAGTGCCAACATCAATTAGTTATATTTGTTTAGCAATACTGTTGTGTACATTTGACGGTGTTAGGTAAATTAAATTGTAGGTACGATAGCAATCGAATGTTTCGGTTTTATGAAAATTAGGGTTACGCCCATGTTGTAAACGGGGGTATAAATAATTAAGTGGATTGTAGAATTTTTCTTATGTCAATCAAAATTAATATACTCGCGGCATTTTCTTTATTTATAGAAGTTTTCTTGCTCTTTTTTTTATTATAGAGTAAAATAATATTTAAAGAAGTTACGAGTACTTATTGTGCATCAACCCAAACTCATCCCAGTGCTAGGATACGGGTCTCCCCTCAATCAAACGGGGGTTTAGAGCATACTCCACTGCGCAGCTCAACTGCGGGTTTGCAGAGGCCAGTGTTTTCAAGCCGCCCAAAGGCCACTGACTTGGCTTAACGGCTGTCATCCAATGACAACAGCCTGGACTGACGATGTGCCCTCCAAAGCTAATCCATAGCTCAAGATAAATAAACCCAACCGTGGGCAGGCTACGGTCGTCGTTGCTTAACTTGCGGGATCGACCAGACTAGACGACGCCATCGAGCTTCTCTTGTTTTCTCACTTTACTTATAACACAGATATTAATGCATGCACCTATGCATGTAAAATAATAATGTAAAAAATTTAGTTATTAAAAAGACTTGCTTGCGCCCGCGACTTTGTACGCGCGTATCCCGGTGTCCCGTAGAAATTTTCAAAAATGTTTTCTTAGTGGATGTGTACGTCAAACCATATGCCAAACCCATATGCCAAATTTCAACCCAATCCATCCACTAGTTTTTGGTATCTTATTGTATATACGGTCACACATAACGACACAACCCTCACAGCTTAGCTGATTTAGGGTTACATAATCGCTATTTTTATGTGTGACAAATAAATAATAGCATTAGGTAAAGTACATACATAAAATTATATAACGTTAAAGATTTTTATTTCTGTAACAATTATTCAAAATTTCATAGATAACTTTTTAAATAAATTTGCTGATGCTGACTACTGCAATAAACACGTCAATTTTTGAGCGTGGGAGGATAAGCATACATCAAGTTACAAAAGTTGGTTATTATATTCATTTCAGGATGTCCGTTACATATTTTTTAATAACCCAATGCGTATTTAACACATTTATACCTATTACATTCCGCACTGGAAATTCAACTCGAAACGCCAACAGTGGTAACAATAATAGTGTTGTGACTAATTGATGAGCCGGTAAGGGGAGGTATCGATATTTTGAATAATTTAACACGACGATGACGGTTAGACGTCACTCGATGATTGGATTGAGTGTCTAAACACGTTATATATTGAAGCGGGCGATTTGTCATGTCAAGGCTGCTAGCTTGATTTCTTACAAGATATTGAATTAAAGACAAATACTTCTACGTACATAAAGAGTTCTACGTACATATAATATAAACGTATATACATGGCGCACAACTTTCATATTATCAACTGAGGAGCTCGATGGCATCGTTGCGTATGTCAGTCTAGTTGAACAAGCAAGTTAAGCAACATCTACCGTAGCCTGTCCATGGGTGGGTTTATTTATCTCGACCTCCTTCGTCCTTCAAAGGGCACGTTGAGCCGTTTGTCCCGGCTGTTGTCATTAAATGATAGAAAATACTGGCCTCCGCCTACCCGCAGTGTGGTAGACTTATCTAAAACCCATAGATTGAAGGGAAATCTGTATCACAGCAGTAGGATGAATAAGGGTTGACGACGAACCAGTATTAGTAAGTAACCTTTATTTTTATATAGGGCCCCATAAGGCACGAGCTTTTTCCATTTTGAGATTATTTTAAGACGCTCTTGTCTCATGTCTGTTGTCTGAGATAAGTATTTTAAAAAAATGTCATTAATGTCAAGCATCTTATACAATATTTCCTACAATATAATATTTTAAGCCAAAATGCCTTTGAGCCTCAATTATAAATTAGCGTTTTTACTTAACTAGTTATGCGTCTGTTCCTCTCGCGTATATTTTCATAGGATCAAGACTCCACCAAAATGTAGGGGATATGCTTTCATTCATTTGACACGATATGGTGTCAAACGGAGTATAGCGAGGTATGTAAAATATATAAATATATCGAAACACATTTTTTCGCAAATCTCCGCTTTAGTAGAATCCGGGCCCGAAACTGTAACTTGGTCGTATTCTTACGCGATTATAACTTTAAAAAAAACAATACCAATCCGATAAGTTGTACTCGCATGAAAAAACATAAACAGATAAAGGTCGTTTAGTTTAATAAATAATAATAATAAATAAAATAAATAAATATTGTCACACAAATTACACAGCGCCATCTAGCCCCAAAGTAAGCGAAGCTTGTGTTATGGGTACTAGACAACTGATAAACATACGTAAATACACTTTTTTTTTTGTAAATACATACTTATGATACATAGAAAACACCCAGACCAAGACAAACAAACATGTTCATACACACAAATGTTTGTCCCGTGTGGGAATCGAACCCACGAGCGTTGGTGTCGAAGCCGCGTCATTGACCGCTACGCCACCGAGCTCGTCGTTAATGTGTCGACAATCCTTGTGCATCCCACTGGAATGCCGGTCTCCCCTAAATCGAAAGGGTTTAGAGTATACTCCACCACGCTGCTCAACTGCAGGTTGGCGGAGTTTAGTTTTATAATATTGTTTAACATATTAAAAAAGCCTAAAAAATATAAACCGAATAGTCGATACAATTTATGTACAATTTCCTAAACTAATCGAGTGATCCCCTCACTAATCCATTTCATGTTTAAGTTTCAATAATTTCCTTAGGGATTAAGGATGTATTTGACGATGTCCACCGTTGTGAATTATTAACCCTTCGGTCTATCGGGCTTTCTGATTGGAGATTATATTATTTATTCCACTACAAGTTGATTGCGATTTTAGAATGAGCTAGTGTTGTAGTAAATTGAAATTTAGTAAACCTCGTAAGAGAGCCGAATTGACATGTGCAAATTGAATCAGCAGTTTGTAAGTAATAGCACAATATTTGTTTTCAGTTTTACGTCGATGTCTCAAAAAGTGAAAAATCTATTTTGTGTAATCAAATTAAATTCTTTATTTAACCATTGGCCCCTTGTGGGCACTTCATGTAATTTTCTTATTTTTGTCTTCTTTTTTATCTACCAGCATTTCGGAATTGACACATTGTGTTGAGATAGTTCTTCAACGGGGGTTTTTATTTTGATGAAATTTGATGGATACATACTGTTATAACCTAGGTATGTACAGAATAGTGCTAGCGTCATATCATCTATGTCAGCAATTCTATCAGAGTCCGTTTGGTTAATATATTTTAGTTAGTCAGTCTGGTTCAGAGCTCCCGCGAGATAGGTTGCAAAAAGGTCTCCTCATTATATACCGAAATATAATGTCCTTCAGTTCATTTAGTCTTTTTTTTTAAAAAGCCTTCGAGGAGACCTCCTATAACATTTGGTGGCAGCGGTGGGATACCGAAAATATTCCAGTGCCGTGTCCGTATAATCCGCCGACCAGACTCACCATAAACTATTTTCCAAAACTTTTTCGTTTTAAATAAGTGAAAGTGCTAAAGTGAAATAAGTGCGTGAAACTCACCTTCAAGCAACACTGTTGCTCTCTGGTTCATATACCTACTTACCTGCGCTGCACATCCAGCCTGATATCCTGAGGAAGTATCCTGTGTTCACTTACCTCAAGGCATCGCTGCAGTGTCGTATCCTGGTATCCTGGAAGGTCAAACTTACCTTCGTCGCGCACACCTGCCGTTCTATCTCCGTGTCCAGCCAAGCTGCTATTGACCTGTGAAGTTGTGAATCCTGGGAAAGAAATTATTCAAGGCCATCCCGCACCCTGTGGAAAGAAAGCATTCGTGTGTGTTATCCGTGTTTACATTAACATTTCCCGTGTGACTCTGACTATCTGAGAATGCAGTTCGTGCCTACGTCAGTGTTCTACGTTATCGCCGCCTACGCAGTATTACTGTGAGTCTTTGGTTATTGTATTACATTGTTTATTAATTATTTTCATTAATCAATTCTTGTTAACTGCATTAACTAAATTAAGTGATATTTTTTTGCATAGATTTTATACGTCCTTGAAACTTAATTAGTGATGTCTAAAGGTTTAAAATCCGAGGACGCCAAACTCAGAATCGAAATCCCAGAGGGTACACTCCCCCAAACTGAGGACAATAAATCACCAGTCAGTCCTTCAGCTACCACTTCTAGAGTGACTAGGGCCCGCTCCGCTTCATCCGCCAAGATGGATTTGAACACTCTGTTTCAATTCGTTAAGCCATATGATGGCAGTCGCGATACTTTAAATTCTTTTATCACCAATTGTAATAATGCTTACGAGGAAGCATCCGAAACACAGAAACCTGTGTTATTCAAATACATCTTGTGCCAGCTGCAAGGCAAGGCAGCTGCTGCTTGTTCAATTAAGGAGTTTACATCATGGGAACAATTAAAGGACTTCCTAAGGAATCAGTTTAGCGAGAGGAAGCATTTTGCGCATCTTCTCATGGATCTGCAGGAGAGCAAACAATTAGTGACAGAAGATGTCGGTAAATTCTCTTTAAGGGTTGAGACATACTTATCGCAAATTTTAACAGAAATAACTCTCACGTCAAATAAACCAAAGGAGCTTCCCGGCAGAATAGCTGCCATGGAGGATTTAGCTCTCCATCATTTTCAAATGGGGTTAAAGCCCCGAATTTCTAGCATAGTCCGGTGTAGGGGCCCAAAAACCCTCAATGAAGCTATAAATCTGGCTATTTCGGAGGAAAGGATTCAGGAAAGCCTTTATAGAGGTAATCAACAGCCTGTGAACAGACCAAATGGTGGAAATAACCAAAATCAATCTTTAAGATTTCAAGGTCAAAATCAAAATAAATTCAAGGCCCCTTTCAAACCTTCCCCGGGCCCTTCAGCACCATTCTGTCGGTACTGCAAAGCTGTTGGTCACGACATAAAGGACTGTAAAAAACGCGAATACAATAATAGTCGTAATCGCGATCAGAAAATAGGCTCCGGGCCTTCTGCCCAAAGTTTTAACAACGTTCCACGTATTAACTATACTCAAAACTCCTCTCATGAGGACAATCCTTATGAGGAAGGTCACGATGAAGTCGACCTCCTAGCTGACGATCATTTAAACGAGTAGTCGTCTCGTCCCGATGTCGCACGAGTCGTCAACCTAAAGCCGACATCACACTCAATTCCAACACGATTACACAACAGGGTAACCAGCCCCAAATAGGAAATCGTAGTTCTAATAAATTTTCCAAATCTACCACAATTACACGACAGGGTAGTCAGCCCCAAATAGGAAATTGTGTCTCAAAAACCACTGAATCTGATATGATTATACGACAGGGTAACCAGCCCCAAATAGAAAATCATGTCTCAAAAACCACTGAATCTGATATGATTATACAGCAGGGTAACCAGCCCCAAATCGGAAGTCCCATCTCAAATAGAAACCTTGATAAACATCCAGAATTAGACGTTTATGAAATCAGCATAGACGCAACCAACAGGTTGTTGCCCCATATCCTTGTTTATACACAAGTATCCGATATTCCGCTAACTCTCTTGGTGGACTCAGGTTCTGCCATATGTTTACTAAAACAATCTTGTGTTCAGAAGTCTCCTGCTCTAAAGAAGGAGCCAATCAAATTGAAGGGCATTGACCCAGGCGAAGAAACAACGCCAACCCTAGGCCATTTTCAGCTGAAACTACAGCTATCCGAACAAAAACGGATTTCCCATAAATTTCATCTCATACAAAATATAAATCTGCCTTATGATGGCATAATTGGGTCAGATTTCCTCACATATTTCGGATGTAACATAGATTACATCCATGACATTATCAGAGTTGGAAAAACATCTGTGAAACTCCATTTCTTTGAACCATCTTATGTCATTCCTCCACGCTCTGAAACAGTCATCGAATGTACTGTTCAAAACCCTGAGTTGAAGGAAGGTACAATCACCGACCAACACTTATCAGACTCTCTTTTGGTCTCAAACTGTATCGTAAGAGTAAAGCAGAATAAGCGAATTAATATAACCATCGCTAATACATCAGAGAGTCCGGTAAATGTTCATGCCAACCTGAAACTCAAACTAGATCCATTACCAATAAATTCCATCCAGATCCCAGATAATCCAATGGATGCGACCTCACGTGCTAACCAAGTAGTAAGCTCGTTACGAATCTCTCACCTTAATAAAGAAGAATCAGACGCACTCATCGACCTCTGTACTCAATACTCCGATATCTTCCATTTGGCTGATGATAAATTAACTTTTACCACAGCATTAAAACACCAAATCAAAACCAGTACGGATATCCCTATCAATACAAAATCTTATCGTTTCCCTGAATGTCATAAAAACGAAGTTCAGAGTCAAGTCCAAGAGATGCTGGATCAAGGCATCATTGAGCCCTCGTTATCCCCCTGGAGCTCACCTATATGGGTGGTCCCCAAAAGGGCCAATTCCCAAGGTCGCCCTCAGTGGCGAATAGTCATCGACTATAGGAAACTTAATGACATCACCATCGGGGAGGTTTATCCAATTCCCCAAATTTCTGAAATCCTTGATCAGCTGGGCCAGAGTAAATACTTTTCCACGCTAGATCTAAAATCCGGTTTTCACCAAATTTTGGTTTCTCCAGATGACGCAGAGAAAACTGCGTTTTCCATCCCTCAGGGTCATTTCCAGTTCAATAGAATGCCTTTCGGACTAAAGAATAGTCCCGCAACTTTCCAAAGGTTAATGAACACTTGCCTTACTGGGTTACAAGGTTCACGTTGCTTCGTATATCTTGACGACATAGTCCTATATTCACATGACCTAAAATCTCATATCCAAAATTTGGGTCAGTCTTCGAAAGACTTCGACAGTTTAACCTGAAACTCCAACCAGATAAGTGTGAGTTTCTCCGAAAAGAGGTCACCTATCTAGGCCACATCATTGGTGAAGATGGTGTGAAACCAAATCCTGAAAAGGTAAAAGCAGTTACCAAATTCCCTACTCCTAAGTGCGCAAAGGATATAAAATCCTTTTTGGGATTAGTCTCTTATTACAGGCGTTTTATCCATGGGTTCTCGAAAATCTCGAAACCATTAACCTCTCTGTTGAAAAAAGATGTCACTTTCAGTTGGCTCAATGAGCAACAATTAGCATTCGAAACATTAAAAGACAAATTAGTAAATGCTCCTATCCTTGCCTATCCTGACTTTAGCCAACCATTCATACTTACCTGTGATGCTTCTAATTACGCGATATCCGCTATCCTGTCCCAAGGTCCTATTGGACAAGATCGCCCCATAGCATATGCTTCGCGCACACTCAACAGGGCCGAGTGTAATTATAGTGTCACGGAAAAGGAATGCCTAGCCATTGTTTTCGGGACCAGCACCTACCGGCCGTACTTGTATGGTCACAAGTTCACAATAGTGACAGATCATAAACCACTCCAGTGGCTCTTTAACTGTAAGGATCCCGGCTCGAGATTAGTTAGGTGGCGACTCAAACTCGAAGAGTACCAGTACAATATCCAATATAAAAAAGGCAAAATTAACGCCAACGCTGATGCTCTGTCAAGGTATCCCGTCAACCCTATTCAGCTGACCGTTTCCGATCCTATTCCAGGTCCAAGCAATGTCCCGGATAATCCCGACCTACCATCTACGCTCCTAGGTCCAAATGTCCTTGCTGATGGTACACCCCAGGAGGATAGCCAGTCACCAGCGTTTAGCCCTTTAACGTTAACCGATCTTGATGTCCAACTACCTTGTATCCCGTTAGACCCAAGCAACAATGACTTGCCTTTAGTCGAATTACTTGACGGTATTGATCTAGAGGAGGTACCGCTTATTTCAGGTGAACCCGAAATCACTGATCCTTTAAACCCCGATCCTTTTGTAGATTTGAATCCATCTCCAAGTGTTCCTTCTTGTGATTATAAATCCTTCTTAAAATCCTTAAATAACAAGGATACCTTCAATTCTGCCATAGAAGAACATAACTCAAATATCCTAAGAAGTCCCGTAAAAACCATTCTTATCCCAGTTCCAATAGATTTAGATGAATCTAACCCTTACTCTAATGATATCCTTCAAAAACTGGAAAACCAAGATATCCTTGACAAGGAGAGACAATTGCACTCCTTCTTAAAGTTTGAATCATCCGGAAAAACCTTTTATTTCCTCTTCATCAAAGTACACCACTTCGACGAAGCATCATATCCTGACATTTTCCAAACTATACAACGAGTACGCGATGAGCTTGTCGTTATCGGAGATACCAATGAAATTGGTATTACCGACTTCAAAGATCCCTTCCAACGTCACTCCTTCCCTAAGATATATAACATCTTGGCATACCTGTTCCATAACACTAATATCAAGGTAAATATCTATCATGATAGTATCATATATCCTACCCCGACGGAGATCAAAAAGATACTCCGAGATAACCATGACATTCCTATAGCTGGCCACTTAGGCGTCTCCCGTATGCTCAGTAGAGTGAAAGAATCCTACTACTGGAAAGGCATGCAAACAGATATAGAGACTTATGTCAAACAATGTAAGTCGTGCCAGGAAAATAAAGCGCTGAGGAAAATTAATCGCGCTCCAATGCAAATCACTAGTACTTCCACAGCGCCCGGCCAACGCGTTGCCCTAGACATCGTTGGACCCCTCCCTGAAGCTGGTCCTGCAAAGCTTAAATACGTACTTACCATCCAAGATGACCTTACAAAGTTTTCATCCGCATATCCCATACGTAGTACCACAGCCGAAGAGACAAGCGAGTGTCTACTTCATTACATATCTATTTTTGGAATCCCCAAAATTATCTTGACGGACCAAGGTACCAATTTCACTGCCGACTTGTTTAAAAGTACCTGTGAATTTTTAAAAATCAAACAATTATGGTCTTCGCCTTATCATCCACAAACCCAAGGCGCCCTTGAGAGAAGCCATTCCACTCTCAAGGAGTACCTAAAATCCTACGTAAATAAAGACCAAACAAATTGGCCCCGTTATATATATACAGCCATGCTAGCCTATAACACGGCAGTCCATTCCACAACTCATTACACTCCTCATGAGTTAATGTTCGGTTCTAAACCCTTCATGCCGAATTCTGTGTTTGAGGATAACTTAGGCACAACTTACCCTGACTATGTAAAGATGTTACAGAACCGACTCAGATATTCTCGGGATAAAGCTCTCGAATTCATCCGCCGATCTAAAGAATCCGCTAAAACATATTACGATAGCCGCACGCGCCCAGTGCGATACAAAGTAGGGGATTTTGTCTACATCAAAAATCATCTAAGATTGCGCAAAGCCCTATCACCAATATGGAAGGGACCTTTCAAGGTGGTTAAAATCCACGGTAACAACACCCTCTCCGTATTGATGAATAGAAGACACGTGCGGCATCACTACGACGAAATAAAGCGTGCTGAAGTAAACAGTACTTCCCAGTAACCTGTAACATAAGGAAAATATAGATTAGTACATACATTAAAGTTAATCATAAATATATATAAAAAAAACTTACCTTGACACTAGTTTGAACTAGTTTAGTATTAACTATTAGTAATTATGAAATAGGTTAGTTTTGTTAGCTATGTGTAATAGTAATAAAAAATATAACAAAATATTATAAGAAATAAGTTTATATACCTTAGAATAAAATAAATCATAGAGCTAGTGTATACATGCAATACTACATGAAAATAATATGTATTGCTATGTTAATGTATAATTATGTATATTATTTGCAGTGCCTCTGCCGATCCAGTGCGTCAGGATTATATCAAACCTATAACTAATAGCTCGGGCGTCTATTTTGACTATCTAGGAAACCTGAAAATAACAAAAGGCCGTTTGAGTGTGCTCATACCTAAAAATATAGGTCATTTTATAGCACACATAGATAACATTAATACCGCCCTGGGTACCGCCAGGTTCCTATGCAAACAGGCCGGAGTAGTGGAGGAGATACGCTGTCATAATATACTGGAACCACTTACGACTAGATACCGCGACATGGTATCCCAGTTCGATGCTATCGCCCATCTGTCGGACAATAGGTCAAAACGGGCATGGATAGGTGGTATAGGTACCATGTTAAAAACTGTGTTTGGCACCCTCGACGAAAACGACGCCATAAAATATAACGATGCAATAGAATCTATGCATAACAACCAGGTTAAATTAAGTTCCCTAGTTAAAAATAATATACTTGTAACTCAATCTGTAATTTCTGCATATAACAACTCAATACAGAAAATACAAGTTAACGAAGCTGTACTCAGCCAAGCTATCGACGATCTCTCATCAAATATTAAAAACCTAACTTTCATTTCAAACCGTATGGAAGTTCAGAATCATTTAAATTTCATACTTAATAACATTGAGACTTCTATACTTGCCTTATCATTTCAATTGGAAGACATCGTTAACGCTGTCCTAGGCAGTAGTCAAAACATCCTGCATCCAGGTGTGATTACGCCGCTACAGCTATACCGAGAGCTCGCTGATAACTATAGGCACCTACCTGATTTCTCGGAACTGCCTGTGGAGCTAGACTTAAGTTTAATTCATGTTTTATTAAAGGTATCAAATGTCGTGTGTTACTGTGTGGGTAGTACTGTTGTTTTTGTATTGCAGATTCCTCTAGTGCAAACCAGGGAATATGTACTATTTCGCAATATAGCACTGCCAATGCCTCATGATGTTAATAGATTGGATAGTTTTAGTTTGATAGTACCCGGAACTAATTTCATAGCAATAACCAAAGACAAAACCAACTACTGTAATGTGGAAAACTTAAATAAGTGTACTGCCATAGTTTCCCAAGTATATATGTGCCACGTCAGCAATGTATTCTCTACGGACTCCAGACCAACCTGTGAAAGTGAATTGATATCAAAGGTGGTCTCTAAATTACCGGATCAGTGCATTACAAGGTCGATTGTTGGAAAGTTAGACATTTGGGAACCATTAGCAAATAATAGATGGCTTTTTATACTATCCGAAAGTAATAAGATTACGGTAGAATGCATTAAATCAAATTTGTACGAAACTAATATTCAAGGTGTGGGAATGGTGATATTGCCACCCCACTGCACAGCTTATTGTAAAAATACGAAATTAATACCGCAGTATAACAACTTATTCAATATTGTAAGTCCTATAAACGTTTCAGATTTTAGTTTAATAAATAATAGTTGCTGTAAACCCGTCGATGTCGACAATGTAAAACCTAATAATATGTCCCATATCCATCTACAACATTTGCAATTAAATCAGTTAACTTTAGAAAATAATATTTTAGACAGTCTCTTAAAAGACACTAACGATATACAACCTACTCCGCACATAGTGAGGTACGGGACACATTATTCTATCTTAGTTTATTTAATTGTTCTTGTTATAATATCGTATATATCTTTAAGGTTATACTGTAAATTTAAACCTGGCCGCAACCTCGTTAATATTCAGAAAACACAAAATATCAAAGTTATTGAAAATTATTCAGGCTCTGATAGTATAGAGGATATACCACTTCCAACAGTTAGGAGTATAGTTTAAAATCTAAATTTTACTACCTACTGTTTATAAATTTCAACATTTTTTCCTTTGCCAAACTTCGGAGTAAAAAATTCCGAAGTTTTCCCTATGGGGGGAGGTGTTATAACCTAGGTATGTACAGAATAGTGCTAGCGTCATATCATCTATGTCAGCAATTCTATCAGAGTCCGTTTGGTTAATATATTTTAGTTAGTCAGTCTGGTTCAGAGCTCCCGCGAGATAGGTTGCAAAAAGGTCTCCTCATTATATACCGAAATATAATGTCCTTCAGTTCATTTAGTCTTTTTTTTTAAAAAGCCTTCGAGGAGACCTCCTATAACAATACGAAACGTTATAAGAAATTTTAAGTTTTTCAGTCAAGAAAATCAGATCAATTCCAAAATATACAAACCTATATTCATTTTTTTTATCCTTATTCGATTTAAAGACCTTGCTCATTTAACTTGCTTGCCCAGAAATATCGCTTGTTCATTGATGTTAAAAATCTAAAGATCTAAACGAGTCAGGGCGACAATTGTAGTAGCGACGAATCGCCATGCTCTTGTAGCAGTCCACGCACACTAACAGACTGCGACCGTGACTATTAGTCGCAGCGACCAACTTTTTGAACACCGAGTACTAAGCGACCAATTCTTCGTACGACAAGAAGTACAATTGATTGGTCGCCGTAACTCTTCCCACTCGTCTCGGCGATCTGCCTATCTCTCAGTGCACTGTACAAAATAGATTCCATGTTCTGACACGCATACATCGAGAGAGACGTCAATTCTAAGACGGAAAGTCAAATTCCAAATGCTTCTTACTAATTTCTTCTGATTAAATTCGTTGTGAGTTCCAAGGCAGCCGTAGTTTTATCCGGGAACTGCAATGGACTTCACTGTTCACCAAGTTCTCATGAGAACTAATAAAATCAAAGACCTTGGCGTAATTATTGACTCTAAATTAATTTTTGACGAACATATTGATTATATTGCGAACAAGGCGTCGAGAGCACTTGGATTCTTAATTAGGTCTTGCGCGAATTTTAGTAATCCAAAACCAATAAAGGTTTTATACTGTTCCTTTGTGCGAAGCATTCTTGAGTACGCCTCTGAAGTATGGAATCCTATGTACGATGTTTATAGAAACAGATTAGAAAATATTCAGAAAAGATTCCTGAGGTACTTGCAGTATAAATGCAGAAATCAACTTCCCGATTATATCGCCAGATGTAAGAAGTATCATTTTCTTCCACTTGAACTACGCAGAAATACGTCTGATGTAATCTTTATGAATAAAATATTGAATAATAAAATAGATTGTCCCCAACTCCACAATGAAATTAAATTCAATGTTCCATATAGACGACTAAGAAAATTCCAACCTTTTAATGTCCCGCGATGTAACACAAATTATCGTCAAAACTCTTTTATCTGCAGAGCAAGCAAGCAATACAATGTGTTATCGTATGATTACCCGACAATCGACATTTTTACAAGTAGTCCTGCGGTAATTAGGCGAGCTTTGTCCGGTCGGTTTTTCAGCGACAAATGATTCTCTCTCATTTGATTAAGATACTTAATGGTTATAATAAAGGGTATACATTGACTTGTGTGATTTCTTGGATGTGGATATTTTAAATCTACAATTTTAAAGTTTTAATTTGAACTAGTATCTTAAGTGTATTTGTTACCTGTGAAAACTTTTTAATGGCTTTTTGAAGTTAATTAGTACTGTATATTTTGATGCTTATAGCTGTAAGTTTTCCGAATGAATAAAATAAAAAAATAAAATAAATAAATAAGTACGTCTCAAGCGATCAATTTCATTGTTCGTCTCAAGCGACTCCAAAACGACGCGACTCTAGATCGAATGATGGCATAAAAATCAGGAACCCTCGCTACCGCAAACATGCTCGACGCACTACAACATCTTGGGAGTTTCTGAGTCCGGTATGCGTCATTATACTGGCCTCTTATAAAAGCATATAGCGATGGCACAATTTTTATGCGTCTCCTATCTATCCTAGTAGGCATTTAAAATGTTACTTGGACAGAGTAATTAAAGTGAAACGAGGGATGGTTTAAATCGATTGCGTTTTAATGACCCGTCCCGTCCGATGTCATTCATTTTGACAACTAAAATTATTATACCTTGTAGAGAATACGGCCAGTCAGTTTGGAAGGATCGATAGCTTGAAGCGAGACTTGAAGAAGGCTCGACCAAGTTAATAATTAAATCTTTTATTTTAAATCATATATTATTTATCTCTTAGTGTATTCTACTATCGACTGTATAGTAAAAGGATATAACTGCAGTATACTTATCTATAGTTAACATTAAATGACTTACGCATTTATTATGATGTTTAAAAATATTTTATTAATTCTAGGGTTCATTTTGGGTGTTGCTGGTTAATTCAAGTTAAAAGTAAAGTGGGTGCTACTGCACCCCTGACTTTACAATAGGCCGTGTCTTTGAAGGATTTTTTTTTTCATAATGCCCACACCATATTTTTATAGTCGCACTGCATGCTATAGGCATGTATAAAAATGTAAATAAATAAATATTTCTGGACAATTTACACAACGCCATCAAGTCTCAAATTAAGCGCAAAGCTTGTGTTATGGGTACTAGACGACTGATAAATGTACTTAAATACATTTTTTTTTGTAAATACATACTTGTTATACATAGAAAATACCCAGACCAAGACAAACAGATATATTCATGCACACAAATGTTTGTCTTGTGCGGCAATCGAACCCACGACCTCGGAGTCAAAGTGGCCATTGCTAACCATTCGACCACCGAGCTCGTCAAATGACAGTCTCCCAAATTTAAAAGTAACATGTTCATAAAAGTTTAAATTTCTTAATCCATAATTGTTTTTTCATTCTTTTATTGTAAGTGACCAGATGCAGAAACTTTCGAAGAACGGAATCTCGGAGCAGGGTAACACTTTAACAGCTGGAATTTTACCTATATCAGCTATATTTATCTATATAGCTGACATATATTGCTGTTTAACTACAAATTGGAGTTAATAATCTACTATAACTAGAATAATCTGGGAATATGCCTAACCTATTCTCAGAATATTACATTGCTATTTCCTTCATAAGTGCACCCGAGTGTAATACGTCATAAGCGATGCACGTATTGCTTGAATCAAAGATGTAAGGATTAATTAATTAATTTGTGCTCTCAGGCGATTTCAACGCTTTAGTTACATTTTGATTGCAATTAGAGATACTATATTCAAATGCTACTGTACTGTTTTAGGTTATCTCATTGTCATCTAGTTTTTTATTATTGCTAACATAAATACTGATTGGGAAAATAAATGCAGTGTATCTGTAACGGTGGACTGCTATGCCTTTTTTCGTAGGTACTTAATAGTTAGATAGCGCCACGCTGCGACTTTACAGCAGTAAAAAATGTGGAAAAAATTGTTGCCGTCACTTCCTGCCCCCTTACCACCGCGATTCAATAACTGAATAAAATGCTTATTTATACCAATGAATAAGCAATCTATTCAGTTATTGAATCGTAATAAGAGTTGATGGTAAGGGGGCTGGTAGCTAAGTTGGAAAGAGCACTTGGTCGATCATCGAGAGATCGTGGGTTCCCTCCCATCCTACCTAGGTGGAGAGGTGAACTTTCCCATTTTAAAAGTATTAATATGAATTCCGGCAAGTTGGCTAAAATCAAGTATTAAAATAATAAATGTAGGATGGATCAATGATGTGTTTTGTCTGATTATACAAATTGAGAAATGAAAAAGACAAGTAATAACGGAAAGACAGAAGAGGAAAATCAGCTTCTTCCACGTGACTACTTGCACGTGAAGTCAAATTCCAAAAGCTTCTTACTCCTACTAAATTCTTCTGATTGAATTCGTTGTGAGTTCCAAGGCAGCATACTATAAACCCCGGGACTGCAGTGGACTTCATTGTTCATTGCCTTTTTTGATGGTCACCGTTGTGTAATCCTGGCTATACAGGAGACACAGTGGTGGGCCCCCGTCCCGTACTTGGATGTTAATATCCGTATGAGTCTTTGAGACGAAAATGAAAATTTTAAATTGGAATTATAAATTTAAGCAGTTGAACATTTCGTAATTCGCAAAAAAATGTAATAGTTCATATATAAAAGGCGTACAATTTTTGTATTCATTGGTGCACTATTTCGCACTAAAATAGATTATCGAATGACAACTGGAAATTGCCATAAAATATTTAAAATCCAGATCTTCGCGAACAAAGTTAACAGCCATTACAACAAAACAAAGGCCATAGACGAAAGAAGTCAATCGAAAGAACCTTTAAAATCAAAGTGAAAATACCAAATCCAAATTCAAATATTCCAAATTCGAATCACTCCCGCCCAATCCGTTTTCAACTATTATCATTAAGATGGGGTCGTGCTGAATTTAAATAACTATTTAGCGAGTAATAATGGCCCAGGCCCGGTACGTGCACCAGATGTTAATTGCTTGCAGTTATTTAATAACGGAACGGAACGGTTAGGTCAGGCTAGTAACGTAATATTAGGGATAATCACGTGGTATAGGGATATTAGTGAATTTGTGAATCACTAAATACGGCCCTGTTAGATGTACTTGTAGTTCAATCAATGTATAGTGAACTGTTGCTTCGTAATTTGGTGGGTAGTGAATAGGGTTAATCCGTTTTTATAATATATACCTATACTGTTATTATAAAGAGGAAAAACTTGCTTGTTTAAAATCGATACATTTTGAAAGTACTGACTTTTAATAATTATTTGTTGCAATAACTATTAAAATTGGTCTAAGGGTGATTATAAAGCTACATATATTATATTCAGATATAATATATGATATATTTGTTTTTTAGTAATGATGAAATATAAAGTTGACGCAAGCGAAGCAGATGTATATAGATGTATAGTATATATATAATTTGATTTGAGATAATTGTATTAATGAATCCCTAAATACGGCACTGTTCATTTTCAACACCAACCTACACCAATATTACAAAGAGTAAAGAGAAAAGATTTGTATTTTTTATCCTTTCCGGTAACTTGGTTATGTTGATGTCTAGTAGTCGATCAACTTTAGGCGTAGTTGATCCATTTACTAGTCGATATATGGGCGGCAACCATTACCCGACCCTGAATTACCAGCAGCTCCATAGAATCATGTATAAGACGATTTAAAAATATAAATTATCCAGTATGGCGTGTAAGTGGCTCACCCCGAACTATAGAGCCAAAGCCAACTATACCTGCACATGGTGCACCCTGCCGACTAGCGAAAAAGGCTCTCCCGAAAGAGGGGTAGGATTACTGCATTTGTAAGCTGCCCGACTGGGAAAGTACCTCTACCTCACAGAATACCGCAACCAAATAACAATTCCCTTGAGGATATTCTTCTGAGTGAAGTCACCAGAAAAGAATGAGTTTCTGCGTTGGCAGCGAGGGCGGTTTGTCTCGTCACGTTGTTTGTCCGCGATGGAATCCTAAACTACTGAACCGATTTTCATCAAATTTTGCACACTGTATGCAGTTTAATCCAACTTGAGAGATATGATAGTTTTTGACTCATCGGAAAAAATAACGTAAAAATATTTAATTCCGATATTAGGCGATACGAAGTTCGCCGGGCCAGCTAGTATGGCTATAAATTAAACCAACAAAAGTGTATTACTTAAAACGGAACCATGTCATTTCCAATTGACGGATATAAAACGTAATTATTCTTATGTGTAACGAAATAACGTGTTTGATCACGCCTCAGTGGACACCCAAAGGTATGAACAATTATATTGAGCAAACAAGGGTCGACAAAACCATCTTTTTGAAGTCCCATTAAAAATAAACCAGGTAATCAATCACAACTCACTTTGAACTGATTTACTCGCAGGTAAGTACATAAATAACAAATTTGTGTGATCCATCATTTCGCTGAATAAATCATTTGATTTGATTTCACGTCCAAAATGTTGGGTATGGTCGAGCTAATTATGTCCATAATGACACCATGCTGACGGTTATTGGGCTTTGGGATATTGAAAATTCTCGGGGTATTAATAAAGAAATTTTTGTGCTTTGCGTAAAATTGGTTACCTACTTTTTTAGGGTTCCGTACCTCAAAAGGAAAAAGTGGAACCCTTATAAGATGATTTCGTTGTCCGCCCGTCCGTCAAGACCCGTTTTCTTAGAAAAGCGTAGAGGTATCAAGTTTAAATTAATATGCCATAATTAGGTCTGCAATCTCCTAAAGCTGTGAAAAAATTAAGCTTCTAAATCAACGCAATCAAAAGATACGGCCGTTTATGTTCCATTTATATCGTATATTTTGACATTCGTAAAGGGAATCAAAACTATAAAGTACTTTACAATAACTATAAAGTACTTTCCGTTGACTTGGAATCATGAAATTTGGCAAGAAGCAATGTATTTAGCACAAGTAAAGGAAAAAATACGAAAACCGTAAATTTGTAGTTATTTCACATAATTTACATGACTAAATTGTCTGAAGTTTATATGGAATCCTCGTTGCGCGAGTCCGACCCGCACTTCACCGGCATTTTTTATTCAATCTAAAAAGTAGTCTGCTTGATGAAAATGATTTATGGCTTCTATGAAGTGTCAAATATAATCATATAATAATCATCAGCTTTGGAGTGGGTAACCTCGATTATATGCCTTTCCTAATTCATAAATAGCATAATAAGCTATTCTCCACTTTCTGCACCCATCCTCTATTAACCACCTTTTTTTTTCAAAACATTATCTCAATTACAAAAGGAACCATATTCGTCATCGTTCTGTATTGTGGCACTTGCACTTCAGCGTGCTTACTCTAAGAAATATTGCGACAAATTGGGTTCTCCAATTAATTTCGCTCCTTCGAATTCTATCTATTCCTTAGAGCCTCTTCTCTCCATCGTTTATACTGCGAGTATTAACTTAAATACTAGCGAAGTGGTCACACACTGGTCAACGATTGAAGACTTCTCTTCGATTTTCTCTTCGTCTTAAAGCATGTCATTCATCAAGCAGCTAATGTTATAATAGAGATTAGAGAGAAAATTTTCATTCTGATTCCTTTAGTAAATTCATACGAATAACTCCACCACTCTATGAAGTTCCCATTTACATCGGAACAGATCATACTTCTTCCTCGTCATTCCTCTAGGACTGAGGGTCGTGACTAGCACGATATTTCCTAAGGCCTCTGACATTTAAATTGGCTCAGCGTTTCTTTGATGATGTCTGTGTACCACCTGATAGGTCTTCCTCAACTGTTATTTCCTTCTACTAGCCCTACAATTACTACTGCCCGTAATACCAGTACCATACTCCGATCATTCCATACAATGTACGTCGTATACCCCTTATTTTAGACCTTATAAGTATAATTCTCCATATCTTTTCGAATCGAGATATCAAATGTGTAATATAACATAATAAGGCACTATTACATATTAATACATAAATAATGGCGTCTGTACAGAGCAATGATAATGAGCGTTCGTGCGTGCTGCGTCATACAAAATGTTCCATATTCGTCTCCGAGGGGAGGTGAAGTCGATACGAAAAAGTTGTAGGGAGTGGTTATACTATACGTAGTACTTTTGATACTGTGCGAACAGTAATTCCGAAATTCACAGAAGTAGTCCAAAACTCCCAGTAGCTGTTCTAAAACGCTATAAGGCAACTAAAATGTAGCACAGTCAAAGGTAAAGACCTTTTATTCGACGAGGCCCCCTCATCTTAATAATTCAGTGGAACGAATCAAGCGTGCACGAGTGAATAAATTATGTAACAAATGATGTTATAATGATCGTCTTTCTCTTTCACTTTTCAAGTAAGATTTTTTCTTCAGGAAAGTATGGGGTCATTTGATTTAAAACTGGATTTTTTAACAAGTTATTTTTTTATTCTAATGTTTATCTAGTTACTATCATACTTACTTGATGTGTCAATGTGACGCCCTAGCCGGCAAACGAATGGAAAAGGATTTCCATTCCTAGGAAGGAAAGGCATACCCGGCATACCTGGAGGACTACAGACACTTCCCAATAAGCGGCATACTGAAGTACAACATGGAACATGTCTCCAGACAGTCAGGAGAGAGTGACTAAAGGATTAGGGAGAGCACAAAAGATCCATGAGGGTCGACGTATCATCAGTGCTCCAGCACTGGACCCACTCTAAGATAAGATAAGATACTATCATACTTGTACGTGCTGTGACGTAGTCATGTTATTGCTTTAACTAGATAATTTTGACCGCAAAGTGATTCCCTGGAGAATAAATTCGCACAGTTTGCATCCAAGATTTTTTAATATTCCACAATCATTTGTATCGACTCTCCTTACTCGTACCTTCTTCAAGACTCCCAAAGGCTACTGAACTGGGGCCCTACCGCCGAAACTGAAGCCGTTTACCATCGGAATTTTCAGCGAAATTCATTGAGCTTATAAAATCGTCCGGTCGTTCTGTCTGTCCGTTGCCATGAAACTCAAAATTTCGAAATTCTGACTTCGGCTTCGTGTAGAGCATCGAAAAGTAGTAATGTAAAGTCACCTTGGTTTTCCGAAAAAAAAGTCGTTCTGCCTGTCCGTCCGTTGCCATGAAACTCAAAATTTCGAAATTCTGACTTCGGATTCGTGTAGAGCATCAAAAAGTAGTAATGTAAAGTGACCTTGGTTTTCCGATATCAATGCAGGATTTCGAAATAAAAAAAAAGACGTGTGGCACTCGGGGACTGCCGCGGTAAAGCTATTGCATAGCATTTTGTATCAACTTATGCAATTATAATTTTATTTATTTATTTTATTCATGCAGTATTGCTTTTTCTTTGATATTAATTCAAGTTACACTTTTTGAGCGTGGTGACCGATAAGAAAACAAATTTTTCTATTATTAAATAAATAAAACGAGTTTCGTAGAGTCGTACAATACGTCTAATCGCACGCACACAACGCCGTGTCGAAGACTGCCGAACTGAAACGACGTTAGACGATGCACGGCCTTCAAGCCACACCTCCTTGCCCGTCGGAGTG
Organism: Hypsopygia costalis; assembly: GCA_937001555.2. NCBI lineage: Eukaryota > Metazoa > Arthropoda > Insecta > Lepidoptera > Pyralidae > Hypsopygia > Hypsopygia costalis. The sequence continues at coordinate 25,366,596 of OW443338.2, read as the reverse complement.
GGGAGCGTGAGGTTTTTTCGTTACGGAATTTCTGGATTCGGTCCCCGCGCTCAAGGCCCGCGATAGAAGCTATGCAATAGCTTAAAAACACTGGTGGCGCACGCTGCGCGTCCGATGTTTTAATGTATGTATTTGTGAAAATTAAACTACTGTTTAGATTATTGGTAATTATGTTCAGCTCAGCTGGTAGAAACCCTAGAGCTCTACTGACTAAGCTGAAGATGTTTGTCAATAGCTTTAACCTAAGACCAATTTTTTGAATCAACAAACCGATGGTAATATTATATTAATAACTATAATACCTATTAATAACTAAAACATAAGACCTATTTTTATAATCAAATATATAAATAAGGGGTGTAAGTGGTTCATCAACATCTTTGAACGAAAGCCAACTTCATCTGCACGCGGTGCACCCTGCTGACTGACAAACGATGCTCTGGCGACTTTTCGCCACCTTTTCTTCTTCAAGACTCCCAACTTTTTACCTCTCTTTAGAGGTAGGGAGCGTAATTGTAAGCTATCCGACTGGGGAATGTACCTCCACCTCTCAGAATACCGCAGCTAAATAACAATTCCTTTGGGGGGTTGTTGTGTTCCTGCGAGTGAGTGAGGTCACCAGAAAGGAAGGAGATGCTGCGTTGGCAGTGGGGGTGGCGGCGCGCGAGCGATATTTTAAGTTGCGAGCGTTAATATGGCTACGGTAACCGCTTCACATCAGGCGGATCGTATGCTTGTCTGTCACCCGACGTAGTATAAAAAAATTAATATCAAAATATTCAAAGGTAATCGACTTCTGCTTCGGCGGTAGGGCCGCTGGTTTAACGATTGTCATCTAATGACTGAAGTATTAAGGGCCCAGATTGTCTAGGCGCGACGTCGGTTTCGAGCGACCGCAGCGCTACTGTTTACTGAAACAACCGACGGGGCGGGTGAATGACCCAAAGACAGCGCGATTTTCAAAATGTTTTGCGACAAACGTTCCAATTGTTATTGAAGTTGAATATTTACAGCATAACAAAAATGTTGAATTATTGGAAATAAACGACGAGTGTAAAATATTCTAAGACTAGTTTTTCGTTATAAAATGATAATAAATATTAATTACTAGATTAATAAGAGTAGTTGAGACACAATTTTTATGTTTTTCTATTTATATTAAACAATCAAGAGCAGGTCTGGACTGACCTTTTTGTATTCTACTTACCAAAAATTCCAACTATGTATTTATTTGTGTGTATTTATGGGGTGTAAGTGGTTCATCAAGATCTATGAACCAAAGCCAACTTCACCTGCACGTGGTGCACCCTGCTAACTGACAAACGAAGCTCTGGCGAAAAGAGAGGTAGGGAGCGTAATTGTAAGCTACCCGACTGGGGAATGTACCTCCGCCTCACAGAATACCGCAGCCAAATAACAATTCCCTTGAGGATAGTTGTGTTCCTGCGAGTGAGTGAGGTCACCAGAAAGAAAGGAAGGAGATGCTGCGTTGGCAGCGGGGGTGGCGGCGCGCGAGCAATATTTTTTTGTTGCAAGCGTTAATATGGCTACGGTAACCGCTTCACATCAGGCGGGCCGTATGCTTGTCTGCCACCCGACGTAGTATAAAAAAAAAAAAAAAATTGTAATTTTCCTACCAAAGTTTATTCTTATTTCGTAAAATATTCATTCAACAAAATAATTGCAAATTCAGTAGGAAGTACGGTCGAAATAACATCGAGCTTTCCTCGCTAGTGTATATCTCTACGCAAGGAAATGTGCCTATTGCGTAAACTCAAATAGGGTGGTGGCACCAATTATCGGCCATGTCAACTTTTTTTTCAACTTTGTTTGCTTGTAATTTTTGAGTTAATAACTTTTGCTACGCTAGTATACGAAAGTATAAAAATGATTCATATAATGAAAAGTAAGTAAACAATAACAAATATGAGTCGCCATCTAAAAAGCGTGCTAGGGTTGTACAAAAATAAATGAAACACAAGTTTATAAATTATTAATATACTAATTAAAAGTAAGTAAACAATAACAAAATATGAGTTCAAAATTCTAATGTTTTTTCATTTTAACGATTACTGATCAAATTTTGATTTCTGCTAATTTGATGATAAAATCAATTGCTATTGCAAAACTTATCAGAATGAGTACCAGCTGCCCGATTCACGTAATAAAAACCGTAGCGTAGGGACTTAAAAATGTCACTTCGTTTTTTGCAAATTAAGCCCTTTTAACCGACTTAAAAAAAGAAGAAGATTCTCAATTCGCTGTATTTTTGAAACAATTTTGATGATTCTTTACACCAGGTAACTCTTCAAAATCGTATAGGAATTGTATAGTAATTGAGCTATTGAAAGATTTATGACAATCCAAGACTAGATAAGTAAGTGCGTTTAAAACAGAAAACCAAAAGGCGATTTCTAAGTTTCTAAGTTAAAACGACTTTTGGACTGGCGTGTTTACGTGAATCGACCGGCTGGATAGTTAAGTTACCTCAGTCTCTTTCAAAACCATTAGGCGTTCTTCTCTTTCAAAACACGTAAAGCTCTTTCTTTCCTCTCTTTCATAGCCCCTATGATACTGGGCGCGTCACGAATGGGCATGCTTCGTGACTGCCGAGGATCAACTAATTCTGGAAGTAGGCAATCGTAATAAAACCTAACTAATTTCATCTCCATTTTCTTCTTCCAAAATTTGTCGTCCTTTTCTAAAATATAAACTTTCATAGGTACAGTAGCACCAAACCAGATGCCAAGCATGCAAACGTTTCTTTTAGTAATATGTACCTGTCCCTGAATTTGGAAATACCAGTTATGATTTTTATTTATGACATAACTCTTGGAAGCCTTGCCCAAAAGGTATGTTTGGCCATTGCTTCATCAAGAGTCATGCCAGCTAAAGAATGTGGGCACTTAATTTCAATTAAACCGTTTGCATAAATGCCATCTGGTGTATTACCAAGAAATTCATATTGATCGTCGACGAACAAACCGCAACCTTGTATACTAATATTCTTTTGAATTTCTAACTGTCTAATTTCGGTTTCTTCGTTTTCGATACCGTACCGTACAGCAAGCAAACTGGAGATATTACTACCATAAACGATTTTACCAACAAAAGCAGCACAACTTGTGCTCTCTCGTTTTTTACAAACTTCCCCGAATGATGATGAGGTTAGTAATTTTCTCCTTGTACTCATCCACTCAGCACTACTTCTTTGCAAATGGGTCGACCTTTCAAGCTCCTCTCTTTCAGCACAAGACAACTTTAAATCGGCTAAAAAAGATGGCTTGGCTTTCTCATATAATTCTGGACTCAGATCAGGTTTTTCGCAGTTTGGTCCATAGTGAGCGTCTTTCGATACAGTGTTGTGGCTTTTTTTCAATCTTAATTTAGGTTTAGCAATTAAACGGTTTCTACGATTACAATTTTCCACTTTCGCGATCAAAGGAATCGGACTACATTTAAATATGACTTCATGAGTTTTACTACCTATGAATCGATCCCGTATTAAAAGACACAACAGCAGCTGCGCATCAGCCCGCATAAGAACCACGGGAAGAATAATTTACACGCTTACCCCCAACTAATTTGGCAATTACTCCGTTAAAACTTTCAACTATATTACTTGTGCAATTATGAATTAAACTTCTAGAATGATATGACAGTCTTTTACTTAAAATTTCTACCGCGTCTATTAATCCGCATCCAACAATTGTTGGAAGTAATCCAACAGGTTCTATTCGACGAGTATCAGGTCTACAGAAATACTCCTTGCAATGTTGGTGATTACCAAATACGTGTTGTGGACCATTTAGGATATATTCACTAAGATTTTTTATTTTTTCTTCGAGTGACTGATTTTGATCCGCCCAATATTTAATCGCGCATTTTACACCCGTTCTTAAACGCAAATACCTTTCTTTTAGGAATTTCCGCAATTCGCAAGGATACTTAGTGTCTTTTGACAGTTTCTCCAAGCTATTGCAGTAGTTTCGTAAAAGATGATTTTTGCATTCAATTTTCTCTACTATTAAATTATCGTACGGACGCGAATCTAATATTTTTTTATAAGTACTAGAATCGCCGTCTGCTACAAATTTATTATAAATTACACCGTGATCAACAATGGAACGTTTAAACCCCTCAACTATTATGGTCGATTCCATCCCGGTAGATGATCCTGAATAATTCTTGAAACAATGGTGTTCCGGGGGCTGACTGTTGTTCTTTGCGGCTCGTGCACAGACTACGCAGTATTTATTTTTAACTCCAAAAAACAATACTTTATTAGTTTTAATGCCAATTATCGCAGCTGCGCCGGATAAGGCGGAAAAATTCTTACCATAAGATCTCTTCCTCCAACAACCGTCAACAGCAACAGATATTAATGGTGTACCATTTTTATCAACACTACCTATAGACTGCGTACTCTGCTTCTTCCTTGACAGCTTCTGCCATGGAATGTGTTGCTGTCTTTTCCCACCAATCGCAAACCGTATTATTAATTTCATTGTATAATGAAGGTGACATGATTGGTAACGGTTACTGCGGCAGTTAATGTTTTTAACTGAGAGTAGCTCCCACCAGATGATATGATACCAGATACAATTTGATGATTCACTTCCATGCTATCTTCTTTCTTTTCAACCAAACACACAGTAAACTTCATACTACACATACTACATTTCATGATGAGTTTTGAGTCCAGACCAACTTTTACTTCACCTATTATACTGAGGTAACTTAACTTACAATCCATTGGACCGTGGTCCCCTATGGCCTGAAGAGCTTTATAAAAAAAAGAAATATCTATTACTCTACGCCCAACTTCCACTTCATCCACCTTTCCCTCTTGACTGTTTTCAATAACTAGTTCCTGTAAAGAAAGATAATGGCTTTATTTTGTTTTATAAAAAATAATTAAAAAAGAATGGGCCAAATTTCTTCAAACATAGCTAAGAACTCCCTTAGAATACATCTTTGAAACACATAACACTAGATCAAAATCTTGAACGTTTTATATAAATAAACGTAATAAAAACTGGTTGTTTGTAAAGTCGGTTCAGGACAATAATTTTAATAAAAAAAGCTGTTGTTTCATTTTTAACCTTATTAATATTCCTGTTAACATAAAAAATAGCTAAACATGTTGTTTAGCGTTTTCATGCATTTTCCTAATGTCGGCCGGGTGGCCGATATTGGGATTTATCAATAAATAAAGATCCCTAACCTCGACCCTGCGATTATTTCATAAAAAAGACAAGTAAATGTAAAAACCTTGGTTTTTCTTCAATAAAAAACAATATAAAATACCATAGGTATGTTTAATTCCATTTAAATACTAACTAACTCAATGCGCTCGCAACCGGGATTTGACTCGCCACTGCCACTAAACGACACAAGTCGGTACCGGCGCGTGCTCTATTGCCAACTGAACGTTCAAATATTGAAGCACCCGCACCAAAATATGGATTATTCGCATATAGAGTCGCTTTTTGAATAAAAACTATTATAATTTTAGGGTTATTTTAATAGTTAGGGTAAGTGCTCCAGTGAATTAACACCCACCAGTGAATGAACAAAACACACATTTTTCAATATAATAAGAAATCTAAGCTTTTCTACTCAAGCCAGTATTTTTTTCTCAATCGAAACATTATATTACGTCAACTGAACACACAGGTATTTGCCTGTGACCTATAGTTTCAAAATCGCGACCGCCTAAAATGAAAGTATTCTGTCGTATTTTTGATTGTATGGAGCAGAATTTAGGGCATTGCTGAGACTTCGTGTTTTGATATTCACTTTGTAGACACTATAAGTGTGATAGTGTTAACAAAATTTGATAGTAGGATGTAAAAAGAACTGTTTTATCTTACAAAAAGCAGATTGCATAAATTTTAATTATCATATATAAATTATAGGGGTGTTCGATAATTGGATCACGAAATTGAAGAAAATCTAGTCAATGAACACACAGTTTTAAGCATTTGGCATCTTAGCCTTAATGCAGTTGGCAAATTTTTTGTACACAACTTTTATAAACGGTTGTCAATTTTTTGACCAATATTCGAACGAGGTGTTCTTTTATTATTACCAGTTTATCCTCCATACCTAGCCTGATATCTTCAGTAACTTTTAGAAGTGCAGTAATAGTACTGTGCCCAGGACGAAAACCAGACGGAGTGAACTGATTAAATAAAATAAATAAAGATCTCCACATAGAAGTGCCTTTCAGCTAAAACGACCATGGAAAGACTGCAAAATGCAAGCTAAAAAGAAATTAATAAATAATGATGACATATAGAACCAATCTTCTATTATAGAAATATAATAGTTTAGAAGAGAAAGGAGAATCTAACATAGAAGTGATGAATAATAATATTAAATATTTTATAATAATAATCCAGTATTAATATTATGTTTTAAGCATTTGGCATCTTAGCCTTACGGTCTGCCCGAGGGGCTATGCGAATGGGTAGCTAGCTTCTTGTCCAGCAGAAGCATTAGAGCCGTTGTAGATGGCAGTTGCTCCGATAGCATGGACATCAATGCTGGCGTCCCGCAGGGTTCTGTATTGTCCCCGACGCTGTTTCTGCTGCATGTTAATGATATGTTGTATAATGACAGCATTCATTGTTATGCGGACGACAGCACCGGGGACACTTATTACACGGGCCGCGCAAATATCCCTCGTTCTTTGGTGGAGGAGAGCCGCGAACAACTTGTGTCGCAAATTGAGAGCACACTAAGTAGAGTGTCCGACTGGGGGCGACAGAACTTAGTGCGATTTAACCCCTCTAAGACACAAGTCTGCGCGTTCACCGCTAAGAAAACCCCATTTGCTGTGGCTCCACACTTCGAAAACACACCCCTCACCATCGCCAATAGTATTGGTATTCTAGGAGTTGACATCTCCAGCGACGTCCAGTTTCGATGTCATCTGGAGGGGAAGGTCAAGCTGGCATCGAAGAAACTAGGTGTGCTCAACAGGGCGAAACATTACTTCAACCCGGGGCAAAGACTTATACAAAGCTCAAGTTCGGCCGCATATGGAGTACTGTTGCCATCTATGGGCGGGAGCGCCTAGATACCAGCTTGCACCCTGTGACTCGATTCAAAGGCGTGCTGTGAGGATTGTTGACGATCCCAAACTGACAGACGGTTTAGAACCTAGAGATTTTGCGTCCCTTTGTGTGTTCTACCGTTTGTACAATGGGGTGTGTTCAGAGGAGTTGTTTGACATGATGCCCACGGCTTCCTTCTACAGTCGCACCGCTCGCCATCGACAGGGAATTCATCCTCACACTTTAGAACCGAAATGGTCACGTACTGTGCGGTTCCAGAGAAGTTTTCTTCCACGTACTATCAAGCTGTGGAATGAATTGCCTGTTGAGGTTTTCCCAGGAGACTACAGCATGGGGTTCTTCAAAAAGGGCTTGAAGAGGTTTTTACAGGGTCGGCAACGCGCATGTGATGCCTCCGGTGTTACAGGCGTCCATAGGCTGCGGTAACTGCTTTCCATCAGGCGGACCGTATGCTTGTTTGCCGCCTTAGTGGTATAAAAAAAAAATGTTAGATAGTTCTCTTTAGGTTATAAAATATCAAGTAACACCCAATTATAATAGTAATCATATCGTCTATTTAATATAATAAAAAAATATATATATTTACAATAACAATTACCCGAAATAAACTCTTACATAATAATTTATATATAGAACTGATATATAAAAGTGGTAGTTCATTCAATGGGTTTCAAAAGGTTTATTCACTGGATTTTTTTGTTCATTCTCTGGTGATTTGTGTGTTCAATGCTGATAGTTATTGAGATAACCTGCATTTTATACAAATACACCCCATATTTGTATAAAATGCAGATTATCTCAATAACTATCAGCATTTTTGCTAAAATATGTATACTGTATCAATCATGAATAAATTGTGAACATAATAAAATAAAATATTTTTTGGTTAGGATCTCATAAGTAGCTGGCTGTAATTTTCAAAGTTTGGAATGCCCTTAAGGGTTCATTCAATGGAGCACTTACCCTATATTCCATTTTCTCGCAAAGGCCGATGTTAGGAGGAGGCCGATACTAGAAGACTTCACCCTACTGAGATTTTGTCTTCGTCCATCACTAACTAGGTATTTTTTTTTTATACTACGTCGGGTAGCAGACAAGCATACGGCCCGCCTGATGTGAAGCGGTTACCGTAGCCATATTAACGCTCGCAACATAAAATATCGCTCGCGCGCCGCCACCCCCGGCACCCCCGCTGCCATCGCAGCATCTCCTTCCTTTCTGGTGACCTCACTCACTCGCAGGAAGACAACAGCCCTCAAGGAAACCGTTATTTGGCTGCGGTATTCTGTGAGGTGGAGGTACATTCCCCAGTCGGGTAGCTTACAATTACGCTCCCTACCTCTCTTTTCGCCAGAGCTTCGTTTGTCAGTCAGCAGGGTGTACCGCATGCAGGTGAATTTGGCTTTGGTTTAAAGATCTTGATGAACCACTTACACCCCAAGGTAGTTTGTTTATTTATGTAATAAGTCTACAAGAATTACGTATAACAACTTACGTCTATAGTGTGTAGTCTACGTAAGCATAGCAGTGTTGCTTGGAGTCTCGGCCTGAAGGTTTTCTTTATTTTCAATACTGGAAATATTATTCATCATTATTATCCACTTTATAATTATTTTGTAATTTTTGTACAACACCAGACCCTAGGCGCGTCGCGTCTCTTTGGCGGTAAGTATGTCGACAAAGCCGCGTGCCCGTGCTATTTCTGTTATGAAACATACCTACTTCCACAATCTGATATTTAGACAATAATGATGAACATGAAAACGAATACTAGGTAGAAATTGACTTTATTACTTATAATACAAACCAATATTTACATGCTATTGTATATGTCTGAATCAAGCGATCTAAATCATATGACATAGGTATTGTATTAGCTTTGTAATGTACCCTGTTCAAATGAAAATAAATTATATTATTATTACTACTTAGACAGGATAAGCACACAAATAAAACTAGGATTTTTACATGACACTTTCACAGAAATCTCGTAATTTTTTTCTAGGTAGGTATTTAGGACAAGACGTAGTAAAGTAGGCAGATAAATAAATAAGTAGGAAGGAACTTACATTTTTTCCGAGATCTTTTGGCTTTCATATTTTTATAATGCGTACTAAACTTTCTTTTCCCTGGCAAATTCAAATTCAATCAGTCCTGCGAAAAAATCCCTCGATTACCGACTAGATACGTTTATGATATTGGCTATAGCATGTTGAAATCATGTTTCAAGCCTGAATTGATACATATTTTACAAGGTTCATAAAATAACCTACTCAACAAAGTATCTAATTCATTCTTTGTATTTTTTACTATTTATATACATTCATTATATTGGTAAATTAGTTATACTTACAGTTTTTCACAAAAAACACAAATTCACAACACGTAATTTTGCTGGAGCATCCGACGCGCGTGGTGTCACCTTGACATATAAAAACACACTGGCGATTAGTGGCGGCGCTGGGTACTAATTCGTATTATCGGAATGTGCGTCATTTTTCATACATTTTTCTATGGAGAATTTACGTAAAACATATCTAGATTTTAGGGCTTTAAAAGAGGAAGTCTTTGTTTGTAAAGGTACAAAAAAAAAGTATATGTTATATTTATTGGTTTCTTCAGTGTTCAAAAAGTGTTTCTTTTTATCAATTTGTGTTGATTTATTGGGTTAAATCTGAAAAATACGAAGGCATGTTTTTGCATTTTTTCTCAATTTTGTGCGTTTGTTGACCTTTATTATAAAACAACTATTAGATTTTAAGAGTTTAATATAATCATACAATAATTTTTGGTCTTTGATTGTAATATATACAAATTATCATTGATATCAATCATATCTAAATAGGTTAAATATGAAAAATCGTAACACTCTTTTCACAGTTTTCACGATCTGGCCCCTTAAGTAGCTTGAGATAAAGAAAGGTTACAGACATTGTTTAACTAACTTGATCGACTAAACTGACGTTGAGCGATTCAGAAAATATTTTTTAGCTCATTGTTGGCTAGTGACGTGCACGTGAGCTCTATACATTACTGTCATCTAATGACTGAAGCACGAAACAGCTGGAGATAAAGATAGGTTAAGTTAGGATAGGTTAGGTATATAGGTGACGTTGTTTAGCTAACTTGATGGATTAAACTGACGTCGAAATAATTTTTTAGCTCATTGTTTGCTAGTGACGTTCACGTGGGCTCTATAAGTTACCCTTAAATCATTATTGGCATTATGAAAAATACATAATATAAGCTACTGTCCCTTGTTGTCGCTACGTTAAATAATTTATGCATCACGTAATAAATGATATTTTAATGGCACCTGTCTGTTTTGCGTGTCGGAAGTCGTTATGCGCTCGCCGATCTACAGTTTAAATTGGTACAACTCTTGTTATAATACAAGTGTTCTTTATTGAAGTAAAACTTATCTACGCACGCTCGACTTGGAGAGTAAGCTGGTGAATGCGTGACGAGAGTGTTACGGAAACGGCGAACGGAAGTTAAGAGGGAGATATAATTAGTAGAGCTAAAGAAGTTTTACTTCTGTCGTGTGGTCTAAAGCATACTCGATTTTTTTTGGGTGGATGCAAAGCTATTTAGAGCCATTATTTTCTCATGCACGTGGTACACCCTGACGACTAGTTAATAAGGTTCTGATAGAAGGTGGATAGGGTACAGCGCCCGCCTGGAGAAGTACTTCAATACCCATAGAAGATCTCTCTAGCTGAGACGAGCACATAAGTTGTGGAATTGCCAAGGTTTTCCCAGGAGATAATTATTTGAGGTCTTCGAAGAAGAAGACGGAAAGGGGTTTTTACAAAGTCGCTAACGCGTGAGTGATACCTCTGGTGTCGTTGATGTGGTGTCTGGTCAACTGCTTACTAGTGGTATTAAAGAATATCGCAGTCAAATGAGGGAGGCAGCCCGCGAGCGTTATTTTATATTGCTACGATCACTGCTTCACATCAGGTGAGCCTTTTGCCTGTAACTCACCTATGGGATGACCTGTTACCACAGTATAAGTAATAGTACTGAGTATTGTACGGCCACTCCCTCCCGCTCTCATGTGTAGACCTCATCTCCCCGCAGACACATCTGGAACAGTTTGTATGCCGCTGCACGCACATATCATTCACATCTACACAAACGTCATTGTTTAATTAGTAGTAAACGACGCGACATTTGTATGGAGTGGCCATGGTTTGGCCATGTTATATTACCTGCCGCTATCTCAAGGCACTTCCCTTCCGAGTTGAAACCATATAAATTATTAGCTGACGCGGCAATCGTTGTTTTGCCATAAAAATAGATAACAACCATTGATTAACAAATGGTCGCCGCTCCGCTTCGACTAGATGCCGCACTATCTAAAAACAACAGCTCCGTGAAAGTGGCAACTCAATATTGTAGTGATTGTAGTTCGCGTAAAACAATGTGCAGAGATGCTAGTGTGCGTGAAGAATTGTATTATAACTGATGTGCAGAGATGCTAGTGTGCGTGAAGAATTGTATAGCAACTGATGTACAGAGATGCTAGTATGCGTGAAGAATTGTATTGCAACAGGCTCGGGTACGCCGAGTTCGGCGTAGTATTTGTTGCCGCATTTTACAAGTGCGCCGCGGCATCTAGTCGAAGCGGAGCGGAGACCAATTGATAATCTAAGATAACAAACCTATTCTCAGACCTACCCGATATGCACACAAAATTTCTTTGTGACACGATAATTTTATATATTAGATGATAATTATTTGACGCCGTATGCACACACGCACATTGATGCTTGGAACAAAGTTCATTTGTATATGTAACAGTGTAGGCATTTACGACGCGGCGCTTAAATCGAGTTGCCCGGCTGTGACTGGTCATACTACCCATAAAAAGTCATTAGCATGAACTTCTATAATATAAATAAAGTCGGTCTTGCCAGCTTGTTGTCGTGCGATGTGATCGCGTCGGCATGCGATTTTCCAATTAACGAGCGCAGTTTACTGATTGTTTTGTACAAGTAATTACTTTAAGTATTAGGTGTTAAACAATTTCTCATATTAAATGATTATAAATACCGGGCCGTGTATATTAATTATTTTTTAAGCCGTGTGGTTTCCGGCAGACTATAATAGAATCGCTCCGTCTCTTCTCGTGGATGTCGTACAAGGCGACTAAGGGATATACGTTATCAAACATCGATCAGGCCTCCCCAACCCGTCTGGCCAGCGTGGGGAGTGTAGGCCGAATCCTCCTTCTGTCTATGCCGGACGAGAGAGGGTCGTGCTCCTGTAGTGAAGACTAAAATGACCTGATGATGATGATGATGTATATTATTTAAACAGAGGAAAGAACGTCGTCAACCCTCATTCATCCCCCTGTTTGCTTGCTACTACAGATCTCCCTAAATAGAAGGGGTTTAGAGCATACTCCAACACTCTACTCAACTGCGGGTTGGCCGAGGTCAGGCCACTGACTTGGCTTAACAACGGTCATCTAACGAAAACAGTCGGGACCGACGGCTTAACGTATCATCCGAAGCACGGCGGAGCTCGAAATAAATAAACCTATCCATGGACAGGCTAACGTCGACGTTGCTTGTCTTGCGTAATCGATTAGACTGCCACGAGCAACGACGCCTTCGAGCTCCTCCGATGAATCATCATCATCATCATCATCAGGTCATTTTAGTCTCCACTACAGGAGCACTATCCTCTCTCGTCCGTCCTAGACGGAAGGAGGATTTGGCCTACACTCCCCACGCTGGCCAGACGGGTTGGGTTAGGTATCCGATGAATTATCCTATTAAAATACCAGGTGTGTTCTTCCCGTATATTGCCAAGACTACGTCATGAGTGTGGTTGTCAAAATCTATCAATTTCCATACAAAATACGACTGATGACTAAGAAACTTCAAACTACGTGACCACATCTGGTACTAAAGAACATACCTTGTATTTTTGTACTCTAAATAAACTGAACTATATTAGATACTAGGGGTGTAAGTGGCTCACCATGATCTATAGAGCCAAAGCCAACGTCGCTATTAAACATTTGCTTGCAAATTAACGTCATCAAAGGTTGATTATTTGATATACCTTACTACTTTTTTCAGCACACTGACACAGATATTTCTTTTTATATGAGTGGGGGGCAAATGAGAATGTGGGTCACCTGATGGAAAGCATCGCCACCGCCCATGGAGATCAGCAACACCAAGGGGTCATTCTTTCTTTCTGGTCACATCACTCAGTCGCAGGAATACAACGACCCTCAAGGGAATAATTTTGGCTGCGGTATTCTGTGAGGTGGAGGTACTTTCCCAGTCGAACAGCTTAAAAATTACGCTATGCCCTACCTGTCTTTTTGCCAGAGCCTCGTTTGTCAGTAAGCAGGGTGCACCACGTGCAGGTGAGGATGGATTTGGTTCAAAGATGTTGTTGAACTCCTTACATCCCAAACTTAGATAGATAGATTACCAACCATATCAACTTAGTTACCAAATAATACCATCATCAATCATACAACTTACCCATAAAAATAAGAAATCCAAAGACAGCTAAGATGTCGGTAACGGCAGATCTGCGACCCGCAAACTATAAATTCACATCGACGCGAATTTTTCTTGTCGCGGCAACTCGAGTCGTAAATATTTTAAAGTTTCTTTTCAAAGTGACACAGACTGTTGACGGCAACTGGGAGGTGGCCGAAGAATACCCGACGAAACACTACCGAACTTGAAATATAAAAGTTTGAACTGAATGTCCAATGTGCTGTTGTTTCAGTGCATTTCTCCTATCTACAATCTCCCTGGAGTATCCCTTTGTTTAGTTTGGAATTTTAAAAATCTACATACTCAGTAAGGAAGGTAGATTAAAAGTTAAATGTTTTCTTTTTTATATTATATAGTTTAGTTCGGTAAAGCACTAATAGTTATTAAACGAAATATTTCTGGACAAATCACACATCGCCATATAGTCCCAAAATAAGCAAAGCTTGTACTATAGGTACTAGATAACTGACATTATACTTAAATACATTTTTTGTAAATACATACATATAATACAACCAGACCAAGACAAAAAGACATGTTCATGCACACAAAAAATTATCTTGTATGGGTATCGAACCCGTGACCCCGGAGTCAAACATGGGTAGCCATTCGACAACCAGTGTCGTCATTAATCATCAGTAAGGACGTAATAAAATCTGATTTTACTTTAAAAAAATATCTATCTATGTTCAACTGTATGTATTTTTATAAAGAAAGTAACCTGCTAAATTGATATACTAAAAATATTATTATATACATCAAAGAGATGATTTATGAGTACTTCATAATAATTTAATAGCCTAAAATGCCGGCACAAATAATATTATTTTAAATTTGAATTTAACCCTCGCCGTTTCAAGGTTGCCAGTTAACGTTCCCGAACACCCATTTATAAAATCAGCCCGAAGTATGTTATATACCAATTACAATTTTATTTAGGGGCCAACCTCTTGTTATTCACTTGCAAATAGCTTATAGTCCAGGCCTCTGGCCGTAATTCAATTTGGGCCGTCTCTTAATGCTCTTTAGCTAGACCTTTTTGATATAAGCCTAAAAGTTTTACGTAAAGGTTTGAGAGCGGGTTGGAAAGTATTTAGGTATATTTAAATGATTTTATATTCTATCATATTACATGGGATCTAACCGATGGCCCGATTTTGAATAATTTTGCCTTGACATTAAAATAATTTGTGTAATTTGAAGTAGGTACATGTAGATGAATTTTATGATATTTATAAATTAATTTTAAGGGAAGGGATTAGTCGTGTATTTGTGAATTTATTTTATTATATTTACAACTGTTGTTATTTACTAAGAAATATTAATGTTTTTGATATTATGTATTGTTATGTGATTAACTTGGAAAAATTCTAGCTCAAACGGTTTACCTGTAGAACCTAGCAGATGATCTTGAATAAATATTCAATAACAAAGACAGTCACTACTAATAGTTTAAAAAAAAAAAAAACTTTTAACCAATCTGCTTTTAATCAATCTTATTATGGAAAAACGATATATACATGCCCACTATATTACTAAGTCATTTTGAGAATTTGTTACATAACAACACAATCTCAATAAAATGGTGGAATGCAGCGATGGCTGCCCCGTGCATCAGCTCGTAAACGGGTGCTGCCAGAGGGGACTGGTCGGCCGTGGCTGTCATGGTTGCAAGGTAAACAATAAGAGGATTTAGGTTAAGTAGTATTAGACAATAATATGATAATTTCCATAATAGCGACGTACAAATAATAAATGGTTACAATTGTGACATAAACATAAGACTGTTATTAAAGGTACGGACCCCGGTAGTCGGTCCGAAATCTGTAGATTGTAATTATGATTAATAAAAAAAACAACACAAATACAAATCGAATAATACAAATACGTACTTTCTTCTTTCAACTTTGAACACTGTGTTATTTATTCATATATTTTACTGCATTTTTGTTTGTACATTGTACACACACATCCAAAACACGACGAAAGCAAAAAAAAATAAAAATAAAACTTTTCAAAGGTGTTGCAAAATACGGAACCCTATTATATCATCTGCAGATAAAAATAAAAGACACATCGCAATCGAATTCCCTCGCCCTGGGCGCGGGAAAGTGAATTATTTATATGCGGGCAACACACGTAGTACTGAACTTTTAAATGAACGCATTTTAGCACTTATGAGCCGTTAATAAATTATTAGTGAGAATCTCTCGCGATGGGAGCGTAGCACGGAATCGTCTTGCTAGTGTTGCCAAGTGTAGTTTCAAAATTAGGACATGAATTTGAATAATTGGGATTATTTAGGACGTAAAACTAGAATAGAAGGATTTTTTTATCTGTATTCTATAATGTCTCAGATAATTTTTGGGATTATAAATATTTCTAGCGCAATTTAAAAAAAGTATTGTGAGTAGTTGTGAACGATTCATGTGTTTTCTTCCATCACAACTAGTTGTGAAACCTGGTTGCGATGACGGCCGGAAGGGTGTTATCACCGTTTTCGTTATACACTGTTATATTATGAATACAAACATGTAGTCTTTTAAGTGAGGTAGGGCAGGCCAAATAACAATTCCCTTGAGGGCTGTTGTGGGTGAGTGAGGTCACCAGGAAGGAAGTAGTTGCTGTATTGCCAGCGGGGGTGGCGGCGCACGAGTGATATTCCATGTTGCGAACGTATACGGTAACCGCTTTAGATCAGGCGGGGTATAGAAAGACGATATAAAAACAAGCTTCTAGTTTGTTTCACCGCGGTTCGATTTAGTTGATATTTGGCACACTTGTTTGGTTCTTGTGACAATGTACAGTTATGTATAATAATAAATAAAATTGTGATTTATAATTTCCACATTAACCTCTATAATATGCGTATCAAATGAAACTGTTTAATAAACGAAATATAATAAATAAAATTAGTTATTTAATTTTTAAATATTATAGAATAAAAGAAGTTATTTTTTTCTTTTTTTGAAGTAAAACTTCTTTTCGCTCGCTTGGCTTGAGGAGTAAGCTGATGAATGCGTGGCGAGAGCGGTACAAAAAGGGTGATCGGGCGAGATGAACCGAAATTGAAAGTGAGATATAAGTTTGTAGAGTTAAAAAGTCTCACTTCAGTCGTGTGATCTAAAGCACGCACTTTTTTTTTGTATTAATTAAACTCAAATAAGAAGAGAAATTCCGTAAAATTTAAGGCGAGGGCCACACTACCGCAGTCCAACGGAGCAGCTTCCCCGAAGCGCTAATGGGTGAGTTATTTGAGCGACTCACGCCAGGGTGCTTACAAGGAATAGTTTTTGTTAGTCTCCGTCTCGACGTCATTGGGCTCAACCCGCTTTTTCCGACAACTTACATTACAACTGAAATGTAAAAATACTTTTTACTCTGCGAAGGAGTTGGAAACATTTTGTATTTATTTTTTCTACTTGCGCTTTAATGAATTTCTATTTTAAGAAAAATATTCTTTAGATTTTTAATGCACGTTTAAAGTCGTGACGACTGTATTTTTTTTAGAATTTGGAATAAGGACGTTTAAATTTATAAAGTTTATCCTTGTACAATCAGGTACATAAATATGTAATTAATATAGAGAGATTTTACGCTAGCTACTTTTTGCACATCTTTTTTTTTTATTTGTCATTCTAGTAGTCTGTTGCTTTCTTAAGATGTTACAATAATATGATATTATGAAACATTTTGTATAATTGAATTTGGAAGCGAACAATGATATAACAATTTTGCTTTTTTTTTCGTCGGGTGGCAGACAACAGACCGCCTGATGTGAAGTGGTTACCGTAGAGATATTAAGCTCGCAACATGAAACTTCGCTCGCGCGCCGCCACCCCCGCTGCCAACGCGGTTACTCCTTGCCTTTTGATGACGTTACTCACTCTATTCTGCTGCGGTATTCTGTGAGGTGGAGGTATATTCCCCAGTCAGACTGCTTACAAATACACTGTACCCGACCTCTCTCTTGCCAGAACCTCTTTCGCTAGGCGGCAGGGTGCACCACGAGCAGGTGGTGTTACTTCGGCTCTAAAACTCATAGTGAGATACTTACACCCAAAAATCTAAAATGAATGTTTTATTTATATAGCGTTATATAATATCAGTGTGGGAACATCTTTCGAATAACATTGTTAGCATTTACAAAAACATAATCATAATAATTTATTTTGTAAACATCTGTACAATAATTTAGGTGTAATAACCTAAATTATTGTACAGATGTTTACAAAATAAATTATTATGATTATGTTTTTTGTCAACTCTTATTTTGGAACGTATGACTTATTTTTTTTTTCTAACAATATTTGTTTCTAACTTTGCGTAGAAACATATCCATTTTCTTTTCCAAAGAACCTTTTAAGTTGGATAATCCTGAAAAATTTAATAACCGATAAGCGCATAACGTATGCATTGAACGACGTTGATAATAGCCCCTTCCTTTTCAAACGTATTAATATGCGTTGAAACTGCGGCGAACATTCTTTGAGCACGTCCCGAGCATAAAGTAACGATGCGACATAGGCTTTCGGAATTAAAGACTTCATTCTTCGTAACAGAGCGCTAGGAGATTAGTCTACGCTTAAAAAGTCATAAAGAAATTCTCATTTATTTGCCTCAACGAATGACTTTCTTTACACATGGGTCATGTGTAAAGAAAGTCATTCGATATCACGCAATATCACGCAATACTAAAATAAAGTAAAAAAAAATATGAGACACGTTACTGACGTTTCTATGATATATTTTAGCAATATATGAAAAGTCAGCTGTTTTTACGTGTCAACGATTAATATATACATATATATGCTTAACATTTAATATAGACATATAAAATATTTCTATTAGTATGCTTTTTTAATGAACTTTTGCAAATGACTGTACATTGCTGCATTAGTAATTCGTTTTCGATTCGTTGAGAGAAATTTCAAGTCTAATTCAAAAAGAAAGTTAATGCAAATCTTTTCTACAGTTTAATACTACTAAATCGTATAATCACGAACCGCTGGCAACTCGTCGTGCGATATAGATTTTTACTAACTTTTCTTTAGTTTCACCACGGCGTCTGTAATCAAGTCTTGCAAGTTAAATTTGATACATCTGCCGAGTAAGTGATGGCAGATGGTCCGAGGAGGTCCTTCTAGATGGTTCGATGACCTTGGGAAAGCGGCTGGAAGCCAATGGATGTCCGGCCCGAGTAAAGAGCGTGAAGCCCGACACCCGTACGCGCGCAAGCGCATGAATTCTACTGCCCCTGGATGCGGAAGGTGGAGGATCGTATTTGGTGGAAACTTAGTTACCACCACCAATAGAAGCCACCTTAGTTGAATAAAAAAACTAGTCTTTTACCTCTCTTTTAGATACGAACGATGCTTACAAGCTCTTCTAAGCTCGAGCCGCGATAGGCGGCTCTAGAGTATATGCCGGAATAAGCTAGTGTAGGCGTGCTTTTAAAACGTGAAATGAAGCGCGCGTGTAAACGCGCATGCTGCAACAAGTGAATAGGAGCAGAAACAAACGCTTATCTGAAAGCGCTCTAACACGGAGGTTTTTGTTCTTTTTAATATTTTTTTATTATTGTGTACTATTTACTTCGATTATTAATACTAGAAATAGATGTACAATGACGTACAAAAATTAGGCAAAATAATGTACGCAGTAGGGCAGAAGATGACATAAATCTTACTTATCTATGACCAATATTAAAAGAAACTATAACTCTAATTATGCATTGTAAATTCGCCCTTAGGATTTCGGTTTAAGATTTACAATTCAGACTAGTTTTATGTCATTTACATTAAAAAAAAAGTTAAGACAAGGACATTTTTTTTTTTTTAATAATGTCAAATATAGCGTTCGAATATAGTTAAGTGAAAGAGCTCCCAGATCGTCATTTGGGTGCTGTTTTGGTGAGGATGTTTTTTTTGTGTTGTTTGTACATCTCGTTCTAGCGCAGTATATATAATAGTACTACGTACAGTATGGCCACTCCCTACCGCTCTCTCGTGTCGATCTCACCTCCCATCTGAGACAGATCTGGTAGAGTTTGTAAGGCGCCGCACGCAAACACGCTCATTCACGCTCTGCACAGACGTCATTGTTTAAGTATTAGTAAACGACGCGGCATTTGTATAGAGTGTCCGGGGTGTGGTTCTAGTATGAATGATCGAAGCATTTAATGCACTTATAAGTATATTCAATTGTGCAGAGCATTGCTATATATAGTAATAATAATAAATAATATAAAAGCACCTTTGCTGCCTCCATAAAACAAGTCACTTAGTAAGACATAGTACGACATCGCATATTAAGAACCTTTCCTCAGTAGTTGTCGCTTCAGATAGGTTAAAATATTAATATTATCGAAACTGGAATAAAATTTCTCATAATAAATACACAGCTTGGCATTTAACCCAAATTTACATTAATCATACCAAAACCAAAAAAGGAGCTAGATCGCTTATATATATAGCTATAGCTTCTTTGCGCGTGTTTACCGAAATTTACAGAATTACCGATTACCGAAAAGCAATAACCCGTCAGTTGCTCGCATCGAAAAGTACCGAATAAAACTATCGGTATACTTATATCGTTAAATTAGTACCTAAGTTTTAGTATTTATAGCTTGAAATATGTCTTCATACAATCGTTACCTTACATTTTACAAGATGGGATCGTTCACAACAATGTGACGTACCAGTAAAGCGGTAATGTTCGGGATTTATTGGGGCCATTAACATGGAAATAATAATTCCTCACTTTATCGTCTATAAAAGCATTTTAATATCGGCTCGTTTGATAAATAATTCAATTTCCACTGAAATTGTGTTATGCCGAGATTATTACTTGCTTGCTTCTGATCGGCGATTTACACGCTCCAGGGAGGTTTCAGAGTTGCGGGTGAAATCATTCTTTGGCATATTTTTTTGATTTGAAATTACGTTTTTATATTACATATATTTAATACAAAATACTGGATTGTAAGTTCGTAGCTATACTATACTTATAGGTACATGTACTTTAAAAACCACTTAATAATGTTTTCAGATAACCTATATTGATATCACCAAATATTTACGTGGAAGCATTGCCCTTCAAGAATCTTTGATAGCATCGTTGCGCATATCAGTCAGTATGGATTTTTTTACTCTTTCAAACGGCTAATCGGATTTCCGAGAAAATTGGTATACATATGGAATATGTTCTGGAACAAAAGTTACTTTATTTCCATGTGCTGTGTTCACAATGAGCGAAGCCGCGAGTAAAAACTAGTTATATATATATATATATGTCGGAGTATACTCCGATAAAGTACTCTTAAGATACCATCCTTTCTCACAGTCGCATCACAAATTCAGCATTCGATAACAAATTCTCACAACTTGCGACCACCCGACTGTACTCACAAATAATAAATGCCCCCAATGACCTTTATCAACTTTCGACGTTTAAGTACATGGTCTGAAACGCATCGAGAGGGTTGCATTAATATATTATGGCGAGCTGGGCTCTTGAAACCCTCGGTTTAATACAACATCAGTATTTATTTAAGAGAATTTCGGCAAATATTTTTTGAGGGAAACATGCGAGTGTTTTTGCCGAAGAAATGTTTTTTTTTCGGTAAGGTCAGGTAAATAATATATTGTGTATTATCATTATTGAAGGATATGTACTCATTTCTTTTTATATAAATAGAAAATGAGATAGGCAAGTATTATAGATATTCTTTTTTTATACTACGTCGGGTAGCAAATGACGGAACCAATAACTGAAGGTAAACTGTCACAAAATTTTAAAAACCTGACAAGCTAATAACAACTAGCCTAGCGACCGCCAAAAAAGGCAATGAACAGTGAAGTCCATTGCAGTCCCGGGGGTACAACTACGGCTGCCTTGGAACTCACAACGAATTTAATCAGAAGAAATTAGTAGGAGTAGGAAGCTTTTGGAATTTGACTTCCCCTCTTAGCAATGTGAGAGATAGCTACGAGTATATGGCAAATAAGGCATTAGAAGCCTAATTTCGCAATACGTTTAGTATAAATTCGGCATCGGCATCAAACCATAATCATCCCACTGTTGGGATACGGGTCTCCCCTCATACGAAGGGGTTTAGAACTTCTCCAGCACTCTGCTCAACTGCTGATTGGCGGAGGACAGTGTTTTCAACCTGCCATAAGGCCACTGACTTGGCTTAACGACTTTCATCTAATGACAACAGCCAGGACCGATAGTTTAACGTGCCTTCCGAAGCTCGGAGGAGCTCGAGATAAATAATCCCATCCATAAACAGGCTGCGGTCGACGTTGCTTAACTTGCGTGTTCGATTAGATTAGACTGACACGACGACTTCGAACGTAAATTGGTATTAATAAAATTAAATAAATAAATCTTTATTTGCGTAAAACATGGTATAGTTAGGTACAATACGATCTTAAGTGCTTAAGTAGGGCGCTCATGTCTTGCCAATAATTATTCTAGCATTAAAATATTAATTTTAATTTACAACTTATGCTCAAGTAGTGCATTAATACTGTAAAAACTTTTGTCGTTTAGCCATTTAAATAATTTCTTTTTGAATTGACTGGTATTTAATTGTTTGAACTCTCCCGGAATTTTATTATATATAAAAACACACATCGCTAGGCAGCTTTTGACATATTTAGCTGAAAAAAACACGACGTTTGTTAATATGTGCCTATAATCAGACATACATTCACAAAATGTTTAATCTGAAGCGTTTCCCATTAAATTTAATAACGAATTTATGTGGGCCAGTTAATGACAAAGTTAATTCGAGTGTGAGGCCACAGCGACTAGCAATAATGGCCGGGATCGAACCCGGGGCCGATTACATCGCTCCATTGATTGTTTAATGATTTTCATCGGTATCCGCTTACAAGGTTTAATTATTTTATTTAAGATGAATGAAGTTTTCGAAAATTGAATATTTAAGGGGTGTGTATCATTCTGGCCGTGTGGTTTCCGGCAGACTAGATTAGAATCACTCCGTTTCTTCCCGTGGATGTCGTACAAGGCGACTAAGGGAAATACATTATCAAATATCGATCAGGCCAGCGTGGGGAGTGTAGGCCAAATCCTCCTTCCGTCTAGTACGGACGAGAGAGGGTCGTGCTCCTGTAGTGGAGACTAAAATGGACCTGATGATGATGATGATGTATCATTTTAGTGTTAAAGCACAGTATAAGTAATAGTACTACGTACGGTATGGCCACTCCCTGCCGCTCTCTCGTGTCGACCTCACCTCCCCTCTGAGACAAATCTGGAACAGCTTGTATGGCTCCGAACGCACACACGCTCATTTTCGCTCTGTACAGACGTCATTGTTTACGTAATAGTGAACGATGCGACATTTGTATGGAGTGGCCGGGGCATGGTTAAAGTCAACATCACCTGCTTGAGGTTAAGCCGTCGGTCCCGACAGTCATCAGATGACAGCCCCCTTACCACCATCTCTTATTGCGATTCAATAACTGAATAGATAGTCGATTGTGGTAAGGGGGCAGTTGTTATGCCTAGTCAGTGGACTTTAGGCGGCTTGAAAACAGTGGCTTTCGCCAACCTGCAGTTGAGTACCATGGTGGAGTACGCTCTGAATCTCTTCGATTGAGAGGAGGCCCGTATCCCAGCAGCGGGATGAATAAGGGTTGACGATGATGACAATTAAGTAAGGAACGTACAATTTAAGCATTTAAAAGTAAAAAAAACGGATTGCAATCCGGGAGTGCCGGCAGAAGTGAAAACTTGAACATTAACATTGTGCATTTTTGAATACTTTGGATTAGTTAGGAAATAATTTCGCACGAATTGCTTTATTTATTAGTATAAAAGTACTATCATTTATGTGGTAAAATACAATATTGATTTATTGCGCTATCGTACACAAACATGACAATTTATATTACATTAAAAATAAACAGCAGGTATACATTTTCGCCGCGCGGTAGGAAGAGAGGGGGATATCACTTCCTCTCCTACGCCGCGCCGGCGGTTTACGCTCCCTCCGTCTTACGAATTTTCGATCAGGCCACGTGTCCTGATGCGAGCTTAACATTTTTTACCCATTCCAAAAAGTGTACAACGCTGCTAAAAAGTTTTCACTTAAAAATTAATAGATTTTATTAACAAGCTACACATGTAAGCTGACGGATTCTTTAATGGTATTGTTTTGACTGTTTTTTGTTCAGTTTGAGTTTGTGAATTTTATGCACAACATATTGGTTTTAATTTTTCTCACTAATATCACAGTATAAGTAATAGTACTAACGTACTAATATAATAATCGATTTTATCTCGTATAGCGTATTATACGCTATACGAGATAAAATCGATTATTATTTTTTCAATTTGAAATAAATTCTTATGAATTATTCATCCTACCCTATTAATATCTGTATTTGTATAGGATGTATGGGAAACAAACAATAATGGGTTGAAACCTTTTTAAAGCCATTAATACGATAACTTTTGTTAAAAGAGAGTTAGGGTACAGCGCCTCCGTAAGCTGTCTGACTGGAGAAGTAACTCCACCTCACAGAAAACTGCAGCCGGAATAACAATTCCCTTGAGGATTGTTGTATCCTGCGAGTGAGGTCACCAGAAAGGAAGAAGTTGCTGCATTGGCAGAGATGGTGGCGGCGCGCGAGCGATAGTTAATGTTGACAGCGTTAATAAACTACGTTAACCGCTTCACATCAGATGGGTCGAATGCTTGTCTAAAAAAATCTTCTTATAAAATATGAACTCTGACGATACAAGGTATTAAGAGATGATTTATCTCGACATTCGCCCGTAACTCTCGAGCGATAATTTTATGGCCACCAAATATTACTTAGAGACTTATATCGTTGCCACTAAAAGGCTGTACAAATTTATGTATGTATATTTTCACAAACTACATACAAAATTTGTATTGGGATATGGTTTACGAAACATAGTAGTACCATTAATAGAGCGTTTATGCTGTACGCCAATAAAAAATTGGTCGTAGACGGCGGTAATAAAGTATATTATTCTCTGTAGAGTATTCAAGATAACAATAAAATATTTGTGGAAATTATATAAGGTAATAGCGGTGTAACATGCTTGTACAGAAAGCACCCGCCGCTTTTTTCACAATAATATGAATCTTTTTCATTTAACTTAAAACATATTTTCCGTTTTTTAGTTCGATTGATCATTAAAGCCTGTTTTTTAGTTTTTTTTAACTAAATTTATTTTAAGAATATTTATGATATTCTGACAAATTGGCCGTAAGCAATTACATATTTAAATAACAATGAAACTATAAGGTTTTCTTGTGTATAAAATTGCATCTGCAAACGTCGCTATTTATTCATAGGACATATACATTAAAATGCAGGTTTTCTTAGCCATTTCACTGGAATTCTCCCGTCGCTTCTAAATAGAACAACTATAAATCAAGCTCGCAAAGATAACCGAAACAAACATTGACGGATGGTCTCGTGCCATGGAAGTGCCGCGACACCTTGTCCCGGGCGCAGTTTAGTTCGCCGATAGTGAAAATGTTTTTATCTAATCTCATACTGAAATTTACACATTAAAAAACTAAACACAGTGTCATAATGACAGTCTTTACGCACAAGCTATCAAAATAAATTTAAAAAGTTATTTTTCGACACAGCTCTTCTATGGACAACTGTATCGTAAAATAACTTTTTTACCATTTTGATACAGCTTCAGCCCTGGATACAGGTATTTTAAACAGGTTGCAATGCAAATACATTGCAACTATGCAAAATTTTTCTACATAATCTGTGAACGCGGCGCCGCGCGGCGCGTCGCGCATGCGCACTACGCATGCTCGATCTGCAAATGGATTTATATGT
This sequence comes from Hypsopygia costalis, assembly GCA_937001555.2. Lineage (NCBI taxonomy): Eukaryota > Metazoa > Arthropoda > Insecta > Lepidoptera > Pyralidae > Hypsopygia > Hypsopygia costalis. The sequence continues at coordinate 25,341,105 of OW443338.2, read as the reverse complement.
AAGAATTATAGCTGTTAAATTAACTTCATGGTTGTATTTAAAATATTATTATCATATATTTCATGAGATTAGATAGAGTAGTGTATGAAACTGCACATAATTAGGTCTTAAAATACTCGTGTGGTCTATTATAACATTCGCCTTCGGCTCATGTTATAAACTCACACTCGTATTTTAAGAACCCTTATTATGCAACAGTTTCATAAACTACTATTATCTACTCTCATACTTAAATTTAGAGATTAAAAAACTAAACGCAGAATCTTAATGTCAGTCTACGCACAAGCCATCAAAATAAATTTAAAAAGTTACCTTTCGATACAGCTCTTTATGGATTACAGCCCCCTTACCACCATCTCTTATTGCGATTCAATAACTGAATAGATTGCTTATTCATACCAATGAATTAGCGACTCTATTGTAGTTGAAATAAAGTAGCTTATTCATTGGTATGAATACGCATTCTATTCAGTTATTGAATCGCAATAAGAGTTGGTGGCAAGGGGGCTGTATCGAAAAATATTTTTTTTTCCATTGCGATACAGCTTCAGCCCTGGGTTCAGCTATATTAAGGAGGTTGCAATGCAAATGCATCGCAACTTTGCAAAAATTTTCTACATAATCTGTGAAGGCGGCGCCGCGCGGCGCGTCGCGCATACGCACCACGCATGCTTGAACTCACACTCGTATTTTAAGAACCCTTATTATGCAACAGTTTCATAAACTACTATTATTTCATTCTCAGCCACAAAACGAATCTTGCTAGGGGCTTGGCTTCTTTTATTTACAAAACAGTTCGTATATGATATATAAGGGCAAGTTCAGATGACCCGCGCCGACCGCACACAGGAATCGCACGCGCGTTATTCACGCCTGACGGCGTCCGCGCACTAGGCGACCGCGAGTGGGTCGGTCGCAGCGACCCAATTACATTATATTATATTCAACAATGCGCATTACGCGACCATCATTAACCTTCCCTTTCAACAGAGCTACCAAGCTCTGTTGAAAGGGCACTCGACCAATAAATGTGAGGTCGTCGGTTCAAGACCCACCCAAGCCGTGGAGATGATTTTTTCCGTTGAAAAAAATATTTATAAGGATATGTTTATAAAGATTATCTTTTGTATCTGCAGTAATAATAATAGATAAAGATTTTTTTCGAAATTATGTATCTTTGCAATTCTTTATCGTAATTATTTACAGAAAACACATATTTGGCATAGATGTAAGGTTTGTGAGATCACGTTGGATGTTTCTTTTGTACATACTTAATTTAACCTCCGCGAAAAAAAATTGTACCTAGTTTAAAAACAAAAAAAGTTTAAATTTTCAGTCGTATCTTTTGTTTCGTTCAATAATTAGTACATTTTAAGTACAAATTTGTGATTTTGACATTTTGACCAAATAAAACGTAACGAAGGTGTCAACAACTGTGGTGTCAACTACACTTCTTTGACCTTTGACCTGATCCTATATATAATAAAAATATTTGACAGTAAATTAGTACTGTCAAATATTTTTACATTTGACAGTTAATTATAACCGTCAAATATTTTATTGCCAGAAGTTTATTAAAACTTCTAACAGTTGGTACATCAAAACAAACCACACACGCAATCACGACGAAAGCCTCCATCAAATGCAAAGCAACTAAAAGTAAATTATTACACGCGTTTTATCACACGGCCCTTAGCTTTAATTGTAAACAATAAAAACTTTCGTTGTTATCAAAATATACAACATTGTGTCTCTGAAAATAAATAAAGGAAGGGTGCGTATTAGACTTGTGTAGTTCCTGAGTGAGTAGTCCAATTGTACCAGTTCACCATACAAGCCGGTTCTTGTCACTCACTCTTTCTTGTCCCATGTAGTTCACTGCGTCATTTAGTTCAATGAGTGACAAAGAGTAAAAAGAACGGAAATACATAAAGCGTACGAGCTAGAATGAGAGAGATACGTTGTAATGCCAAAATTGCTCATAGAGAGCGAAAAGGACGAAAGATTCTGAAATTGTTCGTGATAAAACGAGACAGATAGTTTCGTGCGTGGTTGACTGACCGAATTAGAACTCTAAGGCTAAGGACATAAGAACCATAAGCTGTTAGCGAAAATATGCTATAGTAGTAGTACAAGGCTCAATTTTTATATTAATTATTATTTTAACCACTAAATAATTTCTTTTTACTCAAGCTTGACAGTCCTAAGCCTGTGAAAAGTTTGAAGGAAAATCAATATTTGGAAGGAAATTTATAAAATATTTAAATTACTTACTTATTTAATACAAAAATACAATGTCATCAAAATGATGCAATAGAACATAAAAGAATGTAGAAGGAATCAGTCAACAGAACTACTGAGTCGATTGAATCAAAGATACATTGAACTAAACGAACTAAATGAGTCAAAAGAACTACAGAAGCAATTGAACTAAACGAACTAAATGAGTCAAAAGAACTACAGAAGCAATTGAACTAAATGAACTAAATGAACTAGATGAGTGATATAGTTCATTTGCGTCAAAAGAACTGCATCTCTCTTTTCAGTTCAGTGAACTGTTTTGCGCAAGTCTAGTGCGTATTCATCATGTTATTTTATTAGTTATTTATTGCGTGTCTATAAAATCTTAGAAGAGTATCTAGGGGCCTGTAGAATTTAAAAGACACTCGTTATAATTACTTATTTTATTTCACGGCTTTGTAATATTATAAAATATTTATAATGTCTATTTACATGTTCGTTCACTAGTCCAATCAGTCGTCGATTGTCCTATTTTTCTTAGTCATTTCCTTTTCCGTCTTGTCAGTTCGTTCTTTGTCGGTGGCCAGTTGTGAGGCGCTAAACAGTCCGCAACAGGGCCCTATAAGCTGATTCCTATCGGATTTTTTAAGTGAATATTTCTGGAGGTATGCTGTACACAAATTTTATGGCTAATGAATACCGTCACGTTGGGGTACGTAACACATGCTCGGCTCTATAACGCTCGTTTGAGTAAAGTCGGCAGGAAAGTAACGAGACAGAGCGTAATTTCCACTTGCATCCTACTTCTGGCCGTTCTCTTGAGGTCACCGGTCCATCTAGAGCAGGGGCGCTTACCGCTTCGTTACCCCGTACGGGTCCTCCACTATGGGACTTTCCTCAACCATATGCCATTACTGGCTCGAAAGACGTGGCCGGCCCACTGCCACTTCAGCTCGCTGAGAGTTATGTCGACAACTTTGGTTCTCCGTAGAATTTCTTTATTTATTAATGATTCGGCCTCTGAGAGTAACGCCGAGCATAGCCTTCTCCATCGCTCGCTGTGCGATTTTTAATTTATGGATCAGCCCAACGGTCAGAGTCCAAGTCTCTGCACCGTAGATCATGACGAGGAGGACGTACTGGTTAAAGACTTTGGTTCTTAGTATTTGCACTGTGATTTGCCGATATACCTAATCACATGGCCCTTAATTTTAATTGTAAACAATAAGAACTTTCGTTGTTATCAAAATTTATACAACATTGTGTATCTGAAAATAAATAAAGGAAGAGTACGTACGCGTACTCATATTATTTTCGGTGTATATCGAAGATTGTATTAGGTACATCGGCGCATCTATCAGCGCACAGCTCAAACCAATTGACGAATTGGATTGAAATTTGGCATACAGCCCCCTTACCACCATCTCTTATTGCGACTCAATAACTGAATAGATTGCTTATTCATACCAATGAATAAGCGATTCTATTTCAAATGGAATAGAGTCGCTTATTCATTGGTATGAATAAGCAATCTACTCAATTATTGAATCGCAATAAGAGATGGTGGTAAGGGGGCAGGTACCAATAGTGACGTAAGCATCTGCTAAGAAAGGATTTTTGAAAATTCCCACGAGATACCGGTATACGCGCGTATGAAGTCGCAGGCGCAAGCTAATAATGATTAATTAAAAATTAAATCAATGCATAAATGAAAAAGAGCATGTCGTATATTTTTTTGAACTTGCTTAATAATAATTCCATTTGTGTCAAAATGCATATTTATTTAAATATTTCAAACTTCATTGGAAGTGTATGAATAATTTATTCGATTTAATAAAGTGTTGAAGACTGCGACCGCCATCATTAAAGCAGTTAGTATTGCCATATTTTATACTTTTTATTATTTATAAAAAAAAATGCCGCCCCTCGACGTCCCACAAATTATTAATCACAAGCCAAAGACGCCTATAGGCGATTAGATTTTATTTCTCAATGTCTAGGCAAAATAATATGTAGGCATGCCGGCATGAAGATAAGGTTCTTTATACGTAAGCTGGCAATGAAAGAGTTAACCAAGTTTCATTCAAACTTTCACCACTAATTTTAACCTCATAGGGAGATACGAGTAAATTTGCAAAAATCCCTAAGTGTTCACGTACGTCATTTACGGACATATCATCCTGCTAATCCCACCGGTTTCGGCTGTGCGATTAGGCAATCAGACAGTTATCTCTTTCACATGTATAGACTAGCTCGCGACCGCGACTTCTTACGTGTGTGTGCCAAAATCCCCTGGTAATTTTCTTTAGGTAACCTACGTCATATTAACTACCTATATACCAAATTCCAACCCGATCCTTCAAGTAGTTTGAGCTGTACTTTGATAGATCAATAAGTAATAGTTGCCTTTATAGATATAAAGAAAGAAATAAAAATATTTTATTAGCTGTGTGTGTGGCTAACACACATGTTTTTAAAACTAGCTAGGTGATTACTATTACGAAATTAAAATAAAAACAATTCACAACACATATCATGTGCCGCCAATATGCTCCCAGCTCGGCGTAGCAGAAGCTTAGTCACAGCGCTGGTATTCTGCTGGAACCACATGACTTCACGAGTGCCCATGTGAGATTAAAGCTGGATATTAACATTGAATTATAGATAAAAAAAATATATATTTCTGGATAAATTACACACGGCCATCTAGTCCCAAACTAAGCAAAGCTTGTATTATAAGTAACTGATGTTAAATACATTTTTTTTGTAAATACATATATATAATAGTTACATAGAAAAATAGTCAGATCAAGATAAACAGACATGTTCATGCACTCAAATATTTGTCTTTTGCGGGGATCGATCTCGGAGTCAAATTGGCCATTGCTAACCATTTGACTACCGAGCTCGTCAATGATAAAAATAAAACATTCATTTAGTCCTTTTGGACATTACTTAACAATATTTATTTTAGGGTTCATGTTTTAAACCTCTCTGACACAATTAAATATGTATTTGGTCGTCGACAACTCGTATAATCATTAACCGGCCGTAATATGATGCGTCTGCTGGGGTGCGGTTTCATATAATTGCTCGTTTGATATGCCCACGGTATTCAATTGCACTGAAGTCAATTTAATTTGGTGCAATTATACTTTGGTATGAATAATATATACAGATATCCTATAATATCTCTAGGCTTTTAATGCCTTGTATAATATTATGGCAAATTGTTGTCTCTCACATTGCTAAGAGAGGAAGTCAAATTCCAAAAGCTTTTTACTTCTACTAATTTCTGCTCATTAAATTCATTGTGAGTTCCAAGGCAGCCGTAGTTTTACCCCCGCGACTGCAATGAACTTCACTGTTCGTTGCCTTTTTTTGCGGTCGCCGCTATTAATCCTGGCCACAGGAGACACAGTGGTGGGAATGAGTGGTGGGCCCCCGCCCCGTCGAAAAAAAAAGACTGCAGAGAGCTGATGGTTGCAATCGTCGCAGTACCGATCATTGTGGAAGTCTACGGAGAAGACTTATGTTCAGCATTAGACGTTCTTTGGCTAAAATGATGATGATCCTATAATATTAAATAAGCAACTATTATTTCAGAATAAATCATGTAAATACACAAAAAAATCCATTCCAGAGAGGATTTCTTGTGCGTACTCTCAAGTTGTCGAATGAACTTGCTGCGGAGTTTTTTTTAGGAATCTACAGTATAGGGTTCTTCAAGAAAATATTTAAAGGGTCTTCAACGCGTGAGTTATGCCGCTGATGTTCTCGTCTATAGGCTGCGATAACTGCTTACAATCATGCGGGTAGTATTGTTAAATAGAAAATAGATAATGCTTTATTTGCATAATACAAATTTAGAGTACAGTGAATGAATAAATTATTACTTGTATCTAGGCAACAAGGCGGCCTTATTGCTGAGAGAAAGCTTTTCAAGGCAACCTCAGGGTAACGAATTTGTACATGGAGAGGGAGGAACTCGCAAGTCAAAAGAAGCTAATGAAAATTAGAAGTATAGTAATTTTATAAGAATCATTATTATGTATATGTAGTCAAATATGTGTAACCTATTAGTGATAAATAATTGTATTATATATCTTTTGAGCTGTAGTACAGGTTCGGCCGTGACTAGGCTTTTGGCCGTGGGTACGCATGAGGCCGGCTACTGGCTTCACGCGTACCCTTCGTCAAATACAGGAACATTTCTTGAGCCTGACACGCTTCGAATCGCGACCTGTCTACGGCTTGGGGTCCCGATCTGCGCTCCTCATAAATGTCCCTGTGGCAGTGATGTCGACAAGCTAGGACATCACGGACTGTCATGCCAAAAAAGTGCAGGCCGCTTCTCGAGACATGCCGCACTTAACGATATCATACGCCGGTCCCTTGCCACCGTCAATGTGCCAAGTCTACTTGAGCCGACTGATATTGCAAGAGATGATGGCAAGAGACCGGATGGTATGAGTTTGATTCCATGGAAGATGGGCCAGGTGCTGGTATGGGATGCAACCTGTTCAGACACGCTGGCCCCTTCCCATCTACATGGAACAAACTACAGAGCTGGTGCGGCTTGTGAAGCGGCTGAAAAAGTTAAAGCATATAAATATAGAGGTCTAGGCTCCGAATATGATTTTGTCCCATTCGGTGTCGAGACCCTTGGTCCGTGGGGTCCTAGCGCTATAAGGCTTTTTAAGGAAATAGCAAAAAGGTTAGTCGACATCACAGGAGACCGAAGAGCTGGCAGCTACCTCGGACAAAGAATTAGTCTAGCTATTCAACGGGGGAACGCTGCCAGTATCTTCGGAACCTTGCCTAAAGGGACTCCTTTTAATAATATATTTTAGTTATTAAATTATATTTTTTAGGGTTTTTAGTTTTAGTTTCAATCTTCTAGTATATATTCTAGTAGATATATATATGTATATAATAGGTAGGGGAAAAAGTCTTTTCGCATTATAGTATGTATGAACTTGTAATAAAATCTCTTTGGTTATACCATTTGTATCTAGCAGGTTTTGATATCTATAAAAAGTTTAAATTTTAAAAAAGATAATTCCAAATTCAAATTAGGTAAATGTGTGATTTTCATTTGTTTTTTTTTACTGTCAAGATGAGTGAACCTAATGAAGAAATTCGATACATTTTAAAATTTTACTACAAAAAAGGTAAAAATTCAACGCAAGCTGCGAAAAAAATTTGTGATTATTATGGACCTAATGCAGTGTCTGTGAGAGTAGCACAAATTTGGTTTAAGCGTTTTCAATCCGGAAATTTTGATGTGAAAGATGCACGTCGCTCTGGTCGCCCTGTTACGGATAAAATGGATGCCATTTCTGAAAAAGTGGAGCAAGATCGGCATATCAGTAGTTACGACGTAGCTGAAGAACTAGGAATTGACCATATAACAGTTTTGGCGAAAAAAAAGGTCGTGGTCAAAGACCGGCCAGGCTTCAGAGACTCTGGCGAAACCCGGGTTAACCCGCAACAAGGTGATGCTGTGTGTATGGTGGGATTGGAAGGGAAGATATTCATTATGAGCTGTTACCGCCAGGCAGAACTATCGATTCTGAACTCTACTGTGAACAATTGATGAGATTAAAGCAAAAAGTTGAGAGAAAGCGGCCGGAATTAATTAATAGAAGGGGTGTGATTTTTCATCATGATAACGCTAAACCTCACACATCTTTAGCCACTCAGCAAAAATTAAGAGAGTTTGACTGGGAGGTGTTAATGCATCCGCCGTATAGTCCTGACCTTGCACCTTCTGATTTCCACCTGTTTCGGTCTCTTAAGAATTCTTTAGGCAATGTCAGGTTAACATCACGAGAAGACTGCCAAAACCACTTGTCGCGGTTTTTTGAACAGAAGTCCCAAAATTTCTATAGTAATGGGATCATGTCTCTACCTACAAGATGACAAAAAGTTATCGAACATAATGGCACCTACATACTTTAGTTAAATGTAAATAAACTTTATTAAAAAATGTTTTGAATTTTCATATAAAATACGAAAAGACTTTTTCCCCAACCTAATATATATATCTATATATATATATATTATTTAGTTTTAGGTAATTAAGTTTCATTTGTTTCGTCGTTTATTTTATATATTGTCCTATTGTATAATAATTAAAAATACATTATAAAATACAAATAAATAAATAAATATTAATACTATAAAATGTCAGTTTGCTAAAGTTTGAACTAAAGAGCAAGGAAATGATTTATTACTTGTTTTTTGAAAATATCTATGAACTTTGCAATATCTTACCTGTAGCTTCAGCTACAGGTAAGATATTCTGATATCTTGTACTTTCTTTGCCACTAGTGGTACAGGAAATAAATAAAAAACGCGTGTGCTTTATACCACACGACTGAAGTAAAACTTCTTTAGCTCTACTAACTTATATCTCCCTCTCAACTTCCGTTCGCCGTTTCCGTAACGTTCTCGTCACGCATTCACCAGCTTACTCACCAAGTCAGGCGTGCGTAAAGAAGTTTTACTTCAATAATAGTATTTTGCTCTGAAAACAGCCGAAACCGCGAACGTCATAAGCTTATAACACCTTTTCGCTAAATTTAAGTGATTCTCGGCTCTCATCAACCGCTTATCAGATTAGTGGGGGTGAAGTTGTGGTAAATAACGGTGTGGCAGGCGACAGGGGGGCTACGGGTGGGGAGGGGGAGGACAATAACATTAGAAACTGGTATTTAACGGTTCGACGTGTCTTTCGGGGAATTATAATACCTTACAAAAGCTTTATTTGTGTATTTTCTATATATGACGAGCTCGGTTGTCGAATGGTTAGCAATGGCCACTTCAACTCCGAGGTCGCGGTTTCGATCCCCGCACAAGACAAATATTTGTGTGCATGACTATGTCTGTTTGTCTTGGTCTGTGTGTTTTCTATGTATTATACGTAAGTATTTACAAAAAAATATATTTTAATTTAATATCAGTTATCTAGTACCTACAGTACAAGAGTACTGCTTAGTCTGAGACTAGATGACCATGTGTAATTTGTCCAGGGATATTTATTATGTTTCTCTTAATTCACGGGTCAAACCCGGTTGATTTGATAGGCGTGCGCGAAGAGATATGGATCCAACGCGTAGAGGCCCCTTTGAGAAGTTTGATGTAATGTTGTACGCCCGCCGTGACCCGCTCCAGGATATGTCAATGGAACGACATACCCATGAGCAGGTCTCGGCAGGCGTTGAGACTATTGCGAAGTGTGATGGAAAATAAACGGGCTATGGAGATGAGATCTGGGTTGTTATTAATACCGGGCTATTACAGAAGAGGGCGTACTTGTTTTATTATTATGTGCATTTCTATACAAAAAACAAAAAAAAATGAGCTCATCATATCGACGGTGGAAAGGCAAAACAAAATAAGCGACATTTGGCCAATTGTTCAGTAGAGCTGTTTAAAGATTTTAAAATTGAAAAAATCATCATAACTTTTTTATTTATTGGAGGATATTTTTAATTTTTTGCGTGCAGATTAAACTTGATATTACCTATATACAGTATATAAAATAAAGCTATTTTAATCTATATTTTAAGAGATAGTGTCGTTTCATTTAAATGACTTTTCAAGTGAATAGGGAAAAATACTTTATACGGCATCTAAGAAAAATGGTTAATGGGGTAAATTAATTTATGCGCCGTTTTTTATACAAGTTTGCCGGGAAAAATCTATGAAAAATCAAAGTAAAATTTAAACAAAAAGGGATAAACAATTTATAACACTTTAACGAAAAAATTACGAATAGGAAAAAAGTATTATAAACTATGTATCCTTATTAGTATACATTGGCAAAACACTTTATCGATCACAAGCAATGTTAAAATGTTATTGTTTTGCCATAGTCGGGGCTGGGATTTGATTGATCTGGTTACTTTTCTAATTTGAAAATGTTTTCATTCATATAAAATTGTATTGTAATAGGTCGTGTACGATCATATACAAGACCGATTACAATACAATATTATATCTCTTTCCTTTCATCATCGTTAAAATTTCTATGATGAAATTTTAACGATAAAAGGCAAGAGATTGTTAAGTTTTTATAATTTCAGCTTATGCATGTCAACTAGTCATGGATAAAGGTCTCTCACAAAGATATCCACACTGAACGATCAGCTGAACCTCTGAGTATATTGGTGTCTGGCGATCAACAGTCCATTCTGAAAGCCTCCTTTGATTTTATTATACCACTAAAGTAGCAAACAAGCATACGATCCGCCTAATGGAAAGCAGTTACCGTAGCCTATGAACGCCTGTAACATCTGGGGCATTATATGTGCGTTGCCGATCCAGTAAAAACCTTCTCATGCCCTTTTTTAAGATTTCCATGCTGTAGTCTCCTTAGAAAACCTCCACAAACAGTTCATTCCACAGCTTAACAGTACGCGGGATAAAACTTTTTTGGAACTCCACAGTTCACGACCACTTAGGCTCAAATGTGTGAGGATGAGACTTCATCCTGTCGATGGCGAGCGGTGCGACTATAGCATAATGTCAAACAACTTTGAAGACACCTCGTTGTATTGTACAATCGGTAGAACAAACAAAGGGACGCAAAATCTCTTCTCAGACTTAAAGATTCTAGACCGTCTGTCAGTTTGGTATCGTCAACAATCCTCACAGCACGCCTTTTAATTGAGTCATGTTGAGCACACCTAGTTTCTTCGACGACAGCTTTACCTTCTCCTTCAACTCCGAGAATCCCAATATTTTTGGCGATGGTAAGGGGTGTGTTCTGGAATTGAGAAGCCACACCAAAGGAGGTTTTCTTAGCGGTGAACACGCAGACATGTGTCTAAGTAGGGCCGAATTGAACGAAATTCTGTCGCCCCCAATCGAACACATTTTTCAATATGCTCTCGATTTCTTTTGTTGACTTGTGTTACAAGTTGTTCGCGGCTCTCTTCTACCAGAGAGCGGGCAATATTAGCTCGATCCGTGTAATAAGTGTCCCCAGTGATGTCGTCGGCATAGCAATGAATGCTGTCAATAGATAACGTATCATTGATATGCAGCAAAATCAGCGTCGGGGACAATACAAAGCCATGCGGGACACCAGCAATAATGTCTATGCCATCGTAGCAACTGCTTTCCACAATGGCTCTAATATGCTTGTGCTGGACAAGGAAGCTAGCGACCCATTCGCATAAACCCTCAGGTAGACCGTATGCAGGCAACTTCGAAAGAAGACTACGATGCCATACCCGATCGAATGCCTTCGTTATATCCAGACTATCAGCCAATGTCTCACCTTGACTCTCCATGGCTGAAGCCCAACAATGTGTAAGATACACTACACCAGTCGAGCGACCATGACAAAAGCCGTAGTGATGGTCGCAGATCAAGTCGTGCTCTTCTAGGCAATTCAGGAGCCGGTTGTTAATCAAGCGCTCCAATACCTTGGAGAAAAGCGAGATAGCAGCGATAGGACTGTAATTCGATGGGTCTGATCTGTCATCCTTTTTGGGCACTGGGTGCACGTTCGCAGTCTTACACAATGAAGGATCTTGCCTGGTAGAATAAGAGAGAGCAACAAGGCGCGTAAGAACAGGACACAATTCAGCAGTACACTGCTTTAGCACCACAGCCGGAATGCCATCTGGCCCACTCGACTTCTAAACGTAGAGGAATAGCAATGTCCGCTGAACATCTCGTTGAGTAAACGATATTTTCGGCATTGAATTAGCCACATTAGGAAATAGCACACCGCGGGATGGAAGGTGGTGAAGCGTCTCTGTCGTTCAAAATCGAGTTTGAGGCAAAGAGTTTCCCCAGCAGATCGGCTTTCTCTTTAGCACTGTGGGCCAGACTACCATCCTGTATTCGGAGTGGTAGAAAGAAACAGTTTCCTTCGGCACCCTTAGCAAGCGACCAAAAATAACAACCAGATGGTTGCTTAGCTAGGCGCTCACCAATCCTGATGATGCACTCAAATTTCGCCCTGGCAATTTCTTTCTTACTGAACCTCGAGGCAGCATTGAACTCGCGTTTCAAGACAGAAACACCAGGATCTCCATTAATACGAGCCGTAGTCCAAGCCTCGTATGCAGCTTGCTTGCGGAGTTTGCTTCCCCACAAGACCGATTAAACCACGGCACTGTTAGGAATAAATAATTCCATTCCAGCCAAAACCCACTCAATCTCTATTCTTAATAGGTAATGAAGAGCCTCTTATCCGGCAATTCAAGTTATATTAACAAAATCGGGGGATACAGTTAGTGTTGCAACTATAAATCTATCATTTCCATCCAAAATTCAGTCACACCACTGGATAGATGAAGGCTCAAAGAATTTATTACGGTAAGTTACCATTATGGAACAACGCATCCGGAAATCACTTGATTGAGCAGTCACGTGCACACAACTGTCAAGTTATCATTGCAACTGGTACCTTATTGATGTGAAACGCCAATTTGATCACACCATATTTATCAATTATTTCAAAAACACACATGTGAAGCGCCTATGTCGTAAAAAATCACGTAAGGAAAAACAATTGACTCACCAAAATAAAATATATTACAGTTAGTGAAAGTAACTGATAAGACGTTTACAATTAAAAATATGACAGGAAAAACAACTGAAACGCCACTAGTTGTGTTTTTCTTGTAACGAACAATAAGTTATGCGACACGTCTTCTTATATGTTAGTAAGGAAAAAGTAATAAAAAGCCAAAGGTAAAAAATACACAGGCGGGTAAAATTAATTATATGCCATCGTCGTAAAAAAGTTAGTTAAGTCAATAAATTAAAACACGCCGATGGTATTTTTGAAACCCATCATACGACAATGTTAATAATATATGTCATAAAATTGTCGTTTGAAGGGAGTGAAATTTTAAAATGGCCCTGTTATTACATTAAATGAAACACCAAAAAGTACCTCCAAATAGACTGTAACCCAGACAGATCGATAGAGAATCAAAAATCCTATCGAACTGCATATAAAACTCAATTTCGGTCAAAATGGCGTTTCATTTGTTTTGCCTTTCCACCGTCGATATACATGTACATTTTTAACCGACTCCAAAAAAGAGGAGGAGATTCGGCTGTATTTTTTTTTTAATGTTTGTTACTTAATTACTCCGTGATTTATAAACCGATTTGAAAAAACTTTTTTATTAGAAAGAGTATACTTCCAGATTGGTCCCATATTTTTTTCATCGTCATCAGCCTGTATCTATATACATAAATATAGAGTAATGTTTGGAGACGGTTTTTTTTTTGTTAAAATTATTTAATATACTTAATAGATTTTCGAAACTTTACAAGACTATAATTACTCATCTTCTGTTCTTCCTATCTTGTCATCTTCCGTATCGATACAAGAAAATTAAATTAAAAATTAAAAACCGCCTACTTTCTAGTCTAGTTAAGCCCTTTCATTTGATACCCATAGTGAGGGAGTTGTAAAAAAATATGTTTAATTCGCCATTTTGTGCTAGCGGCCATCTTGGATTTAAAACTTATCATAGTATATAGTATTATACTAGTCAAGCCCTTTCATTTCATACCTTATTGAAGGGGTTGTGAAAAAAATTAAATACGTGATTTTGTGGCACACTACTAATTCAGCTTTCAAATATAAAAAAAATAAAAATTGGTTCATCCGTTTAGACGCTTTGATGCCACAGACAGACACACACACACAGAGACACGTCAAATTTATAACACCCTGTCGTTTTTTCGTCGGGGGTTAATAAGGCAATCTATCAATGCACTGTACAAACCACTGGCGGGAACGAGAATTTAAATTTAGCATAAGTGCAGGTAGATTTTATGACGTAGGCATCAGCTGAGAAAGGAGTTTAGAAAATTACCTCGGGAAACCAAAATACGCGTGAAGGGAGTCGCAGGCGCAAACTAGTCGAATATAATATTTTGCTTGTGAACACGACAAAATTAATTAATCGTACATTCAAATTAAAACATATTCACTATGAATTAAATTCGTAGAAACTCCTGAATGCTTTAAAATTTCTGTACATCATTAATTGACAGTGTATTCAGAATTATATTCAACAATATTTCAAGTAAAATTTACAATATCCACCATAAATGCACGTGTAGAATACCTATATGAATCAAAATAAAACGAATTCTGTCGAAATTGTATTCACCTGAACTCGATTTTGTGGAATTATGTAATCAAATGGCTCCACAATTTTGATGTAATTTACAAATGCGAAATTGAAATACTCGGTTATTTGGAATTTACCTGAAACTATCCTACATTTTGCAATGTTGAATGTACTTCAAATTTTGGTATTCATTCAACCTATAAATTGAATGGTGTTTTCTGTTTAATTAAAATGTAACATATTTTTATTTATTTTTATCATCGTCATCATCATCAGCCTGTATCTATCCACGACGTAAGCCTTCCCCGATGCTTTCCACCAAATACGATCCTCCGTCCAGCCGCTTTCTTAAGGTCATCAGACCATCTAGAAATAAGGCGTCCAACGCTTCGTCGTTCTACGCCCGGCCTCCAGTCTAATACCTTCCTCACCCATCTGCCATCACTTACTCGGCAAATGTGACCGGCCCATTGCTACTTCAGTTTCCAAACTCTGAAGGCTATGTCAACAACTTTGGTTCTCCGTCGAATTTCTTCGATCCGGATTTGATCCCTCAGAGAAGCCCCTAGCATAGCCCTCTCCATCGCTTGCTGCGCGAACTTTAGCCTGTGGACCAGTCCGATGGTCAATGTCTAAGACGTCTTTGCACCATAGATCATTGCAGGGAGGACGCACTGGTTGAAGACTTTAGTCTGCAAGCATTGGGCATTTTTTATTTTGTGTCACAAATAAATTAGCATACTTGATCCATGTGGATTAGTTAGAGTATGGTTCCATCTTCCCAGATGGGAGAGAAGAGAAAGAAATAGCAGAGATATGATGACCAACTACATTGCTACAACGCCGCCATTGAAAAAAGTCATAATTCGTAAACTTATTAGTAGGAAGTAATATTGTAATATTTTGTCTCTAACCTCCCTCGAGAATAAATTAAAGATCTTTTAAATCATTTAAACCACACTTAATATATTGTTGTTTAGACATACCACGCCATATTGTTAGTGGCCATTTTGAACAATAATAACTAAATAACCAATAAGTAAGTGAATATGAAACCTAAAAATATTTTATTGTATTCTCGAAGGAAGTTGCAAATACATATATTTTTTCATATTAACTCCATTTACATAAACGTATGTCATACCTCTGGCATGGATGAACCTGGGTAGAAATTAACCTGTGCCACCACGAATGCTATCTATTTATAATAAAATCAACAACTCATGTGATCTAGACATCAATCATGATTCACTTTTAAAGTTCAACAAAAGGTTCAGTCGTTTCATGGCGCTTGTTAATTTTTATGGAATTTGTATAATTTGTTTTTAAGTATATGATATTGTTTTATTTGTGGGATAAAAAAAAAATATTTTGTTATTTTCTTGTGAAAGTTGTGTTCACCAGTAATTGGCCTAGATTTGTACAAAACATATTGAAAGTAATCATATAACCTGTTGGTGTACCTTAATAAATAAACAAATAAATTTACAAATTACGATTTTTTTTTCATTAGCGGCGTAAAATGGCCACAACATATTATATCGATATATATAATAATCGACTTTGGAACATATTTTCTTTTCAGAAAACACTTCGATATAAATTGGAATCTGACTCATACAGTATCAAATTATTTTTCAATTGAATTATTTTCATAACTATATTCCAAATAAATTCCATATATTACCTCACCTATGATTAAATCCAAATATCTTTTTTTCCATATGGTCCTTGTGAACACTTAGTCACGTCATACGTTATTTTAAAATAGAACATTGTTAGCGACAGACTGGCTTAACGCTAACTTCTTGTATATTTTTTTATTGGTATATTATAATAATAAAGTCACCTATTATTATATATACATTTGTTAGTCAATAATACTAATAAATTTAAGTTAAAAAACATCGTAAAATACTAATAAATTTAAGTATGTTATTCGCTGGAAAATTTATCATTTAAATTGTTGACTCGTGGGCTCCATTCCAAAAAATCATGAGTATTTTTCAGTTTTTAAGATATTTAATTTAAAGATTAAGAATGTAAATTAAATAAAACAATAAAATGTTACAAATTTAATTATCGATTTTTAAATTAATTTGACTGGATTCAATGCACATCACTAACAATGAGTTGGGAGGTGTGAGCGGGAGCGAACGGGAGGTTAGGGTCGGTCACGCCACCAACAGCTTACCTAACGAACGCTGACAATGACAAGCCGTGGAAACGCACCTCCGATTTACCGTCCGGATTATTTCGAAGCATTAATTAAACGCTGTATATACAGTCCTGTAAATTAAATGCAATGTCAATTCCAATGCAGTGTTTTATGGACGACGGATTAAGCTTAATACTTAATTGAAATAAGACTGTCGGTTGATGGACATTAACAAAGAAATAGCAGCTGCGCTGTCATTATAAAGTATACAGTTATATTGTGGGAAAAGTCAAATTGGGGATATAGATGCCTCTACAGAAAACTACTAAACTACTTCTAAATGATTTTTTTAACCATTACTAGATTTCGAGAAAATGTCAATGTTTCACAATAAAAGCTTCTATTTAGTATCACCGCGAGTTTGTAATCAAATCTTGCAAGTAAAATTTTGGCATACTCGATTTGGGATTCATGTAACAATGTATGTTAAATACATGCTACTATCACTAATCCAAAGTCGCGACTGCCACCAAATTGGGATTAATAAATTTCTACATTAATCCCAATAATATCAAATTAAATTAAAGGGTATCAAATTAAAGGGTTTGATGAACGAAATACAGTAAGTAAGTAATCTTTATGGCCTGTTCTATCAACAATTAATAAAACATTGATTAAAAAATGTTTTGATCTTGTTTGTTTATTTTGTGGATTGTATGTACGTACATTGTTTGCATATAATTATGTTTAACATGTTTTTTTTTTGCGTGAATCAAAGTATATGCGAGGAATTCATTGGCGTCGTGGCACACGTGTTATTTTTTAACCGATTCCAAAAAAGGAATGTATTTTTTTTTAATGTTTGTTACTACATTACTCCGTCATTTATAAACCGATTTCAAAAAAACTTTTTTTATTTGAAAGAGTATGCTTCCAGATTGGTCCAATATTTTTTTCATCATCATCATCAGCATGTATCTACCCACTGCTGGATATAAGCCTCCCCCAATGCCTTCCACCAGATACGATCCTCCGCCTTCCGCATCCAGCCACTTTCTTAAGTTCATCGGACCACGTCGTCCTACACGCGGCCTCAACTCTAATGCCTTCCTCCCCCATCCGCACCATATGTCATTGCAGGGAGGACGCACTGGTTGAAGACTTTAGTCTTCAAGCATTGGGGTATTTTTTTCATAATGTAGAGAAATAATTGGAGTCGGTTTTTTTTTGTTAAATTTATTGTATGGTGCAATAAGGTGTATTGTATTGTATTGTGTCGATCACGCAAGTTGAGCAACGTCGACAGTAGCCTGTCTATGGATGGGTTTGTGTATATCGAGCTTAGGCTTCGGAGGGCACGTATAGCTGTTACTCTCGGCTGTTGTCATTAGAGGACAGTCAGACAGACAGTGGCCTTTGGGCGGCTATAAAACACTTGCCACCGCCAACGCGCAGTTGATCACCGTGGTAAAGCACCTTTCCATTTAAAGGTGATCGTATCCCAGCAGCGGGATGACAATGTGAACATGAGTTGATGCATTATGCATGTATACCCTTACAAGTGCAAAATACAATGGCTTAACATTAACCATTGGTTTAAATGTGACATTTGATCATTACACCGTACTTTGGTTTATCTTGGTGTAAGTGGCATACCTTGATCTTTAGAGCCAAAGCCACCTTCGCCTGCACGTGGTGCATCATGCCGACTAGCGAAAGAGGCTATGGTAACAGAGAGTTAGGGTTCAGCATATTTATAAGCCCGACTGGAGCGGTACCTCTACCTCACAGAATACTGCAGCCAAATAACAATTCCCTTGAGGGTTGTTTTGTTCCTGCGATTGAGTGAGATTATTAGAAAGGAAGGAGATGGCAACGCGCGAGCGATATTTCATGTTACGAGCGTTAATATGAATACCACGGTAACCGCTTCATATCAGGCCAGCCGCATGCTTGTCTCCCACCCGACGTAGTATAATCAAAAAGACCGACTTATCTCGTACCACAACTTAGCCACCTCGAAACCGCTTTACAAACCAACTAATAACGCAACGATGTCAAATGCTACCTATCCGCCATTTTCTTCCCCTTGTGCCACGCCTCGCCCCGTCTTTGTCCCCGAGACACCTGCGCGACCTCCAATTATCAATGTAATTGGCTATTCAACTTGGTGCGATGGGGCGAGCATAGCATCACTAATTAATGGAATCAACTCGACATTGAAATTTTCACTTGAAGCCTGTAAAGCTACCTACAAGCAATTTGCGAGAATTTACGTTGAAAGGAACAGCCCTAATTGTAAGGATGAAGTTTGTATAACCATAGTAGAGATAAACAAGTACGCTAAGTCAGGCATTCTAGGAGATTATAAATACCTACACGCTGAACAATTGCGTTGTAAACTCCTATTCATCTTTAACAATGAATGCTGATCCCACTGGATACGCAAGTTTTAAACTGAAGGGCGTAAACTTACGGGGTATCTACACTCATTCTTCGTTTGCGAAAGGAGAAGCATAATATTTTGTTATACCACTAGAAACCGGAAAATATATTGAATCAAGTGGAATCTATGACATTTTAGTTTCTGTGTTGGCAGCGGGGGTGGCGTCGCCCGAGCGATATTTTGCATTGCGAGCGTTCATATCGCTACGGTAACCGCTTACCTCTTACATCTGTACCGAGCGTCAATGAGCGTGTGAACGTATGGCGCCATAGAAACTGTTCCAGATTCACGAGATTCAGAAGGACGGTGAGGTTGATACGGGTGAATGGCAGAGAGCGACCATACTGTAGTACTATTATTACTTATACTGTGGCAGGGTTGTCATTACCTACCACATTTATCTATACTTCTATACTAATATTATAAAGCTGAAGAGTTTGTTTTGGTTGAACGCGCTAATCTCAGGAACTACTCATTCGAACTCATCGAAAAAAACTTTTAGTGTTAGATAGTCTATTTTTCGAGGAAGGCTATAAGCCATATAACATCACGCTACCAACAGGAGTGGAATGAAAGGAAAAATGTTGCAAAAATTGAAAAAAAATATTCCATTTGAGTGCTTCCGTTGCGTGCGCTGCGTAAACGGTTCAAGTTACGCAACAATTATATACGAAGGAATTATTCATCTCAAAAAGTTGTAAAAAAAGTCCGCGATACCATACGTCTATCTTTTAAGATTGGCTCACTATAACCTTTCAAATGGTAACTTACGCTTCACTCTCAACGCTCTGCTACACGCAGACGAAGTTGCGCGAGACAGCTAGTTTTAATATATTTTATGATAATGTAAATGCACACAAAAGATAAATTACGTAAGAAAAGGAAAGGTATAAAACATTCGCAAACACAACCACCTCACCTTAGCCACCGCGCCATGATCAATCATAACAACATATTGTTTGCGAGCGAGGGATAACATTCCGTTGTAACGCAAATTTATGAGGGTCCCGCATATTATTGATAGGTTCCATGCAACATTAGCGAGTAGATTGGTCGGCTCTCGCTTCCTGTTTTATTTTCAACGTGTGCCTGTGAGCGATGCGATGTGTTTTATAGCAATCTGAGTAATTTGAGGAGTTTAACGATGTGTGTTTTATTTAGCTTTTACCGTATATAAAATAGGAGACGGAAATAGGTTTCAATAAAAAAAAATCTGGACGCTTAATTTGAGACTAGACTGTGGGATGTGTAAATACACAGCGCGGTCTAGTCCCAAATTAAGCGCAAAGCTTGTACTATGAGTACTAGACAACTGATAAATGTATTTAAATATATATTTTTTTTGTAAATACATACTTATAATACATAGAAAACACCCCGACCGAGACAAACAGACATGTTCATGTACACAAATGTTTATCTAGTGCGGGAATCGAACCTGCGACCTCGGCGTCAAAATGGCCATTGCTAACCATTCGACCACCGAGCTCGTCATAATATATAGACTCTATGCATGATATACATTTAAAAATTAAATGAATAAAAAAAACGCAAATAAATTCTAATTTATCCACTGCCAACAAATCTAAAAGTTCCACAGAATTCCATTGTTGGAAACTGTTTGAATTGCGCTCCTTCTACCGATTGTTGACTGAATTCAACTAGGAACTCAAATAAATTCTAATGCACTCATATTTGAACTCCAATTGAAGTCAAAATCGTTCGATAGCCTGCCATTATCATTTGGCTAAGCAATATGACGATAATAGACTGGGATTTCTCTAGGAAAAATATCGAAGTGGACAAAGCATTGATTCTTTATTCCCGGATTTACAATAGGATTTTACGTCGTATACGACCCGAGCTGAATGAGGATCGATTTTCATTTCAAATAAGTGCAGTAAATATTATCTATGTACATGAAAAATAATCGTTGAAATGTACATAGGTACATTATTATAAATTTTATAATGTAGGTATGTATTTTTATTTATTATTCAATTATTTATCAGTAATAGGTTACACATGTCATGAACATGTCTGTTTGTCTTGGCCAGGGTGTTTTCTATGTTTTATAAGTAGGTATGTATTTACAAAAAAAAGAATGTATTTAAGTACATTTATCAGTTGTCCCATAACACAAGCTATGCTACAATTTACATGGCGCCATCTAGTCCTAAATTAAACAATTTAGGACTATTTGGCGCTATGTAAATTGTCCAGAAATATTTATCTTTATTTATTATTATATCTATGTATTTACAAAAGAAAGTACATAAGTACATATATCAGTTATCTAGTTACCATAGTACATGGTAGAGAATGCTTTTAGCATTAAGAACGCCTATGTACCCTTAATTTGTGGTAAATAAAGTTTAAATAAATAAATACAAGCTTTGCTTAGTTTGGGACTGTCTAGATGGCGCTATCTAGATAGCGCTGTGTAATTTGTCCAAGGATATTTAATGAAAAAAGAGGAAAATTACGGGGCGGGCCCCCTACACATTCCATCACTATGTTTCAGTTTCAATATATGTAGCCAGGATTAACGGAGACGACTACCAAAACATACTACATTTTTCTATATGTGTGTTTGTAAGAACTGCTTTTTTATCTACTGTACTTAATGTACCTCACCCCTTAAACCAACCCACAGCATTAAACCAAATTTGGTTTAATGGTCTAAGACCTCACCCTGACCTAAAAAATTCACTTACAAGCATTCTTTGGTTGACTGGAAGAGATCCCTTCTGGGATAAGTCCGCCATTGTGTATGTTATTCTGTTCTTGAAGTTTTATGTATGTGTACAATAAAGTTTTATAAACAAACAAACAAACATTGAAGTTCATTGCAGTCCCGTGGATTAAACTACGGCTGCCTTGAAATTCACAACGCATGTAATCAGAAGAAATTAGTAGTAGTAAGAAGCTTTTGGTATTTGACTTATAGATCTTGAAATAGCTCCTATTTCAAGATGTTTAAGTCAAAGTGCTGCAGCACTGGTTGCAATTGACTTAGTTGCAAAGAGGTGACAAAAACAGTCATCGTCGTAAACTGAGTCAATTGTATTCTCTGTAATTTCTCACGAGAATATTATAAAGAAATTTTATGTCCTATAGGACCTAAAAATCTATACTTAAAATGTAGTTATTTTAAGTTATTTGCGTTATTATTGAATCAGAAATTAATAATGTGTCGCTTACGGTCTTTTGTAGACAAAAAGAAATTTCTACAGAATTGTCAATATGAATACTATAATAGAGGTTAACGAAGCGTGATATTGAATTAGACAAAAATCAGCTGATGGTAACATAAACCAATAATAGTAATTAAATTTTCTGAAATCAAATTAAACATTCAGCGTTATCTATAAATAAGTATATTTTTGCATCTAGACCTCAGAATAACAAATAGTTACTCAAGGACCAAATACGTTAGTTTAGAAATTTTATAGATTCAGAGCGCACATTTACTATGATAAATGTAAATGTGCGCTCTATATTTTAATTACTCTAAGGAAATCTACATTAGTCCCCCAACACACGATCCACTAAACACAAACGCAGTTAATTATCTTATTAATATTTACGAGGCACGAATTTTCAAATTTAATTTCTAATCTGTGGATGCACTGACCTCTGGTTGTGCCGCCCTTATTAGCCGCTCACTGTGAAATTATCTCAATTTAGGTGGTCATTAGCAGAGTCGCGCGGGGCAGATATCCGCCTGCCCGGTATAAATCTGAATTTAATGACCGCCGGCCACCGGTCTAATATTCCCGAACAATGTTTCGGACCACGTACTTGAACGTGTGTTTTGGCCCGCGGCAATTTCGTTTATTGTGGAAGCGCCTTTATGTTTCGATGTCTTGAATATAATAAAGTCGATACGAAGAGGGATAAATCTAATCAAAAATAATTATTAATAATTAAAAACAATACTAATAATTTTTAATAATTATATCTGCGCGTTTTTACCACATTACACCGGCCGTGGTCACAGGCTGACTGTCTCGGCGATATGCCTCTGCCTCCATTCCGGAAGTCGATGAATCCTTCATCTACTGCCGTGTGGTTCGATATCCATGTCCCGCAGAATAGGGATGTCGTGAGTGTAGTATGTCGCGGTACATGGATATTGAACGACACGGCGGTAGATGAAGAATCATCGACTTCCGGAACGGAGGCAGAGGCACATCGTTGAGACAGTCGCCTATGATCACCGCCGGTGGAACCTGGTCGAAACGTCAGGCAATAACAAAGGTATGTAAATACCCTTATGCATCATAACGTTAATTCCCATTGTTATTTCCATAAATCATGCAACACGAAAGTTTAAAAGTTATTATTTCTCAGATATTTTTACAAAATAGGACGTTAAATACAGTAACTGCATTAAATATTAACATCAAATGCTGCTTACAATCAGTAATAGCTCTAACCTTTATCGGACTGAGTTCGATAGTTATTTTTATTCGCCTTTCATACTTGTAGGTATATTGTGTGGTGTCATTTAAATATTTATCAGTAGTCGGAGGAGCTTGATGGCGTCGTTGCACATGTCGGTCTAATCGAACACACAAGTTAAGCAACATCGGCGCTAGCCTGTCCATGGATGGGTTTATATTATCTCAAGCTGGTCTGTGCTTCGAAGGGCACGTTAAACAGTCGGTCCCGACTGTTGCCATTAAATGGCTAACGTTAAGCCAAGTCAATGGCCTTTAAGCGTCTTGAAAACACTGGTCTCCGCCAACCCGCAGTTGAGCAGCGTGGTGTAGTATGCTCTACATCAGTGTTTCCCAAATACGAGTACCCCCGGGGGTACGTGAGATTGCATCAAGGGGTATGCGCAGCAATCACTTAACTAAAATATTAAATCCTTAAAAACAATAATGCAATAACAATTGCCAAAAAGATATCAATTTAATTAAACCATCAGTAGGTAAGTCAAATGTATGCATCGAGGGCTTTAGTGTGTCTTTAGAATGTCTTTTGATGATACTAGATATAAATTACACCTGATTGCATTTTTTATTTAACGTTCCGGCAATAAGGGGTACGCAAGATTGAGGTCTTCCTTGAAGTGGTACGTAGAAAAAACTAATTGGGAACCGCTGCTCTACATACTTCAACTAATCTGCGACTGATGGCAATCCATTCAAAGTTAAGCGTTCGGACGCTTACTGTTGACACGCACGCGGGGCATTCATTACATGTCTACTTGGTCTATGCTGGTGACCGTGTGTGAAAATTAACAAAAATCTTTATAGTTTTTTAAAAAGAACTACCTATATAAAATATAAGTACAATTATTGTATATCAACATCTGTTTATTTTATATGTCGACTACAAATTCCCAGAGTCCCCTAAAGGAATGTTTGCATTTAATTTTGTTCGGTCGAAAGCCGTTATTTGGCAAACCAGGGAAAACCGAAATAAGTACGGGTTAGTTTTACTGTTGTTTTATTGGCTACAAAAAAGGACAACACAGCCAATTCATGAATAAAATAATGGCCTACTGATGCAGCGCCGTTTTATTCGACACTAGGCTCGTTTTTAGTAAAATAGTGGTGTTATAGCGTATTGAAAAGCTGTTACTAACTGCTATTTATTGTCGCACTATTGTAAAACAGTTATTAATTTCTTGCTCTTTTAACCTTTATTATAAATATATAATTATCAAATGAGCCATTCAGGAATCATAATATCTTGTCATAAAATACTATTTCTTATGGCCTACTGGTGCAGCGCCATTTTAATCGACACTAGGCTCGTTTTTAGTAAAATAGTGGTGTTATAGCGTATTGAAAAGAATATTATTTTATGAGAAATATATATTTACAAAATAGGTCATTCAGGAATCATAATATCTTGTCATAAAATACTTATTCTTATCGCCTACTATTTCAGCGCCATTTTATTCGACACTAGTGTCATTTTTAGTAAATTAGTGGTGTTATAGCGTATTGAAAAGCTGTTACTAAAACTGCTATTTATTGTTTCGCTATTGTAAAACAGTTAGTTATTTCTTGCTCTTTGAAACTATTATTTTATTAGAAATATATATTTACAAAATAGGTCATTCAGGAATCATAATATCTTGTCGTAAAATACTATTTCTTATGGCCTACTGATGCAACGCCATTTTAATCGACACTAGACTCGTTTTTAGTACAATAGTGGTGTTATAGCGTATTGAAAAGCTGTTACTAACTGCTATTTATTGTAGCACTGTTGTAAAACAGTTATTTATTTCTTGCTCTTTGAAACTATTATTTTATTAGAAATATATCGATGCCTTACAGCCGAAAAGGGATAAGCGCCATTTTTTGGAGAATGGACTTATATATATGGCCAGAATCGTCTTTTTTTTCTGCGTCGTTTGGTCTGGGTTACATGTTTCTAAGTGACACTTTATGTCGCTTACGCGGTAGTAATAATAGGGTCATGAGCTAAATTTATTCGCTGTAAACGACAGAAATTTTGAAGTTTTTTTTTTTTGGTTGTCGATCAAAGAATATTTGAAAACAAAATAACTTATGCTTTTTGGGGTCTCTGTAATATTCAATCATTAGAACGTTAACCTATTTTTGCTGGAAGCAAACATTCAGAAACATACGTTTATGATATTTTGCTTATAAATAATTATTTGTTAAATTCGGGTTAGTATTTTATGCATGTTCCTTTATAAAATATATTGGTCGTTTATTGTAGTTAGGCCACATTTTTGAGACTTTATTTGGCGTTTAGTATATTTTTGCCGTTTCATAAATAGAAAGCAAAAAGTAGGTTATTACATATAGCCCCTGTAAATATTTAGAATTAGTTTGTCGCTTATCCTTTTTTTTCCCTCCCAATAATTAAACGATTCCGGCGGTTAGATAAAAAGGTAGAACTAAAAGTTAACCTTATACCAGTCCATTCTCAACGTATTTGTCGTTTACCTCCTCAATAATAATTTTCAAATGTCAGTTGTCGGTATCATTCTATTGAAACTACGGGTCCAAGCGACAACAAGACGAACCTTCAATTATGATAATTCTTTATAGAATAAGTTATATTTTTGTTACACTCCTATAGTTGATACTTTTAAATATTTTATGAATAAAACAAAGACTTGAGACAAACAATTGTGATATTAACAGTGTACTAATCTTAAGAATACTTGTATATACTTAAATGAACGTTGTAAACTTTAATTTCATAATTAACTAGCTTTCATAGCTAATCAATAGAAGTAATGTGAAGACGTGGAAAATTTAGGATAAAATAATCCAACTAATCTCGTTTTCCCATACAAACTTTGGACCTCCGTTTCACCCTCTTAGAGTTAAAATTAAAAAAATCTTTTTAAGTAATTCGTGTCCACTACGTTATATTTTCAAATCGATGCCATTGTCGTAAATCCCAGAAAATGATAGAATCAACACCCATATTGATATTATAACATTTCACCCCTACAGAGTTGTCACGTCGAGTATGTTGAAATAGTTGTTTTTTTCGTAATCCATATACCATAAAAACAATACCTATGACGATTTTCAGACTTTTTCACCACATTTTAGACATTTCAACGCGATCGCACCCCAATAGGAGATAATAGTCACGTTACCGCCCTATGGTTACAATAAATAACAATAATAGGTAATTTCTGAGATAAAAACTATCTTAGGTATTTCCTTTCCCGGGACTCCAGGTATCTCTCAACCAAATTTCATCTAAATTGGTCCAGAGATTTAAGCGTGAAGAGGTAACAGACATTCTATCGCATTTATAATATTAGTATGGATTGGCGTTCCGAAAACCCGTAAATACTACACATATATTGATATATAGACATTTCAACCTCATCGCACCCCAATAGAAGATGATGGACACGTTAGCCACGTTGAATTTTAAAATCGTTGTTATTTTCGTAATCAGCGACCCGATAAACCATACAATACCCATGACAATTTTCAGACTTTTTGACCCCCTTTACCCTTTTAGGGGTTGATATTTTCAAATCGATGCTATTTTTGTAATTGACTTCCCAGAAAACCATAGAATCAATACCCATTAATATGGGTATATCAATATAATTATGACATTTTAACCCCACCGTACCCCCCACAGGGGTGATTTTAAGTCATGTCGGCTATGTTGGATTATAATATAGTTGTTGTTTTCGTAATCAGCGACCCGATAAACCATAAAAACAATACCCATGACGATTTTCAGACTTTTTCACCCTGTTTTACCGCTTTAGGGGTTGAATTTTAAAAAATCCTGAAATATGTGTTTACTAATTTATCTGTAGAAGTACTCGTGTAAAGTTTCGAATAAAATAGTCCAACTAATCTTGTTTCCCCATACAAACTTTAGACCCCCGTTTTACCCCCTTAGGGGATGAATTTTGAAAAATCTATGCTTTGTGCACCCCTAGACATCATAAGGAACCTACGTGCCAAATTTGGAAGCTCTAGACCCAGCAGTTTGGGCTCTGCGTTGATATATATCATCAGTCACTCAGTTTCTTCTTTTGTATATTTCAACCCCACCGCATCCCCACAGGGGTGATTTTATGTCACGTCGACTATGTTAGATCATAAAATAGTTGTTGTTTTCGTAATCAGCGACCCGATAAACCATAAAAACAATACCCATGATGATTTTCAGACTCATACAACCCTTTTTACCCTTTTAGGGGTTGAATTTTGAAAAGTCCTGAAAAACGTATTTACTCATTTCTCAATAGAAGTACTCATGTAAAGTTTCGGATAAAATAGTCCAATTAATCTTGTTTCCCCATACAAGCTTAGGAACCTCGTTTCACCCCCTTAGGGGTAGAATTTTGAAAAATCCTTTCTTAATGCACCCCTAGACGTCATAAGGAACCTACTTGCCAAATTTGGAATCTCTAGACCTAGCGGTTTGGGCTGTGCGTTGATATATAAGTCAGTCAGTCAGTTGCTTCTTTTATAGATTTAGATAGATACTCGTAAATGAAAATTGATTTCGACTAGATATTTCAATTGTGATAATTCTAAGTTGATTTGATCTCGGGTACTTATGACCGTAATAAGAGCGTTTATTACAAACAATTGTTATTAAGTATTACCTATTACATTTTAGTATGTGGCATTCATTTCTGTGTCAATTAAAGACTGATTTGATTAATTTTTTTTTTTTCCTTTTTAGTATCCCTAGGGCGAACCTGAAATCTTTTCTACTCGAAAAAATATTTTTTAAGAAGAAACACATCGAATGAGTATTCTAATAAACAAACTATTCCTATTAAAAAAATCTACTTATACAATTTCGCATTCAGTAAATTTTCATTTGATAGCTGGTTATACCATATTTCCTCAATTTTATTTTCAATAATCACACACTTGTGCTATTTTAGTTCAATTATAATGAAACATGAGGTGTAGTTATATCATTTTTGCTGGAAGCGAATAATTCTTGTATTTTCATTTACGACATTTTGGCTGTTTGTGAAATGAGATCATTTGAGGATTACCGACAGTAAATAGGGGTTGCAAGTTGAATTATAAAAAAATAACACTGTAATTCAATAGATAGTGTGTTAAATACAACATAAACACATTTCCAGCCTCTCGGGAACTAAACTATAGTTTTTATTAATTTTTTTCATAAAATTTTAACTTTAAATCACTCTCCTGTAAAGTTTGAAATATGCCGCTTATCCCTTTTCGGCTGTAAGGCATCGATATATTTACAAAATATGTCATTCAGGAATCATAATATCTTGTCATAAAATACTTATTCTTGTCGCCTACTGTTGCAGCGCCATTTTATACGACACTAGTGTCGTTTTTAGTAAAATAGTGGTGTTGTATCGTATTGAAAATCTGTTACTAAAACTGCTATTTATTGTTGCGCTATTGTAAAACAGTTATATTTTCTCATAATGGTTATTCTTATGCAGCGGTCCATTTGGGCTATTTAAAAACTGCTATATGTTTTTTTTTATATGTAATGCCTTATTCTGTTGTTAGAATTAATATGTATAATGTACAGAAAATAATATTGTATCTCTTTTTGGTATTTCTTTCAAATCTCTACTTATTAAAAAAATGCGTTTCACCTGACTTCAAAGCAGCAATGTTTACGTATGACATTGATTTTCTTAAGTCGCAGAAAAGGGATTACATCAATAAAAATATGTAGGTACATTTGAATAAATACGACTCGATGGCGTCAAAGCTGGATGGCATCGTTGCGCGAGTTAGTCTAATCGATCACGCAAGTTAAGCAACGTCGACAGTGGCCTGTCTATGAATGGGTTTATTTATCACGAGTTCGCCACCGGGTAAGCCATCAATCCCGGTTGTTGTTTTTAGGCGACAGTCGTTAAGTCAAGTCAATGGCCTTTGGGCGGCTTGAAAACACTGGCCTCCAACTGGCCTGACCAACTCGTAGTTGATCGGCGTGCTGATGTATGCTCTAAATCCCTTCGATAGAAGGGAGACCCGTATCCCAACAGTGGGATGATTATGGGATTATGCCGATGCCGAAATACGACTGCCCCCTTACCACCATCTCTTATTGCGATTCAATAATTGAATAGATTGCTTATTCATACCAATGAAGCGACTCTATTTCAAATGGAATAGAGTCGCTTATTCATCACTGCTGGTTAGCGAAATAAATGAGGTACCCATCTAACGACCATTAAAAAGTCCATACTTTAAAAAGAAACGAATCCTAAACTATTTCTAATTCTACTATAATGAAAATATCATAAAATATATATTCATCTACTTTTACAAAGATTCCAATCTTTTTAATAATGTATTCAATTCAAATTTACCTTTTAAAAACATTTCGCCTTCCGATTTTTAAAAGCAACGGCATTAATAATTCTGTAAAAGAAAACAGCCCCTTCGTTAATCTCCTTTTGTGCCAATTTCTTCTGTTTATAGAACGTAATACAGTCCATTATAATAACATGTCCTGGCAGAAGGAATTACTCTGTTTCCTTTTACAATATTATTTTCAATGTTATATTTCATTTTATATCTGCAATTTAATTAATAATAGATTGATTATTTTAAGATATGCCTTTATTCACATTATTATTTTTATTCAAACAAAAATATAAAAAAGACTGTTCCTTCAATGTTCTCATCTCTTTTAATTTAAAAAGCAAAATTGTTTGCTAAATATACCTATTATGGTATATTATATTCTATTTCTTTTTTGGTTTTTAATTTAAAAATTTCTCTAGTACATTAAGCTATAATGTGCAGCGGTAGAGTAAGCGTGTGTAGCTTATTTTTGTGTTGCAGGGGGCGCGAGAAGGCGGCGTGCTTAGACGGAGCCAGGTAGCGTTTGGTGTGCGTGCCCTAGGCTGTACTGTTGTCACTGTTTGTCGAATTAGCGCGCGAAGTGAGCCGGTTCCACGTCGAATCTACTGAGTGCGCCTTGCTTACTCTATATTTTCTTTTTCGTAATTCCATGTTGCCTGTTTCTGTATTATTGTTGTTGGAAATTTTCCTTTTTTTTTTTTATTTGTATTTGAGTATTTATCAATATACAAGGCACACTCGACTAAAACTCGACGTATATTCGACATAGAACACATCAAAACTCACTCTGCACTTTAGTAATCGTCGTGCTGTAAAGAATATTTTATTTTCCTATCATTTCGATGCGTAATTAGTGTGGATTTATGTTATTCTGTCATTATTTTAACTCACGTTGATTTCTGTAATGAGCGCAAAATTTCAAAATTATATACAGCTCGAACAAAAATTGTTTTTAAGACATAATGAGATTGGATGCCGCGCTTCCCAGCTCGAACAGAAGTCGTAAAAAACAGTAACAGTTGAACTAATCGGGAGTTTGACCCCCGAGGTTTCCGTAGCTTTACCCTAACTCTTACACGTGTAATCATTAAAATTTCTACGGAATCCTCAGTCACCATTGCAACATTAGTGTACTGTGCTAATTTATTTATGTGTTGAAATGGGTTTGAATTTTGTTCGTTGTCTCATTACCAACTAAAACTGTGTGTTTTGTGTTTAAGTATAGCGAGCTATGATTGTTTGTCGTCACATGGTGATAAGTGGTGAAGTAGCGGGGTCGAAGGCGGCGACCGATATTACCGCAAGATAGGGCGCTGTTCCAATTGGGTTCTATAGCCAGACATTGGAAATGAGCTTGTATGTCGAACGCATATTTTCCAGTATATCTTCAACCTTATAAAAAATATATCCAAAGATTTTTATTTCTTTTACTAAAATAATATTTGATTTTACTTAGTAAATTCAAGCTTATTTTCAATTTTTTGGACAAAAAAAAATATTAAATATTATTCATTCGATTCTTTCTCTATCTTCTTCCTAACATTGACAACAGTAGCAACTTAGTGCGCGCGCACATGACGCTGCTAACGTAAGCGCGCATACCACTAAATTGTTGTTCAAAAATAAAAAGATGCCTGATTTCATCTTTGTAACAGCATAATAATGTCATTAAATATTCTATTGATCAATCAGGTTTATATTTTCAACCTCACTACTTGAATAATATTTGTAGAAATATGCTACGAAGCTTTTTGAAAATTAAAACATAAATAGGTTAGTAATCATTGGGAAAGATTAAGTTATAATTGACGACTTTTTATTAAATTTGAACTATATGATGAAATCAGACAAATTCACTAGTATTAAATATTTTTGTATAATTTATTAAATAATATTAACTTACTGTTTCGAATACCCAAGCTATGCGCGGTTACAATGTATATCCATTTAAATTTAATAATATATTAATGGACAATGGCTTACACATTATAGTAATTTTGTAATATTACATTCATTAGGAAATTAATATATTTTTCTACTGCTTTATACGACTGTAAACTTCTGACTGAAGGAGCCGTCGTACGAATTTTATAACATGAAAGTAGCTTTAGTTTGCTATCCCATAAGACATGTAATAGAAAAGTTTCATAAAATGTTACTATTCATTATGTTGCATTTGAATAATTAGTGTAAGCCGTTACTCATATTACTAAGTCGTGGTGCTCGCGGTATTCCAAGCGACTGTAGCGCCACGAAAAATGGCGTCGTGTACGCGCGCCGTTAGTTCCAACATAGCGCTACAGCGTCCTGTCCGTAGGCCTCCTGCGAGCTCCTGTGGCCTGCAAGTACGTCGCTCCACGAACCACTGCTACGCTTATGTGGTGTGGCTATGTGACCCTGGCTCCAAATATTGGCCCCAATTTATTGGTACAACACTATAGATACCTATCAGTTACTCGGCCTAGCCATTTTTGCACATATAGGTTCGGCCGGGTGAATATTTCATTGGTGCTGATGTGTGGAGCTGTAGGGATATGTTTGTTTATAGAATTCTGCCTAGTTTTGTACCAAGTAGATAGATGTTGAACGAATTACATACATCCCTACCACACTTATTGACATTTTAACATTGTAATTTAATATATCTTGTATCTAAACAATGAATAAACTACCTAGCTACTATCTACTGACAATAATGATAATGAATGATAACGATACATGACTAAGTATATAAAATTTGTACAGATTTTATTATTTCTGATGAGATGAGTAACCTAATCAAATATTTGGCCAAATTGGTACAAGATTGGGCAAGATTGGTAGGTATTATTCACGATGAAACCAAGAACACCAATCCCACAAAAAATCATCAAGCAGTAATTAACTTCCACAAATGGCTGATCAACGTATAAGTAATAAATAAAAATAAAAAGAGAAAAAAATTAATAATAAAACAAACCATAAAAAAAAGTTACCCGCGCTTGCCTACTAGAGCACACAGTGCAGAGGCATTTTTGAAAAAAGAAATCAAAAGAAATTTTTCGATTTAAAAAAGGAATTAAGAATAGATATACATTTTAATAATTATTATAATATATAATTTTTCAAATTACAGAAAATAATTTTGAATACACTGAACTTCGATAACATGACAACATTTTCGAAGTATGTAAACTGCACTTTAAGCTACTACAAATATAGACTAAAATTGTTTGTCATTGTAATGTTTGGGGTCGGGGCGTTCAGTTGTAGACCCTATTCTGAGTGTTCAGTGCGAGTTTTTTATTCGCGTTCAATCATGTCGACGTAAACAAACCGACCAAAGAGAAGAACTCTCATGTTGGGAATTCATAAGACGCGTGTTACATATGAAAATTATGTGACTTGCTCCTCCCATTTTCAAATGAGCAACCCGGCTAATTTAGATATGTAACACGCGTCTGGTAAATTCACAATATGAAACTTTATCTCAATTTGGTCGGCTTGTAAACGTTAACACGTTCGAATGTCACCAAAAACACGCCCTAATCACTCTGAAGGAAGGTTGCATTTCGCGTAAATTATCAAAGTGCCATGATACATCTCTAAGACCATACCAATGCGTTGACTTAGCCTTTTGTATTAAGATGCTGCTTGATATATCCAATTGGCTAATGAGATCTTTTTCGTCGCAGATCGGAAGCTGTTCGTTGGCATGCTCAGTAAACAACAGACTGAGGAGGATGTGCGTCAGCTGTTCACACCGTTTGGTACAATAGAAGAGTGCTCTATACTGCGCGGTCCCGACGGTTCGAGTAAAGGTAAGTGCTACTATTATGACAGAAGATTTGTTAATTAAATTGGTCACTCACGTGTATTTGTCGGGAAAACCTTCATCAGGGCATTTGCCTTTATGAAGGTTTTCGAGAGAGCGTAGACATTTGTCTACCCTCTCTCGATCGCGACGAACACTGCATACTTATGCCCTCGCCGCTGAACTAGAAATGTTGGTGAGGGGTTGATGCATTAATCAGTGATGATGATAAATTAATTAATCTATTTTTTATAACGTCTTACGTGAGTTTTAATATGATGGCAGTGACAGGAGATATTGATATTGTTAGATCACTATGAAGTTTCTCATGCCTCGTAAAATCCAGAGGTGTGAACATGCGGTCTAAAAGACCGCGTTAGATGTTATTGCTACCTGATGCGACACAACGCGACGCGATAAAATATTGTTTTCATGTAATAGGTATCCGCACTACGCAGCAAGCTGTGTATGAAGCATGTGGTACCGGGCGGTAAAAATTGACAACTAACTAAAAACTCTGCGTCGTGTCGCATCGCGTATTATTTGTGATTGATTGCTTTGTGTAGTACATATATTTTGATGTGTCTGAACTTTTAAATGTATCAACAAATAACGCTAGCCTCATACTAGTCCATTGAGATTTTTACACAATAATTAGTCTATGCTTTAAATCTGCAATAAATATAATCGACATGTGGGTCGTACCACTTCTACAAATAAATGCATCACAAAACATTTAAAAACATTGCTACATTTTGCTTCTACATCGAATATGACAAAATGATATATGTGACACCAGTGTGGTAGCATCTTTATCTCCCTACTTATATGTAAGTAGGGGAGTGCAGCAACCCTGTATGTTATATACAGTATGATAATGAATGCGGGTCTTTACTCGATGAATTATTTACGGTTACCTTTTTCGAGTTCTCTGTTTATCTACACGAAGCAGGCTACTGCTAAGAAACTTAATATAAGTACCTATCTAGCTACAGTCTCATTCTAAAAAAAAACCCCTTATAATACGTTTAAAACGTTCACTAATTAAAATGCTCATAAGGTCTTAATAAGCTCCTTTATGACCGCTAAAAGACATTTTAGCGTTGTTATGTTGTCGTTTTGATAAATCTATAGGTAGATAATTTGACAAAAATCACTGATTTCATCAGTCAGCTGTCTGTTAACAAATCAGCCATATTTGTCGCTAATAAAGGTTTATAGTATTTATATTATGTTTTTTTTTTTATGAACTGTTATAATTTCTGTCTAAAATCCGAGACTAAAAACATTAACGAACAAAATCCTACCTTATATCACACCCTGGTAACTCCATACAAATGTCGCGTCGTTTACTACTACATAAACAACGACGTCTGTGCAGAGCGCGAATGAGCGTGAGGGCGTGCGGTGCTATACAAACTGCTCCAGATTCGTCTCAGAGGGGAGGTGAGGTCGACACCAGAGAGCGGCAGGGAGTAGTCATACTGTACATAGTACTTTATTTATACTGTGCTTATATGTATGTAAGTTAATTAATAACGTACGTCCGTCACTACTTTTTTTTATGATTATGCGCTAGTTCTGCTCGTTTTTTTTTAAATAATTATATTATTTACCAAAAAATAATAAATATACATACGTGTCCGGTATTATGAAGAACGACGGACAACTTTGGTGATTCTGTTGGGAAATCTATAAACTAAATTTATGTGATGTACGCTACTTCACTCTAGTTCCCGTGGGCCCACTGACGTAAACGACCATGAAGCATTAAGTTAGTGGAGTCACGGCCAGTTGTAATTTAAGTGGGACAGAAAACTAACAATGTTTTTTTGGAAATATTACCAAAATTCGTTCACAGCGAGGAAAAAAGTTTTAAATACATTTCTGCTTTGACTTACTAGAAGTGATCCATGGTTTTGGCCCCCTAATATTCTTCCTTAATGCATATTTCAGCTCTCAATTGCTCATGGGCAATGGTATTGCTTTTGCTGTTAGACGTACTGGAGTATGCTCTAAACCCCTTTAATTGAGGGGAGACCCGTATCCCAGCAGTGGGATGAATAAGGGTTGAAATATGTATATGATACATAGAATATAGATTCTATGTATCATATACATATTTCAACCTATTTTATTTTTATTTCAATATGCTAACTATGTCTGTGATAGACGTCTTTCTAACTACACGTCATGTGATAAGTAATTAATCTATAGAGTCATGCTCGTTATAGCCAAATACGTACACGTAGTTGTTGATATAGACACTAAGATGTCTGTTAGACAAAGAGTAATGACTGATGATAACCTATAAAATAATGCTCTATATTCCAACTGTGTCTGTGTAAGGAGACTGTTCGACCACCGCTCATGACATAAATAGCAATGTATGCTAATATAAATAAATGTCAGTAATAATAATAAATATTCCAGGACAAATTACAAACTACCATCTTAAGCAGACATATGGGTATTTGATAACCGATAAACATACTTAAATACATTTTTTTTTGTAAATATAATATGTATAATAAGTCAAAGTCAAAGTCAAACTAACTAGAACGAACGTAAGTAACTAAAACGTAAGACCTATTTTTCGAATCAAAATATTCAATGGTAATCGGCTTCAGCTTCGCCGGTAGGGCCTTGGATCGGTGTTGCTGATTTCAATGGGCGGTAGTGATTGCTTTTGCATTTACTCCCCTCTCAAGTTTTTCGCGCCAACTATGCCTAATTACTATAAATACTGGCCGTATGGTTTCCGGCAGACTAGAATAGAATCACTCCGTCTCTTCCCGTGGATGTCGTACAAGGCGACTAAGGGAAATTCATTATCAAACATCGATCAGGCCTCCCAAACCCGTCTGGCCAGCGTGGGGAGTGTAGGCCAAATCCTCCTTCTGTCTGGGACGGACGAGAGAGGGTCGTGCTCTTGTAGTGGGGACTAGAATGTCCTGATGATGATGATGATGATGATGATGCCTAAGTAAAGTTACAATCAGATCACAAGTCATCTAATAAATGGTGATAAACTTGACGCGCAACGTGCACCAAGTCGTGTAGCTAAGTGTGAACTAAATTGGTGATATTTTACGAGCGGGTCATTACCGTGGCCGTAAAGCAAGCGGGTATGCGCCCACTTTTACGACGGATATTCCCGTGGCCAGCCTTATTACGAACAGAGTAGTAACGAGATCTCCGTTTGAAGGTGTGATTCTTCATATAACCATGTGCTGGTAATTCATTTGGAGTAAAAACTACTTCGTCGACCTGTGACAGACAGTTGATGGTAATTGATGGTAAATTTGAATGAAATGAAATGAAATTATTTACTCTTTCATTGCGCCCTTGTCCCCGACTTAGACACGTCTTACTTTTTATTAATAATAATTATTTTTCTTTGACGTGAATACGAATTTAAAAATGCTTCCATAGGGAGGCAATTCAAAAAAACCGGCCAAGTCCGAGTCGGACTCGCGCACGAAGGGTTCCGTACCATTATCTATAAAAAAGGCAAAAAAAAAAATCACGTTTGTTGTTGTATGGGCGGCTTAGCCCCCTTTAAATATTTGTTTTATTTTTGTTTAACTATTTATTTTTAAAGTGAATTAATAACTTAATATTATGTGAGTATTTCAAGCGTCTACTTATTACCGTTATCAATTACGAGCAAAAACGAGCAAAAAAATCACGTTTGTTGTATGGGAGCCCCCTTAAATATTTATTTTATTCTGTTTTTTAGTATTTGTTGTTATAGCGGCAACAGAAATACATCATCTGAGAAAATTTCAACTGTCTAACTATCACGGTTCTTGAGACATGAGCGGCAACAGAAATACATCATCTGAGAAAATTTCAACTGTCTAACTATCACAGCCTGGTGACAGACGGACGGGCGGACGGACGGACAGCGGAGCCTTAGTAATAGGATTCCTTTGTACCCTTTGGGTACGGAACCCTAAAAACGAATACACTTTGGTGTTGCAGCTACAAATCTATCATCTCCATCCAAGTTCAATCTTAGGCAGTTTTCGACTAATGCATCCCATTAGTCGAAAACTGCCTAGTTGAACCAAATTACTCACAGTACTTTTTGGGATGTAAGTCGCTTAGCATGTTATTTGAATTAATTTAGGGAAATTTTATTATTTATTTTTTTATGTGAGAGGGGGGCAAACGAGCATGTGGGTTACCTGGTGGAAAGCAATCACCACCGCCCATGGAGACCAGCGACACCAAGGGGTCGCCGATCCGTTGCCAGCCTTTTAAGGAAAATGAAAACTCTGTTCTTGATGGCACCCATGTCGTAGTTGTTCGGAAATACCGCTGAGGGAAGTTGATTCCACAGTTAACTAATATATATATAATTTAACATAACAAATGCGTGTTTTATTCAAAAGTAAAGATAAGGTGAGTAATAAGGTAACTTATGACCCTTGACTGTCCATATACATGTCACAGTAAGTGTGATTAATTGAAAATTATTAATAATTACCAACAATTATTAACAATTACCAAAATTTAAGGCAAAAATAATGAATTATTCACTTTTTATATTAATAATTAAACCTTACTTTTGGTAAATGTAATAAATTTTCAAAAATAACGTATGCTAAGCATTTGTTTCAAGCAACAGAGACAGGCGATAATGTAATAAAAAATGTTTTGGTTTGAATTGAGTTGATATTTGGTTAGGTTAGGGTTTTTTTGTGTCGTACTATCGGATATAGGAGCTCCGCGGAGCTCCGTCAACCTAGATGAAGAATGATGTGGTGCCAAGTAAGCTTAATTATTAATAATTGTCAATTTCTTACATTGGCATTATTAATATAAATATTGATAAACACAGAGTGTTTATTGTTGGTTTTATTACTTTTACCACACCACATAGTCAATTATTAATAAAAACCGAATTTCACAGTTTTCATCACATTTACCAAATCATGAGGTAAGTATTAATAATAACCATAGTAATCACATTTACCGTAACATATAAATAAATTTGAAAAACTTAACACTCACTTCTTCGTCAGTCGGGTAAATAACATATTTTCCATGTCCAACCTCTATAATAGTAAAGACCATTATACTTCCACGTACATCTCAAAAAGCAGCAACATAAAGCAGCTGTTACGCACCGCAGACAGAATCGTATCACTCTCGACGGTAACAAAATGTGGTAACGGTCAATAAACGTCTTTTTAATTCGCAATTCGAGCAGTTATCTCCTGAGCTCACGTCAGCGGGCAGTTATTATGGCACTCGATTAACTGTATCGAGTTACGACATAGCCCTAAAATGTTTAGTGAACGCCGTGCGTTTGGTAGAGCATATTTTTTATGGCATCGATTCATCATTCTGGCCGAAGGGCGTCCACTGCGACTCGGTCACACCCTTCCCCGACTTTCAACATTACTGCCGTTTGCACTATCGGCTTGTAGTGGGAACGTGCCTTTGTGTACTTTTATATTATTATATTCGCATAGTCTTGTTGTATGGTGGGACAGTTATTAACAAATCACTTATATTAGAACGTGTTTACTTTTTTTATTAAGTACTACATACTAGCAAGCTGTAGATGAACTATCTACCGAGGTTTATCCAGGAAACTACAACATGAGGTCCCACAAAGAACTTGAAGAAGTTTTTACTGGGTCTGCAACGCGTTTGTGACACCCTGGTGTTATAGTCATCCAAAGGCTGCTGCTAACTAACTGCTTTCCATCGGCGAGCCGTATGCTTATTTAAAATATATACCTACTGTATGTCAATAAGAATCTATAATCGTTTACCTGGCAATGTGAAAGAGTCTAAATTATCAATGTTTAAAAAGAAATTGCGTGACTTTTTATTAAATAATTGTTATTACTCAATTTACGAATATCTACGACATAAAATTGTGATAAAACATATTAATAATATATTAAATAGACAATGTAATAATTGAACGATATATTCACACGCCCATATTGGGTAGAACAAGCGAAACTAAAAAAATCCTCATCCCTCGGTATCCATGAAGCCATATCCATCACCATATTTCGAAGACACGAATAACATCATTAACATTGAGAAGTTCGATTTTCGGAATCAGAAAGTTCGATAAGAAAAGCAGACGTTAAGTTATGGGCATAAATTTAACTTATAGCTAAACTAAATAGAGACTTTTCTCTATTAATAACAGAGTTATGGAAAACTAAAACGAAGCCTTCGTGATTGAACCAAATCAAATTTACAGACAGTTTAATTAAAGACAAAAAGTAGTTCAGGCATACGAATATT
Source organism: Hypsopygia costalis (assembly GCA_937001555.2). Taxonomy (NCBI): domain Eukaryota; kingdom Metazoa; phylum Arthropoda; class Insecta; order Lepidoptera; family Pyralidae; genus Hypsopygia; species Hypsopygia costalis. The sequence goes on along the minus strand of OW443338.2, from coordinate 25,301,246 downwards.
AAGAATTTAAGAGGTAAAAACATGCGAACATAAAAATAAATAATGTTACGAGAATGCTATTCTCTACCAATATTGCAAAAACGGGACGCGTTTGCTCAATTGACACCGCCGCGGAATAGAATAGAAGCGACTTTTTGCAACTAAAGTGTATATAGCATAATGAACTTTATGTCAATTGAATAACATATAAACTTAAATACGATCAGTAAGCTAGGGGAATTCTCGAGAACGCGCGAGGGCGCGAGGATTCGACCTTTTGTGGCTCGTATTTAAGTTTACAAAAAAGTTAGTAGTTCATTAGTAAAGTCAAAACTGACAAAACTACAATGAAATTCATCTAGCGCCGAACCGAAAATCGCTTGTTCTGGAAAAAGTACCAAATGCTAGTTAGGACAGTTAGCGGGGAGGGTGACGAAATATGAACCTTCAAAGATTTCGGTCAACATTCGATCTGCTATGTAAAATAATTACGAGAATAGGCCCCCTGAAGGCCAATTCTCGTAATTTTTCTACGAACGCAGATTGAATGTTGACCGAATCGAGATTGAATTGTAAATTGACTAAAATTATATACTTGATTTAATTAATTAATTATTATCAATTATTATTTTTGGCAAATTAACATTCTTAGTTTGTTAAATTTTCGGTCATATATCGATATAGTCCTAGTTAAATTAAACTTTGAAGTAACTTATTGTGATACGAGAATACCAAATTTGACATAAGTGAGATCGAGATTGGATTGAAACTGAATTTTGATTACAATTTAATTACGAGAATTGCCCCTCTGGTGTGTTTTATTTTGCACCGAGTAGAAGAGGTATTGACGGTAATTGTTTATTTTCTGACGACAAAGCGGACGTCGATAGCGTCGTTGCGTGTGTCCAATCAATCACGCAAGTGAAAGAACGTCAACTGTAGCCTGTCTATGGATGGGTTAATTTATCTCGAGCTCCTTTGTGTTTCGAAGGGCACGTTAAGCCCCCGGTCTCGGCTGTTGTCATTAGATGACAGTCCTTAAGCCAAGTGACCATACGGCTTGAAAACAACGCGGCCGTAGCGCGAGCAATCGCTAGTTGCATAATATATGTAAACAAAACTGCACACTTAACTCATTTTCCTATTTCCTTAATCATTCATTTATTTCTATTATTTCTTAAGGCTATTATTTCAATAGCCTTAAGATTGAACGAGAAGAGCTTGACCATAAAAATAATGTTTTTTTTTTATACTACGTCGGGTGGCAGACAAGCATAGGGCCCGCCGGAGTTGAAGCGTTTACAGTAGCCATATTAACGCTCGCAACATAAAATATCGCTCACGCGTCGCCACCCCCGTTGCCAACGCAGTGACCTCACTCACTCGCAGGAACACAACAACCCTCAAGGAAATTGTTATTTGGCTGCGGTATTCTGTGAGGTGGAGGTACATTCACCAGTCGGGTAGCTAACAATTACGCTCCCTACCTCTCTTTACGCCAGAGCTTCGTTTGTCAGTCAGCAGGGTGCACCGCGTGCAGGTGAAGTTGGCTTTGGTTCAAAGATGTTGCTGAACCACTTACACCCCTAAACTGTTGTTACAAAATTGCAAAAAAGGTAATTAAAGCTTATTAACGTACCATCCAACCGCGGTTTTCCACTCTATAAATATTATTACAGCTGATAATAAGATAATTAACTCTCCCTAATTAACGAAGGGTTATAGACTAACAGGCCTTTTTTCAGTAATTTGTGGGAGAAACCAGAGGGTTTATTAAGGGTATAATTTGAGAATATTGTTATCTCTTTGTAGCTGTTTTTGTTCGACTAGCGGCGAAGGACGGTGATATTTTTAAACATATGTATTTTATTTATAAATAAGTTAAGCATCGTCGACCATAGTCTGTCTGTGGATGGGCCTATCTCTATAATGCCCTATATTATTTATTTTTATCTAACTAGATTAGATTAGATAGTCACAGTCTGTTAATTTAAGTAGCAATCAACTCTATCTCTAGGTGTGTGTGCTAGACGGAAATGACGGAATAAAACTCCCCTGCTCGTAGTGAGTGAATAAGTAAAAAAAACTATGTAATGTTCTTTTTATTTATGTAAAAAAACACTATAATGTTTTTTTTTATTTGGTAAATTATTAAAATGCCTTTTCACACGAGCATCATGCGGAGGACATTTTCAAAAACAGTTAAATTTAGACCTATATCCAGCTTTCGTGGAATGGGCTGATTGATGATAAAGTAGAGAACAAATCGCCCGACCCTAAGTTTCACACAGAAACGAAACCATAGCGCGATTCAGAACCAGTACAGCGCCACCTGTTGTTATTTTCGACGAACTAAATTCCCATAGGCTTATTTTATGCCAGATGTTTTGTTCAATGTTATTTTGCGCTTATTAATTAAAATAAGTATTATGTGTTTTTTATTAATGGGAAAAAATGAAAATAGGTATTTTCTACAATAATTTTGTAAATAAAAAACCTTGTTAAACATGACGCGTAACGGAAGAACGTGTATTTAGTAGGTATTTGATGTTGTTAGTATTTTGCTTACGGCGTATTAATTATTTTAATTAAATTAAATTAAATATCGGAGGATTTTAATACAATAATATACGTAGAAAACATTAACAATCATATTGTAGGCTAGCGCCGCCATTTCAAATAAAATCAGCTTATGAACTAAAATTAATCATTATATTTTATTTTATCTTGAAATATTTTATATATTTTATTTTATGCTATGTTATTGTTATTTTATTTCAATGATACTTTTATGTTATTTATTATATAATTATGTATTTAAAATGTAGGTACCGACTAGTCGGTTCGGTCGGAGGCAGTTTGCCCTCGAGGATCGCGGGATCGATCCCTTCACGAGATTAACTTTGCGCAATCGTGTATGTTTGTCTGGGTCTCGGTGTTTTCTATATTATTATAATGTATCTCTTTTTCATCACGGGTCAAGCCCGGTCATTTGATAGGCATGCGCGGGGATATGGATCCAACGCGTAGAGGCCCCTTTGAGAAGTTTGATGTAATGTTGTACGCCCGCCGTGACCCGCTCCAGGATATGTCAATGGAACGACATGAGCAGGTCTCGACAGGCGTTGAGACTATTGCGAAGTGTGATGGAAAATAAATGGGCTATGGAGATGAGATCTGGGTGAACTTAATACCGGGCTATTACAGAAGAGGGACGGACGCCTGCCATTATTATTATTTTATTATTTTAAAATTATATATGTATACACATATAAAAACAATTATTTTTATTTCTCTATTTACGTATGTTTATCATCAGTTATCTAGTACCCATAGTAACTACAGCCAACAACAAGAGGGCATGATCTTATTCAAAATTGTAAATTAGTTTTGGCAAAGTGATTTGTTTTTCTTAATAAAAATTCTGTCGTTAAACTAACTACTACTACTTAGTGTCGTCGTCTTCGTCAACCTTATTCATCCCACTGCTGGGATACGGGTCTCCCCTCAATCGAAAGGGTTTAGAACGCTCTAATCTGGAGTACGCACTCCACCACGATGCTCAACTGCGGCTTGGCGGAGACAATTCCATACTTAGTGTGCTCAGTTGAAATAGTTTTTATTTTTTATTGCATTACACATACGAGTACATACTATTATTTTTTGACCGACTTAAAAAAAGGAGGAGGTTCTCAATTCGACTGTTTTTTTTTTTTGTATGTATGTTATTTGATTTCTTCGCGAATTGTGAACCGATTTTCAAAATTCTTTTTTTTATTTGAAAGGGTATGATTGCAAGGTGTTCCCATATTCACCAAGTCAGGATCTGATGATGGGATCCCAGGAAAATCAAGGGAAACTCTTAAATTTTATAAGCACGTATGGTCAAATTCTTTTTTTTATTTTTAAGGGTATGATTGCGAGGTGGTCCCATATTCACCAAGTCAGTGGTGAGGGGATCCCAGAAAAATCGATGGAAACCCTTAAATTTGCCCTGTTGCCAGCTGAAATCGGTTTTTATTTTTTCTTAAAAATCATTATTAATTACGTCGTTATACAAGCATATGGCCCGCCTGATGTGAAGCATTTACCGTAGCCATGTTAACGCTCGCAACATGAATTATCGTCCGCGCGTCGCCACCCCCGCTGCCAAATGCAGCAACTCCTTACTTTCTAGTGACCTCACTCACTCTCATTAACACAACAACCCTCAATTTGGATTATAAAAAAAGTTAAATTGATTTTGTTTTTTTTTTTTGGCATACTTATTGAAATCTATGTCATTTTCAGAACTGAGACGAATCTAATGATACCTCAAATGTTGTATGGAAACTCATCAAAAGGTTCGCCGATCCATTGCCAGCTTTTTAAGGGAAATAGAGACTCTATTCTTGAAGCCTCCCATGCCAATTAGACACACATACATTTTATACTCACACATACATTTTATACTCACACATACATCTCGAAAAACATTACACTCCCTTCTTCGGCAGTCACAAAACTTCACACAAACATATATAGCAAACAAATAAATCTTGCTCCCATTCAGATGTAGATCTTTTACTTTGAAGGATTTCTGCGTCCTCTGGAACAAGCTTAAAAAGGTCGAGGTCTTTGCCGACTCAAATTTGACCGACAAAAAAACAAAGGAAATTTAAGAATAAATGGCCTATTTTCGTCATTGATGTACCCTTTACGTGTACCGTTTTTAGTGCCTCACTCTACGAGTGTCCCGAGATCAATAAGCATCTTTAGACGGTACCCTCGCAGAATATGCGATATACATTATTGAACGGGGACCGCGTGGGACTCTTCCAGGAATCTTTAAGTTTTCTGTGGTCTTTTTTTTCAAATAAATATTTTGTCTTGTCTAAAATATATACAATCTAGGATCTTTCGTAATAATGATAGCAGAGGTCCATTATAAAATAGACGATTTTATGTTCTAAAAAAAATGCCAGCGAATTATACACAAAATTAAACATTATTTGCGGTGTAAGTGGTTCATCAACATCTTTGAACCAAAGTCAACCTCACCTGCACGTGGTGCACCCTGCTGACTGACAGAAGAGGCTCTGTCGAAAAGAGAGGTAGGGCATAGCGTATTTTTTAAACTGCCTGACTGGGGAAATACCTCCACCTCACAGAATACCGCAGCCAAATAACAATTCCCTTGAGTGTTGTTGTGTTCCTGCGAGGGAGTGAGGTCACCTGAAACGAAGGAGTTGCTGCGTTGGCAGCGGGGGTGGCAGCGCGCGAACTATATTTCATATACGCTCGCAGCGTTAATATTTTATATTGTGATACGATAATACCAAATTTGTGAGATCTATACTGGATCGGAAATTGACTCTGTAAAATCTATTAGTTAAGATAAGATAAGATAAATTTATTTGCGAAAATAAGGTACAACAGATGTTACAATTACATAAGTATCCAACTTATTCTACCCTCGTAGGGGCGTGCATTCTTTTTTTATTTTTTTAGTCATTTCATTTCATTATTTATAAATAATTAATCCTTACTACTGTTATAAATTACAAAGTGATTTTATTTCTTTATTTTACTCACTACTATTACAGATTAATGAAGACACCATTATAAGTCCAGAATAAATAATAAGATGGTTTTTACTACAAAATCTCAAATGAGAGAATACCTGAGAGATAAAAAGTTTGGCACGATTCACGCGGGCGAAGCAACGAACGGAAGCTAGTAATAAATTTGTGATATATAAAATATTTATAATAAATTACTTTTTTATTGATAAAATCAAAATTAATCGATTTTTAGGGCTAAAACAATAATACACAATAATCACTTTTGTTTGTGTGTAGTGTATTCAATTGTGCATTAAAGTTTTGTTTAATCAGTTAAAAAAACACATATTGAATCTCCACACACACACACACACACATATTAAAGTTTGTTTAAAGTGAAAATAAAGATAATATTTTTTATATACATTTTGTAAGTATGTAGTTCGAATAATTTACGAGACAGAACATACGAGTACGTTTATAGAGCACAGTGGCGCCGCCCTTGAAAATAGACATAGTACATAAATGAAGTTTGATCTTCGTTCAATTTAATTCACTCAACAAGGCAATATTTTTATGCCAACACTGTAGCCCCTAACCAACATGTTTTATTCCTAACCAACATGTTTTGTCATTCATGTTCACGTATTGCTGGCAATACGTTAAGTAAACATGTTGGTTACAAAAAAAAACAATTGCCTTATCTGAATTAGGCAATTGTTTTTTGTATGCAAAAATTAGCAGCGCCTCTGTCGGAAATTTTCGGAAACTCAAACGGAAAAAGTCTATTGAAATACTAAGATCTTTTTGCTCTAAAAATAAATTCAGTACTTATATTTTTTTTTATTATGAACGCCGATAATCCGAGTTGTTCGTACGATTGGATTCGTTATTAGCAAGGCGAAATTCGATGTAATCCCATAATACCCGCGAACCTTTTCGCATTGCTAACAAAATTTCGCACAGAGCCCTGTGAGCGAAAATAATCCTGTTGTACAGGCGGCTTCGGATGATGTATTATATACTCGTAAGAATCTTTATCTTTTAAGATTGAAAAAGAACTCATTTCCAATTGCGTCGTTGACTGTACCGAATTGAGAACCTCCTCCTTTTTTGGACTCGGTTAAAAATAGCGAGGTAGAGACACGGAATAGTAGTAAGTCTATAGCTTAGTTTGTCTATGATAATCATTATGCTCAAAATGGCTATTGTTGGGTTTTTTATTTACGAGAGGGACGAAATCGAGCATGTGGGTCACCTGATGGAAAGCAATCACCACCGCCCATGGATATCAGCAACACCAAGGCGTCCCGATCCGTTGCCAGCCTATACTCCATCCTTTCTTTCTATGATATTTAATGAAAAAGTAACAAACATTTTTAATCGACGAGCTCGGTGGTTGATTGGTTAGCAATGGCCATTTTGACTCCGAGGTCGCGGATCCCCGCACATGACAAACATTCGTGTACATGAACATGTCTGTTAGTCTTGTTCTTGGTATTTTCTATATATTATCAGTATGTATTTACAAAAAAAATGTATTTAATCTAGTATCCATAGTACAAGCTTTGCACTTAATAATATCTAGTACCCATGGTACAAGCTTTGCACTTAATTTGGGACTAGATAGCGCTGTGTAAATTGTCCAGAAATATTTATTTTTATTTATGCATATGTTCGACATGCTCTCGTTCTGCATGCAGTGATGCAGCCTTGGCGCACTCTACGATTACGCAAAGAACCGTGATAGTGAGCTGACTGCCCTGTTTCATTTCATCTATTTTAAGCATTACACGTGTAACTTTGCCTCAACAAATATAAAAAAATGCGATACATTTGACGAAGAGCGTATCAATATTGAACTCGTGGTGTAAGTGGTTTATCAACATTCCGATCTTTGAAGCCAACTTCACCTGCACGCGGTACACTCTGCTGACTGACAAACGAAGCTCTGGCGAAAAGAGAGGTAGGAAGCGTAATTGTAAGCTACCCGACTGGGGAATGTACCTCCACCTCACAGAATACCGCAGCCAAATAACCATTCCCTTGAGGGTTGTTGTAAGCTACGTGACTGGGGAATTACCTCCACCTCACAAAATACCGCATCCAAATAACAATTCCCTTGAGGGTTGTTGTGTTGCTGCGGGTAAGTGAGATCGCCAGAAAGGAAGGAGATGCTGCGTTGGCAGCGGGAGTGGCGGCGCGCAAGCGATATTTTCTTTTGCGAGGGTTTATATGGCTACGGTAACCGTTTCACATCAGGCGGGCCGTATGCTTGCCTGCCACCCGACGTAGTATATATAAAAAAAAAACATCTTTACGCTGTATCAGCTCAAATAAATGGTGTTCCAATTTGTAATTTATTCGAGCCCGTATCTAAAAATGCGCCACGCCACAAAACTCCGCGATCCGTAAACTGCGATACTGCGTAACATAATCGTTGGAGAGGCCAAAGCTTGCCCACATTCATAATATTGCCCTTTGTAAGGGAAAAAGGTATCCCGAGTGCGTACTTCTGACACAGTGTAGTTAAATTCGAGTGATAAATTAGTCAGTGTTTTAATTATACTTATTCTGTTGATTGTCTGCGATTTCATATGTGTCTGTTTTTAACTCCCGACGCAAAAGCGACGGGGTGTTATAAGGTTGACGTGTGGGTGTGTTTGTGTGTGTCTGTCTGTGGTATCGTAGCTCCCGAATGGATGAACCGATTTTGTTTTTTATTTTATTTGAAAGGTGAATTAGTCGAGAGTATTCTTAGGTATGTTGATTTTTTCATTGGAAATGGATCGAAGATGGCCGCCGCCAGAAAATGACGGATTACATATTTTTCACAGCTCCTTTAATATTGGCGACTAGTAGAATACTATGATAAATTTCAAGTCCAACATGGCCGGCACCACAAAATGGCGAATTAAATATATTTTTTCACAACTCCCCCAATATGGGTATCAAATAAAAGGGACTAGAGAAAGTCGGGGTTTTTTTTAATTTTTAATTTAGGTGTCTTGTGAATGTGTCTATTTCGGTTGGTGCGGTCGGATGTTAGCATAGCGACACGTCTCTCTTAGCATTGATCGAAGTATACCGCTCATAGATCTCCTCATTCCCTCAGGCACATTTTCTACACACAATAGTTTCGATGTTCCACGTCTGCCGAGAGTCCCGCAACGGTATTTTTTTTTATCAGCATTATCAATAGTTCTGACATGTAAGTGGTTCGCCTTCTTCGGAGTTATAAGTTCATCTGCGTGTAAAACCTATTGACTATCAAACGAGACTCAGGCGGAAGAGATATCATATCGAACGCGGCTGGGGCAGCTCAGAAAAGATCGCAGCCAAAAAAAAATAACAGCCCCCTTACCACCATCTCTTATTGCGATTCAATAATTGAATAGATTGCTTATTCATACCAATGAATAAGCGACTTATCAATGAATATTCATTGGTATGAATAAGCAATCTATTCAATTATTGAATCGCAATAAGAGATGGTAGTAAGGGGCAGTACCTCGAAGATAGTTGTTTTCCAGTATGTTAGATTAGGATTCGAGGTACTGCATTAGCAACAGGGTTATCAGTACGCGAGCAATTTTTTTTAAAGCAGTGTGTAATTTGTTCAGGAATATTTATTTATTTTTATATCCAAACTAGCATCGACAAGTTTGAATAGAAAAATGTATTGTATTGTATTGTAATCCCAAAACAAGCAAAGCTTGTGCTATGGGATAACTGATATTATACTTTTTTTTTTGTAAATGCATACATATTATACAAAAAAAAAGTAACACCCAGACCAAGACAAACAGACATGTTCGTCTTGGTATGGGTGTTTGTGAGTGCGGGGATCGTTCGGCAAGTATATATATCTATATAGGTATATTGTATATATATATATAGATATTATAGATGTTCTTACATAATACCAAAACATAAAGTATTATTAATTATTTGTTCGTCAAACACAACAGCCGTGAGTCATATGTAAAATCGAAAAGCTGAATATGTGAAGTGGTGAAATTGAAATCTCATTGGGAGGGACAAGGGTTCCGATCGCGCCGCGGTGATTCGCGGTATTTATTACGAACCGCACCTTATCTGGCTTAGGGCTGGCTCCATAATTTTCAGGAGCGAGAGCTGTGCTTCAGTCGAGAATACTCTCGATGAAATTATTACTCTGTAAGTCATGCTGATTCATTTTTATGTGGTATTTATTTGGGGAATGAAATTTTATTTGGCTTTGTAAAAAGAACAGCAATGTTTTTTAACACGTTTTTATTAGCATCACCTGTATGTTTCCTTGTTGGTTTGTCTTTTTTTTTTACTACTTCGGGTGGCAGACAAGCATAGGGCCCGCCTGATGTAAAGCAACCTCTTTGAGAGGTTGGCTGCGGTATTCTGTAAGGTGGAGGTATATTCCCCAGTCGGATAGCTTACAATTCAAAGCTCTAGCTAAAAGAGAGGTAGGGAGCTACCTGAGCTTACAATTACGCTCCCTACCTCTCTTTTCGCCAGAGCTTCGTTTGTCAGTCAGGAGGGTGCACCGCGTGCAGGTGAAGTTGACTTTGGGTTAAAGATGTTGGTAGGGAGCGTAATTGTAAGAATACCACAGCGTCCACAGCCAAATAACAATTCTCTTGAGGGTTGTTGTGTTCCTGCGAGTGAATGAGGTCACCAGAAAGGAAGGAGGTACAAACAAACAAAGAGCAAGTCTTGTTTTTTGTCTAATGTTTTGAGATAATTTGTGCAACGCGTATGAGAGGGGACACCCATATGTGTCTTAGGGGTATAGAGCATACTCCACCATGCTGCTTAACTACGGGTTGGCGAAGAACTCTAACTTAGAGTGTTACATATTAAAATCCTCGTATCTCAGGACATGCAAAGCTGTACCTCTGTTATGTATTGCTATAAGTTTCGGGTCGACTTAACAGCGAGTTTACGAATTTGCACCAACTTACTAAGTCGACAATTTCACTGAAACATAATGAATTTACGAAGCTCCGAAGAAACTGGGTGATTTGTGTAAATTAATGCAAATTTAAAACTAAGGACGGGATCTAATTGACGGATAATTTCCAAAATGCGCAAAATTAACAAATTTTTTCTTACTTTATCTCGTGATAGATTTTATGAAAATGTCTTTAACGTTATTCTTCTGAATCCTTAATTACATCGTTAAAGATTAAATTACTTACTTGTGATTTGATGTTGGACGTGGTTCTTATTTGAAAGAAATATTTCTTTTAATAATGTATTATGTTAGTAGTTAACTGTATGCTGTAATGCTATTCTGTGTTACCACTATCACCACTTAGTACAGGGTATAAGCAATAGTATTACCTTGGGAAACCGACTCACTCGCAGCCGGGTAACCGATCCTGGTTCCTTACTCCTGCCAGTAGGAATCCTCGCTGATGGGAGCAGCGGTTACCTCTGTACTAAACCTTATCTCCAGGGGTAGGTTCATTTATGGAATACAACGGAAAGTCAAATATAAATCGAAGTAGGTATAATCTATTGAAGTATACAATAATATCCCGACATGATATCAACACTCGGTTTGGGGATTCCGGGAACCATACGCGCACTTAATAGTCTTTACCGAACATACCGTTCTCATCCACGTTGGGACCGCAGTTCACTGACTGCCAATGACGTGCAGAACTCGAGTCCTCGAGACACGCCGCCTGACACCGGAGTCGCCGGTGTCGTGCTGGTCGCTGGCCGCCGACCGTGCCTGCGGACCGGGGGATGCTCGTGGTAGCCGCCCGCCGCAGACTTCACGCGTGTTCCCTCACACGCAGACCGCTGCAGACCTTTTTGCTAACTCCCTCGCCGCCCGGGATGAACTTCACTCGCGGATATAATGGCGGCTCGACCGGCCAACTTCTGGTTGCGTCTGTTCGTCCTTAGAGCTCCACCGGGACTCTCTCTCCGAGCGCGCTCCGCTCCCTTCCTTGTTCCGCGTGGCGTCATGTCACGCCCCTTTTTGCCCAATTTCTATTGGTCCGTTCGTTGTGCGGTCATAACATTCCGACGGTAACAGTTAGCTAGGATCTGAGTTGTCATTCGTCTGACTGACAATCAGTCCACGTGGACATTATTTGTATTGGTAGTTTTCATCGCACGGTCACTCAGCGTCACTTTCGCCATTGGCTTGCAGTTGTAGCTTCCATTTCAACGGACTTTCAACGTTTTTCCTTTTCTCAGAATTCGTCGCTTGTTCCCGGAACGACTTCTTCTAATCGGCCTCGAATGCCCGTTCCTTTGAATTCCCCGAAAGGCGCCGTGCGTTTCTTATTAACTACGGAAATACCGCGGGTTTGTTTTGACATTAATTCTTACATTACATTATCTCCTTTGTTAAAAACAAAAAAAAGAAAAGAGAAAAAGAAAAAAAAGACTGAAGGTCCATCTGACAATCTCAGGCTGCCCCTATGTGGGCCGTGACTCTAAGAGTCAACGAAAAGAAAATTAAATTAAACTTTACAAGTGTTACAATGCCTCTCAATGGCTTGAGGAGCCTTAATTTTATGTGTCCAGACGTGGCTATACATTACAAAATAGATCACTCTGTTCCCATTACAACGTTACTTGTTAACCATGGCATATACTATTACAACTTCCATATGTCATAACATTATATATGTCGCTTAATATTATCTTAAGCATTATAACACAATCTAGTAACTTGCCTTTACTACAAGGGAATGTACCTTACCATATGAACTAAGTTTAACATAAAAACCAAAACAAAAGGTACATTCTACGCTGTTTTCTTTTTTTTTTATGCGAAATGCCCAAGTATTACAGAATAGACAAAACAAAACAAATTACAAATGGCAAACAACCATAACAACTCGGTGATGTGATACCACCAGGCGCATAATCCTTAATTCAAGAGAAAAAAAAAATACAGTAACCTTAACCTAAGTTTACCATTACAACTTGCGCCCTTGAGAGATAAAATAAAATTATAACCTCAGCACAATCCTTACAAGGAAGACTGTTCCTTATTACTTTATTTATTAGTTAATTACTAATCTTACAGCAGTGTCACCATTCTCCTATTCTCCGGAAAAAAACAAATGTTACCCTATCTGCCTACAAAACCAGGCTTAGACCTATAAGCTTACAAATGTTAGTCTGATGACAATACTGTATGTGTCTCAACATACTTGTTTACTTCTTTTTATTATTACATATTTACAAATATACAAAGATAGTGTTTAACTGTTATTTACACACTTGTGGAAAGAAAGAAGTGACAAGTATTTAAAAGTTTAAGAAGAAAGGTTGGTGGAATTGAAGATGCGGAGTCCAATGTTTCGTGGCCGACTTTAAGCTGTTAACCAAAAATATTTACAATGGGTGCTCTGTTATCTTTATGGTGTCGGGTGGCCACTATCTTTTAACGGATAGGGGCGACCCTAACCCAAGGTCTAGGAAATAGTGATGCCCTTCTGTGACGTATGTCACAGAACAGCATTACTCGTTAATTTTCAATGATAACCGACCTTCCGAATTAACTGGAACAAAAAACAATATTAGCAAAACATTTTGCTCCCCCGTACCCTCTACCTTAACAGTAGTCTGCTTTTTTTTTTTAATTAAGCAATCCCGAACACTTTACTAAGACAAAAGTTCGGTATAACTTTACGTTTCCGGGCTTTCTTTAAAAGCTTGCCCTTCCTGCTTCGACTGCTCGAAACTAATAACTTAAACCTAACATTTGTTATCACTTATCCCTATATACCAGGATATACTCACGGGTGCATCTCTTGCACACGCTATAATTCACCTAGTCTGAGGTCGTTTCTTTACTACAGACTGTGTTATTCTTTAATTCTATTTACTTGAAACATATACTTATACTTATACTTCTAATATTTACACTGAGACACTAGTATAGTGTTTCATCATTATTACTCAAAAGATTACTCAGACTAACTGAATTTCCTTATGACTCTAACTATTGCTTATATGTACAATCTTACTATATTTTGTTTACTTTACTTAAAGTTTACTGCAAAACGGACGAATGCAATTGTTCGTTTTGATATGTGAAATACTCTCTTTAACATAAACTACATGTGGACCCATGTGCGTACGCAGTTTTCTATTTACTTTGTACTTAGCTCCAATGCTTGTTGGTTATTAAGAGGTAACAATTTAACATTGTTAACTTGCATGTTTAACGTGTTCTTTCCCCACCGAGTCGATTGAAGCTATTAAACAAAATTTTAACCATTCATTCATCATTCTTTTGTGGCCTTATCTCATACATCACACATTCAAACATTCAAGCGAGAGAAAAAAAATTTTGCTGGTACCAGACTTTTTGGAGAAACAACTCGTGAAACCTGTCAAGTGTACATATGTATAACGTTTGATGGATAGGCTTTATTGTGCGATAGGCTTAACTTAATCCGAGTATAGCCTTTTATGTTACCCAAACATGCAAAACCATCCTTTTAAAAGTTATACATAGTTATTTTTTTTTTATATTTACGTGATACAATCCTACTGGGGTTGGTCGGGTGCTCAGCGGCTGAAGACGTGCTTCGCTGAGGTGCTCCGTCGCTGCTCAGCGCCAGTGCGCTGCCACTGCCTTGAGCTGGTGCAGCTGGCTGCGTCCACTGCAATGCCTTTGGTGCGGCCGGGTTCCTTTCGTGATACCGCTGTGCAGCATCCTGACCGGCTTTCTTTGCGGGGTTCGCTGAAACAGTTTTGTAGAGGGGATTAATTAACATAGGACACTGTTTTTTCCAATGACCCTGCTGGTGGCATTTAAAACACGTGCTCGGGTTCGTTTGTTTTGTGGGAGACTTAGCCGATATCCTTGGCCTAAGTGGTGTTAAAAGTTGTTGAGCTTAATAATTTCCAACAGATCACTTTCGGAAATACGATGTGCTATTTTATTTGCCAGGAACTGTACGTAAGTTACGAATTCCAGGAATGTTTGTTGTGGTGTTTGTTTATAATCTCGGATTTGTGTCATTAACTGATAACAATAATAGTCTAAGGGCTCGTAGTATTCCTTTAGTGGTTCCTTAAGCTGGTACCATGATATGCATTTATTCTGTACCATGTAAGTGCGGGTTCTGATAGAAGATCATGGAAATTCACTAACATTGACTGCTCTGATAAACCCCGGGCCACCTGTAATTCTTACACCCTACTGATGAATTCCCTTACATCCGTTGAGCCATCGAACTTTACGTTCTAATTTTCCAAACCATGTTTTAACCCAGTGTAATTGTGAGAGTGAGTGTGACTCACCTGTGATGACGATGTCGATACCTCGTCCCACGTAATTAGTTCTTCCGTACGTGATAACTCTTGCCCTGCCATCGCCGTTGAGTGTCGCCACGAATTTTCCATGACAATACTAAGCTATATTAACAAAACACAGCGAAAAACAAAAAAAAATAAAAAACTTAAAACTAAAAAATAATTAAACTGCAGGCTCCTGGACTATGTGCAATATGCGCTGCAAGTACATACGCTCTGCGTATGCCAACAAACATACAGTATTATTGCGTAACCTTCGCGTTTACTGGCGAACCCGTTACCCAACTTTTATTTTTTATAAGAACTATATGTACCTATTACGTAGTTCGCGATTTATACTAAACTTAACGTTGTATATTGAACATAAATAGCCGTTGGACGCCAATGTAATGCTATCCTCATTTATGGAATACAACGGAAAGTCAAATATAAATCGAAGTAGGTATAATCTATTGAAGTATACAATAATATCCCGACATGATATCAACACTCGGTTTGGGGATTCCGGGAACCATACGCGCACTTAATAGTCTTTACCGAACATACCGTTCTCATCCACGTTGGGACCGCAGTTCACTGACTGCCAATGGCGTGCAGAACTCGAGTCCTCGAGACACGCCGCCTGACACCGGAGTCGCCGGTGTCGTGCTGGTCGCTGGCCGCCGACCGTGCCTGCTGACCGGGGGATGCTCGTGGTAGCCGCCCGCCGCAGACTTCACGCGTGTTCCCTCACACGCAGACCGCTGCAGACCTTTTTGCTAACTCCCTCGCCGCCCGGGATGAACTTCACTCGCGGATATAATGGCGGCTCGACCGGCCAACTTCTGGTTGCGTCTGTTCGTCCTTAGAGCTCCACCGGGACTCTCTCTCCGAGCGCGCTCCGCTCCCTTCCTTGTTCCGCGTGGCGTCATGTCACGCCCCTTTTTGCCCAATTTCTATTGGTCCGTTCGTTGTGCGGTCATAACATTCCGACGGTAACAGTTAGCTAGGATCTGAGTTGTCATTCGTCTGACTGACAATCAGTCCACGTGGACATTATTTGTATTGGTAGTTTTCATCGCACGGTCACTCAGCGTCACTTTCGCCATTGGCTTGCAGTTGTAGCTTCCATTTCAACGGACTTTCAACGTTTTTCCTTTTCTCAGAATTCGTCGCTTGTTCCCGGAACGACTTCTTCTAATCGGCCTCGAATGCCCGTTCCTTTGAATTCCCCGAAAGGCGCCGTGCGTTTCTTGTTAACTACGGAAATACCGCGGGTTTGTTTTGACATTAATTCTTACATTACAATGCCTTAATGAAGAACTTAGATCTGTGTCTGTAGTAAATCTTTATTCCGTTAATGCCTTTCATTTTCTGTTTTTTTTTTAAGTTTCATCATCATTTCGCCCGAAAAATGTCGAAACATTACAAAAAAAAAAAAATTTTTTTTCAATAATTGTTTGTAATTTGTACTAACTTTGTCTTACCTCGACGATAAGCGGCGCGGGACTGAGTTAATGCCAGGGTTATTACCTTCCTTTCTTCTTTGTTTTTATATGAGAGGTGGGCAAACGAGCATGTGGGTCACCTGATGGAATTTCATTTCATTTCATTTCATTTATTCACATAACAATATTACAATTGTATTTGAATTTTTGCTTATAATCTAAAACATTCAATAATTAAACATGTCACAAATTATACAACAAACATATATCAAAATAAAATAAAATAAGTCAAAATAAGTTACAAAATAAGTCACTATAGCTACTATTTGCAATACCCTGCATTGCCCAGACTATTCCTCAGACAGAACGGCACATTTTCAGGATGAAACGCATCCCATTTTTCAACAAATTTATGTTTCCCTGACAGGACAGTATAACCGAATTTAAAAGTCTTCAATTGAGTAACAACACTTCTCCAACAATAATGTTCTTAATTTTCTTTTAAATATTGAAAGTTTTCTTATTAGTTTCATTTCACTGGGTAATTTATTGTAAATGACTGTAGTTTGGTTACGCGGACAATGAGTTACTATGTTAAGAACAGGGGCTATAACTCGGGTCAAATCTTTACGCCTTGTGCCCTCACGGCGTAACATCTCTTCCTCCGATTCATATTTGGCTCTAGTTTTTATGAAATCAGTCAGTAACACGAATATATATAAAGACGGCACAGTTAAAATCTTGAGGTTCTTAAAGTGTTCTCGGCACGATTCCCATGGGGGTATGCGAACCATCGTCCTTATCGCTCTTTTTTGTGCTACGAAAGCTTTGTCCATGTTATATTGGTAGCTTCTGCCCCAATATTTTATGCTGTAGCGAAATCTAGACTCTACAAACGAATAATAAACCGATTTCAACTGTTCCAACGTCAATTCATCTCTTAAGCACCTGAGTACGCAACAAGCACTGCTAATACTTTTTTCCACGGCTTGTAGTTCAGGTTTCCAATTGAGAAATTCGTCCAATTTTATACCCAGAAATTTTACAACTCCTACCGGCTCAATTTTCTTATTATTCAAGTGAAAAGCAATCACCATCGCCCATGGAGATCAGCAGTTTGCCAATCTGTTGCCAGCCTATACTCCTTCCTTTCTTTGATTCTTCTTGCCACAGTGGATGTAAGTAAAACTCATCTATAGGTAAAAGCATCCTACATATAAACCCAGTAAATTAATGCTGTTATGTATGTTCTTTCTTACATTCGGAATAATGCAAAACGTATGCCAATTCATTAAAATCACAGGCTAAAATACATAAGCAAAACAGCAAGTATAGCTGGTTTTAGTCAGTGCGGCGGCTTTCAGCCGTGTGAACGCGACCGCGCGCTCTAAATGGCTGTCACGGGGCGTGACGGGCAAAAACCAACCGAAAACCGCTGAGCAGAGTAATTACTGCTTCACAACTCAATATATGGAGATATTACTTATGTTGTCATGAAATAGTTCCCTATACAAAGATGAAAAGCTATTTTTAAACGCACGACGCAAAAACGACGGGGTGTTATAAGTTTGACGTGTCTCTCTCTCTGTGTGTGTGTGTGTGTGGGTGTGTGTGTGTGTGTGTGTGTGTGTGTGTGTGTGTGTGTGTGTGGGTGTGGGTGTGTGTGTGTGTGTGTGTGTGTGGGTGTGTGTGGGTGTGTGTGAGTAGGTGTGTCTGTCTGTCTGTGGATCGTAGCTCCACGGTCGAACGGAGGATTTTGGTTTTTTTTATTTGAAAGGTTAATTAGTCAGGAGTATACTTAGCTATGTTTGATGAAAATCAGTCCAAGATGGCCGCCGCCACAAAATGACAGATTACATATTTTTTCACAACCTCTTCAACATGGGTATCAAATGAAAGGGCTTGACTAGTAGATTACTATACACTATGATAAATTTCAAATCCAAGATGGCCGCCACCACAAAATGGCGAATTAAATATATTTTTTTTATAACTCCTCAATATGGGTATAAAACAAAAGGGCTTGTTTAACTAGACTATGGTCGGGGGTTTTTTAATTTTTTTTTTTTTTTTAATTATCACTAGCTTTTATTTAGTTTCTCCGTGGTGTCTGTCTCTAAAAAAATGTTATGAACTAAATTTGTTTTCAAAAAGAACTCGCGCACATATCGTTATGAAACTTTATCAGAGCAGTAACCCTCATCAGTATATATAATGTAATGTATGTATCGATAGTTTATTTATGTATGTATGTATATATTGGATTGATTTATGTGTTTGTAGTACTACAAGATTCACTCATCGTTTAACAAAATTCGTTCATTAGTTTTACCCACGGGATTGCAATGGATTTCACTGTTCATTCCCTCTTTGACGGCCGCCGCTGTTAATCCTGGCTACACAGGAGACACAGTGGTGGGAATGTGTGGTGACCCCCCCCCCCCCCCCCCCCACACACACACACATATTCACACTAAAGTAACCATTCAAACACCGGGCTCGTCGAATCATTATAAAACCTATTAAAAGATAAAGCTATATAGGAATCCATTCACGTTAGCCTTAAAAGGAGAAATATCCGACGATATAAAAACATCTGAGTGCTTATTATCAAAGTTGACAAATTAAACGGTAAAGTTTTCATCAAAAGATGTTACGTGGCAGTTACAGGACGCAATTCCCAGGCTGTCAGGTCACGTCACGCCCGCGACATTTGCGGCCTCCCACCGCAAATCAACCGCCAGGTAATAACGTGGCCGACACGATTTTGCGTTTATGTTTTGCTGCAAATGGAATATTGAGAATTGTATATCGCTGGAATTTGTCGCTAAATTCAATTTTGTCGCTTAAAAGCTCTTTATAAACGTTTTAGTATGGGTTGTTTAAAGGGTAAATTAGAGAATTAGATTGTAAGGGCTAAAAAATTTTAATTTCGAGTTCACAGAGTGGTTTTGGTATGGTCGTCAACCTATATTCATCCCACTGCTGGAATACGGGTCTCCCCTTAATTGCCCGGGTTTAGAGCATACTCCACCAGGCTGCCCAGCTGCGGATTGACGGAGGCCAGTGTGTTCAAGCCGCCTAAAGGCCACTGACTTAGCTTAACGACTGTCATCTAACGATAACAGCCGGGATCGACGGCTTAATATGCCCTCCGAAGCACGGAGTAGCTCAATATTAATGAACCCATCAACGGACAGGCTACGGCTGACGTTGCTTAACTTGCGTATTCGATTAGACGGACACCCGCAACGAAGCCATAGAGCTCCTCTTTCTTTTCTTGGGTTCGGTATTATTAATGTAAATTGGATTAAATCCTAAGCTTTGTATTATAAGAGAATTTTATTCGAGTTTCGGTAATATTATTATGTTTTTTTTTTATACTATGTCGGGTGGCAGACAAGCATACGGCCCGCCTGATGTGAAGCGGTTACCGTAACCGTATTAACGCTCGCAAGATAATATATCACTTGCGCGCCGCCACCCCCGCTGCCAACGCAGCATCTCCTTCTTTTCTGGTGACCTCACTCACTCGCAGGAACACAACAACCCTCAAGGGAATTTTTATTTGGCTGCGTTATTCTGTGAGGTGGAGGTACATTCCCCAGTCGGGTAGCTTACAATTACGCTCTCTACCTCTCTTTTCGCCAGAGCTTCGTTTGTCAGTCAGCAGGCTTGCTTCAAAGATGTTGATAAACCACTTACACCCCAAATGTGAATATTCTGAACAGACAACTGCTGGGAAAAAGGTTCTTATTAAGCGATGTCGTACTATGTCTGTATGTCTATGTCTATATGTATATGTATATATATGTCTTCTTAAGTGACTTGTTTTATGGAGGCAGCAAACATGTAGCTTTATTATTATAAATAAATAAATATTTCTGGGCAATTTACACAGCGCCATCTAGTCCCAAATTAAGCTCATAGCCTGTGTTATGGGTACTAGACAACTGATAAATGTACTTAAATATTTTTTTTGTAAATACATACTTATAATACATAGAAAATACCCAGACCAAGACAAACATACATGTTCATGCACACAAATGGTTGTCTTGTGGGGGAATCGAACCCGCGACCTCGGAGTTAAAGTGGCCATTGCTAGCCATTCTACCATCGAGCTCGTCATAAAAACAAAATCAAAAAAAATATTTTTCATAAATCAACTCTCAGTTAATAGACCCACTTAAGTTGAAAATTATTTTCTTTCAACGCACCATTCTATTTATAGAGACGTTATGAATTGGATCAAACAACAATTATATTGTTTCGCGCTTTAACCGCGCCCGCTCACGGTTCAAATTTTAATTAAGAGAGAGTACCTGCTCTGAAGTCGCACAGCAAATATTAAAATGTTATTTGTGAAACGTTCAAATGGTGTAGTATTTATTTAAATATTTGACTTACATTTTAACTGAGTAGATTGAGGCGTATGGATGTACATTTATTTATACTAAGTCGCGTTACATCGGGTCGCAGGCATTCGGTTACCGTAGTCATATTAACGCTCGCAACATAAAATCATGAAATCCCACCCCCGATGTGAACGCAGCATTTCCTTCCTTTCTGGTTACCTCACTCACGGGAACATGACAACCTTCAAGGTAATTGTTATTTGGCTGTGGTATTCTGTGAGGTGTAGGTGTACTTCCCCAGTCGGGCAGCTTACAATTACGCTCCCTACCTCTCTTTTCATTAATTAACTATATGATACAAAACGATGAGCGGCTCGTTGTTTTATTAGAGCAAATGCTGTAGTAAACCGTTTCTTAACCTTTTACGATCCGCAGATCCCTAGAAAATCAAGCACAATTTCAAGGACCCTTAATAAAAAACATAGGCATAAATTTAGGACAATTTACTTTGTACGGAAAAAAAATACATTTTTATAAAAATATAAAATACTGCATTAATGTGAAGATTGAGACGAAGACGGCGGACCCTCATAACCATAATCGCTAACCCCCAGGGGTCCCAGACCACAGGTTAAGAAACATTGCTCTAGTCTATACTCACCTTTATATTGTTTCTTCCAAAGCACCACCAGTATCTATCATAGAAGCATTTCCGCATCTTCCACCCAAACATCAAAAATTACATTCATTAATATCAGTTTTATATTAAATTCTTGTAAACGTCTATACGTTAGAAAAGAGGTTTATGTACATCGATGTCAAATAACGGCAATTACATAAAAGATGTTATAACAATATTATTAAATTCCCCGGCCGATATCATCTCCGTGGCATATTTTCTATGGGCATCCACTCGTCTCTTGTTACACGAAACATTTGGCCTGGGGCGAGGCGAGGCCAATATTCAACTATGTGGAAAAAAAGATTTTTTCTGCTTTGTACCCTGAGATCCGTAGATATGAAATACGAATTTAATTAAGCTTTATATTGTAGGGCACCGAAATTGAACGGTTAAATTAGTAGATTTTGAGAATTTGTTGGTTCATTTCTATTTATATTACTACTACTAGCTGACTCTACAGGAGTTGTCATGTCTGCTTAACAATGAATATTGAATTCGAATGGGGATGTTGGATATTTTTTCTGACATTAGATGTCGCTAGGTAGGCGTCGGACCAGATTGTCAAAATGTACTGAATTTTTTGACAGTGAAACTTTAAAACGACAAGACGTCAACAAGACATTTGACAAGATGCTATGAATTGACAAGTGATTGGACCCTACGCTACAGTGCTGCCAAAAGAGTCTCATTGGTTTCGCGCAATCTGTCAAATGACATAAAATTACATACGAAAAGTTAATATGGTTGGTTCATCATCATCATCATCATCTCAGCCATTGAAAGTCCACTGCTGGACATAGGCCTCCCCTCTAGATCTCCAATAACCGGTTGGAAGCGGCTTGCATCCAGCGCGATCCTATGGTTGGTTAGTTTTCTTAAATTTTCTAATTCTCTACGCAACTTTCTTATCTTTTTAGACTTCCCCTTCACTTTCCTTGACAATAACAAATACAACAAAAAAAGAATTAGCGAAATCGGTCCAGCTATTCACGCGTGATGCCGTGATCAAGGGAAATAGAGATTCATCATCATCATCAGGTCATTTTAGTCTCCACTACAGGAGCACGACCCTCTCTCTTCCGTCCCAGACAGAAGGAGGATTTGGCCTACACTCCCCACGCTGGCCAGACGGGTTGGGGAGGCCTGATCGATGTTTTATAATGTATTTCCCTTAGTCGCCTTGTACGACATCCACGGGAAGAGACGGAGTGATTCTATTCTAGTCTGCCGGAAACCACACGGCCCTCACAAATAGAGATTAATTTCTATAAATCATAATATTAAAATTTCTTCAAGACTGATCGCGACTGGAATGAGATTCAACAGGAACTTGACTGCTGCGGATAGTATGAATACACACATTGTTTTTCATTTAATGATATTTTACCAGACCGAGATCGGACCGCGAACGAACCGTGACCTTTTTTTATATTATCTCAGCATATTGGCTCCGCTTCGCCTGATGGTAAGCGAAAAGAGGAGCCCCAATCGCATCAGCAACGGACAAGAGACCTTGATGTCTTGTCAGTTGACGCCGCCATGATGGCCTACAAGATGCTTCTTCACGCTTCGCTTGAAGGATCCCATATTGTATGAATGAGGATTTTCTAATTCATACATGTATTTACATATGCCTTGAATTTGTGATATCGCAAACCTGCACGTGACTTTCTGTGACGGAAAGGGGAGGAAGGGATAAGAGAAAACAGTTCTTCAGAGCACTCACCATGGTATAGGCGGTAAAATATATCGATTTTATAGTGTAGATCCGGTCTTATTCTATCTTATTGATGACTGGATTCACTCGCCTCGATCTAACGTCTTATTACAAGTGACAACGTGTGTGTAGAATATATAAATATGTCAAAAACAAAATGTTCCTACGCACATTGGGCACGTACAATAAGTCAAAACGACACTCGTAAATGTAATTGAGTGAGAGATAACTTTTGAATAGGATAGCAGGCATCCTATTCAAAAGATGCCAGTAATAAAAGTGTACAAATATGCCAAAAAATAAAACCCACTTACAGAGAAACATCGTGCAATCGGCAACGATTCCGCACGTCATAAGTCGAAACGGCAATCATCAGTGTAATGGGCGGGAGATAAGTGAGAGCACGCAGGCTACTCATAAAGATGACTTAATTAGGCTCTTAATAGAAAAACCCGCCGCTTTGAACAATGGCGTTGCCAGTGAATGAAGCTTCGGCTCCCGCGATCAAAGGAGACTGGATGTGGCTTGTGTACTTTTTAAAAGGGGTAAACTATTCTTCTTTGGATTAAATATTTCTTTGTTGGTTAGTTAAAAAGGCAGATGCTTATAAAAGAAGAGGGGAAAAATAATTTTATAAAACTTTACGAACCGGTTATTAAAGAAAAATATTGCAAATGTGTGTTATGAATTATTTTAAATAACAGTAGAGGAGAAAGGAATTCATTGCCACATTATGTGACAGTTTTAATAATGGTAATTGTAGACACTTCGTGGATCTTTGTAGGCATTCAATTAATCAAATTTATTTCACCTTTTGGATGGTAAATCAGCCGGTATTTTTTTTTAATTATGTCAAACAGTACAAATATTTATTTATGTTGCTGTTCCAAAGTCACTGTTTGCTCAAGTGTTTAAATTTTATTCAATGTGTTCAAATTTATTTATAAAATTATTTATGCTTTCATGTTTATTATGTATATATTATATACTGTATATTATATATATATCGACATGGAAAACAATACCTAAACACTTTAGAACCGAGATAGTCACATCATACTGTGCGCCTATAAAGAAGTTTTCTCCCCCGCACTATTGAATTAAAAAAATGACTTATTACTAAACTGTAGAGATTCTCGTTAGAGCCTAGGCGTGAATATTTTTTTACAGATACATACGCGCGTTGGTGATGGTGATGGTTGATGCGCGAATTGGTCCCGCTGCATAAGTTTTTCATTTTCGGTAACCTATTACTATCAGAAAGATAGTATGCTTTTAATTGTCAATTCAGCATATAAAAAGCATATAAATATGTTAAATATTTACCCACTATTTTATTTTTGTTAAAGGCATATACCTACTTCAATTCAAACATACTCGTAGGTAGTTAGCTTGAAGGTTGTCTGAACTTTCGTCAATCTTTTTATCAGCAGGCCAGTTACAATAGACGGGTGAACTTTTCAGACATCTCTTGAGAATTGAACGTCGTTTTCTTCAGATTGTCTAGTTTTTACCTTAGGTACTTGAAAATGTAGTCTGCGTTACAAAGCGAGCTATGTAGTTTTATCTTCTATATAAAATATTTATTTTGTAAGGCCTTTCATATAGACAAATATAAAGTGTAATGTAATTTATATGGATCGAACAATGCAATTATGAATTAAATATTTCATGCATGGTACAGCTCTATAGTAAATCTCGTAGTGAATCTTTTTAATAATTTATTATTATTATTGATTTAGTTTGAGAATATAAATTCGAATAACTTAAAAATGAAGTAATATGACCATTTTATTCGCGGACTGCCTATCGACATTTTATTTATATCTTTATTGACCACAAAATCTCGGTACAATAAACTGACTTAATGTTAAATGCACTCTCTACCAATCAACCATTAGGAAGGAGTGCAAAACATCACGACATCAGTGTAAACAAAATAATTTACTGCGATATCTTTTGAACTGAAACAAATAACTTTCCACAAAAGAAATAACTTTTATTATATGTATATGAAATAAATTTTTAATTTTGTATGTATAAAAAGTATGTAATTATTAATAATTTGATGTAACTTAATTCAATTATTGTGAGTGTCATCGTGAATTATAATACTTAATCTACTCTTAGCAGTAATGTTTGTTAAGAGATTCATAATAAATAAATAAATATTTGTAAACCGGGAATTTTTTAATAAGTAAGTAATTCAGACGCTACCACATTTTATTAAAGACATTTACCTTCACTTTAACTAGATTCAGGGCATCCATTTGAAAAAAAAAATTGGTTGCCTGTAAAGTCGGTATACGGGCGAAAGTTTTACGTGACAACGACTTTGAGTGGTAAAATGTTTTCGAGTGGAAGGGACGCATGCCTTTCACTTTTTATGTCTGTCTCTCTCGCTCTTAGAAGGGACGCGTGCCTCTCACTCGCTCTCATTGTGAGCGCATAACGTGAGCGCGTTTCTTGAAGTGTCACCCGGCTAACCAATTTATAAGACGTTGTCACGTCAAAAAATCCCTTACCATTTTAAATTTGAGCAGCCATCGTCTTGATCTGGAGCCCTAGCGCCGAAGCTGATTTTTTGAATGCGAAACAGACACTACTGCTTAGGGTGTTCGTAATTATGTTTAGCTCAGCTGGAAGAAACCCTAGAGCTCTACGGACTAAGCCGGAGATGTTTGTCAATAACTTTAACCTAAGATCAATTTTTGGAATCAAAAAATCCGATGGTAACCGGTTTTACCTTCGGTGGTAGGCCTCCTGGTGACATAAATCATATCTAACGCTTAACTAATCTATGGTACTGCACCTTATGTCTTATCTGTGAGATTTATAAGCACTAAATGCCGACGGTTCTAGACTATATCGCATCAGTGTCCCATCGCAGACGCCAGAGCGATTTATTATCTGTCATTACAGCAGCAATATCGTGGTAATGACGCGATCCCCGTGGAAACACTGGATTATTCTGCCGACGGTACAAGGTGCCTCCCGAATTACGTAGATTTATAGTTTTGTAATATTTTTTTACTTACTCTGTCGCTTTATCATACGCGCGGTGCTAGTGTGTAAGAATCTTTTAGGACGTAGTTCTTTAGCGACCTATCACTTGGCTCGTCACGTAATCGTTTCGGGGTGTAAGTGGTTCATCAACATCTTTGAACCAAAGCCAACTTCACCTGCACGTGGTGCACCCTGCTGACTGACAAACGAAGCTCTGGCGAAAAGAGAGGTAGGGAGCGTAATTGTAAGCTACCCGACTGGGAATGTACCTCCACCTCACAGAATACCGCAGCCAAATAACGGTTCCCTTGATGGTTGTTGTGTTCCTGCGAGTGAGTGAGGTCACCAAAAAGAAAGGAGATGCTGCGATGGCAACGGGGGTGGCGGCGCGCGAGCGATATTTTATGTTGCGCGCGTTAATATGGCTACGGTAACCGACCCACCCACGTAGTATAAAAAAAAACCGTAGGTCTTTTGACGTATCATTTGCGGCACGGCATGACGTGCTGAGTGCAGTCCTTTTTTTTAACACACGGCCATCTAGTCCCAAATTAAGCAAAGTTCATACTATGGGTAGTTCATACCAGATTTAGTAGGACAGTAGGTAGTATCATCATCATCATCAGGTCCTTTTTTATCTCCACTACAGGAGCACGACCCTCTCTCGTCCGTCCTAGACGGAAGGAGGATTTGGCCTACACTCCCCACTTGGTTGGGGAGGGTAGTATACTTAAATTCATTTTTTTTGTAAATACATACATATAATACAGTCCTTGACAGTTATATGTGATCGGCAAGCTGTCGTGCTGTATGCAGCACAAACAAAAGGCGTACGTTACGATGACACGAAGACACGCGTGTTAAAGGCCTTAGAGCCAAAGCCGATTAAGCAATAGAGGTTCTGGCGAAAGAGGAATAGAGAATAGAATCTTCGTACCCTGACCGAGCCTCTGAATTGTCCAATTTTAGGGACTTTCTGCAACCCTCCGCCATTGAAAAAATTTAATAACTGGTAAACAAAGTTAGGGTTATATTTATTTACCCGACTACGACAATGCCAAAAGGAAGGGTTATAATTTTACCAGTCTATGTATGTTTGTATTTACCTATGTTCCTACGTAGCGCCTAAACTGTTTATCCGATTTTCATGAATAGGGTGTCAATCAAGGGCCTTCAAGAACAGAGTCAATATTTCCAACGGATCGGCGATCCCTTGGTGTTGCTGATTTCTGTGGGCGGTGGTGATTGCTTTCCATCAGGTGACCCACATGCTCGCTTGCCCCCCTCTCATATAAAAAAAAACCGGACAAGTGCGAGTCGGACTCGCCCACCGAGGGTTCCGTAGGTACGTAGTATCATTATTAAATTTGATATTTTTCATTATAAATAAGAAATAATGCATCGAAAAAATAAATAAAATATATTTTGCAATGTGTACATCAAGCCCTTTCATATGATACCCCATTTGAACTAGTAGTTTCAATTTGAAATTTCGATACCCTATAAAAAATATAGACCCCCTATTTTTTAAGATCTATTTACAAATGTATAGTTTTGAGATTTATTCCTGTACTTGTAGTCTATAACGATGTTACTTGCCAAATTTCATAGTTCTAGGTCAACGGGAAGTACCCTATAGGTTTTGATTCCCTTGTGTGTGTCGAAATATGCGTTTTTTGCTGAATAAACGGCCGTAACTTTTTTCTATGTAAACTTAGCAATTTGATTTTTTTTTAACTTCATGGGACCGTAGACCTGTGTATACAGTTCAAATTTCAGCTTGATACCTCCACGCATTCTCGAAATAGAAATTCTTGACAGACAGACAGACAGACAGACAGACAGACGGACAACAAAGTGATCTTATAAGGGTTCCGTTTTTCCTTTTGAGGTTCGGAACCCTAAAAACAACTCGTTATATAGTACGGGTAACAAAGGTAGGTACATTTAAACAGAGTTCAACAGAAAGAGTCGATTTTTACTAAGTATATTGTAATGACGCTCTCGGTGGTCGAATGGCTAGCAATAGCCACTTTGACTTCGAGGTCGCGGGTTTGATCCCCGCACATGACAAACATTTGTTTGCAGAAACATTGTGTTTGTCTTGGTGTGGGTGTTTTCTATGTATTATATGTATGTATTTACAAAAGAATGTATATCTTAAGTATAGTATCAGTTATCTAGTATCCATAGTACAAGCTTTGCTTACTTTGGGACTAGATGGCAATGCATAATTTGTCCAGGAATATTTATTATATAATTATTTAAAAAATATATATATAATTATCAGAATTATATATTTGATCTGTAAGAATGTGCTAATTACTACATTGCAATTTTTATTATTTAAACAATTTTATATATTACTCGTATTTAAACAATCGACAGTAATATCTCACTAGTGGTTGACATTCGATCAATAGCAATATATCGGTATTTTGCATCCATCAACAGCCATCAATCCAACAGCGCGATGACTTGGCTTACAAACCGCGCTGTGTCACGGTGACGCAGCGGTTACGCCGCGTTTCCGCTGCGTTCCCGTCCGCCCACAGACATGGGGTTACCAAACATTCAGGTTTTGTCGGACAGCAAAATTTTATATTTCCTTATAAAATATGAAAATATATAATTTATTATCATACTGATAATTATTATATTATGTCGTGCCATAATAATTTACAAATTACTAATGTGGGTATATTTATTTAAAAGTGCAGAAAAATATTATAAGTTTTCGAACGTTTTTTATTGAGAAAATATGTAACAGATACAATTCCTAATAAAGGACTTCTAGCTGTTGGTCTGCTTCGGACTGCTAAATAAATAAATATTCGTGGACAAATTACACACTGCCATTTAGTTCTAAACTAAGCAAAGCTTGTACTATGAGTACTAGATAACTGATATTATACTTAAATACATTTTTTTTTATTGTTACATATAAAACACTACATTAAAAACAACCAGACAAACATGCATGAACTATATTCATACATGTTTGTCCCCGCTCAAGATACATATTTATGTGCATAAACATGCCTATGTCCTTGCACATAAATATTTATCTTAATCGAACCCGCGACAAAGCGAACATTGCTAACCATTCGACCACCGGGCTCGTCATTTAAACAATTCTCAGATAGATATTTTTTTACATATATTACGTGCGATGACGATTTCACAAACTGTTGCAACCAATTCAATAAAATTTGCGTTAGAGATGTTTACGGTAGCAAAAATCGATTTAGAAAGGCCTCAGTCTGGGAAAATTCGATTTCACCCAAACGCGGGGCAAAGCTCGTTCGCCCAGGAACTAATAATTTAATTAATTTGCTTGGCCTCTTGCGAAAATGTCAAAATGAACCTCTCTGCCGGCTATGTTTTCTATCTAAATAAGTATGTCGATGTTTACTCAAAGTCTTAATAAAATAATATACGTAAAATTTTATTAATTATTCATTGTGACTGAATTTCATAATTTTCTTGGTCTAAAAATTTTCGACGCTCAACTGTAGCCCAACAGAGTCTATAATGCTTTTGTAATTATAAGACCTAATATCACATTAAAGATGTAATACATAGTATGGTATGGTTGAGAGTCTTACACAAGCTCGTTCTTGCTCTGTACAGACGTCATTGTTTGTTTAATAGTGACACTTGTATGGAGTGGTCGGGGTAGTATGATAAAGTATGCGATTTCCCCCTTCGATGTAAGGGAGAGCCGTAGAATGAATAAGAGTTGATGTAAAACGGTCAGAAATTAGTCCGTCATCCCCTAGACATCCCTAACACTGCTAACATGTTTGTTTATTTTCATCTAACAAATCTACTTTTCTGCTATGTCTCACACATTCCGTATAAACAACAAATATATTAAAATACTTATGAAATGTATAATTTTCTGAATTTTTATTCTACGTGAATTACATCTAGGTACTGCACATAAAACCATGGTGTATCGTTTCTAACTAACACAATATTTCACATAAAAACCAATTATTTACTTTAAATTATTTAAAAATTAGCCGGAGCTTTTATTATGACAAAACCCGTGGGTTCTTATTGCATAAAAATATGGTCTCATTTTCTATCTCGCTCTAACATACGCATATACTCTTTCTTTCACTTTTACATTGCGAGTCTTCTAAAGTTTAGCGAAGAATCCTAAGTCTATAATTTTGCACTTTTACAAAAACCAAAGTGGAATACGAATATTTAAAGCGTAACTTATTCACAACACATGCATAGTCTTGATATTTAAATTGCAATATTCATTAAAAAGTTTGATAAATATTTTTAAATAAAAAAGCATTACATGGCCACCCTACCCTGACGTGAATTAATCGCAACTGCTGGATTCTCGAAAGGGACTGAATACAATTGCGATGTTTTGTGCTTAAGGAAGCATCGCTTAATTTGAATTATTTCTCTTCGAGTGCTTATTGTTAATGTTTCTTTTTTAATAATACGGGCATGAACCGTTTAATTTTATATTGTTTTGTCTCTTTTTATGATAACAGTGTTGTTTATAATTAGGCAGCATTTTGTTATACCTTTTGTGGGATCAAATTAACTGGACTTTTATGAGCTGAAAATAAATAAACATGTTAGCAATGTTGCGGATGTCTAGGGCTATATATGACGGACTAACTTCTGTGCGTTCTACATCAACTCATGTTCATTCTACGCCTCTTCCTTACATCGAAGGGGGACATCGCGTACTCTATCATACTACCACACCGCGGGCACTCCATACAAATACTGCCTAAAGGCCACTGACTTGGCTTAACGACTGTCATCTAATGACAACAGCCGGGACCGACGGCTTAACGTACCCTCCGATGCACGGAGAAGCTCGAAATAAATAAACCCATCCATGGACAGGCCGCGATCGACGTTGTTTAACTTGCGTGTTCGATTAGAGTTACACGCGTAACGACGCCATCGATCTCCTCCACACACATAAAAATGAATATTTTGCTTTTCCTGTAATTTTTTCTCAATAAATAAATAAATATTCCTGGACAAATTACACACGGCCATCTAGTCCCAAACTAAGCAAAGCTTGTACAATGGGTACTAGATAACTGAATATAATACTTATACACATTATTTTTTTTGTAAATACATACATATAATATATAGAAAACACCCAGACCAAGACAAACAGACATGTTCATGCACACAAATATTTGTCTCGTGCGGGGATCGCCCGCGACCTCGGGAGTCAAAGTGGCCAGTTCTAACCGTTTCACCACCGAGGTCGTCAATATAAGAAACATTGGTTATGGGCAACCGTTGCACCAGGTGAGGGGCTTAAAACAAATAGCATTGCAAAATCCGAAGCTTTTACAGAACTTGTAATTTCACCCTGTTACTGTTTATTTTCGCCCGTGCCATTTCTACAAACGTCACAGGCAGGTGCGTCGGACGCCGACAGCTCCGACGTGACAATTATACCGGCAGTGACGTCAGACATGTTTCAGCACGTGTTCTCTGTACGACACTGACGCTAAACTTAAATTACTGTACTGGTTAATTAATGTCAGATTTCATTTTAAAATGAGGACCTTTTAGACGACGACGTTTTTAAAATTGCTACCAGATGGAGGCAAAAAAACGAATGATTAAAAAATCGGGTCATTTTTTTTTTATACTACGTCGGATGGCAGACAACCATACGGCCCGCCTGATGTGGAGCGGTTACCGTAACCGTATTAACGCTCGCAACATAATATATCACTTGCGCGCCGCCACCCTCGCTGCCAACGCAGCATCTCCTTCTTTTCTGGTGACTTTACTCACTCGCAGGAACACAACAACCGTCAAGGGAATTATTATTTGACTGCGGTATTCTGTGAGGTAGAGGTAAATTCCCCAGTCGGGTAGCTTACAATTACGCTCCCTACCTCTCTTTTCGCCAGAGCTTCGTTTGTCAGTCGGCAGGGTGCACCACGTGCAGGTGAAGTTGGCTTTGGTTCAAAGATGTTGATAAACCATTTACACCCTAATACAGTTTTGGTGTTGCAGCTACAAATCTATCATATCGATCCAAACTTCAATCTGGATAGATGAAGGAACATCGCGTGCGGGGGAGGGGGAAGCGCTGCCATTTTGAGATAATTTTAGTGCATATATTCGTGTACACACACGTGCTTGTCCATGACACAGGCATATCCCATTTTTAAACTGACTTTCATATTGAGGTCTCGTCAGAGATAGAAATAAAGCTTTTCCTTTCTCTGCAGATTTAAATTTGTGTGTTATGGTACGAAGGACAAGACAAGAATCTTGTCCTTCGTACCATATAAGTCACCAGATACTTTTTATTAGGGTTCCGTACCCAAAGGGTGAAAAGGAACCCTATTACTAAGGCTCAGCTGTCCGTCCGTCCGTCCGTCCGTTGCCGCTATAACAACAAATACTAAAAAATAGAATAAAATAAATATTTAAGGGGGCTTCCACAACAAACGTGATTTTTTTTGCTCGTTTTTGCTCGTAATTGATAAAGGCAATAGGTAGCTTGAAATTATTACATAATATTAAATATTCACTTTAAAAATGAATAATTAAATAAAAATAAAACAAATATAAGGGGGCTCCCATACAACATACGTGATTTTTTTGCGTTTTTATAGATAATGGTACGGAACCCTTCGTGCGCGATACCGACTCGCACTTGGCCGGTTTTTATAACACTCGCGTAACTCTGTAAAAGAAACCTCGCAACAACTTTACTGTCCACGCAAACCGTGTCGATTATCAAGCATAAAATATTCGTTCAAGTACAGATAAAAAATGTCTTACGTATCCAGCCATCACACAATTTAGTGTGACATCTCGCGCATGTCTATATACAAAATCTCTTTGCCAGACGAGCCCAAGATTCATTAAATTCATTCAATCTGAGCGTTCATAAATTTTGTCCGCACTTTCGATATGTTTGAATTAATGAGGCAAATACAACGCGCCAACGCGACGCGCATCGTGCGTGCTTCTTCACCATAAAAGAGCCCTTACTTCTAATTATTATTTGAATTTAAACTTAAACAGTAATTTAAAACGACAGCTCGTTCCGTGTGCGCACTCAAGAATATAATCGCAAGTGACATAATGGTGTCAATGAGAGACAAGATGTTTAATCACTGTTTAAAGATTTAACCGTAATTTCAAGCATGAATGTTTTTGTTCATGTCATTCACTCATTTTTCCCCCCCATTTAACTTTATTGTGCTACCTATGCTGCTTGGGTAAAAGCGGTTACTGTAGCGCAAATATATTTGCAATACAATAAATATAGCACTTATTGCTGATGAAACAATTTTTCTTGAACTGAAACGAAATTCTTTGTTCTGCTATAACCATTCAATTAGACACGTCTTACAATTTTCCCCTTGTGAATTGTGTTTTGATCTACTATAAATATTTTTTTTATTTTATTTTATTTCATCATCATTACCGGACTATATCTACCTACTGCTGAATATAGGTATTTCGCTATACTTTTTACCACACGCGAACCTTATCGGCTTTCCGCATCCAGACGCATTTTTAGGTCACACGTCTATCTAGTTTGTTTTCTTTTTTTTATACTACGTCGGGTGGCAGACAAGCATACGGCCCGCCTGATGTGAAGCGGTTACCGTAGCCATATTAACGCTCGCAACATAAAATATTGCTCGCGCGCCGCCACCCCCGCTGCTAACGCAGCATCTCCTGAGTGAGGTCACCAGAAAGCAAGGAATTGCTTTCTGGTGACCTCACTCACTCGCAGGAACATAACAACCCTCAAGGGAATTGTTATTTGGCTGCGGTATTCTGTGAGGTGGAGGTACATTCCCCTGTCGGGTAGCTTTCAATTACGCTCCTTACCTCTCTTTTCGTCAGAGCTTCGTTTGTCAGTCAGCAGGGTGCACCGCGTGCAGGTGAAGTTGGCTTTGGTTCAAAGATCTTGATGAACCACTTACACCCCATGTTTTATTTAACTTGTTAAAACTGTCTGTTATTTGTGCACAATGTAGGAATGGGGGAAAAACATGCAAAATTTTGGCATGTTTTCTGTTTTTTTTAGTGTATATACACATCGTTGCTAGTTATGATTAATAATTTTAATTTCTGTGCCCATAGAAAAGTTGTAAAATCATAACAAATATGTAATATGCATATGTTCTTATTATACTAGCTGACTCGTACTTCGTATCACCACAAATTCAATAAATGTCGAATTAACATATAAGTTCATAAATTCCGTACAAAAATTCGTAAATTTTTCGATGTTGTAGTAGTTATTTCTGCTAGTTGGGATAGAGATAAATCTAACAAATCATTTGAAATAAATACTAAAAGGTACATGTATAGATTTATGAGAAAATTAGTCCCAAATCTCACCGCTTATAAAAAAGAACGCTGACTCATTTTTAATTTAACACATTACAAACACTAACTAGTTACAATGTGTCACAAGAGCGCACCTTTCACTTGATTACGGCTCACTTTACCTTATAATGTGGGGTGGGCGGAGGGAACGCGCAAAATGGTATTTGTGCTCATTAACCCGACGACAATGTGACGACAACGAGGTGAAATCATGACGTGTCATGGTATGATACTAGTTACGAGCGACAAGCGAGTTCTATCAAATCAAAAGGACACATCTGGCTGTAATAAACAATTAATAAATAAGTGTTATAATTTTTGTCCTATCCATTCTATCATCACTGTATTTTATAATAAACACGCCTTTAATTTTAATCCTTTTGACACTCTAAGATTGACTGGAAGAGATACTTCTAAGAAATAAGTCCGCCTTTGAACTGCTTTGTTTTACATTTTATTCGTTAATATATTTTTGATGCATAAAGCATAACAAACAAATAAATATTATTGGAAACAGCACTGTCTTAAACTTATACTATTTTTTGTTAATCTCTATACTTACTTTTTTGTCATAATTATAATCACCGAAGACGTAGTGCACCTATCAAACTTTGGATCAAACTACTATTAATTGTATTCTTAAAGTCTGTGTGACTGTAATAAGTTTCGCGCATAACCATCTCGATTATAGTTCGACTAAAAAATCATCGATCGACTTTTGAAAA
The DNA here is from genome assembly GCA_937001555.2 of Hypsopygia costalis. NCBI lineage: Eukaryota > Metazoa > Arthropoda > Insecta > Lepidoptera > Pyralidae > Hypsopygia > Hypsopygia costalis. Next base: position 25,266,133 of record OW443338.2, on the reverse strand, counting down.
CCTAACTTTTAAAAGTCATAAAACTATCAATATATTTTTCTATGTGTATTGCGACGCCTATCGACGAGCATGCACGTCCATCGACTAAACAGTACGAAAATTATAGCAACTGCCAAGTTCTCCAAATAATTCAGTCGATATAAAAATCGTACATATGAGTCAAACTTACTTATTTTTACAATATTTTTTGAGAATTTCCTCTTTATTTTTTGTTTTTAAATCGCCCCTGTACTAAGCTAAATAATATTTATTCGTTCAATGCGAAAGACTAAAATGATTACTAAGGTTAAAGTGTATCTTTTAGTGTTTTTTTGAGAACAGATTTCTTTGAATTTACATATTTATTATTGAGGTATAAGGTGTTGGTACAGTATGTTTGTTACTTAACTAGTTTTATAAAGAAGACCAAGAGAAGAAAAGGTTTTATATTTTATCGTAGAGATTCCCGCTACAATTTATAACTTGAGCCATCAAGGCACGCGCCACGTTTGACGGGCACCACCCGCGACTGCCACCTGAATAAATGTTTCAAACGCCACGCCACCTCTATGACCGTCTCTTTCGCCCTAATTAAGCAAATATAGCTATAATAGTCCCAAATAATTGTCCTAATTGTAGAAAATGCTATATAATAAATTTAAGTCAGTATTTTTAAAATCAATATTTTAAAATACGCGTCTATGGAGTAATCTAATGGAGTCGTTTAAAACAGTATTTTTAAAAGCAACATTTACACGCCCTATCACATAGTCCATCCAAACTCAAACCTTAACATTGGCATCAACCTATAATCATCCCACTGTTGGGATACGAGTCTTCCCTCAATCGAAGGAGTTTAGAGCGTACTCCACCACGCTGCTCAACTGCGGGTTGGCGGAGGTCAGTGTTTTCAAACCGCCCTGAGGTCACTATCACACGGCTGACTGACGACTGTCATCTAATGATAACAGCCGGGACCGACGGCTTAACGTACCCTCGGAAGCATAGAGAAGCTCAAGATAAATAAACCCATCTATGGACAGACTACGGTTGACATTGCTTAACTCGCGTGTTCGATAAGACTGACACGCGCAACGACGCCATCGAGCTTCTTTACGTAACCTCGAATATTTCTTCTATTTAAAAAATTAAGACTAAATCAGCTAAAACTTTTATCGATGTTTACCATTTTAATATGTATATATATTTCTAATGTTGGCCGTGTGGTTTCCGGCAGACTAGAATAGAATCACTCCGTTTCTTCCCGTGGATGTCGTACAAGGCGTCTAAAGGAAATACATGATCAAATATCGATCAGGCCTCCCCGTCTGGCCAGCGTGGGGAGTGTAGGCCAAATCCTCCTTCCGTCTAGGACGGACGAGAGTGGATCGTGCTCCTGTAGTGGAGACTAAAATGGGCCTGATGATGATGATGATATTTCTAATGTAATAATAATATGGTAGATTAGATGCTGATGAAACTTGTCACAATTAAAGACCTCGACATGCTTGTGGTTTTGTCGAGAAAAAATTGAGATCGATCATGTCCTTGTGGAATGATCATAAAATACATTTTCCATTGAAATCAATGGAAATCATACACTCAGCGAATCCAATCGCTCCACTCAACCTGGATTTCGGCCCAGTAGTGGGCTAAAATCCTGCCTAGTAAAAAAAAAATTTTTTTTCTATAATTAGTTCGCAAACATAGATTTACAATTAGTCGCCGCTCCGCTTCGACTAGATGCCGCACTATCTAAAAACAACAGCTCCGTGAATGCGGCAACTCAATATTGTAGTGGCAAAACAATGTGCAGAGATGCTAGTGTGCGTGAAGAATTGTATCGCAACTGATGTGCCGAGATGCTAGTGTGCGTGAAGAATTGTATTGCAACAGGCTCCGGTACGCCGAGTTCGGCGTAGTATTTGTTGCCGCATTTTAAAAATGCGCCGCGGCATCTAGTCGAAGCGGAGCGGAGACCAATTGATAATCTAAGTTCGCAAAGTTGTTTTCATTTATATCAAAACCAAAATGCCCTAATATTATAAGGTTTATTAACAATGTTTAGCTGATGCATCCCATATTATTCGTACAATATAGAAATTAAGTATTTGTTTGCCATTGGTATAAAAAACTCTGAAAAACATACAAAAAAAAAATATAATAAGCAGGATCAAAGCAAGAATTTTAATAAAGAGAGGTCACGTAAACATTGATAGGCGTCCAGATGCAATGCGATCAAAAAATCGCCTGTATTTATTCGTTTTCATTTCTATCCTGCCAGTTTTCCTGTGAGAAAATTATACTTTATTAAAATATCCAATTGTTTATTGTAAAAAGATGCTGAAATTTAAACCCTGTTATGCACAATAGATCCAGCCGACAAACTATGCTACATTGAGAGATGTACATAGCAAGAAACTTCAAATCGAGTTTTAAATATTCGCAACATTATTCTACCAGTTTGATGGCATATGCTTCCCAAAACTTATACTGCGTGATATTTTTATTCCTATTAAACTTTAAATAGTTTTAACTTAAAAGTAACAAAATGTCGGTTGGATCTGCATAACAGGGTCGAATTTCAATGCCACATTTAGTTTAAAGTGGAAATCAAACAGACGATTATGGAAATTGAAATATATATATATATAACAAAGTCGGGTTTGTTCGAACACTTATAACTCGAGAACCGCAGGACCGATTTTCATGGTTTTTGATTTGTTGGATTTGTCTCCGTCCCGAATAGCAGAATAACTATTAAAAACATTGGAAAATTGACGAAAAAATAAAATAAAAGAAAAAACATTTTCCCATACAAATGAAATTGTCAATTGAAAAAGGATTGCGATATTTATTAGTTGTCAAATATCAAAATGTCAAATCGATTAGTGTCATTTTTATGTCGCGAAAGTTGTCTGTGATTTATTTTGGGGTGAAAACGCTTGGTCCATGGGGTCGCAAGAATCAAATCAGAGTAAACATAAAAAGAAATGACAATTATAAATCACCAAGACGATAAAACCGATTTCATCATAAATTCAGTTCAGCTAATATGTACCACGACATTCATTGATTGTTAGGCGGTACGAAGTTCGCCGGGACAGATAGTTATAATATATACTACAGAACTTGCTACATTTTTTAATTAAAACATTAACACATAAATTTTGCGCCCCTTTGTGTGTTCTACCGATTGTACAATGGGGTGTGTCCAGAGAAGTTATTTGACGTGCTCACGGCCTCCTTCTACAGTCGCACCGCCCGCCATCGTGACAGGGAATTCATTTCGTCATTCATCCTCAAATGTTAGAACCGAAGTGGTCACGTACTCTGCGGTTCCAGAGAAGTTTTCTTCCTCGTACTATCAAGCTGTGGAATGAACTGCCTGTTGAGGTTTTTCCGGGAGAGTACAGCGTGGGGTTCTCTAAAAAGATCGTGAAGAGGTTGTTTGCCACCTTAGTGGTATAAAGAAAATACAGCACACGTAGTACAACGCAGCTCTTTTTATAGAATTAATTCAATTGCAATAAAAAATATGAACAAAAAAGAGGAATATACATATCCACAAAAAAAAGGTATTTTTTTCTTCAATAGATTCTGAAATTATAAAATAATTTCAATAATCAATCTAAGCCTTAGTATCAGATATCCGTCCTAAATTATGATTACACTACCTCTGAGACCTATCTAAACTAGCTCAACAGAGATAATGACGTCACATAAACGAGCCATCCGAGCCAGTAGACGATTTATCTAGTTAAAGCATAACCCCTCTACAACTGATGACATGTCACTCGATAGAGTTACCATATATTAATAATATTCTGGGCTATACTATAGACTTTATATTCTTACTAAAGAACTGTTCGTGTGGAGTTCGGAGTAAAACTGACAGCATAATGACCTTCATGAAAAAATACTTAGATGTGACAACTTTTTTGGTGATGAGCCAAACAGTATCGAACTTTATATAGCAATGAAAGTAATAGAAAGATTATTTAAAAATACTCAAATAGACATTTTGATATTGTTGTACACGCAACTTGGCCGGGGTACTTTCAACAAAGTCTTTTAGTCTTCAAACACTGACCAGTGAGTCCTTCCCGCTATAAATAAAGACTTAGACGCTAACCCTCGGACTGATTCACAGGCTAAAATTCGCAAAGCGAGCTGTGGAGAGAGAGAGATAATCTCAGCGTCAAGACCAAGACAATCTGTGGAACACGATAATATGACAAGAAATTAAAGTTGTCGACATAGCTCTCAGAATCAGTACTAAGTCAGTGATTGTAGATGATGAACCCAATTATAGAGTTTAAGCTGCGTATGGGACGATGAATCGACGATTACAAAAAAGCGGCTGGCAGCGACTATAGTCGGAAAGTGTCGAATCGCTTTGGTGGAAAGCATTGGTGAAGGTTAACTAGTAGTTAGTTATAAGCGCTGATTATAATGCTGAATAGTATTTCACTAACTATATGTATATAATCTTACGTGTTTTATATATATAGTTAAGTAAAAAAATGTATAATCTTGGCTGGCATACGGAGATAGAATGCTAATAAATAGTGCCAAGTACAGAAATTCCCAGAAATTTTCGGTTTGGTGGCGACCCTATTCAAGGGAAGGACAAACGGTCAGCGGCATCAGTCAAAGATAATTAGTGATGTGCACGACTTTATTAATTAATGCACAACATGTCATCGTCGTCACGCGTTGTGTATCCCATTCATCATGTAGGTATATGTTGTGTTCTTTTAGTGATAAGGGTCTTTGGTCAAACTCCCAATCGGTTTTAGACTCTTTGGGTTTACTGTATTATTTGTACCTGTTATCGCGCAATAGGCTATTTGACTAACATTTTTTTCTGTTTGATATGTAGGGACGTCTCCATAATATAACCATAGGTGAAAGAATTTCTTCGATAGCATAAAAATCTCTCGAGATATGGTAATTTGAAAATCACAATTTTTAGACTGCCCCAAAACGCTCCAGACAAAAGACTACCGAGTTATGACGTCACAGGTTTGTATTTTGTATGCATCAAACCAGAAATTTGTACGACAGCTATGATCAATATTACGTTTATGTGATTAGTATCATAATAAAAGTTATAGCATTTTTTATTGCTTCTCCAATGGAAATATTATTTTTTAATAATTTCATACTTTTAAAATGGACTTTCCCGCCAAACTTTGATCGACGCTAAAAAAAGTCTGACTGAAGATATTAGAATGAAAGTTTGCAGATCTTTATAGTTTTGTGTATTTTACGATATTGTTAAATAATTTATACAATTTTTAAACATTGGAAAATAGCCTATTGCGCAAATAAACCATATTCAATCTATCTATCCATATAAAACGTCAAAGCTGTTGACCCGCATGATTGTTTCCGTTCTCTTCTTTTCATATTATAAGACTAGCGGTCGCCGTCGGCTTCGTTCGCTAAAACTTTCATAGAAACTTTGTTTCTATTTTATAATTCCATAGCAGAAGGGTTGAATTTGATAAAAATAAAAATAAAATGATAAAATCCTCTCAAAGTTGGACAATATTAAACATAATGTGCAAAATTTCGTTAAGATTGGGTAAGTATTATCGGAGTTTATCGCGTACAAACACGGGATTATGCAATGTAGGTAAGTATGAAATAATATAGGTTATACATATTTAAAAAATCTAAAATCTTTATTGTGTTTTTTTTTTACATTATAGTTCTGAGTTCAGTATATTTTGTAAGCAAACAAATGCTTGTGTTAGATAGACCCGCTATATCATAATTGTACCTTAAATACTTAAATATACGCATTATTCATTATTTGATACAATGTATATATATATTCCAAAATGGAGACCATGAGGTCACAAAAGACCTACAGGAAGGCCACAGATGAGGTGGAAAGACGACATAGTTGCTGTAGCGGGGCACATCTGCCCAAAATAGATCAAAATGTCAATTGCCCAAAATAGATCAAAATGAAGAGGATTGAAGGAGGCCTACACCAAAAAATTGGTTGAATGAGGCTTACGATGATGATGATGATTCCAAAATATTATATCTGAATATTTATGAAGTTTTCCAATCACAAACAGCAATACATCGAAACTTAACAAACATCACAACAAAAGTTTGATCAAGATTTATAAATCACAAGTTTGCGGTACATCCGAGGGCACAATGGAGTTTCCTTAATTATCATACTGTTGTATAAAATTGTCGTTTAAAGTCGACACAAGTCGATAGCGTTCAACTTAGGCCATTGCAAAAACAAGCCTCTCGGCAGAGAGTTAGAAATTGAATATTTTATTCGAACTTGAAAATAAATCATAAAATACAGAAACAAAAACTAGAAAAATATTTGATTTTCCGTATAAATCAAGCTTTTCGATCAAGAGTCAGAAATAGAATATTTATTTGAATTTGAAAAAGGAAAAACAAAAATCTAAATATTTAGACGAGCTCGGTGGTCTAATGGTTAGCAATGGCCACTTTGACTCCGAGGTCGCGGGTTCGATTCCCGCACAAGACAAATATTTGTGTGCATGAATATGTCTGTTTGTCTTGGTCTGGGTATTTTCTATGTATTATAAGTATGTATTTACAAAAAAAAATGTATTTAAGTACATTTATCAGTTGTGTAGTACCCATAACACAAGCTTTGTGCTTAATTTGGGACTAGATGGCGCTGTGTAAAATTGTCCAGAAATATTTATATTTTTTTTTATTTTTTATTTCTAGAATTTTTAAACAACAAAAAATTAAAGCAAGCTTTTATTAGTCGTTAATAAAAAAGATCCAATATGTTTAGTTATTCCAAAATGTTTTAATTTTTCCGGTTTCCATAAGCCATACCTGGAATCCACTATGTTATTCGATCAGTATAATTCTTGCGTGATGAAATGCTTTTACATATATATCAAGAGATAAGACTAGATTAGACTAGAGTGTTGTACTAGTGGCACCTCCATTGAATAAAACAATGTTTTATAGCAAAATAGATGCATTAAAATCGGACTAATCATGCTATTCCCAAAACGACAAAATGTAACATTAAAAAAGAAAATCTTTACAATACCGAACAACAAATTTCGTTTACATTTTCTTTTTTTTTAAATTAAATATGAGATGTGCAAACTCATTCCCTCTTTACTCTATATTTTTATCTCTCTATATATTATTGTACACAAGATAATTAAACTAAAGAACTTTATGAAAACATTAATGCAGAGCCTGTAAACACATTATAATATATAAGCTTTCATATATATTTATAATGAATATTTTTTATACGACCCATGTTACTTTACTTAGTTATATTGAAAATTGTATTTATCAATCAAGCGCTATTCAATATAAACCTATTACATTACAACGAGCCGTTGCAGCTTTAATAATCAAGGTTCGGTTGAAAAATATATTTAAAATCGACTCTACTTTTTAGAGTGTCTGAAACAAACAATAAAATATAATAATATTTATTGATAATATCAAAATACAGTGTAAATACGGGAACCCACGCACCGCGTCGCCGGGCTATAACAATTTCATATGTGCAAACATGTCGCCCGTTATTTTTAATGGTAGCACAGATTTACGAAAACGGTACGCTCTTCCATACAATATAACCCGTGCACAGTTAACAAAATCATACACGAATACTTTGACAGATAACATTGAAACTTTAAAATGTTATACGAGAATTTTTGTTATTTTTAATCTTGCCAACGATATTTTATCAAAAGTGTAGTTATATGTCATACATTTTATATATGTAGCTGACAGTACATGCGCGGCGTACAAATAAAAAGCCAGAGACATCCGTGGCGTTTTGCATAAACAAAACTGAGTTTTAAAATATGGTCCGGCGAGTGCATCACGCATGACGGAGCGGCAGAGCGGCCGGAACATTTTAATGTACCGCGCCGTACACGGCCGCTGCTGCCGCGCGCCGCACGCCCACCAAGCACGCCTCGCTACACCCCTATGGCCCGACGCGACGCCTAACTCCTTTCAAATACCCTACCGACATTATCCCAAGTCAAACCACTGAAATACGCCACTCTTTTGTATATTTTTTTCTATCTAATTTGTGTACTACCAAATTGTTATGCAAGGATTCCGAGGGTTATTAGTGTCATCCCTAACAAGAAGTAACAGCCTCCTCTCCCTTTATCGCACCGTCTTTAATTCCACCGAATGCCCGGAATTTCGGTGTTCGGGCTGACGGCGAAAATTAAAAATACGCGATTCCAACCGGTGTGATGACAGCAGGGGGGTGATAATTATGAAAAGTAGGGTAGCACCCCCGCCCGTGGTCAAAGATGAGCTCGCCAGTAAAAAAAATATTTAATATAATATGGTGTTGCTATGTTAAACGCTATCGCAGTTGATAATCGCCGCCGAGCCTCTTTGAGTGTCTTAATGAAGTGTTTCATGGAAGAGAGGGATTATTATATTTTTATGAAAAGCGCTCGACGCTGACGAGAAAATTGATATTACTCTATCTTTACGCGGAGAGATTTAATTTTGTACAGCGGCGGCAACACTCGAAAAGAAAAACAATTAGGGCCGTTACAAAAACAAACAAAGGGTGTAACAGCAATAAAAAACGTTCGGCGAGTCAATCTTGTACAACGGTCGCCGGAGCGAAACGATCCGGCCAACATCCGAAACATCCGTTCGGATATTTCAATACGAGTCATTAACATAAAAAGGGAACAATAACCGTTTAAAATTCGAACCGGTATTGCCGGTTTTTATTGTTGAAAAATCGCAATTTGCGAGCGGGGAACGTACGAAATTTAAATTTGAATTTCCTCTGGTGGTGGCGTAATTAGGGGCTAATGAGCGCTACTGTACGTCTTTCTGGCCGTCCGTGTCGTTCATTTTTCTGAGCGTATTTTGTTGCCGTTTTTATTATGTGACGACCGGTTGTCATAACGTCGCCGTCGCATAACACCGCGTTATATGTGTCCTCGTTAACTTTTGAATGTAATGCAAATAATGTTATGAGTAGCATTATGGTACATGAAATTATATATCGCGTATGTGAAGGCGACATACGCAGCGTGTCGTAATGAGCAATAACTACAGCTGACGTCGTGATTTCAGTTTATTGCCTTGACTATTACCGTTTTACTAACATTGTCAGCGATGGTTACATTATTATGCTTCTACATGTCAGCAAACAATTGTTTTGTTTAATCAATTTGTAGTTATTTTAAAACTACATAGCTGAATACTCTCTATATGGTATTCTTTGCAGGTTTTCTACAAAGAGCTTGGTATAAGAACTCTGGTTTTCTATGCTAAGTCGTCAATAGCTCGTCTATGAGCCCTTCGATATTCTTCTTCTAAGATAAGTGATTCCGATGTAATCCTGTCTGTCACTCATATATCATAGTTTCAGTGATGATTGTTTCATGTTACATTATCAACACTATCAATAAAACCGTGACATACTAAGAAATCTTCTATCAACAGAACTACACTAGACTAAATTAAAATATGTCCCAGATTTTCTATTTAAGTTATAACAATATTTTTAATTTTTATGATAACATCATATAAATATATTTGAATCCGATTGCATATGGTATCGCCATAAATTAAATATCCATCTGTATCATCTTGATAATTGGCTATCTACTTTTTCAAACTTTGACTTGGCGAAGCTTTTCAGACATTTTCTAACCCGAATTTTAGGTAATTTTATGAATTTTTAGAAGTATAATGTTGATATTTATTCCACATTTTCAATAAACGGCGAAGGTATTAGATTGTATAATTACCATTACAATCCGCGTGAAACAATTAGTCTGATCGGTCACGTAACTGGATTTTATCCAGTCGCTTAATCACAATCATTCGAAATAAATTTAAAGATATTTATACAATATTACCTACAGTAATTAAAGTGTAACGTCTCACGTCACAGCTCCAGGTACCTACTTTGTTAAGTCAACGTAAGTGCAGTCAACGCTAAGGCATCTACATACACATTTACACGTATACAGACGTTATCTGTTTATGTAGTGGTTTTATGAATAAAGTGGTCCATACAAAAAACTACTACTTAAACAGACCACGTCTGTACACGTGCGAATATGTATGTAGATGCCTTAGGTATGACTGCATAACAAAGTAGGTACCTGGAGCTGTGACGTAAGACGTTATATTTTAAAAATTGTAGGTATAATAAATATCTTTAAACAAAAAAAATAATGTATTTAAGTACATTTATCAGTTGTCTAGTACCCATAACACAAGCTTTGCGCTTAATTTGGGACTAGATGGCGCTGTGTAAATTGTCCAGAAATATATTGATAGTACATATTGTTATTTTCTAATATAAGATGTAATTCAGAAAATATCTTCCCAATAAAACGTTATAACCAAAACTAAAGCGTCACTTTAATAATATGAAAACCACAATACTACTGAAAGATACCCTCTAGTAATCCGACTGGAAACCTTTTAGATGCGAGCGTAATGAAAGACTGAACCGGGCCGACCCAAGGGATAACGACACATTTCTCATGGGCATTTTTGAGTAATTACACCTTCCACTGTCTCCCGTCTCTGTGATCATTCATTCGTTCACCCGTTCGTTTCATTCGTTCCCTAGTTTTTGGAACTTTCACCAATTAGGGCGATAACAACATTAAAACTTTTCGAAGGTTTCGTTGGTGATTTACAAAGTGATCGGAATTTATTTGAATCGTTTTCTTACACTTATTCGTATTTTACTGGATGAGCATTTTTCATAATTTCATACATTTTTAGAAGTTAGAAGGTGAACATACAAATTCGTTCTCAATTTAACCAGGATATAATTTATTTATTATATATTGTACATGTATTATTAATATTAGTAGAAACTAAATATGGTAAAAATAAATATATATAATTTAAAATTAAATTAAAAATAATATTAACCAAATTAAAAACTAAAATACAGAAAAGCAAAAAAAACCATCATTATATGAATTGTTGATAATTGATATACATATGTACTTAAATATATATTTTTAATACATACATACATGTAGGTATGTATTGGGTGTTTTCTATGTTTTACAAAACATAGAAAACACCCAGACCAGGCAAACAGACATGTTCATGCACCTCGGAGTCAAAGTGGTCATTGCTAACCACCGAGCTCGTCAAATATCTGTCTTGTGCGGGATTCGAACTCGCGACCTCGGAGTCAAAGTGGCCATTGCTAACCATTCGACCACCAGGCTCGTCAAATATAAACCCATTCATGATCAGTCTATGGTCGACGTTGCTTAACTTGCGTGTTCGATTAGACTAAGACGCGCACCGAGCAACGCCATTGAACTCCTCTATTGTCATATATTTAAACATAACCTTTCAACACATTAATCGTCACATTCAGGCATTTACTAATCGATAAACATCATAAGTCGAGCTTCTCGTTAAACCTTTTTGGTTAAGTGCTCATTAATACAAAAATAAATCCACCATTAAGCCGTGCGATCGAACACAACTACCACGATAACAATAACCCGAGTGCTCCCACTAATGATGTAGTCATACCGAATACCTATAACAATTATTGTGAACTACACAAAACTTACTCTAACTAGAAACGACTTGAATAAACATTTGCTACCTGGCCGCTTTTTTCGTTGTTGAGATATGTAAAGCGATAAATCAGCTTTAGTACGACTTTTATTCATTTATTATAAAAAATAATGATGATTATTTAAAAGGTAAATTATGATAAATAACGATAGACGAATGAAAATTGCAGCTAAGAATAATATTATTTATAAATAAGTTCCCACATTTATTATGACGAAATGCTTCACGTACGGATGTAAGTAGATAGTCGCGCGCGCGACTAAAGTCATTTACAAAACGCCCCCTTACCACCATCTCTTATTGCGATTCAATAATTGAATAGATTGCTTATTCATACCAATGAATAAGCGACTCTATTCCATTTGAAATAGAGTCACTTATTCATTGGTATGAATAAGCATTCTATTCAGTTATTGAATCGCAATAAGAGATGGTGGTAAAGGGGCTGATAAAGGTAACTAAATTATAAGTGCTTAACAAGTTACTCCAAAAATGTTTTACCAAATCAGTATAAAAATAAAAAGTACAGCCAAACACAAAAGTGTAAATTAGAATTTAATATAACGCTACCCTTATACCCCTTCCCTTTTCCATCATCATCAATCTGCGCACCCTCAAGAATGCACGGCCTGAAAATTTACCCCACCAAAGCTTATGTTGGGTTTGTAGCTGTTCATTGCAAAGCCTGTCTTTATTTTATAAAGCAAAATATCTAGTGTTTTGAACGTCTAAGTAAGAAGTATTGCAGTAATATTTTTTCATGTCTTATATTCATAAAATTAGGTATGCTACGTTTAAACGAATGAAACGGGTTTCTTATGCCCATATACATAAAGTTTTCAGTTATTTATTCCAGATAGTATTACAAGGTACAAAAGGCGGACTTAGGAGTCAAAACCAATAAATATTAGGAAATGCAGAGATGTACTAATACTTTATCCAGGAATTACTTCTTTTATAAAATTAAATTATCTCAATGCTGCTTCTCGATCCTTGGATTTGGGATAAATTTTGACAGAACGAAATTTATGCACAACTACTTCATCAACCCTGGACCGGACCCTAGTTATCGTAGAGAACGCAGCTATGGAGGTGGTAATAGACTATGTCTACCTCGGACAGGCGATACAGCTTAGCTGGGTAAGGTTAATTTCAACAAAGAGATCCATAGACGCATTCATTCATTGGGCTGGGCAGATTCTGAAAATCTTCGGTACATCCTCACCGCAGTTATACCCCAATGCTTAAAGACCAACGTTTATGGTGCAAAGACTTGGATGCTGACCGTCTGGTTGGTTTATAAACCAAAAGTTGCACAATGAGCGATGGAAAATCTAATTTGTTCTTAAACGTCTGCTTTCACTCCTGATGTCTTCTAGCATATACTTTTTACTCTCGGTTCAGAACAAAATTATGCTGTTTTATTACAATGTCTTTTTAGGGTTCCGAACCTCAAAAGGAAAAACGGAACCCTTATAAGATCACTTCGTTGTCCGTCTGTCTGTCTCTCTGTCTGTCTGTCTGTCTGTCTGTCTGTCTGTCTGTCTGTCAAGAATTTCTATGTCGAGAATGCGTGGAGGTATCAAGCTGAAATTTGAACTGTATACTCAGGTCTACGGTCCCATGAAGTTAAAAAAAAATCAAACTGCTAAGTTTACGTAGAAAAAAGTTACGGCCGTTTATTCAGCAAAAAACGCATATTTCGGCACACTCAAGGGAATCAAAACCTATAGGGTACTTCCCGTTGACCTAGAACTATGAAATTTGGCAAGTAACATCGTTATAGACTACAAGTACAGGAATAAATCTCAAAACTATACATTTGTAAATAGATCTTAAAAAATAGGGGGTCTATATTTTTAATAGGGTGTCGAAATTTCAAATTGAAACTACTAGTTCAAATGGGGTATCATATGAAAGGGCTTGATGTACACATTGCAAAATATATTTTATTTATTTTTTTCGACGCATTATTTCTTATTTATACTGAAAAATATCAAATTTAATAATGATACTACGTACATACGGAACCCTCGGTGGGCGAGTCCGACTCGCACTTGTCCGGTTTTTTTCTATTATCTAAATTGTCGACGTCATTAACTGATTAACTAATCATTGTACAACTGTTAAATCAACCCTCAATCGAAGGGTGAAGAGCACACTCCACAGCACTGCTCAACTCCGGGTAGACTATGTACTCGTCACAGCTTTACTGAGAAAATAATTCAGCCATTACGGGACGCTCGGAATAATATGAAACATCAAAACTATTTTGAATAGAGATTGCCTAAATGAGAGAGAAGTTTGCCAACCCGATTAGCGAGAGACGCAGAGTTCGGAGTGAATGACGAGTGGCGACGCGTCGCCATACCAACAGCCAGCCTGACTCCTCGCGTTAAATATTTCATAACAAAAAATCAAATTAACACAATCGCGCATGTTGTGTGCAGTTCGTTTTTTTTGTTCCATTTACGAATGAAATATGTTTTAAATAATTGAAATTATATGTTCTGTGGGAATTTCCATACGCTATCTAGCATCTATACACCCATCGGCATTCGTGTCCGCTAATCCATTAGTGATGCGACTTTTATACAATAGCCGGTGTAACCGCAACCGGTCTGTGCCGGTCATATTGATCACTGCATCAATGTGATAGCGCCTCCTATTGTCCCGCGAATTTTGGGGTAATAGTTGTGATTGAAAACCGGTTTAAGCTAGAAATTCATTAAATTTCGGAGTTTAGTGATGTTTAGAATGAAGTTCCTTTATTGGAAATTAATTAATACCTAGTGATGCATTAAATGTATAATATTAATTTAATTAATAGAGAACTTTCGCCTGGAAATTTGAATATAGGCTTAGTACTTAAACTAGGCACTAGCGAGACCTTCAAACCTATGTTTGTTATTATTATTGCCTAAAAATCTCCATCAATCATCAAAATCGGTTTATCAGTTGAGGCGAGTTTATATTGCAGGTATTGTCGCACTATTTAGGATAAACATAAAAAGAGTTATTTTTTAATCAAACTTCTGTTAGTTGTTAAAAAAAATAAAAAGTTTACGTTCAGTATTGCGCTTATTTTTTTATCCATATCATAGATCGCCATTTCGTGGCCGCCACCGTATTGGAATAAAAACGGCGGCATTTAAATAATCGTGCATTGTCACGGGAACCTGATGAGTGTGCTAAATTTCAGTTCAATCAGGGGAGGTCAAATTACGCTTACAAAATTTGATTACAGACAAGGTCAAGGTCAAGCTTGTACAAAAAAATTAAAAAAAAAAAATTCGTCTACACAGCCCATTATAATTGTGTAACGTGTTGTACACCGTTTGAAACATGTTTGAAAATGTAACACGCTTATTCACGACGTACAGCCGTGTTCAAAAGTTCTAACAAGTAAATTGGATAATTAAATTTGAAGTGTACGTGGTTCACCATCATCTTCAACATGACCTGCACGTGGTATATCCTGCTCAACAATTAACAAGACTATAGCAAAAGAGAGGTAGAACACAGCGTCATTATAAGCTGCTGAATTGGGGAAGTACCTCCACCTAACAGAAGATTATAGCCAAATAACAATTTCAGAAGCGTAAAGGGTTGTTATATTACTATGAGATTGCTAGGAAAGAAGATAGAAGAAGAAGGAAGCAGAGACTGCGAAGGCAACGAGGGTCGCGCGTGCAAAGATACTTTATGTAAGCGTCTATAGGCTACGATAACCCTATAGTATCCTATAGAATAAACACTTTATATCATTTAATAATTTAGTTTTTCGCTAGTTTTGCTAATTTTGGCACCACTGAACGAGTACGGATTAGAATAGCTAAAGTATTTATTGAGCACTATCTGTCCGCCCCGGCTTCACACGGGTAAAAAGTGGTGTTTTATTTTCCTCGCATTTTTAAAAAAAAATCTCTACTTAAGAATCATCCTCGTACTTCAAGGAATATTCTAATAAAAGAATTAGAGAAATCGGTTCAGCTGTCCTCGAGATTTGCGCTTAGCAACACATTCAGCGATTATTTTTTATATTATAGAAGATAATACACCACATACAAAGTAAAAGCTTGAGCTATCAAAGAAGGAAAGTAGAATGGAATATTGAATATAATGGGCTGGTTAAGTCAAAACAAACAAAAAAAAATCTTTGATATATTTTGTAAAGCTGCCTTTGTTCCGCCTTCTTTTTCACTTCACTAATAAAACTAATGAGCATATTTAAAAAAAATATTCTGTCAATCACACGGCAAAAAAAATATTATATGCTTGTCTTTTCTCGGCGACAGTACAAGCGACCCGTCTCCTAATGAGGTACAAAACGGAACCCAATACTAAGCCGGTATACAAGTTGCTCTACGCGGCTTTGTTTGCGCGATTCCTTTTACAATGTTTGCTGAGTACACACGATCGAGACGTTCTTAAGCACTAATGAATTTTAGCGCAGATAGTTTTAAGCTTGTCTACGAACATTTTGATAGTATTGGAGACATTTGTAAATTGAATTTTGTTTGTGAATAGATTAGTTGAAACACGTGTGTTTGTTACTGAATGAACCCTATCGTATAGTCATGACTGAGATAGATCTGACTAAGGATTTTCATCATTATTAGAATAAGAATGTCCTAATATTTCATAACGAGTGCTGCCAGAGGGGACTGGTCTGCCCTGGCTGTCATGGTTGCAAGGTAAATAATAGGAGGATTTAGGTTAGGTAGTAATAGACAATAATATTACTATTAGCATAATAGCGACGTGCAATTTATTAATTGTAAGAATATTATAAGATAAAAAAAAAATGAACATTGTTAATAAAAGGTACGGACCCCGGGTCTGTTGACTGTAATAAATATCAATAAAATAAAAAAAACTTCATACTACATATTATAAATGTCAAAGTCTGTTTGTTTGTCCTTCTTTTACGTCGAAAGGCAAAGGAAAGGATTGTTTAAGATCTGGACAGTGATGTAGGCTACTTTTTATTACGGAAAAAGGAAGTTTTATTATAATAATGACTACTCGGCGACTACGGACAAAGCCATGAAGAACAGCAAGTACCTACCTCAAAATTCAAATTATTTTAAACGAGTAGTTTTTTGTATGAAGATTATTGTATATCTGGATGATGGAGCTTTGCAAGGCGTTTTTTTAAAAGAAAACGATTTGCCCAAAATTTGTATAGGTGTTTAAGAGGGCAAAATTGATCTAGGCCTTAGTTCTAGGAATTTAATTTTATTCTAAAAACTTCTTGTTTTAAAAAACTAAAAGCTTGGTCGCATACGTATATGTAATAACATACATAACATAAATAGGCTAATATCGTATAACGTGACTGCCTTAATTGTAAGACATATTGTTTAAGAGTCACAACGCAAAACTAATTTATGCTGTTTCAGAAACAAAAAGAATATCATTAATGTCGAAGTTGACAATGTTATAATTTTTATTTTTAATGATGATTAAATGGAAAATCCACTCTATCTGGCACTCCACCGGGCTACCCACGAGTCGTAGGGTCGAACCCCTCCGAAGAAGGTGATTTTCACTCATGATTTAGCTTGAATTATTATAGACTGCTCGAGCTATATAAAAATAAGACTAAACAAAAAAAAACAAACGTTTACTAATTATGGTTAAATAAAAATCTCCTCAAGCCGTTTCATTTGATACTCATATTATAATATCTGTTCGAAATAGGGTTAATGAAATATATCATCATTTTGGATTTAAAATGGTGGCATTTAAGATAATAATAAAACGAACTTATAAAAATTACATAAGTTGCCGACTATTATAACTTATGGCCGTGTGGTTTCCGGCAGACTAGAATAGAATCACTCCGTTTCTTCCCGTGGATGTCGTACAAGGCGACTAAGGAAAATACATTATCAAATATCGATCAGGCCTCCCCAACCCGTTTGGCCAGCGTGGGCAGTGTAGGCCAAATCCTCCTTCCGTCTAAGACGGACGAGAGAGGGTCGTGCTCCTGTAGTGGAGACTAAAATGTACCTGATGATAATGATGATGATACTAACTTAGCGACTAAAAATGATTAAATCATATTTTTCTGACAATATATCATTTGAAACATAACCTAACCTACTCTCCCAGTCGATCATTTAGTAACATTTAGTCGCTCATATTATTTTTTTCCTTTTAAGATATTATGTATTATCACGAAACGAATGTGGCAAATCGCTCATTGGATGTGGGTCAAATTTAACTTGCAAAATTTCATTACATACACCGCGATGAAACTAAATAAAAGCGTAAAATTACCCGTAATTATCTGATAATTGACTTTTTGGAATGATTTTAATTTATACAATATATTTTTCAGTACAATTAAACCACTTGACTGGCCATCGCGTACAACCGATGCAAAAACGATGTACGGTTTCACAACAGCGTAGCTTTTAATTGCACTTCGACATTTCCAAAAAAAGGTTTTATTTTGTCGTCCGCCAGTCTATAACACAAAGCGAGCGATTTTACGAATTCCAATTTTATTTACGCTACGTTGCGACAAAATCTAACTATTGTTACATCAGGGTTTAGTTTTCAGTTATTAATAAACTCAGCGTAAGAATATTTAAGTTAATTGGTGTGAATGGTCTCTGAGCGGCTGAACTCGCTCTCTACACGTAGAGATGTCGCGTCTCTTTGCGTTCTATACAAATTATACTATGGATATATTCGGATTAGCTGTTTGATTTTATACCTGCCGCTGAGTTGTATTACCGTAAATCTCGACATTATAGTTAGTTTTTTCCGTCGAATTTGGAATGGTTTTTCATAAAATAGACTCAAATACAGTGTAGTACATTCTGGAAAACAAACAAAAAAAAATGTGAGCTACTTTTTTTACAAAATCGGCTAAATTTCATATACGGCCTCTTAACATATAGGATACTTTTAAACTAGATACTGTGTTCACGCGGTGTGAAGCACGTATTAAAAAATGTGTTACCGCGAAATTACTTATAAAATTAACAAGTTGTTTACGTTCATCAAAACCAGCCGCACAGGATTATTTTAAACAAACCACATACTTAGACCTTAAATAAGTTTATAATAAAGCCTTAACTATTTTCAAAAGCTCATAACTAGTTCGTTAAGCCCTTTGTTTTTGGGTACTTAACTACTTATTTACGCTTCAAAAGCCTTTGAAATAAATTTACATGAAATTAAATGAGTGTGATGGAGCATTCAACGTTTAATTTCTCAAGATTAGAATTTTAGACGTGTTATAGAAAATGGCTTATATACTTGTAAAATATTTGAATAGGCATTAAATTTTGTTTAAAGTGTTTAATTTCTAGACATTCTTCGAATTTCTAAGTGACATTGTTTTCTTAAATTATTTTTGCGTAGTATGAAATCTCAACACTTTAATTACTTATTTACGTAGGCTGCTGCTACTTTAATAAAAATTAAATTATAATATTACTAAAGACAATATAAATGCCCGATGGTAGGAACAAGAGTGAGTCAACATTAAATAAATCGGTGCTAATTCGATTAATCACTACATAGTATAAAACAAAGTCGCTTTCTCTGTCCCTATGTCCCCATGTATGCTTAAATCTTTGAAACTACGCAACGGATTATGATGCGGTTTTTTTTAATAGATAGAGTGATTCAACTGGAAAGTTTATATGTATAATATATGCATAACATAGTAGAAAAACACTGATAATTTAGAGGTTTCTAATGTGATGTCGTAAATAAACACATTTTTTTGCTCTTTCATTGCAAACGCTGGCTGAACCCAACGAGATAGATCAAAATAATGTAGTACAGTATTGTTCACCTTAAAATGGTCTACAAAAAAGTTCGCGATGGTATATGTCTATCTCTTAGTGGTAACACACAATAACCGTTATTTTATCCTTTGCTTTTTACAAGAAATAATGCCTTATTTACGAAGCGATTTTAAGCAATACAGAATTAATCCTTATCCAATTAAGTACCTTAAATACATTGCGCATTTAATATAGATCAATATGGCCCTTCACAGCATGTAATTTAAATGAATAGTTTAGAAGATATTACACATTTAAAATGCAGGGACATAACGGCTGTGGTGGTACCGGCCGCGGAGCCGGCGGCGTGTGCTTATAACTGGGGAAGGACTGGATAGGACAAAGCGCAAAGACCTTCTGTAGTACATTTAGTATCAGCATTGCACCCGTGCGAAGCCGGGGCGGGTCGCTAGTTTACTATAATTTCTCATATGAGTTTTAATAATATTAACATAATTTACTTCAAACAGTCTTCATTATGGGGTTTGTGTTACACCTACAAAAAATCTACAGAAAAATGTCTTATAAAGTGTTATGTCACTCCATTTCATGCGATAAGTAACGCCATCCCATTGGAGTTAAAGGGAAATTTTCCACTTTTCCCATAAAATCGATGCTCAATCAGCACTTAACAAAAACTTATTACTTGAACCTATAAAAGGCTACGCAAACAAATGTACCTATACCCTCATATCTCATAAACGCAACTCGCTAACACGAAAACTGAAAGTATATAGCAGACACAGTAATCAGCGAAATATAGTCCAACTCACGTACGAATCAGGACGTACGCGAAACAAAGTTTTGATGTAAAAAGTTGGTTTTTATTCGCGCCGCCCGCCCAACTTGTGGGGCGCGGGGTACGTAGGGCATAGTGATTCCCTCGCGCGGTTCTATACTGATGGTCTATATAATGCTGGCTGTTTATTGCCAATTTATGTTTTAACCGATTTTCGGAGAATGTTTTCTGTTTCGGGTTCTTAACTTACTCGACGCAGATTTGTTTCAATATTTTTTTTTTTCTACCGTAACATAAAAAAGTTTCATAAAACGATGTATTGCTGTCAATTTCTTGTATTTTACCAACTAAATATTAGATATTTTGCACCATTTTCATCTCCTCTACCTTATATTTGTCTGGAGGAGATCGCTTAACGATAAGACCGCCTTTTAGACAATGTATCTTTGACGTAAAATTATTTCTTTTGGAGCAATAATGGAGTATTTATGTTGTATTGTATTTATTAATTTCGACTCTGAAATTGTCTGATTGGTTTCGAAGATATTTTGTTAAAAACTAATCGAACATGGTGGTCAAATGGCAGCATTGGCCTGGATCTGGTGGTTCTTATTATCTATTAATGAGCTTTCCGAACTTCATAGCAACTAGGTCACCGGTTACACTTTCTCTTCATTCATCAAACTAGAACACTATGTAATGATTACTTCATGTAGGCAAAAATAGACGATGTACAGTTGATTTCCTAAGATAACTGACCACTCCGCTTTACTGAAATGTATAACAGAGTGGTCAGTTATCTCAGTACATAAAAGTGCCTTAAGTAGTATATTTCTGAGTTATTAACCAGAACACTCCATCAAAAGTCTTGTACCTCCTTTGTTCATGATAAGGGCCTTGTCATCAGAATGTCGAATAAATCACCAAATATGAAGTGTCAAGCATAACTTTAACCCTAAAACGCTAATAAAATCTCGGGTATTTAAGACCAGGGCGTAGAAACTCGCCGGCGGGCGAGCATCGGGTAAGATCGCACTCTGAATATAAACGAGCAAATCTACCCCCAATCTGCTGAACGCATGCAAGGCACACGGTAAGGCTATGTGAACATTGATTTTTTAAATAAAATTTTAAGGCTGACGGCCTCATTCGCGCTGACGGCTGTGGAGAATATAAAACGGGCGTATTTTACCCCCTTAAGAAAGTGGAATGAAATCTCTTTAGGATTATTTTCCCACTTATCCTAAGTAAGGATTTTCTAACATATTTATGCGTCCTATTTTATGGGTTTATTACAATTGAATTCGCTGCCGCCGATGTCACTGCGTGAAAACCGCAGAATATTCAGAATGACATCGTAAATACGCCTGGGGCTGGGGTGAAATCAAATATTGTCAAATGCAAATTAGAAGGGTGACATCTCATTTATATCAATTTTAGTCTGTTGTAGGAAATTGTTACACATTGTTAAGATTTGGTTTTTTGTTAATGAAATTAATAAACTATTTTCTTTCCTCGTATTTGTTCGTATAACTAGATCATAAAGTATTTTTTTTTTCATATATTTATTGATACTTTATTGGAAGATGATAATTTATACCTTGTCTACGTACTCATAAATGACATTTAAAAATTTGACTACAATTATTATAATAAGCACTGACTTTAATTAATATTTTTGAATTATGGTTTTGACATTATTATTGTATGTTTTTCCTTCCTGTCACTTTAAAATATTATTAATTTTATTATATCCAGAATGACATGACGTATTCAATGAATTTATTATGATTATTATAAAAAAACAAAAGTCAATGCCCAATATTTGCATGCCTGTGAGATAGAGGCGAACATTCTGTACCATATTCCTAAAAACTACATCACCTGTTATTGTAACCTAATTTTCTTGCAAATAAATAAATATTCTATTCTATACTTGTATGCCATAATTGGTCTAAAAGACGAAAGAATTTCTTCGTTATTTTTTTGTTACCCTAAGATGGCTTAAAGACCATTTTAGGTAAAGTTATATCATCATCATCATCAGCCTGTACCTATCCACTGCTGGACATACACCTTCCACCATATGCTATCCTCCGCTTTCCGCATTCAGTCACTTCCGGTCGTTCCCTTCAAAGGGGGCGCACCCGACCCTTCGTCAGGGGTGACGATGGGGATATGAGGTCTAGTCACTCTAGGACTATCCTTCCCTATCTTCCATCACTGACTCGGCAAATGTTTATCTTTAGTTCTACTTTAGTTCTCCGCCGAATTTCTTCGTTCCTGTTTCTATCCCTTAGAGAAACGCCAAGCATTGTTCTCTCCATCGCTCGCTGTGTCACTTTTTGTATGTGAACCAGCCCAATGACCAGCGTCCAAGTCTCTGCACCATAAGTCATAGCGGGGAGGAAAGTTATATAATTTCAACCAAAATAACTAATACGTTATGCAAATAGTATCGACAATGAAGTATAATAGTGAATGTCAGTTATAATAGTGAACGTAGTTATACAACCGAAATGTGTTAAAACATATCATAATTACGTAATTTTAATAATATATTAAGCAAGCTTGTAAATTTACAGATGATTGATTAAGCAGAAAAGTAATTTTCAGAATACGTATAGCTTCAAAAAACTTGAAACGGCTCACTCATTTTTCTTTAGAATTTTTTAAGGTAATCTTAAAAATATAAAAAATAAATAACCTAAATAATAATCAATATTCTTATAAAATGTACAAACTTCTTATCTTATTAGCAATGTCTAACGTTTCCTTAAACAAGTAAATCAAAGTCGTTCCTAATCCAGACTTTTTTTATTGGGTACTGAATGAATGGAAGTAACTTCAATCCCCATTACCTTAATAAGCCCCAACAAAAAAAAGAAAATTCAAAAAACACTGACAACACAATAAGTCAACACAACAAACAACATTGTGCACGAAAAAGTCTTTTAAACCGAGTCGTAAGTTCGTAACATTGTTCTTTAAAAGACGACATTAGAAAAGTTGTGTCGGCGGTGTCGACGCACGTCCGCAACATGTCTATCTCGATCCCATCTCGATCGAATCGAGAGACTTAATAAAATGACAATCTTAAAACTTCATCCCCAATTCAGAAGTCACAAGCGGATTGAATAATTCAGTTTTTTTTTTTATATTACTAAATCTGTCTCGTTCAGAACAAGTTCGTATTTTTTTTTTTAAGCTATTGTATAGCACCGCGGCAGTCCCCGAGTGCCACACGTCTTTTTTTTATTATTTATTGATTTACCAACATTTGTATACATTATTTCATAGATTAACAATAGTATGTTTACATATTAGCCAAATGTAACAAATACTTATAGGTAAATACATCATGCACTATAATTTATTATTATTACTTAATATAGATAATCAGATACACCTTATTGCTCGGTTCCGTAGATAATATTATTCATATTATACGAGCGAATTACAATGAATTAGATTAGATTACATATTAAATTGAGTTAAATCAAAAAATTGAAATTATTAAAATTATTAAATCCTGTACTGTAATGAACATAAATCTTTACTACGTAATAAATACCAATTGCATAAAATTAAATAAATTAATGAAATGAAATTTATTCAAATTAAATTAAATAAAACAAAATTAAACCAATCCACGATAATATATAAATTTAAGTGCAATCAACATATAAAATCCAGCTTGTGTCGGCTATTTACCAAAAAGTCTTATTTTACCAAAAAGCTCAGCGGTTTCGAATTGAGTTTATCAAACAATTAGCCAGTCATTTCTTCTTTTATATATAAAGCTGACATAGTGTAGTATTTATATCGTTTTTGATGATCGTCGTACTGCAATTGTGAATCTCAACACCAACTAAATAAAATATATATGAAAATATTTTAAACATGAATTATGCATTCATTGTTAAAATCTACTTCGCATTGAGTTTGTAAATAATACTGATGTCAATCAAAAAATCTTCTAAATCAACATAATAAGCAACTTACTCAACTTCAAGATGCAAGGGTAAATTTGCTGATTAAAGAAAATAGGCGTATTATTAAGAGCAAATCGTTGGCATCAGACAACTGTCTGTAGAGAAACTTCTCTAAACACGATCTTTTCAAGTACATATGTGGCAAATTAATTCCCGAATAACTACCAAGAACTAACCTGAAAATCAAATCACTAAAAACCAATTCAGTTATTGCCAGCAGCACTGTTTCGCGACTGATTTTTGAACTAAAATAATCAAAATATTTTTAACAAATGTGTACTACAAAATTTAAACATCAGCTTATCGTTATTTGGGGTGTAAGTGGTTCATCAACATCTTTGAACCAAAGCCGACTTCACCTGCACGCGGTGCACCCTGCTGACTAACAAACGAAGCTCTGGCGAAAAGAGAGGTAGGGAGCGTAATTGTAAGCTACCCGACTGGGGAATGTACCTCCACCTCACAGAATACCGCAGCCAAATAACAATTTCCTTGAGGGTTGTTGTGTTCCTGCGAGTGAGCGAGGTCACCAGAAATGAAGGAGATGATGCGTTGGCAGTGGGGGTGGTGGCGCGTGAGCAATATTTTATGTTGCGAGCGTTAATATGGCTACGGTAACCGCTTCACATCAGGCGGGCCGTATGCTTGTATGCCACCCGACGTAGTATAAAAAAAAAAAAAAAATATCGCTAAATCCTATGACTTATACTTACGTCGTACTATCAGCGAGTAACATGCCAGTGAGGCTGATCCCCTCAGAGCTTTGTTACCCAAATACTTGCGATCCGTAAGTCTACTTTTTAAGTAAACTGTGAATTCGTATAATGCGACATTATCTCTACTTGTATACTAGTATTCTTAAGTAAGTTTTTTTATAAATCAGAAAAAATGCTTGTTATACGAGTCGAGTCTGTCTTACAATTTAGAATAACAATATGAATACATTGAAAGTGTCCTTCAAGTTAGCTAATGGTGAATACCGAAATGCTGGTAGATAAAAAAAAACAAAAAATAACAATATTATATTTTTAATAATGGAAAATTTCACCTATATGACCGGTCGAGTGCTCTTCCAACTGAGGTACTAGGAAGGTTTGTGATGGTGACGAATTTTTGCATTGTATATTTTCTGCTGAGTAGTCGCAGTGTGGCGCCTTCCAGCGTTTGGAAGAGCACTCAAACGGTCATCGAGAGGTCGTGGGTTCAAATCTCAAAATCATCAAAGAATTTTTCTATTTTTTTTTAATATTTATAAAATTCTGCCAAGTTAGCCGATATCAACTATTTAATTAATAATTAACAAGTATATTATTTATAAAAAGTGTAAGACGTGTCTAAGTGCCCGCAAGATCCTAATGGCTGAATAAATAATTTCAGTTCAGTTTAGTTCACCTGTTGATGTGCAAAGGTTTGTAACTCTTTGTATTTCAAGCCCGTTCAGTAACCGTTTTACATCAGGCAGGGCGTATGCACGTTTGACACCCGGTGTAATATAAAAAAAGATGGCATGGAATTACTCTAGTCCCTACAAAAAAAATAACACCTTTATGATCTTCTAAATGGAATTCTACCGTTATATGCAATTTTGACCCACATTGAAGACATGGTATCCTTTCCCTTAAAAGATTGGCACTTTACTTAAACGGACCACTCCTTTATAGTGACATCTATCGTCTGGTCGTATGTGTTATTTTTCCTAAAAGAATATTTTAGCCATAATCAAATAAAATAAATTGTGATCTACATTCCATTGCAAAGTTAAGGGACTATTACAATACAAGTTAATTCATACTGTCTTACACAGTAACGCCTCCCTTACACTTACTAATACGATCGAGGTTAGGATAGAACTCAACAACATCCAGCTTATTATATACTTATATAGTGACATTCGTGTGAAATTCCGTCCACTATATTTCCAACATTCGTCTCCAGCACTAAATGTCCACGCTATCAATATTTTTCTTTTCAACTTCTCTCAGCGTCCACATCTTTGAAACGTTTAAATATGGGGAAGACTAGTGTAGTTACGAGCCGGGGACCCTACCGCCGAAGCTCAAGCCGATTACCATCGGATTATTTGATTGCGATAATGAAACTACTGCTTAGACTGTTAGTAGTTATGTTTAGCTCTAATAGTAAGTAGCGCTAGTAAAAACCCTAGAGCTCTATCGACTAAGCTGAAGATGTATGTCAATAACTTTAATCTAAGACCTATTTTTCGAATCCAAAAATGCAATGATAATCAGCTTCAGCTTCGGCGCTAAGGCCCCAGCCCCCCTAGCCAAGTGTAATTCGTAGCGTAACGAACGTTAGATAGATCACGTGACATTTGTTAAAATCGAACATTTTAGTATGAGAATTGACAAATATCACGTGATGTATCTAACGTTCGTTACGCTACGAATTACACTTGGCTAGGGGTGTAGGTCTTTCTGGTGACCCGCTTCGCTCGTAGGAACACAATAAACGTCAAGTTTTGAAGTGAAATGTCGTTCAGCTAAAATGATGATAATAATGATTGGTGTAGTGACACGTGATCCTTAAAAATATTTCCTATTGAATGCATGCTTCAGAACCTAACTCATAATTTATAATGCAACAAATGTACTGAGATGTATTCCTTATCCTTTTAAACCGCTAGATATTTATTATGTAAGTAACAAGGTGGTTACACAAGAGGTTAATCGTGTAGCACCGTCGACTGTAATGGCGTTACTGCCGTAGTACTTCTACGGATATTCGTAGCATTCTGCTACGGTTGGGGTGACGTAGGCGTGAAATGCCTGAGATATTCTGTAATAACTTTGTATGTTTAGTTTAGTTGACTCTATTTACTGACAATTTTATTACATGTGATTAATTGAACACGTAGGTTTAACATTTTTTTAAGAAAAAAGAAACCGATTTCATTGTATTTTATCGATAGATACGACTTTTGCAGTATAGGCACAGTATAAGTAATAGTACTGATAATCTTGTATATGATAATCTTTTATACATTTAAATCTTACCAAAATAAATTTTATCAAACTTGCAGTCTGATAATGACGTAGTTTGTACTTTTTGATAAAATATCATGAGGAGCTTAACGCTGTCGTTGCTTGCACGTGTCTGTCTAATCGATCACGCAAGTTAAGCAACATCGACCGTAGCCTGTCTATGGATGAGTGTATTTTTCTCGTGCTCCTCCGTTTTACAGAAGGTATCAGAGGTATCATTAGACGACAGTCGTTAAGCCAAGTCATTATATAGGGCAGCTTGAAACCCTGGCCTCCGCCAACCTGCAGTTGAGCGGTGTGGGAGTATGTTTTAAACCCCTTCGATTGAGGAGAGACCCGCATCCCAACAGTAGAATGTCTCTTTTTTATACTACATCGCGTAGCGGACAAGCATACGGCCCGTCTTATGTGAAGCGGTTACCGTAGCCATATTAACGCTCACAACATAAAATATCACTTGCGCGCCACCACCCCCGCTGCCAACGCAGCATCTCCTTCCATGTTTATGGGTTGATGCCGATATCTTACATTTTTGAATCATTCACTGCGTCATCTTCTTGGAAAGCATTAACCAGTGGTGGGCTATTTATTATGCTCTGATAAATACATAGTACAGTCACACATAAAACGCTCTTCAATGACGATCATATAGACCAGGGGTCTCCAAACTACGGCCCGCGGGCCAAATCCGGCCCGCCAGTGTCATCAATCCGGCCCGCGACAGCCAATGATTTATTGTCATCATTCTGGCCCGCGACAGCCAATGATTAATTGTTGTTACTGTTGCTGTGATAAGTTGAAGAAGAAAACACAGAATGATAATTACTCGGTTTAATTTACTTGCAAGGTACAACTTAACAACAGAAATGATGACGCAGAAAACTTAACTTAAGTATCTAAGTTTAAGCATATTAATAACTAACAAATAATTGAAATGAATCCCACTAATCACAGTAAAACAAAGCGTAAGTTTGCTTAGGTCGCGCACTTTGCGACTATTCTAGTCTAGAAATTTAGTTAAGGGCAGAAAAATTAAAACTGGTTTGGCCCTTGGAACAAATTGAAAAAATCATTATGGCCCGAAGGCTTCAAAGTTTGGAGACCCCTGATATAGACAACTCTAATGGACACGAAATACCGGACCAAGCCGGACTAGTACGCGCGCGAGTGTCGCCCAATTCTCACGCATAGCGGAAACGAACTAATCTACAAAACGCGCAAGTATAACGTGAATACTGAAAGAAAGAAGAAAAGTTATTATAACTGCTCAGTCAGTCGGTGCTTAAATTGAAATGAAATGATATTAATTTATTACCAAACAAACACACGTGATACAATAACAGTAAATAATCTCACTTAATTATTATAATATATTTGACGAGCTCGGTGGCGTACTGGCGTAGCGGTCAATGACGCGGCTTCGACACAAACGCTCGTGGGTTCGATTCCCACATAGGACAAACATTTGTGTGCATGAACATGTCTTTTTGTCTTAGTCTGGGTGTTTTCTGTGTATCATAAGTATGTATTTACAAAAAAAAA
Organism: Hypsopygia costalis; assembly: GCA_937001555.2. Lineage (NCBI taxonomy): Eukaryota > Metazoa > Arthropoda > Insecta > Lepidoptera > Pyralidae > Hypsopygia > Hypsopygia costalis. The sequence goes on along the minus strand of OW443338.2, from coordinate 25,237,446 downwards.
TGTATTTACGTATGTTTATCAGTTGTCTAGTACCCATAACACAAGCTTCGCTTACTTTGGGGCTAGATGGCGCTGTGTAATTTGTCTGACAATATTTATTTATTATTTTATTTATAATTAGATACAGACAAGTTTGTGTAGCAAAAAGGCATTGACTCAGCTGTATATTGACCAGGGGTCCTGCTCACAGTATTACTATTTTGTGTGCATGAACATGTCTGTTTGTCTTGGTCTGGGTATTTTCTATATATTATAAGTATGTATTTACAAAAAAAATGTATTTAAGTACATTTATCAGTTGTCTAGTACCTATAGTACAAACTTTACGCTTAATTTGGGACTAGATGGCGCTGTGTAAAATTGTCTAGAAATTATTTATTTATTTATTTTATTGAAACTGTACTAAGCACGGATCAGGCAGCTAGTATAATATATAAATTCAATTATAAACAGTGAATACATATAATAACTTTAGCGTTGCATGATTGAATTAACGCGATCATGTCAGGCACTCATAAAGGTATGTAAAAATACCTTACATAAGATCGCGGTAATTGACGTGGTTATTATCAGTAAATACATATTTTAATAAATTAAATACCAAATAAATAAATAAATATTCCAGGACAAATTACAAACGGCCTTTGACGAGCTCGGTGGCGTAGCGGTCAATGACGCGGCTTCGACACCAACGGACACCAACGCTCGTGGGTTCGATTCCCACATAGGACAAACATTTGTGTACATGAACATGTCTGTTTGTCTTAGTCAGGGTGTTCTCTGTGTATCATAAGTACATATTTACAAAAAAAAAATATTTACGTATGTTTATCAGTGGTCTAGTACCCATAACACAAGCTTCGCTTACTTTGGGGCTAGATGGCGCTGTGTAATTTGTCTGACAATATGTCTGACAATATCTAGTCCCAAACTAAGCAAAGCTTGTAATGGATGCTAGATAACCGATATAATTCTTAAATACAGTTTTTTATAAATACATACATAATACATAGAAAATACCCAGACCAAGACAAACAGACATGTTCATGCACACAAATATTTGTCTTGTGCGGGAATCGAACCCGCGACCTCGGAGTCAAAATGGCCGTTGCTAACCATTCGACCACCGAACTTGTCAAATCATCATGTTATTGTAACATAGTATGTCGAGACCATCCAAAGTGGACATTTCTGACGTAATATTAATGTAAACTAATGCAAAATTTATTAAAGCCAATTCCGATGTCCATACAATAGCATTATAAACGTGACCAAGAGTGCATGCGCTGTTAGGAATTCAATTGAAATCAGTTGTGTACAATTGAAGGCTTTCATTGCGTATGTGCCGGGATGTTTGTGATTTTCAATTCAGCTTTCAATATGTGTTTATAATGTTAAATTCGACGAATGTGGTTTAGTTGAATATAAATTAAATTCTGGAGATCCAAAATGTTTGATTGTTTAGTCATATTTGAGAATTTTAACGCTTATTTAGTTGATAAATTTTAGTAGTAGTATTTGCAATTAAGAAAAACGGTAGTAATTGTGTTATACAATATCGTTCTTCCACACAATTTCTACCATTAAATTAAATTATTTTCACTATCTTTATAATGAAGACCGAAAGCCGAAATTTTCAGGTCAGTAAAGATTTTGATGCTCTATGCCTGAGTGAGATAAATGCCATACCACGTCGAAATATTTTTTTTTACGTTCCGTTGGTTAGATTTTGTGCAACATAAACTATCATTCGCGCACTGCCACCTGCGCTGCCATCATAACAACTCCTTCCTTCCTGGTATCATCACTCACTCACAGGAACACGACAATCCTTTAGACTTCTAGAAATTGTTATTTGGCTGCAGTCTTCTGTGAGGTGTAGCCGGTGTAGGTACTTCCCTTGTCGAGTAGCTTATAATACCGACTACACAACACATTAGACAAATGCTGTAAAGAAAGATCATGTGCACTTCGCTGACCGTTTCCTCCGGCTGATTATCACTATTTAAAAACTCTATGAACATTTGAGAGTTAAAGATCGCCTACGCTCATCCATATTCAATTCCTATGTATACGTATATTGCGCATTTTCCCGCCGTTAAACTCTAAGTTTGTTTCTCGCAAAGACGGGCTGTTTAAACAAGTGTGCTAGCGATGACGGCTATAACATATTTCAAACAATTCCAAAGTGTAATGCGCGAAAAATAAGGTGCTCAACGCTCATACCACCCGTGCCTGTGCTCTGCCAACTCCCGCCAGATGACAAAGTATTACATTACTAGATGTGGCATTAGGATAATGATTAAAAAAGTTGTATTGTCAATCGAATCGAGTAGGAGAAAAAAACTCTAAACTTACTTTTTTATGCTCTTAAAAGAGATAAAAAAATAAATTGTTGTGGAACACCTAACAGATGTGAAAGGTCGGAAGAAAAATGTGTGTAAAATCGGTAAAAGTACGTAATAGTTATTGTAAATTCGTCTCAAGATTTTCAATTTTTTTTATATCCATTTAAATAAAAGCTGTAAAGAAAAGGCATTACTAATGTCATTACTTAAAATTAACTTCAGTAGACTTTTCAAGTAATTATATTGAAAAATATTTACAAATTCTACCGTCCTCTGTCGTACGACTCATCGTCATAGTCACTCAACCAATTTCTAAAAAAAAAAACCTGTCTACCCACACCACACCCGCCTCGTTTGAATAAGCTTATTCGGTGGTTGTTGCCCTTGAAGTCTTGCCCGGACACAGAGCATCTTAGCTCGAGGCCCGCACGTACCCATATTTATTGGACGCACGATCTGCCGACTGCGAATGACTTACATTATGTAGAAGTAATTTAAATATTAATTAAATTAAACGTATTAAAGATAAAATTACGTTAAATGAAGAATTTGTGCGTGACCTAAATTTAATACATTCAAAACTTTATTAAATTCTAAAAATGTAGACAATAGAATATTTCTTTTATAAACTTTACAAATTCCGATGAATTATTTATTGTTTCTTGGTAAATTAAGCTCATTACAATTGACAAAAAAGTATAGTCTTGTAATCACATCTAGTAAGTTTATAACTACAGCTTATCCCTCTCGCCTTGGGAACGCCATATACAGGCTGATCCGTTTTGTTCCCGCCAACGTATCCTCGATATTGAGCTCGCACGAAAAACTTTAAATTTCGTATTTATATTCAATATTGGAACCGCATCCGATTCATATGTTAGTCTCTGTTGTGTGAAATACATGCTTTAGTATTTTAAAGATTTTATTCTAAACACTTTTGGAGAGGATAAGAAATATAAATGACGGATTGTAGTACAGTACTTTGTACATTCTTCTCTTGATATTTAGGTCGCATTATTGAAACTAGACCGTGTGGTTTCCGGCAGACCAGAATCACTCCGTTACTTCCCGTGGATGTCGTACAAGGCGACTAAGGGAAATACACTATCAAATATCGATCAGGCCTCCCCAACCCGTTTGGCCAGCGTGGCAGTGTAGGCCAAATCCTCCTTCCGTCTAGGACTGACGAGAGAGGGTCGTGCTCCTGCAGTGGAGACTAAAATGGACCTGATGATGATGATGATTGGAACTAGACTATTACTAGAGTATAAGTAATAGTACTAAATACATATAGATAATAGCACTCCCTGACTCTCTCTCGTATGACCTCACCTTCCCTCTGACACGAATCTGGAGTAGTTTACATGATGCATGCACACACGCTCATTCTAGCTCTACACAGACGTCATTGTTTATGTAGTAGTTAACGTCGCGATCTTTGTATGGAGTGGCGGAGGTGTAATCGTGTAATGTATGGAACGTATCTTGAACCTGCGATAATTGCTTGCCGTCTGGCGGAACGTTGGTTTCCACTCTGCAAAAAATCGCAACTATCAAGTTACTACAAGAAGTCGTTAAACACAGCAGTGAAAACTGTACAAAATATCAATTCTGCTGTTTACTAGTATCTTGTATTGTATGAAATTTAAGAACCGGGCTCTAAAAGGATCGTATCCAGAGACGTAAAACCATTGTAAATTATAAACGTAAATTGATTTATACACTATGACAGAAATAACATGCATATTTTTTCAATATCGTAACTAATCAAAGCTAATCGATTTCCGAAGCACAGACGATAGTTCAAAGAACACCATGCGGCCTGAAGATTTATACTAGAAAGAGAAAACAATATTCCTTTGCTAGCTCAGCAAATATTTAGTTTTCTTAATGCTATAATAGAAATTTAATTCCAGACAAAGCTCCACAAATAACAACACGGCAACACCACAAAGTGCTCGTTCACTTCAAACGAACTCATTACGGTACGTTTTCGCATAACTGAGTAGTGGATCCACGTATGTATATACTTCTAGTCCTTCACTTAAAGTTATACTCATCATGTATATGTCACGTATATGTTATATACGTACGACAGAGAAAGGAGAACGATGGTAGTGCTATGATCCTACTGATGCGATACGGGTCTCCCCCTCAATAGAAGGGTTTAGAGCATACTCCACCCCGACACCACCAAGGTGTCGCCAATCCATAGCCAGCCTTACTTACGTATACTCCTTTCTACTTTCGTATCGTAATGACATTTAAGTAAAACGCCCTATGAGCACGACATACTAAAAGTAAAAGGGCCTATAAGCAGTTCGTCTTATTAGCAATAAGTGGTGACCTCACTCACTTCATCATCATAATCATCTCAGCCATTTAAAGTCCACTGCTGGACATAGAACAGGCTGGACATAATCCCCTCTAGATCTCCAATAAGACCGGTTGGAAGCGGCTTGCATCCAGCGCGATTCTACGGTCTTAATGAAGTCGTCTGTCCACCATGTGGGTGGACGTCCTACGCTGCGCTTGCCGGTACGTGGTCTCCATTCGAGAACTTTTCGACCCCATCGGTCATCTGTCCTCCGTGCTATGTGCCCTGCCCACTACCTCATCAACTTGCTAATCTGCTGGGCTATGTCGGGCTCACTCACTTGTAGGAACACAATATGTTGTTGTTATTTGAATGCGGTATTCCATGAGATGGAGGTTCTTCCCCAGTCAGGCAGCTTAAAAAGTATGCTATGCCCTACCTCTCTTTTTGTCAGAGCTTCGTTTCTCATTCAGCAGGGTTCACCACGTACAGATGAGGTTGGCTTTGGTTCAAAGATGTTGATGAACCCATAATGTCATAGATATACACTGGGTTAAACATCAACGGTCTTGTCAAACAGCAATTCATATGACGAATCGCCCCCTAGGTGTGAGAGATTTTACGATGCCTCCAAATGAAACTTGTTTGCCATGAGCGCAGTCTGATTAATATTTGTGCCGTGGGATTCGTCGGCTCCGTAAAATAGAGCCACCTCATTTAACTCGGATTAATGCTTTCTGCGGCTTATTTATTGAGCCCATATATGTGGCCTGGGTAATGTAATAAGGAATTATGTCAGACAAAAGTTTCTGGATGTGTGAACTCACTAACTACGCAACGTGTTTGGCTTGTGACGTGTGCTAATTCACTTTGTTTTATCATTACAGGAATGTTATTTAGAAGAGAGGTGTGTTTTGGTTGAGATTTATTAATAAAAGGTGTTGTCTGAATTCGTTTTTACTAAAAGAACTTATTTATAATTTTTCATAGTATTTATTGACACGAATACGTCTTTAAAATTGCTTCCATAAGGAGGCAATTCAAAAAAACGAATGATAATAAAATTTGGTGTTGCAGCTACAAATCTATCATCTCCATCCAAAATTCAATCAGACCACTGGATAGATGAAGGATCAAAGAATTTATTACGCTAAGTAAGGACTATGGACCATCGCGTGCAGGAGAGGGGGAGGCACTGCCATTTTGAGATATTTTACGTGATAACGTCACATGAGTAAAGAAGGAAGTTCCTTCTAATATAAATTACTAATACTAATCTAATAAGAAAACATCGGCCGATGGAGTGGAAGAGAGATAGATGCGTTACAAGCCGGAAGCTTAGGCCGTTCGTGCCTCTCTATCGCTTGTTCCGCGCTCTCGCTAGCACGCTCGGCCCAGGCGGAACGTGGCAATGAGTCATGGTTTTTCTTGCGTGTAGCCGACGTTCATCAATTTATACGACGTTTTATAAGACGTTAATACGTCAATAATAAAATTCAATAACAATTTGAACGATTGGTGCAATCATAATCGATCGATTTGTTACCAAATCGAACGGAATCGAATATTTTATTCCATAATCAAAACTTAGGAAAAATACACGTGTTTTTCCGATCTGATATCGCAGTTTGTAATTGCATCGTCCGTTATTACACCAGTGTTCTATCGCAGGTACATCAGTAATTACTGGACAACGGTTTATATGACAGTTAAGTGAGTTCAGTACAGCCATAAACTGAATACGGCTTAAAAGTCGGTAATGAACATTAGTGGAACGCGTTTTATGTTTCACTCAGTTGATTAGGTATTGCAGATAGAACTTTATATACGATGGTATCTATTCCTGCTACAATTTTTAGGTATTTTGGAAATAGTACTAATGTTTTTGGATTCATTTGATTAGTGTAGATAACAGCCAAATAACAATTCCCTAGAGAGTTGTGTTCCTGCGAGTAAATGAAGTCGCCAGAAAGAAAGGAAAGAAGGAGTATATGCTGGCAACGGATCGGCAACCGCTTGGTGTTGCTGATCTCCATGGGCGGTGGTGATTGCTTTCCATCAGGTGACCCACATCCTCGTTTGCATGCAAAAAAACTAACATTTAATATGGAAGTAATCCTAAAATCACGAAGAAATGATGGGTCAGATATTATCAAGGCTATAAGCAGATTTGTTATTAATTTTTTTGACGTAAAGACGTTATGTCTTAGAAATCGATGAACGCCAGTTGCACGAAAAAGCATGACTCACTGTCACGTTCCGCCTGAGCCGAGCGTGCAAGCGAGAGCGCGGAACAAACGATAGAGAGGCACGGTCGGCCTAAGCGTCCGGCTTGTGACACGTCTATCTCTCTTCCACTCCATCGGCCGATGTTTTCTTATGACGTTATTACGTAAAATTATCGTCCGTAAACCGACTTTACAGACAACCTATTTATTTTTATAGGGGGTAAACGATCAGATGAGTCACCTGGTGGAAAGCAATCACCACTGTCTGGAGAGTAGGAAAACCAAGGGGTCGCCAGTCCGTTGCCAGCCTTTGTATGACGGCTGCGGTTGCCTCTGCCATTGGCAACGTGCGCTCGTATGTTTGAGTCTTAAACGTAGATGAGCTTTACTTATCTAATTATTTAAATAATAGCTTGTAAAATAGACGTTACTATTATATTACTTTATACATAAAGAAACACCCAACCACACACTCAGTCATTGTGTAAAACCCCGTAAAATGTAGGGACTAGGGATTCCCGAAAATTTATCTTTCGCCTCGTTAGAGCGAGTAATGTTACGAACTATTTTATTTACCGCCTACGGTGATATTGGGACCGAATTGTGTTACCATTACAAATAAATGTGTGATATTAAAAGTCAGGACGGGAGCCCACCACACATTCCCACCACTCTGTATCTCCGTATAGCCAGGATTAACAGCGGCGACCGCCAAAAAAGGCAATGAACAGTGAAGTCCATTGCAGTCCCGCAGGTAAAACGCCTTCGCCTACGCCTGCCTAGGAACTCACAACGAATTTAATCAGAAGAAAATATCAAAATCGAAAATATTATGGGGTGTAAGTAGTTCATCGACATCTTTGAAGCAAGGTCAAACTCATCTGCACGTGGTGCACCCTGCTGACTGATAGAAGAGGCTCTGGCGAAAATAAAGGTAGGGCGTAGCGTGTTTTATAAGCAGCCCGACTGGGGAAGTACCTCCACTTCACAGAATAACGCAGCCAAATAACAATTCCCTTGAGGGTTGTTGTGTTCCTGCGAGTGAGTGAGGTCACCAGAAGGGAAGGAGATGCTGCGATGCTATGTTATGCGAGATATTTTATGTTAGCGAGCGTTAATATGGATACGGTACCCGCTTCACATCAGGCGGGCCGTATGCTTGTCTGCCATCCGAATTAGTATAAAAAATAAAGTGCGATACAAACACAACAACAGGCAAGTAATATACTCATATTATTATTTAATCACTAATCGCAATGTGCGCACACTCACCGGTGTATAGTGCCGCTGAGTATGCGCAGATCGGCTTACATCAGAAATGGCGTGCACACACCCCTGTCGTGGACAAGGTTCTTATTTTTTTTCCTACTATTAAATCTGTAAAATTAAGTATAAAAATCTTAATTCTATTTACAATTAACTATTCTATAAATAATAAATCTAATCTATCTAATATACTCATATTACTTGCCTGTTGTTGTGTTTCAGTTTGGCACGTTTAGTTCCTCAAATTGCATATCATTTCCATTTGATTTCATTTTCGTGGCTCTATTAGACGAGAAAATCTCGCTCCTCGACCCTAGTATATTTTGCCAACATTGAAACACGTCACCGCTCTAACAATAACTTTACGACATAAAGCCCGTTGTCCACTAATTATTGATGCACCTGCGATAATTCCCGCTCTCGTGACAGCACGCCACAACGTCGAACGTTGTTTAATTAGTTTCAATACAATAGGGTTGTCCCTTCGCATTTCGTATTGTACCGTCTATTCGGTATGGAATGTTGTAGTTAATTATAGCTACCATTTGTTTCTACGTTCAGAATGTTTGATGCTAACGTTGTCATGTCATACAAAGTATTTTTATTATTTTTTTATACTACGTCGGGTGGCAGACAAGCATACGGCCCGCCTGATATGAAGCGGTAACCGTAGCCATATTAACGCTCGCAACATAAAATATCGCTCGCGCACCGCCACCCCCGCTACCACCGCAGCATCTCCTTCCTTTCTGGTGACCTCACTCACTCGCAGGAACACAACAGCCCTCAAGGGAACCGTTATTTGGCTGCGGTATTCTGTGAGGTGGAGGTACATTCACCAGTCGGGTAGCTTACAATTGCGCTCCCTACCTCTCTTTTCGCCAGAGCTTCGTTTGTCAGTCAGCAGGGTGCACCGCGTGCAGGTGAAGTTGGCTTTGGTTCAAAGATGTTGATGAACATCTTACACCCCAAAATATAATATTATAAACTATTATTCAGTGCATAAATATATTTCGGATTGTATCTCTGCATCAACCTATATTCATGTCACTGCTAGGATATAGGTCTCCCCTCAATTGAAAGAACATACTCTATCACGCTGCTCAAATGCGGGTTGGCGAGAGATATCGAATCGTATGTTATGGCTATATTTTTTGGTCTGCCTGAAATATTTCCAAGGATTTTACATGTCATAAATCTCTCTCTCTCTCTATAAGTCATAACAATTCGATGACTAAGAAAAAGGAGCCAATAAAACAAAAAAGATTATTGACTCTTCTCTTAAGAATTCTATCAAATGTTCTAAGTAAGTGGTAACCCTAGCCAGTTGTAACGTAATGAATTACTTTAACTATTATGTATAGGTAACACGCCACACTCGAAAGCAACTATTAAATTAAACGTAATTCCAAACACGTAGATGTCTTTATATCCCTCGTATTTAGGGCTTCATTTATACTCCGGCAAAAACAGCACCACAAATGTACTACTTATTTTACACATCACCAGCTTATATCATCAACATCATTATCATCACATTGCTGGATATACAATACCATTGCTAAAGCTTTCCGTTCCACCATATAAAATCCTCCGCTTTTCGCCACTTCCAGCTGCCTTCCTGAGCTTATCAGTCATGTAGAACCATTTCTACCTGGGTGTCCAACGATGTACCACTTGTATGCGGCTTCTACCTTAGAACGTTCCTCCTGGTGGAGGGACTATCTGCTATCACTGACTCGGCAGTTGTGGCCAGCACACTATTATTTCAGCTTGCTAACTGTCGATTAGTCCGATCGTGCCTCTCTATCGCTTGTTCCGCGCTCTAGCTTACACGCTCGTCTCAGGCGGAACGTGACAATAAGCCATGCTTTTTCGTGCGTGCAGCCGGCGTTCATCGATTTATAAGCACATTAAAAATAAACGTACTCAATGACTAATTTTTTTTCCACACCCAACATTTTTGTTAATGAAAACATTTCATGATCCATGGTACTAAATACTTTTAAAAATTGCGACAAAACGCTATCATGCCACTTTAATTACAAACGCTTTTGACATAATATGCAGGATTCGTGTGCATGGCTCTCTGGGGATATGATGCATTTATATCTTCCGCGACTATGTCGACAGCTTAAGGGATTCCCTATGGATCAACTAGCTGAAAAAAATATTCGCTACGCAACCTGTAGTCAGAATATCTATTTTCGTAATTATTTTACGATTGCAGAATGAAAGTTGGCCGAATCGAGATTGAACTGTGAATTGACTAGAAATCGTATCGTCGTCGTCGATTTGTCGGCAACCCTTCATCCCACTGCTGGGATATAGGCTCCCCTCTATCGAAGGGGTTTAGAGCATACTCCACCACGCTGCTCAACTGCGGGTTAGAGGAGAAATTGTTGATTTCATTAATTAATGATTACCAATTCGAAATAACATTCTTAGTTTGTTTAATTTTGGGCCATATTTCGATATAATCCCACTGAAATTAGACTTTGAAGATTCAAATAGTGATATGAAAATACCAAATGTGCCATTTGTGAGATCGAGTCTGGATCGGAACTGAATTTTGAGTATATTTAAATTGTGAAAATTGCCCCTCAATTATCTGCTTGTGTCTCTAGTGTTTTTAGGGGCTCTCCAACATCCTTAGATCAATATCATCTACAGGTGGTGCACCTGCACTTACTAACAAAGTGAACGTGGGTTTTTTTTTACTTACTATCTATCTTCTACTCTTACAGTTAGTATCTTCTTCTCTACGGTTACTCGTCCTACGAGGCGCCAGCTGTTATGGACAAAATAACTGTATTGTTTATTATTGCATCGTTAGCTTATTGTTAACATTTTTTAAAGTATTAATAAAAATCGGCGAAAATTAAGTTATTAAATCTTACATTGTTACTTAGTTTCGGGCGGAGGTAATAAAAAGCGTGTAAAACATAGTGAGGAAGCAATCGTTAAAGACCGTTACCCCCCTTTTGGCTTCGTTGCCGGTAATAAAGTAGAATCAGCCCGCTTTATCAATATCGATTTTTTGCAGTTTTTTATATACTTACTACATCGGATGGCAAGCAAGCATACGGCGTGATGTGAAGCGATTACCGTAGCCATATTAACGCTCACAACACGAAATATCTCTCGCGTGCAGTCACCCCCGCTGCCAACGACAACAAATATTTAAGGCACATAGAACTCACCATATATGTAATATTATTAAAACTCACGTGAGACATTATACTAAATTAATTAAATAAATTAAACGGGTCACTCACGTCTTTTTGTCGGGAAAGCCGACTAGTTTCGATCTCAAAAGAAGACCTTCATCAGGGCGAATGTCCAAACATGGACGTGTTTTGTCTCTCCCGCGCCGGACACGGACAGTGTCCGGCGCGAGAGTCCTTTTGAGATCGAAACTAGTCGGCTTTCCCGACAAAAAGACGTGAGTGACCCACCATATATGTTATTGAAATTACACTCACAATAAGCAACTGACAAGTAGAAATGCAAATTATATCAAACAAAATAATATTCAAATATAAAAAGTAAATATTTTTGAAAATGAAAAATTCACCCGCCTATGTGGTATCCCACCTAGGCGAGGGAGGTGAATTTTTCATTTTCAAATATATATATAATATTCTGGTAAGTTGGCCGATACAACTAATCAAATTAATAATAAAGTAAATACGATAAAAAGGTATGTCGCCATTTAACATTTGTCGTACTTACTTAGTTATCAAAATTGTTACAGCCGTTAAAGGCCCCTTTTTATGACATAATTATAATGTTGACATTTTATTATTAATTTAAAATACAGTCGTAACAATGTATAACGAGCGTGTTGGCCGATACCTCCCATACATAACACAGCGGCCACCCGTTACATTTCAAATGATTATGTCCGTGATATACGGAGACGTTTATCGCGTAATTGTCTGTTTGTAAAAATGTACATCATACCCGTTTTAATGGCTTTTTTAATGGCATTCTGGGGTTTGTGTGTTAATGGCCGGCCAAGTTTAGGCTACTGTGGTGTGGCGGTTTTTATGGATGTGAATTAGAAAAAAAATGTCGGAGCATATTTTAATCTCAATCCAATAATTATCGTTTAATTCCCTCTCACGACAAATTCTTGAAGTAACTTGGGTATAAATACTGGCTTGTTTTGTGTGAGAAGCTGTCGCCCAATTTAGATTTCGAAAATTCTGTACCTATAAGGTACTATTTGACGAGCTCGGTGGTCGAATGGTTAGCAATGGCCACTTTGACTCCGAGGTCGTGGGTCGATTCCCGCACAAGACAAACATTTGTGTTCATGAACATGTCTGCTTGTCTTGGTCTGGGTGTTTTCTATGTAATATAAGTATGTATTTACAAAAAAAAAATGTATTTAAGTACATTTATCAGTTGTCTAGTACCCATAACATAAGCTTTGCGCTTAATTTGGGACTAGATGGCGCTGTGTAAATTGTCCAGAAACATTTATTTATTTTTGTTTATTTATTTATTATTACTATAATCATCATCATCATCAGGTCCATTTTAGTCTCCACTACAGGAGCATGACCCTCTTTCGTCCGTCCTAGACGGAAAGAGGATTTGGCCTACACTCCCCACGCTGGCCAAACGGGTTGGGGAGGTTATAAGGCACTATACAGCTGTTATATAGTAATTTATAATATATATTATATTTATAGTAATATAAAAATAATAATATATCTTTATTTTCAGGCATACACCTATGTAAACTTATCATTTACCCATAAATAAATAAATAATTTACACAAGCTTTGCGCTTAATTTGAGACTACCCTACCAGAAATGTTTATTATTATTTATTTATTTGTTAATTATGTATTAATTACGACTATACTGCATGTGTGGTATGGTATATAAAATAAAATCTTTATTTTTCTATTAAAACCGAAAAATCTTATCTAACTATTTAATTTTGAGAGCCCTACTTGAGCCAACTATGTTCACGACGCGCAAACGAAAATATTATTTCCTATTAATTATAAATTACTCACTAAACACCGAACCCAATTTAAATTCATCTTCAATTAATTCGGAACAACACGGCTGAAGTGTTGTTTTTACCTGCATTTTGTGTACAAAATAAGGAGGGCGGCGGGTGAGGGGGTGCGGGAGGGGTGGTCAGAATAAACAGAGTTTAATGACTATTGGGCCGAGCTAGTGATCACGGCTTTGACGTCGCTTTTGAACAATGCGAGGCGTGCCATGTGGTAAATTGTCGCCTTTATTGTATATACCATGATACTATAAAACAAGGTATTCCCGTGACAGATAGGTCACATTTTTTGAACGTCACTACGTCATCAGCTGTATGGAAATTGACAACATTTGGTAACCAAACTCGTGACGTAATCTTGGCAATATGTGGGAACAGAATCCCTTGTTTTATTATACTACGGTATATACATAGGTAATGATAGTGATGTAAATCCGGTAAACGAATGGCTACTTTGGCACCGAAGGTCGCGGATTCGATCCTCGCACAATATAAATATTTGTGTGGGACGGGACGAGTGCCCACCACACTTTCTCACCACTGCGTCTTCTGTGTAGCCAGGATTAACAGCGGCGACCACCAAAAACGGCAGTTAACAGTTAAGTCCATTGCAGTCGCGGGGTGACTACGGCTGCCTTGGAACTCACAACGAATTTAATCAGAAGAAATTAGTAGGAGTAAGGACCTATTGGAATATGACTTCCTGTTCTCACTCTCTCTGTTTCTCACATGACTAAGAGAGCAATGTGAGAGACACATTTTTTTCTACAATTTTTCCACACCCGATTTTTTTTCTACAATTTTTTGCTGGTCAAATCACTTTATTCGACCTAGCTCTCAAGCATAGACAAAAAACTTCGGGCCAATTAATTGTTTGTTTTTAGCTAAAATTTTAAACCAATTCAATTAAATCCATAACCATTTCCGTACGTATTACAATCATTTTTAAATATTTACGCAAAAATTCTGAGAAAAATGTTTGTTTTCTCCAAGCTGCCGCCCAGAGGCCGCCCACAATAAAAGTCTAATGTAATTTTGGTGTGATGCAACAAAAAAAGTAATTATAACTTTGTCATCCTCTGGCGTCGACTATCTAGATTGCTCCTCTGGGAAAATGAACTTGTTAAGTGTATTTTTATATATAGTTTGATATTCGCAAGTATTATTTGTAAGTTTAAGTTACTTCTCAATATATTTCATCATCATCATCATCATCAGGTCATTTTAGTATCCACTACAAGAGCACGACCCTCTCTCTTCCGTCCCAGACAGAAGGAGGATTTGGCCTACACTCCCCACGCTGGCCAGACGGGTTGGGGAGGCCTGATCAATATTTTATAATGTATTTCCCTTAGTCGCCTTGTATGACATCCACGGGATGAGACGGAGTGATTCTATTCTAGTCTGCCGGTAACCACACGGCCATAATAAATATTTGTTGTTTCATTAATAACACTTGAAATATTTTTTACAGAATCTGTTGTTATATAATATAACTGACCTATTATTTATGGGGATGTAAGGGGTTCATCGACATCTTTGAACCAAAGCGAAACTAAACTGCATCTGGTGCAACTTGCTAACTGACAAACAAGGCTCTCGCGAAAAGAGAGTTAGAGAATAGCGTATTTTTTAAGCTGCCCAATTGGGGAAGTACTTCCATCTCACTGAATACCGCAGCCAAATGAATGCGGAGGATGGTATTTGGTGGAAAGCATTGGGGGAGGCTTATATCCAGCAGTAGGTAGATACAGGCTGATGATGATGATGATGTAAATACATACATTAATTTCGAATTTAGAAAGTAACACACATTTTTTTTTAATTAAAACAAAATTAGGCTTATTTTCGCGTTCCGCCGACGCCCTGCGGCGAACGCTTAATCAAATCGTTTTGCAGCCGAGAACAGCAATTAAGTCAATTATGACGAATGTAAAAATGTAAATAAAATTAAATTGAAAGGCGTGTTTACTCGCGCTGCTGGGGCTCTTTAAAACAACGTAAATATTGGAATGGTTCCGGATCATTGGCTATATTTATTCGGGAGGCGCGTGACTTGTGGGAAGTGACCTTTAGAATCGTACTAGATACTATATTACAAACGTTGTTAAAAGCCAACCAACTGTCGGTTTTCCAATTTTTTTTATACTACGTCGGGTGGCAGACAAGCACACGGCCCGCCTGATATGAAGCGGTTACCGTATCCATATTAACGCTTGCTAACATAAAATATCTCGCATAAAATAGCATCGCAGCATCTCCTTCCTTTCTGGTGACCTCACTCACTCGCTGGAACGCAGCAATCCACAAGGAAATTATTATTTAGCTGCGGTATTCTGTGAGATGGAAGTACATTCTCCAGTCGGGTAGCTTACAATTACGCTCCCTACCTCTCTTTTCGCCAGAGCTTCGTTTGTCAGTCAGCAGGGTGCACCACGTGCAGGTGAAGTTGGCTTTGGTTCAAAGATGTTGATAAACCACTTATACCCCGCGAGCTCTATAAGGTTGTTCTACATGTTAGTCTAATAGAACACGCAAGTTAAACGTCGTCAGTAATGGTTTACGTAAATAAATGAGAACCCGGGAGCATTTGTGTTTCACACGGTTTGATTCCGCACGTTCCTCGTCGCATCATCGGTCGGAGTCGCCCCAAATTCGTCTCCGAAGCACGGAGATGCTCAAGATAAATAAATTGCTTAACTTACGTAATCGATTAAACTGACACGCGCAAGGACGCCATCAAGTGATTCATATCCGTGCGTTAAGGCGCTTCCCACACTGCACCGCGCTACGCGACGGTGCGTGCTCTCCCTGGCCGCATCTGCGCAACATCGCCCCGCTACATGCACGCCACGGCGCCGCCACGGCGTGCAACACCTAGAGCTCTGTTACAGGATGACTAATTCGTCCGTATTAAAATCATCCTTCTCTGTATAACTCCCTCTTTATTCTCCAAAACCGCGCAAATGGAGCGCATTCTAATCCCTCTTCGCTCAGGTCAGGCACTTACAAGCTAATTAAACTATTTCATCCTACACCCGCGAATAGCGGGTTTATTTTACCCCGCGGTCTCCCGAGAGAGCCCTCTCTCTCGCGAGACCGCCTAGGCAAGGAGCCTCGGATCGAGGCCTATTCGCACCCGTAAGGGTGCATGTACATGTACATGACCAGTGACCTGACCTGACCTGACCGTGCTCTCCCGCGCAAGGAGACGTTGTCAGTGTGTGGCACCGCGCGTGTAGCTTGTGTTATGGGTACTAGACAACTGATAAATGTACTTCAATATATATATTTTTATGTAAATACATAATTATAACACAATAATACTTATAAAACACCCTGACCAAGACAAACAGACATGTTCATGCACACAAATGTTTGTCATGTACGAGGATCCAAAGTGAAATATTTCGCTGAAATATATATATTTTTTATGTTGTACAACATAAAAAAAAGCTTTTCCGCGCACCGTCGCGCTGCGCAGAACAGTGTGGGCAGCGCCTTAATCTTTGTTTCCTCTGATTGACGAGAAGTGCGACTACGTCTGCGTCGCCTTGCTTCCTCGTGCTAGTTACTACCGATTACTGCCGACTAGGTATGAATTGAGCCTCCTTATCGACCCATTTCAATCAAATTATGAAATGGATATATTCTCTTTTGATGAAAAAAGGCATATACCCGTATTTCGTGTCATATCTAGGGTATCGAGGTCCATCGTTGGACGTTGAAATTAAAGCGACGTTTTTGTCAGGGGACAAGTTAATGAATAGCGCTGGGACGTGTACATATACACGCACTGTTTGCTAGGCCCCAATAATTTAAGTGTACGTTGTTCTGGACTCAATTTGTTGCCCAGTACGATGTTTATGTATATTTGTAATAAGAGCTTTATGAGTTTTGTTGATAAATAACTTCCATGTGACTACCTCGGTAGTCAAATAGTTAGCAATGGCCTTTTTGACTTTGACGTCGCGGGTTCAAGACAAATATTTGTGTGTATGAACATGTCTGTTTGTTTTGGTCTGGGTGTTTTCTATGTATGTACTAGCTTTTGCCCGCAACTGCGTACGCGTAGATATATGAAATTTATTCATACCCCTGTTCACCCACTTAGGGGTTGAATATCGAAAAATCGTGAAATACGTGTTTACTTATTTTCTTTTAGTACTACATTTACAAAGTTCTAAGCCGAATGCCCCCCTATTTACCCCTTAATCGATAAGATCTAATTTAAGAGAAAATATTGAATTAGAGTTTTATTAAATTATGTCAAAGTGCAATATCACGAAATTCCAAAAATATTTAACCACAAAAAAAACTTACAGACAACGTTGATACCCCTTCTTACCCCTTTAGTGGGTGAATTTCGCAAAATCCCTTCTTAGTGGACCCATACGTCACAAAAGGAAGGCACGGTCCAAATATCACGTTACTAGCTTCAGTAGTTTTGCCTCGGCGTTGATGAATCAGTCAGTCAGGAATGTTACTTTATATATATAGATTTGCAAAACAAAAAATGTATTTCAGTATATCAGTTATAACACTGCCATCTAGTCCCAACCAAAACTAAGCAAAGCTTGTACTAAAGGTACGAGAGAACTGAATAGATATGAACTATATAGATAGATTTTTTTTTCATAAATACATACATACATTACATAGAAATCACCCAGACAAACAGACATGTACATGCACACAAAAAGAAGTTTTCACATCAAAAATAGTTGTTTTGTGCGGGGATCGAATCCGCAACCCCGGAGTCAAAGTGGTCATGGCTAGCCATTCAACCACTAGGCTCTTCATTTAATTAATGAAAAAGCCAGAACATTATACAAACAGACAAGCCACAATTTCAACATTCTGATTTTAACGGACAAGCGAACTCAATAAATATCCCCCACAGACAAATTTAAACCGCATCGATCATCAAAGCGACATTTTTCAAAAGACTTTATTGAAACATGTATTCAAGAACAAGCCTTGTAAAGCTCACTCCTTTATGCGAGAGAGGTATTGCTCATACGTCGGAAGCTTTAACCTACGATTGCCTGCGGTCAAATACTGAAAATACCTACAATATTAGATAGGGAGGTAAAGTCAAGCTATGAAACTAATGGATAAGACTTTTACTGGGTTAAAAAAATCTAGGTCGTTACCAAGTGTTTGAAAGGTCGTTCGTCGGTCGTATCGTTTTATAGTGTTGACTTTCAGTACTTTTTTCGCAGCAGCAATGTTGGATTTGACTTGATGTCAGTTTGAACTTATCACTTCGTACAACGTTTAGCTATATTGTTGTTTTTTTTTTTTTTTGTATAAAGCAGTAGATTGTTTACTAAAGGAGTAAAGTTGCTAAGGTATGTAAGAATAATACGATAGTATAAGTAATTAAAGAATTAAAGAATTTATTAAACAACAGTAAACACATTATATAAAAAAAACAATGACGTACGTAAACGACCGCGTTAGCGTTAAACTGTGTTGCAATCGCTTGCGCCCGTCTCCGATGTATATAGTATAATACTGATATTTGTTGAACAATAAAAACCAAACATAAATTACTTTTTTACAAATATTGTACAGATTGTAAGTTACAATTTGCAATTATAAATATATTAAAGTGATTTTAAGTGAATATATTAGAGTAATAGTACTACGTACAGTATGGCGACTCCTTGCCGCTCTCTCGTGTCGACCTCACCTCACATCTGAGACAAATCTGGAACAGTGTGTGTATGGCGGCGCACACAAACATGCTCATGACGAGTGTACGACGAGTGGCCGCGGTTTGATAATACTTTCATTTTCACTACTTGAAGAAAACACATATTTTTTTCATAAAACTAAATAAAATTCGGATTTGCGTAAACAATTATGGACGAAGGCAGAATGTATTTCGTGAGTTTTTTAATTTCTTTCAAACTTTTTTTTTGACGTGACAACGTCTTATAAATTGGTTAGCCGGGTGACACTTCAAGAAACGCGCTCACGTTATGCGCTCACAATGAGAGCGAGTGAGAGGCACGCGTCCCTTCTAAGAGCGAGAGAGACAGACATAAAAAGTGAAAGGCATGCGTCCCTTCCACTCGAAAACATTTTACCACTCAAAGTCGTTGTCACGTAAAACTTTCGCCCGTATACCGACTTTACAGGCAACCAATTTTTTTAATTTGACAAGTGCGCTGGTAGTTTATTATACAGCTTGTGACTTGTTCATACAATATTCGTGATTGATTTGGTGATTGAAACTTTCACTAACAATATCCACTTTCCTAATTGAAATCACTTTTAGTCCCAGGGATTAAAACGCTATTTTAGTCCATGTTACCATAGAACAAACTAGGTCTTTTCGAATAGATGTGATATTTTGTTGAAGTGAAAGCTTCTTTAGCGGCGTTGTGCACTTTTTGGGATGGGTAAAAAATGTTTTAGGGTCGGCAACGCGCATGTGATGCTTCTGGTGTTACAAGCGTCCATAGGCTACGGTAACTGCTTTCCATCAGGCAGGCCGTATGCTTGTTTGTCACCTACGTGGTATAAAAAAAATGTAAAACTCGCGTCAGGACACGTGGCCTGATCGAAAATTCGTAAGACGAAGTGGCGCGGACCGGCACGATGTAGAAAAGGTAGTAATATCACCCTCTCTACCGCGCGGCAAAATGTATGCTTGCTCCTGTTTATTTTTATTGTAATATAAATTGTCATGTTTGTGTACGACAGCGCAATAAATGAATATTGTATTTTACCACATAAATGATTAAATAATGCACAAGGTTAATATTCAAGTTTTCACTTCTGCCGGCACTCTCGGAGTGCAACTCGATTTTTTTCTAATAGAATTTATAACTCCTGGCTCATTAGGGTGAAGGGGATTCATAGGGGAAAATAGAATGTTAGTTATTTTTAGGGTTATGACTTCAAAAGATAAAAGAAACCTTGAACACCGACGAGCGGTATCGGTGTCCAAGAATCCACTTCACTGTTGGTCTGTCAAGACCTTTTCTTCACAGAAACGCGTAGGTCACACATATCAAAAATTTAAGTCCGTAGCCTCTTGGAGTTGTAGCACAAGTCCTAGACTTATAGCTTCATACTAAGTACATGATGTTAGGGTTCAAGTAATGTGGACAATGATGATGAGTAAATGCTCGTACAGAATTGTTCAGAATGCTAAATGAAAGCGCACCAAGCAAAAGCTAGTCTTAGCATCATCCAGCGCGTCCACTTCTTCGTGGCTCCATGCAGCGGTCGATCGTGGCCTGCGGCGGCGTCGTGGATCGGCCCAACTTGAGTTTGAGGATCAAATATCAATCTGCGAGCTCCTTCCCTTGCGGATGTGATTGGGGAATGGGGATACACTCGGTGCGCATCGCGGAATACTGAACGAAGTGAAAACTTATATATAACCTACTTTGCGAAGTGGGCAGCGAGCGTGAAATGCGGCTGGGATGTAAAGCGAACGGGTTCGACTATAATCCACGGTTTTAGTCCTAAAAGCAAAAGGTAAAGGCAACCTTTAAGGAAACTTTCCGGTTTAGTAGATACATTATAGATAGTTATATATGTATTGATATTAAATTAACACCCATGTCATTGCGTATAGTTAGTTATTAATAGAGCTTGCTACATTTTCAGTAAGTTGTGGACAAATTAATTTTCAACCGTTTACAAGATAAGGAAAGTTCTTTGTTTGAACCGTCTGTTACGAGTATATATATTCACGATTATTTAAAAAATCTGTTAGTCTACGCTATTTCATCATTATCAGCTTGTGTCTATCGACTGCTGGATACAGGCCTCCCCCAATGCTTTCCACCAAATGCTATCGTTCATTTTCCTATGAGCCACTTCCTTTACTAAAATATGACTAAAATATATGAAATCAATATTTTTTTTTTCTCATAAACGTTATTTCATTGATAGTATTCAAAGCGGTCCTGTTTTGTAAAGTTACCTATTTTGAATACCTACCTAATCAAAGTTTCATGTTCGGTTTCGAGAGATGATTTTTATATTTTTTACCATGTGTTTGTCTTAGTGAAACTTGAGTACCAAGTAATTTTTTTTTTTTTTTTTTTTTTTTATACCACGTCGGGTGGCAGACAAGCATACGGCCCGCCTGATGTGAAACGGTTACCGTAGCCATATTAACGCTCGCAACATAAAATATCGCTCGCGCGCCGCCACCCCCGCTGCCATCGCAGCATCTCCTTCCTTTCTGGTGACCAAACGCACTCGCAGGAACACAACAGCCCTCAAGGGAACCGTTATTTGGCTGCGGTATTCAGTGAGGTGGAGGTACATTCCCCAGTCGGGTAGCTTACAACTACGCTCCCTACCTCTCTTTTCGCCAGAGCTTCGTTTGTCAGTCAGCAGGGTGCACCGCGTGCAGGTGAAGTTGGCTTTGGTTCAAAGATGTTGATGTACCACTTACACCCCTAATTATACCCGTATAGTATGTTACGTAGCAAATTTCGTGAATCTAGTAGTGGTAGTCGGGTTAGTTACACCATTTATCGGCGATCGACTGGTAAAGAATGCACTTGTAATTAAATCCGCCTACTCAACCAAACATTCATTAGAACAGAAGTGGTCACGTACTGTGCGGTTCCAGAGAAGTTTTCTTCCACGTACAGCCCCCTTACCACCGTCTCTTACAGCGATTCTCTTATTTCAAATGGTTATTGAATCGCAATAAGAGATGGTGGTAAGGGTGGTAAGGGCAGTACTGTCAAGCTGTGGAATGAACTGTCTGTTGAGGTTTTCCCAGGAGACTACAGCATGGGGTTCTTCAAAAAGAACGTCAAGAGGTTTTTACAGGGTCGGCAACGCGCATGTGGTGCCTTTGGTGTTACAGGCGTCCATAGGCTACGGTAACTGCTTTCCATCAGGCGGACCGTATACTTGTTTGTCACCGTCGTGGTATAACAAAAACCATTATTTATTCTGTACCTAACCAAACTATTGTGGTCTATAAAATTTTAAATAATAAACCCTAAATTTACGTCGATGTAGCCGCAACCTTACAAGATATTCGACCCGAAAGGAAGACGTACACACTAAACTCTAGCCTAACTTTATTGAACTTCCACTATCAATCTTGCTTTCGCTTTTCAACGAATAGATTTTATTTTTACTGTTAGGATTTGTTCGGCCATGACTGTATCCAATGAACTAATATTTTTTTGAGAATGAAATATGATCTATTGACTTAATAGTAATTGATGGACGTAAAGTTCTCTTTCAAGTTTTTTTTTTATTAATTCATCCAAAATAATAATAATATACATTGAAACGACTTCAACCATTAGCAAAGACCAGAAATGGTTTATCCATATATGGTGAGATCACTGGCTCAATACAAAACATTTTTTAGGGTTCCGAACCTCAAAAGGAAAAACGGAACCCTTATAAGATCACTTTGTTGTCCGTCTGTCTGTATGTCTGTCTGTCTGTCTGTCAAGAATTTCTATGTCGAGAATGCGTGGAGGTATCAAGCTGAAATTTGAACTGTATACTCAGGTCTACGGTCCCATGAAGTTAAAAAATAAATCAAACTGCTAAGTTTACGTAGAAAAAAGTTACGGCCGTTTATTCAGCAAAAAACGCATATTTCGACACACTCAAGGGAATCCAAACCTATAGGGTACTTCCCGTTGACCTAGAACTATGAAATTTGGCAAGTAACATCGTTATAGACTACAAGTACAGGAATAAATCTCAAAACTATACATTTGTAAATAGATGTTAAAAAATAGGGGGTCTATATTTTTTATAGGGTGTCGAAATTTCAAATTGAAACTACTAGTTCAAATGGGGTATCATATGAAAGGGCTTGATGTACACATTGCAAAATATATTTTATTTATTTTTTTCGACGCATTATTTCTTATTTATAATGAAAAATATCAAATTTAATAATGATACTACGTACCTACGGAACCCTCGGTGGGCGAGTCCGACTCGCACTTGTCCGGTTTTTTTTATATATATATATAAATGTATTCTAATTTTTTTAATCTAGTTTGTTTATAATAAAGAAGTGATTCAGACTTTTTTACATTTTTTGTATTTATTGTATAGATTTGGCCTTGATTGATTCACCGGTAAACCGGTTTGGGACAGGTTTTGGTTTTAAGAAGGTCGGCTTCTTCGAGTTGGATCTTCAGCAAGGTGAACAGACCTCATCAAGTCTGCTGTATCCGGCAGACACAGCATATACCGCAGCCAAATACAATTCCCTTGAGGATTGTTGTGTTCCTGCTAGGGAGTGAGGTCACCAGAAAAGAAAGTTGCTGCGTTGGTAGCGGAGCTGTATTACATGTTGCGAGCGTTAATATGGCTACCGTAACGGCTTCATATCAGGCAGTATTCTTATCTGCAACCCGACGTTGTTTAAAAAAGACCGCACACCCAATCCATAACCACAACTACTCTGTCAAGAGCAAAAGACGAACTAAGAAGAACTCGATTTTCATTTTCATTCAATTTTCATTTTCACACATACGAATATTAATACTTGAATTTCACCATTTACATAATTTCTTTCTATAAGAATTCTTATCAGCCCATATTCATCCAACTTCTGGGATACGAGTCTCTCAATTGAAGGGGTTGATTCTATTTTCTTAATTATATCTATTTTATGAATTATGAATGAGGAGCTGCGTCGTTGCGCGTGTCAGTCTAATCGAACACGCAAGTTAAGCAACGTCGACCGTAGCCTGTCCATGGATGGGTTTATTTATCTCGAGCTCCTCGAAACAAATAAACCCGGATGGGTTTATCTAATTTGAATTTTGGGAAGAGGTCGATGGATAGCCTGTCTATGGATCATAGACAGGTTATCCATCGACCTCTTCCCAAAATTCAAATTTAAATAGTAATAATGCCTTAATACAATACTATTTCAAGCAAGAATTGAACATGAGGTTAGAGCTAGATGATTTTTAGGGCAAATAAATGATAGATAATTGATCAAATTTACCTATTTATCCCACGAATCGACTCTACTTCCAGATATGGTAACAAACTTACAAAACCAAAGATTCATTACAGTGACCACAATTTCTATTAATTAGGGATTAGTGAGAGAAATAGATCGGTTCACTCTAACTCATTCATTCGTTCGTTCACCCTAAAAACCTTCCAAGCGATTTATTTCACTAATCATTTGTCTGATATTACTATATACCTATAAAACCTCATAACTTAAAGCAAATAAGGTAGGAAAAGCAAAAATAAAGAACGCCGCCGTGTATAATGCAAAAAAAATATCTAATATAGATTCCGCTTTGAATTCAGAGTGAGCGCAAAGAATTGGAGACAGAAAAAGCTGCCTACATTTGTTTGTGCTTATTCTCGCCTATTCCTTTGATATTTTTAGATGCCTACTATTCTCGCACCTGCATCGTCGCTTGTATTTCTCATTCACGTAAAATATTGAGCCAGAGGTGTG
The DNA here is from genome assembly GCA_937001555.2 of Hypsopygia costalis. NCBI lineage: Eukaryota > Metazoa > Arthropoda > Insecta > Lepidoptera > Pyralidae > Hypsopygia > Hypsopygia costalis. The sequence goes on along the minus strand of OW443338.2, from coordinate 25,212,794 downwards.
GGACACCCTCCACACGATGCAAATTGCCTCACCGGAGGTCGGAACCCTTTGGGAGTAACGTGCATTCGATTATGTGACGAATATTATAGTGTAGTCTGTTACATAATTTTACCTGATTTATTGCTTTTATTTATAATTCGTGTTCAAGATTGATTGGTTTATCATCATCAATATCAAACGTTACGTTGAGATATAGATCTCGTGTGGATCAATTCAAACACAGTACAAATAAAGTGTAAGTGAATGTGTCTCACCATCATTTTTAGAGCCAAAGCTAACCTCATATTACTCATATTATTATATGTTGATGGAACTTCATATTATTATATGTTGGTGGAACCCGCCGATTATAAATATAAATTATATCGAAAGAGATGTAAGTCAAAGCACTATTTTCCATCAGCCGGACTGGAAAAGTACATCCACCAGAAGACCGCAGTATTTCTTTTCTAAAGGGTTTTTTTATTCCTGTGATTGAATAAAACCGCAAAAAAAACCGAAAATAATCATCGGCAAAAAAGTAAGTATATAACTATTATTATTATTACTGTGGGTCCCCATCGCCACTTAGGCACCTAGGGAACTTATTTTTTTTACAAAGAATCAAATTACAGGCTAGCTGACATGTTATGTTATGTTTATATATATAATTATGTTTCACTATAACTGTATTAGGTATACTTGTAAATAACTAATAATTCTCGTAAATATCGTGAAATTCAACGTCTGTATAAGACGTTGAATTTCACGATAAAATAAAAATTTGTGCAGGAAATATTCCCGACATTAAACTGGCCCTTAAATCTGGTCTCACAAAGCCATTGTCCCAATGTACAAGATAGATATATGAAACGCCCAGAAAATAGAAAAAGACAAAACGTCCTCACTTGTGTGTAGGTATATATAATATGGACATGGGACATCTCGTCAAAAGGAAGTACTCAATGCGTTGTCGAAATCTATTTATAAGTTGCGGACGGGCTCACTAGGGTTGCCACAAAGCAATGTTTAAAATTATAGAGGGTATATTTTTTTTAGGAATTTACTACAGAAGTCATCTTCACATATTTTTTGTTCCGAAACAATGACGCGTGGTAAATGTTTGAAGAAAAATCATGAAGTGGATATTTAGAGATTGTAAGTTACTTAAACCACTAGTAATAATAATAAAAAAAATTATTCACTTCTCACAAAGTTTCCAGTTACGTTAGTTATAATTTTACAATTTTATTTGTTCTGAAATGACCTTGGCTACAAGCCTAGCATGGACTCCAGACTCTCAGTCTGGAGTCCATGCTAGGCTTGTAGCCTGTATTACAGGTCGATAAAGTAAACTATCCTTGCTTTACATACTGTTTAATTCTGACCAGCTCATTAGTCTATTCATAATTATATTTTGTAAAAATCGTATCAGCACTTTACATTTTAAAAAGAAAATTAAAAAACATCTGATAAATACCTTTTAAAAAAAATTTCTTATTTGTAATTTCATATTCATAGATAAAATGTCGGGTGCTAAATAAACGACCCGCTAGATGTAAAACATTATGAAGCAGTTCAAGGAGATTTGGTAGCCCGCTGGTACCACTCTTGTCACATTTTTTTTTTATATATATACTACGTCGGGTGGCAGACAAGCATACGGTCCACCTGATGTGAAGTGGTTACCGTAGCCATATTAACGCTCGCAACATGACATATCGCTCGCGCGCTGCCACCCCCGCTGCCAACGCAGCATCTCCTTCCTTTCTGATGACCTCACTCACTCGCAGGAATACAACAATCCTCAAGGGAATTGTTACTTGGCTGCGGTATTCTGTGAGGTGGAGGTACTTACAATTACGCTCCCTACCTCTCTTTTCGCCAGAGCTTCGTTTGTCAGTCAGCAGGGTGCACCGCGTGCAGGTGAAGTTGGCTTTGGTTCAAAGATGTTGATGAACCACTTACACCCCAGTAACGCAGTATCTTCTCACTTCCAGTGATTTCACTCACTAGCAGAAATGAACGAGACGAACGAAACCTATTGTAATTTCTCTACGGTCTTCTTTAAGGGTTTCTGTGAGATCCTGCTCCAGTCGGGCTCGCCATGCCGTACTTCACTTTAAGCAGAGCCCTGTTCGATAATCGGCAGGGTGCACCACCTGCAGGAGAGAGGTTTTGGCTCTTAAGATATTCCACTGCACCTCATTAAACACTGAATCAAATTAAGCTTGTTATGCTCACTAATTTCACGCCAAAAATATAAGCATACTTAAGTGAGATTTTAAGAAGGTAAGTACTAAATTTCCCCCAAATGGTGGTAACACTACGCAGGGCACGTCTGTTCTCATAATGTACGGAGCATCGTCGCGGTTCAACCTTTTCACGCACGGCTTGAGGCCCAACAAGCTCCTCGGATAAAAGGGGGGGTAGGGGGATTAAATATAGTCGAAACTCAGGTGATCGCCGGTTTTTTTTTTAGATTGATGGTAATATATTTAACTGGATCGTTCTATATTTGAGGTAAATGTCCGTGATTTTATGAATTTGAGCGAGCGCGGGTATTCGGAAGCCTTTATGAGTGAGTTTTGGACCTCATAAACTGTATTCAGTTATCTTAGAACTTTAATGATTAATTAATAATTATTTGAATTTATGTAAATATTTATTATGGTAAATCATCAAGTTGTAGTTAATTGGTTCAGATTTTATTTTGCGGAAGTCAAATTTACAGGCAATTTGATTCACTGCTTTACGTGCTTCCACGGCTAGTTAGTTCATGCAAATTACTACCGGCCGGCACCCACCCTTTACCGTTAGTAGGTCGATGCCCTATCTAGTTCTATCTAGGTGAGAGTTGAATCTCATGTCTCTCGATAACCGCCCACGTGTTTTTCCAATTGAGCTACCAGGAAGGTTTGTGATGGTGGTCATTTCCATTTACTGCTGTAAGGAAGATCTCAGTTTGGTGCCATATACAGATACATGAGAGATTCTTATGTATTTGGTTAGAAGTTCAGGACAAAAAAAGTATTATTAAAATATTTTCCGCTTTTCTATTAAATATCAGCTTTTCCAAAAGTAGTATTTTAGTACTACCTAACAGTAAATATAATTTCAATACTACTCTATAGTACATATTTCGATAAAGTTTTATATTCACCCAAAGAAATATACAATAAATATCGTGATTTTAGACATTTTAGTCGAGAAATACCCAGCATTAAATCTTAACCACATTACATGACAGTTTAACTGATTTTCCCTCTAATTAAGTGACAGCATTTACCACTGTTACATGATTTACATGTAATAATTTACCAAAATTATGTCAAACCATTATTTAGGCGGGTACAGTAATTACGTGGGGTTGATTAGTTGTCGACAGGCGACAGAGTTCTTACGTTACACTGTGGTCGTGCGCCGTTAACGCACGTCATTAAGTTCTTTGACATTTGAGCCCCGAACTCAACTTATTACACAATCACTGGTATGTAGGTACCCAAGTTTTATTAACATGACACTAAATGGTGTTTGTATTCGTACCTACAATGAAGTTATTACAGGGGCCTTACCACAAGCTCTAAACGCAGGAATGGAACTATGATGGTTGCGTATTTATCAATGAATTTCGTTCATAAATTCACAACCTTGATGGTTCCATTCCTGCGTTTAGAGCTTGTGGTAAGGCCCCAGAAGTGTCTTTCATCGAATTCAGTCTAATAGTCTGCATATGTTATCTGTATGTAATCCTATAGCTTAAGTATCTGTTTATCTATGTCTCCTCTTCTTATTTCTTTACGGACATACTTATGTATTATTTGTATGTGTGTATGTATATATAGCCACATATATGTGTATATGTATGTATGTATGTTTTATATATGATTTGTATGTGCTTTCTTGCGAACCCTAACCACTTCATGCATTGTTTCGTTACCTCAAGGTTGCCTTGAAAAGATTGCTTTCAGCAATAAGGCCGCCTTGATGCACATAAACATTTTGTTAATAATTTTAGTTGTAATCTCTGTATTTTTATTTTGCAAATAAAGCATATTCTATCTATCTATCTATTATTTATTATATATGTTCGTGTATGTATCTAATACATGTATATAACGCACGTCATTAGGTTCTTTGACAACGGAGCCCCGAACTCAACTATTTCACAATCACGGGTATGTAGGTACCCAACTTATATTGATTGGAGCTAGCGGAACGCGTACGCCGAAAAGTCATTCTTGGAAATGAATAGGCTCCAAAACCACTGAACCGATTTTGATGAAACTTGTCACAATTAAAGACATGGACATGCTTGAGGTTTGTGTTGAAAAAAAATTGAGATCGATTATGTCTGTGAGGAATGATCATCAAATACATTTTCCGTTGAAATCAATGGATAACATACACTCAGCGAATCTACGAGCACTACTTAACCTCGATTTCGGCCCCGTGGGCTAGAATCCTGCCTAGTTAACATATCACTAAATAGGATTTTTATTTGTAACTACAATGTACTCGTATTTGCGACAATACTCAACACGTAATAATAAGCCATTTTGTTCTATTTTCGCGTCAGCTTGAACTATTTACTTTTGTTTATTTCAAGATTTTCTTTAAAATCAATAAATTTTTATATTATATAGTCGTTATAACATAAGTAACTTTCATTGAATTCCGTCTAATGGGCGTGTGACCAATGTTCTAAAATTATAAAAACTCTCTATCAGTAACGTAAAATACATAAAAGTAGAAGGATCTGCGATCTCAAAATTTTAATAACTTATGTCCGACGTGTTTTATGGTCAATCAAAGTTTGGTGGGAGAGTCCATTTTAAAAGTATGAAATTATAAAAAATAAAGATTACCATTATAGAAACAATAAAAAATACTATAACTTCTGTTACTGCACTAGCTACATAAACGCAATATTTAACATAGCTGTCGTACAAATTTCTGATTTAATGCATATAAAATAGCGTATCGTGACGTCATAATACTGTATGCCTTTTGTATGGAGCGTTTTCGGGATAGTCCAAAAGTGTGATTTTCAAGTATCATATCTCGAGAAGTTTTTAGCCTATCGAAGTAATTCTTTCACCTTTAGTTATATTATTGTGACGTCCTTAAATAACAAATCGAAAAAAAAATGGTTCACACGCCTATTGTCTGCATATGTTATCTGTACCCTATAGCTTAAGCATCTGTTTTTCCATGTCTCCTCTTCTTACTTCGTTACGCATACTAATTAACTTTTATACTGTGTATGTATGTGTATGTATCTTATATATATTTATACGTGTATATTTATCTTATTTGCGAAACCTTTTTCTCAATAGCTTATTATTTCATTTACTTTGATTACACTGCACCACCTACCTTTTTTTGCTTTAGTTCACCTGTCATCTACAATATGGTTGTCTGGAAGGGAATCGCATTGCAATAAGGCCACCTTTTGTACATTATTAATGCAATAAACTGTATTGTATTGTATTGTATTGTATAAGTTAAAATTTCAAATTTCATCCACTATCACTGCAGTACATTTTTAAGGTATTTTCTACTACGAACGGAGAAATTGTGAAATCAATTCTACCTACGGAATTTCTGAACAAGTACGTCATGGAGATGGATCAAGAACAGAGCCCAATGGCAAACAACGGATTTGTGACACGATAGAAATATTTCAATTAAATGTAGAATAATGACATCATAGTTTACTACATTACATTTTTCATACAAAATCACTGCTAGCTATTTTGACTAAGGTGTCAAGATCCCTATTTAATATTCAACAAAATTCCATATGTTGAAATTATATAAACAAATTTGAGAACCGTTATTTACCAATTTAGGGAAATTACCCAAAGGTTGGGTGAAATTGAAATTTTGGGGAAGGCTTACCTCGAATGGGTGAACGGGTATGACAACCGCAAATCCTTCCGCTGGAGAATTATTCCTCAAATATGGCGTTTACGAATATTACCAATAGTATTTTCTGTATAACATTTTGATTTGTTACTGTCAATATAAATTTAAGTTATTTTAGCGAAGTAAATTGGTTATCAATAATATACGTCGTACGATGGGGTCGTTGTGTGTATCTAATCGATCACGCAAGTTAAGCAACGTCGGCCGTAGCCTGTCCATGGATGGGTTTATTTATCTTGAGCTCATCCGTGCTTCGGAGAGCACGTTAAGCCGTCGGTCACGGCTGTTGTTATTAGATGACAGTCGTTAAGTCAAGTCAGTGGCCTTTTTGCGGCTTGAAAATACTGGCCTCCACCAACCCGCAGTTGAGCAGTGTGGTGGAGTATGCTCTAAACCCCTTCAATAGAGGGGAGGCCCGTATCACAGCTGTAAGATGAATAAGGGTAGACGACGAAATGTATAAAGAGACTACAACGTAATTTTAACAAAAAAAACCGACTCTAAACATTACTCTACATTTGCGTATCTAGATACAGGCTGATGATGATGAAAAAATATGGGACCAATCTGGAAGTATACTCTTTCAAATAAAAAAGTTTTTTTTCAAGTCGGTTTATTAATAACGGAGTAATGAAATAACAAACCTAACAATGGGTAGATACAGGCTGCTGGTGATGATGATGATGATGATAAAAAAAATATGGGACCAATCTGGAAGTATACTCTTTCCAATAAAAAAGTTTTTTTCAAATCGGTTTATAAATCACGAAGTACTTAAGAAACAAACAATAAAAAAATACAGCCGAATTGAGAACCTCCTCCTTTTTTGGAGTCGGTTAAAAAGAGAGAAGATTTGTATTTTTGTTTTTATGGGATAAATTTAAAAATTACCAAACCGATTTTAAATATAGTTTCGCCTACATTATCAGCGAATAACATAGGGTCAATATACTGCTCCGGTGCGAAATAAGGGCTTTACATACATTTAACAGGGAGTCATTACTAAAATAGGAGCTCCGTCAACCTAGATGATGAATGATGTAGTGCCAAGTAAGCCTCATTATTGATAATTGACAGTTTATTACTTTGACCAGCCATTATAAATAATGGCCAAATTATGACATTGATTGTAACATATACATTTAAAAGAAAATTGTTCAAAGGCGGACATATCGCTTTAACAGATTCAGGCAAAGTTGGAGTACTTGGTTGGAATGAAATTGATAGGTGAGTAGAAAAACGGTGCTTAAAATATAACAATCTTTTTATTATCGAAAACGAAAATATAAGATAAGAAAATATACTCATTGATAATCAGCACAAACGGAAAAATCCGAAAATTGATAATTTCGAATATCATATGGAATAAATGACTACAGGACCTTGACCCATTGTTTCTTATTAAATGTATGAGCTTTTTTTTTAAACTACGTCGGATGGTAGACAAGCATACGGCTCACCTGATGTGGAGCGGATACCGTAGCCATATGGCCGTAGCTTGCAATATAAAATATCGCTCGCGCGCGGCCACCCCCGCTGCCAACGCAACATCTCCTTTCTTTCCTCCTCCAACCAACCTCAAGGGAATTGTTATTTCGCTGCGGTGTTCTGTGTGTGTTTCATGAAAGATATTATAATGTAAATGATTTTATGACAAATAAGTGAATTTTGAAATGAACAATTTAATAGACTTCTACCCTAATTGATGACATATGTAAAAATGTATAATTAAAATGACATGCAGTAGATTTTATTGAATTCTATAGAACATTGGTAGACACTAATAATTAATGACAAGTACATAACATTGTCTCGTTCAGTAAAATAAATTTGTAATAGTTCTCTACAACTTCTAAAATTAAATGATATCTGATAAATTATTAATTTGTCAATTAATTATATTACAATTTTTGCATGCTATAAAAGTAGCTAAATAAGAAGAAACTATATTTACCATAATACCTTGTTACTACCTTATTTAAATGGCATATAAATATGCATTCATTCATTCATTTATTCATACATTCATTCATAATATGAGTTTCATATAATTTGGAAATTGATTTTTATCATTTGTGTTGATATGGAACACGGGTCCCTCCCGCCGAAACTGAAGCTGTTATTAGGTTTAAGTTAATTAGAAACATCTTCAGCTTAGACAGTGAAGCACTATGGTATCCTACCAGCTAAGCTTAATACAATTATTGCCAATTGAAGCTAAAGATTGATTTTCGCATTAAAAAAGTTTTACGTGACAACGACTTTGAGTGGTAAAATGTTTTCGAGTGGAAGGGACGCATGCCTTTCACTTTTTATGTCTGTCTCTCTCGCTCTTAGAAGGGACACGCGTCCACGACACGCTTACAATGAGAGCGAGTGAAAGGCACGCGCCTTTCACTCGCTCTCATTGTAAGCGCATAACGTGAGCGCGTTTCTTGAAGTGTCACCCGGCTAACCAATTTATAAGACGTTGTCACGTCAAAAAACCCGATTGTAATCGGCTGCAGCTTCGGCGGTAGGGCCTCCGGTTCATGAATCGGACTCGCACTTGGCGCTTTTATTTTAAATATTTCTTTTTTTTTTTCATAAAGTATTGTAACTTTAAAATATAAACTTGGGGCGTAAGTGATTCATCAACACCTTTGAACCAAAGCCAACTTCACCTGCACGCGGTGTGCCCTGCTGACTGACAAACGAAGCTATGTCGAAAAGAGAGGTAGGGAGCGTAATTGTAAGCTACCCGACTGGGGAATGTACCTACACCTCACAGAATACCGCAGCCAAATAACAATTCCCTTGAGGGTTGTTGTGTTCCTGCGAGTGAGTGAGGTTACCAAAAAGGAAGGAAGGAGATGTTGCGTTGGCAGCGGGGGTGGCGACACGCGAACGATATTTTATGTCGCGAGCGTTAATATGGCTACGGTTACAGCTTCACATCAGGCGGGCCGTATACTTGTTTGCCACCCGAAGTAGTATAAAAAAAATATATTATGATCTAGCTTATGGGCTAATAAGTAATTTAACTTTAACATAAACTTCTAAATATTATTAAATAATTATTGACTTTATAATTTACTAGCTGTTACCCGCGGCTTCGCCCGCGTGGTCCAGGGGAGCAGCCATTGATTTATGTATATTTTTCTTTTGTTGTATTTTTTTTACTTCGTGAGATATAAATAGTACCAATAGGTACAAATTTTAATGATGATCGGCTACATAGAGCGTTAAGAAATAACAAACAAACGAATTTACTTACTTTAACACTTATAGTAATAGTATGGATCAAGACAAAAAAAAATTTTCACCACGTAAATGATTGCCCTCTGCGAGGATCGAATTATTATTTTCCATGTTTTTCCTGGATAAAAAGTAGCCTTTGTTACTTTCCAGACCGGATACTATCCCCTGTTAAAAAAATCATGTCGGTACTTACGTTCTTTTCGACGTGATTGAATGCCAAATGATTACAAAGTTTAATTTTTCCCATGGGATTAAGATGTTTTTGCGGGATGAAAAGTAGCCTATATCACTTTCCAGACAGTATACTATCCCCATTTTAAAAAGTCATGTCCGTACTCTACTACGTAACTATCCCGTTAAAAAAATCATGTCGTACTTAGGTTCTTTTCGACTTAAACGAAGGGCAAATGATTACAAAGTATATTTTCTCTCGTGGAAATAAGATGTTTTTCCTGGATAAAAAGTAGCCTATGTCACTCTCCATACAATAAACGTATGTCATTAAAAAATAAAGTTTATAATCATTTGTCCTTCTTTCACGTCAAAAGGAACCTAAATACAGACATGAAATTTTAATAGGGATAGTTTGCGGTCTGGAGAGTGACATAAGCTACTTTTTATCCCGGAAAAACATTTTAATCCCATGGGAAAAAATAAACTTTGTAATCATTTGTCCTTTTATCACGTCAAAAGGAACGTAAGTACTGACGTGATGTTTTAACAGGGGACAGTTTCCGGTCTGGAGAGTGACATAGGTTACTTTTTATCCAGGAAAAATATTTTATTCGAAGGAAAAATAAAGAGGGCAAACATTTATGTGGTGAACAATTATTTTCTCTTGAGTCAAGAATTCGTTTGTTTGTTATTTCTTCACGCCTTAACTATGCAGCCAATCATCATTAAAATTTGTACATACTGACTTTTTACCCCACGAAGTAAAAAAAAATACAACAAAAGAAAAATATACACAAATCAATGGCAGCTCCGCTGGACCACGCGGGCGAAGCCGCAAGTAACAGCTAGTTTTATATATAAAATTAATCTATACTATCTAATTCTATACTAATATTATAAAGCTGAAGAGTGTGTTTGGTTGAACGCGCTAATCTCAGGAACTACTCATCCGAATTGAAAAAATATTTTAGTGTCAGAAACTTAGCCTATACTTCAAGGAAAGCTGTAACCTATAGGTTATATAATATCACGCTACGACCAATAGAAGCGGAGCACCAATGAAAAATCGGAAAAAAATATTCCTTTTGAGGGCTTACTTTGCGTGCGCTGCGTAAACGGTTGAAGTTACGCAAAAATCATGTATGATGGAATTGTTCCTCTTTAAAAGTTCTAAAAAAAAGTCCGCGACAGCATATGTCTATCTTTTAAGATTGATTCACTATAACGTTTTTTTATGGTAATCAATAGGAGAAAGTAGGTAAAAAAAGGTTATAGTGAGTTAATCTTAAAAGATAGACATATGCTGTCGCGGGCTTTTTTTTAGAACTTTTAAAGACGAACAATTCCGTCATTCATGATTTTTGCGTAACTTCAACCGTTTACGCAGCGCACGCGACATAAGCCCTCAAAAGAAATATTTTTTTTCTATTTTTCACCGGTGCTCCGCTCCTATTGGTCGTAGCGTGATGTTATATAGCCTATAGCCTTCCTTGAAATATAGGCTACCTAACACAAAAATAATTTTTCAATTCGAACCAGTAGTTCCTGAGATTAGCGCGTTCAAACAAACAAACATACAAACAAACAAACAAACTCTTCAGCTTTATAATATTAGTATAGATTTATAAAGTCTAGTTTACACAGCTTTCGTTAAATAAAACAATGTGCCCTTTGTTAAATTAGTTTAAAATGAAACTACAGAAGGACTAACTTTGAAAATTAGCCATCAATATAAATTTACTAGACGACAAGAACTAATTAGCCAAGTTGACAACTTGTACAACAAGACATTGTTCAATTACTTGCCTAATAAAATAAAAGTTAGACGGACGCGTGTCAAGCTTAATACTAATTATATAAAAAAAATACAAACATTGTAATTGTGTATACAAACTTCTTATGTATAAAAAATTCGTCACACTGCTGGGATATAGATCTCCTCTCAATTGAATGGGTTTAGAGCGTACTCCACCACGCTACGCCAGGTCGTATGTTTGTCTGCCTCGTGTCTATTAGACAACCAAGTGGTCTTGGTTGTCTAATAGCCAAGAGGCAGTTTGCTTGATTGCTTGTTGGTACTCGCAGTAGAGCAGCATACGCTTTAAAGCCCATTTTTTTTTAAAGCCCATTTTGACGGGCTTGGTGGCGTAGCGGTTTATGACGCGGCTTCGACACCAATGCTCGTGGGTTCGATTCCCACATAGGACAAACATTTGTGTGCATGAATATGTCTGTTTGTCTTAGTCTGGATGTTTTCTATGTATCATAAGCATGTATTTACAAAAAAAAAAAATGTATTTACGTATGTTTATCAGTTGTCTAGAACCTATAACACAAGCTTCGCTTACTTTGGGGCTAGATGGCGCTGTGTAATTTGTCTGACAATATTTATTTATTTATTCCACGAACACCCCCGATCCCAGTAGGGTTGAACAAATATGATAGTATGTCTAAGTATGTACCCTCTACCAATGCACCGTTCTATAAATAAAAAACCTCGATAATATTTAAAATTAAATGTCCATCGTATAAATAATCGTAAGAGCAATATGTTCCGGCCGATACTCGAATCACACTTGAACATCACACGTCGTTCTCCGAATAAAAACCAGTGACCGTAACTGAGGCCGAGATATCGAGTACGGCATCACCTCGTAAATTTCGCAATATAGTCTGGCAAGCACGACATACGCCTTCACACTCGCTGATGTCACATTTTCAGACCAACGGAGCGAGAAATAAGTACATTTTTGCTCACGCGCCGTAATAAAAAAAATAATGATGTGTTTTAAAAGTAAATCCGGGCGTACGTCATTGACAGATGACGTTGCTTGAGGTTTTTAGCGTCCTTTCGGTACGTTTCCGATTTTATTAGGTTTTATTTACGATTATTTTTGTTGTACCTACAAAAATTTGGAACGAACTCTCTACCAAGGTTTTATATGGAGACTACAGTATTCTTCAAGATAGGCGTAAAGAGGTTTTTACAGATTCGGCAATGCGTGAGTGGTACCTGTAGTGTCACAAGTCCATAGGCTACGATGACTGGTTACCATCAGGCAGGTCGTACGCTTGACTGTCACCCTAGTCGTATAAAAATATATAATCGATTTAAGACGAGTATTGAGAAAATCAATATCATTAGATAGTTAATTGATTGAGGTGTTATTTTGCGAAAGTAAAATTTACAGGCAATCTACAGTGTAGATCAATTTGATCTACAGTGTAGATCAAATTATATGTCACTTTATGTTCTCCCGTATAAATATTATTACCCTTTGCTATATGTATACCACCTACTTCATATATAAAATACGCGACGTAGCAATAGCTACTTATAATGCTCTATACATATAAATATGGTATAGCTCAAAATAGGGCGGCACCCTAAGATCACTTACTATGAGAAAGTTAATTGAATCGGCGGCGTCGGTAGAATTACTGGCGAGAAATTAAGGCTTCCTTTGTACAAGTTCCCTTTGATGCTCTTTGAAAAAGTGTTGTGCACACTATTCTTAACTTAGGTTAGTAAATAAACCCGTAGAAGGACAAGGAGTTGCGTGTTCAGCTATGTTTTTCTTTGCTGCGTATGAAAACGAGAAGTACGTCTCTAGTTTCAACGATTTTCTTTTTACCACATTCAATCGATACTTGTCTATTGCCTGACTATTACTGGACTGCCTATGTAAAAATAGGTGATAACAAGTAACCCTGTTTTGGAGCACCACGATATTTAACCTCACCGGCACGTAATGCGGGTGCATGCCGATTAGCGAAAGAAGCTCTGGCAAAAGAGAGATAGGGTACAGCGTATTTGTAAGCTGCCCGACTGGAGATGTACCTCGATCTCGCAGAATACCGCAGCCAAATAACAATTCCCTTGAGAATTGTTGTATTCTTGCGAGTGAGTGAGGTCACCAGAAAGAAAAGAGTGACTGCTTCGGCACCGGGGGTGGCGGCGCGCGTGAGATATTTTATGTTGCGAGCATTAATATGGCTACGATAATCGCTTCACATCAGGCGGACTGGCGGTATACTTGTCTGTCATCCGATATAGTATAAAAAAAACCGGACAAGTGCGAGTCGGACTCGCCCACCGAGGGTTCCGTATGTATTATCAATATTAAATTTGATATTTTTCATTATAAATAAGAAATAATGCGTCGAAAAAAATAAATAAAATATATTTTGCAATGTGTACATCAAGCCCTTTCATATGATACCCCATTTGAACTAGCAGTTTCAATTTGAAATTTCGACACCCTATAAAAAATATAGACCCCATGAATGATTATTGTTTTGTTTTTTAATTATTATTTTTATTAGTGGTAATGGGAACCTAATGTTATGTTTTTATTATTATTATTGTTTTTTTTTTGTATAAATCGTTTATTTGTTTCTTGTTTGTATCTAAGCTTGTATGTCCGTGATGTCGCAACTGGTCCTAACTGAAAATCAGTGCCGACTGTGCCGAGTCTACTGCAGATTTCGGTTTTCATACTGAGTTGGGACCATTTTGCGACATTGCACAGTGCTTTAAATTTTCTTATGTTTTAATCTTATTGTGTCTATTGAACTTGTTTGTATAGTACTGTGTAATGTGTGCAAATAAATGTTTTTCTTCTTCTTCTTCTACTCAAGTTATCCACTTAATCTCATTTCATCTGGCCTTGTAATATTAAATAAGTGTCGCTCATTTAAAACAATGAACCGTACCGTTATTTACTTTTCGCCCGATATACTGCCGACTGCCTTATAAATTGGACCGAATTCTTCACAAAGCTCTTTTAATGAGACCTTTACGAACGTCGAGACTTTGATGCGATAACTTTTTTCGATATTTTCGTCTCCCCATAGAAAAATAGATTGCGTCTTTCTCTAACATAAGAATATTTGTATGTTGCTGTCCCTTTTTTCCTGTAGGTGAGAGACCGCGCTCGGCATCTGCAATCAATGGACCGATGAAATTGAAATAAGAAGGCTGAAGGTACCATGTCTCATAATAAGGCGTTCCCTTGGTACTTGGTGGCTTTCATCCTTAGAGGTTCTATGTATGCGTAGCTCATTTCCGTCGTATGCTCGTCGCATATACAGCTCTTGTGGTGTAACTTCCTCTCGTCTTTGCCGCCGTTTGATTGGCTCCATTTCAAAGCAAATCAAAGCTGTTTACTGTTTACATCCGCATTTGTTAAATTTTGTTTGTTATGTACGGTTGTTAGGAAAGAAATTGTGTGTACCAACATCCAGAGCTTTCTTCATATCATTTGAATGGATCGCTGCGTTATATAATATGATAAAATTTCTCAAATATCATGACTATTTTTGATACAGTCAAAGCATATTTTTATATTTTATGGGTTAATAAAGTATTTTAGACTTAAAAAAGAAATTATTACAATAGTTGCATTTAAAAAAAAATCAATTAATTGTGTTCCTGCAAGTGAGTGAGGTCACCAGAAAGAAAGAAAGGAGTATTGGCTGCCAACCGATCGGCGACTCTTGGTGTTGCTGATCTCCATGGGCGGTAGTGATTGCTTTCCATCAGGTGACCCACATGCTCGTTTGCCTCCCACTCATATACAAAAAAAAACCATTTTACAAAATTTACTCATCGAAATAATGGTGAACCAAAAAGTTTGTCTAAGATAAAATTCAATTATTTAAAACTTAACCGAATTCTACTTTTATAACTTAACTGAATTCTACTTTGTAATCTGAAATTATTTAATTTATAGGTATCTCTACCCATTTAACTTACGAATAAAAAATATTAGCATTTCTTCAAGAAATGCCTCAGGGTTCAAACACGATCCCGCCCACACTTGTAATAATTTAACATGACATGTCATTTTAACTTTTTGAGAGTTACTCATTTTAATTACGAGAAATTTGAAAATATATTTTACTATTAGGTGCTCCGGCAACTCGTTTTCAGCGTTAATAAAAACATTTTTTGACGTAATAACGTCTTATAAATCGATGAACGCCGGCTGCACGCACGAAAAAGCATGACTCATTGTCACGTTCCGCCTGAACCCAGCGTGAAAGCACGGAACATGCGATAGAGAGGCACGATAGGCCTAAGTGTGCGGCTTGTGACGCAATCGGCTCTTCCACTCTATCAGCCGATGTTTTCTTCTGACGTTATCACGGAAAATTATCGTCCGTAACCTTACACACAACCAAAATTGATTGATATTATGGCTTTTAATTATTGTAATTAATAATAAAATGGCAGCGCTTCCCCCTTCCATGCACGCTGTTCCATAGTCCTTACTTTGCGTAATCAATTCTTTGATCCTTCATCTATCTAGTGATGTGATTGAATTTTGAATATGTAGCTATCATTTTGTTATCATTTGTTTTCTTACCTGACTGCGACAGAAGGAGGGTTATGTTTTTCGAGAATATGTATGTATAATTGTTTGGCACGCTCTGCAGCCCGAACGGATGGATGGATTTTAGCTTGAGAGGTGTTGTTAGATTCGTATTTGCTGTGAGAGTGACACTGGGTATGTCAAAATAAAAAAAAATCAAAATGGCGCATTTTTGGCGCCTAGTTCAAATGCAAATGCACGCCGCAGTCTGAACGGCTCGATGGATTTTAGCTTGAGGGGTGTCATTAGATATCTATTTACTGTGAGAGTGACTTTGCATATATCTAAATAAAACTAAAAAACATAAAATAAAAATGGTAATTCAAAAAACTATAAAACCCGACTGCTTTTGTGTGTAATTTGGAAATGAAAAACCCCTAAAAAAACAAGATAACAAGATAAGTAGCAGTCGGGACCTTACATGTGCTCTAAATTCACTAAGCCTCCATTTTCTAGAATGGGTCCCGACTGCTACATGTTTTCTTGTTTTAGGGGTTTTTCATTTCCAAATTAAACAGAAAAGCAGTCGGGTTTTTTCGTTTTTTAAATTACCGTTTTTTTATCATTTTAATCGAATAACTTTATATTTTTTTGCAGCAAAATCATATGTCATTCATATAAACTTACGATAGACTTAAAAGCCCCTTAATCCGGTCCTGTCGCAATATCCATTCTTAACTGACGATTCATGCTGTACCAGCAAAATTTCAGCTTCAAAATATCAAATATATTTTGATATTTCATGGGGAGCTCGATGGTGTCGTTGCTCATGTTCGTTTAAGTTAAGCAACATCGACCGTAGCCCGTCCAAGGATGGGTTTATTAGATTATTTATCTCGAGCTCCTCCGTGCTTCGAGAGGCACGTTCAGCCGTTGGTCCCGGTTGCAGTCAGGTCATTAGATGACAGTCGGCGATCGACTTTAGGCGGCTTGAAAACACTAGCCTCCGTCAACCCGCAGTTGAGCAGTGTGGTGGCGTACGCTCTATACCCCTTCGATTGAGGGAAGACCCGTATCCCAACAGTGGGATGATTAAGGGTTGATGCTGATGTTTAGTCAGTAAGGGAGCTTGTTCACGATGTATATGGCTGGAGCAAGTACATAAGTAAGTAAGACATGGGCTGCTGCTGCTGCATGCATCAACAGTATGCTCAAGCTTGTGCTTGTATTATTGTGTGCACTTCTATGTACGAGTACGTACACAATACATGATTCTTGTGCAAGTAACTACTAAAGAGAGGTAGGGATAATAAAGAGAGGTAGGGAGCGTAATTGTAAGCTACCCGACTGGGGAATGTACCTCCACCTCACAGAATACCGCAGCCAAATAACAATTCCCTTGAGGGTTGTTGTGTTCCTGCGAGTGAGTGAGGTCACCAGAAAGGAAGGAGATGCTGCGTTGGCAGCGGGGGTGGCGGCGCGCTATCGATATTTTATATTGCGAGCGTTAATATGGCTACGGTAACCGCTTCAAATCAGGCGGGTCATATGCTTGTCTGCCACCCGACGTAATATAAAAAAAAAAACTACTTTCCATCAGGTGGGCCCGTATGCTTATTTGTTACCTTAGTGGTATGAAAAAGTGTCACAGTATGCGCAAGCCACATGTACCCTGGGCAAGTACCCTAAGTGAGTGACCTTTCGTTTTTAATTAAATAGATGTATCAAGCTGACTTTTATTTTAAGTATAATAAAACTAAAAGTAATATATGTAATAGTAAAATGTTACTTAAGAGTATCTTCTTTCATTTCTTATTTTATATATTTGACTTGCAAAACATACTAAGTTAGAATTCTTAAATACAATATATCAAATGATATAAAAAATATGTAGAGTTCAGTGTACTTCTGCGATGAATAAGTTACATGTCAGACTTGTGGAATAAGTGTTGACCTCTTAATGTATACGCTATTAACTAAATCAGGGATCAAGCTGGTAGGTTTCACTCGTTTTATTAACGAAGCTTCAGACCTTTTGCATTTGCTGTACTGGCGCTGACATTAAAAAAACTATAGCTAGCAAACTGAATTCGTTCAAAAATAAATTATATTCGTAATCGTAAGTTAAGACTAGGGAAGTACTTTCAACTCACAGGAAACCTCAGCCAAATGACAATTCCCTAGAAGGTTGTTGTGTTCCTGCGAGAAAGTGAGGTCTACAAGAGAAGAGATGCTGCGTTGGTAGCAAGGGTGGCGGTGCGCATGCGATATTTCATGTTTTAAGCGTTTATATGGCTACGATAACATATGCTTATTTTACATATAAATACTTATTTTAAAATTTATAAAGGTAATGACTTCAAATTCCAAAATCTTCTGCCCCTTACAATTTTTTTCTGAAGTTCCAAGGCAATGGTAGTTTTAACCCTACCGTAGTTTTACTGCAATAGACATCACTGTTCATTGCCTTTTTGGCGGTCGCCGCTGTTAATCCTGGCTACACATGAGATACAGTACTGGAAATGTGTGGTAGGCCCCCGAACTATTAAAAAAAAAGGTAATGAATTTTGAAACCTTTCGTTACAATTTACACTGACAGGTCGTGATCGTTTCCTCATACAATATTATTACAGAGTTAACTGACTAATCTCCATGGGGATCATTTACATTACTTATGGTTACAAATAAAATATATGCATCGTAATACATAGATACTTTTTTATCTCTCTTCATGCGTTAAAGGATTTTCCCTAACAGCTCTACTTTGTAGCATAACAAACCATAAATAAATTCTTAATTAAATGTTTAGGAATAATTTGTAGATGTATTAACTTTATGTCTATGTCGTTTATATTCAATGAGAAAACAAAAGAAATACATGCACGTTCATTTTCCCCACATTTACGGAGAAAGACATTCGATCCACGAACAATCAAACGTACAAGAAAATCTAAGAAGCTTCTACATCCAAATGACGGTAACGTAACGGCAACGTAACATGAGACATTTGGAGAATTGACGGGAGCGGAACCAATTTGCCTGCAGGAACATAGATGCAACAAACAGACCCAATGTATAAGCGACAAGCGGAAATAACCCTTCGACGGCACTCGCCTCATTGGAAGCGATCGGAAATAGAGGTTATATTGAAAAATGTTTTTTGCTTCTACAAAATGCACCTATTTATTCCTGTTTTACGTTGAATCAACTGAATCTTTAGAAGTGGCATGTTTTATTTTTAGAGCTGTCAATTGTCAACCCTTACACATCCCACTACTGGAATACGGCATACCCCTAGATGGTCGGCTGTAATTCGGTGGATACGGAAACTGTAGAATTAAATGGTGTATATGATGGAAAACATTGAGGAAGGACTATATCCAGCAGGGGGCTCCCCCCAAGCTGATGATGATGAAGATAATAGATTATGATCACAGTTGTAAATTAGATAGGGTGTTCTTTTTTGGACAAAGAAAGTTTATGTGACTGTTATCTTACATTTCGTCAACGATAGCCTGTAATCATCCCACTGCAGGGATATGGGTCTCCCTTCAATTGAAGGAGTGAAGAGTATACTCCAGCACGATGTTAAAAGCGGCTTGGCGGAGGCCAATGTTGCAAACCGCCCAAAGGCCACTAATTATGCTTAAAGATTGTTTTTCTTCTTAAGCTATGAATGCATTAAGAACTGATTTTAAAGTTGGATATATGACAATATTATTATAGTAGTATTATCATATTATTTCCTATAGTAACAAATACAAAAATTACGCAAGTTTCATCGTAAACTCTGAGCATTAGAAAGAATGTTCAGAGTTCACGATTAAACTTGCTTTTATTAAATTTTTATCATGTTTTTAACGATTGTTAAGCTATTGTCTAGATGTAAATGACATCTATGTAAGTCATTAGGACAAAGTTCTTCTAGCGACCTAAAAACGTTGCCCTATAGCATTCGACAAAGGACTAATACGGTGGAGTCTCTCTTCCTAGTCGTTCACTCTTGACAGAGTGGTCGTGGTCACTTATTGTCGCTCTCCGTGACGGTTGCTGCGGTGGAGTACTCTAAACCCTAATCGATTTATGGAATATTTTGTGCCCTGAACGCTTGATTGATTGATTTAATCAGAATATCTTAATACAATATAAGGAAAAATAATTTGTAGGGTTTCATACTAATACTTGTACAACTAATACATGCTTGATTTAAAAGATCGTTTTCCGCTACCGCTCATGCCTTGCAACTAATACTGCAAAGTTAGCACCGCCGAGACAGTCAAGTTTCGCAGCAGCTTAATTAGCCTTTAACTTAATGGTGATTGTGTCTTCCAGCTACGTCCAAGCTACATACTGTGGCTTACGTCGGCTAAATCCCGGTGCGGAGGTTAGCTTAACATTGTACTGAGAAATAGAATAAACTCTGCTTAATTAGTGTATTTGAAACGACTAAGCTACATTGGACTTAAGGTAATTTATGATGAATGGAAAATTTATGATGTATTCCTCATGTATGGAATTATAAGTTAGCATTTTTTTTTTACCAATAAGGTGAAAACAAGTTTACAGCCTGCCTGATGGAAAGCAGTTACCGCAGCCTGTGCACTCCTGTAATACCAGAGACATCACACGCGCGTTGTCATTCCTGTAAAAATCTCTTCACGAACCCCATTCTAAGAACCCCATGCTGTCTCTTGGGAAAACCTCGACCGGCAGTTCGTTCCACAGCTCGATAGTAGTATTTGGGCCAAAATCTCTATTTTTAATGCAATGTAATGTTTTGGCATGTAAATTATTCACCACTATCTTTAGAGCCAAAGCTAACCTCGCCTGCACGTGGTGCACCCTGTCGTCTCGTGAAAGTGGCTCTGGCAAAAGAGAGGTAGGGATACAGCGTATTCGTAAGCTGCCTGACTGGGGAAGTACCACCTTATAGAATACCGCAGCCAAATAACGATTTCCTTGAGGATTGTTGTATTTTTGCGAGGGACGAGGTCGCCAGAAAGAAAGAAGTCGCGGCGTTGGCAGCAGGAGTGGCAGCACGCGAGCAATATTATTGTTGCGAGCGTTAATATGGCTACGGTAATCGCTTCACATTAGGCACGCCGTCTGCTTGTCTGCCAACGACATTTTTGTTCTTTAATCATTTTTTTTATAGAGGTTCTGTTTCCGATATAAGCCCCTATAAATGCCATCTATTTTTTTTATGACTTGAAATAAAAAAAATACTTAGACCTTTATACAATGACTCGTTTTCATGTAACGGGTTCTATTGCATGTTTAACTCAAAAAGTTTTCATTTTCATCGCTACTTCCCTTCTTAAATAAACCCTTAGTATTTTTGTTTGCCTTCCTCCCTCTACCTATTTTATTTTTAAACACTTACAAAGTTTGATAAAATATCAAATGTGAACGCACCGTCTGTTTCCTGAATATATTATATTGATTTTACGTTCGTGCTCTTCATTAATTTAAGAGTTAATATATTGACAGAGTTTCTTTCGGCATTTCTTCTCGTCAATGGTCATTCCGAAATGCTGGTAGATAAAAAACTATGCCTAATTGTAAAAGACGTGTCTAAGTGCCCGCGAGGGCCCACAGAATAAAGAATTTTGACTTTGACTTTGACTTTGGATAACATGGGGGTGTAAGTGGTTCATCTTTGAACTCAAGCCTAGATTTTGTTTCAAGTTGATGAGGATGGACGTAATTTCATAATGGTGGCGTTATGTTGGAGTCTTTATTTTCCTTAAAAGGCTGGCAATGGATCGGCGAACCCTTGGTGTTGCTGATCTCCATGGGCGGTGGTGATTGCTTCCCATCATGCAGGCAACATGTTCGTTTGCCCCCCACTCATATAAAAAAAATGACACAAGTTAATGTGAAATTGATATATGTATATTATTGTTATATTTGGCTGAGTAGTAATTATTTTTATTTTTTCATTCCGATTCCGAAATTAATAATACTTTACTTCCTTGTTACAGGTACGTTTGGTCACTTACCAACACAACATCATCACGGTACTACCTACTAGAACTTGTAAGTGTCATCCCCCCTCAACGCGTACCGGATACAATACGTTAAAAATATTTTTCTACTATCTCCTAGCTTCAACCGTATTATTGCACACTTCATAAAATTCGGCGGAGCGCAAGAGTACACGGAAGTCCATTATAATATTCTCCTCTTAACACTTAAGATAATATAAAGTGTCATATTCATTATAAAGAAACTTTTTACTTTCTCATCGTCCAATAAAGATAGAATCTCGGCTTGAAACTCGTTACAGCGAACTATTTGAAAGTGGCTTCTTTAAAAGTTGCGTTCATTTAGCACTTTTTTAAATACATTAACTATATTAAAAGACCTTTTCTTTTAAATCTGTTTCTCTAAAAATGTTAATGACTAATAAGACTTTTAAAATTAAAAATATATACCTATTTAATTCTCCTTTGAATTTGTTCATGCTACATTTAAAAATGAAAAGTATGTTATTATATTTAAAATAACGCGACTTGAAAAATGTCATTGCCTGTAAAAAAAAACAATAAAATGCTTGTTTTAGAGTATAATATTGTCTAAGAGATAAAATAAAGGTTTTTTTTTTTAAGTATTATCCGATAATAAATGTACACTGTCACCTAAGTTAATTTTTTAGTGGAAAAATCCATCTCCAGCTTAGATAATTGATAATTGTCTTTAGCTTAGCTAGTAGTCACTCTGGAGCTCTAGAGACAAAACTAAACATGATGACCTCAAATCTACACTATAGTTTGTTTTTTTACATTCAAATAATTCAATGGGAATCGGCAGCTTAGACGGTAGGGCTTCTGGTCGCATTCATTGATTTCATATCTATAGATAAAGCAAGTTTACAATTCCCAAACTACTTGAAGAGTGTGAATCACTTGTAGTCTTTAGCGTTTAACGGTATTACAAAACAGATACAAACCGCAAAATTGAAACACAACTTGCGCAGATTAAACATTTATTAGTTTAAAACAACTCAGGGCTGTTATCACGGTAAACAATCGAATGTCCGGAGGCATCCGTAATCACGGGAGAAACAAGACCCTTACATTTAGATGATCGCGGGAGATAACGAGTGTTTTGTAGTAGGACTGGGTGATAGCGGGGTGAAAGGAGGGGGTCTATTCACCCCTCTCGCTTCATTACCATGGCGAGTCGGAGTCAGCACCAGAGCGCTGAGTTCGCATCCCACCTTTTATTTGGAGATTTAACTCACTTAACATTCCGCGAAAAACGAATTTCACGTCAGCTGTCCTTTTCTATCGCAGCTCGTAAATATAATTCTGTCTCTCATTTGCGTTACATTCAGTTGGTAAACGCGAGCGTGCCGTATAATTTGATCGAAAACAGAAGCCTGCCATCAGCAATTTTGGTAGTGAGAATGAGTGACGGTGAATGAATTTAATATTGTAATGAGATAGGCTGTAAGAAGGTAAATCTTTCTTGGGTGGATGTTGGTGTGCCTCACCTTAACTTTGAATTTAAACAGAGAATAATTTTGTGTTCAAGTTTTCTCAAAAGAAATCTTGGAAAACAAGATTTAGTAATCCTTTAAGACTAATGGTCTTCTTTTTATAATTCAAATATTTTTGTTTTCTCATAGTTCATTTTGCTTAACTGATTAATAAGTAAAGGCTTAGATTTTTTCATTAGAAGAAGGTCTAAAGTCGCTTTAATTTTAGATCATTCGTTAACATTTGATTTTTCATTAATAACGAGTTCTACATTTTTGAAGATAGAACATTTTTTTAAAATCATCTGTAAAGTAATATGTAACAAAATTATCTAAATGCACTTCTGAAAATGTCGCCAGAAACTCAAAATGCTATCGACATGCTAATCGACAGAGTATACGTGCAAGTGGCTATAGCTTTGACTCTGAAGACGGTAGATGAGTTCCAATCAACTCAATTATACCCCATGAGGCAATTATACCCCGAAATAAATGGGTACAAAAGTTCTGATCATACTATCTTCCGCCTGCGATTTTGTACGCGAGTGTCCCGGTATCTCAAGGGAATTTTCTTAGGGGATACCTACGACATAATAGCAACATTTATGCCAAATTTCAACCTAATCCCGTCCAGTGAATTAAGGTGTCCGTTGATAGACCAGCCAGTAACAGTAGCCTTTACAGATACAGATTTATATGAAGCAACGTATTATATAGGTAGACTGAGACATAGATAACGCTTTACGTGACAGCTGTATTGCAAGCAACGTCACGTATGCACGTACGTAATATCGTGGGCTGCTGCGACAGACAGCCACAGCAGATGGATAACAATATAACAAACATAACAACGTTTAACTTTACTAGCGGTAGTATGAACAACAGATGTGACAATTTTCATAATTAAAATGTAGTCGAAATTCAGTTTCGATCCAGTGTGAATCTTACAAAATGTCACATTCGATATTTTCGTATCGCAATATGAAGCTTCAAAGTTTTATTAATGTGCGATTATTTATTTATTTTTATTATTTAGATGATTTACAGCGAAATAGATGTAAATAATAAATAAATATTTCTGGACAATTTACACAGCGCCATCTAGTCCCAAGTTAAGCTCAAAGCTTGTGTTATGGGTACTAGACAACTGATAAATTTACTTAAACACATTTTTTTTTGTAAATACATGCTTATAATACATAGAAAACGCCCAGACCAAAACAAACAGACATGTTCATGCACACAAATGTTTGTCTTGTGTGGGAATCGAACCCGCGAGCTCGGACTCAAAGTGGCCATTGCTAACCATTCGACCACCAAGCTCGTCAAATGTAAAGTATACTTATGAGTAGAACTATGCTAATTACAAATCTCCGCCAATAGAACGAAATGTGTCTGAAAATTAAACTGAGAATGGTATGCTGATCACAAAAAGAATTGATATGAATTAATAAGTGAATTCAAGTCCCGTATGCTTGTCTACTACCCGTCGCGTCGTAATATTAAAAAAATGTGTACAATTTTCTTTAAATTCACAATTCAACCTCGATTCGATCAAATTTCATTCGTTCAATCAAATTAGCCTACATCTTGGCGTCATACTAAATAAAGTACCTACGAGTATAGTTACTATTCAGAACAACTTAAATAGTAAGTAACCATTACGGTCATTCATTTGTGACTGAATACCACGGGAATTGTTCAAATTCAGTCATTTTACACCTCGTTGCGGGCGGATCTATCAACGCACAGCTCAAACCATTGGACCGATTGGATAGAAATTTAGCATACAGGTAGCTATTATGATGTAGGCATCTGCTAAGAAAGTTTTTTTGGAATTAACCACGAGGTAACAAGATACTCGCGTACGAAGTCACAGAAGCAAACTAGTCCTAGATATTTTTTCGTGGCAAAAAGAAAACACCGCTGTTAAGAACGACGATAATGAAGACTTCATGGTAATTGCAGCTGTAATTTAGCTAATTCCAAGCAAACCCTAACTTGATGTTCAGTTATCCGATTCAGATCGAATATTTTGTTTCCAAAAATAGATCTTAGGTTTAAATTAATAACAATCATCTCCAAATAATGGCCGTGGTGGTTTCCGGCAGACTAGAATAGAATCACTCCATTTCTTCCCGTGGATGTCATACAAGACGACTAAGGGAAATACATTAGCAAACATCGATCAGGCCTCCCCAACGGCCAGCGTGGGGAGTGTAGGCCAAATCCTCCTTCCGTCTGTGACGGACGAGAGAGGGTCGTACTCCTGTAGTGGAGACTAAAATAGACCTGATGATGATGATCTTCAGATAAGTCGGTAGAGCTCCAGGTTTCTTACTAACCAACCTAAACATAATTGCTACCAATCGCAATTGAAGTTTAATTTTCGCAATCAAAAAGTACAAAAACGTTTAGGCGGTAGGTCTCCTGTTCCGATATGTATACAGAATAAGTATATAACCTGGGGTGGTTGTATATATTATTTTCACAAAATAATATTAGGTTGTATTTTGTAGAACTCTAAGGGCGACGCCTCTGTTCAATAGTGGACGTCATTCTGATTAAATAATGATAGTTGAACAGTGCGTGACTGTACACATACACAGGTGCATAAATTATAATAGTCTATTATTAATTACTATTATAATTATATATATTATTAAATTACTATTACGTAACCCCACTTTTTTATCACATAACTACGCGAGCAAAGCCGTTTAAAGCACAGCTAGTTTATATTAAAATACAAAATAATTACTCACGATAATTTCGTACTTAGTAACTGACAAGTCGTTTCATTATCCAAAGACCGTTTAATATATTCTAATACAGAAGTTGAATTATTTATTCTCCAAGTTTCATCTAAATCCGTTCAAAGCAACAACAACCAAAGTTTTGCATTTATAATATTATATCGTAGAATAGCAAACTAAACAATTTTCAAGGTAAATCTTAAAGCGTTTATATTGCATTAATTTCAGATATACAAGAATATCAAGATTGCATATCAATTTATCGATCCGCTCTCCGATAGTAAAGTTCATGTGTACACTTTGTAACTTTGTACCATCGACCAGCAACTTCAGTTGAGGATACCATAAAACAGTTCCAAGTAGCATATAAAGATATACTGGCTATACGTGAGGATGTACAGGGCCAGTTGGGTAGCTACTAGCTCCGAACTTCTCCCCGCACCAGGAATTAGTTCGAACTTTAATAGTATTCACGTCTAAAATGAGGAGCTTGCCAACCATGAGTGTTAAGTTTGTTTATGCAAACACACCAAGCTATGTAAGTTCTAGTCGGACTTTGATTTCATTAGCTTGTAATAATTTTGGTTTATACGCGGTAGATTCTTCAGGTTTTGAATTGTTTCTTTGTCTGATTGCTTTACTTTCTAATATTTATCTTATAATAGTTACATGCTCTATTTTATAAATAAACTAAGCACGTGTCACGATATCCCGTGCGAATTTTCAAAAATCCATCTTAGCGGATAGTCATTATAGTTACTTATATTTATTGACGAGCTCGGTGGTCGAATGGTTAGCAATGGCCAATTTGACTCCGAGATTGTGGGTTCGATCCCGCACAAGACAAATATTTGTGTGCATGAACATGTCTGTTTGTCTTGGTCTGGGTGTTTTCTATGTATTATATGTATGTATTTACAAAAAAGATGTATTTAAGTAAAATGTCAGCTATCTAGTTCCCATAGTACAAGCTTTGCTTAGTTTGGGACTAGATTGGCGCTGTGTAATATGTCCAGGAATATTTTATTTATTTATTTATTATATGCCAAATTTTAAAATAATAATGGCGCCCCCTCTCTAGATGGACCGACAATCTCAAAAAAGATCTGGTAGCGGTTGGATGCGGAAAGCGGAGGATCGCATATGGTGGAAAGCATTGGGAAAGGCCTATATCCAACAGTGGGTAGATACAGGCTGATAATGATGATAATGATAATTTGGCATATCATCGCCAAATTTCAACCCGACCCGCCCAGTGGTTTCAGTTGTGCGTTGATAGATCAATCAGTAATGATTGACTTTTATAGATACAGAAAATTCACTAAAGATAAAAGTCATACTTGAAAGATCCTTTACCCGTTTATTTCTAACGAAATATTTGATGCCTTGTAAAAATGATGCTCATATTTTAGGCTACGGATTTAAGCGAACGAAAACTAAAAATGTGGTCACAAAAATCTGACTAAACCCTTTATATATCTGTGACTTAGTGTATTATTTTTTAAAATTTTCTGTGACTAAATCATATTTTTGCTATATTTAAAAGTAACAGTTAAACTGAGTCTAGACTATAGGTAAAGGATTAAAATTGATGGAGAAAATTATTTTAAATTATGCTACAATATGGGATGCATACAATATGGGATCCTTCAAGCGAAGCGTGAAGAAGCATCTTGTGGGCCAGCATGGCAGCGGCAACTGACAGGACATCAAGGTCTCTTGTCCGTTGCCGTTGCGATTGGGGCTCTTCTTTTCGCTTACCATCAGGCGAAGTGGAGCCAATATGCTGAGCTAATATAAAAAAAAAAAAAAAAATGCTCTAAACCCCTTCAATTGACGGGGAGAGCCCAGCAGTGGGATGAATAAAGGTAGTCAAGGACTATTTTAAATTTTACATAAAAATAGTCTTTAAAAATCTTTAGACTCGTACAACTTAGAAATATTTTCAAAAGTTAAATCTTTTGTCTCTAATTATTTTGAAAACAAAATACTGTGGAAATGCTTGTTACAAACTTTGAAATATTCACGGTAAAAACCCTGTAGGCCAATTAAATATTTTTTCGTCAAAAGCTATGCAGAGAGAAGCGCTTTTTATTTCAGATACACAAAATATTTCAAACAAGATCCAATAGGAATTCAACAAAAAATTTGCACGTACATTCTAAACAACATTCTAAATTCGCAACTGCATACCAATATCGAGAGGGAATCGGGTCGTAACCCAGCCAAAAACGATTCGGACGTCATATAAATATATTTTTATTCAGTGTTTTCGCCGAAAGTCACCGCCGATTTGGCAACGCCGTGTCTGGCAAGACGCCAATAAGTGAAAGTTTACAAGACATTGGCCTATGGAATTTGTTGGTATACGAAAGTCCTGGCAAGGAGAGCCTTGATCCGAGCCAAAAACGTGGGCCCTCTGAACGGGGGCGAATCCTAAATGTAAACATTGTGGCGACGTGGTCGAAATTTTATGTGAGACGTGAGAAGGGGAACGAATAGATTGGTCATTCAATGTGGGACAAAACACTTTCCCGGTCGGCAACGAGAGTCCTTTCTTTGAAATGTGCACTAGTTAATTTGTATTCGAAAAACAACGTGGGAGTCTTTCTACAGGAGAACCTTGGTCTGCGCGACCTGCCATTAAATTGGATTGCCGATTTGATGGCTGAGTAAAAAATAATGTACCTACTAAAAATAGAACAGAAATTCGCGTTTAAAATTTAATATCAGCTACATCTTTATCACAGTACATTCTTGAATAGACAGCCTACGCAAGATCACCCTACTCATTTACTTTGAGATATTTTGAGCGTAATCAATGTCACTTAGATATCTTTGTTGCGTAGGTTGTAAAATGAGAATTATTCAAGGTTTTGAGGCCAAATTGATGACCTAATAAAGAGAGGTAAGCGGTAAACAATGTGTTTCAATATTCTTACAATCTTGCCCATATACTTTGGGATATATTCCGTTTCAACCAAATGCAAGACGAATATATTGAATCCCTTCAAAATATGTGTATACAATAGATATTTCATACATTACGTAGGTATTACCTATTTGTAAGCTGTGCGGCTTGCAAATTAAAAATCAATGTAAGCCACTCACACACACACACACCACAAACAAACTGACGAATATAGGCCGAGATATCGCGAATAAATACAGGACCTAATCAACAATTTATTAAAATAGGAATAGTACAAGTGATTTAATTACATCAAAATAGTATACGATATCATCCCCATAATAGCAAATAGGTAACTTTAAGTATTTTTGAGTCAGCAAGCTGAAGTGAGCTGGCCACATCAGCGATGACGGATGAGGAGGAAAGTCTTAGAGTGGAGGCCATGTATGGGGTGACAAAACGTGGGGTACCCTCTTTCTAGATGGACCGACGACCTCAATAAAATGGCTGGTAGCGGTTGAATGCGGAAAGCGGATAATCCCATATGATGGAAAGCATTGGGTAAGGCCTATATCCAGCAGTAGGCTGTAATGATGAATTTTAACTACCAAGTCCCTTTATAACTTTCTGTTTGTGCTTAAAACTGTGTAGGCAAAACTGGATTGATTTTCTAACAACAAACAAATTGCTCTTACATTTTGCAAAGTTCGGAAACTACATGTGTTTTGACTTCTACAATGTAAAGCTTGAACTAGTTAACTGTTATCGAGGAACAATGGCGAAGTTTTGAACTTAAAGCCAATCGATTAGCACCGTAGTTGACTTGTTACACCTGTCTAAGTAATTACCTCCGCGGCAGTTGATCAGCTTATTCTACAATAATCCACATCTGCCTTCTAACCAGTAAAGAGAGCACAATTCTGTAATATTATATCTATCAATCTATTTATATCCATTTATATTTTAATATACAATCGTAGATTTTACGTGTTTGTTTTTCGATTTTCGCAAAAAAATGACAGACTAACGTGAGGGGAATCATTTTTTTTATTTTTTGTCTATTTGTCGGTCTGTTTGTTCTTTTGTGCTTGCACATAAAAATCTCTGATTGAATTCAATATTTTATTACTAAAATAAATGTTTTACCATAGTCACGTTTGCTGCTATAAAATAAGCAGTAAAAATTACAAAATCTTAGATATCTGCTAACAGAATCAAAAGACCTTACTTCTAATAATGCAGGAGCAATGCTTGTTGTTATTTAAATGTTTAATATGCTTTATATCCAGTAATCATGTCTCCCGCCCAAGTGGTATGCCCAAGTGGTACGCGTGTCTTAACATACCACTTGGGCGTTAAACAGTGTTGTTTAAACAAATATTAATGAAATGGGTATATCATCATCAGGTCATTTTAGTCTCCACTACAGGAGCACGACCCTCTCTCGTCCTGGGACGGACGAGACAGAAGGAGGATTTGGCCTACACTCCCCACGCTAGCCAGACGGATTGGAGAGGCCTGATCGATGTTTTATAATGTATTTCCCTTAGTCGCCTTGTACGACATCCACGGGAAGAGACGGAGTGATTCTATTCTAGTCTGCCGGAAATCACACGGCCAATATTTCCCCTTAGATTTCCACGCTCGATCATGTGCCGCTTGCATCCATCGCCTCCCTGGTCAATTTTAACACAATTAGAATTCTTCTCACGGTCTGTAGTCGCGATGGCAGAAACTTTGGTCTTAATGGCCATCGATTTTGCGAGCTATGTGGCTTGCTCGCAGTCACTATAGCTTACTAATGCTGAAAGCTATGTTGGTAACAATAGAAGAGTAAAATACTCCGCTTAGCTCTTTCTATTGTACGCTACAACTTTACTTTAATAAACAACCAGCCACAAACAATTAGCTTCTCATTTCTTAGATCGAGACTATACCACTTAAAAATTTTACCTCCTCTACTATCTTCCTACTCTAGCTGTATGATTGCCTACATTTTCTCCAAATTTATAAACACTAATATTCTTATTCATTTTATGAGGTCAGTAAATGTGAAATAAGATCCTGTACCACTAAATATATTCTTCAACGCAAAATAACATAATTTAAGCCTATTTATGTCACATACAATACGCATACATATCCATCCACTATTATCATTTAATTCCACAACAATATGCATTTTAGGACAAGAATATGCCGTCACCGTGAGTTACGAAGGCGCGCCCTTTCTAACCAAAACATATGGTGTTAAGTAATGGTGCGACCTCGTACGTTTATGTCATCGTAAACTCTGTCTGCCGCATATGCCGCCTTATTTACCAATGGTATATGATACATGGGTTTTAACTGACTATAAAAGAAACATAAAAATGCATTTGCATTATCCGCCTATAGGGTTGCTATCTCTGAGCGTTAGCGACCAGTACAAGATGCGTGAAAACTCCGGATTTGGAATCTTAAAACCCGGACATGCCATCAGTGTTTTTAGTACTAGCACTACTTTTTTATTCTGTGACAAGACGGTTATTCGCAGCATGGTAGTGATTTAAAACTTGTAACCCTGGACTACAAATGAAATCCCGCCCGGACGCTCCCCGGACGCCCTCCGAACTAGGACAAATCCGGGGAAACGTGGACATTGACAACCCTATACAACCTACCTATTTTAGAAGCTTGTATTTAGTTTAACCGCGGTGTCTGTAATCAAAATTTGTAAGTTAAATTTGGTTCTCTTCCCATTGAGATGAAATTTGTCTCACTCGTTTTGCTCTCATCGGTCAGTTAGAATGTTGTTGAGTGGAGTGAGCGGAACGTTTATATACGCCGAAAACTCACTTTTCATCATCATCATCATCATCAGGTCATTTTGGTCTCCACTACAGGAGCACGACCCTCTCTCGTCCGTCCCAGACAGAAGGAGGATTTGGCCTACACTCCTCACGCTGGCCAAACGGGTTGGGGAGGCCTGATCGATGTTTTATAATGTTATTCCCTTAGTCGCCTTGTACGACATCCACGGGAAGAGACGGAGTGATTCTATTCTAGTCTGACGGAAACCACACGGCCATCAAAGTCACTTTTGGAAATGAATAATTTCCAAAACTACTGAACCGATTTTGATAAAACTTGTCACGATTAAAGACTTCGGCATGATTGAGGTTTGTGTCGAAAAAAAAATGAGATCGATCATGTCCTTGAGGAATGATCATGAAATACATTTTCCACTGAAATCAATGGAAAACATACACTCAGCGAATCTACTCGCTAAACTCAACCTCGATTTCGGCCCCGTGGGCTAGAATCCAGCCTAGTTATAATGTAAAGATTACAGACAGACACTCTGATTTAGCTTACATACATCTCTTCACTCGGTCCCTCATTGCTGAGGATCGTGGTCACAGGAACATCGCGAACGGACAATCTGTCTCCATCGATTCCTGTCCGAAGTGGCCCTCACTGCCTGATAGAATCTAGAAAAGGAGGCGGCCCCCTTCACCTGGTCAGACCATCTTGTTGGTGAACGGCCACGTGCTCTCTTGCCT
Source organism: Hypsopygia costalis (assembly GCA_937001555.2). Classification (NCBI taxonomy): domain Eukaryota; kingdom Metazoa; phylum Arthropoda; class Insecta; order Lepidoptera; family Pyralidae; genus Hypsopygia; species Hypsopygia costalis. The sequence goes on along the minus strand of OW443338.2, from coordinate 25,180,458 downwards.
TCGGTGTTGCCAACAATAACAAGCCCTTCCAGGCTGCTATCTCCTCTCCTCATCACATGGCCGAAATAAGAAAGTATGCGTTGCATACACGTGGTGGACAATCTGGTCTCAATGCCGAGTTGAGAAAGAACAGATACATTTGTGCGTTTGGCCGTCCATGGTATTCGGAGCATCCGCCTCCAGCACCACATCTCTAGTGCATCTATTCTCTGTCTCTCTCTTGCTCGGATAGTCCACGTCTCCACTCCATAAAGAAAGATCGGGAATACTAAGGCTCGGACCAACCGGGTTTTTATACATAGAAGTACATATAAGTCGTAATGCAAAGACTGAAACGAATTTATTCAACCGAATCTAGACGCAAAGTCAGTCTCGAAATAAAACTCCATGATCAAAGTAACCGTCCGGCCTAACAGGATTACGCAAAGTATACTTAACTTGAAGTGTAAAGTTAATTACGGTTCAAATGCGTGTGACGGACAAAATAAACACACAGATTTGGTCGTATGTAAATGTCGGCGGGAAGTTCGCTTGTAATGTATAGGCTGTAGCGAGATTGTGATGTTGCTTTTATGTTTAACGTTCCTTTTTTTCTCTTTCTACGGTATTGGTAAGTTAGCATTTGAGAAGGTACTTTCTGTATTATCTTATTTATAACTCGATGGCCGTGTGTAATTTGTTCAGGAATATTTATTTAATAACAAACTTCCAACCCATGTTTTACCCCCTTAGGGATGGAGTTTCGTAAAATCCGTTCTTAGCGGATGTCCTTTTTTTTTTTTTTTTTTTTTATACTACGTTGGGTGGCAGACAAGCATACGGCCCGCCTGATGTGAAGCGGTTACCGTAGCCATATTAACGCTCGCAACATAAAATATCGCTCGCGCGCCGCCACCCCCGCTGCCATCGCAGCATCTCCTTCCTTTCTGGTGACCTCACTCACTCGCAGGAACACAACAGCTCTCAAGGGAACCGTTATTTGACTGCGGTATTCTGTAAGGTGGAGGTACATTCCCCAGTCGGGTAGCTTACAATTACGCTCCCTACCTCTCTTTTCGCCAGAGCTTCGTTTGTCAGTCAGTAGGGTGCACCGCGTGCAGGTGAAGTTGGCTTTGGTTCAAAGATGTTGATGAACCACTTACACCCCAAAATCTACTGTCCAATGTCTACATTCTATAAGGAACCTACCTGCCAAATTTCAAGTTTGTAAGTTTATAGTTTCTGCGATTTCGTGATTAATCAGTGAGCAGTATTTCGCTTTTATATATATACATAGATTATAAATTAACTGTACTTAGGAGATACAGGACAGTTTATATATATTCCTGGACAAAGTACACCCTGCCATCTTGTCTTAAACTAAGCAAAGCTTGTATTGTGGGTATAATAGACGAAGAGTTATTTATCATTAATTGCTTATTTTCTGAAGACTAAGCGACCGAAGTCGCGCGGACGAGCGAGAACATGAGAATAAAACTTATCCAGTATGTTTGTATATTTATGGTAAAAATCTAAGTTAATTATGTATATGGAAATGGGTAGAAAGTCGGACAGTGCCATAACGTGTGTGAGCTTACAGCCGGCTTTAATTGTACTTTATGTCAAGTTTAATTGTAAAATTGCCCGGTAAAAACTGTGATTCAGTATTCGGAATTATAAAACTTTTAAAACGTTGGTTTTTTTACCTTTTGTTTTATATATGAGAGGGGCAAACGAGCATGTGCGTCACCTGATGGAAAGCAATCACCACCGCCCATGGTGATCAGCAACATCAAGGGGTCGCCGATCCGTTGCCAGCCTTCCTTTCTTTCTTGTTTGCAGTTACTTCATACCTAAGAGTGTGAATTCAAAGCAATCTTTACTTTATTCCACTTATGGTGCCATATCGAAAGCTGCGACTTGTGACCTATCGCCCTATGCATGTCAGAAAAATACCAGGTATGGTCTTTACTGACAGAAGTAGTCGCTTGATTTCAACTTGCCTTTAACATCAGCTGTATTTTGTACAAAATTTGACAATCAAACCGGTGACGTCATCTTGGTAATATACCTGCCACGGGAAGATAAGATAAGATAAAATTCATTTATTCACAAAAAATAAGGTAATAAATACACATGTTACATTTTTTAGCTTCGCTTATTCTACCCAATATGGGCGTGTGAATATATCGTTCAATTATTATTACATTTATTTACAGTATATTGAATATATTATTAATATGTCATAAATTAAATCACAATTTTATGTCGGAGATATTCGTCAATTGAGTAATAACAATAATTTAATAAAATGTCATGCAATTTCTTTTTAAACACTGATAATTTAAGCTCTTTAAGTTTGTCAGGTAAATGATTATAAATTCTTATTGACATACAGTATATGTTTCTTTTAGTGTCATACGTTGTTTGGGTATAATTAATCTATCTTTGTGTCTTGTTCTCGAATGTTCAATTTCCACATGCTTAGTAAACAGATTTTGTTTTTTTTTAACAAACATACACACCTCATATACATACAGACATGTCAGTGGTAAAATCGAATATTCTTTAAAAAAACATGCCGAATATTTTTCTACCCTGACTCTATATAAGCACCCTCACCTAACCACAACACAAGGCAAACCTCACCTGCACCCTGCAGAAGAGCAAAAGAGGCTCTACCAAAAGAGATGTAGGGCATATTACTAAGCCGCCCGACTGGGGCAGTACCTCCACGTCACAGAATACCGCAGCTAAATAACAATGCCCTTGAGGACTGTTATGTTCCTGCAGATGAGTGAGGTCAGCAGAAAGGAAGGAGTTGTTGCATTGACAGCAGGGGGAGCGGGGCGCGAGCGATATTTCATGTTGCGAGCATTAATATGGCTACGGTACCGGTTTCACATCAGGTGGGCCGTCTGCCACCCGACATAGTGTAAATTAAACCGGCCAAAAGCGCATCGGACTCGCGCACGAAGGGTTCCGTACCATTATCTGTAAAAACGGAAAAAAAAACATGTTTGTTGTATGGGAGCCCCCCTTAAATATTTGTTTTATTTTTATTTAATTATTTATTTATAAAGTGAATATAAAACTAAATATTATGTGAGTATTTCATGCGTCTACCTATTACCGTTATCAATTGCGAGCAAAAACGAGCAAAAAAAATCACGTTTGTTGTATGGGAGCCCCCTTAAATATTAATTTAATTCTGTTTTGTAGTATTTGTTGTTATAGCAGCAATAGAAATACATCGTCTGTGAAAATTTCAACTGTCTAACTATCACAGTTCATGAGATACAGCCTGGTGACAGACGGACGGACAGCGGAGCCTTAGTAAGTGGGTTCCTTTATACCCTTTGGGTACGGAACCCTAAAAAAAAGAATAACATTCCCATCAGCTTGTATCTCCCCACTGCTGAATATAGGCCCTCCTCAATGCTTTCCATTATATGCACCATATGACGGTCCCATATAGCCTTCACTCTTCAGAGTTTTCTCCTTCATCCTCCATCGGCCTGTTACCAATTCAACTTGCTGACTTGGAAACCTATGTGAATATAACCCAATGGCGAATCAACAAAATAGTGATAATAGTTTAACGATTGCAAGTTCATTAATTTTTGAAATTGTATTTGAAAATCAAGTTAATTATGCCAAATGACCTCACAAATTACACCCACATAGACAAATTAGTGTGCAAATTAGTGTACAATAAATTGATAGTATAACACTATTATTGTAATTCCCGAATAATACTAGTATTTATGTTAGTACATCTAAATTAGGTTTTAAACACGGCTAATTACGACCTAAACGTAATAACGAGGGGTTAATTGCAGCTAATCAAAATAATTCCACATTCATTTAAATAAAGTCTATAAATTTATAAATTTAAAGGTTAGAGTTTTAGTATAAACCTAAGTTTCTGTTATTAATACAAGCACTTATAGGTTTCCACATAATTAAATTTATTTTTACCGACCGGTTTCGCCTTTATGGCATTATCAAGGTAAACTGTTGGTGTTTGTGTTTCTACAAAACCTTGTACATATGGGCGTTTCATTATCGAACTCTATTTGTTTAATTTTTTGCTAACAAAATCGGTGAAGAATTTATCTATCACCGGTTGACAGTCATGTGTGCGGGCATTTCGGCCGTCTTTCCATCAGTGATATGCTAAACTGCATATTGAAAGTTGTGAATAAAGTCTAAGTACGTTTATTACGTGGGCTCGTTTGGAATCCATATCTTAGCTTAACGGAAAAGTGTTAACTAACTAGGCTCTACCACTTGGCTTTAGTGGAAAAATACGCTAGTTTCATGAGAAAATGTCAATTTTAGTAGTTCACTCATTCTGTAGTTCATACTAAAAAAAAAACCGGACAAGTGCGAGTCGGACTCGCCCACCGAAGGTTCCGTAGGTACGTAGTATCATTATTAAATTTGATATTTTTCATTATAAATAGGAAATAATGCGTCGAAAAAAATAAATAAAATATATTTTGCAATGTGTACATCAAGCCCTTTCATATGATACCCCATTCGAACTAGTAGTTTCAATTTGAAATTTCGACACCCTATAAAAAATATAGACCCCCTATTTTTTAAGATCTATTTACAAATGTATAGTTTTGAGATTTATTCCTGTACTTGTAGTCTATAACGATGTTACTTGCCAAATTTCATAGTTCTAGGTCAACGGGAAGTACCCTATAGGTTTTGATTACCTTGAGTGTGTCGAAATATGCGTTTTTTGCTGAATAAACGGCCGTAACTTTTTTCTACGTAAACTTAGCAGTTTGATTTTTTTTTAACTTCATGGGACCGTAGACCTGAGTATACAGTTCAAATTTCAGCTTGATACCTCCACGCATTCTCGACATAGAAATTCTTGACAGACAGACAGACAGACAGACAGACAGACAGACAGACGGACAACAAAGTGATCTTATAAGGGTTCCGTTTTTCCTTTTGAGGTTCGGAACCCTTAAAAAAGATTTCCGATAAATAATTTCCATACGAGCTTTCCGGATTTATATTTTGCCACCATCACGAGCAGCAAAATGGTGGCAAAGTAGAAATTCGTAAACAGCTTATCGAAAATAAAATCATCAATTTTAAAAACTAATAACGGTGTGTAATACCTTACATGCATCATTCCGTGGTTATAATTTTAATTGTGCAAAGCGAAAATTTAATAGTTATTAATTTTCAAACGTTTTTCTTTAATGTGGTCGGTCAAAATGTCTCCACTTTGCCTGATGGAAAGCAAAAGTGAAGACCAAATGTAAGGATAGCAAGCCCTGCGCTTAAGCACAGCGCTGGGGCCACCCCTTGATGACCCATGTAAGTAGGTATTTCTTCACGCTTCGTCTAAATGGCACTGGATTTATAGGAACACTGATTCATAAAAACTGCCAAAAATCCAAGTCACCTCCTTTTTATCACCAAATGACTGGACTATTAACTATGATTTACTTTCACATTCAAGATAGTGTGATGAAAGTGAATCTAAGCTCTGCGGATTTAGAGTAGTAATGATTTATACATGTTCTTATATTTAATTTGTATGACGTTTCTAAGTGCTTTATAAAGTCCAAGGAATAAAGAATTTTTGATTTTGATTTTTGATTTTGATTAAATAAATAAATATTCATGGACAAATTACACACTGCCATCTAGTCCCAAACTAAGCAAAGCTTGTGCTATGGGCACTAGATAACTGATACTATACTTAACATGCAGTTTTTTTTTTTGTATATACGTAGGTACCTAAAATACATTGAAAACACCCAGACCAAAACAAACAGAAATGTTCATGCATACAAATGTGTAGGGATCGAATCCGCGACCTCGGAGTCAAGGTGGCCATTACTAGCCATTCGACCACGAAGCTCGTCAACTACCGTCGATTACCTTATACGTATTTAGTGAAAACGCATCCCAATAAAGTAGTTTCTAAAAATTATCACGTATTTATTACGTCACGAGTATTCGACAAAAAGATCCAAAGAACACATCCTGCAAGAAATAAAACCGCACCACAAACACATTATGCCGCTGAAATGTGTATTTGTGGCAGAGATTGTGTGCCTATTTATTTTTCGTCCCTCCCTCGCCGCCCGCGCCCCTCGTCCCCTGCGACACTCGCATTATTTGCCCACCCCGTAGAGTTTGCCCACGTGTGTCCGGGTGTCAAAACGTACTATTTTATTTATGCCCAGTGCCCGCAATCAAAATTATTTATGCTTTTTATATATGGAAATCTCGTCCTTTGTCCGACGGGCGGTTGAGCGCGTTTTTCGTCCAAAATTGCTTTTTATTCGACGGCCGACTTAATAATATTTCTGTAATTAAAATCTCTGAGCGTTTTTGGTTCTGACGCAATTTATGCGACTTTTTCGGAAGCCATTTTTGAAATGGTTATTAATTGTTAAGATTATTATTGTTTATGTGGTTTGACAGGACAATAGCCACATAGTTATATTAACAATGGCATTTCGTCTACGAATGAATACTCGCAGGAATGGAAGCTTTTGTTCAATGAAATTCGGCTCTACTGTAATTTATATTGGTATTTAATAATTAGTAACTACATGACCAAAGAAAGGTCAAATGAGTGAGGTCACCAAAAAGGAAGGAGATGCTGCATTGGCAGCGGGGGTGGCGGCGCGCAAGCGATATTTTATGTTGCGAGCGTTAATTTGGCTACGGTAACCGCTTTACATCAGGCTGGCCGTATGCTTGTCTTTTGCCCCTCTCTCATATAGAAAAGAGAGTCAAGCGGGGGTGCTGCATGCGTACACAGGCTTTGTAACTGCTTTCCATCAGGTGGTCCGTATACTTGTTTACCACCTTAGTGGTATAAATAACGACATAATTCGAGTCAAATCTATAATAAAGTTGTATTTATGGGCCTAGCCCAAATGTATGCCTTCAGAAACAATTCTCTCTGACTTAACGAGGTGTGGACTCACAAGTTACAACGAAAGTCCATTAACAATGAAATTATCTAGGTCATCCATATTATACTATATATCCGAAGTTTAGTAATTATGGAGTTGCAAACAACCATCTTTATAACCAAAGCCAACTTTACTTGCACGAGGTACACCCTGATGTTTACCAAATTTGGCCCTGGCGAAAAATTGGTAGGGCATATCGAGTCTGTAAAAACGGGACTGACGGCTTAACGTGCCCTCCGAAGCACGGTGGAGATCGAGATAAACCCATCCATGGACAGGCTACGGTCGACGTTGCTTAACTTGCATATTCGATGACGCATTCGGGCTGCTAATTATTATATTATAAAAATTATATAATAATTATTAAATTATATTAAATTATATAAAATTATCCACATGAGGGAAACCGCCTACATAGCAAGTCTTTAAATAAATAAATAAATATTCCTGGACAAATTACACACTGCCATCTACTCACAAACTAAGCAAAGCTTGTGATATGAGTACTACTTAACTGATATTATACTTAGATACATTTTTTTCTAAATACATATGTATGTATTTATACATAGAAAATACCCAGACCAAGACAAACAGACATGTTCATGCACACAAATATCTGTCTTGTGCGAGAATCGAACCCACAACCTCGGAGTCAAAGTGGTCATTGATAACCATTCGACCACCGAGCTCGTCAAATATCTGTCTTGTGCGAGAATCGAACCCACAACCTCGGAGTCAAAGTGGTCATTGCTAACCATTCCACCACCGAGCTCGTCAAATATCTGTCTTGTGCGAGAATCGAACCCATAACCTCGGAGTCAAAATGGTCATTAATAACCATTCGACCACCGAGCTCGTCAAATATCTGTCTTGTGCGAGAATCGAACCCATAACCTCGGAGTCAAAATGGTCATTAATAACCATTCGACCACCGAGCTCGTCAAATATCTGTCTTGTGCGAGAATCGAACCCACAACCTCGGAGTCAAAGTGGTCATTGCTAACCATTCCACCACCGAGCTCGTCAAATATCTGTCTTGTGCGAGAATCGAACCCACAACCTCGGAGTCAAAGTGGTCATTACTAACCATTCGACCACGGAGCTCGTCTTAAATAATTTCTTTCTTTCTCTAGATCCGTTCTTGTCCACTCCGACCGCCCGTATACCGAAGATCGATTCGCCATAGCAATATAGCTCGGAGGGAAACCGCACGTCTCATTGATTTGGGATTATCCTCCAAGATTAGACCACCGCTCACGATCTCTAACTATTCCCCCAAAGCCTCTTTATTGTGCCTACGTTTAACTATACTTGTTGTGTGTTTCGGTTCATATATAAACCATAAAACAATTCTTGGAGTCGTTACTGTATATTTGATTTAGCTGTCAAATGAGATGTCGCTATGGTCGTCTTATATACGTTACATAATAAGGTAAAATGCGGAAATAGTATCTGAGGGTCTATCGCTTTTTTATACAACGTCGGGCGCCAATCAAGCATACGACACGCCTGATGTAAACCAATCAACGTAGTAATAATATAAACGCTTGCAATACAAGGAGTATTGGACGCACTCTGGCACCGCTACTAACGTAGCATCTCCTCATTTCTGGTACATTGTAACTTCTGGTAACCTCAATCCGAAATGCACCTTTCAATGTCTTATATTTCTTAAGGGTTTCAAGATAAACAGAGCTGTTGTTGTAAATAGCTTATTGTACAAAAACAGTTACAGTACACTGAATGATAAAATGTTGACATACAATTTGTACAAAGGCAGATTTATCCATCAGAGCTATTTATTAAGGCGACGTAAGTAAGTAATTTCGAATTTTATGAAATAACTATTACGGAACGTACAAACGTAATTTACGTACAAACCTTCAAAATCACTGAGCGCCTGGTACAAAATTTGAAGATTTTTACGTAACCTCGCGACGAATATTTATTTTATTTAAGAATTGACAACCAGATCAACTCGCACAGATAGGTAATGACTATTATTTTTATTTACAGTTTTGACGTTACTATGTACTAATTGTGTACTAATTTATGTGCAATAAAGAATATATGATTTTGAAGACGTTGCTTAGCAAACAAATACAAAAAAAAAAACAATTAAAAAATACACTAAAAATCAAAAACTCCAAACAACACTTTACAAAACTTAATTATAAACACTAATTAGTATTAGAACCACGCAACAGAATTAAATCTGAAGAACTAAAGCGTACTTTAAATTCAGTAAAAGCTACCCGCTCATTTATAAGATCCATTTATAAAGTAATCGTTTTAATACGCCATAAAGAAACTGGAGAGTTTTCCTCATAAAAATACCCTTTAAAGAACCTGCTACCTTTGTGTGGCCACGGAAGCACTCGTTAAGGACTTAAAATGTTTTTATTTAGACCTTTTCACAGTATGAATTGTGGCCTTATCCCGAATCACCTACCTTGTTTAAGCGAAAAAGTCTGTTAAACCCAGCTGTGTGGTTTTGATGTCAAATTATTAAGTCATTAGTAGTACATTAGACGATTTATTAAAATACTAGCTGTTACCCACGGCTTTGCGCGATTGGTCATTACTTTAATCAAACTTGCCCTTCCCGTTCCCTTGGAAATAAGATGTTTTTCCACGATTAAAAATAGTATATGTAACCCTCCAGACTTTAACTATCTCAGTAGATAAAAATCATGTCAATCCATCAGTTTCTTTCGACTTGAAAGAAGGACAAACACTTTCAGATTTATATTAAATTATGGATGTCCATTTTTTAATATCATAAATGTGAAAGTGTCCACCCATGTGCCCGTAGTGATTGCTTTCCATCAGGTGACTCACATTCTCGTTTGCCCCTCCATCCTATAAAAAAATAGATGTAGAGAATTCTAATTTAATTTTGTACCAAAAAAGTGAAAGTTTAATTTTACCTATTTCCTTATCTATTCCATGATTGTGAAAGTGAATATAATAATAAATTAAAACATAATTTTAATTTAAATAAATTTGCAGTGAGTAAATCACCCGATTTAACATATTACGCCTTATTCAGACGTAGCACTAACTCCGATTGCGTCGAACGTGACACTGCATCTCACTAGCGTCGGCTTTCTCTTACCGATCGTCGTGTGACACACATCTCCGATATCATTTTACTTACTTGGAAAAAGGCGTGAATTATTAGACCATTACGGGCATATTCTATTGATTCAGATATTTTATTTGTCACCGAGCCAAAACACGCCTCATAACTATAAAATTAAGTGACTTAAAAATTTATAAATAAAAAAAATGTTTAATTTGTTCCCTACGTCACGCAAAGAGCTTTTAACCCTTCATGCATTAGGGGATAATAACCCGCATTTTACGCGAACGACATTCACGGGAGCCGCAGAATAGTCGTGAATACCTTTATAGCGTCAAGCTAGTCGGAGTTTTTTACTGCACACCATAATAGTTGAGTGGATTAGTCAGATTGCCTAGTTTTGCGTACTTGCGGGTCGACTGTAAAGGCTTTTTATGGTAGAACTAAACCAGCTTTACTAAATAGTATACAGTGAAGAATTTTGGTTACTTCTTTTAGATATTTTGACGGATGACATGTGTTGACAAGATGTAGACCGACTAAATTTGTCTAGTCAGCGATGGCAGATGTTTCAATGTTAATGATCTTCCTAAACTTGTGAATTTTTTTTCAGAATCAACTTTATCACCTATATGATAATTATTATGTTAATAAGATGAGGTATGATATATTAGCTACTAACCAATATACACACTAGGTTAACTCGAAAAAAAAACGGGTTGCACTCCGGGAGTGCCGGCAGAAGTGAAAACATTAACGTTGTGCATTTTTGAATATTTTGGAATGGTTAGGGAATAATTTCGCACGAATTGCTTAATTAACAGTAGAAAAGTACTATCATTTATGTGGTAAAATTCATTTATTGCGCTATCGTACACAAACATGACAATTTATATTAGAAATAAATAACAGAACATATATTTTTGCCGCGCAATAGAAAGAGAGGGGGATATTATTTCCTCTCCTACGCCTCCGCGCCGGCGGTCTACTCTCCCCCCGTCTTACGAATTTTCGATCAGGTCACGTGTCCTGCCCGAGTTTAACATTTTTTACCCATCCCAAAAACTGCACACCAAAGAAGTTTTCACTTCAAAAATGGAAGAACCACCAAAATTGACATCCCTGAATTCTCGCAAAAACAATTTGGGCACAGCTAAGCGAAGTGCCTCATCACACGGGCAGAGTTATTGCGTCCCACCTCGACAATTTTTAATTTCTACCGAGCCTATCCACGGTTTTGCTAATGGCAGCCTAATGGGCAATGAATATTAAATCCGAATGCTCCAAATTAAAATGAAATAAAATTAATTTCCCCGTCGTATTATTGGAGTTTCAAGTTGGAACGTTTTTGATTGTATCCGGACTATGTTATTAATTATATTAGGGTTTCATTTTGATAGAGCTTCACATTTTTATAATTGGACCGTGTTATGCAGAATCAATCCAACCGACAAACAATGCCAAATTGAGAGATATACATAGCGAGAAACGGCAAATCGAGTTTTATATATTCGTAACCAATTCTAGTAGTTTGATGGCATATGCTTCACAAAGCATATACTCCATAATATTTTTTATTACTATTTAAACTGAAAATAGCTTTAACTTAAAAGCAACGAAATTTTGGTTGGTTCTATTCTGGATAACAGGGACCAATTATCCTGTTGTTAATGTGAAACGGACTTATTGCGGGCCAGCTTGCATCCAAGACTTCGTACTCGCATTTTCCGTTATCTCGGTGTAATTATCAAAATTTCTTAGTGGATGCCTACGTCATAATAGCTACTTGTATGTCAAAACTGCCTAATTTCAACCCAATGGGTCCAGTCATTTGAACAGTGCGTATTTCAATTAGTAACAATTCCCTTTTATAGATACACAAAAATGATAAAAATAAATTTCGAATATATGTAGGCACAGTACAATAGTTCAAATAGATTTTTTTATACCGCTAAAGTGTAAAACAAGCATACGGCCCGCCTGATGGAGAGCAGTTACCGTAGCCTATGAACACCAGGGGCATCGCCCTTGCCGACTCTGTAAAAACCTCTTCACGCCCTTTTTGAAGAACCCCATGCTGCAGTCTCCCGAGGAAACCTCGACAGGCAGTTCATTCCACAGCTTGACAGTACGCGAGGGTGGTATACCTACCCATTTGTATACAAACCTTTAGATTGGCATTCATTTATAATTTTCACATGAGGAAGGGTTAGTTTCGCTCTCAAAAATATTAAAAGATCATACTTAGCAGTATGTACGTTTTTAAGGCTGCCCCGTCCGGATACATTGCCGTACAAATGTAGAAAGAAATTGTTTTCCGGTTTGTGTGTTTATTGACACCAATTTTTACGCAATTTTGGATTTAAATTAATACATCGCGAGTTCAACTTCAAAATAATTAAGCAACAGGCTTAGTTTATTTATTCGAACGTTTGAATAACTTTATTTTGCGTCAATATTGTGTTGTATTTTTTTAATTCACCGTTGGCAGCAGGTTGCCTAGTGCGCAGGGCTAACTGGCAGTTGAATTCGTATAAATGAAATGTTCATATAGGAAGGAATCAATACGCTGTAAAATATTTAAAGTTAATAAAGTCATATTCTAAAAGCTATCATTTGAAGGCAGGCGATGCCTATCTACGTCATATAATCTCAAGAACAGTCGTCACAATCTTACTCAATTGGAGAATCGAATACTTCGATTATGTCAAGCGATATGTATGGGTGGTTTTAAAACGGACCATTGAAATTAAAATTTGATGAGGGAAGGAGAAAATTAAAGGTATGTGATTTCTAAAGAAGGTTATTAAATTAAATTAATATCAACAGGATAATCTTTGCTAGTCAATGGTTTTAAAAATCAAGTCAATGTATGTGCGCGCCTAATTCAGTAGTTTTCGGTAGTATGTAAGTAAATACTCAGTTAAATACTCTTAGTTTATACTACAAACTGCCTGATGGAAAGCAGTTATTGCAGCATATGGTGTATTATAAAACATGTTATCTTAAAGAAATTAAAGAATAATTTATAAATATTCCTGGACAATTTACACTGCGCCATCTAGTCCCAAATTAAGCGAAAAGCTTGTACTATGGGTACTAAATAACTGGTATAATACTTAAATACATTTTTTTTTTGTAAATATATACATATAATACATAGAAAACGCCCAGACCAAGACAAACAGACATGTTCATGCACACAAATGTTTGTCTTGTGCGGGGATCGAACCCGCGACCTCGGAGTCAAAGTGGCCATTGCTAACCATTCGACCACCGAGCTCGTCATTAATTTACTAGTTTTATGGATGCAAAATACATGTCTCAATTTTTAGTTGTATTAAAAATCATGATATATTACATTAGACGCGTGCAACACCAGGAGCATCACTGGCGTGTTGCCGGCTCTGTAAAAACCTCTTTACATCCTTTTTGAAGTACCCATTTTATAGTCTCCTGAGAAAGCTTCGAGAGAGACTTCATTCCACAACTTAATAGTGCGTGGGAGGGAGAGTATTCCCACGCACTATTAGTTTATCAAGCAGCTCTGTACACGACCACTACGATTCTAAAGTGTAAGCTGATACTGTTGATCGTTGGCACTTGGCGGAACATTATAATCATAATGTATGTGTAATGTAAATTATAAAATAAAGCACTTATATTGTTCCACGTAATTATATTTGTTTTTAACGACCGATTTCGCCGCTAAGACATTATCAAAGTAAACAGATGGTGTTTGTGTTTCTAATACATGTAAAATTATCTCTGCTTTGTACTTTAAAACGTTACCGAGGTTTTTTTTTTTTAAAAAAAGTAAGTTGTAATTATATGAAATAATATTTGAAGCAGTAGCTTTTAATGTTGTTACTCTTTACATGTTAGTAAATAAAATAGTAATTTATATATAACTGTAAAAATGATTTGTTTTTGTAAAAATATTACCTATGTGATAATGTTTCATATAAAATAAATTTCTTTTTACACAGCAACAACTTAAGTTTTTGTTTCAATAATCAACATATTACATACAATTAAATAAAAAAATAGTAACAGAAAAACAAATAAAACCAATATAATTAGGTAGAACAGTACAAGTGTTTTATTGTATTACTAGCTGATGCCTGCGACTTCGTTCGCTTGGACTTAACCTCAATAAAAAATGGTCATCAGATTGAACAACTTTTGCTAAGGCGTCAGTTTTATATTTCTTATAGTTTACCTGAACCATTAAGGTTCTGCATCAGGTATTCCAAATCTTGGATTTTTATAGCTCAACAGAAAATGCTCATCAGGCTGAACAACTTTTACTAAGGCGTCATTTTACACCATAAATATGTAAACTTTATTTTAAACATTTAATAATATACAAATAACTTATAAATAAAATACCTACTTAAATATAACTTAGAAATAAATAACTATAAATAATGAAGCCCCGCCAATTCGTTACCCACTTGAAAAGTGCCCAAAAGGCTGGCAGCATTGCCACGTTGAATGGCAATGCTACTCCTCTGGCCGAGATATTGGCCAGCCCTTTGGTCATGTGATAATTATAAGGCGTCATTTTTATATTTCTTATAGTTTACCTGAACCATTATGGTGCTGCATCAGGTGATCCACTTTCCAAAATCAATTATACCCTATATGTTGCCCAGGCTTAACAGCTATATAACAAAAAAAGTTTTATTCAAATCCGTACATACAGACAAACAGACAGACATTTTTTATAAATTCTTACTCTATTACTATATCTCCATCACCTCCAATTGTTTTTTTTTGTAAATATATTCAATGTACAGACACATTATTTTTACTGTTTTATTATAAGTATAGATTATAAAGTGTAAGGATGAAAGCCGTAGCGAAGCCGCTATCGATCCATGCAATTTAGCGATATGTAACAATAATTTTTCAGTATAAATGCATTTGATTTTGCGTCTCGTAACAGACTCAGAGATGTTCCCATACTCCAAGTTTGTGCAAGGTAATCATTACATCATCTCAGAGATTAGAACCTTGAAATGACCGTGCACTTCCAGAGAGGGTTTCTTCCTCGAACTCTCAGGTTGTGGAATGAACTCACTGCCAATTTTTTTTTTATACTATGTCCAGTCGCAGACAAGCATACGGCCCGCCTGATGTGAAGGACTTACCGACCTCACTCACTCGCAGGAACACAACAAGCCAGAATACGGCAGCCAAATAACTATTCCCTTGAAATTGTTATTTGGCTGCGGTATTCTGTGAGGTACATTCCCCAGTCGGGTAGCTTACAAATACGCTCTCTTTTCGCCAGAGCTTCGTTTGTCAGTCAGCAGGGTGTACCGCGTGCAGGTGAAGTTGGTTTTGGTTCAAAGACGTTGATATACCCCATTAAATTTTCCAGTAGTACTAAAGCATATTCTTTATCAAAGGATTTTTATAGAATCAGCAACACGTGTGATATCTCTGGTATTGCAAGCGTTCATCTGCTGAGTATTTTTCGTTAGGCGAGACATATGCTTGTTTTGCGGGGTATACACTCTCCACCTTTTTGTTTTCTCCATTCTTCGCTAACAAAGTATCGTACTATCAACTGTGCGCCGTATTTTCTTTAAGCTAAGGGTACACTAGACTCTGAAGTTGCGCAACGCAATTTGTTTAAATGATATAATAATACATAATATACGAATAAAATATAAGGTATACCGCACTAGGCTGCAAGCGTCTGTTTAATGATACTGCGCTGCGCGGCACTTTTTTTTGGCTTTTTTATGACCAACCAAAAGACATGTCGCTCTGCTGCATCACATAGTTCCACCTAATACGTCGGTCTTTTTGACGAGCTCGGTTGCGTAGTGGTCAATGACGCGGCTTCGACACCAACGCTCGTGGGTTCGATTCCCACACAGAACAAACATTTGTGTGCTATAAATCACCCAGACCAAGACAAACAGACACGTTCATGTGTCTGTTTGTCTTGGTCTGGGTGATTTCTATCTATTAAAAGTATGTATTTACAAAAAAAAAATGTATATTTACGTATGTTTATCAGTTGTCTAGTACACATAACACAAGTTTTCGCTTACTTTGGGGCTAGATGGCGCTGTGTAATTTGTCTGACAATATTTATTTATTTATTTAAAAAAAAGACCCACGTTGGCAAGTTTCTTTCAAGCATTTCTTCTTCTTTCATTTATTAATTTATGTTTTGCCAGGACATACACCTGTATTGAACACCTGAGTTAACTAGTGTGCAAAATAGCTTAACTACTTTTAAATACTTACTGCAAAACTCGCAAAATAGTTGCGTAACAAGATTACTCATGTACATGATGTACATGGTATGGTAGAAAAACACCAGGTATTTCATCACGCATATTGCTTAGACTACGTCACGATTTTGGTTGTCAAAATCTGTCATTTTCCATACAAAATACAACTGATGACGTAGGCAAGTTCAAATCACGTGACCGCTTTTATGAATAAAGATCATAGCTGATATCTTTCTACCATGTATAAAACCACCCTAAAAGTGTTTATACAGAATTTTTCACTGAGAAACAATGTTTTGAAATCGACCAAGTTGAATAGGCGATCGTTGCCTCACCTAATCTCGCAAATGGTTCTCAATCTTCATTCAATCGGCTTGATTGCGTCAAGCGTCGATGTGTAGTAAGATTTCGCAGGCATACCTCTCCGACTCGACGAAAAATACGTTTTAAACAATAGAACGAAACGGACGTCTACATGAGACTTCACTTTATTACTTCGTTTGCAGACTTTAATTAATTAGTGTAAGTGCCGGTGAGTCTCGGGAGATTGGTCATTAATTAAACGGGTCTTTGGCTATCGATCTCGAGGCAAACAATACACTTTATTACTTTTATTACCCATTTCATTCGCTGTCTCGTAGCTCTGCTGCGGCCGCTTTTTACTATTAATGAGTGCTCCGTGGCGATCTATAGGAAAAATGTACTTCCTTATTGTATTCTTTGTGATTTATAAACCTGCCGATACAACTATTTATGGGAAATGAGAGTGCTCTAACTTCAATGGACGTTAGTCGGAGCATTAATGGACGCGGACTTATAATAAATATACTACGGTCATTGTTTTAGAAGCAATTTAATTACTCCTTATAATTGAGGGAGCGAGGGGAACGCTGATATATATATATATATATATATACGCCGAAAAGTCATTCTTAGAAATGAATAATGAAACTTGTAACAATTAAATACGGCGACATGGTTGAGGTTTGTGTCGAAAAAAATCGAGATCGATCATGTCCTTGAAAAATGATCATCAAATACATTGTCTATTGTAATCAATGGAAAACTTACACTCAGCGAAACTACTCGCTCTACTCAAACTCGACTTCGGCCCCGTGGGCTAGAATCCAACTTAGCGATGTTTGTAATTAAATCTTGTTTATTTTCTGTTGACGAAATTGGAAGATGATCGCTTCTCTACGTTCAATTTTAAAGGTCGTAATAACAATCTTGGAAATAAGATGTACTAGATAAATAGCTGTATCCGAGACTTTGTTCACGTCGACTCTGGAGACACGGTTTTACAGTTCTCCTTTTTTTTCCTGTTTTTAGTCATTGACTTTGACGGATTTTTTTCTTTACTTACGCTATAAAACACTGCTACTTGCCAAATTTCTTGAGTCAAAATCAATCAGAAGTACCTTATAAGTAATTTCCCTTGCGAATATCAAATTTTGAGACACAAATGGCTATATCTTCTGATTGAGTAAAGTTTTTCACGACATAGCTCTCAGTGTCAGTAAACTGAAGTGACAGGCCACATCTCATGGCCGAGTCAGCGATGGCAGATGGAAAAGGAAAGTCCTAGAGAGGAGGCTGCCTATTGAGCGACGAAGCGTATGGCACCTCCTCTCTAGATGCACCGACGACCTAAAAAAAGTGGCTGGTAGCTGGTAGCGGTTGGATGCAGAATGCTGCTGATCGCATATATCCAGTAGTGGGTAGATACAGGCTGATAATAATGATTATGAAAGTTTAAAATATTTAACGTAATTTTTTGGCTACGGTAACCGCTTCACATCAGGCGAGCCGTATGCTTGTCTGCCACCCGAAGTAGTATAAAAAAAAAAAAACCCTGCGAAATTAATTGTCTTTGAACCAATCCAATTTTTCGTTTTCATGACAATTTTCATTAAACACAACTCAAACTCAAATATATTCTACTTTTGTTCAATGATTCAAAATGTATTATGAATATAAATTTAATTCTATCTCCATTTCTACTTTTTTACTAATGTTCTTTTAGTTTTAATCTATCTCTCTTTTATACCACAGATAAAAAATCATCAGCTTTGAAACTCCGAACGCTCTTATTTATATTCCAGAAACATTCGTATAAAATATAAAATTGTTTTATTGAGAATGTTTTTCGTTCAATACAAGCCTATGTTTTGAACCAGCTTTGATGTCAGCTTATTTAAACAGAGGGCTTCAGCCTTTATTGCGTCACTTCAAATGTTTCTCTCTACATATTATATTCCCCAAAAAATGTTTCCCCAGTCGCTTTTACCTTTTATACTTGGTTTTTTATTGACTTATTTTAATAATGTTCGAATATGAAAACATGTACATTAATTTCCCTTCTTTTACAAGTTTTTATTAGTTTCCAAGGAAACCCACCGTTACATTATTTTCCATGTAGATGAACACAAACAAACCGACAAAGATATCTGTGCTTTATAAACATCATCAGCCTGTATCTACCCATATATCTGGATATAAGCCTTTACCAATCATAATCATATCATAATCAGGTCATTTTAGTCTCCACTACAGGAGCACGACCCTCTCTCGTCCGTCCAAGACAGAAGGAGGATTTGGCCTACACTCCCCACGCTGGCCAAACCGGTTGGGGAGGCCTGATCGAGGTTTGATAATGTATTTCCCCTTAGTCGCCTTGTACGACATCCACGGGAAGAGACGGAGTGATTCTATTCTAGTCTGCCGGAAAACACACGGCCTTTACCAATGCTTTCCACCAAATATGATCCTCTGCTTTCCGTATCCAGCCGCTTTCTTAAGGTCATCGGACCATCTAGAAAGAGGTCGTCCAACGCTTCGTCGTCCAACGCTTCGTCGTCCTACGCGCGGCCTCCACTCAAATACCTTCCCTCCTCCATCTGCCATCACTTACTCGGCAGTTGTGACCGGCCCATTGCCACTTCACTTTAACTTACACGATCTGACTGCACATACCGCGGTGAAACTAAGTAAAACATAAAAAATCTATCGACGTGTCTAAGTACCAACAACGAGCATAGTTAAACATAAAAAAAAATATTATTATAATGATGATGCATTATATTTAGTACAATTGAACAGCTGCTTCGAATTTCATGGTTGATTTAAAAATATTCAATAGCGAGACATATTTTCCGCTTTCCGCTGAAAATTCAAAGATGTTTCGTTCAAAGTTTTGACTTTGAAATTAGTTTTTAAACTTTGTGTCAACTGAAAGTTTGTTGCAGCAGTTAGAAGATGTTTAAAAATATGCCAGACGGCGATTTTGAGAATATGAATATAATGTACTTTATGTACCTTGACTTGTTGCTGTGTGCTACACTATTCTTAGACTGTGGTGCTATGTAATTACGTACGCGTTGATTGTCGGCGTCCTCGTAGAATTACTGCTACGTAAATACTACGCCGTAGCAAGTAAACGTCGTATTGCATGTAGACGTATCGTAGGCACGTAGAGAAAAACTTGTAGCAAATCACTAAAGTACAGCGTAATATAGTATTCTTCTAACACTTGTATTCTTCACTGAAGTACAGCGTAGGCGTCTTCTTCTTAGTCAGTACACTATTGCCAGAGTGGTCATCATTGTGAATCACGATGAGTAATCATTTTGGTAATACAACGCCATTCATCGCGAACTGCAGCTTTCCTGGTACATTCGCAAATCTAGCACTTTTCCTAGTTGCGGCCCTTGATATGGTCCGTCCATCTCATTGGTGATCTACTCCGAGGTCTGGTGCCTTCAATTTTTCCCTGACATAATCGCTTATAAAAAAACTTGTAAGTACTTACTTTATATTAATAATAATATTAAAATAGTACCCAAATCTTCCATGCTACGCAAACCTTTTACCTATAATATTCATATATTGACATTTCTCTCATTTCAAACTAGTCTGTATACATAAAAATCATGAACCTCTGAGATATTATCATAAAACATAACAAACAAAGAAACGTACTTTACATTCACGATATTAAATATAACTACTACTCCATGCAAGACTAACATTATTAACGAAAATTTGTAGTAACAAACAATATTAAACACGTAATAGAATTATGAGGAAAGATGCCTAGATATAATTACAGCAGACAAAGCTCCGGCAATATTTATAAGGGTTGAAATGGGGTTGAAGTTAACGTACGTCGAGACGGGCTCCGAGCGCCGAGCACCGAACACCAATCATTAGAGACGGAGAAAAGGCTGCAGTAATACGGAGTTACTACGCTCCCGCGGATCTAAAACTGAGGTATGCGTACACTGGTCCCTAACTAGAAATTAATTATGATAATCCCAATATTTTTTTTTTTCTCTGAATACATTTTACCATTAAACCTCACTGGAGACTGTTGCTAAGTGAAATAGACCCGCCTGTGTTAAATTAGCCACCAAGCACTCTCGATATTACATCAACCATTTTTTTGTGTGTGCTTGTTATCGGTGGGAAGTAATTGAAATAACCACAAGTTAATTGGCAATGAGTAATTAAAATTCCAGTCACGTTTTAATTAGATGTTTTTGATTGACTGATTTGCAAATATTTGTATTTGACCGTGTATACCGTCAAAAAGAATATAGATTGATCTGAAATTTAGTAACTTCTCTCATGCACCTGCTAATATACTTAGGAATTCTACCTCCTATACATGCGTAACCACGAATAACGTTCTAATTTAATTAAATTCGAGTACCTAAGTCAAAACTAGCTTAAAGATAAAACATTCTTGTATTGAATTAACTGTAAAAAAGTAAGCTTAAGTTAGGGTCACGATTCAATTTCGGCGATAGTACGTAACGTAATCACCAACGTACGTATATCGAGTCACGTGGTTGCACCGCGATCTCGATGAGTGCTAGTCGCCGACCGTAAAAATAATGGGCGAGAGCGGCCGAGCGAGTTCTGCGAGCGAAGTCTAATTCCTGCTCCACAGGGGCGTGAATTCGTGATGACTCCTTTTGTTTATATTGCCCGTATACCTGGTATTTTTACGTAAAAAGAACAGATAGCTTTGTTAGAACGAGTGTTTAACGTTGTTGCCATTTCCAGTTTAATTTTAGCTTTGGCATATTTCGAAATTCGTGTAATATTTTTCTAATGGAACGCGATATTTTTCTTACATCTTTGCAACAGACATAAGTGAATATCTACGTTATTTACGATAACTGCGTATATAACGTACTTAATTAAGCAATCAATCAAACGTTATTTGCGGAGAATATGGGTAATATACAGGTGATATTAAAGTTACATAGTCTATGATATTCTGCTGTATATAAAGATAAGATAATTTATTTGCGAAAATAAGGTACAACAAAGATGTTACATATATTAAAATGTTCAACTTATTCTACCCTCGCAGGGGCGTGCAAATATTTCGGTCAATTTATTATATTATTAAATTATTTATCATTATATTAAAAATCGGAAAATTACTCATATTTCATACAATAAAATTAATTCACATCAAAAACAATACATAATTTAATTAATAATTTCATTTTATATCATATCATATAACAGCGTGCATATATATAAAATATTATTAAAAAAAAAATACAATAATTTCACACCCCGGCCACTCCATACAAATGTCGCGTCGTTAACTACTACATAAACAACGACGTCTGTGCAGAGCCTGAATGAGCATGTGTGCGTGCAGCGCCATACAAACTGTGCCAGATCTATCTCAGAGGGAAGGTAAGGTCGACACAAGAGAGCTACAGTCAGTGGCCTTACTGTACGTAGTACTATTGCTGTGATAATATCAACATTAAAAAACAGTCAAATTATGCGATGTTATCAAAATTGAATGAAATGTCAATACTTAATTGTTTCTATTTTTATCATTGTTGTTGTAACGTGCTACAAAAACACGGTGCAATATTTCATAATGTTAAATATTAATAATTAATTTTTAAAAAAATAATAACAATCTAGACAATAAATATACAGTCAAAATTGAGGGATAATATTTATTATCATTTTGTCATTTGACAAACATATATTATGGAGGGTTTATAACATCGAACTACGTGATAGTATAATGCATTACCTATTAGTTATAACGTTAACGAATTAAACTAAGATGACTGCTTCATTTTGACATTCGCCAATATTTGGTGGCTAATTAGTGACGGCGGGTGACAGGGATCATCCCACACTCACGCGTGAAAAACTATAACTTCGTCATTGGCTAATGGTTTTGTGCAGAATAGACTATAGAAGTTACAACGCTGTTTCTTGAATTTAACACGTGCTCAATTGGACTGTTTACTGGAAGGCGCTAAACAGGGTTCACATAAGTAAAACATAAGTTGACGTTAACAACCCTTATTCATTCCACTGCTGTGATATGGGTCTCCCCTCAAGCGAAGGGGTCCAGAGTATTCTCCAGCACGTTGCCCGACTGCGGGTTGGAGAAGAGGTAAAACATAAGTAATTAATGAAAATATGAAACCGATTTTTTTCTATTCATTTAATAAAAAAAACCGGACAAGTGCGAGTCGGACTCGCCCACCGAGGGTTCCGTAGGTACGTAGTATCATTATTAAATTTGATATTTTTCATTATAAATAAGAAATAAAGCGTCGAAAAAAATAAGTAAAATATATTTTGCAATGTGTACATCAAGCCCTTTCATATGATACCCCATTTGAACTAGTAGTTTCAATTTGAAATTTCGACACCCTATAAAAAATATAGACCCCCTATTTTTTAAGATCTATTTACAAATGTATAGTTTTGAGTGTACTTGTAGTCTATAACGATGTTACTTGCCAAATTTCATAGTTCTAGGTCAACGGGAAGTACCCTATAGGTTTTGATTCCCTTGAGTGTGTCGAAATATGCGTTTTTTGCTGAATAAACGGCCGTAACTTTTTTCTACGTAAACTTAGCAGTTTGATTTTTTTTTCACTTCATGGGACCGTAGACCTGAGTATACAGTTCAAATTTCAGCTTGATACCTCCACGCATTCTCGACATAGAAATTCTTGACAGACAGACAGACAGACAGACAGACAGACAGACGGACAACAAAGTGATCTTATAAGGGTTCCGTTTTTCCTTTTGAGGTTCGGAACCCTAAAAATGAGTTGACGCGGGACGCCTGGCAAATATTATTTTGTATAGAAAATATGCATTTATAGTTCACATCAAAATATATTGTAATTTAAACTGTCGCCCGCTTAAAAGTACGGCCCAAAAAACGTCAATATAAAAAAACCTGTGATATTACTATTCGTGTTGGCAGCAATTTACTCTGAACCTTTAAATTGTGATGCTTTACTTGGGTTTAATATTGTTTTTTTATCAAAATTTAAGGCACCCAGTTGCAAATGGCCGTCGCGAGAAGCTGAAAAATAGTGGAATTGCGTGACTCTAGCACCCCATCAATTGTGGTACAAGTGATGAACTACTGGCGTGACTGTAACGTAGACGATGCTCGTGAGATACCAGTTTGTTTAAAAAAATCGTTGAATAAATTACTGCGATTAATAACACTGAGTCAACACTTTAATACTGTTATCGTTGCATCGTAACTTAAAATGAGGCGTTTTATTTACGGTTGAAAGCAAAGCTTTTTAAGTAAGTGAGTACTTAACTTTTCATTTTATTTTATTACAACTGTTTTCTTTTTGCATTAACGTAGAATTTATGATAGAATTGAAATATTCATATGCATTAGACAATCTAAAATGTTATTTGACATCAGTTGTAATTCTTTTGGAGTATATAATCGTTGCTAGAGTCGTCGGCGCGTGAATTACGCCACTAGTGTTAAGCTTCTTTGGTACCTTTGTAAAACTCTTCCTCGTATTCTAACTTCGACCTTGTATTTATAAAAACAATGCTTCATCACATCCTCCATTATTTCCTCTATCCTCTTGTGACTTACACTGTAACATCACATTTATCGTCAGCAATTAACTGGTCAGTCTACGTGCAGTGTCTTATCAGTGACGCTACGTCACTGGACTATCTGATTGATACCTTTAAAATACTATTAATAACTCAAGGCAGCGTTTCCCAATTAGTGATACGCCCAGGGGTATAGGAAAAACATACCTTCATGTTTTTTCTCACCGACATATTGTAATACAAAATTTACACGAACTTTAGAGTCAAAGCCAACCTCACCTGCACGTGGTGCACGCTGCCTAGTAGCCCTATGCTGCCTACCAGCCTGTCGACTAAAGGGGACGGGGGCCCACCACACATTCCCACCACTACATCTCCTGTGTAGCCTGGATTAACAGCGGCGACCGCCAAAAAAGGCAATGAACAGTGAAATCCATTGCAGTCCCGGGGGTACAACTACGGCTGCCTTGGAACTCGCAACGAATTTAATCAGAAGAAAGTAGTAGGAGTAGGAAGCTTTTGGAATTTTGGAATTAGCCTGTCGACTAGCAAAAAAGGCTTTAGCAAAAGAGAAATAGGGTTCAGCGTATTTGTAATCTGCCCGACTGGGGAAGTACCTCCACCTCACAGAATACCGCAGCTAAGCTAAGCATAAGCGACGCGGGAGCAATATTTCTTATTATGAGGGTTACATAATTACGGCTACGGTAACCGCTTCAGGCTTCATCAGGCGGAGCATATACTTGACTGTCATCCTACGTAGTATAAAAAAATACATACGTACGTTCGAAAAACATTGTATTTAACTAATAATTATTATTTTTGCTCGAGTTACACTAGTGTTACAGCAGGGAGCCCTTAAGCTGTAGAGTACAATTACATTACTTTTACGTAAACAAGTTAAAATAATATAAGGTTGGTCGCAAGTACATGCACCTAAATGACCCTAGATGGAACTAATGCTATCTACTTCATACTATGTGCCTTAAGGGGCAATTTATGCTATTGATTTCAGTGGCTTTAGAATATTTGTAAACTTTTGGGGTGTCAGTAATTCATCAACATCTTTGAACCAAAGCCAACTTCACCTGCACGCGGTGCACCCTGCTGACTGACAAACGAAGCTCTAGCGAAAAGAGAGGTAGAGGGCGTAATTGTAAGCTACCCAACTGGGGAATGTACCTCCACCGCACAGAATACCGCAGCCAAATAACAATTCCCTTGAGGGTTGTTGTGTTCCTGCGAGTAAGTGAGGCCACCAGAAAGGAAGGAGATGCTGCGTTGGTAGCGGGGGTGACGGCGCGCGAGCGATATTTTATAATGCGAGCGTTAATATGACTACGGTAACCGCTTCACAGCAGGCGGGCCGTATGCTTGTCTGCCATCCGACGTAGTATAAAATAAAATAAAAAACTAGGAAATTCTTTTGAATTCACCTGAGTTCGCAACGACCAGAGGGCCTTACCGGCTAAGCTAAAGATGATTGGATTTTTAGATTGCGAAAATTAAACTTTAGCTGAGATTTATAGCTAACTGTGTTTTGCTTAACTGATAGAAGCGAGCCGATTAAGCTGAAGCTGTTATGTAAGACCTATTTTTAGAATCAAAATATTCGATCAGAATCGGTTTCAGCTTCGGCGGTAGGGCCCCATATATCACGATCGCCGCTTTATAAGGACTCCCATAGTATGCAAGGGCCAAGCTGTTCTCATAAGTCTTCTGATTTAATAAAAAATAAACTATGCCAATCTAATTCAGACTATTAACGATATAATACTAGCAGTCTTTCGCGACTTCATCCGCATTCGTACAAACTTTGTTTCCATACCTTAATTCCTTCGGAGATATTTTTACAAAAATCCCTTCATTGTGCTCACTTACGTCGTATAGGAATCCTTTATACATAATTTTAACAAAAAAAGACCGACTCCACAAATTACAGTAAGCACCACTAACGTTTAAAAACACTATCAGAACCGAATTTTATAATATGAAAAAATGAGATCAATCTGGAAGTATACTCTTTGAAATAAAAATTGTTTTTTTTTTTTCAATTGGGTTTATAAATGACGCAGTAATTCAATAACAAACATTTTAAAAAAATACAACCGAATTGAGAACCTCCTCCTTTTTTGGAGTCGGTTAAAAATGCTTATAATCATTGCTTAACAGCAATTTATTTTATTATTAGCATTTTTAACCGACTCCATCCCAGCAGCAGAAAGAAAGGAAGAAGTACAGGCTGGCAATGAATGGGCGACCCCTTGGTGTTGCTGATATCCATGAGCGGTGGTAATTGCTTTCCATCAGGTAACCGACATGATCGTTTGTCCCCCCTCTCATATAAAAAAAAAGTATTTTTTTTCTGGTGAATTAAAAACACAAGCGAGAATCCTAAAACGAAATTGTTTCAGTTTCAATTCGATGAAAAAAAAACCTGCCCGGATAATATTCAATATACAAACTCACTACCCTTTTACTGTCTTATTATTATGTAACAGATACTTGATTGATCATAACAAACTTCATTAGGTACGAGTATCCGAACACATAAGCCCAAAAATACGCTAATACAAATCAATAATCAATAACCAAGCACCTTACAAGTGGAATAAGCGTTAATAAGAGCTATCTGACCTATTTCTGGCCCATAACAGGGGGATCGACGGTATTAAGATGGACTGGTTTGGAAGATAAGGTGGGGCCACTCGACCGGCTAATTGTGTCGAATAGATCCTATGAAGTATAGCTGCTATTCTTTTTATTCCCCTATGAAGGAAAGGGACGAAAGGTTCGATTGGGTAGAAAGATTGTTTAGGCTCGGCGAGATAAATGAATAGTTTTAGTGAAAGATTGTGGAATACATAACACGTATAAGTTATGGGATACAATAAAGCTCTGATCAAATCAATGCGGGAGTTAAAATTACAAACGTATTTTTTTTATAATGAGATTTGGGAAGTAGAAAGCTCATGTGTAGTGTACTGTGTAGTGTGAAATAATTACATGTCATATACAATATGACATGTAATTATTATTTATTTGACATTTTACATTATTTATTTGACATAATATATTGACAATATTGTAATATATATGTCGTGGTAATATCGTAGATTTGTTCACTTGAATTTCATGAAATGGTCGCATTTCATGAAATATTTCAGTATCTGTTGGCCACATGATGTGGCGAAGCATGTATCATGTATATGTGTGAAATATACATGATACATGCTTAAATATTGGTTTCGTTACTAATCGCCCTCTATTTTACATATTAAATTATACAATTTTTATCAAACATTGAATATTAATTCAAAGGCTGGACAAAGTTTAAAAGAGAATCAAGTTATATAAAAACTATGGCATTATTAGCAAAAATAATCAACAAAAAATCCACACATCCACAGCTATCTCTCAGCATTATAAAACCTCAAACGATAACAGCCCATAACATTATCGAGACTATAACAAAATTCCAATATCATAACTGAATACGGGCTGAACCTCACCCACTCATTTCGCCATAAAGTCTATATTAAAAAGCGTTGGCAACCCTGTCGGTCCGAGTCGCACGACATTCGTATTCACCTCGCACGTCGCTATACCCGCTATATATTTTCACTGCCGTCTTTAAGGCCGCGCGGGCCTCGGCGTGGTTGCAAAGTGGTTATAAAGCGATCCTAAACGTAGGGTTACTGCTATATAGTTTTTGGTTTTCGATGTATTGAATGATTAAAAAAATCACGTTTATTTTTATCTGCATCTACTATAGAATAGTATTAGGTTTGTTTTTATTTGTGGTCCCAAAGTACCACTCGAAAATATTACATATTTAAAAAAAATTGGATGCGTTGTAGCTTATTTAAAAAAATAGACAAAATGAGTTGAGATTTTTTCGATACCTGGGAGCTACCGCCTAACACCATTGTTATAGCTTTCGATTTTAGATTATCATTATTTTATGGGATAGCTTTGGTTACTGGTTTATCTCAAACGTGATTTTAGACGTAGAAACCTTTAAGACATTGAAAACGTAATTAAATGAATAAATATTTCTGGACAATTTACACAGCGCCATCTAATCTCAAATTAAGCGCAAAGCTTGTGTTATGGGTAATAAAGAACTGATAAATGTACTTATACATTTTTTTTCTAAATACAATCTTATAATACATAGAAAACACCCAGACCAAGACAAACAGACATGTTCATGCACACAAATGTTTGTCTTGTGCGGGAATCGAACCCGCGACCTCGGAGTCAAAGGAGTCAATTTTTTTTTAAATTAAAGCAGTGGATAAAATAATTAGCATATACAATATTATAGCAACAGTGAAAAAGCAACGGTTTTAGGCGCTAGGTCCTCGGTCTCAAAAAAATCCCGACTCATTTTGTCCAATAACCATTTTTGAACTATGGTACAAGGCGTCCAACAGAAACAAAAGCAATTAATTTATATATTTATAAAACAATAAATTTATATATTTTTCGTTTTAATGTAATGGACATATATATATATATATATATATATATATATATATATATATATATATATATATATATATATATATATATATATATTTAATTTTTAACTAAACATTGACATTTTGTATTTAATTTTATTTAACATTGAGATTTGTATTTAAATTGATATTCTAAATTTAAAATTGAAATTCTCAATAATTTTCAAAAATGTTACTATCAATGGATCATGTAGTTATCCGAAATAAATGAATTTTATTTTTATTTTATTTTGAATTTTTTATTTTATTTTTATAGTTGAACGTGTAAAGAACACAGTTGGACCAATTTAAATATTTTTTTTATATTATATAGATAATATTTTATTAGATTGAGTCACAATCCAATTCGTAACAACATTAAACTTTCCATACGGTAGATTCTCATATAAAGCAGAGGTTGAGATTTTTGGTCATTAGTAGTCATTACGGGGTACTTCATGTGAACGATATCGCAGAAGTTCTGTTAAAGTAAAATTACAGTTACATATCCAACTTGTGGCATACCTAAGTAGTTGGTAATTAAACTTTTGCTGTAATTAAACTGCTAGTTTTAAGATAGAGTGAAAGTAGAAAAAAAATATTTTCCTCTTTCCGAAAAATATATCTACAGAACCCAATTTTTGTTGATTGTTTAAAAGCATTTGTCGTTGATTACTAAATATAGACAAAATAATAAATTTTCTATTTCATACGTCAAATCTACAGACAAATTGTCCCAGGAGACTACAGCATGAGGTTCTTAAATAAAACCGGTCAAATGCGAGTCGGACTCGCGCACGAAGGGTTCCATACCATTATCTATAAAAACGGCAAAAAAAAAACACGTTTGTTGTATGGGAGCTCCCCTTAAATATTTGTTTTATTTTCATTTAATTATTTATTTTTAAAGTGAATATATAACTAAATATTATGTGAGTATTTCAAACATCTACCTATTGCCGTTATCAATTGCGAGCAAAAACGAGCAAAAAATCACGTTTGTTGTATGGGAGCCTCCTTAAATGTTTACTTTATTCTAGTTTTTAGTATTTTTTGTTATAGCGACAACAGAAATACATCATCTATGAAAATTTCAACTGTCTAACTATCATGGTTCATGAGATACAGCCTGGTGACAGACGGCCGGACGGACGGACAGCGGAGCCTTAGTAATAGGGTTCCTTTTTACCCTTTGGGTACGGAACCCTAAAAAGGACCTAAAGAGATTTAGCAGGGTCGGCAAAATACATATACTGTTCCTGGTGTTACATGTGTCTTTAGGCTGCTGTAACTACTTTACATCAAGCGGGTTTGTTTACCACCTTAATGGTATAAAAAAATCGCTGTCATCTTCCCATGTAACTTTACCATGTATTAATAAACAACAACCACTTCTTTAACTAATATTCATACATATTTCTATTTATTTATTTGGATGTCAACCCTACGAAAGGGCAACAATGTAAGCTAGGTTAACATAAGACGATAAGACACTTAAATGCGTACGTGTAAGTCGCTTTATGCAGCCATTTGATATGACGACACGATTAAACATCGGCTGTTTAACTGGTTGGAACAACAACGTAGGAAAACTTGGTGAAATCTAGATAAAACCGGTTACATTCGGCGCGTTCACTAAACCTTTGTTTGGGTAATAACTAGCACTTTTTTAAATTCGGCTCATCTCTGCTGAATGTTACTTTGATACTTTGACTAAAACCATAAATCGTCATCACCTGCCTTAATCACATTTTTTTTATTAAGTTAAAAAAATATAAGTTATTAAATATTTAATGTCATTATAATCTGGTGCACTGAGATACAGGCCTCGGCTTAGTTCAGGCGCCAGTCCCTCTCTATTAAAAAAATGTACCATCTATTTAACCCCTTGTTGTAAAACTGTTTTATAGAGAGAGAAAATAAACGATTTGAATTTGAATTATTAAATATTAATTATTACAGTTAAATATCGGTCAATAATAATTTTTTTAACCTTATTTTGGCATGATACCTATGTAAAATAATTAGGATCTATTTAAAAAAATACAGTATCCATTTTGTATTTCGCAGTCGGATAAATGACGTGATAGTCAGTATAATAATATGAACATACTGTTTATATCTCTATGGTTTAGCCTTGCTTGTGTAACCCTTTCTTGCCTATCTTGTTTGTTTGTTTTCGATTAGACAATGGTCCACAAAGATCTTCTTTTTTTTATTTCATAGACGAATTTCTTGTTGGGGATTCACGTAATGACATTTTTGAAAAATCTAGGCGAAGCCATGCATATAACTTTAAAATACAGTAAATCAACAGAAGGCGCGACGCTGTACAGTTCAGAATTTGTAAAGGAGCTTATGATTTAGTTGAAAACTAACCACGCGAATATTGTAACACAAATTCGCCACTAATAAAATAAAACAATAAACTACAACACTAAGCCGAGCTGTTTTCCCGCCATTAGCACACGCTAACTTAGTTCCCAACATAATTATCAACATTGTAACACTTCAACACTCAATATGACGATGACAATTAACATTTTATGGTAATCATAACGATATAATGTTAACGTGGTTTAAACCAGCACATCTCATAAAGCTGCGGCCAGATTAGTGCAAACGATATGAAACGCGGGACGCATTCCGCTCTACAATCGCATAACCGACAGTTGTGCGCTCACATTACACGCTGTGATCTAATTTAAAGCAGTAAAGTTTGTGTTATTTTGTGCAGTAACAAACAACTTTGGTGTTTTGATCTAAAATGTGACAGCGTAATTTTGAGGCTGTAGTTTACAGCATACGTGTATTTCAAATATACTAGGTGTGTTGCTTTTTTTGTTACTACGTCGGCTGCTAAGTAAATATACGACCCGTCTAATGTAAGATAGTTACAATACAAAGAGTAATACACACGTGCTGGTATCCCTGCTACTAACGGAGAACGGTGGTGACTCGTAAGAAAACAACAGCTTTGATAAATATATGTAAAGAATTGGATAAAATTTAATTTTTTTTTCTTCTTAGAGTTTATTTCATTATTATTAGTATTACTTTTATAGATAGATAGTTAAAATAGTTTAAACACCTATATATTTTTTTATTAACATACAAATCATTTAATAAAGACAATGGTTTCATAAAGTTCGTATCGAATTAATATTTTTTTGTATGCGTTCTGTTATGTTCAGATATAAAATTTATACTACTTCAACGATAACTCCATGGCAGTATATTGAGTAAAGCTGTTAATATGATAGCCTCAGCCATAAATCTCGTTAGTTATCCTTTGACATTGACTCAGTATATAGCGTGTGCGGCCAGTTAATACAATTACCGATTGCTGTCGCAATTTTCCACAAAACTTGGTTATCCCATGTAAAGTGTGTATTTTATATCCTTAGATGTTGCGAAAATTCGGTTGTGCAAAACGTGGCAATGACATTAGTTTGCTGAGTAACACTGATTGATAAATCGGATTATATTTTCATTTCGACAACCCGTTCGACAGCTCTACAAGGTAAAAAACGGGATACATGATGTGTCCCGTTGTTTATATTACTTTTTAAATAAGAAAAAACCGACGTTTCGCAGTACTTGACATTAATGTAAGTACTGAAACTGCGAAATGACAGGATGCCTTCTAATTTGAAACCCATAGTAAGATGTTTGCATATTTTAAGTTGATATGACCGACTGTTCCCGTTTTGTTAAAAAAAAATAGAAACAGTTCTATATTAACTAGCTGATCCGGCGAAAGTCGTACCGCCTAACAGTCAATGAATGTTGTGTTACTTATTAGCTGAAATTTATGATTTTATGGAAATAATACAATGGGATGGAAATAATACAAATGAAATGGAAATAATACAAAATAAATATTAAGTTCAGTACTTAATATTTGACAACCAATAAATATCTCAATCGTCTTTCAACTGACACCATTTTTATGGGAAAATGTTTTTTCTTTTATTTTATTTTTTCGTCCATTTTTCAATGTTTTTAATACTTATTGTCCTATTCCGGACGAAGATAAATCCAAATCCAAACACATAAAAATCGGTCCAGCCGTTCTTGAGTCATAAATGGTGTAATTAACACGACTTTGTTTTGTATAATAGATAAATAAATATTCCTGGACAAAAAAGAAAAGCTTGTTGTTGCTGTGGGTTAGAGATGACTGATAAAATATATACTCAGGTACATTTTTTTCGTAAATACATACATATAATACATAAAATTACATGACATAGTTTTAAAAACCGCGTGACTAATTAAAAGATTTTTTTGTGAGATTTTAAACATATTGTTTTATACTGGGCTCTAATAATGTAAAATAAAATGTCGTTCACCAACTAAAATTATTTCTCGCGCATTAGTTTATTTAGATCTGGGTGCTTAGCTGAAATCTCTGTTTAGCGACTCACTTTCTCGACTGTCGTGTCATCGCGCTTACACCTCCATGGCTAACTGTAAAATATTTGTCCCATTATTTATATTGATTCGTCCCATGTGCCGTGGATAGTTAGCATTAGTTTGTTCGCAGCCTAAATTATTTGCGTGTTCAACAAACGTGCTTATCGCAATTGGCGTCGTACTACACTAGCACCTCATTCCTTCATTTGTTAAAAAGTGTACATTTCTCATAAGCAACGCTTTGCTTCTGCATCCCACCTAAATTACTCTGTTGCACTAGAAAACTATTTAGTTTCGTGGTAAGCATTGTAATAATGGAATAAAATGCCATCCGTTGTATATTAACGTACAGGCTAGTACAGCTACTATATCTAGGTTTTTTTTTATACTACGTCGGGTAGCAGACAAGCATACGCCCACCAGATGTGAAGCGGTTACCGTTGCCATATTAACGCACGCAACATGAAATATCGCTCGCGCGCCGCTACCCCCGCTGCCATCGCAGCAAAGCCTTCCTTTCTGGTGACCTCACTCACTCGCAGGAACACAACAAGCCTCAAGGGAATTGTTAATTCACTGCGGTATTGCGTGAGGTGGAGATACTTCCTCAATCGGGCAGCTTACATATACGCTGTACCCTACCTCTCTTTCGCCAGAGCCTCTTTCGCTAGTCGTACGCACGTACGTACCATGTGCAGGTGAGGTTGACTTAGGCTCTAAAGATCGTGGTAAGCCATTTATACCTCTAAAAGTAACCCTAGGTGACCGGTAATTAGTAATTAATTGTGAATAATAGCAGTTATGGTCTTAGGGTATAAACGCGAACAAACGCGGTTTCTCTTTTTGTTTTTTAGATTGATAATAATTTATTCACAGTAATATTACATACAACACAATACAATTACACAATAGTTTCGTATTTCACGTAGGCTTACTAACGACTTAACCTGACAAGCCTATATTGCAATGGAACGTCTCTTCTAGTATGAAAAAATAACTCTTATAATAATAATTTTATTTGCTTTAATAAGTTGTTTTTTTTTACTACGTCGTAAATTAACTTTAAATCGACGACATTGTGAATTTGTGATACACATTTATAAATTTGCATGCCGTAAGATATATGGTAGGACTAATTTGTTGTACTCCATCTGTATTGTAACATGTGACATGTTCGCAAATAAAATATCATCATCATCAGGTAATTTTAGTCTCCACTACAGGAGCACGACCCTCTCTCATCCGTCTCAGACAGAAGGAGGATTTGGCCTACACTCCCCACGCTGGCCAGACGGGTTGGGGAGGGTAAAATTAGTTCAAATAAAATATATGAACTATAAATTGGTTGTAAGTAAAGTCATATGTAATGTATGACATGATCACTTAATTTGATTTAATAATAATAATTTAAATTTGATCTATATGTACCTACTTATATGCCATAATGTTATAAAGTAAATGTAGAAAAAAATTAAATTATTTAATTTGTATTCACCATAGTAGGTACCTCTCTTTTTGCTTTTTCATATTTTGCACTTACTCTTTTGTTGTCTGAAAGAAATCGCATTTCGATAAGGCCACCTTTTATATTTTAATTCTGTACTTATTGTAAACTTTATATTGATGCAATAAAATGTATATATAATTGAGTTGTAAGTTTGCAGTACCCTATTCATGATTGGAACTCACGTACAATACATTATATGAACTATGTTTTGTACGTGAATATTGGAAAAAAAAATGAATTGAATTGGAATTGAATATGTTATACTATTATACAACATGGAAACGAGCAATAAATACACCAATAATATGTTTAAATATTTAATTACTAGTCACGTTGAATTCTTTTTATTCAAACGTCCCACGTCCCAGTCGTTACTCGCGTCACTTTGGCCGTACCCTAACCGCCAGGTTGCGTGACGCGCTGCCCCTGGCTGTTATCGCAATTGCCCACCCCCGTCTTATTGTACTGACACCTCTATCAGACATCGCCGCCGTCTAAAGCTGTTGAAACGCAAGAGTTGAATCATGTCGATTTTACATCATTCCCAAACGCTATTTAATGGGAAGGAAATAAATAATCGCGGTTTGCAACATTATGCAGCCACGCGGTCACATGTTCATGGACAAAAATGTTTTTCTTGTGCGGGGATCGAACCCGCGACCTCAGAGTCAAAATAGCCATTCGACCACCGGGCTCGTCACTGTATTACTTATCATAATATTATTATGTGAAGCAATAAAACTTTGTATCCCTTTTTACGAAAATTCCGCGGACGGAGGAGTATGAAATTTCGCACACTTTAGTTTATATAGAGAAGGAGTGTCGAATGCTAATATTTTTTTTAAATTATGTATAAAAATAGATAAAATAAATTAAAAAAAAACATTACACACACTACCATGTATCACACACACACACAATATATCACTCTTTTGTTTTTAGGGTTCCGTACTTCAAAAGGAAAAACGGAACCCTTAAAAGATCACTTGTTCACTGTTTGTCTGTCTGTCTGTCAAGACCCTCTAAGTCGAAAATGCGTGGAGGTATCAAGCTGAAATTTGAACTGTATACTCAGGTATGTCTACGGTCCCATGAAGTTGTAAAAAAATCAAACTGCTAAGTTGTCGTAAAAAAAAGTTATGGCCAAAAATCGCATTTTTGGACACATTCTCAAGGGAATCAAAACCTATAGGGTACTTCACGTTGACTTGACCTACAACTATGAAATTTGACAAGTAACATCATTATAGACTACAAGTACAAGAATGAAAAAATAAAAAATGAAAATGAAAAATTTCTTTATTCAATCTTTCACAAATGGTAGGTCAAGTTGACGGTGTCTCCTTTTAGGCATAATATGTCTGTATAAATAAGTCTCAAAACTATATATTTATAATTAAATCTTAAAAAATAGGGGGTCTATATTTTTTATAGGAGGTCGAAACTTCAAAGTGAAGTTACTAGTTCAAATGGGGTATAAAAATATATTTGTGTTAGAAATCCTTCCTCTCCATAACAATAGTTTAGATCCAGGGTGATACAGTGTACTATATTATTCTGTGGTGATACTTAGTAGACACTTAGAAGACTAACTTGTAAGAATGTGAACCCTTAACAGTGTTCGTAAAATACTTAGCATTAGCCAGCTTCTCATGGACATCCTGGAGAAGCCTGGAGACACCGAAATTTGGTGGCGTGCGAACCTCTTTTATGAGGTCGGTAATAAAAAAGGATTTTCGGAAATGCCGACATAAAGTTAAGGAAAACAGCGAGGGTGAACTCACGGAAAATCACTACTTGTCCTCGCTTCCTTAAAGTAAAATTGATTGTAGTTTTATTCTCCAAGCGTAAAAATACAAAAATACTACGTTAATACTAAAGGCGACCCATCTTTTTTAACCGACTTCAAAAAAGGAGGGGGTTCTATGTTCGACTGTACTTTTTTATGTATGTTCGCCGATTTCTCCATCAATTGTGGACCGATTTTCAAAATTCTTTTTTTAACAGTAAGAATTACTAGTAAAAGCAGTTGTGGCAGGCGTCCGTCCCTCTTCTGTAATAGCTCGGTATTTAGTTCACCCAGATCTCATCTCCATAACCCATTTATTTTCCGTCACACTTCGCAATAGTCTCAACGCCTGCCGAGACCTGCTCATGGGTATATCTATTCTATTGACATATCCTGGAGCGGGTCACGGCGGGCGTACAACAACTTTACATTAAACTTCTCAAAGGGGCCTCTACGCGTTGGATCTATATCCCCGCGCACGCCTATCAAATGACAGGGCTTGACCCGTGATTTAAAAGAGAATTACCAGTATCTATACTTATAAATAAATAAAAAAATGAGGTGCAGCTGTATCTTGGACACGGTCGTGTGTTGTACGTGAATATGTTATATGCACTAAAATTATCTTAAAACAGCATCGCTTCCCTATGCGGGGGGCAAGCGATGTTCCATAGTCCTTACTTAGCGTAATAAATTTTTTGATCCTTCATCATCATTTTGACGAGCTCGGTGGCGTAGCGGTCAATGACGCGGCTTCGATACCAACGCTCGTGTGTTCGATTCCCACACAGGACAAACATTTGTACGCATGAACATGTCTGTTTGTCTTAGTCTGGGTGTTTTCTATGTATCATAAGTATGTATTTACAAAAATAATGTATTTACGTATGTTTATCAGTTGTCTAGTACCCATAACACAAGCTTCGCTTACTTTGGGGCTAGATGGCGCTGTGTAATTTGTCTGACAAATATTGTCATTGTCATCTATCTAGTGGTGTGATTTTGGACGGAGATGATAGATATGTAGCTGTAACACCAAACTGTATCAACCGATTTTGTTAGCATTCGTTTTTTTTATTGCCTCTCTAATATATATGTTTAAAATTGCTTCCATAGGAAGTCAGAAGAAGATAAATATTTCTGGACAATTTAACACAGCGCCATCTAGTCCCAAATTAAGCGCAAAGCTTGTGTTATGGGTACTAGACAACTGATAAACGTACTTTAATACATTTTTTTTATAAATACATACTTATAATTCAACACCCAAACCAAGACAAACAGACATGTTCATACACACAAATGTTTGTCTTGTGCGGGAATCGAACCCGCGACCTCGGAGTCAAAGTGGCCATTGCTAACCATTCGACCACCGAGCTCGTCAAATTGTCTAAAGGAAGCCATTGTAAAGACGTATTCACATCCAAAAAAAAAAATAGTAAGCCGATCATCAAGAAAATTATCTCTTTCCCGTTCTATTGTCAGACTCTGACAATGAAACCCGCGTGCAATATTTCATGTTGCGAGCGGTAATATGCCTAAGATAACCGCTTCACACCCATTAACCCAACCCGTCTGGCCAGTGTGGGGAGTGTAGGCCAAATCCTCCTTCTCTCTGGGACGGACCAGAGAGGGTCGTTCTACTGTAGTGGAGACTAAAATGACCTGATGATGATGATGATGAACCGCTTCACATCAGGCGGGCCGTATGCTTGTCTGCCACCCGACATAGTATAAAAAAAAACCGGCCAAGTGCGAGTCGAACTCGCGCACGTAGGGTTCCGTACCATTATCTATAAAAACGGCAAAAAAATCACGTTTGTTGTATGGGAGGCATGGGAGCCCCCCTTAAATATTTGTTTTATTTTTATTTAATTATTTATTTTTAAAGTGAATATATAACTAAATATTATGTGAGTATTTCAAGCGTCTACCTATTACCGTTATCAACTGCGAGCAAAAATGCACTGCTCATGAGATACAGTCTGGTGACAGACGGACGGACGGACGGACGGACAGCAGAGCCTTAGTAATAGGGTTCCTTTTTACCCTTTGGGTGCGGAACCCTAAAAAGCATCTCTTTTTGCACAGGAGTTTCATAACGCATCAAAACAGACATAGAGCAGGAAGTTCTTTTACTCGTTAAATTGTACAATTTCGTTGTGTTATTTCAATGACGGATATTACTAGGGTGGAGGAACAAACACAAACCGAACGTTAACATATCGACATTATTTACCTATCGGTTTTTATTGTTTGCTACCAGCCGCCGGCGACCTTTTCCAATTTTGAATCAGTCTGACCTGTGAAGTTGCTCATATCCCTTCATAGTTTACCACATAGCAATACAAACATTGATGCAGTCGCATCACGTCAATCAGTTTTTAGCTTAATTATTAACTGCATATATGTATATTTTCTGTTGTAGTATAATTATAATATATATCGTTGTTAATTTATTTTTGTATGCCGCATCCGTGTATATCTGCCCCCTTACCACCATCTCTTATTGCGATTCAATAACTGAATAGATTGCTTATTCATACCAATGAATAAGCGACTCTATTTCAAATGAATAGAGTCCTTACCACCATCTCTTATTGCGATTCAATAAGTGAATAGAATGCTTATTCATACCAATGAATAAGCGACTCTATTCCATTTGAAATAGAGCGGGAAGAGCAGCCAACTTACCACCATCTCTTATTGCGATTCAATAACTGGATAGATTGCTTATTTATACCAATGAATAAGCGACTCTATTTCAAATGGAATAGAGTCGCTTATTCATTGGTATGAATAAGCATTCTATTCACTTATTGAATCGCAATGAGAGATGGTGGTAAGTTGGCTGCTCTTCCCGAAGGTTGTCTGGTAAAGAATGCTATTAGCATTAAGACCGCCTATGTACCCTTAAATTGTGGTAAATAAAGTTTTAAATAAATAAATAACTGGAATATAATATAAAAACTACGTCTTTGACGTATATATTTTTTTTATATTAGTAGAAGCGTGCGTTTTCGTATGAAATAACGTCACCTCTCAGATCCCTCAATGTGTATAAATTGTTCATCAATTCGTAACCTCTGGAAAGTCATTACCCAACAATGTTACAGGACATATTTACCAAAAAAAATACACGAAAATCCACGTATTTATGAAACAAACGCTAATCTCTATTCAATCGGTTTACGTGTTGTCAATCGTGCGTAAACGGCCAACATCGCTTGAATGTTTAAAACTGGCCCATTGTTACGGCCCGCCCTTGTTCGGATGTAACTTGATTGTTAAACAAAAGCAGGCACCCGCCACAAAGTTTGTCAGCGCGGAAGCCTTTGTCTAAAAGAAGCCAATTTGTTAACGCGCACTGAATTAGTACGTTCTAGTTTAGAATGGATAATCTGAGAACAATGTCTGTAAATATATTTAGAAATGGAGGGTTCGGGTAATCTGTAGATGAAACTTTAAGCCCACATTTGGGGACATCCTTCAGTGGACGTGATTATGCAAAACTGCAGTTAGCCAGATATCACACGGCCGTATAAATTCGACGGAGAACCAGTTGTCGGCATAGTTTTCAGAGACAGCTGAAGTGTCAATCTTCTCACATCACTTCTGCCAAACCAGCAATGACAGATCCAGTAAATCTTAAAGTTGAGGCTTCGCCGGACGGAGATTCGCCGATGCGACCGCAGCAGCTGGAGCGAAGACCACCAATGCAGCCACAGCAGTCGCATGCATCTACTAACGGTAGTGGGCGGGTACTGGCCGCCAGTTTGAAACAACTAATTGGTGTCGGAAGCAAGCAAAGTAGTGTAGACCAAATTGCCTGTAAATTTCACTTCCGCAAAATAACACCTGAACCAATTAACTAACCCTTTTCTTATCTCTAACAATTCATATCATCTTGATAATTGGCGATATAACACAGTTCGTTTTGAAGTCCTTTTCTACCAAGAACTGTAAAATTGCGGAATCAACTCCCTCGGCGGTATTCCCAAAAAATACGAAATGGGAGCTTTTAAGAGCAGAGCCGATCGATTAAAAAAATGCATTACTTTTTTCCTCTGCCCAGATATTTTCCGTTGTCTTTAAAGAATAGATTTATGACGACATATTGTTAAAATGTTTCGCTTGAATACACATAGCATATTCAAATAAGATTTGAATGATACACATCTCGGACTTCGAAGCAGAAGTACCTTCTTTGTGAAATGCAATGAATTCATATGCATCGGTTCACGTAAAAGTGGACTCGACGACAAAACAAAGGTATGCACTTCAGTGTTTCATTTTCTTATTGTAAACAGTAGTAGCTGGTACTCGTGGCTTCAACAAAAGGGAGTTGCAATATTTTTTAACCGACTTACAAAGACTATATTTAAAATGTTGTTAGTGATATATACGAAAATATAGCGCGGGCGTGCTTTGTAGCTGATAAGTAGAACAAGAATGATTTCTTCAGAAGTTTAAATCACATTTGAAAGAAAAAACTAAATACCTTTACTTTATATTATATTTTTTTTGTGATGGAAAGAATTAGATATTTGTAGGTACAAATATCTAATTCTTTTGTCCTGTGCCCCCTCTTTCAGCAAATAATTATTAATTATGCAGTGGTTTCAGCCCAAAGGTCACTGACTTAACGACTATCGTCTAATTACAACAACCGTGACCGACCGTGAAGAGCTCGAGATAAATAAACCCATCCATAGACAGACAACGTTCGATGTTGCTTAACTTGCGTGATCGATTAGACTGACACGCGCAACGACGCCATCGAGCTCCTCTCACTCTATCTCCTATCACTCAGTAACGGTTGCGTTTTATACATACTATTTTATGTATGTATGATATTTTGAATGTTTTATATTTTATCCCGCATTTTGAATGAACCATTGACTCAGGTTGTTTCATTAATGAGACGCGCACATAAATTTTGCGAACGTATCCTGAAAATTCCGGCTATATAGCCACCCTCTCCAGAAAGCTGAACATAGCCAGGGTTCGCCGACCCGGTCTTACCTTCCTTTATAAATCTCTCGAGCCACGGTTTTAATTAACTACCTATCGTGTTACAAGCAGAAAAGAATTAGTCCTTATGGGGGTGTGGTTCCCCCATTCAATAGGAAAAATACACACATAGTATATTTAATCAAAGATATTTAACAATTAGATGAATGTTTTTGAAATTTATTAACGTTTACTTTTCGATTAAGTAGTAGAATACTACCGCCCAGTCGATTCAAATATCGCGTCGTTAACTACTGCATGAACCACGTCTGTGCAGAGCCTAAATGAGCGTGTTTTTTACTACGTCGGGTGGCAGACAAGCATACGGCCCGCCTGATGTGAAGCGGCCACCGTAGCCATATTAATGCTCACAACATAAAATATTGCTCGCGCGCCACCACCCCCATGTCCTTCCTTTCTGGTGACCTCACTCACACGCAGGAACACAACAACCCTCAAGGGGATTGTTATTTGGCTGCGGTATTCTGTGAGGTGGAGGTACATTCCCCAGTCGGGTAGCTTACAATTACGCTCCCTACCTCTCTTTTCGCCAGAGCTTCGTTTGTCAGTAAGCAGGGTGCACCGCGTGCAGGTGAAGTTGGCTTTGGTTTAAAGATGTTGATAAACCACTTACACCCCAAAAAGTGTGAGCGTGCAGTCAGTACAAACTGTTCCAAATTCGTCTCACAAAGGAGATGAGGTCCATACGAGACAGCGGCAGGGAGTGACCATACTATACGTAGTAGGTACAATTACTTATGCTGTGGAGATACCAGATCTTACTGTGTTATTTTATTCTTTGATGTATATGCGGCTCATCATCTCTAGATTGAAAGCCAAACTCGCCTGCACAACTAGCAAATGAGGCTCTGGCGAAAAAGAGGTAGAGGTAGTGCCTCTACCTACAATTGTCCAGGAATATTTATTTATTACATTATTTTATTGTATTTTACTACAATGCACCAAAAAAAAATCTTTAAAATATAAATAAATAAATATTGTCAGACAAATTACACAGCGCCAACTAGCCCCAAAGTAAGCGAAGCTTGTGTTATGGGTACTAGACAACTGAATATACGTAAATACATTTTTATTTTGTAAATACATACTTATTATACATAGAAAACACCCTTTAAATAACATAGAAAACAAAATATTTAAAGGTAAATTGGAATTAAATTTTGAATGAATGAAGGAATGGAAAGTTTATTACATTAAGCACACAGACACTTACAGAAGTATCATCATCATCAGGTCAATTTTAGTCTCCACTACAGGAGCACGACCCTCTCTCGTCCGTCCTAGACGGAAGGAGAATTTGGCCTACACTCCCCACGCTGGCCAAACGGGTTGGGGAGGCCTGATCGATATTTGATAATGTATTTCCCTTAGTCGCCTTGTACGACATCCACGGGAAGAAACGGAGTGATTCTATTCTAGTCTGCCGGAGTGAGTCTATTCTAGTTGGCCGTGTGGTTTCCGCCAGACTAGAATACAGAAGTATACAATATAATCATTGTACAATAAGTATGTAGTATAGAAATACGTATCTAGAACTTTGCATTAAGTTTGTCATTTGTAACAGTTTTACTGTAAGATTGTGTGCAGTAAAGTCAAATAAATTAATATGACTATGCCAAATAATAATATGCCAAACGGAATAATACTTCAGAATTAATATAACTTTCTTTAACTAATCTTAATCTTAACTGGACGGAGGCCCACCACACATTCCCAAAGCTGTGTTTCCTGTGTACCCAGCGGCCACCACCAAAATTCGCACAGTGAAGTCCATTGCAGTCCCGGGGGTAAAACGACGACTGCCTTGGAACTCACATCGAATTTAATCAGAATCAATTAGTAGGAGTAAGAAGCTTCAGATTCAGTAATATGGAAAATGAGGCATTAAAAGCCTAAAGAGATGGCTAGTCAAGTGAAGTTCAACTGCCGTGCACCACGGATTTTAAGTATCTAACACTATTGGTTAGATACTTAATATAACTATGGGAAAAAAGAACATGCCAATTGGATCGATACCTAACATTAATATATTATAACTATGCCAAATAATGAAATGCCAAAAAGATCGATACCTCAGAATTAATATAACTATGCCAAACGGAATGACACCTCAGAATTTTATTACTCGATTACACTACCTTTATTCTTGTAACCGGAGAACCATTTTGAGGTAGTAAAGACGGCTAATTGAAAAGCTAATATTCAAGGTATAACATTAATTATGCTCTAGAGGGTTGCTGCGTAATCTCCTTCGCGAAATCCTTATTACTTTAAGTGATACGCTATGGTGCCGCGTTAAATATTAAAGGAAAGGGGGTATTATGGCGAATAGTGTGCTGGGATGTAATATACTGCAAACGATATAGTAAGGCGTTATAATCCTATGACCTATATTAAGGAGGACTACATTGAGGAGCTCGTTAATATGGCTACGGTAACCGCTTCACATCAAGCGGGCCGTATGTTTGTCTGTCACCCGACGTAGTATAAAAAAAAGAATTGCCGAAAAAAAAAAACATTTTTGTTAAAAACGTAATCGTCTTGGTCTGACAAACAGATATGTTCGTGCACATAAATATTTGTCTCGTGTCGATCGATCGAATTCGTAACCTCGCGGTCAAAGTGCCATTGCCAGCTATTTGATCACCACCGAGTTCGTATGTGACTGTGTCAACTCTTTTTTTTTTTTTTTATACTACGTCGGGTGGCAGACAAACATACGGCCCGTCTGATGTGAAGCGGTTGTAGCCATATTAACGCTCGCAACATAAAATATCGCTCGCGCGCCGCCACCCCCGCTGCCATCGCAGCATCTCCTTCCTTTCTGGTGACCTCACTCACTCGCAGGAACACAACAGCCCTCAAGGGAACCGTTATTTGGCTGCGGTATTCTGAGGTGGAGGTACATTCCCCAGTCGGGTAGCTTACAATTACGCTCCCTACCTCTCTTTTCGCCAGAGCTTCGTTTGTCAGTCAGCAGGGTGCACCGGGTGTGTTCAAAGATGTTGATGAACCACTTACACTCGTTAGTAATTTGAGTTTGTAACTACAAAGTTCTTTTTAAGTAGCTCCATGAGCGAAGGGCCTAACAGTATTTTCAAGTTGCTTAATTTCCCGCATTCTCACACCCTCGAGTGCCTGCACTTTAGCGTTCCCGCAACACTATTGGTGATTGACGTACGATAGCGCACGGAACGGCAAACTAATGATGGTGCACATCATTCGTCTCGAGTTGACTGTTGGCGCATTTGACTGACTAACTATTATAGTACAAAACTTTTGTAGAACACAACCTGTAAAAACCTCTTCATGCCCTTTTTGAAGACCCCCTTGCTGTAGTCTCCTGGAAAGACCTCGACAGGCAGTTCATTTCACAGCTTGATA
The DNA here is from genome assembly GCA_937001555.2 of Hypsopygia costalis. NCBI lineage: Eukaryota > Metazoa > Arthropoda > Insecta > Lepidoptera > Pyralidae > Hypsopygia > Hypsopygia costalis. The sequence goes on along the minus strand of OW443338.2, from coordinate 25,135,644 downwards.
GTACAAAGGGAGAACACTTCTCTGGAACCGCGCATCTGAAACTGAATACGCAACTACTGGCTCCAATGTGTGAGGATGAATTCCCTGCCGATTGCGAATAATGAAAACTGGTCAAATAATGTTTTTACATTGACTTTTTATACAACGCGAGGGGCTAACCCTGCCGACTAGCGAAAGAGGTCCTGCCGCTGAGTTCCACTATCGTACAACTCGCCATAAATTAAAATTCCATCCTCATCATCTCGATATTTGGCAATCTACTACAGTACGCTATTTGAGACATTTTCTACCACGAACTGTGAAATTGTGGAATCAACTTCCTCCAGCGGTATTCCCAAATAAATACGACATGGGGGCCTTCAAGAACAGAGTCAATATTTCCCTTAAAAGGCTGGCAACGGATCGGTGACCCTTTGGTGTTGCTGATTTCTATGGGCGGTGGTGATTGCTTTCCATCAGGTGACCCACATGCTCGCTTGCCCCCCTCTCATATAAAAAAAAAAAAAGAAAAGGTTCTGGCAGAAGAGAGATAGGGTACAGCGTATTTGTAAGCTGCCCAACTGGCGAAGTACCTAGCAGAATACCGCAGCCAAATAACAATTCCCTTGAGAGTTGTTGTGTTAGGAACCTGCGAGTGAATGAAGTCATCAGGATGTAGGAGTTGCTGTTTCATTTAAATCGTTCGGCCCGTCGCGTCGTGGCCTAAGGCCTCTTGTACACACTAAGAAATTTCACCGTGTCTACTGCAGATAGGACCAATTCCTCATGTACACAACAAGAATTTTGTGGGATCTAGGCACGAAAACCACCGCACCGCAGCAAAACGTCGCGCGCCATGTCTAGCGCAGATAAGATTTTTTTCTTGGTCAGCGCGGAAGCAGTGTACACAGTACGCAGAAACGACACGAATTCTTGCATAGGCCCGGCGACTTTTCTTAGCGTGTACAAGAGGCCTAAAGATGTCTGCAACACAAAGATGCTTAAGAAACTTGCGTACACATCAGGGTGCACTAGGATGCACTACGTGCATTTGGTGAACCATTCCAGATCACAAAAAATATTACCTGTGTAAACAATTTTTTTTTAAATTTATAACCAAAAATACTACTGCAGAAGTAACTTCTATAGACATACGAGTAAGTAACAAAATGCAATCGACTGGAGAACCCTCTTTATTAAAGCCGGTTTATAAAAGCTTCTATGTATATTGACGAGCTCGGTGTCGCGGGTTCGAACCCCGCACAAGACAAATATTTGTGTGCATGAAAATGACTGTTTGTCTTGGTCTGGGTATTTTTCTATGTAATATAAGTATGTATTTACAAAAAAAAATGTATTTAAGTATTTTAACAGTTATCTAGTACCCATAGTAAGTACAAGCTTTGCTTAATTTTAGGACTAGATGGCCATGAATAAAAAAAATATATATTATTCGACTGACGAAGAAGGGAATGTTAAGTTTTTCGGTACATATACATATATAGATTACGAGTATACCTGAGAGAGTCACATAGGGTATATTAATACTATATGCCATTCGCGAAAAAAAAATGGTGGATAATAAAAACAAAACGGGTTGCACTCCGGGAGTGCCGGCAGAAGTGAAAACTTGAACATTAACGTTGTACCTTTTTGAATATTTTGGAATGGTTATAATTGCTTTATTTATCAGTATAAAAGTACCTACTATAATTTATGTGGTAATACATACAATACATACAATATTCATTTATTGCGCTATCGTACACAAATATGACAATTTATATTACATTAAAAATAAACAGCAGGAGCAGACATACATTTTCGCCGCCCGGTAAAAAGAGAGGGGGATATTACTTCCTCTCCTACGCCGCGCCGGCGGTCCCTCCCCACGCTCCCTCCGCCTTACGAATTTTCGATCAGGTCACCTGACGCGAGTTTAATATTTTTTACCCATCCCAAAAAGTGCACAAAGCCGCTAAAGAAGTTTTCACTTCAAAAATATGTTATAATTTCACAGTCGGATTCAGTGTTACGGTAAAAAAAAATCTTGTTCAATGTCGAGCTGTAAAACAGCCGAATGGAACGAGCATTTCCATTAACTATTGTAGTACGAGTCGGTCTATTTACAGCTGAAATTTGTGTGTTTGTCGATGCGTGAACAACGACCGACATCAATGATGATGCATGAAACGGAACGTATTTCACCGATTTTGTTGGTTTTTCAGTGAATTCTGTTTCTTTTTATACGTTTACTTTCTCTTTTGCTTATTTTGTATATTATTTTCGCTTATTTATACTACGAAAAATATTGACTCATATCGACTAAGTTAGTAATCACTAAAGCTTGTATCATTAATCTATCTTTATTGACATATAAAATATATAAGAATGTGTGTGGACATAGGTTTTTTTTTCTTTTATTTAACGAGCTTAGTTATATTTAACTATGTCGCTCCGTTACGCATCCTTATGATAATTACTGACTGTGTTTGAGGCCTAACCTAACCAATTTATATAGTAGCCTTGCTGACTCCGACATTGGAGTCGCCAGAATACTGTTACAACCTCCTATTTCTGACTGGATTAAAAGTATATTGTCAAAAACTTGTCTTCTGAATGGTTCGTTTCGAACACACTCCAACGATATGTGATACGCGTCTTCGATAACATCACATTCAGAGCAATTTGAGGATGGTACCTTACCCGTCATAAACCCAAATTTGTTCACCGGAATGTGTCCAGATCGTAGCCATAGCAGTTATAGTATCAAACCGGTTAAGATCACAGTTATCAAACCAAGTGTGGTTCAAAGGCTCCGATTGACATAGGTTTTATTGAAATATATCTATTTTCAACAAAGCATCTGTGGTTATTCGAGTCGTCGTCGTCAACCCTTATTCATCCCACTGCTAGGATACGGGCTTCCCCTCGATCGAAGGGGTTTAGGTCATACTCCAACACGCTGCTCAGCTGCAGGTTGGCGGGTTGGTAAAGAATAAGAAAAAAAAAATTGGTAAACGTAAAACTTTCGCCCGTATACCGACTTTACAGGCAGTAAAGTCGGTATACGGGCGAAAGTTTTACGTGACAACGACTGCATGCCTTTCACTTTTTATGTCTGTCTCTCTCGCTCTTAGAAGGGACACGCGTCCACGACACGCCTACAATGAGAGCGAGTGAAAGGCACGCGCCTTTCACTCGCTCTCATTGTAAGCGCATAACGTGACCCAGTTTCTTGAAGTGTCACCCGGCTAACCAATTTATAAGACGTTGTCACGTCAATAAATATAAAAGTACAAACGTGTACGTGTACATTGGCATACAAAAAAAAAAGGATACAATTAAAAAAAAACGAATAAAGTTACAATACTATTCTTTTCAATTATAAATAACACAATGCAACAATTATCTCAATACAGTTCATTTTCATTGGGACACAATCTCTAAATCAACCGAAAGCTACCCACTGACCCAAACTCGAATATTTTCGAAATGTTTTCAAACGTCAAAACGGCACGATATTTCAAAGTGAGAACAAATTAGCGACGATAAGAATGTCAGAGAAGTTGTGCGGGTATTTCATTGGAGTTGATATCAGTTGGGAGCGCGCGGGTGCGCCGGGGCGCACGGGCGAGGATCTGATGAAAAATACTCGCCGGGAGAATGAACTCGCGAAAACAATAGTACGATCACTCGTATTCCTTAAAAGCGTTTAAAAGTGATTTAAAATCCTAAGACGTTTTTTATTAATTAAAATTTGTAGTTTTGCAACTTGCGAATGTTACTAAAAAGTAAAAATGATATGGTGACTTTTTACGAACGTGGCATTATTCTTTAATTTATGATTCTTTTTGTATTTTTTTTTAATACTATATTTCACTTAAGTTTATAAGACTGGAAATAACTAATTATGTGTGTACTGGCGCTGACTAATTATGGTGCTATCCCTACTTAATATTATAAATGTGGATGTCCGTTTGTTTGTTACGCTTTCACACGAAAACTACTCAACCGATCATCATGAAACTTTGTACACATATTCTTGGAGGTATCAGAAGTAACATAGGATACTTTTTATTTAAAAAAAAAATATTTTTTACGATAAAGAATTTCACGCGAGCGAAGCCGCGGGCAAAAGCTAATATAGAAATAAATATTGCATTCGTTCATTCCTTCATTTAATCGTCATTGCAATTACGTGACATTAAAAAGATTGAAAAAAAAATGTACCTATGTATGAGAGAGGAGAGAAAAAAGAAGAGGCAAGTACGTATTGTGAGAGAAACAATAAGAGGGGTAGTATTCAAGTATATATTGTGCGTTAACAGATATTGTCTAGAAAACTAAATAAAAAACGTTAGCAAAAATCGCTTGTCTAAAAACTTTTACTTTGTTTTTTTTTTGTGTATGACAGTTGCAAAAAACGCACGACATAGTGACACCCCATATTAATTGAAAATACAATGATATTTTTCTATTTACAAATATTAATACAAATAACGTGGGAATATAATTAAATATTGACCATGATCTGCAATCATGAAACTGTTAATTTATTGTAAACAAAAACACGTTTGATTGTGTCAATTAAATATATTAATCAAGTTAATTAATTATAGATTTTACTTAGTAAATAGTTGGGTGTCCTGTGAGTGATGGGATGATTGAACGATACAATATATAATTATCTATACTAATATTATAAAGCTGAAGAGTTTGTTTGGTTGAACGCGCTAATCTCAGGAACTACTCATTCGAATTGAAAAATTCTTTGAGTGTTAGATAGTCTATTTTTTGAGGAAGGTTATAGGCTATATAACATCACACTACCACTAATAGGAGCGGAGCACCAATGAAAAATGATGCAAAAATGGGAAAAAAATATTCCTTTTGAAAGCTTCCTTCAAGTTACGCAACTATTATTATAATTATACGACGGAATTATTCATCTTAAAAAGTTATAAAAAAAACTCCGTGATTGCATGTGTCTATCTTTCAAAATTGGCTCAGTATAACCTTTCAAATGGCACTCGCGCAGACAAAGTTGGGCGGGTCTAGGCTAGTTTTTTAATACGATCGATCTATTCCGTTTATGTAGATATTCTAACAGTTTCTCGTAGATGTTAAAAGTTTGTATTCATACATTGTCTAGTATTATACTCAGTCAGTATACTAACACTAGTGAAGATCGAACTTTATTTTCGTCAGTGGGCTATATCTATCTGCTCACAAACTTGTTGGATAAATTCAAAATGAAGAATTCGAGTTCTCGCTAATGCTAGTCAACATAGCATTGTTTGCGAGAACTCGAATAGGCTATTTGACAATGTTCAAAAATTGTGTAAATTATTTAACAATATCGTAAAATACACAAAACGATCTGCAAACTTTCATTCTAATACTTTCAGTCTGACTTATTTCAGGGTCGATCAAAGTTTAGCGGAAATGTCTAGTTTAAAAGTATAAAATAATAAAAAAGTAATATATCCATTGGAGAAGCAAAAAAAATAACTTTTGTTATGATACTAATTACATAAACGTAATATTTAACATCGCTGTCGTACAAATTTCTGATTTGATGCATACAAAATACAAACCTGTGACGTCATAACTCAGTAGCCTTTTGCATGGAGCGTTTTCGGAAAAGTCCAAAGTTGTGATTTTCAAATTAACATATCTCGAGAGATTTTTGTACCATCGAAGTAATTCTTTCACCTATAATATTATTGAGACGTCCCTACATATGAAACCGAAAGAAATGTTGGTCAAATAGTCTATTCTTCATGAAGAATGAAAATGCAAGAAATTTTTACATTATTCCAGTTACAATGTGTGAATCTTTACTATTTTTATTCTTTATATAAGCGATGAGCAAACAAGCTAAGGTTAAAGTTTGAGTAAATTTTGGGATTATAGTCTCTGCTGTGCTATCATGTAATTAGCATAGGCGTTCGGAGGTTACGGTAACTGTTTTCCTTCAGGCCGTATGCTTGTTGTCACTTTATCGGTATATAATCTCGTGTCTATACTCATACTATATATACATACATATACATTTAGAATACAGTTAAAACATATCTAGTAACAAAACATCATCATAAATTGAATCTAAAACTGATAAACATGCCGAATCCTTTGAGATATCAACTTGAAATCGAGACTCTAAATCCATGGTTACTCGAGTGCAAGATAACTTTAAAATGAAAGATTCAACCGTTCCACGAACATAATGTACGAAGTTGAACAACTATCTTCATATGTGTAATATTAATTTTGTAGCATTTGTTCTGCGAGGCTGGCGCCGCACTCCGCGCTGAAACTTCGCTATAATTGATCGTACAATTTTGTGCGACATTTTCTTTGTTTATTACTATAATTATTTTATTAATTAATTTATAACCAGACGATTATTGTGGAGGAGCTCGATGGCATCATTGCTCGTCGCAGCCTAATCGATCACGCAAGTCAAGCAACGTCGACCGCAGCTTGTCTATGGATGGGTTTATTTATCTCGAGTTCCTCCGTGCTACGGAGGGCACGTTAAGCCGTCGGTCTTGGCTGTTTTCGTTAGATGACAGTCAGTAAGCCAAGCCTTTAGGCGGCTTACCCGCCGAACCGCAGATGACACCACCACTCATTCTCACCACTGTGTCTCCTGTGTAGCCAGGATTAATATACCAAAAAAGGCAATGAACAGTGAAGTCTATTGCAGTCCCGCGGATAAATCTACGGCTACCTTGGAACTCACAATGACTTTAATCAGAAGAAATTAATACGAAAGAATAATAAGAAGCTTTTGCTATTTGATTTAGCATTTTGAAAAAAAATGATGTCTATCAAAATCTCTAAGAAGATAAATACTACATCTAAAAATATAAAATATACATCTATGAAAGAGTAATTTATACTAGGGGAGCGTCTATACTCGTCTGTACGTATGTTCGTATCAAATCATACTCGATTCTCATCCAACTTAGCTGGGGAGGGACTTCGAAAAGACATTGATTACACGCTACCCATCAGCCGAGTTGGGCCGCTCGGCGCTCGTCCCAAAAGTTTCAATGTTAAAATAATTTTGTGTTGCCATTGTCTGAAAATATGGGACTCTACTTGGGATTTATTTACATTAATAGTCAATGATTCAATTTTTACTTGCTTACAAATTTAAAAAGTGATGTTAAAGGTTATTGGATTTTTTGATGAACCCGGTGGTCTAGCAATGGCTACTTTTACTCCGAGGTCGCGAGTTCGATCCCCGCACAAGACAAACATATGTGTGCATGAACATTTGTCCTAGTCTGGGTGTTTTCTATGTATTATAAGTACGTATTTACAAAAAAAAATGTATTTAAGTACATTCATCACTTGTCTAGTACCCATAGTACAAGCTTTGTGCCTAATTTAGGACTAGATGGCGCTGTATAAATTGTCGAGAAATGTTTATTTATATTATTGGCGTAGAATAAGCATTTTATTTGTTTTTACGTATTATTTTTATTAATTTGTTTTAAAACAGTGCTGAAAAGGTTCTTTGTCGAATCCTGATTTGAATGCTAAGACGATTTGATTTTATCAATTTGCACAATGTTTATTGTATTTTTCTCCTATAATATTGTATTATTTATTATATTTTTTTTTTACAAATTACACAGCGCCATCTAGCCCCAAAGTAAGCGAAGCTTGTGTTATGGGTATTAGACAACTGATAAACATACGTAAATACATTTTTTTTTGTAAATACATACTTATGATACATAGAAAACTAATTATATGTATTTATAATAACATATTAGTTATATCCCACAAATGTTTGGTGCCATGATGAAATCCAATCAGATATTCTAAGGTTGGAAGGAAGAAATCCATGTGAGGGATATGTCCGCCTTTGTACTTTTCCTTTAACTTACTATCTTGTCATTTTTTTTACAATAAAGATTTATGTTAGAACAATCAAACACTGGCCACTTTGATTCCGAGGTCGCGGGTTCGATTCCCGCACAAGACAAACATTTGTGTGCATGAACATGTCTGTTTGTCTTAGTCTGAGCGTTTTCTATGTATGTATTTACAAAAAAAAATGTATTTAAGTACATTTATCAGTTGTCTAGTACCCATAACACAACTTTGGCGCTTAATTTGGGACTAGATGGCGCTGTGTAAAGTGTCCAGAAATATTTATTTATTATTCACTGTTAAAATATAGATCTTCCCTTTAGTTGTTTATTATTTATTCTGACACGATGTATTAAAACTTATGAAAAGCTTCACGTGACTTGCGCAAGTTGAGTGCAATTTGAGAGACTTTATAAATTAGCGAATGCAATTAAACTAAGTTATCAAGGTAGCTTAGCGGTGTGAATATAACTTGGCTAAGTTGATTCACTAATTGAGATACATTATAAACTTATAATATAAAGGCATCATTTGCGAGCCTGGTGAAATGACTACTTTGACTGATGCGGGTTCGATTCCCGCACAAGATAAGATTTATGTTCATAAACATGACTGTTTGAATATTATGTATTATAATTACAAAAACAAATATTGACATACATTTATCAGTAATCTACTACCCATAGTAAACGCTTTGCTTAGTTTAGGACTAGATGGCGCCGTGTAAATTGTCCAATATTTGGATTCTAAAAATGGGTCTTACGTTTTAATTATTGAGAAACATATTCAGCTTAGTTTAATTGATTCAGGTGTTATTTTGCGGAAATCAAATTTACAGGCAATTTGATCTACACTCCTTTGCCTGCTTCCGCTACCAATTAGTTCATGCAAACTACTGCCGGCCGGCACCCACCCACTACCGTTAGTAGTTGCATGCGACTGCCGTGGCTGCTTTGGTTGTCTCTGCTCCAGCAGCTGTGGTCGTTTCGGCGAATCTCCAACATCTGAAACAGAAGATACATGCGACCGCCACTGCCCTGACTGCCGTGGTCGTCTCTGCGACACGTGTTTCGCCTCTACACGAGGCGATTTTCTCTTATCTTCTATCTCTGATCTTAGTCGGCAAAGCTCCAGAGTTTCTACCAGCTAATCTACACACAAATACCATAAATCTAAGCTAAAGTTTGATATTCGCAATCAAAAAAATGCTACATTGCTATCGGCTACAGCTTAGCCGTTGGGGACCTAGATTAGGGGTCTTGCCGCCGAAGCTGCAGCCGATTACGATCGAATATTTTGATTCAAAAATAGGTCTTACCTTTAAGTTATTTACAAACATCTTCAGCTTATTCATTAGAGCTCCAAGGTTACTATCAGCTAAGCCAGAGTATAAGTAATAGTACTACGTACAGTATGGCCTCTCCCTAGGGTTGCCAACTATACTGTTAAAAACAGTATTATACTGTTTTTCACTACATTATACTTTTTACTGTTGAACAAAAATAAAGTATACAAAATACTGTTTCCAGCATCAAAATACTTAACACTAGTGTTAGACTTAGAGCTCACACATTTTTTTTTTAAATGTGCTCCTCATTCGTTTTATTTTTAGTTGTAATTGTGGTAAGGCGTATAAAGTTTTTAAAAAAGACTAAATTAATAAGTTGCGCAAGAAGTAAAAAGCATAAATATATGTTTAACATTAAATATATAAAATACTGTTCATTTTTCTAAAATACTGTTTGATATTCTTCTCAGACCTCAATATACTTTATTTCTTGTAAAAAAAGTTGGCAACTCTACCTCTGCCCTGCCTTTCTTTCGTATCGACCACACCTCCCATCTGAGACAGATCTGGAACAGTTTGTATGGCGCCGCACGCACACACGCTCTTTTTCGCTGTACAAACGTCATTGTTTATGTAATAGTGAACGAAGCGACATTTGTATGGAGTGGCCGGGGTGTGGCTAAGCTAAACACAAGTACCATAAAACTAAGCTGAAGTTTGATTTTCGCATCCAAAAAATCCAGTGGGAGTCGAGTTCAGCTTAAGCGCTCTGGCGCCCTGCCGCCGAAGCTGAAGCCGATTACCATCCAATATTTTGATTCGAAACATAGATCTTAAGTTTAAGTAATTTACAACTATCTTCTGCTTAGTCGGTAGATCTCCACGGTTTCTACCAGCTAGGCTTAACACAAGTACCTAAAATCTAGCTGAAGTTTGACTTTCGCAATCAAAAAATCTGAGGGGAATCGGCTTCGGGTAGGGCCCCTGGAATCCTCCTCCATGTTTCGTTATCCTCCGATTTGAGGGTCGTGACCTCCACCAGGAAGCACCTTTTCTCTGATGATATTGCGCCATTTATGTCGATCTCCGGCAGTCTTTAAAGCATCGTGGACTGACATGGTGAGGGAACCTCGAATTTGATCGGACCAACGAGTCGGGCTGCGGCCTCGTTCTCTCTTACCCTCCACCTTGCCAGTGACTATGAGTCTCTCGAGATTGTCCGCAGGTTTCCTGGCAATGTGACCAAAGTACTCGAGAATCTTGCGCAGGCAGATGGTGGAAAGTCTGGTAGTTACTTTTACTTCCTTCAGAATTAACTCGTTAGTCCGATGTGCCGTCCACGGTATGGCGAGCATCTTCCGCCAACACCACATTTCAAAGGCGTATATACGCTTACGATCGGCCGATTTCACTGTCCAGGTTTCCGAGGCATACAGGAAGACTGAGTACACAAGGGTGCGAACGAGATTAATCTTACTGATGTGAGGACTAGGTTGGACTAAATAGGGCTCTAGACTGTACACAGAGCTTGACCACAGTATAAGTAATAGAACAGTACGGCCACTCCCTGCCACTCTCTCGTATCGACCTCACCTCCCTTCTGAGTCGAATCTGGCACAGTTTGTATTGCGCCGCACATACACATGCTCATTCGCGCTCTGCACAGACGTCATTGTTTATGTAATAGTGAATGACGCGACAATTGTATGGAGTGGCCGGTGTGTGAGTTGACCTAAACTTCTCAATCTGAATAAGTATATAGACTAGATCTGTGGCCTAGACATTTTAGAAACTGATTAGACGGGAACAAACTAAATGTGTAATCCGTCTAGCCTACATATGATTTATCCTGAAATTAGTGAACAGAACCCAACTAAATGAAATTCAACGAATGTTCGGAAAAGTTGGATAACTTTATTGCTCGCTGAAATATTTCTTTAGTTTATAGGTATATATACAACGTGTAACTTCAAGTACGCAAAACCTAAAAATAGTTTGTTCAGAATCATGAGTAGAATCAATTCCATATTATTCATCTATTTTTAAAGTAACTGGTTTTGAAAAATAATAATTATTATTTTTAATTGCCGTGTCTATTATTAAATTTCACTCGACAATCAAGCGAGAAAATGTGAAGTAGGTAAACAAACGTAATACCGCCGCGCACCGAGCTCAGAAACTATTAGAAAAATTAGGAAAACAATAAAGTTCATATCTCCGACAAATTTTTTTTTTCGAAATTATTACTTATATATATCAATTTATAATAATAAAACTCAGTTGGGGTGTTTGAGGTTTTGCGTACTTGGAGTTACACGTTGTTTAAATTCCTGGACAAATTACACACGGCCATCTAGTCCCAAACTAAGCAAAGCTTGTACTATGGGTACTAGATAACTGATAATATACTTACTTAAATACAATACATACATATAATATTTAGAAAACACATAGATCAAGACAAACAGACATGTTCATACACACAAATATTTACATTGTGTAGGATCGAACCCGCAACCTCGAAGTTAAAGTGGCCATTGCTAACCATTCGACCAACAAGCTCGTCTTGTGCATTGTGTACCAAATTTCAGATGAATCGGACACTGAGAAGAAGAAGAAGGTTCATTACAGACATCGCGGTGAAACCTAATTTTAAGGTTGTAAGAAATCGTATACAGTTTTATCGATTCGATACGGCGAAGAAAAACGGAAAACTATAGTCATTTAATGACAGAAATATTTCGAACAAAACAAACATACGAAAAGGGACACGGGAAAATCTCTCAACAAGGTCCCCGAGATGATGTAGAGGCCTCATCTCGTTGGATGCTGCGAACGTATGTTTACCTAAGATGACGTCTGTCAAATAATAAAGGTGAACACAAAAAATGGCCTCAAAGGGCCTTTGACAAATTATCTTGTTTAAGTTGACAAGTAAACATCTCTGGAACGCGCCCTCTGCGCACAAACGCTTCATTTCGTATTGAATTGCCATTCTTTGAGAATTCAATAATATACTATGTTGTTTGTACTCAGGCACTCTGAGAACATCTCTCGGTAAACACAATTTGAACGTTTTTTTATTGCGAATAACAATTGAAAAACGAACGTCTAAACAACAGAAATGGAAATTTCTATGAATAGATTCCCGTATTTGAGAATGTCTTTAGTCATACTTTTATTGGTTCAAATATATTAGGAGTACGTTCTCAAAAGTCGTAGATAACGCACAAAATGGCTGAACACACAAAGCCACAGCGTCGTTAAACGTGGAACAAACGTTGAAATGGTTTCTATACTTTAAGTAACAATGACGTCATATCTGAAGTGTCGCTGTATCAGCGTCGAGTGCCAAAGTTTTTAACGTATAATGCTTCCGATACATAAAACCATCCAATAATATTTGTGTTCGTCGGCGACGCGAAAACATTCGGCGGAGGCGCCCGCTATCGACCGATAGCGGGCGCCTCCGCCGAATGTTTTCGGCTATAAAGGCCTTTCGCGCGATAAAAACTGATCTGTGAGTTTGTTCGGCAACAACACGAAAACAGATCTTTGGCCGGCGGCCAAGTTACCTGCTCGGCTGCAGCCCGCCTCGCCCCGCCGCTGCGACCCGAGTCTGCACTCCGCGATAAAGGGTTAACAAATTGCATCCAACTTCCCAGCACACGTCGCCGAATGTGGAAGCAGTAAATAGTTCCATGTTTGCCGGGGAAGTTTTGACTTCTTTCTCACTTGCCAACTGACGTCCTCATAATGGGTTTCCCGGAGCTACGGACGGCGCGGCGTTTCATTGTGCCGCGGGCGGCGCCGCGCGGTCCGCCCGCTCACCGTCGCGCTTCTCAAATTGTCGCCTTTTAAATTGTGTGCCCCGTACAATCCGCGTTATTATTCTTTTATGCGCGGCCGCCCTCGCCGGCGATCGCACGACAAATTGTTTTTTTTTTCTATATCGGTCTGGTTATTTTTACGTAGTCTCTATTTTCGCAGGAGGACGCGGTGTAAACACGGCGTGCGGCTTAAAAACGCGTCCTAATTTATTTGAAGCGCCTTTTCGGAAAACGTTTCGGCTATGGTCTTTCATCCAGTCGAACAAAGGATAATACGAATAAAAGCCAGTCGAGCATAATCGTACTCTCGCGGAGAACTCCACGAAAGATAAAATAGTCGCCACAATTTTCCCTGCAGAGTTTTACCTTTCGCAGGCGCTTTTTTACCGGATTCAAAGCTGATTCAATAAGAAGTTACGAGCATACTTAGCAAATAGAGTACTCATGTGCTCGGTATTTATATTTGATCCACGGACCCGCATCCGATTCCAGCGATATTAGGAGTCGGCGAATCTCGGTTGTTTATATTCGATTATCTCAAAAACCGCTGGATCAATTTTAAAGGAGCTTTCACTGTCCGCTTCCGCATAATCTCTCGAGTGCTCGTAGATTATGCATAATCAATATAGAGCTGAGTAGTGAACAAAATTGTTTACCTTTACGTGCCACGTTTGCACGGAATTTTATCGCCAAGTCTATTACGGCGGCGAAATATTGTTGCTTTATTTTAGGAGATATGAACGCGCATTGAATATATTATGTCTATAGGACCTATAAGAGGATTATGATAAGAGATAAGTTAACCTCAATTTTGTTTTATCCCAAGCTCTACTTTTTGTTTTTGTGATGAATTCGATTGTTTAGTCGCCAAAAGGACTATATTACCCCAGTACAAGTAAAAGTACTACGTAATCTTACTTCACAAGTCTGCTGCAAAAAGACCCATATTGACAAATTCGACTCATCACAACGCGGGCGTTATGCGAGCAATAAATTATACACTGGAAAGTGGATTAAAGTGGGACACCGCGGTGAAACTAAATAAAAAAACTTATCATATAAGAAGTGATTTAGTTGTTTGGAAGCCAGCGGATTGGTATAATCCGGGCGTCATGCGCGCATCCATCAGTCGTCATTAACCAGACATGACGTGACGCGGATACGCGGCCGCCGGCTAGGGTTGCGACATTAACTATTGTTATTTTAATTAATATCTCAATTAAATATCATAATAATATGGTGTCGGCATATATTCGTGTCACGAACTAATTCAAATATATATGCGAATTGGTGAATGTTCTCTGTTGTATTGGAAGATCTGTAGTATTCTATAAATCGTCTAAGAGGCAATAGCCATATGAGATGATTCATCGCCTAAAACTGTTATCTTCTATGTACGTGTATAAGGCATGTATAAGGCACCCCTATTGGTGGTCATGATGAAGATTTAATTGTAAATAATAAAATATTATTTCATTTATAAATTAATCATTCTTAGCCTAATTAAGTACACTGGGCTAATATTTACTTACAGACCTTGGCAATCATATATTATTGTTATTATATATACCGGTGACCTATTTATTGCTCGTTTTCTCTATATATGGTATTTTGTTAGTATTCATGAAAAAAAAATGTATTTTTTCGTTTCCTAAAGAAACTTGTCAATATGGGTGTTTTTTATATAAAAATACTATTGTATTATTTATATAAGAATACAATAGTATTTTTATATAAAAAAGACCCATATTGACAAGTTTCTTTCGAGAATATCTCCTTCGCCAATAGTCAATACCGACAGGCTAGATGAAAATCATGACAAAAAATAAGAATATTATTAATAAAAATGTTTGGCGTAATAAACTTTTGCTTTTAAACTTTCGCGTTGCGTTACTTTCGTATTTCGTATGATAATAAGAACGAAAATGATTAGGAGATAAGAGAATGAGTCATAAAAATACAATAGTATTTTATATAAATTTACAATAATAATTCCGTAACATTATAAATGTCAAAATTTTTAGGGTGAATGGATATTTGTTGTTTTTGCTTAGTGTGAAAGAATGTTAGGATGTACTTTAGCTCACCCCGTTTGTTTTATTTATTATTTATTCTTGGGTCAAATTTAGTAATTCAAATTTCACCCTCTTCCTGTTGACAGATTGATCTGAAATTTGGTACACACCTTTAGTTCTGGTGACAATACAATTAAATAAATTCTGTTTCATTGTAAATCCAAGATGGCCGCCGCTACAAAATGGCGGATGTGTTACTCTTTCACAAGTTAACGGCTGAACGGACTATGATGAAATTTAGCAAGCATATTTATTAATATAATGAATATATTCTGAATTGACACATAAGATACTTTTTATCCAGGCACTGTTTCCACACTAGACGAAGCCGCGGGTAGACGTTAGAAATACGCAAAAGAAAGGAAAAATAACAAAAATGTAAATAAAACCGAGAAAATTCAATTTACGGCTCTGCCTCTAGGTATCACAAACAAAAAGCAGACCAACAATCCCATTTCCATTTCAGTAATTTACGAGTGCCAGCCCTAGCTCGCCCATTCGCTTCGCACCTGCGGGAACTAAGATTGATACCAACGGTACCTCGTGACAGCTTGTTATTGAAAAATTGAGCGATAATCCTCCCCGTCCTTGTTTAAGATTCCATTTTTACGCGAAAATCCTCGTCCGAATTTCAAAATACTTTTGTTACTTCCTTTTTGTTTATCACTGCCGTATTTCGCACAATTGATTTCCAGTTTTTCCGCGTCCCAGCGTCTATACAAATGCTATATTATGTGTTATAGATGTTCAAAGCTTTGTCGTATGCTCACAGTGCAGCGTCCAACGCTGCGATTTTTTTATTTCCATTTCATCTGCTCTTTCAACTCTGAAATTCTTGTGAAAACGTTATTCAACACGACTGTTTGTAAGACCAAGCTAGTTTTAACTGAATTTTCATACAATTTCTACTGTAATAAGGTATATACTAAATATGGTCATAGAAGTATAATTGTATTTTATTTTTTATTAATTTTCTATTTTGCCGATATTTTTGTGATTACGTGCAATTGTACTTAACGTCTTGCAAACGAGGCTCTTGCAAAGCATGTATGGCATGTCGGGCCGAAGGGGAATGTATCTCCTCCTCACAGAATACCGATATATAACAATGCCAAATAACAATGCCCATAAAGATTGTTGTATTCCGGCGAGTGAGTGAGGTCGCCAAACGTGAGAAGATGTTGCAAAAAAAAGCGGGAGTTTCAGCACGCCAGCAATACTTCTAGTGTATCATTTATAACTTACTGTTTTTATCAAGCGGGCCGTCTGTTATTCTAGAACTTTACGTTATAAAGAATTAATAGTTATAACCAAAATATACATTTTTAAGTGACTGTGTATGCACTTGTTTCCCAAATTATAGAGATTGGCGTCTCGATTAACCATGGTGCCAGATATACCTAAATTGTGAATACTTACCAACATAAGTAAATATAGTAAATCTTGTTGCAGGTTGTGCGTTCGTGAAGTTCAGCTCACACCAGGAGGCGCAAGCAGCCATCACGAGCCTCCACGGAAGTCAAACTATGCCGGTGAGCACGCAACCTTATAAATTAGACACGGCATACATGACAAGAGATTAGCGATTTGCTAAATTAAAATATCTCTGACGTATTTTAAAACCATCCCTAATAAATTTTCAAACCTTCGTTTATATCAATCCTACAGTCAACGATTCAAAGCACTCCAAATTCGCTGTTCGATGCAATTCGCTTATCTTTTGTATAAAAATGTGAGTGGTTGACCAAAAAGGAACCTCAAGGGAAAATAATTGATTACGAGTAAATCGCGTTTGAAGTTTGAAGGTGTAATTTTTTCAATACTGCCTCGGCTCAGTCGGCTCACAAAAAAAAAAAACAAAAAAAAAACTACGGCACCAAAAAATATTCTGGTTAGACCAAAACAAAGCTAAAAGACCACAGATTCAAAAATTCAAAATAAATAAATAACGGTTTCCAATCCCTCCAGGTCCCTTTTTGGTCAACCACTCACAAATATATTTTTTGAAAATTTTCCAAATTCCAGGTACCGACGTGCAAAAGATAAACAAAAGGAAATGTGGTACTTAACTGTCATTCTCCTTTAAGATGAGCTTCCATTTACTTTAATTATTGACTATTTTAGTTGAAACTATTTTAAACATTGAAAGCATAGTACTTATACAGAAATCTCATTGTAGATATAATAATATTACATCAGGCCACAACATCATTTAGCACATAATTTTAATGATTTGCGCATCTCATTGTAATTTATGATATTGAAATAATTTAACAAATTTGATAGAGTGGATTAGTGAAAAGCTCATTACTTCACATATAACAATTCGATTTAAAACCTATAACATTTCAATAAATAATGAGTATCGTTAACGAATGCACGTACATCACAGTCACTGAGAGATTAAATTCGTTAACGAGTACATAAAACTACTCATAGCGAATCGTTTCATCACATGTCATTTGAGTTGTTATTAAATTTAAATTAATTATGTTTTCGATCAAAACGTCGGCCTTTTAGGTCGACTTTAAAGGATTGTATCAATCATTTTTTTGCCATCTTAGAGGTATCAGAAAGTAGAAGAAATCTATGTCAAGGTAAAATGCCATGTCGTTCTGACCCGTTACCTGTCGCCGGTGACGTCAGTTGCCCATGTAGTTCTTATACGTCGTTCGTGGCGAGCACGAAAAACGTTCAGACGTCACGGGGCTTTCACCCGCGGCGGGTGGCGGGTCAGAAGTGTCAGAACTATCAGAGCAAGCAGTGCTTGTAAGAAGTAACCACTGCGGTTTGTAGTAGAAAATCTAAGAAATATTTTTTTATCATTTCACTGTGGTTTCCATATTTTTGTGTAATAAGGATAAAAGGAGGAAAAATAAATTAACAACTTTTCATAAACAACAAGGAAATTACAGTTGCAAGAATTTGGCGCTTTGCAAGCTATTTACATTTTGTGAAGTGGTCATTTCTAAAAACTGACGTTATGTGAAATGATATTTTGGGATTAGTTGGTATTTAGTTATCAATTGGTATTAGTCAACATTATAAAATTAGACTTGCTGTATTTTATACACGATCCTGTGGTCGCCTGCGACATCATCCAACTTTCATACAAATTATCATCCTCTACCCCGGGACGAATTTCTAAAAATGCCTTCTTAGTGATCACCTACGTCATATTACAAGGAACTTTTGTGCAAGACTTAATGTATCTAGTCCCAGCGATTTCGGCTATTCGGTATTCGAAAATCAGCCAGTCAATTTCTCTTTTAATTTGAGATTTTAGCAAGCTATTATCTCAATATACATTTACGCTACAGTTCTTAGTTTGCGCCACCGCCACACGTCGACATAGCATTGAGTTATTTGCGTATCTATCTTTACGGGGTGATAGGATAGTTACGAACTTTCTAGGAGACGTGCTGGATTACTACCATGTATTTAAATGAAATGTCACTACCGTCGCCATAGTTTATTCCAGACTAACATTTGTCCGAATAATCATTCGCGCTTATTTAGATATACAACGAGAATTGTCCTTGTTGTTATAACCTTTAAAACCATCGTTATCAAATCGTCGGTTCATAATAAATTCTTTGATCCTTCATCTATCCAGTAGTGTGATTGAATTTTGGATGGAGATGATAGATTTGTAGTTGCAACATTGGTGTCGCAACTACAAATCTATCATCTCTAAACATAATACGAGGATAAAGTTTGGACTTTATCCCCCTATTTTGTTATCATTCGTTTTTTTGAATTGCCTCCCAATGGAAGCAATTTTAAAGACGTTTACGTCAAAATTTACCTATACTCACAGTTTACAATTTATTCATTAAAATACCCAACCAAAAACCGAATGATTTCCCCGACACAGCCATTATGAAATACATCGATCACTGAGGGGAGAGCCGGGCAGTGTCGACACCGTGTGTGAAGTGGTATAGTGACGCGCGTGGCAAATATATAAGAGTGTTAGGTAAACAATTGAGGCGATACAACTGTTTGTTCAAGCTCTGTTTGACTGGCAGTGTGGCATGGCTGTCCAGGTTTATTAAAATGTGTTTGACAATATTGCTAAACTATTTTGTCCTATGTAGATTACTCCATGCGTGAAAGGACAGACTATTTGTTCCAAAAACTTTAGACTCGATTACTTTGGCCTAAATCTAAACCAATGTATTAAAGAACTTCTACCAAACATAACTAGATCCGATTTTAGCGCGCCTTTTGTGATATTCGTATTCCCTTGACGTCGTATCTGGCTCATAGAAGGAGGCTTTAGTACACCCGATCCCTAAAAAGTGTCCTAAGGGTAAGCGTAGAGTAGTAATGATTTAGATACATGTTCTTATATTTAATTTGTATGACGTTTCTAAGTGCTTTATAAAGTCCAAGGAATAAAGATATTTTGATTTGATTTGATTTGTACAGATCAGATCTATTGCAATTACATCCATATTTTCCAAACTTGTAGAAAAGATTATCAACCGACAGCTGCTAAACTACTTAGAGGATCATCAGCTAATAAATGATCGTCAATAAAGCTTAAAACCGTTAATCACCATTCCACGGTTTACCGTGGGCTAGTGATTTTTGGTATGCCTGACTTACTCCAAGATTGGATGGCACCCCCTTAATGTACCTGCCGCAGTACCCGCTTGCTGCATTTGAAGGCATACAACGTAGAGCGGTACGAATTGTTAGTAACCCAGTGATTTCTGATCGACTGGACTCACTACCTATGTGTAGAGATGTCTCCTCACGTTGTATGCTTTACCAATTATACCACGATGAGTGGCTGATGATGATTCGTCACCACAAACAGCCTGTATCTACTGCTGAATAGGGCTTCCCCAATGCTTTTTACCGTATCCAATACACCGATATCCGCATCAAGCCTCATCCAGCCGATCCATCTAGCTAGAGAGGGTGGGGCACGTTTCATCGCTCCATACGCGGTCTCTACTTTAGAGTAGAGAGTTTATTCCTACATTTAGCATCGCTGACTCGGCAGATGATGCGGTTAGCCTACTGCCACTTTACTTTGCTAACTCAGAGAGATATGCCAACCACTTTGGTTCTCCTTCGAATTTCTTGGAAAAAATGATCATAATAATAAAATTTTAACCCAATAGTCGGTAAATAAATTTAAATAATACAACTACTATTTTTTATCTTTATAAATCGAAACCAACCTGCAGTTTCTAACCGAAAAAGCTGTTAATACGTAGTACGGTTGCGGATTACAAAGGTAGAGAGGATGGACTCGACAAAAAGTGCTAAAATCGACTGTCCGGCACAAACGCTTAACTTTTTAATTAGTGGCTCTGTTCCCCGGCAAGGGACGTAGGCCCTGATCAGGCATATTAGTGGGGATTCAAATACTCGTTTTCAAGGGGGAAACATTCCGTGTGCTCTTGTATGCTTGGAAGATAGAGTTCTTTATTTACAGGATTAATTTAATAAACCGTAAGTGATATTTTGATCGGGAATATCTTTGTTCACTATTGATTTATTAATTTATTTATTGCATTCATATGTGTAATTATTACAGATGGTATAGGTAAATATGCATGCATTGAAAATCTCGTCTAACGTACAATATTTAATTAAATATAACGTACAATTTTTGATAGATTCGTTTCCGCATTAACTACCCAAAGTTTGTTTGTATTTTTTTTTTGCGAACAGTTTTTTTTAAAATACGCTTTGGCTAGTACAGTGGAGAAATAAATGTGCAACCCTGACAGCCCAGGTAATAAAAAACTAAAGTGTTCAAACTGGTGCTGGTGTCGTGTGGCGGATCGGCGCATTCCCAATAAAATGGTTGAATGTGGCGATGGCTGCCCCATGCATCAACTCGTGAACGGGTTCTGCCAGAGTGGGCTAGTCTGCCGTGGCTGTCATGGTTGCAAGGCAAACAATAGGAGGAATTAAATAAGTAGTATAGGACAATAGTATAATTATTAGCACAACAGCGACGTGCAATTAATAAATTGTAAGAAAATTGTGACAAAAAAAAATTGACGATTGTTAACCTTTTGTTAACAATCGTCTATTTTTTTTTTTGTCACAATTTTCCTTGTACGGAACCAGGGGTCTGTAGATTGTAATTATTATCAATAAAAAAAATTCGCTTTGTCCTACCTCTCTTTTTGCCAGAGTCAGACGAGGTTGGTTTTGGTTCAAAGATGTTAAATCACTTACACACAAATATTTAAAAAATATCTAATAATAGGATTATTTTGTGTGACGCTGATCCTTGAGGTGGTTCACAGACTAAAAGTCGCACAGCCAACGATGGAGAGAGCAATGGTTGGAGTTTCTCTAAGCGAGTTGAAGTGCCAGTGGGCTGACTACATCTGCCAGAGTCTACATCTGAGTCAGCGATGGCAGATGGGGGAGGAAAGTCCTAAAGTGGAGGCCACGTATGGGGCGACAAAGCGCAGCGCGCCGCCTCTCTAGATAGACCGACTACCTCAAAAAAGTAACTGGTGGCTGGTAGCGGTTGGATGCGGAAAACGGTGGATCGCATATGGTAGAAAGCATTGGGAAAGGCCTATATCCAGCAGTGGGTAGATACAGGCTGATAATAATGATTATTTACAAAAATACATAATACGCTCTACCTATAAACTAAAAAGACGATGCCTTACCCCATTTGTGTAATAAGTTTCAGCGCAATATAATCACCCTTAGCGTAATCCATCTATAATACAAAGATGATAAATGATCATACCATTTGCTATTGAAACTAATGGGAAAATTCATCTCATTTGTGCAACATCGGATAATGTTAATATACATATTTAAAATAATTTACAAGATAGAAAATATTTTTTATGAACGATATTATATTTTTTTCTCTCGACTATGACAGGCCCGTGACAGAGTGGTATTACGTAAAATTTTCAATAGGAATTTCGCAACATTAAAGTAGAAAAAGGTGTTTGTTTTTGTTAAATATTACAACACATAATACGATGTGATTTTAAAGAGCAATTTAAAAGATAAAACATTTTTTTGTGACGGACCCCTTCGTCACTTTTTATATGATGAAGTATGTAAGCTGTTGCTTTTCGCATAATACCGTTTAAATTTGACAGAATTAGGGGCTCTGCTGCCTAAGCTGAAGCCGGACCGGATTTTTTTAATTTCAAAGATCCATATAGTAGATAGATAGATTGGCAATTGTGTTTGACTTAGTTGGCAGAAACCTTGAAGCTTTAACTGTTAAGCTAAAAATGTTTGTTAATAACTTATACTTAAGATATATTTTATAGTTGACGAGCTCGGTGCTCGAATGCAATGTAAATGAAGCAATGGTCACTTTGACTCCGACGTCTTCCCGTTCCGCATAAGACAAATATTTTTGTGCAAAAACATGTCTGTTTGTCTTCGTCTGGGTGTTTGCTATGTATTATATGCATATTATTCATTAAAAAAATATTTAAGTATAATATCAGTTACCTAATACCAATAGTACAAGCTTTGCTTAGTTTGGGACTAATTGTCCAAGAATATTTATTATCATTATTTGTAGAAATCAAAATATTCTATGAGACTCATCTTAGGCGGTAGGACTCCTGATTTCGATCAATTAAATTTTCTTTGAAGTCGGTTGATTTTCCTTTAAAAGCTTATACTTATTCTGTATTGAAAATCACAGAATAAGTATAGTAGTACACCGTCCAATAACAGAACAAATGTCGTAATTAAATTTATGCACACCAGAAATCAAATCAACAGTCAAAAACTACACTTATTTTAAATCGTAACAAAGTCAAAAGTACGCAAATATAGCCTTTAGCAAACCTCATACAGCACGTTCAAATAAACCACTGACAAAATAAAGGTACGCTAAACCCTCTTTTTATTAAGCTTTAAGTAATATTAGCGTAAGTAACAGGAATCCCTGCGGCTAATCTCTGGTGCCACCGGTGACTTGGTTCGTTAGCGTTTGCAACTCTACCCGTCTACCCAACAGGGTCTATATGCATAAAGGTACTGGAATAGTGTCTTTGCACAGAAAAACTAAAGTCACAATATATTAATTATGAACAGTATGGCTATACTGTTCAGACTGTCATTCTAGTATTCTTTTTTACATAATCTTTATGGCACATACATTACACACAGTGCACCTCTCTCACTGCATTACAACTGAAGTATATATATAGGTAAACTTATCTCTGCAAGAGATCTTTTCCAGCCAGCCATATAGGTAGTAACTAGTTTCATATTCTGAATTTTTTGAAAATGAATGACGTGATTCAATATAAAAATTTCTTTTAAATTTTTAAATCATCTTATAAACTTCAAATTTAATAAGTTAAAAAACTAAATTAAAAATAAAATATAAATATCATTAAAGGAAAAACAACCGATTTCAAGGAAAATTTATATATTACCTAAAAATTTCACCGATGATGCTGATAGCGTTTCCTCGCTGTATTGCGAATTTGTTACGCTAGGAAGCTTCCGGCCGGATCTTCAGTCACCGGTGGTCTCGACCACGCGTTTAGAGAACTCAAGCATAAGAACCTCACGTTAGCGCATTAGAACCCCACGAACCGAGGGTCTCGACTTCGAAAAGAACAAAATTGTATAACGATCCGCAGCCGCCATATTTTGTCGTTATTATTTTTTCGACCGCCTCCTCTACAGCGCCTGCCCTGAGTGTAGTTCCTTGCAGATGATACGGGCCAAGCATATCAATGCAAGTAGCATCGCAAACCAAAGCTCGTCCCATCTTCCAAGAAATCAAGGTCATGCCGTCCGGTCTCTTGCCATCGTCTCTCAAAATACCTGTTAGTTCCAGTAATGAAGGTAAAAAGAGCGGCAGGTTATCTCATTTAGGGCAGTGTGCCTCGAAAAACGGTCTTCAGCTAACAGGAGAGTTCGCGGTGTCCTAACTGGTCGATAGCTGTGCCACAAGGACATTTGTGTGGGGCACAGACCGGCACTCTCAATCTCAGGCTGACTGCCAGCCTCAAGGTATCAAGTTCGAGAAAAGAACCATTGTTAGCACAGGTATAGGCAGGAAGCCAATGTCCGGCTTCTTTTCTGCCTGCGGCTAACAGTCTGGCGACGAGACGAGACGAACGAAGAAAGAAGAAAGTGAAGAACATTGTAGAAAAAAATCAAAGGACGTCCAGTATTGTTCGTAGACTCACTCTGTATTTTGTGGCCACATTCAGTAGTGGAAGTTCAAATGGCTGAAATGATGATGATGATTGAGAACGTCTCCAAAGCAGTTGCGTAATCGATCTTAAAAGTAACTTTATCTAATCAATAGTGCAACCAATGCAAACACTTTAAATCCCTACTCCCAACGTCTTTATTGTGTCAAAAGAAGCCACTCAAGACTCAATCTTTTATGATAATAGTTGCACCACCCCAGTTTAATGTACCTTCGATATTCTTCATGCAAATGCTGGTCGTCGCGTTTAATTCAGCAGATAAAATCTCCGTCGCTCTGTAGTCAACATTTATAAGAAATGCAAAGTCGGAACGTTTTTATGTGCAACAAAATGTCGTTTGAACCCAGCGGTCCTGCTCGAAATGAACGCTCCATTGCAATGGTCTCGAAGTGCAGCTCGTATGTACAGTTCACTGCTAATCTAGACACGGTAGTGTGTATAGCGAAGTTCGGACACGAAAGGGCGACACTTTAGCTTTAAATTACTCGGACTGTTTCTAACTACTTTCGTATACGTCTCCACACATAATTTAAAATTTATGGAGCCTCTATTGTTTCAATTTTGTATACCAAATACCAAAAATTCTATATATTATTAAGGAAACTACTTTGCGCCCGCCATTTCGCACGCGCGTGTTCCTGAATCCTTCAAAAATCCTTTCTTAGCGGATGCCTACGTCATGATTACCTGTACGCCAAATTTCATCCCGCTCCGTCCAGTGGTTTGAGTTGTGCGTTGATAGATCAGCCAGTAACGGTTGCCTTTTATTGATACCGAAGACAATATTGTTTTCTACTTTATACTTACTGCTATACCGCTAAACCGAAGTAGTTTTATTAAATAACTTGACATTTTCTAATCCCGCATTATATGTACTCGTACATGACTGCATACTTCTTACGTCGCCATTGAAAAAAAATCTCATATCTTGATAACATACCCTTTACAAATTACACAGCTTACATAATAGTTATTCCTTTACCGTCTTTCAAAGAGGGAGTAAAATATTTCGGCGAATCAGATCACAGCGAAAAATGAAAGTTGCTGTTGAAAGAAGCTGTTGTTAAGTCTAATTA
Source organism: Hypsopygia costalis (assembly GCA_937001555.2). Taxonomy (NCBI): domain Eukaryota; kingdom Metazoa; phylum Arthropoda; class Insecta; order Lepidoptera; family Pyralidae; genus Hypsopygia; species Hypsopygia costalis. The sequence goes on along the minus strand of OW443338.2, from coordinate 25,110,294 downwards.
CATGACTAATTGTAAAAATACCGAGCAAAAGACAAACAATTTTTTTAAGTATTGTAAAGTAAGTGATAGAAAAATACTTTATTCTCATATTTAAGTTTTATAATATATATTATATCTTTAATCTATTTACTACCAGATTTTTTTTTTAAATCGGTACTAACCTACAAAATGTGTCGATACTCTACCAACAAGAGTCTATGGTATCTCTGTCAAATGATTGAATGAAATTATTCCAATTACAAAATTAATTAAAAACTAACATCCAACATCGTAAACACCCACCTCAGACGTCCAATTCCGTAAAAAGCTTGTTCTGTAATCGAGTGCAAACTACGTCGGTTGACAAGTCGAATTGAGCCACCCGTTTCGTTACAATCAGAATGGAATTTCGGCGGTCCTCTGTGCCCGATAATTCCTTTCACCGGGCGATGGCACAAAGGCCCCTCGTCCCTCCCCCACCCCCTCTTGTCCTCCGGATTTGCTCGGAACTCCTAATGACCTTTTTGTCTGGACTCCCTTCTGCTCTTGTGTTATTATATAAATATTGATTGACTTGTACTCGTACGGGACTTTGGAATTTCAGTTTTGTTAGGGTTAATTCTTTGTTGAATTCAGTCAGAGCATTGGCTATTAGGAACGTGCTAAACGGTGGACGTCGGGGATTATTTTTGTATTAAACTGGATATTTAATCAGTTGTTGGCCTCTTATGGGGTTCAATTCGCAATTGTTCGAGAAATCTGTTCCAAACATTTCGCCTTGACGACCGTAGTTGAATGTTTTTGAACAAAGTTCCAGAATAATTCTAGCTTGCAAGCCCAATAATAATGTTACGTAATGAAGCACTGGTAATAATCCTAGGATTTATATCTATGAAACCAGACCAAAGCCGTCTTATATCAATGATTTACTGGTCTCGGGTTTAAAGTGTTAGTCGACTAAAACAGTAGGCTCGTATTTATAGTGTATCATATCATCATATCGTAGTCTATGTATATAGTAGTTATAGTTAGTTTAATTAAAGTAATTAATAGGTGAAGTAGAAACTTAGTCCTTTTTATGAAAGTTGAGCGGACGGAGGAGTATGAAATTTCGGAGACTTATAGCGAGTTTATATAGAGAAGGAGTGCAGAATGCTAATATTTTTTTAAATTATGTATAAAAAATACATTAAATCAATAAAAAAAAAACATTACACACATTACTATGTATTTGACATACACACGCGTATATATACTCTTTTGTTCTTATTTTGGCTATTCGACCATAATTCATTTAAATTATTACTTTAAAATCATCAATTTTTCAAAATATTTATAACTAGCTATCCCGGCGAACTTCATACCGCCTCAATGAATGTCGTGGTACATATTAGCTGAACTAAATTTATGATTATGGAATTAATACAATGAATAATAGAAAATAATAGAGATGGCGTCAAATCAAAAAATAAAAAAAAACGCTTTGTTTTATTTTTTAGTTTTGAAATCGGTTTTATCGTTTTGGTGATTTGTAATTGTCATTTTTTTTAATGTTTACTCTGATTTGATTCTTGCGACCCCATGGAACAAGCATTTTCACCCCAATCGATTTGACATTTTTCAATTTTCAAAACAACTCACAGACAACTTTCGCGACATAAAAGTGACACCAATCGATATGACATTTTGATATTTGACAACCAACAAATATTCGCAATCCTTTTTCAACTGACAATTTCAATTGTATAGGAAACTGATTTTTATTTTATTTTTTCGTCAATTTTCCAATGAAACGAACGGAGACAAATCCAACAAATCAAAAACCATGGAAATCGGTCCAGCGGTTGCCGAGTTATAAGTGTTCGAACAAACCCCACTTTGTTTTATATATATATAGATTATGATAATAATGTTCCAGCAAGTACCAATAATCAACAGTATCAACTTTATTCTTACAAATCCCTATCGGAACATCTTAGTGGAAAGATATAAGATCACATATAAATAAAAGTATAGTAAACATAGTTGAAAGCAGAAGGTAAACAACACCAAAAAAACATCGGACCAAAAGAAAAATACTGCTAGGTAAATTGGCAAAATGTGAGTATATACTGCTCGTGACCCATTCTCAGAGGTATGTCGATAGCTCTCCACTGCAAAAATAAATAATTCAAATTGCACCATCAGGCCGGGAGATAATCGCGGACAAGTTCACGTACATCCCCTTATCTTATCTTTGCCTGACCCTCCATTGGGTCCGGCGTAGGGATGTCGCGTTTCATATAAAAATGTTGCAATGATGTAACTGAAATATTTTTTGTGAATATTTATCGTGAAAGAATTTAACTCGACATTAACTAGCTTCGCCCGCGTGCTCATTGTTTTAATAAAACTTATCTGTCTACTTTATTGTAGCTAATGTTAATTTTATATAATGACATTATACTGCGCGAATTTCTGTTACATAACTTTAAAAAAAAGATCTCAATGATCTGTCTCTCATTTCCGTAACAAATGTGTCAGCCCTATAATTCTTGTATTTTTCTCGTGGGATTAAGATATTTTTCAGGAATAAAAAGTAGCCTATGTCTCTACAGATTTTAAACAATCTCCGAAAAAAAAACATGTCAACAATTGATTCCTTTCGACGTGAAAATAATACAAACAAACGCACTTTCACATTTATTGAAGCAAAACTTCTTTACGCATGCTTGACTTGGGAAGTAAACTGCTCAATGCGTTACGGAAACAGCTAACGGAAGTAGAGAGGAAGATATAACTTAGTAGAGCTAAAGAAGTTTTACTTCAGTCGTGTCTAAAGCACACTCTTTTTTTATAACTAGCGGCAATCTTCCCGTTCCCATCTCATTCCTGTGGATTTTCCGAACAAACTTTATCTTCTTCTGATATATCAATAGCTATTCTGCTGTTCGGAATAGAGACAAATCAAAGATCATACATATTAACAAATTAATTAAATTGCATACATAAATAGAAGAATTATAGGGCTGACACATTTGGCACGGAAATGAGAAACAAATCACTGAGATCTTTATTTAAGTTATGTTACAGAAATTAAGTATTGACATTATATAAAACTAACTTGCCCGGCGAACTTCGTACCGCATCAGAATCAGTCAATCTGTTCTCGCGATATTAAAAAGTCGTTCCATACAAAATCTATGAGAAAATGAATGTTCTTCATATTTTTTGTTATTTTTACGGAAGGTTTAACAGTTATTCTGCTTTTCGGAGTGGAGAATTCAACAAATCTAACATCATTAAAATCAATTCACCCTTCTTGGTTCGAACACTTATAACTCGTATAAGTGTTCGAACCAACCCGACTTTGTTTTATATGTATTATATATATATATATATATATATATATATATATATATATATATATATATATATATATATATATAGATTAACACTAGTTAGAGTTAACTTTTTAAAGCAAAAAAAATAAATGTTTTGTATTTATAGCTATAGCAATCGGTCACTAACTGAATGAAGCGTCAAGCGAATCACCGCAAATTGCGTACAATACGCTTGAACATTAATAAAATACATATATGGAAGGCAAACAGTCAGCCGTAAACTATTTGCCTAATGGGCCGCAACCTTAAAAACGCAAACATTCAACTTAAAGGTAAGTAACCTCAGCAACGACTTTCAAATGTACACATACGGTCGAACTTGAATGTTTGTACTTTTCAAAGTCATAACATTTTCATTCTGTCACTAAGTCACTATACATATTTACATTTAAGATTGTATCTTTTCCTTAACAGTGCTAAAAAAAATACTTTTTAGTGAATTTATTATTTATAAATCGTCTTATAAATAGTCTTATAAATCTTATAAGTCTTATAAATCGACGAACGCCGGCTGGACGCACGAAAAACCATGACTCATTTTTACGTTCCGCCTGAGCCGAGCATGCAATCAAGAGCGCCGAACAAGCGATAGAGAGGCACTCTTCCACTCCATCGTCTGATGTTTTCTTATGACGTTATCATGTATAATTATCGTCCGTAAACCGACTTTACAGACAACCAATTATTTATAAAGTCAAAAAGAACATTGGTGCTTCTGTCTTTTTCGTTATCGATAAAAGGCAATCTGATTGATATATCAACGCACAGAACTAAAATCACTGAACGGATCGGGTTGAAATTTAGCATACACCTTAGCTATTATGACTTAGGCATCCGCTAAATAAGTTTTTTTTTAATTCCCAAGGGAAAACGGGAATACGTGCACACGAACTCCCAGGCGCAAGCTAGAAGAGACGTTAAAAATTAATGAACCTTATTATAATTATAATTTTCATAACAATTTTGACATGTTAAATAATTAATTCAGACATATACTAATGATAATGTTTTATATGGATACTCACATCTGAAATAAATGAACATTTAATTTAATTATTCAGTGGGTCATTCAAAGCTAATAAAAAATACGCGCAGCAGCCCTAGCGTGACCCCACCTTAAGGGATAGGTGTCCTGCGTCACACAATAAATTTCACCAGCAGATAACTTTTTGTTTCTATCTTTGGCTACTCAATAGCGTTTGGACTTATTTGTTTTTCAACAACTACTCTCCAAGAATTTTCTCTCAAAACTTATGAAGTTAAAGAAAACTTTTATCTTTATACAGCGGCAGTCCATCACCGTTAGTACTTATTTAGACAGTTTGTGATGATTCTTGAATTATTCTTGTCCGAGTTATTTATTTGTTCTGTAAAACATTGATAAAAGTTATATATAATTGTACTAGCCTCCGTAAAAAACTGTGAAGTTAGTTATAAACTAATTTCACAGAAACGAAACTATCGATTGTAACAGCGTAGTCAATATAGAGCTAAAACGATTTAGTAATTGTTTAGGTACTGTTGACTTGATATGTAGCTCACGATAAATAAAAGCAGATATCTCTAAATAGATTTCGGTATTGTAAATATTCAATAAAGATATAAATAAGTTGTTAGAAAATTGTGACATAAACATAGAAGATTTGTTAATAAAAGGTACGGATCTGTATTATCAATAAATAAAATAAAAAGAAATGGTATGAATAAGCAATATTTAAGCAGTGAATATGAATATTGCACAACTTAACTGTAACATCGTGTACATCGTAATAACTTATAGACAGTTATTTATTCCCAAGAACATTGTATAGTATGAAACAAATTCATCAGCCGACATCTATTTTCTTCTCAATTCTTATGAATTACGCATTGGATTATGGAGTTTTTTCTTTGCTGTCACTTACAGATATTTTCCAATAGGTTAAAATGTAGCTACAATAAATTCTAATCAATATTATATAAGCCTATTTTCGAGCTCACATAATATACACTGTTTATACAATGCAAAAAAAAATATCGAGAATAATTTAATAAAGAATTATAAAAAGGATTGAAGAATGCGGTTGATGATGATTTTATTTGTCTATTTCGTGAAGTTCACCATTGTCATTTTTTTTGTCTGTAAAAACTATAACTGTTTTATTTGTGAGTCTATTTTAACCATTATTAATACCATATTGATTAAAATAGCTGCTTAACTAGTGAATAGGTAGTTCACTCGAAAAAACCGATGCTTCGCTAATATTAAAGTAAATTATTTCTGAATATTCTTCGAGATTTTCTCTCTAGTTTTCAAATATCAGCACCTACAAGCATAACCAATATTTAGTTTCAAAATCCTAGACTACGGATTCTTCAGTATTCGGGTTCTTCTTATTATACGAATTCTTCTTATTCGGGAACGTTAGGTAATTTAAATATTATATTATCCCTTTATTCTTAGCTACCCCGAAGGGACCTGTGGCCCTACCGCCGAAGCTGAAGCCGATTCCCATCAAAATTATTGATTCCAAAAATAGACTTTAAGTTAAAGTTATTGACAAACATCCGGTAGAGCTCTAGGGTTTCTTCCAGCTAAGTTAAACATAATTAGGGTCCATCCATAAATTACATCACACGTTAAGGGGGATGGGGGGGGGGGGGGTCGATGAAGTGTGACAAGGGGTGGGAGGGGTTCTAAATTTCGTGACGTGACATTTCAAAATCTCTTATTAACTTTTAACGAAAAGCTCAAAAACATTTGCAACTCTAGATATAAATTTGCAAAATATGTGACGTCACACTAGGGAGGGGGGAGTCTCACAAATGTGACCAGCTGTGACAAGGACGGGGGAAGGGCTCAAAAAATCATGAAATTCGTGTGACGTAATTTATGGATGGCCCCTTACCAACAATCTAAGCAGTAGTATCATTTCCGCATTCAAAGATTGCGATGGCATCGGCTTCAGCTTCGGCGGTAGGGCCCCTGGTCCTGGTAATTTGTTCCAACTAGTTGTGCCAAAGTACAAGAATTTAATTAGAGCGATAAATTGCATTTTATTTATAATGCCCATCAAAAAGATATTAACTAATCAAAAGAAGAGAAAGTTAATCAAAAGTAAGAGTTTATAATTGCAACGGTTTGATCGAACGCGCCCCAAGTTTTAATTAAACAGTGCTGCCAAGTGTAATGCTCAATTATATAGTTACTCAATGTGATAAATAAGATGAATATTGAGTTTACTCATCGGGAAATAATCAATGAGATATATTATAGACAAACATTTAGGGTTATTAGGAAAATACTCTAAGAGATAACTCAGAACTGACTGAGAGGTATTTTTTTTATATTTTTATATAAGTATAAGTTTATGCTTCATCATGAACATGTCTGTTTGTCTTGGTCTGAGTGTTTTCTATGTATTATAAGTATGTATTTACAAAAGAAAATGTATTTAAGTACATATATCAGTTGTCTAGTACCCATAACACAAGGTTTGCGCTTAATTTGGAACTAGATGGTGCTGTGTAAATTGTATTTAATTATTTATTCAACGATGGCACACCGAACTATGAGGTTGATGTGTATGTACAGTACAATGTATAATGATATCACTAAGCCCATAAATTTTAACAATCATCATACCATCAAGACCCACTTCTCCATTCATATCGGGGGCTTCATTGATACTGATCGTTACTAAATGATTATAAAATTACTAAGTAAAAATATTAAAAAAATGGAATAATCTATTAAATATTTATAATATTCTGGCAAGTTGTCGGCCAACTTGTTCTAATTATTCTCACAAATGATAATAAATACTTTCAAACAATAATAGAAACAGATTTTATTGAAGTTTTTAGGGATACACAACGATGTGAATAGACGTCGATTGCAATGAAATCCGTTTCTCTTTTTATTTAAAAGATTTCATTTCAATATTTTATGTACTTTATTATTCGTTTTTAGTGAAAATTATATGGTAGTACCATGAAAGTATTCCCTCTGGAAATAAAAAAAAATATTTTCGAATCGAATCCATTCATAAACTAAGGTAAAAAAATTTACTTTTTATTTTATATTCGAAATACCTATATATTTTTCATTTTATGACAGAAATATAAATTTTTATTTTATAATCGAAATATATTAAGGTTGTTTAGAAGAAATTGCATTGCGATAAGGCCGCCTTTATACTTTAGTTCTCTATTTATTGTAAACTTTATACTGACATAAGGTACGCTTGAGGTGACAAATGAAACTAAAAAAGCTTCAATACTCAAACATTTTAAGAGAATTTAGAATAACATCCACATTATTCTTATTATATTCGCGTATGGTAGGAAATATAAATAAAATAAACAGGGGCAGGTAAAGAACCCGTTTCACATGGCCAGGCGGGCTTGTTGTTTTTCATAATTGGGGACTGAAGCCTTTTGCGGGCCTTATTAAGAGAAATTTTCAGTGCGTCCGTCGCCCCGGGTCAGTGCGGAGCTGCCTTCCAAATCAGTAGGTACTGTACATGTCGGAATTTCAGGCAGAGGTTTTGAAATCTGATTTTCTATGCTATCTCGAAATACTTTAGGGCTTGTAGATAGATAGAATAGTATACATTTATGTTCGATCAATTTTATGAATGAAAAATCTGTGCTAAGAAGACGATGAAATTATTTTGTTAAACATCGGACGCGCAGCATGCGCCACCATAGCGAATTTTTTTTTTTTTTTCGATATCCCGAATTGATATCAGTCAACTAAAGTCACTTTACATTACTACTTTTTGATGCCCTACACGAATCAGAAGTCAGAATTTCTAAATTTTGAGTTTCAAGGCAACGGACAGACAGAACGACCGGACGATTTCATAAGCTCAATGAATTTCGCTGATAATGAGTATTAGCTATATTACAATTTTTAACATATGAATGGTTGACAGGAAGAGATCCTATATGGGATAAGTCCACCATATTTACACATTTACATTATTATATTATTTTATTAGGGCACATAGCACGGAGGACGGATGACCGATGGGGTCGAAAGGTTCTCGAGTGGAGACCACGTACCGGCAAGCGCAGCGTAGGACGTCCACCCACAAGGTGGACAGACGACCTCATTAAGACCGTAGGATCGCGCTGGATGCAAGCCGCTTCCAACCGGTCTTATTGGAGATCTAGAGGGGAGGCCTATGTCCAGCAGTGGACTTTCAATGGCTGAGATGATGATGATGATGATGATGATTATTTTATTGTCATGTAATGCTTTTTTTTTTGACGTGATAACGTGTTATTAATCGATGAACGAATTAATCGAAAAACATCGATCAGGCCTCCCCAACCCGTCTGGCCAGCGTGGGGAGTGTAGGCCAAATCCTCCTTCTGTCTGTGACGGACGAGAGAGGGTCGTGCTCCTGTAGTGGAGACTAAAATGACCTGATGATGATGATGAATCGATGAACGCCGGCGGCACATACGAAAAAGCATGCAAGCGAGAGCACGGAACAAGCGGTACCGCGCTCTCGCATGCACGCTCGGCTCATAGAGAGGCACGATCGGCCTAAGCGTTCGGCTTGTGACACATCTATCTCTCTTGCACTCCATCTGCCGATGTTTTCTTATGACGTCATCACGTAAAATTATCGTCCGTAAACCGACTTTACAGACAAGCAATTTTTTTTAGTCGAATAGGATGACAAACTCTTGTTTGCCATTCTATTTGAATAAACCTTGAATAAATAAGCATACTCTTGTATGCTTACCATCTGTCTCCATTACCATCTCACTATAAACATCCCACTACGTCTTTCTTGAAAATCTCCATACTGTAACGTCCTGGAAAAACCTTGGCAGGGAGTTTCACATCCTGAGAGCTCGAGGTAGAAAACTTTAAAAAACTCTGTGATTGAATTCCTTGCCCATGGTGAGCGGTGCAGTCACACTGCTAGTCTAGTCAGATTATCCGATGCTAACTCAAGCACATGAAGTGGTACAATAATAAATTACAAGCAATTCTTTCTTGGCCGTGTGGTTTCCGGCAGACTAGAATAGAATCACTCCGTCTCTTCCCGTGGATGTCGTACAAGGCGACTAAGGGAAATACATTATCAAACATCGATCAGGCCTCCCCAACCCGTCTGGCCAGCATGGAGAGCGTAGGCCAAATCCTCCTCTCTGTGATGGTCGTGAGAGGGTCGTGCTCCTGTAGTGGAGACTAAAATGGCCTGATGATGATGAATTCTTTCTTGAAATAATAATTCTTATTCGTAGATACTTAACAGAAGACTGAAATATAGGTACTTCAACCCATTCTATTGAAGATTAAAGAGGGTCTTATTTATTCAAGGTTTTTCTCTCGCCACGGGCTAAATTCAGATTAAATGCTTTGCGAACGAAAAGAACAGTTTTATGTAAAACGTATCTACAATATTATCATACATTAAATAAGAACTCTAAAAGCATCGTTATATGTATACATAAAGTAATTCTAATACTAAAAATATATCTTTTCTTCTTCTCGTCAACCCTTATTCATCCCACTGCTGGGATACGGGTCTCCCCTCAATCGAAGGGGTGTTTAGAGCATACTCCACCACGCTGCTCAACTGCGTGTTGGCAAAGGTCTGTGTTTTCAAGCCGCCTAAAGGCCACTGACTTGGCTTAACAACTGTCATCTAACTACAACAGCCGGGACCGACGCCTTAACGTGCCCACCGAAGCACGGAGGAGCGTAAGATAAATAGACCCATCCATGGACAGGCTATGGTCGACGTTGCTTGACTTGCGTGATCGATTAGACTACCACGGGCAACGATGCCATCTAGGTCCTCAAAATATTTATATACCTCTTATTACACTGTAAACCCTTCGTAGCCAATAACAGCAACTGAAAATTATGACATCCGAAACACTTTTACACAGCAATTCCCATCTGGCAATAAAGTAGCGTATTAACCAGGTATTTCATGTTTCCATTCAGTTCAAACGAGTCCGGTATTGCGGCGGGGCTCCGCACCGTGGTCGGGTTGCCGGCCAAGTCCCAAGGCGTGACGAGGCAATAAGCCTGTATTAAATGACAAATACACATCCTCTGAGAACCAGTTATAAACGTCGTTATGTACGGCGCAAGTGTTGAGAAGTGAGCTGCAAATGGTAATAGCCTCTATTACTATAAATATAAAGGACTGTTTCAATTGTCTTGCGACACGTTTTTGCAACTAGGAATGCTCCGGTTGCGCTTGTTTGCTACTGGTTAACGTCGAAGGGAGACTAACGAACACGAGTCATGGCGCACTATAGGGTATTTGGTTCATAAATACAAGCCTCGTAGACTGCAACTTGGCTTTATGCCGGTGTCAAATATACAGCGAACTGAAATCAAATTACATCGCTGCTTCGTCTACACATAGTGAATATTATGTCATCAAATTAAGCAATGTATTTTGAAAACGTCACGAAGCACGCAACACATTCAGTTCCTTGTGTGTTTGGCTTGTTTTCTGAGAGACTGAACAGTGAACACATGCTTCTTCCGAACCAACACTGTCACAACTTACTTTGTCATTATTGCACTTAGATTAGTTTTATTTACTATTCAAATAATATTTATATAAATTATATTTATAATAATATATAGTGCTGTGCGCCTATTATAAATAATCATTAAGTAAAATTAACATATTAAAATATGTCCTTAAAAGGGAAGGTAAACATCATCATCATCATCATCAGCCTGTATCTACCCACTGCTGGATATAGGTCTTTCCCAATGCTTTCCACCATATGCGATCCTCCGCTTTCCGCATCCAACCGCTACCAGATTTTTTTGCGGTCGTCAGTCCATCTAGTAAAGTAAACATGTATTTTTATTATTATTATATATATATGTGTGTAAGTACATAATATAGTACATAGAAAACACCCAGATCAAGACAAACAGACATGCTCATGCGCACAAATAATTGTCTTATGTGGGGATCGAACCGCGACCTCGGAGTCAAAGTGCCATTGCTAGCCATTTGTCCACCGAACTTGACCACTGAAAAATGAAGGAGTTGCTTGCAGCGGAGGTAGCACTAGCAGCCAATTCTTTATATTTACAAACGTCCGTATACCTCAAGTCTGTATCATCATCAGGTCATTTTAGTCTCCACTACAGGAGCACGACCCTCTCTCATCCGTCTCAGAAAGAAGGAGGATTTGGCCTACACTCCCCACGCTGGCCAGACGGGTTGGGGAGGCCTGATCGATGTTTGATAATGTATTTCCCTTAGTCGCCTTGTACGACATCCACGGGATGAGACGGAGTGATTCTATTCTAGTCTGCCGGAAACCACACGGCCATAATACAAGTCTGTATACCACAGTAAAAATATAATCGATTAGGCTGTGAAAGTCATATTTTTAGAGTATATTTGCAGACAAATTACACAGCGCTATCTAGCCCCAAAGTAAGCGAAGCTTGTGTTATGGGTACTAGACAACTGATAAACATACGTAAATACATTTTTTTTTGTAAATACATACTTATGATACATAGTAAACACCCAGACTAAGACAAACAGACATGTTCATGCACACAAATGTTTGTCCTATGTGGCAATCGAACCCACGAGCGTTAGTGTCGAAGCCGCGTCATTGACCGCTACGCCACCGAGCTCGTCAAATTTAAATAAGGTAATTGTATTAAGCTAAGCTGGTAGAGACCCTAGAGCTAGCAGACTAGACTAAGCAGAAAAAAATTGTCATTAACTTTTACAACAACCTAATCTATTTTTGGAATCAACGTGTTCGATTGTAATCAGCTTCAGCTTCGGCGGTAGGGCCCGAGCTTAGCACTTTTTTGAGAATGTAATCAATTCTCATACTAAAATGTTTGATTTTGACAAATGTCACGTGATCAAGCTAACGTTCGTTACGCTACGAAATTACACTTGGCTAGGGGGGCTGCTCATTTATTCAGCCATTCTATCGCTTAAAAATTTTAATAAAATTTTAAATCACGTTTTAGCCATTGTAAAATGTTATTCTAGCGCAGAATAACTGAGAATCTCATTTTCAATATGGCTATCTCGTGTGAATGAACGAAAAATACACGTACGCCCTAACTAATACCGCTGACTTGCACGTCATTCACTCATCATATTGGACTAAGCTATTGAACGAACATGTCATATTTTATTTTATAGAAACTAAATTTTGTTCACTTAGATTTTTTTTATATACAGAGGGGCAAACGAGCATGTGCAAATATGTGTGCTTAAATCATCCTTCCTTTTGGCTTTGCCGGTGTCGGGTAGTAGCGGACACTTTTATTACATAATTGTGTTCCTGCGAGTGAGTGAGGTCACCAGAAAAAAAGAAACAACGAAAGGAAGGAGCATAGGCTGGCAACGGATCGCGAACGGGGTAGCTCCAGGGGCGGCGATTTTTGCTTTCCATCAGGTGACCCCACATTCTCATTTGACCAAATTGTATGTTGTGTGAAAATTCATATATTTCTTAATCCGGTGGATTTCTATGTATTACTTACTACTGCCCGCGGCTTTGCTCGCGTGAACACATGACCTTGCAATATATCGAAAGAAAAAAGTATATGTAGAGATTTATAAGAACTATATACACATAAAGAAAGATCTCAATGGTAAATATAATAATAGCTTTTATTTATATTACTACTAGCTTCGACACCCAGCTTCGCCCGTATTTACCTTTTTTTAAATAAAATAATTAAAAAGTATTATATGTCCTTCCTTACCTTTGAAAATATGTGTACAAAGTTTCATCATGGTCGCTTGAGTAGTTTTGGCATGAAACGGTAACAAACAAACGCACATTCACATTTATAATATTAGTAGAGATTTATTTGTCTACAATATTAGGTTTTTTAATTAAATGTACGCTGAAATTTTAATTAAAATACCTATTTCAACCTCTAAACTTTTAATTAAAATCCATTTCAAAGCCTATTCGAGACAATGTTCCAGACGAAGAAAAATGCTTAAAACGGTTTTATAAGAGGCATCGTATCAAATAATTTGAAGTCTCAGACAGACTCAGTTGAATGACTAGTTTGCTAAGTTCTAAACTAGGTGGTGCTATGTTATTTCTTTATAGTCATTATTATTACAAGCATTATAATTCACTAGCTTACGCCCTCGACTTCATACGCGCGTATCCCGGCATCCCGTAGGAATTTTCAAAAATCATTTCTTAGCGGCCTAAGTCAAAATAATGCAGTGGTTTGAGCTATACGTTGATAAGTCAAGAAAAAGGCAGCCATTACTTACAGCTCAGTCAGTAACGGCCGCCTTTCACAGATAGAGAATATTATTTCAGTGAGCCATTGGACAACCAGTTTTTTTTTTTTAAATAATAGCTGACCTGGATACTTCTTTTGCTTCATTTAAGAAATTTAATATCGAGTGCTATCAAATTATATCTCATGCGATATAAAAGTCTTCAAAAAATCGTAAGAAAAATATTTTAACGCAATAAATCTGCATCACCAATTTGAAAATAAATAAAAAAACTTTTTGCACTTAAACAATTTTAATCGCTCTCGCCCGTCGCTCGTCGCTTGCGGCGACCCGACAAACGCCGTTAGAGGGCGCAGCGCACTATTTACCGAGCTTATGGGCGAGGCGAGCGCAAAATTAAGAGATTCTCGGCGGCAATACAAACAGTGTGGAACTACCCTTATTAAAAGCGGGCACTCCGTTTTAAAATGAAGACAGCGATAAGGCGGCATATTTGTTTAGGAATCACGTGCGCTGCTCGTAATGTATGTTGAACAATTTTGTAAACGTTCATTTGGAATTACAATCGTGCGTTAGTAGCTTAATGTACGCCCTTTGTTAATAAACGAAGAGAATTTTGTGAAAGCATCTTATTATAATTAATGGTATATTTGTAAAATAAGAGACTGGGAGAACAACATACCCTACCGAATAGCTAAGGCGCCCCTGTGTGCCTACCTTCCAGTTATATCACAGGATTGCGAGACTCTTGTCAAGTAAACCAACCAGACGACTAAAAAAGTTTACTAAAAAGTTTGGCAACTCCTATCTATGTCGTACTATTAAAAAGTGGAACGCGTTGCCGGCATATGTATTTCCTCAATCATTGAATATAGGATCCTTCAAGCGAAGCGTGAGGAAGCATCTTGTGAGCCAGCATGGCAGCGTCAACTGACAAGACTTCAAGGTCCCTTGTCCATTGCCGATGCGATTGGGGCTCCTCTTTTCGCTTACCATCAGGCGAAGTGGAGTTAATATGCTGAGCTAATATAAAACAAAAGATGAGAGGACCTTTACCCGCACCGCTCTTAAGTAAACCAACCGAGCACGCAAGCGGATTGGTAGCAGGGGGCCTACCGCCGAAGCTGAAGCCGATTCCCACCGGGTTTTTTGATTGCAAATATAAAACTCCAGAATAGATTAGCTGGCAGGATCCCTGAAGGATAACCGAAAGCCAAAAATCTTTGTTAATAACTAGAATCTAAGACTTATTTTTGGGAATCAAAATATTCGATGGGAATCGGCTTCAGCTTCGGCGGTAGGGCCCCAGGTCTAGGAGGACAGAAGTCATTTACTTCTTTATATGAATCAACACCACACCAAAATTATCGACTTAACTCTCAGAGTCAACAAGCTGAAATATGTTGTGTTGGTAGATGAGGAAAGTAAGTCCTGGAGTGAAGGCCCTGTTTGAAGCGGCGAAGTGTTGGACACCCCCTTTCCTTTTAACCTCAACCTCGGCGGATGCGGAAATCGGAGCATTGTATATGGTGGAGGGCATTAGAATACTGTTTTTTTTTACCATTTATTTTAATTATCTATGTTAATCTATGCTACCAATTCATCTCAATAAAGATGAACTAATGAAAACTCAATCAATAAAAGCATTAATGGCTATTTTTAATTTAACTGGTTTGAATAATTATTACAAGTTGAAGATTTACAATTTAATTTTTTCCACGCTTATAGACCTTTCAAGAGCGTTGTGGGTGATATCATATCTAACATCGCAAGCGCACCGAGTGCGGATTTTTTTTTATACTACGGCAGGTGGCAGACAAGCATACGGCCCACCTGATGTGAAGCGGTGACCGTAGCCATATTAACGCTCGCAACATGAAATATCGCTTGCGCGCTGTCATCACCGCTGCCTTATGTCATCTCCTTCCTTTCTGGTGACCTCGCTCACTCGCAGGGATATAACAACCCTCAAGGGAATTTTTATTTGGCTGCAGTATTCTGTGAGGTTGAGGTATTTCCCCTTAAAAAATTACGCTATGCCCTACCTTTCTTTTCGCCAGAGCCGTCTGTCAGTCAGCAGGGTGCACCAAGTGCAGTTGAGGTTGACCTTGGTTCAAAGATGTTGATGAATCACTTACACCCCAAATAGCAAGCTGTGAAATGTTTGAAAATACGTCTCGTCATCGCCCAGTTCCAGTTCAGTGGAAACGGGACACCTTGGCTTAGACCATTCAAAAATGATTATACATCATTCAACGTCAATTAAAATGTCCTAAAACAGATAATGTGAAATAGATCGTATTTCATCATCATCATCATCATCATCAGGTCCATTTTAGTCTCCACTACAGGAGCACGACCTCTCTCGTCCGTCCTAGACGGAAGGAGGATTTGGCCTACACTCCCCACGCTGGCCAAACGGGTTGGGGAGGCCTGATCGATATTTGATAATGTATTTCCCTTAGTCACCTTGTACGACATCCACGGGAAGAAACGGAGTGATTCTATTCAAGTCTGCCGGAAATCACACGGCCAATCGTAATTAATCCGTGCAAATACCTTATATAAGAAATATTTTAAAAAAAAACTCACTGCTTCATCGTGATTTGAACAAAACAAAATTCCGCGCAAAAGAAGTCGCGGGCAACAGTACAGTACACAAGTAATTTTACACTTACGGATAAACATTACCCTGTTGACTTGACATATAGCTCTATAATCCAGTGGCACGAGATCGGGGCTCGCCATCTGTCATTGTTAAGATCCGCGACACCACATTTTTGGCTATATTACCCTGCTGAGATTTCGACTTGACTTACAAACGGCGTAATATTCGCAATATACTTGAGATTACGGAAAATGTGTTTTATTTTTTATAAATAAATGTGAAGAATCAATGGTGTTTAAATAAATAAATAAATATTGTCAGACAAATTACACAGCGCCATCTAGCCCCAAAGTAAGCGAAGCTTGTGTTATGGGTACTAGACAACTGATAAACATACGTAAATACATTTTTTTTTGTAAATACATACTTATGATACACAGAAAACACCCAGACCAAAACAAACAGACATGTTCATGCACACAAATGTTTGTCCTGTGTGGGAATCGAACCCACGAGCGTTGGTGTCGAAGTCGCGTCATCGACCACTACGCCACCGAGCTCGTCTCGTTTATACGTGAGTTTCACACAAGATCACTAACTTTGCGGAAGTCAAATATTCTTCACTGTGAATAATAATAATAATAAATATTCCTGGACAATTTACACAGCGCCATCTAGCCCCAAATTAAGCGAAAAGCTTGTACTATGGGTATTAGATAACAGGTATAATACTTAAATACACTTTTTTTTAGTAAATATATACATATAATACATAGAAAACGCCGAAACCAAGACAAACAGACATATTCATGCACACACGTGTTTGTCTTGTGCGGGGATCGAACCCACGACCTCGGAGTCAAAGTGGCCATTGCTAACCATTCGACCACCGAGCTCGTCAAATTTTATTATATGAATATAAAACATACAAATGAATTTTATTATATTTCGATTAACATCGTGTGTAGCCTGTCCTTATATTGCAAACTGTACTGTATGCAGCTTGTCATGTAATAGCTAGGTACTGACTGTACACACAAGAGAAAAATAAATAGAGTTGTAAGATTTTAAAACTCGTCATTTAGTTTATATGAACTAAAACAAAAATTGGCCGTGTGGTTTCCGGCAGACTAGAATAGAATCACTCCGTCTCTTTCCGTGGATGTCGTACAAGGCGACTAAGGGGAATATATATAAAACATCAATCAGGCCTTCCCAACCCGTCTGGCCAGCGTGGGGAGTGTAGCCCAAATCCTCTTTCTGTGTATGACGGACGAGAGAGGGTCGTGCTCCTGCAGTAGAGACTAAAATGACCTGATGATGATGATGATGAAATCAAAAATCCGATGGTAATTGGCTTCAGCGGTAGAAATACCTGAAGCGTAAGCTTATATTGTTTTTTTTTAAACATTGAACTAGCAAAGCACTTTGAACAAATAGAAAGTGTGGTCTGCTTGTAGATAATAGATATTGGGGTGTAAGTGGTTCATCAAGATCTTGGAACCAAAACCAACTTCACCTTCACGCGGTTCACCCTGCTGACTGACAAACGAAGCTCTGGCGAAAAGAGAGGTAGGGAGCGTAATTGTAAGCTACCCGACTGGGGAATGTACCTCCCCTCACAGAATACCGCAGCCAAATAACAATTCCCTTGAGGGCTATTGTGTTCCTGCGAGTGAGTGAGGTCACCATAAAGGAAGGAAGGAGATGCTGCGTTGGCAGCGGGGGTGGCGGCACGCGAGCGAGATTTTATGTTGCGAGCGTTAATATGGCTACGGTAACCTCTTTACATCAGGCAGGCCGTATGCTTATCTGCCATCCGACGTAGCATAAAAGAAATACAACTAAATATTTTTAATTAAGCCCAAGGTTTTATATTGGGTATGTTACAATTTAGGCGCTCGTTATAAAAGTATCATTCATTCATCATCATATATTATCTACGAAAATAACACGATGGTGAAACGTGCTTCTTCTGAAAACTTTACTTTGTAATTACTTCGTTGTTTTAATAGTCTCCCGTCCCAACTTCCATATCACGGGCGACATCTTACGCGAATTTAATATTGTTGTGAATACGAGGAGCAGATAAATTGGGGCGATAAGATTTTTCCCTTGTTCACTTTTATGATAGTCGTCTACGAAAATCCGTGGTACACGGCAGTTGAGCTTCAATTGACTAGCCAGTCTTTAGGTTTTTAATGCCTTATGACAACAATATGGCAATAGGCTATTTGACAATGTTCAAAATTTGCATAAATTAGTTAACAATATCGTAAAGTACACAAAACTATAAAGATCTGCAAACTTTCATTCTAATATCTTCCGTCCGACATATTTTCGGCTCGGTCAAAGTTTGGCGGGAAAGTCCATTTTAAAAGTATGAAATTATTAAAAAATAATATTTCCATTGGAGAAGCAATAAAAAATACTATAACTTTTATTATGATACTAATTACATAAACGTAATATTTAACATAACTGTCGTACAAATTTCAGATTTGATGCATACATAATACAAACCTGTGACGTCATAAATCAGTAACCTTTTGTATGGAGCGTTTTCGACAAAGTCCAAAATTGTGATTTTCAAATCAACATACCTCGAGAGATTTTTGTGCAATCGAAGTAATTCTTTCACCTATGGTCATATTATTGATACGTCCCTACTATACATATCAAACCGAAAAAAATGTTGGTCAAATAGCTTATTGTTGCCTTTCACACTACCAAAATCGGAAGTGAAACAATTTGACGCCTGCTAATTTCTTCTGAACAAATTCGTTGCAAAGCAGCCACAGTTTTACTACTGGAACTGCAGTGAACTTCATTATCCATTGCCTTTATGGTCAATTTGGTCGCCGCTGTTAATCCTGGCTAGGAGACACAACGGTAAAAATATGCCCCCCGTCCCATTAGTCGCATAGGACTTAGTTTTACAGATGGCTTATATTTACATGAACAATTCGGTGCAAATGTATTGTTTTTTATGTGATTGAGTAAATAATACACAAATTTTCGCATTACAATTAGTAGGATCAAGGAATATGAACTATAAGAAATGTTACTCACTCAAGTGCCTACTGCTTTCCGTTAGTCGGTTTATGCAGTACATTTTTAATATATCTCAGAAATAATAACAGGCCGGATTTTCTTTAAAAATACCAAACAGTAGAATTGAATAAATATACTTATGTATGTTGATAATTGCGCCATAAAACCTTTTCAAAATACTAAAACACTCGCAGCCTCACTCATTTATAAATACACGTAGATCTAACATTGAATGTATATAAATTAACACTTTCTTCTATAATTATTAATAATTTTAGAACTCTCGTAATAATTTGCGCTTCCCAATACAGGTGCACTCATTCAAGATACTGTTGTTAAATTGACAACTATAATAGGTACAATGGTCCGTATACGAAGTAAAATATGTGAAAGAGTACATAGAAAAAAGTAAAAACAGGGTTGACTAAGGAATACGAGTCATTACTTATAGCAATAATCTAACAAAGCAGACAAAAATGCAAGCGCATTGTTCTAGAAAATTAATAACATGTAGATAATATCTTTGTTTTTCTTTCAAACAAGAAATATAAATTCTCTAGACTCATAAATTCCGAAGGACGACAATCATTTAATTACCAATCACGTTACGTCGTAAAATTAGATAACAATTAACTCCGCCCAGTCTTTCATTTACATATAAATTAATTCGATCCCTACTTTATAACTCTTTACCAAAGCTCTTTACAATATTAGTAAAGAATAACAAACAATTTACATAGAAATTTAAGCGTGTAATAAAATTACGTTTTCTCCCCTAAAATTTTATGCTAAAAATGTTATCAGCTACAAATGTTGCGCGCGACAGAATCGTCGCGTGTGGCGGGTGCGGATTATTACATAGAGCGACCGATGGAGTTTATTGTCATACCTGCGAGCGTGGTTCAATTCACAAGCGGACGCTGTTCCATTTCAATTTAGTAAAGTAACTGGTAACTGAATCAAAGTAACACTTAGCTACGTCACCCTGACACAAAAACTTAGAACTACTCGGAAATTTGGAATTAAGACATATTTATTTTAAAACTCAGTATAAAATAATAATATGTATAGACAATGATTTACTAATAACGGCTAGTCGAGAGTCGTAGAGAGAGATATACTCAGCATAAACAAAATCAGAATATCATACACTAGTGAATCGCGCCGGAGTGTCTCATAGATGCAAAAAATATAGATATACCTGATCATGGTCAGCGAGTAACATAGGCTTTTTTTTATGCATCGTTATCTTGAACTCTATGGATTGCACTCCATTGAATTCAAGATAACGATGCAAAAAAAATAGGCATTTTTTTTTTAAATCGGTTCAATATATTTGGAGTTCATTCACAAACTTCTCTTTTTTCAACACATCTCCTCTTTTATAATATTAGTATAGATTTACACCAAATATTTGTGGCTCTAATGATGAATAATTCTATGTTTTTATATATTGTACAGGAGTGGATGTAAACTTAGGAATACTCTTTATCAATACATTTTTAATTACTTATATTAAATAAAACTGAAATAATTATATCGACGCTTTATATACTTTGATACTTCTAAAGAACACAAGACCCTTTCGCATTAAGACAATTCTTCAGTAAAAATTAATTTAAATATCACTCCGCTCTCCGCTCTTCACTTGCACCACACCGCCATATGAAAAGCTCGTCTCCGGTGCAATCTTCTTTACTACCCATTTTTCGGCCGCGTTTACGATCACCATATTACTTTGCCACTGTCAATTACGGGTGTTATTCCTTATTCTGAAGGCGCTACACAAAATATAAAGGGTTTTGTAAGTTTAATGCAAGTTTGCCCTGAAATTACCTAACAAAAATGTCACTGAAGAATTTTTAAAATGAACGCATATGAACAAGATTTTAAAATGTATAACAATTTAATATTACACATTTTTAAATTGAACATAGACGTTCCATTATTATAATTGCTGCTGCATATCCTGCTTCCTGAACAACAAAACGAAGCTCTAGGAAACTATTATTTGGGTATGGTTGTAAGTTGTCGTATATATGTACTCCATATTAACGCTCGCAACATGAAATATTGCTCGTGCGCTGCCACCCCCGCTGCCAACGTAACAACTCCTTACTTTCTTCACCCGTACTTCAGAAATCACATGGCGATATTTAAGAGCAAGTTGCTGGTGTATAATCCTAGCTACTTGATCGTGTCTGTACAAGTACTCGCCGTTAAGAAAATCAGAACAATCGGAAACAGTATGCTGACTGACCCACCGGGACGGTGGCATGCTCGACAAATGACAATTAATCATCAGGTCATTTTAGTCTCCACTACAGGAGCACGACCCTCTCTCGTCCGTCACAGACAGGAGGATTTGGCCTACACTCCCCACGCTGGCCAGACGGGTTAGGGAGGCCTGATCGATGTTTTATAATGTATTCCCTTAGTCGCCTCGTACGACATCCACGGGAAGAGACGGGGTGATTCTATTCTAGTCTGCCGGAAACCACACGGCCAAATGACAATTAAATATCATTATTATCAGGATTAACTATATTTATAGCAGAGGTTTCTGCTAATTATGAATTTGATTAAAAAATATTGCTTATCTACTTTAAGACCATTATTTACTTATTTAATCTTCATGCACATAAAGACAATGAACAACGCGAGTAACTTCAGAGAAAGCGCAGCACACCTCTCGACATCCCTGAGTCACTCACACCGGTGTTGCCCCCGGCCATTTTCCTGGCATTCCGGGGGCCCATCTAGTGAGTGGCAAGCCACCGCCTGCCGCAAATAACTAGCAATAAGACCGGCTTATGGGTATATCGTTCCATTGATATATCCTGGAGCGTGTCAAGGCGGGCGTATAACATGACATCAAACTTCTCAAAGGGGCCTCTACGTGTTGGATCTATATCCCCGCGCACGCCTATCAAATGACCGGGCTTGACCCGTGAATTAAGAGAGATACATAATAATACAATAATATAATAAGAATTTTAAGTATAGGATATTACCATATCTAGCTTTTTTTTCATTTATTATACAAAGTTAAGATACAAATTTTTTACGTTATTACAACTGTAAACGATAAACTTGTTCGTGACACGTAATATAGCAATATATCGGGTTCTGTGATGTGCCAAATTATCATGTGTATGATCGGACCGCCGCGGCGCCTTATTGAAAACATTTACATATCTATGTACGCTCCGACATATTGTGAGGGCGGGCCGCAGTAAACGACATAAAAGTAACTCACTTTCGTACATTAAACCGATTCAATGGTTTCTGCGAACTCAATGATTTTGGGGTGTCATTGGCTCAAAACGATATTTTGAGCCAATGCCAACCTCACCTGTAGGTGGTGCACCCTGCCGACTAGTGGCTGAAGCTGAAGAGGCTCCGGCAAAAGAGAGATAGGGCACAGCTTATTTGTAAGCCGCCCGACTAGGGAAGTACCTCCACCTCACAGAATACCGCTGCCAAATAACAATTCGCTTGAGGCTTGTTGTTTTGAGTGAGGTCACTAGACGTGAGGAGATGCTGCCTTAGCTACGGAAGTGCTAGTACGCGAACAACACTTCTTGTATTGCCATGTCTATATACATACAACAAGCGAACCGTACGCTGGATTGGCGCCCGGCGTTATATAAAAAAAAATTACGACCCCTTCTTACTTTTTTTTGGTATCGGCACACACAATCTATCCGCTTTTTAGGGTTCCTCAAAAGGAAAAACGGAACCCTTATAAGATCACTTTGTTCTCCGTCTGTCTGTCTGTCTGTCAAGGCCCTCTATGTCGAGAATGCGTGGAGGTATCAGGCTGAAATTTGAACTGTATACTCAGGTCTAAGGTCCCATGAAGTTGTAAAAAAATCAAACTGCTAAGTTTACGTAAAAAAAAGATACGACCGTTTATTCAGCAAATAACGCATTCTCAAGGGAATCAAAACTCATAGGGTACTTCCCGTTGACCTAGAACTATGAAATTTAGCAAGTAATATATATAGACTACAAGTACAAGAATAAATCTCAAAACTATACATTTGTATTTAAATCTTTAGAGGGTCTATATTTTTATAAGAGGTCGAAATTTTAAATTGAAGCTACTAGTTCAAATGAGCTATCATATAAAAGGCCTTGATGTACACAATTGCAAAATATATTTTATTTATTTTTTCCGACGCATTATTTCTTATTTATAATGAAAAATATCATATTAATAATGATCCTACGTACGGAACCCTCGGTGGGCGAGTGCGACTCGCACTTGTCCGCTTTTTTCATTCCACTTCACTGTGATTGTTAGAATCATTACACCAATGATCACTACAATAAAATACTCTTAAGATAAATACAAAAAACTAGCTGAACCGACAGACGTGAGTCTTCTTAACAATGAATACTGTATTGATTTCGCGCAATCTGTAAAATTACTGACAGTTCTGTCAAACGACATAAAGTTATATTAGAAAAGTTAATATGGTCGTTCATCATCATCAGTTCATTTTTAGTCTCCACTCCAGGAGCACGACCCTCTCTCGTCCGTCTCAGACAGAAGGAGGAGGATTAGGCCTACACTCCCCACGCTGGCCAGACGGGTTGGGGAGGCCTGATCGATGTTTTATAATGTATTTCCCTTAGTCGCCTTATACGACATCCACGGAAAGAGACGGAGTGATTCTATTCTAGTCTACTGGAAACCACACGGCCAATATGGTCGTTCGTTTTCTTCAATTTTCTAATTTTCCGCGCAACTTTCTCATCTTTTTTCATAAGAACCTTCTACTGACAATAACGAATACAACATAAAAATAAATAGCGAATTCGGTGCAGCCGTTCACGCGTGATGCCGTGACTATGGGAAATAGGAGTATTATATATCCGATATATATATATATATATATATATATATATATATATATATATATATATATATATATATGTATATATATATATATATATATATATATATATATATATATATATATATATATATCGTATATATATATATATATATCGGACAATATCTTAATGTGTTGGTAAATCGATACAAAAAAGCAGTCGCCATGACTTGAAGATTGGGATACTGCGTTCACATTCTGTGTAAGAGAGAGAGAGCGCCTCAATACTGTCAAAGTATACGATGAAAATCGAGAACGATTTACTACGAGCTTAAGGTAATGACGGAATATTCCCCATCGACTTTTACAAGATAGGATTTCCGGACGTTTAGCAAATTGTATTACAAGTCGCTGGAACGGAATACTATGAGATTTTCCAGACGCTGCGAGATGTACGCTTCCGCGTCATAACTTTACTTAAACAATAGCTTTTGCTGAGATGAAATTTTTAAAGCGATTTTATTTGCTGTGAAATCTCCGATCATAACATGTAGGTGGATGCAAAATTTCTAACAGAAAAAAATGGGCTGTGGCTGTGTCGTAGACACGGCCGTGTATTGTTACGTAAATACGTTGTATGCACTAAAAATATCTCAAAATGGCAGCACTTCCCCCTCCCCTTCACGCGATATTTAATAGTCCTTACTTTTTTTTTATACTACGTCAGGTGGCAGACAAGCATACGGCCCGCCTCATTTGAAGCGGTTACCGTAGCTATATTAACGCTCGCAACATAAAATATCGCTCGCGCACCGCCACGCCCGCTGTTAACGCAGCATCTCCTTCCTTTCTTTCTGGTGACCTCACTAACTCGCAGGAACACAACAACCCTCAAGGGAATCTTATTTGGCTGCGGTATTCTGTGAGGTGGAGGTCCATTCCCCAGTCGGGTAGCTTACAATTACACTCCCTACCTCTCTTTTCGCCGGAGCTTCGTTTGTCAGTCAGCAGGGTATAACGCGTGCAGGTGAAGTTGGCTTTGGTTCAAAGATGTTGATGAACCACTTACACCTCAAAACTACTTACTTAGCGAAATAAATTCTTTGATCCTTCATCTATCCAGTGGTGTGATTGAATGTGATTGAATGAATGTATGTATGTATCCCCGATTTTGTTTTCATTAGATTTTTTGGATTTCCCCGTATGGTAGCAAATTTAAAGACGTATTCATGACGAGCTCGGTGGTCGAATGGTTAGCAATGGCCACTTTGACTCCGAGGTCGCGGGTTCGGTTCCCGCACAAGACAAACATTTGTGTGCATGAACATGTCTGTTTGTCTTGGTCTGGGTGTTTTCTATGTATTATAAGTATGTGCTTACAAAAAAAAATGTATTTAAGTACATTTATCAGTTGTCTAGTACCCATTACACAAGCTTTGCGCTTAATTTGGGACTAGATGGCGCCGTGTAAATTGTACAGAAATATTTATTTATTTATGTAAAAACAAACAGAAACCATGTGTTTGGCCAAATTCGTCTCGGGCGGAAAGACAGGCAAGGCTGAAATGTAATCATGAATCTTGAAATGTATGTAGATCGGTGCCAATAAGAAAATATGGCCGTTTGTACGTGTAATCGGTTCGAAAACAGGAAAAGGTGTCGCCAGTGTGTCGACGCTACGAAATGTCGTAGTGTGTGAAAATGTTTTGTAACTGATAAGTGCGTTTTATCAATAGAAATGATATCCTTTAACAATATTTATGTTATTGTTGTAATACTGATCTCCCTGTAATCAATGATACCGCCATGTTTCTCCAATGCGAACTGAGAAGAGACAGTGTTTTCAAGCCGAAGAATAAATATTATATACGAATAAATAATATCGGAGTCAATCATATTAGTACATACATATGAACACTGTTGGGCATTGCAAAGTTGGTTAGTGGTTTTTAATGCACGGTAGAGGGATGCACGCAATTCTGCTTGCCTTCTAGCAATTTAGTTGTTGGCACTCCTTATATCAAGTCAAAACAGTAGTCATCATCATCATCATCATCAGCCTGTATCTACCCACTGCTTGATATAGGCCTTTCCCAATGCTTTCCACCATATGCGATCCTCCGCCATCCGCATTCATCCGCTACCAGCCACTTTTTTGAGATCGTTGGTCCATCTAGAGAGGGGGCGCCCTACGCTTCGTCGCCCCATACGTGACCTCCACTCTAGGACTTTCCTCCCCCATCTGCCATCACTGACTCGGCAGATGTGGCCAGCCAACTGCCACTTCAACTCGCTGACTCTGAGAGCTATGTCGACCACTTTGGTTCTCTGTCGAATTTCTTCGTTCTGGATTCGATCCCTTAGAGAAACTCCATGCATTGCTCTCTCCATCGCTCGCTGTGCAAAACAGTAGTACGCGTACCTATATTTATTTAAGAATAGCTAGGAACGAAGCAAGAAACTCGGCTGTGATTTAATACTAGAAATTATGTAAATTCTCGTGAGACGAGCGGCGCGGGTAATTAGCCTTTGTTATTTTATGTTAATCAAGGCCGCGATTACCGCATTAGCGCGCCACCGCTGGATATTCGATTACGCGTGTCAAGCAGCATTGTTTGCAGTCAATCTTATGATATAATCTGCTGAACACCATTTCTCTAATCTCTACTGTAATCTACTGTATGTAGTTATATATACCTATTGTTTTATTGTGTCTATAACGGCGATGGAATTTGGGCGGTTTCTGTTCTAGCTTAACCATTTCTAGTTTAATTTTAAATCATATTTCGATATAATCCCACTGCAGTTAAATTTTGAAGTATTGTGATATGAGAATACCAAAGAAGCCATTTGTAAGTTCGAGACGAGATCAGAACTGATTTCTGGGTAAAGTTTTAATAACGAGAATTGAACTGCGTTATGTAATAACGAATGAAGTGACAGAATCGAAAATAAAAATAATTTATATTTCTGGAATATACACCGCGCCATCTAGTTCCAAATTAAGCGCAAAGCTTGTACCTACTATGGGTACTAGACAACTGATAAATGTACTTAAATACATTTTTTTTTGTAGTAATTATATACTTACAAAACATAGAAAACACGCAAACAAAGACAATCTGACATGTTCATGTGGGCTCGTCCAATCGTCAATTTATGTATGCAGATCGATTCTAGGCGTGATTAATTATATACCCGTATTCCACTATTTTAATGTTGAAAAACTGCCTTATATGAAATAGTAATTGATACTCAGATATTTCTGGACTTGATCACTCCAGTGGTACCAAGGAAAATATGAATTACATCATACTATAGATACATATTTAGATTTCTATGCGTCATACCATCTTACAACTTTACTCATACCAATTACATCATTACAAGTTTGATGAGAATATTTTGAAAACATGATCACAGCACATACATCTCAAACGATCCAACTTAGATTTTCAATGTAAAAGACAAAGTTGGCGAATTGGACCCAAGGATTAAATAGCTAGTATATTTGTCTGTTTGCACGGATCAATCTCTAAAACTATCGAAGCAATCAACGAGTTCAAAGTTTGTCGAGAGCGTTCCGAAACACGATCGGTTCACGGCATATCTATATCTCAGACTTCAGAGTTGGAGCTCCGCAACTTTAAGTTTACAAACCACGTCGTTGATTCGATTCGGAACCAATTGCTATTAATATTTTTGATAAGTTTTTTTTTTATTTTACGGCTTTGTATGCGTCTGAATTAATGGAAAGAAACATAGATATAAAAAACCGGACAAGTGCGAGTCGGACTCGCCCACCGAGGGTTCCGTAGGTACGTACTATCATTTATAAATTTGATATTTTTCATTATAAATAAGAAATAATGCGTCGAAAAAAATAAATAAAATATATTTTGCAATGTGTACATCAAGCCCTTTCATATGATACCCCAATTGAACTAGTAGTTTCAATTTGAAATTACGACACCCTATAAAAATATAGACCCCCTATTTTTTAAGATCTATTTACAAATGTATAGTTTTGAGATTTATTCCTGTACTTGTAGTCTATAACGATGTTACTTGCCAAATTTCATAGTTCTAGGTCAACGGGAAGTACCCTATAGGTTTTGATTCCCTTGAGTGTGTCGAAATATGCGTTTTTTGCTGAATAAACGGCCGTAACTTTTTTCTACGTAAACTTAGCAGTTTGATTTTTTTTTAACTTCATAGGACCGTAGACCTGAGTATACAGTTCAAATTTCAGCTTGATACCTCCACGCATTCTCGACATAGAAATTCTTGACAGACAGACAGACAGACAGACAGACAGACAGACAGACAGACAGACAGACAGACGGACAACAAAGTGATCTTATAAGGGTTCCGTTTTTCCTTTTGAGGTTCGGAACCCTAAAAACAGATAAAAAGTTTAAGTCTAAAGGGCTGGCTACGGATCGGCGGCTCCATGGGCGGTGGTGATTACTTTTCACCATGTGGATCATGACAAATAAGCATGTGGGTCACCATGCTCGTTTGCCCCCTTACTCATATAAAAAAAGTTTGTGTTGTTTGTCCAGTGCAGTATAGAGATGTGCCATTCGCAGCAATATTGCTCTACAGAAAATGTTGTATCAGAGATTTTAGGAACTTTCCCGATTTTGGTAATTTTCCTAACGATTTTGGCAATTTTGACAATATTGGCAAGAATGGAAAATCAGTACCTACTCCGGAATAATATTCGGAATGTCAATCGGCGTCTAACGGTATTTTCACAAAAGATTAAAATAGTCAATAAGATACTTTTTCTCCCAGAAATATTTAGAGATTCTTAATGAAATGAAAATATTGGAAGTTTATTGAAATTTTCGTAATTTAAATATGATTATATATGTTATAATTAAAAATTATTTCATTTTTTCTTATTTAAAATAGTTATCTATGTGACAAAAATTTCAACACAATTCATTAAGTAATTTGAGCTGTGACTGTATTTGTTAAAAGGCGATGATCGATCGATCGATCGCCTTTTAACAAATAAAATACACTTCAATATAAGAAATAAAAGTTAAGGTAATTTATATTTCGTTATTCGAATAATAACAATTTATTATTCGTAAATTCAGTGAATTTTAGTAAATCATTCGGTATCATTTTTATGCCTTAGAAAGGGCGATTAGGACCGCCCATAAAACACAGGGTTGGTCGTAAAATACCACAAATAGTGGTAAACCTGAGCCTTCCAGTTCTACTGGCCTGCTGGCATCCAATAACACTTACATAATAGAATCAGGATTTATTATCCCAATTGACATTACGGACAAACACATTCATTGTTTTCATTACTTAACTAAAGAGAATTAGGACTAGATCCTTTTTGTATGCTACTAAGGTGACAAACAAGTATATGACCTGCCTCATCCTATGGACGCACCCGGAGAGATATCTCTGGAGGCGTCCATAGTCCATATATGAGTGATATCTCACTCGCACCCCTCACGCCTTAGTTTTAGACCCTATAACTACTATAGTATCTTGGGAAAACCTCGACAGGTAGTTCATTCCATAACTTGAGAATAAGGCAGAAAACTTTCTGGAACTGCACATTGTGCGACCACTTTGGCTCCAATGTATTTCCTTGAATTTCCTCTGAAATGAATTCCCTGCCTATGGCGAACGGTACGACTGTAGATGGAGGCCGCTCAACTCAGCATTGTATAAATTGTAAAACACATAAATTTAGGCAAAGTCTCTCCTTAGACTTAAAGGTTAAATTTTAAGTTTATTCCTACATCGATAGCATCACTTTTATCGCTCGCTTTATGTATATATAGAATGAAAAATAAGCAATCATACATAAAAAACCGTATTTGAAACAAACGCGATATTCAATAAAATGCCTTTACCATTTAATTTCCAAGAGTTCGCCCACAGCCTCCATTATAGAACGGGTAATGAATTTACTAAAATGCAAGAGAGGGCGGAGTGCGACGGCGGCATTCTGCGGCGGAGGCCGTATGCAGATGTGTGTTTGTCCAGTCATTACTGCCAGGGATGTTTGCAAAGAACTGTTGCGGTCCAAGACATGAGAACCGAGAGATAAGATGGCTAATAACATAATTTTGACCACACCAATTATACCACCCACCTGGTAGAATACAGTTACCGTACTTGCAAGGCAAGTCTATTACTCTTGCGGTGACACCCCCGCTGTTAACGCAACATCTTCTCACGTTTATTAAGCTGATTTACAAACAGGAACTCAATCCTCAAGGATTTTGCCTGTAGTTTTCTATGAGATTGAGGTCCTTACACATTGTCGTTTATCTGGCATTGTCGTCGTCAACCCTTATTCATCCCACTGCTGGGATACGGGTCTCCCCTCAATTGAAGGGGTTTAGAGAATACTCCACCACGTTGCTCAACTGCGGGTTGGCGGAGGTTAGTATCTTCAAGCCGCCTAAAGGCCACTGACTTGGCTTAACGACTGTCTTCTAATGACAACAGTCGGGACCGACGGCTAGATAAATAAACCCTCCATGGACAGGACATTCAATTAGACTTGAACGCGCAATGACGTCATTGAGTTCCTCGTAACAATTCGTAATCTCGTAACAAATAATAGCAATTTCTTTATCATGGCTATTTTTTGGATAGATTGAGGGTTTATCTAAATGTTTAAATAAACAGTCGGAAGCTGACTTTTCTCTACCTAAACAGGACTTGAACCCGCGTTCTCTCAATTACCGGTCGGCTAAAATCATCTAAACCATGGTACAAAAACACCAACTAAGATCTTTCCGCATATTGACTATGTCACACAACAATATCAAAGAGGCATATGCAAAAAATATAATGGCGGACTTATCTCATCAGGGATCTCTTCCAGTCAACCATCGAATGCTCACAGGAGTTTACTAATTTTACAAGGCAGATAGATAAAAGCACAATATCTCTTTACCACCAATATTACTTTACCAAAAAAATTTTTAGGAACATACAAATATACAATACATAATATACATAAATAATATACAATACTGTACATAAATAATATATAAGATACAATACATACATATAATATATACATATACGTAATAAATACTAGTTTAATACAGATCTTTTATTTAACATGTCCGAAGGTTCAGTCCTGGTATGTTTCTACCATAATTTAAACAATTTGATAAATTCTGGCAAGTCAAATCATCATCATCATCATTGTCAGGTCCATTTTAGTCTCCACTACAGGAGCACGACCCTCTCTTGTCCGTCCTAGACGGAAGGAGGATTTGGCCTACCAGGGGAGAGGCCTGATCGATATTTGATAATGTATTTCTCATAGTCGCCTTGTACGACATCCACGGGAAGAAACGGAGTGATTCTATTCTAGTCTGCCGGAAACCACACGACCAAATCAAATATCAAAAATAATAATAGTGAAATGGTTCACGTAACTATAAAGATTTATTGTATATTTATACCTCCATTAATGACATTGTTGTAATGTATCTAGCTATTTAAAATATAGATTTGCATGCCGAAAGGTAAAGTGTAGTAGAGGTTGATATTATGTATTTCTTACATCTACTGTTACCTACATTTGCAAATAAATTGATTGATTGATTTAGAAAGGATTACCAAATGAAACGGGAAATAAATGTAGTCGAAAATATCTAAAGATTTTCAACGTTACGTCAAACATCAGGTCAAACTCAAAGCGTACAACTTACGTCGACAATAAATTTGATATTTATCAAAAACGGTATCTCTCTGTGCCTATTCCAAACAAAAAATGTTGCCCTTTCTTGTGAGAGATAACCTTAAGGGGAACCTCGAATTTATACGCTCTCGTTTCTTCAAGACTTATGTTATCTAACGAGTATGCTTTTGGCTTCTTATTGAAGAATTTATGTAAACTATACTAACATAATATTTAAATATTTTAACATTTACTTATAAGTTACAAGCTAAGTAAAAAAAAAACATAGATGATAGATATGAAAGCATATCTCGCAATACAAATCTTGTCAAAATTGCTTGTGTGTTTATGTAAGTGATTTAGCAATCTTTGTAAACAGGTGAAATAAATAAAATAAATAATACAATAATTAAAACTAAAAAGTAAATAAAATAACTAAAAAGTACCTTAAGTTATAACTAAAATGTATTCTTACATACATCTAAATTTGAATGTAAAAGAATTTCCTTGGGTATATATAAAACTCAAAATGACATAAAATGTTTACCTCACTACGACAAAAATGGAGGATTATGATTTTAGCATATACTATGTTTATAGTATGTATTTTTTATGTCACGTCGGGTGGCAGGTAAGCATACGACCCGCCTGATGTGAAGCGGTTACCGTAGCCATATTAACATCATCGTGCATCAGTTCCAGAATATCTTCTACAACATAACATAATTCGACAAATGGCATATCATAGAAGCGTTTTGTTCCACCAACTGCAGTTGTATGCATGATACTAAGATCGTACAAATGCATTTTCCCAAAAACGCACGGCCAAAAGTCCTCACCTCACCGAGGAGGACTAAAGGTTGATTAATTCCGAGCCGCACTCGGAAGCGGAAACCAGCGACAATAATTGAGGTTATATCACCGTCAACCTCACTGCACAAAATTCAGGCGCGGAATGAAATAATTGAATGGCTCGTCGACCCAGTAATGACCAGTGTGACCGTTACAAAATTATACAACGTTAATTTTGACCCGGTCATGAACTAATACAAAGTATAAAAAATCTACTTTTGTTGTTTCGAGTACAATGTAAATGACAGAGATTTTTTTCTTCTAAAAAATTCATCAATTTTTACCAAAAAAAAAAAATTGGTAAAGTGTGGTAGATAAGGCGCGCGTAACTTCATCAAATACTGGAAATCAAAATCGTGGTCATAATCTTCCGCAGTATATTCTATATATTTAATATATTGGCCGTGTGGTTTCCGGCAGACTAGAATAGAATCACTCCGTCTCTTCCCGTGGATGTCGTACAAGGCGACTAAGGGAAATATTAGGTTGGGGAAAAAGTCTTTTCGTATTTTATATGAAAATTCAAAACATTTTTTAATAAAGTTTATTTACATTTAACTAAAGTATGTAGGTGCCATTTTGTTCGATAACTTTTGGCCATCTTGTAGGTAGAGACATGATCCCATTACTATAGAAATTTTGGGACTTCTGTTCAAAAAACCACGACAAGTGGTTTTGGCAGTCTTCTCGTGATGGTAACCTGACATTGCCTAAAGAATTCTGAAGAGACCGAAACAGGTTGAAATCAGAAGGTGCAAGGTCAGGACTATACGGCGGATGCATTAACACCTCCCAGTCAACCTCTCTTAATTTTTGCTGAGTGGCTAAAGATGTGTGAGGTCTAGCGTTATCATGATGAAAAATCACACCCCTTCTGTTAATTAATTCCGGCCGCTTTCTCTCAACTTTTTGCTTTAATCTCATCAGTTGTTCACAGTAGAGTTCAGAATCGATAGTCCTGCCTGGCGGTAACAGCTCATAATGAATAATACCCTTCCAATCCCACCATACACACAGCATCACCTTGTTGCGGGTTAACCCGGGTTTTGCCAGAGTCTGTGAAGCCTGACCGGCCTTTGACCACGACCTTTTTCGCACGTTCTTGTCGTACGTGATCCACTTTTCATCATCAGTTATAAGCTTCTTCAAAAACTGTTCGCTTTCATTACGTCGTAGTAAAGAATCGCAAATGAGTACACGGTTCATTAGGTTTCTTTCAGTGAGATCGTGAGGCACCCAAATATCGAGCTTTTTAGTGTACCCAGCTTTTTTCAATTGCGCCAAAACTGTTTTGTGGTCAATTCCTAATTCTTCAGCTACGTCGTAACTACTGATATGCCGCTCTTGCTCCACTTTTTCAAAAATGGCATCCATTTTATCCGGAACAGGGCGACCAGAGCGACGTGCATCTTTCACATCAAAATTTCCTGATTGAAAACGCTTAAACCAAATTTGTGCTACTCTCACAGACACTGCACTAGGTCCATAAACGTCACAAATTTTATTCGCAGCTTGCGTTGCATTTTTACCTTTTTTGTAGTAAAATTTTAAAATGAATCGAATTTCTTCATTAGATTCACTCATCTTGACAGTAAAAAAAACAAATGAAAATCACACATTTACCTAATTTGAATTTGGAATTATCTTTTTTAAAATATAAACTTTTTAAAGATATCAAAACCTGCCAGACACAAATGGTATAACCAAAGAGATTTTATTACAAGTTCATACATACTATAATGCGAAAAGACTTTTTCCCCTACCATTACATTATAAAACATCGATCAGGCCTCCCCAACCCGTCTGGCCAGCGTGGGGAGTGTAGACCAAGTCCTCTTCTGTCTGGGACGGACGAGAGAGGGTCGTGCTCCTGTAGTGGAGACTAAAATGACCTGACGATGATGATGATAATGATATTCTATAAGTGGCTCCTCGTCATTTTTGGAGCCGTAGCCTATTCCTAGTGTCTCCTGCCGTTTAGCAAGCGTGACTCTAGTAAAAGAGAGGCAAAGCATATCGAGTCCTACATCGAAACTATCTACCTCACAGAAAACCGCAATCAAATGATAATACTCAGTAATTCTAGTGTTCTTGCAAGTTAGTGGGGTCACCGAAAGGGAGAAGATGCTGCGTTAGCAACAGGGGTGCAAGCATGCGAGTTGTTCTCTCTGTATGGCGAGCGTCTGTGGGTTATAGTAACTGCTTTAAATGAACTTAACCATGTAGGTACTAACTAACCGGACGTGATATTAAAAAATGAAAAGTAAATAATCCCATATTCGATTTTCATACGGAAATTGCAATAATGAAGAAGTTATGTCTATTTAACTCTAAGTCTATGTTCATATAGGTGAAGACGTGACGCCTCATCTAATAAATCTTCATAAACCAATCACAATCTGTCCCAGTTTTCGCTGCAAACACAATTTCGTTGCGTATCTTATCCCCCTGTCATTTATCCTGGACGTTTGTTTCAAACATCGTCTGTATTATATTCTTACTTGCTTTCCACCGTGACTTCATCGGCGCATGTCCCGGTTAGGGCATGCAATATTCGCCTGATTTTAGTATTCGAGCGTTATGAATACCTTGCGTGACACTTGAGTGGAGTTATTTGTGATATTCGAGTTTTTCCAATAGTTGGCATATTTTTAGGGTTCCGTACCCAAAGGGTAAAAAGGAACCCTATTACTAAGGCTCCGCTGTCCGTCCGTCAGTCCGTCCGTCCGTCCGTCTGTCACCAGGCTGTATCTCATGAACCGTGATAGTTAGACAGTTGAAATTTTCACAGATGATGTATTTCTGTTGCCGCTATAACAACAAATACTAAAAACAGAATAAAATAAATATTTAAGGGGGCTCCCATACAACAAATGTGATTTTTTTGCTCGTTTTTGCTAGCAATTGATAACGGCAATAGGTAGACGCTTGAAATACTCACAAAATATTTAGTTTTATATTCACTTTAAAAATAAATAATTAAATAAAAATAAAACATATATTTAAGGGGGGCTCCCATACAACAAACGTGATTTTTTTTTGGTATTTTTGTAGATAATGGTACGGAACCCTTCGTGCGCGAGTCCGACTCGCACTTGGCCGGTTTTTTTTTATAATACTTAATCTTTCTTTGTTTTTAAAATATATATATTAAAATTATAACTCCGCTACTTTGACTCCGAGGTCGCAGGTTCGATCCCCGCACACGACAAACATTTGTGTGCTTGAACATGTCTTTACATAAAAGCATGTTTTTACAAAAAAAAATGTATTTATGTATATTTATCAGTTATCTAGTACCGATAATACAAGCTTTGCGCTTAATTTGGGACTAGATGGCGCTGTGTAAATTGTCCAGAAATATTCATTTATTTATACTATATACTATAGGCAGATCGTATGCTTGTTTGCCACCCCAGTGATATAAAAAAACACGCTGTAAACATGTTTATTTTCCATCCTATGTGATATCTACTAAAAAACCTTGTATTTAAACTAACAGCATGTCGACTATTCTCTTACAAAGTAACCATCATATTAATATTAAAGAAAATTGAAACATAATATTCGCTTACATTTTTGTAATCGAAATGAAAAATATGAAACTTTCTGATATAAAAATGCATATTTTATGAATTTGTTTGCACAAACTTGTCTCCAGATCTGTGTAAGCAATGTAATCAACATAAATCGGGACGTTCTAAGGTGAGTAAGCAAAAGTTATTATTATATTATGTACCTCTCTTACTAGAACATAGAATATGCTTAGATTCTTATTTTTATCTGACTGCCAAAGAGAGTAATGTTTTTCGAGAGTATACCATGTGTCTAATAGGCTTTTTGACTTTGACTAACATTTTTTTCGGTTTAATATGTAGGAACGTCTCCATAATACAACCATAGCTGAAAGAATTACTTTGATAGCACAAAAATCTCTCGAGATAAGGTAATTTGAAAATCACAATTTTTAGACTGTCTCGAAAACGCTCCATACAAAAGACTACCGAATTATGACGTCACAGGTTTGTATTTTGTATGCATCAAATCAGATATTTGTACGATAGCTATGTTAAATATTACTTTTATGTGACTACTATCATAATAAAAGTTATAGCATTTTTTATTGCTTCCCCAATGGAAATATATTTTTTTAATAATTTCATAGTTTTAAAATGGACTTTCCCGCCAAAGTTTGATCGACGCTAAAAAAAAGTCTGACTGAAGATATTAGAATGAAAGTTTACAGATCTTCATAGCATAGATATTGTTAAATAATTTAAACAATTTTTAAACATAGGAAAATAGCCTATTCAATACATGCCTATATTGAATAGGCTATTTTCCTATGTTTAAACATAAAGAATTTCGTCATTGTGTCATTAGATACATCTCAGTCGTGGAAGTGTCATAGGATACATTGGAATGCCTAAGTTGTGAAATTGTCATAGGGTACATTAGGTACGTCTCACGTGTGGTAATGTCATGGCGTAAATATACCCCTACCTACGTAGATGTACCTAATAAGGTACGTCTCAGTTGTGGCAGTGTCGTTGGGTACGTTGCATACTTTAACCACTAATATTTCACGAACTTGACGAGGTCGGTGGTCGAATGGTAAGCAATGGCAATTTTGACTCAAATCCGATCCCCGCAAAAGACAAATACTTGTGTGCATGAATATGTTTGTTTGTCTTGGTCTGGGTGTTTTCTAGGTATTATATGTATGTATTAGTTATCTAGTACCAATAGTACAAGCTTTGCTTAGTTGAGACTAGTTGGCAGCGTGTAATTTGTCCAGGAACATTTATTTATTTATTACATCGACCCGGGATCCGAACCTTTTGTTAACAATCTTCTATTTTTACCGGCTAAGAAAGATTTTATGATTACAAAAATCAATCTGCAGCTTAGATTTATGGTACTTATATTTAACTTACCTGGTAGAAACCACGGAGCTCTACCGATGAAGCTTAAAATGTTTGTTAATAATTTAAACGTGAGACTTATTTTTCAAATGAAAATATTCGATGGTAATCGGCTTCAGCTGCGGCGATAGGGCTCCTCTGGTAGCACCCGTTGCTTAGCAGTTGTGTAGCTTTATATTAATATTCAAAACTTGAACCACTCTGAACCTCTTGTTTAAACCTCTTGTTAAAGGTTAAAAAAAGTCCTTCTTGTTTACAGGTAAATTTAAATTCAATATTTTTTGACGCAAATCAAAAGTTTTAAATAATCAAATATTTGTTAATAATAATAAGACCACATACTATGTCACTTATTTCGTAGAAAAACATTCAATTTGTCAATATCCAATAACTTTAATTCTCTTCTGACTTGTGCCACAGCTCAAGGGACCATTATGTATGCATCAGGGCCCTTTATTTTTGCATTTGTAATAGGGATCATTGCGTAATTATTCACTCGTTAGTGGCAACCAATCTATATAGACGGGTGGTGCCTTAGCTGCCGATTTAGATTACAAAATATTGGCTCCGATTTACTTTATAAGAATAATGATTAAATAAAAATCTAAACTTAACGATTTTGTCTTACTTTTTTTTTAATATATTCAATAACTTTATTTTCTTGTCATTATTTATGACTTCATTATTACTAACTTAGAAGTAACAGTTTGAGCGATGTAGTTTTTATGTCTTTATTAGGAGCTGTAGTATTTTATATTACCTTTTTTCTTATTAATCTATAATCACAGTTTAAATAATAGTAGGTAGTATTACTAAATATTTTCCATGCTATTATATTATAATTCAATGCCACCAAAGTAAAATGTCGAGATATTTTTTACTATAGAACATACTGTAGTAAAAAATATAATTTTAATTTTTTTTATACCACTAAAGTGGAAACAGGCGTACGGCCCGCTTAATAGAAAGCAGTTACCGTAGCCTATGAACGCCTGTAACACCAGGGGCATCACATGCGTGTTGCTAACCCTGTCAAAACCTCTACACGCCCTTTTTGAAGAACCCTATACTGTAGTCTCCTGAAAAAACCTCGACAAGCAGTTCATTTCACAGCCTGACAGTACGCGGGAGAAAACTTCTCTGGATCCATACAGTACGCGACCACTTAGGCTGCAATGTGTGAGGATGAATTCCCTGTAGATGGCAAGCGTTGCGATATACGACACAGTGAATGGATTTAATAACTTATACTAAAGTTATGAAATACATTGCAAAAAAATATTTCAATCGAAGACATCCACTGCTGAAAGACTTCTACAGCTATGGATGTTATACCCTTAAATACAATACAATAGAACAATAAATACATATTTACAACTACATTATTAATTTATTCACACGTCGTCTGTCAACACAAACAACTACAAAATCATTCACAGCGCTGTTTATTATTCAAATAAAAAGTAACAGGTACATTTTCTTACTCCTACTTTATCTCAAATAAAAGTCTTTTGCTATCACAAATATGAAATGAGAGATTTACTCAGACAAACAAGAAAAGACAAATCGTACAACGAAACTTATCTTGTCCCAGCGTAATTGGACAAGGCATATTCGTCAAAGTACAAGTGGAGCAGAAACGTAGCGGGGAGGAATGAAATAGTTTAGCTATGTTGGGAATCAATCTGGCGGACTGTACGTGTGTTTGTTCCGGGGATATAATCAAGGCTGGGCTGGCACTTAGCCAGATACAGAGTGCAATTACTTACCTGAGATATATAGACTTTTGTTTAAGTAATAATCGTTTAATCTATCCGCCTGCCTCTGTTGCTTTAAACAAATGCTTAGCATACGTTATATTTGAAAATTTATTACATTTTACCAAAAGTAAGGTTTAATTATTAATAATAACCGTTAAAAGTGAATAGGTAATTCATTACTTTTGCCTTCAATTTTGGTAATTATTAATAATTTTCAATTAATGCGACCGAATTGATATCGGAAAACCAAGGTCACTTTACATTACTACTTTTTGATGCTCTACACGAATTCGAAGTCAGAATTTCGAAATTTTGAGTTTCATGGCTACGTACGGACAGACAGAACGACTTTTTTTCGGAAAACCAAGGTCACTTTACATTACTACTTTTTGATGCTCTACACGAATCCGAAGTCAGAATTTCTAAGTTTTGAGTTTCATGGCAACGGACGGACAGACAGAACGACCGGACGATTTTATAAGCTCAATAAATTTCGCTGAACATTAGATATATTACCTTGTATTTGACGCATATAAACTCTGTTGTTTATCGTTAAAGTCTGTGGTCAAATTTCGACCAATGCGCGACCACTAGTTCAGATAAATTATTAAAAACAATACGTCAATTTTGATACTTTAATAACATAATTATGAAATTATTTAATACAAAACAAAGAACAAAATAAAAAAAACTCTCTCACAGTTAAAAGTCCAGATTATCGTCCCACCTTTTACCGTTTAGCAGCCCCAAAGCGCGCAACAGCAAAGCAAAATGCTGAAACAGCCTTCAAAAGTGCGCTTCTGTATGCAAGTGCATGCAAAGGCGCCCGAATAACTTAGGATTGTTTGCATAAAAACTCGAATCTCCGAAATGCCCGTTTTAGGGTACCGTCGGGCGTAATTTGCATACAATAACAAGAGCAAACTTGCAGGTTCCGGATAAAGAGCCCTCTAGCAAAATAGCTGCGTCGTTTGCGGCACGCCCAATCATTGCATTGCAATCACTGTATTTCAAATAGT
Organism: Hypsopygia costalis; assembly: GCA_937001555.2. NCBI lineage: Eukaryota > Metazoa > Arthropoda > Insecta > Lepidoptera > Pyralidae > Hypsopygia > Hypsopygia costalis. The sequence continues at coordinate 25,069,948 of OW443338.2, read as the reverse complement.
TGTATATGTTTCTGCTTTATGCAGTTTTGTATAGTCGAGCGCTGGCTGCTCAGAAAAAGCAGATAGATTTTATTGCATGGAGTAGAAGTGGGTATTCAGTTCAAAATAATGAGCAGTATTTGGCGATTTGTTTTTATTTTATAGCGTTATTGGTAAATATCCAGTTTTAGTATATTTTACGTAGGCATTTCCAATTATTTTTCTTTTTGACGTGATAACATCTTATAAATCGATGAACTCCGGCTGCACGCACGAAAAAGCATGATTCCTTGTCACGTTCCGCCTGAGCCGAGCGTGCAAGCAAGAGCGCGGAACAAGCTATCTCTCTTCCACTCGGCCGATGTTTTCTTATGACGTTATCGCGTAAAATTATCGTCCGTAAACCGACTTTGCAGACAACCATTTTTTTATGGTTATTCATTTATTCTCAAAACTGAATAGATTGTACACTTTGAGAAACACTAGATAACTAAGTACAAAATAATATTACCTCGGATCTCCTTTTTTAGTAATCTAACATGTACATGGGGTCTAAGTAGCCCAAGTACTACCATTAGAATTGGCTCCAAAGCCAACCTTACCTGCACGTGGCGCACCCTGTCGTATAACAAATGATGCTCTGACGAAAGAGCTCACGTTACACAATACAGTCCCAAAGGTTGTACTATGGTTAGGGTTGCCAACTATACTATTAAAAATAGTGTTACACTGTTTTTCACTACATTATACTTTTTACTGTTGAACAAAAAAAATTAAGTATACAAAATACTGATTTCAGCATTTAAATTATCAAAACTTTATTTATTTCTTCATTAATAGTATATAGATTTTAATTTAATAAAAAATGAGCTCCTCATTTATTTTTATGTTAGTTATGATTGTGGTGAGGCGTATGAAGTTTTTAAAAAAGACTGTAAATAAATAAGTTGTGCAAGAAGCTCTAAAATATCTATGTATTTAAAACATTAAATAAATAAAATACTGTTATTTTTTCTAAAATACTGTTTAATAATCCTCTCAGAAATATACTTTATTTCTTGTAAAAAAAAGTTGGCAACCCTAACTATGGTTACGAGATAAAATATAAACATACTTAAATACTTTTTTTTGTAAATACATGCTTAATAACGTACAAAACATCCGGACCATGGCAACCATCCACACAATAAAAAAAAATGATCTCTGTACTGTCTTGTACAGAGATCAAAGCTGCGACTGGGTTGGGTAAAATTAAAATACTTTTACAAATTGTATTGTTTTAACAAACTGAATTAAATGACAGTCGTTAAGCAAAGTCTGTGGCCTTTGGGCGGTTTGAAAACACTGGTCTTCGCCAATCCGCAATTGGGAAGCGTAGTGGAGAACGCTCTGGAACGCCTTTCGTTAGATGGAACCGTATCCCAGCAATGCAATGAATATGGGTCCCGATTTTGGCGCCCTCCACCCCCGCTGCCAACGCAGCCTCTCCTTCCATTCTGGTGACCTCACTCACTCGCAGGAACACAACAACCCTAACACAAGAAGGGAATTGTTATTTGGCTTCGGTATTCTGTGAGGTGGAGGTACATTCCCCAGTCGGACAGCTTACAATTACGCTCCCTACCTCTCTTTTCTCCAGAGCTTCGTTTGTCAGTAAGCCGGATGCACCGCGTGCAGGTAAAGTTGGCTTTGGTTCAAAGATGTTGATGAACACTTACACCCCAAAACCGCTAATTCACCGTAATGTAAAAAGCTAATCTACCCTTGAGAGCTTTTAGGTACTTTACAAAAATGAAACTATGTTAAGGTTAAAATCATAAAAATTGGGTCAAATTGCAGATTAACTTACGTGTAAGGATCTTCAGAGTACGCATATACCCGGCGGGTCCCAGCTAATTGGCTGTAAAAATTCATTTCCTAAGCCTTATGGTCCTGAAGATATTTTTCAGCCAGCAGAGACCCTTAGTAATTGTAATTAAGGGCTCTCTGTAGTAAATGGACCACGGAATGTAATATTTTCTAATTTAGTATAGCTATTTTTTTTTATTTTAATAGCATGTTATATTATATTGTATTTGGAACTTTACTTCGATCGTTCATATAAGGTCCTAACGTTTTAATTGACAATACTATATGGTTGGCATCTATAGCTTGTATACATCGTATTCTGAATAAAATTTTGCATAAATTAAAATGTTTTTAAAATGACATTATTTTTCTGTATACCAAGAAAAATTATCCTAACTTGCTCCCTTACGCATTTACCATCACTCGTACAGAATGAAATTGTAATGACTAGTTAGGTACGACGACGGTACGTGTACGACCAAGTACTCGCCACATATGACAGCTACGGTCGGCAGGATGCACCACGTGCAGGCTTAGGATCTAAAGATCGTGGTGAGCCAAACACACCCCTTTACTTTTTTATAGGGCAAGACTCATTGTTGCAAAAGATTCAACAGAAACATTCAATAACATTAAAATCATAATAACAACTTTGTCAAAAAATTTGTTAGGCACCTAAAACTTCATCTAAACTCATTCGCGCTGTATTTAATTAAAAGAAGTCATCGCCCCTACACGAGATGACGGTATAGGTAAGTAGCTAGTCTTCTAACTTCCGTACAGGTCGCGCGGCGAGTTAAGATCGCTCGGTAAAACTAGTGGGGGCAATTGGCGCATGTGTACAATCGCGCACAAAATTACTAAGAAAAAAAATTTTTTTTCCTTATTTTCTTTTTTTTAACCCTTAGTAACTTAACATAATTATAATAACACTAGTTTTTTATTGTGATTTATTGCTAGTATATTAAGAAAAATAAAAACAAAAGTAAGTTTTAGTTAATAATATAGGTAGGTCACACTAAAAGTTTTGCGTATCTTAAAAAAACAACATGTTATAACCAAAATATTATGTTTATTGCTTTTCAAAATACTCTCCTTTACATTTTAAACATTTTTTCATGCGATCGAACCATTTTTTAAAACAGGAGGAACACAGATCTGAAGGCATATTTTGGGGAAAATACAGAAATCACAGGTTGCTAGATCGAGGCTATGTGCAGGATGGGTGACGAGTTGTACTTTTTCGGACGCTAGATAATCCGCGGGTTTTCTTCAATTAGCCGCTTAACAGTAGCCACATTATTTTCGTTGACGGCAGTTGAAGGCCGCCTTTCACGAAAAATCTTTTCGACTTAATTCCATTTTCGTTGCGTACGTAGAACTTTAATGTGTGATTAAAAACAATTGACGATGTACTACTAATACTAAAAACAATTTGTACGCAACAGTACCCAGGAGACACGAGACGCGCGGCCGCGAGGCGGGAGGTAAAGTGCGACAGATCCACCAATTACGCGTCGGTATTGTCGCGCCCGCTCCCCTTACTCCTCTGCCCCGCCAAATAGACCTAGAAAGTGAATACTGCGCATGCCCCTTCCACTTTTGCCGAGCGATCTTAACTCGCCGCGCGACCTGTACTTACCCCAATAAGTAAAGTAGAGGGCCCCGGCCCCGGCCGTAACGGCCGATGTCTGTTGATTTCTAGGAAGCAACAGGTCATCGCCCTCACAGCTGTCTTTTCATAAGCGAACGGCCACTAGTATCATTATTACCAATGCACTACCAGTTACATACTAGAGTTAAAGCTGATCTTTAGTGCACGTGGTGCAGCCTGCTGATAAACAGACGCGGTTTTGGCAAGATGTAGGGCATATCGAGACCAACGGTACAGTATTTATTTTTTCTTTCGATCTACTGAGGTCTCAATTCAATAGCGTAGATTGATATGTCGAGAACTCGCAACAGCTGATATGTAGATACGTCAGAGGTACTTGCCATCGGATGCTGACTAAAAAAGTCCAATATTTCCTCCTCAAGCCTAGCAGGATACCGAGGCCTACCAGCGTCCACCGCAGGTTGGTCGAACCGTCCATGTTCTCGGAAAAAACAGCTGCGAGAATCGTGTTCCTGCTAAACACGTATTCCGACCCGAGCCTTCGCTCTAGTAGATTCTACGCTTGCAGAACAATCTCCCCACTATCACTTCTACGCTTGCAGAACAATCTCCCCACTATCGCTTCACTATCACGGTACGCAATTACCATTGCCAGGTATTCCTGGTTCGTGTCACGTCGTGTGGCGGCAAATTTGAACAAATCACACTAATACTAAAACGTACGAGCAAGAGCACTATGTTGTCGAGCTAGCACTACGGACGGCGCGCCGGCCGACAATGCACAAAACACGCGTGCGCTCACAAACTCAGTTTAGCGGCGACTGATTGTCCTTCGCCGTTCGCGCAGCGCTCAAGTATGAATGGTAGGTAGGTAGACTGCACATGCGCACTTGATACTACCAACATTTGCCCTGGTATGGTGGTATGAACTCGTGAACAAGGACGGTTTTATGTAAAGATAAAAAAGAACATATTATACATGTTTTAATGATAAATAAATTTTGTTATACAAACACTTTTCTTCACTAAAGCGTTCAGTATATGGTATTTATTTGATTAAAATGGTATATATTTTTTTTCTTAAAATAAAATAATAATAATTGCTAGCCGTGAAATTCCATTAGTAATGTGATGTATATAAGCAATACGCATCCTCAATTCATTATTGTCAAATAATATGTTAGGACCTTATATTATTAATAAATATCGATCGAATTATCGTCCGAACTTTACAAATAATTATATTTACAAAATAGGAACTTTATATTTAACAGTAATTTTACAATTTATTTCATTTACAATTTTATTTTATTTATAGTTATTTTCCAAACCTCCTTATGAACAATTTTAATTTAAAAACAAGAATAAACCAAATTTGTTTTCAAAAATATATGAAAAAAAGTTTACTTAAAATATTTCTCGCATCAAGCCCTCTCATAAGAGTTAATTTGGAAATTTTAAATCATACATTTTATGGCCGCTGCCATAGAGGATTGAATTGAAAATCTTGGCATTTACGAGTAAGTAACAACACATTGTGGTGAGTCAAATTTAATTTGAAAGATTTCATTACAGACACCACGGTGAAACTAAATAAAATAGTGTAAAACACAAAATTATTTTATTAAATACATAGATTTAACTTAGTCACTGCTTAATGTCTAAATTATATATAATAATTATAAATAATATATAATTTCAACAAAGATACGAAACCACAATTATTGTTTTAAAAATTGTCCATTAAATAAATTATAAATTCAATGCATACCACAAACGTACGCTTCAAGAGTTAGGGGCAAAATAATTAACATTTACTGTACTAAAAACAACGCGGTTTTCAACGCATCCCTAACCCCGAAAGGAATACAATACGCATTTACCCACGTTTCCGGAAAAAAAATTGAAACACTTTGAGCGGAAAAAGCGCTGTTTTATAAATAAACAGCGAGCCGTTATCAGCTGTCGACACCCGAGCGACTTTGACGCAAGATTTAATAAAAACGGTGCACTCGACGTAGAGTCGTTTCAATCTTTCTATTGCCCACTGTGGTAGCGCCTTATCGCCGAGTATGGGAGCGCTCAAGGGTGAATTATGTGAGGTACTTACCCGTGGTAAGTACGAAAGATGAAAATTAATGAGCTAAAAGTGAGTTCTTGCGATGCGACGGCGAAACTTAAGCATTTAATGCTGTTTGATTCGTTTTAGTTTTTTGTGCGGAGTGCACTGTCTGAATAATGGCGCCTCGTTTGTGCACTTTTAGACTTAATAATTTCTCGTTAAATGCATTCGGCGGCTACTCGTCTACAACCCTTATTCTTCCCACTGCTGGGATACGGGATACTCAATCGAAGAGGATTAGAGTATACTTCACCATGCTGCTCAAGTGCAGGTTGGCGTAGACCAGTGTTTTCAAGCCGCCTAAAGGTTACTGACTTGGCTTAATGACTATCATCTAATGACACCAGCTGAGACCGACGGCTTAACATGCCCTCCAGAGCACGGAAGAACTCAAGAGAAATAAACCCATCCATGGACAGGCTACGATCGATATTGCTTAACTTGCGTGTTCGATTAGACTGATCAAGCTAATCGAGATTTAAAATTATGATTTTGAAAGTTCCGCAATATGATTTAAATTTTTTAAGAGTACAGTTGTAAAGAGTTGTACTTTGTATTTAATATTTATTTATAGAACAAACTTATCCTGGGGTGAGTATATTTATTATAGTTATAGAAATTTTACATAATAATCTATACAAACTACTTACCAATAATTAAAAATATACAATTAAATTAAAAACTAAATATGGCTAACTATATATACAAATAAAACGGTAATGACAAAAACTAATTAAAAGTAATAAAATATAATAAACTAAATGGCGTCAAAATATTCTTCCGCATCGCCGTCAAAAGGTAAAGTGGCCAGAAGGCTAGCAGCATTGCCACGCTGGATGGCAATGCTTATTCGCTGAGCGAGAAATAGGCCAGCCCTCTGGTCACGGGAAGAGTCGACCAAACGTTTGGAGATATCTCGAAATAAAATTCTTGCGCTCGGACCCCACGGGCCAAGTGTTTCCACCCCAAACGGCTCAAAAACATAATTACCGATGAGGTTTGAATATTTGCGCCGTTTGAGGGTCTCCGCTGATGCTGCAGCAGCCCCCGCAGAACACGACGTATATGGAAGATGGGAAGGCGCGAGGGTGTCGACGCATGTTGCGTCCCACACCAAAGGTCTACCCATCTTCCATGGCAGCAATGACATACCGTCTGGTCTCTTCCCATCGTCGCGTACCAGACCATTTGGTTCCAAAACTGCTGGGACCCCGGCGGTGGAAAGAGCCCGACGAATAATATCATTAATGCTGCCATGACGTGGGATTCTGCCAGCGCTCCTGCAACATGAGAGGCCATGGTGTCCGAGCCGGTCAACATCTTCACCACATCGACAGCGATGCGGAACAACGCAAGTAATTCCTAAACGGAGGCAGGCTGCTATACGAAAAGTGCCGTCATCCAACATAGTACCAATGTTTGGAGACGGCAACGCTTGCAGCCAAAGGCCCGATTCCCATTCTCCCACAGCCAGTAGACGAGCCCGCTCTGCAGAGTTAGTCGATGTGTCAATAAGCTGTTTCCGGACTAACTCACACAGCGGCCAATCCCACCGTCTCTGGGAGGAAGGGTTGATGGGCATATCATAACTCGGACAGGCCACCTGCCAGGCATACCTAGCGTCGGACAAACACACTACCTCCGAAGTAACCCGTGTAGGAGAAAGAAATATATAAAATAAATATAAAAATACTTATCCTGTGTATTCTAATTATATATCTTATTATTTTTCTCCTATTGTAAGATTTATTTTATCTTTATTAATTTGAATAGTTATTCCTTATTATTTTAATATAATTAATTTTAGTTTAGGTACTTTATTTTTTTTATGTTGTCCAAGTTTAGGAGTTTATGTTAATTGGCCACAGTAAGTTGGTACAATAGGCAGATTTAACGCTAATTGCATTATCTACCAGTCAACCATTGGGAGCGATGAAAAACTCTATTATTATTATTATTTATTTTCAAATTTCAAGGTATATTTTGTTGTATCTTATTCCAGGGAGTTAATATTATACAATCAGCTGCGACTTATATAATGTAAGGACAGTCTACTTTGTCTGCAATCATTTTGAGAATTGCGGTTATAAATATTTTAAAATGTTAAAATGTTACGTTTTTTGCATTTTTTTTTGCAGTTTTAGTATGGTAGGATAAATTGTAAATAAAACCGATTGAAGTTTTTTACAAAATCATATCTTTATATATTACGACATAGAAAATGTCACGAGAAATTTGACGTTCTTAGCATTTGGCCAAACCCCGATGCTACCGGCCTAGATCCATAAATAAATAATAAATAAATATTTCTAGACAATTTACACAGCGCCATCTAGTCCCAGGCGCAAAGCTTGTACTGTGAGTACTAGACAACTGATAAATGTGCTTAAATCCATTTTTTTGTAAATAGGTACATACATATAATATTATATAGAAAACACCCAGACCAAGACAAACAGATATGTTCATGCAAATAAATATTTGTCTTGTGCGGGGATCGAACCCGTGAACTCGGAGTCACAGTGGACATTGCTAGCATTTACACCACCTACATTTACACCACTGTCTATGAATTCGATGTTTTAACTATGGTCAACTATGAAGATGTGTCGAAGCTGCTGAATAAATATATATTGAGCAAAACCGGGGTGGGACACCTTGTATAAACTAAACATCCTTTTGTCTACAAGTGTACGCAAGGCAAAAGCAGCTTAATATGTAGAAGGTATCCTACCTTGTATCATTACCATAACACAGTACCCGTTTCCAATATTCCTCTTATAATAAACCTATTACAACCTTTCAATCTAAATTTGCGCGATGACGCGTTCGCAGCCCTGCGTCGATCACACGTCGCCGTCGGCAACCCTACTCACGAAACACCGAGTAGAGGCTCAGAATACCCATTCAGAAACAACCCAAACCACTCCTTATTATACGAGTATAATTTACAGTAAACTTATGACGGTCTACTTAATACAAATTGATTACTTTACATAGAGTACCTCCAGCTAATAAATGTAAAATTCCGAATCCATTACGACGAAGTTTTGATATTAAGCACGTACCTTAATTTTGTTGATGGAAAACTTGACTCGAGTCTTAAACTCCTTATGAAAAAGTTTTTTTAAATCCCGCCTAGAGAGTTCAAGAGGCTAATGAACAGAGAACTCAATTTGCCGGAGCCGACGGACGCGGGCAGGTAAAGAATTTCTCTCCGAATATAGAAAAGTGTTGTACGGGACCACGGAGTGTTATTGATTGCTCGGTGGAATCCAATTTGGCAGCTTACGGCCGCTGAAAAGAAACGGTAAAGCTTAAAATGACGATGTTGCGGCGTGAAAGCATTGACGGTTACGCCTAATGACTTTGGAAGGCCTCGAAAATACATTACTACGCTATAAATAGAGTGTTTTTTGTTTCGATAGTGGTGTACCAAGTTGGCCAAGTAGTGAGGCAGCGACTGAGCCATTACATGGGTTACGTAATTAGAAATTGGTAGTCAAGAACTCAAGATGGCGGGTTGAACGGCTGGGCCGGCCGGAGACAGTCTACCAAAGGCATTACTCTTCCTGGTTGATTACCGTAACTAAAACAAACTTCAAATCGAGTTCGTATGAATAGGAAAGCCCTTATATAGGATTTGAACTTTACTTGATAGTAGAACAGTTTTCATCCTGTTTCAGTATAGCCATTTTTGTTTGAGTTATACTTGATATTTGGTCTTATATTTACATATTTTTTTTGGTATTCCAAAACCTATAGTAAACATTATATACTATATGTACACTCCAGCCACTTCATACAAACGCTGTCTTGACGACACACTACTATTATTACATAAACAATTAATGACGTTTGTGCATACCTGAAAGGGTGTGCGGCGTCGAACAAACTACCCCAGATTCGACTCAGAGAAGAGGTGAGATCGGTACGAGACCTGGCAGATATTCAGACTTATTCTGTGCTACTGATACATTAATACCTATATTTTATCTAATAAAGATAGTTTTAATATAATAGGATAGGCCAAGTCTACTTAAAATTCAAATTTTTCATTCAAACTTCAGAACCTTAGCGGCTCAAGAACAATCTAAGGACGTTATTTCTACGAGCATGTAAGGTCAGAAAGCTTCTAAACAGCAAATATGCCTTATATTGCGAATTACATTTGACTTCTTTAGCTGCTTTAAATCAGGCAGGCCATCTACTTATTTGTTACCCTTATGTATAAAATAATGTTATCCTGTTTTAGTACAAGACGTCCCGACTCCAACGTCAATATATCCTCACAATACAGTACATCCATCGTATGACGAGTCCAAGATTATCTTTTATCATGATTGCTAGCCCACTGGAAATAATGTGTTCCTTATTCCTCCTTTTCCCTGACTTTCACGCTCAGAATATGGACGTTACAGTAATATTCGAGCTTTTTCTATACGAGTACGCATCGACAATATTATTCGGAATGTAATTTGTTGTCTCTCTTCGCTTTGCAGAGTCGTGATATAATAAAAAAGTTAGGAGCATATGATGGGAGCGAGACGTAGCTGTAAGTGTAAGCTTTTACAAGTTTTACGTTATATTTTATAATATACTAGCGACGCGTCCTGACTTCGCAAGGGTAGAACTCTACTGGTTCACACGGCGCACGCCAGTAAACTTCCAGTCGATATGTTTTTCCGATATGTTCCACAATCATCGTCATATTTCAGCTGATTTACACAAAATTTAAATAAAATGTTTATATATGTATACTTTTCTCATGAATCACCCCATCTATTGGTGAAAAGTTTATGAAAATTCATTCAGTTGTTTTAGAAATCGTTCAGACAGACACACGTGGCGGAAGTTCTTGCATATGCAGTGAAAACTGCGCACAGCCTTAGCGGCAAAATCCGAGAAATTTGAAATTTATTACGAATGTTTATATTAGTGTGTATAGATGAAAAGTAAAAATGGATTTTTGAAAATTGACGAGATACGGCGACGGCGAATGAAGTAGCAATATCGGAGGCTTTAGATACGTAAATGAAATTTATAGCGTTCAATTATATGATCATACTTAGTAAAGGTATTAATTCATATAAGTTTTATGTTGTGGTAATAGTACAAAAGATTCGTGCTATCAATGGTCTTATCATCAATGAAATGAATATATTTAAAAATCCATATTTGACGCGACAACGCAACAGAAAATAAGGTTCGTCGTGACGTAAACAATCATTCGACAACAACGCCTAACTGATGAAATTACACAGCGCCATCTAGCCCCAAAGTAAGCGAAGCTTGTGTTATGGGTACTAGACAACTCATAAACATACGTAAATACATTTTTTTTTGTATATACATACTTATGATACATACAAAACACCCAGACTAAGACAAACAGATATGTTCATGCACACAAATGTTTGTCCTATGTGGGAATCGAACCCACGAGCGTTGGTGTCGAAGCCGCGTCATTGACCGCTACGCCACCGAGCTCGTCTACATTATTTAAGAATACTCATTTATTTATAGATAATCATTTTAATACGTGAAGCAAAAACTTTTTACGAAAATTGCGCAGACGAAGGAGTATGAAATTTCGCACACTTATATTTTATATAGAAAAGGAGTGTAGAATGAATGCAAAATATTTTTTTTAATTATGCATAAAAAATACATTATATCAATAAAAAAAACATTACACCCACTACCATTTATCTGACACACACACGCATATACACTCTTTTATTTATTTTATGGTTCAATATCGACCAATGGGCGACCAATAGATAAATGATTATGTTTATTAATTGATCTAAAATATAAACTAAGTTCATAATGTTTATATAAATGTAAAGCATTTGTACTGTTCCACGTTATTTATCTAAGTGCTTTATTATAACATTATGATAATAATGTTCCACCTAGTGCCAACAATCAACTGTATCAACTTTATAAACTAAGTGCGTAGTCGAACACTCTCTTCACTATACATACATATAAAAAAACCCATCACAACATGAAGCTAGAATATTTCCTGCAAGCCGCCAGGATTAATTCGACTTATTACGTGGCCTCGTGTAAAAAATAATAAAATAAAGTCTTCTGTAATCCGGGGGTGGGTGCCCTGGGGAGATCACTTGGGGTTCCGCAGAAATTATGTTACTTCATAAATATCGCGACAGAAGTTATTTAGAGGTAATATTTGTCTTGTGAGTGTTTTATTAAATACAATGAATTTAAAAACAATTTAGAAAAATATAAGATCTAAATACAAAAAATAGTTTGCATCCTTTTCTTGGCTCCTTTGAGGCAGTTTTTATTTTTTATGTGTACTACCATATTTTTAGATATATTTACGCATATATTATAATAATAATAATTTCTGGACAATTTATACAGCGCCATCAAGTCCCAAATTAAGCTCAAAGTTTCTAGTAATATACAACTGATAAATGTACTTAAATACATTTTTTTTTTGTAAATACATACATGCAATATATATAAATAATATATATTGCATAATATATATAGCGATAAAACAAAACAAATATTATGACCTCCTAAACGAATTAACAAAAAGCGGTTATGTAGTTAATCTAATGTAGTTAAAATAATAAATATATATAATACGCTGTAGAAGTAGAAGCGAGAGGTATACCAGCAAAATCTCTCTATAACCTGCTGAAAGACCTTGGCTAGTCCAGAAGTGCAGTAAGTTCTATACTAGAACGAGTATCTGAAGCTGCATTAGCAGGTTCATACCAGATTTGACTGGGCAGGGCAAAAAAACACAAGTAGTGAAGGTGAGTGTTGATGTACGTCGGAAAGGGGCCCCTTAAGCCTACACCCGTGTCACAAGTCCCGGGATCTGCTTGGGGTTTCTCTCTCTGCCACACGATGGACCCGGCACCCGCACGGTGAATCCATGGAAGCTAAGAAGTTCGTCTCTCCCAGACCAAGACAAACAGACATGTTCATGCACACAAATGTTTGTCTTGTGCGGGGATCCAACCCGCGACCTCGGAGTCAAAGTGATCATTGCTAGCCATTCGACCACCGGGCTCGTGTCTAATCATGTATGTATACATGTTGTACACTTTATGTCCCTATGCATTCATCATTATAGCAATTAATGTACCTTATATACTCACCAAGGATTTTAATTCATTTGATGCTCACTTGTCTTAAGACCACGCCTTGACGATTTTGAAGGCATATGGATTTTTCTCAGTAATTACAAAATATACGAATGTAATTCTTGGCTACCTGATACGCCACATAATGAAGTTCATATAATGTACTTCATTTTGTCAGTTATGTACATGAAATGTTAACTTTTATAACAGAAAAAAATGGCGAAGTAACGCCTTTGTAAACAGTGATTTCTATTTTATAGACATACGGGACAGAGGAATTCCTCTAAATTTCCTATATAGTTAATAATAATAAGTTCAAAATACCAGTTGGATTTTTTTTAAGTAGGCTATAGATTTTTTATGTGGAACAAACCAGGAGCAGTGCGCGTTTTCGCATGAATTAGAAGGTATAATAAGTATGGAATATTTAGTTCATCAATGCCTCACCTTAAGTTTGTGTCTATGTATGTTTTTGTACATTAAAGTTATAATAAACAAATATACATATAAGGGCAGGGACGTTATAAAACAAAAAAACAGCCAAACTCTCCATTCGCTGTACGTGACCGTTTTCTTTGGCCTGGGCATTCAAAAATAAAATTTATAAATTACCGGAAATAAAAATAGTCCAATTCCAAAAACAAAAAATGGGGAAATTCTCAATTGAAATAGTAACACTTCACAGCACTAAACCACCAACATTATTAGCGTTGCGCTCAGTTTTAATTGAAGTAAGTACCATTGAAAAAGCAGCCCGGCACTTGATGTTAAAGGCGATGTCATAAAGTATTTTTGCAATTAAAATGATTTTTATCGTACTTAGACCCATTTCCATTTCTGTTGTAAAAACCATTTAGGGAACCTCGTTAACTTATGGAAGTAAAGAGTATCCAAAACATTTCTTAACAAAAACGCGTTTAAAATATAAAGAGGCATCAATTTAGCCCGATACCTCGCTGGAGTGGCTTCTTTGATCTAATATTCAGTAATGAAAATACGGCACAGACCCAATTGTGGGCCAAACAAGCCCTACCTGGCCATCGAAACCAAAAAAAAACTCCTTTTACTATAATTGGACAATGAATAATACAACAGAACGTTATTACAAACGGAACTCCAAAACAAATAAGAGACGAATTCGATGAGACCTTATATTTTATTTATACACAGACGTTCAAGCGTTTCTTGAATTATATTGAGTGGAAAAGTGGGACTTAGGAATATTTTTATTACAACTGAGGTATTTATTAGACTGTTGAACGTTTCAAGATGTTTGTTTTTTCTCAACCGAAGGCTGCTCTGTGGCAAATAACTTTGGAATATACAGAGTACTGGTGTTTACTTTATTGAACACATAAATTATTATGTTCCCAAGAAAAAATATTATTTTCTTGATAAAATACTATTACAGTATCTAAGCAGTTAAGTTGTGTTACTATTTGGTAAATAATTCGTCACTCAAATTACATTAATACAATTACATTGTAATAGATACATTGTAGTTCAAATCAAATCAATTCATCTTTATTTGCATAGTATTCAGCCCCCAAGCAAACAAAATATTTATGTCAATTAATACTAATACAACTTAATCGAAATTATTACAGTGAATGCTGCATAAACATGTCATTACTTTATCATTTAAATTTCATGAATTCTAAGACACTGTATAATCAGTGTCCCAGAATCCAATCAGTCAGTTGTGTGCATGCCAAATTTCAATTCGACCCGTCCAGTGGTTTGAGCTATACCACACCCCGGCAACTCCATACAAATATCGCGACGTTTACTACTACATAAACAATGACGTCTGTGCAAAGCATAAATGGCAGTGTGTGCGTGCGGCGCCAAACAAACTGTTCCAGATTTGTCTCAGAGGTGAGGTAAGGTAGACACAAGAGAGCGGCAGGGAGCGGTCATACTGTACGTAGTACCATTACTTATACTGTGGCTATACGTTGCGTTTTATAGATACAAATTACTCTCTTTCCCCTGCTAAACACCCTTTCTGATATACCCTGCATAAATTTAAATTATATTCTCAACCGGTTCCTATCTAGTTTATTTGTAAATAGAGGCGGGAGCAAGACGATGTAAGACCGGCGCACAATGCCTAACATCTGTTACCTACAAGTTCATTGGGGCAAATCCCGTCTGACGCAAAGGCCTTATAGTTGAGCAATTCCAAGCCTCCTTTATTGCCCGAGTAAACTTTAAAAGATTCCAATTAAGTTAGAGGCGTATAAGGCTAAGGCTTTTATCGCCGTACCCTCTTACGAAGGAACAATGCCGTACAGACTTCGTCACTACCACTACTACTACATTTATATGAGGGAATTAGACCCCATCTATGAACAGAGGTCTAATAAAACAAGAGATAGTATAGCTAGGGTGGAGCTTCATTCAATTGCACTTTTGTTGACTTTAAACATTTTTTTTTAATAGAGATATTACTCACTGTAGCACTGTAGGGTTGATCAGACTGTAGCGACCACAGAACTAGGATTTTGTGGTAGTGACCGATTCATCGATCTGACCGATTCGATGATAGGGTTATAGCATTAAGCACGGCGCCGCCGCCGTGTACTTTTGTATATGTATTTACAAAAAATGTAACTAAGTACGTTTACTTGTAACTGATAAACGTACTTAAATATATTTTTTATATTATTATTACAACTGTTGTAATAACCATTCTTCAAAGAAATTCTTCAAAAAAAAGCGGAGGTTTTTACATGGTGTCAAAACCTCTTCACTCAAGGTGTTTACGCGCGTGTGCTGCTCCTGGTGTTATAGGTGGTCACAGGCTACAGTAACCGTTTTCCATCAGGCAGGCCGTTTGCTTTTTCCTCTTTAGTGATATAATTAAAACCATGGTAGGCGTTCCTTAGTTTAGTGATATATGGAGATATGTAATTTGTCGTAAAATAACTAAGGCACGAGTACACTTATTGTAATGATCAAAAGTATCGTAATCCTCATACTTGGTTGGCAATGGCCAATTTGACTCCGAGGTCGCGTGTTCGATTCTCGCATAAGACAAATATTTGTGTGTATGAACATGTCTGTTTGTCTTTGTCTGGATGTTTTCTATGAATTATATGTAGGTATATATTTACAAAAAAGAAATATATTTAAGTATAATATCAGTTATCTAGTACCCATAGTACAAGCTTTGCTTAGTGTGGGACTAGATGGCAGTGTGTAATTTGTCCAGGAATATATATTTACTTAACCTATTATTTACTCATGCAGCATATCAGGCGTATACACAACCTTCAGCGTTGTTATATAAATGATACATGACGCCATGCTGTTAAATGGAACCCAACCTTAATGCTGCGTTTAGAAGGTTAGCCATAAAACAAGGAAGACTGTCTCCAAATGAGTGCAATTCCGAAATAAAGCGCTCATTCACGGCACAAAATTAACTGTGGCTGTTCTGTGAAACTGTCTTGAAATGTTTTAGGAGTTTACGGAACACAATTCATTAGATTCTCGTTTGTGGCCACGTAACGCCACGAAACTATTGTTAAACTTATGCTCGGCTGAACTGTGTAATCCTTTTTGCTGCACAGACGGTGTACAATGAGGAAAGTTCAAGTTTTTTTAGATGCAGTAGTTGTAAGACCGAGGATTTCATAGTGCTCATATTAAATTTTGACACGACTAGGTAGTGTGTTTTTTATTACCTCACTAATAAAATATGCGGCAATAAAAGTGGCCGTTTTTTTCTCATCAGAGTGTCATGTAACGTTGTGCAGCGTAGAGTCACTTATTACTTCATACTCGTAGAACTACTGTCACAATTTTTGTAAATGGTCAAATATTTTTTTTACGTGATAACATCAAATATAGACAACCAATATTTTTTTTAGCGTAATGAAACTTGTTGAAAGCGGAAGTTTATTATTACACGATATCGTATACGGAAAGCGTTGAAAGCGGTGTAAGTAGTCACGAAATGTTTCATTACATTATTTAGCCTCGCTTTGGTTAATAAAAATTAGAAATAATCAACTACGAGTGGCGTGTCGAACAAAACACGAGGTTAAGTATACGTTTAAAAAATATTTACATAAATTTACACGAAATGACTCTACGACTTGAGGAGCTCGATGGCGTCGTTGCGCGTTTCAGTCTACTCAATCACCCAAGTTAAGCAACGTCAACCGTAGCCTGTCTATGGATAGGTTTGTTTATCTGGGCTCCTCCGTGCAAAGGGGCAAAATAAGCTGTCGGTTTCGGCTGTTGTCACCAGTCAGTGGCCTTTGGGCGGTTTGAACACACTCGCCTCCGCCAACCCACAGTTGAGCAGCGTAGTGGAGTGTGCTCTACAGGAGTGTATGATACGGTACAGGATCACATCATCCTGTAGGATCATCATCATCACCTGTAGGATGATGTTATCCTGTCCCGTATCATACATTCCAGTCAGTATCTCGATGTCCCGAGGGAATATTCTAAATTCCTTTCTTAGCTGATGCCTACGTCATAATAGAAGTTTGGCATACAGGTATGTATGCCAAACTTCTACTCAATTCGTTCAGTAACATTATTTTATATAGTGCAATAAAAAATATTGAATTAATTAAATAAATTAAACATGTCCCTCACGTCTTTTTTGTCGGGAAAACCGACTAGTTTCGATCTCAAAAGGAGACCTTCATCAAAAACGACAAAAAAGACGTGAGTGACCCGTTTAATTTATTTAATTAATTTAGTATAATGTCTCACGTGAGTTTTAAAAAATATTGTATTAAAATCTGCATATTTCGACGAAATCAAACCTTAGCTGAAGCTACCATGGCTGTAGCCTCAACATTCACACCCTTTATAAAGGATTTAAACCGGTTTGAACTAGTTTAATCTCGCCATCGCTCCAATCACACCTAGCTATTTGTGTTTCAATTAAGCGAACCCGATTCTGCGGTCCCGCGATGATTAATCGGTGTAATAACTTTAAGTAGGGATGTTTATAATGCTCCAAATTGATGTTCGGGTTTAAGACATTTTAGTTATAATCCAGCTGTTACCCGTTTGCGAGATGGGAACTTAAATTTACGTTCCGAAAAATGGGTTAATTTAAATGCTTAACGTCTGGCTATAAACGTAATTTTTGGGCATCAAAAAGTTTTGTTTATTATTTTCAGGAAGCTGAAAAAGTTTTGATCAGTTTTTGTTTTTATATGGCTGTTACAAAATTCTTTCTGTGTCATGGACTTCATAACGGAAACGTTAAGAGGTCTGCCCCCCTAGCCAAGTGTAATTCGTAGCGTAACGAACGTTAGATAGATCTCGTGACATTTGTCAATTCGAACATTTTAGTATGAGCTCCACAGTATTTTTTTTATTTATTTTTTATACTACCTCGGGTGGCAGACAAGCATACGGCCCGCCTGATGTGAAGCGGTTACCGTAGCCATATTAACGCTTGCAACATATAAAATATTGCTCGCGCGCCGCCACCCCCGCTGCCAACGCAGCATCTCCTTCCTTTCTTTCTTTCTGGTGACCTCACTCACTCGCAGGAACACAACAACCCTCAAGGGAATTTTTATTTGGCTGCGGTATTCTGTGAGGTGGAGGTACATTCCCCAGTCGGGTAGCTTACAATTACGCTCCCTACCTCTCTTTTCGCCAAAGCTTCGTTTGTCAGTCAGCAGGGTGCACCACGTGCAGGTGAAGTTGGCTTTGGTTCAAAGATCTTGATGAACCACTTACACCCCAAAGTTCAAATTAGCGATCGCTACGCTTTTCTACTTCGCAAACTGCCATTTGGCTGGCCCCCCAGTTCCGGCAGTTGTCATTAGATAATAAGATGACAGTCGTTAAGCCAAGTCAGTGGCCTTTGGGCGGCTTCAAGACACTGGCCTCCGCCAACCCACAGCAGTTGAGCAGCGTGGTGCAGTATGCTCTTAACCCCTTCGATTGAGCAGAGACCCGTATCCCAGCAGTGGGATGAATAAGGATTGTCGTCGACACATAGACTTAATATAAAAACACTACGGTTTATGAACTCCTGTCAGACGTAGCAGACATAAGATACAGAATATGTCATATTTCAGTGCTGTCATATAACTATTTAACAAATTATTAGCTTTCCATATAAACGTGACACGAAACAAAAAATTGTGTGGATCTGTCTCACTTCCTTACATGATGATAGCGTAAGTTGCTCTTTTTCTAATTTTAATGCGATTTAGACTATCAAATTGTCTATAGCTTTCTCTGTCTATTTTTTCTGTATGCTATTTTCTGTGATGACAAGTATGGCCATTGTATACATAGATCATCAGGACCATATAGACGTCATAAACGTAACCACTTGTCAATTATGTATACAATTGCAGTTACGAAGAAAGAGGATTTTTCCCTTCCCATCCAAAATAGTGCAACGAAAACTTCCATTATCAATTGAGAATATATTATGTATAAGAGCAAAATATCTATTTCAGTAATCAATTTTTTATTTTGCATTTTTTTTATTTGTCAAGGTATGGTATATTCAAATCACATTCGTGAAATTTCCTGATTCGTATAATTGATGAGCTCAATTGAAAACATGATTATGTTAAGTTATTAAAAAAAAAAATGGCTAAAGTATTCATCAAAACGAATGAACTTTTGAAATAAATCTTCAATTTTGTTACAATGTATTTTAGACAAGGACATTAAATCATACAGCTGTTTCAGCGCTTCACAGCGACGATGTTATAGAACGGTCGCTGTGAAGTCATCCGGAGATAGATAGCGGGTGATAGAACGGTATAGATGCGCCCGTAGATTACGCTGGTGGCCAGAGATGGCTATTTGAAACTTCGATTGTGGCGCTTAGCTTCAATCTGTATTGTATCCATAGTGTATAAAAAAATGTGCGCGCATTGCCGCATTGTACCGCATATAAGAAGATACTCCATACATTTTTTTTTTATATGGGAGGGGGATCATTGAAAAGCTACCACCACCGCCCATGGAAATCAGCAACACCAAGGGGTCGCCGATCCGTTGCCAACCTATACTTCTTCCTTTCTTTCTTTCTGGTGACCTCACTCACTCGCAGGAATACAACAACCCTCAAGGGAAATATTATCTGGCTGCGGTAATCTGTGAGGTGCTGGTAATCTGGAGGTACTTCCCCAGTCTGGCAGCTTAAAAAATACGCTATGCCCTACCTCTTTTTTCGCCAGAGCCTCCTTTGTCAGTAAGCAGGGTGCATTTTTTAATTAATTTAAATAATGCTAGTGCATAATAATTTTCTATGCGTACTAAAATATGACCAAGTGACAATAACAGTTGTTGATAGTGTAATGAAAATAATAGTTATTTAAAATGATATGAACAAAACACTGTATCGCATTGTTTTTTTTCTGTCAACGTTCATGCTCGATTAGATGAACTCTATATATTCTGGTATGTATCCTATAAAACTGCTACGTAAGTTCTACGGTTGGCGTAGCACGAAGACGTAGCATCACGTAGCAGCAGTGTATCTGTTCTACTCATTCGTAGCTAATCGTATGCTACAGTCATTATGATAGAAAATCATGGTGATATTATACTGGCGGTCCGCCCCGTCTTCGCCCGGGTTGAACAATTTACTCCTACGAATATTATAAATGTGAAAGTATGTGAGGATGGATGTATGTTTGATTTTAATTTGAGATCAGGCCGACTGTTGGCACGTCGATGCATCCTCGAGTACTGATATCTATGTGACTCTGTTCCCACTATGCTCGGCGATCTTCCCTCTTAGTCACCGCGCTGAGCTCCTTATGATACAAAATAGTTTCGATACTTCACATATGCAAGGCGTCCAAAGACGGTTCATTTTGTTTACAATTTCAGGGATAACCGACTAAATGAATGAAAATTTCGGTGGCATGTGGAATAAATTAAACATTTATTTACATAACTAAATCTACGTTATGCATCTTAAACTTAATAAAGCACTTACAACTTAGTCACCTTTGTACGGTATGGCGTAGCATCGACGTAGCGTCGCGTAGGAGTATTATTTTTATACAACTAAAGTGGCAAACCAACACACGACCTGCCTGTTGTCAAGCAGTCATGGTAGTGTATGGACGCTCGCAAGATCAGAGGTATCACTCACGCGTTGACGACCCTGTAAAGATCTCTTCACATCTTTCTTGAAGTACCCCATGCTGTAATCTCTTGGGAAATCTTCGGCAGGTAATTCATTCCACAAACTGAGATTCCGTAGAAGAAAACCTTTCTGGAACAGCACAGTTCGCGATCATCTTGGTTCCAATGTGTGACGATGAATTTTCTGCCCATGGCGAGCAGTGCGACTGTAGAAGGAGGCTGTAGGCATCATATCGAACAACTCTTCTGAACACAACCCATTGTATATTCGGTAGAACACACAAAGGGAGGCAAAATCTCCTTAAACCTAAGGGTCCAATACCATGTGTAAGTTTAGGGTCGTCGACGATTCTCATGACTCGTCTCTGATTCAAATCACAAGGCCCAAGCTGGTAAATCTCGGCAACTTATATTAAAAAATATATATACAGCGAAATAAACAATACAACTGCAGAAAGGAATCTAAAATTTTATTACAACTCTACGCTGGCTGCAACAATTCATAAATTAACATGAAAACTGTGAACGGTTAAAAGCTAGTTGATTTCCATATTGTAAGCGACTGTCGACAATTGGGCTGCAGTCCGTCATTGGCACGATTTATACAGTCATCAACTAAGTCTCATCAGGGAGGGCGCCGCCCACGAGCCGACAGCCATTGTCTGCGTGATTGTACCCCTCCCGCTACCGTCGCCGCTTCCGCCAGCCTCTGGTGCCCGCTCTCGCATCCGCCATACGCCAGGGTTGTCAAACGCACTCAGATTATATTTTTACAATAAATAACAAAGGTTATTTTTGATTAATAAAAGATCATTTAAGTTTAAAATGAGCGACTTCGTCCGTGTGAGCTTTCATACAAACGTTCGTCCCATATTTTAACATCTCAGAGAATGGACTAGGTTGACAAAAACTATCCTATTTTTCAAGTTGAACTAAATTACATTCAATGTGCAATATTTCATTAAGATAGGTTAAGAATCTTGGAATTTATAGCAAACAAATACCGCGACCAGACTTCATTTTACCATCGCCAGTTTCCTTAATGACATAAAAATGAGACAAACTCTCATGAATTTCTATTATTGTATACTCTGTGATAATGTTTACAATAATAAAAAACATATTTTTCCTGAAATATGTCATAATGTTTAACTTTTATTTTAATTAATTTTTCGAAGAAATTTTTAATAGAAATTTTCTAACAGAAATTTCTAATAGATTTAAAGATAATAAAATAAATAATTCGCATATTATAGAGATATTCCTTAGACGGTATAATTAATTTCGTTATTATATTATATAATATTTTAACATCATATTACTACCAATTTTATTACTGAAATTATTATGGGCGAGTGTCATAAATTTATAGGCGATCTCGCCCCGCCTGATTATAACATAGCGCATTCCAAAGACGAATACATTTAATAACAAAAGATTAGCTAACCAAATTACAATAACTGGCAAAAAACAAAGAAAAAGATTTTTATAATAAACGAAACTAATAGGTTTACTCCGGAGATACAATTTTTTTTTTCATTAATATAGTTTTCAAGGTTTAAAACGATAATATTTACTACTCTATGTAAACATGCGCCTGTGCAAGCCCTGCCTACACCATATTAAGTGCCAGTTCGCAGGAAGCCCTCTGTCACAGTCTCAGCGGTTATTTACTGTTGATCTCGATCTGTCCACGTTAGTCTGTGTGGTTAGCTGTCATGGATCTGTGTTGCCATTACAAATGCAAATGTTGTTGCTGCATTATACCAATTAAAAATATAATATGCTCAAAAAAGCATTGAAACGGCACAAAGTAAATCGTTGTGAAAGTTAACAGTCGTTCGGGCGAAATGTTGCCTAAAAAAAGTACGATGTTTATAGTATTACTAGTTTGTGCCCGCGACTTTGTACGCTCGTATTCCGAAAAATTGGAAATCTCGTGAAAAACTGAAAGTATTCTTTTTATGGGATTTGACTGGACAACCATTTGTCGGGGCAGCTACTGATAAATTCAAAAGGAACATGTAAAATCAAGCCCGATCTAAGTTGGTTTTCGGTTTTTTTTTAGAGTGAAATCTTCTTTGTACTCACTTCTATTGTAGCACACACTGTTTTCTTTTAATAACATTTGAAGTATCCCACTGCTATATTACAATGTTTATATAATATTAAAAGTCATTGTCGCTTGCCGACGCTTTCATAGGCTTAGCTTCTTATTAATACTGTAAGGTTTATGTATTTTATTACGCAATGGTCGGGGACCCGCAGCGTCGCTGTAACGAGGTACAGGGGGGCCATTCATTACGTTATTCCTCCAATTAACGAGATATTATTAGTCGCTTAATTGTTGTTGCGCGACTTAAACGTGTTGTGTCTCTGTTGTTTACTGGAATTTAACTATGTGTTAATGCGGGATTAGATTTTGTTAGTAGTGTTATTTCGGCTTATTCCAAAATTTTGCTTCCCAATTTCGATTTATACGTTTGCGTACATTTTTACCATTCCTTTGTCTTACTTAACATTACGTGTGTATTATAATGTGAGTGTGGCGTCGAACAAATGGTAAAAGATTCGTCTCAGAAGGGAGATGAAATCGCTATATTATTATGTTCTCATCATGCGTTGTATAAATGCTGTATTTTTGTGTTCGTTGTCAACCCTTATTCTTCCGACTGCTGGGATATGGGTCTCCCCTCAATTGAAGGGGTTTAGAGCATACTCCACCACGCTGCTCAACTGCGGGTTAGCGGAGACCAATGTTTTCAAACCGCCTAAAGGCCACTGACTTGGCTTAACGACTGTCATCCTAATGAAAACAGCCGGGACAGACGGCTGAAGCCCTCCGAAGCACGGTATCTTTGTTTGCAAATGTTAAATATTATAGTGTGCTCATAATGTTATAATAAAGTATGTTTACCATGATAATCCCTTTGCGGCGAAACCGGTCGGTAAATTAAATGTAATTACGTGGAACAGTACAAGTGCTTTATTATAACATTATGATAATAATGTTCCACCAAGTGGCAACAATCAACAGTATCAACTTTATTATAGTGTGCGTTATAATAAATGTTCTATCTATCTAAATCGGCTCCAGGAAGCCACGGCAGAGTGTCTACACCGTACAGAAGTACTGTTACTGGTTCGGTTTAAAGTTTATTTGGAAAAAAGGTAGCAAGAGTAACTTGAGCAGTTGTTTGGGAAAACCGATATTATAAAAAAACCGGACAAGTGCGAGTTGGACTCGCCCACCGAGGGTTCCGTAGGTACGTAGTATCATTATTAAATTTGATATTTTTCATTATAAATAAGAAATAATGCGCCGAAAAAAATAAATAAAATATATTTTGCAATGTGTACATCGCAAGCCCTTTCATATGATACCCCATTTAAACTAGTAGTTTCAATTTGAAATTTCGACACCCTATAAAAAATATAGACCCCCTATTTTTTAAGATCTATTTACAAATGTATAGTTTTGAGATTTATTCCTGTACTTGTAGTCTATAACGATGTTACTTGCCAAATTTCATAGTTCTAGGTCAACGGGAAGTACCCTATAGGTTTTGATTCCCTTGAGTGTGTCGAAATATGCGTTTTTTGCTGAATAAACGGCCGTAACTTTTTTCTACGTAAACTTAGCAGTTTGATTTTTTTTTAACTTCATGGGACCGTAGACCTGAGTATACAGTTCAAATTTCAGCTTGATACCTCCACGCATTCTCGACATAGAAATTCTTGACAGACAGACTGACAGACAGACAGACAGACAGACAGACAGACAGACAGACAGACGGACAACAAAGTGATCTTATAAGGGTTCCGTTTTTCCTTTTGAGGTTCGGAACCCTAAAAAAAGGACTCAAGATATTAATTATTACAGTTAATTAATTAATTTAATTAAACGGCTCACTCAAGTGTTTTTGTCGGGAAAGTCGACCAATTTCGAATTTTCGATCTCAAGTAGAGATCTTCATATGTAGTGCACGAGTCTGACATCCGCTCTGATAAAAACCTCCATTTGAGATCGTAACCAGTCGTCTTTACGTGACTACGAGACTAGTCCCTTTAATTTAATTAATTATTTTACTATAATAACTGACGTCAGTTTTAATAATATAAAAATAAAGTTATTTAATCTTTGAAATGAATATACTATTCTGATTGTATAATTACATCCAAGTTTTCAAACTGGTAATGTTATTTACTTACGTTCAAAGTTGCCTTGGAATTGGGATTAAAAATTTTTCGTCGTTCATAACTTTAAAATTAATATATCCGCATAATATCTTTACTAACATAGTTTGTAAGCAGTACTAACAACATGAGTCTTTGTTACTTAAATAAATAAAATATTCATTCATTCATAACTTTGAAATCAATATTTTTTAGCTATGCTTATATCAAAACAAATCGAAATCATGTTTAACTTTATCCCATTTTTGGCTTGTATCCCATTTTTTTTTTATTTGTTATTTAAAGACGTCACAATAATATAAATATAGGTGAAATAATTACTTCGATTGCATAAAAACTTCTCGAGATATGATAACTTGAAGATCACAATTTTGGACTATCCCGAAAACGCACCATACAAAAGGCCACCACGTTATGACGTCACACCGCAGAAATTTGTACGACAGCTATGTTAAATATGCGTGTATGTAGCCAGTGCCGTAACAAAAGTTATAGTATTTGTCATTGTTTCTACAATGGTAATATTAATTTTTTACAATTTCATACCTTTAAAATAGACTTTCCCACCAAACTTTGACCGAACATAAAACACGTCGGACATAAGTTATTAAAATTTTAAGATCGCAGATCGTTCTAGTTTTATGTATTTTACGTTACTGATAGAGAGTTTTTATAATTTTGTAACATGGGCAACTAGCCTATTATGAAGTAATCATAGTTCTACATTTGTGTGGTAATATAACCGACTTGAGCACGTTCAAATACATAATGTTACAATGTTAGTAACATTTATACCAATGTGCACACGAAGTCTGTAGGCCTCAAAAAGGCGTACATATATTGTACTGTGTAGTCTGTGTAGAATGTGCCTACGTGCCGCCTGCGGGCCTGCGGGCACGCGCGGCCAACTACAGGAGCGTACAGGTTGTAAAAGGCCTTGTCGCCTCTGGCGTAGAGGGGCTATATCTCGAGATGATAATACCACTTGTATGGTATAACATAGGTTCTTTTATTGAATGAAAGATATGTTGCATTAGCTGTGGATCCCATCTGTTTTCATTTGATGACAACCTTGTTAAATTCTTCTTTTCTGCTGCCTTCGAGCAGCTTGAAAATCATTTTTGGCGCATTGTCAAAGCATCTTTCGATTGAAACGATAATTATAAATAAAGTAAATTGGAAAATGCCTTAGTGCTTCTTTATACTTCTAAGGAGTTAAACAAGCGATCAAGCATACAGTCCGCCTGATGTAGAGCAGCCAATGGAATCCTATAAGATCCTAGATGAACGCGCTGCACCAACCAATGGCGTCGTTGCGCGAGTTAAGCAACGCCGACCGAAGCCTATCTACGGATGGGTCTTTTTATCTCGAGGCCATCCATGCTTCGGAGGGCACGTTAAGCCGATTGTTGTCATTAAAGATAACAGTCGTTAAGCCAAATCAGCTTTTACGCGGCTAAAAACACTTGAGCAGCGTGGTGGAGTATACTCTAATTGAGATGAATAAATAACCCCTTTAAAGGGGTAACTGCTGGGATATGGGTCTCTCCTCAATTAATTAAGGGGAGACCCATATCCCAGCAGTGTGATGGATAAGGTTATGGAATAGTTTCATCAGGTTGTATACGACAAAACTTAAAGAATTCCACACTAGGTTGTACATTCTCATTTCATATATATGTGTATATATATATATATATATATATATATATATATATATATATATATATATATATATCGGATTGGTCCAATATTTTTTTCATCATCGTCATCACCACCAGCCTGTATCTACATACATAAATGTAGAGTAATGATAGGAGTCGGTTTTTGTTCTCTTAAAATTATGTTTGCCTGTTTATTTATTGACAATGTCTCATACAGCCCCCCTACTACCATCTCTTATTGCGATTCATTTGAAATAGAGTCGCTTATTCATTGGTATGAATAAGCATTCTATTCAGTTATTGAATCGCAATAAGAGATGGTGGTAAGGGGGCGGCTTGATTTTATTTCTTGATTGCTTTATTTTGTTTTTAATATCCAGAGATTTTGTTACTTAGCAAGAATTTAAAAAATATTGCAAAATTTTGATGCTAATATAAAATTTATATAGGTATTTTATATTATAATTATACTCAAATCCTACTCATAGTATGAGTAACGTTGTCACCAGCACAAAGGTATCTGTAAAAGGCATATCAGAAACACAAACATAATTTGCCTTTGTGCCTATGGATAAACAGGCTATATCGAATAATTCGTTAGCGAGCTTAATACACGTTCATAGTGAAAGCGGACGCGGGCAGCGGTGGCCTACGACCAAATCGAATAATAAATATTCCTAGACAAATAACGCACGGCCATCTAGTCCCAAACTAAGCAAAGCTTGTAGTATATGAGTACTAGATAACTGATATTATACTTATTTTTTTTTTGTAAATACATACCTAGAAAACACAAAAACACCCAGACCAAGCAAGACCACCAGACAGTAATTGAGGCTATAAATGGCAGAGCGAAGTCTAGGCATCAGACTGAATGGAGGGAGATGAGTGGAATGCTACACTCCAAGGAAACCATTGGCGAACGTACAGTGAATTGGTACAGACATGTACATAAATGTGACAGGAAACGGATGCGTCTCATGCTTGGGGCACTGACGGGCCATTATGCCTGCCACGGACACCTATACAAAATGAGACTTGTTGAGAGCCCAGAGTGCAGAACATGCAAGGAGTCTAACGAGACCATGAAACACTTAATGTGTCAATGTGACGCCCTAGCGGGCAAACGAATGGAAATCCTAGGAAAGGCATACCCGGACCTGGAGGACTACAGTCTCTATAAGCGGCATACTGAAGTACATGGAACATGTCTCCAGACAGGCAGGGGAGAGTGACTAAGGATTAGGGAGAACACAACAGATCCATGAGGGTCGACCTGTCACCGGTGCTGCAGCACTGGACCCGCTCTAAGATAAGATAATAAGACCACCAGACATATTCATGCACACAAATATTTGTCTTGTGCGGGGATCGAACCCGAATATCGTTCTACTTGACTCTATTACTGCCCTGATGCTGTACTGTTCAGTTGAGAATCTGTCCAACCAACTGCGCAATAGGTTCGTTCGTGACTGAAATTGGTCGTCATTCTCCCGAAGTCGTTATTTCATTGTCGAACCGG
Organism: Hypsopygia costalis; assembly: GCA_937001555.2. NCBI lineage: Eukaryota > Metazoa > Arthropoda > Insecta > Lepidoptera > Pyralidae > Hypsopygia > Hypsopygia costalis. The sequence continues at coordinate 25,041,759 of OW443338.2, read as the reverse complement.
AGCGCTATTTGCATCTTTAAATTATTAAGATCATACCTTTTTTCCACCACTCACATAACAAGCAACCATACAAACTTCTTGATGGTAAGCAATTAACGCTTATAACACTAGAGGTATAACTCATGTCTGTTGCTTTTTCTCAACCATTTATGTAAACTCGCACTATTGGCCCGTTCCCGTTCCTTTACCTTGACAATATAATTCGCCCGATTCTGTCCGATTCCATACAAACTAATTTCACCCACTCCCGCCGCTTTCACTGTGGAAGAGGCTTTACAGGATCGCTGTACAAGAGTAACGAATCTACTATAAGATACTTTGCTTTGTCGGCAGCCACAGCTGGAGAGAGAAATTGGTATTTATTATAAGTGGATAATACCTTCATTAGCAATCCAATTGTGATTTAAATGAAAATATTACCTACGTTAGAGAAGTCTTTTTTACTCTACTGTGCTCAAATCTGCAACTGCTTACAAGCAAGAAGCACAGATTTGAGTAAAAGAGAACCGTGAATGCTTAGTACACTAAGCATTCACGGTTCGATCCCAGCGGGACCTATGACTGGGCTACCGACTTAATCCATTTTTACTCCTAACTTAGTAGGAGTATTAGTAATTATCATTATGTTGAACTACGAATAATTTCGAAGGGGCCTTTCCGAATAAGCCAACCACAATCATACCGATATGTCTTTTGTGTAAGTTTAAGAAAGTAACCACTAACGTGACGTACAACACTTAAACCAGCTTTGCTCAGAGAAGTATATCTTGAATGAAGATCCCTAGCGGAAACTATTCTATAGAAACGACAGACGACACATATATAACGTAATAAACTATATATGTATAGTATTAGACCATAGTATGATTAGTAGCATAATCATCCTCATCATCATCAGGTAATTTTAGTCTCCACTACAGGAGCACGGCCCTCTCTCTTCCGTCCCAGACAGAAGGAGGATTTGGCCTACACTCCCCACGCTGGCCAGACGGGTTGGGGAGGCCTGATCGATGTTTGATAATGTATTTCCCTTAGTCGCCTTGTACGACATCCACGGGAAGAGACGGAGTGATTCTATTCTAGTCTGCCGGAAACCACACGGCCAAGTAGAATCTACCAATGTAGATGGCCAAGTAGCATAATAGCAACATGCAATTAATAAATTGTTAGAAAATTGTGACATAAACATAGAAGATTGGTAACAAAAGGTACGGACTCCGGGGTCTACAGACCATACACTACACACAAGTTGTAATTATTATCAATAATTACAACCTGTCTATACGGGACGGGCTGCTATAATATTATAAAGAGGAAACATTGTATTTTTGTATGTTTGTTACGAATAAACTCAAAAACTACTGTACAGATTTTCGATAATTTTTTCACCATTATAATGCAACATTATCCCTGAGTAACATAGGTTATATTTTTTACTAAATTGTCCACCCGTGCGAACACGGGACGGGTCGCTAGTAAAAAATAAAAAAAGTAATAATCTGGGCTCATGTCATAAGATGGCAAGCGGATAATCTGAAGAGCAAAAATGAGCCTACAGTCCCTCGAGAGGAGTCAAAGAAGTCAAACTTCGACTTAAGTCAGCGCGGGTACTAAACAATCGAAACTTTTAATAATTCTTAAATAATCTGTACTTTTAGGGCCAATGCCTAAAAAACTTAATAAGCGAAGAGCTCAGGTACCACTTGATACCTGGAGAATCACACAAGAGCAAAAGCCACAAAGTCAGAGATTGACACATTTAGTTCGCGTTGTAGTCTCGGTATGTTGGTCGGTGAATGTAGTGCATTTGCAACTGTGACGCTATTATCTAAGACAGAGTACAAACGTATACACGTTTTTAAAGCTAATAAACATATGGACTTCAAGCGCTGACATTAACCCTACATCACACAACATAGTTGTAATAATTTCAGCTTAATGTGTGTAGTATAAAGTTATATGAGTGTAGTGAATTTCGCCGCAAGAATAATAAAGTACAAAGTCTCAGTTCGCTCAGTCTATGTTTAAGTCGTGTTAATTTTCCATGTTCAACCAAGTCATTAGAGAGGACTCTCCCTGTGAACTTTGCGTGGTTTGCCAACGGCCTTAAAGGGAATAATATAACCCAACATAATTCTTTCTGTCTTAAAAGAAAGAATTATGATGAAGGATCAAAGAATAATTAACCTTACGAACGTGAGGAAACAAAACTCTCCTCTATGTGCAAAGATGTACTCCCGTTTTTATTCCGCACATCAACAATATTTGTTACAGTTTCTTTGTAATTATTTTAATATAATAATAATGTTCTTAGAAATTCAGTAATACCACAGTATATGTAACAGTACTACGAATACTATGGCCACTATCTGCCGCTCTCTCGTGTCGATCACACCTTACCCCTATTAGCCAAATCTGGAACAGTTTGTATGACGCCGCACGCACACACGCTAATTCACGTTCTGCACAGACGTCATTGTTTAGGTAGTAGCACTAGTATAGAACAAGTTAAGATGGCGGTTCCGACTGTTGTTATTAGATGTCAGTCATTAAACCAAGTCAGTGGTCTTTAGGCGACTTAGGCTCTACCAACCCGCAGTTGAGCAGCGTGGTGGCGTATGCTCTAAACTCCTTCGATATGAAATGAATAAAAAAAATATAATAATAAATAAGAATATATTGAAAAAGCGTGTCCACTGCTTGTCCCAGGCCATCAGAGGCTATAGCTGGTGTCTTGCATAGAAATACGTCTTGTTTGCTCCAAGCCTTAAAAGAAAAGTGAATTCAAAATCGGAATTTGATATTACCTACCTTCTTGATATGCCGACGAAATTCACTTTAAAAGTAATATATCCCCCAAAGCAAGCGCACTGTATGCTCGTACATTGGATTTGAGGCACGTGAGTGCATTAACATTCACCTAACACGTTGTAAACGTCGCGAAGACAATGTGAGCCTTGTACAATAAAATATTATATGTATACCTTTTTTCTTGTTCGAAAAAGAAGATTTTAGACGTGATAACGTCTTATAAATCGATTAACGCTGGCTGCACGCACGAAAAAGCATTACTCATTGTCACGTTCCGCCTGAGCCGAGCGTGTAAGCGAGAGCGCCGAATAAGCGGGATAGAGGTACGATCGGCATAAGCGTTCAGCTTATGACGCATCAATCTCTCTTCCACTCCATCGGCCGATGTTTTCTTATGACGTTATCACGTAAAATTATCATCCGTAAGCCGACTTTACAGACAACCATTTTTTTTATATACTATATACGCTTACAATACAAATAGTACCAGCAGGTTTCCCGCTGCAAATGTAGCACTGAATACTCATCTCTGGTGATCTCATTCACTTCCAAAGCACAACAATTCTCGAAGGTTGATGATGATTGGCTGCGGTCTTCTGTCACGTGGAGATACTTCCTCATTCGGACCCTATATGACCTACTTTTCTTTCGCCAGAGCTTCATGTGTTAATCAGGATGCACCACGTACAGGAAATTTTGAGTTTGACTCGAAAGATTATTGTGAGCTCAAATAATAATATATAAATTCCGCATTTTTATATTTTTAGTATTGTATTTATATTTTAAAAAGAAACAAAATATATTGATTTTTGATTGCATTTGCATCATGCCGAAATAAGAAATAGGATTTAGGGGTGTAAATGGTTCACCAACATCTTTGAACCAAAGCCAACTTCACCTGCATGCGGTGCAACCTGCTGACTGACAAACGAAGCTCTGGCGAAAAGAGAGGTAGGGAGCGTAATTGTAAGCTACCCGACTGGGCAATGTACCTCCATCTCACAGAATACCGCAGCCAAATAACAATTCCCTTGAGGGTAGTTGTGTTCCTGCGAGTGAGTGAGGTCACCAGAAAAAAAGGAGATGCTGCGTTGGCAGCGGGGGTGGCGGTTCGCGAGCGATATTTTATGTTGCGAGTGTTAATATGTCTACGGTAACCGCTTCTCATCAGGCGGACCGTATGCTTGTCTGCCAACCGACGTAGGTAGTAAAAAAAAAAGAACTAGGAGGAATGTTCCTTTATTCGGAAAAATAATCCATCCATCCATCTATTAATTCATTCATCGCCTACTGCTAGAATACGGTTTTTCATCAATGGGGTTCGGTACAAACTGTGCATTAGAAGTGGCTGTATTTTAAGTATCCCTAAAGCCACTGAATCAACATCTGTGATGACAGTTGTTAGGGTTAACATCCGTAGCACGAACACAACAAAACACAAAAAAATTCAAACCTCTAAAAAGCTTTCATTTAAGTGCTTTTGAAAGCGATTAATTTTATAGTATTAACCAATTAAGATCTGAACCTGAACACCTACCATACGCTAATAAATACAACACAGAAGTACCATGGGCACACAATGCCACGTCTAAAAATGCAAGCTTTTTATAGACCTTGATTGCAGGAACACAACAAAACATTAATGGACTTATTTCCCTGCGGTATATTAAAAGGCTTTACCTTAACAACCAATATTCGCTTAAAGCCGCGTGATGAAATTGCCACTCAAACATCTTACTCCGAAAGTCCACCTTCCTTTAAAGTACATATTTCTCGTGGGAAAGTCTGGGTGGGTTATGGTGTAACGCGTAAACCTGGCGTATGCTAAAACATCTTTACAGCTAATCGGCAAATGGACTCCGCAGAGCTGACACTAAATCTAAACTTGGCAACAATGTTGCTGGCCATAATTTCTACTTACTCAGTCGACAGTTATGGTCAGACTGGAATAATATGTTGTAAAAGAAATTGTTACATTACATTAGAAACCATGGCTAAGTTTCTATTGTATTTTCAACTCGTATCTTCAAAACCATTAAAGAGACAACTAAAATATTTTTTTTATTTTCAATGCATGTAATGCAATGTAACGTTGTCAAGTAAAAAAATCAAGTTTATCAAATGCCGAATTTAAATAATAAATACACGTGAGCTATATAAAGAATTGAATCAATTACGAAATAAAAATATTGATACAGAAACCACTATATTTATAGAAAAAATACGCCCTTATATTGAAAATACAAACAATGATATTGCCGACGGAATAAATGTGCTCTCGAGTGAATAATTCAATTCCCAAATAATATGCATAACCACGTATCGAGCGATCGGTGAAACAGGGTTGCGAGCGCGAACCGCACCGAACCGCCGAGCCGCCCAATTAACGCCTACTTAACAGTCAGCTCAACAGCATTCGACTCAATTAACAAGAGTGGAAGTGTAATGGCGAAACTATTACGCCGTCCGAATGGGAAGGAAGCCAGTTTTCCGGTAGAGAGAGCTCCGACGAAGTTTGCAGGCCGTGCGTCTCGGCCGATGCATTTTTGGATGTGAGCCCAAATAACTTGTTGCACCGATGGGGGAGCGACCTGTTGCGCCTAGCGGCCTATGCGAGCGGCATTTTTGCCCTTGTCTGCAATACATAATGAATGCCGTTCGCATCCACCGTTTAGTTCCCGTATTGCAGGAGTTTTGTTGGTCTATAGTTTGCGGCAAATTGAAATAGTCTTCGTCGGAGTTTTAAGTGGCTTTTCGTTTGTTACGACCGTAACGTTAGGGTTGAAATGGCTAGTATTAAATTATTCTGACTGTTTGGAAACGAATGGTGGAACAATATAACGAACTCGTGACTGGAACTCCTGAAACATGTTGCTAAGTTAAAAAAAATCCATTGTATAAAAAGTTGAAGTCTAACCTTTCAGTAAATCCGGTAATAATATATCAACATCATTTCTCAAACATTCTAGAACACGCGCACGTGTAACCTTTAAACGAAAAATGTTAGCTTATTCCGGTTCATTGTTTAATCTCAAATACATCTTCTACATCACAGATATCAATGAGATAATTCTGTGTCCAAAAAGATTAGATTAATTTTCCTTTCCAACATTTATGATGACTAAAAGTTTCTGCTATAATCGTCACGGACGCCACGATATCCACTCAACCGCACCTATGCTCCTGTCATTTTGACGTAATAACGTCCTGTTAATTCGATGAACGCCGGCTGCACGCACGAAAAAGCATTACTCATTGTCACGTTTCGCCTGAGCCGAGCGTGCAAGCGAGAGCGTAGGACAAGCGATAGAGAGGCACGATCGGATTGTGACGCATCTATCTATCTTCCACTCCATCCGTCAATATTTTCTTATAACGTTATCCTGTAAAATTATCGTCCGTAAACCGACTTTACAGACAACCAAATTTTTTGTCTGTAAAGTCGGTTTACGGATTGTGGATGTCTCATCACTATTTTTTAGACCCCAGTTTTAGAAACCCTGGTTAATGGTTGAAAGATTGGAGGTTAAACCCTGGTTAAGTATTAACAAGCTCTATTTCGTTGTTACAGGGGGCATCCTCTAGCCTAGTGGTGAAATTCGCTGACACCGAAAAAGAAAGACAGCTGCGGCGCATGCAGCAGATGGCCGGCAACATGAGCTTGCTCAACCCGTTCGTGTTCAACCAGTTCGGCGCCTACGGCACCTACGCACAAGTCATCACGGAACAGGTCAGTTTTCAAAAAAATAACTGTAATCCTACTACGGGAAAAAAGGATAGGAGCTACGGAGAAACTAAATATAACAGGACGAGGACGTAAATACAAACATAGATACATACATAGACTGCTAAAGTCGTAATCCTTCCTTTTAGGTTTGCCGTGTATAAAAAAGGAGGTACAATGTAAATAATAACTAGGTAATCATATATTTAAATGGTCCAATACTGCAGCACTGGCGGATATTTATTGTACTGATCTGGGTATGGGCCTTAGATTTCCATTCGTTTGCCAATTAGAAAGTCACATTTACACATCAAATACTTCATGGTCTTTTTAGGTTCGTTTCATGTCAACTATTTATTATATCATTCATCAATTCTTTCAATCTTTTTTTTATACAGCAACAAGCGGCGTTGATGGTAGCTGCGACTGCACAGGGCTACATCAGTCCTATGACGGCGCTGGCGTCGCACGCTCTCAACGGCATGGCCAACTCAGTCGTACCACCTACTTCTGGTAAGTCAATACCATCGGCAGAACGGGTACCATCTTTTAGGGTGTTCAGGGTAACGGTGTTAGTGTTATCGATCAAGCAAGTAAAGCAACGACGATCGTAGCTTATCTGTTGATCGTTTACTTTATCTCGTGCTCTTGCGTACTTCAGAGTGCACGTTAAGCCGTCAACCCTTACTTATCCCACTGTTGGGATACCGGTCTTCTCTCAACTGAGGCGCTTCACCCACTGACTACGCGTCCCGCCGCAATACTCGTAGCGGCAGATTCCGCGCGCGACGACGGAGGAGCAGATCTGCATCACCGCGCGGTGCGGCATTATACGACGGCCCCGCGCCAAGTAAAAACTTCACTTCACAGTCGATGGCGGTCTGCGGAGCTCAGTGTGTTATACCCCGCGGAGAGCGGCGCTTCCGCGCAGATAAGCAGAATCTGCGCGCATGACGCGCCACCGCGCGCCGACGCGTTGTCAGTGTGTTGTACCAAGCGGGTTTTCTATACGAACTTTGATACTTGGATACAACATTAAAATCTGCGATCCCGCGCTACGCGACAGAGCGCGGTGCAGTGGGCAAACCGACTGAAAGGGGTTTACAGCGTACCCCACCACGCTGCTCAACTGCGGGTTAGCGGAGGCCATTGTTTTCAAGCCGCCTAAAGGCCACTGACTTGGCTTAACGACTGTCATGTAATGGTAACAGCCGGGTCCGATGGCTTAACGTGCCCTACGAAGCACGGAAGAGCTAGAAACAATATAAACCGATCCATGGACAGACTTCAGTCGATGTTGCTTAACTTGCGTTTTCGATTAGACTGTACGCACAACGACGCCATCGAGCGATTCGATACAATAAAGTAAGTTTAACGGCGAAATCGATGGTGCTGAATGATATGTATATAGATTTGTCTTTCGAATTTCACTAAGCATGTTACTACTATGAAAAATCGAAATGGAAGATAATTTGCGCAAAAAATGTGCGTCTTGAAGCAAGGCGATTCTAGACTAAGAATAAATAAAAATAAATAAATATTCCTGGACAAATTACACACGGCCATCTAGTCCCACACTAAGCAAAGCTTGTACTATGGGTACTAGATAACTGATATTATACTTAAATACATTTTTTTTTAAATACATACATATAATACATAGAAAATACCCAGACCAAGACAAACAGACATGTTCATGCACACAAATGTTTGTCTTGTGCGAGGATCGAACCCGCAACCTGGGAATCAAAGTAGCCATTGCTAACCATTCGACCACCGAACTCGTCGTTGCTCGTCATCACGAATAATTTAATCTATAATTATTTTTATTTTTTTTATACCACGTCGGGTGGCAGACAAGCATACGGCCCGACTGATATGAAGCGGTTACCGTAGCCATATTAACGCTCGCAACATAAGGTATCGCTCGCACGCAGCCACCCCCGCTGCCATTGCAGCATCTCCTTCCTTTCTGGTAACCTCACTCACTCGAAAACACAACAACCCTTAAGGGCTGTTGTGTTCCTGCGAGATTCCCTTAAGGGAATTGTTATTTGGCTGCGGTATTCTGTGAGGTGGAGGTACATCCCCAGTCGGGTAGCTTACAATTACGCTCCCTACCTGTCTTTTCGCTAGAGCTTCGTTTGTCAGTCAGCAGGGTGCACCGCGTGCAGGTGAAGTTGGCTTTGGTTCAAAGATGTTGATTAATCACTTACACCCCAAATTCATTAATTAATACGCATAATGCTATCCAAACATTACTCTACATCTATGTGTGTAATACAGGCTGATGATGATGATGTAAAAAATATGGGACCAATCTGGAAGTGTATACTCTTTCAAATAAAAAAAGATTTTTCTAATCGGTTTATAAATCACGGAGTAATGAAATAACAAACCTAACAGTGGGTAGATACAGGCTGATGATGATGGTGATGATGAAAAAAATATGGAACCAATCTGAAAGTACACTCTTTCAAATAAAAAAAGTTTTTTTCAAATCGGTTTATAAAACACGGAGTAATTAAGTAACTAAACATTAAAAAAAAATACAGCCGAATTGAGAACCTGCTCCTTTTTTGGAGTCGGTTAAAAAACTAATTTGATACCACTGTTCTAGACCCTATCATTTGGACAGGAAATAGAAACAGCACCCCCGAACATCTTAGATTATTGCTCAATTCCATTCGTAAATAGGGTTTTGTCGGGACGTTAAATTGGCTTTGTATCGTAACTCATTTCATTATGGCACATCTGCGAGATGGTGGCAACACAGTTCATAAAAAGAATAATAAATTGGAAATAAAATTGCTAATCATTCCACGCCCTAATAGAATCTCTTTGGCATAAAAACAAATGGCGCTGCCAGACATATGTTCCCGTTTACTGTATCTTTATTGAAGAATCGTTTAGAATAGATATCGATGTATATTGTGATACCTTTTATTTGCTTGTTTATATCCTTTTAGTTAAGAAGTAAATAAAAATCTATTTCTTTCTATAACATTTATTTCATTGGCATTGACGAGCTCGGTGGTCTAATGGTTAGGAATGGCCAATTTGACTCCGAGGTCGCGGGTTCGATCCCCGCACAAGACAAACATTTGTGTGTATGAACATGTCTGTTTGTCTTGATCTGGGTGTTTTCTATGTATTATATATAAGTATTTACAAAAAAAAATGTATTTAAGTACATTTATCACTTTTCTTTATTTATCAATTTTTCCATTTTTCAAAAAAGTATTTATCTGGCAAGTTGGCCAAGACAACTTTTTTTTTTTTTTTTTTTTTATACTACGTTTATTTCCTAACTATTAAAATAATAATAATACATTTATCACTTGTCTAGTACCCATAACACAAGCTTTGCGCTTAATTTGGGACTAGATGGCGCTGTGTAAATTGCCCAGAAATATTTATTTATTCATTATTTATTCCTCACTCACTGGCAGGAACATAACAACTCTCAAGGGAATTGTTATTTGACAGTTTGAATATTAACTAATTTATTATATTGACCATAACATGTAGACCAAATTATACTATTTCCATGTTGTATATCCTCCCCAACCCGTCTGGCCAGCGTGGGGAGTGTAGACCAAATCCTCCATCTGTCTAGGACGGACGAGAGAGGGTCGTGCTCCTGTATTGGAGACTAAAATGACCTGATGATGATGATGATGATGTTGTATATATCTCAACACGTTTTGTAAATAATCTCTTCTATTTATGCAGACAACTTCACCGGGCTGGCGATAGGCACCGGTGGGGCGCAGCCTCTGAACGGCGCGCTTCCATCGCTGCCCTCGCCGACGATGCCCGGGTTCAACATGGCGGCGCAAACCGCCAACGGACAGCCCCCACCGCAGGACGCCGTCTACACCAACGGAATACACCAGACCTTTACCGGGCGTAAGTAATCAAGCATCTATTTATCATATTAGACTTAATTTATATTACCATAAGGCTTCAAGTACCTTTTTCATATGAGAAGGGAGCAACCGAGCATGTGGTTCTGATGGAAAGCTATCACCACCGCCCGTGGAAATCAGCATCAATATAGACTCTGTTCTTGAAGGTTCTCATTTTTTTATGTTAGAGGGGGACAAACGAGCATGTGGGTCACCTGATGGAAACCATCACCACCGCTCATGGAGATCAGCAACAGCAAGGGGTCGCCGATCCGTTGCCAGCCTATACTCCTTCCTTTCCTTCTTTCTGGTGTTCTCACTCACTCGCTGGAACACAACAACCCTCAAGGGAATTGTTATTTGTCTGCGGTATTTTGTGAGGTGGAGGTACTTCTCCAGTCGGCAGCTTAAAAAATACGCTATGCCCCACCTCTATTGACGCCAGAGTCGTTTGTCAGTCAGCAGGGTGCATCACGTGCAGGTCAGGTTGGTTTTGGTTCAAAGATGTTGATGAACCACGTACACCCCAAAATGTAACACCTAGCCTCTTACGTGAGAGGTTAATAGAGGCAAATAGCCTACCTAGTGGTTTAAGTTAAAAGTGGGTTTCTATGCTGTATCATAATAAATAATATATAACTATAGTATTTAATATGTTGATTATAATATGTGTGTGTTTAATAATGTTTCTTTTTATTCCAAAGATGAAGTCCAAACCATAATTCCAGCTGTACCCGTGACCGCTCAAGGCCTCCCCAATGGCGAAGCGGCAGCCTTACAGCATGCGGCCTACCCCGGAATGCAGCCATTCCCAGGAGTCGGTGAGTAGCGCACACCTACCAGCACTTGTCCAACCCACCCATTATCCTCCCACATGGCTTCTACACGCTTCTACTTCTACCAGCCTTAAGTGGAACGGGTGACTTCCACACTTAAGGTCGGTATTTTTCATGTTGTATTCGTTATGAAAGTATTCGCTTGAAAATGTAACACTCAACTAATTGTTCAGTTTGGCAAATACGTTTGGTATATTTGCCAAACGTATTTGCCAACTGAACAAGCTAAGTTGCACGGTACACATCATTTTGATGCTCCATCTAATAAGGGCAATGGTCAGCAGACAAATCCAAACGATTCTTTGGTGACGAATACTTGCGTATCACAATGTATTTAGTACAATATCGTACATTTTGGACGGATGGTAAATGTGCAAGGGAAACGAATTGTTAAATGTTGTTTGTATCGATTGATTGACACATAAAATTATTTTTAATATAACTTCTAGATCAGAAAAATTCTTTAGAGATGTCAATTGATCGATGAATCCAGTCGTTGTTGAGTTAGGCTCCAAGCTGTTCATTCACGCTGTTATTTTAATTGATTCAATGGTAGTGGTTGTATGTTTGGTGTTTAATGTAAAGAAATATTATTTTTATGCAAATATTATTTCATAAATTTAGATATTATATTCAAAATTGGTGTAGTTTGTATACATGAATATCGTTTAATAACAAATTCGATGTATATTATCGAAAATTGGCAAATTGTAAATTCTCAAACTGACTGTATTGTATTGATACAGTGCTAGGTGATTAATATGGCACATCAGAAACGAAATAAACTTAATCGACTTAAACTTTGTAATTTGTATTTATTACTTGTTTGCACACACTTATATTGTACTATATTAGTCCCCGACTTCATACGCGCGTATTCCGGTATCCCATGAGAATTTTTGAAAATCCTTTCTTATGTTGCATGAGAAAAAAAATAGATTGAAGCAATACGTTGATAAAACACTCAGTCACTTTGTCCTAAAAAAAGATTCTACTATAATAGTGGTTCTAGTATAAACCTGTGAAAGTTTATTACTTTAGCCCTTTTCTTATTGTATCTTTATTATTATAGTATTCTCCCACTCGTTATTGCTATATATCATATTATGAATTTTATAACAAATATACTGAAGAACGTAAAATGCGGATTACTGTACATACAGATTCAAAATACCCAAATATTAATGTTAAACTTTTTAAACAGTTTTATTATTCTTCTGTGATGTGCAATATTAATTTACAGGCACTGTACCATTAGCTTCATAATAAGTGTTGACCATCCATGGTGTATGCATGTAATTGTGCAAGGACTAGGTGTTCATTGTGACATATGTGCAAATTAATGTTCAACAGCTTACCCAGCGGTTTACGGCCAGTTTCCGCAGCCGATCCCTCCGCCGATGTCCACTATTGCGCCTACACAGAGAGAAGGTAAGTGGAGCCCCGAGGTGAAGTCTCTCCAAGACGTCCTAACACTTCCTTACTCGATTTCAAGCTGCCATTTCTGCGTGTAGCTGTAGATTGAAGCGTCCTCCCTGGGTTATCTTAACCGCTTTCCAGCTATACTGCTTTTTGTTTATTTTTAACACGTCCTTATATGTTTTTTTTTCGTGTACCTATACTATACACATGTTTGACACAAGGTCGTCATTAAACTACATAATAGGCTATTTTCCAATGTTTAAAAATTGTATAAATTATTTAACAATATCGTAAAATACACAAAACTATAAAGATCTGCAAACTTTAATTCTAATATCTTCAGTCAGACTTTTTTTAGCGTCGATCAAAGTTTGGCGGGAAAGTCCATTTTAAAGTATGAAATTATTAAAAAATGATATTTCCATTGGAGAAGCAATAAAAAATGCTATAACTTTTATTATGATACTAATCACATAAACGTAATATTTAACATAGCTATCGTACAAATTTCTGATTTGATGCATACAAAATACAAACCTGTGACGTCATAATTTTGTAGTCATTTGTATGGAGCGTTTTGGGGCAGTCTAAAAATTGTGATTTTCAAATTACAATATCTCGAGAGATTTTGTGCTCTCGAAGTATTTCTTTCACCTATGGTTATATTATGGAGACGTCCCTGCATATCAAACCAAAAAAAATGTTAGTCAATTAGCCTATTGCAGAACATAAATATTCAAAATTCAGCTTACGACTAGGTACTAGAGAGGTAGGAAATGTCGAATCGAAAATATAGTCGAAATAGTTGGGCAAAAAACTCGTCCCGCTAAAATATTATTTTAATAGTTGATTTAGGCCAACTTGCCGGATTTTTTCATTTTAAGAAATCGAAATTAGTCGAAAATGTTGATTATAATACACGAAACATGAGTACTCTGTTGAATAATTTAAGTATTTTGTGTCTTTATGAAGGTGATATTTTTTAATAGATTATAGGTATATAAAAATACTATTGACATGAAAAATCAAATAATACTAAGCCTACTAAAATATAAACTTACTAAATTACAACAATAAATAAGTAACTTAAAAAATAATTTCATCGAGTGGCACTTATACAATGGCATGTTCTTTATCAATAATTATAATGCTACCTATGAAAATAACAACGGGAATTTACGCGATCATGCATTAGGGTATTTACATACCTTTATTATTGCCTGACGTTTCGACCAGGTAGCACCGGCCGTGGTCACAGGCTGACTTATTTTATTCTTAACTTTTTTATTGACTTATTTTAATTATTGAATTATTATGGCTTTATTATTTTCATAAATCATGCAACGCGAAAATTTAAAATATAACGTTGTGTAATAAGAGACGACAATATGTGACACTAGTCAGCACTTATTTTATTTTGTTACCGCAGCTATATATACATTTTTGTAATCTCTTAAAGGTTATGTAAGCTGGAAAGCGGCCAGTAGTTAGTAAAGATATATGCATATATTGTGTGTAGCAGATAGTAATTGTATTGATGTTACATATTCCATACCTGTACAGTGACAAACATAAGAGCACATTCGGCCCGTCTTTTCTCGAATACGAATAATATAAAGCAAGAAGCGCAGCTCAATACATAAAGGCAGATTACATAAAGACAGACAGATTCTAACTGCGGCTGATGTTGTCTTTAACACACACACACACACACACACACACACCAAGCTACATATGATTCGTGCATCTTAACAAAAACATATTGCTCTAAGTAATAATCACCAAAAACGAAAGTTATCAAACATTAAAATCACAAAAACAATATAGTATTTTTACTTACCCCACATTTAAAAAGCCTTAGACAAAGGTGTTACGTTTTATTTGTGGGACAAATAAAGTAAGTATAAATACTAATTATCTTTGAGATAAGTTTTGTAAATGACATCGAAATTTTGTTTGATAATTGATGACTGATAACTTTTGTTTTGCGTATCACTCACTACTCGCCTTATTATCATATTGACAGACATGTAGGTATACTCGTACATTGCTATAATATCGTATTGTAACCACTCCGTGTACAATTCGACTAAAAGAGTATAGAAATTGCGCACCACTTTCTTCGCAGAAGTAGTTCAACACTCGTAAGAATTTTTGTAAAGAATAAAATCTATGTACGTTATATAAGAAAATTGTTTTCATTTCTAGAGTTTTGGTGGCACTATCGTGGGTACATTTTTAGCTACAATTACGCTTCTCCCCATTTATTATTCGTAGTTCCACACCAAATTTACAGCTTCTCACTCGGTCTGTCGCTGTACTTACTGTCTACTTTATTGTTAGTCTCTGTTGCACCTGTGTTTAATGTTACATGTCTTAAATAATGTCTTATTTTAGATACTAATGGAACTGGAATAATCGTGAAAGAGTATATTGTTATTAGTATTTTGTAAGTATATTGTATGATTAAAAATGTGTGTTTTTAAAAGGATTTTAAAACTATTATTTCTCTATTTATTTTCTTCTAATTCAAAATGTGAACCTCTAAAGCGCGGTCGCCGAACAGGAAGAGTTTCGTACATTGACCTCTTGGCCTACTGGCAGTGGTCACAAACATTTTTGTATAAGTCCAAAATTAGGTATAAACAAAATATTAAAAATAGGAAAAAATCTAAATATTTTTTCTCATAATGGAATGTCGTTACGTTATTTCAAAATTCAAATAAAGCATGGCATGGGATGGGACTAAAGGCTATGCAAAAATACACGTTTACAAGAACAGACCTTACCGTCACAAGTAAAAGGTTTGCAATCCCTTAAGACGGCGGCCATTACATCTGTGCGAGCGTGACGCACTGATATTTATACGGGAGCGATAGAGATAGGTAATAACAGGTTAATGTACGAAATTCTTTCTGTTCGGCGACCGCGCTTTAATAAAATTACCTATTTTAAGTACCATATCCCTGTATCCATCAGCTGACGGATACAGAGGTATGGTACTTAAAAGTAGCTACTTTCAAACGAAAATAAAATTTTATTTTAGCATTAAACTCTAGGATTGTGCAAGAACTTGAAAAAATTTACTCTCTACAACATTCCTTATCTCAAAAGATCCTTGATCAAAGAAAAAAGTCCGTTATATACTATGTAACCCAATGATGGTGTTTAAGAGCAGATTTGTGAGTTCTTTAAAGATTTTCTGATGTTTCCAGGCTGCTCGATCTCGGGCCCCGAGGGCTGCAACCTCTTCATCTACCACCTGCCGCAGGAGTTCGGGGACGCGGAACTGATGCAGATGTTCCTGCCCTTCGGGAACGTCATTAGCAGCAAAGTCTTCATTGACCGTGCCACCAACCAGAGCAAATGTTTCGGTTAGTCCCTGAGCCTCATAGAAATGTATATTTTACGAATATAGTCAACTAGTTGTTCGGTTCGCTAGCGTGGGCCAGGGATTTGTGTATATTTTTTTCTTGTATTTTTTTTACTTCGTTGGATAAAAAGTAGTCTATGTCTCTCTCCGGACCGGAAACTATCACCTGTTAAAAAATCATGTCGGTACTTATGTTCCTTTCGACGTGATAGAAGGACAAATGATTACAAAATTTATTTTTTTCTATGGGATTAAGATGTTTTTCCGGGATAAAAAGTAGTTAATGTCACTCTCCAGACCGTAAACTAACCCCTAAAAAAAATCATGTCGGTTCTTTAGGTTCCTTTCGACGTAAAAGAAGGACAAACAAACAAACACACTTTCACATTTATAATATTAGTATGAAAGTATGGATTGTAGACTATTATAAATCATTTCTTTATAAAAAAAAAACATTTGTCGACTAAAGACGTAACAGGTTTACTCGTACCTTACTAGGCATAAAAATTATTGCAGTATTTTACTCAGTTTATGAAACTCTGTTATTGAGTTTATGAAAAGTCATCAGACGTAAGAAGATGGTGCATTAGCAACGAGGGTTAGTGTCTTTATATTGCAAGCTACTTAACATCAGGCGGACGGTGTAGTCTAAGATGCTAAAAATGTATGTTTAGCATTCATATATTTTTTTTTTAATAAGCGGTGATTTCATCTATAAAATTTTACAATATTAGTTAGTACCCAAAAGTTATGATCAAAAATAACTTTTGATCACAACCTACTCTTGTGAATTGATACAAATAAATGCAACATCTTTTATTACATTATTAAAGTTTCGTCAATTTCTACTACGCCGACCGGTGGTTTTAAATATATATATTTTATACTATGTCGGGTGGCAGACAAGCGCCCTACCTGATGTGGACGCTCACAAATATAATAAAACCCGAAAACAACCTGCGATTTCATCGAATCGGCCGATCACGATTTCAGGATTTCACGTTGAAATCGAAAACCCAACTGTAACCAATTTGAGATTATATTAAGTGTTATTGTTCTATAACAAAAACTTTACAATTATGCGTCCACAGGTTTCGTATCGTTCGACAATCCTACTTCGGCCCAAGCGGCCATTCAGGCGATGAACGGCTTCCAAATCGGCATGAAACGACTGAAGGTGCAACTGAAGCGACCCAAGGATGCCAATCGGCCTTACTAACCCTAGACGCCGTCCCTGCGCGCTCACTACGTGCCCACGGTACGTCTAATCTACAGATCTCTTTTTTTTTATACTACGTCGGGTGGTAGACAAGCATACGGCTCGACTGATGTGAAGCGATTACCGTAGCCATATTAACGCTCGCAACATAAGATATCGCGCGCGCCGCCACTCCCGCTGGCAACGCAGCATCTCCTTCCTTTCTTTTCTTCAGCAGGGTGCACCGCGTGCAGGTGAAGTTGGCTTTGGTTCGAAGATGTTGATAAACCACTTACACCCCAAATTAGATTTTAGAGAAATTAAAGATCTATTTTAGCGATCAAAAAATCCGACGGTAATCGGCTTCAGCTTCGGCGGTAGGATCCCTGAAGGAATGGCGAACGGTGCGTGAAAACTTGCGTTCTTAATGATCTCCATACGAGATCGAAATTTGTCGTCAGTCTTTCGGACTATTAATACAAGAATATTCTGTTATTATATCTATTACTTGTTGTTGCATTATAGTTGCATGCGTTGCCACTTCGAGTTACTATTTTTTTTATACTACATCGGGCAGACAAGCATACCGCCTGATATGAAGCGGTTAACGTAGCCATATTATCGCTCGCGCGCCGACACCCTCGCTGCCAACGCAGCATCTCCTTCCTTTCTGGTGACCTCACTCACACGCAGGAACACAATAACCCTCGAGGGAATTGTTATTTGGCTGCGGTATTCTGTGAGGTGGAGGTACATTCCTCAGTCGGGTAGCTTACAATTACGCTCCCTACATCTCTTTTCGCCAGAGCTTCGTTTGTCAGTCACCGCAGGTGTGTGCGCATCAGGGTGCACCGCGTGCAGTATCTTTTAACCACGAGTGTCTCCGTTTAATTCCAGGTGGCGGCCGGGCTATTCGTCACGCCTACTGAGCAAGTGAACGCGTACTATCAAGAATTCTGCGGAATTTACACATTTATTGTATAGTAAATATCATTACCTACCTTACCTAAAGAATTATGCAAGCCCACTCGGCGAGTATACTAAATTAGTTAAAGTAATTTATTAAATCAGCGCGTAGGAATGCTTCATTCTTATCATTATCGATTAATCATTAAATTACTCTATTATATTATTATATATACAATTTATTAACTTTGATTAAATTATTATTATTATTATAAAATGACACGTTATAAAAATTTTGTCATTCGTAATCATACTTCTACTTCTAAGTACTTAACGTTTAACTGAAACTTTAACATAAATTTATTATACTAGTTATTTGCTTGAACTAAGCCAAACTGAATTTATTAAGTAAGTTGAAAATGTAAGAAAAAATGTATTTTAATTATTGTATATTGCAAACAAATATGTGCCGCCAGGGGCGCGCCGGGTCCGTCCTCACCGTAGTTCCAGCCAGGCCCGGGCCGGCGCTCCGGCCCGCCCGGGACCCGGCGCGCCCGGCGCCTCGCGACACTGTTGTCTCCCTCCGCCGAACGTTTACACTAATATAAGTGTTCGGTATAGATCACTATTGGAGTATATATGTCCTATATTTTGTTAAATTTTATTATGTGTGTGTCTGATAAGCTAATGCGCTGGGGTGTACCACACGGCAGCCGTTTCATTATCCCGGTTCCGCTGCCTTGTACGTATAGGTCTAGTCTCTTGATTGTTTGACTGAGGCGAGCGAAATATAATCGCGACATTCTTCTTAGTATACCTGCCCTAGACGTTTGTACCTTAGATATTTGTTTAATTTGCTAAGACGATGCCTACCTTCCCGTCTCACTCAAACGATGCTTCGTAGAGCTGATACGACGCGACTCGGCCGATACGAGAACGCCAGTTTTCCCTGTCCTTGGTACGCCCGGCATGTCACAAACCTACATGTTAGTGAACGATGTTGTTACAAAATTAAATGTTTGTATTTAACGCTGTGTACAAATCAAAGTGCACTTCAACTTACGACCGAAATTACTTAGGCCTTCGTTTCGAAAGATCGTGTTATTATGTGTTGTAAATTCCAAATGGGCTGTGATATAAAAAGTATAATATCAACATAATGGACTGTACAGGCCGTTCGTCTCTGTATTTGCATAATATGTGTTGCGCTCTCCGTGACCCTCGCATACCACTGCACGTGTTCAAAACTTCACACGACACTCTTATTGCAATTCTTATGCGTAACACCAGATTCACATACTCATACTATGTGTGCGCCAATAAACATTAGACAATTTTCAAAATATAATAGCGACAAGGTCAATCATCAAGGCATAAATATTTTTCTGAATTTTGAATAATTTCTGAAGTTTGCTATATAAAGAAAAATCAATTTATTTTTATACATACTCGGGAAACTTTCAGAAATATCAAAATTCTGAAAATTATCACAGATTACGCATCAAATTGTAATTACTCGTGATGCTGTTGTGCAGAATAATTTGGCGAAAAGTAAGTTTGACGATTGTGACAGAACGGATAAGCCGAAATTAAATTGTCTGAAAATGACACAATGGCAGTGGTTAGCGATGGACACAACCACTCGCCTCTGTGCGACGTCAATTCTCAGAGCGTGCTTCCCCAACTTTATTTCATGCTCGTGTGTATGTGTCTATACATATAAACTATTCGTGTTAAGGTGTTAAATACAATAATGTGTCCAACCAGGTCCAGGGAGTCAACAGTGATAAAAACGCGTACAGATAACAAAACTAGTGTAATTTCTATACAGACAAAAATAGATTCATAATCAAAAAAGTACCAATATAAATATAAAATAATACTGAGATACCTTAGATATATTGTGTGCGCGCGGGCGGGATTGAACCCCGGTGCGTCGGTGTTGATGTAGGTCCGCCTGGACCGCGGGCGCTCCGCTCTGGGGCGAGGAGACACTCCTAGCTATTTAAATCCCGTTCCAGATGTCGAAAATATTTCTCGGCGACAGTGGCGTAACTACCGGGTGTCAGGGCGGGCAAAATGGCACAGGCCCCCGGACCAAGGGGCCCCAGGCTCGGAAGCTTAGTACATTTTTTTTTTAAGTTAGACTATAAATATACAACATACAATTTTTTTATAGTTAACATTATCATATTTCTTGAAAATAAAATTGTCGATTATTAATCAAAAATGAGTAAAATACTTCTTCATTGTTGATTACTTAGACGATTTATTCGAGAGGGCCCCATCCTCTGAGGCCAAATCTGATGAATTTGCCACGGGCCCCTGATGGTATAGTTACGGCACTGCTCGGCGATATGTGTTGCCCTACTTAATGAGACCAAAATAAGGCAAACAGATTATTATGTTACAGTTCCTTTACCTCAACGCAAATTGCCTAACTCATATGAAACGGCTCAAAATTCGTATGATAGAAATTTGAAAAAACCTGCAAGGATTCTTTGGTTGCCAGAATAAGCAACAAAGCAAATTTTGACTACGAGCTTGTAAAACGAGAAGTATAGTAGAGTCAAATATCGACTCGTCCGTAGGATAAAGTCGGATATATACATTTTTGGTACTTCCGTGCGGTTTTATGTGGAGCTAATGTCAGATTGAACGTTATTTGATTTTGAATATCGGAAGATAAATGAGATAAGAAAATTAAAAAAACGTGTGTCTGAAGGATTCATATTCCTTATCTAGTCTAGCTAGCTTAACACGTTTTTGTTCCATGACCACATCGGACTCTGTTCTACGGATTCGATATATGATCAATTCGATTAATTAATATGTAGGATCAAAAAAGCATTTCAACCTAAAACCAAGACCTGCTTTAATGTGGTTTTGATATACGGCGAAATTTCTCATCTAAAATAATTATTCAGATCTAAATAAGTTCTGGCAACTTCAGATAATCCTTTAGGGAAGTGTCAGGAGCATGGAACCTGTGACTTGCGCCCTCTCCTCGCCGCAAGGCACCTTGGCGTCCCGCAGCGTGAGTGTACCTATAATTGCGTGGTGCGGTCCGGCCGCCTGCCGGACCAGGCCGGGGCCGCAGCCGGCGGGCCGGGCGCGGGCCGGACCAGACTGGGCCCGAGCCGGACGACCGGTCCCGGGCCGGACCAGACTGGGCCCGAGCCGGACGACCGGTCCCGGGCCGGACCAGACTGGGCCCGAGCCGGACGACCGGTCCCGGGCCGGACCAGACTCGGACCGGACCCGGCCCGACCGCAGGCTCACGGCGGACAACCGCCGTATGCCACGCCGCCCGCCTCTAGTCAAATATTACACTCACCACAAGACATAGAATTTTATATTTACACAAATAATTATATTATATTGATATAGTATTCTAGTTTTAGGCGTTTGATTTACGAGTAAGCGAGCATAAAACGATATACAAAATTGTCGTTAAGTGTGTCTAGTACTTTTCTTTAAAAAACTCACAATTGTGCAATATGTTGTTACGCTTTTTAAATTGTTTTAGCGTCGTTTTGTTTTGAATGCTATTTTAATTTATTTATATTTATTCTGTTACCGTTTTAGATTATTCGTCGACGTGGTCTCGTTTCGTACACCGACTGCAGAGCCGGCCTCGTAATATAATGCACAAAAACTCAACGAGTCGCTCCGTGCGTAACGGAACGTGGTTCAGGTTCGCTCGGACCGATCGTGGGGCGATCGCGCCCTAGCATTTAATACTCAATGGTTGGGATTATAGCGGAAAATCGTCATGATTGTACAGTGATGATACGTATCCGCGCGAGCCTCGAATTCCTATTACGTACGAAGCAGACGCAATATTGTAGATAGCGTATAGAACGTGTGGAGTAGACTTGCCGCAGGCCGCTAGCGGAGGGTCGTCGTAGCGCACAACGCGGGGGCCGAGCTCGGTGGGAGCGAGCAGCGTGGGTGCAGGCGCTGAGAGCAGCGGAGCGGCGGCGGCGACGCGCCGCGCGCTACTTAGGTTACAGATATTTCGATGCCAAACCAGAACACGTATACTTAGTATATCGATTATCGATAATATCACCTCGTGGGTAATGTAGACATAATACGCCCGGGCCGCCGCCCCGGCGCGCCGCCCGGGCAAATTAATGATATTGTGTACTTATATCTTTATACTGATTAAAATTAAATTCCCTAAAGATATATTGCGGTGACGCGAACGTTTGTAATAGATTAATGAGTCCTCTCTCAATGTATAAAACAATCGCCCGTAAAAGTGATTCTAGGATACAGGGTATGCTTTGCAATTATTTAAATGTATCTAAATGTTTTTCATGTGGGCAGATTTTGCCGTCTGACTTAGACTACGATTCGTCGTACATCGCACCCCGCGGCGGCCGCGCGCCGCCTACTCACGGGTCCACTGACTAGTCTGTCGCGACTTTTTATACTTCTCGTACTATCGTAGTGTTACCGACCTCATCCTCATCTCACCCGTCATCACGACCCTACACTTGACGCTTCGCTGTTTCAGTTACAACACACCCGCGATCGTTGACTCCATTCATAGTTACTGGCGTTGCTGAAGTATCCTCACTCACTTGTCATCTTACATTACTGCGGGTGGCGGCCTCCAATGGTCGTCGCGCACTCTTCAGGAAACTATGATTCTACCTGATTGGCGCTAAAGCGTCGCTAACGGTGACTCCAGATAATTACTGGCTCGATTGCAAAATTTTATTACTTCTGCGAGAGGTGATCTATCTATCGACTATGGACTACAAGCGTTTAGTCACGATTCAGTAGCGGTCTCGGGTGAGGAAGAATAGAAGACTCGCTTCCCACCCTGCCGCTTATAGTCTTCGGGCACGACCGACGACTATCGCGGTAGCTATGCCAGCCACTGATGGCTAGGGTGTAAATGTGTAAAGCGAATTGCGAGAGTCCTAAGAGCGCCGCGACGGCGAGCGACTCGCCACTCGCGCACACTGTTCAGTAACCAACATTCTTAGTATTACGAGATCGAATTTCTTAAAAACTATTTAACTCCTAAAATTTTTGTAAAATATTTATATCGTTGGCATACTTAATTGGACGTAGCGCTCGCGTAGACGTGAACATTTTCGATGCACTCAAGGACATTTGAATCGTTTGTAATGGTATATACGAATCGGATCCGATTAGGCGATGTAAGTAGTACACCGTCGAATGGTGCGGGCGGGCGACGTCACAGCGTACGCATAATATATCAAGCGCAAGCATAATATTTCAACTTCACGCTGAATATCCACACACGGCATTTACGTCGAAAAAGCCGACTACGCTGAAGGCCGGTTGTCGCACTGCCATGACGCAGATCGCATCGCAGGGTGCAACTTCGTGTACCAAACTGTCACATAGCGACATTGTAGGCTTTATGCTACGTAAATCGAGGACCCAGACGGGACCAGCTGCGCACTTCACGTAGCAAAGCTCTAGATTTTTTTTAGCAGACACGCAAAAGTGCTCTCCGTAGCAACGTAGCAGAAGGTGTGTCCTGAATGTCGACTTGATATATTAGCGACGTTTTGTGGCGTTGCAACTCAGGATACCACGTCACGCCGTTCGATGCTAGATAATAAGATGAATGCCAATATTTTAATCAGAAAAAAAACAAACTTTAGTACTGTATTGGGAATAATTAATCATATTATATCTATTTATATAATAACAATATGGACAGAGGCGCATAGTGCTTTTATGAATTGTAGGTTCTAGTATGAAACAAAACGTCTAGTCATATCTCTTTCTGTTATTTATTTTTTCTATCGCTTAGCATAGTTTAGCTTCAAGCACACGTTTATCTTTATTCTATTGTACACACATATGGATCTATATCTATAAAATTTGTTTTGTATTAGTTATTGTTTATCTATTGCGGTTTTTAGTTCCGGAACTCAACTGTGTACGACTACGCACAGTGTGGAGACATCCTACAGAATAATTATCTAAAACTATAATCTTCCTTAATATTTTAAAGATACGCCGAACCAATACGGGGAATTATTGTAACACAATTTTTAATAAGTTATCCAGAATACTGTTTACTGTGTAATAATTCATTTCATCCATAGTTTACCTAGAACATACGTTAAATTTAAGATTTATTGAGATAATTTATTGGTATAGAATGGTAGAGCACGAGTTATGAATGGTATAACCGTTTGGTTAAGTTAGAAGTTTAAAGTTACCTTAGTAAGGAAAGTTAATGAAAGTAATGATTTAAGTAGAAACGACGTAACTCTGATACGAGTAGTTCTGCTATCGATTGTTAATGCAACGTTGAAGTTACATTCGCACACTGTAAGAGTGTAATTTCAGCAGAGAATTTAGAACAAAATCGCGCCGTCCGTAAATCTTCAACTGTATATTACTCTGTGTCCACAATATGGTTCTGTACACAATAGTAGCGCAAGCTTGGAAATAGAATACATACGTAAAATGTTAATGAAATTCAAATTATTGTATCTTGTAATGATATACGGACGCTTTCATATAAGATCGGACCGGAATGACAACAGAGCTCTGGAAGTGACAATTTTCGTTCAATTAATTCTAACGTAGCACCAGCGTTTAGACCGTTCCGATCGTCTTATGTGAAAGCGGCCTAATCTGACGTCAGAACCCCAGTACCAAGTGGTGTGTATATTAGTTCCATATTCGATTGTACATACATATGTGACGTCATATCTTTAGGAGCTTACTAGCCTTTTGCCCCGAGAGCGCTCGGGCGGGTGACAGGGTGTCGCTGTTTTAATGCTAAGTGGAAATCATAATCATTAACCTTTTTAGATTGGTAACAGGCCGAATTTTATAACGTAAGGCTAATATTATATGGGCGGCTCCGAAGGACAATCTGTCCCGAAGGTTGACGGTTTTACTAGATGGTCTCACTAGGCCCTTTATTTAGCCATTCAAATGCCCTCTGGTCTTGTTCAGCTCGGGGCTGGGGATAACAGTCTATTTCCAAAAAAAATGTAAATAAAAATTTATACAAAAAAATATTTGGACGTGACCTCCCAGCCTCAGCCGCCCATGGAGCCACTCGAAGTTAGCGTACCCCCACCAGTAAATACTCGTAAACTATGTCCCACACACTGTTCTGGATAACTTATATTGGAATAGTTTAAGAGTAAACAAAGAACAATGTCCCTCGTTTAGAATTATCGGAATTGATATATTGAATCGATATCGCAGAGTTTCAAAACGATGGAAACTGGAACTTATATTGTAACCGGTGGGTCACTTCGGGTTTGTTAAAAAATAATATTAATTTATTATTATTTCAAATGTAAGTCATTTAAGAATTTTGTGGCAAAAAATGTTGTCCCATTTGACTGAAAAACCGATTTCATACAACAGTGACACAGTAAAAGCCCATAGGTTAATAAGGCTACAGTAACAAAACATGTAGGTACTGCTTAATATTATTAGTACTCACTAAAAGATACAAATAATTAAATAAAAGTAATAGTAAATAAGTTTCCGACTAAAATGTTCAAGGGATATTTCTAGTCAGTTTGACTAATTTCAATCTCCCGCAGAGATCCCGCATTATCAGGACGAGTCTACACAAGGCATGACGTGGAGGAAACTTAAGTTATTATATTTATTATTTAAATTACTGTAGTAATTAAATAACATTATTTATTTAATACACTGGTAACCAGAAACAAACCAATAATGTCAATGTGGTATTTAGTATCCATATAAATAAATAAAAATTACAAAAACACTGCTAATTTTGAAACCTGCGATATCGATTCGTAAGCGAATAATTCAAAAGTAGGGACAGCAGTATAGCTGTTTACGTACATATAGTTTAGCAAGGGACGCCCGCGGGGCGTCTGTGATATACGCTTGTTGATATCGTCCATTGATCCTACGTATCTATAATGACACTCCGTTCTGTACCGTTCTGTTGCGACGCATTTGTCGAATGTTAACTAACTTTAAATGTAAGTTTCACAACCCTATCTGTCAAACTGGCTACTGTCAAGTTCGAAGGGGTCGTAGCCGTAGTGTTGCCACTTTCTTCGTTGGTGTTGCTATGAATAGGGCACCTTTAACCCGTTCAGTGCCAAGGCGCCCGTCGGCGTCCCATAAATCTTTAATCACATGCCAAAACCGCCCATCGGCGTCTAGGTTTTGTACTTCAATGTCTAGGCTAAATAGTATGTATGGCGGCATGAGGGTAAAATTCTTAATACGTAAGCCGGCAATTAATGGATTATGTTTCTAGAAGTATAGACGAATTCATAATAAATTTCGAAAAAAAAAATTGGTCTGTAAAGTCGGTTTACGGACGATAAATTTACGTGATAATGTCCTAAGAAAACATCGGCCGATGGAGTGGAAGAGAGATAGATGCGTCAGAAGCCGCGTAGGCATATCGTGCCTCTATTGCTTGTTCCGCGCTCTCGCTTATACGCTCGGCTCAGGCGGAACGCGACAATGAGTCGTGCTTTTTTCGTGCGTGCAGCCGTCGTTCATAGATTTATAAGACGTTATCACGTCAATAATATATAGTTCTTAGTTCTCACGGAATGCCTCTTAAGTACATGGTGTATTGATATGTTGTGAGTAGAGATTCCTTTTTCCTTTTACTTTTTATTATTGTTACTAATATATGTTTAAGTCTTGTTTACTAACGGATCACTGTTATATGTAATAAATAAATTTAATTGCATAAATCGAGTTTAGTATTACATAATATACAATGCAGAAACGTCAAATTTCAATCCCAAAAATATCCATCAATTTTTCCATCAGTGCGCTAGAACTGTAGCTGATGTTGGAGGCGAAAATCATTGGAACCATTTATAGCAACACCAGCGACCAAAATCGGTGACATCACGTTTACAATCCGTCATAGAAAACAATATAAATGTCATATATCATAAGCAAATAGGCGCATGTGCCTAAAGCTGCTAGCAGACAGAGAGCGTGAGCGGGGCGGTTGAATACACGTTGAGCGATTTTTTGTTTCTTTTTAAAGTTGTAACATGTTAGCCATCTCACCACATGTAACGTGACGTAGCCGTCAAGAATTTGTTTGGTAACTGATTACTTAAAACAAATTATCTATTGACCACTACATGCCATGCGAAGTAATTTTACTTTTAAAAGAGTCACGCGCCCAATTGTTACCATCTGATTCAAATATCCACGGAATTTTAGAATAGTGTCGATAAGAACATGAAGTACCTGAGTAAAAAGTGGTCAGTATCCATATTTGACGAAAAATAGAAAAATATCTATTGAGACTAAAAAAGGTTTGACCGTAAGATAAACACTCCGGAAGTTTAACAAATTGCTATATACAAAATGTGGATCACCATAGAACTTTTATCGATTCAGATTCAAGCTCGTCATAAACGAGTGAGATCAACTTCACAACAATGGGTCGATAACATATAGTGGCTTACATCCAGCCTTACATCCAGGCTACTCTCACGCGTCGCCACGCTCGCTGTGTGCCAGGGAGCTAATTGTTCGGGCGAAGACGTCCTCCGTGTAAGCCGAAGTACTCGGCACTTATTGCATTGTATTAAGATAGTATTAATTTATAAACACTCAATGTATTGCCGCACGCTAATAGCTGTGGTTGACAAAATCACTTTTGTAAATAGATTAATAATATTAGTGTATTCAACAATGTTACAGACTACAGTTTAAATAAATGTTGTTGTTCAATCTTCAATCGTGTCGTTCATCACGTGAACTCTGTCAAAATGTTTATTTAGTTTGTCAACCACAGTATTCCCGCTATTTCTGAACAAAAGATAGTTAAACTTTTTTCCATTCGGATACACGGATGACTAATGAATCTATCTGATATAATTGTAAAAAAATCCTAAAAATAAATGTAATAGTGTAAGAAAATCCTCAACCTACTATTAAAATTGTAAATCATCTATACTGTAAGCGACCGTACGTGTATCCGAATGGATTGTATCTAGCCTGCAAACGGTACGAGCTGAGAGAATGTACAAATAATATAGCACGATCGCATTTCCTTTGGCATTGTATAATATAAATGACCCATAAGCCGACACCGGCGTCTAGAAGAGTTTAAATTCAGTGCATTTGATAGCTAGCTATTGAAATATTTATTCTCGTATATTGTTATAGTACGCCAAAGATTTGTAAAATAAGAGAAAATTATGATCACTTTTTGGAACGTCGCTAGTAAATTGTTTATTTTATTATATTCGTTTAGTTAGTGTAATCGGATGTACTTAGCCCAATGACTGCGTTCGTAGAAACACATTATTATGGAACTAATACAATAATGAGACGCCTACTTTGCATGTCTAATTTAGTTATGGACGTTTTAACCTATTATCGAGTTATTAATATGTATATTGCTGAAATATTTCAAAACTAAATTACTATTCAATTATTTATTATACACTTATTACGTTTAGTATGCTAGAAATATGATGAAGGATAATAAATAATTTTAATTATATTAGGGATGTGTTTTATTTGTCTAGCCGCTAACGTGCTTAAAAACATAATACCACAAAATACAGAGAATAGAAACGTACGTATCTACACGTAAGTAACACTCCTCAAGAAGGCACACATAGACAATGCGGACACGAAATATCGGGCTAAGTCGGGCGTTTGTATATGTTACAAGTTACTCTATGGTCGGACCAGCGCAGCGGGGCTAGCCAAATGGCAGTTTGCGAAGTAGGAAAGCGTAGCGATCGCTAGTTTGAACCAAAGAGAATGTAACCACTACGTTTTAAGAGACGGATGTGCCATACAAATAGCGTAATTCTAATATGTATGAAATGGAAGCGAAAACAATCAGAATTTGTACCAAATTCGCTTCCGATTCATAGAGTCGTTTT
Organism: Hypsopygia costalis; assembly: GCA_937001555.2. Taxonomy (NCBI): domain Eukaryota; kingdom Metazoa; phylum Arthropoda; class Insecta; order Lepidoptera; family Pyralidae; genus Hypsopygia; species Hypsopygia costalis. The sequence goes on along the minus strand of OW443338.2, from coordinate 25,012,683 downwards.
TTTACTTTGTTGCGCCAGGCTGGTTTGAACTGTGGAGCTCATATTACAATACACAATACAATACAATGTTCGAATTGACAAATGTCACGTCACTATTTATCACTTTAGTACGAGTTCTTTATCATAAGTTAGCGTTCGTTGCGAGACGAATTACACTTGGTTAGGGTCCAGAACGCGCGCGAGTGTCGCTCTTTGCTCACGCATGGGGAAGACGATCTAATCGCTACGTGAAGCGCAAGTATAATGTGAAAATTGAAAGAAAGAAAAAAAAATCATATAAATGCTTAGGCAGTGGGTGCCTGAATTAAATTTTCAACTTAGCTTAAAAAAATATGTACATATTAGTCAACACATATTTTTTTAAGCTGCCAGTTGTTTTAGAAAGGTAAACAGAAAAATATTATGCAGTATGCAGTAGTGTTTGTATATAATAATTGCATAGCGTCGAAAGATTTTTTATACCACTAAGGAGGAAAACAAGCATACGGCCCGCCTGATGGTAAGCAGTTACCGTAGCCTATGAACGCCTGTAACACCAGGGGCATCACACGCGCGTGCCGGCCCTGTAAAAACCTCTTCAAGGCCTTCTTGTAAAACCCCATGTTGTAGTCTCCTAAGAAAATCAGCTATTGCCAGGTAGTTCATTTCAAAGATTGACAGTACGCGGGAGAAGACTTCTCTGGAACCGTCACAGTACGCAACCACTTTGGCTCTAATGTGTGAGGATGAATTCCCTGTCGATGGCGAGCGGCGCGACTGTACAAGGAGGCCGTGGGCATCATGTCAAACAACTCCTCTGATCACACCCTATTGTACAATCGGTAGAACATACAAAGGGAAACGAAATCTCTTCTCAGACTTAAAGGTTTTAAACCATCGTTAGCGCTTTACGAGTATATATATAGTTACCTAGCGAAATATTTATTTTCACAAAAACTACCAAACCAATGTCGTTGTTTAACGAATTTAAAGACTGTGTTTACCCTACTCACTCGCAGGAACACAACAACCCTCAAAAGAATTATTATTTGACTGCGGTATTCTGTGAGGTAGAGGTACTGCCCCAATTAGCAGCATGTAATTAAGCTGTGCCATATTTCTCTTTAGATTACCTTCCCTCCAGAGAGGTAGGACATAGCGTGTTTTTTAAATTACCCGACTGGGGAAGTTCCTCCACCTCACAGAATACCGCAGCCAAATAACAATTCCTTTAGGGTTGTTGTGTTCCTGCGAGTGAGTGAGGTCACCAGAAAGAAAGAAAGAAAGGAAGGAGGTATAGGCTGGCAACGGATCGGCGACCCCTTGATGTTGCTGATTTCGATGGGCGGTGGTGATGGGCTTTCCATCAGGTGACACATGCTCATTCTTCCCCCCCCCCCCTTCATATAAAAAGATGGCATTTAAAAATTCCAGCCTGTATAACGGAGGTTGGTAGGTAGCATTGAATATAAATACAATATATAAAACAAAACAGTTTAATCATCAAATCTTCTTATTAAAATAATCCGTTATTTTTCTACTAATCTTCCTTTTGACGTCAGCGGAAAGGTCCAGCCGTATGACGTCACTCTCTGACACATCCATGTTTGTCGGACCGTCTGTCTGTTTGGTACAAGTGAAATTTAATTTCCCGTTATCTTCGTCGAATTTCTCCATTGCGTCAAATAATCGTGAATTGTTACCTGATTCAGACGTTTTATTCTCGCTTGTGCTGGGATCATTCCTGATGCTTGTACCCATAGTTTTGACATTTGACTCCATTTTTTTGATAGCTGTATCTTTTTGTGCTGTTTGATTATGTTCTTCGGCTTCATCTTGAGAGAATAAATCGGGCGAGTTGTTTTCAAATTCTTTTTCTATACTGTCTGTTAACCCGCGTGAATCTCCTAGACCACTCTGGAATTGAAAAAAAAACGGTTTTGTTTACCAGTTCTTTAAAGAGGCGCAAATTAAGATTCTAATGATAGGTAGGGCAAGTCGAACCAGACTGTGTGGGAAAATACACTTAATATGAGACGGCGGCAAACGAGCATGTGGGTCACCTGATGGAAAGCAATCACCACCGCCCATGGAGATTAGCAACACCAAGAGGTCGTTGCCAGCTTATACTCCTTTCTTTATTTATTTTTGGTGACCTCACTCACACGCAGGAACACAACAAACCGCAAAGGAATTATATAGCCAAATAACAATTCCCTTGAGGGTTGTTGCAGAAAGAAAGGAAGAAGATGCTGCGTTGGCAGCGGGGGTGGCGACGCGCAAGCGATATTTTATGTTACGAACATTAATATGGCTACGGTAACCGCTTCACATCAGGCGGGCCGTATGCATGTCTGCCATCCGACGTAGTATAAAAAAATAACGATTTTAGGAGTGACAGCCTAATCGAAAACGTAAGTCTATTTTAACCCCTTCGGACCTGATTTAATAATTTACATGGGAAAAAATATTTGCAATGTTTTTCTGTATGTTTAGGCTCTATGTAACGAATATATGCAAAAAAAAGATGTTATTTATTCGTATATTTTTGGAAAATCCAGTGTCCACTGAAATGTACACCGGGTCTACAGTGATACATTTTCCACCATAATTTAAGACTTGAAGAGTTTTATATTAAATTATAGTCACTGTTATTGTATATATTTAATTATAAAAGTATCATTAAAATATACAGGAAAAACATTACTGTTTTTGATGAAACATTCTAAAACAATTTCTGTCATCGGTAAAGCACAAATGTATGTTACACTTTAGGCCATACACATGAGTTTTCCCCTTACAATCAGGTTTTTTACATCTTGTTGCATCTTTTTTATCGTCATATTCTGGTAGGTGATCGACAGTATTATAGTATTGGATTTCTTCCGCTGGTCTTATTTCTTCGCAACGACGTCGTTTCTTGGTGCTTAGAATATTCATAGGACTGCTATTGCCGGAAGATGGACGTCTTTTTTTCTCGTTATTAGTGGTTGTCCCATTTTTATAAGAGCATCTGCCACGCGCTGTCGAAAATGCAACAGATCGAAAATATCCTTTTTTGGTATATTGCAAACTTTGCTATCCTCTTGATATTCTAACCAGCTATTCGTTAGAGCTAAGTCGATAGCGTGGAATATCATTCGCAAAGTCCATTTCTTAGACCTAATGAAAATACGGTACAGACTAATCAAATGATCAGTCTTGTCTACTCCGCCCATGCCATCATTATATAATCGGATAAGTTCAGGAAGTGGAATAGTTATGTATACTTTAGATAATTTGTTCCATCGTCGCGCCAAGTCTTGATTTCCTATACCAACAAAATTAGAAGGTAAGACCACACCTTTATTGTCCATCCACTTGACGATCACTACATCCTTAGTATCATTGATGACTTGTTCGGAATATCCTCTCGCCTTTTCCCCCCCTTTCCTATCAGATAATAATGGAGGCTTTCCAAATCTATCTAATCTGATTGTTGATTCTACGTCAGAGAGTGGGGCGGTCCAAGTGAAATTCGGTACGTCAAATGGAAGATATTTTCTCCATACTAAGTCTTGTTTTCTTTTTTTTTAATTTACTTGATTCAGCACTAGACCCCTGGTTGCTCTTCTAATTCATCTTCTACATCACCTTCTATTGCTGGTGATGCGTTAGGATGTATAAAGGCACTACCTACACGAGCCTCATTTACTAATGTAGTTGATAATATCTCGTCGTCACTTTCTTCATCAATATCCGAAACCATGCCATTTTCTAATATGTCGAACAATACATAAATATCTTTTTGTTTAGATAAATCCATGGTTAAAATAAAACAAAATTATATTGTAGTTTTCGACACAATAGATATTCGATAGAAATGTATGTTACGACTATAGAGACCCATTGTCCACTGAGATGGACATACGAAAAAATACATATTTCTGAAATAATACACATTATTTTGAATGTATAAAATCATAATACTAATCAATAGACATGCATTACTCATAGAAAAAAATAACAACAATAATAACATAAGGAATCCTAAAAAAATAAAATAAAACTAAAGACTTACTTGCTCCCAGCGTAACTTTGACTATAGTCAACACTTGACTGGATATTTTAACCTACCTACATAATAATTCTTTGTTCTTTGTTTATAAGGTACATTCTTAGATTCGTTCCAAGTGTTATGGCATGCTTACATTAAATGTTTTATAAACATATAGTATGTTATGATAGGTACTAAATCATGTCCATTGAGATGGACACAGGGAGCGAAGGGGTTAACGTCGACTTTAGTTTGTCTATTGATAACTTTATTTCTCTCAAGTTCTTCTCGTAGTATGCCAAAATTGAGAAATATACATCATCATCATAATCATCATCATGCCAGCCAACGGTTAGAGACCCAAGTTTCTGCGCCGTAGGTCATGGCAAAGCGGATGAACTGGCTAAGACTTTGTATGACCCTTATGTACGTATGTTCACAGTTTTTTTCGAAAACTACAAATTCAATTTGCGACATCTGACTGTAGGTAACTATACCTACAGTCAGATGTCAGTCAGACAGTCACCTGGAATACTAATTCCAGGGAGGTTAAGTATATAAAACATTATCCTAGAATATAAAAAAAAAACTAGAACTACAGACTAAACTGCTAAGTCAGTAATTGTTTTATTGAAGACAGTTAAATATTCTTAAACAATCCTAGACCAAGTCAAACAGAAAAGTTCATTCTCACAAAAGTTTACCTTGTGCGGGAATCGAACTCGCGACCCTTTGTGTTAATCTTGACCACTCATCTTAACATACATATTTGCTGATACTTACCGTATCCATGGTTTGCAAAGGACATTTCTTTGGTTCTGATAGTTTTTCTTCCTTGAGAACTCGTCGCAGGAACTTGTGCAAATTTGCCTGCGTCACGTCCGCCGTCTGCGAGAACCTCGTGATGTATTTGTACAACTCGCCTGAAAAAAATTACGATTAACTTCTATAAATACAAACAGCAAATGGCCGCTATTGCAAAAGATATTTTTTATATTATACTGTACTTATAGCAAACAAACATACAATACTCAATATCTTTATTGCATTCCGTATATAGTACCTACATAGTTATAAAGATTAATTAGATAAATTAAACGGGTCACTCACGTCTTTTTGTCGGGAAAGCCGACTAGTTTCGATCTAGTTTCGATCGATGAATAGTGGATCCACCGGCTGCCACTACGTCATCGTCGAAGGCAGCGCTCCACCAATCAACGCACCAACCCCCCACCACCCTTTCCAGTCGTGGGGCGCGCGCATTGGCGCCCAGTGTCCGGCGCGAGAGACAAAGGATGGACGTGTCTGGACATTCGCCCTGAAGAAGGTCACCTTTTGAGATCGAAACTAGTCTGCTTTCCCGACAAAAAGACGTGAGTGACCCGTTTAATTTATCTAATTAATTTAGTATAATGTCTCACGTGAGTTTTAATAAAGTTATAAAGATGTTTTCTACAGTATAGGTACAGATTATTACATGCATATGAACCCTGTTGGGCATCGCAAAGATGTGTCAGTGGTTTTTGAGACACGGCAGGTGGAGAAACGCCAAACGTTTCTCTGTTTATTATGTGACGAGCTCGGTGGCGTAGCGGTCAATGACGCGGCTTCGACACCAACGCTCGTGGGTTCGATTTCCACATAGGACAAATATTTGTGTGCATGAACAAGTCTGTTTGTCTTGGTCTGGGTGTTTTCTATGTATCATAAGTACGTATTTACAAAAAAAAATGTATTTACGTATGTTTATCAGTTGTCTAGTACCCATAACACAAGCTTCGCTAATAGTACAATAAACTTCACAGTTTGTCTGAATTAAAGTAAAACTTCTTTACGCACGATTGACTTGGGGAGTAAGCTGGTGAATGCGTGACGAGACCGTTACGAAAAGTGTGATCGGGCAAGGCGAACGAAAGTTGAGAAGATAAGTAGAAGTTTTACTTCAGTCGTGTGGTTCAGTCGCGTCACTGTCGTGCGTGTGAGTGCGCGTGCGTAAGGTCGAGTGTCCTTGCGATTAGAAAAAAAAAATGGCTTCGTCGAAAAAGTTAAAGTGCGTTAACTGCAATATTGTGATATGTGAAGTACTTGCATATATCAATCATAAGCTGGATGTTATGGATGAGGAGAGCATTGTTCGCATTTGCGAAAGTAACTACAGTGCGGAGGACATCGAAGAGGCAAAGTCGTTGCTTTTTGAATCTTTGCAACAGACAACCACAACACGAAAACGCCAGGGGAAAACTCAACGTAACCTGGATGATATGATTACGCTTCTGAAGAATACAGATCCCGAAAAATTACCAGTTTTCGTGGCCAAAGATTTGAACAAGCTGCCCCCAGTGTCGTTTGATCACATCGATGTGACGCCGTTGCTGAAAAAAATGCTTGTGATGGAAAACAGTATTGAAAGGATTCAACAAAATTATGTTACTAAAGATGATTTAGTGAATTATTTGCCCAGTAACAATAAGTCACCTTCGTCACCTTCATTTATCGAAAATCGAAATATAAATTTTACACGTGGAGGGTATATGATGAACAAATCCATGTTGAGTAGCGGGCCGATGGCGCTTTCAATGTTTGGCGGTAATAACGATACGTCACCGACCGAACAGGCCTATCATCATGTCACCGAAGATAGTCCATCCCGCTCTGGAGAAGTGACGAATGTTTGCGCTTTCCCGCTCGCGCCTAACCCGATCACTCACGACGCCGCCGGTGCACCCGCCGCAGTCGCAGACACCGGTGAGACAAGGATACAACACGAGAGCACGTCTAAGCAAAGAGGTGCGAGTGAGAGAACCGCGTTCAATGAAACACATGACAAAAGCGAACAGCTGAGTGATAAATTATCTTTTGCTGAGATCGTTGAAAGTGAAATGAGTTCGAATAAAGAAAAATGGACTTTAGTTGAGAAAAAGAAGTCGAAAAGCAGATTTTTGGCAAAAAGGGGGAAGGCAACGTCAAATCCTCTGGAAAACGAGAATTTTAAGGCGGCAGAAACTAAAATCCCAATGTACATCTCAAATGTACACCCCGATGTGTGTGAAAAGGATATAATAGACTATATACAAAAGAAAACAAATGAGGTAGTATCCCTTGTCAAGATAAAAATGAGGAATCAAAGAAATTATAATGCATACAAAATGTATGTAACGAAATATAAATTAGATATATTTTTAAATGACAGCCTGTGGCCTTCTGGAATTTCCTTTAGGCGATTTATTAACTTTAAACGAAGAGAGGAAAATAAGATAGACTCTGATAATGTGGCTAAGAAAAATATAATATATAATTAATGGATAGTGAGAACAATAAAAATTATAGTAAAGTGATCAGCTTCAACTGCAAATCCATCAAACGTTCGTTGCCGGGAGTGCGGGCGCTGTGTCAGTCTGCCGATGTGGTGGCCCTGCAGGAGACCTGGCTGCTCCCGCATGAGCTGCCCACACTTGGCACCATTCACGAAGACTTCGCGGCGACGGGCACGTCTGCTGTGGACACGTCCGCCGGGTTACTCACCGGGCGACCCTATGGTGGGGTTGCATTGTTGTGGAGGAAAAGTGCATTTCAGGCAGTGTCAGTGATAGAATGTGATAACGCTCGGATCGCGGGAATCAAGATAACTGTAAGTAATAGACATGTAGTCATTTTTAGTGTGTATATGCCCACAAACTGTAGTGACAATATTCCATTGTTTACGGACTGCCTAAGTGCGATACAGTCTATTATTGAAGTTCAACAAAACGACGGCGTTGAGGCTTTTTATATGATTGGGGACTTTAATGCTCACCCGACTGAGTTGTTTTATTCGGAGCTCATGAATTTTTGTAGTGATCACTTATGGTCGTGCGCAGATGTTGATGTACTGGGACTGGGAAATGTCAATGCATACACTTTTCGCAGCGAGGCGCATGGTTGTGAGAGGTGGTTGGATCACTGCATAGTAAGCCAGTCAGCATTAAAGTCAATTAAAAATGTATCAATAAAGCATGACGTGTACTGGTCTGACCACTTCCCTCTTATCATTGAATGCAATTTAAACAAGATAAATATGAAAGCTGAAGCTTGTGTGTTTGAAAATACATGTAAGAATCGTGTAGTCTGGGGGGATAGGCAGGCGGCTCAAATAGATGAGTATCACAGGAGATGCCATGCTGGTCTCCGTGAACTTGATTTCCCGCACGAACTAAGCCGATGTTGTGATTCTTATTGTGATAACGCAGAACATCATTTAATTATTGACCAATTATATAGCGATGTTATCAAAGTGCTATCGGGAGCGGCTATAAATACTTGTAAAGTAAAGAAATGTCCTAGACACAAAGGCTATGTGACAGGATGGAATAAGTACGTGGCCGGCGCTCACAGGGCAGCCAGAGAAAAGTTTCATAGTTGGGTATGGGCTGGGAAACCTACCAGTGGTCAAACTTTTATTGAAATGTCAGAGAGTCGTAAAGTATTTAAATCTAAATTAAAATGGTGCCAAAACAGACAAGAACAGTTAAAGATGGATCAACTGAGCTCAAATCACTTGGCTAAAGACTTCAAAACGTTTTGGAAAAATACGAATAAATTAAATAAGAAATCAGGCCTACCTGTGAGCGTCGACGGTGTACAGGATCAAAAAATGATTGCCAACCTGTTTAGGGAACATTTTGCCGTGCACTCGTCCTTGAGGTCATCATCTGGAGAGGTGAGCGGTGCTGTGACCGTTGTGACCGATTGCAAAACGTCTTTCACAGCTAAGAGTATCTCAAGGGTGATAATAAATATGCAAACTGGAAAATCACCAGGTCATGATGGTCTCAGCATCGAACACTTTAAACACGCGGGGGTCCATTTGCCTAGACTGCTCGCTATGCTTTTTAATCTGTGTCTGGTGCACTCCTACTTACCAGTTGAACTGATGCGTACTACTGTGGTACCTATTGTAAAAAACAAGTCAGGCGATACGTCGTGCAAAACAAATTATCGACCCATTTCACTGGCGACCATAGCCGCCAAGGTACTTGACAGCCTGCTTAATAGCAGTCTCACAAAATGTATCGATTCGCATGATGCCCAATTTGGGTTTAGAGCGGGGCTGTCGACTGAGGCTGCTATCCTGAGCTTAAAGCACGCTGTCAATTATTATACGAGTAGGAGAACACCGGTGTACGCGTGCTTTCTCGATTTGTCAAAAGCATTTGACCTTGTAAATTATGACCTTTTGTGGGACAAACTTGGTAGTACGGGCGCGCCGCCAGAGTATATATCACTCCTAAAATACTGGTACACTAATCAGAGAAATCGGGTGAAATGGGCCGGTACGTATTCAGACGAGTATATCGCGGAGTGTGGGGTGAGACAGGGGGGGTTAAGTTCACCTCTACTGTTTAATTTATATGTAAACCAGCTGATCGAGCGGCTTAGTGCTACACATGTCGGCTGCTTTATAGACGATATAAGTTTTAATAATATAAGCTATGCAGACGATATGGTGCTGCTGAGCCCCTCGATCAATGGGTTAAGAACACTACTGTCTATATGTCAGGAGTATGCGGAGGTACATGGGCTTCGATACAACTCGGAAAAGAGCCAAATACTCATATTTAAAGCGGGAAAACACCAACCCACCCAGGTACCGCCTCTACTCCTGAACGGTGTTCCCCTGAAACTTGTCGATAGATTTAAGTACTTGGGCCACATAGTGACGGGTGATCTCAAGGATAACGAAGACATAGAGAGGGAGCGCAGGGCGTTGGCGGTGCGAAGCAATATGCTCGCTCGTAGGTTCGCTCGATGTACGAGTGAAGTGAAGGTTACGCTTTTTAAAGCGTACTGTCAATCCTTTTACTCCAGTGGCCTATGGGTGGACTACACGCAGCGCGTCTACAATGCCCTGCGCGTGCAATATAATAATGCATTCAGGATTCTGTTGAGGCTCCCGAGGTTCTGTAGTGCATCCGGGATGTTTGCGGATTCACGCACTGATGGCTTCCACGCAATTATAAGGAAGAAAACAGCCTCACTACTGAACCGTGTTCGCGGCAGCAACAACAGCATCCTGAAAACAATAGCGGCTAGGTTCGATTGTCCCATACAGAAGCACTGGGTGGGAATTGTTATAGGCACGGCAAAATAAAAATAAAAATGTACCACTAAATTATAGATACTAACACTACTAATATAGTTATAAGTGAAAATTGTTACTAATATACAAAAGAAAATTGTTACTAACACTATACCTATGAGCTATAATGCTTGAAATAAAATATTTTTATTTTTATTTTTTTATTTTATAGCACACTCGTTTTTTTTTTTCATTAGTTTTCACCTGCTTAGTCCTCACTTTTGTACAACCCATTAGTTTAAATGGCCGTGTGGTTTCCGGAGACTAGAATAGAATCACTCCGTTTCTTCCCGTGGATGTCGTACAAGGCGACTAAGGGAAATACATTTTCAAATATCGATCAGCCTCCCCAACCCGTCTGGCCAGCGTGGGGAGTGTAGGCCAAATCCTCCTTCCGTCTAGGACGGACGAGAGAGGGTCGTGCTCCTGTAGTGGAGACTAAAATGGACCTGATGATGATGAACTCTCTATCTGAACCCAAGATGGCAATTGCGATTGAGCTAAGGCATGCGAGGTAATCGATTTCGGTCCAAACGTTACCATATTCCTTGCAAAAACAGAATACCGCAACCAAATAACAATTTCCTTGAGGGTTGTCGTGTTCCTACGAGTGAGTGAAGTCACCAGGATGGAAGATAGAGTCGTTGCATTGGCAGCGTGCGAGTGATGTTTCATGTTGCGAGCCTCTTCAGTTCAGGTAGGCATACTAATACCACAGTATAAATAATAGTACTACGTACAGTATGACAACTCCCTGCCGCTCTCTCGTATCGATTTCACCTCTCCTCTGACACGAGAGGTAGGACATGACATGGAACAATTTGTAAGGCGCCGCACGCACACACGCTCATTCGCGCTCTGCACAGACGTCATTGTTTATGTAATAGTTAACGACGAAACATTTGTATGAAGTTTTTTTTTATATACTACGTCGGGTGGCAGACAAGCACACGGCCCGCCTGATGTGAATATACTACGTCGGGTGGCAGACAAGCACACAACCCGCCGGGTGTGAAGCGGTTACCGTAGCCATATTAACGCTCGCAACATATATCGCTCGCACGCCGCCACCTCCGCTGCCAACGCAGCATCTCCTTCCTTTTTGGTTACGTCACCCACTCGCAGGAACACAACAACCCTCAAGGGAATTGTTATTTGGCTGCGGTATTCTGTGAGGTGGAGGTACATTCCCCAGTCGTGTAAGCTTACAATTACGCTCCCTACCTCTCTTTTCGCCAGAGCTTCGTTTGTCAGTCAGTAGGGTGTACCGTGCAGGTGAAGTTGGCTTTGGTTGAAAGATGTTGATGAACCACTTACACCCCATTAAGTGTGTAAGGCTCAACTCATACTGGCGCAGAGTCGAAGCGCGGCGACTCGCGAATCCACTCGACTCCAGCCGAGCGTCGAAGCGCCAATGCGCACGTCAACGCGCGTCGACGCTCGCTTCCATATTTACATAGTATAAATTTGTACTTAAATAATAGAACAATAGAAATGAATATGCTGTAGGCGGAGAAATATGACGCGTCGCGTCGCTTCGACTCTGCGCCAGTGTGAGTCGAGCCTAAGTGTGGAGTAGCCGAGGTGTGGTAACACTGACCAACGGTGACGTGGTTCCTGGTGAGCAGGTTGTAGACGTGGAGGATGTCGTCCCTGAGCCGGCCGTCGCCGAAGGTGTAGTAGGCCAGCGGGCGGCCGGCGCGCGCGCACGCCATCAGCTGCAGCAGCGACTTGAGCTGCGGCGTGCCGCCGAACGCCCCGCAGCCCCAGTTGCCCGTGGCCACGCCCGGGTAGTGCACGTGCCCGGACTCGGGCTCCGTCTGGTACGAGATGCCTATCCACGCCTGGAACACGGAGATATCGTTCGAGATTCTATAGTAGGAAAAAGAGTGCCTATCCACGCCTGGTACAGTCCAGAGATTCTTAGTTTCTATAGTAGGAAAAAGAGATCGAGTGATTTATCTATCAACGAATGACTCGGACAGGACGGAGCCCCACCACAAATTACCACCACTGTGTCTCCTGTATAGCCAAGAGTAACAATGGCCACCACCAGAAAAGGCAATGGACAGTGAACTCCACTGCAGTCCCGGTAATAAAACCACGGCTCTCTTAGAACTCACAACGAATTTAATCAGAAGAAATTAGTAGGAGGAAGAAGCTTTTGGAATTTGACTTGCCGAACTGAAAAAGTTCCGTTCTATGTGAGAAATAGTCAGGGCAATGCAGGGTATTGCAGATAGTAGACAAGGTGGTGACTTATTTTGTAATTGTAACATTTAAAATCATTTTAAGTTTTAGATTACAAGGTATATGTATATATAAGGTGCTTTTTTTGTATTAGCCAGGAATTTAATGGCAGATAGTGTTAAGCCTACTTGTTACGTTAGTGAAGAAATATGGCGTCCCAATATCATTAATAAGCTTTGAAAAAATAAATAACGTAGTCAATGAACTGGTTTCATAGTGCTTAATACATTCCGCGCTATCAGATGAAGTCGATAATAACAATAACAGCTGTACGTAGGTAGCGTCGTCCCAATTGCATATTTCCTTTAAAATGCGTTGTAATCAAAATAGGATAGGTAAAAAAAATGTAACCAAATGTAAAACTGATAGGTAATAATAACATACACTTACAGGAGGGCAGATGATTGTCCTTATCAAGGTCATTGAACTTTTCATCACACTTATTATCACAGGTTTTGAACTGTCAAATTAATATCATAATAAATAAATAATAAATATTGTCAGACAAATTACACAGCGCCATCTAGCCCCACAGTAAGCGAAGCTTATGTTATGGGTACTAGACAACTGATAAACATACGTAAATACAGTTTTTTTTTTGTAAATACATACTTATGATACATAGAAAATACCCAGACCAAGACAAACAGACATGGTCATGCACACAAATGTTTGTCCTATGTGGGAATCAACCCCACGAGCGTTGGTGTCGAAGCCGCGTCATTGACCGCTACGCCACCGAGCTCGTCGAATAATGTATGTGTTTGTTTATGGAAACATCATAAAAACACTTAGTTACGATGTTAGTTTTCAAAAATAACGCAGTCACATAACATGTTCTACAATAACTTGGCGTGTTTAAAAGCTCATTCAAATTGTTTACACAAAATCACAATTAGCCACTTAATTTATCCACGTCTACATACATGTTTTACCACTTTTTTGCCATGGAATGTCTGCGGAAAAAGTCCACTACCGCTTTCTGTAACTGATCGAGGTCTATCTGTACTGAATTTCGTACAGATATTCTGCGTGCGCATTTACACTCGCGACAAGAAACCATACCATACCATTTCGAGAAATTTATACATTTCGTAAAACTGCGGCGTATAGGCATGATAAGGTCAACACACGGACGAATCACGGTTAACACTGTTTTCGTTTCCTTGGATCCTTTCTTCCTTCTTTCTCGCGGCGCGAGCGCTGTTGCCGCGCCGCCCGTGCGGGGGCGGGCGGCAGGAGATCAAGCGAGACATCGCTGCGAAGCGGCGACGTTTACAAAGGGCGGCCCAACGTTTGAGTAAACTGTGACTTTACCGCGGTTATCACCGTATTCGGAAAGCGTTTGGCAGCTCGTGACGTAGCCTTTCGGCACGGGTCATACCCGAGCGCATTGACCACGCCGTCTAGACTGCGACACAGAGGGATGGTTCATACAAAGTAAACTAATCTTTTCATGATGCGATTTTATTTCCTAAGAGAAAAAAAATAACACGTGGGGCACAAATTTCATTTACTATCGAAATCGGCATATGTAATACTACTACCCTTTTCAATCCTGGCAGATAAATCAAAAGCTCCCTGTATATGTGTGTGTGTATGTATGTGTATATATGTATATAGATATAATGTATTATTTTTTGTATATATTTATAGATTTGTGGATTGTGTATGATGTGTAGACTATGCAACAGTCTATATGGTAGTAATGTTCTTCATATAATATGTATACTTTGCTATCCGTTATTTTACAAACCATTCCACAGCACAGGTTAGCTGGAAGAGATCTCTTAAAGAGATAAGCTCGCCTTTGCATAACTATATTATGTATGCTGCCTGTACTGTATAATTTATATGCAATAAAGAATATAATATACAATTGTAATATTGTTCTGTGAACAGAGGCGGACTAAGGTTTAGGCAACCTGCCTAGATTGCCTAGGCCTTAGTCCGCCCCTGTTCACGTGCCTACGTGCCTAGGGCCCGTAATTGTTGGGGCCCGAAAGTTAGGTTTTTAATTTTCATTTTGAAAGTTAAAACTTCTCTAGTAGGTTCGGAAATACAATGTTGCCTAGGGCCCGCTTTAGAATTAGTCCGCCACTGTCTGTGAATAAATAAATGATATCGATACCTCCAAGGAACACTACGCCAACACAAAACATACACATCCAGATACACACCGCTAATAAAATAATAAATAAAATAAATATTCCAGGACAATTTACACACGGCCATCTAGTCCCAAACTAAGCAAAGCTTGTACTATGGGTAAGCAAAGCTTGTACTAGATAACTGATATAATACATAAATACATTTTTTTTTTGTAAATACATACATATAATACATAGAAAATACCCAGACCAAGACAAACAGACATGTTCATGCACACAAATATTTGTCTTGTGCGGGGATCGAACCCGCGACCTCGGAGTCAAAGTGGCCATTGCTAACCATTCGACCACCGAGCTCGTCTAATATGAGTTATACATTTACTTAGCGGTTTGTATTTGTCGATTTTGTTGTGTCTTTGTGTCTTTTATAAATAGAATTCAGTTATCATAAAGTTACTGAAGTAATGAATCGATTTAGATAAAAAAAGAAAACTATCGAAATTTTAGTTGGCGTAGTGTTCCTTGGAGTTCCTCCTATCGATATATACCTTGTTCAGTTCCCTGGTAATCATGGTCGGTTTGAACTCTATCCTCTCGTCGCTGAAGGGCAGGGCGTCCACCGCCAGCACGACGCAGCGCCGCCGCCCCGACGAGTCGTACGGCGTCGAGTCCTCGTGGCTGCCGGTGAACTGGAAGCTGCTGCCGTAGCCCGTGTAGTTGCTGTACCGTTCGCTGCCTGCGGTAATGACAACACGCTCACATGAACTGAATACGAATATAAACCAAAATGGACGCTTACTACGCGATTCCGGGGAGGTTTCCACCCTATACTATATACATCTGAAATGAACTCAGGCAGTTCAGGTTTCCCCAGGACATTGCATACATTACAGGGGTCTTGAAAAGGAGCTTACTTATACTATTTGCAATTTATTTACTTCTTTCAGGAAAAAAACAGCGTAACAGTTTTCACTATAGATAAGATAAACGCATGAATAACGATATATTATTTGATATTCCTTTGTTTCACAAACAAAAGTTTCATAGAATATTTTCTTCTTGGATTTTCATTTCAAATATTATTGTTTTTTAACTCTATTTGGTCGCAATGTACATAGCAGTTTTAAAATATTCTTGATGTATTACATGAGCAACGATGAAAGTGAAAACAAAGGACGAGGTTGTGCACAATAAGTGCAATATTATGTAAAAAAAACCGGACAAGAGCGAGTCGGAGTCGCCCACCGAAGGTACCGTACGTAGGATCATTGTATACATTATAAATAAGAAATAATGCGTCGGAAAAAATAAATAAAATATATTTTGCAATCAAGCCCTTTCATATGATACCCCATTTGAATTAGTAGCTTCAATTTGAAATTGCGACCCCCTATAAAAAATATAGACTTCTATTTTTTAAGATTTAATTACAAATGTAAAGTTTTGAGATTTATTCTTGTAGTCTATAACAATGTTGCTTGCCAAATTTCATAGTTCTAGGTCAACGGGAAGTACCCTATGAGTTTTGATTCCCTTGAGAATGTGTCGAAATATGCGTTTTTTGCTGAATAAACGGCCGTATCTTTTTTTAAGTAAACTTAGCAGTTTGATTTTTTTTACAACTTCATGGGACCGTAGACCTGAGTATACAGTTCAAATTTCAGCTTGATACCTCTACGCATTCTCGACATAGAGGGTCTTGACAGACAGACAGACTGACATCAAAGTCATCTTATAAGGGTTCCGTTTTTACTTTTGAGGTACGGAACCCTAAAAACAAACAGTGTGTGCCACCAAAGACCGCGAGACAGAAGTGAAAACTTCCTCTCCCTCTATCTCTGCCCATTTTACCCGAACGAGCGCTGAATAGCTGGCGCAGTCTCATTTACAACTCATAAATTACAACTCAGTGCTCCTCAAGAAGTTTTCAGATCAAAAAAATGGGGTATGGCTGTATCATGCGTTCAACGCTAAGTACGGACTATGGAACACCGCACACGATGTTCCATAGTCCCTACTTAAGGTAATAAATTCTTTGATCCTTCATCTATCCAGTGGTATGATTGAATTTTGGATAAAGATGATAGATATGTAGCTGCAACACCAAACTGTATCCCCCGATTTTGATATCATTCGTTTTGACGTGACAACGTCTTATAAATTGGTTAGCCGGGTGACACTTCAAGAAACGCGCTCACGTTATGCGCTTACAATGAGAGCGAGTGAGAGGCACGCGTCCCGCCTAAGACCGAGAGAGACAGACATAAAAAGTGAAAGGCATGCGTCCCTTCCACTCGAAAACATTTTACCACTCAAAGTCGTTGTCACGTAAAACTTTCGCCCGTATACCGACTTTACAGGCAACCAATTTTTTTTTTTAATTGCCTCCCTATGGAAGCAATTATAAGGAGACATTCACGTCAAAAATATTATATGTGGTGGATTAAGAAGAAAAATCTTTTTTTATACTCATAGGGTGACAAACAAGCGTACGACCCGTAAAGCTAATAATAAAATAATGCTAATAAACTGTTGCAATAGGGGGCGGAATTCTGTGGTTTATCATAATAATATATTGGGAATATTCTCGCGGAATATACTTACCAATAATGATGACTGCTTCGTCCGGCCTAAGCACCTCCGTAAACAGCATGGTAACGAGCAACTCGGGGCATATCACAAATCTGATCTCTTCCTGGACGCAACCGTGGCCCAGCACTCCACCACCCAGGTATCTGCAATTTTAAATAGGAATTTTTGTCTTATTGGTCGTAGTTTACAGGTAAGACAATAATACAAAAGTAGACCCCGAATGCTCTAAACAAACGTAACCTCATTAATGGCTGTTCATAATACACAAACAAATGATGTTTTTACGCAGCCTAAAAATGTGTGTGTTTGGGATATCTACTAGCCTTTTATGATTCTGAAGAATTTCACCCATATTGACTAAATAAATATCCAGTGCGACTCACAAATCTATGTCACGGGTGGAGTGCATTCAAGGGAACTTCCGCTACGAAATGCTGGAACAATATACCTCCTCCAAATAAGAAACTCACTAACGAAATACTTAAAAAATAGTATAATAAAAGAAAATTAAAAACATAATAAACTTATCAGAACAACAAAAACTGTGTACAAGCCATGGTCGCACTAGTGGTGGGACTATTCATAAGTATGTATCAACCAACACTTTCCCTACTAACCAAATTTTTCCCATCATCATTGTATAAAATATAGTACAGGTTAATCTACTATATAAAAATAAGTCGGGTTTTCCTTCCTGACGCTATAACTCCAGAACGCACGAACCGATTTCTAAGGTTTTGCATTCGTTGGAAAGGTCTCGGGCTCCGTGAGGTTTATAGCAAAGAAAATTCTGGAAAGATTTGAAAAGAACAGCGGGAAAATCTTTTTTCACATACAGCGCCATCTCTAAGGATATGGATGGAAACGAAAAGATTGAGCCACAGCGAAGCGTGGTCGGGCCGCTAGTATAAATATATAATCCATTTATTCAAAAACTTCTTACTTCTCTTCTTCTTTCCTCTACTTTTCCGGAATCTAAGATTAACTCATTAATATCATGATATTTTATACAGATAGACAATGTGATGATTTAAATTGAATTGATTCAAATTTGAACTTGAGTTTTTTTTACATACCACTAAGGTGGTAAACAAGCATGCGAACAACCTGATAGAAGTCTGTTACCACAGTCTATGAACGCGTGCTACATCAGCGGCATCACACGCCCATTGCCGTGTTCAGTAGCATTTTTTTGTCAGTTCCAGTTCACAATCACGCGAGCGAGCGACTCCTAGCTCGCTCGCGTGACACAACAAGCTTGATTTGACGTGAGACAAGAAGCTGACATTCCTCGTGAGCGACATACTTGTTAGCGAAGTCGAACTGTATCAATCCGTGGGCGTCTTCAATGGTAGTGCTGGAGTCGACGTGCAGCGGGACGGCGGCCAGCGGCTGCGTGGCGGCGGGCCAGGCGGGGCAGCGGGGCAGCGGCACGTGGCGCCGGGACACCGTCACCACGCCCAACGACACTGTACTGGAGACAAACCACTGCCACGTCTAGATTTTCAGGAGATTGGGGAGTGATGGTATGGCCCCGATGCTTGGTTCGCCGAGCGTCGGTTCGCCACGAGCTTCTCGACTTAAGAGTACGCAAGTAGCCTGCATGCAGGTGAAAGCGGAGTAAGACCTGCTACTGTTCCACTTGCGTGCTCGGTTGGTTTACCGAGCGCAAGAGCGGAGCAGGTAAAGGTCCTTCCGTCTGGTTGGTTTACTGGACGGGAGATTCGCAATCCTGTGATATAACCGGAAGGTTGGTACGTGCCAAGTCTAGATTCCATACACATATTATTTTGGGGTGTAGGTGGATCACCACCACCTTTGAGCCAAAGCCAACCTCACCTGCACCCTGCTGACTGACCGTCGGCGAAAGAGAGGTAGGAGGGCTCAGGGTATTTATAAGCTGCCCGACTGGAGAAGGAGCTCCACCTCACAGAATACAGCAGCCAAATAACAATTCCCTTGAAAGTTGTTGTATTCATGCAATGAGTGAGACCACCAGGAAGGAGTTGGTACAAAAAACAAATGTGATATAAATTAAATACCATTTTTAAATTTGTAAAAATTATGCGTTCAGACTGTAAACTGCCAATGTTGTAAATCCTTTATTACATTACCTTTAGTGCACACTCTCCTCAGATAGTGACACAAACATTTCAATTTCTCCAAAACAGAGTCCGACGGTGACGCTTCATACAATCTGGAAAACAAATGGCGCTAATGAGCTCTTGTTCGTTGTTGTGTAACAACTCTGTAACTCAGATGAAATATCTTAAAGACAGCAATAGTGTTTGGCACCAAGTGCAACGTAGCATAACGGTCGTCAATCCTTATTCATCCCACAGCTGGGATACGGGTCTTCCCTCAATCGTAGGGGTTTAGAACATACTCCACGACGCTGCTCCTCGACGCTTCTGCGGGTTGGCGGAAGTCAGTGTTTTCAAGTCGCCTATTGGCCACTGACTTGGCTTGGCGACAACGGCCGCGACCGAGGCTTAATCTGCCTTCCGAAGAACGGAGGAGCTCGAGATAAATATTGAATAAATATTGTCAGAAAAATTACACAGCGCCATTTAGCCCCAAAGTAAGCGAAGCTTGTGTTATGGGTACTAGACAACTGATAAACATACGTAAATACATATAAACCCATCCATGGACAGGCTACGGTCGACGTTGCTTGACTTGACGCCATCGAGATCCACAAGCATTACGGTAACGAAGCGTTTTTGTTTTTATATAACAGTGGGTAAAGGAACATGTTTTTATAGAACCCGCCTGATATGAAGCGTTACTGTATTTTTTAGACTTTAATGCGAAAGTGTATTTATTTGTTTTCTTCCAACTATGCTTTAATTTCATCACAATCACACTAAAAACTCAGTACAAAACGAGTCTTTAATGCTCTAGAGCAATAAAAATGTATGAAATTTCATTATTGCACAGTTTTTTTTAATCGCACCAAAAGGTGCCAATCTCAATGGATTAGCTCTATTCAGCCAGCCGATATCAATACTTTTTTTTTCGTACGTATTATTCGTTTCTATCCTACTTGTTCCAAATTTAAAAAATGATTGCTGCTAACTCTGAGTTAAAAATGAAAGAAATTTAAAAAAGTGATTTGGCGAGAACTTTGTTAATTTTGCTTGACAATATTTTTGGAAACGATAAAAGTGTGATACTATCTGGTTTTGAGTGCTTCGGCTTCGAATTAAAATGGAATCATCTAGCGACACATTAACTCCGGAAAACATTCTAAATGAAGCCGACAGTGTTATAGAAACTTCTATTTTAACTGTTTGATATGAGTTTCTTATAACTACTATTCCTATTGGTATTAGTTGAAAGAAAAGCAGATTATGCACCTCGCCTTAAGTAATTTATATTGCCCTCGTGCCTGTTAGATTAGAGCCCTCGCTCACGCTCGGGCTCTAAATCAGGCACTCGGTGCAATAATAAATTACTTTGTGCTCGATGCAATAATCTACTATTGTTTTTTCTTGGCATAAAAACAGCTCAACAAGCATCAAACCACAATCATGTACCGTCTTCTCTCAATTGAACAGGTTTAGAGCTCAACCGCGGAAAGGCGGTGGAACTCAACAGATTTAAAGTGAAATTTGAAACAAACATAACATAATTTTGATCTGGAAAAGGAGACATTCCCCAAATAAATAAAAATTATAAGTCTGTAAGAAAGTTTCATAATATCAACTTACGTGGTAAAATTTATGTGTGGATAATTGCAATACTCCGATGTCCGCTTTGTCGTGTTCCTTCTGGGGAACGTGCAGAAGAACGCGTTCGCCAACAAGCTGGCGATCTGTTGCTGGGAGAGTGACACGGAGTGGTTTACGTGCTGTCTGAAATGTTACAATTTTAATATTTTCTGGAAGGCACGCGTCCGAACTTATTAGGTACACATGTTCTTGAATGGTAGCCTACATCAGATCTTTGTTACCATAATTATATATTTTAAATATTCACTTTTTCAAGGTTTTTTTTTTATAATGCGTTGGGTGGCAGACAAGCATACGGCCCGTCTGATGTAAAGCGGTTACCGTAGCCATATTAACGCTCGCAACATAAAATATCGCTCGCACGCCGCCACCCTCGTTGCCGATGCAGCATCTCCTTCCCTTCTGGTGACATCACTCACTCACAAGAACACAACAACCCTCAAGGGTATTGTTATTTGGCTGCGGTATTCTGTGAGGTGGACGTACATTCCCCAGTCGGTTAGCTTACAATTACGCTCCCTACTTCGCTTTTCGCAAGTGCTTCGTTTCACAGTCAGCAGGTTGTACCGCGTGCAGGTGAAGTTGGCTTTGGTTCACAGATGGTGATGAACCACTTACACTCCAAAATTTAATTAGCCCAATATTGAATTCCTTGCACGTCGTATCTGAGGTATATAATTTGGTGGCAACTAATGACAATGATGAAAAGTTTAGAGAATTTAGTAATTTATATACTTACTTCAGTAACGGTATCGGAGCTTGAATTAACTTGGGTAATGCCAGTGCCATCTTAGCAATTTGTGGAAGAGTCACTTGAAAAAACATATCCGCTTCATCTGACTCAATAGACTGGAAAAAAATTACTTGATTATATGCCTTTTTGTTAATCTAAGAATACACAGCCATCATAGAGCAGCACAGTTGTCACGTTGGCTAGTGAAATATCCCACCATTGCCAATCATCATCATCATCATCAGGTCATTTTAGTCGCCACTACAGGAGCACGACCCTCTCTCGTCCGTCCCAGACAGAAGGAGGATTTGGCCTACACTCCCCTTGCTGGCCAGACGAGTTGGGGAGGCCTGATCGATGTTTTATAATGTATTTCCCTTAGTCGCCTTGTACGACATCCGCGGGAAGAGACGGAGTGATTCTATTCTAGTCTGCCGGAAACCACACGGCCAATAGCCATTGCCAATAGACATATAAAAAAAACAAAAAGAACAACACCAACTTTGCATGTTTATTGTATGTAATGATTTTTTTAGCTCAGCATATTGGCTCCGCTTCGCCTGATGGTAAGTGAAAAGAGGAGCCCCAGTCGCATCGGCAATGGATGAGAGACCTTGATGTCCTGTCGGTTGACACTGCCATGCTAGACAAGCTCGATGGTCTAATGGTTAGCAATGACCACTTTGACCCCGAGGTCACGGGTTCGATACCCGCACAAGATAAACATTTGTGTGCATGAACATGTCTGTTTGTCTTGGTCTGGGCGTTTTCTATGTATTTATAAGTATGTATTTACAAAAAAAAATGTATTTAAGTACATTTATCAGTTATCTAGTACTAGACTACAAGCCCATGGAAAAAATTTACCTGTGAAATGAATCAACGTGAATAACGCTTAGAAGGCTGTTACTAAATCAGAAAATAACTCTGAGCACTATGCCGTCATTTGAATATGGCGCCTATCAGGGGAAGTACCTTCACCTTACAGAACCCTGAGTGCAGCCAATTAACAATACCTTTGATGATTTGTGTGTTCCTATGAGTGAGTGAGGTTGCCAGACGTGAGATACTGTGAGGATGTCATCATGCGATTTATATTCATTGCGTTTTAGTTGAAATTCGGATGAAACTACTCTCTCTTAGTCCTATAAAAGGACTAAGAGAGAGTAGCTTTGGTCTAAATATATAAATAGAAGTACTCACATCATTAAATAGTTTATGGAGCGATCTGAAAGTCCAGATATTTCGGAACTTAGTATTGTATGACAATATGACATCGGCAAGCTCCTGGCTGTTCCTGACACTCTTCTGTAAGGCCTCTTGTATAATTTCCCATCTTCTCTTC
Source organism: Hypsopygia costalis (assembly GCA_937001555.2). Lineage (NCBI taxonomy): Eukaryota > Metazoa > Arthropoda > Insecta > Lepidoptera > Pyralidae > Hypsopygia > Hypsopygia costalis. The sequence goes on along the minus strand of OW443338.2, from coordinate 24,989,788 downwards.
AAATGTGTCTTTCCATAGCTCTAGAACAACATTCCAAAACATTTTATATTTATTTAGCCAATTTGGATGGCAGCCAGTTTTGTATTGTCTAAGTATTTGAATATACAGCTGAAGACATGGTAGATGAAATATGCTAAGATATAAAAATGAAATATAAAAATGTACTTCAAAGTTGTAAGATTGATACTTATTATACCATTGAAAAACCAAAGTTACGACTTTGGAATGAAGCTAATCACGATATTGACCTCCCTACCAACATCATCAAAAATATCATCAAAATAAGCTAAGCAAAGACCCCCCTTCCCCCGCTCAAGCGCTTACCTAATACTATAATGGCCCCTATCTACAATATTTTATATATGTATATACCTAAGTGATAAAAAATCTATGATATTTTATATATAGTTAGAGCAGTATGCAACAAAAGGAAAAGAGCACGGACAACAGGGAGGTATCTTATCTATAATTTTTCAATAATTATTTTTTATTAGTGCTAACATTTGCCTGATGGTAACTGGCACAGGACTGAGTGAATGGTGATCACATTTTAAGTTCTTTAGTTATTGGTTGGACATGCATACATACAGGTCAAATACATTAACCTCCTCTTGAGCTTTGCGGAAATTTAAAAAACTTGTACATATATACTTACATCTTCAACAGGGTACAGACTGTGTTTCGAACATGGCATTCTCACAAAATCATGATCCCACTTCTCTTGGCCAACGTGAGGTTTCGGAGGCCTATCCATTGGTATAGTCCCATTATTCTCAACATGGTACAACACTGTATGGTTATATGTTGGGGTCACCAGAGGGAACTCTGGAGTACTCCACGGGGACTGAGCCCCTAAGATTTCAGTAATAGGAACTCCCCTCCAAGTTTCGCTACCTGAGCCTGAGTTGTTTGTATCCATCCTGTCTTTACAATATGTTTGTTTTTGATCTACTGTAATTATATGATTTGGATCTAAAACAGCAATCAAAATTTTGATAAAATGTTACATACTTTTCTTTTATAAAATATGCAATATTTCCACAATACTAATTAAATAAAGAACAGTAAATCAATAAAATAATACAGACAGTGATAACAATAGCAAAGGTTATCTTATCAGCATTGAAGGTACTTACAATAATAATTTATGTAGTAAGATGAAGTAGCTACTTTTTTGATTAAATTCATAAAAAGATTTTGCTAAATGTTCTATTTAAACAACAAATACAAATCAAGAATTCTCATAACCTCAACAGTAAGAGTCATATCCAGAGATATAGATATCGGTTCGATGAATCAAAATCACAGCACAGATCACTGTATTAGATCAAAATTAAAAGTAATCCATGACAAAAACTAAATCCCAATTGCCGATGAAGAGAATTTATTTGACATTCGAATTTATTTGATTCATTCGATTGATGTTACCAACTAGAGATGTGGTAGATCGATTAACACTGATAGATTTTTCAATTATTACAGTAATCAATCATCAATCGCTATCGTTTATGATCTGCATTTATCGATTATAATCAATTATGACTAAAAATATAAAACAGTACTGCACTACCAAATAGTCTTTATCTAAGGGGCCGTCCATTAATCACGTGAGGTTTATTTTTGCATTTTTAACACCCCCCACCCCCTTGGTGATACTTGGTGAGGTGTGAGGCTAACCCCCCCCCCCCCCCCCCTTAAAATCACGTGTATTTTTGTATTTACAAAGAATCTTAAAATTTTCAGAATATTAATAAAGATTTTTGTTACACCACTAAGGTGACAAACAAGCATACGGTCCGCCTGATGGAAAGCACTTAAAAAAATAAATACACGTGATATCTTACTACACCCCCCCTCCCCCCTTGTGATGTTTCGTGATTTTTGCCGAACCCCCTCCCCCCTGTTTCGAGCCTCACGTGATTAATGGACGGCCCCTAATAAGGGTGTAGACAGTAAACGAAATATAATACAAATTATTGTTTTTCTGAGAGTTTAAATTAAAGAATTACCGAAAATGACATATATATACTCATTATGTTTATTATCTTTTTTATTTTAATTATTAAAAAGTAAATCTTTAATCCGTAATATCACGTGATCGCAAACACCGATCACAGCGTGTGACGTCACGATCTTCTAAACATTGTGTGTGACAGTGACATTTTGATGTAAACATAAAGATTAGTTTGAACATTTTACTTTTGATTTGATAAAAATAAGAAATTAAGTGAACATTTGTCACATTAATTTGTAAAGTTTTCCATATGAGTTGTGTCCTGTACTTACGCGCTTGTTCGCGCTTTCATACTCCACTAGGCAAGTTCCGTCTATGTGGAAGACTGCGAATGTGCACCCTGTGCCTAAAAAGTGCGACAGGTCAGATCCATCGAATTACAGGCCTATTGCTGTTACCTCCCTTCTCTCCAAGGTGATGGAGCGTGTAATTAATACTCGGCTCCTTGGATACCTAGAGGATCACGACTTGATCAGCGACAAACAATATGGCTTTCGCCATGGTCGCTCAACTGGTGATCTTCTAGTGTATCTTACGCACCGATGGGCTTTGGCGGTGGAGAGTCAAGGTGAGGCATTGGCGGTTAGCCTGGATATGGCAAAGGCGTTCGATCGGGTCTGGCACCGCAGTCTTCTTTCGAAGTTACCTGCATACGGTCTGCCCGAGGGGCTATGCGAATGGGTTGCTAGCTTCTTGCCCAGCAGAAGCATTAGAGCCGTTGTAGATGGCAGTTGCTCCGATAGCATGGACATCAATGCTGGCGTCCCGCAGGGTTCTGTATTGTCCCCGACGCTGTTTCTGCTGCATATTAATGATATGTTGTATAATGACAGCATTCATTGTTATGCAGACGATAGCACCGGGGACACTTATTACACGGGCCGCGCAAATATCCCTCGTTCTTTGGTGGAGGAGAGCCGCGAACAACTTGTGTCGCAAATTGAGAGCACACTAAGTAGAGTGTCCGACTGGGGGCGACAGAACTTAGTGCGTTTTAACCCCTCTAAGACACAAGTCTGCGCGTTCACCGCTAAGAAAACCCCATTTGCTGTGGCTCCACACTTCGAAAACACACCCCTCACCATCGCCAATAATATTGGTATTCTAGGAGTTGACATCTCCAGCGACGTCCAGTTTCGATGTCATCTGGAGGGGAAGGTCAAGCTGGCATCGAAGAAACTAGGTGTGCTCAACAGGGCGAAACATTACTTCAACCCGCGGCAAAGACTTATGCTTTACAAAGCTCAAGTTCGGCCGCATATGGAGTACTGTTGCCATCTATGGGCGGGAGCGCCTAGATACCAGCTTGCACCTTGTGACTCGATTCAAAGGCGTGCTGTGAGGATTGTTGACGATCCCAAACTGACAGACGGTTTAGAACCTTTAAGTCTGAGAAGAGATTTTTGCGTCCCTTTGTGTGTTCTACCGTTTGTACAATGGGGTGTGTTCAGAGGAGTTGTTTGACATGATGCCCACGGCTTCCTTCTACAGTCGCACCGCTCGCCATCGACAGGGAATTCATCCTCACACTTTAGAACCGAAATGGTCACGTACTGTGCGGTTCCAGAGAAGTTTTCTTCCACGTACTATCAAGCTGTGGAATGAATTGCCTGTTGAGGTTTTCCCAGGAGACTACAGCATGGGGTTCTTCAAAAAGGGCGTGAAGAGGTTTTTACAGGGTCGGCAACGCGCATGTGATGCCTCCGGTGTTACAGGCGTCCATAGGCTGCGGTAACTGCTTTCCATCAGGCGGACCGTATGCTTGTTTGCCACCTTAGTGGTATAAAAAAAAAAAAAAAATATCATTTGGCATCTGAAATAACAAAGTACATTGTTCATAACCAGATTTTTAAACCTATAAAGGAAAATAACCTATGACTGTGTCTTCTTCACCAAGTTAACAGTATTTTTGTACGGAACTTCAAGACATTATGAAATAGAATTGTAACAAAATATTACTTACATCAAAATGATCTTCGCAAAAATAAACATTTTGCGCTGTTAGTGGTTTATCTCTCCTAGCCTCCTAGTTGAAACTACTTTTTTCGTATTGCCTTTTGTTTCGGCACGAGCACAAACAGTTTTTGTGGTGTTTTGATTGTAGTATTTTGACACAAAGGTACTGCACAATACTTGTAGAACTTGTAATCCATTTCTATACAGTTTTTATTTGTATACGCATAAAATATACAATGAACTGCATCCGCTTACTATGAAACAATGTTGTTGTTTAGAGGATCGTGACGTCATAGCGACGCCATGACAGAACTTTAGCGTTTTGCCGGGAAATTTTAAAACGAAATTTAATAAGTGGTTTTTTAATTTAAGTAAGAGTGTATTTTTTTTTTATATATTCTTTAGGTGTAATAAATGTACGTCTGTAAAAAAAATATTTCCAAAAAATAGTCTACACCCCTATTGTCCTTGTACCCCTAATGTACTATTGACATTAGCAACTACTATGTGGCAACCCTATCATGGCAAACAAGGAATTCCCAAATTTATTTTTTGTGAAAGCTACTGATGTATTATGGGCCATCTATAAATTACATCACACGTTAAGGGGGAGGGAGGGGGTCGACGAAGTGTGATATTGTGTGACAAGGGGGTGGGAGGGTGTTAAATTTCGTGACGTAACATTTCAAAATCTATTATAATCTAAGTGTTAAAACACGTACCTTAAATTTGCAAAATATGTGACGTCACACTAGAGAGGAGGGGGAGGGGGGGAGATCTCACAAATGTGACCAGCAGTGACAAGGACGGGGGAGGGGTCATAAAAACATGAAATTCGTGTGACGTAATTTATAGATGGCCCCATTTATGTCGTTATAAGGACATTTTTTTATTAATACGATCACAAATCACTGGACGGTGAGACGACAGGTGTTATGACCTATTTAATTAACACGACACGTATATTTTAATTTTACTTAATTGTTAAAAGGCAACCCAAAAAGGAGAAATTTTTTCCTAGGAATTTGCCTCTCTAGGCAAATTGTGAAAGAACTCATAAAATTAACGTAGCTATATTCCTCGCAATATCACATCAAATATCAATTTACAATCTAAGTAGATTGTATTACAAGTTTTATCTCACGAACATTATGCTCCTTGTGGGTTTCGAACCCACACCAACCCTGATTTCCAGACAAGGCAGACCAACTGACCATCAAACTCATCAAAGAAATAATTGTCGATAATCGATTAACAATCATTAATTGAACGATTATAATTAAAAGCGTAATCGGCTAATCGATTCGAGCATCACTATTCCACCCAAATCCACATGCCCATTAATCAAATTACATTACGGCTCTGGAATAAAGGTCATTAGAACCCGTCTTTGTATTATTTCTCTACTTATTCTCGGCATATTATTATTATTTCCAATACTATATCGAAAAATGATCTTCCCACACTTCCAATGTTTTTACAAGACCTATCCAACGACACCCCACACTATGGGGTAGGTGGAGAAAAAAAATCATCCCCATTTTACGTGTAGGGGAAGTACCCCGAAAAAAATTATTTTTCAAAATTTTATTCTACCACTTTGTCAGCATAGTTAATATGTGTCTACATGCCAAACTACAGCTTTCTAGTATCAAGCGTCTCTGAGCTAGGCCGCGGAGGGACGGACAGACGGACATGGCGAAACTATAAGGGTTCCTTGTTTACTACGGAACCCTAAAAATCACATATGAACATACCAGTCAACAGTCACTGTCCCCTAAATTAGATGAAATTTCATTGCTGAGAAAATCCACTAAACATTACTAACTTCGCACTGGGACTAAAAATTGTTTTAGTCATTATAAGCAAGGTAGGTAGGTATTTTAAATGATAAAATTCACAATCCATGTGCTATAGAGGCTACATACGTTGCAACTTCGCTCTATGGTATTATGAGTATGCCTTGACATATGTCTAATGTAAACAAGTTTTAATTATTATATTCTTCTACCAAATAAACAACGCTTTTATTTAAATAGCTTGACGCTATATTATGTGGCGACGAGGATTAAAATTAAAATGAACAACGAACAATTTGCCCAATTTATAAGTGTGCAACAAACAACTCAACAACAAATTACACAGCTATTACAATTACTGCTGGCACAACAACAACGACAGGCAGCTCCCACACCACATGACGACGAAGGTACGGAGCCGACATCATCGCAAGGGAATATACCATGCGTACAAAAACATAACATTATTAATCAATTTAAATGTGACAAATTCAACCCGTCATCGACGACGATTGAGAATTTTTTTGACTATTTCGAAGCAAAATGTCGTATATGGGGAAAATGTGAAAACTTAAAAAAAGACCTTCTCATTGCATCTTTAACACCAGAGATTTATCATGAAATTAAGGTCGCATTTACCCCCGATTTCGAATCAAAGCCTTACGAAGCTCTGAAAGAGAAATTGTTAGATTTATATCGCACGCGGAAGACGAGATTCAAAGCACTACTAAATTTTTGGAACTGCACCAGAAATCCGAATGAGAAAATGGAACAATACGCCAATAAACTCAAGGAACTTAGTAAAGATTGTCACTACACTGGAGACATACTGGAACGGCAACTGCGTGATCGGTTTGCTACAGGATTGAATCACACTCAATTAGAAATCGATTTAAGACAAAAATGGCCAGATCTTTACAACATACAGGGCGATAAACAGGAAGAAGTCACTTTCATGCAGGTATTTTCATTCTGTGCTGCACGAGAAATTGCTGAAATTGATACAAATACAGTTCAAGACATAAGAAGAATCAAAGGTGACAAACCAAGGAACACTCGAAAATTACGACCAGAACAATGCCGACGCTGCGGTAAAAACGAGAGACACCGTTATGAACTTTGTCCTGCTAAGGGTTGTATTTGTGACGCATGTGGAACAGAAGGACATTTTGCAGACTGCTGTATCAGAACAGGACGAGCACATTTACTTCAAGATTCTACAAAGAAATCGACGCCTAAGGAACGAAAAAAGCTTAATAGAATTAAGAGCGCCCCTAGATCATCTACAGGAAGTTCGGACAGTAACGATACGGAATCTGAAACTGAGAGTGAGGACAATCCAGTTTACAAGATTAATGGCACAACAAGATGCAAAAAGATCGATGTACGAATTAACGGCTATAAATGCACAATGGACTGGGACCCAGGTTCAGTTTATTCTATTATTAGCACGAGGTTCTGGAGAACAATAGGAGCACCCACACTTACAGAGGGACCTAAACTACAAGCCTATGGTAACACAACGCTTAAACCTAAAGGAATCACTGAAGTATCAGTCGAAATACAAGGTACACAAAAATATCTACCTGTCGTCGTTATGAAAGCAGCTGAGCCCATGCTATTCGGATTACAGTGGAGCGAGATATTTGGTATGTCATTTCCGACCCCAGTTTACTCACTCAGGGAAAGTATACCTACCACATTACAAACTTTGCTAAACAACTATACGGCACTCTTTGATAACAAACTTGGGAAAGTAAAAGATTACTTAGTAAACATATACATAAAACCGGGTGCTGAACCTAAACATCTGTCACCTCGGCCCATTAAATTTAGTATGAGGAAGAACATAGAGCTGGAATTAGAAAGATTAACGAGAGAAGGTATAATTTCACCTGTTGATCCAAACGCAACACCTATTGAGTGGGCCACTCCTACTGTTAATGTCCTTAAGAGCAATGGTCAAATACGAATATGTGGTGACTACAGAATAACCATAAATCCCGTGTTGATAGCACATACCCACGCAGTACCCCTATTCGACCAACTACGCCAACGATTAGCCCACGGAGAAAAGTTTTCGAAAATAGACCTAAAAGATGCGTATTTACAATTTGAAATTGCTTCAGACTCTAAAAAGTTTACAACTATAACCACACACAAGGGTTATTATCAGTACAACAGGATGCCATTTGGTATCACTACAGCTCCCTCTATTTTCCAACGCTTCCTCGGAAATCTGTTAGAAGACTTGCAAAATGTCTCCGTATATTTCGATGACATTGCCGTGACAGGCAAAAATGATGCGGAACACCTTCGTACGATGTCGATGGTCTTTGACAGATTAGCAAAGGCTGGCCTTAAGGTTAATTTAACGAAATGTGTGTTTTTACAACCACAAATTGAATATCTTGGGCACATCATTGATAAGAATGGAATACGTCCCTCCACGTCCAAAATACAGGCTGTTATGAATGCCCAGGCACCGAGTTGCGTTAAAGAACTGCGCTCTTTCTTGGGGCTTGTCAATTTCTACGAACGGTTTGTTCCTCAACTACATAGTATCTGTGCTAATTTACACAGTCTAACAGGAAAACATCAAAAGTGGCGTTGGACAGAAAAAGAGAACAAAATTTTTGAAAACACGAAGAAATTAATAATGAATTCCAAGCCGTTGCTGGCATTTAATGAAACCCGACCACTTTATTTAGCATGTGATGCGTCTGAAAACGGTGTTGGGGCAGTTTTGTTTCACATGAATGGAAATTTGGAACAACCCATTGCGTTTGCTTCGCGGAAGCTAAAACCAGCTGAATCCAAATACTCAGTCATCGATCGTGAAGCTTTAGCCATTTTCTTCGGTATTCAGAAATTTGACCAATATTTGCGAGGAATGAAATTCACATTAGTTACCGATCACAAGCCTTTGGTTCACTTACTTGGCCCTCATCGTAATTTACCTAAAATTGCGAATAACAGATTAGTTCGGTGGGCACTATTGATTGGTGCTTACAATTATGACATTGTTTTTAGGAAAGGTAAACATAATATTATGGCGGATTATTGTTCTAGAATGCCTGACGCATTTGAAACCCCCACAGAAGCTGAAATCGCTGTACATAAAATTAGTAATCGCATCCAGGAAGATAAACTTGACGATTTACCTCTCACGGAAGAGTCTTTAAGGGTTGCTACGCAAAACGACCCAATATTGAAGCAAGTACGTCGATTTATTCGTCATGGTGGGAGAGATATTGCACATATTCCTGATAATGTGAAACCATATTTTCGAAAACGAGAGGAGCTCTCTGTTGAAAATAAAATTGTATTGTGGCAAGGAAGAATTATCATTCCAGAAACCCTGCGCAAAACAGTATTACATTATCTTCATATCGGCCATCCAGGTATGACAGCCATGCGCGCTCTAGCACGTTTCCATGTATGGTGGCCAACAATTGAGGAAGACCTTTTCGTAAAACGTTGCCGAACGTGTCAAGAGAATAGACCTCATAAAACCGAGTTACCCATATACGCCTGGTCAATACCTGACAGAATCTGGGAGCGTCTACACGTTGATTTTGCGGGACCTTTCGAAGGGAAATACTGGCTTGTCCTAGCAGATGCGTTGTCCAAGTGGATTGAAATCAGACCAATGAATCATATAACATCTACAAAATTATGTCATGAACTGGATGAAATCTTCACTACTTTTGGATTACCACAAATGATCGTATCAGATAATGGCCCGCAATTCTTTTCAGAAGAATTCAAAAAATATTGTAAAGAGCAAGGCATTTTGCATGTTACGTCATCGCCGTACCATCCCCGTACGAATGGACTTGCGGAACGTTTGGTACGCACTTTTAAAAATAGAATGTGTTCCAGTAGAGGTGATCCACAAGACGTCAGGAAACGTCTACAAAATTTTCTGTTCACTTATCGCAATACCCCACACTCCACCACTGCCAAATCACCGGCCCAAATGATGTTTGGACGGCAACTGTGTTGCGTTCTCGACAATATACGACCTAGTTCTAAGAGAAATTTGCAATACAGACAAATTCAAACTAACATAGCTTCAGAACCATCTACACCCGAACATTTTCCAGGCGACGAAGTCTATGTTCGTACAAAAAATGAAGATCATTGGGAGCCCGCAGTCATAAACAGGAGGACCCATAGATACTCCTATGTGGTCAACACTGCTGCTGGAACGGAGAAGAGACGACACGCGGATCATATCCGCCCACGTATTGACAGTACGCCACATCAATCTCCACCGGAAAATCCAGAAATATTTACCACTCCCCTTGCTTCAGACCCACCGACAGTATCTATCTACTCTCGACATCGCGAACTTCCATTTCGAGAAGATGCTGGTGTTGAAGAACCCAATTCTGATCTTACACCTGACACCGAGAGAGCGTCCCCTTTAGTTGAGACTCCAGTCACAGTCACAACTGGCCCGAGAAGAAGCAATCGCGTTGTACAACCACCACGCCGGCTATTAGCAGAGATGTAATGCCCCAGTCCTAAAAAGAGGAGGATGGGAGGAATGCTATAGAGGCTACATACGTTGCAACTTCGCTCTATGGTATTATGAGTATGCCTTGACATATGTCTAATGTAAACAAGTTTTAATTATTATATTCTTCTACCAAATAAACAACGCTTTTATTTAAATAGCTTGACGCTATATTACCATGCAATTTCAATACTTTAATGAATGTCTGTGGAAATAATAGAGAAAACAGTGAAACATATTCATATTCATTTATTCACTTGATTTGCAAAAAACACATGACATACAGGTCAGGTTAGGTGGTAAATAGATTTTTACAAATCACCTATTCAAGGTATTCGTGAAATATGTAGGTACCATTATCAACAAAAAATAACAATAATAAGATTAGGTTATACAATATTATGATATAGTATATACAGTACATAACAGATTAGAATGTCTAATTTTTATTAATAAAGCAAATTGTCATAATTTAACTATATTACTATTAATAATGAAAATAATAGGTAATTTCAAGTTAAATAGTAATGTCATAATGAAAAATTAAAAATCAATTAATAAATTTGTCATTGAAGTATTCCTTGATGTTGTAATATGCCTTATTAATAAGTAACTTATTTAATTCAATTTCAAATTTACCTACTTGGAAGGCTTTTAGAGAGTTTGGTAAGTGATTAAAAACTTTAATAGCCATATAGTAGCAGTTGTTTTGGTATAGCGTGAGGCGCGTTGTTGGTATGCTCAAATCATTCAAGCGGCGTGGGACGCATCGGGTAGTCATGTCACCAACTCTTTGGAAATAATGTGGATGATTTTTAACGAGTCTACATAATTCAAAAATGTATATACATGTAACTGTTAAAATTTTGTATATGACAAATAGGGTTCGACATGAGACTTTTGGCGCTGTGAGTGTGATAATTCTTAGGCAGCGTTTTTGCAGAACGTTGACAGCCTGCACGTCTGTGGAGTTGCCCCAAAGAATAATCCCATATCTCATCCACGCTGCTGCATGACTATGGTATGCCGTGAGAGTACATTCTACGTTCGTGCTCTTACGTAACCGCTCAATTTGCTCACTACAGTAGCAATGTGTTGTTTCCAAGTCATGGAAGAGTCCATTGTTATCCCAAGCAGCGAAAATTTGTCAACGTGTTCAATTTTTTTACCACTTTGAGTTATATTAAGTGTCAACCCCGGCTTCTGATACGGTTTGAACTGCATCACTTTTGTTTTGTCAAAATTTACTATAAGTCCTATTTCATTTAAATGTGTTATAATATTATTTAAGCATTCAGTTATTATGTCATTTAAGTCACTAAGATCATTGCTGTCACACGATATCAAGATAGTGGCGTCGTCTGCGAATAAAACAATTTTGTGGGGCATTACAGATGTAAGCTCATTTATGTATACTAAGAACAGTAGACAACCCAGGACACTTCCTTGCGGTATAGATCCACGTACGATCTTACTGGAAGAGCTAGTCCTCGTTAATTCGCGTGTGGTCTCATTAAGGTGTGTTATCTGAACCATCTGTCTTCTATTTGTCAGGTAAGAAGTTAACCACTTTTTTGGTAAACCGCGAATTCCGAGCAATTCCACTTTTTTAACAAGATCCCATGGGAAACGCGATCATAGGCTTTGGACATGTCCATGAATATTGCAATAGCAGACTTATTTTGATTTAGTGTATTCAGGACTTCCAAAGTACAATCAAAAACAGCTGTTGTTGTTGAATGTTTTTTCCGGAAACCGTGTTGGGTTCTACTCAGAGCATTATATTTTTCCAAAAAGTTATACATCCGTTGACAGGCTGGTTTTTCAAAAACTTTTGACATAACTGGTGTAAGAGCTATAGGACGGTAATTTGACATGCAAAATTTGTTTCCTTTTTTAAAGCAAGGTATTATAATAGTTATCTTTAATGCGTCTGGAAAGTCGCCCTCTTCGTAAGACTGGTTTATTAAAAACGTTAGAGGTGGCAAAAACTCATCTATACAGTGCACTAGTAGAGTAGCTGGTATCTCGTCATAGCCACATGTATTGTTTCTTTTTAAATTTAAGATTACCTTTCGAATTTCGTTATCCGTTACTGTGCCCAAATAGAATGAATTCAACAGTGACCTAGAATTATTATTATTGAAGTTGATTTGATTTTGATTGGAATTAATACTTAAATAATATTTATTAAATGCAGTGGCTATTTTGGTGGGGGATGTCGTACTATTATTGTCAATTTTCAACGTTATGTTGTCATGCTTAAAATGTGTATTTGGTTTTATTTTTTCATTTATCATGTTCCACATGGTCTTACATTTATTACTAGAGGACATCAGTCTGCGTATGTTTGATTTCCGTTTTTCAGATGAAATTATTTTCTTTAGTATGTTACTATACTTTTCAGCATATATTTTTAATTGTTCATTTTTATATATTGTAGTTAAGTAACGCAATATCCGTTTATGGTAACAGCATTTTTTTATACCGTCTGTAATCCATTTCGTTTTCTTTCTATTTTTATTTATGACAATAATTTTCCGTGGTATGTATTTGTCCATAAGTGTTAATATTATATTTTGAAATTTATTGTAGTTAGTGTCTAAATTATTGTCTGGTCTTAGAATATTATTCCAATTTATTTTATTTAATGCTTTTTTGAACTGCTCCATATTTTTTATACTAAATATTCGTTTCTTTGTTTTGTACGACGTATTTTCTTTAATTTTACCTTGTAATGTAACTTTTCCCATTAAGGTTCTATGGTCCGAGAGATGGTAATCATGTACTTCTGTTTCCATATGTACATTCCCACTAACAATAAATTGATCTATACATGACGAGCAGTTTACCGTTTCGCGTGTTGGCGTACTAATTAGACATTTCAGACCAAAGTTCCTAATGAGATTTTCAAATCTACGTGAATTTTTTGTATCCTTTGTTACATCTAAATTTATATCGCCCGCTATTATAATCTTTTTGTTATGTGAGTGTTTCGTTACGTGGTCAAGTAAGGCTTGAAATTTTTCAAAAAATATTTCTACATCCCTTTCCGGTCGATAAATTGATATTATGATCATATTTGCTTCTATAACTTCGATAGCGCATAATTCTATAACAAATTCAACCGTGTAGGATTGGATGTCGATACGATCCTTAGTTTTTGACGTGACAACGTCTTATAAATTGGTTAGCCGGGTGACACTTCAAGAAACTGGGTCACGTTATGCGCTTACAATGAGAGCGAGTGAAAGGCGCGTGCCTTTCACTCGCTCTCATTGTAAGCGTGTCGTGGACGCGTGTCCCTTCTAAGAGCGAGAGAGACAGACATAAAAAGTGAAAGGCATGCGTCCCTTCCACTCGAAAACATTTTACCACTCAAAGTCGTTGTCACGTAAAACTTTCGCCCGTATACCGACTTTACAGGCAACCAATTTTTTTTTATATTTTGTCTAGTATATATAGCCACACCACCATGTATATGACTTTTTCGTAGGTATTTAGCACGTAACTCATAGCCCTCCATTATGTAAAGATGATAATTATTTGGTAACAGCCAGTGCTCATTCATTACATAATTAAAAACCACAATTGTTTACAAATTTAGTGTCGCCAAATGTAAAAAATGTTAATTCAAATTTAATTAATTTCTACTCTTTTCGGTTCATCGTCATCATCAGGTCAAATCAAATCAAATCAATATATCTTTATTCCTTGGACTATAAAAAGCACTTAGAAACGTCATACAAATGAAATATAAGAACATGTATCTAAATCATTACTACTCTAAATCCGCAGAGCCCGCAGAGCATAGTCATTTTAGTCTCCACTACAGGAGCACGACCCTCTCTCGTCCGTCCCAGACAGAAGGCGGATTTGGCCTACACTCATATGCCGCGTGGTTTCCGCCAGACAAGAATAGAATCTAGTCTTGTGCTTAATCGGACACACATAGGTGCACTGTACTAGTACAGTCCGATTAATGTACTAGTACACCTTAATAGTACTATTAGTACATATTATTACTCAGAAATATAGCCGATAATATAATCATATAACAATGTAAATTTGGTAATTACAAGCACTATACAGCGCTGTATAAGATTTTCTATGAATAAAACACACGGCGCTGAAAGCGATTTATACCAGTGCAGTGTGCTTACCTCCTATCTCGCTTACTCTTACGTTATCAATAGATGCAAGACGCTTTAATCTTTGTCTCTCGGACAGACCACAGACAAGTATTTCGGGCTTGGATAACTACACTGTACGAATAGTCCGATTAGGTCCGAATAAGAGTTCGCGTTTGGTAACGTTTCTTTTAGTACAGTGTCAAGTACCGTCACCTAATAGTTCATAGTACATGTACTACTCAAGACAAGGCTAATAGAATCACTCCGTCTCTTGCCGTGGATGTCGTACAAGGCGACTAAGGGAAATACATTATAAAACATCAATCAGGCCTCCCGAACCCATCTGACCAGACGCTGACCAGCGCTGCAGCGTGGGGAGTGTAGGCCAAATCCTCCTTTTCGGTTGCTCTTTATGTACTAATGCTGCACACTTTTGTCGGTTGTCTATGATAAGGAGATTCTTTGATTCACATTTCACATCATTAAACCTTTTGTGAAAAATATAACCGACTAAATTTATTTACTACACTTCAGATATTTTTTAAATCAATTTATGATTTAAAAAATAGCTGAAACCTGTTTCTCACCATAAAACAATCTTGAGGGGAATTTGTAGGGAATCAGCAGATTTATAACTACAAATTTGGGGAATTTGATTTAGATTATTGAGGAATTTGATAAACTGGCATTGGCAACCCTCCCAATAACAGCGAACCTTGCATCGGACACTCTGTTTTTTTTGTTGGTGTTTGTTTACAATAATTTTTTTAGATCAATTACAACTTCTTGCAAATCACAACAACTTTATAAACACTTACGGTACTAGTGTAAAATTTATTAATTATGAATTTGGAATTACTAGGTGAGTCTCAATATATATATCATTCATAAAACCGGGAAGTTTGCCTTTCGTTGTGTGATGATTTCATTTCTTTACATTTTTCAGAATCATTTGGACAGAATTATCCTGAGGTAAATATTTTAGCAGTTTCGTAGTTCAATAATGATGTTAAAGCATCAAATAAAACCAGTTTGTCTTCTGAATTTTTAGGAATTTGATGGAACCCTTGATTCAATCTCCCTGGCAGCAACATGCTCTTTTAATCGACGCGGTACACTGCTGGCAGTAGGATGCAATGACGGACGGATATTTATATGGGACTTTCTTACTCGAGGCATAGCTAAGTCAATCTCTGCCCACGTGTACCCTGTATGCAGTCTTAGTTGGTCGAGAAATTGCAAAAAAGTAAGTAATAGTAAGATATAAGAACGCAGTGCTTGGTATTTGCTCTGCTTAGAGATAGCTGATACATATGACTACAAAGTAAACTATTTAATATATTTATATTATCATACCGAGAGCTGTCACCAGTAGGTAACCAGCCGTTTTATGTTGCACCCTTAAAGAAAAAAAATGCAACACTGCATGTTTCACGTGGGTTGTAATTGGTTATTATACAAAGACAAGTTGTGGTTGTCAAATGAAATATGGAATAAATGTCAATATTCAGCTTCAAAAAATTCCAAAAACATAAATCTAAATTTTCCATACACTCGCAAGGCCATGCATTCCGTCGCAGAGTCACCTACTAAGCAAAGTCACATACTTAGACTACATACTGGCATTATGAAAAAGCATTGTCATTGGCGGGAACATTACGGTCGCTATTAACAAGAAAATTTAATTGAATTGAATCGAACTATCAAATCAAATGTTGAATCAACTATTTCCACGTAACAATATGTAAAATTCATTGGATACATAGATAAAAAATTAATTGACTTTGTAACAAAAAACAAATAATTTAGTTGTATTGACTAGCCGTGGTTGAATGTTGTACCATGTCAACTTTGAATCTAGGGGCTGCCTCATGTGCATGAACATGTCTTTTTGTCTTTGTCTGAGTGTTTTCTATGTATTATATGTATGAATTTACAAAAAAAAAAATGTATTTAGTATAATAAATCCTAATGAACTGGCTGCCAAGCTGACAACACGGTGTTATCGGAAGCGACTCAAAAGGAAGGATATCCTGATAGATGAGAAATGAGTAGAGGTTCTCACTGGAGGACTCACTCTAAACGTGACTGCAGCCTCCATCACATCTGCTTAAAGCACAAATTATTGCTGATTGCAGATACAACTCAAAAGAAAAAAAAAAAAAGTATAATAAATATCAGTTATCTATTCCCATAGTACAAGCTTTGCTTAGTTTGGGACTAGATGGTCGTGTGTAATATGTCCAGGAATATTTGTAATTACGTACCCATGTTAAATAACTCGTTTACAGTCATGTAAAAATTAACTATATTTATTTACAGCTTCTCTCTGCATCAACAGATCACAATGTGTGCATATGGGACATACTGTCAGGAGAGTGTGAACAGAGGTACCGGTTCCCTACTCCAATCCTGAGAGTGCAGTTTGACCCACGTCGAGACAAGAGATTCCTTGTTTGTCCTGTGAGGCACGCGGCGTTGTTGGTGGACACTGATGGAGAACACAAGATTTTGCCTATTGATGAGGATGTGAGAGCATTTTATTTGTTTAAGTGTTGCTAGGTCTGATTTTGGCATAGTATAATACCACATGTATTTGTTACAATTTCACGAGGCTAGGGAGACCCAAATGGTGATGAAGGCTTTTTTATTATAAATAATAAGAGGTTTTTTTTTATAATAATAATAGGCCATTTATTTATCCTTAATAATACCACAGAATAATACATCAATTTATCTTAATTATTATGTTAATATTGTTTTTCTTATCGAGGACCTCTTTTTGAGTAAAGCCCTCCTTCATTAGTAAATGCCTCCTCCATTTGATGAAGACTTCGGTTTTTTTATTAAATTTGTTTCAATATAATTAAAACAATTGAATGTAGAAATGGTAAATTCCAATTATTTTATCCATATTCCATTTGAAATAAGTTTCTGGGATCTGAATAAAATTTTTATTTTATTTAAATTTGTTCACAAACTATGTCTATCTATAGTACTTTTTTTTGGAAAAGGTGTTAAGTAGTTTGAATTGAAATGAAATTCATCACCTGCAAATTAATGTGAAATCATTTATTCACCCATTGGGCCCTTGTGGGCATACTTAGACACGTCTTCCACTTTTGATAAATAATAATTGTTATTTTTTGTATTTTTTTTTATCTACTAGCATTTCGGTATTGAACATTGGCAAAGAAGAAATGCTCAAAGAAACTTGCCAATATGGGTCTTTTTTAAAAAAAATAGATATTAGAGAATACAACAATTACAATTTTGATTGGTACATACTATCATCTCATTAAAATCACGTAATTATTTCAGGGCGATATAAACGTGATAGCATCCTTTGATCGTAGAGGAGATAATGTCTACACGGGAAATGCTAAAGGAAAAATTTTGATAATGGACTCTCAGACGTTGGCAATAAAGGCTAGTTTTAAAATAACAGTTGGCACTTCCAGTACAACCAGTATCAAAAGTATAGAGTTTGCTAGAAGAGGAGAGTGAGTATATTTTTCAATCTTACTATTACCATACCCCGGCCACTCCATACAAATGTCGCTTATGAACTACTACATTAACAATGACGTTTGTGCGGAGCGTGAAGGAGCGTGTATCGAAAATTTTACCTCCAAAATTATATTACCATACCCCGGCCACTCCATACAAATGTCGCTTATGAACTACTACATTAACAATGACGTTTGTGCGGAGCGTGAAGGAGCGTGTATCGAAAATTTTACCTCAAAAATTTTCAATTTCCTAGATGTACCTTGGACACAAAAAGTTTGCGGAGCATTGGTGTATACGACGCTAACAAATTGTTCCAGATTCGTCTCACATGGGAGGTAATGTCGATACGAGAGAGTGGAGTGGTCATACTGCACATAGTGCTATTACTTATACAATTCTATTGCTATCCTTAATTAAAATGGATACCATGTGCAACTACATAATATCATACGCAAATAAAAAAATATTGAATGAAGAACAATCGACTAACTATTCTAATTTCAGCTTAGATTGGCGGCTATTGTATTTAGCTTAGCTGATAAAAACCCTGCTCGACCGACCAAAGATGTTGCTCATTAACTTTAATATAAGATCTATTTTTAAAGACATAAATTTCGATGGGCTTCAGCTTAGGCAGTTGGTCATTCTATTAAAAAGCTAAATCGATTTTAATGTAATTTGATATAAGGACATTGGCTGCTTATTATTTAAATAGTTTATTTCGGCCAACTTGCCCGAACTTGCCATAAATGCATATTTTAAAAATGGAAAAAATCAAATCAAAATATCTTTATTCCTTGGACTTTATAAAGCACTTAGAAACGTCATAGAAATTAAATACAAAAACGATATGTATATAAATCATTACTACTCTAAATCCGCAGAGCTTAGATTCACTTTCATCACACTATCTTGAATGTGCAAGTGAATTTAAGTGCCAGTTCGGGCGACAGGGCTTCTTGAGAAGAACTGGCAAGAATTTCACTCAATAAAGAGAGAAAATTCACCTCCCACTTCATTTAGAAAGAGCACCCACCCTTTAATTGAGAGGTCGTGGGTTCGAATCCCACGTCTTCGGGGGAGGTGAATTTTTAAAATATAACTTGGGCTGCTTATTTAATATTTAAAATTCTCGTGTCAAAATGCTCGGAAACGGCTTGACAGATTTTGATGAATTTTTATATGTAAAGAAATAATAAATAAATAAATAAATATTGTCAGACAAATTACACAGCGCCATCTAGCCCCAAAGTAAGCGAAGCTTGTGTTATGGGTACTAGACAACTGATAAACATACGTAAATACATTTTTTTTTTTTTGCTTTTTGTTTTTTGTTTTTTTTTTTGTATATGTATATTAAGAAGGTCTGAGAATAGGTTGTTATCTATTTTTTATGGCAAAACAACGTTTGCAGTTAGTTTAAATATAATTTTCCCTGTTTTCTATTAGCATTAAGCATATAAACATTTTAATTTTCAGTTGTTTCCTAGTGAATACATCAGACAGAGTTATAAGAGTGTATGATACAAAAACAGTTCTGAAGTGCGGCATAAACGGAGACCCTGAACCCATACAGAAGTTACAAGATCTTGTCAATAAGTAAGTGGCTTTTATCTCATCATCGGCTTGTATCTACCCACTGCTGGGTATAGGCCTTCCCCAATGCTTTCTACCAAATACAATCCACCGAATTCCGCATCCAGCCGCTTTCTTGAGGTCCGAGACATTCTAGGAGGACGTCCGACTTTTGTTTATTCGAATTTAATTTTTTACAGTACATAATACACATTTTTGGGGTGTAAGTGGTTCATCAACATCTTTGAACCAACTTCACCTGCACGCGGTGCACCCTGCTGAGTCAGCAGAGCACTGCTGACTCAGCAGCACTCTTTTCGCCAGAATTTCGTTTGTCAGTCAGCAGACTGACAAACGAACAGAGGTAGGGAGCGTAATGGTAAGCTACCCGACTGGGGAATGTACCTCCACCTCACGGAATACCGCAGACAAATAACAATTCCCTTGAGGGTTGTTGTGTTTCTGCGAGTGAGTGAGGTCACCAGAAAGTAAGGAGATGCTGCATTGGCAGCGGGGGTGACGGCGCGCGAGCGATATTTTATGTTGCGATCGTTAATATGGCTACGGTAACCGCTGCACATCAGGCAAGCCGATGTAGTATAAAAAAAAACATTGAACTCATCAATATTTAAAATATATATGGTAACAAAGATCTGATGTACATGTGTACCTAATAAGTTCGACCAAAGTCACATCATTATTTTAATGTGTAAGACACATTGCTGATGCCATCTTAAAAAGCTGCATATTATCTGTAGTGTCAAAATAAGCAAAGCTACTCAACTATGGGTAGATAGCGGATAAACATACTTATACGTGCATTGCCAAGCCAAAGTGTTGAACTTACGCTACGGCCGTTATTCTATAATTTATTACAGCTCCTAGATAATTGTAAGGGACCATTAAGCGCAACATCAGGCGACGTCACGTTAGTGGTCACAGCGTAATAGGCCGTTAAAGTGACGCACGCGTCGCCACTTGATGTGACTTTAATATAATTCCTCACACAATTAAATAAATAAATATTTCATATTTATATTAATTAATATAAATATAATAATAATATATAAATTGACATAAATTACACATGGCCATCTAGTAATTAAATTAAACACAATTAAATAATTAATATATTTTAGAACAACGTGGAAAAAATGTTGTTTCTCGGGCGATGGCGAATACATCTGCGCTGGGTCAGCTCGACAACACGCTCTGTACATTTGGGAAAAATCTA
The DNA here is from genome assembly GCA_937001555.2 of Hypsopygia costalis. Lineage (NCBI taxonomy): Eukaryota > Metazoa > Arthropoda > Insecta > Lepidoptera > Pyralidae > Hypsopygia > Hypsopygia costalis. The sequence continues at coordinate 24,969,039 of OW443338.2, read as the reverse complement.
TTGGGAATATAGTGAAGATCCTGCACGGGACCAAAGGGGAGCTGTTGTTGGACGTCGTGTGGCATCCCATCAGACCCATCATAGCTAGTATAAGCGCAGGTAAAATAATATTGGGGACATGTACAAACTAACTAACTAATCAATTAATAAGTTTTTTATTATATCAACTTCGCGAATGTTTTCCACTAATAGTTATTCAATGGTTCCCAACCTTTTTAGGGTTCCGTACCCAAAGTGTAAAAAGGAACCCTATTACTAAGGCTACGCTGTCCGTCCGTCCGTCTGTCACCAGGCTGTATCTCATGAACCATGATAGTTAGACAGTTGAAATTTTCACAGATGATGTATTTCTGTTCCCGCTATAACAACAAATACTAAAAAACAGAATAAACTAAATATTTAAATGGGGGGCTCCCATACAACAAACGTGATTTTTGTGCCGTTCTTATAGATAATGGTACGGAACCCTTCGTGCGCGAGTCCGACTCGCACTTGGCCGGTTTATTTTATTCGCGGATCACTACGAGATCAAGATACAAGATCTCCTTTATTATAAGTTTGCATCACAGACCATAATTTTTCTCTCATGGACCACTGGTGGACCGCGAACCACCGGTGATCCCTGAGCGATATTTAAAGTACAAGGACCCTTATACCTACAGCTGATGTTCCCTTGTGCACCGACCTTCTGGTCATATCACAGGATTGCGAGTCTCTCGTCCAGTAAACCAACCAGGCACTCAAGTGGATTGGTAGCAAGGTATGGTAGCGGTAGGGCTACCGCCGAAGCCGAAGTCAATTACCATCGGAATTATAGAATGCGAAAATGAAACAACTGCTTACATTGTTTGTAATTATGTTTAGCTCAGCTGACAGAAACCCATGAGCTCTACCGACTAAGCTGAATATGTTTGTCAATATCTTTAATCCTAAGACCAATTTTTGGAATCAAAAAAACCGATGGTAATCTTCGGCGGTAGGGCCCAGAATCTTACTCCCCTTTTCGCCTGCAAGCAGAATACTTGAGACACTCTTAAGAGTAGCTCGTATATTGAAGTGTCGTCATCGTCAACTCCTGTTCATCCCACTGCTGGGATACGGGTCTCTCTTCAATCGAAGGGGTTTAGAGCATACTCTACCACGCTGCTCAACTACTAGTTGGCGGAAAATATATGGATTGGATTGTTTTAAAAAAAAATCTAATACAAAAAATAACTTGAGTGTCCAACTTGTTGAACGTCAGTGTACTTTACCAGACTAATGACGATAACGAACTCGGTGGTCGAATGGTTAGCAATGGCCACTTTGACTTCAAGGTCGTGGGTTCGATTCCCGCACAAGACAAACATTTGTGTGCATGAACATGTCCGTTTGTCTTTTTCTGGGTGTTTTCTACGTATAAGAAGTATGTATTTACAAAAAAAAAATGTTTTTAAGTACATTTATCAGTTGTCCAGTACCCATAACACAAGCTTTTCGCTTAATTTGGGGCTAGATGGCGCTGTGTAAATTGTCCAGAAATATTTATTTATTTATAATATAACGTTACCAGGTGTAGTATCGATCTGGGCGCAGAACCAAGTGGAGAACTGGTCCGCGTTCGCGCCGGACTTCAAGGAGCTGGACGAGAACGTGGAGTACGAGGAGCGGGAGAGCGAGTTCGACGTGGAGGACGAGGACCGCTCCGTGGACCAGGCGGGCGAGAGCCACGACGACGAGGAGATCGAGGTGCGGGCATATAATACGCAGGCAGTGCCACCTGCCGGCCTTTTTGACGAGCCCAGGGGTCGATTGGCTAGCCATTGCTACTTTAACTCCTAGGTCGCGGGTTCGATCCCCGCACAAGACAATTGTCTATTTGTCTTAGGATGGGTGTTTTGTATATTTAAAAAAAATGTATATTTGTCAATTATCTAGTGCCCATAGTATAACCTTTGCTTAGTTTGTAACCAGCTGGCGGTGTATCTAGAAATATTTATTTATATTATTGTCCTAATTATTACTTAGAAATTAATAAGGAAATTTTAATATCCGTATTTTTTTTTACCGTTTAAATTTAAAAAGGTGAAATAAAATATTATTTTGTGGGTAAACCAGCCCAAGCAAATTATTACTTGGGCTGATTTTGATTAATTTGCTTTTTCGTGTATCATATTTTTAAATAAAAAAAAAACCGGACAAGTGCGAGTCGGACTCGCCCACCGAGGGTTCCGTAGGTACGTAGTATCATTATTAAATTTGATATTTTTCATTATAAATAAGAAATAATGCGTCGAAAAAAATAAATAAAATATATTTTGCAATGTGTACATCAAGCCCTTTCATATGATACCCCATTTGAACTAGTAGTTTCAATTTGAAATTTCGACACCCTATAAAAAATATAGACCCCCTATTTTTTTAGATCTATTTACAAATGTATAGTTTTGAGATTTATTCCTGTACTTGTAGTCTATAACGATGTTACTTGCCAAATTTCATAGTTCTAGGTCAACGGGAAGTACCCTATAGGTTTTGATACCCTTGAGTGTGTCGAAAAATGCGTTTTTTGCTGAATAAACGGCCGTAACTTTTTTCTACGTAAACTTAGCAGTTTGATTTTTTTTTAACTTCATGGGACCGTAGACCTGAGTATACAGTTCAAATTTCAGCTTGATACCTCCACGCATTCTCGACATAGAAATGTTTGACAGACAGACAGACAGACAGACAGACAGACAGACAGACAGACAGACAGACAGACAGACAGACAGACAGACAGACAGACAGACGGACAACAAAGTGATCTTATAAGGGTTCCGTTTTTCCTTTTGAGGTTCGGAACCCTAAAAAATGGCAATGTAGTTGTTGGAATTAATAGTAGTTAAGGCATGAACCAAAAACATAAGGACAGTTCTAAAAGTATGAAAAAGTATTCACTTTAGCTATTTACAATATGAAATAGCAGCGGCGGCTGAAAGAAGAATAAAGCAAACATTTTCTTTAATTATAGCTCGATCAAAATTAATAGTAGTTTATGAAACTGTTGCATAATAAGGGTTATTAAAATACGAGTGTGAGTTTAAAACATGAGCCGAAGGCGAGTGTTTTAATAGACCACACGAGTATTTTAATACCTAATTATGTGCAGTTTCATACACTACTTTATCTAATCTCATGAAATATATGATAATAATATTTTAAATACAACTATGAAGTTAATTTAACAGCTATAATTCTTACTTATAAATCCATTTGCAGATCGAGCATGCGTTGCGCATGCGCGACGCGCCGCGCGGCGCCGCGTTCACAGATTATGTAGAAAAATTTTGCATAGTTGCAATGTATTTGCATTGCAACCTGTTTAAAATACCTGTATCCAGGGCTGAAGCTGTATCGAAATGGTAAAAAAGTAATTTTACGATACAGTTGTCCATACAAGAGCTGTATCGAAAAATAACTTTTTAAATTTATTTTGATAGCTTGTGCGTAAAGACTGTCATTATGATACTGTGTTTAGTTTTTTAATGTGTAATTTTCAGTATGAGATTAGATAAAATTAGTTTATCCGTTTAGCAGTTAAGATAATATAGACAATTAGACATATAACATTAAACATCGCTCCTTTTTAATTTCGGGTGTTAGATACTTGCGTATGATTTTGTTTTTAATTTACATATGCATTTTATTATACAGGTTGATGTGACGACTTGCGAACCAGTCGCGGCCTTCTGCAGTTCCGACGAGGAAGGCGAAGACGAAAATGTGTTGTCCTTCCTGCCTATAGCTCCAGAAATAGAAGACCCTGAGGTAAGTCTGATGCATTTGTTACACCGTCACATGCTTCCATCTGCTGTGTTCTTGAGTGTCTGTTTTTGGGACAAAGCCAATTTAATTTGCACGTTATGCAGCCTGCCGATTAGTATACAAGGCTGTGGCGAAAGAGATGTACGGCATGGCGAAGCCGACTGGGGAAAATCCACCACCTAACAAAAAATTTTAACAATAAAAAAATCGACTCTAAGCATTACTCTACATTTATGTATGTAGATACAGGCTGATAATGATGACGAAAGAAATAAGGGATCAATCTGGAAGTACACTCTTTCAAATCAGTTTATAAATAAAAAAATATATATTTCAAATAAATAACGCTTCATTTTTCAAATCGGTTTATAAATGATTGAGTAATGAAATAACAAACCTAACAGTGGGTAGATACAGGCTGATGATGAGGATGATGAAAAAATATTGCACCAATCTGGAAGTATACTCTTTCAAATCGGTTTATAAATGATTGAGTAATGAAATAACAAACCTAACAGTGGGTAGATACAGGCTGATGATGATGATGATGATGAAAAAATATTGCACCAATCTGGAAGTATACTCATTCAAATCGGTTTATAAATCACGGAGTAATTAAAAACAAACATTAGAAAACAAAACAGCCGAATTGAGAACCGCCTCCTTTTTTGAAGTCGGTTAAAAAGACAGCATTCTACCTTACAAGACAGCAGGCAAGTAACAGCCCTTGAGGATAAAGCCTTCCATGCACTTGTCGAATACCACCGATTAGCAAACGAGATACAGCATGTGAATGTTCATCGCTTCGATGGCAACGTTGCGCGTGTCAGTTTGTTCAATTTGCGTGATTGTTTAAGAGTACACAAAAATTAACCTAAACATCAATCGTAGTCTGTCTATGGACGAGTTTATTTATCTCAAACTCCTGCATGCTTCGTGGTCACAAATTGTTCGGACCCGGCTGTTGATATTAGATGACATCCGTAAAGCCAAGTCCTAAGTGAGTGGGAGGTTTAATAAAAACCGCTTAAATACTCTCGATTAAGGGGAGACTCGTGTATCTGCAGTGAGATGAACTTTTCCATAGTTCTCTCTACTTCAATTAGTCAGTTCAATCGTTGAACTAGTGAGACATTTTTTCTCAGTAGTTCAACTTAGTACAATCCTACCGAAAGTTGAACTACTGAGACAAAAAAGTTGTACTCAAATTTTATATCACAAAGTAATGTTTATCTAGAGTCTACGATACTGTTTTATACCGTACAGATGTATACTTTATTTACATCCAAATATATAAACTAGAGACTGGATATTTTTACATACATGTGCCACGACATGAGCTTCACGCAGAAATTCCGAGTCTGTTGTGTCTTGAAATAATATACAATATTGAGTCAGGGCAGGCCCACCACACATTCCCACCTGTTTCCCTGTGTAGTCAGGATTAACAGAATCGACCACCAAAAAGACAATGAACTGTAAAGTCCACTGCAGTCCTGAGGCTAGAACTAAGGCTGCCTTGAGTTATCTAATTTCGGAATATCTTTTCAGGGTGGTCGAAATAACACAACAAAATAAAAGAAATGAAACTTTACAATCAACCAACGTTCGTTTACAGATCTACAACACAATCAGCCAAGTCAAGATGGCGGCTTCGTTGCTATAGCAAAACCAAAACCGGATCTTCCGTTTAAGTGAACATTTAAAATTGTATACATAATCAAAATAACATCTGGCGAGGTGCGGCGCTAGTGTCGCCGGGTTGTATAGCCGTTCTCATATGACACCGCGACGGCAGCCTTTTTCGCCGCCGCGGTGCCGCAGGATCCGAATCATTCACCAGACTCGCCGCCGCCGCGGCGTCGTGTCTAAGGCTCCATATAAATCCTAGACTGATTATTGCAGCGGCGCCGTGGCGGCGACGGTGCCGCTGCCGCCGCGGTGTCATGTGAAAACGGCCTTACACTTGGAACTCGCAGTGAAATCGGAAGAAATTAGTAGGAGTAGGAAGCTATAGTACCTATATAATTTGTTGATTGTTTTAACAAAGTTTTGTTTTAAAACAGGACGGCTGGGCAGCCACACAAGAGACGGTGACTCCTACCGAGACCCCTGAAAAGCTGGAGCCAGCTGCAAAGAAGCCCAAGTGCAAAACATTCGATATATCGCTCAAAATAGCACCGCCCGGTATGTTATATGGTTTATATTTAATACATGCTATTTGATAATTGAAAAAATGAACTATTTAATGTCTCTTTATGAGCTCTAATGAAACTTTGAGCAATTTAATGTCACTTAGTCCAAAATAATTGCCCAGAGGCTACGCTGACTGCTTACTATCTAGTATAAAAAGTAAGGCTGGTTTTATTGTGACGCGTTTCAACACCGTTGGAGCGCGTGCGCCCGAAGATGTATGGGGGTTAATAGTTGCGTTTCAAAGTCGCGCGCTTGAGCAGCGCCGTTCGGTATACGCGCACTGTTCACTGGCGCGGCAGCGCGCGCCGCTCGTACAGTTCTACGGCCAGTATGCGTTTTAGTGTAACGCCGTTGAGACGCGCCGTAGCCAGTACTCTATCGTATTAACGTTTAATATACACGACTGTCTCATAGCATCGGAACGCGCGGTACTAATCTCGTTTCAGAGTGCACCGCTATTGAACAGCGCGCTGCCCAACGGCCGGCGTGACTTTATAGTCACGCCGGCCGTTGGGCAGCGCGCTGTTAACAGCCTAAAGGTATAAAACAATACAATCCGTCTGACCTGACAGAAGGGTGTGTGAAGAAAACAAAATGAATATAAAGTCGGGATTTTATTAAGATCTATATAATTAGTTATGTACAGGAATATAATTAAAATTTCAACAACAAAAGATATAGGTTTAGTCATGTAAATATTTCAAACACGCAATATTGTATTTTTGTTTTGCAGAACAACCAATGTCATTCGGCGGGAAGAACAAACAACCGGCGGGCAGTAAAAAAGTGGCGGGAAGACCTAGAAAATGAAATAAACAATGATACTTTTATATGTGAATCTTTTATTTACCTACGATCCTCTACATCATTGTAGTCGAACGTACTACGGATACAAATGAAAACAGTGTTATAGGAGAAAACATTTATTTTGCAAAAAAAAAATCATGTCGATCTTTAATAAAATTCGTATTTAGAGTATACAGTAAGTACTTCTTATATCTCGTATATAAATAAATCTCACTTAAACGAAATCAAAATAATAATACATCGCGTATTCGAGACCAAAAAGACTCAATATTTATCATCTCCATTAGAACTCTAACTTTTATATTATAATATCATACATCGTCTACCGGCGGCGCGGCGGCCGTCGTATAAATATAATCGTCTATCGTACGTTATTTACAAGGGGCCGCGGCGGCTACGCGTCCATGTCGTCCTCGCGCTGGCTCGAGAAGTAGCTGACGAGGCCGCCGAACACGCTGCCCTCGTCGCGCGGCTCCTCCAGCTTCACCACCACCGGCGGGGAGCGGGCCGGCGGCGGCGTCGGCTTGCGCTCGGCCGGCGCGCCCGCCGGGGGGGGCGGCGCCGGCGGGGGGGGCGAGCCGGCCGGCGGCCCGGCGCCCGGCGGCTCCACCGGCGCCGGCCGCGCCGCCTCCGCGTACGGCGCCGGCGCCGGGCCCGGCGGGCCGGCGCGCGGCCCCAGGCCCGCCGGGCCGTACGGCGGCCTCTCCGGCGGGTCCGGCGTGGGCAGCAGGCGGTGCAGCTGCTGCATGCGCTGCAGCGGGTGTTGGCCGACGGCGGGCGGGCGCGGCTGCAGGCCGAGCAGCGGCGCGTGCCCGTCGGCGGCGGGCGGCGGCGGCGGGCCGGCGGGCGCGTACGGGCCGTAGGGGCCGTACTGCGGCGCGTACGGGCCGAGCGGGTGCCGCGGCCGGCGGTCCTTGTTCTCGGTGTGCTTGATCTTGGGGTGGTTCCTGGGCGGCTCGTCGCGCGGCGAGGCGGGGCGCGGCGAGGCGGGCGGCGACCGGTACTCGGGCTCCGTCTTCACCTCGGCCTTGATCCGGACGGGCGGGTCGCCGGCGCCGGGCGGCGTGGCGGGCGCGGGCGGCGGCGGCGCGCGCGGCCCGCTCAGCACCATCTTGGACGGGTGCGGCATCGAGTTGTGTCCGGCGAGCGGGCCGGGCCCCGGCGACCCGTGCGGCGGCGGTCGCGGCGCGCCGAGCGGGCCCTGCAGCCCGTGCGCGCCGGGCCCGAGCGCCACGCGGACCTGGCCCGGGTGAGGCCCGGGGTGGCCGTGCGGGCCGGGCCCCGGTGGCCCGTGCGGCCTGCCCGGCGGTCCGTGCTGGTTGAGACCCGGCGGACCGAGCGGGCCGTGCGGGCCCGGTCCGAGCGGCCCGTGCATACCGGGGCTGTGCCCGGATCCGGGCGGGCCGTGCATACCGGGGCTGTGGCCGGGCCCGGGCGGGCCGTGCATGCCGGGGCTGTGTCCGGGCCCGGGCGGGCCGGGCGAGGCGTGCGGGCCCTGCGGCGAGGCGGCGGGCCTGCCGCCGGGGGAGTAGGCGGGCGGCAGACCCCGCAGATGCGGCGGGTAGTACCCGCCCGGGTACTGATGCCGAGCCTGCGGGTTCATACCCGGGTGGTGCATCGGATACATCATGTTCTGCCCGCGAGGCCCGTACGGAGAGTTTCCGGGAGAATACATCATAGGACCCCTGAAAATTTAAACGATATTAATTAAACACACGAGCTTTTAATTAGAAATTCTTTGAAAAGTCCGCGCCACGAGAAGGTAAAAATTTTGTAAACAAAGATTAGGGATACTAAACATTTTTTCCGAAGTTCAAAATAAAAATACTTACTAATTTTTATTAACTATTATTTATTTTAGTTAATAATTTACCGGACGGACCTCCACACTACCGAACATGGGAGACCTATGTTCGGTAGTGTGGAGGTCCGTCCGTCCTTATACTTCCAGAGGATAGAACCTGGTCTAAGAACTAAAGCTATTTTCAGAATATTCATTTTCAGTTTCAAAGGAATCTTCTGTCACGTTAATAACAAAATTGTCAGTGGCGTTATCCATTTATTAGTCAATTTCAGAACAAAAACTAATTTTCTACCTTGAGGACATGCTCAACATATTTTTTCCATTTTTGAGCTTTAATCTGCTGAAGTCCTTCATCGAGTAAAATTACTTTAATAATTAATTTAATAATAATTAAATTTGATGAGGATAAATATCCTCATCAAATTTAATTAGTATCGTAATAACAATTAGATACTAATTTCATAGGCGTTTCTGGTACCATAATACTAAACGACAGCGTTTCGTTGCAGTGTCGTATAACCCACCCAATTCAAAATGTTCGCTGTACCATAATACTAACTTATTACGTCGTGTTTGTCAAATTGGTTGCGTTGTTGGTGTTTCGTATAACTTAGTACAAGTCGGTTTGTTTACAAAATTTCTACCTTCTCGTGGCGAGGACTTTAGATGATATTTTATTCTGATAACAACTACAGTTTTTTACGCACCTGTATTGTTGATTGATCATATGCGGCATTCTAGTGATTATACTGGGCTCTTCGGAGACGGGCTTGAAAGGTTGAGGGGATCCCGCTACGGACAGGGTGCCTGAAGTAATTATATATACACTGTTCTATAAGATAATAGACAAATATTTACAAATATACGTTTCATAGTTTATCGCGGACAAACATCATGACACGGGTGATGATTTTTATATATATAAGAATTTTAACATACAGCATCTTATTGAAGTAGTTGCGTAGTGAGCAATTTGCCGTCAAACGCAAACCACAGATCATTTTCTTCTGCGATCGCCTAAGCACTGAATTCCTTCAATTTACGATACTGATAGATGAGACACGCAGACAATAGGCTATTTGACAATGTTCAAAAATTGTATAAATTATATAACAATATCGTAAAATACACAAAACTATAAAGATCTGCAAACTTTCATTCTATTATCTTACGTCCGACTTATTTTAGGGTCGATCAAAGTTTGGCGGGAAAGTCCATTTTAAAAGTATGAAATTATTAAAAAATAATATTTCCATTGCAGAAGAAATAAATAAAAATAATTAAAAAAACTGACTTCAAAAAACCTAGAAACAAAAAAAAGTGGTTTTCTAAAAAAAGTTAAATAAATAAAACCGAAAATTTGTAAAACATACACTGAAAAGTCAAAAATAATATATTTAAAAAGGAAGTTTTTTTTTTATTTGCAGACAAAATTTCGCGTTAAAATTATTTGTTTATTCAAATATTTACAATAATTGTTTTTTTGGAGTCGGTGCCAGCCAGCGTACCCTCAAACTCAAGCCGGGTGGTACGAAATCGCGGGCGGCGAGGCGCGCGCGGGGTTCAGGTTCTTAATACTCATAATAATTTGTAGTATTTTATTTAAATTGTATAGTGATTTGTTATTATTTTTTGTGTTTCTTGTTTTGGCTGGCACCGACTCCAAAAAAACAATTATTGTAAATATTGAAATAATTTTAGTATTTTTCTTCCAACTATGCTTTAATTTCATCACAATCACACTAAAAACTCAGTACAAAACGAGTCTTTAATGCTCTAGAGCAATAAAAATGTATGAAATTTCATTATTGCACAGTTTTTTTTAATCGCACCAAAAGGTGCCAATCTCAATGGATTAGCTCTATTCAGCCAGCCGATATCAATAGTTTTTTTTTCGTACGTATTATTCGTTTCTATCCTACTTGTTCCAAATTTAAATAATGATTGCTGCTAACTCTGAGTTAAAAATAAAAGAAATTTAAAAAAGTGATTTGGCGGGAACTTTGTTAATTTTGCTTGACAATTTTTTTGGAAACGATAAAAGTGTGATACTATCTGATTTTGAGTGCTTCGGCTTCGAATTAAAACGGAATCATCTAGCGACACATTAACTCCGGAAAACATTCTAAATGAAGCCGACAGTGTTATAGAAAATCTTTAAACTTCTATTTTAACTGTTTGATATGAGTTTCTTTTATCTACAATTCCTATAGGTATTAGTTGAAAGAAAAGCAGATTATGCACCTCGCCTTAAGTAATTTATGTTGCCCTCGTGCCTGTTAGATTAGAGCCCTCGCTAACGCTCGGGCTCTAAATCAGGCACTCGGTGCAATAATAAATTACTTTGTGCTCGATGCAATAATCTACTAAAAGTTTGCAAACTGATGTGATTATTGTAAATATTTGAATAAACAAATAATTTTAACGCGAAATTTTGTCTGCAAATAAAAAGGACTTCCTTTTTAAATATATTATTTTTGACTTTTCAGTGTATGTTTTACAAATTTTCGGTTTTATTTATTTAACTTTTTTTAGAAAACCACTTTTTAATTTTCTAGGTTTTTTGAAGTCGTTTTTTTTTTTAAATCATTTTTATTTCCGGGTGTTTAGTGGTAAGTAATAATTAGTTAATTATGGGTAGGCCGTCGAAAAACGCTGCTACAATAAAGCAGCGCCAATCCCAAGAAACAAAAGACGAAAAGGCCGTTAGACTGTTGAAAAATAGACAAAGAAAGTTAATATATCATAACCTTTCAAATAAAATATAGAATTTGACCATACTTGCTTATAAAATTTAAGGGTTTCCCTTGATTTTCCTGGGATTCCATCATCAGACCCTGACTTGGTGAATATGGGACCACCTGGCAATCATACCCTTTCAAATCACTACATCACTACATAGTATAAAACAAAGTCGCTTTCTCTGTCCCTATGTCCCTTTGTATGCTTAAATCTTTGAAACTACGCAACGGATTATGATGCGGTTTTTTTTAATAGATAGAGTGATGCAACTGGAAAGTTTATATGTATAATATATGCATAACATAGTAGAAAAACACTGATAATTTAGAGGTTTCTAATGTGATGTCGTAAATAAACACATTTTTTTGCTCTTTCATTGCAAACGCTGGCTGAACCCAACGAGATAGATCAAAATAATGTAGTACAGTATTGTTCACCTTCAAATGGTCTACAAAAAAGTTCGCGATGGTATATGTCTATCTCTTAGTGGTAACACACAATAACCGTTATTTTATCCTTTGCTTTTTACAAGAAATAATGCCTTATTTACGAAGCGATTTTAAGCAATACAGAATTAATCCTTATCCAATTAAGTACCTTAAATACATTGCGCATTTAATATAGATCAATATGGCCCTTCACAGCATGTAATTTAAATGAATAGTTTAGAAGATATTACACATTTAAAATGCAGGGACATAACGGCTGTAGCGGTACCGGCCGCGGAGCCGGCGGCGTGTGCCTATAACTGGGGAAGGACTGGATAGGACAAAGCGCAAATACCTTCTGTAGTACATTTAGTATCAGCATTGCACCCGTGCGAAGCCGGGGCGGGTCGCTAGTAAAATATAGAATTTGCCAATAATTGCTTATAAAATTTAAGGGTTTCCCTTGATTTCCCTGGGATCCCATCATCAGATCTTGACTTGGTGAATATGGGACCACCTTGCAATCATACCCTTGCAAATAAAAAAAAAATTTTGAAAATCGGTTCACAATTCGCGAAGATATCGAATAACATACATACGAAAAAAAAATCTGTCGAATTGATAACCTCCTTTTTTGAAGTCGGTTAAAAATACTATAACTTTTATTATTATACTAATTACATAAACGTAATATTTAACATAGCTGTCGTACAAATTTCTGATTTGATGCATACAAAATACAAATGTTAGCCTTTTGTATGTAGCATTTTGGAAAACTCCAAAATTGCGATTTTCAAATTAACATATCTCGAGAGATTTTTGTGTTATCGAAGTAATTCTTTCACCTATGGTTATATTATTGAGACGTCCCTACATATCATACTGAAAAAAATGTTGGTCAAATAGCCTATTATTGGATCGTAAGACATTAAGTTACAAACACCAGTTTTTCGTGTAGGGCGGCAAAATGGTCACTGGAGCCTCGAAATGCTCACCTTCCCGCATGGGGTGGTCGGGGCGCAGCGCCTGCAGCCGCTCCTCGGGGCCCGCCACGCCGCGCAGCTCCGCGCGGACCTGCGGCACATGTTACACTACAGCGGCCGGCCCAGCGGATACCTTCTCTAACGTCTACGATAAACGATGCGGAATATACTACATACAGTCAGTGGCGGATCAACGTATAAGCATTATAAGCACGTGCTTGGGGTTATCCAGGTTATATAATACTAATTAAAAAATTGAGCCATGAACAAATGAGAAATGAGACAGACAAAAACAAACACACTTTCGCATTTATAATATTAGTAAGGATTCCTATCTTCCAAAATCAAGCTACAGAGGGCCCACGTGAGCTCTATGCTTAGGGCCTCAGAAAGTCTTAATCCGCCACTGCATACAGTACATTTCCTAAGACAATTTATACCACGAACGGAGAAACTGTAGAATCAACTTCCCTCAGCGGTATTTCCGAACAATTACGACATGGGAGCCTTCAAAAACAAATCTTTATTTCCTTGCCTTATATCCTAACATATGTAAGGCTGGCGACGGATCGGTGACACGTTGGTGTTGCTGATCTCCATGGGCGGTGGTGATGGCTTTCTACCAAGTGACCTACATGCTAGTTTGTCCCCCTCCCATATAAAAAAAATACTAAATGTATGTAAAAAAAATCAAAGAGCATAAAATTTTGTATTTAAATGACCAAGCGACGCTCGTTTTCTGAAGTAAAACTTCTTTACGCACGCTTGCCTTGGGGAGTAAGCTGGTGAATGCGTGACGAGAGCGTTACGAAAAGTGTGATCGTCGAAGCGAACGGAAGTTGAGAGGGAGATATAAGTAGAAGTTTTACTTCAGTCATGTGGTCTAAAGCACACTCGTTTTTTTTTTAAAGAAAAACTGATTTTTCCAATATCATGTAAGTGACATGTAGTGTTACAACACTTATTATTGTCGAGTATTTAGGAGCTAACATTTTTGTGTTTTGTGCAAACACAAATGATGTTAATACCTCACCAGCTGATGGAGTAATACCATCACGGTCGATTATCGCCCTGTAAACTTTTATCGAAATCGTTAGAGCCGTTTGCGAAATCGTCATCACAAACAATATTTAATTGGTCGTTTAATATCATACATAAGTAAAGGATTTACCTCAGATTGGCTCAGATATTCATTCGGTAAGTAAGTATTTATTTACTTGTTTTTATTTCGTAGATTTGCATCAAGACCCTGGTAAACATAAGATAATGGTGAGCTACTAATACCACCGACGCACATCACATATTTCCACTAACCTGCAGCCTAGGTTGTTGAGGGAATCTCTGCTCCTGGTAATCTCCGGGATGTCGGACCGGGATCGGCGTGTTCCCGAACATATTCATCCTTTGCATATCCGGCCCGGACGCCCGGATCGGGATCCCGGCAAAGCCCATCGGACCTGGCATCTGGTATTCGGACTTCTCTTTCTTCAATCTCTTACTCTCGTGCAGTGCTAGACGAGCGAGCCGCTTCTCCTCTCGTTCTTTCGCCTTCAGTTCTTTCAGTTTCTCCTTTTCTTCTTTTTTCTGTAAACGCTCGAGCTTACGTGCTTCTTTTTCAGCTTGTTTCGCTTCCCGTTCTTGTCGCTTTTTTTCACGTTCAGCCTGAAATGTTTATAAATTTTAGTATCACGAGTACTTATATAAATAATTGAGAGTAGTAAATCATATATTTTGTATGATAATTGAGAAAGAATAACAATGATTGAAAGAATTGATTTGAAGAATAATGATCGTTCATTTAAAAATCATCAGTTTGGAAATAAATTACACTGAATTATTTTTGAGCTTTTCACAAGCCCGGTGGTCGAATGGCTAGCAATGGTTCTTCGCACAAAACAAACATTTTTTTGTGTGTATGAACATGTGTGCTTGTCTTGGTCTGGGCGTTATTTATGAATATAATGTGTGCCTTATTTCGGCACTGCCCAGGTCTCAGATCTTGATTTTAACTAGACAAAAAATTTGTCGTTAATTTGTCGAAATTTGTCGCCCAAAGCAAAAAATTTGTCGGTCTCCCGTTAAAGAGTTATAAGGTTTTATTTGTGGCAGTACCGAAATAAGCTTATTTCGGCACTGCCCACTCGGGATCTATTAAACTACAAAACATAGCGAAGATATGATTTTCTCCAGAATTAGTCGTCAATTTGTCGAATTCAGACACCAAGTATCAGAATTAGTCGACGTCCCGTTAAAAAGTTATAAGTACTTCTTTGTGGCAGTGCCGAAATAAGCCTTATTTCGGCACTGCCCAAAAAAAACTACACCACCTAGCGAAAATCTGATTTCACCCAGATGTTGCCTTGAATTTGTCGAAATTTGTCGGATATAAAACACAACTAGTCGATGCGTAATTAAAAAGTTACACGCATTTTAATAAAACAACAAAAAATTTGTCGGTCTCCCGTTAAAGAGTTATAAGGTTTTATTTGTGGCAGTGCCGAAATAAGCTTATTTCGGCACTGCCACAAATAAAACCTTATAACTCTTTAACGGGAGACCGACAAATTTTTTGCTTTGGGCGACAAATTTCGACAAATTAACGACTAATTTTTTGTCTAGTTAAAATCAAGATCTGAGACTTGGGCAGTGCCGAAATAAGGCACACGAATATAATCCATGTATAAATTAGCAAAAAAAATAGGTATATTTATCACTTATCTGGTTCACATAGTACAATCTTTGTTTAGTTTGAGATTAGATGGCTGTGTGTAATTTATCCAGGAATATTTATTTATTTAATATGAATTATCGGTACTCACTTCATTAGGTCTGCCTAGTGTAACATCAGTCTTCAGATCTGAAATAATAGAATAGAATATCAATTACTCGACGAGAAAAAATTGATTCGTTACGGATCGGAAGGGTATTTCAATGCGATATGAGCACAATATCCGAAAAGTAAAATGAACCATAAATAGCTCATTGTATTATCAATATTACATAGTAGTAAACGTTCCGAAAAGTCAGGACTTCGTAGCTAAATGTTCTTAAATAGCCAGCGAGCGAGTCTACCGTTTTACATCGGGCGGGCCGAATGCTCACATGAATTTGAATGACATACAAAGCGACCGAAAAGACGAGAAATTAATTAAATTGAAACTAACTTAATTTACGATGACTAAGATGATTCGTAGTGGTTCCTGTACAAAGTTTGAGATGTTTAGTGGATTTTCATACCAGTAAAATTTCATCGGATTTAGAGGACATTTACAAAAGAACAGCAGCGGCTTTGACTGGTACGTTCACACGTGATTTTTTATAAATACAATATTACAAACATAAAAATTAAAAAAAAGAAATACGAGCAAATTTTAACAAGATTTGATAGTTATTTTTAACAGTTTGAGGTTACATTGTTGACCAAATAAAATTTATTATATTAATACCTACAATATCAAAGTTAAAGTAAAATTTTCTAATCAGAACTTTAATCCAATACACTTTACAATACATATTCAAATTGATCAAATAGTCATGCAAACTTGAATCGTTTTATCGTAAGTATCGAGTACCGAGTCATTTGGTTACATCACTAGTTACGTCGCGAAGACAAATGTCAAAACGGGCCTTTTATATTGCATTGACTCCAGTAATCAACTTCGCCCGCTGAGCGATAGTGGCGCCCTATCTCTATTTCCACTCATTTCGGTCGTACTATACAAAAAACGAAAGACATGATACAGCAGAGCGGAAGGTGAATCGTGTTTAGGGTTACCTTTAATTTTGACGCCGACGAGCTTGGCGAGCGCGTCGTCGGTGGCGGCGGCGGGCGACAGCGCCCTGGGGCTGCGGCCGCGGCCCCGGCCCGCGCCCGCCCCGCGGCCCCGCCCGCCGCGCGCGCCTCGCCCGCGCCCCGCCCGCGGCGTCGGCGCCTGCTGCTGCTGCTGCGCGTCTGAGACCACGGACACACTATGTTGACACTATAGCTCAAGCGAGATATTCACACTGTCTATTCGTCGCCCTGCCTGCACTGGTAGATACGAAATAGTTTTTCTCATAGGTGTGCTGGTTCCAGCGATTATCCTCTACATACACACAAACACGAAAAAATAAACGCACTTTCTTCTCTCTGCATAAGTAAAAAGTATAAATTAGATATCGTGTGGTCACTCTATGTGGCTTATTTATTTTCACAGCATGGATAAAAATGTTTATCTCAACATCTCAACTATGGTTATGAATGCATATGCTGAGGTTTCGAACGTTTAGTATATATTTGATACTAAATGTTAGTACACAAACATACCTTCCGTTTCATATAGTCTGTAGCACAAGCATATAATTTTAAAAGGCGTGAAACTTGATGACCACTACTTACAGGTAATATTTTTAAATTGCGCCAATATTCGCGCATAAATATTTATGCACCATTTTTTATACAAAATGCTTTTCTATTATGTATTTGCACATGTTTAATTAAAAAACATATAATACGATTGAATGGTATTTACAAAAAAAAACCGAATTTGTTTTATGATGTCCGATGTTACTTTTAACACATTATATACTAAATGTCTGTAAGGACATTAATTTCAATTTTATAATACCTCCGAAGATCTCGAATATAGCGTGTGAGGATTGAGGGACCACACTTCCAAGAGCCCTAGTTTCTTTAATATTTTAATAGAAATTCTAGAACTCATTTTACATTTCTTTTAAGACTGTTACTAAACTGTGATAGACTTATTTCGCGAATTTGAAACAAGGTCCCACAGTCCTCACACACATTCGCCTTTAGATTGATATTTGTTTTTATCGCAATAGTTAGTATCGAAGATATCGAAGGCATTTGTGAGATCGCGGTGGCATATATATATCTACAGTATACTTACTTAACTGCGCTTGTAGCTCCTCCAACTCTTCAGTTTTAGCCTTAGTGACGTCTTCGGGAAGTTTCTCCAAAGGTACCACCGCAGTTTTCTTGATGAGATCAGAGATGGCTTTCTGCCGTTCAGCATCAGAGCCCTCCCCTTCAGGCTTTCTCTTCTTAGCACGGTCCGAATCAGACGATGATACGTCGGAGTCATCAATCTTGAATTCATCTGAACTGTCCGGCATATGCTTGCCGCTGGATTTGTGCATTTCCTGTGAAGAAATTAGGTCGTAGTTATAAATAAATATTCCGACTTACAGTGCGACATAAAAAGTACACAAAAATAGGGGGCGCCACTTTCTTCGTAAGAACAGTTCTCACGACAACCCTTGAGCACTTTTGTATAAAAAAAAGGCAATATTGCTATTATTAATAAATTTAGTTAACTTTCTACTCTTTTGTGTTCCACTGTACGTATGTAGTCTAGTCTCAAAGTAAAGATCATCGGACATTTCGACGCCCTTGCCACTCTTTATTCTCATCCAACACTTGAAGGTTGGCTGGTAGAGATCTCTTATAGAGATAAGTCTGCCTTTGTACATGTTCTTGAAATTCTGTCAGTTATATTGTGTATGATATATATGCTCTTTATGTACAATAAAGCTACTACAAACCACCAAACAAAGATTGTATTGTATTATGGGTACTAAAAAACTGTTAAATGCAATGTTGTTATATTTCTATAGATATGGCATACCCATACTAAAATGCATTGAAAAACGGTTACTGCGCTTGCATGGAAAGTTAGCTATAATTAAATTGAGACAGACTGTCGCCATCATCATCAGGTCATTTTAGTCTCCACTACAGGAGCACGACCTTCTCTCGACCGTCCCACACAGAAGGAGGATTTGGCCTACACTCCCCACGCTGGCCAGACGGGTTGGGGAGGCCTGATTGATGTTTCATAATGTATTTCCCTTATACGACATCCACGGGAAGAGACGGAGTGATTCTATTCTAATCTGCCGGAAACCCCACGGCCTCATTATATCAGTGATTTAATATACTTGCTTTCTTTTTTATTCGCCGAGCGCAAAATGGCGCCAATTTTCCTCGCAAAAATATGTAATTAAATAAAATACGTGTTAAAATCTATTATTATTGTCTACTTTCGTTTCGTGTGGTATGTGATCTCTTGGACTTTAATACTTAATTAACACATATTATTACCTATGCATTTTCGAAATACAGATGACGGCATTTTTACCTATTTCAATCAATTATCACAAACACATCAAAAAGACTCTAAATAAAAGGGCTTACTATAGAATTGATGAATACCTAAGTGACAACGATGTATGGAATGAATCAGCACAGACATGTAATAAATAAATATATCTAAATCAAATATCTTGTATCTTAATTACGAAATGTACATACAAATTAAATTGTGATTGCTGTATTATCTAATTGTTTAAAAAAAGACGCATGTTGGCAAGTTTCTTTAAGGATTCCTTTTTCGCCAATGCTCGATACTGAAATGCTAATAGCTAAAAAAATGACAAAAAATAAGAATATTATTTATAAAGGCGTGTCTAAGTGCCCAGAAGGGCCCAATGCCTGAATAAATAATGTCATTTCGCTTCGTCAGAATCGTCGGCTTGCTTGCTTGTGAGAATTAATTGCGAGGTAAGACAATTGGCTCACTTTTTGTATGTTCGTTTTTGACACTTGGTGAGTGGATATACAGAAATATAACATCATTGGTTAAATGTTTATAAATAAACCTATCCAAAGACAATTTACGGCCGATTTTGCTTAACCTGCGTAATCGACTAGACTGACATCATCGATCCTCTACATGTTAAAAAACAGTAATTGCTAACATAGCAAAATGGGTGGTTTATATCCAGGGTACAAAATACTTACATCCTCCGACTCGGTATTAGGCATCTCTGTGTAATTGATTTTCTTCTGCCTGGTCCTGTGTTTGGGCGACCAGTCGTTGGGCTCGTCGTCGCTGAGGCCTCCGTAAGTGACCCTCGCTCGGATCACGTTCCCCGCCGCGTCGTACTGCGTCAAACCACCGCGCTTTCTACACTTCTTTGACTTGTCACGCTTTTTCAGTCGCGATTTCGACCTAAAATACAATATTTACATTTCAAAATAGTTGATTAACGTCAAAACTTACAATTTTCGACATAAATATCTGTTATTTTAGCAAATGATCGAAAAATACTGCATTCTGTTTTTAAAACATTCACAGAGAAATATCACCAAATCTAGTTTGAAACAATTCTCAAATTCTAAAAAAAAATGGGTTTTCAATAACATGAACTACGTTAAATATTTTAGAAAAATAATTAACACAGTTTAAAATCAATAAAGTTTCCAATTTATCAAAACGGCAGATGCATATTACAAATCTAAAAAAATATCTCAAATTTAAGTTTGTATTTAACGTGAATTAAAATGAAACTAAAATGTTTTCCTTCTTTGAATAGTACTCATTCTACAAAATAATATTAAACTAGAAACGCGAAAACATTTTTTCTATAGCACTCGAAAAAAACTCGCAGCTCGAAAAATTGGCGCCATTTTATTAGCTTCCCCTTTTGTATTTTTTTTTAATCTTGACCTATGAACATAGATAATCATATCCATACAGCTTTATATTAAATACATGAAGTTGGTATGTATGTGTTCTTTTTTTAAACTTGCGTTTTTTTTATTTCGTTTATAATGGTGGAACTTAAATTAGAGGCGAGTTACCTCATTTATATTATCATATATATTCATTTATATTATAGAGAGGAGTTACCTCTTTTATGAGTTATTTACTTTATATTTATCTCGACTACAGCAAAATCGTCAGCAAGATAAATATACCGTTTTGTGCTTCGCGAAACTTACACACTTTACACACATGTAATGCACGCAATACCAAAAAAGCAGTAAAATATGAAAAAAATTTCTTTGCTCATCGAATTAGCGCCAAATTCTCTTGGGACTTTGAATTTATAATAGACAAAAAATTTAACCATATAACCTATACAGATAATGAAACTTACATGACCTTAGCGTCATTATGGCACAAAAAATACAAAATTAAAAAAATAGATCAATAATCATCACCATTGGAAGAATTCTTGTGGTGACTTATGCAAACCACATCAAATTCAATATTGTTATCTCAAATTACGGGTTACTGGCGGTAGGGCCCCAGATGTTTTTTTAATGTTAAAAAAATCGACTCGACTGAATAATCGCTACAAAATTTATACAAATATTAATAAAAAAAAGAATTATGCACGATACTTTTAATTTCAATTGAATAGGCTATTGGACAATGTTCAAAAATTGTATAAATTATTTAACAATATCGTAAAATACACAAAACTATAAAGATCTGCAAACTTTCATTCTAATATCTTCCGTCCGACTTATTTTAGGGTCGATCGAAGTTTGGCGGGAAAGTCCATTTTAAAAGTATGAAATTATTAAAAAATAATATTTCCATTGGAGAAGCAAAAAAATAATAATATCGAAGTAATTATTTCACCTATGGTTATATTATTGAGACCTCCCTACATATCAAACAGAAAAAAATGTTGGTCAAATAGCCTATTATTTATTTCTAAGAATACTGTTGCATACTAAAAGAGCCAATATTGCTGTCTCTAGCGTGCAATAAAGTATTAATAAATAATAGTAGTTTATGAAACTGTTGCATAATAAGGGTTCTTAAAATACGAGTGTGAGTTTATCACATGAGCCGAAGGCGAATGTGATAATAGACCACACGAGTATTTTAAGACCTAATTATGTGCAGTTTCATTACACACTACTTTATCTAATCTCATGAAATAAATGATAATAATATGCGCCGTGTGTTTTCCGGCAGACTAGAATAGAATCACTCCGTTTCTTCTCGTGGATGTCGTACAAGGCGACTAAGGGAAATACATTATAAAACATCGATCAGGCCTCCCCAACCCGTTTGGCCAGCGTGGGGAGTGTAGGCCAAGTCCTCCTTCCGTCTAGGACGGACGAGAGAGGGTAGTGCTCCTGTAGTGGAGACTAAAATGGACCTGATGATGAATGAATGATGATGATTTCTTACTTATAAATCCATTTGCAGATGCGCGCCACGCCGCGCAGCGCCGCGTTCACAGATTATGTAGAATTTTTTTGCAAAGTTGCAATGCATTTGCATTGCAACATGCTTGCTGCTGTATCGAAATGGAAAAAAGTTATTTTTCGATACAGTTGTCCATAAAGAGATGTATCGAAAAGTAACTTTTTAAAGTTATTTTGATGGCTTGTGCGTAAAAGACTGACATTAAGATTCTGTGTTTAGTTTTTTAATCTCTAAATTTTAGTATGAGAGTAGATAAAATTTCAAACTGCATCTGAACTGATATTATTATAATATAACTCACTTCGACTTCTTGGTTTCCTTGGACCATTCCTTGGTTCCTCCTGATTCACTGGAGGTGTCTTCGAATACTTTCTTCTTCTTTTTAACTTCTGGCGAGGACTCAGTCATTTTTGGACGATCTGTGACACAATTTAGTATGTAGTTTAATTCAGAAAACCACTTATAGTTAAATTAACGTTTTTGTGTATGAAAATATCATGAGGCAATTAAAATGTTTGGTGTAAATATTTTTTCTGTATATCAGTTTATCTGCCGATTTCAATGTGTTTTTATATAACACGAGCCCGGTGGTCGGTGGCTAGCAATGGTTACTTTGACTCTCAGGTCGCGGGTTCGATCCCCGCACAAGACTAACATTCTGTGAGCATGAACATGTCTGTTTGTCTTGGGCTGGGAGTCCTCTATGTATCATATGTATGTATATACATTTTCAGTTGTCTAGTATCCATAAAAGCTTTGCGCTTAATTTCGAATGAGATGGCGCTTTGTAAATTGTCCAGAAATATTTATTTATATAGCTGGTTTAAGAGGCTACACCTTCAAAATGAACTCCATCATTGAAATAATCCTAGCTTGTGAAAACTCTTGGAACAATTTGTTATAGTGGAACAATTGGAAATTAATATGAGCCACAAAAAATACAAAATGTGCCACGGAAATACTAGGTTTGGTTAAGTTTGGTACGTTTTATAGTCAGTATAATATTCACCCAGTGTCACAATTTTAGATGCTCAGTTTATTTTTATAGCATTTACTTTATTCAAGTTATAGGTATGTGTTAACAAAACTACCTTTTCTGTCGGTTCTGCCTGTCCGCCTAGCGATCGGCAAGGAATCCGACGAGCCCGATCCGGCGGAACTATCACGGTCGGCAGACGATGATATCTCCTCCGATGATGATTCCATGCTGGGAAATAAATAGATCCGTGACAACAGGTATGCTCTCCGCACTGTAAGATATTATATCCTTCCATATATTCCATTCAATGAATTGAATGCTACGTCAATGATTCAATATAAACAAAAAGTGACTTGGTGGTTAACATGATTAACTATCTGCACCAACCGTTATTTATCCTACTACGTGATAACGTCATACGAAACATAGTCCGATCGTGTCTCTCTATCGCCTGTTCCGTGCTCTCGCTTGCACGCTCGGCTCAGGCAGAACGTGACAAATGAGTCATGATTTTTGGTGTCTGGAGCCGGCGTTCATCGATTTAAGTTATCACGTTAAAAAGAATCACTCCAAAAACAGTGAGTATGGATCTTAGCTCATATCTTTATTTCTCTACTCTGCTTCCGTTATATATGCCCCAAACGTATGAAAATACATCTCCGATCCGCCTCATTAGAGCGCCTCAAGAACCCTCGAACTTACCCGGTATCCTTGAAGTCCTCGTCGGTTTCGTCGTCATCTTCCGAGGGGACTTCCAACGAGTTCAACTTGCGTGGTTTCCTGCGCGCTTTCTTACGCAGCTTCTTTATTTCGATGGGTCTACCCTGGAACGATGCATAACCAAAGATTAAATATCATAGAGATAATGATTCTCCAGAAAGTTATTTACGCGTGGAGGTATTAAGTAGAAAATAATATTAATGTTATTAAGCAGTCCAAATATACAGTCGGTTATGCAATTTATAGAATAATTAAATTTTGTATTTCGTATTGTATTGTAATTAAATCAAATTTAATATTTTGCTTTGTATTGTAATGTAAATCAATTGATATTTTTAACGAAAATGTTATTGAATTTTTTTTATTACATTTCGATAACCATTTTGCCAATGGAAGCAATTTTAAAGAGGTTTTCACGTAAAAAAAATAGATGTGCCAGCCGTTTAAGAACCTCGTCACGCCGAAGATGCTGTAATCCCTAGGTACAGCCTGTCCGGGCTAACGCACATTTAGTGACCTGTACCTGCTCTATGGCCTCCCTCTCCGCCTTGAGTTTCTCCTCCTCGGCCGCCTCTATGATCGTTGATATGTCCTTCCCGCGGCCCTGGTTGCCCGCGCTGGTGGTCGGTTCTACGTACTCTTCCTGAAAACAGATGTATTTCATTAATTTAAAGTTTCCGCGCTGGTGGTCGGTTCTACGTACTCTTCCTGAAAACAGATGTATTTCATTAATTTAAAGTTTACATATAAATGTAGGTTGTATAAGAGGCATTACCTGCAGACCCACACGACTCTTTGCGGCCAGAATTATTTCAGCTAACACCGTCGTCAACCCTTACTCATCAGACTGCTGGAATACGGGTCGCCCCTCAATCGACGGGGTTTAGAGCATACTCCACCACGCTGCTCAACTGCGTGTTGGCGGAGGTCAGTGTTTTCAAGACGCCTAAAAGACACTGACTTGGATTAACGATATTATTTGATATTAAATTGGATTAACGATAGATGACAGCATCTAACGACAACAGGCGGGATTGACGACTTAACACGCCCTCCGAAGCACAGAGGAGCTAAGATAAATAAACCCATTCATGGACAGGCTACGGTCGACGTTGCTTAACTTGCGTGATCGATTAGACTGGCACGCGCATTACGACAACGATTATAATACAACATCACCAAAGCCATGACCGCTCTCCAACCTGATGGGGAGATTTAATTAAGTCTCTCACAAAATACGAATGCTCCCGCAATGCCTCCAACAGAACCAAATGGAGAAATATAACAGGAGCCGCCATTCGTATTGACCTGCCCATGATCACGGCCACTCTGCCAAGAGTGTCCGACTGAGAAGAAGAATTTATTTACCTTGATGGCGGAGGAGATGAGCCGGTCGTACTCCTGGCTGCGGTAGGAGACGGGCAGTTGTTTCCGCGCCCGCAGCCTGTACACTGCGCCCGATGATGATGATGACCAATCACTGCTACTGCCTTCGCCATCTGCAATATATTAAAATATTGATTATATACGATATTGTTCGAATTATGTATTTTTGACGTGACAACGTCTTATAATTCGATGGAACCGGCTGCACGCACGAAAAAAGATGACGTATGCGGCGTTACCTCGCTCTGAGGCGTTCCATTAAAATTTTCTTTTGATAAATGCAAACATTCCATCAGTATTTTCTTATGACGTTGTCACGTTCAACTATCGCCAGTAAACCGACTTTACAGACAACCGATTTTTTTCCTTCATTATTCAAGCTAGTCAAGGTGTTTTCTATGTATTATGCATATAATTGACGAGCTCGGTGGTCGTATGGTTAGCAATCGCCACTTTGACCCAGAGGTCGCGGGTTCGATTCCCACACAACACAAACATTTGTGTGCATGAACATGTCTGTTTGTCTTGGTCTGGGTGTTTTCTATGTATTATACGTATGTATTTACAAAAAAAAAAATGAATTTAAGTACATTTATCAGTTGTGTAGTACCTATAACACAAGCTTTGTTTTTAATTTGGAACAAGATGGCGCTGTGTAAAATTGTCCAGAAATATTTATTTATATTTATTTATTTACTATATAAAAACACCTTGACCAAGACAAACAGACATGTTTATGCACGTAAATATTTGTCTTGTGCTGGGATCGAATCCGAGACCTCGGAGTCAAAGTGCTAGCCATTCGACCACCGGGCTGGTCAATGGTCAATGAAGACAAGTTTTATATCACATACCCGACTGTGAATGTGACGACTTCTCAGATTTTTTGTCTTCGTCTTTCTTCTCGTCCTCGCTCTGTTTCTCCTGCTGCTGCTGTTTCGCCCGCTCAGCTCGCTCAGCCTCCACTTGAACCACCAACTCGTCGTACTTCGTCAATTCAGATTCCAGTGACGATATGAGCATGTCCTGCAAGAATTTAAGCTCGTATATAGGGTGGAAACGATAAGTGATCTCATTCGATTATTTATAAAATATACATAATTATAATATTGAAAAACTGAGGACTGACTGTTCCTGAAAGTGATTGACGAATTCAATCAAATGGTATTTATAATAACTTCATATAATATTATGTATACAATAAAAGTACAGAGTGTAATTTAAGTCAATTCCCAGTTGTGACAGCAGGATCAACTTACGTGGTTGCAGGGCGGGCAGTACCAGCAGCCCTCGGCACCAGCAGCAGCAGCGGCTTGAGGCAGCTGGCGTGGTAGCCCGCGTCGCAGCGGTCGCACAGCAGGATCAACTTACGTGGTTGCAGGGCGGGCAGTACCAGCAGCCCTCGGGCACCAGCAGCAGCAGCGGCTTGAGGCAGCTGGCGTGGTAGCCCGCGTCGCAGCGGTCGCACAGCAGGATCAACTTACGTGGTTGCAGGGCGGGCAGTACCAGCAGCCCTCGGGCACCAGCAGCAGCAGCGGCTTGAGGCAGCTGGCGTGGTAGCCCGCGTCGCGGCGGTCGCACAGCAGGATCAACTTACGTGGTTGCAGGGCGGGCAGTACCAGCAGCCCTCGGGCACCAGCAGCAGCAGCGGCTTGAGGCAGCTGGCGTGGTAGCCCGCGTCGCGGCGGTCGCACAGCACAGATCAACTTACGTGGTTGCAGGGCGGGCAGTACCAGCAGCCCTCGGGCACCAGCAGCAGCAGCGGCTTGAGGCAGCTGGCGTGGTAGCCCGCGTCGCGGCGGTCGCACAGCAGGATCAACTTACGTGGTTGCAGGGCGGGCAGTACCAGCAGCCCTCGGGCACCAGCAGCAGCAGCGGCTTGAGGCAGCTGGCGTGGTAGCCCGCGTCGCGGCGGTCGCACAGCAGGATCAACTTACGTGGTTGCAGGGCGGGCAGTACCAGCAGCCCTCGGGCACCAGCAGCAGCAGCGGCTTGAGGCAGCTGGCGTGGTAGCCAGCGTCGCAGCGGTCGCACAGCAGGATCAACTTACGTGGTTGCAGGGCGGGCAGTACCAGCAGCCCTCGGGCACCAGCAGCAGCAGCGGCTTGAGGCAGCTGGCGTGGTAGCCCGCGTCGCGGCGGTC
The DNA here is from genome assembly GCA_937001555.2 of Hypsopygia costalis. NCBI lineage: Eukaryota > Metazoa > Arthropoda > Insecta > Lepidoptera > Pyralidae > Hypsopygia > Hypsopygia costalis. The sequence goes on along the minus strand of OW443338.2, from coordinate 24,942,048 downwards.
GCACAGCAGGATCAACTTACGTGGTTGCAGGGCGGGCAGTACCAGCAGCCCTCGGGCACCAGCAGCAGCAGCGGCTTGAGGCAGCTGGCGTGGTAGCCCGCGTCGCGGCGGTCGCACAGCAGGATCAACTTACGTGGTTGCAGGGCGGGCAGTACCAGCAGCCCTCGGGCACCAGCAGCAGCAGCGGCTTGAGGCAGCTGGCGTGGTAGCCAGCGTCGCAGCGGTCGCACAGCAGGATCAACTTACGTGGTTGCAGGGCGGGCAGTACCAGCAGCCCTCGGGCACCAGCAGCAGCAGCGGCTTGAGGCAGCTGGCGTGGTAGCCCGCGTCGCGGCGGTCGCACAGCAGGATCAACTTACGTGGTTGCAGGGCGGGCAGTACCAGCAGCCCTCGGGCACCAGCAGCAGCAGCGGCTTGAGGCAGCTGGCGTGGTAGCCCGCGTCGCGGCGGTCGCACAGCAGGATCAACTTACGTGGTTGCAGGGCGGGCAGTACCAGCAGCCCTCGGGCACCAGCAGCAGCAGCGGCTTGAGGCAGCTGGCGTGGTAGCCCGCGTCGCGGCGGTCGCACAGCAGGATCAACTTACGTGGTTGCAGGGCGGGCAGTACCAGCAGCCCTCGGGCACCAGCAGCAGCAGCGGCTTGAGGCAGCTGGCGTGGTAGCCCGCGTCGCAGCGGTCGCACAGCAGGATCCACTCCGGCTGCTCGCCGCTGCCGCAGCGCTCGCACGCGCCGCCCTCCTCTTTGTCTACGCAAAGACAACATACATCCATCAAGATTTTATACCAATACACCGAGGTCGTGTGGTTGTGGAAGTGTAATGTGAAATTTTAATAAATAAATATATATTTCTGGACAAATTACACAGCGCCATCTAGTCCCTTTTCTGGTGTTACAGGCGTTCATAGGCTACGGTAACTGCTTTCCATCAGGCGGGCCGTATGCTTGTTTCCCACACTGGTGGTATAAAAAAAAATAAAAAATAAAAAGTCCCAAATTAATCGCAAAGCTTGTACTAGACAACTGATAAATATACTTAAACACATTTTTTTATAAATACATAATTAATACAGAGAAAACACCCAGACCGACACACAAATAGACATGTTCATGCACACAAATATTTGTCTTGTGCGAGAATCGAATCCGCGATCTCGGAGTGAAAGTGCTATTGCTAACCATTCGATCACTGACCTCGTTAAAGAAAGAGTTTTAACTTAAATGATGATTTTATATTACGACGGATGGCAAACAAGCATCCTGTCTGCCTGGAAATTGTTATTTGGCTGCAGTCTTCTGTGAGGTGGAGGTACGCTGTACCATAACTCTTCTCTTACAAGAGAGATAATGTTAAGAATGTAAATTAAAAAAAAAATGTTCGACGTGGTTGGGTTTAAAACAAATGTCTAGGAACGCCTACGACAAATCGCACTCCTGCGCGTCTGTGCTAGATTATCAAGACCATTGCTAGGCAAAGACTTCACTCGAAAAATCTCTGCCATTTTTTTATACAACGTCGGGTGCCAAACCAACACACGGCTCACCTGATATAAAGCGGTTACCGCAGCCATATAGACGCTTGCAAAACAATGAGTATTGCTCGCGCGCTGGTACCACCGATACTAACGTAGCATCTGCTCACATTTGGTAAACTCACTCATTCGCAGAAACACAACAATGCTCAATGATGTGTCGCAATCACATAACAATTTTATTAACAGATACCGACTGGAATTACAATTAAACAGAACATAAATTTGATCGGTCACACCTGTTATCAGCAGGGAATTTATCCTCATAAACTCGAACTGATATGGAACTAAAATTTGTATTTTTATTATATTAAACAAGACAAATAAGCGTACGACTTGCCTGATAATAAGCAGTCACCGCAGCCTATGAACACTTGTGACACTAAGAAAATATTACTCACTCGTTGGCGATTCTAAAAACATATTGAAAAAGTCACTTTTGTATGGAAAACCATACAAAAGTGGATATTGCTCTTGCGTAAAAATTTGCGCTCTATAATCTACTCTTTTGTGGAACACTGTACTGTGCGATTCCATAGGAATTTGCCACCACAAGCTCTCAGGTTATGGAATTAACTTGTCGAAATTTTCCTTCACGAAATGAAATTATTTATTTTGCCACTAAGCCCTTGCGGTGTCGTTATTTTGCCACTTTTACGTCTTACATTTTTATAGATTTTACTTTTTGATTTGATTTGATTTTACTATTTTACTTTTTTGTGAAGTGTTTCGGGACATCTCCGCGTACGTATATAAGTTCCGATGACTGCTTACCAGCGTGTATATGTGCATATATGTTCCGATGTCATCAGGTAAGTCGTAAGCTTTTTCCCACACTAGAGGTATGAAAAATAATTTCTAACAAACAGTTCATCAATGCCACAGATGAAAATTACTTAGAAAGTGAAGAACATACCTTCCCGGAGAGTTCGAGCTCTCTTCAAAGGTTCCACTGGTTCACCACTCTCCAAATCCGACTCCGGTGAGAACTCATGGTCCGACTTATTCGTGTAGTCCACTGGGGAAACAAAAAATATATTTAAAACTTGCAATTTCGCTGCTCAATTTGCCTTATGAAATTTAAATCTAATAATACTAGGCCTGATTCTAGCCCACGGGGCCGAAATCGAAGTTGAGTGGAGTGAGTACATTCGCCGAGTCTTCCATTGATTTGAACGGAAAATGTATTTAATGACCATTGCTTAGGGACATGATGATCGATCTCAATTTTATTTTCGACACACACCTCAAGCATGTCGAGGTCTTTAATTGTGACAAGTTTCATCAATCAGTTCAGTGGTTTTGGAGCCTATTCATTTCCAAGAGTGACTTTTCGGCGTATATAATTTAGACTTTTCGGCGTTGCGCTCGATGCGGTCACTCCACTCCAATATTAATTTGCCGCATTCAAACCCATTACGACTTAGGAGAATGTGTACCATAGATGTGTACATAGACTACACAATGGCTAAATAATCGAAAACTATTTTGGCAAAGTTGCTTAGTGTCAATTTTCCATTAAGAACTCCCATAACATTGAAAATTCTAAGTAATAAGACAGCCTTTTTGCCTATGCAGGTTCTTATACACTATTTTGTTTTGTGGAAATATAGCGGCGCGCCACTAGCGCTCGTGTGAGAGGTAGCAGAGTACATACGGTCAGGCTCGACGTGCTCGAACAGCGGCTCGTCCGTGTCCGAGTCCGGCTCGGGCCCGGTGGAGTCCGCGGCGCGCCACCAGCGCTCGTGTGAGAGGTAGCAGAGTACATACGGTCAGGCTCGACGTGCTCGAACAGCGGCTCGTCCGTGTCCGAGTCCGGCTCGGGCCCGGTGGAGTCCGCGGCGCGCCACCAGCGCTCGTGTGAGAGGTAGCAGAGTACATACGGTCAGGCTCGACGTGCTCGAACAGCGGCTCGTCCGTGTCCGAGTCCGGCTCGGGCCCGGTGGAGTCCGCGGCGCGCCACTTGTCGTCCTTCTTCGGCCGCCCTCGGCTCGGGCCCTCCGAGCTGCTGCCGCTCGCTTGCCATTCCTCTTCGTCGTCTTTGTTCTGTAATTTTTTTTTCTCTATGAATGAGACCAAATTCTTATAGACTCATTGCTCTGTTAATCGACCGTCTGGCCACAATGTTGAGTATTTTGCAAATTTCGTTCTATGCAAGTTGCCAGACGAGTTTTTGACACAACACAATTAACAACTAAGAACTCCTTGTAATACAAATACTATAATCCTATACTATAATCGAGCAAGGCTATAAATATTATATAAATAATATATATAAATAAATATTTACTTACGCCACGTTTTCTTTACTCTATACGAGGATGCAAAATCAATCTGGCTAGGTCTCAATATTGGGAAAATTAGTTTTCTTATAAAAAACGGCGAGGTCAGAATTTGTGGCAATAATAATAAGGCATTGCAACAAAATAATTAAAGGAGCCCCATTATTTAATTTTTTAAAGTCTTACCTACTCCACAAATAGAATATTTTTTATTGCCAATTATTGCAGTAGATTCCTCGTTATTTTGCTACAAAATTCTGTACATCACCACACCATAACCTGTTACATAACCAATGACGTCTGTGCAGAACCAGAGTGGGCGTGTGTGTGTGAGGCGCCACACACTGTTCCATATTCGTCAGAGGGGAGGTGAGGTCGATATGAGAGAGCGCCAAGGAATAGCCATACTGTATGTCACATTAAAAACAGTAAAGTAATTTTAACGTTATGTACAAAATATTTTTATAAACAAATTGTTTGTTACTTTATAATTAAAGGAAATTATTTATAATTAAGTGTCAATATTTTTATGACGAAATGCTTCACGTACGGATGTAAGTAAATAGTCGCGAGCACGACTAAAGCACAGTATAGATACAACCAGTACTGTAACTTCATACTAGCGCCCATGCATCAAAACTTCCTGAGCGGTCGTGTAAAAGACGCTTGGCTGTGTGCGTGCGCCGATTTGGGCGCTAGTATGAAGTTAAAGTACTGGTTGTATTACTATGCTATGACTAAAGCCTTTTTCGATATTGCAAAGAAAGGTGATTAAGTTATAAATGCTTATAAAAGTTTAAGATACACTTAGTTATGCATTAAAGAGTTTTGACTTCGACAAACTTTGTAAGCTGATACTGCATACAATGCAATGATGAAGATAAAGCTTTGGTCTCATGATCGTAACGCATAACGCTGCGGTATACAGCATGTGGTGCCGGACACATAATCGTATGAAAAACGTCTAGAATGGTCTCTTATTCCGTCGCATTATGCGTCAACGTCGAAGGGTGGGCGCGGTGGAGTGGGCGGCGAAAAAGACGCCGCCCAGTGCGGTGTACCCCGCACTGGGCGGCGTCTTTCTCGATCATCGCTGTGGTGTGCGTCACGGGTTGTCAATGGATTTGTTTGAAGATAATTTAATAGAATTACTCCGAAATTATCCTTCTGTATACAAAAATAAAGACAAAAAAATATAAAAGTTTAATAGTCAAAGAAAATTACTTTAAATTATGCATGTTGACACGTCTACTTTTGTAGCTGCAGCAAAATCAACAGACCACTTCTGCAGAGACGGTAAACGCTACGTCGTGACGCTGCGTTTGAGCTGCATACCGCAGCGTTGTGCAGGACGATCAGGAGACCAAAGCTTAAGGCTGCCTTGCTCTAAACATAATGGTGAGCCAATCCACACCCTAAGTTTATTATCGGGTTATAGGCGAAGTTATACCTTTTTCTTATGTATCATCTTCATCTCCCTCAAGGCGACCTCCTCCTGGTGCCTCCGGTCGGCCTCCTCCTTGATCTTCATCTGCGCGATCCGCCGCGACTGCCGCACTGGAGCCACGTCAGAGTCCTCTGATTGACCTTTACCTGCCTTTTTCGTTTCTTTTTGCTTCTCTTTCCCTTTAGGTTTCTTCTTTAGTACTTTCTTTGTGGATTTTTTACCAGCTGTAGAAATTATAATGTAAAATATGAATATTGAATTTGACAAAATGAGTTTTATTTATATTCAATGAAAAAAGACATGTAATAGTGAAAAAAATACAATTGTTAAATCCTGTAATGGTGTTACATATTTGTAATTTATTAGTCTGTTATCATATTTCTGATATTGTAAATACTGACTTTAAATTGTACTTATATTAAACAAACACAACAATGAACTAGCAAGAGGCCTGTTAAACACAAAAGATGTAAAACGCCTAAAATGATGGCAAATATTGGACCTGGACCAGAGAATATAGATGGATAGTCTACTTACATAGATGGTGACATTTATTGAAATGTCACCTACTACAACTCCAGAATCGTGGACCCAATCTGATTATGGCTACGTAGAGCCGATTCACAAAAAGGAAAAAAAAAATGTACTTACCTATACTGTACAGCGTTTCTTCCTCAGATTCGTCACTAGAATGCTTCTGTGAGAGTTTCGCTTCTACTTTTTTCCTGAAATAATCACAAAAAATTAAATCTAGGTTAGAAATTCTCTGATCCTTCTATGGGCTGTATAAGACCGGATTGCCGACATTTTGTAATGATTGAAGGAAGTCGACATCACTGATAGATAAATGAAACATGCAAAATAATACACTTAAAACTCACTACATAAAATTATTAAAAAGGAAAAAAATGTTGCGTAAACTAGACTTTAAAGCCACATTACCTTAACGATGTTATAATCTTCTTGGGCTTGATTTTTAACCGTTTGCCAATGGTGACTGGCTCATCCTCCTCACTATCACTTTGAGATTCAGACTTATTCCTATCACTGGTAGTTGTGTTCAAAAGTGTCCTTTTCAAAGATTTACTGCCCTTTTTGTCTTTAACTTTATCTTTATCAGTAATTTTATCTACAACGCTATCATTTTCAGCTTTATTTTTAAGAACCTTTTTTCTTTTAAACTTCCCTTTATTTGCTTTTATCTTTTTCCTTTGTGATACAGAATTTTCTATGTCTTCTACATTATCGTTTCCTTGGCTCAGTTTTTCATTACTCTCACTGTTATTTACATTATCTACAGTTTCCTTGGAATGTGAGGCGTTAACGTCGCTCTCGGGAGTCGATTCTAGTCGTAACTTTTTTGGAGGCAAAGTATCCTCTACTTTATCTTCCTTATCGGGACTCTTTTCTTTCTCCGTTTCTGTGTGATCATGCTCATCTTGATCTACTGAGGAAACACTACTTTTCCTTTTCTCTATAATACTGGCTTTACTGTCATCACCATTATCTGTTTCTGATACTGAATTTAGTACTTCTTTCACATCATTCATTTTAATTTTATGAAGCTCTCTTTTCTTTTTAACATTCCCTCTACCTTTTTTGACATTATTTTTCCTAGGGCTTTCACTATCCGTACTTTTATCATTAACACTGCTTTCCCTTTCATTTTCTGCAGACTTTATTAAACTATCAGATTTTTCCAAATTTCGGATACAGTGTTTCTTAGTCTCAGGTTTTGGAACTTCCGTAGTATCATTATTTTGTTTTTTCAGAGTTCTTTTGTTAACAGAGGATAAACTACTCCTTAGTTTTATACCCTTTCCTAATTTAGCTTTGTTAGATATACTAGAAATGTCATGTTCACCATTAACACATTCTTCATTACCATTTTCTTCATCAGTATTCTCGTTAACATTTTCTTGTTCAACTGCTTCAGGATTTCCAGTATCGTTATCATACCCACACCCTTCGCCAAAAAAGTACATAACTTCTTCTATAATTTCTTCACCTATTATGTATGAACTTTCACAATCGGCCCCATTGCCCTCACCAGTAACAATCATAACTGGTTCTTCTATTGTGTCGCTAACACTTTCTACTTCAATATTATTTTTTTCTACTTCTTTAGTTTCTTCTGATTGGTCTACGTTTTCAGAAGCTATCCCCTTTACATCTTCAATAGCACATAATTGTGATACTTTATTGATATTTTCACATGATTCATTTACACTTTCAGTAGGACTTGATTCTTTTATTATTTTAGGTGGAGTAGCTTCTCGAATACTCTTTGGAGGAGAGCTTTCTCGAATACTTTTTGGAGGAGAGCTTTCTTTAATACTCTTTGTAGGAGAAGATTCTTTAATACTTTCAGTTGTTGATTCTTCTGTACTATTAGCAGCACATTCCTTTATAGTTTCTGTAACATTTTCATTTTGTGATTTACTTATACTATCAACAGAATCCTTTGTCATAGGTGTTGATTCATTTTTACTTTCGATAGGAGTTTCATTAAGTTCAATGTCTTTTTTTAATTCATCTTCTCCAGTATTCTTTTTATTGTCTTCAATATTTTTAACATAAACTTTTTTACTCCCAGCATCTTCCATATTATTTTCATTACTTTCTTGTTCATTTCTCTCTGTTTCGGTTACTTGACTTGTTTCTTTTTCAGAGCTCTTTCTATCTGCCTGATCATCAGCTTCATGTTCCGATTCTGACTCTGGGCTTAAAAACTCATCTTCATTATCCTCTTCTGTTTCAGGTTTAGTTGGCTGAAATATGAATTGAAATTTTACAATAATTATACAAAAAAACCATTTACATATCATTAAATTTGGTAAATCCTTACCACCATTTGTGGAGGAACTTCAGCACTGCTTGAATCCTCATTGGTATTAGATGTGACCAATGGACAGATTTCCTCTCTATTTTTTAATTGTGATATTACTTTTACAAGCTCCTCCCGATTCCTAAACCATATACATATTATTATTTATTTCTGTTAAATATTATTATTAATAGAAAATATGATACTTAAATTTCCAGTTTAAATTTATGCTTAAAATATCAAGCAATAGAATACAAAAAAGTCAGTTTTGGCAAGAATTTCGGGGAATTTTTTTACTTATAATTTTTGTTCTGTTTCTTTTCTTCCAATTTTTCTATATCTTTGTAAATATTTTATTAGTAAATATTAAGTTTTGTATATTATAGATCATAGCATAGTTTATATTAATAAATAAAGTATATTAATAAAAAATTGCCATTTTAAAATATTACCAAATACAACTAATCGAAGCGCACAGGACACTATTTGTAATATCATTAATATTAATTTGAACAGAATATATTTACCTGGCTACCAATTGCCATGTTTCTTCATCCTGGTCCTCTTTAAACAAACAGAGATTGGCATCATGGTCTACTTGGTACCAATACACACAACCATTCTTGTCCCTCCCAATCGGGTCCAAACGGAGCTCCTTACATGATATTGCGTTCACTGCCGTTTTGAATTTTGGGTGGCAGGTGAACTGGTATTCTAAGAGTAGCTGGAATAATATTTTACAACACACCATTATTTATTTATTATAACACTTTATTAACCATAATATACAATGATACAAATGGTGGACTTTAAAGAAGCATTCTGTACCAGTCAAACATTAGTTTACAATCAGTGTATCAAGGGACCTTTTTACATCCATAAGGTAATTGCTTCTTGATTACCTTAACCCTTAGTATTTATTTGGCTATATCATGTTATGATATACAATGACTGTATCTGAAACTGTTATGTAAGTACTAGCTGTGCCAGCAAATATTGTTTCTTCCATATAAATTGATGAAATATACTTTACAACCCATTCTCATATCTGGTAGATATAAAAATTCATAAAAATAGGGTCGAGACATTTTGGAGGTGAAACACCATGACATAAGATTTATATACCTATATATAGATGTACACTTATCAATTCAACATATTCTTAAATTTAAGATCATTTAAAATTTCATAGGCATGAAAATATACAAGAAAAAAATATCCAATATTTTGTAACACTTATAAGCTGTAATTTTTTGTTGAATGTAATTGACAAGCTCGGTGGTTGAATCGCTAACAACAGCTTTGCTTAGTTTGGGACTAGATGTCACTATGTAATTTCTTAGTTCTTCAAAGTATTTACATTCATTAATTTTTAATTAAATCACTGGTTCTGTAACTCTATCTAGTCTATTGCATTATTATAGAACAGTAAATATTTGTACATCTGTCAATTACCTTCATATCAAATAGTTACAATATAGAATAGAACTGTTAATTGATAGGACTTCTACAGTAAGACTGTGGAATGACAGTATCCATAATGCAAAAAACCGATAGAGTGGGTGTCGTAAATTACCTTTAAAACTTTCAGTTTCACTTGTGTGCTAGCTTTCTTATATGAGAATCGTTCTACTTCCCAAGCCTCCTGATGGTGTCCATGCTGATGACAAAACTTTATCAGGCCTCTCTCCCATCTATTGCTCTGTACAGACTTCAAAGCGCGCCGGAGTAATCTTAAGTGAATCTCCTTCAATGGAGCCAGTACTAGAACAGTAAAATACCTCCCTAAGATGTTTGTTTATCAATCTACGTGACAAAACTATGTGAATCACTTACCTTCTTGTGTATTCTCTATAAATTCTTGCAATTCTGCTATGGTAGGCACCTCCAGCCCATATAACTTTCCAAACACTTTTAAAAACGAGTAAATAACAGCGAAATTAGGATCATTCGTACACGAAATTTCACCATCGGACGCCATCGTCGGAACTTTAGTAAGCTTTTTTATTATACATTTCTAAGTTATTTGACCTAGTGGTAAATGATTGTTTAACTTATATCTATTGGAAAATTACAAAACATGTACATTATTCACGAAAATATCTTCATTTTATGCACACTGAAAGCTTCTTTTCTTATTTTCTATACATCTCGATGACAGCCATCGTAGTATACCATAAACTAATAAATTATTGTTTTTAAATCACAACAAACCATAGGTAATAAGGATAATTTTTTTTGGACACTTGGTTTATGAAAAAAGAAACATTTTAGAACAGCCGTGATGTGTGTACTGAAGAACTGACTACCGATTGTAGGACATCACTAGCAGGAACTGTCAAAAAAAGAAACATTTTTTTTTATCTGTGAGAAAACTCCATTGAACAGAAGTGTGTTTGGTTTCTTTCGTTTAATTTTGTGGATTGTGGGATTGCTTTGTTTCATTTTATTAAATTTTTTATCTGACACCAACCACTATGTCTTCAGTATGTTGTGGAACTAAAAAACAGAAATTAAATAACTCTTATAGTAATAGTATAGACCGACCTTTAAATGGTTACCAAGAGTCTGTAGCTATACCAGATATGTGTTACTTTTGTTTCGATGTTTTGTATTGTCAGCTGCATAGTATGGACCCTCCACAAACGCCAAATTTCTCGAACGAGGCGTAGTGAGTATCTACTTAAATCATTTTGTAGTAAGCATATACATATGTCTTGCCCAAGTCTTGATGAAATTGCTTTGTCAAGCTACCTGCACTTCTTTTGTCTTTAATAAGGTCAGTGAAATTAGCAACACATGGGCAGCGTCAATTTATTTCTGGTTGCAGACAACATAGTTTCTTTGTTGGTAGCCCTAATTTTTTTTTTTGAAAAATATAACTTTCTATCAATTTGCATAGCTATAATCGTTGGATGCATTTAAAGTAGATTGCGCACGTAACAAATAGAGCGCTCGTTAAAACCTCATTAAAAAAATGGGCATGTTATATAAATGTATGCAGTCATTTTGAGTTAATGTTACAGTATCTTGCCATTACTGATGATTGCAGCACTTACTTTTATTAATAATAATAAAATATTAAAACCAATAGCATTACAGTAGTAAAGTATGGATGTCACAAAGACCAGCATATATTTTCGTTACCCTATACCAGTACACATTAGTTGTTTTATTATTATTTGTGACTAATAAGATATTCTACCATTTTCAGCCCATTGTTTGTGACATGGAAGATTGGAAAGGAACATCGCCTCCGTGGATGCATTGGAACCTTTAACGCAATGCACCTGCATTCAGGTAGTATATATCTGTAATGATTTGTCAGGCTCATTCCATCACAACCTTTTTATGAACATGTCCGTTTGTTTTAGTCTGGGTGTTTCCTATGTATGTATGTATTAAAAAAAAATATTTATGTAGATTATATCAGTTATCTAGTACCCACAGCAGCTATGCTTAGTTTGGGACCCCCCCGAAAGCTACCCACTGACCCTAGATGGTGATGGGACGGGGGCCCACCACACATTCCCACCACTGTATCTCCTGTGTAGCCAGAATTAACAGCGGCGACCGCCAAAAAAGGCAATGAACAATGAAGTCCATTGCAGTCCCAGGGGTAAAACTACGGCTGCCTTGGAACTCACAACGAATTTAATCAGAAGAAATTAGTAGGAGTAGGAAGCTTTTGGAATTTGACTTCCCCTCTTAGCAATGTGAGAGACAGCAATATGGCAAATAAGGCATTAAAAGCCTAAAGAGATGGCTAGTCAAGTGAAGCTCAACAGCCGTGCACCACGGATTTTAAGTTTCTAACACTATTAGGGACCTAAAACATTGAGTTGTTACCTAACACATCAATTCCAATAATATGAATTGCAAAATCGTCTGAACGCTTGGTAATTCTCCCTTGTTGCTACCAAATCTGAATAGTATACTACCCCGGATGCAACTTGCAATGAATTCAACATGTCATCCCGCTCCCGCTGCCAAAGATCACACTCCCAGAGAACATGGTGTGCTGTTTGATCGAATTCGGAATTAGCAGTAGAACATTCGCATAAGGGCGACGGCACTAATTTAAACGAAAAGAGTTTAGCTTTAAAATTGCCATGTCCAGTTAAAAATTGCGCAACAGGGTGGTCGACTTCTAACCACTTTTTCTTTAATCTATCTCTTACCGATTGAAAGAACAGATACAAGTGGCGTCCTTTGGTAGAAGTTTCCCACCTTTCCTGCCATTCAGACAGCAATGTTTCAAATACTTCATTAAAAGGTTTGAACAGTCTAACTATTTTTTCACGATCACGCGTTTTCAAGAAATCAGGGACCATATTTTTAGATGTATAGTACATTGAAGCGCGGCGTTGTACTTCTAAGTCTACCGGTAACACACCTGCTAGCACGGGTAGTGCCTCGGTGCTTACAGTTCTATACGACTTACATAAAAATATCAGAGCAAGGCGCTGGCTTTGAAGCAATTTACGACGTGCTGCACCTATAGTAGCCCTATCTGCCCACGCAGGTGAACCGTACGTAACACAACCTAAGTATGTGGCGGTATAAATAGTTTTTAACGTTTTGAAAGTTAATCCCCACGTAGAGGTAGAAATTCGTGTTAAGGCATAGAAATTCTTTTTTGCTTTTTCACCTACAATGATGGTGATGGTGATGTGTAATATGTCCAGGAATATTTATTTATTATGGTGGCATATCGTGTGGTTTCCGGCAGACTAGAATAGAATCACTCCGTTTCTTCCCGTGGATGTCGTACAAGGCGACTTAGGGAAATACATTATCAAACATCGATCAGGCCTCCCCAACCCGTTTGGCCAGCGTGGGGAGTGTAGGCCAAATCCTCCTTCTGTCTGCGACAGATGAGAGAGGGTCGTGCTCCTGTAGTGAAGACTAAAATGACCTGATGATGATGGTGGCATATTTGGTATATTAGATTAAATGTTTAGCTCCTTTGAACAAACCAGATAGAATCAATTCTATGTCATGAATATAAATCTAACTACTAATTCTTTTGTTTTTATACTACTATGGTAGCAAACAAGCATGTGACTCACCTAATAGAAAGCAGTCATCGCAGCCTATGGATGCTTGCAGCACCAGAGGTATCACTCACACGTTGCTTATCCTGTAAAAACCCTTTATGACTTTTTTGAAGAACCCCATACTGTAGTCTATATCTTCTATACTTCTTTACCAATATTATAAAGAGGTAAAGTTTATGAGGTTGTAAGGGATCTCTGGATCTACTGAACCGATTTTGAAAATTTTACCAATAGAAAGCCACATTATTTGTGAGTGTTAAAGGGTATATATTAACCTGAAAAAGGAAAAAATCTTTTTCGTAAACACGGCCGAAAGCTAGTAATATTATTAAGATATTTGTATTTTTTTGTAATGAATGAACTCAAAAATTATTGAACCAACTTAAAAAAAATATTTAACCTACATACATGTAACATGCCTGGCATCAGGGCCATCAGGCTATATTTTATTGCATCTATGCGAAGCCTGGGCAGGTTGCTAGTGTTAAATGAACACTGAACACTGTTTACATCAAAATCCATTGTAATTATAAACATATCTGGAAAACTGGGTTAGTGCAGCAGTTTCTTTTACTAAAATAATTTTCTCAGAATTGGATTATTGGAAATAATATCACAGATGATCCAAGTATTTAGTAATCTAACCAATATGTAACCAATATTTGTATATTATTTGATACTCTAACCAAGTTGTTTCTTTTCTTCCTTCGTTTTTCTTACCTCTTTGTAAATATTTTATTTGTAAGCTTTAATTAATGTATATGTTTAGTTGTGAATATATATTGTCATTACTCTAACCAATATTTACATATTGATTAGAGTAATAAATACTTGGAATAAATGGAAGTATTTATTACTCTATTATATATATGTAAATAGAGTAATAAATACTGTGACACTATGTGTTTGTATTTTGTTCAGGACTGGTCTCTGTGTCTTTAATACTCAATACTAGGATTTTAAAATTTGATTCAATTATTTTATAATAACAAAAGATAATAATAATGGCCATAGTTTTATTATAACACATAATCTATTTTCATTTTTACATTATACAAAAAAAAACTAATACAGAATTGACACAAGCGACTCAACTTTTCACCTTCATAAATCTCTTATTGTAAAATTTCATCTACGTTGTTATATCTAATTTCTTAAAAATTGTTACAAGATGATCCTGGAACAGTTTTGGTGACCATACTGTTTCTAACAATATGGTATTCACCATTTCCAATACTTACAAGTATTAGAAATGGTGTATGTAGGAAAGTATTGGAAATGGTATGGTTGGAAATGGTATACTTAGCATTTATTATTTTATGACCAATTATTTATTTATTATTCTTTTTTACAAACATTTGTATTCACAATATAAATGTAATAATAAACCTGTAATATGGCAAGGCAAGCTACAGGGATGGTTCTATCAGGTTCTACATGGACCAGATGTAGATCCTGTTACCTCAGTGTCTCGGGCCTGTGTGAACATTTCAGAGGCACTACAGAAACAGTCCAAACCCATAAGTTTCCTTAAGATGTTATTATAAGCGACTCGTATGCCACTGTGCGTCTTTTTCGTATAATTAGTCAAGAGTTGGCACGTCTAAAAACTGTGGCAGAAAGACTTGAACAATGTAACTTTCAAGTCAGGGGCCGATTTAGAAAATTTTCTGGTAATCATGTTACCAACCATACAAAGTGCTCTGCGTTGCCTTTCGACATCTGCGACATCCTTGAGACTACTCGTTACAATGTGACCAAGGTACCTGAACTTATCCACTACTTTGACAGGTCGCACATTAAGGTGAACCTCGGGTATATTTTCCGGTCCCTTTCCCGATCTAAAAACAACCATCTCCGTCTTTTTTGTGATGTATATGTTTGGGAACGCAGCCGAGAGAACGCGTCCTCTCGTTTTCCCGCGTTTATGGGGTGTGCGGTCGGACTGTCAGATTAGTGTATTGCGTAAATGTTCATTTGTGTATCTTTATGTGTTTAATAAAAGTATTATTACTTTAAAAGCAGTTATCATTCATAATATAGTGATAATAAAAACATGGTGTAAGAAGTGGTTAGATAAAATAGAATCATGTCTTCTGAGGAATATAAACGCTTGTTGGAAACACAAACTGAGCTCATGCAAAGCATGCAAACACAAATAGGGTTTTTACAACGGCAATTACAAAGCCTAAACAGCCCGACGAACACGGTTAGCGTACCTTGGCCACCACCTTTAGAACCCGATGGAGATTTATTTGAAAATCTACAGGTATTTAAAAACGCCTGGTGCAATTATGTACAGGCGACGGGTATGAGCAAATGGGGGACTGACAAAGAGGAAACAAAAGCTGGCCTCCTCATTAGCGCAATAGGTAGCGCGGCGATGAAAAAATTTATGGAATTTGGATTGACCCCAAAGGATAAAAAAGCAGAACAGGATATTTGGAAAAAAATTGACGAGACAATCGCAAAGAAAAGTAACGTGATTTATTCTAGGTTCATTTTCAATTCAAAAAATCAAGAACCAGGAGAGTCGTTTGAAGAGTATCTTCTATCCTTACGTAAATTAATAAGGTCATGTAAATATGAAGGAATGGAGGATGAAATGCTTAGAGACAAAATTGTGACCGGGATACAGGACAGTAATACGAAAAAAGAGTTATTAAGGAAAGAAACGTTAAACCTAGAGGAAGCATTAAATATATGTAGATCAGCCGAGTCAGCAACAAGTCAAATAAAGTCTCTAAGTTGTGAGGATACAGGTGCAATCAATAAAATTGATAAAAACAGAAAGCAGCAATGTAAGTTTTGTGGAGGTTATCACATATTTAAAAAAGGAGCCTGCCCAGCATTTGGAAAGCGATGTGAGGGCTGTAATGGTAGGAATCACTTTAAAAAAGTATGCAAAAAGCTGCAATTGACTAAGGTTCATAAAATTGGAGAAGGTAATGATTTGGACAGTACCGATGAAGACATGTGTATTGCACAGGTACGAAATAATCAAGTAACAGGTCATGTTGAAGCCCCATTATATTTAAAAATCAATGATTCTTGGGTTTCTATATATTGTACTTTGGACACAGGTGCCCGGGCATGTCTGATGGGTGTAGATTTCTATAAAAAGCTCACAGGTAATAAGGACTTAAGCAAGCTAAAACCCAGCAAGAATCGGTTAAAATGTTTCAACAATATTGATATTAAAGACTTTGGTACAACACTATTTGAATGTAAAAGATATAATCAGCAGTACAGAATTAAATTTCACATTGTTAATACTAATCATGAACCGCTACTATCAGAGAAAGTATGTTCTACATTGGGATATATAAAATATTGTAATTCAGTAAAATTTGTATCCAATGATATTGATCGCAGTCATGCAAAAGTTCTTTTAGACAAATACAAGGACTTGTTTGAAGGGTATGGTACTCTGCCAGGAGAAGTAACTTTGGAAATTGATAAAACAATTCCTGCACGTATTCAGCCTGCTAGAAGGGTACCAGTGTGTTTACGAAGAAAACTTCAAACAGAGTTGGAAAATCTGGAGAGGGATGGAATAATTGTTAAAGAAAGAGATCACACAGATTGGGTAAATAATATTTTAATAGTTAATAAAAATTCAAAATTTCGCATATGTTTAGATCCAATTCCTTTAAATAAAGCATTAAAGAGGCCTCATTTTCAATTCACCACGCTAGATGAACTCCTACCAGAGCTAAGTAAAGCTAAAGTTTTTACAACTGTGGATGTTAAAAAAGGTTTTTGGAATTGCATCTTAACACAAGAAAGTAGTAAGTTGACTACATTTTGGACACCTTTTGGGCGTTACAGATGGCTTCGTCTTCCATTCGGCTTGAGTTCATCCCCGGAAATATTCGAGCAGAAGCTATCCAGCCTCCTGAAAGACCTGAAGGGTGTTGAGTTGCTGGCGGATGATTTACTGATATATGGAGTAGGGGAAACTATTGATGAGGCAGTAACTGATCATAATAGAAAATTAGAGAAACTGTTTCAGAGACTAAGGGAAATTAATTGCAAGCTAAATTTCGAAAAAGTTAATCTATTACAAACATCAGTAAATTTTTTTGGTCACGTTCTATCCAAAGATGGACTGAAAGTAGATGAGGCAAAGGTTGATGCCATTAAAAATATGCCTACTCCAAAATCAACTAGTGAAGTGATGAGATTCTTAGGCATGATTAGTTATTTAAGTAAATTTGTTAAAAACCTTAGCATACAGGCTACCAATCTTAGGAGATTGACGAGAAAAGATACAGAGTTTCAGTGGACTGAGGTGGAAGAAAATGAATTTAATAATTTGAAGAATATTATTGCCAACCTTCCTACATTAAAATACTTTGATGTGAATAAAAATGTTGTCATAGAATGTGACGCTAGTGAATATGGCCTGGGATGTGCTTTGTATCAAGATGACCATGTCATATGCTTTGCCTCGCGTACTCTTACTGCTACTGAGAGAAGATATGCTCAAATTGAGAAAGAAATGTTGGCTGTAGTATTTGCCTGTACTAGATTCAACCAATATGTAGCAGGAAACCAAAAGATTGTTGTTAAAACTGATCACAAGCCCCTGGTGAATATTATGAACAAGCCTTTAGTAGAGGCACCAAAACGATTGCAAATTATGCTTTTAACTATACAAAAATATAATGTTGAACTACAGTTTATTCAGGGCAAACAAAATATTGTTGCAGATACTCTGTCTCGAGCACCACTAAGTGATGAATCAATGCCAGTTAATTTGGATAAACAATTAAAAGAGACAAAAATATACAAGTTAATTAGTCAAGTCTCTGCCATCAAATACTTAAAAATATCAGATCAGTTAATAGAAAAGATTCAGATGGCTACTAAGACCGACCAAAACTTACAATCACTAGTACAATATATAACGGAAGGATTTCCAAAATATATATCAGATTTGCCAATGGCTTTAAAACAATACCATGCCTATAGTGGTGATCTATCTATTACTGAAGATTTAATATTTAGACAAAATCAAGTACTAATACCAGAGTCTTTGAGAAATGAAATGACGGAAAAAGTCCATGTTAGTCATAATGGTGCTGCAAGCACTTTACGTTTAGCAAGAGAGAATATGTTTTGGCCTGGCATGAGCAGAGACATAAAGGAATATGTAGCAAAATGCAAGTTTTGTGTAACCCACTCAGTGTCTCAACAGCAACTACCACTTATTAGTCATGATGTGCCTAAATATCCATTTCAGTATGTATCAATGGATGTATTTTCAGTGAGAAATATAAAATTTTTGGTAATGGTGGATCATTACTCAGATTATTATGAGCTGGATAGATTGTCGACACTATCAGCAGGTGAGCTAATACAAATTTGTAAAAAGAATTTTGCTCGACATGGCATTCCTCAAAGAATATGTACAGATAATGCAACAAATTTTGCCAATGAAGACTTCAGGCAATTTGCAAAGCAATGGAATTTCGAACATGTCACTTCGTCTCCTCATCATCCGCAAGGAAATGGCAAAGCAGAAGCTACAGTTAAAATAGCAAAGAAACTGGTATTACAAAGTGTAGAAAACAAAGATGATTTATGGTACAGTTTGCTGCATTCAAGGAATATACCAGGTGAGGAGGATAAAGCTAGTCCGGTACAAAAGATATTTTCTAGAAGAACTAGAACAGGTTTGCCATGTTTTCTCAGCCAATTAAAGCCCCAAGTAATATCAGGAGTATCATCTTCTATAAAGGAGAGGAAAGAACGATATAAAAAGAGCTTTGACAATAAAAGTAAACAATTGCCAAGGCTGAATATAGGTCAGAATGTGGCAGTGCAGATACATCCAGAAGTTAGCAAAAAATGGACCTTGGGCAAAGTGTCTCAAATCATTGATCATAGATCTTATATTATAAATGTGGATGGATCATACTATAGAAGAGATAGAGTACACATAAAGCCATATAAAGGGAATCTAGATGCAGATAATGCTCAGAGAAATTCAGCACTAGATAAGCTACCTATAGAGTCTTCCTTTTCAGCTTGTAGTGTTCCAGGTTTCAAGTTGACTACATTCCAACCGGATGAAGGCTATAGTGCTTCTGAGCCTGTGTGCCAGCAGTCTCCACCTGCTACTGTAATGGTGACACCTGAAGGTCTAGCAGATGCTGCAGAACCAGAGCCAACACCTTCATTTCAACAATCTTCCTCCGATATAGCAGTGGGCGCGTCGGAGGGCCTAACAGATGCTGGGGAACCAGAACCAGTACCAAGTACTATTAGGCGCAGTGGCCGGATTCGGAATACTCCGGCACATCTTCGGGATTATATGACTATGTAACTTTCTTCAATGAGAAGGGGATGTTTGGGAACGCAGCCGAGAGAACGCGTCCTCTCGTTTTCCCGCGTTTATGGGGTGTGCGGTCGGACTGTCAGATTAGTGTATTGCGTAAATGTTCATTTGTGTATCTTTATGTGTTTAATAAAAGTATTATTACTTTAAAAGCAGTTATCATTCATAATATAGTGATAATAAAAACAGTATATCATCAGATCATCAGATCATGTTCCCTAGCATACTTTTCACATGTAGCTATAAGTCTCTGTAGGTCTTTGATCGAAGGGCTGAGCAGAACCATGTCGTCTGCGTAACTGAAACTATTGACATATCTGTCATCAAAACGAAGCCGTACAGAAGTGCTACTCAGTTCATCGAGCAAATCGTTTACATAAATGTTAAATAGATCGGGAGAGGTTAACACAGCCTGTCTCACACCTCACACCGCATGACAGACGGTAGCCGTCCGACGTCTCAGACCCCACCTGACACTGTTAGTCTGGTTTTGATACCAATACTCAAGAAGACCAACAATGCAGGGCGGAATCCCGCCTCAAGCTTCCGCCACAGTAACTTGTGATTCAATGCGTCAAAGGCACGGCTAAAATCTAGAAAGCGGTCGTAAACGCTAGTGTTTTCTTGTTTGTAGTAACTACACCACCTGCTTCAGAGCAAATATTGCCATATCAGTACTTATGGACGGAAACCAAACTATCCATATTTAAAATTTAATGCCGCTGAAGCTGAAGAATGAACAGCTCGTTCAAGCCTTGGCCAGTATCGTAGCCAGAGATATCGCCTGTCTTGTCTTTAATAATAGGGACAACAATGTTTTCGAAATAAATTAGTAATTTTTTTCTTGTCCTGTAATTCATCTTCGCTGACTGGTAAGCTATTTTTACTATCTAACTTTTTTGTTTCTTTCCAGAAGTCAGTAAAATTACCAGCGGCATGATGTCAAACCATTTATCCTATCTTGATTTAATTGAACATATTTAAGCGCAGATTTAAAGTCTACGCGTTTGCGCCATATTTTCATAATAATACCCTGATCGCGGCCTCCCAAATAGAACCCACTCTAGAAATTTCTCTCTGACTTTTACATGTGCACCCCTGACATGGAAATTCCACCCCATCACGTTGCATTTCTTGTCATTTTTGCAAATAAAACTATGTACTGCTGTCGATTTTAATACACTAATAATATCACAGTATAAATCGTCAATATATGCATTATTAAACTCTCTAACGCATGATAAGTCTTTATTATTCTCTATTGTGTAATATTATATTAATGTCACCTATTTTTGCGTTACAACATTTTCTATATACCTATATGTCTATTTGTTTCAGTTCTCTGTTACCCCAAACGTGTTTACTAATATTATCAAAATTATTCTCACTACACGTCCCTTTACGTCTAATGCAATTAAAATTACAATTTATGACTAAAGTGATCAGTGTAAGTCATACTTCACGCTCACATCCGTCACCAAGCGGCAGTCGAACCGCAGTGATCGAGCCACCGTCACGTACCGTGCGACTCACTAACGTACGCGTAGTAGCTAGGTTCGAGCTTCTCTAAGTCTAAACAAATTTAAAGATTGTTCAGTGCAATAATCCACCAGTTCTTTTCCAAAAAGAGATCCAGGATGCGCATTAAAGTCCCCTAATATCAAACACATTCAGTTTCTAATGTGCGTTAGGACCACGGGTGTACATCACAGAATTGAACTGTTTGTCTACAGAAAGGTGGTACCTACAGTGTACCTTATTGTGCTCTTAATGATATCCAGTGTACCTCTTTTGATAAAAAGATATATAATAAAATATGTACACCCGCCATTCTAACGTTAGAACTGCGGGTGTACATTTTTTTTCGCTAAGGAGATGCTAATTAAAATATTTTCTTTTAGTTATTATGCGTACCTACTGTGTACCTTAGTATACTCTTAATGAAATCCGGTGATTTATTTCTGATAAAAAGATATGTAATAAAACATGTACACCCGCCATTCTAACGTTAGAACTGCGGGTGTACATTTCTTTTTCGCTAAGGAGATGCTTATTTAAATTGTTTTTTTATTGATATTATGCGTACCTGCTGTGTACCTGTATATAAAAATATTAAATTAGGAAAATGTTGACAAATACGACTAAAAAACATCAATACCACAGCGTATTGCAGCTATCACTTTCAGTACCATTTTTATTTCTCCCGGATGCTTACTTTATAGGTTTATTTTAAATAAAATGACAAATACTAATAATTATATATTATGCATATACATATTAATTAATTAAAGTCAATTATATATAGTTAAAATAAAAGCTAACGCGCTTTAAGAAACTAAAATTCTAATTAGGTAGGTAGATTTGGTTTCTGCGATGGCTTTATACTTTACCTATAATTACCTATTTAAGAGAAAAATCTTGTAACTGTGCCTATAGTTAGTGGCTACCAGTAACGGTATTCGACGGAGGACATGCGACATATGCCGACTAAAAATAATTTCCTTTTTTTTACTATGTCGGGTGGCAGACGAGCATACGGCCCGCTTGATGTGAAGCGATTACCGTAGCCATATTAATGCTCGCAACTTAAAATATCGCTCGCGCGCCGCCACCCCCGCTGCAAACGCAGCGTCTCCTTTCTTTCTGGTTTCCTCACTCACTCGCGGGAACACAACAACCCTCAAGGGCATTGTTATTTGACTGCGATATTCTGTGAGATGGAGGTACGTTCACCAGTCCCCATTGGGTATGGGTAAAACGGGACCCTATTACTAGACTCCGGTGTCCGTCGGTATGTCCGTCTGTCACCAGGGGCTGTAGGTATCTCATGAACCGTGGTAGCTAGACAGTTAAAATTTTCACAAAGTATTTCTGTTGGCGCTATAACAACGAATACTAAAAACAGAATAAAATAATTAATTGATTCAGGTGTTATTTTGCGGAAGTCAAATTTGTAGATCAAATTTCCAGAATAAAATAAATATTTAAGGGGGGCTCCCATGCAACAAAAGTGATTGTGTGTCGTTTTTGGTACGGAACCCTTCGTGACCGAGTCCGACTCGCACTTGGCCGGTTTTTTGTTACAGATCCCTAATACTTACCCTACTTAATTTTGTATTTTGTACCTTACTTAATTTTGTATAATAGAGATTGACTAAGTATTTTTGACGGTTGAATAAACTATTAAGCGACAGCCCTACGTGTTTAGGCTATTATCGCCCGCTCGGGGCTTGAGTTGTCCTACTTCTCTATTTTTATTATGCTTCCACGCAGAACACCGGCCGACGTATCAACGGCTGACCTGACACAACATCCAAACTTTGTCGATTTCATTCACAAACCCAGATCATATGGCATAAGCTAGGTTTCCTGCAGCGCAACGATGTCGGCATTCTTGCAAATGTCCCTAAATGTATATGCTTGTGGTGTTTTACTCTAAGTAGGCTGTTGTTTATTTACTAACAATGTTGTGTATCTATATTTACCCGATCAGCTGACTGCGCGCACGTCACTGGCCCAGGTAAGAGATGCGGCGACGGAGAGGTGGACGTAGCGGCCCGCGATGCACTTCCCCGCAGCCCGCACACACGGCCATCCGGGCCGCGCACGTCATGCACCCCTCGCTCCACACCATCAGCCGACACGCTCAAACCTGTTGTCGACTTGTCTACGCACGGTGAATTGTTGTCAAGTTCACCCACTTTTTCGTGTGCAAAAGTTGCATTCATATTTGTCGCATTCTTATCATTATGATAAGACATAAGAAATAGGTCGTCTTGTTTATAATTCTTTTGGGCTTCTCTCTCTTTTAAGCAGGCTATTTCGCGCTTTTGTAAAGCCATATATATATCTTTGAGGAAAGTACTTACATCAATATGATCGAACTTTATATAGCAGGCAATTTAGGAAGATCTTTAACTACAAAAACCGATAAACACTCAGGTTCATATAATTTTAATAACTTAATGATATTTTGAACGCCCTTCAACTCAGTTTCGCCGAAGAAACTTCTTTGTAGGCGCCAGCAGATTGTAGGCAATTGATCTTGCGTTCTCGATTTCGTTATTGGAATATGCACTAAGACATAACTGAATAATTCCTGTTTCAGGCAAGGTATCCACTTTGTTGTTCACAAATGCCAACAACCCATTTTTTTACGCGCCTTTAGCACGCACCCGTTATACGGTAGATTCTTACGTGCGCGCTTTTCGACGACAGAGTGACACTTGATATAAAAATTCAACATTACAAATACAAATATATATATATAATATATATAAAAATTACCGCCGGCGTGGGACATAAGCTAGTGGCGCCGGTGGACCCCACAAAAAATGCTTGTTTAATAATGTAATAGGTTTAGGATAATAATATATTGCATTTAATGTAGGATATAGTAATTATTCCTGCTCACATCACAATTTCTTTTATGTATTCTATCCTCTTAATGAGAAATACTATTACTAACAAACAAATAATACATAAAAGAAATTGTGATGTGAGCAGGAATAATTACTATATCCTACATTAAAATATATTCCTCATATATTTTAATGTAGGATATAGTAATTATTCCTACTAGTAATGTAGGATATAGTACTATGTCTCTTACTTTTGTTTAAAATTAGTTCAGTAAAGTTTTTACTTGCAAACAAAATTATCAAATTCAAATTAGAGGCTGTTTTAATCATCAAATCCAATGTTGAATCAAATATACAATATGTAAAATTCTTTGTTAAAACTGGATTAAATAAATAGGTTTTATGATGAGAAAACAAATCGTTCAAGGGTAATGATTACATAATAAGAAATAAATTACTTTACTAATTAAAAGTTTATTTGAGAATAGATTATATACTACAAACTAACTTTTGTAATACGCGGCGTAGCCCTTGCGATCTGTTCCACATTCGACTCAGAGTAAGAATGGCATTCTTGTAAGAATGGCAGGGAGTGGCCATACTGTACATAGTACACACAGTTACACTTTGGTAAGGGTTGGAAACGGAGAGCTGGAAATGTTAGCTATATAATAAAAAGAAGCAGATGATGAACAGAATATAATTTCGGTGGAAAATAATACAAGACAATATGCACGCACAATTGGTTGGAGTGGAGTGGCAAAGTTTGGTTTTTATGGACATCGTTAACGAAGCAAAAAAATATCTAAATTCACAATACATAAAAAATAAGAGAATTCGCAACAGCGTTAAAACGACAATAAAGTTGGAGGTCTATTTCTTTTTTTTTTCAAATATATATTCCTGAAAAGGGTAAAGTTGAAGGCACCAGACCACGTGGTAGGTCACCCATGAGATGTACGGCCCAGATCAAGGCCGCAACTGAGTGTTCGGTTTGCAAGTGCACCAGGAAAGCTGCAGTCTGCGATGAATGGCGCTTTATTATCAAAATGATCACTGATCGTGATCCATAATTTTGACCACGACCACTCATGAACAAGAGATCACATACATAAGAGAAGTAAGGTACAAAGTTTAACTCTGTAAGAGATCTCTACCAGTTGATACTTATTTATTTAATAATAGGGTAGCAGTTATTGTTAATGTACTTGTTGACGTTCATGTTGTCTACTGATGTAATCGGAAACCACTGACTCGCGCTTCATCCACTCACACTGCACACATATACACTACACTGCACACACACACACACACACACAAACATGTTTATTTTTGTTTCAATTATTAGTCTGTCGCACGCGTATGTCCATCAGACGACCTGACCTGAAAATCAGTGTTTTTTTGCACATTGTGCAAAAAAAATCACACTGAGCTGTGGCCATTTGCTTGCTGCAGCACACATGCATCTTTTCTGCAATCTGTTTGCTACTGAATAAGTTCCTTCCTCGTTTTTTTTTTGTATGTGCGTGACTGTAATAATAATAAGCATATCTAACATTATCTTCTATCTATTTATTTTTCTTTTCAGGTCTTCGTGAATATGCGATAACGAGTGCACTAAAGGACTCCCGCTTCACGCCGATCACCCGTGAGGAGGTCCCGCGGCTGACCGTCTCGGTGTCCATACTGCAGCACTTCGAGGAGGCTGAGCATTATCTGGACTGGAAACTGGGCAAGCACGGCATACGCATAGAATTCATCAGCGAACGTGGAACCAAACGGACCGCTACTTACTTGCCACAAGTTGCTACTGAGCAAGGTGAGGCTTTTAAGGGTTTTTTAAGGCGTACACCAAGTGGAACCCTTATAGGATCACTTCGTCCTCCGTCCGTCTGTCTGTCCATCTATCAAGACTCTTTATCTTAAGAATGCGTTGAGGTATCAAGTTGAAATTAATATCAAATACTTAAGTTTACAATCACCTTGAAGCTGTACAAAAATCTAATTTCTAAGTAAATGCAAAGTTAAGGCCGTATTTTCAGCGTCAGGGCCATTATTACCATTAATGGTAATATTGTGACCCATTACGCCATATTTCGCCATTCGGCAATTGAGACTTTTGACAATTGAGACAAAGTGAGACGGTTTTGGGAATACAGTATAGTCCCAGAATTACCACTGCATTGGGTAATGGTAATAGTGGGGTGGGACCGACCCCATATTCGCAGGGGAATCAAAACTATAGGGTTCTTCAGTGAGTTGACATAGAATCATGAAATTTGTCATGATATTTGAAGATGTAATAAGTAAACCTTATCCACATTACTTCAGGGTTCACCCTTGTATTTGGATACTCTCACCGCTTTTATCGATTTTCAGTTGCGAAACTGCAAGCTTATCTTCTATATATAAAAAAAATATGTTTGTCTGTATGTCCTTTATGCATCCGTTTACCGCTCATCCGATTGCAATGAAACTTTGGTGGGATATTCTGGGTATACTGGGTAAGGTTAATCTGGGTAACGTCTGTCAGGTCAGCTAGTTTGTTATAAACCAGAAATTCTCAAACTTTTATGTCCCTCGTTTAAATATTTTAGAATTTTCCTTGAGAATCAATATATAATACTTTCGGAGTCACCGGTATAAATACTGACATACGGTAAAACTCGCCTTCACGAGCATAAAGTGCCGAGTCAAAACGCAGGCAACTTGCTGGTGAGCTGAGTTCATGTATAGCTGACCCTGAACTTTAAATTAAAGCTAACGCGTCAACGTCTATATTTGAAGGAATAATTTATTCTTGTTGACATAATTATGTCTATATATTTATACACCGTTATATTTTATATGTTTATATTTTTGTACACCGTTTTTCAAGGGAGTGTGCATCTAGTTTCTTTATCCTGCATCTATGGACATAAAGGATTTTTCAATTTATATTATTGAATTTCTTCAACAATTCCACTTATCAGAAAAAATATGAAATAAGTTTCATCATCGTCAGCAGCCTGTATCTACCCACTGCCGAATAAAGACCTTCCCTAATGCTTTCCACCAAATACCATCGTCCGCCTTCTGCTATTTCTGCATCTACTCTCTTTCAGCTGTTTTCTTAAGGTCATCGGACAACCTAGAAGGAGAGCGTCCAATGCTACGTCGTCCTACGCGCAGCATCCACTCTTATATCTTCCTAACCCATCTACCATACTTACTCGGCAGATGTGACCGACCCATTGCCACTTCAGCAATATTTTGCCTGTAAATAATTGTATTTAAAGAGTCTTAGCAGCATTTTCTATTATTTTTAGGTTGGGACCAAATCCAAACAATCGACTCGCTCCTCCGAAAGGGCGGGTACAAAGCTGCCATCACGGCAGAAATGCGGAGAAGTATCAAGCTGACTCGCTACCAGTCCGAGGAGATATCCGCAACTTACAACGAGTACGTGAACCAGCGTTGCTAGCGGCCTCCCTCGCCCGACTTCGGGCTCCACACCTATCCGAGACAGTACGAACGTATACCGTATAATACGGACAGTGGGCATAGTGGTTACAATTATTGTGTTAGTAATAACTTAGAGTCTAAGTGTACGAATAGTGTCCAGAATCACTCAATGGAATGTGAACCTTATGTATATAACCGGATGGTTAGAAACTTCAGTAGTCATAATTATGCTCAAAGTGATTTTGCGGGCTCGTCTGACTGTGAGATGTCGTTTGTAAACATAATTTAAGGAATAAACACTGCCAACTACATTCCTTCGAGGATTATGGTGCCATCTAACAATGAATATACATACTTATGAATTTAAATTAACGAATATATGACGCAGCGGTGGGATTAATAACGTAAAATCTAGATTTAACATAACCAGGTAGTTTCTAGAGCCCGCTAGGACTTTCAGTTTGCTTCAAACACTTTGATCAGAATATTGACTTTGAGAATTTGAGTTGAGCGCGCTCGGTTCACTAAGGTTTAAGGGTTATCCATGCTTCCATGATGCGTTGATTGCAATTGTTTACTATGTAATGTAATGTTATCACGAATCGAGACAAATACAATTGTTGTCACAAAATAGGGTCTGCTTTTCCATCGCGCTGTATGTTTGAGAATCTGTGCACAGTTGCGGAATTATTGGCGAATTTTACGTAGGCCGAGGTAATTAATTTAGTCCATCAAGGATGTGAGCTGATTGGCTTGTGTATAATATTTATAAAACGCTTTGTGTTATTGTGACTCGGAATAGATATTATGACATTTGCATTTTGTTTGATCCGGTGCGCTAAAATAATTATCAGATACTAAATATGGAAACATTGATCCGATAAAATACTTCACTCGTCCAATTTCTTTTGAACCGAATTAAAAAAAAATAGGTTTCGATTTCTTTGTAATTTATTTAATTTATTCACATACATTTGAGCTAAAGTGTGTGACGTTTTGATTTAATTCTCTAAGTTTTTAAATAAAAACTTTGTTCACTAAAAAACTAAAGCGTTTTCAATTAGAAATTACTTCTATATATGCCAGAAAGCAGTTGTATAGAACCAGAATATTTAAATTCATCTATGAAATGACAAATTTTTAAGTTTGTGTGTATACAGGGTAGTAGACTGTATTTTTGTAACACCAAGCGATAAAGTTAGTTACAACGTTAAACTTTCAAAAATAAATATAGTGTCCTCAGTGAAAGGAATACCATTTAATTTTATGGTTTAATAATATAATTCAACAACAAACAAATCGTATTCCAATAAATAAATTATAAACTATTGCCATAATTTTTGCTTTTTGGAAGTCGTAATTGAAATTATACATCTAAATAACTGAATACTGAACAAAATTCATGTTGCCGTCGTTATTTTATTAGTGAGAATACCAGAAGTATGGTAAATTCACATAAACACTTCCTCAAAATTAATTATTGCTTTTTTGCAACGTAAATTTCTTTCCTTTCATGTAAAATAAACTTATTCTAGAAATATGACCCTATCGATTTGTTGATTCGATTCTTGATTATAGCAAGAATCTTTCTTTTAGATCTTTGAATACAGTTTTTCTTACATAAAAATAAATTGAAATCTTCTTTCAGTAAAGTTTCCTATCTACACAATTCAATGAAAGTAATTGTCGTGCCAGTGGCATCGCCATGAGACCCCCTGTATATAGAAATTCGACACTCAAAATTTGGTATCCTGTAGTCTGTGGCGTAACTATACCATCAAGGCCCGTGGAAAATTCATCAGATGGGCCCTCAGAGGATGGGGCCCTCTAATGGTGTATCCACACATAGCCGGCGGCCAAACCGCTGGCACTCGCGGCTTTACGCGGCTCGCGCGGTAAGCTAGGGTCAAAGCAGTCTGCATGTCGGCGGCAAAGCCGGCGGCATATGTGGATGCACCATAATAAATCATCTAATTAACCAACACTAAAGAAGTACTTTACACGTATTTAGTTAATAATCTATAATTTTATTTGAAAAACTTAAAGAAATATGATAATGTCTAACTTAATAAAAATACTGTTATTGTACTAAGCTCTCGAGCTTGGGGCCTTCTTGGTCCGGGGGCCCGTGGCATTTTGTCCGCTCTACCACCCTGTAGTTACACCACTGCCTGTAGCATTTGACGTCTATATTTAATTCAAATAAGTTGGTGCTCTATACGCCCGTCACATGTCAACGTACACTGTATAAAAGAGAAAGTGTGTTTAGAAATAAATTGGATGAATGATGGACCTCTCGGGAAAGGCAGGCCCAATCGATCAGGTACTCCATTTAGTTAATAATAAGAACGAATTTCTGGTTTGCTTAGCTAGTTTTGATTTTATTTTAGGTACTTACGAATAGAAACTCGAACACCCCTTGTATTCATAAGGCCAGCGCACATCTGTCAGGCTAGCAAAATCATATGAACATTGCGCACGTTCATAAATATATAAATAGTTCTTACCTGTGTTTGCGAAAGTATCATACATGTAAAATAGTGTTGCCGATGAATAGTTAGACTATCGACAGTTTATCGATAATATCAATAGTGTTGGCTACCAATAAATAAATAAATATACCTGGACAAAGTACACACTGTCATCTAGTCCCAAACTAAGCAAAGCCTGTATATGTATACTAGGTAACTGATATTATACTGATTTTTTTTTGTAAATACATACATATAATACATAGAACTCTTGGAATTGCAGTGCTCGAAGCGTCCAGTTGAGAAACACGTTAAGAGCTATGTTGAGGCTTCAGGAATGTTCGCTTTGGTACATACATGCTGATTGCTTCCACTATACGTAGTGCCTGACGACGCGCCGATGGTGACAGTACTAGTCAGCTCTAACACAGCGACTTCGTGACTCAACTAAAAAGATTTTTGAGACGCCGATGGGCGGCCTCGGCACGGAATGGGTTAATATTATGACGCGTTTAAATTAAATATGCACGGATGCCAGAAATAAATGCATTTTATTTATTTGTAGAGCCAACACAAGCTAAAGGCGTGTTTCAACATGCGCAATGTTGATATTTCTTTGCTACGTTTCGGCAGTTATGCGACGCGCTAGCCTTTAATATCGGTAAAAAAATTCTAAAAAAAAATTATATAAACGATTCAAAAAATGTAAGAATTCATTTGTTGTAGTGTTAAGTGGCTTAGTTATATAATAGTATCTGTAAAATTGTTATAAAGTGATCGTCGTCGGCGCAAGGGTTAACAGTATGAAAGAAATAAATTTATACAATGAAGAGAGTTATATAGATCTATATGTTACATTTTTTACTAGACTCCACTACTACTCTCCTAGACTAAAATGTCAACTAAATATATATATATCGATACAGAGGATTCTGTCTGGGTCGTTCTGAAGTTAAATTGAACTTTTAGGCTGTATGCCATTGTCGCTCAACGCATATATTTTCGTCTCTTGCTTTTTTTTTTGTTAATTATGGAAAAAATTACCAGATTTATGAATCTCGTTTGTTATGTTATGATTGTGTTAAAAAGTTGAAGTTGTTCGTGAATTAAATTGTACTTATCTCCAGCGGAATGCGATGTGTACCTAATGAAAATATCGGAGGCGACGAAACTACGACACACTGTCGATCCTGCACAACAAATCATCAGTACGAATACCGCTGCATCGCTTATTCTGCATTCCGAATTTCTGATGCATAGATTAAAAGACCTAGTGTGGATAAACGTTCTTGTTTATCTACGTCGCGTTAAGTGTTCATAAGCTGATTTCTTCTCATGGCGAGACTAGCCTGATCGGTCGCAGCTACGCGCCGATCGGTCAGCTCGAGTTCGTACAGCTGGAACGCTGGCCAGTCAATGTTATACTAATACTATATCAACCAGCAAGAACTGTCAGCGTTCAAATTACATCTGACTTTTCAGACCGGTCAAATGTGCATCCGAAACCTAAGAACGCACTACGCAACGCACAATGAACCGCGTTTTCATATAAATTTGCCTGTTAGACGACTGGTATGCGCTCGATGCACAATTAATGCAGTTCGCGTTGGGAGAACAACTTATCTGCACACTAAAAAGTACATTGAAAGAGAGTCACATACTATTGTCTTCGGAGGCTGTAAGCCTGTTCATAAAAGCTTCTCGTCATCGGAGCCTTATGAAAAAATTTATTTTGTTCTACTCAGCTTGTGACAATTTTATGAAAACTTATCATTTATGCTTTAGTTATACGGTTCCTTAGTTTTACAAGATCGTGTGTTTTCGTATTTAAAATATATAAAAAAATATTGTAAGTACATCAAGAAATGACAAACTTTATTGATATCAAGCTCTCATTCAAGTTTCTTATGGAGAAGTTATACTTTCCTTTTTTATTTGCGCGTGCGATGTTAAGTTTCATCGAGTATTTTATTAGCTAGAAATGGTTTTGTTTGCAATCAAGTCCTTTTAAAATGTAAGCACCTTATATATTATATTATGTAAAGTAAATAACAGTAAATTTAGCACACAAGAACAGGGAGAAACTGTTTAACCATTTTTTTTTTGGGATTGGATAAAGATAACATTAGTAAATTTCATCGTTCATGAGCTGCTATTTTAATTTTCTGGCACTGTAAAATAATATTGTGACATGACGATAATGTTAACATTTTAAAATCGTAATTGAAAATATATTTTAAAAAAGCTAAATTTTTACTTTTATTTCTCACTTTGTTAAAATCAAATGATCGATCAACCGAGATGCCGCACAGGTGAGCATAGTAATACTGTAAAATATAGATCTATAAAAATTATAGTACATATATGTATAATTATATTTAAGAGATCATCTATAAATAATTAAGGTATATGGTACGAAATACTAGTGGAATATTGGTTACTTCCTTGACACCATCATTTGGTAATATTCTTAAGTTGGTGATCAAAATTGGACCCTAAAGTCGAAATTACGTTACAATAGTGTTACCAAAAACATACATAACTAAAGTGTCGATTCCTTTAAGTGTCGAAATTACAATTACGAATAAGTATCGAAATGCAATCATAATAATCAATGTCGTGTCATCGTGTTACTATTCCTATTTTTTTTTTATATTTTTGTCTTTAGAGCTTGCGATAATTTCTTTAATCTTGCTCTGTATTAAAGTTGTTTCAGATTTTAAAATAATAGCGTAAAAATATATAAAGCACCCTTAAAATCTGTCAGGAGCAGTTTGCTGCCATGGAAGGTACCTATTCCAGGCTTGTATGTTACCATGAAACAGCATACATTTGGTAATTGTGATAAACATAGATATATGGAACGTTTAATAAAATCAAATTATAGAGGATCTCTTAAAACGTTATAATTAAGCGAAGGCAGGGTCGTAATCAAGCGTTTTCCCATAATCTAAAAAAGAGTAATTTTAAAAATCATTAAGATTCTGTCTGTACTTAAAATGTATGTAAAGAGTATAGACGTAAAGATAAGTAACATTTGGACAACTTTTCTTTGCATTTTTTTAACGCTTGTATATGTTCCTTATGTTTCAAAACTTATTATTGAGATATTTCGGCCACTTCCAAGTTTTCGACCGAACTGAAATTTTACAGATATTTTATGTATGTATGATTTGAATCCTCCTTCTCCTAGAGTCGTCTTCCTCATTGATGAAGGTCGTGACCTCTCCTGATTCTCGCACGGATAATATTACGCGATTTGTGTCTGTCTATTGCAGTATGAATGACAACGCAGAGTGTGGATCGAACTTGATCGGACCAACGCATCGGGTTCCGCCCCCTTGATCGTTTTCCCTCAACCTTGCCAGTTAATAACAGCTTCTCGAGGTTGTCTCCGTTTCTCTTGGCAATATGGTCAAAGTATTTGAAAACTCTGCGAAGACATGTGGTAGGGAATCTCGTGTGGGTTTTAACTTCTTCGAGTATTGATGCATTGGTCCTGTGAGCTGTCTTGAAGAACAATTGACAGTTTTCCTGGCTGTAATAGTAAGCGGGTGTTTCATGATACGATTCGATGTTCATGTCGGATTGGTACATTTTGGTGATATATTGTTTTTCGCCAGTAGTATTCCCTTTCTCCAGGCCTCGGCGTAGCAGCCTGTCAGAGGCTCATATTTCACACCGCTCAGCCCGGGTACTGGATTGCGGCGATTATTTGTCTGGTTGTCCAACATACCTTTTTCTATTGTTCCTGTATACACTAGACGTACTTGTGCGTCGGGAAGTGAGCGTGCCTACAGCTCCGGTACCATCATAGAGATTGGGAAATGGTGGTAGGGCCCCGATGCTTGGGAAACCGAGCGTCGGTTCGTCACGAGCTACTAGACTTAAGAGTACCCGATTAGCCTGCATGCAGGTGAAATGGGAGTAAGACGCTTACTGAGCGCAAGAGCGGTGCGGGTAAAGGTCCAATCGTCTGGTTGCTTTACTGGACGAGAGACTCGCAATCCTGTGATATAACCGGAAGGTTGGTACACAGGGGCGCATTAGCAGTCAGTTAGAGGGTACGTGTTCCTGTATTCATGGAGGTTTTCTTTGACATTGATGATTTAATAAAACAGACAATTAGTACCTACCTACCATTGAAATGGTTTTACGATAGAGCTGAAAAGTCAGTCTAGGAATAAAAGTAAGATGTTTCAAGATTGGAATAATTTATTTACCTTCATTAAAAGCAAATTTAAAGAAGATAATGAATAAGAAAAAGATTCAATACATTAAAAGAAAAAATCGCCTGCCTCGCCTAGTTGGAAGGAGGTTTACAAAAAAAGTCTAATGTTTTCTTTTATATTTCCAAGTCAGTGGCCGTTTCTGTTTTCCTTAAACAACCTGCAGTGCTAGTACTTATCGAAAAGAACTCTGTAGTTCTGCTCTGGTAGATTGGAGTTGAGTGAACCCCCTAGGGTCTATAGATACCGCTTTGTGATCTATGGCTTGTTTATGATAAGACTATATTTTTTGTCTTATTCACGTCGCTGTAATCAAGAATAATGCCGAATATTTTTAAATACGACCCTGTCTACCTTTAGAGTTGTGCACTTAGAAAAAAAGACCGACCTCATTGCTGTATAGAAAATGTGTTAATGACATGACCGAATCCGTAAATGAACCCGTATCAGTACATGAAGGTCGTCCATTTCGCAGAAGTGATAAAGATATGATCAGGGCAACAGCCTTGAAATGAATATGGACCGACCTTCAGACATTTATATTTTGTGCCAATTGTATTTAGGATTGTAGCAACAAATAAATGATTTGTGTTTCTCTATCCACCATTGCCCACGAACAAACCAATTGACACATTTAGGTATGTACCTAATTGGAAGAGCACTCGACCGGTCATCGAGAGGTCGTGGGTTCAAATCCCACCTAGAAGGGGCAGGTGAATTTTTCCATTTTTCAAAAAATATTAAAGTGTCAATTGGTTCGTGGAAGAAGTGTCTACATGTATTGTTCATATCAAACTATGGCGTCTACAATTTTCACCAATGGGTCTTTTTTTACGAATGCATGGCATTAATAATAGTTTGCACACCAACGGGCGTAGGTTACAAATCAACTCACGAGTGAGCGTTTGGCCACGAGTGATGTAATTTGAGCTTAGCCTCTAATGATGTCTGTTACTTTATACTACACTTAAAAATATATAAATAAAAATAATTGGACATACTGTCGAGAATATATGTTTCTTGACTTCCCAGGATTCTCAAGTTTCTTGGGCTCTTCGGAGAGTAATTTGTATCGCTTATTGAACAAACCGTTACTGTCATGTACAATAAAATTAAGTACTATTTATTATATTGCAATTCATATGCTTCGTATATATCTATTTCATAAATTGATCATATTGTGAAACAATTTTATTGATGTTTTTTCGAATTTTTGGGTAAAAGATTAATTACTTCCGCTTTTGCTGGAGTCAATATTCAACCTACTTCACTATCTGAATTAGACATCAC
The DNA here is from genome assembly GCA_937001555.2 of Hypsopygia costalis. Classification (NCBI taxonomy): domain Eukaryota; kingdom Metazoa; phylum Arthropoda; class Insecta; order Lepidoptera; family Pyralidae; genus Hypsopygia; species Hypsopygia costalis. Next base: position 24,906,761 of record OW443338.2, on the reverse strand, counting down.
TTAAATTTAATTGAATGCAAATAGCGCGCTTTGAAATAACAGCAATTATATAATTTCTTTCGCACGTCAAAGTTGTTTAATCAATGTATGGAAAGTAGCGCCATCTATCTTCTATGTAGAAAATCGTTCCTTTTCTGATCGATAGATGGCACTATTCAGTTTTTATGTCTCGTGAATCGTTTCATTATATTAAAAGGTAACAACCAGATATGTTGTACATTTTTACCGCCCTACTTTTCAGACTTTTTCAACAAATTTACTTCCCGGAAATTTGAGAGGGACTTACTACTACACCTATTGTTAGGGTGGAAAGTAAGCAATACAAAACAAGTGTAGTATAAGGTTAATTTACATTGAAGTCTCAGTTTCACTTTCACGTCTGAAGCGTGGCACGCTCAATTGCAATAGTTTCATAGTGCGGCTATAAATTGAGGTAATTCGTCTGCCTAGTCAGTATTTCAATGTAAATTAATTGTTAGGTTCGGATTTTAGGCATAGACCACTACTCGTTCCGGTTGATAATAAATACATTTCAAATATACTATACAGAGAGAGATAGAGATATTTTCATGTTTGTGTGTGTACGACCGGGGTGTGACAGTATCCCGTCATCTCCTGACGAGCATTAAAGAACACTGGATAGGGTCATAGTAATGTAGATTGTAATGAAGGCCATGGCCTCTTATTTCCTACATAATTTAGTTTAAAATAAAAATAATTTGTGACTGTTTGACAAATTGTATTGTATTATGACGTAATTTCGCAAGTGCAAAGTACTGTATGAATCAGATAGTGTCCTCTAGTGCAGTGTTCCGCAAAGTCTGTTGCGCGGCACACTGGTGTGCCGTGGACATTGGTAGGTGTGTCTCAGAAAATAAGGTTATCTCATAATGACGAACGGAAGAAAAAATCTTACACAAATAAAAACAGATTTTTAATTTATGTTGTACCTCCGAAAATTCTCGTTTTCCTAGATGTACATTAAACACAAAAACTTTGCGGAACACTGCTCTAGTGCTAAAACAGTTTGAAAAATCTCCATTTAAGTATTTACAAATGTAATCGTTTCACAATGGAGTGGAGAAATTTGAGACTGGCTGAGGGCAGCTATTGTGATCTTCAATGCAACATCAAACAAGTATCGAACAATAAGTATTGTAACATAAACATAGCTTTAACGTTGTGGATGTCGTGCAAAGATGAATATAGATAGATATATGATACTGTTCTATACTTATATTTAATACCAACATCATATATATGAATTTTTTTTTCTGCTATTCTTTACACTTACAGCAATAGCGTATCCCTTGTCCATGTAGTCGCATCGACCACTGCAGTACAGCAGTGATTTGCAAATTTTCCTGCGCATATTTCAAGAAAGAGATCTCTAAGGCGCTACCCACACTGCACCGCGCTACGCGACAGTGCGCGCGAAAGTCTGTCGTGTGTTTCTATACAAACTGAACTATTTCGGTATAACATAAAAAAACGCTTTCATGCGCACCGTCGCATAGCGCGGTGCAGTGTGGGCAGCGCCTAACTATCTAAATACATTCTCGCACACTCCTTATGTTGTTGTCCGTGTAACTAAATGTTTTTATGTATTAAATTATATTGGTCAAAAGATTGCCGCGCATACCCCTTGATGCAAATTCACGTATCCTTAAGGATGCGCGTGTCACTAACTTTGGAACTAATTTACAGAATATTAAGTTGTTGTGGTCCGGCATTCACTAGCTGGGGACACAGCAAGGCGAAGTGATAAATCGTAATAAACCATAATAAACGTGCTGCAGCTTCATTTTCATGGCACTATCAAACTATTCTTATCGTCTTTTGGTCATCCGTCTAAAATCTCTTGTCGTGCCGTCCGGCTAAGTTAACGCTGGCCCTTAGGGCTCATACGCACCACCACCACCACTACCGATGCCAACCACCGCGACCAACCATTTACATCACTGGTTGCGAGACCAGCTGGTCGCGTAGTGCTTGGAGTTAAATATAACATAGGACCTCCACGGACTACCGCCGCCAAATAGCTATGCCCTTGAGAATTGACGTGTTCCTGCGAGTGAGATTGCCAGACGTTAAGATATGCTGCGTTAGCATTGCGAGGTTACGGTAACCGCTTTACAACAGGCACACCGTAGGCTTGTTTGGCAGTCGGCGCAGTAAAAAAAAAAGTTTATAGTTGGTCGCGGTCGCCTTGTGCTTTTGACATCGGGTATCTCAGTTGCAGTTCTCTTGTTACCGCTTTGCGTATGTATAGAAATCGTAGATAAATTATGTTTTTAATATTTTTTCATAGGACAAATACTGCATGTATAGAAACACTATTTTTATAACACACCAAAGCATGGCAACTATTGCTATTGCTCTGCTTTGAAGGAAGTTGAAATGTTAATACTTATATGTATAATATCCTTCCATGGGACGGATGCAGGGACATGTAGCCTTCGTTTTGACTTTATTACATGACAACATGCTAGTTGCATTATGAAATATTATAAGAATAAGTTAAATTTGTGACACTGGCTGCGGCCCTTGGGGCCACTGCGCTAGGCAAGGAGTCTGTATCTCACGGTATCACGAATGAAAAATGACTAAGATTCCGAAACGTTCCGCTATAGGCGCTACTCAGATACCAAACAATGTTAGCAGCTCCATCTGTCATAATGACAGTAATTTAAGGCCGTACCTGCTGCATAACGAGCGCCACTCTGGAGAAAAAATATTATTTGCAAAATATACAAGGAATCAAAAAACTGTAATATCGCAAAGTTTTTGACTTGATAACGTCTTAAAATCGTTGAACTCGAGCTGCACGCAAGAAAATGACTCATTGTCACGTTCCGCCTGAGCCGAGCGTGCAAACGAAAGCGCGGAACAAGCGATAGAAAGGCACGATCGGCCTAGGTTTCTTATGACGTTATCACGTATTATCGTCCGTAACCCGACTTTGTAGACAACCAATTTTTTTTTAACAAGTCAATTCATATTATACCCTGTAGTTGTTGAAGTAAAATGTGTCAAAAACAGCCGTTTTCCGCAAATTTCGTTGCAACAACTATACGATTCATAGTTTCATGAATTTTGTTTGATATAAAAAACTATGGGGCTTAATAAGCAATCGTGTAACACATTTTAAACTTTCGCGTTGCATGATTTACGAATACAATAACGGGAATTAACGCGATCATGCATAAGACCTGAAGCCTTACCATCAAATATTTTAATGTGAAAAATATGTCTTACGTTTTAGTTATTGACAAACATCTTCAGCTCAGTCGGTATGGCTCTAGGGTTTCTACCAGCTAAACACAGGTACCACAAATCTAAGCTGAAATTTGATAATTGCAATAAAAAAATCCGATGGGAATCGGCTTCAGCTTCGACGGTAGGGCCCCTGGTCGAAACGTCAGGCAATAATAAAGATAAGTATTTAAATACCCTTATGCATGAACGCGTTAATTCCTGTTATTTTCATAAATCGTATTACAGTTTATTGATTAGTATTTATCGAATAACATGTTTTTTAATCGAGATGCGCTAGTTCTGCAGCATGGACCACTTTAAGAAAATCACACAGCTCTGATAGAAAGGTTTTTCCTGGTTTCGCGCCTATAGCCCATCCTCTGTAATTGTTAATCGCTCTATTTTTGTTCTAAAGCGAATTTATCGGCATGTAACTCGATTATATTTTTATAATTATGTAAACAAATATCACTTATCGCCTTGTAATTGTTAATTTAACGTTTTAGTTAATCGTGTCCTTAAAGGTCCAAGGTTTTTAGGTGTAAGGCGTGAACAGTTTCGCATGTGTTCAACCATTTGAAAGTGTACTTTCTCATAACATTTGTGTGCATAGTTTGTTGTCCGTTTTTGTAACTCGTAATTACTACAACTAATATAGGTTACTTAAAACTTGAAGTTACTTTTATTTATTTCCCTAAAATAAGGGTCCGCGCACATATATACTATCGAAAAAGCGGTGTATATAAACAGGGGCGAATACTTCTTGTATTGCGTGCTTTATGGCTACAGTGTAGTGTTTTACATCAGGAGGGTCGCTTGTTTCTGCACGTGACGTCTCGGGGTTTTTGAACTAAAACTTCTTTACGTACTCTTGACTTGGGAAGTAAGCTGGTGGTTCAGTCGTGTGGTCTAAAGCAAACTCGTTTTTTGAAGTGAAAACTTCTTTAGCGACGTTGTGCGCTCTTTGGGATTGGTAAGAAATATTAAACTCGCGTCAGGACACGTGGCCTGATCGAAAATTCGTAAGGAGCGTCGCGGACCGGCGCGACGTAGGAGAGGAAGTAATATATCCCTCTCTTTCTACCGCGCGGCGAAAATGTATGCCTGCTCCTGCTGTTTATTTTTAATGTAACATAAATTGTCATGTTTGTGTACGATTGCGCAATAAATGAATATTGTATTTTTACCATATAAATGATAGTACTTTTATACTGATAAATAAAGCAATTCGTGCCAAATTATTCCCTAACCATTCCAAAATATTCAAAAGTGCACGACGTTAATGTTAAAGTTTTCACTTCTGCCGGCACTCCCGGAGTGCAACCAGTTTTATTTAATCGACTTTTGGCAAAGTAATTCTATTTCTTATTCTGTGCTGCCGCATTAGATATTTCATATAAAAAAGAAACAAACAAAATATTTGTGTTCTGATTCAATAATTTAATTCTAATACTATTTACATATCTATACAAATTCAATCACTCCGCCTGACCATGATCTACCAAAATTTTTTTCTCAATTTCAATCATTTTCCTCCTCATTGCGAAATTATTTTTCATTTCAAAATACGTGACAGCCGAGGATGCTACGAATTGGAAGGCAGCGAGGTAAGCCAACGTCCCCGTCAATGGTTTGGTTATTTTCCTTAAGAAGTTAAATATTACCTTAGGACCTTCAGTGAGGTCTGGTATTCTGGAAGTACCATATCTATGGGTTAACTGAAACAAAACAATAAAATATTAGTATGAGCCCTTCTTCTTCGTGGCCCATCCTAGTTATAAGCTCAAAGTGCGCAGACGAATAAACTTTTATCTATATAGAATTTTAGCACTCCGCCTGCGTGAATGCCGGTTGTAACCCTCGGGTGCAACAATTTTTTTCCAGATAAAAGGAGGTAAGGTAGGTAAAAATTTTGTTTGGACTTGTATATGATGTATACAAAATTTCGTGGCAATCAGTTTAATAGATAAGGCGTGAAAGCGTAAATAAATTCATTTTCGCATCTATAAGGCAGGTCATGTATATACAATTCACATGATTATAGGATTAATTTGAGAAATAATCGCGAGGTTTGCGCCAAACTAGTTATAATAATCTATGAACACTATTAAGCGAGGGCTTCAATTGTTTTTTTTTATACTAACGACTTAGTATAAGAAAAATCACTGCTTTTATTTTTTACTAAATCGTTAGTATAAGTAGGTGGCAGACAAGCATACGGCCTGCCTGATGTGAACTCGCAATTCAAAATTTCCGAGTTCCCTTGGTCAGTTGGTCACGCGTGAACGGCTGGACCGATTTCGCTATTTCTTTTCATGTTGTATTGGATTTGTTATTGTCAGGAGGTTCTTAATGAAAGACAAAATAAGAAAGTTACGCGTAAAATTAATTTGACAGATTGTGCGAAACCAACACGAATTCAATATTCCCCTCGGCATCATTCGGTATCAACCCATAATCATCCCACTGCTGGGATACGGGTCTCCCTTCAATCGAAGGGGTTTAGAGCATACTCCACCAGCCTGCTCAACTGCGGGTTGGCGGAGGCCAGTATGGCCTCCGCCAAGCCGCCTAAATTCCACTGACTTGGCTTAACGACTGTCATCTAATGACAACAAGCTTAACGTGCCCTCCGCATCACGGAGGAGCTCGAGATAAATAAACCCATCTATGGATAGACTACGGCCGACGTTGCTTAACTTACGTCTTCGATTAGACGTGACACCCGTAACAACGCCATCGAGCTTCTCGTCAATATTCATTGAATAATATAAATACATACCATCATAGCTGTAGCAGGCCCTAGTATCATGGGGTACGCCAGCCCCAACCCCAGTTGTACAGCTGCTGACCGCGCTTCATAACATACTGGGCAGTCTTTCTTCATTAATAATATGCTAGATGATATTTGCTGTAAAGGAGATATTAATCATGTAATTTATTTTTCAACACCTTTGCTCGTAAAGCTGATGTAATTCCACCGGTTTTAAATATGTAAAGCGGGTCATAAAAACGCGTGTGTTACCAAAGCAAATAGTTAAGTTATAGTCCATACAAATTCCATAACAGTATTATTTGCCATTTCGCGCGCTGTTGCTATTCAAATTTCGAACTAATCGCCGCACGGCGCCAATCAGTAGGCAGCGCTAGCGCGCTGTTAAAATGGCGGGAAAGCAACAGTGTGCATTCACAGATTGAGTTTATTTAAAATAAAAAAAATCAGTTTATTCGGTAATTTAAAAACTTGGCTGCATGCTCTAAAGTCTTTGCCAACATTTTCACGCAGCTACAGCGGAAAATAATCCTCGCGCCATTTTTCTCAAATTTTCTTTTTTTTTGTACCTACTTGCATTGTGAATATCTAAAAATGTCAACTTTCAATAATGAGGAAGAGCAATATATTACTTCAACTCCACCGGATATACTAACAGAAGCGCGAACCGCATGCGACAGCTTGCTGCCGTCAATATCCAAGGACAGATACATAACCACGTATGAAAATTTCTTGAAGTGGAAAAATATGATTTTTTTTTTCTGTTTCGTCGCAAATGTGTTGAAAAACGTCGTACAATATACGTGCGTATTGGTTATAACATTCTCGGCTCAATTACGCCCTCGCCTTCGGCTTGGGCTGAATTTCCGCCTCGCATGTTATAACCATCATAACGCACTAATATCGTAAAGTACTATTATCATTCTTGTGCATTTGAGTGGTGGTTGGCGTTTTTTATCGTTCTTGTGCGCATGAGTGGTGGTTGGCGTCATATAAATCGATGAATGCCGACTGCACGCACAAAAAAGCATGACTCATTGTCACGTTCCGCCTGAGCCGAGCGTGCAAGCGAGAGCGCGGAACAAGCGATAGAGAGGCACGACCGTTCTATGTTTCTTATGATGTTATCAGTAAAATTATCGTCCGTAAACCGACTTTGCAGACAACCAATTTTTCATCGTTCCTGTGCGCTTGAATGGTAGTTGGCGTTTTTTATCGTTCCTATACGCTTGAGTGGTGGTTGGCATTTTTTTATCATTCCTGTGCGTTTCGAGTGGAGGTTGGCGTCAGAGATATGAATTTGGGATGTAAGACTCACTACAATAACTAGGCACAAAGCTGACCTTACTTGCATGTCGGGCACTTGGTCAACTGGGTTGTAAGTGGTTCACGTAGTGCACCCTGATGAATGGGTATAATGGTGTCCATTTGTCCAGGAATATTTATTTATTTACATTATATTAGAAATTTAAATATACATTCTGTGATAATACTTACATGCCTATGAAACAATATAGTCAGAATGCCAGGCATCAAAGTCATGGGTATTACTGAGGAATAGAATCCATAAGTGCCTAGTTTCAGTTTATGTCTGTAGTGTTTATTTATGAGGATTCCTCCACACGCATTGACCAGCCCTAAGAAAGTAGGCCCATAGCGTAAAGCCCATCTGAAAATTTACGAAAAGGCTAGTTAACAATTTGTTTTTTTTTTTAATTGTTGATGTAGTGGCCTACACACATGGCTCGCACGACTTTACTTATGAGATGCATCATAAGTCAGCGTTAAGGCATGGTGCAAGCCAGTGGCATGTGTGAATACATCATAAGGATGTATATAATATTATTTTTAATATTAAAATTAAATATAATATTTTTTACCATTATTTTATACCATTATATTAATGTTCTATGATTACGTAAATAAACCTCCGTTACAACTCCGCAAAAATTGTACGGAGGTGGAGGCAAATATACGATTTCTTGCGGAAGTTCCGCAGTAACGGAGGTGGAAGCGAAGTTCCGTTACAACCCTAGTCACAACAAATAATATATAAATGAAAGAATTAAGTGGGTAGCATAAAAACTTATTGAGATAATAACATGACAATCACAATTTTGGACTTTCTCAAAAATGCTACATACAAAATTCTATTAAGCTACAATGCCAGATCTATGTATTTTGTACGCATGAAATCAGAAATCTGTACGACAACTCTTTTAAATATTGTGTTTATGTAGTTACTGCCATAACTCTCAATGATTACTCCTGTAGTAAAGTTGATTGCTCCGGTTATCGCAGATATAATTAACTGCTCTTTATCCACAGGTATCTTCCCATCCTTATGGAAACATGGTCACGTAATCCCTCTTCCCAAAAAACCGAACCCATCTTCCTTTTCCCAATTTCGCCCTATTTCCATTCTACCAGTTCTTTCGAAAGTATTGGAGCATTTTGTACATTTGCCTTTCGAATCATTTATTAGAGCGCGATCTGCTAAGCCAATACCAGTCGGGTTTCCGCTGTGGACACAGTACTGTTTCGGCACTGGTGAAGATTACAGATGATATTCGTTGGAACATCGAAAATAAACTCCTAACTGTCCTTGTTCTTCTTGACTTCACCAGTGCTTTCAATGCAGTGGATTTTGACATTTTAACAGCAATTCTTCAGTCTAATAATTTGTCGCCAGCAGCAGTTTCCTGGTTTAGATCATATGTGACGGGTCGTCATCAGCTGGTTAAGGTGGATGATTCTCCTTCCGATTGGTGTGAACTACATGCTGGAGTACCACAAGGGGGAGTTCTGTCTCCCATTCTATTTTCTCTATTTATTAATAATATTGTATCCTCCATTTCTTCCTGTTATCACTTATATGCAGACGACTTGCAAATTTATACAGCTGCTCCATTTTCGAATATCTCTCAGGCTATCAGTGTCATTAATAAAGACCTGGCGACTATCGCAGAATGGTCGTATAATTTCGGATTGAAGGTAAATGTGGCTAAGTCTCAGTCAATCATTGTGGGAAGCTCACATTTCATTTCGAGACTCCAAGGCTGTGCACACCCCAATGTCGTATTCGATAGTAATATAATTCCCTTTTCGTCTACTGTCATAAACCTGGGTGTTATCATCGATCAGACTTTATCGTGGGCCCCACATGTTAACGAAATTAGTCGCAAGGTATATGCATCCCTTCATTCCCTCAAGCGTCTGCAATATTTCCTCCCTCTGGCAACAAAGGCAATGCTAGCTCGCTCTTTGCTTCTACCGTTATTAGATTACGGGGATGTCGCCTTTCTTGATCTCTCCGAGGAATTGCTCGCAAGGTTAGAGCGACTTCACAACCAATGTATTAGGTTTGTATACGGACTGAAGAAGTTTGATCATGTCTCTGAATATCGTCTACGACTTGAATGGCTCCCGATTAGGAAACGCAGAAATGTCAATTTATTATCATTCCTTTATAATATTCTTTACAACAGATATGCTCCAACATATCTTAGGGAGAGGGTTCCTTTTCGCAATGTTGATAGTCGACTGCGTTCATGTAGTGACCCGATACTGGACATGCAGGCGCATAGTACATCTACCTACACGAATTCATTCACTGTAAAAGCAGTAAGGCTCTGGAATTCACTCCCATTGAATGTGAGACTAGCGCCCTCGTTGGAGTCTTTCAAATCTCGAGTCACCAAACATTTAATGCTGGATGTGTGAAATGGTTGTTATATTATTATATGTATTTATAAATTTCTTTTCAATGTTTATGACGCTTGTCTTATGTGTATATTTTTGCCATTTATTATTGGGTCATAATTCTTTGAGTGGAGGCTTTTCAAGTATAATATTAATATTAAAATGTATGTGCCTATGTGATATGCTACCTGTACTGCGGTAAATATTTTGTAAACTGCGAATTTCGGAAATTGAACTTTCTCGCTATTTATTATTATTATTTATTCTTTTTTTTTCCGTAAAACATTTATGTTTGTACACGTTTTCCCGCTCGCGTTATTTGTATGTGTTCCTACCAAACACTTAAAGGTTGGCTGGAAGAGATCTCTAAAAGAGATAAGCCCGCCTTTGTACATAACATTTCCTTAGAATATTGTAATTACTGTTTTCTTGGTGTACAATAAAGAGAATACAACAACAACAACAACTAAAGTTTAGTATTTTTTGTTATTTCCTTAATAGTAATATACTTATTAACTCAATTTCGATTGACTATAAAATAAACTGAACGTAAGTTATTAAAATAATTATTCTATTCTAATGAAAGATCGCAGGTCATTCTAATTTTGTATATTTTACAATATAGATAAATACTATAATTTCAGAACATTCTTATGAGCCTTTTCAGTCTCTTTTTACCCTCGCGCTGTATTGTGATTGTGGTAATCGCCAATGATCAACAAATGACTGTTTTTGGGGAGCAGGCCGATTGTAGAACTCAGGGGTCGTCACAATCAAACTGCTTTTTCAAGCACTGCCTGCACTGTGTATAATTTGCATAACACAGAAGCGTGACAACATCTCTATGTGTAGACAGTGAGACCTGCTGGTCTGACATCACTAGGTTATCAAAAAAATAGACCAAGCAAGTACCTACTGAGACACCCCAACTTATAAGTGTGACCAGTATGTGTAAAATAAAATTATTGACACTTTGATAACTTTATTTCATTTATAGGGTCCAAACTTGGTGCTAAGTTCAGGGTTTGTGGACAGGAATACTAAAAATTCACAAAACCTAGAGTGAACCAGAAGGTATTGAGATTATTGAAAGTATTTTATATCACCAATAATGTTATAAATACTATAGTATATAAAATTTATATGAATGAAAATATAACCTAAAAATTTAGAAGATTTATTTCTTACGTGTCGTGTAGAGAGTCCCAATTGCTAACCATTTCCCAAGCGTATTGAACGGCCTCCCTTTCGTCCAAAAGAACCGCATCTTTCGGTATATCCTTTGATATCATTAGAGCCATTGTGAAGATGATTTATGTCACCAACCTCAGTCGACATATATGTTTACATTGAATCCAACATTCAAACTGTGATGCTCGGTAACAATTTTATTCTTCCAAAATGCTCATCACACTTTAACAACCTCATCGGCATCAGCAAACAGCTGATTTCATTTCCATTTCACTTCACTACTTCTTTTCTTTCTTGCCTGCCGGGTCCGGGTCTGCTCTGAAGTGATGTACGTGCGAGGAAAAATATCGAGGAGGTACCGGTAAAACTTTTTTTTTTATATCAATCATATATCGATATTTTATGTCCGTTACGGCAGCGTACACATGCTCGAATTTCACGTTTGTTTGCGAATACATACCGCATATATACAATTATATATGTATAGTGCCACAAACTTATCTGGCCCGGTGGCGGGGGCGGTGCGATCGACTTAAGTGTTGACATTAAACGAAATGCCGCCCGTTTTATAGGAAACATAAAAATCAAAGAAATATAAACACTGTTAAAATAATAGCATTGATATACTTATTAATTGTGTTGTGTGGTGTTTCAATTAAATATCAATTGCCTTCTATTTTTTGTTGATTAGTTTTAAAAATGCACCACGTTAAGTCGCGGTCATAGCTATTATATAATATTAGAGAGTAACAATATTGCACAGAAACAACTCGTTGACGATTTTTTTATTGTAAAAAATGAAATATGTGTACAAAAAGATAATATGTATTTAAAAAAATACACCTCAATGGAATGTGCATACGCGGTAAGTAAATTAATTGTACCTGGCAATACTACATTTCAAGATGGCGGCTTTAGTTCTAAATTTGGCCACCGGGTCAGATAAGTTTGTAGCACTGTATAGTGCCACAAACTTATCTGGCCCGGTGGCGGGGGCGGTGCGATCGACTTAAGTGTTGCTATTAAACGAAATGCCGCCCGTTTTAGAGTAAACATAAAATTCAAAGAAATATATACACTGTTAAAATAATAGCATTGTTATACTTATTAATTGTGTTGTGTGGTGTTTCAATGAAATATCAATTGCCTTCTATTTTTTGTTGATTAGTTTTAAATATGAACCACGTTAAGTCGCGATCATAGCTATTATATAATATTAGAAAGTTATAATATTGCACAGAAACAACTTGTTGACGATTTTTTTATTGTAAGAAATGAAATATGTGTAGAAAAAGATAATATGTATTCTAAAAAATACACCTTAATGGAATGTGCATACGCGGTAAGTAAATTAATTGTACCTGGCAATACTACATTACAAGATGGCGGCTTTAGTTCTAAATTTGGCCACCGGGTCAGATAAGTTTGTAGCACAGCACTGTACCATTGAGATATCTTCTTCTTCTTCTCTAGAAGCTATTTAGAGTAATAGCACAGTACATATGTAATAGTTTTGCTCATGTTTTATTTTTTTTTAAAGCTAAAATCCGCTGAAGTGCTAAAACTATATATAATATGTCGTCCAACCAATTAAATAAAACACAAAGCGCTAAAGCGTATATAAGGTACACTCACAATGTGCCGTGATTGGTCGGTCGTTAAGTTTACCCGGAACCTATGCGTGAATAATCTGACGGTAACCACGTTTCGTCGCTGCGATACGTCTGAACAAATTTTATCCATGGTTCTCTTGTTTCATGACATGTCTAGGAAACCTTTAAATCTATATGGTAAATAAGACATACTATCTTAATGCATAACATTTTCTTATCGTAGTTAATAAACTAATATTTTATTGTCCGTATTCGTCGATAGTGTCACCTCACCTCTGGGCATATAAATGTTAGCTAACTATTAGATAATACTCTTTGATTTTCACAAACATGGCCTGACATGGCCGTCGCCGCGTTGACGCGTCGACACGAGTAACAATTAATCAAATATAATTAAAATAAGCATGTTTTAAAGATTATATTGAACTTAGTGGTGAAAAGTCACTCCTTGACTTTTACCTCCAGTCCCTGTCTAAACTAAGGGAAAGGGTACAAAGATATTATAGACGACTTGAGAAAAACACTCAAGAGCTACGAGAGGTTATGCCAGGGTACCCATTTAGGTTCCATTAAGGGTGAGGTCAATCAAGCGTAATTTTGTAAGTTGTGAGTCGCGTAATTCACGTCGGTTTCATATAAATGGTGGTCTTATTTTGCGTCGTCACTCGTCACTGTATTACGCGACTCACAAGTCACAAGCACAACTCACAAAATTACGCTCGTTTGGCCTCACCCTTATACACCTTTCCTTTTTATAAATGCTGTTTCAATAAATCCTGAGCGAAATTCTGTCTCTTTCAGTATTTGTAAATTCACATATAAAAAAGTATGTATATTCATTCATAGTAGAAGTATAGTCGTGTTCAGAACTGCTTGTAAACTTTGTTCAATGCTATCTGCGAATATGACAACATTCAAGCAGCCCATTCAACATGCTCATGGCTCGTTCAGAGGGTGCATTGCGAGCGCGTCACGTGCGCACGAACACTGGCCCAGTAAATAGCCGTGGGCTGACGTAGTGTTCCCAACCACACGCCTCTTGCCGGAGGTAACCATAGTGCACTAGGAGCAGATTACGATGCCTAAATTCAAGCATATTCATCCCAACCAATCTGTGTTTGTAGGAGGGACCTACAAACACAGATGGATATAGAAATGGATAGTACCTACCTATCCATATCTTCTATTAGACATATATCTAGCGAATTTCTTTTGTACCTTTTCAATTATTAATTTATATTAAGCTTCGTATGGGTCCCATACTATAGTATAACATATGCGTATTCAAACTTACTATGCACATCATTGTCTAATAAGGTTGAAATCTTGTCCTAGGGAACTAAGGTGCAACTCTCATAATAAACCCAAGTGATTTATTTGCACCTTTACAAATACTTAGATGTTATGTGCGTGTAGAAATCCAACGTTGGAGTCAAGGTCAGCCCTAGGTCTTCAACTTCGTAAACTCTTTCTATATTCCATGTAGGGTGCAAACTGTGTATGTCTATAATCTCAAGAATTCCCCTAGCTACTGTCGGTGCCGTCTGTGGAATCCGCGGGAAGAGAGCCGTGAACGGGGAGTCAGTGGGGTCGGTCACTGCAGCGGATTGCGCGAGAATAGGTACTAGAGCATTCCAGCAAATTCACGCGCTTTCTCGCGTCTGTTAAAACAACGCACCTGTTTAAAATCATCAACTAAACGAACAATGTTTGAGTTCGAAGTTTCGAAATTTTCCTTTGAGATAAATATATACGTATATATTATGTATGTTAGGTACGGTTAAAGTTAAGTTTTTTTTATGTGAGAGAGGGGCAAACGAGCATGTCAGTCACCTGATGGAAAACAATCACCACCTCCTTTGGAGATCAGCGACACCAAGTGGTCGCCGATACGTTGCCAGCCTATAACTCTTTCGTTTCTTTCTGGTGACTTCACTCACTCGCAGGAACACAACAACCCATAAGGGAATTGTTATTTGGCTACGGTATTCTGTGAGCTTCCATTCCATTCCATTCCGGCGGCGGTATAAATTGAGCCTAACGCATTGCCGACCCTATAGAATCATCAGGCCGTTCTTGAAGAATCCCATGCTGTACTCTCTAGATAAAACTATTGATTCTCGTCTGCGCCTACTTCTAGGCAAACATGCAGGCAACTGGCGGCAGATGGGTATGGCCATTATAAACAAAAAAAAACAAACTATTGATTTTATATAATAGATTTTTATTTACTTTCTCTGCATGAAAAGATTGTAAAAAATAAACATTTTGTACAATCGAATCAATAAACTATAAGGAATTATACTTAATTACAGTACAAAAATATTCCATCATAACTATAAATATCAGTTTAAAGTCTAGTCACATACTGAAAAATATACTCTGTAAGTAAGTAGTCAATTAATTAAAATAATTCACTTAACTCATGAAGTTATAATATCTTATTTAACATATTGTACTTAAAAATTATTAATATTTATACAAAAACTATAAATGCCATAACTGACTTCTTGTACCTTTTTTTTGAAACCCGACACGCGCTTGGCACCCCCCAGCTGTGCTGGAGGGAGGCGGAAAATCCTCTTCAACTCTCTATCAGCCTGGTTGCTACCAGACTGACCTGACTTCTTGGTACGACGATTTCACGCTTAAATACCAGTGGAATGATTTCGATTATGAACAACATAACTAGAGCTCGGCACGGGGGTACCTGCGCTGCGAGCCTGATAGCAGACTCAAGCAAGAGGGCGCATTACAATACAACCAAGGTTTTATTTTCAAATAGCTTTACGGCTCTAGAATCTAAGTCCTTTAGAGCCCGTCTCTATATTATTCCCGGCTTCAGAGTTTCAAAATTGTTACCTACTTATATATTAATTAAACACAGCCTTGGTCCACATACCTTAAATATAATTATTATTTATTCAATATCTCATTCATTCACTCATTATAAAATTTCTACTATCTAAAACAAAGTGTTTAAATACGTAATACTTATATATAAAACAACAAGCTCTTATCATATGAAAATACTCAATCTCCTAAATTATAAATTTTTTTATATATCCTTATAATTTAATTATATTATTTAATATAAATTACACATTTTAAACTTATGACTAGTGAACTCTTTTCACCACATACAGTATGTCCAGGGTTAGACTTTATCAGTCTAACCCTAAAAGGGGGTGAAAATAGATAAAAAAATTTCGACAAAAAAATATATATTTAAAAAAATTTAAACACATACGATTTCTATTTTTTTTTTTTGCATTAATTAAGATTTTTATTTTTCATTAAGGACACTATGTAGTTATATTGAAAAGTTCAGTGGAAAACCTTTTTATGACCGTTGTTGTATGCACTGTTGGGTATACAGACTAACTAACGCGATTATTATTTTTATATCGACAGATTACTTTGAAAGAAATCGATATTTCACATAGAGTCCCTAGTGAAAAATAAACTTAATTCACGAAAAAAAAAAGAATAGAAAACAATATTTTTATTTTTTAAATATTTTTCTTGTTGATAATTCATCTTGATCTATTTTCACCCCCTTACCGTGTTACACACTGTATACTATTAAAACACAGGTATAAAGTATATTTTATTGATCCCTGTAATATTGTCTTTAAAGCACACAGCACCTTGTAGGTACTTAAGTATACCTCTTGGCTCGTCGTAGTTGGGTAAATAGTTAGCGTATCACATTATAATCACAGTTTATTATTAAACTAGGCTTATTCTAGCCCACGGGGCCGAAATCGAGGTTGAGTGAAGCGAGTAGATTCGCCGAGTGTATGTTTTCCATTAATTTCAATGTAAAATGTATTTGATGATCATTCCTTAGGGACACGATCGATCTCTTTTTTTTCGATACAAACCTCAAGTATGTCGGGGTCTTTTATTGTGACAAGTTTCATCAAAATTGGTTCATTGGTTTTGGAACCTATTCTTTCCAAAAGTGGCTTTTCGGCGTATATGCTTTCCACTCGCTGCATTCAATAACAGCATATTTATATATAGTTATCTAAACACATGTGTGGAGGGCCAGGCCACGCATTAACACAAAAATTCAATATTTAAAAAAAAAAAAATTTTTTTTAAAGTATACCTCGGCCGACGAGGTCCGTGTCGGCACCTGATGGCTGTCGCAGAATACCGGCGCTGTGTGTATTACACAGCATTAACGCCGAGCGATGGCCAATTAACATCATAATGATGTACATGGTGTTCGAAATGTAATAATTGTTATTGTGTATTGTAATCTATTGTGTCATGTTGTGATGATAATAAACATATTTCTTTCTTTCAATTAGGAAATGTTCGAGACACGCCCCCGCCTTCATCAAAAAAATAAGTATATCTCGTCAAAATTATTTTAAAAAATTGTAACACTAGCTTTGAGTAAGTTTTTGATAATGGGCAGCCAAGCTACTCGTATATACAAATTAATAATTTCTGCTAAAGAATAAAGCTATAACTACATCAAGTGATTTGACACTTTTAATATGACATCGAGTTGTTATTAAATAAATAAATATTCCTGAACAAATTACCTAGTCCCATACTGAGCAAAACTTGTACTACAGGTACAAGATAACTGATATAATATACCTAAATACATTTTTTTTAAATACATAGGTACATATAGGATACATTTAAAACATCCAGACCAAGACAACCAGATATAATATTTATGCACACAAATATTGGTATCGAGCGGGCATCGAGCCTGCGACCTCAGTCACAGTAAGCATTGCTAACCATTCAGCCACCGAGCCGAGTTAGAAACGAGCTCCATGGACGAATTTAGCAATTGCCACTTTGACTCCCAGGTCGCGGGTTCGATCCCTGCATAAGACAAATATTTGTGTACATGAACATGTCTGTTTGTCTTGTTCTGGGTATTTTTTATGTATTTTATGTAGGTATGTATTTACAAAAAATAATTGTGTTTAAGTATAATATCAGTTAACTAGTACTCATAGTACAAGCTTTGCTTAGTTTGGGAATAGATGGCCATGCCATAGTCCAGGAACATTTTTATTATCTCTCTTAAAATTACGGGATAAACCCGGTCATTTCGTAGGCGTGCGCGGGGATATGGATCCAACACGTAGAGGCCCCATTTGAGAAGTTTGATGTAATGTTGTACACCCGCCGTGACCCGGTTCAGGATATATCAATGCAACGATATACCCATGAGCAGGTCTCGGCAGGCGTTGAAACTATTGCAAAGCGTGATAGAAAACAAAGGGGCTATGAAGATGAGATCTGGGTGAACTAAATACCGAGCTTATTATTATTATGTATCTCACTGAATTCACGGGTCAAGCCCGGTCATTTGATAGGCATGCGCGAGGATATAGATCCAACACGTAGAGGCCCCATTTGAGAAGTTTGATGTAATGTTGTTATTATTATTATAGTGAGTGCCGCCGCCATGCAATTCACAGATAAGTCAGTGGCACTGTGAATGTAGTTGGAAACTCCAGACCACAAATTAGACTACACTAAGGATGTCCTATTGGATGATTATGGATCTGAAACACTATCTCCTCTTAGGAGTCACATCAAAAAGTCTTCATATAAAATAGTAACATTTTACTGTAATTTCATAGCTTAGTCATAAACACTGATGGTCCCAGATGTACACGCATCTCCTTCTGCCGTCTGCCCCACTTGTCCGAGATGAGGCGGACGCAGAAGTCTGGCGCAAGGCACGCGACCACTGTCAGCAGGTTTAGTATCCAGAACGTGACAGAGTATAGAAGTCTTGTGTATGTAGATATTAGATCACCGTCTATTTGTCTGGGGAGTACAAACAAACACTTTAGAAGAAAGACATTCGACGTAGTATTAAAAAAAATTATGTAATCTCAAAATGTGATTAAGTAAAAGAAGATAAATTAATTAATTGGAAGACTGTAGATCTACGAAAAAATCTAGGTCTGCGTGGAAAATAAACAGGTCGACATATATTCACAATGACATAAAACTGAAAAAAGAAAATGACAAATGGACCCAATGGATGTTATGCAGATAGTTCCAACCGACAAACTATGTCTAATTGCGAGATATACATAGCGAGATACTTCTGCATTTTTATTCCTATTTAACTTTACTGTACTTTTGGGGTGTAAGTGGTTCATCAACATCTTTGAACCAAAGCCAACTTCACCTTCACGCGGTGCACCCTGCTGATTGACAAACGAAGTTCTGGCGAAAAGAGAGGTAGGGAGCGTAATTGTAAGCTATCCGACTGGGGAATGTACCTCCACCTCACAGAATACCGCAGCCAAATAACAATTCCCTTGAGGGTTGTTGTGTTCCTGCGAGTGAGTGAGGTCACCAGAAAGAAAGGAAGGAGATGCTGCGTTGGCAGCGGGGGTGGCGGCGCGCGAGCGATATTTTATGTTGCGAGCGTTAATATGGCTACGGTAACTGCTTCACATCAGGCGGGCCGTATGCTTGTCTGCCACCCGACATAGTATAAAAAAAAACTTAAGTTTAAGTTAAATAGCTTTAACTTAAACTTAAGTAACAAAATGTCGGTTGGATTTATTCTGCATAACAGCGTCCAATTTAAAACGTTAAAGATATATCCATGATGAAGGTATTGTAATTAAAATTTAATTTGTTTTAAAATAACGAAATGGATTGAATGTTGTCAGCGATTCAATCTATATTATTTCTATATTAATATTATAAAGAGGTAATTTTTTTTCTTATTAAGTTTGTGAGGTGGTAATATCTGGATCTACTGGACGGATTTTGAAAATTTACTGATAGAAAGCCACGTTATTTGTGAGTGTCATAAGCTATGTATTAACCCGAAAAATGAACAGACTTGTTCTTAAACACGGGCGAAGAAGAAAAATTGATCTAATTATCTAAATTAATTAATAAAGGTTGACTGGTAGAGAATGCTTTTAGCATTAAGTCCGCCTTTTGTACCATTGGTCTTATTGTGGTCAATAAAGAGTTTAAATAAATAAATAAAATAAATTAATTAATTAACCTTGCAGTGTACGTGGATCACCGACATCTTTGAATCAAAGCCAATCTCACTGAAGCTATCATCTAACGTTGAATTAAAAAAATCGGTTGTCTATAAAGTCGGTTTACTGACGATAGTTGAACGTGACAACGTCATAAGAAAATACTGATGGAATGTTTGCATTTTTCAAAAGAAAATTTTAATGGAACGCCTCAGAGCGAAGTAAAGCCGCATACGTTATCTTTTTTCGTGCGTGCAGCCGGCTCCATCTAATTATAAGACGTTGTCACTTCAAAGGTTGGTTTTCTGTAAAGTCGGTTTACGAACGACAATTTTACGTGATAACGTCATAAGAAAACATCGGCCGATGTAGTGGAAGAGAGATAGATGCATCACAAGCCGAACGCTTAGGCCGATCGTGCCTCTCTATTGCTTGTTCCGCGCTCTCGCTTGCATGCTCGGCTCAGGCAGAACGTGACAATAAGTCATGCTTTTTTGTGCGCGCAGCCGGCGCTCATCGATTTATAAGATGTTATTAAGTCAAAAAGTCCCTATATGTATCCCTATGGGGAAACACTATAAAGCAGCGTTCTAGTAGCTATAAAATCTCAACCTATCTAATATATCTATATATATATATATATATATATATATATATATTTATCTTTACTTACATTATCGGGAGTGTCGAATACGCCACTTCGAACATCATGTACACGAATATAGATCCTAGGATCGACATTACGAAGATGAGTGTGTGGTAGCGAGTTTGCAGCCACAGTTTCAAGCTCACTATGATTATGGTCAGGTGGAACAGTATTGCACCAAACGACCTGGAAGAATGAATAAAAAATCTCCACTTAATACTTAGTGAAAAAAAAAACCACTGGGTATAATAAAGTTGCCGAGGAGCTCTATTGCTTCTTTGTGCTGGTCAGTAAGAGAAGATTTATGACGTATTTGGGCTGTTTAATAAAAGTCGATCGATGGTTTTATTTGCGCTGGTCAATCATCTAGACGGGAGGCCTATGTCCAGCAGTGGTCGTTGTTGCTGTGTCAGTCTAGTCTAGTGGACTTTAGGCGGCCTGAAAACACTGGCCTCCGTGAACCCGCAGTTGAACACCGTGGTGGAGTATGCTCTAAACTCCTTGAGGGGAGGCCCGTTTCCAGCAGTGAGATGAATAAGGATTCATCCCACTGCTGCAAACGGGCCTCCCCTCAAGGAGTACTCCAATGATTTGTCTACGCGCTAAAATGATTCGTCGTCAATCCTTGTTGAATCATTGGAGCGCGATGGTCAATTTGTACCATAAAGGTAGTTTTTTTTTACTTTGTCGTGGTCGATTTGTACTAATAAATCAGAGCAGCTGGATAGCCCATTTGCGTTGATCAATCACAGGACCTTGATGGCCTATTTGTGCTGATCACTCGGTGAAACACGACCGCTTATTTGCATTGGTCGACCACAGAAGCTTGACGGCCTTTTCTCATCGCTCAATCAGAGGAGCTCAATGGCATATTTGCGCTGAAAGTTGACCCTCTTTCTCGTGGTCAAATATTTAGTCAAACTTAATATCCAGAGGAACTCGATAGGTTTTTAGGTGATTCATATTATTGAAATCCATGTGTTAGGTTACAACTCAATGTTTTAGGTCCCAATAGTGTTAGATACTTAAAATCCGTGGTGCACGGCAGTTGAGCTTCACATAACTACCCAATATTGCCTTTTTTGTTGGTTGTCGCTGTTAATCCTGGCTACACAGGAGACATAGTGGTGGGAATTTGTGGTGTACCCCCCCCCCCCCCCCCCCCATCCCGTTAAAAAAGGTTATTAGGTGAAACCGCATTTTGAACTTTTGACTTGAAGTTTAAATGTAACTCACCATAGATCCATGTTCTTCATATCGGCGTTGACCACAGACGTCTTGATAGTGAACCAGGCGAAAATGTATATGATTCCAGAGTGGTAATACGCAGAGAGCATCCACGTGAAGAAATGTGACCACGACATCAGTTTGTTTCTGCTGACCTCGCGGTACAAAGTAGGGTTTCTGGAATACGTGCATAATTTGAGTCAAAAAGAGGAACTGTCATGCTGGGAAGAGGCGAAGTCAAACTCCAAAATTTCCTATCTCCTCTAATAAACAAAATCACGTCTTCGAACAAACAGTACACCAAGTTCTCTGGGAGTGTGTCTCTCACATTGCCGAGAGAGGAAGTCAAATTCCAAAAGCTTCTTACTCCTACTAAGTTCTTCTGATTAAATTCGTTGTGAGTTCCCAGGCAGCTGTAGTTTTACCCCCTGGACTAAAGCCTACTTCATTGCGTTATTGATAGTCGCCGCTGTTAAATTGCCTACACAGGAGATACTATGATAGGAATGGGTGGGCTTATGTTTTATCAAAATGGTTACGTCTTTATCTTGTACCTTTTGCAGAATTATTCGAATAGGAGCAGGCGATGATTATTCGTCTAGTCTGCATATAGTGATTATGTGGTATATGTGTTATAATGAGAAAAAGAAACAAATATACTTTCGCTATGGAGAGGGCTATGCTCGGAGTCTCTCTGCGAGATCGAATCAGAAATGAGGAGATCCGTAGAAGAACCAAGGTTACCGACGTAGCCCAGCGGATTAGCAAGTTGAAGTGGCAGTGGGCAGGGCACATAGCACGGAGGACGGATGACCGATGGGGTCGAAAGGTTCTCGAGTGGAGACCACGTACCGGCAAGGTGGACAGACGACCTCATTAAGACCGTAGGATTGCGCTGGATGCAAGCCGCTTCCAACCGGTCTTATTGGAGATCTAGAGGGGAGGCCTATGTCCAGCAGTGGACTTTCAATGGCTGAGATGATGATGATGATACTTTCGAATTAATAATAATATTATTAATTAGAGCTATATGCTCCAAGGGTGGATGTGTTAGAGGGCATAACGCCGCGAGTAACTTCGGAGAAAGCGCAGCACACCTCTCGACACCCCTGAGTCACTCACACCGGTGTTGGTCCCGGTCGATTTTACTGGCATTCCGGGGGCCCATCTAGTGAGTGGCAAGCCACCGCCTGCCGCAAATAACTAGCAATAGAAGCAGTTATGGCAGGCGTCCGTCCCTCTTCTGTAATAGCCCGGTATTAAGTTCACCCAGATCTCATCTCCATACAACATTTATTTTCAATCACACTTTGAAATAATCTCAACTCCTGCCGAGACCTGCTCATGGGTATATTCCATTGATCCGTGGGTACGTTCCATTGATATATCCTGGAGCGGGTCACGGCGGGTGTACAACATTACACCAAACTTCTCAAAGGGGCCTCTACGCGTTGGATCTATATCCCCGCGCACGCCTATCAAATGGCCGGGCTTGACCCGTGAATTAAGAGAGTTAATAATAATATTAGTTAAGATATAAAATAAGGTAATATAAAATACTCACAACATCAAAAGATCGGCCGGCCATCGCTGCTCGGTGACGGAGAGCACCAGGCAAGGCAGCGCGCAGAAGAACAAGTTGTAGAAAGTCAGGTACATGGAGTTGTATATGGACTGCGTCGAGAACGCGCTGTGTATTTGATACATAAACTGGAAATATTAAGAAATTATTTGTTGGCGTTTTTTTTTAAACTTTGAACACCTTTTTGCATATGACCTTGCTAAAGTCTGTTTCTAGGGCAGGCGGAAAAAAAGGACAATGACATAAAGTATTATGTTTGCAACAATAGAAATTCATATCGCTCGATACCATACATTTCTTATCGCTAAGAGCTTAGTAGCGCGTTTTTTAGTACGGGGTGGGGTGAGCTTGTGAGCACCACACGGTCATGCAGAGATAACAAACTTTGACGAAATCGCGCAGGACATCGTGTCGGTGGGCGTTGGGTGGGGACCGGACCCTCGCGCGTCGGTACACGTTGAGGTTTATTATTTATGACTGTCTTGTATGACTGTCATCGTAATGTATATATTTTTTTTCGGTTTTGAATCATCATGACTCTCGTATCAGTTGTTGAAGGAATCTTTGGAGAAATTTATCCATTTTCAAATGCGAGGAGCTAGCGAAAAAACAAAATAGTCATGTCCGTACTCATCGGTGACCAAGTGCCATTGAGTTGAAACAAAAGAACATGGCGGCTGGCGCGGGGCGCTTGGTCTCGCCGGAACTTTGTCAACTTACATTTGTCCAAATTCTCACTGCTTATTAAGAAAAACCATTGAAGAAATCTTATAAATTATTTAGACAAATAAATAATTTAACCAAGGGCCAGAATTTATCAACCTGTAAGGGGTCGCGAACTGATTTAAAGTATATGAATCATAGATATGGTAGTGTAATATAATATCCTCTTAATTAAAAAATGTATCTTTTCATTAGTCATTGCTTAATTTTATTGACTTTGAATTTTTAGATTGAAATACAAAAAAGGTTGGTGATCCCTTCGGTATACGTAAAGGTCACCGTCAAACCGTTTTTCCGCCTGCCTTTGAAATAGACTTTATTTGACATTAGGGTTGCCATACGTCCGGGTTTCCCCGGATTTGTCCTAGTATGGAGGGCGTCCGGGTAGCGTCCGGGCGGGTTTCATTTGTAGTCCAGGGTTAAAAGTTTTAAATCGCAACCGCCCGCTCCATGCTGCAAATAACCGTCTAGTCACAGAATAAAAAATAGTAGCTACTAGTACTAAAAACACTGATGACATGTCCGGGTTTTAAGATTCAAAATCACACATCTTGTCCTGGTTGATAACGTTTAGAGATGGCAACCCTATTGACATGGATACTTGCAAGATCTTGCTTCAGAGGGCACGTTAAGCAAGTCGGTCCCGGCTGTTGTCATTGATGACAGCCGTTAAGCCAAATCAGTGACTTTTAGGCGGCTTGAAAACACTGGCCTCCGCCAACCCGCATTTGAGTAGCGTGGCGGAGTCTGCGCTAAACCCATTCGATTGAGGAGAGGCCTGTATCCTAGCAGTAGGATGACTAAGGGTTGACGATGACTTGAAAGTTACAATACATCAAACACTGTTTGCACACTGACGTCCCCGCTGCTAACGCAGCATCTCGTTACGTCTGGTATCTCACAAGCTCGCAATCCCGGAACACAACAATATCCAATTATATTTAACAATATAATTTTCTGGCTATGGTTTTCTGCGAGGTTCTTCGGGTGTAAATGGCTCACCATGATCTTTGGAGCCAAAGCCAACCTCACCTGCACGCGATGCACCCTGTCGATTGGTGAAAGAAGCTCTGACAAAAGAGAGGTAGGCTACAGGTATAGGGAAGTACCTCCACCTCACAGAATACCGCAGCTAAATAACAATTCTCTTGAGGGTTGCTATGTTCCTGCGTGTGAGGTCACCAGAAAAGAAGAAGTTTCTGCGTTGGCAGCGGGGGTAGCGGCGCGCTGCGGGAGCGTTACTATAGTTACGGTAACCGTTTCACATCAGGCGGGCCGTATGCTTGTCTGCCACCTAACATTAATAATAATAGTACAATCAAAAAAATAACTCGACGCCCCTGCCTCTCTTCCGCCAAAGACTAATTTCTTGGGCAGGGTGAATCACGCGCCGGTAAGTATGTCATTGACTCCAACGATGGTAATGAGCCACTAATACCCCATAACATCTGCCACCAGAGTGATAAAAAAATAAGAAGATAAATTTGGGGTGTAAGTGGTTCATCAACATCTTTGAACCAAAGCCAACTTTACCTGCACGCGGTACACCGTGCTGACTGACAAACGTAGCTCTGACGAAAAGAGACCCCTCTTTTCGTCAGAGCTACGTTTGTCAGGAAGCGTAATTGTAAGCTACCCGACTGGGAATGTACCTCTACCTCACAGAATACCGCAGCCAAATAACAATTCCCTTGAAGGTTGTTGTGTTCCTGCAAGTGAGTGAGGTCACCAAAATGGAAGGAGATGCTGCGCTGGCAGCGGGTGTGGCGGCGCGCGAGCGATATTTTATGTTGCGAGCGTTAATATGGCTACGGTAACCGCTTCACATCAGGCTGGCCGTATGCTTCTCTGCCACCCGACGTAGTATATAAAAAAAAAACTCACCATCATATTCCCAAGGACAATATTTTTATAAAAGAAGTAGTGTATCATGGTGGCTAGCCGTTGGTAGTACCAGTGTCCGAGCACCAACAGTACTTTCTTCACCATAGAAAACCTGGTGAACGCAAAATCAGCTGATCTGAAAACGTATGAGATTTCACTTTATTTTTGTCATTCGTCAATTCCTCAAATAATATGACATATTGACGAATGGATTGGCTTGATTTTACATGATAGGTAATTGTAACTTAATTAATTAAATAGGGGTGTAAGTTGTTCATCAACATCTTTGAACCAAAGCCAACTTCACCTGCAGCGGTGCACCCTGCTGACTGACAAACGAAGCTCTGGCGAAAAGAGAGGTAGAGAGCGTAATTGTAAGCTACCCGACTGAGGAATGTACCTCCACCTCACAGAATACCGCAGCCAAAATAAACGGTTCCCTTGAGGGCTGTTGTGTTCCTGCGAGTGAGTGAGGTCGCCAGAAAGGAAGGAGATGCTGCGATGGCAGCGGGGGTGGCGGCGCGCGAGCGATATTTTATGTTGCGAGCGTTAATATGGCCATGGAAACCGCTTTACATCAGGCGGGCCGTATGCTTGTCTGCCACCCGACGAGGTATAAAAAAAAACCGACTCCAAAAAAGGAGGAGGTTCTCAATTCGGTTGTATTATTATTATATATATGTATGTATCTCTTTTGTATCACGGGTCAAGCCCGGTCATTTGATAGGCGTACGCGGGGATATGGCTCCAACGCGTAGAGGCTGAGAAGTTTGATGTAATGTTGTACGCCCGCTGTGACCCGCTCTTATTATCTTAGAGCATAACTCCCGGATTGGTCCCATTTTTTTTTTCATATCATAAAATTCAGTTCTGTTAGTGTTTTTAACTTTTTAGTGGTGCGACTGTAGAGTAATTTTTGGAGTCGGTTTTTTTTGTTAAAATTATTGTCTATTAGCAATGCCCGCCACTGACCATGCTTAAGGTGTTCCTATCATATGTAATAGTTAACGACGCAAAACTTTTATAGCGTGGCCGGGGAGTGCCTGGTATACCTTCGAAATCCCATTGGATTACCCGAGATATATTCAGGTGGTACATTTTTGAAGTGAAAACTTCTTTAGCGGCGTTGTGTACTTTTTGGGATGGGTAAAAAATGTTAAACTCGCGTCAGGACACGTGGCCTGATCGAAAATTCGTAAGACGAAAGGAGCGTAGACCGCCGGCGCGGCGTAGGAGAGGAAGTGATATCCCCCTCTCTTTCTATCGTATCGCGAAGATGTATGCCTACTCCTGCTGTTTATTTTTAATGTAATTTGAATTGTCATGTTTGTTTACGATAGTGCAATAAATTAATATTGTATTTTATCACATAAATTATAGCACTGTTATACTAATAAATAAAGCAAATCGTGCGAATTAAATCCCTAACCATTCCAAAATATTAAAAAATTCACAATGTTAATGTTCAAGTTTTCACTTCTGCCGGCACTCCCGGAGTGCAACCCCTTTTTTTATTCTTTTTATTTGTGTATTTATGTTTCGTTATTGTACAATAAAGTTTTCATTATACTATACTATGCAGCCAATTGACGCGGGCCACAAATAATATAGACGAAACCACTGATATTCTAAATTATTTTGATTCATTTTACAACTAGGCCAGACTGCAGTAACTGCCGGTCTGTACTCATAGAGTTTTATTTATTTTACCTGGCGGCTTGGTAGCCCTCCTTGCCGAAGATGCCGAAGCCGACGTGCGCCTCCTGGATCATGGAGATGTCGTTGGCGCCGTCGCCGATGGCGGCCGTGATCGGCCGCTGGGGGCTGTGCTTTATTAATTTTACTATCTGCAAAAGGAGAACAGCGAAATTTTCTTTTTATACTACGTCGGTTGGCAGACAGGTATACGCGTCGCCTGAAGTGAAGCGGTTACCGTATCCATATTAACGCTCGCAACATAAAATGCCAAAACTCATTCCTTCCTGGTGTCCTCACTAGACTTGCGCAAAACAGTTCACTGAACTGAAAAGAGAGATGCAGTTCTTTTGACGCAAATGAACTATATCACTCATCTAGTTCATTTAATTCAATTACTTCAATTCAATTACTTTATTTTTACTTTACTTTAGTGTAGTTCTTTACTTTACTGTAGTTCTTTTGACTCACTAGTTCAGTTTAGTTCAATGTATCTTTGATTCAATCGACTCAGTAGTTCTATTGACTGATTACTTCTACATTCTTCTCAGTTCTATTGCATCATTTTGATGACATTGTATTTTTGTATTAAATAAGTATAACTAATTAAATATTTTATAAATTCCCTTACGAATATTGATTTTCCTTCAAACTTTTCACAGGCTTAGGACTATCAACCTTGAGTAAAAAGAAATTATTTTGTGGTTAAAATAATAATTAATATAAAAATTGAGCCTTGTATCTTTACGATGCTATAGTATAGCATATTTTCGCTAACAGCTTATGGTTCTTATGTCCTTAGCCTTAGAGTTCTAATTCGGTCAGTCAACCACGCACGAAACTATCTGTCTCGTTTTATCTCGAACAATTTCAGAATCTTCCGTCCTTTTCGCTCTCTATCGCTAGCAATTTTGGCATTACAACGTATCTCTCTCATTCTTGCTCGTACGCTTTACTTATTTCCGTTCTTTTTACTCTTTGTCACTCGATTGAACTAAATGACGCAGTGAACTATATGGGACAAGAAAAAGTTAGTGACAAGAACCGGCTTGTATGGTGAACTGGTACAATTGAACTACTCACTCAGGAACTACACAAGTCTAGTCCTCACTCACTCGCAGGTACAAAAGCCTCAAGGGAATTGTTATTTGGCTACGGTATTCCGTGAGGTGGAGGTACTTCCCCAATCAGGCAGCTTAAAAATACGCTATGCTCTACCTCTCCTTTCGCCAGAGCCTAGATTATCAGTCAGCAGGGTGAACCACATGCAGGTGAAGTTAGCCTTGGTTCAAAGATCTTGATGAATTATTTACACCCCAAAATTTGTTAATACTGTCGTTGTCCCCAATAAATCAAAACACAATATGTATAGAGTCTTAACATTTTTGATTTCCTTAATTACTCTTCAGTGGCTGAATGAGAATAGGCTTGTGAACCATTTTTATTTTCGATTTGTTATTTAAAGACGTCACAATAATATAACTAGTGAAACAATTACTTCGATGGCATAAAAACTTCTCGACATATGATAACTTGAAGATCACAATTTTGGACTATCCCGAAAACGCTCCATACAAAAGGCTACAATGTTATGACGTCACACCACGCTATTTTATATGCATTAACCTTTCGCGTGCCGCGTTCCCATGGTGGGTACAGCGTTGTTAGCGACAGCTGTTAAATATTGCGTTTATGTAGCTAGTAACAAAAGTTATAGTATTAATTATTGTTTGTGCAATGGTAATATTTATTATATTCATTTCAGACTTTTAAAATGGATTTTCCCAGCAAACTTTGATCGACCATAAAACACGTCGGACATAAGTTATTAAAATTTTAAGATAGCAGATCGTTCTAGTTTTATGTATTTTACGTTATTGCTGATATTTTTTTAATTTTAGAACTTTGTTCACATGCCTATTAGTTAATAATCATAGGCGAATAATAAAATAATCACCTTGGCTTTCTGTATAGGCGACAGTCGGCAGCACAAAACAGCGTCGCATTTCATAGCTATTTCCGTGAAGGAGTCCGCGGCGGGCGTGTCGAGGATGGCGGCCATGCTGGTGCCGTCCACCACCAGCGTTAGGTCCTTGTACGTGCGCTCCTGCAGGGTGTGCCGGCACTGCTGCAGGTGCTCCTGCACGTCCTGCAGCTTCACGTCGATCAGAAACATGCGCTTGTCGTTCTCTGATATGTGCGAGCATGACTGGGCGACATTTAACGCTGTTTCTACCTACAAAGGCAATACGAAGAGTGAGGAGGTAGTATTTTTGAAGTGAAAACTTCTTTAGCGGCGTTGTGCACTTTTTGGAATGGGTAAAAAATGTTAAACTCGCGTTAGAACACGTGGCCTGATCGAAATTCGTAAGACGGAGCGGCGCCGACTGGTGCGGAATAGGAGAGAAAGTAATATTTCTACCGCCCGGCGAAAATGTATGCCTGCTCCTGCTGTTTAGTTTTAATGTAATATAAATTGTCATGTTTGTGTACGATAGCGCAATAAATGAATATTGTATTTTACCACATAAATCACAGTACTTTTATAATGATAAATAAAGCAATTCGTGCGAAATTATTCCCTAACCATTCCAAAATATTCAAAAATGCACAACGTTAATGTTCAAGTTTTCACTTCTCCCGGCACTCCCGGAGTGCAACCTGTTTTTTTAGAGCATATTGATATATGTGAATGTTGATATAATACAAGATACCTTATCACCAGTAAGCACCCAAATCTTGATTCCAGCTCTTCGAAGAGCCGCCAGCGTATCCGCGACTCCATCCTGAAGACAATCCTCCACAGCCGTAGCCCCGATCAATGTTAGTTCCTTCTCTAATTCCCTAAATCGTACCGCCATTTGTTCTAATGTCTTTAAACTGGTTGGATCTAGCTGGTTTATAGCTGAAAAGTATACATATATATAAAAGTATACATATAGGTTGTTGTGTTCCTGCGAGTGAGTGAGGTCACCAGAAAAGAAGGAGATGCTGCGTTGGCAGCGGGGGTGGCGGCGCGAAAGTGATATATTATGTTGCGAGCGTTAATACGGTTACGGTAACCGCTTCACATCAGGCGGACCGTATACTTGTCTGCCACCCGGCGTAGTATAAAAAAGAACAATCTTTATCATCATTATTATCAGCCTGTATCTATCCACTGTTGGATATAGGCCTTCCCTAATGCTTTCCACCATATGCGATCCTCCGTTTTCCGAAGAGAGTCCCCGAGAGAAATTTCGAGAATAGCTCTCAATATGTCCCTGTGCGACTGTTCGCTTGTGAACCAGTCTTGACGGTCAGGGTACCAGTCTCTGCACTGTAGGTCATAGCGGATGGATGGACTTTAGTCTTCAAGCATTGGAGTGCGGTGAAGATGTATCGAAGCTTTTCGAAAGCTCTCTTACTGTTTCGAAAATAAGGAAGAAAGCATGTCTTTGTCTCCCAAAAATATATGAAAATCTATTGTAAACCTCCTTTTACTTAAAAATTTTTGGCATGAATCAATCAATCGAACACCTTGGATTGGACAAAGAGTTCAGACACAAGTCGTTCACTCTCCACCACCTGAGAACGGGCAATGTTAGCGCGGCCCGTGTAAAAATATGTTTTGTCATTGAGCATGATGCATACTCACAGCCACACACTGCGTCATACTCCTCTTGCGATATCTCCCTGTACGCTATAGCGAGGGTCCTGAGACCTCTGTTGGCGAAGGCATCTATGTCTCTGGACACCTCTTCAACCAATACTGAATCCTTACAAATTGGCAGGACGGCGCTCTCCGCACCCTTGCAGTAAAGGTGAATCTGCAAATGGTTGCAATTATTAAATTGATTATTGAAAATCTATAAATTACTCGATTAAAGAGGAGACAACGAGAGGCCACGGTTATACTCAAAATGTAAGGGCAATGATGGCATCGACTTGAATCTTTGCAAAGTTTCCAATCGATGTGACAATATATTATAATTTAAAGATACGGCTAATAGTCTAAGATCCGGGATTAGAAAAATATACCCTCATCTATTAATTGGATGAAATAATGTTTTATAGGCTGATTTCAATGTAATGAATTTACCTATATAAATAACCTCTGCCACCATAGGTCTGCTACAATTAATAGTAATTTATTAATTAACAGTCAATTTATTTATAATTTTTGCCTTCACATGTTAATTACATGAATCCAGCAGAAATTTATAATATTTTATATTATAAACCTTGTTGTAGTAGGCAGCCATCTCTATGACATCTATACTTACCTGCAGCCAGGTGAGTACAGGTAGATAAATCTAACTTATTTCCCTCATATGTTAAATAAAAAATTTAAGTGCTATACTATATTAAATCGCGTCGAATTCTAAACACAATAATCCTTGGCTGCCATGTAAAAAGTTGATACAGCCAAAGATAAATAATAAAACTATTAATTGTAGCAGACCTATGGTTGCAGAGGTTGTTTATAAAAATTCATTACATTGAAATCAGCCTATAAAACATTATTTCATCCAATTAACAGATGAGGGTATATTTTTCTAATCCCGGATCTTAGACTATAAACTAATGCCACCACTAAGATAACTGATAGTTCATAAACGATTATTATATGATTGTAATAATCATATAATAATCGTGATATAATAATAATGATGTATTTTTTCATCACTCATCCAACAGTTAATAAGGGAAAGATTTGCTCAAAAATGCTTATGGTCACTTTGCGCAAAACTTTCCCATTATATTTTAAATGTTGGACCGTCATCATCATCAGCCTGCATCTATCCACTGCTGGATATAGGCTTTCCCTAATGCATTCCACCATATGCGACATTCCGCTTTCTGCAACCAGTCACTTCGGGCCGTTCTCTATAGGACTTTGGCCATCTATAGGGAGGACGCCCAACACTTCGTCGCCTCATACGGAGCGTCTACTCTTGGACTTTCGTCCCGCATCTGCCATCACTGAATCCTCAGATGTTTCGGCCTACTGCCATGTCAGCTTGCTGACTCTGAGAGCTATGTCTGCAACTTTGATTCTCCTTCGAATTTCTTCGTTCACTGAAACTGAACTGCCGAACATAAGTCTCTCCATTGCTCGCTGTGCGACTTTCAGTTTATGGACTATCCCAAGGGTCAGAGTCCAAGATTCTGCACCGGGTTATGGCAGAGCACGCACTAGTAGATGACTTTAGTGAGACTGCGGTATTTGCGTTGCAAGCTGTGAGGATATGTTTTTATATGTGAAAGAGAACAAACAAACATGTGCGTCACCTGATGGAAAGCAATTACCACGGCCATGGAGATCAGCAACACTTAGAGTTCACCGCTCCATTGACAGCCTTTTACGGGAAATTAAGACTTTGTTATTGAAGGCTCCCATATCGTAAATGTTTGGAAATACCGCTGACGTAAGTCGATTCCACAATTTTACCGTTCGTGTTATAAAATGTCCTATGCAACGTAATGTCATATATCGCCAATTATCAAGATAAAATGGACAGAATTTTAATTTATGGCGAGTCGTACGATAGTGGAACTCGGCGGCAGGTATTAAATGTGCCGAAGTAGATAAATGTCGTGACGTCTAAATGAATGACTTACAAATGTTTTTAATTTCCGTTTTTATATTCGATATAATTCAGTGATGTCGTAAGTTTGGCAGTATTGTGGTATTAGGTAATCCTCTTAAATTCGATTTCCCAGACCTATTTACATTTACATGGCAAAGCGCTTGGTCGATACTTCCCGTGACCAGAGGGCTAGCCTTTATTTGGCACAACGTATAAGTATTGCCATTCCGCGTGGCAAAAAAAATTTTGCACGATACCTATTGCGAAAGAATTTTTTGTCGCGGTTTAGTTATAATTCTTTCTTTGTTTTTGTTATAGTACCATACTACGTCGGGCGGCAGACAAGCATACGGGCGGCCTGAAATGAAGCGGTTACCGTAGCCATTAACGCTCGAAACATAAAACTGCCAACGCAGCATCTCCTTCCTTTCTGGTGACCTCACTCACACGCAGGAACACAACCACCCTCAAGGGAATTGTTATTTGGCTGCGCTGCGGTATTCTGTGAGGTAGAGGTACATTCCCCAGTCGGGTGCACCGCGTGCAGGTTAAGTTGGCTTTGGTTCAAAGATATTGATGAACCACTTACACCCCTACCCTCGTTTTTAGTTATATAATAATAATAATATTCATTTTAAGATTAGTTTATTTTTAGCTAATTTACTTATAGTGTAAATTTATATGCTAATAATGTTTTGTTAAAATGTAATGTGAATAAATGTTTTAATTTACATTTACATACATAAGGTGAAGCTAATAAAAGAGTGTTTAAAATTGGTATGATGTAGCGCTGATGCGTATCGCGCCCAACCCATCAATGACATTGAGCTATCAGCCATTTCGCTATCATAACTCCATTCTAAACATAGGCAAACATTGAGACTACAATAGATAAGTTTTATTTATAAAATGTGACACTCACCTTCCCATCCTTATCTTTGACCACTATCGACATCCGTCTGCGCTCTGAAGTAAACTCGATCACTTGCAACTTTTCGTAAATTTCGATTTCGTTCTCGATTTTCAACCTCAAGTTATTTCCTTCTTCTCCTAGGAACACAGCGCCCACCCTGGCAGCCGCTTCAACTAATGCCTTTTCATCAGGACTACTTCCCTGGTACTCGATTTTAGTATCGATTTCATTGAGTATATCAATGTCATTGTTGACGTCGGACGTATCTAAATTATTCGATATACCGTTTGCTTCGGGAGCTTTGGCTTTTTTCTTTTTGAACAATTTGATCAACTGTTTGCTTGTGGCGCTCGAAAGCGGTACGCTTAACTTTCTCATGTCTTCATTTGAAATTTGCACGGCGTGGCAGAGCGCGAGGATTGTGAAGAAAAATCGAATATCTGTCTAAAGTAGAAAGTAATCGATGCAGTGCAAGTTGTCTAATTAGCCCCCTTACCACCATTTCTTTATTGCGATTCAATAACTGAATAGATTGCGTATTCATACCAATGAATAAGCGACTTTATTTCAACTCAAATAGAGTCGCTTATTCATTGGTATGAATAAGCAATCTATTCAGTTATTAAATCGCAATAAGAGATGGTGGTAAGGGGGCAGGGTCTTTGATTGATAGTTACAAAACTCGGATCATGAAACAGAAAATACATATGGGCATCTTATTTTTTTGAACTGAAAACTTCTTTAGCGGCGTTGTGCACTTTTTGGGATGGGTAAAATATGTTATACTCGCGTCAGGATACGTGGCCTGGCCCCTTACCACCATCTCTTATTGCGACTCAATAACTGAATAGATTGCTTATTCATACCAATGAATAAGCGACTCTATTTCAAATGTAATAGAGTCGCTTATTCATTGGTATGAATAAGCAATCTACTCAATTATTGAGTCGCAATAAGAGATGGTGGTAAGGGGGCTGGTCGAATATTCGTAAGACGGAAAACCGCCTTAGCCGCGTAGGAGAGGAAGTAATATCCCCCTCTCTTTCTACCGCGCTGCTTCTGCTGTTTATTTTTAATGTAATATAAATTGTCATGTTTGTGTACGATATCGCAATAAATGAATATTGTAGTTTACCACATAAATGATAGTACTTTTATACTGATAAATAAAGCAATTCGTGAGAAATTATTCTCTAACCATTCCAAAATATTCAAAAATGCACAACGTTAATATTCAAGTTTTCACTTCTGCCGGTACTCCCGGAGTTCAACCCGTTTTTTTTTTTGCTTTTATGTGATATTCTTTGGCAAAGCTGTTTGCAGACTAATAAGCCGTATTACAGTTCCCGAGGTTTGCACTTATGTACTCAAAGACTCTATATTAATATAGATTAATATAGATAATTAATATAGATTAATATAGATGTCCCAGCCAATTCGTAAATTCCGGCGCATTGTATACTGCTCGTTCTTATGAAAATGGTTCCGCTTTGCAATGTGGCGGATTAACGTTTAAATTATTGTTAGATTAGGCTTGCATTGTGATTTATTATAGAAATAGGAGCCTAGTCAAGCGAGGTTCTCAAACTTGGTGATGCGCCGTCGGGATCTTCTCTGACGTCACCTGAGTGTTAATGACTGCGCCATTTTGTAAAACAGCTAGACGTATACAATTCGGCGAATTTTACGAATTGGCTGCGACATAAATCTTAATATATATAAAACTAGCTGCCCCGGCGAACTTCGTACCGCCTAACAATCAATGAATGTCGTGGTACAAATTGGCTGAACTAAATTTATGATTTTATGGAATTAAAACAATGAA
The DNA here is from genome assembly GCA_937001555.2 of Hypsopygia costalis. Taxonomy (NCBI): domain Eukaryota; kingdom Metazoa; phylum Arthropoda; class Insecta; order Lepidoptera; family Pyralidae; genus Hypsopygia; species Hypsopygia costalis. Next base: position 24,871,149 of record OW443338.2, on the reverse strand, counting down.
TAATAGAAAATAATAGAGAAGCTCGATGGCATAATTGCGCATGTCAGTCTAATCGGACACGCAAGTAAAGCAACGTCGATCGAATCCTGTACACGGATGGGTTTATATTACCTCGAGCTCCTCCGTGCTTCGAAAGACACGTTAAGCCGTCGGTCCCGGTTGTTATCATTAGATTATCTTGCGCTCCTCCGTGCTTCGGAAGGCACGTTAACCGTCGGTCCCGGTTGTTATCATTAGATGACAGTCGTTAACCCAAGTTAGTGGCCTTTAGGCGGCTCGAAAACACTGGCCTCCGCCAACCCGCAGTTGAGCAGCGTGTTGGAGTATGCTCTATTCCTCTTCGGTTGAGGGAAGACCCGTATCCATAAAAACTGAAGATTTCATAAAAATAAAGATTATTGTTTAATCAAAAAATTAAAAATAAAAGTTTTGTTTTATTTTTTAGTTTTGAAATCGGTTTAATCGTTTTGGTGATTTGTAATTGTCATTTCTTTTGATGTTTACTCTGATTTGATTCTTGCGCTCGGACCCCATGGGCCAAGTAGTCTGGTCAATGAATGCTCACAAGGGGAGTGTGGATGGAAAAGTCGAAAGCAGAAATTTTGACTTGGTAACTTTGTTTGGACTAGTTAGGAGATAAACATACTAAAAGTCCTTACCCCTCCGAGGTGAGCCCGAGGGGGGGAGCACAAAGAAGGTCCCGTTTTTTGGTTTTTTGCTTACTTCTCGAAAACGGTGCTTCGTACGAAATTTTGTTGTACTACATAATAAAAGCTAATTAAATTCTCTACAACTTTGTCTTTTGCACTTTGAATCTATCTTCTATCATTGCCAAGCTATGAGCTTCTAAAAGTGGTCGATTTTCAAAAGTGTATTTTTTTCTCTGGAGCACATTGTAACAGTGCAGTACAAATTTACTAAAATCATTTCTTATTTTTACTTGGTAGTTCTGCTTATAGCAAGGACTCCACCAGACCATGATATTATCTTTGTCAAGCCTAACAGAGGTAAAGTACCTACCACCTATTATTCAAGTCAGGAATTGCAACAGCTAGGCCTGAAAGACATATTATTTCTACACGCCTTCACGGGATGCGACACTACTTCTACTGCAGTTCGGAGAAGCAAAGTTAGTTTTTGTAAAATGTACTTGAAAAAACCTGAGCTCCGTCAAGCCGCAGAGGTATTTTCGAACCCCACTTCATCGCATGCTGACATAAGAGAAAATGGAAACTTATGCTTTTTAAGTTGGTATTGAGCGAAACAGAAGGAGACCTCTCTTAATAACTAAAAGAGTGTAGAACACATTTTTGAAAATCGACCACTTTTAGAAACTCATAGCTTGGCAATGATAGAAGATAGATACAAAGTGCAAAAGACAAAGTTGTAGAGAATTTAATTAGCTTTTATTATGTAGTACAACAAAATTTCGTACGAAGCACTGTTTTCGAGAAATAAGCAAAAAACCAAAAAACGGGACCTTCTTTGTGCTCCCCCCCCTCGGGCTCACCTCGGAGGGGTAAGGACTTTTAGTATGTTTATCTCCTAACTAGTCCAAACAAAGTTACCAAGTCAAAGTTTCTGCTTTCGACTTTTCCATCCACAAATTATTCGTTGACTAGGCTAAAGCGTTTTTCACCCCAATCGATTTGACATTTTTCAATTTTCAAAACAAATCAAACAGACAACTTTCGCGACATAAAAGTGACACCAATTGATTTGACATTTTGATATTTGACAACCAATAAGGCAATAAATATCGCAATCCTTTTTCAACTGACACTTTCATTTGTATGGGAAAATGTTTTTCCTTTTATTTTATTCTTTCGTCAATCTTCTAATGTTTTTCAAGGTCATTCTGCTATTCGGGACGGAAAGAAATCCAATAAATCATAAACCATGAAAATCGGTCCTACGGTTCTCGAGTTATAAGTGTTCGGTGATGTACATATATATATGAACAAAATTTATGATTTCTTGAAATTAATACAATGAATAATAGACAATAATAGAGAAGCACGATGGCGTGAGGCACGTGTCAGTCTAATTGTACACGCAAGTTAAGCAACGTCAACCGTAGCCTGTTCATGGATGAGTTTATATTATCTCGAGCTCGTCCGTGCTTCGGAAGGCACGTTAAGCCGTCGTCGGTCCTGGTGTTTATCATTAGATGGCAGTCCTTAAGCCAAGTTAGTGGCCCAACCCGTAGTTGAGCAGCGTGTTGGAGTATGCTCTAAACATCTTCGGTTGAGGGAAGACCCGTATCCCAGCAGTGGGTAAATAATAAGTTCAGTACTTTACAAAGTCACAAAAAAGTACCAATTGACAACAATAAATATTTCAATCCACAAAACAAATCACAGACAACATTCGCGACGTAAAAGTGAGACCAATCGATTTGACATTTACATAACAATCAATAAATATTCCAATCCTTTTTAACTGGCACTATTTGTATGGGAAAACGTTTTTTCTTTTATTTAATTCTTTCGTCAATTTTTCAATGTTTTTAATACTTTCCCGACCAAGACACGACATTATTTTATATATTATATAGATTTATGGAGCTTGATTTAAATTTCTGAACGCACGCATAAATATTTTAGAACCAATAAATTAAAACGTAGTGGTTACATTCTCTTTGCAATAAATATTTAAATCCACAAAACTGTTTTCAAAACAAATCACAGCCAACTTTCAAGACGTAAAAATGAGACCAATACAGTTAACATTTGTTTTTAATCTATGACATTTGTTCTATAATAAGCATATACATTTCTGAACGCACGCATACATTTGGCGTACGCACGTACCAAAGAGAATGTAACCACTACGTTTTAAGAGACGGATGTGCCATACAAATAGCGTAATTCTAATATGTATGAAATGGAAGCGAAAACAATCAGAATTTGTACCAAATTCGCTTCCGATTCATAGAGTCGTTTTTTTACTTTGAGTTGCGTCAGGCTGGCACGTACGACAACGTCACATTTGACAGCTACGACAACCACGAACATTTTGTATGGGAAAATATTTTTTCTTTTATTTTATTTTTTCGAGAATTTTCCAATGTTTTTAAGAGTTATTCTGCTATTCGGGACGGAAACAAATCCAACAAATCAAAAACCATGGCAATCGGTCCAGCCGTTCTCGAGTTATAAGTGTTGTAACAAACACGACTTTCTTTTATATATATAGATTCTCGTGTCACAATGTTAGTTACCATACTTACTCCTCCGAAACGGGTTGACCGATTTTTATGAAATTTTGTGTACATATCGGGTAGGTCTGAGAATAGGTTATCTATTTTTATGGCAAAACAACGTTTGCCGGGTCAGCTGGTATGAAATAAGAAGATACACTCAAAATTACGAAAAGAAAAATATATACCTAATAATAAATAAATATATCAATAATAAATAAATAATAAATATTGTTAGACAAATTTCACAGCGCCATCTAGCCCAAAAGTATGCGAAGCTTGTGTTATGGGTACTAGACAACTGATAAACATACGTAAATACATTTTTTTTGTAAATACATACTTATAATACATAGAAAACACCCAGACCAAGACAAACAGACATGTTCATGTCTGTTTGTTTTGGTCTGGGTGTTTGTCTTGTCCGGGAATCGAACCCGCGATTTCGGAGTCAAAGTGGCCATTGCTAACCGTTCGACCACCGAGCACGTCTAAATATAAATAGTATACTTGTATCGAGAAGGTACACTCATGTGCCCAAAAAGCATACGACCTGCCTGTTAGGGTGTGCCTCATAGTACGCAGTTCTCGTAGCGGGGAAGCGTGTAAGTAGTAGATCATCATCATCATCATGTCATTTTAACCTCCACTACAGGAGCACGACCCTCTCTCGTCCGTCCCAGACAGAAGGAGGATTTGGCCTACACTCCCCACGCTGGCCAGACGGGTTGGGGAGGCCTGATCGATGTTTGATAATGTATTTCCCTTAGTCGCCTTGTACGACATCCACGGGAAGACACGGAGTGATTCTATTCTAGTCTGCCGGAAACCACACGGCAAGTAGATATAGACCAAATATCCATCAAAAATATCATGATAAAAATTGACATGTGATTCCCCTAAAGTTCTTTTATAAGATTAGATATGATATACATACTGACAATTAAAATTATTAGGACGTCTGATATCAAATCTCATCAAATTATTTATAAAAATGTAAATCGTAATAGCGACGTTACATGTTGATATTTTAATTATGACTTATCGGGTAATGATATCTTGTTTTATTTTTCTAGATCAAATGCCTTAATGACTTTCTATTATATACCTACTCAACCGATTCCGTGAGGATGGCGCCGCAAAGGCGCCATGAGTATATCAGTCAGTTTTTTTTATACCACTAAAGTTACAAACAAGCATACGGCTCACCTGACGGATATCAGTTACCATAGCCTATGAACGGCTGTAACACCAGTATATACTTGTAATTAGGTATGTTTAGATTTCGTTTCGAAAATAAAAAAGCTGGTTGTTTAGCAAAGTTACTACTTTGATTCTTCAATAACAGCCATGTTTGTGGTACGTACACAACATTTTCTAGGCTAACTGTAAGAGTATGGTCACACCCCGGCCACTCCATACTAACGCTGCGTCATTAGCAATTACATATAAAAGATAAATGACGTCTGTGCAAACGCTATTTCGGAGGAGTATAGTAACTAAAACTGTGACACGAGAATTTAAAGTATTAAGTTAGAAGATAGATGGACGAGCTCGGTGATCGAATGGTTAGCAATGGCCACTTTAACTCCGAGGTCGCGGGTTCGATTCCCACACAAGACAAACATTTGTGTACATGAACATGTCTGTTTGTCTTGGTCTGGGTGTTTTCTATGTAGGTATTATAAGTAAGTATTTACAAAAAAAATGTATCTAAGTACATTTATCAGTTGTCTAGTACCCATAACACAAGCTTTGCGCTTAATTTGGGACTAGATGGCGCTGTGTAAATTGTCCAGAAATATTTATTTATTATTTATTTAGATCATCATCATCATCATCAGGTCATTTTTAGTCTCCACTACAGGAGCACGACCCTCTCTCGTCCGTCACAGACAGAAGGATTTGGCCTACACTCCCCACGTTGGCCAGCCGGGTTGGGGAAGCCTGATCGATGAATGATGGGAAGAGATGGAGTGATTCTATTCTAGTCTACCGGATACCACACATTTCGGCATCAACCCATAATCCTCCCACTGTTGGGATATAGGTCTCCCCTCAATCGAAGGGGTTTAGAGCATACTCCACGCTGCTCAACTGCGGGTTGGCGGAGGCCAGTGTTTTCAAGCCGCCCAAAGGCCACTGACTTGGCTTAACAACTGTCATCTAATGACAACAGCCGGGACCGACGGCTTAACGTGCCCTCCGAAGCACCACACATTTATTTAGATATATTAACTCAAAACAAAACTGACCTGACCAATGCTAACTGCCTGCTCCGGCATTTCAGTATTATAAAGATGCGAGTCTCTCTCTTCGTAAATCCTTCCCTTCACCGAGCATGCTTTGAACACCATCTGGTTTTTGGTGAGTGTGCCCGTCTTGTCAGAAAACAGCACCTCCACCTGGCCAAGTTCCTCGTTCAGATCTGACGTGTTCGCTACCGCTGGTCTGCCGGTTTCTGGACACTGCAAATCCTCATCCCAGCCAATGAACAACGCACCTGTTTATAATCACCAACAGAAAGGACAATGTTTGAGTTTGAAGTTTGGAAGTTTGCCTTGGAGACAAATATATAATGATACCTACGTAGGTATATATTATGTACCTATGTTACGGTTAAAGGTACGTTTTTTTATATGAGACGGGGGGGCAAACAAGCTTGTGGGTCACCTGATGGAAAGCAATCACCACCGCCCATGGAGATCAACAACACCTAGGAGTCGCCGATCCGTTGCCAGCCTGTACTCCTTCCTTTCTTTCTTTCTCGTGACCTCACTCACTAGCAGGAAAACACCAACCCTCAAGGGAATTTGGGGTGTAAGTGGTTCATCAACATCTTTGAACCAAAGCCAACTTCACCTGCACGCGGTGCACCCTGCTGAATGACAAACGAAGCTCTAGCGAGGAGAGAGGCAGGGAGAGTAATTGTAAGCTACTCTGGCTGGCTGACTGGGGAATGAATACCGTAGCCAAATAACAATTCCCTTGAGGGTTGTTGTGTTTCTGCGAGTGAGTGAGGTCACCAGAAAGGAAGGAAATGCTGCATTGGCAGCGGGGATGGCGGTGCGCGAGCGATATTTTATTTTGCGAGCGTTAATAAGGCTACGGCAATCGCTTCATATCAGGCGGGTAGTATGCTTGTCTGCCAGCCGACGTAGTATAAAAAAAAAAACCGGACAAGTGCGAGTCGGACTCGCCCACCGAGGGTTCCGTAGGTACGTAGTATCATTATTAAATTTGATATTTTTCATTATAAATAAGAAATCATGCGTCGAAAAAAATAAATAAAATATATTTTTCAATTTGTACATCAAGCCCTTTCATATGATACCCCATTTGAACTAGTAGTTTCAGTTTGAAATTTCGACACCTTATAAAAAATATAGACCCCCCTATTTTTTAAGATCTATTTACAAATGTATAGTTTTGAGATTTATTCCTGTACTTGTAGTCTATAACGATGTTACTTACCAAATTTCATAGTTCTAGGTCAACGGGAAGTACCCTATAGGTTTTGATACCCTTGAGTGTGCCGAAATATGCATTTTTTGCAGAATAAACGGCCGTAACTTTTTTCTACGTAAACTTAGCAGTTTGATTATTTTACAACTTCATGGGACCGTAGACCTGAGTATACAGTTCAAATTTCAGCTTGATACCTCCACGCATTCTCGACATAGAAATTCTTGACTGACAGACAGACAGACAGACAGACAGACAGACGGACAACAAAGTGATCTTATAAGGGTTCCGTTTTTCCTTTTGAGGTACGGAACCCTAAAAATGATAGAGAATCGACTCACGGCGCACCTCTTTAATTTCTACGGCGCACCAGGGCGCGGCGGCGTACACATTGGAAACCCCTTCTATATATAGGTACTTTAGCTATTGCAAAAGGAATCTTAGAAAATTTCGAAACACGGAAACATAGCTGTACTTACCAATGAATTTATAAAGCTCAATGGTCACATACAAAGACATCGGTATTATGTAGTAATAGAGCAGCAGAAATGAGAACAAGTCCTGCAGTGTGTGATAGACCTTGCCCTTTTCCTCCGGAGTCCTGACCCCCACATAGAGCTCCATCTCTGGATGTTTGCGGGCAATCAATACGTTGAACAGCATCGAAAGACCGATCATAACAATCAAGATTAGGATGAAGAAAATTAAAAACACGTTGATTGCCAATTCGCATGATGAGAACTTGTTGCCAGTGAATTTCGAATTTAATGCCAACTTCGTTTCTTCGCCTGAAAATATTAAATAAATAAATAAATGACGAGCTCGGTAGTCGAATGGTTAGCAATGGCCACTTTTGACTCCGAGGTTGCGGGTTCGATTCCCGCACAAGGCAAATATTTGTGTGCATGGACATGTCTGTTTGTGTTGGTCTGGGTGTTTTCTATGTACGAGTATTATATGTATGTATTTACAAGAAAAAATGGTATTTTATGAGTAGGTATTATATTAGTTATCTTATCTAGTCAAGGGCGGATCCAGGGGGTGGGTCAAGGGGGTCATGACCCCCCCCCCCCCCTCCGGGCTGGGTCCACGACATATATGGACCACTAATAAAAATTGTTAAACTTAATATTTTTGTCTCAATATCTATAATATAATAATTTTTGTATTAATAAAATACCTACTTTTTACCTGTGTCTCTATCGAAATTAAATTATAACTTGACCACAACTACGTGACCTCCCCCTGGCGCCGAAGCTGGATCCGCCCTTGTATCTAGTACCATAGTACGAGCTTTGCTTAATTTGGTACTAGATAGCCGTTTGTAATTCGTCCAGGAATAAATAAATATTCATGGACAAATTACACACGGCCATTTAGTCCAAAACAGACTAGTTCGTGCACACAAATATTTGTCTTGTGCGGGGATCGAACCCCGCGACCTCGGAGTCAAAGTGGCCATTGCTAACCATTAAAAACGTAAGCGCCGCCGCTCTCTGCACGGCGCTTATGACTTTTTGGACGCGGCGCTATTACGTTTGTTTATCTACTTCACATTTTCTCGCTTGATTGTCGAGCGCAATTTAATAATAGACACGGCAATTAAAAAAAAATATTATTTTTCAAAACCAGTTAAAAATTACTTTAAAAATGGCTGAAAATTATGCAATTGATTCTACTCATGATTCTGAACAAACTATTTTTAGGTTTTGCGTACTTGAAGTTACACGTTGTTTAAATATATATGTATGGAATAAAGGTGATCTTACCTGTGTAAACCGCGCAGCCCACAGCCCATTCAGTATTCTTGACTCTAGATCCCCTCAGCATGAGGTTCTCGGGACTAAGAGTCAACAGCTGAGGCTGTGACGGTATCTTCAGGCTTCCTTGGAACGTATACAAATTAGCTTCGGGATTAGTGACTGTTATTTTCATTCCTTGCGGTAACCTGCCTGCAAATAGACTTCATTATTGATTATGAAAAATAATCTCAATAAATATATTATACATCGGAAATTGGCGTTGAAAATTAAAAGTCAAACAATTGGGTTGGAAATAAACTCACTCAGTTGATTTTTGGTGCTTAGAACGCGAGCCACTAGTCGGATGACGGCTGCGACGAGGTGGGGCGAAGTGGGGCGAACAGATAAAAGCAGTCAGAGCGCCACTACGTGAACAGCTCTAGCCAAGCGCAAACGGAACGCTAAAGAAGAAAGAGTGGAGAAGGACTACACACCTTCTCCACTCTTCCTCCTCTAGCGTTCCATTTGCGCTTTTAAAGCCATCGTGGCTAAAAGTATTTTTAGTCAGTCGGTTTTTAGTCAGTTAAAACCTGATTCGCCCTTTAAAGGTCAGTCTGGTAGCAACCAGGCTGAGGGGGTGTCGAAGAGGATTTTGTGCCCACGCGCGCGTGGCTTAAAAAAAAACACTAGGTGAACAGTCTTCTCTGCGCGTGCACCTCGGTTAGACTCATCTGTTCTATCTAAGCGTATAACAACGGTTTTCAATATGGACAACGATGCGCCCACAGTCGAGAGGAATCTCTCATATTTGGAAGCAGGGTGGCTGAACATTATTCAAATGACTATAAAGAGTCATTTGAAAATCATCTACGTTCGCTACCTTACATAACGACTATTTTTCTATGATTTTTTGTTATTCATAAAATTGTTTTTAAAATATTGAAGTCGGGCGCTCTATAAGAAATAAAGACTATGCGAGTTCGCAAAAGCGTTTAGATTAACAAATTTATCTAAGTGACGATCAGTGTTCAGTGACATTCAGTGTCAATTTCGCCGAGTTTTGCTTTGAAGCGCCGCCGGCGGTGTCACGTGCATTTGCATTACTACATTAAAAGCCATAGAGTTACAAACTATTAGACGGTACACTGTAACGAAAAAAAAATTCGTTTGTGTATTATATACATTTTTGTTTAATTTTCAGTGTTATATATATTTTTTTAATTTATGAATACTCAAAATAATATTAAAATATTTGTTTATGACGAAATTTTAAAAAATATACTACCTTTAGACTAATTTTGTTTGTAAATTAATTGGGTTCGCTATTGCAAAAAAATAAAATGCTTTTTTATTTATTTACTAGCCACCAAGGGCGTCGCCAGGGGGGAGCAGGAGGGGCAGCTGCTGCCAAGAGATTCATAAGTTTTATTATGAGCTCTTGACTTTACCTACAATTCATACTTTTCTCATTTCCCATATCAACTTGCCCCTCCCTGGGCCATCGGCTGGCGACGCCCTTGCTAGCCGCCCAGACAAACTTCGTTCTGTCAAAAGCTTTTTCTACTATTGCCCACGCAATTTTTATATTTTCTCTTTATTAAAACTTTCCGTTTGCCTTACGGAAAATACGAAAAATAAAATTTGCCGAATTGGCCTAGTCGTTCTTGAGTTCTGCGCTTAGCAACATTCATTTTTATTTATATAGATTTAGTTATATGTATTTTAAAAAACACTAGCAACAAAAGCTATTTGTTATAGTCTAAGCTTTGTCTAAGGCAGCTAGAATGTTTCAAGTAACCCTGTATACAGTATACACCTGGTGTGGAGAACCAAAGTTGTCGAGATATCCTTAGAGTTTGCAAGCTGAAGTGGCAATGGGCCGGTCACATCTGCCGAGTAAGTGATGGCAGATGGGGGGAGGAAGGTATTAGAGTGGAAGCCGCGCACCGCGCTGGATGCGGAAGGCGGAAGATCGTTCGTATTTGGTGGAAAGAATTGGGGAAGGCTTATATCCAGCAGTGGGTAGATACAGGCTAATGATGATACCTGGTGTATATCCGATTAAGGGCGGTGGCACCCTAAGAGTCTTCAAGTTGGTTTCGCCATCCAAGTTGGCTGTGGTCACGAAACATTTCCCCTTCTCTGAAGCCGAGCAGAGCAGAACCAGATCAGCAGGAACCTCCAGCCCTCGCTTCACTCTGACTAGAGTGCCAGGAGCGATGGTGGAACTACGGACTTCTTTGATCACGTTATTGTGTACTATCTCCACTGTTGAACATAATTTTCACATGACATGTTAGGTGAATGACGTGCCTCCTGTTAATGAGGAGCCTCCTGCTGGGGAGGTCCCTCTGCTCGAGATGAATTGACTGATCGCAAATATACCAAAAAAAAAAATCGCATCTTAGAATAATCTTTTAACGACTATCTCATTTATCTAATCTTTAATATGTTTAAAATTGGGGTGTAAGTAGCTCACCTCGATCTTTAGAGGCAAAACCAACCGCTGAGCCAAGCATTGAGCTAATGGCCACTTGCTTGCTGCAGGACACACATCCATCTTGTTATGCTGCGTTCTGTTTCCTAGTGTATAAGTTCTCTCCTTGATCTTTTTAAATTTCATTTTTGTATGTATGTGACTGTAGTTTGTAATGAACCTATCTATTTACTTTTGTAAAAAGCAGAAATCCACGAATGCGGAATATGAAAAAGAAATAGCAGTTGTTATTAACACATTACTTACCAGTCCGATTGTTAATTTTGTTATCTGACTTGTGTCTCAGCCAGTCTTCGTAGCCTTGTTTCACAGCGGTCACCAAGACCATGAAACTCAGCGGGGCTATGCTCGTGAGGGGTGATACTGGACTTTCTGAAATTTAACTATATTTTTGAAGTAAAACTTCTTACGCACACTTGCCTTGGGGAGTAAGCTGGTGAATGCGTGACGAGAGCGTTACGAAAAGTGCGATCGGGCTAACGGAAGTTGAAAGGGAGATATAAGTTAGTAGAGCTAAAGAAGTTTTCCTTCAGTCGTGTGGTCTAAAGCAGTGTTCCGAAAACTTTTTGTGTTTAAGGTACATCTAGGAAAACGAAAATTTTTGGAGGTACTTAAACAATAAATGAAAAATCAGTTTTTATTGGTGTAAGAGTTTTTCTTTCGTCGGCCTATTTAACTTTATGAGATAACCTTATTTTATGAAGCACACCAAGTAATGATCACGGTACACCAGTGTGCCGCGGCACACACTTTGCGGAACACTGGTCTGAAGCACACTCGGTTTTTTTTTAATTTCACACCGGGTAGCAAAGAAGCAGGCTCTGGCATACGAAATGCGGCTACAACAGCTTTTATATAAAGTGCCGCGGCTTCGCAGATCGTCGCAGACTACACACCTTCTCCACTCTTTTTCCTCTAGCGTTCCGTTTGCGCTTTTAAAGCCATCGTGGCTAAAGGTAGTTAGGCAGGCGGTTTTTAGTCAGTTAAATCCTGATTCGCTATTTAAAGGTCAGTCTGGTAGCAACCAGGCTGAGGGGTGTCGAAGAGGATTTTCCGCCTCCCTCCAGCACGGCTGGGGGGAACCTACGCGCGCAACGGGCGTCAAAAAAAAAGAAACCATAAAGCCATTTTGAAGAAACATGGGTGCAATAAAATAATATCGCCTATGTTACTCGCTGATATCCTGGGCCCTATCGCCGAAGCTGATTTCAATCTAATATTTTGATAGCAAAAATCGAACTTGGCCTCAGATTAGTGGTAATTGTCTTTGTCTTAGTTGGTAGAAACTCTAAAGCTCTACCGACTAAGCTCAAGATGTTTGCAAAATGAGCTTCAGAAGAGATCGCTATGCGATAAGGCCGCCTTTTGTGCTTAATATTTGAAGTCATTATTGTCATTATTTTTTACTGTTTTTGGTGCAATAAAGAGAATTTAATATAATTTTAGTTTTGTAACTTAATAAAGTTTTCTATATTTAATAAAATTGTATAAATTATTTAACAATATCGTAAAATACACAAAACTATAAAGATAAAGAGTATTGTATTGTACTGTATTCAGTTTCGGTGCTAGGACCCCTAGTCTGCTGATAGCTGATCAAGGAGTCGATTACACAAGTTAAGCAGTGACGATCGTAGCCCGTCATCATTACAAAACGCTGGCGCCCGCCAACCCGCAGTTGAGACCCCTCAATCTCTCTATCCCCTCAATCTAATTGAGGGCAGAACCGTATCTAAGCAGTTGGATGAATAAGGGTTGCCGATGACGAACAAATTTGTAAATAGCTGTGTGCTATTAAGCCGGTTAAGTGTTCTCACCCCAACGATATGGATGGGGTGTAAGTGGTTTATCAACATCTTTGAGAAGTGTAAGTGGTGTATCATAACATCTTTGAACCAAAGCCAACTTCACCTGCACGCGGTGCACCCTGCTGACTGACAAACGAAGCTCTGGCGAAAAGAGAGGTAGGGAGCGTAATTGTAAGCTACCCGACTGGGGAATGTACCTCCACCTCACAGAATGCCGCAGCCAAATAACAATTCCCTTGAGGGTTGGTGTGTTCCTGCGAGTGAGTGAGGTCACCAGAATAGGAGATGCTGCGTTGGCAAGGGGGGGTGGCGGCGCGCAAGTGATATATTATGTTGCAAGCGATAATATGGCTACAGTAACCGCTTCACATCAGGCGGGCCGTATGCGTAACGAAATACGATTCGTCGGCAATAAATAATGCAAACCTTTCATACAAAACGATTTTGCCGACGTCGAATAAAATTAGTATAAGCAGGGAGTAAGTCTAGTTAAACGGATATTATTGTACAAGTTAATGGAATAAAACTTTGCCGGTTGTCATAATTTTTTTTTATTATTTTAAAACAAACCTCTCGGCCACCACGTGACTACAATAGCGCGCTACATAAGCGCGTTTGTGCGCCCTATGTATCAATTGACAGACACCACGTCACAATAATAAAGTTTGACCGCTGATCAAAATTGATGGTACTAGAGATACAAAGTTGTGTCACTTGTACCATCAATGGTACTAGTCAATGGTACTACTGATCCGGAGGGACTTTTTCGGTTCGGGAGTTTTCCGCGTGCTCTCGGTACTGGGAGATTTTCAATTTGACTTTTTAATTATAATGAAAAAATAATAATGTTGATAGTTTTGTTATAAAACTTATATATAATCTTTCTATTTATAACAAAAAATACCTAATACCTAATTCCCAAACGCTCATTTGTAAACTTCAAAAAACTGATTATATCTATCTGCAGTATGCAACACTTTCGCTATAAAAATATTTAATCTTTTGATTATCTGCAGTATGCAACACTTTCGCTATAAAAATATTTAATCTTTTGATTACCCTATATAGATTTGCTTGATGTGAATGACAGAAAATGATATTTTATCGGCAGGTAGGTATTGTTAGGAAAAAAAGCAATTACTAATAGTACGGATCTATTATAAATACTATTATATTATAAATGTGAATGCACAAGACAAATATTTGTGTGCATGAACAAGTCTGTTTGTTTTGGTCAGGGTCTTTCTATGTATGTATGTATTTACAAAAAAAAAATGTATTTAAGTACATATTATATCAGTTCTCTAGTACCCATAGTACCCAAGCTTTGTTTAGTTTGGGACTAGATGGCCGTGTGTAATTTGTCCAGGAATATTTATTTATATTTTTTCTGGGATAAAAAACTTATGTGCTACTCGAGACTGTAATCTATCTAAGGCAAAATCATCCAAATCCGTTCAGTCATTCTGACGTGATTGACTACCAATCGTTTGGATGGATGGATACAAAAACTTGCGCATGTATGTATTTGTATATAGTAAGAACCATATAAGTAAGAATAAGTAGTAAGATGAAGTATCTATGTAACAATCTTCTATTCATCTTTTAATATGCGATGAAGGAAACAAAAAAAAATTGTTTCGTTATCCTCATGCTATTCCAAGTAAAGACACACGAATTATCTTATCTTGGACGTATGTCGAACTCAATGCTAATCTTAAAACTACTGGAATTTAGCAAACCTGCAACTACTCAGAGTGTATATAATTTGTCACAATAGAATCTATCATACTATGATAGATTCTACTAAGTCACGTGTTAAAAAATCTCAAGTAGCGATCGAGAAGGCTATCTATCTATTTTAACAAACGCAACCTTCTACGCCCGAAAATCACGAACAATAAGTTCTCAACAAGGGGAGCACGATATCTATAATGTTAACAAAAAAAAAAACCGACTCCAAACATTACTTTACATTTATGTATGTAGATACAGGCTGATGATGATGATGAAATAAACGTGGGACGAATCTGGAAGTATACTCTTTCAAATAAAAAAAGTTTATTTTTCAGATCAGTTTAAAACTGACGGAGTAATGAAATAACAAACCTAACAGTGGGTAGATACAGGCTTACGATGATGATGATGAAAAAAATATGGGACCAATCTCGGAACCCTTTCAAATAAAAAAAGTTTTTTTTCAAATCGGTTTATAAATCACGGAGTATAATAGAGAACATAAAAGAATATATATATATAGAGAACATAAAAGAAATACAGCCGAATTGAGAACCTCCTCCTTTTTTGGAGTCGGTTAATAAAGAATTATATTTATAGGGCAAAACTACTACAATATAAAAAGACTTACCGATAACAATAGCTATGACTGTAACGAGCAGGAAGTAAAAATTGACTACCCTCCTGAACTGCTCCGAGAGATTCTTGGGGATGAACATGAGCAGCGTGTATTTGGAAGTCTTTATTTTGTTATGCTTCTTCTTGTCGCCCTCCACCACCACTCCCACTTCGATGTGCCTGGTCTCAGACGTGCTCGATACCTTGCTTCCCTGGGCGACAGAAAAAAAAAATCATAAGACTACAGTGTGGGGTTTTTAAAGAATTGAGTTAAGGGGTTCTTTCTTACAGGGTGGGCAAGGTTATAGGTGGGTGAGTGATGCCCCTGCGGCCCTGGTGTGACAAGCGCCACAACACAACATACGATTCGATTATATTATACCATAACACTAGTCAATCATGCCCATTTTGTTCATCAGAAAATAAGTGACGTCTGGCGGATTCTTCTTGGATCTTGGATTATTAAAGATGTCGGCAAAAATCAGCTTCCTCCCGTGCGCTGCCTAAGCAGTCTGCCGACTGCATCGTAGGCAGTCCAATGGAGTTTTACATGTTGAAAACCGGGTCGGATCGCTAGCATATAATAATTCCAATAGAACCAAAAGAGCCCGTCGAAAGCCAGTAGTGTTTCGAGAAAGACGAATTAGCAACTAGGCATTTTAAACATAGATAACCGTTAGTTGTTTTATAGTGTAAGTAAGTAGGCAGCAATTGTGTACTTATTAGGGAGAAAATAATAAGCCATAGGAATGCCATAAATAATTCACTGGAGGCCGGCATCGTTTTCCAGCCATGAAATACTCATGCATCGTGGGACTTTGCATTGCGCCAATCAACAGTGAACTCATATTTTCCCATAGCGCTATCGATTCGCGGGCCAAGGCCAAGGAAATGATAATTTCTATTTACTTAATACATAAGCTGATGAAAATGTCATAGTTTATAGATAATACGAGTTATGATGAACAGAATGTAATTAATTTTTTGTAAGTAGTAAAAAAAATCTCTTATGTACAGGGGCCTACTCTCAGTATTGAATTGCAAATCGCTTATGTTCCTGGGGTTTTTTTGCTCCCAAGTGAAAGTTGAAGTTTCGGGCGAATTTCTAAACTTACAAATTTCTTTCGATTGGGTCGGCGGATTGTATGGTGGTACTTTTCGTCCAGCAGTGCGTAATTTATTGTCTAAACAACATAATAAACAAGAACCATTGACATTTTTTTCTCGAAGACATCAAAATGTATTGAAAAAATCAAGGCTAAAGAGATTTTTATCATAAATAAATTTAAAATTTATCGCCTATTTATTTCTTTATATATACTTATGCGTGTGTGTCAGTGTGTAATGTTTTTTTTTATTAATTTAATGTATTTCTTATGCATAACTTTAAAAAAATATTAGCATTCTGTACTCCTTCTTTAGATAAACTAAAGTGTGCGAAATTTCATACTCTTCCGTCCGCGGAATTTTCGTAAAAGTGGTAGTACAAAGTTTTTGCTTCACGTATTAATGAAGACACGTAGGTTTCTTTAATGTACAATTGTAGAGTGCAGAATCTCGTAAATGGTAATTCATCCCTGTTACCACGAAATCTGAATAGTACGAGTATATAACAACCTTGGCTGAACTATGCAAGAAATACTGAGTAGGTACATATCGTTTTTCGCCAAAGACACTTTCTGCGAACGCCTACGTCTACGCAGTAGAAAATTCGTTCCAGATTCGTCTCAGAGGGGAGGTAAGGTCGACACAAGATAGAGGTTGTGGCCATACAATACATAGTACTATTTTAAACTATGCTATAGAGGTGATTTCGCGCAAACGTGATGTATCTATGCGATTTGCTCGAATTCGTGATTTGCCTTGGACCCTCGCACACAAGGGACACTAGTTTGTCTTTGTAGACGCCGCTGGTTATGTAAATCTAGCTTGTCCTTGCGGCTCTCTTCTATCTTTGTGAATCTATTTAACTTTGTCAAACATTTTTGCGGTATGTTGACGTATCCGCCAGAATGAAAAAAAATGCAATTTTTAAAAAGAACACGTATACCAACCTTCAAGTTAATGAAAGTACCGAATCTGTCAGGCTCTCCATCTATAATATCGGCGACGACGAGGAAAACCTCGTCAAAATCAAATGTTATTTTTATTTTATTTGGCAAGAAACCTCCCTCAACATTCATATTGCTGCACAAACAGCGCCAGTTTTGGCTGATTAAAAATCGCAGGAAAAAAATTCTTACAGATTTTTTGAAGTGAAATCTTCTTTAGCGGCGTTGTGCACTTTTAAAAAAATTTAAATTCGCGTCAGGACACGTGGCCTGATCGAAAATTCGTGATGGAGGGAGAGTAGATCGCCGGCGCGGCGTTGGAAAGGAAGTGATATCCCCCTGTCTTTCTACCGCGCGGCGAAAATGTATGCCTGCTCCTGCTGTCTATTTTTAAAATAATATAAATTGTCATGTTTGTGTACGATAGCGCAGTAAATGAATATTGTATTTTACCACATAAATGATAGTACTTTTATACTGATAAATAAAGCAATTCGTGCGAAATTATTCCCTAACCATTCCAAAAGATTCAAAAATGCACAAAGTTAATGTTCAAGTTTTCACTTCTGCCGGCACTCCGGAGTGCAACCCGTGTTTTTTTTGGTATAATTAATTTTAAATGTTTACACGTTACCAACAATAATACAGAAGTGTTAAAATAAAGGTGCAAAATACGTGTTCATTTTACCCGCATTATCTTCTTAACTTCATTCATCGTGCAATCTTTCTGTTTATTATAGAAGAAGGTATCTACGCAGATTGTTTACAATAACTTCAGCGGCATGGTAAAACACTGTTGAATTCAAAGGCACATTCGCCAATGTCAGTGCATGGGCAACAATGCAGCCGTGTGAAGGGTTGCATCTGTGCCCGCAAATGACTGCCTCGTCTTTACAATTAAAACTAATAAGTATGCTACTTATTTTTTCATTGAACACATGGTACGTTACTATTACTTATACTGTGACATGGATTTAATACAGTATGTATGCCAGACATTGCCAGAGGATTACATTTTGTCTATGAACAAATGTCAATGTCAAAATTGACAAAATTGCCGCCAATTGTGCCTTAGATTCTTTGTTCGTTGCTCCGTAAGCATTGCTTTTTCTTAAAATTAATACATTTCAGCAGTAGCCTACCTACTCCAGTAGTTCCCCGTATCATTTGTGTATAATAAAGGTACAGAATTCAAGGTCTTAACACATTTGAAGTCGAGAAGGATAAACACATCTTTTACGAAATCAAAGGCAACATTTGTACATTATGAGCATTGTTGGTCACAAAGGGGTACCAGAGGGGTAATTCTCGTAATCACAATGTAGGTAGTCAAAATTCAGTTTCGAAGCAATCCTGATCTCACAAATGTCAAGTTTGGTATCACAATATAAAAACTACAAGTACAAGAAATTTAAGTGGGATTATTAACGAAATATGACGAAAGTTAAACAAACTAAACAGTCTTATTCATAAAAAGTTAAAAAACAAAATTAAAAATTTTGAAAAAACCCACGACGGTAAAAACTTTGTTGAAAAAGAATAAAATAAATTTGAAACCCCCGACTTAAAGAATTTATGCTATGAACTTTATAAAAAAACCCAAGAAAATCCGTTGGGCCTGCCATTAAATGAACTAGTTTGGCAGTTTTATAGTAACTTGTATACTTATTTATATTTATGTTGAAAGCTGACGGATTTTCTTGGGTTTTTATATTAAGTTCATAGCATAAATTCTTTAAGTCGGGAGTTTCAAATTTATTTTATTCTTTTTTAACTACGTTTTTACCGTCATGGGTTTTTTCAAAAAATTTAATTTTGTTTTTATTTCATACTTTTTAGAGAACAAGCATAGGTATTACAATTGAAAACCGCATCAGAATCAGACTAGTAGTTTTGGTTTTGCACAAACAAATTATGTTTACTGCAGCGCCCTCTGGTGAGTTGTCACTGTAACACCTATCTAAGAACATGCTCCAATCAAACCTGAACCTATCACTGAAATCCGCATCAAAATCGGACTAGTAGTTTTGGAGATAAATGGCAACATTGGTTGCACAAACAAATGTTTACTGCAGCGCCCTCTGGTGAGATGTCACTGTAACACCTATCTAAGAACATGCTCTAATCAAACCCGAACCCATCACTGAAATTCGCATCAAAATCGGACTAGTAGTTTTGGAGATAAATGACAACATTGATTGCACAAACAAATGTTTACTTCAGCGCCCCCTGGTGAGTTGTTACCGTAACACTTATCTAAGAACATACATCAATCAAATCCGAACCCATCACTGAAAACCGCATTTAAATCGGACTCGTACTTTTGGAGATAAATGGCAACATTGGTTTCACAAACTAATATTTACTGCAGAGCCCCCTGGTGAGTTATCACCGTAACACCTATCTAAGAACATGCACCAATCAAACCCATCACTGAAAACCTCATCAAAATCGGACTCGTAGTTTTGGAGATAATTGGAAACATTGATTTGCACAAACATCCTAGCACCCCAAACGCATATACCGTCTCCGTTCCGTCGCGGGTAAAATTAGGTTAGAATGTTAAACCCATCACTGAAAACCTCATCAAAATCGGACTCGTAGTTTTGGAGATAATTGGAAACATTGATTTGCACAAACATCCTAGCACCCCAAACGCATATACCGTCTCCGTTCCGTCGCGGGTAAAATTAGGTTAGAATGTTAAACCCATCACTGAAAACCTCATCAAAATCGGACTCGTAGTTTTGGAGATAATTGGAAACATTGATTTGCACAAACATCCTAGCACCCCAAACGCATATACCGTCTCCGTTCCGTCGCGGGTAAAATTAGGTTAGAATGTTAAACCCATCACTGAAAACCTCATCAAAATCGGACTCGTAGTTTTGGAGATAATTGGAAACATTGATTTGCACAAACATCCTAGCACCCCAAACGCATATACCGTCTCCGTTCCGTCGCGGGTAAAATTAGGTTAGAATGTTAAACCCATCACTGAAAACCTCATCAAAATCGGACTCGTAGTTTTGGAGATAATTGGAAACATTGATTTGCACAAACATCCTAGCATCCCAAACGCATATACCGTCTCCGTTCCGTCGCGGGTAAAATTAGGTTAGAATGTTAAACCCATCACTGAAAACCTCATCAAAATCGGACTCGTAGTTTTGGAGATAATTGGAAACATTGATTTGCACAAACATCCTAGCACCCCAAACGCATATACCGTCTCCGTTCCGTCGCGGGTAAAATTAGGTTAGAATGTTATAATGCCAACAATAATAATTGATAATAAATTAGGTAATTAAATGAAATCAAGTAGGTATATAATTTTTAGATAATCTACAATTCAATCTCGATTAGGTCAACAGACTTTCATTCCGCGATTGTAAAATAATTATGAGAATTGGGCTTCAGGCATTTTTTTTAAACTACGTCATACATAGAGTCGGAGTTTTTGTAGTATGCAATAATCTTGTTTGATGTCGGTTTATACACACTTTTTAGGGTTCCGTTTTTTTTAGGGTTCCGTACCTCAAAAGGAAAAACGGAACCCTTATAAGATCAGTTTGTTGTCCATCCGTCAGTCTGTCTGTCGTCTGTCTGTCAAGACCCTCTATGACGAGAATGCGTGGAGGTATCAAGCTGAAATTTGAACTGTATACTCAGGTCTACGATCCCATGAAGTTGTAAAAAAATTAAACTGCTGAGTTTACGTAAAAAAAAGATATGGCCGTTTATTCAGCAAAAAACGCATATTTCGACACATTTCCAAGGGAATCAAAACTCATAGGGTACTTCCCGTTGACCTAGAACTGTGAAATTTGGCAAGTAACATCGTTATAGGCTACAAATACAAGAATAAATCTCAAAACTATACATTTGTAATTAAATGTAAAAAATTAGGACGTCTATATTTTTTATAGGGGATCGAAATTTCAAATTGAAGCTACTATTGCTTTTGGGGTGTAAGCGGTTCATCAACATCTTTGAACCATACCCAACTTCACCTACACGCGGTACACCCTGCTGACTGACAAACGAAGCTCTGGCGAAAAGAGAGGTAGGGAGCGTAATTGTAAGCTACCCGGCTGGGGAATTTACCTCCACCTCACAGAATACCGCAGCCAAATAACAATTCCCTTGAGGGTTGTTGTGTTCCTGTGAGTAAGTGAGGTCACCAGAAAGGAAGGAGATGCTGCGTTGGCAGCGGGGGTGGCGGCGCGCGAGCGATATTTTATGTTGCTAGCGTTTATATGGCTACGGTAACCGGTTCACATCAGGTGGGCCGTATACTTGTCTGCCACCCGACGTAGTATAAAAAAAAAAGTCTGTTAAAAAGAGATCACCGCATATTGACAGAAATAGACGCCTACTTCTTGAAGTAGTAAATTAATTATACTTAAAACTGATAAAAGCGACACATGATAATAATTATTATCTAATACCTAATACCAACGACTACTAATACGTAAGTAATACGTATCTATATCTATCTGTTTCAGTTTCCGTCCATTTGGTGAGAGATTCCGATCCGTTTCCAAAACCTTTTTACTTTTACCCTAACGAGCATTGGTTCTATGCCCTAGCTACCTAAGTATGTATTCTTTCCGTGACTGCTGAAGAAAATCTGAGATTAACTCTCTTATTCGTATCCCCATACCACACCCCGGCCACTCCATACAAATCGCGTCGGTAACAACTACATAAACAATTACGTCTGTGCAGAGTGCTAATGAGCGTGTGTGTGTGCGGCGCCATACAAGCTTTGTCTCAGAGGGGAGGTGGGGTCGGCACGAGAGAGCGGCAGGGAGTGGTCATACTGTACGTAGTACTATTGCTTATACTGTGCCCATACCTACTTACTTAGGGATCACATTTCTTACAATTTTCTATGTTGCAAAGTAATTTCATCGTGGTATATTCATTTATACATTATACTATATGTACAAAATTAGTATCATCATCATCAGGTCATTTTAGTTTCCACTACAGGAGCACGACTCTCTCTCGTGTGTCCCAGACAGAAGGAGGATTTGGCCTACACTCCTCACGCTGACCAGACGGGTTGGGGAGGCCTGATCGATGTTTTATAAATTTATAATGTACTAGCGACCCGCCCCGGCATCGCACGGGTGCAATGCTGATACTAAATGTACTACAGAAGGTCTTTGCGCTTTGTCCTATCCAGTCCTTCCCCAGTTATAGGCACACGCCGCCGGCTCAGCGGCCGGTACCGCCACAGCCGTTATGTCCCTGCATTTTAAATGTGTAATATCTTCTAAACTATTCATTTAAATTACATGCTGTGAAGGGCCATATTGATCTATATTAAATGCGCAATGTATTTAAAGTACTTAATTGGATAAGGATTAATTCTGTATTGCTTAAAATCGCTTCGTAAATAAGGCATTATTTCTTGTAAAAAGCAAAGGATAAAATAACGGTTATTGTGTGTTACCACTAAGAGATAGACATATACCATCGCGAACTTTTTTGTAGACCATTTTAAGGTGAACAATACTGTACTACATTATTTTGATCTATCTCGTTGGGTTCAGCCAGCGTTTGCAATGAAAGAGCAAAAAAATGTGTTTATTTACGACATCACATTAGAAACCTCTAAATTATCAGTGTTTTTCTACTATGTTATGCATATATTATACATATAAACTTTCCAGTTGAATCACTCTATCTATTAAAAAAAACCGCATCATAATCCGTTGCGTAGTTTCAAAGATTTAAGCATACAAAGGGACATAGGGACAGAGAAAGCGACTTTGTTTTATACTATGTAGTGATTTCCCTTAGTCGCCTTGTACGACATCCACGGGAAGAGACGGAGTGATTCTATTCTAGTCTGCCGGAAACCACACGGCTTAACAAAATTAGTATATGTAAAATACTTCCTTGGTTAATAGGATATTTTACAAACTAACACAACTCCCACCATTCACAGTTCTACACCGCTCTTTAGTAGCGATTGGTTCGAATTATCATCACCCATAATGTCTAACTGATAATGTATATGTATATATATGGACGTACATCATCTACTGGTAGAGCTAAAATAAAGTAGGTAAGGGAAAAGGACTGCTAAAGCTGTAGTAAAGATAAATCACTGCTAAACGACAGTTAAAAAAAAATCTATTATTGCCACGTGAAATAAAGTCTAAATCAGTTCAACTTCCTGTCGTATAAATTGTACCTCTCAACATGGCGGCGAGGACCAATTAACCAAGACAGAGATAACGTTTAGACTGTTTTACGCGAACTGTTCATGTTCGGGTGCAACAAGTCACAAGCCTGGCACGGGATCCCAACTAACAACGACAGACAGTCGTGATACTTCTAATCACGACTGTCTGTATTTAACTACGAAGTTACGACGTAATCGAAGTCGCAGGCATTAGTGAGCTATTGATGACAACATCAGAGCATGTGTACCAATAATCGGTCATTTGTTAAGTATCACTTATAAGTTATAATGAAAACTGATCATACTGATACATCGATTTCTATCGAAAGAACGTGTGATAACAATTTCTAGTATCGATAATTAAAAACGATAATTGCATTGTAGTTCAATCCAACACAATTTCATGCTCCATTTTACTTCCGTTACCATAGCCGGTAGTTTTGTGTGCACGCTAGACGGAAAATGGCATCTATTCACATTTCTAGCAGTAAGCAGTATATCAGACGACCATCGATGGTACTGATAAAACTACTACAGGCGAAAGGTAGAGACATCAATATTACAATCTCATCAGCAGGCATTACCCAAATGTCTGCTTCCGGGATGACTATCCCTTCGGAGTTGCTTATTACCGCCCGGAGACGAATTTGGTCAACCGAAAGCAGCATGGTGACGATACGCAGTGCTTTATCGCCCAGATCGGTACTTTTTGTGACTTCGTGGCTTGCTTCTGCACATGTTTGCACATTCGTTTTTTGGTTCGCCGCCACGCACTAAGCTTCTGCTCTTAGCAGCAAGGAAATGCGCTGCCCTGACAGTTATCTATTCAGCGGGCGATTATTTATGCCCTTTGCACCCTTTCGCTCCTTGTCGAGACGACTCG
Source organism: Hypsopygia costalis (assembly GCA_937001555.2). Taxonomy (NCBI): domain Eukaryota; kingdom Metazoa; phylum Arthropoda; class Insecta; order Lepidoptera; family Pyralidae; genus Hypsopygia; species Hypsopygia costalis. The sequence goes on along the minus strand of OW443338.2, from coordinate 24,846,944 downwards.
CAGGCTTTGCCGCCAGTAGGTCCGTCGGCGTTACACGCAACGAGTCCTCTAGTAGTCATGTCATCCATTGTCCGATGATAAACCTACGTGGCACCAGCCCAACTGCTCGGCAACGAAATTCTCTACTCCCTGACTGAATTACTACATTTGAGATATGGCGCCCGGCTTGAATTTGCTGGTAACTCCCACCATTCACAGTTCTACGCCGCTCTTTAGTAGCGATTGGTTTGAATTATCATCACCCATAATGTCTAACTGATAATGTATATATATATATATATATATATATATATATATATATATATATATATATATATATATATATATATATATATATATATATATGGACGTACATCATCTACTGGTAGAGCTAAAATAAAGGAGGTAAGGGAAAAGGACTTCTACAGCTGTAGTAAAGATAAAAAACTGCTAAACGACAGTTAAAAAAATCGATTATTGCCACGTGAAATAAAGTCTAAATTAGCTTAACTTCCTGTCGTATCAATTGTACCTCTCAACATGGCGGCGAGGACCAATTATCCAAGACAGAGATAACGTTCAGACTGTTTTACGCGAACTGTTCATGTTCGGGTGCAACAAGTCACAAGCCTGGTACGGGATCCCAACTAACATTATAGTATCATGACTGTCTGTATATAACTACGAAGTTACGACGTAAACGAAGTCTCAGGCATTAGTGAGCTATTGATGACAACATCAGAACATGTGTACCAATAATCGGTCATTTGTTAAAGGCCTGACTTTGCTGCATAGGAAACGCTGCCTCTAGTAATTGAAGACATAGGATTTGACAATGCCTGTCTGCATCTACAACATTAGCCCGGGAGAGACAATCGGTAGGTAGGTGGATGACAACTCTGACGACAAATACGCATATGATCAGCCCGATGTGAAACGGTCGGCTACCGTTAGACTTCCGCAGCTCATAGAAACCCGTATCACCAAAGTACCACATGCGTTACCGACTTAGTGAAACCTCGTCACGCTCTTTTTGAAGAACTAAATTTAGTCTACTGAAAAAAACTACGACAGACAGTTGCTTTCGCTGACTGAAGGTACGTGAGTTAAAACCTCTGGGTGCTTCCACTACTAGTGTCTTGGCGAGTTAGAAATAGAATGATATCGGTTTCATACATGTAGTATGGTTAAAAAAAAGAGAATTTGCTGCAACCGGCACTCCAGTTACATGAAATCGATCGCCATATTATCTTATTTTTTATTCTACGTCGGGTGGCAGGCAAGCATACGGCCCGCCCTATGTGAAGCGGTTACCGTAGCCATATTAACGCTCGCAACATAAAATATCGCTCGCTCGCCGCCACCCCCGCTGCCAACGCAGCATCGCGTTTCTTTCTGATGACCTCACTCCTTCGCAGGAACACAACAACCCTCAAGGGAATTGTTATTTGGGTTGCGGAATTCTGTGAGGTGGAGGTGTACTGCCTTGTCAGTCAGCAGAGTGCACAGCTTGCAGGTGAAGCTGGCTTTGGTTCAAAAATGTTGATGTACCACTGAGTTTTTTACGGTGTACCTAGAAAAATCTTATTTCATCACATCTACTTCTTTCGTCCATAATCATTGGCTTAATCGCTTTTATTACACTTACGTCCTAGGTGATCTTAGGTTCATTATTAGCAATATTTACAACGTACAATTACGACACGATACCATAAAATTCAGTATCCATTATCATCACAGCGATTATTGTTCTTTGTTATTACACCTTTCATTTTAATCCTTTCGATACTCCAAGGTTGACTGGAAGAGATCTCTCTAAGGCAGTGTTTTTCAATGTTTTTGATTTCGCGACCCCTTACAGGTTGAAAATTTCTGGCGACCCCCTTGTGCACAAAGAAATAATTTATAAGGCTACGTAAATGTTTTTTTTACGTTTACCAATAAGCCCATCCTAATTATAATTGTGTTTTTATTGCAGTGTTGCCTTTTTCTTTTTGCTGGCGACCCCCCGAGTTTGGCTTCGCGACTCCCCTGGGGATCGCGACCCACAGATTGAAAAACACTGCTCTAAGGGATAAGCCCGTCTTTGCATGCTTTGTTCTGCATTTCATTTGTGATATTTATGATGTACAATAAAGTTATAACAAACAAACAAACAAAGATTGTAATGATACCATAAGCACTTAGATACTCTGTTAAATAGTCATGATTTGCAGATTTCAAGCAAATTATCTGGCACTGATAGGCTGTATGCACATTTCTTTTCGGTTTGTTACATAAGGATGTCCCATTAATAATGATATTGATACTGGGGGTGTAAGTGGTTTATCAACATCTTTGAACCAAAGCCAACTTCACCTGCACGTGGTGCACCCTGCTGACTGACAAACAAAGCTCTGGCGAAAAGAGAGGTAGGGAGCGTAATTGTAAGCTACCCGACTGGGGAATGTACCTTCCCTTGAGGGTTGTTGTGTTCCTGCGAGTGAGTGAGGTCACCAGAAAAGAAGGAGATGCTGCGTTGGCAGCGGGGGTGGCAGCGCGCAAGTGATATTTTATGTTGCGAGCGTTAATACGGTTACGATAACCGCTTCACATCAGGCGGGCCGTATACTGGTCTGCCACCCGATGTAGTATAAAAAATATTAAAAAATATATAACTATAGGTGTAAAAAATACTTCCATAGAATAAATAAAAATCTATGTATAATAAGTATGCGTATGTATTTAATATATTATGTATAATATATGTAATATTTATAACGTTTTATTTTTGTTAATATTTACTTTTATTTCACATTATTTATCTTTTGCACCTGCATGTATTATCTCTGCGTCACCCTAAGGTCGACTGGTAGAGAATGCTTGTATAGCATTAAGTCCGCCTGTGTACATTTTTTATTGTGCATAAAGTGTAAATAAATACTTAAGTAAATAACTTTTCTAGCCCCCTTACCACCAACTCTTATTGCGATTCAATAACTGAATAGAATGCTTATTCAAACCAAAGAATAAGCGACTATATTAAATTTGAAATAGAGTCGCTTATTCATTCTACTCGGTTTACGGGGGCCCACCACACATTCCCACCACTGTGTCTCCTGTGTAGCCAGGATTAACAGCGGCGACCGCCAAAAAAGGCAATGAACAATGAAGTCCATTGCAGTCCCGGGGGTAAAACTACGGCTGTCTTGGAACTCACAACGAATTTAATCAGAAGAAATTAGTAGGAGTAGGAAGCTTTTGGAATTTGACTTCCCCTCTTAGCAAAGTGAGAGACAGCAATATGGCAAATAAGGCATTAAAAGCCTAAAGAGATGGCTAGTCAAGTGAAGCTCAACTGCCGTGCACCACGGATTTTAAGTTTCTAACACTATTGGGGACCTAAAACATTGAGTTGTTACCTAACACATCGATTCCAATAATATGAATTGCAAAATCGTCTGAACGCTTGGTAATTCTCCCTTGTTGCTACCAAATCTGAATAGTATACTACCCCGGATGCAACTTGCAATGAATTCAACATGTCATCCCGCTCCCGCCGCCAAAGATCACACTCCCAGAGAACATGGTGTGCTGTTTGATCGAATTCAGAATCAGCAGTAGAACATTCGCATAAGGGCGACGGCACTAATTTAAACGAAAAGGGTTTTGCCTTAAAATTACCATGTCCAGTTAAAAATTGCGCAACGGGGTGGTCGACTTCTAACCACTTTTTCTTTAATCTATCTCTTACCGATTGAAAGAACAGATACAAGTGGCGTCCTTTGGTAGAAGTTTCCCACCTTTCCTGCCATTCAGACAGCAATGTTTCAAATACTTCATTAATAGGAGTAATTCTACTCGGTTATTGAATCGCAATAAGAGTTGGTGGTAAGGGGGCAGATATGCTTTTTATGACATTTTCTACCACGAATTGTGAAGTTGTGGAATCACCTTCCCTCAGCAGTATTATCCAAATAAATACAATGTTTCCCTTAAAACGCTGGCAACGGATCGGCGACCCCTTGGTGTCGCTGATTTCTATATGCGGTGGTGATTGCTTTCCATCAGTAGACCACATGCTCGCTTGCACCCTCTCATTTATAAAGAAATCCTGACTTGAACATCATAATTTTGAACTTTCCCGACAACGCTTGTTTGTGCAGTGTTTCATATGCACTTAGCTGCACCACTGCTGAACCTACACAATTTAAATGAATTATTCGCTATTCCTTATAGTTCAGGAGGAATGAACGATTAACAGTTATATAGTTATGTATAACTAGTCACTGAACAAATAGTAGATAAAGACTGAATCTACTTCTATGACAAGTATTACCTAATAGTAGGCACCTACTTAACTTACATACGAGTACGCAGTTCAATAAAATTATTTTCACAAGTATCGGCACCGTTTACTGCACTTCACCACCGACTTATGAATTTAATTAATAAACTAAAATATGATTATTAATATTGCAAAACCTTTAAGGCAATAAGTTCATTTTGCATGGAACGAGATACAGGTTATTTTTCATTTGCAGTTTCTACATATGAAACGAATCAATGTGTGGCATTGGTTACTTACTAGTTAGGGGCCGTCCATAAATTATGTCACACAAATTTCATGATTTTTTGACCCCTCCCCCCGTGAGTTAAAATAGAACATACTAAGTTTAGAAAAACATATCAAAAATACTCATACTTAGTAAAATTTGCTATAGAGCTATTAAATAGTTGATTAATCCCGTTGCAAGTTGGCGGAAATGATTCAGCATAGATAATATAATTTTGTCTGTATATGTCCTAGGGTGACAGATAAAACACAAAGTCTTTAAGAGCCTATTATCCTATATAAACGTATTATTCCATATCCCAGAAACATTGTGCTTTCTCGCCAAGTTGAGCTCCTGTCAATGACGGTAAGGTTGACTGGTAGAGATTCTATATTTTCAAGAATTATATCCCGGAAGGTTGTTTTATATTTATTATGTTACAAACAAACATATTTTCATTACAAATGTAACGTACGGATGTAAGTAAGGTCGCGCGCGATACCTGACAAAGGTGACTAAGTTGTAAGTGCTTATACAAGTTTCAGATCCTCAGGGGGGCTAGCCAGTTTGCGAAGTAGAAAAGCGTAGCGATCGCTAATTTGAACTGTGGAGCTCATATTAAAATGTTCGAATTGACAAATGTTACGTGATCTATCTAACGTTCGTTACACTACGAATTACACTTGGCTAGGGGGTTGTACAACCCCCTAGCCAAGTGTAATTCGTTATGCAATAAAGAGTTTTGACTTTCACAATCATTTTTACTCAACTACGGCGTAGCCAAAATTAAAACCTATAGCAATGGCAACAACGAAGGCAATATTCTTAGTAGGATTGTCCCAAATTGAGAGATCTCTCTTTCGCGAGTAGCCGGCGTGTCCCACCACGTCATTTTTAGGTAAATTCTTGTATAAGTAGATACATTGATTTATGATATCCTTTGCATTGTAGTTCCGAGTGCCTGTCTACGTGGTTTTAGATATGATATCATGTATCTAACGACATCGTAATGTTGTGCTCTTAGGGCTTTTTTCTGAATCATCAACAGATCTTATCTTTGAGGGTTTCCTACTTCAGAGCATAACGAGTGTCATTGATGGTAGGTATGACCAGTCAGTGACTTTTTGGCAACTCGAAAGCCTAAAGATCGAAGATCGTAGTGAAAACACTGACATACGCCGACCCGCGGAGTAGTAGTATAGCGGAGTAAGTTTCAACATGACGTTAAAATGAGGTCGGATTAAAAATCTAACATATTGTTTTTGAGGTACCTACAATTATTTTAAAAAGTGTTAATTATACGATATTTATGTTGATTTTCTGGCGTGATAACGTCTCACAAATGGATGAACGCCGAGTGCACGTACGAAAAAGAATGACTCATTGGTCCAAGAAACCTTTACTGGATTAGCCGTCTACATGATTTAAATTGGGCTGGAATGGTCGCACTGGATTCAAAAGTAGACCACCAATCCAGTACTGGAATGTTGCATTCTAATGCCGGTTAACATTTTTCTAGGTGCCATCCATCCAGCGTTGGATTCAATCGGCGGACTGGCCCTTTAACACCATCCCTTATTGCGATTCAATAATTGAATAGATTACTTATTGAATTGAATAGATTCCATTTGAAATAGAGTCGCTTATCATTGGTATGAATAAGCAATCTATTCAATTATTGAATCGCAATAAGAGATGGTGGTAAGGGGGCTGGAATAATGTGAACCGAGGATTACGTGCAGCCATAAAATATCTGCGCCTGAATGGCCACTAAAGATATAAATTTAGACGTTCAGCAGATATTGGGGGAATACTCTTGTAGTTGTGAGATGATCTAGGTTCTGCATAGCTTTTAATTCAACATTCTTTACGCAACCAAACGTTACTTCACGAATCACGATGACGGTCCTGCTCATTGATAGAAATGTGCGCTCAAGGGAATCCGCTGTGTTGGCTTATAAATCTTCGACCACCGATATTTTTTGGACTTAACTCCCGGGTGATATTCAGCTATTCCCAAAATTTAAAGATGCATATCCGTGGAATGCTGTTATGACCGCCGTAGAAGAGATCTTTGAGAGTCATGAAAATGATTTTGACGCGTATACGTCTTTAAATTTGCCACCATTCGGGGGCTATCCAAAAATCTAATGGCCTCACCTCCCCCCTGAGACAAATCTGGAACAGTTTGTACGGCGCCGCATGCACACACGCTCATTCACGCTCTGCATAGACGTCATTGTTTATGTAGTAGTAAACAACGCGGCATTTATATAGAGTGGTCGGGGTGTGGTAAGCAATTAAGCCTTTACGCACACGCGCTCATTGTCCCTCTATACAGACGTCATTGTTTATGTAGTAGTAAACGAAATTTGTATGCAGTGGCCGGGTGTGGTAAGCAATTAATCCTTTGCAATCGCATGAAACAATTCTAGGTAATCGTATTTCGAAGGTTCCGAGAAAACAACTATTGAATGATAGGTGATAAGAACGAATGATGGCAATGAGTTAGTACCTAGACGACCTAGCGTCGTTTGTCATTTTTAACTCCCGACGCAAAAAGAGGGGTGTTATAAGTTTGACGTGTCTGTGTGTGGTTCTGTCTGTCCGTGGCATCGTAGCTCCGGAACGGATGAAGCGATTTCAATTTAGTTTTTTTTTTGTATTAAAGGTGACTTATGTGCGAGTGTTCTTAGACATGTTTGATGAAAATCGGTTGAGCCGTTTAAAAGATGTGGGGGGTTAAAGTGGGGAAAATACCCATAATGTCTTCAAATATACGTGGGGGGGGAGAAAATGGGGATGGAAATCCGAATGTCAGCAAATATACCCAAGTAGGGTAGCAAATGAAATAGCATCACATGCACTTTACAATATTAATAATATATTAAATGAAAAATATTCAAAAAATCGGTTGAGCCGTTTTAAGTTAATCTACATTATAATAAGTATGTAGGTAGGTAAGTATGTAAAGTATAAAATAAAATATTAAATTAAAAATTTTAAAAAAACCCCGACACAATAACCAAGTTCCCTTTAAAAAGTAAAAAATAATAAAAGAAATTCAATCTTAAAGTACCTAAGTATGTATTAATAAATCTAAAAAAAATACGTCGCGTTGGGGGACCGCTCCAAACCTAACAATTTAATTACAAATAGTCTAACCTAACCAAACTAAGCAAAATAGATGAATCTAAAAATAAAAATATAATATTTTTTTTATAATTCACTTTAAAATATTGCGTTTAGGATACGACCGTCAACGATGTCTGCCGTCGCAGCGGTCCCTCAACGCGACGTATTTTTTTTAGATTTATTAATACATACTTAGGTACTTTAAGATTGAATTTCTTTTATTATTTTTTACTTTTTAAAGGGTTATTATGTCGAGGTTTTTTTTAAATTTTTAATTTATTATTTTATTTGTCAAGTCATGCGACCTGCAGTGCCATCAATTATCGAGAAGCTAACATACTTGGCTACTTACAAAACAAAAAAAAAACTTTTCAGGAATCTAACCCCCTATTTTTTAAGATTTAATTACAAATGTACGTACATATAGTTTTGAGATTTATTCTTGTACTTTTAAGTGTATAAAGATGTTACTTGCCAAATTTCATAGTTCTAGGTCAACGGGAATAAACGGCCGTATCTTTTTTTCATGTGACTTTGCACTTTGATTTTTTTACAACTTCATGGGACCGCAGACCTGAGTATACAGTTCAAATTTCAGTTTGACACCCCTACGCATTTTCGACTTAGAGGGTCTTGACAGACAGACACTTTTGGGGTGTAAGTAGTTCATCAACATCTTTGAACCAAAGCCAACTTCACCTGCACGTGGTGCACCCTGCTGACTGACAAACGAAGCTCTGGCGAAAAGAGAGGTAGGGAGCGTAATTATAAGCTACCCGACTGGGGAATGTACCTCCACCTCACAGAATATCGCAGCCAAATAACAATTCCCTTGAGGGTTGTTGTGTTCCTGCGAGTGAGTGAATTCGCAAAAAAATATTACGCTAAGTAAGGACTATGGACATGACACAGCCACACCCCTTTTTTAAAAAACTGCATCAGATGGCAGATATGCATACGGCGCGCCTGATGTGAAGCGGTTACCGTAGCCATATTAACGCTCGCAACATAATATAAACAACCAATTTTGTTCGTCAGCTACAAGCGAACAATCATCATGAGGGTGACTGAATCTCATTGTCACGTTCCGCCTGAGCCGAGCGAGAGCGCGGAACAAGTGCCGCATCTATCTCTCTTCCATTCCATCGGCCGATGTTTTCTAATAACGTTATCACGTAAAAGTATAATCCGTAAACCGATTTACAGACAACCAATTTTCAGCGAAATTTATTGAGCTTATAAAATCGTCCGGTCGTTCTGTCTGTCCGTCCGTTGCATGAAACTCAAAATTTCGAAATTCTGACTTCGGATTCGTGTAGAGCACCAAAAAGTAGTACTATAAAGTTACCTTGGTTTTCTGATATCAATTCGGGAAAGTGGCCAAAATAAATAAATAAATAATGATTTTTGAAAAAAAATAAAATCCGACTTCAGTTGGCAAGTGCAGCTTATTGGTGGAATACCCCGGGAGTCGCTGCTGCCCGTCTTCGGGGAGAAAAGTTAATGCGTTATACAAGATTCTTTAGTCGCCTTGTCCAGCGCAGAGCAATAGAGTGGAGCAATTCTATTCTGCCGGCAACCACATCCCATCATCAGACCCTGACTTGGTGAATATGGAACCACCTCGCAAACATACCCTTTCAAATAAAAAAAAGAGAATTTGACCATACGTGCTTATAAAATTCAAGGGTTTCCCTTGATTTCTCTAGGATCCCATCATCAGATCCTGACTTGGTGAATTGGGACCACCTTGCAAGCATACCCTTTCAAATAAAAAAAAAAAGTCACATTGAGTCACAATGAGAGCGAGTGAGAGGCACGCGTCCCTTCCTCCACTCGGGCATGGTTAGCCCGCCTAAGAGCGAGAGAGACAGACATAAAAAGTGAAAGGCATGCGTCCCTTCCACTCGAAAACATTTTACCACTCAAAGTCGTTGTCACGTAAAACTTTCGCCCGTATACCGACTTTACAGGCAACCAATTTTTTTTTATACTACGTCGTTACATTATAAAATTTAAAAAAAACACAATTTGGGATTTTCGGGTGGATGTGCCCACAACCTTTTTTGAGGGCTGGATCCGTGCCTGAAGGGAGAGCGTCCGAAAGGCCGCGAAACTATAAAGCGAAGAAAATATGGCGTAGAAATAACTAAGTTCCTATTTAAACAATGATTATATAGAGCGCACAAACGAACGGTTCACTGTGGCTTTACATTTGTTAACTCTAATAGAAATAGAAAGATTCATTTGAAATCCACCATTACTATATTATAGCAACTTGATTTTACGAATCGCGCGTCCACCATCAGTCAAATTGCTTGTTTTTGACATCTACAAAACAACACGCGACTCAACCAGTCTACCAGAGTATCCAGGATCCTGACGCCTGAGTGTGAGCCCCACTGGGGACTTTGTCTTGTCTTACTTATAAGCAATGGGGCGGCCAATCATATCATATATTTCAAAAAATGGAAAAAATCATCTCACAGCCTAGATGGGATTTGAAGCCACTACCTCTCGATTACCGGTCGAGTGCTATAGTTCCAACTGAGCTACCAGGAAGGTTTGTGATGGTGGCGAATTTTTGTATTTTATATTTTACTGCTGTGAAGTCGCAGTGTGGCGCCATCTACCTATTAAATATTACGCTACTAAACAAGCCATAGTCAAGGCATCAAATATTTTTTTTCATTTTTAATAATATTTATAATATTCTGGCAAGCGAAAATTAACAATTTAAATAATAATTACCTATATCATATTCATCCAGCACGCGAAGTCTAGAAATACTACGTTAGTTAGCTTTGTAAATAGGTAGTTTACTTATAATAATCAGGCAGTAAATATGCGATAAATATTGAGGTTAGGTAATAAATATGGTTCTACTGATAGTGTAAAATTGTATTTTTTTAATAGTAGATAGTACTGCCAAAATGTCCCTCCCGGTCTACCCCAGAAGACCAAATGTGGGGAGTTGGGGACCGCCATCACTGTGTTTAGTGTTGCGCTGGAGGTCCCCCTGGTGTCTTATAGGTATTGCATCACGCTTCTTCTAAATTACAAATGTAGCCTCTGAATAAGCACATGCTTGCATCTCAGTAGACGGTGCTTACATGTCGGTTATGTGTTTTATTATAATCGAAGAAATATCCTTTCACGGAACTCACTCATAAGCAAGTCAAAAGTATATAAAAAGAAACTTACATTGCAGCAAAAAAATATGACAGCGAAGCACCGTCTGAACCAGTTGCATATCCCTTGCATGCAGTCATTGAGAAGAGAAGCACAGACCCTCATCGTATAACACTGATCACACCATTATCCTTCCATGCACACACGCGGACGGATCCGAACTTGGCCAATTAGACAATGAAACGATCGGCACGATAGCAAACTATCTTATCACTTATCAATACTTTATCAATAAACGAAAATGTATGCGAAGCACGAGCCACGAGCCATATATTTGGCATTATTTGCTAAGTCGACAGATTATAGTAAGTTTACACGCTTACGTTCAACGCGAAATTCTACGGGCACAAGCATGAGCATGAGTGCGTATGAATAGATAGCTCGCAGCCGCGCTCATGCCTGTGATCGTGAATCCCCTGCGTGTGATTGACTAACTTAGTCCGATAACGCGCTCCGGGCTGCATGCCGGGGCTCTTGCCGGCCTGCGTTTGAAATCTACACAAATCTACATGTCCTTTGCCCACTTTTGACTGTAGGTACTTAAGAGTCCAGTGTACTTCGCGACCCTTGTGTCGTCGGCGGCGAACTTCGCAGCCCTGCGAGGGTTCCCCCACGGGTGGGAGAAGCGCAGGAGCGCGGGAGAGCGGGCCGAGCGCGCTGCCGGGGCCTAGGGAGCGGGAGCCACAGAGGAGGAAGATCCAGAGAGTACAGCGCAAGAGGAAGGAGGCAAAGGCGTAGCTGTGATCGTCGTCGCCCCAGAAGGGGGAGAGGGCCAAGAAGGGACACGGATGTAGATTAAATAATTTGTAGAGAGTCAAGAATTGCTCGCGACACAAAAAGCCTTAGAGCGCGCGTGGTGCGCGCTTTTCTCGCGATTCGGCTCATATGACCGTGCGGTCGAAAGAGCCACGGGAGGTGTTGGGATATGTACTTAACAGACCAACCGCTCGCAATTACCTGAAGTACCAATTTAAACCTTTAAGTTCCATTCACGACAGAAATCAGCGTTCCTCCCAACAGTTTAGTCCTCCCTATTCCTTCCCACTGTACCTGGTTCTATTCAAATTCCTTAGAGCCATACTGCTTTGGAACGCCGTTCGCGGCACCATTAGACGAGAGCATTTTAAAACACGTGTCTATTTGCATTATCTGGAGCTGCAATGAACTCTTGGGTAGTTTAACTCTATAATATATAATTATACATATTTAAATAGCATGTTGTTTACAGAATTGTGTTAGGTATGTCTGTATGTATATGCGGTAGTACATATGTGTGTATTTGTGATGTATATATTATATATGTGTATGTCTATGTATTCTTGTATGTATAGTATATATTAATTCTTTTATCCAGCCCTGTTTCACTCCGCACTAGGTATGAAAAGACGCGATTCCCGGTCGACGCGGACGGGACTAAAAGGTCGGTTGTCACTCGCTCACGTGCTCAGCATAAAAGCGCGAAGTTTGTGTCGTCGTTCGTTTGAACAAGACGAATTTCATCTAGAGTAACAGTAAATAATTTTACAGTGTCTTTGCTCAGGAATGAAATATGAAAATTTTAATTCTTTAACTATGTTCCAGTTGTGTGTTGTGACTGACTTTTGGATGCAGCAAAATGCCAGGTATTGGTCATCTTTAGGTGTTACCGAACAATCATGTATAATGAAATTGTTCCTTTCAAAAAGTTTTACAAAAAACGTCCTCAATAGCGTATTTTTTTATTTTATACTACGTCGGGTGGCAGACAAGCATACGGCCCACCTGATGTGAAGCGGTTACCGTAGCCATATTAACACTCGCAACATGAAATATCGCTCGCGCGCCGCCACCCCCGCTGCCAACGCAGCATCTCCTTCCTTTCTGGTGACCTCACTCACTCGCAGGAACACAACAACCCTCAACCGAATTGTTATTTGGCTGCGGTATTCTGTTAGGTGGAGGTACATTCCCCAGTCGGATAGCTTACAATTACGCTCCCTACCTCTCTTTTCGCCAGAGCTTCGTTTGTCAGACAGCAGGGTGCACCGCGTGCAGGTGAAGTTGGCTTTAGTTCAAAGATGTTGATGAACCACTTACACCCCAAAAAAGCGTATGTGTATTTTTTAAGATTTGTTCACTATAACCTTTTTAATGGTAATCGCAGGTCTACTGTAGCACATATAAGATGTACTTTTTTTTTAAATATGCTTATTACGTGTACTTGTTTTTATTATTATTATAGCGCCTAGATATCAGCTTGCACCTTGTTGAATCAATTCAAAGGCGTGCTGTGAGTATTATTGACGATCCCATACTGACAGACGGTTTAGAACCTTTAAGTCTGAGAAGAGATTTTGTGTCCCTTTGTGTGTTCTACCGATTGTACAATGGGATGTGTTCAGAGAAATTGTTTGACATGCTGTCCACGGCCTCCTTCTACAGTGGCACCGCTTGCCATCGACAGGGAATTCATCCTCACACATTGGAGCCTAAGTGGTCGCGTAGGTACTGTGCGTTTCCAGAGAAGTTTTCTCCCGCGTAGTGTCAAGCTGTGGAATGAACTGCCTGTCGAGTTTTCTCAGGAGACTACAGTATGCGATTCTTCGAAAAGGGCGTGAAGACGTTTTACAGAGTCGGCAACTCGCGTGTGACGCCCCTGGTGTTACAGGAGTTCATAGGCTACGGTAACTGCTTTCCATCAGGCGGGCCGTATGTTTGTTTGCCACTTTAGTGATATTAAAAAAATTAGGTTATTAATTTTTAGTAAGTATGAGTCTGAAGAAACAAATATGTAGATGCTATCTATATCGAGCGCAAACTAGTAGTAGATAGATACATAAACTATTTCCTGAGATATTTTTATTATAATTCTCGGCGTTGATTACTTATCTCTTTTGTTGACTCAGTTTGTTGACTGTACAGTCGTACCTGCCTAAATAATCAAGAAGATCTAGAAATAAAGCAGACTATTGATTTTAATAAATCCTATGAATAAAGTCTCTTTTTCCGACTACATATGGGTTAAATGGCTCCGTCAATGACCTACTTGTTCGCCAAATCCTGATGGTCATCAAAATCGGATCAAGGCTTCAATATTTGCGGGTTCAAGAGTAATAGCGCAATATATTTTCATATTGACGTCGATATCACTAGGGCATGAATCTCGGACTCTCGGAATATCGTAATATCGGAATCTCGGAACCGATTTCCGATATTATAAATTCCGATACTGAGTGACCCAATATCGTAATATCGAAGTCAGACAAATTTTGTTTTTTTTTTTGTTTTTAAATAAAGTTAATAAGCGCGCCACAAGCAACAGCGCCGCAAAGATGATACATTTCCGAAACCCACAAGTGAGTGAATCTGACATTGTTGTAAACATGTTGAAACGCTTTAAGTATAAAGAAAATCCAACTAGCATCATCGCCGACACAGAAACAGAGATGGAATCTACGACAACTGTTTTATTATCTTCCGGTGAAGATGATGAACCCTTAGCTCGTCTCGCTACAACGAGTAAGTTAACTCTGCAACAAGAACTTGAGAAGGAACTGGAAAAGTGCAAAGAAAAGAAAAGAACCGTATCCTCGTCAGACAAATTTGATCTTTTGGGATTTGTAATGACTAAAAAAGTAATATACGACAACAGAGGTGAAAGAGGAGTTTATCTGACGCAGGCCTATACTTACCTTACATGTAACATGAGTTTTGCCTACCAGTGTTGAAAGTGAGCATGTTTATCGTCGGCCGGTTATTTTTGTAATAAAATATTAAGTTCACTATCCGAGAAAATGCTTGAAGCTTTGTCGTTTTGAGAACGTATTGCAAAGAAAAACGTGCCTTTAAAAAATAAACCTAATCTTAATTTCTAATAATGGTCGTCATGAGGGAGGATTCGGGGTTTGTACTTGCTCGCCTCACAGTATCCCGCCATCTCGCTCGATTTGAGGCACTTCTGGTGCACTCATGCAGTGGGCCGCCCACGGCAGACTTTATCTGGTCAGTCCACCGCATGGAAGATCTGCCGCGGGGTCTTGTACCCTCGACTCTACCCTGAACCGCCAGGCGTTCGATGGAGTCACCTTCGCGTCTTGAGACGTGGCCGAAGAATTTTAGTATACGCGATTGTACTAGAGCAGATAGTCGCTGCTTGATGCCGAGTTGTTGAAGTATAGAGACATTTGTGCGATGTTCGGTCCACGATACTCCGAGCATTCGTCTCCAGCACCACATCTCTAAAGCGTCTATCTTCTTCTTTTCCACTTCGCGTAAAGTCCACGTCTCTGAGGCGTATAAAAATATGGGGAAGACTAATGTTGTTACGAGCCAGGTCTTAGTGGCTTTAGTTAAGTTCCTGTTCTTCCATATTTTTTTCAACTTATCTATTGCGCTTCTAGCTATAGCCATACGTCTCTTTACTTCATCCACGCAGCCACCGATTTTCATTACAAGAGAGCCAAGGTATACTTATATAGGACTGGACCATTTCACAGTTTGCGATTTGCGATCTGTGTTACTTCTGGCATGTTACTGTTGGCGCGATCCACGATCATTGTTTTGGTCTTAGTACGATTGATCTTTAGTCCGAACTCTAGGCTTACGCGTTCCATTCTGAGAAGTAGTTCTTCCATATGACATTTACTAGTTACAATCAAGGTGCTGTAATCGGCATACCGCAGGTTTGCAATCCTGTATCCACCAACTGCTACACCGTCTGACCAATCCTCCAAAGTGAATCTCATTATTAGTTCTGTGTATATATTAAACCAGAGCGGTGATGTTATGCATCCTTGGCGGACACCGGCGCTGGGGTGGAAGTTAGTCGACAAAATGGCATCTATCCGTACCGAGGCTGTTCCTTCTTCATACAAACGTCTAATAAGGTGAACTAGATGTTTTGGAATACGCTGTTAGCAATGGGGACCCATTGCTAACAGCGTATTCCAGTAAATTCTCGAGCCTTCTCGACAATTTGACGAACAATGAGTATTTGCTCTCGACTGCCCTTCCCTCTTAAAAAACCAGCCTGTTCCGGAGCAATCTCCTTAAACAGATAAGGTTTAAGCCTTTCATTTAGAATATGTAACACGACCTTGCTAGAATGTTACATAAATGCAATAAGGCGGTAGTTGTTACATATCTTAGTTGACCCCTTTTTGTGTAACGGGGTGGAGACTGTATGAGTCCATTCATCCGGCCATACTTCGGTTTTCCATATCTTATTACAGATGGTGTGTATAATTTGGGAGCCGTGTTCTCCCAGAGCTCGTATGGTTTCGATTGGGATCGCATCTCTGCCCGTCGCTTCTCCGTTTTTGAGGTGGTTTATAGCGGCTCCAACCTCTCGTATAAGTATGGGGGACTCCAGCTCCTCACTCTCAGGCTCCGTGCTGGGAAAGTTCTTGGATTATGGATCTTCAAATAGGGACTTACAATAACCTTTCCAAGTTTCTGAGATTTTATCCAGTTCTGTCACTATATTGCCACTAGAGTCTTCGATGGCCCATGTTTCCGATGATTGTGATGATGCGAAGTTTATGGTACAAATGTTATTCCTAAATATTGATTATGCTTCGATATTTTCATTTGACATGTTATTGATGTTGATTAATAATTAGTCCGTTTAATTATTAATGTAGGATAATAACGAGAAATCTGTGATTTACCTAATAAAAAACTTAATAAAACCACAAAGTTTTGTACCAATTTAAGGATTTGATTTAAAATATTATTATTACTGTATCGAACCCAACTTTAAGAGGTGTATAACGCATTTGTGAAATTCCGATATTAATATCGGAATTCCGATATTGAGATCTAATATCGGAAATCAGTATCGGAATTGAAAACTTTCCGATATTACATGCCCTAGATATCACCAAAGCTACATATTGTTGTGAAAATTGTCTTCAACATTAAGCATAAAATTTCATCACAATCAATCATTTCGAGCTATTGAGAAACACAAACAAACATACAAACTAGCACAAAAATTATCGCTCCTGTAGTTTTTGTTGTAATCCAGAATTGAAGGAATTGCTGCGTTAGCAGTGGGTGTGGCGGTACGCGAGCGATATTTTATTCAGGCAATTGTAATTGGTAGCTCAAGGCAGGTTGCCAAGATTGATTTCAGCTCTGTGTCGCCTGTTATGTTTGAAAATACTGTCATTTCGTTCAATAATACTGTAAACCTAAGTCTTTATATTCCACTCTTTAGTTGGACCTCGTACGTAACTGAGGCGAGTCGTGCGGTCAAATCGGAATTGAGTTTCCTCAATCGGTTTAGGAATTTTATTCCAATTAGCACTAAGGTCATTCTTGTTAGATCGCTTTCCCTCTCATTGATTATACTGATATCTGTTATCCAGATCTAAATGTAGATCTTCTCAATAAATTGGACCGACTTATCAACAACGCTATCAGTTTTATCTACTGTCTTCGCAAAATTTGATCATAGATATGATTCATCTTCATATCGATCTCAACTTCAATGGCTTCCTATTCATCAACAGAGGCAACAGAGATTATTCTGCGTACGTCGCACTATTCTAGCTAGTTCAAATTTCAATTTCAGTGACTCCCACATGGAGCTCTCTGACAAAACTCGTCAGCTTTCCATTCCCCTTTACCATTCTGGCTTTATGTCAGATTCCTTCACACTGCAAGCTTCACGTCTATGGAACGCTCTGCCTGAGTCACTTACAAATTTCTAATAAATTTAATTTCAATAAGAAAATCCTAGCTTATCTTTTTTACGGTTTAACGAAGAACTTAGTAATCATCTTCCTATATTATCTATCTATGTATTTGTAATTTTGTATGTACTTAAAGTACACACAAATACATAGATGGAACAGGGCTGGATAAATGTAATAATTATAATAGTGATATATTCTTATGTATGTTTATTTTATTCGAATGAGTAATATCGTTTTTCTTTTAGTTGAATAGTCATTGTCATTACATATATTTTCACAGTTCTATTTTTTTTATATGCTTTAGAACCACCTTCGTGTATTTTGCTATTCCCAAAGGTTGACTGGTAGAGAATGCTTTTAGCGTTAAGTCCGCCTTATGTACCCTTATGTAATTTTAATTGTTCAATAAAGTTTAAATTAATAAATATTTCAAGTTGCAAGCATTCAAATGGCTACGGTAACCGCTTCACATCAGGCGGGTCGTATGTTTGTCTGCCACCCAATGTAATATAACAAAATCTAATACGTAACAAAATAAATTATGCCGGGCAACTTACGTTTTAGTCCTTATAATAGCTGACAAGACATTTCTCTATGACAGAAGATTATAATAAGCATTCGAGCAAAGAGACAAGTCCTCGCCATTGTTGAGCTCCCGCACCCTTTGCCTGCACCTCCGCGTCGACGTGTGCACCTTGTCCTGATTATAATGAATGAGATCGACTTAATAAGGTTGCGCAGGGTTCGATGGCAAGAGCAATGTTCAGAGATATCTCTACGTGACAAACTCAGGCATGAGCGTATCCGTACCAGAGTTACGACGTACCATATCTGACATAGCTCTATGGCGTAAAGGCCACGAAAACGGCGTACAGTGAAGGCCCAGCACAGGCGTGACTGTCCAGTAGCGATGCGAGGCGGGCAGAGATGCGTAAAGCCTATGTCGCGCCGCTTGCATGTATTTTACAAAACGTCGCAAGTCGCTTTTAGGTATACATTTTGTATTAACAAGTTTTGAATCGGCAACGTTCCATTCTTTACGCCGTCTCTGTGGACTTTACGCCAAGAAACAGCAGAGTTCGGCATGGGGCAGAAAGGTTCTGGTATGGTAACCGCGGACGTGCTTCGGAGGGCACGTTGCACGTTGGTGCCGAGTTTTGACATTTAATGACAGTCGTTAAGCAAAGTCAGTAGTATTTAGGCGGCTTAAAAACACTGACCTCTGCCAACCCACAGTTGAGCAGCGTGGTGGAGTACGCTCTAAAAACCCCTCCGATTGAGGGGAGACCCGTATCACAGCAGTAGGGCGAATAACAGTAACGACGACGACCGCAGACCGGAAAACGAAGCCTGGGGCCTCAATTAGATGGACTGACCATCTGACAAAAATCAGGCCAATGCATTGGCCTGATTCAGGAATGCAATCTCGTTCTCGCGAGATCTCGCGCGGGGCGGCGGGGGGACCTGAGGTAGCGGTCGGGGGACGAGGTCTAAGCGAATCTAAGCGAGACCTCGTCCCCCGACCGCTACCTCAGGCCCTGCCACCGCCCCGCGCGAGATCTCGCGAGAACGAGATTGCTTTTCCTAGGCCTAATGCGATTTTTGTGCAATAGATACAAACAACAAAGAACTGGGGCCTACTGCCGAAGCTGAAGCTGATTACCATCGAATATTTTGATTCGAAAAATAGGTCTTACGTATTAGTTATCATAGCTGGGCACCGTTAATCAAACAGTTAACTTCGTTAATCGCTAATCCGTTACTGAAAAAGCTAACTTCGTTAAAAGTTAAAGCGTTACATTTCAGAACATTTAACGGAAGTTAACGTTAATCGTTAATCCGTTAACACGTGATAAAAATTGCATATTATAAAAACTGTTGGTTCTGGAAGTTAACAGGTTAGAAACAAAAAAGACGGGTTTAATTATTAGAGTGTATATATAGGCATGTTGACAAACTATGGTTTTTTATTCATTAGGATTAAGATTCATCTGTTGTATGTGAAGAACGTTTCGGCTGTAATATATCCTTGCCCGAGGAGAAAAGACGTTCAACTGCAGCGTTTGAGGGTATAGCAGTATTATATTTAATAAATAGATTTGCGAATATCCATTCCCCGAGGAATGCCGCATCATTTAACGAGTCTTTCGACTTCATGTCTAGCCACATTTTGACGAGACTTTGATTTGTGGCTCTTAGGTTTTTCTTTAGACTGAAGGACAGTTGCTGCCTCCGCCACTTAAACTATCTCCGTCCTTCGAACTTTCGACAGCAAAATAGTGTCATTTCACTCGCTGCATGCGCCGCGCCGCTCTAATCAATCGGGTCGAGCATAGTAGGTACATGTCAGAGCGGTGTGCTGGATTAACGATTAACGGACTTTGTGAAATTTAACGGAAGTTAACGAGTCCATTAACATATTTTTAAGTTAACTTAAAAGTTAATCCGTTACTCGAAATGTTAACTTCGTTAATTAACGATTAACGGATTAACGAGTTAATGCCCACCTATGTTAGTTATTGACAAACATCTTCAGCTCAGTCGGTAGAGCTCCAGGGTTTCTACCAGCTATGCAAAAACATAAATACCACAAATCTAAGCTGAAGTTTGATATTTGCAATCAAATCCACTCTCGCGGTAGGGCTGATCATTGTGGAAATCTAGACTGGTTCGATAGGTCACGCTTACTACCTCGGTCCAGACTTCGAGTCGGAAGGGGGTAGCCAATCAGCAAATGAGGTGCTAATAAAATGTCACATCGTTAAACTTCATCTAATCTAGAGCTGTTTGTTCAATGCCGGATGCACACTCGGGCATATAAGCTTGGTACTAACTTGTTTCTGTAATAGTTGTCAACGTGACATTTTTACAGAGTGGCTGAGATGTGGTTTAAGTCACAAAGACATGTTCAGGGAAAATGAAATATCATCATACCCATGCATACACATAATATATTCAATATTCGATCTCAAAAGTACAGTCAATAAATACAGTTTAATACTTATGACTGGGTCAGTGCATACATAGTTATTTGCAAAAAAAGATCTTAGTAAGTAGCAGATCTTTGAGTTTTTGTCTTTATGTGAGTTTTGAATTTTTGTTTTTTTGACCTTTATATCATATCTTAATCCATCATATAAATGATATAATGAATGGCTGCACAATATTATAATAATGCACTATACAATGGCCACACAATTGGCACAACGTATCCGGTGGGATTATATTGCAAATTGCCAGCCGATTGCTAACTTAAGATGTCACCACTGGATTGTTCTTTTTCCTTGGTAGTTTTTTTTATTAGTTTTATAGTTTTAGGATGCTAGTATTTTATTAAGCCTAATTTTTATATTTTACTCCTTTAACTTCATCTCAGCTTCTAGCAGCAAGTTCTATTAGCAAAATTTCTGCCTTATCTGCTGCAGCTTCTAGCAGTAAAAGCTAGTAGCAAACATCTACATCCTGCTGTAGTTTCAAGGGAAAACTCCAGTAGAGTTCATTCCCCAACTTAAGAATTCACAGAAGAAAACGCAAGGCAAAGATTATATCAAACCATAATCTAATGGAAGATTAAACCTTAACAAAGGTGTTATTAAACTAAGGAATGTAACAATAATATTTTTACTTTTATTTCTAAATGTGGCCAGTAAGGTTGCAGTGTGGCACGGATGCATTACGAAGTATGGACGGTGAAACAGTGGGTGCTCCTGTTGAGTTATCACGGAGTAATAGTCTTCTTTCTTTACACTGCAACCAAAAAGATAAGAAATAAGCACACACCTCATCCGATTTCTTCTTTGTCGCTTCACTCTTGCCAGAGTGGTAGTGGTTATCATGATGAGGCAGTAGACAGGACTCGCCTCACGACGTCACGCCTGCTGGTTGTCAATCGGGTACATTTGTGTACCGGGGCCATCATCAGATTTAAAGTAGATATAACAGCGTTTAGACAAACATATTATACAATAATAGTATCATTTTTAGGACTGTGAAAGTAACAAATTGTATTTGTCATGAAACAGTTTGTTACAAATATATTGTTTGGTTACTCATTGCTTTAGTTACAACCAGCTATCGACGATTGGTGTACATATATAAGAGCGAGAGATCGGAATGGTGGAGGATGGAGAATGTCTTGTTGGTTGCCCTATTAAATATATGTTTATACTATGTGGATGTTTTACATACCTCATAAACGACATCTCTCTGATTTCATCTAATAGTAGCAAGACACCAGAAGAATTCCAGATATTAAAACTGAATGAAGGGACTCCATAGCTCAAATTGTAAAATATCACAAACTCTGCTTTGTATAAAACGGGTCCATTGGAGCCCTCGTGTGATATAAATGAATCTTTCCGTATAAATGACTTGTGTTTGGCATTACTATCTTCAAACAATCTCCAACCATCACAAATCCGGTCGGATACTTCGCAGAAACGCTTTGCTGCATTTAAAAACTCTTCAGAAGCTACTGTAGTGTCTGTATCCATGTCTAATTATTTTATTCTTTGGCAAATAAGTTAATTAAATTTGTATCGATGTTGATAGTTTTTGGAAACCTTAAGAGTTTTAGTTTTTCAAAAATTAGTGAAATGTTCACAAATTCTAATGAAAAAGAAAGAAAAACAGAAAAATATTT
The DNA here is from genome assembly GCA_937001555.2 of Hypsopygia costalis. Classification (NCBI taxonomy): domain Eukaryota; kingdom Metazoa; phylum Arthropoda; class Insecta; order Lepidoptera; family Pyralidae; genus Hypsopygia; species Hypsopygia costalis. The sequence goes on along the minus strand of OW443338.2, from coordinate 24,824,781 downwards.
TGGACGGTTGTTTCAGACCAAGTGTTGTTTCACTTGTTTGTTTCGCTTGGTTGTTGATATTGTTGATAAATATTCATCTTCCTTCTTTGTTTCGTTTTGGCAACCGCTCTTCAATCGTAAATTATTTTTGCCATTATCAAGTTAATAATTTCTTCGTTGATTCGTTCCTGCTTCAGGGATATGGAAAAATATCGTCAAGAATCAACTACTTCCACAATAACTCAATACCAAATCCGATATTGCAATTTTACTACTGTTTGGCCTTAGACTCAGTGACCGGTAGGTGAGAGGAAGTTACAGTGTCAACACAAGTGGCATCCCACCCCCACCACAGACATTAATTCCCACACTAGAGTACGCCCCAACCTCCAGTTCCATCTTGCCATCATCGTCCCAAGCCACTCGGTTCTAGAGCGGCAGGGGCATCCCTTTACCGCATGGAATTTTTAAATTGTTTGAAATAAATATATGTGATGTGTAGTATATTATGGAACACTGGAAAAATAAAAATCTTCTACTAATTTTATAATTTAGAAAAATAGATTGGTTCCAAATCTGGAACAATATGCGGTATCGACTATAATTTATTAGTCTCCAAATTTGGAACAATATGCAGTCAGTACCTGTACGATAATCTTGTATCTTATATAATATTTCATCATCAGGGTCATTTTAGTCTCCACTACAGGAGCACGACCCTCTCTCGTCCGTCCTAGACGAAAGCAGGATTTAGCCTACACTCCCCACAACACACGCTGGCCAAACGGGTTGGGGAGGCATATATATAATATTTATTTGCTCTTAATTATAAAGTTCCAGCAACAATAGTAATTTAGTGTATAACTATATGTTATTTATTATTTGTATGAAATTGTTTGAAACAGTAACGATCCTTATTCAAGCACAGGTAGCATTATCATTTACCAACTTACACCTTTGGCGATCTGATTTTCACTCTGGCCAGTGGTATAAACCAACTTCAGCTACTTCGACTGAAGGTAATTCAATACGTCGTCTTTTGATTTTGCCTTTCTTAACGTTTTGAACTTCTTCATTGAAACACTATCGGAATTATGATTTGGACTCATTCAATGGACGTCCCCGACGCGTAGGAGTAAAAACTCTAGTATCTTCTGCCATCAAAATATCTGCTAAGTTTAGTTTGCAATCCAGTATATGCCTATATTTTCACCCGTCTGCGTAATGCTACGCCGCCGCACAGTTGGACGAGCAGTATGGACATACGCTCAAAAATCATAAAACCTAAACTATTGAAGATAGGTTTATGATTTTTACGTATGTTGATAAATATGTACCGTTCTACAAATTACGATCAGAAAACTCAAATAAAACTAGCCAAGTGCATGTCGGACACGAGCAATCGGAATGTTGCGTATGTGAGGGTATATGAATAATAAAATATATCGATGTCACTACATACTTATGATGAATAAACTAGTCTTTGTCCAGAGCTCGACTTTCATTGACATGCACACATAACATGGCGCAGCCGGATTCAAATAATATACTTAAATAGTTGTTAAAATATAGTTACAATAATCAATGTGATAAATACGTGGATATAAATATTACAATGGAAAGTATTTTATCGCCGCCTTCGCCGTTTTGCTTCGATAGAAACTCGTTGGACACGTCGTCGGGCGAACTAAATGAAGCATGGAAGAAATGGAAAAATAGTTACGAAATATATAGTAAGGCCTGTGAACTTCATAAAAAAGCCGCTGATGTGCAATTAAATATATTATTACACGTGATTGGTGCAGAATGTCGAGATATATTAAGTCTAGGAACAGAAAAACCGTCTACAGTTGACGGTGTATTGAAAAAATTGGACGAGCAATTTAAAATAAAAAAAAATATAACGGTTGAACGGCACCGATTTTTCACGAGGAATCAAAAAGAAAATGAAACGATCGAGCAATATGTGTTCGAATTGAGGCGATTATCGCAGACGTGTGAATTTAAAATGTTACAGGAAGAACTTATCAAGGACAGACTGGTATGTGGCATATTGAGTCATTCTATTCGAGAGAGATTATTACGCGAAGACGACTTAAATCTCAAAAAAGCGCTTGAGATTTGTCGTGCCGCTATCGCCTCAAAAGCATATTCTGAAAATATATATACGGACAAAAATATACATAAAATTAGTGAGATAAATAAAAAGGAACACCAAGGTGAAATGTGCAGAATCAATCATAGCAGATCCCCGATGACTTCATCGTGGAGGAGCCGAGGACAAGGAGTCGTGCGTGGCGGTCGAGGAGATGGCGGCAGCGGCGCTGGGCGCGCCGGCCACTGGCGGGACCAGCAACCACGCGCGCGTGATGCGCCCGCGCCGAGCCGCGGCCGCGCTGCCGCGTCGGGCAGCCGGTGCGGCCGGTGTGGACGTACACAAGGTGCATACGAGTGTCCAGCGTACGGAAAGAGGTGTCTGCGATGTTCAAGGATGAATCATTTTTCACGCGTGTGTGGTATATATCAAATCGAAGAATCTGAACAGGTAATAAAAAATTGTAATTTAGATTGGAATTTAATCTTAAAAATAAATAATGTCAATGTCTGTTTTACTTTGGATACAGGCGCCCAGGCGAATGTTTTGCCATTGTATTATCTAAAAAAGTTAAATATATGTCAGACTCAATTGCTGCATACGAATGCGAAACTAAGTGGGTATTCGGGCGCCTCTATTAAGGTTGTTGGTAAAATTTATTTGAAAGTATTTTATAAAGAAAAGATGTATTTATTAGAATTTAAAGTAGCCGACGTTCAGTCTGTACCGATACTGGGTCGCTATGCTTGTACTGAATTAGATGTAGTAAGGCGTGTCATGTCGCTGCAGGCTAGGGATGAAAATCACCTAATACCTGATTTTATTAATCAATATGAGGATGTGTTTAATGGGCTAGGGTATTTACCAGGTAAATATACAATAAAGTTAAAAGAAAACGCCGTTCCGGTCATACATGCTCCTAGGAAGCTGCCTTTTGCTATTCGTGATGATGTCAAAAGAAAATTAAATGAAATGGAACAACAAGGCATAATCTCAAAGGTGGAAGGTCCATCCGATTGGGTAAGTAGCATTACAGTTGTAAAAAAGTCCAACGGTGATTTACGTATATGTCTAGATCCAAAAGAGCTCAACGAGGCTATCAAAAGAGAACATTTTAGGATCCCTACTCTCGACGAAATAGTATCCAAACTTTCGGGAGCTAAGTATTTTAGTACATTAGACGCTTCATCTGGCTTTTGGCAAATTAAATTAAATGAGAACGATTCTTACTGTACATTTAACACACCTTTCGGTAGGTATCGGTTTTTAAGGATGCCATATGGAATTTCTTCAGCGAGTGAAATATTTCATAAAAAAATATGTGAAAACTTCGATGATTTAGAAGGGGTATGCATGTACATAAACGATTTATTAGTATACGGATCGACACAAAAGGAACATGATGAAAGGCTGAAGAAAGTGCTTGAGAGATGCAGGAAAATTAATTTAAAGTTAAATAAAAGTAAGTGTAAATTTCAATTAGAAGAAATAAAATACTTAGGTCATTTTATAACAAAAAACGGCTTGCGACCCGATGAGTCACATATTTCAGCCATTACAAATATGCCGGTGCCGAAAAATAAAAAAGATGTAGAACGGTTACTGGGCATGATTACCTATATTAGTAACTTTATTCCTAATCTGTCGAATAAAACATTGTTATTAAGGGAGTTATTAAAAAAGGAAACAGAGTGGCATTGGAATGAAAAACATGATGAATGTGTTTCAGAGATAAAAAAATGTTTGTCTGGTAGTCCTGTACTACAATACTATAATTTAAATATACCTATTACAATTTCTGTAGACGCGAGTAAGAGCGGCCTTGGCGTGTGCCTTATGCAGAATGGTTTGCCTGTGTGCTACGCATCAAAGTCCTTGAATAGTGCAGAACAACGATATGCGCAAATCGAAAAAGAGTTGTATGCGTGCGTGTTCGCTTGCGAAAGGTTTTATGCATATATTTATGGAAGGTCCGATGTTACAATCGAGACTGATCATAAACCACTCATAACAATTATTAAAAAACCAATAGTAGATGCACCATCTCGATTGCAACGAATGCTTTTACGGTTACAACGTTTTACATTTAGATTAGTTTACAAACCAGGTAAACAACTATACATAGCTGATGCGCTATCGCGGGCATACGAACCGGCGGTGAGCAGTACAGACGGGAGCGACAGAGATGACACGATGCATGACGAGGTCTGTGTGATTATGAGAAACAGTGCAGAGCGCGCGCTGCAGTCTCACTACGTGAATGATAGTCAGTTTATAAAATTACAAAAACATACCGAATGTGATGATGAGTTAATGACATTAAAAAAGTATATTTTGAAAGGTTGGCCCGCAGAAAAACAACAAGTAGTCGATTTGATTAAGCCCTACTGGGGGTATAAAGAAGATTTATTAGTATCATACGGTTTAATTTGGAAGGGGGACAGAATAATTATTCCGAAAAAACTAAGGAAGGAATTTTTAGGTAGCATTCACATTGGTCACATGGGTATTGAAAAGTGCACACTTAGGGCTCGGGAAATTATGTTTTGGCCAGGTATAAACAATGATTTACAAAATATGATAGCTAACTGTAATATATGTTTGTCTCATAGAAAGTGTAATCAAAAAGAAGAATTGAAGCCACATGAGCTTCCTAGTAGACCTTGGGCCAAAGTAGGCATAGATTTGTTTCAAATAAAAGATAATAATTATTTACTACTAATAGATTATTACAGTAAATTCATCGAGCTGGTAGAACTGAAATACACCCATTCTAATTACGTAATAACATGCTTAAAAGACATATTTAGTCGACAAGGGATCCCTGAAGTCGTCATGTCCGACTGTGGTCCACAGTTTTCTTCAAGTATGTTTAGGGAATTTGCCAATGAGTGGAAATTTACACACAAAACCTCGTCCCCATACTACCCACAATCTAATGGACAAGTCGAACGTACCGTGCAAACTGTTAAGAACATGATCATAAAGAGTACTGAAAGCGGTTCTGATTATCGTCTTGCATTATTAGAATTTAGAAATGTTCCCATAAGCCGCAGCATACCGTCACCAGCCGAATTATTGCAAAGTAGGAAACTACGTAGTATTTTACCTACGTCACACAAACTGCTACAGCCGAAAGTGCAGAGTAACATTAAACATAAATTAATAGAAAGACAATGTGAACAAAAATATTATTACGATAGAACAGCCAAAAACTTAAATGGGCTGCTATTAGGCCAGAAAGTTAAATTTTTAGATATGAAAGGAATTAAAAGGCGCTGGTTGCCCGGAGTTATCTCCCGTGTGTTAGAGAACAGATCTTATGAAATTCAGTTACCCAGTGGTAATAAAATAATTAGGAATCGTAAACACATAATTAGGGACACCGCAGTACGACATGACACGCCTGACTATAGCTTTGATTATGATGATGTCCAAGCTTCACCCTCAATGCAACATCGCTCACACATTGATAATAGTAATAATGTCAATAATAATTATGTAACTCGTTTTGGCAGGACAGTGAGGCCTCCACCTAGATGGGACACCACTTGAACAATATTGAATAAGTTCCACTGTTTGCATTGAATGTTGTTTGAAAAGTCAAATTATTATAAATTATGTATATAAAAAAAAAATGCACGATGATTGTAATGAGTTATTTTAATCTTATATTTATTTATTTGTATGTTTAGAAATATAATTTAATTGTAATAATTGTAAATTATAATGAAATAATGTAACTGAATGTATTTCTGATTCATTGATTGAACTTATTATTTTTTAATAGAAGAATGCATTGTATTTTCATAGATATTAAATATAGAAGATAACGATTTATTTTCTAAACAGGCATACTTTATGTAATTCAGAAAAATAATTTCCATTGGAGTAGGTATATAATTTTTTTTTATATGATATTGCAGATTTGATAAACATACGAGGGGAGGTCAATAAGTTCGCGGAATGAGAGAGAAGGAGGTTGAAATTAAACACCAAATTATTTTTCCTTTTCAATATATTCTCCTTTAACCCTAATACATTTTTCGGATCTCTCAAATAGCTTGTTTATACCATCGAAAAAAAATGATTTGTCTTTGGTGTCAAAATAGGCCGAAATTGCCGACTTGACTTCATCATCGTCGTCAAATTTCTTTCCACGCAGCTCTTTCTTCATTTTTGGAAATAAATAATAGTCACTGGGGGCCAAGTCTGGACTGTATGGTGGGTGGTTTAATTGTTCAAAGCCGCATCGGTGAATGGCAGCCGTCGCAACATGGCACGTGTGGACGGGTGCATTGTCGTGCAAAAGGAGCACACCTTTTGACAGTTTTCCTCTTCTTTTTTTCTTAATGGCTTCTTTCAATCTTTCCAGTAAAGAAGCGTAGTACTGTCCCGTTATAGTCGCACCACGTTCTTTATAATCGATCAGTAAAATACCTTCTGTATCCCAAAAGATAGTCGCCATGATCTTTCCGGCCGATTGTGACACTTTGAACTTCTTTGGAGGAGGTGTGCCTTTTTTATGCCACTGCATCGACTCTTGCTTCGACTCAGGTTCATAGTGGTGAACCCAGGTTTCATCTCCAGTAACAATCCGGGCCATAACTTCTTCCTTTCTCTCTCCACAGAGCTCCAGAAACTGGTGAGAGCACTCGACACGCTCGCGTTTTTGAAGTGGCGTGAGCATTCTCGGAACCCATCTTGCACTGACTTTAGTCATCCCAAGATGATGATGTAGGATATTTAAAATACTTGATTCGGATACTCCAACCATTGCTGCAAGTTGCTTCTTCTTCAGTCGGGCATCTTCCAATACAAGTTTTTCTACTTTTTCGACGATTTCCGGTGTGGTGGCCTCAATTGGCCGTCCGGAGCGGGGGTCGTCTTCAATGGACTCCCTTCCTTGTTTGAAAAGACCATGCCACTTGTAAACCATGGTTTTACCAGGGGCAGAGTCCGCGTAAACCGCTAACAGCTCTTGAAAAATCGTCTGAGCGGATTTTCCTTGCTTGGTAAGAAACTTAATAACGGCACGGTGTTCAATTTTCTCCATACTGGCTGACTTCTTCCCGATTTAGTTGTTTGCAGGTCGATAACTCAAAAGTTAATGACACGATTAGGTTCAAACTTGGTATAATACTCTTAATGAGGTGCTTAACTAGTGCCTACCTGGACGGGTAAATTTATCCCCATCAACCCCTCCATTCCGCGAACTTATTGGCCTCCCCTCGTATGATTAATTATTTGAATAAAATAAATTTTATTTGCATGTTATCTAATTACAATTTAAGTGAATTAATTTATTGTATTGCTGAATTAATTGTTTGATATTTTTTAAATTCATTTTCCGTGAAAGAAAAATGATGCCAATTAAATTGTGTAATTTTTTAATTGTCTAATTTTAATTTGCTATTTATTTAAGGAGGGAGATGTGAGGGTATATGAATAATAAAATATATCGATGTCACTACATACTTATGATGAATAAACTAGTCTTTGTCCAGAGCTCGACTTTCATTGACATGCACACATAACAGCGTATATGAGATATTTCAAAAACACAATGGAGGTGCACGGTTTAAGCTTGGTTGACAAGAAGACAGGCGCGAAATTATGAGCATGTGTGTAAGCATTAAACATACTCAATTGTATAATAAAGTAATATATTTAAATATAAAAAATATATATAAATAACAAATCTATTTAAATTAGGTACTCTGAATCTGAAGTCACAATCATCTGTTGTATGTTTGAAGAACCAGATTTCAGTACCCACTGATGTGGATTCAGAATGTGCAACATAAAATTCTTAAAATAAGAGATAACTTTAGAATTAATGTTTCATCTATTTCAGTTATTAGCGAACTCTCTAAAGCATTGCTAAAAAAATGTCCTGGCTGTGTTACCATCATTGATGTTATCAAAATTTGATTTTGGTTTATCAACTATTAAACCTAACCTTTTCTCGAATTCCTCTTGGATTTTAGCCTTCTTTGCGTCACGAAGGGTTTTATCATTTCTTCTACTTGCCACTTCTTAAAGTCTAAATTGTAAGCTATGTGCAAGAGATATTCGAAATACCTTATCCACAAATGAAGAGTTGATAAACCAAATTTATAATTATCAACGTTAGGTGATTTTTTTAAAACTCTCTTTTCTAGTGGATGTTAAATCAGCAACACGTCGCTTTTTAGTCCAATCAGAAATTTCTTCAAAGTGTTTTCTTGGCCTTCCACGAGACAAGTCAGAGACAGTAGTGGTAGTGACAGTAGTTCTTCGATTCTCCAAATACTGTTTCACCTCCTTCGGAATGTAAATTTACCATCTAGCCAGTTTTTGTTTTTATTAAACATTCGAACGCATGTACGCGACGAGTTCTGCCATTTCTGACGAAAACTTAGACATAACATTCTAACCTGATGCATTAGACAGCTTAAAATATCGTCACTACAGTCTGGTAACATCAAACATTCATTCAAATAGTTCATCACTACAGTAATTTTATCTTTCTCAGTGCTACTCAACCAAAACTCAAACAAGTCCATTATTTTTACGGAGGGAGTAGTACCTGAAATAAGTCAATATTTAACGAGGTGGCAGATTGGGGCAGAATGTCTCGATGGATTCTGTATCTGGAGGGTCTTATGTACATAATGTGGTTAATTACATAACTTACATATGCTTACATTTTTTTGAAAGTCAAATTGAATTTTTAATTTAGGTTACAATTTTAAGGTTTTCAATTATTACGAGTATGGATAAATACGTTACAAATTAAGTCAATCTATTTAGGTACATACCTTGTCTAATCTCTGCCATTGCTAATAAAATTAACAGTTTTAAATACTAGTAACTTTGTCACAACTGGATTCGAATGAACAATAAATAAAACGATAATCAGTGCAGCAATAACTTTGTACGAACTTGTTAGCGTGGAATATACATTTTTTGAGGGTAGATGATCAAATATTTGTTTGAATGGTATGTTAAGGAATGTCCTTAGTGCATTCCAATATTTATTTGGTACAATATAAGGTAGGTCGAATTTTCATTTTTGAGTACTGGTCGTCCTACTGTGCGCCGGACCGTCCTTGTTTTGCTTGTTGCCCACCTGACAAATATTTAACAATGAATTGTTGAATACCTAACTACTGCATATAGTTCCAAATATGACTATTTAAACTAGTTTGCTAGATGCTGCATGTAGTTCCAAATTTGGACCATTACTGCATAATGCTCCAATTTTAACACAAAGTTTGACTAGAGAAATGACTATGATGTGGATAACTTTACTTAAGTCGAATTTCACAAAACTTCCGGGGATCCATTTTACTTCCTAATAACAATATTTGTTTTTTTTTTTAATTGTAACAAGTATAATCACGAACCGGAAAGACCTCAGCCGTTCGCTTACACAATGTGTCTAAAATGTTCTACAGTTTCTAATATTATCTACAGTGATGCCTTTACGTTAACATACTTCTACAGCAAGTAAAAAAATGCAAAGTGAAGCATCGAGATGTCGTTAGAGACCAGAAGGTCAATTCTCGTAATTTTTCTACGAACGCAGATTGAAAGTTGACAGAATCGAGATTGAATTGTGAATTTACTAAAATTATATACTTGATTTCATTAATAAATTATTATCAATTCTTGTTGTTGGCAAAGTAACATTCTTAGTTTGTTTAATTTTCACTCATATTTCGATATAATCCCGCTTAAATTTAATTTTGAAGTTACATATTGTGTTACGAGAATACCAAATGTGACATTTGTGAGATCGAGACTGGATCGAAACTGAATTTTGATTATGTTTTAATTACGAGAATTGCCCCTCAGCTATAACTAAAATAGTCGAATATTCCAAATTCGGAACGGCATGCGGTAAAGGGTTAAAAAGGCCGGCCGAATTATATCATTAAGGCCGGCACCCGGCGTGTCGCGCTAGTTCAATTCTTCTTAAATAAAATCATAATAGTAATATCCTAATAGACTAAAACGATTTATTGTTAAACCGTCACATAAGAAGAGCGATAAAAATATAATAAAAAATTACAGACAGTACTTACACTTTACTGCCCTGGATTTATATACCAACTGGCTCTTGACTTGCCTTAAGCTAGTGCGACTAGATCATGGGAATAAGCTGCACAATGATGAGACATAGAACCGCTTTATGCATCCTTAGCACGAGAGTCCGCAATTTCGTTTCCCGAAATGCCGCTATGAATGAATCCATACAATATTGACTTGTATGCCCTTGGTGTGGCATCTGAATAGATTTAATAACTTATTGTCAAAATTACTAGGCTCATACATTTGATATGGAATTGGTTGGCGACGATTGCTACTAAACAGCTTCTAGAGTCGGAGAAAACAATGGTTTTGGAGAGATTATGAGACTCAACATATAGCAAAGCTTTTAGAATGGCGGTAGCCTCCCCAGTAGACACATAGCATATCATCAGTGTAGTTGGGTGATTTGGGCTACTTGAAATTCCAAATCTAGCGAGTTAGGCCTGCTAACATCTGGCAACACTTTCCGTTCACTGTCATTATTGTCATTTCAATTTGTAAATTAGTTTAATTTTCTGTTCAGAGAATCTAATAAAATTCTATCTATTTTATACTATGTAGTATGTACGCAAAGAGAATATAATATTAGTTATTATTATATTCTTTTTGATAATAGTATCCGTAGTATTCTTAGAGCCAATGTAGTATTTTATTCGCCCAAGAATCTTAACTGACAATTAATCAAAGTTTCTCAAATAATTAATTTACCACACCAATACGTACTATCGTCACGTGTGCGAGTAATTTGTACTCCGAACATAGGATCTCTCATAATACGAGCGTCGGCGCAGGCGCAAATAAACTTTACTAGGTAAGTCATTGCATGTTTTTATATGATTTGTTTTTCTTGACTGGTTTTTTTACATTTTGGGGATGGTAATGATGTTATTATAGCCCCATATTCTGTTAACAGGGATAGATAGAGGGGGTCATGGGGAACAACGTTTTTATGGGACATTTTTCCTTCACATATCTCATAGAACAAATCGAAGCTAGAATAGAAGGATTTGTCAGGGACTTATATCTTCATGACGGTGATAGTGATGTCATTATGACCCAGTGCAGAAAAAAAAACAGTTTTTATTTTATTTTAATAAACAACTTTCAACTTGTTTTACAACTTGTTATTTTTTTTTTTTTTTTTATGTTATTTTTCTTTTTAGTTTAAGCGATTAACTTCACATTATATATAATTTCACATTATATATTATATTTAATTTCTATTACTAGTTGTATTAACTATTACTACTATTACTATTGTCCAATTCGCCAAAGTAAATATTTACAAAAATCGATCTTGAATGAATGAACTCTGGAAGTTTGAACTTCCAGATGTTCATTGAACTCAAGATCAATGACCTATTATGATAAGGTCAAGGTCAAAGGTCAAGATCCTACAACTTCTAGTGTTCGTGCACCCTTTCATCACTGGACTATATGTCCCTTTATCTACTGATAATAAGTACATATCAATTTCAGAACACATTATTATTAAATATTTAATCATATATTCATAATAAATTTTGTTATAAATGTCAATAAATTATTAATATACAATTAATAATAGGTATATAAATTATTTATAATTCAATGTTTATTGTTATTTTTCAGTATTTTTTTTAATAAAAATGAATACGCTAAAGCCTAACTGGTTTTCGGAGACTTGTGACATGTGGCCGGGAGCCACAATGTCGTTTGAAGTGAAGGAGGTGCTTCACGATGAGAAGTCTCCATACCAGCAGATCCATGTGTTTGACACCACACATCTTGGGAAAGTTTTGGTGCTGGATGGGATTATACAATGTACAGAGAAAGATGAATTTTCATATCAGGTAATAGCAACTTGATAATTAGCGCCCGGATTAATATGCATTAAAAGTTTTAAAATATGTACATATAATATCCTCAACGGGCCCGGTGGTTGACTAGCTAGCAATGGCTACATTGACTCCGAGGTCACGGGTACGATCCCGGCACAAGACAAACATTTGTATGCATGAACATGTCTGTTTGTCTTGGTCTGGGTGTTTTCTATGTATTTACAAAAAAAAAAGGAATTTTAAGTATATTTATCAGTTGTCTAGTACCCATAGTACAAGCTTTGCGCTTAATTTGGGACTAGATGGCGCTGTGTTAATTGTCCCGAAATGTTTATTTATATTTATTTAATGATGAAAAAAATATAGATCAGAAAGTCAATAAGAAAGAAATATGGGAAAAATATGGTTTAAAAAATAAACAATATTCTGAAAAATCAATAAAATACAATTTTACTTGAATTGCAGTATGTAACACATGCTTCTTAAAATTTTAATAATTAAAACTCCGTCTGTTTGGACGAAATAATGTTAAGTATACAACGAAATAATACATTTTCATCTTTGTACTTTTTCTATGGTGTATGTAGGGCATGCAATATTCGGCCGATTTTAGTATTCGAGTTTTACGAATATCATGATTCATACTATTCGAGTTATTCGAGTTTTACGAGTTTTTCGAATATCTTCTTTATATAGTATAAAATAAAGTCGCAACCGCTGTCTGTGCGCTTAGAATCTAAGCTAAAGCTAAGAAATCCGTTGCGTAGTTTAAATGATCTAATCCTTAGATCATTTAAACTACGCAACGGATTTCAATGCAGTTTTCAGCATTACATAAATAAATAAATAATTCTGGACAATTTACACAGCGCCGTCTAGTCCCAAATTAAGCGCAAAGCTACTAGATAAGTGATAAATGTACTTAAATACATTTTTTTTGTAAATAAATGCATATACATAATACATAGAAATCACCCAGACCAAGACAAACAGACATGTTCACGCACACAAATGTTTGACTTGAGCTGGGATTGTTGGTTGATTTTTTTTTTATGTGAGAGGGGGGCAAACGAGCATGTGGGAGGCCTGGTGGATAGCAATCACCACCGCCCATGGAGACCAGCGACACCAAGGGGTCGCCGATACGTAGCCAGCCTTTTAAGGAAAATGAAAACTCTGTTCTTGAAGGCACCCATGTCGTAGTTGTTCGGAAATACCGCTGAGGGAAGTTGATTCCACAGTTTCACTGTTCGTGGTATGAAATGTCTTAGGAAACGTACTGTAGTAGATCACCAATTATCAAGATGATATGGATGGAATTTAAATTTATGGCGAGTTATACGATAATGGAATTCAGCGGCAGGTATCAAATCAAACAGCTCATCGGAGCACTCCCCGTGATATAATTTGTATAGAACGCAAAGAGACGCTACATCTCTGCGTGTAGAGAGAGAGTCCAATCGATCCGAGATCATTGGGTCACCTACGATTCGAGCTGCTCTTCGTTGTATGCGGTCAAATGGAGCAAGCAAGTACTGGGGCGCACCGGCCCAGAGATGCGAACAGTACTCCATGTGAGGTCGAACCTGGGCTTTGTATAGTTGAAGGCGGTGTCGGGATGTAAAATACCGCCTGGCTTTACTAATCACACCAATCTTCCTGGAAGCTAGTTTGGCCTTGCATTCCAAGTGACCGCGAAACTGAACATCACTCGATATGTCGACACCCAAGATGGTAATGCTAGTTCTTACACTAAGAGGAGTACCTTCCAAACTAGAACTAGGAGCGGTAAACGCACAAACCTGTGTCTTGGAGGGATTTAGCTGCACCAAATTCAATCTACCGCAATCCGAGACATGTCCAAGGGACGTCTCAATCTCAGACACAAGTTTTGTTCGGTATTCATCGACGCAATCCCGAGAAACATTACATTGGCCAGTGTATCTTACGTCCACTGTACTGTCATCCGCATAGCAATGAACATTGTGTATAAGCAGCAAGTCATTGATATGCAGAAGAAACAGCGTGGGGGACAATACACAGCATTCAAGCGTAGTGGGTCCGAGCGTGCTCCGTCAACTACAACTTTGATGCTACGCTCAGATAGAAAACTGGCAATCCATATGCAAAGCTTCTCAGGTAGCCCAAAAGAAGGAAGCTTGGAAAGTAATGCTTTATGCCACACCCGATCAAAAGCTTTTGCTACGTCCAGACTAGCAGCTAATGCCTCGCCCTTGCTTTCCACTGACTCCGCCCACTGGTGAGTCAAGTATACCAGAAGATCACCAGCTGAGCGACCATGGCGGAAACCATATTGGCGATCATTTATCAGCTGGTGATCCTCTAAGTAGGCTACCAGCTGTTTGTGAATAATAGTTTCCATGATTTTGGAAAATATGGAAGTTATCGCAATGGGCCTATAATTGGGCGGATCTGAGCAAGTGCCTTTTTTAGGTATCGGGTAGACTAAAGCCTCCTTCCATGAGCAGGGGATCACGCCAAGTGAGTAGGAGTACCGAAATAGGCGTGTTAAAATCGGAGCCAACTCTGGAGCACATGTTTTTAAAACAATAGGTGGAATGCCATCCGGCCCACTCGACTTATGGATGTCCACGGAGAAGAGTGCTCTACGGACAGCTCTTTGCGAGAACTTAATGTCTGGCATAGAGCTCTCACACCGTGGGATGGTTGGCGGTGTTGCTCCCTGATCATCGAGAGTCGAGTTAGACGCAAAAAGAAGTCTCAGAAGATCGGCCTTTTCCCTTGTAGTATGGGCCAGTGAGTCATCCACTCGGTGCAATGGTGGAAACGACGACCGACAGAAGTTACCTTGAACAGCCTTGGCGAGCGACCAGAACGCTCGAGACCCAGAGGGCAAGCGCACTAATCTCTCGCCAATTTTGCTAACGAATTTGGACTTTGCCCTGGCGATGCAGCCCTTAAAGGATCTTGACGCAGCGTTGTAATTCTTCTTAAGGACACCGGTATTTGCATCTCCAGCTGCCTGAGCCTCGGACCAGGCTCGGTAAGAATCCTGCTTATGACGCAACGCGGCTTTGCAAGACCCATCGAACCATGGTCGAGATTTGGGCACCGCAGAATTAGGAATAAAAAGTTCCATGCCCTGCAGAACCACATCAGCGACAGCATTAGCACAGGCGCTGGGATCTTCCAGCGAAAAGCAAATCCGCTCCCAAGGGCCAGGAAACTACGCAGCCCATCCCAATCTGCTGACCTAAAATGCCACATACGACGTGTGCTGGCTGTGCGCGGTCGCTTTTGGCGTGTGAGTGGCACAATACTCTTTATGAGGCAATGATCCGAAGACCCAAGAGGGGCGCCAACAGACACACGATAATTTTCAGGGTGGGAGGCCAGCAGAAGATCCAAAAGGGACGCCATATGCTCCGACACATCCGGCACCCGCGTGGGCGAGGAAACCAGCTGTGTCAGACCATATGCCAAGGCAAAGTCATGGAAAGTTCTTCCAGCATGGTCAGTTGATCTAGACCCTAGCCATTCGACGTGGTGGGCATTACAATCACCCAGTACCACAATCTCTGCAGAAGGCATCTGCTGGAGTATACTGTCGGTCGTCGTCTGTGTGTGCTCCACAAGACGCTCCGATTCGACATTTCCGCTGTGGGACCTGTAGAGGCACGCATAAATGCTAGAGCGGTCCTCAAAATCTGCGCGCAGCCACATAATTGACAGGTCCCTCGCTTCAAGACTGCCAAGACGTCGACAACAGATATTCTCCCGAATGTACGCGCAAACACCGGCTCGTGGCACAAAGTGATGTTCCACTTTGTACCCTGGGTAACGCAGATATGAGATGTCAGCAGGGGGGAATATCTGAGTCTCCGTCAAAAAGAGTATGGCCGGCCTAGCCGTCTCTAGATGATGGTGGACAGCATTGATGTTGGAGTTAAGTCCCCCTAACGTTACAGAGCTCAACGCAGAGCTCAGGGGGAGGTGCCACCACACTCTTCTGGCGTTTGCTCCCGGCAGAAATATAGAGTGGCGTAATGCCCGCCCCAGAATACTTCGGGCGGCCTGAGCAGTGGTGCTCAGGGAGGGATTCTCCGTCACCAATGGTGACGATACCCTCCTGGGGTATTGTTCTTTTTACTACCGCTGCCATATTTAGAGTTGGGGTGTTTGGATTGGGCTCCGGGTCTCAACACTCACCGTACGAAACGCAATAGCGCGAGCTATTACTTCACACCGGTCTTCTGCGTGAGAGTGGTACTGCCCCGGACGAGCCGGCCCAATTACGAGCTATATTCATTCAATGTCCAAAACTTGACCGCGATCATGTTCTAGACACTAAACGACTACAGCTTGGCTCTACCACTTCAGGAAAAAGGCTACTCGTTTAGTACCACCCAGGGGTCACGTGCAGGGAAACTAGGGTAAAGCTTGCGGACATGAGTAGCATCAACCCCCAAACTGACTGACTCTGTGTGATCTCTGGTTTTCTACCCCATGGTATTAGCATAATCTAGTATCAGAGGGTTTTGTCTCTAATTGTTGGATTTGGTTTAAAATGGCGGAGGACGGCATCAGTCATTTATCCCCACGCGCAAACCCCCGAGAACGATCGGATACACGCACAGATCAAAAAGCTGCGATCACAAATTTTGTTGCTATCATTTTACTAGTTATTTAATATTCAATTTTAAACTATTCGAAAAACTCGGAAACCTCGAATACTAAGTTTATAGTATTCGAATATTAAACAAGGGCGAATACTCGAATAAAACGAATACTCGAATACTCGAATTGCATGCCCTAGGTGTATGTAATAAGAGTTACAATTGCACTGTGACTGTTAAGCATCAACTGCTCTTGGCTGTAATGTGGTTGTACCTACCAAAGTTTTTATAATGATACATATTTAGCAGCGCTGCTAATCCATCTAAATCAAATTGAAATGGTATCAAATCGACAACTGCCTTACGAGCATATTTTATCCCCTGGACTTATATGTTGGAGAGACTGGAGGGATAGGTGGGACGGAATAGGTTGTAGACGCCTGTCTTGAAAGTCAGACAGTAAGCAAATAACAGGTAGATCAAATGATGAAATACAGATTATTGAATGTTTTTTTTATTAAAATATATATTTATATAATATGAAGTATAGAAAAATATGGAAAATAAATAATTGGTTGCCTGTAAAGTCGGTATACGGGCGAAAGTTTTACGTGACAACGACTTTGAGTGGTAAAATGTTTTCGAGTGGAAGGGACGCATGCCTTTCACTTTTTATGTCTGTCTCTCTCGCTCTTAGAAGGGACACGCGTCCACGACACGCCTACAATGAGAGCGAGTGAAAGGCACGCGCCTTTCACTCGCTCTCATTGTAAGCGCATAACGTGACCCAGTTTCTTGAAGTGTCACCCGGCTAACCAATTTATAAGACGTTGTCACGTCAAAATTACATTTACTTGATCTAAATATTAAATACTTATAAATTTATGTAGAAAATATAAATAAGAATATAAACCGCTTCAAATAAAAATATATATGAGTATGTATTTACATATAAATCTGGGCCCTACTGATAATTTTTCTGTGATAATGTTCTGTTTAGTCCATCGTATTGTTAAGAAAAATTCAATTCAAAGTTATTATTTTGTACATATTTTTCAGTGTGAAAGTAATAAGCATCGTTGAATTTTAGCTCGAAATATGAATAGAAATATACCTTATTGTAGGTAGGGTGCTGGTCAATTATTTTACAAAACTTGAAAAATTATAAAAATCTGTTTTCAAATGCCAAAAACTACTCAGAGAAAGATAGGAAGCATCTATAGTAATAATGTATAAGTTTAGCCATAATGTCCTAAAAATATTTTAAACAGGGGTTTACAAATATATGTTCAGTTGAGCGTTTAAACGGCCAGTAGGAGGATCTGGGTGACAAAAGCAAACTTGGCTATCATCTTACACTATTGTTATAGTTTTCGATTTTATAAGCCGACTAGCATGGTTCCGCGTTCGCGTGTACGCACATGAAAATGAAATCAAATTGAAATGGTATCAAATCAACAACTGCCTTATGAGCATATTTTATACCCTGGACTTATAATGTTGGAGAGACTGGAGGGATAGGTGGGAGGGAATAGGTAGTAGTATAGGTAGTAGTGGGGTGTAAGTGGTTCATCAACATCTTCGAACTAAAGCCAACTTCACCTGCGCGCGGTGCACCCTGCTGACTGACAAACGAAGCTCTGGCGAAAAGAGAGGTAGGGAGCGTAATTGTAAGCTACCCGACTGGGGAATGTACCTCCACCTCACAGAATACCGCAGCCAAATAACGGTTCCCTTGAGGGCTGTTGTGTTCCTGCGAGTGAGTGAGGTCACCAGAAAGGAAGGAGATGCTGCGATGGCAGCGGGGGTGGCGGCACGCGAGCGATATTTTATGTTGCGAGCGTTAATATGGCTACGGTAACCGCTTCACATCAGGCGGGCCGTATGCTTGTCTGCCACCCGACGTAGTATAAAAAAAAAAAAAAAAAAAAAAAGCCCCTTGAAAGTCAGACAGTAAGCAAATAACAGGTAGATCTTATTTTTAATGTAGCTGTTTGTTTTTTCAGGAAATGATATCATTTTTACCATTGTGCAGCCACAAAAATCCCGAAAAGGTACTCATAGTGGGAGGCGGAGACGGCGGTGTCGCCAGAGAAGTAGCGAAACATCCTAAGGTTAAAGAAATTGTCCAGGTGAGTGGTGAATAAGGCAAATAATGACCGAGCAGCGGCATTCGCGATTAATATTACAAAACAAACATATTAGGCGGTGAGACTGGTGTCTAAAGGCAGAAATGATGTGCAACCCAAAAAGTCACGGCGCTGGCAGACAAGCTGTAAATATTGGAAGGAAGTCGAACAGATATGCCGTAACACTCCAATGCACTCTCAATAACAGGCCTAGTTGAGATACTGCTCTATTAATATATATGTAAAAAAAATGTGTTGTAAAAAAATGTTTTCAACAAAGAGATCGATAGACGCATTCGACTGGGTTGGGCAGCTTTTGGAACGCTTCAGCACATCCTGATTGTAGATATACCTCAATGTTTGAAGGCTAAAGTCTTCAGTCAGTGCATACATCACGCTATGCCATATGCCGCCGCATGTGCAGAGACGTGAAATCTGCCTGTCGGGCTGGTTCACAGACTAAAATTCGCACAGCGAGCGATAAAGAGAGAGCTATGTTAGGGATTTCTCTAACTAACGGATCGCATCCGGATCGAAGAACCAAATTGAGATTCAGCATGCTGAAGTGACAGTGGGCAGGCCACATCTGGCAAGTCAGCGATGGAAGATGGGGAAGTAAAGTCCTAGAGTGGAGGCCGCGTATGTGGCCATGAAGCGTGGCGTCCGTTGTCTTCATAAAAGCAACTGGATGCGAAAAGCGAAGTATCGCATATGGTGGAAAGCATTGAGGAATGCCTATATTATTAACCTGTATCTACCCACCGCTGGAGTAGATACAGGTTAATAATGATGATGATTAGATATATCTGCTGTGTCAATTATCAAAGACACTGTTGCTGGCGCAATCTGGTAAAAAATGGGCCTGTGCATTAAGTATATCTGCTATTATCTAAGTTCACCGGAAATAATATATTTTATAAACAATGTTACACATGACATGATAAAATCCATAATGTTATCAGGTTTTTTTTCCTTATCATGCGTAACTACAATGTCATATGACATATAATATAGTACTAGGCTCTGCCCGCAGCTTCGCCTCGTGTGAACACAGTACCGGGTTAAAAAATATCGTATGTGCCAATCTTGGTCATATTCTATATCTGTGCTGAATTTTGTCCAAATCCATTCGGCCGTGAATAGGGATTGCAATTCTGGATCCGTAATCCAGCAATCCAACTGGATCCGCCACATTTTTGGACTTGCTGGATCCAGTATCCGGTGCTGGATCCAGCGGTGCGGATCAGCAGTTAGCTGAAAACGAGAAACAATATTTTCTTTTCATACGAAAACTCTGCCAAATTTTACGTTGCCCCTTTATTCCTTAGACTATAGTTACTCTGCACTGAACCGAAGCAAAAATTGTTGCTATTCAGTCGCCCTTGTGACATGTGTAACTATCCCTCTCTAAACTGTACTAATACCTGAGGGGCAATTCTCGTAATTAAAATATAGTCACAATTCAGTTTCGATCCAGTCTCGATCTCACAAATGTCACATTTGGTATTCTCGTAACACAATATGTAACTTCAAAATTAAATTTGAGCGGGATTATATCGAAATATGAGTGAAAATTAAACAAACTTAGAATGTTACTTTGCCAACAACAAGAATTGATAATAATTAATTAATTAAATCAAGTATATAATTTTAGTCAGTTCACAATTCAATCTCGATTCGGTCAACTTTCAATCTGCGTTCGTAGAAAAATTACGAGAATTGGCCTTCTGTTGGTTTGATTTTTTTTTTTGATATGTTAATAAACATCCCGCTTATTCAAGTTTCTACAATTTTAAAGCTCGATCCAGATAAATTTGCTCTAATGCAGCAAAAGTCCAGCTGGATTGAAAATGCCGCTGGATTGCAATCCCTATCCGTGAACCTATCTATCCTCAGAAATTGTCGCAATTAGTGTAGATGATAATAACATTTACGCTTGTTGGCCTCCCGATTGGTAATAGCTACTTTTTGCCGTATTTAGAGGTATAAATGTGTTCGTGACGGTTACGTAGGCCGCCGCAGCCGGATACCGTCTGTGCCCAGTACAAATTAATTACGTATCGTAATATAAAATGAACAACGCAATCCTTGTGAAATCATTCAAAATACAGGAAAAAAAGGTTTTCTCTGCCATTTGGTTGAGCGTACGCGGTGTCCGCGTCAGCGGAGCATTGTACCTGTAGCACAATATGAGCTGTATTGTGACAGACTGTAACTGTATTTGTTGCAGAGAAAACCTTTTTTTCCTGTATTTTGAATGATTTCACAAGGATTGCATTGTTCATTTTATATTACGATACGTAATTAATTTGCACTGAATGCGTTTTTATCTTATTGGTGCAAAACTGTAATGCTAAATAATTTCAGGTGGAAATCGACGCGAAAGTAATTGAAGTTTCAAAAAAATACTTACCCTTCATGGCTGTGGGTTTCGACAGCGAAAAACTCACGCTGCACGTGGGAGACGGGTTCGAGTTTCTCAAAAACCACGAGGAAGAATTCGACGTGATTATCACAGACAGCAGCGACCCCATCGGCCCCGCCGTCCAGCTGTTTGAAGAGAACTACTTCTCCTTGATGAAGAATGCTTTAAAACCTGGAGGTATAGTATGCTCGCAAGCGGGAACAATCTGGAATGATCTGGAACTAGTTACTAGTACACTTAAGTATTGCAGAAATCAATTCCCTGTAGCAGCTTATGCGTACGCCTCTGTGCCTACATACCCATCGGGGCAGATAGGTTTTGTTATCGGTTCGCTGGATGAAGATGCCACGCTCGATACTCCGCACTTGGTGTTCACCAGGGAAGACGAGAAAGCAATGAATTTAAGGTATTACAACAGCGACGTCCACAGGGCAGCATATATTTTACCGACATTTGTCAAGTACCAATTGGCTTAACGTTATTGCGTTTGGAAAACTGTACTTAAAAAAGAGCATTTTATTATTTTATGTGCCTACCGTCTTGATATTATTACGAGCTGTGTTACATTTGTGCCTTTTATCTTAAAGAACATTACAATACAGATTCAATATGATTCTGAATTCTGACTTAATCCGAACCAGGAGTCGTCAAGAAATTGTTTACGTTGTATTACATAGGTATAAAAACAATTAGATATTCCAAAGAATATATTCCATAAAATATAATGAGAAATAATAACATTCCATTATCAAAGTACATGAAGTGTCTGCCCCCAGTAAATAGGTCATCTTCCCTACTAGCGACGCGGTTCATGCAGCTTTAAGGTGAACGCACATATATTCGAGACCAACGCGCCAAACGAACCGGATTTTAGAATTCTTTTGAAGTGATAACGTTTTATAAACCGATGAACGCCGGCTGCACGTACGAAAAAGCTCATTGTCACGTTCTGCCCGAACCGAGCGTGCAAACCAGAGCGCGGAACAAGCGATAAAGAGGCACGATGGGCCTATGTTTCTTATGACGTTATCACGTAAAATTATCGTCCGTCAACCGACATTACAGACAATATTTTTTTGTAAAATCTTATGAAACCTCGCACACATATTCAACCTTCGGATTCAACGCGTATAGGCGTACGAGGTGTCGATAAGATTTCATATAAAGAATTCTAAAATTCGTTTTGTTCGGCTCGGATAAATGTGCGTTCACCTTTAACGCGTGACATGTGTAGGGTTGGCGACATCGCATTTGCCCAACTGACAACTGTGATATTTGTCTTTTTGAATTTGAAAATAATTTATATTTAATTAACAATGGCAGATTTTAAGAAAATTATTCTCTAATAAATGCAAATGTAAGTTTGTGTGTACAAAATTGAGATACTCGTATTTACCTATTTACCATATTATTAACCTATATATATTATAAATATAATATAAAATATATCTGTATCGTAAATTGATGCTTTTAACTTAAAACTGCACAGAAATTCGCAAATGTCATTATGTGAAGGAGTTATGTCCTAGGGTTCATTTAAAATATGTACGAATTATTTGACAAGTTTCATTACATAGAATTCAAATGATTATTTATTTCAACTAAAGATTTTATTCAACAGATAGGTAGTCGTGTGATACCTTATTTCTTAATTTTTCTCTCCAAAAGTAAAATATAAAAATGTGCATTATAATATTAATAAATATATAGATAACTCCGTTGCTTTTCTAGGGTCTTGTGGGAGGCTCCTTTAGTCAACTACCCTACTAGATGATAGGGTAGTTGACTAAAGGGGCCCACAAGCAAAAGACATGATAGCACTTACTTTTCGGTACATTATTAATTTAAAAATATATTATTTTGACAGTTCACTAAATTTATTTGACAGACCACTGAGGCCACAGTCTATATAAGTAAATAGCATTTACGTACAATATAGCCAGGCTACTTCATGCCGTGTATCTCAAATGAGCGCATCACACCTCCTTTCTGAATCAAAACTGGAACGGTTTACGCACGCACGCTCATTCGCTATCCACATTTGTATGGAGTAGCCGAGGTGTGGTTAGGCGTCAATTACCTTATTAGGAAATAAATAAATCCTACTCACGTTTAACCACTAATAATTGTAATGAGCATGACACTAAGCAGACTGCTGTATGTGTGTAGGAGACGGCGATACAGCCTTCTTGTAGTACTTCACGCAACTGTCTCGCTCTAAATATTATCGTATCTGCTTTGTATGTGACTAGCTTTAGAGTTTCGGCCATAAACTTAGCGTATTAATCCACCGTACCGTAGTAGAATTTGTGCAGGATCTATAGCAGAGGTTCCCAACCGGTGGTCCGTGAAAGGTAAATTATGGTCCGTGATACAAACATATAATGTAAGAGATTGAGAACTATTAGACAAAATACTCAAATATTGAATTATAGAATAATGGATCATTTACCACTATCATATAAATAGTTGGGGAACGTACACACAACACACACCTCGTAGTGGTCCGCGAACAAAAAAAGGTTGGGAATCACTGATCTATAGAGTGCTCCACATAATTATGTACCTACCTAAATGTTATTATGTCATGAACATGCGTGCCTTTTATATAATAAAAATAAATTAGGACACATTCCATGTTTATTTACTTTAGTGTTGTAGTAATATTATTATGTTGATATATTAAATATTGAGCATGTTTTGTCATATTCTAAATTATTTTACGCCACAAATTGGCAGATATTTTTTTTGGTTAGGAAGACCAACAGCTATAAAAATATATATATGTATTTAACATAATAGTTTACAATAGAGCCAATTAGATCCTGCTATGTAGAATTCAGCCGACATTTTGTTACTTTTAAGTTAAAGCTATTTAAAGTTTGATATGAATAAAAACTTCACGCTGTATATAAGTTTTGGGAAGCATTATGTCATCAAACTGCTGGAATCTGTTGCGAATATATAAAACTCGATTTGAAGTTTTTCGCTATGTATATCTCTCAATTGGGGGTAGTTTGTCGGTTGGATTTATTCTGCATAACTGGGTCCAAATACAAGTCTATAAAATTAGAACTGATATAAAATAATTTTAAATTGAATACTAACAACACTCCTTGACAGGAGTGTCAAAAATTAACACGCGGATTAAGTTAAAGGTAATATAGTAGTTTATGATTCATATAAAAATGCATTTGAAATTTGTAATAATGTGTTTCTTATGCAAGAATTCTCCGCAATATATGCTCACCGTTGTGATAATAAATTTGCATTTCCATATTTTTGTACAATTTATTTATACTTTTTATAAATGTTAAGAACGAAATAAATTTATTTTTTATTAAGTTGTTTTTTATTTTATAAATATCCGAACGCCCCAAATTATCAAGAGATAAGTTTACCCCAATATCTCTAGGTAGAATGAAGATCAGATTCTAAACCGACCTAGGATTCTAGCCTAGGCACATTATAGCCAGCAGCCACTACAAGAAGCTTCAGGAAGAACGCGCCAGTTTTGTATTCGGTCGTCTGCACTAGAAAGTGTGACGTCATTAAAACACTCGCCCGTTGGGCTACTAAAACTAGGTGGTGCTTCAGGTGTATTGTGAATATGAAGATGCGTTTCAGCAATGAACTCTTCAACAGCAGAGCGTCTGTCGGCATCGGTCGCTCTAGCCAGTAGCCATTGTGGCCCGTAAACTTACGTTAAGTATCTATATGTAATGGATTAATTAATTAATTAGGGTCTTTTTAGGGTTCCGTACCTCAAAAGGAAAAACGGAACCCTTATAAGATCACTTTGTTGTGCGTTTGTCTGTCAAGACCCTCTATGTTGAGAATGCGTGGAGGTATCAAGCTGAAATTGAACTGTATACTCGGGTCTACGGTCCCATGAAGTTGTAAAAAAATCAAGCTGCTATGTTTACGTTAAAAAAAGATACGGCCATTTATTCAGCAAAAAACGCATATTTTGACACTTCTCAAGGGAATCAAAACTCATAGGGTACTTCCCGTTACCCTAGAACTATGAAATTTGGCAAGTAACATCGTTATAGACTACAAGTACAAGAATAAATCTCAAAACTATACATTTGTAAATAATTCTTTAAAAATAGGGGGTCTATATTTTTTATAGTGGGTCGAAATTTCAAATTGAAGCTACTAGTTCAAATGGGTTATCAGTGTTATCACTTATCATATGAAAGGGCTTAATGTGCACATTGCAAAATATATTTTATTTATTTTTTATGATGCATTATTTCTTATTTACAATGAAAAAATAGAATTTCAGGAAAAGCTCGGAAAAAAACTGGGCGATTAGATTCCTGAACTATATTTATAATGATCCTACGTACGGAACCCTCGGTGGGGCTAGTCAGACTCGCACTTGTCCGGTTTTTTCAGAATAAACTTACTCGGCAAGCGTTCTCGACATTCTCAATTCAACAACCATTTAATTTTCATACCGAAAAAATCGCTAACCGAAGTGACATTTATTATTTTAAATGCACGGCATACCTACCTTTATACGTAATTAGCTGACCCGGCGAACTTCGTACCGCTGTTTTGTATGGGGGAATGATTTTTTCTTTTTATTTTTTCGTCAAAATTACAATGTTTTTAATAGTTATTCTGCTATTCTGGACGGAGACAAATCCAACAAATCAAAAACTATGGAAATAGGTCCCGCCGTTCTCGAGTTACAAGTGTTGATGTATGATAATCGAATTTGATTTATTTACTTATGTATTCACTTTATAACGATTAAAATATCATTATACCGACGAACCCAGTGGTCGAATGGCCCCTTTGACTGCGAGATCACGGGTTCGATACTCGCACAAGACAAACATTTGTGGGCATGAACATGTGTTCGGTCTGTGTGTTATCTATGTATTATAAGTATGTATTAAAAAATGTATGTAAGTACATAATATCAGTTATTAGTACATTAGTATCCATAGTACAAGCTTTGCTTAGTTTGGGACTGGATGACATTACGTAATTTGTCAAGGAATATATTTTTATTTGTTATCCAGAGGTAGAGAGAGGAGGTCCGTGTTTCGAAGTGCACGTTAAGCCGTCGGTCCCGACTGTCGTTTAGCCAAGTCAGTGGCCTTTAGGCGGCTTGAAAACACTGACCTCCGCCAACCCACAGTTAGAGTCTTTTTAGATTCATGCGTTTTCACCCCGCGTGCGGGTTTGTCAAAGTAAAAAACACGCATGCGGGAAATTTACTATGACAGATCCCGCACGCGGGGCGAAAAACGCATGACTTTAAAAAGGCCTTTAAGCAGCGTGGTGGAGTATGCTCCAAACTCCTTTGATTAAAGGGAGACCCGTATCCCAGCAGTGGGATGAAATAAGGGTTGACGACAATCCAGAGGTAAACTGGGAGACTATGAATTTGCGTTAAATTCGCCTTCTGTGTACAAATTTGTATTACGTGTAATAAATGAAAAGATTGCTTTAGCAATAAGGCCGCCTTATTGCAAGTCCGTAATAATTTATTGATTCACCGTACTTCTAATTTGTATTATGCAAATCAAGCATATTCTATCTATCTATCTAATAAATATTACTGTAGTCTGCCTACTCTAGTTATGTTTGGTTATCAAAAAGAAACTCCAATAGTATGTACAAAGTCTATATTTAAAGTTCTATTATTAATACCACTGAACTGACCAACATGCACAGGATCCGCCTCATGTGTAGCGGTCATCATATGCTACAGGATATATCCTATAGGAGCGTCTATAGACGCTTGCAACACAAAGAGTATCATTCGCGCGTCGCCAGCGCCGTGCGCGCAGCACGTTTTTATAGACATTCTGTTAGCATTAGGACTTCACTTTTTCTCAGAAACCGAACAAAACTGTAAAGATTATTTTCCTTCTGCATTATTCGGTTTCCTCTTCTTGGTTTTTTGCTCCTTTTGAGTTCTGCTATTTCGTTCATCTTGTTGTTGTTGAGCTCTGTTGTTCGTCAGGAGCGTGCCCACGCGCTCTGCGTCCTGGATGGCGGCGAAGATTGCGCCTCGCCTCACTTTCTTCAATATCCTCGCGTCGTGGTAAATATGCGTGTGTGCTGATATCCTGCAAAAATGATGAAAAAAGTGAGGACCCTGTGTAAGAACACCTTAAGAGAGGTTCCGTGAGGTCACCAGGAAGGAGTTGCTGCATTGACACCGAGTGGCGACGCGCGATCAATATTTTACGTTGCGAGCGTTTATACGGCTACGATAATCGCTTCACATCAGACGGGCCGAATGATTTTTTACCATCTCATGTCATCATCATCATCGTCAGCCTGTATCTACCCACTGTTGGATATAGGCCTTTCCCAATGCTTTCCACCACACGCGGTCCTCCGCTTTCCGCATCCAACCGCTACCAGCCACTTTTTTGAGATTGTCGGTCCACCTAGAGAGGGGCCGCCCAACGCTTCGTCGCCCCATACGTGGCCTCCACTCTAGGACTTTCCTCCCCATCTGCCATCGCTGACTCGGCAGATGTGGCCAGCCCACTGCCACTTCAACTCGCTGACTCTGGGAGCTATGTCGACCACTTTGGTTCACCGTCGAATTTCTTCGTTCCAGATTCGATCCCTTAGAGAAACTCCAAGCATTGCTCTCACCATCGCCCGCTGTGCGACTTTTAGTCTGTGAACCAGCCCAATGGTCTGCGTCCAAGTTTCTGCACCGTAGGTCATAGCGGGAGGACGCACTGATTGTACACTTTGGTCTTCAAGCGTTGGAGTATATCTGCGATGAGGATGTGCCGAAGCTTCCCAAAAGCTGCCCAGCCGAATGCGTCTATCGATCTCTTTGTTGAAATTACCCCGGCCCAGCTGTATGGCCTGTCCGAGGTAGACGTAGTCTTTAACCACTTCAATAACTGCATTCTATGGATGATGAGATCGACTATCTCATGTAGTATAAAAAAAATTGTATGAACATACCTATGCAGGACCATTTCGTTTTTGGTGACAACGTACGCTGGGCACTTGAGGTTCGACACGTAGTCGACGCAGCGCCACTGCCGCGACTGGTTCTGGTTGGTGTGCTTCAAATAGTATATGAATCTGTTCAGGATCATCTGCAGCGAGCCCTGGTTTGACACAGTGTACTGCATTGCAGGCATGTCTGAAAATAATATATTATTATGTATTGCAAGGAAAAATAAAATACGAATAAGCATTGCCATCCAGCGTGGCAATGCTGCTAGCCTTCTGGCCACGTTACTCTTTGACGGCGATGCGGAAGAATTTTATGACGCTATTTAGATTATTATATTTTATTAATTTTAATTAGTTTTTGTCTTTAGTTTGTAGGTATATACACGGTGAAATTTACGTGGTTGTTTTCCCGGATAAGGATGATTTGCCTTCAGCAGTACTATCAATTCATAGAGTTAAATTTGAAAAATACAAATGTTTGTTTATTTTCAAATAAATAAAAAAATATTCCAAACTCGAAAGCGAGAGAAACAATAGTACGAGCCGTCGCAGCGCGATGCCGTCTCCGTCTGCCTGCGCGCGCATCTTTTGTAATGCGCGCGCCGCCTGCTTTGTATACGCCGCGCCGGCCGGATCGTGCCGAGCGTCGCAGTCGCACCGGCGAAGCGGAAGCGTTAGTTATAGAGTTGGAAAAAACGGCTTAAAATTAATAAACGTTTAAACGTTGTACTTTTTATCAAAAGCGCGCTTTTTACTTAAACGCTTTTTTTGTCGTTGATGCTACTTGAGGCGTCTACGCTTATGGAAAACGTTTAAACATTTAGTCGCAGCTTTAAGACAATGCAATGGTTAACGATCACAGACAGTATCTATTTGCATCCGATTT
Source organism: Hypsopygia costalis (assembly GCA_937001555.2). Taxonomy (NCBI): domain Eukaryota; kingdom Metazoa; phylum Arthropoda; class Insecta; order Lepidoptera; family Pyralidae; genus Hypsopygia; species Hypsopygia costalis. The sequence goes on along the minus strand of OW443338.2, from coordinate 24,795,813 downwards.
CTTTTCTATAAGTATTTACAATTATTTATAGTTTCGTATACGCATGAACATACTTAACACAGCAAAGCAAAAAAAATCGCATTAATCGACCGACGACAACAGCAAAAGCGTTGGCGCAAACATTCACACGCGCACTTACCAGTTGACAACAAAAAGCGTACTGCTTAAAAAAGCGTAAGCGTTGTTTATTTAAACGAAAATCATTTTTGAAACTAAAGTGAAAGAACATTAAACAACATTAATCCTAAGGCGTCTGCGAATAAGGTTCAATATTGAATGAGGATTACTGACGCTTTTTTCAACAAAACGAATTTGTTTAAACGAAAATGAAACGAACGTTAAACGGTAAGGTTTATTATTGCATATATGGCTAGCTAATACAGCACGACGCAACGTGGCAGTAATTATGTGTATCAATTATAGATGGCGCTATATCAAATTTGTCAAATTATCAGACAACATTGTAAAAATTTTAAACGAAAAAGGCTTATTTTTATAAGCGTGCTTATCTGCTTACGCTGATAAGCAGACTTTTTTAAGCGCTTTTCGTTTAAGCGCTCAACTCTAGTTAGTTAGTCGACCCGCCGGTTCCGTGCGAGTTACACGCGAAACACGCGTCGCGCGCGGGCGCGGCGCTACGATGGGCCGCCACTACGTTTATTCCAATTTGGAATACCTTTCTATGGTGCAATTATACGCTAGGGCTAATTATGACTCTCATGCCGCCGTACGACTTTATGCTGATCCGCGACATTTAGAGTCGCTCCGTCTTCGTGGAATTGTGGACCCCCAAGTACCACAGGCTCGGACGATCGTAGCGACGACGCAGCGCCTCCTCGATCACGGGCAGTTCCGACCGCCGGCGCATGCACAGGGTAGAGGTCAACCCCATTACGCCCCAGAGCTCGACGAGGACAGCATCGAATATTTCGAACGGACCCTCGTCGAAGTACGCGCATGGCTGCGACGACCTTTGTCGTAAGCCAATATTACGTGTGGTAACTTCTACATAGTGAAAAATCGCATCCATACCACTTTCGTAAAGTTCATACCCTCCACGAAAATGACGCAACGGCCAGAATTGCTTTTTGTGAGTGGCTAATTCAAAATGATAATGCCACTATTTTGATACCATTAGACGTGATAGAGACACCTTATTAAAACTAAAAGACAATCAAATAAAACGTGCACGACTGTGTATTGAACGCAGTGGTTTACACTTTGAACAATTACTTCGATACCGCGAAGTATAAATGCGTACGAATCCTGCCGTTTAGCAGTAAAGCAGGTAAGTTGACTAAAATCATTGTAAATAATTTGATTCAAATTTTTTAAATACGCCCTAATTACTCGTCTATGACATAGTAAAAATATAGAAGTAGGGTAACTTCACACAAACGCACCGAGCGCGGTTTGTATGTGAGCGCGCCCGTGCGTATGGCCGTCGCACGCACACACTGACAACATTTATACGAGTTTATATGGAGCGCCAGTCGGGGCTGCGCCGTACGTAAAACCGCCCGCTTCCACGCAATATTCGCGCCTGCGCTGACGTTCGTTAATAATTTGAACATATAGGTACCTACTAGTGATGTAACGAATGTCAATTTCTAGACATTTTCAAGCGAATGCGAATATCTGCTGTTGATATAGTCTGCGGATGCCAATTGCGAATACGAATATTGACTTTTGTATTTAGCGCCATTTGCTTTATTTTGACAGCTATGTTGGCGCGCGAGTTACACGCACACATTTGTAATTATTTGCATCTACTTCCGAGCATTGTCGAGCCGATCCGAAGAAGGCCGATTGCTGTTTGATTTTACGAGTGATGTTTATTGTTTAGTAAACAAAAAATCCTAACAAAAGATAAGGTTTTGAAATAAATATATAAGAAGTTAATACTTATTTGACGACCTCGGTGGCGTAGCGGTCAATGACGCGGCTTCGACACCAACGCTCGTGGGTTCGATTCCCACATAGGACAAACATTTGTGTGCATGAACATGTCTGTTGGTCTTAGTCTGGGTGTTTTCTATATATTATATATCAGAAGTATGTATTTACAAAAAAAAATGTATTTACATATGTTTATCAGTTGTCTAGTACCCATAACACAACCTTCGCTTACTTTGGGGCTAGATGGCGCTGTGTGTAATTTGTCTGGCAATATTTATTATTTATTATTATGACATTTATTTATTTTCAATCTCTTATTTGATACATTTTTTAATATACAATATAAAAAAAAATACATTAAAAAATATAAAAAACAGAATCCCCCTGATAGCGGGAACAAGGTCCAAACTATCGGTGGTCAAGGACACAGAGACAGAAACCTCCTCACAATGCGTGCCGTACTAAGGAGGACAGCCTTCTGTATCGGACCCTTGATCCAGCTTCCCAACGCGAGCTTCTTGAGATGTTGATCGAAGCTCTTGGCGATTAAACCGGTAACCGTTACAACTATCGGGACAATCATTGTAGAATCGACATCCCACATGTCGGTACTCTCGTGAGCCAAATCAAGATATGTAGTTAGTTTATCTTTTTTAGCTTTCACAAGATTAACGTCATGTGGGACAGCAATATCTACAATGATTGCTCGGCGCGTTGATCGATCTATTAGCACAATGTTATTATTATTATTTCTCTATTTTATTTACCTTTTTGTAATTGAAAATCTTAATTATTTTTAGGACGTTCATATTCGCAAAACATTCGCATAAAATTGCGAATGCGAATGTCGAGAAATAAATATTCGCGAATGCGAATACGAATATTCGTTACATAACTAGTACCTACCTACGTCGTAACTACAAATACGTTAAAGATGGCTACAAAGTCGACTAGCCATAAAAAACATTGCAGTGTTCATGGATGTCTCAATAACAATTTGTCAAATCCAGAATTATCTTTCTTCTTTTTTTCCACACCCTAAGGATAAAAAGGAACCTATTACTAAGACTCCGGTGTCCGTCTGTCTGTCCGTCTGTCACCAGGGGCTGTAGGTATTTCATGAACCGTGATAGCTAGACAGTTAAATTTTTCACAAATGATGTATTTCTGTTGGCGCTATAACAACAAACAGTAAAAACAGAATAAAATAAATATTTAAAGGGGGGCTCCCATACAACTTTTTAATGTATTTTAACTATATTTTTTAATGTATTTTTTTTTATATTGTATATTAAAATTATTGTTTGTTGTTTTTGGTACGGAACCCTTCGTGACCGAGTCCGACTCTCACTTGACCGGTTTTTTGTTATAGTACCCTAATACTTACCCTACTTAATTTTGTATTTTGTGCCTTAGTTAATTTTGTATAGAGAGATTTTTTTTTTTTTTTTTTTTTTTTCTAAAAAGCATGATGCTTTAAATATTACGATCTAGCTTACGGGCTAATAAGTAATTTAACTTTAACATAAACTTCTAAATATTATAGTCTAAGAATAATGTCCATTGACTTTTCTTAATGTCTATTAAGGTGAAACACTTTCTTGTTGTGTTTGTATTTAATGTACTATCAGTAATATTGTCTCACTTATCACTACACTAACTCAAAAGGTTTTGTTCTTTTGAGTCTTCTCACTAGAACTGTGTTATCGAGAAGTTTGACTACTTCTGGATTCACATGGTGATGAAGTCTAAGTTCATGAGCTTCTGCATATTTTTGTATCACTTTGTCCACAAACTCCACTTTAAGGTCCCGATGGAGATAGTCATTTTTGAAGTACCACGGTGCATTTACAATGCCCCTGAGTACTTTATTCTGGAAGCGCTGAATAATTTGTTTATTACTCTTTTTCGTACAGCCCCATAACTGTACTCCATAAGTCCAAACTGGCATAAGGACTTGCTTATATATTAATAATTTATTGTGAATCGACAGGCTAGAGTTTCTCCCAAGCAGCCAATTCATGTTTTTGTATCGTATCTCTAACTCCTCTCGTTTCTTCTTGACGTGAGCTTTCCAATGTAATTTCGCATCTAGGGTCATACCTAGATATTTGGCTGTATTAGCATACGGGATATGTTGATTATTTAAAAACACTGGATGGTAGTGCGGATTTTTGTTTGTGAAGTCAATATGAACCGATTTTGACTCATTTAGTTTAATTCGCCATTTTTTTGTCCATTTGTGAACTTTTGTGATTGCAATTTGGGTTTTCTCAACTGCTTCTTTGTGTGTGTTCCCAACAGACATTATGGCAGTGTCGTCGGCGAAAGTCGCAATTGTATTATTTTCTAATTTGGGAATATCACAAGTGTATAGTAGATACAGGACCGGACCTAAGACACTTCCTTGAGGTACCCCAGCTTTAATTTCTTTTAGATCAGAGTATGCATCTTCTTGTCTGACTCTAAACATTCGGTGAGATATATATGACTTTTCTTTTCTTTTCTTCTAATGCTTTTTCTATAATATTTGTGATTCTATGCACTTGTCTATGGTAGAATGTTTTTCTCTAAATCCGAACTGATGTTGAGGTATCAAACCTTTTTCATCTAGTATGGGTTTTAATCGTTTGAGCAGAAGCTTTTCAAATAATTTAGACATTACTGGCAATAATGAAATAGGCCTGTATGATGTCGTTTCATGAGGCGGCTTACCCGATTTTGCTATCATAATTACTTCAGCCACTTTCCAGATGTCCGGTACTAATTTTAACCTGAACGCAGCATTAATGAGGTTCGTTAATTTGACCAGAGCCTTACGAGGAAGGTGAAGTAGAACTTCTCCCGTTATGAGGTCGTAACCTGGTGCTTTCCTAGAATCAATATTGTTCTTTATTTCTTTCGCAACTTCTTTTGGTGTTACAAACTTTATGTCTGCCTTTTCTTTCGAAGTATCGTGACTTGTCAGGTCATCAGATCCTTCATTGGGTTGAAATATTTTTTCCAAATGCTGAGCGAACCTTTTTGCTTTTTGTTCATTACTTATGGCCCACTTTCCATTTTCTTCCCTTATTGGGATATTTGTATAATGGGTCTTTTTACAGTTTTTGTAGCTTTCCAGAGAGAATAGTTAGTCCTGCTATCATTAGTTAACTTTTCTAAGTGAGTTTTAAGAGATTCGTCTTTGAAAGTCCGTATCACTTTTCTAAGCGTTTTAGTGAGGCTATTCAGTATTTGTTTATCGCGTGGTGAACGTGTTTGGTGCCATTTTTTTCTTTGTTTTCTTTTTTGAGCTACCAAATTCATAATTTCTTCCGGATATCTGTTTCCTTTGGGTTTTCTATGGATGTCTGGTGTATTTTGCCATGCTGATACTTGAATATCGACAGTAAATTTTTCTACTTCGAGATTTAACTGCTCTTCATTGCGGAGTGGTACATAAAGATTAATTTTATTTTCTAAGTCTATTTGAAAACTCTCCCAATCAGTCTTTCTATTTACTAATGTTGGATTGTTTTCTTTATATATAGCAGTATCACTTAAATTTAAAATAATAGGCGAATGATCTGAGCTCATGTGAAAGCCGTCTTCAACACTCATATAATTACTAGATATATTTTTACAGATAAAAAAATCAATCAGGTCTGGGATTTTTCGTGGATCAGTGGGCCAATAGGATGGCTTTCCAGTCGATAGTACGTCACATTGATTTTCTTTTATAGCTTTGAGTAATTCTCGTCCTTTGGTTGTTGTTAGTCTGGAACCCCAGTATACATTTTTGGCATTTAAGTCACCTCCAAGGATAAACCTGGTTCCAAGTTTTTGTAGTAAGTTAATGTATTGATCTTTTTTTAGCGAGTATCTCGGCGGGCAATATATTGCTGAAACAGTAATCGGGTATTTTTTAGTTTTAATACATACCGCTACAGCTTGTATTTTTCGTTCTTCACACTTGTAGCATTCGTAGTGGTAAAGATTTTCTTTCACGATTATGGAACTACCTCCTCTTGCGCAGTTATCAGGATGTAGTGCGTGATATATTTTGTATCCTTTTAATTGAATGAATGACTGTTTAGTGAAATGTGATTCAGAAATTAGACACACGTCAATTTTTTCAGTATCTAGGACTACCTGCAATTCATTTTGATGTTGTAGTAGCCCATTTGAGTTCCAAGCCATGATTTTGAGAAAATAATTCATGATTTGCTTTTAGTTATAGTTTTTTTATTGTTATTTTCCATCTTTTTAAGGCGCTCATCAAATGATGTCATTAACATAAGTACTTTATTTAATTTTTCTTCAATGTCAGTATTCGGCTGAGCATCGTTTATTTTTTTGGCTGTGATTTGAGCGTAAGTAATTTTTTCAGTCTTACTTTTATCTTGTTGCCATGGTTGTGGTATTGACTGTGTTGCTACACATGTTTTGTTTATTTTTAACATAGAGGATTGCTGTTGAGCATGTGGCTTTTTCTTTAAATTCTTGTTTTTGAAGCTTTGTAACTCTTTAGCAACCACACACCCCCTGTAGTTTGCGGGGTGTTGTTCGCCACAGTGTATGCATTTTGGTTTATCTTGTGGTGACTTTTGGCAGTCTTTGGTTAGGTGCTTGCCAGTGCACTTAACACATCGTGGTTCTTTAGAACAGTATTTTTGTGTATGACCGTAGGCTTGACATCGTTTACATTGAGGGACCAGCTTCGGTGTCTTAAGGGAGTGTATTTCTACTCTACATCCTAGTATACTTTTTATATCATAAATTTTATTAATATCTTCATCGTTCTTAAAAGTAAGCATAAACATATTTAATGGTTCTTTATTTTTCCATCTTAATTTGTTTACCGCACTTTCTATTTTATAACCTTTGAACTGTAGTTCTTCGACTATTCTATCTGGCATGCACGTATGGTGCAGTTTTTTAGCGATCACTCTTATAGGACGATCTTGTTTATTCTCATATGAGTGCCATGCACAGTTATTGGAGGTCAGACGTTTCGTGATTGACCGATATGTTTCTTCATTATCGGCGTTCACTTTTACACTATCCCCACTTAACATTTTTACTGTAAATGGGTCGCCTAATACGCCTTCTACCAAAAAATCATAAAATTTTTGGTAATCTTTGACTCCATCCACAATTATTGGCGGCGGGGACGGTATTCTTTTGTTTAATTTTACCTTGGGCTCATTATTAATGCCCGGACTAGTAGTGGGGGACGGTGAGTTTATCAGCTTTCTTTTCTTTCTATTTTTTGCACGTACCCAACCAGTCTCTTTAGCCAACTCTTCTTCGTCCGTACAATATTCAGCAGGTTGAGAGGAGTTATATTTAGTATTGGTATCATTAGAAGAGTTAGGAGGCTGCTCCTGCTCATTATTTTTTTGCAATTTTGCTATTTCTAGCTGCAGTATTTCTAGTTGACTTTGCAATTGATGAACCTGGCATTCTAGCTTTTCTCTTGCTGCTTTCTCATTTTTATAGTAAGAATAGAGAATCATCTCATTCTCAGTATTGACTTTAATCGTAGTTGGGGAACCACTTGCCATTTTTTTAGTTTTACCGAACATGTATTATTTTAAACAAAATAGCTTCGCCTTAACAATTGTTCGTACAGCGTATTGCGTAAGTGGGTCATCGCGACGCGCACTGCACTAGTTAGCGGCGTGACGGCGGTAGCCGCTGCGTCGACACTTTTAACTAGAGCACTAGCGCCTTGGGTTCGACACGTTTGCTCTGCACAAAATCGAAAACCGAATTGATATGTATAGAGAGATTGACTAAGTATTTTTGACGGTTGCATAAACTATTAAGCGACAGCGCTACGTGTTTAGGCTACTATCGCCCGCTCGGGGCTTGAGTTATCTTACTTCTCTATTTATATTATGTCTATGATGATGGCATTTCGATGCTTCAACACAGATATTTTTTTTCTAAAGCTGGTTTTAAGTTTTATGTTTATAGTAAATAACATAATACGGTTAATAAAGGAGGTAAAATTATTTATGACGGTCCTAAGCCCGTAAAGTATGAAGGAAAAATTGGATTATTTTAGTATTTTGTACTTCATAGCATTTTATAACTAAGTAGGCAAACATTCAATCAGCTAAGTGCGAGAGGTTAATGAACGCGCACGGTGGCGCGCCAGCCGTTGCCCCCGAGCTCGCGTGTCTGTGTCTGTGCGAGCGGTCCTACTATTGTTTCGCGCTTACTTTCGAGTTCAGTTTTTCACATTTGTTAATTTGTTACTTTTTGTTTGGAATAAAAAAAAATATTACGTATGTATAGTACTACCAAAGGCAAATCATTCTTCGCCCGCAGTGTTAAGTGCGTACACTCGCCCTGATGGATTTCCAAATAAAATCGAAACTACATATTTTATATGTAGTATGCATTTTCTACACATTTAGACATTTGTGCAGCATTTTCTACATGCATTTTTGTAGACAGTTATTAAGCCAAGTCGCGGTTTACACAACGCAGTTGAGCAGCATGATGGAATACGCTCTAAACCTCTTCGATTGAGAGCGGACAGTGGGATGAACATGGATTGATGCAGACTTCTTAAAAATACGAACTTACTTTGAGGGTCAATACTAGCGGTGCCAATATTAGAACCATCTGAGTATCGTTTTCTCACGCGTCTATCGTCATCGCTGTCTTCATTGATATCCTCCGTGTCATCTGCGCTATCCGATTGTTTAATTATTTTACTACGATTACTTCGATGTGGTTTACTGCTCACAATATCGCTTATGTCTTCATTTGTACTGAAAAAAGAAGAATTCATACCAATATTATAAATGTGAAAGTGTGTTCGTTTGTTTGTCCTGCTTTTACATCGAAAGTAACAAACGGATTGACATGATTTTTTTTTTAAGATAGTTTAAAGCCTGGAGAGTGACATAGGCTACTCTTTATCCCGGAAGAACATCTTATTCCCCACGGGAAAAAATAAAGTTTATAATCGTTTGTCCTTCTTTCACTAGATCAATAGATGGCGCTGTCTCATTTCTAAATCGCGCTATGGTTGTGTATAATATACACAAATCAATGGCAGCTCCCCTGGACCACGCGGGCGAAGCAGCGTGTAACAGCTAGAGTGATTTATAACACCTAAAATATTAAAGTTTGTTCTTCATTCACGTCACGTCAGATGGATCAGTAAAGTATTTTTCTGTGAATTTTAGTGTTTGTTTTAGAATACACAGCTAAGGCAGGTCACGCTTAGTTTTTACAGTTCTTACGTCGCACGAAAAAGGAACAAAAGGAGATTGACCATGGGCGTACTGCCCGTGATAATGGGCTTGTTGCCCAAGTTACAAAATTATAAAAACTCTCTATCAGTAACGTAAAATACATAAAACTAGAACGATCTGCGGTCTTAAAATTTCAATAACTTATGTCCGACGTGCTTTATGTTCGGTCAAAGTTTGGTGGGAAAGTCCATTTTAAAGGTATGAAATTATAAAAAAAAAAAAATACCATTGTAGAAACAATAAAAAATACTATAACTTTTGTTACGTCACTGGCTACATAAACGCAATATTTAACATAGCATCATATCTCGAGAAGTTTTTATGCAATCGAAGTAATTATTTCACCTTTAGTTATATTATTGTGACGTCTTTAAATAACAAATCGAAAAAAAAAATGGGATACAAGCCTAATAGGCTTGTTAATTAGTTGTGTCTTAGGAAAAAGTTTACTGACAAAGTTCTAAAATAAAGAATTGATTTTACGGTAGGTTTTCATAAAAGTTTTCTTCGGGGATAAGTTTATCAGAATTTTTAAGTTTATTGTTGACTTCCGATCTAAAATAAAACCATAATGGCGGTATTTACTAATGAGAGTTGCTAACATCTATAAATGCAAGTCCCAAGAAATAACAAAAATCGCTACAAAATCGCTAAAACCAGTGTTATGCACTTTTATACCACCATTTATACCACATTACCGTTTGGGCCACACACTTGTAACCCGCTCCTATCTGACGATTTTGTCGTAAAATCTTTTTTCTGTTGCTAACACTTAAACAAAAGTCACCACTTCTAGTGACAATATCGCTAAATTGGCAATACTATTATAAATATGTCACACGATAGGGATGTGGCTTCTTATTGATTCGTGAATCAAATAATATCAATTAGGATAAATTGTTATTTGTGTAATTAATTATCATTGTGTTTTGTGTTTTTAAAACCCCATTTAATATAGTACTGACAATAATTAATGTGAAAATGATACATCTAATTCGCTGGATGTACGTTTACGTAGTTCTGTTAGTACTTATACTGTGGTATGGTTTAACATAACCTAAAATCAAACGCATTTTAAATATTTCTGAACTCCGGAAACCAATGCCCTCCAAACTTTCTAGAACGTATCTAGTGACTTTAAGGAACTAAGTAAAGGTTATTTAGTGATGACACAACAATTTTATTATTGGGCCCGCCCGATGTGAAGCGGTTACCGTAGCCATATTAACGCTCGCAACCCTAAAGGGAATTGTTATTTGGCTGCGGTATTCTGTGAGGTGGAGGTACATTCCCAGTCGGGTAGCTTACAATAGGCATCTGAACAATGTTCTAAAATTATAAAAACTCTCTATCAGTAACGTAAAACACATAAAACTAGACAGATCGCAAACTTATGTCCGACGTGTTTTATGGTCGATCAAAGTTTGGTGGGAAAGTCCACTTTAAAAGTACGAAATTATAAAAAAATAATATTACCATTGTAGAAACAATAAAAAAACTTTTGTTACGACACTAGATACATAAACGCATTATTTAACATAGCTGTCGTAGCTGGCGTATCGTGACGTCATAATACTGTAGCCTTTTGTATGAAGCGTTTTCGGGATAGTCCAAAATTGTGATCTTCAAGTTATTATATCTCGAGAAGTTTATACGCTATCGAAGTAATTCTTTCGCCTATAGTTATATTATTGTGACGTCTTTAAATAACAAATAGAAAAAAAAATGGTTCAGATGCCTATTACGCTCTCTACCTCTCTTTTCGCCAGAGCTTCGTTTGTCAGTCAGCAGGGTGCACCGCGTGCAGGTTAAGTTAGCTTTGGTTCAAAGATGTTGTCGAACTCCTTACACCTCAAAAATGAATGATATAAAAAAAAACATCTAGCACACTTAGTCTGTGGTGCAAATGAAAATACCTTTCAATATGTGAATCATCAATTTTTGATATTTCATAGTAGCTAACATCATCTTCAATGACTTCCTCAGCTACAGTGTCATTTTCCAAGATCTTGCTGTGAGCTTCTAAAGTTTCGTCGAATTTCTGAAAACAAATAGACCAAATCTACTGTATAAACAATAGTAAATTAATTAGATAAATTAAACGGGTCACTCGCGTCTTTTTGTCGGGAAAGCCGACTAGTTTCGATCTCAAAAGGAGACCTTCTTCAGGGGGGAATGTCCAGACACGTCCACCCTTTGTCTCTCGCGCCGGACACAGTGTCCGGGTGAGACAAAGGGTGACAAACGAGACGAAACTAGTCGGCTTTCCCGACAAAAAGACGTGAGTGACCCGTTTAATTTATCTAATTAATTTAGTATAATGTCTCACGTGAGTTTTAATAATATTATATAAACAATAGTCTTCCATACAGCAGATAGTCATCTGTCTAATAAATTACTAGGGTGTTGTCCAGATATGCCATAATTTTAACAAAAAAAACCGACTCCAAAATCTTATCTACATTATGAAAAAAATACCCCAATGCTTGTAGACTAGTCTTCATGGGTGCGGAAGGAGGCGAATCGTATTTGGTGGAAGGCTTATATCTAACAGTGGGTATCTAGATACAGGCTGATGGAGATGATGAAAAAAATATGGGACCAATCTGGAAGTACACTCTTTCAAATAAAGAAGTTATTTTCAAATCAGTTTATAAATGACGGAGTAATGAAGTAACAAACATTAAAAACAATACAGCTGAATTGAGAACCTTCTCCTTTTTTGGAGTTGGTGGCAACATCGAGACAATTAGACTTATATACCCAAAAATGATTGTTAAGAGAAGACAGTGTTGCTAGACCGCTTTTTTAGGTTAAACTGTAATGTCCCGCGCGAGACAGTACATATCCCGCTTTTGGCAGGGGACACCAAAAATTATGATTTCGTCAACTGAAATTAATTGACGGAATGCCAGAGTTTGAATCTTTGGAAAAATATAAGTAATTTAAACTTTAATGAACTAAAATATTTTGATCTTTCATTGTTTACACTCACACAAAAAAGTGGTTACCCATTACAACCTATAAAAAAAATGTATGTAACGAATATGTTTTTTTCCAATAGTCCTGCTTTATTAGAACATGTCCCGCATTTTTACTTTCAAAAGTCTAAAATCCCGCTGTGATCTAAAATAAATCTGGCAACACTATTTCGAATCGAGTGGCGATAGCGCTGGCGTGCAGTGTATGTCGCAATAAAGAAGAGGACGCGTCTGGACATTCGCCTTGATAAAGATCTTCGTCCGAGATCGAAAACAGTCAGCTTTCCCGACAAAAATACATGAGTAAATGATTTGGGCAATGAAATTTTAGCTTAGTATTAATATAGATTGCGCTGGTGGATTTTACTTTTAATCTAGCATTGGTCTTTATTGTCTAATTTTAAGACAAATATGAAAACTTACATTCGTTTTCTCGAAGACACTAGTTGTAGTGTCTGCCGTAAGTTCTAATTTCATAAATACATTTTGATGTATTTAAGAAATCAGTACTTTCGGCCGAACGTGGATTTATCTTCTCGGAGCAGGCCCCAAGTTTTTAGTAATAGGGGGCCATTCAAATATTACGTAAGCGTTTGAGGGGGGCGGGGGGGTCTTTGCTTTGCTTATTTTTGATGATATGGTGGGTGGAGGGTCGATATCGTGATTACGTCAGCAGTTATTATTTACTTTTTTACACAAATGGCAACCCACAAATTGTCTATGCTTGAAAAAAAAACACACATGTCGGGGATTCCCACAAATAATGAATATGTTATAGGTACTCGCTTAGAAGCGAGTGGGGGAATTACCGCGCGCTACTCACTTGTTACTTGTCTCAATTTCTTTCGTCAATCTATTGTTTCGTTTCGATTCGAATGACGATTTGACTGATTTGACGATTTCACTACCAATGATTACGTAAGCATGGGAGGGAGGGGGGGGAGGTTTGCTTACTTTTGCCGACAAGGGGAAGGGGGGATATAATACTTGAATGGCCCCTAGTGATAAAAAGGCGTATTAAAAAAACATACCATATTCTCCAGTCCCTTTATATGCAACTCCTTCGTAGCTTCTAGAAAATCATTCAAATTATCTATATCGACCATAACTTCTCCAGTGTAGATGTATTCCAATACTTGGCTCAGTGTTTTGTATGATATTTTCTGTAATAACACAATAATACAATATTGCACAATGTGAATATTACACCACCCCTTTGTGATGCCTGCTGGTTATTACTTTCCATCACCCATATGCTCTCTCTCATAAAAAAATATATATTAAGTTATGACAGGTAGCCTTATCACTATGCAATTTCATTTATTTATTTCTTCCAATTTAGAAAGCAAGTTATGGGGTGTAAGTGGTTCATCAGCATCTTTGAACCAAAGCCAACCTCACCTGCACGCGGTACACCCTGCTGACAGAAAAACGAGGCCCTGGCGAAAAGAGTGGTATGGCATAGCGTATATTTAAGCTGCCCGACTGGGGAAGTACCTCCACCTCACAGAATACCGCAGCCAAATAACAATTCCCTTGAGGTTAGTTGTGTTCCTGCGAGTGAGTGAGGTCACCAGAAAGAAAGAAAGGAAGGAGAATAGGCTGGCAACGGATCGGCGACCCCTTGGTATTGCTGATCTCCATGGGCGGTGGTGATTGCTTTCCATCAGGTGACCCACATGCTCGTTTGCTACCCTCACATATAAAAAAATAAAAAAAATTCTCAGGGGTAAAGGCCTCTTTTGTACTGTTTCTCTTTTCTCCACACCAATTGGTCCATCAATTCAATTAACATTGCATTTCTTCTGTATAATGGCCTCTGCGCACTAGTCGGCTTCAACCATTATGTTTGTTCAGCCCCGAACACTATGCAACCAGCCATTTAAATTGTTGGTCATTGTGACCATAGGCAAGGTCGCCTAGTGTGTGGAGGCCAGTGCAGATAGTACTAATGTACTATACGACCTTATAATTAATCAATACTGAGATAAAGTGCATTTAGTGGGTATTGCCAAAGCAAATTGCATTTTCAGACACAAAACAGTTTACATGACAACATTGCAATTTTTTTTAGGTTTATTTGCCAGTTGGCATTGGCAAGTATCTAAGATCATATTTACATATATTGTTGATAGATGTTATTATTTTAAATATTGGAGAAAACATATTTTCCTTGAACAGAGACTTAGATTGATTTTTCACTCCTTTGAACTATGTATTGTAAATTTCATCTAAATTGTTACAGTTGTATACAAGATCCTTGTGGCATAATACAAGAATTGCTTGTTTATAGGATAAGATTACAACATAAACATCGGTAAAATATAAAATGCAAAAATTCGTATTCAAGTTGAAGAGCACTAGACCAGTCCTCGAGAGGTCGTGGGTTTAAATAGGCTATTTTCCAATGTTTAAAAATTGTACAAATAAATTAACAATATCGTAAAATACACAAAACTATAAAGATCTGCAAACTTTCATTCTAATATCTTCAGTCAGACTTTTTTTTAGCGTCGATCAAAGTTTGGCGGGAAAGTCAATTTTAAAAGTATGAAATTATTAAAAAATAATATTTCCATTGGAGAAGCAATAAAAAATGCTATAACTTTTATTATGATACTAATTACATAAACGTAATATTTAACATAGCTGTCGTACAAATTTCTGATTTTATTGTAGGCATACAAAATACAAACGTCATAATTTGGTAGTGTTTTGTATGGAGCGTTTTGGGGCAGTCTAAAAATTGTGATTTTCAAATTAACATATCTCGAGAGATTTTTGTGCTATCGAAGTAATTCTTTCACCTATGGTTATATTATGGAGACGTCCCTACATATCAAACCGAAAAAAATGTTAGTCAAATATCCTATTCCACCTAGGCGGGGGAGGTGAATTTTCTTATTTTTAAAATATTTATAATATTCTAGTTGGACGAAATGAACTACTTAAATAATGGTTTATGGTTTAAGACATTTATTTCTCAAAAACAGAATACAGTATTCACTTACATTGAGAAACACTAGAAAACATTAAAATTTTATAGTTGATCACACAGAGTGAGGAGAGGAAATTTTAGTTGATCTCATGGATCGAGGAACGAAGTGGTAGTAAATATTATTATTAATTAGATTTACTACATTTAGAAATTGTACTTACATAATATCTTCTAAAGTTAACAAACGCTTATGAGGTAGGTATAATATTAGCATAGACTTACTTACATTTAGGAATAATACTGGATGTGGGCACTGTATTGAGGAGATTAGTTCTTTGATGTAAGGGCTGGCGAGAGCTAATATAATCTGATGGACTTTCACAAAGTGTCCATCGGCAGCTAGTGTCATGTCCACAAATTCTTCATTCTAGAACAAATTCACAGGATTAATATGTAGACTCTGCCAATGCTTGGGGTTTCTCTCTCTGCCACACGATGGACCCGACACCCGCACCATCCATGGAAGCTAAGAAGTTCGTCTCGTCAGTAAAAAAAAATCCATTTTTGGACATGTCGCTTTATACGTAGGGACTCTCGATATTATGGTTGTGTTAATGTAAGTATGTTGGTTATTACATCAGACTTTCACGATCTATTAAGATATTTGGCGGATAATAATATATTTTGGGTTTTTGGGTGGCTGTGATTACCTTTTTGAGGGCTGGATCGTGCTTGGGCATAATTCAAACTTTATGTACAGTCATGTTAATTTAAACTAAGTGTTATACTAAAATGGAAGTGATGTAGCACATGATAGTACAGAAGTTGTACAGTATGCAACTTTTTGACATTACTCCAAACTAAAACCTGTTGAAACTTATAGTTAGATTCGGTTAAAATGAAACCTCACAAAAAATATTACTTATGGATAAGTATGCTATTCTATATTTAGTGACCGTGGGATAATAATTAGGATGTTGACTAACAAATTATAAAAAGATAAAAATGAGCTTGACCGCATCATAGCGGGTGGCTTTTTTTTCTTATATTTGTTACCAGGTTATTAGTATTTTATGTGTTGTTTACAGTTTTAAGGTTGTTAAAAATTTTCTTTACAAATTATATATAGGAGAGCAGTCGTTTCTTTTTTAATTATCTCTATGTATACCAGTCTAATTGTACATGTAAGTTAAGCAACGTCGTCCGCAGCCTGTCTATGATTGGGTTTATTTCTCTTAACCTCCTCCAAGCTTCGGAGTATAGGGTAAGCCAAGTCAGCCTATTTGCGGATTGAAAACGTTGGCCTCCGCCAACCAGAAATTGAGCAGTGGTATATGGTGGTAATGATATATATTCTAAACCAGTTCGATAAAGAGAAGACAAAGAAAAAGACCCGTATCCGTTGCAGTGGGTGGGATTATTAGCGGTTATGTCGAATATTCGTAAAACAACAAACGTTACCTGCTGAAGACTACTCAATCCACTGCAGAGACTATTTTTGTATGCATCCCAAGATAAAGAAAATGTCGACTGAGCCATCGTTTGTATTAACTTTTATAATTAAAAGACTAATCCTTCTTATAATAGCGATTAATCAGAACAAAAACGAAACCGAGGAAACAAAATATGCTGAAAATTGAAATAACCAAGCCAACGACAAAGAAGCCAACACAGTGTTAACCTTCTCAAATTTAGAAATGTACTAAAATACAATTATAACAAAAAAACCTAAGAACTCAACCGGAGAAAAGTCCTAGTTTTACCATGATTAGAATTTTATTCCATATTGATTAATGATCTCGTAAAACAAAACAGTATATTTTTTTCCAAATTTTAATTAATATATGGTGGTAAATTATTTACTTTTTGACCGAGCCAGTGAGAGTTGTAGACGTCCCATCCCTAATCCATAATAATCGAGGGCATCTCTACTAGTGTTTGTTTGACAAAATATGTACATACAAGCATAAGAGTGTCGATTAGATTGTGGAGTTGTAAAATAAACATTTATAGAACTCTCGTTCCCAGCGATCGAGGTATGACGAAAAATATTTTTTTCAATTTTGTTTGCGATATAAAATGCGCATAATTTATTGTGACACAAACGTGCAGGTTTGTGACACAAATAACTCTTGAACCACAACTCCGATCTTCAAAATATTTGTTAATTGTATAATTATTACGAATTTTATTTCTTAATTGTATAATTAACAAATATTTTTGTATAAAGACATTATTACAAATAAATTTGACAAAAAACCGGGTTGCACTACGGGAATGCCGGCAGAAGTGAAAACTTGAACATTGACGTTATGCATTTTTGAATATTTTGGAATGGTTAGGGAATAATTACGCACGAATTGCTTTAATTATCAGTATAAAAGTATTATCATTTATGTGGTAAAATACAGTATTCATAATTGCGCTATCGTTCACAAATATGACAATTTATATTACATTAAAAATAAACAGCAGGAGCTGGAATACATTTTCGCCGCGTGGTAGAAAGAGAGGGCGATATTACTTCCTTTCCTACGCCGCACCGGCGGTCTACTCTCCCTCCGTCTTATGAATTTTCGATCAAATCATGTGTCCTGACGCGAGTCTAACATTTTTACCCATCCCAAAAAGTGCACAACGCCGCTAAAAAGTTTTCACTTCAAAAATAGGTATAATAGTGTTTACAATATTGGCGTTATCGTGAAAATAAATAATGTACTATTATCCCCAAACGGCTGATTTTGATGAAACTCTGTAGAAGAGTAGTTTAAATACTTACAATTCGCATGTTCGTGAGGCCATGTAACCGGTTTAATAATTATTTGTTTAGTTTTTATCTACTTAGCTGAAGTACTATTTTATTACTAGCTGGTGCATGCGACTTCGTCCACGTGAAATTTCATAGCTTCTAGTGACTTTTGCTATGCATTTTTTAACAATGCAATTTCAATTTAAATGACAAAAATCATTTTGACTAAGACCAAATTTCAATGAAACAAAGTCTATATGTTGCTCCTAGCTGAGCATAATCGATTAGTGAAAGCCGCAAAAAATGTCTATAGGTTCAGTAGTTTCAAAGATTAGCCAGTGTACAGTGCACAGGTAACTGATTGTAAAGTAGAGGTTAATAATTACTATAAATATAAGGATAAATTTAGTGTACACTGCCAAAATATAACAAATTTCCTGAACATAAACCTAAAATCTGAATAGCTCAGTATAAATCTACTAAAATAGTAGTAAAATGGTAACAATATAAACACAATCACAGATAGACAGACCACAGAATGCCACAGATAACAGCATAAACACCTTATTGGATAACAAGAAAGGGCGGGAAACTTCGAACGCGTCGGAGGCATTTTGCACTTTAAGAAAATTGAAATTAATTTTCTCTGTAAATATAGTGATCAGTTGAGTCCATTTCTTGTAGTTAGCTTATTTCTTTGTATATAATTCTATTTGTGTATATTTTTCCTGTGAGTTGGTAAGTTTTACAAATATATCTAATGGTGTAGGGTCAGAGTAACTATACCCGGGTATAGTTACTCTGATGAACGATCCACCGGACATTTGCGCGGGGGATTTAAGCCAGGGCTTGAATCCCCCGGTCGCAAATTATGTTACAATTACGGACGAGGAAACAGCTACCGACGGTTCTCAAACCGACAGCAGTCGCAAAAGAAAATGTTTGCATAAGTTATGTAAGCATTGTAACAAAAGACGGAGAAGGAAACAAAAAAATTCAGATACTTTATTAAAAGCAATAGATACTGAATTAGACTGCATGTGTGATGTAATGACTACTTCCACGGAAGGGTCAGTGCCCCCAATAGCAAGTACGGAATCAGTCCCACAGCAAACAGGTCGTAGGGAATATGTTAGCACTGATGTTGCTCCATATGTTGTCCATGTACAGCGCATTCAAATTACTCCTAATGATGGTACTGTACTGCATCCTATCAGCTTCGGTAATTTCCTAAAAAAACAAAATTTTAAAAATATTGTATCTGGTAGTGTCAAACGAATTGGAAGGAACAGATGCACAGTTTCATTTTCTTTCTTTCAAAGTGCAAATGACTTTATAAATAACCCAAATTTAGAGAAAAACAATTTGAAAGCTTTTGTTCCTTCTTTCAATATTACTCGATTAGGTTTGATTCGTGGTGTGCCAGCAGAGTGGCTCCCGGAAGAGGTAGTTGCTAACATAACTGTACCCATTGGTTGTGGAAAAATTATAAAGGTAAGACGCTTAAATTATAAAGTTAATGTCAATGGTTCACCAACATGGAAACCATCTCAATCTGTAGTATTAACATTTGATGGGCAAGTACTACCAAAAAAGATTTTCATGTGTTATAACTCTCTGTCTGTCGATCTATACACATACCCAACAATTCAATGTTTCTAATGCTGTCGCTATGGGCATACCAAGACTTTGTGTAGATCTAAACCAAGGTGTTTCAAATGTGGCCAGGAACATACTGGTGACTCTTGCGATGTAGAAGAAGATTGTGCCTCCTGCATTATGTGTTCAGGCTACCACTATGCAATAAACAAAATCTGCCCTGAATTTAATCGTCAAAAGGATATTAAATTGACTATGGCCCGCAGCAGCATATCATATGCTGAAGCTAGTAAAATGCACCCACAAGTCTCTAAGTCATATGCAGATGTGGTAAATTCAAATCCACCACCACCACTTCAGCAACCTGTCTCGAGACCTCAGTTATCAAAGTCAAATACAACTTCATATAAGAAAACGGTTTTCCTGAAACCTCGTACTCCTCCCAAACTAACCAAGGGTTATGATCGTGCAGGTCATAATGCCATTATAGCAGGCTTTCAAGGACCATTTGCTCAAGAAAATGGGTGCGCCCTTACACACGCACAGGCACAAATTTCTAAGGAAGCAGATTCAGTTGCTAATGTCAACATTAATAATATCATTCTAGCCCTAATTAACTGTTTATTATCTAATAATAACACTTTGAAACCGACCCACGTTGCCGCGATCAATGATCTTATTGCAAACCTTAACAATAATATTACCAATAATGGGCTCGAAGGTAATTCAATGGAATTGCCGAAGCATTCTTTCTAAAAAATCAGACTTAATACATTTAATTAATAAATATAGTCCAATAATAATTGCTCTTTCAGAAACCTGGTTAAAACCAGGATTCAATTTTAAAATTTCAGGTTATACTTGTATCAGAGATGACAGATGTGATGGGTACGGTGGTGTGGCCATATTAATCAAAAATTCTACCCCGTTTTCTCATCTAAACTTACCTTCTCGCAATATTAATTCTAATTTGAATATTATAGGCATACGGGTAGAAAATATTACAATAGTTTC
Source organism: Hypsopygia costalis (assembly GCA_937001555.2). Lineage (NCBI taxonomy): Eukaryota > Metazoa > Arthropoda > Insecta > Lepidoptera > Pyralidae > Hypsopygia > Hypsopygia costalis. The sequence continues at coordinate 24,775,377 of OW443338.2, read as the reverse complement.
AATTTACTTACCTCGTCCTTCTCCTTCTGTTTTTAATGAAATCGACAACCTATTCAACAATTTACCGGAGCCGTTTTTAGTGTTAGGTGATTTTAATTCTCATCATCAATCTTGGGGTAGTTCAATCTCCAATAGTGATGGCGAGAATTTATTAGAAATATTAGATTCACATAATTTATGCTTACTAAACGTTGGTGTTCCAACTCGCCGCACTAACCCAAATGAAAACAGAAGTGCCGTAGATCTTTCAATTTGTTCACCTAGATTAGCTTCGATTATGCAATGGTCACCTCTCGAGTCAACATATGGCAGTGACCATTTTCCTATTATTATTTCTACTCCTATTACTTCTCCTCCTACTTTTAAAAAAAGACCTCGTCTAAAATATAATCTAAATAACGCTGATTGGCAAAAGTTTAAAAGTACAGTTGATGCCAAAATTACACATTTGCCTCAAGTTGTTCAAGGCAGTGAAAACGATTCCTCCTTGGCACTTGCTAAGCTATTGACCGAAGTTGCAGATCAATTATTTCCTGTCAAAAATTCAGTTTCTGGTAAAATTCCTTCTCCGCCTTGGTGGGATAAAGAATGCACGGAGGCAGTAAAAAAGAGAAAAGATATGGAACACAAATACAATCAAAATATGAGTACTGAGAATTTTAACACACTTAAAGATGTAATTGCATCAACGAAACGTTTACTTAAACAGAAGAAACAAGAAGGTTGGAGATCATTTTGTGCTTCTCTCTCGCCGGACACGTGTCCATCAGAAGTATGGCGGAATATCAGGCGATTTAGGTCTGCCTTTAGCAACACCTCTTTCTCATCTATATCTTCCTCTTTAGTCGACGAATTTGTAGACCGTTTAGCACCTCCTACTGTACCCGAACATCTTGTCCCCATACCGCCTACTATTAATAATCTAAACCCCATCATAAATTCTCCTTTCACTCTATCTGAACTCAGAGGTGTTTTATCCACTGTGAAGGATAGTGCTCCAGGCGAGGATGGCTTGCCTTACTCTTTTCTATATAATTTAGATGATACGGCTCTTGAATATTATTTAAACATTATAAATTCTATTGTGATATCCGGGAATGTTCCATTGTCATGGAAGGCACAAGAAGTAATACCGGTCCTTAAACCCAATAAGCCGTCATGCGATCCGTCTTCATTTAGGCCAATTGCTTTATCAACAGTGCTAGCTAAAGTTGCTGAACAGTTGGTCAAAAATCGTTTAGAGTGGCACATCGAAAGTGAGCGATTGCTATCTGATAGCCAATATGGATTTAGGAAAGGAAAAAGCACTCTAGATAGTATTGGTATATTCACTACAGACATACATTTGGCTCTTACAGATAAAAAACTTGTAATTGGAGCCTTTTTGGACATATCTGCTGCGTATGATAATGTAGTTCTAACGATTTTGCGCGAAAAACTACTGCTTCTAAAAGTTCCTGATATCTTGGTCAATTTTATAATTAACTTATTCACTGATAGACGTATTACTGTAGTTTTAGATGATGGCACTAAAGTCACTCGATCTGTTTCAAATGGTTTACCGCAGGGTTCTGTACTTAGTCCGATTTTGTACAATATTTATTCATATGACCTAGAGTCTTCACTAAAAGGAACGGTAAATGTTTTACAATATGCTGATGATTTACTCCTGTATAAAACCGATAAAACAATAGAAAAAGCATCGGCATCCATGAACGTTGCTCTTGAATATTTAAAAATGTGGCTTGATCAGAACGGCTTAGATCTTTCTGTCTCAAAAAGTAACGTAGTAGTTTTTTCAAAAATGCGCACCACACCGAATGTTAATATTACATATAACAATAGTTCATTGCCCGTTCAAAATCAAGCGAAATTCTTAGGTGTAGTGTTAGATAGTAAACTCACAGGACTAGCCCATTGTGAACATGTTGTTGCTAAATGTGAAAAGTTGTTGAATATAATGCGGTGTTTGTCAGGAGTATGGTGGGGTGCCCATCCATATTCTTTGAAGCTGCTTTACAATGCTATTATCAGAAGCGTCTTGGAATATGGGTCTTTTCTCATAGTCGGAGGAAGTGTAGCTGGAAGTAAAAAACTTGATGCTATACAATCTAAGGCATTGAGGATAATAATTGGGGCTATGCGCTCTAGTCCTATTAATGTTCTACAAATTGAATGCTGTGATCCACCATTAGACTTAAGACGACAATATTTATCGGACAGATTTATTTTCCGTAACATTCAATTTTCTGAACACCCACTTTATATAAAACTTAAAAGGTTGAATGAATATATCATATCATCGCCCTCTTGGACACATAAACCATTACCGTATATCATTCAAAGTTATAGAAAACTAATTTCCATGCCCACAACAATGCACAGTTCGCCCACATTACCATTATTTACAACTAATTTTGAATCATTAATTGAACATCCAGTCATACATTATTATATTGGTATAAATAAAAATGAAGTTCAGGCTAATATTATATTCAATAATAACATTGCAGATACTTATCCAAGTTACCATCATATTTTTACAGATGCCTCTAAATCATCTGAGTGTCAATGTGTTGGAGTAGGAGTTTATCACGCACAATATAATGTAGTGGAAAAAATTAAAATGCCACCTGAATCGTCAGTATTCACAGGAGAATGTTATGGATTGTTTAAAGCTTTAGAGTATATTTTAATTATGAGATTACATAAAACAGTCATTTTCACTGATTCCAAAAGCGTCCTACAAACGATGGATAAGTACCCCTTCAAAATGAAACCGTGTTATCCCGTGATTGTTGATATAAGGAACAAATTGATGCAATGCAAATTAAAAGGTTACTCAATAATTTTTGCGTGGGTACCTAGTCATAGCGGTATCAAAGGAAATGAAAGAGCTGACCTATTAGCGAAGGATGCAGTTCAGTGCGGCGACATGTTTCCTTACAAAAATTATAGTCATGATTTGTTGACTCTGCCCAGAGCCTATCTACTTGACTCATGGAGTGGGCGTTGGACAGAGAGCAGTAAAACCAAAGGGAGACATTATTATAATATTCAACCGAACATTCCATCTAAACCATGGTTCTTCAAAGTTAAATGCAGTAAAACAGTTACTTCTATCATATCACGTATGCGAATTGGTCACGCTTGTGTTCCTGTCCACCTTGCGAAACTACGCATCGTGGACAGTGATACCTGTGAATGTGGGACTGATGTTGGCGATTTTAATCACATTTTCTTCTCCTGTCCTTTGTTTGATCATACAACCTTATTCGATTCCCTAGTAACACACAAAGTTCCTTTACCTACCAACATTACTTACCTACTCATGTATCCTATGTTGTACTATAAATTATTATCCAATTTTATTACAAGTAATGATATCAAACTTTAAATTATTTTATTCTATCCTATTAAATAACTCTACTGATCCTTTTCCAAATTCCGTTTCCGTCAAATTTTTTATATCCTTCCCTAAGTTTCCCAAACTTTGACACTGGCAAAAAGTAGCAACACTATTGCCATAAGAAAGAAAAAAAAAAAAAAAAACACCTTATTGAAATTGAATGTCATGTCTGTGGTATACATACACGCAAAGAATAAAGTGGCCTCCAGGGACAGACAACACTGCCCGCTGCCGTTTTACACAAAGTATGTATGTAATATTACATAGACAATGATCCGAACGAGAGTGATAAACAACATTATTTTGAACCCTTTGCTATTGTAATAATGTATGATGAGGCACGGTAGTTACTTTTTTTAAATAAAATAACTGATCTTTTATTGTACCTATCCCCTTCCTGAATTTTGTGGATTTCTTTGTGATAAGATGATGATCTATGGAATTTATTTTCCTAGAAAGTTTCATTTGAAAACATTTTTTCATATTTAAGTGCATCCTATTGCTTTCACACCATATGATTAACCTATCTATATCGTCTTGCAGAAGCCCAGCGTCACATGAAGTTTCAATGTTCGAGCGAATTTAAGATCATCAGCAAATAAGTAGGGTTTAGAAAGATGTAAGCAACCGGGAAGATCATTTACTATATATATTAAATAAAGTGGGTCCTAAATGTAATCCTTGGGAGAGGGGACCACCCAAAGTTATATGGTGGTCAGATAATTCGAAACCGTTAACGACGATATGGAATTTTCTGTTTGTCAAGTTAGATTCAAATCATCTCAGCAAAGCTACTGTGACGCGTAAGAAACTTGATCGAAGCGTAAGAAGATAATTTATATAGTTATTAATTTGCCTTGTGTGAAATCAGTGTAAATTACGTCATACTGTTTGCTTGAATCGAATGCCTCTATAAGAGTCACGGTAAAAGAAAACAAATTAGTTGCAGTAGATCAAGAAACCAACAAATACATGTTGGTAGACGCTAATATAAAGCTTCAAATGTCGCGGCAGATAGGGAATGATAAATTTTAATATTTTATCAAAGCATGAAAGTATTGATATTGGCTTGTAATTTAATATAATGTCTTTAGTATCTGCTTTGTGTACAGGAACAACCTTTGCTGTTAATCAATGTGTTTCAACTAATGAGAAGTGGATATTGAATGATGTCCAATATATGCAGATATGCACATTCTGAGATAAATTTTGTTGGGACACCATCGTAGTATCAACACTGGAAAAGATCCCAGAGCATAGCTCTTTTCCAGTGTTGATACTACGCAACTTTTTGATTAAGAAATTATCATCAATTTTGGAAATATTTAGACATTGGCTATTGGTTTCTATTGAGCGTAGATATAGTGAACAAATTTTGATCACTATCATCCAGTGCGTATACCGATGTAATGTACGATGCAAAACGATCACATCTCTCTGATCCCTTGAAGGATCAGTCATTGTCTCCGGTTAAACACTACATCCTACTCGCCTAGTTTTACCACGTTGTTACCAAACAAGCATATTGCCCGGATGATGTAAATCTATTACTGTAGCCTATAGTATAAGTAGTTTCGCTTGCGCGTTGACATCTTTGATGCTAACACAGCATCTCCTTACTGCTGACCTCAATAATTGAACACAACAATCTCTCTCATTCTCAAAGTCATTAGAAAAAATGGGCCTTCGAAAATGAAATTTCATCCGGCGGGCCGTATGCTTTTTCCACTTTGGTGGTATAAAAAAAAAGAAATACACATTCAGTACACAAAATTTTATTATAATCAATTCAAATGCCCTCTGCCAAATGGTATTTCAGAATTTGTGACCAAATAAAAGTCTCCAGTCATGTTTGCCGGTTCGCCCATATAGCCCGACTGATCGCATATACTCTCAACATCGCGGGTCCATCCGGTACATTTGTATGTTGGGAAAGCTTTCGGATTTGTAATTGATTCCATAAATAATAAACATGCTCTGGAATGGCTGCATCCCTCTGGAACAATAATGAACATTTATATCACAGAAAATAAATGAGCATCAGTTGAACTAGGCCGTCGCCTCCTAGAACGCTAGGGCCGCCACTGTCGAATTTTAAGAAAATTTTATGATGAGATTGATATTCATCATCATCATCAGTTCATTTTAGTCTCCACTACAGGAGCCACGATCCTCTCTCGTCCGTCCCAGACAGAAGGAGGATTTGGCCTACACTTCCCACGCTGGCCAGACGGGTTGGGGACGCCTGATCGATGTTTTATAATGTATTTCCCTTAGTCGCCTTGTACTACATCCACGGGAAGAGACGGAGTGATTCTATTCTAGTCTGCCGGAAACCACACGGCCAGATTGGGATTGTTTGCTATTAACTTAGCTAACTTTTAGTCAGACCAGTATTTTGGAGCTCATCTTATTTTCCTATTGTACCTACCAAATAAGTTTTGTGCGCTGAAATCACAGCCTGGCTGTAGCGCGACGCCCCCATTCGGATAAAAGTCAGCTGTTCCTATTGACTCCATGTAACCTAACAGTCCTCCACAGGTGTGTATTACATCCACATATTCGGCATCGGAGGCATCTAATTTCCATGGATTTGCAATAAAAATCATGTTAAACAGGGGCAGAGCTGGATCTAAACCTGTGAAGAAAAATCAAAATAAATAACTACTAGAAATAATAAAGAAAGAGAATAATTTTAATTTTGTCATCACTCAAGTAAAACTACAGAAACAATAAATAGATATGATAATAATAGATTTTTTAATTTTTTTATTAAATATTCTGGCAAGTCAGCCGAAATTAATAATTTAAATAATAATTAACAATAAGTAAGTAGCTTTTCGTAAGTACGCAACTCAGGGTTTCTCAAATCTTTTTGATCTGCCAGACTCGATAATTATCGTTTTCTTTCAGTGTTTTTTCCACGGATGATTTTTAACAAATTAACTACTGATTAAATAAGAGTTTTAAACAAGGAGACAATAAAGCAAGATCAGGTGTTATAGTTTCGATGCCCGCGCGGCAGTAGCTCTCACCCGGTGCGATTGTAGTAGGCCGCGGGCAACATGTCAAACAATTTCTCTGAATACAACTAATTGTATTGGAAAGTCGGTATAACACATAAAAAGCCTGTCCTCACACTTAAATGCCTATTGCCATCCCTGAACAAAATCGTTTACAATCTTCAGAGTTCGTCTCTGAAACGAGTCACGAGATGCAATAGCTTTAGATAGGTACTTCATGTGCCCAGATATTTCATGTGTTTGTTGAAGTACTGCTATACCTTATTAATATAACTCAGTTGAGGCTTCGCTATATGAGATATCACATGTTTTAGTTTTACCCATTAGTAGAGTTGCCATTCGTCCGGGTTTCCCGTGATTTGTCCTACAGAGGGCGTACGGAGAGCGTCCGGACGGGGTTTCCTTATTTGTAGTATAAGGTTAAAAGTTTTAAATAACTACCGCCCGCCCCATGCTGCGAATAACCGAATCTTGTCACAGAATAAAAAAATAGGACCTACTAGTACTAAAAAACACTGTTGACATGTCCGCGTAATAAGATTCAAAATCCAAAGTTTTACGCTTCACGTACAGCAATGCCCGCAGGACTTCTTATCAGCGGAGATAACCTTAGCTGCATGGAATTACAATACCTCGTTGTAATAGGTGGCACTACGATGTCACCATCGTTCGAAGACGAATTAGCGGCAAAGAGACTAAGGTGTGGTCATGATACTATGTCAACAACTATTCTAAGTATATTTTATTTCTACTAAGTCTGGTGGCAGACAAGCATACGGCCCTCTTTATGTGAAGCAGTTACTGTAGCCACATATTTATGCTCGCAACATGAAATATCGATCGCGCCGCCACTCCGCTGCCAATGCAGCAACTTCTTAAATCCTGGTGATCTCACTCACTCGCAGGAACACAACAATCCCTCAAGAGAATTGTTATTTGGTTGCGGTTTTCTGTTAGGTGAAGCTAATTCCCCAGTCGGGCAGCTTAAAATGATGCGTGTGCCCTTAATTTCGCCAGGGCCTCGTTAGTAAATCAGCAGGGTTCACCACATGTAGGTGAGGTTGTCTTTGGTTAAAGGATGATGAGTGATGAGCCACTACACCCCAAAATATATGCACAAATAATTCTTACGCCAAAACATTTAACACTGACCTGTAATTCTGCCAACTTTTGACTTAGCCACGTGTCCCGCTATTCCCAACACGTGTGCACCAAGACTATGCCCAATAAGATGCACTTGATCCGCAGAGACACCATAGCGAGTCTCCAGTCCTTCTATAAAGTCAGCAAGCTTAACTCCCACGTCCCAGATTTGAAATGTAGCTATTGTATATAAATTATAAGCAACTGTGGTCCAGTCAAAACCAATCACGTTCACGTCTGATGATTCCAAGTAGGCGTCTTTCATCGGAATTACGATACTGTTTTCTAATAGCGGCGTTCTCCAACCATGTGTTATTATTTTAAAAGGCTTCTTTGCAAAAGATTCGTCGATTGATCCATTTATCACTTTTGCTGAGTTGTCCAAAATGATATAATCGTCCTTATTCGTCCTGTAATAATTAATAAGATTAAAATATAAAGTTTGTCTAGGGGCCATCCATGAATTACGTCACACGAATTTCATGATTTTTTGACTCCTTCCCCCGTCCTTGTCACAGCTGGTCACATTTCTGAGACTCCCTCCCTAGTGTGACGTCACTTATTATGCGATTTTACATCTAGAGTTGCAAAAGTTTTTCAGTTTTCGGTTAATAGTTCAAATTTGATGTTTGACCAGGCTTGCCAGGTGTTCGGTATTCTACCGAACCGTTCGGTATTTTACCACTGTGTTCGGTGTTCGGTATAACAAAAATACCGAAGTATGGAAGGTTCGATATTTTTTTTTCTAATAAATTTTTCTCCGTAAACGATTCAACTGTCAGATTTTACGTAAGTAATCGACAATCGATGTTCCCGCTTCGTGCACGCGCTCATTGTTTTCGAGCCATTTCGCGAATTGCGTTGCTAAGCATGCATGACATGTCGCGAAATGCATGAGGTAATTAAAGCAAATCAGACATTGGTGGAAGTGTGCATTAGTGGGAAAAAATAAAATTTTTATGAGTTACATACGTTATAAAGTATAATGGTACTTTGTATTTTAAGTCAATAATATAAATAAATGATTAAAACTTGTTTTTTTCAATTATTTATTTATATTATTGAAATGTCACGTTACGAAATGTAGACCCTTCCCACCCCCTTGTCACACAATATCACACTTCGTCGACCTCCTCCCTCCCCCTTAACGTGTGACGTAATTTATGGATGACCCCCATGGCGTTTAAGTATTAGTGTAGGCATTCATTTCATATTAAATATTAAATTATTTCTGAACAGTTTACACAGGGCCATCTAGCCCCAAATTAAGCGCAAAGCTTGTACTATGGGTACTATAGACAACGTGATAAATGTACTTAAATACATTTTTTTTAATACATATTTAGTAGGTATACATAGAAAATACCTAGTCTAACACAAACAGACATGTTCAGGCACACAAATGTTTGTCAAATGCGGGGATTGAACCCTCGACCTCGGAGTCAAAGTAGCCATTCGACCACCGGGTTCGTCAATACTCTGACTCGATTATTCTATATTACACAAGATTAAAAAAATGGTTGTTTATACAACTTTATTTTAATTAGATACAGTGGATTGAATACAAAATGAATGTACAATACTTCTTAGGGCTTACGTACTAGACCAGTCTTTATCATTTATTATTATTGACAGGAGGACTAGCTCTGTCTTTGCTCTAAAATCAGTTTTGAGATTCAGCCAGGAAACGCAGCCAGTGTTCTTGCCTCGCTGCCGCATGAGACCGATATTTTTGAACCATAGTTTTTTTTAATTAGTTTTATTTTTTAAGTAATTATAAGATTACTTTATTTTTAGTTACTTTAGTTTAGTTTGTACTTTGTTGTACTTTAAGTTAATATGCAGGGTGCTAGAAAATAATCGTTCATATGGCAAAATAAGTTTCAGAAAAATATCTTACTAGAGCAGGTATTTGATCAAAGAGTAGACTACTTGACTTACTTAGTATACAGTCGAAATTCCAATTGCATTTCTCCTCTGTGATTATTAGACTGGAGGTAATCCAATTCCTGTTTACTGACAGATAAATTAACATATTGAGGTACCCCATCACCATCGGGGAAATATATCCATTTATCCCCGTAGTCTTCACCATATTGATTCGAATATCGGAATTTTGTACTGTTCGTAGCCTTCACATGACCTGCAAGATGATTTAAATTAAGCAGTTTATCCCAAAGGTGGGTCGCGATGAAACTTATCGGATGGGTGAATTCTAAAAAACTGGTAGGATGTAGGTCGGCAATATGAAACTGATTGTGACAGCCCTACTTTACCCTAGCTTTCTCGTGGAATGCTCGTTGTAATGATCTCAATGATTTTTAACCCTTAATTCAAAAGAATGGTGCTATAAGTTTGACGTATCTATCAGTGTGTTTGTGTCATCTATCATAGCCCCTAAATTAACCGACATTATAGGACCGATTTTGATGCGGTTTTATTTTGTTTGTTTCCTGACGTGAACGAGATAAAAAAAATGTGTTTAACGTTCATCATAATATAATCATAATCGACCTACAGAATCAAACGATATTTTTTCTTTTATATATGACAGAGGGGCAAACTAGCACCTGATATTAAGAAATCACCAACGATCCGTTGCCAGCCTATACTCCTTCCTTTCTTTCTGGTGACCTCACTCACTCGCAGCAACGCAACAACCCTCAAGGGAATTGTTATTTGGCTGCGATATTACATTAGGTGGAGGTACTTCCCCAATCCGGCGGCTTCAAAAATACGCTATTCCCTTCCTCTTTTTTCGCCAGAGCCTCGTATGTCAGCCAGCAGGCAACACCACGTGTAGGTCAGGTTGGCTCTGGTTCAGAGATGTTGATGAACCACATACACAATAAAAATACTTGAGAAGCCTAATTCCATGATACGTTTTAGAGCCACTTTTGGGACTATCGACATTCTTTGCTTTACCTTTAATTATTACTTCAATTAACAGCACCGACAAAGTGAGATATAAATATTTTGTTAAAAACATCATCACACTAACTTCACACTAAACTACTTTAAATTTGACAAAGTACTAGCTAGCAACTAATTTGTCGCAGTATATATGTTAAGTTAATTAGCGATTTAGCAGCACTATTTTGTGTTAATTTATGCAAAATCGATTCAGCCTCGCAATAAATCTCCGAAAATGTTCAGATTTGTCCGCTATAATGGCGGTTTTTTGATACTGGAGAGAAATATTTTGTGTAGAAAATTATTATGTAATGGTAGGAAGTCCAGAGAAGAAATTGTTAGTTATATTTTTATTTTCATCTACGTAATCGTCACCTCGTAATCGTATGATCAATGAAATTTTTAACCGACTTCAAAAAAGGAGGAGGTTCTATATTCGTGAAGCAAAAACTTTGTACCCCTTTTTACGAAATTTGCGCGGACAGAGAAATATGAAATTTCGCACATCTATAGTTTTTTATAGAGAAAGAGTGCAGAATGCTAATATTTTTATTTAAATTATGCACAAAAATACATTAAATCAATAAAAAAAAGAACCATTACTGTGCCATTACGCACAATATTTGACACATATACGCATATAACAACTATTAATCATTATTATTATCAGCCTGTATCTAAATACCACTGGATATTGGCTTTCCTCGTAGCTTTCCATACACGATTAACCGTTTCCCGCATTCATATTTTGAGCCCATTCATCCACACTAACACTTACCTCCCTCATCTGCCACAATGACTCGGCAGATGAGATCGGTCCACTGCCACTTTTTCTCACCCGTATTTGACACATATACGCATATAAGTATACTGTTTTGTTTATCGTTAACATAAAGTCATAATTTTTGAATTATGGTCTAATTTCGGCCACTGCCAAGTGCCCCATGTACTCACTGATAAGATAGGAAACCACGGGGTTGGACACACTAGACACAGAAGACCTGGAAGACCTGAAGGTGGAACAGATCGTAAGATTTTGCAAGGAAACAGGTAGGTTCGATGGAACGCTGTGATTGCCGGATAAACCCACATCCTCCCCAAAAGGGAGGACCAGGGGAGATGGGTGAAATGGCCTCAGGTAAGGCTGATCACCCGCCCGATAGCCGGCGTCCCCGTTGGAAGTAATAATAATAATAATAATTTCGGCCACTACACCCTTTCCGGTCCGCGGACCTCTGCAGATGAGATCGGTCCACTGCCACTTTTTCTTGCTGACTGTAGAGATTCGTTTATTTAGAGATTTTAGAGAAATCCTAATCATAGCTCTCTCCATCTCTCGCTGTAATACTATTAAAACGTTTAGGTAGACAAAAAATAAATAAACAGACGTTATTTATTTATGCACATCGATATTTTGTGACATTACGGGTTCAAATCGGCGAATTTTGGTCGAGGGCATACGAAAGCTGCCGCTGGCTGTTGTCAGAAATCAGTGGCCTTCTTACGGCTCGAAACACCTTATCTAATACGGTACAACCTTCCATAGGAATTCAAATGAACGTAGGTCAACCATAACATGTTTTACTGTTTCTATGTTTACATGTGGGTTATAGAAATGCAGTAAAGGTCTGTGTACATAGGTATATTTTAAATTCTTTTAGAGACTTTAGAAATCTATATATATATATAAAAGAGAAAACTGACTGACTGACATATCAACGCACAGCCCAAACCGCTGGGTCTATAGATTCCAAATTTGGCACATAAGTTCCTTATGACGTCTAGGGGTGCACTAAGAAAGGATTTTTCAAAATTCATCCCCTAAGGGGGTGAAACGGGAGTCCAAAGTTTGTATGGGGAAACAAGATTAGTTGGACTGTTTTATCTGAAACTTTACACGAGTAGTTCTATAGATAAATGAATAAACACGTGTTTCAGGATTTTTCAAAATTCAACCCCTAAAAGGGTAAAATGGGGTGAAAAAGTCTGAAAATCGTCATGGGCATGGTTTTTATGGTTTATCGGGTTGCTGATTACGAAAACAACAACTATTTTATGATCTAACATAGACGACGGTAACATAAAATCACCCCTGTGGGGATGCGATGGGGTTGAATTATATAAAATAAGAAACTGAGTGACTGACTGATATTTATCAACGCACAGCCCAAACTGCTGGGTCTAGAGATTCCAAATTTGGCACGTAGGTTTCTTATGATGTCTCGGGGTGCACTAAGAAAGAATTTTTGAAAATTCATCCCGGGTGGGTGAAACGGGTGTCCAAAGTTTGTATGGGGAAACAAGATTATTTGGGCTATTTTATCCGAAACTTTACAGGAGTACTTCTATAGATAAATGAGTAAACACATGTTTCAGGTTTTTCCAAATTCAACCCCTAAAGCGGTAAAACGAGGTGAAAAAGTCTAAAAATCGTCATGGGTATTGTTTTTATGGTTTATCGGGTTTTTACCTCTAAGAGGATGAAACGGAGGTCTAAAGTTTGTATGGGAAAACGAGATTAGTTGGTTTGTATGGGAAAAGATTGGACTATTTTATCCTAAATTTTACACGAGTACTTCTATTGATTAATGAGTAAACACGTGTTTGCCCCGAATGTCACGCGAGCGAAGCCGCGGGCGAAAGCTAGTATTATATATTCATAACGACTGACAATAGAGCAAAAATAGTACTTATAAAAACGCTCATTTCATTCGTTCGAACGCCAAATTTCGAAAATATTCTGGTAACTTTACAAGTTATTCCAATTTAAAAAATCCGAAAATAAGTACTTATTTGTTGCAAAAATACGCAAAAGGGTTGAATTATATACATCTGATGCTTGAAACTTATGGGTATAGGTACATTGATATTGTATCATAATAGAGAGATGAGATGATTATGATGCAAGTGATCATTGCAGTGAATAAAATTAGTGGAATCTTTGACAAAAAAGTGTTTAAATTGCCGTCGTTGATCGAGTTGATCCAAAATGTCGCGCAAAACGGCAGTAAAATAGCGCTATCGGTTTAGCTGTTGAATTGTTGGAAAGGAAGGAATCCTGATAATATTTTTCGGCATATTCCTGAAACCAGGATGATGATATTATACAAATTAACTTAATACTTGCAAAAAATAATCTTAGACTACAGAGTGGTTGCCACAACGAAACGACTAAGAAACAAAGAAAGACATTTTAGGTTATTTTGTCCTGTCTGTCATTGTTTGTTTTTAATTGTTGTTTGTTGTTGTTTTTGTTTACAAAAATTGCCTCCTAATTTTTTAATAAAACCTGGGTTGGGGGCTTTTGCACGTTTTTGCGTTAGGCAGTAAATGGTATAGATTATATTTCACGGATGAGAATCTCCATCAAGCAAGTCCTTTAAACTCCATGAAAGAGTTAACAGCCTAACATGTTACAGCCAAAGCTTACATTGTCCTGGGAAGGATACCAGGGGAATATTTGTAACGGGTTGGGAACATTCCAACAGGTAAATATTTATCCTTGTTTTAATATTGATAATAAAATAATTCTGAATCATTTATCAGCAAAAACTATACGGTTATCATTTACATTCACAGCGTCTCTTCACATCTTGTTGTAGCTGGTGAGATTCCCAACCAACAGACAATAAGTAAATATATAAATTATATTCTTATATAATTTACATATTTATTTATATAAATTTATGCTGGATATCAAATGAGAGGTATAATGAACGAGAGGGCTCACTATTTTTTTAAATAACTAATAAAATCTTATTTAAAAAAACCTTTTCTATGTTTATTCTTGTTTATAATTGAAATATGCTATGCTCTTAAATTTAATAACCCTAATATAATAATAATAAGTGTATATCTTTGAGATATGATGGTGTATATACATTTTATAACTCATTTATTAAATTTACACACAATAGGCTTGTATCCCATTTTTTTTTTCGATTTGTTATTTAAAGACGTAGCAATAATATAAATATAGGTGAAATAATTACTTCGATTGCATAAAAACTTCTCAAGATATGATAACTTGAAGATCACAATGTTGGACTATCCCGAAAACGCTCCATACAAAAGGCCACCACGTTATGACGTCACACCGTGCTATTTTATATGCATTAAATCAGAGATTTGTACGACAGCTATGTTAAATATTGCGTTTATGTAGTCAGTGCCGTAACAAAAGTTATAGTATTTTTTATTGTTTCTACAATGGTAATATTAATTTTTTATAACATTATACCTTTAAAATGGACTTTCCTATCATACTTTGATCGAACATAAAACACGTCGGACATGAGTTATTAAAATTTTAAGATCGCAGATCGTTCTAGTTTTATGTATTTCACGTTACTGATAGAGAGTTTTTATAATTTTGTAACATGGGCAACAAGCCCATTACTGATTGTGTGTAAATTGTAAATGTAGCACAGCTAAGGTTTCATTTTCAGAACGAAGACTTTGTGGACATGACAATAGCAGCGGATGGACATTTCGTGAAGGTCCATCAACTCATAATATCTCTTGCCAGTCCGTACTTAAAGGAGTTAATTAAATCAGCTCAATGTCAACATCCTGTAATATTTTTTAATGTAAGTTTTTTCAGATGTTTTCAACTTTAGTTTCCACAAAAACTTTATTCTAATAAACATACAAAAAAAATTTTCAACTGTTCTGCCTAATTTTATTGGTATTTTTTTAATTTTTTTCTCCATTAAACTAATTGTTATAATATAACGGGTTAATTTTCAGAAAATTTCATATGAAACACTATGTTCTGTACTGGAGTATGTTTACACAGGAGAAGTTACTGTTGCCAAAGAAAACTTGGATGCGTTGGTGGAAGCAGCAAGGGAGCTACGAATCAAAGGACTTGATAATGTGGTATGTTATGAAGAGTTACTACTGCATGAGTGTCTGTCATTATAAAATTGAGTGCCAAACCTCATTTGTCAAGGGATTTACAGATCCTTTTTGTTGAAGTGAAAACTTCATTAGCGGCTGTGTACTTTTTGGGATGTTTAAAAAATGTTAAACTCGCATCAGGAGACATGACCTGATCGAAAATTCGTAAGACGGAGGGAAAGTAGACCGCCGGCGCGGCGTAGGGAGGAAGTAATATCCCCCTCTCTTTCTACCGCGCGGCGAAAATGTATGCCTGCTCCTGCTGTTTATTTTTAATGTATATAGATTGTCATGTTTGTGTACGATAGCACAATAAATGAATATTGTATTTTACCACATGATTTTGAGGCATGTAATGGTTTTTCATAAAACTTTACGGCACGGATATGAGAGGGAATAAAGCGAAACTTCCTCCCCTATTATTGGGGCAGAAAGTAGACCTTAAAAACCAAGTGTAGTAAAAAAAGCATTTGTGGTAGATGGTGTTAAAATCATTGGCATCAGTACCAATGAAGAAAATTAAAGTAAGGTGTGATATGATAAGTGTAGTAGGCAATAAGTAGCATTTGGTATTTACTAGGTATAGTAAATAAATAACAATTCCCTTGAGGGCTGTTGTGTTCCTGCGAGTGAGTGAGGTCACCAGAAAGGAAGGAGATGCTGTGGTGGCAGCGGGGGTGGCGGCGCGCGAGCGATATTTTATGTTGCGAGCGTTAATATGGCTACGGTAACCGCTTCACATCAGGCGGGCTGTATGCTTGTCTGCCACCCGACATAGTATAAAAAAAAAAATGGTACCTATACTAAAATATTCAGAGCTTATAAAATGATATTTGTTATGTGACCATAATTAAAACAATATGCACGCCATCTAATGTAACTAAGTTAGTGTAGTTAAGTTAATAAATAAATATTATACATATTTCTCAATTTTCATAGTGTACATCAAACGATGAAGTAGATCTAACGCAGCCTGCAGAAGCATTCTCTAAAATTACACAAGGAGAAAATGAAGATGATTTGAATATAGTCCACTCTGATCATGAGTAAGTATTCATGATATCTACTAGTCGTCGTCTTTAACAACCCTTATCCCACTGCTGGGATATGGGGCTTCCCTCAATTGAAGAGGTTTAGAGCATACTCAACTGCGGGTTGGCGGAGGCCAGTGTTTTCAAGTCACCTAAAGGCTACTAACATGGCTTGACGACTACCATCTAATGTCAACTGCCGGATTGACGTCTTAACCTGCACTCCGAAGGACGGAGGTACTCGAGATAAATAAACCCATCCATGGATAGGCTACGTTCGAAGTTGCTTAACTTGCATACTCGATTACAATGACACGCAACACCATCGAGCTCCTCCCGTAACTTTTAGTCGTAGTTATTAACGAAAGCAGATAATAATTTAGGAACAAAATTTTATCTTTTCGTTTAAAATTATAACTATAAAATTATATTGATTTCTCTTATATTATTAATTTGTATCTCTCTTAATTCACGGGTCAAGCCCGGTCTTTTAATAGGCGTGCGCGGGGATATGGATCCAACGCGTAGAGGCCCCTTTGAGAAGTTCGATGTAATGTTGTACGCCCGACGTGACCCGCTCCAGGATATGTCAATGGAACGATATATCCATGAGCAGGTCCCGGTAGGCGTTGAGACTATTGCGAAGTGTGATGGAAAATAAATGGGTTATGGAAATGAGACCTGGGTGAACTTAATATCGGGCTATTACATTAAAGGGACGGACGCCTGCTATAACTGCTTTTATGGCTAGCTATTTGCGGTAGGCGGTGGCTTGCCGCTCACTAGATGCCAGGATGCCCCGAAATGCCAGGAAAACGGCCGGCGGCAACACTGGTGCGAGTGACTCAGTGATGTCGAGAGGTGTGCTGCGCTTTCTCCGAAGTTACTTTCGCTTCGCGGCGTGATGCCATTTAACACTTCCACCCCTGGAGCATATAGCTCTAGCGGCTCCTCTCTGGACGGCCAACGAAGGCAAGCCAGAGCCGAGAGTCCTGCGGGCCTTCTTGTGTTTATACTCCGACCGATGAAGACACGTCGGATACGAAGGCTCTGACCGACTCTCGATCACGGACCGGAGTCTCCAACTCCGGTCCGTGGTGTCGCTATATTATGTACTTTATATTGAGACTGTATTGTTAAATAGTCCTTGACATATTACACAGCGCCATCTAGTCCCAAACTAAGCAAAGCTTGTACTATGGGTACTAGATAACCAGGGGCGCCGACTCCGTGGGTGCTCGAGGGCTCGAGCACCTACGAGAAATAAACAGTGGGTGCCGAGCACCCCTGAGAATAGACATCAAGGATCAGTAATCGACATTTAGGGATGGGCGTTTTTTCATTACCCGACGAGCCATTTTATATTTTTATCAACCATAATTAGTAATTAAGTACGCAGTATGTAAGTAGATAGGACATTAATTTATTTGTCGGTCATTTCTCTTCTCACACTTCGCCATTTTTTGGAGTCATCAAATGAGCATGAGCACCCATGAGGTTTTCTAAAAGCCGGCGCCCCTGTAGATAACTGATATATGTACAGAAATATATATATATTTTTAAATAAATAGAAAACACCCAGATTAAAACAAACACACATGTTCATGCACACACATATTTGTCATGTGGGATCGAACCCGCGACCTCAGAGTCAAAGTCACCTTTGGCCTTTGGCCGTGTGGTTTCCGGCAGACTAGAATAGAATCACTCCGTTTGTTCCCGTGGATGTCGTACAAGGCGACTAAAGGAAATACATTATCAAATATCGATCAGGCCTCCCCTACCCGTTTGGCCAGCGTGGGGAGTGTAGGCCAAATCCTCCTTCCGCCAAGGACGGACGAGAGAGAGTCGTGCTCCTGTAGTGGAGACTAAAATGGACCTGATGATGATGTGAGGACCTGTAGTTGGCTATAAAAATAAATACTATTGTAAAATACAATTGAAAAATCTGTTGTTGGTCTTCTGAATAAAATAATTAAAATTAAAAATTTTCAATATTATTGTACCTTTGTGAAAGAGTCTTAATGAGATAAAGACATATTGAGAAAGGGGCATTTAGTGAAACGAACATTTAGAGAAAGTTCATTTCGAGAAAAGGACCTTTTGAGAAAGGACACTTAGAGAAAAGGACATTATGAACTATACCTACATCCAGTAGAATCAACCTTTTCAGCTATATTTTCTCTACGTCTTACCAAAAGGAACTTTATTTTACAGCGCAATTTCTAATGACGAAACTGATGACATAATGGTGACTGATTCGCAAGACATATCAATTAAGAAGGAAGCAACACTCTCAATTCAAGATACTGGAAGAATAAATAGGCATATTGGAAAGTCTAGAATAATAAAGGATCAAGAAAAAGGTATGTTACGAGTTGGATGTAAAACGCCAATGACAACTTCCAAGGATTTATTCACGCAGGGTCTGGTCTGCAGGTCTTCATAACACAAAGTTCACACGAAGATTCCAAATCGCAGGTCAAATCGAACGTGTACGGTATTCTGTGAGGTGGAGGTACATTCCCCAGTCGGGTAGCTTACAATTACACTCCCTACCTCTCTTTTGGCCAGAGCTTCGTTTGTTAGTCAGCAGGGTGCACCGCGTGCAGGTGAAGTTGGATTTGGTTCAAAGATGTTGATGAAGCACTTACACCCCAAAAGTTGGCGCTACTGTAACTGTAAATAAATAAATAAATATAAAAATTTCTGCACAATTTACGCAGCGCCATCTAGTCCCAAATTAAGCACAAAGCTTGTGTTATGGGGTACTAGACAACTGATAAAAGTACTTAAATACATTTTTTTTTTGTAAATACATACTTATAATACATAGAAAACGCCCAGACCAAGACAAACAGACAATGTTCATGCACACAAATGTTTGTCTTGTGCGGGAATCGAACCCGCGACCTCGGAGTCAAAGTGGCCATTGCTAACCATTCAACCACCGAGCTCGTCAAATATCAATTAAACCCACATTTGTTTCCATATTTCCAGCCAACAAGTCACCGACAGACATGTCAAGCAACCCTTCCATCCAGTACACTCTATCCAACCAAGGCAATATTCAAATAATCCTGAACCGCTTCATGTACGGCCTGAGGTACAAGAGGAGGAACAGCACTGAGTGTCACAGAATGTGGCGCTGTGTCGATTACTTCAAACTACGTTGTCCAGCCTCTGTGATCACTAAGGGCAATATAGTCGTAGACAGGTAAATTACCTTTGAATATATCACAGGTAGGTTACCTTGACGAGCTCGGTGGCGTAGCGGTCAATGACGCGGCTTCGACACCAACGCTCGTGGGTTCGATTCCCACACAGGACAAACATTTGTGTGCATGAACATGTCTGTATGTCTTGGTCTGGGTGTTTTCTATGTATCATAAGTATGTATTTAAAAAAAAAATGTATTTACGTATGTTTATCAGTTGTCTAGTACCCATAACACAAGCTTTGCTTACTTTGGGGCTAGATGTTTCTTTGTAATTTGTCTGACAAATATATTATTTATTTATTTTAATATAGCACCTTGAGGGTTGTTTTGTTCCTGCGAGTGAGTGAGGTCACCAGAAAGGAAGGAGATGCTGCGCTGGCAGCGGGGGTGGCCGCGCGCGGGCGATATTTTTTGTTGCGAGCGTTAACATGGCTACGGTATCCAAGTTTAGGCTCGTTTGTTTTGATGGCATGGGCACTTTCTATTACACATGATGCCAAGAGTCTGAAGATGGAATCTGGCGATTGACATTGAAACTCCGCAGTTGAAAGGGCTAACATAGCCGAAATCGAGCCCGTTTCGTTTGATGTCATGAGCACTTCCCATCTATAAATATAAAATTCAGTCCTGACTGACTGACTGACTGACTGATATATCAACGCACAGCCCAAACCGCTGGGTCTAGAGATTCGAAATTTGGCACGTAGGTTCCTTATGACGTCTAGGGGTACACTAAGAAAGGATTTTTCAAAATTCATCCCCTAAGGGGGTGAAACGGGGGTCCAAAGTTTGTATGGGGAAACGAGATTAGTTGGACTATTTTATCCGAAACTTTACACGAGTACTTATATAGATAAATGAGTAAACACGTGTTTCAGGATTTTTCAATATTCAACCCCTAAAGGGGTGAAATGGGGTTGAAAAAGTCTTAAAATCGTCATGGGTATTGTTTTTATAGTTTATCGGGTCGCTGATTACGAAAATAACAACTATTATCTAATCAAACATAGCCGACGTGATAAAAAGTCGCCCCTGTAGGGGTGCGATGGGATGGAAATGTCTAAAATGGGGTAAAAAAGTCTGAAAATCATCATGGGTATTGTTTTTATGGTTTATCGGGTCGCTGATTACGAAAATAATAAGTATTTTCTAATCAAACGTAGCCGACGTGACATAAAATCCCCCCTGTGGGTGTTATGGGGTTGAAATGTCATAATATCAATATGGGTGTTGATTGGTTTTCTGAGACGTCAATTACGAAAATGGCATCGATTTGAAAATATAACATAGTGGACATAAAATTAGTTAGAAGGATTTTTCAAATTTTACCCCTAAGAGGGTGAAACGGAAGTCCAAAGTTTGTATGGCGAAATAAGCTTAGTTGGACTATTTTATCCTAAATTTTACATGAGTATTTCTATAGATAATTGACTAAACACGTGTTTCAGAATTTTTCAAAATTCAACGCCTTAAAGGGTAAAATGGGTCCCAAAAGTCTGAAAAACGTCATGGGTATTGTTTTTATGGTTTATCGGGTCGCTGATTACGAAAATAACAACTATTTTCTAATCAAACATAGCCGACGTGACAAAAAGTCAGGGTCGACTTTTTGTCACGTCGGCTATGTTTGATGTGGGGGTGCGATGGGATCGAAATGTCTAAAAGGGGGTGAAAAAGTCTGAAAATCATCATAGGTATTCTTTTTATGGTTTATCGGGTCGCTTATTACGAAAATAACAAGTATTTTCTAATCAAACGTAGCCTACGTGACATAAAATCCCCCCTGTTGGGGTGCGATGGGGTTGAAATGTCATAATATCAATATGGGTGTTGATTCTATGGTTTTCTAGGACGTCAATTACGAAAATGGCATCGACTTGAAAATATAACATAGTCGACAAGAAATTATTTAAAAGGATTTTTCAAATTTTACCCCTAAGAGGGTGAAACGGAGGTTCAAAGTGTGTTAGGGGAAACGAGTTTAGTTGGGCTATTTTATTCTAACTTTTACACGAGTACTTCTATAGATAACTAAACACGTGTTTCATGATTTTTCAAAATTCAACCCTTAAAAGGGTAAAATGGGTCCCAATAGTCTGAAAAACGTTATGGGTATTGTTTTTATGGTTTATCGGGTCGCTGGTTACGAAAACAACAACGATTTTAAAATTCAACGTGGCTAACGTGACCATCACCTCCTATTGGGGTGCGATGGGGTTGAAATGTCTAAAATGCGGTCAAAAAGTCTGAAAATCGTCATGGGTATTGTTTTATAGTTTATCGGGTCGCTGATTACGGAAAAAACAACTATTTTATAATCCAACATAGCCGACGTTACATAAAATCACCCCATGTGGGAGTGCGATCGGGTTGAAATGCCATAATAACAATATGGGTATTGATTCTATTGTTTTCTGGAACGTTAACTACGAAAATGGCATTGATTTGTAAATATAACATAGTGGACATAAAATTAGTTAGAAGGATTTTTCAAATTTTACCCCTAAGAGGGTGAAACGGAGGTATTTTATCTTAAACTTTACACGACTACTTCTATAGATAAATGAGTAAACACGTGTTTGTCTCGAATTTCAAGCGAGCGAAGCCGCGGGCGAAAGCTAGTTACATATAATGACGAGGGCCTGAAGATGGAGCCGGAAGATTGTCACTGGAACTCCCTGACGGAAAGTGCTAAAATAGTTAAGTTTAGGTTTTTATACTACGTCGGGTGGCAGACAAGCATACGGCCCGCCTGATGGGAAGCGCTGGTACCTTAGCCATAGAAGTAATAATCGTATTGTGAAAATTTATATTTTTTTTTCAGGACATCAGCGCACACGCATGCTTTTCACGACAAGAAAATTGCCAAAAAGGTAATGCAAAAAGCAGTATTTTCTGCAATTGTGGAAGCGGAAGAGAAAGGTCACAGCATAAAGGAAAAATCGAGTAAAAAATAATAATAGTGTTACGTAGTTTTAATTAATTTATATTGTGTGTAAAACGATTTATTGCATTTACTTTAGGATTAAGTACACGAAAATAAACTACTTTTACTACTGGTACCATTGTGAAATTGCCAAAAAATCGTCTGTTCAATACATTTTGGTTGTCAAGTTTCTATATAAAACCATCCAAACCGTTTGGCGAAAATCTTAATGGATGAAAACCAAAAGACTCGTAGATTGAAACGGAAGATGCCCAGGACATTAAATAATTTCCAATGAAGTAAAGTAGGATGGGACACATGTCACATACCGAGCATGTCTTTTATACCACTAAAGTGGAAAACAAGCATTCCAACTGCCTGATGGAAAGCATTTACCGTAGCCTATGAACGCCTGTAACACCAGAGGCATCACACGCGCGTTGCCCAGTGGCGGCTAAAGCGAGCCCTAGACAACATTCAACTTCCAAAATAAAAATTAAAAACCGAACTTTCGGGCCTCAAAAATTACGGGCTCTAGGCACGTGCCTATGTTGCCTAGGGGTCCGTTCTCACAAACTTTTGTTATATGAGAATGGTTGAGAGCCGATGAGGATTTTTAAAATAAACCTTATGCCAATGATACAAAACTCAATTTTAAACGCAGCCGAAATCTGCTCTCCTCTCCGAGCTGATTTGTTTGAACGGCCTTAGTCCGCCGCTGGCGTTGCCGACCCTGTAAAAACCTCTTCACGCCCTTTTTGAAGAACCCTATGCTGTAGTCTCCTGAGGTAAAGCTCGACATTTTCATTTTCATTATAACGCAGTTCATTCCTTCATTTTGGGGTGTAAGTGGTTCATCAACATTTTTGAACTAAAGCCAACTTCACCTGCACGCGGTGCACCCTGCTGTCTGACAAACGAAGCTCTGGCGAAAAGAGAGGTAGGGAGCATAATTGTAAGCTATCCGACTGGGGAATGTACCTCCACCTCACAGAATACCGCAGCCAAATAACAATATCGTTGAGGGTTGTTGTGTTCCTGCGAGTGAGTGAGGTCACCAGAAAAAAGGAGATGCTGCGTTGGCAGCGGGGGTGGCGGCGCGCGAGCGATATTTCATGTTGCGAGAGTGAATATGGCTACGGTAACCGTTTCACATCAGGTGGGCCGTATGCTTGTCTGCCACCCGACGTAGTTTAGATAAATAATAATAATAATAATTCCACAGCTTGACAGTACGCGGTAGTATGTAGTAGTAGATCCCAACCAACATTCTGCTCGAACATTTTGTTTTGCAATAGCTGATTTTTTTTCGCAATTTTACAATGTAAACATACTTAGAAAAAGTTGTTTGTTTACATCGTTGAACTGATTAAGAAGAGAAAGTAGTAAAATTTTATTGGGAGTTTATCTGCCTCGAAATACTTATTTGTCTCGTTAGGGTTTCAAATAAATAGTAGATTATTCTTATATAAATGAGTCATTTTATCTAAGACATTTTCCTGTACGCGAATAAAACTTTTTTTTTGTACATGTCAGTTTGGGCAGCAAAGAAACTAAAAAAACTTTTAGCGGATCACATCGATTCGTGTCTCGCGCGTGTATAATAGTAAATAAAGTTATAATGGTGATTTCTTTCTTAACTGTCATATTAATATATTATGTAATAATTATGTAGGTACGTAATGTATATACATATACCTATTGTGAAATAAAAATTAAAGCGTACATATAAAAGTAATTAATAATTTTGTTACTGTGATTTCATCATACTTGTACATATATAAGTATATAATATATATATATACTCTAATATATATATATATATACTCAACGATACGATACAGTCTAACAAGTTTAATTTTAGAACCCTATTATGGGTCCTAATATAATGTCCTACCCTAATTGTAATATATTGTTACTATGTGTAATGTATCATAATATTTTAAGTATACATTAAAATAATAACAATTACGTAGAACGTAAGTAAGATGGAGTTACATCATACAAGAACAGTGGCAGCAACGTTATTTCGAAAATACATTTTTATTACAATATTCATTAGGATTATTATAAAAGCTATTATATGGTATACATTAGAAACCATCTTTAATATGAATTTTACTATAAAAAAGAGAAGTATTACCGTTTACCATAGCAACGAACGGTTTTGCTAAAAAAAAATCAAAGTGAACATACAATATTAACAACAAAAACAGTATTATTACGTTATTATAAACCTAAAATAATTCGAATAATATTACAGTGATTTGTGATTTTGTTTATTATTTAAATTTATTTATTTTAGATTTACATACAATAGTCTGACTCGCGCAAATAAAATGTATTAATAATAAATAATAGTATATTGTACACAATATTAACAATAATATAGTGTGTCCCGGGATAAAGTGAACCCTGAAAGGAGGTGAAAATAGATAAAAAAATATCGACAAAAAATATTTAAATAAATAAAAATATATATTTTTTATTTTTTATTCGAATTAAGATTTTTATTTTTCATTATGGACACTATGTATATTGAAAAAATCAGTGAATAAAATAATTTTTATGACTAAAAGCATTAAGCAAAGAGAAAACCACTACGTTTTAAGAGACGGATGTGCCTTACAAATAGCGTAAATTCTAATAAGTATGAAATGGAAGCGAAAACAATCAGAATTTGTACCAAATTCGCTTCCGATTCATAGAATCGTTTTTTTACTTTGATTTGCGCCAGGCTGGCATTAAGGTATTGAGTGACAGTCACTTTTTTTGCTGACTATTTGGTATCGTATTCTCATTGATTACTAACTGACACGATTATTTTTTTTACTTCGACGAAATCGACCGATTACTTTGTCAGAAATAGATATTTCACATAGAGTCCTTAATAAAAAAACATATTTTTTTTTGTCGATATTTTTTAATCTATTTTCATCCCCTTTCAGGGTTCCACTTTATCCCTGGACACACTGTATAGTTGTTTATTAAATATTTGTACGTTGATGCAGTTGAGCAGTTGCAAGCATTATACTGTTGTTTGCTTTTCATTATGATTGTTAGTAATAATAGTAAACCGGCATTGTAAATAAATATCAATTTTCTTTTTAGAAAATTTTCTGTTTATTATGTGTTTTATTTATATCTTAAGTAGGTATACTAATATTGTAATTGGACTGCCCTAGCAATATCGCTCTCTCATTCACTTTTTAAATGGTACAACTAAATTAGAACTTATAACTATTTTTTTAAAAACCGCCCAAGTACGTGTCGCCCTCGCGCACGAAGGGTTCCGTACCATTCCGTAACAAAAAATCATGTATGGGGGAGCCCCCTTTAAATATTTGTTTTATATTAGTTTAATTATTCATTTTTAAAGTAACTATATTTGTGAATATTTCAAGCGTCTACCCGTTGCCGTTATCAATATCGAGCAAAAAAAAAAAAACACGTTTGTAGTATGGGAGCTCCCTTAAATATTTATTTTAGTCTGTTTTTAGTATTTGTTGTTATAGCAGCAACAAAAATACATCATCTGTGAAAATTTCAACTGTCTAACTATCACATTCATGAGATACATCCCGGTGACAGACGGACGGACGGACGGACGCACAACGGAGCCTCAATAATATAGTCCGTTTTACCCTTTGGGTACGGAACCCTAAAATTGGAAAAATTCACCTCCCCCGCCTAGATGGGATTTGAACCCACGACCCAAGCAAGGGATTCTGGCAAGTTTGCCGAAATCAACTATTTAGATAATAATTATTTAATAAGTTTGGTGTTATCAAAAAATTGCCAAATTTCATCTGCAGCGATGGACTGCTATGTATTGTTTAATAGTGTAATACTTAATAGGTAGATGGCGCCACACTGCTACTTCACAGCAGTAAAAATATAAAAATGCTAAATTTCGTCACCATCACAAACCTTCGTAGCTCAGTTGGAAAAGTATTCGACCGGTCACGTGTTATCTATGTACAAGAAAAAAAAATATTTAAATCAGTTATCTACCTCGAACTCTCGAGCTGCCGAGGTTTTCCCAGGAGACTACGAGTTTTTCAAAACGGGCGTAAAATAGTTTTTACAGGGACGGCAACGCCTGAATGATGCATCCATAGGCTGAGATGACTGCTTAATACTACTGCTGCTGGTAAGCATGATTTTTTTTATACGACTAGGTTGACAAACAACTGTTTGTCAACTTCTAGTAGTAGTAGTATAAAAAAAATCTAGTACCCATAGTACAAGGTTTGCTTAATTTGGGACTAGATATGCTATGTAAAAATTGACCAGTAATATTTATTTATTTTATTTTATGGCAGTGTGGTTTCCGGCAGACTAGAATAGAATCACTCCGTTTCTTCCCGTGGATGTCGTACAAGGCGACTAAGGCAAATACAATATCAAATATCGATCAGGCTTCCCCAAGCCGTTTGACCAGCGTGGGTAGTGTAGGCCAAATCCTCCTTCCGTCTAGGATGGACGAGAGAGGTTCGTGCTCCTGTAGTGGAGACTAAAATGGACCTGATGATGATGATGATGATGATTTATTTATATATAGGCAATACCCAATACCGGTTTTCGAAAGTATTGTCTTCTAAGTTCATAGGTCTATGTATGTATATAAAGTTTTATTTAATCGTATATTTTACTACTATTTTCGAGTTCAAGTTTTTTCAAGGATTATTTATTACACAAAATTAGGTAGACCAAAATATTCCATCAGATCAGTGCGTCCTCCCCGCTATGACGTTGAATTGAATGCCTGCATTTATACGCAACTTAGGAAATAATACAAAGATGGGCTCTATGGACATTGTTTTGATTCCAGAGGCGTCGTAACTTCGTAAGCCGTAAATTCATAAAAAAAAAACTTTGTGCTTCTTGTTCTTTGTAGAGATCAAAGAGAATGTAACCACTACGTTTTAAGAGACGGATGTGCCTTAAATAGCGTAAATTCTAAATGTATGAAATGGGAGCGAAAACAATCAGAATTTGTACCAAATTCGCTTCCGATTCATAGAGTCGTTTTTTTACCTTGAGTTGCGCCAGGCTGGTAGAGATGTGCTAACTCAGAAAAATCACGACTTGAGTTGAAATTCAGATAACTCGGAATTAAATACGAGTTACACAACTCGCGTGAGCTAATAAATAATAATGACATATTATTATCGGTTATATTTTTAAATTTGCAATATTATTATACTTGTGACAAGTGAATAAAGTTTGATATAATCAGAAAACTTCATGGTGTCTTCAGTCTTCGTCGTCGGTGTCATTCGATCGATGCAATAATGATAATGATGGCAATAGAGAAAGCGCGCACCCAACGAACGAATCGAACGAACGAAACGAACTTAGCAGAACTCGAGTTGACACATCTGTTTCAAAGAGAATGTAACCACTACGTTTTAAGAGACGGATGTGCCATACAAATAGCGTAAATTCTAAATGTATGAAATGGGAGCGAAAACAATCAGAATTTGTACCAAATTCGCTTCCGATTCATATAGTCGTTTTTTTACCTTGAGTTGCGCCAGGCTGATCTGTTTGTTTTTACTCAATTTTGTTTGTTTTTAATGTGTTTATTTTTGTATTGTAAATTAATATAGATATTGTCCGTTGTGATTTTTCTAAGTAAACTCGCAAAGACCGACAAGGCTTTTGCGTTACATTTGAAAAATTTTACTCCAAGGGATAATAACCTAACATGTTACAGCCAAAGTTTACGTTGTCTTGGGATGGATACCAGGGGAATATTTGTAACGGGTTGGGAGCATTCCAACAGGTAAGTGATTGTGCTTGTTTTAATTTTTACAATAAAATAATTCTGACCTTTAATTCAGAAAAACCATGGCTGAAAAACTATATTGTCTAGTTGTTTTCGCCAAATCAAAAACTTCAGATTCCTCTCAAAACTTCAGGGTATCAACTACCCCAATGTTGTATACGATGGTAACGTTATTCCCTTCACTTGTACTGTTACTAATTTGGGTGTTACCATTGACGAAACGCTTTCCTGGTCTCCACACGTTAATGAGGTTAGCAGAAGGATTTTCGGATCTCTTCATTCACTTAAGCGGCTCCAAAATTTTCTCCGATAACATTGGCTCAATCTCTCGTTCCTATTTTGGATTATGGCGATATATCATGGCTGGATCTTTCGGAAGAATTATTCGACAAGTTGGAGCGCCTCCAAAACACGTGTATCCACCTTATTTTTGACCTTCGCAAATTTGACCACATTTCAGAATTTCGTAAACAACTTGGATGGCACCCTATCAGAATTGTTAATTTTAATTATTTTCTCGTATTTTATTCTTATATCTGAAGATACTCGCTAGTCAACAGTTTATATTCAACTCTCAAAGGTTGGCTGGTAAAGATCTCTTATAGAGATAAGTCCGCCTTTGTACATCTATATTTTAAGTGTTTTTATGTAAATATATTTATGGGTATTATGTACAATAAAGAAAATACAAACAAACAAACAAAATTCTAATTGGTGAATTTCGGAAATCATTCTTCGATATAATATCAAAGGTCTTCAACTTACCCAATAGGGCTCCTGCACTATTGTGAGTTTGGTTGAAAGTGGCTCTTAACACTACTCCCCTTCTAGAACAGGGAATGATGGACCATTGATATTTCTTGATTTTAATAATTGAAATATGCTGTGGTATAACTCAATTGCTGATGAAATATATAAGCACTTTTATGTTTTCACTTCCAGAATGAAGACTTTGTCGACATGACATTAGCAGCAGATGGACATTTCGTGAAGGTCCATCAACTCGTAATATCTCTTGTCAGCCCATACTTAAGGGAATTAATTAAGTCAGCTCAATGTCAACACCCTGTAATATTTCTTAATGTAAGTATTCAAAAGACATTAAACCCTACTGAGGTAGACAGGCAAATTGCAATTATTTTTATTAAAAAATGATACTGCTTGTGACTACTATGACTATGTGCGTATTCTGGTATCCTGTAGGAATTTTCAAATATCCTTTAGTTGACATCCAGACCTCCATAAGGAACTCATGTTCAAATTTCGAATCTCTAGACATGGTGGTCTGGGCTGTGCGTTGATATTAGAGTTGCTATACTGTTAAAAAGTATACAAAATTCTGTTTCCAGGATCAAAATGCTAGTAGTAGATCAAAACACTAGTGTTAGACTTGGAGCTCACACATTTTTTTTTATTTAATAATTAATAGTATGTAACATTGTAACTATGAGGAACTCATTTTTTATTAAATTAAAATAAAAAATGAGTTCCTCATAGATTTTAATTTCAGTTATAATTGTGGTGAGGCGTATAAAGTTTTTAAAAAAGACTGTAAATTAGCAAATTGTGCGAGAAGCTCTTAAAAATATGTATTTAAAACATTAAATAAATAAAATACTGTTCATTTTTCTAGAATACTCTTGAATATTCGTCTCATACCTAAACATACTTTATTTCTTATAAAAAAAAGTTGGCACCCCTAGTTGATATGTCAGTCAGTGTCTTCTTTAGTATTTTCTATATAGATCAAAGGATATCAAAAGAAGTCTAATTTTTTTCCTACATGGCTTATTGTATCTGTTTAAAATATTATATGAGGTTAATCTAAATTTCAGAAAATATCGTACCAAACACTATGTTCTGTACTGGAGTATGTTTACACAGGAGAAGTTACTGTTGCCAAAGAAAACTTGGATGCGTTGGTGGAAGCAGCACGAGAGCTACGAATCAAAGGACTTGATAATGTGGTATGTTAAGAAGGGTTCTTACTAAATAATGTGTATGGTGTCTGTCGCACTCATCATCAATAAGTACCAATCATTCTGATAGTAATGATAAAGCAAGTATCTTGAGATGCAAGGACTATTTAGTTTTCTTCTACAAGCCTATTGGTCGAATGACTAGCAATGGCGAAAACTTTAGCTCTGAGGTAGCAGGTTCAATCCCCGCACAAGTCAAACATTTGTGTGCATGAACATGTCTGTTTGTCTTGGTCTGGGTGTTTTCTATAATATGTAGAAAATTTATGTATGTATTTAAAAAAATATGTATTTATCAATTATGTGGTACTCATAGTACAAGCTTTCCCTAGGACTAGATGGCACTGTGCAATTTGTCCAGGAATATTTATTATATAGCTGCCTAAACTCTGCAGTTTATAATAAGATTTTGTGATTACGTATTGTGATTTCTTTGTCAAGTAAAGTGACCATAAATTAAAGAAATATATCTAACTGTATATAAACAGGTTGTATGTAACACTGCAATTATACATGATTATTATTAACTTTAGTTATATTATGTGATATGATGTGATTAAAGTGAATACTTTAATTATATTATGTGATACTAATATTAGTAAAGTTGTGACTTTGTGAGGCTGTAGGGTGTAATCAGTGGATCTACTGAACCAATATTGAAAATTATTTTATCAATAGAAAGCCACATTATTTGTGAGTGTCATATCACACCCCGGCCATTCCATACAAATGTCGCGTCGTTACTATTACATAATCAATGACGTATGTACAGAGCGTTAATGAGCGTGTGTGCGTGCGGCGCCATACAAACTGATTCAGATCTGTGAGGAGAGGGGAGGTGAGCTCGATAGGACAGAGCTGCAGGGAGTGGTCCTACTGTTCGTAGTACTAATACGTATACTGTGCTCATAGGCTATATATTAACCCGAAAAATGAAAAACCTTTTTCGTAAAACTGTTTACCTACCGCCCAACGAAGTGGGCACGGGTCAGTTAGTCTGATATAATTAAATTAAAGTGCATAATTATATTATGCGCTATAATATAAATTATAGTAAACAATCAATTGTTAAATTTCTAAATTTTCCTAGGTTGCATCGAACAGTAAAATAGACTCACCACTGCCTCCAGAATCAAACACTAAACCTAAGAGTCAAGATATTGAACAGGATTTGGATGCAATCCACTCTGATCATGAGTAAGTATCAGCTGAGACAAGGTTTACAAGTGGGTCATTATCAGACGTCCCGAATTTGGCGGGACGTCCCGCTTTTTTAGGCTAAAGCGTAATGTTCCGCGCGGGACGCCGCATGTCCCGCTTTTGGCAGTGGACATTAAAAAATATAATTTCTTCAACGGAATACCAGTATTTTGATCTTTGGAAAAATATAAGCAATTTAAACTGAAATATTTTTGATCTTTTGATCTCTTTTCTGTACACTTATACACCAAAAATACATTAATTCTATAAAAAAAATCTATAATAATGAATACGTAAAAGTACTAAGCGGTAATAACCGCTTAATACTGTCGCGGTCCTGTCGCGAATCATCTAGAATGAAACCTTCTAGAATAATCGCCGCATTTTTCGCTGCAAGCAATAATGACCCGTATGTCTACTGACATAAGATTCACAACACTATGACATGAAAATGTTCGAGACACGTTCCGAAGGGAAGTACATACATGTATATACGAGAACATTCGAGAACCCTTGCCGGCGAATATAAATAGCGACCGCCGCGGCGCACAGATGAGTTCAGTTTGGACTTCGGAAGAGTAAACTTCGAGCGAATCTACCTGCGAGACAAGTGATAACCTACGACCTCAACGATACTATTGGACTTCGATTTGACCTGCGATTTGGAATCTTCGTGTGGACTTCGAGTTGTGAAGACCTGCAGACCAGACCCTGCGTGAATAAATCCTTGCAAGTTGTCATTGGCGTTTTACATCCAAATCCAGAACCCTAGCTCGTAACATTTGGTGTCAGAAGTGGGATTTGGAGATGCCACTGACTCCGAGGCGAGGACAAGCCAAGATGGTGCGAGGTCGCCCCTACTAGTGTTGTCACCGAGGCATACTGGGCTCAATGGGACGGTTTTATTCTGCAGAACGGAATACTTTACCGTAAATGGGAGAAGCCTAACGGCAGAGAGTTCTATCTTCAGATAGTTGTCCCAAGAGATGGGGTACAGGATGTCCTTCGTGAAGTGCATGATGGCGTGTGGGGTGGACGCTTGGGCGTGGGACGGACGTTGGCAAAGATTCGAGAAGGGTTTTACTGGCTTCATTGTCGTGAAGGATTGGTGCCGCAGGTGCGCTGCTTGCGCTGCGGTAGGGGGTCCATCATTTAGAAGCCAAGGAAACCTGCAACTTTGTAACGTTGGTGCACCATGTGAACGCGTTGCGGTTGTTGTGGCTGGGCCAATCCCTGTGGCGGAGTCGGAGGATGAGTGATTCATGGTGGTTGTGGATTGCTTCTCTGAGCGGCCAGAGGTATTCGCCATGCCTGGTCAAGAGGCCGCAACTGTTGCGTTCGGGAAAGTGGTTTGCTGATTTGGTGTGCCTTCGGTGGTGCACTCCGACCAGGGTGAGAGCTTTGAGTCGCAGATATTTCAGGAGCTCTGCAAAATATTGGGTGTGCATGGGACTGGGACCGCTCTATATCATCCTCAGTCTGACGGCATGGATTTGATCAGGCACTCGAGGGACGTTTGGCGGCCACCGGAGGGACTGGGACGGGTGCATGCCGCCGTTTCTCCTGGCCTGGCGAGCGGCGGAGCGTGGCGGCGCGGGGGCAGCCCCAGCACGTGTCAGCTTTGGGCGAGAGCTGGGAGTGCAGTGGATCAGCTGACTGGGGGACCTCCTGACGACCCACGTGCTCTGCACGGTTGCATTTCCGAGTTACGAGAGGTTGATGCCATAGTTCGGGAAAATGGGTTGCAGTCAAGTGAAAGGATGAAAGCTGGGTGCGACCGTCGAGCGAGTGCAGACGGCTTCGAAGAGGGAGCACTGGTCTGGCTTCGCTACGTGGCTCGACGAAAAGGAAAATCTCCGAAATTGCAGACAGGCTGGGAAGGGCCGTGCAAAGTAGTAGCTTGGTTGCATGACGTGACATATCGAATTCAACGGCAGCCGAGAGGTGCACAAAAAGTGGTTCACATTGACTATCACGGCAGTAATGAAGATGCTCGGGACGAGCATCTCTAAGAGGGGAGCAGTGTCGCGGTCCTGTCGCGAATCATCTAGAATGAAACCTTCTAGAATAATCGCCGCATTTTTCGCTGCAAGCAATAATGACCCGTATGTCTACTGACATAAGATTCACAACACTATGACATGAAAATGTTCGAGACACGTTCCGAAGGGAAGTACATACATGTATATACGAGAACATTCGAGAACCCTTGCCGGCGAATATAAATAGCGACCGCCGCGGCGCACAGATGAGTTCAGTTTGGACTTCGGAAGAGTAAACTTCGAGCGAATCTACCTGCGAGACAAGTGATAACCTACGACCTCAGCGATACTATTGGACTTCGATTTGACCTGCGATTTGGAATCTTCGTGTGGACTTCGAGTTGTGAAGACCTGCAGACCAGACCCTGCGTGAATAAATCCTTGCAAGTTGTCATTGGCGTTTTACATCCAAATCCAGAACCCTAGCTCGTAACAATACTAATATGTACTAGTACTTGTAGTCCCGCTTTTTTCAAAAGTGTTCCACTTTTTTTCTTGACATTAATGTAACATGGTAATGTATCAGCGAAGGGGCAGCCCGCCTGATATGTAGAGATTTATTTACTATCTGGCGTATAGGAAGAAATATTAACTAGCTGATCTGGCAAACGTTGTTCTGCCACATATATTATTTTTGCAGTATGAAATATAGTTTACGAACTATTTTAATACCTACCAAATATACATAAAAATTCATGAAAATGTCTCCCGGCCACACACCTCGGCCACTCCATACAAATGACACTACATAAACAAAGGCGTCTGCACAGCATAGTTCTCTCAGTGTATTGTGGCGTCTGTGTACAGCGTAAATGAGGGTGTGTGCTTGCGGCGCCATACCAATCTGTGTAAAGGGTTTAAAGTAACCTAACAAAACCTAACCTCGGGGTGCCCTTCGCTCGCTCTTGCATCCTACGTCGTAATTCATTAAAATGGTATTCTTTTCGGTGGTCTTCCATTCGGAAGTTTCATTGCCACGTGTTCGCCACATTCTCTCCCCACCGCCCTCTCAAGCCCTCCGCCGCCGGCCCGGTGCGTCCATCGAATACATTTTTAGCCGTTTCGGTTAGTGTACACATTAGTCGGCTAATCTTAAGTTTATGTTCACACCCACCTTTAGCCGTAACATATATATATATATATATTTAGAAGTTTGTTCTTTTGAAGTGAAACTATTGGTCCTTGTCGTACCTAAATGAACTTTGTTTTACAGAACATTTTCTAATGACGACACTGACGACTTGATAGTAACTAATTTCCAAGATGACAATTTTAAGAAAGATGCAACACTCTCCCTGCAAGATGTTGGAAGAGTAAATATGCATATTGGAAAAACTAGAATAATAACAGAAAAAGAAACAGGTAAATGATTTTACTAATAATTCAAGTACGGTTTTTAAGACATTTTCGACCATGGACGATGAAATTGTGGAATCATCAAAAAAGACCCATATTGGCAAGTGTTCTTGAGCATTTTTTTAAATATTACATCGAGTGGCAGACAAGCATACGGCACACCTGATGTGATGCGGCTACCATACATATATTAACGCTCCAACATAAAATATCGCTCGTGCGCCGCCACCCGCTCTGACAACGCAGCATCTCCTTCCTTTATTATGACCTCACTCGCTCGCAGGAACACAACAACTCTCAAGGGAATTGTTATTTGGCTGCGGTATTCTTTGAGGTGGAGGTACATTCCCCAGTTGGGTAGCTTACAATTATGCTCCCTACCTCTCTTTTCGCCAGAGCTTCGTTTGTAAGTAAGCAGGGTGCACAATATAATAAGCCTAAACAGGTTATACAGTGTTCCGGTTGAGTAAGGTCGGCCTAAAAGTGTAAAAGTCAATTACTAACTTCTATTTCACACTTCTAGCCGACACGTCACTGACTGACGTCGCAAGCAACCCTTCCATCCAGTACACAGTGTCCAACCAAGGCAACCTTCAAATAATCCTCAATCGCTTCATGTACTACCTGAGATACAAGAGGAAAAACAGCACGGCAGGGAGCAGCAGGATGTGGCGGTGCGTCGACTACATCAAACTAAAATGTCCAGCTTCTGTGATCACTAAGGGCAATATTGTTGTAGACAGGTAAATTACCTTGCAGATGAATATAACTGATTGATTGTGCAAATCAAATCAAAATATCTTTATTCCTTGAACTTTATAAAGCATTTAGAAACGTCATACAAATTAAATATAAGAACATGCATCTAAATCATTACTACTCTAAATCCGCAGCGCTTAGATTCACTTTTATCACACTACCTTGAATGTGAAAGTTAATTTAAGTGCCAGTGCGCGATACTATACGATTGTACTATACGATTTTTTTACTAGTGCTCTGGAATTCTATATATGGATTTTCTTTCTATATGCTTGTTGTTTTTAATAACTAAAATTTAAAAAAAAACGTCATTGACAAGATGAGATGGTTTTTGATTTATACAATTTTTGAAGTAAAACTTCTTTACGCACGCTTGACTTGAGGAGTAAGCTGGTAAATGCGTGACGAGAGCGTTATGAAAAGTGTGATCGGGCGAGGCGAACAGAAGGTGAGAGGGAGATATAAGTTAGTAGAGCTAAAGAAGTTTTACTTCACTCGTGTGGTCTAAGGGTCCGTTCAAACCAAACCGGCTCGGAGAGGAGAGCAGATTCTGGACGCGTTTAAAATAGAGTTTTGTGTCATTGCCATAAGGTTTACTTTAAAAATCCGCATCGGCTCTCGGCCTTGAGTTTCTTGCCAGTTCTTCTCAAGAAGCCCCGTCGCCGGAACTGGCACTTAAATTCACTTTCACAGATAGTGTGATGAAAGTAAAAGGTTATGGCAAAACCTCAAGTCTACTGTACTTCCTAAAACTAACAAAGATCTACCCCAATATCTGAATGACCCTGACAGGATAAATGCACATTTTCTTGATGTTTCCGGTGGTGATCAGATCGAGCCTTCTTATCTTTCACACTATGAGTCACAAAGGCATGGTTCAACTGTTTTCACATTGAAACCGGTAGGCAGGGAAATGGTGGCTCAAATAATCAAGTCATTGAGATCAAATGCAGAGGGCATAGACGGAATCTCATTAAAAATGATAAAGTTAACACTGGAACATACACTTGATCCAATCACTGATATTGTCAACACATCAATTGTCACTTCTAGTTTTCCGGATACATGGGGAACTGGTCTGGTGTGGCCTTCTCCGAAGAAACCCAATCCGACAGATGTTGGAGACCTTAGACCGATTAGCATCTTGCCTGTGGTCTCTAAGGTGTTGGAGAAGGTGATCTATGGTCAATTATCAAAATACCTTGAGGATAATGGTCTGTTGCCAAGTACACAATCTGGTTTTCGTAGGGGTCGCAGTACGGCAACTGCACTCCTGCATGTTACTGATGAATTCTTGACTGCTCAGGATGGTGGTATGGGAACTCTACTCGTGCTGCTTGATTATTCGCGGGCTTTTGACTCAATTAATCATTCCCTTCTTCTTGCTAAGTTAGCATACTATGGTTTGGATGAGGCTGCTGTTCAATGGTTCCGTAGCTATCTGAAATGTAGGGCACAGGTAGTGGAGATAAAGAACAATGATGGGACATCTAAAAGATCAGTGTGTAGTCCAGTAAACCGGGGTGTCCCACAGGGTTCCGTTCTCGGTCCATTGCTCTATATTCTGTACAGCGCAGATGTTGTTAATGTTGTTCAGAACTGTAAATTCCACCTTTATGCAGATGATCTTCAGATTTTTATTCATACTCGCGCTTGTGATACTGATGCTTCTGTAATAAAATTAAATGAAGATCTTAGTCGTATTCATTCATGGTCGCAAAAAAATAGTTTGCTACTAAATCCTTCAAAAACTAAATGTGTTATAATTGGTACTAAGACACAAGTAGCGGAGATAAAGAGGCGGGCTCCTAACGTGATGCTATCTGGTCATCCTATTGAACAAGTGGCAGAGGCGCGGAATCTTGGCCTTATTATGGATGCCCATCTGCACTTTGAAAACCATGTTCAAAAAGGGGTTCAGAATTGCTTTTACAGATTGAAACTGCTGTATAGGGTCCGTCCCTATTTAAGTTTAGACCTGAGAATTAGGCTCTGTGATTCTCTCATCCTCTCAAAACTAAACTATGCCGATGTAGTTTATGGCCCATGCCTACTGGCAAAAACAGAAAAGCTACTACAGCGTGTCCAAAACGCCTGTGCTCGATTTTGCTTCAGCATTCCACCTCGAAATCATGTGACTCCATATCTAAATAGATCCAATATTTTAAAAATGGCCTCGCGCCGCTGTCTTCATCTTGCAACTCTCATGTTCGGTGTGATTAATTACAAGCAACCAGAATACCTTTATCTTAAACTGGCCTGGATGCAGAATGACTGTGGGTACTCCACACGATCCTCATTAATTCGATTATCTGTCCCATGCCACAGGTCAGCTGCTTTTCGTGGAAGTTTTAAATTTGCGGCGACCAAATGTTGGAATATCATTCCTCCGCCGATACAGACCCTAAAACGGATAAAAACATTTAATGCAGCCCTCAAGGCACATCTAATAGATTTACAAAAAAAACTCAATTAAAGATTACACATAGTGTTTTACAACACCTTGTTAAAAGTTACTGTACTATATAATTAATTAATTGCTTATTTAATTTGCTTATGCGTCCCAGTGCCAAAATACAAAAAAAAAAAAAAAGAAACCCGTTCTTAGTGCACCCCACGAGCCTAAGTGCCTGATTTGGAATTTCTAGACCTGTGGCCTGTTAGACCTAGTCTGTACATTGATGTGAGGCATTTGATTTGTCAAAGCAACATTTGTAGAATGGGTAACATTTGTCAAAGCAATAAAATTTGGTATATAAAATAATAATAATGATAATTAAAAAAAAAAAAAAAAAAAAAAAAAAAAACAATTTGCTAAGTACATACTTTGTAAGCGATGTTATTATCTTCATGTTATCACATTTTTAATGGTTAATATGCCTTAATTTTAATTTTCATATTATTTATGGAGGTTATGTACGACTTACCAATTCAATTTGAACATGGAGACTCCAGGAAAATAGTAATGGCATGGAGCACTATGCTTGTTGAGTCGTTACCGTAAATGTTTGTGCCACAGTATTTGTGAGCCTTAGCATTTGTTGTGATTACTAGATATTAATTAACACTATTGCATTTTTTGCTCATAAACGCAATGTCCGATTTGTACTTGATTTTATACCTGAATGTAATAGATATACGCTAACATTTTATTCTTGTAAGGACACACACTAAGTTTAGAGTTACTAAATTAAATTCTTCTTCATATTTAAGTATCACCTTATTTTCTTGAGAGTAAATAAATAATAGATGATTTTTTTTCCTGTCTCAATGAGCGAACGAATGACAGATGGCCGTAATTTGTAACCAGTCATTCGTTGACTCATTGCGTTTTTATCAACGGATTAGGGTCCAGGATACGGGTTTCTTGGAGCCCGATTTTTTGTATTGTTTTTGGTAAAATTTCTGTACTGTGTTTTCTAATTTAAGTTTACAATGTTATATGTGTCATAATATGTATGTGTATGTATGTATGTGTGTGAATATATAGGTTTAAATAGATGTTTTGCGACTGTTTGTTCGTCCGTGGTGTCACGAACTGGTCCCAGCTGAAAATCAGCGCTGGGGTCTGACATAGTCAGTCCACGGCATAATGCTGAGCTGGGTCCAATTTGGGGCATCATGCAGCACTATTTCGTTCTCCTTTCTAACTTATATATACAGCTTGTACTTGTTTAATAGTGTTGTGTTATGTTCCAATAAATGTTTTTCTTCTTTCTTCTTCTTCTTCTTCTTAAAGTGCATCTAAGCTCTGCGGATTTAAGTAGATAGTAATGATTTAGATACATGTCTTATATTTAATTTGTATGACGTTTCTAAGTGCTTTATAAAGTCCAAGGAATAAAGATATTTTGACTTTTGACTTTTGACCATTCTCATATAACAAAAGAAGTGAATTTAAAAAATAAACCTACCTTATACCAATGAGCTAAAACTCTGTTTTAAACGCCACCAAAATCTGCTCTCCTTTCCGAGCCGGTCTGTGTGAACGGACCCTAAAGCAGTGATCCGCAAACTTTTTAGTTTTATGAGATAACCTTATTTTTCCGAGGCACATGACCACAGTACACCAGTGTGCCGCGGCACACACTTTGCGGAACACTGGTCCACACTCGTTTTTTTTTTAAACGATTTATGTTACTAGTGCTCTGGAATCGTATATTTAGACAAACCCCGGCCACTCCATACAAAAATGGCGCTTTTGCATGTAGTAACCAAATGACGTCTGTACACGTGCCTATGTTTGAGTGACGTTCTCTAGGGCTGACATTATACAATTATTAGTCGGACATGTAAGGGGGTGTAAGTGGTTCATCAACATCTTTGAACCAAAGTCAATATTACCTGCACGGGGTACACCCTGCTGACTGACAGACGAGGCTCTGACGAAAAGAGAGGTAGGACATAGCGTATTTTTTAAGCAGCCTGACTGACGAAGTACCACCACCTCACAGAATACCGCAGTCAAATAACAATTTCCTTGAGGGTTGTGTTCCTGCGAGTGAGTGAGGTCACCAGAGAGGATGGAGTTGCTGCGTTGGCAGCGCGGATGGCAGCGCGCCAGCGATATTTAATGTTGCGAGCGTTAATATGGTTACGGTAACCGCTTCACATCAAGTGGGCGTAGTGAAGAAAAAAAAAACGTGTGTCACTCGGGGACTGCCGCGGTAAAGCTATTGCATAGCATTTTTTATCAACTAATGCTCGTTTGCTCGTTCATCCATCCATCCATATCCATTCATCTTTCCATCCATCCATTCATCCACCCATCCACCCATCCACCCATCCATCCACCCATCCATCCATCCATCCATCCATCCATCCATCCACCCATCCATCCATCCACCCACCCACCCATCCGTCCATCCACCCATCCATCCACCCGTCCACCCATCCATCCATCCATCCATCCACCCATCCACCCACCCACCCATCCATCCATCCACCCATCCATCCACCCGTCCACCCACCCGTCCACCCATCCATCCATCCATCCATCCATCCATCCATCCATCCATCCATCAATCCATCCATCCATCCATCCATCCATCCATCAATCCATCCAACCATCCATCCATCCATCAATCCATCAATCCGTCCGTCCCGTCCGTCCGTCCATCCATCCATCCATCCAAATTGTTTTTTTTTTACTTTCCATGTGTTGAGACAGCCATCCACTGCACAAATAACTCTCATCTTTTACATACTCGCATATTATTTTGAACTTTTTTTTTTATACTACGTCGGGTGGCAGACAAGCATACGGCCCGCCTGATGTGAAGCGGTTACCGTAGCCGTGGATCAAATCTAAAACCATCTCACAAATCTCTTCCAAGGCTCAATCTCACAATAGCAGTCCTTTCTTATTTTCCCCAGTGTCCATGGATGAGATACGCAAGATTATCCTGTCTATAAAATCTAAAGCAGTCGGTTGTGATGATGTGAGTAGACAAATGGTTATATGTATTATAGATCAACTTCTTCCTGTCATTGCTCACATCATAAACTTTTCTTTCTTGACAGGTAGCTTTCCAACTCTTTGGGGCAAAGCTTACGTTTTTCCTCTTCCTAAAATTCCTACTCCTCTTCAATTGAATAATTTCAGACCTATTTCTATATTACCTTTCCTTTCAAAAATCTTAGAGGCTGCTGCACATAGGCAATTATCTTCTTTTGTTCACTCTTACTCTCTTCTCACTCCATTTCAGTCTGGCTTTCGGTCTGGACACAGTACAACTACTGCACTTCTTAAAGTCACCGAGGATATCAGAATAGGCATGGAGAACAGGTTGGTCACCATTATTGTGCTTATTGATTTTTCCAACGCTTTCAACATGGTAGATCACGACATTCTTCTTGCTATCCTCGAGTCGCTGAATTTCTCATCCGTGGCTCTGAGTTGGTTTACATCTTATCTTCGTGGTCGTCAGCAGGCTGTGCGTATCGGTCGTGACTTATCTGACTGGAATGATCTCACTGCTGGCGTTCCCCAGGGTGGAATATTGTCCCCCTTATTATTTTCTATATTTATAAATTTATTGTCTTTCTCGCTAAGTTGCTCTTACCATTTATACGCTGATGATTTACAAATATACGTTCAAACACCTGTAGAGCAAGTAAATACCGCAATTGCACAGCTGAATACTGATTTGAATATCATTAGCTCTTGGTCTAAAGATTTTGGAATACCTGTAAATCCTGTAAAATGTCAGGCTATCTTAGTGGGTAGTTCTAAGCAGGTCGCTAACCTTGATTCCGGTAATTTATCGCCTATCTTGTTTGGTAATTCTGCCATTCCGTTAAGTCTTAGTGTCAAAAACCTAGGTCTCCACATTGACTCTACGTTGAGCTGGATAACACAAATTGCTGAAGTTAGCCGTGCAGTTACTTCTACGTTACGATTTCTTAATCGGTTCAGGAACTTTCTACCTATCCATACTAAGGTCACACTGGTCACATCTCTTATTTTTCCGCTCATTGATTATGCTGATGTCTGTTATCCTGATTTGAATGAAGAACTTCTCAATAAGTTAGACCGACTTATCAATAATGCTATCCGCTTTATATTTTGTCTCCGCAAATTTGATCATATATCACAGTATCGGTCTCAACTTAGATGGCTTCCTATCCGCCAGCGTAGACAACAGAGATTACTTTGCACCCTTTTCTCTATTCTTTTTAACCCTCTTTCTCCCGATTACTTGAAATGTAAATTTCAGTATCTCCGTGACACCCATGATCGCGAACTCCGGTCTAATAACTCTCTGGTACTCTATACTCCACTTTTTCGGTCTGGATTCATGTCAGACTCTTTTACATTGCAAGCATCACGTCTCTGGAACACGTTACCTGATTCCATCAGAGAATCTTCTAGTAAATTTACTTTCAAAAAAAATGTTCAAGCTTTTTTATTTGAGAATTTATCCAAGCAATAATCATCATTTTCCTATTTACTGTTATATTTATTTTCGTATATGATTATGTATATGTGTATGGTTGTGTATATGTGTATGACTATGTATATGTGTATAGCTATGTATATGTGTATAACTATGTATATGTGTATAACTATGTATATGTATATAACTATGTATATGTGTATGATTTTGTATGTGTATAATTAGCATATTATGTCTATGTATCATATATAATTTTACTTTTCATCTGTATTCATTCTGTGTATGTTCATTACTGTTATTTTGTGTACCGCATTCGAGTTTTATCTGATTTTCCCAAAGGTTGACTGGTAGAGAATGCTCTTAGCATTAAGTCCGCCTTTTGTACCCTTATTTTATGGTCAATAAAGTTTAAATAAATAAATAAATTAACGCTCGCAACATAAAATATTGCTCGCGCGCCGCCACCCCCGCTGCCATCGCAGCATCTTCCTTTCCTTTCTGGTGACCTCACTCACTCGCAGGAACACAACAGCCCTCAAGGGAACCGTTATTTGGCTGCGGTATTCTGTGAGGTGGAGGTACATTCCCCAGTCGGGTAGCTTACAATTACGCTCCCTACCTCTCTTTTCGCCAGAGCTTCGTTTGTCAGTCAGCAGGGTGCACCGCGTGCAGGTGAAGTTGGCTTTGGTTCAAAGATGTTGATGAACTACTTACACCCCAAATGAATGGAGAATAAAATACAAGCGACGTCAATTCGTACGTTGTGGCATTCCTTGCGAACGGTTCCAAATCGGTTCCATAGGGGAGGTGAGGTCGACTAGTGAGAGCGGCAGAGAGTGTCCATACTGTACGTTAGTACTATTACTTATACTGTGATTTAGATATAACCCTTTCGTACAGTATAAGTAATAGTACTAACGTACAGTATGAACACTCTCTGCCGCTCTCACTAGTCGACCTCACCTCCACTATGAGACCGATTTGGAACCGTTCGCAAGGAATGCCACAACGTGCGAATTGACGTCGCTTGTATTTTATTCTCCATTCAGTTTAAAATATGGGAGTATGTAAAAGATGAGAGTTATTGTGCAGTGGATGGATGTCTCAACACATGGAAAGTAAAAAAAAAAATTGGATGGATGGACGTCCGTCCGTGACGGACGGACGGACGGACGGACGGATGGATGGATGGATGGATGAACGAGCAAACGAGCATTAGTTGATAAAAAATGCTATGCAATAGCTTTACCGCGGCAGTCCCCGAGTGCCACACGTTTTTTTTTTCTTCACTACGCCCACCTGATGTGAAGCGGTTACCGTAACCATATTAACGCTCGCAACATAAAATATCGCTCGCGCGCTGCCATCCCCGCTGCCAACGCAGCAACTGCATCCTCTCCATCCTCCATCAGCTCTGACCTCACTCCCAGGAACACAACAACCCTCAAGGAAATTGTTATTTGACTGCGGTATTCTGTGAGGTGGTGGTACTTCGTCATTCGGGCTGCTTAAAAAATACGCTATGTCCTACCTCTCATTTCGTCAGAGCCTCGTCTGTCAGTCAGCAGGCGTACCCCGTGCAGATGAGATTGACTTTGGTTCAAAGATGTTGATGAACCACTTACAACCCCGTACATGTCCGACTAATAATTGAATAATGTCAGCCCTAGAGAACGTCACTCCTCAAAGCACGTATACAGACGTCATTTGGTTACTACATGCAAAAGCGCCATTTTTGTATGGAGTGGCCGGGATTTGATATAACTAAAAATAAATAAAAAATCGCTGACAAGATGAGACTGACGGCTTCCGATGTCTACTCTCAGTGTGATAACACAGTATAAGTAATAGTACTACGTACAGTATGGCCACTCCCTGCCGCTCTCTCGTGTCGTCCTCACCTCCCCTCTGAGACAAATGTGGAACTGTTTGTATGGCGCCGCACGCACACACGCTCATTAACGCTCTGCACAGACGTCATTATCTCTGTAGTAGTGAACAACGTGACATTTGTATGGAGTGGCCAGGGTGTGGTGATAATGTATAATTTTTTTTCAGGACATCAGCGCACACGCATGCTTTTCACGACAAGAGAATTGCCAAAAAAGTAATGCAGAATGCAGTATTTTCTGCAATCATGGAAGCAGAAGAGAAGGGTGACATGTTGAAACAAAAATCCAGTGAAAAGAAAGAATAGAGTTACGTTAGTTACAATTAATTTGTATTGTGTCTAAAGTAAT
This sequence comes from Hypsopygia costalis, assembly GCA_937001555.2. Taxonomy (NCBI): domain Eukaryota; kingdom Metazoa; phylum Arthropoda; class Insecta; order Lepidoptera; family Pyralidae; genus Hypsopygia; species Hypsopygia costalis. Next base: position 24,730,541 of record OW443338.2, on the reverse strand, counting down.
GATTTTACTAATAATTCAAGTACGGTTTTTAAGACATTTTCGACCAGGGACGATGAAATTGGCTATTTGCCAATGTTTAAAAATTGTACAAATAAATTAACAATATCGTAAAATACACAAAACTATAAAGATCTGCAAACTTTCATTCTAATATCTTCAGTCAGACTTTTTTTAGCGTCGATCAAAGTTTGGCGGGAAAGTCCATTTTAAAAGTATGAAATTATTAAAAAATAATATTTCCATTGGAGTAGCAATAAAAAATGCTATAACTTTTATTATGATAATAATTACATAAACGTAATATTTAACATAGCTGTCGTACAAATTTCTGATTTGATGCATATAAAATACAAAACTGTGACGTCATAATTCGGTAGTCTTTTGTATGGAGCGTTTTGGGGCAGTCTAAAAATTGTGATTTTCAAATTAATATATCTCGAGAGATTTTTGTGCTATCGAAGTAATTCTTTCACATATGGTTATATTATGGAGACGTCCCTACATATCAAACAGAAAAAAATGTTAGTCAAATAGCCAATTGTGGAATCAACAAAAAAGACCCATATTGGCAAGGGTTCTTGAGCATTTTTTTTTAATATTACATCGGGTGGCAGACAAGCATACGGCACACCTGATGTGAAGCGGCTACTATAGCCATATTAACGCTCCAACTTAAAATATCGCGTTAGTTACAATTAATTTGTATTGTGTGTAAAGTAATTTGATGCATTGCCGTTATTATTCAGTTTAGTACACCAGCAACTCCTTCCTTTCTGTGAAATTTATCATTAATAATTGGTAACAGTATGAATTAAAAACTAAACGAGTTGTTTTTTTCTATTACATACCATAATTTACTGTCACCATCCCAATTGCACAATGTTCAACTTGTTTTTTTTTTGTTTTTGTATACTGAACTTGAACTTGGAAAGTAGTAGATTATTTGACTCTATGTATTATGATGACAGACAGAGGCGGATTTGTAGTCTTGGCCGCCCTAGGCCGTGTTTTCGCCGCCCTAGGTAGTGTCGTGGTCGCTTGATTCTCATTATCTGACTCCTTATTATATAGTATATTGGTTCTTATTTTTCAGCTTCATAGCTATTTATATAATACGTTTCCGCAAAACCGCCGTGGAAGTCTGGAATTTGTAAGAATTAGTCTTCGGTAATACCCTGCTCCGACCGCCCCTAACATTTGGCCGCCCTAGGCCCCCGGGCCAAGTTGGCCTTAAGGCAAATCCGCCATTGGTGACAGATTAATTTATGTCCGTAGACTCAGCGGGACCCTTTGCCTGATGAAGTTAAGACCTAGTTGGTCGAGTTAACGTCGATTAGTACCTAACGATTTGTATATGGTTAAATTTCTACCTCGATAGGTTCATTATTAAAATAAAATTTTACAGTCAGCGGGGCCCTTTTCAGATTAAAGGCCAATTAATTATTTATATTTATTTTTTAATAGCCTATTATTTCTACCTCTAGATTAGTTTACTATTATATTGCTGTCTTATCACAATTCCCTAAAAAAACAGTCATTAATTCCTTTACTTCCAGCGGGGCCCTTCCCGAATTGAAAGTGTATAGAGTAATGAAATACATTTCCAAGGAGCCTTTTATTTCTACCATTCAAATAATATATTTTTATAATTAAGAGCAGTATAGTTTTCGAAAAATTTACAATTATTTTAAGTTCAAACAATTTTCGTAAATATTTCGAAAACTGTTAAGCCCATAATTATAAAAAATAATTATTTTAAAGGTAGAAATAAAAGGCTTCTTGGAAATGTATTTCACTAATCTATAGACTTATAATTCGAGAAGGGCCCCGCTGGAAGTAAAGGAATTAATTCGATGTTAATATTCTGATAAGACAGCAATATAATAGTATACTAATCTGGAGGTAGAAATAATGGGATATTAAAAAATAAATATAAATAATCAACTGGCCTTCAATCGGAAAAGGGCCCCGCTGACTGTAATTTTTTTATTTTTTATTTTACCAATGAACCTACCGAGGTAGAAATTTAAACATATACAAATCGGTAGGTACTAATCGACGCTAAATCGACCAACTAGGTCTTAACTTGATCAGGCGAAGGGTCCCGTTGAGTCTACGGACATGATTAATTTATCATAATACATGTCAAGAACCTCGAATTGATCTTTTTTTATTGGTCCTGTTAGGATTTCAAATAAATAGATTGTTCAAGACAGACTTACAATGAGCCATTTTATCTGAATCATTTGCCTGCCCGACATTTAGATAGAAGATGAAATGGTTTATTTAACTTAGTCACACACTCTGTCTAATAAGGCTAATTACGCATCACACACTATACGTGTGCACGTGTAAGCGAGATTATATAAATATAAAATATTGTCAGACAAATTACACAGCGCCATCTAGCCCCAAAGTAAGCGAAGCTTGTGTTATGGGTACTAGACAACTGATAAACATACGTAAATACATTTTTTTTGTAAATACATACTTTGAATTCATAGAATACACCCAGACTAACACAAACAGACATGTTCAGGCACACAAATCTTTGTCCTATGTGGGAATCGAACCCACGAGCGTTGGTGTCGAATCCGCGTCATTGACCGCTACGCCACCGAGCTAAGGCTCTATTAACACCACCGCGGAACGGAATGGGAGCGACTTTTTGCGACGAAAGTACATAGCATAATGAACTTTGTCAGTTGAATAACATATAAACTTAAATACGAGCCAAAAAAAGCCGCGCGTCTTACGGCGAATCCTCGCGCATTCTCGAGAATCCCCCTAGCTACTGTCGGCGCTGCTTGTTGGAATCCGCGGGACGTGGCGCGAACGGGGAGTCGGTAGAGTTGGTCACAGCAATGGAATACTCGAGAATACTCGAGCATTCCAGCGAATTCGCCTTCTCGCGTCATGAGGCGAAATTAACGCTTCTAATCCATTCCGCGGTGGTGTAAAGTGAGCCAAAGACGGTGATATAACCTCTCTTATCTAACATATAACAGTGTAACGCTCTAAATATGTGATATCTACTTTAGTGCGCGCCTTGCTTAAGTGTCCGCAAGCAATAGCAAGTATATCTCTGAACAAATAGTAAATATTTATAGCTCTGTACATTGTTGCAGCGGGACACATTGCAAGTACACTACACAGTTGTTAATTTCGATTGTGAATACTTATAACTGGCATTGTAAATAAATATTTTTTTGAAAATGGTAACTTTTGTGTTTAATTTTGTATGCATCTCTTAGTTGTAGTGGATAAGAATATAAAGTAAAAAACAATACAATAGAATGTTAGATTTGTGGTGTAAGTGGTTCACCATCATCTTTAGAGCCAAAGCCAATCTCACCTGCACGTGGAGCACTCTGCCAACTAGCGAAAGAGAGTAGAGTATTTGTAAGTTGTCCGACTGGGGAAGTACCTCCACCTCACACAATACCGTCGTCAATTAACAATTCCCTTGAGAGTTGTTGTGTTCCTGCAAGTAAGTGAGGTCACCAGAAAGAAAGGAGCCGCTGCGTTAGCAACATTATTTTAAAAAATAAAGGTATGTTTTCTTTGAGTAAAATTTCTATCTACAGTATTAAGAGTACTTTCCCTCGGGTGGCATTAGAAATTTCCACCCTGTACAATAAAAGCGACATCACTCCTAGTGATGTTTCGTTATTAGTAGGTATTGGTAGTCTTAGTAGCATATACCAATAAACGTCACATCATCATCAGCCTGTATCTATCCACTGCTGGATATAAGCCTTCCCCAATGCTTTCCACCAGATATGATCCTCCGCCTTCCGCATCCTGCCGCTCTCTACAGGTCATCGGACCATCTAGAGGGAGGGCGCCCAACATTTCGTCACATCACTTAAGAGCCCTATTACATTTGCACGCTGACGAGCTCTCGCGCAGTACTAAACCCGCGAAGGCCGCCGGTGCATCGGTTTTTGTAGTAATTTTGAAGTTATATTTATCGTTTTAATTGAAATAAGATAATAATTTCATGCTACAAAGTTTATTCATCATGAAGTAACAATTATTCTCGTATAAATTTTTCTCAATAATATTATCGTTTATTCGAGAAATTAACAGTTTACTTAAAGCGATTTATGAAGTTTTTTTGGTTAAAAGAATGTTTTTTTTCTATATTAAATCAATGATATTTCAAAATTCTGAGGCCGCTATGTACTATACCACTATATAAGAAATAACATTCAATTTTTTTATATCATTTGTTTGGAACAGTAGTACAATCCAGGAGCTCAAAAAAGTAAATACGAGCATTTTATGAAAATCTTTCTCTGCAATTTTGGGTTTAATTAAAAAGTTAAGCAAAATTTACAAAAAGCGAGGCCGCTATGTACTAAGCCAATAGCTATTCTGTACTATTCAATAAGTCAACATTGTTAATGTATTTTTGTTTCCGAGATCCAGAACGCCAAAATAGGCCATTTTACGCAAAAATCACAGTCGATATGTAATACGGCTCTTAATATTAATATTTATTTTTATTTAGTAATTATAGATAGTAACTTCAGTATGCTGTGTGCCACGATCACATTAAGCCAATAAACATTAATAAATTATTTCAGATGTATTGAGGATGGTTTTAAGATGTGCGGGGCAGAGCTGCTCGACAGTTAATTTTTTTTTTTTTTTTACTTACCCGGGTGTCCGACAAGCATACGGCCCGCCTGATGTGAAGCGGTTGCCGTAGCCATATTAATGCTCGCAACTTAAAATATCGCTCGCACGCTGCCACCCCCGCTGCCAACGCAGCATCTCCTTCCTTTCTGGTGACCTCACTAACTCGCAGGAACACAGCAACCCTCAAGGGAATTGTTATTTGGCTGCGGTATTCCGTGAGGTGGAGGTACATTACCCAGTCGGATAGCTTACAATTACGCTCCCTACCTCTCTTTTCGCCAGAGCTTGTCAGTGAGCAGGGTGCACCGCGTGCAGGTGACTTTGATTCAAAGATGTTGATGAACCACTTACACCCCAAAATACAATACATTGTCGTAAGGTGGCTTGATGTGTCATGAATACTTGGGGATGTCATGAGGCAATAGCTATTCCACATGACACCCAGGTAGTGTCATTTTGAGGGTGTCACAGGGGGCAATGAACGAAATCTAGTTTGAAATAATTACGAAAGTGATAAATAAACTTAATTTATTAACTACATCTTAATAACGCCTTTCTGCGTGAGTGTGTTGTCCTCGTAAGTCTCCAGAACATCTGCCAGGTGATCGTTATCCCTGGGCTTCTTGAACTGCCGCCTCTTCTGCGCAGCCTTCTTTCTTTTAGGGGCAATCGGTTTTCTCGGTCCGTGGTCTTGCATCGACTTGATGCCTTGTTTTTCTAAGTATTCTTCAATTTTTGCGTCGTCCATCGCGTCAACGGCTGTCGCACGCCATAGTTTCACAAATTCTTCATCTACCTGATAAAATATACAAAAAAATAAATAGTAAGTAATAGGTAGGGGAAAAAGTCTTTTCGCATTATAGTATGTATGAACTTGTAATAAAATCTCTTTGGTTATACCATTTGTATCTGGCAGGTTTTGATATCTTTAAAAAGTTTAAATTTTAAAAAAGATAATTCCAAATTCAAATTAAGTAAATGTGTGATTTTCATTTGTTTTTTTTACTGTCAAGATGAGTGAATCTAATGAAGAAATTCGATTCATTTTAAAATTTTACTACAAAAAAGGTAAAAATGCAACGCAAGCTACGAAAAAAATTTGTGACGTTTATGGACCTAGTGCAGTGTCTGTGAGAGTAGCACAAATTTGGTTTAAGCGTTTTCAATCAGGAAATTTTGATGTGAAAGTTGCACGTCGCTCTGGTCGCCCTGTTACGGATAAAATGGATGCCATTTTTGAAAAAGTGGAGCAAGATCGGCATATCAGTAGTTACGACGTAGCTGAAGAATTAGGAATTGACCACAAAACAGTTTTGGCGCATTTGAAAAAAGCTGGGTACACTAAAAAGCTCGATATTTGGGTGCCTCACGATCTCACTGAAAGAAACTTAATGAACCGTGTACTCATTTGCGATTCTTTACTACGACGTAATGAAAGCGAACCGTTTTTGAAGAAGCTTATAACTGGTGATGAAAAGTGGATCACGTACGACAAGAACGTGCGAAAAAGGTCGTGGTCAAAGGCCGGTCAGGCTTCACAGACTCTGGCAAAACCCGGGTTAACCCGCAACAAGGTGATGAAGTGTGTATGGTGGGATTGAAAGGGCATTATTCATTATGAGCTCTTACCGCCAGGCAGGACTATCGATTCTGAACTCTACTGTGAACAACTGATTAGATTAAAGCAAAAAGTTGAGAGAAAGCGGCCGGAATTAATTAACAGAAGGGGTGTGATTTTTCATCATAGTCTGGTCAATGAATGCTCACAAGGGGAGTGTGGATGGAAAAGTCGAAAGCAGAAATTTTGACTTAGTAACTTTGTTTGGACTAGTTAGGAGATAAACATACTAAAAGTCCTTACCCCTCCGAGGTGAGCCCGAGGGGGGGGAGCACAAAGAAGGTCCCGTTTTTTGGTTTTTTGCTTACTTCTCGAAAACGGTGCTTCGTACGAAATTTTGTTGTACTACATAATAAAAGCTAATTAAATTCTCTACAACTTTGTCTTTTGCACTTTGAATCTATCTTCTATCATTGCCAAGCTATGAGCTTCTAAAAGTGGTCGATTTTCAAAAGTGTATTTTTTTCTCTGGAGCACATTGTAACAGTGCAGTACAAATTTACTAAAATCATTTCTTATTTTTACTTGTTAGTTCTGCTTATAGCGAGGACTCCACCAGACCATGATATTATCTTTGTCAAGCCTAACAGAGGTAAAGTACCTACACCTATTATTCAAGTCAGGAATTGCAACAGCTAGGCCTGAAAGACATATTATTTCTACACGCCTTCACGGGATGCGACACTACTTCTACTGCAGTTCGGAGAAGCAAAGTTAGTTTTTGTAAAATGTACTTGAAAAAACCTGAGCTCCGTCAAGCCGCAGAGGTATTTTCGAACCCCACTTCATCGCATGCTGACATAAGAGAAAATGGAAACTTATGCTTTTTAAGTTGGTATTGAGCGAAACAGAAGGAGACCTCTCTTAATAACTAAAAGAGTGTAGAACACATTTTTGAAAATCGACCACTTTTAGAAACTCATAGCTTGGCAATAATAGAAGATAGATACAAAGTGCAAAAGACAAAGTTGTAGAGAATTTAATTAGCTTTTATTATGTAGTACAACAAAATTTCGTACGAAGCACCGTTTTCGAGAAATAAGCAAAAAACCAAAAAACGGGACCTTCTTTGTGCTCCCCCCCCCTCGGGCTCACCTCGGAGGGGTAAGGACTTTTAGTATGTTTATCTCCTAACTAGTCCAAACAAAGTTCCTAAGTCAAAGTTTCTGCTTTCGACTTTTCCATCCACAAATTATTCGTTGACTAGGCTATCATGATAACGCTAGACCTCACACTTCTTTAGCCACTCAGCAAAAATTAAGAGAGTTTAACTGGGAGGTGTTAATGCATCCGCCGTATAGTCCTGACCTTTCACCTTCTGATTTCCACCTGTTTCGGTCTCTTCAGAAATCTTTAAGCAATGTCAGGTTAACATCACGAGAAGACTGCCAAAACCACTTGTCGTGGTTTTTTGAACAGAAGTCCCAAAATTTCTATAGTAATGGGATCATGTCTCTACCTACAAGATGGCAAAAAGTTATCGAACAAAATGGCACCTACATACTTTAGTTAAATGTAAATAAACTTTATTAAAAAATGTTTTGAATTTTCATATAAAATACGAAAAGACTTTTTCCCCAACCTAATATATGTACCTAAAAACAGTTTGACATTTTTTACGATTTTATGCTGATGATGCTGTGTTGGCAGAGGGGGTGGCAGCGTGAGAGCTATTTCATGTTGCAAGCATTTATATGGCTACCGCTTTGTCAAACGTCAAAGTACAAAATATGATCATCATAAGGAATGAGGTAAGGAATATGGTCAAATACTAAGCTTTTAAATGTTAGTTAACCTTCGCTGTGCTGGCGATATAATGATCATGGCGGAATCGCAGAAACACCTGACCCTGAGTAGACCTCAACAAAGCATTCTAATATTTCCAGAGAGAAGACAATCATTACGTTGTAGACAAAACAAACGATCTATAGGGCAGTCAGCGGACTATCATTTGGTTTTTGCAACTCCCCCTGCTCTACCTTGGAAATGCCCATGATAGCTAATACATGCATGGTGCTCGCAAGGTGTTTATTCAGAATTAAAAAAATAATTTGTTGTCTGTAAAGTCGGTTTACGGACGATAATTTTACGTGATAACATCATAAGAAAACATCGGCCGATGGAGTCGAAGAGAGATAGATGCGTCACAATCCGAAAGCCTGATCGTGCCTTCTATCGCTTGTTCCGCGCTCTCGCTTGCAAGCTCGGCTCAGGCGCAACGTGACAATGAGTTATTCTTTTTCGTGCGTGCAGCCGGCGTTAATCGATTTATAAGACATTATCACGTCAAAAAAAAGAGTAATGACCACATCGAGGCGCGAACGTAGAAACGATAGTTCAAATTGGTCACACATTTACAACTGCGCCATTGACTCGATAATACTCACTGGCGAAATACGAGTATGTATTGGGCGGTGTTAGGTTTTTTTTCGCAACGGAATTTCTTGATTCGGTAGCCGCGCCAAGCCCGCGATAAAAGCTATGCAATAGCTTAAAAACACTTACATCTAAGGTAGCAGTCTTATCATTATAAAATAATATTTTCTTCTTGTCTGTCGGCCTCGTTATGTACAGTATCTCCTGCGCCAGGCTCTTCAATGCTCGTTCACAGTGCGGTAAGGACTCCTGGACATCTTCTAGAAGGATACCTCCCAGACCCTTCAAGTCTTGTTGTTTTAATAACCTGTAATTTCATTTATATAACTAAATATTTCTGGATAATTTACACAGCGCCATCTAGTCCCAAATTAAGCGCAAAGCTTGTACTATGGATAACTGATATTGTACTTAAATACATTTTATTTTTGTAAATACATGCATATAATACATAGAAAACACCCAGACCAAGACAAACAGATATGGTCATGCACATAAATATTTGTCTTGTGCGGGAATCGAACCCGCGACCTCGGAGTCAAAGTGGCCATTGCTAACCATTCAACCACCGACCTCGTCGAATTTTATTTTACTGCAACACAAATTACCGACTTTAAAAATAACCGTAATTTTTAGAGGCAAGCCGAACCGTAGTGCTCTCCACTACGGCGCGGCTAATTAGCCTAGATAACAGCATTCTCGTACATATGCAACATCATCTGCCTACAGATTGGAGTGTAAGTGGTTCATCAACATCTTTGAACCAAAGCAAACTTCACCTGCACCCTGCTGACTGACAAACGAAGCTCTGGCGAAAAGAGGTAGGGAGCGTAATTGTAAGCTACCCGACTGGGGAATGTACCTCACAGAATACCGCAGCCAAATAACATTTCCCTTGAGAGTTGTTGTGTTCCTGCGAGTGAGTGAGGTCACCAGAAAGGAAGAACATCTGCGTTGGCAGCGAAGATGGCGGCGCTAGTGATATTTTATGTTGCGAGCGTTAATATGGCTACGGTAAACGCTTCACATCAGGCGGCATATGCTTGTCTGCCACCCGACGTAGCATAAAAAAAAGAGAGGCAATGCAGTTTAAGTTGTTCTACACTATAGCGCGGCTAATTAGCCTAAATAACAGCATTCTCGTACATATACATCCTCATCTGCCTACAGATACATCTTAAAGCCAAAGTCAACCTCACTTGCGCATGGTGTACCATACTAACTAACAAGGCTTTACTGAAAGAAAGGTCACAGCGTAATTACAAGCTATCCAACTGTGGAAGTACCTCTAACTCACAGAAGACCACAGCCAAATAGCTATTCCTGAACGTCAATTCCCGTATTTTCTATGAACGCAGATTGAAAGTTGACCGAATCGAGATTGAATTGTGAATTGACTAAAATTATATACTTGATTTCATTAATTAATTATAATCAACTCTTGTTGTTGGCAAAGTAACATTCTTAGTTTGTTTAATTTCCACTCATATTTCGATATAATCTCGCTTAAATTTAATTTTGAAGTTACATATTGTGTTCCGAGAATACCAAATGTGACATTTGTGTGATCGAGACCGGATCGAAACTGAATTTTGACTATATTTGAATTACGAGAATTGCGCCTCTGGAAGCTTAGTGGTTGTTATAGTTCTGAGAGTGAGTTTGGTTGCCAGGCAGCAAGGAGTTGCTGAGATAGTACGGGACGGGGGCCCATCACACATTCCCACCACTGTCTCCTGTGTAGCCAGGATTAACAGCGGCGACCGTAAAAAAAGGCAATGAAAAATCCACTTCAGTCCCGGGCCCCGGGTGTAAAACTACGGCTGTCTTTAAACTCGCAACTAATTTAATCAGAACAAATTAGTATGAGTAGGAAGCATTTGGAATTTGTCTGTGTTGGTAGTGGCGGCGTGCATGTGGTAGTTTATAGTGCTAGAGTCTATAGGTTACGATAATTGCCTCATATCAGGCGGGCCATATGCTTGCGCCCAACGTATAAAAAAATAAGCCAACATCACCTACATGTGCCGCATACCGCTGATGAGCGCGCGCGCAGTACTGCCGCAAGAGAGGTAGGTCATAGTGATGTTTTATGTTTAATTTCCAGCAGCTCAAGCGGAGGTACTTCCACTAAAAGCGCAGCCAAATAACTAAGGGTCGACCAAGACAGCATTTTCGTTCTCGGCCGAGATTACATGTATTCCATAGCACCATAGTAGTATAATTTATTTACCTCAATAGTGATTTCTTATCCTTAATTTTATAAACAGGCTTGAATGTATACTTCCCATCTGGAGTGCATTCAATTTTTGGATTATTTTGCAAAGCTTCTGTTTGTAGCCACTGAAATTGTTAAAGATAAAAATAATTATAATTATGATAATAAGCCTAATAAGGTGACGTGCCCAGTGGACGAATGGCTAGCAAAATCCACAACTCTGGGGTCGCGGGTTCGATCCCCGCACATGACCAACATTTGTATCAACATTATTTTTATCTTGGTCTGGGTGGTTCTAAGTATTATAATGTATGTATTTACAAAAAAAATGTATTTGAGTATAATATCAGTTACTACGGAGCCAAAGTACAAACTACTTAGTTTGGGACTAGATGGCATGGTGTAATTAGTAAAAAAGAATGTATTCGTACTGTTATCTAAATGTTAGTTCTCTAAATGGTTACACTAACTAACTTAATGGTAATGATACATGACTGCGTATATTTGTTCTGTAGCATTTACCATTTACACCACAGAATAGATGAAGGATCAAAGAATTTATTATGCAAAGTAAGGACCATAGTCCTTGTTCCATAGAACATCTTGAGGAGAGAGGGGAAGCGCTGCAATTTTGAGATAATTTCAGTGCATATAACGTATTCACGTACAACACGCGGCCGTGTCCATGAATGACACCACACCTCGCTTTTTTTTATTAGTTTTTATCATATTTCAATGAAAATTATTTATGACTGTAACTAAAGTCCCTTCAGCCACTTTGGTAACTATATGGTTCATAACCAGCTACGAAACAGTAATTTTTTTCACTGTTTTGTAACTAGTTACTAAGAAACACCCCTTCAGCCACTTTGGTAACTATAATGGTTCACATCCACTTGAAACTTACTTGTTTAACTTTGTTTCCAACATCTAACTGGTTGGTCTCGTCGAGAACTTCATCCAGGTTCAGGGGGTGGTCATCCCCCTCTTGATGGCGGGCCTTCATGTGCCTGACAATTCGTGCCAGTACTCCGAAGCGGTATGCAGAGCTTCCCGCCATTGTTTTGTAACTGCAGACACAATAAAATGAGCCCTTGACTTGACTTATTTAACAGTCTACTTAACTACTAACTTTATTCTTATTATTTTAGCTATATATTCTGATGGTTGGTGAACAAGGTAGCATATTTTGCAAGAGTAGTCATAACATCCGTCATGGCTTAAAATCGATTATTGCATTTGAATGCCTAAATAACTTATCTTTCTTTTCTTTCTTTCTTTTCAGCATATACGCGTCCACTGCTGAACGTATGCCTCTTGCATGGATTTCCAGGTTAAATAACTTGTAATATGTTTTAATTTTTATGTTAAAAATAATTAAAATGAACTGAATTACAAACAAAATGCACATATTTTTGTTCTAATTGCTGTATTATAACAGTCAAACTGTTTAAAAATGTAACACCCGTTCGACATGGGAATGCGGAATGGGACCTATACATATAACTATAAATATACTTACTTGGTAGCGTCAAGCTTGGGCCCTGAACTGACCGAGCTTGATGATTTGGATTTTTTCTTGTCATCTTTGAATGGTGAATCATCTTTTGTTGATTTCTTCTTCTCCACACTGTAAAGTTGAAATTTTCAGTATTAATTTTTAATTAGACATAATCTTCATTTACATTAACTAATATTCATACCACTGCTAGGATACGGGCCAAACCTTAATTGAAGGCACACTTATAAAACATCTATCAGGTCTCCCCAACCCGTCTGGCCAGCGTGGGGAGTGTAGGCCAAATCCTCTTTCTGTCAGAGACGGACGAGAGAGGGTCGTGCTCCTGTAGTGGAGACTAAAATGACCTGATGATGATGAAAAGCACACTTTACCATACCAAACCTGTGTTTTCAAGCCACCCAAAAGTTAATGATTTGGCTAAACACCTGTCATCGAATGAAAACAACCACAACTGACCCTATAACATGCTTTCCAAAGCACAGAAGACAAATCTTTACTAATGTAAATGTACGTAATAAAAATATAATATCTATGTGTGAAGAACCTTCAAGTATAATATATATCTTCTTATTCCAAAATCATAGAGAATGTGTGTTACTGAACCACTTTTTATGAAACTGTTTTATGTAAAATGCCATTTAAACTAGAGTAATAAAATAAAATTCTCTCCCCATTGATGTGAAAATGTCTCAGTCTGTTGACTCTTTGAAATCAAAATTGCACAAGCTCAGGTTTCAGGATTCTAATATGTTGAGCTAAACAAACTACAGTAATACCCCGGAGTTACGCGATAGGTGGGACCAAGAGATAGCCGTGTAAGTCGAATTCGCGTAAGTCGGGGTTCAACCTTGCATATAAATACACATAAAATTTGTGTAATCCGGACCAGAGTCTAAAGAAAACAATAATTTAGAAGAAACAAGTTTAATAAAATGATAGATAATTAAAACAATTTGCATTAGTAAAAATAAAACAAAGTAAATCAAAGTTATTTTGATGTCGAAGGCTTCATATATTCTAACAATGACGCCTGACAAGTTAAGTTTTTCTTCTTCTCACGTAAAATTTCCTCGTAGGATGCCAGTAACTTTTGTATTTCTTGTTTTGTTGTAAACACTAGTTCTTCATAGGAATCTATTTTTTCAAAAATTTGTAAGTTCTTTTCCAAAAGAAAAACCGCGTATTTCCGAATTCGCGTAAAACGGGGTAGCGTAAGTCGAGGTATTACTGTATCTGTATATTATATTGAATAAATATATGTATGTAGGTATATGGTACATATGTATGTTATTTGTGTATGTATGTATATATTTATCTAGTCATTGTGCTTAATTTTATCTGCCTCGCTAAACTTTCAGTTCTGTGATTAACTAGAGGTAATCCCTGATGGGATAAGTCCCCTATTGTACAAAAATAGTTATTAACATTGCATTCGACGACTCGGTGGCGTAGCGGTCAATGACGCAGCTTCGACACCAACGCTTGTGGGTTCGATTTCCACACATGACAAATATTTGTGTGCATGTTTTCTATGTATAAGTATGTATTTACAAAAAAAAAAAAAGTATTTACGTATGTTTATCAGTTGTCTAGTACCCATAACACAAGCTTCGCTTACTTTGGGGCTAGATGGCGCTGTGTAATTTGTCTGACAATATTTATTTATTATTTATGTATTACTGTTATAGTAAATAGTCTTTACAAACAAACAAAATTTTCCTACAAAAAGGAATATTTACAAAGTATTTACAAATGAATAATAAAATAAATAGGTAACCAGAAGTAAAGTTCTTTTTTGTGTTTATTTAATCTGCTATATTATTTCTATAAACATATATTATATTTCTAGAAATTGAAATACCTATGTATTTTGAAATACAAAGCAATTGTGCTAACATGATTTATATTGAGGGGGTACATAAAAATGTAAATACGTCGTGTGTTTACGTATTACATCATTTATATTACAAATTGAGAATTATGGACTTTGTTTAAGTGCAGTGATAGCAACTCAAATGTTAAATAAATTAAACAAAATGCAATGCCAAATAAACTTACTAAGTTATCAAAGTAATTATCAGATCCTATCGCAAAAGAATATGGGTTCACGTGAGTGGGAGCGAGAAAGCCTAGTTAGCTTAGCGGCAGCCATACAAAAGAGGACTCCGCTAGTCAGCAAACTGTGTTCAAGGAAGCATGTAGCTACGTACCTCGGCGTTGAAAGTGCCTTTTTCTTAAAAGCCTCCCGTTCCCGTAGTAAAGCCGGATCCATTTTTGTTTATGCTCAACACCACAGCTAGAACTAGAACAGTAAGTGTTATTTAAAAAAAAATATTAATGTTTTCATTTTATACTTTCACTTGATTGCATCGAATGTTGCTTGAACAAAATGAAAAAACAATAGAGATATGACATTGACACATTGACAACCTTGACAACAATAAATTTGATTTGACATTTAACAAATATGTCAAAGTTCCGATTTTTACTCTTCTTACTTATCGTTGCTGGCAACGAGTCTGACCGTTCTTGTCACTCATTCTATTTAGTTTTTAGATTAGTTTTAGTTTAATTTAGTTTTTAATTAGTATATTTACGTTTCCGTTTTATGCTGACATTATAATGGTGTACATTATATTTGAAATGTAAGTGGCACACCACGATCTTGGAAGGTGTAAGTGAAAATAGGTGAAAAAAAAGGGTTGCACTCCGGGAGTGCCGGCAGAAGTGAAAACTTGAACATTAACGTTGAGTATTTTTGAATATTTGGTTAGGGAATAATTTCGCACGAATTGCTTTATTTATCAGTATAAATATACTATCATTTATGTGGTAAAATACAATATTCATTTATTGCGCTTCCGTACACGAACATGACAATTTATATTACATTAAAAATAAACAGCTGGAGTACGCATACATTTTCGCCGTGCGGTAGAAAGAGAGGCGGATATTACTTCCTCTCTACGCAGCGCAGGCGGTCAACGCTCCCTCCGTCTTACGAATTTTCGATCAGGCCACGTGTTCTGACGCGAGTTTATCATTTTTTACTCATCCCAAAAAGTGAACAACGCAGCTAAAGCAGTTTTCACTTTGTCATTAGTGTTATTACCTAAATCAGACGAATGACTAAAGTCTGTTTATTATATTTTTTTACGGCCCGTCTGATGTGAAGCGGTTACCGTAGCCAACAAACACTCGTAACATAATATCGTTCTCACGCTGCCAACCTCGCTAACAACACAGCAGACTCGATTTCAAGTAGAAAATGTTATGTTCTATAATTTAAACCGAGTAGTCGTATTAGATATTTATTTTTACGAAAACGATACATAGTATTTTCTTGTTTTGCACACAAATAGTCGTTAAACTGGCATTTATTTGCTTTGCGAATACCGCATATACCGAATGGATTTAAAGTCGATCTATCCTTATCAGTGATATCCGTTGATCTAATTGAATATTTAAAAAATCAAGGATTTAAAAAATGTGTAATATCCATTTACACTCCACCTCACAGAATACCGCAGCCAAATAACAATTCCCTTGAGGGTTGTTGTGTTCCTGCGAGTGAGTGAGGTCACCAGAAAGAAAGGAGATTGCGAACGTTAATATGGCTACGGTAACCGCTTCACATGAGGCGGACCGTATGCTTGTCTGCCACCCGTCGTAGTATAAACTAAATAAACTTTTAAAAAATCCTTTTTAAAACAAGCTTTTATTTAAGTGACCTAAAAAGATGATAATGAACTTTTAATTAAATCAAACTAATCAATTTAGTACTATGGTACTATGTACCATATTACACAATTAAAATTTTATAAAAGCTTGTCGCGAGATGTGCTTGTAATATTATTATTATATAGGATAAACATACATACATACATTGCAAGTTAAATAAAAGTTTATAAAAAAGAAAAAATCTCACTCATAGCTAATTGTGAAGATTGTGGGAACATAGAGGTGTCCAACATTTCTTGATGGAGTGTACCAAATACAGACAAAACGGAGACTCACTGATGAGAAAATTAAAATTGAACATCAACAATGTAGAATTGGCTCAATGTATATTGACTAATCCTACATAAGTGCGGGCAAGAATCTTCCTCGAATTAATTACCGCATCTTATCACTGAGTCTCTTGGATTAGGAAAAAAAAATATTACTTAGTTATTATTTTATTACCATTAAATCAATTGAAGAGCTTATAATATATTACAATAAAAAAAACATGGAGTAATTTATCCATACAGATTTTATCTGTACTTTTGTTTTTATTTAAAATAGCAGGTGGTATATAAGGTGTAGGCCATGAAAGAAATAAAAAAAAAATACTGTATTTCACACAACTTCCTTTTATTTTATTCTTTTACAATTCGTTAACAAAATTTTCAGGTTCACCTAAAACGAAAACAAAATATCCATGTAGGTATCAAATTGAGGAAGTCGCGCTATACTGATCGTCATTTTATTTCGAAAACAATGTAACTATTATAATCAAATTTTGTTAAAATTTACATAATAATACATATTACTTTTTTGGCTTAAAGGTATTTATCTTTGTAATATTGTGTTTATTAAAAATCACGTGATAACATAACAGTCAAAGCAGCTGTTCTTTTGTAAATGTCCTATAAATCCGATAAAATTTTACTGATGAAATGTCACCAAATATTTCAAACTTCGCACTGGAACTACTACGAATCATCTTAGTCCTTCCTCCTCTTCAAGTTAATGTTTAGAAATTTTGGCGGTACTTTAAGAATTGCCAGACGCGGAATAATGTTAGTTTCAGTTTTTTTCGACAACTAAGGTGGCAACAAGCATACGCCCCGCCTGATGGTAAGCAGTGATCGCAGCCTTTGAACGCTCGCTATACCAGAGGTATACTCACCCGTAGTTAATTTTTACTGTGTTCGGTCGCTCTGTAAAGACTTTTAAATAATGTCTGGTATTTTTTTCGAAGTGTTTCCTCAACAATATCTATAACGAGGCCATTGTTTGAATCCTGTAGGTACATCTAATTCAGGAAAACGGTGGGTTTAACCAAATTAATGTATTAAATAAAAACGGTAATTTAAAAAACTAAAAAACCCATTATAAAAGGACCCATTCTAGAAATAGAGGCTTAGTGAATTTTGAGTACATGTAGGGTCCCGACTGCTACATGTTTTCTTGTTTTAGGGGTTTTTAATTTCCAAATTACACAGAAAAGCAGTCGGGTTTTTTAGTTTTTTAAATTACCGTTTTTATTTTATGTTTTTTTTAGTTTTATTTATTTTGATATATGCAATGTCGCCCTCACAGTAAATACATATCTAATGACACCCCTCGAGCTAAAATCCATCGAGCCGTCCAGACTGCAGCGCGCATTTTCATTTGAAATTGGCGCCAAAAATCCGCCATTTAGATTTTTTTTATTTTGACGTACCCAGTGTCACTCTCACAGCAAATACGAATCTAACGACACCTCTCAAGCTAAAATCCATCCAGCCGTTCGGGCTGCAGAGCGTGCCAAACAATAGGCTATTTGACTAACATTTTTTTCGGTTTGATATGTAGGGACCTCTCCATAATATAACCATAGGTGAAAGAATTACTTCGATAGCACAAAAATCTCTCGAGATATGTTAATTTGAAAATCTCAATTTTAAGACTGCCTCAAAACGCTCCATACAAAAGACTACCGAATTATGACGTCACAGGTTTGTATTTTGTATGCATCAAATCCGAAATTTGTACGATAGCTATGTTAAATATTACGTTTATGTAATTACTATCATAATAAAACTTATACAATTTTTTATTGCTTCTCCAATGGAAATATTATTTTTTAATAATTTCATACTTTTAAAATGGACTTTCCCGCCAAACTTTGATCAACGCTAAAAAAAGTCTGACTGAAGATATTAGAATGAAAGTTTGCAGATCTTTTTTTGTGTATTTTACGTTATTGTTAATTTATTTATACAATTTTTAAACATTGGAAAATAGCCTATTATACATACATACATACTCTCGAAAAACATAACCCTCCTTCTGTCGCAGTCGGGTAATTAACAATATAGGTAATTAGTCTCGTCCGAATTGAAATTATTATTGCTAATACGTAATATATAGTGTACAATTGTAGTATTACTGTTTACTAATTATACTTTATGGAAAACGAAGGGGAGAACAAGTTATAAGTTAATTTAAAAAATCAAAAACCCGACTGCACCTACAATAGATTTATTAATCACGCGTAACAATAATGTAATTCCATACAAGCAAAGTCGCAGGCAAAAACTAATATATCAAATATATATTTTAAATCAGGTCGAGACCTTTATTTTGATACCCATATCGATATATTTAGAAGAAAAAAAAAAATACTGCAACGACAATTTTGCGGCTCACAGCCGCCATATTGATTTTTTTTATATTTGATGTAGCCTATGTTACTCTCACAGCAAATACGAATCTAACGACACCTCTCAAGCTAAAATCCATCCAGCCGTTCAGGCTGCAGAGCGTGCCAAACAATTATACATACATACTCTCGAAAAATATACCTGCTTCTGTCGCAGTCGGGTAAAAAAAGTTGAGCATCTTTATCAAAATCGGCGCAATTTCAAACGTACGATTTACCATTGAATATTTTGTTTCGTAAAATGGGTCTTACATTTAAGTTATTGACAAACATCTGAGCTTTAGAATTTCTACAAGCTAAACATAAGTATGATAAGTCTAAGCTGAAGTTTGATTTTTGCCCTCAAAAGGTTTTTTTTTTCATTTTTCATTGGTGCTCCGCTCCTATTGGTGGTAGCGTGATGTTAAATATATAGCCTATAGCCTTCCTTGAAATATGGGCTAATCCAACACTAAAATAATTTTTCAATTTGAATCAGTAGTTTCCGAAATTAGCGCGTTCAATCAAACAAACAAACTCTTCAGCTTTATAATATTAGTACATAATAATATAGATTATATTTTATGAGATTGTTTATTGCGATTGCCAAGTCAATCTGTTGCCAGAAGCGACTTTTAGGCGTTTCTCACATTAGGGTAATAATATTATTGAATTTATGTTTAAGGATAAAAGCGTTATGAAATATAATTTTAGGAGTTTAAATATATTTACGTATGTCATATTATAATTACTCCCGGAGTGCAACCCGTTTTTTTTTTATTGAACTCGCCCGGAATTGAAGGCTTCAATCTGTGTATGCAATTACTAATGCCTCATAAGAAACCTACCTATCGTAAATATGTATTACCGGAGGCTGTGTAGAAACAAGTTCGGTCACTGGCTTACCGCAGCAAGTTTGAGACGATATGATATGATTTGTCATTCATTTCATTGCAAAAGTAGCCGCCATCTCGTCAGGACGTGCAGGTACGTGCTCCACGTATTACTTCTTGTTTATTTCGTTCGATCGCCGACCATTTATAATTCGTTTTTAATTTCTCATTTATTGCCTGTGTCGTGTGACGAAAGGCATAGTGGACGTGCTGCCGAATACGACGAACAAGTGATTATACATAAGTTTCTAAACTTCTTACGTTTGTGTTGTTTATTTGACAGATACATAGAAACAAGGTATTTATCTCGTTTTTAGGGTTCCGTACCCAAAGGGTAAAACTGACTCTATTACTGTGTGCCGTCCGTCCATCCGTCTGTCACCAGGCTGTATCTCATGAACCGTGATAATTAGATAGTTGAAATTTTCGCAGATGATATATTTCTATTCCCACTATAACAACTAGTACTACTAAGAAATAAAAAAAAAAAAAATTAGGGGGGCCCCCAAACAACAAACTGATTTTTTTTGCTCGTTTTTCTCGATATTGACCACGGCAACAGGAAGATGCTTGAAATGTTCACAGAATGTATTTATTTATATATTCACTTTAAAAATAAATAATTAAACTAAAATAAAACATATAGTATCTAAGGGGGGCTCCCATACAACAAACGTGATTTTTTTGGCCGTTTATATAGATAATTGTACGGAACCTTTCGTGCGCGTTTCCGATTTGCACTTGGTCGGTTTTTTTATACTACGTCGCAGAATGGCCGACAAGCATACAGCTCGCCTTATGCGAAGCGATTACCGTAGCCATATTAACGCAGCATAAAATATAGCTCGCGCGTCTGCCAACGCAGCAACTCCTTCCTTCCTTACTTAACGACTGCCATTTAATGACAACAGCCGGGACCGAAGGTTTAACGTGCCCTCCGAAGTACGGAGGAGCTCGAGATAAATAAACCCATCCATGGGCAGGGTGCGGTCGACGTATAATCTAAATGTTTATTAGATTGATAGATGATAGACGAGCTCGGTGGTCGAATGGTTAGCAATGGCCACTTTTGCGGGTTCGATCCCCGCACAAGACAAACATTTGTGTGCATGAACATGTCTGTTTGTCTTGGGCTGGGTGTTTTCTATGTATTACAAGTATGTATTTACAAAAAAAATGTATTTAAGTACATTTATCAGTTATCTAGTACCCATAATATAAGCTTTGCGCGTAATTTGGGACTAGATGGCGCTGTGTATTTTGTTCAGAAATATTTTTTGTTTATTTATTATTATTTACTAGCGGCCCGTTCCGGCTTCGCACGGATGGACAATTTAGTAAAAAATATAGCTTATGTTACTCAGGGATAATGTAGCATTCTAATGGTGAAAGAATTATCGAAATCCGTCCAGTAGTTTTTGAGTTTCCTCGTAACAAACATACAAAAATACAATATTTCCTGTTTATAATATTATTATAGCAGCCCGTCCCGGCTTCGCACGGGTAGCCATATATATTTTTTTTTAACATTTTTTTTTGTTGTTTTATTTTTATACTAGCTGATGACCGCGACTTCGTTCGCGTGGACTTTATGATTCCGGCGTTTTAATACAAATACAAATTAATGTAGATACATAAGAAAATATTTGTGGCAGTATTATACGTTAAAAGTCAATTAATTATTATTTTTATTTATTATAGTAACCATAGTTTAAAAAAAAAATAAAATGAAGGGAGTCTTTCCTTCGGGAGCTAATATGAAAAGACCTGAAGCGTTACTAACCCTCGATAAAGCCACGTAAAGTTAGCCATGCGAAAAACAATCTCATATTTTAGTTTATTGTCATAGCATAGCAAGTGGTCACAGAGAACTGTGTACGTTTAAAATTAAAATTGAAAATTGTTGGCTAAGAGTGGTATCATCCTCATCAGGGTCATTTTAGTCTTCACTACAGGAGCATGACCCTATCTTGTCCGTCCCAGACAGGAGGATTTGGCCTACACTCCCCACGTTGGCCAGACTGGTTGGGGAGGCCTGATCGATGTTTTATAATGTATTTCCCTTAGTCGCCTTGTACGACATCCACGGGAAGAGACGGAGTGATTCTATTCTAGTCTGCCGGAAAGCACACGGCCGTAAGAAGGAGGAGTGGTATACGCGGAATAAATACAGTTTCATCGGCAGCACTCCCAGTGAGAATCTCAGCTTCAATTATACATATTTCGCTGCTAAACATTGACTTTACTTCAGGAAGGAGATCTTCCCCAAATTATAATAATATTTTTGAAAACTCTTGGGCACTTAAAGTTCTATCTACAGCTTCAACTGCCCTATTGTTGGCCATTTCGAATTCATCTGAAACGATTATCGGTGTTTCCGTTCTGTATAAATCGAGTAGAATATTGAACATTGTATTTGCGTCTTTCGCCTAGAAGAACCTAAAGAAGACCTAAAGAAAACCCCGCAAATGCACACATTCTTCTGGTTTGTGCGCAGCTTGTGTAGCAGAATAAAAGTTGCACCGCGCGGTTATTTTTTTACAATACAATCAATATTTTGATAAAGTATTTATTGTTATTTTAAGTAGCTTTTTTAGTTCTATTTGCTATTATAGCGTATTTTTTAGTTATTTTTTTAAACTATAATTTATTGTAAACACCATGTTGTTATGCAAATAAATTTAGCTTTGTTCTGCATCAGGTGTTCCAAATCTTGGATTTATATACCTAAAAAAAAAATGCTCATCAGGCTGAACAACTTTTGCTAAGGCGTCATTTTTATATTTCTTATAGTTTAGCTGAAATATTATGGTTCTGCATCACGTGTTTCAAATCTTGGATTTTTATACCTCAACAAAAAATGCTCATCAAGTTGAACAACTTTTGCTAAGGCGTCAATTTTATATTTCTTATAGTTTACCGGAACCATTATGATTCTGCATCAGGTGTTTTAAATCTTGGATTTTTATACCTCAACAAAAAATGCTCATCAGGCTGAACAACTTTTGCTAAGGCGTCATTTTTATATTTCTTATAGTTTAGCTGAGCCATTATGGTTCTGCATCAGGTGTTCCAAATCTTGAATTTTTATACCGAGATGGAAATTTCGTGTCCACGTTTTCAAATCGATGCCATTTTCGTAATTGACGTCTCGTCGTCGACGTGAAAACTATAGAATAACCACCCATATTCATATGATGACATTTCAACCCCCCACAGGAGTGCTCTTGTGTCACGTCGTCTATGGTAGATTATAAAACAGCTCTTGTTTTCGGAATCAGCGACCCGATAAACTATAATGATTTTTAAGAAAAAATAAAAACCGACTTCAGCTGGCAACACGGCAAATTTAAGGGTTTCCATCGATTTTTCTGGGATCCCCTCACCAGACCCTGACTTGGTGAATATGGGACCACGTCGCAATCATACCCTTTCAAATAAAAAAAAAAAAGAATTTGACCATACGTGCTTATAAAATTTAAGAGTTTCTCTTGATTTTCCTGGGATCCCATCATCAGATCCTGACTTGGTGAATATGGGACCACCTTGCAATCATACCCTTTCAAATAAAAAAATAATTTTGAAAATAGGTTCACAATTCGCGAAGATATCTAATAACATACATACAAAAAAAAATTCTGTCGAATTGAGAACCTCCTCCTTTTTTTAAGGCGGTTAATAAAAACAATACCCATGACGATTTTCAGACGTTTGCACCTCACTTTACCCCTTTAGGGGTTGAATTTTGAAAAATCCTGAAACACGTGTTTACTCATTTATCTACAGAAGTGCAGTCCAACTAATCTTGTTTCCCCATACAAACTTTGGACCCCCGTTTCACCCCCTTAGGGGTTGAATTTTCCAAATTCCCGTCTTAGTGAGCGCCTACGTCCTAAAAGGAACCCTCTTGCAAAATTTGAAACTCCTAGTACTTGTAGGTTCTGAGATTTCGTGATGAGTGAGTGAGTGATTTTCTCTTTTATATATATAGATTTTTTAAACGCAATTTAACCAACTCTTTTTCCCAGCGAGCGACTATTGAATCTAATTTTAGAATACGTACATGAATATATGGTGTCACTAGGGTTGCCAACTTTACTGTTAAAAACAGTATTATACTGTTTTTCACTACATTAAACTGTTTACTGTTGAACAAAAATAAAGTATACAAAATACTGTTAATTTCAGCATGATGCTAAACACTAGGGTTAGACTTAGACGCTCATACATTTTTTTTTTAATTTACTCATTAATTATAACTATTATTTTAATAAAAAATGAGCTCCTTGAGATTGAGATGAGATTTAATTTTAGATATAATTGTAGTGAGGTGTATTTAATATTTAAAAAAAACCTGTAAATTAAAAAGTAGTGTGAGAAGTTCTGAAAAAATATGTATTTAAACCATTAAATAAATAAAATACTGTTCATTTTTCTAAAATACTGGATATTCTTGTCAGACCTAAATATACTTTATTTTTTGGAAAAAAAGTTGGCAACCCTAGGTGTCACGGACTTTTAGTAGATTACAATAATGTCTACAAATCAGTAGTATTGTTCTATCATCAATAGTTTTTGCAACAACAGCAAAGGATGATTTGATTTTTTAATACTTTAGGCGTTTACTATACAATATTGCAATTCTTGTCATAATTTTTAAACAGTGCTTCCGATTTTAATGAATTAAAAAGGATTTTACTTCTAAATAGATACCCTTGATGATAAAACTATATATTTGGATAAGGGTAAGGCTTGAGAGGAATTTGACCCACTTTTGTTTTTGTTGTAACAATAATTGAAAAATAGAACACGAGGTTTTGTCTTCTATTTTTCAATTAATGTTCCAATTGTGATTTAAATGTAGGTCTTCGATTATAGTCTTGCGAATTTTTTTGTAGATTTTATTAAGGCCTATAAATCCGTAATACATTGTTTTGTTATAACATCAACAGTTTTCACATCGCACGTCAACAAAAATTTTTGTTCTCTACCTTGTGTTACAATATTGCAATTTTCTTATGGATCCCTAATTTTTTCGAAATTAAAATATAGCCTATATTACTCCCTGATAATGTAGCTTTCTATTGGTAAAATAATTTTTGAAATCGGTCCTGTAGTTTCGGAGCCTATTCGTTACAAACAAACAAACAAAAAAAAAAAAAAAAACAAACAAATCTTACCTCTTTATAATATTAGTTTAGATATAAATTATAGGTTAGACTTTGGAGCGCACTGCCTATCCTATTGAGAAAAATATCAAATAACATTTTTCTACGAAGTTGTTACATTTTCCCTTGTTAGTTCACTATTATATTCTGTAATTTTCATGGAATAATATAGACGCAATATTTCTTTTAGAATAATCCGACATAATTGAAATGCTAAATATTTAAAAGGTAGCAAATACCTAGAATAATCCATATCCACAAATGTGGCATTTTAAAACTTACTGCACATAAATTTTAAAACATAATTAAGCTTATTTACATTCAAGCAATCATTAAAAGGAATAATATTTGTGCCGGGTAATGAACGTATCCACTTATTAACATACAAATTAAAATGTAATGGATTTTTATCATTAGTTCCAGTTAATAGAATAACGTAATCACTTATTGTTAAATTCAAAACATTTTCTGAATCTAATACGTGATCAGCCCTCTTACCACCAACTCTTATTGCGATTCAGTAACTGAATAGATTGCTTATTCATACCAATAAATAAGCGATTCCATTTCTTAGATTGTCTATTCATACCAATAAATAAGCGATTCTATTTCTTAGATTGTTTATTCATACCAATAAATAAGCGATTCTATTTCAAAGAAAATTTCAAAGAAATAAAATCGCTTATTTATTTATAGTTATTGAATCGCAATAAAAGTTGGTGGTAAGGTACGGGTTGGGGAGGCCTGATCGATTTATGAATTTCCCTTAGGCGCCTTGTACGACATCCACGGGAAGAGACGCAGTGATTCTATTCTAGTCTGCCGGAGACCACACGGCCAGTAGTCATTATTTATGTTTCTTGTTATGAGTTAATATATTTTTAAACCGCATTCGTCAATGTCTGTCCTTACCAAAGATTGACTGGTAGAGAATACTTTTAGCATTAACTCCGCCTTTTGTACCATTGCTTACTGTCATCAATAAAAAGTTAAAATTATTATTAATTTTTGTGAGTGGTTCATCAACATCCTTGAACTAAAGTCACCTGCTCGCGGTGCACCCTGCTCAACGAAGTTCTGGCGAAAAGAGAGGCAGGGAGCGTAATTGTAACCGACTAGGGAATGTACATTCCTGTACCTGTACCTTACAAAAGACCGCGGCCAAACAAAAATTCCCTCGAGGGTTGTTGTGTTCCTGCGAGTGAGTGAAGTCACCGTGAGTGAGGATATTTTATATTGCGAGCGTTAATATGGCTACGGTAACCGGGCGGGCCGTATGCTTGTCTGTCACCCATATAAGAAAATATGTATTAGGTATATTCAAAGAGGTATACAGAGGAAAATTATATTACTCTTTGATTTACGCATTCTGATATTTTTGACAGTGACGCAGGATTCCGTAATAAATAATAATATGGTGGAAGCTATATTACCTGCAGTGCAGATTGTTGCTAATTATTTTAACAAACATTCAATACTTGTGATCACTTTTTGCAACATATTGAAGATCTGCGTTAGGTAAATAAATAAATAGATATAAATAAATATTCCAGGACAAATTACACACGGCCATCTAGTCCTAAACTAAGCAAAGCTTGTACTATGGGTACTATAGATAACTGATATAATACTTAAATACATTTTTTTTTGTAAATACATACATATAATACATAGAAAATACCCAGACCAAGACAAACAGACATGTTCATGCATACAAATATTTGTCTTGTGTATTTTTTTTTTTTTTAAAGGTTGTTGTGTTCCTGCGAGTGAGTGACGTTACCAGAAAGATGGGTGGCGGCGCGTGAGCGATATTCTATGTTGTGAGCGTTAATATGGCTACGGTAACCGCTTCACATCAGGCGGGCCGTATGCTTGTCTGCCGCCCGTCGTAGTATAAAAAACAAATTAGAAAATTATAGGTTCAGTTCAGGTCCCAAAAAATTTTTGCTTGACTCCCTTGTCAGTTCATCAGCCCTCTCATTGCCCTCAACGCCTGTGTGTCCCGGAACCCAGGCCAACTCTAGCTGATTATTTCTGGCCAGTTTAAGGAGATCCATACCCGCAAGAGCTAGCCTAGATTCCACCCTGTCAGAGCTCGGCTCATAAGAGCTGCCTGGCTGTCGCTGATAATGTAGATGTGTCGATTTGCGAACCTATTATCTAAATTACCAATTAGGATTGAGATATATCTGTAGGGATATATGGAACGGGGGAAATTACCTCTTAATTATTAACCGTACTTATCAAGTGAATTGGAAATTCGAATAGTTTTAGTATGTTTTGTCTGTTTTTGAGTGTTATTACCGTTTTATCATTTATCTATCAACCGCGGTATTCTGTCTATCTATATATGTATCGATGGTATCAATTGTGAATGAGATTATTGTGGCAATAGACAAACAATTCCGACGTATTTATGTCAAGTGCGCAATCCATTTGCAGTTTATCTTATTACGGTGTGAGACATGGCTTCAGCAGTACTGTCACTAGTCTGGCCTAATTTTGTGCTACTAAACACAAATGCATGTATATGCAGATACTGTGTTTAGTAGTAATAATAAAAAAATATTCCTGGACAAATTACACACGGCCATCTAGTTCCAAACTAAGCTAAGCTTGTACTATAGTTACTAGATAACTGATATTATAAGTACTTGAATACATTTTTGTTGTAAATACATACATATACTACATAGAAAACACCCAGCCCAAGGCAAAACAGACATGTTCATGCACATAAATATTTGTCTTGTGCGGGGATCGAACACGCGACCTCGGAGTCAAAGTGGCCATTGCTAACCATTTGACCACCGAGCTCGTCCGTCACACAGTAGTACACAATTACTGATAGAGAAACAATCGGCTCCGGATTTTTCTATGTTTAATTGAACTTTGCTGAAGATTTCCCGATAGTAGTACCTACAGTAATACAGTTAATAACAGTGAATATTGAATTAGAATTCGTTTCGCGCAATCTGTCAAATGACTGACTGACAGTTCAATCAAACTACATAAAGTTACATTAGAACAGTTAATAAGGCCGTTTAGTTTTCTTAAATTTTCTAACTTTCTTATTTTTTAAACGGTTTTATTTAGCTCACCCCGTTTGTTTTATTTATTATTTATTCTTGGGTCAAATTTAGTAGGTAATTCAAATTTCACCCTCTTCCTGTCAACCGATTAATTTGAAATTTTGTATACACTTTGGATTTTGGTGACAATACAATTATGTTTATTCATTATCATTATAAATTCAAGATGGCCGCCGCTACAAAATGGCGGATAATTTATGTTATAATAATCCCATCAATATGGGTATCAAATGAAAGGGCTCAACAAGCAGAATACAATATACTATAAAAAAATGAAATCCAAGATGGCGGCCGCTACAAAATGGCGGATAACGTAGGTTTTATCAATCCCATCAATATGGGTATCAAATGAAAGGGCTCAACAAGCAGACTACAATATACTATAAAAAATTGAAATCCAAGATGGCGGCCGCTACAAAATGGCGGATAACGTAGGTTTTATCAATCCCATTAATATGGGTATCAAATGAAAGTGCTCAACCAGTAGAATACAATGTACTATATAAAATTAAAATCCAAGATGGCGGCCTCTACAAAATGGCGGATAACTTAGGTTTTATCAATCCCATCAACATGGGTATCAAATGAAAGGTCTCAACAAGTAGAATCAGCTTTTCCCGTATGGTAAAAATGGTTTGAAAGAACAACGGCCCGTAAATATAAGTCCTTTGGATTACTATCAATTTCGTTTATTAGGTGCTGATGTTAGATTTCAGCGCAACGATTACCTATTCTATGCTCTATCAATGTTTGAGTACTATCGAGTTAAATCAACCATTGCAGCTTGTGCTAGAAAAGTTGAAGGTGAAAACGGCAATCGAGTGGAAGACCTGCACTTATATTTAAAAAATCTAAGAGGTTCCGCTGCTTATTGGCGTAGTGCTCTTAGTGATCTTATAACACAAATCAGACGGGCAAGAAACCTTGCAATAATGAAGCACTAAATAAATTAAACAGAATGCGAAATAAAAACTAAAAACTAGAAAATAAAAATAGGTAAAAAAACTTTTTAAGTTAAACGGTTTTATGTTAAACATACATTGCAATGTTTAAGATAAATGTACTAAAAACCAAAAAATAATAAAATAGATACAGTCGTGGGAATTATAAACATAATGCATAGACTAGACTAAAATAAAACCGTGGGGCACGTCAATTGTCTACAAATTATCGGCTTAATGTGCGATAGAAGAATCGTTTAATTCGTCGTTAGGCAGTTGGCCCGCAGACGGTGAGGAAATTACTTACTATTTTATTGCTCATGGAAATTCCAATAGTTATACACTCCATGTAAATAAAAGAGATGTTTCAACTAGTTTATCGTTGGACATTCACACTGCTGGCTGGCGAGGAATCGTTTCACTGCTCGTAGTTTGTCTTTAATCGACAAAACATAATGATAAAAGTACTACTCGCTCACCACTATGAAACCCTAAAACTCGCTTATAATCGAGCTTGCTAGCTTGTTTCCACATTCTAGCCCTACTTATCACACGTCCATCGTTGTCGGTTGAACAACTGCCTAACATTACAAAACAAACATTTTAATACTGTGTAACATTACAAAACAAACATTTTAATCAACGATTGTAGACAATTGACGTGCCCCACGGTTTTATTTTAGTCTAGTCTATGCATATGTTTATAATTCCCACGACTGTATTTATTTTATTATTTTTTGGTTTTTAGTACATTTATCTTAAACATTGCAATGTATGTTTAACATAAAACCGTTTAACTTAAAAAGTTTTTTTACCTATTTTTATTCTTTTATAAGAATCTTCTCCTGACAATAACAAATACAACATAAAAAGAAATAGTGAAATCGGTCCAGACGTTCACGCGTGATACCGTGGCCAAGGGAAATCGAGATTCATTTTGTTATGGATTAAAAGCACAATAGGTGGACTTAATGCTAAGAGGATTCTCTGCAAAGTCAAACTTTGGGAGGAGCAGACATTCTTAAAGGTTAACAAGTAGTTATAGTAATACAAGTATTTACGAACATATACAATAATTATAATGGTTAATACCTGGATAAATTACCAGTCAATTTAGAATTGGTCTTGACGATTTTGACTTTTTTTTATACTACTTTTGATTCCTGTATTTTGACGTGACAACGTCTTATAAATTGGTTAGCCGGGTGACACTTCAAGAAACTGGCTCACGTTATGCGCTTACAATGAGAGCGAGTGAAAGGCACGCGTCCCTTCTAAGAGCGAGAGAGACAGACATAAAAAGTGAAAGGCATGCGTCCCTTCCACTCGAAAACATTTTACCACTCAAAGTCGTTGTCACGTAAAACTTTCGCCCGTATACCGACTTTACAGGCAACCAATATTTTTTTTTGGAACAATTACAAAACATACGAATACGTGTCTATAGCTAGCTATAATGGTACGGTTAGCTCTGTGACTTGACTTGCCAGCGGTCCCGATTTAATCGGCCGATTTCAGGCCCCTATGCTGGACGCAACTGATTTTTAACATCTGCATTTTTCAAGTTAATTTATCCAGCGGGTGACTATTGTTGTTTTCAAATTCAAAATATAGGTAACCGTCGTCAATCTTGTTCATTCCCTACGTATTACCTAGTAGGTACATAGTTAATTGATTTCAAGTAAAATTACGTGTATACATCTATACAGATAAATAAAATAGGGAGTGTCAGGATTGTAATATTAAAATAACCGCTTTTTCCTAAAATTTATTCCTCCCATTTTTTACAATTTTTGTCTGTTTGTTCCGGCTAATTTCTGAAACGGCTGGACCGATTTTGACGGACGACTTTCACTGGCAGATAGCTGATGTAATAAGAAATGGCTTAGGCTCCTTTTATTTAAAAAAAATAATATTTTTATTAATAAAAATAATTAATAAAAAAGTTTTTCCGCGCGGACGAAGTCGCGGGCACAGCTAGTTCTGAATATGGTTATAGTTTATATATCTAGTAGAAATTGTGACTAACTTGAGTGATCCCGATTTAATTTCTCGATTTGTCCGTCACTATAACCTCAAATATTCATTGTGAGTATTGGCAACCTTACAGACGGATAGAAGGACAGACAGCGGAGTCTCAGTAATAGTACCGTTGGCACCCTTTGGGTATGGAACCCTAAAAAGGATGGTGTAACTGGTTGTATCGAATGACTATCGATACACTGATTGGGCCAGTAACCAAACTGTATGGAAATACGTGTCAACATATTCAAAATAGCGACGAGAGCTCAAGGAGAGACGCATGAAAACACAGTATACATCTTGTGTCTCTCAAACAATGAGCTAAGATGTGTTTTCATAACTAGAGATAGGCATTATCGTTATCTTATCTGACGTTTTTCGAGCACTATGCTTACTCATATTCTGCAGTCAGACTTACCGGCTTATGATAGTGATCCATGTCGCTTAATACATGGTAGAAAAACACCAGGTGTGTTCTCCCCGTATATTGCCAAAACTACGTCACGAATTTGCTTGTCAAAGTCCGTCATATTCCATACAAAATACACCTAATGACGTACGCAAGTTCAAATGACGTGACAGCATTTGTTTCTGAAGATTGTGCCTTGTGTTTTTGTGCCGTGGTTTAATATATCTGCGAGTACATAAAGTTATGAATACCCAGCAAGCAAAGAGGGTGCGCTATCAGTGAGAAATATTTACTTATTTATTTTCTTCCAACTATGCTTTAATTTCATCAGAATCACACTAAAAACTCAGTACAAAACGAGTCTTTAATGCTCTAGAGCAATAAAAATGTATGAAATTTCATTATTGCACAGTTTTTTTTAATCGCACCAAAAGGTGCCAATCTCAATGGATTAGCTCTATTCAGCCAGCTGATATCAATACTTTTTTTTTCGTACGTATTATTCGTTTCTATCCTACTTGTTCCAAATTTAAAAAATGATTGCTGCTAACTCTGAGTTAAAAATGAAAGAAATTTATAAAAGTGATTTGGCGGGAACTTTGTTAATTTTGCTTGACAATATTTTTGGAAACGATAAAAGTGTGATACTATCTGATTGTGAGTGCTTCGGCTTCGAATTAAAATGGAATCATCTAGCGACACATTAACTCCGGAAAACATTCTAAATGAAGCCGACAGTGTTATAGAAACTTCTATTTTAACTGTTTGATATGAGTTTCTTTTATCTACTATTCCTATAGGTATTAGTTGAAAGAAAAGCAGATTATGCACCTCGCCTTAAGTAATTTATATTGCCCTCGTGCCTGTTAGATTAGAGCCCTCGCTAACGCTCGGGCTCTAAATCAGGCACTCGGTGCAATAATAAATTACTTTGTGCTCGATGCAATAATCTACTATTTCTTCCAACTATGCTTTAATTTCATCACAATCACACTAAAAACTCAGTACAAAACGAGTCTTTAATGCTCTAGAGCAATAAAAATGTATGCAATTTCATTATTGCACAGTTTTTTTTAATCGCACCACAAGGTGCCAATCTCAATGGATTAGCTCTATTCAGCCAGCCGATATCAATACTTTTTTTTTCGTACGTATTATTCGTTTCTATCCTACTTGTTCCAAATTTAAAAAAATATTGCTGCTAACTCTGAGTTAAAAATGAAAGAAGTGTAAAAAAGTGATTTGGCGGGAACTTTGTTAATTTTGCTTGACAATATTTTTGGAAACGATAAAAGTGTGATACTATCTGATTTTGGGTGCTTCGGCTTCGATTTAAAATGGAATCATCTAGCGACACGTTAACTCCGGAAAATTCTAAATGAAGCCGACAGTGTTATAGAAACTTCTATTTTAACTGTTTGATATGAGTTTCTTTTATCTACTATTCCTATAGGTATTAGTTGAAAGAAAAGCAGATTATGCACCTCGCCTTAAGTAATTTATATTGCCCTCGTGCCTGTTAGATTAGAGCCCTCGCTAACGCTCTGGCTCTAAATCAGGCACTCGGTGCAATAATAAATTACTTTGTGCTCGATGCAATAATCTACTATTATTGCATTCGCACGTGTAATTATTATTATAGATGGTATTTACATTGCATAGGATCACATATGGTGCATTACAATGTTAAGAGGCATGCAGAGCGATTTTCTTGTCGATGAAAAATCGTCCAATGTATAAAACAAAAATGTTTTTAGCAACCGTTCTTAACACTCCGTTCGACTGTTCGCTTTTTATATTTTCGGGGACCTTATTATAAATTCTTACGGCCATAACATTGGGACTTGTACCTACTGGCCAACTTTAAAGTAGATTTAGGTATACATTTATTTTTTGTCCTAGTGGATATCTTCAAGGGATATCTGCTAGCTTTTGGAAAAACTATTATAGTAAGAGCTTAAGTTAAGACCTTTGTAATACAATTATAAGAGCCGAACGCTTCTCTAAGTAATGTGCATGCCATGCCCCTAATACGGATTAGAACTATCAGCATGTACCTGGTTTTGGTCTTCGCCGCGTTGTGGCTTTGGCAAATGACAGGTAACAGAATTTGCTTAGGCGCTTTCTCAACGTATTTAGGTTCTCCCATTCGATGGATGGGCGATATCTTGGTTAACGCTTTTTGGGGCGGTTCACCAACATCTTTGAACCAAAGATGCTCGTGATTCACCAGGCGAATTTTCGTCGCGTACATGGATGGGGGACGGTCGGATTTCTACTCGTATACTCTAAATAGTTCAAACTAACTTCGCCTTCGTTTCCGTTAATGCGGAAGTTCGGCAAGAAATCGTACCTTCGCCTCCGCCTCCGTAGAATTTTTGCGGAGTTGTAACGGAGGTTTATTTACGTAATATACAGAGACATAGAACAATAACGCGTGATAAAAACTAATTGAACACATCAATTCCAGATTTTGTATTAATTTTGATTACTGGAAGGTAATTTTTATTTATATGCTTACTTAAATGTACTATAAATGTACGTATTTGAAACAAAGATTTTGTATTTTTAATAGTTTTAATTAACCATAAATTACTATTTTTTTCTACATCCACTTTAACCTACGCATCCGCCTCAGTTAACCTCCGCATCCGCTTCCGTTAACCTCCGCATCGGCCTCCGGCTCCGCTAAGAAGGCCTCCGTTACAACTCTAGTTCAAACACTCCTACCACCACCTACTCCTATTTGTCGCATTGCTTTTATTTTAATTAATTTAAATTATTTATTTCATTGTTTCAGATTACAATGTGGCTCCCCATGCTTATAATATCCACAGCGCTAGTAGCTATTTTAGCAAACTGGTAAGTTAATTTATATTTGAACATTTTTGTCTCCATTTATTATATTTAATCTGATAACATCTCGTATTGCATAAAATAAATATTTCATTTTGGTTTAAAAAACTAGGTTATCTATTAAAAAAAACACTATATTTGTACCAACAGAAATCTAAATACCAGTTATTTAGATTTCTGTGTTTGTATGTAGCTAATGATACCTTTAAGAGGTTTGATATTTACATTTCTTGCTATTGAATCCCATTCTACTTGAATGGATAAATGAATATATTTATATGCCAGAATAAGGTTTTTGTAGAGTTATCATTTTGTCAATATGTTCCATAATTATCCTGCCATCGATAATGGCGTGCAAATATTAAAATCATATTAATTGAACTGTATAAATCACTGATAAATAAATCATCAGTAGCAACAACATAAATTAAGTACATAAGATTGACACGCGTATATACGAAACGATATATGACGATAAGTTGACAGACAGACAGACAGTTGAAGTTGACAGCGTTTAAATAGCTACGATAACCGCTTTCAGGCCGGTGTATGCTTGTTTACCACCCGAGTAGTGTAAAAAAAGACATTATAGAGCTAGTTTCTACGCTACGCTCTGAGTAGCCAAAGTATGGTTCTACTTCAATTGATCGATCGTTAAGAGAAATTGGTCAATAAATATGCCATAATTACGTACTGTATCGATTAATTGATTGCTAATAACGTAGCCTAATAAGCTATCATGATAAATTAGCGAGAAATGTGAGCTATACTTGCTAAGAAAAACTTAAACGTTTCGATATTTTCTTTTTCCACCTAAGTAATTTACATTACTTGGCTTGCGTCCGCGACTTCGTACGCGCCTATCTCGGTATCCCGGTATCCGGTGGGAATTTTCAAAAATCCTTTCTTAGCGTATACTAAATTTCAACCATTTGGGGTGTAAGTGGTTCATCAACACCTTTAAACCAAAGCCAACTTTACCTGCACGCGGTGCACCCTGCTGACTGACAAACGAAGCTCTGGCGAAAAGAGAGGTAGGGAGCGTAATTGTAAGCTACCCGACTGGGGAATGTACCTCCACCTTACAGAATACCGCAGCCAAATAACAATTCCCTTGAGGGTTGTTGTGTTCCTGGGAGTGAGTGAGGTCACCAGAAAAGAAGGAGATGCTACGTTGGCAGCGGGGGTGGCGGCGCGCGAGCGATATTTTATGTTGCGAGCGTTAATATGGCTACGGCAACCGCTTCACATCAGGCGGGCCGTATGCTTGTCTTCCACCCGACGTAGTATAAAAAAAAAACAGTTCCGGGTCTCTACCGCCTAAGCTGAAGGCGATTCCCATTGAATATCTTGATTCCGAATATAGGTCTTGAGTTTAAGTTATTGACAAACATCTAAGCTTTGTCTGTAGAGTTCTAAGGTTTCTTCTAGCTGTGCTAAACATTATTCCAACAATGTAAGCAGTAGTGTTATTTTCGCATTCAAAAAATCCGATGATAATGGGCTTCAGCTACGGCGGTAGGGCCCCTGAACCGGGTCTCTACTGCCTAAGCTGAAGGCGATTCCCATTGAATATCTTGATTCCAAATATAGGTCTTGGGTTTAAGTTATTGACAAACAGCTTAGATTTGTCGGTAGAGCTTCAGGATTTCTACCAGCTAAGCTAAACACAATTACGACCAGTCCAAGCTGAAGTTTGATTTTCGGAATCATGAAATCCGATGGGAATCGGCTTCAGCTCAGGCGGCAGGGCCCCCGGCCAGTGGTTTGAGTTGTGTTGATTCCAGCCCGCGACTTCGTTCGCGGGATAAATAGATTAGTGGAAGAACACCATCTTCATACCTTGATAATGATGTGAAAAGCGATAGCGGTCGGCAAAACGAAATCTAATGAAGTGGAATTTATTTATTTAGAAAAAAAAGTTAAGCCGAACGGTACAGTGTTTTTTTATACTACGGAGGGTGGTAGACAATCGTACGGCCGGCTTGATGTGAAACGGTTACCGTATTGCTGGTATGAAACATTGCTCGTGCGCCGCCACTTCCGCTGCCAACACAGCAACTCCTTCCCTTCCTGTGACCTCACTTTCTCGCAGGAACAGAACTACCTTCAAGGAAATTGTTATTTCAATGCGGTATTTTGTGAGGTGGAGGTACTTCCCCAGTCCACGTGCACGTGCGCTATTTTCATGTCTCTCATAGTTTCATTGGACCGCATCTGGTGTTCCGATCTTCAAAATAAATTGTAGCCTATATGTTGCCGAGAACCAATAACTACATATATAACAAAAAAAAGTTTCATCAAAATCCGTTTAGTACTTTTTGCGTGAAAAGCGGACTCAAAATCATATTTTTGGCATCTGTTATCTTTAGGAAGACCTCTAGGAGGTATTACTTTTTTTTTTCAATTTACTAGGATGACGATCCCAAATTGACAGACGGTTTAGAACCTTTAAGTCTGAGAAGAGATTTTGCGTTCTTTGGGTATTCTACAGATTGTACAATGTGGTGTGTTCAGAGGAGTTGTTTGACATGATATCCACGGCCTCCTTCTACAGTCGCACCGCTCGCCATCGACAGGGAATTCATGCTCACACATTGGAGCCTATGTGGTTTCGTACTGTGCGGTTCCAGAGAAGTTTTCTCCCGCGTATATACTGTCAAGCTGTGGAATGAACTGCCTGTCGAGGTTTTCTCAGGAGATTGCAGCATGGGGTTCTTCAAAAAGGGCGTGAAGAGGTTTTGATGCCCCTGGTGTTACAGACGTTCATAGGCTACGGTAACTGCTTTCCATCATGCGGACCGTATGCTTGTTTGCCACTTTAGTGGTATAAAAAAAATACAGAATGGGCCCGTTTACTGTTATGTTATATGATTTTATTATATGAATAGATTTGATAAACATCTTCAGATTAATCTGTAGAGCGCCTCTGTACCTACCGGCTAAACTTATCCTTAACACAAATTTAACGTGAAGTTAGATTTTCACACTCGAAAAATCCGATCATAATCGACTTCAGCTTAGGCGGTAGGGTCACTGGTCGCTGAAGACGTTGGTACTTAACTGACACAGAGGCGGATTTGTAGTCTTGTCCGCCCTAGGCCGGGTCTTCGACGCTCTAGGTCGTATCGTTGCCACCTTAGGTATCTTGGTTCTTATTAGCACACTCCTTAGGGCTAAAACTGCGTAAAGCGGACGCCCGCGCGGCCCCATACAAAACCGTCACGGGGATCCGTGCGGTCCGTCGGGGGGAGATGGGTCTCGCGTCCTTGCAATGGATCCCGTCTTTATGCGTTCGAACACTTTAATATGTTGTCACGCGGGCTCTCACACGCGTAGAGCCGTGACGGGCGCCTGCTTAACGCAGTTTCAGCCCTTATACCATATTATAATATTATCTTGGTTCTTATTTATAAGCTTTATACTTATTTATGTAATTCTTCACAAAACCGTTATGGCAGGCCGTACGTTGTAAGAATTACCCTTCCTGAATACCCTAGGTCCGGGCTTAGTCGGCCTTAAGGAAAATCAACCATTCACTGAGAATGAGTATGACTTTCAGTGAGTCAAGTGAAGACCAAAAGCCAGTATGGCGGTGGGCGTGCGAGGACGGGAAATGCGTGAAGTCGCGCGTCGATCCTCGTGGCAAAGAACAACCCTCGCTCAGCTTAGAGGCCTGCAAGATGTTCTGCAATGAGTATGGTACGTATTTTGTAACCCACGTACAAAAAGCAAGGTGTGTCTATTTGTCTGTTTATAACATCGTAGCTGCTAAACGGATGAACTAGTATTTTAGGGGTGTAAGTGGTTCATCAACATCTTTGAACCAAAGCCAACTTCACCTGCACGCGGTGCACCCTGCTGACTGACAAACTAAGCTCTGGCGAAAAGAGAGGTAGGGAGCGTAATTTGTAAGCTACCCGACTGGTGAATGTACCTCCACCATACATTGGCCACAGAATACCGTAGCCAAATAACGGTTCCCTTGAGGGCTGTTGTGTTCCTGCGAGTGAGTGAGGTCACCAGAAAGGCAGGAGATGCTGCGGTGCCCGCTGCCACGGTGGCGGCGCGCGAGCGATATTTTATGTTGCGAGCGTTAATATGGCTACGGGATACCGTAGCCATATTAAGCTTCACAACAGGCGGACAGTATGCTTGTCTGCCACCCGACGTAGTATAAAAAAAAAAAACTATCTCGTATAAGAACAAAGAGTTACTTTTGCTGTAAGTTGGTTAGGAGTAGCGTATCCTGTAGACACCAGATGCTGGTGCATTAGGCTGAGAAGAACTGTTTTTGGTTTTAGGAAAGAGGCACTACCGCCGAAGCTGAAGCCGATTACCATCGTATTTTTTGATCGCGATAATAGATCTTAGGTTTAAGTTAATGACAAACATCTTCAGCTTAGTTGGTAGAGCTCTTGGTTTCTACCAGCTAAGTTAAACAACTACCGCCAATCTAAGCTAATGTTTGATTTTCGCAATAAAAAAATCCGATGCCAATCGGCTTTTGCTTCGACGGTAGGGTCTCTTTCCTGAAACCAAAAACAGTTCTTCTTAGCCTAATGCACCAGCATCTGGTGTCTACAGGATACGCTACTCTAAGGAGTAGCGTATCCTGTAGACACCAGAATAGTACAGAATATTTTTGCTGTAAGTTGGTAAGCCAACTTACAGCAAAAATATTCTGTTCTTAAACGAGAAATTGTTGCAGCAAAATACGCATATTTCGACACATTCTCAGGGGAATCAAAACTCATAGGGTAGGTACTTCCCGTTGACCTAGAATTATGAAATTTGGCAAGTAACATCGTTATAGACTACAAGTACAAGAATACATCTCAAAACTATACATTTGTAATTAAATCTTAAAAAATAGGAAGCTATATATTTTCATTGGGGGTCAAAATTTCAAATTCATCATTGTAAAATATATTTTATTTATTTTTTCTGGCGCATTATTTCTTATTTACAATCTATTTTTATAATGATCCTACGTACGGAACCCTCGGTGGGCGAGTCCGACTCGCACTTGTCCGGTTTTTTTATCCACTAGTGTTGCAAACAATCCTACGACCCGCCTAGAGTTTATAAAACTAAATATAAACAAATATTTAATAAATTTAAAGGTACAATGATCAGAAAAGAACAAAAAAATATCTCGAGATTTACCTTGTTGTATGCAATGCACCATACAATATTACAACCGTCAAATATAATTCTTTGCACGCGCGGCCTTCCTATTGAACAATTATTTCCGCGTCGTATTCATAGTTTTTAAGCTGTAGTTACGTTACATTATTAGTTATTCAGTGTCATAGCACAGGAGAATAGTACTACGTACAGTATGACCACTTCGTGCCGCTCTCTCGTGTCGACCTTACCTTCCCTCTGAGCCGAATCTGGTACAGTTTGAATGGCGCCGCACGCACACACGCTCTTTAACGCACAGACGCTATTGTTTAGGTAAACGAAGCGACTTTTGTATGGAGTGGGCGGGGTGTGGTCATAGTGAATACTTAGTTCAAATACAAAATAAACGTTCGTTATGAACAAAAAAATCACAATCATATCGATACCGGAAATTTCATTTGGCGTAAAGGACATTATCATACTTTACAGGATGAGCAAAAAACGTTTAAATTATTAAAGAAATATTCGTAACTTCTTGGTTTATTATTGTATATAGATATTGTTAAGAGAGATTACTATTATTTTTCCCCCTTCTATTAGCTAGTATTATCATTAATACTGGAAGAAGCTTATTTACGATGACAATATCCTTTACAGCCTCCAATTTTAGATATTATGTCCTATACACCTGTTGACAAGATGACTACGAAAATGTAATCTTGAGTTGTAAAGTCATTTTAACAAAATAAAGGATCATAATTTTATGTTATAAAAAAAATCGTTACAAAATGGGGTGTATTATGATGATCTAATGTGATTTTAATTATCAAAATAAGGTTAATTTATTCAAATAATACAATTTATTCATCATAGAGACATAACTTTTCATTGAAAGTATAAAATTATGTAATTTAACAAAATCAGAAAATTATTTTCACATCCTGGAACTAATCTAAATTTTTTTAACTATCAGTTAAACTTAAAAAAAATCAACAATTTGATTTTTTTTAATGAATATACTTTCATTAAAAAATTAAAATTGTTGATTTTTTTAAGTCAATTAAAATTATGTAATTTAACAAAATCAGAAAAAAAACTATCAGTTAAACTTAAAAAAATCAACCATTTAAAATTTTGTTATTTCTTGTAACAACCAATTAAGGGATAAGCAAAGTCCTTAAAAAGTAACTGAACACTGATATTTTGTAGTCTCCCAATTTTAACTGTTTTTTATATCAGGACTAGCTGTTACCCGCGGCTTCGCCCGCGTGGTCCACGGGCGCTGCCATTCATTTGTGTATATGTTTAATATATATATAATCCCATGGAAATAAGATGTTTTTCCGGGATAAAAAGCAGCTTATGTCACTCTCCAGACCGTAAACTATCCCCGAAAAAAAATCATGTCGGTACTTACATTCTTTTCGACGTGATAGAAGGACAAATCATTACAAAGTTTATTTTTTATCCCATGGAAATAAGATGTTTTTCCGGGATAAAAACCAGCTTATGTCACTCTCCTGACGGTAAACTATTCCCGTTAAAAAAATCATGTCGGTACTTAGATTCCTTTCGACGTGATAGAAGGACAAATGATTACAAAGTTTATTTTTTATCCCATGGAAATAAGATGTTTTTCCGGGATAAAAAGCAGCTTATGTCACTCTCCAGACCGTAAACTATCCCCGTTAAAAAAATCGTGTCGGTACTTAGATTCCTTTCGACGTGATAGAAGGACAAATGATTACAAAGTTTATTTTTTATCCCATGGAAATAAGATGTTTTTCCGAGATAAAAAGTAGCTTATGTCACTCTCCAGACCGTAAACTATCCCCGTTAAAAAAATCATGCCGGTACTTAGATTCCTTTCGACGTGATAGAAGGACAAATGATTACAAAGTTTATTTTTTATCCAATGGAAATAAGATGTTTTTCCGCGATAAAAAGCAGCTTATGTCACTCTCCAGACCGTAAACTATCCCCGTTAAAAAAATCGTGTCGGTACTTAATTTCCTTTCGACGTGATAGAAGGACAAATGATTACAAAGCTTATTTTTTATCCCATGGAAATAAGATGTTTTTCCGAGATAAAAAGTAGCTTATGTCACTCTCCAGACCGTAAACTATCCCCGTTAAAAAAATCATGTCGGTTTTTAGGTTCCTTTCGACGTGATAGAAGGACAAATGATTACAAAGTTTATTTTTTATCCCACGGAAATAAGATGTTTTTCCGAGATAAAAAGTAGCTTATGTCACTCTCCAGACCGTAAACTATCCCTATTAAAAAATCATGCCAATCCGTTCGTTACTTTCCACGTGAAAGAAGGACAAATGATTACAAAGTTTATTTTAATAAGATGTTTTTCCGGGATAAAAAGTAGCTTATGTCACTCTCCAAACTGTAAAATATCCCCATTAAAAATCATGTCAATTCGTTCGTTACTTTCGACGTGAAAGAAGGACAAACAATCCTCTTATATCTTATTTTGGAAAAACTAAACATTTTCAGTTAAATTGTTTGGATCTCACCCAAAATTTCAAAATGCAATATAGTTATTAAATTACTCGGGATCCACGATATCATCTTCATCACTTTCGGCCAAAACATCTATAACATTCTCAACGAATGGTAAGTCTTTTTATTCACCTAACCCTACCTGACCTAAGTGTTTAAATTGGGATAAAAAGGAAATTAGGTACCTAATAAAAGACATAAGAACAAAGCAATCTAAAGTAAAGTTATAAAATGTCCTATACGTCCAAAGTAAAGTTATAAAATGTCATATACGTCCAAAGTAAAGTTATAAAATGTCCTATACGTCCAAAGTAAAGTTATAAATCATTTTTTTCGTAAAATTCTTAAATTAGTAGTAGAAAATCACGGGTAATAAACGGCAAATCTTTTGATCGTAGCGCTATTTTAAATATACCATTCGATAGAGAGAAAAAAAACTGTATACGGTAGCATTTAAAACTCTTTTTTTTTTTTTTTTTTTTTTTTTTTTATACTACTTCGGGTGGCAGACAAGCATACGGCCCGCCTGATGTGAAGCGGCTACCGTAGCCATATTAACGCTCGCAACATAAAATATCGCTCGCGCGCCGCCACCCCCGCTGCCATCGCAGCATCTCCTTCCTTTCTGGTGACCTCACTCACTCGCAGGAACACAACAGCCCTCAAGGGAACCGTTATTTGGCTGCGGTATTCTGTGAGGTGGAGGTACATTCCTCAGTCGGGTAGCTTACAATTACGCTCCCTACCTCTCTTTTCGCCAGAGCTTCGTTTGTCAGTCAGCAGGGTGCACCGCGTGCAGGTGAAGTTGGCTTTGGTTCAAAGATGTTAATGAACCACTACACCCCAAAATTTATGTCCTTTACGCCAATTGAAATTTCCGGTACCGATATAAATAAATAAATATTCCAGGACAAATTACATACTGCCACGTACTTAGTCCCAAACTAAGTAAAGCTCGTACTATGTATGGGTACTAGATATTTTTTGTAAATAGAAAACACCCAGACCAAGACAAAATTACAATGTTCATGCACACAAAAATATATACTACGATTGCCATGATTATAATGCTGTTGGATACAGGGCTTTCAAATGCTTTCCATCATATGCGATTCTTCACTTTCCGCATTACTGCCGCTTTTTAGGGTTCCGTACCTCAAAAGGAAAAACGGAACCCTTATAAGATCATCAAGCAAGCAATCAAGAGATTGTTGTCCGTCTGTCTGTCTGTCTGTCTGTCTGTCTATCTGTCAAGAATTTCTACGTCGAGAATGCGTGGAGGTATCAAGCTGAAATTTGAACTGTATACTCAGGTCTACGGTCCCATGAAGTTGTAAAATAATCAAACTGCTAAGTTTACGTAAAAAAAAGTTACGGCCGTTTTTTCAGCAAAAAACGCATATTTCGACATTCTCAAGGGAATCAAAACCTATAGGGTACTTCCCGTTGACCTAGAACTATGAAATTTGGCAAGTAACATCGTTATAGACTACAAGTACAGGAATAAATCTCAAAACTATACATTTGTAAATAGATCTTAAAAAATATAATTTTGCGGGACGCCAAAAATTATGATTTCGTTAATGGTCGGGATGCCAGAATTTGAATATTTGGAAAAATATAGGCCATTTAAAAGTTATGGTTAGGCTCATATATACAAAAAT
Source organism: Hypsopygia costalis (assembly GCA_937001555.2). NCBI lineage: Eukaryota > Metazoa > Arthropoda > Insecta > Lepidoptera > Pyralidae > Hypsopygia > Hypsopygia costalis. The sequence continues at coordinate 24,687,076 of OW443338.2, read as the reverse complement.
GAATCCCTATTTCCCTTGGTCACGGCACAGTATATACATAATAGTACTATGTACAGTATGGCCATTCCCTGCCGCTCTCTCGTGTCGACCTCACCTCCCCTCTGAGACGAATCTGGAACAGTTTGTCCATACACTATGTATCTATATAGTGTGGCGCCATACTTTTCATCATTATCAGCCTGTATCTAATCTACCTGCGAACGTTAGTCTGCGAACCAGCCCTACCCCCAACGTCAGCGTCCAATTCTCTGCACCGTAGGTCATGTATACATATAAAACACCCAGTACAAGACAAACAGACATAAAACAAACATAAACATTTGTCTAGTGCGGGGATCGAACCAGCTACCCTAACATAGCTCTGCCGGGCAAACTTAGAATAGAGGAGAGTGTAAGTACACAAAAAAAGACACGTAAAATACCCGTCTTTTGTGCCGGACATTTTAATTTTGTTTATGTGTGATTTACACCACAAATGAGAAGTTAATTACTTCGCTGAGGAAATCCCTTGATGTGAGAGAGCCCATTTCCATTAAGATTATGTAAGTGCATGAGAGTGTACACAGGTGTAGGCGAAGTAACTTTAAAGTTAAAGTAACGGGCTGAGTGCTTGGTTGTGACCTATTTGGACGACAGCTCTTTAAAGATCTTTGGTACATTTTTAAAGCCACTAACAACATTATCGCTATTGACGTTCTATTACGATAATTACCGCTAGTGGCGTTCTGTCACGGTCGTTATGCAACTATAATTTATTTATTTACAAGTGGTAGCTCGCGACTTCGTCTGCGTGAACATCATAAACTAAATAAATAAAAATTGTAGCGTATTCGGCGCACCGCCCACCGGGGAGGCAGAATTGTAACTTTGCCTAGTCTTCTAGTAAATATCTTACTTTTCCTTTTCCGACACTCTATATAATCAGTCAAATGTAGAATCGCTGGTTTCTCGAATCGCACATTTCGAGAATTAGTCGAGTCTAGAAGTGGTCTTTTACTGACTTTTACAGAATCAGTCATTCATAGAATTGCACATTTTATGAATTGGCCAATTTCAGACTATGAGTAATTTCTAGAATCGGTCATTAGTCGACCAAACGGTAGCGAAGAGTAGGTTTTTCTTCCGTGGCGCCTAGGGCTAACAAAGCAGAATGCAAAATGTTTAATTTCTTCACGAATCTAAAAATCAACTCGTACATACGGGACTTATCCCGGTGGCAGACAACGCGACGCGCGGTTAACCGTCTTTCTTTAGGGACACTACTGGTGCTACGGTGCTAGGCGCACGCAGCCGGTCTGCGACTGCCTTTATGTTTTGCTGATTCCGATTCTGCAAGGAAATCGACGACGCCCGTATGATCTGTAAGGAAACTATCGAAAACTGAACAATACATTATAAATATTCTTGGACAAACTATACAGCGCCAACTAATCTAAGCAAAGCTTATCTATAGGTAGGTACTAGATAACTGATTAAATACTTACATACATAATATACTTAAACCGGTGCCGGCGCGGCGTCCGAAAAATCATTAGTCACATGCCAAAGCTGTCTATCGGCGTCTATGTTTTGTATTCAATGTCTAGGCTACATATTATGTATAGCGGTATGAAGGTAAAGTTCTTTATAGATAAGCCGGCAATGAATGGGTTAAATACATTTTTTTTTAAATACGTACGTACATGTAATAGAAAACATAAAGACCAAAACAAACAGACGCGTTTATGCTCACAAATGTTTGTCTTGTGCGTGGATCAAAATCGCGACCATTGGTGCCAGCCAATCTAGCAATTGCCATAGAATACGAAGTAGTACTATTGCTTGCCATTCGACCACCGCGGGTTCGTATGAATGAATAATTTTTTTATTATGTATACATTATAACAATGTGCTTGTGAATCGCAGGTCTCCTTTGGCCAAGACCAACGGGTGAAACGGACCTTGGAAACTTTTTGTCAAAAATAAACTTCAGCAACTTGAATTGGGAAATAACGAAACATGGCAAGACAGACGACCTGATGGAAGCCGCTGCAAAGGTAAATCCCCATATCTAGAAAGCGCTTTGAATATGTGTAGTTTTAAAATTTTTATATTTTGTAAAACTGTCACGAGGTAATGTGGGGTATTGAAGCTTGTTACTTATTATAGGTTTATATCTTAATTGGAACATTTGCAACCTAATACCAGATGCAGTGCTGCTGATAAAGCGGGAACTGATGTGTAATACTCAAAGTTTAGCATACCAGCTGTATGCTTACTATCCAATGTCAAAATATCGAAGGTCAAATAAATAGTCATGATGCATTAACGTCATGAAAGTAAAACGACGACGACCTATAAAACATCTGAAATCTAAAATAGGTCTATAATATAATAATATGAGAACGTCTGAAATAATAAACGTCATGTTAGACTTGGCTATGCGTTATTGTACAGTCAAGTTTATTTTATAAATTACTCCATAGTTTTCCTTATTATAAAAGTGACTGGCTTCATTTAGTACTGGTCACTTGTAGAAGTAATATTTTTCCTCTTCATTTCAGACCTAGTATTTGTCAATAACTTAAAAATAAGACCTAGTTTTCGAATCGAAATATTCAATGATAAATCGGCTTCAGCTTCGCTGGTAGGGCCCCTGGTCTGGTACCTGTATGCAGCGACTGATCAACAGTTCGGACGCCCTAGGCTAATTATGAGGACGAGACCACCGACTGATTCGAGTGACAGTTTAGTTGAAATATGTAGGGTAGTTGCAATGATGCTAGATTAATAGTGCATGGGAAGACATGATTTCAGCGCGCCCCCTCGTTGCTGGCGCCCTAGGCTGCAGCCTAATTAGCCTAAGGGTTAATCCGTATGTACCTATTTTCACGTTAAAAGAAAAAATAAAGCAATTCCTCTCATTACAATATGTGAGTGGTTGATCAAAAAGGGACCTGGAGGGATTGGAAACCGTATTTTTTTTTTTTTTAGTTTTTGAATCTGTGGTTTTTTTTTAGCTTTGTTTATGATGGTTTTGGTCTAAACAGAATATTTTAGGTGCCGTAGTTTTTTTTATGATTTTGTTTGTGAGCCGAGGCATTTTTGGAAAAATTACTCCTTACACACAGCGCATACTAGTTTTTGTGATGTTGTTTGTTTCGACACGAATCTTCAAACGCGATTTACTCGAAATCTATTATTTTCCCTTGAGGTCCCTTTTTGGTCAACCACTCACATAAATGAAATCCCGATTTACGTAGTATAATATTTTTATTTAAGGTATCATGCACATACACAAGTGTTATTTTTGCACACGTTGCAACCCGTTACGATACTGAAGACGACCCCTCTAAGGGTTGTGAACCAAACGTGAAGCAATGAATTTAATATAAGCGTTTTTATTGCAGAGGTTCAAACATCAAGTGTCTTATGAGATTCCAAAAGGAGTGACGCCCAAGGTAACAGGAAAATCTGTGACTGTTTACCTCGTCAACGAAAACCCAGACATGCGAGGTAAGGATGCTACGAAACGTGAGAACGAATTATTATATTATTTCCTGTATTTAGTTATTTTTTGCATAGGGTATGCATCCATCGATCGAGAATCAGATGGCGTCGTTGCGCCTGTCAGTATAATCGAACACGCAAGTTAAGCAACGTCTAATGTAGCCTGTCCATAGATGGGCTTATTTATCTCGATTTCCTTCGTGCTTCGGAAGGCACGTTAAGTTAAGTCGGTTTCGGCTGTTGCCATTAGATGATATTTTATTATTGTATATTTATAAAAAATCCATATCACGATGTTTGTCCGCGATGAACTCCGAAACTAAATTTTGCTAATTGTATGTAATTTAGTCCGACTTGAGAGATAGTTTTTATCTATTTCCTCCTCTAAGGAGTTAAAATAGAGGCTGAATGTTTTTATGGAAGGAAGTTCACGTTAACGAAGTCGCAGGCGACATCTAGTGAATATACTCGTATAAAAGCTATTTAGTTTCTTTACGAGTACTATTTTTCGCATTTAGCAAACAAACATATAGCCTGCGTGATGTGAAGCGGTTACTGTAGCCATATAAACGCTCGCAACATGAAATATCACTCGCGCGCTCACAGAGCCTCGTCTGTCAGTTAGCAGGGTGCACCACGTGCAGGTGAGGTTGACTTTGGTTCAAAGATGTTGATGAAACACTTAATTACTTACTTACTTTTGTTTTAAGATGATAGATTTTCCCAGATTTCTCCCTGGACATGGACGAGAGCTATGGCTTGAAAGTGGCGGCAACTACGACTGACAAGATCAACGCCACGATAACAGCGAACACTTTCTTCGGGCTCCGCCACGGGCTCGAGACGCTGTCGCAGTTGTTCGTGTATGATGACATCAGGGACCATATGCTGGTGAGATTACATTTTTTGACGTGGTAACGTCTTATAAATCGATGAACGCCCGAAAAAGCATGACTCATTGTCACGTTCCGCCTGAGCCGAGCGTGCAAGCGAGAGCGCGGAAGAAGCGATAGAGGGCACGATCGGTCTAAGCGTTCGGCTTGTGACGCATCTATCTCTCCTCCACTCCATCGGCCGTTGTTTTCATAAGACTTTATCACGTGAAATTATCGCCCGTAAACCGACTTTACAGATAACTATTTTTTACACCACGTTGAGTGTCAAATGTAAGGCGGTTTTGTTTGCAACCTATAAATGCCTAAAATATAAAGAGCGAAGGTCGTACGCTGGCATCCTTACTGCTGACATAGAATCTCTTCACGTCTGGTGACACTCACTCGCAGGAACACAACAATCCTCAAGGGAACTGTTATTTAGCGGCGGTTTTCTGGAGTCGGTGAGGTTCAGTCCCCAGTCGGGCACACATACATGCGCTTAAAAAATACGCTATATCCTACCTCTCTTAATGAGGAGGAATTAAAGACATATCACAAAAAGAAAGATAAAATTGAATAAGAATGGACATAAGGAAGACAAAAAAAGGTGCATTGTGTGCGAGATGTTAATAGGTAAAAAACGGGTAATTGTAGAGATGCCGACTGAAGGGGAGAATGGAAGAAAAATACATGCCTATTCCAAATATAAGTATTTGACGAGCTCGGTGGTAGAATGGTTAGCAATGGCCACTTTGACTCCGAGATTGCGTGTTCGATCCCCGTACAAGACAAATATTTGTACGCATGAACATGTCTGTTTCTCTTGGTCTGGGTGTGTTCTATGTATTACATGTATGTATTTACAAAAAAAATGTATTTAAAGTATAATATCAGTTATCTAGTATCCATAGTACACACTTTGCTTAGTTTGGGACTAGATGGCCGTGTGTAATTTGTCCCGGAATATATGTTTATAATAATGGGAAATGGACAAGTTAATGAATGAGACTAAAGCAAGAGTGCCGACGAGTGCATTATAATAATAATAAAAGCTATTCTACTGTCCAATGTTGTAAGAGGAAAATTATCAGAGGATATCAGGACTGGTTTGAGATCGTTAACCTTCGCAACGGACTTTATTAGCATATTATGGATTGACAATAATATAATCTGAACACCGCGGTTCAATGTACAGGCGATTTTTACGTGGTGACATCAGCAACTTTTGAGACGGAGAAATGTTTTATCATTCAAATGCAAATGTTTTTTTACAACACGCTGACATTTATAAAATGAGAATTTAGTGGGTTCCGTCTGCATTTAAATGTAATTCAATTTAAAGCTGTTCACACAATTCACTACATAATAATTTTTAAGAACTTCAATAATGACGTTAATAAACATATATACTTTTGTTTACGCTCAAATTTGGGGAATGAAGTGAGTCTTAATGTTTGTTTTGTGCTTTTTAGTTGTTGCTGTAACTTAATTTTTCTCACCACACCCATGGCTCCGTTAACGAGCCCTCTGTTAATATTAATATTTCTGCGCAACATGACTCGAGATCCAATACCGATTTTAATTGTTGACAGTATCCCTCCAGTCTTATTGGGATCATCCGGTATAAAAATTTGTTTTGGCTTTTGTCCATAAGTTTTTGCTTTCATAGATGTATCGACCGCATCAATTGTAAATATCCTCGTCTTTTTTTCTAACTCATCGGTCATCCTCGTGTTGTACATAAGTACCAGCCTAGTGGTAAGAAAGATTCCGATGGCTTCACCGTCATATAGTTCTTAGTTCACTAGTATTAGTCAAGAAGTTATTGGTGAAATAGAAGGGAGGAAGTGAAGGAAGAGGATTTGCTGGTAGGTGGTAAAGATAAAACATTACTTATTCATTGTATATATTTTCGTACTCAGCTTTCAAAGCCCTTTATTTTGATACCCCACACGAATCTTCTTACGAATTTTTGATCAGGCTACGTGTCCTGACGCGAGTTTAACATTTGTTACCCATTTCAAAAAGTGCACAACGTCGCTGAAGAAGTTTTCACTTCAAAAACATTACACACACTACCATGGACACATCTTTTGTTTATTGTTAAAGTCATAATTTCGACCACTAGTAATGTATAAAACTGAGTACGTACGAGTATATCCAATTATCCATAGCATAGCGGACATTACCAACGAGTGCCGGAGATAATACACTAGGTAGAGGTGACATTACAATAAATCATGTGCGTATTATTAAGTAATTCCTATGACATACAGATATTATATCACGGCATATGGTAGGCGGCCAGCGCCCACGCACCTACATTATGTAATAGACTGTATGCCATTGCCCTGCATTGCCCTATTACACGTATTTGTCGAATCATAAAATTGGGGTCCAACTTCCAGACATTGTCTAGCATTATGTATTGTATAAGGTACCCATTGTACGCCCACTATTCGGCATAGATATAGAAATATATTATGGTAGTTGTTATGATAAAGCGTGCACGTAATATAGTTAGTCTAAGGTCTAAGTATATTTTTCTTACGAAGAAAAAAAATATGTTTTTATCAACATCACAATATGAGACAATAATTGAACAATACACAACACAACACAATGTACTTAACCATGTTGATAATTTGGCCATCGCTCGGTTTGGGTCTCGCTTCAATTAAAGGGGTTCTACACGCTGTTCAACTGCGGGTTGGCGGAGGCCAGTGTTTTCAAGCTGCATAAAGGCCACTGATTGGCTCAGCGACTGTCATCTATAATGACAACAACCGGGTGTAGGCATACCGCCTAAACGGCCTTCCGAAGCACGGAGGAGCTGGTGATAAATAAACCCATCCATGGACTGGCTCCGGTCGACATTGCTTAACTTGCGTGTTCGATTAGACTGGTATGCGCAACGACGCCACCGAGCTCCTCCATTGACTGACTTATATTTCAGTCACTACTCATTTGCCCTTAGCTAGGGTTGCCATCTGTGAACGTTAGCAAGCAGGACATGACGCGTGAAAACCGGATTTTTAATGTTAAAATCCGGACATATCATCAGTGTTTTTTTAGTACTAGCACTATTTTTTATTCTGTGACAAGACGCTTATTGGCAGCATGGAGCGGGGGGATTTAAAACTTTTAACACCGGACTACAAATGAAACCCCGCCCGGACGCTCCCCGGACGTCCTCCAAACTAGGACAAATCCCCCGGACGAATGGCAACCCTACCCTTAGCCCACCCAATGGGGTACCAACCACCATATAAAAGTGTTACTGCCGTATACCAACACTGTTAATTATAACAATAGCTTTTGTTTTTGACAGATGGTGCGAGATGTAAACATTAGCGACAAGCCAGTGTATGCCTACAGGGGGATCCTCCTGGACACCGCCAGAAACTTCTACAGCATCGAATCCATAAAGAGAACTATCGGTAAGTTAATTTAGCCCTTAACCTTTCGCGTGTCGCGGTCCACCGCGGCGGAACAGCGTTGGCACAGCCCCCTTACCACCATCTCTTAGGGGCCATCCATAAATTACGTCACACGTTAAAGGGGAGGGAGGGGGTCGATTATGTGTGATATTGTGTGACATGGGGGTGGGAGGGGTCCTAAATTTCGTGACGTGATATTTCAAAATCGAACTTTGAACTATTCCCTAGATGTAAATTTGCAAAATATGTGACATCACACTAGGGAGGAAGGGAGTCTGACAAATGTGACCAGCTGTGACAAGGACGGGGGAGGGGTCAAAAAATCTTGAAATTCGTGTGACGTAATTTATGGATGGCCCCTTAATTGCGATTCAATAACTAAATAGAATGCTTATTCATACCAATGAATAAGCGACTCTATTTCATTTGAAATAGAGTCGCTTATTCCATTTGAAATAGAGTCGCTTATTCATTGGTATGAATAAGCATTCTATCCAGTTATTGAATCGCAATAAGAGATGGTGGTAAGGGGGCAGCGCTTCACTACATAGTATAAAACAAAGTCGCTTTCTCTGTCCCTATGTCCCTTTGTATGCTTAAATCTTTGAAACTACGCAACGGATTATGATGCGGTTCTTTTTAATAGATAGAGTGATTCAACTGGAAAGTTTATATATATGTATAATATATGCATAACATAGTAGAAAAACACTGATAATTTAGAGGTTTCTAATGTGATGTCGTAAATAAACACATTTTTTTGCTCTTTCATTGCAAACGCTGGCTGAACCCAACGAGATAGATCAAAATAATGTAGTACAGTATTGTTCACCTTAAAATGGTCTACAAAAAAGTTCGCGATGGTATATGTCTATCTCTTAGTGGTAACACACAATAACCGTTATTTTATCCTTTGCTTTTTATAAGAAATAATGCCTTATTTACGAAGCGATTTTAAGCAATACAGAATTAATCCTTATCCAATTAAGTACCTTAAATACATTGCGCATTTAATATAGATCAATATGGCCCTTCACAGCGTGTAATTTAAATGAATAGTTTAGAAGATATTACACATTTAAAATGCAGGGACATAACGGCTGTGGCGGTACCGGCCGCGGAGCCGGCGGCGTGTGCCTATAACTGGGGAAGGACTGGATAGGACAAAGCGCAAAGACCTTCTGTAGTACATTTAGTATCAGCATTGCACCCGTGCGAAGCCGGGGCGGGTCGCTAGTAGAACATAATCGACAGGTCGCGGTCTGCGACGGGTAATAAGACATAAACCATTTAGGATTGTATCGTACTTTGCTGAAGGAGAAAGAGGTATAAAGAATTTAATCAAAACAAAAGAAGAAATATTGAGTATTTGAAAAGTCGCGTGATTTTAGGAAAAATATCATTGAAGAGAAATAAAAGTTTCATCACCATAATTACAGCCTACTTCACCAGCATGTGGTGCACACTGCCGACTAGATAATAATTGAAAAAGCTGATTTAAAAAAAAATAATTAAACCGACTTCAGTTGGCGAGCGCAGCTTTTTGGTGGACTACCCCGGCAGACGCTGCTGCCCGTCTTCCGGGAGAAAAGTTATCGCGTGACACAAGATTCCTTAGTCGCCTTGTACGACATCCAGCGCAGAGCAATGGAGTGGCACAATTTTATTCTGCCGGCTACCATAGGGCAAATTTAAGAGTTTCCCTCGATTTTTCTGGGATCCCATCATCAGACCCTGACTTGGTGAATATGGAACCACCTCGCAATTACCCTTTCAAATAAAAAAAGAATTATGAAAATCGGTTCACAATTCCCAAAGATATCGAATAACATACATACAAAAAATAAATTATTCAGTCGAATTGAGAACCTCCTACTTTTTTGAAGTCGGTTAAAAAAGACAGGACATTGTTTGAGTTTGAGACTGAAGAGATCCAGCGTTTCATTGAAGCTGCAGTACGCGGGAAAAAAGCATCGTGGAATTGTTTTTTCGGATGACAATTTTGAAATGCATACATACGTCTTTAAAATTGCTTACTTAAGGAGGCAATTCAAAAAAACGTGTATGATAACAAAATCAGGCGATACAGTTTGGTGATGCAGCTACATATCTATCGTCTCCATCCAAAATTCAATCATATCAGTGGATAGATGAAGAATCAAAGAATTTATTACGCTAAGTAAGGACTATGGAACATCGCGTGCGGGGGAGGGGGAAGCGCTGCCATTTTGTGATAATTTTAGTGCATATAACGTATTCACGTATAACACACGGCCGTGTCCAAGACACAGCCACACCCCGTTTGTTTGTCGAGGAGGAGAGCTACCTACAATAAACCAAAAACTTCAAGAGCCTATGCATTTATTACTTGCGAAAATTGTGAACGTGAGAACGTATGCAGAAATCAATAATTTTTAGTACCATTATTTGCCTTGCAGACGCCATGGCTGCTGTGAAACTGAACACCTTCCATTGGCACATCACTGACAGTCAGAGCTTCCCCTTTGTGTCAGAGAGGAGACCACAACTCGCCAAGTTAGGAGCGCTAGGTCCTAAGAAGGTACGTTTATAACTATTTCTTATAATAGTAGATACTCGTACTGTCGAGAAATATTGACTCGTTCTTGTATTTATCTGTTTTTGAGTTATCTGAATCATGAGTGCGTGTTTTCTCGACGATTCGATCTTGAAAACATTATACAGTAGTATATGATACTAATATCATAATTGCGAAGGTTTAGCATGGATGTATTTTTGTTACCCGTCCTGTCAAAAAGAAATAGGTGCTGTGAGGCAAGTGGAGTTTATGTCAGTTGATCGCACGATTATGCAAAAAAAGTTTAATGATTTCCTCTCAGTTGAAAATTTCTCAGATGACAGTTTAAATGCTAATAAAAAATATATTCAATTGAAAGATTGTCATCTGATGTCCTGAAGGGCGTAGTCCTATAGCCCGCGAACAGGATTTACATGACCAATTCCTTCTAGAGGGAAAACTTGTAAATTTTGTGGCGAAACGCTCGGCTTGAAAATATTTCTCCAATTATGTTATGTTATCATCGGCAGGTGTACACAAAGAGTGCCATTCAAGACGTGATCCAGTATGCTTTGGTGCGCGGAGTGCGTGTGATGCCTGAGTTTGATGCGCCCGCGCACGTTGGCGAGGGCTGGCAGGACACTGATCTTACTGTCTGCTTCAAGGTACGTCTCTAATAGGTACAGCCACAGAACACGCAAGTACAGTTCGGACCACAGGGTAGGAGCTAAAATCGAATAACAGCTCCAAGATGCATTGAGAAATACTAAGTTATAATACATATTTCGGTCATAAAGATGTTGTCACCTGTATAGAATAAAATGCACACACAGGACCCACAGTAGAGCCCTGTGGTACCCCTATAATTACCGTACGTGTGTCGGAAATTCGATAGATTCTACCATCAGACAACAACACTGTGCGCAAACTGTGATATAGCACAATCGGACATTGACATTATATGTCAATGTCCGATTGTTAATTTAAGTACCTAACCATAATATGCACATTAAGCACATAAATTTTGATAAAATACGTAGTAGGACATTATCGATAATGACAACATAAATTAATACAATACGCGATAATAGATCTCCACTTCGGTCGGAGCACGGTGGAGGTCCGATTGTTAATTTAAGTACCTAACCATAATATGCACATTAAGCACATTAATTTTGATAAAATACGTAGTAGGACATTATCGATAATGACAACATAAATTAATACAATACGCGATAATAGATCTCCACTTCGGTCGGAGCACGGTGGAGGTCCGATTGTTAATTTAAGTACCTAACCATAATATGCACATTAAGCACATTAATTTTGATAAAATACGTAGTAGGACATTATCGATAATGACAACATAAATTAATACAATACGCGATAATAGATCTCCACTTCGGTCGGAGCACGGTGGAGGTCGGATCATGTTCTATAAAAATATGTTCTAAAAAGGTTATAAATACGTGGTAACAAAACTAACTACTTTGTATATCGGAATAATCCACAGATCTAAGCGATAGTACGGTCTTAGGCAGCGTTGTTAGATCGATCAAAGCGGAATAGGATATATCATCATATATCATATATAGGATCATACATTCGAAAGTAGAAATGCGGGACTCGTTTGAAAAAAGCGGGACATATAGGAAAAGTGCTATATTCGGGGTTTCTCTGAGGGATCGTATCCGAAACGAAGAAAACCGACGGAAAACCAATGTTGTCGACATAGCCTTCAGAGTTTGCCAGCTGAAGTAGCAACGGGCCGGCCACATCTGCCGAGTAAGTGATGGCAGATGGGGGAGGAAGGTAAATCGTAAGACGATGAAGCATTGGAAGTCTAGATTGTCCAATGAAAGCGGCTGGATGCGGAAGGCGGATGATCGTATTTGTTGGAAAGCATATAAGAAGGCAGATATCTAGCAGTGTTTAGATACAGGCTGATGATGTTGATGATGATAGGAAAAGTAGGTACATATTCGGTAGAGTTTTTAAATAAAATGAATGTATGTATCTATATGTTTTTGGCACGGGTGTAGGTATAGGTAGAATGAAAAGATAATTATTTTTTTCAATACTGTAAATTATGATGCAAAAAATAACTCTTCAATTGATTATTCCTATATCTCCTAAGATCCAAATTCTCGCGGTCCGAATAACAAAATTATTATTTTTGGCTTACCGTACATGTGGTCTCCTGCGCGGGACATTACACTTAGAAACTTAGGCTGGCTTCTTACTCCTACTAATTTCTTTGTGAGTTCCAAGGCAGCCGTAGTTTTACCCCCGGGACTGCAATGGACTTCACTGTTCAGTGATGTTTTTAGGAATGTATGGTGGCTCGTCCCGTTTTAGGCTACTTACGCTACACTCCCTTCAACATAGGAACCGTCCGTCGTATGACACTTCAATTTGACCTAGCAGGAGATTATAAGACATACCTACAGAGATATTTAAGCAGGAGATTCCGCGAAAAGTCCCGCCGTCTGGTAATGCTGGTTCTAGGTGTCTAGATTTTGTGGTCTATAGGAAAAACTTAACCATGCGCACACTTCGGAAACAATTTATTGGACTATGATTAAAGCCTGGAAAATTTAAATTAATTTCAATGTCAATTTCATGTAAGCACGGCCATAATTCACGGACTAAAGTTGTGAAATATATTGCAATTTTCTTCATCAAGACCTGGAATTAATTTTATATTATCATTATCATCAGGTCATTTTAGTCTCCACTACAGGATCACGACCCTCTCTCGTCCGTTACAGACAGAAAGAAGATTTGGCCTACACTCCCTACGCTGGCCAGACGGGTTGGGGAGGTCTGGTCTATGTTTTAAAAATGTATTTCCCTTAGTCGCCTTGTACGACATCCACGGGAAGAAACTGAGTGATTCTATTCTAGTCTGCCGGAAACAAATATATATACTAAAACTAAACTATAAAAAAATATATATACTAAAACTAATTTAATTATTATTGTAGGCCGATCCCTGGAAGTCGTACTGCGTGGAGCCTCCGTGCGGACAATTGAACCCAACCAAGGAAGAGCTTTATGAGTACTTGGAAGACATCTACAGGGATATGTCTGGTAAGACTTGATTCTTCATATGAAACATCTAACGCAGCGCTCTACAGCGTTGACCCCTCCCGTCCTTGTCACAGCTGGTCACATTTGTGAGCCTCCCCCCTAGTGTGACGTCACATATTTTGCAATTTTAAATGTAGAGTTGCAAATGTTTTCGAGTTTTTCGTTAATAGTCCAAAGTTCGTGTTTTAACTTGGATTATAATAGATTTTGAAATGTCACGTCACGAAACTTAGGACCCCTCGCACCCCTTTGTCACACAATATCACACTTCGTCGACCCCCTTCCGCCCCCTTGACGTGTTTTATGGATGGTAACGAAATTTATGGATGGCCCCAAACGATACGAAACGAACAGTAGGTACTATCTCTAATGCTATACCAGGCCTCCGTCACTCCATGTACTTGCGCGCTATAGTTACCTACCGCCCGGCCGTGCGGTCTCGGGCCTTTTGCGGACCAAATTCAGGCCCTGCGATTGCTGCGGGATCGCGCGGTGCGAAGCAATCTCAACTGTACGCTTGAGCATTTAGGCACATTTTAGCATGCAGCGGTTGCTGACGCGACGGAGTAGGCTATTATAGCAGTAGGTATTGGATATTTTCTACTGAGTGAAGTATCTGTTACGTAGTAACTATTAAGTAATCTGTGGCTATACTATAGACCATTGTCATACCCCTTTGGGCAGACAGAGTGCTTATTGCGAGTTTTTTGTTCACGTTCGTTCATGTCAACGTAAACAAACTGACCAAATAGAGAAGAACACTCATATTGTGAATTTAGAAGACGCATGTTACATATCAAAATTATGTGGGTTACTTGCTCACATTTTGACGTGAAGACTACCCGGCTAATTTGAACATATAACACGCATCTGGTAATTTCACAAATAAGAAACATTTTCTCAATTTGGTCGGCTTATAAACGTAAAAATGTTAAATGTGATTAAAAAACTCGTACTAAGCACTCAAACGACATAGTACGTTAGTACTATTACTTATACTGTCGACATAGTGAAAAAGGTACATTGTGTTACGAAATGGTTTTTTTTTATACTACGTCGGGTGGCAGACCATACGGCCCGCCTGATGTGAAGCGGTTACCGCAGCCATATTAACGCTCGCAACATTAATAATATCGCTCGCCCCCCCCCCCCCCCCCCCCCCACTGCCAATGCAGCATCTCCTTCCTTTCTGGTGACCTCACTCACTCGCAGGAACACAACAATCCTCAAGGGAATTGTTATTTAGCTGCGGTATTATAGTATAGTGCACCGCGTGCAGGTGAAGTTGGCTTTGGTTCACAGATGTTGATAAGTAATAAGTAATAGTACTATGTACAGTATGACGACTCCCTGCCGCTCTCTCGAGTCGACCTCATCTCCCCTCTGAGACTAATTTGGAACAGTTTGTATGGCGCCGCACTCACACACGCTTATTCACGCTTTGCACAGACGCCAATGTTTATGTAGTAATAAACGACGCATTTGTATGAAGTGGCCGGGGTGTGCTTATACTGTGCCACTATCGACATGGTACGACATCCACAGTGGCTTTCTATTGGTAAAAGAATTTTCAAAATCGGTTCAGTAGATCTAGAGATTACCCTACAACATTTACAAATTCACAAAATTTTCGTCTTTAATATTAGCATAGATAAGGCTCTATCTATAATTGCGCCATATAGGCAGAAAATTCATATGATATACATTTGATAGTATAGAAGTTTCTGTTTGTGCAGGCATGTGATATTTTAGCTACTATAAAAATAGAATTATTTATATTACAGACGTTTTCAAGCCCGATATGTTCCACATGGGCGGCGACGAGGTCAGCGAGCGCTGTTGGAACTCGTCTTCGGAGATCCAGAACTTCATGGTCCAGAACCGGTGGAACCTCGACAAGTCTAGCTTCCTTAAACTTTGGAATTACTTCCAGAAGAAAGCGCAAGAAAAGGCTTATTTGGTATGTACGAGTATTCTATATCGTCGTCAACCCTTACTCATTCCACTGTTGGGATATGGGTCTCCCCTCATTCGAAGAGGTTTAGAGAGTACTCCACCACGCTGTGAAACTGCTGGTTGGCGGAGGTCAGTGTTTTCAAGCCGCCTACAGGCCACTGACTTGACTTAACGACTGTCCTCTAATGACAATAGCCGGAACCGTCGGCTTAACGTGCCCTCCGAAGCAATGAGATGCTCGAGTAAATAAACCCATCCATGGACAGGCTACGGTCGACGTTGCTTAACTTGCATGTTCGTGTAGAGTAACACACGCAACGAATCACAAATATAAACCAAAAAGAGTAGAAATTATTACCTGTAATAAAAAAAAACCAACTGTAAAATGTTCTAACAATATTTTACATTTTCCCCCTCCCATCATTGACAGTCAGGTAAAAATTGAAAAAAAAAAACATGTTTGTATAGAGACATACATTTAAACACTTTTGTATGTGAAAGATCAATAAGAATAAATTTATTTTCATTACATTGGCTATTTTTTTATGTGTAGAATGAATAAAATTGATATTTGTGTTATCGCAGGCCTTCGGGAAGAAGCTGCCTCTTATATTATGGACGAGCACGTTAACAGACATCACCCATGTCGAAAAGTATTTGGACAAAGATGAATATATTATCCAAGTAAGTCAATATTATTTTTTTAATTCGATTTTTTTAATTTAAATAATAATAGTACAGGATCCGTTATTGATGTCGACCAGCCCCCTTACCACCATCTCTTATTGCGATTCAATAACTGAATAAAATGCTTATTCATACCAATGAATAAGCGACTCTATTTAAAAGGGAATAGAGTCGCTTATTCATTGGTATGAATAAGCAATCTATTCAATTATTGAATCGCAATAAGAGATGGTGGTAAAGGGCTGCACCGATCAAGTAACCGCATGAAATTAGCTTTTTAAAAAAGAAAATATGTTAAGGAATGTAACTCAGATGAGTTGCCTAATAAAATAATGTTCAAGGTTAAGTTTAATAAAAAATTCAATATTTTTTTTTCCATATCTTCACCGATCTTGTAACCAAAAAAAATTAATACTAAAAAAAAAAGTAGCCTATAGAATATGCTAACATTGGTTTGCGTACATACCTTCTGTTCAAGGATTTACTAGGTGTAAATACCTAAATCGAAAATGATTGCGTCACCGATCGAGTAACCAATTAAATCATACAACAAATTAGAGCTTATTTTTTTCTTAATACAATGGTATAAGGTTGCTTACCAAAAACCATTCAAGAGTC
This sequence comes from Hypsopygia costalis, assembly GCA_937001555.2. Taxonomy (NCBI): domain Eukaryota; kingdom Metazoa; phylum Arthropoda; class Insecta; order Lepidoptera; family Pyralidae; genus Hypsopygia; species Hypsopygia costalis. The sequence goes on along the minus strand of OW443338.2, from coordinate 24,670,382 downwards.
AGGGTTTTAAGTTTAAAAATTAAAGCGTATGAAAGTGTGCGAGAGAGAGAGTGTATCCATCCATTCCATTCAATACGATCGAGGAAACTGGTGTAAATGACGCACGATATTGTATTTTTTTGTAAACATTTTCGGCTAAAGAAGATAATGAATGAACAATTCATATATATATATATAGATAAACAAACAGAATTAAATTGTATTTTGCGACAACAATACATGAAAAATAAGTTCATTTTAATAATTATTTTTTATTTTTCATCACTACATAGTATAAAACAAAGTCGCTTTCTCTGTCCCTATGTCCCCATGTATGCTTAAATCTTTGAAACTACGCAACGGATTATGATGCGGTTTTTTTTAATAGATAGAGTGATTCAACTGGAAAGTTTATATGTATAATATATGCATAACATAGTAGAAAAACACTGATAATTTAGAGGTTTCTAATGTGATGTCGTAAATAAACACATTTTTTTGCTCTTTCATTGCAAACGCTGGCTGAACCCAACGAGATAGATCAAAATAATGTAGTACAGTATTGTTCACCTTAAAATGGTCTACAAAAAAGTTCGCGATGGTATATGTCTATCTCTTAGTGGTAACACACAATAACCGTTATTTTATCCTTTGCTTTTTACAAGAAATAATGCCTTATTTACGAAGCGATTTTAAGCAATACAGAATTAATCCTTATCCAATTAAGTACCTTAAATACATTGCGCATTTAATATAGATCAATATGGCCCTTCACAGCATGTAATTTAAATGAATAGTTTAGAAGATATTACACATTTAAAATGCAGGGACATAACGGCTGTGGCGGTACCGGCCGCGGAGCCGGCGGCGTGTGCCTATAACTGGGGAAGGACTGGATAGGACAAAGCGCAAAGACCTTCTGTAGTACATTTAGTATCAGCATTGCACCCGTGCGAAGCCGGGGCGGGTCGCTAGTAATGAATATTCAACAAACATTTTTAGCTTGGATGCAATGAATTTTTAACTTGGATGAAGCTAAACTAAATTATTAAAATTATTTATTTCAAGATTATTAAAAAGTATTAGGTACCTAATTTAATTAGGATCAATGTCATTAACAAAATGTTCAAAACGAGGTGTTCTTGAAGTATAATTTCTTTTCCTAGGTCTGGACAACAGGAATTGATCCTCAAGTGAAGGGTTTGCTCTCGAAGGGTTATCGTCTAATCATGTCTAACTACGACGCTCTGTATCTCGACTGCGGCTATGGAGCCTGGGTCGGCAGTGGTAAGTTGGAACATCTTTTTCGATATCAATAAAATGGGGTGTAAGTGGTTCATCAACATCTTTGAACCAAAGCCAACTTCACCTGCATGCGGGGCACCCTGTTGACTGACAAAACGAAGCTCTAGCGAAAAGAGAGATTGGGAGCGTAATTGTAAGTTACCCGGCTGGGGAATGCACCTCCATCTCACAGAATACTGCAGCCAAATAACAATTCCCTTGAGGATTGTTGTGTTCCTACGAGTGAGTGTGGTCACCAGAAAGGAAGGAGATACTGCGATGGCAGCGGGGGTGGCGGCGCGCGAGCGATATTTTATGATGCGAACGTTCATATGGTTATGGTAACCGCTTCACATCAGGCAGGCTGTATGCTTGTCTGCCACCCGACGTAGTATAAAAAAAATGTAGTATATAACGTCACCATTGTTACATTTGTTGCCACGTTTAGGAATGGTTTTATACAAAGGCCCGCTGGCATGTGCCACTGAATCGATTTTCACACAAAATAAATATGTAGTGGTATGCATGTATTTCTGTCTTTGATTAGTTTTAGGTTTACAATTACAAGTTTTTTTTAATCTATGAGAGGGGAGCAAGCGAGCATGTGGGTCATCTGATGGAAAGTAATCACCAAATATAACATAAGTATTTAAATAAAAAGACATATCATTTATTATCTTACTTATACCAAACCCCGGCCACTCCATACAAAAATGGCGCTTTTGCATGTAGTAACCAAATGACATCTGTACACGTGCCTATGTTTGAGTGACGTTCTCTAGGGCTGACATTATTCAATTATTAGTCGGACATGTAAGGGGGTGTAAGTGGTTCATCAACATCTTTGAACCAAAGTCAATCTTACCTGCACGGGGTACACCCTGCCGACTGACAGACGAGGCTCTGACGAAAAGAGAGGTAGGGCATAGCGTATTTTTTAAGCAGCCCGACTGACGAAGTACCACCACCTCACGGAATACCGCAGTCAAATACCTAACAATTTCCTTGAGGGTTGTTGTGTTCCTGCGAGTGAGTGAGGTCACCAGAGAGGATGGAGTTGCTGCGTTGGCAGCGAGAATGGCAGCGCGCGAGCGATATATAATGTTGCGAGCGTTAATATGGTTACGGTAACCGATTCACATCAGGTGGGCGTAGTGAAGAAAAAAAAAACATAGTAAATACACTACACTGACTTCAGCCAATATATACAAAACGCCTAGTATAATTGCTATTGCTAATTTACCCAAAATTTTGTATTTTCTAATCACCACTAAATCGAACGTTCGCCTTCCGAACACCGGTTCATTTTAATGGTCAAACTATTTCATTCTCACTAATTGTAGCTTTTTACTATTCATTTTCATATTCACATGGAACAAACTTAATTTAAAACTAATACCACACATGACATCACGCACAATAAACATTGAAATGTAAATAAGAAAATTATAAACATTAACAATAAACCACCATAACTCAAGTGACAGACAGCAATGTCAATTCCGCATCTGCGCACTCACTTGCTCTTTGAGATATATAAATCTGCTATTCTTTTCTCATCTCGTATTATTTGTATCTTGTATCCTACTTTGACAGACATGAATTAGTTATGATGAAACTATGGCTGCCGCATGCTTTTTAGGTAATTTACAAAAAAAACAGTACTTTATTTCATCCAAAGGGATCGAATAAATTTCTTTTTTTGACTTTCCATGTGTTGAGACATCCATCCACTGCGCAAGTAACTCCCATCTTTTAAACTGAATGGAGAATAAAATACGAGCGACGTCAATTTGTATAAGACGTTGCAACCATTGCGAACGGTTCCAAATCGGTCTCTTAGGGGAGGTGAGGTCGACTAGTGAGAGCGGCAGAGAGTGTCCATACTGTACGTTAGTACTATTACTTATACTGTGCTTATACACCATGTGATTTGTATACACTACGTGATTTGTATACTATTTAGTTAATTTCATTGCTATTTTCAGGTAACAACTGGTGCTCGCCTTATATCGGATGGCAGAAGGTGTATGACAACAGCCCAGCGGTGCTAGCCCTTGAACACAAAGACCAAGTCCTTGGTAAGTAAACAGTCGAGAGCATAAACCTTTAAAAAAGGTCCTTTGGCCAAATAGATAAAAAAAACAATAAAACATTTTATTCTGATTTTACTCGTTATTGTGCACTGTTCCATCCGGTCAGGGATTAAATAACCGAAACTGAAAAACCTTTAAATTTCGATACCTTAAAGTAAAGGTATCTTAATAATTTCGGTATTGTAATATTCCGGTATCGTTATTTTTTTAGATATCTAAATTATACATAAAATAAAGGTTTTAAATTTCGATACCTTAAAGTAAAGGTATCTTAATAATTTCGGTATTGTAATATTCCGGTATCGTTATTTTTTTAGATATCTAAATTATAAAATAAAGGTTTTCTTTCCACAATGTCGGCCGCATTGGTAGGTAAGTACTTGATCGATACCTACGTCGCGTCGTTGTCGCATCATTTTTTTGGTACCGAAATGGTTTTGGTTAAGGTACTGGTAATATAAAGGTATAATGGTACCGTAAAAAAATAAAGGTATTCTTCTTGTTTTACCGGTATCGTAACCACAATTCTCAAGCGTTTTGGCTCTACCTTTAAATCAAAACGATATCGTAATTTTATACCAGTACCATACCCATAAACCTTTACCTACCGCTTTCAATCCCTGCATCCGGTGCATCTGTGTGTTCGGTTTATGATAGGGGGCCCTGTCCCCGTTATACGTGCTAGATAGCCTAGCGGTCCTGGATGTAGGGATTTTTGAAAGGTACATACATACCCCGACGCGGCGACGATGTTCGTGTCGGCACCTATTGGCTGTTGCATAATACCGGCGGCGCTGTGTGTATTCTATAGCATTATTGCCGAGTGATTGCCAAATTAACATTATGATTATGTACATTGTTTTTGAAATGTTATACCTATGTTATTGTGTATTGTTTTTACTATTGTCTCATATTGTGATGTTATTAAACATATTTTCTTTCTTTCTGTAATGACGTGATAACGTCTTATAAATCGATGAACTCCGGCTGCACGCACGAAAAAGCATGACTTATTGTCACGTTTCGCCCGAGCCGAGCGTGCAAACGAGAGCGCGCAACAAGCGATATCGAGACACGATCGGCCTATGTTTCTTATGATGACCTTATCACGTAAAATTATCGTTCGTAGACCGACTGTAGAGACAGCCATTTTTTACAGGTGGTGAAGCTGCTCTCTGGTCAGAACAGTCTGACTCTGCCACGTTAGATGGGAGGCTGTGGCCTCGTGCTGCCGCTCTCGCTGAGAGATTATGGGCTGAGCCTGCTACTACCTGGCATGACGCTGAGTACAGAATGTTGCATATCAGGTGAGAATCGCAGCCATTATTGTGAACAAGGCGAGCATCATTGTGACAATCGGTGATCGAATGCAATGGCCACTTTGACTCCGAGGTCGCGGGTGCTGTGTGGGTGGGTGCAAGTCTGTTTGTCTTTTTATATTTTGATATATATCCAAGTATTTTAACATTTAGGTTTTACGTTTATTCAGTGGCTTAATGTAATCTGTGTCGTTTCAGGGAACGTCTCGTCCGCATGGGTTTGCAGGCGGAGTCGTTGCAACCAGAGTGGTGCTACCAGAACGAAGGCGGTTGCTACCGTTGATACTTACACGTTAATTTAACGAAACTATCTGCCATAGATAAACACAAAAAACGACTGTAATTTCTGAAGTGGGTATTTTAATAATATTAAACAAAATGTTACGGTGCAGTTATTTTGTAACCAATAGGGTTGACATCTTAGCCTTAGTTAATAACTTTTTATCAGTTGTCAAAACTGTAATTCAAAGTTCATATCCTTTCGTCGTATTGAACAGAGCAGTGAAAAGAGCTAGATAGGTATCACTAGGATAGTAAACTTTTTTTTACAAAAAAGTCCGAAGTAGCAAATGATCATCAGTATTTTAAAAGTATTAAAGCATAAAAAATACTACGTTTATAACATTATGGTTGGCAATCCATCACACACTATAATTTGCACTTCGCATTGGAATATTTGGCCGTGTGGTTTCCGGCAGACTAGAATAGAATCACTCCGTCTCATCCCGTGGATGTCGTATAAGGCGACTAAGGGAAATACATTAGCAAACATCGATCAGGTCTTCTCAACCCGTTTGGTCAGCGTGGGGACTGTAGGCCAAATCCTCTTTCTGTCTGGGACGGACGAGAGAGGGTCGTGCTCCTGTAGTGGAGACTAAAATGACCTGATGATGATTGGAATATGAGACGTGAAGGTATAGTGCAACCAAAAAGAAACAAAAAAATAGAGGGCATTACTTTATTTGTAAGAATAAAGTAACGATCTATCGAAGTAATATCGATATTTTTTCAACAACGCTAAACCTTATCACGTCTAAATTCGGTACCTAGTTATAGTGTGTTTTTTCACTAAGGTTATATTTTATTATGCTTACTTTTGTCTCTTTTAAATCTACCAACGACATATCTACATAGTCAATAATTATTGTTACATTATTATTGGAAATAAGTACTTTTGGATTAAAGCCGCACACTGTTTCAATTCTGCACTTTTTTTATGAAGCAAAGTCGCATTTCAAAAATGAGTCTTGTGATTTGAATGAAATTATGGGTCACTGTGATCGCCCTAGTGTTAAGTTTTCTGATATTTCTGTACTGTAGATGATAGACATGCCATAGTCAAAACTCAACACCATTCGAAACAAGGGGTCCTAGCGCCGAGGCTGAAGCCAATTACCATCGAGTATTTTGATTCGAAAAAAAAAGTCTTATGTTTTAAGTCAATGACAAACATTTTCAGCTTAGTCGGTAGAGCACCAGGGTTTCCACCAGTAAAGCTACACACAAGTACAGTGCTACAAACTTATCTGACCCGGTGGCCAAATTTAGAACTAAAGCCGCCATCTTGAAATGTAGTATTGCCAGGTACAATTTATTTATTAACCGCGTATGCACATTCCATTGGGGTGTATTTTTTTAAATACATATTATCTTTTTCTATACATATTTCATTTCTTACAATAAAAAAAATCGTCAACGAGTTGTTTCTGTGCAATATTATAACTCTCTAATATTACATAATAGCTATGATCGCGACTTAACGTGGTGCATTTTTAAAACTAATCAACAAAAAATAGAAGGCAATTGATATTTAATTGAAACACCACACAACACAATTTATAAGTATATCAATGCTATTATTTTAACAGTGTATATATTTCTTTGATTTTTATGTTTCCTCTAAAACGGGCGGCATTTCGTTTAATGGCAACACTTAAGTCGATCGCACCGCCCCCGCCACCGGGCCAGGTAAGTTTGTGGCACTATACCATAAATCTAAGGTGAAGTTTCATATCCGCAATCAAAAAATCTGATGGAAATCGGCTTTAGCTTAGCCGGTAGGGCCCCCAGTTTTAACTACGAAGTTCTTTTGACCGACGACCACCACCGATCGTAGGTACTTCGTCTGGAAATGTTTTGCGTGATTTGACAACAACGGTTTTGACCAACGTTGTTAGTTTGACTGAGTAGTTAAAAATTCGTATATTTTCGCAGTTAAAAGTAGTTTTGACTGGTTAAGATTTTGACTGCAATATGTAGGTATGTTTTGCAAATTATGTCAAATTATGATTATAATATATATATTCGTCCAAGTATTTTTACATTTAGGTAGGTACACGTTTGTCTGTATTTACACGAAATTTCAATTTGGCTGTCACGTCGTATTTTTATAACTCTAATGGTTATATTCAATCTTGTAACTGTACCATTATTGAGATCTCTATTATGATCTTCTATTTTACATAATAAACATATAAAATTAAAGGTGTTTTAATTGTGTTATGTTCCATCCGACAGCCTCCAATGACACAGGGCGTCGCCAAGGGGGGGCGTAGGGAGAGGCAGCTGCTCCCCCCTCCCCCCCCCCCCCCCACTAGAGATTCTATATAATTATAAGTTTTATTTATTGTACAGTCAAGAACTCGTGAAACCTTACACGGTGGACTCTGAACAGTTATTATTACAATCGCTGTAGATGTAAGGATCGTACTACAAGTGAAAAGACTCTCAACATTACCTACAATTCATACTTTTCTCATTCTCCATATCAACTTGCCCTCCCCTGGGCCATCGGCTGGCGACGACCTTGTGAACAAGTTTCCAACTTTTAATATTGCATGAAAGGGCTTGTTATAAGAGCTCGATGCCGCGTGTCAGTCTAATCGATCACGCAAATTAAGCAACTCGACCGTAGCCTGTCTATGGATGATTTTATTTAAACCTCGAACTCCTAGGTGATTCGGAAGGCACATAAAAAACCGTTGGTCTGGGCCATTGCCAACCAAGTCAGAGGCCTTTGACCGACTTGAAAGTTTGTCAAGTCAGGCCACTGTCAACCCGAAGGTCTCTTTGTACACTAAGATTCTTTGAGAAAAATTAGCTTGATGGGATATTTTGTGGATTTTGTTATGCAGCGTGGTGGAGCATGCTGTAAACCCCTTCGATTAGGAGGATATCAGTATCCCAGCAGTCGGAGGGAAATTACTTTAGCGGTTTTCACACTGTCATGTTTTCCAATTTCCGTGTGAAAGTTGGTCACAATGAGGAATGATTTGTACTGTCTGTCTGTCCTAGAACTCGTATTAGAAGACTACTCTGCAATGGGCACCACAAGGAATATTTCAAGAAGGTGCATGGTGCATATGTATCTGTAAGACACCAGATAGAAGTATTTCCATGTAGCAGTAGACCCCAAAAGGTGAAATGATATGAAAATGAAATATAATGAAATATTGTGTGCCTTATTTCGGCACTACCCAGGTCTTGATTTTTACTAGACAAAAAATTTGTCGTTAATTTCTCGAAATTTGTCGCCCAAAGGAAAAAAATTGTTCTTTCGGCGACAAATTAACGACAAATTTTTTGTCTAGTTAAAATCAAGATCTGAGACCTGGGCAGTGCCGAAATAAGGGACACTGAAATATTAATTTATAAAGTATGTAATAGGTAAATATTAATAGGTACCTAATTGGTATATTTACTTTATGAATAGACCGGGACCGGATTGTTTTAGGGGTGTAAGTAGCTTATCACTGTCATTAAGTTAAAGCCAATCTCACCAGGAATTATATATTCAATGACTCATACGCAATAAAATAGGAAGCGTCTGGGAGTTAAGCCACCAAGAAATGTGCTCCAGGTCTCAAAAAACTTGTTTGAAAATTCCTATCTTAGAACGTTGCGTTGCGAGCATCATATGGCTATGATCACCATCAGACCGTATGCTTGTTTGATGGCAAACAAGCATACGGCCCGTCTGATGGTTACGTTTAACGTTTGTGTACGAATTTACCTATTAATTTGTTGACTCGTGTGGGTTGAATATTACAGTCAATCAGTATATCACGATCACGAGATATCCACTGTGAAGCGGATACCAACTTACAGACGCTTGGACCATAAAGTATCACTCTCGTACCGCCAGTCAAGGCCGTCGCCAAGGGGGGGGTAGGGAGGGGCAGCTGCCCAAGAGATTCAAATTATTTATAAGTTTTATTTTTTGTACAGTCAAGAACTCGTGAAGCCTTACACGGTGGACTCTGAACCGTTATTATTACAACGCTGTAGATGTAAGGCTCGTACTACAAGTGAAAAGCTTCATAAGCTCTAGATTTTACCTACAATTCATACTTTTCTCTTCTCATTCTCCATATCAACTTGCCCCCCCGGCCATCGGCTGGCGACGATCTTGCCGCCAGTACCGCCACGCGATACCGTCGCAGTTACTCCATAATGGTCACACGGTCTCGTGAATCAGTCAGCATCGTGTGCTGGTGACGTTGGGTTTTGCGTTTTGGTTTCCTACACCTGGATTTAATTATTATGTACTAGCGACCCGCCCCGGCTTCGCACGGGTGCAATGCTGATACTAAATGTACTACAGAAGGTCTTTGCGCTTTGTCCTATCCAGTCCTTCCCCAGTTATAGGCACACGCCGCCGGTACCGCCACAGCCGTTATGTCCCTGCATTTTAAATGTGTAATATCTTCTAAACTATTCATTTAAATTACATGCTGTGAAGGGCCATATTGATCTATATTAAATGCGCAATGTATTTAAGGTACTTAATTGGATAAGGATTAATTCTGTATTGCTTAAAATCGCTTCGTAAATAAGGCATTATTTCTTGTAAAAAGCAAAGGATAAAATAACGGTTATTGTGTGTTACCACTAAGAGATAGACATATACCATCGCGAACTTTTTTGTAGACCATTTTAAGGTGAACAATACTGTACTACATTATTTTGATCTATCTCGTTGGGTTCAGCCAGCGTTTGCAATGAAAGAGCAAAAAAATGTGTTTATTTACGACATCACATTAGAAACCTCTAAATTATCAGTGTTTTTCTACTATGTTATGCATATATTATACATATAAACTTTCCAGTTGAATCACTCTATCTATTAAAAAAAACCGCATCATAATCCGTTGCGTAGTTTCAAAGATTTAAGCATACAAAGGGACATAGGGACAGAGAAAGCGACTTTGTTTTATACTATGTAGTGATTTGGAAGTAACTGTTAGGTAAGGTGAAAAAATAAAGCTGGGAAACCTACTGGAAACTCTGCATAACAAAAATCGGGTCCTAAAAGAGACGTATCCATGGCAGTAAAACCATTATTTTAAAAATAAATTATAATGTCAATTAGAATGTCATCTAGGCGTGTCCACGTATTGAATTTAAAAATATATCGATAATTGTATTTGATAATATAATACATTGGCTCTCATTATGATTTGTCATCTGTTTTGAGATAATATATGTATTAATTGAAATCATTGATATTTTTTCAAAATGAAAAATCGAAATTATAATAAACTTTATTTCAAATAATTTTATTACAACATAAATGTAGCCAGGGTTTTCTTTTAAGCAAAATAATATATATTAGAGGGGGAGCCTCCTATACAAATACGTCACGTTCGGGGGTTTTCGATGCACCGAACATGATCTCGACGGGCGGGGCCCTTACACTCGTCTACCACTAGGCGCGTGGCATAAAAAAATATAATCTAATCCATATGTGCTTCGATTCGCGTAAATATTCAATCGCTACGTTATCGGAGCGATTCTGTTCCTAAAGTATTTTGATACGTTTACATTAATACAACTCGATTGTATTTATTCACCTTTACCATTTCTCCATATACTCGGTATTAATTCACTCAAGGCATAGATTAGAGGAATCTAGTCCCTGCTCAAGGTTAACGTACAATTATAAATTATAGAATGGTATTCATGTGGATGTATGGAAAATATAATACCTGAAAAAATCCAATCGCAGTGAACGCAGTCAACGACCAATTCGCTAGCTACGACAACGCTGCGATTAAACATTATATTACGGGAATCGGACAGATCGGACTTCTGATATATCGTATGCCAAATATCGAGTAAATGATATATCGATATTATTTGAATTATAATTATTTATCCTCATTTCGCCTCCACCCTACGGAATGTCACTCCTTTTCTTTTGAGTTGACTGGTTTCACTTCACATTTGTTTGTCTGTCAATTTTATTTACAAATCATTGTTGCTCTTGGGGTTCTTTTCTTATTTTCGTAATAAAGAGTCGACTTTTCAAATAAAAATTATGAATTGCTGTGAAAATATAACTATGCCCGGCTGTGTGTGGTTCGAGAGTGGCGAGAAACGCAACATTATTGCGTCAATATTCTCAGGACTTTTGGTGTGTAGCTATTTGCGATGAATCATAATTATTTCTATTCAGACTGTTTAGGAGAAAGTCATTCTAATGTTCAAAATATATATACACGGAGAGCTACATAATTTCAACATGTTTACTATGCATTTAAATCTTAGAAACTGATGCTAGGTACATGTTAGTTTATATTACCATGAAAACCAATTTATAACTTCTGCATAAAATTTACTGTTAGATTAGGAAATTAAGTTATATTTCCTTTGTGCATAGGCCATTGTAATTTATAAATTTGTCGGAGGGTCGCCTTAGGAGCGAATCAACAAATCTAGATTTGCAATTTGGAATTAATATAAAATCATAATGTTTCTTCCAAACCTTCATCGTTGATTATATTGTCGGCCCGAGATCTTACTCGAACATTTCAAAAGTAGCATGTAAAATAATTGTTAATTATAATTTTGCAAATAATTAAATTCTAGTAAGGTCTCGGATTCATGATACACGCAATGTATGAACTTCATTTGAGAATGACAAAGTGAGGCCAAAGGATGAGTGGATTTTCCTGTTTCTCTAATGAAAGTATCTTTAATCTATGTTAATGTTAGTTTTAAGTACTTTTATATATATATATATTCTCTTTCCTTTCTAGTTCTTTGCCGGTTGGTGGTTCATAATAGATGCAGCGTCCGTGTACCCTGGTGAACTTCCAAATGCGTCACATGTGTGTGGTGTGATGGCAACATTGTCTCTTATTATGGTCAACTCGGTTACAAATGCTCAGGTAAATAAATAATAATAATAAAATCTTAAACCATTAAACCATAAATATTTCTGGTCAATTTACACAGCACCATCTAGTCCCAAATTAAGCACAAAGCTTGTTATGGGTACTAGACAACTGATACATGTACTTAAATACATTTTTTATTTTAAATACATACTAATAATATCTAGAAAACACCCAGACCAAGACAAACAGACATGTTCATGCACACAAATGTTTTGTCTTGTGCGGGAATCGAACCTGCAACCTCAGAGTCAAAGTGGTCATTGCTAATCATTTGACATTCGACCACCGAGCTTGTCATAAATGTTATTGCTTTAACATCAACGTCACCTGTATGTGGTGCACCCAGCTGATAGATAGCTGGCTTAAGAGAGGTAGGGCATAGCAAATGTATAAGCTGCCCGACTGAGAAAGTACCTTTACTTTACAGAGTACTGAAGTAAGATAACAAGTCCCTTTATTATTATTATTATTTCCAACGGGGACGCCGGTTGTCGGGCGGGTGATCAGCCTTTTCTGAGGCCATTTCACCCATTTCCCCTGGTCCTCCCTTTTGGGGGAGGATGTGGGTTTATCCGGCAATCACGGCGTTCCGTCGAACCTACCTGTTTCCTTGCAAAACCTTACGATCTGTTCCACCTTCAGGTCTTCCAGGTCTTCTTTCTCTAACGTGTCCACCCCCATGGTCTCCCATCTTATCCGTGAGTACATGGGGCACTCGGCAAGCAGGTGGAAGCTTGTTTCGTCGTCATCCATGCACTCTGGGCATTTGGGGTTTGTTTTCACGCCTATTAGTGTCAGGTGCCTGTTCAGTCGGCAGTGTCCTGTTAACACTTCTATGACGAGCCTCATGTTGCCTCTGGAGAGTTTCATCAGTTGGCTGGTCCTTTTTTTTGTCTAGGCCTTTGATGAAGATCTTCGACTGTCTCATGACTGTCGAGGACTCCCATCTTTGGTTGGTCTCTACTACGGTTCTTCGGCTGATTACTCCCTTTGTTATTTTGTGGGCGATTGGTAGCCTTGGCTCCGGGCCCACCTGGTTTTCGTCAGCCCCTTTCTTGGCCAGTTCATCAGCTATTTCGTTGCCCGTGTTGCCCTCATGTCCGGGTACCCAGGCAATCGTCACATCAGCTGTCTTGGACAGTTTTTCTAATGCATTTTTGCACTCTTTGACAATTGCTGATGTTGTTTCTGTCTTTGCAAGTGCCTTCAGCGCTGCCTGGCTGTCGCTGTATATGGTTAACAAGTCCCTTAAGGCTTATTGTGTTTCTGGGAGTGAGTAGGTCAACAGGAAGGAAGAAATTGTTGCATTAGCAGTGGAGGTAGTGGCACGTGAACAATATTTAATGTTGCGAGCATTTATATGCTAATAATAATAGCTAATTACAATAAAAACAATTATGGCAGGCGTCCGTCCCTCTTCTGTAATAGCCCGGTATTTAGTTCACCCAGATCTCATCTCCATAACCCATTTATTTTCCATCACACTTCACAATAGTTGAGACTATATAAGCATAAACGCCTGCCGAGACCTGATCATGGGTATGTCGTTCTATTGACATATCCTAGAGCGGGTCACGGCGGGCGTACAACATTACATTAAACTTCTCAAAGGGGCCTCTACGCTTTGGTTCTATATCCCCGCGCACGCCTATCAAATGACCGGGCTTGACCCGTGATTAAAAAGAGATAGCTAATTATAAATCAATACTAGTTTCATCTTATTCAAAACTGGTGATCCGTCCCTGTTTCATGCTGATGGACTTGGTTTATGCAGCACACACCTAAAATGCAGGCATTTACAATAACTGCCCAGTAAGTACCTATAAATGCCCAATAAATGCCTAGTTTTGGGTATAAATAGAGAATTTATAAGTACTTTTTGGGCATTTATAATAAAACCGTAGAAAATCCGTCGGGGGCTGCCATCTCTTGATTCAACATAAATATAAATAAGTATACAAGTTACTATAAAACTGCCAAACTAGTTCATTTAATGGCAGCCCCAACGGATTTTCTTGGTTTTTTTAATTAAGTTCATAGCATAAATTCTTTAAGTCGGGGGTTTCAAAATTATTTTATCATTTTTCAACTACATTTTACCATGTTGGGTTTTTTCAAAATTTTTAATGTTGTATTTATTAACAATCATTGTCCTATGAAAAATTACAACGGGAATTAACGGGATCATGCATAAGGGTATTTACAACAGTCAGCCTGTGAACACGGCCGGTGCAACCTGGTCGAAACGTAAGGCAATAATAAATGTATGTAAATTAATTCCCGTTGTTATTTTTCATAAATTATACAACGCGAGAGTTTAAAATTTGTCTTATTTCAGCCAATGTACATATTTATATATCTAAACCTATCTCATACATGACCCTTTCCATTCATGAAAATCGTACGAAAATACATTCAGTAGTTACGAAAATACATTCAGTAGTTTTGATTGTACGTATTCAGACAAATGCAGCAGGGGACTATGTTTTATTAACATGTCGGCATAATCATCCCACTGTTGGGATACGGGTCTCCCCTCAATCGAAGAGGTTTAGAGCATAATCTACCACGCTGCTCAACTGCAGGTTGGCGAAGGCCAGTGTTTTCAAGCCGCCATAAGGCCACTGACTTGGCTTAACGACTGTCAACTAATGACAACAGCCGGGACCGACAGCTTAATGTGCCCTCCGCACATGCCTTAAGCACGGAGGAGCTGAGATAAATAAACCCATCTATAGACAGGCTGCGGTCGACGTTGCTTAACTTGCGTGTTCGATTAGACTGACATGAGCAACGACGCCATCGAGCTCCTCTTTGATAATAACATGTATATACATATATCCATTTAGAGAGTTCATTACGTGATAATTATATTATATTATGTAATATGAATTTCCAGGTTCGTGGTGAAACATACACGGGCGGGTGTATGGGGCCACGAGGCGCTCGACTATGGCTGTTCCTCGGCTTCGTGGTCGGGTTTGCATCCCTCATCGCCTCTTGTTGGATACTTTTCGCGAACTACGTCACTGCAGGTGTGTTGTTCATTGGTCAAATACCATTAGAGGTGGACAAGAAAATGATCTATCAGTTTTGACAAAATTTTGTAACTAACATAAATGTTGCTGCCTCTGTCATAAATGTTGAGTCTCTGCGACTCTCCAACATCTGAAATAGAAGAAACATGCGACTGCCGCCACCCCGACTGCCTTGGTCATCTCTGCGACAATGTTTCGCGTCTACGCGAGGCATCATCAGTCGATCTGCAGATGTTTATTATATTATTACTTCATCATCATCTTTATCAGTCTGTATCTACCCACTGCTGGATATAGATAGGCCTTTCCCAATAATGTGTGAGATTGAATTCCCTGTCGATGGCGAGCGATGTGACTGTAGGAGGCCGTGGGCATCATGTCAAATAACTCTGCAGAACTTAAAATCTTACCCCACAATACTTGGCGCCTAGACTATACATTTTTTTTCTTGTATCAAGCTTTTATTATTTGATAATAAAAATAAGAACAAAAAAGTTTCCATACTTTCGGTCATGAAGCACTTTCGTTTGATACCCTATTGATATCATAGGGGTTTATGCGATATTGTAAATCGCCATTTTGTGGCGGTCGCCATATTGGATTTAAAATGGCTGCAGTATCATCATCATCATCATTATTATCAGCCTGTATCTACCCACTGCTACATATACGCCTTTCCCAATGCCTTCCACCACATGCGATCCTGCGCTTTCCACATCCAACCGCTACCAGCCACTTTTTTGAGGTCGTCGGTCCAACTAAAGAAGCGGCGCCCTACGCTTAGTCGCCCCATACGTGGCCGCCACTCTAGGACTTTCCTCCTCATCTACCATCGCTAACTCGGCCGATATGGCCAGCCCACTGCCACTTCAATTCGCTTACTCTGAGAGCTATGTCGAACATTATGGTTCTCAATCGAATTTCTTCGCTCCGGATTCGATCCCTTAGAGAAACTCTAAGCATTGCTCTCTCCATCGCTCGCTGTGCAAATTTTCATTAAGTTTATTGAGGTGTAAGTGGCTCATTGCCATCTTTCCAGCCAAAGACAGCCTCACCTGCATGTGGTGAATCCTGCTATATAACAAACGAGGCTCTGGCGACAGTCGCCAACCCGCCTGCCCAGCGTGGTGATGTAAGGGCATTACTTCTCCATGAGTTTCATCAGTAATGTTTATTTAGTTGCAGTGTCTAATTCTTTCTTTGTTCATTGAAGACTCATACCTTGGTGTTTCTTCCACAGGTAGCAAACATACTTGGCCGGGAGTCAGTCTCTTCTTGCAGAACGCGCTGATCTTCGCGGGGTCTCTAGTTTATAAGTTTGGCCGCACTGAGGACCTTTGGGGCTAGTGCCGAAATGTCTGTCTATCCATTTTGTACCGCAAGCTTTTTTTTGGAGGTTAATTGATGATTACAATTGCTATGGTCCGATGACTTGTATTTTATTTAAACGTCAGGTGGAAAACATACGTCCCGCCTGATGTGTAATGGTTACTGCAGTTTATAGACTCTTACAATAAAAGGAGTGTTGCTTGCGTCCTGGCATCCCTATTGCTACCGCATTTCCTTACGTCTGATTTCTACTCAGTAGCAGCAATGCAACAATGCTTAAGAGGATTGTTATTTGTGATGCTGAACGTTTGGATGTAGGTGATGTACTGCTCTATATATCTACTGTGGTTAATTACTATGTTATACTTGTAGACCTTGTCTAAGCTCAAATCACGCGACTAGTCTAGCGTTAAATCCGGATACAGATCACCGAATTGATTGATGTTCCCACATATGAAGTCCTTATTCATATTTACACACACACACATCTGATACAACTAATTAAGTGGAGAGTGCGTCAGTAAGATCTTTTATCGCTTGCGCATTATGGAAGTTGTGTGAATCTATTGCCTTATTGGATACGCTATTTGAACTATTCTGTGCCATTGATATAATTTGCCTTTTAGTATAGTCATGAGGTGTTATCTCGCATGAAAAGCTATATGCGAGATATCGGACGACTATGTGTTGTATGTATGTGACTATGTTGTCACATGATCGTCTAATAGCATTTGAAATTGGTGATCGAATTTACTGCACGGACTGAGTGCTTGGTGCGGCTTTTTTGTTCACGTTCCATCATGTAAACAAACCGACCAAATAGAGAAGAACTCTCATGTTGTGAATTTATAAGACGCGTGTTACATATCAAAGTTATGTTGCTTACTTGCTCACATTTTGAAGTGAACAACCTGGCTAATTTGAATATGTAACATAAGTATGTCTGGTAAATTCACAATATGTTTTTTTTTTCTTATATAGATCGGTTTGTAAACGTTAACACGTTCGAATGTGAGCAAAAAACTCATACTAAGCATGATGATGGACTACAAGTTTTGTACCTTCCGGTAGGTCCGATTTCTTAATTGTACTGTGCTCTAACTGCACTAATCTCAATAACACGTATTCAGTTAATTTCGCCTAAATGTGCGGGAACCTCGTGCTCGATAAAACAAATTCAATATTTTCTTTTTTTTTTTTCTTTTCCTGGCATGTTATAGAAAAACAAAGATATATAATATTTTTTTCGAACTGTGTCAGTATGAAATAACACTACTGGATATCTTGTTCTTTGTGTAACACAATGACGAGACAATACGTATAATCTGTTCGTTGAGAGTTGATAAAAAAAAAACCTAGGGTTTCTAGTCTCATCATAGATTGCGGCCTGCTAATTATTTTTATCAATAGACAATAAAAAAATTAGATGCGCCAACGGCCTGCGCTTGACAACAGCTGCGTGCCTCGTACCATAAAACATAGCGAGCGCACAGCGATTGAGACACACGAGACCTCTCGTAGCATAGTATGCGACAATCGCTATTTCAAGACTTCTCGTAATATTTATCAACTCTCGGCGAACAGAGTTTATTGCCTTTTTGATTAAAAAAAAAAATTGTTTTTCTCATAATTACTCTTTGTTTAGCGGACACAAATATGGTAGACATAATTATGATTGAATTTGTATTTAGTTTTAAATATTTAAGTACGTAGTAAAAGTATAATGTTATATAAAAGCAAGTTTTATTTTTAATACTAAAACTAATATTAACTTTACGATTAAAAATATAATCCAATGATATTATGAAATAAATAAGTTTATTATTTGATTTCAATAAATTATGATAATAGACAATGCATCTGCGAAGTTTTACCAGAAAAATAAATATATACTCGTACTTATAGATACTTAGAGAGGAAAAGATCAATTTAATCTGTTATAACTTTTTTCTTGGTTTTCCATAACTTTTGCCTTTAGCATACTCCAATGAAAGCTGACTGAAGTGAAAAATTATATATCTCTATTGCATATGACAATTTAAAAGGTTATCTATACTAATATTATAAAGAGGTAAAGGTTGTGAATTGTGAGGTTGTAGGGTGTAATATTCTTTTATCAGAGGTAGCACCCTCCTCTGTTTGAGATGTACTTGTACTGTAATAAAAAAATATAAAATATTAGGGGCGTCAATTTTTTGCTAAAATTGTATGCGCAGAGAACCCTCTGACAAATGACACTGCCGTGTGGTGCTTACCACAATTTAAATACTTCTTGGTTAGTTACGTTAGATGGTCTACTATGCATTGTCGTAAAGCATTGCTTGGGTTTTGGTGCATAAATAGACTGTCCTTTTTGCTTTTCTTTGGTTCATTGAAGTATGCTAAAGACATTGTCGCATTCAGTTTTCTAGTAAAGCTTTGATAACCAGAACAAAGACTGATGTCGCTCGTCTAGCGGTATATTGACATAGATCCTAACCTTTCATGCTTTACAGCAGAGATTCCCAACCGGTGGTCCGCGGACCACCAGTGGTCCGTGAGCGATAAATTACGGTCCGTGATACAAGCTTATAATGTAAGGGATTGAGCACTATTATACAAAACACTCAAATCTCGAGTTATAGAATAATGGATTTATATGACAGTTGGGACCTTACACCCAACAAAATCCTCATAGTGGTCCGCTAACAAAAAAAGTTGGGAACCACTGCTTTACAGGATACGGGTAAATAAAAAGTATAAGGGGGATCTGATTATAAGATTTCATACAATCTTAAAGATCTGTTATAATTATAATGAAATACCTGTGTCGATAATCGAGAAATAGTCTTTGTTTAAAATATACACTTGTAAAAACTTGATTTCGTTATTTTAGGCAATTATGATATTTTGCTAAGCGAGCGATATGTATATCTAGAAATAAATCAGGTGATCGGTTAGCAAAAATTCAATTCAATTTGTATGAACATAATTGTCTGTATAATTAATTAGAAGACTATTAATTTGTTAATACATAGTTAAATGTAACATTTGCATTTGTAATATCTTTCTTGTGCTATATAAAACAATTATTATAATACACGGATCTAAAGTAGACTTTTCCGTCAAGGATGTCAAATTAACTTTTTAGTATTCATCAACCTTTAAATATTTGTGAGGTCTTATTATCCTCTCCCTCGACTTTAGTTTATTTTTAAATATTTTTACATTAGGAGGAAAGGTCTGAAATGATTAATTTCCTTCTTCTTGCCTATGGTGGTTTACTAGCACAGTTCATGTGTATAGATCAGTCACTATACATTTTATTATTGCCGATTGGGAAGTACAGCATTTTATGTTTCAAACATTTTACTACTAGAACAAAATGTTATGTCATTCAAATTGAATAATAGTTATTGATCTGAGAACGTTTTGCTAACAGAGTGGCCTGATAGAGTATGTTTTATAATTGAGTAGACGTTTTTTTATATAAATTATATAAAGTATTATGCCATTCCAAATTGTTTTTACACAGCAAATAAAGTAACTCTGCACATTGATATTGTTTAAGTTTTATATTAAAACTTGCACACTTAGAGCCCCTTCACCTTAGTCGCAAGCAACGCGACAATCCAGATCAAAGACAAATAAAAAAGTAGCGCGGCTTAACCTAACCCAAGTGCTGCCGTGCTTGCGCCGCGCTGCTTACGGCCTAATGTGAACGGGTCCTTACACACTCTCAAACTAATTTTCTTTGGTGTAATAAAAAATAGAAATCTTTGGATACTCGATACTGTTAAGATCTAATATCAGTACTACACAAAGGAACTACTATAGACGTTGTTTTTTCTGAAAGATACACAATTCACTTTGGCGGTTATTTTTTGTAGTTAAGGTGTTATTTTGCGGAAGTCAAATTTATAGGAAATTTCTATACTACACTATTTTGCGTGCTTTCAGAACACACTGGTGACGGAAGCACGCAAAGTAGTGTAGATCAAAATATTTGCAATTTTTTTTAGTTGTTACCCTTCAAAATATGTCTGTTGTAGTGATGGTTGTAAGCTGGTATTTGTAGTCAACGTGAACGCGGCGCGAAGTGAAAATATTATTTATATGTATGTAATTACATGAGCTATTCCGTAGTAGATCGCACTGCGCGGCAAAAGTTCACGAACAAACCAAAAAGACGCGCCTTGCGGTCTTATAAAAGAAAAAAAGAAAACAACTATGGCGCAGGAAGCGCTACCTTATGAGTCAAGATATATATTTCGTCTAAAAATGTCGACTCATAATTGACATAATTCTAAACTATAACTGGAAATTGCAATTCATAAACCGTACCACGACTGATTACTTTCTAAGCGCAATAGCAATCCATTTGGTTCACTTCTTGTATACATTTTTTTTGCCTAATAAGACTAGAGGCAAGAAATACTAGCCTGAACGTTAGCCGTTAGAGTCAAAGACCTCTGTATCCAAGATCCGTATGTTAAATTTAGGGTTAGACCTCATATTCTAAACATCGAACATCCAAAGATTTACAAAGCTTGCAACACCAACAATAACGTGGTGTTACCATCCTTATCTATAGAATTCGGTTCTCCTCGTAACTCTTCTCTCCCTGGACGCACGATCTTCCCTGGCCGTTGGGTAGACATAGCTCGTCTGCTCGGCAGTCTCCGTTCCAGTACTGGCAGACATTCATGGACATGGGACACTGCTCTGGTGCCACGGCCAAACCATATAATCTCGTACCAGTCGAAATAGGCGCTCTGCCTTTCACCTGCGTCGATTTGTCGATGTATTCGATTTGTAAGCTGAAATGTTTAATAGACAAAATATTTTTAATGTGTAAACACAAAATAGCAATTATCAACAAGCGTAGTGCAAAAAAGAAATTATAAAATATGCCATACTTTCTAGCTAGCGATGTATCTTGAAACTCTTGAAAGCCCTTTGAATCAAGTTTGACTAAACATTTTTGTGATCGCCTGTATCTATGTGTGTGAAGGGTACGAACCTTTTACCTTACTCGATATGTCAGAAAAAAATAAATACATTCGATATCTATTTGTATTTTTCGAATGTATCTACGGGTTCGACGCAGGCTGTCCTATTCGCAAATTGTCACGTAGACGCAAGCGGTCACATTCGCGACTGGTCCTATTCGCAACTTGTCACAATCAATTAGAGGTGAGGTTAAGTGTTTTTTAGTTTTAATGAGTTAAAAGTGAATGTGAACTGAAAATAACATGTTAACGAAACTGTTAATTGACATAACATTCAGGTACGTTAAAATTTGCTCTTAATTTCATTGTGTTGTCTTTCCATCCAAAATAGTTAATTTAAACGGGCCCCCGTTGGAATTTATTCAAAAACTTACGACTTCCAATCAGTCCAAAAGTATTTGTTTCCGTTTATCGCCAAACCGAACGGATACGAGCAATTGGCAGCTATGGTCTCTCTTTCCATTGTATCAATGTTGACACACTTGATGACAAAGAGTCCAGCGTCCGCATAGCATAGTCTGTCCCTGTCCCAGTCGATGGCTAGGGAATTTGGCAGCTTCACATCAGCCTGGTCGAGGAAAATCCCTCGTTGTGAACCGTCCATATTGGCCCATTCGATCTTGGCACCGGATCTGTTCCAGTCTGACCAAAATACTTTGCTGGAATGGAAATATAGAATAAAATCATCTGGCTGACTGTATACTTTTGGCACTTACACTTGGTGGTATAAAAATAGGTAGACATACCTAAATAATAAAAAAATTAAGGATAAATTCTCACACTACCAGCTTCTATTCTTAAAATATGAGTTCATATACAGATTCTATTTGAGAACCTTGCTATATAAAGAAGTTATTTATTATAATGATGGACGTTCAGTGATTATACACTTACCCTCTTTGCGGATGAACAGCGATTCCTCTCGGATTGACAATCGTGCCACCGGAGAAGAGAACTTTCCTAACCTTGGTGTCCATATTGGCGACTTCGATTGTAAGTTTCTTTGAATCTGTCCAGAATATATTCCTTGCTCCCCAGTCCACAGCAAGGCCTTCTGGAGCCTTTATACCTGTGGAAGGAGTTTATAAATAGGTTGGGGAACATTTGATAATAGATATTCCTATTTCCTACTGGCAATTAGTTCACTTACCGACTCCTAGGAAATTTTCCAAAGCAGATCCATCATACGCAGCGCTTTTAATACTGTTGCTAACTACATCTCCCCAATATATCCTTCCCCGTTGACAGTCAACGTGTATTCCGACGGCAATTTGGTATATGGCGCTGCTCAAGGGAGTGGCGTATTGTCTAGGGCCTGCCTGGAACGGCACTCTGTACACCGTCGCGCCTTCACTCACCACTAAGAAGTTGCCGCTCTGTCGCACATTAATTTCGCAGTGACTGCCGTTACCAGTATAACCACTATTACAAACGCAGTCGTAGCTATCACTTCGTTTTAGACAGGATGCGTGGGTATCACACAAACTTGGATGAGTCCTACAATTTTCCTCTTGAACGCAATTATAACCATCACCTACGTATCCTTCCCTGCAGATGCACTGATAAGTGTTTTCGACAGGTGTGCACATTGCGTCAATACTGCAATCGTTAATAATGTTACATGTGGGTAAGCCTGTTGCGTGTTCCTGCGGCTGTGGCGCGTAATCTGTACCGCTATCAACTGGCGAACATGCAGACAAACCATCGCCTTGATAGCCAGGGTCACAATGACAGTAATGCACGTCGATTGCTGTGTCGTAAAGGCAAGATGCGAACTTAGCGCACTGTGCTCCGTTGCAAAGCTGCCCTGGTATGCATGCATCGTTCACATCTTTTACGTAGCCATCTATACATTGACAGATGTATTCGTTACTAGCTACATCTGGTCGGCATTCAGCATTATATTCGCAATCTGAGTCATTGTTGCAGCTGAAATTTGGATTGCACTCGTATCCATCGCCGTGATATCCAGTATCACAGACGCAGATGTATTCGCTGTTTTGCGTCTCGATGCAGTGGGCACTCCGACCGCAGTTGCAATTGTATCCTGTCCGTTCTATGCATTCGTAACCATCTCCCTCGTAACCTTCGAGACAGGCACAATGTCCGATGTTGTCGGTAGCTGAATGAGGATCAGTAGGGCTGAAGGAGCAGATAGCGTTTGGCGGACAGTCAAGACTCTCGGTGCATCTCACTGAAATTTTAGAAAAATAATTAATATTTTATCAGGTTTATCAACATAAGTATTATAGTGTTCAACTGTGGTGTCAAGAAAAGAAAATATCGCCAGATAACTACATACAGATATAGGAGCAATGGAATGATTAATTGTATCGACTTTCACATATACACTTATATACTTTCACATATTTAGACTTATTAAGAGACTTCCTAGCTTTTATTCCTCTCCCTTATAACTTTCGTTTGAAATTACCAATGGCAATCAAAAATAAAATGTTTATTTACTTACAGCCGTTGTCATTGTTTTCTGTGACAGGATTCTCTTCATATGAATCGATACGGCATAAATCATTGTCTGAGTTGTCTTTGTAGCTTGAGTAACCTTGAGGACATGTGCAACTGAAACTATTGCAGTTAGGCAAAACGAAGGTCTGATTATAAGGCTCCTCGTATGGGTCAGATTGTGGAGTAGTTGACGGCAGTTCTTCGATACAATAAAAACCATCCCCAGTGTATCCTGCATGACACTTACACAAATAGCCATTATTCGCGTTAGAAAATATACAAGAAGCATCGGGTGAACATGCGTTGTCACATGGATTAGTTTCAACTTGAATTGGCCAACATCGTTGACCATCGCCAGTGTGGCCAAGGTTGCAGACGCAAATTGGTTCTCCAGATAAATTAATTATGCATTGAGCATTTGGATCGCAGTGAATATTATGGCATTGTGATACAGCATTACAGGTCACTCCGTTACCTTCAAATCCACTTCTACATGTACATTGGAATCCTCCGTCGTAATTATGACAATCAGCGTTGCTATCGCAGTTGTGAACTCCAGCGGCACACTCGTCCACATCAATGCATACAACTGTATTTTCATACATGATATTACTGTAACCTACCGAACATTCACAAGTGAAAGTATCACCTTGCACAACACACGAGCTATGAGGTCCACAAGACTGCCGACCTTGAACACATGGATCTTCGTGGCCTAAAGGAGTAATTTTGTTACTTGTTCCATATCTTACAATGTTTTCAGTGCTTTCATATCCTAAATAATTCTTAGCAATTTTTAAAGTAGACGGCGTCGTGTCTTCCGTTGTAATCGGCGCAAATCTACAAGGGTTATAGGTAAATGTTTGAGATAGTCTTTGATCGTATTCTTGTCCCGTTCCTCTATTCGTGAACTTGCGAGTTGCTTGAGAACGTATTAGCCCCGGTTCAACCATTGTATATTGTTCTTCGAACTCTGTCGTGTCGAGCTTAGTTCCATCTGCGAGGAAAGGTATTGTGCCGCGCACTTCGGTCTCGATAGTTATTTGGCCGAATACATCTTGACCCAAATATTCTTGATTTATAGAAAGTCTGTCATTTGTTCCCGGGAAATAAATGTCTGCAGTGTGATTGAACACAGACCCTGTAATTTGATAGCCATTTTTGGCCCCCAGGGATGGCCTAGCGAAAAGCCAGCCAATAGTTGTATCTAAAACAGTTAAAAGTTGCAAGCTGCTTCCTAGATTTTCTGGAATCAGTGACAAGGCAGTGTAAGACCTACCCTCGGCCGTGACTACATAAGCTTGTATATCTACATCATTAAACGCTACACTGTTAATAACTCCATTGACTTTCCCGTGTACTCTAAGAGGTACATCGTCCTTAATGCATGACTTTCCATTTCCGTAAAATCCATCATTGCATTGACAACAGATGCCCTGTTGATAATCAACACAGCGTGCTTGCATGTGGCACATACTTGGGCCAGTTTGAGCACATGTTTTGGATTCCTCTTCGAATTCATCTGTTTGGTTGTACTGATCGGGCACAGCAACGTTGCCATCAGGAGGGACACTCCCAATTCTGAATACGTATTTTCCAGGCTCCTGAGTATTAGACCACCTGTAATAATAAATTTTAAGTACTTAAAATAAACGTGTTATGTATACTTCTATCTTTTTTATTATAATATAATTTTGTTTCTTTCTTATCGTTATTAATTACTTACGCAATAACATTTCGGATTTGATCACTGCCCGAACCTCTCAGTGTATACACCCGACCATCTTCGGCGACGAAACCAACCTGAGCTTTGGCATCGGGAAGACTTAATTCTTCTGATTCTCTTTGAATCCATTGAATCTCCCGTTCAGGATACAAGAGTTCGACAAAACTCTCCGTACCATTGCTTATGACAGCCATTTGGAAACTGTTCTTAAGTTTCAACGTCTTATCGTTTGAGTAGCTGACATCGATCCAAGTGACGATGAATACACTCGTAGCCTTGAAGTCATAATAGTCGTGGAAATTATTTTGTACACTTTCTTCGGCTTTAGTAAGTACGTGGCTTTCAGCGGTTTCCCTATAATACACTTCACCTGATTGTGTTGTGTCAACATTCGTGTAAAATGCTGCTATCGAAGGATAGGGCAAAGGGAACTCTGCATTCAAAAATGATGGTATACCAGCTCTAAAAGAAATCAGCCCATAATTGTTTACCTGTTAACAAAAAGCAGAAGTATATTAAAAGAACATTATTCTATGAAACATATAGTAACGAGTAACCGGATCTAATCATGTGATGAGGCGCATAAGGTCAAATAGAATTTAGCAGTAGATCAACTATTTACGAACATTTGTGACGTTAAATTGTATGATTAGAACAATAAAATTGTGATTAGGGACGTTACATAAACTCGTTATGGTTGCCGAGTGATATGCTATCGCTGCTTTAGATATATCCACGAAGAGGTCCCGACTCTTGCTTATTTTGTTTGATAACGAGTATTCTTAAAATTTCTATTGACATCATGTTGAGTGATATGTTTAAAAATAATTTTACGCCTTTGATAACTGGATTGATTATTAGGTAAGTTTCCATCTTTTTAGAAGACCGATTTTGCTAGTTATAAACATAAATAAAATAACAATTAAAATGCAAAACAAAGCAGTACAAAGGCGGACTTATTATAATCGAGAGTATCAAAAGGAAATTAAATGCGTGTAATAGCAAAGTACAGTACCTAATCACTGTTATGATAATGGAAAGGACAAAAATTTTAACATAGTTTAAATACGAATACCCATTGACACATATTTATATTATTAAATGTGTATATAATAAAACTGAAAAATAAACCATCAATTTGCAGTCAACATAACGTTTCGGCCGTGTGGTTTCCGGCAGACTAGAATAGAATCACTCCGTCTCTTTCCGTGGATGTCGTACAAGGCGACTAAGGGAAATACATTATCAAACATCGATCAGGCCTCCCCAACCCGTCTGGCCAGCGTGGGGGAGTGTAGGCCAAATCCTCCTTCTGTCTGGGACGGATGAGAGAGGGTCGTGCTCTTGTAGTGGAGACTAAAATGACCTGATGATGATGATGATAACGTTTTATGCTGCCACTCGGAAAATACTACGCACTTGTTTGTTTTCAATTATTTTTTTATACAAATGGGGGCAAATAAGCATGGCTTTGGTAATTACTTACCACCAGTAAGTAATTACCAAAGCCATAGATTCGGATGTAATTTAAAATTTATGGCGAGTTGTGCGAGAGTGTAACTCAACGGCTGGTATTAAACCGAACAGCTCTTCCAGCACACACAATGAAGTTATTAAAAAAATATTTCGTGAACTCTATATAAACAAATGAAATTGATGAATATAGTATAACAGTTGGAAAACACTTTAGCTCGATTTTCTAGGATTAAAAAGAATGTCAGTCAGTGACCCCGCTATCCAGGACATACACCCATGCGTTTCCGCCAGAGTGGCTCGATGCACATGTACTGCACTATCGCTATCACTGCACATTATCTTTGCAAATATTACACTCTTGCATTTTGGAGCCGGATATTACGTGTGCATGTGATAACTACAATGTGACACAATTCTTAGAAAACAAGTTTTGTGTCAAGTTCGATAATGAACTTTTATGTGAAAAACCCATGTTGAGCACTAACTCACTAAACAGTAGACTACTAGGTAGCAATGTCTACAGAGCAGAGCGTCACCACGCTCATACTCCACCGAGTATGCTTTAATCCTATTTCGTTGAAGGAAAACTCTGAAGGCTGTGGGATGAGTAAGAATCGTTGGCTTGACATGTAGCCCTAGATCTGAGGTCAAGGACTTAGATTCGAAAATCGGTGAAGCAATTTTATTTTGAAAATCATCTTAGGCAACTACGCAAACGAGTTTGTGGATCTTTTGATATCTAGTAATACCCATACATCGCCCATTGAAATTAGTAAAATATCAAGGGGTCGCCGATCTGGGGCCCTACCGCCGAAGCTAAAACCATTAGTTTTTTTGATTCCAAGAATTGGTCACCAGCAAACATCTTCAGCTTAGTCGGTAAAGCTCTAGAGTTTTTATCAGCTGCAGCTGAGCGAAACATAATTAGCAACAATCTAAGCAGCAGTTTCATTTTCGCATTCAAAAATTCTGATGATAATCGGCTTCAGCTTCAGCCATAGAGTCCCTGTTGTCAGCCAGGCATTAATAGACTCTGTTCTTGAAGGCTTCCATGTCGTAGTTGTTTGGGAACACCGCTGAGGGATGTTGATTCCACGAATTCACTGTTCGTGGTAGACAATGTCTTAAAAAGTGCAGTTAATATAGAACACCAATATTAAAGATGATTTCGATCGAAATTAATTTTTTTGCGAGTTGTACCTACGATTGTGGAACTCAGCGGCAGGTAAGAATCAAATCATACAGCTCATCATCTATTTCGAAATAACGAATAAATAAAATGGGTGACAGAATTTGCTCGGCATTCTTTAGAAGAGTCTAAAGAATGCTGAGCAAATTCTGTCACCCAAGTAGGTACAGTAAAAATATGCGTTGCTTCCAAATTGGTCAGACGAATAAGCGAATACTGGAAATTGTTTCGCGCCGGTTTATTTTGATAACTTGTTCGGTGCTGTGGCTAAAACGGTTGCATAGAACATAACAATATCAACGCATCGCAGGTTTGTCGCTTTGTTTATTTGTTACAAGCTTTATTTAGGTTCACCGCGGTGTCTCTACTCAAATCTTGCACGTAAAATTTGAATTAAAATTAAGCATACTGCAGCCACATCATACTGGCATACTGGCCGTATAATATGCCTAGTCAACTATGGCAGATGGGAGAGGAAAGTCCTATATTGGAGGGAGTATGACGCGACGAAGCGTATAGGGCGATCCTATCTAGATGGATCGACGGCCTCAAAAGAGTGGCTGGTAGCTTTTGGATGCGGAAAGCGGAGGATCGCATATGGTGGAAAGCATTGGGAAACGCCTATATCCAGCATTAGGTAGATACAAGCTGATAATGATGATGATGATGCAGCAGACTGCAGCCATTTTTAATCCAATATAGCGACCGCCACAAAATGGCGATTTATAATCACTACATAGTATAAAACAAAGTCGCTTTCTCTGTCCCTATGTCCCTATGTATGCTTAAATCTTTGAAACTACGCAACGGATTATGATGCGGTTTTTTTTAATAGATAGAGTGATTCAACTGGAAAGTTTATATGTATAATATATGCATAACATAGTAGAAAAACACTGATAATTTAGAGGTTTCTAATGTGATGTCGTAAATAAACACATTTTTTTGCTCTTTCATTGCAAACGCTGGCTAAACCCAACGAGATAGATCAAAATAATGTAGTACAGTATTGTTCACCTTAAAATGGTCTACAAAAAAGTTCGCGATGGTATATGTCTATCTCTTAGTGGTAACACACAATAACCGTTATTTTATCCTTTGCTTTTTACAAGAAATAATGCCTTATTTACGAAGCGATTTTAAGCAATACAGAATTAATCCTTATCCAATTAAGTACCTTAAATACATTGCGCATTTAATATAGATCAATATGGCCCTTCACAGCATGTAATTTAAATGAATAGTTTAGAAGATATTACACATTTAAAATGCAGGGACATAACGGCTGTGGCGGTACCGGCCGCGGAGCCGGCGGCGTGTGCCTATAACTGGGGAAGGACTGGATAGGACAAAGCGCAAAGACCTTCTGTAGTACATTTAGTATCAGCATTGCACCCGTGCGAAGCCGGGGCGGGTCGCTAGTTTCCGCATAAACTCATGATACGGGTATCAAATGAAAGCGTTTGTTGAGCGAAAGTATAGACATTTTTATGTTTTCATATTAAATCAACGAATAAAAACTTGATACAAGAAAAAAATGTATTTTCTTGTTCTATATGAATTTTATTAAGGCGCCAAGTATTGTGAGGTAGGATTTTTAGTGTGTTCAGAGGAGTTATTTGATATGATGCCCACGACTACAGTCTACAGTCGCACCGGTCGCCATCGACAGGGAATTCTTGTTCACACACCCTGTGAGGGTCGGCAAAGCGCATACGACGCCCCTGCTGTCCATCAGGCGGGCCGTATGCTTTTTTGTCACCTTAGTGGTTTAAAAAATAATAATTAAATAAAAAAAAAACATTAGTGTTACAAAAAGAACAAATGTTTTGCAGCTTTAACACAAAATCATTTATTTTGATGCCCACTGGATTTGTTAGGTTTGTGAATCTTATTTCGGGTAGGTAAGTACAGGTTTTACCATTGCAAGCCATTCGACCACCGGATTCGTCAAATACGTCTAAAAATATTGTACTAATTGTACTAACTTCTGCCCGCAGTTTCACACCGAGTAAATTCTGAACCGAGATAAAAGACAATCTAAATCATTTCATCTAAATCAGTATAGCCATTTTCGTGAGAAAGAGTAATAAATCTGCCTGTGATTAAGTAGTTACCATAGCTTATGGAGAGTTCCAGTTTCAGCTTCTCCAAGCTTCTCGGACTTTATAAAAGTCTCATCTTTTTTAATTCCAGACCAACTAAGAGGGGTGTTATAAGTTCAACGTGTTTATCCGTATATCTCTAAGTATCTATATATCTATTATTTAAATAATTGATTTTCGGCAATTTCGCCCAACTTGCCAGAATCTTATAAATATTTTAAAAATGGAAAAATTCACCTCTGCGCGCCTAAGTAGGATTTGAACCCACGACTTCTGGACTTCCGGTTGAGTGCTCTTCTAACTGAGCTCCCAGGAAGGTTTGTTATGATGGCGAATTTTTGCATTATATTTTTTTTTTTTCATCACAAACCTTCCTGGTAGCTCAGTTGGAAGAGCACTCGACCGGTCATCGAGAGGTCGTGGGTTCAAATCCCACCTAGGCGGGGGAGGTGAATTTTTCCATTTGTAATATCTATATATCTGTTTATGGCGTCGTAGCTGCCAAACTGGTGAACCGATTTTGATTTAGTTTTTGTTTTGTTTGAAATGTGAGATAGAGTTGGTTCTTAGTTATGATTCAAGTAAATCAGTTGGCCGCTAGCAGACTTTTTTTTGAAAATTGAAAATAGTTGATGTTCTTCAATCTTCATCCTTTTGGAAGTAAGCAATTTCCATAGATCTCATCGATTCAAAATTGGCAAACAGTCATAACCCTGATCGAAAGCTGCATCACCGGGAATGTGCTGCACTCTCACCAACTTACAGCAGAGAATGTGTTGTATCGTTATATATCAATGAGCAGGTTACTGATGGTGAACAGGGTCCGATGATGGATTAGGAAAGAGATTTAATTTGTGTTTTATGTACCGCCGGGATTGGGGTGTATCATCAAGATCTTTGAATCAAAGCCAACTTCACCTGCACGTGGTGCACCCTGCTGTCCGACAAACGAAGCTCTGGCGAAAAGAGAGGGAGGGAGCGTAATTGTAAGCTACCCGACTGGGGAATGTACCTCCACCTCACAGAATACCGCAGCCAAATAACAATTCCCTTGAGGGTTGTTGTGTTCCTGCGAGTGAGGTCACCAGAAAGAAAGGAAGGAGATGCTGCGTTGGCAGCGGAGGTGGCGGCGCGCGAGCCATATTTTATGTTGCAAGCGTTAATATGGCTACGCTAACCGCTTCAAATCAGGCGGGCCGTATGCTTGTCTGCCATCCGACGTAGTATAAAAAAAAATAAAAAGAAAATAGCAGCGACCACCAAAAAGGCAATGAACAATGAAGTTTACTGCAGTCCCGGGGGTAAAACTACGACTGTCTTGGAACTTACAACGAATTTAATATGAAGAAATTAGTAAGAGTAGACAGCTGTTAGAATTTGGGCAGGCGTTTAATAAATTTTTAATTTGCAGAATGACAAGGACAAAAAAAAAGAGTGTGCTTTAGACCGCATC
This sequence comes from Hypsopygia costalis, assembly GCA_937001555.2. Classification (NCBI taxonomy): domain Eukaryota; kingdom Metazoa; phylum Arthropoda; class Insecta; order Lepidoptera; family Pyralidae; genus Hypsopygia; species Hypsopygia costalis. Next base: position 24,638,750 of record OW443338.2, on the reverse strand, counting down.
TCCCTCACAACTTCCGTTCGCTTCGCCCAATCACACTTTTCGTAACGCTCTAGTCACGCATTCACCAGCTTACTCCCCAAGCGTGCGTGAAGAAGTTTTAATTCAAAAAATAATTGATGACCAAATTTTAAACACTTACAAAAACCGAATCGTAGGGCTCTCCATAGAACAATATGGGTACTTTAAGATGAAGTTCCGGGGATGGAACTTCCAGTCCCCGGGGCAGACGCTGGTCGAGTCCTGATCCATACGGGTAGAATCGGTCGCGTGTGATCGCACACACACTCGCCGCTAATAAAAGCACTCCCGCGCACGTCCACATTCCGCAAAAGAACACTGGCTACTGGAAAGCGGGAAGAAGGGACGTATCAAATGATATGTAGATAGCGTCTCAATTTTTACTAATAAGTAGATCAATAGACGCGTGCTTGGCTTTTGTGAAAAAAGAACGAATTTGCTTTAGGTACCACACGACTGAAGTAAAATTCCTTTAGCTCTACTAACTTATATCTCCCTCTTAACTTCCGTTCGCCGTTTCCGTAACGCTTTCGTCACGCGTTCACCAGTTTACTCCCCAAGACAAACGTGCGTAAAGAAGGTTTATTTCAAAAATATCGCGGAAATAGCGAAAAATACGAGTTTTCTGATTGCAATCGGTACTTTTTTATATGATTATATTGAACAATGAAGTTTACTGCAGTCCCGGGGGTAAAACTACGACTACTACGTGATATTTGTAGCTTCTCCTAACGGTATCGGCATTAACTCATAAAGATCCCATTGTAGTGATCTCGGAAGCCTTGTCATCGCACTACAGACACTTGCAATGTAAAGTATCGCGTGCATGGCCAACTTGCCAGAATATTATAAATATTTAAAAATGGAAAAGTTCATTAATAGGTTGATGACGCCACACTGACTCACGCAGCAAAAATATAAGATGCAAAAATTCGTCACCAACACAAATCTTCCTGGTAGCTCAGTTGGAAGAGCACTCGACCGGTCATCGAGAGGTTGGGGGTTCAAATCCCACCTAGGCGGGGAGGTGAATTTTTCCATTTTTAAATATTTATAAAACCTGGAACCCTGTCATACAATAATATCTGTCTATGCATACGCGTTGAAATCGTCCGTTCGAGTCATCATGAGTTACTGCTTTATTATACTTTTCGAGTGCTACAATTAGGAATGCTAAGAATGGGGCGGTCCATACTGTGCATTTCTCTAAAGCCTCACTAACACAGACGTTGTTATTAAATAATAAATTTAATGAAAATAGCTATGTTGTATTAACTATGCCGGATTCTAGCCCACGGGGCCGAAATCGAATTTGAGTGGAGCGAGTAGATTCGATGCTGCTTTAGATTCGCTGAGTGTATGTTTTCCATTTATTTAATTGGAAAATGACATTTGATGATCATTCCTCAAGGACATGATCGATCTCAATTTTTTTTCGACACAAATCTCAACCATGCCGAGATCTTTAATTGTGACAAGTTTCATCAAAATCGATTCAGTGGTTTTGGAGCCTATTCATTTCCAAGAATGACCTTTATGCGTAAATAGAAAAGTAATAATGCAGTAAACATTACATTCTTAGCTGCTGGCTGAATTGGGATAACTTTACCTACATCGAAATAAACAGGTGTAATGATCAAGATAGGAGGATCCATGAGTCCTGCAGAGTACCTATGTACCAAGCTAAGGTGATTACAGCGGTATGGGACTCATCAAAAAGGGTGTGTGAAGTGTTTTTCTAAATGGCTAACAACGCGCATGTAATGCCTCCGGTGTCTATAGGTTGTGATAACTGCTTTCTATCAGTCGTAATACAACATTATCAATAAGTGGCATGTAGGCTCTGTTTATTGGCCGCTGCGTTCTGGAAACTTTTTACAAAATAGCAAAACTTGCAAAACAAAAAAAATTAAAGTAACTTCTTTCAGTTTTCGACAATATAATTAATCTGACGTTAATATTATTAAGACTCACGTGAGACATTATACAAAATTAATTAAAGTAAACGGGTCACTCACGTCTTTTTGTCGGGAAAGCCGACTAGTTTCGATCTCAAAAGGAGACCTTCATCAGGGCGAATGTCCAGACACGTCCTCGCTTTGTCTCTACTAAACGTGTAGTCCCATAGTCCTTTATGTCCATGATGTATAGAGTGTTCGTTTTCGTGTACTGAACGTAAGTTCAAGTAATTCTGAACGTAAGAAGTAATTTCTGAAGTCAGGTTTATTAAATTTATTCCTTACTTAAGCCGACTAAAGGTTATTCAACTCGTGAGACAAAATGTCAAAATATTGATAGTGTGGGACGCACCTAAAGCACGACAATAAAGTTGTACCAAAATAACGCTAAGAGCCGCGTTCTGTTTTGTTTATAAATGCTCCGTTGCAACACAGTTTTCGCGTTTATTTACGTATTTATTGCTATAGTTTTTTGAGAGCACCCCATCCAAAGTATTTTAACATTCACAAACAAACAGACTATTATCATTCTGTCATATCATAATGAAGAATTTACTCACCGATGATTAGAATAGGTTGATTAGAAAGGTTTGTTTGTGCTAATAAAAAAAATACCAACTCGGCATGAGTTGGGATTTTTTTTATTAATATCAGTAATATTATACATACTAGTGGTCGCCCAGTGGACGAAATTCGATCATAATTAATTTAAATTATGACTATAAATTAATAAACAAAACAGTATACGAGTATATGCGTTTACGTGTAGTGTGTGTAATGGATTTTTTATTGATTTAATGTATTTTTTATGCATAATTAAAAAAAAAATAGCATTCTGTACTCCTTCTATATAAACTATAAGTGTGCGAAATTTCATACTCTTCCGTCCGCGAATATTTCGTAAAAAGGGGTACAAAATTTTTGCATCACGTATTAATATATAGATTCCAGTAAAATTGACGAAAGTTCACAAACAAGCCCCAAATGGATAATATTCTGGAGAATTCGCTTATCTCATAGTTGAATGTGTGTGTTTGTTTGTTCCCATTAACGTCGCGTCGTGCCGTTTGTATGCTTATGTACAATTTCTTTATCATTACCAATTTCATTGAATTATGTACACATTATCTATATCAATATACACATTCTTGGACGAATTACACACTGCCATCTGGTCCCAAACTATGCAAAGCTTGTACTATGGGTACTAGATAACTCATACAGCCAGACCAAGACAAACAAACATGTTCATGCACACAAATATTTGTTTTGTGCGGGGATCGAACTTACGACCCCGGAGTCAAAGTGGACATGGTTAGCCATTCAACCACCGGGGTCGTCATAAATTACTCTGGAATCTAGTTGCGGTAAGTTTTTAATTAAGCAACACTAAAATAATCAATTTAGGGTATATGTGGCTAAGGTGACAGTTTCACAGTTAAAGAAGCCAAATCCAACCTCACGTGCGTGTGGTAACACTGACTAATAACATAACGAGGCTCTGGCAAAGAAGTTAGGGTACAGCGATATTCAATACTTAGGTAACCTGATTGAGAAGGTGCCGGTAGTACTTTCGCCTTAGAGAAGAATGCAGCCAAATACTAATCCTTTATTGGCCGTGTGGTTTCCGGCAGATTAGAATAGAATCACTCCGTCTCTTCCCGTGGATGTCGTACAAGGCGATTAAGGGAAATACATTATGAAACATCGATCAGGCCTACCCAACCCGTCTGGCCAGCGTGGGGAGTGTAGGCCAAATCCTCCTTCTGTTTGGGACGGACGGAGAGGTTCGTACTCCTGTAGTGGAGACAAAAATGACCTGATGATGATGATGATGATTGACAAGACCGATGGTGGTCGAACGGCTAGTAATGCCCACTTTGATTCCTAGGTCTGACTACTGAGGCCGTGGGTTAGATCTCCGCAAAAGACACCTAATTGTATGCATTAACATACTGCTTTTTGTCTTGGTTTGGGTATTGTAATAGGCAATTTAACGCATCCCTACCTTTCCTGCCACAGATAGTCCTCAAAATCTCTGGCAACCTGCTAGCTGTGGTCTGGTACGGTAAGAAATTACACTTCTTACCAGAATTTATGAAAAACCGCAGCCAATATGCTAAATAGCTCTACAGTTGCTACGAAACGACCGAGTAATCTTGCTCTATATCTCTTCCATCCACATCCCCCAAGATTTATGTTTGCAAAGGGATATGCGATTACGTGGCGAAGTTTGCATTAAGGTCTACCTAGAGATACTGTTTTTCAAGATACTTTTTTTAATATTCCTGGACAAATTACACACGGCCATCTAGTCCCAAACTAAGCCCACACCCCAGGAACTATACCTGGTGTTGGTTAGGTGTATCGAGGAGGGTATCTTTCCCGACATTTTAAAAGATGGGCGGCTCTTAATTCTGAAGAAAGGCAATGACAGGAAGGTCGGACCCGAAGGCCTACCGTCCAATTACGCTCCTCCCAATTTTAGGCAAGATTCTGGAACGTCTAATATTAAAATGCGCACCGCAGATCTCTAAAGGAACCTCCGACAGCCAGCATGGATTCTCTCCTGGTAAGTCAACGGTCACCGCACTGGAGGGTATATTGAGCACGATAACTGTATCAAAATGTAAGTATGTACAACTTGTATTTCTGGACATCACGGGGGCTTTCGATAATGCTTGGTGGCCGATGATGCTGCTCAAGGCTAAAAGAGGAGGCTGTCCGCCAAACATCTATCGGATGCTGGTGGACTACTTCTCTGGACGCCGGGTGGGCTTCGTCGTTGGTGACCGGGTATTGTGGAAGACCTCTACAATGGGATGCCCGCAGGGCTCCGTGCTCGGGCCCACGCTTTGGAACGTCCTTATGGATGATTTGTTACGACTACCTCTACCGTTGGGAGTGAGCATGATAGCGTACGCGGACGACGTGACCCTCATGATAGAGGCTAATTCAAGAGCGGCAATAGAGCAGTCTGCGAAAGCAGCGTTAGAGCAAGTGTCGACTGGGGTGCCCGAAATAGGCTGGGCTTCTCCGCAACTAAGTCGTCAATTATGACTGTGAAAGGGAAGTTCAAGCGGCCCCCGGTGATAAAGTTTGGCCAGGCCTCAATCAAGAGTGTCGCGTCGGCTGTGGTCCTGGGGGTGGAATTGGACTCGGGCCTATTGTTTGTCAAGTATGCCATCAGTATTGGGGAGCGCGCTACGGCGTGCTTTTGCAAGGTGGCGCGAGTATCCGCGTCATCATGGGGGGTCAGATATCCGGCCCTCTGGATCCTTTATCAGGGGACATATGTGGCTACAGTTACGTACGCCGCAGCAATATGGTGCCACAGAATATGTGTCTATGTTTGTCGCAGTGTGGTACTGAGAAGTCAGCGCCAGGCATTTATTTTGCTGACAAAAGCTTATAGGACCACCAGCACAGCTGCCCTGCCTGTGCTGGCAGGCGTTTTTCCAGCTGACCACGAGATAACCCGTGCGGGGCAAATGGAGGCCGCGCGTAGAGTCGCGGTCGATCGGGAGTTGAGCAGACGAAAGCGCGATATTTGGGAGACAGCGGTTTGTGATTGGCAGGGGCAATGGGAGAGGGAAACAAAAGGAGAGGAGCTCCGTCGATTCTTCCCGGATGTGCGGGCTCGGCTTATGGCTATATGGTCGAGCCTGATTATCCTACCTCCCAGATCCTCACGGGTCATGGGGTGTTTAAAAAACGGCTGCATAATCTGGGGTTATTGGAGCACGGGATGTGCTCCTGCGGGGAGAGTGAGGAGGACCGCGATCACGTTCTCTGGTCCTGCTCGAAATACGATGATCTGCGTTCGGGTATGCTTGATGCGGTTCAGCGCAGCGAAGCCGAGGTGGGGCCGGTGTACTTCGCGACCCTTGTGTCATCGGCGGCGAACTTCGCAGCCCTGCGAGGGTTCGCCCACGGGTGGGAGAAGCGCAGGAGCGCGGAAGAGCGGGCAGAGCGCGCCGCCGGTGCCGAGGGAGCGGGAGCCACAGAGGAGGAAGATCCAGAGAGTCCAGCGCAAGAGGAAGGAGGCGAAGGCGTAGCTGTGATTGTCGCCGCCCCAGAAGGGGGAGAAACCCAGAAAGGACATGGATGTAGATTAAATCATTTGTAGAGAGTCAAGAATTGCCCGCGGCACAAAAGAGCCTCAGAGCAACGGTGCTGCGCGCATCTCTCGTGATTCGGCTCATATGACCGTGAGGTCGGAGGAGCCATGGGAGGTGGTGGGAGTCCCAAACTAAGCAAAGCTTGTACTATGTATACTATACTAGATAACTGATATTATACTTAAATACATTTTTTTTAAAAAACATACATATAATACATAGAAAACCCCCAGACCAAGATAAAGAGACATGTTCATGCACACTGATATTTGTATTGTGCGGAGATCGAACCCGCAATCTCGGAGTCAAAGTGGCCATTGCTAACCATTCCACCACCGAGCTCGTCGAAAATACTCAAAATGCATGTTATAATAATGTACAGCAATCTTCACTTATTCCTGTAAAATCAGCAACCTAATCACACCAATGTCGAAATCGCAAAAGTTAAAAATAGTTTTAAAATCGAGTGCATGAGTGGGCAGTTAATAAAACTATCGACAAACGAAACTATTCTTAATCCACATGCATTTTAAAGTGGTGATGGTGACAGTGCGTTGACTTCTGAAATAATATTAGCAGAAACACAAAGTGTCCGCGTGTGTCGGGCGTCGGCCGCGCGTCGCGCAGGAATGCATGTGAAATACTGCTTTTGGCAGAGTGCCCCTTTAGAGCTGATTGCAGCTTTATAGTGGGTAAAAAAATGTGTGCACTCAATATGTTTAGTGGCTTGTAAATTAACAATGAAGAAAAATATACCTTAAAATTTAAGATTTTTGAGAAATTTGATGAACAAGCATCCCCATTAAGCTAGACATCAAGGGCACATTCATTCACGTCATATAGGAAAAACTTGATATTGAAGGCTACCATTTTATTTCTAGGGCCCGCCTGCTATAAAGCGGGTCCCGCCATGTTTCTAAAGACACGCAATACATCTCTAGCAAGGCACCTCCACTGCTATCGCAGAGTAACCTCACGCCTGGGGACTATTTACTCCCTCTCAGTAACACAATTATCGAGGGTTAATTGATTCAGGTGATATTATGTGAAAGTCAAATTTACAGGCAATTTGATCTGCACTAATATGCGTGCTTCCGCCACCAATTAGTTCATACAAATTACTGGCGGCCGGCACCCATCCACTACCGTTAGTAGATGCATGTGACTGCCACATGCATCTACTAACGGACTGCCTGAAACAGAAGAAACGCGCGACTGCCGCCGCCCCGGCACTACTACTACTAAAGACTACTTATAAGTAGTATTTATAACACAACCCATTGTATATCTGTAGAATATGCAAAGAGAAGCAAAGTCTGACTTCATACTTAATGGAATGTTACTTGGAATCAGTAACTATCCATTTGCTTCGTGCTATAAAATAAACTGAAAAATAAATAACGTGTTACTTATTACTGCACTGTTCTGATTGCTAATAATGCTTCCAATTTAGATGTCCGTGCTTAAAATCTATTAGGAGAAATTTATTGTGCCCCGCGCCGATGAAAAACCAAGTAAACCGCTTATTTCTGAGCAAATGATGAAAAATGTGCAGTCTCAATTTAATAGCCCCTACTCTGGGTTTTCGTTAACTTACGGCTAGAATCTTTCTTACGTATTTTCACCAAAAATGTTTTCCTTTTTGACCTGAATACCTATATCCTTAAAACAGTTTCCGTATGGAGGTAATTCAAAAAACGAAAGATAACAAAATCGGAGGATACAGTTTGACGTTACAACTACAAATCTATTATCCCCATCCAAAATTCAATCACACTACTGGATAGATGAAGGATCAAAGTCAAGTTAAAAGATCAAAAATTTATTACGCTAAGTAAGGACTATGGAACAGCTTGCGGGGAAGGGGCGCTGCCATTTTGAGATAATTTTAGTGAATATAACGTATACACGTAAAACATACGGTCGTGTAAGATCTGTGATAAGATAATCATGACAGAGTCACACCCAATTTTTTTGTTCGAGTCAGACAATTGGCAATTTGACCAACATTTTTTTCGGTTTGATATGTAGGGACGTCTCAATAATATAACCATAGGTGAAAGAATTACTTCGATAGCACAAAAATCTCTCGAGATATGTTAACTTGAAAATCACAATTTGGGACTTTCCCGAAAACGCTCCATATAAAAGGCTACTGAGTTATGACGTCACAGGTTTGTATTTTGTATGCATTAAATCAGAAATTTGTACGACAGCTATGTAAAATATTACGTTTATGTAATTAGTATCATAATAAAAGTTATAGAATTTTGTATTGCTTCTCCAATAGAAATATTATTTTTTAATAATTTCATACTTTTAAAATGGACTTTCCCGACAAACTTTGATCGACCCTAAAATAAGTCGGACGGAAGATATTAGAATGAAAGTTTGCAGTTCTTCATAGTTTTGTGTATTTTACGATATTGTTAAATAATTTATACAATTTTTGAATATTGTCAAATAGCCTATTCAGCTAGGAAATGAGCCCCCACGACGTATAAGCATATGCAACCAGTGTTTTTGCCTCCCTAAATACATATCTATGCTTATTTCATTCGTTTTATAAAAAAAAAAAGACGTGTGGCACTCGGGGACTGCCGCGGTAAAGCTATTGCATAGCATTTTGTATCAACTTATGCAATTACAATTTTATTTATTTATTTTATTCATGCAGTATTGCTTTTTCTTTGATATTAATTCAAGTTACACTTTTTGAGCGTGGTGACCGATAAGAAAACAAATTTTTCTATTATTAAATAAATAAAACGAGTTTCGTAGAGTCGTACAATACGTCTAATCGCACGCACACAACGCCGTGTCGAAGACTGCCGAACTGAAACGACGTTAGACGATGCACGGCCTTCAAGCTACACCTCCTTGCCCGTCGGAGTGGGGAGCGTGAGGTTTTAAGCTATTGCATAGCTTCTATCGCGGGCCTTGAGCGCGGGGACCGAATCCAGAAATTCCGTAACGAAAAAACCTTATATTCCCCTATGTGCGAGATAGATAAACGGTGACCGAATCCAAGATGCCAAGCTAGTGTTACTTTTTTGTTATATTTTTATTTTGTATTTTTTTATACTACGTTGGGTGGCAGACAAGCATACGGCCCGCCTGATTTGAAGCGATTACTGTAGCCATATTACCGCTCGCAACATAAAATATCGCTCGCGCGCCGCCAACCCCGCTGGCAACGCAGCATCTCCTTCCTTTCTGGTAACCTCACTGACTCGCAGGAACACAAGAACCCTCAAGGGAATTGTTATTTGGCTGTCAGTCAGCAGGGTGCACCACATGCAGGTGAAGTTGGCTTTGGTTCAAAGATGTTGGTGAACTACTTACACCCCAAAATGAATATTACGTTACATTATTAAAAAAAATAGCGCGCAGCGACACACACTACGTATTAACTATGTAGTACTATTACTTACTGTACTGTGGTTACAGTCACGTTATATCCCTGTACGTACTAATGGGCTTTTCACAAATTCCTACCACTATATCCTGATCCTGATCCTATGATCCTGACTACACAGGGGACTGTGTAGTCAGGATTAACAGCGGTGACCAAATTGAAGTCCACTGTAGTCCTGGGGGTAAAACTGCGGCTGCCTTGGAACTCACAACGAATTTAATCAGAAGAAATTAGTAGGAGTAGGAAGCTTTTGGAATTGTTCTCTCCCTCTTGGTAATGTAAGAGACAGTATGGCAAATAAGGAATTAAATGCCTAGAGAGATAGCTCGTCAAGTGAAGTTTGACCGCCTTGTACCACGGATTTTAAATATCTAACACTAGTCCCTCATCAATAGGGTTGAACAATGTAAGTATTTTATAGTCATTAACACTGACCTCAAGCCGCAGTTGAGCAGCGTGGCAGAGTATGTTCTAAACAGCTTCGATTGAGGAGATATCCAGCAGAGGGATTAATAAGGGTTGACGACACAGAACTATTAAGTAGTAGTATATTACCGCCTATACCACGGAGAGTGCTCTGAAGAACTGTTTTCTCTTATCCCTTCCTCCCCTTTCCGTCACCGAACAACACGTACAGGCCTGCGATACCAGTGATACCACAAATTCACCGTTGGTATTATTCCGTCGCGTACTAAAAAGTTTGGCAACTCCTATCTAAGTAGCACTATTGAAAAGTGGAACGCGTTGCCGGCATATATATTTCCTCAATCATACAATAGGGGATCCTTCAAGCGAAGCGTGAAGAAGCATCTTGTAGGCCAGCATGGCAGCGTCAACTGACAAGACATCAAGGTCTCTTGTCCGTTGCCGATGCGATTGGGGCTCCTCTTTTCGCTTACCATCAGGTGAAGTGGAGCCAATATGCTGGGCTAATATAAAAAAAAAAAGTAGTTTGTGGTACAGGTACCCGTACTGGATGTGAGTACGAGTACGTTGACTTAAGAGGTACCTACCTACTACTGTACAATGGTAAGGGTTGTTATAGAAATTAACGCTCCCGTGACGCAGCGTCCGAGCGGACGAGATCTAAATCTGACGTCAGTGGCTCGCTCTGCCGGAAAAAGCTTTTAAAAGCTTTGCAATGAATTTGTTCGTAACGTACAGATATTTTTATGACATGTCGTTTGTCAATCGGATATGGGGTTGTTGTTAGTTTGCGGTTACTTACGTAACTAAATACCTCTGTTAGTTATGAGTAGATAAATAGAGAGTTGGGAAGTCATAATAATAATATTATATTTTTGTATATCTATTGATCTATATTTAAAAATAAAATAAGAGTAAAAAAGTGAAATAAAATATAATAATACTAATCAATATTCCTGGACAAATTACACACTCCATATAGTCCCATACTGAGCAAAGCTGGGTACTAGATAACTGGTACTATATTTAAATACATTTTTTTTTCTAAATACATACGTATAATAGAATACATAGAAAACACTCAGACCAAGAAAACAGACATGTTAACATGCACACAAATCTTTGTCATGTGCGAGAATCGAACTCGCGACCTCGAAGTCAAAGTGGCCATTGCTAGCCATTCGACCACCGCACCGAGCTTGTCAAATTATATACCCATGTATATAACTAGAAAGGAGATAATGCTTTCCAGTACAAATATCTCATTCTTCCATGGCAACATTATAATCAGTGTTGGAGCTTACTTTAAGGCAAACAAGATGCCGTATTAGGAGACTCCGCTCTTCATTGATAATCATTTTTCCCGTGTATCGATATGATGGACATCAGGAAGCCTACTATCTGGCGCCCAAGTGTGGGTACAGTTACATTAGGCGTAGGTACGGAGTGCTTCCGAAAGTGAGCGTGCTTGCTTACAGCTCCGGTACCTATCATGAAGATTGGGGAGTGGTGGTAGGGCCTGATGATTGGGAAACCGAGCGCCGATCGCCACGAGCTACTAGATTTAAGAGTGGCCAAGTTGCCTGCTTGCAGGGGAAAGGGGAGTAAGACCTGCTACCAATCTGCTTGAGTGCTCAGTTGGTTTACAAAGCGCGATAGCGGTGCGGGTAAAGGTCCTCTCTCTCTGGTCTGGTTGGTTTACTAGACGACAGACTCGCAATCCTCTGAGATAACCCGACGTTTGGTGCACAGGTAGACACAGGGGCGCATTAGCCAATTATAAAGGTGATATGAATGTATAACTATCACTACCGACATCTTCTACAATACTCGCTCGTTAAATTAAATGGCGGCAAAATCATTGTTTCCAACCTCCAGGACTCATTATTGTTAAAGATATCATTGCGGTTGGCATATTTTATGAAATATGGAATAATTATTTTCCTTTCACAAACTTCAAACTATAAAAATCTGTAATTAATGATTGAGCGTCCGAATCAGACAAGGAGACGCCGAGTTTTCAGGCGACTCGAAAATTTCAGTTTTTCTTGATAACAAAAACTGTGCGTCTTTCATTACTCCCTGGTTTCCCTTAGTAAAAAATATTTATTATATATTTAAGTTACTGGTACACCAAGAGCAAATCATGTTTGTAATAATTAATTTATAAAAAATGGGCTTGATGAGCTCAACAAATGTTGCGTTGAAAGCTGGAATATATAGATTAGGGCTGTTCTCAAAAAAGTAGCACCATGAAATTAATTATGCATTTTTTAAATACCATTATCATATGATCTAGTAATTTATACCCTGCGGAGGAAAATACTGTCTGTAATTAGTTTAGGATATATGGGCATTTGAAAGTCTGTGGTGAGTAGGTGAACGACAACATATAACCAGGTTATCGACAAAAGGGTACTATTTACACTACAGCTATTAGCAGGTTAACGACAATAGATGCATGTTAACGACAATGAAACAGGTTAGCAAATTGTCATATAAGATCTAATCTATGAATTGCGTATTTTATTTCAATTATTAGTTATTTAATCCTCAATAAAATATATGTTTAACAACGACTTCTTACCATTTATCATCGACGTTATTAGTCTGTATCTACCTGCTGCTGGATATAGGTCTTCCTCGATGCTTTCCACCATATGCGATTCTCAGCTTTCCGCATCCATCTAATAGGCTAGACGACAATGATAATCTAAAAAATACTTATCAGTGTCATAAAATATACAAAACTAGAACGATCTGCGATCTTGAAATTTTGATAACTTATGTCCGACTTGTTCTATGATTGATCAAAGTGTAGTGGGAAAGTCCAACTATAAAGAATGAAATTAGAAAAAAAAATATTAACTTTGGAAAAACAATCAAAAATACTATAACTTTTGTTATGGCACTAGCTACATAAACGCAGTATTTCACATAGTTGTCGTATAAATTTCTGTTTTAACGTATACAAAATACATAAGTGTGACGTTATAATTCAGTAGCCTTTTTTAAGGAGCGTTTTCGGGAAAGTTCAAAATTGTGATTTTTAAGTTATCATATCTCGAGAAGTTTTTATGCTATCGAAGTAATTTTTTCACCTATAGTTATATTATTGTGACGACCTTACATAACAAATCGAAAGAAAACATTGTCGTCTAGCCTATTGTGTGTCCATTTAGATGAGGGGATCCCAACGCTTCATTACTTTATATACGGCCTTCACTGCAGGATTTTCCAAGGTGAAAGACATGCAGGTGATGGACAAAATGTCATTTTTAATACATATAACTAAATTGTTAATATTTATTATTTAGAGAAATAGCAAAACGCTTGGTCGATACTTCCCGTGACCAGAGGGCTGGCCTATATTTGACATAACGTATAAGCATTGCCATTCAGCGTGGCAATGCTGCCAGCGTTCTGGGCACGATGCCTTTTGACAGTGATGCGGAGGTTTTTTGACGTGGTTATAGTTATTATTATTATTTTTTCTTTCTTTTTAATTATATAATAATATTCATTTTAAGATTAGTTTATTTTTAGTTAATTTAGTTTGTATTAATTCGATGTCAAAGCATTCTCTATACATAATAGTACATGCACCGCGTTATACTTATATTATTGTCTTAAATTGTTATATGTACGTTTTGTTTTGTGAATATTACGCGCGCGGTAGGTGTCCACCTGACATTCAACCAATCAGCGCGCAGCATGGATTTATAAATGCGTGAAATTGTAAGCAGTATGTTGCGCTTCACAATATTTCGACAGTTTACTACCTCGCGGGGTAGTTTATCATCTAACGCTATTTTAAATTTTACGGTGACATATTATACATGTATACACGCCGCACTTGCCTGCGGCATTATAGAAACAAAGCCATAATGCGGACCAAAGTTCGTCGTGAATGGCGTAATAATTATGCCCATGTATACATTATTTAGCTTAAAATATTGACCCGGTGTGTTTAGGGCCTATCGGCATCAGAATGAGATTAATTGAGACGCGGGTAGTTTGGGCGCGGCGTCTCCGTCGCGTCCGGTCGCCGAATGATTTCCCGTTTCCTGTTTTCCGAAACGGACGCACAGTTTAACGATATTCTTTGCGGTACCTTCAGAGGACCCTTATTTATTGCGTCTAGAAGAAATTTCAACGATTTTTGTTAAGTTTTATAATTTATCTTTCGTGGCTTTTGTTTCATGCGGAAAAATACATATTTGTTTAAAATAAGTAGAGTGCTTGCAGTTCATATGATATTTATGTAGCAAATAGTTTTGTCAACTCTCACAATGAATATTTCGACATATATTGAAGGAAAAATTAGGAGTGACAAAAATAAAATCGGGACCAGTCAAAGAACATTTTTATTCACAGTTAACAAAAATCTCAATTTCAATCATATGCTTTCTCAGACTACAATTTGTATTAGAAGTCAAATAACTATTTAATAGGTAATTTGTCTAGATTTTGTTCATGTAAAAGGTATCTATATTTTTTTATTATGTAATCGTAAGTAAACTTTAGAACATATTTGTTTCCAGTTTGCTCAAAAAAATTCGAAATTTTCCGTAACTTTCGTGGACTCTACCAACTTGGCTGACGATCTGATAAAGATAGCAGGAAGCTGTTGGATGCAAACGCGGCAGAGGACTGATCATTGTGGAAGCCTAAGCACGAGACTTATGTTCAGTTATGAATAAGCGACTCTAACTCTAACGTGGTAAGGGGGCTGCCCTTACCACGTTAGTTAGAGTCGCTTATTCATTGGTATGAATAAGCATTCTATTCAGTTATTGAATCGCAATAAGAGTTGGTGGTAAGGGGGCAGGACGACCTTTGGCTGGAATGATGATGACATCAAGTTCCTAGAAGCCTAATTCGAGGTCAAAATCCGAAATTTCGGCGGAAAATTCGGAATTTTTCGTATACAATTAGTATCTGTATCGCTCGATGCGGTCGTTGAGTGGATACGGACATGATTCGGACTTTTAATTATACAATGACTTTTTTATTATATTTTTTTTTACTACCTCGGGTGGCTGACAAGCATACGGCCCGCCTGATGTGAAGCGGTTACCTTAGCCATATTAACGCTCGCAAAATAAAATATCGCTCGCGCGCCGCATCCCCGCTGCCAACGCAGCAACTCTTCCTTTCTGGTGACCTCAATCATTCGCAGGAACACAACAACCGTCAAGGGAATTGTTATTTGGTTGTGGTATTCTGTGAGGTGGAGGTACATTCCTCAGTCGGATAGCTTACAATTACGTTCGCTTCCTCTCTTTTCGCCAGAGCTTCGTTTGTCAGTCAGCACCGGGCGCAGGTGAAGTTGGCTTTGGTTCAAAGACATTGATGAATCACTTACACCCCGAAATATATATACAAAGTCATAATAAATATTTGAAAAAATCCGAACTATCAACTGTGATAAAAAAGGCGGTAACTTAGAGTTTTCATTCAAGGGTATGACACTGATTTAACTATTTTATGGTAAGAATACATTGACATGTTTTTAGCATTATGCTGTTTTGTGTCAAGTCCATGGTCTCTATTGCTGCTACTGATGCCTACCCCGAACAGCTTGTTCATCACGAGGAACACTTACACTGTAACTGCGTAGATACGAGCTCTAATCAACGTACGACATTCCTCGGCTAGAGCGACAGCATTACGTAACTCATAAAACGCAAATCGCATTAACAAAGGGTTGGGTGACGAAACTGCGGCGGTCGCGTTGCTGTGATGTCGCCGGCGTCGGTGCCAGTATGAGAGAGGAGCGGAGACTTACGTGGAGCGGAATTAACCGAACACGACAACCGTTAATCGATTACAATCGTTTTTATTAAAAAAGCGATGAAATTTAGAGACTTATTCTTATTCTTTAGTCGTTCACTCTTGACAGAGTGGTCGTGGTCACCCATTGTCGCTCCCCATGGCGGTTGCTGCTCCCGCAATCCTTCTCCACCGATCTCTGTTGGTGGCTTGACGAGCGCATTCTGTCACTGATGTTTTGTTGACTGATTTTATAAAGTCGGTCCATCTGGTTGGCGATCGACCACGCGCTCTCTTGCCTTCGACCAGTCCCTGCACTACCAATCTCTCCTTGCCGTGAGAAAACTAGAGGATTCGTAGTTGCACAAGCGACGAAAGTCTCTGTCTTACACAAAGTTCTTTGAGAATAGACAAGCTAGTTCTTCGAGCCGTCCAACTGATTCTGAGGAGGCGTCTCCAGCACCACATTTCCAGGGCATCGATTTTGCGTCGGTCCTGCATCCGCAATGTCCAGGTCTCTGCTGCGTACAAAAAGAGAAATTTAGAGACATCTCTTGTATAAACGATAACCCATTGAGATTTGCTGCGCTTTGACTAAATCATTTGTCAATTTTTTTACCACTAGGGTGGGAAACAAGTGTACGACTCGTTTAATGGATTAAATTCCCTATTTATGCCCAAAAACTGGTCATTTATTAGTCATTTATATGTACTTTTTATGAATTTATCACAACTTCCCGACATTTTGCCCATCTCTAGTCGAGAGATATGTTCCATGTACTTCATCAGTACGCCGCCTTTTGGGAAGAGCCTGTGGTCCTCCCAGCCGAGTGTTTCCTAACCTGTCTGGCATACTGGCATGCCTTTCCTAGGATTTCCTTTCACTTTTCACCTTAA
The DNA here is from genome assembly GCA_937001555.2 of Hypsopygia costalis. Taxonomy (NCBI): domain Eukaryota; kingdom Metazoa; phylum Arthropoda; class Insecta; order Lepidoptera; family Pyralidae; genus Hypsopygia; species Hypsopygia costalis. The sequence goes on along the minus strand of OW443338.2, from coordinate 24,622,137 downwards.
ACTTGGACTATAACTAAAACATCACATTAACACATTAAATGAGTGAGTGCTTTGCATTCATGGTAGACATTTTTAGCAGTGGTGCTATCTTTTTTATAACGGGGCGAGGAGCCCACGACACATTCCCACCACTGTGTCTCTTGTGTAGCCACCACCAACAAAGGCAATGAACAGTGAAGTCCATTGCAGTCCCGGGGGTAAAACTACGGCTGCCTTGGAACTCACAACGAATTTAATCAAAAGATATTAGTAGGAGTAAGAAGCTTTTGGAATTTGACTTCTCCTCTTAGCAATGTGAGAGACAGCAATATGACAAATAAGGCATTTAAAGCCTAAAGAGATGGCTAGTCAAGTGAAGCTCAACTGCCGTGCACCACGGATTTTAAGTTTCTAACACTATCGTACTATCTAAAGTTTCATCTTGTGTAGTCGCTTATGACTAGACCGCAAACATCTCGTGCCTTGCGGCAAATTGTAAGTGGCCGGTCGTAAACGGTTTACGACGCGCCACGCGGTCGAGATTAAAATCATGCATTTATTTTATTCGTCATTATTCGGGAATTGCACGGGGATTCGCTTAGCAGCTCTCGGGTCGGCTACAATGGTGTCGTAAGAGTCGTAACAGTGACTCTTTGTTCACTGCAACCGCGATCTAGTTTGTGAAAGGATTTTAGACGTTCTTTATTTTTGTTTTTAGCAGCTTTTGTAAGAGATTTACACTTTGTAGACTTTATTTTTTTATATGGGAGGAGAACAAGAGGGGTGTAAGTGGTTCATCAACATCTTTCAACCAAAGCCAACTTTACCTGCACGCGGTGCACCCTGCTGACTGACAAACAAAGCTCTGGCGAAAAGAGAGGTAGGGAGGGTAATTGTAAGCTATCCGTCTGGGGAATGTACCTCCACCTCACAGAATACCGCAGCCAAATAACAATTCCTTTGAGGATTGTTGTGTTTCTGCGAGTGAGTGAGGTCACCGGAAAGGAAGGAGATGCTGCATTGGCAGCGGGGATGGCGGCGCGCGAGCGATATTTTATGTTGCGAGTGTTAATATGGCTACGGTAACCGCTTCACATCAGGCGGGCCGTATGCTTGTCTGCCACCCGGCGTAGTATAAAAAAAAAAAGAAAAAGAAATAAAGTAAACGAGCATGTGGGTGGAAAAGCACACACCACTGCCTCTGGAGATCAGCAACACCAAGCGATCACCGTTCCGCGGTTGACAGCCTATAGAGGCCATCCATAAATTACGTCACACGTATTTCATGATTTTTTGACCCCAATCCCCGTCCTTGTCACAGCTGGTCACATTTGCGAGACTCCCCCCTCCCTAGTGTGACGTCACATATTTTGCAAATTTACACCTAGAGTTGCAAATGTTGTAGAGATTTTCGTTAATAGTTCAAAGTTCGTAAACCTTGAATTATAATCGATTATGAAATGTCACGTCACGAAATTTAGGACCCCTCCCACCCCCTTGTTGCAGAATGTTACACTTCATCGACCCCCTCCCACCCCCTTTACATGTGACGTAATTTAAGGATGGCCCCATACTCCTTTCTTTCTTTCTTTCTTAGACTAACGAAATGTATTTTTATAAAAATTATTATACTTTTTTCAGTTCGATTGATCATTAAAGCGTTAAAGAACACGCTTTAATGATCAATCGAACTGAAAACTGTTTTTAGGGTTCCGTACCTCAAAAGGAAAAACGGAACCCTTATAAGATCACTTTGTTGTCCGTCTGTCTGTCTGTCTGTCTGTCAAGAATTTCTATGTCGAGAATGCGTGGAGGTACCAAGCTGAAATTTGAACTGTATACTCAGGTCTACGGTCCCATGAAGTTGTAAAAAAATCAAACTGCTAAGTTTTCGAAAAAAAAAGTTACGGCCGTTTATTCAGCAAAAAACGCATATTTCGACATTCTCAAGGGAATCAAAACCTATAGGGTACTTCCCGTTGACCTAGAACTATGAAATTTGGCAAGTAACATCGTTATAGACTACAAGTACAGGAATAAATCTCAAAACTATACATTTGTAAATAGATCTTAAAAAATAGGGGGGTCTATATTTTTATAGGGTGTCGAAATTTAAAATTGAAACTACTAGTTCAAATGGGGTATCATATGAAAGGGCTTGATGTACACATTGCAAAATATATTTTATTTATTTTTTTCGACGCATTATTTCTTATTTATAATGAAAAATATCAAATTTAATAATGATAATACATACGGAACCCTCGGTGGGCGAGTCCGACTCGCACTTGTCCGGTTTTTTTTTAACTATATTTATTTTCTATTATTTACGAAGGTACTTCGATGTGATATGTGATGACATTAATTATTCCTGGCGATCCTTACCAGGACCATTAAATAAGGCTAATTAATTTGTATACCTATCAAAGGCAGATGTATTGTCATCGGTCCTTGATACGAGTAAGTATACAAAGTTTAAATTAAATCTGACCATTCAAAGTGGGTCAAAATCAAGTTCAAAGAAGTTGGTTACAAACTGACAAACCGACCAACAAGCAAACATACAGGTTAAGGTAATAAAAGCGTGTTAAAAATGACGTGTATTCCTTTTTTTTTTATGAGCAAACGAGCATGTGGGTGAACACCAAGGGGTCGCCGATCCGTTGCCAGCCTATTCTCCTTACTTTCTTTCTTTCTGGTGACCTCACTCACTCGCAGGAACACAACAACCCTCAAGGGAATTGTTATTTGGCTGCAGTATTCTGTGAAGTGGAGGTACTTCCCCAGTCGGGCAGCTTAAATATATGCTATGCCCTACTCCTCTTTTCGCTAGGGCCTCGTTTGTCTGTCAGCAGGGTGCACCGCGTGCAGGTGAGGTTGGCTTTTGTTCAAAGATGTTGATGAACTACTTACACCCCAAGACAGAACCACTTACACCCCAAGACAAGATCACAATTCCTCCGTCTCAGTGTGTGTATTACTGATGAATGCTGCATAATTTGACGAGCTCGGTGGTCGAATGGTTAGCAATGGTCGCTTTGGCTCCGCAGTCGCGGATTCGATTCCCGCACAAGACAAACATTTGTGTGCATGAACATGTGTGTTTGTCTTGGTCTGGGTGTTTTCTATGTATTATATGTATGTATTTACAAATAAAAATGTATTTAAGTATAATATTAGTTATCTATTACCCATAGTACAAGCTTTGCGCTTAATTTGGGACTAGATGGCGCTGTGTAAATTGTCCAGAAATATTTATTTATTTATATACTCGTATAATATTACTCAGGCCGTGTGGTTTCCGGCAGACTAGAATAGAATCACTCCGTTTCTTCCCGTAGATGTCGTACAAGGCGACTAAGGGAAATACATTATCAAATATCGATCAGGCCTCCCCAACCCGTTTGGCCAGCGTGGGGAGTGTATGCCAAATCCTCCTTCCGTCTAGGACAGACGACAGAGGGTCGTGCTCCTGTAGTGGAGACTAAAATGGACCTGATGATGATGATAATTATTACTTTACTATTAAAATTTCATGAATTCTGAGACACTGTAAAAGCAGTGTCCCACAATCCAATCGGTCCGTTGTATCGAGGTACACGTACCTCCGTCTCAGTTTGTATATTACTGAACTTGTTATCAACAAAATGTCGTCCGTCTCACAAGAGTCGGAAGTAACATTGTGACAATTTCGACTAAACATTTGAACAATGAATGAACTTCGGTTTTTTCGGAGCGGTTCATGAACCCAGTTCTTTGATAAGAGATGTCAGGTCGACCATTCAACTGCCGAAGCGAAAATGATACGTAAATTCTTGGTAAGGCCAGAGGCATTGGAGATAAGACTAGTAGCCCGCAATCGTGTTTAAATGTTTCATGAAATTATCAATTCATCTGTTCTGGCAAATATAACAAATATAAACTAGCTGACCCGGCGAACTTGGTACCGTCTAATAGTTTTTTCTTAAAATTAATAATAATATAATAATAATAATAATAAGTCCGCAGGGCAGCTTGTGTGGCGAGCTGTTGTGTGAGTCTCCAGAGAGTCGGTCCGGGCCTTCGTCTCCGACGTGTCTTTATCGGTCGGAGTGTAGACACAAGAAGGCCCGCAGGACTCTCAGCTCTGGCTTGCCTTCATTGGCCGTCCAGAGAGGAGCCGCTAGAGCTATATGCTCCAAGGGTGGAAGTGTTAAAGGGCATCACGCCGCGAGTAACTTCGGAGAAAGCGCAGCACACCTCTCGACACCCCTGAGTCACTCACACCGGTGTTGCCCCTGGCCGTTTTCCTGGCATTTCGTGGGCCCATCTAGCCACCGCCTGCCGCAAATAACTAGCAATAAAAGCAGTTATGGCAGGCGTCCGTCCCTCTTCTGTAATAGCCCGGTATCAAGTTCACCCAGATCTCATCTCCATAGCCCATTTATTTTCCATCACACTTCGCAATAGTCTCAACGCCTGCCGAGACCTGCTCATGGGTATGTCGTTCCATTGACATATCCTGGAGCGGGTCACGGCGGGCGTACAACATTACATCAAACTTCTCAAAGGGGCCTCTACGCGTTGGATCCATATCCCCGCGCACGCCTTACAAATGACCGGGCTTGACCCTTGATTAAAAAGAGATACATAATAATAAAATCGTTTATTTTCTCTACAATCGTATGCTTAGGTGGTAAAGGAACGAGTTTACATATAGGTATTTACAAACAGAACATCGTAAACAATTGCAGGATAAAGAGAGAGAGAGACTGGTACCTGAACTAAGCCAAGACATGTATTGATGATAAAGTGCTGATGTTATACAGTATTCTATGTAAAGTGAGGAGTTACATAGTCGTTAATTAAGTCATTAGGAGCTTGATATAAATTTCTGAACGCACGCATAAATATTTGACAACCAATAAATAACTCAATCCACAAACTATTTTTAAAACAAATCACAAAGTGAGATCAATCGATTTGACATATTTATTTTTTAATTAAGTCATTTGTTCTGTATTTATGGAGCTTGATATAAATTTCTATATCCTTTTTCAACTGACATTATTTGTATGGGTAAATGTATTTTTTTTAGGTTCATATTCCAATGTTTTTAATCGGCAATAAATAAAATCGGTGCAGCCGTTCTCGAGTTATAAGTGTTCTAACAAACCGGACTTTCTTTTGTGTATGTAGATTGGTTAACCAGCACAAACTTCCAAATTATCGATACTTACGTAGTAGGATAGATGCGAAAGTTGTTCCGTTAGTCCTATTTTGACAGTTGGACAACTAAACCGATTTAAATATAATAACAAATAACGAATAAGTCGTTGTTTGGACCGGCATCGTCATGGCATTATAAATAAATATACCAGAATAAATTACACAGCTTCATCATCATCATTATCAGCCTGTACTACCCACTACTGGATATAGGCCTTTCCCAATGCTTTCCACCATATGCGATCCTCCGCTTTCCGCATCCAATTGCTACCAGTCACCCTTTTGAGGTCGTCGGTCCATCTAGAGATAAATAAATAAATATTGTCAGACAAATTACACAGCGCCATCTAGCCTCAAAGTAAGCGAAGCTTGTGTTATGGGTACTAGACAACTGATAAACATACGTTAATACATTTTTTTTTTGTAAATACATACTCATGATACATGGAAACCACCCAGACCAAGACAAATAGACATGTTCATGCACACAAATATTTGTCCTATGTGGGAATCGAACCCGCGAGCGTTGGTGTCGAAGCCGCGTCATTGACCGCTACGCCACCGAGCTCGTCAAAGAGAGCTCGTCGTAGAGAGGGGGCGCAAAATGCTTTTTCGCCGCATACGAAGCCTCCTTTCTAAGAATTTCCTCCCCATCTGCCATAGTTGACTCGGTAGACGTGCCCACTACCACTTTAAATCGTTGACTCTGAGAGCTATGTCGACCACTTTGGTTCTTTGTCGAATTTTTTCGATCCGGATTCGATCCCTTAGATTAGAGAAACAAGCATTGCTCTCTCCATCGCTCGCTGTGCGACTTTTAGATAAGTAGTTTGGGGTGTAAGTGGATCATCAACATCTTTGAACCAAAGCAAGCACCTGCACGCGGTGCACCCTGCTGACTGACAAACGAAGCTCTGGCGAAAAGAGAGGTAGGGAGCGTAATTATAAGCTATCCGACTGGGGAATGTACCTCCACTTCACAGAATACCGCAGCCAAATAACGGTTCCCTTGAGGGCTGTTGTATTCCTTCGAGTGAGTGAGGTCACCAGAAAGAAAGGAGATACTGCGATGGCAGCGGGGTGGCGGCGCGCGAGCGATATTTTATGTTGCGAGCGTTAATATGGCTACGGTAACCGCTTCACATCAGGCGGGCCGTATACTGTCTACCACCCGACGTAGTATAAAAAAAAATAGTAGTTTTAGTATGTAAAAATGTCAATTAGGCATTTGTTTCTGCGGTCCGCCAATCTGTTCAGTAATTTGTAATGGCCCGGTATTGTATATGGTTTGGACAGCCCTGAAGTAGATCATTTCTCTGTGATGTTCAGTAAGGAAGTACCTCCTCATACCAACTGCTCTGACGAGAAATCTCGTTATACGTTCTCTTAAAGAGTGTAAACATAAAACGTTTAATCCCACAACAATGGTGCCTCTGCTGCAGGCGTCCACCGTAAAACATTTTACGAGGTTGCACGATCCACTCAAACAGAATTTTTTAACTCGAATCTAAAATTGAAATCTTTATTTTGCATTGAGTTGAAGAAGACTTATTATCTGATTAAAGCTAAAATGAATTGATAAAATAAAAAAAAATAAAAATTGGTTGTTTGGAAAGTCGATTGACGGAAGATAATTTTACGTGATAACGTCATAAGAAAACATCGGCCGATAGAGTGGAAGAGAGATAGATGCGTCACAAGCCGAACGCTTAGGCCGATCGTGCCTCTCTATCGGTTCTCCCGCGCTTTCGCTAGCACGCTCGGCTCACGCGGAACGTGACAATGAGTCATGCTTTTTCGTGCGTGCAGCCGGCGTTCATCGATTTATAAGTGTACGTTATTGCGGCAATAATAAAAAAGCGGCCAAGTGTGAGTCGGACTCACCCATGAAGGGTTCCGTAGCAGCAAGTAACATAATATAAAAGTTCTTGTAGTTCGTAGTAATTTATTTTTATATTGTGTGTGTGTGTGTGCCGGCTGTTGTCATTATGATGACATGACAGTTGTTAAGCCAAGTCAGTGGCCTTTAGTCGGCTTGAAAAGACCAGCCTCCGCCAATCCGCAGTTGAGCAGCGTGGTGGAGTATGCTGTAAACCCCTTCGAATGAGGTGAGGCCCGTATCCCAGCAGTGGGTTGACGTCGATATTAACCACAAGTAAAAAGAGCATACGGCCCAACTGATGATAGCTGATGAGTTACCGATAGTGATTTAGCGAGTAAATTCTTTTTTTTTAACAGAGCAGCACTAGTGTTAGGGGAGCCCTTGTAGTAAAAGATATTTTTGACAAACATAATCTGTCCCCGACTGCCATGATTCCACAATGTACACCATCGTAAAACTGTTATGGCGACTTTTACGGACCTCTTCACGTGAAACTCCACTTAATCCCCACTACACGCTTTGTTTTTCACTTTAACACAATTTTATGTTGGATAGAACTTTTATTGGGCAACGTTCATTCCCATTTTTATACACTACGTCGGATAAGCTTAGGGCCCGCCTGATATGAAGCGATTGCCGTAGCCATATTGACGCTCGTGTCAGATTATTGTATGTAAATATGACAATGAAAAATTGTTGTCTGTAAAGTCGATTTACGGACGATAATTTTACGTGATAACGTCAGAAAACATCGGCCGATGGAGTGCAAGAGAGATAGATGCATCACAAGCCGAACGCTTAGGCTTATGGTGCCTCTCTATCGCTTGTTCCGCGCTCTCACTTGCACGCTCGGCTCAGGCGGAACGAGTCAATGAATCATGCTTTTTCGTGCGTGCAGCTGGCGTTCATCGATGAATAAGACGATACGAGACGATCGAGGCCCTGCACCCAGCGGAGCTGGAGAGGGTCGAGTTCGATCACCTGGTGGACGAGGAACAATACAGGGCAGCCAACACCTTTGCCCTGCGGATGTTCACGGACGGCAGTAAGATTGAGGGTCGGGTAGGTGCCGCTGTTTCAATTTGGAACAGCCATGCCGAAACCATGGCCGTCAAGCTTACTTTGTCGTCCTACTGCATCGTCTACCAGGCCGAACTCCTGCGCCAAAATACGCGTTGAGCTGTAATGGATCCAGCGTGGGCATCTTCAGCGACTCCATGGCGGCGCTCCAGACGATAAGTAACGTTGATTCCCCTCACCCCCTTGCGGTACAGACGCGGGACGCCCTTAAACTGTGCAAAGCGCAGGGTAAGGGCGTCTCGATGTTCTGGATCAAGGCGCATGTGTGTCTTGAGGGGAATGAACGAGCCGATGAACTCGCAAAGAGTGCGGTCCTGAGGTCGAAGAAGAAGCCCGACTACGACCGCTGCCCTGTCTCATTCGTCAAGGGCATGATCCGTAAGGCGACCATAGGACAGGAGATATCGCTCGGGAACTACAGCTTCAACGACGAAGTTGTTTTTCCCGAGTGCGGCCGCTGCGTACAGTATCGTGAGCAAAATGGATCCGTCTGGCATCACCACGCAAGTCTTATCGGGACATGGTGGGTTTGCCGCGTACTTGTACAGGTTCAAGTGCGCGGATGATCCATCGTGTTTCTGTGAAGCTGGCGAGGGTCAGACAGTGCAGCACATTTGTTTCAGTGTCCCGCATTCTCCAAACAAAGATGGGAGCTGGAGCAGTGTTTGGGAATGCGGGTCACTGAGGCAAACGTGTCCGAGGTGATGGCTGGAAAATGTAGATATAAATTTATTGACTACTGTGTCAATCTAGCCACGGCTGCCATCAGGCGGAACAAGCAGAATGGCCCCACTTAGGACTAATGTTGGACTTGGGCACCTATATTTTCCGATAGGCGCCTCGATCGCAGTGGCTAGGTGGGGTTATTGAATTAAGTGTCTGCCGAGGACAGCTGTGGATGGATTGACAATAATTAGATAATTAGTGTGACCAAGCCATCACCTCTTCGTCCAAAGTGTGGATACAATGTTTTTAATGTGATTATAGACATAGTGACAATTTTAAACAATTATTGTAAGCTATTGCTACATTATGCTAATTATATTATTATTTTAATTCGCTATTGCGCCATTGATTTATATTGTTAGCTTTAAGTGTATATAGTTTTAAGTACGTTGTAAAATATATAGATTTTAATTATATATCCAATACAATTATTTTAGTTTTATAACAATGTCTTGTTGTTGATATGGTATGGTCATATATATTTTTAGCGAAGCTGTCCTTTTTAGGGTTCCATACCTCAAAAGGAAAAACGGAACCCTTATAAGATCACTTTGTTGTCCGTCTGTCTGTCTGTCTGTCAAGAATTTCTATGTCAAGAATGCGTGGAGGTATCAAGCTGAAATTTGAACTGTATACTCAGGTCTACGGTCCCATGAAGTAGTAAAAAAAACAAACTGCTAAGTTTACGTAGAAAACAAGTTACGGCCGTTTATTCAGCAAAAAACGCATATTTCGACACACTCAAGGGAATCAAAACCTATAGGGTACTTCCCGTTGACCTAGAACTATGAAATTTGGCAAGTAACATCGTTATAGACTACAAGTACAGGAATAAATCTCAAAACTGTACATTTGTAAATAAATCTTAAAAAATAGGGGGTCTATATTTTTTATAGGGTGTCGAAATTTCAAATTGAAACTACTAGTTCAAATGGGGTATCATATGAAAGGGCTTGATGTACACATTGCAAAATATATTTTATATATTTTTTTCGACGCATTATTTCTTATTTATAATGAAAAATATCAAATTTAATAATGATACTACGTACCTACGGAACCCTCGGTGGGCGAGTCCGACTCGCACTTGTCCGGTTTTTTTTTATAGTAACGCTAACAAACATTGCTATAGCAAACGTAATTGGCTGTCATTTAGTTAAATAAAATCATGAAATACGTATTAAAATGGATCCTAGTGTACAATTTTAGTTCTGTTTATCGTGTCCATCCACAAAATCATCTATCCTTTTCAAATCCCAAGACAGCATTTAGGATTAAAATACAGAGATGGTTAATTGAAAAGGACCCCGTAATAACATTAAGTTTCATTGGCGGCTTTTGCAGCACTCGTAATGGTAATGGCGATGACCCGGCTTCTTACGGACTACAGTTGTTAAGGTAAATGCTTTTATATCCGTCTTATTTCTTCCTAGCGAACTACCCTAAGATTTATTTCCACCAGAGATATACCAGGATGTGTAACAAAACTGAAATGGTGGGGATGTTTCCACTGTATATGAGCGAGAAGCAGAGCCGTGTGAGGATTTGTAGCAAAACTGTAAAATGGTGTGGATCTTTCCACAGTAAATGAGCGGGAATGCTGAAACTGAGCCGTGTGGGGATGCGTAGTGATCCACTAGAGATGTGCGAGATTTTTTTTTATACTACGTGTGGTGGCAGACAAGCATACGGACCGCCTGATGTGATGCGGTTACCGCAGCCATATTAAGGCTCGCAATATAAAATATCGCTCGCGCGCCGCCACCCCCGCTGCCCACGCAGCATCTCCTTCCTTTCTGGTGACCTCACTCACTCGCAGGAACACAACAACCCTCAAGGGAATTGTTATTTGGCTGCGGTATTCTGTGATGTGGAGGTACATTCCCCAGTCGGGTAGCTTACAATTACGCACCCTACCTCTCTTTTCGCCAGAGCTTCGTTTGTCAGTCAGCAGGGTGCACCGCGTGCAGGTGAAGTTGGCTTTGGTTCAAAGATGTTGATGAACCACTTACACCCAAATATAAAAATTTAAAAATTTGTAGAAATACTGTGAAACGGTGTGAATCTTTCCACCGTAGACGAGCGAGGATGCTGAACCGTGTGAAAATCTGTAGCAAAACTGTGAAATAGTATGGACTTTTCATTTGAAATAAGTGAAAATGCTGAGACGTGTGAGAGTGCGTAGTTATCCACCGGAGACCACTTATGTGAGAATGTGTATCAAAAAACTGTGAAACGGTGTGAATAATTTCACAGTAGATGAGCGGGGATGCTGCACTGTGCATCCGTTTTTGTAGAATCTGCTCCTAAAGTTCCTCACACAGGGCAATGTGATATTTTTTTTATTTTAATATTTTTCTACAACATTCACTTGTTACGTCTTTTATTTTTTTGTGTAAACACAATTGTAAACAATTCATTTTCGTTCTTTACAACTAAAGTAATAAGCGTGTCTGTATTTGTGTTACCTTCTGAAATACCTGTGCTTGTTTGCCGAAGCCGACTGATGAAATTGATGAACTCCGTCCTAAACAAACAAGCACATCGCACGAGACGGAAAAATTCGTAACAGCGAGCGCACAAACAAAAGTTTGTCTGACCCAGAATACTAACTGGAGCTTACATCCAGCCTTTTGTACTCATTTATTTGTTCCAACCAGTGACCAAAGATACAGTTGGACTCGCAAATACCATAGCATGCGGCGAAAAATATTACATTTTGTTTTAATAAATGCACTCAAGCATTTCACCACGTCTCATGTCACAAGAGATGAGGCACAAGGTTTACATGAACCTATACCAAATACTCAATCACTTCTATCTTTCAAAAAACTTTGATAAAGCAGTGAGCTTTATCAAAGTTTTTTTAAAGATACAAACTATTGTATTATAGAGGAAACTATTAATAACTTTTGTTTTATTTAAATAGTATGTAAACGGTAAATAAATTTTATCACAAATAAAAATAAAAAAAACTGTATGTGAGCGACCAACCGTCACACAGATAAGCCCTGGTTCTGTGCCCTGGGTGGCTATTGTAGCACGATAATAATATGTACACAATACAGTTGTAAGTTTCTTAAATAAAAATAAAATAAATAAATAAATATTGTCACACAAATTACACAGCGCCATCTAGCCCCAAAGTAAGCGAAGCTTGTGTTATGGGTACTAGACAACTGATAAACATACGTAAATATACTTTTTTTTTTTGTAAATACATACTTATGATACATAGAAAACACCCAGACCAAGACAAATAGACATGTTCATGCACACAAATGTTTGTCCCGTGTGGGAATCGAACCCACGAGCGTTGGTGTCGAAGCCGCGTCATTGACCGCTACGCCACCGAGCTTGTCAAAATAAATAAATAAAATAAATTCCTATTAAATTCAATAATTAATTACAAAGTCTCAATGTTATTTGTTTGGTGCAATACTTTAATTGGTACCTATATTGTATCCATCCAGGCTAGAATTAGGTCAGTGACATTAGTATGGAGATTGCCAATCCGCTTCTACAATACTCCATGTTCGATAAAGTATTTTTCATTTTGATTCGTATTACGGCTTGATCTGAAAGCTTTTCACCTTTTTCTAATGCCATTCGCCGTTCGTCGATGAAATTCATTTTTGAATCGTCGAGCAAATTGATTTTCTTATTCTTGTTTTAAAAAGTCATGATGAACGAATTTTTATTTTGAATAGTCGGGAAGTATATTTCATACTAGTTTTCTACACGCGTTTTCACCCGCGTGATCATTATTTTAAGAAAACTTTTTTTTGCCGTGTATATTACATGTTTTTCTCTCCCTCTCCAGACATTAAACTATTCCCATAAAAAAAACAACAATGCCATTACTCCTTTCGACGTGAAAGGAGGACAAACAAACCCACTTTCACATTTATTTAGTAATACATATTAGTATGGACTGATTCATAGAAAGGAATCTAATTAAGGAGGTTTTTAAGGTTTTAAGATATTAGCATTTGACACACGTTCAGTTCAAGCAGCATAACTAACTATGCTATAATAAATATAACTGGCTATTTGGATCGAATTCTTTGGAAAAAATCATAATTGATACCCATACATAAATAAAAATGAAGACTCTGTGTTTTCTTCGGCGTAATTTGATTGATACGATTTTAATAGGATTTAAGATAAAAAATATCCTTTGTGTTGCCCTATAAACACCTCTATTACTAGGTCGCAAAGATGTTTATATGGCAACACAAGCAGGCAATTGTGTCAAAAGTATTAACAGATATTGCATGAAAATAAAAAAAATATCAATTGAAAAATAGTTTTTTTTTTATACTCCGTCGGGTGGCAGACAAGCATACGGCCCGCTCGCGCGCCGCCACCCCCGCTGCCAACGCAGCATCTCCTTCCTTTCTGGTGACCTCACTCACTCGCAGGAACACAACAACCCTCAAGGGAATTGTTATTTGGCTGCGGTATTCTGTGAGGTGGAGGTACATTCCCCAGTCGGGTAGCATACAATTACGGCGAAAAGAGAGGTCTCTTTTCGCCAGAGCTTCGTTTGTTAGTCAGCAGGGTGCACCGCGTGCAGGTGAATTTACACCCCAAATTTAAGTTTAGTAAGCCGTATATACCTAGTAATATATATAAAACAGAGATTGTATATTTCATATCAAAAGATATTCCATTGGACCAGATGAGACGCTGGTTCAGACATAAAGGGTTGATGAGAGCCCTTGCAGCTACTTGCGATGAACACGATTCGTCGAGGGGAGTACTTCAAACTAATAGATCAGATGTTGCTTATGAAGTGGAAGGATCTGAGATGTTAGTAGATGCATAAATCTTTAGGGTGATAGGTTAATTTACGTCGTTGTAGAACGAAATCATAATGAATGATGAAGGATCATGGCGTAATATTCAGGTTGACTATTTTTTGTAAGAAAATCAGTATAATTAGTTCGAAGAACTGTAAGCACATTATTATGGAAATAAGCAAGAAAAGTTTCTTTGAAGCAAGCCTTTATTAATTGAAGAAAATAATTAAAAAGTTTATTTACTGTACGTGTTCCGCTCATCAAGCCATTTGATATCCATATCTGAGGGATTAAAGTGGAAGTTATAACTTAACATTTTGTGGCGGCCTCGTTATTTAAAAATCGAACAAGTCTGCCAAACTTCAGTCGAATTGGACACTGAGAAGGGGGTTAAATTTAACTTGCAAGATTTGATTGCAGACAAATAACAATATATAAAATGATATTTTCCGTATATACCTCGATTAAATGTCTATCTGTGCTCAAAGATTATTTTCAAATATCTCAAGCAAATAGGCGAGAGAACGAAAATAGCTGTCTAGTTATTTATAACTCAATCTATGCTCACAACCCTTTACTCTAAAACAAGCCTGACCCAAACTACAAATTTAATTATGAAATATGGGTGTTCTCATACCCGCACTCAATCATCTTAAAACATAGAAGTCATTACCGGCTGATTTGTGTCGGGATTTATTCCCAAAATTACCATTGACGACAGGGGTCACGCTACCCTCGCGTATGACAGGGGTCAGAGCAGCTACGATGTTTGGAGATACATATATCTATTGAGACGGGCACTAGATTTTGCCTTGTGCGACTTCAACTGAGAAACTTTTTCAGTTTTCTGCTTCTGCTGTCAGAATTCTCCGTATGTTTTATTATAAATCCGCACAAAACTTGATCAATATTTAAGTAATCCAGAAAGAAATATCAAGCCGAGATTTAGTGTTTCTAGCCGATAACATAAACAGCATTTACTATGAAATTGGTTATCGAAAGCCCAAAAAAAAGCCATGATGAAGTCAAGACCTTTCTTTTTGAATAATAATGATTTATTATTTCGGGGTATAAATCCTTAATTTTGTTACTATCAAAATTTATTAATTATTGTAAACTTGGGAAGAAGTAACTGACAAAAGCCCGCACTTACATTGCGGCACAGTTTGAAAGTATTAATGTTGATCCGGTATTTGAGGATCGGATTTTTTTAAGATTCCTAAAGAACCTTTATCGATATTTAGTTAATTAGCGCGCGTTATACCTCCATCAACCCGCAGTTGAGCAGTGTGGTGGAGTATGCCCTAAACACCTTCGATTGAGTGGAAACCCGTGTCCCAACAGTGGGATTATTATGGGTTGATGCCGCAAAGAACCTTTAGTGTCATCAATATCAATAAAACAGTATCTATACTGTAATTATGTAGTTTTGAGGCAAGTGAAGTTTTTGACAGAATTTAAGTAATATTTCCCTGATGTCTGCTGATAATACTCTAGATTAGCTTCATGTAAATTAAAACTACAATCAAAAGCAAGTATATTAAATTGGAAGCACCATCAACAATCAACTGCCACATCGCACAACTAAATAGCAGAGCTTACATTTTCAATTTGCGTATGAAAGGTAAGGCGAGACATCGCCTCCGGCAAATGGAAATTAACCCACGAGATAGCTCAAATCCTTAAACATCTAACCTCTCTTTCACTCATCAGGGAATTATATAATTGTGAAAGAGACAGCTGTGTTAAAATTCTCGGCAATAGGAAAATGGAAGGATTCAGAAGTAATTGGAAATACCTCCGCATTGAGTGGTGCTGAGGTTCCCGTTCCTGTTATAGATACGGTGACGTGTATTGCTCTTGGTCCTTTGTATGAAATTAATCAGATTCCTTAGCCATTTCGCTAGGTTAATTGAAATTTATGCTGAAATATTTGTTTGTTTTGTGTTGTACGTTAAAGGTAATTACAATATGATTTAATAACGAATAAAAAATCAGGACATATCTCTCTCTTGATCTTATCTTTGATCTTATATATTATTGCATTATGTTAATAATGCAAATGCTTGACACTTCACTATAATGCACTTGTACTATTCCATGTAATTAAATTTATTTTTACCAACCGGTTTCGCCAAGTATCATTAATCTTCCTAATCAATCATTTGAGTGAGATAACGAATATTGCCAATAAAACTTTATACGTATAAATGAATGTTTGTATTCTTGTTCTATAAGCGTGTCTCTACTATTCGTCCGATTGCGATGTACTAGAACAACCCATGAAAGTTTCATCGCCACCATCGCATTGCACTACAAATGTAGCTAGTAAACAATATACATTACAACCACACATGTAATACATACCTTCGTATCAATAGCATGATACAATAAACTTATAGTAAATTTTAAAAATGATCTTAAATAATACATAAAAAATAAGGTAGAAATGATATTGTCATATCGTTCAAGACTCGGCAAAGAACTTTCATTGTTATTATTTTAAAATTAATAGATAATTTGTGCATAACAAAGTTTCCAACCGTATAATTGGCATTAAAATTATACAAAAATTTTTGGATACATCAACCTACCCATAAACATTTTTCGGATGGCATTTTTCGGACAGCCCCTTTACTTTCATCAAATTAGATCGCAACAAACGCCATAAAAGTCCAGTAAAGTTATAAAATGTAAATGGAAAGGTACCGCGCGGGCAGGCTCGGGGTCCATAGATAATTATTACACGGCTAGCAGTTCATCACAGATTAGATAAACATTGCAGCTATGGGTTTACAGAAGGTGCTTATTTTAGAGTTATTTATTAATTAACATCAAAGAAAGTTTTCTTTGATCTTAATTACTTTTGGTTTGAATCTGAGTCTTTATATATAAAAAATTGGGTGTTTAACGCAAACACAGTTTCGCGTAGTTTCACGTTTAGAACCGCAGATTATTCACAACTCGACGTTCACGCACGACTCGCAACGTAATAAGAGCCGAGTAACTTTTAAATCTTAATCGTTAAATCCTACACCCAAAATACAAATTTTGAAAAATCTCACGTGAGATTGGGTTAGGGGGAGGGGGTCGAGGAAAATCTTACAACCTCTAAAGAACATAGCTAATATTTTTGTACCATGCATATTTGTATCTGCGGAGTTACACGCAGTATTAGGTATTCAATAGCTACTTACTCGGGGGTCGCCAGCCACGGACAGGCCCCGTCTTGGCTAAGGGGTCCTCTGGGACCGAATGAGGATTATGCCCCTATTAATTAATGTTGAAAGTATGTCTGACGTGACTTCCTTACTTATTTGTTTTGATGTTATTATGAGTTGCGAGGCTTTATGTTGGAGACGTGTCTTGTTTGATTTCTTGAGTTAAACATGGATTGTATCGGTTATACTATTTGTATCTACTTCATGGTTACCTAATATTGATCATAAAATTTATTCACGTATCGCTATGTGATACCATTGAAATCCTATTCCTATGGTTTAAAATATATTCTGGTCTATGGTTGAAACTGTTTTTTTATTACTTTTTTTAAAAGTTTTCTGCAATGATATTAATTAAAATCTAATTCGTTTTAAGTCATTGTGAGATTACTATTCTTAATCATGTAAAATGACACTGATAGCTTCATATACATTGTATGTTAACGTAAGCCCTTCTGTCAACACCCTTCAGGGTACCATCGTAAAGATAAGTTTTACGAAGTACGAGTAGTGTCCGGCTGCACTATCTTCCTAAACTTTATGTCCAACACTAAGCATGATGTAGGGGTTTGCTTGAAATATAACCGTCATTAAACGCCTGTCCAGCAGCGAACAATTTCTATTAATCAAGGGTACATCGCAATTTCAACTTTATTATAACGCACTAAAACCATCTAAAGATCGTTTACATTTGAAACGGTCGATTTTGCGTGTATATCCCAAGTTGTGACTTATCTGTTATGTAAGTGATGGGTGGTAGCGGGAGCGTTTTGTTGAGGGGTAGAGTTTTTAACTCAGTAGCAGTAGTTCCGTGAAAGTTGACATCACTTTAAATAAAATAAACATTTTTAAGGGCAAATGGTGACGCCAAAAGTGGCGTTTTATATACCGCTCAGAGTGACAAAGTATACAAGATTCTTGATATGGATAATAAAACTGGAGATGTGAATCGGTAACACGTGAATACGCTGGATTGTAGAAATTCTACAGAATCTTCCTTTCAGGATGACTTTCACTAGCACAAATTAAAGAAATCTTTCCGCAATTGTTATTTGTTTGCAGTTTTCTAAGGTTAAGGAAATTCGTTAATTGCGGTGCGTTCATTGAAGTGTGAGAATCTAGATACATATCTTTCGCGAGAGCGGGCCTAATTTGCTATTGTAAAGTACCTACGCACCACGAGCTGGTGAAGTTGGCTTTGATGCTAATGACGATGATGATGATATTTACGGTATAGCGAACGTAAAAGACTCACCCTTTTACATTCACTATACCGTAGTTAGTTATATACAGAAAAAAGCGAAAGGATTTGCTTTTCGCCTTTTTCGTCAAAAATACGCATTATGCTACAACATTTATTTTTTACCAATCAACAATTGCAGTTCATAATTTTGGTAGATTGACTAAAGAGCTTCTTACACTGTCCTGAATAACGGATCCCATATTTAGTCGTTCCTGAATTCAGAGATGTTAAATCGCGTTTAGGAAGGTAGCATCCGATTTAGGACAAGAATGGTTTCCGACGTTCTAAATCTATATCGGTAAAATCGGAAGTGTGAAGGACGCTCAGATCTCACTCAGTCGCCGCTCGCTTACCGTCGCGAGCGCACGTTTTTCTTTGCGAAAACGCAACGTTACGACTAATCTCTGCTTTCCACTAATACATTCTCGAAAAAAAAGTTCTTCTCTTTCTATATTCTTTTGTATAAACGGTGTCACCAGATTTAATAATATATCAAATTCTTTTGAATCCTTTCGATCATAATTTCTGAAGTCCTCTGGTTCTAAGACCCTCATAATGTTCATGCTTGCAAGCTTTTGACGCAATAATAATCTTTCACCCATCTCGTTCTTTTTCTCTTTTTAATTGGTATGGAGCCAACCGCTAGGGCTACGATAATACCAATTTTTTGGTTTTTCGTCAATATTGGGGCCATTTCGTCACACTTCTTTTCACTCAACACGTCCGTCACTTAACGCTCGTCCTTAGCGTCTGATTCAGAGCCCTGAATCAGTAAACGTATAATCAGGAGCTTCGGCGACTGAATTTCTTGTCCTAAATCGGACACTGAATATCGGATCCGTTATTCAGGATGCTGTAATAAGCTCTTTACCGGTGAACTGTAAAATAAAATTGTATATTTCCTCAATAGATTTGTGAAAAAAGAAAATATATACACATGCAGGCAAAAAAACAGATGTTCATGCGGTAAACGTTTACTACCGGAATCAGAAGATCACTTTCATTTATCTGCTATAAAAATAAGCATTTAAGAGTAAAAATTGTGTGAAAAGAATGAAACACATTTTATTACCAGCCCATTACTTACACCACAATAAAGGTCAAAGCGTACACGTCATTAAGTTGGTCACCGAGCGACATAATAGCGGTATCAAACTGTTTTATTGCCTAGCATGATTTAATGAAATCTTTAATATTGGAGATAAGGCCGCCCGCACCACCATGCTCCACCCCGCTGCGGCCCGTAAATTGCCTCGGGCAATATTCTCTAATGCTTTCAGAAATAATAAGCCTCTCGACTTTCTTCATTTCTTTATGTGAGCCTGTTATTGTTTGCTATTGTTTTTAATTATTGCCCGACAGTATCTACTGAAATTGATTTCATACTGTGAGCTTTATTTTGCCGTTTTAATTTTTTTTAATTAAATTATAAGACACAATAAACTCGCTTGTCGAAATTATACTTTTGACTTGAATATGTATTTAAAATTGCTTCCATAGGGAGGCAATCCAAAACAAAGAATGATAACAAAATAGGGGAATACAGTTTGGTGATGCAGCTACAAATCTATCATCTCCATCCAAAATTCAGTCATACCACTGGATACATGAAGGATCAAAGTATTTATTACGCTAAGTATGGACTATGGAACATCGCGTGCGGGGGAGGGGGAAGCGCTGCCATTTTTAGATAATTTTAGTGCATATGACGTATTCACGTACAACACACGGCCGTGTCCATGACACAACTACATTTTTTCTAACATACAGATTCATCATCATCATCATCAGGTCATTTTAGTCTCCACTACAGGAGCACGATCCTCTCTCGTCCGTCCCAGACAGAAGGAGGATTTAGCCCACACTCCCCACGCTGGCCAGACGGGTTGGGGAGGCCTGATCGATGTTTTACAATGTATTTCCCTTAGTCGCCTTGTACGACATCCACGGGAAGAGACGGAGTGATTCTAGTCTGCCGGAAACCACACGGCCATTACAGTACAGATTACTTAATAGTTAATCTGATAGTAAGCAGCATGATGAGGCATTACTAACATGTTACTGACCTGGATCACATTACATTTCTAAACATCTTCGCGTCATTTAAAAAAAGCATCATAGCGTGCTCTTTGTAAAATCATGGTCTGCTATGGTTTTCTAGAGCTCTTTAGAGCGCAGACCAAGTATTTTATTACCGAAACACGTGTCGCAGAGACGATCAAAGCAGCCAGGGCTGCAGCAGTCGCGCATTTCTTCTATCTCAGATGTTGGAGATTCGCCAAGACGACTGCAGCAGCTGGAGCAGAGACGACCAAAACAGCCACGGCAGTCGCATGCATGTACTAACGGTAGAGGGTGGGCGCCGGCCGGACTTAGTTTGCATGAACTAATTGGTGGCGGAAGCACGCAAAGTAGTGTTATATCAAAATGCCAATTTTATTATCATTTCAGTGGTAGAGAGTATCTTATTGAACCGACCACTTAGTTTCCCAATTATGTAGACGATTCTCAGTGCGAACCAAAATTTATCAATAACGAAATCTGTGACGGTTTAACAAAAAATATATCATGACTTATGTACATGACAAATGCAATAGGGAAACATAATTATGTCGGGTGGCAACAAGCATACGGCCCGCTTGATGTGAAGCGGTTACCGTAGCCATATTAACGCTCACAACATAAAATATCGCTCGCGCGCCGCCACCCCCGCTGCCATCGCAGCATCCCCGTCCTTTCTGGTGACCTCACTCACTCGCAGAAACACAACAGCCCTCAAGGGAACCGTTATTTGGCTGCGGTATTCTGTGAGGTCTCCACCTCACAGAACACTGTACCTCTGTACAGCTAATTGTAAGCTTTTCGACTGGGGAACATTCCCCATATGGAATGGGGAATGTACATACATTCCCCAGTCGGGTAGCTTACAATTACGCTCCCTACCTCTCTTTTCGCCAGAGCTTCGTTTGTCAGTCAGCAGGGTGCACCGCGTGCAGGTGAAGTTGGCTTTGGTTCAAAGTTGTTGATGAACAACTTACACCACCCCAACATAATGACATAAAGTACAAATGCAATAGGGATCATCATCTTCTTCAAGTATTAAAACCTCGTCAATATTCATAAGCGTGCTCCCTAAGCGGCAATACAAACTAATTATAAATAGTACGGAGTTATCGGGTTACATTTTATGAGTGATGGCCGGCGAACTACGGTCGTAAACACCACTAACTGGGGCCCAATGCCTTTGGGAATCTCAGCTCTCTAGACACAGGCGTAATATATGAGCGGAAAGCGATTTATGAAAATAGTATATATGGAAATAGAGGTAGTTGTAACGTGTACCATATAAATGCTGCAAGTACCATATAGATGCTGCAAAAGTTACTTTTTTGTTGTGGTATAGGGTATAATTATAACACAGTAAAAAATATAAAAGTAAAAATGGAGTAAAAAGTACACAAATGATTTCACATCTATGTGTAACAATTTATCGGCAACTGACGTCATTGCGGCTACAGTACTCAGGAATATACTGTATGTAAACGTCAGTTCACATCTACCATAGCAGCCTATGATTACCCTCGACGAGCTACAAACGTCTGAACTCTACAGAGTTTCAGTACTATTTGCGGCTATTACAATGCAATAGGCTTGTGAACTATTTAGTTTTTCGATTTGTTATGTAAGGACGTCACAATAATATAACTATAGGTGAAAGGATTACTTCGATAGCAACTTACCATGATCAGATAACTTAAAAATCTAAATTTTAGACTATCCCTAAAATGTTACCTAGAAAAGGCCACCACGTTAAGACGTCACACTTTCCTATTGTATATGTATTAAATTAGAAATTTGTACGACGCGACGGTCTACGCTAAATATTGCGTTATGTAGCTAGTGACGAAATAATAGTTATAGTATTTTTTATTGTTTTTCCAACGGTAATATTATTTTAAAATAATTTCATCCTTTTAAAACGGAATTTCCCACCAAACTTTGATCTACCATAAAATACGTCGGACATAAGTTATTAAAATTTTAAATTCGCAGTTCATTTTATTTTTGTGTATTTTACGATACTAGTAAATAGATTTTATTTACCAGAATTTTAGAATATTGGCAACTAGCCTATTGCAAGTGCTGTGCAGTGCAGCGTCATTTTATTTTATTTATTTAAATTCTTTATTGACCACAGTAAGACCAATGGTACAAAAGGCGAACTTAATGCTAAAAGCATTCTCTACCAGTCAACCTTCGGGAAGTGCAGACATCCACGAATGCGGTTTAAAAATATTTTAAAAAGAAACTTTTGAATTTGAACAATAAAAAGTGACTAATATACTATACATAAACTATATTTAAACATATACATATTACATTTATACACATATATTCTATAATACATACATATCCATACATATACATATACATTCTATAGTATATACATATCCATACACATAAATATGCCAAATAAGATTACTCAGTATTGTATTAAGCTGTTTAAAAGGTGAGCATATACTTTCTTTTTGAAGTTAAATTTATTCGATATTTTTCTCAATGGGATGGGTAGTGCGTTCCAGAGTCGTGACGCCTGTAATGTGAAAGAATCAGACATATAACCTGAGCGAAAAAGTGGAGTAGTGAGTGAAAGAGAATTATCAGATCGAAGTTGACGGTCATGAGAATCACAAAGATACTGAAACTTACTTTTCAAGTATTCTGGAGAAAGGGGATTAGTAAGGATAGAATGAAGAGTACAGAGCAACCGTTGTTGTCTGCGTTGACGAATGGGAAGCCATTTAAGCTGAGACCGATATGAGGAGACATGATCAAATTTACGAAGGCAGAAAATGAAACGAATAGCGTTATTAATAAGTCGGTCCAGTTTGTTAAGAAGATCTTCATTTAGATCAGGATAACAGACATCGGCATAATCAATGATTGGAAAAATAAGGGATTTGACAAGAGTGACCTTAGTAGCAATAGGGAGAAAATTCCTAAACCGATTAAGAGATCGTAAGGTAGACATGACTGCACGGCTGACCTCTACAACTTGGGTTGTCCAACTGAAAGTAGAATCGATATGCAGGCCAAGGTTTTTAACAGAGTGTCTAAAAGGTATAATGGAGTTTTCAAACATGACGGGAGATACATAATTTAAGTCTATTTTAGCAATCTGTCGAGAACTACCCACGACAATAGCCTGACATTTAGCGGGGTTAACATGTATACCGAAATTTGCGGACCATGAGCTAATACTGCAGAGATCTTTATTCAATTCGGCTATTGCATTGTTCAAATTTTCCGCGGTACTTTGAACATATATTTGTAGATCATCCGCATAAAAATGATAAGGACAGCAGAGCGAAAAAGATAGGTAGTTAATAAAGATGGAAAACAGTAAAGGAGATAAAATTCCCCCCTGCGGAACACCAGAGGTTAAATCCTTCCAGTCAGACAATTCGTGACCTACACGTACTGCTTGCTGACGACCATGAAGATATGACGTAAACCAATCTAACACATTTGGTGAGAAATTTAGATGTTCTAAAATGGCAAGCAGGATATCATGATCTACCATGTTAAAGGCATTAGAGAAGTCAATGAGAACGAGAATGGTGACCAATTTACTTTCCATGCCTGCTCTGATATCTTCAGTGACCTTGAGAAGTGCTGTAGTGGTACTGTGTCCAGGTCGGAAACCAGACTGAAATGGGGTAAGCAAGTCATGAGAAAAGATGAAGGAAGACATTTGTTTGTGTGCAGCAGCCTCTAAGACTTTAGAAATTCATTATTAGTCATTATTCATTATTAGTAATTAGTGACATATTGATTCCAACGGCAATTTTTGAAATGTCCCGTCCCGTCACGCTTGGCTATGAACGCTCGTTCGGGTAAAGTCAGTTCGACTAAGGGATGAGAGATGAAGTTTTCGCTTCAGTCGTGAGGTCTTTAGGACACACTGAAGAGTAATAAATAAACGAGAATATGATTCATCAGAAACAGTGGTACATTAGAAACATTAGGTCAGGGAAATATAAATAAAGAATATAGACTTGGATCATCGTATTAGTAATTACCTGTTCTACTTCGTCTTAGTATTTAAATTGTGAAAAAACAAATTTACTACGTTCGATGGTCGATCTTTTATGACTTGTACCATACAGAAATTAGCATACCGAAGCTGCTATGATACGTCCCTCGCCTTAGAAAGCCAAGGCTGAACCTCAGCCAAATGTCACCGTGCCTGGATTTGCAGGCACCACTATAAGAAGAGCCCTGGATACAGCTTATGGCTCACAAAGTGAACGTTTTGATAGCCGCTAGTGTTGACAAGAACATATAATTGCTTTGTGGCATATAATTGGGGCTAGTAAAGAAGACAATATCTTATATCATATTTGACAAACCCCATGGTCTATGGTGGTGGAATGGCTAGCAAAGGTCACTTTCACTCCTAGGAAGCGGGTTCGATACACACACATAACAAACATTTGTGTGCATGAATATGTCTGTTTGTCTTGGTCTGGGTGTTTTCTACGTATTATTATGTTTTTATTTATAATAATATGTTTTTATGTACATATATCAGATGGCCCTGTGTAATTTGTCAAGGAATATTTCGGCTGCGCCAGATGAAAACCTAGCAAGGGACATTTTTGACAAAAATGTTTTTATTGCAGAATCGTTATAAACTAGTAAGTCCCTACAAATTAAAAAAGAAAACACCCGCGCGAAAATCTTACAAATAATCAGAGTTTTAAAAACTCATAACCTAGTAAGTGCACTATGTATCATTCCAGAACCATTTACAAACCTAGTATGTCGCACTGACCATTATCAAACATAGCAAGTCTCTGAGACTTGCTAGGTTTTTAAGTGGTCGATGCGTCTTGCTAGGTTTATTAGTAAGGGGTATAAATTATGCAAATACACAAGTATTATAATAATTTTTAATACATAATCATCGTTTATATTTATTTTATATAATAAAAGCGTTTTTAAATAGTTTATGTAAAAATTGTTCAATGGCTAGCTTGATTTACGTTATGGCGCTCTCCTGTAAAATTTTGGTTTGAGCACTTGCTAAGTTTTCATCTGGCGCAGCCGATTTATCGTGAGGCCTTGTGGGCCAGTGGCTTAAGTGGTGTGATTAAATTTTGGATGGAGATGATAGATTTGTAGCTGCAACACCAAACTGTCCCTCCCGATTTTGTTATCATTCGTTTTTTGAATTGCCTCCCTATGGATGCAAAAAACAAGTATTCAAGTCAAAAGTTTACTGATATTTTTAAAGTATCAAGAAGGTTCTCTAAATCTATTCATAATATGTCCAGATAAAATGGTGGCGTCGCAGGTAAATCATAATATCGCGGCGGAGGTCGAGTGCTGATGTAAGGGTCGATGTAAACGGTTTTTAGTGACCTGACTCGGAACCGCGCGGCTTACCCGCATTCTGTCATCTCTCCTTATTGTGATTACAGGTACAGACGCAATATTACTATTTTAGTAACTACTGGAAGTAAACATGAGATTTTGTTACCATAAATAAAATAAATAAATAAATATTTCTGGACAATTTACACAGCGACATCTAGTCCCAAATTAAGCGCAAAGCTTGAACTATGGGTACTAGATAACTGATATTACTTATAATTAAATAATACATTTTTTTTAAATACATACTTGTAATACATAGAAAACACCCAGACCAAGTCGAACAGACATGTTCATGCACACAAATATTTGCCTTGTGCGGGAATCGAACCCGCGACTTCGGAGTCAATGTGGCCATTGCTAACCATTCGACCACCGAGCTCGTCAAATAATAAAAAACCATAAGTAAATATAAGGTAAAGATGTGACGATGTTGCGATCTTATCTTATTTTATTTCTGTATTGCCAATATCGTTTTCAATTATATGTCTGCCATATAGTAATTAAAAAGGATGGTATTATATAATAAATACTAGCTGACCCGGCAATCGTAGTTTTGCTATAAAAAAATAGATAACAACCTATTCTCAGACCTACTCAGTAAAATCTACCTACTAAAATCGGTCAAGCCGTTTCGGAGGATTATGGTAACTAACATTGTGACACGAGAATTTTATACATATTAGGATTAAAATTAAATTACACGATTTTAGTAATCCTTTCTTAGCATAGTATAAAATTGTAAAGACTGTTTACAATAAGCCATGCAAACAAAGAAATTTTATGTTTGGTGGCATAAATAATTACATATTCTTGCAATGAAAGATAAATAATCTCAATACAGTTTGTATCATAATATGTCTGGTTTTATTATTTATTACGCATGTGTGTGTATGTATGTTTTAGATCCCCATCCAATAGTGTTAGATACTTAAAATCCGTGGTGCACGGCAGTTGAGCTTCACTTGACTAGCCATAGGCTTTTAATGCCTTATTTGCCATATTGCGCTGTCTCTTCCATTGCTAAGAGGGGAAGTCAAATTCCAAAAACGGTGTGAGTTCCACGGCAGCCGTAGTTTTACCTCCGGGACTGCAATGGACTTCATCGCTAATTGCCTTTTTTGCGGTCGCCGCTGTTAATCCTGGCTACACAGGAGACACAGTGGTGGGAATGTGTGGTGGGCCCCCGTCCCATTACATATGTGTAGGTAATTTATATACAATATTACTATATAATGTTAAAAGCTTAATGCCAGAGAAAACTGTTAGAACAAACAAGTAATTGGAAGAAAAATAATGTTTTGAACGAAAAATTTGAACAAAGACATTTTGTTGAGAGAACATTTACTATCCAAAAATATTCTTAGGAACTCCTCGCGACCAAACAACTGGGTTCAACTGATTGATGATCAAAGTCCAAAATAGACTATGAACGTAGACAATCATTAATTAATATAATTCCCGGGGATATTCTGAACAAAAACGGATTTAACGGACAGCTTCACAAATGTACAATAGCTTTCTCGCTATTTAAGGCCGACTCGTGGAATGTGCCAAAGTAATGAAACAGTAGGTACTTCATAACACTGACAACTGGCACAAACGTTTACTGACAACATTTAGCAACATTTGTTTCATGAACATTTTAAAAAGTGTAATCAAATGATTTTCTTCTGTTCTGACCAGATCGGTGGTCGAATGGTTAGCAATGTCCACTTTGACTACGAGGTTGCGGGTTCGATCCCCACACAAAACAAATATTTGTGTGCATGAACATGTCTATTTGTCTTCGTCTGGAGGTTTCATATGTATGTAATTACAAAAAAATATATATTTAACTATATTATCAGTTACACTAGGTAACTGATAATATAGTTAAATATTTTTTTTTAGCCATAGTACGTGCCATAATTTTTTCCAGGAATATTTATTTATTTTGCCCTCCTTCCTCTCTTGTAAGTTTTCACTTATTACCATAATACTCGTATGTGCTGAAAACCACGACGAGAGCGGTCGATGACATTTCTCCAAAACTCTCTCTTCACAAAAACAAATACTTAATTATGCGCCTTTTAAATTTTTTCTACAATTACACTTGAAAACATTTGTGAGTGGTTGACCAAAAAGGGACCTGGAGGCATTGGAAACCGTTATTTATTTATTTTTTGAATTTGTGGTCTTTTAGCTTTGTTTTGGTCTAACCAGAATATTTTTAGGTGTCGTTGTTTTTTTTTAATGATGTTTTTGTGAGCCGAGGCAGTTTTGGAAAAATTACACCTTCAAACTTCAAACGCGATTTACTCGAAATCAATTGGTCAACCTTTAACACTTCTAGAAAATAATAAATATAATGGAATAATAAACATAAAATAATAAAAATAAACTGGTTTATAAAAATGTAAACTTGGTATATCCAAAGACTACGGCAATGGAATGGACGGATAGCGATAGACAGCGAGGTGATTCCATCATTTTTCCGCAATTTTGTATATACAACATAAAATACACACATACCCATCCACACACAAAAAAAAAACAAGATTTTTTTATATGACAGGGGAGCAAACGAGCATGTGGGTAGGGTTGCCAACTTTTTTTACAAGAAATAAAGTATATTGAGGTCTGAGAAGAATATTAAACAGTATTTTAGAAAAATGAACAGTATTTTATTTATTTAATGTTTTAAATACATATTTTTAAGACCTTCTCGCACAACTTATTAATATAGTCTTTTTTTTTAAAACTTATTATGCCTCACCACAATTATAACTAAAATTAAAACGAGCGAGGAGCTCATTTAAAAAAATAATATGTGAGCTCTAAGTCTAACATTAGTGTTAAGTATTTTGATGCTGAAAACAGTATTTTGTATACTTTATTTTTGTTCAACAGTAAAAAGTATAATGTAGTGAAAAACAGTATAATACTGTTTTTAACAGTATAGTTGGCAACCCTACATGTGGGTCACCTGATGGAAAGCAATCACCACCGCCCATGGAGATCAGCAACCTCAAGGGGTCGTCGGTCCGCTGCCAGCCTAAATTCTTTCCATTCTTTTTGGTGACCTCACTCACTCGCAGGAACACAACAACCATCAACTCAACAACAAAAAAATAAATAAAGCATTTATCACATGGATCCTTACTAATAAGATACTGATGGATACTTTTATTAAATCATAATAATACGATATGTACGATTTAATAATAACTTTTATTAAATCGTAATAAATGGAGCATCTCTTATTTGAGTGTAGGTAAATTTGAACTTTCGTGTTAAAACTGAGACACTGAAAATTGGTTGTAGGAAAAGATAAATTTAGAAATTCACTGCAATGGAATCGATCTCGGCGAGCGCGGACGTAGATAACCGCATTCTAACATAAAATGAGTCCATATTCCATAGATATTTGTATTCATTTCATGTACCTCCACCTCACAGAATACCGCAGCCAAATAACAATTCCCTTGAGGGTTGTTGTGTTCCTGCGAGTGAGTGAGGTCACCAAAAAGGAAGGAGATGCTGCTTGGGCAGCGGGGGTGGCGGCGACGCGCGAGCGATATTTTATGTTTCGAGTTAATATGGCTACGGTAACCGCTTCACATCAAGCGGGTCGTATGCTTGTCTGCCACCCGAAGTAGTATTAAAAAAACATATTCCTACTAGCTTCCATGCTAACATTACTTGCATGCGGTGCACCATGTCGTTTAGCTAACTAGGCTCTGGTGAAAGAGGAGTTGCATGTCGAGTCCCACTGGAGGCCTACAAAGGATGCCTGAGTTCCTGCGAGCGAACATCCGACCTGGATATAAAAAAACTTCGGATGATATTGAAATTAACCATACACGAAACTGTAATCCGATATGTCGTTTCGGAGAAACTTTCAGACAGATAAAAATTATGATAGCGCCAGTTCGCTATGCCTTATCATTCTTTCGGCAAAGCACAGTACAGAAAAATAAGTTTCTTGTTTTACTATATTTTTTATACTGTGGCCAAAGCATCGTTTGCCAGTCAGCGGGTCCACTACCTGCAGATGAGGTTGACTTTGGCTCTAAAAAAATAAATAATAAATATTTCTGGACAAATTACACCTTAAGAAAGCGGCTGGGAGCGGCTGGATGCGGAAGGCGGAGGATCGTATCTGGTGGAAGGCATTAGGGAAGGCTTATATCCAGCAGTGGGTAGATACAGGCTGATGATGATGATGATGATGATGAAATTACACACGGCCATCTAGTCCCAAACTAAGCAAAGCTATTGTGTAATGTATGTAAATGTTATTTTTTAAATAGAAGTATGTATTTAAAAAAAATACATTTTTTTTTAAAATACTTACTTGTAATACTTAGAAAAATGCCCAGACCAAGACAAACAAACATGTTCATGCACACAAATATTTGTCTTGTGGGGGGATCGAACCCGCGACCTCGGCGCCAAGTGGCCATTGCTAACCATTCGACCACCGAGCTCGTCATAAAAATAGTGATGAGCAACATCAACTAGAAAATCCTCCTCAAATATCATCTTAATCTTTCTCTAGCAGCTAGTTACTATTCGCCAGCGGGCTACTCTCAACTCAACTTGCAATGTCAAGCAGTAGCTCAGTACCTCTCTGAAATAGTATCGATTCACGAGTGAATAATGCACACTGCATCCGCCCGTCCGACGGTCAATTAGTTGCAGTCTGCGACCGCTGTGTTTATGCCATTATATCCGAGTGTTTTTATAAAAAAAACTAGTTGACTCGCGCAACTTCGTCTGCGTGTGACAGAGCGTTCAGAGTGAAGCGTAAGGTTACCATTTGAAAGGTTATAGTGAGCCAATCTTAAAAGATACACATATGCTGTCACAGACTTTTTTTTAGAACTTTTTAAGCTGAATAATTACGTAGTATATAATTACTGCGTAATTTGAACCGTTTACGCAGCGCACGTGACGGAAGCTTTCAAAAGGACATTGAAATTTTTCCCATTTTTGCAACATTTTTCATAGGTGATCTGCTCCTATTGGTGGTAGCATGATGTTATATAGCCTATAGCCTTCCTCGAAAAACAGGCTAATATACTAAAATATTTTTTCAATTCGAATTAGTAGTTCCCGCGATTAGCGGGTTCAACCAAACAAACAAACTCTTCAGCTTTTTAATATTATAAAACAAATCATACTAATATGGCTGGGAGTTGGGACGGCTAAACTTGGAGTTCATCAACTATTATTACTAGGAATTTAAATAAATAATATTTCTAATATTTCTGAACAATTTATTTATAGAGTCCCAAATTAAGCGCAAAACTTGTACTTTGGGTATTAGATAACTGATAATGTACTTAAATACATTTTTTTGTAAATACATACTTATAATACATCGAAATCACCTAGACCAAGACAAACAGAAATGTTCATGTACACAAATGTTTATCTTGTGCGGGGATCGATCCCTCGACCTCAGAGTCAAAGTAACCATTGCTTTCGACCACCGGGCTCGTTGAATTTAACAATACGTCTTTACAGTTTTTTCAATAATAATCATAATACATGGGGGGGGGGGGGGGGGGGCTTCATCATAGGCTTCTCATTTACTATTATTTGGGGTCGGCGTAGTATCCATCTTTCTCTTCCATTTACCCTTATGAGACGCCAAATCTACAGTTACTCATTTCTTACCCATATCATCTCTCACACAATCCAACCACCTCTTTTTCGGTCTTCCTCTCTCATTATATCAATTTACATTCAAATTCATCGTATTGTTTGTCTTTGTCCCTCCGCCATACCACGAAAGGCGATTAAGAACGTTAGCTAGAAAAGGAGCTATATGTTCCTATAGGATCCTATATACTAATGCCGATCTCGTCATTTCTAACAGTCTTAGATTCTATTGTTTACCCCAGCTGGATAATCTCTCCAAGTTCAAAAGGGGCACAATTCATTGAAAGAGAATTTAATCGTGTCAAGGTACAAAATTTCGATTAAGGGTCAAGACAGGCGACGTACTACTATGGTTATTTATAACATCTACATTTGAAGGACAGTGGGGGTGATACCCTGCCAGCATCAATTTGGATGGAAGACATTGGTGCTGAAAGGGATCGCCCCATTCCAAGGCCATATCAGGAAAAGCGATTTCCTCTAATCGTTTCCATCACAGGTGCAACTTTCAAACTTCCTCTATTATACCTAATCATTCCTTATCTTATCCATTGTAGTTACGTCACATATCCATCTCAGCATTCACATCTAGAAGCGACCATGTGATATAGTAGGGATACAAAATACTCAAGGTCTACCTATTTGAGCAAGAATAATTCCTTATATCTTATCACTCCCAAATTCTCTTCAAAAATCTCTAAAAATTATATTTAATTAGGTACTTAGAAGCGTTCATATTAGATGTAAGCATAATAATGGACACCTCGTTTC
Source organism: Hypsopygia costalis (assembly GCA_937001555.2). Taxonomy (NCBI): domain Eukaryota; kingdom Metazoa; phylum Arthropoda; class Insecta; order Lepidoptera; family Pyralidae; genus Hypsopygia; species Hypsopygia costalis. Next base: position 24,590,130 of record OW443338.2, on the reverse strand, counting down.
TACCCAGCCTTTCGGCTACACTTATCCCACTCGTGGGATACGGTTATCCCCTTGATAGTAGAAATTTAGAGCAACTTCGCTACGTTGATGTAATGGGAATTGGCGGGTTTTAACACAAGGCGGCTGACTTTGACTACTGCCATCTAATGATAAAAGAACTGATAGCTGAAGGCGCCCTTCGAAGTATGGAGGAACTCTAGAAAAATAAATCCTCTATACACAGCCTCTGCCCCCTTACCACCTACTCTTATTGCGATTCAATAACTGGATAGAGTGCTTATTCATACCAATGAATAAGCGACTCTATTTCAAGAAATATTACCGTCTCAGGCTCATCGAACACACAAGCGAAGCAACATAGAGCTGGGCCCTTACCACCAACTCTTATTGCGATTCGATAACTGGATAGATTGCTTATTCATACCAATGAATAAGCGACTCTATTTCAAGAAATAGAGTCGCTAGTCGCGCAAGAAATTAGTCGCGGTAATATCGTACAAAAAAAAAATTGGGCGTGGCTATGTCATGGTCACAGCCTCGTGTTGTAATTGAATACGTTATATGCACTAAAATTATCTCAAAACGCGCAGCGCTTCCCCCTCCCCCGCACGCCATATTCCATAGTCCTTACTTAGCGTAATAAATTCTTTGATCCTTATGATTGAATTTTTAATGGAGATGATAGATTTGTAGCTGCAACACCAAACTGTATCCCCCGATTTTGTTATCATTCGTTTTTTTTAATTGCCTCCCTATGGATGCAATTTTAACGACGTATTCACGTCAATACAGTTCACAATGTTTCCGCATCTTTTAAATCGATTTCCGTATAACAGATTATGTCGCGCCGTCCGTCGTTAATCAGACGCAAATACGCAATCAGTGGCCGCATTGCGTATGCATCGCGCGGATTTACACAGCCTCTGCTGTGAGCAATATCTAAAATGCGCTTAGATTTGTTTCACTAGTCAGCGAAATTAATTGAGCTCAGGACATCGTCCGGTCGTTCTGTCTGTAAGTTGCCATGAAACTCAAAATTTAGAAATTCTGACTTCGGATTCGTGTAGAGCATCAGAGAGTAGTAATGTAAGTAAATATAAATAAATAAATATTGTCAGACAAATTACACAGCGCCATCTAGCCCCAAAGTAAGCGAAGCTTGTGTTATGGGTACTAGACAACTGATAAACATATGTAAATACATTTTTTTTTTTGTAAAATACATACTTATGATACATAGAAAACACCCAGACTAAGACAAACAAACATGTTCATGCACACAAATGTTTGTCCTATGTGGGAATCGAACCCACGAGCGTTGGTGTCGAAGCCGCGTCATTGACCGCTACGCCACCGAGCTCGTCAAATCCTAAATATATATAAAATAAGTTACCTTGGTTTTCGGATATCAATTCGGGATTTCGAAAAATAAAAAATAAAAAAATTTCGCTCTCGTCCGATGTTTTTTCTGTTGAAATTGCTATTGATTGAAAAAACACATTTTTCTGAGTGAAGCGAGCGGAACGCCGAAAAAATTATATACGGCGAAAAATCATTCTTTGAAATGAATAGGCACCAAAACCACTGAACCGATTTTGATGAAACTTGTCACAATTAAAGACCTCGACATGTTTGAGGTTTGAGTCGAAAACAAATTGAGATCGATCATGTCCTTGAGGAACGATCATTAAATACATTTTCCATTGAAACCCGGCACCCAACGTTTTCAACCATCAAGCAAACATTTTTATACTACGTCGGGCGGTAAAGCATCCGCCTGATGTAAAGCAGCTACCGTAGCCATGTAAAAGATCGTAACGAGAAATAGCGCGCCACGAACCCAGCTGCCAATGCAGCAAAGGCAGTTTTCATTTTCACCTACCGCTTACGCGGTCGAGTCTGTAGCCTGAGTTTGTAGGTAGCTTACGCGGTAGTGGTCTGAGTTATCTTCAGCTGGCGGCACCGGTAAGTCAAAATTTAAATTGTGCCATTAATGGTTGCCATTTAGGCGTTTCATAAACATGGCTATGTTTTTTAATTTTCAAGTAATTTATTTTAAAATTATAGTGCAAGGTATATTTTGGGATTGATAAGTAAAGTAAAAATCATTTTTGTATTAAAAATTTTCAATACATTAAATTAGGAAGCCCTGCCCCCCTTACCACCAACTCTTATTGCGATTCAATAATTGAATGGAATGCTTTTCATACCAATGAATAAGCGACTTTATTTCAAATTCCATTGGTCGCTTATTCATTGGCATGAATAAGCATTCTATTCAGTTATTGAATCGCAATAAGAGTTGGTGGTAAGGGGGCAGGTCTTCATATTAGAATTCACTGAGTTGCGGTACTAAACACTCTTAAATTTTTCTACTTTGCTTTTTCGTCGTCGTTAACAGTTGAGATATGGGTCTCCTCATTCGAAGGGATTTAGAGCGTACTCATGTTCGATTGGACTGACACACGCAACGACGCCGTCCAGTTCTTCATAACGTCTTTGATTATAACTACTATAAGACAAGATTGAACCCAAAATAGTTTTGTCAAAAACTGTATATTGTGTGCATATACGGCTCAATGGGTATAACGGAAATGCATATGCAACGATGTGTGAGATGCGTTCCGACGTCGACGACTAACAACACGTCGCGATGTCGCCGCGGTACCGTCGCGAGCACGTCACAAAACCATTGAACGGGCAATACCTATGACCTCCATAAACACACATCTTATAAATGTTAAAACTCACGGGAGACAATATAATAAATTAATTATTTATATTTTTAATTATTAGTAAGTTATTTTCATTATGTTAAATTTATACCATATAATAATTGATGAGATTAAACTTGTCAATTATTATTTATATTAAATGGGTCACTCCGCGTTTATTTGCCGGGAAAGCCGACTGGTTTCGAACGGAGACCTCAAACGGAGACCTTCATTAGGGCGAGTGTGGAGACGTGTCCACCATGTCTCGATCGCGACATTGTATTCTATTGTAATAACTTTATTGTACGATATAGAAACATAAATATATATATAAATAAAACAAAGTCGGGTTTGTACGAATACTTTTAACTCGAGAACCGAAGGACTGATTTTCATGGTTTTTAATTTGTTGGATTTGTATCCGTCCCGAATAGCAGAATAACTATTAAAAACATTAAAAAATTGACGAAAAAATAAAATAAAAGAAAAAACATTTCCCCATACAAATAAAAGAGTCAGTTGAAAAAGGAATGCGATATTTATTGGTTGTCAAATATCAAAATGTCAAATCAATTGGTGTCACTTTTATGTCACGAAAGTTGTCCGTGATTTGTTTTGAAAAATGTAGAATCTATGGGGGAGAAAACTTCAAAAGAAATGACAAGTACAAATCACCAAAACGATAAAACCGATTTCAGAACTAAAAAATAAAACGTTTTTTTTAAATTGAGCAATAAGGAAATCTTTATTTTTATGAAATCTTCAGTTTTTCCCTCAACCGAAGGGGTTTAAAAGAAATACTACACCATGCTTGACGTGTCTTTCGAAGCACGGAGGAGCTCTCGGTAATATACACCCATCCGTGTACAGCGTGTTCAATTAGACTGACACGCGCAGTGACGCCTTCGAGCTTCTCTATTGTTTTCTGTTATTCATTGTATTAATTCCATAAAATCATAAATTTAGTTCAGTTAATATGTACCACGACATTCATTGATTGTTAGGCGGTACGAAGTTCGCCGGGACAGCTAGTATAATATAAAAGAGACTTTAACGTACAGTGACGTACTTATCCCATTAGGGATTTCCTGCAGTCAACCATAGATAACTTAAAATGATGCTCAAAACCAACAAAATTTTAAACATTTACCCGATGAATAAATATGTCTGTAAAACGACCATAACGACACTGCTGAAAAGTTGGAATTATGAAGAAACTGGGAGATTTTTAGAATAATAAATTAAACATTAAACATTAAAAGTAAAAATATTTTATTATAAACACATCAAAACACACACACACTCACACACACACGCGCGCGCACACGCACACACGCACACCCACACACACACACACACACAAGTTAGTCTTCTAAGTGTCTACTAAGTATCACCACATAATAATATACACTGTATCACTCTGGATCTAAACTATTGTTATGGAGAGGCAGGATTTCTAACACAAATATATTTTTATTTGAAAGAAATCCTAAATCGCAACACGGAAATGTAATCTGATACTGAAAAAAGAAGTCTCCTTTTATTGTTAATTTTATTCTGTTAAAGAAATAAAATTTAATTTTTATTTTTGCATACCTAGTTGTTTTCCAATTTGAAGGATGAGATAGACTATGTTATATACAAGTAACATATAAGTATGGTAGTAGCGTAGTACTTTTTTATGTAAAATCTAAATTGGAATGTTTCTGAGCGCCATTTGTACCCTCTGTTAAGCCATTTGAATGAGCGTGAAAAACCGAAAATTCAGGTTTCGGCGGCACGGGAATGGTCCTCAAAACCCTCTATCAAAGGTCGGACGTGCCGATGGATGCGACAATTAGATTTGTTAGTGGATGCGGGATTGGGCATCGTGTGTGTTGTGTACGGGGACTGAAATACTGATATTTAAAATTATCGATACCTACTTCACAAATGCGTGCGTGATAGTGATAAAATACATTGTTTGGGTGTAAGTGGTTCATCAAGATCTTTGAACCAAAGCCAACTTCACCTGCACGTGGTGCACCCTGCTGACTGACAAACGAAGCTCTGGCGAAAAGAGAGGTAGGGAGCGTAATTGTAAGCTACCCAACTGGGGAATGTACCTCCACCTCACAGAATACCGCAGCCAAATAACAATTCTTTTGATGGTTGTTGTGTTCCTGCGAGTGAGTGAGGTCACCAGAAAGAAAGGAAGGAGTTGCTGCGTTGGCAGCGGGGGCGGCGGCGCGCGAGTAATATTTTATGTTGCAAGCGTTAATATGGCTACGGTAACGTAGCGTTTTGCGTTCACGTATGACGTTTCTAAGTGCTTTTTACCAAGGAATAAAGAATTTTTTTATTTTGATTTAACCGCTTCACATCAGGCGGGCCGCATGCTTGTCTGCCACCCGACGTAGTATAAAAAAATAATAATTGCTAAACGCTATTGATGAGGTACCAATGTTAGATATTTTAAATCCGTGGTGCGCGGTAGTTAAACTTCACTAGCAATCTCTTTAGGCTTTTGATACCTTATTTGCTGTATAGCTGTCTCTCACATTGCCAAGAGGGGAAATCAAATTCCATAAGCTTACTACTCCTACTAATTTGTTCTGATTAAATTCGTTGTGAGTTCCAAGGCAGCCGTAGTTTTACACCCGGGACTGCAGTGTACTTCATTGTTCATTGCCTTTTTCGATGGTCGCCGCTGTTAATCTTGGCTACACAGGAGACATGGTGGTGGGAATGTAGGGTAGGCCCCCGTCCCGTTAAAAAAAAAAATATATATAAAATTAGCAATTTTAACAGTAAAACTAGTGAATCAAATCTAAGCGCATTTTGGATATTGCTCACAGCAGAGGATATTTTTATGCGTTTACAGGATGAAGTTATTTACGAATCCATCCGCACAAAAGTGGCAATAATCCTGGCCTGCTGTAGCCTGTAGGAATAAGTAGCCTGTAGGATCTTGGAATAGCAATCACCACCATCATCATCATCACCAGCCTGTATCTACCCACTAATGCTTTTCCCCATATGCGATCCTCCGCTTTCCGCATCCACCCGCTTCTAGCCGTTTTTTTTAAAGAAATACCAAACTATATCAAAGCTAACTTTGAAAATATTTTTAATCAACGGCAGGTCACAAAGTTCCGCAGTTTGCGCCACAAATTCTATATTTCTATCAACCACATTTTATCTCCCATAAAGTTTAATATCAACATAAATGGAACTTGCCTGCGGGTAGTTTTATTACAGTACGTTGCAATGGTAGTATACATCATTATTTTGTATATTAGAACAATAAAAACATTTAATTTTTTTGTATTGATGGTTGGGTATGAATAATTTTTATGTTAATTTATTTTTTGCAACCTTTTTTTGCAAGGCAGTAATAACTTTGAAAGTGCATGTATTTTCGTCGTTAACTTGGACCTGGACGGCAGTTTCGAAAGTGAAACATTATGTATTTGAAAAGTATATTTATTGTATAACAACACAATATACAAATAGATTATTAAAAGGCAATTTTTGTACATAAGCGGATTTACTTTGTAAGAGATTACTTCTATTGGATTTTTCAGAGCTTGAAAGTAAGTTGTATCGCACTGGAATCATCGAATGCTAGTTCCACTCGAATCAATAGCCATTGGCACAGAACGATTGTAGCATGGAGACTTCAAATTGGAAAAAGCAGCAGAGCACAAACATCTTACTAGATGAATCGACAAAATATGATATATGATAAATGACTGCTAGAGTCTGCAGAAAGTCGAAGTCTGCGAATTACTCAAATTCGATCCCCCCCCCCCCCCCTGTATCAACGAAACTGTTATAAATGGAAGTAGTCCATATAGGAAAACTATCACGGCTAAGTAGACTTTACAAGTTAAGTAATAGCCGACGAACTTATAAAATGTAATGCAAGACGAATAGAATTGTGTACCAGAGGCTAGATGGCGCTTTAGTTATATGTTCACTTTAAAAATAAATAACTAAATTAAAATAAAACAACAGACATGATTTTTTTTTGCCGTTTTCATAGATAGTGGTCGGAACCCTTCGTGCGCGAGTCCGACTCGCACTTGGCCGGTTTTTTGGATTAGAATTAATTTAGAACATTTGTCAATAATATCTATCACACCAACCGACATGTACCATTAAAAATATTTTACAGATGTGCCAATTTCATTGCCGGTGCGTGTAAATAGTTTATGATCAAGACGGCCATCAGCGCTGTCTCTTGCCAAACTTTTTTATCTGTTCGATCAGTAATTAAAGACCACCTACTTTAATATTCTTCAGTGGAAAACTTTCAGGGACTCCTCAAAGGTGTACGGGACTTTCAGTCTTTCGTTTTTGAACGAAATATTGGAGATGCTAGTTCGTTACTGGTTTATTTTTATTATCAAAGTAATAAAACTGAAGACTTTTATTTTACTAATAATACATGTAAAAAAGTTGCTTCAAGCCGTAATATCTCTTACTTGTTCATCGTGAATATCACATGTACAGTCGCATGAAAAAAATATATAATCATTCCAATCATTATGAGACTATTGTTTTCTTTTCTGAACGTACAAAATTTTAATGCACCGAGGTGATAGTTTTGGGTGAATTAAGTACTACGTGCTACGGCGTGAGCAAGGCGCTGATTTTTAGTAAAAGTTAAAACCCATCACTGAAATACGGGACACGAAAGGTCAGAAATTCATTGCGCATCTAAGCGAATAATAATTTGAAACAATAATAAATCAGATGGTATTGAAATACTGACAATGAAATTATATTAAAGTAAGAACAATTTAAATAATGAATGATATTAGTACAATTTTGTCACACAAAAATAGCTTTAAGCACTAAATAATCGAACGCAATAATATGATTGGCCGCGTGGTTTCCGGCAGACTAGAATAGAATCACTCCGTCTCTTCCCGTGGATGTCGACTAAGGGAAATACATTATAAAACATCGATCAGGCCTCCCCAACCGTCTGGCCAGCGTGGGGAGTGTAGGCGAAATCCTCCTTCTGTCTGGGACGGACGAGAGAGGGTCGTGCTCCTGTAGTGGAGACTAAAATGACCTGATGATGATGATGATGAATAATATAATAGTGCGTGTTCTGTCGTGAGGCATGTTATTTACAATATTTCTAGTGCAATAATGTACACAAAAGTACACTATTTCTACACATCTACATCGGAATATTACTCTGCAATGAATATTTTTAAACACGCTTCCATTTTTCCACATTTCTCAAGCTTCATCTAAATGATACCCACTTCAAATAAGAGACCCGACATTTGGTTAAACTTTTACGAAATAAAAGGGTTGTTACACGCTGAACGTCTTTCTTCGGACGCATCCGGACGGTCTCCGGCGACTTTTGACTGACGTTTTAATGGACTCTCGCGAATTTATTCAAAGGCCTTCCGTTCCGGACAGCTACTTACGAATAAAAGAATTTTGTTAAAATAACAGCAAAAACTATTGTTTATTTTTAGTTTATATTTTAAGTCTAGCTTTTATCCGTGTAGGGACGTAGTCCCGCAGTTCGGGGAAAATAGCATATTCTTTCTAAGCGTTTGGTTTAGGCTATCTTTATACCAAGCGTATTCAAAGCCGGTTCAACGATTTTAACGATCAATGCTTAAATATACGGCGTGCCTGATGTGAAGCGGTTGCCGTAGCCATATTAACACTCGCAACATGACATATTGCTTGCACGCCGCCATCCCCGCTGCGCTCTCCTAGTGACCTCACTCATTCGCAGAAACACAACAATCCTCAAGGGAATTGTTATTTAGCTGCGGTATTCTGTGAGGGGGAGGTACTTCCCCAGTCAGGCAGCTTACAAAATGCGTCATACCCCACCTCTCTTTTCGCTAGAGTCTCGTTTGTCAGCCAGCAGGGTGTCAGCACGTTCACACAAAGACTACTCGGATAGGAATTTAATTTTTGTAGTATTCTCGACACTCATGCCCTCCACCCAAATAAATTGTAACGTACAATTTTAACGTATGGAATGGTTCTTATGGGAACGAATGTTGAATATGCGGAAAAAATTATACGTGAAAAATTCGAATCTAATTGTCATCGTACGAACGCGGACTGCGTTCGTACGATGGTATGGTAATGGTAATGGTAAGTCACTATGATAACGTAACTAATGAACATTATGGGAATCAGACTCCTGGCTCTCGAGCCCGCGACATCACCTCGACTCCAGTGAGCGTCCTCCCTTAGAGTGAAACACATTCTATAAAATGTCATGTCAATCCATTATGTCAATATCAGGTGCAATTTGGTCTTGTTAAAAGTACCGAGATTTTCTAACAGTGGTTCTTAACCTTTTGTCGATGGCGGATCATGCAACATTTTTTTTATAATGTAACGGACCACCAAAATGGGTTGGAATACTCAGCATTTTTAAATAATAATTAAAAAGATTTTTATCCTCATAATTCTATAATATAATCAGTTTTTCAGTATTATTTCAGCCTATTACTGCTTTCTGTATCGATATTTATATACTTAGTGCCTTATCGGTATACTTTCAGAGCTGTTTCGTTTAGGATGAAATCAGGCAGAAATAAAATATCCACAGGAGCGCTCAATACTGCTCGGGGACCACTTGAGGTGCTCTCACGGAACACTAGTGGTCCGCGGACCATAGGTTAAGAACCACTGAGCTAGATAAAATTTTTCTTCTTAAAAAAATGTTGAAGCCGATATGTACCTCCAATAAATAATATCAGTAATATTGTACTGTGGTAACAAAAAGAAACGAATATCATCTCCATACCATTGGGTATTAAACCATAAGTTTCACATAGGATCAGAGAGAGATAAAGGTTGGTTTGAAGAGGGTTAAAAGTCAGATTACCGTCAATTTTCCGCTTTGGAAGAGTTGCATATGTCTTGTGCCAGAATTCCAACTGAACACTACCTGTACACAAAGATGAATGGTATGTCTGTCTATGTTTATAATTTTATATTTTACTAAATAAATGTGAAATTTTGTGAGGATGCCCATGTTATTTACTGTCCACGGCTAAACAGACACATGGATTAAATGAAATCATTTAAATAATATTATTATTGTCATAAATATGAATATTATTCTTAATTTTTTGTTGTGTAATTTTGTGATAATTTATGAAAATTTTCGCATGTAAATAGAATGTGTTCTGTGAGATATTTTGGGATAGTTTTTGTCTACGTATTGTGTTCAAGCGAGGCGAACACGCGCCGTGGCCGTGTGGTTTCCGGCAGACTAGAATAGAATCACTCCGTCTCTTCCCGTGGATGTCGTACAAGGCGACTAAGGGAAATACATTATCAAACATCGATCAGGCCTCCCCAACCCGTCTGGCCAGCGTGGGGTGTGTAGGCCAAATCCTCCTTCTGTCTCGGACGGACGATAGAGGGCCGTGCTCCTGTAGTGGAGACTAAAATGACCTGATGATGATGATGATGATGAGGCGAATCCGCACGTAGAAGCTATAATACAAAACGAATAGTTTGCGGAGGTTATCTGGAAGAGATTGCTCATAGCGATGATATCTATATATTAGGTTGGGGAAAAAGTCTTTTCGTATTTTATATGAAAATTCAAAACATTTTTTAATAAAGTTTATTTACATTTAACTAAAGTATGTAGGTGCCATTTTGTTCGATAACTTTTTGCCATCTTGTAGGTAGAGACATGATCCCATTACTATAGAAATTTTGGGACTTCTGTTCAAAAAAAAACCGGACAAGTGCGAGTCGGACTCGCCCACCGAGGGTTCCGTAGGTACGTAGTATCATTATTAAATTTGATATTTTTCATTATAAATAAGAAATAATGCGTCGAAAAAAATAAATAAAATATATTTTGCAATGTGTACATCAAGCCCTTTCATATGATACCCCATTTGAACTAGTAGTTTCAATTTGAAATTTCGACACCCTATAAAAATATAGACCCCCTATTTTTTAAGATCTATTTACAAATGTATAGTTTTGAGATTTATTCCTGTACTTGTAGTCTATAACGATGTTACTTGCCAAATTTCATAGTTCTAGGTCAACGGGAAGTACCCTATAGGTTTTGATTCCCTTGAGTGTGTCGTAATATGCGTTTTTTGCTGAATAAACGGCCGTAACTTTTTTCTACGTAAACTTAGCAGTTTGATTTTTTTTTAACTTCATGGGACCGTAGACCTGAGTATACAGTTCAAATTTCAGCTTGATACCTCCACGCATTCTCGACATAGAAATTCTTGACAGACAGACAGACAGACAGACAGACAGACAGACAGACGGACAACAAAGTGATCTTATAAGGGTTCCGTTTTTCCTTTTGAGGTTCGGAACCCTAAAAACCACGACAAGTGGTTTTGGCAGTCTTCTCGTGACATTGCCTAAAGAATTCTGAAGAGACCGAAACAGGTGGAAATCAGAAGGTGCAAGGTCAGGACTATACGGCGGATGCATTAACACCTCCCAGTCAAACTCTCTTAATTTTTGCTGAGTGGCTAAAGAAGTGTGAGGTCTAGCGTTATCATGATGAAAAATCACACCCCTTCTGTTAATTAATTCCGGCCGCTTTCTCTCAACTTTTTGCTTTAATCTCATCAGTTGTTCACAGTAGAGTTCAGAATCGATAGTCCTGCCTGGCGGTAAGAGCTCATAATGAATAATGCCCTTCCAATCCCACCATACACACTTCATCACCTTGTTGCGGGTTAACCCGGGTTTTGCCAGAGTCTGTGAAGCCTGACCGGCCTTTGACCACGACCTTTTTCGCACGTTCTTGTCGTACGTGATCCACTTTTCATCACCAGTTATAAGCTTCTTCAAAAACGGTTCGCTTTCATTACGTCGTAGTAAAGAATCGCAAATGAGTACACGGTTCATTAAGTTTCTTTCAGTGAGATCGTGAGGCACCCAAATATCGAGCTTTTTAGTGTACCCAGCTTTTTTCAAATGCGCCAAAACTGTTTTGTGGTCAATTCCTAATTCTTCAGCTACGTCGTAACTACTGATATGCCGATCTTGCTCCACTTTTTCAAAAATGGCATCCATTTTATCCGTAACAGGGCGACCAGAGCGACGTGCAACTTTCACATCAAAATTTCCTGATTGAAAACGCTTAAACCAAATTTGTGCTACTCTCACAGACACTGCACTAGGTCCATAAACGTCACAAATTTTTTTCGTAGCTTGCGTTGCATTTTTACCTTTTTTGTAGTAAAATTTTAAAATGAATCGAATTTCTTCATTAGATTCACTCATCTTGACAGTAAAAAAAACAAATGAAAATCACACATTTACTTAATTTGAATTTGGAATTATCTTTTTTAAAATTTAAACTTTTTAAAGATATCAAAACCTGCCAGATACAAATGGTATAACCAAAGAGATTTTATTACAAGTTCATACATACTATAATGCGAAAAGACTTTTTCCCCTACCTATTATTATTATGTAAATTAATAAGTGAAGCAAAAACTTTATACCGCTTTTTACGAAAATTGCGCGGACGGTGGAGTATGAAATTTTGCACACTTATCTATATATATAAAAGAGTAAATCACTCACTCATCACGAAATCTCAGAAACTACAAGTGCTAGGAGTCTCAAATTTTGCAATAGGGTTCCTTTTAGGACGTAGGCGCTCACTAAGACGGGAATTTGGAAAATTCAACCCCTAAGGGGGTGAAACGGGGGTCCAAAGTTTGTATGGGGAAACAAGATTAGTTGGACTATTTTATCTGAAACTTTACACGAGCACTTCTGTGGATAAATGAGTAAACATGCGTTTCAGGATTTTTCAAAATTCAACCCCTAAAGGGGTGAAATGAGGTACAAACGTCTGAAAATCGTTATGGGTATTGTTTTTATGGTTTATCGGGTCGCTGATTCCGAAAACAACAGCTATTTTATAATCTAACATAATCGACGTGACACAAGAGCACTCCTGCGGGGGTGCGATGGGGTTGAAATGTCATAATATCAATATGGATGTTGATTCTATGGTTTTCTGAGACGTCAATTACGAAAATGGCATCGATTTGAAAACGTTGACACGAAATTTCCATTTTGGTATAAAAATCCAAGATTTGGAACACCTGATGCAGTTCCATAATGGTTCAGCTAAACTATAAGAAATATAAAAATGACGCCTTAGCAAATGTTGTTCAGTCTGATGAGTATTTTTTGTTGAGGTATAAAAATCCAAGATTTAGAACACCTGATGCAGATCCATAATGGTTCCGGTAAACTATAAGAAATATAAAAATGACGCCCTAGCAAAAGTTGTTCAACTTGATCAGCATTTTTTGTTGAGGTATAAAAATCCAAGATTTGGAACACCTGATGCAGAACCATAAAGGTTCATCTAAACTATAAGAAATATAAAAGTGACGCCTTAGTAAAAGTTATTCAGCCTGATGAGTATTTTTTGTCGAGGTATAAAAATCCAAGTTTTGGAAAACGTGATGCAGAATCATAATGGTTCAGCTAAACTATAAGAAATATAAAAATGACGCCTTAGCAAAAGTTGTTCAGCCTGATGAGTATTTTTTGTTGAGGTATAAAAATCCAAGATGCAGATCCATAATGGTTCCGGTAAACTATAAGAAATATAAAATTGACGCCTTAGCAAAAGTTGTTCAACTTGATCAGCATTTTTTGTTGAGGTATAAAAATCCAAGATTTGGAACACCTGATGCAGAACCATAAAGGTTCAGCTAAACTATAAGAAATATAAAAATGACGCCTTAGCAAAAGTTGTTCAGCCTGATGAGTATTTTTTGTTGAGGTATAAAAATCCAAGATTTGGAACACGTTATGCAGAATCATAATGGTTCAGCTAAACTATAAGAAATATAAAAATGACGCCTTAGCAAAAGTTGTTCAGCCTGATGAGCATTTTTTGGTGAGGTATATAAATCCAAGATTTGGAACACCTGATGCAGAACCATAATGGTTACGGTAAACTATAAGAAATATAAAATTGACGCCATTGCAAAAGTTGTTCAACTTGATGAGTATTTTTTGTTGAGGTATAAGAATCCTAGATTTGGAACACCTGATGCAGAACCATAATGGTTCAGCTAAACTATAAGAAATATAAAAGTGACAAAGCGAAAATGTTTCAGGATTGCTGTCTAATCGTTTCAGATGAATGCGAAAAAAAAAACAATAAGGCAGTAGAAGCTGTAGATAGAACTTTACATGCCCAAGGGTTTTTAAAAATATTATTAAAATTTGGGGAAGATCTCCTTCCTGAAGTAAAGTCAATGTTTAGCAGCGAAATTTGTATAATTGAAGCTGAGATTCTCACTGGGAGTGGTGCCGTTGAAACTGTATTTATTCCGCGTATACCACACTTTCTTCTTACGGCCGTGTGGTTTCCGGCAGACTAGAATAGAATCACTCCGTCTCTTCCCGTGGATGTCGTACAAGGCGACTATGGGAATAGTTTTTGTCCCAGAAATTACCTATTATTGTTGTTTATTGTACCTGTAGGCTCTATGTTCGACTGTATGTATTTTTTTTAGATTCAATGATTTCTCCGTCAGTTGTACAGCAATTTTAATAATTCTTATTCGTTTGAGAGGGTACACTCTCCAGGTGGTCCCATATTAAAATGAATGTTGCTAAGCGCAAAACTCGAGAACGGCTCGACCTATTCTGCTAATTTTTATTTTAATATTTTCGTTAAGGTATAAGGAAGGTTCTTATGTACATAAAAATTGCGAGAAAAAGAAAACAACACTTTCTACCCGTGCGAAGCCGGGGCGGGCAGCTATAGTTTATAATAGAGAAGGAGTGCAGAATGCTAATATTTTTTAAAAATTATGCATAAAAAATACATTCAATCTATAAAAAAAAACATTACACACTACCATGTATTTAAGACACGTCATACGCATATGTACTAAATAAATAAATAAATATTTCTGGACAATTTACACAGCGTCATCTAGACCTAAATTAAGCGCAAAGCTTGTGTTATGGGTATTAGACAACTGATAAATGTACTTAAATACATACTTTAATACATAGAAACGCCCAGACCAAGACAAACAGACATGTTCATGCACACAAATGTTTGCGGGGATCGAACCAGCGACCTCGGAGTCATAGTGGCCATTGCTAACCATTCGACCACCGAGCTCGTCATACTCTTTTGTTTATTGTTAAAGTCATATTTTTTTTTGTAGTGTATAAAAATCGAATTTGTCGTAACCTCTTCTTTGAGAAGCTCTCCTTCAGAGACACTGACATTTTCTAGTGTTATTCAAATAGCTCTCTTTATTTTAGTACATTTCAATTCCACTGCTTTTAGCAAACTGCTGACTCGGTGGGGGTGGGGTCGCGCTAAGCTGGCGACCGTTATCTGAATAAGATGCCCTTCGACGAGACGCGGCGCAGCTTGTTCCTCGAGTTTTCAAGGGGTTCGAAGTGAGGGGGATACGTTATATTGGGTAAGAATGGAAATGTTATGTGTATTTTTACCGACTTTAAAAAAAGGAGGTTGTTTTTACTTTTTGACTGATTTTGTCAAAAACTACTGATCCGAGTTGGCCTATCCAGTCAGTTCGTTTTCGCGATTCGAGTATATATTTTTCTGAGTTTTGATGTGTAACATTTGCTGACACTATAAGAAACCTATTAGGTATAGGTAGCTATAGACATAGCAATAAGTCAGTGAAAATTTAATTGAATGTAGTATATCCTCTTTTGTTTAGTCCATAATAAAAAAAAGAATCGTGCTCGTCAAGGGCTTTCATTTGATAACCTTATCACACGGGTTAATGTGGGCATTATAAATGGCCGTTTGGTGGCGGCTGCCATAATGGATGGAAAAAATGGCGATATTTAAGTAATCATGCATCGTCACCCAACCCACCGAGCACCCAACGAGAGTGCCAAATTCAGTTCAATCGGACACTGAAAAGTGAGTTAAAATTTAACTTGCAAATATCATAAAAAATTGCAAATATAATAAAAAGTAAGGACGAGCTCGGTGGTCGAATGGTTAGCAATGGCCACTTTGACTCCGAGGACGCGGGTTCGATTCCCGCACAAGACAAACATTTGTGTGCATGAACATGTCTGTTTGTCTTGGTCTGGGTGTTTTCTATGAATTATACGTATGTATTTACAAAAAAAAAATGTATTTAAGTACATTTATCAGTTGTCTAGTACTCATAACACAAGCTTTGCGTTTAATTTGGGACTAGATGGCGCTGTGTAAATTGTCCAGAAATATTTATTTATTTTTAACAATTACTGACTGATTTATCAACGCACCAGTTAAACCACTGGACGTATCGGGTTGAAATTTGATGGGCCCGATGGTCGAATGGCTAGCCATGATGCATGAACATCTCTGTTTGTGGGTCTGTAAGTGTTTTCTATGTATTATATGTATGTATTTACAAAAAAATAATGTATTGAAGTACAATATCAGTTATCTAGTACCCATAGTACAAGCTTTGCTTCGTTTGGGACTAGATGGCAATTCGTCCAAGAATATTTATTTATTTATACGCGTAGCTATTATCATCATCAGCTAAGAAAGGATTTTTGAAAATTCCTTCGGCATAAGCGCGTACAAAGTCGGGAACGCAAACTAGTATTTCAAGAAATAGTTATTTATTATGTAAAATATTTGATTTACAGTTCGATTACTTCATTCACTGATACAGTTCTTGCAGGAGAACAAAAATGATTGAAAAATGATGATTTTTAACGGTTCCCTTGAGGGCTGTTGTGTTCCTGCGAGTGAGTGAGGTCACCAGAAAGGAAGGAGATGCTGCGATGGCAGCGGGCGTGGCGGCGCGCGAGCGATATTTTATATTGCGAGCGTTAATATGGCTACGGTAACCGCTTCACATCAGGCGGGCCGTATACTTGTCTACCACCCGACGTAGTATAAAAAAAAAAATGATGATGACGTAACTAATGTGGATAAATACGATACTAAATAAAGTTTCTTATACAAATAACTGAAAATAGAACTTGTAGTCACCATTACCAGAGTAAGTTTAGCGGCCCACACTGTAACTTTAGAAAACTAGTCTTTTTTTATTTTTTTAACTTTCAGTTTTGTAACTTTTAGTTTTGATTACAGTTGCGAATTCTCATCATGTCCAGGCGGATTTATATAGTAAAACAAAGAGAAAGAGCTACGAAGTTTCTAAAATTTACCGTCAAGTTAAAATCATGCGAACTTTTGTACCTACTCGTATGGGGAGTAGGGTTGCCAACATTTCTTCGGCGAAATATAGTATTATTCAAAATAAGCTATAAAAAAATACACAATATAATCATCATCATCATCATAATCAGGTCATTTTAGTCTCCACTACAGGAACACGACCCTCTCTCGTCCGTCCCTGACAGAAGGAGGATTTGGCCGGAAGAGACGAGAGTGATTCTATTCTAGCCTGCCGGAAACCACAAGATAACAACACAATATAAATAATAAAATATAATACAAAATATAAAAATAGTACACTTCTAAAAAATATATTATTTTATTGTAAAACGCTCAAAGTTAATTTAAAAGCGCGTTCATAAATTTTAAAAATAAGGTTTTGTTTGTTAGATTTCGGTGTTGAAAATACAGTATTTTTGCATACTATATATTACTTCAACATAGGGTTGCCAACTATATTGTTAAAAACAGTATTATACTGTTTTTAACATTATACTTTTTACTGTTGAAAAAAAATAAAGTATACAAAATACTATTTTCAGCATCGAAATGCTAGTGTTAGACTTACGCAAGACTGTGAATTAATAAATTTTGCGAGAAGCTCTAAAAAATATGTATTTAAAACATTAAATAAATAAAATACTGTTCATTTTTTTTTAATACTTGTTAACATTCTTCTCAGATCTAAATAATACTTTATTTCTTATTAAAAAAAGTTGGCATCCC
Source organism: Hypsopygia costalis (assembly GCA_937001555.2). Lineage (NCBI taxonomy): Eukaryota > Metazoa > Arthropoda > Insecta > Lepidoptera > Pyralidae > Hypsopygia > Hypsopygia costalis. The sequence continues at coordinate 24,572,487 of OW443338.2, read as the reverse complement.
TACTTCAACAGTATAGTATGTACGCAGACCCGAAATATAGTACAATACCTACTATATATAACATTACGGTTGGCAACCCTAATGGGGAGTGATGACAAGTTGAATGTGATGTAGTTTTGTAAGTTACACATGAATGCATAGTTAGGTGAATCGTAAGTACTCTCTATCACAGCCTTGATAAATGCTAACTTAAAAATTTACAAGGGCAAATTGACATATTAATTACATATAGTTCACATAAAAATGTACACAATTTTATTCTATGTCTTTAAGCGAGAAATTTGTTTGACCTTACAAGAAATATTTTTATGCTGTAGTAATAGAATAACTTAATAATAAATTAACGTTTAGCTTGTAACAACAGATGACAATTACAAATAAATTTTAATACAAAAAAAAAAAACACAAAGGGCTTAATGGCAAAATAAAGAATTTAATTTAATTTCGTTTTTCGCTTATGAAGTATCGCTTATGAGGCGCTTATTCATTGGTATGAATAAGCATTCTATTCAGTTATTGAATCGCAATAAGAGTTGATGGTAAGGGGGCAGGACTCTTCTGACTTTCGTACTAAAAAGACTAAAATCGCAATAAAATTTTACAGGACTGATACTGTCTATTCAACGTAATCCATTCGATTAATAATAATTCGATACAACAGTGCGAGGTGTAGACAATCGATTGTGGGAGATTTCCGCGACCACGTAATGCACTTAGTTTAGGACAGCGGCGCTCAAACTTTATGTAACTAAACAGACTTATTATTATACACAGAATCTTAATGTCAGTCTTTTGCACAAGTCATCAAAATAAATTTAAAAAGTTACTTTTTGATACAGCTCTTCTATGGACAACTGTATCGAAAAACAACTTTTTCTACATTTTGATGTATTTTAAACAGGTTCCAATGCAAAGGCATTGCAACGTTGCAAAATTTTTCTACATCTCTGTGAACGGAGCGCGCCGCGCGGCGCGTCGCGCATGCGCACCACGCAACCTCCATCTACAAATGGATTTATAAGTAAGAAATGAAGCTGTTAAATTAACTTCATGGTTTTATTGAAAATATTATTGTCATCTATTTCATGAGATTAGATAAAGTAGTGTATGAAACCATGCGCATAAAAATTATGTGAATAATTAGGTCTTAAAATACTCGTGTGGTCTATTATCACATTCGCCTTCGGCTCGCAACAGTTTCATAAACTATTATTATTGTATTGTTTAATCGTGGAAAAAAGTATTGACATAACATAACTTGATTGACGAGCTCCGTGGCGTAGCGGTCAATGACGCAGCTTCGACACCAACGCTCGTGGGTGGGTGTTTTCTATGTATCATAAGTATGTATTTACAAAAAAAAATGTATTTACGTATGTTTATCAGTTGTCTAGTACCCATAACACAAGCTTCGCTTACTTTGGGGCTAGATGGCGCTGTGTAATTTGTCTGACAATATTTATTTATTTATTATTTAACTAAATCAAAATATATACTTTGTTTCTAGCGTATGCTTTGGCGGATCATTGGGTATTTTATTTAGAAGAATAATAACCTGTGAACAGTAATTACTAATTAGTAATTTAGATTTTTTTATTAATATGTCGGGTGGCAAACAAGCATATGAACCACCTGATGTGAAGCCGTTACCCTAGCCATATAAACGCTCGCAACGTGAAATATCGCTGCCACCCCGAGGCCAACGCAGCAGCTTCCATCCATCCTTCCATCCTGGTGACCTCACTCACTCACAGGAACACAACCACCCTCAAAGATTTTCGCGCTTTGAACATTTATTATGATGTTTAAGAACCACTGACCAAGGATAAGCGCCCTAATGTAAAAGGAAGCTTATCTCGACGTCGGTGTCGCAAACGTTTGCCACGACTTTTACCGAACTGCTAGGCTTAGGAGTGTTCCCTTTATTACGATGAATTTTGTACATTTTATTAACTCGAAATTTTGTGTTAACGAAAATATTTTTGAATTATTTTACTTTAAAGTAATCGTGGCATTACAATTAAAATTATAAGAGGGTTATGTTGTTTATGTTGTGAATGTTTTTTTTTTAATTTTAGAGGGAAGCAAACGAACATGAGGGTCATCATGTGGAGCATTAAGTGTCTAGAACTTGTAACATTTAAACGAAATTTATTCATATTTTTTTAAAAATGGAAAAATTCACCTGCCCCCCCTAGGTGGGATTTGAACCCACGACCTCTCGATGACCGGTCGAGTGCTCTTCCAACTGAGCTACCAGGAAGGTTTGTGTTGCTGACGAATTTTTGCATCTTATATTTCTAACTGTGTGAGTCACAGTGTCACGTCATCAACCTATTAAGTAATTACACTACTAAAGTAGGCATAGCAGTCCATCGTTGCAGATGAAATTCAGCTATTTTTTTGATAACACCAAACTAATTAAATTATTATTATTTAAATAGTTGTCTTGGCCAACTTGCCATATATATATATATCGTGGGTTCAAATCCCACCTAGGGGGGGCAGGTGAATTTTTCCATTTTTCAAAAAATATTTATATGGCAAGTTGGCCATATATATATATATATATATATATATATATATATATAATAGCAATTCGTTCACCATAGTCCAGAGTAATAATCCAGAGTTCCAAGGTCGCCCAGCGATCAATCACTCATTGTTAACACTGTCCAAACTTCGAAAGTTCGCGTCCCGGCGTCGATCCGCAGTCCCGCGCGGTTCCAGAAGTGTTCCGCGAACTCCAGGTCGCGAATTCTCGTATGTGCTGTAGCTTATCCGGAAGCTAAGCACAGCAACAAAGTGCTGCGAGGCCTATCCCGAAGCAACACAACACAACAACCGCTTTCCAGAACGGGGAGTCTATGCAGCGGCCTACCAGCGACCATTAGCGACTATGTGAGACTGCCGCGCGCGCGCCCCCTGACGGCGCGCACCGGCGAAACGAGTGCTGTCAATCAACAAGCTCGATTACGCCCTAACTAACAATCGATTAATTTCCAGAGTCGATTTTAAATCCAACAGGTATATTCATCGGTGGGTTTATTAATTTTTGACTACCTTGAGATACCAATGTCAATTAGATGCATTTAATCGTAAACATATTTTGCGTAAAATACATGAATTATGTGGGCAGTGAGTACTACTGTTCAGGGACAGGGCAGTCAGAGCAGCGGGTGCAGAGAATCAACCCCCCCCCCCCCCTCCTCCTGCACGGACTTTCTAGATGGCCATCGCATTTGGTGGAAAGATAGGAGAACACCTATATCCAGCAATGGCTAGATACAGTTGCTTCTTCTGAACGCGAGTGACACTTGTTGCAATTTTGTAGACAAGAGTCAAGCTACCGTTAGAATTGGATTTTAGTCTTAATCAATACTAACTTATTCGGCGTGTATTGGCTTTACATCGACCTAACGTTTACCAGTAAACAATTTCAAGTCTCCTTTTGCACTTGTGTCACGTGTGCGCCAGCCCTCTGCAGATCGCATTTCGATGGCGGCTACGTGCTTTGAGAGGCTATTTTGAGATAGTTTCGTTTTGGATTTCATTGTCTATAAATTACCTAGTATAGTGCAGTGTAGTGTATGTATATGTATTTATAGGTATAGAATTTAAGAGTATTTAAGAGTTCGTGTACGTAGCTTGAACGACTAATAAACCAAATATTCATTTGACCTTGAATAAATATTGATTGACCATAGTCAACGTTGCTTAACTTGCGTGTTCGTTTAGACTGCCACGCAGCACGAAGCCATAGACCTACATTTTGTGCAAATAAATAATCATTGATTGATTGATTGATAGGTTCTGTTCCCGGCTCTGCTTTCAAACATTGTACCGACATAAAAAGTATCCTATTCAGAATATATTTTCTATACAATATGTATTTAATCCAAATTCGTTCAGCCGGTTATGCGCGAAAGGAATGAAGATCCATTGTAGCAATATGCATGCTCGTAACCAGCTCAATAGATTTTGATAAAATTTGACAATTGGATGGATGGATGGAGGGAATTGAGAAGAGTACCAATTGGTGGTGGAAGCACGCAAAGTACGTAGTTAGGGGGCGTCCATAAATTACGTGAGTTGTTTAAGGGGGGGAGGGGGTCGATTCAAATCTTATCAAATCTTACGTTGGAGAGAGGGGGGGGGGGGGTGTCTCGGCAAATATCACGCAATTTTTTTTCTGATTGAAACAAAAAAAAAATACTATTTTGGTCCATTTAATCCAGATTGTACATGCTTAAGATTTAATCTTAAGCGTAATCGTAATACGATTAGATCATTCACTATTCGTTCGAAAGAAAATAATTTCATTCATACTTCGACGTTATACATCTACTGACTGACCGATGACCAGAAGTGCTGCAGCCCACGCCGGAGTGATCTGCATATGATTCTTCACGACCGTTTTCTGCCACCACCATATTATCACTCAGGATTTGACAATTCGCGCGCGCGCCCCCTGACGGCGCGCACCGGCGAAACGAGTGCTGTCAATCAACAAGCTCGATTACGCCCTAACTAACAATCGATTAATTTCCAGAGTCGATTTTAAATCCAACAGGTATATTCATCGGTGGGTTTATTAATTTTTGACTACCTTGAGATACCAATGTCAATTAGATGCATTTAATCGTAAACATATTTTGCGTAAAATACATGAATTATGTGGGCAGTGAGTACTACTGTTCAGGGACAGGGCAGTCAGAGCAGCGGGTGCAGAGAATCAACCCCCCCCCCCCCCCCTCCTCCTGCACGGACTTACTAGATGGCCATCGCATTTGGTGGAAAGATAGGAGAACACCTATATCCAGCAATGGCTAGATACAGTTGCTTCTTCTGAACGCGAGTGACACTTGTTGCAATTTTGTAGACAAGAGTCAAGCTACCGTTAGAATTGGATTTTAGTCTTAATCAATACTAACTTATTCGGCGTGTATTGGCTTTACATCGACCTAACGTTTACCAGTAAACAATTTCAAGTCTCCTTTTGCACTTGTGTCACGTGTGCGCCAGCCCTCTGCAGATCGCATTTCGATGGCGGCTACGTGCTTTGAGAGGCTATTTTGAGATAGTTTCGTTTTGGATTTCATTGTCTATAAATTACCTAGTATAGTGCAGTGTAGTGTATGTATATGTATTTATAGGTATAGAATTTAAGAGTATTTAAGAGTTCGTGTACGTAGCTTGAACGACTATTAAACCAAATATTCATTTGACCTTGAATAAATATTGATTGACCATAGTCAACGTTGCTTAACTTGCGTGTTCGTTTAGACTGCCACGCAGCACGAAGCCATAGACCTACATTTTGTGCAAATAAATAATCATTGATTGATTGATTGATAGGTTCTGTTCCCGGCTCTGCTTTCAAACATTGTACCGACATAAAAAGTATCCTATTCAGAATATATTTTCTATACAATATGTATTTAATCCAAATTCGTTCAGCCGGTTATGCGCGAAAGGAATGAAGATCCATTGTAGCAATATGCATGCTCGTAACCAGCTCAATAGATTTTGATAAAATTTGACAATTGGATGGATGGATGGAGGGAATTGAGAAGAGTACCAATTGGTGGTGGAAGCACGCAAAGTACGTAGTTAGGGGGCGTCCATAAATTACGTGAGATGTTTAAGGGGGGGAGGGGGTCGATTCAAATCTTATCAAATCTTACGTTGGAGAGAGGGGGGGGGGGGGTGTCTCGGCAAATATCACGCAATTTTTTTTCTGATTGAAACAAAAAAAAAATACTATTTTGGTCCATTTAATCCAGATTGTACATGCTTAAGATTTAATCTTAAGCGTAATCGTAATACGATTAGATCGAACTATTCGTTCGAAAGAAAATAATTTCATTCATACTTCGACGTTATACATCTACTGACTGACCGATGACCAGAAGTGCTGCAGCCCACGCCGGAGTGATCTGCATATGATTCTTCACGACCGTTTTCTGCCACCACCATATTATCACTCAGGATTTGACAATTCCGGACTTTAAAGAGCATGACGGAAAGTCATTTGCTCCATTTCCAATACGCCACTGCCTACCGATTCAACCGCTGAATGCCTTCATCAGCACGCCTTATGATCTCTATTGCCCAAGTGTACGTGATAATATAAAGAAAAGATGCTGAGGTACATGCGGTATTTACTTTGCATCTAGCACAAGAGCTGCAGAGCACAGGCGAGCAGCCCACATTGCACCAGTTATGTAAGCGCCTAGGTTCCGCAAAGTGCGACCCTCACGGATTGTCACAAGACGAGCTAATGAGTTACTTCTGCGCAAGCGCCAACGGCTTCGAGTGGCTAGATCAGAACGAAGTTGAAGGAGCAGATGATTTTACTGAAAATCATATGGACATGTTGGTTCCAATAGTCTCTCTTGAGACCGCGCATGATTCTCCGTGTACTGAATTAGAGTAGATATTCTTTTTTTAATTACAGTAATTACGATTTAAGTATTCTATTGTTAAATTTAAAAGGGACAGAAAATTAAAAAAAACACCTCACGTAATTTATGGACGCCACCTTATTTAGATCAAATTGCCTGTAAACCTTGTCCTTTCGCAAAATAACACTTGAATCAATTAACTATCTAAGGTATTTAGAGTTTGCTCATATTTTGCAAATGAGTGATATTCTGTGACTGAACTAGGTATATACTAAAAGATTAGTTAAGTACTTTACATTTATATATTTAATAACCAGTGATCGGCGTTAGTAGAGCCATTACGCGGGATTTGTAACCGTTGTCTTAATATGGATACGCCTCCCAAATCCCGGCATTTTCATTCAACGATTTTGTTTAACATTCATTAATTAACATTCATTTTGTTTTACCATGCTTTTATTATCGTTTAATAAATAAATAAATCTTTTATTTAATTATTTTTCTGAACTGTATGTCTGGAGATTTTTTTTCTAATTTCTTTCTAATCGAATTGTCACCTATATTCAGTGTTAGATTACAGTATGTATGTAACATACTAAATATCTTCACGCTTACTTACAAGGAGGCAGAGTATCATGGTGTAACATCTTAGACAACGTGTAACTCCTAGTGAATGCAATCTCGTTCTCGCGAGATCTCGCGCGGCGGCGGCGGGGCCTGAGGTAGCGGTCAGGGGACGAGGTCTCGCTCAGATTCGCTTGTTGCGTCTACTTGCTGTGTTTGTTTGTTTACTAGTAGGTAATAATTGTTGTCAACGAGTTCATTACGTTCAAGTATTTTTGTGGTTATTTATGCAAAAAAAAATGTACGCAACAAGCGAATCTGAGCGAGACCTCGTCCCCCGACAGCTACCTCAGGCCCCGCCGCGCCCCGCCGCGCCCCGCCGCGCGAGATTACATTCCCTAGTAACTCCAAGTACGCAAAACTTCAAACTCCCCAACTGAGTTTTATTATTATAAATGATATATCTAAGTAATAATTTCGAAAAAAAAAAATTTCTCGGAGTTATGAACACTTTTTTTGTTTTCCTAATAATTCTAATAGTTTTTGAGCTCTGTGGCGCTTTCTTATCAAAAAGACGCGCCAATGGCAACGATAGGCAAATATTAATATTAAAGAGCGGACACTGCGTCAATGACGCGTAAGCGCCGCTCTTTGCAATGCGCTTAAGACTTTTTGGACGCGGCGGTATTACGTTTGTTTACCTACTTCACATTTTCTAGCTTGATTGTCGAGCGCAATTTAATAATAGACACGGCAATTAAAAATAATAATAATTGTTTTTCAAAACCAGTTATTTTAAAAATGGATGAAAATCATGGAATTGATTCTACTTATGATTCTGAACAAACTATTTTTAGGTTTTGCGTACTTGAAGTTACAGGTTGTATATCAACATTATGTTTGATAAAATTTACACTAGTACATAGTAAAAAGATCAATATTATATTAGATGAAAAAAATGGTGAATTGAAATAGAAAATAGTTAGTTCTACACGTTTCTGGTTTATTAATGTTCCATTACTTAATGCTGTCTACAAAACCTACATTGTTACGAAGATTTTGATTAGATAAAAGAAACTTTTTATTTATATTTTCATACGATAATCTAGCAATTGTCTTCCACCACAGTCGGCAGACTGTGGTGGATGATAATTTCTAGTTGCCCAATTAGGCAAGAATAAAATTTCGCGTTATTGGCTAGTTTTCTTAAAACTAAAGCCATTTTGGTACCTAAGCGTGAGGGGTGAGGGGTGGGAAGGGATGTATTCGTCATAGCGCGCGGGGTGACATTTTGACCAATAGACGCAGCGAATGCTATCTACGTTGATAGCATTCGCTGCGTCTATTATCTCGGTCGACTACTGCTCACTTGTTCTTCGGTTCTTTGTGAGCGCACGAGTGATCTAAGTGATACTGTGATACCTTTCTTTGACCTTGGCTAGTTTAACGGATTTCTGAATATTCTCTAACGTACAATTTTGGCTTGCTTTACTGGACAACGATTTGATATTGTGATTCTGTTAAACTTTTTGCTGGGACCTGTATTTTTCATCATAAGCGATACGGTAAGCTGATATATAACATTTCTTTGAATAACTTATAGAGTTTCGCTTCTTTATTTATGAAGTTTGCTCACCAAGTTTCTCTTTCATTTAGTTCGTCCTATTTTTTCAACAACAATATCGATCCAATATACGGCGTATTCCTAAGGATATACATTTACTTCGGCTTGCAATTCAGATAATCGAACCTATTTTTTAAAATTATGGACACAAATATCAATTTATATTTTAAATTTTCATACAATTTAAATGTTTTCCGTAAATCATACGATATTGCATGACTTTTTATCCAAAATTGCAACGTTGCATTTTTATTTCTAAAGCTAAATGTTTGAAATACTCTTTGGTTCTTTGATCTCGTTATTTTCATGACGAAGATCATTTTTTTCGTCATGATCTTTTTTCTTACATTTACCAAGAAGGTGTGTATGAAATTCATTTTTCCTTTTTTTTATTCTACGTCGTATGACAAACAAGCATAAGGTCCATGTATACACGGCAATTTCGCCGCGTGGCTCGGCTGTACGACGTTTATATATATATAAACGTTTATATATTTATATATATATATAAACGTCGTACGGCTATTAGTCAAAGCCCTCGATATAAAGCGAGCCGCGTGGCGAAATTGCCGTGTAGATATGCGGACTATATATATATATATATATATATATATATATATATAGCATCCCCTGCATCTATTAGTCGAAGGCTCGAAGCCCACGATATAAGGCGCGGTTGCCGTGCAGGCCTAGAGATAGCAGTTTGATAGATTCTCATTTTAATTGCATTAAGCGGCAACATGGCCCGAACAAAGATCCTTTCTTATTGAACTCAATTAAAATGTAATAAAATAAAGGTAAACATAACCTTGCAACGAAGCATTTTTAAGTACTACATCTCTTGTAAGATTTTTTCACTCTATGTTTAGTAGTGTTTTGCAAAGTTAATGTATATCCATAAGAACACGGTGTGTGGTGGTGTCAACCGAGTTAACTAAACCACTGTCAAACGTGACGTCATCCGCATGTGCTCCTAGAACTGAGCCTAGGCGGTACCTAAGCGGGTAAGGAAAAAAGCGTAATACATTGTCTATTCAACTTGGTCGACTAGTTTTTACAGTATTCTGAAAATTTAAAAAGGATGTGCTCGATATACTTTCAACAGTCATACGTTTATTATTCAGGTGATGGTTGCTCCGTTCTTACATTACGAAAATTAATTTGGTGTGAGTCATCCACACATCAATTACCAGACTACGATTTGATACTGATTGGTTGGACTTTAAGCTGGCACCTGAATTCTTTATGATACGGTAAGCTGAATTTTCACCTTTCTTTAGTCTTTTGAGCTTAGTAAATTGGGTGTAAGTTCAATATCACCTTAAAAGCCAAAGATAACTTAAAAGGTGCACCCTGCCAATTAACTAATGAGGCTCTGGCGAAAGAGAAGTAGGGCACAAATCTTGGGGTGTAAGTAGCTCATCGACATCTTCCGAGCTAAAGCCAACCTCACCTGCACGTGGTGCACCCTGCCGACCAGCTAACGAGGCTATGGCGAAAGAGAGGTAGGACGCAGCGAAATATCATACTGTGCTCCCCTTTCACTGGTCAAATTGGGAGGGGGGCACAGTGCGGTCGTTCGCTCCAGGCTTGGCCAGCATCCGACTGGGGAAGTGCCTCCACCTAGCAAAAAGCCGCAGCCATAATGGCTATGCTGTGTTCCTGCGAGTGAGCTAGGTCACCAGGGCTTTTTTACAGAGAAGTTGTTATGCTGACGGCAGTGAGACCAGCGGCTGTCGAACCGCCGTTAGCGGTGTAGGCGCGATGTGTTGGCGCGGCGGTCAGGGAGACCCGGTGAAACGGCTGTCCGCTGGCCGCCCGCAGGTTAGTAGGGTTCCCGAACCCGGGGATCACTTAATCTCCGCCCCGGGAGGCTGAACCGCCAGCCTGTGTAAAGTCCCTGTTGTAGTAGTCGTGCCGGAGGAGGAGACCGGAGTGGACCCGGCTGCTGCAGCAGGGGGGGACCGGGGGCCCTTCCGCTCGCCGCGCCAGCAAACCGCACAACCTACACTGTACTGCGGGGGTAGACACCGCGCTTTTTTGTCCCTCGCGTCGTCAGTGAAACAGCTTCTCATAATCCTCTGACACCTTTTTTATGGCCATGAAGAAAAAAAGAAAGAAGTTTTCTCCAGCGGCATCCCCTTCCACACTTAACGTGGATTTCTGTAATATTAGGGGACTTCACTCAAATATAAACGCAGTTCACCACCATCTTGAAACTGCAAAGCCGACCCTACTTTTTTTAACGGAGACGCAGATATCTTGCCCGGCCGATACTTCTTACTTATTATACCCCGGGTACAAACTTGAACATTCTTTTGTACGTCGAGCCGGGGTATGTATGTACGTCCGGGATGATATTTGCTGTCGACGTCTTCACGGCCTTGAAGACAGGGACCTGTCAGTGTTGTGGGTACGCGTGGATCAGGGCGGCCGCACCCGTATCTACGCGTGCCTTTACAGGTCTCATAGCGGTGATGCAGACACAACTCGATTGATCGAGCACCTGCAAATGACGTCTGACAAAGTCATTGAAAAGTACCCCTCCGCGGAGTTAGTGATTTTGGGAGACTTTAATGCCCACCATGCCGAGTGGCTCAGCTCTCGGTCCACTGACTTCGCGGGGAGGTCTGTTCATGATTTTGCTCTGGCCTATGGTTTCTCACAGCTGGTTCATTCTCCAACGAGAATACCAGATATAGAGGACCATACCAGCTCTCTACTGGACCTTCTGCTGACCACACACCCGGATGGGTATACAGTCTCGGTGGATGCGCCACTTGGCTCATCGGATCACTGTCTCATCCGGACACAAGTGCCATGCGCTAGCCCTGCCGCACCCCGGTCTACCGGTTGGCGTCGCATGTGGCACTATAAGTCAGCAGACTGGGATGGATTGCGTGAATTTTACGCATCGTACCCGTGGAGGCAGCTCTGTTTCGAGTCGGAACATATAGACATCTGTGCATCTGCTGTAGCTGAAGCCATTTTAGCTGGAATGGAATTATTTATTCCAAACCGGCGGGTAGCTACTTCAGGTGCTAAGAAGCGGCCGTGGTTTAATCGGTCTTGTAGGGAAGCTAAACTCCGCAAGCAAGCTGCTTACGAGGCTTGGACCACGGCACGTATTAACGGAGCTCATAATGTTTCTGACTTGAAACGCGAGTTTAATGCTGCCTCGAGGTTCTGTAAGAGAGTAATTGCCAGGGCAAAATTCGAGTTCATCGGCAGGATTGGTGAGCGCCTAGCTAAGCACCCATCTGGGAGCCGTGCGTTTTGGTCGCTCGCTAAGGCTGCCGAGGGAAATTTTGTCAGTCGTCCTTTCCACCACTTCGAAAACCGGATGGTAGTCTGGCCCACAGTGCTAAAGAGAAAGCCGATCTGTTGGGGAATCTCTTTGCCTCAAACTCGACTTTGAACGACGGGGGTGCTGCACCGCCCTCCATCCCGCGGTGTGGTGATTTAATGCCGGAAATCTCATTTTCTCAACGAGATGTTCGGCGGGCATTATTATCCCTCGACGTTCATAAGTCGAGTGGGCCAGATGGCATTCCGGCAGTGGTGCTAAAGCTGTGTGCTCCTGAGTTGTGTCCTGTACTTACGCGCCTTTTCGCGCTCTCTTATTCCACCAGGCAAGTTCCATCATCGTGGAAGACTGCGAACGTGCACCCTGTGCCCAAAAAGGGTGACAGATCAGACCCATCGAATTACAGGCCTATCGCTGTTACCTCCCTTCTCTCCAAGGTAATGGAGCGCATCATTAACATCCGGCTCCTGAAATACCTAGAAGAGCACGATTTAATCAGCGACCATCAATACGGCTTCCGTCATGGTCGCTCGACTGGTGATCTTCTAGTGTATCTTACACATCGCTGGGCTTCAGCCGTGGAGAGTCAAGGTGAGGCATTGGCTGTCAGTCTGGATATGGCGAAGGCGTTCGATCGGGTCTGGCACCGTAGTCTTCTTTCGAAGTTGCCTGCATACGGTCTACCAGAGGGTTTATGCGAATGGGTCGCTAGCTTCTTGTCCAGCAGAAGCATTAGAGCCGTTGTTGATGGCAGTTGCTCCGATAGCATGGACATTAATGCTGGCGTCCCGCAAGGCTCTGTATTGTCCCCGACGCTGTTTTTGCTGCATATCAATGATATGTTGTCTATTGACAGCATTCATTGCTATGCGGATGATAGCACCGGGGACACATTTTATACGGGCCGCGCTAATATTCCCCGCTCTCTGGTGGAGGAGAGCCGCGAACGACTTGTGTCGGAAATCGAGAGCACACTAAGTAAAGTGTCCGATTGGGGGCAACAGAACTTAGTGCGATTCAACCCCTCTAAGACACAAGTCTGCGCGTTCACCGCTAAGAAAACCCCTTTTGCTGTGGCTCCTCACTTCCAGAATACACCCCTTACTGTCGCCAAAAGTATTGGGATTCTAGGCGTTGAAATCTCCAGCGACGTCCAGTTTCGATGTCACCTGGAGGGGAAGGTCAAGCTAGCGTCGAAGAAACTAGGCGTGCTCAACAGGGCCAAACAGTACTTCAATCCGCGGCAAAGGCTTCTGCTCTACAAAGCTCAAGTACGGCCGCATATGGAGTACTGTTGCCATCTGTGGGCGGGAGCGCCTAGATACCAGCTTGCACCTTGTGACTCGATTCAGAGGCGTGCTGTGAGGATTGTTGACGATCCCAAACTGACAGACGGTTTAGAACCTTTAAGTCTGAGGAGAGATTTTGCGTCCCTTTGTGTGTTCTACCGTTTGTACAATGGGGTGTGTTCAGAGGAGTTGTTTGACATGATGCCCACGGCCTCCTTTTACAGTCGCACCGCTCGCCATCGACAGGGAATTCATCCTCACACATTGGAGCCGAAGTGGTCGCGTACCGTGCGGTTCCAGAGAAGTTTTGTCCCGCGTACGGTTAAGCTGTGGAATGAACTGCCTGTCGAGGTTTTCTCAGGAGACTACAGCATGGGGTTCTTCAAAAAGGGCGTGAAGAGGTTTTTACAGGGTCGGCAACGCGCGTGTGATGCCCCTGGTGTTACAGGCGTTCATAGGCTACGGTAACTGCTTTCCATCAGGCGGGCCGTATGCTTGTTTGCCACTTTAGTGGTATAAAAAAAAAAAAAAAAAAAAAAAAAACAAAGATAGCCCGACCGGGAAAGTACCTCCACCTCACAGAAGACTGCAGTCAAATAACACTGTGTCCCTGGAGGATTGTTGTGTTTCTGCGAGTGAGTGAAGTCTCCAGAAAGAGGGAGAAGTTGCTGCGTTAGCAAAGGGGGTGGCAACACGCGAGCGACACATTTTATGTTGCACGCCTACATAGGCTACGGTGACCTCTTCACAGCGGGCGCGCCGTGTGCTTGTTTCCCACCCGACGTATTATAAAAAAAAAGAGTAAAGTACGGACTAAACGGAGATACATTTTTTATTCTTTCTATCTTGATTGTTTAGGTGACGATTGCTTCATTTCTGTGAATTGCAATTCTCTTGTGAAGATCGATACAAGATGGCACGGCAAGTGAAAGAAGAAACGGTACTGACATGGATTGAGGATCATCCTGAATTATTGTACGAATTTACCGATAAATCAATATATTGCACAAAATGTGAAACTAATATTGTATGTAAGAAAAGCAATGTGAAAAGGCACATAGAGGGACCCGTACACCAAGGGATATCCAAAAAACCCTATGAAAGATTTTACTTTGATCTCATAGAGTTTTTCATATTGTGCAATATTCCTTGGTCTCAAATGAATAACCCGGCTTTTAAATATTTCTTTACCAAGTATTTATGCTGTCATTGCGCTAATCGCCCTAAACTACCATCCGAGACAATTCTAAGAAAAACATATGTAGATAAGTTATGTAAAGAGAAAATCAATACCATATATAATGTGATTCGTCATGAAAAATTGTGGATCTCTCTTGACGAAACTACTGACTTTTTAGGCAGATATATTGTAAATTTTTTCGTCAAGCCACTAAATTTAGAAAATATGAATAAACCATACTTAATTGCATGTAAAATGTTAGAGCAAGTTAACGGTAGGACGATTTCAAATTTTGTAATCGAATGTTTAGAAAACATGTGGGGTGAATCTAGTGACGCTAATGTTGGAAACATATTAGTATTATGCACGGACAGTGTGGCATACATGCTATTAGCTGGACGTTTATTAAAACAATTTTTACCAAATATGAAACACGTGACATGTTTAGCCCACGCTCTGCATAGAGTTTCAGAAACGATTCGTTCCGAATACCCTGACATAGACTGCCTAATTTCTAATGTGAAAAAAGTTTTTTTAAAGGCTCCTAGTAGAGTTAAGATATTGAAAGATACCCCACCATACCTTTACCTCCAGAACCCGTAATAACATGGTGGGGAACTTGGTTGCATGCTGTTTCGTATTACCTAAAATATTTTAATGAAATAAAAACAGTTTTAACACATTTGAGGCCACCAGAAGCATTATCAATTCGAGTCGCTAAACAAATGTGTGAAAAACCAAATATCGAAAACGATTTGAGATACATTGCTGAATATTTTGGCTCAATTGAATTTGCAATTCTAAATTTACAAAACTCAAATCTAGCGATAGTGGAATCATTCGAAATATTCGATGAGGTAAGGGCTTTAATTAATTGGAGTTCAACCGAATCCGTAAAAAAAAAGGTGAGAATGTCATGTCAAGGAATCCGGACTTACATATTTTGAGAACATACAGTGAGATACTGTCGCGTGAAGTAGATATTGATAACGACATTTTACCGTACAAATTCGCCCCACTCACTTCAGTAGATATCGAGAGATCATTTTCGGTTTATAAGTGGATATTAAGTATCAAAAGGAATAGACTAAAACTGGAGAATTTAGAAAAAAATATGCTTATTTAATTTAACTCTGTAAATTACTGTTAATGTCACATTTTTTTAATGCTGTTGATTTTGAAAGATATAATAAATATTGTCATGTTTTGAATATTTCTTTTATTTTTTATCTTTATTATTTCATAATTTTCAAATTTTACAATATAATTTTATTAAAAAAGTACTTATTAAAATATTATATTGAGCAGATTCAGAATTAAAAAATACGTAACATACGAACGAAAGAACTACACTACACATAAGGTGATTGATTTCTTAAGATTTGTTATGTTTATTTCATACTAGTTATTTCTCCCGTAGAAATTTCGGGATAAAAAATATCCTACATCCTCAGTAATCGTCTATCTATGTGCAAAATTTCATTCAAATCCGTTTAGTCGTTTACGCGTTATTGAATAACAAACAAAGAAACTTTTAACAAATTTTCACATTTATAATATTAGTAGGACTGACGATCATTGAAAAGTAATTCTGGTTGTACTTACGATATATGAAACTGTTTACCTTTATTTATTACGGCGACATTTGGAAAAATAGAATGTAGAATAAACGTAATCCCGGAATCCCGTGGTCATATCCATACTAACATCAACATTCAAGTCCATTGACCCCAAATGGCTCTACTAACGCCGATCACTGTTAATAACACAATACCTGCTTGTTCATTAAATCATTAGATCTTCGATTAAATAGTCCAAGATCTTGTACTATCTTGTAATAAGACCGTCTCTGTGAAACTGTGTTGATAGGAGACCATAAAAATATAAGTTTTAGAATCATTATTAAACTATAAGAAAAGGGTATGAAGTAGAAGTTATAGTGTAGTTGTAGGACGGCACGTGGCGCAGGGTCATAGATAAGGCGAGATCGCCGGATAGGACGGCTTGGGGACGAAGATCGAGACTAATGTGTCTATGAATACTGCTGTACAAACGATATTTCTTTTTCGATATATATTTTACAGTACTGTAGAATAAAATAAGGGCATAGGAGATATAAATATTACTCGTATATCTCTGTGGCATTGTGGCAAATAACAAAACCGATTGACAAAATAAATTTGGTCATAAAAACTTTAATGTGTGTATAGATAGACTAGAAGATTTTGACTTATAAAATATACTTACGCCATTATGTTAATATTTTTCAAAAATTATGTCCACGTATATAATTCTACTATAATGGACTGATAAGTATAATAAACGGATAAGTAGATGATATCAATATATAGTGCAGGCGCCACAGGTAGTTGAGTGTGCAAAATATGAGGACCGCATTCTATAAACAGTTTTGAATTCAGAAAAGCTTGTAGAATATGATTCTGAATGTTGCCAGGAAGTTTCTTGGTCCAATTTTTTTTTATACCCCATTCCCTTGCATATCGAGTAAATGGACTGAACAAATGCTTTACAACAATTTTAATCATTGTTTTATTGAAAATATCCAATTGTTTCTTATGATTAAAGATACTTATAGCTACTAAGTGGAAATAAAAAAACAAATATTGCTGAAAAAAAAACATAAAAGGAAATTTTTACATAAGTAATCAAAAATTTTAATTTATATTTGTACAGTTTGTTTTTTTACCCTCGACGGAACGGAGACGGTATATGCGTTATTTGGCAGTTTTACAGTAACTTGTATACTTATTTATATTTATGTTGAAATTTAAAATAGAGATGGCAGCCCCCGACGGATTTTCTTGGATTTTTTATTTAGTTCATAGCATAAATTCTTCAAGTCGGGGGTTTCAAAATTATTTTATCCTTTTTCAACAACGTTTTAACCGTCTTGTGTTTTTTCAAAATTTTTAATTTTGTTTTTATTTCAAACTTTTAGAGAGCAAGCGTAGGTATTACAATTGAAAACCGCATCAGAATCAGACTAGTAGTTTTGGTTTTGCACAAACAAATGTTTACTGCAGCGCCCCCTGGTGAGTTGTCACTGTAATACCTATCTAAGAACATGCACCAATCAAAACCAAACCCGTCACTGAAAACCGCATCTAAATCGGACTCGTGGTTTTGGAGATAAATGGCAACATTGGTTTTACAATCAAATGCTTACTGCAGCGCCCCCTGGTGAGTTGTCACCGTAACACCTATCTAAAAACATGCACCAATCAAACCCGAACCCATCACTGAAAACCGCATCTAAATCGGACTCGTAGTTTTGGAGATAAATGGCAACATTGATTTGCACAAACATCCTTAGCACCCCAAACGCATGTACCGTCTCCGTTCCGCCGCGGGTAAAAATAAAAAAGTATTAAGAAATAATAATAATAATACTAACAAAACATGCAAATCCTTATTATGCAAAATGTAGATACACATTCTCCTAAGAATGGAAAGTGTATATATTACATAAAATATCCTTTTATGTAATATATTTTTTTTCAACAATTTTTTTTTTGTTTTTTTATTTCCACTTAGTAGCTATAAGTATCTTTAATCATAAGAAACAATTGAATATTTTCAATAAAACAATTATTAAAATTGTTGTAAAGCATTTGTTCAGTCCATTTACTCTATATTCAAGGGAATGGGGTATAAAAAAAAATTGGACCAAGAAACTTCCTGGCAACATTCAGAATCATATTCTACAAGCTTTTCGGAATTCAAAACTGTTTATAGAATGCGGTCCTCATATTTTGCACATTCAACTCCATACAGCGCCCGCTCTAATAAATAAGAAATATTATATGATAAGAACTTCCTAACGAAGTTTTGAGACATTTCGAAAATGAAAAATAAAACTGCAGTTTCAATTGTTTTTAACAGTAAAAGTTCTATAATTAATATATATAAAACTCACAGACATTAAATTTCAATAGTATTGGATGTCTGTGATATAACTTGACGAAATGTGATACAATGTAACTGAATGCAACACATATAGATAAAATGCAATAAAAACTATTAAATTATGAAATAATTAAAAGTTAAGTTCAAAGAAACCTCGTTAACGAGCACCATATAAACTGTACGCTTCGTAAAGTTGCATTGAAAAGTGGAATTGCTCCCTTGCTACGTTAATTGCCGAAAAGTTTTCGTTCCGCGTTTTTCCATAGAGAATTATGGACACATTACCCAAGCAAACGGTCGCTTTTCTTTTCCATTTGACGTGGGGGTACCTCAGACCTATTTTAAAAAGATATAAACCCACTCAAAGGGGAAATTTCATTCTGTTATTTTGGAACTTTCGCAAAAATGTTGCCTACACTTGGAGGGCGGCGATTATTCTTAACGTTTTGTTATTTATTCTAATGGTCCCTAAAGTTTATGGATCCCTTTATTTTTGTACAATTCAAGCGGTATGGACTTCTAATGAGTTCGGTTTTGGGGAAAAGTGAAAATTAATATTTCAGAAGTGTAATTTCTACATGCAATTTATGTTGGAAAATATTTTTGAAACGGCATTTGTTTTATTATAAAATAAATTCTTAATAAAAATTTCTTATTCCCTAGCTTTTTATTAAATTTACAACAGAGTGGTAATTATTAAATGCAACTACCATGGAACTTACGTAGAAACCATATTGATTACCTGTATTCTTCGACATAATAAATAAAATAATTATTTTAATGTTAGTTTATAAATATATTATTATAATTTTAGGTTGTATGGCCAATTCTTGTAATTATGTTGCGATCTCAGAATGAAAGTTGACCGAATCAAGATTGAATTTGCGAATGGACATCATAAGTATACCTATTTGAATTAATTTATTATCAATTCTTATTGTTGCCAACCTAACTTTACTAGTTTGTTTTATTTTCGGCCATCTTTCGATATAATCCCACTTAAATTAAACTTTGACCTTTCATACCCATTGTGATAGGTACGAAAATCCACTTTTGATATTTGTGAGATCGACATTGGATCGGAAATTAATTTTGAGTAAGTACATTTTAATTACGAGAATTACCCTCTTATTTATAAAGTAGCTTATATATTTTATCTTTCATTTCGTGAATCTGTTTATTAAATGAAATTTCGAAATCATGTTAGTGAATTGTTTTTATAAGGAATCTGACAGAAAGAAAAATCTTTTGTTGTAACCGGTTACGTAAGTTTAGTTACCAAAGTGGACGAAGGGAAACTAATCACTACCACCCAAACAAATCATCAATTCTTAAAAAAATCATATTTCAACTCATATTTTAACGTGCTATGTTACTTACTTAATATATAAATGGCAGACAAGCATACATCCCGCTTGATGTGAAGTGGTTACCGTAGCCATAATAACGCTCGCAACATAAAACATCGCTCGCGCGTCGTACCGCCGCTGCCGACGCAGCATCTCCGTTTTCTGTTGACCTCACACAATCGCAGGAACACAACAACCCTCAAGGGAATTGTTATTTGGGTGCGGTATTCTGTGAGGCGGAAGTACATTCCTCAGTCGGGTAGCTTATAATTACGCTCCATACCTCTCTTTTCGTCAGAGCTTCGTTTGTCAGTGCAACTTCACCTGCACAGCATGCAGGTGAAGTTGGCTTTAGTTCAAAGATGTCGATGAACCAGTTACACCCCATTTATTAAAAGTTATTTAGAACAATATAGAGAACTTTGCTACATAAAAGAACAATTTGATATATGTATTTGAAATAGTACCAGTAATCAATTTGTAGTTTCATGATTGCGTCCTCGAACCGTGTCCACTTGCTGGGAGCGAGCAAGTCATCGCGCGATATCCCCCGAATAGAGGATAATAGAGTTGCCCAGATGATTTGTCGGATCGATCCCTATTTTCGGAAATTGGATTTGTAGATCAGAGGCGATACCGTTCAGGCGAGGGGCTGCGAGGGGCGGGGGATGTAAACGGTAAAAGTTTACTGAGTACGGTTATCACTGATTTGCTTATCGATTTCCCTGCGTCTTGGGACTCCTGGGGATCCGTGAGTCTACGGTGAAAAAAAAATGGTCTAACGAGAGTTTAGTTGTGTTTGATTTGTATATGCAGATGGACAAACATGAAAAAAAATAAATTTATTAATAGATGATTCACTTCCATTTTGAATCAATTAGTATAGTATTTAATAAATTATTGTACTAGTTAGGAGTATATGTAGTCGCTTAAATAAATTTAATACTTTACCGACTTCGGTATGTAAAAGCTTATTATTATAAATTGTTCTATGTAGAATAATGATAATTATTCTACATAGAACAATTTTATTATTATCACTACATATTATATAACAAAACCTGTCTGTCCGTCTGTCCCGGCTGTTGTCGTAAAATGACAGTCATTAAGCCAAGTCAGTGGCCTTTAGGCAGCTTGAAAACCCTGACCTTCGCCAGCCCGTAGTTGAGCAGCGTGGTGGAGTATGCTCTAAACACCTTCGATTGAGGGGAGATCCGTATCCGAGCTGTGGGATGAATAAGGGTTGACGACGGCGATGTGAAGCCGGGGTGGGTGGCTAGTTTAATATATTTATAGTTCGCGGGCTACGATTTAAAGTGGATTACCATAGTCTATAAAAATGAAATTATTTACACCTTATTGGGGTGTAAGTGGTTCATCAACATCTTTGTACCAAAGCCAACTTCAACTGTACGCGGTGTACCCTGCTGACTGACATACGAAGCTCTGGCGAAAAGAGGGTTAGGGAGCGTAATTGTAAGCTACCCGACTGGGAATGTACCTCCGCCTCACAGAATACCGCAGCCAAATAACAATTCCCTTGAGGGTTGTTGTGTTCCTGCGAGTGAGTGAGGTCACCAGAAAGGAAAGAGATGCTACGTTGGCAGCGCGAGTTGCGGCGCGTGAGCGATATTTTAAATTGCGAGCGTTAATACGGCTACGGTGACCGCTTCACATCATGCGGACTGTATGCTTGTCTGTCTGACGTAGTATAAAAATAAAACATTATAATTTTATTGAATAAAATGAAGAATGTATTTCAACAGAATAACATTTGCGGACAGCTGTAGAAATCACTGCGATAAAACCTGAAAATGTGACGAGTAAATTGGGTTCTCGTGGTAGGCGCCAGAGATTCATCTCTTTGCTGTAAAAAGGATTAAGCATTGTATACAGATTTAACAGATAAAACTCTTTCAAGCTCGTTTATATCTTTTTCAAATATTTCTTTTGGAGAATTAAGGGACGTTTGTTGTTAAAGAAATGTTCTGTTAAGTTCTTTTAAATTTGCGTTATAATGTTATTGTAAGATTTGGGGAGTAAGGCTGATCATATTCTATACAGTCAAAGCCAAGCGCTTTTATGCATGATGACGAATAAAGAGAAAAAAACCGGTCAAGTGCGAGTCGGACTCGCCCACCAAGGGTTCCGTTCGTAAGATCATTATAAATTTGATATTTTTCATTATGAATAAGAAATATTGCATCGGAAAATATAAATAAAATATATTTTACAATGTGCACATCAATCTCTTTCATATGATACCCCATTTGTACTAGTAGCTTCAATTTGAAATTTCGACACCTTATAAAAAATATAGACCCCCTATTTTTTAAGATCTATTTACAAATGTATAGTTTTGAGATTTATTCCTGTACTTGTAGTCTTTAACGATGTTACTTGCCAAATTTCATAGTTCTAGGTCAACGGGAAGTACCCTATAGGTTTTGATTCCCTTGAGAATAAGTCGAAATATGCGTTTTTTGCTGCATAAACGGCCGTAACTTTTTTTTACGTAAACTTAGCAGTTTGATTTTTTTTTACAACTTCATGGTTCTGTAGACCTGAGTATACAGTTCAAATTTCAGCTTGATACCTCAACGCATTCTCGACATAGAGGGTCTTGACAGACAGACAGGCAGGCAGACAGACAGACAGACGGACAACAAAGTGATCTTATAAGGGTTCCGTTTCTTCTTTTGAGGTACGGAACCCTAAAAATATTAAATAATATGTATAATAAAAAATTACATTAGAAGGAATAAGCTTACTCATGTATGACAGTATGTACTGTAGTAATCTAAGTATATATATAAAAGTGAATCTCTATTTCTCTTGGTCATCGCATCACGCGTGAACGACTGGAATAATTTTGCTATTTCTTTTTCTGTTGTATTTGGTATTGACAGGAGGGTTCTTATGAAAGTAAAAAATAAGAAAGTTGCGCGGAAAATTAGAAAATTTAAAAAAACTGAACGACTATATTAACTTTTCTAATGTAACTTTATGCCGTTTGCCTGAATTGCCATTCATTTGACAGATTGCGCGAAAACAAATTCCAATTCAATATTCATTGCTAAGATGACAGGACAACGTCTGGTCCGGTCAGCTAGTGATTATATAATAAAGATGTACAAACAAAACCATTTTGCTATGTATAACGAGTTTCTTGGCACATGTCGAGGCTATCTAAAGTGTCGGGGACTAGCCCAATTATGGGAACAACGAATGAACGATCGTGCCGGAAGCGATACTATCGAGGGACTATTCATATACGATGTGTTTTTTGATATCGAGGTTTACTCATACCTCTTTAAAACTAACTAAATTAACTATCTAAAGATAGTGATGAGCCACTTGGCTTATCTAATCTTATCTTTCGAGTCAAAGGCAGCTTCATTTAACTAGCTAACTAGGCTCTAGCGAGAGGTCTACCTCTCGTAGTGTAAACCTTAGCTTACACTACTTAGTAATACATAATAGTAGTTACATAATAGTAGTTTAGTACTTAGGAAAGCCGCGTAGCCTAAACTTAGATTGTGGTTGAAACTTTGCTTCTGTCAGATGTCGTTTGATGACATCACCCCTTTTTACAAGTAAGATCAATACACCACATTGATTTTTCAACGAATGTACGTATATGGAAATATCTCAGATCTAGGTTAGTCGCTTCAAGGAGCGGCAAAGGCCATTTTGTTACAAATCGATTTTGTAATATTGAAGTACCGTCACAAACTCAAAATTCTTAGTCCATATCGTCCCAAACTTTATTATTGTAATTATTTAAGTAGAACATGTACAAATAGGGACTTTGACGAAGTCGTGAGCCTGTGTGTTTTAAATATACCAATAATAAATGTAGACTTTTTTTGTATTTTCAGAAATAGCATCTCTACTGCATTTTTTCATTGTCATTGTTTTTTTTTCATTGTCAGACAAATTACACAGCGCCATCTAGCCCCAAAGTAAGCGAAGCTTGTGTTATGGGTACTGGACAACTGATAAACATACGTAAATACATTTTTGTTTTGTAAATACATACTTATGATACATAGAAAACACCCAGACTAAGACAAACAGACATGTTCATGCACACAAATGTTTGTCCTATGTGGGAATCGAACCCACGAGCGTTGGTGTCGAAGCCGCGTCATTGACCTGACCTGACCTGACTGCATTGTACACCATTCTTCTGAGGATTGAAAAGTTTACCTTCAGGTCTAAAGCTAGATCCATTCTTATCTACATGCGATGCTCTCCATTATTGGTTAGGGATATTTCGTATTTACAAAGAAACAGTACAAAGAGGCCAAACAGACGGCGATAGGCGAGGATATAGCGAATTTCTTGTAACAAACTTTGTTCATGTCCACGTCGCTACTGTCAGTAGATTTGATCAGAAACGAGTAAAAAGAGAATTCTGTTGCAGGATTATAAATTTTAATAGCAATATACTTCGGAATCTTCTTATCTATTTAATGTAATCAAATCATATATACATAATGTATTTCTTTCTTACTATAATAATCTATTTGATTTAATCACGCCTAAGAATCGTTTCAAACACTCTACGGTTGGCTGGAAGAGATCTCTTACTGAGATAAAGAGATAAGCCCGACTTTATACTATTTAATTTATTTGTTTACTTTATTTCTATTGTTTTGGGGTATAATAAAGAGATTACATACATAGATACATCTAACAAACTATGAATTTCTAGTTCATAAGCGCTACAGTCTAAGGTTATAATTTCTCTGAGGCACTACTGTAGATGTGAATATTGCCTGGTAGGCAATTCAGTGTCTATGCGGCGTATTTTGGCCAAACAGTGGTGATGTAGAGCCGCAACTCGCAATAAGATTGCATGGAATTGGTATATATATATGAGACATCGAAAGGAATTTTAGGAGTAAATTAAATTTCTTTTTGGTTACTAAAATCTCAAATTTATTAAAGCAGTCCAAGCTCCATTCGATTTACATTCGACTATACCAAATTTGATATTACTTAGGCACATGTGTGATGAACAAAATATACAAATCTTGGTTATTATGAAATCATAACATCTTCCGAATACTAAAATTCCTGGGCTTTAATTCCATGTCATATCCTAAATAAATAATAAATATTTTTTTCTGAACAATTTACACAGCGGTTCTATGGGTACTAGACAAATGATAAATGTACTTAAAATACATTTTTTTTTTGTAAATACATACTTATAAAACACAGTATAACCCAGAATGAATGAATAGAAATATATGTTCATGGACACAAATATTTGTCTTGTGCGGGGATCGAATTTGCGACCCCGGAATCAAAGTAGACATTGCTAGTCATTTGACCACTGAGCTCATCAACACTAAACTAAAGCGATTTCTGGTCATTCCTCTATTAAAGGTACTTGGGGGGAAAAAGAAAAACTATTAAAATAATAGGCGTCGATTTCGTTCCCTGTCATGTACGCAACTCATTTTAAAGGAAACGGGATCTATACTCTGAATATAAGTGCATTACAATAGATTCAGTAGGCACCAGATGTTCCGAGTCAACGATGTAACTGGTTTTAGTAACTGTTATTTGGATATCGATATCCTCTACCACAATACACTGTTATGCTGTGCCTCTACTATTGTTGAAAGGAAAAGTAAGGAACGTCACGTCTTGTTATAGGCATTTTTCTATAACTCTAAAGTAGAGATAACTAATATAAATAACAATAATAAATATTCCTGGACAAATTACACACTGTCATCTAGTCTCAAACTAAGCAATGTTTATACTATGGGTATTAGATAACTGATATTATTTTTCAATAGTATTTTTTGTAAATACATACATATCAACAAGTCACATTGGTGATGAATCAAATCATAATTTATAATCAATCGCAGTGTCTTCCAATTCAAAAATATAATTAGATGATTTTTATCAGCTCTAGTTTCTGAGTTTCTGCTATGTACGAGTATAAAACAGAAAAAAATATATATTTACTAAGAACAATTTTACTAAAAAAATAATTAATCATTGAATTCTAAAAAACTTCGTTTTATAGCTCTTCTCTAATGTGTACACTTTGGAAAATGGCGTATCAGAGACCAGTTTTGTTGATTCCTGGTGACGGTTCTAAAAGAAATGTGAATCAATAACGTCAGAATCACACTAAGTGAAAGGTTAAGTTCATTCATTCAATTTTTATAATTGCAACCGTTAATTTTGATTTACATTCCCAGAGCTCCTTCACTAATTAAATAAAACCACTAGGCGACAAACTTTTGAACATTAAAAAAAAAAGGGAAACGCATAGTATCCTTGGGGGTGCGTAGAGACTTTTGTTTCTGTTTAATTGCACCCGGTGGCCGGGGGTGAGTTCAAAAGTTAATTAGCTTTAATTTTAACTGCGGGGTGAATCTAGATAGAACGTAATGACTTATGGGCGTTCGGTGCTTTTGTTGATAAATAATGTTAATAAGGTTATGTGAGTAGACGTTAATAATGAATTAAATTACCAGTTGATCTAAACCGAAGTGAAAATACAAAGTTTTAGTTTAGTTTCACCGGGTGTCTATCATCAAAACTTGCAAATGGACCCATTTCCCAGAGTCCGATTCTTATGTAATTTGACACATTCGTTTGCTTTTCATGACATTGAACGATTACCTAAATATCGCCATTTTAAATTCAATTTTAATATTTTTTTTTGACGAATTCATAATTGCTTTGGTGTCCACCGCCAAAATGTGGTGTCTCCTGCGGGACATTACACTGTCTGTCATTATCGAGTCTTTGATTTTTAATTACTTCATGATTAGGAAATACCTACAAAGATATTTACAATATTTTTAGAGTTTGTTTGTATACTTTATTCGAAGAAATGTAAATTAGTGATCAATTAGTCAGTAGGTAAGTGATTTTCAATTCTTTTACGTTGAGGGTTAATAAAAACTACCTGGAAATACGACTACGTGTTTTTTTTTTAACTAATGTATTAACTAACGAATTTCCGCGACATTATTCGCATGGAGCAGTTTTACCATTTTGCCCATGAACCTATCTTAGGAAAGTTTATTCAAGTGTCAGAATTTATGTTTTTTTTATAGTGCACATTATTCATTTTTGTATAATGTTAAAAAAAAAAATTAAAAAAGTTGTTGGTGTAAAGTTACTGACAGTTTAATTTTTAGTATAAATGGTTTCAAAATTATATTTCGGTCATGATCCTGTTTAAATAATTAAATGAATTGTTTATTTGTTTACATTAATTACATAAATTACACTTTGTTTCTTTTAATTGGAAACCACTCCCCTAGATTTAAATAAATAAACGAGACTGAAGATAATGTTTGCGACTGTACATGTTTGTGATTTTAATGAGGGACATTTTCACATTGGCATCGATAAGTAGCAGCCATAAGATATTAGAGATGAAATTTTCAATGATGAGTGAGTACGAGACCGCATTTTTTTTGGTAAATCTCGTCATCGAATTGATTACGGAACCCTAAAAACGGAAATACAAATAGGGATGCACCACTTTAATAGATATTTCCTCTCCCATTTCTCCGGCGAAATTTTAATTAAAATGCAAAGCATATTGAAAGGAATTAAAATTTCTTTTATCTCTCTGGGCCACGAGAAATGTTTTTTGTAGACAAAAATATTTCTGATTATTCCGGTGGTTGACTGGTTGAAATAGGCGTTACGAGGCCTAAGGTAGTGGGTTTTTTACTTACATATGTACAAATATTTGTGTACAGGGCGGAAACAATTAGTCATTGACGAGCTCGTTGGTCGAAAATGGCCACTGAATCCGCGTTCGCAGGCGATCGCCGCACGAGACAAATATTTGTATGCATGAACATGTCTGTTTGTCTTGGATTGGGTGTTTTCTATGTATTTACAAAAAATGAATTTTAGTATAATATTAGTTATCTTGTAGCGACTAGTAGTATAAGTTTTGCTTAGTTTGGGACGAGATGACTATGTAATTTGTCCAGGAATATTTATCCCTTCTATTACTTATTCTAAATTATACAAGATATTGAAACTAATTGTGCTGATGTGGCCGGCCCATGGCTACTTCAGCCTGCTGACTCGGTTCTTACAAATATGAGAGAGTAATTGATTATTTTATAACATTGTAGGTGCTTTTGCACTAGGTACAACAAAAAACCAACCCTTGAATGTTCAGAGTTGTGCGAGTGAGTGAGGTCACCAAGAGATAAGCAGATGCTTCTTTGGCTGCGGGGGTCAAAGGCTATGGTTCACATCAGGCCGGCCGTATGCTTGATATCCACCGGACGTAGTAAAAACATTTGAAAATAATATTAAATTATTATATTACTATGACAATATATGGTATACATACTATACTACTAATTATGATTCACGACATTCCCAGATTCAAACTGCACTAAATCTTAATACCGATAGATCACTGTCTCAGTAATTGGTACTAACTCACTGCTTAGTTTACTACTGCTGTATTTTGATGGATAGTTATGTCTAACTATCCATCAAAATGCATCAGGTTGGAAAAAAAATGTTTTTGACGAGATAACGTCTTATAAATATATGAACGCGGGCTGCACGCACGAAAAAGCATGACTCATTGTCACGTTCCGCTTGAGTCGAGCGTGCAAGCGAGAGCGCGGAACAAGGGAAGATCTATCTCTCTTCCCCTCGAGATACCGTCGATCTAGGCTGTTGTCATTAGATGTCAGTCACTTGTTGGCCTTCACAAAACCGCAATTGAGCAGCGTGGTGGACTAAACCCTTTTGATTGAAAGGAAACCCGTATACCAGCAGTAGGATGAATAAGGAATGATAGGTTCTCATTCCTTATTCATCCTACTGCTGGTATACGGGAAATAGCTGCCGTCACATAAGATTTTCCATGAGGGTAGTCCAAGGAAGACCGCAGTCACATAAGATTTTCCATGAGGGTAGTCAAAGGAAGCTCCTGAGAAAGTGCTAATTTAGCAATGAACGAGTGATATTTCTTGGTGTCAATAGCGTTTTCATGGCAAGAGCTTCACATCAGGCATGCCGTATGCTTCTCTTTCACCAGAGTGAGTTAATTTTTTTTTTTTGACAAACTCACCATTCATGTGTATTCAGGATTAATCGCGGCGACTACTAAAAAGGCAATGAACAATAAAGCCTACAGCAGCCCCTGGGGTGAACCTTGGGGTAAACCACTAGCGAAAAATCCTGAGTCTGTGAGTGCAACTATGGCTGCCTTGGAACTCACAACGAATATAATCAGAAGAAATTAGTAGGAAGATTTTGGAAGTTGGCTTCCTGTCTCGATTACCAGAGTGATATGAAAAAATCTTAAGGCAAGTGGAGTAACGTCTATACAAGGAGATTGTGAAGGTTTTATTCTTCTGAATATTGAGTAGGCACCGGAAACAGTTTGCGTTCGTCTTCCCCTACCTCGTCACAATTTATAGGATATGGCGTTATATTATTACAAAAGAAATCTTCTAAATCTACTATTTAAATTTTAATATTTGTTATTTTCCGTGCCTATCCACCGCATACTTTATTCTTATTTCTATTCCTTTGGCCTCAAACAACTTTTTCCGTTATTGAGTTTTATAGTATAGTAGATCCTTCTGTTTATTGGTTTTAAAATAGCTTCAAAATTATGGATAATCTGGTAGATGAAACGGCATATGTGCGAATGAAAACTGCAAGAAATCAACATAAAAATTATGTTAATAAGAAAATATTATAAATACATACACATTGGCTAGCCACGTTCTTTAGAGCCTTACATGAATCTTATAAATAGCTATTACTATAACTATCATTAATACTATGGTGAAGATATAGAATTAAAAAAGAAACTATTAAAATTTTGTTTTTATAATACCCTGCCCTTGTAAGTGGTAATGCATGCATTAAAAGATTCGCTTTTTACTTGGGCCACACATTTAGGGGGAGGCACCAGATGTCGTATGGGTGACAATAAATTTTATCGCCTCTGTGCGTATACCAGTATACTGGTACACTACAAAACCGTAAGCTCGGATTTGAAACATAAACGAAATGGCATATTTTATTTAAATTGCCTATTGTTGCTGATGCGTATTTTTTTAGTTCCTGATCGGAATGTATGAGCAAAGATGTAGATATGAATATTAGATGCCTTATAAATGATATTTTCGGAATTCCAACTTGTTCAGTAAGTACTTATTTTCGTATTTTTCTTTTTTATATGAGAAGAGGCAAGCAAGCATGTGGGTCACCTGAAGGAAATTACTAGGTACCTCCTATAGAAATCAGCAACATCATGGGGTCGTCGATCCGTTGCCAGGTATTGAAGGGAACAATTGACTATGTTCTTGAATGTTCTGTCGTCATTGACATTTAAGCGACAACATATTTTTTTTCATCATCATCATCATCAGCCTGTACTACATAGGTACATAAAATGTAGAGTAATGTTTGGACAGTTAGGAGTCGGTTTTTTTTTTGTTGAAATTATACTAATTTTATACCCTCAAATGTATTTTTTGTTGAAATTAAACTAATTTTATACCATTGGAAAATCACAATACACTACTAGAAGAATTAAATTATGAAAATTTGTAAAGCACAACCGCGCTCACTAAGTTTCCGCCCAAAAGGTCGATGCTACTGATTCCGTACTACTTATTTAGATTGATCAAAATCAAACCAATGGTACATAAGTACTATTACTTATTCTGTGCCAACCTATGACATTTTATGTATAGACAGAACATAGGCGAAGAACACGACAATAAAAATTGACAACAAAACTCAATATCTACGCACGTGAACATACACGAATCAGCATTTTATCTACATAATAAATATTTGTGGATAATTTACACAGCGTCATCTAATCCCAAATGAAAAGGAAAGCTTGTATTATGGGTACTAGACATGATCAATGTACTTAAATACATACATGAATATACATATAAATCACCCAGGCTAAAACAAACAGACATGTTCATGCACACAAATATTAACTTTGACTCCGAGCTCGCGGGTCACAAGACGAAATTTGTCTCGGAGTCAAACTAGCTATTGCTAGCCATTCGACCACCGGTCTCGTTTATCTATCTATAACCACAGTATAAGTAATAGTACCTACAACTTTACAATAATTGTTTTTGATTAGCGCTTACGTCTTGCCGCGACGGACTGAGTGAATAGGCTATTTGACCAACCTTTTTTTGGGGCTGGTATTTAGGGACGTCTCAATAATATAACCATAGGTGACAGAATTACTTCGATTGCACAAAAATCTCTCGAGATATGTTAATTTGAAAATCACAATTTTGGACTTTCTCGAAAACATTCAATACAAAAGGCTACTACGAGTTATGACGTCACAGGTTTGTATTTTGTATGCATCAAATCAGAAATTTGTACGGCAGCTATATTAAAGTCAAAAGTCAAAGTCAAAGTCAAAATATCTTTATTCCTTGGACTTTATAAAGCACTTAGAAACGTCGTACAAATTAAATATAAGACATGTATCTAAATCATTACTATCTACTTAAATCCGCAGAGCTTAGATGCACTTTCATCACACTATCTGTGAAAGTGAATTTAAGTGCCAGTTCCGGCGACGGGGCTTCTTGAGAAGAACTGGCAAGAAACTCAAGGCCGAGAAATATTAAATATTACGTTTATGTAATTATTATCATAATAAAAGTTATAGTATTTTTAATTGCTTCTCTGTAAATATTATTTTTTAATAAAAAAAAAGTCTTTATAGTTTTGTGTCTGTCGAAGCATATCTCGTTATATTCACGTAAGCCAATGGCAGACGGCCCTCATGACGCGATAATTTCTCAGCCAATCAGAACGCGCGACGGTGGCGTGATATGAGAAGCGATCGTCTTAAGAAACACTTGCAATTGCGAACGTGGCTAGGCAGCTTAACTTATTTTATTATTTTTTTATTTTATATAATTCTCGCCAAAAGTCAATGTAAAAATTAACATTTACAAGAATAGACGTCTAAGTTAAAAAGGCTGTTTCAATTTACCACCACCACATCATATATGCTGTTGGACGCACCAACATATTGGACCTACTTCGCCGGATCCAGGAGTCCCAGGAGACCTAAACAGGAATAAATCGCAAACGGATGTGAGACGCAAAGAGTGGAAATTGAGACAATCGGATAAGAGACACCAAAGAGACCCGAAACCGGAGCAATCGCAGTGCCTTTTGGTGAGGTGATTCAACCAAAATTTCTCCTAGCCCTTTTCCTACCCTGTGTGATACTGTGCTTTTCTCAATTCCAGTGCTTATAGACTACAGGCCCGTGTACAAAAAATTGTGGGTCATTTGAACCACCAGGTGACCTATCTAGAACGATATAAGAGCATAAAATAATAAGATTCAGCACTATGCCGTCACTTGTAAGCTGTCCAACTGAGTGCAGGTGAGAATTCAAAAGTACAGGTAGAGTGAGTACATTTTGGTCATATGATTTTGTACGGCATTCTTACCATCGATAGATCCATGAAAAATAATAAGAAAACGCGCAGTGCCGTAAAAAAATGGTGCGCCACAAAGTCGGATTTTTTTTTGATTTTCCGACAATTTCCAGGGTAAATTTGATCATTTGATTTTGTACGGCATCAGTTTAATACTGTTCCAATACAGCTTCTAATCCATTATTCCGCAACGCCGTACAAAAATCATGCGACAAGGAGTAAAAATCGAGGGTTGCAACCCCCTCTCTTTCCGTGGTCCAGGGGGTGATTTGACACAACATAAAATTAATTTATTTTGAAAGTATTTTATGCATAGATAATATTTTTTCACATGCCGTACATTTTCGTTGGTCCAAAGGTCTGTAGGAAAAAAAAACTCAAGAAAAAATCCATATAACGAAATGTAAGGTGAAATTCATCACGATATTTTTTTATACGGCATTTAGATAGTTTATTTGTACTTAATAAAAGTTCATATTGATAAAAAAGTAATAAAAATATTGAATAAATATAATTTACATATTAGTTCCCGGCACACTTCTTGAGGAAGTGACGCGCGATGGCGGGAAGTATCGTATCGAACGCATGATTGGTAGATCAGTAGAGCCTTGCCTCCCGCACTGCGTCTACGTCCGACTGAGTTCCAAATACACTTGCGGTCAGTGAAAAGTTTCTTGTTGACGTTTTTTGTTATAATTTTTTTGTTGACGTTTTTTGTTATAATATATTCATGTTTCAGAAAATGATAGATAAGATAATTCGGACATCAATGAAGACCATGATTCCGACAACTACTCAGCGGGTGATTCCGATACTGAATAATTTAAATAAAAAAACTTATGTTTTATTATCACCGATCAATATATTTTTTCTAAAAAATAGTTGTTTTATTTATTCACATCATTACAATGAAACAAATCAATTATATATATTTCGTCGGGAGTTCAAGATCTAGGCACGATTTATCTTACTCGGTAATATTTTCCATCAGAGCAAAGGCGTTAACCATTTAGTATTATTTTTATTACCAAATGTGTACTGAATATAACGAAGAAAAATCAAATCAACGTAATAACTTCATTAATTAAATAAATCAATGATTCAGGTGTGATCAGTATCACATTTAAACGTGCGAACAATAGAGCGGTCGCGGCAAGAATGAATCGAGAACGCCGCGCGTTGCTTTATAAAGCCGCCTCGGCCGCCCTCCCCACTCGCACATCGCCTGATTCATGGATCGGTCGATAAACAACTCGTCATGCGTACGTGCTGAGGCGATCTGACGTCACTCAATAACACGTGGCGCCGACATATATGTATCAATAATGTTTGAAGTATATATTAAACCAAAAAGTATACAAAACTGTTGATACTGGGAATGACAGTTTCAATTCTTGGATATAATATACACGCCGTTTCACTTCAGTTAGACGTCATAATGATTTTATCATATTATCAATTGTTCTCTTCAAAAATATGTTAATGCCGTACAGTATCAGATGGCCATAAAGTACCCTTAAAATGGTAGCGTCATTTTCATCAGCCTAAAAGAGATGGTCTGCATTAAAATGTACGGCATCATCTTTTCCTAATTTATTTATCTTAATACTATTTAAAACAAGGGATAAAATGTAGAAAATTGCTATATTTCATTAATCTATGAGTATTTAAACTTTTGCAATAACTTGAAAAATTACAGGTTTTGTATTTCTCTATAATTTTTTCTAGAACAGTTTCTTTTGAACGGCAATACTATATAACAATTGTATTTTATAATATCATGTTAAAAAAAAAGTTCCCGTACAGGATCAAATGACTTTACAGCTTTATAAATCAAGTATACGATGAAATTAAGATAATTATTGATATACATTCAAATGAACAATAATTTTTTGACGGCATTATTTTTAATAGTACTTTTGAGTGCTTGATAATGTTTTGGAACCGATGCCGTACTTTTTCAAATCACCCCCTGGACCACTGAAATTGAGTGGGTTGCAACCCTCGATTTTTTCCCCTTGTCTCATGATTTTTGTACGGCGTTGCGGAATAATGGATTAGAAGCTGTATTGAAACAGTATTAAACTGATGCCGTACAAAATCAAATGACCAAATTTACCCTGGAAATTGTCGGAAAATAAAATAAAACATCCGACTTTATGGCGCACCATTTTTTTACGGCACTGCGTGTTTTCTTAATATTTTTCATGGATCTATTGATGGTAAGAATGCCGTACAAAATCATATGACCAAAATGTACTCACTCTACCTGTACTTTTGAATTCTCACCTGCACTCAGTTGGACAGCTTACAAGTGACGGCATAGTGCTGAATCTTATTATTTTATGCTCTTATATCGTTCTAGATAGATCACCTGGTGGTTCAAATGACCCACAATTTTTTGTACACGGGCCTGTAGTCTATTAAGCTTTGTGCTTGCCTGCTTGCGCGTTGCTGGGGCTGCACCAGCACGAGCTTAAATTAGCTGCTGCTATATACTGCGCACAAATTATCGGGGGACCTAATTGTGAGTATTACTTTCACTTGCTTTCATTATGGCTACTAGTGCAACTGTAGATAAAGTGGAATCATTCACAAGGGATCTTAAGGCTGGGTGGGATTCAAATTTGAGTTTTTTAAAACCATCTGAGACTTAGATAATAATATTTTAAATTCTGAAAAAAATATATGTGTTAGGTAAGGATCTTGTCTAGTCAAAATCGCATTCAATGTCACGACCTAATCAACTTCACTCGATAAAAAAAAATCCCAAAATCACCCCTTTGTGTTAATGTTTTTTCAATATTGTGACTATAATACTGAACGAATACATTTAATTTTTGTACTCAATTAAAGCTAACAAATAGTTACAGACAAATTCGCAGAGTACGATTAAATAATATATATATTTTTTTTACTGTGTGCAAATTTCCACTAAATATGAGAGCGCGGGGGTTCGGCAGCCCATCAGTCGCGTGCTGGCGCTTATAGACGGTGGACCTGTGCTCGGTGCCTGCGCATCAGTATTTTTTTTGAAAAATTTGTGTGCTTCAAGTGATTCTTAATGGGCAATAAACAACGTAAGCGAAAGAAGTCGTCCAAAGCAATAAAAATAACTAACAGAAAGAATGCACTGCGAAGATATACAAAGAGGTAAGTACCTTTATGTAGATGTTTGATTTTTAATGTAATGTGGTATTTAATATATTAAAATTAGATTGTTTTATATATTTGTGTTTCATCAAAATCTTTGAACCAAAGCCAACTTAGTTAAAGTAGGGAGCGTAATTGTAAGCTACCCGACTGGGAAATGTACCTCCACCTCACAGAATACCGCAGCTAAATAACAATTCCCTTGAGGGTTGTTGTGTTCTTGCGAGTGAGTGAGGTCACCAGAAAGGAAGGAGATGCTGCGTAGGCAGCGGGGGTGGCGGCGCGCGAGCTGTGTTTTATGTTGCGAGCGTAGCCATATTAGGCTACGGTAACCGCTTCACATCAGGCGGGCCGTATGCTTGTCAGCCACCCGACGTAGTATAAAAAAAGTCTGATTGATAATTTACAAAAATATATTATGGCTAAACTTGCGGCCATCATGCCACAGTATAAGAATATCCAGTAAGTACTAAATAACGATATGATTTTTGATAATTCATGTTTTGTCTTTATCGGTACATATCTGCCTGGCGTTTTATTGTAGGTCAATGCAGCAGTCTCCAATACCAGACATCATCGCCGAAGTAATTAATATGGACAGCGGCGAATAATCAATCTGTTATCTGCGGATTCAACTGAAAATAGGTAAGTAATTACTATGGTAATAATTACTATGGTAATCTCGATCTATGGATCGAGATAGGTACGCAGCGCTTTTTAAACAGTTTTAATATGTCCCGTTTATAAATATTTGCTTAGTCATGTCAAGTCAGGAGGCGCAACGTACGTACCCAATACTTACGGACTTCTGACGGACAGACTTATCTATACTTCTATACTAATATTATAAATCTGAAGAGTTTGTTTGGTTGAACGCGCTAATCTCAAGAACTACTTATTCGAATTTGTAAAATTATTTTAGTGTTAGATAGCCTATTTTTCGAGGAAGGCTAATAGGCTATGTAAGATCACACTACCACCAATAGGAGCGGAGCACCAATGAAAAATGTTGCAAAATGGGAAAAAAATATTCTTTTTGAAAGCTTCCGTTGCATGCGCTGTGTAAACGGTTCAAGTTACGCAATAATTATAACAGAATTATTCATCTTAAAAAGTTCTAATAAAAAGTCAGTGATTGCATATATCTACTCGTTCTTCTTTTAATTTTCTTCTTTTTTTTTTGCTATCCTTCTTTCAATTAATATCACCCTGCCTTTAGGACTTTTATGTAAAGAGAGGTGTACGACTGAAAATGCGGATTTAATGTTAAACGAAACAACAGCTGCTGAGCTCTTGCTTGGTAACCTCCTTTCAAAGGATTTTTTTTGGTACGACCAATCAATTTCACGCTGACACTATTATAACACTGAACAGTGTTTGTATCATCGTAACCGAAAAATCTGCGTGATTTTGCTGTAATGTATAAAACAATCGTGTAGAAAGACGAATTCTGGATCTATTTCAGCTCTTCGTTGTCATTTCCATCTTTGCTACAAATATTCTTGGTACATACATTCTGCACGGTTAAAAAAATAATTGTGCAATTTTGACATTGCTGTGTTGTGAGAACTTTTAGAGGCTTTGTGATGTATTCTTACATACTGTACAATTTGATTTCTATATTATCAATTTTTTTACATTATTAAGCGATAAAATAATTATTTCAAATGCGTCCATTATTTAGTTCGGTAAATGTCCCGTATAACTTATTATATATTATAGACAGTTATAATTAATATAATATGATAAATTTTCAGGCACATTGATGTTCCGACGTGTAGCTACACAGCTGACGTTTCCAAGAATTCTTTTATGAGATTAGATCCAGACGCTCCACTACGAACTAACTTTTACGTAAGAATCATATTTTATTTGATTGCATTTAATATAGTTTTTTTGGGAGTTTATTAATTTAGCATAATAAAAACTATAAAAAAGTTAGATAATGTACATCCAAACAAAATATTATGTTTTATTCCGAAACATGTAATTATTTACCATTATGTTTTAGAAATACTGAGGAGACATCCCTTATCGAGACGAACCCTTGTATACAAAACGCATCGAAAGGGACGATAACTTCTGGAAAACGCAAATGGAGCAAAAGTTGGTCAAATTTTATATAAAGTGTTTAATGCCAGAAATTGTTGATAGTCGACACGCACGTGGAATAGCATTAAGCACATTGTCCTTACAAGATGACAAGGAAAATGTAAATTATGTAGACTCCCCAGACTTGCCATCACTTGAGCCACACATGCGAAATGTTAATTCTGTAGAGCCTATAGTTCTATCATCTTCTGAACTACAGTCAGATTTGCACCCGGGTACAAGCTCACGAGAAATATATTTTAAACAATTTTAAGAGTAAATAAATATTTTTTATTTAATACTATCTTTTATTTATTTATAATAAAAATGTACAGAAAAACTCTTAAAAGAATCACCATGACATTCATAGTTTTTTAAAAACACCGGGCCTGCCATACGCACATTTATGCCTCCTATATGACAAGAAAGATGAACAATGGATTCTGCTGTAATATTAGTTTCCTTTTCTAATATCTCAAGTCAAATCTAGGAAACGCGAACAGGTTGTTATTTTTTTTTATATTCTATACCTAACCTACATTACTTATTATTTACGAAACTCTTGTCACTACTATAAAAATATAAAAGTGCATTTCTGAAGTTTTAAAATTAACTAGTTACTGCTTATTCCTATACTGTGTGACCGGGCGGGGTGACGCGAGTTCATCGCGCCGCTGCCTCTGCGTGAATAAGTTCGCGCGGTGCCGGCAACGCTGAATGCCTACTTTTGCACGACTACCTAGCCTTAAGAAAAAACGCGGATCGATAAAGTGTAGATTAACATATTTCAAAAAATATCTCGGTTCATTTGAAGGTAGTGTTTTAAATGATCAGCAGCGCGCAGAGTTAAAATTACGCATAAATGGGTCCCAAACTTTAATGAATGATTTTAATCATATTCAGGGCCAAATAGAAGACATTAGTTCCGAGTCTGATATTGAGGTACAGCTTCAGTCCCGCGAAGAATTTGAACGGGAATATTACAATATACTGGCAATAGCTGAATGTATAATAAGTACTGGTGAACTCGGTAACAAATTTGAAACGCCAACGGGTAGTTTAAATTCTATTAAGTTGCCTACAGTTTCCATCCCTGAATTTGAGGGTTCATACGAGCATTGGTTGGAATTCCGTGACACATTTTTATCATTAGTACATAACTGCAAATCAATAACGCCCATTCAAAAATTTCATTATTTAAAATCGTCTTTAAAAAATAACGCTAAAACTGTTATAGATTCCTTAGAATTTTGTGCGGATAATTATGCAGTTGCGTGGGAATTATTATTGAGCCGGTTTGATAACAATAAATTACTAGTACATAATCACGTAAAATCAATTTTTTCTATGCAGCCTTTGTCAAAGGAATCCCATGTATTGTTGCGCAAACTTATAGATAACATTTTAAAAAATTTACGCGCGTTAAAATTATTAGGGGAGCCAACAGAATATTGGGATACATTAATAATATATGTAGTAGTATCTAAGCTGGATTCTGTTACGGAACGTGAGTGGGAACAGTATAGATGCTCATTGGCTAGTAATAATTCTAAATTTATTGTTAAATTAGATGATCTAATGCAGTTTTTAAAAAACAGAGTTGATATTTTGGAAACGCTTATAGTATCGCACAGTAAGTCAACTGCATTCAATGCGGTCGAAAGAAGGCAAACAAATAACACGCAGTTTGTGCCTCGAACCCATTGTAATGTAGGGGTCACTGATCAAAAAATGCAACGCAAGCATAACAATAGACTGACGTGTCCTATGTGTAACGGGCAACATTATTTGTATTCATGTCAGAAATTCCTCGACTTAGATTCGAAATATAGGCTACAGTTTATTACTGAGAAACGGTTATGTATTAATTGTATGCGGTCGGGTCACTCCGTAGACACTTGTAAATTCGGGCCCTGCAGAAAGTGTGACAAAAAGCACAATTCATTGACATGCGATACAAATAGCCAAGAAAATAATTCGCATACAATGACACTCGTGACAACGAAGCAGTCAGCTGTTCCGTCTCCTTGTATTGCCAAAGACAACACGCACGCACACAGTCATGCCTTGCAGGCGCTCAGCGTACACAATGACGAACTTAGCGCGCATTCGTCTCCCGTACAACCGGTTTTGCTATCGACGGCTATCGTAGAAGTACTTAGCCACTTAGGCGTTTTTTATAAAGCGCGCGCTGTTCTCGATAATGGCAGTGAGCGCTCCTTTATCACGCAGTCATTATGTGACAAATTAAACTCGCCACTGTTACAGTCCACTCATCAAATTCACGGTGTAGGAAACTCAATATCACAGTGTTCGCAATCCTGTAACATTGAGTTGAAATCACAACATAGTAATTTCACTGCGCGCGTACAATGTTTAGTTTTACCAAAAATAACGTCAAAATTACCTACGATGACATTAAGAGCCATATTACATTTTGACTGTAATTTTTGCGTAAAATGGCCAATTTTGGCGGTCTTGATCTCGGAAACAAAAATACATTAACAATGTTGACTTATTGAATAGTACAGAATAGCTATTGGCATAGTACATAGCGGCCTCGCTTTTTGTAAATTTTGCTTAACTTTTTAAATAAACCCAAAATTGCAGAGAAAGATTTTCATAAAATGCGCGCATTCACTATTTTGAGCTCCTGGATTGTACTATTGTTCCAAACAAATGAAATAAAAAAAATAGAATGTTATATGTTATATAGTCGTATAGTACATAGCGGCCTCGGAATTTTGAAATATCATTGATTTAATATAGAAAAAAAACATTCATTTAACCAAAAAATCTTCGAAAACCGCTTTAAGTAAACTGTTAATTTCTCGAATAAACGATAATATTATTGAGCAAAATTTATACGAGAATAATTGTTACTTCATGATGAATAAACTTTGTAGCATGAATTTATTATCTTATTTCAATATAAACGATAAACATAACTTCAAAATTACTACAAAAAATGATGCGCCGGCGGCCTTCGCGGGTTTAGTACTGCGCGAGAGCTCGTCAGCGTGCAAATGTTATAGGGCTCTTAAATAATAAACAGTTTCACATTCCCTACAATATAACGCTCGCAGATCCTACGTTTTTCGAAAGTCAGCCAGTTGACTTGTTAATAGGCGCGGATCTATTTTGGGAATTGTTACTAGAAGGTAAAATGCGACTAACAAATGGGCCATTCCTTCAAAACACAACCTTAGGTTGGATTATATCCGGTCCTTTGTTATCGGGCATATCAAATCGTAAGACTCATGTTAATTGTAATTTTACTCAAACACTAAATGATGATAATATGATGTCATTAGATGAATTATTAAGAAGGTTTTGGGAGATTGAGGAACTGCCTGCAACCTCAAATTCGTGTTATAATAGTGAGGAAATAAAATGCGAAGAGCATTTTGTCAAAACAACACAGCGCCTTAAAAACGGGCGGTTCAAGGTGCAAATACCATTTAAAAAATCACCAGCTGCTTTAGGTGACACACGCATACAGGCTGAAAACCGTTTTTATGCACTTGAAAAACGTTTGCAGCGCAATCCTATGTATAAAAAAATGTACAGTGAGTTTATTAACGAATACATTGAATTAGGTCACATGCGCCGCGTAGAGAAGTACGGAACCCCGCACTATTTTTTACCACACCATGGGGTTTTTCGGGCACAAGCAATAACTACCAAATTACGCGTAGTTTTCGACGCAAGCATGGCGTCTAGCTCAGGGTTGTCACTAAATGATATTCAGATGGTAGGTGCCGCAATACAAGGCGATTTGATATCAATTCTATTAAGATTTCGCGAAAATAGGTACGTAGCATGCGCCGACATCGAAAAGATGTATCGCCAGGTGCTGGTGGATGAGAGTCAGCGCGACCTTCAACTGATTTTATGGCGTGAGGATCCCTCTGACCCTCTGGACGTCTACCAGCTCCTTACAGTAACATACGGACAAGCTGCATCTCCTTTTTTGAGCTGTAGATGCTTAAAACAATTAGCCCAAGAATGTAAGGTTCCGGATGTCGCGCAAACTATCCAAGATAATTTTTACGTGGACGATCTAATTTGTGGTGCAAGTACGATACCAAAATTATTGGAACTGTGTGAAGGTACTAGTCAGGTTTTAAACTCAGCATGCCTAACTTTACGTAAATGGGTTTTTAATTTTGACCGCGCGAACCCTAACGACGTTCAAAATGTAGATAAAAATCTTACGTTAGGCGACCACGTAAATAATAAAACCTTAGGTTTAGGTTGGAACAACACATCAGATGTATTGAACTTTCACACACAACTTAAACAAAACACAGACCTAGTCACAAAACGTGTCATTTTATCTAATGCAGCACAAATTTATGACCCTTTAGGTTTACTAAGCCCGTTGATTACACTTGCAAAAATATTATTACAAAAATGTTGGCTTTTAAAGCTAGAATGGGACGAACCGGTTCCGAGTGACATTGCGCAATCATGGAAACAATTTATTGTCGGCTTGCTATTATTAGATAATTTAAAAATCCCGCGTTACGTGTTGTGCATTGAACCGGTACTCATAGAACTGCATGTGTTTACGGACTCGTCACAGGTCGCCTATGGCGCGTGCGCATATATACGTAGTTGTGATAACAGATCAGCTGTTACGGTGCGCTTGCTATGTTCCAAGGGCAAGGTCGCGCCTACTAAACCCACAACTATACCCAGGTTAGAGTTGTGTGGTGCGTTGCTAGGGGCGCGACTGTACGCAAAAATAAATGAATCTTGTCGTTCAAAATTTAATAAAGTCGTGTTCTGGACCGATTCAACTATTGTCTTGGGATGGTTAGGTATGTCGCCTAATCTCCTTAAGACATATGTTCAGAACAGAACCGCTGAAATTCATGACTTAACCAAAGATCATCCTTGGCGTCACGTCTCCGGAAAAGAAAACCCAGCTGATTTGGTTTCACGAGGGCAATGTTTAGACGCACTTGGTAAATCCACTTTATGGTGGGAGGGTCCTAATTTTTTACATGACTCAAAATTTGAAATTCCTAATTTATTGAATAAAAATGAAATTAATAGTCAAAATTTGCCAGAATTAAAATCAAATAAAGTACTTAATTGCACAGTAAGTGAAACCACACAATGTAATTTATTTCCATTTTTTAGATTTTCACAATATAATAGAATGAAACGCGCAACTGCATATGTACTGAGGTTTATTTATAACTTACGCAATAAAAGCAATCGGCGATATGGTTCCCTGACAGTTGACGAACTCAGATGTTCAGAATTAACACTCGCTAGATTATGTCAGCTGGAATCATATCCTGATGTATATGATTCGCTATTACATAAACGTAGTATAAAAAAGAATGCGCAATTAATGAAATTAAATTTATTTTTAGATACAGATAAATTAATTCGCGTCGGTGGTCGCATTCAGTATTCATCTAACTTCGCATTTGATAAGAAGCATCCCATTTTAATATGTACAAAACATTATTTTTCAGTCCTGCTGTTTCGCTATGAACACAGGCAGTTACTGCACGCCGCGCCGCAGCTCCTTTTGTTTACATTACGAGAGACGTGGTGGCCGGTCGGCGGCCGCAACCTTGCTAAGCGGGTGGTGCATTCTTGCGTTGCGTGCGCGCGACTACGCACGGCGACCGCTCGCCCAATCATGGGCAATCTCCCTGAGGAGCGCTTGACACCCGGGTTTGCTTTCTTGCGGTGCGCTGTGGATTATGGCGGCCCGGTACTCATACTGAACCGTAAAGGCAGGGGTGCGAAATTAGAAAAGGCATATATCTGCTTATTTATATGTTTTGTTACCCGCGCCGTCCATTTAGAGTTAGTTACCGATCTTTCATCAGATGCCTATTTGCTAACGCTTAAAAGATTCATTTCTAGACGCGGAAAACCTATTGAGATTTTCTCCGATAACGGAAAAAATTTTGTAGGCTTAATGAACGAATTTTCAAAATTTTTGAATAATTGCGCTGAAGATATTAAGGAATACGCTACCTCTGTAAATATTAAATTCAAAATGATTCCATTTTACGCTAGCCATTTCGGAGGCCTGTGGGAGAGGGGAATTCGGAGTTGTAAGCAGCACCTGCGTCGCGTAGTAGGCAATGCGCATTTAACATTCGAGGAGTTTAGCACAGTATTGACACAAGTTGAAGCTGTCCTGAACTCCCGCCCTATGACTCCTATGTCCACAGATCCTCATGACTTCATTCCTCTTAGCCCAGCTCATTTTTTGGTTGGTCGCCCGCTGACTGCACCTGTGACTGCAGACCTACAGGACGTGCCCGCTCATCGACTCACGCGATACCAGAGGGTCGAACAAATAAGACAGCACTTCTGGAACAGGTGGTCAAAGGAGTACGTCTCTGAAATGCAAACCAGGAACAAATGGTACCAACATAAGGATGATCTTCAAGAAAACACAATGGTTTTAATTAAGGATGACCGCTTGCCACCTCTCAAGTGGAGTCTGGGACGGATCGCGAAGACTTATCCAGGTCGAGATGGCATTTCC
Source organism: Hypsopygia costalis (assembly GCA_937001555.2). Classification (NCBI taxonomy): domain Eukaryota; kingdom Metazoa; phylum Arthropoda; class Insecta; order Lepidoptera; family Pyralidae; genus Hypsopygia; species Hypsopygia costalis. The sequence goes on along the minus strand of OW443338.2, from coordinate 24,528,576 downwards.
CGAGTTGCTGACATACGGACTTCTTCAGGCACAATACGACGCGCCTTTTCAAAAATTTGTCCACTGCCCGTGAATGTGGACGACTCGAGCTACTTTTGAGATGATCGTTGGAAGCTGCTCCTTCCAAGGCCGGGAGCATGTCGAAGCATATCTCGTTATATTCACGTAAGCCAATGGCAGACGGCCCTCATGACGCGATAATTTCTCAGCCAATCAGAACGCGCGACGGTGGCGTGATATGAGAAGCGATCGTCTTAAGAAACACTTGCAATTGCGAACGTGGCTAGGCAGCTTAACTTATTTTATTATTTTTTTATTTTATATAATTCTCGCCAAAAGTCAATGTAAAAATTAACATTTACAAGAATAGACGTCTAAGTTAAAAAGGCTGTTTCAATTTACCACCACCACATCATATATGCTGTTGGACGCACCAACAGTGTCTTTTACTATATTGTTAAATAATTTATATTATTTTTGAACATTGTCAAATAGTCTATTGCTTTACTTTTTCTTTCCACAATGAAGGCAAAACGCATCTATAGAAGAAAATATCTCAGTGCCGGAGGATTACTTTTGTAATTTAAGCCTTGTCACATCATTCTAGTCGAGATATTAAGACATATTTAACCCACAGGAACCGTTATCATAGCATCAGGGATATATAGGGTGCTCTAGAATATGAGCTGGGGCATATTGCCGCATCGCTTCAGGCTGTTTTGTAATAGTCGCGTGCTCAATTTCCATGCGTTTGTTGTAAATTATTATAACTTAGCGTTATAAACAATGGACTTACACGATAAGGGTTGTAAGTCGATATTTATTTGAAACTAGCTGACTTTGTGTAATCGTGCTTCGGAGGGCATGTTAAGTGCCGGCCAAATAACAATGAGCATTGTTGTGTTCCTATGAGTGAGCGACGTCATCGGGAAGGAGGCAGTTGTTTGCAATATTTCATGTAGTGATTTGCAAGCGTTAATATGGCTACTGTAACCGCTACCCAATCAGGCGGGATGTACGCTTGTTTCCTCTACCACCTCACGTAGTATGAAAAATTTGACATTAGCTCCCCATAAAAACGTACGAAGTGAACAGTCTGTGACCACGGCCGGTGCAACCAGGGAGCCGCTGAAGCTGAAGCCGGTTACCGTCGGATTTTTTGAGTGCGAAAATAAAATTTTAGCTTAGATCGACGATAATAGTGTTTAGCTTAGCTGGTAGGAATCCTACAGCTCTACTCACTAAGCTGAAGAAGTTTAGCAATAACTTTAACCAATTTTTAGAATTAAAACATCGGAAGCGCAGCATGCACCACCATAGAGAAATTTATTTATTTATTTTGGCCACTTTCCCGAATTGGTATCGGAAAACCAAGGTCACTTTACATTACTACTTTTTGATACTCTACACGAGTCCGAAGTCAGAATTTCGAAATTTTGAGTTTCAGGACGGACAGACAAAACGATCGGACGATTTTATAAGCTCAGTAAATTTCGCTGAAAACCGATGGTAATCGGCTTCAGCTTCGGCGGTAGGCCCCCTGGTCGAAAAGTCAGGCAATAATAAAGGTCCGTAAATATCCTTATGCATGATCGCGTTAATTCCCGTTGTAATTTTTCATAAATACAGATCGGACTTTATTCGATATTAGAGATGGGCAAAATGCAGGCATTTACGATAAATGCCCAAAAAGTATTTTTATATTCCCTATTTATGCCCAGAACTAGGCATTTATAGGGCATTTAAAATTACTTCGACATCAACCCATAATCGTCCCACTGTTGGGATATGGGTCTCCCCTCAATCGAAGGGGTTTAGAGCATACTCCACTACGCTGCTCAACTGCGGGTTGGTGGAGGCCAGTGTTTTCAAGCCGCCATAAGGCTACTGACTTGGCTTAACGACTGCGATCTAATGATAACAGCCGGGACCGATGGCTTAACGTGCTCTCCGAAGCACGGAGGAGCTCGAGATAAATAAACCCATCCATAGACAGGCTGCGGTCGACGTTGCTTAACTGGCGTGTTCGATTAGACTGACACGCGCAACGACGCCATCGAACTCCTCTGTAGAAGTACTTACTGGGTACTTATTGTAAATGCCTAGCATTTTGCCCATCTCCTCTAGTCGACATACATAACTCCTATGACAAATTATTACAAACAAGTTTACATACAAAGATTTGAACTGATTTACAGCGGTTCAACTGCGTCGTTCTTCTCCACCGCCTGACTGCCTACGTAAAATTTTTATAGGCTATCTTCTAGAATTTTTATTGGAGACAATAAGGAGGTATAATAAAGGGAATCATGAGTTTCCAGCGAAATAACGAACTTGCGGGATAACGACCATAAAAAGTCTCATAAACTTTCTTTTGCAATTTATCTACGTAATTCTGAATATGGGTGAATTTAATGGTTTATATTAATTTAATAGTGGTACTTAATTTATATTTTACATAATCTGTACGGGTGGATAGGAATGAGTACTTACTTTATATAGCCATAAGATTATTGATGTGATACGTCTTTAAATTTGCTACCGTACGGGTGCAATCAAAAAAATCTAATGATAATAAAATCGGGGGATACAGTTTGACCTTGTATAGTGCCACAAACTTATCTGACCCGGTGGCCAAATTTAGAAATAAAGCCGCCATCTTGAAATGTCATTCACGAACGAGTTGCCAGGTACAATTAATAGCATTGTTATACTGATTAATTGTGATGCGTGGACATCACAATTAATCAGTATAACAATGCTATTATTTTAACAGTGTGTATATTTCTTTTATTTTAATGTTTGCTCTAAAACGGGCGGTATTTCGTTTAATGGCAACACTTAAGTCGATCGTACCGCCCCCGCCACCGGGCCATATAAGTTTGTGGCACTGGTGCCACAAACTTCTCTGACCCGGTGGCCAAATTTAGAACTAAAGCCGCCATCTTGATATGTCATTCACGAACGAGTTGCCAGGTACAATTAATTTATTTACCACGTATACACATTCCATTGAGTTGTATTTTTTTAAATACATATATGTATATCTTTTTCTATACATACAATAAAAAAATCGTCAACGATTTGTTTCTGTGCAATATTATAACTCTCTAATATTATATAACATCTATGATCGTGACTTAACGTGGTGCATTTTTAAAACTAATCAACAAAAAAATAAAAGTAAATTGATATTTAATTGAAACACCACACATCACAATTAATCAGTATAACAATGCTATTATTTTAACAGTGTGTATATTTCTTTTATTTTAATGTTTCCTCTAAAACGGGCGGTATTTCGTTTAATGGCAACACTTAAGTCGATCGTACCGCCCCCGCCACCGGGCCATATAAGTTTGTGGCACTGTAGTTACGAATCTATAATCTACCTCCAAAATTCAATCGTACCACTGGATAGATGAAGGATCAAATAATTTATTACGCTAAAGTAAGGACTATTGAACATGCGAAAGAGGGGAAAGCGCTGCCATTTTGAGATAATTTTAGTGCATATAACGTATTCACGTACAACACACGGCCGTGGCCATGACACAGCCACATGCACTCCAAAATTCACAATATGGATCCATCGAGCATATATAAAGATGAGGAGCTCGATGACATCGATGGGCGCGTCAGTCTAATCGAACACGCAAGTTAAGCAACGTCGACCTTAGCCTGTCCATAGATGGGTTTATTTATCTCGAGCTCCTTCGTGCGAAGGGAACGTTAAGTCGTCGCTCCGGCTGTGATTAGATGACAGTCGTTAAGCCAAGTCAGTGTCCTTTAGGCGGCTTGAAAAAACAGGCCTCCACCCACTCAATGCTGCGCGGCTTCGACACCAACGCTCGTGGGTTCGATTCCCACATAGGACAAACATTTGTGTGCATGAACAAACATGTCTGTTTGTCTTAGTCTGGGTGTTTTCTATGTATCATAAATATGTATTTACAAAAAAAATGTATTTACGTATGTTTATCAGTTGTCTAGTAACCATAACTCAAGCTTCGATTACTTTGGGGCTAGATGGCGCTGTGTAATTTGTCTGACAAAATTTATTTATTATTTATTATTTATAATGCCTCTACCAACCCGCAGTTGTTGAGCAGTGTGATGGAGTATGTTCTAACCGCCTTCGATTGAGGGAGACTTCTATCCCAGCAGTGGGATGAATAAGTGTTAACGAAGATAACGACGATTTTTTTTTATACTACGTTGGGTGGCAGACAAGCATACGGCCCGTCTGATGTGAAGCGGCTACCGTAGCCATATTAACGCTCGCGCGCTGCCACCCCCGCTGCCAACGCAGCATCTCCTTCCTTTCTGGTGACCTCACTCACTCGCAGGAACACAACAACCCTCAAGGGAATTGTTATTTGACTGCGGTATTCTGTGAGGTGGAGGTACATTCCCCAGTCGGGTAGCTTACAATTACGCTCCCTACCTCTCTTTTCGCCAGAGCTTCGTTTGTCCGTCAGCAGGGTGCACCGCGTGCAGGTGAAATTGGCTTTGGTTCAAAGATGTTGATGAACCACTTACACCCCAAATGTTAATTATAAAGGTATGTTAATTAAGTTACTACGTATATTTACTGCCCATAGTACATTATTTATACCGCAAACACCGCTAGATAATCTATGGTGCTCCGGCATTCAGAGCACAATCTGCAGTTCCAGTGTATGCGACATATTTTATGGGCTGTAGTCCCGGAGACGCGGTTAATGGGCCGATAAGTCCCAAAGCTGCGCTCAATACTGAATTCGACTTCTGGCACCTGGACTACATATATCACATGCTAGGCATGGAAACAGAATATAAACCAAGCATATATTTTTACTCCAATGGAGTGTAAGTGGCTATGCACGTGGGGCATCCTGTTGACTAACGAAACATGTTCTGGCAAGAGAGTAGAGAACAGGCCTTTATTAAGATTTCTGTGGGTACAGTTTATTCGTAAGTTGTCTTACCGGGGAAGGGAACCTCCCATAGAATCGAATAGAATAGAACCATCACAGAATACCGCAGCTAAATAACACTTCCCTTGAGGTTTGCCGGGTTCCTGTGTGTGAGGTCACCAGAAAGAAAGGGTTACGTTAGGCAGCGGGGGTGGCAGAGAGGGTCACGGCGCGCTAACTATATTTCATGAATCATTTCACGTCAGGCGGGCCGTATGCTTGTCTGCCACCAGACGTAGAATAAAAAAATGCTTGTGCATGAATTGAATAAATAAATCATGAAAGTACTTACACTATTATAAGGGGTGTAAGTGGTTCATCAACACCTTTGAACCAAAGCCAACTTTACCTGCACGCGGTGCACCCTGCTGACTGACAAACGAAGCTCTGGCGAAAAGAGAGGTAGGGAGCGTAATTGTAAGCTACCCGACTGGGGAATGTACCTCCACCTTACAGAATACCGCAGCCAAATAACAATTCCCTTGAGGGTTGTTGTGTTCCTGCGAGCGAGTGAGGTCACCAGAAAGGAAGGAGATGCTGCGTTGGCAGCGGGGGTGGCGGCGCGCGAGCGATATTTTATGTTGCGAGCGTTAATATAGCTACGGCAACCGCTTCACATCAGGCGGGCCGTATGCTTGTCTGCCAACCAACGTAGTATAAAAAAAAAAAAATTGCACATATTTTTTTATCATTTAATCCAACGTAAAAGATAGATAGGATAGTTTTTGTCTAGTTCTTACTGGATCAAAATTTGTATGAAAGCCCTTGCAGACGAAGGCGCGGGCGACGGCTAATATTTCATTTAAGTAATTTTTGCCTAGATGTTCGTCGCCTGCCACGGAAAAATCGGAGATCAATAGTATTCTCAGTTGATTTTTCTAAGAGAGAAAAACATTTAGCAAACGAAAAAAAAAACATGTGGTTCAGTTTAAAATCACTTTTCTACACATTTACAAAGTTTTGAATTTCTGCGAGTTCCGAGCTCAAACTTTTAGCCTTTTGTTTCATATCGTTTCATTCCACTCGTCCTAAAACTGCCTGTGGTCAAAGTCGCTTGATAAAGTTCAATAGCGCTTCTATTTCACATTTTTTTTAACACAATGGTAGACGCCAAACAACTGTATGACCCGCCTGACGTAACGCGGTCATCATAGCCATATGCGCTCACAAAACAAGGAGTGAAAGCTCATGCGCTCGCACCCCCTATGCTAACTACATCCTCCTACTGGCTGTTTAAACGCATAAATTAAAGCAGCCACTCCTCACTCATAGAGTTATTACACTACACTTACTTGCCTTATTTGCCATATTGCAGTCTCTCACATTGCTAAGTGGAGAAGTCAAATTCCTAAAGCTTCGTACTCCTACTAATTTCTTCTGATTAAATTCGTTGTGAGTACCAAGGCACGGTCTTACTCCCGGGACTGCAATGGACTTCATTGTTCATTGCCTTTTTTGTTGGTCCTGGCTACACAGTGGGGGGAATGTGTGGTGGGCCCCCGTCCCGCATTACACTTATGCGCAGAAACAAAAATCCTCAAGAGCATATGTAACTGCAATGTTCTGTGAGGTGGATGTGTTTCCCCAGTCGGGCTCGACAAGCCCTATGCTCTTTTTTCGTCAGAGCCTCTTTTCTTAACAGCAGCGTGCACCACGTGCAGGTGATCTTTGGTTCTAAAAATTGTGGTGAGCACACACTACATTGTAAGTCTTTTACACAACCAACTGGTTAATTAATAGTCAGTAAGAGTTAAGTAAGATGAAGTTATTGCAGGCTTCAATACCTATTAACGAACCCTGATAGCAATACTAAGCCGAATATTATTACTTGTACTATTATTTATTCTGTGGTATTATACGCTCAGGCTTTGTGCTCAGACGTCGTATCTACAAATAACCGAGTAATAACGTGATTATTTCAATAAAACACAGTAATCCTTACAAAGTGCGGACTACACAAAAAAACATTGGTAAGTATGCCTAACAAAGTGAGCCCCTATCAATGGTTTCTTTTTTTTTTCTGACGTGATAACGTCTTATAAAACGATGAACGCCGGTTGCACGCACGAAAAAGCATGGCACACTGTCACGTTCCGCCTGAGCCGAGTGAGTAAGCGAGAGCGCGGAACAAGTGAGAGGCACGTCCGGCCTACGCCTAAACCGACTGAATCTATCGCCCGATGTTTTCTTATGATGTTGTCACATAGAATTATCGTTTCTGACTTTACAGACAACCAATTTTTAACCAACTTCAAAAAAAGAGGAGTTTCTTAATGCGGCTGTATTTTTTTTTACTTTTTTAGGGTTCCGTACCACAAAAGGAAAAACGGAACCCTTATAAGATCACTTTGTTGTCCGTCTGTCTGTCTGTCTGTCAAGAATTTCTACGTCGAGAATGCGTGGAGGTATCAAGCTGAAATTTGAACTGTATACTCAGGTCTACGGTCCCATGAAGTTGTAAAATAATCAAACTGCTAAGTTTACGTAAAAAAAAAGTTACGGCCGTTTATTCAGCAAAAAACGCATATTTCGACACATTCTCCAGGGAATCAAAACCTATTGGGTACTTCCCGTTGACCTAGAACTATGAAATTTGGCAAGTAACATCGTTATAGACTACAAGTACAGGAATAAATCTCAAAACTATACATTTGTAAATAGATCTTAAAAAATAGGGGGTCTATATTTTTTATAGGGTGTCGAAATTTCAAATTGAAACTACTAGTTCAAATGGGGTATCATATGAAAGGGCTTGATGTACACATTGCAAAATATATTTTATTTATTTTTTTCCACGCATTATTTCTTATTTATAATGAAAAATATCAAATTTAATATTGATACTACGTACGGAACCCTCGGTGGGCGAGTCCGACTCTCACTTGTCCGGTTTTTTGTTGTAACTTCATTACTCCGTCATTTATAAACCGATTTGAAAAAACTTTTTTTATTGAAAGAATATTTTTTTAAGTATATTGGATTTTTTTAAGTATATTGGATTATAAGGACCTTATATAATATAAGGTCCCATATTTTTTTCATCATCAGCATCAGCCTGTATCTACCTACTGTTAGATATAAGCCTTCCACCAGATACGACCCTCCGCCTTCAGCATCCATGAAGACTAGTCTTCAAGCATCGGGGTATTTTTTTCATAATGTAGAGTAGATTTTGGAGTCGGTTTTTTTTGTTAAAATGATTTGTATCACAATAAAAATAGGGCAAATATAGACGTTTGTAAGAAAAGTATATGGAGCTTCATAGTGACTTTACTCGCAGAGCCACAACGATAAACACTGCTCCACACGCTTGGTGTTTGCCGCAAGCACAGTACACCGCGATTTGCCAATCAGCAAACACACGTTGGTGTTTATTGTTTGGGAATGTGTGATTTATGTTATGATAATTGGGCACTAAAACGACTAGTACATCTTAAAAAGATATTACGTGACACATGTTGTATTAATAAGAATTGTAGATTCAAAAATATTTTTGGTATAAAATTAAATATTTTTTTACAACCTTCCCTAAAAATCTCACTTGATTCTCGAACGAGAAAATGGTAGTACTTGCAGGTGAGATAATTCTTATCGACGACCGACACGTACTTGGCTAATTCTGTGGAGCCCTTTGATCCGGATAGATTGTCTGCAGACACGCCTACACCACGCGGCTTTGAGAATCTCGATGATTTGGTCGAAGAGAGGCTGGTACATTTTTTTTTATAAAAACTTGTACATGATTCTAAAAAAATTGTAAGTCTCTAACTAATATCTGGTGGCTTTGAGAAATATCTCTACAGGCGTCCATAGGCTACGGTAACTGCTTTCCATCAGGCGGACCGTATGCTTGTTTGTCACCTTAGTGGTATAAAAAAAAGTTCAATTTTCTTTTACGTAATTGTGTATATTATTCTAACAAACTTGGAAGTTTCGTACCAATATCGCGGTTTTGAGAATTATCTCCATGATGCAAATACATTCTTTTTTACATTAGTTTGTAAAATATTCAAAAAAACTTGGAAGTCTCTTACCAATATCTGAGAAATATTTCGATGACTTGGCCAAAGAGAGGCAGGTACATTTTCTAGAACTGCTATATTTTCCTATTATGTATCTATAGATTTCTTTATAAGAGTAATTTTGTGATAATAAGAAATAATATGTATTAACATTGAACATATTTTTTACACTACATAAATATAAAAACAAAAAAAATATATTATAGATATTTATTGAGCTAACGCTGCTTACTACTCAAATAGTATTTCTTTCTGATAGCATAAATACTCTTGTATATTATAACTAGCTGATGCCCGCGACTTCGTTCGCGTGGACTTTATGATTTCGGCGTATTAATACAAATACGAACTAATGTAGATACATAAGAAAATATTTGTTATACGTTAAAAGTCAATATATATTTTTTGTTTAACATATACACCATAGTTTAAAAAATAAAATTAAGGGAGTCTTTCCTTCGGGAGCTAATATGAACGGACCTGAAGCGTCAATAACTCTCGAGAAAGCCACGTAAAGTTGGCCATGCGAAAAACAACCAGTCCTAAGCTTGTCACCAGCGAATTTTAGTGATTTTTTTATTGTCATAGCAAAGCAAGTGGTCACAGACAACTGCGTACGTTTAAAATTAAAATGGATTTTTTTTTGGAGAAGAGTGGTGGATCTGGTATACGCGAAATAAATACAGTTTCACCGGCACCACTCCCAGTGAGAATATCAGCTTCAATTATATTGCGCTGCCATTGACTTTACTTCAGAAAGGAGATCTTCCCCAAATTTTAATAATATTCTTGAAAACTCTTGGGCACGTAAAGTTCTATCTACAGATTCTAGTGCCTTACTGTTAGCCATTTCGCATTCATCTCAAACGATTAGACAGCAATCCTGAAACACCTTCGCTTTGTCACAGTTTCGTGTCACAGAGCATGTCGTTGTTTCAATTCTGTTTAAATCGAGTATGATATTGAACATTGTATTTGCGTCCTTTCGCCTAGTAGTAACGTGGCTGCAATACCTGGCGATGCTGCTGCGAGATCTTATTTTGGCGCCTGATTTCAGCGTGGATTGCTCTCGTCAGGTATGTTTTTCCAGTCCCTCCTGGAGCAATTAAGAAAAACAGTTTCCCCTCGTTGCTTAAAACACTTTCCACCACCGAATCAAATAAACTCTAATCTTGCTACATAGCGTCCCGCAAATGCACGTATTCTTCTGATTTGTGCGAATATATACCAATCGTTCCATTTCAATTTTAGCGTACACGTCTATAATAAACGGACTAAATAGACCACGTTACCCTTGTAAATAAAATAAAACGATTGCGTCAAACTTGTAGCAGGTAAGAATAAAAGTAGCACCCCGCGGTTTTTTTTTACAATACATTCAATATTTTGTTAATCTATTTATTGTGATCTATGTATTGTAATAAATAGATAAAAAAAATTAAAAAAACACGCTATAATAGCAAATAGAACTAAAAAAGTTACTTAAAAACTTTTTTAGTTCTATTGGCTATTATAGCGTGTCTTTTTACTTTTTTTAAAAACTATAATTTATTGTAAATACGTGTTGTTTATGCAAATAAATTTAACTTTGTTCTGCATCAGGTGTTCCAAATCTTGGATTTTTATACCTCAACAGAAAATGCTCATCAGGCTGGACAACTTTTGCTAAGGCGTCATTTTTATATTTCTTATAGTTTACCTGAACCATTATTGTTCTGCATCAGGTGTTCCAAATCTTGGATTTTTATACCTCAACAGAAAATGCTCATCAGGCTGAACAACTTTTGCTAAGGCGTAATTTTTATATTTCTTATAGTTTACCTGAACCATATTGTTCTGCATCAGGTGATCCAAATCTTGGATTTTTATACCTCAACAGAAAATGCTCATCAAGCTGAACAACTTTTGCTAAGGTGTCATTTTTATATTTCTTATAGTTTACCTGAACCATTAAGGTACTACATCAGGTGTTCCAAATCTTGGATTTTTATACCTCAACAGAAAATGCTCATCAGGCTGAACAACTTTTGCTTAGGCGTCATTTTTATATTTCTTATAGTTTACCTGAACCATTATTGTTCTGCATCAGGTGGTCCAAATCTTGGATTTTTATACCTCAACAGAAAATGCTCATCAAGCTGAACAACTTTTGCTAAGGTGTCATTTTTATATTTCTTATAGTTTACCTGAACCATTAAGGTTCTGCATCAGGTGTTCCAAATCTTGGATTTTTATACCTCAACAGAAAATGCTCATCAGGCTGAACAACTTTTGCTAGGGCGTCATTTTTATATTTCTTATAGTTTACCTGAACCATTATGGTGCTGCATCAGGTGTTCCACTTTCCAAAATCAATTATACCCTATATTTTGCCCAGGCTTAACAGCTATATAACAAAAAAAGTTTCATTCGAATCCGTCCAGTACTTTCAGAGATTAGCGTGTACAAACAGACATACAGACAAACAGACAAACAGACAGACATTTTTTTTAAAATTCTTACTATATTACTATATCTCCATCGCCTCCAATTGTTTTTTTTGTAAATATATTCAATGTACAGACACATTATTTTTACTGTTTTATTATATGTATCAAAAGTATCTTTTGGTATTTACGTCGATGACGTATTTATGCTCAAGTAAAAACAAACTCAATAGAAAATGTTTGGATACGAAGGTAGCAGAAATGAATTCTAGAACCGCAAGAACACTCACAAAGAAAGGTTTCTAGTGATACTACTTCTAAACTGTACAACTTCAAAACAGTATAAAAAAATGTATTAGTACAATTTTCTACAATGCGGTAGTATGACAAATAATAAAATGACAACAGGCAAACCTATTATTTAATAGCATTGTAAACGCACGGTGGTTAGTTGCTATTCAAATCGTGTAGGCGCCGAGACGAATCGATCGTTGACCGGCTAGTCGGCCGAAACCACGAACAATCGCACTGGTATGTGCATACCTTTCAATACTTTAATTAACAGCAGCATGTAGTAGCTCAGCAACTTCTTTAGATACAAAGCCAATCTCACTTGCACGCTGTGCACCCTGCCGGCCGTTAAGCTAAAAGTTGACCTTTGTTTGTTTCATTTATTACTCCTCAAAGAAGACCAACAACCAAGACTCGACTTTGTAATGTTACATTATGTTTTACAAATACATTGTAGGTATTCAGTTCTTGGGTATTCTCGCAATAAGTATTGACATTAAACTGAATTGCAATTTGAAATCAATTTATAATTCAATCTTATTTTAGGTAGCTTTTAACTTAGATTTATTTTTCAATCAATTTTAGGTTATTTTAATCTAGTTTTAGTATTTATATGCAGTTTGTTATTAATATTGTTAGCTGAAACGTTATTATTCATTCTCGATCCAGTCAACTTTCGGTCTTGAATCTAATTACGAGAATTCCAATTAGATAATTCATAATTTTCAGTAATATCGGAGATCACCTTCTACATCTGGGGCCCTACCACTGAAGCCGCTTCCCATCGATTTTTGATTGCGAAAATCGAACTTCAGCTTAGATTATTGGTCTTAGATGATAGAAATCCTGAAGCTCTACCGACAAAGCTAAAAATGTTTGTCAATTACTTAAGCCGTAGACCAATTTTTGGAATCAAAATATTCAATGGGCATCTGCTTAGGCAGTATGGCCCCTGAACGTACAAACTTTATCTTTTTTTAGGGTTCCGTACCTCAAAAGGAAAAACGGAACCCTTATAAGATCACTTTGTTGTCCGTCTGTCTGTCTGTCTGTCTGTCTGTCAAGAATTTCTATGTCGAGAATGCGTGGAGGTATCAAGCTGAAATTTGAACTGTATACTCAGGTCTACGGTCCCATGAAGTTGTAAAATAATCAAACTGCTAAGTTTACGTAGAAAAAAGTTACGGCCGTTTATTCAGCAAAAAACGCATATTTCGACACACTTAAGGGTATCAAAACCTATAGGGTACTTCCCGTTGACCAAGAACTATGAAATTTGGTAAGTAACATCGTTATAGACTACAAGTACAGGAATAAATCTCAAAACTATACATTTGTAAATAGATCTTAAAAAATAGGGGGTCTATATTTTTTATAAGGTGTCGAAATTTCAAATTGAAACTACTAGTTCAAATGGGGTATCATATGAAAGGGCTTGATGTACACATTGCAAAATATATTTTATTTATTTTTTTCGACGCATGATTTCTTATTTATAAAGAAAAATATCAAATTTAATAATGATACTACGTACCTACGGAACCCTCGGTGGGCGAGTCCGACTCGCACTTGTCCGGTTTTTTTATTAATGTAGATGCGCCAAAAAATACAAGATACAGTTATCTACATATTTTCATATTCCCTCTGTAATATATTTTGACGTACTGCAAGGACAGCGAAATGGCTGAAGCAGTAAATTTCACGAGTTGGTAGGCACTAAACGTGGAACAACTGTGGAATAACCCTTATCTGTGACTGGCATGCTTTTGCTACTTATTTTTACAACATTTTTACCAAATAAAAAGTCTGACTGAAATACCAACTCAGTAACGTTATTTTTTTATAGGTACATCCCATTTTATTATTTTTTTATGTTTTTAAAGCAAGTACTAGTAGCGGTGTGACGACGTGATGTACGAACGTTTGCAAACTAAGAGGAAATTTGCATAGATTACTAGCTAATGCCCGCGGCTTCCGTCTACGAGATATTTTTAACAAGTAAAATAAAAAATATTAACTAAGCCGGATTCTAGCCCACGGGGCCGAAATCGATAGATTCGCTGACTGTATGTTTACCATTGATTTCAATGGAAAATGTATTTGACGATCATTCCTCAAGGACATTCATCATCAGGTCATTTTAGTCTCCACTACAGGAGCACGACCCTCTCGTCCGTCACAGACAGGAGGATTTAGCCTACACTCCCCACGCTGGCCCGACGGGTTGGGGAGGCCTAATAGATGTTTTATAATGTATTTCCCTTAGTCGCCTTATACGACATCCACGGGAAGTGACGGAGTGATTTCTAATCTAGTCTGCCGGAAACCACACGGCCACCTCACCTCAAGGACATGATCGATCTCAATTTTTTTTCGACACAAATCTCAAGCATATCGAGGTCTATAATTGTGACAAGTTTTATCAAAATCGGTTCAGTGGTTTTGGTCCCTATTCATTCCCAAGAATGACATGCCGTTACGCTCGCTCCGCTCGCACCGCTCAATAATGGCTATATCGCACGGCGTATCAATGTCAACAAATTCAGTACCTTCCGTCGCATATGGACTAATTTTCAAAGAATCAGATAAATATTTCATTTTGTTTTGATAATAGCTCAGCATCCGCTGCTATGCTCCACGTCGCCCGATGAGTAGGCCAAATCGCACCGGCAACGGAGATGTGACCTTAGTGTCCTGGCATTTGACATTGCCATGTTTCACGCTTCGCTTGAAGGATCCGATATTATATGAAGGAAGAAACACATGTGCCGGCAGTGCGTTCCACTCTTTAATGTCACAACAAAGATAGGAGTTGTCGAAGTAGAAGCAACGGCTAAATATTGCTCTGGATAGCCAAAAAGCAACAAGATGCTTCTTCACGCTTCTCTTGAAGGATCCCATATCGTATGAATGAGGAAATACGTATGCCGGCAACGCGTTCCACTTTTTAATGGTGCGACATAGATAGGAGTTGCCAAACTTTTTAATACGCGAAGGAATGATCCCAACGGTAAACTTACGATATCGCGTCGCTGTATCATGAACACGGCTGATACGGCAGTAGCTACGCCCCTGCATGTACTCCTAGGGTTGGGAACCACTGGGCTACGGTATAGGTACACGTACCTATGAAATTACGAGATCATAATGTTTGTCGTATTTTTCAGAAGAATGGTGCGTCGAAGTGTAAATACGGGCAAAGTGCGTAGGTACGTTTACAATTCCAACCTGCTCTTAAATCCTGAGAAATCGCAAAGGCTTTGAACGCTTTTCGACACGTTTTCTTTGGTGGTACAAGTGACGAGAGATAAAACATACAAACATCGGAGACACCATAGCTCAGTGATGTTATATTAATTATTATGATGTTATTAGTATTTATAACATTGTTATTGCCTTAGCTTTAGGTTACATAAACAGGTCATTTTCGGTAGTGATAAATTATTCATCAGTATGTACCCAGTGTTGGATATAGGTCTTTCTCAATGCTATCCACCATATGCGATCCTCCGCTTTCCGCATCCAACCGCTACCAGCTACTTTTTTGAGATCGTGGGTCTATCTAGAGAGGGGGCGCCCTACGCTTCGTCGTCACATACGATGCCTCCACTCTAGGACTTTCCTCCCCCATCTGCCATCGCTGACTCGGCAGATGTGGCCAACACACCGCCACTTCAAATGATGAATATTCTCTTTGGAATCAGAAAATTATTTACTGCAACATAACGTGATATTTTAGCTGATATATAACTTGTTAGCTTTTAGCCGCGGCTTCATTTCATTCAGCCATTTATGAATAACTAGCTGTCCCGGCGAACTTCGTACCGCCTAACAATCAATGAATGTCGTGGTACATATTAGCTGAATTAAATTTATGATTTTATGGAATTAAAACAATGAATAGTAGAAAATAATAGAGAAGCTCGATGGCGTCATTGCGCGTGTCAGTCTAATTAAACACGCAAGTTAAGCAACGTCGACCGTAGCCTGTACACGGATGGGTTTATATTACCTCGAGCTCCTCCGTGATTCGAAAGACACATTAAGTCGTCGGTCCCGGTTGTTATCATTAGCTCATCTTGAGCTCCTCCGTGCTTCGGAAGGCACGTTAAGCCGTCGGTCCCGGTTGTTATCATTAGCTCATCTTGAGCTCCTCCGTGCTTCGGAAGGCACGTTAAGCCATCGGTCCCGGTTGTTATCATTAGCTCATCTTGAGCTCCTCCGTGCTTCGGAAGGCTCGTTAAGCCGTCGGTCCCGGTTGTTATCATTAGCTCATCTTGAGCTCCTCCGTGCTTCGGAAGGCACGTTAAGCCGTCGGTCCCGGTTGTTATCATTAGCTCATCTTGAGCTCCTCCGTGCTTCGGAAGGCACGTTAAGCCGTCGGTCCCGGTTGTTATCATTAGCTCATCTTGAGCTCCTCCGTGCTTCGGAAGGCACGTTAAGCCATCGGTCCCTGTTGTTATCATTAGCTCATCTTGAGCTCCTCCGTGCTTCGGAAGGCACGTTAAGCCGTCGGTCCCGGTTGTTATCATTAGCTCATCTTGAGCTCCTCCGTGCTTCGGAAGGCACGTTAAGCCGTCGGTCCCGGTTGTTATCATTAGCTCATCTTGAGCTCCTCCGTGCTTCGGAAGGCACGTTAAGCCGTCGGTCCCGGTTGTTATCATTAGCTCATCTTGAGCTCCTCCGTGCTTCGGAAGGCACGTTAAGCCATCGGTCCCGGTTGTTATCATTAGCTCATCTTGAGCTCCTCCGTGCTTCGGAAGGCACGTTAAGCCGTCGGTCCCGGTTGTTATCATTAGCTCATCTTGAGCTCCTCCGTGCTTCGGAAGGCACGTTAAGCCGTCGGTCCCGGTTGTTATCATTAGCTCATCTTGAGCTCCTCCGTGCTTCGGAAGGCACGTTAAGCTGTCGGTCCCGGTTGTTATCATTTAATGACAGTCGTTAAGTTAAGTCAGTGGCCTTTAGGCGGTTCGAAAACACTGGCCTCCGCCAACCCGCAGTTGAGCAGCGTGTTGGAGTACGCTCTAAACCCCTTCGGTTGAGGGAAGACCCGTATCCATAAAAACTGAAGATTTCATAAAAATAAAGATTTCCTTATTGTTAAATTTTTATTAAAAAAACGTTTTGTTTTATTTTTTTTAGTTTTGAAATAGGTTTTATCATTTTGGTGATTTGTAATTGTCATTTCTTTTGATGTTTACTCTGATTTGATTCTTGCGCTCGAACCCCATGGGAAAAGCGTTTTCACCCCTATCGATTTGACATTTTTAAATTTTCATAACAAATCACAGACAACTTTCGCGACATAAAAGTGACACCAATTGATTTGACGTTTTGATATTTGACAACCAATAAATATCGTAATCCCTTTTTCAACTGACACTTTCATTTGTATGGGAAAATGTTTTTTCATTTATTTTATTTTTTCGAGAATTTTCCAATGTTTTTAAGAGTTATTCTGCTATTCGGGACGGAAACAAATCCAACAAATCAAAAACCATGGCAATCGGTCCAGCCGTTCTCGAGATACAAGTGTTGTAACAAACACGACTTTCTTTTATATATATAGATGTTTACGTAGGTAACTTAAATTCCGGCAAGTTGGCATATACTTTCCTATTCGGTCTAATCTCCCTATATGTCAAAACCTAGTTAGCTAGTCGGCAGTTTGTAACATGTGCAGGTGAGGTTGCTGATAAATATTTTGGTGACTATCATAAGGCCCTTACGGAATACAGTAAAGCTGTCAGAAGGGCGAAACGAAAAGCTTGGAGAGGACATTGTGACGCCATTAATACGGTCCCGGAGAGTATGAGAATGGCGAAAGCAATGTCCACTGTAAAAGCAAATCCTCTAACAGCAGTGAGGACTGTAAATGGAAGACTTACGGAAACTGGGAAAGAAACGTTGGAAGAAATGTTCAAAACCCATTTCCCAGGTTTTAATGAACTGGACAATGATGACACTGAGTACATCAATAATGCACTTAATAACAATGTAAAAACGTATAGGTATGATTGGGACATAGCTAAAAAGGTGGTGGATGATAACAGAATCAGATGGGCCATCAGGAGCTTGCAGCCATACAAGTCTCCGGGTCCAGATGGCATCTACCCAATCTTGCTTCAGCAAGGTGCTCCCATACTCATACCACACCTATGCAGGTTGTATAGAGCCAGCTTAGCAGTTGGATATACGCCAAAAGCGCTGGGC
Organism: Hypsopygia costalis; assembly: GCA_937001555.2. Lineage (NCBI taxonomy): Eukaryota > Metazoa > Arthropoda > Insecta > Lepidoptera > Pyralidae > Hypsopygia > Hypsopygia costalis. The sequence continues at coordinate 24,510,666 of OW443338.2, read as the reverse complement.
AGCGTAAAGGTGAAATTTATCCCAAAACCGGGTAAGGCCACATATGAGGATACTAAACGTATCGACCAATAAGTCTACAATCGTTCGTTCTAAAAGTTTTAGAGAAAATGGTAGACAGATATGTAAGGGATGGACCTTTGAACAGATACCCTTTACACAAGCTACAATGTGCATATCAGTCTGGAAAGTCTACAGACACTGCTCTACATCAGGTTGTTAGCAGAGCAGAGAAAGCAATCGAAAGCAAGGAGATATGCGTCGGAGCATTCCTTGATATAGAAGGAGCCTTCGATAAAACTACATTCGACTCCATTAACAATGCGGCAGCAGCACATGGTATACCAAATACAATATGTAGATGGATACAAAGCATGCTCAAAGGCAGGATCATTGAGGCTGAGCTTATGGATGATAAAATATACGCCAGCACCACTAAAGGCTGCCCTCAAGGTGGCGTTCTATCACCGACACTGTGGAGTATAGTAGTCAATTCACTTCTTAATAACCTAAACAAGGGACCCACAGTGGCGGTCGGATATGCGGATGACATAGTCATCCTAATCAATGGAAAATTTCCAAACATAGTGACGGATCTTATGAACACGGCCCTAAAGATTGTTGAGAAATGGTGTGTGTCAAACGACCTCTCTATCAATCCAGGGAAAACCACAGTAGTTCCGTTTACAAGGCTAAGGAACCTAACGGGTCTAAAAACAGTATCATTGTATGCCAAGGAGCTGCAATGGTCTGATGAGGTTAAATACCTTGGAGTGACACTGGATAAGGGACTGAACTGGAACACCCATGTCAACAATGTCCTTCAGAAGGCGTCAAGAGCTTTCAATATGTGCAGGAGCACCTATGGGAGGACGTGGGGATTAAAACCAAACATTCTAAGATGGCTATACATAGCAATGATAAGACCTATAATAACTTATGGCTGCCTAGTATGGTGGCCGAAAGTCAAACAAGTGACAAGTAAGACGTCACTGACGAAACTGCAACGATTAGTCTGCTGTGCAGCCACGGGATCGTTTCCCACTACACCTACAGCAGCTATGGAAATGGTCCTAGACCTGTTACCATTACATATATTCATTGAGGCGGAGGCTTGCAAAGCCTTATACAGGATCGAAACAGCTGGCCTATGGAATCGACATTCCGCTCAGACCAGGCATACGCATATGGAGTTTACATTAGAACTCAAAAGTAAGATGGAAATGTGCAGTGACAAGATGTTGCCGAAGTATATTTTCAAAAGGAACTACAGAATACATCTTCCAACTAGGGATGAGTGGAAGAAAAATGACTTCAAGCCTAAAAAGGAAAATAGCCTCATATGGTACACTGATGGCTCCAAAACATTGGAAGGTACAGGAGCGGGCATTTTCTCTAAGGACGTACAACACAGCCAGAGTATGGGGCAATATGCTACTGTATTTCAAGCTGAAATGTATGCCATAACTGCTTGTGCAAAAATGAATTTGGATAATAAGGTCGTAAATCGACACATCTATATTCTCAGTGACAGCCAGGCAGCTCTCATGGCCCTGAGCTCTGACAGGGTGGAAAGTAGACTAGCTCTTGCGAGTATAGATGCCCTTAATAAACTGGGCAGAAATAATACGCTGGAGTTGGTCTGGGTTCCTGGACATACAGGTGTTGGGGGCAATGAGAAGGCTGATGAACTGGCAAGGGAGGGATCAAGCAGAGATTTTATTGGACCTGAACCCTTCGTAGGTCTCTCGTATGGGACAGTCATTACGGCCATAAATAATATGGCGCAGTCTATGGCTGAATGGAAGAAGATGAGTGGAATACTTCATTCCAAGGAAACCATCGGCGAAGGCACGATAAATTGGTACAAATATGTACAGAAATATGACAGAAAACGAATACGTCTCATCCTTGGAGCACTGACTGGACATTATGCCTGCCATGGGCACCTATACAGGATGAGACTTGTTAATAGCCCAGAATGCAGAACATGCAAGGAACCTTATGAGACCATGAAGCACTTGATGTGTCAATGTGATGCCCTAGCTGGCAAACGAATGGCAATCCTAGGAAAGGCATACCCAGACCTGGAGGACTACAGGCTCATCTCAATTAAAGATGTACTAAAGTACATGGAATATGTCTCAAGACACTCAGGGGAGAGTTACTAAAGGATAGGGAGTGCACAAAAGATCCGACAGGGTCGACGTGCCACCGGTGCTACAGCACTGGACCCATTTCAAAATAAGATAAGAGGTTGCTGATGAGGAATGAATGAATGAATGGACGTATGATTGAATGAACGAATGAATTAACGAATTAATGACTGACGAATGAATGGATGTTCATTTGCCTGAAATGCGGTGTACAGAATAATTATAATAGTTTATTATTTGTCGGAACAATACACTTCACTTCACCAGGAATTGGCATGCAAAATATGTCACTACTACTAAATATAAAATAAAATAAAATTATGATGATGGCGGTGAGCTTCTTACACACCAGAATTCTCTTTTTTTTTAAATAGCATTATAAATCGTTACTTCTATAAACTTAGACCACACTACTCTGAGATGCCCTCACCCCGTCAACGGATAATGCAGATTGATTCGGCTCAACTCTAAAGAGACAAATTCGATTTGTGGCCAACGCAGGAGCCGCGTTTGACGCTGAGAAATATGTGAGATTTGGTGCCAACGAGCACCAGTATGAATGCGACAGGATTTCTTGAAACGAATGCGTACGTTGTTTTCTAAACGTATACCGTCTTCACTCCGCTTTTGTTCGCAATTTGCCGACTTTTAAATTTTTTCACAATATCTTACGAACTTTTATTTGTTGTTAATAAAAAAAAAACTAAGAAATTGGGCCGTGGCTGTGTCATGGACACGGCCGTGTGTTGTACGTGAATACGTTATATGCACTAAAATTATCTCAAAATGGCAGCGCTTCCCCCTCCCCGTACGCGATGTTCAATAGTCGTTTCTTAGCTGTGATCCTTCATCTTTCCAATGGTGTGATTGATTTTTTTGATGAATATATTTGTAGATGCAACACCAAACTGTATCCCCCGATTTTGTTATGATTCGTTTTTTTTTAATTGCAACCTTATGGAAGCAATTTTAAAGACATATTCACGTCAAAATTATTATCCGGGGAGCTGCAAATACAGTATATCAAGCTCTTCATCAGGCAGAAGACTGCAGTAAATGGAAGAGCTTGCTGCAACGCATAGATTAACAATTGGTCGCCGCGCGGAGACCAATTGATAATCTAAGCTGCAACGCTTCTGTCGTAGACATGATCGTGACTTTTTTTTTTGATTTTATACCACGAAGGTGACACACAAGCATACGGCCCGCCTGATGGAAAGCAGTTACCGTAGCCTATGGACGCCTGTAACACCAGAAGCATCACATGCGCGTTGCCGACCCTGTAAAAACCATTTTACGCCCTTTTTGAAGAACCCCATGCTGTAGTCTACTGGGAAAACCTCTCTACTACTACTAATGTCTACGACATTGAGGTACCGATTTAACAGGACTTGGAGGAAAACCGTTATTTAAATACTTACTATTTCGCTCAAGCCCTTTACTATGATTTTCAGTTAATGTGGACAATATGAATCACCATTTTGCGGCGGCCACGGGTCATCTATGCAGGACTGCCCTCTATATGATGTTACCGTCGAGTCTTGTCGGGAGATCAAGATTAAAATGTATATATAGACCACACATCTGGCGAAACCTGTTGCTCAACGGGCTAATGGCCAATCGGATGCTCAAAATATCACTGGGTAACCGTTGGGAAGAGAAGGAGGTACTCCCGCGAGCTCCAGGTGCAAAATTGGCAATGAGTGGCGTAATGCCGTAATTTAATAGTGTCGGCTTGTAGTGGAATCCGTGATTGCTATTAATTAGGTGGAACATAAGTATACGACCTGCCTGATGGCAAGCAGTCATCGCAGCCTAATGACGCTTGCAACACTCTCTCATTCTGACCTTTGAGCCTGTAAAAACCTTTTAATGCCAATGTGAAAACCTCGGTAGAAAGTTAAATCTACAAACTGAGAGCTCGCAGGAGAACACTCCTCTAGTTTCACAGTCTACGACCACTTTGGTTCATATTTATATACATAAGTTGTGACAATACCCGACGTATAAATTTCTTATAAATACAACAAAATATACCTCATTTCAAGTCAATACAGGTAACATTATTTCTGCTTGACTCGACAAAATAGATCAAGCAATTTCGTCTTTTGTACAGCACTGAAATTCATAGTTGTGCATGCTTGCATCCTATCGTAAGATGTCCTATCGCATGCATTCGTACCACGTCCGGATGCAACGACTGTACCTTTTGTTTAGAAATAAAACTTGACTTTAATGTGTTTTCTGTTACCTTCTATATTGATATTCACAAGTTGTCCACATAGATGGAATTTTGCAGTAAAGTGTGCTTTTCATGCACGGCAGAACTTTATGTGTTTGAATTTATATTCCCGTCTATCAAGTAGCTCATCCCAGTTCAACATTTAAGCTACTTTTTGTTTCGAAAAATAAAGCCATTCCCATGGAATAGCAATAAAACTGTATCTTGAGAACGACTGGACGGATTCGTATAAAACCTTGCTGAATTGTTGAATATACATTAAGCAGTGAAATCCATAAAATGTGAGTTTATACAAAGTACCTAAAGTGCGTGGTCTCTCCTTAGAAATTTGGGTAAAAATTGGAATTCATATGAAATATACTAGGTGTTACTATTAACTGTTAATAACGAAATTGCTAGTAAGATAGGTTCTTGTTCTAACGATCAACGTCTACAGATCGTCTGTTGATTCCTCGTGTAGAGGTGATACACGCATTGTTGTAGGGACGTTAAGTCAATGGCCTTTGGCTTGAGAACATTTACTTCCGCTAATAGGCAGATGAATACAATTGTAACAAGGTGGAATCCGTGGAGAAAGCTCAATACCCCTTGATTGATTGGAGATCTGTAGCCCAATGGTGGGATGTACATGTGTTAGCGAAGATAGTAAATACCATGTGTACACCATTACAGTAATTTACGAGATTAAATGCAGATGGATTTAGGCTTTATGATTTCAATTAAATAAATTTTGTTTATAAGTATTGTTTATTGTAGTTATTAATTTGAAATCTCGAGGAGCTCGATGGCGTCGTTGCGTGTGTCAGTCTAATCGAACACGCAAGTCAAGCAACGTCAACCGTAGCCTGTCCACGGATGGGTTTATTTTATCTCGAGCTCTTCCGTGCTCCTAGCGTTACGTGCGGGCACGTAAAGCCATCGGCCTAGGTTGTTATCATTAGATGACAGTCGTTAAGCCAAGTCAGTGGCCTTTAGGCGGTTTGAAAACACTGGCCTCCGCCAACCCGCAGCGTGGTGGAGTATGCTCTAAACTCCTACGGTTGATTGGAGACTCATATCCCAGCAGTGGGATGAGTAAGGGTTGACGTTGAATTTGAAATCTAACGATCATCGCACGATCGTCGAATAGCACACTACATTGTTTTCTAATCTACGATATACTAAAATAAAGCACGATAATTATAGCTCAAGAGATTCTATAACAAAATTAATGAAAGCTAACCTCCGGGATAACTGCGAAGTTGAGAACTAAATGAGAAGTTCGGCCATCAAACTGAGTTCCATTATGCACTAACAACCAAGTTACTGAACTATAAAATGGCGAAGTTTGCTTAGTTAAAGACTTGCAAACACGCGTTTTGTAAAAGTTCGAATACTGCTAGGAAAATGTAAAGAACTTTGTTCTACGGTCGTTTTTATTTAAATATTTTAAGTTATTGTTTTAATATTTTGTTAGATTTTTAAAATAATATAATATTGGACAAATAACACAGCGCCATCTAGTCCCAAACTAAGCAACGCTTGTACTATGTATACTAGATAACTGATAAGTATACTTAAATACATTTTTTTTAAATATATCTATAGAATATATCCAAGACAAACAGACATGCCCATGCACACAAATGTTTGTTATGTGCGTGGCTCGAACACGCGACCTCGGAGTCAAAGTGACTAACCATTCGACCACTGGGTTCGTCAATGTGGTATGATCTAGATTTCTAGAACATTATATGTGAATTGAATGTTTCCCTCCTTCAGGATTTTAATGTTGACTTCATCCAAAATTTTGAAATTTCTTATTGAAGTTATAAAATGACCTATTATGACTGAATGCATCACATATAACACTCAAAATCATAAATAGAAGAGAAGATTTGGGTTCATCAACATTTTTGAACCAAAGCCAAATTCACCTGCACGCGGTGCACCCTGCTGACTGACAAACGAAGCTCTGGCGAAAAGAGAGGTAGGGAGCGCAATTGTAAGCTACGCGACTGGGGAATGTACCTCCACCTCACAGAATACCGCAGCCAAATAACAATTCCCTTGCTGTGTTCCTGCGAGTGAGTGAGGTCACCAGAAAGGAAGGAGATGCTGCATTGGCAGCGGGGGTGGCGGCCAGCGAGCGATATTTTATGTTGCGAGCGTTAATATGGCTACGGTAACTGCTTAACATCAGGCGGGCCGTATGCTTGTCCGCTACCCCACGTTGCATAAAAAAAGCAGACGTATAACCTTGGATGACTATCTAGATTACGTACCGGGGATTAGTTACACCCCTTTGTACCCACCATTTTACTGAACTTGCTCCAAAATACAATTTGCATATTCTAGAATAAAACTCTAGCGATCAGTCGCATTGTAAAGAGTTTCAGCTTTATCTGACCTTGATGGAACATACAAGCAAAGTCGTATGCGCTAGTTTATCATTTTCAGGTACCTACTCTATATAGAGGTATATAGAGTAGGTACCTGAAAATGACCATCTCTGTCACAACCTAGAATTGAATCATTATTTCACCCCAAACGTATCGGTTTTGTTATTTGTACGTTTTCTGTGCGCGTCACGTCCTCGCGCTTCAGCTATAACACCGTAAATACAGAATAATACGCATTACCAACTCTACTGCATAAAAGATAAGGTTGATCTTCACTTTTCAGTGTTGATCAGTTTGTTGATGTCTAGGCGTTTTGTCTTCGCATCACGTTCTTCGGCTCCTCGGTTAGGGCGCATCCGTATTATTTTTATACGTATTTTGTACTTATTGCCGTAGTATTATGTGACAGTATGGCGTTATTAAATGTTCCGGCGTTCATTTGTGATGGCAGCTTGATAAAGACACATACATACTGAAGCCATAACTCAGTCAGTTTAAACGTACCGTTATTGACGCTTATTACCTGAGAAAATTATGGCGTGTTTGTTAAAACTTTGCTTGTATTGTAAAAAAAATGGTTGTCTGTAAAGTCGGTTTATGGGAGATAATTTTCCGTGATAACGTCTTAAGAAAACATTGGCCGATGGAGTGGAAGAGAGATAGATGCGTAACAAGCAGTTTGTTCCGCGCTCTCGCTTGCACACTCGGCTCAGGCGGAACGTGACAATGAGTCATGATTTTTCTCGCGTGCAGCCGGCGTTAATCGATTTATAAGACGTCACGTCTTAAAATTCAATCGCTATATCGATTACAAATCTATAGACAATAAACATTCAGGGGGTTGGCCGTCTATTTGCAAGTCGACGAAATGTGAAAGTCGACGAAACAACAGTCGAGTGAATGTATCAGAATTTCATGCGGGCGAATCCGTGGGCACTTTTTTTTAATATGTATACTACGACGGGTGGCAGACAAGCATACGGCCCGTCTAATGTGAAACGGTTACCGTAGCTATATTAACGCTTGCAACATAAAATATCGCTCGCGCGCCGCCACCCCCGCTGACAATGCAGCATCTCCTTCCTATCTGGTGACTTCACTCAATCGCAGAACCACAACAACCCTCAAGGGGATTGTTATTTTATTTGGCTGCGGTATTCTGTGAGGTACATTCTCCAGTCGGGTAGTTTACAATAACGCTCCCTACCTCTCTTAAAATGCACTACTATAATAACAAAAATTTTGATGTGACTAATGTGTACCTACATTCGCTATAAAGATAAAAACTATAAATAATAATTATTATGTATTAAAAACTGCGAGATCGAATCAGAAATGAGGAGATCCGTAGAAGAACCATGGTTACCGACATAGCCCAGCGGATTAGCAAGTTGAAGTGGCAGTGGGCAGGGCACATAGCACGGACGACGGATGACCTATGGGGTCGAAAGGTTCTCGAGTGGAGACCACGTACCGGCAAGCGCAGCGTAGGACGTCCACCCACAAGGTGGACAGACGACCTCATTAAGACCGTAGGATCGCGCTGGATGCAAGCCGCTTCCAACCGGTCTTATTGGAGATCTAGAGGGGAGGCCTATGTCCAGCAGTGGACTTCTAGGTCTTCTAGGTAATAGGTGGGAGCAACTGGTTTAATGCCAGGGCCTCTAGAACCTAAACTAAAGTCGATTCATCGTGATGTTTTTTTGATCCGGAAATCGGCCTTCGGTTTAAATTGCCAATGAATATTTTCATGAATTATTTGTATGGGCAAAATTATTGTATGTTCGTAATGAATTAGTAATGTATAGGCAAATACTTTTCCCAAAATGTCACATCGCAAACAATTTTATTTTATTGGAGGAGCTCGATGGTGTTGTTGCGAGTGTCAGTCTAATGGAACACGCAAGTTAAGCAACGTCGACCGTAGAATCATCATCATCATCATCAGGTCCATTTTAGTCTCCACTACAGGAGTACGACCCTCTCTCGTCCGTCTTAGATGGAAGGAGGATTTGGCCTACACTCCCCACGCTGGCCAAACGGGTTGGGGAGACCGTAGAATAGAATAGAATATTTATTTATTTGCAAGAACATTAGGGCATTCATGAATTTCTGCTTTTCCCGAAGGTTGACTGGTAGAGAATGCTTTTAGCGTTAAGTCCGCCTTTTGTACCCTTATGTAATTTTGTGGTCAATAAAGTTTTAATACTATTGTTTAGTCTACTTAACCTAAATCCTGCTATTGTTTACCTTGCAACCATGACAGCTACGGCAGACCAGTCCCCTCTGGCAGCACCCGTTCATGAGTTGATGCATGGGGCAGCCATCGCTGCATTCCACCATTTTTAAGTTTTAGGTTTATGAAGGACATGTTTATGACGTCGCCATTTCGTAACCATGTCTCGACTTGTGATCTTTGTTCCATTATGAGATTAGTTTAGTATTAATTACGAGAGCTAACAGTGGTTATGCAAATATATTTTTTTTCGATTTGTCATTACTGAGACATTGTTATATAATAAGGATGTCTCAGTAATATGACTGATGATGATGATTAAGTAAAATTTCTCGAGATAATAAATAAATATTGTCAGACAAATTACACAGCGCCATCTAGCCCCAAAGTAAGCGAAGCTTGTGTTATGGGTGTACTAGACAACTGATAAACATACGTAAATACATTTTTTTTTGTAAATACATGCTTATGATACATAGAAAACACCCAGACCAAGACAAACAGACATGTTCATGCACAAAAATGTTTGTCCTGTGTGAGAATCGAACCCACGAGCGTTGGTGTCGAAGCCGCGTTATTGACCGCTACGCCACCGAGCTCGTCAAGATTTTTTTTTTTTTATATAATAGGGAGGCAAGAGAGCATGTGGGTCACTTGAAGGAAAGCAATCACACCAAGGGGAACCTGATAGAAATCAGTAACACCAAGGGGTCGCCGATCCGTTGCCAGTCGTTTAAGGGAAAAATTGACTCTGTTCTTATATAAGTAATTATGATAACTTGAATCACAATTTCGGGCTTTCCCGAAAATGCTCTATACAAACTTTGTACAGTTATTTCGCCACTCTTAATCTGTATACATTAAATTAGAAATTTGTACGACAGCTAAGTTAATTATTACGTTTATATATATAGTGCCGTAAGACAAGATAGTAGATATTTTTTATTGATTTTCCAATGTCTTTTTAAAAATTATTTCATCTTCCTTTTCAAATGGACTCCCACCAAAGGTTGATCGACTATAAAACACGTCGGACAAAAGTTATTAAAATTTTAATATCGCAGATCGTTCAGGTTTTATGTTGGTATGTAACGATACTGATATTTTTCTATAATTTTAGAATATTTTCAGGTACAAAATTATAGTGCGTTCGTTAAAACAATTTTTGTTACCCGCCATAAAGGTAGATGCAGCAGTATCACTCGCACGCTCCCACTACCACCGCCGCCGTTTCTTCTTGCGTCTCATACTTCACTAGACAGGAACATACCAATCCTCAAGAGTTTTGTTGGTCTTCTGTGAGTTGAATACTTCCCCAGTCGGGTCAATACTTCACTTTCACCAGAGCCTCGTTTGCTAGTTCCTACAGTCAGCACTTGCCTCATACACCGCATCTTTTTGGATGGTTTTATTTATCTCCTTAAATCTTTAAGCCATCGGTATTGGTTGTTTTCATTAGATTTTCATTGATCTTTGGGCGGCTTGAAAACACTGGATGGCCTCTGCCAACCTACAGTTGAGTTAAACCCTTTCTACTGAAGTGAGGCATATTTTTTTCATACCACTAAAGTGGCAAACAAGCATACGGCCTGCCTAATGGAAAGCAGTTACGTATATTAACAGTAGCATTAATATGGACTGATGCAATAAATATAGTAACTAATACATACGTAAATTTCAATAGATTTTCCTTTTAAGGAAATCGAACCAATTCTTATGTAATTACGTTTCAGAAATCGTTAATTTCCCCTTCCAACCCCACAACGACGTATAAAAGTAAAAAAAGAAAATCTTTTTAGAGCACGATAACCGTTATGGGCTAAGCAGCTGCCACTTTAACAAATTATTGGGAGATTTCCACGAAAAAAAGTTGTCACCCCCAAAAGAGGGTAAAACGTCCCATTTGATAGCTTGATTTTCGTGGGGCGTACAGAGAATGTTAAATTACTGAAGAAATGAAAGATAATAGCCCCCTTCTTAACGGGGAAAAGTTATTCCACTTTACATGGAGGGAAAAAAGTTTATATCCCGAAAGATTCTAAAATTCTACCCTTGGGGCGATGGGAAGTTCGCAGTTCGCTTTATTTATTCATGGTTTTCGCTATAGTACTTATTATGGTAGATTTTGGTTCTACATTGTTTCCATAGCTTAACTGGTATAAATTAACAGGTTTAATTTTTTGGGAAGGAGCCTGCTGCTAGAACTACGTGCTGTGCACATTTCCCCTTATCTACAATAATAAAGTAATAAAATTGTAACTAGTCAATGTCTGAAAAAGTAAATGGCTTGGCTACGACGTATACAAGTTACGAGTAAACATATCAATATTTTTGACAGAGGATAAGTATCCTTCAGCTAACAACGGAGCAAGTTTACTCAACAGAGTAAACTTAATAAAGTTAATGAAAATTTAGAATTTCATACCCGTACACGCATTAATAATAAGGCAGGTAATAACTTCATCGAAGCATTTTCCATTTATTGGAATGCATACCAAGCATGGCTCTTGGATTAAAATAGTTTTCCAATCATGCGGAAGCTAAGATAAATTTAATACAGCTCATTCATTACCTATCCCACGAGAATTCAGAAATATTAATTCAGGTATAAATAAATAAAATTTTCAGGAATAAAAATACAAACTTTGAAATCGAACAATTTATTATGAACTAATACGAACGCATAAAATTTAGGATATATATTTATATTAATCTTAAGATAACAAAACATTGACAATAAAGCGATAACCTCGATCACCAACGTTCAATAAAGCCATAATGATTGCAATCAAGTGTAATGTTTATATACAAACGGACGCGCCGATTTTGAAATAGTACAATATCAAAATATTAAAGCTATGTAAAACATGGCCAATAAGACAACAGTCTTAGGACTAAACAGTTTAGATATACATAGTAAACTTCCATTCCAATCTTTATCATTACTTACTAGTTTTCAATTTAACGTGAGGAAGGCGTAATTGACTTTCGTCTAATGATGTTAAACTCAGGAATATCGAAACAAAATCACATTGAGAGCAAACAATCAAAATTTTCAATTTCCATAAATATAAACATGATGATAAACCAATACAATTGACTTCCAGTAAAAATGATGACGATTAAAATGGAAGCATTAAACAATTTCATGACAATGAGGTTAGTGCCAGTGCAGGTATAGAAAATATAGCGTTAACTCCACGATATGACAAAGTCGCAGGCTGGGGAAGACAGAGGAAGACTGATATTTCTTTTGGAGTTTTACAAAAGCTACATCCAACAATTGAAATAGATAACATTAATTTACAAAAGAAACAAGAGTTCCATGACAGTATAAAAGTACAAAATGAGCCGAAGTTATATTTCTAACAGTTTATGGCATTCGTTGCATAACACATCTGCATTCACAAACACCAGTTATATTTACCATATTCTAGGTATAGTTTTAGAGCACAGAATTACGTGAAGCTTTTGGTTTTACAAAAATACAGTGGTAACAACACCGATTAGTGCCAAAGCTTATACTATAAATACGAGTATATCTAGAGTACAAAAGCAGTCTCCAGATTAAATTCGGTAACGTAGCTTAATGATACGTGAATAGGGTTTAGAATTTAACACGTTGTTATAGGTGTGCTATTAATTAGTTAAAAATCACTAATTTCTGGATCCGTGTCAGCGTATTTGCACGTGAATGGATTTCGTAGCCATGAACAAAAGGAACGATCGCTGTGTTGCTTATATTTTGCTGTTGTGTGTTTTTTTGCGTGGGCACGTGCTACCGCTGCGCGTCTTGTTGGATAAGAATCTAATGAAGATGCATCAGAATCTCGAGGAACCGAGTCGTAACCAGATTCAGCACGTCTAGATGTAGCTGCGGGGCTATGTTTTCCTGTTCTAGGAGTCGATTCATGCCCACTATCATAACCATCAGGTTTGGAACTAGCAACGACCCTTGCAACACTTTTATCGCTTTTCTCATTCTTTTCCAAACGAGGTTCTGATGTAACTACTGGTGGTGTTACTTCAAGATGCAAATTTGATTTTAGTTCCCTAAATGTAGTTGTAGAAGGGGCACCACTTCCTGGTACTCGCTTCTCTTCACGTAAATTAGGATCAGATGCTCCATCTGGGTGTCTTAAAGACGCTATTCGAGCATCGGTTATATCATTTCCTCGATATCTTTCAAAGGGTCCGTAATTATCATTATTTGCTACTTCTAAATCATGATATGTACAATCTCCTACAGCACTTCCTGGTCTAGACATTGACCGTTTGCAACTATCACATATCTTGTCACTAGGTCTGTATGCAGGCTCACTGCAAACGGAACCGTCGCCATGATATTCTTCCGTGTCACGTACATTTGAAAGAGAGAGGGACTGAAGCTGTGGAGCTATTCTTGACACGTCAAAGTCAATATCGTCAAGTACTCTACGTGAACCGTACAATTCCGTTAAGCCTAAAATCTCATCAATTCTTGATCGAGAAGAGTGTAAACTTTCATGAGGATTTATATTTTCGAGAGGATGTCCACATGTGAAATTACCTGCATAAAAACCAAAAGTTTGCCTAAGTAAAGCTTCTTTTCTAATTTGTCGTTCTACCTCACTATATAATGATATCGTATCAGTAAATGTGGAAGCAACAGTCAAATTTTCTTGGCTAAGAATTCTAAGTGGATGATCTTCTAAGTCTTCTTGATCTACTTCTGGAAGAGGATTCTCAAATCCCATACAAAAAGCAATGTCTTCTTCAGTAACTTGTAAACAACAATCCTGCATTGGCACAGGTTCTAATGGCTCTTCAACTTCTATTATTTCTAAAATTTCATCTTCATCATCAATTGGGCCTTTGCTCATACCGTGAATGTCTATGTCTCTACTATGATTTGAAACGAGATCGTCATCCATTCTCAGTCGTTCTTTATATTTACTGTCTAAGCTCTCCATTGAAACTTCTCTACTACTTAAACTACTAGGTTGAATAAGAGGAAGAGCAGGGGGTATTTCTGCCAGTTCTTCACTGTCATCGTCTTCATCTGCTTCATTTTTGTTTGAATGTTTTGAGCTACCGTTTTTTCTTGGAGTTGAATTTTGATCAGGCGGTCCCACATTTTCTTCCTCAATTGTCATTCCCTTTGATCCAGCCTTCAAACCAGTTCTAATCGTAGACTCTTCGACGTGAACACGTCTTGCATCTCTCATCAGTGGTTCCATCCGCTGTGCTATTTCTATCTCATCGGGTAGTTTTTGGCTAGGATCCTTATGCCCAGGTTGTACTTTATGACTTGGTGAGTTATGTCGAGATTTATGTATTTGAGATGTTTGATTTTCCACCCATTTTCTTATCATATTCTTTTTGTGACTGTCCATATACCCGTACCCTACATTTTCACTGCCATGAGCTCCAAGCACTCCTATTTGAAGGGGAATAGGATTAGTTTGTTGGGGTGGCACGGATTCAAATTGCATTGGTATTTTATTTTCTTGCATTGGTCCATCAATCCAAGTTTCACGTTTCTTTCCCTGAGTTTCTTTTATTATATGGCGAGCTTCGACAAGTTTTGACTTTGATATTCTTGGTCCATCTATCCACTGTTCATCGCTCGGTTCCAATTTCTGACTGCTTTTTTTCAAAGGCGTTGATTTTGACGTTGCAGAATGAACAGGAGAAGATTTCGGCGTGTGACTTGATGGCTGTATGGCAGATTTCAAAGGGGAAGACTTAGGAGACGCGTGTAATTTATGTATAGGGCTTTTTTCTTCAACAACTCTGGATAGAGATGATTTATGTTTCTGTTCTGCTGCTGAACCTCTTAAAGCTTTACTCATTACACATCTGTTATCACCGGAATTTATATGTGGTATATAGACTGGCGGATGTTCACCATCAGTTTGGTCATCCAAAGGACCCACATATATAACAGTATCAGCAGATAAATCACTGCTAGATGGGTCAGGTTCACTACTGCTTGGTTTAGATGCATCCTCACCTGAACTGCCTCCTGAACCAGCATTATTATTAGACGAATATTTGACTTTCCTTCTTCGTAATCTATGTATCCTAGAAGCTAACTGAAGAGTAGTTAAAGTGTCTGAATAGTTTTGGACATTTGGCGAAACGTGGACAATCATTGCAGTATGACAAGTAAGTGAACCGAGACATTCCTTTAATACGTGTGTCAGATTATGATCTCTGTACGGTAAATGTCTTTGACCATTAAATATTGCAAGTAATATATTTCCTAGACCAGATAAAGGTATTCCTCCATTAGTTTTTCCTCTTTCGGAGTTTCCAAGGTCTATTAGATGCAACCGGCTACGTCCACCAGCAACTGTAAAGAAAAAAACATGATTTAGAAACTGATAATAATCAGGCATAATGATATAAATTTAATTCACAAAATGGATATGCTAAGACAAAAGATACAAAGAAAATCACTTCTAACAGAATACACAAGTAATCCTAAACAAGCATTCATCTCAACATTATGCTGAACTCGAATTTGACCACAACCACAAAGCTCGCTTTCAGATGGCTACTTAAAATGAAATTGCAAATGAAGGTGTTGGTTTCTTTGATGTTCACCATTCTTGAAATAATTGTTTTAAACTGTATTATATACTGTACAGATATACTTTTTTTTATTATACAATTCATAAAGAGGCTTTTATATAACAAGATATACCAGCCTCATCATCCCCTAAGACAGTGCTCTCAAAATTAATGTCTAATATAAATTAATATAATTTGGTATTAAAATAGCCATCTCCGTTATAGAAATACCGTTAAGTAATTGTTTACAAAAAAAATATATATACAAATAATTGTCCCATTTTGCTACCAATATGTCCCAATACAGTCTCCTAGCGTGAATAATTAGAAAAAATGTTTTTCAGCGAATTTTAGCTAGACCTAATTTTTAGGGTTTCGTACCTCAGAAGGAAAAACCCTTATAAGATCACTTTAAAAAAATCAAACTGCTAAGTTTACGTAAAAAAAAGATACGGCCGTTCATTCAGCAAAAAACGCATATTTCGACATTCTCTAGGGAATCAAAACGGGTATTTCCCGTTGACTTGAAATTTGGCAAGTAACATCGTTATAGACTACAAGTACAAACTATACATTTGTAATTTAATCTTAAAAAATAAGGGGTTTGATTCCTGAACTATTTATAATGATCCTAGGTACGGAACCTTCGGTGGGCGAGTCCGACTTGCACTTGTCCGGTTTTTTTTTTTAATGGAATGACTCACCTCCCTTACTTAGACGGGGAGATGAATTTTACCATTTTTTATATATTTATAATATTCTCGCAAGGTGACTGAAATCAACTATTTAAATAATAAGTTTAGACCAAATGTGTGAAACATTATAACTATAATACATTGATATTGATATGTGCGCTATGTATAACTTTTTTACCAGACTGCAGGAAATAAATAAATATTTCTGGACAATTTACACAGCGCCATCTAGTCCCAAATTAAGCGCAAAGCTTGTGTTATGGGTACTAGATAACTGATAAATGTACTTAAATACATTTTTTTTGTAAATCCATACTTATAATACATAGAAAACACCCAGACCAAGACAAACAGACATGTTCATGATCACAAATGTTTGTCTTGTGCGGGAATCGAACCCGCGACCTCGGAGTCAAAGAGGCCATTGCTAACCACTCGACCACCGAGCTCGTCAACCGTAAAAATACCTTACCGTCAAAATACCGTAAACATGCTTAATGGTTTTATGGGGTATATATAGATACCCCATAAAACCATTAAGCATGTTTACTTTGACCTATAGATAGATGAGAACCCACCAGCTCCTTTCCCTCCAACACTGTACTGATACACGTGTAGCGTGTATAAGAGATGGCTATCCTTCCCTTCCTCTCTGGTTCCTCTGGTAGCCAAAGCTGCGTCCAGGTAGAAAGCAGCCTTCTCTGCGCTATGGACACGTAACTCTGATTGGTTTTGTAGATGCGTCCCGAAGAGTGGGTCGTCTCGAAGATATACTCCGGGTGATTGCTCGGTGTCTGTTGAAAATGTATTCAGGTTAGAATAACGAAACGGTTTGTAAGGGCAGTCTATCATTTATGAGTCAAAGTCAATTAAAACCGCCTGCACGTGGGCTACCCTGCTGATTAATGAATAAGTTTCTGGCAAAAGAGAGGTAGGGCACAGCGTATTGTTAAGCTGCCCTAGTGGGGGAGTATCTCTACCAATCCAACTCACAAATGAAACCAAGTAAATAATAATTTCTTTTAATCTTTTTTATATAACTTTTAATCTTACGCGTTATATTAATATGAAAGAAATGTATTATATTTTATATGTATAAATTCATTTTATAATTATTTTTAATAACTATTCAATTTCCTAGTGATCTGGAGGGTTGTTGTGTTTTTGCGAGTGCACATGATGCAGCCAGCTGTTTAGCAAACTACGCTCTGGCGAAAGAGAGATTGTTCTCAATGCCGACTGTCGAAGTACCTACATCTCAAATAATACCGCCAACCGCAATTTTAACGCATGTGCTTTGTTGCGGTTGCAACCAAAGAGCATACGGTCGAGGATTATTGTGTTGTTGCGAGTGAGTGACGTCACTGGACGTCCGGAGATCCTTCGTTAGCAGTAGAAGTGAGCTTTATGAAAGGCTCTATAGACAAAAATAAAAAGTATATTACTTACCATTTTGGTAAGGTGCCAATAAGTCCCTGATTTGATTGGTATTGGTGCATAGTTCCACAGCCGATACCCTGACGGAGAACCGGGTGCCGCATTTGTGCCGTTGCTCAGCTATGCCGCGGAACAGCCATGCTATAGCACAAGGGATGGCGCCCAAAGCTGCGGTGGAATCCGGTCGCCCCAACATCGTGTAGGATTTACCTGGTAATCAAATAAAAAGTTTTCAATACAATTACAAAAAAAAAAAAACGAGTGCGCTTTAGACCATGCGACTGAAGTAAAACTCCTTTAGCTCTACTAACTTAAATCCCCCTCTCAACTTCAAATCAAATCAAATCAAAATATCTTTATTCCTTGGACTTTATAAAGCACTTAGAAACGTCATACAAATTAAACATAAGAACATTTATCTAAACCATTACTACTCTAAATCCGCAGAGCTTAGATTCACTTTCATCACACTATCTTGAATGTGAAAGTGAATTTAAGTGCCAGTTACGACGACGGGGCTTCTTGAGAAGAACTGGCAAGAAACTCAAGGCCCTCTCTTTTAATTGCCAATATCATTACATTAAATACAAATACGATCATTAACAAAACTTCCGTTACCGTTTCCGTAAGGCTCTCGTCACGAATTCACCAGCTTACTTCCCAAGTCCAGCGAGCGTAAAAAATTTTACTTCAAAAACATACACATTCATGCAGTAGGTATACATGGCATGAAAGTGCAAGCATTGTGAACTACTGACAAAATCAGTCAATTGCAACTATTTTTTAGGAGGACCTTCACGTTGCAATTGACTGATTTTCCTAATTAATAAATAAATATTGTCAAACAAATTACACAACGCCATCTAGCCCCAAAGTAAGCGAAGCGTGTGTTATGGATACTAGACAACTGATAAACATACGTAAATACTTTTTTTTTGTAAATACATACTTATGATACATAGAAACCACCCAGACCAAGACAAACAGACATGTTCATGCACACAAATGTTTGTCCTGTGTGGGAATCGAAGCCATGAGCGTTGGCGTCGAAGCCGCGTCATTGACCGCTACGCCACCGAGCTCATCAATTTATTATAGTTACGAAAATAGAGGTGTAATTTTTTTGGCCCATCATACACTCCTACCACTGTGATCCTGTGTAGGCAGGATTAACAGCGGCGACCACCAAAAAAGGTAACGGACAGTGAAGTCCACTACAGTCTCGGGGGTAAAACTACGGCTGGCTTAGAACTCACAACGAATTTATTCCGAAGAAATTAGTAGCAGTGTGAGAGACAGCTATATCAATACATATAATAAAATCTTAACTGGCCGCTGTCTGTACATGGAAGATATATAAGAAAAACTATTATAGGGGGGCTTTATGAACGCAATAGAACCCAAACAATGATTTTTTGAATTTTTGTCTGTTTGTCTGTATGTACGTTTGTGCACGCTTATCTCAGAAACGGCTTAACCTATTTTAATGCGGTTTTCACTATTGCGTTACGGTTTGCTCAACATAACATTTAGCGTTTGTTTCATTTCAATCGGTTCATAATTAAAAAAGTTCTGTCAATCTAAAGAATCACTTATAAAATGTTATAAAATAACCGATCAGTTGTTATCGTCATTAAAGTAAATAATACAATGAGTGAGATGCTTAGAAGTCGTAGCACTAACGCAAGTTAAACACCCCTGTCGTGGTCCCAACTAAGATGGGTGACCACAAATTCTCACCCACGACCAAGCGGACGAAGTCGTGGGCACAGCTAGTAGCAAATAAGGCATTAAAAGTCTAAAGAGATGGCTAGTCAAGTAAAACTCAACTGCCGTGCACCACGGATTTTAAATATCCAATTAAAAATACAGCTGTAGTAGAATAGTTCCATGGTCTCAGGAGAATTACATTAGGATTAGGGGAACGTTGTGCGATACATCGGCGTTTACGTTTTTGCAAATTTCGTTTACGTTACACCATCGTTTCTGTTCGATATTAAAGTAGCAGTCATTTGTAACAATACTTTCCGCCCTTCTATTACACATAAGAAACTATTTTAACACGTTTTATTAGCTTCACCTGTATGTTTGTTTGTTTGTATGTTTATTATTAAACAAAAAACCGGACCTAATGGACTTCTGTAGAGAAATCAATAAAGTAGTAGAGAGCTTAGATATCCGTACATTTTTAGTTTTTAAATAGTTGTATTAGTTGTTAAATAAATATATTAAATATTTGTAATTTTTTTAAATATTTCTGGATAATTTACACTGCGCCATCTAGTCCCAAATTAAGCGCAAAGCTTGTACTATGGGTACTCACAACTGATAAATGTACTTAAATACACTTTTTTTGTAAATACATACCTATATAGAAAGCTATATAGAAAACCCGGAGCCCAAGACAAACATACATGTTCATGCACACAAATGTTTATCTTGTGCGGGGATGGAACCTGCGATCTCGTAGTCAAAGTGGCTATTGCTTGCCATTCGACCACCGGGCTCGTCATGAGTTGTAAATAGATATGTTATGGTCAATGTAATAAATTAGTTATTATTCATATTGACCGATACTCGGTTAATAAATCATGTTTTGGTTAGATTTGAGTTGATTTTTGGTACGTTAGGGTTTTCTTGTGTTCTGTCATCGGTAATAGTAGTTACATTGGCCAGCCATTATAAATAATGACCAATTTATTAAATTTGACGAGCTCGGTGGTCGAATGGTTAGCAATGCCTACTTTGACTCCGAGGTCGCGGGTTCGATACCCGCACAAGACAAACATTTGTGTGCATAAATATGTCTGTTTGTCTTGGTCTGGGCGTTTTCTATGTATTATATGTATATATTTACAATAAAAAATAAATGTATTTAAGTATTATATCAGTTATCTAGTACAAGCTTTTCGCTTAATTTGGGGCTAGATGGCGCTGTGTAAATTGTCCAGGAATATTTATTTATTTATTTTATTATATATATTCCATACAACCTACCACATAGTAATAATTAAAAGCAGGTTTAAATTATTCACTCGGTTGGATCAACAGTTCCCAAAATAGCGGAATGTTGAAGTAAGCTCGGTTTAGTGAGCTTTCTGTGAGCTCCCTTCAAGTTTGGAGGCTTTCATTCAATTTGCATTTAAAACCATAAGCTTCGTGCTGCGGGTAAGAAGTCCTACATTTGACAGTAAAATCAACTCTTGACGTTTATGCTACTAGGTTGCTTAGTTTGTCAGTTTTAAAAGAAAATTTAAATTTACTTTTATTTAAATAGTTTAAAATTAAAAGTTTCTTTTGATAATTGTACATTATAAGAATTTCTTTAAATTATAAGATATTATATAATACATTGGTGAGTCGTAATATTATATAATACTTTGACTCCGAGGTCGCGGGTTCGATTCCCGCACAAGACGAATATTTGTGTGCATGAACATGTCTGTTTGTCTTGGTCTGGGTGTTTTCTATATTAAATGTATGTATTTACAAAAAAAAAATGTATTTAAGTATACCTAATATCTGTTATCTAGTACCATTAACACACGCTTTGCGCTTAATTATGAGCTACATGGCGCTGTGTAAATTGTCCAGACATATTTATTTATGTTTTTAGTTTTAAATTAAAACAGTTTCTTTTGAAAATTTCTCAGGAATTTCTGAACTAGTGTGGTAAGTGGTTCATCAACATCTTTGAACTAAAGCCAACCTCACCTGCACGTGGTGCACCATGTTGACTGATAAACGAGGCTCTGGCGAAAAGTGAGGTAGGACATAGCGTATTTTTTTTAAGCTGCCCGACTGAGGAAGTACCTCCAACTCACAGAATACCGCAGCCAAAAAACAATTCCCTTGAGGGTTGTTGTGTTCCTGCGCGTGAGTGAGGTCACCAGAAAGAATCTCCTCGACCCCTTGGTGTTGCTGATCTCCATGTGCGGTGGTGATTGTGATTGCTTTCCATCAGGTGACCCACTAGCTTGCCTCTCTCTAATATAAATTATAATAATAATACTTTTTATAATGTAATCCGTATATACCTTTGAGAACCATTATTTCTCGTTTATTGTCTTATTCGAAACTTTGTGAAAGGTTATCTCTGTTTAAGTTGTAAGTTAAATAATTAAGTTGAATGGAATGTTACCGCTAAATTCACCGTAATAACATTTTGCAAGTCTGGATTACATTAATGAACCGTACTCGTGTTTATTGTTTCATTGTGAACAAGTACAAGTAATTTCATAACAATAGACAGCTCTTCATGTAAGTAGCTTATTGTCTTCTCTCAAATTGTTATTTTGAATGAAATATAAATATATAAATAGGGCATAGCGTATTTGTAACGTGATCACGTCTTATAAATCGATGGAACGCCGGCTGCACGCACGAAACAGCATTTTTCTTCTCATTGTCACGTTCCTGAGCCGAGCGTGCAAGCGAGAGCGCGGAACAAGTGACGCATCTATCTCTCTTCCACTCCATCGGCCGATGTTTTCTTATCACGTAAAATTATTGTCTGTAAAGTGACTTTACAGACGACTATTTTTTAAGCTACCCGACTGGGGAAGTACATCCACCTCACAGAACACCGCAGCCAAATAACAATTCCCTTGAGGGTCGTTGTGTTCCTGCGAGTGAGTGAGGTAACCAGAAAGAAATAAAGGATGGGAGTATAGGCTGACAACGGATTGGCGACCCGTTGGGGTTGCTGATCGGAGATGTAGGTGAGGTAGGCTTTGGTGCTTAAAATTGTGGTGACCCACTTACACCCCAAATCTGTTATTTTCCGAATAAAATACAGCTGATGACGTAGGCAAGTTCAAATCACGTGACCACATTCGTCGCTAAAGCACATACCTCGTGTTTTTGTACTATATCGTACGTTTGTTTCCCTCGCTACATGAGCTGACATTTTCACTGAAAATTAATCCTATATACTTACGCCAATCTAATATATATAAAATTCTTGTATCACAATGTTATTTACCATACTCTTCCGAAAGGCTTGACCGATTATTATGAAATTTTATATACATATTCAGTAGGTTTGAGAATCGGCTACTATCTATTTTTCATACTGTTGAAGTTTCTAAACGCAAACGGAATCAAGTGGCGCCATCTGATATGTAATCTGTGCATTATGGTCTAATAAATGAAGTTGTTCACTTCCCGTTCTTCGACTGTACCTAGTGCGTTGACTTTTATTTAATTTACCTAAATCTTGCTTAAAATCACATATTTACTTCAAATACCAGTCTAAATTAACACATACCCCTAAGTGATACGGGTTGTCTGTCGATCCCTAATATATATTTTTATTTTTTGGACAATTTTTTTATGTAGCATTAAAAATACATACAACCCTAAATTTCCACCGTTCTATCACCAACCCCTATTTTTTAACAGCGAATAATTTATAGGGCAAAACAACGTTTGCCGGGTCAGCTAGTTTATATATAGAATAGAGTTCATCATCATCATCATCATCAGGTCCATTTTAGTCTCCACTACAGGAGCACGACCCTCTTTCGTCCGTCCTAGGCGGAAGGAGGATTTGGCCTACACTCCCCACGCTGGCTAGACGGGTTGGGGAGACCTGATCGATATTTGATAATGTATTTCCCTTAGTCGCCTTGTACGACATCCACGGGAAGAGACAGAGTGATTCTATTCTAGTCTGCCGGAAACTACACGGCCAATACAGAATAGAGTTATATATAAGTCGATAATAGTTTGTCAGAGCATTATCTCAATCTGTTGGGTTATCGGAAGTTAGACTGTTTGTTCCAAGTCTCTAGAACTTGCTAACTAGGTGCTGACAGGATTTCAGTTATTGAATTTCCATTTAAATGACACGTTTCACTGATTATACGGAGGAGCTCGATGGCTTCGTTGCGCGTGTCAGTCTAATCGATCACGCAAGTTAAGCAACGTCGACCGTAGCCTGTCTATAAATGAGTTTATTTATCTCGAGTTCCTCCGTGCTTCAGAGGGCCCGTTAAGTATTAGATCACAGTCGTTAAGCCAAGGTTTTATGCGGCTTAATAACACTGACTAGGCCTAGGTTGTTATCATTAGATGACAGTCGTTAAGCCAAGTCAGTGGCCTATATGCGGCTTGAAAACACTGGCCTCCGCCAACCCGCATTTGAGCGCAGTGGTGGAGTATGCTCTAGACCCCTTCGATTGAGGGGAGACCCGTACCCCAACAGTGGGATGATTATGGGTTGTTTGTCGATTGATTAAATTGCTAATGTAATACTATAAAATAAGTGTAACGATTTTAAATCATTCTTAATATTTGTTAAGATAGATAACTATGGCTATTGGTTATAATAAACATGAATATACCAATAAGATGGTTTCTTCATTGGTTACGTTAGGGTTGTCCAGATTACAAGATTAACTAATTAATCTAGATCCAGAATTGCGCTCAGTCGCTGATGAACAGGCACCTTGAGTTTTAATGAAAATTCTTTATATCTCACGAAATAGAGATCTCACGAAATGTGGTTGTTTCGACATCCAGACCGGACATTTTCCTTTTCTCCAGAGCTACAAAACGTATAGTACTTGTAGAGCTTACCGTACCGTGGGAAACTAACATACCCAAAGACCACGCGATAAAACAAAACAAATATTATGACCTCCTAAACGAATTAACAAAAAGCGGCTATGTAGTTAATCTATACGCTGTAGAAGTAGGAGCGAGAGGTATACCAGCAAAATCTCTCTATAACCTGCTGAAAGACCTTGGCTTGTCCAGAAGTGCAGTAAGTTCTATACTAGAACGAGTATCTAAAGCTGCATTAGCAGGTTCATACCAGATTTGGCAGGGCAGGGAGAGAAACACAAGTAGTGAAGGTGAGTGTTGATGTACGTCGGAAATGGGCCCCTTAAACCTACACCCGTGTCACAAGTCTCGGGATCTGCTTGTGTTTCTCTCTCTGCCACACGATGGACCCGGCACCCGCACGGTGAATCCATGGAAGCTAAGAAGTTCGTCTCTCTGTAATTAAAACCTAATTAATTATCCCCTTTATTACAAATTAATTTTAATGATTTATGTTAGTGATCATTCACGTTATGAAAAAACTTAATTTAAAATTGCCGAAGGAATGTTAGACAAAACTTTTGTAAAACGATTAATTGTCAAATTTTCTTACGTAAATCATTTGAAGAAACAGGCATATGCAAAACACTATTTCTCAAATGATCGTCTTACGAAACGAACAGATTGCCGAACAAGGCGTTTGATGTTTAAGAAACGTGGGTAAAATGAAAAATTTAAAGTTTAGGTCGAACATTAGTGAACCAGGATAAGGTCTGTCTCCTGTAAGTTAATTTAGAACATATTCTATTTGTAAAATTATTCCATAGACGTTCAACCATTCCGAGCGAGTGAGAGCTGACCTCAGCCCCCTTACCACCAACTCTTATTGCGATTCAATAACAGAATAGAATGCTTATTCATACCAATGAATAAGCGACTCTATTTCAAATTGCATAAATTTGAAATAGAGTCGCTTATTCATTGGTATGAATAACCATTCTATTCAGTTATTGAATCGCAATAAGAATTGGTGGTAAGGGGGCTGTTAGATATGGGACAAGGTCTGGAAGAAAAGAAGACGTTCACCCATTTACGCGTTCAATCAAACGGCTTCATCCAAATCCGTCCAGCCCAGTCTGGACGGATTTGGATGAACACTCAATCAAACAAAATACAAACATTGTCACATACTTTCTGTATATTTACATGCCTAAATAATTCTGGCAAATCGATCAAACTGCTAATAAAAGAATAATCATGAAATAGTATTGTTTGCAGATGACACTTCTTTAGTTTTTAAGGTAAATAGACAACAATCAGAAATTGACGACGTAAACAATGCTCTTTCAAAAATAGTAAACTGGTTTAGTGCTAATAATCTGCTTTTAAATGGTAGTAAAACCAAATATGTTAGATTTTTTTACAAAAAATGTTAAACAAGTAAAAACCAGTGTAGTGATGGACAATGAGAGATTGGAATTGGTCAATAAGGTTGTCTTCCTTGGTATAACATTAGACTCTAAATTACAATGGGGCCCAAATCAAACAAAATTTAGGAAAAACAGTGATCTCCATCAATTAAATTTAAGAAATAAAAACAAACTCGCTGTGCATATTACGAGGCTCCATAAAATCTCTAACTCGTTCCCAGGTCAATGTATACGCTTCTACAATAAACTTCCAAACGCGTTTAAATTATCCATGGGTAAATTTAAGAAATATATCAAAACTAGACTATGTCAAAAGGCTTACTATTGTATCTCAGATTACATAAATGATAAAAGTATTTGGAAATGAATTGCTCTTGTTATGTTATGTTAATGATTGTAATTGTATTTAATGTAATGATATTGGTAATTAAAAGAGTCGGCCTTGAGTTTCTTGTCAGTTCTTCTCAAGAAGTCTCGTCGCCGGAACTGGCACTTAATTTCACTTTCACATTCAAGATAGTGTGATGAAAGTGAATCTAAGCTCTGCGGATTTAGAGTAGTAATGATTTATACATGTTCTTATATTTAATTTGTATGACGTTTCTAAGTGCTTTATAAAGTCCAAGGAAAAAAAAAATATGATTTGTACATCTGTATACCCATATTTAAGCAAATAAAGGATTCTATTCTATTTCACGTTTATAAAATTAATGAGATGGGATTCTGGGATATTACTTACTGAACACTTTAATAAGTGTAAGTTATATTCGTAAGATCAAGACTTAGTCTTAACTTTATCATTCTCATAAAGTCAAATCTAATTTAATTAGTGTACGTTAGTTTTAATAGTGCGCTGAACTCGCGCACCAAACAAGTTGCTCACTAAGAGACTATAAAATATGGTTGAAGTTTTCATTCGCGCCCTGGGGGCGAATTTGCATCGAAATGGAAAGAGTAGTCTTAATTGAAAGTTTGATAAATAGTCCGGGTCTCGAGAGGAGTAAACACAGACTATATTACTTTATATAGAAGTATTTTCTGGTGTTGGCGTATTACGAGGACTTTAGTAATTGGACCGTTTAGTGCATATAGCGAATGTAGACATTTTTTTTATTGTAATCATTTAAAAAAAATCAAAATTACTAAACAAAAATTGGGAATTAGTTTGAACCACGGAAAACTGCCCAGTCATATACCTATTTCCTGTGTCATAGAAACATAGGAGGAGCTCGATGGCGTCCTTGCGTGTGTTAGTCTAACGTAATCACGTAAGTCATCGCGTAAGTCAAGCAACGACGACCGTAGCCTCTCCATGAATGGGTTTATTTATCTCGAGCTCCTCCGTGCTGCGGAGGGCACAATAAGCCGTCGGTAACGGCTGTCTGGAAAGTCGTTAAGCCAAGTCTTTGTAGCCTTTAGGTGGCTTGAAAACACTGGATGAACAACTCACTCACTCAATTCCATTGATTCGTCAATCAATCAATTCGACAACAGGCGAGCTATCCGACGTGGTTTTTTTTTTAATGGCACACTATACACAGTATTTCGCCAAGAAACTGTTTTACATTTTGGCGATAAGTAGTAAATGTAATGTAAATGTAAGGCGTAATAAGTAGTTATGTGGAAAAAAGAATGTAGAGGATCATAAATCTCACCAAGGCCTGCGTGTCCAAAGCAGAAGAGGCAACCGTCAGTTCCATTGATGACTGCGTGGATGACATCCGTCAATGCACTCGAGCAGATCTCGGTCTGAAACAAAAAAAAAGATAATAGGTATGTATATACGATAATGCGGAAAATCCGAAGGGTAGTCGTATTACTGCTCATACTCATCATCTCTCTCATGAGTGAGCTCACCGGATAGCTTTTGAGAGAAATTGGCAGCGGGGCGTCAAGGCCTAGTATGTAAGGCCTAAGCGATACATGCGAGCGTTTGTAGACCACGATAACCGATTCTCATTTTGCAGACCGTACGATACAAATGGCTAGCAAACAACTAGCGAAAAAAAGTAGAGTTTTGTTTTTTTTATTGTCACTTATCAATCACATACATAATATTAGCCTGATGACCCTGGTGGCGGAATGGCTAGCAATGGCTGCTTTGACACCGAGGTCGCGGGTTAGACACCCCCCATAAGACAAACATGTGTATGGATGAACATGTCTGTTTGTCTTGGTCTGGGTGTTTTATACGTGTATCAATTTACAAAAAAAAAATGTATTTAAAAACATTTATCAGGTATTTAGTATCCGTAGTACTAGCTTTGCGCTTAATTTAGGACTGGATAGCGCTGTGTAAATTGTCCAGAATATTTATAATATCAAACATAATTTTAATTCTTCATGACAAACAAAACGTGACTTTTGACACTTTTTGTGTTCATATGCCATTAAAATCTCTCGCCAAAGATTTCAGAATTATATTTGAAAATATACAAAATCCTAATAATTATAAGTATGGAAGTTTGAGAGAATAGATGCTTTAATACATAGATAATTGTCACCCGTGTGAGAGTAACAAATGACACAAAAAATCACATGACATATAGTTTTTATTGCGGTACCTTGTTAACGCCGGGTGAAGACGCGGGTAGAAGCTATTTATTAATATAAATTAACTATGAAATAAACACAAAGTACTTACATCATGCATAAGACACAGATGATTTCAAAATCAAGATTCAAGATTTTATCTTGCCACTAAGTAAGTACATCAGATGTTATAATAGGAAGTACAGTTCAACTTAGCACCATATTCAGGCATTGCAAACGATGACAGCAGCTAGTCCTTCTCTACAAATTATCTCATTACAAATTGTTATTATTTAATTACAAATTAAAATATTATTCCATTATAAAAATTTAATAATATTTTGTCAAAATACGTTATTGCATAAATGTCAAATTTTTCATTTAAGTATTCCTTCACTGAATATACGATTTATTAATTGACATACCTTTCACTTTATGCTTAAAAGTTAGTAAGTATTATATCCATAACCAAGTTATAAATATAAAAAAAAATGGATAAATTCACCTCCCCCGTCTAGGTGGCATCGGGATCCCATCTAGGCGGGTGATTTTTCCATTTTTAAAACATATTTATAATATTCTGGCAAGTTGGCCAAGGCAACTATTTAAATAATAATAACATATACAAGTTGTAAATCCATAACTTCTTTTGGACCATAAGTATTAGCGCCCAAAAAAACTTATCTAAACTTCAAGAATCCCAAATCGGTGATATAAAGGGCGAAGTTCCCTCTTAATAACAGAGGTGTGCATAATGCCCTGAATAATTTAGGCAAATCTGGCACTTACAGGGTGTTTACGGTGTAAGCCGTGGAGCCCGCGATGTTTTCTTTCACGCCGCTCCTAGATAATTAAAGGGCTTAAAGGTGAGGCCGAGATTAGGACGGCTGTGAGAACCACCATTTTCTTTTTAACGCAGACTAGGTTTACTGTGATTTTTGATGATTTTTATATGCTCAATATTATGTTTATTGCATATAATATGTAGGTACATGTCGATCTTAGGGTCATCAACATTTATTGAGATAAATTTATATAATATATTACAACAAACATAAATGAAAAACAAACTTATATGTATATAACAACAAAATACAACTAAACTATGGTAAATAAAAATAATCTAATCTTAAAATTACATAGAAATAAATCAAATAAAAAGAAAAACAAAATACTAATCCATTCCTCGAAAATATAGGTCCCATGTGGCAGGGAGGCCAGAAAAACGTGTAAAAATGAAAAATGACGATCTTAAAATACATGTTATTTTTTAGGTATTACATATTATGACTCTGTAAGGGTATAGCAACAATCTGAATTGTACGGAACGGTTATATTATATGTCATCTAATTTATCATTTAAAAAATCGTCTAGAGTGTAATAACATTTGGCTTCCAGTAAGGTCTTTAATTCTTTGACGAAGCTTGCTCCTTGGTTATCTTTTATTTGATTTGGCAATTTGTTAAATATTTCAATGGGCATTGAATTAGAGCTAGAACGTTTAGCTTTTACTGAGATAATTAATCATACATGAAATGGAAATCTTGCAATTTTTTCCAATTTGTTTCGTGTCGAACTGTCATAGGACGAACGGGCTTCCTTAAATGGGCTTATTCAAAAACCCTAGTTTAAAAAGGCAAACCCTGATCAGGAAGTCTTGACAGAGTTAATTATAATATCGTCAACGTAAACGACGTTTATTATCTTTTATTTTGAATACTCAAAATTTTATTTTGATTAATCAAACTGCTTGATACAACAGTATTTGTTTAGAAATGATAGGCCTATGCCGGGAATAGGGATATGAAATTTGCTGTAAGAGAGATTTTTAGTTACTAAATTAATCTTTGAAAAATCACAATAGTGTCTTTAGAATCTGACGAGACTTCGTAGCCTGGGGCCCTACCGCGTAAGCTGAAGCCGCTTACGACTGGATTTTTTTATTGCGAAAATCTAACTTCACCTTAAATTAGTGCTAATAGTAATAAGCTTAGCCGGTAGGGTTGGAGACGCTCTACAGATTAAACTTTTTAAAAAGATGTTTATCTCAAAAATTCTGATTTTCGCAATCAAAGAAATCCAATGAGAATGGGCTACAGCTTATGCGGTAGGACCTTAGGTCCATTAGGACCCTAGGTAAATAAATAGTGTTATACAGCGAATTTGACTCCTATAGCGTAAAGTAGGTATGTAAAATGCGTAATTTTAATCACGCGTCTCCTTAACTCGAGTTTGTTAAACATACTCTGAAATAAGACTGATAGAACCGAAGCACAGATCATATTACTTGAAAATTCACTATACAGTTCTTCTCCAAAAAATCTTCAATTCAAGCTGAATAAAAGCCTACTAATGGTCGAACTCGTCCACTCATCAATTCAGAATCATCCGCGTTTCTTGCAAACAATTCTTGAAACTTGTCCTGAAAATGGATGAAACTTGGCGACCCTACGCCTCACTCGGCGCGGGATACTGAAATTGTTTTGAATGAAAATTTTAATGATCTCTCGCGCCGGTAATTGAAAACGTTCAGATCTGAGGGGTAAGGGGTAGTTAATCAATTTCATTATTACGTTACGAAATTTTTAATTGTCCGCGTAATTTTTTAATTGCTTCTTGAGTTTAATTGTTAATTTATGAGCTTCTATTGCATTTTAGATAAAATAAAATTTCATGTGTTTTACAAGCTTCTATTTGATTTTACCGAGTTGCCTGCAATCAAGTCTTGCAAGTTACATTGATGACGTCTGTAACACCAGTGGCATGGCATCACATGTTACCGACCCTAAAGCTTGATGTGAAGACGACTGCAAAATATTGCCAAATATTAATCTCAATGTCATGCTATTATTAGTAAAGACAACAAATGCTTATGTTTTTAAAAGGAAAATTTGCATGCCTATAGTACAGTATAACTAATAGTACAGTATAGCCACTCCCTGCCGCTCTCTCATATCGACCTCACCTCCCCTCCGAGACAAATCTGGATACTGATCCAGATTTGTCTTATCTATAGGTACATCACCTTATCTCACCTCATACAAACTGTTGTATGCCGCCGCACGCACACATGCTTATCCACGCTCAGCACAGATGGCATTGTATCAATAGTAGTTCATGACGCGTTATTTGTATGGAGTGGCCGGGATGTACCTATAGATAAGGTGAACGTACCAAATCGTAACATGAACCCTCTCACAGTCAAGTAGCCTATTACAGACATGAAGTCTGTAATAGGCTACTTGACCAACATTTTTTTCAGTTTGATATGTAGGTACGTCTCAATAATATAACCATAGGTGAAAGAATTACTTTGATAACACAAAAATCTCTCGAGATACGTTAATTTGAAAATCACAATTTTGTACTTCCCGAAAACGCTCCATACAAAAGGCTACTGAGTTATGACGTCACAGGTTTTTTTTTGCATCAAATCAGAAATTCGTACGACAGTTGTAAATACAGTGTTAAATATTACGTTTATGTAATTAGTATCATAATAAAAGTTATGGTTTTTTTGATTACTTCTCCAATGGCAATATTATTTTTTAATAATTTCATACCTTTAAAATGGACTTTCCCCGCCAAACTTTGATCGACCCTAAAATAAGTCGGACGGAAGATGTTAGAATGAAAGATTGCAGATTTTTATATTTTTGTGTATTTCACGATATTGTTAAATAATTAAAACAATTTTTGAACATTGTCAAATAGCCTATTGTTGTGTGTTCGTTCTTGCAAATAAACAATATAATAAAAAAGAATAGAGAAAGTACAGGTTGGCAAGGGATCGGCGACGCCTTGGTGTTGCTGATCTCCATGGGCGGTGGTGATTGCTTTTCAGTAAGTGATCCATATGCTCGTTTGCCCCCCCTCTTATATAAAAAAAAAACTATTTTATTCTATAACAAAGTCAGGGACAAAATTATACCCAGCAAAACAATAAAATCTGATCTCGTCAGCAAAATAGTTAAAATTATAGGTGTGTTGGCTAAGTGATCCGAGCAATAACTCAGTGGTGGCCACCGTAGGCTCCGGCTTAGAAGGCTTACGTCCGACAGCGGGGTGGACATCATGCAGTTATGTGGCTATAGGAATGTGCCGCGTGATGGAAATACAATATTATGGTAAATAGGCTAGTCCCACACTAAGCAGATACGATGTATTTAGAGCGAGATACTGATCGGTAGACAAGAGTAGGGATGCAAGGTGTATATAGGTTGAGCTCGATATCAATATATCGGCCTAGAACGTCGAGTCGAGTCGAGTCGTCACGAGCTCTAAATTAGTGTGCAAAATTTCAGCTCAATCCGACACTGGGAGGTGCATCAAATTTAACTTCAAAGATTTCATTACATACACTGCCGTGAAGTTTGTATTAAGTAAGTGGGTGAAATATACCCGGCATTCGACTTTACCACTCTCATGTACACCAATCATTACCAAGATAAAATTTACAAATACAGCCCTGTTTGAGTTAATACTCGTACATGAGCGCCCACTAGATAACGCGGATTACTCAATATAAATGGGATTTGGCGATGCACTGCGATTCTAACACACGATAAATTTATGTTGTTCCGAGTCTATAACAGATTTGTGCCGGCACGTGATTGTTTACGAGTGTGCTTTAGGGTTGGCGAAAAATAACAAGACGGAATATATCCAAAGAAAAAAAAACTTATTCGATACTAATATAATGATATTATTTTTCTGTGTATTTTATTATAATTTTAGGTTTTAATTTAGTTATATTTTATTTTAAGTTATTTATATATAACTAGCTGTTGCCCGCGGCTTCGCCCGCGTAGTCCAGGGATGCTGGATTATCCGCTGGGTCAATCTAAAGATTGTCTGAAAATTTAGTTGAAATCGGTCCAGCCGTTTCGGAGTCTATACGGAACATACATACATACTTTCTCTTTTATAGGTATAGATATAATAGTTTTTTTTATATAATATAGCTTATTTGTTTGTATAGTAATGTATCATAAAAGCATAAAGCAGATTTAAACGTATTAGATTGGATGATTAGATAGGAGTGCTCGGATGAGCTATTTGATTTGATATCTGCCGCTGAGTTCCGCTATTGTACAACTCGCCATAAATTAAAATTCCATCTCTATCATCTTGATTATTGGCGATCTACGACAGTACGCTTTTGAAGTCATATACTACCAACAGTGAAACTGAGGAATCAACTTCCCTCAGCAGTATTCCCAAATTAATACGAGATGGGAGCCTTCAAGAACAAAGACAATTGATAAAAGGCTGGCAACGGATCGGCGACCTCATGGTGTTGCCGATTTCTATGGGCGGCGGCGATTAACTTCCAATAGGTGACCCACACGCTTGCTTGCCCCTCTCAAATATAAAAAAAATATATGACCGATAAACGAAAATTCGTTGACATTGTAGTTGACCGATAAACGGGAACATCATTGAATGGTGCCATTGTAGTATTGCACTCGTCTCCTTCCATTCAGCCAGATTCCTAGACTTTGACCTTTGTTCAGGTCGAATAAAACCAGCTTGATCCCTCCCGTGCCAGCCTTCTCATTGCCCTCAATGCCTAACTGCTAATGAACTTTCTTTGAAAGCCTACCTCCTTTGAAGTGGTGTCGAGAAGTGAGCGTGCCTTATACAGCTCCGGTAACTGTCATGGACATCAGGTAGCCAGCTAACTGGCGCCCCAGTGTGATATAACCGGAAGGTTGGCACACGGGGGCGCATTAGCAGTTAGGTATAGGGTACGTGCCCTCAACGCCTATATGTCCCCAAACCCAGAACAACTTCAGCGTATTATTTCTATCCAGTTTATTAAGGGCATCCGTACTCGTAAGAGCTAGTCTTAGATTCCATCCTGCCAGAACTCAGGGCTAAAATATTATAATTATATACTATTTACAAGCCTACAAGCTTTTATTTAGTGTCACCGCAGCGTCTATAATCAAATTTGTATGGTAAAGAGACTTACTTTCCAGTGTGAGCTTATGTATGCTGGAATTTGGCACTTTCGCTTGCTTTTCGTGACAACACACGATTACTTAAATACCACCATTTTAAAGTAATATGGAGGCCTCCAGGACTTTCGTGCCCGATTTACTATGGCTGACTCGGCAGATGTGACCGGCCCACTGCCACTCCCGCTTGCTGATTTTGAGAGATATGTCGACAACTTTGGTTCTATTCGAATTCCTCGTTCCGGATTGGGTCGCTTTAACAAACTCCGGGCATTGCTCCCTCTATTGCTCGCTGGGCGACTTTTTGCTGGAGAGGTTCAACTGGGTTACATTGGGGTGTCTGTGCGCTCTATAGAGACCATATTGTAGTAAAGTCTGTTAACACGTCACCACCCCATTCCATACATATATATGTAACAAATCATGTCAATGACATCATAGGTATTATTCATGGGTTATCATTAATTTGAAATCCAATTATTATCGATGTAATTTAGTGACATCACATCACTATTGAGAAGCGTCTACTGTTATGTTAATCACCTTATCTATTCAAATGAGGTACTTAATATTAAGGGCAGTCAGATATTGGGGTGTAAATGTCTCACCACGATGTTTAGAGCCAAAGCCAACCTCACCTACACGTGGTGCACCCTGCCGAATAGCGAAAGAGGCTTTAGCGAAAGAGAGGTAAAGTACAACGTATTTGTAAGCGGCCCTTCTGGAGAAGTACCTACACCTCACAGTATACCGCAGCCAAATAACAATTCCTATGACGGTTGTAGTGTTCCTGTGAGTGAGTCAACAGAAATGATGAAGATGCAGCGTTGACCGCCTCGGTGGTGGCGCATGAGTGATATTTCAGGTTCCAAGCATTGATATGGCTGCGATAACCGCTTCACATCAGGCAGGCGGTGTGCTTGTCTGCCACCCGACGTAGTACGAAAAAAAAGATATGCACCTAATTGTCTAAAGCCTGAAGGGTCGGCCAAATAGACACGTTGGTGACGCGGGCGGGACACGGGACGGGAATCAGGACTTCAGAATCAGAATCAACGCGCTACTATTTCATTTGTCAGTATGCAACGCGCTATTCATGTAAATGCGCAGCGCCCATCTCGCGACAGACTGTACCACTTCGCATTCCGCGTCACACATCGCTAACACGTCGGTTTGGCCGAGCCCTAACCTGCCCTCACTAAAGACAGCCCTTGCAGCCCATGATGATTCAGTGGAATATTTAAGTCAGGTTTTGAGGTCCAACTTTGAAAGTGCCTCATCTGGCATATGGGGCACTTTCTATCAGTGCAGATGGAAGAGGAAGGTATTAGAATGGAAGCCGCCTAGAAAGAAGTTGGACGCCTTTTTAGGGTTCCGTACCCAAAGGGTAAAAAGGAACCCTATTACTAAGGCTCCGCTGTCCGTCCGTCCGTCCGTCTGTCACCAGGCTGTATCTCATGAACCGTGATAGTTAAACAGTTAAAATTTTCACAGATGATGTATTTCTGTTGCCGCTATAACAACACATACTAAAAAACAGAATAAAATAAATATTTAAGGGGTCTCCCATACAACAAACGTGATTTTTTGCTCGTTTTTGCTCGCAATTAATAACGACAATAGTTAGACGCTTGAAATACCCACATAATATTAGTTTTATATTCACTTTAAAAATAAATAATTAAATAAATTTAAAACAAATTAAATATTTATTTTAGGGGGGCTCCCATACAACAAACGTGATTTTTTTTTGCCGTTTTTATAGATAATGGTACGGAACCCTTCGTGAGCGAGTCCAACTCGCTTTTGGCCGGTTTTTAGGGTTCCGAACCTCAAAAGGAAAAACGGAACCCTTATAAGATCACTTTGTTGTCCGTCTGTCTGTCTGTCTGTCTGTCTGTCTGTCTGTCTGTCTGTCTGTCTGTCTGTCTGTCTGTCTGTCTGTCAAGAATTTCTATGTCGAGAATGCGTGGAGGTATCAAACTGAAATTTGAACTGTATACTCAGGTCTACGGTCCCATGAAGTTAAAAAAAAATCAAACTGCTAAGTTTACGTAGAAAAAAGTTACGGCCGTTTATTCAGCAAAAAACGCATATTTCGACATACTCAAGGGAATCAAAACCTATAGGGTACTTCCCGTTGACCTAGAACTATGAAATTTGGCAAGTAACATCGTTATAGACTACAAGTACAGGAATAAATCTCAAAACTATACATTTGTAAATAGATCTTAAAAAATAGGGGGTCTATATTTTTATAGGGTGTCGAAATTTCAAATTGAAACTACTAGTTCAAATGGGGTATCATATGAAAGGGCTTGATGTACACATTGCAAAATATATTTTATTTATTTTTTTCGACGTATTATTTCTTATTTATAATGAAAAATATCAAATTTAATAATGATACTATGTACCTACGGAACCCTCGGTGGGCGAGTCCGACTCGCACTTGTCCGGTTTTTTCTAGATGGGCCGATGTCCTTAAGTAAGCGGCTGGATGCGGAAGGTGGAGGATCGTATTTGATTGAAAGTAAATTTGTAAGTAAATTTTTGGGTGTAAGTGATTCTTCAATATCTTTGAACCAAAGTCAACTTCACCTGCACGCGGTGCAGCCTGCTGACTGACAAACGAAGCTCTGGCGAAAAGAGAGGTTGGGAGCGCAGGATATAGCTACGGTAACATCTGGCTTGCAGTATGCTTGTCTGCCACCCGACGTAGTATAAAAAAAATGAAAAGAAAAAGAAAGCATTAGGGAAGGCATAGCCAGCAGTGGGGAGATACAGGTTGATGACAATGATGTAGAAAGTCGCAGAGGGATGTTATCATGATTGTTATGAAATATCCTAAAATTTGTATTAGTATTATTAGTAACGCTATCCAGCGAGGTAATACTGCCAGTCTTCTGGGGACACTGCCGACAGGCAACGAACAAGGCGCTATTTTTTATTTAAAAGTAAATTTCAGTTAATTAGGGTTCCGAACCTCAAAAGGAAAAACGGAACCCTTATAAGATCACTTTGTTGTCCGTCTGTCTGTCTGTCTGTCTGTCTGTCTGTCTGTCTGTCAAGAATTTCTATGTCGAGAATGCGTGGAGGTATCAAGCTGAAATTTGAACTGTATACTCAGGTCTACGGTCCCATGAAGTTAAAAAAAAATCAAACTGCTAAGTTTACGTAGAAAAAAGTTACGGCCGTTTATTCAGCAAAAAACGCATATTTCGACACACTCAAGGGAATCAAAACCTATAGGGTACTTCCCGTTGACCTAGAACTATGAAATTTGGCAAGTAACATCGTTATAGACTACAAGTACAGGAATAAATCTCAAAACTATACATTTGTAAATAGAACTTAAAAAATAGGGGGTCTATATTTTTTATAGGGTGTCGAAATTTCAAATTGAAACTACTAGTTCAAATGGGGTATCATATGAAAGGGCTTGATGTACACATTGCAAAATATATATTTTTTTTTTTCGACGCATTATTTCTTATTTATAATGAAAAATATCAAATTTAATAATGATACTACGTACGGAACCCTCGGTGGGCGAGTCCGACTCGCACTTGTCCGGTTTTTTTTTATCGCGTAACTTTTTATTTTATTTATAGATAAAATATTTAGGTTTTTAGATTTTGATTGGACATGATTAACAATTTTATTTTTCATCTGTTTGTATTAAAGAAATATATTATTTTAATGAATACTAAAATTAGTATTTTAGTGTGATAAGTTCTGGGAGAAAATATGGTAAGGGTGAACATAACATGATACTTTTTATTTTATGGGATCATGCAGAAGAGGAAGGGCTATAGCTAGTATATAATAAAAATATACATAAACTCTAAAAGGAAAACTTCAAATAGTTATGATAATTTATTCGTATTTTGGCCGTGTGGTTTCCGGCAGACTAGAATAGAATCACTCCGTCTCTTCTCGTGGATGTCGTACAAGGCGACTAAGGGATACACATTACCAAACATCGATCAGGCCTCCCCAACCAGTTTGGCCAGCGTGGGGAGTGTAGGCCAAATCCTCCATCGGTCTAGGACAGCCGAGAGAGGGTCGTGCTCCTGTAGTGGAGACTAAAATGACCTGACGATGATGATGATTCGTATTTTTGGTGTCACCGACAAAAATGTAAGAAGACTCAAATAAATTCCAACTAAAAAAGGCGCTGAAATTCAGTACGTAAAAGTTGGTGATATCGAAGGCTGCATACCTCTCGCTTAACAATTTAAACACGAAAACTCGCTATTGGGAGAGGCATTTTTGGTGCATGAAATTCAGTCACCCACCCGACCCAGCTAACGGCCTCAAGTTATGAAATTTCAGATGCTTTAAACACATTGTAAGGGCCTAATAACTGCGTATTTAATTTTGGTGTAACATCTTGAGGAACGCTTTATGTAACAAGTAATTATTAACCGAAACAAAAGTCGACTGCAATCAATTTACAGGCAATTTGATCTACACTACTTTGAGTGCTTCCGCCACCAGTTATTTCATGCATACTATGGCCGTGTGGTTTCCGGCAGACTAGAGGTCTTGGGGTGTAAGTGGTTCATCAACGTCTTTAAACCAAAGCCAACTTCACCTGCACGCGGTGCACCCTGCTGACTGACAAACGAAGCTCTGGCGAAAAGAGAGGTAGGGAGCGTAATTGTAAGCTGCCCGACTGGGGAATGTACCTCCACCTCACAGAATACCGCAGCCAAATAACGGTTCCTTGAGGGCTGTTGTGTTCCTGCGAGTGACCAGAAAGGAAGGAGATGCTGCGATGGCAGCGGGGGTGGCGGCGCGCGAGCGATATTTTATGTTGCGAGCGTTAATATGGCTACGGTAACCGCTTCACATCAGGCGGGCCGTATGCTTGTCTGACACCCGACGTAGTATAAAAAAACAAAAAAAAAAAGAATAGAATCACTCAGTCTTTTCCCGTGGATGTCGTACAAGGCGACTTAGGGAAATACATTATAAAAACATCGATCAGGCCTCCACAACCCATCTGGCCAGCGTGGGGAGATTAGGCCAAATCCTCCTTCTGTCTGGACGGACGAGAGAGGGTCGTGCTCCTGTAGTGGAGACTAAAATGACCTGATTATGATGATGATGGCCGGCCGGCACCCACCCTCTACTGTTAGTAGATGCATGCAATGGCCGTGGTTGTTATGGTCGTCTCTGTGACTCTCCTTTTTCACTTTCTTCTGTTTCAGATGTTGGACAGTCGCAAAGACGACAGCAGCAGCTGAAGCAGAGACGACCAAAGCAGCCACGGCAGTCAGTCACAGTGGGTACCGGCTCTCAGTAGTTTACATGAAGTAATTGGTGGCGGAAGCACGCAAAGTAATGTAGATCAAATTGTCTGTAAATTTTACTTTCGCAAAATAACACCTGAATCAATTAATTACCTATCAATCAATTTATTTTATTTTATTCGGAAGACTAACAGCTGAACTTATCTTAATATAATTTTACAATAGCAATTTTGGAGCCAATTACAACCCCTTACCACCAACTCTTATTGCGATTCAATAACTGAATAGAGTGCTTATTCATACCAATGAATAAGCGACTTTATTCAATTTGAAATATACTCGCTTAGTTGGTGGTAAGGGGGCTGGTCCTCACTTTTAGAGCTAAGTGAGCTTGTGATGTGAACAATAAATTCATAATTTATTTCATTATTATCTTCTATTTTCTTTTCACGGATACTATTTTGAAGAAATATAGGTATCTAATGTCACTTCCACAGCTTAGAAGGTTGTTATGTTACACCCCTCAAGCTAAAGAATTGTATTGTACGGGCATCGATCATGCGACCGCGGAGTCACAGTGACCATTGCTAGCCATTCGATCAAAAGGCTCGTCAATGAATTAATGCACCTTTATCGCTCCTCACTTAGACCAGACCGTTAGCGTTAGGTGGAAACTTTTATGTAATAGTAAGAATTCGCGAGAGACTGCGAGACTGCGACTCAGCTCCCGCCATACGGAATATCGGATGGCTTACGTTAATTCTGAATATTTTCAAAGGAATTTTTAAAATATTTTGCCTACGTTTACGTTATTAGATTCTTCTTTTTCTACTTAAGCAGAGATTGATTTAGAGTCCCTTATTTTTAGTTAGAATACTTAATGGACATTTATTAGTATATAAACTCAGACGTGTGACGAACGACAGCTATTCGTGTGGGTATGTTCTGTCATTTCTGAACAATAATGGTGGGCCGAGCAATTCTAATTTAGATTTCTGTAGAGGTTTCCTTTTAGATTTTATTATTTATATTACTTTTTTTATATGAGAGGGGGGCAAATGAGCTTGTGGGTCACCTGATGGAAAGCAATCAGCAACACCAAGGGAACGCCGATCCGTTGCCAGCCTATACTACTTTCTTTCTGGTGACCTCACTCATTCGCAGGAAGACAACAACCCTTAAGGTCAAGGGAATTGTTATTTCGCTGCGGCATTCTGTGAGGTACTTCCCCAGTCTGGCAGCTTAAAAAAATACGCTATGCCCTATCTCTCTTTCCGCCACGTTTGTCAGTAGGCAGGGTGCACCATGTGCAGGTGAGGTTGGCTTTGGTTCAAAGATGTTGATGAACCACTTACACACCAAATACTTTTAGTATAGATAATTATATTTCTAAGATTGTATATCCCATCAATATACAACTTATTACATCATATATCTGTCGCAGCCAATTCGTAGAACCCGCCGCATTACATAACGAGATTGTCTTTAAATAATCTTTTGGTTAGGTTTGTCTTGTGATTCATTAGAAATGCGAGGTTCCACAAACTTGGTGGACACCCAAGTGAATTGTCACCAGATAGCTGGCCGCATATCTGGTGACAATTCACTAATATGATATAAGGGCGGTTTGAAATAATGTCTTGACCATTTTATAAAACAGTTAGCCGTTATGTAATGCGGCGGGTTCTACGAATTGGCTGCGACATATCCATCTCCTGGATGGATGGCGTCGATGCGCGTGGCAGTTTAATTGAAACATGCAGGTTAAGCAACGTCTACAGTAAATGGAAGTAAGCCTGTCCATGGATGGGTTTATTTATCTAAAGCTTCTCCGTGCGTCATAGGGCACGTTAAGCCGTCGGTCCCGGGTGATGTCATTAGATGACAGTCGTTAAGCCAAATCATTGACCATTAGGCGGCTTGAAAACACTGCCCTCCTCCAACTCAATGCGTGAGCAGCGTGATAGAGTACGCTCTAAACCCTTTTGATTGAGGTAAGACCCGTATCACAGCTGTGGGACGAATAAGAATTGTTAAAAGTCTTTCTATTTTGTATCATTGCTCTTTCTTGTATTGTTTATCTTCTGTATTAGTTTCTTCTTGCATAACATTGTTCTCGCAAGTATTTGATTTCTGTATATTGTAATTTGTATTCCTTTACGAAATTAATAATAAATTGCCGAAATAAAAAATAGCCGAATTTCATCTGCAACGATGAACTGCTTGCTATGCCTTGTTTAATAGTGTAATACTTAATAGGTAGATGGCGCCACACTGCTACTTCACAGCAGTAAAATATAAAATGCAAAAATACGCCACCATCACAAACCTTCCTGGTAGCTCAGTTGGAAAAGCACTCGACCGGTAATCGAGAGGTCGTTCAAATCCCCCCCCCCCCCCCCCAAAGCGGGGAAGGGGAATTTTTCCATTTAACTAATTTCCATAAGATATTTATAATAAAATAATAAATAAATAAATATTTCTGGACAATTTACACAGCGCCATTTAGTCCCAAACTAAGCAAAGCTTGTACTATGGGTACTAGATAACTGATATTATACTTAAATACATTTTTTTTTGTAAATACATACATATAATACATAGAAAATACCAAGACAAACAAACATGTTCATGCACACAAATATTTGTCTTGTGCGGGAATCGAACCCGCGACCTCGGAGTCAAAGTGGCCATTGCTAACCATTCGACCACCGAGCTCGTCGATAATATATAATAATGATTGATCTCTCGATAATAATGAATAAATATTTCTATCTACGATGCTTTTTTTTATCTTAGTTTTTTTATACCACGTCGGGTGGCAGACAAGCATACGGCCCGCCTGATGTTAAACGATTACCGTAGCCATGTTAACGCTCGCAACATAAAATATCGCTCGCGCGCCGTCACCCCCGCTGCCAACGCAGCATCTCTTTGAAGATTTAAGATGTTTAAAAAGAATATGATGATATCACATACCTGTGGGTCATCCTGAGAAAATATAGCATCGAAAGCAAACATCTTCGGTGCGGCAACTCCAACTTTTCTGTCTTCAGGCGCTATAGCAGCATTGGGCACGTTTTCACATAGGCTAACTTGTTTCTTGCGTTTATCCAGGGAGAATGTCTGAGTACCGCTGGTGAACGGTCCTTCCCCAGCAGCGCCAACACGAAGCATCACTTTGACCTGGAAAGAATGAAATTTTGTTATATAATTTTTGTTCGTAGTGTTTAAGCTTACGGTACAGGGTCGAAATTGTGTACGTGTTAAAATCAATTATTGTTGAGTTTTAACAATTTTAATCAATTGTCACAGACGTCAGATTCGTGAGCTTGCCTGTGCGAATTAATTGCTATGTGAGACATTTGGCTCACTTTCGGGTGTTTGTTTGTTAATAAAAAAAATATTACACACACATGGTAGTGTGTAATTTTTTTTTAATTTATTTTATGTATAACTTTAAAAAAATATTAGCAATTCTTCACTCCTTCTCTATATAAACTATAAGTGTGCGAAATTTCATACTCACGCAACTTTCGTAAAGAGATATATCTATAGAAATATAATTGTATGTAACACAATTATTGATGCAGTACGTTAAATATCTGATCTGGTTATTCACAAGTGTCTTTTATCTTTTACGCAAGCTGTTTTTTAGATATTCTAATTAAAAGACGAAGTAAACCTTGCAGTTTATCGACGATTTCCTACGTATCTCAGTATCCCGTATCAATTTTTTAAAATCCTTTCTTAGCGGATGCCTACGTCATAATAGCTACATGTATGAAAAAAATCAACCCAATCCGTCTAATGGTTTGAGTTAAGAGTCCCTACCAATTTCGGCGCGCTACTAGATTAGGTAATTATAGAAGCGCAGGGTACGAACTATAGCTGATTATCGTAGTGTGCGTTGAAGCGTGCGGTGAAACGGGAACAAATAATCTTGATCCGTAACCGCTATTATTAGCCATCGATACTTTTTACTTAAGTACTAGATTCCGTAATACTGGATGGATTTTATAGTGATTATGAAGTTATGTTTAAACACCCTAT
Organism: Hypsopygia costalis; assembly: GCA_937001555.2. Lineage (NCBI taxonomy): Eukaryota > Metazoa > Arthropoda > Insecta > Lepidoptera > Pyralidae > Hypsopygia > Hypsopygia costalis. The sequence continues at coordinate 24,467,175 of OW443338.2, read as the reverse complement.
AAAAATATCGTAGCCTATGTTATAGTACGGCATTCACTATAGTAAAAGCAAATTATAAAGTGTAACCAGCATATAATATACGGTACGTCTAAAATGTGTTATTGCTTACATAATATAGAATGACGGGGAGGTCTGTAGTATTTCCCTCGCTTTAAGACCGTAGACCATGAGAATATAGCGAGCCATTTCATCGTATTATAAAGCTAATTTAATTTATTTGTATACAAGGTGGATAAAACGGGCAGGACATGGAGAAAAATAAGACAATAAAGCTCTGATAAGACAGTAAGTAATTACTGGTGATTATGTTCTATGATCAAGTTGACATGAGTTGTTAAAACTCATGTCAACTTGATTTAAACATGGTAATTATCATCTTTGTCTTATACAGAGTGTCCCAAAAGTATGCCACACAGAGGGAAAGTACCTTTAATATTGTAGATAGAACATTTTACTGAAAGACGTCATTTTCATTTTGAAAATAATTCGAACTGTATTAAAAGATTTTCAAAAGATCGCCTGTCGAAACCGGGAATCGAACCCGCTCAATGTGAAAAAGCACCAAGTGGATTCCCAATCAAGACAGCCGATATTTAAAAATATTTTAATGCAGTTCGAATTATTTTTGAAATGAAAATGAAGTCTTCTTTCAGTAAAATGTTCTATCTACAATATTAAAGGTACTTTCCCTCCGTACTTTTGGGACACCCTATATAAGACAAAGGTGATAATTGCCATTGATGTGGTATATATATGTCATGTAATGTAATTGAACACAATGAATAAACGAAGTTCGAACGAAATGGACGTGTAATTAGATCAAGTTGACATGAGTTTTAACAACTCATGTCAACTTGATCATAGAACATAATCACCAATAACTACTTACTATCTTTTATGAGCTTTCATAATCATCGGTTTCTAAAAATTTACAATATTTAAAAATAAGAATGTACTCGTAAATACTTCTTTATGCACATCTAGCACTGATCGAAAGTAAAAGCTCACATATTCTTGAGACTAAGCCGTAGCGATTTCATTCAAATTTCGTTCCGATATAATTTGCCTAATACGTGACAATCCCACGCTTCGTCTTTTTTTTTTTTGATGATGCACTGTTAATGTATTCCTTTCTTTCAACTCATTATCTACAACAAATTTGTATATTAATACTAGTAGCTTAAGGGCTGTGTTGGGCTCAATCACTAAAACTTTCCATCGATTGATTAGTCAAACAAAAGATTTAGAACCATTATAATAAAATACGTGTGTGTAGAGGACCTTTGTCAGGAAAGAGGTCCTTATCACGTATGATTTAAAACAAAAACCATGAAAACGACACCGATGACGTAAAATTGGAAAATTTTCGCTGCCGCCATTTTGGAGTAATATTTTGACCTCACTAATGACTTTAGCACTCTCAAAAACTATAAAAACCACACCCATGACGAAAACTTTAAAACTTTTCACATCCGCCATCTTGGATTTTTATTTTGACTTCACTAGCGGTTTCAGCACCATAGAAAACCACAAAAACGACACCCATGACGAAAACTTTAAAACTTTTAACATCTGCCATCTTGGATTTTTATTTTGACTTCACTATCGGTTTCAGCACCCTAGAAAACCACAAAAACGACACCCATGACGAAAACTTTAAAACTTTTCACATCCGCCATGTTGGATTTTTATTTTAACCTCAGTATCGGTTTCAGTACCCTAGAAAACCACGAAAACGACACCCATGACGAAAACCTTAAAACTTTTCACATCCACCATCTTGGATTTTTATTTTGACCTCAAAATCAGTTTCAGCACCTTAGAAAAATATAAATACGACACACTTGACGAAAACTTTAGTTAAACCCATCCATCCCAAGTGACACAAAAATAATAAAAAAAAAAACATCAAATTCGGTCAAGCCGTTTAGGATGAGAAGAATAAATTACAAACACGCGCACACCTGTATTTTTTATAAATAAAAAGATTAGGCATGCAAAATTTTAACATTCTTCATAAATCAGCAAAGTATTTACTTAAATTAAAATTAATACAGGGTCAAAATGTGGTAGTCGGTGTACAATTTCTAGAAATGTTTACGTAGCCTTCGCGCCTACGCGCGCCTTCGATGAAAAGTGATACGTCCTCTCGCTGGGAAGGCCCGGTCGCTACTGGCGGGATCGGTTTTGCGCGGTCGATAATATAGTTTACTTTGCCTTTTATTTACGAAATGAAGTTATTATTTATTTATAGAATAAAATTTAGATTCTATTAAATGGTTAACTTAAGATTAATAGGTAATTTTTAAAATTTCTCAAAAGTGTTTCTAAGGAATAGAAAAAAATACTTATTTGTCTAGAAGTTTCCCAAAAATAACGTTATTTCAATATTTTTTTCCTGCTATATTTTGTACAGAAGTTGAAAAAGTGGTCCAGCCACGTGCAAGTAGCCCATATAATGATGCTGATGATATTTTTTAATGTTCAAAATTAAAAGTTGTTTCTTGTAAACAGATAATCAAACGTCAGTCTCGCGTCATTTTTTGGAAAACTTGTTGCAAAGTTTTGTGATTTTCCAGGAATACTTAATATTTTTGAAAAAACCCTTTCAGCCACATGCAAGATAAAGAACTGAACTTTTTAAATCAATAAAAATTTTCTTTAGATTCTCTTTCCCTTTCTCACAACCGATGAACAAAATTGATCAAAATCAGCCAATTTCTTGCAGGGCCTCTTAAGCGTTGATAAATCAGTCCGTAACGGTTGCCTTGTAAAAATACAAATAAAAAATAATATATTTGCAATAAATAGGGTAACATTTAAACAGATGTTATTGTAAAATAAATCACCAGCCTATTTAGCCATTATAAAATAGCATGCATCTGGAAGTAAATTTTAACCTAATTAAAAATATTTGCTTGAAACATTTAAAATTGATCAATTAATATTAAATTTGTCAGTAATCATACATCACTAGTCTTAATTATTATATCATTGTAAAATAGCATTCAAATGTCACTAGAATTAAATGGAACTTACTTAAAAATGGAAATAAAATAATTTTAACAAAAAATAAAAAACCGGCTCCAAACATTACTCTACATTTACATATGTAGATACAGGCTGATGAAAAATATATGGGACCAATCTGGAAGTATACTCTTTCAAATAACAAAAGTTTTTTTCAAATCGGTTCATAAATCACGGAGTAATTATGTAACAAACATTAAAAAAAAATACAGCCGAATTGAGAACCTCCTCCTTTTTTCATCATCATCATCATCATCAGGTCATTTTTGTCTTCACTACAGGAGCACGACCCTCTCTCGTCCGTCCCAGACAGAAGGAGGATTTGGCCTACACTCCCCACGCTGGCCAGAGGCCAGATCGATGTTTCATAATGTATTTCCCATAGTCGCCTTGTACGACATCCACGGGAAGATACGTAGTGATTCTATTCTAGTCTGCCGGAAACCACACGGCCTCCTTTTTTGGAGTCGGTTAATTAAAATGTTTTCTGGATACAGAGTAACACCACAGTATAAGTACTAGTACTACGTAACACATTAGGTAGACAATTTTTCAAATACACACACACAAAGTTCATGTTTGTAGTACGAGGATTTACTTCCAGTTTGAGCATGGTTCGTTACACACGGATTTAGTAGCATTCACACAAGTAGCGTCGTGCAATTGTACGTCTTCAATGGCGTTTGCGAATCGGCTACTTATTTCGGTAATAGCTGAGGGGATCAGAAACGTAAGTTGTGGTTACTTAGATTTAATGTTGTGAAAAGAAAACCACCAAAAAAGGGGTGTAAGTGGTTCTTCAGCATCTTTGAACCAAAGCCAACTTCACCTGCACGCGGTGCACCCTGCTGACTGACAAGCAAAGGTCTGGCGAAAAGAGAGGTAGGGAGCGTAATTGTAAGCTACCTGACTAAGGAATGTACCTCCACCTCACAGAATACCGCGGCCAAATAACAAATCCCTTGAGGGTTGTTGTGTTCCTGCGAGTGAGTGAGGTCACCAGAAGGAAAGGAGATGCTGCGATGGCAGCGGGCGTGGCGGCGCGCGAGCGATATTTATGTTGCGAGCGTTAATATGGCTACGGTAACCCTTCACATCAGGCGGGCCGTAAACTTGTCTGCCACCCGACGTAGTATAAAAAAAAGTGAACCACCATACAATTTTAAGCTGTGTTCACGTGATATAACATATTAGGCACACCGTTTGATCTCAAAATATATTTTGCTTGATTTAGGTGAGTGATCCTAGTTTGTTAATGATTATATAGATGAATTGTTGACGCAAATTAGTAATTCCATACATAATCCTAGTGATCCTAGTACTAATTTTTAATTGAAATGAAATCGCTTATTTGCTATGGCACATGGTAAGTACATCGGTGTTACATTTATGTCAAATTGCTCATACATTTCCCGCCAGGGTAGTGCGAGTGCTGATATTCAGCGACGGAGTGATTTATTTAATACAATACTAATCAATACAAATTCCATTATAATTATATAAACATTGTACAATAGCTTATCATGTCAATTAATATTATTAAATAGATTAATAGTTTTCTGTCAATATATCTTTTAGGTCAGAAAAACATTTATATAAAAGCCACCTAGCTAGCTTTGTTCCTCATACATTAGTATGAGGAATCATACTAATGTATGAGGAACCTAGGATCTATATAATCATTTAATAGCGAGCGCGAAACCAATGCAATAAGACAGGACAATATTTGTCGGTTCAGCTAGTACTTAATAATAACAAAAGACAGCCACCACACGCCATTGCGAATAACTTACATTCGTTGAAAAATCGTATAAGATTTTACGGCAAGATAATTTAAATCCCTATCACGGTAGCAAATGAGTTTTGTCATTGTTTACGTCGGGAACAAAAAAAAAGTATGAAAATGGCGGCGGAGGCCCATTTCGCTTGTTGACAAGAAGATTTGTTTTTTTCCTCCGAATCTCACGGACTGTTTGTCATCCTCCGAATGGGATGACATCTACATAATCACGGCGTAATGGAATTTACCTAAGTAATTTTAAGGATTAACAAGGAAATGAGCTGTGGCTGGTTGAGTCACAGTGATTTTTTTTTAAGTAAAACTTCTTTTCAACACACTTACTCATAAAGTGCATTGCAAAAATTTTTCACAACTTGTTTCATAGTTTTTTAGTATTCTTTTCTTCACATGTGTGTTGAAAAACGTCGTATAATACACGTGTGTTGTGTATTGATGATTACCGTCCTCTTTTAAGACCCTCACCTACGGCTCGGGTCTCAATGACGCCTCAACGGTAATCATCAATAATATTATTAAAACTCACGTGAGACATTATACTAAATTAATTAAATAAAATTAAACGGGTCAATCACGTCTTTTTGTCGGGAAAGCCGACTAGTTTCGATCTCAAAAGGAGACTGAAGGTCTCCTTTTGAGATCGAAACTAGTCAGGGCGAATGTCCAGATACGTCCACCCTTTGTCTCTCGCGCCGGACACTAAATTAATTAAATAAAATTAAACGGGTCAATCACGTCTTTTTGTCGGGAAAGCCGACTAGTTTCTTATAGGTTTATACGATCTCAAAAGGAGACTGAAGGTCTCCTTTTGAGATCGTATAAAGTATCATTACCTATCTACATAACCACATTCTGTAATGTGAATAAAGTATCATTCATTCATGATGATGATCTATGGATTTTTTTTGCACTCCGTGCCAGAAACAGATCTACTACACATTCCTGCCACTATGTAGACCAACAAAATGACAATGAACAGTGAAGTTCTCAGCAGACAAGTGCACCACGGACTTTAAATATCTACGACAAATAAAAACATTTCATTTCGTTTCATCTTCACTTTATTTAATTCGAGTCTAATAATATATAAAAATTATAATATATAAATAATAATATATAAATGAATGTTTAATAATATATAAATGAATGTTTGTCTGTATGTCCTTTATGCATTCGTTTACCGCTCATCCGATTGCAATTAAAGTTTGGTGGGATATTCTGGGTGTACTGGGTGAGGTTTAGACAGGACAACGTCTGTGAGGTCAGCTAATAAATAAATAAATAACAACTCTACCTGCTTTTTTGCCAGAGTTTCGTTTGCCAATGGTGGGTAGTGTTTATTTATTATATACAAAAGGCTAACTTAATACATTGCTACCAGTTTACCTTTCGGACATGCAGACATGTATGATTTTTGTAGGAGGGGTGCCTTATTTTACACATACATATACTATAAAAATACTATGAGAAAGTGTTCACCAGGTATTTTGACTCTGAAGATATTGGTCAATGTTTAAGTGGGTAAATGACCCACTTAAACATATTTATTATATGGCAACTTCTTGTTTTAAGTAGTCTAAGTACAATTAGTCATCAAATTCTGCTTTTACATATTTACAAATTCAAACCAACATGAACACCGCCCCCTAAATATGAATTTTGCAATCTATACAGACCGGGGCAGACGTATCAGCCTGCCAGTCAGTCGGCTTAGAGGATTTGGTCGTTCGCGAATACGGATCAAATGCGCCATTGGTTCTCAAACCAGTCGCTAATTGAATTTTAAAAGCGTTTTGACAGTTGCTGTCGCCGCGCGCTGAGCCGACTATAAGTGGATTATGGCCTGTATGGATTATTATGTCAAGAAGGTCTACGTCTCTGATTTTACGAGACTATGAACCGCTGTTTTCGGGGTAATAAGGTTTTTATACCATTCCAATTCTCTCGTAGTAGAGTGGATGACATAACAGCAAGATAGTTCTTCCCATTTGCACTACGACTCTTATGCAAAAAAGTGTTTTAGATAGATATGTAGATAGGTACGTTTATTACAAACTTCTACATGGCTCCAGTAATTTACAATAAGTTATCATGCAAGAAGAAATTAAACCTTAAATAAATTTAAAAAAGATGTACAAATGTTACTATCACATAGATGATTTTTTAACTGACAAATTGTAATGATCCAATATAGTTAGCATTAGTGAATTTATATGACATATTGTACTATTGTTATTATGACAATTTTAAATTAATCTATTTTATTTTTATTACTATTATGACTATTTTAATTGACATGTCACTGATATTTATTTAATACCCCAAAAGCTATGTAATATCTTTAAAATTTTGTACGCTTGTAAAAGCATAACATGTAGATACTATTTATTATACTTAATAAACACCTTCCATGTACACATGTTAACAAATAAATATATCTCTTTTATTTCAGTGCCTCTTTAGCAAGTCGGCAGTGCGGCACTAAGTAGAGGTGAGGTTGGCTTAGGCTCTAAATAAAGTTATAAGATCCATGCCATGAGTATCATTAGATACCCACCAACCAAGTCGAATTAAATTTGGTTTTTGGCTTTCTCCTACAATAGGCTACTGGATAGTGTTCGGAAATTATAAAATAATGTTTATCGATATTGTAAAAGACACAATACTAGAACCATCAGCGATTTTTCATTTTAATTACTTACGTGTTACGTTACTGTTTTGTGGTCGATCAAAGTTTGGTGAGAAAGTCCATTTTAAAAGGGTAAAATTGTATAAAATAAATATTCCCATTGGAGAAACAATAAAAAATACTATAGCCTTTGTTACGGCACTAGCTACATAAACGTAATATTTAACATAGCTGTAGTACAAATTTCTAATTTAATGCATACAAAATACAAACGCGTGACGTCATAAGTTTGTAGCCTTTTATATGCAAAGCGTTGTCGGCAAAGTTCAAAATTGTGATTTAAATTTATCATCTCGAGAAGTTGTTTATGGTATCGAAGTAATTCTTTCACCTATAGTTAAATTATGGTGACGTCCATATATAATAAACCGAAAAAAAATTCTAGTAACCTATTGCACCGCTAGCTATCAACAGGGATTTACCCTCACACTCTGGAACCAAAGTAATCGCTTACACTGCGGTTCCAGCACTTTAATGGTAAGCATGAACTGAACCGCCCCTTGGATTACCTCCAGATTCAATAACTGTTCAACGATATTATTATTTTATATGTAGTTGTTTCGGCCAAGTTGCCAGAATATTATAAAAATGGTAAAATTCACCCATCCCACCTGGGGGCGGGGGGTGAGGTGATTTTTTCCATATTCAAAAATATTTATAATGTTCAAAGATCATCAGACACGAAATTATATGCAGTTTATTAACGAGGGAACTCTTCAACAGTTAACAGACTTTTGCATTATGTATCCCTCAAGGGAATTGTTATTTGCCTGCGAAGGCTGCGATATTCTGTGAGGTAGAGGTACTTTCCCAGTTGAGCAGTTTCCAAAATACGTTATGCCCTACCTCTCTTTTCGCCAGAGCCTCGTTTGTAGTCAGCAACGTTAAATATATATTATACACGTATATATATACATGTATAATATATATTTATAGTAAGTTCGTTATACTCGTATGTGTATAGTTAGTTACAGGGATTCTATATGAATACTCATATAGAATCCCTTAAACAATACATAAATTCATCATTAACCCACATTCATCTGCCTAATCGAACTGTAAATAATAAACGCAAACCACAAACCACCATGAATTATTCAGGGTACAAATCCGAGGTGTACTCTAAACGGCTAATTGTGTAATGGAATTGTCCGCAATAATTAACAAAGCAATGCACGTAGATTATTGTCTCAACGTAGACAGACGAATTAGACAATCATTGGATTGTATTATGGAGTGAGCTGAATTAGAAATGATCATGTGATTGGAGGGAATCCTCATAAATTGACGGAATTTGATGCATAAAACAAGATTCCAGTGTTTCCTTATAATTACGGTTGCCATCTTTAAACGCTAGCAACCAGGACAAGATGCATGAAAACTACGGATTTTGAATCTTTCGGATCTTTCTTTACGGATTTTGATTTTTTATTCTGTGACAAGACGGTTACTGGTAGCATGGCGCATGGATGAAACCCCGCCCGGACGCTCCCTGGACGCACTAGGACAAATCCGGGGAAACCCAGACGGATGGCAACCCTACCTATAACAAATAAACCGGCCAAGTGCGAGTCGGACTCGCCCACCGAGGGTTCCGTACGTAGGATCATCATTATAATTTTGATATTTTTCATTATAAATAAGAAACATTGCGTCATTACAGAAAAAATAAATAAAATATATTTTGCAATGTGCACATCAAACCCTTTCATATGATACCCCATTTGAACTAGTAGCTTCAATTTGAAATTTCGACCTCCTATAAAAAATATAGACCCCCTATTTTTTAAGATTTAATTACAAATATATAGTTTTGAGATTTATTCTTGTACTTGTAGTCTATAACGATGTTACTTGCCAAATTCCATAGTTTTAGGTCAACGGGAAGTACCCTATAGGTTTTGATTCCCTTGAGAATGTATCGAAATATGCGTTTTTTGCTGAATAAACGGCCGTAACTTTTTTTTTACGTAAACTTAGCAGTTTGATTTTTTTACAACCTAATGGGACCGTTGACCTGAGTATACAGTTCAAATTTCAGCTTGATACCTCCACGCATTCTCGACATAGAGGGTCTTGACAGACAGAAGGACAGACAGACAGACGGACAACAAAGTGATCTTCTAGGGGTTCCGTTTTTCCTTTTGAGGTACGGAACCCTAATACTAAGAAAAATCAGTTACCATTATTTAAATTACCTACCTACTTATTAGTAATATAATATGCAGTGATACGATCGAGACGTGGGCAGTGCTTCAGTTTGTTCATCTGTACTATATATCTGTACTATACCTATCTGTACTAACCAAAACTGTCCTACAAATTTCTAAATTGTTATTCCAACCATCAACATCTACAGATCGGTTGATGATGCCTCGCGTAGAGGTAAACCACGTGTCGCAAGGACCACGGCAGTCGAGGCGGTGGCAGTCGCACGTTTCTTCTGTTTCAGATGTCGGAGAATCGCAGAGACGACCACAGCAGCTGGAGCAGAGACGACCAAAGCAGCTACGGCAATCGCATGCATCTACCAACGGTAGTGGGTGGGTGCCGGCCGGCAGTAGTTTGCATGAACTAAGTTATGGTGAAAGCACGTAAAATAGTGTAGATCAAATTGCCTATATATTTCATTGTTTTTCGTGCATGATAGATCTAACAATACATATTGTTTTTGGAAATAAGTTGTTACCTATTACGTATTAAAAAGTATCTTGTGATAACAAAGCCTGGCGTACATGGATAGAGTATAATCGGTCGAGTACACAGCATACAGAGATACCAACAGGCTAAGAATAGTTCTTTAATAATGAAACTAGTAATTAATGCTACTCCACAGATTTTACTCTACCCATGTCCAAGATGGTTAGTCGTGATAGACGAACGGACACACGCTGTGGAATTAGTAATTGGGTCCAGTTAGCACTTTTTGGGTACCAAACTTTAAAATATATTTATTTATTTAAACTTCATGCACAAAATTGTACACAGGCGGACTTAATGTAATATACTATTTTTTTATATACTATTTCGGGTGGCAGACAAGCATACGGCCCGCGTGATGTGAAGCGGTATATTTATAGCCATATTAACGCTCGCGACATAAAATATCACTCGCGCGCCGACACCCCCGCTGCCAACGCAACATCTCCTTCCTTTCTGGTGACCTCACTCACCCGCAGGAACACAACAAACCTCAAGGGAATTGTTATTTGGCTGCGGTATTCCGTGAGGTGGAGGTACATTCTCCAGTCGGGTAGCTTACAATTACGCTCCCTACCTCTCTTTACGCTTTACAGAGCTTCGTTTGTCAGTCAGCAGGGTGCACCGCGTGCAGGTGAAGTTTGCTTGGGTTCAAAGATGTTAAATAAACTACTTACACCCCAAAACTAGCTCAAAATATACTCAGTATATTGTAAGGACACTATGATTTCTAGATTCTAGACTACGAATTGTTTTATCTCACATTGCTGTCCAATATCACCCTAAAGATATCACCTAACGGAATGCACCCACAGAATCCAATATTAGCTAAGTTAAAGCTAAGTTGCCAACTGAACAAATGCCGCGTCCGTCTCAGTAACTTGGTAACTTAGCGACTCAACTTGACAACTCTGAATAATTAATTCAGAACTAATTACGCGAGTCATTCGCAGGATATTATGTGATATTGAAGAAACTTATTGGCACTGAATATTCATGAGAAGGCAAACAAGTTATCATCACTTGACGGTAATCAACCGCCAATGTCTATACATCATCAAGTATTTTTTCCCTGGCCATCACACAAACGGGTGATCTAAAAAACACTGATTTCTACCAACCAAAACTCGATCACCTTTTCGATTGGAGAAGGAAGACCCATAAAGAAATATAAAGAGGCCAATATCCAGTAGGGTGATTACTTGTTTTGATTTGCTTAGTTTGAGAATAGATGGCAGTGTGTAATTCGTCTAAGAATATTTATTAATTCATGTTGTATATGCGATATCGAGGGCTTTAGAGTTCCAAGGCGTTCTTCTAATCGCAGATTGAAAGTGATTATGTGACTATGGAGTTTAGATTATCATGGCTGTAGCAGAGAGCAGGTAACAAAGGTAAAAAAAAACAATAACTACTTCTGTGTCTGAAGAAAACAATGATCGACAGTTCCCCGAGTCCTATAATAAAGTTACAATAATTTTCTAATAGCTCCTCCCTATTAAAGGTAAAAAAGAAAAGTTAGATTGGACTTTGTGGCGCGCAATTGGCGAGCGTCGTTGTGATTCTAAACAAATTCTTTAAATATTTTTTTTCTTAATTTAATGTATAATAATATTGATTCACAATAGAAATAGTGCAAGTATTCATTTGAGTGCATAAAATTAGTAGACTCTTAGATTAAAAGTGTTTGAATCGGGGCTGCCGAGTAATTCCAAGAAGTCGTACAAAACAGCTGAAAAATAATAATTGTCCTATCGGTTCTACTGTTGAATTATTACAAGTAATGGAGGAGAAGATTCCTGACGATATTTTGGTATGCCCCTGAAGTCGGGATTAAGATATAGAAATAAAACAAAAACGGGCTCAAAAGGACATTGATTCCAGAGCCGTAAATCTATTCGATAAAAAGGCTGGATTAAAAAAATCCTTTGAACTGGCTGGTCTGTGTTTCCTACATCCATCGACTTATCCATCACTCTTTAAAGGATTTTCTGTTAAACCTAAACATTGTAGAACAAAACAACAATTACCCGCAAGTGTCACAGTTTAGGTAACTACGGTAAGTTCGGTAAGTTGAAATTGACAACAGCGTAATTAATTTGGGAGTAATTACGCGAGTCAAGAATCGCGAGACAGGTGATATTGCCGAACTAATATTGCGGGAACTATTTAATGGGGGAGGCTGTAAAATCAAGGTAGGGTAATGTTGCCATATAACGTGAAGTTAGTGATATACAAATGTCGTTAAAGAAATTAATTACTTTGTGTTCTACTGTCAGAATATTCTTATTTTTATCATACAGATATAAAGAGGTAATTTTTTTAGGTTTAATGTACTCCGAAATTATTCCTAAATTTATAGAACCTATGATTTATACTACCTATAATATGTATGTATAAGTTTTAACATAATAAAGCTAACTAATATTGTATATACACATATTCACAAAATAAAATAAAAAGTTAAATAACAATATTCTTATAAACATAATAACAAATTCATGTATTTGTTATTATTTTAACGTAGTCCGTATGTATGCAGAGTATAAATTTGAATTTAATCATACCCCGGCTACGCCATACAAATGCGGGCGTCGGTAACTACTACATAAAAAATTTCGTCTGTGCAGAGCGTGAATGAGTGTGTGTGCATGCGGCGCCATACAAACTGTTTCAGATTTGTCTCAGAGCAGAGGTGACAAGAGAGAGCGGCAGGGCGGGGCCATACTGTACGTAGTTACTTATACTGTGAATTAACGCTATGTTTTCGTCTCTATTATCGTATAAAATTTTCATTATCATTACTAATATTTAAAATGGGGTGTGTTTAGAGGATTTGTTTGACATGATGCTCACGGCTTCCTTCTACAGTCACACCGCTCGCCATCGTCAGGGAAATCATCCTCACACATTAGAGCCTAAGTGGTCGCGTACTGTGCGGTTCCAGAGAAGTTTTCTCCCGCGTACTGTCAAGCTGTGGAATGAACTGCCTGTCGAGGATTTCTCAGGAGACTACAGCTTGGGGTTCTTCAAAAAGGGCGTGAAGAGGTTTTTACAGAGTCGGCAAGGCGCGAGCGATGCCCCTGATGTTACAGGCGTTCATAGGCTACGGTAACTGCTTTCCATCAGGCGGGCCGTATGCTTGTTTTCCATTTTAGTGGTATAAAAAAAAAATATTTAGAATCGGCATAGAGTGCATATTATCTACTAACCCTCGTCTAGCGATCAGGATGTTCAAGAGAGGCGCGAAGGGATTTTTACAGGGTCGGCCAGTCATGCGTGAGTGATACCTCTGGTGTTGAGAGCATTGATATGCTACGATGATTGCTTACGTAGCTTAGAACCAAACACGTGTGCTAAATTAGCTCTGTTTTACACTAAAAAGTGGATCAAATTTAACTTACAAGATTTGATTACCTACAGACATGGTACAACTAAATAAAAGCTTTTAATAAGAATCTATATATGTTTATGCGTGTGTATCTATATATGTATGTGTATGCATATATGTGTATATTTATACAAATATCAATACAGTGTTCATATTTGTATGCTCAAAAATTTCAATGTATTACACTTATATAGGTTTTTCTATCAGCGTATAGGCTCCGCCTCGCCTGTTGGTAAGCGAAAAGAGGAGCCCCAATCGCATCGGCAACGGACAAGACACCTTGATGTCTTGTCAGTTGACGCTGCCATGCTGGCCTACAAGATTCTTCTTCACGCTTCGCTTGAAGGATCCCATATTGTATGAGTGACGAAATACATATGCCGGCATAGGTTATGGAAACCTGTCGCACGTGATATATTTATCATGTTGGGTGTACTTAAATTTTGGTCTTACAACTTACCTTACACTACTTAAATGACTTTTGGGGTGTAAGTGGTTCATCAACATCTTTGAACCAAAGCCAACTTCACCTGCACGCGGTGCACCCTGCTGACAGACAAACGAAGCTCTGGCGAAAAGAGAGGTTGGGAGCGTAATTGTAAGCTACCCGACTGGAGAATGTACCTCCACCTCACAGAATACCGCAGCCAAATAACAATTCCCTTGAGGGTTGTTGTGTTCCTGCGAGTGAGTTAGGTCACCAGAAAAGATAGTCACCAGAGATGCTGCGTTGGCAGCGGGGGTGGCGGCGCGTGAGCGATATTTTATGTTGCGAGCGTTAATATGGCTGCGGTAACCGCTTCACATCAGGCGGGCCGTATGATTGTCTGCCACCCGTCGTAGTATAAAAAAAAATGAAAATTGTTGTATTTTTTGTAAGACTGTTTGTACACCTATAAATAAATAAATACTAAATTTCTCATTAGACGTTAATAAAACCACAGTATTTACAGAGCGCTGTACACATATTTGCCGGCGGAGTGTACACAGACCCCCGTCGCATATAACTCGCTGGTTCACCTAATTTTTCGCGCCCACTGAAGCGTTGTCACCCCCACGAGTTTATTATAGAAATTTCTCAGCTTAGCACATGAATAGACAGAATGCGGAATATATTAACAGTATGTAGCTCGATTAGACGAGGAGCTCGATGTCGTCATTACGCGTGTCAGTCTAATCGAATACGCAAGTTAAGCAACGTCGACCGTAGCTTGTCTATGGATGGGTTTATTTATCTGGAGCTCCTCCGTGCTTCGGTGGGCACGTTAAGCCGTCGGTCCTGGCTGTTGTCACTGGATGACAGTCGTTCATTTTGTGCATATATCAAAATACAAGTTTGACGAGCTCGGTGGCGTAGCGGTCAAAGACGCGGCTTCGACACCAACGCTCGTGGGTTCGATTCCCACATAAAACAAACATTTGTGTGCATGAGCATGTCTGTTTGTCTTAGTTTGGGTGTTTTCTATGTATCATAAGTATGTATTTACAAAAAAAAAATACGTATGTTTATCAGTTGTCTAGTACCCATAACACAAGTTTCGCTTACATTGGGGCTAGATGGCGCTGTGTAATTTGTCTGACAATATTTATTTATTTATTTATTAAACTATATATAATTATCAGTGGCCTTTAGGCAGCTTGAAAACACTGGCCTCCGCCAAGCCACAGTTGAGCAGCGTGGTGGAGTATGCTCTAAACCCCTTTGATTGTGGGGAGGCCCGTATCCCAGCAGTGGGATGACTAAGAGTTGATGATGACGATGTATTTTTTAACTACAAGGGAAGTCATTCTTTGTACATTAGAACCTAAGATTCTTTAATATTTATTTTATGTGTAAATTGTTGAAAATATAGCCTGTATAATATAAATGAAACCTGTTAAGCTATTTCAAGACGGTTTAATTAAATTGAAAAAAAAAAAAATATATACAAAGAAGTTATTTAAAACTTAATCAATTTACTATTTACAAAAAATAGCCCGATTTGAATCGCATTGCTAAAAATAGATTGAATGAAGACAGATCAGAGGTAAAGTAATTTGTGTAAAGAAATAGTTCAGAAAAAAGATTCTATCGTTGTTTATTTTTATACTACGTCGGGTGGCAGACAAGCATACGGCCCGCCTGATGTGAAGCGGTTACCGTAGCCATAATAACGCTCGAAACATAAAACATCGCTCGCGCGCCGCCACCACCGCTGCCAACGTACAACGTAGCATCTCTTTTATGAATCAACATATATATTTTTTAACAAAGAAGCAATATAACGTCTTATAGAGCGATGAACGCCGTCTGAACGCTTGACAAAGCATGACTGATTGTCACGTTGAAGCGGGAGTGCAGAATAAGTGACAGAGAAGCACGATCGGCCTAAGCTTCCGGATGCTTCCGGCTTGTGACGCATCTATCTCTCTTCCACTCCATCGGCCGATGTTTTCTTATGACGTTATCACGGGACGGGGGCCCACCACACATTCCCACCACTGTGTCTCCTGTGTAGCCAGGATTAACAGCGGCGACCGCCAAAAAAGGCAATGAACAATGAAGTCCATTGCAGTCCCGGGGTAAAATTACGGCTGCCTTGGAACTCACAACTAATTTCATCAGACGAAATTATTAGGAGTAGGAAGCTTTTGGGATTTGACTTCCCCTTTTGACGTAATTACAAAAATATTACAGGTTTGCGTTTAGGACCACAGGACCGGCACCACACGTTCCCACCACTGTGTCTCCTGTGTGGTCAGGATTAATAGCAGCGACTACCAAAAAAGGCAATGAATAGCCTTGGAACTTACAATGAATTTCATCATCATCATCACGTAATTTTAGTCTCCACTACAGGAGCACGACCCTCTCTCGTCCGTCCCAGACAGAAGGAGGATTTGGCCTACACTCCCCATGCTGGGCAGACGGGTTGGGGAGGCCTGATCGATGTTTGATAATGTATTTCCCTTAGTCGCCTTGTACGACATCCACGGGAAGAAACGGAGTGATTCTATTCCAGTCTGCCGGAAACCACACGGCCAATACAATGAAATTAATCAGAAGAAATTAACAGAAATAAGTAGCTTTTGGAATTTTACTTCGCCTCTTAGCAATGTGAGACTGCAATATGGCAAATAAGGCCGACTTATTGGTTGTCGAATTTTTTTTCTTTATAATTGTTTCGTTTCGAGTCATTGATATAAACCTTACTTACTGCAATACGGATACATCCAACGTGACGGAAGCGTTTCATTATACCAGTTTAATTTTATGCATGAACGCGCGCGCAACGTCACGATCGCTGCACCGATGCTCATCGCATCGCCTTGGGCCGATCTGCCGAATTTAAATTTTAGAATATCTCAGAGAATTTTCTCGGAAATTACCCCATGAGGGGGAAACCGCAAATATATGAGTTGAAACTTTCTCCCCTACGATAACGTTATGTCAATAGATTTGAAAGTTTCCCGTTCTGTTACTTGAGAGTTAATGGGTGATAATATAAATGATAATAAACTCGTTCGTTGTGTAGTCGAAGTCTTTATTGCGATTTGCGAAAACGATTTTATCGGGTTTCATTGAGAAAATTCTAGTTTAAATTATCTGTAAAATAATCTGTAAATAAATCTCTTGAGAGAAGAAAAGGGATTTTTTTACAAATTATTTTTTGCCACAACATAACAAAATCCTCCCCTTGCTTTGCCCGGATACGGCATTATTACGGCAATCTTTAGTGGTCTAATCTGAAATGAAAATCCAAAGTTTCTGTTAATAAATAGTAATATAAGTAATTAAAGATGCGAAGTATAAAGTTTCAAGATTTTTCTACTGCCACATACAAACTTTTAAGCCCTATTTTACACGTTTAGAAATTTCTTTTATCATAAACAATTAGATAATAATAAATGCGTCCCTCTTCTATAATAGCCCGGTATTTAGTTCACCCAGATGTGATCTTCATAGCTTATTTATTTTCTACCAAACTTTGGAATAGTGTCAACGCCTGCCAAGACCTCCTCATGGGTATATCGTTCCATTGATATATCCTGCAGCGAGTCACGGCGGGCGTACAACATTATATCAAACTTCTCAAAGGGGCCTCTACGCGTTGAATCCATATCACCGTGCATGTCTATCAAATGACCGGGTTTATCCTGTGATTTTAAGAGAGATAATAATAATTAGACCTCTATATTGCACCATGACAAGACAATAATAAAAAAATACACACCAGAGAGAACAACAGGCGGCCTTATCGCATCGAAATGCAATTTCTTCCAGGCAACCTCAGCATAAACAAAAAAATATTGATTACTTACTTCTTGCTTAGGTCATAAATTGAACAATGCTCTTTAAAACTTTTGTTGTTCAAGCTTCGGTTCTATGTTGATAAGTCAGTCATACGAAAAAGACCTTCCTCTATGTAATATTAGTTTAGACATTGAAAATTTCAGCTTCAAAAATATCCAATACACGAGCGTTTTACTCGTTCCATCAACCTGGACAAGCTTCAATAGATAACCGTGATAGTAAACGGCGTTTGTCGAACCCCGTCATATTTTATGTTAGATTTACGCAAAGCAAACAGCCGCAGGCGCTACGATAAATCGATGTACATAGGCATTGAGTGGATATACGACATAGACTCATCCTTTTTTGACATCACCGCCAGTATCGCCACGTAAAAAATCATACACAAATGATTATAAACACAATGCCGCAACATATGATGTCATAAATACTATAGATATGGCATACCCATCACTACATAGTATAAAACAAAGTCGCTTTCTCTGTCCCTATGTCCCCATGTATGCTTAAATCTTTGAAACTACGCAACGGATTATGATGCGGTTTTTTTTAATAGATAGAGTGATTCAACTGGAAAGTTTATATGTATAATATATGCATAACATAGTAGAAAAACACTGATAATTTAGAGGTTTCTAATGTGATGTCGTAAATAAACACATTTTTTTGCTCTTTCATTGCAAACGCTGGCTGAACCCAACGAGATAGATCAAAATAATGTAGTACAGTATTGTTCACCTTAAAATGGTCTACAAAAAAGTTCGCGATGGTATATGTCTATCTCTTAGTGGTAACACACAATAACCGTTATTTTATCCTTTGCTTTTTACAAGAAATAATGCCTTATTTACGAAGCGATTTTAAGCAATACAGAATTAATCCTTATCCAATTAAGTACCTTAAATACATTGCGCATTTAATATAGATCAATATGGCCCTTCACAGCATGTAATTTAAATGAATAGTTTAGAAGATATCACACATTTAAAATGCAGGGACATAACGGCTGTGGCGGTACCGGCCGCGGAGCCGGCGGCGGCGTGTGCTTATAACTGGGGAAGGACTGGATAGGACAAAGCGCAAAGACCTTCTGTAGTACATTTAGTATCAGCATTGCACCCGTGCGAAGCCGGGGCGGGTCGCTAGTACTAAATAAAATACGCAATGAAATTACGCCAGAAAACAGTTCCGTTCAGCCTGTGTGTGTGTGAGAGAGCGAGATTATCGCTATCCTTATCATTTTATTTTCAAGCATAAAAGCGAAACCGATCGGTAAAAAATAATTTAATAGAGAGAAATGGTACGAGTGATTTTATTATATCAAAATGTTGAAAAAAATCCACCAAGTGCCAACAATCACCAGTATCGACATCAATATTTGGTTGTAGGCTAGATCAGCTGCTTTATCTTACAAGGTATGTATCTGTCTTTGAAATGGTATAAAATAGACTTAGCAGTCCTAGTGGCGGCACTACAGGGTGGCAGAGCGGGCAAAATGCCACGGGCATCCGGACCAAGCGAGCCCCAGGCTCAAGAGCTTAGTACAAAAATAGTATATTTTTAAAGGCAGGCTATAAATATACAATATTTTTTTTTGAATAGGTAGGTAGATTATCATATTTCTTGAAAATAAAATTATAAATTATTACCAAAAAATGTACAAAATACTTCTTAAGTGTTGCTTACTTAGATGATTTATTAGAGAGGGCCCCATCCTCTAAGGGCCCATCTGATGAATTTGGCACGGGCCCCTGATGGTATAGTTACGCCACTGAGCAGTCCATTTGTAAAATAAACTCTATGACATTTATAAGCCAATGTCGACGTACGTCATTTTGCGACAAATTCCCGATGATCGCCGGCCCGTCCATAAAGAATGTTTACAGCCGCGGCGGCGCACGTTCTCTGATGGATTGGCAGCTCGTAAACATGCAGAGATAAGGTGTTCGCTCATTATCGGTTTAGGCTCTTTTCACCGATTTAATATCCCATCGGAATAAATAAAATGCCGCCAAAGTTTTATCTGTCCATATTTTGAATATTGTCTATGGAATTTATAACCCAATGATGACGACGTGAACACAGTAAACATACTATATAGTAGATCTTTAGAGCTAAATCAAACCTCACCTGCACGTAGTGCGCCCAGTAGAATAGCGAAAGAGATTCTGGCAAAAGACACTTAGAATACAGCGTATTTCTAAGCTGCCCGTCTGGGTAAGTATCTCTACCTCACAGAATACCACAGCCAGTTAACAATTCCCTTCAGGGTTGTTGTGTTCTTGCGAGTGAGTGAGGTCACAGATGGAGCTGCTGCCAGATAGAAAGGATTTGCTGCGTTGGCAATGAGGGTGGCGGCGAGCGAGCATATTTCATATTGCGAGCTTTCATGTGGCTACGGTAACCGCGTCTAATCAGGCGGGCCGTATGCTTGTCTGCCATTCGACGTAGCATTGAAGGGAGACGCGTATCCCAACAGTGGGATGAATATGACTTGGTGCAAGGCGTAGAATGATCGAAATGCACCATATGTTCTGTAGAGATAACCTTGTTAGGAATATAAATATATGATATAAAAACGCGCACGGAGAATTAATGTACTGTCATTCCCCAAGAATATAAAATAAGGGTGGAAGGGTAACATAATTTCCCAGTATTTCACACTCACATACAGTAGGTACACAAAAAATATGTCCGTAAAATGTATTCCGACAACGAACGCAACGAGAAACAGTTACGGGTAAAGTCCCTCGGGATATAAACAAAGCGTTTGTTATACGTGAGTGTGTTTATTTAACTGTTGTATTTATATGAATTATAAATAAAAAAAAATGGGGAGTAAGTGACTCACTACGATCTTTAGAGCCAAAGCCAACCTAACCTGCACGTGGTGCACCCTGCCGATAGACTAACGAGGCTGTGGCAAAAGAGAGGAAGGGTACAACGTATATGTAAGCTGCCCGACTGGGGAAAGTACCTCCACCTCACAAATAACAGTTCCCTTCAGGGTTGTTGTGTTCCTGCAAGTGAGTGAGGTCACAGAAAGGAAGCTGCTGCGTTGGCAGCGGGAGTGGCAGCACGTGAGCGACATTTCATGTGGCGAGCGTTCATATTATGGTTGCGGTAACCGCTTTATATCAGGTGGATCGTATGCTTGTCTGCCACCCGACGTGATATAATAAAAACACATTTTTTTATTAATATAGATATTATAAATAAACAAATATTGCTGGACAAATTACTCACTGCCATTCAGTCTCAAATTAAGCAGAGTTTGTGCTATGGGTACTAAATAACTTATATTATAGGTACTTAAATACATTTTTTTGTAAATACATACACAGAAAATACCCAGGCCAAGACAAACATACATGTTCATACACACAAATATTTGTCTTGTGCGGTGATCGAACCCGCGACCTGGGAGTCAAAGTGGACATCTCTAGCCTATCAAATCAAATGTACCATACATTCACATAGTCCAGCTAGGTGTTCCATAGTAACCTTTGGAGTTCAGTTTGACGTTTTACTGTTAAGTTTTTGTACCTATTGCATAAGTATAGTAATCTATGCCCGTACTTCAGTTATACTATGTGTAAGAATGGGATGACCCCTTGAAACTGAAATGTTGTCGCCTCTGTTTATACAGATCCATTGAAAAAATTAACACATACCATATTATTGGCCGTGTGGTTTCCGGCAGACTAGAATAAAATCACTCCGTATCTTCCCGTCGTACAAGGCATCCAAGGAAAATACATTATAAAACATCGATCAGGCCTTCCCAACCCGTCTGGCCAGCGTTGAGAGTGTAGGCCAAATCCTCCTGTCTGTGACAGACGAAAGAGGGTCGTGCTCCTGTAGTGGAGACTAAATTACCTGATGATGATAAATAAATAAAATAAATAAATAAATATTTCATGACCATTTACACAGCGCCATCTAGTCCCAAATTAAGCGCTAAGCTTGTGCTAAGCTTGTGCTATATTATGGGTACTAATAATATAGCACAAGCTTAGCACAAGCTTAGCGCTAACTATAGCGATAACTGATGTTATACTTAAATAGGTACATTTTTTTTGTAATTACACATAGAAAACATCCAGACCAAGACAAACAGACATGTTCGTGCACACAAATATTTGCCTTGTGCGGGGATCGAACCCGCGGCCCCGGAGTCAAAGTGGACATGGTTGGTTAGCCATTCGACCACCGAGGTCGTCATGATGATGGCCAAAACCATAATATAATATTATTGTTTTGGCCATCCAAAATCCCAAGAGACCGAAGAAATTCGACGGAGAACCAAACTTGTCGCCATAGCTCTCGGAGTCAGCAGGCTGGCAGTGAGCCGGCCATGGCAGATGGGGAAGGAATGTCTTATGTAGAGTGGAAATCTCGATTTGTTAAATTGGTTCAAATTAGCAATAAAGATTATTATTATTATATAATAAAAGTAATACACAAGGCAAAAGTTGTCATCATTTTAGTATTTTATAGGGGGACATGTATGCCCTTTTACGCGTTAAGGTTTGCATTCTTTTGTTTAAAAGCCAAATGGATCGCGTCGCGTTGATTCTGTAAACCAAACAAGCAATAAATAACATTTTAATTACATTCCATTAAACCAGTAGCATCTTAAATTACCCTCACGAACTATCAAGATCCCTTTAAAAGCTTCGCAAGTCCAATTAACGTTTGGTTTATATTAAATCAGAGCATACGCTTCGGCTAGAATGAATTATGTAAATCTTCTTCAGTGGTTAACATCGTAATATTGTAAGCGACACTTTGCCCCTCATGCTTATGGGGTTGGATGTAGAAACTCTGGATGTGGTAATAATACTTTTTAACCGACTCTAAAAAAGGAGGAGGTTCTCAATTCGGCTGAATTTTTTTTAATGTTTGTTACTTAATTACTCCGTGATTTATAAACCGATTTTTTATTTCAAAGAGTATACTTCCAGGTTGGTCCCATATTTTTTTCAACATCATCATCATCATTCGCCTATATCTACATACATAAATGTAGAGTAATGTTTAGAGTCGGTTTTTTTTTGTTAAAATTATTCCATTTCATATGTTTGTAAAGTGATAATTTATAGGAATAGTTCGTTATGATAGCTTTAACAGGAGTTGTAATCAGGCTTACTCCGTCGTGAAAATCAGAAGTTTTGGTCGAAAGTTTGAATCTAAAATGAAAAATTTTCATCTAAATAAGCTACGTTTTACAAACACATTCCTGCTGTATATTGCTCGCTTCTATATATATGTGAAAACCACAGACAACCTTTACTGTTGAAAATATAATCTCCGCTCTTGTCTCCGCTCAATGTCACTCGTAACGGACTAAATAAAATTTAATGGCTTTTTAATTTACGCAGCTATGCATAAGTATTTTTATAGCAAAGATAGTTGACACCATGTAGAAGAAAACTCACAACCTTCCGCATACTGTAATACCATAAACTTTAGAATTGTCATTTTATTACTTTTATTTAAAACTAGCTGATGCCCGCGACTTCGTTCGCGTGGACTTTATGATTCCGGCGTATTAATACAAATACGAACTAATGTAGATACATAAGAAAAAAATTGTTATACGTTAAAAGTATTTTTTTTTTGTTTAACATTGTAACCATAGTTTAAAAAAAAAAATAAGGGAGTCTTTCCTTCGGGAGCTAATATGAACAGAACTGAAGCGTCACTAACTCTCGAGAAAGCCACGTAAAGTTGGCCATGCGAAAAACAACCAGTACTAAGCTTGTCACCAGCGAATTTTAGTCATTTTTTTATTGTCTTAGCAAAGCAAGTGGTCACAGAAAACTGCGTACGTTTAAAATTAAAATGGATTTTTTTTTTGGAGAAGAGTGGTATACGCGGAATAAATACAGTTTCACCGGCACCACTCCCAGTGAGAATCTCAGCTTCAATTATATTGCGCTGCCATTGACTTTACTTCAGAAAGGAGATCTTCCCCAAATTTTAATAATATTCTTGAAAACTCTTGGGCACGTAAACCATAACGTGCCTTACTGTTAGCCATTTCGCATTCATCTCAAACGATTAGACAGCAACCCTGAAACACCTTCGCTTTGTCACAGTTTCGTGTCACAGAGCATGTCGGTGTTTCAAGTCTGTTTAAATCGAGTTGGATATTGAACATTGTATTTGCGTCCTTCCGCCTAGTAGTAATGTGGCTGCAATACCTGGCGATGCTGCTGCGAGATCTTATTTTCGCGCCTGATTTCAGCGTGGATTGCTCTCGTCAGGTATGTTTTTCCAGTCCCTCCTGGAGCAGTTAAGAAAAACAGTTTCCCCTCGTTGCTTAAAACACTTTCCACCACCAAATCAAATAAACTCTGATCTTGCTTCATAGCGTCCCGCAAATGCACGTATTCTTCTGGTTTGTGCGAATATATACCAATCGCTCCATTTCAATTTTAGCGTACACGTCTATAATAAACTGACTAAATAGACCACGTTACCTTTGTAAATAAAATAAAACGATTGCGTCTAACTTGTAGCAGATAAGAATAAAAGTAGCACCCCGCGGTTTTTTTACAATACATTCAATATTTTGTTAATCTATTTATTGTAATCTATGTATTGTAATAAATATATTTAAAAAAGTAAAAAAACACGCTATAATAGCAAATAGAACTAAAAAAGTTACTTAAAAACTTTTTTAGTTCTATTGGCTATTATAGCGTGTTTATTTACTTTTTTTAAAACTATAATTTATTGTAAACACGTGTTGTTTATGCAAATAAATTTAACTTTGTTCTGCATCAGGTGTTCCAAATCTTGGATTTTTATACCTCAACAAAAAATGCTGATCAGGCTGAACAACTTTTGCTAAGGAGTCATTTTTAAATTTCTTATAGTTTACCTGAACCATTATGGTTCTGCATCAGGTGTTCCAAATCTTGGATTTTTATACCTCAACAAAAAACGGGTCATCAGATTGAACAATTTTTGCTAAGGCGTCATTTTTATATTTCTTATAGTTTACCTGGACCATTATGGTTCTGCATCAGGTGTTCCAAATCTTGGATTTTCCAAATCTCAACAAAAAATGCTCATCAGGTTGAATAACTTTTGCTAAGGCGTCATTTTTATATTTCTTATAGTTTACCTGAACACTTAAGGTTCTGCATGAGGTGTTCCAAATCTTGGATTTTTATACCTCAACAGAAAATGCTCATCAAGCTGAACAACTTTTGCTAAGGCGTCATTTTTATATTTCTTATAGTTTACCTGAACCATTATGGATCTGCATCAGGTGTTCCAAATCTTGGATTTTTATACCTTAACAAAAAATGCTCATCAGGTTGAACAACTTTTGCTAAGGCGTAATTTTTATATTTCTTATAGTTTACCTGAACCATTAAGGTTCTGCATCAGGTGTTCCAAATCTTGGATTTTTATACCTCAACAGAAAATGCTCATCAGGCTGAACAACTTTTGCTAAGGCGTCATTTTTATATTTCTTATAGTTTACCTGAACCATTATGGTGCTGCATAAGGTGTTCCACTTTCCAAAATCAATTATACCCTATATTTTGCCCAGGCTTAACAGCTATATAACAAAAAAAGTTTCATTCGAATCCGTCCAGTACTTCCAGAGATTAGCGTGTACAAACAGACATACAGACAAACAGACAAACAGACAGACATTTTTTTTTTAATTCTTACTCTATTACTATATCTCCATCGCCTCCAATTGTTTTTTTGTAAATATATTCAATGTACAGACACATTATTTTTACTGTTTTATTATATGTATAGATTACCGCCTTTTTGTGTTTTGTGCAAACAAATATAATTTGTCGTTAATCTATTTGTTCATTATTTACAGTATCGTTGATTTATTATATTATTATTTTAGGTTCATTAATTTATTTTATTCTCAACATAAAATTCATAAACAGCTTGGTAAAATACCTTCCTGGCTTTACGCCCTTGTTATCAAATGTATTATTTCAAAAATTGAAGATTGCCCCTTACAAACAAAACAGACTCTTGATTATTATTATGTACTAGCAAAGTACCCGTGCTTCGCTACGGGATCACTCCTGATTTGCGTTTATTTTTGTTTCGTATTGACCATTATCATAAACATACACCATTTAGGTTAAGACGTCCCGGTAAACAATATTTTTGGCGTTCGCACCAGAAGCCAAAATTGCAATGCTTCCAGGAGAACTTACTCCTGAGCAAACTACATACAACTGATCATGAGAGAAGCAGTCCTGTCTCAAGTCAACCCCAGCGACCTTTAGAGACTGCCCCTGAGCTTTGTTAATGGTCATAGCGAAACACGAAATTGAAGTGAAGTCTCTTAAATTGAACTGGGTGGTCTTATGGAATAATGGGAATGCGGGTTATCAAGAGAGATTCCTCAACAGCGCATCCTTTACTGTCCTCACTCAACAACTCATTGTTCCAGTTGTTTAATACGTGAACAATGGTGTGCCACCATCATGATGATACACCTCCGTTCCATGCAAGTGGTAGGAGATGGAGCGGAACAGGCCAGCTCCATCACCTTCCAAAGCTATAATGGTATGGGGCATCATCACACCTTCCACAAATATAAATTTTGTTAATCTTGACTTCATTGTTTGAAAAATACCGAAATTCTTAAATTAAGTAGGTATATCCCATAAAGTCGGTACTTAGAATAGGTTTTTCAATTAGTTTTCGACACCAGATGTAGCTTCATTTGAAGGACGCAGTTTCTTTTACGCCCTACGCGCGCGATGGATTACCTCCGGGGGTAACTACTGGAATGAGGTGAGCGATAAACCGTCAAGGATAACCCCATGGTTTGAAATAATCTCTCGTATATACCCTTTCCTTAATAACGAAACCATAGCGCGCTATACAAATGCTAGGTATAGCGCCATCTAGTGATAAGATACATTTTTTGACATTTCTTGGCTGGGCGCTCGTCAAAAGTTAATCAGTTACCCATAAACATCCCCTTTTTTATAAACAACTATTCCACCAAGTCTCAAAATCGTAGGTGAATCGGTTTCGAAGAGGGTTTTTTTTTCAACCCCCTATTCTAACCTCTTAGGAGTGAAATTTCGGAAAATCCCGTCTTAGTGCGCCCTTACATTGTATAAGGAACACATATCCAAAGTTTCAGGTTTCTAGCTTCAGGGGTCTGGGCTGTGCGTTGATTAGTGAGTCAGTCAGTCAAGTCAGTGAGGACAAAGCCTTTTACTATCTAGCTTTTGCCTGCGGCTTCGCTCGCGTGAAGTTCGCACTTTTTAGATTATCCAACTCAAGTCTAACACGCAACGCAACCACCCTCATATAGCACCTATAATTTTACTAAATACGGATGCAAGAACTTTCCAGATAACTACTACTACACCCGTCCCGTCCGCTCCGCGCCGGCCGCCCGCGATCGTATAAGCACTGATTGACGCCAAATACAAATTTAAAAACCTATTACGATAACACTTCAGTCAACACACAACTCTCATTCCATGTAATCGATAAAATCATTGTTGTTTTCGTAATCAGCGACCCAATAATATCCTTCATGATTTTCAGACTTTTTGACCCTATTTTACTCCTTTTTTTTGGATTGAATTTCTCTCTCATTTATCTATAGTCAAACTAATCTCGTTTCCCTACACAAACTTTGGACCTCCGTTTCACCCTTTTAGGGGAAAAATTTGAAAAATCCTTTTAAGTTATTTCGTGTCCACTGTGTTATATTTTCAAATCGATGCGATTTTCGTAATTGACGTCCTAGAAAACCATATAATCAACACCCATATTGATATTATGACATTTCAACCCCATCGCACCCCCATATGATGATGATGATGACGGGGGGGATTTTATGTCACGTCGCCTATGTTGGATTATAAAATTGTTGTTGTTTTCGTAATCAGCGACCCGATAAACCATAAAAACAACACCCATGACGATTTTCAGACTTTTTCACTCCATTTTACCCCTTTAGGGGTTGAATTTTGAAAAATCCTGAAACACATGTTTAATCATTTATCTATAGAAGTACTCGTGTAAAGTTTCGGATAAAATAATCCAACTAATCTTGTTTCCCCATACAAACTTTGGACCCCCGTTTCACCCCCTTAGGGGATGAATTTTGAAAAATCCTTTCTTAGTGCACCCCTAGACGTCATAAGGAACCTACTTGCCAAATTTGGAATCTCTAGACCCAGCGGTTTGGGCTGTGCGTTGATTAGTGAGTCAGTGAGGACAAAGCCTTTTATTATTATAGATAGACTAGCTTTCGCCCGCGGCTACGCTCGCGTGACATTCGGGGCAAACACGTGTTTACTTATTAATCAATAGAAGTACTCGTGTAAAACTTAGGATAAAATAGTCCAACAAATCTCGTTTTCCCATACAAACTTTGGACCTCCGTTTCACCCTCTTAGAGGTAAAATTTGAAAAATCTTTTTAATTAATTCGTGCCCACTACGTTAGATTTTCAAATCGATGTCATTGTCGTAATTAACGTCCCAGAAAACCATAGAATCAACACCCATATAGATATTATGACATTTCAACCCCATTGCACCCCTACAGAGTTGTCACGTCGGCTATGTTGGATTATTAAATAGTTATTTTTTTTTCGTAATCAGCGACCCTATATACCATAAAAACAATACCAATGACGATTTTCAGACTTTTTCACCACATTTTAGACATTTCAATGCCATCGCACCCCAATAGGGGATGATGGTCACGTTACCGCCCTACGGGTACAATAAATAACAATAATAGGTAATTTCTGGGATAAAAACTATCTTAGGTATGTCCTTTCCTAGGACTCAAGATATCTCACAACAAAATGTCATCTAAATCGGTCCAGCGATGTAAGCGTGAAGAGGTAACAGACATTCTGTCGCATTTATAATATTAGTATGGATTGGCGTTCCGAAAACCCGTAAAAACGACACATATATTGATATATAGACATTTCAACCTCATCGCACCGCAATAGAGGATGATTGAGCCACGTTGAATTTTAAAATCGTTGTTGTTTTCGTAATCAGCGACCCGATAAACCATAAAAACAATACCCATGTCGATTTCCAGACTTTTTGACCCCATTTTACCCTTTTAGGGGGTGATATTTTCAAATCGATGCCATTTTTGTAACTGACGTCCCAGAAAACCATAGAATCAACACTCATATTGATATTATGACATTTTAACCCCACCGCACCCCCACAGGAGTGATTTTATGTCATATCGGCTATGTTGAATTATAAAATAGTTGTTGTTTTCGTAATCAGAGACCCGATAAACCATAAAAACAATACCCATGACGATTTTCAGACTTTTTCACCCCATTTTACCGCTTTAGGGATTGAATTTTGAAAAATCCTGAAACATATGTTCACTCATTTATCTATAGAAGTACTCGTGTAAAGTTTCACATAAAATAGTCCAACTTGCAGAGGTGAGCGCACAATTATCAGACGCTCAACACGGATTCAGGCCAGCTAAAAGTACTACCAGTAACCTTTTAACGTACGTGAACGATATTCAGATGACAGTGGACAGTGGAGGACAAATTGACGCCGCCTACTTTGACTTTAAGAAAGCCTTTGACTTAGTCAATAATGACGTATTACTTAAGAAATTCGCAGGCGTCGGTTTCACCCCGCATCTGTTGAATTTTTTTGCGTGTTATATGCGGGACCGGCAGCAATACGTAGAATATCAGGGTTGTATTTCGGAACCATACAATACTAGGTCAGGTATAAGTCAGGGAAGTAACCTCGGGCCCCTCGAGTTCATTATAATGATAAATGACCTTCCTCAAGTTGTTCAGAACGCGAAATGTTTATTATTCGCTGATGACCTGAAACTGTATCTCCGTGTAAACGACGAGGAGGATTGTGTGAGGCTACAAGAGGACATTAATAGAGTGGTCGCTTGGAGCCAGGATAACCTTCTGCAGTTCAACATCTCAAAGTGTGTAACTATATCTTTTTCTAGAGCACACACCCCCGTACGGTATTCCTATGAGATAGATGGGGCACCATTGACTAGGGTAAATGAAGTTAGGGATCTAGGCGTCCAAATAAACACAAGTCTGACTTTTCGAGACCACATAACCAAATGCTGCAAAAAAGCTTTCAGAAATTTAGGTTTCGTGTTAAGAAGAGCCCACGATTTTACAAACATCAAAGCAGTAACAGCTTTATATAACGCACTGGTGAGAAGTCAGCTGGAATGCAATTCAGTCATATGGGCGCCTCACGAAACTAAATACAATCTTATGTTAGAACGGGTGCAGAATAAGTTTGTCAGATACTTGTATTTAAAACAGTATGGGGTGTATCCCTTCTACCCACTTATGTATCCGACATTGTTTATTTTAGGCATGGTGGGATATAATGAACTCAGGGTTCGGAGGGAACATTCACTGGCCTTGTATATATTTAAAATAATTAGAGGGAGAATAAATAACGCGGACATACTGGGTCTGTTAAATTTTTATGTTCCGAATGAGTACATAGGGCGCCGGCGTCGGCCGTGTCTGCTAGTAGTGCCGCGCGGTAGGACTAACCTATTGAATGAAGCGCCGCTGACGCGCGCACTTCGCTCTCTTAACATGATACATGTGGACATCGATCTGTTTGCTTGTACTCTGAGTGAATTCACAAAGGTAGCATTGTGGATAATATGTTATAGGATGACATAGTATGTAACTTGTGTTCTTATAATTGTTATGTTGACATGATTTAAATATGGTATAATTTTGATTTTATGGCAAATTTTATGTTTTTTGACTATTGTTACAGAATGACATTTCAGGTTATATTATTACTATTTAATTATTATTTTTTTATTTGACTTATTTTTATGACATTGTAGTGATTGTTTAAATTATTATTTTATGACAAAGGTGACTTGTTAAAAAATAACAGTAAAATGTATTATATTATTAATATTATGATTATAATTTTATGATTAATTTAATGATATTATCATAATAATTATGTGATTATGTTTTTGCTACACTGTCGCATTGGGCTGAAAGGCCTGTAAAGATAATTGTGTATGTGGATAAATAAATAAATAAATAAATAACTAATCTTGTTTCACCATACAAAGTTTAGACCCCCGTTTCACCCCCTTAGGGGATGAATTTTGAAAAATCCTTTCTTAGTGCACCTCTAGACATCATAAGGAACCTACGTGCCAAATTTGGAATCTCTAGACCCAGCAGTTTGGGCTGTGCGTTGATATATATTAGTCAGTCACTCAGTTTCTTCTTTTATATATTTCAACCCCATCGCATTCCCACAGGGGTGATTTTAAGTCACGTCGGCTATGTTAGATCATAAAATAGTTGTTGTTTTCGTAATCAGCGACCCGATAAACCATAAAAACAATACCCATGACGATTTTCAGACTTAATCGCCCCATTTTACCCCTTTAGGGGTTGAATTATATTAAAATATAGTAAACAAAAAAGTTGTCTTATATCTCATGACGGAAGTGTCGTCATGAGATATAACTCACGGATATATCTTTATATATAACTCGGATTCCCCACTAGATGGCGTTTGAACAAATGCTTGATAGGCGCAGAATTTTGATAGGGCATTTCCAGTAATATTACATCCCTGAAAACTGTACCCTGAATTCTTACGTGGCGATGGTATCTGCGATATAAATTCGGGAGCTAGGGTGACGCCGCGGGGAGTCGGCTCAGGTGAAAATTATCAGAAGGGGAGTGTGCCAGATTTAAAGCAAACATTGCATGGGAGTCTGGGGTGCTGTGATGAATGCACGAATGGGTAATATAATCATTGAGGCATGACGATTCTTGGTTTGTTTTACTTAGGTACACAGTTCTTAAAAATAAAATAAAATAAAAGCGAGTATTTTTGCAGTATAGTGCACTGCTGGTATGTATTGGCTTGAATAGTTTAGCTGTGAATGAATGAATGAATGAATGTGATATGCAAACTATCAAAATTATATAGCTTACTCGCTCACATTTTGAAGTGAGCAACCCGGCTTATTTGGATATGTAACACGCATCTGGTAAATCCACAATATGAAACTTTTTCTCAATTTGGTCGGCTTCTAAAAGTTAACACGTTCGAATTGACCAAAAAACTAAGCACTCTGAAAATAACCAAAACACCTCATATAAATATTTTTGTTAAAATTTTCTAAATGTGCAATGATTATAGACTGGTGATAATTTTCTTCTACTTAAAAAGCCACTTACGTAAACTATCTATTTGAAAATGGAAACGAATAGTATCTTAGTAAAGCGAGCGACGAAAATAAAAATTACGTGCTCCATTTACAGAGAAATCTACTAAATTAAGTGCGAAAAATTTTCAATTTGCCCAGATATCCCCAAAGGGGTGGAACTCTATTACGATTTTCTCAAATTAAAACGGCTTAGAGTACTTGTAATGAATTAAATCAGTGCCGAGCAAGATCCTCTGTTTAATCGTTCTGGAGAATTGATAGCTGTGGTAAAGTAAGCAGGTTTGATTAAAAAAATAAAACAAAAAAGTATTTGAAACAATATGTGACTGTTTTAGGGTTATTGTCCTTGCTATCTTTAGAAGCTCTCTTTGGGGTGTAAGTGGTTCATCAACATCTTTGAACCAAAGCCAACTTCACCTGCACGCGGTGCACCCTGCTGACTGACAAACGAAGCTCTGGCGAAAAGAGAGGTAGGGAGCGTAATTGTAAGCTACCCAACTGGTGAATGTACCTCTACCACACAGAATACCGCAGCCAAATAACGGTTCCCTTGAGGGCTGTTGTGTTCCTGCGAGTGAGTGAGGTCACCAGAAAGGAAGGAGATGCTGCGGTGGCAGCGGGGGTGGCGGCGCGCGAGCGATATTTTATGTTGCGAGCGTTAATATGGCTACGGTAACCGCTTCACATCAGGCGGGCCGTATGCTTGTCTACCACCCGACGTAGTATAAAAAAAAAAAAAAAAAAGAAGCCAAACTAATTTAATGTTATCATTAAATGTCTTAATGTGAGCAGGAATTCTGCTATAAATTCTGATAGCAGTTAAACAGTAGCTTCGTTCATATATTTTACAGTATATTTAAGGAAAATTAAGCGATCGACCCCTAAGGCTCGTGCCGCAAACATCAGATACTTTTTTAAATAACTCTATGTGT
Organism: Hypsopygia costalis; assembly: GCA_937001555.2. Classification (NCBI taxonomy): domain Eukaryota; kingdom Metazoa; phylum Arthropoda; class Insecta; order Lepidoptera; family Pyralidae; genus Hypsopygia; species Hypsopygia costalis. The sequence goes on along the minus strand of OW443338.2, from coordinate 24,434,097 downwards.
TGTCTTACCAATAAACATATGGGTGTTTTCTATATATTATAAGTATTAAAAAAAATATTTAAATATCTTTATCAGTTGTCTAGTACCCATAACACAAGCTTTGCGCTTAATTTGGGACGACTTCGTGAGCAATACTCCTTGTACTGCAAGCGTCTATAGGCTATGGCAACCGTTTGACATCAATGAGCCATAATTATGCTTGTTTGAGTTTTTTTTTCTTTTTACATAACGCTGGCTGCGTTATGTAAAAAAAAAAAAACTGAGAAGTTTAGATTTTGACATTTAAGCTAGCTGTATATAAACGAGTACATTATCAGAAATTTCTAAAATAAAAGTTCTAACATTGGAACATACAGCACTTTTTTGTTATTGAGTCCAGACATTTTGGGGTGTAAGTGATTCATCAACATCTTTGAATCAAAGCCAACTTCACCTGCACGCGGTGCGCCCTGCTGAATGACAAACGAAGCTCTGGCGAAAAGAGAGGTAGGGGGCGTAATTGTAAGCTACCCGACTGGGGAATGTACCTCCACCTCACAGAATACCGCAGCCAAATAACAATTCCCTTGAGGGTTGTTGTGTTGTGCGAGTAAGTGAGGTCACCAGAAAGGAAGGAGATGCTGCGTTGGCAGCGGGAGTGGCGGCGCGCGAGCGATATTTTATGTTGCGAGCGTTAATATCGCTACAGTAACCGCTTCACATCAGGCTGGCCGTATGCTTGTTTACCACCCGACGTACAATAAAAAAAAAGGACTGCTAGTATTTGCTAGGTCGGCTGTCTGTATCCGATGTGTTGGAATTTTAGTTGTATCGTACGTTGCTATCGAAATTCGGTGTAGTTGAAGATTTAGTAGAGGATATGAATAGGAAGCCGACCGTCACCAATCTGTTTAGGGGACGAAGCATTTTATGTCAAATTCAATACTTTTAAAATACTCGTATGTCGCGAGTGGCCTTCCTAAAAAAATCTAGTCAACCCATTTTTTTTTAATGGCACTTATTAACGACGTGCTCGGTGGCCGAATGGCTAGGAATGGTCACTTTGACTCTGCGGTCGCCGATTCGTTTCCCTTCGATTGTCCATCAGGTCTGCATATTCAATTTATTATATTTATATGTATATTTACAAAAACAAATGTATTCAAGTATAATATCAGTTATCAAGTACCCATGCCATAAGCTTTGCTTAGTTTGGGACTAGATGTATAATTTGGTATAATTTGGTCCAGGAATATTATTAAACTATATATCTGTCTAAAGTTTGAAGTTTGTAGAAGTGCAACGTTAAATTGTCTATTTCCGCATTTAAAGGTTACTTTTGTCCTAGCGAATGCGTTAATCACAGCAAAATGTTCCAAAAAATCTGTTCCCCGATCCGAGTAAGTTACACTCTTTATTAGCCTTATAAAATTGGCAGTTTCTTGTAAAAACCGGGCACCTGGCATCACTAGCCCGACAGTAAATTTAAGGGAGGCTGGATCGCCACAACGAGCTCATAAACTTGGCAAAAATAAAAAGACAGTAGTAAGTGTCAGTCGTAAAGCGTGCGGGTTCTCGCTCGACAGATTATGAGAATGATGTAAAGTGTTTGTTATGATGAGATTTGATGAAGGGTCGCCAATTTAGAATCCTTTTTATATAAACGTAACCTTTATGTGAAAGTCAACGTTGGGGAATATAATTTGGAATTACAGACTGGACTTGACATTGTCGTCAGAAGGACGACTTTTCAACATAAAATAAGAAAACATGTAGCAATCGGGACCCATTCTTGAAATGGAGGCTTAGTGAATTTAGCATAATATGTGCATGTAGGGTCCCGACTGCTAAATGTTTTCTTGTTTTAGGGGGTTTTCATTTCCAAATTACACAGAAAAGCAGTCGGGTTTTATAGTTTTTTAAATTACCGTTGATATTTTATGTTTTTTAGTTTTATTTATATATGCAATGTCGCTCTCACAGTAAATACATACCTAATGACACCCCTCGAGCTAAAATCCATCGAGCCGTCCAGACTGCGGCGCGTATTTGCATTTGAACTTGGCGCCAAAAATCCTCCATTTTGATTTTTTTTATTATGACGTGCCCAGTGTCACTCTCACAGCAAATACTAATAATATGAAGATCATAGCAAGTCATTTATACCTTATAATTTTATATTATATCCAATGATCCCTCGTAAAACAGGAAATATTTATTTTACGAGGGTACCCTAAACTGCACTAGATTAAATTATCCTGAGGTGCCATCAGCTAGCTCGCTATTTCTTAGATTTCTTTTTACGGGCTATAAACTTTAAAAGCATTTGAGATATTTTTTAATACGAGATAAAATTGCTTCGGTTTAATGTTTATGTGTGTCTATGGGTTCAGGTTTTTATCTTCGCATTTTTGCGGAGAGTACAGTCAGAACCAATAGCTAATCAAAATCATAATCATTTATACAGCAGACTAATAACTATTGATGCGCTTTGTTTTTTTTATAGTACGTCGGGTGGTAGACAAGCATACGGCCTGATGTTAAGCCAAACAGAAAATAAACATATTTTTTTAAGGGATAAAAAAAATCTAGGGCTTAATAAACAAAAGGTATATTATTCGCTAAATAGTTATCTATTAATTATATTATTTAGCGAATAATATATTTTTTACTCGTGTGGCGCTAGTTTTGCACCCTTAATATACTCGTAATACGACTAGCTGACTCGCGCAACTTCGTCTGCGTGGGACAGAGCCTTGAGAGTAAAGCGTAAGCTTACCATTTGAAAGGTTATAGTGAGCGAATTTTAAAAGATAGACACATGCTTATCACGGACTTCTTTTAGAAAATTTTAAGATGAATAATTCCGTCGTATATAACTGTTGCGTAACTTGAACAACGGAAGCTCTCAAAAGGATTTTTTTTTTCCACTTTTGCAACATTTCTCATTGGTGCTCCGCTCCTATCGGTGACAGCGTGATGTTATATAGCCTATATATATATATAGAAAATAGACTATATATATATATATATAGAAATAGATAATAGAAAATATATATATAGAAATAGAAGGAAAATAGGCTATACGAGTATATAGCCTATTTTACGTTATTAAAAGAATTTTACAATTCGAATGAGTTTTAAGAGAGGTAGGGAGCGTAATTGTAAACTACCCGACTGGGTAATGTACCTCCACCTCACAGAATACCGCAGCCAAATAACAGTTCCTTTGAGAATTGTTGTGTTCCTGCGAGTGAGTGATAGGAAGGAGATGCTGCATTGGCAGCGGGGGTGGCGGCACGCGAGTGATACTTTATCCGAGCGTTAATATGGCTACAGTAACCGCTTCACATCAGGCGGGCCGTATGCTTGTCTGCCGCCCGACGTAGTATAAAAAAAAAAAAAATTAGCTCCTGAGATTAGCGCGTTCAACCAAACAAATAAACTCTTCAGCTTAATATTATAATATTAGTATACATTCAAACGATCTAGTTTTAAACTCTAACTGCCCGCAGGTAAAACGACAAACTATCCCAAACACAGCGATATTATTACACGTAACGCCACGCATATGTAATCCAATTTGCACTTGGCCTAACTTGCCGCAACTTGGCAGACTAGTGATTTAAATTCACAACTGTGTGCCTTATTTCGGCACTGCCCAGGTCTCAGATCTTGATTTTAACTAGACAAAAAATTAGTCGTTAATTTGTCGAAATTTGTCGCCCAAAGCAAAAAATTTGTCGGGGTCCCGTTAAAGAGTTATAAGGTTTTTTTTGTGGCAGTGCCGAAATAAGCTTATTTCGGCACTGCCCACTCGGGATCTATTAAACTACAAAACATAGCGAACATATGATTTTCCCCAGAATTAGTCGTCAATTTGTCGAATTCAGACACCAAGTATCAGAATTAGTCGACCTCCCGTTAAAAAGTTATAAGTATTTCTTTGTGGCAGTGCCGAAATAAGCCTTATTTCGGCACTGCCCTAAAAAACTACACCACCTAGCGAAAATCTGATTTCACCCAGATGTTGCCTTGAATTTGTCGAAATTTGTCGGATATAAAACACAACTGGTCGACGCGTAATTAAAAAGTTACACGCATTTTAATAATTCGCGTTGTAGTCAGAGAGCCTAACGTAGGCAGAGTAGAATAACACCACCCCATTCACATATGGCTATCGTAAAAAGCAACTAATGTAGTGCTAAAGAACACCTAAAGCATTCGTAGATCAGAAAACAGTTGCATGCATTGACAAACTTTGCCAGACTCTGAAAAAGGAAGGAAATGAAACGTTTACTGTTGCATTTTGTGCATGATATAATTTTGATGCAAGATCTCGGACTATATTTACTATGAGAATTATTAAAATGCGTGTAACTTTTTAATTACGCATCGACCAGTTGTGTTTTATATCCGACAAATTTCGACAAATTCAAGGCAACATCTGGGTGAAATCAGATTTTCGCTAGGTGGTGTAGTTTTTTTGGGCAGTGCCGAAATAAGGCTTATTTCGGCACTGCCACAAAGAAATACTTATAACTTTTTAACGGGAGGTCGACTAATTCTGATACTTGGTGTCTGAATTCGACAAATTGACGACTAATTCTGGGGAAAATCATATGTTCGCTATGTTTTGTAGTTTAATAGATCCCGAGTGGGCAGTGCCGAAATAAGCTTATTTCGGCACTGCCACAAAAAAAACCTTATAACTCTTTAACGGGACCCCGACAAATTTTTTGCTTTGGGCGACAAATTTCGACAAATTAACGACTAATTTTTTGTCTAGTTAAAATCAAGATCTGAGACCTGGGCAGTGCCGAAATAAGGCACACTTCACAACTTAGTCCGCCGGTACACTTGCAATTTTAACGATCGCCCGATTTTACTCTTGCTAACTTTTATGGGACAACTGAATTCTGTTACATGACGGTAACTTTCGAGTGGCATTTTTAGTAACGAAAAAAAAAAATTACCACTGCTGTCGATACATTACATTTTGTAAGCAAAAAGAAACCGAGATATGTATAGAAAAAGTGAGATAGTGAGAGGAAATGGCACCACACATTTTTTGAAGAACTTTTTCAAGGGCGTGTTCCCACATTTTTGCTCCCAATGGGATCATATGAAAATTTAAAATTCCATAATATTACGCTGTTTCCGTTTAGAGGGATTAAAAACCTGTTAATTTTTCCAGAAAATCCCACCAATGTGTTGCAAATCATTCTTATTAATGAATTTGTTTTTGTGCAAATATGTATATTTAAAATGTAAGCATTGATATACTAGACCTGTGATTTTATGTTAAAATGTGCCAATGGTAACACAGTGGGACCAAATGTAACTCATGTGCTCCCAGTCGGAGCAAAAGGTAGTGGGAAAAAAAGCCTTTTGAAGGTAACTTTAATAATATAGGATTTTTTTTCAATGTATGTTAAATAACTTCAATATCTATACGCAAATGCCACTAACTCGTACTCACATATAAAATATGCAAGTACAGTAAAAAGAAAGCGCTAATTCAAGAAATGTAATCTCGAAGGTACAAAGTGAAGAAGGAGGTATACTGTTTTGTTTCTACTATATGACACCACGTCTCTTAAAATAGTACCTACTAGATCTTATAAATGAAATTTTCAGGACCACATCAATAGAAGTTCAGTCGCAAGTTTCTTCGCAGCCAACTCCCGTCGTTTCAGTAACTCTCTGAACGTTACACGTGGTAACTTTTGAATATCTTGAAGACAGAGGGATTCACATTCATTATGTTGATTTAAACTCTTTTGATACCAATTCTTCTTATAAAGATTAACTAACTAAAATTCCTACTAATATTATAAATGTGAATGTGAGATTGTTTGTTACGCTTTCACGCCGAAACTACTCAACCGATCATCATGAAACTTTGTACGCATATTCTCAAAGGACATATTCTCAAAGGTATTAGGAAGAAAGGTATTAGGCATTAGGACTTTTTATATAAAAAAAATGTTGTTTGTAAAGTCGGTTCACGGACGATAATTATACGTGATAACGTCATGAGAAAACATTGATAACCTCGTATGCATCGGCCGATGGAATGGAAGGGAGATAGATGCATCACAAGCCGCGCTCTCACTTGCACGCTCGGCTCAGGCACAACGTGACTATGAGTCATGCTTTTTCGTGCATGCAGCCACCCTTCATCGATTTATAAGACGTTAAGGCGGGGTGGTACCAGTGGTACTGCAAAATCCACAATTTAGAATTCATCTTTGAAGTAATAAACAGAGAATTAAAATCTAGGAAAATTATATTGACATTGTTGAGGATATATACTAGGGAATATATGATTTGATGAAGATGGCTCGATAAAATAAATTCTCTTTTTTTGTGTCATTTTATCTTCTATTTTCGGGTTTATTCTTAAAATAAGTAATTTGATATTATAAGTCATTTACTGAAAAAAAGGTCATAAATAACTGGAGGTATTATACACGATAGATTTTTTATTACATCTTTAAAATTTTTAATCGATTATTCAATTGATTTTCGATCAGTAGGGCGCTCGCCAGAGTCGTCAGTGTCTCGCGGAATTGTCAAATTGTATCTAGCGCTAGCTCACCTCGCCTTAATACGTCAAAAGTAAACGCGGGCGAAGCCGCGGGTGGAAGCTAGTATTTCTATAAAGGTCCACCAAGTGCCAACAGTCACTAGTATTAACAATATAAAATATTTAAGAAATTCCTAACACAGGTATTGTCATACTTAAAAAGAGATCCCAAACATTTGTCATCATCATCATCATCAGGTCCATTTTAGTCTCCACTACAGGAGCACGACCCTCTCGTCAGTCCTAGATGGAAGGAGGATTTGGCCTACACTCCCCACGCTGGCCAAACGGGTTGCGGAGGTCTGATCGATATTTGATAATGTATTTCCCTTAGTCGCCTTGTACGGCATCCACGGGAAAAAACGGAATGATTCTATTCTAGTCTACCGGAAACCACACGGCCAAACACTTGTATGTTAAGTTAAGTTAGATATAAGTAAAGATTTTGTATTGTATTTTGTATTTCAGAAACAAAATGAACTATATTTATTCCACATTAATATAGCAACAATGATAATCAGTCAATATCGAACTTAATTAACGTATGTAATTTATTCCGCTACAAAATGCAATTAATTATGTACATATAATTAAGTAATAATAATTATTATAAATGTGAAAATCTGTGAGCATGGTTGTTTTTTACTCTTTTTACCCGACTGCCAGGAAGGGTTATGTGTTTAGCGCGTATCTTGTATGTATGTAATATTCTTTATTACCTTGTATCTCTAGAACCGTTGAATGGATTTTCACATTTGAGGTATCGTTAGATTTGTCTTAATAGCCCGAGTGTTCTTAGGTAGGTGAAATATAAAAAAAAAAAACAATATAGCGGCTGTTTGAAGCCATAATGTGAGGAAATAAAAATAAATCTACCAGGCATATTAAGTGGGGTATCAAAATGAAGGATTTTAAACACTGATTCTAAGTATGTACATAACTTGCATTTTTAATATTAAATGGAACGATAAATAAAAAAAGAATTAAATATTTTTTTCTACCAAGCATATCGAATGGGGTATCAAAATGAAGGATTTTAATCTCTGATTCTAATAAATATATTGATTCTAAATATATGTTTTTTAATATATAACTTGTAGTTTGAATTCTAAATAGAACGATAATAAAAAAATGAATAACGTACTCAAAGTGACATAAAAATCATAACTTTCATTTTTAAAACTGAGAAACACTCCTTTTTCAAAGTTGGTTAATAAATAGGAAATATAGATTGAGTATAATAAAGGTATTAAACTTTGCATTTGTATTAAATTAACTAAAAAGACATAAATAAAATAATAATTTAAAAAACAAAAAACCCGCCTGCATGGATAACTACAATTAAAAATCAACTGAAAAGACTGAAACAAGAGAAAAATTCAATGATAAGGTATTTAAAAAAGCAATGATTAGGTAGGTACTTAAAACTAGAAACGTAAATTGAAACACTACAAAACCTATGTACCTACGTATTGTACACTTAGAAATATCAGCACGGTAGTCTTTCAATTTTTTGCAACAGTATAAACAGAATTGCAGTCGGAGGCATGAAATTAAGTGCTTCTATATGATAAATTATTATCTCTTTGCGCATGCCTCCGACTGCAATTCTGTTTATACTGTTGCAAAAAATTGAAAGACTACCGTGCTGATATTTCTAAGTGTACAATACGTAGGTACATAGGTTTTGTAGTGTTTCAATTTACGTTTGTAGTTTTAAGTACCTACCTAATCATTGCTTTTTTAAATACCTTATCATTGAATTTTTATCTTGTTTCAGTCTTTTCAGTTGATTTTTAATTGTAGTTATCCATGCAGGCGGGTTTTTTGTTTTTTAAATTATTATTTTTTATACTATGTCGGGTGGCAGACAAGCATACGACCCATCTGATGTGAAGCGGTTACCGTAGCCATATTAACGCTCGCTATAGGAAATACCACCGCTGCCATCGCAGTAACTCCTTCCTTCTTGGTAACCTTACTCACTTAGGAACACAACAACAAATCCTCAAGGGAATTGTTATTGTGAGGAGGAGTTACTTCCCCAGTCGGGCAGCTTAATAACCACTCTTTTCGCCAGAATCCCGTTTGTCAGTCAACTGAGTGCAACACATGCAGGTGTGGTTAAATAAATAAATAAATAAATATTGTCAGACAAATTACACAGCGCTATCTAGCCCCAAAGTAAGCGAAGCTTGTGTTATGGGTACTAGACAACTGATAAACATACGTAAATACATTTTTTTTGTAAATACACACTTATGATACATAGAAAACACCCAGACTAAGACAAACAGACATGTTCATGCACACAAATGTTTATCCTAGGTGGGAATCGAACCCACGAGCGTTGGTGTCGAAGCCGCGTCATTGACCGCTACGCCACAGAGCTCGTCTGGTTGGCTTTGTTTCAAAGATGTTGATGAACCCCTTACACCCCATCTTCTTAGCATCGTTCATGGATAAATGGCTTAACGAATTTTGATAAAATTTGGTATACATTAAGAATATGATTAGGATTAACATCGACATATCCTTTATTCTGGCATTCTGTTCATATTCATTTAGAATAATATTAATATTCAACTTTGATCTTGATAAAAGTACAAATTTTAATTTAGCTTGTTTTTGTTTAATTAGATATTATTTCAAGTTGCACTTTTTAAATATTATATAATTAATAAAGCACTTTAATAATACATTAATGTTATTTACTTATATATTTAGTATATATTCAAAATTATTCATAAAATTGGGGGTTACCAGTGACCCCATGCGGGTAGTTATAAATTTTCTGCATGCGAGTTTAGTAAGGGTTAAAAAGATAAATATTAACATTATGTTTCACAATTTACAACAACCTGAAGCTACTAATCTATTTAAATTACACAAAATTAAACACGCAAGTCATAGAATTGAAAACACATTCCCCAAGCATCGACAAAATCCATTCAACTTTCCCTGCAAAATCCAAAACTAGATTGGAAGAAAGGCAAAACATTTAAATGGGGGAGTAAAGTGCCTCATTACGACGCTGAGGGGATTTCGGCAAAAAATGGCGAACAGGTAGACATTGGAAGGTCTCCGAATCAAGGGCCATTCGCACTAAATGGGCAACGTCTTCAAGACAGACTGAATCGATAGTCACAATAGGATAAGACTGCTTTAATATTTATACACGTTGCTGTTATGAATGCTGTATACGTATAATAAATAAATAAATATTTCTGGACAATTTACACAGCGCCATCTAGTCCCAAATTAAGCGCAAAGCTTGTGTTATGGGTACTAAACAACTGATAAATGTACTTAAATACATTTTTTTTTGTAAATACATACTTATAATACATAGAAAACACCCAGACCAAGACAAACAGACATGTTCATGCACACAAATATTTGCCTTGTGCGGGAATCGAACCTGCGACCTCGGAGTCAAAATGGCCATTGCTAACCATTCGACCACCGAGCTCGTCATATATAATATTTTGTTTCTTCAAGCCATAACTTGTTTTGTGATATGTGTATACCGCCGAACCGAAGGTATCTCTTCTTTCTTCTAAATATTTTGCTAGGTTACCCGAAATCTTTATATAATTATTATTTCTTAGATTATCAATTGGTTTCCGCTCCGCTTCGACTAGATGCCGCGGCGCACTAATAAAATGCGGCCACAAATACTACGCCGAACTCGGCGTACCCGAGCCTGTTGCAATACAATTCTTCACGCGCACTAGCATCTCTGCACATCAGTTTCAATACAATTCTTCACGCACACTAGCATCGTTTTACGCACACTACAATATTGAGTTGCCGCATTCACGGAGCTGTTGTTTTTAGATAGTGCGGCATCTAGTCGAAGCGGAGCGGCGACCAATAGATTAACAATCTATGAATTATTTAATAACTTTGCTGTTATCAAAAATTGCCGAATTTCATCTGCAATAATGGACGGTTATGCCATGTATAGTAGTGTAATACTACAGTACTATTACTTAATACTGTGGTAATACTTAATAGGTAGATAGCGCCACACTGCGACTTCAGAGCAGTAAAATATAAAATACAAAAATTCGTCACCATCATAAACCTTCCTGGTACTTCCTTCCTCAGTTGGAAGAGCACTCAACCGGTAATCAAGAGGTCGTGGGTTGAAATCTTACCTTGGCGGAGGAGGTCAGATTTTTCTGCCGAATTATTTTTGGGCGAAATCAACTATTTAAATAATAAGTATTTTGTAAAAACATGGAAAAATTCACATGCCCCACCTAGGGGGGGGGGGGGGGGGGGGGCAGGTGAATTTTTCCATTTTTCAAAAAATATTTATCTGGCAAGTTGGCCAAGACAACTTTATAAATAATACTAATAAGTATCTTATTTTAGCGTGGGTCCAGTGCTGTAGCACCAGTGATACGTTGACCCTCATGGAACTTTTGTGCTCTCCTTAATCCTTTAATTACTCTCGCCTGACTGTCTGGAGACATGTTGGATATACTTCACTATGTCGCTTATTGGAAAGAGCCTGTAGTCCTCCAGGTTCGGGTATGCCTTTCCTTGGATTTCCATTCGTTTGCTGGCTAGGGCGTCACATTGACAGGTCAAGTATTTCATGGTCTCGTTAGACCCTTTGCATGTTCTGTACTCTGGGCTATTAAGGTATACACATGATATTTGGTATTTGAGTAATATATATCGAAAGTATATATTACGCAAGATATAAGCAATGTGTTGGAAAAGAAAGACAAGAAAAGTGGCTACCTCATACTTGATAGATTGTGAATCAAATAGATACATAAAATTGTATAGACAAAAGCAAAGAGACAATAAAATTAACATAATAGGTATGAAGATGTAAGTATGTTTATATTTACCTAACGTGTATGTACTAATTTCTATTTTGCTGAAATAGATCGATTCAATGCAATCTGAAACTGATTTATTTATGAATACTGGTTTTAACCATAAACCAGAGGGAAAAAAATGTATTTACGAGTAAGTATAATATTAGCTGTCTAGTTTCCATAGTATAAATATATAAGTCCCATAGTATAATCAATCAATCATTTATTTGTCAATACAGTACATCGAGATACAGGTCTTATGTATATTACATTTTTGTTCCTTGTATTGAGCCTGCATGCAGGCGTACAAATTTTTAAATCATTAATGTAATGTCTAGTACAGTTGATTACAATATAATTTAAGGATGTCACATATAAATAAAAAGGAATTCGATTTGGGGACCAGCATGCAAGGAGCCAAGTATGGTCAGTCAAACGACTGTTCAAGGGTAGTGGCATAACAGTCTCAGAATTTCTAACAAGCAGTCGACACACGGTGTTTGTGGAGGCTCGTAAAGCGTTGGGTGTTAAGAGCTGCTGGACCAGTGACGGTAAAGTGGTAGTGGTTGCCCCAGATGGAACACGGCGAAAGATTGTATCAATGGTGGAATGGAACTCATTTAAATCCGATATCTCAGATTCCAACGTCGATCCTTCTTCCCCTAATGAGCATGGTACCAGGGCTTGTGATACTGTTGCTTCTACAGAGTCGTCTGGACATCCGACACGGCAGCATAACAGAATGCGCACAGCTAGGAATCAGCCCAAGTTGAAATAGTATACTACTGTGTTACAACAGACACGAAATATAATAATGTAGCATATCCTTATTTACGTAGTATCGTGTCGGAAGTATCGTTTTGTAAAATCTGTATTGTATTCGTTTTAATCTATTAGACGGTATGTAATGCATTTAGAGTTTTTCAATTTTCACTTCACTTTGGAATAACAATTTTTATGATGATTGAATGATTTTTGGTTACAGTAAATCCAAATCGATCAATCGATCTGTCACTATCAGCAAAGTGATTTTCTTTATCATTGTTATGTTTTGGCAATCACTCTCTGGCCAAAGATTTTTTTTTTTTTGTTATTAGAACTTTTAGTAATATGCTGAAAAATATCGTCAGGAATTTACTAGTAGCCTTATAACTTGTAAGCAGATTCGATAGTGCAATTCTACTAACGTTTAACATGACTTCTTGAGGCAACTCGACAGCGGCGATATAAACACCTATAATATAAGATTCCATTAATTTCACACACTTCAATGATTATTTGCTACATTATATACACTTATTGATTTTTATTATAAATCAATATGCATTAAATTGGGAAAATTTGTTTAAATGCATCATCGCTCTCGTCGAGTTCCTGTCAAAATGTCATTGAATTGGTGAATTGAAATTAAAATGTCTGTAAACTTTGTTAGTGTACAGCCGGCGAAAACCTGAAGGCTTTTAGTTACCGGACTTCATATTTATTTATTTTTAATTTATTGTTACCATCTTATTTTTATTTATTTTTTCTTTTCTTTTGATAGCATTACTGATGGGATGTCGGATGTGCTGAGCGAGCAATCTGATAATGAATACTTTTCGCTATCGTCTTCGTTCTCAAGTGCCACCAGTGCGAATGATAGTTCTGATGACACTTCACTGGGTTCAGCTCTGGATGCTACGTTTTCAACACTAGCTAAAAATTTCAATATCGTGCATATCAATGCACAGAGTGTCGCTGCACATTACACAGATTTCCTTGCAACTTTTGATAATAACAATATCCACGCCGTCCTGATTTCAGAGACGTTCCTTAAACCATCACTACCTTCTACACTTTATCCTCTTCCGGGGTTCAAACTTATAAGAAATGATCGTACCTGTATTACTACTCAGGGCGGCACCAGTAGAATGGTTGGTGGCGGTGGCGTCGCGATATATTTGCGTAGCGATATCCCCTATCAATTGATTTCCCAGTCCTCTCCCCAATTCCAATCTCCTGAGCATTTATTTTTGCAAGTGAATCTTCACCACTCCAAGATTTTGCTGGGTGTGTATTATAGTCCATCCTTGCATGTCGATTATTTTGACTCTTTTGAAACTCTTCTTACGGACTTATGTACACAATTTGATCACACCATTATTATGGGTGATTTTAACACTTGCCTCATAAAAGACGACTTCCGTACGAAAAAACTCCTCTCCCTTTTAAGTTCCAAAAATCTATATCACCTTTCCCTTCGTCCTACTCATTTTCCGCATAATGGCCCTCCGTCATTACTTGATTTGATAATTACGTCTTCTCCTGAGCTGGTGTTTGCACATGGTCAAATTAATGCTCCGGCCTTCTCGGCTCATGATTTAATTTATGGTTCATTCAGGTTGCGCCCACCGAAACGTAGACATAAAACCGTTCTATTACGTAATTTTTCCGCCATTAACAGGGATGATTTGTTGAGTGATGCGTGTGATGCGAACTGGGAATCCGTATTATCTGCTACTGACGTAGACGCTAAGTTAGAGGCATTTAATGAGATTGTTCTGAAGTTATTTGACAAACATGCTCCTCTACGTCCAGTTCGAGTCAAGCATCTACCTGCACCTTGGGTAACTATGGAAATAAAAAACCTTATGGCCCGTAGGGATAGAGCCAAAATTAAAATGCGCCATAACCCCTCCTCTGAGAATCACAATAGGTTCATAACTTTGCGTAATCGCTGCAATAAAGTTTGTAGGGAGGCCAGACGCGCGTATATGCACTCTTCAATTGAGAACTGCTCTCCTAACAAGCTATGGAAGTTTCTTAAAGCAAATGGTGTTGGCAGGGATCACCTCCATTGTCCGTCAAATGTGGATCTTAACTCCTTAAATAAACATTTTTGTACATCGCCTGTCAGTCTTGACCCTCAATCAAAATTGTGTACCATGACTAGATTAAATGCTCTTTCATTAAATTGTGCCCCATTTGAACTTGGAGAGATTACTCCAGCTGAGGTAATCAAACTAATAGGTACTATTAAATCTAAGGCTGTTGGAAATGACGAGATCGGCATCAGTATGTTGGATCCTATAAAGGAACACATTGCGCCTTTTCTAGCAGACATTCTTAATTGCTCTCTATCTTCTGGGGTCTTTCCTGCATCATGGAAAGATGCCCATGTAATCCCCCTGCCAAAAAAGCCTAATCCATCATCTTTCTCTGATTATCGGCCTATCTCTATTCTACCTGTTCTTTCTAAGGTGTTGGAGCACTTTGTCCATCAACGGTTATCTAACCACTTGCGTCAGCATAATATTTTAAGCGACCACCAGTCTGGGTTTAGAGCTGGGCACAGCACTGTCTCGGCACTTGTCAAAGTCACTGATGATATTAGACAAAATATTGATAATAAAAAATTGACCCTCTTAGTGTTACTTGACTTCACAAGCGCATTTAATACGGTTGACTTTGATATTTTGCTTGGCATGCTGCGTGCAGTTAATCCTTCTCCATCATCCTTATCATGGTTTCGTTCTTATCTCGTCAATCGCCGCCAACTGGTTAAGATTGATGAAACTAGATCTGACTGGTGCCAGCTTCTCTCAGGTGTTCCACAGGGAGGAGTGCTTTCTCCTATTCTCTTCTCAATTTTCATTAATAGCGTAACTTCCTTGATCTCTTCATCATACCATCTTTATGCTGACGACCTGCAGATTTATGCGGCTGCTTCGCTTGACAATTTTAATGAGGCAATTAACATTATCAATAATGACCTTTCAGTTATTGCCAATTGGTCTAAGAACTTTGGATTAAAGGTTAATCCATCCAAATCACAATCGATCATTATTGGCAGTCCTTATTATACCGCACGACTGCAAAATATTGTATGCCCTAATGTTGTATTTGATGGTAACATCATCCCATATTCCACTTCGGTCAAGAACTTGGGCATAATTTTTGATCAAACTCTGTCGTGGGCCCCACAAATCAATCAAGTTAGCCGCAAAATATTTGCCTCTCTACACTCCTTGAAACGGCTTCAAAACTTTCTCCCTGTTAACACCAAAGCTTTGTTAGCACGTACCCTTCTGCTACCGCTTCTTGATTATGGAGATATTGCATATCTCGACACATCGGAGGAATTGATGAATAAGTTGGAGCGATTACAGAATTTGTGTATCAGATATGTTTTTGGCTTGCGGAAATCGGAACACATCACGGAATATCGAAATCGGCTGAATTTACTACCAGTACGGCAACGTAGGAATCTCCATATCCTCAGTCTCCTTTTTCAAGTCCTTTTCAATCCTTCGGCACCTCACTACCTAAGGGAAAGGTTCTCGTTTCGCGTATTAGATGACCGATTGCGGTCAAGCAACAATCCGTTATTAAATATTCCTGTCCCCAACTCCTATTCCTATACTAAATCCTTCAGTGTACATGCAGCGCGCCTTTGGAACTTGCTCCCAGTGGATGTCAAAATGTCACAAACTCTTTCTGGATTTAAATCGAGCGTGAGGAAGTACTTGATTAGCACTCCCGATATTTTGAGTTAGTAATGTTTTCGTATTTATTTATACATCTTGGATGGTATTGTATACAGTATGTCTTTTAACGCTTGTGATATTTATATATCTATATCTTTTATGAAATTTTAAATCAGTTCTGTTTTCGTAAAAATATTCTTCCTAGTATCTTTTTATTTTATTTTTTTCTATCTAAAATGAGTTCCTACTAAGCTATCGCCAAATTATATAATTCATATATCCTTTCAGGTTTTCTATGGTTGACTGGAAGAAATCCCTAATGGGATAAGTCCGCCATTGTACAATAATGTATCTTCTAATCTCTGTAATTGTGTATTTATGTTTTTATTGTACAATAAAGTTTTTACTACTACTACTACTACTACTAAAGGAAAATTCAATTACAATAAAATTATCAAATTTATACAAGTCAAGTAAGCATGCATAATAAGCTTTGCTTAGTTTGCTTTTTAGTAGGACTAGATGGCAGTGTGTAATTTGTCTTTCTTTCAGTCGATTTATAGTAAGTAAAAACAAATGCAAGCCAGTAGCGTAATGTGAACCATTGACTCTTCATAATATGGATGATAATTCAACTGTTCAACCAAAATCTATTCCCAATCAACACAACAACATTGCAAAAAATAGTGCAGATCTATTCCAATCTATATAAAAAGTAAAAGCGATAGGTGCGATTGAGGAAGAAGTTATGTCGTTACCGGGTCCTCGTAAAATGCGTACCCCCGCTGCAAGTTGTGAGAGCATTTACGTGACTAAGCGCGAACAGAGGACACTCCTTCGCGCCACAAATTAAACAAGTTTTGGATTTCAGTCGCCATGGTTCATTATTAGTTAAATGTTGTTCCGAGTGTTTTGTTTTCGTTAAAATTGCTATTGTATTTTTCATTTTGTATTAACAAGATTGTATTTGTATTTGATGAGTTCGGTGGTAGAATGGCTAGCAATGTTCACTTTGACTCCGAGGCCGCGGATTCGATCCCTGTACAATACAAATATTTATGTGCATGAACATGTCCGTTTGTCTTCGTCTAGGTGTTTTCTACATAATTTTTACAAAAAAAATGTATTTGAGTATTATGTCAGTTATCTAGTACTCACAGTACAAGGTTTGCTAAGTTTGGGACCTTAAATGGCAGTGTGTTATTTGTCCAAGAATATTTATTTAATACCAAACATTTTAAAATATAAGTTAAAATGATTTTTACATATTTAAAATGAATGTTTTCATGTTAGTTATTTGGGATCTTCTTTTTACAGAATTTGTTACGATAATTGATATGAAATATTGCATAATTTTTCATACTTACTTTTTTATTGTTTGCGTACATATACGACAATAGTTACAGATTAAAACTATGTATAGGTTTTTGTCCGCAGTTTCTTCCCGCGTCAATAATAAAAGAATTGCTATTATTTTATGTTGTCAATCTAGATCAAATTCTATAAAGTATTATATTATTATATACTAAATTTCATCCAAATCCATGTAATCATTCAAATTCATGTAATCATTTATATATTTACTGTGTTCTGAAATTTTTGTACAATAAAGTTACTTACAACAACAACAACAAATCCGTTCAGCCGCGACAGAAGAAGAACAACTGGACGTATACACGAAAGATCCGAAAGAGAGGTTTCGTTAGTATTTTTCATACGAATGTACGAACCCCTAAAACGTATCCATTAGTGGCAGTACCTACTTATCTTCAGGAAGGTGTACTTAAATAAATAATGTTAATTCCGTAAAAAGTGAGAAAAACTGGAATACACTTCGAATGAACTTACTCAGAATAAACCAAGAGGAATTCGTCAACATTCTTTGTTCGTTAAAAGAGTTGTATTTCTAAGTTACTGCAGGGTTGGCATTGTACAAGTTTTAGCAAAAAAACTACGTGCCGTGGGTACGGAACCCCGTAAGTTTGGGCCGGGTCGAATTAGGCGACAACTTGTTACCGACCTTTGTTGTATGGGACAAGAGATAAGTTTGCAGCGATATTTAACGTACGCTCGTCTGATAATCAACGAACATAATCCGCTAACTAGCGTTGATCAGCGTGATAGAGCGTGCTCTAAACCCTTTTTGATTAAGAAGAGACCCATGTCCTAATAGTGACTTAACAGCAAATAGCAGGGGTTGATGCCTGAAATGTTCTAGTTCTGTAGTTGATGCATACATGTATATTGAACGTGACTTTTGTTTGTTTCTTTGTGATTTTTTTAATGTCATCACCCGAATTCAATCCATTTCAGCCGAAGAATGTCCATTGCTAAATATAGGCCTTTTGACTTCTACTACGATCGATTTTTGTACCATTTGCATCTATCGGTTACATGCATTTTTTTTTAGATCGTCTATCCAACTTACCGAGGGCAGTCCTACGTTGAATTTTCTGGTCCATTGTTATCCCTTCTGAGCCTTCCTGCTTCAATGGCCATTAGTTCTCCGAGCTATATGGTCTACCCACTGCTATTTCGGCTTACTGATTCTAAAAGCTATATCGGTAATTCTAGTTCTACTAGGGATATACTTATTATTCAGTCTATTCTCTCCATTACACGATGCGCTACCTTAGTTTTGTACGAGACCCATAGTTATTGACAATGCTTTAGGTATGGTATCACAGGCGACCAACACGCGTCGAAGACTTTCATCTTAAGACATAATGTATATATGACAAGAATATCTTACTCAATATCCCGACCGCTGCTCATCCTACTGGGTTAATCCTATGTGAAATCTCTTTCTCAAAGTGGGGGTGTGTTGACTGCTTTGATTATAGCAGGCATTTTTGGCATACTTTTCTAGTATGAGTGGATCTTTAGAATCAAAACCTCACCCGCATGTAGCAAATGAGCGCCTTGAATAAGAGACATAGGCCACAACACCATCTAAGTGTCTTTAAAGTACCTCTAAGTGGGACGACCTCCTATACTATAATATAGTATAGGAGGTCGTGGCTATATAATAACTTCCCAGACGATTGTTGTAATGCTTTGACAAAAGAAGCCTTTAAGGAGCTGCTCTTGAAGGCTATGACTGATACGTGATCGGAAATTTTATTGTAAGTTTATATAGGCTAAATGCAACCACACCAGGGAGACTATTTGCTTGTTTATCTGGTATAAAAAGTAATATGCTCGTACAAATGTCAACTTTTTCTGCGGAAATATTTGTCTCGCCTGCAGTTTATAACTTGCGCCACCTCGTCACAACAAATGTTATTGAGGGAGTTGTTTATTAGCGAAGTTAGTGTACAAACTTACGCCACTTACCTCCAATATTTGTTACTATAATTTACCAAACGTATTACTGCCGTGTAAAGAGTAGATGGATGGGGTAGTAGGCCTCACCTCTACCTATAAACGGCTCACTCACTGACATAGAGTCCAAGAAATTCTTACAATTTGGAAGGTAAGTAGATTTTTTTTTTTATACTACGTCGGGTAGCAGACAAGCATACGTATTAACAATTAACAGTATGAGTAAACCTTTCTTCTTCTATTATATTAATTATTATCTTTAAATACATTTTATTTTTATTTTTCAATTACATACGTAAACCTTTTAGACATACAACTACTTATTACCGACGACTCCAGGCAGTTAAAGAAAAGGAGCTTCATTCAGCTCAAAGGAGGAAAGTGAATCATGGAACTCCGACATCTTCACTTTACATCTACACTTCGTACCATCTTTCGTCTTTGCACATCTTTAATGTAATAATAATATAATGTGGGGATATTTCACACAGGGCCATCTGATCCCAAATTAAGCTTGTAGTAAACTTGTGCTATGGGTAACAGCCAGCTGATATATTTACAAATATAAATACATACCGTAATAGATAATTTACATCCAGACACAAGGCAAATACAAATGCTCACCACATAAACGTTTGCCTTGGGTGGGAACCGAACCCACAACCGCGAGCTTCGCAGGCAGGTGCACTACCCACTAGGCTACGGAGCCGACAAAATGTTTTTGTTTTATATGAGAGCGGGGCAAGCATGTTAATGCATAAGCATGCAAGCAGAGCATGTGGGTCACCTGATGGAAAGCAATCACCACCGCCCATAGAAATCAGCCCATGTCGTATTTATTTGGGAATACCGCTGGAGGAAGTTGATTCCACAACTTCACAGTTCGTAGTAGAAAATGTCTTAAAAAGTGTACTGTAGTCGATCGCCAAATATCGAGATGATGAGGATGGAATTTTAATTTATGGCGAGTTGTACGATAGTGGAACTCAGCGGCAGGTATCAATTCAAATAGCTCATCCGAGCACTCCCCGTTGTATAATTTATATAGAACGCAAAGAGATGCAACATCTCTGCGTGTAGAGAGAGACTCCAGCCGATCAGGAATCATTGGGTCACCGACGATTCGAACAGCTCTTCGTTGTATGCGGTCAAAAGGAGCAAAGTGGGGCGCACCAGCCCAGAGATGTGAACAGTATTCCATATGAGGCCTAACTTGGGCTTTATACAGTTGAAGGCGATGTTGTGGTGTAAAATACCGTCTGGCTTTACAGATGATGCTAATTTTCCTAGAGGCCAATTTGGCTTTGCACTCCAAGTGACCACGGAACTGAACGTCACTCGATATGTATGTCAACACCCAAGATACCAATGCTGGAGCTAATAGTAAGGGGAGTACCTTCCAATCTGGGAGATATGACAAATGGGGACATTTTTGAGGTAAACGTACAAACTTGTGTCTTTGAGGGATTCAGCTAGACTAAGTTCAGTCTACACCAGTCAGAGACGTGTCCAAGAGACGTCTCAATCTTAGACACAAGTTTTGTTCGGTACTCATCGACGCAATCCCGAGAAACATTGCATAGACTCTATTTTGCGTCCAAGGTCAGTACCTTATGACAGTTCATCTGCATAGCAATGGATGCTGCATACATGCAGCAAGTCATTGATATGCAGAAGAAACAATGTGGGGGACAATACGCAGCCTTGTGGCACACCAGCGTTCAGGGGTAATGGATCCGAACGTGCACCGTCAATCACAACTTTAATGATCCGCCCAGTGAGAAAGCTGGCAATCCATGTGCAGTCTCTCGGGTAACCCAAAAGAAGGAAGCTTGGATAGTAGTGCCTTATGCCACACCCGATCAAAGGCTTTTGCTATGTCTAGGCTAGCAGCCAAAGCCTCGCTCTTGCTTTCTACTGTCTCCGCCCAACGGTTAGTCAAATATACCAGAAGATCACCAGCCGAAACCTTGGCGAAAGCCATATTGGCGATCATTAATCTGAAATATTGTGATTATTAATGTGAACTAATACTGTTCTGTTTAACTTATTTTCTAATATTGTGTCCAGTACAGAATTTATCAATCTATCTACGCTCATGGTCAGTCACTTGCCGAATCTGCATGACGACAGCATATAGATAGATACTTGGATACATGTTGGGAACCACTGACATCGGATTATTCCGTCGGTCATAATAGATTTTGTTACTGAATTGAGCAATAAGTACACTTTGTGTCGACTTAGTAACTGAACATTGTGATAGCCTTACGAAATCAATTAAATTGAAATCAAAACAAAATAAATACATATTTTTGCAAAAATTATTGTATCCTAAAATAAATATTAGATCTAAATAATTTAAACTCTCTAATTAGCAATAATAACACCTTTGGAATATTAATTTTTATTATCACAAAATTAACAAAAAAGTAAATGTTTTATCTTATGTCTTTATAAATCGCCAGCGCCTTTATTATTTGGAATTATATTCCAAATTCCCTCGACAAACGAACTTGCGCATTTTGTAAATAACTATAATGAATTTAAAATTTACCGTAACAATGAATAATTATACTAACTTGTAATGGCCGATGACTTTGACATAAAAGTAAAATGATGTCAGATTTAAGTTGCATTAAACGTTCAATCATTCGATTATCGTTCATTCAAAACTGTAACAATCTGTTAACAATGTTACTATAATTTTACGAAACATCTTTTCTAAAATGTAACCATTTTTATGTTTCTTAAATTCCCCACTTTTTGTCGAGGTGTCAAAACAAGGTAGACACAGCTACTATTTTTGTTACCTGTGTAGTAACATCAAAAAGTAACAGTTTCTACACTACAACTGAAATGGTTGTATGGGAGGGTGCACCGCGTGCAGGTGAAGTTGGCTTTGGTTCAAAGATCTTGATGAACCACTTACACCCCAAAATAGTAGATAGGTATTGTGAGTTTTCTATCAATCTATTAATTTGGGATAGTGCGGCTATTCCTTCCATCCGCCGCGCCGCCACCCCCGATGCAAACACAGCAACTCCTTCCTTTCTGGTGATCTCACTCACTCTCATTAACACAACTCTCAAGGGATTTGTTATAATCTGCAGTATTCTATGAGGTAATTCTCCTCTTGGCCACATGCCCGCCACCTCGACCAAAATATCCTATCCTTGAGAAATATGCGGTAAGAAGAGCTTATTAGTATTACTCACAAATCAATAAAAATATCCAATAAATAATCAACCATAAACGCGGTATGGCTATAGAAAGATTTCTTGTTTACCTCCGAGATTCAAGTTTATTATGTAGGTAGGAGACATGTGGGGTTGTCGCGCATGCGCCCTCTGCGCGCTTTCCGTTGTGACGACCGCTTTCAGCGGTTATCAACATTACAGTATACGCTAAAATGACAGATACTACAAAAACTAAACTGATTTTGATGTTTTTTAAAGGTATAGTTTTTTTTATTGTTTCGTGTTTAGTTACAGCTACACAATCGCCTGTATCAATTTTACCAGTCTTTAAAATTACACCTGTATAGAAAAATTTGGGGTGTAAGTGGTTTATCAACATCTTTGAACCAAAGACTTCGACCTTGAACATCACTGCTGGTGGATATTATTCTAATTTATTTATTATGTACTATACAACTAATTTGTCTCCTATGCAAGCTATTTTAACAATCGACCATTACCGCACTACCGCCATAAAGGCGCGCGCACATGTGCAAAGATTTACGCGCGACTAAAAACTTGCGTCGTTATCAAGTTCGCTCGTATATCGTCACAATTTGCCACTGCGTTGACGTTTGTCGTAATGAGCACAACTTGTGACGAGTGATGTACAGACAACCACGAAAGTTTTACGATGACATAATTAATTATAATAGATTTTCAGAAAACAGTACAGGGTACAAATAAACACAGACGTTTTCAAAATGTATATTGTAATTGACGAGCTCGGTGGCGTAGCGGTCAATGACGCGGCTTCGACACCAACGCTCGTGGGTTCGATTCCCACATAGGACAAACATTTGTGTGCATGAACATGTCTGTTTGTCTTGGCCTAGGTGTTTTCTAGGTATCATAAGTATGTATTTATAAAAAAAATGTATTTACGTTTGTTTATCAGTTGTCTAAGTACCCCTAACACAAGCTTCGCTTACTTTGGGGCTAGATGGTGCTGTGTAATTAGTCTGACAATATTTATGATTATTACATTATATACAAGCCAAAATAATGTTTTTAGGGTTCCGAACCTCAAAAGGAAAAACGGAACCCTTATAAGATCACTTTGTTGTCCGTCTGTCTGTCTGTCTGTCTGTCTGTCTGTCTGTCTGTCTGTCTGTCTGTCTGTCAAGAATTTCTATGTCGAGAATGCGTGGAGGTATCAAGCTGAAATTTGAACTGTATACTCAGGTCTACGGTCCCATGAAGTTAAAAAAAAATCAAACTGCTAAGTTTACGTAGAAAAAAGTTACGGCCGTTTATTCAGCAAAAAACGCATATTTCGACACACTCAAGGGAATCAAAACCTATAGGGTACTTCCCGTAGACCTAGAACTATGAAATTTGGCAAGTAACATCGTTATAGACTACAAGTACAGGAATAAATCTCAAAACTATACATTTGTAAATAGATCTTAAAAAATAGGGGGTCTATATTTTTTATAGGGTGTCGAAATTTCAAATTGAAACTACTAGTTCAAATGGGGTATCATATGAAAGGGCTTGATGTACACATTGCAAAATATATTTTATTTATTTTTTTCGACGCATTATTTCTTATTTATAATGAAAAATATCAAATTTAATAATGATACTGCGTACCTACGGAACCCTCGGTGGGCGAGTCCGACTCGCACTTGTCCGGTTTTTTTTTTCAAAACGTCTCTTGGTGTAGCGAGTAGTGTGCAACTTAGCTGTAACTATTTCTTTGTCTGTGCTATAATATAACATTGCGTATTGCTCCATCCTTACGTATAATGTTAATGTTATCCCGTGGATATTTCTAAAACAACCTGTGAGAAAACTTCATTTAAAATATTATAATTATAATAAGTAAAATATTATGAATGACTAGAGTTTATACCTACTCATTTCGATAGAATATAAAGTCCCAAAAATGAAGTTGTGCGGATTCCTTGCTGTAATACAAAATAATAAAACTTTGCGTATACTACCAAGCAAAATATGTGTTAAAATTGAAATCGCTAATAGTGTGACATATAAATCAGGTGAGATTCATTTTGATCTGCTGAATAAAGCCAAACAATCTATACAGTTATAATGCTGTCACGATTATTTGGTCGAGGTTAGCTAGTAAACGCAGATATTCAATACATGAAGTATAAATGTTACTTGTACTTTTGTACGTTATATTGTTACAGCCTACTGTCAATCTGCGCAGATTCGGGTGTTTAATAGTAAAATTCAAACAAAAACAATTTATTTCATTCACAAAGTGAGGCGCAAGTCAAGAGCAGTGAGGGCTATAGGCAGATTGAAATGCAAATGTTTATGAATATAAATTGAAAATATTGTACACAGTTTTCTGTCACAATATTGAATGCTGCATAGAAATTGGTCGCTTGGATATGATCACTTTTTTTTTTTTTTTTTTTTATACTACGTCGGGTGGCAGACAAACATACGGCCCGCCTGATGTGAAGCGGTTACCGTAGCCATATTAACGCTCGCAACATAAAATATCGCTCGCGCGCCGCCACCCCCGCTGCCACCGCAGCATCTCCTTCCTTTCTGGTGACCTCACTCACTCGCAGGAACACAACAGCCCCCTCAAGGGAACCGTTATTTGGCTGCGGTATTCTGTGAGGTGGAGGTACATTCACCAGTCGGGTAGCTTACAATTACGCTCCCTACCTCTCTTTTCGCCAGAGCTTCGTTTGTCAGTCAGCAGGGTGCACCGCGTGCAGGTGAAGTTGGCTTTGGTTCAAAGATGTTGATGAACCACTTACACCCCGAATTATCACTTCTTTATATTTCGTTATAATTTATGTTATATTCTATGCAATATTTACAAACATGGCAAATGACTATACATTATTTTATATCAAGGCGGGGTAAAATATAAACTTAAGAGTCCGTATATGAAATTGCGCCGAATTTGTAAAAAAAAATTCAACTTAACTTTTTGTACACGCTAACGTTGATACAAATTAATGTATTAAAATATACAATATAATTTGTTTTTTACATTCGAATTGGAATGTTTTTACATAATATAATACTGAATTACAGTGTTAGATGGTATACTTTCGGGAAAACAAAGGGAAAAAGTTGAGCTATATTTATAAAATCAGCGTAATTTCAGACACGGTCTCATTGAAAAAAAAACACAATTTTTTTATAGGACGTCAATTTGAAATAATGTCACATCAATAGATATCGAATCTATAATGAATATGCTAATTAATAAACATGCCGAAATCCGCCAAACAGTTCAGGACATAGAGCGTTTAATTTTCTAGAAAAATACGCAGTTGAATAATGAAAAGTCCCATCTGCATCAGGATCAGCGTTTTTTGTGAAAATCGCAAACATTCATAATATATACGGGTTAAACAGGGAACCTCCTTTATTGAAGTGGGTTAAAAATGAAAACATTGTGCACAAAGAGTACTACTTTCAGTCGACGACTGTACACGTAGAATAACAAACTATGCTTTATGCGAGGGCCGGGCTGTTTATAACTGTACTGGCGACCAGTGCGGGAAGCAATAAAGAAATTTTCGCTTGTCCGCGCGACAAATTGCAAAAGTTAGCCGCTAGTGTGGCACCCCCTTTAATGTGGCTCTGTGTTATATTAATACTTAATGCACTGCATTATATTCGCCATGGAATACGCTGGATAGGTCAAGTATTGCGAAATAATAAAAAATATGCGAATTTTTAAAAATTTAAGAGAGGTAGGGAGCGTAATTATAAGCTACCTGACTGGGGAATATACCTCCACCTCACAGAATACCGCAATCAAATAACAATTCCCTTGAGGGTTGTTGTGTTCCTGCGAGTGAGTGAGGTCACCAGAAAGGAAGGAGGTGCTGCGTTGGCAGCGGGGGTGGCGGCGCGCGAGCGATATTTTATGTTGCGAGCGTTAATATGGCTACGGTAACCGCTCTACATCAGGTGGGTATTCTATTGTCTGCTACCCGACGTAGTAAAAAAAAAAAATTACCACAGGGAAAAATCTAAGCTAGGCCGAATTCTAGTCCACGGGCCGAAATCGAGTTTGAGTGGAGCGAGTAGATTCGCTCAATGTATGTTTTACATTGATTTCAATGGAAAATGTATTTGATGATCATTCCTCAAGGACATGATCGATCTAAATTTTTTTTGACACAAACCTCAAGCATGTGAATTTTTCCATTTTTCAAAAAATATTTATCTCTATATCTAAAAACTATTTAAATAATAATAAGTATAATTTTAACAAAAAAAGAACCGACTCCAAACATTACTCTGCATTTATGATACAGGCTGATGATGATGATGGTGAAAAAAATATACGGGACCAATCTGGAAGTATACTCTTTCAAATAAAAAAAGATTTTTCAAATCGGTTTACATATCACGGAATAATAAGTAACAAACATTAAAAAAAAACAGCCGAATTGAGAACCTCCTCCTTTTTTGGAGTCTGTTAAAAATGGTCGTTTCTTGCAAATTTCGTATTCCACAAAGTTTCATTAATTTTCTAAGATTTACCCCTTATCTAGTGCAATTATATCTAGATTACGAATTCAATAAACTCTTACCTAGTTCATTCAATATTTACTAAGTAGCTTCAGCAATTTGTAAACCGTAAAGCGAAAGCCAAACACCTATTACAAAGTGTCACCATTAGTTAGTCGCATACACTGGCGGACACGAAAACTCCATAACTATCCTTTATTCAAATTTATTGTTCTGCAGTTTAATAAGCCGCACTCTGCCCCGGGAGAGTCCGTTGAACTCCGCGGTCAGAGTTCGCACTTCACTGAGCTAATAATGTGCAGCGCTGGTGTTTCTTGTGTGTGCAGTTTTTTGTGGCATGCCGTGTAAATATGTGATACGGTTGCTTTCAGGTTAAATTTTTTGTTTCGATGTGAAATATCTAATGACGCATTGCCACATGCACGTATCTCTGCGACTATCTATGGGGTGTAAGTGGCTCATCAATTTTGGGGTGTAAGTGTCTCACCAATACCTTAAGAGCCAAAGCCAACCTCACCTGCACGTGGTGCACCCTGCCAATAAGCAAACGAGGCTCTGGTGAAAGAGAGGTAGGGCACAACGTTAGCCCGACTGGGGAAGGACCTCCACCTCACAGTATTTTGTGCAGCCAAATAACAACTCCCTGGAGTGTTGTTGTGTTCCTGCGCGTGAGTGAGGTCACCAGAAGATGGAGTTGCTGCGTTAGCAACGGGGGTGCAAACGCGCGAGCGACACTCATTGTCGCAAGCGTCTATAAGCGACGGTAACCACTTCACATCAAGCGGGCCGTATGCTTGATTGCCACCCGTCGTGGTATAAAAAAGAAAATCTCCCCGATTAGCTTTGCCATCTTTCATCTGCTCATTTTTTTTTTGTTGTTATCAAAGGTTTTGGGAAAAAGTGTTCTATAATATATTTTTTTTCTATAAGCAAATGAAATGGTCATTGCAAGCAAGCAGACGATCCGATTTTGGGGTGTAAGTGTTCCATCAACATCTTCAAACCTTAGCCAACTTCACCTGCACGCGGTGCTGACTGACAAACGAAGCTCTGGCGAAAAGAGAGGTAGGGAGAGTAATTGTAAGCTACCCGACTAGGGAATGTACCTCCACCTCACAGAATACCGCAGCCAAATAACAATTCCCTTGAGGGTTGTTGTGTTCCTGCAAGTGAGTGAGGTTACCAGAAAGGAAGGAGATGAGAGAGCAGGCGGGCCGTATGCTTGTTTGCCACCCGCCATAGTAAATAAAAATCCGCCTGATCTCAGTATGATAACAGTACCAACAATAGTACCTTACTACATGGCTTGATGTGACGTAGCTCCCATATCACAAGGTTTCTCAAACTTACCGCTGTACGTAACATTATTAAAACTTTAAGCTAGTAGGTACTCTACATGATGGTCGGCTTTGGAAACCGACGAAAAACTTGCATTATGCTCAGTCTGATGCGCAGTTCCTATGACGGGTAGTGTTGCGATAAGTGTCAGATACCTTGTTCCAAGGTTTCTTTCTAACACTTGCCACTGCACGTACCCCTCACCTCACTTAGTAATCTAGGGGCAGTCAAATTCCAAAAGCTTCTTACTCCTACTAATTTCTTCTGATTAAATTCGCTGTGAGTTCCAAGGCTGTTTTATCCCCGGGACTGCAATGTACTTTTTTTCACTGATCATTGCCTTTTTTGGCGGTCGCCGCTGTTAATCCTGGCTACACAGGAGACACAGTGGTGGGAATGTGTGGTGGGAATTTATTTTATTTATTTATTATAAATTTTATAATATTAGTGTATGTAGTTTTTTTTATTATCAAATTATTTATCAGTAATAACACATCTTCGTCTATACATAATATTCTTGTATACATTAATTTCTTTTGATTTGCGAATCCTGCCCACTCCTTGCACAAATTCGTTACCCTTCTTTGATCTTTTGTGTTCTCCCTAATCCTTTAGTCACTCTCTCCTGACTGTCTGGAGACATGTTCCATATTCCAAATTCTGACCTAACAAATATTTATTATTTTAACATGCAATATCAGAGGGGCAATTCTCGTAATTAAAATGTAGTCAAAATTCAGTTTCGATCCAGTCTCGATCTCACAAATGTCACATTTGGTATTCTCGTAACACAATATGTAACTTCAAAATTAAATTTAAGCGGGATTATATCGAAATATGAGTGAAAATTAAACAAACTAAGAATGTTACTTTGCCAACAACAAGAACTGATAATAATTAATTAATGAAATCAAGTATATAATTTTAGTCAATTCACAATTCAATCGCGATTCGGTCAACTTTCAATGTGCGTTTGTAGAAAAATTACGAGAATTGGCCTTCAGTTTTCATTTCAATTTGCAAAAGAGCGTGTCACTACACACTTACCTTTATCCGCCCTAAGCTACGACTGTTTTGCGTTTAAAAATATTGTATATCACATAATATACGATTATTGTAATGATTATTACTGACTCAAAGTATTTATTGTACTAATTGAATTAATAGTTGTTTGTCACGGAACTGGAACCCTTACAGCACTCCGCGTAATGGGTTATAAATACGCTGTTTAATGGGTCATGGGGTTTCCTTTATGGTGGTGGAAATTGGAGTTGTATCTTCACTATTTATGTTTAGGAATTCGTTAAAAAATCTGTCAGTAACGCTGTGAAATTTTAATTTTTATCTGTTGCCAGCTGGTTTTTCTCAGCAAACAGAAACTGTGGTTTCAAAATGGTGTCGGTTTTTCTAAAAGTTTCGATTACGAGGCTATTTATGAACAGTACCTATGGGTATTAATTATCCCATGCTTCGCTGTGGCTCGATCTTCCTGTTCCCGTCTCATTCCTGTAGATTTTACACACAAACTTGTCCTGACGATTAAATAATAATAATTTTTTTTTCGTCAATTTTTCTGATATTTGAATAACCTATTGTGTTGTTCGGGATGGAGACAAATCAAAGAAAAAGCCGTCTAGTTTCGATCTTATACGGAGATCTTCATTAGGGCGAGTGTCCAGACGCTCCCTCCCTCTTTCTTACTATGAGAAATCATGTGAGTTTTAATAACATATTAACTTTTTCAGCTCAACACCCACGCTGTAGATATACCTATGTACAGTGTGTTGTTTCGTAACAGTTATTTTAATTATTAATATGAGCTCGCAGTATGCAAAAGGTAGCCAAGCACTCATATATGTTAATTTAATGAAGATATAGGCATTCTCTACTTCGCTGCGAAAAGTGCTTTAAATATTTAATATGCGCATTTGGTCTTACATGAATAAATTTTTTAATTCCTCTTTTTTATACTACGTCGGGTGGCAGCACAAGCATAATATGGCGCGTCTGATATGAAGCGGTTACTACAGTCATATAATCATACACATATACAGCTACTAACGCTGCAACTCCTTACCTCCTACTGACCTCACTCACTAGCAGAGACACAACCCTCAAGGGAATTGTTATTTGGCTGCGGTATGCTGTGAGGTGGAGGTACTTCACCAGTCGGGCAGCAATACTCTCGCTCTACCAAACAAGTATACAGTCCGACTGATGGTAATAAAAATTTGGCATGGTTTAAAAAAATACGGTTGATAGGCGACTTGTATAAGCGACAAAAATTAATGTTTTACTGTCCAGTAAATATATGTTTTGTTATAGTGTTATGGTTGTTAGAGGCAGGCCTTTAACCCCTCGCATGCCGCGCTCCCATAGTGGGTACAGCGTTGGTACGACGTTTGGTACAAAAATTCATTCGGCATTCGAAAAGTTAACCCTAAAGTAGTCGCTCTTTTTGGTAGCCATTGGGTACCCTAACATTTTATATACTTGCGTCTAATCAACTTGTATAAGCGACAAGGATTAATAGTTTACAATCCAGTGATACATTTCTTAGCTTATAGCGTGCACATATGCTATTCCCCAAGATACGCACCCTACATCCACATAAGGGTTGCAAGTAAAAATTACTATTTCCTCCTTTTGTCGTGAGACGCAACCGTAACGCGGCAAGCAACATTTTATCAAGAACACATTGATTTAAAGGCAAATAACTGTACCACACAAATCTACGTAGCTTTGTATTGGGTATGGTCCAACTTACAGGATACGGCGACTTCAGGATGTTTAAAAAGATCATTACCTGTAACAATTAAAAAAAAGATTGTATTAATTGATACAATAAACAGAAGTAATAATTAAAAAAAAAAAACGAATATGTATAAATGAATCGGCATCAACCCATAATCATCCCACTGTTGGGATACGCGTCTTCCCTCAATCCAACTCCACCACACTACTTAATTGCGGGTTGGCGGAGGCCAGTGTTTTCAAGGCAATTGACTTGGTTTTACGACTGTCATCTAATGACAACTGCCGGGGGCGACAGTTTAACGTGCCCTCCGAAGCATGGAGGAGCTCGAGATAAATAAACCCATCCATAGACAGGTTGCGGTCGACGTTGCTTAACTCGCGTGTTTGATTAGACTGACACGCGCAACGACGCCATCGAGCATAAATTCGTAAATAATACGATTAAACAGCAATAAGTTTTAATAATGGCGTCAGTCAGTGCAGGTTGTGCAAAGGGCACTCCTTTAGGGGCTTCGAGCTTACTTGCTCCTTACCTCACCTAGTATGCCGCGTGTATATAAAGAATATAACCGTTACTGAAGCTTTGGACTATAAACTCACGCAATACATATAGACACATCAAATAGACACACGGCAATGCTCACGGCAGCGCCGCCGGCAGCTTAACTTGCTATCTCCTATAACTTATAGCATTGTTAACCGTTCAATGGGCCGTTGCGGGTCGACGGGACCCCAACTAATTAATTTCGTGGACATTTGCGGTACTCATAAGCTTATCAAACGTAGATTTGAGCGGACAATGGACTGCGTTCGATTTAATGACCACGAATATGAAGGCAATTTTCACCCTAATAAGGGATATTTCGTGTCATTTCATTGTGATACTTATGGGTATAACACTTAAAGTTGTATTTAATTTTAAGGTCTTTGTATATTTTAAATGTAGGTTCAAATAATATGATAATCCGTTAATTATGGATCGGATTGTAAATGTCATTTCAGTGATCATTTATCAGATCGTATATTAAGGTTTACGGCGAGCTCGAATATAAATATTTGTTTGGGGAAACCGTAACTTTATTTTAAAAATCAAAACAGCTTTTTGTTTAATATAACGAATATGTGGAAGCAAATTTTCTTTTCTTGTTTAAACTACCATTATTTCCATAATATGTTCAGTTTTATTTCCTTGCTCTATAATTCTAACTTTAGTAAACTGCCATTTTATGGTATTAATATTTATTTATTTAGTTATTAATTAATTTATTATACAACGTGAAACTTCAAGTACGCAAAACCAAAAAATAGTTTGTTCAGAATCATGAGTAGAATCAATTCCATAATTTTCATCCATTTTTAAAGTAACTGGTTTTGAAAAATAATAATTATTATTTTTAATTGCCCTGTCTATTATTAAATTGCGCTGGACAACCAAGCGAAAAAATGTGAAATAGGTAAACAAACGTAATACCTCCGCGTCAAAAAAGTCTTAAGCGCCGTGCAGAGAGCGGCGCTTACGCGTCATTGACGAGATGCTCGCTCTTTAATATTAATATTTGCCTATCGTAGCTATTGGCGCGTCTTTTTGATAAGAAAGGGCCACAGAGCTCAGAAACTATTAGAATTATTAGGAAAACAAAAAAGTGTTCATATCTCCGAGTTTTTTTTTTCGAAATTATTACTTAGTATATATAAATTTATAATAATAAAACTCAGTTGGGGTGTTTGAGGTTTTGCGTACTTGGAGTTACACATTGTATATTTTATCATATGTAGTGTATGTATTTTTATTTATAATTTAATTATTTATAAGTAATAGGTTACATATCTTTGTCTATACACAATAATGATTCATATAATATTACTATACTTCTAATTTACTTTTGATGATTAATTTCTTGTGATTTGCAAATCCTTTCCACTCCACGCACAAATTCGTTACCCCAAAGTTGCCTTGAAAAGATTGCTCTCAGCAGTAAGGTCACCTTGTTACATATATATAAATCTGTAAAAATGTATTGATTCACTGTACTCTAAATTTGTATTATGCAAATATAGCATATTCTTTCTATCTATCTATCTAATCTCTAAAACAGCTAACATAAAATACGTATCAACAAGCGTATTTTTTATTTCGGAAATACTCTTTTATTAAATAAAACGAGATTCAATTTAGCTGGTAATATTTTTGCACAAAAAATGAAATTGATTCGACCCGAATAAAATTAACCGGTTTGTTGATTCAAGGGTTAACTTAAAAGGTCGGGAAGCGATTGATAAAATAAATTCCGAAAGATATTGACGGGGTGTTGAAGTGGCAAATACCCAATCGGATGGAAACGGAATCAATCGAGCGGTAATTAGAATAAAAAAAAAAATGAAAGTGTTGTTCGACTCGGAGGTTACGATGCGGAACATTGGGCCCAATTGAGGCAAGTAAATTGGCGGAAAATGTCGGTATTTTTTGATTTTGCAAAGTAAATTGAGCGAATAATATACCGTATAAAAATTGGGGTTACTGTAGCTCTCTGTCATTTTAGAGCCTAATTTAACTGTATTACATATGGTGCATCACGCTGGCAAAGCTAACGTATGATTATAAGCAAACGAAACTTGCAAAATTGCTGAGAGAGCACAGGGATTTTAAATTGATTGTTGCTTTTGTATAGCAATACAAAATGGAAAAAATATACATATATAAAAAAAACCATGTTAAAGTGTAAAAATTTAAAAATATATTTATTTGCCCACGGTCCCTAGCGGCAGTGGACTACCGCTAGGGACTAGGGCAAATAAATATATTTTTCAATTTTGATTTTAATTTCGAGTAGTCTAAATGGGGAAAAGCACCTTCACATACCTACTCAATATTACAAATGTGAATGTTACTTTGTTTGTTACGCTTTCACGCCGAAATTACCCAACCGAACGTCTTTAAGCTTTGTACATATATTCTCAAAGATATTAGGAAGGACATATGATACTCTAAAAGAAAAGTAAACGCTGGTGATGCCACGGATAGAAGCTAGTTTTATATAAAATGGCCGGCAAACAATACTTCTCTTACATAGAGGTGTTGCGGCGACTCGAGAGCGATGCATTTTGTAACACAAGGAGCATTCCTTGTGTTACAAATTTGACGAGCCCTGTGGTGATGTGTGGTTGGTCGTGTGGTTTGCGGCAGACTAGAATAGAATCACTCCGTCTCTTCCCGTGGATGTCGTACAAGGCAATTAAGGGAAATACATTATCAAATATCGATCAGGCCTCCCCAACCCGTTTGGCCAGCGTGGGGACTGTAGGCCAAATCCTCCTTCCGTCTAGGACGGAAGAGAGGGGTCGTGCTCCTGTAGTGGAGACTAAAATGGACCTGATGATGATGATGATGTGGTCAAATGGCTAGCAATGTCTACTTTGACTCCGGGGTTGTGAGCATTAATATGGCTACGGTGACGGCTTCACATCAGGTGGGTCGTATGCTTGTCTGCCATCTGACGTAGTATAAAAAAAATTCGATATTAGTTTATATCCAAGTGGGCATTGGCAATATTTTGTTCTAATGCCATACTTCGTGGCTCCTGGTGAAAAGGGAAGATTAGAGCCGACAATTTGGGTGAAAACAAGCGAGGGTAATTGATTAACGAGTTGACGACTGGCGACCGACTGCCCACTTTGCATCTTTTTCACCAATTATCACGCCATTGTCCTGAAATAGCCGATAGCTGTCATCAATGTTGCGAGCGATTATATAGTTACGGTAGCCGCTTTGCATCAGGCGGACCGTATGCTTGTACGTACCGACCACCCGACGTAGTATTAAACATTACAGATTGACTGCATACATCCTGTTACTGTATACGTCAAATTATTTAAACCTGCATCAAATTTGCAAATCAATATTTGATATTGCAGGCAATTTAAAATGAAACAATATCAGCGATAATAACAAACAACTCATTATGGTGTACTGACCGACGTGATTGATTCTCTACAGATCGTATTAAATTTTAATTGATAACACATTTTATATGTAACTAGCTTCCACTCGCGGCTTCTTTCGCGTTTACTTTTTTTAAATAAAAAGTATCCTATGTTCTTCTGTCCGTGTGGTTTCCGGCAGACTAGTATAGAATCACTCCGTCTCTTCCCGTGGATGTCGTACAAGGCGACTAAGGGAAATACATTATCAAATATCTATCAGGCCTCCCCAACCCGTTTGGCCAGCGTGGGGAGTGTAGGCCAAATCCTCCTTCCGTCTAGGACGGACGAAAGAGGGTAGTGATGGTAGAGTCCTGTAGTGGAGACTAAAATAGACCTGATGATGATGATGTTCCTCTTAATACCTTTGAGAATATGTGTACAAAGTTTCATGATGATCGGTTGATTAATTTCGACGTAATAGATTTTTTTTTCGTATTTGGTAATTTTCTAGTTACATTCGTCGTCGCGCGTCGTTGCGCGTGTCGGTCTAAACGGACACGCAAGTTAAGCAACGTCGGCCGTAGCCTGTCCTCTCCTCCTCCTCCGTGCTTTGGAAGGGAACGTTAAGCTGTCTGTCACGGCTGTTGTCATTAGATGACAATCGTTAAGCCAA
The DNA here is from genome assembly GCA_937001555.2 of Hypsopygia costalis. Lineage (NCBI taxonomy): Eukaryota > Metazoa > Arthropoda > Insecta > Lepidoptera > Pyralidae > Hypsopygia > Hypsopygia costalis. The sequence continues at coordinate 24,398,485 of OW443338.2, read as the reverse complement.
GTCAATGGCCTTTAGGCGGCTTGAAAACACTGGCCTCCGCCAACCCGATGTTGAGCAGCGTAGTGGAGTATGCTCTAAACCTCGTCTAAGTATGTACGTATACTCATGATAGTAGTATAATATGACGAGCCCGGTGGTCGAATGGTTAGCAATGGCCACTTTAACTCCGACGTCGCGGGTTCGATCCCCGCACAAGACAAACATTTGTGTGCAGGAACATGTCTGTTTGTCTTGGTCTGGGTATTTTCTATGTATTATATGTATGTATTTACAAAAAAAAAGTATTTAAGTATTATATCAGTTATTTAGTACCCATAGTACAAGCTTTGCTTAGTTTGGGACTAGATGGCCGTGTGTAATTTGTCCTGGAATATTTATTATTATTATTATTTATTATAGTCCGTGAGCCAGCTAGTATATTTTGTCAGTCATTTCCTCTCAAGCGATAACTCGTGAATTACTTCAGAGAGTTGTATTATGCCGTATGGTAAACGTCAGCTGCCGCTCCGTGGGTGGGTTGGGCAGCGGCAGCCTCTTAATCACGTAAAAAAATAATTGTTTTCAGTCATTTCCTCCCGACTGAAAATTTGTTAAATGATAGTTAACGTAATTGTTCGAAGATACAAAAAAGTCAGCTGGCGGTACTGTGGTGGATTATACGTCAGCTGGTCACAAGAACATGCAAAAAAAAATTTTTCGTTCAGTGATTTCCTCTCACTTGAAAATTTGTCAGATGATAGCTTACATGCAGCTTTGTATAAATAAAAACGTCAGCTGCCTCTATGTTGATGGAAAGGTCGTCAGCTGACGTTCACGTTCATCGGCGCTCACGCCTGGGCCATGTGCCACTTTTCACTGCATCAGCTTCTCACAGGGCGCATAGTGAAGTAACAACCATAATTAAAAATACCTACCGACGAATTGGTCCAAGCCTACTGCGTACTCTTAAATTATGGTGTAAGAGTAGACACTAGACGGTCTATTTACGAGCCTATTACATAAAAAAAAAGTATAAAAACTGCAAGCGTTATGCGCTCAGGCGAACACCAACTCTGGCGATGAGCCAGCGACCCATAATTTGATAAAACAAACGGGCAAGGCCATTCCAAAACTTTCCGCTAGTTTATGTCTCACTTAACCACCTAATTTGACTGTAGTAATATGGAATAAAAACCCGCTAAGTTCGGCTCCAACTCTCACAATGAGAGTAAAAAAATATTTAATTGAAAAATTATTGTTGTGTTTATCGTAGATTCTGGTATTTGTTTCACAAGAAAGACACATTAAAACATGAAGAAGTGGAATACATTTGGAATTTAACCATTATGATACATTAAATATCATCATCATCGTCATCGTCCGTCCTAGACGGAAGGAGGATTTGGCCTACACTCCCCACGCTGGCCAAACAGGTTCGGGAGGCCTGATCGATATTTGACAATGTATTTCCCTTAGTCGCCTTGTACGACATCCACGGGAAGAAACGGAATGTTTCTATTCTAGTCTGCCGGAAACCACACGGCCAAATAAATAAATATTCCTGGCTAAATTACATGCTGTGTAATTTGTAATTTGTCCAGGAATACCATCTAATCATTAATCAGCTCCCAAGCTAAGCAAAGCTGTACAAGCTTTGCTTAGCTTATGGGTACTAGACAACTAATATATGTATAATTTTTATAAATAAAAATATTTTTGTTTGTAAACACATACACATAATACACAGTACACATCCACATCAAGACAAATAGACATTACTTGTACTTGATAGCATTATTTGTAATGTTGTGTTTGTATGCTTGTCCAAGCCTACTACGTACTCTTAAATTATGGTGTTAGAGCAGACACTAGACACTTGCACGTCACTTCCGCTTCTTAGGACCTTACTAACTCAAGAGCATATCAAAACAATAAACAATTGTTATTTGGCTGCAGTTTTCTCTAAGGTGGAGATAAACATTGTGAATACGTGCAAAAGGAACACAGGCAAAGAGAAAATAAAATACACGGCATTTGAGAATACGGCATATTCTCAAATATAAATTTTGTCTTACGAAACCGCAAGCGAAACACGTCCTTTTATTATTACTGCAACGTATGGAGAGGTCTTTCATAAGCATGCACTTTATGAAATTGTTTCACTTTGCTGGAGTTATCGGCTCACACAACTACAAAAGCGACATAATTGAATAAAAATACGAGTTAGTTGCGCGCTTCTGAGCATGAAAGAAAACATACGGTCGCATGTTCAGAACTTTTTCAAAGTCAAAACTCTTTATTGCATAACTAAGTGTATAGAGGATCTTAGACTTGTACAAGCACTTATAACTTAGTCACCTTTGTGATCGCGACTATTTACTTATATCACTATGTACGTGAAGCATTTCGGTACATAAATATAGGAACTTATTTACAAAGTGCATTCCTAGAATTTTCATGATGTTTTAGAAGTAATGGTCAGTATCATCATCATCATCCGGTCATTTTAGTCTCCACTACAGTCTCGTCCGTCCCTGACAGAAGGAGGATTTGGCCTACACTCCCCACGCTGGCCAGATGGGTTGGGGAGGCCTGATCGATGTTTTATAATGTATTTCCCTTTAGTCGCCTTGTACAACATCCACGGGAAGAGATGGAGTGATTCTATTCTAGTCTGCCGAAAACCACACGGCCAAATGGTCAGTATAATACCACAAAATACAGAGAGTATAGAAGTATACCTCATGCACGTACTGTATTCTTGATACCTAGACTCGCGCAAAGGGCTGTCAAAATGCCGACGCGCGTCATTCAACAGAGAAAATTTTAATTTGTGAGTCCATTACAGTGCAATAGTACATTTTTTTGTATGAATATGTTTCTAAAGCTATCGTACATAAATTAGAAAATGTAAACACAATATTTTAATTTCCTTGAACAATGAAATTGATTTGGTAGTTTTTGTCAAATTAAATATTTCACTAGGTATTTATTACCTACCTACTCACATAGCGCTAATATTGATGTTATAATTTCTTTCTTTGTGGTGTCGGTGGTGATTACTTTCCACCAGGTGATGGAAAGTAATCACCACCGCTCGCTTACTCCCCCTCATATTTATAAAAAAATATAAATATAATAATAATAAATATTTCTGGACAAATTACACACTGCCATCTAGTCCCAAACTAAGCAAAGCTTGTACTATGGGTACTTGATAACTGATATAAGTACATTTTTTTTTGTAAATACATATTATATTATAAAACTAGCTGTGCCCGCGACTTCGTCCGCTTGGTTGTGGGTGAGAATGTGGATGTGAATATTGATGTGGTCACGGATGTGGATATGTATAAAAATTACAACAACCCTTCTCTGTACACGACATTAGATATATTACCGTCGATGATCAAAGCATATAAGTTTCTGGGATCGCTCACGCGCGATAAAGCCACATAAAGCTGACCGTGCGAAAAACAGCTAACAATTAAATCCACACTCGCAGCTTTCTGCATATATTTTTTGCGCCAATTTTGGGCACCCATCCTAGTTGGAATCACGACAGGGGTTGCTTAACTTGCGTTAGCGCTACGATCTCTAAGCATCTCTATCATTGTATTATTTACTTTAACGATGATAACATAATACCTTTATAAAGTTGCAGTCAATTCAACTGAAAAGTTTCAGTCAATTCAACGAATTAGTTATTTTGTACCATTTTATATGTGATTTTTTAGATTGATATAACTTTTTTGTTTATGAACCGATTGAAATAAAACAAACACTAAATGTTAAGTTGAGCAAACCTTAACGTATTAGTGAAAACCGCATTCAAATAGGTTAAGCCGTTTCTGAGATTAGCGTGCACAAACGTACGGACAAACAGACAAACAGACAAAAATTCTAAAAATCATTGTTTTGGGTTCTATTGCGTTCATAAAGCACCCCTATATTAGTTTTTCTTAAATATCTTCAATGTACAGACAGCGGCCAGTTACGATTTTATTATATGTATTGACATAGAAAAAATCCAGACCAAGACAAATATACATGTTCATGCACACAAATATTTGTCTTGTGCGGGGATCGAACACGCGACCTCGCAGTCAAAGTGGCCATTGCTAACCATTTCACCACCGAGCTCGTATTATATATTAAACCAGTGTCAACACTGCGGCCCAGCACGATATATTAACCCGTATTTTTCACGTTTATTTATCTAAAAACCACGCTAACCAAAACTCCAGCACAGTTTATTTAGTTTTAACTTAATTAGGATTTTCCTTTGTGTGTGCTTATTTTAATAGCCGGCAGTTTCGCCGGTGTTCTATTGAGAGTTAAGTATTAAGTTTTATAGGAAAAATATTAGTTTCAAACAACTGAAGTGTAATTAACCCGGGCGTAAAAGTGCTTATCTTCGTTCAATGAGTTTTTAAATAAAAGTTTCGGAAAAACCGTTTTTGTTCGACAGTTTCCACGGAGCAAATATAAAGAGAAGTTAAGAATAGATATTTAACCCGCCACCATGCTTGATTTATCTACAAAGATGGCGGCACACTGCAATTTGAAAACAGTAAATATAAATGAAATAATTCTCCACCATCACAAATCTTCCTGTTATTGCAGTTGGAAAGATTACTCGACTGGTAATCGAGAAAAATGAAATGAAATGAAACGAAACGAAACGAAACGAAACGAAACGAAACGAAACGAAACGAAACGAAATGAAATGAAATGACTAATAAAACAAAATAATATAAAATAAAAAATATAAATTAATACAGAGAATGTCCAACTTAGAAATGTCATATAGATCAAATTAATATTTCAACAATTAACAAGTACACACAAAATTTATGAATATTTGTCATAATGGTAGTTATCTTTTAATAAACAGTAATCAGAATTTTTTTTTTTTTAATTCTTCAATACTATAGATACATTCTTTTGAGAGAATATTGTATAGCGACTTTTTAAAAGTGTTAAAGGGCAGTGTCTTTATATACTCTGGTAGCAAGTTATATAGCATTACAGACATATTGAAGCTATTTTTTGAAAAACAGGCTGTACTACGTGAGGGCACGACCAATCTGTTAGGGTACCTAGTAGGAAAGTTTAAAATTTCCTTTTTCGTAGTATATAAGGCCGAATTTTGCTTCACGAATTTGCAAATCTCATAGATATACATAGCAGGCAATGTCAGGAGATTTAATTTTCTGAAAACTGGTCGACAAGATTCCAGAGGTTTTGCACCACATAAAGCCCTTATACATTTCTTTTGAATGATGAATGCGCGATTGACATCTACAGAGTTCGTGAGAGGTCGTGCGTTCAAATTCCACTTAATCGGGGGAGGTGATTTTTTTCATTTTCATCAACTATTTATCATAATGTTATAAATAAAGCACTTGTGCTTGTGGTTTCCGGCAGATTAGAATAAAATCACTCCGTCTCTTCCCGTGGATGTCGTACAAGGCGACTAAGGGAAATACATTATAAAACATCGATCAGGCCTCCCCAACCCGTCTGGCCAGCGTGGGGAGTGTAGGCCAAATCCTCTTTCTGTCTGGGACGGACGAGAGAGGGCCGTGCTCCTGTAGTGGAGGCTAAAATGACCTGATGATGATGATGATGAAAGCACATGTACTGTTCCACGTAATTGTATTTAATTTTACCGACCGGTTTCGCCGCTAAGTCATTATCAAGGTAAACAGACGGTGTTTGTGTTTCTACAAAACATTTTTATTTTTGATAATTATTGCCATTGATTGCACGGTATAAAAATGTTTTATGTTTGTAATGTTCCACCAAGTGCCAACAGTCCACAGTAACAACTTTATATCAACCATTTAAATAATTATATTTTGCAATTTTTATTACACTTAATATTTGAATTTAAAAGAAAAGATTTTGTTTGTTTGCTTCTAATATCTTTATTGCACTTACATCTGTCTCCAGCAACCCGCAGTAGAGCAGCGTGGTGGAGTATGCTCTAAACCTCTTTGAATGAGGGGAGACCCGTATCTTAACAGTGTGATTAATAAGGGTTAACGACGACCTACATATGTAAGAATGCTTAACAACATAAACATATATATTAGTATAGTACAAAAGCGGACTTATCAATAAAGCTTAAACTTTTTTAATTAAATAAATAAATTATAAAATTTTACTGCCTAATTAAATATTGTTATTACATACTTCTGGAAGTTAGTATTCATACTTATCTTTGCCATAAACGTAAGTGGGAATACTTACTACTGCACTAGATCGATCGGAATGAAATTTGGCATTTAGTCTTTATTTATTACTAGCTTTCGCCCGCGGCTTCGCTCGCGTGACATTCGGGGCAAACACATGTTTACTCAATAATCAATAGAAGTACTCGTGTAAAATTTAGGATAAAATAGTCCAACTAATCTCGTTTTCCCATATAAACCAACTAATCTCATTTTTCCATACAAACTTTGGACCTCCGTTTTACCCTCTTAGAGGTAAAATTTGAAAAATCTTTTTAAGTAATTCGTGTCCACTACGTTATATTTTCAAATCGATGCCATTGTCCTAACTAACGTCCCAGAAAACCATAGAATCGACACCCGTATTGATATTATGACATTTCAACCCCATTGCACCCCTACAGAGTTGTCACGTCGGCTATGTTGGATTATTAAATAGTTGTTTTTTTCGTAATCAGCGACCCGATATACCATAAAACCGACCAAGTGCGAGTCGGACTCGTGCACGATGGGTTCCGTACCATTATCTATAAAAACACATTTATTGTATGGGAGCCCTCCTTAAATATTTGTTTTATTTTTATTTAATTATTTATTTTTAAAGTGAATATGTAACTAAATATTATGACTGAGTATTTCAGGCGTTTACCTATTGCCGTTATCAATTGTGAGCAAAAAAAGAACAAAACGATCACGTTTGTTGTATGGGAGCCCCCATAAATATTTATTTTATTCTGTTTTTTAGTATTTGTTGTTAGAGCGGCAATAGAAATACATCATCTGTGAAAATTTCAACTGTCTAACTATCACGGTTTATGATATACAACCTGGTGACAGACGGACGGACGGACGGACAACGGAGCCTTAGTAATAGGGTTCCCTTTTACCCTTAGGGTATGGAACCCTAAAAAACAATACCTATGACGATTTTCAGACTTTTTTTTAACACATTTTATACATTTCAACGCCATCGCACCCCAATAGGAGATGATGGTCACGTTTTCACCCTACGGGTACAATAAATAACAATAATAGGTAATTTCTGGGATAAAAACTATCTTAGGTAAGTATGTCCTTACCCAGGACTCAAGGTATCTCTCAACCAAATTTCATCTAAAACGGTCTAGCGATTTAAGCGTGAAGAGGTAACAGACATTCTGTCGCATTTATAATATTAGTATGGATTGGCGTTCCGAAAACCCGTAAAAACGACACATATATCGATATATAGACATTTCAACCTCATCACACCTCAATAGAGGATGATCGTCACGTTAGCCACGTTGGATTATAAAATAATTGTTGTTTTTGTAATCAGCGACCCGATAAACCATAAAAACAATACCCATGACGTTTTTCACCCCATTTTACTCCTTTAGGGGTTGAATTTTGGAAAATCCTGAAACACGTGTTTACTCATTTAAGTATAGAAGTACTCGTGTAAAGTTTCGGATAAAAGAGTCCAACTAATCTTGTTTACCCATACAAACTTTGGACCCCCGTTTCACCCGCTTAGGGGATGAATTTTGAAAAATCCTTTCTTAGTGCACCCCTAGACATCATTAGGAACCTACTTGCCAAATTTGGAATCTCTAGACCCAGCGGTTTGGGCTGTGCGATGATATATAAGTCAGTCAGTCAGTTTCTTCTTTTATAGTTCTCCTGCACCGCTACCTGTTAAAATTTGAGCCTCGATTATATTTTGTTGCAACTGGGTTACTTTTAGCCGAGTTCCATTGCAAAGTTGTGGTCTTAAATTTCGGAGCAGAATAATCGGAATGCCAATTTTTTTCGGATATTGCGACTTCTGACTGAGTCGGCACGCAAAGGCATAAAGACTCATTCATAAAACTATTAAGCTTTCTTATCTTTTGTTTACATTCACAGATGGTCAAATGCTTTGTTTGTACAACGCTCAAAAAAGTACTGTTTATTTGGTGAGGGCAATTAACTTACCGTTCTTAGGTACCTGCTTAGCATCCAAATGTGCAACAAAAAATAATGACGTAATAACATCTAATTAAACTCGAAAGTAATCTACTTTTAACGAATGAAATAAACAAAACAATCACCCAACTAAAGAAAACAATATTTAATAACTTATCTACTAAATTAAGCAAATCGAATTGTAAACAATTTGCAGTGAATAATAATGCATTTGCAAAACAATAATTGTCACGTGTCAGCACGTTTGGGCAAGCACACTTAGGCATATTTTTTCTATGCCGTACTACCATCGTTTTTAGGGTTCCGAACCTCAAAAGGAAAAACGGAACCCTTATAAGATCACTTTGTTGTCCGTCTGTCTGTCTGTCTGTCTGTCTGTCTGTCTGTCTGTCTGTCTGTCTGTCTGTCTGTCTGTCTGTCAAACATTTCTATGTCGAGAATGCGTGGAGGTATCAAGCTGAAATTTGAACTGTATATACAAGTCTACGGTCCCATGAAGTTAAAAAAAAATCAAACTGCTAAGTTTACGTAGAAAAAAGTTACGGCCGTTTATTCAGCAAAAAACGCATATTTCGACACACTCAAAGGAATCAAAACCTATGGGGTACTTCCCGTTGACCTAGAACTATGAAATTTGGCAAGTAACATCGTTATAGACTACAAGTACAGGAATAAATCTCAAAACTATACATTTGTAAATAGATCTAAAAAAATAGGGGGTCTATATTTTTTATAGAGTGTCGAAATTTCAAATTGAAACTACTAGTTCAAATGGGATATCATATGAAAGGGCTTGATGTACACATTGCAAAATATATTTTATTTATTTTTTTCGACGCATTATTTCTTATTTATAATGAAAAATATCAAATTTAATAATGATACTACGTACCTACGGAACCCTCGGTGGGCGAGTCCGACTCGCACTTGTCCGGTTTTTTTACTCATGTGGTACCTACCACGCCGCGTAACAACCCCCGCCCGCTCCCTGCCCCCCGCGCGGCAACACTCATTGTGTACGGGCGCGGTGCTTGGCAAGTTTCTGACTCAACCATAAAAGATAGACATATGCTGTCTTGGGATATTTTTTATATAATTTTAAGGAGAACATTTCCGTCATACATGATTTCTGTGTAGCTTTAACCATTAAGGCTGAACACGCGACGGAAGCTTAAGAAATGGAGTAACTTGTCTCGTTTTCCCAACATTTCCCTTCACTGCTCTGCTCCTATTGATCGTAGCGTGATGAAAAGTATACTATAACCTGCCCAGGAGTATGAAGAATAATTGTACCAAGTTTCGTTAAAATCCGTCGAGTAGTTTTTGTTTCTATAACGAACATACAGACAGACAGACAGACAGACAGACAAAAATTTTACTGATTGCATTTTTGGTATCAGTATCGATCACTAATCACCCCCAGATAGTTATTTTGGAAATATATTTCATGTACAGAATTGACCTCTCTACAGATTTATTATAAGTATATAGCCGTTCAATTGATTGGCTATTTTAACCAGTTGGCTGCAACGCCTGCAACAGATACAAACATGGTCACCGTGTACACGGAATCCGAAGAAGAAGAAGGCTTTAATATTTTAACAAAATCTGTATTTACATATGTATGACCTATTTATTACAACTATAGCGTCCAGAGACCCACAAATACGAAGTCCTTTGTCTCGAGCATTCCGCCTCGAGGAATTTTCATCTGGACAATGGGTCCGCCGAATATTTTCATAAACGTGACCCCTATTGTTTTTATCACAAAAGCTATGGTAATTATATACAGGAACATAGTATGACTGTATTTATATCGGAATATCGGCCACAAGCAAACATCACTACTGAAAAATAAAGTTTAAAAAACTAAAACCCGACTACTAAAAACACGCTCTAAAAAGTACGAAACAAGAAAATAGTCTCCGCTGAAATTATTATGTACATACTATAAAACAATTACATATTTTTAAATTAACAACTTACTTACACGTAGTATATTTTAACGTAGTTTTTTATACGTCATACTGATAGAGATATGTTTAAAGGATAGTCGTGATCGTATGCCACCTACTGTATCAAAACAGATTCATTATAATAATGAAATTAAATCAAAGTGGCATACGACCACGGCTATCTTTTAAACATATCTCTATCAGTGTGATGTTTAAAAAGTCTTAAGTCTTAAGTCATCATCATCATCAGCCTGTATCTACCCACTGCTGGATATAAGCCTCCCCCAATGCTTTCCACCAGATACGATCCTCCGCCTTCCGCATCCAGCCGCTTCCAGCCGCTTTCTTAAGGTCATCGGACCATCTAGTAGGAGGGCGTCCAACACTTCGTCGTCGTAAGTGGCTCACTACCATCTTCGGAGCCAAAGCCAACCTCACCTGCACGTGGTGCACCCTGCCGATAAACGGACGAGGCTCTGGCGACAGTCGCCAACCCGCCTGCCCAGCGTGGCGACTTAAGGGCATTACTCCCCAATGCACACAATACTTAAGTTAATACGCAAAAGTAGGAAAAAAATAATTACAACATGGGAGCCTTCAAGAACAGAGTCTTTGCTTCCCTTAAAAGGCTGGCAACGGATCGGCGATCTCTTGGTGTTGTTGATCTCCATGGGCGGCGGTGATTGCATTCCAACTCACATGCTCGTTTGCCCCCTCACGTATAAAAAACACAACACTTTACCCTTACAATTACGCTTCCTACCTCTCTTTTCGCCAGAGCTTCGTTTGTCAGTCAGCAGAGTGCACCGCGTGCAGGTGAAGTTGGCTTTAGTTCAAAGATGTTGATGAACCACTTCCACCCCTAAATATGTATGTATGTTTGTGGCTAGATAATTTTTGAATCCCTGCTCCTATTGTAATGAAATTAGGTATATATGTAAGGCACGTGAATATTATACTCTAGTACTAAATACAATCCCACCAAAAACATTCTGTAAAAAACTAGCCAAGTCTCGATGGAGCTGCTTGTTTATCTCTAAAAAGTAATGAAATCTAGACAAAGTCGTGCCAAGTCTAATGTTCCTTACTGCGATTTCTTTATTATTATAGTTAATGTTGTGTGACTTGGCCGTTGAAGGGTACACAAGGGTACAAAACCAGGTGATCCATGACACCATTGCACCAATCTGTCGCCAGAACCGCTACCCATTGACGATGGAAAATTGCCACTTGGAAAACGTTGATTCAATAACCAGTCAATTGTAGGCTTGATAAAGCTGCGTATTTCAATAATACTTATGTATAGGCGATCCTGAAAAAAATCGCGCTCGACAGATACTCATTAACCGCTGGTTCGATTTCCATGAATTTTAGAAGTAGGCGACGTATGTAAAATTAGATTTATTCTCTTCAGACCCACAGTACACCTGGCCATACCTATGGTGGTACGGTAGATCTTTTAACATTTAACCATCTATGATATAAAAATGAATCGCTGAATCTGTTGCTAAGCGCAAATCTCGAGAACGGCTGAACCGATTTCGCTAATTCTTTTTTTAGAATATTCCTCAAAGTACGAGGATGGTTCTCACCTAAAGAAATATTTTAAAAATTGCCTGAAAAAGTCTAAAAACAACACTTTTCCATACTCCCATACAAACGATTCGTAATAATACTTAAAAGTCAATTTGAACTTTAATACCATATCATAAAGGAAGGCAAAACAATTGAGTGACGTTAGTATCGTAGGCGGTACGAAGTTCGCCGGGTCAGCTAGTACTGAATAAAATGAACGTAGTGCTGTGAACCCCCTTACCATCTCTTATTGCGATTCAATAATTGAATAGATTGCTTATTCATACCAATGAATAAGCGACTCTATTCCATTTGAAATAGAGTCGCTTATTCATTGGTATGAATAAGCATTCTATTCAGTTATTGAGTCGCAATAAGAGATGGTGGTAAGGGGGCTGATGTACCGGGTAGACAGACAGAAGGGAGTAAAGGGTGTTATCTCTCGTAGTGTAGTCGTCGTCGTCGTTAACCCTAGTTCGTCCCACTGTTGGGATAAAGGTCTCCTCTTAATTGAAGGGGTTTAGAGCATACTCCACCACGCTGCTCAACTACGGGTTGGCGGTGTGTAGTGTTAATAATTAATTTAATATTTTATTTATGTAGCAAAAATGCATAGATTAAAAATTGAGTTGCTAAAACTTTAACTTAATAAAACCGCAGATTTGCACGTATCAAAAATTTGACAAAAACTTAAAAAAAATAGAAGTAGCATATATAGTTGTATTTATGTGATACATATACATGGCCTGATACAACACAATGACAAAGTCAAATAAAAAAGAAGTTTCCTTTAAAGCACAAAACAAAAGAAAGAAAATACAGAAGAAAAACATAGCTAACGATGTACAAATTGATACGTTCCCCCGACCATGTGTACATCAAAGAAAAATAAAAAAAAACTAGGTTTGTAGTACGTATCAATAACGGGGGCCCTCTACTGTATAAATCATCTATACGTCGAGGGAAGCTCTATGAGTTTGGAACAAGGTATAAGCGGAAGCGCAAGCGAGAGACATAAACGGAGCGATTTAAAAAAAATGTGTTAATAAAAGAATGGTTGTCTGTAAAGTCGGTTTATGGTCAATAATTTTACGTGATAACTTCATAAGAAAACATCGGCCGATGGAGTGGAAGAGAGATAGATGCGTCACAAGCAGAACGCTAAGGCCGATCGTGCCTCTCCATCGCTTGTTCCGTGTTCTCGCTTGCACGTTCGGCTCAGGCGGAACGTGACAATGAGTCATGCATTTTCGTACATGCAGCGGGCGTTCATCGATTTATAAGACGTTATCACGTCAAAATATTAATTTTCAAAAATAATTTTTTACAGGATGCCAACGAATGCCCCTCCAAAAACCTCAGACCATATACACTTCAATATTTTAGTTAGATAAACTTCAATATTTTAGTTCTAGTGGTTAAGAATAATATGATGATTTGTTAAATCAGCCAGACAGTCAGCTTTTTCTTTTATTATGATTACAATAGTTATTTTTACCATTTCTTCCCCACTAAGGTTACAAACAAGCATACAGGACGCCTGATGGAAAACAGTACTGCAGTCTATGGACGCATTTATCAGACTCATCACTTTCGCATTGCCGACACTGCAAAGCATCATCACAATCGTTTTAAAGACCTCCGTGTTGTCTTCCAGGGAATAGTATCTCGCTCAAAGTTCTTCACTTGGACGCTGTCAAGTAAAAAAGGGTCCAATAATCAATAAGGAGTTTAATCCCGCGGGCAGAGACCGTCGATCTCATTGGCCGGTACAAATTGACAGAGAAGTAGTGAGGGGTCACAATTTCACACGACTTTTCTTCGGGAGACATGATTACCATAATAACAAAAACACACTACACAAAGCTACACGTATAATGAATTTTTTTTTTAATAAGTTCGTCGCCTTAATAGTTGTGTAACTTAATACAATCATAGTAAATTACTGAAGCGTATTTCTACGTAATAGATTTCCTTTGAAATTCGTTATGTAAAAAAATCTAAATCAAAAATGTAAATTTTTGATTTAGATTTTTTTTTATATAGAAACTAGCTGTCCCGGCGAACTTCGTACCGCCTAACAATCAATGAATGTCGTGGTACATATTAGCTGAACTAAATTTATGATTTTATGGAATTAAAACAATGAATAGTAGAAAATAATAGAGAAGCTCGATGGCGTCATTGCGCGTGTCAGTCTAATTGAACACGCAAGTTAAGCAACGTCGACCGTAGCCTGTACACGGATGGGTTTATATTACCTCGAGCTCCTCCGTGATTCGAAAGACACGTTAAGCCGTCGGTCCCGGTTGTTATCATTAGCTCATCTTGAGCTCCTCCGTGCTTCGGAAGGCACGTTAAGCCGTCGGTTCCGGTTGTTATCATTAGCTCATCTTGAGCTCCTCCGTGTTTCGGAAGGCACGTTAAGCCATCGGTCCCGGTTGTTATCATTAGCTCATCTTGAGCTCCTCCGTGCTTCGGAAGGCACGTTAAGCCGTCGGTCCCGGTTGTTATCATTAGCTCAACTTGAGCGCCTCCGTGCTTCGGAAGGCACGTTAAGCCGTCGGTCCCGGTTGTTATCATTAGCTCATCTTGAGCTCCTCCGTGCTTCGGAAGGCACGTTAAGCCGTCGGTCCCGGTTGTTATCATTAGCTCATCTTGAGCTCCTCCGTGCTTCGGAAGGCACGTTAAGCTGTCGGTCCCGGTTGCTATCATTAGCTCATCTTGAGCTCCTCCGTGCTTCGGAAGGCACGTTAAGCCATCGGTCCCGGTTGTTATCATTAGCTCATCTTGAGCTCCTCCGTGCTTCGGAAGGCACGTTAAGCCGTCGGTCCTGGTTGTTATCATTAGCTCATCTTGAGCTCCTCCGTGCTTCGGAAGGCACGTTAAGCCGTCGGTCCCGGTTGTTATCATTAGCTCATCTTGAGCTCCTCCGTGCTTCGGAAGGCACGTTAAGCTGCCGGTCCTGGTTGTTATCATTTAATGACAGTCGTTAAGTGAAGTCAGTGGCCTTTAGGCGGTTCGGAAACACTGGCCTCCGCCAACCCGCAGTTGAGCAGCGTGTTGGAGTACGCTCTAAACCCCTTCGGTTGAGGGAAGACCCGTATCCATAAAAACTGAAGATTTCATAAAAATAAAGATTTCCTTATTGTTAATTTAAAAAAAAAAAACGTTTTGTTTTATTTTTTTTAGTTTTGAAATAGGTTTTATCATTTTGGTGATTTGTAATTGTCATTTCTTTTGATGTTTACTCTGATTTGATTCTTGCGCTCGAACCCCATGGGAAAAGCGTTTTCACCCCTATCGATTTGACATTTTTAAATTTTCATAACAAATCACAGACAACTTTCGCGACATAAAAGTGACACCAATCGATTTGACGTTTTGATATTTGACAACCAATAAATATCGTAATCCCTTTTTCAACTGACACTTTCATTTGTATGGGAAAATGTTTTTTCTTTTATTTTATTTTTTCGAGAATTTTCCAATGTTTTTAAGAGTTATTGTGCTATTCGGGACGGAAACAAATCCAACAAATCAAAAACCATGGCAATCGGTCCAGCCGTTCTCGAGTTATAAGTGTTGTAACAAACACGACTTTCTTTTATATATATAGATTAAGTAACAAAATAGAGTGGTATTAATTTTTACAGACTTTTAATTGTAAGAAAAACTCCATTAAAATCTGAACATTAGTAACGCTTCATCATAAATATATAAAAAATGGAAATAAATCATCTCCCCTTCTTAAGTGGGATCCTACCTAGGCGAGGAGGTAAAATTATCCATATTTAAAATATTTATAATATTCTAGCAAGTTGGCCGAAATATGACCATGACACCATAAGACCATGACTAACGTTTCATTATTTTAAAAAGAGATATGTAAAAACCAAACAAATTTTCAACGATATCCCACATAATGGGGCACTAGTAAAAACAACATTCCTGAGATGTAAAAAAAAAACATTTTAGATATAGGGATGGCTTCCTAATTATTATTTTTATATTATTTTAGACAACAGTCGGGACCGACGGTTTAATGAACGATTGGCCCCCGAATTAAGAAGAAACAAACCCATCCATAGACAGGCTATGTTGCTTAACTTGCGTGATCGATTAGACTGATACTGACAAAACCATCGCGCTCCTCGTAAAGAAAAAAAAATACTGTCTGATAAACTAAAATAGGCATTTAAGGATATTGCAGCAGGCACTCTGGACAAATAAAACACAACTTTAACAGTGGATAATTTACGACATTCAGGATTCAGGCGAAGCTTAAATACCAGACGTACAGCCTAGATTTATGTTCAGCCATTCTGAACGACCTTTCTGTGAACTATTGACTTTTTCGTTACTATGTACTTGAAAAGTAGCCTTTATTGGATTGCACTTTTGTACATTGTTGCAAGGTAATGTTTGAATTGTGGAATGCCTGCTCAGGTTTTCCCAGGACACTATAGTAAAGTTCTTCAAAAAGGACGTGAATAGGATTTTGCAGGATTGGTAATGCGCGATTGACGATTACAAGCATCTCATCATCAAATAAGGATTGCATTAAAAAAATCAAACATTTTTTTTATATGAGGGGGGGGGGGGGGGATAAACGAACTGATGGACAGCAATCACCATCGCCATGGAGATCAGCAACACCAAGGGGTCGCCGATCCGTTGCGCCTATACTCCTTCCTTTCTTTCTGGTGACCTCACTCACTCGCAGAAACACACCAACCCTGAACGTAATTGTTATTTGGCAGCGGTATTCTGTGAGATGAAGGTACTTCCCCAGTCGGGCAGCTTGAAAAATATGCTATGCCATACCTCGACCTCTCTTAAAAAGATTTAGAATATAAATTAAATGAATGTAAAGTCAACCACTTGTAGACTTGAACACTTTCAGCATAAGATGGAGCTACGTAGGCACGAGACGCACAATTCGTAGCACTTACTCTCTTACACTGAAATTGTTTTAGACCATCTAGTTGAACAGTCGTTAGTTCTTTTTTTTCAATGGCTCACCTCTCAGATGACCAACCCAACATCCCTAGCTTTATCTTGGTGACGGTACACCTTAGAAAGGTGCTGGTCATAACTGTTTTGATATAAAAGATGGATGTTGGAAATTTTATATTTTCCATGAAACTTTCAGATAGACCAAGGTGAAATATTGTAAAAAAAAACTTAACGTTTCTAGAAGGTGGACGGTGGTAAATAAGAGGTTCCGCCCTACTATTTCACAAGTTCACGGGTGTGAAAGTGATGATGCAGAAGAAAACCAGTTAATAAATTGATTCAAGAGCACGACCCCAGTGGTCGAATAGCTAACCATGCCCACTTTGACACCGGGGTCGCGGGTTCGATCCCCGCACAAGACAACTATTAATGTATTTAAGTATAATATCAATTATGTATAGTACAAGTTTTGAGTAGTTAGAGACTAGATGGCAGTGTGTATAATTCATCCAAGAATATTTATTTATTTTTATGAATAAAAACAACTCGACTTTTTGCAGGAAAATGGAGAACGCTCTATTTATATCTCAAATTTGCCGATAAACCGGTATTGGGCTATAAACGCTTGTAATACCCTCTGGTGTGTCAAAACAATCTCTCGTATTATTAGCCCGTAACGTTATTGGGTCCTGCGAGACCTTCGCCACGGACACGGGTATAGAGTCCCTATATATTGCTATTAAATTAAGTATATTGTACACACGAATCCGCCTGCGAAGAGTTCATGAAGTGTGATAGACCGAAATGATACCTACCTACTAATATTATAAACTAGCTTTCGCCCGCGGCTTCGCTCGCGTGAAATTCAGGGCAAACACGTGTTTACTCATTTATCTATAGAAGTACTCGTGTAAAGTTTAGAATAAAATAGTACAACTAATCTCGTTTCCCCATACAATCTTTGGACCCCCATTTCACCCCCGTAGGGGATGAATTTTGAAAAATCCTTTCTTAGTGTACCCCTTGACGTCATGAGGAATCTATGTGCCAAATTTGGAATCTCTAGACCCAGCGGTTTGGGCTGTGCGTTGATATATCAGTCAGTCAGGACTTTAAATTTTATATATTAGGTTGGGGAAAAAGTCTTTTCGTATTTTATATGAAAATTCAAAACATTTTTTAATAAAGTTTATTTACATTTAACTAAAGTATGTAGGTGCCATTATGTTCGATAACTTTTTGCCATCTTGTAGGTAGAGACATGATCCCATTACTATAGAAATTATGGGACTTCTGTTCAAAAAACCGCGACAAGTGGTTTTGGCAGTGTTCTCGTGATGTTAACCTGACATTGCCTAAAGAATTCTTAAGAGACCGAAACAGGTGGAAATCAGAAGGTGCAAGGTCAGGACTATACGGCGGATGCATTAACACCTTCCAGTCAAACTCTCTTAATTTTTGCTGAGTGGCTAAAGATGTGTGAGGTCTAGCGTTATCATGGTGAAAAATCACACCCCTTCTATTAATTAATTCCGGCCGCTTTCTCTCAACTTTTTGCTTTAATCTCATCAGTTGTTCACAGTAGAGTTCAGAATCGATAGTCCTGCCTGGCGGTAACAGCTCATAATGAATATCTTCCCTTCCAATCCCACCATACACACAGCATCACCTTGTTGCGGGTTAACCCGGGTTTCGCCAGAATCTGTGAAGCCTGGCCGGCCTTTGACCACGACCTTTTTATGCGCCAAAACTGTTTTGTGGTCAATTCCTAGTTCTTCAGCTACGTCGTAACTACTGATATGCCGATCTTGCTCCACTTTTTCAGAAATGGCATCCATTTTATCCGTAACAGGGCGACCAGAGCGACGTGCATCTTTCACATCAAAATTTCCGGATTGAAAACGCTTAAACCAAATTTGTGCCACTCTCACAGACACTGCACTAGGTCCATAAACGTAACAAATTTTTTTCGCAGCTTGCGTTGAATTTTTACCTTTTTTGTAGTAAAATTTTAAAATGTATCGAATTTCTTCATTAGATTCACTCATCTTGACAGTAAAAAAAACAAATGAAAATCACACATTTACCTAATTTGAATTTGGAATTATCTTTTTTAAAATTAAAACTTTTTAAAGATATCAAAACCTGCTAGATTGCTTGGAATCCTCAAGGAAAGCGGAAACGTGGCCGTCCGAAGCAAACCTGGCGGCGGACAATCACTGCAGAAGCGAAGGCGATAGGGATGACCTGGAGCGAAATAAAGCGCGAAGCTCAAGACCGCTCGGGATGGCGACGTACTGTGGAGGCCCTCTGCCCCATCCAGGGGACATAGGACATTAAGTCAAAACCTGCTAGATACAAATGGTATAACCAAAGAGATTTTATTACAAGTTCATACATACTATAATGCGAAAAGACTTTTTCCCCTACCTATTATATAGATATGAATGAGAGTTTGTCTTTTACGCTTTCACGCCGAAACTACTCAACCGATAATCATGAAACTTTGTACACATATTCTCAAAGGTATTAGGGTGATACTTTTGATTAAAAAAAAAGTAAACGCGGACGAAGCCGCGGGTGGAGGCTAGTACATAATAATGAAGACAATACGATAGCACGGTTTTTAGGACATTTTCTACTGCGTACGGTGAAATTGTGGAATCAACTTCCCTCAACGTTGTATTTGTTAGGAACACCCTAACAAATACAACTTGGGAGTTTACAAGAAAAGAGTTTTATTTTACTAAAATGTTGGCAATGGATCAGTGACCTTTTCGTGTTACTGATTTGAGGAGAAATTTGCATCTTGCGTGTCTGTTATGTGATGTCTTGAAATATTTCAGTCCATTTCATGACAAATATTGCACGAGACCGACGCGCTTTTTACTGGCGAACTATTCTCATAAAACAATGGCATTCGAGGATAGTTTTCGTTATCAAGCCACTAGGTGTTCACCTCTCTTTTCGCCGGAGCCTTGTTTGTAGAAGAAGAAAAAAGAAACAAACATAATATTTTTGACAGCTTGTGTCAAAACAGTAGCATGTAGTTGTTTGCCCCGTAGGATACGTCCCGTACGTGCTTCTGTTTGAGGGAAAATGTATACCATATTATTATGGCGATGGGTTCAAAACCTTCGATAGACTGAGCTTTGCTAGGATGGCTAGGAGTATCTCTACCGCTACGAACTACTATGTATTCTACAAATACAACATGGGAACGGATCAGCGACCCCTTGGTGTTGCTGATTTCTGTGGGAGGAGGTGACTGCTTTCCATCAGGTGACCCACATGCTCGCTTGCCCTCCCCCCCCCCCCCCCTCGTCATTATAAAAAAAAGTTTCTCTACACTACGAAGAATCAAATAAAGTGAAACCTGTTTAAGTGAGACATTAAGGGATCTATAAATTTATCTCACTTACAGAGGTATTCCACTTACCCAGTGTCTCAGATATCCAGGTATATATAAATATCTGTCTCATTTACAGAGGGTTCCATTAATAGAGGTCAGAATACAGGTTATTTCAGTTATGGAAGTCCGATTATTAAATAAAATAACGCATTATTTAATCATTACACGAGTTTAAATATTTATTGAAAATAAAAATAAAAAATATTAAAGGTAATAAATGTAATAAACAAAAATATTCAACCACGTTTTTTTTTATAAATAGTACAAAACTGTAAAAAGAATGTATCAATTGTAAAAATCGGTCATTTTCTTTTGAAAGTATCAGCCATCAGATGTTTTTTGATGTTATAACTTTCCTCACCATTTGATGTCATTTAAAAATAACTGTGTTAAATTTCTAGTGCTTTTACTGCTACACGTTTAGAAATTTTTACTAAATTTATTTCCGAGTCCATTTCGACGTCGAATAAATGTGAAATGGCCCAAGTTAGAGAGGTGATAAATGAATGTTGTCTCAGTCACAGAGGTTAATCCATATAAAATTCACTCGCTGTCACAGTTATAGAGGTAACTATGACTATAAAATCAAAGTAACGAACCCCAGATATAGAGGTTTACTTCAGTGCCCAAGGTGTTGGGACCTCAGCATGAGTTCCAGTCCCACTTCTTAACCAAATTTCACTGTATATTGATATATCGACCACTTTAATTAAGTTATCGATATATCTACAACTTTGGTTCTGCGTCGAATTTCATTGTTTCGGATTTTTCGCCCTTTCAACTCAATAATTTTAAGAGCTACGAGGGGAGGCCAATAAGTTCGCGGAATGGAGGGGTTGATGGGGATAAATTTACCCGTCCAGGTAGGCACTAGTTAAGCACCTCATTAAGAGTATATATACCAAGTTTGAACCTAATCGTGTCATTAACTTTTGAGTTATCGACCTGCAAACAACTAAATCGGGAAGAAGTCAGCCAGTATGGAGAAAATTGAACACCGTGCCGTTATTAAGTTTCTTACCAAGCAAGGAAAATCCGCTCAGACGATTTTTCAAGAGCTGTTAGCGGTTTACGCGGACTCTGCCCCTGGTAAAACCATGGTTTACAAGTGGCATGGTCTTTTCAAACAAGGAAGGGAGTCCATTGAAGACGACCCCCGCTCCGGACGGCCAATTGAGGCCACCACACCGGAAATCGTCGAAAAAGTAGAAAAACTTGTATTGGAAGATGCCCGACTGAAGAAGAAGCAACTTGCAGCAATGGTTGGAGTATCCGAATCAAGTATTTTAAATATCCTACATCATCATCTTGGGATGACTAAAGTCAGTGCAAGATGGGTTCCGAGAATGCTCACGCCACTTCAAAAACGCGAGCGTGTCGAGTGCTCTCACCAGTTTCTGGAGCTCTGTGGAGAGAGAAAGGAAGAAGTTATGGCCCGGATTGTTACTGGAGATGAAACCTGGGTTCACCACTATGAACCTGAGTCGAAGCAAGAGTCGATGCAGTGGCATAAAAAAGGCACACCTCCTCCAAAGAAGTTCAAAGTGTCACAATCGGCCGGAAAGATCATGGCGACTATCTTTTGGGATACAGAAGGTATTTTACTGATCGATTATAAAGAACGTGGTGCGACTATAACGGGACAGTACTACGCTTCTTTACTGGAAAGATTGAAAGAAGCCATTAAGAAAAAAAGAAGAGGAAAACTGTCAAAAGGTGTGCTCCTTTTGCACGACAATGCACCCGTCCACACGTGCCATGTTGCGACGGCTGCCATTCACCGATGCGGCTTTGAACAATTAAACCACCCACCATACAGTCCAGACTTGGCCCCCAGTGACTATTATTTATTTCCAAAAATGAAGAAAGAGCTGCGTGGAAAGAAATTTGACGACGATGATGAAGTCAAGTCGGCAATTTCGGCCTATTTTGACACCAAAGACAAATCATTTTTTTTCGATGGTATAAACAAGCTATTTGAGAGATCCGAAAAATGTATTAGGGTTAAAGGAGAATATATTGAAAAGGAAAAATAATTTGGTGTTTAATTTCAACCTCCTTCTCTCTCATTCCGCGAACTTATTGACCTCCCCTCGTATATCGCTCTCAAACTTATTAAGTTGCAAAGGCAGTGGGCAAACCAAATCGGCCGAGTCAGTATTAGATGGGCCGATGACCTCATAAGAGCAACAGAGCGGATAAAAAAAAATATTGGGAAAGGCTTAATAAAGAATACAGCTGTCAGCAGAACTGATGACGACGTTACCTAAATACTTTTGGCTGATGAATGGTCAGGATTTGTGTTGATGGATGAACTAATAGGTTTTATATATGCTTCTGTAACTCCATCAATAAGAGCTTAATGTTATTAGATCTATTTACTAAAGGGAAGGGCAGATATTCTGGAATGCGGTAACAAATATAAATAACAACAATACGCCGTGTATTAGATGGTACAATCACCCAATGATAAAATATACTATTTTGTAATATGTAGTAACGTTTTAATAGTTGATCATATACGAAAATATCTAATGTTAACACTGAACTAACAATAACATGCGAGTTTTCAATGCCAAAATTTGCATGATTGCCCTTTGAAATTACAGCAGTGCAAATTCTTACCGTCATCTGCATAGAGATTGCATGTAGAGTGAAATTGCTAAGCGGTTGAGTTAATAAATATAGCTAAAATATGAGGACACATCACACTGCCTTGAGGAACACCGGCAGTCGTACAATGCCAAGAGAAAAGTCTTTTGAATTAGTATACGCTAGCGACGCCGAAACCCCCATAAATATAAGGCATATTAACAATTTGTGGAATAGGCACGTTTTTACATAACTGTATCAAATATTTGGACAATATAAGAATATATAGTTTAAATAAATAAGTAAAAGATCCTATGAAATCCAATAAAAAGTTTTGAAACATTCTGACCTGGCGAGGTTTGACTCTTTAATTTTGTGTACAAAATTTCGTTGGAATTAATTTACTTTCAACAATTGAATATCT
The DNA here is from genome assembly GCA_937001555.2 of Hypsopygia costalis. Taxonomy (NCBI): domain Eukaryota; kingdom Metazoa; phylum Arthropoda; class Insecta; order Lepidoptera; family Pyralidae; genus Hypsopygia; species Hypsopygia costalis. Next base: position 24,375,403 of record OW443338.2, on the reverse strand, counting down.
ATAAATTTTTAAATTATCATATTTTAACGTATGTAGGTACTCTACAATGTAAAAGTATAGTACATACGTTTATCATTTTATTAAAATCGTTTTATTGATTCAAAATTTAATATGATAATTAGAGATATTCCGACTTGTTGGGAACTAGCCGGTAAAGACGATTATACGATACCTTTCGTAGTCGGCAAAGAGCGCCTACTATTCGATTTCTTACATAGTATGCATTTCTCAATAAAATGTATAATGGAAGAATAGGCTATTTGACAATGTTCAAAAATTGTATAAATTATTTAATAATATCTCTGCTATTATTTAATAATATACTGCAAACTTTTATTCTAATATCTTCCGTCCGACTTATTTTAGGGTCGATCAAAGTTTGGCGGGAAAGTCATAAAAATACTATAACTTTTATTATGATACTAATTACATAAACGTAATATTTAACATAGCTGTCGTACAAATGTCTAATTTGATGCATACAAAATACAAACCTGTGACGTAATAACTCAGTAGCCTTTTGTATGGAGCGGTTTCGGGAAAGTCCAAAATTATAATTTACAAATTAATATATCTCGAGAGATTTTGTGCTATCGAAGTAATTCTTTCACTTATGGTTATATTATTGAGACGTCCTTACATATCAAACCGAAAAAACGTTGATTAAATAATATATTACACTTTTTTCCTTATTACATTTTAATTGAGCTATTTCACTTTAATGAAATTAACAACACCGCCCGATCCGGCCAAAGGCAAAAATTAAGAACCAATACGAAGTATACAAAACGTTCCGACATGCTCGCAGGCAGCGGTTAAGATTTGCCAGCGTATCAGCTGTAAACGAAGCGTCACGGAAATTGTCGAATAATCTCGAAACTCTTTACAAATCGACTAATCGGCAAGTCGGCCAAAGTTATAGTCGGCACATCTCTAATTTTAATAAAATCATTTTGTGCCGCTAGACGTAAGATTTCAAAATTAAAGAAACGTAACATCGAGGGAGAAATTTATCAAACAGCTCTAAGTGACTTGCGTATTGCTAGATCTCATTATCGCGCTGCTGTTGAAAAATCCAAAGGTAATTTATTAAAACGTATTGTAGAAAGATTAAATAGTGAGGGCCCGTGGTCTCCCCTATATAACGAATTTAAAGCAAATAGGCGGATTGATCAGGCATACGTATCCAATATAAAATTTAATAATTCACATACCCTTGGTGTAGAAGAGACCGCTGAGACAATTCTGCATGCGTTAATTCCTGATGATTGTGCCGATGGTGACAGTGACTACCATCGTGAGGTTAGGAGCGCGGCGGATATGTGCCCCTCCACTCCAATATCAAATGTACCGTCGATGGATGAATTTATGTCTATTGTTAAAGCTTTGCCTACAAATAAAGCCTCCGGTGATGATAAGATTTCGAATAGAATGATTAAAGAAGCTTGTAAAGTAGCCGCTGAACCTATCTTAACAATACTTACTCGGTGTATTGTAGAAGGTCATTTCCCTGGCATTTTGGGAAGTGGTGTTATAAAAATAATACCAAAAGGCGGTGATAAACCACCGGACGATCCGAAGTCCTACCGTCCTATTACTCTGCTACCGTCGTTGGGTAAGCTGCTTGAGCGCTTGGTTGTGCCACGGTTGCTGCCCGGTGGCCCGCAATTTCATAAAAATCAGTACGGCTTCACCATTGGCAAGTCTACTGTTGATGCTGCGCTCGCAGTGCGCAAAGTTGTTGAACTCTCGGAGAGCAAGTATGTTGTAGCTATTTTCTTAGATATCTCAGGTGCCTTTGATAATGCTTGGTGGCCAATGTTGTTGCTGAAACTTAAGGTGAGAGGTTGCCCTAGCAATATCTACTCTCTCATTCGATCGTACTTTTTGAATGGTACAACTAAATTAAAACTTGGCCATTATGTTGCTTCAAAGGTGCTCACGCAGGGCTGCCCCCAGGGTTCAGTGTTGGGACCGTACCTCTGGAATATCGGTTTTGATGATTTTTTTAGCCTACCCTTACCGGAAGGGTGCTCGTTAACTGGTTACGCTGACGATGGTCTCTTATTAATCAATGCTAATTCAAGATCTAGCATAGAGAAACTAGCCAACACTAGCCTAGGCCTAATTTCAGATTGGGGTTATCGTAATCGTCTCGATTTTGCGCCACATAAAACATATCAACTCTTGCTTAAGGGAAATTTACAGGTTTCACTTCGATTTCATTTTAATGGAGTATCAGTTGCTAATAGGGGTTCGGTTTGTTACTTAGGTTTGCTTTTGGACAGAAATTTTAATTATATTGAGCACATGAAGCAAGTAGGTGAAAAAGCAAAAAAGAATTTCTATGCCTTAACACGAATTTCTACCTCTACGTATTAACTTTCAAAACGTTAAAAACTATTTATACCGCCACATACTTAGGTTGTGTTACGTACGGTTCACCTGCGTGGGCAGATAGGGCTACTATAGGTGCAGCACGTCGTAAATTGCTTCAAAGCCAGCGCCTTGCTCTGATATTTTTATGTAAGTCGTATAGAACTGTAAGCACCGAGGCACTACCCGTGCTAGCGGGTGTTTTACCGGTAGACTTAGAAGTACAACGCCGCGCTTCAATGTACTATACATCTAAAAATATGGTCCCTGATTTCTTGAAAACGCGTGATCGTGAAAAAATAGTTAGACTGTTCAAACCTATTAATGAAGTATTTGAAACATTGCTGTCTGAATGGCAGGAAAGGTGGGAAACTTCTACCAAAGGACGCCACTTGTATCTGTTCTTTCAATCGGTAAGAGATAGATTAAAGAAAAAGTGGTTAGAAGTAGACCACCCCGTTGCGCAATTTTTAACTGGACATGGCAATTTTAAAGCTAAACTCTTTTCGTTTAAATTAGTGCCGTCGCCCTTATGCGAATGTTCTACTGCTAATTCTGAATTCGATCAAACAGCACACCATGTTCTCTGGGAGTGTGATCTTTGGCAGCGGGAGCGGGATGACATGTTGAATTCATTGCAAGTTGCATCCGGGGTAGTATACTATTCAGATTTGGTAGCAACAAGGGAGAATTACCAAGCGTTCAGACGATTTTGCAATTCATATTATTGGAATCGATGTGTTAGGTAACAACTCAATGTTTTAGGTCCCTAATAGTGTTAGAAACTTAAAATCCGTGGTGCACGGCAGTTGAGCTTCACTTGACTAGCCATCTCTTTAGGCTTTTAATGCCTTATTTGCCATATTGCTGTCTCTCACATTGCTAAGAGGGGAAGTCAAATTCCAAAAGCTTCCTACTCCTTCTAATTTCTTCTGATTAAATTCGTTGTGAGTTCCAAGGCAGCCGTAGTTTTACCCCTGGGACTGCAATGGACTTCATTGTTCATTGCCTTTTTTCGCGGTCGCCGCTGTTAATCCTGGCTACACAGGAGATACAGTGGTGGGAATGTGTGGTGGGCCCCCAAATAAAAATCATTTTGTCCTTAAATGTTGCCATTAGATGACACTCGTTAAGCCAAGTCAGTGGCCTTTAAGCGGCTTGAAAGCACTGGCCTCCGCCAACCTGCAGTTGAGCAGCGTGTGCAGCATACTCCACTATGCTATATACTCTTTCGATTGTGGGGTCCCTGCAGTGGAATGAATAAGAGGTGACGACGATGACAACGATTTTGTCATTAACTCTACTATATTATCATCATCATCAGGTCATTTTAGTCTTCACTACAGGAGCACGACCCTCTCTCGTCCGTCCCAGACAGAAGGAGGATTTGGCCTACACTCGCCACGCTGGCCAGACGGGTTGGGGAGGCCTGATCGTTGTTTTATAATGTATTAACTCTACTACATATTTTGTAGCAATAGACCGTCTACAACACATGTGTATACAAACTAAACACAAGATATAGAAATAGAAAACACAGTTACTTGACTAAATAACGGCTTGCTTATCGAGCTAGCGCTCGGTACTTTTTGCTAGTGGCATTTCAGTTTATCTGCGGGTAGATTGCTTCTTGAATTGCAAATTTTGCCCGCTTCCACGAACAGTCGCCGTTAATTTTTTATATACGGAGCTAGGGAATTACTGCGGTGTTTATGTTTTCTAAGGAAATGGTCGCATTTGTTTAAACTATGTTGCTGTTTTCTTCAGAATTTCGTTCAAATAAAAAAATATTATTGGCGTGGAGTCGTTATTGGACGGATTACAATGTGGGCTTAAGGTGACAAATAAGCATTTGAGGAGATGCTTGTTGGTAAGTATTTACCGTATGGACGTTAGTAACAGCAAGGGCTATAACTCACGCGTTGCCGGCCCTGTAAAAACCCCTTCACATCTCTCTTGAAGAACTCCCTAATGGAAAAACCTCGACACAAAGTTCATTCCAGAACTTGAGAGTTCGCGGAAAAAAACCTCTTTGGAACCGCAATGTACGCCACTATTTTGTCTCCAATGACAACCGTTAATAATTCGGGTGGCGTCGGCTAATCTGCAATAAACCTATTGGGAGTGTGGTTGTGCGTGTTCTCTGGTCTTCGTAAATAAGAGATACTCGTTTCACTGAACACTGACTTTATTCGAGGTTGTCACATACAGGGATCTATACAAGAATTAGTGTTGGCTTGGCGGGTGCCGTGCGGTGACTAGTAGTAACTCGGACGCCACGCGTCCCCGTGCACGGAAAAGCTGACTCAACAGACCGACGCTAGCACGTTGCTAGGGTCGCCACAAACCAGTGCAAGTGAGGAGTTGAAGACACTCTAAACATGTTCAATTGTGGCACTCATGTAATATCACCTTGCTGATGAGTCTAGATTTACGGTAGAAGGCAGAAATTCAAAAAACCAATGCTATTTCTATTTTATCCATTTCTTTATCACATTTGATGATAGCTGTCCAAAAATGATTCAGAAAAAAAAAATTATCTCGGGGATGTAGTCACTTTGAAAATAAGGTTCAGTGCGAAATAATTTTGTCGCTAGATAGGCTAGTCATGAAGTATTTACCTAGAGAAGTAACCTAGATGAGACATTGGCTATTTGATAAGTACACATCTGGTGCTGGAAGGAGAATTGTACATATAATTTAACCAAACTGTTGCCAAACTGATGGACAAATTTAGAGGAACGCAAAAAAAAAGGTTTAATATCTCCTGTTGTAATTATCTTGCGTACTGGCCACATACATTAGTAAATCTTAATGTTATATTAAAGCACTTGTACTATTCCACGTTATTATACTTAATATTACCGACCGGTTTCGCCGCTAAGGCATTTACCGTATGGACGTAATATTAAGTATAATAACGTGGAACAGTACAAGTGCTTTATTATAACATTATGATAATAATGTTCCACCAAGTGCCAACAATCAACAGTATCAACTTTATTAGTAAATCTTATTAAAAAAAAAACCGGCCAAGTGCGAGTCAGACTCGCGCACGAAGGGTTCCGTACCATTATCTATAAAGACAGCAAAAAAAATCACGTTTATTGTATGGGAGCCCCCCTTAAATATTTGTTTTATTTTTAATTAATTATTTATTTTTAAAGTGAATATAAAACTAAATATTATGTGAGTATTTCATTAGCGGCAACAGTAATACATCCTGTGAAAATTTCAACTGTCTAACTATCACGGTTCATGAGATACAGCCTGGTGACGGACGGACGGACGGACGGACGGACGGACAGCGGAGCCTTAGTAATAGGGTTCCTTTTATACCCTTTGGGTACGGAACCCTAAAAAGGAAAGTTTTGGAAAATTCTTTTTTTTTCGAATTTCATTAGTTTTTATCTAATTATTGCGTAATAACGTAATAATGTGTTCTTCATACTGCGAAAAATTTTGCCAACTTCTGAATTTAAGTTTAAATTCAGGTTTTGTTTAACTCATCCATGATATTTTGCTTTACACACACTTTTTTGCGTTTGTCTAATTTTGTCCAGGAGTGTAGTTTGTTGGCGAAATTTTCGCTAACAAACTGACCAATTCAACTATATAGCTTCGTTCGGGAGCTATAGTTTCAGGGTATCCCAGCTATGCACAGTTTCATTGTATTTTCTACAGAAACTATTACCTAATTTGACTGCAAGTACATGACATCGTATAAATGGTCCTGAACGAGCGCAGCACGGTATGTTGATGTTTATGGCGACGGCTTTGTGTTAAAAATAGCATCTTTTAATAGCTTATTTTACGGCGGCGAAAGATTTTTCATGCTATTCTTACATTATCGTAAAGTTGTTTCACATTGTGTGCTTACTTTCTGTAATGGAGAAATAAAATTATGGTAAAATGCACTATTGTGCTTCTTAGTTACATGATAAACTGGCTTAGTCGATTATTATTATTTTTTTATGTGAGAGGGGGGCAAACTTGCATGTGGGCACCTGATGGAAAGCAATCACCACCGTCCATGGAGATCAGCAACACCAAGGGGTCGCGAATCCGTTACCAGCCCTTACTTTATTTCTTTCTGGTGACCTCACTCACTCGCAGGGACACAACAACCCTCAAGGGAACTGTTATTTGGGTGCGGTATTCTGTGTTCTTTATAAATATATGAAATTAATTAATTAAACATACTTAAGTTAAGCTACGTTAGTACTATTACTTATACTGTGGTTAAGCTTTACCTATTATTTAGACGAGCTCGTTGTAGTCGTTTCGCTACAGTAGTTAGTCTAATCTAACACGCAAGTTAAGTAATGTTGACCGTAGCCTGTCCAAGGATGGGTGTATTTATCTCGAGCTTCTTCGCGCTTCGGAGGGAACGTTAATCCGTCGGACCCGGCTGTTGTCATTAGATGACAGTCATTAAGCCTAGTCAGTGGCGTTTAGGCGGCTTGAAAACATTGGCCTCCGCCAACTCGCAGTTAAGCAGTCTGGTGAAGTATGCTCTAAATCCCTTGCATCATCCATGATGAAAAACTAGTGCCAACAAGAAAGATGAGAAAAGTTATAGGATTATACGAGATGTCAGCATGTCAGGGGATCTGAGAATCTGAGTCTCCGTCAAAAAGAGTATGGCCGGCTAAGCCGTCTCTAGATGATGGTGGACAGCATTGATATTAGAATTAAGTCCCCTAACGTTACAGAGCTCAACGCAGAGCTCACCTCTGGGGGAGGTGCCACCACACTCTTCTTGCGTTTACTCCTGGCAGAAATATAGAGCGGCGAGCGAATTCCCGCCCCAGAATATGCATGCATGCATTACTCTTATGTTGCGAGCGTCCGTCTATCTATGGGTTAAAGTAATCGTTTTGCATAAGCCGGTGTCTTATTAAGTACGCTTATTTCACACGCGAAGTGAAATAAACAAACAACGGGTTGCATTCCGGGAGTGCCGGCAGAAGTGAAAACTTGAACATTAACGTTGTGCATTTTTGAATATTTTGGAATGGTTAGTATATAATTTCGCATGAAATGCTTTTTTCATTAATAGATGCACTTTGTTCAATTTCCATATTTTAAACACTTTATATACACGAATTTTACAAGCCATAAGCAATCACCATCCGTGGATGCGCGTAGCTGACTGTAGTACAAAGACACACGCACACTCGCGCAAGCGTCCTGTGCCGCACTAAAATTTACTTTATGAGTTAAGTATTATGTTCTAATTTCTTTTAAACGCCAACGTCGTTCTCGAACGAGGTGTTCACTACGTATTTCAAAATTATATTATAATTATATCGTCTTTTCTTTAAGTTGAATTTTGTAGTCTCGCAGCTTTATCTTACTATTTTGATGTCAAAACTATTTCGATTCAAACCAATCTCAATCGTATCGTCTTTGCTTAAAGTTGAATTTTGTAGCTTCGCAGCTTTGTCTTACTATCATGACACGTGATTCTGACGCGAGTTTAACATTTTTACCCATCCCAAAAAGTGCACAACGCCACTAAAGAAGTTTTCACTTCAAAAACCTCCACAGTCGAATGCTTTAAAAGGTAGTATTAGAATCACGTATTGATTCGGTGTGCGTGTATTCCCGAAGCTCGCCTCGTTAGCCGCTCGCTGTCTTATGACATTAGCGGTCGACGGTCTGGCACGTCCCGGTTGAACGGTCCAGGCCAGACTACCAGTTTATATGATGTATTTTTAAAAATATGTACCAATAATAGAACCTATTCATTAAAGCGATAGGGGAATTTTATATACCGCGTAATGTTATAGTAGTTTTTTAACAAACATACGACGTAAGCTGCCTGACTGGGGAAGTTCCTCCTCACAGAATATCTCCTCCTCCTCCACCGCCACCTCCTTCTCCACCTCACAGTACCGTAGCCAAATAGCAATTCCCTTGAGGGTGTTCCTGCGAGTGAATGAGTTCACCAGAAAGGAAGGATGTGCAGAATGGCGGCGAGCGAGCGATATTTTAAGTTGCGAGCGTTCTTATGTCTATGGTAACCGTTTCACATCAGGCATGTTGGTCTGCCATCCGCCGTAGTATAAAAAAATAGCATTCTATAGTTATAAATAAATATATACATATTTCTTGACACTTTACACAGCGCCACCTAGTCCCAAACTAAGCAATGCTTGTACTATGGGTACTTAGATAACTGATATGTGATAGAATACATATAAAACACATAGACCAAGATAAACAGACATGTTCATGCACGCAAATATTTGTCTTGTGGTGGGATCGAACTCGCGAACGCTGAGTCAAAGTGGCCATTGCCAGCCATTCGACCATCGAGCTCGTCTTAATTAAATCAAATCTTACATTATCTTAACCAGCCAATTGCAATTTTAAACTGCTTATTAACAAAGCGTTCATTTAAACCAGCTAAGCCACGTTAAACCCGTGATTTATCCCATAATCGATATCTGCCAATACAGATAGCCGGGAAAGGGCCGCCTGGGTCATTAAAGGCATCATTAGCGAAGATCATCAGTCTCATTAGAGGCAACCAATTAGCAAGAGCCTGCTAAAGGCAGTAACAAACTGCGCAACAGTGTAGCCATTTGCGTAAGTTGGAGACTACGCCGGTGTTTATGGAAGGTCAAATAATTGTACAATACTATATACTTTATTGTACCAAAAGGAAACAAAAATATACAGAGAAAAACAATAAGTACTAGTACAAAGGCGTTTTGTACTTAAATACTAGGTTTAACAAAAAACAATAGATATGAATAGCAGGTATTAAAAGCTATTTTTTTTATGTGTTATATGATTACAAAATGGTTTATATGCAGGTTCGTAGTCAAACCTTATACATTCCATTGCTGGGATAGACGAGGGCTGACCCTTTTATTGTTAAGGATAGGAGTATATAGAATACAAATGTCCAGGACATGCTCTTATAATATGATATTTGATTATGTAATTAAATTAATAATGTACTACTATATATAAATATGTAATTGTAATTTGAATTTTTGCACGTCTGCATGCAGACTGAATACACGAACTGTAAATTGGATTGTCAACTTGTAAAAACTGATGTATTCTGCAAAATAAACATTTTGACTTTGACTTATTTGTAAGTGTATTTATTTATAGAAAATAGCTCGTTAATCGCTTAGTGCTGACGTATTTTTTTATACGAGAGGGGGGCAAACGAGCATGTGGGCCACTTGGTGGAAAGCAATCACCACCGCCCATGCAACACCAAGGGGGTCGCCGATCCGTTAGCCTTTTAAGGGAAATAAAGACTCTGTTCTTGAAGGCACCCATGTCGTTGCACGGAAATACCGCTGAGGGAAGTTGATTCCACATTTTCACTGTTCGTGGTATAAAATGTATTAGGAAACGTACTGTAGTAGATCGCCAATTATCAAGATGATATGGATGGAATTTGAATTTATCGCGAGTTGTACGATAGTGTAGTATATTCCAATATCTCGTGTTTTATTTCATCGTATCGCTACAATATAAAATTGTACAAACCATCTTTGTAACCAATTTTTTTTATACTACGGCGGGTGGCAGACAAGCATACGGCCCGCCTGATGTCAAGCGGTTACTGTAACCGTATTAATGCTCGCAACATAATATACTACTTGTGCGCCTTCACCCCCGCTGCCAACGCAGCATCTCCTTTTCTGGTGACCTCACTCACTCGCAGGAACACAACAACCCTCAAGGGAATTGTTATTTGGCTGCAGTATTCTGTGAGGTGGAGGTACATTCCCCAGTCGGGTAGCTTACAATTACGCTCCCTACCTCTCTTTTCGCCAGAGGTTCGTTTGTCAGTCAGCAGGGTGCATCGCGTGCAGGTGGAGTTGGCTCTGGTTCAAAGATGTTGATAAACCACTTACACCCCAAAATCTAGTATTACGTTATTATTATGGTCCTAATTATATTATATCAAACGAACATAATGCGTCATAATGCGTATTATTAAAATAAATTAATGAACTAAAGCGACTTATTATGTAGGCGACTTGTTTTGCCGTGGAGCCGCGCCGGTTTGACCACTTCTCTAATTGACTGCACCGTGACAAGACTCCGTTTCACTTGCATTATTGCGAAGTAAGGGGCTGTTAATTGAAGAGTTTTGTATGGAACTTGTTCACTTTGTTGTTAAAAATAGGGTGAATGACCTAAATTCACATACTCTACATTTTAGTCAAAACGTGATGCTTGGCCGTTTTGCTACCGTTACGAAGTTTTCATTGGCATTCGTTCATCGTGTGTGAAATAAAACAGCCATGCATCACGTTTTGACTAAAATGTAGAGTATGTGAAGTTAGGCCTGCTGGTAAAGTAAGTGCGCATAGATCAAGAATCTTGGCTCTACATGAGATCTGACCACTTTTTCATAGATTTTGATTATGGTGTAGTGTAGAGCTTGTAGGTTTAGAGCGTGTAGTCTTTAGAGCTTGGCTTTATACGAGATCTGATAACTTTTTCACAGGGTAAGCTATGTAGACTCGTCTTGACAACATTTTTACATGACAATGTTTTTGGTGGGATAGTCATTACAAAATATATTAACAATAATTTTAACAAAAAAAAAACGATTCCAAACTTTGCTTTACATTTATGTATGTATTATTAAAATTTATGTATGTGTGTAGATACAGGCTGATGGTGATGATGATGATAATGAAAAAATATGGGACCAATCTGGAAGTATACTCTTTCAAATAAAAAGAAAAAATTCAAATCTGTTTATAAATGACAGAGTAATGAAATAACAAACCTAACAGTGGGTAAATCCAGGCTGATGATAATGAAAAAAATGAGGGACTAATCTGCAAGTATACACTTTCAAATAAAAAAAAAAAGTCAAATCGGTTTATAAGTCACGGAGTAATTAAGTATAAAAAAAAATACAGCCGAATTGAGAACTTCCTCAATTTTTTTAATTGGTTATAAATCAGTACTCTACCTTTTCATTTTATAAAGGCCTCTTTTTGGTTGCATTGGTAGTCGAGTTTGTGGAGCGAAAACTGACTAGCGAAGAAGACTGATCCGTCACACTTGAGTACGTAAATTACGTAATGCATAACGCTCGACTTTATAACGCCGGGTAAAGTCGGGAATAAACGAGGCACAGAGATAGATTAAATTAACAGTATATACGCTACATAATGACATGCGATTCATGTTTCTATGTCTTAAAGTTTTGTAATAATCTATATAGATTATAGACCAATTCGTTACAGTCCAGTTTTCTGAGCAGCCCCCTTATTACCATCTCTTATTGCGATTCAATAACTGAATAGAATGCTTATTCATACCAATGAATAAGCGACTCTATTTCAACTGCAAGAGAATCGCTTATTCATTGGTATGAATAAGCAATCTATTCAATTATTGAATCGCAATAAGAGATGATAGTAAGGGGACTGGAGCCCTACCGCCGAAGCTGAAGCCGGTTACTATCGGATTTTTGGAATACAAATATCAAACTTCAACTTAGATTGGTAATAATGTGTTTAGCTTAGCTAATAGAAACCCTGGAGCTCTACCGAATGGGCTGAAGATGTTTCATTAACTAAAACGTAAGACCTATTTCTCTAATCAAAATATGGTAATCGGCTTCAGCTTTTGCGGTGTGGCCCCTGCCCCCTTAGCCAAGTGTAATTCGTAACGTAACGAACGTTAGATAAATGACATTTGTCAAAATCGAACATTTTAGTATGAGAATTGACAAATGTCACGTAATCTATCTAACGTTCGTTACGCTACGAATTACACTTGGCTAGGGGGGCTGGGGACCTACCGCTGAAGCTGAAGCCGATTTCCATCCGGTTTTTTGATTGTGAAAATCGGACTTCTGTTTACATTTCTGATAAGCATCTTCTGTTGAATCGGTAGAGTGTCTCCATCCCTACCGGCTGAGCTTATTACTATAAGCACTAATTTAGGTTGAAGTTAGATTTTCTCAATCAAAAACACCGATGGTAATCGGCTTCAGCTTCGGCGGTAGGGCCCCTGGTCAAGCTTACGTAGTCTTTTTTTCTGTTTCTTTTTTATTCAAAGGTAACTGTTGACATTATTGCGGCAACTCACTAAGTTACTTTGTTTCTTACCCGAAAAATAGTTTAAACAATTTCAAGTTTTAATTGTAATTTAAATTCAGTAGGTGTTCAGAGCTCCGCTTAGCTGGGAATTTAACTCGCCACTAATTCAGTTACACTGACTGGACTACCTTCCACGGCACGGTTAACTTTAAGATTTGCTGCAGACAAACTGTTGGAATTACTTAGTGAATATAATATAGCATTTTAACTGGATAATATATTCTGCTACCTGTATTATTGGAATCGATGTTTTAGCACAAGCACAGTATAAGTAAAAGTACAGTATAGCCACTCCCTGCCGCTGTCTCGTGTCGGCCTTACCTCCCCTCTGAGACGAAACTGGAACAGTTTGTACGGCGCCGCATGCACACACGCTCATTCTCGCTGTGTACTGACGTCATTGTTTAAGTATCAGTTACGGGACATTCGTATGGTGTGGTTTTAGATAACATGCCACAATTTTAGGTTCCTAAGCGTGTTATATTTGGAATAATCTATGCACGGCAGTTAGGCTTCCCTAGATTAGCCATTTGTTAGTCTGCCATCTCTCGTATTGATAAGGGAGAAATCAAATTCCAGCGCATTTCATACCTATTAATTTCTTCTGATTAATTCTCTGCTAACCCGCATTTGATCAGCGTGGTGGAGTATGCTCTAACCACCATCGATTGACGGGAGACGGATGATGGGAGACGGGTGAGGGGAGACAGGTGACGGGAGACGTAATCATCCCAACAGTGGAATGATTATGAGTTGATGCCGAAGTTTGTCGTAGCCTAAGGGTACTGTTACTTGGCTCCGATCATCTGTACTTCCCCAGTCGGGTTCCATATGCCCTGCCTCTGTTTCTTCAGAGTGACGAGGCTCTTACCACAGACTCCTTAATACTTCCTTTTCTGGAGGAACAGAAGTAGGCCATGTCTAGTCGGCAGGCTGCAGCACGTGCAGGTGAGGTAGGTTTGAGCTTAAGTGTGAGCAAGTGGCACCCTCTGCCATATTTCACAACAACTTCATTAACTTATTATACCGATGGAAAATTGCATGTTTTAAAGCTAATTAACAATGTAAGGGTTAAACGCAAGCCTTTTGAGCCAATTAGCGACTGGAAAATTGGCGCTTTAGTGTTGTGAACAACACGTAAACTGCTTTTTAGATTAAGTTATTTTTGTATAACCTTTTGTTCGGCATGTAATCTCATTGAGTGGAGCAAGCGAAACGCTTATATACGCCGAAAAGTCATTCTTGGATATGAATAGGCTCCAAATAACTAAACCGATTTTGATGAAACTTGTTACAATTAAAGACCTGGATATGCTTGAGGATTGTGTTGAAATAAAATTGAGGTCATCAAGGAAAACATGAGCCGCGTTGTTTCTGGCAGACTAGAATAGAATAACTCCGTCTCTTCCCGTGGATGTCGTACAAGGCGACTAAGGGAAATACATTATCAAACACCGATCAGGCCTCACCAACTCGTTTGGCCAGCGTGGGGAGTGTAGGCCAATTCCTCCTTCTGTCTGTGTCGGGCGAGAGAGGGTCGTGCTCCTGTAGTGGAGACTAAAATGACCTGATGATGATGATGATGATGAGGGAAAACACACTCGGCTAATCTACTCGCTCCACTCAACCTCGATTTCGGTCTCGTGGGCTAGAATCCAGCCTAATAATATTTTACATGGCGGTACCTATTTAGAGTAAAATAAAACTAAGGCCTTCAGCGCACGGCTTGTCGTGTAAACGTAGCGTGTACGTATATACATGGGGTTCGAAAGTGTATCGAACATAAACAATTCCGCACACGACCCGTCGTCGCTGCGCAGCCTAACCAGCAGTTTAGCCGAGTTGCCTATTTTGTATTGTATTGTAGAGTTGAAAGACTAAGTGTTTTAGGGTGTAAGTAACTAGCTATCATCTCTGAGCCTAAGGCAACCTCACCTGAACTTGATACCTGCTGATTAACTAAGAAGGCATTAGCAAAAAAAAGGTAGGACACACTGCAATAAGCTGCCCGACTGGTGAAGCTTCAGCTTCTGCCCCTGTAACTACGTACAGGGGCAGAAGCTGAAGCCGATTACCACCGGAATTTTTGAATGCGAAAATGATACTACTGCTTAGATTATTGTTAATTATGTTTAGCTCAGCTGGTAGAAACCCTAGAGCTTTAGCGACTAAGCTGAAGATGTCTGTCAATATTTTTAAGTTAAGACCAACTTTTGTAAGAAAAAAAACCGATGGTAATCGGCTTTGCGCTTAGCTGGTAGGGGCCCCCCTACCCCCTAGCCAAGTGTAATTCGTAGCGAAACGAACGTTAGATAGATCACGTGACATTTGTCAATTCTCATACTAAAATGTTCGATTTTGACAAATGTCACGTGATCTATCTAACGTTCGTTACGCTACGAATTACACTTGGCTACGGGGGCTGGTCGCGCAATGGGAATTGAGGGGAACACAGTAATATGTGCAAGTGAGATGGTTCACATTCTATCTCACTTGTACACATTGAAATGGGTCTGTGTGAGTACTATTTTCGCCTCAACTCTCGTACGACCAAGAGGTCGTATCTGCCCCCTTACCACCATCTCTTAAGGCGATTCAATAATTGAATAGATTGCTTATTCATACCAATGAATAAGCGATTCAATTCTGTTTGAAATAGAGTCGATTATTCATTGGTATGAATAAGCATTCTATTCAGTTATTGAATCGCAATAAGAGATGGTGGTAAGGGGGCTGAAGAAGACTTCAGCCTAGAGTAGTAGTAGAATCAAAGAAGACGAAGAACAACTCAGAGTTCCTCATTTATATATTCTATAATGCACATAAATTAGCATAGCATAGTTAAATCATAAGTGTAAAAACGTGAGCTTATCTCTACAAGAGACCTCTTCCAGCCGACCCTACAGGCAGTATGAGAAAGAGTCACTTGACGGATATTACACTATGTGCGTACTATTAATAAAGAAAGATAAAGAGAAGAAGAAATAAAAAAAATACAATTAAATGATATTTCAACTCGTTAAAGAGTTAGTACTCTTTTATATATTGCTATTGTGATAGACATAATTTACAGTAACATTAAAAACCACTGACCTTTCCAACACCAGTCGGCTCTTTAACGCCAAGTCTCCGTAACAGCGCCGGTGGTGGAGGCGGCGGGGTCCTGTGAAGAGCTGCACTGAACCCGCTCAGTGTCGTCCCGTCCTCGTCTCGTCGGCGTCTCTCGCGGTGTGGGGAACCGCCGCTGCATTTTGTTGTTGTTGTTCTGTTGACAAGAGAAGTTCAGTTTTTTTATTGTGGTCTGCGAAATTGTCTCCAACTCGCTTGAGGGAAAGAACAGGTGAAGAGCAAATGTGGGATCCGTCATCAATGCGATTAGCATTACGCTAACGACTATATAAGAATTTTATCATCATCGTCATCATCATCAGGTTATTTTAGTCTCCACTACAGGAGCACGACCCTCTCTCTTCCGTCCCAGGCAGAAGGAGGATTTGGCCTACACTCCCCACGCTGGCCAGACGGGTTAGGGAGGCCTGATTGATGTTTTAGAATGTAATTCCCTTAGTCGCCTTGTACGACATCCACGGGAAGAGACGGAGTGATTGTATTCTAGTCTGCCGGAAACCACACGATCAAGAATTTTATGCTTCGTCTAAATGGGCAGCGATTAAAAAAAAACCCTATATAGAGTTATAAATTCCATTTGTATAATCCTCGCAATACCCTATCAAACCTTAAAACCCATCAGAAGGTATTCCGTAATCCATAGTTTCTGAGCAATATTCGAAATTATTCAGAGTCAAGTTACACTCTATTTGGTTACTGGACAAGTCCTACCTCTAGGTACTAGGACTAGGGTGACAAACAACCGTGTAAAGGTGGAGGTATTGCTTTCCCAAGAGCATCGTTTGCTAGACGACAGGGTTACACCGCGGGCCTTGCCTCCAATGAAGATGGTGGGCCACTTACACCCCAAACATTATTCATTGTTATAGATATTTAAACAGATTTTTTTAAATTCACGCTCCAAATCTTTTATAAGCTCACAATAGGCGTTTACAGGTTTCACGGTTCTTTCAAAGACAACTCTTTGAATGTCTTCCTCCAACCTTGAGCCGTGATTTGTATTGTCGTGTTTCTTTTTGTTATGGTTATGCTAAATCATATTTTGTAATGTTACTCCGTAGCTAAATGTTACAAATGAGTATAAGACGAACTGTTAAATAAAAATAGATCATAACAAAGCAAATAAATTGAAAATTTCAAAAACCCCCGACCTTCTCGTTTACTCAAGCAACTTGATACCCATTTTGAGGAGTTCTGAAAAAATTGAGGGAGTTGTAGAAAAAATATATTTAACTCGCCATTTTGTGGTGGCGGCCATCTTGGACTTGAAATTTAGCATAGTGTATAGTATTCTACTAATCAAGCTCTTTCATTTGATACCTATATTGAAAGGGTTATGAAAAAATATGAATCCGTTATTTTGTGGCGGCGGCCATCTTGGACCGATTTTCAACAAACATAGAAGTACACTCCCGACTAATTTTCACCTTTCAAATAATAAAAAAATCAAAATCAGTTCATCCGTTCGGGAGCTACGATGCTACAGACAGACACACACACACACAGACACTACAAACTAATAACACCCAGTCGTTTTTACGTTAGGGGTTAAAAATGAAATACGGGAGAGGATTTGGTTAATTTCAGTTCCCGCGGAGTATTTTGCAAAGAGATGTGAGTGAGTCACCTTAATAGAGATCTCACCACAACCTCACGTGCACTTGGCGCACTATACCATGATATCTCTATAAGAGAGAGAGAGGTACGGTATGTCAAACGCGACTCGGGAAGTAGAAATCAGGAAGAAGTGGGAATCCCAAAAAAAAACTCATAGATAAAAAAAATCCTCGTCTCGATTCAAAAATCACACGTATACTGACACTATTTATATATTTAGATGGAAGTGTTAAAATATCGGCTAATTACATTTTCCAGGTATGTTTTTGATTTGCTCTATGACTCTACAAGTCAACAATCATTGAAAAGTGAAAAATGTATCATCAGGTTTAAAATTCAGATGTTTACAGTTTCTAGTGGTAGACTTTCATTGTTTTTTTACAACCCAAATTTATTAGAAAGTGAAATGTTGTGTCAAACTAATATGCGAGGTTGTTTAAAAAGTAGTCATTTCAACTCATAAAAACAAAAAGAGCCGTATAATACCTTTCTAATTGAAAAATAAAACACATTTATTTAAAAGGCGTGTGCCCAAAAATACCGAAGGAGAAGAGAGTCGAACGAAATAAATGAGAAGTACGTGACGGCTCCGGTGACCTTTTTACATTTTTCAAAAATTCGCCGCGCGTCAATACTACTACGGAATATAGCGCAGGCGTAGGCTATCGACAAAAAGTTGCGATTAGTCGTTATGATCTTTAAAGACTGTTAGAAAAAAATATGCAGTCAGCAAATTTTATTTGAAACAGTTCTTTGTTGTGTTGTTTTTAATCATTTATGTAGGTATATAAAAGAAACTGTAGTGCTGTACAAATGTACCTAAAATATCTGTAGCATGTTTAAAATAAAAAGTCTATTCACCCCAGTTTGTATCACATTTTTATTTTTTTTATTTATATATTTTTTTTGTTAGATATTTTTATTTATATTCAATTAAATAAGTTTGAAACCCCATAAAATATGATTAGTGTATTCATTTGTAACTATAATAACGCGAGTACAGATTTTAAGCAATTTATTATGCACTAATGAAGTAAAACAATTACAATAAAAATCTGTAGTAAATAGGTCTTTTTCAATATACGTTTCTTACAAATAATCCAAATATTTACATATAGACACCTATACATAAATACAAACCATTGGCAAAACATGCGACAATGCGACAAAACTGTCGCACCGTTGTTTCGGCGGTTGCCGGAGCGTGTCTCGGTGGTACTAAGGGGCTCTGCACACGGCGTGATGGATGGAGTCTACGTGACGGCTGACGACACCGTCGTATTTTATTTTAATGCCGCCGTTGTACCTCCGAGAGGCTTAAAATTGAAAATTCCGGTTTATTGGAAATGTGACGTTCTCGATGTCCTCTTGGGATGCCGGTATGCATGTTTACGTCGATCAGCGTTATTGAGACACGTTGTTTTCATATTAAAATTATGCAGCATACCATACGTGCACGTATTGAAAAAAAAAGAAAATTTAATTATTAAAAATCATATTGGAAGTAAAGGCACGGTGGACATGCCCACAACCCTTGGGAAAAAAGGACATAATCAAAGTCAAAAGTCCTGCATAAGTCATGATTGTTTTAAATAAATAAATATTTCTGGACAATTTACACAACCCCATCTAGTCCCAAATTAAGCGCAAAGCTTGTGTTATGGGTACTAGACAACTGATAAATGTACTTAAATACATTTTTTTTTGTAAATACATACTTATAATACATAGAAAACACCCAGACCAAGACAAACAGACATGTTCATGCACACAAATGTTTGTCTTGTGCGGGAATCGAACCCACGACCTCGGCGTCAAAGTGGCCATTGCTAACCATTCGACCACCGAGCTTGTCATTGTTCATGAGCATTTTCGTACTCCGACTCTCCCTTGGCCGATTTTCGGGTGGCTGTGACAACAACCTTTTTCGAGGGCTGGATTTGCACCTGGACAAATTGTAAATAACATGCCGTCTTGTGGGTTTCTTTCCTGTCTTTATGGACTGCATCTATACATGAGTAGGTAAGATATTTGCATTAATATAAAATAAATAAATATTGGCAGACAAATTACACAGCGCCATCCAGCCCCAAAGTAAGCGAAGCTTGTGTTATGAGTACTAGAAAACTGATAAACATACGTAAATACATTTTTTTTTTGTAAATACATACTTATAATACACAGAAAACACCCAGACCAAGACAAACAGACATGTTCATGCACACAAATGTTTGTCCTGTGTGGGAATCGAACCCACGAGCGTTGGTGTCAAAGCCGCGTCATCGACCGCTACGCCACCGAGCTCGTCACAATCGTCAAAATGTTATATATGTGTCCTTCATACTAATATTATAAATGCCTAAGTATCTATCTGTATGCTCATCTCTTTGTTAAACTTGTTACCTTTTCACGGCTATACAGCTGAAACGATTTGAATAAAATTTACATGCACATGCTATTATATCCCGAGGAAGAATATAGGGTATCTTTTAGCGCGATAACCGACAGGCAGGCGAAGCCTCGGACAGAAACTAGTATTTTATATAATCTTATGGGACCGGGGAAGCCGGGGCGGGTCTCTAGTCTTCCATAAGTTAGACAAAGAACTTTTTAAAGTTCAAACATATATTATGCTACTTCAAAAATTCCTTTCTTTGCCCCAAATACAATTTGGATAGAGCAATTATCGAGTCACTCACAAAGCAACTTTGAAATTTGATCCACGACCGAATTGTTCGTTAATTTCGTGTTATTTCGGGTTATTATCTTTGTAACTGTAGGCTTACAATGTTTTAGGTCGTTGTGACTTTGTTGTTCAACTATATCAACTGATCGAAATACAGAAGACCAAAAATATACTAAGGAGGCTGCTGAAATCCAATCTGGTCGGTTTTAAACTGAGGGGCAATCGTCTTAGTTAAAATCTCGTTAAATCTTATTATTAATTCAGTTCCGATTCAGTCTCTACCTTATATATCACTATCACATTTGGTATTCATCTCTTATCACAAGGGCTTCATATCCTATCACAATATGAAATTTCCACACATTTAGATGACCTGTGGAAATTTCAAAGTTTAATTAATAATTGGACCCTGTTGTAGATCCAAGCGACATTTTGTTACTTTTAAGTTAAAGCTATTTAACGTTTAATAGGAATAAAAATATCACACAGTATTAGTTTTGTGAAGCATATGTCATCAAACTGGTAGAATCTGTTGCGAATATAATAAAACTCGATTTGAAGTTTCTAGCTATGTATATGTCGCAGCCAATTCGTAGAACCCACTGCATTACATAACAGCCAACTGTTTTATAAAATGGCCAAGCCATTATTTCAAACCGCCCTTTTATCATATTAGTGAATTGTCACCAGATATGCGACCAGCTATCTGGTGACAATTCACTTGGGTATCCACCAAGTTTGTGGAACCTCGCATTTCTAATTAACCACAAGACAAACTTAGCCGAAAGATTATTTAAAGACAATCCGCCCTAAGTTAGCCATTATGTAATGTGGCGATTCTACGAGTTGGTTGCGACATATTACGAGTATCTATCAATGTGGCATAGTTTGTCGTTTGGATCTATTCTGTATAACAAGGTTCAATTATGCTGTGATTATAATAATTAAGAGCGAAAATAAAAATAAAAGACTAAGAACGCTAATCTGATAGTAATACAATAGATATTAATTCATGACTCTCGCCAGAATTTCGTTAGCTAGTTGGCAGGAGCAACAAGTGAAGGAGTGAGATTGCCTTTAAAGATGGCGGTGAATTTACAGCCCGAACTTCTCGAAATTGTCTATTTCTTTCAGTCTCAAAGATTTTCGGCGCATACATATGCAAGTGTAATAAATAAATCTATATCTTCATGCCTTATCTGCTCACACGCTCCCGAACAGTCGGCGACGCAAGTTCGCAGCATATCAAAACATTCCCGTATAGGAATGTTAATAGTTCCACCTCGATAAACTATAGGGAACTTGGCACGCGATCTGTGCACGCCATGTACGCACATGGTGGTTTGTTCTGTTCCTTTGTTTGTATAGGTTGTATGCAGGGAATTCATCCGCACACATCATCATCATCATCAGGTCATTTTAGTCTCCACTACTGGAGCATGACCCTCTCGTCCGTCCCAGACAGAAGGAGGATTTGGCCTAAACTCCCCACGCTGGCCAGACGGGTTGGGGAGGCCTGATCGATGTTTTATAATGTATTTCCCTTAGTCGGCTTGTACGACATCCACGGGAAGAGTTGGAGTGATTCTGTTCTAGTCTGTCGGAAACCACACGGCCAACACATTGGAACCTAATTCATACATTGGAACCTAATTGGGCGCGTACTGTACGGGTTGTGTTCAGAGGAGTTGCTTAGTATGATGCCCTCGGCCTCTTCCTATAGTGGCACCGCTCGTCATATGCATGGAATTCATACTCACAGATTGGAACCTAATTGGGCGCGTATTGACGAGCTCGGTGGTGTAGCGGTCAATGACGCGGCTTCGACACCAACACTCGTGGGTTCGATTCCCACACAGGACAAAACTTTTGTGTGCATGAACATGTCTGTTTGTCTTGGTCTGGGTCTTTTCTATGTATTATAAGTATGTATTTACAAAAAAAAATGTATTTACGTATGTTTATCAGTTGTCTAGTACCCATAACACAAGCTTCGCTTACTTTGGGGCTAGGTGGCGCTGTGTAATTTGTCTGACAATATTTATTTATAATTTATTTATTGCACGGGTTGTGTTCAGATGAGTTGTTTAGTATGATGCTCACGGCCTCTTTCTATAGTGGCACCGCTCGTCATAGGCAGGGAATTCATCCTCACAGATTGGAACCTAATTGAGCGCGTACTGTACGGATCCAAAGGAGTTTTTTACATCGAACTCTCAAGCTGTGGAATGAAGTTCCTGCGCAGGTTTTCCCAAGAGATTACAGTATGGGGTTCTTCATGAAAGGGGTTCAGGGTCGTCCACGTGTGAGTGAAGCCTCTGGTGCCGCAAGGTTGTGATGACTGTTTACCATAAGGAAGGTCATATGTTTGCTTGTCCTCCTAGTCGTATAAAAAGGCTATATGTGCTTTTTACCAGTCCTAAGCGAGCAATTTTTGCACATTGGTTTCTTCTGTAACCAGGTTCTTTTTATATATGAGAGGGGGCAAACGAACATGTGGGAAAGCAATAAGTACCGCCCATGGAGATCAGCAACACCAATGAGGACGTCGATTCGTTGCCAGCATAAACTCCTACCTTCTCTCTTTCTCTCTACTCGCAGGAACACAACAATCCTCAAGGGAATTGTTATTTGGCTGTGGTATTCTGTGAGATGGAGGAACTTCTCCAGTCGGGCAGCTTAAAAAAAAACGCTATGCCCTACCTCTCTTTTCGCCAGAGCCTCGTTTGTCAATCAGCAAGGTGCACCACGTGCAGGTGAGGTTGGCTCTGGTTCAAAGATATTGATGAACATCTTACACCACATTGATGAACTTACACCCCAATATACTTTCAACCTCTTTAATGCTCGTTGTATCAAATTTTTTCTACGAAAAACATAGACATTATTCTCTACATAGTAATGTTGCAATTTCAAAGGTTGTCTATGTCTCATGGTTTGATTTCACGGGCCGGTGGTTCCACTGAAAACAATCCAAAAGGCCGCCTCTTGACATTTGATAGGAAGCTCCTTGGGGCATGAGCGGACTCGGTTTTATTACGTTCGATAGAATTATAAAGGGATGTTTGAGGATTTTTCAATAACGTCTCATTTTGATTGATAAACGAAGCAAACTGGATTGGGTTTCAAGATTATTACTCGCCTGCGGTAAAGTACAAAATAAATTAAAGTTATGTGTATTTGTACGGCCTTTACGAATTTACGTAGGTATGTCCTTAAATATGTTCTTTTGTTTCTGCTAAAATATAAGACCGATTGTAATAAGTGATATGCATGGAAGTAATAAGTACGTAGTACTATTATTAGTAATAAGTACGTAGTACTTATTTTTTCTACTTACTACTTCTATGCATATCACTTTCATTGCAGGTGATATGCATAGAAGTAGTAAGTACTACGTTAGTGTCTATATATTTATGAAATGTGACTTTTTGTTCAAAAATACCAATATTTGTTTATAAGACATGGTGACTGTGTATCTTCTAGAAGTAGGCATAAGACCCGATTAGTTGTACCTAAACAGAGGCTAGCCTTGTATTCTGACAATGTGCACTGCATGGCAATAAGAATTTTTAATCATCTACCTGACAATTTTAAAGCTCTAAGAATGACATTTTTTAAAAAGAAATTATGTGAATGGCTTTTGAATAAATCTTATTATACTGTGATAGAATATTTATATGACAGATTTATTGAAATGTAATAATTAAAATATATATAAGTTAGTGGTTATTTTTTAAAATGATGTGAAGAAATTAACTGGTAAATTGTAAGCAAACATTTGCACGCCCCTGCGAGGGTAGAATAAGTTGAACATTATTTATTATTTTTTTAACGCCACTTGTACTTGTACTGTTCTTTCAATCGGTAAGAGATAGATTAAAGAAAAAGTGGTTAGAAGTCGACCACCCCGTTGCGCAATTTTTAACTGGACGAAAAGAGTTTAGCCTTAAAATTGCCATAATTTTAAGGCTAAACTCTTTTCGTTTAAATTAGTGCCGTCGCCCATACGCGAATGTTCTACTGCTAATTCTGAATTCGATCAAACAGCACACCATGTTCTCTGGGAGTGTGATCTTTGGCGGCGGGAGCGGGATGACATGTTGAAGTCATTGCAAGTTGCATCCGGGGTAGTATACTATTCAGATTTGGTAGCAAGAAGGGAGAATTGCCAAGCGTTCAGACGATTTTGCAATTCATATTATTGGAATCGATGTGTTAGGTAGCAACTCAATGTTTTAGGTCCCCAATAATGTTAGAAACTTAAAATCCGTGGTGCACGGCAGTTGAGCTTCACTTGACTAGCCATCTCTTTAGGCTTTTAATGCCTTATTTGCCATATTGCTGTCTCTCTCACATTGCTAAGAGGGGAAGTCAAATTCCAAAAGCTTCCTACTCCTACTAATTTCTTCTGATTAAATTCGTTGTAAGTTCCAAGGCAGCCGTAGTTTTACCCCTGGGACTGCAATGGACTTCATTGTTCATTGCCTTTTTTGGCGGTCGCCGCTGTTAATCCTGGCTACACAGGAGACACAGTGGTGGGAATGTGTGGTGGGCCAAAAAAAATATTTATTATGTAACATCTATCATACCTTATTATCATCTACCGTATGTCGTTAGATTTGACATTATTTGGCAGCAGCATTTTCGACCTATAAGCAGTCAAATCGATGACATAACTCACATCACGTCACATAACGTCGACCGTAGTCTGTCTATCAATGAGTTTATTTATCATGGATTCGGAAGGTACGGCAAGCCGTCGGTCCCGGCCGTTGTACGGTTTGAAAATACTGTCCTCATCTAACCCGCAGTTGAGCAGTGTAGCGAATAAAAATACTTCGAAACATCTTTGAGGGAAAATTATAAAATAATATGATGAACCCCTTTATTTTATACAATCATTAAATAATATGTATGATCTGGCATTATTATGCTATCTGGCATAATTATTATTATTTGCGAATTCATCCAGAGTTCAAGCAAAGCTCTCAATTTCCAAATTTATCGTGTTAAGGGCCGAAACACAAACGCGTTGCGGCACCGCACCTCCAAATCGGCAGTTCCGCCCGCCTCTAACTCTATGTGCGGCGCAGTGCAATTCGGGTACCGAATAGAGTAATCAAGTACACACAGAAAATAATAAATAACACATAGAGTTATAAAAGCACACAACTAATAAAACGTAAACTTTAACGTTACGGCGTTTTCGGCCTTGAGTTTCTTACCAGTTCTTCTCAAGAAGCCCCGTCGCCGGAACTGGCACTTAAATTCGCTTTCACATTCAAGATAGTGTGATGAAAGTGAATCTAAGCTCTACGGATTTAGAGTAGTAATGATTTATACAAGTTCTTATATTTAATTTGTATGACGTTTCTAAATGCTTTATAAAGTCCAAGGAATAAAGAAATTTTGATTTTGATGATTTTTGATTTTGTTAGCAAAATGTAGGTAACACTTTCTGCAATTTTTACATACGGGCGTATGTACCACAGGAGACAAAATCAAAAATCACAAGAAAATGGTTGGCTTACAGTACGGCAGTAGAACGCTTTCTTTAAGTATATTTGTGCTTAATGTAATTAATTTTTCATTCATTCATTATATAACTCGAGAAATAAAAGACAATACATTCGCTTACATCGACTTTTACGGCGAACAAATAACACACAGTTACGTGCTGACTTGAGTCAATTACAACTCACAATTAATATAACCGTAAAACATCGGGCCGGTGCATTGTGCTTAATTCATTACATTATAATGGGAGTAAAAACGTTTTATTTGCTCCGTGATTTGAATTATGCGGTAATTATGTTTTTTTCAAGGGTTGCCGTGACATATAAATCATAAAACGGGCAGTGAAACGGGCGGCGATACATATTTTTAACGTGATAAGGCGATCTTGTAGGTCTGCTCAGGGGTGTGTAATAAAGTGTGTTTTTTTTTTTATTTTACAACGTGAAAATGTTTTAAAAAAAGGGTGTACACATACAATGTGAAAATGTTTTAAAAAGGGTGTATAAAAAAGGGTGACCTTTCTGGTATTAGTAGAAAAAACGAACGACGAACTTTTTTCGAAATAAATGGCGCCCCTATTTATTTCGTAAAAACGTACTGATTTCATATGGCAACTATTTTGAGTACTTTTGTATGGATAACTTAATAATACCATGGGAAAAGTCAGTATTAAAAATGTTAAAAACTATTAATATTCTAAATGTGAAAGTTTGTGTAGATGAATGGATGTTTTGTCTCAACTTCATCGTTTTCGCATCTCTTTTTCTGTTCTTTCCTACATCCTATAAATTGTCCTTCAAACACTCCTTTTTATTTTCTTCCACTTTACGTCAAAATTTTTTATTCAGTGCAATATCAACACTCTCTTCTTTAAAATGGTTACCGTGAGCAGCTCGAGCTGGGCGTTTAGGAGGTGGAATGATATCCGAAAATATAGACTTTGTATTAATTAATTTTATTATAATATGTTTATTTTAAAGCTTACCCAAATTCATTGAAGTTTGTTCATATTCCAATGGTAATATTTCACACCCTTTACTAATAAAAAGTAACTGATACAAAGTCAAAATAATAATTTTCGGATAACATTCCACTTCTTAATCATCCCAACGTAAATCTTAGGCTAATCACGGTAGAAATTTTTAATTTGAAGAATGCGTTGATGTTACATTGACTATGAAATTTAGAGACAACAGAAACACAAAACAAAAGAGAAAAGACATTTCTTTGCTTCTTTTGTTTTGTGTTTGTTTTGAGGGATAAAGGAAATAAAAAGATGACGGGAGAAAACAGAAAAAGAGATCCAAATAATCTCTTGAGGATTATTATGTTTCTGCGAGTGAGTGAGGTCACCAGAAAAGAAAGAGATGCTGCGTTGGCAGCGGGGGTGGCGGCGTGTAAGCGATATTTTATGTTGCGAGCGTTAATATGGCTACGATAACCGCTTCACATCAGGCGGGCCGTATGATTGTCTGTAGTATAAAAAAAAAGAGCAGGATTCAAGTTCAAGTCAAACCTTTAAAATAGTTCATTGCTCCCTTAGTAAACAATCTACTATTTAAAGTTATCAAAAACAAAATCTTTTTTTGTTTTTGATAACTTTAAATTGTAATTATTTTTATTCCAAGAACACTACTATAAAAATAAGCAAACTATTCTAATATACATACTTCAGCATGTGTTTGGATTGAAAATGGAATATTTAGAATACCGTTACCAAAAACTTCATACACGCTACAGAAAAGTTCGAAACTCAAACATTTCTGCTACACCTTTTATTTCTATGGCTAGACGAATTTTTGCGCTCGCAACACTGCGTGGCAAGCGGCCAGGACTACACAACACTAAGTTTTTTATTTTCAAACGACATTTTTATGCAAATACGAACGTTGTATCACTCGAATTAAGGGTTACATTTTAGTTGGCTAACTGAATTTGTAAGTTTGTAGAATCTGTATTGTTTGGTAAAATGATGGCAATAAATAAGGAAAGGCCTTTATAAAGTACCTAATATTGGAGCGAGCTTTTCAACTGGTAACAAGGGGACATGTAGTTGATTTTTCCATTCATTGTGTAAGACATGTCTAAACTGCTTTGTCTACAAGAATCCAGGCACGAATGTAACGGTCACTTACGAGTTATTCTTGTTCTATTTTTCAAGTTTGGAACTTCTTTTGTTCGAAGGATACGAAAATGAAACGGGATATGTTATATGACAAGGTAAAGCTATTGTCTTTGTGTTATAACCTGTAGGTAATATAAATAAATAAAGAAACGAGTTTCGTAGAGTCGTACAATACGTCTAATCGCACGCACACAACGCGTGTCGAAGACTGCCGAACTGAAACGACGTTAGACGATGCACGGCCTTCAAGCCACACCTCCTTGCCCGTCGGAGTGGGGAGCGTGAGGTTTTTTCGTTACGGAATTTCTGGATTCGGTCCCCGCGCTCAAGGCCCGCGATAGAAGCTATGCAATAGCTTAATAAATATTTCTGGACAATTTACACAGCGCCATCTAGTCCCAAATTAAGCGCAAAGCTTGTGTTATGGGTACTAGACAACTGATAAATGTACTTAAATACATTTACATACTTATAATACATAGAAAACACCCAGACCAAGACAAACAGACATGTTCATGCACACAAATGTTTGTCTTGTGCGGGAATCGAACCCGCGACCTCGGAGTCAAAGTGGCAATTCCTAACCATTCGACCACCGAGCTCGTCAAATATATAAGAAAGACAATAATGTTACTTCTACTAACTGTGTTATGTTAAATTAGCTTCGAGGAATTCTAATCGAACACGCAAGTTAAGCAACGTCGACCGTAGTCTGTCCATGGATGGGTTTATTTATCTCGAGCACCTCCGCGCTTCGGGGAGGGCACGTTAAGCCGTCGATCCTGACTATTGTCATTACATGACAGTCGTTAAACCAAGTCAGTGGCCTTTAGGCTGCTTGAAAATACTGACCTCCACCACAGTATAAGTAATAGTACTAACGTACCTCCACCAAACCACAGTTGAGCAACGTGGTGGAGTGTACTCTAAACACCGTCATTTGAGGGTAGTCCCATATCCCAGTAGTGGGTCATTCCACTAAACCCTTATTCATCCCTTACGCCTTAAGCTTAATCCGGAGCTTACCGACGACGAAGCTTACGCCCCCGGCTTCGTCCGTATGGATGTTGCTTATAGGTACTCGTAGTTCCAAAAGTACAAACTTTTGGTCATCCCTCGGTAATAGAGCATTTTATCGGAGTAAGAGGTATCCCATTATTTATTCTGATCTTTTAATGTGATGTATCCAAAATTTTATAGCAATCGGTTCAGTAGTTAAGACGTGGAAGCGAAACGAACAAATAAAATCACTTTTTTATTTTTATAATGTTAGTAAGGAATTAAGGATGTACATATTAAACTTATTTTTATTGATTATAGTTTAGTATTTATATGCCGAGTAAGTGATGACAGATACGCGCGGCCTCCACTCTAATACCTTCCTCCCCCGGAAGGTATTAGAGTGGAGGCCGCGCGTAGGACGACGAAGTGTTGGGCGCCCTCCCTCTAGATGGTCCGATGACCTAAAGAGAGCGGCTGGGAGCGGCTGGATGCGGAAGGCGGAGGATCGTATCTGGTGGAAAGCATTGGGGAAGGCCATTATCCAGCAGTGGGTAGATACATGCTGATGATGATGATGAGTGATCTATTAACAGCAAAATGTACCTACGTTTGCTTTCTCGCCTTGAATGAGCTCCTTTCAATGATGGTAAGGTTGACTAGAAGAGATCTCGGTTAGAGATACGTCCGCCTATGTATGAAATGAAATGAACTGAAATTAAATGAAATTATTTATTCTATCATTGGACTTGGATTTATTCTATCATTTCGATCTTAGGCACGTCTTATACATTTTTATTAATAATATTTTCAATTCTTGTCATTATTTTTTTCTACATATTATTACTCTATATTTTTTCGTACATTGAGCAACTTAAAATAACAATAAATAGACTAACAAAATATTGTGAAAAGTAATATATGGCACAAAGCACCCCACGCTTTTTTCACAGTAATGCTAGTATTTTTTACTCATTATTATTTTCAGCTTGTATTAAGAATTATTTCTCACTTTTTAGTTTTTTTAAACTATATTTATTTTTAAGAATTGTATTACATATTGTTGATTACATTAAAGAAATTACAAACAGACAAGGAGTATGGTAATGCAATGTAGATAGTACACTTCAATGAAATAAGTTTTGCTGTTTAAGGCTTTTATTAAAACTTAATAAATATTACACAATGAAAGGTCAATAAAATCACAGTATTTACTAAATGTCAGTAGGTTTATTGCAAGCATTGTGACTTTTAAAAGACATAAAAAATGTAAAAGGATAAAGTTTCAAGTTTCGAAGATATACTCATGTTGGTTTAATGTATGACCTCACTGGGGTCAAATTGTACAATAACAATTTCATTGTTATTTTATTGAAGTTGTTTTTTATTTTTTTTATGTGAGAAGGGGACAAACGCCCATGGAGATTAGCAAAACCAAGGGGTCGCCGATTAGTTTCCAGTCTATATTGGTGTCCTTACTTACTCGCAGGAACACAACAACCCTCAATCGTTATTTGGCTGCGGAACTGTGCTGCGATACGCTATGTCCTACCTCTCTTTTCGCCAGATCTTCGTATGTCAGTCAGCAGTGTGCACCACGTGCATTTGAGGTTGGCTTTGAATCAAAGATGGTAATGTGTGAACAATGAATGTATGTGTGTGTGAGAGAGAGAGAGAGTTAATGAATCACTTACTCATCATCTGTTTTGTGGTATGTACATTCTGAAAGATAATTTAGTATGCACGGTTCAGAGATGTCTTAAGGTCTGTTTGTATAATGCAGGCACGTACTCTGACATTCGCGAACAACATAAATGTTGACACACACTCTAGTTGAGAGGCACATGTGAGCTGCACTGTACATACTCGTGTTGACTTTGACACACATAGATACATGCGTACAGTCGGGGTTAATATGCTTATGTATATCTAAGAAAATGAAATGAAATCTTGGGGTGTAAGTGGTTCATCAAATGAAAAAAATGCTGGGGTGTAAGTGGTTCATCAACATCTTTGAACCAAATCCAACTTCACCTGCACCTGTGAAGTTACCAGAATGGAACGAGCGGCTGCAATGGTAGTGGGGTCACCTTTTTTCATCAGGCTGGCTGTATGGTTGTGTGCCAAGTGCCTCTCAACGTAGCATAATAAAAAGGGGGTGTGACTGTGTTATAAATTTTTTGATCCGTCATCTATCTAGTGGTCTGAATCAATTTAGGATGGAGATGATAGATTTGTAGCTGCAACACCAAACTGTATCCCTCGTTTTTTTTTAATTGCTTCCATTGGCAAATTGGGAGGCAGCAAGCAATTATTTTAAAGACGTATTCATGACAAATAATGTTTTTTTTAGAAAAAATAAAAACCGACTTCAGCTGGCAACAGGGCAAATTTAAGGGTTTCCATCGATTTTTCTGGGATCCATTCACCAGACCCTTACTTGGTGAATATGGGACCACCTCGCAATCATACCCTTTCAAATAAAAAATATGAATTTGACTAATCATACGTGCTAATAAAATTTAAGAGTTTTCCTTGATTTCCCTGGGATCCCATCATCAGATCCTGACTTGGTGAATATGGGACCACCTAGCAATCATACCCTTTCAAATAAAAAAAGAATTATGAAAATCGGTTCACAATTCGCGAAGATATCAAATAAAATACATACAAAAAAAAATTCTGTCGAATTGAGAACCTCCTCCTTTTTTGAAGTCGGTTAAAAAGGATGTCAAGTTTTCTTTCAATGCAAGATGCATTAGTTTGGATTGTAAGTTGCCTTCTTTTCGAGCAAAGGTTTTTTTTTTATACTACGTCGGGTGGCACACAAGCATACGGCCCGCCTGATGTGAAGCGGTTACCATAGCCATATTATCGCTCGCAACATAAAATATCGCTCGCGCGCCGCCGCCCCCGCTGCCAACGCAGCATCTCCTTCCTTTCTGGTGACCTCACTTACTCGCAGGAACACAACAACCCTCAAGGGAATTGTTGTTTTGCTGCGGTATTCTGTGAGGTGGAGGTACATTCCCCAGTCGGGTAGCTTACAATTACGCTCCCTACCTCTCTTTTCGCCAGAGCTTCATTTGTCAGTCAGCAGGGTGCACCACGTGCAGGTGAAGTTAGCTTTGGTTCAAAGATGTTCATAAACCACTTACACCCCACGTCAAAAAAGGATGTCAAATTTTTTTTCAATGCAACATTTATTAGTTTGGATTATAAGTTGCTTTCTTTTCGAGCAAAGGTATTGAAAAAATCATTACCGTAGCTATTCTCAACTGTAAAATGTAGATATGATCGTTAGAATACCAGAATACCTACATAGTACTTAGTAAGCATGGTGGTATGGAAGCGCGTAGGAAGTTAGCAGTATCTCTTAATATAAAATATTCAATGGACGGCTGTAGCGTGTTGGTATTTTCTGTACTAATGGCGCTTGCATAAAGAAGTCTGTTACCTATGTACTGGTTATACGTAGGAATAATAAGTAAACAATAAATTCTGGGGTGTAAGTGACTAACCATCTTTGAGCAAAAATCAACCTTCACCTGCACGTGTTGCACCCTGCTGTTCGACTAACGAGGTTCTGGCAAAAGAAGAGGTATACACAGCGTATGTATATACTGCCCACCTGGGAAGCTACATCAAATCATACCAAATCTTTCATATCATTATGATGATACGAAATATCACCATAGTTACATCATATTGCTCTCAACTTAGCGTGCCAAATAGTTCAACTCCTTCCTTTCTGGTGACCTCTCTTACTTGCAAGGACACAACATCTCTCAAGGGAATTGTTATTTGGCTGCGGTATTCTATGAGGTGGAGGTATTTCCCCAGTGATTAACGTAAGAGAGAGAGTCATTTCTCCAATGTTTTTAATACTTATTATCCTATTCTCGACGAAGACAAATCCAACAATACAAAAATCATAAAAATCGGTCCAGCCGTTTTTCAGTTATAAATGGTGTAACAAACACGACTTTGTTATATGTATATAGGTTAGGTATATAGATCTATAACCTGCAAATATAAAGCTGAGTGAATCGTGTACACAAAGGCCCAACTCCTCATTAGAGACATCATGCATTGTTGCAAGTGGAGTTCCTCCTTTATGAAGGATCGAGTTTTTTTTTTAACTTTAGTTTGTGGTCTAAGTGAAGAGATAGAAGAGATTTGATTTAATTATTCAAGGTTTTTGAGCACAAAAAGCGATCTATAGAAGGAACCTTTTGCTAATGGCATCAATCCATAATCATCCCGCTGCTGGGATACGGCTCTCCCCTCAATCGAAGGGTTTTAGAGCATACTCCACCACGCTGTTCAACTGCAATTATTTTCAGGTCACCCTAAGGCCACTGACTCGGCTTAATGAACTGTCATCTAATGACAACAATGGCTCTTGTCATCATCCTCTTGCGATCATACAAAACAATCAATTAAAAATATAATATATTTTGGTTGTACATATATAACCAAAATGTATGAAAGTACATAACTTTTTTAATAAAAATGAAACGACTTCAATGACAATTTCACTGACTTATTCCCATTTTTAACACGCTTTTATTAGCTTCACTTGTAACTATGTATGTAAGAAAATCTTGGAATTTTAATTTGACCCACTTCCCGATCTCCGATTAGGATGAAATTTTGCACACGCTCTGAGTTCTGATGACAATACAATAATTTGGTACTGTCGAACTGATCTGATGATGGAGCCGGAAGATATGAACTGGAACTTCATGATGGAACATCGTATCATAGCTGTTTTTGGGTTTCTTAGAGAAGTCTTGTAATTAAAGTCTTGTAATTAATTTTTTACTTATTATTATTTTCAGCTTGTATTAAGAATTATTTTTCACTTTTTAATTTGATGTGCTTTAAAAGCGTGTTTTTTTAGTTATTTTAAACTATATTTATTAGTCTATAGCTCTGGTTCCTTATAATCTAAGTCCACGTTTTACACACTTAAACTTTTCCAGAAAAATATGTAGTCGAATAGCGAAAATTTCACCCAAATCGAATTAGTACTTTATGTCAAAATCTTAAACATATATATGGGTCAAATAGAAAATTTCCTGTTTTTGAAGTCTGTTAAAAATTGCTATAAGCATACTTCTGCACATGGAAATGTTTTGGCTAATCACATTAAATAAGGTGATAACGGTCTAGTAGGAAGAAGAATCATTACCTCTTGAAATCCAAAACATAGTGTAGCTTACGTTTTTCCTGCAAATTTAAGCACTACTGGACAAAAAAATGAAAAAGTTACTTTCTATATTTTATTCAAAATTAAATAAATAAATAAATATTCTTGGACGAATTATATACTCTCATCTAGTCCCAAATTAAGCAAAGCTTGTGCTATGTACTAGATAACTGATATTATACTTAAATACATTTTTCTTTTGTAAATACATACACATAATACGTAGAAAGCACCCAGACCAAGACAAACAAACATGTTCATGCACACAAATATTTGTCATGTACGGGGCTCGAATCGACCCCGGAGTCAAAGAGGACATGGTTAGCCACAGTTCCCCAGACGACCACCGGGGTCGTCGGGGGAATTGCTGTTAAACCGCGTTCTGCAATAAATACGAAGACAAAAGTCCATAAAGCCATGTTTTCGATCGCGATGTGTACTCTGCGATGAGAAACCGCCTCGCGGTAGGGTCCTCTCGGGGACTCTCGCCAGATCGTAGCAGACTACACACACACCTTTTCTTAGACTCTTAGACTCCACTCTTTCTCCTCTAGCGTTCCGTTTGCGCTTTTAAAGCCATCGTGGTTAAAAGTAGTTAGGCAGGGGGTTTTTAGTCAGTTAAAGCCTGATTCGCCCTTTAAAAGTCAGTCTGGTAGCACAACCAGGTGTCGAAGAGGATTTTCCGCCTCCCTCCAGCTCAGCTGGAGGGGTGCCCGCGCGCGTCAGGCGTCAAAAAAAAAAAAACCGGACAAGTGCGAGTCGGACTCGCCAACGAGGGTTCCGTACGTAGTATGAATATTAAATTTGATATTTTTCACTATAAATAAGAAATAATGCGTCGAAAAAAATAAATAAAATATATTTTGCAATGTGTACATCAATCCCTTTCATATGATACCCCATTTGAACTAGTAGTTTCAATTTGAAATTTCGACACCCTATAAAAAATATAGACCCCCTATTTTTTAAGATCTATTTACAAATGTATAGTTTTGAGATTTATTCCTGTACTTGTAGTCTATAACGATGTTACTTGCCAAATTTCATAGTTCTAGGTCAACGGGAAGTACCTTATAGGTTTTGATTCCCTTGAGAATGTCGAAATATGCGTTTTTTGCTGAATAAACGGCCGTAACTTTTTTTTACGTAAACTTAGCAGTTTGATTATTTTACAACTTCATGGGACCGTAGACCTGAGTATACAGTTCAAATTTCAGCTTGATACCTTCACGCATTCTCGACGTAGAAATTCTTGACAGACAGACAGACAGACAGACAGACGGACAACAAAGTGATCATATAAGGGTTCCGTTTTTCCTTTTGAGGTACGGAACCCTAAAAAATAAACCATAAAGCCATTTTGAAGATATGCCCAGTATAGCATGCGACTCATACATATTTGGATGACAACCATGACGAGAACTTCTGTCTATGACTTAACAATGTTGTTGGTCTAATTTGTCAAGTGTCAATCAATGCACTTTACTAAGCCACGGACACTCAGAAGAACAACTAAAGCTAATGGAAGACTGACTGCTGCCACTTCCGTGACGTATACAAGCAAACATGCTCGTCAAATAATTACATTACTCGTACTATTCAGTAGATGTCAGTTTTCTTAACTTCACCGTCCATTTGTTTAGAAATTTTCACTGTTTTGATTTATATAGGCATTTTAATTTACCTAAAGTATAACATTTTACGCCACAGCGATAAATACCTACTTCGTTATGCTGTCAAACCTATGGCATCTACATACACATTTGCACCACACCCCGCCACTCCATACAAATGTCGCGTCGTGAACTACTAGATAAACAACGACGTCTATGCAGAGCGTGAATGAGCGTGGTGGCGTGCGATGCCGTACTGACTGTTCCAGAATTGTCTCAGAGGGGAGGTGAGGTCGACACGAGAGAGCGGCAGGGAGTGGCCATAATGTACGTAGTACTATTATTTATACTGTGTTTGCACGTATACAGACGCGGTCTGTTTGTGTTGTCGTTTTTTGTATGGAGTGGCCGGGGCGTGACAAGGACATAGATCTCTAACTATCCCATAATCTAAATAGATTTCGTGGCACTCCCATATTAGGCGCTACCTAAAATTGTGCATTCGCGAGTCTAAAAATATTGCAAATCTCTTTCTGCCTATCACTTGGATCCAAAGGATCATGGGTTTTCGCCCCTATATCTAAGTACATATATGACGTGTATTGTCGGAAAGTTTGGTAAAGGGTGGGCGATCTCTCATTGTTCCCATCTATTAGTATGGACAAAGAGATTATTTGTAGGGAGGCCCGCGTTTAGTGAATGTGGCTTTTTTGTATAATTGTTATTGCTATGTGGAGTAGATACTTACTTTTGTATAAATTTGAAACATATGATTGGATCCTAACTATCTAAACTACTCAATCGTTATCATCATTGACTTGCACTTTTGTCATTATTTGGAGTCGGCTCAGTATGGCTTTTACTTCCATTCATCCATATCAGCCGTCACGTGAGTGAGATTACCAGAAAGGAATGTCTTTCTGGTAATCTTCCTTTCTGGTAATCTCACTCACGTGACGGCTGTTGCGTTGTTGCGTTGGCAGCATGGTTGTGGCGCGCGTGCGATAGTTCCAGTTGTGAGCGTTAATGTGGCTACGGTAACCGTTCCACTTCAGGTTGGCCGTATGCTTGTCTGCCACCCGACGTATAAGTATAAAATAAAATATATTTTTCTACGAGTATATATGTATGTTTTTTACCGAACGTGAGCGAACCCGAGTACGAAAGGTGCTAACGAATAACAGTATAAGCCAAATATAATGCCAATGAACCCATTCTTACAGCCACATTATCGTCGCCCTTATTTCCGTATCAGGAAAAGCCATAAGTCATTCTAAACGCTTTATAGTCTTCGATTCTGCAGCATACTCTCCCCTTCAACGGGGGTGATAATTTATACCTCGCAATCTTTTCCTCAAGTCTCAGCTTTGACATTTCTAAAATACGAATCGTATTCGTACCTTGAATAGGGATGGGAAATATCAAAATTAAATAATAAATTTATCAGATATTTTTTTTCTTTAAAATTTCACCAGTAATCCAGACGCTTTAGGAATGACACAACGAAGAACGACAACTTTAGGAAGTTGTCGTTCTCAGCCTGAGGGAGAATGAAGCGTTTGTAAAATCTTGGAATGCGATCTGTCACACAAAAATCCAATTTCATTCTCAAAATGCAACAGACTAAATTAGTGCAATGAAATCTGCTGGCTAATTTGACGGTAAATTAATTACGTAAAGAGAAATAATACATATGTATTTTACCGAATAAAATTTGGAATTTAATACACTGAAGGATTCGCTCAAGGAGTCACTGAAATGTTTCGCATTAGAGTAAGGTAAATTTAGAAATTATTAATTGAGAACTTTTTATGGCATAAGCAAATATTAGGTATCCTTATAAAAGAAAATGCGGAGTTAGTAGCAATTATGCTAATTTGTACCACTTCAGAGGTTAGGTACATATATTTTACTAGCAATTAATAATCCTTTTTTGGATATTTTTAATTAGTGTAATTGTGTTTTTTTTTCAAGCTGACTAACTGGCATATGATTTCTTTGTGTTCTTCCTGCTAAAAAGTACAACATTATTAATTGTTAAACAAAAAAGATATTATAAGTACGTACACACAACAGACTGTAATATATAAGTACCGTTTAAGAATATAAATGCATTACCGAATATGTAACGAATTAAAACTTAATTTGTTAGAAATAATCGTGTTTACAAAATTAATAAAATTATAGTAATAGTATTCGAATAATTCGTTTCCCATCCCTAAATAACAGTCTGGTTGTAAAGAAGACTTTCCACGTGGTTCCCCGGCTTAGTTTCAGAGTTACGGCGTATTTTCTGCCTTTTTTATTCAGGACAGATTTAGTAGTCGACACGTGTAGCTAATATTTACTATTTTGCTGAGAACGTATGGAAGCAAGCTGGTGCCTTCAGCTTTATAGGACGTCATATAACACTGCCTGAGTGTAATGGCTACGGGAAATATTGTCTCCTCAGAATTTGCACTCAAAAGTTAAGGGTTAAGGTTGTTTATAATAATATATCACAGGCATTGTTAATAATAAATTATTTTTTTATTAGTAACCCAATTATAATACAAAAATGTCAGTTAAAAATATCTATAGTCCAGTGGTTCCCAATTAGATTTTCGTGCGTACCTCGTATTGTGTTATTTTTGTTGGCGTATTTGTTTTTACTAAACTCAACGCAAAATAAAAGGCCCGTTTTGACAGTTCACGACCATGAAGTTCTCTATTTTTTACCGATCGAAATGTTCTGAAGGTAATTACATTTTTCATTGATGGGTATCGCTCACTCGGCTAAGTGCTGTGCATAACGATTTTTCATATTGTCCACAGACTATTAATAATCGGTTAAGGAAAAAAATAAATCGATGTAACTTTTTCTAATGCCGACTAGCACTTGGCCGGTCTTATTTATTTACTTACTTTTATTTATTTTACTATTGTTTTATTTATTTATTTACTTTCGTAACATTGTATCATTTCAAAATACCTACAATATCAAAGTTTAAGTAAAATTTTTTAATCAGAACTTTAATCCAATATACTTTACAATACATATTCAAATTGATCAAATGCTCAGGCAAACTTGAATCGATTTATCGTAAGTATCGAGTACCGAGTCGTTTGGTTACATCATTAGTTACGTCGCGAAGACAAATGTCAAAACGGGCCTTTTATTTTGCGTTGACTCTAAATAATTAACTAATCATAGCCGAAAGACAGCCGCGCGTATAATAAGCCTGAGACAACTTCTTGTAGGTAATTAGTGGTGCGTATACCCACGCGCACTGCTAATTGAAAACATTTGCAATAGCCTAATTTCAAACTATTTAAATATGTATTGACATAAATGCCGCTGAAATCTATAAATACATAGTTATCTGCAGTGGCAAATGATGAGACAAGGTTATTTCTTTTCTGTTCTCACCATTGAATTGTACCATACCATTCAAACTTGTAAGCCAGTTTCGCAAAGTTAGTTATACTTAACGTATTCTTCTCAGTCAGACACTCTTGGCAGAATGGTCGTGAGCATGGGCAGGTCACTACGAATGGCGGCTCCTGTTATATTTCTCCATTTGGTTCTATTGGAGGCATTGCATTTGCATGCTCCCAGCATTCGGACATGGAGAATTTTGTGAGAGACTTAATTAAATCTCCCCATCTGGTTGGAGAGCGGCCGCGTGGTCTATTGCCTTCCACCTTGCCTTAGACTACAAGACGCTCCATAGAATTTTCTTTTCGGGTAATATGCCCGAAGAACTTATTGGTTCATCGCCTAAGACGGTGCCCCGTTTCAGCAGGCTTCGTTTAATAGAAGTGAGGAGATCTTGTGTTATCAGCAAGGGTATCAGGGCGTCAGTAATATTGTGTTACCGTTAAGCATTTGATGCGATATAAAAAAACATATAATCTAAATATGGTACCAACAATGCAATAACCATAGTATTTAAACACTTGCAGTGAAATGAGTACGCGATCTGAATATGAACAAACTGACAGACATCGCCTTTGTGAACTAACATAGACGGTGTAACTGACAGCCCTTTGTATACGAATCAGCGAATTTTCACCGCACGTGTAATTGTTAGGTTTGACAACCCTGAAACTTCACTTTGACGTGCAACTTTTAACAGCACAGATTTTCTCATAGTTGTTCATAAAAGTTACTTTCAGTGGCAATAAGCTAGGCTCGAAAATCGAACAATGCTCACTATTGAAAAAAGCTGAAATATTTTTCCGCACTAGGGTAGAAAGGTTACTCTACCTAAAAGAAAGTTTAATTTAAGAGTGTGCAACCAAAGAGTAACAAAAGCCCTAAAAGATAGTGCATTAGATTTCCAAAATTAAAGACCAAAAAGATAAACAATATTTAAAACTATATTTTCGATACATTACAAAATTTTCTATCACAAAATATAAATTAGAATATTATTTAATCTTGGTTGAATATTCAAAATTCCTTTGTTTTAATAATAAATGTTTTGCGTTTGTTTTAATAATAATATAAAAAAAAACTATTTTGAATATTGTAAAATTTTCGTAGCATTGAGTTTTTTGTTAATTAAATAATAGTAGATACTAGTAATAAAGAAGTTCCAATACATCTGATTATTATTATGATTACTGGTTAAAATTTGGATCATAGGACATGGTAAAAAATATACAAGACAAGAACATTACCGCAATCATTCCTTTCATTTAAAAGTTTCGCGCACGTATTATACAAGGGTCCCGTACCCCACATGGAAACGTCGCGAGAAAATATGGCGTAACAGGAAACGAATACAAATACGAATAAAAATAAATGTACAAGAGGAATTCCGTGGCGCGGAAATGAGAAAAACCATATTCCTGCTCAACCCCAATTTGAGATGGGGTTGGCTCTCGTCAGATTCGGATTTACCACTACCATGGGTTGTTGAGTAGCATAGATACAAGGGTGAAATGATTTCGAGATATATTTGGATCAAGAGAGGTATGTATTTTAACTGTTATAATTACTGAAGAACTTGACTTTACTTACCTTGACTTTATGAATTTAAATATTGAGTATTTTTTTGACATATAGTTGCAAAATGTTTAATTTAATATTTATCAAGTTTTTGCATGTTTTGATTAGACGGAATGTGGAAGGGTCGAATTGTGTATATCATCTAATTATTCTATCTATATTTCTAGCAAATAAATATGATTATAATTATTTTTAGCACTAGCTGATGCACTTATATATATCGCTCACCGTTAGCTTGAACTATACTTATGTCTCTTTTACGTAAAAAGGCAAATCGTGCAATAAATTTTCATTACGCGCCGTCCTTTCGGCGTTAAATATATTTATCAAAGTTGTTATATATATATATATATAGTATTGGATAATTTGCAAATATTTTATCAATAAATAAAAATAGGAAAAATATCTATGAATATTATGATCTAAGAGTAAAATATGCATGCAACATTTTTCCACGTGAGAATTTTTAGAAAAACATTTTACCTTATCGAATTTTATGTATGTAGTCTATGAAACGTAGAGCGTATCATAACAGATTGAGTACTGGTCCAGCAAAATCTAATACCATTATGAAGATATAGTTAGATGTCGTAGTAGGGGTTGCGTTCGCAGATGCAACCTCTGCCTTGTGTCAGATTGTGGTGATGCCTGGATTATCTGGGGCGGTTTGCTTTATCTCACTTATTCATATGAAGAGGAATCTAGAATACATAGTCTACCCACTGAGAATGAGTGGCATCATGTTGACCGTACTGGTAGAGCGAGATGGAGGTACGTTGAAGAGAAAAGACATGTTTATGGTTAAGTTTAAGTTAAATTATCCATTCAATAGTGTTCGTAACAAGACATTTAAATAAAAAATAAAAACCCTCGAACTTCTAGTCTAGTCAAGCTCTTTCATTTCATAGTCAAGACCTAGCACCCATATTGATACCCATATTGAGGGAGTTGTAGAAAAAATATATTTAACTCGCCATTTTGTGGTGGTGGCCATCTTGGATTTGAAATTTATCATAGTGTATAGTATTCTACTATCTCGAGCTCCTCCGTGCTTCGGAGGGCACGTTAAGTCGTCGGTCCCGGCTGTTGTCATTAGGTGACAGCCGTTAAGCCAAGTCAGTGGCCTTTAGACGGCTTGAAAACACTGGCCTAAGCCAACCCGCAACAGCAGCGTCGTGGAGTATACTCTAAACCCATTTGATTGAGAGTAGGCCCGTATCCAAGCAGTGGGATGAAAAAGGCGAAATAAATTAATGCACACAAATATTTGTCTTGTGCGGGGATCCAACCCGCGATGCTGGAGTCTAAGTGTATTACCATTTTACTTTTACATTACAAACCATTAGACCATCGGACTCGTCAAAATATACATGTATATTAATAGTTAAACAAGAAGAATTTAGTATTTTTAAATTAGGTATAATTTATGTAGTCACTGTCACGCAAGTCGTGGAGCAGTAAGCTAGCGAACAAACCCCATCCCGAAAGTTATATCCCGCCAAAATATAGTCAGTAAATCACATCTGCTGCAACCCTGAAGCGGTGTCGGCAAAATGCCGAGATGTGTAACTACCGACAATACGCGACGCGACTCGAAAATATGCCGTTGTATCGATTTTGACGCTTTTCGTTTGTAACTGGATGAAAAGTAGGAAGCGTTCCTCAGGGTTCAAGTTAGGTCCTTACATACATTTCGTATAAGAAATTGATTGCTGAATATTAATTGAATTTCTTTAAGGCTATCATTTGGAAGATTTATAAATGAGAGTTTGGTTGGGTGATTATTTTTCTAAAGGAATTGTAATATTCGGTTTTATAGGGTTTTAATTAATGAACTTACTATGAGAAGAAATAAATTTCAAATCTTTCTACTCCTACATTTTTTTTTTGTAATTTGTGTTCTTGAGTTTATTGAGGCGGTTTGAAAATACTGGCCTCCGCCAACCTGCAGTTGAGCAGCGTGGTGGATGCTCTAAATCCCTTCGATTGAGGGGAGGCTCGTATCCCAATGGTGGAATGAATACGGTGGTTGACGACGAAGTTGTCCGCTAATACGCAAGTGGCAATTTTTTATGTCATTATAAAAACGTTTTTGAAAAAAAAATAATTGAACTCAGCCAGGGGGCCCTACCGCCGAAGCTGAAGTCGAGGATTTTTTGATTGCGAAAATCAAACTTTACCTTAAAGTTATGGTACTTGGGTTTAACTTAGCTGGTAGAAATTCCAGAGCTCTATCGACAAAGAGAAAGACGTTTGTCAATAACTAAAACGTAAATTTGGGGTGTAATTGGTTCATCAACATCTTTGAACCAAAGCCAACTTCTCCGGCACGTGGTGCACCCTGCTGACTGACAAACGAAGCACTGGCGGAAAGAGAGGTAGGGAGCGTAATTGTAAGCTACCCGACTGGGGAATGTAAGTCCACCTCACAGAATACCGCAGCCAAATAACAATTCGCTTGAGGATCGTTGTGTTCCTGCGAGTGAGTGAGGTCACCAGAAGGGAAGGAGATGCTGCGTTGGCAGCGGAGGTGGCGGCGCGCGAGCGTAATTTCAAGTTGTGAGCGTTAATATGGCTACGGTAAGCTTCACATTAGGCGGGCCGTACGCTTGTCTACCTCCCGACGTAGTATAAAAAAAACCGGACAAGTGCGAGTCGGACTCGCCCACCGAGGGTTCTGTAGGTACGTAGTATCATTATTAAATTTGATATTTTTCATTATAAATAAGAAATAATGCGTCGAAAAAAATAAATAAAATATATTTTGCAATGTGTACATCAAGCCCTTTCATATGATACCCCATTTGAACTACTAGTTTCAATTTGAAATTTCGACACCCTATAAAAAATATAGACCCCCTATACTATGTATATATGTACTTGTAGTCTATAACGATGTTACTTGCCAAATTTCATAGTTCTAGGTCAATGGGAAGTACCCTATAGGTTTTGATTCCCTTGAGTGTGTCGAAATATGCGTTTTTTGCTGAATAAACGGCCGTAACTTTTTTCTACGTAAACTTAGCAGTTTGATTTTTTTTTAACTTCATGGGACCGTAGACCTGAGTATACAGTTCAAATTTCAGCTTGATACCTCCACGTATTCTCGACATAGAAATTCTTGACAGACAGACAGACAGACAGACAGACAACAAAGTGATCTTATAAGGGTTCCGTTTTTCCTTTTGAGGTTCGAAACCCTAAAAAGACCTATTTTTCGAATCAAAAAGCCCCGTCTCAAGAAGCCCCGTGGCCGGAACTGGCACTTAAATTCGCTTTCACATTCAAGATAGTGTGATGAAAGTGAATCTAAGCTCTGCGGATTTAGAGTAGTAATGATTTAGATACATGTTCTTATATTTGATTTGTATGACGTTTCTAAGTGCTTTATAAAGTCCAAGGAATAAAGATATTTTGATTTGATTTGATTTGAAAATATTCGATAGTAATCGGCTTCAGCTTCGGCGGTATGGCGCCTGGCCTTGTTGTTTTGTAATACGAG
The DNA here is from genome assembly GCA_937001555.2 of Hypsopygia costalis. Lineage (NCBI taxonomy): Eukaryota > Metazoa > Arthropoda > Insecta > Lepidoptera > Pyralidae > Hypsopygia > Hypsopygia costalis. The sequence continues at coordinate 24,331,519 of OW443338.2, read as the reverse complement.
CTTCATTGTAAGCGTTTATTGACCATCACCAACGTCACCGGGCAAAGCTATTGATCAGATCATCACATCAAACAATTAAAATTTAATTATCTTCAAACAAGCCTACTGACCAATTCGCATACACGGACGGACAGATTAATTCTTCTGTAAATATTGTACCGTACTGTGATATGATGAAAACAGATTTTAATATGAAATAAATTAACAATTTGTATCGGCGACCGGGCGGGAAATTGCTCGTAGTGGCAACGGAAGTACAGAAAAGCTTACATTATAGTTACAGAGGTAAACTAAATAGGCAATACCCGTATCCAATACATAACGGAAGTATGATGTATTTCATACTTCCGTTGCTTACACTATATTTAAAGTATAAAAGCAAACTTTGGTGGTCGAGTGGCTGGAAATTATTACTGCGATATAAAAGGTCTCAGATGTAGGATTATCTGTTCGTGAGTTCGACCCCCGCACAAGACAAATATTTGTGTGCATGAACATGTCTGTTTTTCAGATTCGTAGGTATAGGATTATCTGGTCGCGGGTTCAATCCCCGCACGGGACAAACATTTGTGTCCATGAACATGTTTGTTTGTCTTGGCCTGAAGAACCAACCGATTTTAGAACTTGTTTATTTTGATTTTGTATATTTTTGATTTTAGAACATATACATGTAAAGCGTAAAGAGATTTTTACAGAATTGGCAACGCGTGAGTGGATAACTCTAGTGTCGCAAGTGTCCATAAGCTGTGATGACTGCTTACCATCGAGCTTATGCTTATTTGCCACCGTAGCGGTATAAAAAAATAAAGCATGTTTTTAAAACAATTTAAAATAAGAATCCAAACAAAGTAAAACCATTAAAGTACACACGCCATCAACATGTGCATTCATAAAGCGATACAGTTCAAACCGACCGCGAAAACAGTTTTTTGCGAGCATGATTAAAAAGAGATGTGTGGTGACGCACGTAAATACTCCGCGGAATGAATTACTGGTGCAATGTCACTTTTAGGGTTCCTTTTATATAGTCATATCTCGTATTAACTGTGCGACTTCACCCTGGTAGTTAAGCCACAATAAGGAAACAAAAATGACTACATAAGGCTTTATTTTTAACCGACTTCAAAAAAGGAGGAGGTTCTCAATTCGCCTGAATATTTTTTTTGTATGTATGTTAATCGATATCTTTGCGAATTATGAACCGATTTTCATAATTCTTTTTTTATTTGAAAGGGTATGATTGCAAGGTGGTCCCATATTCACCAAGTCAGGATCTGATGATGAGATGCCAGGGAAATCAAGGGAAACCCTTAAATTTTATAAGCACGTATGGTCAAATTATTATTTTTTATTTGTAAGGGTAATTGCGAGGTGTTTCCATATTCACCAAGGCAGGGTCTGATGATGGGATGGGAAAAATCGAGGGAACCCTCAAATTTGCCCTATGGTAGCTGGCAGAATAAAATTGTGCCACTCCATTGCTCTGCGCTGGATGTCGTACAAGGCGACTAAGGAATCTTGTGTCACGCGATAACTTTTCTCTCGGAAGACGGGCAGCAGCGTCTGCCGGGGTATTCCACCAATAAGCTGCGCTCGCCAACTGAAATCGATTTAATTTTTTTTTTTAAATCAACTTTTTATTTTATACCACGTCGCAAGCATACGACCCGCTTGATGTAAAGCGATTACCGTAGCCATATAAACGCTCGCTACATGAAATATCGCTTGCGCGCTTCTACCTTCGCTGCCGATGCAGCAATTTCCTCCTTCCTGGTGACCTTACTCACACGCAGGAACAAGACAACCCTCAAGGAAATTGTTATTTGGCTGCGGTATTATGTGAGGTGGAGCTATTTCCCCAGTCGAGCAGCTTATAAATATGCTACCCTACCTCTCTTTTGCCGTTGTTGTTGGCTTTTGCTCTAAATATCGTGAAGACCTGCTTAAACGCCAAAAATATTATTTATATAGGATACTTTTCGGACATAATGGAGAGGGTTTCAAAAATGTCGAAATAATCAACTTTGACGTTTCGAAATTGCTCATCGCTTCTTCGTAATTCAGCAATAGCTAGAGTGTAAGTGGTTCATCAACATCTTTGAACAAAAGCCAACCTCACCTGCACGTGGTGCACCCTGCTGACTGACAAACGAGGCTATTGCAAAAAGAGAGGTAGGGCATAGAGTATTTTTTAAGCTGCCTGACTGAGAAGCACCTCCACCTCACACAATACTGCAGCCAAATAACAATTCCCTTGAGGGTTGTTGTGTTCCTGCGAGTGAGTGAGGTCACCAGAAAGAAAGAAAGAAAATAAGAAGCAGGATCGGCAACCCCTTGGTGTTGCTGATCTGCATGGGCGGTGGTGATTGCTTTCAATCAGGTGACCTAAATGCTCGTCCCCCCCCCCCCCCCCTCTCATATAAAAAAAAGAAAAAGATATTTCAGAATATAGATGATACTATGACAACCATAAGAAAACAATTTTCAGCAACTGCTAAATGAACCTTTCTATTCTATATAATCCATTTAACAGTTGCTGAGTTTAAAGTAATACGAGTAGATACATGAAACGTATCGGTACTTTTAAAAAGCATCATAGCCATAGCAAAATATTTTGTATGGAACCTCCACAGCAAATAACCGCGAGCCTTGCTTGTTTTGTAACGAAATGGTGGCTTTGCTTTCCGCTTCTATTGTTATTGAGTCGTAAAAGTGTGTTGTACGCTCTAACGCTGTTTGCATGAAAATAAAGTTTTTTGTAGATACGTTAAAATAGTATTCGTTGATTGCATTTCTAACCTGGATACAGTATTAAATATTGGGGTCCGTATATAATATATTATAATGACGACTGAACATTAGTGTTAAGCGGAGTATAGCTGTTGGACCGATGGACTTTCATGAGTTCTAGAAACAGCATTTGCGGTTAGTTTTCGTTCTTATTTTACAGATTAAGATGAGAGATTGAAGCAAACAAAATTGAGTAAAAACTTCGAGAAAATGCGAGACTATGGTATGTAGTTAGGAATTAAGATGGCAAATAAATTGAGTGAGAAATAGCGTGATAAAAGAATGATATTAAAAGATGCAGTAAGTAAAGCAAGAACAGAATATGTTAATCTGGTTTGGATGCTTAAATAATTTTAACAAGAAAAAACTCCAAACATTACTCTACATTTATGTATGTAGATACAGGCTGATAATGATGAATAAAATATGGGACCAATCTGGAAGTATACTCTTTCAAATAAAAAAAGTTTTTTTTCAAATCGGTTTATAAATCACGGAGTAACTTTGTAACAAACGTTAAAAAAAAATACAGCCGAATTGAGAACCTCCTCCTTTTTGGAGTTACGAAATCGAGAACAAATAGCGAAATTACTCTAAAAGCATAACACTGGCCAAGAATTCTACATTGTCATGTCCAATTATTGTTATAACTTTTAATTTTATACGCTAATAATATTATATAATAGCTTTTCTATTTTGGCTTTTATTGATGAAAGCTATTTGAAATTAAAGTATCTGAAGTGTAACAGTGAAAGTTAACAACAACAGTATATAGGTAGCAATAGTGGCAGTGTGGTCCTCCTGATAGGCGATAACGTGCTGTTTAAATTGTCAAATTAAAAATTCCCAGACCCAACGAGCATGTTGATGAATGTACCTTGTATGTAACGAGGAAGTTGATAAATTAATGTACTTACATTTTTTATGCTACTAAGGTTGAAAACGATACGGCCAGCCTGATGGAAAGTAGTTACCGCAGGACGCCTGTGATACCAGAGACATCACACTCGCGTTGTCGATTGTATAAAAACCTCTTCTACATACATGTAAGAATTTAGAGAGACGTGTTATACGTACGTAGATATGTACATAAAAAAGGCCAAGTAAAAATAAATAGGTATACTTAAAAAACAAAATGCGTTAATTTATTTAAGCAAGGTGTACAGTCGTAGGGGAGGCGAGGCGGTAATCTTGATTAACTAGGAAAGTAATCGCAACAAATCGACGCACATTTATTTGTCGTGTGGACTAAGAATAGCTTTCTTAATTTAAGAAAAAAACACATTGGTTTGGTTAACGCACAGACCTAGAATTTTTTTGTTGCGGTTAACTTGATGTGTTATATTATCACAGTATAATTAATGGTACAACAAAATAAATTCACTTTGATTGAATAACGCAATCATCATCATCAGGTCCATTTTAGTCTCCACTACAGGTGCACGACCCTCTCTCGTCCGTCCTAGATGGAAGGAGGATTTGGCCTACACTCCCCACGCTGGCCAAACGGGTTAGGGAGACCTGACTGTTATTTGATAATGTATTTCCCTTAGTCACCTTGTACGACATCCTCGGGAAGAAACGGAGTGAGTCTATTCTAGTCTGCCGGAAACCACACGGCCACAAAACGCAAAAATGTGAATTAAATATTTTTTTCTGGACAAATGAAACCTCGGCGCCTAATCTCGAATGGATTTTAGTTACTACATAAGTGTTAAAGCGCAAAGTTTTGCGCTTAATTTGGGACTAGTAGTAGTACTTGTACTAGACAACTGATAATGTAGGTACTTAAATACATTTTTTTTTGTAAATACATTCTAATAATAAATAGATTATTACAATTTACATAGGTAATTCAATCGAATAAATACATTTGTAATTTTGTACAGACTCTGTTGTATTTGTAATTTATGCCATTAGAATTAAATGCAACTCGCAAACCTGCACAAACATTGTTATTTGCGGGATAACTGCAGTCATCGTGCGTGGTAACCACATTTGCATTTTAGAATACCTTCACAGTTGAAACAAAATCGGATTTGTTTTTTTTTTATTTGGTTTTAACTATTATTTTTACGACGACGAACAACGGACGAGCCCGGTGGTCGAATGGCTAGCAACGCCTACTTTAACTCCGAGGTCGCGGGTTCAATCCCCGCACAAGACAAATATTTGTGTGCATGAACATGTCTGTTTGTATTGATCTGGGTGTTTTCTATATATTATAAGTATGTATTTACAAAAAAAAAGTATGTAAGTATATTTACCAGTTGTCTAGTACCCATAGTACAAGCTTTGAGCTAAATTTTGGACTAGATGGCACTGTGTAAATTGTCCAGAAATATTTATTTATTATTTATGTAATAGGTCTCTGCAACCTACGATGAAGTTTTATGAATGTCCCAAAAGTAAACTGGTAGATAATGCTTTAGCACTAAGTCTATTGTAGATATATTTTTGTTTTTGTGTGCATTGAAGATTAAAATACAAAATAAATAATAATATCACATTCAATTGATTCGTTCGTGTGCCGATAGCTCTTAGCGCGTATATAAGATTACAGTGGGCAATTCTCGTAATTCAAATGGAGTCAAAATTCAGTTTAGATCCAGTCTCGATCGGACAAATGTCATTTGGTATTCAATCAATCAATCAAACGTTTTATTTGCGCAATATGTAGGTACATAAGGTAACATAATTATATTATTTTCCATTTTGTCTTTTTTGAGACACGCAAATTATATAAATCATAAAATATAATTTAGAATTAAAAAAATAGATTGACTTTATTTTCTATGATTAGGTCTTTTACGTACACTATTGTTCCTTTACGATCCAAAATCCAGAGTTTTCACGCATCTTGTGCTGGTTGCTAGTGTTTAGAGATGGCAATCCTAGTTAGACCTTAATGTTTGATGTTATCGCCTGGCATATGACGTCGTATAGGTTTGAATGGCCGTGTGATTTCCGGAAGACTAGAATAGAATCACTCCGTTTCTTCCCTTGGATGTCGTACAAGGCGACTAAGGGAAATACATTATCAAATATCGATCAGGCCTCCCCAACCCGTTTGGCCAGCGTGGGGAGTGTATGCCAAATCCTCCTTCCGTCTAGGACGGACGAGAGAGGGTCGTGCTTCTGTAGTGGAGACTAAAATGGACCTGATGATGATAGGTTTGAATATCGGGCAAATTGGGTTGCTAGCATAGACGCATCCATATATATCTTCTGTATCTATAACTTCGTGACTGATCTATCAACGCCCAGCTCAAATCACTGAACACGGGCCCTACCGGCTGAGCTAAAGGTGATTCCCATCAGATTTTTTGATGACGAAATCAAACTTCAACATAGAGACGAGCTAGGTGGCGCAGCGGTCAATGACGCGGCTTCGACACGAACGCTCGTGGGTTCGATTCCCACACAGGACAAATATTTCTGTGCATGAACATGTCTGTTTGTCTTGGTCTGGGTGTTTTCTATGAATAATAAGTATGTATTTACAAAAAAAAATGTATTTACGTATGTTTATCAGTTGTCTAGTACCCATAACACAACTTCGCTTACTTTGGGGCTAGATGGCGATGTGTAATTTGACTGACAATACTTAAAAAAAAAAAATATTTATGGCACTTGTGTATAGCTTATCTGGGAAAACCCATGCCAACCCAACATCATCAGCTTAGACGGTATAGCTCATACCGTCTAAGCTGATGATGTTTGTCAATAACTTAAACGTAAGACCTATTTTTCTAATCAAATTATTCGACAGAAATCGGCGTCAAGTTTGGCGGAAGGGTTCCAGGACGGGTTGAAATTTGGTATACAGCTAGTTATTATAACAAAGGCATCTCTATTAAGAGAAGATTTTTGATAATTCTCACGAGATACGTGCGTACGACATCGCGGTCGCAAACTAGTTCTCTCTATATAGTCTGTTGTATGTCGTCCTTTACCCTTGTTCATCCCACTACTGGGATACGGACTTCCCTTCAATCGAAGGGATTTAGAGCATACTCCACCACACTGATCAACTACGGGTTGCCGGAGGCCAGTGTTTTCACGCCGCCTAAATGTCACTGACTTGGCTTACCGACTCTCATACAATGACAACAGCCGCGACCGACGGCTTGAAATGCCCTTCGAAGCACAGAGGAGCTCGAGATAAATGAATCCATCCATGGACAGGCTATGGTCGACGTTGCTTAACTTGCGTGATCGTGATGTCATCGAGCTCGAGTCTGTTGTATATAGTCGTATATGTAAGATATGGACCTCTAATTGTCCAATGCAAAGGTTAGACGTTTAAAAATACAAAGTAATTTATTTCGAAGGCCGAAGAAAGTCGAATGCAATCTAAAGTATGTCAAAAGCAATCATAAAAATGGTAAATTAACTTCTCGATCGATTTCAAAGAAAGCATAAATAGCAGCGAAATACAATCACACCCGATTCATATGATTTACAAAAAATATATATGTATAAATGTTGGTTTTATACTGTTATAAAACTTGTCACTTCGCCGCCACTGCACCGGTGTGCGCTGACCCTAATAGGTAGGGTTACTTTTTGCTCTAAAAGCCTTGTGGCTAAAAGCGGATAAAAGGTTAGCGTTTCGAAAAAAAAAATACTGGGGAAATAACTAAGCTAAAACAATGCACAATGCACACTCTAAAATGCCAAATTTTTTAGGAGTTTTTTTTTATATACTACGATAGGTGGGAGACAAGCATCCGACCCGCGTGATGTGAAGCGGTTACCGTACCCATATTAACGCTCGCAATATAATATATCGCTTGCGCGCCGCCAACCCGACTGCCAACGTAGCATCTCCATCCTTTCTGGTGACATCACTCATTCGCAGGAACACAACAACCTTCAAGGGAATTGTTATTTGGCTGCGGTATTCTGTGAGGTGGAGGTACATTCCTCAGTCGGGTAACTTACAATGACGCTCCCTACCTCTCTTTTCGCCAGAGCTTCGTTTGTCAGTCAGCAGGGTGTACCGCGTAGTGGAGTTGCCGCAACTGCACGTGTTACACTGCCGACTAGTAAACGAGGTAAGATAGATGGAGTCCTACTGGAGAATCTCCAGCCTACCTTAAAATATCTGAAAGGATTTCGTGAATAGGCAACTGGATTATGTTTGTGCGAAATTACGAACAAGTTAATTATAAATACAAACCAGTATATGTGAGTGGTTGATCAAAAAGGGACCAGGAGGGATTGGAATCCTTTATTTTTTTTTAGAACTTTTGAATCTGTGGTCTGTGGTGTCTGTGGTGGTGTGTGAAGCTTTGTTTTGGCCTAACCAGAATATTTTTAGGTGCCGTAGTTTTTTTTAATGATTTTTTTGTGAGCGGAGGCAGTTACGGAAAACATACACTTTACACTTAAACTTGTTTCAACACGAAACTTCAAACGCGATTTACTCGAAATCAATTATTTTCTCTTGAGGCCCCTTATTGGTCAACCACTCACATTTATGTTATTGTCAATATCCGAAATCTAGGCGCTTTTAGGTTTGACTAGTTAAACGTAATGTACCTCAACTCCCTCTACAAAAGCAAGTTAAGCCTCGCTCGCTCGGCTTTTGTTGTTCACAAGCTTAACCTAACCTAACCTCGACTTGCTATTGGAGAAGGAGGTGATGTCGTCGTCGTCAGCCCTTCTTCATCCCACTGCTGGGATACGGCTCTCCCCACCACGATGCTCAACTGCGGGTTGGTGGAGGTCAGTGTTTTTAAACCGCCTAAAGGCCATTGACTTGGCTTAACGACTGTTATCTAACGACAACAGCCGGGACCGACGGCTTAACGTGCCCTCCGAAGCACAAAGGAGCTACAGATAAATAAACCCATTCATGGACAGGCAGTGGTCGGCGTTGCCTGACTTGTGTGATCGATTAGACTGCCACGCCCAACCGCGCCATCGAGCTCCTTTTTACCCGACTGCGAGCTCATTTTTGATTAATAAATGTTATTACTCATTAAATGATTATCTATTTGACAAGATGGTAACAAATTAAATGTTCTAGACATAATATAGTACCTTTATTTGACATAATTGTATTGTTTTTTTAGAATACTATTTTGACTAGTTATACTCTTGAAAAATAATTACCTCAAATTTTATATCTAAATTGACATTTATTATATCTGAATTGAAATTTATTGTATTTAAATTGACAATTATTATAATATCTAAATTGACGTTTATTATATCTAAATTGACATTTATTTCTAATTAATTATAATTAAATATCGATTGAAAATTTGTATGCCTGTTTGGCAAAATGTGGCGTTCTGTATAAAATAAGCTATGTAACATCTGTATTTAACCCATATTTACAATTAAATATATTGATTGATTGATTGATTGATTGCGGCGAAGCCAAAAAGGGTTATGTTTTTGACCTGTATGTATGTGTTATATGTGTGTATGTAGGTATTTACAAAAAAAATGTATTTAAGTATTTTATCAGTACTCTAGTAGCAGTACCCACAGTACAAGCTTTGCTTAGTTTGGGACTAGATGGCAGTGTGTAATTCATCCAAGAATATTTAATTATTTATTACTATTAGTATTCTATTGAAACCGCCTATCTGTAAGTAACTACTATACATCAGGTGAACCGTATTGTTTGGCATGCGGCGTAGCACAACAAAAAGTAAGTTGTGTGAAATATTAGAACTTATTTAAGCTTCAGTAAATATTGTTTCAGACGTAATCTCAGTTTGAAAATGAAGTTGCAGCCAAACAGTATTAGCGCTTAGCTCCTAAATTGGGGCTTTCGAAAAGGTATTAAGCTAGGATGTGCGGTTTAGGTATTAAATTGGCTTCTAAAATAACTAACATTTACTGGAATATTACCTTGTCAGCTTATTTCTTTGAAAATAAGTCTTTACATAACGTGTTAAGATACGATACGAGTTTATAACATATTAAGATTTTTAACGAGCCCGGAAGTCGAATGGTTAGCAATGGCCACTTTGACTCCGAGGTTGTGGGATCGATCCCCGCACAAGACAAATATTTATTTGCATGAACATGTCTGCTTGTTTTGGTTGGTTAGGGTGTTTTCTATGTATTATGTATATGTACCTATTTACAAAAAAAAATGTATTTAAGTATTATATCAGTTTTCTAGTACCAATAGTTCAAGCTTTGCTTAGTTTGGGACTAGATGGCCGTGTGTAATTTGTCCAGGAATATTCATTATTTATTTATTTAAGATACGACACGAGTTTATACATGACATATTAAGATATGAGTTCTTACATAACAAAATAAAAAATGATATTATGACCGAGCTGTGCTCGGCGTTTTTATGAGAAAACGAAATTTCTCCGAATCGAGGAATAATGGAGAATGGAGTGAAGAATATTATATATATTATATTTTTTTCCCCCTAGATCGACTTCTCATATCCATAATGAATGAATACATTTATTTACTAGAATAAGGGTTACAAGTACAAATCCATATATCGTAAATTTCGTCGAAATCGTTAGAGCCGTTTGAGTCGTCAAGTATTAACAGGTCATTCACATTGCTTCACATTAGGCGGAATGCTCACTACTTGTATACTTGTTACCGCCCAATGAATTAAAAAAGAGGTGTATGCTTGACCACACGACAGAAGTGAGAACTTTACCTCTCGTTCCGTCTCGCTCCCTCCCTGTCGACTGTAACGAGCGACCGACTCGAGCGTGACAGTTAAGTCCCATTCATTAATAACAAAATTTGTGTGCTTCAAAGAAGTCTTCACATCAAAAAACAAAAGCAAAACCAAACCAATATCAAATCTTTCGTAAAAGACCGAAAAACACGCGATGTCCCAGACTGCTCTCTTGATATCTTCTGAAATCTGCAACCAATATTTCAGCCGGCACAATACCTGTCAAACGCACTCGCAACTCAATTATGTGCATTGTACTGTCACTAATACGAATAAAAATTCAATACAAAATGATTATACTTTAGCATAAACAAATTGATTGTGAGAGTTTGAATTGTATCAATTTGTATGTATGTATTTTGTATGTATGTACTTAAATATATACTCCTGGTCCTTACTGAGAGTAAGTTAAGACGTGGGTCCCGGATGTTGCCGTTAGATGACAGTCGTTAAGCCAAGTCAGTGGCCTTTAGGCGGCTTGAAAACACTGGCCTCCGCCAACCCGCAGTTAACTTCCCCCTTCGCAGTTAACCCCTCTGAAGAGTCATCAACCCATCAGTGGGATGAATAAGAAATGACGAAGAAAATGGCTACGTATCTATATAACTGACGATCTGATAAAGAGGGGGTAAATAATGATAATACTGACGACATGGCTACAGTAACTTGACACCCAGCGTTGTTTCTTTTTTTTTGTGAGAGGAGGCAAACGAGCATGTGGGTCGCCTGATGGAAAGCAACCTTTAAAATATTTTTTTATATGAGAGGGGGCAAACGTCCACGTGAAATTCAATCGCCACCGCCCATGGAGATTAGCAACACCAAGGGGTCGCCGATTTTCCCAGCCTATAGTCCTTTCTATCCTTTTTTCGTTTTTTTTTCTTTCTTTCAGCCGTAATTTTCCGGGACTGCAGTAGATTTCATTATTTTTAGGGTTCCATACCCAAAGGGTAAAACGGAGGGTCCGTTTTACCCTTTTATTACTGAGACTCTGATGTCCGTCCGTCCGTCTGTCACCAGGCTGTATCTCATGAACCGTGACAGTTAGACAGTTGAAATTTTCACAGATGTATTTCTATTGCCGCAATAACAATAAATAATAAAAAACAGAATATAAGAGCCCCCTTATATAACTAATTTTATAAGGGGCTCTTGTAAAACAAACGTGATTTTTGCTCGTTTCTGTTCGATATTGATAACAGCAACAGGCAGACGCTTGAAATTTCAGAGAAAATTTAGTTATAGGTATATTCACTTTAAAAATAAATAAATAAATTAAAATAAAACAAATATTTAAAGGGGGCTCCCATACGTACGGAACCCTTCGTGCGCGAGTCTGATTCGCACTTGGGCGGTTTTTTATGTTTGCCGCTGTTAATCCTATGCAAAAGACATAATTTCTTTTTGTACTAAGACGGTAAAAATATCATAATTTCACCCGAAGGATGAACATAGATAGGCTTTTCCATTACATGTATCAATAGAATTAACAGAACGTGACCATTACTGTTTATAGAAGATTAGATGACAAAGATTTCCTCGGGTGAATGGTCCTATCGGTCAACCCTTTATATTGTTACGACCCGCTCTCCATCGTGAGGGTATTGTCCAGTTTTTTAATTGATGCTCTGCTCTTATATTAATCGTAGCTTGAAACTATTAAAAGATAAACATAATTCATAATTATACCTTCTGGGTTTTTTTGAGAACAATTTAAGAGAAATAATTCTGGCATAAAATATACTACAACATGGGGTGCTTGAAAAAGGGCGTTAAAAGGTTTTTACAAGGTCGGCAACTCGCGTGTAAAGCCTCTTGTGTTACAGGCGTTCATAGGCTACGGTAACTGCTTTCCTTCAGGCGGGCCGTATGTTTGTTTGACACTTTAGCAGTTTATAAAAAAAAAATACTGGGTAACCTGTTTACACCCCGCATGCAACGGAAGTTCTCTCAAAAGGAATTTTTTTTCCCAGTTTAAGCAACATTTCTCTTTGGCACTCTGCTTCTACCATGAGTGATGTTATATAGCCTGTAGCCTTCCTCTATAAATGGGCTAACCAACACTAAAATATTTTTTCAAGTAGTAGTTCCCGAGATTAGCGTGTTCAGCCATACAAATTATCACAGAACAGACCGGCCCTTACTGGTTGGTTCATCTAAATTCCAGACGAAGGGTAAGGCGAAAGTAAAGGCCCGGGGTCAAAATAGGTTATTTTTAAACTCAAAAAAGTCCATTAATCAACTTACAAAAATAAATGAAATCCCACCAAAAACATTTTCATGTAAAAATGTTGCCAAGACGAGTCTACATAGCTTACCATGTGAAAAAGTTATCAGATCTCGTATAAATCCAAGCTCTAAAGACTATACAAGCTCTACACTACACCTTAATCAAAATCTATGAAAAAGTGGTCAGATCTCATGTAGAGCCAAGATTCTTGATCTCTGCGCCCTTACATCACCAGGCCTAACTTCACATACTCTGCATTTTACTCAAAACGTGAATGCTTGGCCGTTTTATTTCACACACGATGAACGAATGCCTATGAAATCTTCGTAAAGGTAGCAAAACGGCCAAGCATCACGTTTAGGGTAGCACAGAGTAAGCTATGTAGACTCGTGTTCGCAACATTTTTACATGAAAATGTTTTTGGTGGGATACAATTTTCAGTCAATTCTTAATTCAATCTCGATTCTGTCAACTTTTATTCTGCGATGTAAAATAATTACTAGAATTTGCCTCCTTCCTGGATACAAACTCAAGGGTGCAAGTTAGTATATTTTTTTTTTTTTTTTATATACTACGTCGGGTGGCAGACAAGCATACGGTCCGCTTCATGTGAAGCGATTACCGTAGCCATATTAACGCTCGCAACATAAAATATAGCTCGCGCGCCGCCACCCCCGCTGCAACCGCAGCATCTCCTTCCTTTCTGGTGACCTCACTCACTCGCAGGAACACAACAACCCTCAAGGGAATTGTTATTTGGCTGCAGTATTCTATGAGGTGGAGGTACATTTCCCAGTCGGGTAGCTTACAATTACGCTCCCTACCTCTCATTTCGCCAGAGCTTCGTTTGTCAGTCAGCAGGGTGCACCGCGTGCAGGTGAAGTTGGCTTTGGTTCAAAGATGTTGATGAACCACTTACACCCCAAGTAATATTCTAAAAGTGAAAAATTGTCCCGATTTTTGGGTTTTATTACTTAATTCTGTGAACAACTAAACAGATTTGGACGAATTATCATACAATTTAATATGTTCTGGTTATACCTATTTCATATTATAAATGTGAATGTGAGTTTGTTTGTTACGCTTTCACGCCGAAACTACTCAACTGATCATCATGAAACTTTGTACACATACTCACAAAAGTATTAGGAAGCACATAGGATACTTTTTATTATAAATAGCTTTCGCCCGCGGCTTCGCTCGCGTGACATTCGGGGCAAACACATGTTTACTCATTAATCAATAGAAGTACTCGTGTAAAATTTAGGATAAAATAGTCCAACTAATCTCGTTATCCCATATAAACCAACTAATCTCATTTTCCCATACAAACTTTGGACCTCCGTTTTACCCTCTTAGAGGTAAAATTTTAAAAATCTTTTTAAGTAATTCGTGTCCACTACGTTATATTTTCAAATCGATGCCATTGTCCTTACTAACGTCCCAGAAAACCATAGAATCGACACGCATATTGATATTATGACATTTCAACCCCATTGCACCCCTACAGAGTTGTCACGTCGGCTGATGTTGGATTATTAATAGTTGTTTTTTTCGTAATCAGCGACCCGATATACCATAAAACCGACCAAGTGCGAGTCGGACTCGTGCACGAAGGGTTCCGTACCATTATCTATAAAAACACATTTATTGTATGGGAGCCCCCCTTAAATATTTGTTTTATTTTTATTTAATAATTTATTTTTAAAGTAAATATATAACTAAATATTATGACTGAGTATTTCAGACGTTTACCTATTGCCGTTATCAATTGTGAGCAAAAAAAGATCACATTTGTTGTATGGGAGCCCCCATAAATATTTATTTTATTCTGTTTTTTAGTACTTGTTGTTAGAGCGGCAACAGAAATACATCATCTGTGAAAATTTCAACTGTCTAACTATCACGGTTTATGATATACAACCTGGTGACAGACGGACGGACGGACGGACAACGGAGCTTTAGTAATAGGGTTCCTTTTTACCCTTTGGGTACGGAACCCTAAAAAACAATACCTATGACGATTTTCACACATTTTCAACACATTTTATACATTTCAACGCCATCGCACCCCAATAGGAGATGATGGTCACGTTTTCACCCTACGGGTACAATAAATAACAATAATAGGTAATTTCTGGGATAAAAACTATCTTAGGTAAGTATGTCCTTTCCCAGGGCTCAAGGTTCTCTCAACCAAATTTCATCTAAAACGGTCCAGCGATTTAAGCGTGAAGAGGTAACAGACATTCTGTCGCATGGTTTGGGCTGTGCGTTGATATATAAGTCAGTCAGTCAGTTTCTTCTTTTATAGATTTAGATTATGGGAATTCTGGGAATAGAGACGGTTTCTCCTGCACCGCAACCTGTTAAAATTTGAGCCTCGATTATATTTTGTTGCAACTGGGTTACTTTTAGCCGAGTTCCATTGCAAAGTTGTGGTCTTATATTTCGGAGTAGAATAATCGGAATGCCAATTTTTTTCGGATATTGCGACTTCTGACTGAGTCGGCATGCAAAGGCATAAAGACTCATTCATAAAACTATTAAGCTTTCTTATCTTTTGTTTACATTCACAGATGGTCAAATGCTTTGTTTGTACAACGCTCAAAAAAGTACTGTTTATTTGGTGAGGGCAATTAACTTACCGTTCTTAGGTACCTGCCTAGCATCCAAATGTGCAACAAAAAATAATGACGTAATAACATTTAATTAAACTCGAAAGTAATCTACTTTTAACGAATGAAATAAACAAAACAATGACCCAACTAAAGAAAACAATATTTAATGACTTATCTACTAAAGTAAGCAAATCGAATTGTAAACAATTTGCAGTGAATAATAATGCATTTGCAACGGAAAAAACAATAATTGTCACGTGTCTGCACGTTTGGGCAAGCACACTTAGGCATATTTTTTCTATGCCGTACTACCATCGTTTTTAGGGTTCCGAATCTCAAAAGGAAAAACGGAACCCTTATAAGATCACTTTGTTGTCCGTCTGTCTGTCTGTCTGTCTGTCTGTCTGTCTGTCTGTCTGTCAAGAATTTCTATGTCGAGAATGCGTGGACGAATCAAGCTGAAATTTGAACTGTATACTCAGGTCTACGGTCCCAAGAAGTTAAAAAAAAAATCAAGCTGCTAAGTTTACGTAGAAAAAAGTTACGGCCGTTTATTCAGCAAAAAACGCATATTTCGACACACTCAAGGGAATCAAAACCTATAGGGTACTTCCCGTTGACCTAGAACTATGAAATTTGGCAAGTAACATCGTTATAGACTACAAGTACAGGAATAAATCTCAAAACTATACATTTGTAAATAGATCTTAAAAAATAGGGGGTCTATATTTTTTATATGGTGTCGAAATTTCTAATTGAAACTACTAGTTCAAATGGGGTATCATATGAAAGGGCTTGATGTACACATTGCAAAATATATTTTATTTATTTTTTTCGACGCATTATTTCTTATTTATAATGAAAAATATCAAATTTAATAATGATACTACGTACCTACGGAACCCTCCGTGGGCGAGTCCGACTCGCACTTGTCCGGTTTTTTTTACTCATGTGGTACCACGCCGCGTAACGACCCACCGCCCGCTCCTTGCCCCCCGCGCGGCAGCACTCATTGTGTACGGGTGCGGTGCTTGGCAAGTTTCTGACTCAACCAGAAAAGATAGACATATGCTGTAGTGGGATAATTTTTATATAATTTTAAGGAGAACATTTCCGTCATACATGATTTCTGTGTAGCTTTAACCATTAAGGCTGAACACGCGACGGAAGCTTAAGAAATGGAGTAACTTGTCTCGTTTTCCCAACATTTCCCTTCACTGCTCTGCTCCTATTGATCGTAACGTGATGAAAAGTATACTATAACCTGCCCAGGAGTATGAAGAATAATTGTACCAAGTTTCGTTAAAATCCGTCGAGTAGTTTTTGTTTCTATAACGAACATACAGACAGACAGACAGACAGACAGACAGACAAAAATTTTACTGATTGCATTTTTGGTATCAGTAATCACCCCCAGATAGTTATTTTGGAAATATATTTCATGTACAGAATTGACCTCTCTACAGATTTATTATAAGTATAGAAAAAGTAAACGCCGGTGAAGCCACGGGTGGACACTAGTAAAGTCGCATACAGAAGTTAGACATTCTTTTTATTTACTCATTCAACTGAAAAACCTTTTTGCAATGTAAATATTGCAATTCCTTCGCCATTTCAAACGGTATCTTAATAAAATCTGCATCTCCTCTGAGAAATGTACGCGTTTCTTGTAACGAATGACATTTAATAAGGTACTTGCAATAGCAGTCAGCTTTCGAGCCGATTGGAGACAAATGAAAGCCTTCTTACCAGACTCTATGTGTTTAAGTCATGAGATATAGCGGATTATAAATCGCTCATTTTGCAAGACACTTTATCAAATGCACACATTCAAGATTTTATCAAATATCTGAATAATTATAATACTGAAGAGACCACCCTGAGGAGCAGCGGAGATAGAAAATGCGCGAAGGTTACTAGGTACTTTTAATGCAAGTGTCTATTGCGGTTCATCATTAGAACAGAGTCCGATATGATCATGAAGCAAAAACGATTTAAATAGCTATAAGTGATATGGAATATAAATTCTACAAACGAAGGTATTTTTTTGAAATTTCTTATTTCAATTATCTCCCGATATTTAAAAGCCCTTAGAAACGCACGAAGTGAACAATCAAAATACAGATCGGACTTTATTCCATGGATGAGTCGATTGGCACTATGGTAACCGTTTCACATCAGGTGAGCCTTGCATGTTTCTGACCTGACATGGCGCTACTTTCATATCACCTGACGATAATTTCATTGCATTCTAAGTATATATCACATGTTTTTGCATTGTATTAATTTATTTAATGTACGTGAGTGTTTTAGCAGAAAAATATTTGTTTTTTTTTTCATAGTAATTACCCTGCTAGCTGTGCCCGCTACTTCGTCCGCGCGGAATTGTTATTATTTTGTAATTGATTAATTATGAATAAATATAAATGAAATTTATAATATAAGCCTACGTTACTCCTTATTACATCAGCTATCTACCAAAGTCTCGTCAAAATTGGTTCAGCCGTTTACAAGATTAGCCGGAACAAACAGTCAGACAAAAATTGTAAAAAAATGTTATTTTAGTTAATGTACCGTGTCATATTATCATACATCCATATGCATTTAGTAAAAAGTGGTTATTTTAATTTTAATTCTAATATTACAAACAGACACTCCAATGTTATTTATCTGTCTAGATTGGTATCGTTCCTAACCGCGCCATCTATATACAATTGGGTGCTCTATTTTTCGGCGACAAGTCAGCTCCCGCTTGTAACTTGTACCACAAAGTAAACACCAACAAGGCATAAGAGAAATGAGTTTCAAGGTACAGGGGTTGTCTCATAAGACGGCGTTGACTGCTCGGATTTTAATATGAACATTACGTAGACAGCTGAGCTTTGAACAACGTATACATTGTAGTGGATAGTGAACATTTTGAGGTTTTTTAATGGACTTGTTTAGTACCACTAAAAGTCTTCTGAGACATTATTTATCTTACTACCTATTGAGTTGAAGATTCTATCACATAGATGCATTATCACCGGTCGATATCATCGTAAGCATTATTGCGAGGTACTATCATAGTACAGAGGATCACTAATTACGCGTACAGTTGATAAGTCAAAGTGTCTTGTAAAAGTGATCGTTTTAATAATTTTAACAAAAAAAGACTGACTCCAAACATTACTCTACATTTATGTATGTAGATACAGGGTGATGATGATGATGAAAAAAAGTTTTTTTCAAATCGGTTTGTAAATCACGGAGTAATTAAGTAACAAACATAAAAAAGCAGCCGAATTGAGAACCTCCTCCTTTTTTTGGAGTCGGTTAAAAAGAACCTCAAGTTCAGGTTTTTACTGCTTCGCCATCATCCCCTAATCATCCCATTGTTCTGCCCTCAATCGAAGGGATTTAGAACAGACTCCACGACGCTGCTCTACTGCGGGTTGTCAGAGGTCAGTGTTTTCAAGTTGCCCAATGGCCACTCACTTGACTTAACAGCTGTCACCTAATGACAACAGCAGGGACCGACGGCTTAAGAAGGCGAGGAGCTCGAGATAAATAAACCCATCCTTAGGCAGGCTACGGTTGACGTTGCTTAACTTGTGTGATCGATTAGACTGACACGCGCAACGTCACCATTGAGCTCCTCAGTTTTTTTTCTGTTTGACTGCTTGTGATATTGAAAGACTGCTTGTGATATTGAAACTGATTTTAATCAAGCTCTTACTTACTAAAAGCACAACGACGTAATAAAAGTTATGCTATTATATTACATGTTACTTTCTGGGCAATGTTTCTTGTGAAGAAATTATCTTTATGCAAAATATCTTGTCGACCTTTTACTCCATTTTATCAGTGACATTTTATTAATAGACGGGTCATATGCGAATATTATGGCAGTAACAATTGAATAAAAAGCGTTCACTCAAACTGTACCTATGCCTGTATTCATGCAGTATATAAAGTATGGAAAAGAATGTGAACACACAGCAAGGCAATTTCTCTACAACTTTTCAGTAATTGTTTTATTTTATTAGCGCTCACTTCTGTCTGCAACGATAAATGACGCGGGACTACGTGAACGCTGGACAATTACCTTGCTTTATTCTTGCCACAATAGAGGCAAGTGGAACGCATCTAATAAAAATATATTAAGTTTTTGCATGAAAGAAGGACAAAACAAAATGATTATTATTATTACACGTCATATATATCAAATTTACCGGCGCCTGCCAAAAAAAGAAAAAAAATCAAGCAATAATATAGTCGAGACAGAACGATTCGCTTCAGTTGAGCCATGAGTCCGTGACGCGTCGAACGACGGACATTACTGCTCTTTTCCCCACTTTACACTCATTAGGACATTATTTCTGAATGCTCTCAACATTGATGTAGCTATAATGCTGGATATGACTTTTACAAATAGTCGTGTTATGTGTTTTTTTTATTATCTCTGGTTTCTATAGTAATTCGCGTGTAGCGACGGGTCTAGATTCCGCTAATGTTGACTTAGTCATCCCATCTATCATGTGAATGTCATGGATGGGCCCAAAAGTATAAAGTTGTGTAGAGGGGTGTAAGTTACTCACCATATTTTTAGAGCCAAAAGCAATGTCCATGTGGTGGCAAAAGAGATACCACAGCGTATTTATAAAAAAAAATGGTTTTGGAGGACTCAGGGGTTCAGACTAATGGACCATAGAAGTGTCGTAAGGATCCATAGGCAGTGATGACTGCTTACCATCAGACAGATCGTACGCTTGTTTGTTACTCTAGTCGTATTAAAAAAACACGTGCACTCCGGGAGTGCCGGCAGAAGTGAAAACTTGAACATCAACGTTGTGCATTTTTGAATATTTTGGAATGGTTAGGGAATAATTTCGCAATAATTGCTTTATTTATCAGTATAAAAGTACTATCATTTATTTGGTAAAATAAAATATTTATTTATTGCGCTATCGTACATAAACATGACAATTTATATTACTTACATTAAAAATAAACAGCAGGAACAGGCATACATTTTCGCTGCGCGGTAGAAAGAGAGGGGAATATCACTTCCTCTCCTATGGCGCGCCGGCGGCGGTCTACGCTCCCTCCGTCTTACGAATTTTTGTGATCAGGCCACTCCTGACGCGAGTTTAACATTTTTTACCCATCCCAAAAAGTGCACAACTGTGCAAAGTTAAAATTATAGAATATTTTTAACATACTATGTCACAAGCCTGACTTGAGAAGTTTGTGGCTATTAGAGGTGAGGCACCTTAATCGTCTTTAGCTCTTGTCAGCTCCGAACCAAGGAGCCTACGGACTACTAGGCTACTACGGAAAATTACTGTTTTGAAATTCTGTTTTTTTTTTTAATCATATCTATTATTTCTACATCCTTACGCGGCAACGTAGCCGGCACGCAACATTAGCACCGCGGTAGATCGCTCTCTCAAGTCGACGTGACGTCAAGGCGACATTAAGTTCGGCTTATGTCGTGCTACATTACTTTTGGGACCGCCAATGTCACCTTTTACTTTCTCAAAATATAACAAATGTGTATAAAAAGGGTGCTTTATTTCTCTGTTTTATTAGACCATACGTCTTTATACCCTTTTTTTTGACGAAAAACGTATAAAATTTTACAAAAAAAAATGTCTACTTACTTCAGTACATACTTACTTTAAAACTGCAGTTGCAGTGCACCATCATCTTTAGAGCCTAAGCGGGTGCACCCGGCTGATTAGTTTACGAGGAAGAACATGTTCAACCTGACTGGGGAAATACCTTAACCTTACAGAAGACCACAGCCAAATACCAAAACCAATATTTTGTTCCTGCGAGTAAGTGAAGCTGCCAGGTGTGAGGATATGCTGCGTTAGTAGCCAATATTTACAAAAAAATACGTTTTTAAGTACTTTTATCAGTTGCTCTTAATTTGGGACTAGATGGCGCTGTGTAAATTGTCTAGAAATATTTATTTATCATTTTCAGGTTTTATGTATCATTTACTTTCGTACTGCAAGTGATTAAGTCGCAAGTCTGTATATCCCCTAAATTATATACATTTCTTCATACGAACCGACCCACTTCCTCCATCCCCCAGGAACCCCTTAATAGCTAATGTCGTGTTACAGGGTAATTAATATAACGAGAGACACTATTTTATTTCATTACTTATGCGACGGTACAAGCCATATATTTGGTCTAAGTTAGAAGTTTGTTTCAACTTTCCGTGTACAGGTGGAATAAAAAGTGTTTATTTTTGTTTAATAATAATGATTAATAATCACGAAAACAATTTATTTTCAAGGACAAAACATTTCATTTTATCCAAATCTTATGTTAAGTACCTTAAATTCGATCACAATTGTAAACGAATATTATAAAGTTAAAGAGTTTGTTTTTTATTTGGTTGAACGCTCTAATCTCAGGAACTCGCAGAAATTAATTTATTGTTGGATAGCTCATGATGATAGACATTCAAATTTCAAAAATCATACGACTGGATTTACATCTTTTTTAGGAGATTTTTAGATATCATTTATTTTGTGAAGTAAAACTCAAATTAAGTAAGTAACGCACGTTGTCTTGGGGAGTATGCTGGTGAATGCGTAACGAGAGCATTACGAAAAGTGTGATCGGTCGAAGCGAACGGAAGTTGAGAGGGAGATATAACTTCGTAGAGCTAAACTAGTTTTACTTCAGTCGTGTGGTCCAAAGCACACATGTTTTGTCTCGCAACTCACTTAGGTCATCACCAATGATCAGAATTAGAAAGATGCGTTTGCAGAAGGGGTGCAAGAGCTCTATCGATACTGCTTATACAAGCAAGCGTCTATATGCTACGGTAACTGCTTTACATCAGGGGGGCCTAATGCGTATTTGGTAATTTTTTTACCAAGCCAGGTGGTTTGGTCGAAAAAATCTAGATATATAAGAATTTTCGTTTCGACTGTACTAAGTTCTAGACATCTACGCAATACACCCGACTTGCAAAATGACAATGGCGCAAAAATTAAATACATAAATTCTGCGAATTGTGATTTATGTCTGTTTGTTTGTTCAGTGATGTTGCGCGCTTCGCTCGCGTGATGACAAATTCGGTTTTAAATAACATGTCTTGTTGAAATAATTAGCATTATGTCGGGTGTACTTGACAAATTATGAAGGGAAAGTTTAAAGTATTCTTTCATTTTGTTTGTAAAACTTTATTATATAAAACATAATTACATAATATACAAAAATAATTACACTGTATATAATGGCGGACTTGTCCTAAATAGGGATCTCTTACAGTCAACCGTGGAATGCTTGAAAGAGAGTTGTCAGTTTTGTGCTTTGGAGCAATACCATCTAAAATGTATAATTTTTTTTTTAAGATTTCGCAGATTATTCTATTTATGGATAATTTTCTTTTATATTTTATTATACATATATTATACTAATATAATAAATCTGAAGATATTGTGTTGTCTTGATAAGTTGCATTAAACAAATATATTTTTTTAATTTTATAGCCCAATTCTTGAATAAGGTTTTTTGAATAAGGTTTTTTGGAGTGGATTGTTCGTAACATTAACAAAACTTTTATTAACCACATAGCTTTCAAATATTATTTATAACATATTACTGATAATAATAGGTTATATTATTAATAATAACATTATATAATTATAATATAATAAAAAAATAACATTGGAATACCGGTTTTTGTCAATTTATTCTAACCGAATAAATACAATATGAGTATCGATTTTAATAACATATTCGTTACTATTCCGGGTAGAGCTGCGAGTTTTTTAAAGATAGACTATCTATAAAAATAGTTAATCCTATATATGTAAAATGTAAACCGATGAATCAACGCACAGCCTAAATGGCCTATGATGCTTGTGCAAGAAATTTCCAATTTGATAGGAATATTCCATGTTAGTGTATAAAAAACTACAAAATAACATGCAAAAGAATTTTTTGGAAATTCCCACGAGCTACAGGACATACACACGTACAAAGTCGCAGGCGAAAGCTAACAATAACCATAAATGCAAAGTATAATTAAATAAGTGATAATTTTAGCTAAAGCCATACTATTTAATCTGAAATTCTTTTAAAAAAATTAATTAAAATTTTCATCAGACGCAAGGCCGTGATGTTTCAGCTCGAACTGTCGCCATTGTTACGACTTTTTGAAGATTAATAACGAGGGACAAGATGGAGACATTAAAACCTTTCTAGCAACAAAAGTACTGAAGATAAAATGAACAAGAAGTGGGGCGGGCCATAGAACGAGAGCTGCGAAGCGAAAACTGCGTATTCGAAACAATATTGAAATATCAACGGGCGGCGCGGCGCGACGCGCGGCGGTTAGCATAACCTTTTAATACTATACCTTATTTATATCCATGGCGTCGCTATGCGTAAATAATGGGATAAAAGGTATCCTATTTTTCATCCAGATAATATTCTAAACGTATGTCAAATTTTACACAAATGCATTCAGTCGTTTATACGAATTACGAACATTCATATATCGATCCCACAGAAATCTTAATAAGTGCCTTTCCATTGATCTATCCATACATCATATACATAAATAATAATAAATAAATATTTCTGGACAATTTACACAGGGGCGTCTAGCCCCAAATTAAGCGCAAACCTTGTGTTATGGGTATTAGACACCTTGTACCATGACACCATGTACTTAAATACATTTTTTTTTGTAAATACATACTTATAATACAAAGTAAACACCCAGACCAAGGCAAACAGACATGGTCATGTACACAAATGTTTGTCTTGTGCGGGAATCGAACCCGCGACCTCGGAGTCAAAGTGGCCATTGCGAACCATTCGACCACCGAGCTCGTCAAACAAACAAGTATATGCTCATAAACTTTTACATCAATAATGATAAGACAAGATTACTCCACCAGTCATTTTATTGACTGAAATTTAATAATAAAAAAAAGACTTGATGGTCTTGTGTGAACTAGTTAAATACGAGTGTACCCATTTAAGCCAAATATTATAATTGTCCGTTTCAATTCAAAAGCCATGATTTCATTTTATTTATAAAACATTTTTTTTTTTTTTTAGAATTTGTGCGCATTTTGTAATAAGCAAATAGAATATGTCGAAAGTATTATGTTTATTAATATATTTTTATTATAACTATAAGTATTAATGTGTACCTATTATGTAATATATAATGTCAATATTCGTACAATATTGAATATAGAAATAAATAAATAAATATTTCTATGTACCAAACCTTAACTTTAAAGTTATCTAACTTTATAAAGTCATAAATTAAGAAAAAGACCAGTTGACTTCATGTTATTGGGCAATGATCTCACATTAAAATGCTTATTTGACAGAACCGTGAATCAAAAAGCTATTTTCGTGGCCCAAATCTAAAGGCAGTCAGTAATTTAAAAGTGCTCGAAATTTTTCAAAAGGAATGGAAGACGTGAGACAAGGGGAGGGAGGGGGGAAGTACGCACCTGGTATAACTTTCTTTCATCCCATGAATACAAAAGACTTACCTAGTAAGTATGAAACGACATTTACATAAAACATTATTACAACTTCGATTAGATTACAAAAGTTCATTATTTTTTTTCAATATATGGACCGTATGTGGAGCTTGATGGCATCGACTAATCAAACACGCAAGTTAAGCAACGTTGACCGTAGCGTGGCGTAGCGGTCAATGACGTGGATTCGACACCAACACTCGTGGGTTCGATTCCCACACAGGACAAACATTTGTGTGCATGAACATGTCTGTTTGTCTTGGTCTGGGTGTTTTCTATATATCATAAGTATGTATTTACAAAAAAATGTATTTACGTATGTTTATCAGTTGTCTAATACCCATAACACAAGCTTCGCTTACTTTGGGGCTAGATGGCGCTGTGTAATTTGTCTGACAATATTTAAAAATATATATAGATAGATAGATAGATAGATAATATTTTTATTGGTTTGCTGTTACACTTTTTACTTAAGCTAGAGAAAATACACATAATTAAACAAATACAAACAAATATTGACAAATATGGAAAAGTCTAAAGATGCGCATGTGCACCAGCAACACCAATTGGTTGGAGGCTCAGTGACAATTATTGCCCCTAGAGGCAAACCACTGCTTTTCAGCTTCCACCTTTAGGAAAATCACTGAATCACCGAGAGGGCATAAAACAGCGCCAGACAAAGAGTGAGACGAAGAGTACCAAAGTTGAAAGTGTAATTATGTATATGTATAAGAGTGCATTATGATGAGACGATGAGTGTGTTGTGGGTATGTGTGTCGATTGAGTGTGATTATGTGATATATGTATATATATTAAGTAGTATATATATATTAAGTAGGACTATATTTCATATATAATATTTATGTACCGACAGCTGCCGTGCCACAGTAGGCTGAAATCGTTTCTTGCTGACTCATAAGTATCATCTTATATTTAGTTATGAAAGTTTTCTTTGAGTTCAGTTGTCTGAGCGGTGGGGGAATATTGTTCCAGCACTTGGTGGCTTGATGGCGGAAGCTGCCTGTAAATGCAACTGTTCTATGTATCTGTCCTACTAACAGTAATCGTTTGTTGGGACGCATGCAGTATTTATTTGGAAAATTAGAAAATTGTAATTTTGATGACAAATATGTGGGCTTTTTAAATTTTATAATGTCAAACACTAATCCTGCCATATGCAACTGTCTACGAAAGGACATATTTAGCAAAGAGAATTTATTTAAATAAGGGTATATATGACTCCTGGGTGGAATTACAAAAAAAAAACGGTAGCAGGCATTTTGTACTCGCTGAAGTAGACGCTGTGTCTTAGACAGTAGTCGGGGTCCATATACCAGGTCACCGTAGTTTAATTTAGATAGGATGAGTGATTCGCAGAGTGTTATGCGGACCTGTTCACTAAGTAAATTTCGTATTTTATAAAGAATCTTAAGTCGATAAAAACAGGCCCGTACAACATTTAAGACATGGGTTTCGAAACGTAACTTACTGTCTATTACTATGCCCAAGTTTCTTGCTTCCTCCACACGTTCCACCACATTGTGGCCGATCCTGACTACTGGGTTTTGCCTGAGAATTTTCGAGATTTGTTTCTTAGAACCCAGAATGAGATATTTCGATTTGACCGGGTTCAAAACCAACGCGTTTCTTTCCGCCCAGTCATAAATGCTCTCAAGATCCGCATTCAAGTCTGGCAGTTTTTCACTGAACTTATTCGGAGGTGCAGAAATAAAAAGTTGCAGATCATCTGCGTATTGGTGGTATTTGCAATGTTGGATTGCTTTATGTAAGTCAGCCGTGTGTATTATGAACAGTAAGGGGGCCAATATTGAGCCCTGTGGAACACCTCTCCGAATAGGTTTTGTGTCAGATTCAGACCGTATGCCATCCTGCCCTAAGAGCACAACAGCTTGGGCGCGGTGACTAAGGTAACTGTCGAACCATGCCAATGAGTTTTCCTCTACACCATAGTACTTTAACTTTTTGAGAAGTAACGGTAGATTAAGACAATCGAAGGCACGGGAAAAATCTAGCAGTGCCAAGCAGCTACCATTTCCCGCGTCTTGTTCAACAAGAATTTCATCAACAACATCCAGCAGAGCAGTGATAGTACCCATGCCCCCACGAAAACCGGATTGGTATTGTGGTAATACCTCGGCAGATTCCACGTACTTACTCAATTGCTCATAAACCGCCTTTTCTAAAATTTTAGATAAGAACGGCAAAATTGAAATCGGACGCAGATCCGTCAATGTAGTGGGATTAGTCACTTTAGGCAAAGGAATGACGAGGGCTGACTTCCACACTCCAGGGACAATGCCTGTCCGAATAGATTTGTTGACCATGTCAGTGATAACGGGGAGCGTATGCGGTAAGGTGAGTAAAATCATATCATTACTGATGCCGTCGACACCAATTGAGTTAGTCTTTATAGACATATATTATATCGATCTCGGTCGGATGGTTAAGCCATCGGTTACGGTTGTTGTCATTAGATGATTGTCGTTAAGTCAATTCAGTGGCTTTTAGACGGCTTGAAAACACTGGCCTCCGCCAACCCGCAGTTGAGCAGCGTGGTGGAGTATGCTCTAAACCCCTTCGATTGAGGGGAGACCCGTATCCCAGTAGTGGGATGAGTAAGGGTTGACGACGATGGGCCGTATGCTCGTCTGTCACCCGGCTCAGTATAAAAAACATACCTGTACCTATATAATTACTATTTCTGTTATGTGGAAGGTTCGTTTGAGCATAAAGTATGCAATGATGACTTTTTACACTAAGTCGTGACTCGTAGGGTGAAAAACAAGCATACGGCCTATCTGATGATATGAAACGGTGACTATAGATTAGCTATATCAGTGGTTTCCAACCATTTGGGCGGGCACCACTTTGAGTTTTTTGTTGGGTGTAGATACCTTCACTGTCATGTAAATTTATATTATTCCATTATTCAATAACTTGAGATTGTAGTGGTATAACAGTACCCAATGTCTTTCATTATGAGTTTGCTTCAAGGACCTTACTCTCTGAATTATGTTACCTCTGAGACTGGCGTAAACGACTATAATATAGTTAACCCTAACGGGGACGTTTATGTACGTGTTATTGTATATCTATTAATTAATTTTAAATAAATTATTTAAAAACAGCATAAATATTTTTAGACAATTTACACAACGCCATCTAGTCCCAAATTAAGCGTAAAGCTATGTGTACTAGACAACTGATAAATGTACTTAAATACAGTTTTTTTTTAAATACATACTTGTTATACATAGCAAAGATCTAGACCAAGACAAACAGACATGTTCATGCACACAAATGTTTGTCTCGTGCGGGGATCGAACACGCGACTCAGAGTCAAATTAGCCATACTAGCTAACCATTTAAACACCGACTGACCGATCGAATACCATCACCGGCCTCGTCAAAATAGTTGTATATATTAATAGTTGAACAAGACGAACATAATATTTTTAAAATAGGTATAATATATGTAGTCACCGTCATGCAAGCCGTGGAGAAAAGAGAAGTTTTGGGGTGTAAGTGGTTCATCAACATCTTTGAACCAAAGCCAACTTCACCTGCACGCGGTGCACCCTGCTGACTGACAAACCAAGCTCTGGCGAAAAGAGAGGTAGGGAGCGTAATTGTAAGCTACCCGACTGGGGAATGTACTTCCACATCACAGAATACCGCAGCCAAATAACGGTTCCTTTGAGGGCTGTTGTGTTCCTGCGAGTGAGTGAGGTCACCAGAAAGGAAGGAGATGCTGCGATGGCGGCGAGGGTGGCGGCGCGCGAGCGATTTTTTATGTTGCGAGTGTTAATATGGCTATGGTAACCGCTTCACATCGGGCGGGCCGTATGCTTGTCTGCCACCCGACGTACTATAAAAAAAAATCAGTAAGCTAGCGAACAGATCCCATCCCGAAGGCAAGAACAGCGAATGTAGCGAAGTATCGAAGCGGTTTCGGCAAAATGCGAATCGCTAGCAATGGCAACTTTGACTCTATATAGTATAAACAAATCCTTATAATTATCATTCTGACTTTTGAATTAAACCAACAAATTCCCAGTTCCCCAATTCGGCTATCAATCAAGAGCCTCAAAGGGCATATCACAGGTTTCCTCCATTGGACTTTTTAACAAAATTAAAATTCCGCGATTTGCCTCTGTAACAAGCTCCGTTCGAGGTTCGAGGGCCTCAAATCATCGGTTCCCGCTTCTGGCTGATTACATTATGCAAATTACGTCCTCCCTCTCAGGGTTGTCATCTATACCTTATTCTTCCATGGATATAGACTGAACAGATAAGACACATTGCATGCATTATGTACTACAGCTAATATCTTCCGGTCATATCATAGGATTGCGAGTCTCTCGCCCTGTCTGTCAACCGGACTAGAGAACGACGAGCTCGGTGGCGTAGCGGTCAATGACGCGGCTTCGACACCAACGCTCGTGGGTTCGATTCCCACATAGGACAAACATTTGTGTGCATGAACATGTCTGTTTGTCTTAGTCTGGGTGTTTTCTATGTATCATAAGTATGTAAATACAAAAAAAAATGTATTTACTATGTTTATCAGTTGTCTAGTACCCATAACACAAGCTTCGCTTACTTTGGGGCTGGATGGTTTTAACTAAAAAAAAACCGGACAAGTGCGAGTCGGACTCGCCCACCGAGGGTTCCGTAGGTACGTAGTATCATTATTAAATTTGATATTTTTCATTATAAATAAGAAATAATGCGCCGAAAAAAATAAATAAAATATATTTTGCAATGTGTACATCAAGCCCTTTTATTTGATACCCCATTTGAACTAGTAGTTTCAATTTGAAATTTCGACACCATAAAAAATATAGACCTCCTATTTTTTTAAGATCTATTTACAAATGTATAGTTTTGAGATTTATTCCTATACTTGTAGTCTATAACGATGTTACTTGCCAAATTTCATAGTTCTAGGTCAACGGGAAATACCCTATAGGTTTTGATTCCCTGGAGTGTGTCGAAATATGCGTTTTTTGCTGAATAAACGGCCGTAACTTTTTTCTACGTAAACTTAGCAGTTTGATTTTTTTTTAACTTCATGGGACTATAGACCTGAGTATACAGTTAAAATTTCAGCTTGATACCTCCACGCATTCTCGACATAGAAATTCTTGACAGACAGACAGACAGACGGACAACAAAGTGATCTTATAAGGGTTCCGTTTTTCCTTTCGAGGTACGGAACCCTAATAAAAAAATTACCCGCCCCGTTATGATGCTCAGTAAACCAAACAGGGGCCTTACCGGCTGAACTCGAGTTTCATTAGATTTTTTATTTGTGAAAATGTATTTAACTTAGGCCGTATAAATCCTGTAACCCTACCGAAAGAAGCAGTTGCGCGCCGACTGACCGACCAAGAGTTTGTCAATATCTTAAACATAAGATCTACATCTAGATTCGTTGCTATTAAAGTTACCTGTGCTGCAATGCCGTGTATGTAGAAATATTTACCTGAAACAAGTGAATACTTATTAGTATATTTATTAGTATTATATGACGAGAACAATCGGCAATGCTTATGTAAAATTCTTGAATATAAATAAATAAATATTGTCAGACAAATTACACAGCGCCATCTAGCCCCAAAGTAAGCGAAGCTTGTGTTATGGGTACTAGACAACTGATAAACATACGTAAATACATTTTTTTTTGTAAATACATACTTATGATACATAGCAAACACCCACACTACGACAAACAGACATGTTCATGCACACAAATGTTTGTCCTATGTGGGAATCGAACCTACGAGTGTTGGTGTCGAAGCCGCGTCATTGACCGCTACGCCACCGAGCTCGTCAATATGATCCACTTATTTGCTTTTCGTGAAACTTTTCACGATATTATCTTCATGGACTCAGGTGAATAATGCCAAATAAAATTACTTACTGGGTTCTAATGAGGATTGAAATATAGTAGGATGTAAGTGCATTATATAAGGGAGTTCATTGATATTCATTTCACGATCTATAATGTCTAGCGTCTGAAATACAGGCTTCGCCTAGTTTAGACGCCATGTAGTTATATTTAAGTAGAAAAAAAATCATGAAACGACTGTATTTTGTGTCAATGTATTGTGAACTATTTATTTTTGAATAAATTATTATTGATTTAACCCCTAAAAGTCCCTCAGATATCGCACAATATGCTACTCATCATCACCATTGTCATAATTTTGCTAAAGTACGTCCATTGCATTATGATTTTTAAATTCTGTTCCTGAATTCCAGGTTCCGGTTGTGTAAGACCAACATGATTGATGCAAGACTCTTCCACGGGTTTTATAGCCACAACACCATTTCTCGTCTCCCGTCATTCTCTAGAGATACTGTGAGATTAGCGTAAACGAGTGAGTTTTTAAATTCTTATTTCTCGAGCGCTGTAGCTGCGGGTGACAGTCGATAAACGACTGGCCTGTCGAAAGCATTGTTTGTGCTTTTTATATCTTTTACATCTCTCATATTCGGTAAGTAGGTCCTTATTACCCCCAAATGGGGCTTGTAAGTGACCAATTAGCGCTCTAGGGTAATAATGTAGCTACAAAAGGCTCTAGGGCGGTAAGTAATTAAAAAAAAAACACTTCACTCTTTCAAAAAGTTCGCGTACATCTAACCATCATACTGGCAATAGACATCATGCATTCAGCCCAATGACAAAAGAGGTCGCTTCGCTATTCAGCCTTGTCTTCGTATGAGTATAATAGTCATCAATTTAAATATCGAACGGCGAAGCTCAATTTCCTTCTAGAAAAAAAATAAAAAATAAAAAAAAAGAGATGAAAAAAGGCGGGAATAGAAACTTTTACTTTTAATATTGTTTGTTTTCGGGGTTTTTTTTTTATAATTACGTGCTAATTAGGAAAAAAACATGAGATGTGCAAGTGATGAAGATATAAGCTGCACTCCCGATTCAATGAAAATGGAAGCTGAAACAGCAATTAACAATATTTTGCCTGAAAGTTCTAAAGAGAGATATTTGAAAACTTACGACGAGTTCATGAAGTGGCGAAAAGAAAAACAAGTAAAGTCTTTTATTCTTGTAATCCCGGTTTTTTTCTACTTACCTCACAATCGAGATGTAAAGCAGAGTAGTTAGCTCGGGTGTAAGCATCAATTGCACCCTCGAACTATAGGCGCCCTCGCTGCGCTCGTGCGCCTAAATATCTCGGGCTGCAATTGATGCCTTACAGCCCTTGGCTACTAATCTACTATTACTGTATTGCCAGCAGGAGTAAGTAGGTTATTATAAACTAGGAGTAGTGGAAGTAACAGTTTTAGACGGTAGTCTAACACTGTTACTTCCACTAATGCTATAACTGTCAATTTTACATGCTTATTATTATTTTATGCTTGTTTGTATCTCTTTTTTATCACGGATCAAGACCGGTCATTTGATAGACGTGCGTACATATCCACGGATATGTATCCAATGCGTAGAGGCCTCTTTGAGAAGTTTGATGTAATGTTTTGTTATTTTATGCTTATTATTATTATTTTCGTTTCTATTACTGCATTCAAAGTTGCAAATTTTTATGGCTTTCAACTTCGTATATCACATTTACTATATACGTTTAGTATATACTAGATCGATTTTTTATGTTGCAAAAGTCTATATGCTTGCCACATTAAGTATCTTTCGCGTGCCGATACTCACGCTAACATCGCAGCAGCTCATTTGTTTACTAGTAACATTATTTATTGCGAGTTCGACCCCCGCACAAGACAAATATTTGTGTGCATGAACATGTATGTTAGTCTTGGTCTGGGTATTTTCTACGTGCTATATGTATGTTTAAAAAAAACATATATTTAAGTATATTATCAGTTATCTAGTACCCATAGTACACGCTTTGCTTAGTTTTGCTTAGTTTGGTTCATAAACATATTTGAACCAAAGCCAACTTCACCTGCACGCGGTGCACCCTGCTGACTGACAAACGAAGCTCTGGCGAAAACAGAGGTATGGAGCGTAATTGTAAGCTACCCGATGTACCTCCACCTCACAGAATAACAATTCCCTTGAGGGTTGTTGTGTTTCTGCGAGTGAGTGAGGTCACCCAGAAAGGAAGGAGATGCTGCGTTGGCAGCATCTTGGGTTGTTGGGTTGGGGGCGCGCGATCGATATTTTATGTTGCGAGCGTTAATATGGCTACGGTATCCGCATCACATCAGGCGGGCCGTATGCTTGTCTGCCACCCGACGTAGTATATAAAAAAAAAATAGATGGCCGTGTGTAATTTGCTCAGGAATATTTATTATTATGTTATTCACTTGCTAACAGAACAACTTTCAACTTGCTAAGCAATTGTTATTTAACTGCGGTCTTCTATGAAGTCCAGTGATTCAACACGTGCAGGTGTTTCTTTTTATATGAAAGGGGGCAAACGAGCATGTGAGTCACCTGATGGAAAGCAATCACCACCGCACATGGACATTAGCAACACCAAGGGATCGCCAATCCGTTGCCAGCCTATACTCCTTTCTTTCTTTCTTTCTTTCTGCAGCAGGCACGCGGTGCACATAGGTGAAGTTGCCTTTAGTTCACAGATGTTGATGAACCGCTTACGCCACAAATTATTATACACATAAACTTATGGGGTGTAAGTGGTTCATCAACATCTTTGAACCAAAGCCAATTTCACCTGCACGCGGTGCACCCTGCTGACTGACAAACGAAGCTCTGGCGAAAAGAGAGGTAGGGAGCGTAATTGTAAGCTACCCGACTGGTGAATGTACCTCCACCTCACAGAATACTGTAGCCAAATAACTGTTCCCTTGAGGGCTGTTGTGTTCCTGCGAGTGAGTGAGGTCACCAAAAAGGAAGGAGATGCTGCGGTGGCAGCGGGGGTGGCGGCGCGCGAGCGATATTTTATGTTGCGAGCGTTAATATGGCTACGGTAACCGCTTCACATCAGGCGGGCCGTATGCTTGTCTGCCACCCGAAGTAGTATAAAAAAAAAAAAAAAAAATTGTAACCTTATTCATTCGCTATTAGCGAACGAAAAGACAACTTTCAACCTGCTAGGCAATAGCGGTCCTCTGTGAGGTCTAGTGATGGCACACGTGCAGGTGCATGTTGACTTTGACTCAAAGGTGTCGGTGAGTCACTTACACCAGGTACACAACAAAAATATATCTCTAAAAAAATATTTATCCTATTCTTACTATGCTCTAGCGTAACATTACTTAAATTACCAAAAAAGACTTTCACTAAGATGCCTCTATATCCGCCCAATTCGTCTCTATCCGGGATTCCTCTCACGTCCATCCATTTGTTCCGATGTATTGCACGGGTGATGCCCGGAACACCTGGTTCGTTTAGATATTGCTATTAGTTTTACTTACTTACGGTGGGGGAGTTTGTTTTGTATTGATTTTGACTACGTTAGCCGTTTAGCCAATCTCTCTATTATTGTTTTGTTTTAGGTGCCCAATAGTGTCAGATACTTAAAGTCCGTGACGAACGGCAGTTGAGCTTCACTTGACTAGCCATCTCTTTAGGCTTTAAAATCCCTTATTTGTCATATTGCTGTCTCTGACATTGCTAAGATGGGAAGTCAAATTCGAAAATTTTCTTACTTCTACTAATTTCTTCTGATTAAATTCGTTGTGAGTTCCAAGACAGCTGTAGTTTTACCCCCGGAACTGTAATGGACTTCACTGTTCATTGCCTTTTTTGGTGGTTGCCGCTGTTCCTGGTCACACAGGGGACATAGTGGTGCGAATGTGTGGTGGGCCCCCTGTCCCGATATTGTCTTGTTTGTGGTGTTAAATTAAAATTCCATCCATATCACCTAGATAATTGGCGATCTATTTACTACACTACGTTTCCTAAGACATTTTATACCACGAACGATGATACCGTGGAATCAACTTCCCTCAGTGGTATTTCCGAACAATTAAGACATGGGAGCGTTCAACAACAGAGTCTTTATTTCCCTTAAAAGTTAGGCAATGGATCGGCGACCCCTTGGTGTTGCTGATTACTGGGCGGTGGTGATTGCTTTCCACCAGGTGATCCACATGCTCGTTTGCTATTGTCTGGAATATGCTATTGTCAGAAATTGTTATTGTCTGGGACGTGTGGCATCCCGGCAATATTGAGTGAAACAAAAAAAAATGTAGTAAGAATTTCGGGAATATTGACATTAGTATGGAGTGGTCGTGATGTGGTATGACACCACGCTAGTGCCTGATCATTTTTGCGTAGAGTAGAAGATATCTGGTGGTGTCGATTAATGTACAAAAATATGGAGTACCTAAAGAACATTATGTATGGTTTTAATTTATATTATATACACGTATTATTTACGTACGTTGAAGTGGCAGTGGGCTGGCCACATCTGCCGAATCAGCGATGGCAGATGGGAGAGGAAAGTCCTAGGGTGGAGGCCATGAATGGAGCACCAAAGCGTAAAGCTCTCTAGATGGACCGATGGCCTCATAAAAGTGGCTGGTAGCGGTTAAATGCGAAAAGCGGAGGATCGCATATGGTGAAATGCCAATGTGGATAATAATAATGAGTATGATGCTGTACCGAAAATTCAACTATTGACACGTCGACTTCATGAATCGGAACCTTAAATACATACACTATGAACAATATTTAAATAGTCTGCGATATTGGCTCCGTTTGTTGCATATGCTGCAACTGCTCAAAAATAAAATAATGTAAATGATAAACCTTAAAAAAGTACCATAAAAATTATATTTAGTGTATATCTAACGTGTATGGGTATGGCTCAAAATATCATTGTAGAGACCCAATGTCACATCATTCGTGTCATTCATAATCATCATTATAAGCCTGTATCTACCTACTGCTGGATATAGGCCTTTCCATTGGGGAAGGCCTATATCCAGCAGTAGGTAGATACAGGCTTATAATGGATATAGGCCTTCCCAATGGAAAGGCCTATATCCAGCAGTAGGTAGATACAGGCTTATAATGGATATAGGCCTTTCCATTGGGGAAGGCCTATATCCATTATAAGCCTGTATCTACTATCCTATTGTACTACTATCATAGTGTATTTAAGGTTCCGACTCATGAAGTCGACGTGTCAATAGTTGAATTTTCGGTACAGCATCATACTCATTATTATTATCCACAACGTGACAGAATATTCTAGTACACCTGAGAATGTCATTAACCAAGTTCTGCAGTCGTAGTTTTAATCCAGCACGTTTTCCAGACAATCTACTGATTTGGTAAGCCACAAGCAGGCACCCCAACGTGATCCAATCTCGGCGTATGATTGATATGTAGGCCGCGGCCCTCCAGCGCAGACAATTTTTTACCTTTCTATTTTGACAGTCGCCCTCCGTTTCAGAATGATTTATAACTTACGAATTTTTTGCGAGTAAGATTTGCGGATGATATTATTTATTTGCGGTTCAAATTTAATGTACGAGTGGAAACTTGTAAGTTCTATACAAAAAAAGAAGTATTTAGCCAAGTTAGAAACAAAGAAAGAAAGGAAGGAGTATAGGCTGGCAACGGATCGCGACCCCTTGGTGTTGCTGATCTTCATGGGAGGTGGTGATCGCTTTCCATCAGGTGACCCACATGCTCGTTTGCCCCCTCACATATATAAAAAAGTGCAATTGTCTTCCTATGCCGCTTAAAGCACACCACAATGCTTGTAAGGGACGGTGATATCCAAAAGGAAGCGTGAACATTGAAGGTTGGCAAGGATGAATTATACTACTACTCGCATGGCAAACGAACAGCCCATATATTAAGAAGCATGGACTTAGCCATTTGTCACTTTGCACAATTGTGTGCAAATGAACATGTCTGTTTGTCTCGATTTGGGTGTTTTCTATTTATTATATACTAGCGACCCGCCCCGGCTTCGCACGGGTGCAATGCTGATACTAAATGTACTACAGAAGGTCTTTGCGCTTTGTCCTATCCAGTCCTTCCCCAGTTATAGGCACACGCCGCCGGCTCCGCGGCCGGTACCGCCACAGCCGTTATGTCCCTGCATTTTAAATGTGTAATATCTTCTAAACTATTCATTTAAATTACATGCTGTGAAGGGCCATATTGATCTATATTAAATGCGCAATGTATTTAAGGTACTTAATTGGATAAGGATTAATTCTGTATTGCTTAAAATCGCTTCGTAAATAAGGCATTATTTCTTGTAAAAAGCAAAGGATAAAATAACGGTTATTGTGTGTTACCACTAAGAGATAGACATATACCATCGCGAACTTTTTTGTAGACCATTTTAAGGTGAACAATACTGTACTACATTATTTTGATCTATCTCGTTGGGTTCAGCCAGCGTTTGCAATGAAAGAGCAAAAAAATGTGTTTATTTACGACATCACATTAGAAACCTCTAAATTATCAGTGTTTTTCTACTATGTTATGCATATATTATACATATAAACTTTCCAGTTGAATCACTCTATCTATTAAAAAAAACCGCATCATAATCCGTTGCGTAGTTTCAAAGATTTAAGCATACAAAGGGACATAGGGACAGAGAAAGCGACTTTGTTTTATACTATGTAGTGATATTTACAAAAAAAGTAATTTAGTGAATTTATCTAATCATATACTTAAGTAATATTAATTTATGATTTAACTTTATGTACCTAGATTACCGAGCATTGCTCGGTGTCTTTTTAGGAGAAACGGATTTTCCCAGAATTATGAAATAAAATGACATGTAGAGCCATCTATTGTCGAGTGGCTAACATTTTGTGAACTTTTCTCGGTGTTTTTTTTGAGAATACGAATTTTCCTGAAAATGAGACCTAGCTAAATAGATTTTTCACCTCAGTAAACTCTTACATTGTAAATTTCATCGAAATAATTAGAGCCCTTTGCTAGAGCCTCGTGGTATTTATATGTTTATTTATGTAATAATTTGACGAGCTCGGTAGTCGAATGGTTAGCAATGGCCACTTTGACTCCGAGGTCGCGGGTTTTATTCCCGCACAAGACAAACATTTGTGTGCATGAACATGTCTGTTTGTCTTGGTCTGGGTGTTTTCTATGTATTATATGTATTTACAAAAAAAAATGTATTTAAGTACATTTATCAGTTGTCTAGTACCCATAACACAAGCTTTGGGCTTAATTTGGACTAGATGGCGCTGTGTAAAATTGTCCAAAAATATTTATTTATTTATTATTTATTTATTTATATATAAATCTAACTCGTAATACTGTAGGATAAGATTCGTTGTTTCAACATCAAATAGAGAAGTTATATTGACTTTATCAGTGCGTCCTCTTCGCTTATGACCTACGTTGCAGAGACTTAAACGCTGACCGTTGGTCTGGTTCACAGATTAAAAGTCGCACAGCGAGCGATGTAGAGAGCAATGCTTGGAGTTTATCTAAGGGATCGAATCCGGAACGAAGAAATTCAACGGAACCAAAGTGGTCGACATAGCTCTCAGAGTCATCGAGTTGAAGTGGCAGTGGATTGGCCACATCTGCCGTATCAGCACTGGTATATGGGGGAGGAAAGACCTGGAGTAAAAGCCACGTATGGGGCGACAAAGCGTAGAGCGCCCCCTCTTTAGATGGACCGACAACCTCAAAAATGTGGCTGGTAGCGGATCGATGGAAATCGCATATGATGGAAAGCATTGAGAAAGGCCTATATCCAGCAGTGGATAGATACAGGCTGATAATAATGATGATGATTGATTTTAGTTCTAATAATTATTATTAGTTTATTAGTCTTATTATTCTCAGTATTAGTTTATTTAGTTAATAATAATTATTAGTTCTAATAATTATTACTGCATCCGACATGAAAAGGTAATGGAACGAATGAGATGGTACAGTGCGTAGCCAGGCGAGGATAGCTCTCGCATAACGAAGCCAAGCCAACGTGCAGGAGGCAAGTTACTCGTAGGACTTAAGTTTTAAAAAATGTAAAAATACTACGTATGTCAATGTAAATATAATTTACCATATCGTTCATACGGTGCACCGGAGATAATTACATTTTGGTTTTAAATAGAAAACTTCATCAGTAGCTGTGTGGGTGTGTTGTAAAAACGTCACGCTCAGCTCAGTAACGCTGAATCCAGTAAATTAGGCAAAGATATAGCGAGAGATTAAGTTTTCACTTCTGTCGTGGTCAAGTACACATCATTTTTTTAAAATTAATTCTAAGGATGTTACTTGTATTATTGAGATTATTCTGTTCCGAAACTCTCATGATTTCAGATGGGATGTAAATGGTTCACTACTGTCTTTAGAGGCAAAGCAAATTTTACACA
Source organism: Hypsopygia costalis (assembly GCA_937001555.2). Lineage (NCBI taxonomy): Eukaryota > Metazoa > Arthropoda > Insecta > Lepidoptera > Pyralidae > Hypsopygia > Hypsopygia costalis. The sequence continues at coordinate 24,292,360 of OW443338.2, read as the reverse complement.
TGGAGCACTCTGCCGACAACTAGGTTTTATCGAAAGACAGTTACATGTTGGGCCCTAGAAGAGATGTACCAATACGTCCCAGAAGACCTCAGCCAAATAAATAAATAAATAAATACCCCTGAGGTTTGTTGTATCTGCTAGTTAGTTAGGTCCCACTCCTTGTACTGCAAACGTCTAGTAGCAATGGTAACCACTTTACATCTAACTGGGCGTACGGTTGTTTGGCATCCGATGTTATATAAAAAAGAAGCCATTTTCTATTTTTTATGGTTAATACTAATTTCGAGTTCAACAGTATGACCTACGGCTTGTACACTGCGGAATCGGTTTTACAACAGTCACATCGCAAACAACCTTGTTTATTAATTGGAGTCCGAGGATGTTTATTGTGTGTGAATTACACTTGTGGTTACACAGGGCAGTAACTTTGGTCCCGGTTCATTTAATTAACTTGATTTAGATACAAATGTATGTTGTGGAAAATTTCGTGTTTGAAATTGACATTTGTTTGCGAAAATTTTCTCGTTGCTTGTGTGTGTAGTGTAGTCAAACGCGGAAGTCAAGCGACGTTTATCGTAAGGTAGCTTGAGGTTTGGTTTAAATATGTTTACCTGTCAGTTTTGGCTGTTATCGTGAAATGATAAGTTTTGGTCTTCGAGGAGCCTGACATTCTCCGCCATCAAACAGAACTAAATAAATTATACAACCCATCCATAAACAGGCTGCGGTCGACGTTGCTTAACTTGCGCGTTCGATTACACTGACACGCGCTACGACGCCATCGAACGCGTGTCAGTCTAATCTCCTCGCTGATAGACGCACAGAACTATGTAATCGTGTAACATAGTATTTTGATTTGCAGCGTGACCGGCCTTAAACTACAACTAAATTTGTGATAAATTAATAACTTACAAAAACTTTACAACCCTCTAATATTTCCGTTCCGTTCCATTACAATTTACGTTATTTCCTCTTAAATCTAAATTTCCCAACAAACGGACAATAAAGCTGAAGAATATTCGAATACGGAACATTCGCATGAGGTGAGCAAATTATCGTATCATCGTCCCGTTCTGTAATGCTCGTAGATTTTTTAAAAGGTCTGTTTACAACTTAAGATTTACTTACTACACAGAAAAAATATGTTGAGAAATTAAAAAAAAAAAAACAGAAAAAGGTAAAACGTTATATAAAACAAAATTCTACGCCCCTTTAACATAATTCATAAAAGTTTAATACTGAAGGATTATAGGAAAAATAATAGCCTCATTTCAGTTCATATGACGCGGTTCTCTGGAACCGCGTCTATTTATATATGTATTTAGCCCTGAAAATTAAGGTTTAATCCACCACTAACAATATGGTGTTCGACTCAAGGTAGTTTTTACTCTCAGAAGATACATAGAAGAATTACTTACAGACGTAGTCGAAGTCGCGGACAAACCTCGTATTAGTTAAAAAATATCTTTCAAATACCACCGTTGAATATCAGTGCGTTTGCACAAACCATAGCAATTATTTATATACCACCAGGGTGGTAAACAAGCGTACGATCCGCCCCGTTGGTAAGCAAGATTTTATAGCATTTAATTAAATATTTGTTTGCAATATATACTAAAATTTTGTCATACGCAGTTATTCTGTTAGAATTTGGTTAGTTAATAAACGAAAAACATTATGATATTTTTCAGATTATAATTTGTCATGGTCAAGTTAGTTCAAAATTATCATGTTTATTATTTGCAACAATGGGTAATTTATTTTCGTTATCAAAATTTATAGGTTATTTATTATTTACAAGTACATCAATAAATTTTCATTTGTGGGGTCAAAATCGTCAGGTATAAAGTCTTTTAAGGCAGTTTCGTTTACAACGGCGCGTCCGGTTCGCTGATCCGCACACCGCCGCAATATCCGCATCTGTATTCCGCATCCGCGAGCGCTTCCGCAGCGGAATTGGATCGAAGACGTCCTCGATGTAATTATTGGCTTGTCTACTTAGATACGTTTTTCTTGTAATGTTCCATGGCTGAGTACCTTTGGGACCCGATTAATTACTTTAAGGTTATCTAACTTTAACCTTCTCTATCTACGCTTCATTAGTAAATTCTCGATTGGACAGATCAAGAATTCGAGATTAATTAATAGGCTTTGTTCAGCAGTGCGTAAAAAATACAAGCATTTGTTTTCCAATTGTAAGACAATACCATTTAAAACTTATCATTTATTTTTGCTGATAGTTGAAGTTTACTCTTACTGCATAAATTAAGTCATTACGCCAGTTTCTGAAACATTTTATGTGTGTTCTGACCCAGTTATCGTTATGCTTTCCTATTCGTGACCCACTAAAATATTTTAAACTATTATAGACGACAACGGTGCGAGAGCCAATGGTAATTTACTTCCGTGGTCCGCACGTCCGGTCTGCTTCCGTGGGGCGGCAACGCGCGCAACCTCTTGTATAGCTAGCGTTGGCACAGGCTGCGATGACTGTTAACCATCAGGAGGGCCGTATGCTTGTTTCCCACCTTAGTTGAATAAAAAAATACCAAAATTAATTTTATTAGGAGTTATAAAAAAAAAACTAAAAGGACTTACTATGTTTCGCTTCACAAGCTCTTCCATTTAATACCCATGTAATAGGGATGAATGAGGCATTAATTTATAAATCACAATTTTGTGATGTCTTCCATACTGAAAGTCACAATGGCGTCTTTTAGGTTAGGTGATAGTGAGTGACCAAACGTGCGTGGTAAATTTCAGCACAATCGGGCACTGGGAAGTGGGTCAAATTAACTTGCAAGATCTGATTACAGACACCATCGTAAAACTAAAATAAAAGCATGTAAAATGTTATGATACTACGAAAATAGAAATAACACTTTACAAACAAAACTCTCCATTCATTGTCGAGTCCTTAAAATAACCCACTGCCACAGTTTTTACATAAAAAAAAAAACATTTTGAACTCCACAATATATATGTACTCCAACTGGGAACTCATTATCATTCGGGGCGAGGCTACACCCGTGTCTCCTTCGGGATTCGTGTGAAATACATAATTTTGGTGGGTTTGAGGAAAAACGACGTCATTTACATCGCACATAACACGTACATATGTATTTTGGTTTATCTCCTCCGAGAACGACGACTGAAAAATGTGTGTGCGTGACATCGCCTTTATAAGAGCCCGAAATATCAATAGGTTTTTGTAGGATGGAATAGGCTTAGAGCCTAAGCTAAAGCTTAGGCTCTAAACATCTTTGATTTGGTTCAAAGATGTTGATGAACCACTTCCACATGCACGTACCAACCTCACCTGCGCGTGGTGCACCCTGCTGACGGACAAACGAGGCTCTGGCGAAAAGAGAGGTAGGGCGTAGCGTAGTTTTTTAGCTGCCCGCATGGGAAGTACTTTCACCTCACAGAATACCGTAGCCAAATAACAATTCCCTTGAGGATTTGTTCTGTTCTGTTCCTGTGAGTGACGTCACCAGGAAGGAAGGAAGGAATGAGTTGCTGCAGTGGCAGCGAGGGTGACGGCGCACGAGTGATATTTTATGTTGCCAGCATTGATATGGGTACGGTAAACACTTCATATCAGGCGGGTCGTATTCTTGTTTACCACCTGACGTAGTATAAAAATAAACTGAACGTGTATTATGTTTTGAAAGAAATGTATAATTTCATTTTTTTTTTTTTACGAAGCCAATTGCATTTATATGAAAAAAAAAACATCATATAGGTAAATACTATTGCTATTCTGAATCGACACGTTTTCATTCTACTGCTGGGATACGACTTTTAGACTCTCAGTTCACTCGAATAGGTTCAAAGCGACCTGAAACGAAAGGAAAAAGTTTTCAAGCCGCCTAAAGGCCACCGATTTGTGTTAACGACAGTCTTCCAATGACAACAGCCGGGACCAAGGGCTCTACATGTACAGTCGTTAAACTGACACTGGCCTCCGTCAACCGCAGTTGAGCAGCGTGGTTGAGTATGATCTAATTCCCTTCGATTGAGGGGAGACCCGTATCCCAACAGTGGGATGATTATGTGTTGATGCCAAAAAGCATCAATTTGCGATAATATAGTCAATATGTAATTTATTTCAACAAATTCTAATTGTCTTGTAAATTTCATTGCACCTTTCATACTATCTTTAGCACTTCGACACTGCAAAAGAAGAAATAAACGTAAAACATAGTATGTGCTCTAAATCACACAAAATAAAAGGTCGCTCTACACGGCACGTCATATTTCATTCTCCCAGATAATCGTCCCATAACTTATAAATGCACCTTGCACTAATATTCAGGTAATGCCCCTGCGTTTTAAAAATATAAATTTATGACAAGTAAGGCAGCGAGAAGCGGTGTAAAATGCGGATTTATGGTGATCGGGCTTAGGACGTGAAATATGTCTTATGGCGTAAAATCAGTTTTATGAATAGGCATTCAGAAAAGAGGCTACTTTAACACCTAAAGTGATGGTCTTTAGGAAATAGGGTCCAAGTGGCTTATTTAGATTAAAAGTCAATCTCAGTTTCATTCATTCATGCATTCGTTCATTCATTCATTTATCCATTCATTCATTCATTTATTCAGTCATTCTCACGTGTTATCTCATATACCCCGATTAGAAACCGTGGCTTTAGCGTTTTTTTTTATACTATGTCGGGTGGCAGACTTACGGTCCGCCTGATGTGAAGTGGTTACCGTAGCCATAAAAACGCTCGAAAATAGTAACATAAAATATTGTAAAATTTGCTTGCGCGTCGCCACCCATGCGGCCAACGCAGCAAACTCCTTCCTTCCAAGAGACCTCGTTCATTGGCAGGACAACGAAACAATAATGGAATTGGTATTTGGCTGTTTGGTCTTCTTCCGGGGTGAAGGTACTTTGAAGATACGAGAATTGAAGTCACATAAATAAAAATATGGAATTTAGGGTCATAAACAGCGGAACATTTTATAAAAATCTCCCCCTTTGACGGTCGGTAAATGAAAATTTGATAAAAAATCTCATGGGATAAAGGGCATAATTATTATGCCTAGGAGAAGCAACAGGAATAAATAAATATTCCTGAACAGAACTGGACATTATTACACAGTGCCATTTAGTCACAAACTATGGAAAGCTTGTAATAGATAACTAATATTATACTTAAATGCTGCGGTGCACCCTGCTGACTGACAAACGAAGCTCTGGCGAAAAGAGAGGTAGGGAGCGTAATTGTAAGCTACCCGACTGGGGAATGTGCCTCCACCTCACAGAATACCGCAGCCAAATAACGGTTCCCTTGAGGGCTGTTGTGTTCCTGCGAGTGAGTGAGGTTACCAGAAAGGAAGGAGATGCTGCGATGGCAGCGGGGGTGGCGGCGCGCGAGCGATATTTTATGTTGCGAGCGTTAATATGGCTACGGTAACCGCTTCACATCAGGCGGGCCGTATGCTTGTCTGCCACCCAACGTAGTATAAAAAAAAAAAAAAAATACATAGAAAACATCCAGACCAAGGCAAACAGACATGTTTATGCACAGAAATGTTTGTCTTGTGCGGGGAACGAACCCGCGACCTCGGAGACAAAGTAGCCATTGCTAGCCATTCGACCACAGGGCTCGTCAAAAACATAAATAATATTTTCTTTAAGATTCTCTTTTACAATCGAATCAAAATATCAAAAAATATTATATCGACTAAAAATATTCTCAACTTTCCAATAAAATGCCGCTGCAAGCAAAACTCTATCTATAAATAAAGCGGCGTCCTGCGAGACGACGACGCGACGATACGGGAACGACACAAAACGTATTACCGAAACATCCCCGAGGAATCGAAGTCTGCTGTAAAGTTTAATGATATTTCTTTATTGTTCGTGCATCGTGTGAAGATAGCGTGCTAAGTTAGTTTATTTAGGAACCATAAAGCGGCATTTTAGGGCCAATATTGATAATAAACGTGTGTGAATAGCTTGTAATAAAAGTCGGGTAATTCATTAGTTTTTACAGACGAGCGATTTAGAGTTTCGTTGCTGGGGCCGTACCGCCGAAGCTGAAGCCGCATACCATCGTATATTTTGATTAAAAAAAAAACGTTTGTCTGTAAAGTCGGTTTCGGAACGATAATAATTTTTAATTGATAACGTCATAAGAAACATAGGCCGATCGTGCCTCTCTATCGTTTATATCGAGCTATCGCTTGCACGGTCGGCTCAGGCGGAACGTGATAACGAGTCATGCTTTTTCGTGTGTGCAGTCGACGTTTATCGATTTATAAAACGTTATCACGTTAAAACAGGTCTTACCTTTTAGTTATTGCATCTTCAGCTTAGTCGATAGAGCTCTAGTTACTACGAGCAAAGCTAAACACAAGTACCTACCATCAAGTATACATCTAAGCTGAAATTTGATTTTCGCTTTTTTTTTATACTACGTCGGGTATACAGCCAAGCATACAGCCCGCCTGATGTGAAGCGGTTACCGTAACCGTATTAACGCTCGCAACATAATATATCACTTGCGCGCTGCCACCTCAGCTGCCAACGCAGCATCTCCTTCTTTTCTGGTGACCTCACTCACTCGCAGGAACACAACAACCCTCAACGGAATTGTTATTTGACTGCGGTATTCTGTGAGGTGGAGGTACATTCCTCAGTCGGGTAGCTTACAATTACGCACCCTACCTCTCTTTCCGCCAGAGCTTCGCTTGTCAGTCAGCAAGGTGCACCACGAGCAGGTGAAGTTGACTTTGGTTCAAAGATGTTGATAAACCACTTGCACCCTAAAAAATCCGATGGGAATCGGCTTCAGCTTAGCCTGGTTGGTACTAGCTCTTAGGCTTAAGAGTTTTTTTGATAACCTTTCAGTGTATACCACACCCCGGTAACCAGGTAAGGGCCGCGTCGTTAATGCTTACTTATATTAATAAGGCAGAGAGGCGTATCGTGTGTGGGTGAGGCGTCGAACAAAGTGTCATAGATTCATCTCAGAGGGGAGGTGAGGTCGGCTCTAAAGACGAGGAGTGACGACTAGGAGTGTTTATGTCAAAGAGATTGAAAATATTGCAAACTAGCTGGTGCGCGCAACTTCATCCGCGTCAAATTTCAACCATTTTAGTGACTTTTGCTATGCATTTTTTGACAGAGTAATTTCAATTTCGTTAAATGACAATAATTTTTTTCACTGAGGTCATATTTTACACCGAAGAACCACCTCGCGGGATAGCAATGCAGTGTCAACCGACGGAATACTGTTGTCTTTCATCAGTTGCCGCTACAATTGGGGCATATTATTGAAATCGATGTGTTAGGTAACAACTCAATGGTTTGGGGACCCAAACCATTATTTATTTAAACCATAGTTTTAGATACTTAAAATCCACAGTGCACGGCAGTTGAGCTTCATTTGACTAGCCATCTCTTTAAGCTTTTAATGCCTTATTTGCTATATGGCTGTGTCTCTCATTGCTAAAAGGTGAAGTTAAATTATCATTAGGCTGACGTAATATAAAAATGTATTAATATAAGAGTGTAAATACAATCGTTAAGTAAGTTGAGCAGTTAAATCGGTTTATCGTTTCAACCAAAGGACATCGACTACTAAACATAGAGTTTATAACGACTTTATATCACGCAGGTCGGACGCTTGTTTGTCCTCTAGGTCGTATAAAAAAACGATCTATTTCTTGCCGTTTGCATCCATTGTCCGAGAGGCCGAGTCAGAGGGTTTGTCCATGTGCCACACAAACCCTCTTAATTAATGTAAAATTCAACGCCTTGCAATGAAGAATTCATCTATAAATTTTTAAATAATCATCTTCCGCATTCCGTATGCCAGTCACGGATAATGCTGGGCGAAAATTATAAAAATTCCGACATTAATAAAATATTCTCAAACGAGATGCTTTTAAAATTAAATAAAGCTGTTTTAATTATATGGTGTAAGTAATTCACCATAATATTTCAATATATAAATAATATTTCATTACCTGTTTATTAAAGAAAAATGAAGACTGCATTAGAATATGTAAGTATTTTACCATTCTTTCGTCAATAGGAACCTCCTATTGACGAAAGAATGGTAAGATACTTACATAGTCACATCTAAAACAATTTAGTGTAACTTTGGATGTTTTTAACGTGGCACTAACGTCTTATAAATCAATGAAAGCCGGCTGCACGTACGAAAGAGCATGACTCATTGTCACGTTCCGTCTGAGCCGAGCGTGCAAGCGAGAGCGCGGAACAAGTGATGCATCTATCTCTCTTCCACTCCATCGGCCGATGTTTTCTTATGACGTTATCACGTAAAATTATCGTCCGTAAACCGACTTTAGAGACAACTATTTTTTTTCTATGGGACACTATTATGGTTTTTTCTGAATGATATGACAAAAATACTGACGATTATGAAGAACATAAGAATGTTTCTGGACGCACATCAATTACATTTCTAAGGACTCATACACGTCCAAGTTCAGATTCTTAAATTCAGTTTCTGAATTCCCTGGTGGATTCCGTTCCGGCTGTGTAAGACCGGCCTAACTGTAGAGGATTTTTGAAAATCCTGCGAGTGAAGAAATGAAGTGAAGTAAAGCTGCTAAAGAGGTGCTTTTAGCAGCAAGGTTATTCGATCAGGGACCTAATCTACTTACTGGTGGATATCAAAACATTAAGAGATTAACTTATCTGGCTGCGGATTTGTTACTCCACTGCGCGACAGCAAAATGATGTCACGTTTTGTTTTGTATGGTGTATGTTGCATGTGAGATTTATACCACGAACTAGGCCAATGGTTGCATGCATTTTAGAAGAATTTATTTTATAGAATCTCATTGATTTTAATCAATGAAGTATCAATAGGCTCTAGCTGTACGAGTATGATAGTGGGACTTTAGTTTTTAAACGGAGCTTTACCCATTCATTGTTCGGGCCGCCTATCGGCATTCCAAAAAACATTAATCCCATGCCAAAGCCGCCTATCGTCCGTAGGTTCTGTATATAATGTATAGGCAAGGGCTTCCCAAACTGTGCATCTCAGGGGCGTCGCGCGTCCAAATCGAGTGAGCGCTGTGCGCATTCTGACTTACTACACTGCTGCATTAAACGTTTAATTCCATTTGCGACTTCGTACTTGTGCGAAATAGGCTTTTCTGCAGTTGCAGTAATAAAGAACAACTACAGGTCGAAAATAGACATATAAAAAGGAATGAGAGTAGTAATATTCAAACTGGAGCCCCGATTTCAGAAGCTATGCTCAGAAAAACAGGCACATCATTTACATTAGCCAGCCAGTAACATAATTATTTATTTATTTTTATGCTTATGTTTTGATTTTGTTCTTATTTTCTTATAAAAATTATAAATGACCAAACAGTGTTTTTCTGATAACCTGTTATTAGGCTATTACTAAAATTTGTAAGCATTTTTGGGGGCTGGGTTGAGGAGCGTCGTAAAAAAAATGGCAATTTAAAAAAAGGGCGTCATATTACAATATTACGAAGCCCTAGTATAGGCTAAATAGTATGTATGGCGGCGTGAGGGTGAAGTTTTTGATACGTAAGCCGGCAATGAATGAGTTAACGAATGTAGTCGGATATTCGATTTTTTTGTCGTTTTCTTTTTTTGATGTGATAACTTCTTATAAATCGATGTTCCGCCTGAGCCGAGCGTGCAAGCGAGAGTACGGAACAAGTTGAGAGAGAGAGGCACGATCGGCCTATACGTTCCGGCTTGTGACGCATCTATCTAACTTCCACTCCATCTGCCGATATTTTCTTACGACGTTATCACGTAAAAGAAAGCAATCGACACCACTCATAGAGATCAGGAGCTCTAAGGGGTCGCCGATCCGGTGCCAGCCTTTTAAGGGAACCATGTTTAGAGACTTTGTTCTTGAAGGCTCCCATATTGTAATTGTTCGGAAATACCGCTTAGGGAAGTTTATTCTACAGTTTTGACGTTAAAATTGCTTCCATAGGGAAATTGGGAGGCAATAAAAAAAACGAATGATAATAAAATCGGGGGATACACTTTGGTGTTGCAACTACAAATCTATCATCTCCATCCAAAATTCAATAACACCACTGGATAGATAAAGGATCAAAGAATATAGAATCTAGTCGGCGTGCTTTAAATTCCCTTCTTCCACTTAGGTAACTAAACTTTCATAACCAGTTACAAGACTTCTCGTATTAACAATCTTGACATATTTCTTAGATGTTCTGTTTATTATTATTTTGAGTATTGCTTCAGCGCTTTCAGCGTTTTTCATCGCTCTTTAAAGCAACAAAGGTGTGAACAAATGGAGCCCGTTAAAATAAACATTGAGATCTCATTCGCTTGTGATGGTTGCGTGTATTGTATTGATTTTACATCCCGCCGCCGGCCGAATGGTAAGCGATCAATATAAAACATACGGTTGCTTTGTATTTAAAGTTCCGATGAAATATTCTGTCACTAGCGGATTTTTTTTCTTTTTTTTTTTGCTAGCATGTAAAAAAGAGTAAACGCTAAAAATCAAGTAGATTTAAACCACAGTTAGGCTGCGTTTCCTTCAGAGCGAGGAATGTCTCTTTATACTACGTTGAGTCGAGATACATTAGACAGAAAACATCCAGCCCAAGACAAACAGACATGTTCATGCACATAAATGTTTGACGAGCTCGGTGGACGAATGGTTAGCAATGGTCACTTTGACTCCGAGGTCGCGGGTTCGATTCCCGCACAAGACAAACATTTGTGTGCGTGAACATGTCTGTTTGTCTTGGTCTGGGTGTTTTCTATGTATTATTTATCAGTTCTCTAGTACCCATAACACAAGCTTTGCGCTTAATTTGGGATTAGATGGTGCTGTGTATATTGCCCAGAAATATTTATTTATTTATTGTGCGGGGATCGAACCCGCGACCTCGGCGTCAAAGTAGCCATTGCTAGCCATTCGACCACCGGGCTCGTCAACAAAATCAAAAAACAAATGATCACTACATAGACACAGTTAAATTTCAATTGTTGTTGTCATACAAGGCGACTAAGGGAAATACATTATCAAATATCGATCAGGCCTCCCCAACCCGTCTGGCCAACGTGGGGAGTGTAGGCCAAATCCTCCTTCCGTCTAGGACGGACGAGAGCGGGTCGTGCTCCTGTAGTGGAGACTAAAATGGACCTGATGATGATGATGATGAAACTTCAATTATAAAACAAAATTTATTTAGTGTTCACTTTGCTGATAAATTACAATATTATCGGTCGTTTGGACATACGCCAGCCCTCTGGCTGTCATGTTTATCGCACACGAGATAATTTCGTCAAATCACCGCTTTGTCAATGATTGACTATTGTCATCTGTTATTAATAATTGTTTTGTGATTGAAGCGGTTGTGTGATTGATTGATTGACTTGGGTGGTCCTTATCAAGGGGCAAGGAGTACAGTGGAAGATGGTTCTTCTTGAATGGAGTAGTAGACGGGCGAATGTGACCGAGTTTTCGGAAGAGCTGTATGGATAGCTAAGGTTTATTAACAATAACTAAATCTACAAAAAGAGATTTTTATCCAAAAAAACTATTTTGAATGTTCTTGGTATATTTTCCCCAATTTTTTTAATAAAAACTTAAAGCTTTTCATGAAAATCCCCACACTTTTGTTACCTAGGGAAACCACGGCAGGAAATTCATTCCACAACACTACAGCTCGAAGCAGAAGTGAAAACTTGAACATTAACATTGTGTATTTTTGAATATTTTGGATTGGGTTAGGGAATTTATTTATTAGGGAATTTCACACGGATTGCTTTATTTATCAGTATAAAAGTACTGCCATTTATGTGGTAAAATACAATATTCAATTATTGCGCTATCGTCTCGTCTCTTATCGTTCGTTTGTGGACACAAACGTGACAATTTATATTACATTAAAAATAAACAGCAGGAGCAGGCATACATTTAATCCGCGCGGAAGAAAGAGAGGAGGATATTACGGCTGCGCTGGCGGTCTACGCTCCCTCCGTCTTACGAATTTTCGATCAGGCCACGTGTTCTGACGCGAGTTTAACATTTTTTACCCACCCCAAAAAGTGCACAACGCCGCTAAAGAAGTTTACACTTCAAAACTTCTCTTGAGTATTTAGGTTCCAACATGTGAGTATGAATTCCCTGTTTATTCCCTAATACAAGATGAGATAAAGGTAGGGTTGCCATCCGTCCGGATTTGTCCTAGTTTGGAGGGCGTCCGGGGAGCGTCCGGGCGGAGTTTCATTTGTAGTCCGGGTTAAAAGTTTTCAATCACTACAGCCCGCTTCATGCTGCGAATAACCGTCTTGTCGCAGATTAAAAAATAGTATTAGTACTAAAAACACTTTTTAACCGACTCCAAAAAAGGAGGAGGTTCTGAATTCGGCATGTGTATTTTTTTACGTTTGTTACTTAATTACTCCGTGATTTATAAACCGATTTGAAAATTTTTTTTTTTATTTGAAAGAGTTACTTCCAGATTGGTTCCATATTTTCTTCATTATCATCATCATAATTATTAGCCTGTATCTACCCACCGTTAAGTTTGTTATTTCATTACTCTGTCATTTACAAACCGATTTGAAAAAACTTGTTTATTTGATAGAGATTTCTTCCAGATTGGTCCCATATTTTTTCATCATTATCATCATCATCAGCTTTTATCTGCATACATAAATGTAGAGTAATGTTTGGAGTCGGTTTTTTTTGTTAAAATTATGGGTTTTATGATTCAAAATCAGGAGTTTTCACGGATCTTGTTCTAGTTACTAGCGTCTAGAGATGGCAAACCTAGATAAAGGTAAACAATTACATACCTGGGTACTTCTTTCGCTGGACTCGACTGTGTTTCTTGGTGACTGTACGACGCCATTTTGTTTTTAAATACCGAATTCACTCATTGTTATAAGTTATTTTTATTTTCACTCGCACATCAGTTATTATAGTTAATTTATGATAGTAGATAGGAACATTGTTGTGACACTGTAATAGAGAGAAAAAGGTAATTAATTATTCATAATAAATTTAGGTGGTTTTATTAATAAATAAAATAAAATGTTTTGAAAGTTTTCTCAATATATTACATGAATTTTGATCGCTTCTAATTCCATAATACGTCCATAGTACCTACGTAAAGTGACCTCCGACAGTTAAAATTACTTTGATGTATTTAAGAATCTGCATTCGAACATGGAGAGTTATTCTACTTCGAAATTTGTAGAAGTAATAAGTATAATGAAGTATAATACAAGGAACGGGTTATCGACTTAGTTGAGTTAGGTTGGTTTATTCTTGTGATTACCAAAGCCGCGTGTGAAGAGAGGTGAGGTACCCACCTCACCTCTCTTTCTTCAAAAACATGTCAAGCATAACCTAACCTAACCCAGCTATGGCGATAAACCGTCCATTATGTATTTCACACTTAAGTTTAACCGGCTAAACTAAGTTTATGTTCACCCCTTCGTTTAGCCGTAACATACGTACATATATATGCAGTATAAAAAAAGTCGATTTCCGTGTCTGTTTGTTCGCTAACACCTCCTAAACTACATGACTTCTACAAATATTTTTTGCGATTCTCATTATCGTTCAGAAAATATCTTCTGGAAGGATTATATGTATAAATTACATTACTATCATCCCACAGGGGGAAAACCAGTGCATAAATATATTTACATACATTAGTCAATGAAATTTTAGTGCATAATATACCAAATACTTCGTAATACAATGCCTATAAATTTCCATAACACAGTTATGCATTCAGTACGAACATAAAATCCAACAGTGAAATCACTAATTAATGAAATAATAATTACAAATAAAGCCCTGCACACACTGCGTCCGTCCGCCTCCGCGCGTTAAACGTAACGTTGCCAATCGTAAACCTAGCGATTTCCTCAGATTTATTAGACAAGTTATTGCAAATACAGCCTCCGTATTGAGCAATTAAACTCCGATTTTACTATTGAGCGATTTAGTTTTAACTGCTCGACGTCTTTGTTACAAATCACTGTATTTATTTGCTATATTAATTGTGACAGTTTCGTTACAGAGTTTGGTTACGAGAAAAAAGTATTCTAGTTTAGTTAACGTAACCTTCAAGACTTGAGTAGTCGTAGGCCTTTTGTCCGCCAGAATACATCCTACGGTATCAACCCATAATCATCCCACTGTTGGGATACGGGTCTACCCTCATTCGAATGGGTTTAGAGCATACTCCACCATGCCTGCTCAACTGCGGGTTGGCGTAGGCCAGTGTTTTCTAGCAGCCCTAAGGCCACTGACTTGGCTTATCGACAACAGCCGGGACCAACAGCTTAAAGTGTCCTCCGAAACACGGAGGAGCTCGAGATAAGCAAACCCATCCATAGACTGGCTGAGGTCGACGTTGCATAACTTGCGTGTTCAATTAGACTGACACACGCAACGACGCCACCGAGGTCCTCAAAGCCGTGAGGAGTCAGAATACATCGCTTACATATATTTTAAGTACCTAAATGATAAAATTCTTACTCTAAGAATGCCATATCGTCAAATGTATAATAATGAAACATGGAATTATAAACAGATATATCTCTGAAAATACATAGGTCAATAGGCATGTTCATACCAGCATATATGAATAATAATGCGTAATACCGTGTATGAACAATTAAATAATGCGACCCCTGATGGCAAAATCATAACGAAGCATTCGACCACAGGCAATAATAACAATAATAGTACTCCATCGGGCTAAAATCAAACCTACTTAGAATATTAATAACAAAATGTTCGCAAATACGTAATAATTTTAACAAAAATTTATATTCACAGTCGTACTGGATCCCTACTAATAAACTTTCCAACTAAATACGAGTATATTCGTATCTATTGACAGAGCGTGCTTCAGTCTCGGTGGAATTTCGAGGGATTTCAGCATTAACGAGTGAGTCAAAGGCTGAACTAAGGACGTGTATCTAACTGAAGTTAGTCAAAACTAAACTGTAAAGTGATATAAAATAGTTTTTTCTATACTGGACGATGCTGATATCACTGAAAATTATTTTAATGCGGAGTGGTACCAGTGGTACTGCAAATCAACAATTTAGAATTCATCTTTGAAGTAATAATCAGAGAATTAAAATCTAGTGAGGATATATACTAGGGAATATTCGATGGAAACATGATTTGATGAAGTTGACTCGATAAAATAAATTCACAAAGTTGCCTCTTTTTTCGTGTCATTTTATCTTCTATTTTCGGTTTTAGTCTTAAAATAAGTAATTTGACATTATACGTCATATACTAAAAAAAAGGTCATAAATAACTGGAGGTATTATACCAGATAGATTTTTTTATTACATCTTTTAAATTTTTAATCGATTATTCAATTGATTTTCGATTTCGGAATTGTCAAATTGTTTCTAGCACTAGCTCGAGCACGGTGGTCGAATGGTGGTATTATAAACCGAAGCATTTTTTAAAACAGCTAGCCGTATGTAAAGCGGCGAATTTACAGTATTTGTAGATAGATATAGTTACTTGTCTATCTACAAATAGTCGGGCACTCAAGTAGAGTGTCGCCTTATTTGTGTACCCCGCAAGTGACGCTAGTGTGTTTAGAAACCGCACAACAAGCTGGAAACGCCCGGACTCGTGCTCAGAGCAAGTTTATAGGCACCAAACACAATGATACATATATGTACCTATACCTATTTTAATAAAGTTTATTTTCATAACTAGTCATGAGAAAATAAATATACATGGTGGAAACGATGAGTAACGAGGGGGAGCCCCCCCCCCCCCCCCCCACCTACTACCGGGGGGCTACCGCCTAAGCTGAACCGATTCTCATCGGGTTTTTTGATTGCGATATCGGACTTTTATTGAATTTATAATAAACGTTTTAGTTTAATCGGTAGAATGTCTCCATCCCTACCGGTTAAGTTTATTACTATTAGCGTAAATTTTCTGTGAACTTACATTTTCGCACTCAAAAAATCCTATCGTAATCGGCTTCAGCGTGGCTGGCAACGGCTACTTTGGCTACGAGGTCGCGGGTTCAATATCCATACAAAACTAACATTTGTGTGCATGAACATGTCTGTTTGTCTTGGTCTGGGTGTTTTCTATGTATTTATTATATGTATGTAGATATTTACAAAAAAATAGTATTTAAGTACATTTGTCACTTATTTAGAACCCATAGTAACTTTACTTTGCAAGATCGGGCTGTATCCGATGGCGATGTATAATATCTATGTGTAAATGTCCAAAAATAGGAGTATTTATTAATTTATTAGCGGCCTGACCACACTACAGCTCGGTGGTCGAATGGTTAGCAATGGCCACTTTGACTCCGAGGTCGCGGGTTCGATCCCCGCACATGACAAACATTTGTGTGCATGAACATGTCTGTTTGTCTTGGTCTGGGTGTTTTCTATGTATTATATGTATGTATTTACAAAAAAAAAATGTATTTAAGTACATTTATCAGGTTGTCTAGTACCCATAGAATAAGCTTTACGCTTAATTTGGGACTAGATGGCGCTGTGTGAATTGTCCAGAAATATTTATTTATTTAATTGCAAATTTGAAAATAAAAAGTTACTATAACAGCCAACTGGAAGTAGAGGGAGGTCTATGTTCAACTGTAGACGTCCTTCTGCTAAAATGATGGATTAGCCAAGTGCGTGTTGTGCCATACAGTGTCGAGATCGTAGGCTCGATTTTTTTAATGCAATGTTCGCTTTACGTCAACTGCAGAATGCAAAAAATATGCTTTATTAAGTTTTTTTTTTTAATTCCTAGTACAAACGTGAAAGTTTATGTTTGTGTATTTAGATGTTTGCGACTCAATAAAGTTAAGTCGCTTAACTTGCGTGTCCGATTACCACTACCTACATGGAGGAGCTCAATGGCGTGACCATTGAGCTCCTCGGTGAACTCTCAAATCTCCATCTGCGACAATTTGGAGGTGTGTTTTATCCAGGAATATTTATTTATTTATTATATAACATTCTCGATGGCACTTCACTAAAATGTGCACACAATTTGACATTAAAGCAGCCGAATGGCGTCTTATTTGCGCATCCCTCGAGTGACACGGGTGTGTTCACAAACCGCACGGCGGCGGGTCGGAGCCGCCCTCTCTTCGGGATCAAAGCGAAACTATCCCGAATTTAAACCCCACTAATATTACGTATTGTTTTCCATGGGACGACAGAATATTGTATTTGTTTTCAGCATAATTGAAGTTTAAACACAGAGTCATTTTCAAGCAAGTCATAGATTTATTTGACAGCATAATCACAGCTTGTCGAGACAGGCTCACCACATATTCTTATAACTTTGTCTCCTTCTTCTGTGTAGCTTTGGATTAACAGCAGCGATCACCAAAGCTACAGCTGCCTTGGAACACAATGAATGGAAACCCTACTATCGCATTGTTACTTTTACCACACCCCGGCGACTCCATACAAATGTCTCATCGTTTACTACTACATAAACAATGGCGTCTATGCAGAGCGTGAATGAGCGTGCGTGCGTGCGGGTCCATACAAACTGTTCCAGATCCGTCTCCGAGGGGAGGTGAGGTCGACACGAGAGAGCGGCAGGGAATGGCCGTACTGTTATTTATACATTGTACTATTATTTATACTGTGTTTTTACATAAATAAATAAATATTTCTGGACAATTTACACACAGCGCCATCTTGTCCCAAATTAAGCGCAAAGCTTGTGTTATGGGTACTAGACAACTGATAAATGTACTTAAATACATATTTTTTTTGTAAATACATACTTATAATACATAGAAAACACCCAGACCAAGACAAACAGACATGTTTATGCACACAAATGTTTGTCTTGTGCGGGAGTCGAACCCGCGACCTCGGAGTCAAAGTGGCTATTCCTAACCATTTGACCACCGAGCTCGTCGAATATAACATAGACTGTAGTCTTGTTTTCTATGGAATGACAGAATATTGTATTGGTTTTCACGTTAATATATAATTGAAGTTTAAATAGTTTAAGTGACGAGCTCAGTGGTCGAATGGCTAGCAATGGCCAGTTTGACCTCGAGTCGCGGGTTCGATCCCTATACATGACAAGCATTTGTGTCCATGAACTTGTGTGTTTGACTTGGTCTGGGCGTTTTCTATGTATTATGTGTATGTACTCGTATTTACAAAAAAAAATGTATCAGTTATCTAGTACCCATAGTACTTAAATAAACTTTGCTTAGTTCGGGACTAGATGGCAGTGTGTAATTTGTCCAGGAATATTTATTTATATTTATTTATTTGACAGTAATATCACGGCCTTTTGAACAGTTTATTGCAATAACGCGGGTAAAACTACAGTTTTCTTGGAAGACAACGAATCTAATCAGTGGAAATTAGTCGGAGAAAGGCAGTTTAGAGTTTGACTTCCCTTCATGGAACTCGCATTTTAGTCAAAAGAGGCACTGAAAAATTAGAGAAAGGTCAGCTTTCAATCGAAGATAAGCTTCTATGCTCCATGGATTTTAAATGATACTATTGAGCATCCAAAAGTTTGAGTTTTAAGCTATTGCATAGCTTCTATCGCGGGCCTTGAGCGCGGGGACCGAATCCAGAAATTCCGTAACGAAAAAACCTCACGCTCCCCACGTCATCGTCTAACGTCGTTTCAGTTCGGCAGTCTTCGACTAGACATGCGCAAAACAGTACTTTGAAACGTACTGCCATATGGCATGACATATCGTACCGCGTCATATGGCATTATAGCAGTACCCCGAACATGACACATGACACGTGATTAGACGTATTGTACGACTCTACGAAACTCGATTTATTTATTTAATAATAGAAAAAAATGTTTTCTTATCGGTCACCACGCTCAAAAAGTGTAACTTGAATGAATATCAAAGAAAAAGCAATACTGCATGAATAAAATAAATAAATAAAATTGTGGTGGATGGGTGGATGGGTGGATGGGTGGATGGATGGGTGGATGGATGGATGGATGGGTGGATGGGTGGGTGGATGGACGGATGGATGGGTGGATGGATGGTTGGGTGGATGGATGGGTGGATGGATGGGTGGGTGGATGGATGGATGGGTGGGTGGATGGATGGATGGATGGGTGGGTGGATGGATGGATGGGTGGATGGACGGATGGATGTGTGGATGAATGGATGGATGGATGGATGAACGAGCAAACGAGCATAAGTTGATACAAAATGCTATGCAATAGCTTTACCGCGGCAGTCCCCGAGTGCCACACGTCTTTTTTTTTTTTTATTATTATATGAGAGGGGGGCAAACGAGTATGTGGGTCACCCGATGGAAAGCAATCACCACTGCCTATGGAGATCAACAACACCAAGGGGTCGCCGATCCGTTGCCAGCCTATACTATAACCTATACTCCTTCTCTTCTTTCTTTCTGGTGACCTCACTCGTAGGAACACAACAACCCTCAAGGAAATTGTTAAGGTAGTTTTCTAAAAAGTGATAATCATCTAATATTAAATATGTATTCATCATCATCATGTGGAAAATGATCATGACATCAAAACAAATGCGTCCAAACTTGACTAAATTAGCACTTTTTTTAGCACGACTTATTAATTATATTTAGCACTTATTTTTAGACCAATGCTATAATTACGAAAATGGCACCCATTCTACTACATAATTAATTCTGCAACGGCCTAATTTCGAAGACCGACTCCGCTAAACAGATCGGCAGTCTCAAATTTTGATAGGCGGCTCCTTTAATTCATAAATTAATTAAACTTTCCCGGGACAAACTTGTCTCCGGAATGATAAGCAGGATTCATTAGGATTCAGTCCATTGCGCCGAAGCTGTCGACCTTAACGAGGGGTCACTACAGATTTGTCTACTTAAAGACATAGCTTAGACAATTGACCGGTCATTTAATAAAGGAACCATGATGGGATTCATTTTATATAAATTTTATAATTAAAATTCTTTGGGAATCCCTCTGATAAATGTGGGATTCAGTTTATATAAATTTCCTAATTAAAATTCTTGTGGATTCACTACGATAAAATGTTGTATTCATTTTACAAAAATTATATATTTTGTTTTGGGTTTAATAAAATAAATGTAAAAAAAAAACACACAAAATTGTTTTTTTTTTTTGAAAAAATTCGTTATCTTGCAAGGCAACTGTAGATTAATGTAGAAGAATCACAACTGACCGGATGTAAGTGGCTTTCCTCACCTTTAGGCCAAATTAACTTTTCCTGCACCTGGCTATAAAATTCTCGTGTCACAATTTAGTTACCATACTCCTCCGAAACGGCTTGAGCGATTTTTATTAATTTAATACATATTCAGTAGGACTGAGAATCGGCTACTATCTATTCTTCATACCCCTAAGTGATAAGGGTTGTCCACCTCTAACATTTATTTTTAATTTTTTTGACAAAAAAAATAATTTTTTATTATGTGGCATTTAAAAATACATACAACCCTAAATTTTCACCCTTCTATCTTATATCAACCCCTAAATTTATATGGCAAAACCACGTTTGCCGGGTCTGTTAGTAATACTAATTTGTTATTTATTCAGTGAAATTTATTTGGTGTTTTTTAAAAACCACGCTGTGTGCAATCGCATCTGAAAAGCGAAATAATTTTATTTCATGTCTCTTATTATATAATAATAATAATGTTAAGACAAAATGCATCCTCTTAATAAGTTATTTAAAATGTTTTAATATGCCAAACTACATACATGGTGTTAAAATGAAAAGCATTTTGTACATTCCACCAGGGAGCGATGGCGAGCGTGAGTTTTACGATTATTACACTTTATAAAACAACGGTTGGCGGCTTTATGGATTATAAATTTCATTAGCGTATGTTGTCGGGCGATCGCGTTTATTGCTGGATGACACACGGGCGGAAAGATCGGTCAACAATATAATACTAGCTAACCGCTCCATCTTGGCATTGGTTTATTCATCATCATCAGCCTATCTACCTACCAGGATATAGGCCTGTCCCAATGTTTTTCACGATATGCGATCATCCACTTTCCGAATCCAACCGCTAGCACCCATTCTTTTGAGGACGTAGGTCTATCTAGAGAGGCGGCGTCCAACGATTCGTCGCCCCAAACGTAACCTCCACTTTAAAACTTTCGTCCCCCACCTGTCATCGCCCATTGCCACTTCAGCTTGCTGGCTCTGAGAGCTATGTCGACCACTTTCCCTTAAAGAAACCCCGAGCATTGCTCTCTTCATCGCTTGCTGCGCGACTTTTAGTCTGTGAACCATCCTATCGGTCAGCATCCAAGTCTCTGCACCGTAGGTCAAGTCGGAGAGGACACACTGATTGGACGCTTTGGTCTTCAAGCATTGGGGTATATGTGGCTGAAGATGTGCCAAAACTTTCCAAATGCTGCCCAGCCCAGTTGCATGCGTCTATCGATTGCTTTGTTGAAATTGCCCCGGCCTAGTTGTATAATTACAATAAACAAACGATGTTATAGCATAGCGAGTAGGCGTATAAGTACAGTCAATAGCCGATAAAGCATTTCATATATACCTTTGGATTGATCTTATGTCGTTGGATTAGACATGGTTTTTGCAAAGGCCGCTGAACCAATACATTATTAATTAAAGATAAATAAGTTATATTTTAAGGCGTGTTATTTTTAGTATTGCGTGGATTTTTAGTACTTCCTTAAAACTTTATTGTGTGTTCGATTACATTTTAGTTCGTGTGTATTCTTTCAATACAGTTCGGGTGGTTCGTATCTACAATAGTACTATAAATTGTTAACACACATTTTTCAGACTATTAACATTTTACAGGAAATTTGATCTATACTACTTCGTATGCTTCCGCCACCAATTAGTTCATGCAAACTACAGCCGGCCGGCACCCACCCACTTCCTCTGTTAAAATATTGGAGAAGTACGGAAAGTAGTGTACATCAAATTTCCTGTAAATTTGACGTTGAATACGTTAATTTAATTGGTCACAGCTTCACCATCATAAAGCAGACAATTTAATTGTGTTTCAGTTATTCAGAGGATACTTAGTTTTTTTTATACTACGTCGGGTGGCAGACAAGCATACGGCCCGCCTGATGTGAAGCGGTTACCGTAACCATATTAACGCTAGCAACATAAAATATCACTCGCGCGCCGCCACGCCCGCTGCCAGCGCAGCATCTTCCTCCTTTCTGGTGACCTCACTCACTCGCAGGAACACAACAACCCTCAAGGCAATTGTTATTTGGCTGCGATATTCTGTGAGGTGGAGGTACATTCCCCAGTCAGGTAGCTTACAATTACGCTCCCTACCTCTCTTTTCGCCAGAGATTTCGCTCGTTTTTGTCAGTTAGCAGGGTGCACCGCGTGCAGGTGTAGTTGGCTTTGGTTCAAAGATGTTGATGAACTACTTTCACGCCTAAAAAATGTGTATCGAGTTGGTACGATGAACTATCCTCTTAACACTATTAAACAAACTTTAATACATGAAGCCACTATCATTTTGCAGAGATACTACGTGTAACAAACTACTCCTCTTCGTTACTAAATAAGCTACACAGGTACTTAACCAAGAACTTAGAATGTTACATGAATTTGCTAAGAGCTGCTATCGCTTAGACTGGGTGTATTTGTAAGACATTTCCTCGTATTTTATGAGAAAATTTCTAGCACTATTGGTATCTATATAAAATTTAATGTTGTACAAATTATATTACGGGGAGAATTAAGAACTACAGTTAAGTTCCCACGTACTATCAAGCTGTGGAATTAACTTCCTTGTCTTTGCCACCTTCATGATTGGTGAACTACCACTCGATTCATCCGTAGAACAGAGCCCGTAATCTGGGACAAAAATGAGGTAGACTAGACAATATGAACTCTTCGAACATACGTTTTAAAAAGTTTCCTTATCTCATTTGATATTTTGAATCAAATAACTTTCAATCTTTAGCTCCCCATAAATGCCGCGAAAGTGAACTATTATATTTAGCAATAATTAATGTCTATTTCTAGCAGTGGATAGAAGCTGGCAGTTAATGACGATGATTAATTGATTGCTATTATTTATTTACCGGTTGCCCTCTGGAGCTGTGGTGGTGTGGGTTGTGGAATGAACTCCCTGCCATGGTCTTCCTAGGTGACTACAGAATGGAGCTGTTTAAGAAGGGCGTTAAGGGGTTTTCGCAGGGTCGACAACGCGTGAGTGATACCTCTGGTATCCATAGTCTACGATGACTGCTTTGCATCAGCGGGTCGTATGCTTGTTTGACTTAATGACCCTAATGGTATAAAAAAGATGAGAAAATAAAATCTATGACTTATATAGATAAGAGTAGGTAATTCGAAAATAAACTGGAATTTCTGGCAGGTTTTAGAGTCAGGTGCGTTCGCATACATGCAATAAGCCACAAGAATTCTAACTTGCCTTGAGAAATTTTACCGAAATTTTTCACATTTTTCACATGCCCCTTTACAGTATTGCAAGGCATTTAATCAAACTAAAACGCGTTCACACTTCGACTCGAGAAATCGATCTTTCTAACACCCTGTACATCCAATTTTATGGCCAATACAAAACTCCATATAAATGCATTCATACCCTGAGAAACAACAATTATTCTAAGTGCTAAAGTTCCCGAGAAACGTAGACTCGATAAAACTCGCAATAAATTGAATGCAACCGCCGGCGGGTTTTATTTTTTTATTTACTTTATATTCTAGTAGAATTTCTTAGTTGAATGATGTTGTTAATTTTACATTGCTTAAAAAGGTGAACTAGGTTTGATTCTATATCTTGTACAATAAAATTTATTTTTTATATATTTTGTCCTGTCACATAATTTTTAACTTTATGTTACTATATTCTCTCCAGTAGGAAAATAATAACAAAATAACATAGTTAATAATATTGATGTCGATAATATTGTTTATGTGAATATGACATTTTGTTAAACTCAATATTTTTTTAAGAACAAACAAAAATACACGATTTTTTTTTTGTATTTTTTTACTAATTAAAATGAAAAATATTTATTATTGCAAAACAAACTATCATTACAATTATTTAGGTACTCTTTTTAAGCAGAACAAGCATAAATAAATATTTCTGGACAATTTACACAGCGCCATCTAGTCCCAAATTAAGCGCAAAGCTTGTGTCATGGGTACTAGACAACTGATAAATGTACTTAAATACATTTTTTTTTGTAAATACATACTTATAATACATAGAAAACACCAAGACAAACTATTAAAAATACTTGTCATGTGCTGGGATCGAACCCGCGACCTCGGAGTTAAAGTGACCATTGCTAGCCATTCGACGACCTGGCTCGTAATTTTAAACAAATAATTAGATCAAGCTTGATACTAGTAGTCGAAATTTAACTCCTGTTACATACAACATTAAGAGCGATACAACGATCAGGAGCCCTACCGCCGAAGCTGAATCCGATTCGAAAAATAGGTCGTATGTTTTAGTTATTGACAAACATCTTCAGCTTAGTTTGTAGAGCTTCAGGTTTTCTACCAGCTAAACTAAATACAAGTACCACAAATCTAAGCAGAAGTTTGATATTTGCAATCAAAAAATCCAATGGTAATCGGCTTCAGCTTCAGTTGTAGGACCCCAGACTGTCAAGCTTTATGTAGTCTTAGCTGTGCCTGAAATAATAGAGAAATGTACAATAGCAGATTAATCCCATACGGGATCTCTTCCAGTCCACTATTAAATAGGAGCTCACGTTTTGATGATAGTTATACATGATATAATATGAGGAAGTGTTTGTAATGTGCGGTGGATTCTATAAAGTTGTATAGGGTTAGATATAAATACACATTGCACAAATTATCGCTACTAAAATTATAAACGTGAATGCGAGTTTGTTTGTTAGGCTTTCACGCCGAAACTACGCAACCTACGAAAATTTTGTATACATATTCTCAAAGGTAATAATAGTAAAGGAAGGAAGTAAGATATTTCTTATTTAAAAAAAAGTAAGCGCGGGCGAAGCCGCGGGTGGAAGCTAGTATAATATAAATAAAGGCAAAACATCAATAGATGCACCACTGCAAATGCCTCCATTTGTATCTGAATGATGCTAAACTTTGCGATATCGTCATATTGATTGGGAGCGAATTCCACATTTGTTTTTTACATCACTTTGTGTGTCATACAGAGAAATAAAAAAAACACTGTAACAGTGTAGCAATTTCGTTGTTATAGTGAATAAATGTTTTCTTTTTACTTCCTCTAAGAAAATGCATTTTGGCCCAATCAACATTCGGCGTCAATTGGCTCGTAAAGTTCGATGAGAATTACATTCACATGATCGATTCTTATTCTGAACGAACACTCTTAGTTTGATTAAAAGCTTTGCACCTGGTGTGTTACGAACATTTTTAGGTGGCTCAAAGGAAGTGATGGAGGTTGGTATAAAGAAATATAATAGTCTTATGATATCGGTTCAAAATAAGCAAGGAAATGTTTGATTACATCTAACAATGAACTATCAAAAAATAAAATTAAAAACTTATCTACCTCAAAAACATCGTGTCTCCAATAGGAAGTTTATGTATATTTAACATATTGTATTTAGCCATTTCATGACAATTTTGACTATAAATATTTTACAAAAGAAATATTTTTTTAAGTGTTTTGTGACATAAATTTCTAGCAATCTTAAATATATAGCGATGACTCTATATTTTTTTTTTATATAATGACAATATTTTTGTGTGCTGTTATTTAATTAATATAGTGGGGACATTATTAACTTTTTTTTTATCGTTCAGTACTACTCTCTATACAGTTTCAAACGGTTTTAAAATCCAAATTTTTTGTCTTCAACGGCTACCTACATAATATTATTATTCGTGTTATTTGATCACATTATATATTCTACTGCCACAATAAGCGTCATAAGCTTTAACGTCATAATAATATTTGAATGTTGATTAACATTATAATAGGAAAACCTATCATTAGCATTACGTTCTAATAATATATGTATACTTAATCATAATTATGTAAGCTGTTGGTTTTTTAAATAAATAAATAAACAAAAAAATTGTAAACTACAACGATAATTTGTTCTTTTATGTGTTTAGATAAACATAAATGTGGGTTACATTTGTGTGTGTATATAACTATATAAAGAGGTAAAACCGACTATGAAAATTCCTGAAAAACATTATGCACTATAGCTAACTCTAGATCTTTCTACAGTAATCGACTGAACCTTCCTCCGTTTTATAAGGTACGTAACATAGACTAAACACTCAATGTAAATATAGAAGTAACTCGTATTTGCATGATATCAATATATAATAAATATAATTTACTACCCCTGGCCCCCTCCTTCAGTAAAAATACCTTTAAAATTTACATAAAACCTTATTTACAAGAGAAAACTTTCAAAACAGTATTTTGAACAAATATATAAAACCTATACCAACCTTTCATAAATCATCAGAAGGTCACTACGTTAATTAAAAAAAAAACCGCCCTAACACAGATTCACAGCACTCGAAATATACACACGAAAGCGCGATACACACTCTTGAACAATACGTGCGCTACCCTTGACGGCCGGCGCGACACTGAAGTTCAGTCGTCCTGCCTGATGCATCTGAATAGAGAGCAACTCCTCACTGCGCTGGGCGCCTGCCGCCTAGTACTCGGTTAACTGCCGATAGGAAAAATAGGGGAAATGGAGGAAAATTACGCTTTTAGTGCACATTTAGTTTTTAACGCAAGAAAAAACGCGTTTTATATAAAAAATAAATTTAAAAGTAGCTTCAACTAAGCTAACACGTCTAACTAGAGTTTAGTTTCTTGGTCAACAGGTACAAGCAAGTGTCAATCGTAATGTGTAGTTACTTATGGATACCAATATATATTTTTTTAATACTTAGTCGGGTGGCAGACAAGCATACGGCTCGCCTGATATGAAGCGGTTATCGTAGCCGTATTAACGCTCGCAACATAAAGTATCCCTTCATCGCGCCGCCACCCCCGCTGCCAACGCAGCATCTCCTTCCTTTCTGGTGATCTCACACACTCGCAGGAACATAAAAACCTTCAAGAGAATAAAATTGTTATTTGGCTGCGGTATTCTGAGAGGTAGTTTCCCCAGGCGGGTAGCTTACAATTACACTACCTACCTCTTTTTTCGCCAGAGCTTCGTTTGTCAGTCAACAGGGTGCATCGCGTGCAGGTGGCAGTAGGCTTTGGTTCAAAGATGTTAATGAACCACTTACACCCCACACAATATGTATAGTCGTGCAAAAAAAGAACAAAACAAACATAAAATGATAAACCGCATTACGTTCATGTCTATTTTCGTAATGTCAATAGTCCTAGAATCAATACGGGCTTACCGATGAGGTTTATAAATAACTTCCGAATGCGAAATATTCAGTGGATGTTCACAGTGTTTTATCCGTGATAGAGATATTTTAAACAGATGCAATCAATAAGAATTTGTGGTTTGGCTTATGTGCAGTCTATAAATGTTATTGTACCTTTGTATTTATTTTCTATTCCCGATCATTCGATGTGGCCTGATGAGTCGTGTTTAGGTTTATTTTAAAGCTACCATCATATTCAAACTTTTTGGAGTGAAAACTTTTTAGGGGTGTTGAGCACTTTTTGCGATGGATAAAAAATATTAAACTCCCGTGTGGACACGTGGCCTGATCGAAAATTCGTAAGACGGAGGGAGCGTAGACCGCCGGCGCGGCGTAGGAGTGGAAGTGATATCCCTCTCTCTTTCTACCGCGCGGTGAAAATGTATGCCTGCTCCTGCTGTTTATTTTTAATGTAATATTAATTGTCACGTTTGTGTACGATAGCACAATAAATGAATATTGTATTTTACCACATAAATGATTGTACTTTTATACTGATAAGTAAAGCAATTCGTGCGAAATTATTCCCTAACTATTCCAAGATATTAAAAAATGCACAATGTTAAAGTTTTCACTTCTACCGGCACTCCCGGAGTGCAACCCGTTTTTTTTATTAAAAGAGATAGGGGCCCATCACACATTGCCTGTCTCCTGTGTAGCCAGGATTAACAGCGGCGTATGCCAAAAAATGCAATGAACAGTCCATTGCAGTTCCGGGGGTAAAACTACGGCTGCCTTGGAACTCACAACGAATTTAATCAGAAGAAATTAAATAGTAGGAGTAAGAAGATTAAAAAAAAAATGTTATTGATCTTTGTAGTTTTTTCTATTCCCGATCATTCGGCGTCGCCCTCGTAAAGGTAGAGTCGAGTTTAGATTTATTTTAAAGCTACCATGAAATTCAAACTTTTTTAATAAATTACACACTGCCATCTAGTACCAAACTAAGCAAAACTTGTAATATAAAGCAATAAACTAGTAAAGCAATACTTCTACACTTCCTTTGCCATTGACGATTGTGGAGGTGTACCTCGCGCGCCGCCCTCCCGCTGCCATTGCAAAAAAAATATAGCTCTTCAAGTGTTGAATTTCCTAAAATAACTTTTATTAGAACAATATAAGAATATCTTCTTACCAAAAAAATACTCAAAACGCAATTACTTAGTGTCGAGATTTGGGGGGTGAAATAATTAGAACGGTGAGACTTGGAAATTCGGACAAACATCCCCCTTTATAATTAAAGGGCTAAGGGCTGAAGGCGTCTCATTTGCAATCCTTTATCGGACTCTTTAGAAACTCCTCTTCGATGTAAAAACTTACTTTAACGGAATAATATAGGCTAAATAACTTCACCTTAAATAAAACGAAGTTATTTTGCCGATATTATACCTCAGAGATACTAAATGATATCTCTTGAGATAATTTATTATCTGTGCTAATAAATATAATAATAATAGTTTTTTTATTATGAGTAGGGCGCAAACGAGCATGTGGGTCACCTGATGGAAAGCAATCACCACCGCCCATAGAGACTAGTAACACCACGGGGTCGCCGATCTGTTGCCAGCCTATACTCCTTTCTTTCTGGTGACCTCACTCACTCGCAGGAACACAACAACCCTCAAGAGGCTTATTATTTGGCTGCAGTATTCTATGAGGTGAAGGTATTTCCCCAGTCAGGCAGCTTAAATAGTACGCTATTCCCTACCTCTCATTTCGAAAGAGCCTCGTTTGTCAGTCAGGCAGGGTGCACCACGCGCAGGCGAGGTTGGCTTCGGTTCAAAGATGTTGATGAACCACTTACACCCCGATTCACATATATCCTACGATATTCCTCTCATACGAAAGGGCGACAGGTGTAGGCATAGAAGCAATGAAATCACATGCATTTCCTGTCATCTAGTCGCGTCCAAAATGCGGGCATAGAAGGTGCCTCTTTATATTGTTTTTGAAGAACCCTATACAGTGCACATGTGGAGCAGGAAATACATCGCCGTGCCTATTGCAGCGGTCAGCGGTCCGGCACAGAAAATATTGGCTGGACTTTTTAGTGTGTGCTTATACTGTGGTGCGAGGTAGCTAGTAAATGTTTTCGACTATTAAATAACTCCTTGCTTGTTGGATAGTGGGGCGTGGTAAAAGGATGAATAAAAGCAATTCACTGTAAAACCACAGTATACGTAATAGTATGGCCACTCCCTGCCGCTCTCATAAGGCGACCTCACCCCCCTTCCGAGTAGAATGTGGAACAGTTTGTATGGCGCCGCACGCACACGCGCTCATTTTCGCTCTGTACAGGTGTCATCGTTTATGTAATAGTGAACGATGCGACATTTGTATGGAGTGGCCGGGGTGTGGTAAAACTAAGAATATTCTCACATCACAAACAATAGAACGAAGTTTCAATTCGTCTTGAGCTCTTAAATTATATTTATTGATAAAATTACGAATGCGAATCGCGCCATAAATCTTTTAATGTGTCAAAATCTTCATAGATTAAAAATAGAGCATATTGCACAGATAATTTAATATTATCAAGTAATCGATTTGACAAGCGTTAAGATTATTCGAATCTCTTACATTGATGATGAATGATACAAATTAATAGGATAGCTAATACGAGAGTGTTTGGAAATGTGCACGCTGAGATGGACGATAGTTGTTTTTCCATATATTATACAATGACATGGTGGTATTTAGACAGTTTTTAAATATTACTACAACAATCAGATACTCTCATTTTTTCAGTGCGCCTGGTACCTTTGGAAAACCCACAGTAATTGTGTGGATTTGAGCGTTAGTTATAGTAGATGCATACTCCTTTAGAAATAAAGGAAAATAAATATTTCTCCAAATGTTTCACTGTTCTTTCTCTCGTCCAGTCCACCTATATACATTTTTCAAGATTGTATTATGTATTCAATTAAAAAAAAAATGTTTTCTAAAGTAAATCATATGAGTACTAAACTTAGGCTGATAGTATGCAACAGCAGATTTTTATGCGCTTTTACATTAATTTCCGTAACTAAGATTTTAATAGGTAGTCGATTTCAGTCAAAATGGAAGAGCAGTCGGCTTCTTATCGAGAGGGCGTGGGTTTAAATCTCACTTAGACGGGAGAGGTCTATCTTTCATTTTAAAATATTTAGCAAATTTCCATAGTATAAATTGTCTGTAGACTATGACGCTTCTCCTTTTCTAAACTAATCATAAAATTATAACAAATTCTGGTTTGTACCTGGATATTTAATCATCATCATCATCATCATCATCAGCTTGTATTTATCCACTGCTGGACATAGGTTTGCCCATTAGGGCAGGTTTCCACTCTAGCACGTTCCTCCCTCATTTGTCATCGCTGTGCCGGTGGCAGTGGGCCGGCGACATCGGCAGATGTAGCAAGCTCACCGTCACTGCCACTTCAGCCTTCTGACTCTGAGAGCTATATCGATAATTCTAACAAATTATATAAGCTACTGTTTAATTGGGAAACTAACCAACTCCCATGGAATCGCATTAAAACTGACCTTTAGATTTAAATAAATCCGGCCTTTTAATTGAAGTATTTCACGTGAAAGCAGTCGCGGGAACAGCTAGTACATTTATATTACACATGAATTCAAGTACATGAGACACATGTCTTTAAATCAAATGATTATTCACAAGAACTACAGTTTCCCACGAGTTAAACAGTATCAAATTGCTAGGGAGGACGCATCCTAGTATGTTCGCCCCTCGTATTAACAAACCCTTCCACTAGATACTCTTTAAATCACTGCCACTCAAGATATAACTCTATGTCTAAATGCATAAGACATTACTTCTATTTTTCTAACTGTATTATTAAGTTGGTTTATATAATATTCTATTGCTTCCAAGTACGGTTATTGCCATTGAAATTTAGTTCCTAGTGATATTGAAAGAAGGAAGTAGATTTGTTTTTAGTAGTTGTAAACTTAAGTTTGTTTTTATAAAAATCTGTTGCAAGTGTTTGAAATGACGAAGCCGTTCCCTCTATAGCTGAGGGCTAGATTAATCGGGTCAGTGGACAGGTAAATATTATAAAGCAAACAAATTCCACCCACTTTAATGCACCATTGATATTTATATTTCCTTTTTTCGGGGGGAGAGGGTCACTGCATTTGTAGAGGGTTTCCTTGATTGAAATCAGGGATACCACCCGTCGACGACGCCCCAGCGGTTTTATTACGCTAAGAAAATTATTTTTAATTAAATTATCCTTAAAGAATTTGGATATAATTAAACGCTAATAAACCGCACTTAAATATGTTGTAATTTAATTTAAAAAACGCTTTAATTTATTGATATATCTCAAATGTTCTTTGATATTGACGAGCTTGGTGGCGTAGCGGTCAATGACGCGGCTTCGACACCAACGCTCGTGGGTTCGATTCCCACACAGGACAAACATTTGTGTGCATGAACATGTCTGTTTGTCTTGGTCTGGGTGTTTTCTATGTATCATAAGTATGTATTTACAAAAAAAAAAAATGTTTTTACGTATGTTTATCAGTTGTCTAGTACCCATAACACAAGCTTCGCTTACTTTAGGGCGCCATCTAGGCGTTGTGTAATTTGTTTGAAAATATTATTTATTATTATTTATATATTCATAATGTAACTAGCGGTCGCTTGCGACTTCGACTGCGTTTACGACAAAGTCTTTTCATTTTGCGGGTTATAAGGTATATAGTCTATGACACTCACAAATAACGTAGCGAATTCTCAAAATCGGTTCAGTAGATCGTGAGATTACTCCCGACAACCTGACAAACTCTACCTCTTTGTAATATTTACTAGTATAGAATAACATTTATTTAGTAAAAAAATAGAAGTCTAAAGTACCTATATTTTTTTTAATTTTCGTTTGTCTTTTTGTATGTTTGTATGCGTATCACACAAAAACTACTAAACGAAATTGGACACGGTTTTCACAGTTGTATAGCTGGAGTTCTAACTAACAATCTGGAGCATGTTTTATCAATATGACGTCCACCCGGACGAAGTCGCGGGCTGCTGATTTATAATGAAAGATTATTTTATCTATGACTAATGATCTCATAAAAATTGTAAGAAGTACCTAAGAGAGTGATCAGAGATCCTACTGTCAAACCAGAAGTTTAACCTTGCACGTGCCGTGGTACCATGTTGGGTACAGCGTTGATGCAGCGCTTGATACAGCACTGACAGGTCGCGGCAAGCGAGGTGTTAAGTTAATGACAAACATCTTTAGCTTAGTCGGTAGAGCTCCAGCGCCCCTACTTAGCTGGTTACATGAGTACCACTAATCTAAGCCGTAGCTTGATTATTGCATTCAAAAACCGATGGAATTCCACGTCAGCTTAGGCGGACGTCTATCACATCAGCCACCCTAACAAAAAGGAAAATCATCATTATTATAATAATTTTAGCCGAATGTCTATCAAATCTGAAAAGGGCCCCTTTTCAGCCCCCCTAGCCAAGTGTAATTCGTAGCGTAACGAACGTTAGAATCACGTGACATTTGTCAATTCTCATACTAAAATGTTCGATTTTGACAAATGTCACGTGATCTATCTAACGTTCGTTACGCTACGTATTACACTTGGCTAGGGGGGCTTAAAAGGGGCCCTTTTCAGATGTGATAGACATTCGGCTAAAATTATTATAATAATGATGATTTTCCTTTTTGTTTGATTGTATATATCTAGGCTAGAATTAAAAAAAAAACTGCGTGGATGCATTGTTTTATTTCACAAACTCTTGTTTATAACTCTTGTTTGTTGGAAGTAGAAGCACAGATTCGCGAATAAATGTTACATCCAATGAACTGCAATGACACCCAGTAGATAAAACAATATGCATTTTCCATTACTTACATCTCATTTCCATAGATTCACTTGCACCCACGCATATTTCTCAAATAGCCTGGCGGATACCAGGCGAGCATATCAGCCAGAAGTAGTCCTTTTAATTATTTCGTATTCAACATAGACTGCTAAAAGTAATAGACGTCTTGTTGAAGTATCAAATAATGATATGACTCCTTGGTGATGCTGATCTCCATGGGCGGTGGTGATTCCCTAAATCACCCTCCCCCCCCCCCCCCCCAGTTATGTCTATACTATTTTTAGTATCCTTAAATGTTAAAGTTACGACTACTAAAGGTTAGGTATAAAGGCATAAAAGGCGTAATTATGAAGCTCACTTGGCATGGTTTAATAATTCTGGAAAGAATAACTAACATGAGAAAAAGCTTTTGTTTTATCACTCGTCTTAACGCTAGCGTTCTTGTGTACCAGGATTGTATGACTCGAATATAGGTTTGACATAAGTATAGAATACTTCCACCTTACAGAATCGTCTTCAACCCTTATTCATCCCACGGCTGGGATACGGGCCTCCGCTCAATCGAAGGAGTTTAGAGCATACTACCCCACGCTGCTCAACTGAGGGTTGGCGGAGGCCAGTGTTTTCAAACCGCCTAGAGGCCACTGACTTAGCTTAACGACTGTCATCTAGTAACAACAGCTGGGACCGCCGGCTTAACGTGCCCTCCGAAGCACGTAGGATCTTGAGATACTTATATCATGTCATGAATTATATCATCATCATCATCATCATCATCAGGTCCATTTTAGTCTCCACTACAGGAGCACGACCCTCTATCGTCCGTCCTAGACGGAAGGAGGATTTGGACTCCCCGCGCTGGCCAAACGGGTTGGGGAGGCCTGTTCGATATTTGATAATGTATTTCCCTTACCCCGCCGCCACACTATGCTCCTCGCGCTGCTCATCGCCTTGCTCCTCGCGCTGCCGCGATGTTTCCCTCTCTGCCCACACACTGCTCTACTCGTGCAATTATTCGCGACGCTCCGCACTTGGACATTTGCCTTTGGTATACAATGGACGTTGAAGCTGTGGCAGCGTGCGCGATATGCATTTTTATTATAGCGAAACGAAGCTTTTTTTTATGGAATAACGGTCTAAAAGATGCCATCAAACATTTCTTCTTTGCTTTCAGCTCTTCTATGGAATTGTTCATGACAGACATGATTTAAAAAAAATGATTTAAAAAATATGACGCGTGTTACGCGCCCGAGCGCTCGATGCGGAATGCGTCAGAGGCGATTATGTGGCCGGCCACTCGCGTTCACGTTGCCGGTCCTTTGACTGGCGCCCAAAAAACCGACAAAAGAGGGAATGATGGGCAAGACGAAGAGCAAGACGAGCGGCATGACGAGTAACGTGGCCACACTACGTTCCTGCCTACTTCCCTCGCTACTTCCCTCGCCACTCGACGAGTGTATGGCAGGGGTATTAGTCGCCTTGTACGACATCCACGGGAAGAAAAGGAGTGATTCTATTCTAGTCTGCCGGAAACTACACGGCCAATGAATTATTTAGTCAGTGTTAATTGTAAATATAATTTAGGCCTTGTACAGCATACTTAGATTTTAATTATAGGAAAAATAACACCCTTGTCCGCGACAGAGGTGTGCGCTCGCCATGTATGATGTAAGCCGATCTGAGCATACTCAGCGGCATTACTATTACATACCCACTGATCTGTTATACTTGCCAAACTTTAGACTTGACATCCTCCAAAATCAGCCACATACCTGAAAAAGGTAAAAGTATTTTGTTATTATTTTCGTATATTTAAGAAGCAGAAATGATATACAGTAATTAGGTAACTTTTATGCTGCTTGATCTGCTTGAACCTATAGACGCTTGCGACAGCAGAGGGATCACTTACGCGATGCCGACCCTGTAAAAACACCTTTATGCATTTCTTGAAGAACCCCACTTGTAGTTTCTGGGATAACCTTGGCAGGCTTAATATGTTCTACCTCTCTTTCGCCAAAACTGTGGCGACGACATTGGAAAGAATTGCCGATTCTGCGAATCGTGCCAGTTCCAGGCATCCGCGTGACCAGTTGCACATAGCCGCCCGTCGACATACTAGTTTGGTTTTACATAGTAATTCTGTTTTCAAGGAGTTGTTTAGTCTTAGTGTTAGGATTTGTTAGTTTCGGTATCATTTTGTAATGTTTAATTATTAGTTTAGTTAGTTGCACTGGCAACACATTCTTTCAATCTATTGACTACGCTGGTCTGTGATTGGCTAAACGATATTTGGACATTCCTGATTGGTAAATTACTACCAATCAGAATACTTGATTTTTACCGCGAAAATCAGACGAAAAGTAGGAGCGTAAGCGGCCTTTTCAACATTCTTCCTTGGACTGTGGAATTGGAAGGTTTTAATAGAAATTAAAAGTAATAGGTACATCTTTCTTCAGTGTTTTTTTCTCCACGCCTAATAGTAGTCTACGTCGGAAGTATAGTAACTGTATTACATGCAAGGAAGAAGGAGACATCCTTGCAATAGAACATCATCATCATCGGGTCATTTTAGTCTCCACTACAGGAGCACGACCCTCTCTCATCCGTCCCAGACAGAAGGAGGATTTGGCCTACACTCCCCACGTTGGCCAGACGGGTTGGGGAGGCCTGATCGATGTTTGATAATGAATTTCCTTTAGTCGCCTTTACGCCCTACGACATCCACGGGAAGAGACGGAGTGTATCTATTCTAGTCTACCGGAAACC
Source organism: Hypsopygia costalis (assembly GCA_937001555.2). NCBI lineage: Eukaryota > Metazoa > Arthropoda > Insecta > Lepidoptera > Pyralidae > Hypsopygia > Hypsopygia costalis. Next base: position 24,256,316 of record OW443338.2, on the reverse strand, counting down.
ACACGGCCAATAGAACATATGTAAGTGTAATTGTGAGGAACAATATAGACATTTATAAAATACCCGTCGTAGCAGTTCTTGCCACGGCTAGTTTACCCATCTACAAAGGACAGTTCCGTAAGTACTTGGTAACACGTCATAACAAGCAAAACTCGTTAGTTAGATAGTTAGTTTCGAAGTGTAATTGGCGGACCATGGGTGTGAGTAGCTCGCCATGATTTTTAGAGCCAAAACCGACCTCACCTGGCCGTAGTACACCCTGCCGACTAGTGAAAGAGGTTCTCGCAAAAGAGAGGTAGGGTACAGCATATTTGTAAGCGGCTCACAGAATAATTAATGCAGCCAAGTAACGATTCCCTTAACAGTTGTTGTGTTCCTGAGAGTTAGTGAAGTCACTAGAAAGGAGGGAGTTGTTGCGTTGCAGGAGAGTAGCAGCGGGGGTAGCGACGCGCGAGAATGAGAATTCATGAGCGTTCACATCAGGCAGGCCGTATACTTGTCTGGCACCCGACGGAGTATAAAAAAATTGGGTGTGACTGTGTCGTGGACACGGCCGTGTGTTGCACGTGAATACGTTATATGCACTAAAATTATCTCAAAATGGCAGCGCTTTCCCCTCCCCCGCACGCGATATTCCATAGTCCTTATTTATTGGTGCGATTGAATTTTAGATTGACACAGCCACATGTACTACGTGAATACCTTATATGCACTAAAATTATCTCAAAATGGCAGCTCTTTCCCCTCCCCCGCACGCGATATTCCATAGTCCTTATTTATTGGTGCGATTGAATTTTAGATGGAGATGATAGATATGTAGCTGCAACACCAAACTATATCCCCTGATTTTGTTATCAATTTTTTTTTTGAATTGCTTCATTATTGAAGCAATTTTAAAGACATATTCAGCCCCCTTACCACCATCTCCTATTGCGAATCAATAACTGAATAGACAAGTCAAAGCCAACCTCTTCTGCACGTGGTAAATCCTGCCGACTAGATTTATTTGACCTGCCCCCTTACCACCATCTCTTATTGCGATTCAATAACTGAATAGACTGCTTATTCATACCAATGAATAAGCGACTCTATTCCATTTGAAATAGAGTCGCTTAGTCATTGGTATGAATAAGCATCTCTCATACCAATGAATAAGCGACTCTATTCCTTTTGAAATAGAGTCGCTTATTCATTGGTATGAATAAGCATACTATTCAGTTATTGAATCGCAATAAGAGATGGTGGTAAGGGGACAGGTGAAATAAATCTAGTCGGCAGGATTTACCACGTGCAGAAGAGGTTGGCTTTGACTTAAATGGTGGTGGTTACTTACATCCCAAAAAAGTTGCCAAAATAAAGATAATATTTTCTTGCAATATGAAGAACGTCAGAGGAGCGTGCCGCCGAGGGGGCCCAGTGAACCGGCGGTAATTTCAAATTACCCTGCATTACCGTAAATGTTCGCGGCATTTTTGGCACTCACTTACGGAATCTGTGACAGGCAGGCGGCTGATTTGGCCGCCATTGATTTTTGTTTTGAGGCAATTTGGGTGAAGAAAATATTGAGCTTGATAGTGTTTTTTCACGTGACATCGTTCACGCTTCTATTTTGGCCAATTCAAACAATAAGTGTGGAATAGTATAGTTTCTGAAGAGGCTTTGGGATTTGTAGTGCATTTTTTTTATACCACGTCTGGTGACAGACAGGTATACAGCCCGCCTGATGTGAAGCGGTTACCGCAGCCATATTAACGCTCGCAACATAAAATATCGCTCGCGCGCCGCCACCCCCGCTGCCATCGCAGCATCTCCTTCCTTTCTGGTATCCTCACTCACTCGCAGGAACACTCGCAGGAACACAACGACCCTCAAAGGAGTTGTTATTTGGCTGCGGTATTCTGTGAGGTGGAGGTATATTCCCCAGTCGGGTAGCTTACAATTACGGTCTCTACCTCTATTTTCGCCAGAGCTTCGTTTGTCAGTGTCATAGTGATATTCAGGGGTTTGTAAAGTGCATTCATAATTATGAAGTCTTTTAAGTGCGCGCGCCCGTTTAGCTATTAGTATTAACTATTTTGTAGCTAAACCACACCCCCGGCCACTCCGTACAAATGTCGCGTCCTGACGTCTGTGCAGAGCGTGAAGCAGTGTGTGTGTATGCGTGCGGCGCTATACAAACTGTTCCAGATTTGTCTCAGAGGGAAGGTAGGTCGACACGAGAGACAGGGAGCAGCCATGCTGCATATATAAGGAAAGATGTATGGAGAATACTGTATGATGTGATGAAAAACCAAAGGTATCACTCTGGTCTTTCAAGCGTCCATGAACGGTAACTGCTTTCCATCAAGCGGGTCGTATGCTTTTTGCTTCTTCTTGGTATCTTATTGGTACTTATAAAAATATAATTAAAGACAAGTTCTTCAAATAGGGGTTTTAATAGTATGTTTACAATTTTGTATGCGAAAACATGTTAATTGTGTTATTTGTTATTTATATAGTTTTTATAACCATGTTATTTACACTGTAATGTTTTCAAAATAAAATAAAATAAAATAGGGTCAGCAACGGGTGAATGATACCTCTGCTATCGCCAGCGTCCATAGGCTACGATTACTACTTACCATCGGGTATATATAAAAAAATGTCATCATAATAAAGGCTACAAACTTATAGGAAAACATTTAAAACTCAAAATAAGCTCTCTCAACCGCGGCCCAGGGACATTTTGAAATTAGAACGCGAGGTTATTTGCACTCGAGGCGGCGCACAAAAGGCTGGCGCGCCGCCTCGTGCGTGCCTTATTGAGGGACTCTGCGGGCTGACGCCTCGGGCGTTCACATAATACTACGCAAACTGTCGGGTAAATACGATCGTTGACGGAAGATTAGTAAAGATCTGGAACAGATCCTATATGTATAATAGTAATATAAGATCATTTGGCATTTATATTGAAAAAAGGTGATCGGAACGAAGAGGCACATTTAAGGCCGCCTTGAGTGAGCGTATAAAGTTGTGCGTAAAACTGTAAACACATACAATATTAAAGGCTAAACTAAGTTTTGTATTAATTAATAGAGGCCCGTCGGGTGGCACACAAGCATACAGCTCGCCTGCTATAAAGCCGTTACCGTATTTATATTAACGCTGGCAACATAAAATATCGCTCGCGTCCCTTGTAGTCAAAAGCAACTGCTTCGTTCTTGGCGACCTCACTTACTCATAGTAACACAACAACTCTCAAGGGAATTGTTATTTGGCTGCTATGAGGTAGAAGTACTTCCCCAGTCGGGTAGATTACAAATACGCTGTATCCTACCTCTCTTTTGCCAGATCCTCTTTCTCTTGTTGGAAGGGTGCACCTCGTGCAGGCGACTTGGCTTCTTGGCTTTGGCTCTAAAGATCGTAGTTAGCTACAAAGTTATACTACTACTACTCGACAATAGATACCACATGTAACTTTAAATGATAAATTTATACAACGACGGCTGGTAAACAAGTTTACGGCCCGTCTGATGTAAAGCGGTTACCGTAGCCAAATACACATTTGTAATACAAGGAGCTCATGCGCTGGTACCCTCGCTGGTAACGCAGCATCTCTATACACCTGGTAATCTTCCTAACTCTCAGGAAAACAACAATCCTGAAGGGCATTGTTATTTGGTTGTCTTCTGTAACGTGGATCTGTACAGGTCTCCCTATAATCGAAGAAGTTTAAAACATACTTCACCACTATTTTTTTTTTATACTGCGTCGGGTGGCAGACAAGCATACGGCCCGCCTGATGTGAAGCGGTTACCGCAGCCATATTAACGCTCGCAACATTAAAAATATCGCTCGCGCGCCGCCACTCCCACTGCCAATGCAGCATCTCCTTCCTTTCTGGTGACCTCACTCACTCGCAGGAGTGTTCCTGCGAGTGAGTGAGGTCACCAGAAAAACAATCCTCAAGGGAATTGTTATTTGGCTGCGGTATTGTGTGAGGTGGAGGTACATTCCCCAGTCGGGTAGCTTACAACTACGCTCCCTACCTCTCTTAAAGTTAAGCACCACGCTGCTCAACTGCGGGTTGGCGGAGGCCAGTGTTTTCAACCCGCCTAAAGGCCACTGACTTAGTCTAATGACTGTCATCTACCGTGATCGACGGCTTAACGTGCCCTCCGAAGCAAGGAATCGGGTTCGACATGCCCTATATCTATTTTGGCTAGGTACGGCAGAGTACACCACGTGCAGATGAGGTTAGCTTTGGCTCTAAAAATGGTTGTGATACACTTTACACCCCAAAAACATGTCACTTACGTAATTTGGGGTGTAAGTGGTTTATCAAGATCTTTGAACCAAAGCCAACTTCACATGCACGTGGTGCACCCTGCTGACTGACAAACGAAGCTCTGGCAAAAAGAGAGGAAGGGAGCGTAATTGTAAGCTACCCAACTGGGGAATGTACCTCCACCTCACAGAATACCGCAGCCAAATAACAATTCCCTTGAGGGTTGTTGTGTTCCTGCGAGTGAGTGAGGTCACCAGAAAGAAAGGAAGGAGATGCTGCGATGGCAGCGGGGGTGGCGGTGCGCGAGCAATATTTTATGTTGCTAGCGTTAATACGGCTACGGTAACCGCTTCACATCAGGCGGGCCGTATGCTTGTCTTCCACTCGAAGTAGTTTAAAAAAAAAAAAATCTGGGAAAATTAATTTCTCTTAAAAACTCCACTAATTGAGAGAGCGGACTATACGTGAGCTAACTTAAGTTCTCAACAAGATGAAGCCAATTTCACCAGGTCAAAGTACAAACGAGGTAAACTAGTTCCAAATGGTTCGGATCCAATTGGTCTGATCGATCCATATTAAATTACTTCTACTGCAAAGGAATTCGTTCACGGTCTCGTTTCCCTGTTTTTTTTTTATTGTTTCCTTTGCCGAGGTGTTTATTTATTTAAGAACCAAGACCAATCAATCTAAAGGTTTTTATCCGACTAAATATAAAAGAAAGGGGCTGATTGATTAAATAACTGACTTTACAACTCCAAATACTATGTTTGTGTTTATGGGGTGTAAGTGGTTCAACATCTTTGAACCAAAGCCAACTTCACCTGCACGCGGTGCACCCTGCTGACTGACAAACGAAGCTCTGGCGAAAAGAGAGGTAGGGAGCGTAATTGTAAGCTACCCGACTGCGGGGAATGTACCTTCACCTCACAGAATAACGCAACCAAATAACAATTCCCTTGAGGGTTGTTGTGTTCCTGCGAGTGAGTGAGATCACCAGAAAGGAAGGAGATGCTGCGTTGGCAGCGGGGGTGGCGGCGCGCGAGCGTTATTTTATGTTGTGAGTTAATATGGCTACGGTAACCACTTCACATCAGATGAGCCGTATGCTTGTCTTCACATCAGATGAGCCGTATGCTGTATGTTGTATAAAAAAAAAAAAAACTTGGAATATAAAAGTCACTCTTGGGAATGCATGAAATGAAAAACCACTGAACTGCTTTTGAAACTTGTCATAATTAAAGACCTCGACTTGTTTGAGGTTTGTGTCGAAAAAAAATTGAGATCGATCATGTCGTTGAGGAATGATCATCAAATAAAATACATTTTCCATTGAAATAAATAAATAAATATTTCTGGGGTATTTACACAGCGACATCTAGTCCCGAATTAAGCGCAAAGCTTGTGTTATGGGTACTAGACAACTGATAAATGTACTTAAATATATATTTTTTTCTTAATACAATACACTTATAATACATAGAAAACACCCAGACCAAGACAAACACAGTACATGTTCATGCACACAAATGTTTGTCTTTTTGCGGGAAGCGACCTCAGAGTCAAAGTGGCCATTGCTAACCATTCGACCACCGAGCTTGTCAATCAATCAATCAATGGAGAACATATACTCAGCGAATCTAATCGCTACACTCCACCTCGCTTTCGGCCCCGTGGGCTAGAACTCGGCCTAGTAGTTAGGTCTAGGTTGTTGTTCTAACCATCAAGATCTACAGATCGCCTGAGGATGCTTCTCGTACATGCGAAACACGTGTCTTTTGGTGGCGGAAGCACCTAAAATAGTGTAGATCATATTGCCTGTAAACTTATGAGTTCTTTTTTATATAATAAAAGCTTGGATAATAAAATATTTTTGTTTCTTTTTGGCTTTTAATTCTAACGGGACACCGGGAAATGTAATATGAAATCGTAATCTGAATGTATGTCGGAAATGTAATATGAATGAATGAGAGAGACATTAAATACATCATGAATTCTTCATCTCGTTCTTGGCCTAGCCTTATCCCATTTCAATTAGGATCGGTCCTCCTCGCCATTCTTCGCCAAATATAGCATGTTAAGTCTTCGAGTTATGCTTCCTTCAGGTTCTTGTTATGACGAAAATCCAAGTTTGAAGGGGTCTCCCTATATTGAGGACTTGTCTGGTCATTTTTCCTTCATGCTGCCTCATCACATGCTCATACCGTCAAAGTCGAGTTTCGGAGACTTTCTCTTCAATTGTTCGGACCGTAAAGCTTCCACGAATATGCTCATTTGCCACTCTGTCCAAAAAGGTGACGACTCCTGCCTCGTGCTCCTGCTTATAAATTCGTCAGCCTGCCCTATTAATAGATATTTGTATTTGATTCAAAATGATCTTATTTATTTTTAGGACATTATTACGAGTCACTTAGCGGTGGGTATCGATAGCTAAAAGGACGACATACATTACTCTACGTCCTGCTTGCCATAGGATTACAAATCTTGTGTACTTTAGCTAAAGTTCATACTTGTCAATCAAACTAAGGCTGTAGTTTTACTGCTGGCGAGAAACGAGAATAGACTTATTTATATAAAAAGCAACCGTTACGAACTGATCTATTAACATACATCTCAAATCATTGGACGGATGGGGTTGACATTTGGCATATAAGTATTCACGCGTGTATGCAATCGCGAGCGCAAGTTTTAAGAATATTATATTAGCTTGAATGATTAGTGGATACCAAATCATTAATCTGAACGTTATTTAGTGGAATATGTATTAAGTCATTAAAAGTGTATCAATTACATGTGCATTACTGTATTATTACAATAGCAGTTAAAGTTAAATAAAGGGCCCATGTCTTAAGAATCCCATATAAATGCTCTAAGGAATGTTCCGTCGACTAGCACGTAGTTGCGAAATTTTTATTCTGTCGACATCTACATTGTACATCTACGTGTACAATGCGATTTTTTATATCTATGTCGGGTGGCAAAGAAGCATACGGCTGCCTGATGTGAAGCGGTTACCGCAGCCATATAAATGCCGCAATATAAAACCCGTTTCGCTCGCGCGTCGCCACCCCCACTTTATTGGGCTATGATATTCTGTGAGATCGAGGTACATCTCTAGTCGGGCAGTCAACTTATAAGTATGCTAAGCCCTACCTCTCCTTCGTCAGAGCATCGTTGGTCAATTAGCACCACGTGCAGGTGAGTAAAGAAGTATCTTTTAGCCAAAACTTCACCACTAGGTGAGCCACTTAAATCACTGACGTTTCTCTCCTTTTACGAATTAATGCGTAAGCGTTCCTACCCGTCCGCAGTCAAGCCGCGACCTTAAGTATATTATTGATTTTGTCATCAGATTACAAACCTTATGCGCTTGCAATAAAGTTTGCAGATTATAATATAGAAAGTGCGGGATCATTATGCGTTTATGGTCGACACTTGATTGATTCGCCGCAGTAAATGGATTGCCATTCGTGGCTGGTTCGGAATGCTGTGATGGCTTTGTTCTCTATTGTAAGGAGAAAGATCATTCATTAGTTACATGTGGTTTGCAAAGTGCTTTAATAGTGTATGTTAGCTTTCAACAGTACTATATTTAACTTATTCTGAACAAAAAGACCTACAGATTTACCACCTCAACGGAGATTTTGCGATATTGTCTTCGATCAAGGATATTGTCAACTTATTTGTTGCTTCTATAGGGAACGGAGAAAGATTATTCATTAGGTAGGTACATGTGGTTTGCAAAGTGCTTTAATAGTGTATGCTAGCTTTAACGGTACTATATTTAACTTATTCTGAACAAAAAGACCTACAGATTTACCACCGCATCGGAGATTTTGCGATATTGTCTTCGATCAAGGATATTGTCAACTTATTTGTTGCTTCTATAGGGAACGGAGAAAGATCATTCATTAGGTAGGTACATGTGGTTTGCAAAGTGCTTTAATAGTGTATGGTAGCTTTCAACGGCACTATATTTAACGTATTCTGAACAAAAAGAGCTACAGGTGGTAAATCTGTAGCTCTTTTTGTTCAGAATAAGTTCATGTTTAATGTTTAATAAGTTCGTGCATCGGAGATTTTGCGATATTGTCTTCGATCAAGGATATTGTCAACTTAATTGTTGCTTCCATAGGGAGGCAATTCAAAAAAACGAATGTAACAAAATCGGGGGATACAGTTTGGTGTTGCAGCTACATAACTATCATCTTCATTCAAAATTCAATCACCACTGAATAGATGAAGGACCAAAGAATTTATTACGCTAAGTAACTTAAGTAAGGACTATGGAACATCGCGTGCGGGGGAGGGGGAAGCGCTGCCATTTTGAGACACTTTTAGTGTATATAACGTGTTCACGACACAGGCACACCACATTTTTTGTATACTACTCCGGCTGCACAAACTTACATATGGCCCGCCTGGTGCAATGCGGTTACGACGTTTGCAATATAAAGAATACTGGTTACGCGTTGGCATCTCAGTTTTATGCATCATACATCACTTCTGTACGAAATACGTTATCAGGGAGTGAGGGTCATCCAGGCGTAGTATAACGAGAAGGGTACTTTGAATGAAACCATAACCGTTTTCGATAATGACTTAAATGTACCCGCAACTCACCACGAACAAAGTGGGGATTCGGACCAGCGCCTGGAAGATCACGCTCGTATCCTACTACTTCGAACCTGACAAACCCATTGGGCCATACCTGGAGCAGGTGCGACACATTGAGCGTGAAGCTGAACTTGGCGGGTTCATCCTGGGCGGGGACGCCAATGCGAAGAGTGTCAAGTGAGGCACGAGGATTCCAGAGGAGAGGAGATGTCTGGAACCTTAGGGCTGGCCTCCAGATGTTTGTCCTTTTCTTATTATTTGGAGTCAGCGCAGTTTGTCTTTTTCTTCCATTCACCCCGAACAACTATCATATCACCAGTTACCTCTTTCTTACTCATATCATCTCCTCACAATTCAACCAAATGTTTTTTGTATGTTCTCTCTCATTATATCCATTCACATTCAAATTCATCGCTCTCTTTCTCACATGCATTTCTTCCATACATTCCAGACACAACCGTGACGACAATATATATAAAAATAAAAAATTGACTTAATCAATTTAAAAAAAATGTATATCCATTAAGAAATCTCCCAAATAGAGAGGGACGCACCTTGGCGATTCCCCTAAAAGTCACTACAATTAATCGAGTACGCAAGAACTTCAGCAGTACACCGCCAGTCATGAATCATTGTCGAAAATTTATGTCCACGAGTGCCGTGCCGGCCGAAAGCTTGTTTTTGCCCGGGACCGATAATCCCGTCCGTTACAAATGCCCCGGGATTTACAACACGCCGGGATGATGCTGTAGTGTATATATGCATTTGTATTATCTGTACTAACTATTTACTTATGCAATTCATCAGAGAATACCAAAGTTACAATTTAGTTTCAAAAATACTGCACCTACCGGAGCTTTGAAAGTATACCTACTTGGACATTCTCTTAGGTTTTATTTTAAACTTGCTGACCTTGCGAGTTTCGTAGCGCCATATATCAGATTTGAAAAAGTCTTTTCTATATTTTTATATTTTTTATAGTATATTGAGTGGCAGTCAGGTGGTTGGCCCGCCTGATGTGAAGCGGTTACCGTAACCATATTAACGCTCGCAATATGAAGCATCGCTCACGCGCCTCGACACAGCAACTTCTTCCCTTCTGGTGACCTCACTCAGTCGCAGTAACACAACACTCCATAAGCGAAATGTTATTGAGCTGCGGTATTCTGTGAGATAGAAGCAAGTACTTTCAACTCACAAAATACCGCAAAAAAAGAGGACAGTTCCAAGTTGGACAGCTTACAAATACTCACCCAACCCCACCTCTCTCTTGCTAGAGTCTCTTTCGCTAGTCGGCATGGTGCACCACGTGCAGATGAGGTTATCTTTTGCTCTAAAGATTGTGGTGAGCCATTTATATCCCAAAAATCTTTTATACAAATCTATTCCTGACAACAACAAATACATAAAAAAATGGTCATTCGGAAGTCATAATTTGTTGGATTTTTGTTGATTCTGTAATTGCATTGTAACAAAAGAAAATGCAAAGCGTTTCGAAATGCTAGTAAAATACAAAATAATAAAAATATAATGAGATGAGAAACAGTACAAGTCTTTTATTATAACACTAGCTGTTACCCGCGGCTTCGCCCGCGTGGTCCAGAGAAGCCTGCTGCCATTGATTTGTGTATATTTTTCTTTTGTTATATTTTTTTTTACTTCGTGGGATAAAAAGTAGTACCAGTATGTACAAATTTTAATGATGATCGGCTGCATAGTTAAGGCATGAAGAAATAACAAACAAACGAATTTACTTTAACACTTATAATATTTGTATGGATGAAACGCCCACACTCAAGAGAAAATAATTGTTCACCCCATAAATGTTTGCCCTCTTTATTTTTCCTTCGAATAAAATATTTTTCCTGGATAAAAATGATTACAAAGTTTATTTTGTCCCATGGGATTAAATTGTTTTTCCGGGATAAAAAGTAGCTTATGTCACTCTCTAGATTATTTATTACTTTATAGGTTACCTAACACAAAAAGATTTTTTCAATTCGAACCAGTAGTTCCTGAGATTAGCGCGTTCAAACAAACAAACAAACAAATTAACTCTTCATCATCATCATCATCATCAGCCTGTATCTACCCACTGCTGGATATAGGCCTTTCCCAATGCTTTCCACCATATGCGATCCTCCACTTTCCGCATCCAACCGCTACCAGCCACTTTTTTGAGATCATCGGTCCATCTAGAGAGGGGGCGCCCTATGCTTCGTCGTCCCATACGTGGCCTCCACTCCAGGACTTTCCTCCCCCATCTGCCATCGCTGACTCGGCAGATGTGGCCAGCCCACCGCCACTTCAACTCGCTGACTCTGAGAGCTATGTCGAATGTTTATAATATTAGTATAGATTAAAATAGAAAAGTAAAGTTGACTTTCATTCAAAAGTTTGCAATGGCTTATTTTTTTTTACTTCGTGAGATATTACTATTTATATAATTTTGATAATACTATTTAAGGAACGTTTGTTATTACTATTTATATCTCACAAAGTAAAAAAAATACAACAAAAGAAAAATAGGTACAAAGTTTAATGATGATCGGCTACATAGAGCGTTAAGAAATAACAAACAAACGAATACTTACTTTAACACTTACAGTATTAGAATGGATCAAGACAAAAAAAATTGTTCACCACGTAAATGATTGCCCTCTGCGGGGATCGAATTATTTTTTCCGTGGGAATAAAATGTTTTTTACTGGATAAAAAGTAGCCTATGTTACTATCCAGACCGGAAACTATCCCCTGTTAAAAAAATCATGTCGGTACTTACGTTCCTTTCGACATGATAGAATGCCAAATGATTACAAAGTTTATTTTTTCCCATGGGATTAAGATGTTTTTGCGGGATAAAAGGTAGCCTATGTCACTTTCCAAACAGTAAACTATCTCCATTTTAAAAAGTCATGTCCGTACTCTACTACGTAACTATCCCGTTAAAAAAAAATGTCGGTACTTAGGTTCCTTTCGACTTAAAAGAAGGGCAAATGATTACAAAGTATGTATTTTCCCGTAGAAATAAAATGTTTTTCCTGGATAAAAAGTAGCCTATGCCACTCTCCATACTGTAAACGTACGTTATTAAAAAATAAAGTTCATTTGTCCTTCTTTCACGTCAAAAGAAACCTAAGTACAGACATGAATTTTTAATAGGGTAATCTAGAGAGTGACATAAGCTACTTTTTGTCCCGGAAAAACAATTTAATCCCATGGGAAAAAATAAACTTTGCAATCATTTGTCCTTCTATCACGTCGAAAGGAACGTAAGTACTGACGTGATGTTTTAACAGGGGATAGTTTCCGGTCTGGAGAGTGACATAGTTACTTTTTATCCAGGAAAAATATTTTATTCGAAGGAAAAATAAAGAGGGCAAACATTTATGGGGTGAACAATTATTTTCGCTTGAGTGTGGGCGTTCCATCCATACAAATATTATAAGTGTTAAAGTAAATTCGTTTGATTGTTATTTCTTCATGCCTTAACTGCAGCCGATCATCATTAAAATATGTACATACTGGTACTACTTTTTATCCCACGAAGTAAAAAAAAATACAACAAAAGAAAAATATACACAAATCAATGGCAGCAGGCTTCCCTGGACCACTCGGGCGAAGCCGCGGGTAACAGCTAGTTTTATATATAAAATTAATCTATACTATCTAATTCTATACTAATATTATAAAGCTGAAGAGTGTGTTTGGTTGAACGTGCTAATCTCAGGAACTACACTTGAAAAAATATTTTAGTGTTAGATACTTAGCCTATATTTCAAGGAAGGCTATAGGCTATATAACATCACGCTACGACCAATAGGAGCGGAGCACCGGTGAAAAATAGGAAAAAAATATTCCTTTTGAGGGCTTACGTCGCGTGCGCTGTGTAAACGGTTGAAGTTACGCATAAATCATGTATGACGGAATTGTTCCTCTTTAAAAGTTCTAAAAAAAAGTCCGCGACAGTATATGTCTATCTTTTAAGATTGACACACTATAACGTTTTTTCACTGTAATCAATAGGAGAAAGTAGGTAAAAAAAGGTTATAGTGAGTTAATCTTAAAAGATAGACATATGCTGTCGCGGACTTTTTTTTAGAACTTTTAAAGAGGAACAATTCCGTCATACATGATTTTTGCGTAACTTCAACCGTTTACGCAGCGCACGCGACGTAAGCCCTCAAAAGCAATATTTTTTTCTTATTTTTCACTGGTGCTCCGCTCCTATTAGTCGTAGCGTGATGTTATATAGCCTATAGCCTTCCTTGAAATATAGGCTACCTAACACAAAAAGAATTTTTCAATTCGAACCAGTAGTTCCTGAGATTAGCGCGTTCAAACAAACAAACAAACAAACAAACAAACAAACTCTTCAGCTTTATAATATTAGTATAGATTATGATAATAATGTTTCACCAAGTGCCAACAATTAACAGTTTTTTTAACTTTAATAAAATAAATATGATTTATAAACGAGTTTAAGAAGTGTCTTAAGTATCCACAAAGACCCAAAAACAAATACTTCATTTATGTAGTCTCATTTCATCTCAATTCATATGGGAGTAGAGAAAAACGTTCATAAAGGTAAGCTCGGAATTTCGAATCGATCTACCAAGATGAGAAAACATATACTTGATAAAACTATCAGCAATTAAATACTTACGTCACTTTCAGTATTGTATCATGCTAATTTATCTTTGAACTAAAATAATAAGATATAAGAAAGGTGTATTTCTTCCTTATTAAATTTCCTAGAGGAGCTCGATGGCATCGTTAGGTGTGGCAGTCTAATCGATCACGCTAGTCAAGCAACGTCGACTGTAGCCTGTCTTTGGATGGGTTTATTTTTCTCGAGATCCTTCGTGCTTCGGAGAGTACGTTAAGCCGTCGTCGGTCCCGGCTGTTGTCGGTACAGTTCCAACTGAGCTACCAGGAAGGTTTGTGATGGCGACAAATTTTTGCATTTTATATTTTCTGCTGTGTAGTCGCAGTGTGGCGCCATCTACCTATTAACTATTACACTACAAAATAAAAGCTAAGGCACTAAATATTCCATACAATATTTTCAAACGATTATGTGTTAATAACAATAAAAATACAAAAGCAATCGTGTTAATCGAACCGGGGCCGTTTGTTAGCGTCGCCACCGGCAAATGGACAAATCAGATTATTTCACCCGCTATGAGACTATAGATAACGTGTGCTTGGCCACAAACTACAAGCTGACGCGTTTTCAATAACTTTTTTTTGCAAATATGGTCATTAAAGATAGATATGCAAAATGCAGGACATTTGCGATAAATTCACAAAGTACGCATAAGTTCCCTATTTATTCCCAAAAACTAGGCACTTTTCTATATGAGAGGGGGCATGTGGGTCACCTGTCCGTGTGGTCCGCCCATGGAGATCAGCAGCACCAAGGAGTCGCCGATCCGTTGCCAGCCTATACTCCTTCCTTTCTTTCTGGTGTTCATTCACTCGCAGGAACTGTTATTTGGCTGCGGTATTCTGTGAAGTAGACGTACTTTCCCAATAGGACAGCTTAAAAAAATACGCTATACAGTTCTTCGTGCATATCACCCGAAAATAAGACTCGGCGGAGTGTCTTGTAGTCCAAGGTAACCTATGACACGAGTGGGGAATGTACCCCCACCTCACAGAATACCGCAGCGAAATAACAATTACCTTGAGGGCTCCTGTGTTGCTTTCAGTGAGGTCACCAGAAAGAAAGAAAGGAAGGAGTATAGGCTGACAAGGGATCGGCGACCCTTTGGTGTTGCTGATCTCCACGGGCGGTGGTGATTGCTTTCAATCAGGTGAACCACATGCTCTTTTGCCCCCCTCTCATATAAAAAAAATTGAACAGTCGACGCCAATTTTTCTTTGATATCCTTTAGTATCGATTCATTGGTTCGGTGAGCATTTCACGGAATTCTAAGCTGTAGCCGTCTCCAGCGCCACATCTCTTAGGCATCGTCTTCTCTAAGGTTACAAACCTTAGAATTTATGTGCTTATATAACAATATATTTGAGTGGAGCTAGCGGAACTTACGAGTATATATGCCGAAAAGCCGCTCTTGGAAATGAATAGGCTCCAAAACCACTGGATCTATTTTAATGAAACTTGTCACAATTAAAGACCACGACATGCTTGAGGATTGTGTCGAAAAAAAATTGAGATCGATCCTCTCCTTGAGGAATGATGATCAAATACATTTTCCATTGAAATCGAAAACAAAGCAATTGTCTTGCAAGCCTCATTTGTGGCGAATTTAATTGAAAAACAATAAATTTTTCAGCGAATCTACTCGCTCCACTCAACCTCGATTTCGGTGCCGTGGGCTAGATTCCGGCCTAATTTAATGAATATTCCTTTTTTTTGATAGCGCCATCTAGCCCCAAAATAAGCGAAGCTTGTGTTATGGGTACTAGACAACTGATAAACATACGTAAATACATTTTTTTTGTAAATACATACTTATGATACTTATAAAACACCCAGACCAAGACAAACAGACATGTTCATGCACACAAATATTTGTCTTATGTGGGAATCGAACCCACGAGCGTTGGTGTCGAAGCCGCGTCATTGACCGATACGCCACCGAGCTCGTCTTGCTTAACATATACGTCAAATATTTTTCCCAGTCGTCCGCAATTTGCACCCTACTCAAACATGGCTATAAATTAAGAGATCCTGCTAAGTCCCCATCGACTAGCGCGCCCCGCGGCGTTACTCACCGTTCTCTAAGCGAAGACATAGACCCACTTGACTGGAAATTATCTCAGCCAGATTATCCCCATTCGGACATTTTTCTTTCACTCCTGATGACTAACCTTAGGGGCGTAATTCGGTAATTTACGGACGAGGGCCAAAATCTAAATAATTCCATGGCTTTTGTGCAGAAAATCCGATCAATTAAGACGTTTACTAAAAATGTTCTTCCGTATTTTTTTCATCGTACAAGTACAATAGGTGTAATAAAATTGAAAAGTCTATTTTATTTGTCCGGGGTAATTTGGCAATGGTTAATTCGATTTTAATTTGATTAGTTCATATAGATTATCAACAAATATTACTAGGCTCCATAAAATCTCTAACTCGTTCCCTGGTCAATGTATACGCTTCTACAATAAACTTCCAAACGACGCGTTTAAATTATCCTTGGGTAAATTTAAGAAATATATCAAAACTAGACTATGTCAAAAGGCTTACTATTGTATCTCAGATTACATAAATTATTTATGATAAATGATAAAAGTATTTGGAAATGAATTGCTCTTGTTATGTTATGTTAATTATTGTATTTGTATTTAATGTAACGATATTGGCAATTAAAAGAGTCGGCCTTGAGTTTCTTGCCAATTCTTCTCAAGAAGCCCCGTCGCCGGACCTGGCACTTAAATTCACTTTCACATTCAAGATAGTGTGATGAAAGTGAATCTACGCTCTGCGGATTTAGAGTAGTAATGATTATACATGTTCTTATATTTAATTTGTATGACGTTTCTAAGTGCTTTATAAAGTCCAAGGGATAAAGATATTTTGATTTTGATTTTTGATTTTGAAATATACCCATATAAACTAATTATGATTACTTATATTAAAAAAACCGCACATACGACTTAAAGCATTTCGTATATAATAGGAAAAATGTAAATTGACTGATATACTACGTCCAGTGGTTTGGTGGACGGATGCAGCAAAAATTTGGCATATAGGTAATTATTACGACATCACCTAGGAAATTGCGGTGATACCCTAAAACTAAAAGTTTTAACATAAACCGTATGTCTTTGCCATAAAATATCTCTGAAAATACAACAAATAGCTTTTTATAATTATTATCCATTTTAAATCAATTAAACGTAAAAACATACTGTAGTAAAAATCGCAAAATATAATGTAATTTTTACGTACATTATTTCTATTATATTTAGGGGTGTAAGTGGTAGTGTGGTGGTTTCGTACGACATACTCATCAGTAAGGCACTTGTCTAACACCTGCTGATGAGCGAGAAATCAGGTTGAATCAGTTTGTAAAATGCTCGGCGGCGACGTTCAGCTACTCATATAGACATCTCTTTTATTCACAAGCGATCTGATTCTATTGTACATTTCTTGAGCAAGTTTTCTCGGCGGCGCGGTGAGACAAGTGCATAAGTTATTCAATAATCTAGCTCAAGATAAACAATAGAGATGTAATATATATTATTATATATATTACATCTCTATTGTTTATCTTATATTTTACAACATTTTCGTTTTCGTTTTGTTTCTTCATTATGCAGAAAAACAATTAATAACAGAAAATTTAAGGCGGACTTATTCGTAAATAGATCTCTTTTAGTCATAAATGGAATGAAAAATGGTTTATGTTCAAATATTCTATTTAATCTCTAATAAATAGAGACTTCCTAAATACACAGACTATAAAACCTATCTGGGTATTACAATGGAGATGTCTGAACTCTCTTGAAGCTTAACGCGTCGCCAGCAATTTACACAGTTCAATTGACAAGCGGAGAGCGGATTCCAGAATTTGTTTCAGTCACATAAAACAGATATAGTAATTACGTATTTTTGTATGAACGTCTTTGTAATACACATTCGGATTCAATGAAATGAATGAAATGAAAATGAAATGAAATGAAAATGAAAATTTTATTATAACACTTAATCACTATATTACAAATGGCCGGAGACTCCTTTTAAGCTAACAATTGCTTGTGTTAGGAGTCTCCGCCGCTCTCCCGAGGTTCTCTTTCATACAAAAGTGATTAATTTATTATTTAATAATTTACTAAGTTATTTAAAAAAAAAAAACAAAATCAATAAATAATTTAAAATTAAAATTATTCAATTAAATGCAACATACATTGATAAAAATACAAACATAAAACTCATTCAATGTTTCTTGAATTATTTACGAATTCATGTATTTTAAAATACTGGAATTCGTAATTTTAAAATACTGGTTAAAACGCGATTCCTTATTCATACAAATCCTTTGGGCTAGCTAGTGTTGTGCTTGCTCCTGTTTCGCATTTTAAAACTGTTTGGAAACATTGTAAAAATTACAATTCAAGAAAATATTGTAATTAATATACACCGTCTGTTCATATCCATAAATTTTATTGTATGTTAATTTTTAATAATTCAATATCTTATCTAAAAAAACCGGACAAGTGCGAGTCGGACTCGCCCACCGAGGGTTCCGTAGGTACGTAGTATCATTATTAAATTTGATATTTTTCATTATAAATAAGAAATAACGCGTCGAAAAAAATAAATAAAATATATTTTGCAATGTGTACATCAAGCCCTTTCATATGATACCCCATTTGAACTAGTAGTTTCAATTTGAAATTTCGACACCCTATAAAAAATATAGACCCCCTATTTTTTAAGATGTATTTACAAATGTATAGTTTTGAGATTTATTCCTGTACTTGTAGTCTATAACGATGTTACTTGCCAAATTTCATAGTTCTAGGTCAACGGGAAGTACCCTATAGGTTTTGATTCCCTTGAGTGTGTCGAAATATGCGTTTTTTGCTGAATAAACGGCCGTAACTTTTTTCTACGTAAACTTAGCAGTTTGATTTTTTTTTAACTTCATGGGACCGTAGACCTGAGTATACAGTTCAAATTTCAGCTTGATACCTCCACGCATTCTCGAGATAGAAATTCTTGACAGACAGACAGACAGACAGACAGACCGACAGACAGACAGACAGACAGACAGACAGACAGACAGACAGACAGACAGACAGACGGACAACAAAGTGATCTTATAAGGGTTCCGTTTTTCCTTTTGAGGTTCGGAACCCTAAAAACGCCTGACACTGGCCAGTTAGATGTAAAGAAATTAGATTTCTATCTTAACTTGAATTTGAAAGCACTTTGAGATGAGTAATTAACAACGTTTGATAGAGATTTTGACTATTTAATTATAAGCCTTATAAGTACGTAAAGCTGTCTACACATAATTACTTGTCACAAAACGCTCTCTCCCATGACATATGCCACCTTTAGTTGCGTTATCGAGGGCTATTTTGCAAATTTAATACAGACATTTGCATCAGAAAGAAGCTATGCGAGCGTTAGTGTGCGCCAGTGATTTGTACTGTTTATCTAGCGTTCTTATCTAAATGAGATGTGTGTTGCCCGCCAGTGGATGTAGCCATCTATTGTCTGCCTAGGCGGCTTCTACAGCTTAATCTGTTTGAATTAGCTTTATGTTATTGACTGTTTCGAAATCTTTTGCATAAAACGGTTAGGTTAGATAGCAGCCTGTTTATGAGATTATTCATGAGATCTTGAATTTATTTTTATTGTAAATTAGGTTGCAGTCACAAGTTCATATGCGGTTATTTTGATATTAGTTTTATATATGTTATATATAACTTTGCTTCTAATGGTCAGCGTTTCTTAGCCAAATATGTACCTACATAGGCATTATACGATTTCATATCACGGGTTTTATCAAAACTCGGATATCGTTTTTAATTTTAAAACTTTTTAGGAAAAATATTATGCAGTCGTTTTCATGCACGTGACCCCCGTGATGTCAGTAGAATGACTTTTTTTTCGCGGTCAAGTTATGGACATTGAATCACTACAGCCGTTAATTGCAGTACCACCCTCTCACAGAAACTCGGCCTGCTATTGTATATCCTAGGATGAACGTCGCTAAACCCCTCCAACCATAGATATGGCAGCTGTTTTAGAAAGTAGAATACACTAGGTAGTCAACTTGGTGAAACCCTTTCTGAGAACCGTTGCTGAGGCCGTCCGACGACGTACTCTGAGGCGGGCACTACGTCGCTCTGCCCCCTTACCACTACCTCTTATTGCGATTCAATAACTGAATAGAATGCTTATTCATACCAATGAATAAGCATTCTATTCAGTTATTGAATCGCAATAAGAGTTGGTGGTAAGGGGTATGTATTTCTGCCGGGAGTAAGCGAAACAAGAGAGAGCTCTGCGTTGACGTATGTAACATTATTTTGACAGAAAAAAAGATAGTTCTGGAATATAATATTATGAAGATTGTCCTATCCCATTTGCTTTTGATTCAGTGATTCCAGGTGCAGCAATCAATTATATCCAAAAATCAATTCTAAATTGGTCTGAAGCGTAGTTCCTCTATAAAATTACAATGTAATACCGACTACATTATACGGGGAAGCTTACGTAAAATTCATTTGACAGGTAACTTATTTCCAACATACTTTTGAGTAAACACTGAGTCAACTTCTTATGGCAAAACTAGAAATCTTATGAAGCCATTCTGGTTTACAGTTGTACCACATGTAGGTGAGTTTGGCTTTGGTTAAAAGATGTTATTGAATCAATTACATCCCAAACAAAGGTCAAGGTTTTCAAAGCCACCCAAAGGCCACTACCTTTTTTTTTTTGTGGCAGACAAGCATACGACCCGCCTGATGTGAAGCGGTTACCATAACCGTATTAACGCTCGCAACATAATATATCACTTGCGCGCCGCCACCCCCGCTCCCAACGCAGTATCTCCTTCTTTTCTGGTGACCTCACTCACTCGCAGGTACACAACAACCCTCAAGGGAATTGTTATTTGGCTGCAGTATTCTGTGAGGTGGAGGTACATTCCCCAGTCGGGTAGCTTACAATTACGTTCCCTACTCTTTTCGCCAGAGCTTCGTTTGTCAGTCAGCAGGGTGCACCACGTGCAGGTGAAGTTGGCTTTGGTTCAAAGATGGTGATGAACCACTTACACCCCAAAATGTAATGTAAAGCCAAGGGTATGTCAGCAATTTACGCGGCAGCGCCGAATATATTAAATGAATTCACAAGTTCACAGCTAATTCGCGTTCGGTAACAGTTAACCACGCGTGCTCACAGACCCAAAGCCGTCTCACCAGCATCTCGTCATCATCAGGAATAAATACTATCAAATTTCCATCAAGTTTTATTTAAAGGGTGCTCGAACCGTACAACATCATTGCGCGCTTTCACACAAAAAAATATTTCTTATTCCGTACTCACATTGTACACCTTACATACTGCTTGGTATTAATTTTATATTGAAGATATTAGTTGTCAGCTAAAGTTCATGTGTGGGGCGTCAGTGCATCAACCAGAACGGACACGGTGTGGGCTCCCAAAAAATTTCACATCAACTATTCGGAAGGGATATTTTAAAAATATATGACGTGTTTTAATATAGGGGGCGAACACGTACTGTAGTACCATTATATTTTTTGCGTGTAAAATTGGATTCTGTATTTAGAATACCCCGTATAAGCGGACTATCTCTAGCTTTGCCTGGGCATGTTACCCCGTGAGAATTTTTAATTAACTTTCCTCCGACGGCGAGATTCGCCGTCAGTTTAAGTACAAAATATGGACGAGGAACCCGATACCACCTTGGGAGAGCTGGTCTCCTTCGCAGTAGTTGCCAGATTCAAGGATCACTGTGTCCTCTCCCTATCGTCGAATTTCCGACAATCCAATCCAATTTCAATGTTCGGGTATTGAAAATGTCTATGGTTATTTACCTACTCTCAATAGGTGAGAGTTTTATAAAATGACTAGCTGACCCAGTAAACGTTGCTCTGCCACATAAGTTATACACAGGGTGGACACTCTATGTTTAATAGGCTTGTTGCCCATGTTACAAAATTATAAAAACTCTATCAGTAACGTAAAATACATAAAACTAGAACGATCTGCGTTATTGAAATTTTAATAACTTATGTCCGACATGTTTTATGTTCGGTCAAAGTTTGGTGGGAAAGTCCATTTTAAAGGTATGAAATTATAAAAAATAAATATTACCATTGTAGAAACAATAAAAAATACTATAACTTTTGTTACGGCACTGGCTACATAAACGCAATATTTAACATAGCTGTCGTACAAATTTCTGATTTAATGCATATAAAATAGCACGGTGTGACGTCATAACCTGGTGGCCTTTTGTATGGAGCGTTTTCGGGATAGTCCAAAATTGTGATCTTCAAGTTATCATATCTCGAGAAGTTTTTATGCAATCGAAGTAATTATTTCACCTATATTTATATTATTGTGACGTCTTTAAATAACAAATCGAAAAAAAAAATATGGGATACAAGCCTATTGACAGAACAACGTTTACCGGGTTAAAGTAGACACCTTAACCACCTAGCGGCATGAATATACCTACATTACGACCTATTCTAATACTCGTATCTATCAAATATACATTTCATAAAAATTGGTACAGCCGTTTCGGAGAAGTGTGACCGTGCGACAAACACCGTAACCCGATATTTATATATATATCTACATAGATTTCATATTCGAAAATGAGAGAGTTTCATACAAACTTTCATCCACTATTTTACGTAATAGCCCGGTGTTCGAATAGCTAACAATGGTTACTTTGAATCCTACGTCGTGGGTTTGATCCCCGCACAAGACAAACATTTGTGTGTATGAACATGTCTTTTGACCTGGGTGCTTTTCTATGTATTATGTGTATGTAATTAACAAACAAAAAATGTATTTATGTATTATATTAATTATCTAGTACTCATAGTACAAGCTTTACTTAATTTTATACTATAAGGAAGTATGTAATTTGTCCGGGAATTTTGGTGTACTCCCTTAAAGGATTAATTTTCATTAAATATTCATACAGTAATTTTTTTTCAGAAACCTTGTGGAACTATATTATTATTATTTTTCATTTCGAACATCAAAATTAATAAAATTTTGATCTAAACTTTCACCTATTTCACCCTCATAAAGAATGTTTTTTTAATAGTCAAATTATACAGTAGAGTTTTGTTTTGATTAAAACATGACATCATAGACATTTTTGGCATTTCACCCATTTCTCATCAAATAACAGATACAGGAAAATAACGTTAATATTATCATTGAGTAACGTTATTTTTAACGATATTTCTAGGTATCGATACTTCAAAATACCGGTATTGCAGTCCCTGCTTCAGAGGCGGTGTTAAGAGCATGCCTTGTGTATTATTTCTCAATCTTAATGCATTAACTTGTACTAACACTTACGCTTTGTAAACGTGCTCGTACATAAAAGACAGCTGCTCGCTGTTCAGTGATGGACGTCGAACACTCTTTGTTTGGGTAGAGTTCAAAGAATGTTAGTCTGTCAGTACGTTCAGACACCATCAACATAACAAGCTTGTTTTCAAATGTATGCAAAGAGATTTTGAGATTTTCTTTATACTACGTCGGGTAGCAGACAAGCATACGACCCGCCTGATGTGAAGCGGTTACCGTAGCCATATTAACGCTTCCGTTCTGGTGACCTCACTCACTCGCAGAAACACAACAACCCTCAAGGGAATTGTTATTTGGCTTCAGTATTTTGTAACGTGGAGGCACATTCCAAAAGTACATTCCAAAGAGGAGTAAGTGATGGCAGATGGGGGAGGAAGGTATTAGAGTGGAGACCGCGCGTAGGACGCCCTCCTTCTAGATGGTCCGATGACCTTAAGAAAACGGCTGGAAGCGGCTGGATGCGGAAGGCGGAGGATCGTATCTGGTGGAAAGCATTGGGGAAGGCTTATATCCAGCAGTGGGTAGATACAGGCTGATGATGATGATGAGGCACATTCCCCAGTCGGATAGCTTACAATTACGCTCCTTCAGAGCTCTCTTTTCGCCAGAGCTCCGTTTGTCAGTCAGGAGGGTGCACCGCGTGCAGGTGAAGTTGGCTTTGGTTCATTGAATCACTTACACCCCAAATTCAAGGGGTTTGAGAAAAAGTGACGTATCGCTAAATGTAGGTGATTATTTTGATCAATACGAGTTGCACTGTTTAGGATTGGTATAGATTCTTTAGCCAACCTCACCTGCACGTGGTGCACCCTGCCGACTAGTGAATGAGGCTCTGGCAAAAGAGAGGTAGGGTAAAGCGTATTTGTAAGCTGCTTAACTGGGGAACTACTCCACAGAATACCGCAGCGAGATAACAATACCCTTTGTTGTGTTCCTGCGAGTAACCGCTTCACATCGGGCGGAACGTGTGCTTGTCTGACATCCGATGTAGTATAAAAACATAATAATAATAATAATAATACCTCCTATATCTCCTTCCTCCTATATCTACGAACGGATGGAATTATACACAAATCTAAGTACTAAAGATGTTTGATTATATCATATTTTCAATAAATAAAGTGAAGAGATTGGTAATCAGAAACGAATAGACAAGCATTAAACTCTAGTATTATTATATGATTGCACTTGAATGTAAAGTCTAGAAATCACGGCGACGCGAACTGTCTAGAATTTCTCCTAAGTAAAAGAACGTCTAGGTGCCCGTGAAATATACTTATAAAGCAATTTTCTCCATTATGCAGCTGCTTTATTATGCGCTCTGTCCGTCTACGTGATCTCACTTCTGTAGAAATGAAATGTTAATAGAAATGAAATGTTAATATACAGCTCAGTTTTAGATATTTTAGGTAAGGTTTTGGATTCATTACGTGCAAATATAAAAAAGAACTGGCGCAATCTTATCCAGTGAACTGACCATGTGGTTTCCGGCAGATTAGAATAGAATCACTCCGTCTCTTCCCGTGGATGTGGTACAAGGCGACTAAGGGAAATACATTAAAATTTCGATCAGGCCTCCCCAACCCGTCTGGCTAACGTGGGGAGTGTAGGCTAAATCCTCCCGTCTGTGACGGACGAGAGAGGGTCGTGCTCCTGTAGTGGAGACTAAAATGACCTGATGATGAGTTCACTGGAGTGTCTGTTTATTTGGCTGTCTGTCACGGCCAATTTGCTCCAAAACTAAAGTTATCACACAGTTACGTATTTCTGCGCAACAAACTGAAGATCTGTACTGACATATCAAAATAAAAATACTCGGTGTAAGGATCTCACATAAATACATGTTTTATAAATTTTAAACAAATTTTAAAGGTATTTAATAAAATAGATACAAAATTTAAATTACTTCAGCATATCTTAGAAAGTACAAAGCAAAAAAAATATGAAAATAAAAAAAATGTATTTAGTTAATATTTTTCCATAGATTAGAGAAAAACCCACATCACGTACATGTTGACAAAGCTGTCAAATCTATATATATAAAAGTCAATGACATTTTTCGTTGTAATTTTATAACTCAAGAACGGGCACACCTATCCAAGCCAAATGTTCAATCAATTATATCAAGGCTTTGTTCGGACTATTTAGTAGTATGTGAAGTTTGCACAAAATCGGTAGAGCGGTTCTTCATTTATCACATTTTTTGTAACAAATGAATTCAATAAATGGCGGATCATTTTGCTAATGGGGATTTTGCTGTCAAATTGAAACTTTTTTCAGATGGGGATTGTGCTGTCAAATTTAAAATTTTTTTCAGTGTTGAGAGTACAATCATGTTGTTGTCATTCATGCGGTCATTTCATCTTGGACGTGCTTCGACTTTATGTTGCCTGTTCCAGAGTCGGTGCCCCCAGCCGTTTGTTTATTCATGCTCAAAATGAAAAAATATTGTTTAACCAAATGTTTTGGATTCAATTTTAAAATAGCTAGCAATTAATAAAATATTTTTTTTGTTTGAATAAATGAATTTGATGTTCCAATTAAATTTTTTTAGTACTTCACTTTATACGTAGCGAAGCACGTACCGGGCCGCTAGTTATGTATATGAAAAATGTACCAAATTATTAATTTCACGTGTAATAAAATAAATATTTGACTAATATTTTGCAACTGAGTGTGTAAACAATAACGGTTTTGTATGAGGTGAAGCACACAATACCACAGGCATATAATTCTTTGAGAGTTTTTGTGTTCCTGCGAGTGAGTGAGGTCACCAAGATGGAAGGAGTTGGTGCGTTGGCAGCGGAGGTGGTAGCACGCGAGTAATATTTCCTGTTGCGAGTGTCATGTTTGCAATAACAGGTTTACTTTTGTAGTATAAAACAAATTAAATTTAGTTATGAAATTAATAGTATTAAATAACTAAAAGGTAAAAATACATACATATGACTAAATTGGAAACAATAGGAACTTGTGGAGTGGTAGAGAGATAGGATACACCTATTTCTCCACCACTTTCACTAAATAAGGGTTACTGTCCATTGCCCTAATGCACTTGAACAATGCTATAATAATTTGACATTAATTCGAAGTACACTCATCACACCGGATGTCCTCTCATGCATTACGTCTCAGCTGATTAAACAACATAATGATATTAAATATACAATCATTCGTTTGAAAATGATATTTATATTATTACAAGTTTTAAATTATGTTAATGAAATAATGACAATGATAAATAATTGTTCTTGTTTCAAAATTATAGTTCAAATTAAAATATTTTTGAAAATATTTAACGAACTTTAAAAATGCAAAAGCATCCAATATGCACGCACAATACTAAAAATTTTGAAATAATAATTTGTTTTTGTACAAAAATTACCTTAAATATTCCGTGATTCATTGATTATAATCGTCATAATCAGCCTGTATCTACCCACTGCCGCTATCTTAATGTCATCGGATCACAGAAGGAGCGTCCAACGCTTCGTCGTCCTACGCGCGGTCTCCACTCTAGCCCATGCCATCACTTACTCGGCAGATGTGACCGGCCCATTGCCACTTCAGTTTGCAAACTCTGAAGGCTATGTCGATAACTTTGGTTCTCTAACGAATTTCGACGTTCCGCATTCGATCCCTCAAAGTAACCACGAGCATAGCATTATTATTTTATCACATTGTTTTTTGCACACGCTTGCACGGAGACTAATGGAAGGCCACAACAAAGCGCGACGACTAAAGCGCAAACTCCCTCAAGATTTTATCCAATAATCCAT
This sequence comes from Hypsopygia costalis, assembly GCA_937001555.2. Classification (NCBI taxonomy): domain Eukaryota; kingdom Metazoa; phylum Arthropoda; class Insecta; order Lepidoptera; family Pyralidae; genus Hypsopygia; species Hypsopygia costalis. The sequence goes on along the minus strand of OW443338.2, from coordinate 24,229,585 downwards.
TCACAGTAATCTACTGTTTATTAAATGAGGGTGTGACACAGGTCACATACAGAGCACGCCAGCATTAGCACCAACCAACATATTGTTGAATGTCCCACGAAGGAGACAGATTGCAGTAATTAAAAGAACAAAAAAAAAACACATTGTTTTTTGAGAGTTTGCGTCCTCCCTGGAATGACCTATGGTGCAGAGACTTGGACACTGACCATCGGACTGGTCCACAGCATGCGGAGGGCTGTGCTCGTGGGTTTCTTGGAGGGATCGAATCCGAAACGACAAAATTTATCGGAGAACGAAAGTTGTCGACATAGCCTTCAGAGTTTGTAAGCTAAAGTGACAATGGGCCGGTCACATCTGCCGAGTGAGTGCGGGCAGATGATGATGATGATGAGGGAGGAAGGTATTAACCGTAATTAAATGTTCGATGACCTTAAGGAAGCAGCTGGATGCGGAAGGCAGAGGATTGTATTTGGTGGAAAGCATTAATAATAAATAAATAAAATAAATAATAAATATTTCTGGACAATTTACACAGCGCCATCTAGTCCCAAATTAAGCGCAATGCTTTTGGGTACTAGACAACTGATAAAACTTAAATACATTTTTTTTTGTAAATACATACTTACAATACATAGTAAACACCCAGACCAAGACAAACAGACATGTTGATATTGACACACAAATGTTTGTCTAGTGCGGGAATCGAACCCGCGACTTCGGAGTCAAAGTGGTAATTTCTAACCATTCGACCACCGAGCTCGTCACTCATTGGGGAAGGCTTATATCCAGCAGAGGGTAGATTCAGGCTGATGATGATGATGATGATATTGTTTTTCATTTAAAATACGTTTATTATCACTAAATAGTTAAATTAAATTAAAATAATTTATGAAATCTCATTACTTATTTTCCGTCTAAATATTACTAAAAAAACCGCCAAAATAAATATTATTTCTGGCCCTCCGAATACAAAGTTATTCTTCAAAGCGTTCCGGGGCAATGGACACAAACACACACATAACGCTTTTATCTTTCAAAGGAGCTCGCATATAACAAACAAACCTCTTTGAGATATGTAACTCTTATACGATTTTGAGCTTTAACTAATATTAGAACAGAAATCATATTAATAAGAATATTTTTTCAGGGGAGTAAGTAGAGAAAATTATGATATTTAAAAATATAAGATATCTTCGTACGGAGTACTTTCAAATAGCAACAGTATACTAATAATAATACTACTAAAGCCCGCAGGGCAGCTTGTGGCGAGCTGTTGGTGAGTAACGACACCACGGGTACCGACTCTCCAGAGAGTCGGCCAGGGCCTTCGTCTCCGGCGTGTCTCCGTCGGTCGGAGTTTAAATACAAGAAGGCCTGCAGGACTCTCAGCTCTGGCTTGCCTTCATTGGTCGTCCAGAGAGGAGCCGTTAGAGCTATATGCTCCAGGGGTGGAAGTGTTAAAGGGCATCACGCCGCGAGTAACTTCGGAGAAAGCGCAGCACACCTCTCTACGCCCCTGAGTCACTCACACCGGTGTTGCCCCCGGCCGTTTTCCTGGCATTTCGGGGGCATCTAGTGAGTGGCAAGCCGCCGCCTGCCGCAAATAACTAGCAATAAAAGCAGTTATGGCAGGCGTCCGTCCCTCTTCTGTAATAGCCCGGTATTAAGTTCACCCAGATCTCATCTCCATAGCCCATTTATTTTCCATCACACTTTGCAATAATCTCAATGCCTGCCGAGACCTGTTCATGGATATGTCGGTCCATTGACATATACTGGAGCGGGTCACGGCGGGCGTATAACATTACATCTAACTTCTCTCAAGGGGTCTCTACGCGTTGGATCCATATCACCGCGCACGCCTATCAAATAACCGGGCTTGACCCGTGATGAAAGAGAATACTAATAAATAATACTAAGTAATTAATCGAAAACGCAAGTTAATTGGGGTGTAAGTGGTTCATCAACATCTTTAAACCAAAGCCAGCAGGGTGCACCGCGTGCAGGTGAAGTTTCACCTGCACGCGGTGCACCCTGCTGACTGAGAAACGAAACTCTGGCGAAAAGAGAGGTAGGGAGCGTAATTGTAAGCTACCCGACTGGGAATGTACCTCCACCTCACAGAATACCGCAGCCAAATAACGGTTCCCTTGAGGGCTATTGTGTTCCTGCGAGTGAGTGAGGTCACCAGAAAGGAAGGAGATGCTGCGATGCAGCGGGGGTGGCGGCGCGCGAGCGATATTTTATGTTGCGGGCGTTAATATGGCTACGGTAACCGCTTCACATCAGGCGGGCCGTATTCTTGTCTGCCACCCGACGTAGTATAAAAAAAAAAAAGTTAAAAAACATCAACATACAAAATATCCAATACAAAATTTAAATAGGTAGGTATGTAGGTACATTATCAATTCTAATTTATAGAAAATAAAATTATAGATTATTGATATAGAATGTACAAAATGCTTATTTAGTGTTAGTTACTTAGATGATTTATTAAAATTAAACAACCCGCATTTGAGCAGCTTGGTGGTGTATGCTCTAAACCCATTCGACTGAGGGAAGACCTGCCCCCTTACCACCATCTCTTATTACGATTCAATAATTGAGTAGATCGCTTATTCATACCACTGAATAAGCGACTCTATTCCATTTGTAATAGAGTAGCTTATTCATTGGTATGAATAAGCAATCTATTCCGTTATTGAATCGCAATAAGAGATGGTGGTAAGGGGGCTGTATCCCAACAGTGAGATGATTATGGGTTGATGCCGAAACTACAACGGTAAGCCTTCCGAGAGGGCCCCATCATCTGAGGACCCATCTGCCTTTCAAAGGAGCTCGCATATAACAAACAAACCTCTTTGAGATTTGTAACTTTTATACGATTTTGAGCTTTATACCAACTATTATTAGAACAGAAAATATATTAATAAGAATATTTTTTCAGGGGTGAATTTAGCAGATGGTGATACGTAACCACAGAATACGGAAGGACTGATAGTATTTTGTTAAACCAGGCGTCAGTGTTTTTTTTTTATACTACGACGGATGAGAGACAAGCATACGGCCCGCCTGATGTGAAGCGGTTACCGTAGCCATATTAAGGCTCGCAACATAAAATATCGCTCGCGCGCTGCAACCCCCGCTGCATCTCCTTTTCTGGTGAATTCACTCACTCGCAGGATCACACAACACAACACAACAACCCTCAAGAGATTTGTTATTTGGCTGCGGTATTCTGTGAGGTGGAGGTACATTCCCTAGTCGGGTAGCTTACAATTACGCTCCCTACCTCTCTTTTCGCCAGAGCTTCGTTTGTCAGTCAGCAAGGTGCATCGCGTGCAGGTGAAGTTGGCTTTCGTTCAAAGATGTTGATGAATCACTTACGCCCCAAAGTCAGTGGTGTAACTATACCATCAGATGCCTGTGGTAAATTCACCAGATTGGCCCTCAGAGGATGGCGCCCTTTCGAAAGACTTAACGTCATAGTTTAATTTAAAAAAATCATCTAAGTCATTTGAAACATAATAACCCCTTCTTTGCATTGTCGAGTAAAAAGCAGTAACCTTCCCAAAACATCATTAAGTATCGTGTTTGTAATTTTTTATCGTATTTTATTGCCTAAAGTGTGTTTTAAAAGTCGTAAATTCGTTGATAGTAAACGGTTGGCGTCGTCCGGCCAAACATTAAGTTGTAAAGGTGTAAATTTACGATTAATAAAAATAACATTAGACTCTTATCACTTGGGTATCGTTTTAGGGAAGTTTTTTAAGGTGTTGACATTGGTTTCGGGTACAGGGTAGTGCACCGCCAAGTTTGCAGTGAATAATGATATAACGATTGTATATCATAGATTAACGATAGTTTTCCGCGCAGAGTGCGCGACTAGATAGAGTTATCTGACTAATGAAAAAGAAAAACGACGTGTCTTGACCACATGACAGAAGTGAAGATGACAAGACACCTCGCGTTACAAAGCCGAGCGTGATGCGTTACGTACTCGAGCGTGACGTCTCAGTCTCATTCACTAGTTACAAAATTTGTGCACAACACATCTAAAGATGTTTTTACTTGAAAATATTGTTAGCTTCTATATGCACCTCAAGTTACAGCGCAAAAACTTGATTACACCGTTTTCGGTATATGTATTTTTTCCTTATACACGACAGTAGCAGATGAAAATGCATACTTCTCATTAACTTTAAGTTATAGTTAACAGAATTCATCATTATCCAAGTATTTCTTGTCTAGTTTAATCTCAATAGCAAACTGACAATGTCATAACCAAAAATGTTAATATGGACGAGTGAGTGATTGACACAATAGTATACAAGAGTATATTATGAATATACTCATTAATTAAGCTATGTTTTCAATAACCCCGTTCGTGTGTGCTCATCTCATCCCAGGTTGACAGGCAGAGGATGCATTTAGTTTTTATCAATTGTTCCCTAACTGCCTGGCACTGTATTCGATTCATCTAAGTATAGAGATTGAATAAAAAACAATGCATCTTGATTGAAAAATATATTACTTACACAGTATTTATTACATAGAGTTTTAGCGAACTTGGCGGACTTTACAATAAACATTTTCGAAAAGATTTTATTGTAAGTACGTAAAATGAATGAAATTTGAAATTTGATACCAAAATCGACATCCCAATACCAGTAAATTTTAAATCGATCCGCGAATATAATAATAATATTTTTTTTTACTGCGCAAAGTAATTTTATAAGGTCCAACGTCTCCATACATGTCAAAGGAAAATGCTCATTAAATTGTCGTAAAAATTCGTATTACATTTTAAGTTTGAGCCATTCATAACTTATCGCTTGATTTGGAGGGTGCATGTCTATATGTAAACAAAACAATACACATTTTATGACTATTAATTAAGTATTAATAAATAGAATATTATTCAATTCATTAATTCAACGAGAGTGATTCCTCTAGTATTACAAGCTTCGATAGGCTGCGATGACGGCTTTGCATCAGGCAGGCCATACGCTTGTTTCCACCCTAGTGTTAATACAAAAATCTGTGTCTGTATTGACTTAAGATAATGGTGCCTACTTTTAGAACAAATTATCAGATTGTTTTTTTTTTCACATATTCCTAGATCAAAGTCAACGTCCTTTTATCTTATTACTGAATTAAATCGCCTAATTAAGATAAGATAATCGTTATATCCAGTGGCTGTCTCAACGGTCCCGCTTCCTGTATTAATTCAGGGGCTTGTAACACCCCCTAATCGTAATATAGCGTGTTAGTAAATACCCAATTGGCTGTTTACGTTTTTAATGTACTTGTTAAATTTTAAACAAAAACGTTTTATTAAGTATTAATACTTACAGACTTGGCCCATTTTAATTGGTTAAGATTAGTAGGAGTTTAGAATTTCGCGAAACTTTAAAGGCGTTGGCCTCCTAATAGTTTTTATTTTTACTACCTTATTATCATATCTAACTTAACCTACTGTCAAGCTGTGGAATGAACTGCCTGTCGAGGTTTTCTCAGGACACTATGCATGAGGTTCTTCAAAAAGGGCGTGAAGAGGTATTGCAAGGTCGGCAACGCGCGTATGTTACAGGTGTTCATAGGCTGCGGTAACTGCTTTTCACCAGGCCGTATGCTTGTTTGCCACTTTATTGGTATAAAAAAATCTTAAAAGCAGTATCGGTCGTTCCGAACGTTATCCGAAATAATGTTCTTTCAATAAAGATTCAGAACGTCCAATGTCCATAAATCAATTACCCCGAACCTCAGCAACACGTATTTGTCACCAGTCACGGCTAAACACATGAAAAATGACGTCTTAATAGAGTCGCATCGACAAGGGACCCGCATTTCGATGCCGATCAATTTCCGATGCCCCAATTACCTTTTCGTGGATTTACTACACACGGGCATACAGAATAGAGAATAATCAAATATTGTAAATATATTTTTTTTTAAACTACTATTATAATATAATAATAAATCTCATCCCACTGCTGGAATACGGGTTTCCCCTTAATCGAAGGGGTTTAGAGCACACCTACTCCACCACTCTGCTCAACTGTATGTTGGCGGAGGCCCGTGTTTTCAAACCACCTAAACAGCCCCCTTCACCATCTCTTATTGCGATTCAATAATTGTATAGATAGCTTATTCATATCAATGAATAAGCGATTCTATTCCATTTGAAATAGAGTCGCTTATATATTGGTATGAATTAGCATTCAATTCAGTTATTGAATCGCAATAAGAGATGGTGGTAAGGGGGCTGACTTGGCCACTGACTTAGCTTAACGACTGTCATCTAATACCAACAGCCGGGGGGCCTACAGCCTAAGCTAAGCCGATTTCCATCGGATATTAATTAGTCTACAAACTCTATCATTATTTTTATTTCCATGTGTGTAGTACATTTTGTCTGTGTGTATTACACAGCCTAACTGCATTCGACAGATAGTAATTAGGAGTAAATTCGATACAGTTGCTTCCTAATTAATGTAATATATAATATTATAAAGGAGAGAGCTTTTGACGATAGATACTCGTATATGGATTTTTGTTACCCTCACAATGTGAAAGTGAATGAACAAATTTAGATAACGTTTGGCATAGATATAGGATATGTTTTTTATTATTCTTTTTACTACTGATATCTCTTAAATTACGGGTCTAGCCCGGTCATTTGATAGGCGTGCGCGGCGATATGGATCCAACGCGTAGAGGCCCCTTTGAGAAGTTTGATGTAATGTTGTACGCCCGCCGTGACCCGCTCCAGGATATGTCAATGGAACATATCCATGAACAGGTCTCGGCAGGCGTTGAGATTATTGTAAAGTGTGATGGAAAATAAATGGGTTATGGAGATGAGATTTGGGTGAACTTAATACCGGGCTATTACAGAAGAGGGACGGACGCCTGCCATAACTGCTTTTATTGCTATTTTCTTATTATTTTTATTTTTATACGCCTAAAGTGGGAAACAAGTTAAAAGCCCGCCTGATGGAAAGCAGTTACCGTCGCCTATGAACGCCTGTAATACCAGGGGCATCACACGTGCGTTACCCACCCTGTAAAAACCTCTTCACGTCCCTTTTGAAGAACCCATGCTGTAGTCTCCTGAGAAAACCTCGTCAATCCACAACAAAAAAAAAAAAACAACAATCCAAATAACAGTACGCGGGAGAAAACTTCTCTCCGCACAGTATGCGACCACTTAGGCTCCAATGTGTGCGGATGAATTCCCTGTGGTGGTGGTTCCCGATGGTGAGCGGTGGGACTGTAGAAGGAGGCTGTGGGCATCATGTCAAACAACTCCTCTGAACACAACCCCATTGTCAACAATCGGTAGAACACACGAAGGGACTGACTTTTTGTGTGTATTTGGGGTGTAAGTGGTTTATCAACATCTTTGAACCAAAGCCAACTTCACCTGCAAGCGGTGCACCCTGCTGACCGACAAACGAAGCTCTGGCGAAAAGAGAGGTAGGGAGTGTAATTGTAAGTTGCCCGACTGCGGAATGTGCCGCCACCTCACATAATACCGCAGCCAGGTAGCAATTCCCTTGAGGGTTGTTATGTTCCTGCGAGTGAGTAAGGTCGCCAGAAGGGAAAGAGATGCAGCGATGGCAACGGAGGTGGCGGTGCGCGAGCAATATTTCATGTTGCGAACGTTAATGTGGCTACGGTAACCGCTTCACATCAGGCGGGTCGTATGCTCGTCTGCACACCCGACGTAGCAAAAAAAAAAAACTCGTAAAAGTCATAACTTTTACGTATCACAACTCTATTTTGTACTATACTATCCTACGGAGCAGAATTAAGTGATAATTAGCTAAGCTACTGAAACAATTTCATTCATATCATTGTTATACTACGTCGTGTAGCAGACAAGCATACGGCCCGCCTGTTGTGAGCGGTTACCGTAGCCACATTAACGTTCGCAACATAAAATATTGCTCGCGCACCGCCACCTCCGCTGCCATCGCTGCATCTCCTTCCCTTCTGGCGACCTTACTCACTCGCAGGAACACAACAACCCTCAAGGGAATTGTAGCCAATTTAACGCACGCAATCAGAAATATTTCTCGCGTGGTACCACCCCCGTTGCCAACACACAGAATACCGCAGCTAAATAACAATTCCCTTGAGGGTTATTGTGTTCTTGCGAGTGATTTAGGTTTCCAGAAAGAAAGGAAGGAGTACCTATACCTAGGCTGGCAACGGATCGGCGACAGGAGTGGAAAAATACCTGACAATTTGAAATCAGGGATTCATCAAAATAACAAGACAGCCTCAATTATATCCCAAAAATAAGTACATATAATACATAGATGATTGGAAAGCAAATTAAATTATCTATGGCTTCTCTTTGATTACTCTCGATTACTATGGCTTCTTTAGTAAATGATGTCGTTATGAGTTGGGCTCTATAAACACGCAAGTCAAGTAACGTATATGCCGCATCCTGTATTTAGTTATAAAGTTCACCCTATAAACAGTTATAGGGTTTTATGTGAGGGGGGGGGGAGGGGGAGGGGGGCGGCTTAACGTGCCTTCCAAAGCACGGAGGAGCTCAAGATAATCTAATGATAACAATCGGGACCGTCGGCTTAACGTGCCTTCCGAAGCACGGAGGAGCTCGAGGTAATATAAACCCATCCGTTTACAGACTACGGTCGACGTTGTTTGACTTGCGTGTTCAATTAGACTGACATGCGCAATGATGCCATCGAGCTTCTCTATTATTTTCTATTTTTCATTGTTTTAATTCCATAAAATCATAAATTTAGTTCAGCTAATATGTACCACGACATTCATTGATTGTTAGGCGGTACGAAGTTCGCCGGGACAGCTAGTAATTAAATAAATAAACATAATAAATATTTCTGGACAATTTACACAGCGCCATCTAGTCCCAAATTAAGCGCAAAGCTTGTGTTATGGGTACTAAACAACTGATAAATGTATTTAAATACATATTTTTATTTTTTGTAAATACGTACTTATAGTACATAGAAAACACCCAGACCAAGACAAACAGACATGTTCATGCACACAAATGTTTGTTTTGTGCGGGAATCGAAACCGCGACCTCGGAGTCAAAGTGGCCATTGCTAACTATTCGACCACCGAGCTCGTCAATTTCATAAATCATGCAACGCGAAAGTTTAAAAGTTATCAAATGTCCTTTTTACCTGGTTGATTTAGTGGGAGAGAGACTTGCAACCCAGTGATATGACCGGTAGATAAAGGTCAGTGCACAGAGCGCATTAGCTGTAGACATAGAGACCTTGCTATAATTGAGTGGAGCAAACTGAGCGAGCGAAACGCTTATATACGCCGAAAAGTCACTATTGGAAATTATTAGTACGCGTCATGTAAAAAGAACGCTAGAAGAAAGCGGAGGTCTGTTGTGTTATTTTTTAACAAACCTTTAACTAATAATGCTTCGTATATTAGTTATTGGTAGGTACATCGCACATCATACCACCAAGTAGACCGATAAATCGTTTAATGTGCAGCTTGACCGCCAGTGTTCTTTTTACGTGACGCGACCTATACTCAAAACCGCCAAGACACAAGTTGGGACAGCCCCAACAACATTCTTAGAATGATTGCGGGCAGAGTGGACAGCCCTTATATGCTTCACTGCTGTAAGCTGCACACTCCAATTAATATCAATTGTATTTACTAACACCTTAGAATAGTCTACTTACTAACATAATGAGTCATGTCACTTGTAATTTAAATAAATAATAATAAAAACCACTGAACCGTTTTTGTTGAAACTTGACATTAAAGACCAAGACATGCTTGAGGTTTGTGTCGAAAAAAAAAATTTGATCGATCATGTCCCTGAGGCATCATCAAATCATCAAATACATTTTCTTCCATTGAAATTAATGGATAACATTCACTCAGCGAAAGTACTCGCTCCATTCAACCTCGGTTTCGGCCCCGTGGGCTAGAATCCGGCTTAGTTTTAAATACAGTGCTGGCTTGCAATGGACTAAAACATCAAAGCTAACTTCACTTATAATCAAATTATAGGTAATGTATGTTATGCCACCGCGTGTGATCATACCTTTACGTTATAATGTTTTACGAACACTATTAAACTCCCTTTAGCAAAGATATTGTCGTTTTGATTGATAGGTTAAGTGGTTCATGGCTACACTACTAAAGCGGAGTGCCTTTTGACAGGTATGTATCTCCCTCGAGAGATGCGCGACTAAGTAATTGTACTCTATTAGATATTGCGGTTATATAATTCGTATGACTTTTAGAAATATTTCTGTAGGTAATATATTAATTTAAATAAATAAAAAAATTGGTTGGCTGTAAAGTCGGTTAACGGACGATAATTTTACGTGATAAAGTCATAAGAAACATGGGCTGATCGTGCCTCTGTATCGCTTGTTCCGCGTTCTCGTTAGCACGCTCGGCTCAGGCGGAACGTGACATTGAGTCATGCTTTTCGTGCGTGCAGCCGGCGTTCATCGATTTATAAGACGTTGTCACGTCAAAAGAAATACGGACTTTAGAGGAGATGATTTAAGGTGAAGTGAGTCCAGGAAACACGCTTATTGAAAGAATAGTTCTATTAAACTATTTCAATTTGGTTCCTAGAAATTTAACTATGAAATCTTAAGTCCTTTCTGCAGGGCACAAAGCTATTGAAAACACAATTAATAATTTTTGGCTCGATAGAAAAAAATCGCGAACTTACTCTCTAAATTTGCACTAAGTAAAAATTGTAACTATTTAATACAATTTTTTTATAAGGAAATTATACCAAAATTTTCATAATTTTAATTACGAGAGCACTATGCTATTACTTTTAAAAATAAAATAATTTAAATAAAATTATTAAAAGAATAACGATTTGCGGTCGCGCACCCTCCCCGACTCTCGATCGCTCTCAACGTCAGTGCTCTAGGAGCTGCGTTCGAGGTAGGACTTGTGCCGCGCGTCCGTTCAACGCGTTGTCAATAAACACGTTGAAATAACACAGTGTAGGAATATCAGTAAGACAACAAAACAACGATGATGATGATACATTTATTTTTTTACTGAGACCCGGTTTTTTTTTCTCATGCTAGATGTTTCTTTGGAAAACTTTATTATAAATCTTTCTTGGAATATCTGTAAACCCACATTGAAATTCGTTCAGTAGCGATTGAGTTTATCGCATACATGTAGGTACGCGATCATCGAAATCGGTTTGGCCGTTTAGGCGTCATAATTTTTATTTTTTATACTTCGTCGGGCCGTAAAAACATACGGCCCGCCTGATGTGAAATGGTTACCGTAGTTATAATAACGCTCGCAACTTAAAATATTGCTCGCGCACCGCCACTCCCGCTACCAACACAGCAACTCCTTCCTTTCTGGTGACCTCACTCACTCGCAGGAACACAACAACTCTCAAGGGAATTGTTATTTGGCTGCGGTATTCTGTGAGGTGGAGGTAAATTCCCCAGTCGGGTAGCTTACAATTACGCTCCCTACCTCCCTTTGCCAGCGCTTAGTTAGTCAGTCAGCAGGGTGCACGGGGTGCAGGTAAAATTGGCTTTGGTTCAAAGATGTTGATGAACCACTTACAGCCCAGATATAGTGATAACCCCAAAGATAGTGGAACAAACAGACATCCATACTTTCGCATTTATAATATTAGTAGGTAGATAGTTAATTGATTCAGGTGTTATTTTGCGGAAGTCAAATTTACAGGCAATTTGATCTACACTACTTTGCGTGCTTCCGCCACCAACGTTTTTGGTGTAGGACACGACTTACGCTTAATATTTTTTTGGTGTAGGAGCTAGGACGTTGGATCATTAATATTTTAGGGTGTAAGTGGTTCATCAACATCTTTAAACAAAAGCCAACTTCACCTGCACGCTGTGTACCCTGCTGACTGACAAACGAAGCTCTGGCGAAAAGAGAGGTAGGGAGCGTAATTGTAAGCTACCCGACTGGGGAATTACATCCACCTCACAGAATACCGCAGCCAAATAACAATTCTCTCAATCAATCATGAAATCAAATCAATATATTTTTTTGTAAATACATACATACTAACTGTTACCCGTGGCTTCGCCCGCGTGGTCCAGGGAAGCTGCCATTAATTTGTGTATATTTTTTTCTTGTTGTCATTTTTTTACTTGATGGGATATAAAGTAGCTTATGACACTCTCCAGACCGTAAACTATCCCCGTTAACAAAAATCATGTCGGTACTTAGGTTACTTTCGATGTAAAAGAAGGACAAATGATTACAAAGTTTATTTTTCCCATTGGATTAAGATGTTTTTCCGTGATAAAAAGTAGCTTATGTCACTCTCCAGGTCGTAAACTATCCCCATTAAAAAATCACGTCCGTACTTAGGTTCGTGTTTGACGTGAAAGAAGGACAAATGATTAACTTTATTTCTTCCCGTGGGAATAAAATGTTTTTCCGGGATAAAGAGTAGCCTATGTCACTCTCCAGGCCTTAAACTATATCAAAAAAAACATGTAAATCCGTTTGTTACTTTTGACGTGAAAGAAGGACAAACAACCTTTTACCTATATTATGCTATAGTGATTTAATCTTAAAAGATAGGCATATGCGCAAATTTACGCAGCGCACGCAACTTAAGCCCTCAAAAGGAATATTTTTTTCCCGTTTTTTATCGGTGCTCCACGCCTATTGGTGTTAGCGTGATGTTATATAGCCTATATATGGCCTTCCTTGAAATATAGGCTATCACTAAAATATTTTTTCAATTCGAACAAAGAAACAAACAAACTCTTCAGCTTTATAATATTAGTATAGATAATACATAGAAAACACCCAGACCAAGATAAACAGATATGTTCATGAACACAAATATTTCCTCGTATCTTGTGTGGGGATCGAACCCACGACCTCGGAATCAAACTGGACATGGTTAGCCATTGGACCACCGGGGTTGTCAAATATAAATACTGTTAAAATCAATACCGCTGTATGCTCGGGTATAGTAGCTAGGGACAGACGCGTGCTGTACGGCACATATCGATTCCTAGAAGGATGAAGAATAGTGTATGCTGGCGCGTGATAGTTAGTTAGTCTAAGTATGTACCTATTTTAGTTTGACCAATAATAAATATAATTATTGAATAGTTTTCTTTTTATTTTGAATTCTTTACTTTTTCATAATATACCAAAACATCACTTGTTTGCATGTTGAATATTATATACTTCATTAATAAAAAAAATGTATTTTTACATGTGGTTTATTTATTTTCATATAATTATATTTCCAGTACTTTTAACTATTGTATTGACGGGTGTAATACTACACGGGTGTAGATAGTCGCTTCGCTATACTGTGGCGTCTCGGCAGCGATCGCGCGCTTGTAAGCGGGTACCCTGCGCCGGCTCCTCTCAAGCCCCGCACCTCACCCCCTCGAAAACGGCCAAGCCCTGGACTCACGTCACCTTAAGGATAAACGAATAAAATTATTACTCGGGGACTTTTTCTCAACGCACCAACCCCCCACCCCCTTTCCAGTCGTGCGGCGCGCGCATTGGCGCGCAGTGTCCGGCGCGAGAGACAAAGGGTGGACGTGTCTGGACATTCGCCCTGAAGAAGGTCTCCTTTTGAGATCGAAACTAGTCGGCTTTCCCGACAAAAAGACGTGAGTGACCCGTTTAATTTATCTAATTAATTTTGACTTTTTCCCCATTATTTATGTAAACAAACAATCTTACTTACAAATAGATAGCGTTGAAAATAACAATAATTTTGCCGTCAGCGTCGTTCACTACAGATTACCAACTGACTTCAATGAAGTCGGTCGGTATAATGTGTGACGAAATTTTTAGTTATAATAGAAATATTTCAAGAATAAAACCTCAGATCACAGCAAACAAGGAAAACCAATCAATGAATATTTTAGACATGTACAATACGCAGCAGTTTATGTTAACGAAAAATTTATCACTTCACCATCATGGCTTTTCTAGTAGTAGTTGCAAATGGACGCTATTTAACTTAACATCAAATAAATAAATTGCTAACCTAACCTAATCTATTTTGCATATCAAAAAATACTTATTGCACATCGAGTGCAGAATTTGATGTGCGATTAGATTAATTTGATGTGCAATTCTGGTTATTTTTGTGAATCAATTTAATATTTTCCGTTGTAAATGGAAGATCATTTCGCCGCAAATCATTCATAATTTCTAATTACGTTTAACAAGGAGACTTCTTTTCATTTATAAAATAAAAAAAAATGTAGACAAGTTAAGTCACGGCGTCATTAAAAGTAACAATAAATAAATAAATATTTCTGGACAATTTACACAGCGCCATCTAGTCCCAAATTAAGCGCAAAGCTTGTGTTATGGGTACTAGACAACTGATAAATGTACATAAATACATTTTTTTTTTGTAAATAAATTTATATAAAATACATAGAAAACACCCAGAGCAAGAAAAACAGACATGTTCATGCATACACATGTTTGTCTTGTGCGGGAATCGAACCCGCGACTAACCATTGGACCACCGAGCTCGTCAAACAATATTAACAATACTTAATTTGAGAAATGTTTCGAAAAAATCCTCCAGTCATTGTATAAGATGGCCAACTTCACAATATCTCTACAACCACTTCCTTCGAACTTTCTCGGACATTCGGTCAGTGTATTATGTATTGTATTTGACACATTTCCAATAAAAGTGTTCCAGACTTCAAAGTTACCGATCCGCGGTAACTCAGTTACAAAGAATATAAGTTCGGGTAAACTTCGATCAAATATTTAAGTTGGGGGTTGTTGGTAGCACTTTAGTATATAGAGTTTCAATGTCTCTATGTATAGTTATAGTGGTGTTATTTAGATTTATTTTATTTGGCATTATTACTATTATACCTACTATCCTTTTTTTTATCTCTTTTTAATCACGGGTCAAACCCGGTCATTTGATAGGCGTGCGCGGGGATATGGATCCAACGCGTAGAGGCCCCTTTGAGAAGTTTGATGTAATGTTGTACACCCGCCGTGACCCGCTCCCGGATATGTCAATGGAACGACATACCCATGAGCAGGTCTCGGCAGGCGTTGAGACTATTGCGAAGTGTGATGGAAAATAAATGGGCTATGGAGATGAGATCTGGGTGAACTTAATACCTGGCTATTACAGAAGAGGGACGGACGCCTGCCATAACTGCTTTTATTGCTCTACTATCCTTATTATTAGTTGGCGTTGGCTCCGGAGATGCTAGTGGGCTAGTTACATCCCTTACCGTATATGTCCATCAGTAATTGTCACATTATATTAGAACTAATGTAAATGATTGTTATATTGTGATGTTAATGATCCAAATAAATACGGGACAGGGACCACTGTGTCTCCTGTGTATCCAAGATTAACAGCCGCGACCGCCAAAAAATGATCAATGAAGTCGGCTGCCTTGGACCTCACAACGAATTTAATCAGAAGAAATTAGTAGGAGAAGGAAGCTTTTGGAATTATTTGACTTCCCCTCTTAGCAACGTGAGAGACTGCAATATGGCAAATAAGGCCTAACGAGATGGCTAGTCAAGTGAAGCACCACGGATTTTAAGTATCTAACACTATTGGGGACCTAAAACATTGAGTTGTAATAATAACTATGTACTTGATGTGGCATGTAAGTGTTTAGGAAATAAAAAAATGATACATAACAAAGTAAAATCAAAATAATGCTACATCAATTGAAAAGCTCAGTTATCCATTTTCAAGATGCACCAAAACTCGTCAACCAAACCAAACCAAAACAATAACGATGTCGAGGAAGAGTTTAAAATAAAACGGCAAATGCTATGTTTCCGACGTACTAAGTACCTACTATGAAACATTAACAATTCAAACACTTTCGTGGGCAATAAATTAAGTCGCTCAGTCCGGTGGTAATCTCAAAATGGCGGCGTACGTAATACTTCTACCTTTTGTTGTGAAATTGATAAGAGGTAGCGGAAACGTACCCTATCCCAAATTGTAGTACTATAGAACATTCTGCTTAAGTTCCTGCATGTAACCTGCTATGTGGATCAGTATCTAACATTAATTATTATCGCTTAATCAAGGTAAAGTTACACAAGGACAGTCACAATAGCTTCAAATATATGCGTTTAAACACATAATCAGATATTATAGTCTACATACAGTGGAGGTTTGCGAAGCAGATTCTACATTTTTTTAAATACAAAAATTAACAAATTATTGAATAAAATCAGTCAACAATTTTATAAATTGTAAATTCATTCATTCATTTTACACAAAATTAATTACACAAAATTTCATGAAAATTAGTTAACTTATCCGTTTTATTTTTATTTTAATGATCCATTTGGTGTTTATAACAGTTTAAAAGATTAACATTTAAAAGATTAAACACAGTAATTTCTGTGTTATTAACGATTATGACGAATATTCGTACATTATTACGAGCAGTCAATGCCATGAGTTAAGATGACAAAGATGGCCAATGTCTTTGAGCGGTTGCGTTCAAATTTAAATAATTTATCTACACTAATTGCTATAATGAACAGAAACGTCGAAGCAATTATGTGCAGGTATTAAATAATCATGTATTCAAATGTACATAATTCATCATGACCGAGACGATCCCGGTGGTCGAATGGCTAATCATGTCCGCTTTGACTACGGAAGCGCGGGTACGATCCCCGCTCTGGATCGTTCGAATTATTTATTATGAGTAAGGTACATTGCTAAAGTTAGTCAATGTCTTATCCAACTTATATATATCCAACTTTTCCAATAATATAAATTTCTCTACATACATTGTTATAATGAACGGAAACGCAGAAAGCAATTATGTGCAAACATTCAAGAATTATTCAAATGTACGTATTCATCAAAGAAAGTACTATCGCACGACATTTTTATAAATGTAGACAATTAAAACGCTGCGTCTTACATTTGGACCATCCCCGCGCTCTGAATGTTTCCCTTGACTTCCTGCGTGCCACTTCCTGAGCCGTCACAGCCCTGTTGTTTGCCATTTGATGTTGCCTCTATGCAGCTACGATTTTAAAAATATAAACCCATATTAAAATTCAAGAGAGAATCACGTTAGTTTGTGATTTAAATTAAAACTATAAAAACACAATATTTTCAACAGGATAACGTGCTGCATTTTTGCACAACTTCTTCGAACAACTCCACATCGGGGATTTGAACACTTTTAATCAAAAATTCCAATACTGCAGTTTTATGAATACTGGCTACATTATACACTATCGGTATTACGAAGCAACATCAATAAACCTTCAATTAGAAGCACAACCTTCTTCAAAAGTTGACGTCAAAAAGTCCAACTCTTGTATGAAAAAAAAGTCAATGTTGCTCCTAATAACAAATTTAGATCCGTTACTCTTTTCGGTCACACTATAAGTACTATAAGTATGTTTGTTTCACCTAAGCACATGAGTAAAGAAACGAACAGAGATAAAGCTTCATTCAACCGCGGTGTTTAGGTACACTACTACAAGCATGCGTGGCCTTGTGTGCGTGTCCACTGGCCGCTCGTCGCGTACACGCCGCGGTTAGAAATAACCGGTTCAAACTGACTCCGCCAGTGGACAAGCTCAGGGCCTGCGCGTTGCACGAATAGGTGTTTGTGTACGCTCCACGTTGTTTACGAATAAAAGTTAAAAATAAACAAAGTGTGACAGAATGGTACTGTACTGTACTGTGTGTATGTACAATAATAGAAAAAGTAAAAATATTTCGTAGTTTGACTATCACACTTTTCTTGCTCACTAATAAGTATTAAGATTAAAAATTGTAACAAAACAACAATTTACATAAAACATGTTTTTTTTTTATTAGTTTTTATACATAAAATCTATGCGAAGCCATTTTTCTGAAGCGAAACGTTCAATCACCTTTTTATTAAAATTAAAAAATTGTACAAGCAATACGCGATGGTATTGTCTGTATATTTTTATTTTTTCAATATTGAGCACAGAAAGTGCATTTTAGCGATCCGTAGACATGGCCGCCCTCGAATTTCATCAAACATCGTCGGCTGCTCTCGGTAGTCTTCGGCATAGTAAAATGTCTGCGATTCGCCCGTGCGGCGCGCACGAAAACAGACCAAATACTCGGTACATTTCTATGAACTATCTTTTGTTTACACACACTACCTTACCGTCTACCGGGCTGTTACCGCAATAATTATGGCATTGAATTACCGTTGAAATTACTGCGTGAAGTGGGGTGGTTACACTAGAGTTTACCTAGATATGTCAATAAATTAGGCGGTAAAAATATCATTTTTCAAGATGGAGGTTGAAGCTGCAGCTGTTATATTTATTTAGTTGGTTTCGGTCTTTTTTATTCTTTAAATCATCATTGTACACCGCGATTTTTATCGGGGGATACCCGACCGAAAGCCCATAATAAAAATATACGGTTCGCATTAGAATAATTCCAAAACTTAAGCTTTTTTCATTTGACCACTCCATGTCGGTCGATACGTGCGTCGCCGTTGAGCTCATGCTGCACACTGGACAAACGGTAGTGTGGCCACAAACGCATTAATTACTGCGGTAATTCTCTTTGATGTGCGAAAAAAGACCGCCGCTGGAGCTATTGTCTACCGTCATTTGCCATATTGATTGGCATTGTAAAATTATGGCCATAAATCGTGGTTACACCTAGGCGTTGTTGAAATTATGGCAATAATTATTGGCATATCACGGTATTGTACCCGCAGCATCAGGCTTAGCTCGTCGCCCATATAAGTTACATTAGCAGCTCTCGTGCGCTTCGGCGAGCGGCGATTTTTGTTTAAAGGGAAAATAACTCTTAATAGTTTAGCAAAGAGCTTAAATTGTATCGTCATTATGAAATATTTTATTTGTTATATGTTTTTGTATGTTTAAAAAATAAATAGGTATTAAAATGGTAATTTAAAAATAAAGATGAAATATTATGTAATTTTTAATCTTTCGAAATGGTGGCTCAGCGCATGAGCGTAAAGGTACAGCCGCCACTGCTTGCAACACAGTAAATGCCACTCGCGCGTTGCAACCTCGGCTGCTATTGCTGCTAATCCTTCTTTTTGATGACCTGACGCAGGAACACAATAACACTCCAGAGAGATGTTATTTGACTGTGGTCTTCTGTGAGGTGTGGTACTTCCCAGTCGGGCTATTGATGTTATTAATTTACTTTTAGTTTTTAGAATAAGTACGTTGTATTTTAGATATTAACTTTAGTGTACGTGTGAATACATTTTATTAATGTACATTTTTTTTTCCCTAATCCTTTTGTACGAGCAAAAGGTGTCAACCCTATGAGAATAGGCACAAATTTTGCAGATCTTAGACAGCTTTCTCTCTGTTCCGTTTCTTTACTCATGTGACCTAAGTAAGGAGAATACGTGACCTTCCTTCAACAATCTACATCGATTTTCATTCAACACTTCGATTTCCCCTCACAAAATCGAATGAAAATGTGAATTGACGATTTTCAAAATGGGCAATACTTGCTCCCCTGGGTAGTGTGACCGTATTTAAGGATTTCACTCGTAAATCATCGCCCTACCATGACCCTGCCATTGCCGTTTGGAAGTCGCCATTCGACTATTAAAGTTCGATTTTTCAACCCACCCTTCAAAGGAAACAGTTGAATTTTACGGGTGCGGATTGGGTGTTGCTTTGAAAAGGGCTAAAAATGGTGAGATGTGAAATTTTTGAAGAGGAAAGTAATTACGAACTGTATGGGGTGTAAGTGGTTCATCAACATCTTTGAAAAAAGCCAACCTGCGCGAGACCACGCGTACCTCCACTTCACAGAATACCGCAGCCAAATAACAATTCCCTTGAGGGTTGCTGCTGCGAGTGAGTGAGGTCACCAGAAAGGAAGAAGTACAGGCTGGCAACGGATCGGCAATCCCTTGGTCTTGCTGATCTCCAGGGGAGTGGTGATTGCTTTCCATCACGTGACCCACATGCCCGTTTCCCACACTCATATAAAAAAAGAACTAGGTTCTAGGTAAGTAGTCCCTACTCATTTTTATTATCTATATTGTAAATCTAAACAAACATTATAATGGGACACGATGACTGACTGATCGATCAGCGCACAACAGTTCAAACCTCACACGTCATACGCACGTTCAGTGCTATGTTATGATGACGTACTGCTACGTACCTTGTTACTCGCGTACGCACTACCAAAGGTACGCCAGACGTACGTCCAGTGATACGTCACGTCATGACGGACTACTAAAAAGAGTTATTAAAATTCTTACGCGTTACATTAACTGGTTAGTTAAGCTCGTTGCAATTTGACAAAATGGAGCAACATGTTGATGTTGGACAAAATATTAGCTTCTTAAAATTAATTCGATTTTTCTTGTTCCGGGTTCGATCCCTTAGAGCAGTGTTTTTCAATCTTTTAAATACGGAACCCCTTAAGTTAATAATTTCTGGCGACCGCCTCCTCCCACCCCTTACTCCTCCTTCAAACTTCAACAATTCAGCTGGCTATGAAATCATTAAAATTGTTAGTGCCATTTCCTTTCGATTTTATTGTCATAAAAATTAAGAAGAGAAATAGGCTTTCACTGTGAAAAGATTTGGTAAAAGATTTTGAGTTGATGAGTTATCCTCCGCGATCTCCCGAATATAACTTGGCGACCCCCTGGGAGTCGCGACGCACAGTTTGAAAATCACAGCCTTAGAAGAACACCGAGCACATCTCTCTCCATCGCTCGCAACTTTTAGCTTATGAACAAGTCCGACAGTCAGCGTCCAAGTCTCTGCATCGTAGGTCATAGCTCTGAATTTATGCTCAACTTCACTATTTTAGTTCATCTTTAAAACTAAGGAAACGATTAGTCGCTATTAGTAAACTGACCTACGTTAAGTAGTTTATTTTAAGTCTCCCAATCGTAACCCTTAGATAAAAATATATTTTAAGCGGACACTATCTAAATAGGTGAACTTTATTGTTAATGGAACTGATTAGATTCTTATTTCGTCTACTTATGAGACAATAACCGGTTAAAGGGTCACTAGACGTTTCTGGTGAAGAGGGACTAACTTAATTTCCCTTCAGCAGCAGGGGAGCCCTTCAGCTATATGGGAGAGCATAAATCTGAATAACTTCCCAAAAGGAGTAAAAATAGAACGAACAATAATCAACCGCTATTGTTATGAACTAACCGAACTGGAAACGATAAAAACACAGTACCGAGAAGAAGTCAGAAAAACTCGCCTTGGGATTGGGTATCTGTCATTTGAGTTATTAGAATACTGGTTCCTTACCTGTAACAAAAGAAAAATACGTAGTTAAATAGTATACATATACTCGTATATAATAGGGATATATTATACGTATATATGTTAAGCTCAAGATGTGTGACATTATCATTAAGTTAAGACTTATTATTGAAATCATAAATTTTGATGGGAGTCGGCTTCAGCTTAGGCGGTAAGGTGAGTGATGTGTGATTGACATGCACGATACCACCTAGCTCCTCATGCACCAGGAGACATATCATCATCATCATCATCATCATCAGCCTGTATCTATCCACTGCTGGATATAAGGCTTCCCCAATGTTTTCCACCATATACTATCCTCCGCCTTCCGCATCCAGCCGCTTTCTTAAGGTCATCGGTCCATCTAGAAGGAGGGCATCCAACGCTTCGTCGTCCTACGCGCGAGCTCCACTCTAATACCTTCCTCCCCCATCGGCCATCACTTACCTCGCCCATTGCCACTTCAGCTTGCAAACTCTGAAGGCTATAAATAATATAAATAAATAAATATTTCTGGACAATTTACACAGCGCCATCTAGCCCCAAATTAAGCGGAAAGCTTGTGTTATGGGTACTCGACAACTGATAAATGTACTTAAATACATTTTTTTTGTAAATACATACTTATAATACATAGAAAACACCCAGACCAAGACAAACAGACATGTTCATGCACACAAATCACACAAATGTTTGTCTTGTGCGGGAATCGAACCCGCGACCTCGGAATCAAAGTGGCCACTGCTAACCATTCGACCACCGAGCTCGTCTATGCTATGTCGACAAGTTTAGCTCTCCCCAAACATATCATCATCATCAGGTCATTTTAGTCTCCACTACAGGAACAAGACCCTCTCTCATCTGTCCCAGACAGAAGAACGATTTGGCCTACACTCCCCACGCTGGCCAGACGGGTTGGGGAGGCCTGATCGATGTTTTATAATGTATTTCCCTTAGTCGCCTAGTACGACATCCACGGGAAGAGACGGAGTGATTCTATTCTAGTCTGCCGGAAACCACACGGCATACATATATCAGGAGATAATACATTAGCCAACTAAAAGGTTAAAAATGCTGTCCTAAAAAGGAAAATTGCGGATTAGAGGGCACGAGATACTAAAAGGGTGTACCGAGTGTAGATACCTGGCTTAGTTTATCCCTATCCCTACGGTGCAGCGGTGATACGAGCTGACAACTTTAATTATTAACGAGAATTGATGAAGTCCCAGCGGTACTGTTCTGCTTTGTGCGTTTCGTGCGTTGTGTGTGCCTTTATTAAGTTAATTTTGTGGGTTGGGTAGTGTAGAATGCTAGATTTTGCTACAGAAAATGATCGTAAACGACAAATTAGACCTTAAAATATTCTTGGACAAATAAAAAATACTAGATTCAACCTGCACTTTCGTATGAATACAGTAGCTGGATAAATAGTATCGTGGTCGACAACACTTATTCATCCCACTGCTATGATACGGGTCTCCCCTCAATCGAAAGGGTTTAGAGCATACTCCACCACGGTGCTCAACTCAAATTCAAGCCGCCTAAAGGCCACTGACTTGGCTTAACGACTCTCATCTATTGACAACAGCCGGGACCGGCGGCTTAAGTGTCCTCTGAAACACGGAGGAGCTCGCGATAAATAAATCCATCCATGGACAGGGTGCAGTCGACGTTGCTTAACTTGCGTATTCCTAATAACGACGCCACTTACACCCCAAAATATAAGTTCATCAGTTCACCTCTATCTCGGCAAGAACTAGAACATCGATACCTGTCAGACTGCGCAGCAAGTAGACGAAACTGGCTTTAACTCAAATATATCATAGTGCACCACTTACACTTTACGAAATAAAACCTCGTTTGCAAGCAGTTGATTTCCCCAAATACGGCGTTTTACAAAAATAAAATGTCTACAAGAAAATATCAGTGTAAAATAAATACGCCTATATAAGGGTGTACGTACACGCAACCAGTAAATCGCTCACAATGATTAAAGTAAACAATGTAGCCCTCCAAAAGAGATATCTTTTTTTGTAAATTACTTAGTAAAAGACGAATTCCGGGAACGATAAGAGAGCACGTCGCACGTCTGACATCGGATTTTGGCGCAAGTTGTAAACGAGGAGCGGTTACAGGTTTTATTTGTATGTTTTTAAATAATTGTTCTATCAATATTGTGCTAGTATCTACGAATTCCTACGTATATTTATCTTAGAGTTCCAAATGAAGTGTTCCAAAACTTTGATTTTTACATGTCCACAGGAAATATTATTACAGTACGTAAGCTACTGTAGCTACTAGGTTCATTTTTCAAAAAATAGATTTTTGTCAATATGTGTGTCATTTTACGTAATACTTTAAATATTACAGGTGGCGAATTGATAATTTCTTTTGTAATTGTGTGCGTGACACTCTTGTAATAAACGAAACGAGCCATTTGGAATTATTAATTGTTTAAAATGGCTCATTTCGTTTATTTGTAGATTTTACATTAGGTCATTAATACCCAAAGTGACCTATATCGATCCCCAGGAGTCTCGACATGCAAGGAGTCTTTGAAATTGGTATAAGTTCGTTTTCGTTCGCTTCGGAATATACCAAGGTTCTATTGAACAAAAAAAGTTTATTGAGTATGCGCTGCACTGCGCTTGCTATTTCTTGCTAACAGACGAGCCCGGTCGTCGAATGGCTAGCAAAGGCTACTTTGACCTAGGTCTCGGGTTCGATTCCCGCACAAGACTTTGGTCTGGGTGTTTTCTATGTATTATACCTACGTATATATTTACTAAAAAAAGTATTTAAGTAAATTTATCAATTATCTAGCACCCATAGTTGAAGCTTTGCATAGTTTAAGACTAGATGATCCCGCTATAACTTTACAACTTAGACCATCCACCATCCGACCCCTGCGTCACCTGGTGGCAGCAAGGAATAATTTATTACATTTCTTAAAAGCCATTACCGCGTGACACCGTCAATGGGCCGACACTGCGCCGTGCAATTAGCATGAATTTTGTAGCGAGAGTGCAACTGTCTTGACATTGATGTGATACGAGGGGTTACTGGCGTAGTGTGATAAATCACTTATATTAGGCTCCTTTATTGCTGATTTTAATAGACTATTGACTAAGTATCAAATGATGATCCATTATTGCTTTTATTTGGACGAGCTCGGTGGTCAAATGGTTAGCAATGGCCACTTTGACTCCGAGGTCGCGGGTTCGATCCCCCCCCCAAGACAAATATTTATGTGCATGAACATGTATGTCTTGGTCTGGGTGTTTTCATTGTATTATATGTATGTATTTACAAAAAAAAATGTAGGTATTTAAGTATTATAACAGTTATCTAAGTACCAATGGTACAAGCTTTGATTAGTTTGGGACTAGATGGCAGTGGATAATTTGTCTATGAATATTTATATTTATTATATTAGAAAAACAGATAGGATTAATGAAGAGGTATTCTTATGATCTAATTTTAGTGTCTTTTTTTGTAACCCTCTCTCATGACCACATGAGTTAAGAAACGATACAGAGATAAATCTTCGTACAACCGCGCTACGATAGGTGTACACGTGTGCGTGAGCACTGGCATGGCGGCTCGTCACATACACAGAGGAACCGGTTTTTACCACCTCGGCCAGTGCTCAAGCCTAGGGGAATTACTTACAACCCGCATAAGACTTTCAAAATTAACACTCACGGGGGCCTATTTTGTATCAGGCGCACAGTAGCGGGCTCGTTTATTTTGAAGGTTTTATATGTTATATATGTATAAATGGTTTATGAATTGACTTGTGCAGGCAATGACATTTTTTTTTTAATGCCCATAGAAATTAGTAGCACCAAGCGGTCGCCGAACCGTTGTCAGTATTTTAAGGGAAAAATTGTCTCTGTTTTTGAAGACACCACACATGTTGTATTTATTTGGCAACACTATTTTGTAAATGGGTTGGAAGCTAATTTCACAATTGCACAGTTCGTGGTAGATTAATATTTTCATACTTTTGTAATTTATTAAAAGTAAACACAATACGAATAAAACGAGAAAGCTTTCAATTCGAACTAAGTTTGCATTTTTTTTCTATCTCGAGCAAAGTATTGTATATAGAATTTGAAAGTAAGTTAGATTTAACGCTCAAATATAACCTAAGTATATTTTTTGCAATACTTCAGAATGTATGGTTATCTAAATGTTTCCTGTAGACCCTATTCTAGATCGTTGAATGTAGTATATTCTCGTTACCTCCTCTTTATATATATATGCGAAATTGGCAATTCCCACTAATTCCCACTAGCTAAAGAACCACCACAAAGTAGTGGGAGAAATCCTAACAATTAATTTCAAATATAGTACCACGAACTAGTCGCCTGCCCCTAATTCCCTCTTACATGATGTGTCAAAAATTACAATAACATACCAAATGACATAAAGGAGCTACCATTTAACAAGTTTAAAAAAACATTTAGTAAATGGCTATTGAAAAAAAAAAAAACGTTTTATACCGTTGACGAATTCTTAAATTATTAAAATAAATATAAACACAGGTTTGTCGATGCATGGAGTAATTCCTTAAAATTGTGACTAAATGATTTATTAAATCATTTGGCTAAATAGGTATAAGCAATTTGACTTTTAAGACCAACCGCATTTATTGTAGCTACTCAGCCTATTTATTTCAAATAAATCATTTGTATTTGTATTGTTTTGCAAATAGAATTGTTTTGTTAACCCAAAATTACGACAAACCTACGGAGCCTTACATACTTACATACAATAAAATTGTCACAATTGTTTAATTCGTGGTATAAATCCATGTACGCGCTAAGTTTTCAATAGCTCGAAATCCCAATATATCATTGTCAAAACACAAATCAAATGAGCATTCAAGTTACCCTCCACAACCCTCCCGCAACCCTCCAAACCCCACTGCCGTCATTTTTCACTTGTGATAGTTGGCACTAAGTCACACTTAAGTTAGTTACGCAGCACTCATGAAAAGTGATCGTAAATAAGGACTCACTTAAAAACGTTTTGGGGTTCCTTAAGATGAACGCGAGAACTGATACTTTCTCTTGGTCGTTGTGAGGTATTTACCAATTTTCACTTTTAAAGCTGTAAATCAGCTTTACTTGTCTATAGCTTTCGTAGTACTTTATTTACTATTTCAATTTTACTTACCTTATTAAGTAATTCTTAGGCACTTTAATTTTTAAGTAAATAAAAACATAAATATAAATTATAAATAAATATAAATATTCCGGGACAAATTACACACGGCCATCTAGTCCCTAACTAAGCAAAGCTTGTACTATGGGTACTAGATAACTGATATTATACTTAAATACATTTTTTTGTGTAAATACATTTAAAACACCCAGACCAAGATAAACAAATATTTGTGTGCATGAACATGTCGTTCATGCACACAAATATTTGTCTTTTGTGAGGATCGAACCTCGGAGTCAAAGTGGCCATTGCTAACCATTCGACCACCGAGGTCGTCATAGTTTAATAAGCTCCGTTAGTCACAGACGACTGAGATCTACAAATAAAGCCTGTTTAGAGTTTTATTTAACTAATTCAGTGATAATAATTGGTATGTATAGTCATTTGTAAAAGTGTATATAAAATTTGCGAACGAAATCGCTTGCATCAATTAGTACTCACCCGGCTTTTTACAAAAAATACAAAATCCGCAGCATAAAGACGCAACAAACACTTCTCTAGAATAGATTGTTCATACGATCGTAAATCCTTATAATAGGTATCCTTGTACCAGCACGGCTCATTACTAACAGTTTTTGGTGTAGACAAATGTCCCAATGTGATGTAAATGAGCCGTGATATGAGTGATTTCGTCAATCAATATAGAAGACAAAGAATTTATTTAGTTCTGTTGTTGGGATATTCGCCTGACGGCGCCAAATATTATATGCGACGACGACTGTGAGTAAGTGAGGTCACCAGAAAGGAAGGAGATGTTGTGATGGCAGCGGGGGTGGCGGCGCGCGACCGATATTTTATTTCGCGAGTTTTAATATGGCTACTGTAGCCGCTTCAAATCAGGCGGGCCGTATGTTTGTCTGCCACCCGACATAATATAAAAAAAAAACCGGACAAGTGCGAGACGGACTCGCCCACCGAGGGTTCCGCACGTATTATTAAATTTGATATTTTTCATTATAAATAAGAAATATTGCGTCGGAAAAAATAAATAAAATATATTTTGCATTGTGTACATCAAGCCCTTTCATATGATACCATTTGAATTAGTAGTTTCAATTTGAAATTTCGACACTCTATAAAAAATATAGACCCCCTATTTTTTAAGATCTATTTACAAATGTATAGTTTTGAGATTTATTCCTGTACTTGTAGTCTATAACGATGTTACTTGGCAAATTTCATAGTTCTAGGTCAACGGGAAGTACCCTATAGGTTTTGATTCCCTTGAGAATGTGTCGAAATATGCATTTTTTGCTGAATAAACGGCCGTAACTTTTTTTACGTAAGCTTAGCAGTTTGATTTTTTTACAACTTCATGGGACCGTAGACCTGAGTATACAGTTCAAATTTCAGCTTGATACCTCCACGCATTCTCGACATAGAAATTCTTGACAGACAGACAGACAGACGGACAACAAAGTGATCTTATAAGGGTTCCGTTTTTCCTTTTGAGGTACGGAACCCTAAAAACATTATGATTCACCAGCATAAATATAAAAAATGTCTCATAATTAATTAATATTACCAAATTAACACTGAATATAAAAAAAATCAGCCATCCCGCACTTGAGCACCGTGGTGGAGCATGCTCTAAACCCCATTCAGGGTAAACCTATATATCCCGACAGTAGCATGATATTATAGGTTTGATGCCTACTTATGGATATTTTTTCCTCTCGCTCTCTCATTTTTTTTAACACTCCGCAACATTGGGCATGAAAATAGTAGATTGTTTATTAATGGAGCAAAGAACTGTTTTAAATGCGAGAGCGTTTTTTGAATCCAGAGCGGAGCGAAGGATTCTAGAGTAGAATCTCGAACACAACTGGATTTCTTGTTGGACTATCCAATGGTCACCTTCAATGCTAGTAGAGAAAAGAAAATTACAATTAATATGATCTATGAAAAAAGTGTAGTGTTTAATAGACCACAAGAACCCATCATTTGGTCGATAATTTCCGTGACCAGAAAACTTGAAAGTAAGAAACTTACTTACTTGAAATTATAATAATGACTTATTCATCAGTCAGCCTGTGACCACGGCCGGTGCAACCTGGTCGTATAACGTCAGGCAATAATAAAGGTATGTAAATACCCCTAAGCATGATCGCGTTAATTCCCGTGGTTATTATAATTTCAATCATGCAACGCGAAAGTTTAAAAACTTACTTACTTTCAAGTTTTTTTTTTTTTATTTACCTGTTCTCTTTCTGTTTATTTATCTGGTCTCTCGTCTCTCGTCAGCTTGATATTATTCACTTTTAATGCTCATTCTGCCCATGTTTGGCGTAGGTTGTGAAGCCCTTGAAAGGGTTAATAGTAGTAAAAAGTTATATAGTATTAACAGTAGTGATAATCAGCAAAAAACAGTGATTAGTGCGAGTTTTTTGCTCGCTTTCGATCATGTAAACGTAAACAAACCGACCAAATACAGAAAAACTCTCATGTTGTGAATTTACAAGACACGTGTTACATCTAAACTATGTGGCTTACTTGCTCACATTTTGAAGTGAGCAACCCGGCTAATTTGAAACTTTTTCCCAATTTGTAAACGGGTCGCGCTCCGGGAGTGCCGGCAGAAGTGAAAACTTGAACATTAACGTTGTGCATTATTGAATATTTTGTAATGGTTAGGAAATAATTTCACACGAATTGCTTTATTTATCAGTATAAAAATACTATAATTTATGTGGTAAAATACAATATTAATTTATTGCGCTATCGTACACGAACATGACAATTTATATTACATTAAAAATGAACAGTAGGAGCAGGCATACATTTTCGCCGCGCGGTAGGAAGAGAGGTCGCTCCGTCTTACGAATTTTCGATCAGGCCACGTGTCCTGTCCTGACGCGAGTTTAACATTTTTAACCCATCCCAAAAAGTGCACAACGCCGCAAAAGAAGTTTTCACTTCAAAAACTCTATTTAATGCCTATTTACACTACACTGCTTGACTTCCACGAGACTCCAAAGCTCTTTTACCATTTTCTTAATGAAAATTAAAATAAAATTACTTACAACGTTGAACTGAGGCAACTACGCTAATAAAACTAGGTACGAGGGTTAAATTCCTATTGTTCTGAAAGTGAAATTGGTAGTCTGTGGGCTACGTTCAGAGCGGCCGTCTTGGCATTCTGCCATCCTTGGTGTCAGGTGGTTAAAATTACATTTCATTTTGAATTTTTATTAGATTCATAAGTGTTATGAATATTTTTAAGTAGTTCTTCGGCTAGATTAGAGGTCGTAGTAGTTCTGGTTTTGCAAGCGCCAGTAGGTTGTGATGACTGCTTACCATCAGGGATCTTCTACCCTTTATTGCTTTGTACTTGTTGCTACCATAGTATTCAAATAAAGTTTCAATGGCGACGAAAGACGAGCTCGGTGGTCGAATGGCTAGCAATGGTCACTTTGACTCCGAGTTCGCGGGTTCGATCGCCGCACAAGACAAATATTTGTGTGCATGAACATGTCTATTTGTCTTGGTCTGGGTGTTTTCTTTATATTATTATTCTCTTTATTTCAACAAATCTCTCATCTTATTACATTTTTAAATACCTATAAACAAATACATTTAAAAATATAAAAAAACAGGGGCACCCGCCGGTAGTGGAGCGAAGACCCAAACTACCGGTGGTCAGGGCTCCAGAGTGAGGAATCTCCTCACAATGCGCGCCGTGTCCAGAAGAACCACCTTCTGTATCCGGCTCTTGACCCAACCGCCAAGCGAGAGCCTCTCGAGATGACGGTCGATACTCTTCGCTATAAGACCGTTTACTGACACAACTATCGGAACAATAATCGTTGAGTCCACATGCCACATGGCGGTAACCTCGTGTGCCAAGTCCAAGTGCTTAGAAAGTTTCTCTTTCTCGCCCTTAACGAGGTTCTCGTCATGGGGAATGATAACATCAACGAGAATTGCACGCCTTCTCTCTCGGTCTACTACCACGATATCAGGTCTATTGGCAATAATAGTCCTGTCTGTGATAATAGACCGATCCCAGTAGAGAGTGACATTACCATTCTCGAGAACCGGTGCTGGTGCATTAGAATTATTATATGTATAACAAAAAAATGTTATTTAGTTATAGTAATATATATAGT
The DNA here is from genome assembly GCA_937001555.2 of Hypsopygia costalis. Taxonomy (NCBI): domain Eukaryota; kingdom Metazoa; phylum Arthropoda; class Insecta; order Lepidoptera; family Pyralidae; genus Hypsopygia; species Hypsopygia costalis. The sequence continues at coordinate 24,198,929 of OW443338.2, read as the reverse complement.
ATATTAAATCAGTTATTTAGTACCCATAGTATAAGCTTTGCTTAATTTGGGACTAAATGACCGCGTGTGATTTGTCCAGGAAATATTTATTTATTTAATGGTGACAATGACAGGTCCCAGTCCGCATTTTACAAAGCGGTTTAAAATCGCAAATATATCTGTGCTCCAATTACTTACCGCTTCACCTTAATTACTAAAACCGGTATCGTATTCGATCTGCAACGATTAACATGTTCCGTAGAATCGATAAGCATCGAAAATTGAGACGTTGTATCGATAAATCGTCTCGATCTTTATGTCTGTTCAATTGTAATTGCCGCTATTAAGTCGTCTGTTGGCCTATATGACCATAAGGGCGATTTTACACGAGCTAATGTATTTATATTTTGACACTGTAATAAAGATTTTGTAATTGTGTTTTAGTTGCATTTAGCATGAAAAGAAGTTTACAATACGCAAGTGACCATGAATGACCATGATTAAATGTATAGCACGGAAAAATATTAAGATGGCTTAACGTGCCCTCCGAAGCATGTAGATGTTTCGTGATCCATTAAGACTGGCACACGCACCGACGCCATCGAGCTCCTCTATACTAATTTATTGTATTTGCCCCTTAATTCTTATATGTAACTATGTCTCTGCATGATACCCACATAGAGGACATACATACATACACGCAGGCCAAACACATCACCCTCTGTTTTTGTCTTCACCGCAGTAGTAGTAGTACTTTACTTTTACTACGTGCTCCCGCCACCAATTAGTTCTTGCAAATTACTGCCGTCCGGCACTGGCGTAGAGGCTAAACACGCCCCTACCTGGCGTAGAGGCGTGTTTCGCCTCTACGCCAGCCGACCTAGCCAAGTGTAAATTCGTAGCGTAACGAACGTTAGATAGATCACGTGACATTTGTCAAAATCGAACATTATAGTATGAGAATTGACAAATGTCACGTGATCTATCTAACGTTCGTTACGCTACGAATTACACTTGGCTAGGGGGGCAGGCATCCTCCGGCGAACTGTAGATGTCGATGATTAGAATAACAACCTACAAATGACAAATCCATTGCATTATCGCCCTAGTGTCCAAATGTATTTTGGGGTGTAAGTGGTTCATCAACACCTTTGAACCAAAGTCAACCTCACCTGCACGTGGTGCACCCTGCTGACTGACAGAAGAGGCTCTGGCGAAAAGAGAGGTAGGGCCTAGCGTATTTCTTAAGCTGCCCGACTGGGTAAGTACCTCCACCTCACAGAATACCGCAGCCAAATAACAATTCCCTTTAGGGTGTTGTGTTTTTGCGAGTGAGTGAGGTCACCAGAAAGGAAGGAGATGCTGATTCGCAGCGGAGGTGGCGGCGCGCGAGTGATATTTTATGTTGCGAGCGTTAATATGACTACGGTAACTGCTTCACATCAGGTGGGCCGTATGCTTGTCTGCCATCCGACATAGTATAAAAAAAAAAAAAAATGTATTATAACTAGACAACGTGTTATTTTTGTCATCTAAACCAGGCTTTATAGCGAAGGTATATAAAGTTGTATGCACATGACTTTTGCTAACCATACCAACAATAGTAGTGAATACAATGCACTGCTGTTCCTTTGCCCCGTAGGTGATTTAAACAATGCCATTCACGACTGGATTACAGTTCACAACGCTCATAAAGCAAGTACACTGACGAATGTATGGGAAAAGAGCCACGCTTATGCTAACTCTACATAGAATAGCCAAGCAAAACTTAACTTTATGCCTATGTCCTTAAAGCGATGGTAACAAAATAGCGGTGGTAAACATTTTTTTGTTCAGGTGAATTCACTTTAATTGTTTTTTTCTTCCTAATGAGGCACAAGTGGTCGACAATAACTGTCATTGTGTCATTGACTTTTAGACACCTTTTTTATATTTCTCTCGTTAATTTGTCTCTTTTTTTCGAATTTCCGAACGGATGTGTGTACGAATACAATAGTCGACTTTCACATGCTCTTTTTTTCTTTTCCCGTTATAAAACTTCATTGACTTGTTTGTTAGTGGCAACTTAATTAAGTAATTTTGTTTCTTGTTTTTTTTTTGCTCACGTATGAACTAGTATGTACTTATATTAACAATATTTTGGGGTTTGTTTGTTTGTAAGTTATTTAATGCAATAACAATATGTAATACAATAAGGCTATTTTCCAACGTTTAAAAATTGTATAAATTATTTAACAATATCGGAAAATACACAAAACTATAAAGATCTGCAAACTTTCATTTTAATATCTTCAGTCAGACTTTTTTTAGCGTCGATCAAAGTTTGGCGGGAAAGTCCATTTTAAAAGTATGAAATTATTAAAAAATAATATTTCCATTGGAGAAGCAATAAAAAATACTATAACTTTTATTATGATACTAATTACATAAACGTAATATTTAACATAGCTGTCGTACAAATTTCTGATTTGATGCATACAAAATACAAACCTGTGACGTCATAATTCGGTAGTCTTTTGTATGGAGCGTTTTGGGGCAGTCTAAAAATTGTGATTTTCAAATTACCATATCTCGAGAGATTTTTGTGCTATCGAAGTAATTCTTTCACCTATGGTTATATTATGGAGACGTCCCTACATATCAAACCGAAAAAAATGTTAGTCAAATAGCCTATTCTTAAAAATCAAGAGTAATACATAGGCGGACTTATCCCTAATAGAGATCTCTTCCAGTCAACCTTACAGTCATTGAAAGGAGCTCAAACAAAGGCGAGAAAGCACACATTTTGCTATTAACGATACACTTTGACTAGTAACAATACACAATTAAAGTTATACAACAATTTTAACTACACTCAATAACGGTGTGTAAGTGGTTCATCAACATCTTTGAACCAGAGCCAACCTCACCTGCGCGTGGTGCACCCTGCTAACAGACAAACGAGGCTCTGGCGATAAGAGAGGTAGAGCATAGCATATTTTGTAACCTTCCCGACTGGGGAAGGACCTCCTCACAGAATACCGCAGCCAAATAACATTTCCCTTGACGGTTGTTGTGTTTCTGCGAGTAAGTGAGGTCACCAGAAACGCAAGAGTTGCTGCGCTGGCAGCGGGGGTGGCGACGCGCGAGCGATATTTTTTGTTGCGAGCGTTAATATGGCTACGGTAACCGCTTCACATCACGCGGGAAGTAACTATGTCTGCCATCCGACGTAGTATATATAAAAAAATAAATATGCAACGAGGCGGCCTTATTGCTGAGAGCAATCTTTTCAAGGACACCTTAGGAATGAAATCTTGATTTTCTTGAGCTGCGCGCGACACAGATTCAACAATTTGTGAATTATGTTGTTTGTGTACTCTAGACTAAATATTAGGTTAATCTTGTTCAGTTCACACGTATTTAATATTTTTTCAGACATATTTATTTTTCAAATTAAATGTTCTTGTTTTTTGTTTTGTTTGCAATGTTATATTACTGAACTGAACGAACTGAATAAATTGAATGAATGATGACTGAATGAAATGAATGTTTGACAGAACGGGAAATGCGGATTAGAGATGGGACGTCTGAGTGTTGTGTGTGAGTCGATTGTCGATTGAGTGCGAATGACTGAATTTTGATTGATGACGAAAGAATATTATTTTTTATTTTTCTTTTAATATTTTATAATGCACCTTCATTCACTTATTTCAAATATTTTTAATGTATCTGTTTTAAGAAGTGTCTAGAATAGTTGTTATTGAGTCTTTTTTGATTTTGTGTGTAATTTGTTTATGTAGTTTCTTTTTTGTTGTTTTAATTTATTTTTTTATTGTGCTTGTATGTCCGTGATGTTGCAACTGGTCCTAACTGAAAATCAGTGCCGAGTCTGTTGCATATTTCGGTCTTTATGCTGAGTTAGGACTATTTTGCGACATTGCACAGTACTTTATTATTCTTCTTTTTAATACCTTAATATCTGTTTGTTGTCTTGTGTAAACATAATGTGCTGTGTAATGAGCAAATAAATGTTTTTCTTCTTCTTCTTCTTCTTAGGGTAACAAATTTGCGCATGAAGTGGGCAGGATTAAGAAATTAATGAAAATTAGATGTATAGTAATAAATAAGTGTAGTAAAAATTTTATCATTATGTATACGTATTATTATGTACATATAATAATGATTTTTATAACATTCAACATCATCAGGTCATTTTAGTCTCCACTACAGGAGCACGACCCTTTCTCGTTCGTCCCAGACAGAAGGAGGATTTGGCCTACACTCCCCACGCTGGCCAGACGGGTTGGGGAGGCCTGATCGCTGTTTTATAATGTATTTCCCTTAGTCTCCTTGTACGACATCGAGGTGGAGGTACATTCCCCAGTCGGGTAGCTTACAATTACGCTCCCTACCTCTCTTTTCGCCAGAGCTTCGTTTGTCAGTCAGCAGGGTGCACCGCATGCAGGTGAAGTTAGCTTTGGTTCAAAGATGTTAATGAACCACTCACACCCCAAAATATATATAGTCTATATATAAATATCACAGACTGGAGCAGGGTGCACCGTAATTTCCGTCGACGACTAGGTGCCTATAAAATCAACAAACAGACTGCAACTGGTGCCTCTGACCGTCGCTCGTTAGGGAACAGCAAACAAATTTGATTACCTAACGAGGTAGACGTAGACCTCCCTGACATTCCTACAAAGGTGGAAGAGAATTATGAACTATGTGACATTGCAATACAGACTATCTGCTATTGTAATCTATATAGTGATTATTCAGAATGTTGAATAGAAGAAAATGATACGGTTGTCTTAGGGTCTAAGCAGACATGCAACTTTTTGAATCGGCAATCGACGATTTAGCTACTTTTCGGAAGTTAGAGAACTTATTTATAAACTAAATTCACTTATCTCCGTTAACCCGCAGTAGAGCAGCGTAGTGGAGTATACTCTAAATCCCTTCAATTGAGGGAAGACCCGTATCCCAACAGTGGGATGATTATGAGTTGATGTCATACTATTACTTATACCGTCTTAGTCTTACTTAGATGCTGCGACCGAACGCTCCGCACCTAGATATGGATAAAGTGCCGGGCAGTTACTATAAATTCCCAACAATAAGTATGTACATATATGAACAATAAATGCCTAGTTTTTCAGCATAAATTTAATATGTACTTTTGGGGAATTTATCGTAAATTTCGACCGGCATTCGACCTATCTCAATCCGCACCGCACATGTAAAAATGCCGAACGCGGCAAACAAATTACTAAACACAGCGACTGGTATCATGCACTACACTAATATTTTTGAAAAATTGTACAAGTATAATATCTTGCAAATTGCATAATTTAACTTACCATATATTTTTAAGAAGTAATCTCAGTAGAATATCACTGGCAAGTAGTGACTGACGTAGAAAACAAATTGTATCAAAAAGAACAACCTAAAGAAAAAAGTCTGTCACCAACAAATACCTACAAAGTATCATCTTAATATAATACCAAAGATTACAATAATGAATAAGACCCTTCATTTTCTTGCTTAACTGAAAAAACTTAACATCCCAGACGTACAATAAGCAGCTTGTCATAAACAACGAGGGAAGATAATGATGTGGTAACACCACAAGTATTGCTTGTTCCTTTGTTACATGTTCCAACAATGTATCTTATGAGTTCTCAGCTGTTTTTTGTAAAGAGCTATAAATATTTGTTCTCCCTACAAAACAAGATAATAATATATAAATTAGATAACTAAATAGCGTTTCCTAGCCACTCCGGCGGCCATGTGCGAAACAGAAAATGCCGCCCATGCATTTAACCTGTTTTCTCAATGTAGGCGACCTGATTAGCGAGTTTGGGTTGGTCTATTGGGACTGGGGCCCACACAATCCCACCATTGTGTCTCCTGTGTAGCCGGGATTAACAGCAGCCTTCTTAGGTAGTCCAAAAAAGGCAATGAACAATGAAGTCCATTGCAGGCCCTGGGGTAAGATTACGGCTGCCTTGGAACTCACAACGAATTTAATCAGAAGAAATCAGTAGGAGTAAGTAGCTTTTGGAATTCGACTTGTTAGGTTGGGCTATATAAATATTGGAATTATTAAAAATAGCTAATTAACAAATTTATTTTTAGGGTGTTTTTGACTCACCACCATTTTGAGCCAAAACCAACCTCACCTACACGTGGTTCACCCTGCTGACTAATTAACGAGGCTCTGGCGAAAGCAAGGTAGAGTAATAATATGCTGCCCGATAGGAAGTGCCTATACCTCATAGAAGACCGCAGCTAAATAACAATTCCCATGAAGATTGTTGTGTTCCTGCGAATGAGAATTGCTGCTTAGGCAGCGGTGTGGCAGCGCGCGAACGAAAATCATATTGTGAGCGTTTATAATACTACGCGTTGGCAACGGTTACCGCTTCGCGTCAAGCGGGCCGTATGCTTGTCTACCACCAGACGCAATATATATTAAATAAAAACTAAAATATAGTACCTATATGTCCTTCTCAACTCTCAGTGCTACTACGTTAGTTCTTATATCTTGTACTGTAAAGTTACTCCAAGTTCTCTGCTATCTTCACTGTAACCACACCCCGGTCACTCCATAGAAATGTCGCATCGCTAACTATTACACAAACAATAACGTCAGTGCAGAGCGTGTGTGCGTGCGACGCTAAACAAACAGTTCCAGATTCATCTCAAAGGGGAGGTGAGGTCGATGCGAGGGAGCGGCCAGGAATGACCGACTACTATACGTAGTACTATAAATTATTCTGTGCTGTAACTGTATAAACTGATCATCATTATTTGATACCTTCAAACTATTGGAATTCTCATACCTAAGTAAAAATGACTTCATAAAAATGATCTCCAACATCTCCAAAATATTATCCTAAAAAGTGCCGTGACATTACACGCGACAATTATCGCCGCCGAGGGAGCAATCCTCGATTTTTAATTCAAACGCTCAAAAATAGGCAACAATAAAGGCGGCAATATTAATGAAGTTTCGAAAACGGCTCGTTTCGGCAGCTGCTGGCTCTGGTAGCTGCAGGGTGTGAGCACTTTAAAATTTATCGAGTTTTCGTGTACCCGTGAGTCCCCCGCGCTTTTGCGGTTTGAGAATGCGTTTATACGATACGATTTTCGGATTTTATATAGGTAGGTACGTAGAGTTACAAACAAGTTAGATGCGTCGTTTGACGAACTCGGTGGTCGAATGGTTAGCAATGTCTGCTTTGACTCCGAGATGGAGGGGCCGATCCCAGCACAAGACAAATATTTGTGTGCATGAACATGACTGTCTATCTTGGTCTGGGTATTTTCTATGTATTAAAAAAAATGTATTTAAGTTATTATGTAATTTAAGTTTAATATCAGTTATCTACCCATAGACAAGATTTGCTTAGTTTAAGACTAGATGGTATGTAACTTGACCAAGAATATTTAATTTAATAGTTTGCGTTTAAAATTTAAAGTACCTTTAGACAGATTATTATTTATCTGAGCCAGCGTGTCAGCGATGTGGATTTTAATTGAGGTAAGATTGAAGCGAATTGATGCACGTACTTATAGAAATAATTTTATTAGAAACGGACACTCAAATGAAACACTGAAATTACATTTCCACACAATAACAACTAGTAAATATTTAATTAAATATTTTAAGACGACGAAGACTAATTAGCCTTTTACTATGGAGAAGGAGATCGCTTTGAGTCAAGTAGTTCCTTTTCTTCAGACTATCGATGCGTTACTTGCAATGTCAATAATTTTAGCAAATTTTGTATGAATGGGACAAATTTCCATAGGGAAAATGGCCTTTCCCTATGATTTTTAAGTGGAATCTACGGTTAACCTTTTCTAAGTAAGTTGGCAATACTGCCCTGAGAAAAATCTTGACATGATATTTAACATAAAAGCTGAATAATTATTATTAAAATTAATTATACGAGAATTTTATCATTTTTATAGGGTCGAATTCTATAACAGAACAAAATATATATAATACAAAACAAAAATCAATATGAAACTATTAACCGAAATAAAAAACTACTGAACATTTCTTTTTTAGTTTTTATCCTCTATTTGTTTTCCGTGGATACCATATTGAAATAATATACTCTTACACCTAAGACGAATCGAATGACACCACACCATGTTGAAATCCGTCAAGCGGTTTAGGCTGTATAGCTTGCAAAAATAAAATATTCCCTGTCTTTTTCGTCAGTCGGGTACAAATATCGCATACTGCAAATCCCTACACGACTTTAAATAAATTGGAGGTAGGCTTTAACCGATCGTGTCGTATACTATAAAGAACAAATCCTCTAGTGTCGTGCCACGACGTTGTTCGCACGATGCTTTTACTATGGCCAGAGGGCATAGCTGAATTTCTTTTTTAATATACAGATTTTTGTTACAATGCAAGTATCTTAGAAAGAAGTAAAGTATTCACTTAAATTAAAAGCAGTGTCCACAAAGTTTATAAGTGCTTGTTTATTAATATTTTTCATACAACGAAATGGTCGCGTATTACCCAATTCCAGGGGATTTTTTTTACCGCTCTGGGGTTATGGAACTCCTTGCTGTTTCGTAGAAAATACAGTAAGATTAGTTTGGATAAAATTGATAATAAGACAATTATAGCGTACGGGCCGTGTGGTTTCCGGCAGACTAGAATAGAATCACTCCGTCTCTTCCCGTGGATGTCGTACAAGGCGACTAAGGGAAATACATTATAAAACATCGATCAGGCCTCCCCAAACCGTCTGGACAGCGTGGCGAGTGTAGGCCAAATCCTCGTTCTGTCTGGGACGGACGAGAGAGGGTCGTGCTCCTATAGTGGAGACTAAAATGACCTGATGATGATGATGATGATAGCGTACGGGCTCTTCAAGGAGTTCAGCAAGCGTCTGAGGAGGCAAGTGAATTGCAAGGAGAGGCAAGTGGTGATCCCCGTGCAGGCAGAGGTTTTCCTTAGCAATTCAGCGTGGGAACGCCACTTGCCTAGGAGACCCAGCTTTTTGAAGTAAAACTTCTTTAAGCACGCTTGACTTGGAGAGTCAGCTGGTGAATGCGTGACGAGAGCGTTACGTAAAGTGTGATCGGTCGAGGCGAAAGTTGAGAGGGAGTTATATGTAGAGCTAAAGAAGTTTTACTTCAGTCGTGTGGTCTAAAACACACGGATTTTTTTACCATAGTTCTAAGTATAGTTTTTAATAGTATTTAGGCGTAATTTAGTTTGTAGTTATATATGTATAATAATAACTAATTGTATTTATGATTTATATACATAATTACACAAATAACACAAAAAATTATAAACAATTCTAGTTTTGAGTATTAAATTTTTTTCTATACACAAGTTGTGATTAGTTTAGACACCCTGGCCTCGCCATTCAAAAATTACTAAGTACATAAACAGACCACGTCTGTGTGCGTCCAAATGTGTGCGTGCTGTCTTAGGGTTTATTTATTCATTTAAAAACTTTATCGACCACAAATTTGTGTAACAAAACTATATAAGTAATTATATAAAAAAATATATAATAATAATATTATGTATAAAAATTAATAATCAAATTTATATAATCATATAAATGCCTCCCCAAACCGTCTGGCCAGCGTGGGGAGTGTAGGCCAAATCCTCCTTCCATCTGGGACGGAAGAGAAAGGGTCGTGCTCCTGTAGTGGAGACTAAAATGACCTGATGATGATGAATCATATAAAAAATATTTAACAAACGGCGAACCGCTAAATACATTATAAAACATCGGTCAGGCCTCCCCAACCCGTCTGGCCAGCGTGGGGAGTGTAGGCCAAATCCTCTTTCTGTCTGGGACGGAAGAAAGAGGGTCGTGCTCCTGTAGTGGAGACTAAAATGACCTGATGATGATGATGTACCGCTAAAAGCATCCTCTACCAGTAACCCTTCGGGACAAGCAGAAAATCACGAATTCGGTTTTGAAGAAGCAAAACAAAAGCAGATTTAAGTAATCTATATATATAAAAGAAAGTCGTGTTTGTTACAACACTTATAACTCGAGAACGGCTGGACCGATTGCCATGGTTTTTGATTTGTTGGATTTGTCTCCGTCCAGAATAGCAGAATAACTATTAAAAACATTGGAAAATTTACGAAAAAAATAAAATAAAAGAAAAATCATTTTTCCATACAAAATGTTCGTGGATGTCGGACCTGTCAAACGTGACGTTAACATGCGTACGTCAAATGTATGCGTGCGTTCAGAAATGTGGGTATAGGATAATAAGTATTAAAACATTGACAAAATTGTCGAAAAATTAAATTTGAAAACGGATTGGGATATTTATTGATTTTCAATTAAATGTCAAATCGATTGGTCTAACTTTTACGTCGCGAAAGTTGTCCGTTGTTGTTTTGAAAATTGTTTATGAATGAATGCTTGAAAATGAATATTAATTGGTTGTCAAGTGTCATGGTACTTTATTTTGTGACATAGTAAAATACTGAACTTAATATTTACCCACTGCTGGGTAATATTAAATACGGGTCTTCCTTCAACTGAATATGTTTCGAGCATACTCCACCACGCTGCTCAACTGCGAGTTGGCGGACGCCAGTAATTTCAAGCCGCCTAAAGGCCACTTGGCTTAACGACTGCCATCTAATGATAACAACCAGGACCGACGGCTTAACGTCTTCCGAAGCACGGAGGAGCTCGAGATAATCTAATGATAACAACTGGGACCGACGTCTTACGTGCCTTCCGAAGCACAGAGGAGCTCGATATAATCTAATGATAACAACCGGGACCGACGTCTTACGTGCCTTCCGAAGCACGGAGGAGCTCGAGATAATCTAATGATAACAACCGGGACCGACGGATTAACGTGCCCTCCGAAGCACGGAGGACCTCGAGTTAATCTAATGATTACAACCGGGACCGATGGATTAACGTACCTTCCGAAGCACGGAGGAGCTCGAGATAATCTAATGATTACAACCGGGACCGATGGATTAACGTACCTTCCGAAGCACGGAGGAGCTCGAGATAATATAAACTCATCCATGGACAGGCTACGGTTGACGTTGCTTAACTTGCGTGTACAATTAGACTAACACGTGCAATGACGCCATCGTGCTTCTCTATTATTTTCTATTATTCATTATATTAATTTCAAGACATCATAAATTTTGTTCAACTAATATGTATACCACGACATTCATTGACAATTAGGCGGTACGAAGTTCGCCGGGCCAGCTAGTAACATATAATACAACGACTAATAAAATAGTATTTTAATAAAATAGTAAAGTAGTATGTCAGCATTACACAGTTTTGAACAATAAAAAAATATCTTATCTTATTTTATCTAATCTCATACTAAAAATTACACGTTAAAAAACTAAACACAGTATCTTATTGACAGTCTTTACGCACAAGCTATCAAAATAAATTTAAAAAGTTATTTTTCGATATAGCTCCTCTATGGACAACTGTATCGAGATCCAGATCGAGCATGCGTAGTGCGCATGCGCGACGCGCGCGCGGCGCCGCGTTCACAGATTATGTAGAAAAATTTTGCATATTTGCAATGTATTTGCATTGCAACCTGTTTAAAATACCTGTATCCAGGGCTGAAGCTGTATCGAAATGGTAAAAAAGTTATTTTACGATACAGTTGTCCATAGAGGAGCTGTATCGAAAAATAACTTTTTAAATTTATTTTGATAGCTTGTGCGTAAAGACTGTCAATAAGATACTGTGTTTAGTTTTTTAACGTGTAATTTTTAGTATGAGATTAGATAAAATAAGCAAAACAAAAGCAGATTTAAGTAATCTATATATATAAAAGAAAGTCGTGTTTGTTACAACACTTATAACTCGAGAACGGCTGGACCGATTGCCATGGTTTTTGATTTGTTGGATTTGTCTCCGTCCAGAATAGCAGAATAACTATTAAAAACATTGGAAAATTTACGAAAAAAATAAAATAAAAGAAAAATCATTTTTCCATACAAAATGTTCGTGGATGTCGGACCTGTCAAACGTGACGTTAACATGCGTACATCAAATGTATGCGTGCGTTCAGAAATGTGGGTATAGGATAATAAGTATTTGCATTGCAACCTGTTTAAAATACCTGTATCCAGGGCTGAAGCTGTATCGAAATGGTAAAAAAGTTATTTTTAGGTAAGAACTATAGCTGTTAAATTAACTTCATAGTTGTATTTAAAATATTATTATCATATATTTCATGAGATTAGATAAAGTAGTGTATGAAACTGCACATAATTAGGTATTAAAATACTCGTGTGGTCTATTAAAACATTCGCCTTTGGCTCATGTTTTAAACTCACACTCGTATTTTAATAACCCTTATTATGCAACAGTTTCATAAACTACTATATAATTACTGCAGAAAATAAAATAAGCATATTTATATGTTTAATAAACATACTCGTACATAGAAATACAGAAGTAATGCATGATTATGATGACTTAGTGCTTAGATAAATTGATCGTCTAAGTTGATTGCATAAGTTTTTTGCACAAAGTAGATGGTACCTTGCGCTGTAATATATAATGTTATATTTAACATATTGTAGGTAATATCGTATTAATAAATATAATTGAACATTTATATTGAATAATTATGTGGTTTAGGATGAGATGACGCGGTATAATGTCCAGCATTATTTATAAAAAAAAAAACGAAATTTACACTCTCCTACTATTTTTCATCTGTGCGCTTTACCTTCATTAAATGACAGCTCATCTGCAGCCCGACCTGGGGTTCCGCCAGACGGATAAATAAAGATTTATACGGAACATCAGTTGATTGAGGGTGTCTCGCGACGTGCTAATGTGACCCTTAATAACTCATTCATTAGGGTATTCGTTTGGAATATCAACAGCTTTTTTTGTTTGTTTAATAACACTGCATACGATAATGGAAGTATGTTTATCGGATGTTTTTCTAAACAATTTCTGTTTTTACTTTTTAGAAATAGAGACGTGTCATTATTTCAACTAGTGGTCATCCAGTGGTCGAAAATCGATTATAGTTAATTTAGATTATGACTTTAATAAAATAAAAATATATTTGTTTTATAATAAAATAAAAAAAATTTGTTTTTGGTGTATTTATAGTTTAAAATAACCACACTACCAAACGAGTGGTCCGGTCTATAAATCTAGTTGAGATGAAAGCACTTTTTTTCTATGTCTGTATGTTTCAGCCTTGAAAAGTTACGCCAGGTGCGTACTATTTTAATATCCATAACCACAAACTTTCATGTTAACAATAATAAAATATCGATATTGGATACCTCCTGTACTTAAAGTCGGATAAAATTAATCTACATTCAACCATACCCCCGGCCATTCCATACAAAATAGAGAAGAACACTCATGTGAATTTAAAAGACGCGTGTTACATACATTGACATTTTTTTTTTATACTATGTCAGGTGGCAGACAAGCATACGGCCCGCCTGATGTGAAGCGGTTACCGTAGCCATATTAACGCTCGCGCGCCGCCCCCGCTGCCAACGCAGTATCTCCTTCCTTTCTGGTGACCTCACTCACTCGCAGGAACACAACAACCCTCAAGGGAATTGTTATTTGGCTGCAGTATTCTGTGAGGTGGAGGTACATTCCCCAGTCGGGTAGCTTACAATTACGCTCCCTACCTCTCTTTTCGCCAGAGCTTCGTTTCTCAATCAGCAGGGTGCACCGCGTGCAGGTGAAGTTGGCTTTGGTTCAAAGATCTTGATGAACCACTTACACCCCAAAAGTACATGACATATAAGTACTACTTATATATCTCAATGGTTACATATCAAAATAATGAGTTATTTGCTCACATTATGAAGTGAGCAACTCGGCTATACTAAACGTTCGAATGTGAGCAAAAAGTCACACTAAGCATGAGTGCTCAGACTGTACGTAGTACCACAGTATAAGAAATAGTACTAACGTAGTAGTACTATTACCTAAATACCTAGTGATTCATCCATCTGATTCAGTCATGAAAAATCAGAAAATAAATTTAACTGTGTAATAATTAATTCAAATAGCACTAGCGAAATTAAACGTTACTGTTATGAAGAGAGCCGCGAGGCCGCGACACTTTCACGCCTTAATTAAAACTTGAAAATCTTGAAATTCATTGGGGAAGCGTTAATTTGCAGCATCCAGCAGATGACGACTGCGAGATAAACACTCATTGTGATTAATAACAACAAATGGAGTGTGTTTCATTAATTACTTTTATATATTCTTTATTCATCATCAGCCTGTTTCTATCCTCTACTGGATATCATCATCATTATCAGGTCCATTTTAGTCTCCACTAAGGGACCACGAACCTCTCTCGTCCGTCCTAGACGGAAGGAGGATTTGGCCTACACTCCCCACGCTGGCCAATGGGGTTGGGGTGGCCTGATCGATATTTGATAATGTATTTCCCTTAGTCGCCTTGTACGACATCCACGGGAAGAAACGGAGTGATTCTATTTTAGTCTGCCGGAAAACACACGGCCACCTTTACTGAATATAAGCTTCCCCAATCATCATCATCATCATCAGGTCATTTTAGTCTCCACTACAGGAGCACGACCCTCTCTCGTCCGTCCCAGACAGAAGGAGGATAAGCTTCCCCAATGTTTTCCACCACATACGATCCTCCGCCTTCCGCTCGATCGGTCCCTCAGTGGAATCCTAAGCATAGTCCTCTCCATCGCTCTCTGCACCATATGTCATTACAGGGAGGGCGCACTGGTTGAATATTTTATATTCTTTAATACATAACAACAAATACAGAAATTAGTGAACAGACAAGTATACAAAGGTCAGCTTATCTCATCAAGAGATTTCTTCCAGTCAACCCTACTCTGCATATAGAACTTTTACATGGCTGGAAGTCAAGCAAACTATGCATAACATTTTAGTTTCTTTTTAACAATACTAATTTAAATTTATCACTCGTTATGAATAAGGTAGTGCTCCTTTAGCTTATTTTTAAAAGTAGCGACAGTACAGCTCTATCTAATGCCCAGCCCTGTTACCACCACCTCATATTGCGATTCAATAACCGAATAGAATGCTTATTCATACCAATGAATAAGCAAATCTATTTTCAAATTGAATCGAGTCGCTTATTCATTGGTATGAATAAGCATGCTATTCAGTTATTGAATCGCAATAAGAGATGGTGGTAAGGGGGCAAGTAGTTTGTTCCATAGCTGCGCTGAACGAACAGTAAATGACTGAAAGAAAAAACATGTATGTGAAATGGGATAGTTTAAAGTTTTGGTGTGACAGGGGCGTTGGGAACGGTTCCGAGTAGAAACAAGTGGAAAACGGGAACGAAGGTATTGGGGTGCATCATGATTTTTTTTGAATTGTGTAAAGGATAATATGTGCACATTTTTGCGAAGGCGGATAGATAGAGCCACTTTAATTTAGTACGAAAGTCGAAGACATGATCATATTTTTATCTAATGAATTGGCGAATTCGTTTGATTGGAAATCACGATGTATATTTTCGAAGACCTAAACGAAGAAACCTGCGATAACAACTACAAACTCTAAAGATATTTATTTAGAGTGGCTCACCACTGGTCACCACCATGTTAAAGCCAAAGTTAAACTCACATACACTTGCAGCTGACTAACAAACAATGACTTTCAGAAGAGAGGCATTGCCTAAATTGTAAGCTGTAGTTGAGGAAGTACTTTGACCTCACAGAAGAGATAGACGAATCTATTTGGCTGCGGAGTCAATAAGAATTCTTATGGAGTCTAGAGACACAGTACAAGTACTATGTACAGTACGGCCACTCCCTGCCGCTCTTACAAGGCGACCTCACCTCCCCTCTGAGTAGAATGTGGAATCGACTGTAAGGGCTGCCACGCGGCGCCACGTATTACGAAAGTTCAGTCGTAGTACTATTATTCGTACTATTATTCGTTAGTATTATCACATTCCGGCCACTCCATAAAAATGTCGAGTCGGTAACTACTACATGACAACAATGACGTCTGTGCAGAACGTGAATGAGCGTGTGTGCGTGTGGCGCCATACAAATTGTTCCAGATTTGTCTCAGAGGGGAGGTGAGGTCGACACGAGAGAGCCGCGGAGAGTGGCCAAACTGTATGTAGTACTATTGCTTATACAGTGGTATTATATAGTATTATATACCACGAATATATTCTCAAATGAATTTTTAAATAAAAAAAATCCAATTACTGCATTGTCGCCGAGTTGTTGCGTAGTAACGATCAAAATATAAATAAAAGAAATCTCAATTCGTCAGTTATGATTTTTACGGTTATAAACCACAGACGCCGAGAGTCATAAACCTGATTACAAATTTATTACAAAGTTTGTTTTACAATCGTGACTAATTAAATGAGAAACCGCTTCCCGTCTGTTTCCAATTAAAACGCAATAATTCATTAACAAGGGGGATAAGAAAAAAACATATTTACGAGCTCCTTTGTAACTTGTTATTTGTACTGAAAAATACTTGGAACAAATGACACATTTTATATTTTATTGCTTTATTTATTGCTGGTTATCTTACTATGGGAACTAGATAACTAATAAATGTACTTATATACTTTTTTTTGTAAATACATACGTATATATAATACATAGAAAACAGCCATACCAAGACAAAAGACATGTTCATGCACAAAAATATTGGGATTCTCGAAGTTGAAATCTCCAGCGACGTCCAGTTTCTTTGTCACCTGCAGGGGAAGGTCAAGCTGGCATAGAAGAAACTGGGTGTGCTCAACAGCGCGAAGCAGGACTTCAACCCGCGGCAAAGACTTCTGTTTTACATTTTGATATAGAGTACTGCTGTCAGCTGAGCGGGAGCGCCTAGACACCAGCTTGCACCTTGGACTCGATTCAAGGGCGAGCTGTGAGGATTGTTGACGATCCCTAACTGATAGACGGTTTAGAACCTTTAAGTCTGAGAAAAGATTTTGAGTCCCTTTGTGTGTTCTGCCTGCACTGAAATTCTGAGAAAATTCGGTGTAAGTGGTTCATCAATATCTTGGAAGCAAAGCCAACATCACCTGCACGTGGTGCACCCTGCTGACGGAAACGAGGCTTTGGCGAAAAGAGAGGCGCGCGCATAGCGTATTTTTTTTGCTGCCCGACTGGGGAAGTACCTCCACTTCACAAAATACCGCAGCCAAATAACAATTCCCTTGAACCTTGTTGTGTTTATCGGCGACCCCTTGGTGCTGCTGATCTCAATGGGCGGTGATGATTGCTTTCCATCAGGTGAACCACATACACGCTTGCCTCCCTCTTATATAAAAAACAAATAAAATAAAAACGCAATCCAGGTACTTTCAATTAAAACCACAATAATATATAGTTACACTAAAAAGTAAATACACCACCAGCACAAAGTTACAGAGATAATCTGACAATTAGCTTCACACAAAGTATCAGTATGTTGTATGTCGGAGTCAGGTAGACGGTGGAAACAAAAATTGCGGGCATTTGTCAAAGTTCCCCCACGGAAATGGTGCATAAATAAAGTCCAGTTAAAAAAATATGTGTTGCCACTACTATTGGTGTTTTGCGAATATAATGCAAATGAGGTGAATTTGAATCGAAAAAACGGGGGGAGTAACCGCCGAAGCTGAAGTCGGTAACCATCGGATTTTTTGATTGCGAAAATCAAACTTTAGCTTAGATTGGCGGTAGTTAGCTGGTAGTTTAGCTGGTAGAAACCATAGAGCTCTACCGAGTAAGCTGACGATGTTTGTCATTAGCTTAAACCTAAGATCTATTTTCGCAATCAAAAAATCCGGTTGTGAAATGATAGATTATGTAATTTTCGCGATCACAAAATACGATGGTAAAAGGCTTCAGCTTCGGCGGTAGGGCCCCAGGTTATGAAATGACAGAATATGTGGGTTAGAAGTAGACTAAATCGTTTTATGATTATATTTCGATATGACTAGACGGTCAGTGGACCAGATCGCCTTTGAACTAGATCGCGTAAGTACCTATTGTGACTGATTGTTAGAGTATCTCCTACTAAGTTTTATTTTTATACTACGTCGGGTGTCAAACAAGCTTACTCCCCGCCTAATATGAAGCGGTTACCGTAGCCATATAAACGCTACATGAAATATCACTCGCGTGAAATATAAAATGATATTATAAGATTTTAAAGTTTTGCAAAATTTTCGGAGTAAGATTATTTGTTTCAAGTGTCATTTTTCGGAAGTCTTTACAGGCGATCTGATCTAATATAATGGGATATAAGAGGTTCATTACCATATTTAGCCTACCTCGCCTCGTGCTGCACCCTGCTAAATAAGCAAAAGAGTCTCTGGCGAAAATAGAAATGGCTTTTCTGAAATGCCCGATTAAGGGATAAGTACCTCCATCTCACAAAAGTTTGCGTAGCATACATATTATTTGACAGAAATTCGCAGCCAAATATCGAGGTGTGATGGACACAATGGTAGTGGTGTTGATCTATTGCACATTTTTACGAAATAAGCCATAAAATTGGGTGTAAAAACGAGCATACAATGTTTGTTTGTTGCTGTAGAGCTGTGCTGAGGTCATAGCTGCATACTTTGTAGGAAATAAACAACGATGCAATAATAAAGGTTTATTTACACCAAACCATGATAAAAGTAATAGTTTTACGTGTAACTTTTCATAGTAAGTGTCCATTGGCATCTCGATGGCGTCGTTGCGTGTGTCATTCTACTCGAACACGCAAGGTAAGCAACGTCGACCGGAGCCTGTCCATGGATGGGTTCATTTATCTCGAGCTCTTCCGTGCCGTGGCTGTTGTCATTAGATGACAGTCGTTAAGCCAAGTCAGTTGCCTTGTGCGGCTTGAGAACACTGACCTCCGCCAACACGCAATTGAGCAGCGTGGTTGAGTATGCTCTAAAACCCTTCGATTAAGGGGAGACCCGTATCCCAGCAGTGGGATGAATATGGGCTGATTACAGGGTTCAGTGACAGCTTGTTGGCATTTTGAGGCACGAGCATGCAGCCCGCCTGCCTGATACGAAGCTGAACATAATATACTTGTATATATATTTAAACAGCAACCATTATTAATATTGTGGTGGAAGTGCAAAATATACATATTCTTAAATCAATGCCAAGACCAACAGACATGTTCACGCACACAAATGTATTTTTAAATGTACACAAACGTATTGTGTGGGAATCGAATACGCGACTTCAGAGTCAAAGTAACCATTGCTAGCCATTCGACCACCGAGCTCGTCGTGCACAAAGATGTAACCGCCGCTGGTAAAAATAAAATAATATTTTGTAAAGTTTAAACTATAATTTATGAAATTTTCTCGTCACATAATAAAAGATATTGCGCCAACCCTAACACACCATAGTGCCGGTTCACACTCGACAACAGCTTATAACCACTTGATTAAATGAAAATTCCGCGGCTCAGTGTACACTTGATTGATTTATGCGTTCGCCGGACGGCACGTGTAACGCACGTGCCTTAATTAATTTGCCGGACGCCGCGGGCCTGTCCGGCGTTGTTTCTTTTTTGTCCGGCTGATGGAGTGTGTAACGGGGTTTATGAATGGTAGTTGTTTTGAGTAGGGGTGTACTTAGGGTCAATGAATAAATTACTACAAAAAGGCAAAGTAAAATTCTCCCACACCCTCAAGAATTGCGTCTCATTTTTCTTCCGGACATAGACCGCTCTGTTACCATAACATATTTTTTTTATGTTTGGGTATCAAACAAGCACACGTCAATTAGCTGAAGTAACTGCTTCCCATCAGGCGGGTATACTTGCTTGGCACCTTAGTAAAATAAAAAAAAGCACAGTCAAAACTAAATACGACTTTACGGCAGTAAATTATAAAATGCAAAAATTCGCCACCATCAAAAGCCTTCCTGGTAGCTCAGTTGGAAGAGCACTCGACTTGTAATCGAGAGGTCGTGGGTTCAAATCTCATCATAATCCCATTATAACTTAGTAGTATTGATCCACTATCAAAATATAACGCCAAAAACAAATTGTTCAGCTAAACCGAACCAATTCGGTCTTATTGTTATGATAATGTAGACTCGGATAACAATAACAGTTATGATATAGTATAACATTTATTGTTATTACCGTTATAACGAGTTATAACGTTTCGGGTATTGAGAGATGGGGCAAGAACATCGGCTATTATCAACATCTTGCTGGCTATTTAAAGTATCAGGAAATGGGAAATACTTTAAATGGTATTATGTAACAGGTTATGGTAATAGAAAATCGTGTCAATAGTCTAAGGCAGTGTTTTTCAAAGTGTAGGTGTCGACCTATTCGGGGGTCCCCAGGTCTCCACAACCCTGAATAGGTGACCCCTGAATAGGTCGCTAATTAATACCCCATAATAGCTATAAAAAAACCTTAAAAAAGATATTTTTATTAAGATAATGTTCATTTCATTACTTATCGCTAGTTCAATCGGTTCTGACATATTGCATAACTATCTGGGGAGGTGCTACAAAAAGTAAGTTTTTGGAACTAGAGCGAGCACAAAGAGCACTACTTAAACTAATGTGTTTTAAACCCCGCAGGTTCCATACAAGCAATTTGTACGCCCTATGGGAACTGCTCACGGTTAGGCAACTCTACATATTAAGTACAACTCTAAAACTTCATAGGTCATTGAAATATGACCCAGCGAAACTAACAAAGAGAAGAAACCACGCTGTCGCTCCTATTGTCTCAATTAAAACGGAATTTGCCCGCAGACAGTACATTAGCCTATCGGCCAGATTATATAATGCAATTAACAATAAATTAAACATATATCCCATGACTTCACATAACTGCAAAAAGGCATTAACTAACTGGCTTAAGTCCTTAACCTATTTGGAGACAGAGGGACTGTGTAGATAGATATGTGTTCCTTATGACACAGACCGACACGTGTGGACGACAATATGGCTTGCTACCACATTTCGGATGCAAATCACATCCATGCATTTACATAGTATGTAACCTTTATATCTAAATATATAATTTGATTTGTATAAAAAATATACATATAAAATTATATATGTGCATATATAGATAGTAATAACTTATATATAAATACATGACAACACTTCTAGGTATTACAAATATATATATATATGGAAATATTATAAATATTATTATTATATTATAAATAAAATACACACTGTACATAAGCACTCCGGCACTAACATACATAACTTCATGTTATACACACTCACAGCGCATATTAAATTAATTTGTAATTGTCTAAGAACTAGTATTAAAATTAACATTGTAAATGCCCAGTCTCACTAACAGGGCAGATATTACTTGTTTTAGAAGAGCGGGATCTCCTAACACAGGTATTGTCATACTTAAAAGGAGATCCCAATCACTTGTATATTAAGTTAAGTGAGAATTGAATAAAGATTTCCTTTTTTTGTATTATATTATTTATTTGTTACTTTTTTATTGTATATAAATAACCGATATTTAACTATGAAAATAACTAAAACTATACGAATTTAATATCTGTATTAAATATATAATACTTACAGGTTATGAACTTTGGAGGGAAGGGGGTCGCAAAATATTTTTACATACTAAGGTAAGGTAAAGTTTGAAAACCAGTGGTCTAAAGTATAAAAAAATTGCTCAATGTAAACTTGCACTAATCAATGTTTAATATATAGCTATATAATTAACCATTACCTTACGCGATAGCGGCAATAGAAGATTGGAGTATAAGTAGTTTATGAACATATTTAAACCAAAGCCAACCTCACCTGCATCTGGTGCACCTTGCTCACTGACAAACGAGACTGGCGAAAACCTACCTCTCTTTTCGCCAGAGTCTCGTTTGTCAGTTAGAAAGGTGCACCAGGTGTAGGTGATGCAGGTGGGGCATAACGTATTTTTAAAGCCAGACCGGAGAAATACCTCCACCTCACAGAATACCACGGTCAAAAAAAACCGGACAAGTGCGAGTCGGACTCGCCCACCGAGGGTTCCGTAGGTATGTAGTATCATTATTAAATTTGATATTTTTCATTATAAATAAGAAACAATGCGTCGAAAAAAATAAATCTATATATATAAAAATCTATGCCACTTTTCGTTGTAATTTTATAACTCAAGAACGGGCACACCTATCCAAACCAAATTTTTAGGGTTTATATGGACTATTTAGTAGATGGTTTAGGTGAAGTTTGCACAAAATCGGTAGAGCGGTTCTTCATTTATCACATTTTTTGTAACAAATGAATTCAATAAATGGCGGATCGTTTTGTTAATATGGATTTTGCTGTCAAATTGAAACTTTTTTCAGTGTTGACAGTACAAGCATGTTGTTAGGTCATTCATGCGGTCATTTCATTTTGGACGTGCTTCGACTTTATGTTGCCTGTTCCAGAGTCGGTACCCCCAGCCGTTTGTTTACTCATGCTCAAAATGGAAAAACAAAAAATATTGTTTATCCAAATGTTTTGGATTAAGTTTTAAAATAGCTAGCAATTAATAAAATATTTTTTTGTTTAAATAAATGAATTTGGTGTTCCAATTTTTTTTTTATTATTACACTTTATACGTAGCGAAGCACGTACCGGGCCGCTAGTAAAATATATTTTGCAATGTGTACATCAAGCCCTTTCATATGATACCCCATTTGAACTAGTAATTTCAATTTGAAATTTCGACACCCTATAAAAATATAGACCCCCTATTTTTTAAGATCTATTTACAAATGTATAGTTTTGAGATTTATTCCTGTACTTGTAGTCTATAACGATGTTACTTGCCAAATTTCATAGTTCTAGGTTAACGGGAAGTACCCTATAGGTTTTGATTCCCTTGAGTGTGTCGAAATATGCGTTTTTTGCTGAATAAACGGCCGTAACTTTTTTCTACGTAAACTTAGCAGTTAGATTTTTTTTTAACTTCATGGGACCGTAGACCTGAGTATACAGTTCAAATTTCAACTTCATACCTCCACGCATTCTCGACTTAGAAATTCTTGACAGACAGACAGACAGACAGACAGACAGACAGACAGACAGACAGACAGACGGACAACAAAGTGATCTTATAAGGGTTCCGTTTTTCCTTTTGAGGTTCGGAACCCTAAAAAAGACAGGGAAAATCCAAGTCAGAGTGGCAGTCCTTCACAAAACACTTCATTATAGTGCGACGGACGGATGATAGAAGCAAAGCAATTCTTTTCTTTTCGGTCGGTTCGTTCGGCTCGGTTGGTTCTGTCGGCTCGGCTAGGTGTGAGAAGCCTCATTGTGTTCGATCCGTTCGGCGCATTCGACTTGGTGAAATGTGCGTTCACCATAATGATTATGACCATCTTATAGTTGCTTCATATCAGGTGACTGTCGTTTGCATTCCAGCCAAAGGGCAGGTAGGGTAAACCTTTATGTGATGATAAAACTTAATCTCGGTGCATAATAATTAAAGACAAATAAATTATACATATACTATAAATACATTATCAAATATCGATCAGGCCTGCCCAACCCGTTTGGCCAGCGTGGGGAGTGTAGGCCAAATCCTCCTTCCGTCTAGGACGGACGAGAGAGGGTCGTGCTCCTGTAGTGGAGACTAAAAATGAACCTGATGATGATGATGATGAAATTATACCTATATAAGTAGTTATAAATCAATAGGGTGTAGAAAATAAATAAAATAACTATAATAGGTAGGTACGTACTACTTGCAATTATGAAACGAAATAAAAAAAAAATTCTCTTTTTTGTTTAATTCTGCATTTATCACCATGAGAGTTCATGTTGCATTACTGAAATTAATTTAAAACAATGGGCATTGCAGCTAAATGAATTGGCTCTGCACATCGGCACGAAGAATGAGATTTTACAAACGATAAGTTAAGGGGAAGCGTCTTGTTCCAAAATATGATTCAATTAACATTAATTGAATGATATGCATATCAATATAATTTAGTACTACATACAGCGACCCAGCACGACTTCGCACGTTCCACTATAGTAATTCGGGGCGCACGCCAGTAAAGGTCCTTTGTCGGCACGATTTTTTTTTCTCACATAACAATCGACGTCGTATTTCAACAATTTAAAAAAAACACAATAAATTAAATACTTGAACCTTCATCACAAATCATTCATCGATGGAAGGTCGAGGGCTTAACTCCTACCGCGCGGGAGAGGTGATTTTTTTCATATTAAAAAAAACCAGCAAGTTGACGGAAATTATGTATTAAAATAACAATTATTTCAGTTAGTCTTAAAACGACGATCAGGACATAATTTAAGTAGTTTCTTGGGAGCAGTTATGTTTTTAATTTGAATGACGGCATTATTATTCCTTTTAGCACTGTTACCTTACTACTACCTTACTCTTAACCTAAGTTCTTTTTATATGACAGGGGGGCAAACGTCACCTGATTGAAAGCAATCACGACCGCTCATGGAGTTACACCAATAGGTCGCAGATCCGTTGCCAGCCAGCCTATACTCCTTCCTAGCTTTCTTTCTGATGACCTCACTTACTCGCAAGAACACAACAACCCTCAAGAGAATTGTTTTATGACTGCGGTATTCTGTGAGGTGGAGGTACTTCCCTAGTCGGGCAGCTTAAAAAATACGCTACGCCCTCTCTTTTAGTTTTAATTAAAATAGCTTCATGTTAAAAATAATAAAGCGTAATAAACATTGCCTTAAGTTCAAAGCTAATAGAAGATGGCGGAAACACAGTGTAGATATCCAGTTACTTGTGGTAACGAACAACTATTTAATTATCGCTGAACACTTTACTGTCTGTGTGTTTATAGTTCACGAAAGTCAAGCAGCTTAGGGAGCTGTCATTTTAAAGATTATTATCTAAAAATTTTGCGTCATGTTTATTATGCTACTTTTGGTTAAGGATTTTTCTATGCTACATTTAAAATAATGGATAACTAACGTAAACATTCTTCTTTGTGATATTTTCATTATTTAATAACTTTCGTGTGATTTCATTTACGGACAAAGATTTTTTTGTTCTAATTCCTTCACAACTATTCATTTACCAATTTTGTCGTAGAGACACTATGATAAAATTGGTTAATTAATATATTTAACTAGAAAATTTCTATAAATCCGTTCATGCCAATCGCATAAAAGAGTGTTTTTACTTGTGATCGTACTATTTGCGTGGATAAACAGTTAAAAAAAATCTAATTAATGATCATGTAACAAATACCTAGCTCAAAATAAAAAAAAATACCTATAGGTAATAAATAAAATAAATAAAGTGTACAAAAATGTAAATAGCATTTTATGTCCATGAAGATTAAATAAATAAAGAAAGTGCAGTTACCCTCCATCTACTTTTACAAGCAATCCGAATTTAAGGATCAAACTTTAAAGTTAGACGCATTTTTCTATACCTTAAAACAAATAAGTACCCAAGATTTTAATACGTCATAAACTACCGTAAATTCTATCTAGACTTATCAATTTGATCCCTAATACCGTCGGCAGAAGAATCAAAACCGCATTAAATTTGTTTTACGGTCGTAAAACTGCATTTGTAGGCGTAAAAGAGTAGCCAAGTTTGTTATGCAGTTGATAGTTCGAAATATAAAATAGATGTTGCTGTATGTCTGTGAGATAGAGTTGAAAATGGGTTTGTTATTGT
The DNA here is from genome assembly GCA_937001555.2 of Hypsopygia costalis. Taxonomy (NCBI): domain Eukaryota; kingdom Metazoa; phylum Arthropoda; class Insecta; order Lepidoptera; family Pyralidae; genus Hypsopygia; species Hypsopygia costalis. The sequence goes on along the minus strand of OW443338.2, from coordinate 24,173,277 downwards.
GTGTTGTAGTTTTAAAGTTAAGTTTGTTGAGCTGAGTGCATAGCCTGGAGCTAGGTTTATGTCGCTGTGAAGATGGCAAGCTCCTTAGCGCGTCCCACTAAAATGCTTTCCTGATACCGCATTGAAAATGTACTGATAAGTAATGTGGGCAAGAAAGTGGTGTGTCAGTTTGGATTAAAATTCTTCACAAATGAAGCTATGGTTGGGTGATTTCTAACAAAAACGAAAATATTGAAATCATCTAATTTTCCACTGAACTCGCGTCACAAGACGCTATTTTTAACCGACTTCAAAAAAGGTGGTTCTCCATTCGACTGATTTTTTTTTTGTATGTATGTTATTTGATGTCTTCGCGAATTGTGAACCGATGTTCAAAATTCTTTTTTTATTTTAAAGGGTATGATTGCAAGGTGGTCCCATATTCACCAAGTCAGGATCTGATGATGGGATCCCAGGAAAATCAAGGGAAACTCTTAAATTTTGTAGGCACGTATGGTCAAATTCTTTTTTTTATTTGAAAATGTATAATTTTTTTTTTGTATGTATGTTATTTGATTCTTCGCGAATTGTGAACCGATTTTCAAAATTCTTTTTTTATTTTAAAGGGTATGATTGCAAGGTGGTCCCATACTCACCAAGTCAGGGTCTGGTGAGGGGATCCCAGAAAAATCGATGGAAACCCTTAAATTTGCCCTGTGGTTGCCGGCAGAATATAATTGCGCCACTCTATTGCTCTACACTACTGGATGGCGTACAAAGTAATCTTGTGTGACGCAATAACTTTTCTCCCGGAAGACGGGCAGCAGCGTCTCCCGGGGTATTCCACCAATAAGCTGCGCTTGCCAGCTGAAGTCGGTTTTTATTTTTTCTTAAAAATCATTATGTTTATGTATTATTATTTATTATTATTTCTATGTTTTATTATATGTCTCTGTACTACAGGGGTCAAGCCCGGTCATTTGAAAGGCGTGCCTGGTGATATGGATCCAACACGTAGAGGCTTCCTAGAAAAAAATGATGTAATGATGTGCACCCGCCGTGACCCGCTCCATGTTATTATTTTATTTATTATTATTTTATTCTTATTAGTATAGTGTGTTTTTTTCATGTTTAAAATCTAAGTAAATATACCTATATTGGCATTCGATTTTTGACTTATATAAAAATAGAATAATAAAACAATATTTACAAAATTTTGACGTGACGTCACACGGATATCTGCCACACGAATCATCGTCATCATTATAATCAGGACATTTTAGTCTCCACTACAGGGGCACGACCTTCTCTCGTCCATCCCAGACAGAAGGAGGATTTGGCCTACACTCCCCACGCTGGCCAGACGGGTTGGGGAGGCCACACGAATAAAAGAACAATAATTTCATGGTATTACTAGCGTTTCTTTTTGTTTTCAAGGAAATACCTATATTTATGATCTACGAGTATGTTGTGAATCTTCTTCTTGTGTTAAGCAGTTAATAAAGATAATTATGTTGCAAACTAAACTTGGTTCTAAGAAATATTTAAGATTTTTACATCTATTATTATTTTCCGCGCCACAAAATCATTAAAGTCTCTTTATTCCTTCAACAATAGAAGCAAAGCTTCTTTGACTTAAAGGTAAAGTACCTTTTATACCGTTGTGTAGACAAATCCCCCGTCTTACCTGAAAAAAAAAAAAAAATTTAATTAGGGAGGAAATTCCTGTCACCCGTTAATTAGGTCAACGGACCGTAGGGTCTTCATTTAATTACCAAAAAGATTAAATTTTCCGTCCCGCAGAGTTATGGCTTTCATATGCAAATTATCAGTGGATGAGGGCTTAGTGACACACGAGTCTCAAGAATGGCGAACTCGCAGATCAAGATGTGAAGAGATTTTTAGTTTTTATAGGATCGGGAACGGGCTGTGTAGTTAATGTTATAATAATATAATTATGTTTTAATATTCAATTCATATAATTTCATTTGCTATAATTTTAAATGCGTTGCTGGCTTGCAATGGACTAAAAATATCAAACTTAGGTTTGATATTATTAGTCCATTGCAAGCTACTAGAATGGATATCTAATTATAGGAAAGGAACATTATGCCAAATGAAATTATATTATCTGTTACATATGTATTATATTGAATTACGTACCGTCGGCACCGTGTGAATGAATTTTGATTGCTCGCTTTGCATGTTTATGCTGCGATAAGTGCTAACCATCAGATGGGTCGCATTCTTGTGTGCCACAATAGTGATATATGTAGTGATATAAGTTTTTATGCTATATGATTTAGAACTAAAGGCACCACAATTGATAAAATATCGTACTTATGTCTTACATCTATAAAAATCCGTGTCACAATGTTTGTTGTGATAAACTTCGAACAACATAATGGATATTAATAAAATTTTGCACATTGCTTATAATTTGGTTCATGTTGAGAAATATATCTTGGAGAGAGATTGATATCTGTTGCCGGCCCTATACACAGAAACTACCGTCGGAACCCTTAACTTCGCCTGGGTTTTGACACTTTTTTAAAAATATTTTTCAGATTTTAAGGTATTTTGAGTAACAATGAATGAAAAACAATTTTTCGTATCTGTGGCTAGTAGAATAGACTATTGACGCTCTAAATTTCATTGTCTAAGTGGCAATAATTTGGTCACAAATATATTAGGCGAAGTATGGATATTTTCCCCTAACTTTGCCTAGGTATGCTGCAACGTCAATAATAAAGATTTTGTTGATTTAAAAGAGTCTAAATAATGTAGTATGTGACAGGTGAATAAGCACCTTACAGATAGCACAATATGGTCGTATTTTCTTTAAAAAATGTATGGCAGGCGAAGATAGGTAACTGTCTGAAGTGAGCTTCATACGTTTGATGAAATGTTGATAGGGCTGCCAAAAATTATGTGACCTTACCTAACTGCAAAATAAAGGAGGATATGTAACTGTTTTGTGAGTAAAAATTAAATAAGGTTACATAAACTCAAGTATTCATTTATTTTAAAAAGTCAAAAGGTAGGTATATTTTTCAATAAGTAGGTACAAAATTGTAGTCTAAAAATATATGATTCAATTTAAAATCGTATATTTTAGACTGCAGTTTTGTACCTACTTTTTTAAAAATTACAGCAAAAAAAGTTTGTCTTACATTTTTGAACCAACAATTATACATTAAATAAGTCTCATTTATGTCAGCCCCAGACATTATTTTTTTGGTAATTGTTTTTGGTATTTATTAATTAGTTTTTAGTTATAGGCAGGCGTCCAGGAAAAGAGAATTAGTGATCGACTTTTAGTTTCCGAAATATTCGCAATTCTGTAAAGTCTAAAATAAATATGGCATTCCATGGTATAAATTGATTATACCTATTATTTCATTGGGAATCATCTGCAAGTATTAGTATATTTATGTCACAAGTAGAAGTGTTTATTTTTCTATCAAGGTTTAAAAATACTTTATTTCAACTTTCCGAATTAAAATTTGATTGTATAAAAAATATAGGTATACGCCAATGTTTTTTTTTAATCTTTAATGTTAACTGATTATTCTGCATTTAACTCAATACTATTAGATCTTTTTGCAAAGATGATCACATAGAAGGCACAAAAAAACTTAGAACAGGAATTGACAACCCTAGGGGTGGGCGAAGTTTGGCAACAAGATAGCTGCCGCCATCACCTGAAAAATATTTTAAACAATTAAGTCATCTAGACACAACTTAGGCATAAAATAATAATGTCATATGAAAGGAAATTAGTTATAGATTACAATAAAATGAAAAGTTCAGCATTACCTGTTATATTTCACTGCTTAAAACTGAAGTTACAACACCGCCAAGAAAAAACGTCACGACAATCCCACGGATGAAATGCATTGGTCGCCAGTAAAGTGAAGTTAGCTACAATTTCTCTACAAAATGTCGCTATACACGAAAATTACTTACTATTTAGGATTTTTATGCGCCATTTGCGCTATAAATCTTTTGGAAAATTCAAAATAATTGAAATTAGGCGAAGATAGGTAACACAGGCGAAGATACGGGCATATACGGTACCCTTTTTTTTTCAAATAAACTTAAGCTATAAACAATACATACAATTCAACTATAAAACTAAAGAACCTAAAATTAAATAATACTAAAATAAAACTAACTAAAATAAATAAAAAAAAACTACCCTTTCAATAATTTTCAATTGCTTCACTGCACGTACAAAATACACAAAATAATGTAATATATTATGTGATTGGAGTAAAAAGATTGTTTATATTATAGTTTTTAGGTTGCCAGTCTGCAGTTTAGATAAAACGACTTTTCTCCAACACGACTGTATATACTAATTTGAAAATTCAAGATTTTTATTTTGCCACTAAGTAAGTACAACGGATCTTATAATAGGAAGTACAGTTCAACTTAGCACCTTTTGAAAACGGCATTATGGAAAAAAAAAATGATTTAGCATAATTAGAAAGTTACCGCGCAGCGTAATTACTAATTAGACAGCTCGCTTACATCTGACTAGGGTTAAAAACTAGCGCGATGACAGACTGTCCGAAAACGACATATGTAAGAGGCCTTTATTTTGATTCTCTAATTACGTGAGACGAACGTGCGGTCCATGTGTATCAAAATGACAAAAGCCTTTGATGTAATATTTATTTAGTCTTCATATCAATCCCCTTTGTGGAAATGCGAATAGCCAAATTTGCATCGCAATAAAAACCAAACAAAGTCCACTTGATCTGCGGATAGGAAAGTTTGTTTTCAATTAATGTTTCTCATTTTTGGTGGGCGTTTAGCACTTTGTTTTATGAGGACTTGGTCGCGTATTTAACATAGAAAAAACCCGGTCTAAGAGAAACAGACATGTTCATGCGCAAAAGTTTTTATCTTTTGAGGGATCGTAGCTACTTTGTCACTAATGGTCGCGTCACCCTTTGTGACAAAGTAGCTGTAAGCGTGCACGCATGCGACTACAGCATGCGATACTTATTAGTAAGCGTCTTATGTATCGGCAACGGTCGCTAAGCGTCAGGATTCAAGCTTGCTTGACACCTGAAGTGGTAAAAAAAAATGTTCTACAGTGATAAACTCTATTTATTGAAACCACTCGTTTTTAACAGCGGCAATTAGTTTTTCAACCAAGCGGTTTCAGTAGAATTTATCTCTATGAGACCATCATCTCATCTCTATAGAGAAGTAAAAATCTGAAGTTTCACGCAAAACTTCGGAATTCTTTAAATACGAATTTCCTTGGCTTGGGCCGTCGGATGTGGACTTTCATCCAGCAGGGTGTAATTAAATGAGGAGCACAATGGCGTAGCTGCGCGTGTCAGTCTAATCAAACATGCAAGTTAAGCAACGTCGACCGTAGCCTGTACATAGATGGATTAGCTCCTTTAGCATGTTGAAGACCCGTATCCCAGCAGTCGACGATACGATATGAAGATTCGTATACTCGAATTACTAAAAGTAAATCCCAGATTTTCAGCGGTACAAAACAACCGAGAAAAACAAAACTTCAAAGTAGATTCTAAACTTTGTTCCTAGGAGCAAAGTTCAGAGCTTTCAGAGCCTTTTATCGCTACTCCGGATCCGGAAGTACAACTCTCGTGTCACCATTTAGGTCGTGTTAAAACAATCGGCGACGCTACTGTTAAAGGTTAATGCAACGTCTTCAGTGCTCAGGGAGAAGACACCGTCGACATCTATACGGTATTTGATACTACTGGTTTCAATCGTGATGGGTGAGTTGTCTTCGAGTTATCGGCGAGAAAAATAAATTGTTTCTCTTACTATGCATCAATGCAATTTTTGTTTGTAAAACTGTATTGTTTACAAAACCTAAGTACATAATATACAAAAAAAATATTATAATGTATACAATGAAGGACTTATCCCAATAGGGATGTCTTACAGTCATAGAATGCTTGAAAGAGAGTAGTCAATTTTGAACTTTGGAGTATACAGTTTTTTTTATTAATAAAGCGCCAGTATCCGTCATTTTCTAAAAGAAGCTGCAAACAACTTGAGTCTTAAATCGAGAGCACACTGAATAGAGTGTCCAATGGGGGCGACTGAATTTGACATAACTCCACTAAGAAACAAAGCCGCGCATACACTGCTAAAAAAAACCCGCTGGTTTGGTTCCTCAGTTCCAGAACACACGCCATACAATCGCGAAGAGTATTAGGGTTTTTGGAGTTGAAACCCCCAGCAAATTCCAGATCCGTCCACATGGAGCAGGAGATCAAGCTGGCGACGAAGAAATTAGATGTGCTCAACAGAAGAAAGAACAGATGAAGATGTAAGCAGTACTTCAAGTCGCGGCAAAAGCTACTGCTCTACAAAGCATAAGTACATACGGCTGAATATGAAGTACTTACATAGACGACAAATCTATGAGCAGGAACATCTAGGTACCAGTTTGCACCTTGTGATTCTCTCTACTCATAGGCGAGCTGTAAGAATTATCGATCTTTTCAAGTTGACAGGCGGTATAGAACCTTTAAGTCTGAGAAGAGAGTATGCGTCTCTTTGTGCGTTCTACCAATTGTACAATGGGGTATGGTCAGAGGAGTTGTTTGTCATGATGCCTACGGTCTCTATCTCTTGCATATCACCACTCTCGATGGATAGGGATTTCATCCTCACACATTAGAAGTGAAGTAGTCTCGTTCAGTAACTTCTTACTACCTCTTCCGAGGGTACATACTTTGTCCGAGCCCGCCCGATGCCCGTGTCGGCACCTGTTGGCTGTCAAAGAATATGTGCGCTGCGCTGTGTGTATTACACAGCATTAATGCCGAGCGATGGCCAAATTAACATCATGATTATGTACATTATGTTAATAACGTTATATGTTATTGTGTCACTTATTGTTGCATATTGTGACGTAAATAAACACATTTCCTTCTTTCTTTCTTTACTTTTTGAACAAATGCCAAAAATCGAGTCTACCTAGGTCTGATCTGGATCTTAGTACCAACAAAAATAAAACTATTGGTAGGATCGAGGATAAAATTTATTGCCATCAAAAACTATATCAATATTGAACAGAATTTATTTATAGCGCCATTTAACATCGCTTACTTAACTAACAGCGCCATCTGTTGGCAAAGTTTTGAAACTACACTTTTAATATAACCGCCCACCATGAACAGTATGTTCATAAATAAACTAAAACCACAGAATAATAAAAACAATCAATTTGGTAATAGTGGATTATAACTACTGAGGACAATAACAAGTGGTGGTGGTGGATGACAATAAAAACTATGAATACAAAAGTTACAACTAAATGCTACAAACAATAAAACGAAAATAGCTACAAAGAAATACATTGTGGTTGTCTTGAGCCACCAACGATTTCTCTTCCAGAAAGTTCATAGATTGACATAACCGGATGCAGGTAAGCAATGAATCATTAATTTCTTTTGTAGTTAGCCATGATGTAGTTTTAAGTTTATTTTTATTCTTTAAATTTAAAAATCTTTTGCAATACGAAATTACTCTAATTAATCTTCTTAGATTTGAAAAATTTGCTATAATATCTTCTGACTTTGTAACTGTATGACACAAAACTTTTTCTTTTCTTTCTTCTAAATTAGTTTGCGTGATTTTTCCTTTATTGTAAATAATTTTATATTCCTTTAACCAACCAGGACCTTCTTTCCACAGTTCCTGATGAGCGAAAGCACATGGATTTACACCTCTCGATGCACAATCTGCAGGATTGTCTTCCGATCTAACGTGTGACCACTGATCACGATCCATTGACATTAGGATTTCAGAAACCCGGTTTGCCACAAATGTTTTCCATTTCGTTGGATGACTGCTCAACCAGGCAAGTACTACGCTAGAATCAGTCCACGCATGAATTTTGTGTTTAATTATTCCAACAGTTTCAGAAACTTCCAAAAGAAGTTTCGACAAGAGTACAGCGCCACACAACTCTAGTCTGGGTATGGAAACCTGTTTCACTGGTGCTACCTTAGTTTTGGATGCCACTAAGTTTACATGGATGTTCCCATCCTTGTCAATGACTCTTGTGTAAACCACGGCTGAGTATGCTACATTAGAGGCATCGCAGAAGCCCTGGAGTTCTACCACGATATCACCGTTGGTTGTTCCGAGCCACCTTGGAAGTCTAAAATCAGTGAGATGAATTAAATTCTTGCGGTAAACTAGCCATTCATCCAAAAGTTGAGCAGGCAACTCGTCATCCCACTCAATTCCAGATAACCAAATTTTTTGAATGAAGGCCTTTGCTATTGTTATGACAGGCGCAATCCAACCAAGAGGATCATAAAGTCTCGCAATGTCAGATATGACTTTGCGTTTGGTCACAGGGGTTTCCAGAGGAGGAAGTTGAACAGTATATTGAAATTCGTCATTTCGTCTATTCCAGGTCAATCCCAATATTTTCATAAGTGCATCAGAATTTAAATCAAAATTGTCTTCTTTAGATTCTTTCTTATCATCTTCAATTACTCGCAGTAGTTTCTCATCACTGGTAGCCCACTTTTGTAGCTGGAAACCACCACGAGTGAGAAGGTCGGTCAACTCTCGATATAACTGGATGCCTTCTTCAACGTTATGACAACCAGACATGAGGTCATCGATGTAAAATTCTTTAAGAACTTTGCCAGCAGCTAAAGGAAAATCACTTCCTTCATCGTGCGAAAGTTGTTGCAATGATCGTACAGCCAAGTATGGTGCCGAGGATGTCCCAAATGTAACTCTAGTAAGCCTAAGATGTTGGATCTCTGAACTCGGATCATCACGCCACAAAAGACGCTGGAAATCAACATCGTCCTCAGCAACCTTCACCTGTCTGTACATCTTGACAATGTCTGCAATGAGACTGATGCGGTAACACCGCCAATTCATAATAATGTGCCTTAAATCTGGTTGTAGAGTTGGGCCAACCATGAGATCTTTGTTTAATGAGGTCTCGTTGTTAAGGACACATGAGCCATCAAAGACTACTCGAACCTGCGTTGTCTTTTTGTCATTTCTTACAACCGCGTGATGTGGCAAGTAAACGGCAGTTGTCTTATCTCTATCTGACTCTGGGACCACCTCCATATGGCCAAGCTTCAAGTATTCATTAATGACTTCGGAATATTTAATGCGAAATTGTGGGTTACTCGAAAACCTTTTCTCCAGCATGTGAAATCGTTTTAGGGCAATTTCATAAGAATTACCAAATTGACACTCTGGTACTTCTTCTCTGAATGGTAATTTTACGACGTAACAACCCTCACCATCTCTTTTGGTAGTTTTGACGTAAAACTCCTCACATTTCCGCTCTTCTTCCGTGAATTGCTTAACGTTGACAGATGTGAGCTCTTCTAACTCCCAAAATTTCTTCAATAAGTCGTTGTCGCTGACTTTAGTGTGCATGCTTGAAATTTTGTTGTGTTGTGTGTTAGGATTTAAATGCGAGTATATTTGACCTGAAAGAATCCAACCAAGCGTGGTTTTTTGCGCAATCGGAGAACCTGGTGAACCCTTGATAACTCCATTTAATAAAATTTGGCCATACACTTCAGCACCGAGAAGCAAGTCTATTTTACTAGGCGTGTCAAATGAGGGATCAGCTAATTCCAAAACTGGAAATTGATTTGACAACACCTTGACTGCAATCTTCCTTTCAGGAAGAAGTGAAGTTAACTTGCCAAGAACATGAGCTTTAACCTGCAGTGAAAAATTGGGATTATGGCGTGATTGAATGATGATCTTAACGATCCACTTCGACTGCACGGTAGTACTTTGATCACTGCCTAATCCTGAAATATAGCTCACGTCTGGGATCTTCTTCAAACCTAACATTTGGACGGCAGACTCTGTAATAAAAGAGGCCTGCGAACCTTGATCTATAAGGGACCTCAAAACAAATGTACCTGTTTTCGACTCTACTTTAACCAAAGCAGTGGCCAATAGAATTTGGCAATTCAAATTAGAAAAGCAGGTTACAATATTTGATGCCTCCTCCTGTGATGTTGATGGTACTGCTGAAGTTGAAACATTTTCCGCAGACAGACCATTGTTTATAGAAGTACTATTGGAGACTGATTTAGGGTGAAGCAAAGAGTGATGCTTCTTTTTACAAATACGACAGCAAGTTGACTGACGGCATGAAAATACGGAGTGGTTAGATCCAAGGCAATTAAAACATAACCTATTGGTTTGTACAAAGTTACGGCGAATATCAACATTTTCGCTCGCGAATTTTTTACAATGACATAGCTTATGAGTATCCGAACAGAAAATACAAGATGCGTTTGTGGTAACATGCATTGCTTTTGATGAAGTGTTACGAGGAATCAATTGTGACTTAGTTTTATTATTTAAAAAATCAGGTTTATTATCTAAAAATTCGAGTGATTTAGAACGAGATTTTAAAAACTTAAAGAAATCTGTCAATGTTGGCACATCATATGTAAGCTTACTGACTTCAACTTCCCATAGCTTTTTGGACTCATTGTCTAATTTAAAGAACAAAATATATGTAACAATGATATCCCAAGTGCTCACATCAAACCCCAAATCTGTAAGACCACTCAAACAATCATTAGTGGTATTTAGCAAATCCCTAATCGCAGTTGCAGACTCTGATGTAACGTGCTTTTGGTTAATAAATCTTTTTAGAAGCTCGTTTGCTAAGAAACGTTTGTCATTAAAACGTTCCTCCAGTTTCTGCCAACATTTTTTGTAATTAGATTCTGTGATGGGTTCATGCCTTAAAAGCTGCTCTGCTTCGCCGGCTAAGAGACTTCTTAAATAATGCAGTTTTTGCAAGTCGTCCAATTCTTCACTGTTATCGACAATAGACAAGAATAGTGCGCGAAAACTTGTATACTCTGTATATTTACCCGTAAAAATAGGGATAGACATTTTCGGGAATTTCACAGCGAAAGATTGGGCGCCTTTATTAGATACAGTAGGTTCATTGCTTGTATTTATTTTACCAACAGGGTTAGGTTTCAATTTCGACAATGCTTCCTTTAATTCACTCTTATACTCTATATAAAATTCTTCGGTTTCATCATATGTGTCATTCTTGTAGTATGAAGATTTCATCAAAACATCACTTTCAAACTTCGATATAATTGTCTTATGTGTTTCGTTAAATGATGACCAATGTTGTTCCAAAGATTCCAAACGCGTCTCTAAGTAGGGTATAGTAATCCTGTCTTTCGGCGATTTTTTAAAGTTAGATCTTCCTTTTATAAGTTTACGTTTGATATCTTCTTGAATGTTACTGTACGAATCCATTTTAAAACTTGTACAAAAAAAAATGTTTCTTTTTTTTTTTTTTTTTCTAAAAATTTTCTAAGTCTAAAATTTTTTCAAAGTCCAAATTTCTTCAAAATATTCTAAGTGTTTGGCAATCTATGTTGAAACCGGCGTGGATTCCCCGTATGTTCACTTTTTGCGTAATTATTCTAAGTCCATGCAATTCCAATCCAAAATTTTCTAAGTTCATGCATTAATTCTTCGAAATTTTCTAAGTTCCGATACTCTTGAATTTTAACTAAGTTAATAATAAAGTACTCACTATTCACTTATATAGCACTTCACCTTTTCCTGGCCCAACCGCCGTATCGGCAATCCGTTCCTGCTCCGCGTGGCTCCACCGGTGCTTCGTGACGTCACTGACGCTGTCTGCAGACGTCAAACTCGTCGTCCGATGGTGGTACCGCTGCGCCGTCCTCCAGTCAATTAAGTCACTACTGATCGTCCGACTCGTCAAGGACCATGAACAAATGCCAAAAATCGAGTCTACCTAGGTCTGATCTGGATCTTAGTACCAACAAAAATAAAACTATTGGTAGGATCGAGGATAAAATTTATTGCCATCAAAAACTATATCAATATTGAACAGAATTTATTTATAGCGCCATTTAACATCGCTTACTTAACTAACAGCGCCATCTGTTGGCAAAGTTTTGAAACTACACTTTTAACACTTTTAGAAATGAATTTTATCGTGTAATCATTTTATTATAGCGAAAAAAATACAGTCCATTTACGGGCTATTAATGTATTTTTACATAATTTGTAATAATTTACATAATTTCGGGGTGTAAGTGGTACATCAACATCTTTGTACCAAAACCAACTTCACCCGCACGCAGTGCACCCGGCTGACTGACAAACAAAGCTCTGGCGAAAAGAGAGATAGGGAGCGTAATTGTAAGCTACCCGACTGGGGTACGGTAACCGCTTGACATCAGGCGGGCCGTATGCTTGTCTGCCACCCATCGCGGCGTCGTAGTATAATATAATAATAATAATAATAAAAAAAAAAAAAAAAAAAAAAAAAAAAAAAAAAAAAAAATGACGCTGTCTTTGTCACATCTACTTTTTTGTTAAAATTTTTTATTGTTTGTTATTTTTCATATTCTAACATCATATTCACATTTTTAAAGATATATTTATCAAGCAAGACTATATAATAAATAATATTTAAGAAGCCAAACATTTTAGAGTGAAAAATATAGATAAACAAATATGAGCAAAGAGCACCATGACAATGATTGTCAAAAACGTCAAGTGATAAATACGATGAATATGAAATTATAACAAATATAAATAATGATTACAAGAGCAAGACAGAAACTAGTGTCACAGACCAACGCACGCCCACCACCACCCGCTTCGCCTAGCTCCACGTCATCGGAGGAGCAATATGCCACACCTCCGACCTCCAACGTGTCGAGCGACGAGGACGGGCTATCGCCGCCCCCGTCGCCGCCGAGACCTGCGCGACGAAGAGGACGGCCCCCGCTACCGGCCGGCTTGGGGTCTTCGGGGCACCCTGCCCCGCGACAGGCTCCCGCTACCGGTGGTGTAGTGCGACGCATGAGGTGGACAAATTCTATAAATGAAAACGTCATGCGCGCCTACTATAGGGCAACAGAGGGGGGAAGCAATCTCAGTGCGTATCGTGCTCGTATGCTTCCACTGTTTCAGGTGCTTGAACCGACTGTCACCGTTTCTGTTCAACGTTTGTCGGATCAAGTGAGGGCTATCCAGCGTTGCCGTTTGCTGGATGAGCCTACGCTTGAGCGACTTCGTCGGGAAATGCGACCTGTACACGTAGTCACCGAGGTAAGTCAAACTCCGACTGCGGTGATGCCAAATAACATACATTCGGCAACAACGCAAGCGGAGGATGGACCAGTACCAGATGAATATGTGAACACGAGCGTAGATCCATCCCAGGATGATGAGCAACTGAGGAGGGCATTGGATGAGGCGCTTTATGCGTACAGATCCACACCGATTACCGAAAGACCGCGCCTACCACGTTTGCCCGTGCATAGACAAAATATGGCACTTATGGGGGCTCTAGACCGCTTACTAGATTCCTACTTGGAATCTAGCCGAGACCTTGCTGATACACACTCGATACTCTACTGTGCAGCCATCGCGGCCTGTCGCTTGGCTCGGGTCAAATTTCCGGATTGTGACCGAGCCTCGCGACCAACTGTCGATGTTCCTGCATGGCAAGTGAGAATCGAGCGGCGTATCAGCGCGGCTAGAGCCCTCATAGGGAAACTAATCTGCTTCAGATCGGGTAATAATCGCCCGAGAGTTATGCGCTTTGTGCACCAAGCATTTGCTGGGACCAATATTAGGCCCCAGGATTATATGCATTGGATCACAGAGCGCATAGACTTTCTGAAGCAGAAAGTGTATGCATGGGCAAACCGTATCCGTCGTTATAGGCAGCGTGTGGATAGGTACCATCAGAATCGGCTTTTCCAATGCAACGAAAGGAAAGTATACCGAACTTGGGAGAGACCCACTAACAGTGTGGTTGATAGGCAACTTCCGACCGCTAATGCTGTGTCACAGTTCTGGCAAAGCATTTGGTCGGTGCCTATCAACCACACAGAGGGAGCATGGATTGACGTTGTCGAGCGAGCGTGTGAGTCGATCGGAAACATGGAGGCTATTTCCATCAGCCCCCAGGACGTTAGCTGTGCAATCCGAACGGTAAATAACTGGAAAGCTCCAGGACCGGACGGATTGCACAACTTTTGGCTCAAGTGGTTCCGTCGCTCGCATGCTCTCTTGGCAACTCAGTTCCAAGAAGCTCTTGAAGTTGGATCTCTACCAAGTTTTATGACCGGTGGTATTACTTTCCTGCTCTATAAAAATGGTAGTGCCACGGAAGCTAAGAACTATAGATCCATCACGTGCTTGCCAACATTGTACAAGCTCCTTACATCCATTCTGACATCTAAAATTACTAAACACATTGAGTGTAATAATATTTTGGCCATCGCTCAGAATGGGTGTAGGGTTGGGTCCCGTGGTACTAAAGAGCTCCTTCTCATTGACACAGCCGTTTGCCAACAGGTCCGCCGAAACAGGAAGAACCTCTCTGCCGCCTGGATTGACTACAAAAAGGCCTATGATTCGGTGCCTCATTCATGGCTGAGGAGGGTGCTGGAGTTGTATAAAATAGATTCAACTCTATGCTCCTTTCTCGGCTCATGTATGGGGCAGTGGACCACAGTCCTTTGTCAACCGGGTTGCCGAGTTTCTCCTGAGTCGGTGGACCGTATAAGGATTGAACGTGGTATCTTCCAGGGTGACAGCCTGAGCCCGTTATGGTTTTGTCTAGCTCTGAATCCACTTAGCACTCTGTTAAGGGATTCAGGGTTAGGCATCCGACTTCATAAAGAGGGTGAGATCATCTCTCATCTGCTGTATATGGATGACCTCAAGTTGTTTGCACCAAACAAACCAGACCTTTTGGAGTTACTAAAAGTAACAGAAACTTTCAGTAGGTAACGCCATTTGTATGGAGTTTGGTGTTGACAAATGTGCGGTCATGCATGTACAGCGGGGTAGAGTTGCAAACTCGGAAAGTTTGCAACTCTCGGAGACGATGTCCCTCAGATCTCTTTCTGAAGTCGAAACCTACAAATATCTTGGTATGTCGGAGTCTTTAGGTATAGCCGCCGGGGACATAAAACAATCGGTGACGGACCGATTCTTTGGTCGCCTGACAAAAGTCTTAAAAAGTCTGTTGTCGGGTGGTAATAAGGTTCGGGCCTTCAACGGCTGGGTTATGCCCCTGCTGATATACACCTTCGGCATACTAAGGTGGACTCAGAAGGAACTGGACGCCCTGGATGTAAAGGTCCGAAAACTGCTTACGACGTATCGCATGCATCACCCACGATCATCAGTGATGAGATTGTACATCCCACGGAAGTGTGGGGGTCGTGGCTTTTTAAATGCCAAAAACCTACACAACCGTGAGGTGTGCAATCTCAGGGAATATTTCCTAAACTGTGATAGTGGGATGCATCGCGACGTTGTAGCAGTTGATAAGGGCCTTACACCACTATCCTTGGCAAACGAGAATTGGCGTAAACCATCTGTGCTTACCACCCAGGGCCGCAAGGATATATGGAAGAGCAAGGAGCTACATGGGCGATTCTACCGGGCTCTGAATGGGCCTGATGTAGACTCGCTCGCGTCGGTGGCCTGGCTACGTTTCGGCAACCTCTTTGGGGAAACCGAAGGTTTTGTCTGTGAAATTACGGACGAAGTTATCAAGACGAATAACTACAGGAAATATATCCTGAAGGACGGTACGGTCGACATCTGTCGAGCATGCCACCGTCCCGGTGAGTCACTCAGGCATATTGTTTCCGGTTGTTCTCATCTTGCTAACGGCGAGTACTTGCATAGACACAATCAAGTAGCTAGGATTATACACCAGCAACTTGCTCTTAAATATCGCCTTGTGAGCTCTGAAGTACCATACTACAGGTATGCACCTGCGCCAGTTCTCGAGAACGGTAGTGTCACGCTCTACTGGGACCGGTCTATTATCACGGACAGAACTATTGTCGCAAATAGACCTGATATCGTGGTATTAGACCGGGTGACGAACCGTGCAATTCTTGTTGACGTCACCATTCCCCATGATGAGAACCTCGTTAAGGCCGAGAAAGAGAAACTTTCTAAGTATTCGGACTTGGCCCACGAGGTTACCAACATGTGGCATGTGGACTCAACGATTATTGTTCCGATAGTCGTATCAGTAAACGGACTTATAGCTAAGAGCCTCGACCATCACCTCGAGAGGCTCTCGCTAGGCAGTTGGGTCAAGAACCAGCTACAGAAGGCGGTTCTCCTGGACACGGCCCGCATCGTGAGAAGGTTCCTCACTCTGGAGCCCTGACCACCGGTAGTTTGAGTCTTCGCTCCACTATCGGCGGGTGCCCCTGTTTTTTTATATTTTTAAATGTATTTTTTTTTTTATATATTTATATTTAAAAATGTAAAAAAAAGGAGAAAAATATTAAATAAATGGTATAATAATAAGTTATGTAATTTTTGAAATTATTCATTATAAACGAACATTAATTATAAGAGTTTAATCTTATCTCTTTATAATATAAGTTTAGAAATAAAAATCAATTTCGTTTCGGCGGTAGGTGCCACAGACCGATAAACCCTTCTTTCTATAACGGAACCAACGGAACTAAACAAATAGTAGTGGCTCCGTTAGCGTTGTAGTAAAGTGCACTCTTCCGACGGAATGAAATGAAAGTTTCATTCCGTTTACTGCGCCCTCTCGTGTCGATTTGATTTATTGTTTCAGCGTTTGTTTGGTGCGCTTTGAACCGTGATTGTTCGCGCCACCAACATATGGCTGCTGTGAAAATAAGATGAAAATAGGGTCTTTGTAAAACAATATTCTTTTGAAGTATGAATTTCGAATCGGTAGAACATTAGATCAATGTGATAGACGACTACATCGAATATAGAACCAATGGAGCAATTCAATTTCGCAATCTATGATTTATCACTTTTTTTTATACTACGTCGGGTGGTAGGCAAGCATACGGCCCGCCTGATGTGAAGCGGATACCGTAGCCATATTAACGCTCACAACATAAAATATCGCTCGCGCGCCTCCACCCCCGCTGCTAACGCAGCATCTCCTTCCCTTCTGGTGACCTCACTCACTCGCAGGAACACAACGACCCTCAAAGGAATTTTTATTTGGCTGCGGTATTCTGTGAAGTGGAGGTACATTCCCCAGTCGGGTAGCTTACAATTACGCTCCCTACCTCTCTTTTCGCCAGAGCTTCGTTTGTCAGTCAGCATCGTGCACCGCGTGCAGGTGAAGTTGGCTTTGGTTCAAAGAAGTTGATGAACCCCATTACACCCCGAACTGTTGGAAGTTAAAAGGTAATACTGACAACATTGGGCGTCGACATTCAGTATAATCTGTGCTTCGAAGGGCACGTTACGCCGTCGGTCTGGGCTGCTGTCACTAGATAACAGCCGTTAAGCCAAGTCAGTGGTCTTTAGGCGGCTCGAAAACTGACCTCCACTAACCCGCAGTTAGGCAGCGTGGTGGAGTATGCTCTTCACCCCTACGATTGTGGGTCCTTCCCCAGCAGGATGAATTAGGGTTAACAACGACGACTATCAAGGTTACACCCATGTTTATTGTGCCAACACCGAGTGTCAACTGTCAACTCCCTGAACTGATAAACTGAAGCTAAAATCATTATTTTTTTTTATTGCTATTGTCTCGGCGCAGGACGATCGTACTAATTATCGGCGTGTAGGTATGGAGGAGGAGGTAAGGTGATATAGTGTATATCTTGCAATTACAACACGTGCATATGTGTTGTAGACGCTGTTTGATAGATAGATAGAATATGCTTTATTTGCACAATAAGAGTATAGAGATTACATTTTTTTTTTTTTTTTTTTTTTTTTTTTTTTTTTTTTTTATACTACGTCGGGTAGCAGACAAGCATACGGCTCGCCTGATCTGAAGCGGTTACCGTAGCCATATTAACGCTCGCAACATAAAATATCGCTCGCGCGCCGCCACCCCCGCTGCCATCGCAGCATCTCCTTCCTTTCTGGTGACCTCACTCACTCGCAGGAACACAACAGCCCTCAAGGGAACCGTTATTTGGCTGCGGTATTCTGTGAGGTGGAGGTACGTTCCCCAGTCGGGTAGCTTACAATTACGCTCCCTACCTCTCTTTTCGCCAGAGCTTCGTTTGTCAGTCAGCAGGGTGCACCGCGTGCAGGTGAAGTTGGCTTTGGTTCAAAGATCTTGATGAACCACTTACACCCCAAAACTAAAATTATTAACAAAATGTTTATGTGCAACAAGGCGGCCTTATTGCTGAAAGCAATCTTTTCAAGGCAACCTTGAGTAACGAAACAATGCATGAAGTGGATGGGGTTCGCAAGAAAGCACATACAAATCATATATAAAACATAGATATAAACATACATACATATATATTCACATACACATACATATACACATATATACGTCTATATATACACACTCACATATATAAATACATGTAAACAATGAGAGAGAAAAAAAAATCATAATATATATTAAATTACATACTTACATAGCTTAAATATAAATAAATAACAAAGCTAATAATATCAGTATACAAAGATGGAGTCAAAGCGAAAGGAAATAATCATGTACAGTCTTTTTGAAAACTTCAATAGATTTTCGCTTCTGATAGTCACAGGTAAGTTATTCCAAAGCCTTATGCCTTGAAATATAGCCTTCTAGATTGGTGAAGGGGCCAGATCGTGAAAACTGTGAAAAGAGTGTTACGATTTTTCATATTTAACCTATTTAGATATGATTGATATCAATGATAATTTGTATATATTACAATCAAAGACCAAAAATTATTGTATGATTATATTAAACTCTTAAAATCTAATAGTTGTTTTATAATAAAGGTCAACAAACGCACAAAATTGAGAAAAAATGCAAAAACATGCCTTCGTATTTTTCAGATTTAACCCAATAAATCAACACAAATTGATAAAAAGAAACACTTTTTGAACACTGAAGAAACCAATAAATATAACATATACTTTTTTTTTTGTACCTTTACAAACAAAGACTTCCTCTTTTAAAGCCCTAAAATCTAGATATGTTTTACGTAAATTCTCCATAGAAAAATGTATGAAAAATGACGCACATTCCGATATTACGAATTAGTACACAGCGTCGCCGCTAATCGCCAGTGTGTTTTTATATGTCAAGGTGACACCACGCGCGTCGGATGCTCCAGCAAAATTACGTGTTGTGAATTTGTGTTTTTTGTGAAAAACTGTAAGTATAACTAATTTACCAATATAATGAATGTATATAAATCGTAAAAAATACAAAGAATGAATTAGATACTTTGTTGAGTAGGTTATTTTATGAACCTTGTAAAATATGTATCAATTCAGGCTTGAAACATGATTTCAACATGCTATAGCCAATATCATAAACGTATCTAGTCGGTAATCGAGGGTTTTTTTCGCAGGACTGATTGAATTTGAATTTGCCAGGGAAAAGAAAATTTAGTACGCATTATAAAAATATGAAAGCCAAAAGATCTCGGAAAAAATGTAAGTTCCTTCCTACTTATTTATTTATCTGCCTACTTTACTACGTCTTGTCCTAAATACCTACCTAGAAAAAAATTACGAGATTTCTGTGAAAGTGTCATGTAAAAATCCTAGTTTTATTTGTGTGCTTATCCTGTCTAAGTAGTAATAATAATATAATTTATTTTCATTTGAACAGGGTACATTACAAAGCTAATACAATACCTATGTCATATGATTTAGATCGCTTGATTCAGACATATACAATAGCATGTAAATATTGGTTTGTATTATAAGTAATAAAGTCAATTTCTACCTAGTATTCGTTTTCATGTTCATCATTATTGTCTAAATATCAGATTGTGGAAGTAGGTATGTTTCATAACAGAAATAGCACGGGCACGCGGCTTTGTCGACATACTTACCGCCAAAGAGACGCGACGCGCCTAGGGTCTGGTGTTGTACAAAAATTACAAAATAATTATAAAGTGGATAATAATGATGAATAATATTTCCAGTATTGAAAATAAAGAAAACCTTCAGGCCGAGACTCCAAGCAACACTGCTATGCTTAGACTACACACTATAGACGTAAGTTGTTATACGTAATTCTTGTAGACTTATTACATAAATAAACAAACTACCTTGGGGTGTAAGTGGTTCATCAAGTCTTTAAACCAAAGCCAAATTCACCTGCATGCGGTACACCCTGCTGACTGACAAACGAAGCTCTGGCGAAAAGAGAGGTAGGGAGCGTAATTGTAAGCTACCCGACTGGGGAATGTACCTCCACCTCACAGAATACCGCAGCCAAATAACGGTTTCCTTGAGGGCTGTTGTCTTCCTGCGAGTGAGTGAGGTCACCAGAAAGGAAGGAGATGCTGCGATGGCAGCGGAGGTGGCGGGGGTGGCGGCGCGCGAGCGATATTTTATGTTGCGAGCGTTAATATGGCTACGGTAACCGCTTCAGATCAGGCGGGCCGTATGCTTGTCTGCTACCCGACGTAGTATAAAAAAAAAAAAATACCTAGTTAGTGATGGACGAAGACAAAATCTCAGTAGGGTGAAGTCTTCTAGTATCGGCCTCCTCCTAATATCGGCCTTTGCGAGAAAATGGAATATAGGGTAAGTGCTCCATTGAATGAACCCTTAAGGGCATTCCAAACTTTGAAAATTACAGCCAGCTACTTATGAGATCCTAACCAAAAAATATTTTATTTTATTATGTTCACAATTTATTCATGATTGATACAGTATACATATTTTAGCAAAAATGCTGATAGTTATTGAGATAATCTGCATTTTATACAAATATGGGGTATATTTGTATAAAATGCAGGTTATCTCAATAACTATCAGCATTGAACACACAAATCACCAGAGAATGAACAAAAAAATCCAGTGAATAAACCTTTTGAAACCCATTGAATGAACTACCACTTTTATATATCAGTTCTATATATAAATTATTATGTAAGAGTTTATTTCGGGTAATTGTTATTGTAAATATATATATTTTTTTATTATATTAAATAGACGATATGATTACTATTATAATTGCGTGTTACTTGATATTTTATAACCTAAAGAGAACTATCTAACATTTTTTTTTATACCACTAAGGTGGCAAACAAGCATACGGTCCGCCTGATGGAAAGCAGTTACCGCAGCCTATGGACGCCTGTAACACCGGAGGCATCACATGCGCGTTGCCGACCCTGTAAAAACCTCTTCAAGCCCTTTTTGAAGAACCCCATGCTGTAGTCTCCTGGGAAAACCTCAACAGGCAATTCATTCCACAGCTTGATAGTACGTGGAAGAAAACTTCTCTGGAACCGCACAGTACGTGACCATTTCGGTTCTAAAGTGTGAGGATGAATTCCCTGTCGATGGCGAGCGGTGCGACTGTAGAAGGAAGCCGTGGGCATCATGTCAAACAACTCCTCTGAACACACCCCATTGTACAAACGGTAGAACACACAAAGGGACGCAAAATCTCTTCTCAGACTTAAAGGTTCTAAACCGTCTGTCAGTTTGGGATCGTCAACAATCCTCACAGCACGCCTTTGAATCGAGTCACAGGGTGCAAGCTGGTATCTAGGCGCTCCCGCCCATAGATGGCAACAGTACTCCATATGCGGCCGAACTTGAGCTTTGTATAAGTCTTTGCCGCGGGTTGAAGTAATGTTTCGCCCTGTTGAGCACACCTAGTTTCTTCGATGCCAGCTTGACCTTCCCCTCCAGATGACATCGAAACTGGACGTCGCTGGAGATGTCAACACCTAGAATACCAATACTATTGGCGATGGTGAGGGGTGTGTTTTCGAAGTGTGGAGCCACAGCAAATGGGGTTTTCTTAGCGGTGAACGCGCAGACTTGTGTCTTAGAGGGGTTAAATCGCACTAAGTTCTGTCGCCCCCAGTCGGACACTCTACTTAGTGTGCTCTCAATTTGCGACACAAGTTGTTCGCGGCTCTCCTCCACCAAAGAACGAGGGATATTTGCGCGGCCCGTGTAATAAGTGTCCCCGGTGCTGTCGTCCGCATAACAATGAATGCTGTCATTATACAACATATCATTAACATGCAGCAGAAACAGCGTCGGGGACAATACAGAACCCTGCGGGACGCCAGCATTGATGTCCATGCTATCGGAGCAACTGCCATCTACAACGGCTCTAATGCTTCTGCTGGACAAGAAGCTAGCAACCCATTCGCATAGCCCCTCGGGCAGACCGTAAGGCTAAGATGCCAAATGCTTAAAACATAATATTAATACTGGATTATTATTATAAAATATTTAATATTATTATTCATCACTTCTATGTTAGATTCTCCTTTCTCTTCTAAACTATTATATTTCTATAATAGAAGATTGGTTCTATATGTCATCATTATTTATTAATTTCTTTTTAGCTTGCATTTTGCTGTCTTTCCATGGTCGTTTTAGCTGAAAGGCACTTCTATGTGGAGATCTTTATTTATTTTATTTAATCAGTTCACTCCGTCTGGTTTTCGTCCTGGGCACAGTACTATTACTGCACTTCTAAAAGTTACTGAAGATATCAGGCTAGGTATGGAGGATAAACTGGTAATAATAAAAGAACACCTCGTTCGAATATTGGTCAAAAAATTGACAATCGTTTATAAAAGTTGTGTACAAAAAATTAGCCAACTGCATTAAGGCTAAGATGCCAAATGCTTAAAACTGTGTGTTCATTGACTAGATTTTCTTCAATTTCGTGATCCAATTATCGAACACCCCTATAATTTATTTATGATAATTAAAATTTATGCAATCTGCTTTTTGTAAGATAAAACAGTTCTTTTTACATCCTACTATCAAATTTTGTTAACACTATCACACTTATAGTGTCTACAAAGTGAATATCAAAACACGAAGTCTCAGCAATGCCCTAAATTCTGCTCCATACAATCAAAAATACGACAGAATACTTTCATTTTAGGCGTTGGCGATTTTGAAACTATAGGTCACAGGCAAATACCTGTGTGTTCAGTTGACGTAATATAATGTTTCGATTGAGAAAAAAATACTGGCTTGAGTAGAAAAGCTTAGATTTCTTATTATATTGAAAAATGTGTGTTTTGTTCATTCACTGGTGGGTGTTAATTCACTGGAGCACTTACCCTAACTATTAAAATAACCCTAAAATTATAATAGTTTTTATTCAAAAAGCGACTCTATATGCGAATAATCCATATTTTGGTGCGGGTGCTTCAATATTTGAACGTTCAGTTGGCAATAGAGCACGCGCCGGTACCGACTTGTGTCGTTTAGTGGCAGTGGCGAGTCAAATCCCGGTTGCGAGCGCATTGAGTTAGTTAGTATTTAAATGGAATTAAACATACCTATGGTATTTTATATTGTTTTTTATTGAAGAAAAACCAAGGTTTTTACATTTACTTGTCTTTTTTATGAAATAATCGCAGGGTCGAGGTTAGGGATCTTTATTTATTGATAAATCCCAATATCGGCCACCCGGCCGACATTAGGAAAATGCATGAAAACGCTAAACAACATGTTTAGCTATTTTTTATGTTAACAGGAATATTAATAAGGTTAAAAATGAAACAACAGCTTTTTTTATTAAAATTATTGTCCTGAACCGACTTTACAAACAACCAGTTTTTATTACGTTTATTTATATAAAACGTTCAAGATTTTGATCTAGTGTTATGTGTTTCAAAGATGTATTCTAAGGGAGTTCTTAGCTATGTTTGAAGAAATTTGGCCCATTCTTTTTTAATTATTTTTTATAAAAAAAAATAAAGCCATTATCTTTCTTTACAGGAACTAGTTATTGAAAACAGTCAAGAGGGAAAGGTGGATGAAGTGGAAGTTGGGCGTAGAGTAATAGATATTTCTTTTTTTATAAAGCTCTTCAGGCCATAGAGGACCACGGTCCAATGGATTGTAAGTTAAGTTACCTCAGTATAATAGGTGAAGTAAAAGTTGGTCTGGACTCAAAACTCATCATGAAATGTAGTATGTGTAGTATGAAGTTTACTGTGTGTTTGGTTGAAAAGAAAGAAGATAGCATGGAAGTGAATCATCAAATTGTATCTGGTATCATATCATCTGGTGGGAGCTACTCTCAGTTAAAAACATTAACTGCCGCAGTAACCGTTACCAATCATGTCACCTTCATTATACAATGAAATTAATAATACGGTTTGCGATTGGTGGTAAAAGACAGCAACACATTCCATGGCAGAAGCTGTCAAGGAAGAAGCAGAGTACGCAGTCTATAGGTAGTGTTGATAAAAATGGTACACCATTAATATCTGTTGCTGTTGACGGTTGTTGGAGGAAGAGATCTTATGGTAAGAATTTTTCCGCCTTATCCGGCGCAGCTGCGATAATTGGCATTAAAACTAATAAAGTATTGTTTTTTGGAGTTAAAAATAAATACTGCGTAGTCTGTGCACGAGCCGCAAAGAACAACAGTCAGCCCCCGGAACACCATTGTTTCAAGAATTATTCAGGATCATCTACCGGGATGGAATCGACCATAATAGTTGAGGGGTTTAAACGTTCCATTGTTGATCACGGTGTAATTTATAATAAATTTGTAGCAGACGGCGATTCCAGTACTTATAAAAAAATATTAGATTCGCGTCCGTACGATAATTTAATAGTAGAGAAAATTGAATGCAAAAATCATCTTTTACGAAACTACTGCAATAGCTTGGAGAAACTGTCGAAAGACACTAAGTATCCTTGCGAATTGCGGAAATTCCTAAAAGAAAGGTATTTGCGTTTAAGAACGGGTGTAAAATGCGCGATTAAATATTGGGCGGATCAAAATCAGTCACTCGAAGAAAAAATAAAAAATCTTAGTGAAGATATCCTAAATGGTCCACAACACGTATTTGGTAATCACCAACATTGCAAGGAGTATTTCTGTAGACCTGATACTCGTCGAATAGAACCTGTTGGATTACTTCCAACAATTGTTGGATGCGGATTAATGGACGCGGTAGAAATTTTAAGTAAAAGACTGTCATATCATTCTAGAAGTTTAATTCATAATTGCACAAGTAATATAGTTGAAAGTTTTAACGGAGTAATTGCCAAATTAGTTGGGGGTAAGCGTGTAAATTATTCTTCCCGTGGTTCTTATGCGGGCCGATGCGCAGCTGCTGTTGTGTCTTTTAATACGGGATCGATTCACAGTAAAACTCATGAAGTCATATTTAAATGTAGTCCGATTCCTTTGATCGCGAAAGTGGAAAATTGTAATCGTAGAAACCGTTTAATTGCTAAACCTAAATTAAGATTGAAAAAAAGCCACAACACTGTATCGAAAGACGCTCACTATGGACCAAACTGCGAAAAACCTGATCTGAGTCCAGAATTATATGAGAAAGCCAAGCCATCTTTTTTAGCCGATTTAAAGTTGTCTTGTGCTGAAAGAGAGGAGCTTGAAAGGTCGACCCATTTGCAAAGAAGTAGTGCTGAGTGGATGAGTACAAGGAGAAAATTACTAACCTCATCATCATTCGGGGAAGTTTGTAAAAAACGAGAGAGCACAAGTTGTGCTGCTTTTGTTGGTAAAATCGTTTATGGTAGTAATATCTCCAGTTTGCTTGCTGTACGGTACGGTATCGAAAACGAAGAAACCGAAATTAGACAGTTATAAATTCAAAAGAATATTAGTATACAAGGTTGCGGTTTGTTCGTCGACGATCAATATGAATTTCTTGGTAATACACCAGATGGCATTTATGCAAACGGTTTAATTGAAATTAAGTGCCCACATTCTTTAACTGGCATGACTCTTGATGAAGCAATGGCCAAACATACCTTTTGGGCAAGGCTTCCAAGAGTTATGTCATAAATAAAAATCATAACTGGTATTTCCAAATTCAGGGACAGGTACATATTACTAAAAGAAACGTTTGCATGCTTGGCATCTGGTTTGGTGCTACTGTACCTATGAAAGTTTATATTTTAGAAAAGGACGACAAATTTTGGAACGAGAAAATGGAGATGAAATTAGTTAGGTTTTATTACGATTGCCTACTTCCAGAATTAGTTGATCCTCGGCAGTCACGAAGCATGCCCATTCGTGACGCGCCCAGTATCATAGAGGCTATGAAAGAGAGGAAAGAAAGAGCTTTACGTGTTTTGAAAGAGAAGAACGCCTAATGGTTTTGAAAGAGACTGAGGTAACTTAACTATCCAGCCGGTCGATTCACGTAAACACGCCAGTCCAAAAGTCGTTTTAACTTAGAAACTTAGAAATCGCCTTTTGGTTTTCTGTTTTAAACGCACTTACTTATCTAGTCTTGGATTGTCATAAATCTTTCAATAGCTCAATTACTATACAATTCCTATACGATTTTGAAGAGTTACCTGGTGTAAAGAATCATCAAAATTGTTTCAAAAATACAGCGAATTGAGAATCTTCTTCTTTTTTTAAGTCGGTTAAAAGGGCTTAATTTGCAAAAAACGAAGTGACATTTTTAAGTCCCTACGCTACGGTTTTTATTACGTGAATCGGGCAGCTGGTACTCATTCTGATAAGTTTTGCAATAGCAATTGATTTTATCATCAAATTAGCAGAAATCAAAATTTGATCAGTAATCGTTAAAATGAAAAAACATTAGAATTTTGAACTCATATTTTGTTATTGTTTACTTACTTTTAATTAGTATATTAATAATTTATAAACTTGTGTTTCATTTATTTTTGTACAACCCTAGCACGCTTTTTAGATGGCGACTCATATTTGTTATTGTTTACTTACTTTTAATTATATGAATCATTTTTATACTTTCGTATACTAGCGTAGCAAAAGTTATTAACTCAAAAATTACAAGCAAACAAAGTTGAAAAAAAAGTTGACATGGCCGATAATTGGTGCCACCACCCTATTTGAGTTTACGCAATAGGCACATTTCCTTGCGTAGAGATATACACTAGCGAGGAAAGCTCGATGTTATTTCGACCGTACTTCCTACTGAATTTGCAATTATTTTGTTGAATGAATATTTTACGAAATAAGAATAAACTTTGGTAGGAAAATTACAAATAAATACATAGTTGGAATTTTTGGTAAGTAGAATACAAAAAGGTCAGTCCGGACCTGCTCTTGATTGTTTAATATAAATAGAAAAACATAAAAATTGTGTCTCAACTACTCTTATTAATCTAGTAATTAATATTTATTATCATTTTATAACGAAAAACTAGTCTTAGAATATTTTACACTCGTCGTTTATTTCCAATAATTCAACATTTTTGTTATGCTGTAAATATTCAACTTCAATAACAATTGGAACGTTTGTCGCAAAACATTTTGAAAATCGCGCTGTCTTTGGGTCATTCACCCGCCCCGTCGGTTGTTTCAGTAAACAGTAGCGCTGCGGTCGCTCGAAACCGACGTCGCGCCTAGACAATCTGGGCCCTGAACTCAAACGACCTATTCGTTGTTAGTTCTTAGGTTGTCACGTGGTGATTCAATGAATCTTCACATGAGGACATTCACATGCCATAATAAAATTATTATCTTAGGCTAGGAGTAGGACTAGCCGCAATCACCAATTAGGCAATGAACAGTGAAACCCACTGCACGGGGCTAAAACTACGGTTGTCATGAAACTCACAACAAATTTCATCAGAACCAATTAATAGGAGAAGGAAGCTTTTGAGATATGATTTCCCTATAAACGAACAATAAGGCACCAATAGGGTAATAATGAAGATGCAAGCGCCATCGAGTTCTGAACATCTTAATTAAAGTTGAATCTAAGGTAAGTTTTAGGCCCATAAAAAAAGGCCTCCCTCGTTAGTTTTAGTTTTAGTATAAATATCAATTACTGGATTTTTCTTTTCCTAATTCAAAAATGTTCAGGTAACCTATCGTCATTATTGACTATTACATCTCACACTTACGATTTGCCGTTGACGTGGTCATAATGGCTGAATCGCTGGAGGATCTCAATCGAATGTTAAACGATCTCAATGCTGCTTATCGATCCGTGGGGTTGGGGATGAATTTTGACAAAACGAAAGTTATGAACGATCTCATCATCCCTAGCCCGGTTGTCGTAGAGAATGCAGTAATTGAAGTGGTTAAAGACTACGTCTACCTCGGACAGGCCATACAGCTGGGCCGGGGTAATTTCAACAAAGAGATCGATAGACGCATTCGACTGGGCTGGGCAGCTTTTGGGAAGCTTCCGCATATCCTCACCGCAGATATACCCCAATGTTTGAAGACCAAAGTGTTCAATCAGTGCGTCCTCCCCGCTATGACCTACGGTGCAGAAACTTGGACGCTAACCGTTGGGCTGCTTCACAGACTAAAAGTCGCACAGCGAGCGATGGAGAGAGCAATGCTTGGAGTTTCTCTAAGGGATCGAATCAGGAACGAAGAAATTCGACGGAGAACCAAAGTGGTCGACATAGCTCTCAGAGTCAGCGAGTTGAAGTGGCGGTGGGCTGGCCACATCTGCCGAGTCAGCGATGGCAGATGGGAGAGGAAAGTCCTAGTATGGGACGACGAAGCATAGGGCGCCCCCTCTCTAGATGGACCGACGATCTCAAAAACGTGGCTGGTAGCGGTTGGATGCGGAAAGCGGGGGATCGCATATGGTGGAAAGCATTGGGAAAGGCATATATCCAACAGTAGGTAGATACAGGCTGATAATGAAATGATTATGACAGAAAAAATACAACAGAAAATAGCCAAGTGACTTCAGCCATTCTCCAGTGATTGGTACGTTCACCATTGAACAGAATTTTTTTTTGCATAAACTTTAATAAATCGTTCTTTTCTAAGTCATTGTATTAACAGATGGATATTTAAAAGAAAGAGGAGAAGACAATTAAGTAAATAAAAAAATACGATGAAAAAGCATACTAATGGCATACGAACTAAAATTATATCTATCCGAGCCCTTGACTCAATTCTAGTAATTTCTATTAATATAATACATATCTTGTACGATGGAGAGACAGACGACATATTATTATGTGTTGCCTGATAGATTTTATATTTCTAACTAATTCGTATTTACGACGCTATTGAGGAGAGATGAGATACTTGTTGCCTCTTTATTGGCAGTATATTTTTGACTAGCTATTACTGCAGATGCATATACATGTTATTCACATCTTTTCAGTAACTGTAATTGATTACTGTGACGGTAAATAGTGCGAGACTGAGTAAATAAATAAATAATAAATAAATATTGTCAGACAAATTACACAGCGCCATCTAGCCCCAAAGTAAGCGAAGCTTGTGTTATGGGTACTAGACAACTGATAAACATACGTAAATACATTTTTTTTGTAAATACATACTTATGATATGATACATAGAAGACTTATGATACATAGAGTAAATGTCGCAATTAGGTATCTTACTTTTTTTTGTCAAAATAGAGGTAGATAGAAGGTCAATTTCTAATACGTCTAAAATGTTTTAAGAACTTTTTCTTCTTCGTTCGAAATCTTTCGATGTCGACCGAAAGATCTAAATCGATTTTTTAGAACTACGACCTAAAGGGGTTTTCTCAACACTGTCACAAAATACAGACTTTTTATACCACTACGGTGACAAACAAGCATACGGTCCGCCTAATGCAATGTAGTTACCGTAGCCAATGGACGCCTGTAACACCAGAGGCATTACAAGCGAGTTGTCTATCTTGTAAAAACCTCTTCACGCCCTTTTTTGAAAGACCCCATACTGTAGTCTCCTGGTAAAACCTCGACAGGCGGTTCATTCCATAGCTTAATAGTACGCGGAAGAAATCGTCTCTGGATCGGCACAGTACAACATGACCACTTCTTTTTTTTTTTATACTACGTCCGGTGGCAGACAAGCATACGGCCCGCCTGATGTGAAGCGGTTACCGTAACCGTATTAACGCTCGCAACATAATATATCACTTGCGCGCCGCCACCCCTGCTGCTAACGCAGCATCTCCTTCTTTTCTAGTGACCTCACTCACTCGCAGGAACACAACAACCCTCAAGGGAATTGTTATTTGGCTGCGGTATTCTGTGAGGTGGAGGTACATTCCCCAGTCAGGTAGCTTACAATTACGCTCCCTACCTCTCTTTTACGCCAGAACTTCGTTTGTCAGTCAGCAGGGTGCACCACGTACAGGTGAAGTTGGATTTAACCACTTACAACCAAACCACTTACACTTCGGTTCTAATGTGTGACGATGAACTCTCTGTTGCTAGCGAGCGGTGTGACAGTAGAAGGAGGCCGTGGGTCATGTCAAACCGTGTCACAAAATACAAAAGACTATGTATTTTGTGACAGTTGTTTGGTAATTTCAAACAATCAACTATACTAACACAATTATGCCAGTATGGAAAGTTTGTAGTCAAGCACCTAATTCATCAGTGTCCAATAAGAGACATGCCAGGAACATTATAATCACAGACAGACCATTTCCATATAACGCTCGACTATATCTATCAAAGAATAAATAATAGTGGTCAGAGGGCATGCTAGACAGATTTAATCATGCCTATCGCACGAGTTATCGAATTAATGATAATATAATAATAAATACAATCTTTTGTAAAATTTTTAACTAATATACGCCGAAAAATCACTTTTGGAAATGAATAGGCTCCAAAATAACTGACTCTCGAACCGATAAACTTATCACAATTAAAGACCTCGATATGCTTGAGGTTTGTGTCGAAAAAAAAAATAGAGATCGATCATGTCCTTGAGGAGTGATCATCAAATACATTTTCCATTGAAATCAGTGGAAAACATACACTCAGCGAAACTACTCGCTCCATTCAACCTGGATTTCGGCCCCGTGGGCTACAATCCGGCCAAGTAATAATATAAGAGTAACAATAAAGATCGTAAAATGATAACGCTGAAAAATGGTAAGGCTCTCGCTGAAGACGGTATTACAACGGAACTGCGAGGTGAAAAACTGGAGGAACTCCGGTTCTAAAATAACTATAATATCTGTTTAATTCCTTCCTTCACAATGAGACCGCGCCAGTCGCGTTGACCAGGAGTTGGGTCACATATATTTAAATCAAAGTAAAACAATCAACTTTTAACACAATATAGTGAAATCTTTTTATTTATACCACGTATAATAATAACGTAGTAGTAGAGCAGTATAATAAAGTGAGTTTTTTTTTGTCATTTTTACTCTGTACATTAATAGAAACATTACACATAAATATTAAGTTTCTACTGCGGTTTATACACATAAATGACAAATTGACAGGGTTATAAAAATTAAAACTAAAACAAAATTATAAATCTCTATAACTAACTAGGTATATCTCTATCTACAGGAGGCAGTACTTTACGCACTTTATCAGAAACCAAGTCAATTAATTATAACTTTTTTGTATAGATTTAGGACATTGACACACGCTTAACGCAGTACCTAGTCACAAAAGTTTTTTTTTATACTACGTCGGGTGGCAGACAAGCCCCGCCCCGCCTGGTGTGAAGCGGTTACCGTAGCCACATTACCGCTCGCAACGTAAAATATTGCTCGCTCGCCGCCACTCCCATTGCCAACGCAGCAACTCCTTCCTTTCTAACCCAACCTCACTCACTCGCAGAAACAATAAAACCCTCGAGGGAATTGTTATTTGTCTGCGGTATTCTGTGAGGTGGAAGCACTCCCCCAGTCGGGCAGCTTACAAATACGCCGTACCCTACCTCTCTTATGCCAGAGCCTCTTTTGCTAGTCGGCAGGGGCACCACGTGCCTGCGAGGTTGGCTTTGGTTCTAAAGATCCTGAGCCAGTTACACCCCATTAAGTTAATTCATTAGTTTGTAAATTGAAAATGGATTAGACCTTCTGCATTTATTTATACTACCGAGAATGTCAATATCTCATACAGTGATAAATTATGATAACTAATAGTTATAGTCCACTATGGCCGCACAGGCAATAGAACTCGATGATGGCCTATGATCTACTGGCATAATAAATTATGATCAAGTAGCTATTTGAGCGTGGCTTCTTCGATTATTAATAAGCATTTCTTGCATGAACTGGGACATTCTGCAACTATATTTCAGTCTATATTTCCCTTAAAAGGCTGGCAACGGACTGGCGACCCCTTGGTGATTGCTTTAAATCAGGTGACCCACATGCACGTTTGCCTCACTCTTAAATAAAAGTAATATATTCAGAGATCATTTGTGATATTTGTTTTAATGAAGTAAACATTAGTATGTTTGATACGGTCATCTGACGACCCCGGTGGTCGAATGGCTAACCACGTCCACTTTGACTCCAGGGTCGCGGGTTCGATCCCAAATATTTGTGTGCATGAATATATCTGTTTTTCTTGGTCTGGCTGATTTCTATCTATTGTATGTATGTATTTACGAATAAAAAGTACTTAAGTATAATATCAGTTATCTAGTACCCATGATACGAGTTTTGGTTAGTTTGGGACTTGGAAGTATGTAATTTGTCAAGGAATATTTTATTAATTGTAAAAAGCCAGACGAGTTACAGTTTATGCTATTGTTGCGAAGCATTATTCATTATTTTCGTTTTCAAACTGTTACGATCAATGTGATATGAATAGTATTTATTTTAATCTATAGCGACTACAGTGGAACTCAGTGACTGGTATTTCTGCATTATCCATGAAATTATAAACAATTTTCGTTAGTTAATATCGAAATTATGAAGAAACGAAGTAATAAATAGACTCGACATTGAAACAAACGGTCTAGCACGCAAGAGGTTTGGATTGTAAAGTCAATTTCTGTTCAATATTTCAATTATACGAGGTTGTCGGTTCTTAACCTTTTGAAATTTATAATATATTATAATTTTATTATTCAATTTATTTATTGCAAGAAATATACTTACATAGTCATATAGTATTTATTGTACAGTTTTCAAAATGTACATTGTCTTACGTGTACCTATTCTTCCTGCATTCAGGTGTGAAAATATTTACATACGTTTAAATTCAATATTTTTACCTCTCTGACCAATAAATGAAACTGATCACCCTATATTACATGTAGAGAAGATGTAATGTAGAGAAAAAATCACCCCTGAATTAAGTACGATTTTTTTTACATAGGAGGGGGGCAATGTGACCCACCTGGTGGAAAGCAATCACCACCGCCCACGGAGATCAGCAACGCTAAGGGGTCGCCGATCTGTTGCCAGCTTTACGGAAATAAATACTCTGTTCTTGAAGGTTTCCATGTCGTAATTATTCGGAAGTAGCGCTGAGGAAAGTTCACAGTATCACCGTTCGTGGTATAAAATGTCTATGAAACGTATTGTAGTAGGAAGCGTAATTGTAAGCTACCCGACTGGGGAATGTACCTCCACCTCACAGTATTCCGCAGCCAAATAACAATTCCCTTGAGGGTCGTTGTGTTCCTGCGAGTGAGTGAGGTCACCAGAAGGGAAGGAGATGCTGCGTTGGCAGCGGGGGTGGCGGCGCGCGAGTGATATTTTGTGTTGTGAGCGTTAATATGGCTACGGTAACCGCTTCACATCAGGCGAGCCGTATGCTTGACTACCACCAGACGTAGAATAATAAAAAAAAAAAAAAAACTACGTGTATATAAGTTTACTACTGCATGTAATTGTGAATATGAATAACATTGATAAGATAAGACACGTAAGAGTCTAATAAATAAAAACACGCAGAACCTTTAGTAAGCGGAAACATTTGTTAGTTGCAGCTAAACAAATCTTTCGCCTTCTAAAACGAACGGGAATAATCTTTAAAGTCATTTTCCTTTAATAAATTAGGTTATGGCTTATGTATGGCGTTTAGCTACAGATAATCCATAAATAATACTCATACAACTCACACTTAAAAGTATGTTTGCACTTACATGAAGGCCATTTTTGGGCAGTGGTAACGTGTAAGGGTTGTGATACAATGAACAATATTTTTAGATCCTGCTTTTTACATGACGCGGTCACATAATTATATTCTCAAATGGACTTTGTTATGTAGAATAGATCCAACTGACATTTTGTTACTTTTAAGTTAAAGCTATTTAAAATTATAAGAATAAAAATATCACGCAGCATAAATTTTGGGAAGTATACGTCATTCGAAAATTTATAAAATAAGAGTAGCCTAAGTTATTCCTTATTATATCAGCTATCTGCCAGTGAAAGTCCTGTCAAAATCGGTCCAGCCGTTTCAGAGATTATAAAAGTTGTAAAAAATGATATTTTGATATATGCACCATGCACATCATCATGCATCCATATGCATTTAGTAAAAAAACGGTTATTTTAATATTACAAACAGACATTCTGATGAATGATTCTGATGAATTCTGATGAAGTCTGTTTGTCTTGGTCTGGGTATTTTCTATGTATTAGTATTAAGTAGGTATGTTTTTACAAAAAAAAATGTATTTAAGTACATTTATCAGATGTCTAGTACCAATAACACAAGCTTAGTGCTTAATTTGGGACTAGATGGAGCTGTGTTAATTGTCCAGAAATTTATATTTATTTTACCCGATAAGTCGAAAAACATCAATAAAGGCGGTCTACATTCCAATTTTATTTATCTGTATAGATTACTATCGTGCTTCGCAGGATCCTGCAAGAAACTGATCCTGCAAATCGGCTCAGTGTGTCAACAACCTTATACAGCTATGAATAAACTGATGAAAGAAATCAGGGGAGATCTCCTTTAACTGGTCTTTGTGTTACTATAAATATACTGAAATGCATCAACAATTTTATATTTTCCACTGAAATACCTAGATTATATTCGTAACACATTGTAATAAGGTTGAAATTTGTTTCATCAAGTGGAAAAGTTGGCAGTGAAGCGTTATTCCGGTAGCTTTTAAATAGACGATGAAAGAAGTAGACAGACAAGTATCAAGATGTCCTAATAGGCGTATCGAACGCCAGGAATAAATTACAAATTGTTGTGGGTGCAACATGCCCATGGTACAGTCAAGAGCAAATAAATCTTGACATTTTGTTTTTTAGGGTTCCGTACCCAAAGGGTAAAAAGGAACCCTATTACTAAGGCTCCGCTGTCCGTCCGTCCGTCCGTGCGTCCGTCCGTCCGTCTGTCACCAGGCTGTATCTCATGAACTGTGATAGTTAGACAGTTGAAATTTTCACAGAAAATGTATTTCTTTTGCCGCTATAACAAAAAATACTAAAAAATAGAATAAAATTAAACTTTAAGGGGGCTCCCATACAACAAACGATTTTTTTTGCTCGTTTTTGCTCGCAATTGATAACGGTAATAGGTAGACGCTTGAAATACTCACATAATATTTAGTTTTATATTAACTTTATAAAAAAATAATTAAATAAAAATAAAACAAATATTTAAGGAGGGCTCCCATACAACAAACGTGATTTGTTTGCCGTATTTATAGATAATGGTACGGAACCCGTTCGTGTGCGAGTCCGACTCGCACTTGGCCGGATTTTTTTTATACTGAGTCGGATGGTAAACAAGTATATATCGAATACAAGTATAAAACAAATATATATCGTAGCAATATATGTATATTTTCACTAGCTGGCCCGGTGAACTTCGTATCGCCTATTTTTACGTTACATACTTTTTCCGATGAGTTATAATTATCCTATCTCTCAAAATTGATCAAACTGCACACACTGTGCAAAATTTTATTAAAATCGGTCAAGTAATTTAGGATTCCATCGCGGACAAACAACGTGACACGAAATTTTTACATAGGTATTAAGATATATAACTAATATTTAACAAATACCTGCATAATTTATAAGCTTTTATTTAAGGGTTTCTTATTTGTTATAGAATCCTAAAAAAAAAAAACCTATATTGACAGAGTTTCTTTCGGCATTTCTTCTCGTCAATGGTCATTCCGAAAAGCTGGTAGATAAAAAATATACCTAATTGTAAAAGACGTGTCTAAGTGCCCGCGAGGGCCCACAGAATAAAGAATTTTGACTTTGACTTTGAGAGTAATTGTTTATAAAATGTTTTTTTAGTTTGTGTAGAAAAATAAAAGCAAGTTTAATTAATGTTAACGTATGAAAATTAATGAACCTATTTTATCGAAATAGCTTTTGTTAACGTCTCACAATTGCTTAGGTAATTTGGTATTTTTTTATACTACGTCGGGTGGCAGACAAGCACACGGCCCACCTAGTGTGAAGCGGTTACCGTAGCCATATTAACTCTAGGAACATAAAATATCGCTCGCGCGCCGCTACTCACGTGCAGGAACGCAACAAGTCTCAAGGGAATTGTTATTTGGCTGCGGTATTCTGTGAGGTGGAGGTACATTCCCTGTCGGGTAGCTTACAATAACGCTCCCTACCTCTCTTTTCGCCAGAGCTTCGGTACTTGTAATAATAATAAACTAAATACTGTAGAACTTATGAGGAAATATGACGCTGTATGTAAATTTACACGATATGGCCCGTAAGGACTAATTGGCCACTTGATTTGCGCACAAAGGCGAGTCGAGTGGCCAACTCTCCGGTCTTCATCACTTTAGTTACTTAGAAAATGACCACTTAGGAACTTTAGGGAGGTGGAGCTCAAGTTCGTTCGATATTTTCCGTTCGTTTAACATTAGTAAATTACCTTAGAATAGACATAAAAATATGGGAGGAACTCGGTGGCGTCGTTGCGTGTATCCGTCTAATCGAATACGCAAGTTAAGCAACGTTGACCGCATCCTGTTTATGGATGGATTTAGTTATCTCGAGTTTCTCCGTGCTTTGGAGGGCACGTTAAGCCGTCGGTGCCGGCTGTTATCATTATATGGCAGTTAAACCAAGACAGTGGCCTTTACGCGGCTTGAAAACACTGTCCTCCGCCAACCTCCGGTTCAGCAGCGTGGTGGAGTATGCTCTAAACCCCTTCGATTGACGAGCTCGGTAGTCGAAAGATTAGCAATGGCCACTTTGACTCCGAAGTCGCGGGTTCGATCCCCGCACAAGACAAAATTAAACATTTGTGTGCATGACCATGTCTGTTTGTCTTGGTCTGGGTGTTTTCTATGTTTATTATATGTTGCATACATAAAATACATAGAAAACACCCAGACCGATTTTTACAAAAAAAAAGTATAAAAATTGCTTAGTTTTGGACTAGATGGGCGTGGGTAATTTGTCCAGGAATATTTATTTATTGAGGGGAAACCCGTATCCCAACAGTGGGACGATTATGTCCCTACATCCATTGTAAACCTCGTAGTGGTCCGCGACAAAAAAAGGTTGGGAACCACTACTTTAGGCAATCACGAATTTTCATATCTCATTATTCTTATGTTCATAGTAATAAAACTAAGTCACCGGCTAAGTTAAACTTGAGAACGAGAGTGAGCAAACCGTAAAATTGCCTTCGATCGCAGTTCAGCCAACTTAGACTCAATAAGTCAGTAAGTCAAACGAGTTAAATGCGATGATTCGTATTTTACTTGCAAACTTTGGAGTATTTTAAGAGGGTTGGTTGTCTCTGTGTATTTTATTACTCGTTGAATTTGACATTAAGTTTTTACAAGCTTCAACTTAGTTTCATCGCGGTGGCTATAATCAAATTTGTATGTTAAATTAACTAAAGCCAATCTCAATGTAGAATGTTTAATAATAAAGCGTTGCCTAGCAACCTTTGACAGACAGAAATTAACAACCTTTTTTCCTGGACCTGTATTATTTTGGTACTCGTCAAACTTTATTCATCTCAAGACTGGGATACAATATATAATCATATAATCTGACCAATGTAAGGTCATAGAACGTTTCGTTTTCTGGAAATTACAGTAAGAAAAAAAAATCAAAACACAAAAAATAAGGTTATAAAGTATTTTACATGTATTAATAACTATGCGTAATGGTAGTTATATTTTTTTTTATTGGTTTGATAGTCATTTTATGATTATAAAATCTTTTTGTTTTTTGGTAGTCAAATGCTTGACAAGTGAAACAAAATGTATATCTTTATTCTTTCGTCGGTTTGTAAAGTCGCGATAATCTAACTAAATTAATAACAAATTTAAAACAAGCAAATAAATGGAAAGGAGATAAGAGTTTCTACATTTATCTGCAGCATAATAAAAATTACCCCGAAGGTTGCGTACATCTGTAATTATTGTAAAATGACAGTAAATTAGGGTTGTTGAGTCAAGGAGATCTTCTCTGAAAGTTAGAAAAATGTTTTCGACAAGAACAAAAATTATATTAAATAAAGTAATAATGTCAGAAATAATAAAATATATTGTAGTATGCACATAATAACATAATTTTAATTAATAGTAACGTTAAAACGATTTTCCTTGATGAATATTTTACATGTGACGTGACAACCCTACTTGCCATGATTTATGGTTTGTTTACATAAATTCCGCATTGAGATTGGCCTTAGTACTAGTTTTTTGGCACATTCGTTCGGTTTAAGAGCCCTATTACATTTGCACGCTGACGAGCTCTCGCGCAGTACTAAACCCGCGGAGGCCGCCGCATCGTTTTTTGTAGTAATTTTGAAGTTATATTTATCGTTTATATTAAATTAAGATAATAAATTGATGCTACAAAGTTTATTCATTCATATTTTTGGTTAAAAAAATGTTTTTTTTTCTATATTAAATCAATGATATTTCAAAATTCCGAGGCCGCTATGTACTATACGACAATATAACAAATAACATTCTATTTTTTTTATTTCATTTGTTTGGAACAGTAGTACAATCCAGGAGCTCAAAATAGTGAATGCGCGCATTTTATGAAAATCTTTCTCTGCAATTTTGGGTTTATTTAAAAAGTTAAGCAAAATTTACAAAAAGCGAGGCCGCTATGTACTATGCGAATAGCTATTCTGTACTATTCAATAAGTCAACATTGATAATGTATTTTTGTTTCCGAGATCAAGAACGCCAAAATTGGCCATTTTACGCAAAAATCACAGTCAAAATGTAATATATGGCTCTTAAGTAACGATGCACAATTGTAATAATAATAATATAATAAATATTTCTGGTCAATTTACACAGCGCCATCTAGCCGCAAATTAAGCGCAAAGCTTGTGTTATGGGTACTAGACAACTAATAAATGTACTTAAATACATTTTTTTTGGAAATACATACTTATAATACATACAAAATACCCAGACCAAGACAAACACACATGTTCATGCACACAAATGTTTGTCTTGTGCGGGAATCGAACCCGCGAACTCGGAGTCAATGTGGCCATTGCATCCATTCGACCACCGAGCTCGACAAATTACCCAAATCGCGCAGGCGATATTTCATGTTACGAGAGTTTATATGGCTTCGGTAATCGCATTACAACAGGCGGGACGTATGCTTATTTACCACCTGACGTTGTGTAAAAAAATATCATGGTTTTAATTTTTTTGTTCGGAATTAGCTATTCATTTTCTCAAATAAAAATAACGTAACAGCAGTTATCAGCTACAACGACTTCTCACTAGCAGGGGCTTGTGCAGAGTGCACCACACACAGATGAGTTTGGCTCCAAAGAAGGTAGTGAACTACTTACACCCCAAACGTAACATATCATGACCGTACTAGATAAGTTATTAGGGGAAAGTGAAATACTTTAAAACATGTGCGTTTCCGCAATACCATAGATTGTCAACAGCTTTCGTCCAAAAATAAATACAAATATCAGAAAAACAAATACAAACGAAGTTAACGTTCGACCCACGTTAAGTTGCCGACATAAAACGCAACGAGCAAACAGACAGCCCCACTTAGCGGCACGTGCAACAGTTTTTATTTATTTTTTTACACGTGAGAAATAAAATAAGTTTGCTTTGAGGAAATAACAGAACAGATGGTTTTAACGATTTCTCAATATTTCGCCGTTACTCTGTACCTGTTACTTGTCAAGTAACGTTTATGAGAATAATAACTTTAACCGATTTTAAAAATTAGTTGTCATAAGTCTTTTTTTTTTTTATACTACGTCGTGTGGCAGACAAGCATACGGCCCGCCTGATGTTAAGCGGGTACCGTAGCCATATTGACGCTCACAACATAAAATATCGTTCGCGCACCGCCACCCCCTCTGCCAATGCAGCATCTCCTTCCTTTCTGGTGACCTCACTCACTCGTAGGTACACAACAACCCACAAGGGAATTGTTATTTGGCTGCGGTATTCTGTGAGGTGGAGGTACATTCCCCAGTCGGGTAGCTTACAATTACGCTCCCTACCTCTCTTTTCGCCAGAGTTTTGGTTCAAAGAAGTTGATGAACCACTTACACCCCAAAGCCGGTTTACAGACGATAATTTTACGTGATAACGTCATAAGAAAACATCGGCCGATGGAGTGGAAGAGAGATAGATACGTCACAAGCGGAACGCTTAGGCCGATGGTGTCTCTCTATAGCTTGTTTCGCGCTCTCGCTTGCACGCTCGGCTCAGGCGGAACGTGACAACGAATCATGCTTTTTCGTGCGTGCAGCCGGTGTTCATCTTGATTCCTATACATACCTTTGAATGATATAAATGATAACTTGATATAATAGACAATAAAGTGATAAGCTTGATTAATGGGAAAATTTATATATTGTCACAACTGAGAGACGAATTACGAACGAAATTATAATATTTATAAATAATTAAATATTTACTGGACAAATTACACACGGCATGCCCAAACTAAGCAAAGCATGTACTATGGGTACCTACTAGATAACTGATATGGAAAACACCCAGACCAAGACAAACAGACATGGTCATGCACATAAATATTTGTCTTATCATCATCATCATGAGGTCCATTTTAGTCTCCACTACAGGAGCACGACTCTCTCTCGTCCGTCCTAGACGGAAGGAGGATTTGGCCTACACTCGCCACGCTGGCCAAACGGGTTGGGGAAGCCTGATCGATATTTGATAATGTATTTCCCTGAGTCGCTTTGTATGACATTCACGGGAAGAAACGGAGTGATTCTATTCTAGTCTGCCGGAAACCACACGGCCAAATATTTATCTTATGCAGGGATTGAATTCGCGACCTCGGAATCAAAGTGGTTATTGCTAACCATTTGACCTCATTCTTAGCCCATGCGATACGGCTGATGAACTTAGGTTTTTCTTCCTAAGGGTTAAAATTATGTGATGGGACGGGGGCCCACCACACATTCCCACCGCTGTGTCTCCTGTGTAGCCAGGATTAACAGCGGCGACCACCAAAAAAGGCAACGAACAATGAAGTCCATTCCAGTCCCAGGGTAAGACTACAGCTGCCTTGGAACTCACAACGAATTTAATCAGAAGAAATTAGTAGAAGTAAGAAGCATTTGGAAATAAGTTATTTCACTTTAAAAAAATGTGATCAAATAAGGTGGTAGGTATATGAAAGCACACGCAGACGAAGTCGCGGGCGACCGCTAGTAAATTGAATGTAAATTATCATTTACATTCCTCCAACTCCAAATACATTTTGATTAAATTCAAAACATGAGATCGTGCGCAAATTCGATATTAATAACAAAGCCAGTCAGTCTATCTGTCTGTCTGTGTGACAGAGATTGCTTTCTCCAATCTTCCCTGAAACAATGTGGGGAACGTTTCATGTCATATTCTTTAAATGCGATACACACTGTTCATTAGGATGAACAGCATTGAACAAGAATTGTAATCTTTTCTGAAATTTTGGGGTGTTACCGAAACAAAACCAATCTCATTTGCACGTGGTGTACCCTGCTGATTGACAAACGAGGCTCTGATGAAAAGATAGGTAGGGCATAGCTTATTTTTTAAGCTGCCCGACTGCGGAAGTAACTCCACCTCACAGAATACCGCAGCCAAATAACAATTCCCTTGAGAGAATATTTTATGTTGCGAGTGAGTGAGGTCACAAAAAAAAAGGAAGGTGTATAGGCTGGCACCGGATCTCCTTGGGCGGTGGTGACTGCTTTCCATCAGGTGACGCACCTAACCGTTTGCCCCCTTCTCCTTTTCCTTTCATATGAAAACTTGAATTGCTTTCTAACGAGTATATCCAATATTTATTTGATGTCCTCAAACCTTATCGTACTACTGGAATGCGGCTCTCCATTCAATCGAAGCGGATTAGAGATTCATACTCCACCACACTGCTCAACTGCGGGTAGGCGGAGGCCAGAGTGACTAGTTCTATTTCTTAGTTCAGTGCCAGTGTTTTCAAGCCGTCTAAAGGCCACTGACATTGCTTATCGACTGTCATCTAATGACAACAGCCGGGATCGACGGCTTAACGTGCCTCCCGAAGCACAGGGGAGTTCGAGATCCATTAGTCAATCCAGGAACAGGCTACGTATTTATAAAAAGTAACTAAAATGGACCCGTACGAAACCGGGGCGAGTTTCTAGTTTATAATATCCAGACAGACATTTCTATTTTAACTACATAGATAGGCCCGAGCCTAGGGCGGCCAAATATTAGGGGCGGTCGGAGCAGGGTATTACCGAAGAATTAGTACAAATTACAAACGGCCATGGCAATTTTGCGCAGAATTTTTGTATAAATAGGTAGAAAGCTGATAAATAAGAACCAAGATATCTATATATATAAAAGAAAGTCGTGTTTGTTACAACACTTATGACTCGATAACGGCTGGACCGATTGCCATGGTTTTTGATTTGTTGGATTTGTCTCCGTCCAGAATAGCAGAATAACTATTAAAAACATTGGAAAATTTACGAAAAAAATAAAATAAAAGAAAAATCATTTTTCCATACAAAATGTTCGTGGATGTCGGACCTGTCAAACGTGACGTTAACGTGCGTACGTCAAATGTATGCGTGCGTTCAGAAATGTGGGTATAGGATAATAAGTATTAAAACAATAATAAACAAAATTGTCGAAAAATTAAATTTGAAAACGGATTGGGATATTTATTGATTTTCAATTAAATGTCAAATCGACTGGTCTAACTTTTACGTCGCGAAAGTTGTCCGTTGTTGTTTTGAAAATTGTTTATGAATGAATGCTTGAAAATGAATATTAATTGGTTGTCAAGTGTCATGGTACTTTATTTTGTGACATAGTAAAATACTGAACTTAATATTTACCCACTGCTGGGTAATATTAAATACGGGTCTTCCTTCAACTAAATATGTTTCGAGCTCCACCACGCTGCTCAACTGCGAGTTGGCGGACGCCAGTAATTTCAAGCCGCCTAAAGGCCACTTGGCTTAACGACTGCCATCTAATGATAACAACCAGGACCGACGGCTTAACGTGCCTTCCGAAGCACGGAGGAGCTCGAGATAATCTAATGATAACAACCGGGACCGACGTCTTACGTGCCTTCCGAAGCACAGAGGAGCTCGAGATAATCTAATGATAACAACCGGGACCGACGTCTTACGTGCCTTCCGAAGCACGGAGGAGCTCGAGATAATCTAATGATAACAACCGGGACCGACGTCTTACGTGCCTTCCGAAGCACGGAGGAGCTCGAGATAATCTAATGATAACAACCGGGACCGACGGATTAACGTGCCCTCCGAAGCACGGAGGACCTCGAGTTAATCTAATGATTACAACCGGGACCGATGGATTAACGTACCTTCCGAAGCACGGAGGAGCTCGA
Source organism: Hypsopygia costalis (assembly GCA_937001555.2). NCBI lineage: Eukaryota > Metazoa > Arthropoda > Insecta > Lepidoptera > Pyralidae > Hypsopygia > Hypsopygia costalis. The sequence continues at coordinate 24,129,781 of OW443338.2, read as the reverse complement.
GATAATATAAACTCATCCATGGACAGGCTACGGTTGACGTTGCTTAACTTGCGCGTACAATTAGACTGACACTTCTCTATTATTTTCTATTATTCATTATATTAATTTCAAGACATCATAAATTTTGTTCAACTAATATGTATACCACGACATTCATTGACAATTAGGCGGTACGAAGTTCGCCGGGCCAGCTAGTTATATAATAAAGAATAAGGAGTCAGCTATTAAGATACGACCAAAGGCGACCACGATACGACCTAGGGCGGCACACGCAAAACACGGACTAAGGCTACAAATCCGTCTCTGCCTATGCAGAGTCTTCGGAGACACGTTTCGAATTTAAGTACTTACATACCGCAATATTTATTGCTTTAAGCATTTTATGGCCGTGTGGTTTCCGGCAGACTAGAATAGAATCACTCCGTCTCTTCCCGTGCATGTCGTATAAGGGAAATACATTATAAAACATCGATCAAGCCTCCCCAACTTGTCTGGCCAGCGTGGGGAGTGTAGGCCAAATCTTCCTGTCTATGACAGACGAGAGGGTCGTGCTCCTGTAGTGGAGACTTAAATGACCTGATGATGATGAAGCATTTTATGTACCTAAACCTAGTATTAAGGTTTTAATAACAAAGTAAAAGTTATTGTATGTTGAGAGTAGTAAACAAATATAGGATCTATGAAGATTCCCGAGAGCATCGAAGAAGCCGTTGTTACCAAAGCAAATAAATATCTGTAACGAATGATGTTTGACGAGCTCGGTGGCGTAGCGGTCAATGATGCGGCTTCGACCCCGACGCTTGTGGGTTCGATTCCCACATAGGACAAACATTTGTGTGCATGAACATGTCTGTTTGTCTTGGTCTTGATCTGGGTGTTTTCTATGAATCATAAGTATATATTTACAAAAATAAAATGTATTTAAGTATGTTTATCAGTTGTCTAGTACCCATAACATAAGCTTCACTTACTTTGGGGCTAGATGGCGCTGTGTAAATTGTCCAGAAATATTTATTTATTTATTATAAATGATGAGATAGCCACTCCCTTTCTTTTACACATTTAGGATTGAGTAAGGTGAAGAACGTGAACTCATCTAAATCACGTTCGCCATTCTCGACAACAGTGTGTATTAAGTCTATTGTAAGGTGTGATTCACGAATGAAATTTGCACACATTTAAATATTTAAAGCACTGTACGTCAACTTTGTAGTCAGAACAGCGCGGCTGTAACAATACATGAACACCATAATGAATGGCGCGCAATGAAATTTACGAATAGTCGAGTTACATTGCTGGTTACAAAGATACTTTATCTCTATTTGGTCAAAACTCGTTGTTTTACCCGACTACTGAAGAAAGGAGGGTGATGATTTTCGAGAGTTTGTGTGAATGTGTGAACACATAGGTACTTTCCAATTAGCGCACTTCGTGTGAACAAATTGGAAGTTCTTTACAAGGGTGTTGATAATGTTGTACTTCTCAGAGTGAGTGATGTCACTCACAAGCATCTGACCCAACTGTAACAAGGGTGATAACGCACTGGTTAAGGTAAATGCTTCATATCAGACTCGCCGCGCGCATCGCTTGTTTGTCATGTCATACACATGTGGTATAATAAAAGGCATGTATAATAAGATAGGTAAGTGAGGTGTAAGAGGCTCACCATGATCTTTAGAGGCCAAGCGAACTTCGCTTGCACGTGGTGCACCCTGCCGACTAGCGACAGAGGCTTTGGCAAAAGAGAGGTAGTGTACGGCATATTTGTAAACTCCCTGACTGGGGAAGTTACCTCCTCCATAACAGTTTCCTTGAGGATTATCTAGTTGCGGTAACCGCATCACATCAGGCGGATCATATTATCATCAATATAAAAAAAAGTCAAGCATAGAGATCGTACCGCACCGCAGAATAGGTATTAGTTACTGTCTTCGATTACTCTGAACTCAATGCCTATCTAAATTATAAATATAACATACTTACAGAATTATCTAGTTAAATTACTATAACGTAAAATTTTATTTTAATTGCAACATACATTTCGAGTATAAAATTAGTGCAATAAAAAAGTTATCTAACCACGCCATCTATGAACTAATGTTCGAGTTAATTTCTCCCTACTGTTTTACTCCTACGGGAACCCTAAGTTGTTTAATATCGCCGCTAGGCAGCGCTGACGTTCCGCTGCTTTTTCTGAAGATTGCGTGCTTTTACTTTCTTTTGGGGCTCGTTGGAAGATCATAAAAATATCTTATATATAAAAATGAATTGCTTTTTGTTAGTCTCGCTAAAACTCGAGAACGGCCAGGCCGATTTAGCTGATTTTGGTTTTGAAATGTTTGTCTTAGCCCAGGGAAGGTTTAAACGGTGAGAAATTTTGGAAAAAATTCAAGAAAGATAGTGAAAACAACAATTTTAATTTCCCATACAAAGTGTTCCTACTATAGTCGAATGTCATAACAGCAAAGATGGCGAACCTACATAACAATAGTGTCATTGTCACAAAGAATCGACGTCATATTTGTTGGTTGTCAAATATGACTTTCTCAGAAGAGACATAGAAATGACACAATACTAATAGACATCAAGAAAGGAGTTGAAATATGTAGTGACTGTTTATGGTAAATCATGCTTTGTACAGTAAGAATAAATAATAGAAATTTGTAAATTTACAAAGCAAAAAATGTAACCAGTGTCAGCAATGCGAATAGACCAGAAAATGGGGGCTGAACGCAGAACGAGGTTTGTGGATTCACATAGAGTTGTATAACTTTGCATATGGTAAGACCTACATCACATTATATAGGTTTGTCATGTTAACCAAGGTGATACCTGTTACAAAATAAAACGGATCCTCATTATTTTCTCCTAAAGCTGTAATTTTAATATAATATTCATAAATTTATTTGGCGAGAACTTTCTTTACTGAAGTCTAAAGGGCTGCCAGGTTTTTATATCGACATCATCCGAGACATGTACCGAAATTCCAAATCCATCGTTTAGACCTCTGTCGGAGAGGAGAGACAAAATTCCCATTAACGTCGGTGTCCTCCAGTGTCTTAGTCTATTTTTGTTCATATTAGGCATATTCTTATATATTAAACATTTGTGGTTTCTTGGACATGACGGATCCACATGGACCACGGGCTTACCGCCGCAGCTGAAGCCGATTACCATCGAATATTTTGATTCCAAAAATAGGTCTTACGTTTTAGTTGTTGACAAGCATATTCAGCTTAGTCCGTAGAGCTCCAGCGTTACTGTCAGTTAAGCTAAACACAAGTATCATACTTCTAAGTTGAAGTTTGATTTTCGTGATCAGAAACACCGGTGGGGATCATCTTCAGCTTAGCCGGTAGGTGTCCATGTATGCTGATATAATTGCACTGGCGAATGCGGATAGGATAGAGGGTAGTTGGTGCGATGAGTGAATTAATGGAAGAGGTCACTTGAGAACTATGGCCTGAATCCGAATACGGGAAAGATCGAGTATTTGGGCTGCAAAACAACAGATCCCCGAACGACCGTGCACATAAGGATATGGTCGAATGCACGGACAGTTTAAGTACTTGGGTTCTGTTCTTCGATCATCGGATAGCATCAACTGCGAGATTTCAGTAGCTTGGACTAAGTGGCTTGAGGTGACCAGTGTCATCTGTGACTAGGGATTGCAATCCCGCATTCCCGCGGGATCACGATGCTTTAATTAATCTGCGGGATCCCGCACATTCAAAGGGCAGATCCGCGGATCCCGCAAATAAAGAATTTGGCGCTAAAACTAAGTAATTTTTTATTTATTTCCAAAATCCAAAAAAGTACGATGAAGAAACCAAAATACAGATCGTACATATACATTCTTCATGCCAAGAAAAGTTGCAATACTTAGGCCAAGAAAAGTTGCAATACTTACGCCAAGAAATAAACAAAATTATAGAAAAAGTCGTAGTTCAAGACGATGAAATATATGCAGATGACGTCTTGGAAAATACACCTATAGCTAGAACATCTGCTACTGATACAAATCCTACTATAACGCTAAAAGAAGAATGAGAAAAAAGCTTCTACAAGAAAAAAAATATTTAAGAAAAAACCAGACATTGTTGTCTGGCTTTTTCATTCATTTGATATTCGTGGTATTAGACGAATTGTCACCACGAATTGGGCTGCAAAACAACAGATCCCACGACCGTGCACTTAAGGATATGAGCGAATGCACGGACGGTTTAAGTACTTGGGATCTGTTCTTCGATCATCGGATAGAATCGACTGCGAGATTTCAGTAGCTTGGACTAAGTGGCTTGAGGTAACCAGTGACATCTGTGACTCCGAAATTTCGTCAAGTTGAAAGTACAAATATATAAATCCAAGTTAGACCATTTTATAAGTTAGTAAAAAATCGTCAATACTTGAGCGACACCGTACAGGTGTTGTCTTTCATGGAGTTGAATATGCTGCGCAGTATGCGCGAAGTTTCGTAGAAGGAATTCTCGGACATGGCAAGCAAACTGCAAGAGAGTAATTTAAGCTGGTATTGTCAAATTTTATGGAAAGCGGCAAGTTAGGAAACAAATGTCTTGCAATGGCACATCCTCCAGGTTCGGGCACACAGGGTAGGCACTTCTTAAAGAGACACAGATCTTAGATCGTATATATTTGTTAAGTAGATAGATGTAGGTGAAACAAAGTTCACCGGGTCATCTAGTAATTTTATAAATATGTACCTATGAACATTAAATTATGTATCATTATTAGCTGGTTATACATAAATATATAAATAATAAAACCAGGATAAACACAGCTTCATCTACTCCGAAACTAAGCAAAAATCTAATAAATATACACATAAGAAAAAATGTTTTTATTGGCAATTCATTTTGTTAGGTACATTTGAATAAAATACGTATTTATTACGACATTTGTTTTGTAACGCTAATCATCCTTTACAAATTAATTTAAGGGAATTTTAATTAATATTAAGAATATTGAATGCGTTTTTTATTCAAAATTTAAGGTTAGGTGTAAGTACATCAGGAACAGACAGGCAGTTCATTCCACAGCTTGATAGTACCCAGGAGAAAAGTTCTCTGGAACCGCACAGTATGCGGCCACTGGCTTCAATGTGTGAGGACGAATTCCCTGTCGATGGCGAGCGGTGCGACTGTACTGACTGTCGATGTCGATGGAGGCCGTGGGCCATCATGTCAAACAACTCCTCTGAACACAACAACCGGTAGAACACACAAAAGGACGCAAAATAAATAGGTTTTGAGATGCACGAGGTTCAACTTAATCACACTGGTGCATCCTGTCAACTAGCTAACGAGGATTTAGGAGAGGTAAGCCATGTCGAGTCCTAATGCTGAAGTACCTTCACCTCACAGAAGACCGCAGCCGAAAAACGTTACCCTTGAGAATTGTTGTGTTCCTGCGGGTGAGGTCATCAAACGTGCGAATGCCGCGTTAGGCGCGAGCAAGGCATCTTGAGCAGTTTCCATGTGCCATCTGTGATCCCAAACTAAGCAACGCTTGTACTATGGCTACTAGATAACTGATAGAATATACTTAATTTTTTTTTGTAAATATGTACATACATGTAATACATAGAAAACACCTAGACCAAGACAAACACACAGGTTTATGCACACAAATATTTGTCTTGCGCGGGGAACGAACCCGCGACCTCGGAGTTAAAGTGGCAATTGTCATTACGTAAGAAATTGGTTGTCTGTAAAGTCGGTTTACGGACGATAATTTTACTTTACAACGTCATAAGAAACATAGGCCGATAATGCCTCTCTATTGCTAGTTCCGCGTTCTCGCTTGCACGCTCGGCTCAGGCGGAACGTGACAATGAGCCATGCTTTTTCGTGCGTGCAGCCGGCGTTCATCGATTTATCACGCCTGAATCGATGCCGAATTCATCAAATAAACATAATTCAGGCTTCTCCGCAACAAAAAATTCAATTTTGTAAATGACTTTCATTTCAGTACTGAAATGAAGTCTAACCACGTAACCGACAAAGCTAGACATTAAACACTAAATTATTCAATTTCCACTGAAACTGAAACTATTTTCAGAGAATAAACTCGTGCTCGTACCTAAACGTGTTACAGTGATTCTGGTAATACGAGTTATTGCATGTCTGTGTGTTTATGGTTTAATGTAGTGTTTTTTTGTGTGTGTTTATGTGTGTGTGTTTATGGTTTAATGTCACTTTTACCCGTCTGATGAGGGTTTTTGTTATATCTTTATTGCACATCAAAATAAAATAACATATAAAATGCAAAACAAAGCAGTACAAACGCGGACTTATCCCTTAGAGCAGTGTTTCTTAACCTGTGGTCCGCGGACCCCTGGGGGCCCGCGAGTATGTGTCTGGGGGTCCGCCTTATCTATGAACATTTTGAATTAATAAATAATGCCAGCAAGACTTGCAAAAAAGCAGCACCAACTTTCACATTAATACAGTATTTTTAATTTTTATAAAAATGTAATTCGTTTACAGCACTAAGATAAACCGTCTTAAATTTATTCCTGTGTTTTATTTTATTAAGGGAGTCCTTGAAATTGTTCTTGATTTTCTAGGGGTCCGCGGAGCAGAAAAGGTTAAGAAACGCTGCCTCTCTGTTCTCTACGAGTCAAGCTTAGAGTAATAAAAGGATTAAAATTAAAGTCTTTTTAATGTATTTTTTTATATATGAGCAGGGCTCACGAGCATGCGGGTCACCTGTTGGAAAGCAATATACTAATATTTTTTTTTTTTTTTTTTTTTTTTATACTACGTCGGGCGACAGACAAGCTTACGGCCCACCTGATGTGAAGCGGTTACCGTAGCCAATTAACGCTCGCAACATATTATATCACTTGCGCGCCGCCACCCCCGCTGCCAACGCAGCATCTCCTTCTTTTCTGGTGACCTCACTCACTCGCAGGAACACAACAACCCTCAAGGAAATTGTTATTTGGCTGCGGTATTCTGTGAGGTGGAGGTACATTCCCCAGTCGGGTAGCTTACAATTACGCTCCCTACCTCTCTTTTCGCCAGAGCTTCGTTTGTCAGTCAGCAGGGTGCACCGCGTGCAGGTGAAGTTGGCTTTGGTTCAAAGATGTTGATGAACCACTTACACCCCTGAGTAATAATACTTCTTCCTTTCTTTCTGGTGACCTCACTCACTCTCAGAAACACAACAACCCATAAGGGAATTATCATTTGGCTGGTATTCTGTGCGGTGGAACTACTTCCCCAGTCGGGTAGCTTAAAAAATACGCTATGCCTTACCTCTCTTTCGCCAGAGCCTCGTTTGTCAGTCAGCAGGGTGCACCATGTACAGGTGAAGTTGGCTTTGGTTCAAAGGTCTTGATGAACCACTAACACCACTTTACGTTTATGCTTTAATGTATTGTACACTTTATATCTTGATGACGTCTTTGCGCGTGTCAATCTAATTGAACACGCAAGTTAAGCAACGTTGACCACAGAGTGACTATGGATGGGTTTATTTATCTCGATCTCCTCCGTTCTTCGGAGGGCACGTTAGGCCGTCGGTCCCGTCTGTTGTCATTAGATGAAAATCATTCAGTCAAGGCTTGAAAACATTGGCCTCCAACCAACCCGCAGTTGAGCAGCGTGGTTGAGTACGTTCTAAACCTCTTTGATTGAGGGGAGACCCTTATCCCGTAAGCAAAGCTTGTACTATGAGTACTAGATAACTGATGTAATATTTAAATACATTTTTTTTGTAAATGCATACATATAATACATAGATAACAGCCAAACGAAGACAAACAGACATGTTCGTTCATGCACACAAATATTTGTCTTATGTGGGAATCGAACCTGCGACCTCGGAGTCGACCACCGAGCTCGTCAAAATATTAAAGAAAACTCATGCAAAATGTAAAAGCTATTTAAGCTAGTATCCCACAGCTATTTTTAAAGCATAAAGTTTTCGGTTGTCTTTGCCGCGTACAGTCGTTAAAACAAGTTTTAAACAAATGAAATCCATTAACTTATATAATTAAATTAAGCGCGTCACTTATGTATTTTTATCGGGAAAACGGGCTAATTTTCATGTCAAACAGAAATATTTAACAAAATCTACAAAATTTACAAATCAATAAATTAAATGCACCTACTTTTTTTACACAGGTCAGCAAAATTATCTTTCCCAGTCTTACCTGAAAAAAAAAAGAATGATATTATTAAGTTTGCCCTAATTATCTTAAGCATACTACAGAATTGAATACGAAAATTTGGATGTATGGATGTTTGTTAATCTTTCACGCATACACGGCTGGGCGGAGTTGGATGAAACTGAGTATACATGTAGAATATGATCTGGATTGATATATAGGTTATCATTTATCTCGGCACTGCGTTCACTCGGGGCGAAGCGGCATGCAAATTATAATATAAAAAATATTTTTTAAAATTTACTCAAACTAATGTCAGCATTAGAGGCCATTTGTAATATTTGAATCTATAAGCAGACTTTTTTACAAGCACTTTAAAGCTATCAGTGCTATGTAAAACTGGCGCTAACATAACACTATTGTTAAAAAATATAGTTGACATATGAATTGAAAAATAAAAGTTATTAAACTTTAAACGAATAACAATTCAATAACAATCTTTCAAGCTAAGCAAAACTTATGTTTATTAGGCTGTTTTGTCGAAACCAATCAATCGCATTCTTGACTATACCGCAATATTAATTTATTTTCACTTTCTGTCGCAATTTGCCCACAAAGACCGACAAAAAAAAACCAAAGCACTTTTCATTGCGAGCGTACACCGAGTGCTCGATTAAAATTCACGGCGCCCTCTCAGTGACAGTTACGAGTGTGTCAAAGGTTCAAAGAGTCCGACGCGTCAATCCGACTCACGAGTTACGGAGCTGTGACGTGAATACGAACTCACAGGTTCATTGGTGGTCGTGATTTGTTCCACCAATTCTCGGGATTCAGATCATGCAGCCACAATCGGTTTTTTATAATGTATGCGACTGCCCTTGATATCGTTCGCGTCGGCTTTCATTGCTTAAGCTGACGCATTGATGGAACTGATGATACCGTACTAATTATTTCATATGGAAAAGCGCACTGGCAATTTTTTTTTTATACTTCGTCGGGTGGCAGACAAGCATACGGCCCGCCTGATGTGAAGCGGTTACCGTAGCCATATTAACGCTCGCAACATAAAATATCGTTCGCGCGCCGCCACCCCCGCTGCTATCGCAGCATCTCCTTCCTTTCTGGTGACCTCACTCACTCGCAGGAACACAATAGCCCTCAAGGGAACCGTTATTTGGCTGCGGTATTCTGTGAGGTGGAGGTACTTCTCCAGTCGGGCAGCATAAATAATACGCTATGCCCTACCTCTCTTTTCGCCAGTCCCAGAACCGGACGGAGCAGCCTTAAAGATAGTATACGACTATGTATTTGTTTTACTAAATATACCAGCCCCCTTACCACCATCTCTTATTGCGAAAAATTGTTGTGTTATTACGAGAAATATAACACCCACTGAGTAACAAACGAAGCTCTGGCAAAAAGAGAGGTAGGGAACGTAATTGTAAGCTACCCGACTGGGGAATGTACCTCTACCTCACAGAAACCAAATAACAATTCCCTTGAAGGTTGTTGTGTTCCTGCGAGTGAGTGAGGTCACCAGAAAGGAGAGAGATGCTGCGTTGGCAGCGAGGGTGGCGGCGCGCGAGTAACCGCTTTACATCAGGCGGGTTGTATGCTTGTCTACAACCCGACGTAGTAAAAAAAAAATCTTTAAATCAATTTCACCTAATTGTTGTGCAATTGCACACTCTGGCAAGTAATAAAAAAATGGGGTGTGGCTGTATCATAGACGACTGTGTGTGAATACGTTATATGCACTAAAATTATCTCAAAATGGCAGCGCTTCCCTCTCCCCAACACGCGACGATGTAGTCCTTAATTAGCGTAATAAATTCTTTGATCCTCCTTCATCTATCCAGTGGTGTGATTGAATTTTGGATGGAGATGATAGATTTGTAGCTGCAACAACAAACTGTATCCTCCGATTTTGTTATCATAATAATTTGTTGTTTTGAATTGCCTCACGTTAAAAAATGTGACCAATAATCTTTATATATTATTATTAATGTGTCTGCCGTGTGGTTTCCGGCAGACTAGAATAGAATAACTCCGTCTCTCCCCGTGGATGTCGTACAAGGCGACTAAGGGAAATGAAAATGAAAAAATGAAAATGAAAAAATGAAAATGAAAAAAGTTTATTTCATTCACAATTTATGTTTAAGAATGTGGAGGGTGGGCTCCTTCTTTTAAGTGTGAGACACCTGTGTCAGAAGGAGCCACTCTTCCATAACAAATGGTTTTGCATAAATGAAATAAATATCATTATATATAATATTATACACTATATACCTGCCTGCAGAATACATATTTATTGATTTATTTAGATATCTACATACAATCCAATACTGATTTAATTTTATAGTCTAAGGCGTATGTAATGTCCACATGAAGTTGAATGCCATCGTATTAATGAATATACTGAACCTCTAGCTGTGTGTGTGCGTGTGTGTGTGTGTGTGTGTGTTTTCGTGTGTGTGTGTTTTCGTGTGTGTGTGTGTATGTGTATGTGTGTGTGTGTGTGTATTCGTGTGTGTGTGTATTCGTGTGTGTGTGTGTGTATTCGTGTGTGTGTGTTTGTGTGTATGTGTGTGTGCGTTTGTGTGTGAGTATGTGTGTAAGTTTGGGTAGCAAGTGTAGTGTGACCTCAGCCCTACGATAAAATCTTGGGATCGGGAACCACCAACTACCTAAATTAGTTAGTGATTCCCACTGAGTGTACGTTTGAATAGACATGGAAAAGAAAATTTCCAAATACGTTATCAAATATCGATCAGGCCTCCCCAACCCGTTTGGCCAGCGTGGGGAGTGTACCTCCTTCCGTCTAGGACGGACGAGAGAGGGTCGTGCTCCTGTAGTGGAGACTAAAATGACCTGATGATGATGATGATGAACATAAAATATTGCTCGCACGCCGCCACCCCCGCTGCCAACGCAGCATCTCCTTCCTTTCTGGTGACCTCACTCACTCGCAGGAACACAACAACCTTCAAGGGAATTGTTAATGTGTCGGCCGTGTGGTTTCCGGCAGACTAGAATAGAATCACTCCGTCTCTCCCCGTGGATGTCGTACAAGGCGACTAAGGGAAATACGTTATCAAATATCGATCAGGCCTCCCCAACCCGTTTGGCCAGCGTGGGGAGTGTAGGCCATATCCTCCTTCCGTCTAGGAGGGTCGTGCTCCTGTAGTGGAGACTAAAATGGACCTGGTGATGATGATGATGATTATTATTAATACAACATCGAACTTCTCGCTATCTTGCTTATAAGATTTTTGTAGACTTTTATATAATATTCTGATGTAACTCACACATAGACGCAAACAATGCGAAGTGGAGTGGGGTTATTTTAATGTGATTGGCGAGCAACATCCCCGTCTAGGCTCAAGCGTCGTTGCATTATTAATGCATCCCTTATAACCGTGACACACAGCCGGGTTGCATGGCAAACTTCTAAAGACCAACGTATAGCACTTACGGGATTTAAAAAACTTACAAAAAGATGCGAATTAAAAAAAACTGCGATCTAATGTACCTAGTGTCAAAGTTAGCATGAACTTCAATTCAAACTTTCAATAAACAAACTGAAATCCCTAAATCGCTGGTTTAACGTAAAACGTCTACTACGTCTTCGAGTTTTTTTAGGATTTGATAATGGTATAAAATAATAACTAGACTGTTATTGTTTAACTGCCGTTGGTCATGCTAAAATTTATGTAGGGGAATTTTGCGCGGGTGTGTGGAATGTGGAGGGTAATCACCTGAGCCTTATTTTATACTAGAGTAACAAACAAGCATACGACCCGTCTGATGGTAAGATGTTATCGTAGCCTATAGACGTTTGCGACACCAGGGCCATCACTTACCCCCAAAATTAAAGAACCCCATACTGTAGTCTCCTGTGAAAACCTGGGCACTTCACAACTTGAACCTATTAAAAAAAAAAACCGGACAAGTGCGAGTCGGACTCGCCCACCGAGGGTTCCGTAGGTACGTAGTATCATTATTAAATTTGATATTTTTCATTATAAATAAGAAATAATGCGTCGAAAAAAATAAATAAAATATATTTTGCAATGTGTACATCAAGCCCTTTCATATGATACCCCATTTGAACTAGTAGTTTCAATTTGAAATTTCGACACCCTATAAAAAATATAGACCCCCTATTTTTTTAGATCTATTTACAAATGTATAGTTTTGAGATTTATTCCTGTACTTGTAGTCTATAACGATGTTACTTGCCAAATTTCATAGTTCTAGGTCAACGGGAAGTACCCTATAGGTTTTGATTCCTTTGAGTGTGTCGAAATATGCGTTTTTTGCTGAATAAACGGCCGTAACTTTTTTCTACGTAAACTTAGCAGTTTGATTTTTTTTTAACTTCATGGGACCGTAGACCTGTGTATACAGTTCAAATTTCAGCTTGATACCTCCACGCATTCTCGACATAGAAATGTTTGACAGACAGACAGACAGACAGACAGACAGACAGACAGACAGACAGACAGACAGACAGACAGACAGACAGACAGACAGACGGACAACAAAGTGATCTTATAAGGGTTCCGTTTTTCCTTTTGAGGTTCGGAACCCTAAAAAAAAAACAATTTGAAAAGTACGTTCAGATGTGCATAAACTAGTTATTAAAAACGCTCAACTTAGGCGAAATCAACTGAGATATATACTACTTTCAAATATATTTTGTATGTAATTTTCTGAAATATTGCGAATTAATAGTTGGACGATGTGATAAATCCCAAATTTATGATTTGCTTTTTAAACAGAACATCTGTATGTCGCGACTATAACACGCTCGTTTGCCAACTAATTATTTCGCTGCATTTAGGTATTCCCTTTGCTTCGACGAAGTTGGCGAAAATATTGAAATAACTGTCACGCAGCCTTCCGTGTTGTGTTGGTTTATTGTTCATAATGGACGTTGTTAGGACGGAATACGGAGAGTGTTTAAATATTTAAATATTCCCGGACACCGTGCCATCTAGTCCTAAATCCAAATCTAAGCAAAGCTGAGTACACATTGAATTTTCTATAAAAATATCTGGAGAAATATCTACAAAAAAATACAAATACAAAATTATTTGTATTTTTTGGACAAATATGATGTTGATGGTTAGAACAACAACGTACTTGTTTGTACATTGTTGTTCTAACCATCAACATCTACAGATCGCCTGAGGATGCCTCGCGAAGAGGCGAAACACGTGTCGCAGAGACGACTACGGCAGTCGGGGCGGTGGCGGTCGCATGTTTCAGATGTTGGAGATTCGCCGAGACGACCACAGCAGCTGGAGCAGAGACGACCAAAGCAGCCACGGCAGGCGCATGCAACTAGTAACGGTAGTGGGTGGGTGCCGGCCGGTAGTAAATTACATGAACTAATTGGTGGCGGAAGCACGCAAAGTAGTGTAGATCAAATTGCCTGTAAAAACTGATTTAACATATTTATGTATGGTGTTTATTTTCCTTAAAAAAAATATTTTTCTAGATGTACGTTAGACACAAAAAGGTTGCGGAACACTGGTCTAGACTATTAACTATTATATTATAGTAGTATTCTTTTGAGGCATGTGACTCAAAAGAATACTACTATCTACTATAATCAGGTCAGGTCAGTTAGGTCATCTTTGACTGAAAGATGTCCGACTTATACCCCAAAATGTCATAATACTCTTCACGTAACAGCATTATTGTGTAACGTATAAATGTATAACGTAACAAGGCATGGTCATAGGGGACCTCTCTACCCCACGTTCCAATATCTCTTTTGCCAGAATCTAATTAATTCATCAGGGTGCACCATACACAGGTGAAGTTGGCCAAAGCTCAAATATCAGCTATTTACAGCCCAAAGTAAACCCTTTGCCAGGATAGAATTTAGCTGACCATCGACATTGCAGATTTGTAGGCAGGGTCATACATATATACATATCACATAGGAGACATGTACGTAGATATGTATGAACCCCACGTTCGCCGCAACGCTGACGTATCTAACCTTAATTGTCCGAGAAATAAGACAATAGAAATAATTATTAATCCGCTGGCCGGCATTCGGGCTATCTGGCTATATCTCTTTTATCAAAGACAATGCGGGTGGCCCTTTTGTGAACGAAAACTAATTGAATTTTCGTATTTTCATGATGCGAAGTGAGTTCTCTTTCAAGACTAAAGGTTTTCGGCTCGAGAGAAATTCAGTATTTAACTGTATCATAAAGATGACTCTGTGATGATGGTGAATTGTGAATTGAATAAAAAAACGGGTTGCACTCCGGGAGTGCCGGCTGAAGTGAAAACTTGAACAATAACGTTGCGCATTTTTGAATATTTTGGGATGGTTTGGGAATAATTTCGCACGAATTGCTTTATTTATCAATATAAAAGTACTATCATTTATGTGGTAAAATACAATATTCATTTATTGCGCTATTGCACACAAACATGACAATTCATATTACATTAAAAATAAACAGCAGGAGTAGACTAGACATACATTTTTGCCGCGCGGTAAAAAGAGAGGGCGATATCGCTTCCTCTCCTACGCCGCGCCGGCGGTCTACGCTCTCTCCGTCTTACGAATTTTCGATCAGGCCACGTGTCCTGGCGCGAGTTTAACTTTTTTTACACATCCCAAAAAATGCACAACGCCGCTAAAGAAGTTTTCACTTCAAAAATTTTTTACTTGCCAATTTTTATTGCTACCAGAATCTTTAGTTTGCTTAATGTTCGGTCATAATTCGATATCATCACACTTTGGAGTATCATATTGTGATAGGAGAATACCAAATATGACATTTGTGAGATTGAAACTGAATCGAAATTGAATTTTAACTACATTTTAATTTTTTACGAGAATAGCCCCTCATAATCGTTCGTCAACTAAGTTGAACAATTCATCTACAGACGAAATAATTAATCACCTTAATAAAAATAATATGAAAAGGCAATTTGATCTACACTACTTTGCGAGCTTCCGGCACCAATCAGTTCATGCAAGCTACTGCCGGCCGGCATGAACTAATTGGTGGTGGAAGCACGCAAAGTAGTGTAGATCAAATTGCCTGTAAATTTGACTTCCGCAAAATAACACCTGAATCAATTAACTATCTAAAATGAAAAGTTCATATCGTTCTAGTTTCCACCCGCCGCTCCGCCCGCATGTGTGTCGGTTATATCGCGCCAAAAGGTAGCCATGTCCATGTCAAATTTCATTGAAATAGGATCAGCCGTTTAGTCATGAAATGAACAAACAGACCGGTAGATAGACATACTTTCGCGTTTATAATATTAGAATGGATAATGACCTAGGTTTTCAAAAATTTTTGACCTGATGACGTCTTATAATTCGATGAATGCCGGATGCTCGTTAAAAAAGCATGACTCATTGTCACGTTCCGCCTGAGCCGAGCAAGCGAGAGCGCGAAACAAACGATAGAGAGGTTCGAACGGTTTATGCGTTCGGATTGTGACACATCTATCTCTCTTCCGCTCCGTCGGCCGATGTTTTCTTATGACGTTATCACGTAACATTATCGTCCGTAAACCGACATTGCAGACAACCATTTTTTTTTTTTACAAGCAGAACTTTGATGGAAAGTAATCATCATCATTATGGGGTGTAAGTGGTTCATCAACATCTTTGAACCAAAGCCAATTTCACCTGCACGCGGTGCACCCTGCTGACTGACAAACGAAGCTCTGGCGAAAAGAGAGGTAGGGAGCGTAATAAAATTGTAAGCTACCCGACTGGGGAATGTACCTCCACCTCACAGAATACCGCAGCCAAATAACAATTCCCTTGAGGGTTGTTGTGTTCCTGCGAGTGAGTGAGGTCACCAGAAAGGAAGGAGATGCTGCGTTGGCAGCGGGGGTGGCGGCGCGCGAGCGATATTTTATGTTGCGAGCGTTAATATGGCTACGGTAACCGCTTCACACTAGGCGGGCCGTATGCTTGTCTGCCACCCGTCGTAGTATAAAAAAAAAAAAAAAAAAAAAATCATCGCGGAGATCATCATGATCATGATGAGATCAGCAACACGGGTTCTATGAAAAATAAATGGGACGGGCAAGCCCTTCCTAGCTCTAAAGATACTCGTAACTACAAATTTCAACTTCCAACATCAGTCTTCTGGAAGTCCTATTACTAATTATGACTTAGACTAACTCAGATTTATTTCCGACGCAGGGCGAATATTAACTAAGCACGAATTCATCGTTAAGTAAATTCGTCTTCGTTTCAAACCCTTTGCGTGATTGTTAGTTAGCGTTCTATCTTGATCAGTACTTCTCAAACTTTTTACCTTGTTACTGTAAGAATCAGAATAATGTTTATTATCAGTGACTGAATTTTATGATTTTATATGGATACTATTTCACGTAACATCAAATAAATACATTGCAAACCTAACCTAACCTATTTTGAACATTAAAAAAATACTTATTGCACATCAAATGCCGGATTTGATGTGCGATCAGATTAATTTGATGTGCAATACAGGTTTCATTTTGTGGATCAATTTAATAGTTTCCATTTAATATTTCACGCGTAGCCGACTATTGGTCTCTCAAAATCCAAGCGAAAAGAAGAAGAAAATATGTTTATTAACATCACAATATGAGACAATAGTTGAAACAATACATAATAACATATAACATTATAAACATAATGTACATAATCATGATGTTAATTTGGCAGCACACAGCGCCGGTATTCTGCGACAGCCAACAGGTGCCGACACGAACATCTCCGGACGAGGTATGTATGGTATGTACATACATTGTTCGGAGATGTGAGTTTTATGTGATTTCGATTTTAAAAGCCGGATATATTAAGATAAGTTAACTATTACGATAAGGTTATCATAATAGTTAACTTATCCGGCTTATAAAATCCGTGTATCTTGAGCCATCAGGCTATCAAGCACGTATAATGGAAACAGTTCCCCATAACACATACCGAACAGACCGACGACGGCACAGTGTCTGGCACAGACACTACAGACAATGTCGGATTGACAGCTTGACACGTCACCTTCCTACCTCCCATTTCACTGCTTCCCTGACTCTAATGACCATTTGCACATAACGAGCGAGCACAAATGAACGAGAGAGAATAAAAGAATAATCGTCATCCATTGATACGATAAGAAGAAGAAGTTGCTATTTTCTCATGAATCGTAAAAGCATGATTGTGTTTGTTTGCTGTGGCCTAGTAGGCTTTCTATGAATTGTACAGGTTGCCGTATAGATTGATAGTCAAGTAAAAAAAAAGGATTGTGGGCACTCCACTTAACTGTTGAGTTTTTTGCTGTTGTTGTTGTTGTTGAATTCTCTTTAATATAATAACACACCAATAAAACCATAATTACAATATAATGAAGAGAGATTATGTACAAAGGCGGGCTTATCTCAACTGCACGTGGTGCACTCTGCGGACTAGCGAATGAGGCTTAGGCAAAAGAGAGGTAGGGTACAGATTATTTGTAAGCTGCCCGACATGAGACTAATTCCACCTCACAGAATACCGCAGCAAATTAACACTTCTCTTGACGGTTGTTGTGTTCATGCAAGTCACCAGAAAGAATGGAGTTGCTGCGTTGGCAGCAGGGGTGGTGGCGCGTGAACCGCCATACATCAGGCGGGTCGTATGCTTGTCTGCCACCCAACATGATGGAGTATAAAAAAAACAGATATTGATGCGAGCAAAGCTGCGGACACAGCTAGTTTAAAAAGATAAAGAAAACAAAGAATATGGCAATTACAAGCAGTAAAAGAAACCTCAATAAACCATATGCAAATAATGTAACTACTCGTAGGTGCATTCCAGGGTGGAGTTCGTGATAGTTGAGAAACGCTGATCTAGATAACTGTATATTAATCGGTTTGTATATTTTTCGGGCATTTCACGTAGTGGTGAAAGGTTTTGTAATCAAAAGTTGAAAGTAAATGTTTTATTTAAAAGGGACGCTTTGTTTGTTTTGTCATTCGTGTCCCTAAAGTATACAATGTATTCAGGGTTGGTTATCAACAACGAATGATCAACAAACATACACATATCAGTTACCTAATTATAAATGTACGATCATAAAGTAAAATTTCTCTTAAAGATCGAATCCGGAACGAGGAAATTATAAGAAGAACCAAAACTGTCGACATAGCTCTTCTGAGAGCAAGCTGAAGCGGCAGTGGGCAGGCAACATCTGCCAAGTCAGCCAAGGCAGATGGGGAAGGAAAGAACTGAGACCGCATATGACGCAACAAAGCAGTTGAGGACTCTCTAAACCAGTATTCCGCAAAGTGTGTGCCGCGGCACATTGGTTGGTCATTAGTTGCTGTGCCTCGGAAAATTAAGGTTATCTCATGAAGCTAAATATAGGGACGGAAGAAAAATTCTTACACAAATAAAAACTAATTTTTAATTTATGGTGTACCGGTCCTTAGAATCTGTACCGGAAAGAATTAAGGTACACCTAGGAAATCGAATTTTTTTGGAGAAATTCGATTTCCTAGGTGTACCTTAAATCTTTCCGGTACAGATTTTAGGGACCGGTTCTATAAAAGTTTTTTGAAGAAAATTATAAGTTAGGGCCTAAAACTGAGCCAAAAAAATTTATTTTTCCTTTTCATTTACATGGGGTCAGATACAAGGTGGTTATCTCTGGTAATCACTGTGAAATAAGTACTCATACAATTCTCTTAATCTTATAATGAGAATGTTACATAAAAAAGAAAACAAATTAGTTATCATAATCAATACTCTCTCATTCGATCGTACTTTTTGAATGGTACAACTAAATTAAAACTTGGCCATTATGTTGCTTCAAAGGTGCTCACGCAGGGCTGCCCCCAGGGTTCAGTGTTGGGACCGTATCTCTGGAATATCGGTTTTGATGATTTTTTTAGCCTACCCTTACCGGAAGGGTGCTCGTTAACTGGTTACGCTGACGATGGTCTCTTATTAATCAATGCTAATTCAAGATCTAGCATAGAGAAACTAGCCAACACTAGCCTAGGCCTAATTTCAGATTGGGGTTATCGTAATCGTCTCGATTTTGCGCCACATAAAACATATCAACTCTTGCTTAAGGGAAATTTACAGGTTTCACCGCGATTTCATTTTAATGGAGTATCTGTTGCTAATAGGGGTTCGGTTTGTTACTTAGGTTTGCTTTTGGACAGAAATTTTAATTATATTGAGCACATGAAGCAAGTAGGTGAAAAAGCAAAAAAGAACTTCTATGCCTTAACACGAATTTCTACCTCTACGTGGGGATTAACTTTCAAAACGTTAAAAACTATTTATACCGCCACATACTTAGGTTGTGTTACGTACGGTTCACCTGCGTGGGCAGATAGGGCTACTATAGGTGCAGCACGTCGTAAATTGCTTCAAAGCCAGCGCCTTGCTCTGATATTTTTATGTAAGTCGTATAGAACTGTAAGCACCGAGGCACTACCCGTGCTAGCAGGTGTGTTACCGGTAGACTTAGAAGTACAACGCCGCGCTTCAATGTACTATACATCTAAAAATATGGTCCCTGATTTCTTGAAAACGCGTGATCGTGAAAAAATAGTTAGACTGTTCAAACCTATTAATGAAGTATTTGAAACATTGCTGTCTGAATGGCAGGAAAGGTGGGAAACTTCTACCAAAGGACGCCACTTGTATCTGTTCTTTCAATCGGTAAGAGATAGATTAAAGAAAAAGTGGTTAGAAGTAGACCACCCCGTTGCGCAATTTTTAACTGGACATGGCAATTTTAAAGCTAAACTCTTTTCGTTTAAATTAGTGCCGTCGCCCTTATGCGAATGTTCTACTGCTAATTCTGAATTCGATCAAACAGCACACCATGTTCTCTGGGAGTGTGATCTTTGGCTGCGGGTGCGGGATGACATATTGAATTCATTGCAAGTTGCATCCGGGGTAGTATACTATTCAGATTTGGTAGCAACAAGGGAGAATTACAAAGCGTTCAGACGATTTTGCAATTCATATTATTGGAATCGATGTGTTAGGTAACAACTCAATGTTTTAGGTCCCTAATAGTGTTAGAAACTTAAAATCCGTGGTGCACGGCAGTTGAGCTTCACTTGACTAGCCATCTCTTTAGGCTTTTAATGCCTTATTTGCCATATTGCTGTCTCTCACATTGCTAAGAGGGGAAGTCAAATTCCAAAAGCTTCCTACTCCTTCTAATTTCTTCTGATTAAATTCGTTGTGAGTTCCAAGGCAGCCGTAGTTTTACCCCTGGGACTGCAATGGACTTCATTGTTCATTGCCTTTTTTGGCGGTCGCCGCTGTTAATCCTGGCTACACAGGAGATACAGTGGTGGGAATGTGTGGTGGGCCCCCGTCCCTTAATCAATATTTAATGGTGATCACTAAAATAAAACAGGTTTTTCCATCACGGTAGCACAATGGAACCTTACATATTCTACAGCTCCACACGGTTCGCACAGGTTCTTTTTTTGGTGGTTTCCTACTGAGAAAAACCAGTATTTTGGAAATAAATTTTAGTACACAATAAAACCGTGGCGCTAGCAGTAAAGGTCTTACTTAACACCTCCGTATTCACGCATTTTATCGTAGTACATGCAATATTCAACGGATATCGCTATCGTCAAGACACGGTCAAAAATAGGTGGTTATCGCAAATGACCACCATGAAGAAAAGACACAAAAAGTTTGCCGAACACTGCTGTGAGGATATCCGTATGATCCGTATCCCCATAGTGGGATGAACATAGGTCGATTCAGCGAAGTACGGTTCTTACGTACTCGCATACTTTGCAAAATAGCCCTTTTACAGCGCTTTTTAAGTTTAAAATACTGCCTGCAACATAACACTCGAAATCTAGATACAAAACAGGACATAAATTCTTAAAACGTTATCTCGTTTGGACAGAACCTAACTATTAAAACTCACTGTAACCTCGTAACTCGAAAGCGACTCACTCTATTATACTCATTAACAATATCTTATCGCTACAAACACGGTTAATGATATTTTAAAAAGGGCGTTACTAATAGGGCTAGGGCGTTGTTTAACCTGTGTGTATTAAAGAATGTATATAATTATGGATATGTCATTAATAAAGGTAAAAGTAACAAAATGGAATTTACTTTGTAAAATTTTACCATAGACCAGTATGTGAGATGACTAAAACGTCATAGAGTTAGAAGAACGGCAGTAGCTCTGGGCAGCAGATGAGTAAGCGCTTCTAGCGGGAAGCCACTCAGCATAGCATGACAGCATCAATTAATAGATTCGCTCATATCTTAGGACTGATTGCAAATACACGCAGAAAAAAAACGGGTTCAGTCCTGGAGTGCCGGCAGAAGTGAAAACTTGAATATTAACGTTGTGCATTTTTTAATATTTTGGAATGTTTAGGAAATAATTTCGCACGAACTGCTTTATATCTATATATATAAAAATCAATGCCACTTTTCGTTGTAATTTTATAACTCAAGAACAGGCTCACCTATCCAAACGAAATGTTTAGGGTTTATTCGGACTATTTAGTAGATGGTTTATGTGAAGTTTGCACAAAATCGGTAGAGCGGTTCTTCATTTATCACATTTTTTGTAACAAATGAATTCAATAAATGGCAGATCATTTTGTTAATGGGGATTGTGCTATCAAATTGAAACTTCTTTCAGTGTTGACAGTACAAGCATGTTGTTATGTCATTCATGCGGTCATTTCATTTTGGACGTACTTCGACTTTATGTTGCCTGTTCCAGAGTCGGTACCCCCTCCCCCCAGCCGTTTATTTATTCATGCTTAAAATGGAAAAACAAAAAATATTGTTTATCCAAATGTTTTGGATTAAATGAATTTGGTGTTCCAATGATTTTTTTTCATTATTTCACTTTTACATAGCGAAGCACGTACCGGGCCGCTAGTATCAGTATAAAAGTACTATGATTAAATTTGGTAAAATACAATATTCATTTATTGCGCTATCGTACACAAACATGACAATTTATATTACATTAAACTTAAACAGCAGGAGCATGTACGGCATACGTGTACATTTTCGCGGTATTAAGAGAGGGGGATACGGTCTACGCTCCCTCCGTCTTACGAATTTTCGATCAGGCCACGTGTCCTGACGCGAGTTTAACATTTTTTACCCATCCCAAAAAGTGCACAACGCCGCTAAAGAAGTTTACACTTCAAAAATTTTGTATTTTTTTTTATATTACGTCGGATGGCAGATAAGCATACGGCCCATCTGATGTGAAGCGGTTACCATAGCCATATTAACGATCGCAACATAAAATGTCGCTCGAGCGCTGCCACCTTCGCTGCCAACCCGCAACTCCTTCCTTTCTGGTGACCTCACTCACTTGCAGGAACACAACAACCCTCAAGCGAATTGTTATTTGGCTGCAGTATTCTGTGAGGTGGAGGTACATTCCCCAGTCGGGTAGCTTACAATTACGCGCCCTACCTCTCTTTTCGCCAGAGCTTCGTTTGTCAGTCAGCAGGGTGAACCGCGTGCAGGTGAAGTTGGCTTTGGTCCAAAGATGTTGATGAACCTCTTACATCCCAATCAATTCATTAATTTGGTTACATCATCGAACAAAGTTAAAAGTAACAACAAGGAATTTGGTTTGTTAAGGTTTAGTCACGACTCACGAGGCTCTTCTAAAGGAAGTGACTATCTGGCTTTTCTACCACGTTTTAATTTTATACTACGAACGGTGAAATGGTAGAATCGACATCTCTCAACTTCTAAATAATTAGGACATGGGAGCTTTCAAGAATGGGGTCTAGAATTACCCTTAAAAGGCTGCCAGACAACGTTACCAGACGTCCTGCTTTTTTGGCCGAAAGTGTAATGTCCGCCGCGGCACATTACATGTCTCGATGTTGGTGGTGGACGCCAAAAATATGTTGGAGAAATACAACTTGAAAGCTATGAAATGCAATAGCTTAAAAATTCGAGTACAAATTTTTAAATGTAATGTAATAGGTAGGGGAAAAAGTCTTTTCGCATTTTAGAATGTATGAACTTGTAATAAAATCTCTTTGGTTATACCATTTGTATCTGGCAGGTTTTGATATCTTTAAAAAGTTTAAATTTTAAAAAAGATAATTCCAAATTCAAATTAGGTAAATGTGGGATTTTCATTTGTTTTTTTTACTGTCAAGATGAGTGAATCTAATGAAGAAATTCGATTCATTTTAAAATTTTACTACAAAAAAAGTAAAAATGCAACGCAAGCTGCGAAAAAAATTTGTGACGTTTATGGATCTAGTGCAGTGTCTGTGAGAGTAGCACAAATTTGGTTTAAGCGTTTTCAATCAGGAAATTTTGATGTGAAAGATGCACGTCGCTCTGGTCGCCCTGTTACGGATAAAATGGATGCCATTTTTGAAAAAGTGGAGCAAGATCAGCATATCAGTAGTTACGACGTAGCTGAAGAATTAGGAATTGACCACAAAACAGTTTTGGCGCATTTGAAAAAAGCTGGGTACACTAAAAAGCTCGATATTTGGGTGCCTCACGATCTCACTGAAAGAAACTTAATGAACCGTGTACTCATTTGCGATTCTTTACTACGACGTAATGAAAGCGAACCGTTTTTGAAAAAGCTTATAACTGGTGATGAAAAGTGGATCACGTACGACAAGAACGTGCGAAAAAGGTCGTGGTCAAAGGCCGGTCAGGCTTCACAGACTCTGGCAAAACCCGGGTTAACCCGCAATAAGGTGATGATGTGTGTATGGTGGGATTGGAAGGGCATTATTCATTATGAGCTGTTACCGCCAGGCAGGACTATCGATTCTGAACTCTACTGTGAACAACTGATGAGATTAAAGCAAAAAGTTGAGAGAAAGCGGCCGGAATTAATTAACAGAAGGAGTGTGATTTTTCATCATGATAACGCTAGACCTCACACATCTTTAGCCACTCAGCAAAAATTAAGAGAGTTTGACTGGAAGGTGTTAATGCATCCGCCGTATAGTCCTGTCCTTGCACCTTCTGATTTCCACCTGTTTCGGTCTCTTCAGAATTCTTTAGGCAATGTCAGGTTAACATCACGAGAAGACTGCCAAAACCACTTGTCGTGGTTTTTTGAACAGAAGTCCCAAAATTTCTATAGTAATGGGATCATGTCTCTACCTACAAGATGGCAAAAAGTTATCGAACAAAATGGCACCTACATACTTTAGTTAAATGTAAATAAACTTTAGCAAAAAAAGTTTTGAATTTTCATATAAAATACGAAAAGACTTTTTCCCCAACCTAATATACTCGAATTTTTAAACTATTGCATTTCATAGCTTTTATCGCGGGCTTGGCACGGCGACCGAATCAAGAAATTCCGTTACGCAAAAAAACCTAACACCCCCCAATACATACTCGTATTTCGCCAGTGAGTATTATCGAGTCAATGGCGCAGTTGTAAATGTGTGACCAATTTGAACTATCGTTTCTACGGTCGCGCCTCGATGTGGTCATTACTCTTTTTGTAACTTTATTCGATGTTGGTGAATGACTAAAGACTTTTTTGAACATTTTCTCTATTATTATTTTTGACATTCGATTCTGACATCATTATTTTTGACATTATTACTGATTTTGGGATAAAATTTTAATTTAATAAAAAATACATAGGATGGCAAAAAATTTTAATTTAATAAAATAGCTTTTATCGTGGGCTATGAGTAAGAGCGCGGCGACCGAATCAAGAAATTCCGTAACGAAAATAAAACCTAATAAATAATTAGTTATAATTGCGTAAATTGATAAAAAATGCTATGCAATAGCTTTACCGCGGCAGTCCCCGAGTGCCACACGTATTTTTTTTTTAACTTTTGATGATTTACACTCGTTTCTTAAACAATATCTATTCATTACACTAAAACACTGTACCGAATATATATACTTACTTTTCTATTATGTCCCGCTTGTTTAACGAGCCCCGCTTTTATACTTGTAAAAATTTAATACCGCTTGGATCAGAAATAAATCTTACAACGCTGCTGTCAACGGATCCACCCGATGTTGTTGCTGAATTCCATCAGCAGCGGTGATGATTATTTTCCATCAACAATCGACTTTGACCTAGTTAGGTTTGTATGCTCCGCTCAATTATAAAATATATATAGATATATATTTGTACAAGAGCGGGGCATACAAGTTAATAAAATTATATAAACTATTGCTAAGATTTACAAATAATTGATTTTTTTTTATTCTCCTGTCGATAAATGATCAGTGGGGTTACCGTTCCAGTATCTGGGTTTATTGCTAACTCTTTTGTTTTAGACATCATGATCTCTTCGACTACCTTAAGTTGTGACTTTCATTGTCGCAAACTGCAATGCCTTTAATCATATTTGAAGTATTGAAGCCTGTTGCGGACTCTTTAGTGGGCAGCCTCGCAACTGACCAATGACAAAGAACTAACTAAGACTTACAATAATGAAAAAGAATAGGATAATGGACAATCGACGAATGGGATAGTAGTGTAGTTAAAACACGAACAGAAATGTAAATAACTATGTATTTTATATTGTAAAGCGACGAGTCTTTATATCAAAAGCCTGTAACCAGAACAATTTATAAAATACTAGCTGCTCGCCCCAGCTTCGCACGGGTAGCAAGTGGTGTTTTATTTTCCTCGCAAATTTTACGTCTTTTCACTCCATAAGAACCTTTATTATACCTTAACGAAAATATTAAAACAAAAAAATTTGCGCTTAGCAACATTCAATTATATGTATATAGCTGTATTATAATTATATTGAGTCTATGAACTACACTAGTAATAATAGCAATAGTACAGTATTTATAAGTAAAAGTACTATGTCTATCCCATGTATACAGTAGGATCCATTCCTCAGAACAAACACCGTTACTGAATAAAAATCATAGTTCGCAAATGGATATAAAAAAAAAGTTATTTGTATTCATAAAAGGCAACCGTTACCACAGTATAAGTAATGGTACTACGTCTAGTATGGCCACTCCCTGCCGCTCTCTCGTATCGACCTCACCTCCCCTCTGAGACAAATCTGGAACAGTTTGTATGGCGCCGCACGCACACACGCTCATGAACGCGCTGTACAGACGTCACTGTTTATGTAGTAGTCAACGACGTGACATTTATATGGAGTGATAAATGTGAGAATGTCCGAAAAAATCTAAAGTTAGAAGGAAAAATCAGTCAAAAAGCGAAAAAAAATACATTGTATACATTGAATTAACGCAAATTTATAAATAACAGTAAACTCTTGCAACGCACCTAACAAGAAATGAGAGTGTGATTTAGACCACACGACGGAAGTAAAAGTTCTACTTATATCTCCCTGTTAACTTCCGTTCGCCTCGCCCGATCACACTTTTCGTGACGGATTCACCAGCTAACTCCGCAAGACAAGCATGCGTAAAGAAGTTTTACTTCAATTAAGTTGATTTAAAAAATCAAAAAACCCGACTGCACCTACAACAGATTTATTAATCATGCGCAACAACAATATAATTCCACACAAGCAAAGCCGCAGGCCAAAACTAATATATCAAATATATATTTGAAATCAGGTCATCGAGACCTTTATTTTGATACCCATATCGATATATTTAAAAGAAAAAAAAATTTTTGCGGCTCACAGCCGCCATATTGATTTTTTTTTTATATTTGATATAGCCTATGTCACTCTCGTGATTAAGACGAATCTAAGGACACCTCTTATGTTGAAATCTGTCAAACGGTGTAGGCTGTAGTGCGTGCCAAATAATAAGACATACATACATACATACGCTCGAAAAACATAACCCTCCTTCGGCAGTCGGGTAAAAACATAGAATTTTTTATAGATGTATTTATGAAGGTTTTGTCGCTCCGTAACTATAAATATTTTCCTGTTATGTATCCGAGTTATTTTATCGAGTGCATATTTCAACAGTGAGAGTTAATGTATGTAGTCACGCAAACGTGGTGATTAAAATTAATAAAATTAGCCGGTATGAGTGACCGTTTGTGTGTTAAATAGGGCAGAGTTACACGAACGATGTGACCTGCAGTTTCAGTTGTAAAACTTTGTAATGTCATTAATGAGACGCGATGTTACGTAATTACCATAATGTTATAATAAAGCAGTTGTACTGCTCCACGTAATTACATTTATTTTTACCGACCGGTTTCGCCGTTAAGGCATTGTCAAGGTAAGCAGATGGTGTTTGTGTTACTCCATTATGTATTCAGGTAGAAAAACAAACACCATCTGCTTGCTTGTGCTTGCAAATGCTTTATTATAACACAATAAAAAAACAATTAGCGAAATCGATCTAGCCGTTCACGCGTGATGCGATAACCGATGATGTGGGGGTTAAAATGTCTATTTCCTTTAATAGACATTTTTAACCCCCGATGCAATAACGACGGGATGTTATAAGTTTGACGAATCTGTGTTTGTGTCTGTCTGTAGCATTGTAGCTCCCGAACGGATGAACCGATTTTGATGTTTTATTTTATATAATAGGAGAATTAGTCGGGCGTATTCTTAGCTATGTTTGATGAAATCGGTCCAAGATGGCCGCCGCCACAAGATGACGGGTTACATATTTTTTCACAACCCCTTCCATATGGGTATCAAATGAAAGGGCTTAACTAGTAGACTATGGTAAATTTCATATTATAACATTATGATAATAATGTTCCACGAAGTGCCAACAATCAACAGTACCAACTACTAACAAAAAACGTAATTACGTAAGTAATTACGTTTTTTGTTACTGTATCACTTTATCGTAAAAGAACCTATAGAAGTCGATTACGTATTTATTTAATGTCGAACGATGGAATTTGTCTGTCTTTTGACGTTTGAAACAACTCTGAAAGGGAATCATACATTGGACTACAGCGGAAACCTAGCAAACAGCTTGATTTATTTAAGAAAGTATCGTTCTTTTTGTTTTTTTTTTATATTACGTCAGGTGGCATACAAGCATACGGTCCGCCTGATGTGAAGCGGTTACTGTAGCCATATTAACGCTCGCAACATAGAATATCGCTCACGCGCCGCCACCCCCGCTGCCAACGCAGCATTTCCTTCCTTTCTGGTGACCTCACTCACTCGCAGGAACACAACAACTCTTTTGTATTTGGAATTGTTATTTGGCTGCAGTATTTTGTGAGATGGAGGTACAATCCCCAGTTGGGTAGCTTACAATTACGGTCCCTACCTCTCTTTTTGCCAGAGCTTCGTTTGTCAGTCAGTAGGGTGCACCGCGTGCAGGTGAAGTTGGTTTTGGTTTAAAGATGTTGATGAACCTCTTACACTCCCAAAATAAATAAAAATATTTATTTACAATATAAATAATATTTATTTACAAAATAAATAAATATATTTATTTACATTCTAAACTACCTGGCCCGACAGCCGTTTTCCTGTCTTCCTAACTATGAATATTGAATTCGAATTGGATTCGCGTGCGCTGTCAAATGCCTGACAGTTCTGTCAAACACAATAAAGTTACATTGGTAAAGTTAATATGATGGATGGTTCAGACTTCAGTTTTCTTAAATTCTCTAATAATCCGCGCCTTTTCTTATTTTTTTTTCTTTTATATGATCCTTCTCCTGTCAATAAACAAACAAAAAAAGAATTAGCGAAATCGATCTAGCCGTTCACGCGTGATGCCGGCGCCACACATTGGGTATATTGGCTCCAAGTTATAGTCTTGGATCCAATACACCAATGTGTAGATCGGTCTTGGCAAGCTATGGGACATAAACGTTACACTGCGTCCAATAGCCAATGGCGACCCGTGATGTGTCCCTACCTCTCTTTTTGCCAGAGCTTCGTTTGTCAGTCAGTAGGGTGCACCGCGTGCAGATGAAGTTGGTTTTGGTTTAAAGATGTTGATGAACCACTTACACTAAATTAAGGTGTATGTGGTTCACAAATTTTTGGTGTCATAAGTTTCGTAAACTGTTGATAAATTAAGTGACATATGCTTTTACAGCGTTCCTAATTATCTAGGTATATAATATGTAACAAGACAATTAAATTAAAAATTTAAAAATCCGACCTAGGATTCTAGTTACATATAGATAGAGACCCGGTTTTTTTTCTCATGCTAGATGTTTCTTTGGAAAACTTTATTATAAATCTTCCTTGGAATATCTGTAAACCCACATTGAAATTCGTTCAGTAGCGATTGAGTTTATCGCGTACCGACAGGTACACGATAACCGACCCGGGGGGACTTTATTTTATAATAGTAGTGAAACTGTTTACGTTTTATATAGTTTCAGAAAGTTCATATATTGGGAACTGTATGGATGAAATTATCGACACCATAAGTATATACATAAACCAAATTAATCTGTTAGTCTAGTATAGTAGCCTATGTGTTAGTCCAGTGCTTGATCTTCCTACGTCCCAAATATCATCGAAATCGGTTTAGCCGTTTAGGCGTCATAATTTTTGGGGCAACACCGGTGTGAGTGACTCAGGGATGTCGAGAGGTGTGTTGCTATTATTAATATATGTAGAGCTGGTATAACTGTACTGGCATTGTTATTATTACTTAGTTCGGTTAATTTATGATTCTAATTAATTTTAACTTGTATGTTTGTAATTTATTTCGCCTGTAAAAGTAGAATATGGTGAAACAAATTACTGTTAATTAGTAACTCAATATAGTCAAATTTATTCAACAAAGCATTCCAATCTCGTCTTACGAACATAACAAAAAGCTGTATAAAAGTTTTTTTTTTATACTACGTCGGTTGGCAGACAAGCATACGTCCCGCCTGATGTGAAGCGGTTACCGTAACCGTATTAACGCTCGCAACATAATATATCACTTGCGCGCCAACGCAGCATCTCCTTCTTTTTTGGTGACCTCACTCACTCGCCGGAACACAACAGCCCTTAAGGGAACCGTTATTTGGCTGCGGTATTCTGTGAGGTGAAGGTACATTCCCCAGACGGGTAGCTTACAATTACGCTCCCTGTACCTCTCTTTTCGCCAGAGCTTCGTTTGTCAGTCAGCAGGGTGCACCACGTGCTGTTGAAGTTGGCTTTGGTTCAAAGATGTTGATAAACTACTTACACCCCAATGATGTATAAAACTGAGAAGCTCGATGGCATCGTTGCGTGTATCAATTTAATCGAACACGCAAGTTAAGCGACCACGTCCGCAGCCTGTCCATGGATGGGTTTATTTATCTCGAGCTCCTTCGTGCGGAGGACACGTTAAGCCGTCGGTCCCGGCTGTTGTCATTAGATGGCAGTCGTTAAGTCAGCGGCCTTTAGGCGGCTTGAAAACACTGGCCTCCGCCAACCCGCAGTTGAGCAGCGTGGTGGAGTATGTTCTAAACCCCTTCAATTGAGAGGAGACCTATATCCCAGCAGTGGGTTGAATAAGGATTGACGACGTATATAATTTAAGCACATACGAGTATATTAACTCAGAAACAGAACGGCATTACAGTAACACGAGTCGCTCAATATTATTTGTACGAACTCTTTGATGCAATGTACACTAATCTACATAGTAACGGGGGCACGTCACCTCGGGATATGCTTCCAGAATGAAAGCTCAGCGTGGTCAATTCGTCGTCCGTCACCGCACTTACATCTCGTCGTTCACTTATATACAGATAAATCGAACTAACTGATTGATGGATGGAGTAAGTAACGTCAAAATCGTTCTAAGTTGATGGCCAGCAGCCTGT
The DNA here is from genome assembly GCA_937001555.2 of Hypsopygia costalis. Classification (NCBI taxonomy): domain Eukaryota; kingdom Metazoa; phylum Arthropoda; class Insecta; order Lepidoptera; family Pyralidae; genus Hypsopygia; species Hypsopygia costalis. The sequence goes on along the minus strand of OW443338.2, from coordinate 24,098,917 downwards.
GAGGTGACGCGTAGCCGGAATGATCCGTTTCTGTGCTTAGATTATGTTGATGCTTTTGATAGTTAGCCGATCAAATGAGGTGGAAGGTAATCTAAGTAGCATTGGCTCATATCCATTCCACTGCTGCGTTCCGGGTCACCCCTTAAGAGAACATACTCCCCTAGCTGTAGGCAGAGGCCACTGACTTGGCTTTACGACTGCCATCTAATGATAACAACGGGGAAAGCAGTCGCTTAACGTGCCCTCCGAAACACGGAGGAGTTCGATATAAATAAACCCATCCGTGGACAGGTCAATGTTGCTGTTGCGTAATCGATCAGACTGACACGCGCCTTCGAGCTCTAATTTATAAATCGATTTGAAGAAAACTTTTTTTATTTGAAAGAATATACTCTTTCAAATAAAAAAGTTCCAGATTGGTCTCATATTTTTTTCATCATCATCATCAGCCTGTATCTACATATATAAATGAAGAGTAATGTTTGGAGTCGGTTTTTCTTTGTTAACCTTTAAGTATGGACGTGGAGTCTCACAGGCTACTCGATGTTTTCGTTTTCTTAGTTTCACCTACTTCCCCCCACTTCCCGCGATTGAGTGGCTCAGTAGCTTTTGTTTTAGTTGTAAAACTACCAATGAGGGAGGAGGATCCGTCTTCCGATGAATATCCCGTAAGTAATGACCATCAAAATATTGACCGGAGCCTGTCAGGCTACACGTCCATTGTTGCCCTATGATATATTTTGTAAGGGCGATTATGTTTATTTCAGATTTGGTAGTACAAAATGTCAAAAAACAATAAAGCCGCTAGTTGTAAATCAAAACGAACATAAACGTATTCTGTTCAGAGCCCAGCGAGGAAATCTTTACGTGTAGAAGATCTATCTTTCGAAAAAGAAGTGAGTGAGTTGTTGTTAGCTTCGGATCAATCTGATCTGAAGAGAATATTGAAGATTTTTTTATATTGGAGTCCGAACTGATACAAAATCATGAAAGTGAATCTGTCCCGCGTAAATACATAGGATGGCTACCCATGTTTGTGTTGGGTGCAACAAACCTGTGTGTCTACAATGTTCTAGACCTTTGTGCACTGACTGCCAATAAATTTACGTTATTAGACTGTTGTCATTTTTTTTTATATTTGTTACCTGAAGTAGGTGTTTTGTGTTTTTGGTTTCTTATGTATTATATTTTGAGAAAAAAAAACTATATTTGTTATAGGAATAAGTTTGGCTGTTTTCAATACCTAAAAATGTAACCTATAGAGATTTAAACTGAAAAGTGCCATAATTTAAGATTTTTAAAATTACTATAATTTTTTAAATAAAAGTTAATTATAAAAGCACCTTATTTTATTGCTAAATCTCATAACTTTAATATTCAATCAGTTTTAAAGCGATCTTACATCAAATTTCCAAAAAAAATGTGTGTGCATATAGGAGCCTGTGAGACTCCACGTCCACAATAGTGTTAAGAAAAAATGACGTCCATACTTAAAGGTTAAAATTATTTATTTTATATATTATAATGAGAGACATTTATTCAAGTTGTACAAAGAATGCTGTAAAATAAGTCCCAAACGATTCCGATCCGATACGAAAACGATACTAAAACCTATCGACAGTTCACATACAAGAATTCCCTCCTAAATATTTCCGCAAGCAATATTGATCTATTAATAAATGAACGGCGCGATAACACACACCCTTTTGAGTTTATCAATAACTTGCCACCGAAGGCCCTTAATATTGCAAGCCCCGAAGATATCTTGAATATATTTTATTCAGTAAGGTAAAAGGCTGACAAAGAAATGAGAGTTAGATCGACCTAAATAAACTGTGTGCTTACTATACATACTCGATTGAATTTATTTCGATGGACGTGTATTGTATTTACATTATATAGTTAGGGTAAGTTCAAATATTATGTGTACATTGTAAATTGAGAACAAGGTCTTTAGAAATGAAGGAAGAAGTCCAACCTAAAAAACATCAACGACTGATCAAAGACCACTCGCAGACGTTTTTTTTTAACGTAACATAATGACTGACGAACCAGACAAACTTTCTCGTGACCTGGCACTCCTCGAGGAGGCACAGGCACCTGTAGATCCAACCCAACAACAATAAGCACATTTAGTTAGGTAGTGTAGTTCATTCGCGTCCCCTTAAGTCCAGATAGTCGCAGTCGATTACCTCTAGTCCCTTACATCTCTTATGGCTTACCCCACTTCATGGGGCTGCCATCATTCGTGAGCGGAGTTTGCGTCGCCCGTTCCCTACGAGCGATCGCTTAGATGAAGTTTTTAAGGCCCCGCAAGGCTAAAAGCAGTCCCTAGGTGGTGTTTAGTCGGTAAGAGTCCGACATAATCAACGTAGCCTTACGCTACGTTAGTATCCATGAGGATTCCCCACCTCCTTCCCGTAGTTACCTCCGGAAGGTTGTCAATCGCGCGCGAGTGGAGTAAAAAAAAAAAAAAAAAACCTTTTTTTTTACATGAGAGGTGGTGAAACGATCATAATAATATAGAGATATCCATGGAGGGACCCATCACCCGATGGATATCAATCATCACCACCCATGGAGATCAGCAACACCAAGGGGTCGCCGACCCGTTGCCCGCCTATACTCCTTTCTTTCTTTTTGGTGACTTCACTTACTCGCAGCAACACAACAACCCCCAAAGGAATGGTTAGTTGGTTGGATACATTCTACCTGCTTCTATTGCCTAAAAATACATAGTCAGAGACTATGGACATAGTGGCCGACTTTCAAAATTACTTTCAACATTGTCATATGGTAAACACTGATGAAGATGGTACTGGATTTTATGTATATTTTTTGATCAACAGTTGTATTTTTTTTTTATTGCCCTGTTTCTTCGCCGACAATCACAGATTCCTTTCAGGGACTCAAAGGTTTACTAGAAGAGGAAACATTGTATACAGAATGTTTCTTTTATAATACGTGTCACAGCGTGTTACGGATAGTGATATCTATTCAATCGTAAGGATTTAGAGCAAACTCCACCACGCTGCTTGTCTACGGGTTAACAACACTTTACCTACTCAAGATTAACCCTGAACTATGATTCTACACCAAGCGCTGTACCAACGCTATGCCGACCATTGGACAGTGGCATGCGAAAGGTTAAATGAAGAGGGAAACATGTGCGCTTGCAGCGAATTCCGCGACGATTGGTTTCGTGCTATTTGCATCCAACAACTCCGTGTAATCTTTACCAGAGCATTTACATTTTACCCGTCTAGAGGAGCTCGATTCTGACTGTTTTCCCTTCGGCGTGGCCCGTATTTAAGAATAAAATCGCATAAATTTTAATTCTCAATTTTACCTAGTAGGACTTTCTTATTCAATGGTGATCTGAAGCGAAATAAATCGACTACCTATTCATCGAGTTAGAGGTCCATGTTAGGGGTCCCGAATGGTAACACAAGCCGACCCAGCCTGAGGGAACATTACTTATTTAAGGCATTCAAAGGCCTTGCAGTAGTTAGATCATTGTTTTTCAGCAACTTCAATTGAAAATTCTATTGAACCTGAAATAGGTTTATACAGTTAAAGTACGGTTTGAGTACAATTTCAATGCTCAAGGGCAAGTAGCTTGTGGTTGCCATTAAATAAAACCTATAGGGTTTTTAAAATGTAAATAAATAAATATTCCTTGCCAATCGCACATCGCCATCTACTCCGAAACTAAGCAAAGCTATAAGTATGTGTACTAGATAACTGATATAGTTACTTAGTACTTAAATACATTTTTGTGTCAAGCTTGCCTACTAAGGCGAAACATGCCTACCTCTCTTTTCGCTTGAGCATCCTGTTTTTTTTTTATACCACCAGTGTGGCAAACAAGCATACGGCCCGCCTGATGGAAAGCAGTTACCGTAGCCTATGAACGCCTGTAACACCAGAGGCAACACACGCGCGTTGCCGACCCTGTAAAAACCTCTTCAACCCCTTTTTGAAGAACCCCAATCCTGTTGGTTGGCTTTGGCTCTAAGGATGCCGATGAGTTACTTACACCCCCAATAAGAATTAGAATGGAGTACTACGTAATGGTTCAGTTAAATTCCCTTTGTATAATAGCATCATTATTTACTTTTATGGTCACAATGGTCATTTAACTTAGTGTTTTAATGGGCCAGTGAATTAAGTAATAAACACATTAATTAGTAGACTGCGGTTGACCTAAATATGTGTATAAGTATCTCATCATTCGTTGTGAGTTCCAAGGCAGCCGTAGTCTTACCCCCGGGACTGCAATGGACTTCACAGTTCATTGGTTTTTTGGTGGTCGCCGCTATTAATCCCGACTATACAAGAGACACAGTGGTGGGAATGTGTGGTGGGCCATCTGTTCCGTTAGAAAAGTATCTCATCCACCACTACTGCTGTCCATCGGCTCAGATCGTCTATCCATCTAGTATGTGCTGTGGGCCAATATTTCGGTGACTGTAAATTCTATAGTAATTTATTATACCATACTGCAGCCTTACCACCAACTCTTATTGCGATTCAATAACTGAATAGATTGATTATTAATACGCTTTTATTCATACCAATGAATAAGCGATTCTATTTCAAATTGAATAGAGTCGCTTATTCATTGCGATGATTATTTTTTATTGCTAAGATAAATTGCAATAAGAGTTGGTGGTAAGGAGGCTGTACTGTTGAGAAGCTTGATGGCTTCGTTGTGCATGTCAGTCTAATCGAACATGCAAGTAAAGCAACGTCGACCGGAAGGCATTAGGGAAAGCTTATATCTAACATTGAGTAGATACAGACTGATGATGCTGATGAAAAAAATTGGGACCAATCTAGAAGTATACTCTTTCAAATTAAAAAAGATTTTTTTAAATCGGTTTATAAATGACGGAGTAATGAAGTCACAAACATTGAAAAAAAAAATTGAGAACCTCCTCCTTTTTTTGGAGTCCGTTAAAAACATAATGAATTTGATCTGTTCACCATCACTCATATCACTATTAAAGTAAACAAACTAACTGGACATAGAGTACGTCTAAAAGCACTATTAGTGCAAATGAATGAACAAGAAACCCCCATTAAACCTATTAAAATGTAAGTGAGGTGTCACAAACAAACGTGTTATTATGTTAGTTATGTATTATTTAAAAGGTTAATTATAATAGTAATTTATAGGGCAGATTCTTTTTTAAGAAACATATTCTGACGTCTTTAAAATTTCTTCCATAAGGAGACAATTCAAAAAGACTAATAATGACGATACAGTTTGGTGTTCCAGTAAACAAACTTACTAATTTACTTATTAAGTACGTATCTATCATCTTTATCCAAAATTCCATCACATCACTCGATAGACGAAGAATTAAAGCATTTATTACGTAAGGACTATGGAAAATCGCATGCGGGGGGAGGGGGAAACGCTGCCATTTTGAGATAATTTTAGTTCCTATAACGTATTCACGTACAACACACGACCGTGTTCATGACACAGCTACACCTCATTATGTTTTATACCGCTAGGCTCTGAAGCCACCCACGCCTACTTCAACTGCATCTGTGTGACGAGCTCGGTGGTCGAATGGTTAGCAATAGCCACTTTGATTCAGAGATCGCGGGTTCGATCCCCGCACAAGACAAACATTTGTGTGCATGCACATGTCTGTTTGTCTTGGTCTGGGCGTTTTTTATGTATTATATGTATGTATTTACAAAAAAAAAATGTATTTAAGTATTATATCAGTTATCTAGTACCCATAGTACAAGCTTTGCTTAGTTTGGGACTAGATGGCCGTGTGTAATTTGTCCAGGAATATTTATTTATTTATTTATCTGTTCATCTTGGCAAAAGAGGCTCTGGAAAAAAAGGTAGAGTAGGTCACTGCGTATGTTGTTTTATTTATTTAATCATATACAATTTTTACATTGTGTTTGATATCAATAGTCAAATATAAATGTTGGTACTAATAGATAAAATTTATATAATATTAATGTTGTAAACTGCCTAACTGTGAAAGTTTCTAAAATTCGATTTTTAGAAACTCGATAGTCCACATTGACGTGTACACTTCTTTGCGGATGTCTGTTCACTAAGTAACGCATTGCAGTAAAGAATGATAAGTGAGAGGCGTAACGCGATATCGCGTCGGTACGAATACGCACGTCGCATAAAAACGGAGACGCGATGGTAAACGATTACATTTATAGGCTATAAAAACATTCCAATTTATTTATTTTATTTCTTATAAAACATTGACTTTTATTAAATTCACTTATTTTTTAACCGATTACGAAAAGGTAGAAATTATGTCGGTGTCTTTTTGTAATTTTTTTTAATGTGGTAAAAAAATATATGACCCGCCTGATGGCAAGCACCCACCGTAGCCTATGGACGCTTGCAACATCAAAGGCATGACATGCGCGTTCCCACCTTGTAAAAACAAGAACGTCGTAGTTATCAACCCTTATTCATCTCACTGCTGCGATACATGTCTTCACTCAATTGAAGAGGTTTAGAGCATACTCCAGCACTCTGTTCAACTGCAGTTTGGCGGATTAATATGTCAAATTTCGGCTTTCTAGTACTATTAGTCTCTGAGCTAGGCTACGGACAGACAGATAAACAAACAGACAGATGGACATGACGAAACTGTAAGGGTTTCTTGTTTAATACGGAACCCTAAAAATACACTAAAAACTGGTATTTTCTAATTATGTCTCACTCAACTCTCAAGTCCAGCAATTGCCTCTCAAAGTCCCGTTGACTCCATTCACCGTCAACGTCAACTCCGAGGAAATTAAATAAACACAATCTTTTGTGCACGCAATGAAGATTTTTATTTCAATAGAGGCTATTCGCATATTCAACGATGGCAAATTAGAGTCGCGAAGTGGCGTACAGAAGGCGCGAACGCCTTATTATATAATAATTAAATCAACTCGAAAAAGGTCGCCTTATTAAGATTCAAAAGGAACTCGGAATCCTCTTAATTTTTTAATTTAACATCCATCTTCAACATTTGCGTAATGAGATATCATTACGTTTCTATTTCGGTAAAACTTTTTTTATTTTGGAATAGAATAGACATTTTCAAATTTTAAATTTATGATCTATGAACTTAATACTCTTTTCGGAAAATCTTTATAAGATACACTTTGTTAAATAGGAAAACACATTATAGAAATTGTTTTTTGAGATAAACACATACAAATACACGTCAGCTTCAATGAAGTCGATCCACAAACAGGTAACATGCTCAAAATTATTGAAGATTTAATTTCAATTAGTTCATAATGAAAATATTTTCAGATTATGATCGATCTTGAAGAAATTACGCGTATATATGAGACTACCGAAAACACTCCGTCGCTGAATATCATATTCTCAAAAGACCACATTCATAAATCACTATATTCGCAAAACATCATATTCTCAAAATATCATGATCTTATAAAACCACATTCGCAAAACACAACATTCTCCAAACATCATATTTTCAAAAAAGGTAAAAAAGAACACTGGGCGGCGGTTTTATGCACCAGTTACTAAACAGTTATGAAACTTTTCAACATACTCCAAACATCATATTTTCAAAAAAGGTAGAAAAAAACACTGGGCGGCGGTTTTATGCACCAGTTACTAAACAGTTATGAAACTTTTCAATAAAATATAAAATAAAACACCAGTACTTTGAATGCGAATGAGGTCTGATAAGATCATGATATGTTGAGAATATGATGGTTTGTGAATACAGTGTTTTGCGAATGTGGTCTCTATCGATATTATGCGTAAAAGTTACGTTGTGGCTACTTTGTGGTATCGTCTCGGTACTCTTTGCCTATTAATATTAAGATCTGTGTTAACTTTGCTAGTGTCATGGCTGTATGTACCAAAATAAATAAATAATTAAAAAGCCGTGTAGGTAACTAAAGGCTAACGAATGCTTCTAATGAAATCCAAGTAATTAGACCAAAAAAGGGATAAGCTTAAGTCAGGGGTTTGATCGGAATTAATGACGCTAAGAAACGTTGGATTATGCTGGACAGGTAATTTGTTGACCTTAGGGTCGTTTTTACGGTTTCTCAATAGTTAAAATAAACATTTTTAATAGCATTAATTATAAAGGTATTTAAAAAAATATGAAAAAGGTAGTAACAATTTGACAGTAATAAAGTAGTATCGAGTTCCTCTACTCGATGGCGTCGTTGTGAGATGGAGTCTAATCGAACACGCTAGTTAAGCAAGGTCCACCGTGGCCCGTGGAATAGGCATGTATCCCATTTTTTTTTTCGATTTGTTATTTAAAGACGTCACAATAATATAAATATAGGTGAAATAATTACTTCGATTGCATAAAAACTTCTCGAGTTATGATAACTTGAAGATCACAATTTTGGACTATCCCGAAAACGCTTCATACAAAAGGCCACCACGTTATGACGTCACACCGTGCTATTTTATATGCATTAAATCAGAAATTTGTACGACAGCTATATTAAATATTGCGTTTATGTAGCCAATGCCGTAACAAAAGTTATAGTATTTTTTATTGTTTCTACAATGGTAATATTTATTTTTTATAATTTCATACCTTTAAAATGGACTTTCCCACTTAACTTTGACCGAACATAAAACATGTCGGACATAAGTTATTAAAATTTTAAGATCACAGATCGTTTTAGTTTTATATATTTTACGTTACTGATAGAGAGTTTTTATAATTTTGTAACATGGGCAACAAGCCTATTGTTTATATAACTCGATGTAGACATATGGGGCAGAGGTTTTTCTCTATATTTCCTATATAGGTCTAAGCACACACTTGAGCAGCTCGATGGCATCGTTGCGCGTGTCAGTGTAATCCAATACGCAAGTTAAGTAACGTCGACCGTAGTCTGTCTATGGATGGGTTTCGTGCTTGGAGAACACGTTAAGCCATCGGCCCCAGCTGCTGTCATCAGATGACAGACATTAAGCTAAGTCAGGGACCTTTTCAGGCAGTTAAGCAGTATGGTGGGGTATGCTGGAAACCTCTTGGATTGAGGGAAGATCCATATCCCAGCCGTGGGTGAAATAATAGTTCATAATGTAAAGTAGTTTGCATGAACTATCTGGTGGTGGAAACACGTAAAGTAGTAAATGAAATTGTCAATAATAAAGTTCAGCTTAAGATTTGGTCAACTTGTATGCACATATCACTAGAAGAAGAAGAAGAAAGAAGAAAAAACATTTATTTGCTCATTACACAGCACAGTATAAACAAATCAACAAACAGATAATATATTAAAAAGAAGAAAATTAAAGTACTGTGCAATGTCGCAAAATGGTCCCAACTCAGCATAAAACCGAAATCTGCAACAGACTCGGCACTGATTTTCAGTTAGGACCAATTGCAACATCACGGACATACAAACACAATAAAAATAAAACAACAAAAAAGAAACAACATAAAAAATTACACAACAAAATCAAAAAACATTAACAACTATTCTAGACATTTCATATAACAAATACATTAACGATATTTTAAGTAAAATAGGTGAGTTAAATAATATATAAAGAAAAGTAAATAATAATAATAATAATGATATTCTTTCGTCCTCAATCGAAATTCAGTCATTCGCATTCAATCAACAATCGACTCACACACAGCACTCAGACGTCCCATCACTAACCCGCACTTCCCGTTCCATCAAACATTCATTTCATTCAGTCATCATTCATTAATTTTATTACATAATTATTGTGAATTTAGCATTGCAAACAAAACAAGAATCTTACTTCTAAATATGTCTGAAAATACAGTAGCTACACACGTGAACTGGACAAGATTAGCCCAATATTTAGTCTACACAAACAATATACTTCACAAATTATTAAAACTGTGTCGCGTGCAGCTCAAGAAATTCAAGATTTCTAAAACAGAAAATCGCAGGCTTGTACAGTACGGGAAACATAACTTGACCCATGCGCAGAACACATTTTCAGGCCCCAAACGTAATGAGGTACGAGGTGCGACGCGAGGGGCCGCGCGTAACTATAGCAACGCGGTGACGCTAACCCCCACGCAGTCGCACTCTACCCCCCGCCGCCCGCGCACGCTCCGCGCGGCCCTAGAGTACAATCGCGCACTAAATTTTCAGTTCTTTGACATTTCCTATTCCTGTAAATTGTGTGATCATAATAAGTCAAGACAATTGAAGATGCTTACGTTAAAAGCGACCACGTCATCGATAAAATGACGGAAGAATTTATAATACGAGTTGGAGATTCCGACCGCAGTGACACTGAATTAGATTCCCTAAAGATGGAAAAGAAGCAACTCCTGGCCCAAGTTCTGGTGCCATACCACTCGTAAATTATATAAAACGTGTCATGCCAATGAGTGACAATGATTATACATAAACTTATTTTGGTATTATTTTTTTATTATTAATCCTTTAACTAATCTATTCATTAATAATACCTAGCGACCCGACACTCCAGTTTTGTTTGATTCTTTTTACTGAAATTTGGTTTTCCGTTTAATTTGCGTTTAATTATATGATTTCACTCAATTTTTACACTTCATAAAAAGAAATAATTAAAATACGACGAAATCACTTTCACACGACAACTCACATTACTATTTCCCAGGCAACCGCGGAGAATTCGTCTAACACTTTTTCTTCTTAATTGTACCTGCGCGGACGACCACCATTTTGGTTCAACTTATGTTTCCCGAACTATAGCCAGGAAGCGCTATCGAGATCTGGGAATAAATGGCGGCTTCACATTATTATCTAGGTGATAAAAAATAGGATATACCTATATGGTTCGTCATCAAACCGGTGAGTACCTATCGATTCTACAGAAAAAATATCTAAACTGACTATTTGTGGTTGTGACATTATTGCTGTGACAAGTCGGCCATTGCTGTTCGATTATAAAATCCATAATTTTTATGCATTTCGCACGTCTCCCCCTTATTACTCATTAATGGCATAGAGAATAAAGATTTTTGACGTGTCAACGTTTTATAAATCGATGTACACCTGCTGCACGCACCAAAAAGCATGACTCAAATTCACGTTCCGCCTTAGCCGAGCGTACAAGAGTGAACGCGCAACAAGCGAGATAGGCACGATCGTCCCAAGCGTTTAGCTTATGACTAGGGTTGCCAACCATACTGTTAAAAACAGTATTATACTGTTTTCTATGCTTTAATACTGTTGAAAAAAACTTCATTTGATCATGGCACTGTTTATTGTACTGCTCCGCATGCACTGGGCCTTAGTATACTGTTTGTTTTACTACGCAGCTTTTAATATACTGTTTTCCTTGTAAAAAAAGTTGGCAACCCTACTTATGACGCATCCATCCCTCCTCCCCTCCATTGGCAGATACCTTCTTATGACATTATCACGTGAACTCGTTGTCCGCAAACTGACTTTATAAACTACCAATTTTTTGTTTGTTAATTAAGTGGGCTTTTAGAGCAGCACTACAGAACCGAGTGTTGCTAACTGTTAGCACAGTATAAATAATAGTATTACGTATAGTATGTAGTAGTATATTGGCCGTGTGGTTTCCGGCAGACTAGAATAGAATCACTCCGTCTCTTCCCGTGGATGTCGTACAAGGCGACTAAGGGAAATACATTATCAAACATCGATCAGGCCTCCCCAACCCGTCTGGCCAGCGTGGGGAGTGTAAGCCAAATCCCCTTCTGTCTGGGACGGAAGAGAGAGGGTCGTGCTCCTGTAATGGAGACTAAAATGACCTGATGATGATGATGATGAAAGGATGACGCTAAAGGAGAGATCGGCATACCGCTTAGGGACAGAGCCGCAGAATTATGAGCATGTAAGTAGCAATAAGTTGGAGGAGCTCGGTAGTGTCGTTGCGCGTGTCAGTCTAATCGATCGACGCAAGTTAAGCAACGTCGACCGTAGCCTGTCTATGGATGGGTTTATTTATCTCGAGCTCCCCGTGCTTGGGACGGCACGGTAAGCCGTCGGTCCTGGCTGTTGTCATTAGATGATAGTCGTTAAGCCTTTGGGCGGCTTGAAAACACTGGCCTCCGCCAACCCGCAGTTGAGCAGCGCCCCATATCCTAACCGTGGGAGGATTTTGGGTTGATGCCGAGGCGACAAGTCGCCACATCAACAGCTTGATTGAGAGTTGAATGAGAGTGAAAGAAATGCTCTGGTGTCCGATTTTGGGATAAATGTCTGGGATGTAGGAGCTTTTCACGGCATTCTAGCCCACCCAACATCTTCTGGGGCTAAAGCTGTATACGATATGGCAGCACGTCGGTTATGAATTATGATGTATGTATGGATGCGTATGCCTATGTGCATACGTCTATATGTATACTAGCGTCCGCCCGCGACTTCGTACGCGTGGAATTAGTTATTTGCAAATAATTTTTAATTACATTCGAAAAAGCTAAATACCTCATGAAAGGAAAAAAATAAAAAAAGTTAAAAACAATCAATATCTAGACGAATTTTTAGAATCAATGAAGTCGACGTATATGTGTGTTTTTATGTATGCGTGTAATGTAAATATGTGTATGAATTCTAAAGTGTAAAATAGGATAAGGTACGATGGGACTGACATGTCTTTTTAAGACCAAAGTCCCTAAATAAAATAAAGAGAAAAAAAAAAAACAGCAGCATTGGTTTGACCCACTTAGATATTTCACATCAAAAACTAAGTTCTCCAAAGAAAATTTGGTGTGACGATGAAGTATACGAGTACATAGCAGTTCAAATGAACTCAAAATTTTCATTACCAAACTTCAGTGATACTTTAAGCAGCACCAGTGTTTTACGTCTCTGATATAAAGTGTTTATTCGCAGTAAATCTTGCATTCCATGTACACATGTAGTTTGTAGTCGAGGATGGAGCAGCTCTGTAGAATTAGTCAAATACAACGAATAAAGTTCACGTACATTTAGACTGGCCCCTACTACCGGTGCAAACTATTTTTAGTTAATTGATTCAGGTGTTATTTTGTGGAAGCCAAATTTACAGGTAATTTGATCTACACTACTTGGCGTGCTTTCGCCACCAATTAGTTCATGTAAACTACTGCCGGCCGGCACCCACCCACTACCGTTAGTAGTTGCATGCGACTGCCGTGGCTGCTTTGGTCGTCTCTGCTCCAGCTGCTGTGGTCGTCTGAAACAGAAGAAACATGCGACTGCAGCCGCCCCGACTGCCGCCGTGGTCGTCTCTGTGACACGTGTTTCGCCTCTGCGCGAGGCATCCTCAGGCGATCTGTAGATGTTGATCGTTAGAACAACAACCTACATAGATGTTGTTCAAATTACGCAAAGTAGTGTAGACCAAATTGTCTATATACTATTTTTATCAATTTTTTTAAGACCATAAGTGCTAAATTCTAGAATTAATCGCTATGTGTTCTGTCTTTATGACATTATCACGTAAAATCATCGTCCGTAAACCGACTTTACAGACAACCAATTTCTGTAACAAGACCCCACTTTTCGCTATTATTTGGAAATAAATTTTGATATCTTCGAGTACACATAGTAGGGGACAGGATGAGTATAGTCCCAAATAAATAAACCTAGGAAACGGAGTTCTCGCGCTGCGAGTTTGTAATCGCAGGTAGTATGTCTCTATGATCAATTTACTCCTACTTTATATTATGAGATTCTAACTTGCGATTTCGGCTTTTCTCATATGCAACTTCATTTAATCAATGGTTTCAGGAAGTCTGAAATCATAGCTCGCAAAATAAAATGAAATTGTATTTTTAGCAAATAAATACTTGTGAAAGTGATAACATCATAAAAAAAATACTTTGAGATAAGTTCAATATGTACCATTTAACATTCTGACTCATATGGACCAATGCACAAAATTATACTAATCCCATGTAGACCAAAACGCATAAAGACATCCGCATTTAAATCAATACGCAGTTGGACGTACTCGCTAAAGTCAATAACTTTCGTTATTAATCGACAATAAGAGGAACAAGACGATGACGAACGTTTGTAACACCAGGGGCATCACACGCGCGTTGTCGATCCTGTAAAAACGGAGGGGCCGAATCAGTAGTACCATTGATGGTACAAGTGACACAACTTTGTAGCTCTAGTACCATACTAGTGACACTAATTTGCGATCAGTTGTACCATCATAAATATTGGTTAAATTTTTGAAGAACCACATACCTACTGTAGTCTCCTGAGAAAACCTCGACAGGAATTCATTCCACAGCTTGACAGTATTACGCGGGAGAACACTTCTCTAGAACCGCACAGTACGGGACCACTTAGGCTCCAATGTGTGAAGATGAATTCCTTGTCGATGGTGAGCGGTGCCACTGTAGAAGGAGGCCGTGGGCATCATGCCAAACAAACTCCTCTGTACACACCCCATTATACAATCGGTAGAACACACAAAGACACGCAAAATCTCTTCTCATACTTGAAGGTTCAAAGCATTGTAGTTTTCTTCGGTGTTATTTATAATGTAATATTACAATATTGCATGAAATTACTTTATATTCCTCATATAACATTACCCCAAACCAATTTAATCTTTATACCAAACGCCACAAAAGTAATTCTGGCATGGAACAAGGATGTCGTTGTAAATCAAGTGTATGGAAATTCAGAAACAAGAAATGAGATTTTCTCTTATGTAGAAGAGAAGGCAATGTGATTATCTTTATTAGGTTAGTATATACTCTTATATATTATTATAAAGAATGTGATAAAATGTTATAACGAATGTTATCTTCTATAATATAAAAATGAATCGCTGAATGTCTTGCTAAGCGCAAATCTCGAGAACAGCTGAACCGATTTCGCTTCAGCTGTTCTCGAGATTTGCGCTTAGCTTTTTTAAAAACTCCTTGAAGTACGATGATGGTTCTTAGGTAGAGAAGAATTTAAAAAATAACGAGGAAAATAAAACACCACTTCTTACCCGTGCGAAGCCCGCTCCGGGCAGCTAATAAATACTATAGCGTCAAAAATTAACACCCGGATACTACCCCAATTGTCTCACCTCGCAATTAGTTCGCAACAAGTAAGCCGACGAATCTGACGTTTGTGACAATTAATCGAAATACACACGAAAGTACACAATAGTATATTTGATATTAATACGTATTTAATTATAAGCAATCACCACCACCCATGGAGACCAGCGACACCAAGGGGTCGCCGATCCGTATGAAAACTCTGTTCTTGAAGGCACCCATGTCGTAGTTGTTCGGAAATACCGCTGAGGGAAGTTGATTCCACAGTTTCACTGTTCGTGGTATGAAATGGCTTAGGAAACGTACTGTAGTAGATCGCCAATTATCAAGATGATATGGATGGAATTTTAATTTATGGCGAGTTGTACGATAGTGGAATTCAGCGGCAGGTATCAAATCAAACAGCTCATCCGAGCATATATTTACCTATACATATACTTTCTTACCTCGCGACTGCAAACTTTATGTCAGTTGTAACTGGTTAATGAGACTTCGTCTTCATATACTTGGAATTAAACCTTTTTAGTGGCGATTCGTTCGTTTTATGTCGCGAACGTTAGCAGTTTAATGTTTTAACTTGTTCGACTGAATGACTGAGTGATGGCACCCCTTTGCACTGTAATTATATCGATTAGTTACTTTCAGTTTACGCGTTAGTGGTATAAAAACCTATGATATTATTATGAAGCTAATGCGTTTCTTTGGTTAAAAAGCGCTAATCTCAGGAACTCTAGGAATTTCCTCCCTCATCTGTCATCACTGACTCAACAGATGTTTTAGGGTGTAAGTGGTCCATCAACATCCTGGAACCAAAGCCAACCTCACCTGCACGTGGTGCACCCTACTGACAGACAAACGAAGCTCTGGCGAAAAGAGAGGTAGGGAGCGTAATTGTAAGCTACCCGACTGGGGAATGTACCTCCACCTCACAGAATACCGCAGCCAAATAACAATTCCCTTGAGGATTGTTGTGTTCCTGCGAGTGAGTGAGGTCACCAGAAAGGAAGGAGATGCTGCGTTGGCAGCGGTGGTGGCGGCGCGCAAGCGACACTATATGTTGCGAGCGTTCATATGGCTACGGTAACCGCTTCACATCAGGCGGGCCGTATGCTTGCCTGCCACCCTACGTAGTATAAAAAAAAAAAAAAATGAAGTACATTTATCAGTTGTCTAATACCCATAGTACAAGCTTTACGCTTAATTTGGGACTAGATGGCGCTGTGTAAAATTGTCCAGAAATATGTATTGTCCAGAAATATCAATACATTTTTTTTGTAAATACATACTTATAATACATAGAAAATACACAATAGATATATTCTATTTTGCACACAAATGTTTGTCATGTGCGGGGATCGAACCTCGACCTCGACCTCGGAGTTAACGTGGCCATTGCTAACCATTCGATCTCCGAGGTCGTCAATTTATGAGTTTTAGAGAAAGAATTTATGAGTATTTATTTGAAATTTACCATTTTGTCCATTCTATTTAAAGATGATTTAGAAGGGTGTACGCACCTCACTGTAGGATAGTATCACTTCAGCTAACCGTAGGATCGCGCTGGATGCAAGCCGGTTCCAACCGGTCTTATTGGAGATCTAGAGGGGAGGCCTATGTCCAGCAGTGGACTTTCAATGGCTGAGATGATGATGATGAAGTAGCTCACGTTCGCTATAAGATTACAAAGCAAGTGTAGTATAAAGATTATGAGCGGTAATTATATTAACCGGCTTAAATAAATGCATGTAAAAGTGAAGATACAGTTAATAAAGGGTATCATGTAGAAACTGAAGGGATTACGAACTTGTTCGAGAGTTGTTTAATTCGTGTACCAAATTATTTGGGACGGACTAACCGACCAAAGTCGCTATTGTTCAGGAATATAATATCACGTGAAGTTACTGGCAGCGAACTTTTAAATGAAAGAAGAGGAATCTACTTCATTGTAGTCAATGCCATAAAGGGTTCGCTATCGGTTTTAATAATAACCATTTTCATAAATTTGATATTCACACTGAAGAACATTCTCTGTATGTATGTGTTTCGTTTTTATACTACGTCGGGTGACAGACAAGCATACGGTCCGCCTGATGTGAAGCGGTTACAGTACCACCATCAGCCCCACTGTCAAGGCAGCAACTCCTTCCTTCTTCACTCACTCGCAGGAACACAACAACACTCAAAGGAATTGTTATTTGGCTGCGGTGTTCTGTGAGGTACTTCCCCAGTCGATCAGGTTACGAATATGCTGTGCCCTACATCTCTTTTGATAAAGCCTCTTCCGCTAGTGGGCAGGGTGTACCATGTGCAGGCGAGATTGGTTTCGGCTCTAAAGATTGTAGTGAGCCACTTACATCCCAAATGTAAATATCTATGTAAGTAAATATATTCGCGAATATTTAAAAAAATCTAATCTAATTTGAATCTATTATATACAATTCGCTATTCGATTGTATATTTTACTGGGCAGGTTTTAATGTATAAGTTATCCTAAAATAAAACCAGAGTTATGGACAAAAATAAGGATAAGTCAGTGACGAAGGATATTTTGTTTGACTTCGATTGATTTTTCTTAGGTTTTTTAACGGTTTTGGGTCGAAACGCTTGGGCTTAGGACCAGAGTTTATATAGATAAATCTCCAAACTTTTGGTTGGATCTTCTCGTGACCAGCACATGGCTATTATAGTTTGTCTATTATAATATGTATTGTCACAACAGGCGGACCGTATGCTTGTCTGCCACCCGACGTAGTATAAAAACGAAGAAGAACGATAGAAATACAGATAATGTTCTTCAGTGTGAATATCAAATTTACGAAAATGGTTATTATTAAAACCGATAGCGAACCCTCGGCCTTTTATGGCATTGACTACAATGAAGTAGATTCCTCTTCTTTCATTTAAAAGTTCGCTGCCAGTAACTTGATATTATATTCCTGAACAATAGCGACTTTGGTCGGTTAGTCCGTCCCAAATAATTTGGTACACGAATTAAACAACTCTCGAACAAGTTTACACAAAATTTTGTCACTTCTGTAAATATTGTGGCACTAGTGGCCACTAGTGCCATAATATTTGTTTACACCAATAGCACTCTGCAGATATTTGAACACCAACAGTACTCGGCAGATGTCCGACAAATACCAGCTTCCGTGGATAACCTAACTAACATTTTTTATCTGGCGTCTATCCTCAAAAACGTTTTGTTTAGTTTAAGGCTTTTTCACTGTCCCTTATTGAACGCCATTAGGTATATTTGGTAAACTTAGAATAATAACTGTTATTAATACAACGCTTTAACTTTATAGTACTCGTTGAATTACAATTGTTTTAATTATTACTCGCCGCCATTTTTATTGTTATGATACAGCAGCGCCGCGCGTGGCAAGATTAAAAACTAATCAGACAATTCGCTGTGCCATTTTTACAAATGTCGTGCGATTATTTTTGGCTTTATACAAAATGACGAAGCATTTTACAATTTAGCTTTGGCATATTGCAAATCAAGGAGCGTTTATTAACTGACGCCATTTGTAATCAGACGAATGGGCGAGACGACAATGATAAAAAAATATAAAAATTACTTATCAGTGTCATAAAATATACAAAACTAGAACGATCTGCGATCTTGAAATTTTAATAACTTATGTGCGACTTGTTCTATGATCGATCAAAGTGTAGTGGGAAAGTCCAATTTAAAAGAACGAAATTATACGAAAAAATTATATTAACTTTCCATAAATCATAGGAATAATAACAATCAAAAATGCTATAACTTTTGTTATGACACTAGCTACATAAACGCAGTATTTCACATAGCTGTCGTACAAATTTCTGTTTTAACGTATACAAAATACATAAGAGTAACGTCATAATTAAGTAGCCTTATGGATGAATAGAGCCGTATGGAGCGTTTTCGGTAAAGTCCAAAATTGATATTTTCAAGTTATCATATCTCGAGAAGTTTTATGCTATCGAAGTAATTCTTTCACCTATAGTTATATTATTGTGACGACCTTACATAACAAATCGAAAGAAAAGATCTGAATGACATGGATAGGCCATCAAGACATTAAAATATAGTGTCGATATGTCTAGTCTTCTATGTTGATGACTTGAGATTAGATGAGTTTTAGTACACTATTAACCTTGTTGTGTAATATATGACATAAACCCAACTTCACAAAAACATTCCACGACCTGTAAAAAATTTTTATGTGCCTATAAAATTCTTACTTAAAATACTTACAGGCCATTCGTAAAGTACGTTAGCTCTCAGGCAATCCACGAGACATTTTAAAAGTCCCGCAAAATCCGAGAGCACTCCATTCAGCCTCATGTTTAATACCTGAGACACAATAAACATATTACAAACAGTAAGTACACTTGAAACAGCCGAAGAATAGGAAGAGACGTTTTATAACTTAAAAGCCTGAATGTTATAACGAGATTCTTTACAGAGCCGTATAGATTAACTGCGATACATCCATATGGTCTGCTACACGGATTTTTTGGAATTGTATGCTGAACAGTAGGCCAATTTCGTATTTGTAAGTTAGTTTTATAGCGTCCTAGCTCTCAAGAAAATGCAGCAATTTCTATTTTTGATGTGTTTGCTTATTAGATACCTGTTTTCACGGTGAGAGTTCTTAGATATGTTTTACAGAATTAAATATAATAGCTTTGAGTCTCTTAGATATAAGAAAGAGTTGAAAGAAGAAGTAATAAACTTTCTTTATACAAGAAGCCTTTGTTTATAGAAGACGCATATAAAATTATTGTTATAAAATAAGTCAGTGGTAATAAATGCTATATATATTTATACTACTTTTTAGACGTTGAGAAAATAAAAAAAAATGTCAGAACGATGAAACGAACAAAACAAGTTTCTCAGTTATTTACCTTTTTGCAATTTTTATTTATTTATTTATTTAAACTTCATGCACAAAGTTGTACACAGGCGGACTTAATGCTATTCAAGCATTCTCTACCAGTCAACCTACGGGTGATGCAGAGATAAGACATGGCAGGTGCACAGGGAGGGAATAATTGAAAATTATAATGTTAATTTAGGTATAGTATAAAAAAAAAACATATTAATTAAATATTTCTACATTTATATATACATATTTACATACATACACATACGTATATATATACACATACATACACATATAATTACCCAATACATAAATACATATAATACATACACATAGGTGATTAGAAAATAATTATGTCTGCAATTCCTGTATAGACTTAAGGAAATAGGCACGAGTCATCGATTTGAATGAGGTCCTAGTCAAAGCCCTCCTGATTTCGACAGGTAGCGCGTTCCAAAGGCGAATAGACTGTATCTTAAAAGAATGATCTACGAATCCAGAATGATGAGATGGGCACAAAAGGAGAAGGTTGTCAGTAGAGCGGAGGTTTTTACTGTGAACCGAACAAAGGGGTTGGAATTTTGATTTTAAATAAGAAGGAGACGTGGAATCATTTAGTATTGAGAAAAGAGTGGTGAGGACACGAACATTTCTTCGCTGACGAATGGGTAACCATTTTAGTTGAGATCGGTAAGCAGATACATGGTCATACTTCCTAAGCCCAAAGGCGAAACGAATGCAATTATTAAGAAGCCGTTCAAGTCTGTTGAGTAGGTCTGAGTTCAAGTCAGTGTAACACACATCACCATAGTCTATTATGGGAAGGACAAGGCTTTGTACAAGTAAGATCTTTGTTTTGAGAGGGAAAAAGTTCCTAAAGCGATACAGATTACGCAAAGATCCCACCACCTTCTGACAAATGCTAGACACCTGAATTTGCCAAGTTAGAGATGAGTCAATGTGCAGTCCAAGGTTTTTTACAGATGCGGAATACGGAATTATCTCGCCATCAAAAATGATAGGAGGTATAGTGGTCAAGTCAAGTCTACTTAACATTCTTGAGCTACCCACAACTATGGCTTGGCACTTCCCGGTATTTATAGTGACCCCGAACTGCTTAGACCAAATCTTATCTTTTATGGTTGGTATCTTTTATGGTTTGTCACTACTGTTTAAATATCTAAGTGGTGACTAAACGCAGTGAAGCAGACTGCCCAAGGCGACGCAGAGATTGGCTCTGTAAGAAAACTGTGCCTGCAAATGCTTACTGAGGGAAAAGTCGAATTGAGGCCTAGGTTCCTGAGGAAATCACTGTGGGCACAATTTATTAGAGCCATATTTCTGGACATATTTTCTTAATGGAAGTATATGGGCTCGTTATTTTATCTTATGTTATTAGTGAATTTTACATTTTTGGGGTGTAAGAGGTTCACCACGATCTTTAGAGACAAAGTTTACCTGCACGTACTTTCCTCACCCATCTACCATCGCTGCCTCGGCAGATACGCCACTTCACCCACTGCCACTTTAGCTTGCTAATTTTAAGACCCACATTTGCTGTAGAATTTTCTCGCTTTAATTTGGTCCGCCAAAGTATCTACATCTCCACTGAAGGAAAGCGCCATAATGACCAAATGTGAGGACCACCATCACTGCGCTGCGCTGCCTCCCTTGACTACCATGAGGTAATACTTATATGAAGAAGTATTTTGTAATGCTTCTTCTGAATGACCCAGGTTTAAAGGATGGGGGTGTAATAACGTGATGTGAGTGTTCTGGTGGAGAGCACTCCGTGGAGCACCAATGATGTAGACACTTGTTGTTGAATATGAATAGAGCCTTTATTCTAATGTCTTAATGCTATTTATACTACTGGGTTGTCGCTGACCAAGCAATATGCGTCTATGTTGCAGTAAACCATGAAGTTACAGTTAAACATACAAATTTGAAATTAGCTATTGTGTTCTACATACTACAGGGGAAACGTGTGTGCCGGCAGCGAATTCCTTTCCTTTATGGTTCGGCAGAAAAGCAAGCTCTGTCCTATGGTAAAAAAAGACAGGTGTGTTATTTATTTATTTTTTATATTACGTCGGGTGGCAGACAGGTATACGACCCGCCCGATGTAAAGTGGTTACCGTAGCCATATTAACGCTCGCAACATAAAATATGACTTGCGCGCCGCCACCCCCGCTGCCAACGCAGCATACTTTCTTTCTGGTGACCTCACTCATCCGCAGGAACACAACAACCCTCAAGGGAATTGTCATTTGGCTGCGGTATTCTGTGAGGTGGAGGTATATTCCCCAGTCGGGTAGCTTACAATTACGATCCCTACCTCTCTTTTCGCCAGAGCTTCGTTTGTCAGTCAGCAGGGTGCACCGCGTGCAGGTGAAGTTGGCTTTGGTTCAAAGGTGTTGATAAACCACTTACACCCCAAAACTGTGTTCTTTACTGACAGCTCATCATCATCAGCTGTATTTTATATGAAATTTGACAATCAAAGTCATAATGTTTTCTTGGTAACTTACCCATTTATGTCACGGAAAGAACGTTCCTAATGTTTTCTACCACGCTGTCTCCTTTGTTCACTACTCTCAATGTATACGATATTTGTGTCAAATCCATACAATTCGCCGTGTTTAGAAATAGAAAATGACTTACAGACAGGCTGAAGAAGACTTTGAGTTATGCTTCAAGGAAACAATTCCTTTAATTAATTTCAAGTGCATCTCCACACAAATACTGGTATAAAATTACATAAATAGCGAAGTAGGCACTGAGCGGGTCTGTTGTCTAAATTATGTACGAAGGAGCTGAACACAAGGCTTCCTCCGTCCTTATGCATAGTAGAGTGTGCTCTGGCTTATTGGAGGAACAATTTTAGTGTATTTCCCTAGTAAATGTTTCCTTTGTTGAGTTATGCTTTAGAGGTGTTAAGTTTGAAGATAATTAAATTTTGTATCTTATACCAATATTATAAATACCTACTAAACTCTGTTCGCCGAGAGTTGATAAATATTACGAGAGTCTTGAAATAGATACTGTATGACGAGAGATCACATGTGTCACAATCGCTGTGCGTTCACTACGTTTTATGGTACGAGGCACGCAGCTGTTGTCAAGCGCAGGCCGTTGGCGCGTCAATTTTTTTATAGTTTATCGTAAAGCGGGCCGTAATCTATGATGAAGTTAGAAACCCTGGTTTTTATTTTCTTTTTATCAACTCTCAACGATCAGATTATAGTTTTTTATTAAAATTTATAATCCAAATAAACGGTCTTTGGATAGTTTCGCCACCATTGGGATATAAGTTACTCATCACGATCTTTTAGAATCGGCTAATCTCACCTGCACGTGGTGGACACGGCCGACAGAAAGCTCTGGTGAAAGAGACTAACGAAAACGGTAGGGTTGTGTTCAGAGTAGCTATCATTTTAGCACGCTCATATTTTTTCTACAGCCTATACCGTCTACTATAAGGCGTTCGTGAAAATAAAATTGAACATACCTACTAACAAAATAAAAATAATAATGTTAGAATTTGCAATCGGGTGTGTTTCTGTTAATAAAGTCTTATTTAATAAATTCTTATTTAATAAATCTCTTTTTATTCAATCATTATATAAATTATTAGCTGTGCCCGCGACTACCTCCGCGCGGAATAGTTATTTTTAATTTAATTATTTATTTAAAATAAATAATTAAAATAAATAAAATTTCTAAAATAAAAGTAATCTAAGTTACTCCTTTTACATCAGCTATCTGCCAGTGAAAGTCCTGTCAAAATCGGTCCAGGCGTTTCATAGATCGAAACCGGAACAAACACACAGACAAAAATTGAAAAAAAAAAAAATATTTTGGTATATGTACCGTGTATGTACATGTGCATTTAGTAAAAAGCGGTTATTTTTATTTTTTATATTAGCTCAGCATAGTGGTTCCGCGGCGCCTGATCAGATGGTAAGCGAAAAGAGGAGCCCCAATCGCAGGGGCAACGGACAAGAGACCTTGATCTTGTCAGTTGACGCTGCCATGCTGGCCTACAAGATGCTTCTTCACGCTTCGCTTGAAGGATCCCATATTGTACGAATGAGGAAAAAAATATTACGCGTTCCACTTTTTAATGGTGTGACATAGATATGAGTTGCCAAACCTTTTAGTACGTGAAGGAATGATCCTAACGTTGAACTTGTTATATTCATATTACAAACAGACATTTCAATTTTATTTATCTGTATAGATTATTATTTTAAAAAATTGCTTCAAAACACTTTCATTTACATGTAGGTATATAATTTCCATACTATTATAATTTCCGTCCACTTTCAGAACAACTTTTGGCGAAGTCGAAGACACGATTTCTTGAAGTGTGTGGCTGGTTGCCAAATATGTTAAAGGGAACATTGAAAGTAGTTTGGCCAATTCCAACAATAACTGTGGGATTTTATAGTTTCTGAAGGGGCGTCGGGGTTTTTGAAGAGCATAGTAATATTCCTAATTATCAACCCTTGCTAGATACAGGCTGATAATGATGAAGGGTTAATAACCCTTATAAGCGTGAGCTTAAATTACGAGCTATCTTGTAGTTCAACAAGAGTTTAATCTGTAATCGCATCACATCAGGAGGGCCGAGCTTTTCGCTTTTATCTGACTCGACGCATTAGATACTAAGAATTTTGATGCAGCATAATTTGTTGTCAGAAGTTTTATCTTGTGTCAGCAAATTATGCTGTGTCGCCGCCTCCGACAACCTATATTCCCCACTGCTGGGATATGGGTCTCCCCTCAATCGAAGGAGTTTAAAGCATGCCCCACCACGCTGCTTAACTGCGGGTTGGCGGAGGCCAGTGTTTCGGCCTAAAGGCCACTGACTTGGCTTAAATACTGTCATCTAATGACAGCAACCTGGACCGACGGATAAACGTGCCCTCCGAAGCACGAGGAGCTCGAGATAAATAAACCCATCCATGGACAGGCTGCGATCGACGTTGCTTAACTTGCGTGATCGATTAGACTGTCACGCGCAACGGCTACATGGACCTCCTCATTCTCCCTAATCGGGACTAAATGTGAATTATAATAACCATAGATAACTGTCAAATGTCAAAGACAAATACACCATTGACTGACATTAGAAAGCAATACATGAGTGATCCCACGATCCTCATGCAAGCCCATCAGGGCATACGCGATCATTATCGCTACACAATGGGCGATTAGAACGATAGCACGCGATATCTTGATGCTATCTGGCTCTTTGTAAGCTCTTCACTTGGGTTGTGGTACAAGGGGAGAGATGTAGCGAAAAACGGTCCTTCCTATTCCACTAACTAAATCCAGCAGTAGAGTAAAGTAATTGTCATTGCCCTCCCTGAAGATACACAATTTCGATTTAAAAAAATTACGAGTTGAAATTAATCCATTGGGAGATTACAGTGGAAATGCTCCTGTGATAGATAGGGAAGGATTTGACAAAGAGATCTATGGGTATGTCTGTAACCCTATTGTTCTTATATGAGCCCAGTGATTATAAAGTTTTTTACAGTTTATAGTAGTAGGTTTTTGGTCGGATAATATAACAAAGTGTATAACTTCAAATTCACATACTTTCTAAAATCTATTTTCATTAAATAATAAATGAGCATTTATTGTGATTAAATAATCATTTTCATTTGCGAATCCTGCCCACCCCATGTACATTTGCTATAAGGTCTTTGCTCTCAGTAATAAGGCCGCCTTGTTGCAAGTTATAAGACAAGTCTGTAATAATTTATTGATTCCAGTGAATGAATGAATTTACTGCTTTAAATTTGTATTAAAATATGTCAATAAAGCGTATTCTATATATCTATTTCGATAAAGCAAATTTGGCAACACAACGCTAGATTGATATAGTTAAGAAACACTTGAGGTGTGAGGACGGAGAGTACGGTAAGCGAGGTTTTTTACTTAAGTACCATTTAATGTTCAGATGTTAGTCATAACACCATTAACTCTGTTTATGTTATTTTGTCTAATGACGTTCCTAACTTTCCTAACGGTTAAAGATTATTCTCTGTTTAGTCTTATAACTTGGACCACACATAGATACGCTAAAGCCTCGCCATCCTAAAGATACTTTAGCTCAAAGCGAAAAATCTCATTGTTCTCAAACAAATTACTTACATTGAATAATAAATAAAGTTCAGTGAAATATGGCTGCGTTTGTGAAGCGAACTTGACCCGAGGCTCGGGAGAATATACAACTTGTTTATTACTCGGCAAAACGATCGCCTTTTGTTTCACTGAAATTATTGCGCGGTAATTCGAGTTGGTATTAACTCAAATTACGGAGCAATAATTTGGGCGCGGAGCTTAGATATTGTTGCAATTCTAAATGCTACGAGTATTTTAACGGTAAAAACTCTTCTGTTCTAAAGTTCTAAAAAGTATTGGGGTTCTTGGTGTTGAAATCTTCAGTGACGTCCAGTTTCGTTGTTCCCTGAAGGAGAACAAACCGATGTAGTACTTCAACTGCAAGTTGATATGTAGCTCTGATATTTTTTTTATAAGAGAGGGGGGCAAACGGAGCATGGGTCACGTGATGAAAAGCAATCACTGCCGCCCATGGAGATCAGCAACATGGTGATTAGCTAAATGTTTTCTATTCATCTACCTAGTCAAACAAAATTTTATATGACCAAGATATCTAAATACAAAGTTAATATATACATAATATATATACATATATATGTATATTATATATATGTAGAATAGTAATATATACATACATATATATATATATATATATATATATATATATATAAGACGAGCCCGGTGGTATTTGTAAATATTTAAACATGTCTGTTTGTCTTGGTCTAAGTGTTTTCTTTTTATGTATTATAATGTATGTGTTTACAAAAAAAATGTATTTAAGTATAATATCAGTTATCTAGTACCCATAGTACAAGTTTTACTTAGTTTGGGACTGGATAACAATGTTTAATTCGTTTAAGATTTTTTTTTAGGGTTCCGAACCTCAAAAGGAAAAACGGAACCCTTATAAGATCACTTTGTTGTCCGTCTGTCTGTCTGTCTGTCTGTCTGTCTGTATGTCTGTCTGTCTGTCAAGAATTTCTATGTCGAGAATGCGTGGAGGTATCAAGCTGAAATTTGAACTGTATACTCAGGTCTACGGTCCCATGAAGTTAAAAAAAAATCAAACTGCTAAGTTTACGTAGAAAAAAGTTACGGCCGTTTATTGAGCAAAATACGCATATTTCGACACACTCAAGAGAATCAAAACCTATAAGGTACTTCCCGTTGACCTAGAACTATGAAATTTGGCAAGTAACATCGTTATAGACTACAAGTACAGGAATAAATCTCAAAACTATACATTTGTAAATAGATCATAAAAAATAGGGGGTCTATATTTTTTATAGGGTGTCGAAATTTGAAATTGAAACTACTAGTTCAAATGGGGTATCATATGAAAGGTCTTGATGTACACATTGCAAAATATATTTTATTTATTTTTATCGACGCATTATTTCTTATTTATAATGAAAAATATCAAATTTAATAATGATACTACGTACCTACGGAACCCTCGGTGGGCGAGTCCGACTCGCACTTGTCCGGTTTTTTTATACTACGTCGGGTGGCAGACAAGCATACGGCCCGCCTGATGTGAAGCGGTTACCGTAGCCATATTAACGCTCGCAACATAAAATATTGCTCGCGCGCCGCCACTCCCGCTGCCAACGCAGCATCTCCTTCCTTCTTTTCTGGTGACCTCACTCACTCGCAGGAACACAACAACCCTCAAGGGAATTGTTATTTGGCTGCGGTATTCTGTGAGGTGGGGTTACATTCCCCAGACGGGTATCTTACAATTACGCTCCCTACCTCTCTTTTCGCCAGAGCTTCGTTTGTCAGTCTGCAGGATGCACCACGTGCAGATGAAGTTGGCTTTGGTTCAAAGATGTTGATAAACCACTTACACCCCAATACATGACATGAAAGACATTGGATTATAAACTAAAACCTGTAACATAACGTCTATGAAATAAAAAATAAACCGATTGGTTTGTAGTATATGCGTATATTTTGCAGAGATATTATTAAAAAATATCCACTAACAAAAATATTGTTGTTAGTGTTGTCTTGGCCTTGGGCCGTTTGAAAACACTGGTCCACCAACCCGCAGTTGAGCAGCGTGGTGGAGTATGCTGTATAGGGTTTGGGAATTCCCGACAAGTTCAAAGTCCCGGGACACGAGACAGCCTACAGTCAAAGTCCCGGGAATTCCCGGGACTTCGAGACTTTTTTTTTTTAGTGAGGCTTTTGTAAAATTATAATTAAGTTAGTTTTTTGTTTAAAATTGTACCTATTAAAAAAAGCCAATTCTTTGTAAAAATTCAACATTTATTATACAGAAAATTAAATGTTTACTTAAAGTTATTAAACGAAAAGTGACCTATTTGAGTAGTTGGGCATCAACAGTTGTTTACTAGCTTAAAACTTATAAAAGAAAGTAATATTTACAATTTTATTCTTATTAATAATGTTAATTTATTTGTAAGAATTGAAAATGAAATGAAAATTTGTATTACTTATGGGAGTAAAAAAATTATAAAATAAGTAAATTTTGGGGCTATACTCTATATTTGAGGTTATTAATTAGACAAATGTAAATACTGAATTGAATATGTTTAGTAGGTTTTATCATAAAGGAAATGTTTAATATGAGATAATATATAAAAGATTTATGATATTTACTACAGAGTCAAAAATGCAATTAAGAATAATGTGCCCAAACGGTTACAAGGGGAAATGGCTAAATATCTTAAACACACCCAATGAAAGTTCAAATGTATTGCAGAGTCAAAAAGTAATTATCCTATTATCCCTTTTTTTTTCACTTTTTCCAAAAAAAATGGGTTTTAATTAATATTCAGCGAAATTAATTGAGCTTATGAAATCGTCCGTTGCCATGAAACTCAAAATTTCGAAATTCTGTCTTTGGATTCGTATAGAGCATCAAAAAGTAGTAATGTAAAGTGACCTTGGTTTTCCAATATCAATTCGGGATTTCGAAAAAAAAGTCGTTCTGTCTGTCCGTCCGTTGCCATGAAACTCAAATTTCGAAATTTTGACTTCGGATTCGTGTAGAGCAGGGGTCTCCAAACTACGGCCCGCGGGCCAAATCCGGCCCGCCAGTGTCATCAATCCGGCCCGCGAAAGCCAATGATTTATTGTCATCATTCTGGCCCGCGACAGCCAATGATTAATTGTTGTTACTGTTGCTGTGATAAGTTGAAGAAGAAAACACAGAATGATAATCAGTCGTTAAGTGTCACAATACACAATAATAATTGAAATGCAAAAAAAGCGTAAGTTTGCTTAGGTCGCGCACTTTGCGACTATTCTAGTCTAGAAATATAGTTAAGGGCAGAAAAATTAAAACTGGTTTGGCCCTTGGAACAAACTGAAAAAATCATTATGGCCCGAAGGCTTCAAAGTTTGGAGACCCCTGGTGTAGAGCATCAAAAAGTAGTAATTTAAAGTGATATCAATTCGGGATTTCGAAAAAGAAAATCGCAATGGTGGCGCATGCTGCGCGTCCGATGTTTTAATTTTTGATACGGGTAGCGGGTACTTTAGTATGGTTGTTTACAAAAAACAGTACGAAAAAGATGGCTGATGCTAACGCATGCGCATAAAAAAAATTGTGATGAAAAGGCCCATTAGTTAACCTGTAGTTACTTAGCTTAATTTTAGTTGTCTCGAGTCCCGGGACTTGAGACTCGAGACTCGAGACGAGACAAGATTATCGAAATTCATTTTTATTACCAAATAATTGAAGGAGCATAGCGCCATCTGTAAGTTTATTGAATAACTTATATAATAATAATACTTATATAACCCGGGACTTTTTAAGTTATTCAATAAACTTACAGATGGCGCTATGCTCCTTCAATTATTTGATAATAAAAATGAATTTCGATAATCTTGTCTCGTCTCGAGTCTCGAGTCTCAAGTCCCGGGACTCGAGACAACTAAAATTAAGAAAAGTCCCGGGGCTTCGAGACTCGAGACGTCCCGGGACCCAAACCCTAATGCTGTACCCCTAGGGGAGACCGATATCCCAACATTGGGGTGATTATGTGCTGATGCCGAAGAGTTCAGTATATCAAGCTCAATCCAGGAAACTGCTTACGTAGATGGTTTATCATTTCATTAAACCAGTTTATGGGCTCGATAATAACACTATTTTAATCACTTCTCTGTGACTAGTGTCTAAACACACTATGCCGAAAATACGCGACCGAAGTTCGACGTGACTACGCCTGCAATGAATTTCAAATGACTGACGACACACCATGCCGAAATTACGTCGCGTTTTCTACATACGAATCTTAAACACGCCGAACTTCGGTCGGGTATCTTCGGTCTAGTGTGTTTAGACACTTATACATCGTTCTTTATCCATATTAAACGTTATTATATAACCATATAACCATATTTAACGTATTACGTTAACTTCAAATAAGTCAATTTGTATGTTTATTTTAAAGATTTTATGCTCGTTATTATATTAATTACTTCCAGTAACGAAAGTCCGGCAAAGAAAACTTAATCCGGTACTCTATGAGTAATGAACTCAAATTGTTTATTATTTCAGCCAAAACGCTTCACTGCGCTGTTGTTTTCATTTTAATTGCTACTTTAAATACGAGTCGTTAGAGTTCATTGTTTATTAATGTTCGATAAAAATGGCGTTTTGATGAAGATAAAGCTATTCCCATTTACTGAGATATGCGGCATATAGCTACGTGAGCATATAACCAAAGCGCATGCCGTACCAGGAATGAAGCGAGATGAAGCGAATGGGGTGTAAGTGGTTCATCAACATCTTTGAACCTAAACCAACTTCACCTGCACGTGGTACACCCTGCTGACTGACAAACGAAGCTCTGGCGAAAAGAGAGGTAGGGACCTCACAGAATACCGCAGCCAAATAACAATTCCCTTGAGGGTTGTTGTGTTCCTGCGAGTAGTGAGGTCACCAGAAAGGAAGGCGTTGCTGCGTTGGCAGCGAGGGAGGCGGCGATGTGAAGCGGTTACCGTAGCCATATTAACGCTCGCAACATAAAATATCGCTCGTGTGCCGCAACCCCCGCTGCCAGAGCAGCATCTCCTTCCTTTCTGGTCACCTCAGTCACTCGCAGGAACACAACAACCCTCAAGGGAATTGTTGATGAACCACTTACACGCCATAATTATAGCTAAACATAATTATTACAAATCAAAACTAAGATTTGATTTATACAATAAAAAAAACCGACCAAGCGCGAATCGAACTCGCGCACGAGGGGTTCCGTACCATTGTCACGCAAAAAACGGCAAAAAATCACTTTTGTTGTATGGGAGCCCCCATAAATATTTATTTTATTCTGTTTTTTAGTATTTGTTATTATAGCGGCATCATCTGTGAAAATTTCAACTGTCTAACTCTCACGGTTCATGAGATACAGCCTGGTGCCAGACGGACGGACTGACAGCGGAGCCTCAGTAATAAGGTCCCGTTTTACCCTTTGGGTACGGAATAATAAAAATGCGACTTGGGTCGGCTTCAGCTTACATGATAGGGCTCAGGTTTAGAAATTGTCTAAGCAAGCGATAGATAACCAGACGACCCTATTAAAATCTCAAGAAAGGGTTGCGAATGGCGTCCAGTCGGACAATGCCAGATTCCTACAGTCAGGTTTGGGTGACAACATGCTGACGAAGAAAAAGATTACATTTGTATCAGATTTTGATAAATAAATCACCAAGGCACAGAATGTACAATATGCGATTTCACCCAAGACGATTACCGGATTCGTCGGCGTGAGACCGAAACACGTTCCGTCCTTACATTGTTGTACGTAACATAATATTTTTGCGAAGAGCTCGATAGTGTTGAAGATGTTGACTAAAAAAACAACATATCATGGGGTGTAAGTGGTTCATCAAAATCTTTGAATCAAAGCCAACTTCACCTGCACGCGGTGTACCCTGCTGACTGACAAACGAAGCTCTGGCGAAAAGAGAGGTAGGGAGCGTAATTGTAAGCTACCCGACTGGTGAATGTACCTCCACCTCACAGAATACCGCAGCCAAATAACAATTCCCTTGAGGGTTGTTGTGTTCCTGCGAGTGAGTGAGGTCACCAGATAGGAAGGAGATGCTGCGTTGGCAGCGGGGGTGGCGGCGCGCAAGCGATATTTTATGTTGCGATCGTTAATATGGCTACGGTAACCGCTTCACATCAGGCGGACCGTATGCTTGTCTGCCACCCGTCGTAGTATTAAAAAAAAAAAAATATCAGACAGTAAAATAACATTTGTTGATAAAGTTACTTCTCATAATCTTACCGATAGAATCTTGTTTGATGACTTTTCCGTTAGAATTCCTTTTTTTATTGAATAGAAAGTGAAGCAGTATCGCCTGAATTGTAAGTTGATAGAGAAATTTGTTTGCAATGTTTTATTTTTCTAATGTGAGCGTCAGTTTTTGGGAGATGAAAAAAATTATAATTACTTAAAATTACGATGTACTGTGAACGTTTATGAAAATAATAACGGGAATTAACACAATTCATCTATAAGGGGACATACCTTTATTATTGCCTGAAATTTCGATCAGGTTGCACCGTCCGTGGTCACAGGCTTGGCACTGTATTCATTGCACACGTATCCTTTCTACAGATCACCACTTCTTCTCAAGTATTTTGCGTGAAACAATTGAAATGGGATATATACTAATTTCAATCGGGAATAAAAGTTATATAGATAAAATTTATCTGCGGCATGGAACCCAGTGATTAAGATCAATCAACCTTGTTTTGGTTTGCAGTCGGGTAACAAGCATAATACGGACTTGTCGGTTATTTCGCAGAATAGGGATATCTTAAGTGTAGTGTGTCGCCGTACATTGATATTGAACAACATAGGTGTAGACATGTGTAGATGAAGATTCATCGACCTCGGCAACGGAGGCAGAGGAACATAGCTGAGACAGTCAGCCTGTTACCACGGCCGGTGCATCCTGGTCGAAACGTCAGGCAATAATAAAGAATACCCTTAGGCATGATAGCGTTAATTCCCGTTATTATTTTCATAAATCATACAATGCGAAAATTTTAACGTTATTAATGTGAACATTGTTTTGTTCTTAAATTTTCGCCGCATCGCTGTGGGTTTGATATTCGGCCCTATGTCATGCATTGTATTTTTCCATTTACTATAACTACTAACCGATCAGACATATTAATCATCGATGCCATAAACGAAACGCGGTTGTAAAATATGGTTGTTGAACAAAAACCTATGGAGCAGCAACCAATTGGTAGATTTATCGCCGCTAAACCTCGAGAACATCTGTCGCCGGCAAAAACCAAGCGCGTGGCTTGTTAATTGGCCCTTTGGGGAATTTTATACTCCATTTGCCGGATACATCTAATGGTAATCACGTGTAAATTAAACCACATTACTCTCCCTGAAGCTTCGCTATAAACAGACACAAAGTACGTTAAGATATAATTATTATGTTACGTTGTAAAAAAAAAGTTGTACTCAAAAGTTGTACTTCTTAGGAGTATGGGGCGGTTCTAAACAAGCGTACAGCCCGCTTGATGAAGCTTATACTCACTTGCAATATAAGGAGCTCATGCGCCGGCACCATTGCTGCTAATCTAATCTAAATATATAAAAGAAGAAACTGACTGACTGACTGACTGACTGATATATATATCAACGCACAGCCCAAACCGCTGGGTCTAGAGATTCCAAATTTGGTACGTAGGTTCCTTATGACGTCTAGGGGTGCACTAAGAAAGGATTTTTCAAAATTCATCCCCTAAAGGGGTCAAACGGGGGTCCAAAGTTTGTATGGGGAAACAAGATTAGTTGGATTGTTTTATCTGAAACTTTACAAGAGTACTTCTATAGATAAATGAATAAACACGTGTTTCAGGATTTTTCAAAATTCAACCCCTAAAGGGGTAAAATGGTGAGAAAAAGTCTGAAAATCGTCATGGGTATTGTTTTTATGGTTTATCGGGTCGCTGGTTACGAAAACAACAACTATTTTATAATCCAACATAGCCGATGTGTCATAAAATCACCCCTGAGGGGGTCCGATGAGCTTGAAATATGTAAAAGAAGAAACTGACTGACTGACTGTTATATATATCAACGCACAGCCCAAACCGCTGGGTCTAGAGATTCCAAATTTGGCAAGTAAGTTCTTTATGATGTCTAGGGGTGCACTAAGAAAGATTTTTTCAAAATTCAAACCCTAAGGGGGTGAAATGGGGGTCCAAAGTTTGTATGGGGAATGAAGATTAGTTGGACTATTTTATCCGAAACTTTACATGAGTACTTCTATGGATAAGTGAGTAAATACGTATTTCAGGATTTTTCAAAATCCATCCCCTAAAGGGGTAAAATGGGGCGAAAAAGTCTGAAAATCGTCATGGGTATTGTTTTTATGGTTTATCGGGTTGCTGATTACGAAAACAACTACTATTTTATGATCTAACATAGCCGACGTGACATAAAATCACCCCTGTGGGGATGCGATGGGGTTGAATTATATAAAAGAGGAAACTGAATGACTCACTGATATATATCAACGCACAGCCCAAACTGCTGGGTCTAGAGATTCCAAATTTGGCACGTAGGTTCCTTGTGATGTCTAGGGGTGCACTAAGAAAGGACTTTTCAAAATTCATCCCCGAAGGGGTTGAAACTGGGGTCCAAAGTTTGTATGGGGAAACAAGATTAGTTGGACTATTTTATCCGAAACTTTACACGAGTACTTCTATAGATAAATGAGTAAACATATGTTTCAGGATTTTTCCAAATTCAACCCCCAAAGCGGTAAAACGGGATGAAAAAGTCTGAAAATCGACATGGGTATTGTTTTTACGGTTTATCGGGTCGCTGATAACGAAAACAACAACTATTTTATAATCCAACAAGGCCGACATGACATAAATCACCCCTGTGGGGGTGCGGTGGGGTTAAAATGTCATAATATCAATATGGGTGTTGATTCTATGGTTTTCTGGGACGTCAATTACAAAAATGGCATCGATTTGAAAATATCAACCCCTAAAAGGGTAAAATGGGGTCAAAAAGTCTGAAAATCGTCATGGGTATTGCTTTTATGGTTTATCGGGTCGCTGATTACGAAAACAACAACGATTTTAAAATTCAACGTGGCTAACGTGACCATCATCCTCTGTTAGGGTGCGATAGGGTTGAAAGATCTATATATCAATATATGTGTCGTTTTTAGGGGTTTTCGGAATGCCAATCCATACTAATATTATAAATGCGACAGAATGTCAGTTACCTCTTCACGCTTAAATCGCTGGACCGATTTAGATGAAATTTGGTTGAGAGATACATTGAGTCCTGGGAAAGGACATACCCATGATAGTTTTTATCCCAGAAATTACCTGTTATTGTTATTTATTGTACTTGTAGGGCGGTTCTATGTTTGACGGTATGTATTTTTTATAGTATATATTATAGTTTCAATGATTTCTCCGTTAATTGAACAGCAATTTTAATCATTCTTATTTGTTTGAATGGGCACACTATTCAAGTGGCCCCATATTAATCAAATCAGGATCTGATGATGGACTCCCTGGGAATTCGTGAGAAAGGGTTGAAATTTATAGGCATGGACATGGATACAGTAATTGATGAGTTTTCTGATGACATTAGGTTACATAATTTGCATTTGGAAGTCATCTTGTGACACTGCTGAGCTGATGAGGAACGGTTAGGCAATAGTGTTAAGTGCTTCTTAATTAAATAAATTAATGTATTTTCGTCTAGAAGACACCATGTCACTACTACTTACCCATTATTATAATAAATAGTTAAAAAAAATATTTACCAAAAAGAAATAAACTTAAAAAAAAATGAAACAATCTACAAAATCCTGACAAGAAAAAGTCAAAAATAACTACGGGAACAATATTTTCTGTCATCTAAGTTTAGATGTGTTACTAATCTGCAGTACCCTAATAATAATATCTATCCCCAAGAAATATATTAGTCATCATTTTAATTAAAACTGTCTCTAAATATAAATCATCAGCTTAACAACCTATTAGTATCATTTAATTCGTTTGATTATCAAAATAATAGATCTGTCACCAAATAAATAGATCAGCCCCTTAATTTAATGAAAAAATGGCTTACCGAGTCTTACCAATACTTGGTCAATGTAATAAATCATGTTTTGGTTAGATTTGAGTTGCTTTTTGGTTAGGTTAGGGTTTTCTTGCGTCCTGTCATCGGAAATAGGAGCTCCGCGAAGCGGAGCTCCGTCAACCTAGACGATGAATGATGTGGTGCCAAGTAAGCTTAATTATTAATAATTGACAATATAATACATACAAAAACATTTATTTGGTACTAGACCCTACCTCTCCATGATTTTAGGTGATTTATTGTGGCATCGATTTTATATTCTTTGGTGACTACATTTTGGTGACAAAGCTATTATTTTGCGGGCAAACCCTATTAGTTAAGAAACACAAAACTAATTAAATTGGCGATAGCTTAAATGGTACCCAATAACTACTACCTACCTTCTGAGATTTTTGACGTCGGTGTCATTTTTTTAAAGTTTGATTTATCCTTTTTAAGCTGATGGATTAAGAGTTGTGTTATCCTAATAGGATTTTAAATTTGTATTTGGCGTCAATCAGTGCTTATGCGATCGCGGGGCGCGCGGCGGGAGCGAGGTGTAGTAGTTATCGTTAAAGTTCTTGCATCCGTATTTAGTACAATTAAAAGTACTACATGAAGGTGGTTGGGTGTATTCATCATCATGAAACTTTGTACACATATTCTTTAAGGTATTAGGAAGGACATAGGATACTAAAAAAATTAAACGCGGGCGAAGCCGCGGGTGAAAGCTAGTCTAAATATATAAAAGGAGAAACTGACTGACTGACATATCAACGCACAGCCTAAACGGCTAAACGTAGGCACTTGAAATTTGGAAGGGACGTAGCTTAGGTACCGTAGAGGTGCACTAAGAAAGGAATTCCCGAAATTCCTACGGGAACGGGAATTAGCGGGAAAATCCTTTTGTATGAAAAATCTAAACCGCTTAAGTTAGACGCTTGAAATTTGGCATGCAGGTACCTTAGTAAACTTAAAGCTTAGTTGCAACAGGATATTGCAAAATTCCCACGGGAACGGGAGTTAGCGGGAAAAAACTTTTGTATGTAAAAATCTAAATCACGTAAGATAGATTTTTTCAATCTAGCATGCATGCATACCTTATCTAGCATGCATACATACCTTAGTAAATATAAATTTTAGTTATGGCTGTATTTTGAAAAATTCCCATGGGAACGACAGTTAGCGGGAAATAAAATAAAAATTCAAAGTCCTGACTGACTGATATATCAACGCACAGCCCAAACCGCTGGGTCTAGAGATTCCAAATTTGGCACGTAGATTCCTTATGATGTCTAGGGGTACACTAAGAACGGATTTTTCAAAATTCATCCCCTAAGGGGGTGAAACGGGAGTCCAAAGTTTGTATGGGGAAACGAGATTAGTTGGACTATTTTATTCGAAACTTTACACGAGTACTTCTATAAATAAATAAGTAAACACGTGTTTCAGGATTTTTTAATATTCAACCTCTGGAGGTGTGAAATGGGGTGAAATAGTCTGAAAATCGTCATGGGTATGGTTTTTATAGTTTATCGGGTCGCTGATTACGAAAATAACAACTATTTTCTAATCAAACATAGCCGACGTGACAAAAAGTCGCCCCTGTGGGGGTGCGATGGGGTGGAAATGTCATAATATCAATATGGGTGTTGATTCTATGGTTTTCTGGGACGTCAATTACGAAAATGGCATCGATTTTAAAAAATAACATAATGGACAAGAAATTACTTAAAATAATTTTTCAAATTTTACCCCTAAGAGGGTGAAACGGAGGTCCAAAGTTTGTATGGGGAAACGAGCTTAGTTGGACTATATTATCCTAAATTTTACACGAGTACTTATGTAGATAACTGACTAAACACGTGTTTCAGGATTTTTCAAAATTCTACCCCATAAAAGGGTAAAATGGGTCCCAAAAGTCTGAAAAACGTCATGGGTATTGTTATTATGGTTTATCGGGTCGCTGATTACGAAAGCAACGACGATTTTAAAATTCAACGTAGCTAACGTGACCATCATCTCCTATTGGGGTGCGTGCGGTTGAAATGTCTAAAATGGGGTCAAAAAGTCTGAAAATCGTCATGGGTATTGTTTTATAGTTTATCGGATCGCTGATTACGGAAAAAACAACTATTCTATAATCCAACATAGCCGACGTGACATAAAAAATCCCCTGTGTGTGTACGATGGGGTTGAAATGTCATAATATCAATATGGGTCTTGATTCTATGGTTTTCTGGGACGTCAATTACGAAAATAGTATCGATTTTCAATATAATGTAGTGAACACGAAATTACTTAAAAAGATTTTTCAAATTTTACCCCTAAGAGGGTGAAACGGAAGAAGATTAATTGGACTATTTTATCTCAAACTTTACATGAGTACTTCTATAGATAAATGAGTAAACACGTGTTTGCCCCAAATTTCACGCGAGCGAAGCCGCGGGCGAAAGCTAGTATTCAGATATGAGTACTTACATCTGGTGACTTCACTGACTCTGTTCTCAAACCAAACTCTAATACTGAAATTATTCAAGAAAAGTCTATGTTTCTCTAAAAAGGCTACTAACTGCTTAGTGACATTTTAGTGTTGCTGATGTCTATGCTCGTTTCCCATTATATTGTAGGCTCCCATGTCGAATTATTTGGGCGTACTGCTGAGGTAGGTTGATATTAAGAATCTTAACTCATTATCAGTATTAGGTTTTGGTTTGTCTGAATCCCACAACTATTTTGTTCCTCACAACATGACAAATAAAATGTTGTTTACATCAAAATCTCACGAAATAAAATAGTTGTCAAAACTCGATACAGAACATATCTAGCGATTACACGCTCAATAAAGTTAGCTCCAGTCAAAAACTCCGGATTTCCTCAGTTGGGGCGCGTAATAAAACTTGCAAACTACATGCGCAGGGGACGCACGATAAATCAGAAAAGGCCCAATATGCTATTTTGGGGACAATTTATGTTTTCCACGGTTAAAAAAACAGTATTTGAAACAATAGAAAATGTATGAGATATACAGGTGGAACGTGGAACGGAACATCTCGACATAGATCGTTATCAAACTATGTAGCTACATATTGTCCACACGTATAGACGTTCATATAAAAAAAACGTCTAATTAGCAAAATGACCATATCTGAATTCATATTTAGCAAAACGTCAAAACTTGCAAATTGATTGACAAAGCAAGACATCGAATGGACAAAACACCCTAACGAAAACCGTGCGTCAGTTTTGCATCAGGCGTCTTGTAAACTTATTTGTTGCGTTAATTTTGGACTGTTTTTGTTTGACAATCGAGATGATTCTTAACTATGCTTCAAAGCAATCAGTCCAACCATTTGAAAGGACACGGGTAACTTACATGGGTCTGATAAATTTGAAATGCGCAAAAATGAACGTGGCAAATTTGATCAGATGCTGCAACCTCACCAGAAATCTGCAGATCAGTTAACTCCTCATCAACTTACAGCAGAGATATGTTGTTTGAGCTCATTATAGCGATCAAGATCCGGTTATGGAGCAGGGATTTTTTTTTTTTATCGTCGTCATCATCAGGTCATTTTAGTCTCCACTACAGGAGCACGAACCTCTCTCGCCCGTCAGAGACAGAAGTAGGATTTGGCCTACACTCCCCATGCTGGCCAGACGGGTTGGGGAGGCCTGATCGGTGTTTGATAATGTATTTCCCTTAGTCGCCTTGTACGACATCCACGGGAAGAGACGGAGTGATTCTATTCTAGTCTGCCGGAAACCACACGGCCAACCTTAACATTTAGGGGATGTCTTTTTCTTTAGGTGGCTTGAAAACACTAGCCTCCATCAATCCGCACCTAAGCAGCGTGGTGGAATATGCTCTTAACACCTTGGATTGAAGAGAGACCCGTATCCCAGTAGAGGGATGAACAGTGTTGTCTTCTTATCGTGGTTTTAATATCTTTTTATTTACAACTGTGATGTAAATTTTTACAAGCTTTTATTTACTTTCACCGCGGTATGTATTCAATCAAATCTTGCAAGTTAAATTTGACCTACTTTCCAGTGTTCGATTGATCTGAAATATGGCAAACTCATCTGGTTCTGACAATGTACGATTATAAATGCCGCCATTTTGAATCCCAGAAGGCGGCGATCACAAAATGCCGATTTTTAATTTCCAGTTAATCTCTACATGGATATTCAATCAAAGGACTTGAGGGACAGAACACTTAACTTTGTAGTTATTTTTTTTATTACCAACTAAAAAATGCTAGTTACAAAAAAGAAAATGTTGTTTATTCTTGTTTCTTGATTAGGGGATTTAATACATTTTAATTTACACCTGTAATATTGTTTTTTTTTATTCAGATTTTTTCAAAATCTTGTGTTGAGTTTTACAGCACTACAGCTAACGAAGGCATGCAATAATCACTCAACATAAGCACCGCTTCTCACTTACGACCAGACATCAAAGGTGGCGTAATGAAAACGCGGCTGAAATATTTTGAAATTGCGGAGCTAACATTGTTTCAAGTTTCAGGCAGGGGAGTAAAATTTTTATTGACTTTGGGCGAACGCGGGCGTATAACACTTTTAACTCGCGAAAAATGGTTTATAGAATAATTAAGTTTGTTTTTTAACTATGTAAACGCGTATTATGAAGTTAAAAGTTCAAACCGCGAGGTTAACTTTTGGGGTGTAAGTTGGACCACCTCCCCTGGATGTGCACCCTGCTGACTTACAAACGAGGCTCTGGCGAAAAGAGAGGTAGGGTATAGCTTATTTTCAAAGTTGATCTACTGGGGAAGCACCTCAACCTCATAGAATACTGCAGCCAAATAACAATTCCCTTGAGGATTGTTGTGTTCCTGCGAGTGAATGAGGTCACCAGGATGGAAGCCCGCGCCGGTACCCGCGCTGACAACGCAGCAAGCGTTGTCAGCGCGGGTACCGGCGTATTTCATATAGGTATTTCATATTGCAAGCGTTTATATGGCTACTCGTGGGTAATCGTTTCACATAAGGCGAACCGTATGCATGTTTGCCATGATGTTGTATATAAAAAAAGTAAAATACACGTCATGCGATTTTTGCCTATAGGCGATCACCATAGCCTATAGGCACTAGCAGTACAAGTTAATCCAGCATCGGACCATGTCTGGTGACCTCACTCACTCGTAGACACACAACATTTCGATGCGATTTGTGAGGTGGAAGTACTTACCCAGTCAGGCTTGAAATATACTCTTTCTCGAAACTTTTGCTAGACCTCAGGGCGCACCAAATGTAAGTAAGTTAATCAATTTTAATTAACCAATTATATTTTACTGCATAATGGAGTCATATGCCATAATGAATATTCCAATATGGCGGGCTTAATTATCTGTGCTTGCAATATACATTATTACCAGTTCCTGGTAGCCATAATTTAACCCTTTAATGACATTGTAACTGATTGCAGGTCGTGACCGATGTCTATGGTATGTTAGTACAACAGTAGCTCTTTTTT
Organism: Hypsopygia costalis; assembly: GCA_937001555.2. Classification (NCBI taxonomy): domain Eukaryota; kingdom Metazoa; phylum Arthropoda; class Insecta; order Lepidoptera; family Pyralidae; genus Hypsopygia; species Hypsopygia costalis. The sequence goes on along the minus strand of OW443338.2, from coordinate 24,057,282 downwards.
ATTTGGTTTACTAAGGGTGCCCAGGTAAGGAACTGATAACGTTACCACAAAAATAAACGGTACCTGAATACCTACAGGAAATGCCGTTATTTTCAGAAGTGATATCATGTTTAGTATTTTATTTATTTTGAAATCCAACAACTCTGTTATGTTGGGGTGTAAGTGGTTCATCAAGATCTTTGAATCCAAGCCAACTTCACCTGCACGCGGTGCACCCTGCTGACTGACAAACGAGGCTCTGGCGAAAAGAGAGGTAGGGAGCGTAATTGTAAGCTACCCGACTGGGGAATGTACCTCCACCTCACAGACTACCGCAGCCAAATAACAATTCCCTTGAGGGTTGTTGTGTTCCTGCGTGTGAGTGAGGTCACCAGAAAGAAAGGAAGGAGATGCTGCGTTGGCAGCGGGGGTGGCGGCACGCGAGCAATATTTTATGTTGCAAGCGTTAATATGGCTACGGTAACCGCTTCACATCAGGCGGGCCGTATGCTTGACTGCCCCACGACGAAGGATAAAAAAAATATGTGATTAGATCCAACAGACATTTTGTTACTTTAAAGTTAAAACTACTTAAAGTTTAATAGGAATAAAAATATCAGGCAGTATAAGTTTTGGGGAGCATATCAAATTTCTTAAATCTGTTGCGTATATATAAAACTCGATTTGAAGTTTTGCACTATGTAAATACTGGGAAAACACTAGCCTCTGCCAACACGCAGTTGAGCAGAGTATTGGAGCATGCTCTAAACCCCTTCGATTGAACGGAGATCAGGCCCCTTACCACCATCTCTTATTGCGATTCAATAACTGAATAGAATGCCAATACAATACCAATTCATACCAATGAATGAGCGACTCTATTCCAGCATTCTATTCAGTTATTGAATCGCAATAAGAGATGGTGGTAAGGGGGCTGTTTCCCAGCAGTGGACTGAATAAGCGTTGACGATGAAGTGACGTTTGTCTTCGCCATATAGAACATAATATTTGCATTGCCGCGTACATCTATAATATAAAAATGAATCGCTGAATGTGTTGCTAAGAGCATATCTCGAGAACAGCTGAACCGATTTCGCTAATTCTTTTTTTAGAATATTCGTTGAAGTATGAGGATGGTTTTTACGCAGAGAGAAAAAAAAATAATAATTAACGAATCGACTGTTAAGCGGTACGAAGTTCGCAGTTTTTAATAAACATAAATCCGCGTCCACACGCTTGCCAAACAAATGCCAAACATCATCATATATATACATCGCGTATCAACATATGTACAAATTTAGTTCTATCCATCCCTAGGAGCAATATCGACTTCCTAATCTAGTCCTGGGTAACTTTTATTAGTTGCAGCAAATAATCCCGGTTCCGCCACGTGCCCTGCCGTTTGATTTGTTGTTTCTAAGTTATTTAAACTCTGTGATCAGATTTCCTCCGACTCCAAGTTTGGGAGATTGCGCTTCGTCGTTGCAATCGTTCAGTTGGTTTTAACTTTGAGGTACTTCTTAGGAGAGAGTTTCTGGGTTTTAATAAGTAGGATTCTGTCTTTAATTTTCTTTAAATTATTTTTGTTTTGTTACCAGCTTCTGACAGTGTCTTCGACCGCAATTAGTATCTATTCTATAATCCAGAATATGTTACCCTCCTATTCTTCTTTCGTTCTTAGCAATAAGTCTAATGTATATAGTGGGTGTGGCCGTGTGATTTCCGGCAGACCAGAATAGAATCACTCCGTCTCTTCCCGTGGATGTCGTGCGACTAAGGGAAATCCATTATCAAACATCGATCAGGCCTCCCAACTCAATTGGCCGGCGTGGGGAGTGTAGGCCAAATCCTCCTTCTGTCTGGGACGAATGAGAGAGGGTCGTGCTCTTGTAGTGGATACTAAAATGACCTGATAATGATGATGATGAATATAATGGATGGCGCAGTTTAAAGCCACTGTTCGGTTCAACTATAGACCATACTGTTCTTTAGTGCTAACTTTTGCGGCACCCAGTATTTGTTTGTTCATTTTTCATAGTTGTCGTCAACCCTTATTCATCCCACTGCTGGGATACGGACCTCCCCTCAATCGAAGGGGTTTAGAGCATACTTCACCACGTTGCTCAACTGCGGGTTGCCGGAGGCCAGTGTTTTCAAGCCGCCTAAAGATAACTATTACTGACTTGGCTTAACGACTGTCATCTAACGATAACAGCCGAGACCGGCGGCTTAACGTGTCCTCCAAAGCTCGACGTAAATAAACCCATCCATTGAAAGGCTACGGTCGACGTTGCATAACTTGCGGGTTCGATTAGACAGACACGTGTAATGACGTCATCAAGCTACATTATTCATAGTAAAAACCACTAAATTAATATTGTCGAAATTGGCTATGGAATTGCCATCATTTTCTATGCTCCAGGATTCAAGCTTGAACCCTGGAGAAGGTTATAAAGCTAGTCAGATGACTATAGTTCAAAGGATTTCAATGCTGATGAAGCCGCGAGAGAAAGCTAGTATTATACATGGTAGAAATACACGATATGGTCTTTTCGTAATTGGTGGCGGAAACACGCAAAGTAGTGTAGATCAAATTGCCTATAAATTTGACTTCCGCAAAATAACACCTGAACCAATTTATGATCAATATCTGTCATTTTCCATACAAAATACAGTTGATGAAGTAGGATGTAGGTAACTACATTTGTCGCTAAAGAACATACACATACAAACTTTGATCAACAATAGTTAATCGAAGCATACAAATTAGAAATATATGTGCTCGTACTTTCAGAAACCGTTCGAACCACCTGTAGATTGCGACAACTAAGTCTGTAACACTAAGTATTTGGACGAAATTTTGTAACTGTCTAGTTAATCTAAACGTCATTTACGAGTGAAGCTTGTTTGCTCAGGGATTTTAGAATCTTCTATAAATATAAAATTCAAAGTCCTGACTGACTGACTGACTGATATATCAACGCACACCCCAAACCGCTGGGTCTAGAGATTCTAAATTTGGCAAGTAGGTTCCTTATGACGTCTAGGGGTACACTAAGAAAGGATTTTTCAAAATTCATCCCCTAAGGGGGTGAAATGGGGGTCGAAAGTTTGTGTGGGGAAACGAGATTAAATGGACTATTTTATCCGAAACTTTACACGAGTACTTCTATAGATAAATGAGTAAACACGTGTTTCAGGATTTTTCAATATACAACCCCTAAAGGGGTGAAATGGGGTGGAAAAGTCTGAAAATCGACATGGGTATTGTTTTTATAGTTTATCGGGTCGCTGATTACGAAAATAACAACTATTTTCTAATCAGACATAGCCGACGTGACAAAAAGTCGCCACTGTGGAGGTGCGTTCGGGTGGAAATGTCTAAAATGGGGTGAAAAAGTCTGAAAATCGTCATGGGTGTTGTTTTTGTGGTTTGTCGGGTCGCTGATTTCGAAAATAACAACTATTTTCTAATCAAACGTAGCCGACGTGACATAAAATCCCCCCTGTGGGGGTGCGATGGGGTTGAAATGTCATAACATCAATATGGGTGTTGATTCTATGGTTTTCTGGGACGTCAATTACGAAAATAGTATCGATTTTAAATATAATGTAGTAAACACGAAATTATTTAAAGAGATTTTTAAAATTTTACCCCTAGGAGGGTGCAACGGAGCTCCAAAATTTGTTTGTGGTAAGAAGATTAATTGAACTATTTGATCCTAATCTTTACACGAGTACTTCTGTAAAGATAAATGAGTAAACATGTGTCTGCTCCGAATTTCACGCGAGCGAAGCCGCGGGCGAAAGCTAGTATAAAATATTCATCTTTCAAAGTGAAAGTCATTTGCGATCTTTCCAAGTTAGCCCAGGCTGCTCTGATTTATTAGATTTTTTAAAGGCGTTAGAACCTTCTTTTGCTTTTTTTTAATATTGGGTCGTAAGTCAAGTCTGCAAATGTTAATTAAAATACTTTTCACATTACTCTCTCAGTGACTTATTTGTGGTTTCTTTGTCATTTTACGGCTGTTTGATTACTATAAGTACCGTAACTTTATTTTTTTAAATGTAAAAATTTACCTGCCCCCCGTAGGTGGGATTTGAACTCACGACCTCTCGATGACCGGTCGAGTGCTCTTCCAACTGAGCTACCAGGAAGGTTTGTGTTGCTGACGAATTTTTGCATCTTATATTTCTACTGTGTGAGTCACAGTGTGGCGTCATCAACCTATTAAGTAATTACAATACTAAAGTAGGCATAGCAGTCCATCGTTGCAGATGAAATTCAGCTATTTTTTGATAACACCAAACTAATTAAATTATTATTATTTAAATAGTTGTCTTGGCCAACATGCCAGATAATTTTTTTTTTTTTTTGAAAAATGGTAAAATTCTCCTGCCCCCCCCCCCCCCCTAGGTGGAATTTGAACCCACGACCTCTCGATGACCGGTCGAGTGCTCTTCCAACTGAGCTACTAGGAAGGTTTGTGTTGCTGACGAATTTTTGCATCTTATATTTCTACTGTGTGAGTCACAGTGTGGCGTCATCAACCTATTAAGTAATTACAACACTAAAGTAGGCATAGCAGTCCATCGTTGCAGATCAAAGTTTTTTTTTGTTTTTTTAAGTACTTGTTTTAGGTTGTTTTTTAGGTAAAGTTACCCAGAATATAAATTCTGGGTAACTTTAATTCAAATTTTTAGTTCACATGGGGACATGGTATGTCACCTAAAAATAATATATTTTGTTACATTTGTAAATTCTCATTCTATACTTTGGAAAGTAAAATAACAAATGATATTTTAAGAATATCAAATGAGACTTTAGACCTTTAAAAGTATTTAGGGTGGAATTTTCTAATGCCATCTGGAGGGAAAGTACTTTTAATACTGTAGATAGAAAATTTAATTCAAAGAAAACATTCATTTATGTTTGAAAAGAAACAAAACGGTATTCAAAGATTTTCGAAAATATGAAAATCTATAGAAAATACACTCTATACTTTTATTGCATCGATCGTTAGGGTCAATTATAATGTATGAAATCTCTCTAATAAACATATATGAAAGGAAAACATGAAATCTGGACTCATCACAGCGAACCAGACTAAAACACACTCCACCTCAGAAGACCACAGCCAAACAACAAACTCATTGAGGATTACTCTGTCCCTGAGAGTAAACAATACTCCTTGAATTGCGTCCATAGGCTTCGTTAAGCACTATCAGTAGGGTCGCCATCTCTACACGCTAGCAACCAGGACAAGATACGCGAAAATTCCGGATTTGAATCTTAAAACCCGGACATGTCATCAGTGTTTTTCAGTACTAGTACTATATCTTACTCTGAGACAAGAAGGTTGTTCGCAGATGGAGCGGGAGGTAGTGATTTAAAACTTTTAACCCCGGACTACAAATGAAACCCGCCCGGACGCTCCCCGGACGCCCTCCAAACTAGGACAAATCCGGGGAAACCCGGACGGATGGTTTTTTTTTTTATACTACGTCGGGTGGCAGACAAGCATACTGCCCGCCTTATACCGCCACCCCCGCTGCCGACGCCGCATCTCCTTCTTTTCTGGTGACCTCACTCACTCGTAGGAACACAACAACCCTCAAGGGAATTGTTATTTGGCTGCGGTATTCTGTGAGGTGGAGGTACATTCCCCAGTCGGGTAGCTTACAATTACGCTCCCTACCTCTCTTTTCGCCAGAGCTTCGTTTGTCAGTCAGCAGGGTGCACCACGTGCAGGTGAAGTTGGCCTTGGTTCAAAGATGTTAATAAACCACTTACGCCCCCAATGGTAACCCTAGCTATCAGGTACATATATCGTATGTAATTTCTCAATGCAATTTCGATTAATCTCAGGCTTTGACGTTTATATCGGTGACGTGGCATTGTAGACGGAAGGGAAGCCTTGTTTGACGTCACTGTAGAATAGGCATTAGTACTGACGTATGACGTCACGCTTAGTCTATGTGGCATGCTATTATTACATTGACGTCCAGTTAACTTGGCCTTGTATTACTGTGATAGGCTGTATAAGGCGATTAGTGTTCACAACGGGTTGATCCCACTTTATCCGTTGTTACTTATCTCAATACATGAACTGCATACTGGTTATGTTTTTAAAATAGATACAATGGCTTTCAAGTAATACTTGAAGACTATGTCCTCAATCAGTGCGTCCTCCCAGCAATAACCTATTGTGTAGTAACTTAGACACTAACCATCGGACTGGCACACAGGCTAAAGGTCGCCCAGCGAACGATGGAGAGGGCTATGCTCGGGGTTTCTATGAAGGATCGAATCCGGAACGAAGAAATTCGACGGAGAACCAAAGTCGTCGACATAGCCTTCAGAGTTTGCAAGCTGAAGGGGCAATGCGCCGGTTACATCTGCTGAGTAAGTAAAGGCAGATTGGGCGAGGACGGTATTAAAGTAAAGGCGAAGGACGACGAAGCGTTGGCCGCCCGCCTACTAGATGGTCCGATGACCTTAAGAAAGCGGCTGGAAGCGACTGGATGGGGAAGGCTGAGGATCGTACTTGATGGAAAGCACCAATGCTTTCCACCTTCCCCAAGGAAGGTTTATATCCAGCAGTGGGTAGATACAGGTTGATGATGATGATAATCTATCATGGCATTAATTGACGGTGACAAATATTTACTTGCGACGTTTGCAGCTGAAGTGTTATAATAAAAGACGTGTGGCACTCGGGGACTGCTGCGGTAAAGCTATTGCATAGCATTTTGTATCAACTTATGCAATTATAATTTTATTTATTTATTTTATTCATGCAGTATTGCTTTTTCTTTGACATTAATTCAAGTTACACTTTTTGAGCGTGGTGACCGATAAGAAAACAAATTTTTCTATTATTAAATAAATAAAACGAGTTTCGTAGAGTCGAACAATACGTCTAATCGCACGCACACAACGCCGTGTCGAAGACTGCCGAACTGAAACGACGTTAGACGATGCACGGCCTTCAAGCCACACCTCCTTGCCCGTCGGAGTGGGGAGCGTGAGGTTTTTTCGTTACGGAATTTCTGGATTCGGTCCCCGCGCTCAAGGCCCGCGATAGAAGCAATGCAATAGCTTAAAAATACGGAAATTATAAAAAGAGACAAAACATTTATTTGTCGTCAATGGATAACACAATTAGAGAAATAACTTTGTCCCATTAAATCAATTTTGTACATCCATGGTTATAGTGGGTCCTTCAGAACTACACCGTCACTGAATAAAAATCATACTTAATTCGAAAGTGAATATAGAAAGGGAAGTTAACTGCCCCCCTACCACCATCTCTTATTGCTATTCAATAACTGAATAGAATTCTTATTCAGTTATTGAATCGCAATAAGAGATGGTGGTAAAGGGGCTGTATCTATAAAAGGCAACCGTTACTGACTGATCTATCAACGCTCAAATCAAACCACTGGAGCGATCAGTTGAAATTTGGCATATAGATAACATTATGACGTAAGCATCCGCTAAAAAATACTTTTGTAAATTCAAACGAGATATCCACGTATCCACGCAAGTACGAAGTCACGGGTGCAAGCTAGTCAAATATAAAATTTACCACAAAGATCTTAAGGTATTGTTTCGACACTTTTGAAAATTTTCAAATGAAAACTGGCAATAAAATATGAAAAACTGGCATATTATATCGTAATAGTATAAAAAAAATATAGATCAATATGTTTTACCTCACATCTGAGGAAATGTAGCCTTTATGGATCCATTTTGGACGAGTTCGGTGGTGGAATAGTTAGCAATGGCGACTTTGACCCCGAGGTCGCGGGTTCGATTCCCGCACAAGACAAACATTAGTGTGCATGAACATGTCTGTTTGTCTGTCTGTTTTCTATGTATTATATGGCCTGGATATTTTCTATGTGTTATATGTATGTATTTACAAAAAACATGTAAATACATTTTTTACATTTATCAGTTGTCTAGTACCCATAACACAAGCTTTGCGCTTAATTTGGGACTAGATGGCGCTGTGTAAATTGTCCAGAAATATTTATTATTTATTTATTTATTTTATGGTGACGAGCTCAGTGGTCGGTCAGCCGCTTTCTTAAGGTCATCGTCAACACTTCATCGTCCTATGCGCCACCTCCACTCTAATACCTTCCTCCCCCATCTGCCATCACTTACTCGGCAGATGTGACCGGCCCATTGCTACTTCAGCTTACAAACTCTGAAGGCTATGTCTACAACTTTGGTTCTCCGTCGTTTCTTCGTTCCGGATTCGAACCCGCAGAGAAACCCCGAGCATAGCCCTTTCCATCGCTCGCTGTGCGACCTTTGGCCTGTAGACCAGTCCGATGGTCAGCGTCCAAGCCTCGGCACCATAAGTCATCGCAGGGAGAACGCACTGGTTGAAGACTTTAGTCTTCAAGCACTGGGGCATCTGCGCGGCGAAGATGTGACGAAGCTTTCCAAAAGCTGCCCAGCCCAGTCGAATGCGTCTATCGATCTCTTTGTTGAAATTACCCCGGCCAAGCTGTATGGAATGACCGAGGTATACATAGTCTTTAACCACTTCAATAGCTGCATTCTCTACGATAACCGGGCTAAGGATGACAAAATCGTTGTACATGACTTTCGTCTTGTCGAAATTCATCCCCAGCCCCACACGTCCAGGAATATTTATCTGAAGACAGGGTATGTTGAGATGTATCCTTTTCCGACAGGCATCTAGTCAAAACATTTGTCATTATCGAATTATCATGAACAGACTCTCACAGATCTTTGTACTGTGTCTCAATACTACGAGTGTCGAGTATATATTTACTAAACTAAATATAAATCATACATATTTGAAGTTGGTATAAAACATACAAAGACTTGACGGTACTGCGAGCAACTTGAACTTAGACATCCAAATACAATTCGACTTAACAATTCCGTTTCCCAGCTTATTCCATCAGGCGCGTACCCCGGCCCATTAAATATGTATACACGCGTTTGTATGTCACGGGGGCAGCACAACTTGACAAAGTGGGTTTCGTAACTTCGCGTTTCCAATAAAACTTGCCCGCGCTAATCTCACACGAGATGAATAAGAAGTATATTAATTTAATATAAATAATTATGTTATGTTATGTTGGCTGTGTGGTTTCCGGCAGACTAGAATAGAATCACTCCGTCTCTTCCCGTGGATGTCGTACAAGGCGACTAAGGGAAATACATTATAAAATATCAATCAGGCCTCCCCAACCCGTCTGGCCAGCGTGGGGAGTGTAGGCCAAATCCTCCTTCTGTCTGTGACGGACGACAGAGGGTCGTGCTCCTGTAGTGGAGACTAAAATGACCTGATGATGATGATGATGAAATAATAATTATGCCAAACTGTTATTACTACAGTGTGTTGGCGAATAATTTGGTGCCAAATTAGGTTAATACTAGTTGGTTTATATACTATATTAAGCATTTTAAGGCATTATGAGGGAACACAAGTAAAATACATACATACGTTATACATTCATACAAGTCAGTTCGGGGTGTAAGTAGTTCGTCAACATCATCGAACCTAAGCCAACTTCACTGCACCCTGCTGACTGACAATTTTTATTTACTTGATCGCATATCAGTATTTAGGATACTCCGTCTCATGGACCTCCCATGGATGGTCTCATGGTCATTTTCTTGTACCTGTTTACAAACACAGCAAAGCCTTTGGACCTCTTTATTTTTTTTTTTACTAATTACACAGCGCCATCTAGCCTCAAAGTAAGCGAAGCTTGTGTTATGGGGACTAGACAACTGATAAACATACGTAAATACATTTTTTTTTTGTAAATACATACTTATAATACATAGAAAACACCCAGACTAAGACAAACAGACATGTTCATGCACACAAATGTTTGTTCTATGTGGAAATCGAACCCACGAGCGTTGGTGTCGAAGCCGCGTCATTGACCGCTACGCCACCGAGCTCGTCTCTCTTTTCCGGTGGTCTGTGAGAATTGTTGACGTCTCAATTTTACACACGCTGTGATCTACAGAGTATGCGTTGTCGAGGAGTTTAAATTTGTATGACTTGTAGAGTTATATCTGGCGAAAAGAGAAGTAGGGAGCATAATTGTAAGTTACCCGACTGGGGAATGTACCTCCACCTCACAGAATACCGCAGCCAAATAACAATTCCCTTGAGGGTTGTTGTGTTCCTGTAAGTGAGTGAGTTTACCAGAATGGAAGGAGATGCTGCGCTGGCAGCGAGGGTGCTGCCACCCCCGCTGCCCACGATATTCTATGCACGAGCGATATTCTATGTAGCGAGCGTAAATATGGCTACGGTAACCGCTCCACATCAGGCGGGGCGTATGCTTGTCTGCCACCCGACGTAGTTTGGAGAAATAGTCAACACCAGCCTTTTTTGGCTTTGCCTCAGTCAGGTGAAAATTGGTCTGAATCGGCAAAAGCTTAAGGGTCTATTAAACGAGAATTTATTCAAACTGTCTATTATAGTTTCGTCTTGCTTACCTCAATAATACCCCGGCAACTCCATACAAGTGTCGCGTCGATAATTACTACATAAACAATGACGTCTGTGCAGAGGGTGAATGAGCGTGTATATGTGCGACGCCATACAAACTGGTCCAGATTCGTCTCAGAGGGGGGGTGAGGTCGATACGAGAGATCGCTAGGGAGTGGCCTTACTATACGTAATACTATTAATAAATAAATAAATATTTCAAGACAATTTACGCAGCGCCATCTAGTCCTAAATTAAGCGCAAAGCTTGTGTAATGGGTACTAGACAACTGATAAAATGTACTTAAATACATTTTTTTTTGTAAATACATACTTATAATCAGTGATCGGCGTTAGTAGTGCCATTTGGGGTCAATGGACTTGAATGTTGATATTAATATGGATATGACCACGGGATTCCGGGATTACGTTTAGTCTAGTTTAGTAGTACATTATATTTTTTTTCCAGTTGTCGCTGTATCGTTAAGTGTGTAATACGTGAAAATTCGATTATATAGAAATTAGAAAAAGAAATTCTCCAGACGAACGGATAAGAAAACAATAAAATGAAAGTTTAGTTAAGTTAAATAATGGCATGGTAAAGCATATAAATAGGTACGTAAAATACAAATAGTACTAAAATAATTCAAAGTTAAATAAAATTGTTTAATGAAAATGCCGGGATTTGGGAGGCATATCCATATTAAAACAACGGTCACAAATTCCGCGTAATGGCACTACCAACGCCGATCACTGCTTATAATACATAGAAAACACCCAGACCAAGACAAACAGACATGCACACAAATGTTTGTCTTGTGTGGGAATCGAACCCGCGACCTCGGAGTCAAAGTGGCCGTTGCTAACCATTCGACCACAGAGCTCGTCAAATAATAGCGAGACAAAAATCATGTTAGTCTGTCTAAAACCGTCATAATGTATGGCCCTTTATTCTGTAATCCATCAGGATAGTATAATACACGCAGATTCAAATCGTCTATTTATTATTGAACAAACAGGAATGCCCTACTAGTTTATCGATAATCTGTGAGCAGTAAATGCATCTGTCTGTTAATTAACGCACACGTATTGTCTACAACGTGATATTCAACGTGACTATCAATCATATCAATTGGATGGCAATATGCAATATAGTATCAAGCCATAAATAAACACATCATTAAAAAAGCTTTTTCTATAGATATCGACGGCTACCATACAAGCATAATACAGCCCGCTTGATGAAAAGCGGTAACCGCAGCTTATAGAGGCTTGCGATACAAGGAACACCGATCGTCCACTGGTACCCCCGCTACCTACGCAGGATACAAATGTCTGTTTCAAAATTAATAGGTTTTACGATAAAAATAAAACCGATGGATAGTATAATTATTTCCTGAGTACCACGCGGACGAAGTCACGGGTAACAACTAGTTCCGGTAACGGTTCCTAGTAAACGGCTAATAATAGTAAACCATACAGGGCAAGATGCATAACATTTTTTTTTATCCTCAATTTTCTCTATCACTCACAACTCATTCATATAATATGGGATCCTTCAAGCGAAGCGTGAAGAAGCATCTTGAAGGCCAGCATAGCGGCGCGGCGTCAACTGACAAGATATCAAGGTCTCTTGTCCGTTGTCGATGCGATTGGGGCTCCTCTTTTCGCTTACCATCAGGTAAAGGGTAGCCAATATGCTGTGCTAATATAAAAAAAAAACTCAGACGAACCTAATGACACCTCTTATGATGACATCCACATCATTATAAACATTAAACAAAAATTAGACATAGATACATAAAATATACATACATACGCTTGAAAAACATCACCTTCTTTTTTCAGCAGTCGGGTAAAACCCACCACATTCAATAGCTACCTTAATTCATTTGGAATAGAGCCTATCAATTAATTACCAGGTCTTTATTATCGATCAGTGGCGTGACAAAGACGTGATACGTGATAAATGTCACGTCGCAATAGATCGTACGTGTTCATTAAGTTTACTAGTGCATTAACTGTTGGTCTATATAAAGGTCTCTAGTGGTTAATACCACAGTAGAGTAATGCCGCAGTACATTAAGATTAAACAAACGTGTAAAACCGACGCACGTACACCGACACTACACTTGCCGCTTCCCTTGCCCGTCGGCTGCCACGCCATACAAATGTCGCGTCGATAACTAGTACTGACGCGACATTTGTATGGCAACAAACTGTTCCAGATTCGATTCAAAGTGGAGGTAAGGTCGACTCGAGAATAGAGCAGGGAGTGTCCATACTGTACGTATGTAGGTATTTATTTATATTACCTACTTATACTATGACCGACTTCTGCTATGTTATAGTAGCAACTCGAATAAAAATTGTCAGTGTTGTAACACACAGCGAAGATAATTAATTATATGAGTGACAGGTACAATCACCGTCTTTCGCATGCATATAGGAAAGTTTCGTTGTTTGTTAGTTATATAATGTATACTCGCTGTGTGTGACAAACCTAACATTTGCAATGTGCCGTATATATAAGTATCGATATACGTTATTATCACTTGTTGGCATGACACGTGATTGCGTGAATGGGTCGATTTCATACGTTAAAGTTGATGTACTACTGTTCTATTATGTTTACTGTGGTGATCCGCACATATGCGAATAGAACACATGATATTCTATAAATTGCTTAGATATAACTTAGATAATATAGCTTGGTAGAAGCCTCAGAGCTCTACCGAATAAGCTAAAGATGTTTGTCATTAAGTTACTACGACTTATTTTTGGAATCAAAATATTCAACCGAAATCGGCTTCGGCTTAAACGGTAGGGCTCCTTTTCAGCAAAATCATGGTGACAACTTTGACTATACGCTAGAACCAAAACACAACAAGGTCTCAATTGGTTGGCTTTATCGCTAACTACGCGAACAAAGTTACAAGGTATTCACCAGTGTACAATAAACTTTACAACTATCCATTAAATAATAAAACTTTACAACTACCAGCAGATATTTCGACAAATAACTCGTGTCAATGATATGGCACTTTCGTTTAATTAAATCCAGCTGCCCCAAATCCGTCGTTTCGCTTTCAATTTAACTTTTTAATTGGTTTATAAAAGCTTAGGGATTATCTGTTTATATTAGCAACGGGCAACCTTAATCAACCTACTGAATACTGTTTGAAAAAGTGCGTTGAAGACTTTATGCCACCGACCAATAGATTGAAATGAATAGAACCTTAGTAATCTAAACTTAAAAATAGGTAGTTAAAGTTAATCGATTCAGGTGTGATTTTGCGGAAGACAAATTTAAAGAGACTCACTTAGAGAGATTTAAAATAAATTCAATTTCAATAAGAAAATCCATGCTTATCTTTTAGGCGGTTTAACAAAGAACTGCGGCCGACTTATGTAAAGCGGTTACAGCAGCCACATTAACGCTCGCAACTTGAAATATCGCTCGCGCACTGCCACCCCCGCTGCCTTCCTGGTGAAATCAATCACTCGCAGGAACACAACAACCTTCAAGGGAATTGTAATTTGGCTACGGTATTGCCTGTGGTGGAAGTACTTCACCAGTCGGGCAGCTTACAAATACGCCGTACCCTACCTTTCTTTTGCCAAAGCCTCGTTAATCGGCAGGGTGCACCACCTGTAGCTAAGTTGACTGGTAGATAATGCTTTTAGCGTTAAGTCCGCCTTTTGTACTCTTATGTAATATTATGGCCAATAAAGATTAACAAGTGACAGCTCAGTAGCAAAAGTTACTAGAGACAACTCTACGCCAACTTGTAATAAAAACTCCGCGTCTATTTTCGATACTGAAAACTGTAATTTGTACAAAAGTCAAAGATAATTTCAGCAGCAAACGCTTTGAACTTTCAGCCAATTAAGTAAGTCAAGTTTCGTTCGCTAATGGTGCAAAAAAATTCAAAAGGGAAATTTCGAACTTGATAAAAGGGTACTTCTGATTTACATTGGTCCTTTTTAAAGCAAAAATACAAACTAACGTACGTAAACTAGACCAGTCATTCAATAATAAAAAACCGGCCAAGTGCGGGGGGGGGGGGGACACTTGCGTGTAACAATCATTTTTCACGTTAAATGTAAATAATTCGCAAACAGATTACTATATCGAGAAATAATCTTCCCACACTCCCAATGTTTCTAAAAGACCTATCCAACGACACCCCACACCATGGGGTAGGTTCATCATCCCCATTTTACGTGTAGGGGAGGTACCCCGAAAAAAAATATTTTTCAAAATTTTATTCTACCACTTTGTCAGCATAGTTAATATGTGTCTACATGCCAAACTATAGCTTTCTAGTATCAAGCGTCTCTGAGCTAGGCCGCGGACGGACGAACGGACGGACGGCCAGGCGGACATGGCGAAACTATAAGGGTTCCTTGGTTACTACGGAACCCTAAAAACTAAGTATATTTTATGTATAGTTACTAAGTACATATTACATACAATATTATGTAAAGGCAAATAGCTGATGTAATAAGGAGTAACTTAGTATACTTTTATTTTAAAATTTTTAACCGACTTCAAAAACGGAGGAGTCTATGTTCGACTGTATATTTTTTTGTGTATGTTCGTCGATACTCCGTCAATTGTAGACCGATTTTCAAAAATCTTTTTTTATTCTAAAGAGTGCACTTCCTAGGTGGACCTATTGACCTAACCAAGTCAGGATCTGATGGTGGAACCCGGGGAAATCCAGGAAAGTCCTCAAATTTCAAAGGCACGTACAATGTTTTTCACATATTTTTATCTATAATAATCAGATATTTGTGTATAATGTTATTGCTGAGCAGATGTGATGGAAGACAGAACTCCGCAATGCTTAGGAGTTAGAGGATATTTCTTTAAATATTATGGGGGCGTACAGGCAACAATTTTTTTGCTAATCATTCCTTATTTTCAATCATTGTTTCTTTATTCCTTTTTCTTTTTTTGTAAAATTATTTTATTTATTTTTGTTCATATAAATAAATAATAAAATATAACTATTCCGCGCAGACGAAGCCGTGGGCACAGCTAGTTACAAATAAATTACATTAGTGTATTCATCTATGTGTGAAGTGTGGGTAGTCGTGGAGGCTAGACTCAAAATAACTGCTCTGTCTTTATTAATTTATTAAAATTATTATTTAGTATATTTTACAAAATTATTAATGTTCTGACTTACATAAAAGTGTAGTCTACCTGTGTACAGTAGTTTTCCTTTCACTATTTCACTATAACATGGAAAATATCCCGGATAATTTATCTGACTTGATAAAATATTTCAACACCAAAATGGCAGACTTTCAAGCTGATCTCCAAAAGGCCAATGGGAATCCAACGGTGACTTCAATATCAGCAGATTTCATGGCATTCAAGAATATCTTCACTGAGACTCTCAGTAACCTCCAGCGCCAAGTTGAGATCATTGCACAACAGGTGGACAATGTTGAGATGCAAGGCAGACGCAAGATTCTCCTCGTCCATGGCGTTAGCGAGCAGAAGAGTGAGGATGTTCCAGGTGAGATAGTCAAGATTGTCTCAACAAAGCTCAACATGCCAGATTTCTCAGAAAGCTGCATTCGCCGTTGTCACAGAATGGGCCGCGTATCCGCTGACAAGTCGAGACCCATTTTAGTCAAATTCCATGACGTTGGTATTAGAGATAAGATTTGGTTTGCTAAGACGGGTCTAAAGGACTCTGGAATTACTTTGTCTGAATTCTTGACAAAAGTCAGACACGACGCTTTTATGACTGCTAGGAAGCTTTTCGGAGTCACTAAGTGCTGGACTAACGGTGGTAAAGTTATTATCATCTCCGGGACGGATGGATCGAAGACAACCGTCTTCAATGTTGGTGACGTCAACCGTCTTGCAGCCTCGTTGCCAGGAAATTCAACAGCTGCCCCTTCAATGACTCCTACGGAAGATAAGGTGGAAAAGTTGTCGCGCCCGAAGCGTACCCATAAAAAGTAACACTTTATTTTTACTTATTATTGCATATACCTAATTATTTCGATGGGTAGTTTTTACAAATTTCTGTTTTGATTGAACACTGTGCGGTACAGCTAAATTAATTTACAATTTGCAAAAACATTCCTCACTTCACTTTCAGTGTACCGTACAATACCATTTATTATTTTTTATTTCGTGTTATGGGTAATTGCTAAATTGGATACTTTTGAGTTCTGACAGATTGACAGTACTGTTCTTCTTTTATTGTTGGCAATCACTTCGAAGTAATTATTTTTTTTATTCGTTTTTTTTTATATCGCACAGCAAACTGTACCTACTGTTTTCTGATTATTTTTTTTTTCTTCATTAAATAAGTGACTAGAAAATGTTATTTAATATAAACTGCTATAACAGGTTATATAGTTATATTCTTAGTTTTGTTATGATTTTGTTTTGGACTGTTAAATGTATAGTTATCTTGTACGTTTTCTCTCATATTTGTCGTCTCTTTCTTTCTGCTGGCAGGTAGACATTCTTATATTCTTATTCTACTTATTTGTTTTTTTTTATTAAATTTTTTATTATTATTATTGTTTTTCGTTTAGTTTATTTTATTTTTATTTATTATATTTATTGCATAATATTTAGTTATTATGGGCGATTTACTTGGAGACCAATATCTTTCATTATCTTCATCTTGTTCCACTGACAGTTTTCATAGCATAGAATTATCCTTGAAAGACTCATTACACCATAAATTTTCTGATGTACCTAAAAATTTTAACATAGTGCATATTAATGCCCAGAGCATTCCGGCACACTTTGTTGACATTCTTGAATCGTTTGATGTTAAAGATCTACATGCAATTCTCGTCTCTGAGTCCTGGCTTAAACCGTGTCTTCCATCTACATCATATTCTCTGCCCGGATTTCAGCTGATTCGGAATGATCGGGCTGGGAGGGGTGGTGGTGGTGTTGCCATTTATTTACGTGGGTACATTCCTTTTAAGATAATTTCCTCCTCTAGCTCTCTATCTGATTCCCCCAGTGAAAATGCTGAGCATCTTTTTGTCGAGATCTCGCTTTCTCATTGTCGTGTACTTCTTGGGGTTCTATACAGTCCCTCCTCCACAGTTAATTATTTCTCCACCCTGGAAAAGCTTCTCGAAGACACTATGCCTTCTGCTGATCATACCATACTGTTAGGTGACTTCAATACCTGTCTCTTGAAAAATGACCACCGCTCGAAGTCACTTAAAGAGCTCACTAACGCCTGCAACTTATCTATTCTCCCTCTAGAAGCAACGCATTTCTTCCCCAGTTGCAGGCCGTCACTTCTTGATCTTATCCTGGTCTCTTCTCCTGATCATGTCGCTAAGCATGGACAATGTTCTGCAGAAGCATTCTCTTTCCATGACCTTCTTTTCCTTTCCTATAAAGTCCGAACTCCCAAAGCCAGACCTAAAATCCTTTTGCAGCGTAATTTTGGTGGCATGAATATCGACCAGCTGCGTAATGATGCACGTAATACTGACTGGTCGGAAATTGAGTCGGCCTCGAACGCTAATGAGCAAGTTGAACGGTTTAATGCTAAGCTGCTGAATCTCTATGACAAGCACGCACCTGTACATCCAGTTCGAATGAAACATCTACCGGCACCTTGGTTAACAGATGAGATTCGGAGCTTCATTACCAAGAAAAATCGTGCCAAATGTAAATACAAAATGGATCCAGACAGATATCGAGATAGTTATGTTCGCGCGCGTAACATCTGCAACAGAATGTGTAGGGACGCACAAAGACGCCACATTCATAAATCGGTTGAGAACGGTGATCCTGCAAAGGTATGGAAATTTCTTAAGTCGATAGGAGTTGGGAAGAAACTTAATAATCATTTTAATAATGTTGATATCGATAACCTAAATAGGCATTTTTCCTCTTCTGCTACATTTAATGACAGCACAAAAACTAAAACTCTTGATTATCTTTCATCACTTCCAACTCCTGATTATCCCCCATTTTTCTTTACTCAATTCACCGATTGTGATGTTGAGAAGAACATACATTCAGTTGTGTCAAATTCCGTGGGTGATGATAGTATTAGTCGTGCGATGATCTTACCAATCCTTGATATCATCCTTCCAACCATCACCTTAATCCTCAATAATTCTATTGCTACAGGTATCTTTCCTACGTCCTGGAAAAATGCGTTTATCATCCCTTTACCTAAAAAATCCCATCCTTCATCCTTTTCCGACTATCGTCCCATTTCCATTCTTCCTTTCCTTTCAAAAGTCCTAGAGCGACTTGTTCATCAACAGTTAAACAAGTTTCTTAACCATAATAACATCCTCAATCCATTGCAATCCGGTTTCCGTCCCGGTCATAGCACGACTACTGCTCTATTGAAAATTTCTGATGACATTCGTGTTGCTATGGATCATTCACATCTGACGGTTTTGACTCTGCTGGATTTCAGCAATGCATTCAACACAGTTGATTTTGATTTACTGTTGGGCCAATTGCGTTCTCTCAATATATCTCCAACGGCAATTGAGT
The DNA here is from genome assembly GCA_937001555.2 of Hypsopygia costalis. NCBI lineage: Eukaryota > Metazoa > Arthropoda > Insecta > Lepidoptera > Pyralidae > Hypsopygia > Hypsopygia costalis. Next base: position 24,038,275 of record OW443338.2, on the reverse strand, counting down.
GGTTTCATTCTTACCTGCATGGGCGTCAGCAGCGAGTGCGTATCGAGGATTCATTATCTTCTTGGTGTCCCATAGCTGCGGGCGTACCTCAGGGTGGCGTGTTATCTCCACTTTTATTCGCTCTATTTATTAATTCAATTACTGCTAAACTTCGCTCCTCTTACCACCTGTATGCAGATGATTTACAAATTTACACACATGCTTCTTTTGACGATCTATCAAGTACTATTTCCATTATTAATGAAGATCTTTCTCGTATATCTGAATGGAGTAATTCCCACGGTCTAGTTGTCAATCCATTAAAAACACAGGCCATTATCATAGGTAGTTCCCGGTTGATATCCAAAATTGACTGGCCTAATTTCCCTTCTGTAATTTTTAATGGGACTGTTGTTTGCTACAGCGATAGCGTGAGAAATCTTGGTATCATTTTTGACAAATCTTTTACTTGGACTGCTCAACTTGCCGCTGTTAGTAAAAAGATATTCGCGTCTATTGGTTCTCTTAGAAGATTGCAGTACTTTCTGCCGTTGGACACCAAAATTGCGCTTGCACAGTCCTTGCTTCTCCCTATTCTTGATTACGCCGACTCTTGTTACCTCGATCTCACCGAGGAGCAATTGAATAAACTTGAGCGCCTTCAAAATCTTTGCATCCGGTTCATATTTGGACTTCGCAAATATGACCACGTCTCACAATTTCGTTGTCAGCTCAGATGGCTTCCTATTAGACTTCGCCGTAACAGTCATATCCTATTCCTTCTTTATTCCATCTTATTTAATCCCTTAACTCCTCAATATCTAAAAGAGCGCTTCTTATTTCACACTGGCGTGCAGGGTCGTGCCTTGCGTCATACTCTATCTCTTCGCCTCATTACGCCATCACACTCTTCCCAGTATTACACTAAGTCCTTTTCGGTTCAGGCTGTGCGTCTCTGGAATGCTCTGCCATTAACCATTCGTAGTGCACAAACTCTGTCCGCTTTTAAAAATCTTGTGAAAGCTCACTATCTCTCACTTGTCCCTGTGTAACTTTTCTTATTTTCCTTTATTCTCAGGTCTGTCGCTTGTTATTTATTTTATGTAATATTTTTATACACTATAGTTATATATTGTATATTTATTGTTTATATGATATATGTGTATTTTTTATGTGGTATACGTGTATATGTATGTATGTGTGTATGTAGGTACGTTTATGTAGTTTATGCGCCTCCTACTTGCTTACTATCATTCTCGTTTCCTCTACCTTAAGGTTGTCTGGAAGAGATCGCTTAGCGATAAGACCGCCTTTTGTACTCTTATTACCTTAATACCTTTGTAAAATCTTTAATTTGGTGCAATAAAGAATATTGTATTGTATTGTATTGTGTATGTGAGAGACTGGTGTACTAGGAGGACCTGTAAATATATTATATCTTACTACGTCGGGTAACAGACTAGCATATGGCCCGCCTGACGTGAAGCGGTTACCGTAGCCATATTAACGCTCGCAACATAAAATATCGCTCGCGCCGCCACCCCCGCTGCCAACGCAGCATCTCCTTCCTTTCTGGTGACTCAATTACTCGCAAGAACAAAACAACCCTCAAGGGAATTGTTATTTGGCTGCGGTATTCTGTGAGGTAGAGGTACATTCCCCACTCGGGTAGCTTACAATTACGCTCCCTACCTCTCTTTTCGCCAGTGCTTCATTTGTCAGTCAGAAGAGTGCACCGCGTGCAGATGAAGTTGGCTTTGGTTCAAAGATTTTGATGAACCACTTACATCCCTAAATCTTTTAAGAACATTTCTCTACAATTATGTATGTATACAGACAGGCTGATAATGATGATGATGAAAAAAATATGGGACCAATCTGGAAGTATACTCTTTCAAATAAAAAAAAGATTGTTTCAAGTCGGTTAAAAATCACGAATTAATTAAGTAGCAAACATTAAAAAAATTAAATACAGCCGAATTGAGAACCTCCTCCTTTTTTGGTGTCGGTTAATAAGCGTACGCAAACAGGATATATCCGTAATAAGGTTGACACCAAACAAGATGACACCTGCTAAATCGAGTATACACAAAAGATGCGAACCCTAACGCGAAAAATAAAGAAAACGAACATAAATTTCCTGAGAATGATACATTGTCACGGCCCTTTACATTTTATTAACCTTCGTAAAGTATAATTTGACAGTCACTTCCATAAAATACTGCCTTAAAAATCACAGCGAATTTCTTAAGGAAAGTAGGTACCTACTTGTCATCTGACATATTATTACGGAAAATTTATAACGGGCCCGATAGCAAATTATCATTTTTTAAGAATTATGCAAAGACCTCTGGGGCTTCATAAATTGATGGGTATATCGATTTATATATATACTTTTTTAGCGATAAATTATTTTTAATAATGTACAGTAATGGTATTATGTAGCTGTATATGAGGGCCGTAACTTACATAAGTATATATATTTAGGGGTGTAAGTGGTTCATCAACATCTTTGAACCAAAGCCAACTTCAGCTGCACATGTGCCCTGCTGACTGACAAACGAAGCTCTGGGAAAAAGAGAGGTAGGGTGCGTTAAATTTTGAAAATGGAACTGTGTCAATATTATTGAGTATGTATTTCATTCATTTGTCATTTGTTTTACGATTTGGCGGCGAATTGAAAATTGTCTGTGTCACGTCAACATGAATTAAACGCGAGAAAATTTTCGTGCAATGATTTTTTATGACTTTCGTTGTCATTTAAGTCAGCAAGAAAGCTATGATAGACTTCGATTGGCCTTTCACGATTATTTACAACTGGTTTAATGACTTTAAACGTGGTCGCACTAATCTCACCGATGATCTGCGTCAGAGCCGGCCTTCTACGGCGACGACTGAAAATAACATCAGTGTTGTGCGGCGTATGATAGAGACTGATAAAAGAGTGACGTATCAGCAGATTCGGACAAGCTTAGGCATCGGTATGAGTCAAGTGCATAAAATCCTCCATGAACATTTAGCGGTCAGGAAACTTTGTGCCCGGTGGATACCTCATAATTAGACCGAGGCCCAAAAACTCCGTCGGGTGGATTGGTGCCGTGAAATGATTCAAAGATTTAACGGAGGTGACTCAAATGCTGTGTTCGACATACTTACGGGTGACGAAAGCTGGGTTTACTGTTATGATCAAGAAACCAAGAGACAGTCTGCTCAGTGGGTGTTTCCTTTCGAGGAGTTGCCAACTAAATTTAAGAGAGGTCGAAGTGTGGGAAAAAAGATGGTGGCCTCGTTCTTCGGAAGGACAGGTCACTATGCGACAATTGTTTTAGAGGATCAAAAAACAGTTACTGCAGAGTGGTACAGTAACAATTGTTTGTCACTTGTATTGGAAAAAGTTCGGGAGAAACGTCCTCGAAGTGGGATCCTTCTTCACCACGACAACGCCTCGTCGCACACCGCCAGGCGAACGATCGACTATTTAGTGACGTCAGACGTGGAATTACTGGGTCACCCGCCGTATAGCCCCGACCTCGCACGTTGCGATTTTTATTTATTCCCGAAAATAAAAGAAAAACTTCGAGGAAAACTTTTTATGAACACCGAGGAAGCAGTAGGCGCGTTTCAAAAGGCCGTCGAAGAGACCCCTAAGGACGAATGGACTAAGTGCTTTTCTCAGTGGTTCCATCGGATGCAGCGGTGTATTGATGTGAATGGACACTATTTTGAAAAGATATAATAAAACTAATAACTTGCTAGTTTGCTCAGTTTTTGATTTTCTAAGAACTTTCAGTTTGACCCTCGTAATATAAAAAAAAAATCCCTTACGTTGCGCTGCCGATGTAAGTACGTACTCAGTATGCAGTCTTGCTCGGCTACTCGGCTGTAGGGCAATCCTGGACGTCTCCAGCCGGCCACAGGATTCAAGAATTCACTCAAAAATATAGGTACATAGTACTATTATTTATACTGTGACTATCACTTGGAATCTTGTTATAAATTTGTATCGCCTTATAACATATATTATTATTGGCCGTGTGGTTTCCGGCAGACTAAAATAGAATCACTCCATCTCTTCCCATGGATGTCGTACAAGGCGACTAAGGGAAATACATTAGCAAACATCGATCAGGCCTCCCCAAGGGTCTTGACAGACAGACAGACGGACAACAAAATGATCTTTTGAGGTACGGAACCCTAAAAATAAGAATATTATTAATAAAAATATGTAAGACTTGACTAAGTGCCCACAACACAATGACTATGGCCCAATGACAGAATCAATAATTTCATTTCATTTCACTATTTTCGTTTCTTTGGCACCTTTCATCCGTCTCGTTCTAATGACCTAGGTTTGCCCTCCTCTCATATAAAAAAAAACCGGACAATTGCGAGTCGGACTCGCCCACCGAGGGTTCCGTAGGTACGTAGTATCATTATTAAATTTGATATTTTTCATTATAAATAAGAAATAATGCGTCGAAAAAAATAAATAAAATATATTTTGCAATGTGTACATCAAGCCCTTTCATATGATACCCCATTTGAACTAGTACTTTCAATTTGAAATTTCGACACCCTATAAAAAATATAGACCCCCTATTTTTTAAGATCTATTTACAAATGTATAGTTTTGAGATTTATTCCTGTACTTGTAGTCTATAACGATGTTACTTGCCAAATTTCATAGTTCTAGGTCAACGGGAAGTACCCTATAGGTTTTGATTCTCTTGAGTGTGTCGAAATATGCGTTTTTTGCTCAATAAACGGCCGTAACTTTTTTCTACGTAAACTTAGCAGTTTGATTTTTTTTTAACCTCATGGGACCGTAGACCTGAGTATACAGTTCAAATTTCAGCTTGATACCTCCACGCATTCTCGACATAGAAATTCTTGACAGACAGACAGACAGACAGACATACGGACAACAAAGTGATCTTATAAGGGTTCCGTTTTTCCTTTTGAGGTTCGGAACCCTAAAAAACATAAAATGACGTCACAAGCTACGGTAACTACTTACCATCGTGGCTGTATGCTTGTTTTCAAATTCAAGAGACGAACTTCTTAGCTTCCATGGATTCACCGTGCGGGTGCCGGGTCCATCGTGTGGCAGAGAGAGAAACCCAAGCAGATCCCGAGACTTGTGACACGGGTGTAGGTTTAAGGGGCCCCTTTCCGACGTACATCAACACTCACCTTCACTACTTGTGTTTCTCTCCCTGCCCTGCCAAATCTGGTATGAACCTGCTAATGCAGCTTTAGATACTCGTTCTAGTATAGAACTTACTGCACTTCTGGACAAGCCAAGGTCTTTCAGCAGGTTATAGAGAGATTTTGCTGGTATACCTCTCGCTCCTACTTCTACAGCGTATAGATTAACTACATAGCCGCTTTTTGTTAATTCGTTTAGGAGGTCATAATATTTGTTTTGTTTTATCGCGTGGTCTTTGGGTATGTTAGTTTCCCACGGTACGGTAAGCTCTACAAGTACTATACGTTTTGTAGCTCTGGAGAAAAGGAAAATGTCCGGTCTGGATGTCGAAACAACCACATCCTCTGGGATTTTATAGTGCTTTTCATACGTGTCCATTAAAATAGTCCAGTCAGGTGCTGCACTGAGGATTGAGTAAGGCTTGTTCTTGGAGTTTGAAGTTGAGCCTCCTTTTATAAAGTTAATTTGTCTTTTGTTTGTCGTTAATCCTTTTTGGGCTCTAGCTATTGAAAGGCTTATGGCTTCACGTATGATTTGAAGTACTCTGTCATGGCGATGTGAGTAATGACCCCTATCAATCTAATCTATACTAACTTGAAAAAATCGTATTAATTTCAAAAATAATAATTAGAACACGAGTATTTCCTTGAGTGCTTATTATAGAAAGATAAAGAAAAAGATTTTACAATAATTGCTCCATTTTAAGATTACTTTGATAAGAAAGAAAATTAAAAACAAAATGTAATACAATTTTGTAACACAATTTTACTGTATTGCACGTGACGTTAAAAATAATCAGTCTATTTCTTCATAGAGTTTATTTCTAGGGATCCTTACTTGAAAAAGGTTTTAAAGTGCAAGTGGCCCGCCATCATTTTCAAAGCTAATCTCATCTTACATTCAGTTGAGGTTACACCTGCCAGATTAGCTACCAAAGTGATGGGTATATAGGAGTATAGAGGAAGTAGTTGTATAGTAATTGATTCAGGTGTTATTTTGCGGAAGTCAAATTTACAGGCAATTTGATTTACACTACTTTGCTTCCGCCACCAATTAGTCCATGAAAATTACTGCCGGCCGGCACCCACCCACTACCGTTAGTAGAGGCATGCGACTGCCGTGGCTGCTTTGGTCGTCTTTGCTCCAGCTGCTGCGGTCGTCTCAGCGAATCTCCAACATCTGAAACAGAAAAAACGTGCAACTACTGCCGGCCCGACTACTGTCGCCTGATCATCATGATAATAATAATAATATTAAGTCCGCAGGGCAGCTTGTGTGGCGAGCTGTTGTGTGAGTAGCGACACCACGGACCCGAGTCTCCAGAGAGTCGGTCAGGGCCTTCGTCTCCGACGTGTCTTCATCGGTCGGAGTGTAAACACAAGAAGGCCCGCAGGACTCTCAGCTCTGGCTTGCCTTCATTGGCCGTCCAGAGAGGAGCCGCTAGAGCTATATGCTCCAGGGGTGGAAGTGTTAAAGGGCATCACGCCGCGAGTAACTTCGGAGAAAGCGCAGCACACCTCTCGACATCCCTGAGTCACTCACACCGGTGTTGCCTCCGGCCGTTTTCCTGGCATTTCGGGGGCCCATCTAGTGAGTGGCAAGCCACCGCCTGCCGCAAATAACTAGCAATATGAGCAGTTATGGCAGGCGTCCGACCCTCTTCTGTAATAGCCCGGTATTAAGTTCACCCAGATCTCATCTCCATAGCCCATTTATTTTCCATCACACTTCACAATAGTCTCAACGCCCGCCGAGACCTGCTCATGGGTATGTCGTTCCATTGACATATCCTGAAGCGGGTCACGGCGGGCGTACAACATTACATCAAACTTCTCAAAGGGGCCACTACGCGTTGGATCCATATCCCCGCGCACGCCTATCAAATGACCGGGCTTGACCCGTGATTAAAAAGAGATACATAATAATAATAATCTTTATTTAACATTATTGATTATACACTGTTACATATTTTAACACTTACAATAAATACGGTGACATTGTTTATTACTATTACAGAGTGTTTAATTTACAGAGTATTTAATATCTTTTATTAATATCCAAAATGGTACCTATAACAGTGAATACAATGACCACTACCCCCCGCGCTAGTAAAAACTGTGTTACGGCTGGGTAGTACCATCGCTCACTATAATTCTTAAAATATTAATTGTGTAGTTTTCTATAGCTAACTTTTTATTTTCGATACCTATGTTTATTTGCCATTGTAGGCGTTGAAAGAGACACGCAATTATGCACGTCGCGTGCCAACCATTCTTTATTTAACAGATTATCGTAATAAAGTATGTACTCACCTAACCACTTAGTTTTTCAAAAAAATAAACTGTTACAACAACATCACCTCACCGTGCTTTCATAACTTACACTATAATTTATATTATAAAGGCAAGGTATAACATTTATTTACTACAACATATCGAAAATACATACATTCCATAATATAATTTGTCTTATATTTTTGTATAATACAACGATATCACATTAACTATCATAACAATATTATAAATGTAGGTAGTCGTGACCAATCTGCGTGCCCATGTTACGATAGCAGTACCGGTTAACCGCTGTAGTATACGCAACATGTGGAGATAAAACTTTTAAATATTTTTTTTAGTTATTGCGAATACAGTTACTGAGTTATGAAAAGTATTTCATATTACTATATCATGTCATTATGATTTTACACTTATTGCATGATTATATATATATTATAATTAAGTATTATTACAATTTATGTACGTATTATTATTTACTTGTTATTTGTGATGTAGTATAATATAAAATAAATATAATAGATGTATGGATTAATTCTTTATATATATTATACACACATATGTATGAACATATACTTACAATAATTATGTACCATCTGTCAGATAAGTATCACACCCTCACCAGTCGTTCAGTGCTCAAGTAATCCAATGTTGACAAGTATTCTACTATTATTTTCTTGCAGCAAAACCGTGTTTTATTTCTTATTGGTTCACAATATTTACTTAAACAATTGTATAGTTTTGGGCCCATGTAATAGGGAAAGCTTCTAGCAAATGTTGTTCTAGTTGTCGGTATATTATATACTATGTCACGACGTCTGTTAGATATTATAGGCGGGGGAGGTATTCTGTGCTGTCTAAGCGTAATAATTTTAATATATAGCTGTCTTACCGTCAGGACTGGAAACTCCCCGTACAACTGTGTGGTGGGAAACCGAAAATTTTTAAATTTTATTACTTTAATTACGGCTCGCTGGGCACGTTCTATTTTGAGTAGATTATACTTTTTGGCGCCACCCCAAGCTATTATACCATAAGTCAACAAGGACTCACATAGAGCCGTGTATACAATCTTAATAATCTCGTCGTTCCGGATATGCCTGATTCTCTTAAAAATACACATCAACTTGCGAATCCTACCAGTTAGCAGTTCTATTTGTGGTTTCCAGTTAAGACTATTATCAATCGTTATACCCAGATATTTAATGGATGTCACCGATGTTAGCTCATAACACTCACAAAAGGACCCATCAATGCACCGGTGAGCCCTTAAAATAAAGTCTGAAGGCTGGTTGTTACCATATATACTGAATGTAATATATTTAGTTTTAAGGAGATTAAGTGTTAGGATGTTATTATCAAGCCACTCCAGTATCATTCTGAGACCATCCTCAGATTGTTTTTTAACTTCTTTCCAAGATGGTGCATTAAAGAGAAGCACTGTATCATCTGCAAATGTGATTATCTTTGCATTATTGAGCTTAGTTTCACAGAGATCATTGATGTATATCAAGAACAGAGTAGGTCCAAGCACTGAGCCTTGAGGAATACCAAACTCAACTGCTTTATGGTCACTTTGCACCTCACTCAGCCTTACAGATTGTGTTCTATTCTTTAGATAGTCCCGAAACAATTCCAAGGGTGTTCCACGCACTCCCGCACATTCCAGTTTACGTAGCAATATGGGGATAGAAACGGTATCGAAGGCTTTGGCTAGGTCTAGAAATAATCCTAGGCATTTTTGTTTGCAGTCCAGTTTTTGAGAAATATGTGAAACTACATCTTCTATAGCATCTGTAGAAGATAGTCCCTCTCGAAATCCGTATTGATTGGGGGAGAAGAAATTATTTTTGTTAAGGTAAATGATTAGTCTTTTATTAATCGCCTTTTCTAATATTTTAGATAAAACTGATAAAAGAGAGATAGGTCTATAATTAACGACACCGTTTCTATCCCCTGTCTTGAAAATAGGTATTACTATAGAAACTTTAAGTTGGTCTGGAAAGATGCCTGTAGACAAACATAGATTACATAAATGACATATAGGATTCGCAACATATTCAGCAGCCATTTTCATGAAAATGGATGTTATGCCGTCAGATCCTGCCGACGATGTATTTCTTAAGGAAAATATAATCTTCTTGATTTCAGACTCTGTGGTAGGTAACAAGTTTAAAGAATTCAAGGGGCTATCAACATCTTTAATTTTACTTGCGAGCTCTCTTTCACTCTGATTTAATCTAGCTAACACATCGGCAGCCAATGACTGTCCAGCTTTTATAAAGTAATCATTTATTGCATTTACAGACTCCTTTGGAGTATCTTTAATATTAAGCAATTCCAGGGAAGATTTATGACTATTGTTAATGTTACATATTTCTTTAATAGTTTTCCAAGTATTTTTTGTATTGTTTTTATTCTTAAGTATCTCAGTCCTCTCATAATCACGTTTTAGTTTGCTTATCAAGTTATTACAGTAGTTACGATAACGTTTATATGTATTATGCAATATTAAATTATCTGGCTCTTTTTTATATTTATAATGTAATTTGTCTCGCCACCTGATGCACCTCATCAATCCGGATGTCATCCATGGCTTTAAGGTTGTCTTTCTATTTGAAGCCAAAAATATTTTTGTATTGTCGGTAAGGACATTTGTAAGGGTCGATATTAACTTGTTGGTAACTAAACTCGGATCATTACAATTTAATACTGCACTCCAGTCGATTGTTTTCAATTGTAAAGTAGAATTAGCGTAATCTGTTGTAGTTGATTTTTTAATAGGATTTTTATACTTCGAACCATTCATTTTTATTGAAACTATTAGAGATCTGTGGTCCGTTACAGTCGAATCACACACGAGCGTCGTAGCCTCGGTGTTTATTTTAAGGAAACAATGGTCAATACAGTTTCTTCCACGAGTCGGAAAGGTGTGGCTTGGTAATAGGCCATGCATAGAAAGGAGATTAAGGTAATCGAAAGACCTAGAATCTAAATTTCCTTCTTTAATGTCTATATTGAGATCACCAATTATCGCTACTCTATTTACACGGCTAAGATCTTTTAGTGTATTGTCCAAAGTTTGTAGAAATTTGTCAATGTTTACCACGGAAGGTGATCTATAGACCGCGATACAAGCGAACTGAGAGCCCATCGTTACCACCAAGCTATCGGCATCATCTATTTTTGGTTCAATAACATTCGCTTTTATTGAATCTCGGATATACAAGACCACTCCACTATTTTGGTTGATATGTCGTGTAGACATATGACTTGTATAGTTAGGTATGGTTGGTAATGTGCTCATATGGGGAAGCCAACACTCTGTAAGAATTATTAGATCTTGTTTAATTTTTACTCTAGTGAGATGAGCTACAAAATCATCGAAATTTCTGCCAACACTGCGAATATTCTGCACGATAATATTAAGATCATTATTTGATTGCTTAATAAAGCTGCCGCAATCCTCTGCCTCATCGACCAAGAACGAATTTCTAGCACCTACATTTGTATCAATGTCGGCGCTCACTGAATGGATATCGTTATTCATCGTTAGAGTGGACATAGGTGGTGGAAAGTATTTTGGATCGTTCTTGGTCGATTGTCTTCAATATACGAGGCAGCTTCATTTGACCGCAGGCAACTACATCAAACATGAAGTGAGATGATTCTGCAGTCGCTAGGTATTCTACTATCAACAGTGGTACGAAAGATTGATATATAAATATATTATTGAAGTACAAAATATACATAATTAGTAAAATGATTAGTTTCAAATGGTATAAGTAGCTGTTAAGAAATAATATCACAAACATATCACAAACAAATACAGACATTTCAAAATTGATAAAAAACCTGACGGTACTAAATCCATATAGTCAGCTCGATTTTCCCGCAAAAGTGAGATCTTCCAAGTGCTGCATTGAAGTGACTCTTATGGCTGGTAGACCATCACCTTTCCTTAACAAAACATTTCCATTAGATACCCAACAATACCTGAAAATTCCCTCCGCTACGAGATGCTTTGCAGCAGACAGTAGTATTTTACTTTTGGCCGTTAGTATATCTGATACATAAACAGGTTTTTCATTGCAAGTAAATCCTAGGTCGCCACTATTTAATCTTTTAGATTCATTGATTTTATTATAATCTTTGACCGCTTTGAGAAGGCTGACTTTCTCATGGAAATCCTGCATTTCAACAACTATTGGTGCATTTTCTTTTCCTCTTCTATAGACTTCTTTTATACTACCAATTTTAGGTTCTACTTTTACAACTTTCATCAAGTTTTCTACTATTACGTTCAAGTCTTCATTTGGTTCCTTAGGTATATTTCTTATTTCAATATGGGTTCTTCTTTGGTATCTCTGCAAATCATCTACGTGATCTTTCAGCTTTACAATTTTTATTTGAGCATTCGCATATTTAGTTTCCAATAAGTTGACTTTCTTTTTTAATTCATTATGTTGTTGCTTGCTTTCTTGTAGTAGTTTTTCTATTTCATTGTTACTCTCAATTAGCTTTACATTTTGCGATTTTATTGTTTCTATGGTTTTATAAAGAGTATCAAATTCTGACTCCTGTTTGCTCTGGAATTTATAGAAAAGGGCTTTTATTTCCGTACAGAAATCATCAAATCTATCACTTTCGCTGTCTGGAGCTTTTCTTTTTTTGCTATTGCTGTTTGTATTGGTTTCGTCCTCCATACCAATCGGTTGCAATTTTGTTGAAGATGGTGATCGCGAAAGAGGCATTATCTCCTTTTTGCATATACTATGCAATAGTAATGTGCGAACGGACAATGTAAAAAGAGATGAATATATTTTACGTACTTCTTTCTTATACGATGACGTAGCGCCGCTGGGTGGTAGGGCAGCACGAGACCAGGAGCGAGCAGAAGAACTTGCAACTTTATGCTTATACAATTAGTGTCAATTTTTGACTGCTAAGAAAATTAAATACTGTTGAACAAAACTGACACACGTCTATAGTATTTGACGAGCGAACGATGATTGTACCGACGATGATGATGATACCGACAGATCCCCTGAGGATGCCTCGCGTCGTAGCGAAACACATGTCGTATAGACGACCACGGCAGTCGGGGCGGCAGCAGTTGCACGTTTCTTCTGTGTCAGATGTTGGAGATTCGCCGAGACGAACGTACTAAAGATAGGTTATACGTTTAAGTTATTAACAAACATCTTCAGCTTATTCGATAGAGCTCCATGGTTTCTATCAGCTAAACTGTGTTTAGTTTAGCTAGTATCATGGTATAGTCTTAGTAGTTATCATATGTCTAAGTTGAAGCTTGATTTTCATAATAACAAAGTCTGATAATAATTGGCTTCAGCTTAGTCAGTAGAGCACCAGGCATACATATATATGTATTCAGATACAGCATAGTTGCGTGTCTTTTTTTTTATAACTAAGGTAGCAAACGATCCTACCATCTGCCTAATAGTAAACAATCACGGCAGCTTATGGACGCTCGCAATACCAGCCCCCCTAGCCTAGTGTAATTCGTAGCGTAACGAACGTTAGATAGATCACGCGACATTTGTGAATTCGAACATTTTAGTATGAGCTCCACAGTTCAAATTAGCGATCGCTACGCTTTTCTTCTTCGCAAACTGCCATTTGGCTAGCCCCCCAGAAATGTCATTCCCGCGTTGCCCCTTCACGCCTTTCTTGAAGAAGCCCATTCAGTTGTCTATTGAGAAAACATCGAAAGGTAATTCAGTTAAATAAACAAATATTATTTTACACGGAACCACTAAATGTTTTAAAATAATTATTCAGCACATTGCATTACACCTACGTCTAACAGCAGACGTATTTCGTGATTAAACTCACACCGTATAAAGATGTCAAGTTTTTCTAATAGAGTTAAGTTGTTGTTTAACACCTCTAGACATGCTATTGTGTTCAACATTGCTTACTTTAATTAAAAATAATTGTAATAATGTATACAATGTTATTATTTAGCAGACAGATTTAAAGTCCCATATACGCGGTTATATCGGGCGAGTAGCGTTACATTGACCACTGAAGATCAATTCTCGTATGTAATTACTTTATAGAATGAAAATTGGCCAAATCGCGATTGAATTATACTTCATTTCATTTATTAATTAATATCATTTTTAGTTTGTTTAATTTTCAGTAATAGATTTTGATAGTCACACTTTAAATAAAACTTTGAATCTCCATATTGTGATACGAGAATACTCGTACCAAAGGTGACATCTGTGAGAGAGTGTCGAGACTGGATCGAAACTGAATTGTGACTACATTTTAATTGACCTCCTCCCTGTGGATCCTAGAATACTTATATCTCCTCTTCCACCCAACATTAGGGGGATTCAAGGACAGTATTATATTAGCGATGGAGAGGACTATGCTCGGGGTTTCTCTTAGGGATCGAATCCTTAATGAAGAAATTCGATGGAGAACTAAAGTTGTCGACATAGCCTTTCGAGTTTGCAAGCTGAAGTGGCAATGGGCGGGTCACATCTGCCGAGTAAGTGATGGCAGATGGGGGAGAAAAGTATTAGAGTGGAGGCCGCGCGTAGGACGACGAAGCGTTGGACGCCCTCCTTCTAGATGGTCCGATGACCTTAAGAAAGCGGCTGGATGCGGAAGGCGGAGGATCGTATTTGGTGGAAAGCATTTGGGAAGGCAGCCAGCAGTGGATAGATACAGGCTGATGATGATGATGATTATTTCTATATGCCACTTCGATCCACAGATGAGGGAAATCAAAAACACTATTATTTTTGACTCATAACAAGCTGTGGAAGCAGAGGAAATAACTCTCTGGCTTAATTGTCAATATTCTAAGCGTACTGGTAGCTTCGCAATGTACTCGGACATACCCGATTTTTCTCTACCCGTGTACGCAAGGCTTTAAAGAGGAATAGAGCATATCGGGCATAACTGCGGCAGTCCTCAGCTTCTTCCTCGTAAATTACCGCAGTCAAAAAACATTAATAATATTCAAATATTCCTGGACAAATTACACACAGCCATATAATATAGTCCCAAACTTAGCAAAGCTTGTACTATGAGTACTAGATAACTGATATTATACTTAAATACATTTGTTTTATAAATACATACGTATAATACATAGAAAAAACCCAGTCCAAGGCAAATAGACATGTTCAAGCCCACAAATATTAGTCATGTGCGGGGGTCGAACAAGCGACTTTCAAGTCAAAGTGGACATTGCTAACCATTCGACTAACGAGCTCGTCAAATACGACTACGGTCTTGCTTAATAGGCACCTATTGAAACGTTAAAATTACTACTTTAACTGGTCATCACCAGAACTATATAGATACTAAAAGTTAAAATTCACGGAAGCAACGAAACAAATTGAATCATTTAGGTGAATATTCAAAATGAAAAAAGTTATTTTCGACGCAAAACAATCGCATCGCACTCGCTCGAACAACAAAAGACTGTTAAAACAATCGACGAACGCTCCGTCAGTCATCCCGCATGTTTTCATTCCATTTTTCGCAACTCAATCATGCCTGTGACAATTCAAACTATACAGAGTGTCCCATGGATTTTTTTTTATGTGAAACGTCTTCAAAATCACGGCAATACAAACGGGCACCAGAGGCCCTACCGCGGAAGCTGAAGCCGATTACCATCAGATTTTTTGATTCCAAAAATTGGTCTCAGATTAAAGTCATTGACAAACATCTACAGCTTACTCGGTAGAGCTCTACAGTTTCTACCAGCTGAGCTAAACATAATTACCAACAATTTAAGCAGTAGTGTCATTTTCGCAGTCAAAAAATCCTATGGTAATCGGCTTCAGCTTCCGCGGTAAGGCCCCTGGTCAGAAAATTGGTCTGTAACGAATTGGTCTACATCATCTTACTTTAATAATTACAAAATTTCTTCTGCCTCAGACTCCAAATGAGCCAGTTCGCGCTCACGCTCCGCCTGCTGGTGAGCGAGTTCGCGCTCACGCTCCGCCTGCTGTTGAGCGAGTTCCCGTTCCCGGTGAGCGAGTTCGCGCTCACGCTCCGCCTGCTGTTGAGCGAGTTCCCGTTCCCGCTGCAATCGATGCCGCAGAGCCTCCGCCTCGATAGATAGCTTCTTGGCACGAATAGTCGCGGAAGAATTTGAAGCATGTGAATGCTCGCTTGCGGACTGTATACTGCAAATACTACGTTCACTCCGAGATGGTGTTTGGACATTGCGATCGTGATGTTGACTAGTACTGCCACTTGGACGTTTGCCGGAGCGAGGATGTGCCCCGGAGGAGAGGGTGGCGTCCACAGGCTGTGTGACAGAACTAGCAGGCAATGCTAAAACACCATCCATTACTGCTGCTGCAGGAGTAACTCCGACGCCTATTACACAATGTAATACGAATATAACCCAAATACCTTCAAATGTGTCAACAATTACTAGTGACGAAAGCGGTGGTGCGAACAACATTGAACCAACCGTTAAAGTTACGAACACTTCTGATATTTTAATTAATGTAACAGGGTCGCAGTCGTATTCACGTCCACTTGGTCTACTGAAAACAGTGCCGATCGTGCTGGAGGGCCCTAATGGCAATTTTGAAACGACGGCGTTGCTTGACGAGGGCAGTACGGCGACGCTGATCGACGGCGAGGTAGCAGCGCGTATTGGAGCTACCACCACTTCTCAAGAACGGCTTCGTATTGAAGGCGTAGGTGGTATGACAAAAGACGTTGACGTAAGTTACGTAAAATTTTTCATTCGTGGGCGTAATTTACCCGACCGATATTTGGTAGAGCATGCGCGTGCTATTCAACCTCTGGGTCTACGTGTTCAAAATCCACATATAGTCAATTTTATGGATTTTACACACTTGTCTGATCTAGCTGACGAACTTTCATATACTAACGTAACTCCTACTGTCCTTATCGGCGCCCCCGATTGGCATTTATCGTTGAGCCGCGAAGTACGTTGTGGCAATAGGAATGAACCTGTCGCCTCGAAAACTTTATTAGGTTGGGTGCTTCACGGCGCTCTATCAGTTTCGTCCAAACCGCTCGAATTTATAAATAACGTATGTGAAAATCTAGATGCTCTAATAAAAAGTCAATACGAAATTGATTCATTAGGTATTACAAAGAGCACACCCCGACCCAACGAAGATGATAAGCGGGCTGTAGACATTGTTGATACCTCAGCACGTCAACTCGATGACGGTCGGTTCGAGGTTTGTCTACCTTGGAAAAGAGATTTGCCTATCATACCGGACAGTTACCCACAAACATTGTCACGTTTCAAATCCCTTGAGCGACAAATGTCAAAAGACCCATTATTTGCTACAGCGTACCAAAATTTTATTAATGATATTGTCAAGAAAGGTTACGCAGAAGAGTGTAATCCACAGACTTATTATAAACGGATGCCACCAAATGTCTCTTGCGTTAACCCAGACGGCACTATTCGATGGTACCTACCCACATTTGGCGTCTTCCACCCTCAAAAAAGGAAACTAAGAGTTGTACATGATGCAGCCGCAGCTACCAAAGGCATTAGCCTTAATAGCTTGCTTTTGCAAGGTCCTGACCTATTGTGTTCTCTTTTAAGTATCCTCTTTCGTTTCAGAGAAGGTGTCGTAGCTCTGAATGCAGACATCAGGGAAATGTTTCCTCAAGTGAAAGTAGCACCGAGAGACAGAGATGCTCAACGTTTTCTCTGGCGCAACAAAGACGGCGACATTATGGAGTATCGTATGACCTGTTTAATTTTTGGTGCGATATGCAGTCCATTTATCGCGATGCATGTAAAAAACAAGAACGCTAAAGAGTTTGAGGTGAGGTGTCCTACCGCATGTAAAGCGATTCTTGAGGATCACTATATGGACGACTATCTGGGCAGCCACCCTAACGTTGCTGATGCCGCACAGCTAGCCGCCGATATAGTAACAGTTCACAAATCATGCGGTTTTGAAATGCGAGCTTGGACTTCAAACTTCCCTGAGGCACTTACCCTTGTCCCTAAAGAACTCAGAAGCAATGCGAGTTCAGACGTTTGTCTACCACATAATAGTGAGGTTGGAGTACTAGGAATCAAATGGAATCCATCGGAAGACTCCTTGCGATTCCGCCCAGGACCTGATGTATCCTCCAGCATGATAACTAAACGAAGTTTATTATCAAGTGTGATGAAAGTGTATGACCCACTAGGTCTACTAATGCCCGTAATTATTTGGGGAAGAATTTTAATTCAGAAATTATGGCGGGCGGGTATTGACTGGGATACACCAATAACAAATAACTATCTTATTGAATGTAATGAATGGTTTACTCAATTACAGAATGCCGCCAATATTAAAATTCCGCGTTGCTACTTAAGCAAGTCCGATCCCGCGGATATTCAACTACATTTAATAGCTGACGGCGGTGAGCAAGCGTATGCCTGTGTAGCATATTGGCGTTTTAGTTACGATAATGGCTTTGTATCCACATCTCTTATAGGAAGTAAAGCACGAGTTGCTCCACTGAAGCCTCTATCTATTCCCCGCTTGGAGCTACAAGCGGCACTTATTGCTTCGCGGTTCGCACAAACTATTTTACTTGCTCATCGTCTTAAGCCCTCCGCAACCACTTTTTGGACGGACTCAACCACCGTACTAAAGTGGATACGGAGTGATGCGCGGAAATTTAAACCTTTTGTAGCTCATAGGTTGGGAGAGATATTGGAAACCACTAACCCGTCCAATTGGAGGTGGCTCCCTACCTCTCTCAACGTTGCTGATGATGCAACAAAACCAAAAAAACTGCATTTGACTCCGTCTCATAGATGGTTTTGTGGACCACAGTTTCTGTTAGAGCCACTATGTAGTTGGCCGACCGAGCAAATAATTGACATGAATGAGACCTCACCAGATTCCGAAATAAAGACGGAACTTGTGGGACTGCTCATTCACGTCCCATTTCCAGATCTTCCGGTACCAAATCCGACGCGATTTAGTTCATGGTTGCGTTTGCTAAGCACAACCGCCCAGATTCTCCGGGGTGCGCGAATCTTTCGATTAAAACTATCTCGACCTATAACACAAAATTCTAAATTGTATACAGATGGCGCCACATCCTCCTCGCAGCTTCGTGCGTCAGACATGATACAAGCCGAAACGATGCTTCTACAACAAGCTCAGATGGACAGCTTTCCTGAAGAACTGAAAGCCCTTCGAGCTACGCAGCCCGTGCCCAATAAAAGTCGTATAGCAGCACTTGCACCAGTACTCGACAACAACAATTTGCTTCGCCTAGATACACGAATTAAATCTGCTCCAGGAGTCACTGAAAACGCCAAATCATCTATAATTTTGGATGGACACCACCATATAACACGTTTGTTGATCCTTCATCACCATGTTCAAGCAGCCCACTGTTTCAACGAGCTTGTCCTAAACGAATTGCGACAAAAATATTGGATAATAAAAGCAAGAAGCGCAATCCGCAGCGTAGCGAGGGCTTGCACTAGGTGCCGAAGATGGAAAGGCCAAACAATTACGCCACAGACCGGCGATTTACCTCTGGAAAGATTAGACCACCACAAAAGACCGTTTACTCACGTAGGCTTAGATTACTTTGGCCCAATAATAATCTCCGTGCTTAGACGCCACGAGAAACGCTACGTTGCTCTTTATACGTGTTTGGTCACGAGAGCCCTTCATTTAGAAATAGTCACATCTCTGTCATCTGACGCCGCTATAATGTCTTTAAGACGTTTCATTGCACGCCGAGGATCTCCATCTACCATATTCTCAGACAATGGCACTAATTTCGTCGGCGCATCGCGTGAACTTCGATCTTTACATGACGAGTCAGTCGAAGAATTCGCAACAAATCACAAAATTGAATGGCGCTTCATTCCACCTGCATCCCCTTTCATGGGAGGAGCCTGGGAGAGACTTGTGCGATGTGTAAAAAAAGCATTAAGATCATGTCTTCATGAAAAATTAAAGGAAGATGTACTAATGACGTTTTTGATAGAGGCCGAAGCAATAGTCAATTCACGACCACTCACGTACATACCATCTTCAGCAGATGTACCTGAAGCATTGACGCCATTTCACTTCATTCTAGGGACTTCATCAGTAGCACCGTGGACATGCTCGCTAACAGATGCAGATTTAACACGTAGATGTAACTGGAGGAGAGTATTACGCCTCGCCGATCATTTTTGGGCACGATGGCTACACGAATACCTACCAACGCTCCGACCAAGAGGCTATTCACGAAACGTGTCGACATTAAGCGAGGGTGATGTGGTGCTTATCGCTGACCCTACTCTGCCTCGCGGTTTATGGCCGTTAGGGAGAGTAGTTAAGACCTACAGAGGTCCTGACGGAGCGGTTCGCGTAGTGGACGTCCGCACTAGAAGCGGCACGCTGCGCCGACCGCTCCGGAAGCTTATTTTAATTGAGGCTGATGCTGAGCCCCCGCCAGTCGCCACCAACAGCTAGTGTGACACACAGGGGTCCAGGATGTTGGCGACTGGCTGGATAGAATCTTTTATAAATAATATTTTTTTGTATTTGACATATTTTTTAAATTGTTTTACTTAGTTACGGTTTCCATGTATTCATTGTGTCTGCTCCATTTGTGCTAGCAAGTAATATTAACGTATTAAACGCGGTTCTCTTACTGTACATATATCTACGTGTTTCCATTCCTTAATCATACAGTCCTCTACTCCTTAATACACAGCATAGTAATACAACCAGTACTTTAACTTCATAACTAGCGCCCAAATCGGCGCACGCACACAGCGAAGCGTCATTTACACGACCGGTCAGGAAGTTTTAGTGTGTTGGGCGCTAGTATGTATGAAGTTAAAGTACTGGTTGTATTGCTATGCTGTGGTATAACTCAGGACTCACACGTGATAGCTCGGTGATTGCTGATATATAGACGTTTCACGTTAACCAACGGCCGTGTGCACCTACACAGCCCCACCCGATTTTTGAAGTGAAAACTTCTTTAGCGGCGCTGTGCACTTTTTTGGGATGGGTATAAAATGATAAACACGCGTTAGGATCACGTGTCCTGACCGCAAGACAAAGCGGCGACTACAAAATTCAACTTTAAGCAAAGACGATTCGATTGAGATTGGTTTGAATCGAAATAGTTTTGACATAGTAAAATAGTAAGATAAAGCTGCGAGACTACAAAATTCAACTTTAAAAAAAGACGATAAGAATTATAATAGAATGATAAAATACATAGTGTCACCTCCTTCGAAAACAACGTTTGCGTTTAAAAGAAATTAGAACATAATACTAAACGCATTAAGTAAATTTTAGTGCGGCGCAGGACGCTTGCGTGAGTGTTCGTGTGTGTTTGTACTACAGACTGCTACGCGCATCTACGGATGGTGACTGCTGATGGCTTGAGCGTCTGTATACTTGTAAAATTCGTGTATATAATAAAGTGTCTAAAATATGGAAATTGAACAAAGTGCATCTATTAATGAAAAAAGCAATTCATGTGAATTTTTTTCCTAATCATTCCAAAATATTCAAAAATGCACAACGTTAATGTTCAAATTTTCACTTCTGCCGACACTCCCGGAATGCAACCCGTTTTTTTTTATTTTTAACAGCTCAGCATAATAGGTCTACTTCAGCTGTTGTTGGCGAAAAGAGGACCCATCGCATCAGCAATGGACAAAAGACCTTAGTGTCCTGTATGTTGACATTGCCATGCTGCATTCGGAAGATGCTTCTTAAAGAATCCTATATTGCAATAAGGAAGAAGCACATATGACGACAGATATGCCGCATGGAGAAGAAGTGTATAATAGTAGATTAGTAGCCGAGGGCTGTAAGGCATCAATTGCAGCCCGAGATATTTAGGCGCACGAGCGCAGCGAGGGCGCCTATAGTTCGAGGGTGCAATTGATGCTTACACCCGAGCTAACTACTCTGCTTTACATCTCGATTGTGAGGTAAGTAGAAAAAAAACCGGACAAGTGCGAGTCGGACTCGCCCACCGAGGGTTACGTAGGTACGTAGTATCATTATTAAATTTGATATTTTTCATTATAAATAAGAAATAATGCGTCGAAAAAAAATAAATAAAATATATTTTGCAATGTGTACATCAAGCCCTTTCATATGATACCCCATTTGAACTAGTAGTTTCAATTTGAAATTTCGACACCCTATAAAAAATATAGACCCCCTATTTTTTTAGATCTATTTACAAATGTATAGTTTTGAGATTTATTCCTGTACTTGTAGTCTATAACGATGTTACTTGCCAAATTTCATAGTTCTAGGTCAACGGGAAGTACCCTATAGGTTTTGATTCCTTTGAGTGTGTCGAAATATGCGTTTTTTGCTGAATAAACGGCCGTAACTTTTTTCTACGTAAACTTAGCAGTTTGATTTTTTTTTAACTTCATGGGACCGTAGACCTGTGTATACAGTTCAAATTTCAGCTTGATACCTCCACGCATTCTCGACATAGAAATGTTTGACAGACAGACAGACAGACAGACAGACAGACAGACAGACAGACAGACAGACAGACAGACAGACGGACAACAAAGTGATCTTATAAGGGTTCCGTTTTTCCTTTTGAGGTTCGGAACCCTAAAAACCGGGATTACAAGAATAAAAGACTTTACTTGTTTTTCTTTTCGCCACTTCATGAACTCGTCGTAAGTTTTCAAATATCTCTCTTTAGAACTTTCAGGCAAAATATTGTTAATTGCTGCTTCAGCTTCCATTTTCATTGAATCGGGAGTGCAGCTTATATCTTCATCACTTGCAGAACTCATGTTTTTTTCCTAATTAGCACGTAATTATAAAAAAATCCCGAAAACAAATAATATTAAAAGTAAAAGTTTCTATTCCCGCCTTTTTTCATCTCTTTTTTTTATTTTTTTTTTCTAGAAGGAAATTGAGCTTCGCCGTTCGATATTTAAAATTGATTACTATTATACTCATATGAAGACAAGGCTGAATAGCGAACCATACCTCTTTTGTCATTGGGCTGAATGCATGATGTCTATTGCCAGTATGATGGTTAGATGTACGCGAACTTTTTGAAAGAGAAAAGTATTATTTTTTTTAATTACTTACCGCCCTAGAGCCTTTTATAGCTACATTATTACCCTAGAGCGCTAATTGGTCACCTACAAGCCCCATTTGGGGGTAATAAGGACCTACTTACCGAATATGAGAGATGTAAAATAATTTAGAACATTTCAGTGAAGGCACATTTTACTTTCTTTATAATATAAGTAAAGTTATATCATAGAGTAAATTATCTCTCGTCCCTGGTTATATTCAGATTTTTTTTAAATGTATTGTCTAAGCTCTGTAATAAATAACTTATACAAATGACGGAAATAACCAAATTTTGTACATTGAAGCACCAATTAATATTGTTAATGAGAATAAAAATTTTAAACATGGTGTTTGGTTAAATATTATATAATAGTATTAAAATAATAATTCTAGTTACTGAACTATAACCAAATTCTCACTATCGCAATGAATTGGCTGCCTTAAAAATTATTTCTCACGGTACTATTGGACCTATTCGAAATAAATAAAAAAAGTTTAATATCTAATAAGCTATGAAATAAATATTAAATGATACGCCATCTTCATATCATTCAATTGCGACATGGGAGCCTTCAAGAACAGAGTCTATTTCTCTCTTATAAGGCTAGCAACGGATCGGCAACCTCTTGGTGTTGATATATTAACAAAATCTACCTATATCTTTACACGACTACGGCGAAGTCAAAATGATAGGTTATGATTTTAACGGTCTATGTATATATGTATTTTTATTTACTTATGTTTTTCCGCAGCACCTAAACTATTCATCCGATTCTACTCCTTATTATGGCTTAGGCAAGATAGGCTATAGAATATTTATCCCGAGCTCCTCCGTGCTTTGCAGGGCACATTACGCCGGTCGGTTCCGGCTGTCTCCATTAGAGCACAGTCGTTAAGTCAAGTCACTGGCCTTTAGGCAGCTGAAAATACTGACCTCCGCCAACTCGCAGTTGACCAGCGTGGTGGAGTCCGTTCTAAACCCTTTCCAATGAGGGGAGACCCATATTGCAACAGTGAGATGTATAAGGGTTACAGTTTTTTGAACTTTTTCTTGTAGAACTGCGGAAAGACTGTTCAGACAAATCCATATTTATTATTGCAACAGAAAGTAAAAATTTTCATTTCTCAAATTTTTCCAGAGATTTCAAAACAGACTTTATCTCTTTAGATTAGTGTTGTATTTAGAAATACAGTATTGCTGTTTTGCGTTTGAGTAGATTCAATTTCCGGCTCAGGTACAGAGACTAAAAGTCTTTGAACTTTTAAAAATAAAGTTAAAGCTTACTGAAGTGTCTTACGTATATTATTTTAAATATATTTCGTCCAATAAAGTCATGGGACACCATGTATAGTATCTACATACCTTCTCAAACTACTCGGCCTTTTTGGCGCGAACTTGGTGAGCACGCTTGTGCTTCTAAATACGTTTTCATAATTTTATGTATAATGATTTATGATATAGATTCATAACAGAGATAGAGTATTATGGTGCAAGTAATCATTTGAGTGCATAAAATTTGTAGAATCTTTGATTAAAAGTGTTTGAATTGAGGCTGTCGAGTCATTCCAAGAAGTCGTGCAAAACAGCAGAAAAATTGCACTGTCGGTTTTACTGTTCACTTATAACAAGACGTAATGGAGGAACAAGAAGATTCCTAACGATATGTTTCGACATGTCCCTCAAGCCAAAAAGAAATAATACATATGAAAAAGGGCTCTAAAGGACATTGATTCCAGAGCCGTAAAGCCATTTTATAAATAATTCAAACAACTCGTTACCAAATACATAGTCACAAAATAAACGACTTACTATTCTATTTGAAACTAGCGGCCCGTTTATGCTTTGTTGTAGCTTAATCTTCCCGTTTCCACCACATTCTAACGGATTTTCCATCCAAACCTTGTAAGGACAATTTCATAATATTTTTTTTTCGATATTTTTCCTCGCAGTTGAGCAGCATGGAGGAGAACCCTCTAAACCCCCTCTTTAATTGAGGGGAACAATGAATAAGAATGATGAATACTGATAAAATAACTGCACAAGTTTGTATGAGGATTCCACAATTTTAATACTGGAAGGTCTGACTTGAAATATGTTTTGTCTTGATACGCCATTTAAAGCAGGAGTTATTAACAAAATTGGCCTCGCAAACAAACGTCGAAACAATTGACTACGTCAATCATTCTTTCTATTTTCATGAAGATTTTCATTCAATTTTTCCGACTGAATGCTTCTGACGTGATTGTATACGGTCAGATAACATTAAATATTCTCTACAAAAACAATGAATCTTGTTTTCCAAACATTTCAATTGTTTTAAAAAATATTTGAAATTGTTTTTGGTTGTTATTTAATTTATTCCTAAGCATCATGGACAATCAACTTAGTATCTTCTTCTTCGTTACGCTATTGACAGAGTGGTAGCGGTCTTCGGGCACATCATAAGATCAGGCGACTCTATTAAATGCCTCAAAAGTTTTTAAAAGATTTATATTACTTTCCTCTTTGTCTCTCACAAATGCTTTCGACTTGCCACTCTTTATGCTCTTATCCAACACTTGAAGGTTGCCTGGGAGAGATCTCTTATAGAGATAAGCCCGCCTTGTACATGTTCTTGAAATTCTATTGTGATATGTGTATGATATGTTCTTTATGTACAATAAATATACTACAAACAAACAAACAAGCCTTCCACTTCAAGATAGAATCCACGGCACAGGTCCACGCGGCAGATTACCCATGCGAAGGACTTAAATCTGAGGTGGCAGCCCATTACATGAGCGTATCAGAACTGCCTCGAAGTGTAAGGGATGGCAAAATGTCGTGAGCGACGACAGTTCCCATACCACATGTTCTGACAGTTCCCATATCAAGACGTCCACTGTCGCTCCGTCAAGTGCGTAACGTTGAAGAATAAGAATACACGGAACGGTTCACCATAGCCAAGGAATCCATAGTCTAATTGGAACAAGGAGTTTTCTGCCGTGAACTCTCAGATTGTGGAATGAACTATCGTGTATAGATGATCCCTGGAAACTACAATTTGAGATTCACCTAATTGACAGTTTGCCGATTCTATAAAAAGACAGAAGACTTTTCATAGAGTCGGTAATGTGTGGTCAGGCCATTTATATTGCAAGTATCTATAGACAGCGATCATTGCTTACTATCAGGCTAGTCACATATTTCTTTGCTACCCTAGCGGTATAAAAAAGACAAATAAAACACATTTCAGTAAAAAATATACTCTGTTAATGTTTGCTATTTTAATTAAGTTTTTATATTTTTTATTACAAATAAAGCAGCAAATGCCGAAGCTAAATAAATACAAAAATATCGTTCAATAAAAATAAGAAATATAAACACAATATAAAGTTTCCAAATGTGTAACAAAAACATTGAAAATATGTAACAGGTGAAAAAAGAACCATTTCATTGTTCGAAACTATAAACTGTATTCCAATATTTTTCATAAAAAAAAAACAATGTTTTTCAACGCAAAATCGCATCGACGTGCTCGAAAAACATGGCCTAGCAAAACAATCGGCGGACGTTCCGTCAATCATACCGGCTTTTTTATTTCATTTCCCTCGACTCAATGTGCCTCGGTGCCTCCCCAACCCTGTGGCAAAAACAGCTACGTACGTATATCCTGGCATCAAATATTCAGGATACCAAACCTTACATGAACAAAACCTTAAGTGTATTATATAATTTTTATATACTTTATTCGTCGTAACATTTTTAAAGTGAAAACTTCTTTAGCGGCGTTATGCACTTTTTGGGATGGGTAAAAAATGTTAAACTCGCATCAGGACACGTGGCCTGCCCCCTTACCACCATCCCTTATTGCGATTCAATAATAACTAATCACATTTTCCTAATGCCCAATTTAATAACCATTATTCAGAACCGAAAGGTCTAGATTTTAGGTCATATCCTCAGACATGGAGAGCAAATTATTCTGGAGGGTAAGATCGAAGGAACAAAAAGCAGAGGGCTTCCGAGCAGACAATATACGATCCAGGTCAAGGAATACATACCAGAAGCACGAATATGACATGTCAGGACAGGGTGAAATGGAAAATGTTTCAACGATAGAGAGCTGAGTAATATTTTTTTTAGTATTGACGAGCTCGGTAGTCGAATGGTTAGCAATGGCCACTTTGACTCCGAGGTCGCGGGTTCGATTCCCGCACAAGACAAACATTTGTGTGCATGAACACGTCTGTTTGTCTTGCTTTGGGTGTTTTCTATGTATTATAAGTACCTATGTATTTACAAAAAAAAAATGTATTTAAGTATATTTATCAGTACTCTAGTACCTATAACGCAAGCTTTGCGCCTAATTGGGGACTAGATGGCGCAGTGTAAATTGTCCTGAAATATTTTTTTTTTTTTAGTATCTTGGACTAATTACACTCTGGCATCTAGTCTCTCTCTCTAATTAAAGCTTGTACTATGAGTATTAGATAACTAATATTATACTTAAATACATTTTTTCTTTCGTAAATACATACATAAAATACATTGAAAACATCCAGACAAAGACAAACAGACATGTCCATGCACACAAATGTTTGTCATGTGCGGGGATCGAACCCCCGACCCTGGAGTCAAAGTGGATATTGCTAGCCATTCGACCACCGGGTTCGTCAATTTCAAATAGAAATTGATGAAGATGCCCAATTTGAGTTCGATCTGACCCGTGGTTTGTGTTGTACATTGATTGATCAGGTCGTCAAGCCAGTCGGTTGTCAGATAATAAAATAAAATACTCAATATTTATCAAAAAGAACCAAATATCAAAAGGTTGATACCGTTTTATAGTTCAAATAGGGGATCCCAAAAATGGACACGTAGTTTCGAAGGTTAGCTCCCACTGTACGTTGCATTATTAATCAGTACTTACCCAACCCTTTACGGTAAAGAGGATTATAATATGTGCCTTATATGGACTCTCATGCGTCTACCAATTATCTGGAGCTAATAGATGGGGATCTGGTTTCGTGGTGCTCTTATAAGGACTGATTTTGACTATTCAATAGGTACTTATTGTACAGGGTGTGGCTATCTTTATAAAATTGATAGAGTCCTTTTAGAGAGATTAGAGGATTATGTAGAACCAAATTATTAGTGCATTGTTGTATTTCTAAGTATATGTATTGTATTTCTCAGTAAATGCTTTATGGGACATCGTAGATCATGTTTTGACGGAATCTTCAAAACTCAGCGAAAACCTATTAATCTGTTGATACTGTTGATTGTTGGTACTTGGTGGAACATTTATTATCATACATTATGTTAATGATGTGTTTATATTAAAACAATTGAAATGAAACAAAATTATTTTTATATATCTCTTTCAACCACTACACTTAAAAAAAAAAAGATTATATACCACATTCTACACACATTATTACACATTCTTTGTCTCTAATTAGCATCATCTCTCTTTCTAATTAGCATTTCAAAAGTAACCATTGTCAAAAAAAAACAAAAATGCTGAGAAAACCTTTGCCAATGTAGGTCGTTTAGAGATCATTAATTAGTTACAGTAATTAGAATAATACTATATATTTGCATAATATAGTATGCAAATTTGACATTTAGATATATTTTAAGTCTGTGCTGAATCATTCCCATTTTTGCATCGTTTAAAAAAGAAAATATTTTGACGTGTATGTGGTTCATACCTTTTAAGCAATGCCAACCTTACCTGCACATGGTGCACCCTGCTCACTGACATACGAGACTCTGGCGAAAAGAGGTAGGCCTATATCGTATCTTTTTAAAATGCCAGACGGATACCTCGACCTCACAGAGCACCGCAACCAAATAACAATTCCCTTGTGGGTTGTTGTGTTTCTGCGAGTGAGTGAGGTCACCAGGAAGGAAGAAGTTGCTGCGTTGGCAGTGGGAGTTGCAGCACGCGAGCGATGTTTCATGTTGCGAGCGTTTATATGGCGACGGTAACCGCTTCACATCAGACGCGCAGTATGCTTGTTAACCACCCGACGAAGTAGATATAAAAAACAATTAAAATAAATAAATTAATATTTCTGGATAATTTACACAACGCTACCTAGTCCCAAATTAAGCACAAAGCTTGTACTATGGATACTAGATAACTGATAAATATGCTTAAATACATTTTTTTTTTGTAAATACATACTTACGAGTATAATACACAGAAAACCCCCAGACCAAGACAAACAGACATTTTCATGCACACAAATGTATTTTCTTGAGCGGGGATGGAACCCGCGATCTCGGAATCAAAATATCCATTACTAGGCATTCGACCACCAGGCTCGTCCAGCATTTAGAAATTGTTACAAATACATAGTATAATTCTAATGGTCCACAGGCTAAAGGTCGCGCAGCGAGCGTTGGAGAGGGCTATGCTCGGGGTTTCTCTGAGGGATCGAATCCGTAACGAAGAAATTCGACGGAGAACTAAAGTTGTCGACATAGCCTTCAGAGTTTGCAAGCTGAAGTGGCAATGGGCGGGTCACATCTGCCTAGTAAGTGATGGCAGATGGGGGGGGGGAAGGTATTAGAGTGGAGGCCGCGCGTAGGACGACGAAGCGTTGGACGCCCTCCTTCTAGAATCTAGATGGTCCGATGACCTTAAGAAAGCGAAGCGGCTGGATGCGGAAGGCGATCGTATTCGGTAGAAAGCATTGGGGAAGGCTTATATCCAGCAGTGGATAGATACAGGCTGATGATGATGATGATGATGACATATAATTATCACTGGACTGTACATTAAGCATATCAGTTTAGTTTGCATGTAAATATTCATTTGGAGAATCCCGACACATCAGCTTATTCCATTAGCTATACGTAAAATAGAGTTAATTGCATTAGCATAAATACAAAGCCACGATCAACGACACAATATTCTGTGTGATTGAAAACTGTTTCAGCTGCACGTAACTGGGGATGTGTTGGTTTCAATAGACCGAAATTGATTTATCCCCCAAATGTCTAAAGAGTCTTTTTTGGGCATTTAGAGGTACGGAAGGGCATTTTTACAAGCTTTTATATGTACTATACCATATATTTATTCCATAAACAATATTACATTGTGTTAGGATTTATACAGTATTATGATACATAATATTTTATATAAATTATTTAGTAATAATTAAATATTTTTAATTATTAGTAAGTAGTAATTAAAATTAAAACTAAATATTGCTAAATATATATACAAACAAAACGGAAATAGCAAAATCTAATCAAAAGTAATAAAGTATAGTGATGGCATATAATAATTTATGGTAATTTATACAGTTAAATATAAAAAAAAAATACAATTGACATTAAGTCCATTAATGCATATTATAATATTTTTTCTTGTCATAATTTCTATGTCATTCAAATATTCCTAAATACTATAGTAACACTTTGTTAATTAAAAAAAACAGTATCAGTTTAAACATGTATAGTATACATCATATATTATTTTAAATGCAGCAAGTAATCTGTTATAAAGTTGATTTAAAAAAAAAAATTGAAACCAACTTCAGTTGGCGAGCGCAGCTTATTGGTGGAATACCCCGGCAGACGCTGCTGCCCGTTTTCCGGGAGAAAAGTTATCGCGTGACACAAGATTCCTTAGTCGTCTTGTACGACATCCAGCGCAGAGCAATGGAGTGACACAATTTTATTCTGCCGGCTACCATAGGGCAAATTTAGGGGTTTCCCTCGATTTTTCTGGGATCCCATCATCAGACCCTGACTTGGTGAATATGGAACCACCTCGCAATTACTCTTTCAAATAAAAAAAAAATAATTTGACCATACGTGCTTATAAAATTTAAGGTTTTCCCTTGTTTTCCCTGGCATCCCATCATTAGATCCTGACTTGGTGAATATGGGACCACCTTGCAATCATACCCTTTCAAATAAAAAAAAAGAATTATGAAAATCTGTTCAAAATTCGCAAATATATCGAATAACATACATACAAAAAAAATATTCAGTCGAATTGAGAACCTCCTCCTTTTTTGAAGTCGGTTAAAAAAGACGTACAACTTGATTCCGCGTATTGTGATTACTATTATTTATTTTCACCGCAGTGTCTATTTGTATTAGGTACTTACCTCTATTTTGGCTAAGTACTAGTATATTTTGCTAATATCAACTCGATGCACCACGTGTTAGCGAGATTGGCTTTAGATAATGATATTATGATAAAGTTGAACGATCTTAAAGCTCGCATTACTGAAAACTTTCTAATAGCGTTCCGCAAAGTTGGAAATAGTAGAGTCACACCTGCTTTTGTATTCAGAAATCTTAATTTAAATATTAAAACTACAGCTTTCTACGATGCGGATTTCAGTTTCATATTTACGAAACTTCTCACTAACTTAAAAATGAACTAGGTATTTTGAAATTCAAAACTATAAAAATCAAATCATAAAAGATTTTTTGGTAGGTACCTTACATTCAACGTACTTACATTCAAAATATTGAATGATTATATTGATTTTAACGAAATTACTTTTAAAACTTTTATGTATCTACACACTTTTCATATTAAAAAAAATATTTAACCGTGTTTACTCTATTTTCATTATTATTTTTTATACATTTTTTTCGACTCTGAAATAAAAAAGGGACGAAGTATTTTTGTAATTCGATTACACGTGTCAGATTTGTTTATCGTATTTCGCGCAGATATTTCCTTATCCACTTACCTTAACGTTTGAGGGTAGACAATCCTCTGCTCCCGTTTCTTCCTCCGGCACTCACTATCCACTCTCTTATCACTGTTATCACGAATCGTATGATATTTTGGCTGGTAACTTTCAAGTTGCGTGTACAAACGCGCGCGTGGCGCGGGAGACGGCCCTCTTTGCGACATAGCGACACGTCCACTCTCGTTCGCGTGTACCGCGAGACTGTTCATAACATCCTGGTTTCCATACACCCTTTCTACAAAGCCTGGTCGCTTTTTTTCCTCCACAAACGCAACTCTCGGAGGCTTAGGTTGCATCAAACTTATCTTTTTCTTCTTTGCTGTTGACGCTACGTAAAAGAAGTAGCCGTTTCGGTCCATTTTTGGCGCTGTTGCCTTTACCTGTTGACAATATGTATTTAGAGCATTATAGTCTATTCTTTTAAAAGCTAACCAACTAAGCTTAACACATTTTCCACCAATCTAAGTTAAATTTAAGGGGCTCGATGGCGTTCGTCGCGCGAGTCACTCTAATCGATCACGCAAGTTAAGCAACATCGACCGTAGTCTGTCTATGGATGGGTTCATTTATCTCGAGCTCTTCCGTGCTACGGAGGGCACGTTAAGCTGTGGGTCCCGGCTGTTGTCACCCGATAACCGTCGTTAAGCCAAAGTCAGTGGCCTTTGGTTGGCTTGAAAACACTGACCTCCGCCAACCCATAGTTGAGCAGCGTGATGACGTACGCTCTAAACCCCTTCAATTGAGGGTAGACTCGTATCCTAACAGGGGGATGATTATCGTTTGATGACGACGAAGCTGAAGTTTTATATTGGGGCTACAGCGTAAATAGAAGACGAATTAGGTTTGATTTTGGATTTGTAAAATCGGGCTTCAGTGTAGATTTCTTCAGGTTATATTGTATAGCTTCAGAATCTCTATCGTTATAGTAAAGCGAGCCCTATTTTCGAAATAAAAATATTAAATTTGAATCATTATTTAGCTTAACCGTACCAAACCGTTTTTCCCGAATGGAATTAACTTTTAATTGTACTATACTCGGCCATATTGGAATAGTTTTGGCAACCGCACTTTTCTATCAAAATAGTAACCACAATTTCCAAACGGAATTTTAAATGGTTGTCATATTATAGTCGCTTTGTATGAAAAATATATAAATGGAATGTGGCGACCGCTCATCGCGGAGCGCGCGAGTAATATTCCTTATATGCTAAGTGTCTATACGCTACGGTAACCGCTCTACATTAGGCGATTTGCATTTTTATTTGGCATCCGAACTGGCATTCTATACATATATCAAATTTGGGCGCCAAAAGTGTTTCAGAAAAAATAATATTACTTATCACTCAGGTGCCACGTTCCCATGGTGGATACAGCGTTGGTTAGACGCTTTGTACAGTGATAAAATTCGCGGCATGCGGAAGGTTATTTAATAATCCTGACTGATAAGTCAGCTTAGCCTATAGTCTAAGTAATTTGAAATTGGTGGGAATGATTCTGTTAATGTCAGATGAGAAATAAAAAGGGATTTTTGAAAATTCCCACGAGAAAGCTAGTGTAGACATTTTTATTTTACTTTAATGTGGTTGGTCAAAATGTTCCCACCTTGCCTGATGGAAAGTATAGTGATGACTAAAAGTGAAGACCTCACAGTCTCACAGCGATTAGCGCAGCGCTGGCGGTCCACCCCTTGCCGACCCATGTGAGTATTTCTTCACGCTTCGTCTAAACGACTCTGGGTTATAGGAAGAGGGAAATACGTGTGCCGGCAGTGCATTCCACAATATTATATTTCGGCAGAGAAATGTATTGCAAAGGCAATGACTGTATCCTATGTGGATGGGATTTCAGACCAGCACGAGTGGCTCTAACGAGAAATGTAGAAGGAGGGAGCAGATTAAAGAGCTCTTCAGAACATTCCCCAGGATAGCTACGGAAGAGGCCACTCAAACTATTTATCTCTGCGTAGTTGTAGGGGCTCAAGTATAACTTATGCTGAAAAAAATCAGCATGAAAATCTATTGCGAAAGCAGTTCATGGGATCAAAACACACATGTAACTCGATTCTTCTTCGTTCCGTGACTTCGTTTTAAACTATTTAGAGTTTAGTTAGTAAAGTATTACTAGTTACAAGCCAGTAAGTAAGAATATAATAATAATAGGGATGTGGTCAGTATTGATCGTGGATTAACCCCTTTATCTCTGGCTAAAGAGAACTGGCATAAACCTGTAGTATTAGGTATTGATGATCGCAGAACCATATGGCAAGGCAAAGAACTGCATGGACGGTTTTACCAGGCTCTACATGGACCTGATGTAGATCCTGTTAGCTCCGTAACTTGGCTACGTTTCGGGGACCTCTTTGGGGAAACCGAAGGTTTTGTCTGTGGAATTATGGACGAAGTTATCAAGACGAATAACTACCGGAAATACATCATGAAGGATGGCACGCTTGACATCTGTCGGGCGTGTCATCTACCTGGGGAATCCCTGAGACATGTAATTTCCGGTTGTTCTCATCTTGCTAACGGCGAGTACTTGCACAGACATAATCAAGTAGCCAAGATCATCCATCAGCAGCTTGCCTTGAAATATGGTCTTGTGATCACCGAAATGCCGTACTACAGGTATATGCCAGAAGCGGTTCTTGAAAATGACCATGCCACATTGTACTGGGATCGATCTATTATCACTGACAGGACTATTGTAGCCAATAAACCTGACATTGTGCTAATAGATCGATCAACGCGCCGAGCAATCATTGTAGATATCGCTGTCCCACATGACGTTAATCTTGTGAAAGCTGAAAAAGATAAACTAACTAAGTATCTTGATTTGGCTCACGAGATTACCGACATGTGGGATGTCGATTCTACAATGATTGTTCCGATAGTTGTAACGGTTAACGGTTTAATCGCCAAGAGCTTCGATCAACATCTCAAGAAGCTCGCGTTGGGAAGCTGGATCAAGGGTCAGATACAGAAAGCTGTCCTCCTTAGCACGGCACGCATTGTGAGGAGGTTTCTGTCTCTGTGTCCTTGACCACCGATAGTTTGGACCTTGTTCCCGCTATCGGGGGGATTCTGTTTTTTATATTTTTTAATGTATTTTTTTTATATTGTATATTAAAAAATGTATCAAATAAGAGATTAAAAATAAATAAATGTCATAATAATAATAAGTATCCGACGTGTCTTCATCGGTCGGAGTGTAAACACAAGAAGGCCCGCAGGACTCTCAGCTCTGGCTTGCCTTCATTGGCCGTCCAGAGAGGAGCCGCTAGAGCTATATGCTCCAGGGGTGGAAGTGTTAAAGGGCATCACGCCGCGAGTAACTTCGGAGAAAGCGCAGCACACCTCTCGACATCCCTGAGTCACTCACACCGGTGTTGCCCCCGGCCGTTTTCCTGGCATTTCGGGGGCCCATCTAGTGAGTGGCAAGCCACCGCCTGCCGCAAATAACTAGCAATAAAAGCAGTTATGGCAGGCGTCCGTCCCTCTTCTGTAATAGCCCGGTATTAAGTTCACCCAAATCTCATCTCCATAGACCATTTATTTTCCATCACACTTCGCAATAGTCTCAACACCTGCCGAGACCTGCTTATGGGTATGTCGTTCCATTGACATATCCTGGAGCGGGTCACGGCGGGCGTACAACATTACATCAAACTTCTCAAAGGGGCCTCTACGCGTTGGATCCATATCCCCGCGCATGCCTATCAAATGACCGGGCTTGACCCGTGATTAAAAAGAGATACATAATAATAATAATTTTATTTAATCTCTCTCACAAATAATTGATAGGAACTATTAAATAGGTTCACTTTGATTTTAGGCTGGAGTGTGTGAGAGACTGGTGCCTGAGCTAGGTATAACCCTGTGTTACAGGTCACCAGGTTCTCACCCGTGGACAGATAGTATTAGCAGCCTATTACATTTCATGACAATATTGGTGGAACCACTAGAGTAACAACCTATTCACAATAATTGTTTCACAACAATAATTTTAAGAAAATTAAAAGATAACATTAATATTTAATCAACAAGTCTCGTAGAAGTACAATGCAACAAACTAAAGTAATTTATATGTTTTATAAATGCATTTATATGCCATATATATTAATAATGCATGTAATCTGTAATAATAATAAAAATACAAAACATACTATATAAAGTTATATATAACGAAGATATATCAGTAATTACAAAATAAATACCCATAATAGTCATACAGTACAGTTAATAAAGCTATGCAGGCGATACAACGAAAACAAAAGAAGAGAAATACACTGAGAACCCGAGACCACACAACCCAGCAATGGGTATTTATATACCCATAGGCCTATTGCTGGCAAATCAGAAGGGCCTCAGTTTCGTCATAGGTGCGAGCGATGAGCCACGTACTCAAAATCTTTCTACAGGCATATTTGGTCAGTGTGTAAAAGGACAGGATAGAATTAAGTTTGTTATAAAGTATACGGCCGAGGAAATTATAAAATTTACAAGAGAAACTAGTGTTTGGAGAATAATCATGTAAACGACACACCGCGCCTCTACGACGTCTATCAAGAAGCGAGTAATCGTATTCCAGTTCAGAATGCTTCCGCGCAATAATACCGAGAATGAATAGCTGTCGGACAGAGAGTACTTGCCATTTTTGAAATAAATCATATGTAGGATACCGGAAAGGCAAACATAGGGAGACTTTAAGGATTGTGCGTTGGGCTCTTTCTAATTTTAATAGGTAAGTTTTTGCGGAGCCACCCCAAGATGACACACAGTAGGACAGCAATGTTTGGCAAAGTGCAAAATATACAGATTTGATAATCTGAAAATCAGCTACGTGTCTGAGTGTTCTAAAAACGTAAATTAATTTACGTAGCCGGATTGTAAGTTGATCAATATGCGCATAGAAATTAAGGCCATCATCTAAAGTAATGCCAAGATATTTAATCGTATCAGACTTTTGCAAGTTTAGGCAGATGCACCCATCCGCAGAAAAAACATTACAAGAATGCGCCTTAAGGCTAAGAAGAGGGCAGTTATTAGAGCGATGGATAGAAAAAGTTAGATATTTAGTCTTCTGTACATTTAGTGTCAGGTGATTACAAGACAGCCACTGATTCACAATATTGAAACCCACCTGTGCATATTGAAACACTTGGTCCCATGAGTCTGCTTTAAAAAGAAGAGCAGTATCGTCGGCATATGCAATAATTTTGCCATTACTGATGTTGAGTAGACACAAGTCATTGAGGTAAATTAAGAACAACGTAGGGCCTAAGATACTCCCCTGCGGGACGCCAAAGATAACAGGTAGTGCACAACTCGTCCACCTATCAATTTTTACTTGTTGCGTACGCCCAGATAGGTAGTCAGAAAAAAGTTTTAGAGGGAGGCCACGAACTCCCAGTCGTTCGAGCTTCGAAATTAGCTTAGGGATAGAAACGGTGTCAAACGCCTTTGCCAAGTCTAAAAAGATGGCAAGGCATTTATCATGTTTATCAAGATTATCCACAATAGTAGAAGTCAGTTCATGAACTGCATCATCCGTCGATTTCCCCGCACGAAAACCATACTGAGAAGGAGAAAGGAGGTTGTTAGTCTCAAGATAACCAGTTAGTCTCTTGTTTAATAGCTTCTCGAGTATTTTTGACAACGATGGTAATATCGATATCGGTCTGTAATTATTTACAAGATCTCTGTCCCCTCCTTTGTGAATGGGGATAACCAATGCTCTCTTAAAGACATTTGGAAAAACACCAGTGCTGATAGACAGGTTGCAAATGTGTGTTATGATAGGAACCAGTATAGGTTTATATTGCTTGATCAAATTTGCAGTTATTAAGTCAATACCTGCAGAGCAGTTACTCTTTAGGTTGGTTATAATTTGATCGACTTCACTTTCGTCAGTGGGCAGTAGCATGAAAGAATTTAGAATTGAGCTGGAAGGAAAACAATTATTAGGATGCTCTGAATTGACAATTTTTTCTGCAAGATATCTACCAATATTAGTAAAGAAGGAATTTACATTATCTACCCTCTCCTGTATTCCCGCAGAGGAGCATGCTAGAAGTTGATTGCAGGCATTAACTTTCTTAGGCATATGGGATATATCTTTAATAGCCTCCCATAGCATCTTCTTATTGGAGCCTGCTTTGTTTATTAGATCCTTCTCATATGACGTTTTAGCTTTTTTTAAAATTTTATTACAAAAATTCCTATACCTTGTGTAAGTTAGCTTTAGTGTTTCATCCCGAGGAGAATTTTTGCACTTTTTATGAAGATTATCTCTATTCCTCATGCATCGCAAAAGACCTGGTGAAATCCAAGGCTTAAATGTTACTTTACGATTGGGAGTTTGCACAGTAACGGTGCTTGATATAATTGCTTGAGACAGAGACTCAATAAGTGAAGACGCCGCCACATTTGCATCGGTGATGGTAAGCATGTCTACAAAATTTATTTCCCTTATAGCCGTGTCTAAGGCCACAGCATCAATTCTTGATTTTCTTTTGGGTGGATAATGATTAGGATTTCTTTTTAAATCAAGAATTAACGCCGTAGAATTGTGGTCAGTTACCGAAGACTGTATCACGTAGGAATGGGCCCACAAACTTGTTTTGATCATAAAATGATCCAAGCATGTACGTCCATGCGTGGGTGTTGTATAGGCTGGAAGGATGCGATGTCCTGCCAATAGGTTCAAATACTCAGAAGCACTCGAATCCAATGTACTCTCGACTATGTCAATATTAATGTCACCACATAATATTACATTTTTGTAATGGGAATATTGCTTTAACAGAGTATTTAGAGAGTTAAAAAATCTTTCCAAGTTTTTATATCCAGGTGGCCGATAAATAGCAAATAAGACTGTTTCCATATTTATAATCAATATAAGACAGTTGGCATCATTTAAATTGGGTTCAATTATTGAGTGATTAATATTTTTTTTACAATATACGACCACTCCCTCACTTTGAGTAAAATTATTTTGTGTAGCGTAGTAATTACAGTCTGATGACAGTGTTGGTATATTCCCCGTGGATGGTAACCAACATTCGGTTAACACTATTATATCCCACTCAATTTTGGATCTACAAAGCAACGTCATAAAATTAGGAGTGTTTTTGGAAATGCTTCTTATGTTTTGCTGTAGAATCTTAACGCATGTTGGTAGCTGTGGGAGGTCATTGCCACAACATTCAATACTACAAGTCGAGTGATTAGCGACTGTAAAGGCATCGAGATCGCTAGCTATACTTACACAATCGTTATTTATTTTATCGAATTTTAAGATATACTGGTATTAGGAAAAATATTATTAGGAGAAATTTATAAGTATGCATAATACATAGAAAAAATATTGATGTGTATGGGTTACTACATAGTTTATTTGTAGATATTGTAATTATGTAAAAATAATAATAAAAATACATAAGGTTATTAAAATAGGTTATCAAAATATTTTCATAGACATAGGTTTTAATTGTAAGCATTTTTGTGTAAATAATTATATTTAAGTATTTAACATGTATTATAGTTATGTATATATTAGTGCGAATAGTAAGGTATGGTTGTGGTTGCATGTACTCATTTGATAAGATTGTTACATAGACAGTGATTTTACAAATAGTAGCAATTAAGACATAGTGTATCCTAAATGTAATCATACAATATTTTGTGATTGCCAATAGTCAAATTAATACATTCTTTAAATCCTCCTCCGTTTGGATGATGAGAGCCGGTTCTCCTTCCTTACGACGTAAATATGTAAGTCTGAGTAGCAGTCCGTGTCCAGCCATCGTGTAGTACTAGCTACGTTACGGCATATCTTATGGTGACTTGCTACGCCAGGGTTGTCACTAACGTGATGCCTAACCAGAGTTCCCACCGTTTGGAAAGGATTCGACATAATCGTGTTATGTTGAATCTTTTCAATAGATTTGATTTTGCTATTATGTATTTTACACGCTTTACATTTTTTTTTAATTCGTGTTTCTTAAAAGTGTCAAAATGTGTAATATGAGAATCATTAAATGTGCAATAATAATGATAAAAAAAAATTGAGAACGTATTATATCGTGTAATGAGGCTAATCATTCTTACTCTTATGCTTTCTAAACTTTGTATAATATACCAACAAGTTGGTATATTATACAAACCTATTTGATGGTAAGCAGTTATCGCAGCCTGATGATTCTGAATAGCCCGTCCCGATTCTGATGTCAAAACAACGACTGTTTTATCTGAACATTTCCAAGGTGTAACGCGATTCGCTTTTGTTTAGCTCCAACATTAGGGTCGACAGTTTTGAGATTATTAAACTGACACCTTTTGAACTTATCGGTCTTATCTTGCAATGGTTGTGAAAATTTTCGATGATTAACAATCATTTTAATAATAATGAAAGTATTTAACGGTTATCTTTACTTCTTAAGGGGACGGTAGACACTAGTGTTTTAGTTTAGCGTAAAGTAGCGTTGTTTTCCGCCGTGTGTCCGTGGCCATGTGTTTGTGTCCATATGTGGTGGTCCCATATGTCGTGGTTCCATATTAATTAAATCAGGATCTGATGATGGGCTCCCTGAGAAATCGGAAGATAGGGTTGAAATTTATAGACATGGACATCGATACAGTAATTGATGAGTTTTCTGATGTTATTAAGTAACATACACACAATACACGTTTTGGGGTGTAAGTGGTTCATAAACATTTTTGAACCAAAGCCAACTTCACCTACACGCGGTGCACCTTGCTGACTAACAAACGAAGCTTTGGCGAAAAGAGAGGTAGGGAGCGTAATAGTAAGCTACCCGACTGGGGAATGTACCTCCACCTCACAGAATACCGCAGCCAAATAACGGTTCCCTTGAGGGCTGTTGTGTTCCTGCGAGTGAGTGAGGTCACCAGAAAGGAAGGAGATGCTGCGATGGCAGCGGGGGTGGCGGCGCGCGAGCGATATTTTATGTTGCGAGCGTTAATATGGCTACGGTAACCGCTTCACATCAGGCGGGCCGTATGCTTGTCTGCCACCCAACGTAGTATAAAAAAAAAGAAAAAAAATACATAATTTGCATTGGGAAGTCATCTGTAGCGTATTTAAACTTAAGGAAAATTGTTTGAGCGAAACCGCGGTATGTTCGTTCGTAGTTAATAAATAACGCACGGCGCCTGTCGGCGAAGTCAAGGGGATTCGTCGAACAAAGAAAAAGAAGTTAGATTCCGAGGATACGCGGCGAATTCTCAGAAGTAAAAAACTGTAAAAAACTGAAGTCTGCGGCGGGCGGCTACCACGAGGATCCCCCGGTCAGCAGGCAGGGTCTGCGGCTAGCGACCAGCACGACATCGGCGACTCCGGTGCCAGGCGACGTGACTCGAGGACCCGAGTTCTGCACGTCGTTGGCAGTCAGTAAACTGCGGTCCCCACGTGGATGAGAACGGTATGTTCGGTAAAGAATATTAAGTGCGCGTATGGTTCCCGGAATCCCAAACCCTATGTCGATATCATGTCGGGTAATTGATGTAAGGCTTCTCTGATTATACTTGGTTAATTTATTACCGCTTCTCGTTGTATTTCTCCATAAATGAACCCACCCCTAGAGATTAGGTTTAGTACAGAGGTAACCGCTGCTCTCATCAGCGAGGACCCATACTGGCATGGGAAGGTATCCAGGTTCGGTTACCCGGCTGCGAGTGAGTCGGTTTCTCAAGGTAGTACTATTACTTATACCCTGTACTAAGTAACCCAGTTCATGTAAGTAACCCCGAGTACACAGTACAACTATAAATTCTCATATACTTACACATCATGTGACACTGCTGAGCTGAGGAGGAACGATTAGGAGTTAGGCAATAGTGTTGAGTTTTCTTAATTAAGTTATTCGCGTATTTTCGTCTAGAAAGCACCATGACCTACTACTTAGCCATTATTATAATAAATAAATAAAATAAAAATTCACTAAAAAAGAAATATATAAAACTTAAAAAAAAAAACCAACTGAAAAATCCTGACATGAAAAAGCCAAAAATAACTACTACCTATTTCCTGATATTTTTGTCGGTGTAATTTTTTTAAAGTTTGATTTATTCTTTTTAAGCTGGTATAAGACTTGTGTTATCATAATAGGTTTTTAAATTTGTATTTGGCGTCAATCAGTGCTTATGCGAACGCGGGCGCCGCGGCGGGATCGGGACGGGTGTAGTAGTTATCGGGAAAGTTCTTGCATCTGTATTTAGTACCTACAATTAAAGGTGCTACATGAAGGTGATTGCGTTGCGTGTTAGACTTGGCTTGGATAATCCAAAATGCCCGAATTTCACGCAAGCGAAGCCGCGGGCTAAAGCTAGTTATTTTATAATTGTCAAATTTTCTTTTAGTTAATAAAAATATTTAAATATAATATAAATAAACATAAATATTCTTGGATAAATTACACACTGCCATCTAGTCGAAAACTAAGCAAACCTTGTACTATGGGTACTAGATAACTATTATTATACTTATATACATTTTTTTGTATTACCTATTTACATATAATACATAGAAAACACACAGACCAAGACAAACATACATGTTCATGCACACAAATGTTTATCATGTGCGGGGATCGAACCCGCGACCCCGAAGTCAAAGTGGACATTGCTAGCCATTCGGTCACTGGGCTCGTCAAATATAATTGATTTCTTATTCCTTCAATTCTGATTATACCGTCTATGTCATGCTTTATCAAAGTTGCCAGCCCTATATTCAACCGGTCGTCAGCAAACGATAATGGACCTTTGTACGCGCTACGCGCATGTTGACTTTTTGCCGTTTACCTGTGTTGCTTTTTTATAGCCCTTTTATTGGGAGACTATCGGACATATGTTTTATTATACTCGCGCACATTTATATCAAGTGTTAAAATAAATATGAGTAAGTATTATCACATAGTTGAATCCATAAATAATTTCTATTTTGTTTTTCTAGGTTTCTAGGTCTATGTTTTTAAGGGCAATATGTTTTTTGCCACCCGAGTAGAATACGTATATTCTGTAATGGCTCATGGGATAAAAGTAAGGTAGTGGCAAATATTTTCTATTAGGTATTATGTCATTACGTTATAAATGCCTTTTAATTAAACATTGCACTCATGCGTTTAAAGAATAGTTTAATACCAACCGAAAATATGCAGCCTTTAGAATGTACAAACATCGGGTGTCTATTCTTTTCCCGGCATAATTTCTGGATTGACAGATAAAAGCAGAAATCGATACTAATTATTTTCATTTAATTGCTTACTGAATAAATCTTATAACAAAATGAGCGCCGTTTCATTGCGAACACGATGATATGCAAAAAGTCTGGTATGAACGACGGTTGTCGAATTTTAAATAGTGAAATTGTAATACTGCCAATTATTTTTTAGACAACCATTCGCGATAAGTATATTTCTTAATATAAATAATAAATTTAATATAGAATATTTTTCATCGCCTAGACAGATGGGTGGAGGTCGTCTCTACTTCGGATCCTCTACTACAAAAATTATGATGGCGATGTAATTCATTTACATAGGCGAGAGACCATTGGGATGAAATACGATATGAGAGCACAATAGTCTCTACTGCGATTTACCTTTGGCCGTGCTCGACTGTCCCTTGAATGCAATGGCACTGAGACATACAGCAAGGTAGGACTGCAAACCTTTAAAAAAAAATCCCGAACATAAACGAATTTGTATTCCTTTTGTGTAGATTACCAGTAAGTTGCTGTAGAGGTTCTACGTAAGTATCAGGGTAGCAGGGGTAGTATTAGCTTTCGCTTATTGTTCGATTTCCGACAGATAAAGATCTCCACATGATCGCTCCTCAATGTTCCATCGTTCATTCACTGTCTTAGTCCGGAATGACAGGGTGGCTCGCTACTAGGCCTACATAATATAATGGTTATCTACTATTCATTTAGGAAAATAAATACCCATAAATCGTCATACTGGGCAGACAAGTTCGTGACTGTCAACAGAGCCTCAACTGCCAAGTTAGCAGGATGTACCATGGGCAGATGAAGTTAACTTTGAAGATCATTGTGAGAACATTTGCTATACATTGAGAAGTTTTCACGCCCTCGCCCGCGGCATCTTTCTGAATGCTATGCTAACTGGCCGCGCAACACTTGCAAATGCTCCATCTACTTTAGTGTTATGGTTATTAACCTGCCGCTCAATAATTATCGGCCAACAAGTTGGACTACATGCTCGCGGTTCTTAGTTCCTTGTGTGACATCTGTCACTGCACATTGAGGTTATCGTACCCTCGCCAGCGGCGTCTTTCTGAATGATGGCTCGTCGATCAATGATTGCAAATGGTCCATCTACGATATATTTAGTATTTGTGTTATCAGCCAACAAGTTGGACCACATGCTCGCGGTTCTTAGTCCCTTGTGTGACATCTGTCACTACACATTGAGATGTTATCGCGCCCTCGCCCGCGGCGTCTTTCTGAATGCTAACTGGCCGCTCAATGCTCGCAAAGGCTCTATCTACGACATCTGTGTGCTTGAGCTCGCAGCCTACTTTGATACGAGCCTGCCATACCCCCTAGCTATTTTACTGTGT
Organism: Hypsopygia costalis; assembly: GCA_937001555.2. Taxonomy (NCBI): domain Eukaryota; kingdom Metazoa; phylum Arthropoda; class Insecta; order Lepidoptera; family Pyralidae; genus Hypsopygia; species Hypsopygia costalis. Next base: position 23,994,387 of record OW443338.2, on the reverse strand, counting down.
GATTTAGATTACCGTCTGCTGGTTTTTAGTGTTTAACAAAAGACACTTAGTATTTGATGATTTATTATTAATATTTTTTTATCTTCATCAGAGCTGTCGATAAGTGCCTATGAGTGACTGAATAGACCAGCTAAGTAGTCTGTGAGTCACTGGTAATTTTATGATCAATATTCAATTCCTACTTCATTGTATAGTTCTGGGTCACAAATGCAGTATCCCTTTGTTCGTTAATAATGAGTTTTAAGTAAGGTATTTTAAATACGAAACGGGGGCCCATCACACTTTTCCACCACTGTATCACCTGTGTAGCCAGGATTAACAGCGGTGACCACCAAAAAAAACCGGACAAGTGCGAGTCGGACTCGCCCACTGAGGGTTCTATACGTAGGATCATTATAAATAGTTCAGGAATCAAACCCCTTATTTTTTAAGATTTAATTACAAATGTATAGTTTGGAGATTTATTCTTGTACTTGTAGTCTATAACGATGTTACTTGCCAAATTTCATAGTTCTAGGTCAATGGGAAGTACCCTATGAGTTTTGATTCCCTAGATAATGTCGAAATATGCGTTTTTTGCTGAAGAAACGGCCGTATCTTTTTTTTACGTAAACTTAGTTTGATTTTTTTACAACTTCATGGGACCGCAGACCTGAGTATACAGTTCAAATTTCAGCTTGATTCCTCCACGCATTCTCGAAGCTTTTGGAATTTGACTTCCCCTCTTGTCAGTGTGAGAGAGAGCTATATGGCAAATAAGGCATTGCAAGCCTGAAGAGATTGACGAGCTCGGTGGCGTAGCGGTCAATGACGCGGCTTCGACACCAACGCTCGTGGGTTCGATTCCCACATAGGACAAATATTTGTGTGCATGAACATATCTGTTTGTCTTGGTCTGGGTGTTTTCTATGTATCATAAGTATGTATTTCTAAAAAAAAATGTATTTACGTATGTTTATCAGTTGTCTAGTACCCATAACACAAGCTTCGCTTACTTTGGGGCTAGATGGCGCTTTGTAATTTGTCTGACATAAAAAAAAAAGAGATGGCTAGTCAAGTGAAGTTCAAAATTAAGATTAGTAAACAAACAATAACTTATCTATCTTGAGATAATAAATGATTAAACTTGGCATCAAATACACCTGCACATTAATTACAGTGGCATCTGAGACGTCTTTGAACCATTCTTCGGAGTCAAATATTGACAGAACTACCCTCCGGATGCTAGCATCTATATACTTGCAACTATTGAGATATGAGATCCATTCTGCTTTGTGTATTTTTTCCATGTATTACAAAATGTATTCACGTAAGTATTAAGCAGCGTAGAATGAAGACCGCTATGCTCGAAGTGAAATAAAATGAAATGAGATCATTTATTCTGCCATTGGGACCTTGTAGGTACTTATCTTATGTTTAGCACCCTTGCTGCCAACGCTGCAGCTCCTTTCTGGTGACCTCACTCACTCTCAGGAACACAATAACCCTCAAGGAAATTGTTATTTGACTGCAGTATTCTGTGAGGTTCTTCCCAAGTCGGGCAGCTTACTATACGCTGCACCCTATCTCTCTTTTGCCAAAGCCTGTTTCGCTAGTCGGCAGGATGCACCACGGACATGTGTTGGCTTTGTTTCAAAAGATCACAGTGAGCCACTTACTCCTCTTCTTCTACACATCTTGTTATATCGATATAGAAATAACCGAATGAGCTTGATTATAGCTTATTTTTAGAGTGTAGCAACGAGCATGTGGGTCACCTGATGGAAAGCAATCACCACCGCCCATGGAGATCAGCAAGACCAAGGGGTCGCCGATCCGTTGCCAGCCTATTCTCCTTCCTTTCTTTGTTTCTGTTGACCTCACTCACTCGCAGAAACACAACAACCCTCAAGGGAATTGTTATTTGGCTGTGGTATTCTGTGAGGTGGAGGTACTTCCCCAGTCGGGCAGCTTAAATATACGCTATGCCCTACCTCTCTTAAGGACACGAAGTTTCCACCCTGTACATACACGTTACATACCCTATCTCTCTTTTGCCAAAGGCTGTTTCACTAGTCGCCAGGCTGCACCACGTGCAGGTGAGGTTGGCTTTAGCTCGAAAGACCGTCGTATGCCACTTACACCACTTCTTCTACTTACACATCTTGGAATATCAATGGCGGATTTGCCTTAAAGCCAACTAGGTAGGGACTAGGGCGGCCAAATGTTAGGGGCGATCGGAGTAGGGTATTACCGAAGGGTAATCCGTACAAATCACAAACTAGTACTAGTACCCATAAAAGTATTGTATAAATACGTATGAAGCTGTTAAATAAGAACCAAGATACTATATAATAAGGAATAAGAAGTCAGCTAATGAGAATCGAGACACGACCTAAGGCGACAACGATACTACCTAGGGCGGCGAAGACACGGCCTAAGGCGGCCAATGCTACAAATCCGCCTCTGTCTAATATCGATTTAGAAATAACCGAATGAGCTTATTTATAGTTTCCACCCTGTACATACACATTACATGCCTTTCAGTTCATAAGGGTGTAGTAGGTAGTAGGTAGGTTCCATAGAAGAAAATAATTTCTTAGAGCTATTGGCTCGGACGGAAGGGTCACGCGAGAACAGCATTAACATACTTGTACAATACAGAAGTGCAATTTCTAATAATTAATAGTTCGCTTACGATGTCGAGTTATTGTTGTTAATCACTTTCTGACAGATTTGTTACTGTAACAGCTTTTACACTAGGCAATAAAATTTTATCGTTAATATGATCCGCTATATAGTTAGGGTTCCGTACCTCAATAAGAACAACATATTATCCCAGTCCCACGCTGGCCGTGTGGTTTACGGCAGACTAGAATAGAATCACTCCGTCTCTTCCCGTGTATGTCGTACAAGGCTACTAAGGGTATTACAAAACGGGTGTTTTATAATGTATTACCCTTAGTCGCCTTGTACGACATCCACGGGAAGAGACGGAGTGATTGCACGCTGGCCAGACGGGTTGAGCTAAGTTGAGTCTGGCCAGCGTGGGGAGTGTAGGCCAAACCCTCCGTCTGTCTGGGACGGACGAGAGAGGGTCATGCTCCTGTAGTGGAGACTAAAATGACCTGATGATGATGATTATACCATAGCATATTACAATTTCATCTATATCATCTTGATTATTGATGATTAATGATGACGAGCTCGGTGGTCGAATGGTTAGCAATGGCCACTTTGACTCCGAAGTCGTGGGTTCGATTCCCGCACAAGTCAAACATTTTGTGTGCATGAACATGTTTGTTTGTCTTGGTCTGGGTGCTTTCTATGTATTATAAGTATATATTTACAAAAAAAAAATGTATTTAATTACATTTATCTGTTGTCTAGTACCCATAACAGAAGCTTTACGCTTAATTTGGAACTAGATGGCGCTGTGTACATTGTCCAGAAATATTTATTTATTTATTTACTACAGTACGTTTCGTAAGTTATACCACAGTTATAGCACAGTGAAACTGTGGAATCAACTTCCCTCAGCGGTATTTTCGAACGTATACGACATGGGAGCCATCAAGAACAGAGTCTATATTTCCCTTTAAAGGCTGGCAACGGATGTTTGCTTTCTATCAGGTGACCCACATGCTCGTTTACCCCCCTCTGATATAAAAAAAAAATTACCTCTGTTATTTTTCATACATTTCACACTAAGTACTTAGTGTGAAATGTATGAAGAATAAGCTTTCCCCGTCCACCTATGTCTGGTTAAGCGAAAACCTACCCTTAAAATCTTACTGAAAGTGTCAAGCGTGATGTAACCTAAGGTGTGAGTTTCATAACCTGATTAATTATATCAAATTGCACTTAACATTGAAAGTGCTTTATGGTAGACTAATTAAAGTAATTAGACACTTCGGTTTTCATTCCCTATTCCGGAACAGTATTTAGTGACGTAGGTACCAAATTAAATTTATTAGATATATTACTAAATGTGCTTCATGAGAAGGAACTAGATCTACTAGAAGTTGCTGCATTGGCAGCGGGGGTTGCGGCGCGCGAGCGATATTTCATGTTTTGAGCATTAATATGGCTATGGTAACCGCTCCACATCAAGCGGGCCGTATGTTTGTCTTCCACCCGACGTAGTATAAAAAACCGGACAAGTGCGAGTCGGACTCGCCCACCGAGGGTTCCGTACGTAGTATCAATATAAAATTTGATATTTTTCATTATAAATAAGAAATAATGCGTCGAAAAAAATAAATAAAATATATTTTGCAATGTGTAAATCAAGCCCTTTCATATGATACCCCATTTGAACTAGTAGTTTCAATTTGAAATTTCGACACCCTATAAAAAATATAGACCCCCTATTTTTTAAGATCTATTTACAAATGTATAGTTTTGAGATTTATTCCTGTACTTGTAGTCTATAACGATGTTACTTGCCAAATTTCATAGTTCTAGGTCAACGGGAAGTACCCTATAGGTTTTGATTCCCTTGAATGTGTCGAAATATGCGTTTTTTGCTGAATAAACGGCCGTAACTTTTTTTTACGTAAACTTAGCAGTTTGATTTTTTTACAACTTCATGGGACCGTAGACCTGAGTATACAGTTTAAATTTCAGCTTGATACCTCCACACATTCTCGACATAGAAATTCTTGACAGACAGACAGACGGACAACAAAGTGATCTTATAAGGGTTCCGTTTTTTCCTTTTGAGGTACGGAACCCTAAAAAAACAGAACTACTATTAATAGTACACACCTTGGAACTTTATGAAGGTATATATGTATAAAAAATGCCATAAAAATCCTGCTGCGAAAAAAACCATTCTGAAATTCAATATCACATTTCAATACTCATTTCTCAATATGTCATCCATTTTCTTGAGCACAAACCCCTCATAATCCAAAAACACAATGCATCGTCTTCAAGGACATCTCACCACCCTTTGTTTGTGTCGTACAAACACAAAGAACGTTGGTATTAATCTAACATCTTCGTGGACCCCCTGGTGGTGCACGGGAGTTTTATTCAATGCGAGCTGTCCTGTTTACGCCCTTACGGTGTGTGTTATTGTCGGTAAGGATAGAGTACAAATGGTTCATTTATATTTTCTATGTATCATAAGTATGTATTAACAAAAAAAAATGTATTTAAGTATATTTATCAGTTGTCTAGTACCCATATTCATATTCATTTATTCACTGGAATTTGCAACAACAGGTACAATCATAATTGTAAGTTAGATCTTAGCAATTTTGTTACAAATTTACCTTTTCAAGGCATTGTGAAAAAATATTATTATTTAAAACTTTTAATTACATAACAAATTAAATTAAATTCAAATTTAATATTAGGAATTGAACATTATTATATTAAACTATTCTTAGGTACATGTCAAATTACAATATGTCAAATTACAATTATGTCAAATTGATTATGTCAAATTATATTTGTCATGAAAAATATAATTTAGTATATATATATACTAAATTATATTTTTCATGTCAAAATATTCTTTTAAATCATAAAATGAAATCTTAATTAGGATATTTTTAAGGTACTTTCAAATTCACTACCATTGAGGGCTTTTTCGGACTCGGGTAAATGATTGTACACTTTAATGGCCATGTAGTAAGAGCCATTCTTATATATGTCAAGATGGGCTGGGGGTGCAACTATATTGTTTTCACGGCGTGAGGCGTATCTACTAGGCTTATCTGCAAACTTTTGGAAATAGTGAGCGTGTTTTCGTATATAACACAAGCTTTGCGCTTAATTTGGGACTAGATGGCGCTGTATAAATTGTGCAGAAATATTTATTTATTTATATTATTACTAGCTGGCCCAGCGAACTTTGTATCGCCTTTTCCGATGAGTTATATATAAACTATCCCGTTGGATCTCTCACAAGTTGGATCAAACTACACACACTGTGCAAAATTTTATTAAAATCGGTTCAGTAGTTTAGGATTCCAACGCGGACAAACAACGTGATGTGAATTTTTTATATATTAAGATGGTAATCGAGACACTTCCACCACTGTGTCTGCTGTGTAGTCAGAATTAACAGTGGCAACTGCCAAAAATGCAATGAACAATGAAGTCCATTGTAGTCCCGAAGATAAAAAACTACTACCTTAGAACTGACAGTGAGTTTAATCAGAAGAAATTTGTAAAAGTAGGAAGGTATTTGAATTGAAACTGGTTAAGTATGTTTATCTGTAGGTATCTAGTACATATAGTACTAATTTGCTTAGTTTTAAACTAGATGATGATACATAATTGTCAAGGAATATTCATTAAAATAATGGGTGGCTGTAAAGTCGGTTCACGGACGATAATTTTACGTGAAAGATAGATGCGTCACAAACTGAACGCTGCCTCTCTATCGCATCTTCCGCGGAACGTGACAATGAGTCATATTTTTTCGCGCGTGCAGCCGGCGTTCATCGATTTATAAGACGTTGTTACATCAAAATACTTCCACAGCTTGCGGTAATTTTCAATAATAATATTAGTCTAATCCGGTAGAATAATTAACTTAAATATAAATTTCTAAAATCCTAAAATCAAGCCCTGAAATTACTAGAACAACAATATACCTACTTTTTTTATATACTATGTCGGGTGGCATACGAACATACGGCCCGCCTGATGTGAAACGGTTACCGTAGCCATATTAAGGCTCGCAACATAAAATATCGCTCGCGCGCTGCCACCCCCGCTGCCATCGCAGCATCTCCTTCCTTTCTGGTGACCTCACTCACTCGCAGGAACACAACAAGGGAACCGTTATTTGGCTGCGGTATTCTGTGAGGTGGAGGTACATTCCCCAGTCGGGTAGCTTACAATTACGCTCCCTACCTATCTTTTCGCCTGAGGTTCGTTTGTCCGTCAGCAGGGTGCACCGCGTGCAGGTGAAGTTGGTTTTGGTTCAAATATGTTGATGAACCACTTACACTTCAAAACATTCCATTGTAAAAAAGGAACGTTGTTGTTGTGATTTCTTTAATTAATTTTGTATACACACTAAACATAAAAAAGTAATGTGATTTATCCCTATTAGGGAAATCTTCCAATCAAACTTTAAATATTTTTATAGATTTTTTTAATTAATTACGGACGGATATAAATATACATACCGTACCACCAGAGGTTCGGTCAGGGGTACGGTGGGTCTGAAGTATTATTGTGTATACTATATGTACATTGTGTACCGTTGTGTAAAAGCAAAATAATTACAGTTCACCAAACTTAATGCCCGTATGTCACAGTAGAAAGCACCCCTGTGCCGCCGCCCAACTGCACTTTTTAAGTGATTTCTTTTATTACGAAGCACGGCCATGAAAAAACCGAATAAGAATCCATATCGGGTGAAAAGTGCTCTTTTACGACATAACTTTATGGTGTAATGAAAGATGATTACATTAATGCTCTGGTCATGCGAGTAGAGAATGTAGAGATTAGATATTGAAAATCACAGATGGTTCAAACCAGACGTCCCGGTTTTGGCAGGACGTCCCGCTTTTTTAGGCTATAGTGTAATGTCCCACGTGCGGCACCATATGTCCCGCTTTTGGCAGTGGACGCCAAAAACGATGATTTCATTACTGAAATTAATGGACGGAAAAAAAATTATGCAATTTAAACTTTAACAAACTGAAATATTTTTGATTTTTAATTGTTTACATTCATACCAAAAACACTTACCTATTCATTCTATAAAAAAAAATCTATTTAACGAATGTATATTTTTCTTGTAATCCCGATTTTTTCAAACGTGTCCCGCTTTTTTTCTTTCAAAAGTCTAAAATCCCGCTTTGATCCAAAATTAATCTGGCAACGCTGGTTCATACACAGATCGTCCCCAACAGATTGTGCATGGATAAAGCACTGATCCGTGTCCAAGTTCCATCGATGTATTTTCATTTATGCCTAGTTTCGGGAACTAGGCATTAATGAAAATGCATCGATGGAACTTGGGCACGAATCAGTGTATTTAGTATCGACCAGACATTAGACCCGTGATCATCGCAAACAGTGCATATATTTAATTAGACTATGAACGCTCACATTATATTGGATATCACCTGTAAGCTCGAGATCAATGTCACGTTCTTCGTGCTGGTTAAATCGATCACGCTAGTTAAGTAACATCAACCGTAGGCTGTCTATGGATGGATTTATATAACTAGAGCTTCTTCGAGTTTCGGTTTAAAAGAGAGGTAGGCCATAGCGTATTTTAAGCTGCCCGACTGGGGATGTGCCTCCACCTCACAGAATAACAATTCCCTTGAGAGTTATTGTGTTCCTGCGAGTGAGTGAGGTCACCAGAAAGAAAGGAATGAGTATAGACTGGCAACGGATCGGCGACCCCTTGGTGTTGCTGATCTCCATAGGCGGTGGTGATTGCTTTCCATCAGGTGACCCACATGAACGTTTGCCTCTTATATAAAAAAAATACGTTGGAATACAATTTGTCCGCTATATTAGATGTGCTGTGGATTGCGTTTAAGTAAGCATTCGCAAGCGTTGTATATTTCTGCTTTCATTAGGTAGATAATAATAATTTCGCATTAAATCGTCTCTACATTTACTTCATCTTTGATTCATAAATTCGAGTAGCCGACGACCACATTTTACGAGCAACAGGACAGTCGCACTGGGAGTTCGGCAATAGCACGCTAGTGATATAGACCAGGGCGGGAAGCCTCCACATTATGAATCGTTAAATTCGACGGTAAATTAACGAGAAATGCGCCACACGCTTACTGCCGAATTATAATGAAAAAAACATGCACGTGGTGCACTTTACCGTTAAGACAGGTAACTATGGCGAAAGAGAGGTGAGTAGGGCATGTTGTGCACGACTGAGGTGATACCTCCACCTCAAACAAATAACAATTTCCTTGGGAAATGTCGCTCTTCGATGAGTGATGGAGGTATGGAGAAACAATAATAAAATTACTTAGTCCACCCAGTACTCATTTCCATAGCCCATATAATTTCCAACACTTTATATGTAAAAGTCTCCATGCTTGCCAAGACCTGCTCATAGGTATTTTCTTCCATTGATATATCCAGGAGTGGGTCACGGCGGGAATACAACATTACATTAACATTCTCAAGGGGCCCCTACGCGTTGGATCCATATCCCCGTGCACGCCTATCAAATGACCGGGCTTGACTCATAATTAAAAAGTGATACATAAATAAATAATAATTTCTTTATTTGTACCCCAACAACTTTACAAGTTTAGGAAGTAACTACTACAAGAGAGACTTATACTCTAACTACTAAGAAGTAACAACTACAAGAGAGAAATATACTCGTAGTCTGTTCATGACACAAGAGTGTTGGTGATTGGTGAAAGTGATGAAATTTATCATAGCTGAAGACTATGTGCACAAATTGATACTATTGCATACATTGGGGTGTAAGTATTTCATCAACATCTTTGAACCAAAGTCAACCTCACCTGCAAGCGGTGCACCCTGCAGTCTGAAAAACGAGGCTTTGGCGAAAAGAGAGGTAGGACATAGCATATTTTCTAAGCTGCCTTCACCTCACAGAATACCGCAGCCAAATAACAATTCCGTTGAGGGTTGTTGTGTTCGTGCGAGTGAATTTGGACACCAGAAAGAATGAAAAGAAGGAGTATAGGCTGTCAATGGATCGGCGACCACTTGATGTTGCTGATCTCCATGGGCAGTAGAGATTGCTTTCAATTAGGTGACCCACATAAAAAGTGGGTCACTTTTCTTGATCTTTCTTTGAGGGGATCTTTTTATGAGGGGACTTTTTTATGAATGTTTTATTTCTCTATTAAAAAAGAAACACCGTTACATCTGGTATCTCGCGGCATGAACAAACCATGTAGTAGTGGAGAACTGGCGCCTAAACTAGATTTCCGAGGATTTTGAATTACAGGTCACCAGCTCGTAGGCTGACAATACATTTGTATCGCAACATAAAATATCGCTCGCGTGCCGCCACCCCCACTGCCAACGCAGCATCTCTTTCCTTCCTGGTGACCTCACTCACTCGCAGGAACACAACAACCCTCAAGGGAGTTGTTATTTGGCTGCGGTATTCTGTGGTTCCCCAGTCGGGTAGATTACAATTACGCTCCCTACCTCTCTTTAAATCTTGAAAAAATACTTATATATAGCGAGCGTAAAATTAATATACCTATATTAACTTTATGATTGCGTGTGTCTATATATGGCTACGGTGACCTTTTTATTTCACATGCCCACAGCAGCTGGAGCAGAGACGACCAAAGCATTCATGGCAGTCGCATGTAACTACTAACGGTAGTGGGTGGGTGCCGGCCGGCAGTAGTTTTCATGAACTAATTGGTGGCGGAAGCACGCAAAGTAGTATAGATCAAATTGCATTTATATAACAGCCGAGCCAAACGCCTGTTACCAGTGTCGTAGAAAAAAAGCTACGGTTGTTCTAATATCTATGCTTTTAATTTTCTGTTGACGTAAAACAATATTGAAATAATAACATCTCTATGGATATAGACATAACAATGACGCTGCACCGTGATTCACGCAGCGTTATAAATCAAAGACGAGAACTAATGGTTCCGTAAGATGGATATACTCATTATAACGAACCCTGGAAGGGTCGGCACGTAGACTGCAATCTAGCTTAGTACTTAGTTAGTTTATAAGTTCTTATGGAGGTAGGATCGGACTGAATGCTAGAAGTGAGTGTAATGTGAGGCCCTATGTGTACACCATGTTGTTTGCAGACATCGTTGAAGTGAGTTTCATGTAATCGGAACGCACTGCAAACGCGTTGTTATGCTCTAAAGTGCAGCAATGCAATCGTAGTAAAAAAAACTTTTTCAAATTTAGCAGCGCTGGTGCCTGATCGTGAAACCCGCATCGACGGCTCGCATGAACATGGTATACACAAGGCTTTACATACTAAAAAAAAACAAATCGAAAAAGGCATCTTGCATGTTGGTACAAACCAAATAGAAAAATATCAGAATGCTTAGTGGCTGCCTCGAATTAACATCGACTTGACTGTAATTTTAAAAGTTTTTAAAATTATACAGTACGATTACGTATGTAGTACTACTGCGCAGTACATATAACTATTATTATGGCAAAGTGATTGAAGAAGAGGCACTTTCATAAAGTAACCCTGACACCTGAATCCGGTTTTTTTCTTATTTGAGAGGGGTAAAGCGAGCATGTGGCTTACCTGATGGAGAGTAATCACCACCGCCCATAGAAATCAGTAACACCATGGTGTCGCCATTGTTGCCAGTATTTTAAGGGAAAAGTTGACTCTGTTCTTGAAGGCTCCCATGTTGTTTCATCATCATCATCATCATCATCAGCCTGTATCTACCCACTGCTGGATATAAGCCTTCCCCAATGTTTTCCACCAGATACGATCCTTCGCCTTCCGCATCGAGCCGCTCCCAGCCACTCTCTTTAGGTCATCGGACCATCTAGAGGGAGGGCGCCCAACACTTCGTCGTCCTACGCACGGCCTCCACTCTAAGACCTTCCTCCCCCATCTGCCATCACTTACTCGGCAGATGTGACCCGCCCATTGCCACTTCAGCTTGCAAACTCTGAAAGCTATGTCGACAACTTTAGTTCTCCGTCGAATTTCTTCGTTCCGGATTCGATCCCGCAGAGAAACCCCGAGCATAGCCCTCTCCATCGCTCGCTGCGCAACCTTTAGTTTGTGAACCCATGTCGTTTACGGATTCAAACAGAGCCCTTGTAAAACAGATTCGATATTTTTAATAACTATTATTTTTTTATATGAAAATGGGGCAAACGAGCATGTGGGTCACTTGATGGAAAGATTCTTTTAATAAATAAATAAATAAATAAATAAATAAATAATCACCGCTTAAATGACACCCCGGCCACTCGATACAAATGTCCCGTCGTTTACTACTACATAAACAATGGTGTCTGTGCACAGAGTGAATGAACGTGTGTGCGTGCGACGCGATATAAACTGTTCCAAATTCGTCTCAGAGCGGAGGTGAGGTCGATACGAGAGAGCAGCAGGGAGTGGCCTTACTGTACTTAGTACTATTACTTATACTGTGCTTAAATATAACATGCCTCCCCAAACCGTCTGGCCAGCGTGGGGAGTGTAGGCCAAATCCTCTTTCTGTCTGGGGCGGAAGAGAGAGGGTCGTGCTCCTGTAGTGGAGACTAAAATGACCTGATGATGATGATGATGATGATGAAATATAACATGTTAACTGGGTTTTGTGGTTGAAGCACTTCAAGTGATACTCGCTGAAATTTCATAAAGAATGCCTGGCGTCTGAGAAGCGGTGGACTTAATCCGGATTTAAAATTATTATGGTAAAACAAGTGTTTGCGGCGGCAGTAGCCGTGACGGTCGCCATCTTAATCTTTTAACGGCAAAACTCCGCCTGAAGATTATTTTATTATAAACTTTTATTTAGTTTCATTGCGTCTGTAATCTTTAATCTTAATCTTGGTGCCTCATTTCAGTGTCCGAATGAGTTTAAAATTGGCACACTCGTTTTTTGGCCTGAATTTTTGGGGTGTAAGTAGTTCATCTACATCTTTATTTATTTATTTTTAATTTATTTATTTAATCATAAACAATTTTTACATTGTGTTTGATATCCATAGTCAAATATAAATGTAGGTACTAATAGATAAAATTTATATAATATTAATTAACTGGATATTTAAAATCATCCTAAGTAATATTATAATTGAATTAACTTAGTAGTAGTAATTTTAGAACCAAAATTTAAACCTAAGACAACCTCACTTGCACGCGGTGCACCCTGCTGACTGACAAACGAGGCTCAGGCGAATAGAGAGGTAGGGCATAGCGTATTTTTTAAACTTTCCGACTGCGAAAGTACCTCCACCTCATATTGCCTTTAATGGTGGTCGCCGCTGTTAATCCTGGCTGGCTACACACGAGACACATTGGTGGGAATGTGTGGTGGGCTCTCGTCCCGTTATCCCCGCTGCCAAAGAAGCAACTCCTTACTGTCTGGTGTTCAATTTACACGTCTAACTGCAACTTGCCATGGCATTACAAGAGCAAATCCATCAAGAAACTGCAAGCAAAAACATGTATAAATTTCCTGTCATATTATCTAAGATTGATGATAATCAATTGACCCCCCTGTGCACAGACAAATAGATATACCTTCGTTCTCCTAACTTACTGCATCACCGTACTTTTGCGAACTAATTTTGTGATCGTCAATCAATTAGGGAGCATAGTTTTTGCTCTCGAATCACTGGAGAGCAAAGAATATGTAGGAAGAAAAACAGACACGACTTTCGTTTGAACATTTTTTAATAATTCTGATGCAAGCACTTTCATATAATTTTACATATAGTGTATGTATTGTTGTTATGTTGAGCAATTGTTTAATCAAAACTCTAGATGGACCGAGATGTCCTTACAAAGGAAGGAAGACTATCGCATTTAATGAAAAGAATCGGAGAAGGCCTATCCATCATCATCATCATCATCATCAGGTCATTTTAGTCTCCACTACAGGAGCACGACCCTCTATCGTCCGTCCTAGATAGAAGGAGGATTTGGCCTAGACTCCCCACGCTGGCCAGACGGGTTGGGGAGGCCTGATCGATGTTTTATAATGTATTTGCCTTAGTCGCCTTGTACGACATCCACGGGAAGAGATGGAGTGCTTCTATTCTAGTCTACTGGAAACCACACGGCGCAAGGCACGACGCGAAGGTAGAGGTACATCACTGAGACAGTCAGCCTGTGACCACGGCCGGTGCAACCTGGTCGAAATGTCAGGCAATAATAAAGGTATCTAAATACCCTTATGCATGATCGCGTTAATTCCCGTTGTTATTTTTCAACTAGAATGAGTTTGGAATTTGTATGTTTTATAATTCCTTGCAAAATAATTTATTCAACAGATAACTTTTGCAGATCATCAGAGGTAAACGTCTGTTGCTCACCTCTGTTGCTTTTCAAAAGTTACGTTACATATTTTTCATAACACTCGACTGTCTGTGAGTTATTTTATCATGTAAGTGATTATGAACTTCGTGAAACCCGCTGCGGGCGCCACCCTTGTGTTTACTCCCGCCAATTTCTTAGCTATGAGAAAATATTAAGACATAGTCCCTAAGTAGATAAGAATTTAAGTACAAAGCATGGCGTCACACATATTAACCATACATAAATCTATATAGATTTATGTATGAATATATACATATACATAAATCTATATAGATTTATGTATGAATATATACATATACATAAATCTATATAGATTTATGTATGGTTAATATAATACATAAATCTATATAGATTTATGTATGGTTAATATGTGTGACGTACTAAATGTATCTGAAGCAGAATGAGGTGTTTTTTCTGATGTGGGGGATAGCTAAGCAGTGAACTAGGGGCCGTATCGCCTAAGACGATTCTTATTATGTCCCAATTTTAACACTAATCCATGCTAACATTTGATTTTCGCAGTCAAAAAATCCTATGGGAATCATCTTCAGCTTGGGCAGGTTACAGCTAAGCTATGAAGATACTACAACTACACCTCTCTGCATGCAAGAAATATCGTTAGGAAGGAATGAATTCCAATCATTTCGGTACAAATATCTAAAATATGATCACAAATACAATCGATCACACGTTACAACATCTACCAGATCGGATCGCAGCGAACAATGGCCACAATATTGTCATCCCAGGCGTCCGGTCACAAGTGCACTGTCCACCCTCTTGCGCTAAATCCGGGGTGTTTGTATACCCTTACTATTTGTTTGCATCAAAGGTTTGCGTTAAATTGCATACAAATGACATTGTGTACAATACAGTAAATAAAGAAATAAATAATATTTCTGGACAATTTACACAGCGCCATCTAGTCCCAAATTAAGCGCCAAGCTTGTACAATGGGTACTAGACAACTGATAAATGTACTTAAAAACATTAATTTTTGTAAATACATACTTAGAATACATAGAAAACATCCAGACCAAGGCAAGCAGTTCATGCACACAAATGTTTGCCTTGTGCGGGGATCGAACCTCGGAGTCAAAGTTGCCATTGCTGGCCTTTCGACCAACGAGTTCGTTAGTTCAATACTCTTTATTGCACCTAAAACAGTAGGGCGGCCTTATCGCTTAGTGATCTCTTTCAGCCAACCATTCGTTAGAGGAGCCCTGAAATAAAGGTAGATGGCGCGGCATATACTACACACCTACTCTACTATATAAATATATACATATGCATACGTAAATATACGTACATAAACTACGTAAATGTACTTAATACGGAAAGTCAGTGACAGACAAAGGAACATAATATGTAAAGAAGTTAAATAGAGATAAGTAGAGATAAACCATTTTCGCAGGGTTGCGATGTCATGATTTCACTGTCGAGAACATTTCTTCGCGTGCTAAAAAATTCGATAAGTCCTACCTCTGTCGCACCATTAAAAAGTGGAACGCTCTTCCGGCGCCTATATTTCCACCTTCCTACAACATGGTATATTTCAAACGAAGTGTGGAGATGCACCTTGCGGGACAGTATAGCAGTGTTAACTGACAGAACTGTCTTCGTCAGTTTCCGCTGCAATTTGAGCTCCTGTTTTTGGTCACCGTCAGGTAAAGTGGAGCCAGCTGAGATGCTAATATAAGTTCATCATCATATACAATAGAGATCATAGATTATTTGAGAGTAGAAAATTGTTCAAACTAGATTAATTATCTCCAGTTATAAACCGAAACATCTTGCTATCCGTAGGTAACGCATGAAGTAATGTTTACAAGAACCATACATTATAAAAAATCCAGTCTGCTTTTAGACCACACGACTGAAGTAAAACTTCGTTAGCCATACTGACTTATATCTACCTCTCAACTTCCATTCGCCGTTTCCGTAACAATCACGTCACCACCAGCTTACTCCCGAAAGCAAGCGTGCATAAAGAAGTTTTACTTCAAAAATTGTGAGTAAAATGATTTCTGATCTGCATGAAATATAAAACGATTGTATCCTTTTTGTAAGGCGCCTTTGTAAGGCGGACTTATCACACATTCCAGTCAACCTTAGAGTATCTAGCTGCTTGGACATTACAGATTGGCAAGTAGAATAGTAATAAATGAAAGAAGCAAATTTGCAAGTAAATAAATAAAATACACAAACAAATATCTATATATATAAAAATCAATGCCACTTTTCGTTGTAATTTCATAACTCAAGAGCAGGCTCACCTATCGAAACCAAATGTTTAGGGTTTATTCGGAATATTTAGTAGATGGTTTAGGTGAAGTTTGCACAAAATCGGTGAAGCGGTTCTTCATTTATCACATTTTTTGTAACAATTGAATTCAATAAATGGCGGATCATTTTGTTAATGGGGATTTTGCAGTCAAATTGAAACTTTTTTCAGACGGGGATTGTTCTGTCAAATTGAAACTTTTTTTAGTGTTGTTATGTCATTCATGCGGTCATTTCATTTTGGACGTGCTTCGACTTTATGTTGCCTGTTCCAGAGTCGGTAGCCGTTTGTTTATTCATGCTCAAAATGGAAAAACAGAAAAATTTGTTTATCCAAATGTTTTGGATTAAGTTTTAAAATAGCTAGCAATTAATAAAATATTTTTTTGTTTGAATAAATGAATTTGGTGTTCCAATTTTTTTTTTTTATTAAAGTGAAAACTTTATACGTAGCGAAGCACGTACCGGGCCGCTAGTATATTATAAAACATTAGTACACGGGCAATGAATATAGTAGATAACAAGTCTCATACCAGGATACGAACGTACGAAGTCGAGCGGGGAAACAATGCTTTAAGACATTCCAGCTTTTCGAAGTTTCGTGGTAGGGGTTATGTAGTAGGGATTTATTTGCTACGTATCGAGTCGGCAGTGTAATTTGAAACCCCAGTGGCTCAATATCGTTTGTTATCATTAGTAGTTTATAATCAAACGTATTGGCAAACTTTATATGTACCCCATCTAATTTACTGTTGTAAGGCTAATACCGTGAATAAGTAGTTAAACCTAGATAATGTATTTAACAAGCCCGTTGAATATACTTTGTCTAAACAAGGTCTGCGTAAAGAACGCTTGCTTAAAAAAATCTATTCTATTAGGATAGTATTCAATTCGATTTTTACTTGAAATACAAGAAGTATTATTGATTTGATTCCGCGCTGCCACCCCTACTGCTAACACAGCAACAAGAGTGACTCATCAAGTATTTGGTGAGACACTCTTGTAGGAATACAATAATATTCCAGGGTAATGTTATTAACCTGTGCATCCTCCCTGCAGTGAGCTATGGTGCAGATACTTCGACACTGACCATCAGAATGGTCCACAAGCGAATGACGGGAGAAGAAAAACATATTAATATAAACATAGGAAACGCATGGACAAAAAATCCTTTCCTTCTAACGCACCCCATTTTACATACATTTAGCTATTTGCATATTGAATTCTAATACCTTTATCACACTAAACCAACATCGTATTTCTGAATGCCCGAAACTCCGGTATTAAGATGTCTATACATAATTTTTCAACTTCCCCTGTTGAAATGCGTTTAGGAGATTGATTATAAATCCCCGGGCATAGGTTAGGGGAGGTTATCGAGTTAACGTTCCAGCACCCTTCTGCCCCTAGTTCTCGGAATTCATCTCAGACGAGATAAATTAATAAATAATTGTAACAAGTTTTCTAGGTTTGATGCAAATATAGTTCCAGAGTATCTATCCAGGAGGATAGGTATATAGGAGTCGGGAATAACTTTGTTCGCACATGCCCTGAGGGTTTATGTAGACGATCTGAAGGCAATATCAAATTCTCGTAAATATGGTACGATCGTAGAGTGGAAAGCTGACCGAATTCAGATTAAAATTTATAAATTGACTATAAGATTGAAAGTTGACCGAATCGAGATTGAATTGTGAATTGACTAAAATTATATACCTACTTGATTTCATTAATTAATTATTAACAATTCTTGTTGTTGGTAAAGTAACATTCTTAGTTTGTTTCATTTTCATTCATATTTCGATACAATCTCGCTTAAATTTAATTTTGAAGTTACATACTGTGTCACGAGAATACCAAATGTGACATGAGATCGAGACTGGATCGAAACTGAATTTTGACTATATTTTAATTACGAGAATTGCCCCTCTGATTTTTCATTCATTAATTATTATTGTTGGCGAAATAACATTTTAATTTTCGGTCATAATTCGATATCCAACTTAAATTATACTTTGAAGTTTCATATATTGATTGACATATATTGATTTGGTATTCTCGTATCTCGAGACTAGATCGGAACTGAATATTGGCTACATTTTAATTACGAGATTTGCCCCTCTGTTTTTTCCGGAACTACTGAGTAATATTACTGAGTATTCCTCAGTAGTTCCGTATATATATATATATATTTTATATATATATATATATAGTTCAATTTTAGACGTTTTTTAATAGACGTGACCAACGGACTCTCACGAATATGACTGGATAGTTTCCACATTTTATAAGAAGCAGCACGTGTAAAAAAAAGAGTAAATAAATAAATACTTCTGGACAAATTACACAGCCCCATCTAGTCGCAAACTAAACAAAGCCTTTACTATGGGTACTAGGTTTTGTCTTTTTTTTTTGTAAATGGGTTTTAATAGAAAACACCCAGACTAAGACAAACAGACATGTATTATGCACACAAATATTTGTCTTGGGCGGGGCTCGAAACCGCGTACTCGGAGTCAAAGTGGCCATTGCTAACCATTAGACCACCGAGCTCGGCAAATACGTATAGTATAGTAGGCGCAATAGGTCAGTATTTCTTAGACGGTATAAAGAGAAGGTATAGTCTCTAATGCACTAACATGTCAGCAACAAAATCTCATAAGATAAAATAATATCCAGACCAATTAGCACTAAAGGAATACATCTGAGCTCATCACCCTAACTGAGGTATCTATTCCTTTCACTCCTTCGAAGTCAGCTGAGACAGACGACCACCCCATTGTATTCTTCAGTCGAATGTTTAATTTGCGACAGTGTTTAATTAATCAGAGTTTGTCTTGTTGATTGTTGTAATGCCAATTATAACTTGGGCCATGTGTTTCTGACGTTGATTTGTAAGATGACAGCAGCGGGTGAACTCAGATGGATTGTTTGGGAATACACCGAAGATGTGTTTGTTGTCTTGGCTGTGAATATCGACATGATTTGTGCAAATAAATGAAGGAATAAAATATAAATAGTACTTTTACATGAAATGGTTTTACTGTAACCTAATATAAAATTTATTTGTAAAAAACTAAAAAAAAAATTCGGGGTGTAAGTCGTTTAACATCTTTGAACCAAAGCCAACCTCATCTGCACGTGGTGCAACTTGCTGACTGACAAACATGGCTTTGGCGAAAAAAGAGGTAAGGCATAGCGTATTTTTTAATCTTTTAATCGACTGGGGAAGTATCTCCACCTCACAGAATACCGCAGCCAAATAACAATTCCCTTGAGAATTGTTGTGTTCCTGTGTCACCAGAAAGAAAGAAAGAAAGGAGTATAGGCTGGCAACGGATCATCGGCCGCTTGGTGTTGCTGATCTCCCCACCAGATGATGCAGAAGCTCGTCCGCCCTCCTCTCATATAAAAAATCGGGTTGCACTCCGGGAGTGCCGGCAGAAGTGAAAACTTAAACATTAACGTTGTGCATTTTTGAATATTTCGGAATGGTTAGTGAATAATTTCGCACGAATTGCTTTATTTATCAGTATAAAAATACTATCATTTATGTGGTAAAATACTATATTCATTTTTTGCGCTATCGTACACAAACATGACAATTTACTTTACATTAAAAATAAACAGCAGGAGCAGGCATACATTTTCGCCGCGCGGTAGAAAGAGAGGCGGATATCACTTCCTCTCCTACGCCGCCTACCCTCCCTCCATCTTACGAATTTTCGATCAGGCCACGTGTCCTGACGCGAGTTTAACATTTTTTAACCATCCTAAAAAGTACACAACGCTGCTAAAGAAGTTTTCACTTAAGAGCCATATTACATTTTGACTGTGATTTTTGCGTAAAATGGCCAATTTTGGCGTTCTCGATCTTGGAAACAAAAATACATTAACAATGTTGACTTATTGAATAGTACAGAATAGCTATTGGTATAGTACATAGCGGCCTCGCTTTTTGTAAATTTTGCTTAACTTTTTAAATAAACCCAAAATTGCAGAGAAAGATTTTCATAAAATGCGCGCATTCACTATTTTGAGCTCCTGGATTGTACTACTGTTCCAAACAAATGAAATAAAAAAAATAGAATGTTATTTGTTATATAGTCGTATAGTACATAGCGGCCTCGGAATTTTGAAATATCATTGATTTAATATAGAAAAAAAACATTCTTTTAACCAAAAAAACTTCGAAAATCGCTTTAAGTAAACTGTTAATTTCTCGAATAGACGATAATATTATTGAGCAAAATTTAAACGAGAATAATTGTTACTTCATGATGAATAAACTTTGTAGCATGAATTTATTATCTTATATTATTAAAAACGATAAATATAACTTCAAAATTACTACAAAAAAAGATGCACCGGCGGCCTTCGCGGGTTTAGTACTGCGCGAGAGCTCGTCAGCGTGCAAATGTAATAGGGCTCTTAATCTCAATAGCACCTTTTAAAAAAATTACTCATCTCCGTCGCTACTATACATCTAAACATTACTGCGGTTACCGCATAACATCAGCTCGGGTCGTTTGCCTATTTAGCAATTGGCGTAGTTTAAAAAAATATTGTAAAAACATCTCTTTGATATTAATTGCTAAATACATTCCTATTTGATTGGCGGACAAATCCGCCTCAGGTGTGTCGATACCCAAACATCATGATGTAGATTATGAGGGGTGGGCGGACCCAATGGAATATTAATAGGTTTTAAAGAGGCCAGGATTACGAGGTAAGGGTTGAGTCACACTGGTCGTCTAAGTTATACATGTACTATGGTTATACGGTCTTTTGTCGCATTATAATAAATATAAATAATTACTTCTGGACACAGAGCCTAAATCTCAAATTAAGCGCAAAGCTTGTGCTATGGGTTCTAGATAACTGATAAATATACTAAAATACTTTTTTTTTTGTAAATATGTACATTCATATAATAAGTATAAAACACCCATACCAAGACAAACAGACATGGTCAAGCACACAAAATATGTTAATCTTGGGTGGGGATCGAACCCACGACCTCGGAGTCAAACTAATCATATCTAGCCATTCGACCATCATCGGGCCAAGTGTGTGTGTTCATCAACTGTGTGGAATGTTTAAAAATTGCAACTAAGGGCCGATTCGACTAAACTTGTTTTTAAACGTGAATAACTATACCAAGAATAAATTTATTCCACGATTTTAATCTCGAGTAATTGAAAGTCGTTTATCGACGCAATCGAACGTATAACTGTGGTATAACCAAACCCCGGCCACTCCATACAAAAATTGCGCATTTGCATGTAGTAACCAAATGACGTCTGTACACGTGTCTATGTTTGAGTGACGTTCTCTAGGGCTGACATTATTCAATTATTAGTCGGACATGTAAGGAGGTGTAAGTGGTTCATCAACATCTTTGAACCAAAGTCAATCTTACCTGCACGGGGTACACCCTGCTGACTGACAGACGAGGCTCTGACGAAAAAAGAGGTAGGACATAGCGTATTTTTTAAGCAGCCCGACTGACGAAGTACCACCACCTCGCAGAATACCGCAGTCAAATAACAATTTCCTTGAGGGTTGTTGTGTTCCTGCGAGTGAGTGAGCCAGAGAGGATGGAGTTACTGCGTTGGCAGCGGGGATTAAAGCGCGCGAGCGATATTTAATGTTACGTGTGTTAAGTGGTTCATCAATATCTTTGAACCAAAGCCAACTTCACCTGCACGCGGTGCACCCTGCTGACTGACAAACGAAGCTCTGGTGAAAAGAGAGGTAAGGAGCGTAATTGTAAGCTACCCGACTGGGGAATGTACCTCCACCTCACAGAATACCGCAGCTAAATAACAATTCCCTTGAGGGTTGTTGTGTTCCTGCGAGTGAGTGAGGTCACCAGAAATGAAGGAGATGCTGCGTTGGCAGCGGGGGTGGCGGCGCGCGAGCGATATTTTATGTTGCGAGCGTTAATATGGCTACGGTAACCACTTCAAATCAGGCGGGCCGTATGCTTGTCTGCCACCTGACGTAGTATAAAAAAAAAAAAAAAAATCATATAAAATATATGCATGCATGAAAATGAATCAAATCATTACGATTTGATTCACTTTCATATTCACATGGAACAAACTTAATTTAAAACTAATACCACACATGACATCACGCGCAATAAACATTGAAATGTAAATAAGAAAATTGTAAACATTAACAATAAACCACCATAACTCAAGTGACAGCAATGTCATATCCGCGTCTGCGCACTCACTTGCTCTTTGAGACATAAACCTGCTATAATGCTATCCTTTTCTCATCTCGTTTTAATTGTATCTTGTATCCTACTTTGACAGACATGAATTAGTTATGATGAAACTATGGCTACCGCATGCTTTTTAGGTAATTTATAAAAAAAATCAGTACTTTATTTCAAAAAGGGATCGAATTGATTTCTTTTTTTGACTTACCATTGGTTGAAACATCCGTCCACTGCACAAGTCACTCCCATTTTTATTTTGTCGAATGAAAAATAAAACACGAGCGACGTCAATTCGCACGTTGTGGCATTCCTTGCGAACGGTTCCAAATCGGTTCCATAGGGGAGGTGAGGTCGACTAGTGAGAGCGGCAGAGAGTGTCCATACTGTACGTTAGTACTATTACTTATACTGTGGTATAACTTTACTTGGAATATAGTGCAGGCGCCACAGGTAGTTGAGTGTGCAAAATATGAGGACCGCATTCTATAAACAGTTTTGAATTCAGAAAAGCTTGTAGATTATGATTCTGAATGTTGCCAGGAAGTTTCTTGGTCCAATTTTTTTTTATACTCCATTCCCTTGGATATCGAGTAAATGGACTGAACAAATGCTTTACAACAATTTTAATCATTGTTTTATTGAAAATTTTCAATTGTTTCTTATGATTAAAGATACTTATAGCTACTAAGTGGAAATAAAAAAACAAAAAAAAAATTATACAAATATTGCTGAAGAAAAAAACATAAAAGGAAATTTTTACGTAATCAAAAATTTTAATTTATATTTGTACAGTTTGTTTTTTTACCCTCGACGGAACGGAGACGGTATATGCGTTATTTGGCAGTTTTATAGTAACTTGTATACTTATTTACATTTATGTTGAAATTTAAAATAGAGATGGCAGCCCCCGACGGATTTTCTTGGATTTTTTATTAAGTTCATAGCATAAATTCTTTAAGTCGGGGGTTTCAAAATTATTTTATCCCTTTTCAACTACGTTTTAACCGTCGTGTGTTTTTTCAAATTTTTAATTTTGTTTTTATTTCAAACTTTTTAGAGAGCAAGCGTAGGTATTACAATTGAAAACCGCATCAGAATCAAACTAGTAGTTTTGGTTTTGCACAAACAAATGTTTACAGCGCCCTCTGGTGAGTTGTCACTGTAACACCTATCTAAAAATATGCACCAATCAAACTCGGATCCATCACTGAAAACCGCATCAAAATCGGACTCGTAGTTTTGGAGATAAATGGCAACATTGGTTGCACAAACAAATGATTACTGCAGCGCTCTCTGATGAGTTGTCACCGTAATACCTATTTAAGAACATGCACCAATCAAACCCGAACCCATCACTGAAAACCGCATCAAAATCGGACTCGTAGTTTTGAAGATATTTATTGGCATTTGGCAACATTGGTTTCACAAACAAATGTTTACTGCAGCGCCCCCTGGTGAGTTGTCACTGTAATACCTATCTAAGAACATGCACCAATCAAAACCAAATCCGTCACTGAAAACCGCATCTAAATCGGACTCGTAGTTTTGGAGATAAATGGCAACATTGGTTTTACAAACAAATGCTTACTGCAGCGCCCCCTGGTGAGTTGTCACCGTAACACCTATCTAAAAACATGCACCAATCAAACCCGAACCCATCACTGAAAACCGCATCTAAATCAGACTCGTAGTTTTGGAGATAAATGGCAACATTGATTTGCACAAACATCCATAGCACCCCAAACGCATGTACCGTCTCCGTTCCGCCGCGGGTAAAAATAAAAAAGTATTAAAAAGAAATAATATTAATAATACTAACAAAACATGCAAATCCTTATTATGCAAAATGTAGATACACATTCTCCTAAAAATGGAAAGTGTATTGCCTATAGTCCTCACATTTTGCATACTCAACTTCCTTTTGCTTTTTGTGCATTCAAGTGCATTTTATAAATTACTCCTTTGTTTTCCTTATTCTAAAAGTGATTGGCATTTCCATTTGACCTTAGATTTATTTTCTACTTCAGTGTTTCTGGGAAGTCGGCACTGATCCATTTGGAACTCCTACTATTATATTATGGAAGTCCGTTTAGGCAGTTCTCCTTCCTCTCTCACATGAAATATTCGATTTGCGAGACAGGACTCTACAAGTAGATAATAGCTATGGGGTAGAGATGTCCTTGTCTTGCACAGGAGGCCTTTGTGCAACACCTTATCAAAGGCTGTTTGTATGTCCAGAAACACGGCAGAGCAGTATTCTTTTTTTTTTTCAAAAGAGGATCGTATTGGTCGATCGATAAGATTTTTGTAATCATTTTATGTAATCATTTCTTTTTATAAAAAAAATATTACATAAAATATCCTTTTATGTAATATATTTTTTTTTCAACAATTGTTTTTTTTTTTTGTTTTTTTATTTCCACTTAGTAGCTATAAGTATCTTTAATCATACGAAACAATTGAAAATTTTCAATAAAACAATGATTAAAATTGTTGTAAAGCATTTGTTCAGTCCATTTACTCGATATCCAAGGGAATGGGGTATAAAAAAAAATTGGACCAAGAAACTTCCTGGCAACATTCAGAATCATAATCTACAAGCTTTTCTGAATTCAAAACTGTTTATAGAATGCGGTCCTCATATTTTGCACACTCAACTCCATACAGCGCCCGCTCTAATAACTAATCGCGAATAACCGAATGAATGATTGAACGACGTATTATCCGGCCAAATAGAAAATGCTTCAAATCGGGTTGGCGCTGAAGCTCAAATCATGTCAACCCATCATTATCGTATTATAGTGTGGGAAAGTAGCTGTCAACGTGCTGTCAAGTTTACTCTCTCCTTGATCCATCTTGGACGTGTAACTATCACTTCTTCGTCACTATCGTCATCGTCAATTAAATATCTTAAACGTTGCATTATGTATTAATTCTTTGTAAATACAAACGAAAAGACAAACACAGCCTCCGACACTGATATTGACACGTTGACACATAAACTAAAAAGCAAATCATATGGCATGACTCACAGACGCCATTAAAATATTCTCGGGTTAGGTCTTATTCCGCCGATTTCGGCGGTATAACAATTTACTCCCGAATAGGCGCACTAATCCTGGTATAGTAGTTGGTAAAACGCAAAGTTGATTTAATCTCGAGTAACTGGCCATTTATCCCAAGTATAAAATTTACTCGCGTTTCGTCGAATCGGCCCTAAGTGATATTAAATATGGAATAAGACAGCCACTAAATTTGGAACAAACGAACAAGAAAAATATATTTCTTTTTAATACTTTTCACCCTTTTTACCCGACTGCGACAGAAGGAGGGTTATGTTATGAGAGTATGTATGTATGTATGTATGTATAATTGTTTGGCACGCTCTGCAGCCTAAACGGCTGGATGGATTTTAGCTTGAGAGGTGTCGTTAGATTCGTATTTGCTGTGAGAGTGACATAGGCTACATCAAATATAAAAAAAAACAATATGGCGGCTGTGAGCCGCAAAATTGTCGTTGCAGTAATGTTTTTTTTCTTCTAAATATATCGATATGGGTATCAAAATAAAGGTCTCGATGACCTTATTTCAAATATATATTTGAAATATTAGTTTTTATGAGACCTCCGTAGTTTTTTGTCCTTTCGTCATTTTTAGGGTTCCGAACCTCAAAAGGAAAAACGGAACCCTTATAAGATCACTTTGTTGTCCGTCTGTCTGTCTGTCTGTCTGTCTGTCTGTCTGTCTGTCTGTCTGTCTGTCTGTCTGTCTGTCTGTCTGTCTGTCTGTCAAGAATTTCTATGTCGAGAATGCGTGGAGGTATCAAGCTGAAATTTGAACTGTATACTCAGGTCTACGGTCCCATGAAGTAAAAAAAAAATCTAACTGCTAAGTTTACGTAGAAAAAAGTTACGGCCGTTTATTCAGCAAAAAACGCATATTTCGACACACTCAAGGGAATCAAAACCTATAGGGTACTTCCCGTTGACCTAGAACTATGAAATTTGGCAAGTAACATCGTTATAGACTACAAGTACAGGAATAAATCTCAAAACTATACATTTGTAAATTGATCTTAAAAAATAGGGGGTCTATATTTTTTATAGGGTGTCGAAATTTCAAATTGAAACTACTAGTTCAAATGAAAGGGCTTGATGTACACATTGCAAAATATATTTTATTTATTTTTTTCGACGCATTATTTCTTATTTATAATGAAAAATATCAAATTTAATAATGATACCACGTACCTACGGAACCCTCGGTGGGCGAGTAAGACTCGCACTTGTCCGGTTTTTTTTTTTTATTCATTACTTATTTTTATAATTATATTTAATTTTTAGGGTTCCGAACCTCAAAAGAAAAAACGGAACCCTTATAAGATCACTTTGTTGTCCGTCTGTCTGTCTGTCTGTCTGTCTGTCTGTCTGTCTGTCTGTCTGTCTGTCTGTCTGTCTGTCTGTCTGTCAAACATTTCTATGTCGAGAATGCGTGGAGGTATCAAGCTGAAATTTGAACTGTATACACAGGTCTACGGTCCCTTGAAGTTAAAAAAAAATCAAACTGCTAAGTTTACGTAGAAAAAAGTTACGGCCGTTTATTCAGCAAAAAACGCATATTTCGACACACTCAAAGGAATCAAAACCTATAGGGTACTTCCCGTTGACCTAGAACTATGAAATTTGGCAAGTAACATCGTTACAGACTACAAGTACAGGAATAAATCTCAAAACTATACATTTGTAAATAGATCTAAAATAATAGGGGGCTATATTTTTTATAGGGTGTCGAAATTTCAAATTGAAACTACTAGTTCAAATGGGGTATCATATGAAAGGGCTTGATGTACACATTGCAAAATATATTTTATTTATTTTTTTCGACGCATTATTTCTCATTTATAATGAAAAATATCAAATTTAATAATGATACTACGTACCTACGGAACCCTCGGTGGGCGAGTCCGACTCGCACTTGTCCGGTTTTTTGTTGTTCTTTCGCCAGTACGAATCCGCCCTAAAGCAGTCGGGATTACGCGAATAATTGGCGCGGTGCGAAATTGCGGTGTATTCGTTTATGGAATATTGCCTTTCATATATTGCCGGCTAATTGTAGGTTTATTAATGTTGTAATTTATCATTATTATATATTTTTGTAAGCACTTACTACATTCATCATCAGGTCATTTTAGTCTCCAGTACAGGGGCACGACCCTCTCTCTGCCGTCCCAGACAGAAGGAGGATTTGGCCTACACTCCCCACGCTGGCCAGACGGGTTGGGGAGTCCTGATCAATATTTGATAATGTATTTCCCTTAGTCGCCTTGTACGACATCCACGGGAAGAGACGGAGTGATTCTATTCTTCTATCTAGTCTGCCGGAAATCACACGGCCATTATCAAAGTAATATTATTGAGTAGGAAAATACATTAGTAAAAATTGTATTGGTATAAAATTTAAATTATAAATATCTACTCCGGAGTACATATGAAACCAAATACAATAAAAATACAACAGGCGCACGGGGTCGATAATGCCCTACTATGTGTAAGGTTAGTTACAATAAAAATAATAAAGTGTTCTGTTTACCGTTGTTTTTCGGACGTAGTCGGACAGTGACGGAGCGGGTCGACGGTCCGAGTGACAGGTGTGTCCGATTACGGCGGCAAGCGGGAAAAATGTGACGGGAATTAGCATCGCGTGAGTAGGAATATTGTGGACATTACCAATATTATTAGCACAAGTATTAATAAAATAATATTCAAAATAATTAATGTCATCATATTACCCAGTGTTGGGATGGGCCTGTCTACTTATTTCATCAATCGATGAAGAAATTCATTTATTGTAATATGAAAAGTTTATTTAACTTAAAATATTCTATTAAAATAAATACTAAACATGACTAACTATATATACAAACAAAAAAAGAAACGGAAATAACAAAAACTAATTAAAATTAATAAAATATGATATCTAAATAGCATCAAAAAATTCTTTCGCATCGCCATCAAAGGGTAACGTGGCCAGAAGGCTAGCAGCATTGCCACGCTGGATGGCAATGCTTATTCGCTGAGCGAGAAATAGGCCAGCCCTCTGGTCGCGGGAAGAGTCGACTAACCTTTTGGAGATGTCCCTAAATGAAGAAATTGTTTTAACTTGTAAGTATTTTTGTTATTTGTAAACAAAAGCAAATTTTTAAGTTAAAGTAGTTAGTTTTTAATTTTTAGTTTTTAAGTTAAAGTATATATTTTTTTTAACTATGCCACAAACCCACCTTAGTGTGATGATTCCTCGTCAACACTTATTCATGACACTGTTGGGATACGGCCCTCCTGTCAATCGCAGGGGTTTAGATTAGACCATACTCCACCACGCTGGTCAACTGCGGGTTGCCGGAGGCCAGTGTTTTATAAACCGCCTAAAGGCCACTGAGATGGCTTAACGACTGTCATCTAATGCCAATAGCCGGGACGACCGAGGAGTTTGAGATAAATGAACCCATCCATGCACAGACTACGGTCGACGTTGCTTAACTTGTGCCTTCAATAGAGTGACACGGGCAACGACGCCATACAAAATCGCCAAAACATGTCAATTAGCAATAATCGTAGATTAGGCAGTTGTGATATAAATCACGAACAAATACGCTTATCCACATAATGTTTTCGTCAAATAGCCACCATTTATTTTTCGAAATCATTACGGGTCGTTTCACTTACACGCAGACGCTTTTTCCGTGGCGTACAAACGCGTGCCTCAATACTGTGATGTGTTAAAAGTGCGTTTTGACGGATCTGCCCATGCGTTGAAATCACGTATACATAATAAAGGTGTTAGTACCAGTAGATATATTTTATTTAAAACTAG
This sequence comes from Hypsopygia costalis, assembly GCA_937001555.2. Taxonomy (NCBI): domain Eukaryota; kingdom Metazoa; phylum Arthropoda; class Insecta; order Lepidoptera; family Pyralidae; genus Hypsopygia; species Hypsopygia costalis. Next base: position 23,965,018 of record OW443338.2, on the reverse strand, counting down.
CTAATCTGCCTTTGGCCGTGTGGTTTCCGGCAGACTAGAATAGAATCACTCCGTTTCTTCCCGTGGATGTCGTACAAGGCGACTAAGAGAAATACATTAAAACATCGATCAGGCCTCCCCATCTGGCCAGCGTGGGGAGTGTAGGCCAAATCCTCCTTCTGTCTGTGACGGACGAGAGAGGGTCGTGCTCCTGTAGTGGAGACTAAAATGACCTGATGATGATGAATCTGCCTTTATTAAGTTCATCAAACTAATATTTTTTTTTGTATGTAACTTGCTTATTTATTTTTATCTCAAAATTGATCGAAAATCAATTTACATTAGGCTACTGTTTAATCTTTATACTGTGTCAATACATGAAGGGTCAATTATAATTGATAAATTAATTGGTCCATGGGTCGTTTGGACCCCTTGTGGGCTTATGGTGATTGTATGGGTATTTATGGGTTATGTCTGCGAGCATAATAGGTCGTTTTTGATTTGCAAATTTTTGGTCCTTTTGCGGATCGTTACCGACCGACTGTATCCGTTTGTTGTTTCTTTAGTCAGATGATATAATCTTCTTTATCTTTATAAAGCAATCATGCCTTTGCATGATTGCCGTTTGCACAAAAAAATATTACATAGTATTCTTGCTTAGGAATCTAATGCCAATGGATTTATCTCTTGAAAGGTTTTTTCTCGCTTCTACTTGATTTCGTATCGTTTACATATCAGCATTAACCCATATTCTACTTACTGATGGGTCTCCTTCTCTTCTTAACCGCGGGAGGGGGGGGGGGGGGGGCATACTCCACTACGATGCTCACAGTATGTACACCGTACGTGTAGTATGCTGTTTACATATTTTATGTGGAACCATGTAGAGCCACAGAAATCTAAATAGTGTCTTGTTATTTAAGATTTCTGTGGACTGGACTGAAATTCATGACTCGTCATGCTATACATATAAGACATATTTCTGCCTGCACTCCGCACTCACTACTTGTGTCTGCTGACCGAGGGGCCTACCGCATATCACTATTGCATTCCCTATTTGATATTTTATAACTATAGAGTTATAAATTTTCTATAAAAGGTACTGAAAAATTCTATAAATATATTTTTTTAGGGTTCCGAACCTCAAAAGGAAAAACGGAACCCTTATAAGATCACTTTGTTGTCCGTCTGTCTGTCTGTCTGTCTGTCTGTCTGTCTGTCTGTCTGTCTGTCTGTCTGTCTGTCTGTCTGTCAAGAATTTCTATGTCGAGAATGCGTGGAGGTATCAAGCTGAAATTTGAACTGTATACTCAGGTCTACGGTCCCATCAAGTTAAAAAAAATTCAAACTGCTAAGTTTACGTTGAAAAAAGTTACGGCCGTTTATTGAGCAAAAAACGCATATTTCGACACACTCAAGGGAATCAAAACCTATAGGGTACTTCCCGTTGACCTAGAACTATGAAATTTGGCAAGTAACATCATTATAGACTACAAGTACAGGAATAAATCTGAAAACTATACATTTGTAAATAGATCTTAAAAAATAGGGGGTCTATATTTTTTATAGGGTGTCGAAATTTCAAATTGAAACTACTAGTTCAAATGGGGTATCATATGAAAGGGCTTGATGTACACATTGCAAAATATATTTTATTTTATTTTTTCGACGCATTATTTCTTATTTATAATGAAAAATATCAAATTTAATAATGATACTACGTACCTACGGAACCCTCGGTGGGCGAGTCCGACTCGCACTTGTCCGGTTTTTTATAAAGGTTCTGAAAAATCACAATAAGAGAAGGCACAGGGCTGTGATCTATGCTTTCAGTAGGATCATTATTAGTGACGACTAAAAACAAAGGTACGATATTTGGTGCAGTATATAGGACGCACCGCTTGTTTGTTTAGATTACTCGAATGGCACTAGTCACTGTATTAAATGCACAGACCACCTAGCCTAGGTAGGCTGGTCTGTGCTTGCTAGCAATCACAGACAACCTGAAGGCCAATTCTCGTAATTTTTCTACGAACGCAGATTGAAAGTTGACCGAATCGAAATTGAATTGTGAATTGACTAAAATTATATACTTGATAAATAATTAATTATTATCAACTCTTGTTGTTGGCAAAGTAACATTCTTAGTTTGTTTAATTTTCACTTATATTTCGATATAATCCCGTTTAAATTTAATTTTGAAGTTACATATTGTGTTACGAGAATACCAAATGTGACATTTGTGAGATCGAGACTGGATCGAAACTGAATTTTGACTATAATTTAATTACGAGAATTGCCCCTCAGATACAGTGGGCTCATTGAGGGATAGAGGAGTACGATACTTGGTGTTAACTGCACCAAGTATTCACCTTTGTTTTTGGTCAAAGGTACGTTATTTGGTGCTAACTGCACTAGTAATACAGTGTAATACAGTGACTAGTGCTGTTCGAGTAATGTAAACAAATAAACAGCGCGTCCTAGATCTGCGCGGGGAGAGCCCCGCGCAGATCTAGATCGAGTGATTTTCAAAAGTATTTAAAAGTAAGTATTTTGTAAAGTAAAAGTAAATAACTTAGAACAATCAAGAAAAAGTAACAAAACTTTCAGCCGACTACGAAAAAAAATCACTAAAAGGTAAAAATCGACCTATTTTATCCGGGTCATAATAAAATCGATTGACACTTCAAGATTCGATGAATAGTTTAGGCGCTCCGTAGCGCCTAATATACATAAGTACATACATACATAGACTGCCCAAATCATCATTCTTTCTTTTGGTTTCGTAGTCGGCATAAAGTAAAGAAATTAATATAGTCGGATAAAAAATGGGATATCGCAGAGAAATACTGTATACCTTCACAAGACAATTAAATTAAAAATTTGCAAACCTCCGAGCTTCTAGTCTAGTCAAGACCTTTCATTTGATATCCACATTGAGGGAGTTGTGAAAAAAGTATTTTTGTGGCGGTTGCCATCTTGGACCAATTTTCATCAAACTTAGCAAAGAACACTCCCGACTAATTCAGCTTTAAAAAAAATATCATACGTTCGGGAGCTACGATGTCAAGAACCGACACACACGCACACACAGAGATACGTAAAACATATAAGACCTCGTCGTTTTTGCGTCGGGGGGTTAAAAACGGTGATATAGCGAAATCGATAATCTGCTCATCAGCAGATGAATCGCAGCTTTTGCTTCCTGTTTCGAATAAAAAATATATTTACATCGAATAAATTACATTTTTAAACTGTCGAAACATTTGTGATCACCCCGATAAAAACTTGAGTAATGAGGTAATTCTGAGACCTTAAAAGAACCTGTAATTCAGTTGCGTCTTATCTTTGGCGATCAATCATGCATTATCACTTTCACCCAAATTGCAATTACAATATTCAAAATAATATACCTTGTCTGCTTGTACTTGGCTGTACCTAGAGTAATACAACTGTTTATGTAATGGTACTGTTAGTAGTATTAGTAGTAGAGTGTAGCCACTCTCTGCCGCTAACCTAACCTAACCTAACCTAACCTCACCTCCCCTCTGAGACGAATCTGGAACAATTTATATGGCGCCGCACGTATCATCGTTTCATTTACGCTATGCAGTCTTTGTTTTTGTAGTAGTTCATTCACGCTGCAATATTTGTATGGAGTGTCCGGGTTGTGGTAATATATTCCCAGTATTGAATAGTCCAGGGAAGTGCTACGGATGCTACCCGTCCTCGTGATTATATGGAACCACATTATTATATCAATAAAAGAGAGGTAGAGTAGCGTATCTGTAAGTTGCCCGACTGGAGAAGTGCGTCCACCTCACAGACTACAGCAGCAAACAACCAAACAACAATTCCTTGGACTAAATTTGAGTGATTTCACTCACTCGCAGGAACACAACAAACCATAAGGGAATTGGCCTCGGTATTCTGCGAGGTAGACCTCCACCTCACATAATACTTCCCCACTCACTCACAGGAACACAACAACCCTCAAGGGAATTGTTATACATAATGTTCATTTCATTTCGTTGGGCAACTAAATTGATTTACTTTTTTTTTAAATTTATTTCAAAAGCAAACGCTAGCTTCAAGGCGGCCGACTATAGTTATTAAATAAATCAATAAATAAATAAATATTTCTGGACAATTTTACACAGCGCCATCTAGTCCCAAATTAAGCACAAAGCTTGTGTTATGGGTACTAGATAACTGATAAATGTACTTAAATACATATATTTTTTTGTAAATACATACTTATATTAATACAAAGATTAAAAAAAAACATAATTATATTAATACAAAGAATATTAAGTTAAAAGTCTGTAGATGCAATCTTCTTTTTAAGTATACAAGCGAAGTCGTAGAATATGCTTAGTTTTAATATCTCACAATATGCAAACTCACGATTTTAATCAAATTTTCTGTACATTTCGTTTTGGTGCATTATTTGGTATGTGAATGACGCAGCAACATTTTAGCGCTAAAGTTAAGGTCTCAGTATACGTAAAGAAGCGGGACATCAGACGAGAAAGCTGATAACTACCTAAAATGGCAATAGCTACTTTGACTGCGGGTTCGATCCCCGCACTAGACAAACATTTGTGTGCATAAATAAGTATGTTTGCCTTTGTCTGGGTGTTTTCTATGTATTTTAAGTATATGTTTATTAAAAAAAACTATTTATGTACTTTCATTAGTTGACAAGTACCTATGGGTATGTACTATAGTACAAGCTATGCTTACTTTTAATATTTGTATGCTCTTTTTAAAGCAAGAAGTGGTTTGGTCAATATATTGATTTTTATTAAAAAACCTATTGTATGTACCTGCTTCTACAAATGATTTGATTTGATTTGAGGCTAGAAGGCGCTGTGTATTTTTTCAAAAAAAAACAATATCAAAATAAGGTACGTTTTCAATCACTACAGTTTCCCGCGTCCACGTCTCAGATGGGAATATTTTTAAATTAAAATTAGGTATAAATAAATTCCTTTTGAATGCGTATTAAAAAAAATTGCAACAATAGACAACTCAGTGAACGTCAATGAAAATAGCTCGAACTTTTTTTAAGGACATACAAATAAATAACCCCATACACCTTTGAGTGTTGCCAAATTATCCCCTAGCTCCCTTTGGAATAAACATTTTAATCTCTTCAGACGGGGTGGCTAATATAAAGCGTGCCACAGACGTATGTGAAATTATTTGTTCTGATAAAAAATAATCTAATAAAATCTCAATGTTAGTTTATTTTTGTTTGAAATAAATCGAAAATACAAAATTACATCATCGATGTGTGGCACTTGACGTGATTTTACAGTTATGGGCCCCTTATAAATATGTTCAATATTGTACCTACTATTTTACTAATTTGTATTTGCATAATAAACTTACGTATCTTTGTAAAATGAACATAATACATATAAAACTTTGTTTTTAGGATTCCGAACCTCAAAAGGAAAAACGGAACCCTTATTAGATCACTTTGTTGTCCGTCTGTCTGTCTGTCTGTCAGTCTGTCTGTCTGTCTGTCTGTCAAGAATTTCTATGTCGAGAATGCGTGGAGGTATCAAGCTGAAATTTGAACTGTATACTCAGGTCTACGGTCCCATGAAGTTAAAAAAAATCTAACTGCTAAGTTTACGTAGAAAAAAGTTACGGCCGTTTATTCAGCAAAAAACGCTTATTTCGACACACTCAAGGGAATCAAAACCTATAGGGTACTTCCCGTTGACCTAGAACTATGAAATTTGGCAAGTAACAACGTTATAGACTACAAGTACAGAAATAAATCTTAAAACTATACATTTGTAAATAGATCTTAAAAAATAGGGGGTCATATTTTTTATAGGGTGTCGAAATTTCAAATTGAAACTACTAGTTCAAATGGGGTATCATATGAAAGGGCTTGATGTACACATTGCAAAATATATTTTATTTATTTTTTTCGACGCAATAATTCTTATTTATAATGAAAAATATCAAATTTAATAATGATACTACGTACCTACGGAACCCTCGGTGGGTGAGTCCGACTCGCACTTGTCCGGTTTTTTTTATACCTTTGCACGCTGAGCATCGTTGAATTTTCGAATATAGTTTATTCCAAAGTTCAAGGTTGCTCAACGTGTACCTAAATAAATACCGGGCTACCTGGGTCTGTTAGGACAATAGGCTTGTATCCCATTTTTTTTTCGATTTCTTATTTAAAGACGTCACAATAATATAAATATAGGTGAAATAATTACTTCGATTGCATAAAAACTTCTCGAGATATGATAACTTGAAGATCACAATTTTGGACTATCCCGAAAACGCTCCATACAAAAGGCGTTATGACGTCACCACGTTATGACGTCACACCGTGCTATTTTATATGCATTAAATCAGAAATTTGTACGACAGCTATGTTAAATATTGCGTTTATGTAGCCAGTGCCGTAACAAAAGTTATAGTATTTTTTATTGTTTCTACAATGGTAATATTTATTTTTTATAATTTCATACCTTTAAAATGGACTTTCCCACCAAACTTTGACCGCACATAAAACACGTCGGACATAAGTTATTAAAATTTTAAGATACCAGATCGTTCTCGTTTTATGTATTTTACGTTACTGACAGTGTTTTTATAAATTTGTAACATGGGCAACAAGCCTATTTCGAATAAATTGAATTTCAAGAAGAAAACCCATACAATTCGATTTATCTAAGCACTAAATGATCAACATCATCATCGCTTTATTTATGTATCTCTAGTATGTATGTGTATGTTTATTAAATATATAATTATGCTATGTATGTTTAGTTTATTTTCTGCAGTAATTATAAATACAAGTTTATTAGTCGTAGTGTTATATTTTATTACTTAAATGGTTTTGTTTTGCTTCTTCAGAACCGCATGCATGCTCCAAAGGTTGAGAATGCTTTAAGCGTTAAGTCCGCCTTTTTTTTATAGTGGTAAACAAGCATACGACCCGCCTGATGGAAAGCAGTTACCGTAGCCTATGAACGCCTGTAACACCAGGGGCATCACACGCGCGTTGCCGACCCTTTGAACTTGCCTTTTGTACCCTTATGTAATTTGTGGACAATAAAGTTTTAAGTAAATAAAAAAAAAATATCATCCGTATTAGCACAGATTATATTTTAATAGTTACTTTGTAAAGATACAAATATTAAGTGAAAAATTAGTGTAAGGTACTTCGATAGCTCCATGTATGGAAATGGTTGGCACATATCAAATATATTATACAATCTCAAGATAATTTAAATTGACTTCCCCTCTTGGCAATGTGAGAGACAGCTATATATGACGAGCTCGGTGGTCGAATGGTTAGCATTGGCCACTTTGACTCGAGGTCGCGGGTTCGATTCCCGCACAAGACAAACATTTATGTGCATGAACATGTCTGTTTGTCTTGGTCTGGGTGTTTTCTATGTATTTTATGTATGTATTTACAAAAAAAAATGTATTTAAGAACATTTATCAGTTGTCTAATACCCATTACACAAGCTTTGCGCTTAATTTGGGACTAGATGGCGCTGTGTTATAGTCCAGAAATATTTATTATTTTTATATTATACAATTCAAGATGATTTAAATTGACTTCCCCTCTTGGCAATGTGAGAGACAGCTATATTTGCCATATAGCTGCCTCTCACATTGCCAAGAGGGGAAGTCAAATTCCAAAAGCTTCCTACTCCTACTAATTTCTTCTGATTAAATTCGTTGTGAGTTGATGACAAGATGATGTAAAATGAAGATTCAGTATTCGAAACATAGTATGCAGTACTTCTAACGTTTGTCTAATAGACAATAGGCTATTTTCCAATGTTTAAAAATTGTATAAATTATTTAACAATATCGTAAAATACACAAAATTATAAAGATCTGCAAACTTTCATTCTAATATCTTCTGTCCGACTTATTTTAGGGTCGATCAAAGTTTGGCGGGAAAGTCCATTTTAAAAGTATGAAATTATTAAAAAATAATATTTCCATTGGAGAAGCAATAAAAAATGCTATAACTTTTATTACGATACTAATTACATAAACGTAATATTTAACATAGCTGTGGTACAAATTTCGGATTTGATGCATACAAAATACAAACCTGTGACGTCATAATTCAGTAGTCTTTTGTATGGAGCGTTTTGGAACAGTCTAAAAATTGTGATTTTCAAAATCTCGAGAGATTTTTGTGCTATCGAAGTAATTCTTTCACCTATGGTTATATTATTGAGACGTCCCTACATATCAAACCGAAAAAAATGTTAGTCAAATAGCCTATTAGGGAATTGTATTTTTTAAGCACAGAACCAAAAAAATACTTATGTTCGTGAATGGGTGCCTACGCACGCACGAGGCTGGAGAACTCCATAATTCGCAGCCTCTTCTTCGGTAGGCAAAGCACCTGATCCCCAATTAACTATTTCGACAGTTGGAGTTATTTTTATTTAGGGTTACAAAGTAATACGTATCTTCGGTCTTGTTCTAAGATATAGTTAAAAAATGTTTTGTCACTTTCATACTTTAAGTAATTAATTTCCTTCAAGAAGGAGATGGTGCGTTGGCAGCGGGGGTGGAGGTAGGAGAGCCTATTTTTTTTTTTTTATACTACGTCGGGTGGCAGACAAGCATACGGCCCGCCTGATGTGAAGCGGTTGCCGTAGCCATATAAACGCTCGCAACATAAAATATCGCTCGCGCGCCGCCACCTCCGCTGCCCACGCAGCATCTCCTTCCTTTCCTTTCTGGTGGCCTCACTCACGCGCAGGAACACAACAACCCTCAAGGGAATTGTTATTTTGCTGCGGTATTCTGTGAGGTGGAGGTACATTCCCCAGTCGGGTAGCTTACAATTATGCTCCCTACCTCTCTTTTCGCCAGAGCTTCGTTTGTCAGTCAGCAGGGTGCACCGCGTGCAGGTGAAGTTGGCTTTGGTTCAAAGATGTTGATGAACCACTTACACCCCAAAACTCACGCCCCCTCCCCCCTGATATTTTACGTTGCGAGCATTAATATGGCTACGGTAACCGCTTCACATCAGGCGGGCCGTATGCTTGTCTGCCACCCGACGTAGTATAAAAAAAACCGGCCAAGTGCGAGTCGGACTCGCGCATAAAGAGTTCCGTACCAATATCTATAAAAACGGCAAAAAAAAATCACGTTTGTTGTATGGGAACCCCCTTAAATATTTATTTTATTCTGTATTTTAGTTTTTTTTGTTATAGCAGAAACAGAAATACATCATCTGTGAAAATTTCAACGGCCTAAACTATCGCGGTTCATGAGATACAGCCTGGTGACAGACGGACGGACGGACGGACGAACGGACGGACAGCGGAGCCTCAGTAATAGGGTCCCGTTTTACCCTTTGGGTACGGAACCCTAAAAAGGACGACACTGAGAAAATTAGGAGCTCGATGGGTTAGTGTGCGTGTCCATCTAATCGAACACGCAAGTTAAGAAACGTGAACTACAGCCTGTTTATATATGAGTTTATTTATTTTGCAACAACAACAGCCGGGACCGACAGCACAGAGGGGCTCTGTGCTGTCGGTCGGTCCCGGCTGTTGTCATCAGATGACAATCGTTAAGCTTAGACAGTTCTTTTGAGCAGCTTGAGAACACTGACCTCTGCCAACTCACAGTTAAGCAGCGTGGTGGAATATGCTATAGACTTCCTTCAATTGATGGCAGACCCGTATCCCAGTATTGAGATTAAAAGGGATATGTGGATGACAATGACAAATAATTTTTATATTCGTTTAACAAGTTTTTTTACACTACGTTGGGTGGCAAACAAGCATAAGGCCTGATGTTAAGTGGTTATTGTAGTATACAGATGCTTGCAAAATTAAGTATCACTCGTACGCCGTCCTCTTCGCCGCTATCACATATTCCGAAATTGACTGAGCTATCCATATCTAAATTAAAATAAATGATTTGGCTGGAGTTTATCAATACCCTATATTCCTGAAAATGCTCCATACAACAGGCTACTAGGTTATGACGTCTTAAGCAATTATTTTGTATACAGCAAATCAGAAATTTGTAGGACAGCTATGTTAAATATTACGTTTATGTAATTAGTATCATAATAATAGTTTAGTATTTTTTATTGCTTCTCCAATGGAAGTATAATTTTTTAATAATTTCATAATGTTAAAATGGACTTTGCTACCAAACCTTGATAGAAGATATTAGAATAAAAGTTTGCAGATCTTTATAGTTTTGTGTATTTTACGATAATTATTGTTATATAATTTATACTTACAATTTTTTAACATTACTATAAAGCGTATTGACAGGATGCTTTTTGTTGGTAACAGCAGGTACGTACAAGCAGGTTTTGGTCTCCAAAAAGCATTGGAGGCTATCACACGATATATGGGTACTATGCAGCAAGTCGGTAATCCGGTCGCATCTGTGGAACGACCGCGCAAATTGGGTGCGAAATCAAATAAAAAACATTCGCGCCATCTACGACGGGGAGCAATATACGGGGAGTATCGCTATGGTAACTAATGTGTATGTCGCAATTTCAATTTGTACATGTAGTTTGCAAGGGAATTGCGAATGTGATGGAAAAAGAAACGAGTTTTAGTCAGCTGAAGATCTTTTTTTTTTAATTTTACTGCTCTGCATACAAGTGTTTTTAATCATAAATATAACTATACCTCGTCAACCCTTACTCATCCTACTGCTGAGATACGGGCTCCCCTTACTTGAAAGGGTTTAGAGCTTACTCCACCCCGCTGCTCAAATGCGGGTTGGCGGAGGCCAGTGTTTTAAAGCAGTCCAAATGCCACTGACTTAGCTTAACGAGCGAGCTTAGATAGGTGAGGTGGCAAAGTAGACATTCGGAAAAACCGCTTCGAAATCTATAAAATCGCCGGTTTTAAAAACTCCCTGATAATTTTCCATTCGGTATTCAAAAGATGACTAAAAAAATCTTGCAATCTACTGTCATGTATAACAACTATTCGACAGACGAGATCGGTGGTCGAACGGTTAACAATGGCCAAACAACCAAGACAAACATTTGTGTGCATAAACATATCTGTTAGTCTTGGTCTGGGTGTTTTCTATGTATAATATGTATATGTATTTACAACAAAAAAAATGTATTTAATTAATATATATATATACCTGTATGTATGTATATATATATATATATACATAGATATATATATATATATAGATATAGATATAGATGTATATATATATATATATATATATATATATATATATATATACATATATATATATATATATATATATATATATATCTGTTATCTAGTAACCATAGTACACAATCTTTGTTTAGTTTGGGACTAGATGGCAGACTGTAATTGGTCCATAAATATTTATATTTAAACATTTACTAAGTCATTCAATTAAATTATAAAAATAATGTTCCTTCTAAGTCCACCCCCATTTCTGATCCTTGTACACTGGAGTGCCTGGATCGTCTCTTGTAATCAACCTACCATCATAAGCACGCTACGTGAGTGTTTTAAAACCGTATCATTGCTAAGCAGTGCATTTCTAATGAATACTTAGACTAAAATAATTCAATTTTTAATTAAAAATAATTATAAAGAGGATGATATTTAACATTCATCCTTACGTAAAAATAGACTACAATATTTTATATATAGACGGACCTTTGGCGAACATCACGGCAGTAAAAATTTACTACAAAGTTTTACTCAATATCTACGCATGTATGCATGCAGTTGCGTACTGAAGAAAGGAAAAAAACGTGAACATACTGGAAGGCATTTTCAATAATTGTTACTGATTAGCATTAATGTCTTTTCGCAACTTTAAGTGACGCGGGACTGAGTGAATACCGGGCGATTACCTTGCTTTCATTTTCACACCAGGGATTACATTAGGCTAAAAAAGCGGAACGTCTGGCAACATTGTGTGGAACCCTCAAAATATGTAAGTTTATTTCTGTAAACTATAGTATGTAAAAAGTTCTGCCCGTCTTCCGGGAAAAAAGTTATCGCGTGACACAAGATTCCTTAGTCGCCTTGTACGACATCCAGCGCAGAGCAATGGAGTGGCACAATTTTATTCTGCCGGCTACCATAGGGCAAATTTAAGGGTTTCCCTCGATTTTTCTGGGATCCCATCATCAGACCCTGACTTGGTGAATATGGAACCACCTCGCAATTACCCTTTCAAATAAAAAAATTGAATTTGACCATACATGCTTATAAAACTTAAGGGTTTCCCTTGATTTCCCTGGCATCCCATCATCAGATCCTGACTTGGTGAATATGGGACCACCTTCCATCATACCCTTTCAAATAAAAAAAGAATTATTTAAATCGGTTCACAATTCGCAAAGATATCGAATAACATACATACAAAAAAAATATTCAGTCGAATTGAGAACTTCTCCTTTTTTGAAGTCGGTTAAAAATACCTGCCATAGCAAAACATAATGATAATTTCAAACACCCCATGGATATTAATGTAGACCTAGTCCTTTGAACCTAGGTATTAAACCCTGTCAAAGGCACACTAAGCAAAAATTAATCTATCTGGTCTGAAATTGGAGGCGACATCGATACGTGGTCCCTCGAACCCTGGCTCAAACCAAAACATGGCGTTTGAGATCAAAGCGACAATGCGGGAGGGTGAATTTGTCTATGTGACTCTCAATTGTCGACTTAGATTTACTAGATGTGACCTTGTTCGCAAGTTATATCGCGGATAGACACAGTCCACGCGTGAACTCTGAGGTGGGTCTGAGGAATCAGTCGTTATCTTTGATCGGACGTGACTAGAGCTGGGCAAAATGTCGGGTATTTGTGATAAATTCCCAATTAGTATATATGAATGGCCCCGTTTTTGGAGCATAAATAGGGAATTTATAAGTACAAAATAAAAAAATATTTTTTTAAGTATTTTTTATTGTGTAGGTATTTTTTTAAGTATTTTTTAATGTACCATTTTTGACTGCAAAAATCAGTCGAAAGTAGTATTGACCAATGGCGATGGTTATATTAGGTTATGATTGTAATTAATAAAAGCCAAGTGAGCGAGGCTCGCCTTCTGTTTGGAGATGAGCTAAGGTACCTGTGGCTTAGCTAGTCAATCATATAAACGTCTAGGCTTTAAGTATCTGACCTGAAAATCAGACAAAACGATTTTGACTAAAAACTTTAGTTATAGCACAGTATAAGTAATAGTACTACGTAATTATAGTTTAGATAAAGTATAGCGACAGTGTTAGGCGATACAAATGCTGGCCAGTGAGTTCCATACTTCAATTACTTTACATTTGGCTTTATAGAAGCTGAGCTGCATACACCACAACAAAATGCTGCGTCCGTGACACTTCCAGCGATATCATATCAACGCAATACTCTAATAAGTGCGGTGAATGGCGACACCGCTGTCATTAGGGCACAAAGAGGGCCCGATGCGTTGTATGCATCACATGCACCGGTACTTACTTACTGTTGAAAAATATTTTGGTTATATATAGATACATGAATATACCAGTGTATAAGAAGTACATAATATAATTACTCTAGCAGCCGCCCGGGACTTCAAAAATAAAAATAAATAAATATTCTTGGACGTATGTCCAGCACACACACACACACACACACACACACACGCGCGCGCACGCACGCACTCAGCGCCATCTAGCCCCAAACTAAGAAAAACTTGTACTATGGGCACTAGATAACTGATTTACGCACTTTTGTTTGTAAATAATGTTATTATTGATTTCATTTAAAATCACGGGATAATCACGGTCATTCGGTAGACGTACGCAGGGATATGGATCCAACGCGTAGAGGCCCCTTTGAGAAGAAATTAGTAGGAGTAGGAAACTTTTAGCAAATAAGTGAAGTCAAATTCCAAAATTTCCTACTCCTATGAGTACTAAAATCATCTGATTAAATTCATTCCGAGTCAGATAACGGCGTAGTTTTGCCCTCGGGACAGCAATGGACTTCATAGTTCATTGCGTCGTCGTGGCTGCACAGGAGACACAGTGGTGGCAATGTGTGGAGGGTCTGCTCCTTTATGATAATAATATAAATAAATAAAAAATAAATATTCCTGGACGAATCTAGTCTCAAACTAAGTGTTTTTTTTTTACTAGTGTGTTATTTTAAGTTATAGAAAACTCCCAGACCAAGACAAACCGACATGTTCATGCACACTAATATCGGCGGGATCGAAGCCGCGACCTCGGAGTCAAAGTGGCCATTGCTAGCAATTCGAACACCGAATTCATCAAATATGAAATAAATTCGTCACCGAGTTATATAATATATATTATGCTTTTTCTTCCAAAATTTACTGGGTAGCTCCAGCTCAGTATTGTTGTTCCTTCAACATAAACACGTTCCCAAAGACTGAACCCAGACTCTCTAACTAACAGGCCTGTCAAAACATGATTACTTTGTGTAAACCATCCATTTGTTTGTGTGTGATCATTGATAGGGAGTAATTGAATGTTTGTTCAACCCTTCAGTCACGTGTTAACCACAAATTAATGTATTTCTGCGAATTGTTGCGAGTCACGGGAGAATGTATGAACAAATATGTATATATTAATAGCAGTTAATGGGAATATTTTCCAATCTAGAACTCGCAAAAAAACCGCATTTACTACCTCGGGTGGCAAACATTTACTACCTCGGGTGGCAAATATGGCCCGCCTGACGACCCCGTTGTCATCGCAGCAACTGCTTCCTTTCTGGTAACCTTACTCACTCTCAAAAACACAAGAATCCTCTAAGCCACTAGGAAACTGTTATTTGACGGCGCTATTTTGTGAGGTAGAGATACTTCCCAAGTCGGGCAGCTTCACATTAAGCTGGGCCCTACCTCTTTTTTGCAAAAACCTCGTTAGTCAATGGTGGTGGCAGGGTGCACCACATGCAGGTGAGGTTGGCTTTGACTCGAAGATGATGATGATGATGATAATTGGTGTTTGAATCATACTCCACCATGCCGCACTTAGCAGGCTGACGTAGGCCAGTACTATCAAGTACCCTAAAGGCTTACTGACTAAACGTAACGACTATCATGTTAAGGGTACAGCCGTCATCGACGACCCTCTCTGAAGTACAGAAAAAATTATATTAAATAAACCCATTCATAGTCAAGCTCGATGGCCTCGTTGCGCGTGTCAGTCTAATCAAAAATGCAACTTAAGCAACATCGACCGTAGCCTGGCCATGGATGGGTTTATCTATCACGAGTTCCTCTGTACGGATCACAACCGGGACCGACCGGCGTAACGTACTTTCACGTTACGCCGTCGGTCCCGTTTGTGGTCATTAGATGATAGTCGTTAAGCGAAGTCAGTGCACTTTAGGCGGCTTGAAAACGCTGGCCTCCGCCAACCCGCAGTTGAACAACATGATATAGTATGCTTTAAACCCCTTCGATTGAGAGGAGACCCGTATCTCCTCTCAATCGAAGGGGTTTAAAGCATTAAATATTTAGTTTATTCTGTTTTTTAGTATGCGTTGCTATAGCGGCAACAGAAAAATATCATCTGTGAAAATTTCAACTATCACGGTTCATGAGATACAGCCTGGTGACAGACGGACGGACGGACAGCGAAGTCTCAGTAATAATAGGGTCCATTTTACCCTTTGGGTATGGAACCCTAAATACTCTGAACAACTTCACAATCGCATTCTATCTCCATTTCGCTTACAATTATTTACGTCTCTCTTCCAACTCCTAGAGGCTGCACATCATTAACATACATAAACATGTGCTTGTCGGTGCAGCACTCCGTAACATATGATTTAGCAAACACGTCTCCTGATGCAAATGCGTGGGATCCATATCATTCAGATGCTGGGATAACTACGAGGTCTCGGAAAAATCTCGATTCAAGTTTCTTGGAACGAAAACTTTGTGAGCTTCTCTTTATTTTATACAACGTTGGGTGGCAGTCAAGTATACGGCCCGACTGATGTGAAGTGGCTACCGTAGCCATATTAACGCTCGCAACAAAAAATATCGCTCGCGCGCCGCCACCCCCGCCGCCAACGTAGCATCTCCTTCCTTTCTGGTGATCTCACTCACTCACAGGAACCCAACAACCCTCAAGGGAATTGTTATTTGGCTGCGGTATTCTGTGAGGTGGAGGTACATTCCCCAGTCGGGTAGCTTACAATTACGCTCCCTACCTCTCTTTTCGACAGAGCTTCGTTTGTCAGTCAGCGGGGTGCACCGCGTGCAGGTGAAGTTGGCTTTGGTTCAAAGATGTTGATGAACCACATACACCCCTAAATCTCGCCACACCTCTTCACCGCACACCTCACACCGACATCACTTCTCTCATAAATGAGTCGATGTTATTGCTTATATTGAATATTGAAAAGGCGTACTTAATAATAATATATAATAATAATAATAATCTTTATTGCTTAAAACATGGTATACATAGGTCTTAAATTTAGTCTGAGAACATTCATGTTTTGCTAACGGAGAGATAGCATGCAACGATACAAATAATAAGCAAATTACCTAATTCTCATATCTTAAAAACTTCTCATGTCAAGAAAATCCTTTAAATTGTAAAAATTTTTTTCATTTAGCCATCCTTGTAATTTTGTCTTGAACAATTTTATATTTAACATTTTTATGTCATTTGGTATGTTGTTATAAATCTTTACACACATAGCTATACAATTTTTATTATATTTTGATAGTCTGGGATTATCGTCAAGTACAAGTTTATATGGGTTACGTCTACTTCTTGAGTGCACATTATCAGAAACATTTCTGAACAAATGTTTATGCTTGTGTACAAACATACAAACTTCGAAAATGTATAACGATGGAAGTGGTAATAAACCAAGCTTTTTAAATATTGGTTCACAAGAATCGTCTGGCGGAAGACCACATAATGCTCTTATACATTTTTTTTGAGAAACAAATGCTCTTTTCCTGTCAGTACTGTTACCCCACAGGATGAGTCCGTACCGTAATACAGACTCAGCATAGGCGTGATAACAAGTAATAGCTGTCTTAAGATTTGTTACATTTCTCACTCTTCTTAAAGCATACACAAATTTGTTAATTTTGTTAACTACAATTTCAACATGCGATTTCCAATCTAAATTTTGGTCTATGTTCACTCCCAAGAATTTAATTTGGGTTGTATTTTGAATTTTTTGGACATTTAGTTGCATACGATTTACACTATTTGCTAATCCATTAAATTGCATGTATTTAGATTTATCCAAATTAATTTTCAAATTGTTTGCATCTGATAATTTTATCAATTAATAATTTTATCAATTGTCATATTAATATCATTTTCATGGTCTTTAATAGTATTAGCGTTTTTGTCAGTTGTTACAATAATAGAAATGTCATCAGCGAATAAGGTACATTTAAAATTCGTAATGTCAATAATGTCATTTATATATAGTACAAACAGCATTGGTCCCAGTATACTTCCCTGTGGTACTCCATGTTTGTTACACCTATACTCAGATGAATAGGTTGTCATTTCATTATTTATGTCAATTTTGTTAATAGTTACACATTGCTGTCTATTTTCTAGGTAGGACTTTAACCATTTAAGGGTTGGTCCTCTAAGTCCTAGACGTTCAATTTTTTTAATTAATATGTCATGCGAAACCATATCAAAAGCTTTTGATAAGTCGAAAAACAAAGCAGTAGTCCAATAACTGCTATTCATTTTAGTCAAGATAGTTTTTAAGACAGAAAAAATTGCTAGAGTAGTAGATTTCTGCTTTTGGAAACCATACTGTTCAGTGTTTATTAAGTTATATTTATTAGAAAATTCGATAATCCTTTTAAGCATACATTTTTCAAAAAGTTTAGATAAGATCGGTATTAACGTAATGGGACGATAATTTCCAATGTTATCCCTTTTACCATTTTTAAATAGTGGCTTCACAATTAATCTTTTCAACGCTGTTGGAAAAGTACCTGATGAAAAAGACAAGTTTACCAAATGTGTCAAAATACCAACCAGTTCATAAATGCATGTTTTTATGATTTTTGTATTGATGCCATCATACCCTTCGGAATTAGTGTTCTTTAACGATAAGACTTACGAGTAATAGTAGTATTGTAAAGGCATACTTATGTATTTAGTTGTCCTAAATATTATATCTTAGCTGAAGACCATCTTAACAGCTATGAATGAAATTATTAATTTTCCATCAAAGATTGTATGTAATGGGTGTGTTTAGAGGAGTTGTGAGATATGATGCAAACAGCGTCCTTCTACAGTTGCACCACTCGCCATCGACAGGAAATTCATCCTCACACACTGAAACCTATGTGGTCACGTACTGTGCGATTCCAGAGAAGTTTTCTCCCACGTACTGTCAAGCTGTCAAATGAACTGCCTATCGAAGTTTTCTCAGGAGACTACCGCATGGGGTTCTTCAAAAAATGCGTGAAGAGGTTTTTACAGGGTCAGCAATGCGCGTGTGATGCCCCTGGTGATACAGGCGTTCATAGGCTACGGTAACTGCTTTCCATCAGGCGGGCCGTATGCTTGTTTTCCACTTTAGTGGTATAAAAAAATTCTAACTTAACTAAAAGTAACTTACGCCAGCGTCTTCGTGGAAGCGTTTCCCGGCGTAAAAAATATCATTAAAGTAATTTTTATTGTTTGTTCAATCCAATGTTGTTCAATCCATGGAAGTAATTTTTATTGTTTGTTCAATCCAATGTTGTTCAATCCATTGAAGTAATTTTTATTGTTTGTTCAATCCAATGTTATTCAATCCATTGTAGTAATTTTTATTGTTTGTTCAATCCAATGTTATTCAATCCATTGTAGTATTTTTTATTGTTTGTTCAATCCAATGTTATTCAATCCATTGAAGTAATTTTTATTGTTTGTTCAATCCAATGTTATTTAATCCATTGAAGTAATTTTTAGGGTTCCGTACCCAAAGGGTAAAAAGGAACCCTATTACTAAGGCTCCGCTGTCCGTCCGTCCGTCCGTCCGTCTGTCACCAGGCTGTATATCATGAACCGTTATAGTTAGACAGTTGAAATTTTCACAGATGATGTATTTCTATTGCCGCTATAACAACAAATACTAAAAAATAGAATGAAATAAATATTTAGGGAGGCTCCCATACAACAAACGTGATTTTTTTGCTCGATTTTGCTCGCAATTGATAACGGCAATAGGTAGACGTTTGAAATACTCACATAATATTTAGTTATATATTCACTTTAAAAATGAATAATTAAATAAAAATAAAATAAATATTTAAGGGGGGCTCCCATACAACAAACGTGATTTTTTGCCGTTTTTATAGATAATGGTACCCTTAGTGCGCGAGCCCGACTCGCACTTGGCCGGTTTTTTATTGTTTGTTCAATCCAATGTCCCAGTGATATATAATTTTCTAATTGATCTTTTCAAAATAGACTCTCATCGCCGGTCGTAAGTTATTAAAATTAAAATGTTTTATGTATTTTACAATACTAATAAATATTTTTTTTATAATTTTAGAATATTGTCAATTCACAAATCCTGAATTGTCTAGCTACAAACTGATAGTACGGCCTCGTCAAGTGTACCCGCATACGAGTTCGTATTCTGTATGCAAATTTGCATCTATCTGTTTGTCTACTTTTTCACCCGTATAACCGAGTATCACTAAAAACAATATTTTAATTGTCTCTATTTGACAATTTCAAACTTTCGTATTGTTTGATAACTATTAAAATTTCGCGTTACATGATTTATGAAAATAACAGCGTAGATTAACCCGATCATGCACTGCATGCATGCATTTACATACCTTTAATATCTCTCTACTATTACTACAATACTCGATAGCGATTTTGTATGAAGATTGGAACACTTAGTATATTCTGGATTAAGATATAATCATTAATATGGGTGGCAAACAAGCATACGGCCCGCCTGATGTGAAGCGATTACTGTAGCCATATTAACGCTCGCAACATTGAATATAGCTCACGCGCCGCCACCCACGCTGTCAACGCAGCATCTCCTTCCTTTCTGGTGACCTCACTCACTCGCAGGAACACAACAACCCTCAAGGGAAATGTTATTTGGCTGCGGTATTCTGTGAAGTGGAGACACATTCCCCAGTCGGGTAGCTTACAATTACGCTCCCTACCTCTCTTTTTGCCAGAGATTGATGAGAGATGTTTGTCAGTCAGCAGGGTGTACCGCGTGCAGGTGAAGTTGGCTTAGGTTCAAAGATGTTGATGAACCACTTACACCCAAAAAGATAAAATATAATCATTAATAATAATATTTTTGAAACGTAGAAGACGACGAAGTGGCGTATCTACAAATTTCTATCGAAACTAGTTTGAAGTAACTGTTTTATGCATAAATAAGCAAGATTTCTAGTTCTCGTATAAAGTCGATAAGAATTAAAAACTACTAATTAGTTAGAAAAAATCCCATCAGGGATTTCCTCTCCTGAACAAATCTTAGTTTGACTCCTGTTAGCCAACAGATGTGCAGTCTACAATGTTGTTCGTCAATCTTACTTTACAATAGTGGGGGCGGGGGCGTGCAGCGACATAGACCCTTATTCTGTTTTCTACAACTCCTCCTCGCGTCGTATACCTCATCACTGAGGGTCGTGACTCCCACGCAGAAACATCTTCCT
Organism: Hypsopygia costalis; assembly: GCA_937001555.2. Classification (NCBI taxonomy): domain Eukaryota; kingdom Metazoa; phylum Arthropoda; class Insecta; order Lepidoptera; family Pyralidae; genus Hypsopygia; species Hypsopygia costalis. Next base: position 23,944,366 of record OW443338.2, on the reverse strand, counting down.
TCTAACAATTTTTCTCCAACTATTGCGATCTTTCGCAACGTGGAACTGTGAACAACGTGAACTTAGGATTGGTTGTAATTTCTACAACCATGCATATAAAAATCTCGTGTCACAGTATTTGTGGTCGATGAGCAATAAATGAATATTGTATTTCACCACATAATAAAAATTAAGCAAGCTTTTTGCCCGACTGGGGAATGTACCTCCACCTCTTTTTTTTATTTTTTTTTATTGACGACGGACGCGCGCGGTGGTGAGGTCCGCCTGATGGAAAGCAGTTACCGTAGCCTATGAACGACTGTAAAACCAGGGCATCACACGCGCGTTGCCGACCCTGTAAAAACCTCTTCACGCCCTTTTTGAAGAACCCCATGCTCTAGTCTCCTGAGAAAACCTCGATAGGCAGTTCATTCTACAGCTTGAATACCTCACAGAATACCGCAGCCAAATCTCAATTTCCTTGAGGGTTGTTGTTTTCCTGCGAGTAAGTGTGGTCACCAGAAAGGAAGGGGATGCTGCATTGGCAGAGGGGTGGTGGCGCGCGACCCATATTTAATGCTGCGAGTGTTATTATGGTTATGGTAACCGCTTCACATCAGGCGGGCCGTATGTTTGTCTCCCACCCGACGTAGTCTAAAAAAAAGACTTGTTTACTAGTTGGCATGCTGCACTTGCATTTTTTGATTGCAAAAATCAAATTTCAGCTTAGGATTGGTGGTAATTGTGTTTAGATTAGCTGGTAGAAACACTAGAGCTCTACCGACGAAGCTCAAAATGTTTGTCATTAACTTAAGGTCTATTTATGGAGTTCGATCGATGGTAATCGGCTTCAGCTTCGGCGGTAGGCCCCCAGGTTGGGATAGGCCGCGGGTAATAGTTAGTTTTAAATAAATCAAATTGCATATTCACAATTCACACCACGAAATGTTCAGAATACGCCGTCGAAGTTCGAACATAACAAATGATCGTTCCGCATCAATTTGTCTGGAAGTCGTTAAAATCCAGTTTCCTCTTATTAATTTCTGCTCCCCCGGCACGCACTAACCCTCAACTCAACCGTCGCACCGGGGTATCTACCGTATCGATGTTTATAGCAAACGTCACGGTTCATTTCGCAGGTGACATCTATATATATAAAAGAAAGTCGTGTTTGTTACAACACTTACGAGTATAACTCGAGAACGGCTGGACCGATTGCCATGGTTTTTGATTTGTTGGATTTGTCTCCGTCCAGAATAGCAGAATAACTATTAAAAACATTGGAAAATTTACGAAAAAATAAAATAAAAGAAAAATCATTTTTCCATACAAAATGTTCGTGGATGTCGGACCTATCAAACGTGACGTTAACGTGCGTACGTCAAATGTATGCGTGCGTTCAGAAATGTGGGTATTGGATAATAAGTATTAAAACATTGACAAAATTGTCGAAAAATTAAATTTGAAAACGGATTGGGATATTTATTGATTTTCAATTAAATGTCAAATCGATTGGTCTAACTTTTACGTCGCGAAAGTTGTCCGTTGTTGTTTTGAAAATTGTTTATGAATGAATGCTTGAAAATGAATATTAATTGGTTGTCAAGTGTCATGGTACTTTATTTTGTGACATAGTTACATACTGAACTTAATATTTACCCACTGCTGGGTAATATTTACCCACTGCTGGGTAATATTAAATACGGGTCTTCCTTCAACTGAATATGTTTCGAGCATACTCCACCACGCTGCTCAACTGCGAGTTGGCGGACGCCAGTAATTTCAAGCCGCCTAAAGGCCACTTGGATTAACGACTGCCATCTAATGATAACAACCAGGATCGACGGCTTAACGTGCCTTCCGAAGCACGGAGGAGCTCGAGATAATCTAATGATAACAACCGGGACCGACGTCTTACGTGCCTTCCGAAGCACGGAGGAGCTCGAGATAATCTAATGATAACAACCGGGACCGACGGATTAACGTGCCCTCCGAAGCACGGAGGACCTCGAGTTAATCTAATGATTACAACCGGGACCGACGGATTAACGTACCTTCCGAAGCACGGAGGAGCTCGAGATAATATAACCTCATCCATGGACAGGCTACGGTTGACGTTGCTTAACTTGCGTGTACAATTAGACTGACACGTGCAATGACGCCATCGTGCTTCTCTATTATTTTCTATTATTCATTATATTAATTTCAAGACATCATAAATTTTGTTCAACTAATATGTATACCACGACATTCATTGACAATTAGGCGGTACGAAGTTCGCCGGGCCAGCTAGTCTGAAATAAATCTGGAGTCTTATAATAAAAATGTTTTAAATAAATATTAACAGTAAATAAAAAAAAATGAGTTAAACAAGCTTTTTAACAAAAAAAAATATATATATGGTCGTTGTATGAGAGTCCCCATTAAAAAAATATTTTATTCTGTTTTTAGTATTTGCTGTTATAGGGTCAAAGTCAAAGTCAATGTCAAAACTCTTTATTGCATAACTAAGTGTACATTATGATCTTAGATTTGTTTACGCACTTACAACTTAGTCACCTTTGTCAGGTATCGCAAAAGACTGTAGGGGCGCGCACGACTAACTACTTATATCCGTACGTTAAGCATTTCGTCATATAATTATAAGAACTTATTTGTAAAAACAATATTTTCAGATACAAATTTTATTCGTTCATCGTTATTTTATTCAACTATCAATTTATCATCATTAATTTTAATAATTGTATTGGATTAATGTTATAACTTATTGTAATAATGTAATATTTTAATTTAAATGTACTAGTATTATATGTAATTGTATTGATTGTTTTAATAGAATAATTTGGTATAATTTGGTACAATCTTTCTTCACATTTTTATTTCATTTCTAGGTACTCATTTACAGAATAGAAACATTTTAGGATTAGATAGTCTTTAAGTTTTTTATCAAAGTCTCTATATTTAGTCTCTTCCTTTATATCTTTAGGCAATTTATTAAATAATTTTACGGCCATGTAGTATGGGCTACAACTTTGCATTTTGATACGAGACGGTGGTAGATATAACTTACTTTTATTACGCGTATTTATCTTGTGCATTTCGTGTTGCTTTTTGAACAAGTTTGGGTTTTTATGTACAAAGGAGCATATGTCGTGTATGTATATAGATGGCAATGTTAACAACTTGAATTTAACAAAGAATGGTTTGCAGCTTTGTGTATTGTCAATTTGGGCTATTATTCTGACGCACTTTTTTTGAAGAAGAAATAATGATTTCACATCTACACTGTTTCCCCATAGCATGACTCCATATTTAAACCAAGAATAGGCATATGCGTAGTATGTCGATAATGCTGTTTCTATGTTTGTACTCTGCTTGATTTCGAACAGTGCGTATGTGAATTTAGATAATTTAGTTTTAAGTTTCTCAATATGACTTTTCCAATTTAAATTAGAATCTATATTTATACCTAGTAGGCTACACGTCTCAACTAATTCAATTTTTATATTTTGGAAGGGGATCTTTATGTTAGGAAGTTTCTTGTTATATGGTCTAAAATACATTGCTTTACTTTTTTTATAATTTAGTTCCAGATTATGATCATCAAGCCAATTACTCACGTGCATTAAGGTTGTTTGTGTTAAAGGGATCAGTTCGTTGTCATTTTCAGCATTTACTAATATTGAAATATCATCCGCAAAAAGCACAGTCAGCGATTTGTTAGAATTTAGTACCTTTGGGAGATCATTTATGTACAGTAGGAATAGTATACATCCGAGCACGCTGCCTTGCGGTATAGAATTTGTCAATATTTTGGTCTCTGATCTAACTTGCTCTATTTTTTTGCCTTGTTTATTATAGTGATTAATTTGGACTAGTTGTTTTCTATTCTTAAGGTAAGATTTGAACCACGAGTAGGCAGGTCCTCGAATACCTGATCCATATAATTTAGATAATAATATTTTATATGAAACTTTATCGTATGCTTTAGTCATATCTAACAGCAAACCCAATGTACTTTTTTTGTCGTTTATATGTTGAAGAGCTGTTTGGATATATTTATATACGGCAGATGTCGTTGATCTAGATTTACGAAAGCCGTTTTGGCTATCATCTAGAATATTATATTTTTCTAAAAATGCGTATAGCTGAGTACACATGGCCTTTTCGAATACTTTAGAAAACGACGGCAACAAAGCTATTGGTCTGTAGTTTTCTGGGTTCATTGTATCGTCTTTTTTATGAGCTGGTATTACTAGTGATGTCTTTAGAGCGTCCGGAAAGTGTCCTTCATCAAAGCTTTGGTTTATTAATAAAGCTAGAGGCAAAGCCAGTTCTTCAGCACAATGTTTTAATAATATTGGTGGTATTTCATCTACTCCGGCGCTGTGCTTATTCTTTATTGTTTTAATGATACCTAATATTGTTTTTGTGTTTACAGGTTGCAAATACATTGAACATGTCGGTGGATTTATAACTGAATGACCTGGTTTGTTGGTGTATTTTGATTCGCCTATCTGAACAAAATATTCATTTAATATATTTGATATCTTTTTTGGACACTCTATTATATTATTGTTTAATTTTAATTTTATGTTTTGATACTGTTTTTCTTTTATTTTTCCTAATTTTGTGTTGATAATTTTCCACATTGTTTTATATTTATTATCCGATTTTTTCATTTGCCGAATGTATTCTATTTTTTTAGATTTTTTAATAGATTTTTTTAATATATTATTAAATTTAATGTAATAGTTCTTTATGACTTTACTATTTGTTTCATTTAAAAGAATCCTTAACATTCTCTTGTGTACACATGACTTTTTTAATCCGGTTGTAAGCCAAGTTTTTTTTGTTCTATTTGATATTTTTATTTTTAATTTTGGTATGTGTATGTCTAAGTATTTTATTATTTCCGTTATAAATAAATTGTAGTTTTCATTTATAGTACTATTTTCATTGATTATACTATGCCAATTTATATTTTTCAAAGAATTTTTAAAAGACTGCATTTTATTAATTGTAAATATCCTTTTTTCCGTATACCAAATTTTATTCATATTTTGTTTGTATTGTAGTTTTATGTTTACAGACTTATGGTCGGAGAGTCCCAGATCTTGTACATATGAGTCTTTTACAATGGAGACGTTGTTTGTAAATATTAAATCTATGCATGTGGCCGAAGTTTTAGATACACGCGTAGGTTGTTTTATTAAAGATTTAAAATTAAATGAGTGCATTAGGTTTAAGAAATCCGATGAGTCTTTAGTTTTTTTGTCAATTTTTATGTTAAAGTCTCCTATTATTATTACGTTTTTGTTTTTTTCCTTTATTTTAATTTTTTCAAGTAATTTTGTTATTTGTGAGTAAAATATGTTTATATGACGATCTGCTCTGTACAATCCTATAATTATACAATTTATCTTAGGTATTTCAATTGCACAAAACTCAATAATAAACTCATTTGAAAAATCGACAATATCACTTCTCTCAATGTACTCTATACCATCTCTTATGAAAATACAAACTCCTCCTCCTTTATATTTTTCTCTGCAAAAGATCGATGCTAAATTATATCTAGGGAAGACAATTGATTCACAAAAGTATCTACTTTTCCAAACTTCTGAGAGAAATAATATGTCAATCTTTGTGTCTAATAATAAATGCTCTACAAGTGGAATCTTATTTCCTATACTTTGAATATTTTGGCTAGTAATCACAAGTTCCTCTTCACTGAAATGTTTTCTTTGAATATTACCCTTGAAAAATTTTCTTTTGTATATTTTGTGGTACATCCTTTTTTGTCTGTTCTTCAGCTACAGTTATCCTAGTGTCAGTATTTGTTTGTGTTTCTTTTTGTACTGTGGTGCTGTCCAATTGAGAAGATTCTATTCCGTTTATCAATAACTTATTATTTTTTATAATTGCGTGGTTTCCATTCTGTCTGGCCATCTTTAAGTTATATCGTAAAAAGTTTCTTTCTTTAAGTTTTTCTCCTTCTAGATGTATTCCGACTGCTAATCCTGTATTTTTAAATTGTCTTGAGTTTTCTAATATGAATTTAGTTATTTTTTTGCTTCCTAGCTCTACCATAAGTGGTCTTCTATTGCCTTGTTTTCCCAATCGTTTCAGTTCTTCAATGTAAGGGTATATATTTATATCCATAATCTCACCAAATGCCCGTGATACTCGTAAGCTCAAATCTTAGGGGCAACAGAAATACATCGTTTGTGAAAATTTCAACTGTCTAGTTAACACTGTTCATGAGAAACAGCCTGGTGACAGGCGGAAGGACATATGGACAGAGGAACGGACGGATGGATGAACAGACAGACAGATGGACATCGGAGTCTTAGTAATAGTGTGATTTCCGGCAGACTAGAATAGAATAGAATCACTCCGTTTCTTCCCGTAGATGTACAAGGCGACTAAGGGAAATAGATTATCAAATATCGATCAGGCCTCCCCAACCCGTTTGGCCAACGTGGGGAGTGTATCAGTGTAGGCCAAATCCTCCTTCCGTCTAGGACGGACGAGAGAGGGTCGTGTAGTGGAGACTAAAATGGACCTGATGATGTACGGAACCCTACAAAAAAGATATTATTACTTACTGTGTTACGCTCATCAAACCCTGTTAGCGACACACTAAAATAACAATAACATGTTTAAAAATATATATATTTTTTTTTATAACACTAAAGTGTCAAAAAGGTTTACAATACTTGTCATTACTATTTGACAAAAAGTAATGTATTTTTTTATACCACTAAAGTGGCAAACAAGTATACGGCCCACCTGATGGAAAGCAGTTACCGTAGCCTATGAACGCCTGTAACACCATGGTGATTATGGTTATGCCCATGGGCATCACTCGCGCAATGCCATCTCTGTCAAAACGTCTTCACGCCCTATTTGAATAACCCCATGTGTTCTCCTGAGAAAAACTCAACAGTCAGTTCATTCCACAGCTTGACAGCACGCGGGAGAAAACTTCTCTGGGTCTGCACAGTACGCGACCACTTAGGCTCCAATGTGTGAAGATGAATTCCCTGTCGATGGCGAGCAGTGCGACTGTAGAAGACGGCCGTGGGCATCATGTCAAACACTCCTCTGAACACACCCCATTGTACAATCGGTAGAACACACAAAGGGACGCAAGATCTCTTCTATTATTTAAAGGTTAATTCTATCAGTTTTGGATGGTCAAAAATCCTCACAGCACGCCTTTGAATTGAGTCACAAGGTACAAGCTGGTAACTAGGCACTCCCATATGCGGTCGTACTTGAGCTTTGTAAAGCAGGAGTCTTACTCATGTACAGTTCCTTCTTTTTTTTACTTACTATATATATTTAAATAAATTTATACCTAATATTTAAATAATGTTCCTTTGTTATAGAAAATAAAAAGTATGAGTGGGAGATGATCTGGCATTTTTATAAATCTGAATTGGCGTGAGAACCCACGCCACTATTAGTAGCTTGCGCATGGTCACCACGGCCGATCTACAGGCACACAAATTAATTAAAAAAAACGTGGTTTTTTATCATCCCTAACAAACCCTTTCGTTTGATACCCATATGGAAAGGGTCAATGAATTAATTATATTATTATTATTTTTATGTAAGAGGAAGGGCAAACGAGCCCATGGAGATCAGCAACACCAAGGGATCGCCGATCCGTTGCCAGGTTTCTTCATAATACATCGGGTGGTGCAAAGCCGCAAGTAACGCCTCGAATCAAACGCCCGAGTAAACTTGTTGATACTACAGATGAGATGAGAATTTTCAGAACAATGTTTTTTTCTCGATTCTTATCACAACAAAAACACCTACACCCGTAACATAACAAAATATACCATTACCCAGAGTCACGTCTCATAAAATCTATTGCAGGAAGTATCTACCCACACGCAAAAGAAGAGTATTTTTTGTATATTTTCTAAGTAAAGAAGTGAAATATTACAAAGGAAACTTATCATTTTGAGCTATCACTTTAAATTTAATGTAATAGTACAGCTTGCTGCGTATTTTCCTTAAGGATTTTTACAGCCCCTGAATAACTTGGATGCCCTTACTAATGGTACCTGAAGTGTCAATATATCTCGATTTAGAATAAAATATTTCTTCTACGCGACAGTATCTTAAAAGGAATGTCCGAAAATTATTAGCCAAGTTCTGTAACACTTTGTATATAATAATTAATTAGTATGCAGTCTTCTGTATATAATAATTAGTATGCAGCTGAAAGTATATATTTAATTTCATTAAAAAATTCTTATTTTGTATAACAGATAACAATGAATATTATTATATACGGGGAATACCAAAATCAGGGGGAGAAAACGGCCCAGAGGAAGACCACAGATGAAAGAAGGACGACGTCAAAAAGGTAGCAGGACCAAATTGGATGCAGGTAGCACAAGATCGAAGAAAATGGAAAAAATCTAATGGACGCGTACACCAGACTGCTGGTAGAAAACGGCTGAAAAGAAGTGCTGGTAAGCTTAAGTAAGCTTTGCTTAGTTTGGGTAGTGTGTATTATTCTGTGGTTTGGGAGTAGATGGCAGTGTGTAATTTGTCCAGAAATATTTATTTATTATAATATATTATAGTGTTTTGATTCACTGTATGTGACGCACTTTTACAGTGTGATTCCAGAAACTCACTTTCCTACGTAGCTTGGCTGTTTTCAGTGAATTTGATGGTAGTGGAACGGATTGGACGTTGATCATCTTTATCTCAAACGAATAAGGGCTTGACTTTAAAGACTTTCGATCATGGAAAAAGTTAGAGACTCATCAGATGGTACCACCGACAAACGTAGATTTGAAACAGGATGTTTCTGCTGCTAATAATATTTTTCTACATTGACTGTTCTAGAAATGATTTCTTTGACGTGAAACGTCTTTAAAATCACTCCTATATATATCTGCCCCCTTACCACCAACTCTTATTGCGATTCAATAACTGAATAGAATGAGTATTCATACCAATGAATAAGCGACTCTATTCAGTTTGAATTTTGAGTCGCTTATTCAATGGTATGAATACGCATTCTATTCAGTTATTGAATCGCAATAAAAGATGGCGGTAAGGGGGCTGGTCAAAAAACTGGACTGTTACGAAATGGTCTATATCGTCTAACCTTAATAATTGTAATGTTGCACGGGGAGGTGACTTGATTGAAACGCTTTGCTGGTCGGTAACTGAATCTATGAATCGCCTTTATTGAGAGAAATCATGGGTTTATATACAGTTCTAAACTAGGTGACCTGACCTACATATGAAGTAGGTTGTCCTACATAATTATACAAGGTTTAGGTACAAGGTAACAATAATGAGTAATGATAATGAGGGCATCTTGTGTCTCCACACTACATAATTACAAAACTATAAGTCATGAAAACGTGAATCGCCTGTCATTATTTAGCGTATATAGTCAGCTCGCTGCTAAGATCTTAAGTTTGCATCGGGGCCGGGCGAAGCGGCGGGGGAGGCGCATTGCGTAGAATAACAGAAACAACACTAAAAGCGACTCGCTGATAGAGACGTTTCACGTTAACCAATGGCCGTGCGCGCTGATACAGCCCCACTCGATTATTTTTTTTTGAAGTTGTTAATAACTCGATCGAGACTCGCTATAGTCTCGCAAAACATCTAAGTAGGATTTCAAGGATTTACTCCCCCTGTACAAACTTCCGACACCATTTGAAATTCATTCTTCAACGTGTGATGTAATAAAAATAGCGCCAGATATGAGCTAGGCTCGTATGATAAATTATGCACCCCTCGATGCACGATTGCTCGATGCATTAACGTTCCTTTGATATTTTTTATAGTAAGACTCGGTAAGAGTCAAACAATGCAAGTGAGAGAGCAGTTATAATGGCGGTTAAAGAAAAGTGCACGTTTTCTCGTTTTATTTGAGTGTGTGAATTTCAATATTATATCTTGTATAAAAACATGATGAGAGAAATTCATCGTCGACCCTTATTCATACCAATGCTGGGGCATGGGTCTCCCCTCAATCAAAGTTTAGAGCATACTCCACCACGCTGCTGAACTGCGGGTTGGCGGAAGTTTTCAAGCCGCTTAAAGGCTACTGACTTGGGTTAACGACTGTCATCTATCTAATGGAGCTCCTCCTTAAAGATATTAATAATTATTAATATTAATAATCATATTATGAAGCGACCAAAATTATATAAGGGCATTTAGTATTTTCCTTGATGAAATTTACATTTTATTTTTTTATATAAAATCGGCGTAATGTTTTTTTTTTTTAACTATGCGCATACAGACCATCTAAGTATGAGCATGTTAATTCTCTTCCGTTTCAGAACGTCCACTTCCTAATTTGGTCCACTTCTTATGACGACCACTTCCTAATTGGTCCACTTCCCGTATAGTCCATTGTCTAATTGGTCACTTTCAAAAAATCCCACTTCCTAAAACGTCCATCATCAGTAGCTGCAAATTGCAGTCCACTTCAAGTAGTTTCAAAACAGCGGGGAACGCAATTTATTATTGAATCAATTTCACTATACCTATCTTGTATTATACCCACCCGTGAGGATGCTGTTACCACTTGGTTTTAATACTTTTTCTACTCTTATTTGCATTGAAATATGACTTGTTATTGAATATACAATAAAATCATCTAAACTATAATATGGCAAAAGCTCTTACGCGCCTCTGAAAAAAAGAGAAAACTATAATTTTCATTAGAGATAGTTATAGGATGCGACTAAACCTGAATATTATTAAATTAGTGCGATTACACAGACTATTATGGTTACTTGTGTATAATCTGTGGTATCATCTGGAGCGTAAATTAGACGCTTTTTAGGGTTCCGAACCTCAAAAGGAAAAACGGAACCCTTATAAGATCACTTTGTTGTCCGTCTGTCTGTCTGTCTGTCTGTCTGTCAAGAATTTCTATGTCGAGAATGCGTGGAGGTATCAAGCTGAAATTTGAACTGTATACTCAGGTCTACGGTCCCATGAAGTTAAAAAAAAATCAAACTGCTAAGTTTACGTAGAAAAAAGTTACGGCCGTTTATTCAGCAAAAAACGCATATTTCGACACACTCAAGGGAATCAAAACCTATAGGGTACTTCCCGTTGACCTAGAACTATGAAATTTGGCAAGTAACATCGTTATAGACTACAAGTACAGGAATAAATCTCAAAACTATACATTTGTAAATAGATCTTAAAAAATAGGGGGTCTATATTTTTTATAGGGTGTCGAAATTTCAAATTGAAACTACTAGTTCAAATGGGGTATCATTTGAAAGGGCTTGATGTACACATTGCAAAATATATTTTATTTATTTTTTTCGACGCATTATTTCTTATTTATAATGAAAAATATCAAATTTAATAATGATACTACGTACCTACGGAACCCTCGGTGGGCGAGTCCGACTCGCACTTGTCCGGTTTTTTTTATTAGAGGGGAGCGTATGGTTCACTTGCTGGAAAGCAAGCACCACCGCCAATGGAGACCAGGAACACCAAGGGGTCACCGATCCGTTGTTGCCTATACTCCTTCCTTTCTTCCTTTCTAGTGACCTTACTCACTCGCAGGAACACAACAAGCCTCAAGGGAATTGCCATATTCTGTGAACTGGAGGTATTTCCCCGTCGGATGCCCTACCTCTACTTTGGTTTTGTTTAGTTCAATGTTAACGATTTGGATTTGCTACTTATCATAGATTCGTGTTAAAATAACTTGACACGCACTTCGGAATCCGTTAACAACAGTCTAGTGTTCAACAGTCCAACAAGTGCAACCTAGCATAGATTACATACTCTAATTGACAAACAGACGCCGCACTGGCGCTCTATTCATTGAGGCGGCGAAAGCGTTCGATAATGTCTATGCGTCACCAAATTGTAGTGACGATTAGATTGTGCACATCGGATGCTACTATTTGTTAAACCACTCCCCCCCCCCCCCCCCCCCCCGTGACCCCCGTGTCAAGTCTTTCGATGCCAAATGCCATTAGTGCAAATCACGAAGCCCTGAGGAACTATCTGTAGGAAACTAGGTATAGACAAACAATACATTCTTAATTAGACACAAGAAGTACATCATGTTTAGGGTTCCGTACCCAACGGGTAAAAAGGAACCCTATTACTAAGGCTCCGTTGTCCGTCCGTCCGTCCGTCTGTCACCAGGCTGTATCTCATGAACTGTGATAGTTAGACAGTTGAAATTTTCACAGATGACGTATTTCTCTTGCCGCTATAACAACAAATACTAAAAAATAGAATAAAATAAATATTTAAGGGGGCTCCCATACAACAAACGTGATTTTTTTGCTCGTTTTTGCTCGCAATTGATAACGGCAATAGGTAGACGTTTGAAATACTCACATAATATTTAGTTATATATTCACTTTAAAAATAAATATCTACAAAAACGGCAAAAAAAATATGTTTGTTGTATGGGGCTCCCATACAACAAACATATTTTTTTTGCCGTTTTTGTAGATAATGGTACGGAACCCTTCTTGCGCGAGTCCGACTCGCACTTGGCTGGTTTTTTGTATACTACGTCGGCCGCCTGATTGAAATATCGTAGTAAGCCTCTTACGCCCCAATCAATTACACCTAGGAAAGATTCTTCGAAAATAAGCTACGATACATAAAATAATCAAATACCTACCTATGAAGATATATCCAAAAGCAAAACATTATCGCCACATCAGAGCCATTGCTGCGGATAAATAAATTTACACTCTATTAAGTGCGGGTGATTCAGCAAACTGCTTCGAATTAGGGGTTAGGGGACTGAAACTGGGGGAGGATCCGGATATAAATCTCGGCGAAACAAGAGTCTAGGCCAGCGATGATGTACGTCTCATCGACGTGATTGTCTGGAAGGTTTTTGTTGTAAATGAAGATCGTTATGGCCGCAATGGGATAGTATTAAAAGATAAAAATGAGAACGTAGGAATCAGAATTGAAATAGGTACAAACAGTTGGTCGTTAGGTGTAAGTGGTGATAACAAATAACAAAAAGAGATGCTTGTTCAGCACATACATGAACATATAATAATAAAATAAATAATTTTATCTGCTCTCATACTAAAATTTAGAGATTTAAAAAAATCGGTTGTCTGTAAAGTCGGTTTACTGACGATAGTTGAACGTGACAACGTCATAAGAAAATACTGATGGAATGTTTGCATTTTTCAAAAGAAAATTTTAATGGAACGCCTCAGAGCGAGGTAACGCCTCATACCACCTAGTTCATACCACGGAAAAAGCCCCGTTTCCTCGTGGTCATCCACGAGGAAACGGGGCTTTTTTCGTGCGTGCAGCCCTGTGCAGCCGGCTCCATCGAATTATAAGACGTTGTCACGTCAAAAACTAAACACAGAATCTTAATGTCAGTCTTTTATGCACAAGCCATCAAAATAAATTTAAAAAGTTACTTTTCGATACAGCTCTTTATGGACAACTGTATCGAAAAATAAGTTTTTTTCCATATCGATACCGCAGCAAGCAGTTGCAATGCAAATGCATTGCAACTGCTTGCTGATGAACTGCTTGCTTGCTTTTTGCAAAGTTGCAATGCAACTTTGTAAAAAATCTGTGAACGCGGCGCGTCGCGCATGCGCACCATTCGTGCTCGATCTGCAAATGGATTTATAAGTAAGAAATGAAGCTGTTAAATAAACTCATGGTTTTATTTAAAATATTATCATCTATTTCATAAGATTAGATAATGTAGTGTATGAAACTGCACATAATTAAGTCTTAAAATACTCGTGTGACTCTATTATCACATTCGCCTTCGGTTCGTGTGATAAACTCACACTCGTATTTTGAGAACCCTTATTATGCAACAGTTTCATAAACTACTATTATTTAATAGCAATCAATATTATTTAATAGCCAAGAATATACAGCCTATGTCAATAGACTAGCATATATTTTTTTATTATATGAGAGGGAGCAAACGAGCATATGGTTCACCTGATGGAAAGCAATCACCACCGCCCATGGAGATCAGCAACACTAAGGGGTCGCCGATCCGTTGCCAGCCTATACTCCTTCCTTTCTTTCTTTCCGGTGACCTCACTCACTCGCAGGAACAGAACATCCCTCAAAGAAATTGTTATTTGGCTGTGTTATTGCGGAAAAACGAGCTCGAGGTAGCTCGGACCTTAAAAAAGGTTATGGATTACTTTATCGAACTCCACATGACACGCGAGCAGAAGCTAGAATTTAATTACGAAAAGTACGATGGGTTTATTTAGCTCAAGCTCTTTCGTGCTACGGACGGCACGCTAAGCCGTCTCGGTACAGGATTGACGACGATGAGCCTGAATAAATTTTTGTTCGGTCTGAACTTAGTTTCTGAAACAGCTGAACCTAACCCTATTGCAGTGTATTCTTTGTAGTCAAAAATATTATGAAAAGAGCTTGAACTCAAGGGGCAATATGGCCTACTTTGCAAAATCATCATAAGCTAAAAAATTTTAAAAAGACGGATCACGTTACAAACACAAGGCCAATTACTAGAATAAAACATCGAATATCGCCTCAGGAACTAATTACTTTGAAGTCCATTTACTGCTTTCGGTTTTTACAGCGGTCATAAAGAAGACAATCAATTCGGCCACCTAACAAGTGAAATGACAGCTTATGTGGGTTAAGTCACAAGAGGAGCGGAAGACATACACATTGCGATGCCCAGAACGATGAGAAACAGTATAGTATCTTATGCAGTAGAAGTTTATTTGTCCGTCTTTAAAAGTCGCAGGAGACCGCAATTGTTTACTATCAAGTTAGATAAACATGTTCTGTTAGTATCCATTGTAACGTATAACGTTCTCATGATTTGTTGCAGGATAAACACGCCTTTTACATATATTGTGTAAGTACACTAAGCTGCTCCTGTGCTTCCTAACAAAAATTTCATATGTAATGAATCTGCGCAAAAATTTTAGCAAATTCATGAATCAGACAGAAACTATTAATAACAGCATCTATATAATTTCTTACTAGTTCTGTATATAATTTTTATTCATACTTTAATAATGGCATTGGGTTCGATGACTAAACATTTAACTTTCATCTGACGAAATAAGTTTTCCTGACATTCAAGTAAAAAAATAAATATACACGTTCGTATTTCTTCAATTTTTGTTTTTGAAAAAACTTATCCAGGAAATTATGAAAATAAAAATAAATAATCAAATCGATTTTTTAATACGCTCACCAACACTCTCCATTTCATTTCTGTTTATTTTTTTATATAACTTGAAAACAAATAACAGGCAAAAAATAATGAGGTATTGCAAGTCACATAGGCTTTTGTAGGCGGGACATTTCAGAATGGATAACACCAGAGGTAATTCTCGTAATTAAAATGTAGTCAAAATAACGTTTCGAACAAGTCTCGATCTCACAAATGTCACAATTGGTATTCTCGTAACACAATATGTAACTACAAAATTAAATTGAAGCGGGATTATGTCGAAATATGAGTGACAATTATGCAAGCTAAGAATGTTACTAGCCAACAACAAGAATTGATAATAATTAATTAATGAAATAAAGTATATAATTTTAGTCAATTCACAATTCAATCTCGATTCGGTCAACTTTCAATCTGCGTTCGTAGAAAAATTACGAGAATTGGCCTTCAGAGCAGTTACATCTCCATCTCCAATTGGGTCCCGCTACTAAAAAGACTCACCGGAAGTCCCATGAAGCTCTGGAAAGATAGCGTAGAGGAACAAGGAGTACAGTTATTAGTACTATTTATTATTCTGTGGTACAGGGAAGAAAATTTCTTAGAAAAATTGGGCCAGGGACCGAGCGAAATGAAAGAACATCAAGCAAGTTGTTTTCAGGCCAGCCGTTGAAATCCGCTTTACGCTCATGACTTGCGCTGAAGCTATTCAAATTTTAATGACTGCTTTCTCCAATTACATTTTACGTTTCGGAGTGCAGGAGTCATTCGACGGGAATTTAGATTCGTGAAATCAAAAGTTGTAAAAACTTTAGGGATCTGCAATTTATAATTGTCTTAATTTAATTCTCTACTCGGTTCTTCTATCGCCTTCACGCGCATTAATTCACCACCGAGATAGCCGAGATAAAAAGTTACCAATATTATTCGGACGTTCGAATTGGTTTCGCGCGATCTCTCAAACGACATAAACACTTACATTATATATGTTACATTAGAAAAGCTAATTTGGTCGTTCGGTTTTCTGAAATTTTCTAATTATCCGCGCAACTTTTTTATTTTTTTAGGGTTCCGTACCTCAAAAGGAAAAACGGAACCCTTATAAGATCACTTTGTTGTCCGTCTGTCTGTCTGTCTGTCTGTCTGTCTGTCAAGACCCTTTACCTCGAGAATGCGTATAGAGGTATCAAGCTGAAATTTGAACTGTATACTCAGGTCTACGGTCCCATGAAGTTGTAAAAAAATCAAACTGCTAAGTTTACGCAAAAAAAAGTTACGGCAGTTTATTCAGAAAAAAACGCAGATTTCAACACATTCTCCAGGGAATCAAAACCTATAAGGGTACTTCCCGTTGACCTAGAACTATGAAATTTGGCAAGTAACATCGTTATGGACTACAGTACAGTACAGGAATAAATCTCAAAACTGTACATTTGTAATTAAATCTTAAAACATTTTTTTATAGGAGGTCGAAATTTCAAATTGAAGCTACTAGTTCAAATGGGGTATCATATGAAAGGGCTCGATGTGCACATTGCAAAATATATTTTATTTATTTTTTCCGACCGATCATTTCTTATTCATAATGAAAAATATCAAATTTATAATGATCCTACGTACGGAACCCTCGGTGGGCGAGTCCGACTCAAACTTGGCCGGTTTTTTCTTTTATAAGAACCTTCTCGTGACAATAACAAAAACAACATATAAAGAAATAGCGAAATCGGTCCAGCCGTTCACGCGTGATTTCGTGACCAAGCAAAATAGGGATTCCTTTTATTATATTATATTATTTAAATTTTATTTTTAACTATATCGATTTTATATCTGTAGAATCGTTAACGGACGATTAGCTAATCGTTCAGTCTTGTCCTTGTTAGTTCGCTGAAGGGCTAATACAGTCAATAACGGTTGATTGTGGCGTGAAGTTAATGGCTGCGGTTTTTGCATCTCGTTTGTCTCTATTGTTGGAGACAAGGGGTTCCGTAGGTTTTAGAAATTCTGATTTTAATAGATACTCGACTGCAATCTTTATTACTTGCCCCTGTGAATTTGGTCGGGAAAGAAAGATAAAATAGTTTTTTTATTTATGGTACACTATATATATATAAATATATATATATATATATATATATATATGTGTGAGTAGCTCACCACGATCTTTAGAGTCAAAGCCAACCTTACCTGCACGTGGTGCTTCCTGCTGACTACCGAAAGAGAGGTAGCAGAGGTATTTGTAAGCTGCCCGACTGGGGACATACCGCCACCTCACAGACTACCGCAACCAAATAATAATTCCCTTGAGAGTTGCTGTGGACGTGTGAGTGAGTGAGGTGGGGTTGGCAGCGGGGGTTGCGGCGCGCCAGCAATTTTTCATGTTGCAAGCGTTAATATGGCTACGGTAACCAATTCAAATCAGGCGGGCCTTATGCTTGTCTGCCACCCAACGTAGTATATAATAAAACATATAATCAGTTTACATGAAGATTATATACAAAATTATATGATATATTGTACCACCTTTTTTTTCTTTAACTTATCTATGAACAGTGTATATAACTTGCATGAGAGTTCAGTATATCGAAGGCACGTTAAGCTGTTCCGGGCTGTTGTTGTTAGATGGTCGGTCGTTAAGGACCTTTGTTTATCACGGTTCATATCTTGATCATTGGTAGAACCGTGGTAAGTTTTTTTTTAAAGCGACTCACCTCACATATAAATCATTGCATGCCCGTAACTTTATATTGATAGCTAAGGCCAGTCGGTGACTGTTGGGCTGCCTGAAAACACTAGCCTTCACCAACCCTTAACGGAGTAGCGTGGCTGAGTACTCTTAAACCCCTTCAAATGATGGAAGACCTATATCGGGATGTGTTAACCGTCTGATGTATAGCGGTTACTGTAGCCATATAGACGCTGACAACACAAGGAGTAGCGTTAGCACCCCCACTGCTGACGCAGCATTTTGTCACGTCTAATATCCTCATTAACTCGCAAGAACACAATACTCCTAACGAATATTGTTATTTGCCGGTATTCTTCTTGAAAGACCTTGCAGTCTTTTGTTAGGTGGAGGTATTTCCCCAATCGGGAATTCCCCAACTCGAAATGCATTGTCTCTCTTTCGCCAAAACCTCGTTAGTATGTCAGTTGGGTGCACCACGTACAGATGAGGTTGGCTTTTGTGTACTAAAGATTACACTTACACAACAAAAGTGAATGTAAATGACTCTTTTAGTCGTAGCTTCTGTCTACTATACCTTTTCGAATAGTAGCGAATTAGTCACAGCCCTAAGGCATATAATTTTATTAACGTATCCAATTTCAGTACAGTGATAATCCTAATTTAATCTCAGTAAACAAAGCGCTCCTGGTCTACAAATATGGCGAGGCGCCACACCGATACGGCCGCTCCTCCAGCGTTCTCCTAAACTGTGGAACAATAGCCAATACACGGTCCCTATGAGCAGATTACACAATGCAACGACGGATTAAAATTTAAACCTTGTTAAGAGCACCTTTAGTACGTGTTCCGGGAAATATAACCAATAGTTAAATAACTACCTATTTTTTTTTAAGTGGTACCAAATGTATCGACAATGCTTCCATAATAGTGTAATTGAAAAGTGGAACGCGTTGCCGGCATATGTATTTTCTCATTCATACAATTTGGGATCCTTCAAGCGAAGCGTGAAGAAGCATCTTGTAGGCCAGCATGGCAGCGTCAACTGACAAAACATCAAGGTCTCTTGTCCGTTGCCGATGCGATTGGGGCTCCTCTTTCGCTTACCATCAGGCGAGGCGGAGCCAATATACTGAGCTAATATAAAAAAAAATCAGATTGTTAGGCACAAAGAAAGCATGACATTTAGGTATGCATTGAAAATCAATGCAATAACTTCATGTACATCATTGAGTACATGACAAGCTCATTGGTCTAATGATTAGCAATGACCACTTTGACTCCGAGGTCGCGGGCTCAATCGCCGCACAAGACAAATATCTGAGTGCATGAACATGTCTTTGTCTTGGTCTGGGTGATATCTACGTATTTACAAAAAAATGTATTTAAGTATAATATCAGTTATCTAGTACCCATAGTACAAGCTTTGGTGAGTTTGGGACTAGATGGCCGTGAGTAATTCGTCCAGGAATATTTATTTATTATTTAAATAATATATTTAAGTATATAATATATTATAATAACGAAATAGCTCATATTTATCTCCGTCAAGTTGAATGTTGGGTATTATTAAGCGAAGACGCCGTGAGCCGTGAGATAAATCTTGAGCGTCAATTTGTCAAATTATGCCGAGATTTCGGTGTACGGTGTAACCCGCCGTCAAGTGTTCAGGAGTCTCAATAGTTGGATTAAGTTCCTAGATGGTGGTGCTAATTATAGAAATTTCCAATTCTAGGCATACGAAGACCTTTGCTCTCAGCAAATGTGAATTTAAATGGGTGCCTTTCTATAATGAGAGTAATAAAGTGGGTCGTTTAGTTAAGTTCTTTTGTAATGAATTGTATAATGATTCTGCGAGAGATGTTCTTGTAATAGTCGCAAATAGATTCTTACCATCCTTCTATCGACCTATTACTATTGGTTGCATGTGCAGTGCATGCAAGGAAAATGGTTTATTTTGTGTTATATATATATATACGATCACGTATACGTTTATTTAAGAGGGGGGTAAACGAGCATGTGGGTCACCTAGTGGAAAGTAATCTTCACCGCCCATGGGGATCAGCAACACCAAGGGATCGCTGATCCGTTACTAGCCTTTTATGGGAAATAAAGACTCTGTTCTCGAAATTGATTCCACAGTTTCACTTATTTTTTTACAAGCTTTTATTTAGCTTCACAGCTTCATAAATCAAATCAAAATTTAATTCACTTTCTAGTATCCGCTGGAGCTGAAATTTGGCACCTGGGTTCTCAACGTTGGTAATAATAATCTATTATTATTCTGTAACGACGATACGACTTTAAAACACGTAAAATGAGAAGCCATTTTTATAATTTCCATGCAGTATGACAATAAACATAACGCATTAAAAATAATTAGGGTAATATCATTTCTTTCACTTTGTATTGTCATGCTATGCGATGTGAAGGCGTCCAATGCTCGTCCCTTGTAATACCGTGCTGGAAACAAGCATAGAAACAAAGAAAATATATTTAACTAGGCCGGATTGTAGTCCACGGGGCCGAAATCGAGTTTGAGTGGAGAGAGAGTAGATTCGCTGAGTGTGTTCCATTGATTTCAATGGAAAATGTATTTGATGATCATTCCTCAAGGACATGATCGATTTCTTTTTTTTTCGACACAAACCTCATTCATTTCTAGTTCTTAACTGTGACAAGTTTCATCAAAATCGGTTCAGTGGTTTTGGAGCCTATTCATTTCCAAGCGTTACACTCGCTCCGCTGGCTCCACTCAATTAAAATCACAATATGAGAAAACAATAGGCAACGATGTATATAATTTTAAATACAATGTTACATATATTTAAAACTAGCTGTCCCGGCGAACTTCGTACCGCCTAACAGTCAATGAATGTCGTGATGTACATATATATATGAACAAAATTTATGATTTCTTGAAATTAATACAATGAATAATAGAAAATAATAGAGAAGCACGATGGCGTGAGGCACGTGTCAGTCTAATTGTACACGCAAGTTAAGCAACGTCAACCGTAGCCTGTTCATGGATGAGTTTATGTTATCTCGAGCTCGTCCGTGCTTCGGAAGGCACGTTAAGCCGTCGGTCCTGGTGTTTATCATTAGATGGCAGTCCTTAAGCCAAGTTAGTGGCCCAACCCGTAGTTGAGCAGCGTGTTGGAGTATGCTCTAAACATCTTCGGTTGAGGGAAGACCCGTATCCCAGCAGTGGGTAAATAATAAGTTCAGTACTTTACAAAGTCACAAAAAAAGTACCAATTGACAACAATAAATATTTCAATCCACAAAACAAATCACAGACAACATTCGCGACGTAAAAGTGAGACCAATCGATTTGACATTTACATAACAATCAATAAATATTCCAATCCTTTTTAACTGGCACTATTTGTATGGGAAAACGTTTTTTCTTTTATTTAAGTCTTTCGTCAATTTTTCAATGTTTTTAATACTTTCCCGACCAAGACACGACATTATTTTATATATTATATAGATTTATGGAGCTTGATTTAAATTTCTGAACGCACGCATAAATATTTTAGAACTAATAAATATTTAAATCCACAAAACTGTTTTCAAAACAAATCACAGCCAACTTTCAAGACGTAAAAATGAGACCAATAGAGTTAACATTTGTTTTTAATCTATGACATTTGTTCTATAATGAGCTTAATATACATTTCTGAACGCACGCATACTTTTGGCGTACGCACGTACGACAACGTCACATTTGACAGCTACGACAACCACGAACATTTTGTATGGGAAAATGTTTTTTCTTTTATTTTAATTTTTCGAGAATTTTCCAATGTTTTTAAGAGTTATTCTGCTATTCGGGACGGAAACAAATCCAACAAATCAAAAACCATGGCAATCGGTCCAGCCGTTCTCGAGTTATAAGTGTTGTAACAAACACGACTTTCTTTTATATATATAGATGTATCCTAATAAATTCGAAATTTAATTAATTTGTCTATGGAGTGCTTGCTTATAATCTTCGATCATTCATTAATGATCTTGACAACTTATAATAATGAATTACGTATTTTTTTTTAAACAATACAATGTACAACTAAACGACTTATAGTAAATAAAAATAATGTAATCTTAAAACTACTTAAAAATAAAACTAATAAAAATAAAAAGATAAAGAAAATACTAATCTATTCCTCGAAAATATCGGTCCCATGCGGCAGGGAGGCAAGAACACTGGCTGCGTTTCATTTAAAATTATTATTTTAAAATGTTATAATATATCATTGTCTATTCATGATGCTAATTTGGCCATCGCTCGGCATTAATGCTGTGTAATAAACACAGCGCCGATATACTGCGACAGTCAACAGGTGCCGACACGGACATCGTCGGACGAGGGACATACCTCGTCCGACGATGTCCGTGTACTAACGTAAGTCTAAAAAATCTGATCTAAAAAGGGAACCTTTTTTTACTACGGCGGATGGCAAACAAGCATACAGCTCGACTGACCGCCATTTGACCGCATACAACGAAGAGCTGTGCAACTCGTCGCTGACCAAATGATTTCTGATCGGCTGAGCTCGCTCTCTACACGAAGAGATGTTGCATCTCTTTGCGTTCTATATAAATTATAACACGGGGAGTGCTCGGATGAGCTATTCGATTTGATACCTGCCCCCGAGTTCCATTACATTAGAATATGGCTGCGACATATCGCTCGTTTGATGCAACAATGGCATAGTTAAAGTTGACACGCATATTTTGAACGTCGTTTTAGTATTTATTTTAACATGCCAATTCTACTTTCTGATTCTTAATAACTAGCACAAAAAATTTTAGAAGTACATAACTTTTTTTTTCTATTATTGTTGTTGCAATTAATAAATTTTATTTAGTTGGGCAAGCATAAATTATCTAAGTGCAACAACGACATAAATGTAAATTGTGACCATATTGCAGCAAATGAGCGTTAGATGAAAAAATGAAAAAATATCTATTTGACAGTAAATACATACATCGAGTCATTTACACTATGGATCCACACACTAGGCGTGCCAGCCTGTATCGTGTGGCCCATCAGATATATCGTTATCTAATTGGTTTGGTGCCGGCTGTTTTCTAAATCGATACAACAAATCGAAAAAACAATATCAACTACACTGGGCCGCATAGTAATAAGTTAAAGTACTGGTTGTATTACTATGCTGTGACACTGGGCCGCAATGAAAGCGGGTCGGTAACAAAAACGTCAATAACTTCCAAAATATTAAAACTAGCTTTATGAAATAAAGACTAAATTAAAGTTTATTTCCTTACAAATATAGGCAGAAGTAAAATCTTTTTATTTCTTTTTGGTGATTGTATTAAAACCATAAATAAAAAATAAAGACGATTTCAAAAATTGATGTTATTGTTACCGACCCGCTTTCATTGCGGCCCAGTTTAGTACAAATAAAAGATAAACACTTAATATAGAATCATAATATATTACTACACAAATACGCATACAAATATATTTATACATTATATACATATATACACATACAGATACATATACAATTACATACATACATTCATATAATCATTAATATCAATATAACCATACCTCGTATATATGCTCGTATACATACAAGAGACAGTTATTCTGATTTCCATTTGTTGCTTGTGCCCACGCTATCACCGCGGGGAGCTGCCTGGATTATGATAATGCACAAAACTGTGATAATGTCACATAATCGTACATTCACCGGGGGGGTCGCTTCTATAGTTCCATCATAATCCATTTTGTTTATGGTAAACATGTTAAGCTTTAGTCAATTATCATAATATTCGTATAATTAAGATAGGTTGGGCACAACGTATTTTAAAAAATACGTTACACACGTTACAGCTTAAAAGCTGCCCGACTGGGGATGTACCTCCACCTCACAGAATACCGCAGCCGAATAACAATTCCCTTGAGGGTTGTTGTTTTCCTGCGAGTGAGTGAGGTCTCCAGAAAGAAAGGAAGGAATATAGGCTGGCAACGGATCGGCGACCCCTTGGTGTTGCTGATCTCCATGGACCGTCCATGCAGATCAGCAACACCAAGGTCATTGCTTCCCATCAAGGCCCACATGCTCGTTTGCCCTCCTTCTATATATAAAAAAAAAGTAATATTGTGATTTAGTGAAAGTTTTTTTTTATCAACTTCAAGAGAGAAAAAATTTGTTTCTGCATTCAAATGGGTTCCAGCCGTTTAGTCGTGTAAAGGTAGCAAACATACAGGCAGACACACTTTCGAATAGACTCACATTGGAGTGTCAGTATAATCACTCGCGCAAGATAAGCATAGTCGGCAATAGTCAATCCGTGGATTATTTATCTCGAGCTCCTCCGTGCTTTGGAAGGTAAGTTAAGCCGTCGGTCCCGACTGTTGTCATTAGATGGCAATCGTTAAACATAGTTACAAATCATATTGAACGACCCGAGTTGAGCCGTTGCCGTTCCATCCCCGAGTTGATTTTACATCTTCACACGTTTTTGAGAAAAGGTACAGATCAATTGGGGGTGGCTAGGAAGTGATTTTATGCGTTTTTTTTTTGTTCTTTTTCAGACGGTCGATAGTGTGATAACACACACTAATCACCATCATAACGGAAGTAACTTGCCTCGGAATAAAGTGAGCTTGCTGTTTGCTTGAGGTAAAGGCGCGGATCACTCTGAAACAGATTTAAGTCAAACTAACTGGAAGCAGATGACGTCAAATTCGTCCCCCAGTTGATGGCTAGTGGTCCGCGAGATTACGCATTGCCGTAGCCGGAATGATCTGTTCCTCAGGTTGACACATAGTTGACAGCTAGCCTATGTGTGGAGGCGATGTTGTTGCGTTTCGGTGGCGATATAGGTATGTGCCTTTATTTTAATTAAAAACGATATCAAATTTCTACTACAAATTATAATAAAACTTTATTGGGTATAGATATTAGTGCAGTGCCTAGTTTTTGAGATAACGATTTACTAGTCTATTTTTATGTAATCTCTAAAAAAATGTATGTTTGTAATCTCTTTATTACACAAAACAATACAAACATACATATTTCAATCATCATCATCATCATCAGGTCCATTTTAGTCTCCACTACAGAAGCACGACCCTCTCTAGTCGTATAATCCTCCGTCCTAGACGGACGGAGGATTTGGCCTACACTCCCCACGCTGGCCAGACGGGTTGGGGCGGCCTGATATTTGATAATGTATTTCCCTTAGTCGCCTTGTACTACATCCACGGGAAGAAACGGAGTGATTCAATTCTAGTCTGCCGGAAACCACACGGCCGATGCACTTATTGCAATAGGCTTGGTTAAACCAAATAGATTAATATAGTAAAGAATAAATATATTTTTCATACTACCAGCTCGACAATGTCCAATTACACAACATGTAATCTCAAAGTAAGGCATTGCATTATCTGTCTCCCTCACGCACAGAGAAATAATGTTGTATGAAACCACAGTATAAATAATAGTTGATGAAACTCACTCAGTTTGAATATGGAACAACATTATTACCCCGTGTTAGAATTTGGATAAAATGCGTATGAGAACTTGTAATAAAAGGGACATTTTGTTCTAAAATGTTTGAAAAATCATACTGACGGACGACCGACAAACAAACAAAATTACTAATTGTATGTACCTATATCTAAATGTAAATTACTAATTGTATTGTATATGTATCGAGCCTCTGGTATAGATTTGTGCTAATATTGAATAAATCTATTATTTCTCAAACCTTGAAGTGTATAATTGTCGCGCTTGGTATGAATAGTAAAGTATTTATCTCTGGGATAATGCCTGGCTTCTTCTGGGGCGACTTGCACTCCTCACTTCACTTAGGACACTATTACATAACTCCCTCCATTGCTCAGGAGTTAGGTGTAAACTTTGACTCCCTCTCTGCTTTCGAGAATTAACTATAGAGTCCTTCGTTACGCTCAAAGTGCAATATGCCGCCCGTGACGTAAGACACTGCTTTAGATCCCCTTGGTACATAATCTGCTATTTTATTTTTATAACATCCTACTCCAAACAACGAACGGTGGCAAATACATGTGTCATCATCAGCCGTGTCATGGAGCACTGTATTAATGAGATCAAACAACGACGGTACATACCAACTCACATCTAATATCATTAAGTAAATATTGGAGTGCGGCTTCTAACGAATAGTCGTCATTAGATATACACATTGCTATTGCTATCGGCACGAGTGCTCTAGCACCTAGCACCCATGAGAAATTATTCGTGGCTGTCGTGCCGAGAATCCATGACCTTAATGTAAACAATAGTCCTGGAGGCTGCGTATGGGGCGACAAAGCGTCATGCTTTGTATTGTATTGCATAAAAGTGAGGGATCGCATGTAGTGGAAAGCTTTGAGGAAGGCCTATATCCAGTAGTCGATAGATACAGGCTGATAATGACCCAGACGATGAGCACCCATGACATGAAAAATTTACCAAATGTGACTTACACGGAAGGTTCCCTATCATCATATAATAATTTGTAACTTTGACTCAGAGCGAGAGAACGCGACGATGCGCAATTTTTTTCGGCAGTCCAGTGTCCATGTTTGCTAATGTAAAGCAGACTCAAAAGTAGCTCTGTTCATCACGGATGCACGTGTGTTCATTAGACATTATAGCGGTCAGAAACTATGAACATCTATGAGGTCTTCTGAAAGCTGCCATCCCTGATTCTGCTGATCCTGAACTCCAATGTTGTAAAAAAATTCAGTCCAACTCTCTAGCAACTCCAACCCCAAAGATGATGGTGAGTGACTGACACCACTAGTGTCACTGCACACTACGGACACTAGGGGTGTCAGTCACTCTCCATCATATTTTTTGAAAAATGGAAAAGTTCACCTGCCCCCCCTAGGTGGGATCACTCTCCATCATCTTTGGAGTTGAAGAGGCTTCCTATAAAAGCAAAATAAGCAAAGCCAACGTTAACTGCGCGTGGTGCATGCCGCTGATCAAGTAACGAGTGTCTGGCAAAAGAGAGGTACTGCACAGCACAATTAAAAGCTGCTACTACTAACGAAGGGAGACTCCACTTAAAGATAAGCATTTTTAACCGACCTCAAAAAAGAAGGAGGTTCTATGTTCGACTGTAAAACTGTAAAAAAACTATCAAAATGAATCTGTAAATGTTTCATTTTGATATATGATAAATTTAATAGGTGATAATTAGACACGGTCTCCATTGTTATTTAAATAATGTTAACAACTTTAAATTTATTACTAAACAATTTTTATTCAATGTCTATCAACAATCTATGACCCGTATTCTTAATACGGTATTTGCTATGTAAGTCTCGGAATCCATGCCGATCTGTTTTACTCTAGGAAACATTATGTTATTATTTGACTTTATACGCAATAACCTCGGAGATAACTATGTTTATTCTGCGTACATTATAATATGCTAGTTAGAATTATCTGTTTGTATTGGCTTCACTACTTTTACCAAATATTAATCCCATAGTTTGTCTTTGCAACCTACTAATTTGTATATATTTATATGAGAGAGGGCCAAACGAGCAAGTGGGTCACCTGATGGATAGCAATCACCATCGCTCATGGATCAGCAACTCCAAGGGATCGCCGATCCGTTGCCAGCCTTATAAGGGTAATACATACTCTGTTCTTGAACGCTCCCATGTCGTAATTCCGTAATTATTCGGAAATACCGCTAAGGGAAGTTGATTCCACAATTTCACAGTTCGTGGTATAAAATGTTTTAGGAAATTTGAGCTTGATAGGAAGTGGGAGAAAACCTCTCTGGAACCGCACAGTACGTGACCATTTTGTTTCTAATGTGTGAGGTTGAATTCCCTGCCGATAGCAAGCGGTGTGACTGTAAAAGGAGGCCGTGGGCATCATGTCAAACAACTTCTCTGAACATATCCCATTGTATAATCGGTAGAACACACAAATAGTCCGGTCAATATAGACATTCGAGGCTACATAAATTCCCACCAAGCTGAAAATTGGTGAAATGGTTCAAAATATATTATAAATAAAAATTGAAAGTTCCCCATCTTTCAAGTTCAAAAATTTTTCAAGTTCAAAGGTCAAAAATAATGAGGTTTTCACGATTTTCATCAAAACGGTAAGTTTTATCATAAATATACTTTAGACAAAATTGTAGATCATAAAATTATCTATAAAAAATGTATCAATACTTTTTTTCCTACGAGCCACAGTTTCTGAGATATATTTTGAACGATTTCACGAATTTTCAGCTTGGTGGGAATTTATGTAACCTTACGCTTATTTTTTTGTCTAATTTGACCGGACTAAAAGGGATGCAAATTCTCTTCTCTGACTTAATGGTTCTAAACTGTCTGTTTGAAATAGTCAATAATCCTCACAGCTCGCTTCTGAATCGAGTCACAAGGTACAAGCTGGCAAATTTTTAAACATTATATTTTCAATATACAATGGGGTGTAAGCAGCTCGCCACGATCTTTGGAGTCAAAGCCAGCGTCGCCTGCACGTGGTGATTGTTGTGTTCTGGCGAGTGAATGAGGTCACCAGAAACAAAGGAGCTGCTGCGCTGGCAGTGGATAATGTGGCACAAGAGCGATATTTCATGTCACGAGCCTTAATATGGCTACGGTAACAACATCACATCAAGCGGACCGTATGCTTGACTGCCATCCGACAGGATAAAAAAAATCAAAGGGTATTTTAGTTTGAATTATAAATATGTATAATTATAACAAGTTCACTTACGGCATTGAGAGCCTCCATTTCATGCTGGTTGAGTTTGTATGATGCATCTGAACCCACTAGCCTTGGTGCAGATCTGTAAAAAAGAAATAGATTTAAATACTGGGAAATAGGAGGCTTTCTTCAGAGACTACAGCACGATGTCGCACGGCATGGGGTCATAAAGTGGTCTTATTGGGTCGGTAACGCAGGACTGCCATACACTCGTCGAGTGGCGAGGGAAGTAGCGAGGGAAGTAGGCAGGAACGTAGTGTGGCCACGTTACTCGTCATGCCGCTCGTCTTGCTCTTCGTCTTGCCCATCATTCCCTGTTTTGTCGGTTTTTTGGGCGCGAGTCAAAGGACCGGCAACGTGAGCGCGAATGGCCGGCTACACAATCACCTCGGACGCATTCCGCATCGAGCGCTCGGCCGCGTAACACGCGTCATATTTTTTAAATCATTTTTTTAGAATCATGTCTGTCATGAACATTTCCCTATAAGAGCAGCCCCCTTACCACCATCTCTTATTGCGACTCAATAACTGAATAGATTGCTTATTCATGCCAATGAATAAGCGACTCTATTCAATTTGAAATACAGTCGCTTATTCATTGGTACGAATAAGCAATCTATTCAGTTATTGAATCGCAATAAGAGATGGTGGTAAGGGGGCTGGTAGCAAAAAAGAAATGTTTGATGGCATCTTTTAGACCGTTAGCCCATAAAAAAAGCTTCGTATCGCTATAATAAAAATGCATATCGCGCACGCTGCCACAGCTTCAACGTCCATTGTACAGCAAAGGCAAATGTCCAAGTGCGGAGCGTCGCGAATAATTGCGCGAGTAGAGCAGTGTGTGGGCAGAGAGGGAAACATCGCGGCAGCGCGAGGAGCAAGGCGATGAGCAGCGCGAGGAGCATAGTGTGGCGGCGGGGTTAGGTGTTGCAAGCTTCCTTAGAAGGCGATGACTGCTTACTAACAAGCGAGGACAATGCTCGTTTTCCATCTAGTGGAATAAAAAAACATAGTTTGGAATAACATGGATATACGTCTACTTCTCTTTTATTTGTACTTAACCACAGTATAAGTAATAGCTCTACGTACAGTATGTATACTCCCTGCCGCTCTCTCGTATCGACCTCACCTCCGCCGCCCCTCTAAGACGAATCTGCAACAGTTTGTATGGCGGCGCACGTACACACGCTCGTTTTCGCTCAGTACAGACATCATTATTTAAGTAATAGTGAACGACGCGACATTTGTATGAAGTGGCTGTGGTGTGACTTAACTGCATTAAAAAATAATGTAACCACTAAAATAGAAACAAGTGATAAATTATTATGTTGGTATAATATGTATACTAGCGTGCAGGGTTGGCACGATAGCCGCCTTAATTATTAACATTCATAAATGTTGGTAAGTGAATTTATGAATTTATAGCCCTCGGTAAAAGGTATGGTGTCAGTGACAGCGGTTTGACATAGCCAGAATAGGCTATTTGACAATGTTAATTTTTTTTAGAAATTATTTAACAATATCGTAAAATATACAATACTATAAACATCTGTAAACTTTCATATTAATATCTTCCGTCCGACTTATCTCTCAAAATCACGAATTGCGGTATATTCATGCACACAAACAAATGTTAGTCTTGTACGCGAATCAAACCTGCGACCTCGGAGTCAAAGTATCCATTAGACTGTACTTCATACTGTGCGGTACCAGAGAAGTTTTCTCCAGCGTACTGTCAAGCTGTGGAATGAACTGCCTGTCGAGATTTTCTCAGGGGGAGGGTTCTTCAAAAAGGGCGTAAAGAGGTTTTTATAGGGTCGGCAACGCGCGTGTGATGCCCATGTTATTACAGGCGTTCATAGGCGACAGTAACTGCTTTCCACCAGGCGGGCCGTACGCATGTTTTCCACTCTACTGGTATAAAAAAAGGCTACCGGGCTCGTTTGCGAAGGAATGAACCCGACAGCCGAATAGGCCCTTGAGAATGTTTGCTTCTTAAGACCTCTTGTACACGCCAAAAAATTTCACCGTGTCTACTGCAGATAGGACCAATTCATCATGTACACAACAAGAATTTTGGCGGATCTAGACACGCAAACCACCGAACCGCAGCAAAACATCGCGCGTCATGTCTAGCGCAGGCATGATTTTTTTCTTGATGAGCGCGGAAGCAGTGTACACAGTTCGTGTGTAGAAACGACATGAATTCTTGCATAGACCCGGAGACTTTTCTTAGCGTGTACAAGAGGCCTTACCGTCCACGCTGTAACTGAGCCCACTCCCAGCGCAGGTAAGACAAATACGCTCATTTCCTGCGGAGAGCGGAACGTCCGCGGCTTCACAAATTGTGCGCGGCGCCGTATTCGGGATCTCATATCTTTGACCTGCGGACCTACATTAATTTACGTCGAGTGCCGGCGATTTTCTCTGATCATATTGATCAAATTTCATCGGTGGGTTAAACGCTATATCTTTAACAACTTTTTGTTTTATTTAAATACTATAGTGACCACAAATTATATATATATGGGTACAAATGGCGGACTTAACGCTAAAAGCATTCTCTTCCAGTCAACCTTCAGGAAAATCAGAAAATCACGAATGCGGTTCTAAAGAATCAAAACTAAAGCAGATTTATTTACTAAAATATAATACTAATAAACTAGTATTTATAATCTTACGCTGCCTTATAAGAATAACTGAGGCATAAATGGCTTCACACCATATTTGAGCTAAAACCAACGTCACCTGCATGTGGTGCACCCTGCTCATAGACTAACTAGGTCTAGCGAAACAGAGGTAGGGCATTGCGTATTTATAAGCTGTACAATTGGAGAAGTACCTGCACCTCACCGTATCTAAATAACAATTCCTTTGAGGGTTATTGTGTTCCTGCGAGGGGTCTTCAGAAGGGAAGTAGTTGCTGCGTAGTTAGCGGGGGTGGTGGTGAGCGTGTGATATTTCAAGTTGAGGGCTACGGTAACCGCTTCACATCAGGCGGGCCGTATGCTTGTCTGAAGTTGTCTGCCATACGACGTAGTATATAAAAAAAAAACCGGACAAGTGCGAGTCGGACTCGCCCACCGAGGGTTCCGTAGGTACGTAGTATCATTATTAAATTTGATATTTTTCATTATAAATAAGAAATAATACGTCGAAAAAAATAAATAAAATATATTTTTCAATGTGTACATCAAGCCCTTTCATATGATACCCCATTTGAACTAGTAGTTTCAATTTGAAATTTCGACACCCTATAAAAAATATAGACGTCCTATTTTTTAAGATCTATTTACAAATGTTTATTTTTGAGATTTATTCCTGTACTTGTAGTCTATAACGATGTTACTTGCCAAATTTCATAGTTCTAGGTCAACGGGAAGTACCCTATAGGTTTTGATTCCCTTGAGTGTGTCGAAATATGCGTTTTTTGCTGAATAAACGGCCGTAACTTTTTTCTACGTAAACTTAGCAGTTTGATTATTTTACAACTTCATGGGACCGTAGACCTGAGTATACAGTTCAAATTTCAGCTTGATACCTCCACGCATTCTCGACATAGAAATTCTTGACAGACAGACAGACAGACAGACAGACAGACAGACAGACAGACGGACAACAAAGTGATCTTATAAGGGTTCCGTTTTTCCTTTTGAGGTACGGAACCCTAAAAAGTGTTAATATTCTGACGAGCACGTTGGTCGAATGGCTAGTAACGGCTACTCAGAGGTCGCGGGTTCGATCCCCGCACAAGACAAACATTTGTGTGCATGAAAATATCTGTTTGTCTTGGTCTGGGTGTTTTCTATATATTATAAGTATATATTTACAAAGTAAAATGCTATTCAAGTACATTTATCAGTTCTCTAATACCTATAGTACAAGCTTTACGCTGAATTTGGACTAGATGGCGCTGTGTAAATTGTCCAGAAATATTTATTATTTATTTATTTAATATGGCTACGGCAACCGGTTCACTTCAGGCGGGCCATATGCTTCTCTGTAAAAATGTTTTTGAAAAATACATTTAATTAATGATTTATTGTCTGTCATGATATAAACGTTTTCAATAAATCATTATTTACTAAGAATTTTCTATACAATTTGAGTAGAAGAAAATAGATATAAAGTTCATATGCGTAAGATTACTTTTCCTTTACAAAAAGCCATATCAAATGAAAACACTCGATCATCTGAGTCATTGTAATGGCAATTTCAAGTTTTAACGTCAATTTAATGGAGCACTAGAATAGGGATGTACCACCACGGTCGGAACGGCGGCGGTGCGGCGGGAAGTTTGCAGTCTTCCTTTATTTATAACGCTTGCGAACGGCTGGCGGTGAGAAATTTTACTTTGACCTGGTAAATTGCAAAATCTTTGCTACACGATTGTTCAGTTATCTATTTAGATAAATAAATAAATATTCCTGGACAAATTATAAATGTTCGTGGACAATTACACGCGGCCATCTAGTCCCAAACTAAGCAAAACTTGTACGATGGGTACTAGGTAACTGATATAATACAAAAATACATTTTTTTAAATACATAAATATGCACACAAATATTTGTCTTGTGCAGGGAAAGTGGCCATTGCTAACCATACGGCCAACGAGCTCGTCAATTACACAGCGCCATCTTGTCCTAAACTAAACAAAGCTTATACTATAAGAGTGGGAGTCCGAACTGAGTACTTCCTATATATTTAAGGCGTTCGGTGTAGAAACGTTGGGACCGTGGGGACCATCGGCACGAGAATTATACAAAGAGGTTGCCAAGAAGCTGGTGTTGACTTCGGGTGACCAAAGGGCTGGCCAATATCTAGGCCAAAATATTTCCATCGCTATACAGCGTGGAAGTGCGGCCAGCCTTTTGGCCACAATCCCCGAAGATTGCCGAATAATGAATATAGGTAATGATAGTTTTTATTTTTTCTGTTTTTTAGTTTTTAATGTAGTTATATTAATTTTATTTTAAACTAGCGGCCCGTCCCGGCTTCGCACGGGTGGACATAAGATTTTTTTTATATTTGTACCTTTTATTGAGCAATAAATATAGCCTATGTTACTCAGGGTGAATGTAGCTTTCCAATGGTGAAAGAATTTTTGAAATCGGCACAGTAGTTTTTGAGTTTATTCGTTATAAACATACACACACACACACACAAATACAAATCATTTCTCTTTATAATAATAGTGTATATTAAATTATAAGATATTTTAGTTTTTTATTAAAACTAACGGGCCTATACAAAATTAAAACTAGTTAGTTTTAATTTTGTTTAGGCCCGTTAGTTTTATATAAAAAAAGGTTGACTCTATTTTGTACGCATGAAATCTGTTTTGTATTAGTTACGCAATAGATAAAAGCATCTTCAAAGAATCAAAACATAATTGGTAAGCAATTATAATATGATATCTAGATGTGTTTCTATTTATTGAAGATCCAACCTTGTTCAACCGCTTTTCTGAAAAAAAAAAGAAATCGATTTATCTCACAGACCTAAGATTTTTCGCATTAGAGCAGAGAGAATTACACACTTTAGAATATACTTAATCATTTTGTATCCATATTCACACCTAAAATATTAACTAAATTGACGGATGGTTAATAAAGTTAGTAGATCCAGTCCGGGCTGACGATGAGTAAACGTGTTAGGAGGTAGTCAAGAGCTGCGAGC
The DNA here is from genome assembly GCA_937001555.2 of Hypsopygia costalis. Classification (NCBI taxonomy): domain Eukaryota; kingdom Metazoa; phylum Arthropoda; class Insecta; order Lepidoptera; family Pyralidae; genus Hypsopygia; species Hypsopygia costalis. The sequence goes on along the minus strand of OW443338.2, from coordinate 23,910,053 downwards.
TATATTTTGGCTGGATTTAGTTGTAACTTTGTCGAAACCCATACTATAAGTCATGCAACGGTGTAATAAAAATGCATAGGTGTAAAACCAAATGGCCGTGTCGTTTCCGGCACACTAGAATAGAATCACTCCGTTTCTTCCCGTGGATGTTGTACAAGGCGACTAAGGGCAACATTAGCAAGCCAGCGTGGGGAGTGTAGGCCAAATCCTCCTTCCATCTAGGACGGACGAGAGAGGGTGTGCTCCTGTAGTGGAGACTAAAATGGACCTGATGATGATGATGATGATGAAAACCAAAGTCTTCAACCAGTGCGTTCTCGCCGCCACGGGCTTACTGTATTGAAAACTCAAATTCAAACTTTTAATAAAAGAATAGGCCACGTTCGCCTGCTCTGGGATATTTTTTTTAATTTGTTTGTTGGTATACAATTAGGGCGTCGTCGTCAACCGTCAGTCATCCCACTGCTGGGATACGGATCTCCTCTCAATCGAAGGGGTTTAGAACATACCCTATCACGCTGCTCAACTGCGGGTTGGTGGAGGCCAGTCTTTTCAAGCAGCCTGAAGGCCACTGACTTAGCTTAACGTGTCTCATCTAATGATAACAGCCGGGACCGACGAACTGACGATAAATAAACCTATCCATGGACAGGCTACGGTCGACGTTGCTTAACCCTTAACCACCTACCTCACGTCTCACAGACGCTTTCAAATTTAAAATCGCAAATAATCAACGTGCGCCCATCGTACAAGTGTGTGTGTCCTTGTACCTTTTCCCCGCGTCTCCCAGTACCGTGGACGCGATCGACAAGTTCGGATGTGCGCGCATTTGTTTTTGGTAAGTAAAAAACTGTCACAGGGGGTCTCAGAGACGTTAGGTAGGTGGTTATGTGATTTTTATTCTAATACCTTTTTTATTGTTTTAGTGAAAGATGGCTTCTAATGATGCATATATTGAGATTTTGGGGTGCAAGTCACCTGCACGTGGTGCACCCTGCCATTAAGCAAACGAGGCTCTGGCGAAAGAGAAGTAAGACACGACGTTAGCCCGACTGGGGAAGAACCTCCACCTCACAGAACACCGCAGCCAAATAACAACTCCCTGGAGTGTTGTTGTGTTCCTGTACGTGAGTGAGGTCACCAGAAGAAGGAGTTGCTGCGTTAGAAGCGAAGGTGACAACGCGCGAGCGACACTCATTGTCGCAAGCATCTATAGGCGACGGTAACCACTTCACATCAAGCGGGCCGTTTGCTTGTTTGCCACCCGTCGTGGTATAAAAAAAATATATATATTCAGAGGTGGTTTCAACAAGAATCATCAGATGACGATGACCTGCCAAATGATGAATGCAGTGAATATTCAGCGGGACCTCAAAATCGCTCTTCAGCGTATACACACGAAGATCAGTAATTTACCAGCAGTTTCAGGTCCTAGCGGTGCTGAAGAACGGTTGCAAGTTAGAAAAGCATGTTCGACTTGTGACCCAAAAATGAAACGTAGAACCCTATACTTGTGTTTCAATTGTAAGAAACCAATTTGCTTAGAATGTTCAAACAAGTTATGTATTCACTGCCGCCAAAAACTATAACTTCAAGGCCTGCAATTTTGTTGAAATATTCATATATATTTTTAAGTTTATATTATTTTAGCATTAACTGATGAGTGATTATTCGAAAATTACTATAAAAACCCATATAATATTAAGTTCCTATTTTCCTAGTATCATTTTCCAATTATTATAATTTTAAGCCAAAAGTAAGAAGACATTATGAATAATTTAAGTTTAGAAAATATATAATTGATTATTTATGTTCTTTTTTTGATTAATAAATAATAAAAACTATGAAAAGCTTAGTTCTTCTTATAAATACCTCTTAACGTCATTATTTTATATAAATAAGGGCAATTTTATATCGACGTCTGCTAGACGGGAGGTAGGTGGTTGCGTGACAAAAATAGAAGTAGGTAGTTAAGGGTTAACTTGCATGTTCCACGACGCCATCGAGCTCCTCTTGTGGGTATTGGTAGAGTCGTATTAGATAGAAAATACGAGGACCAACACAAACAGACATTATAAGGTGGGATTTGAAAACACGACCTCTCGATGACCGGTCGAGTGCTCTTCCAACTGAGCTACCAGCCCCCTTACCACCAACTGTTATTGCGACTCTATACCATAGAAATAGTGTCGTTTATTCATTGGTATGAATAAGCATTCTATTCAGTTATTGAATCGCAATAAGAGATGGTGGTAAGGGGGCAGGAAGGTTTGTGTTGTTGACGTAATTTTGCATTTTATATTTTACTGCTTACAGGTAGATGGCGCCACACTGTGATTCACACTAGGGATGGGCGTTGAATGAACGAACCGTTTTTTTAGACTGTTTTTTGTGCGTGAACGATTAAACTAGTTTACAGTTCACAGATAAACTAGTTCATTCGTCGACCGGTTGATGAGTCCGTTGCGTCGCGTCGCGATCGTCTCGTCTCGTTTAATGACTTGACAAATGAGATTTTCGTTCGTTTACGTTTACCAATCGTTTATGTCAAGAAATAGTCTTATCGATGACGACGTAAACTAGTCGAAAATTAGACTGTTTTTATTGCATAGCTTTTATCGCGGGCTTTGAGCGCGGCGACCGAATCACGAAATTCCGTAACGAAACCAAAACCAAAGCCAAAGCCAAAGCCAAAGCCAAAGCCAAAGCCAAAGCCAAAGCCAAAGCCAAAGCCAAAGCCAAAGCCAAAGCCAAAGCCAAAGCCAAAGCCAAAGCCAAAGCCAAAGCCAAAGCCAAAGCCAAAGCCAAAGCCAAAGCCAAAGCCAAAGCCAAAGCCAAAGCCAAAGCCAAAGCCAAAGCCAAAGCCAAAGCCAAAGCCAAAGCCAAAGCCAAAACCACAACCAAAACCAAACAAACAAACATCGTAAAGGGTCTCGTTGCGTCGACTGTAAAATCGTCGACGACCCACCCACCACGTCGACGACGTAAACTAGTCGAAATTAGACTGTTTTTAGGGTTCCGAACCTCAAAAGGAAAAACGGAACCCTTATAAGATCACTTTGTTGTCCGTCTGTCTGTCTGTCTGTCTGTCTGTCTGTCAAGAATTTCTATGTCGAGAATGCGTGGAGGTATCAAGGTGAAATTTGAACTGTATACTCAGGTCTACGGGCCCATGAAGTTAAAAAAAAATCAAACTGCTAAGTTTACGTAGAAAAAAGTTACGGCCGTTTATTCAGCAAAAAACGCATATTTCGACACACTCAAGGGAATCAAAACCTATAGGGTACTTCCCGTTGACCTACAACTATGAAATTTGGCAAGTAACATCTTTATAGACTACAAGTACAGGAATAAATCTCAAAACTATACATTTGTAAATAGATCTTAAAAAATTGGGGGTCTATATTTTTTATAGGGTGTTGAAATTTCAAATTGAAACTACTAGTTCAAATGGGGTATCATATGAAAGGGCTCGATGTACACATTGCAAAATATATTTTATTTATTTTTTTCGACGCATTATTTCTTATTTATAATGAAAAATATCAAATTTAATAATGAGACTACGTACCTACGGAACCCTCGGTGGGCGAGTCCGACTCGCACTTGTCCGGTTTTTTTTTTATAGTTCATCGTCGACGGTAAACGGTCTCGTTGCGTCGATTGTAAAATCGTCGACGACCCACCCACCACGTCGACGACGTAAACTAGTCGAAATTAGACTGTTTTTTTTTAAACTAGTTCATCGTCGACGGTAAACGGTCTCGTTGCGTCGACTGTAAAATCGTCGACGACTCCCACCACCAGTCGACGACGTAAACTAGTCGAAAATTAGACTGTTTTTTAAACCAGTTTATCGTTGTGGATAAACGGTCTCGTTTCGTTGACGGCAAACCCGTCGACGACACATCCCTATCACACAGTGTGGCGCCATCTACCTATTATTAATTATTACAATACTAAACTTTCAAATCCCACCTAGGCGTGGGAGGTGATTTTTTTCATTTTTTTTTTATATTTATAATATTCTGGCAATTTGGTCGAAAACGACTATTTAAATAACAATAACAAACCGACATGTTTATGCACACATATGCGGCGTTCGAACCCGCACCTCGGTGTCAAAGTATCATAGCCATTCGGCCACCGATCTTCTTTTTTTTAATACTATGTCGGGTGGCAGACAAGCATACGGCCCGCCTGATGTGAAGCGGTTACCGTAGCCATATTAACGCTCGCAACATAAAAAATCGCTCGCGCGCCGCCACCCCCCCTGCCATCGCAGCATCTCCTTCCTTTCTGGTGACCTCACTTACTGGCAGGAACACAACAGCCCTCAAGGGAACCGTTATTTGGCTGCGATGGTCAGGTGGAGGTTCATTCCCCAGTCGGGTAGCTTACAATTACGCTCCCTACCTCTCTTTTCGCCAGAGCTTCGTTTGTCAGTCAGCAGGGTGCACCGCGTGCAGGTGAAGTTGGCTTTGGTTCAAAGATGTTGATTAACCACTTACGTAAGGATGCCACTGCCACACTTGTATCGAGCGACCGTATGACAATGGTAAGGGTCATAGCGGCACAGGACAACTACGTCTGGTGCCCGCGGCTTACTCGTTAATATTCTGAGGACGCGCCGTGCAGACAATAACACTACTTATTACCTGTATTGAAGTGTCGGACCCACTTTTTATTATAGAAGCGTTATTTGTAATATAAGAAACAGAGATTGAATATTATACTAGGTCAGAATCGATGAGGTGAGATTTGGGTTGTAAGTGGTACATCAACATCTTTGAACAAAAGCCAACTGCACCTGCACGCGGTGCACCCTGCTGACTGACAAACGAAGCTCTGGCGAAAAGAATGGTAGAGAGCGTAATTGTAAGCTACCCGACTGGGGAATGTACCTCCACCTCACAGAATACCGCAGCCAAATAACGGTTCCCTTGAGGGCTGTTGTGTTCCTGCGAATGAGTGAGGTCACCAGAAAGGAAGGAGATGCTGCGATGACAGCGGGGGTGGCGGCGCGCGAGCGATATTTTATATTGCGAGCGTTAATATGGCTATGGTAACCGCTTCACACCAGGCGGGCCGTATGTTTGTCTGCCACCCGACGTAGTATAAAAAAAAAAGAAAGATGACACGAGGCCAAGTCGAGGTTGAGTGAGGCGAGTAGATTCGCTGAGTGTATGTTTTCCATTGTCTTCAATGGCAATTTGATAATCATTCCTCAAGCACATGATCGATCTCAATTTTCGGGCATGACGAGGTCTATTTATGACAAGTTTCATCAAAATCGGTCCAGTGGTTTATGAGCCTATTCATTTCCAAGAGTGACTTTTCGGCGTATATAATCGTTCCGCTCACTCTGCTTGCTCAACTCAATTTTTTTTTGTTTATATTACGTCGGGTTGCAGACCAGCATACGGCCCGCCTGATGTGAAGCGCTTACCGTAGCCATATTAATGCTTGCAACATAAAATATCGCGCGCGCGCCGCCACCCCCGCTGCCTATGCAGCATCTTATTCCTTTCTGGTGACCTCACTCACTCGTAGGAACACAACAATCCTCAAGGGAATTGTTATTTGGCTGTGGTATTCTGTGAGGTGGAGGTACATTCCCCAGTCGGGTAGCTTACAATTACGCTCCCTAACCTCTCTTTTCGCCAGAGCTTCGTTTGTCAGTCAACAGGGTGCACCGCGTGCAGGTGAAGTTAGCTTTGGTTCAAAGATGTTGATGAACCACTTACATCCGCAAAATTATTAAATGAATGCGAAAACCCGAGTGTGTTAGAGAAAAGATACATATTTTTTATTATTTCAATGGTTGATTGCGCCTAACTTGCCAGAATAATAGAAGTATTTTAAAAATGGAAAAATCCACATACCTACCCCGCCTATACATACTTGGTGTTATAAAAAAATAGCCGAATTTCATCTGCAACGATGGACTGGACGGGTGCCGGCCAGGAGTAGTTTTCATGAACTAATTGGTGGCGGAAGCACGAAAAGTAGTGTAGATTAAATTGCCTGTTAATTTGACTTTCGCCAAATAACACCAGAGTCAATTAACTAGTAATTTAACTACTAACTGGTGATGAGAGCACGCAAACTAATGTAGATAAAATTGCCTGCAAATTTTTAAAGCGGCGTTAGATTCCTAACCATAGTTTCAAATTCCAAATGCATATTGCTGTTGTATAAGAATACCTGGTTTTAAACTTTGAAATTAAATAACATACGTTTTAAAGTAAATATCTAGTACCGAATAAGAAACCACGGCGCCTTTAAAGATTGTACATGTTTATATTCCGAAAGTGGATGACATATCGATTCGATTTGAACTCGATTATAATATAGCAAATCTTGGAACACAGTCACTCCTGTTTCCTATCAATCATTTCGATGCATCGTTGGCCTTTCAACCTCGCGCGATCAATCGAATGTTTTGACATTTCGTAATCATATTACGAAAACGCGCGACACCGATTCTCGATCAAAACAATAAAGAGGCATGCCGGGAACTATTAGTAGTATTCAATATGACAAATGTACATGACACGTTTTATTTGTGCCATATGTGTGTTGCGTTAAGGTTGATAATCGCTTAGGTATTTAAGCTTCGAAATGGTATAAACAATGGTTTTGAAAAGTCAACTTTGTTTGGTTAGGGTGACAACTTTTCTTGTGTTTCATGGTCCTTAAAAAAATTATACTCATAAAATCTACAAATAGTCAAATTTTCAGTCTTACCAAATTTGTTTAAAATTTTAACATCTAGGTGAAGGTTTTTCGAATTTTTGTACGGAACATGAAATATAGCTACAAACTAGTTTTTCAATTTAGTATATAGTTTACATTTGCCTTGGTCGGCTCGACGCACCAACCTTTCGATCCTATAAGCTCGACACCCAGCAGCGTCTCTTGGCTGTGTGCCTTCACAAGATACTTCAGCAATTCGGACACATAGTGCGCCGGGGTACAGATAACTTGAGATAACCTTGAGAAGCTGATAATAACTTGTAATGTGGATGTCAAGCGACCGAGAGGACGAAGCCCTAAAAGATGGTCCGACCAGGTGTCCGAGGAATTTCAAATGCCAATGTCTCACGCTCTCCATCAGGCAGAAGACCGCAGTAATTGGAAGAAATTGCTGCAACGCTTTCATCAGTGAGGGACCGACTTAGGGAGGAGGAGGATACAGTTTACATACAATTCTTGCTAATGTCAAGGTAAGCTCCAGAGGACGCTCTAGAGGAGGTACAAATGCAGCAACAAATAACATGGATGGCAGGGTAGCGGAGTAGAGGCGGAGACGCGACAGGTTTTCAGCTCTAGCCAACACCCCCCCCCCCCCCCACCTTCAATTCATTTATCGCCTAGGTGCAAAGTCAAAGTCAAAGTCAAAATATCTTTATTCCTTGGACTTTATAAAGCACTTAGAGACGTCATACAAATTAAATATAAGACATGTATCTAAATCATTACTATCTACTTAAATCCGCAGAGCTTAGATGCACTTTCATAACACTATCTGTGAAAGTGAATTTAAGTGCCAGTTCCGGCGACGGGGCTTCTTGAGAAGAACTGGCAAGAAACTCAAGGCCGACTCTTTTAATTGCCAATATCGTTACATTAAACACAAATACAATCATTAACATAACAAGAGCAATTCATTTCCAAATACTTTTATCATTTATGTAATCTGAGATACAATAGTAAGCCTTTTGACATAGTCTAGTTTTGATAAATCTTTTAAATTTACCCATGGATAATTTAAACGCGTCATTTGGAAGTTTATTGTAGAAGCGTATACATTGACCTGGGAACGAGTTAGAGATTTTATGGAGCCTAGTAATATGCACAGCGAGTTTGTTTTTATTTCTTAAATTTAATTGATGGAGATCACTGTTTTTCCTAAATTTAGTTTGATTTTTATGAACGTAAATAAGATTTTCATAAATATATTGAGAATGTAATGTCATAATATTTATCTCTTTAAATTTATTTCTCAGTGTCTCCCTGGGACTCATCATATAAATAGCACGGATAGCTCGCTTCTGGAGCACAAAAATTGAGTCTACATCCGCAGCACTACCCCAAAGCAATAAACCATATGACATAATGCTGTGAAAATAGCTAAAATAAACTAAACGCGCAGTGTCAACATCAGTCAGTTGACGTATTTTCCTTACGGCGTACGCTGCTGAGCTGAGTCTACCTGATAACGTTTCTATATGTGGGCCCCATTGTAATTTAGAGTCTAATGTTATTCCAAGGAAGACAACCTTATTGACCAATTCCAATCTCTCATTGTCCATCACCACACTGGTTTTTACTTGTTTCACATTTTTTGTAAAAAATCTAACATATTTGGTTTTACTACCATTTAAAAGTAGGTTATTAGCACTAAACCAGTTTACTATTTTTGAAAGAGCATTATTTACATCGTCAATTTCTGATTGTTGTCTATTTACCTTAAAAATTAAAGAAGTGTCATCTGCAAACAATACTATTTCGTGATTATTCTTTACAAGATGAGGTAGATCATTAATGTACACGAGAAACAGGAAAGGGCCCAAAATAGAGCCTTGTGGCACCCCCATCGCTACAGTTGATCCATGTGATCGCTTTCCATTAACATCTACTTTCTGAACCCTATCACTCAGATAAGAAGCAAGAAGATCAAGAGCGATGCCTCTTATACCATAGTGGTGTGGTTTTCTGACTAGAGTTTCATGCTGCACACAATCAAAAGCCTTAGATAAGTCACAAAACACCCCATAGGCGTCCCGTGACTCCTCCCAAGCCTCATATATACATTCTAGTAATTTTACCCCAGCATCACATGTTGACCGTCCATGAGTGAAACCGAATTGTTTAGTGTGCAGCAGATTATTTTCATTAAAGTAATTAAGTAACTGAGCGAGAATTAGTTTTTCAAAAATCTTACTAAATGTAGGTAGTATTGATATTGGTCTGAAGTTTGTGGGGTCTAATGTACTACCTGATTTAAACAAAGGAATAATTTTGCTTAATTTCATCAAGTCAGGAAACACACCACAATCAATACATCTATTAAATATCACAATTAAGGCAGGAGCAACAATGTCAAATAAAGATTTTATAATATGTACGGAAATGCCCCATAGATCAGCCGTTTTCTTAATATTAAGTGATTTAAATGCAACTTTTAAATCAGACCTATTAACATGACGGAAATGAAAATCGTTATAAAATTCAGGCACATTATCTTTAATTAATGACTCTGCAACGGAGGTGGAAGAGCCCAAGGCACTAGTTAAAGTGACAGGGAAGGCAGAAAAAAATCTTTCAAAAGCATTGGCAACTTCTAAATCTGACTTGGTAACATGACCATCAATACTTAATTTAAACTCTGAATCCTTTGTCCTACCCTTCCCAGTCTCTTCATTGATAACCGTCCAAGTGGCTTTAATTTTATTACTACTACGTCTAATTTTTGATTTAATAAATATAGATTTTGCTACTTGACAAACGCGTTTGAAAATTTTCGAATATAATTTTACATGTTCTTTAAATTCTTCACTATTATTGAATTGTCTTTCATAGTATAACATGTACAAAGTTTGCCTACTCTTATAAATACCTACGGTTGCCCAGTCACCAAAGACAAGGCTATTGGTAAAAGTAATTTCCTTGGAAGTAAATATTGATTTAAATTCGTGAAGAAATGCATTAAAAAATGAATTATACATCAAGTTAGGTTCCAAGTCATTATCTAAAAACGGTAAGTTACTACTTAGGTTTACTCTCATACGTTCTAAGCGACTCACTGTTACTGGCACAAAAGTAATTTTTGTCTTGACAACTTTTTTATTATTTATTTTAATACTTATCATTTGCCCAGAATGATCAGAATCCAATTTATTAATAATACTTTTTTGGGTTGGACTAATATCTGTATATATATTATCTAAGCAGGTAGCCGTGGTGGCACTTATTCTAGTAGGCTCCATAAATAAGTTAACTAAATTATGGGATTTAAAAAGACTTAAAATTTTACTTGATGCAGTTGTATTTGTAAGTATATTAATATTAAAATCTCCACAGACCAAAATAGTTTTACCTGAGTTACTAACTTTGCATAGGGCTTCATCCATGATTTCTAAAAATAAATTAAGATCCGCGGAAGGAGGTTTATATACACATATAACAATGAACTGCTCTAATTGTACACAGGATAGTTCTATGGAACATTCTACAGAGAGAGACACAATATCTTTCCGTTCTTTAAATTTAAGTTTTTTATTTAGCAAAATTAGCGACCCGCCATGTGCTGTATTGACCCTGCAGAATGAACTACCGACCTGGTGGTTGCTGAAATTGAACATGAGCTGATGCCCCTTTAACCAATGCTCAGTAATACACATAATACTAATATTATCAGAGTTCATGAATAATTCCAGTTCTAGTTGCTTGCCCTCAGTCATACAATATATATTTTGATGTACCAGGTTAATATTATTATTTGTGTTGTAATTATTACATTTTTGTGGGCATAGTGACATGTTATAGTTACTGTTTGATTGTATTGCTAAATCAATTAATTGTGAATTTAATAAATTAGTGCTAGAGGTTGTTACCTCTGTTGTCTCATAAAAAGCGCGTTTAACGATAACGAGAAACGATTTTCAAGCCAATGTAAAATTATATATCTTAATTCGACCGCGCCTCAGCTCCACCGCGACGCGTGCCGTACCGTGAGCGACGCCTACGGTAACCGCTTCCGATTCACATCAAGCAGGATGTTTTATTGTATCCCTTCCGATGTAGTATAAAAAACACATCGAGTAAATATCATGGTCACCTCACACTCTACATAGTCGCATTGACAGTTGTTAGTTTGGAGTCTGGAGTCCCACAAGGTAGCCTTTTGGCACCTTTGCTTTTTCTCCTCTATATTAACGACTTACCTTTAATTACCAAATATGAATGCTCTCTTTTTGCTGACGATATAGCTTTAATCGTGCCATGTACCAACAAAAATACATATAATAGCGATATAAACCATGCCATAAGAGATATAATCCAGTGGTTACAATACAACAAACTTAAAGTAAATATGTCTAAAACAAAGTACATACAATTTCATAACCAAGGCGGGAAAAAACAACATCTTACATTAACTCATAATAATGAGACAATTAATGAAGTGAATGATGCTAACTTCTTGGGCATAACATTAGATAATTGTTGTACCTGGAAGCAACATGTAAATAAAATATGTACTAAAATAAATAGTTTTGTCTATGCTCTATGGCGCCTCTCAAAAATTAGTAGTCAGACAACCGCGTTGCAAGCATACCACGGTTATGTAGCATCAAATTTAAGGTATGGCATCTTAATATGGGGTAATTCGGTTATAGCAGATCGCCTATTGATATCTCAAAAACAATGTATCAGCCCCCTTACCACCATCTCTTATTGCGATTCAATAATTGAGTAGATTGCTTATTCATACCAATGAATAAGCGACTCTATTCCGTTTGAAATAGAGTCGCTTATTCATTGGTATGAATAAGCAATCTATTCAGTTATTGAGTCGCAATAAGAGATGGTGGTAAGGGGGCAGGGCGCTATGCATGGCTCCACCACTCACTAGCTGTAGGCCTCTCTTCAAGCAGCTGGGTTTACTGACTTTACCAAGCATATACATCTACGAAACTTGTATTTTCATTAGGAAGAACATACAGTTATTCACATTGCGAAGAGATGTCTGCAAACGTGAGCATGTTAGATATCCTGATCGCCTAATGCTGCCACAAAGTAAAACTTTTATTTGTTCCAAGAATACTGAATTTATGTGTGCCAAAATATACAATCGGTTGCCTGAAGCTATAAAAACGTTGCCAGATAATGTATTTAAAAAAGCGTTGCGTGAATGGCTAATCGGCAAAGTATTTTATAGTGTCAATGAATATTTACAAACTAAATTATAAATATAATTTGAGAATAATAGTAATCTTAATGTATGTAAAAATATAATATATATGTAATTCATAAATAATAATCTTCCCTGACATATAATTGTGACATTCAACATTGATGTAATTTGTATCGTATTGACATAATATAATTATCTTGTAACATAATTACGTTCTGACATATCGTTATACATACTTTGTTTGACCTTATATTCTAATTTGCTTGACAATATTTTATTGTACTGTAATTTTGACAATTGATTGAATTAACATAGCATTATCGTGTAATTTAATTTGTTTAATACAATTTGTTATTTAAATTTAAATTTAATTTCGCATGCCGAAACCGGTTAAGTGTGCGATCTGTTACTCTATTATGTGTTCCACCTTTGTAACCACAACTTAATGTGAAATAAATATCATTCATTCATTCATTCATCATTCATTCATTCATTTGTGTCATGAGCACGACTGTCTTTAACGTTTACGTACGCCTAATGATATATTGCAACAGTGCTCTCACGCGCTTCGGCGAACAATAATAGGTCAAAAAGTGGTCTAATGCCTTTAGATTCATTATAGGTACTTTACTATATAGGTACTTTACTAATAAAGAAGTTCTTTTTTCGCTCTAGATATAATAGAAGATCAACCATTTATGTTTGTTGAGTGTTATCACAATTGATAAAGTACTTTCTTGGCCGGCTATGCGCTTGAAGGAATAAAAAGGCGCTCCTTTTACTATTGTTACTCATCAAATACCAATAGTAAAAGATACAATAGTAGTATTTTATAGCTAAACTCTCTTCAAGGTTGACCTTTAGACCTTTGTACCCTATCTACGTAAAAACATCAACTTTATTGCAAAACCTTTCAACACTGTTCCGCTGTTGAAACCTTTATGAAACTTAACATCTAAAACGATATTTCCTTTATTTATACTATACGATTGGTCGCCATCTAAAAATCCGCCATTTTGAAAAAAAAAGCAGTTTTGATAAAGATAGTTTAAAACATGCTACAAGTTTAGCTTTGGAGGTTTTGGTATAAGAGTTACTGTTTGTCCACGTATCTGCGTGGACAACTTTTTTGGAGCTCATGTTCTTCAAGTTTTCGGATTTTTTCACCAGTCGAATATAGCCCTTTTATACACTCCGCAAATTTAGTACTGCTACCCCATCTGTATGATAACTAGCTATCGCAGCTTATGAACGTTTGTGATACCAAAGATATCACTCAGGCGTTGTTGATGTTGACGCCTTCACGCGTTTCCTTAGGAAAGAAAAATTTAAGCGGGATTATATTGAAATATGAGTGAAAATTAAACAAACTAAGAATGTTACTTTGCCAACGTTAAGAATTGATAATACCACAGCCAAATAACAATTCCATTGAGGGTTGTTGTGTTCCAGCGAGTGAGTGAAGTCATCAGAAAAAAAAAACCGGACAAGTGCGAGTCGGACTCGCCCACCTAGGGTTCCGTAGGTACGTAGTATCATTATTAAATTTGATATTTTTCATTATAAATAAGAAATAATGCGTCGAAAAAAATAAATAAAATATATTTTGCAATGTGTACATCAAGCCCTTTCATATGATACCCCATTTGAACTAGAAGTTTCAATTTGAAATTTCGACACCCTATAAAAAATATAGACCCCCTATTTTTTAAGATATATTTACAAATGTATAGTTTTGAGATTTATTCCTGTACTTGTAGTCTATAACGATGTTACTTGCCAAATTTCATAGTTCTAGGTCAACGGGAAGTACCCTATAGGTTTTGATTCCCTTGAGTGTGTCGAAATATGCGTTTTTTGCTGAATAAACGGCCGTAACTTTTTTCTATGTAAACTTAGCAGTTTGATTTTTTTTAACTTCATGGGACCGTAGACCTGAGTATACAGTTCAAATTTCAGCTTGATACCTCCACGCATTCTCGAAATAGAAATTCTTGACAGACAGACAGACAGACAGACAGACAGACAGACAGACAGACAGACAGACAGACAGACAGACAGACAGACAGACAGACAGACAGACAGACAGACAGACGGACAACAAAGTGATCTTATAAGGGTTCCGTTTTTCCTTTTGAGGTTCGGAACCCTAAAAAGAAAGAATGCTGTATAGGCTGGCAACGGATCGGCGACCCCTTGGAGTTGCTGTCCATGGGCGGTGGTGATTGCTTTCCATCAGGTAACACACATGCTCGTTTGCCCCCTCTCATATAAAAAAATGGAGGTGTGGCTGTGTCATGGACACGGCCGTGTGTTGTACGTGAATACGTTATATGCACTAAAATCATCTCAAAATGGCAGCGCTTCCCCCTCCCCGCACGTGACGATCCATAGACTTTACTTAGCGTAATAAATTCTTTGATACTTCATCTATCCAGTGTGGTGTGATTGAATCTTGGATGGAGACGATAGATTTTTAGCTGCAACACCAAACTGTATCCCCCGATTTTGTTATCATAAGTTTTTAGGGTTCCGTACCCAAAGGGTAAAAAGGAACCCTATTACTAAGGCTTCGATGTACGTCCGTCGGTCCGTCTGTCACCAGGCTGTATCTCATGAACCGTGATAGTTAGACAGTTGAAATTTTCACAGATGATGTATTTCTGTTGCCGCTATAACAACAAATACTAAAAAATAGAATAAAACAAATATTTAAGGGGGCACCCATACAACAAACGTGATTTTTTTGCTCATTTTTGCTCGCAATTGATAACGGTAATACGCTTGAAATACTCACATAATATTTAGTTATGTATTCACTTTAAAAATAAATAATTAAATAAACATAAAACAAATATTTAAGGGGGGCTCCCATACAACAAACGTAATTTTTTTGCAGTTTTTATAGACAATGGTACGGAACCCTTCGTGCGCGAGTCCGACTCGCACTTGGCCGGTTTTTTTTAATTGCCTCCCTATGGAAACAATTTTAAAGACGTAGTAACGTCAAAAAACGTGTCTCAGTTTAGTGTTTATTTACCGTATCGTTAAGTTCATTTCTCATCCACAAATTGTCACTTTGCGTAACACAGCTGAAAGTACACTTCGCCGCCAAAAATAACAGTTTTAGCGGGCATCTGTCAAAACAGATCTTGTCTTACTAGGGGAGCATACAAAGTACAGGGTAGTCAGCTTGATATTTCTCGAATTCTTAAGGAACAATATTTTCTGTCACCTAAGTTTAGATGTGTCACTAATCTGCAGTACCCTAATAATAATATCTATCCCCAAGAAATATATTAGTCATCATTTTAATCAAAACTGTCTCTAAATATAAATCATCAGCTTAACAAACTATTAGTATCATTTAATTCGTTTGATCATCAAAATAATAGATCTGTCACCAAATAAATAGATCAGCTCCTTAATTTAATGAAAAAATGGCTAATAGGGGCGAAGTCAAATTGGCGTCATATTCACTGACCAATACTTGGTACAATGTAATAAATCATGTTTTGGTTAGATTTGAGTTGATTTTTGGTTAGGTTAGGGATTTCTTGTGTCCTGTCATCGGAAATAGGAGCACCGCGCGGAGGGGGCTCCCATACAACAAACGTGTTTCTTTTTTTGCCGTTTTTATAGATAATGGTACGGAACCCTTCGTGCGCGAGTCCGACTCGCACTTGGCCAGTTTTTCTTATATTTTTCGTTTCATAAGAAAGCTAATTCCTTTTTTGTTATATTTGTTATTGTCATGAGAAGCCTGACAATAACATTTCTATGTATCATAAGTATTTACAAAAAAAAAAATGTATTTACGTATGTTTATCAGTTGTCTAGTACCCATAACACAAGCTTCGCTTACTTTGGGGCTAGATGGCGCTGTGTAATTTGTTGTGACAATATTTATTTATTTATTTAGGTATAGATATTGTGATATTTGGATCACTGTACTTCTTATAACTCCAATTCAGAGACAAGTACGTGTTCTTCATAGATAGGATTGTCACATTTTGACGAAAAGCACATATGTATCGGTTTCACATTAGCCTCGACCTTGGCGCCCCCGTTTATTTTTACAGCCCTGCGATCGCTCTGATTTCACCCCCAACGCGACAATTCCATCACATTGACGTTCAACGAGTGATGCTATTTCCATTGACGTTGTTTTAAACGTAGATGTCACAAAATAAAAACTGACAAACTTGTTTTGACATGATAACGTCTTATCTCATCTCACCGGCTTCACGCATGAAAAAGCTCATTGTCACGTTCCGCCTGAGCCGAGAGCGTGCAAGCGAGAGCGCGGAACAAGTGACGCATCTATCTGTCTTCTGCTCCATCGGCCGATGTTTTCTTATGACGTCATCACGTAAAATTGTCGTTCGTAAACCGACTTTACAGACAACCAATTTTTTTTGTTTGAAAAGCTTTTTTTCTTTTTTTTTTTATACTACGTCGGGTGGCTGACAAGCATTCGGCCCGCCTGATGCCCGATTACCGTAGTCATATTAACGATCGCAACATAAAATATCGCTCGCGCGCCGTCACCCCCGCTGCCACCGCAGTGTCTCCTTCCTTTCTGGTAACCTCTCTCACTCGCAGGAACACAACAGCCCTCAAGAGACCGTTATTTGGCTGCGGTATTCTGTGAGGTGGAGGTACATTCCCCAGTCGGGTAGCTTTCAATTACGCTCCCTACCTCTCTTTTCGCCAAAGCTTCGTTTGTCAGTCAGCAGGGTGCACCGCGTGAAGGTGAAGTTGGCTTTGGTTCAAAGATGTTGATGAACCACTTACACCCCAAAAAGTAGTACTGATTGTAATTTAAATTGTGGTTAAGTTTGGCGTATAAGTGGCTCACTATGATTTTCAGAGCCAAAGCACAGGCCAAAGCCAACCTCCTAGCGAAACAGGCTCGGGCGAAAGAGATAGCAGCGTATTTGTAACCTGCCGGACTGGAGAAGCACCTCCACCTCCAAGGATCATCATCATCAGCCTGTATCTACCCACTACTGGATATAGGCCTTTCCCAATGCTTTCCACCATATGCGATCCTCCGCTTTCCGCATCCAACCGCTAACAGCCACTTTTTTGAGATCGTCGGTCCATCTAGGGCGCCCTACGCTTCGTCGCCCTATACGCGGCCTCCACTCTAGGACTTTCCTCCCAGCTGCCATCGCTGACTCGACTAGTGCGTTAAGTAAATTATTTTTTTACTTTTTAGTTTCCTGCTTGAAGTCTCTTTTTAGGGTTCCGAACCTCAAAAGGAAAAACGGAACCCTTATAAGATCACTTTGTTGTCCGTCTGTCTGTCTGTCTGTCTGTCTGTCTGTCTGTCTGTCTGTCTGTCTGTCTGTCTGTCTGTCTGTCTGTCTGTCTGTCTGTCTGTCAAGAATTTCTATGTCGAGAATGCTTGGAGGTATCAAGCTGAAATTTGAACTGTATACTCAGGTCTACGGTCCCATGAAGTTAAAAAATAATCAAACTGCTAAGTTTACGTAGAAAAAAGTTACGGCCGTTTATTCAGCAAAAAACGCATATTTCGACACACTCAAGGGAATCAAAACCTATAGGGTGCTTCCCGTTGACCTAGAACTATGAAATTTGCCAAGTAACATCGTTATAGACTACAAGTACAGGAATAAATCTCAAAACTATACATTTGTAAATAGAACTTAAAAAATAGGGGGTCTATATTTTTTATAGGGTGTCGAAATTTCAAATTGAAACTACTAGTTCAAATGGGGTATCATATGAAAGGGCTTGATGTACACATTGCAAAATATATTTTATTTATTTTTTTCGACGCATTATTTCTTATTTATAATGAAAAATATCAAATTTAATAATGATACTACGTACCTACGGAACCCTCGGTGGGCGAGTCCGACTCGCACTTGTCCGGTTTTTTTTTTTGTTAAAAAATATCTTTCAATCTTTAACACTGATATAGAGGTTTCACGATAATCAACTGCCGCGTGGACCAACACGGCAACACCTGATTGTTTTAGGACCTTTCCTTGTTAAGTTTTATCGGGTCGTTAGAGGCCAAAAATAAAATCCTATCTTTCTATAATATAAAAATGAATCGCTGAATGTGTTGCTAAGCGCACATCTCGAGAACAGCTGAACCGATTTCGCTAACCCTTTTTTTTTAGAATATTCTTTAAAGTACGAGAATTGTTCTAGCGCAGAGAAAATTTTTAAAAAAAGCCTGGTAAAGTCTTAAATCTACACTTTTCTATACTCCCATATAAACGATTCGTAATAATACTTAAAAGTCAATTTGAACTTTAATATCATACTATAAAGTTCAAGTATTAGGTTCCGGGAAGGCAAATATTGTCACACAAATTACACAGCACCATCTAGCCCCAAAGTAAGCGAAGCTTATGGGTACTAGACAACTGATAAACATACGTAAATACACTTAGCAAAACAATTGCTAAGCGCAAAACTCGAGAACGGCTCGACCAATTCTGGAGAGAAAAGATTTAAAATATGAAAGGAAACTAAAATACCATAATATTTAATACTTTCTACCCGTGCGAAGCCGGGGCGGGCAGCTAGTTTCTCATAAAATCGCTATTTTCCATGCCACAGACCAAACCATATCTGACCTATTGCGCAAACAATAGTCTTATAAGAGCCCTCGAATGATACCCGATATTTCCTATAAGGAATCGCTTCTATACGCGAATATAGACCCCGGCAGATTATATTCCATGCCGAATAGGCACAGACAATAATACGATAGTAATCGATCCTCGTGAAAATATTTGATGATTATTGTCGATTGTGGGGAATATTTTTTTTCTATTTTACGTAAGTTTCTTTAGTGAGTATTCATCACGAAGATGAAGAAAAATCATTTCCAAAGCATCATGTATTCGTTTAATATTCGTTTAATAAGAATACTTTATTATTTTTTGACGTTATAACGTCTTATAAATCGATGAACGCCGGCTGCACGCACGAAAAAGCATGACTCATTGTCACGTTCCGCCTGAGCCGAGCATGCAAGCGAGAGCGCGGAACGCGCTTTTTTCTTTTTTTTTTGTTATAGTTCAACGGGTTGCAGCAAGCATACGGCCCGCCTGATGTGAAGCGGTTAGCGAAGCCATATTAACGCTCGCAACGCCATATTAACGCTTTTTGGTTACCTCACTCACTCGCAGGAACACAACAACCCTCAAGGGAATTGTTATTTGGCTGCGGTATTCTGTGAGGTGGAGGTACATTCCCCAGTCGGGTACCTTACAATTACACTCCCTACCTCTCTTATCGCCAGAGCTTCGTTTGTCAGTCAGCAGGGTATACCGCGTGCAGGTGAAGTTGGCTTTGGTTCAAAGATGTTGATGAACCGCTTACACCCCAAAGTAGTTTTGCAAAGGCGAGTATTTGTATCTCTCTAAGAGACCTCCAGCAAATCCGTGCTGTGGGACGTTTGTAAGATAACGGATATAATTTAGCCACCTTGCAATCGAAAAGCGTTAATTTGACCCATCAATGTCAACTTTACTAACTATTTTGGAGTATAAGTGGTTCATCACCATCTTTAAACCAAAGCCAACCTCACCTGCGCGTGCACCCAATCAAATAACAATTCTCTTGAGGGTTGTTGTGTTCCTGCGAGTGCGTGAGGTCACTAGAAAGGAAGGAGTTGCTGCGTTGGAAGCGGGGGAGGCGTCGCATGAACGATATTTTTCATGTTGCGATCGTTAATATGACTACGGTGACCGCTTTACATCAGGCGGGCCGTATTCTTGTTTGCCACCCCATGTGGTATAAAAAAAAATATGTCGACAAGTTTACTAACTTAGAAATTTATAAAATCAATATCCGTAAATTCAACTGATAATTTTGAAATCAGGAACAGAATCGAGCGTCAAAATGAGTTCTTACAAAGAAACATAATATGTTGTTAGCCGGCTCAAGTAAACGTGCTAGAAGTTCTCCTTCAAAGCTGTAATAAAGCTCTTAAAGCTCTAATTGGGCTCTAATAGGTAATTTCGAATGCACCAGCTGCTGTAGCACATTGCATAAGCGATTCTATTAGTTGCTGATTTAACTACAGGAAAACTAGTTTCTTTATGAGGAATAGTAATGCTAAATTAACGCCATCATTGAATAAGATTTGTGGTGTAAGTGGCTCACCACCATGCTTAGAAATAGTTTATAAATAACTAAATAAAATAAATATTTCTGGACAATTTACACAGCGCCATGTAGTCCCAAATTAAGCACAAAGCTTGTGTTATGGGTACTAGACAACTGATAAATGTACTTAAATACATTTATTTTTCGTAAATACATACTTATAATACATAGAAAACACCCGAACCAAGACAAAGAGACATGTTCATGCACACAAATGTTTGTCTAGTGCGGGAATCGAACCCACATGACCTCGGCGTCAAAGTGGCCATTGCTAACCATTCGACCACCGAGCTCGTCTTATTACCAAGTTGGAGTACAATTTCCTTTACATTTTACAATTACTTAAGTCAAAGTCAAAGTCAAAATATCTTTATTCCATGGACTTTATAAAGCACTTAGAAACGTCATACAAATTAAATATAAGACATGTATCTAAATCATTACTATCTACTTAAATCCGCAGAGCTTAGATGCACTTTCATCACACTATCTGTGAAAGTGAATTTAAGTGCCAGTTCCGGCGACGGGGCTTCTTGAGAAGAACTGGCAAGAAACTCAAGGCCGACTCTTTTAATTGCCAATATTGTTACATTAAACACCATAACAAGAGCAATTCATTTCCAAATACTTTTATCATTTATGTAATCTGAGATACAATAGTAAGCCTTTTGACATAGTATAGTTTTGATAAATCTTTTAAACTTTTAAACTTTCGCGTTGCATGATTTATGAAATATAAAAACGGGAATTAACGCGATCAATCGTGAGTCAGCCTGTGACCACGGCCGGTGCTACCTGGTCGAAACGTCAGGCAATAATAAAGGTATGTAAATACCCTTATGCTTGATCGCGTTAATTCCCGTTTTTATATTTCATAAATCTTTTAAATTTACCCATGGATAATTAATTAATGTTGTAACTTAAAATAGAGAAAATATTTTATTGACTAGTGGTCTCCACACTAGGTCGAGCTTGTCTAATGTCATCATTGTTCATAGTAATATATTTTTAAATGAATAAAGAACATATTACTGTGAACAATGAGAGTTTTAAGTGAATATTGCATGAATAAACAAAGTCGGGTAACCCCTCGCTCGCTTCGCTATTTTTTTTTATAATAAGTCGGTAGACAAACGTACGGCCCGCCTTACGAGAAGAGATTACCGTAGCATTATTATCAGCCTGTTTTTTACCCACTGCTGGATATAGGCCTTTCCCAATGCTTTCCACCATGCGATCCTCCGCTTTCTGCATCCTACCGCTACCAGCCACTTTTTTTCCATTTAGAGAGGGGGCGCCCTACGTTTCGTTCCCCCATACGTGGCCTCCACTCTAGGACTTTTCTCCCCATCTACCATCGCAGACTCGGCAGTGTGGCCAACCCAGTGCCATTTCAACTAACTCGCTGACTCTGTGAGCTATGTCGCCACTTTGGTTCTCCGTCGAATTTCGTCGTTCCGGATTCGATCCCTTAGAGAAACTCCAAGCATTGCTCTCCATCGCTCGCTGTGCGACTTTTAACCTGTGAACCAGCCCAACGGTCAGCGTCCAAGTCTCTGCACCGTAGGTCATAGAAACTAGTATAGTCCATATTTTTGACGATCCTGCACATCTCTAGGTGGCCCATACTAGTGTTGCAACAGAACTCTGTTTCCGTTTCCGCAACTGCGGAAGTTCCGCATGATTTTTCACTTCCGTTTCTGCTTCTGGTTCCGCAAACTTTATAACAGAACTGGAATCGATGTTATGTGTTAATGAAGACCAGGAGGACTCTACAGCCGATGACGATGGTGACAATTTACATTCAAAAATACAGTCACACCTTGGGGAATACAAAAAAGAAAAAAGACTGCCTCTTCATGAGGATCCCCTTAATTGGTGGAGTGGTAATGCGCACAAATACCCCCTCATTTTACCAATTGTACGCCAATATTTATCAGCTCCACCCAGCAGTGTAGCCAGCGAACAATTATTCAGCGGAGCTGGTTTAATTTATGACGAACATAGAAATAGGCTTAAAGGCGAAAAAGCGGCCAAGTTACTGTTCATAAAATATAACTTGCCGCTTTTTAATTTTGAATATTAAACTAAGTATTAAAGTACAAATTTAATAAAAAAAATTAAAATGCAAAATTGTGATTTTTTTTCATAGTGTTAACGCTTCCGTTTCCGTTTCCGCTTTCGCTTCCGCTTCTGTTAAGATTTACTTTTGACATCTGTTTCCGTTTCTGCTTCCGTTATGCCAGTTCCGTTGCAACACTAGCCCATACATTAATAAATAAATAAATATTCTTGTAAAAATTACACACCGCCATCTAGTCCCAAACTAAGCAAAGTTTGTAATATGGGTGCTAGATAACTGATATAATACTTAAATACATTTTGTTTTGTCAATACATAGAAAACACCCAGACCAAGACAAACAGACATGTTCATGCACACAAATATCTGTCTTGTGCGGAGATCGAACCCATAAAAGTGGACATACCTAACCATTCGACCACCGAGCTCGTCATTATTAATAATACCGAGTACATAATTAATAATATACAAGACGCTCTTAAATACTGAAGAGTGACGGACTATGTGCAGTCAGTTGACTGTTTCGTATCGTCACCAACAATGCGCATACTCCTCCATCGTCTTATCGAGTACTCTCGAGATCTGCAATCACTCGTTAAACGCATGATCGATGAATCGTTATAGACACGCAACGCTATCGTGTAATAGCCCTATTGTAATAAATAATACTCGGATATAGGCGTTGCTCTTTTATGCCACCAGTATAGAGAATTTGCAGACTACATTTTTCGAAGTAAATTTGTTGTTGGGTACTAGAAACTATCCCTGAGGGACAATTCTCGTAATCAAAATGTAGTCAAAATTCAATTCCGAATTCTGTTCCAGTCTCGATCTCACAAAATCCAATGTCATAAAATAAACTGTCAAATTTGGTATTCTTGTATCACAATATGAAACTTCAAAGTCTAATTTAAGTGGGATTATATTAACAACGAGAATTGATAAAAAATGTATTAATGAACTCGAGTATACATAATTTTTAGTTAATTCCCAATTCTTTCTCGATCCATTTTACAACCAAAAATTGTGTACGTAGCATACACGCCATCTAGACTGCTAGCTGTGAATTACAAAGTAACAAAGAGAGAAAGCTTTTATCCCCAACGTGGAGCGCCATCTGTTAAGTGTCTTCTTAAAACATTTAGCTTTGCAGAAAAAAAGTTAACCTGATTCGTTCACAGATGACGTTATGGGTTACATTTTAATGGCTCCTCTTCACAATGGGACATGATGGCCCATCAAATGATCGTCCATAATCGTCGCCATGATCGGGCAGCTCTCCACACAATCGTGTCTATTCATTTACTGACTGTCTACTGTTATGATAAGACGTCTATCGAAGATGGATATCAAAGTGATCGCGGCTGCGGCAATATTTCTTAGCTCTTATAATCATTTACTTAATGTGCGCGAAAACAGACTTGTGAATTGTAAAATGCAATTCTCATTTTTTTTTTTATACTACGTCGGGTAGCAGACAAGCATACGGCCCGCCTGATCTGAAGCGGTTACCGTAGCCATATTAACGCTCGCAAAATAAAATATCGCTCGCGCGTTGCCACCCCTGCTGCCATCGCAGCATCTCCTTCCTTTCTGGTGACCTCACTCACTCGCAGGAACACAACAGCCCTCAAGGGAACCGTTATTTGGCTGTGGTATTCTGTGAGGTGGAGGTACATTCCCCAGTCGGGTAGCTTACAATTACGCTCCCTACCTCTCTTTTCGTCAGAGCTTCGTTTGTCAGTCAGCAGGGTGCACCGCGTGCAGGTGAAGTTGGCTTTGGTTCAAAGATCTTGATGAACCACTTACACCCCAAAATTTTGATATAGTTCTATGAACCGAAAAGGTTTTTCATTCGTTCACGTTACCATATTGTGTTTGTAAATCGACAGAAAGAATTAGA
Organism: Hypsopygia costalis; assembly: GCA_937001555.2. NCBI lineage: Eukaryota > Metazoa > Arthropoda > Insecta > Lepidoptera > Pyralidae > Hypsopygia > Hypsopygia costalis. Next base: position 23,885,985 of record OW443338.2, on the reverse strand, counting down.
TACATAAGTACAGAACACTAAGAATATGTCCCTCTTTATTTTTTTACCGAGACGTCTACACGTCTACACTGTACCCGAGACAACTACGTACTGACTAAACGGCGATGTGTGGATGCGCACACAATCATGGGCCAGCATTCCTTTGATGTACCGACAACTTACCGATTACCGACGATGACGCCCGATCACAGACAAACACTCACGATCACGCCCTCTACACAATCGTGCTTGTCTGTAATCGTCCATCATGGGCCATTGTGAAGAGGGGCCATAAAATGAAAAAATAGTGTCTAAATTTAAATACTTTTATTTCATCATCATCATCATCATTATCAGCCGGTATCTATCCATTGCTGGATATAGGCCTTCCCTAATGCTTTCCACCATATGGAGTGTAAGAGATTCATCAACATCTTTGAACCAAAGCCAACCTCACCTGCACTTGGTGCACCCTACTGACTGAAAAACGAGGCTCTGGCAAAAAGAGAGGTAGGTCATTGCGTATTTTGTAAGCGATCCGACTGGGGAAGTACCTCCACCTCACAGAATACCGCATCCAAATAACAATTCCCATGAGGGTTGTTTTGTTCCTGCGAGTCAGTGAGGTTACCAAAAAGGGAGTTGCTGCGTTAGCCGCGGAGGTGGCGGCACGCGAGCGATACTTCGTGTTGCGAGCATCAATATGGCTACGGTAACCGCTTCACATTAGGTGGGCCAGGTTTTATGCTACGTCGGCGGCTTATCTGCCACACGACGTTAAAGTAATTTAACGTTTCGTGCTATAGTAATTGGCTGTTAACCAATTAGCTCGTCAAATTTCATTTGCTGACCATTTTGATATTTCGTTTAATTTATGTCAAACTTTATAATTTACTTATATTTTTATTTTACTTTATTGGTAACAACAAGTAAGTTGCTTGCAATAGTACAGATAAATACTTAAAATAAATAACTTAAACTTATTCTAAGGTTTAGGATGAATATCAAAAATTTCTATGTACGGTTTGTTACTAAGACAATAAAATATTTAGAAGTAATAGCGAAACTACTTCTAAGACGAAACTTTTTGAGTGCTGGTATTATTATGTATCTCTCTTAATTCACGGGTCAAACCCGGTCATTTGATAGGCATACGCGGGGATATAGATCCAACACGTAGAGGCCCCTTTGAGAAGTTTGATGTAATGTTGTACGCCCGCCGTGACCCGCTCCAGGATATATCAATGGAACGATATACCCATGAGCAGGTCTCGGCAGGCGTTGAGACTATTGCGAAGTGTGATGGAAAATAAATGGGCTATGGAGATGAGATCTGGGTGAACTTAATACCGGGCTATTACAGAAGAGGGACGGACGCCTGCCATAACGTATTATTATTATTATTATTATTATTATTTTATACTACGTCGGGTGGCAGACGCATACGGCCCGCCTGATGTGAAGCGGTTACCATAGCCATATTAACGCTCGCAACATAAAATATCGATCGCGCGCCGCCACCCCGCTGCCATCGCAGCATCTCCTTCCTTTGACCTGACTCACTCACTCGCAGGAACACAACAGTCCTCAAGGGAACCGTTATTATGCTGCGGTATTCTGTGACGTGGAGGTACATTGCCCAGTCGGGTAGCTAATTAACGCTCTCTACCTCTCTTTTCGCCAGAGCTTCGTTTGTCAGTCAGCTGGGAGCACCGCGTGCAGGTGAAGTTTGTTTTGGTTCAAAGATATTGATGAACCTCTTACACCCCAAAATTTATTTATACAAGTATTGGTTTAAAATAATTTAGTTTTTTTTTGCATGAGGGGGCAAGCATGTGGGTCACCTGATGGAAAGCAATCACCACCGCCCATGGAGATCAGCAACATCAAGGGGTCGCCGATCTGTTACCAGCCTATACTCCTTCCATTCCTTCTGTCTTCTTTAGTGTCTCGGTAACAAACTGTACACAGGAAATTCTGCTTGGAAAGCTTTTGAAAACTGGGGGCTAACTCGTCGTCAACCTTTTTTCATCCCACTGCTGGGATACTTCATCATCAGGTCCATTTTAGTCTCCACTACAGGAGCACGACCCTCTCATGTCCGTCCTAGACGGAAGGAGGATTTGGCTTACACTCCACACGCTGGCCAGACGGGTTGGGGAGGAGGAGGCTGGGATACTTATCTCCCCTCAATTGATGGTGTTTAGAGCATACTCCACCACACTGCTCAACTGTGGCTTGGCAGGGACAAGTGTTTTCAAGCCGACTAACAGCCCACTGCCTTGGCTTAACGACTATCATCTAATGACAACAGCCGAGACTGACAACTTAACGTGCCTTGTGAAGCACGGAGGAGCTCGAGTTAAACAAACCCATCTATGGACACGCTACGGCCAATGTTCTTTAACTTGCGTATTCGATTAGACTGACACGGCAACGACGCAATCGAGCTCCTCGGATAATCATCAGGGAGATAAGTAATCAAAACCAATGAACCCGGTGGTCGAATGGCTAGCAATGGCCACTTTGACTCCGAAGTCGCGGATTCGATTCCCGCACATGACAAATATTTGTGTGCATGAACATGTCTGTTTTTCATAGTCTGGGTGTTTTCTATGTATTATTATGTTTTTATAGAAAATCTAATAATATTTTTTTTTTAAATATTATTGTACATATATCAGTTATTTAGTACCCATAGTTGAACATGTCTGTTTGTCTTGGTCTGGGTATTTTCTATGTAAAATATGTATGTTTTTACAAAAATAAAAAATCAGTTATCTAGTACCCATAGTACAAGCTTTGCTTAGTTTGGGACTAGATGGCCGTGTGTAATTGATCCAGGAATGTTTATGTATTATTATTTATTATAGTATAAGCTTTACTTAGTTTGGGACTAGATGGCGCTGTGTAATATGTCAAAGAAAGTTTTATCATTGGACAAAGTTATATATGCATACACCATTGGCTATTAATTGACTCTCCCCCGTCCCCGCATCACACCCCATGTGCCCCATGCATGATGCACTCCTCAGGTATGAAACTGCATTCTGACACGTCTCCGGGCAATTACATACGTTCGCATCCCCTTCATCCCCTGCACTTTATGATGTGGGGGAATTTGAATGCTTTATGTCGCGTCGGTGAGTCTCATTCGATGTGAGCTCAAGCTGTGGCATTGTGTACTTCAAAAATAGATGTTTGAGTAACTCTTGCATATCTAATGTTTATATAGATGGGTGTAAGTGGCTCACTATTAATTTTAAAGCCAAAAGTAACGTCACATACACCTTGCAAACTAGCAAACGTGGCTCTGACAGAAGAGGTACGCAAGGCACTGTTATCACCATTGTATACAATGCTCATTAATAAGTATAATAATATGTATTATAAGCATGTATTTACAAAATAAAAATGTATTTAAATACATTTATCAGTTGTCTAGTACCCATAGCACAAGCTTTGCGCTTAATTTGGGACTAGATGGCGCTGTGTAAATCGTCCAGAAATATTTATAATATAGAAAAAAATCGGTTGTCTGTAAAGTCGGTTTACTGGCGATAGTTGAACGTGACAACGTCATAAGAAAATACTGATGGAAAGTTTGCATTTTTCAAAAGAAAATTGTAATGGAACGCCTCAGAGCGAGGTTACGCCGCATGAGTCATGTTTTTTCGTGCGTGAAGCCGGCTCCATCGAATTGTTGTCACGTCAAAAAGATTTCTTGACCAGAGCTACTTCGTATGCGTGTGAATGTAAGAGACACAACAATATTTATAATTATTGGTCTTCCGAAGACAAACTTCAGCGGTTACCTTATATTAATAAATAATCCCACAAGTACTTACCACATGGACCTGACAAGATTCTTGAAAACTGACACCTAAAATCTGTCTTTTTAGTTTTGCCAAAAGGCAAAGAGTATACTAAATTCCCCAAAGGAATTAACAAACAATAATTAATTTAGTCATACAGATGCAATGCATCAAGAGCGAACGTTTGATCTGCCGCTCGGCGTGCATCACTGGGGATGTTGTATTCGTGCACGCACCGCAAACTGCATACCGGAAATGCAGTCACTAGAATACCTTGTGAAGGGGAGAAACGGCTTTTCGAGTTTCGTAGGTCAGTAACCGAAGGAATCTTTGCACGCGAATTATTTTAGACCAGCGGATTAAGTATCTCACTGTGGCGCGTGAACACGTACCTACTTAGCCACTTAATACGATACTAAATAGTCAACTTCTCCATTTTAAACCCCGACGCAGAAACAACGGGATGTTATAAGTTTGACGTGTGTGTGTTTGTGTGTGTCTGTCTGTGTCATCGTTGCTCCCGAACGGTTGAACAGATTTTGATTTTTTTTTATTTGAAAGGCGAATTAGTCGGTATTGTTCTTAGCTACGTTTGATGAAACAAAATGACATATGACTGAAACTGATTACATATTTTTTCACAACAACTTCAATATATGTATCAAATGAAAGGGCTTGACTGGTAGAATACTATACACTATGCTAAAATTCAAATCCAAATAGCCGCCACCACAAAATGCGGAATTAAATTTTTTTTTTTCAAAACTCCCTCAATATGGGTATCAAATGAAAGGGCTTGACAAGACTAGAAAGTCGGGGGTGGTTTTATAAATTTAATTGTCTTGTTAGTGTTGACTTTCGTTTTCCTTTTGTTATTCCACTGCCCAAAATTTCCATGCCTTTGCTAAAGGCCTATTTCAATCTGATCATTTCTCTCTAAAATTTTAGAAACCGCAGCACACAATCAGGTATCATCTTACACAGTGCTCCACAAAGTGTGTGCCGCGGCACACTGGTGTACCGTGGTCATTAGTTGGTGTGCCTCGGAAAAATAAGGTTATCTCATAAAGCTAAATTTACGGGCAGAAGAAAAATAGGCAATAGGAATAGGAAGTCAAATTCCCAAAGGTCCTTACCCCTACTAATTTCTTCTTATTAAATTCGTTGTGAGTTCCAAGGCGGTCGTAGTTTTACCCCCGGCACTGCAATGGACTTCACTGTTCATTGCCTTTTTTGACGGTCGCCGCTGTTAGTCCTGGCTACACAGTAGACACAGTGGTGGAAATGTGTGGTGGATCCCGTCCCAATTATGGTGTACCTCCAAAAATTTTCGTTTTCCTAGATGTACCTTAAACACAAAAAGTTTGCGGAACACTGATCTTATATAGAATAGAATATTAAGCTATTGCATAGCTTCTATCGGGCCTTGAGCGCGGGGACCGAATCCAGTAATTCCGTAACGAAAAAACCTCACGCTCCCCACTCCGACGGGCAAGGAGGTGTGGCTTGAAGGCCGTGCATCGTCTAACGTCGTTTCAGTTCGGCAGTCTTCGACACGGCGTTGTGTGCGTGCGATTAGACGTATTGTGCGACTCTACGAAACTCGTTTTATTTATTTAATAATAGAAAAATTTGTTTTCTTATCGGTCACCACGCTCAAAAAGTGTAACTTGAATTAATATCAAAGAAAAAGCAATAGTGCATGAATAAAATAAATAAATAAAATTATAATTGCATAAGTTGATACAAAATGCTATGCAATAGCTTTACCGCGGCAGTCCCCGAGTGCCACACGTCTTTTTTTATTTATTTACATGAACATTAGGTTACAATAACAGGTGTTGTAGTTTCTATGAAAACGGTACAAAATGTTCGCCTCTTTCTCACGGGCATGCAAATATTGGGCATTGACTACTACAAAACTAACAATATATTCGAATAGTCATAATACATTGATTGAATATACTCTAACTACCTCATTAACCCACTTCAGTCTGGTTTTCGTCCAGTGGACAATACTACTACTGCACTTCTTACAGTTATTGAAGATATCAGGCCAGGCATAGAGGATAAACTGGTCACCATTCTCATACTTATAGATCTTTCTAACGCCTTCAATATGGTAGACCACAATATTCTGCTTGCCATTTTAGAACGTCACAATTTATCGTCTATTGTACTAGAATGGTTTTCATTATACCTTTGTGGACGCCAACAAGCTGTGCATTTAGGTCGTAAACTATCAGAATGGAAAGATCTACCTACTCGTACTGGCGTACCACAGGGTAGAATCCTGTGCCCATTACTATTTTCTATTTTCATAAATTCCCTGTCTTTTTCGCTCATTTGTTCTTGCCATTTTTATGCCGACGACTTATATATATCCTAAATATTAACCATGGTAACACCAAGGTCCCTACCGCCGAAGCTAAAACCGATTACCATCTAATATTTTAATTTGAAAAATAGGTCTTACGTTTTAGTTATTGACAAACATCTTCAGCTCAGTCGGTAGTGCATCAGGGTTTCTAGCATATAAGTTAAATAGGTACAGGTATCATAAATTTAAGCTAAAGTTCGATATTTGTAATCAAAAAATCCATGGCAATCGGCTTCAGCTTAGGCAGTAGAACTCCTGTTCTTTAGTATAAAAATGATTTTTTTACCTGCTTGACGGTAAGTAGTCATAGTAGATGGTAAGCATAGTGCAGAGTGATTTTGATGACTGAAATTGTGTGGTTTTCCGTCGATTTTTGCATTGGTCCGTGGCGGAATGTAGTCAGGGGTGTACGTACCCCTGTACCAGTACCCCTTTGGGGTGCAGGGTAATTGCTTGTAAAAATTACAGCTATTTTATTTTCCTGGCATTGCCTGTGTACACTTGACCCTCGTATCGGTGGTAAGGAGTCAATTATACCCGACTGCGGCAGTGCCTAAACAGGAGGGTTATGTTTTTAACCCGTATGCGTATGTCTATTCTATATTTGTTCGTAAACTCGTAACTGCTAAACGGCAGTTGTGTTTTAGCAGATGATTTTTTAGTGGCGCCACTTTCGCAACTGCAATGGTCTTAATAAAAACTGTGTTGAAGTTGTTCTTTTGTTTTTGTTCATCTTTTTAAAATGGATGTCTGACTCACATAGTAACATAATATTACTGACTTTATCCTTGTTTTTTGGCGTATACCTAGTATAATTTCGTAAAAAAGAAACTGCAAGAGAGAGATCAAAATGTTTTCCTGTAAATATATTATATACTCGTATATGTGTTTTTATGCCTTTTTTGAAAACGATAATTGGAACACGTAAGTTACTTCATTGTGTACAGTTTCAGAATACCTCATTGGTACTTAGGTTATGAACTACTTATATGTATCCGGTAGAGTTGTCACAGTTTATGTAATGGTGCTTCGTCAGAGGTCTTAAATGATAGTGTACCGTTTAGACTCCAACTCCTCATCTTATTAGTTTATTATATTATATTATCAGTATCTTATTAGTATATTTAGTAGACATGACATGATGTTAGTATTATAAAGACGAAGATTATTCAGCGCAGAGTCGAAAAAACAGGAACTATACCTACGGAATTTGGACAATTGGTTTTTTTAATAGTCTAGGCAAGTAATAAGAAAGGATATAAGTAAATTCAACCTCTAAGTACAGTGGATTTAGAAAGTATCAACCCTACTTTATACCCTAAACCCATCCCGTTTAGGGTGTATAGTAGGGTTGATAGGTAGTTTGCATGGGTTGAAGAAACATTGTCTTTCGACTTGAAAATTTCTATTTATATTCGTTAATAAAAATAATGAGTTGTTCCTTTGTGGTACTCTCAGTCACTCGCAGTAAGGTCTACGAATCGTCTAATCTTCTTGAAATTGGTATGCATTTTTCCACTATAAAGTAGGAAAGTAGGAATAGGATAGTAACATATTAGGACGTAAGAAATTATTAAGACAGTCGTACAAAAATTATTTTCAGGAAACATAATTTCAATTAATTTTGACAAATTAGAATTTGTCAAAATTAATTGAAAGTATGTTTCGTGAAAATATTTTTTGTTGCTGCGATGGCAGCAGAACTAGCGGCACGCGAGCGATACCTTATGTTGCAAGAGTCTATAGGCTACAGATTCACATCAGGCGGGCTGTATGCCTGTCAGCCACACGATGCAATATAAAAATATGATCACGAGCGAAGTCGCGATGTCGAAAACAAATATTAAACATAAAAACGATTAGGTAGCAACCCTGTAGCTTAACTGTTAGTATCGCACGTGCGCCGGCGCAGGAACCACATGGCGAGATCAAAGCGCACACCGGACGCAACAAGTATTGTTTAAATTTGTAGATTTAATTTAATGATCTGTGTGTGACATTGTACTTGAAAATATCTATGGATTTGTATGAATATTTAAAATGATAACTGTAGCCATAAAGACAAGAGTGTCTTATTGGCTCAGACGAGAGGACCTTTACCTGCTCCGCCTTTGCGCTCAGTAAACCAACCGAGCACGCAAGCGGAGCAGTAGCAGGTCTTACGCATTTAAAGGACAACGCACCCTATACCTAACAGCTAATGCGCCCCGTGTGCCAACCTTCCGGTTATATCACGGGTTGCGAGTCTCTCGTCCAGTAAACCAACCAGACGAGAGGACCTTTACCTGTACCGCTTTTGCGCTCAGTAAACCAACCGAGCACGCAAGCGTAGCAGTAGCAGGTCTTACTCCGCTTTCACCTGCATGCAGGCTACTTACGTACTCTTGAGTCGAGTAGCTCGTGGCGACCGACGCTCAGAGAACCCAAGCATCGGGGCCCTACTACCACTCCCCATTCTCCATGATGGGTAGCCGGAGCTGTATGGCACGCTCACATCCCGGCGCACAAGTACAAGTACAAGCGCGCCTAGTGTTTCTGTACCCACACTGGGGCGCCGGATAGCCGGCTCCCTGATTTCCTTGACAGGTACCGGAGCTGTATAAGGCGCGCTCACTTCCCGACGTCCTTCAAAGAAGAAACGCCTACCCCGAGCCTACGGTAGGGTGACCGGGGTGACGGAAGCGATCGCCCGTCATCCTCCTTGCTCAGCAGGCAAGTACCCGAGCTGCGACGTCAGCTGGAAAGCCGACGGCCGCTGTAAGGGCCGCTTCAAGCCCCGTTGAGAACCACTGTGGCGGCCCTTCGCCTTAGGCCAGTGATAACCAACTCGCTACGCGCGAGGCCGAACGCCCGGCCGACAATTTGGCAAGGCAGACGAACATGCCCGACCTCTGTAGCTGAACCACATGCACGTGAGTGATTACACGCACATAAAGCCACCTCGAATCCGAACCCATGACTGGCAAATTGGGTTGCCGCCAGTCCCCGAGGTACCCTGATCCAAACAGGGGGACCCGTAGTTCCCCCTGCGAACTCTCCACAGTCGGGTACTCCGTGGAGAGTATTTAAAGGACACGCACCCTATACCTAACAGCTAATGCGCCCCGTGTGCCAACCTTCCGGTTATATCACGGGTTGCGAGTCTCTCGTCCAGTAAACCAACCAGACGAGAGGACCTTTACCTGCACCGCTTTTGCGCTCAGTAAACCAACCGAGCACGCAAGCGTAGCAGTAGCAGGTCTTATATTAGTATTTAAAGGACAGTATTGCTTGCCCGTTCGCTGCAATTCCCGCTTGTCTGGAGTCTGGTGACTCACCCTCAGGAACACTACATTCTCCGACAATATTGCCATCTGACTGTAGGGTTCTGGGAGTTGGATGTAGTTCCCCAGTCGTGCTCGAAATAACCTTATGAAAATTAAAAGAAAAGAAAAATAAAATCTTGATTCATAAATAACTACTAAGATTCTAGCCTTCGAAGGAATTAAAAGAAAAGAAAAATAAAATCTTGATTCATAAATAACTACTAAGATTCTAGCCTTCGAAGGAATTAAAAGAAAAGAAAAATAAAATCTTGATTCATAAATAACTACTAAGATTCTAGCCTTCGAAGGAATTAAAAGAAAAGAAAAATAAAATCTTGATTCATAAATAACTACTAAGATTCTAGCCTTCGAAGGAATTAAAAGAAAAGAAAAATAAAATCTTGATTCATAAATAACTACTAAGATTCTAGCCTTCGAAGGAATTAAAAGAAAAGAAAAATAAAATCTTGATTCATAAATAACTACTAAGATTCTAGCCTTCGAAGGAATTAAAAGAAAAGAAAAATAAAATCTTGATTCATAAATAACTACTAAGATTCTAGCCCACGAGGCCGAAATCGAGGTTGAGAGGAGCGAGTATAATCGCAGAGTGTATGTTTCTCATTAATTTCAATGGAAAATGTCTCAAGGACATATCGATGTCAATTTTTTTCGACACAAACCTCAGGCATGTCGAGTTTTTAAATGTGACAAGTTTCATCAAAGTCGTTTCAGTGGTTTTGGAGCCTATTTATTTCCAAGAGTGACATTTCCGCTCGCTCCGCTCATTCCACTCAATAAGACTTGGGGGCACGTGAAACTAAATGGATTTTTATTAATAAGTTAATAAATTAAGGAGATGCTGCGTTGGCAGCGGGGTGGCGGCGCGCGAGCGATATTTTATGTTACGAGCGTTAATATGGCTACGGTAACCGCTTCACATCAGGCGGGCCGTATGCTTGACTGCCACCTGAAGTAGTATAAAAAAAAATTGAGTTCATTTCGTTTGTCTCTCTAAGCCAGAGCCTTGCAGATGCTAGTCAACAGGATGACCATATGAAGGTGGCTCTGATTCTGAAGATGATACTGGCTGAGCCAGTTACAAACAGCCCATGTTCCCTTTAAGAGCGTTATCTTTTTAACCGACTTCAAAAAAGGAGGAGGTTCTCAATTCGACAGAATATTTTTTTTGTATGTATGTTATTCGATATCTTTGCGAATTGTCAACCGATTTTCATAATTCTTTTTTTATTTGAAAGGGTATGATTGCAAGGTGGTCCCATATTAACCAAGTCAGGATCTGATGATGGGATGCCAGGGAAATCAAGGGAAACCCTTAAATTTTATAAGCACGTATGGTCAAATTCATTTTTTTTATTTGAAAGGGTAATTGCGAGGTGGTTCCATATTCACCAAGTCAGGGTCTAATGATGGGATCCCAGAAAAATCGAGGGAAACCCTTAAATTTGCCCTATGGTAGCCGGCAGAATAAAATTGTGCCACTCCATTGCTCTGCGCTGGATGTCGTACAAGGCGACTAAGGAATCTTGTGTCATGCGATAACTTTTCTCCCGGAAGACGGGCAGCAGCGCCTGCCGGGGTATTCCACCAATAAGCTGCGCTCGCCAACTGAAGTCGGTTTTTTAAATCAACATTTTTTTGTAAAAATATTAGTGTTGTTCATACATAGTATGGGCTACCAAAGTGCTACGAAACTTAAAAAGTGCGTGTGAAAAGTAAATAGTATAAATAGAGTAAGGTAACTTCATACAAACGCACCGAGCGCGGTTTGTATGTGAGCGCGCCCGTACGTATGGCCGTCGCACGCACACACTGACAACATTTATAGGAGGTTATATGGAGCGCCAGTCGGGGTCGGAGCTGCGCCGTACGCAAAACCGCGCAAGATTCGCGCCTGCGCTGACGTTCGTTAATAATTTGAACATTTAGGTACCTACCTACGTCGTATATACTACAAATTCGTTAAAGATGGCTACAAAGTCGACTAACCATAAAAAACATTGCAGTGTTCATGGATGTCTCAATAACAATTTGTCGGATACCCTAACCATTCGGCCACCGACACTCCTAATAATCACATGATAAGTGTGTAAATTAAAAAGTATTAAAAATAGTTTAGTGTAAAAAATAATATATAATAGGTACTTAATAAAAATATATTTTCATAATTTAGATTATTTGAATAAATATTATGATTCAGTAAAGCTACGTTTTAATTAATCCTATTCCTATTTAGACCGTAATTTTTCAAATCACTAAACAGATAACATGAAGTAGGTTTTATCAAATGGTAGGAGTCCGCCTGGGTGAGGACCACTGCCTTATATATTTCTGCCGCCAAGCAACAATGCTTGCATTGTTGTGTTTTGTGTTCCGGTTTGAAGGACAACGCACCTGCGATTCTGCATTTTTGTTGCCAACAGCTTGAATGCGTGAATCGTGGATGTTATGGGCGACAGTTACCGCTCACCATCAGGTGGGCTGTCTACTCGTTTGTCACTGAGTAAGCATGCATTAAAATGTAGGTAATGAAAAAATTGCAGTCACTCCTGGTGCATGTACAAAAATAATTATTTTTATTCTTTTTAGATTTCCACACCCAAAGGGTAAAAACGGGACCCTATTACTAAGACTCCGGTGTCCGTCTGTCTGTCCGTCTGTCACTAAGGTCTGTAGGTATCTCATGAACCGTGGTAGCTAGACAATTAAAATTTTCACAAATGATGTATTTCTGTTGGCGCTATAACAACAAATAATAAAAACAGAATAAAATAAATATTTAAGGGGGGCTCCCATACAATAAACGTGATTGTGTGTCGTTTTTGGTACGGAACCCTTCGTGACCGAGTCCGACTCGCACTTGGTCGGCTTTTTGTTACAGATCCCTAACACTTACCCTACTTAATTTTGTATTTTGTACCTTACTTAATTTTGTATAATAGAGATTGACTAAGTATTTTTGACGGTTGAATAAACTATTAAGCGACAGCCCTACGTGTTTAGGCTATTATCTCCCGCTCGGGGCTTGAGTCCTCCTACTTCTCTATTTATACTATGGTGGTACGAAACCTAAAAGGTGCTATGTGCTACGAAACTTAAGAGTTGCTAGGTGCTACGAAACTTAAGACGTGTTAGATGCTACAAAACTTAAGAGGTGTCATGAGCTACGAGTTGAAATTCGTAGAATCTCTTTGGTAGCTCGGACTACCTCGTAAATCGTAAACAACCCAAGACCCATTAGTACTATTTCTTATTTATGTTTGACATCGATGAAGCTGTCACAGACCGGTCACTGAGGCGTAGAACCATTTGAGGAAGTGGGAGATACCTAATAGCTTCTCGCTACGGTTTAAACATTATAACAACATTATTGCTGGCAGCATAAAGAAAAAGTTCTGGTAGCATTTTTTCACTAAGTCGGGTGCCAAACAAACATATCAATCAATCATTTTATTTGCGCAAAATGTAAGTACATAAGATGACATACCTATATTATTTTCCCATATACATTTTGTCTTCTCTGAGACATGCAAATTATATGAAACATAAAATAAAACTTAGAAACTAGGTACCTAGTTACACAAAAAAATATTATAAAATAGTCCGTACAATCATAGAATGTCATTTAAAAAATCGTTTACAGAATAATAATTCTGTATTTAAAAAATCGTTTACAGAATAATAATCGTTTACAGAATTATTATTCTGTAAACGATTTTTTAAATGTTATTACATTTATGTGTCAAAAATAATGTCAATTTCTTGTCAATTCTTTTATATTTTTTGGTAGTTTGTTATATTTTTTAGGAACCATTCCACAGACGCAGACATAGGGCCCACCTCATATAAAGCGATTACAGTATATATGCTGGCAATAAACGAGGAGCTTGCTACGGCCTATTGGCTACGTTAACTGCTTTACATCAGGTAGGCCTTATGCTTGTTCGGCACCCAACGTGGCTAAAAGAAGATACCTATCCTATGGCACAAATAAAGCAGAAATCACATAGTCCCAACTGCACCCAATCATCATCATCATCATCACGACCCTCTCTCGTCCGTCACAGACAGGAGGATTTGGCCTACACTCCCCACGCTGGCCAGACGGGTTGGGGAGGCCTGATCGATGTTTTATAATGTATTTCCCTTAGTCGCTTTGTACGACATCCACGGGAAGAGACGGAGTGATTCTATTCTAGTCTGCCGAAAATCACACGGCTAGCTCCCAATAACCAGATAAAAATAAATTCAAGGTAAAAAATTACCCATTTCTAAAGTAAACATAATATACTCGTAACTCCATGCTATAATATAAAATCATTCCTGTTTGATACAGAGAAAACTCGTAGCAAATTGGTAGATTAATGTGAACAAAGTCAGGTGTAAAGGTAGTAAAAAATCGGATATAAAAAGTACCTAATACGTAATTTCACAATATCTATTTATGTCAGGATGGCCGAGCGGTCTAAGGCGCTGCGTTCAGGTCGCAGTCCACTTCTGTGGGCGTGGGTTCGAATCCCACTTCTGACATGCAGCTTTTTTATCATTTTATCTTTTCTTTAAATTTTATTTAGGTATTTCTGTAATCAATAAGTTCTTTTAAAACCAGATATACAATTGAAGTCTGTCCGTATTTTATCTTAAATTATTCATAGAGAATCGATTGATGTTTCATAAACGAGTCTTATCTATGGAATGCTGATAAATAAACAATACACTTTTATCTTCAGTTATGCATTTCTCATATAAATGTCACAATGATCAATGAGAACATTCATGGTCTTTTAATGATAAAATTAGAAGTAGGTATAAACCATCATGGCATGGCAATGGGCCGGTCACATCTGACGAGTAAGTGATGGCAGATGGGGGAGGAAGGTATTAGAGTGGAGGCCGCGCATAGGACGACGAAGTGTTGGGCGCCCTCCTTCTAGATAGATATTAAGAAAGCGGCTGGGAGCGGCTGCTTCGTATCTGGTGGAAAGAATTGGGGAAGGCTTATATCATCAGCATGTAGATTTATTATTTTATGTATTAGTAGGCAATCTTAGTTAAACCAGTCGAAAATATACTTGAACTGTGAGCAGACGTGTCTCGTATCATTTTCCACTCCCGACTCCTATTATATATCACACTATACAGGCTGATGACGATGATGATAGACCATCATTGCCAGATGTCGGCCATTGCCAGATTGCCAGAGGTAGGGTAAAGCGTATTTGTAAGCTGCTCGACTGGGGAAGTACCTTACAGAATACTGTAGCCAAATAAAAATTCCTTTGAGGGCTGTTGTGTTCCTACGAGTGAGTGAGGCCACTAGAAATAAAGGAGCTGTAGCGTAGGCAACGACGGTGGCGACGCGCGAGAGATATTCATGTTACGAGCGTTAATATGACTACGGTAACCTTAATCAACCGCAAATTAGAAGTACAACCCCCTTACCACCATCTCTTATTGCGATTCAATAATTGAATAGATTGCTTATTCATACCAATGAATAAGCAACTCTATTCTATTTGAAATAGAGTCGCTTATTCATTGCTATGAATTCATTGGTATTCCATTTGAAATCGAGTCGCTTATTCATTGGTATGAATAAGCATTCTATTCAGTTATTGAATCGCAATAAGAGATGGTGGCAAGGGGGCTGTATGCTTCTCTGTCTAAATATTGTATGTCTGTAAAGTCGGTTTACGGACGAAAATTTTACGTGATAACGTCATAAGAAAACATCGGCCGATGGAGTGGAAGAGAGATAGCTTGTTCCTCGCTCTCACTTGCATGCTCGGCTCAGGCGGAACGTGACAATGAGACATGCTTTTTCGTGCGTGCAGCCGGCGTTCATAGATTTATAAGACGTTATCACGTCAGAAACTGGTTGAAATAACAAGAAGTGGAAGTCGTTCCATAATATTAGTAGTATAATTAGTACTTAGAAAGCGAGTGGAACCCTTGGCCATGATGTAAGGCATTGTCTGCTGAACGGGTCTGTAATACCCGTTTCAATAGCCTTCAACGGTTAATGCAAGATGAGGAAATGCCTTTCCATATAGCAACTGGATATGACAGAAATAGGTATATTTTATTATTTTCGACCCAAGTATTCACCAGCGTGAAAATATATTTTTTATATCAAATAGCTTTACGGCTCTGGAATCAGTCCTTTTTCTTTTAGAACCGGTTTTTGTATTATTTCTTTGTCTCTTTTTGTTGTGCTCAAATGATTAATTGCACCATAATCTCACTGTTATTTGCTGTTACTCAAATAAGATATCAGTTTGATGTAGAATAACATAATACAAATGTCGGTGGTTGTATTATATTGGCCGTGTGGTTTCCGGCAGACTAGAATAGAATCACTACGTCTCTTCCCGTGGATGTCGTACAAGGCTACTAAGGGAAATACATTATAAAACATCGATCTGGCCTCCCCAACCCGTCTGGCCAGCGTGGGGAGTGTAGGCCAAATCCTCCTTCTGTCTAGGACGGACGAGAGAGGGTCGTGCTCCTGTAGTGGAGAGGAAAATGACCTGATGATGATGATTATATTATCTATAATTGTTATGAGTATATGGGTATATTAGTTAGTGAGGCTGCGGAAAGCGGCGGATCGTACATGGTGGAAAGCATATGGAAGGTCTGTTCAACAGTGGGTAGATACAGGCTGACAATGATGATAAAGACGTCACCAGGGGCGTAGCTACCGCCGTATCAGCCGTATCAAAGATACGGGGCCCTCGGGCTACAGCGGCTAACGTGTGTAAGCAAAAATAAGTTGTTGTGTTCCTGCGAGTGAGTGAGGTCACCAGAAAGGAGATGCTGCGTTGGCAGCGGGGGTGGCGGCACGCGAGCAATATTTTAAGTTGCGAGCGTTAATACAGCTACGGTAACCGCTTTACATCAGGCGGGACGTATGCTTGTCGGCCACCCGACGTAGTATATAAAAAAAAGTTATTACATTGTCATACAATGCAATGTTGTTCTTCTGATTATTTATTGGTTAAATAGTTTGATTTGTGAAAAGAATGAGTGAAAAAGGTACCTACTTAATACCACCTAGTACCTCATTCAGCAAGCGTTATATCTTTGTGAACCTCTCCGGTTCACGATGGCACTTGTATGTTACCCCCGGGCGGGTTGCATTTTTAAAGAAACCAACAATACGGCGAATGGATTTTCCAGTGGTCTGGGATCCAGCTTCACTTCAGCTATTGTGCGGCACAAAGATGCATTGTAGATCGATGGGGTTTCAGAAAGAAAACTATTAATTATACTGTTGCGAAGTAAACTGGAGTTTTAGGAAAAACGAGACGAACGCTCATTGAATTGCATTTGAGGTGTAAGGGGTTTATGAACATCTCTGAACCAAAGCTAACGTCACCTGCACGATCGTGGACACTCTGCTGCGAAAAGAGAGGTTGGGCATAGCGTATTTTTAAGCGGCCTGACTGGGGAAGTACCTACACCTCACAGAATAACACTTCCGTTGAGGGTACTTGTGTTCCTGCTAGTGAGTGAGGTCATCAGAAAGAAAGAAAGAAAGGAATATAGGCTGGCTACGAATCGGCGACTTCTTGGTGTTGCTGATCTCCATGGGCAGTTGTGATTGCTTTCCACCAGCTGAGCCACATGATTGCTTTCCCCAATTAAAAAAAAAATATCGGTTGCCTGTAAAGTCGGTTTACTGACGATAGTTGAACGTGACAACGTCATAAGAAAATACTGATGGAATGTTTGCATTTTTCAAAAGAAAATTTTAATGGAACGCCTCAGAGCGAGGTAACGCCGCTTACGTCATGTTTTTTCGTGCGTGCAGCCGGCTCCATCGAATTATAAGATGTTATCACGTCAAAAAAATCGTTCGGCGGACGTTTAGTGTTGACACGCGCACCACGCATATATCCCATCATCACATGTATCCTGGCATTAATTGTTTGAGACAGGCCCGTTACACTACACATTTCTATTGCCGTATCTCCTGTGGATTAACAGCGGCAAAATACATTGAACAATGAAGCCCACTGCAGTCCTGGAGGTAAGACTACGGCTGCCTTGGAACTCACAACGAATTTACTCATAAGAAATTAGTAGGAGAGGTTTGGAATTTGACTTCTACTCTAATCAATGTAAGAGACAGCAATATGGCGGCAAATATAAAAGTTAGTACAAAATCTGTCAGCAACATGATGCATAGTTTACTTATGAGCTATAGTCATCAACGATGACTTCAGTTTACTAGGATGAACAAGCTAATAGGCTGTGGGCACGAACAATGATCGATGTGATGACTAAAGTTACAAGAGACGAGCGATTTCTCTCATAATAACTTTTAAACTTTCGCGTTGCGTGATTTATGAACAATAACAACGAGAATTAACGTTTCTTTAAACGGAAATTAATTATTAATCGCTGCGACAGTCAGCCTATGACCACGGCCGGTGCAACCTGGTCGAAACGTCAGGCAATAATAAAGGTGTGTAAATACCCTTATTCGTGTTATTTCCCGTTGTTACGATTTCTATAATTCTGGAATCTGTAGACCAAGCTGCATCGAGGTTTTGCGATGACTTTGTAACGGTTCGAGAATGATGGTCTATATCTAGGAGCAACCTTGAAACTTCATCATCGTTATTCTAATCTTCTAAGGATATCCCCATAGACTTTCACATTTTGTTTTATAAGAGAGCGAGCATCTGGTTGATCTGATGAAAAGTAAGCACCGCCGCTCATAGAGTTTAGCAACATCAAGGGGTCACCAATCTACACTAACGTTTTCAGAGAAATATATACTCTGTTCTTGCAGGCCCCCATGTCGTATTTGTTTAAGAATACTGTTGAAAGTCTATGCGGCCTGTGTTCAGCAATGTATGGCCTATGCCGATTGCCTCCATCAGCTCCCTGCGTTCTTTATCAGATGATCGCCAGGACCGTTTGTGTTTTGTGTCTGTGTTTTCTGGTCCGCGGTTACCATTTCAGAACTTCTATGGCTCATCGGGTATCGGCCCATTTTACTTGCTATGAGACCTTCCCACTGCCAATCTAGCCTGCTAATCCTTAGAGCTATGTCGGTAACTCTAATTCTATTACGGACGGACATATATAAAATCATTCCTGACTTTGAGTGATGTTCGCCTATCGCCCGTCTATATATTAAATGTCATCGCTTTATCCTTATCGTTTGGACCATACAAAAAAGTCCCGCCGGCTCCAGCCACACGTGCGTGTTTGTTAGCGTCCGCTGTCATCGAAAATGCACCAGCTTTACATCAGCTCATGTGAACAGCATTAATTTTTTTCCATGCATTACCGCGCAGTAAAAATATTTATTTTTAACGAGCTCCGTTAAAAGGGGTGTGTGCATCTGGCCTAATGACTGGCCTTTTAAAAATGTATTAACTTTTTTAGCTGAAACATTTACAGCTATTTGGTAAAGCTCAAAGGGTAATGTTATTTTGGTTTCATATCATATTCATAATAATCATAACTTTATTTTAATATTTTTTGTATGAAGTTCTCAAATCGTTTACACCGCAATAAATTCGAAACAGATAAAAAAGAATGTTGCTTTTATCTAGCTGCCTTGCAATATTTATAAACTCCTGTAAGCATTCTATGGTTGATATTATATTCTATGGTTGATCCCGGATGGGATAAATCCGCCATTGTACAACATATTTTTTTGCATGAACCTATTTGTTGTTGTTGTATTGCAATAAAGTTTTTACAAACAAATTAACAAACAAGAATTTTTTTCTTGTAATATTTTTTTTTTGTAATATTTTTTTATTACCAGTTTCATTCATCGAGCCCTTTGATATCTATATCATAGTGGATAGAGTAGAAATTATAAATCGCCATTTAGTGGCAATAGCGGCGGCAAATAAGGGGTGTAAGTGGTTCATCAATATCCTTGAACCAATGCCAACTTCACCTGCACGCGGTGCCTGACAAACGAAGCTATGGCGAAAAGAGAGGTAGGGAGCGTAATTGTAAGCTACCCGACTGGGGAATGTACCTCCACCTTTCTGGTGACCTCACTCACCGTTATGTGAGTGAGGTCACCAGAAAGGAAGGAAGGAGATGCTGCGATGGCAGCGGGGGTGGCGGCGCGCGAGCGATATTTTATTTTGCGAGCGTTAATATGGCTATGGTGGCCGCTTCACATCAGGCGGGCTACGGCCCGCCTGATGTGACAAGCATACGTGCTTGTCTGCCAGCCGACGTAGTATAAAAAAAAAAACTGACATAATATATGCTATAGATTGAATGAGAGAGGAAGACCAATAAAGATGTGGTTGGAGTGTCCGAGGGATGAAAATAGTAAGAAAGGCCTAACTGTATACATGATTGCTGATAAGGTGAATAGAAGAAAAGGACATTTTCCACTGTCACTAAAGTGACAAATAAGCATACGGCCCGTCTGAAGGAAAGCAATTACCGTAGCCTTCAAACGCCTGTAACGCCAGGAGCATCACACGCGCGTTGCCGACCCTGTAAAAACCTCTTCACGCCCTTTTTGAAAAACACCATGCTGTAGTCTCCTGAGAAAACCTCGACTGGCAGTCTACTACTAGTAGACATAATGCGCCGACGCTAAGTACCGGGAAAAGGACTATCCACTGTTGAGTGACGAATGCCAAATTGGATTAAAAATGGTAGCTTTTACACTATGACACTGGAAACCGGATCTTTAACTTGCAATAGGTATTTGATTACAGAAATCGCGGTGTAACTAAATAAAAATTTGTAGTAATTTTATTATTTAATGCAATTTTAAGGCCGACACACAAAAACACCTTGTAACTTATATATGAATATGAATAATTTCCGTTTAGATAAATTTCATGTTCAAATGAAAGCATTTGAATTGTGAAAGAAGTCCTTTTAGCAGAGAACTGCAAAGCAAATAGCAATGAACCTTATAATATTGTAGTGTTAGTAAATCTTCTGAGAAAGGGGGTAACTTCATAGGTAGTAATAATACAAAAAAAAACCGGACAAGTGCGAGTCGGACTCGCCCACCGAGGGTTCCGTAGGTACGTAGTATCATTATTAAATTTGATATTTTTCATTATAAATAAGAAATAATGCGTCGAAAAAAATAAATAAAATATATTTTGCAATGTGTACATCAAGCCCTTTCATATGATACCCCATTTGAACTAGTAGTTTCAATTTGAAATTTCGACACCCTATAAAAAATATCGACCCCCTATTTTTTAAGATCTATTTACAAATGTATAGTTTTGAGATTTATTCCTGTACTTGTAGTCTATAACGATGTTACTTGCCAAATTTCATAGTTCTAGGTCAACGGGAAGTACCCTATAGGTTTTGATTCCCTTGAGTGTGTCGAAATATGCGTTTTTTGCTGAATAAACGGCCGTAACTTTTTTCTACGTAAACTTAGCAGTTTGATTTTTTTTAACTTCATGGGACCGTAGACCTGAGTATACAGTTCAAATTTCAGCTTGATACTTCCACGCATTCTCGCCATAGAAATTCTTGACAGACAGACAGACAGACAGACGGACAACAAAGTGATCTTATAAGGGTTCCGTTTTTCCTTTTGAGGTTCGGAACCCTAAAAAGAATAACACGAGTCTCTAAATACTAAACATTACATAATATAAATAAATATTTCTGGACAATTTACACGGCGCCATCTAGTCCCAAATTAAGCGCAAAGCTTGTAAGGGTACTAGACAACTGATAAATATACTTAAATACTTTTGTTTTGTAAATACATACTTTTAATGCATAGATAACACCCAGACCAAGACAAACATACATGTTCATGCATACAAATGTTTGTCTTGTGCGGGAATCGAACCCGTGACCTCGGAGTCAAAGTGGCCATTGAGATCAATGCCGGTACTATATAATGTGTATTTACTTGGAGAAAATTGAAACAGGGGCAACAGAAAACAAAGAAGTAGAGAAGACTAGTGCTCCGCTAGTCTTCTCTGTTTCTTTACTTTCTTCTGTATCTATAAAAGGCAGCCTCTACTAACTGATCTATCAACGCACGGCTCAAATCACTAGACTGCCCCCTTGCCACCAACTCTTATTGCGATTCAATAACTGAATAAACTACTACTGAATGCTTATTCATTCCAATGAATAGGCGACTCTATTTCAAATTGAATAGAGTAGCCTATTCATTGGTAGAATAAGCATTCTATTCAGTTATTGAATCGCAATAAGAGTTGGTGGTAAGGGGGCTGGACTAGATGGATCGGGTTGAAATTTGGCAGCTATTATGACGTAGGCATCCCCTAAGACAGGATCTTCCCATTGATAAACGGGATTCGAGAGTACGGAGTCGATTGTGCCTGCAATAGCTACTAACATAAATTTAGATTTGTGTGTTTGTAAAAGTTTCTTTGAGATTAGTCTCAAAGAAACTTTTTAAGTATTTACACGTAAATCCTTGTCTTGTAATTTAACCCTCACTTGTAGGGGCGCAGTTAATAATTCGACGGGGATTAGTCGTATTTTGTTACAGACGGGTTTTGTCAATATAATCGACAGCAAATGTCAGAATACGTTAAGGGTAATGAACACCCTATACATTCAAGTCATCGTGTCGTCAGCCCTTAATCATCCCACTGCTGGGATACGAGTCTCCCCTCAATCGAAGGGGTTTAAAGCATACTCCACCACGAAGGTCAACTGCGAGTTGGCGGAGGCCAGTGTTTTCAAGCCGCCTAAAGACCACTGACTTAACTAACTGACGGGGGGCAGGTGAATTTTTCCATTTTTCAAATAATAATTAATAAAAAAATTGTGTGAAGTGAACTTGTGTATTAAAATTGCGTCTGACGTTAAACCCTAGGAACTCGCCGTCGAACAAAGGAGGGTTATTTCAGACTGTCCCGATACCCGATACTGTTGGGAATTTGGGGTTATCTGTGGTATCGGTTACTATAACAAATGCACCACAGTATAATTAAAATTGTAAGCACATACAGTCAGCTTCGTTGGCTTCGTATACAGAGGCGGATTTGTAGTCTTGGCCGCCCTAGGCCGTGTCTTCGACGCCCTAGATCGTATCGTGGCCGCCTTAGGCCGTATCTTGGTTCTTATTAGCTGACTCCTTATTCCTTATTATATAGTAAGTATCTTGGTTATTATTTATAATCTTTATACGTATTTATATTTTTGTTCCTCAAAACCGCTATGGCAGACTGTAATTTCTAAGAATTATCATTCGGTAATGCCCTACTCCGGCCGCCCTTAACCGCCATTGTTCGTATAGACCTGGTTGTCACGCATAAATTAAAAAAAAATGGTTGTGTGTAAAGTCGTTTTACGTACGATAATTTTACGTGATAACGTCATAAGAAACAGCGGCCGATAGAGTGAAAGAGAGATAGATGCGTCACAAGCCGATATACCGATAGGCCGATCGCGCCTCTCTATCACTTGTTCCGCGCTCTCTCTTGCACGCTCGGCTTAGACGGAACGTGACAATGAGGCATGCTTTTGCGTGCGTGCAGCCGGCGATCATCGATTTATAAGAGGTTATGACGTCAAAAACTTATGTTACCTACATTTTACATCTACATTTAGGGTGTAATTGGCTTAAAAGAGGTAGGGCACAGGGTTTTTGTAATCTGCCCGACTGAGGACGGAAGTACCGTCGCGACGCCACAAATTACATAATAGTTACTACGTGCGACGCATAGTGTTCAACACGTAAAGCATTCAAAACGTAAAATGTTCAAGACGCTAAATTTACAATTTCGCAAAATGATCAAAAGGCATAACGTTCAAAACTCGAAATGATCAAAATGCAAAACGAACAAAACTCAAAATGATCGAAACGCAAAACATTCAAAGATCAAAACGCAAAACGTTCAAAACGCTCACTGAATACCGCAGCTAAATAACAGTTCCCTTGAGGGTTGTTTGTTGTGTTCCTGTGAGTAAGTGAAGTCACCAGTGTAAGAGAGGACTTGTTGCATTGGCAGCAGAGTTGGCAGCGCGTGAGCGATATTTCATTTTGCAAGCGTGATATAGCTACGGTAACCGCTTCACATTAGGCGAACCGTATGCTGCTTGCGAAATACATTATAAAAAATCGATCAGGCCTCCCCAACCCGTTTGGCCAGCGTGGGGAGTGTAGGCCAAATCCTCATTCTGTCTGGGACGGACGAGAGAGGGTCGTACTGTTATAGTGGAGACTAAAATGACCTGATGATGATGATGATTTTTAAGTGGTTGTAATGTCGATTTAAATATCGAGGAGCTCGATGGTATCGTTGCGCGTGTCAGTCTTATCGAACATGCAAGTTAAGCAACGTCAACCATAGCGTGTTCATGGATGGGTTTATTGATTTAGAGCTCCTCCGCGCCAACCCGCAGTTGAGACGCGTGGTGGAGTATGCTCTTCGATTGAGGGGAGGCCCGAGCAGTGGGATGAATAAGGGTTGATGACCACGACTAGTATTAGCAGTAGGCTCAAGCTCAAAAGATGGCTGAGGACCCGCTTATACAATAAAACCTTATATTTCGTATATAAACAGTAAAAAAAAAAAAAACTTTTACCTGTTAGGATAGTGAACATTTTCCTTGGGAGGAGGCATTGGGGTGGGGATCCTCCTCCCTCCCCTCATCCCGCCACTCATCGCCCTGCGATTGTCCTCGAGCTGAAAAAAAAAAATAATTCAAGACACTCTAACGGATGAGCTATGGGATTGTTGCCAATCTTGCTAATTTAAATTTCATTTTCCTTTTGAGATAATTATACGGATTTGTGGTCCATTTTTATTCGGCTGGTAATAATAATGGTATTTATTACGAGAATGCAAAGTAAGTGTTTAATTTATTCAGATTTTTTAATAATTTGCATAAGATATGACGGGCTCGGTGGTCGAATGGTTAGCAATGGCCACTTTGACTCCGAGGTCCAGAGCTCGTCATTGTATAAATAACTCGTTATTGTATAAATGGCTGAATGAAGTTTCTTTTTAAATTACTATGTAACTTTTTGATCTCCTCAGGGATCTTATTAAATAAGCGATTCAGCTTTTGAGATATTTCGTCAGTCCAGCATTCCTATATATATATATATATATATATATATATATATATATATATATATATATATATATATATATATATATACATATATATATGATGATAAAAATATTTTGTAGAAACACAAACACCATCTGTTTACCTTGATACTGCCTTAGCGCCACCAAGTGCCAACAATCAACAGTATCAACTTTATATATATATAGCTTCCGCCTACAGCTTCTCCTGCGTGAACACGTTACCGAGATATAACCTATCTGTTAATCCATGTTATCTCCATAAAGGCAACCGACCTTCTGACTGATCTATAAACATCTAAACGTGACGGGGGCGCACAAGACATTCCCATCACTGGGTCTCTTGTTCAGCCAGGATTAACAGCGGCGACCACCAAAAAAGACAATGTACAATGAAGTCCACTGCAGTCCCGGGGACTACTGCTACCTTGGAACTCACAACGAATTTAATCAGAAGAAATTAGTTGGAGTAGGAAGCTTTTGTAATTTAACTTCCCTTCTTGGCAATGTGAGAGACAGAAATATGTCAAATAAGGCATTAAAGACCTATAAAGAAGGCTGGTCTAGTGAAGCTCAACTACCGTGCACCACGGATTTTAAATATTGGGGACCTAACACAATGAGTATGCATTGGTATAAGACATTGATTCCAATAATATGAATTACAAAATCGTCTGAACGATTGGTAATCAAGTATACTTAAAAATATTGACGATGATAGTCAAGTATAGTTCAATAGTTGATAAGCTGATTGCAACGGCGCTATGCACTAACGTAACAGCTAAGCAAACAGAATAACGTACGTATGTAAATAGATAGTCATCATAGTGATTGGCAAATAAAAACCAGCGCTATAAGAAAAGGAAACGCAGAAAATTATGAGTAGTAAGCATTTTCATCACATTTTTGTAAATAACTTTTAGACTTAGAGTGGGTCCAGTGCTGAAGCACCGGTGACATGGATCTTTTGTGCTCTCCTTAATCCTTTAGCCACTCTCCCCTGACTGTCTGGAGACATGTGCCATGTACTTCAGTATGCCGCTTATTGGGAAGAGTCTGTCCTTCAGGTCCGGGTATGGCCTTTCCTAGGATTTCCATTCATTTGCCGGCTAGGGCGTCACATTGACACATCAAGTGTTTCATGGACACGTTAGACCATGTTCGCATGTTCGTTTTCGTTTGCATGTTCTGCACTCTGGGCTATCAAGACGTCTCATTTTGTATAGGTGTCCTTGACAGGCATAATGACCCGTTAGTGCTCCAAGCATGAGACCAACCATGAACCAACTGAAATATCCTGACACGAAAAAACCAAAAATAACTACTACCTATAGCCTTATACCTTCTTGAGATTTTTGAAGTCGGTGTATTTTTTTTTTTAATTTGATTTATCCTTCTTAAGCTGATGGAATCAGACTTGTGTTATCCTAATAGGTTTTTTTTGTATTTGGCGTCAATCAATGCTTATGCGAATCAATCTTGCATTCGTATTTACTACAATTAAAGGTACTTGAAGGTGGTTGCTTTCCGTGTTAGACTTGGTTTGGATAATCTAAAATGCCCGAATTTCACGCGAGCGAAGCCGCGGGCAAAAGCTAGTTATTTATAAGTCTAAACTTTGGTCTAAACATATTCAATTTTCGCCATCAGATAGGGCGTAATACGGGCTATCCAATAGTTTAGTTTAAATAGTAGGTATACATGTCGTGGCCATATCGTAGATTTGTTCACTTCGTGAAATGTTCGAGAATTTCATGAAATGGTCGCATTTCATGAAATATTTCAGAGTCTGTTGGCCACATCATGATGTGGTTTGGGCAGATCAATGATAAGAAAACGTTTCTCGATATGGCCAACTTAATGGTTACTTCATGAAATGGTCAAGATTATTTTGATCATATCGTAAAATAGTTACAGTAAGGTAAATAAGTTTGCTAAAAAATTGTTTAATTTTGTTACAAAAAATTGTTTCATTTTCTTTTTGTCATTTGAACTTAAATGACATTAAACAAGTTCTTAACATATTCTGGATTTTTATTCAATATTTTATGTACATCCTATTTATACGATCCGACCAAATGTAGATGACAAAATCGTGAAATGTTGACGATTTAATGATCTGGTCAAATTAAGTTGCCCACATCATGAAATGCGACCATTTCATGAAGTGAGCAAATCTACGATATGGCCACGACATACACAAATAGATTTAGAAATAATTAAGGTAAAGATCTTTAGGATGTAGCAAACCTAGTAAATTGTAAAATCGAAGTAAATCGGAAAAAAAAAACAAGAAAATGAAGAAAACAGGTGCGATAAGGCGCTCATTAAGAGGAAACTCACTCACCGCTCGATTGATAATATATTTTATAGTACAAGAACAATGTCTAGTCAGATTTAATTTAACCACTTGTAATTGCATATGTCATTTTCCTGTTTAATAAAATTTACATGAAATTATAGGTTTTGAACGAGTGCCAGGAAAATATACGCAATATTATCGTAAAGCACTGAACTACCTCATAGTATTAAAATACAATATGGACACAATATGGATACAAATAAAGGACATAAAAATATGGGAAACCCTAAGAAAAACAAAAAATACAATCACTACATAGTATAAAACAAAGTCGCTTTCTCTGTCCCTATGTCCCCATGTATGCTTAAATCTTTGAAACTACGCAACGGATTATGATGCGGTTTTTTTTAATAGATAGAGTGATTCAACTGGAAAGTTTATATGTATAATATATGCATAACATAGTAGAAAAACACTGATAATTTAGAGGTTTCTAATGTGATGTCGTAAATAAACACATTTTTTTGCTCTTTCATTGCAAACGCTGGCTGAACCCAACGAGATAGATCAAAATAATGTAGTACAGTATTGTTCACCTTAAAATGGTCTACAAAAAAGTTCGCGATGGTATATGTCTATCTCTTAGTGGTAACACACAATAACCGTTATTTTATCCTTTGCTTTTTACAAGAAATAATGCCTTATTTACGAAGCGATTTTAAGCAATACAGAATTAATCCTTATCCAATTAAGTACCTTAAATACATTGCGCATTTAATATAGATCAATATGGCCCTTCACAGCATGTAATTTAAATGAATAGTTTAGAAGATATTACACATTTAAAATGCAGGGACATAACGGCTGTGGCGGTACCGGCCGCGGAGCCGGCGGCGTGTGCTTATAACTGGGGAAGGACTGGATAGGACAAAGCGCAAAGACCTTCTGTAGTACATTTAGTATCAGCATTGCACCCGTGCGAAGCCGGGGCGGGTCGCTAGTTAAAAATAAATTTAGTATTAAATATCTTTTTTTTTTTCCCATGTACTAGTTAAAACAATTTTAACCTATATTAAAAAAAATAGGTAAACAAGCAGCCATATTACAAATCCCTTGAGGGTTGTCAGCGAGTGAGTGAGATCACCAGACAAGTGGGGGTGGCGCAACGCGAGCGATATTACATGTTGCGGGTGTTAATATAGCTACGGTGACCGCTTCACATCAGGCGAGCCGTATGGTTGTCTGCCTTCCGACAGAGTATAAAAAAGCATAGTACATAGTGTAAGAAAATCATTCAGCATAGTTCATCACAAATTACGTAGAGGACAACTTATGCAGCTTATTTACACACACGCGAACAAATTAAACAATTACATACGAAAATTTTTTTGAGCTAGCAAGCTGAAATTTGACAGGTAGGTAGTTAATAGATTTTTTTCCTGGACAATTTTACACAGCGCCATCTAGTTCCAAACCAAGAACAAAACCTGCGTTATAGGTACTAGACAAATGTACTTAAATACATTTTTTTTTGTAAATACATACTTATAATACATACAAATTGGCCGTGTGGTTTCCGGCAGACTACAATAGAATCACTTTTACTTACTTTAACTTCAATAACATTGGACTTTCATACAAACTACCATCCCCCGTTTTAACCCCAAAAAGGGGTCGATTTCTAAAGAGACATTATTAGTACACCTCTACACTATCTATAGAGCATACATTTTAAATTTCAAGTCTCTAACTTCAAAAACATAGGACTTTCATACAAACTTCTAACCCCCGTTATAACCCCAAAAAGGGGTTGATTTCTAAAGATACATTATTTTTATAATTTTAAAACTTCTCTTTCTCCGCAAGACTGTGCCGTTCATCTTCAAAATGCTTTTGGGAGACAAGCACCTTGTTTAAGCACCTTGAGGCGATGGTTTGCTGAATTTGAGAGAGGTCGGGTTTCTTTACATGACGAATTTCGTGAAGGGCGGCCTTCAACTGCCGTCAACGAAAATAATGTGGTTACTGTTAAGCGGCTAATTGAAGAAAACCCGCGGATTATCTAAGAGACGATTCGAGGACTATTGGTGATTGGTATCCCCGACCTAGCACCCTGTGATTTCTGTATTCCCCAAAATCAAAGATTTGATGAGAGGTTTCACTTTTACCAACTCCGAAGAGGCAGTGATAGCGTTCAATCAGCACGTAGAAAACATGGCTTCAGATCTGTGGTCCTCCTGTTTAAAAAAAGGGTTCGATCGCATGAAAAAATGTTTAAAATGTAAAGGAGAGTATTTTGAAAAGCAATAAACATAATATTTTGGTTATAACATGTTGTTTTTCTAAGTTACGCAAAACTTTTAGTGTGACCTACGTATAGAGCACACATTTTAAATTTCAAGTCTCTTACTTCAAAAACATAGGACCTTCATACAAACTTCCAACCCCCTTTTTAACCCCAAAAAGTGGTTGATTTCTAAAGAGACATTATTAGTAGTGTGATATTATCATATACATATAGTGGTATACTAGTCCATAAGAGACTTGAAATTGAAAATGTATGCTCTATAGATTGTTCTAAGAACAGTCTATAGAGCATACATTTTCAATTTCAAGTCTCTTACTTCAAAAACATAGAACTTTCTTACAAACTTCCAACCCTTTGACTTTGATAACGGTATATGCCCAAGTGAAGCTGGGGCTGGACTAGTATACCACTATATGATAATATCACAATAATATTCTTATCTTAATCTTAATTTTTCTGTTCTTAATTTTTGTTTTTAGATCTGAGAGGGGTTTTTGCTTTGATCATTAATACATAAATAAATTAAAGATATGATTAAAATAAATTAATGATCGAAACAAAAATATACTACTTACTCTTATATATACAAAAGCAAAAAAATAATAAAAAAAGAATTACAATATTATCATATTATTATGTACAGAGGTACACTTATTATTGTGTAAAAAATAAAGGTGCTACAGGCGATGTTTCCATTAAACTGAAATAGCTCACATATAATTTTATAAGGAAAAAAAACATAATTATACGTATACGTTTGCATTTTATTAACAAAAATGCATACAAAGTTAGAAGCCGGATAGTTGGCGCTTTTTGCCGATTAATCGCTTACTAGTTGCCGACTACGAAAGTGGCCGGGTAGGCTTTACCGAACAGTCTGAGCATCTCTAATAATTATATTATTGAAAATGCTGCCTTTACTTTTTTATATTAATTGGGTCTAAAACTTATTTTTTCAAGCTTGTGTTTTCTCGAATATTTAATTTTGGCACAGTATAAGTGTTAGTACAGTATGGCCACTCCCTGCCGCACTCTCATGTCGACCTCATCTCACCTCTGAGAAAAATCTGGAACAGTTTGTATAGCGCGCACGCGCGCGCTCATTAACGCTCTGCACATACATCATTGTTTATGTAGTAGTGAAGACATTTGTATGGAGTGGCCGGAGTGTGATTCTGGTCTAAGTTATAATTACATTCTGGGGTATAAGTGGTTCATCAACATCTTTGAACTAAAGCCAAATTCACCTGCACGCGGGGCACCCTGCTGACTGACAAACGAAGCTCTGGCGAAAAGAGAGTTAGGGAGCGTAATTTTAAGTTACCCGACTGGGGAGTGTACCTCCACCTCACAGAATACCGCAGCCAAATAACAATTCCCTTGAGGGTCGTTGTGTTCCTGTGAGTGAGTGAGGTGACCAGAAAGGAATGAGAGATGCTGCGTTGGTAGCGGGGTGGCGGCGCGCGAGCTATATTTTTTGTTGCGAGCGTCAATATGGTTACGGTAACCGCTTCACATCAGGCGGGCCGTATGCTTTCCTGCCACCCGACGTAGTATATAAAAAAAATACATAAATAAGATTATAATTTATTCCACGACCCGATGCAATACAGGTATAAGTAATGTTTTGCACCTTTACTGAGAATGAACTAAGCCACTATACGTAAATTGTATTGTTTGCACTTCTCAAACAAGATGTCATGTTATGACGAATAACGTTGTTATGATGATTTTGTCTGGTGAATATTGTTTATTGTTATGTCTGGCATACATGATTTAGAAGTATGTGACCTTAATTCTACTGATATGGAATAGCGTTAAGAAAACGAGGAAACAAATTCATACAAACAAAGGTCTATTGCTTGTATCTTTAAAGCAAGGTATGATTGTTTGTTCGATTTATTTTATCTCATTGTAGTTACAATATTATCTCATAAGTACTCATAATAATTAATAACAATAACATACGAGTTTCTCAAGGAAGCTATAAATTAAAAAAATCTATCAGTACGTTATCTTATCTGTACTTCAAAAACGTGGCATGTCCGATATTTTTTTTGTAAAATGACTGATTCCTATTTTAAATTCCTAATCATATGAAAATAAAATCTCACAAGTGGAATACGGGTCTCAATCGGTGGAGCGGACAGTCCATCACGCTGCTCTACTGCGAATTAGCGAAAGCCAACTTACTACTTACTTGTACTTTCTACTTGGCTTACTTGGCTTATCGACTATCTTCTAATGAAAACACATGGGATATTTGATTTAACGTGCTTTCCAAGCCATAGACGGGCTACTGTCAAAACTGCTTAACTTGCGTGATTGGTTAAGTTAACACTCTCAACGACTTATGAAAATTCAAGCGAATCTATGAGGGTTACATCACCATATTTTTTTTTTTTAAAGCCTACTATTATATCTACTGTAAAATTGCATTATTCAAGATAACGCCCTACAAGCACAAAGAGCATATGAAAAAAGATTAATTATTTGATTAGCCAATTTTATTTAGAAAAATCCCTCAATCAGACACTCAGGATTAACCCTTTAAGCGCTTAAGTCGGATTAATCCAACAAATATTTTCGGTTTCATTTCGCCAGGGTCGTATATTTACGACCATATACGACTGCTCGTTTAATCTGTTTTCTTGTTTAATTTAGGTAGGTAGGTAGTTAATGTAGGTATTTATTTTTTTATTTACTGTACCGGGCGCTGGGGGCACGACCACACGACAATTGATATAAAGTCTGGCGGTTAAAAGGTTAAAGAAATCGTCAACGATTGAGACGGCTTTAATCCACTAGCAAAAAAAACTAGCATTAAAATTCAATTTCCGTACAGACGAGCAGACAATGCCTCATTTTGATATATGCGAGATAAATTAATATTACAACACACGTGACTCTTATTTCGCGTTGCCTCTATCACTCACGACTAATAATCACAGAGAAGCTTGATGAATACAAAACAGACACAATTTGCAAATGCAGTAATCTAGATCCTTGAGCCTTGGACTAAAGGGTCACAATGCCATGTCACATGACACGTGTAATTTTGTTGGATAGGACACATCTCTCAGAGGCAGTCATTGTCGTTCTGGAGTCGTGATGTGTTCTTGTGTAACTCCTGGTTTGATAAAACACTGTTTTCCCTTGAAATTCGCGGTTTGTAGATGCAGGCACAATATTACGGTTTTGTGTTTTATTCACTTTCACGCAGAGATCCCTGCTTCTCTCCTCACAGTACTGACATTTTCTTTGTTTATTTGTGTCATTCCTTTACAATTCAAATAGCATTTTTCTCGAATTAAATCTATTTTTCCAGACAATACAAGCCCAACTGCACGATCCGCCTGGTGTGAAGCGGTAACCACATCCTTAGCGTTCGCAACATGAACTGTCACTCGCGCTCCCGTCTAACATAGCAATTCCATTCTGCCTGGTACCTCACTCACTCGCAGAAATACAACAACCATCCTTCTAGAACTCTAGAATTTTACCGGGAGTTAGTAGCCAGCAGCGTGCAACACTTGCAGTTCAGCCGCCCTAGCCAAGTGTAATTCGTAGCGTAACGAACGTTAGATAGATCACGTGACATTTGTCAATTCTCATACTAAAATGTTTGATTTTGACAAATGTCACGTGATCTATCTAACGTTCGTTACGCTACGAATTACACTTGGCTAAGGGGGCAGGTTGGCTTTGGTTGTTGTGTTTTATTCAATTTCAAAATGGAAGGTCGCTGATTACATAATATGCTATAGTCAAAACTCACTTATTGTTAAATACATAATAACGGAGTCATGTATTAGTATTATTATATTAACCAGTCAAAACCACTTTTGACTGCACAAATTGGTTTGACTGCAAAAAAACAGTTATGAGTTTGGACTAAAAAACTTGATCATAACTTTTAACTAATGTAGTGAAAAGTACTTTTGTATGTGGACGTTATAATCTAAGATCCCCAGGCCGCCAGACATCACTTATTTTCTGTTGAACAAAATGTGCAATATTGATTAGTGTTAGGATGTACTATGACCGTATGAATACGTGCTACTTTGGCCAGATGGCCATTCTCCAGGTAAACACTACTCATCTAAATTCTGATAGCTGATTTTACTTATACTCGTATGTTACACAATATCGTTAAAAACAGTAATCAATACTCCCAGACACTTCCCATCGGCAGTACTACATTACAGAAGCTTAAAAGGTCTTTCGTCAATTTTTTTTTATACTACGACTGGTGGCAGAGATGCATACGGCCCGTCTGATGTGAAGCGGTTACCGTAGCCATATTAACGCTCGCAACATGAAATATCGCTCGCGCGCCGCCACCTCCGCTGCCATCGCAGCATCTCCTTACTTTCTGGTGACCTCACTCACTCGCAGGAACACAACAGCCCTCAAGGGAACTGTTATTTGGCTGCGGTATTCTGTGAGGTGGAGGACATAATACGTACTTTGATTACCTGATACTTGGAGATTGGCCGTCTGGTCAAGGTAGCCGGTAGTCATACGATCATAGTACACCCTAACACTACTCAATCATGCACATGTTATTCATCAGAAAATAAGTGACGTCCGGCGGCCCTGGGATCATCCTCTATTGGTTAGGTTGGTTTAAAAGCATCTGACAAACCAAAGCCGAGCGCCACGCGCAATGACGCCATCGAGCAATGACGCCTCAATAATAAATCGACTCCTAATAAATTAAATTCCAACGTATAATTATGACTACGAACTATTATTTAATCTCTGATTTTGATAATAACATTTTGTAATAGTAACCTGTACCTACATAACTGTTAACCGGTTTTTTAAGTTGACATGATTAAGGAAAAAGTTTATAGGTACGAACGTGTTTGATTTGAGGAAATATCTAGTGGGCTGGCCGGCTGGTTTTTGTAAGTTGGTGTAATAAGAGCATGTGAGTTTTTCCTTATTTTTTGTTCGTACTATGACAATTCAATGTAGACCTGTATATAATTATTCATACATTTTTTTTTTTATTGTGAACGTGTTTTTTTACTTTTTTTTTCTAGGTAAACACTGTATTTATTCAAATAAACAATACGAACAATTCAATTATAAAACTAAAGTACCTAAAATTAAATAATACTAAAATAAAACTAACCTAAAATTCATACATTGAATCCGATGCGACGTTATCTTTCGCGTTCAAATGTGCTCCCAATTTTTTTGGTTCATTTTATTCGTTTTTAGGGTTCCGTACCTCAAAAGGAAAAACGGAACCCTTATAAGATCACTTTGTTGTCCGTCTGTCTGTCAAAAATTTCTATGTCGAGAATGAGTGGAACTGGACTGAAATTTGAACTGTATACTCAGGTCTACGGTCCCATGAAGTAGTAAAAAAATCAAACTGCTGAGTTTACGTAAAAAAAAGTTACGGCCGCTTTTTTCAGCAAAAACGCATATTTCGACACATTCTCAAGGGAATCAAAACCTATAGGGTACTTCCCGTTGACCTAGAACTATGAAATTTGGCAAGTAACATCGTTATAGACTACAAGTACAGGAATAAATCTCAAAACTATACATTTGTAAATAGATCTTAAAAAATAGGGGGTCTATATTTTTTAAAGGGTGTCGAAATTTCAAATTGAAACTACTAGTTCAAATGGGGTATCATATGAAAGGGCTTGATGTACACTTTGCAAAATATATTTTATTTATTTTTTCCGACGCAATATTTCTTATTTATAATGAAAAATATCAAATTCATAATGATCCTACGTACGGAACCCTCAGTGGGCGAGTCTGACTCGCACTTGTCCGGTTTTTAAAACGACGGAACCGCGAAAACGGACAACAGCAACGTAGACAGACTTCTCATTAAAGTAATAAATAAACGAATTGTAAGTACCGTCCGCACGCATCCGCACCCATCCTTTGAGGTAGCCATTGCCAGCTAAGCCAATCTGCCCCAAAAGGGATAATCAACCAGGCCTGAGCTGACTACAAATATATCTGATAATAACTTAACTTTTTATGTGACTTTGTTTGGCGCGTGGCGATGCAGACATGCTATCAGCTGAGGCCCTACCGCCGAATCTAAAGCCGATTACCATCGGTTTTTCTTTATTCCAAAAAGTTGTCTTAGGTTATTTATTTGCTAACATCTTCAGCTTAGTCGGTAGAGCTCTAGGGTGTCTTCCAGCTGAGCTAAACATAATTAGCAACAATCTAAGCAGTAGTTTTATTTTCGCTTTCAAAAATTCCGATGGATATCAGCATAAGCTTTGACGGTAGGGCCCCAGGTCTGAGTGCCTAATGCGTATTTTTTGATCAAAGTCAAAGTCAAAGTCAAAATTCTTTATTCTGTGGGCCCTCGCGGGCACTTAGACACGTCTTTTACAATTAGGTATATTTTTTATCTACCAGCATTTCGGAATGACCATTGACGAGAAGAAATGCCGAAAGAAACTCTGTCAATATAGGTCTTTTTTAAATAGCCATACAATATTATCATTATACATAATACAATAAAAAAAATGGTATTCTACCAAAATAAGAGAAAAAAAAAATTAAAGTAAAATAAAATAGTAAAAAAAAAATTAAAATATAAAAAATCATAGTATAGAGTGTATATACATATTGTATAAAAGTCTAGATCACATTCGAAAGTGTTAACAGATGCGTCTGCGATGCGTTATTAATTTACCAGATGCGTCTTACATATCCAAATTAGCCGGGTTACTCACTTCAAAATATGAGCAAGTAAGCCACATAATTTTGATATGTAACACGCGTCTTATAAATTCACAATATGAGAGTTTTTCTCTATTTGGTCGGTTTGTTTACGTTAACATGATCGAGAGCGAAGAAAAAACTCGCGCTAAGCACTGTGAGGTCCGAATCGTTGCGTTGTTGTAGCGCCTTGGTCGTTGGCTGCGTTCACACGGTGACTATTAGACTCGAATTTTTCAAGTAGGTATTCTATTTTCCAGTATATTCACCGATCATCGACATGTGGAGTCCACATTGTGGACCATTCCATAAATTATGGTCCTTTGCCATATTGCTGTCTCTCACATAATTAGAGGGGGAGTCAATTTCCAAAAGGTTCTTCCTGCTACTAATTTCTTCTAATAAAATTCGTTGTGAGTTCCACAGCAGCCGTAGTCGTACCTCCGGGACTGCAATGGACTTCACTGTTCATCGCCTTTTTTGGCTGTCGCCGCTGTTAACCCTGGCTACACAGGAGACACAGTGGTGGAAATATGTGGTAGGCCCCACCGTCCCGATTATCGTACGAATTGCTTTATTTATCTGTATAATACTCGTACAGTGCCACAAACTTATCTGGCCCGGTGGCGGGGGCGATACGATCGACTGAAGTGTTGCCATTTAACGAAATGCCGCCCGTTTTAGAGGAAACATTAAAATCAAAGAAATATATACACTGTTAAAATAATAGCATATAAATACTGATTAATTGTGATGTGTGGTGTTTCAATTAAATATCAATTTCATTCTATTTTTTGTTGATTAGTTTTAAAAATGCACCACGTTAAGTCGCGATCATAGCGATTATATTATATTAGAATTATAATATTGCACAGAAACAACTCGTTGACGATTTTTTTATTGTATGTATAGAAAAAGATATTTATATATTTAAAAAAATATACCTCAATGGAATGTGTATTCGTGGTAAATAAATAAATTGTACCTGGCAATACTAACATTTCAAGATGGCGGCTTTAGTTCTAAATTTGGCCACCGGGTCAGATAAGTTTGTGGCACTATAGTACTATCATTTATGTGGTAAAATACAATATTAATTTATTGCGCTATCGCACACAAACATAAACTATTCAAGCAATCTCAATCGTATTGTCTTTTTTTTTTTTATACTATGTCGGGTGGCAGACAAGCATACGGCCCGCCTGATGTGAAGCGGTTACCGTAGCCATATTAACGCTCGCAACATAAAATATCGCTCGCGCGCCGCCACCCCCGCTTCTGACGCAGCATCACCTTCATTTCTGGTGTCCTCACTCACTCGCAGGAACACAACAACCCTCAAGGGATCTGTTATTTGGCTGCGGTATTCTGTGAGGTGGAAAAAGTCTTTGCTTAAAGTTGGATTTTGTAGTCTCGCAGCTTTGTCTTACGGATTTTCGATCAGGACACGTGATTCTGACGCGAGGTCAACATTTTTTACCCATCCCAAAGAAGTGCATAACGCCGCTAAAGAAGTTTTCACTTCAAAAAGTTATGGTCCTTGTGTGAATGAGTATCGAATATGCGGACAAATGGTAAACGTAAAGAAATACAAGAGATTACCTCAGAAGATCACGGGCACACAAACAAAGTGTGTCTGTATCATATTTAGACACTCTCCAATATTTAATATTTTGTGCAGACCCTTCATAGCGTCAGCTTTTCGCAATTTGTTTACCTTTTATTGCTATCTCTATTGCGATTTTAAAACATATCCCCATCTCTTTCGCGTCTATTCAAAACAGCAGCTCTGTCATCCTTTGGAGCCCATAGGAAAGATTTTTTTTATATATACTACGTCAGGTGGCAGACAAGCATACGGCCCGCCTGATGTGAAGCGGCTACCGTAGCCATATTAACGCTCGCAACATGAAATATCGCTCGCGCGCTGCCACCCCCGCTGCCTACGCAGCATCTCCTTCCTTTCTGGTGACCTCACTCACTCGCAGGAACACAACAACCCTCAAGGGAATTGTTATTTGACTGCGGTATTCTGTGGAGGTACATTACCCAGTCGGGTAGCTTACAAACCGGGTGGCCGAAATTCGACCATAATTAAATTATGACTTTAACAATAAACAAAAAGTATACATGCGCGTATGTATATTAAATCAATAAAAATAAAATTACACACACTACCATGTATTTAACACACATACATGGTAGTGTGTGTAATTTTATTTTTATTGATTTAATATTTTTTTATGCATAATTTAAAAAAAAATTGCATTCTACACTCCTCTATATAAACTATAAGTGTGCGAATTTTCATACTCCTCCGTCCGCGCAATTTTCGTAAAAAGGGGTACAAAGTTTTTGCTTCACATATTAATATTATAGATTTTTTACACTTTTATTATCTGTCAAAGCAACGACGATCTAAACTCCATATTCGCTGATGATTCTTACCTGTAGATATTAGGGGTATTCATAGAGAAACTTTCAGCTTTTTTTACGGGATCTTACTCTATTCCATTACGATGATAGAGTGAATACAAGTATTGACAACTAATGCGGAATCGATATTGCCATCGCTGAACGTAGTTTCTTAGACCAAGTCAATATAAGGAAAACAACAACAGACACCGTTACCCACTGAGGAAAAAGCAGCTTTGTAAAATCCACTGTGCTTTATCCCGCGTGTACACTCGCGAAATTAGTATAGAATAGTTTATGAAACCGTTTCAATTAATGAAGGCTTTCTTAATATTATCCTGATAGGTAACATCTGACCAATTGGAGATGTGACATCGACCCTATGCCTACAGCTACAGCTAATGCTTCCCTGTGCACCAACCTTTCGGTTATATCACAGGATTTCGAGTCTCTCACCCAGTAAACCAAGAAAGCAGGAGGAGCTTTACCCGCCCCGCTACCAAGCCCAGTAAGTCAAATATGCACTCAAGCGGATTGGCAGCAGGTCTTACTCGCCTTTCGACTGAAGCAGACTACTTAGGCACTCTTATGTCGAGTAGCTCGTGGCGATCGAAGCTCGGTTTTCCAAGCATCGACATGGAGATGTGACAGTTAGAAATATATTTTTAATGTGGCTCCCCAATTTGTCTCCACTATGCCTGATGTAAATCACTGGTGGAGACCAATAATAGTGGAGGCCGAGGACATTGAAAGCCCACATCTTGATGACTATCTAAGTATTTATTCACGCTTCGTTTAAATGAAGCAGGATTTAAGGAAGAGGAAAACATGTGTACTGGTAGCGAATTCCACAACTTTATGGATCAGCTAAGCAATGAATTGTCAAACTTTTTGGTACCTGAAGATAACAGCTGCATCCTATGAGGATGAGTTTTTAAACCTTAAGAGAAACAAGACTAAATAACTCTTCAGAACATTCCCCATGACCAATATGGTTACGGTCACTGAGACTACAAGTGTCTTTGCGTTGCTGTAGAGACTCAAGAGTGTTGGTCATCATCTCCGAGTTAGTTGATCTACGATGCGGTGCACGACTTTGCAATCGATCAAGATATGATTTGGCATGTAGGAATGGAGTTGGTAGACGTGAAAATTAAAGAAAACAAGGAGGAATGAAAGGAGCAAGAGAAAAAAGAATGTGAACTCCAAACTAGAATGGTAGGAAAGATCTAGAGTCGGAGTTAGAATAGGAAAGAAAAACTAAAAACTTGGCACGCGTTCACACGATAGCAATTAAGCTTTTATTTTAAAAAAAGATTTTTGGTAGAGCTGGCCTTCATAAAGGGAATGAGACATTAAATATTAAGAGAGTATAGGAAAGAAGACATAGAACACAGTAAAACAGAGTGGCGAAGGAAAAGAAAAGAAGAGGCGAAGATAGATGCAGATTTTTTTTTCTAGTTTTGACAAGGCAAAGCTAGAATAGGTAAATTAGTAAATGATAGAAGAGGAACATCATATCATTGAAATCAATCCTTATTGACAGCCAGAACAGCGCTAATCGCAGTGATAGCGGTCGTTACGTTTGATCTCGATCTACGCTTTCTATCGGGCGAAAGAGATGTTTTGGTGGACCGCATTTAATAAACTTAAAGTTAATTTTCTTCTAGCAGCCACGTGAATAGAGTCGGTTTCTCTTATTCAATAAAGTTTTTGTATCACTAGTTTGCAGTCTATATAACTGCATTCAAATATGTGGGAAATAAGACCAATTTGTCCAAATAAAAACAGAAGAATCGAATTCGCATTACCTTGCTGTTGACAATGTGACGTCGACAAAATTTTCAGGTTGTATTAAGGACTTCCTTATTTTCTGAAAGCTGTTAAACATGAGATGAACCTGACTGGTTTTTACAACAATTACAACATAGGTTTTTACGAAGCGAAAATAAGTAGTTCAGATCACATAACAATACTTAGTAATTACTCATTGTACCTACCGTGTATTGACCACAATACTGTGTCGACCACAGTTGCATACTAATGAGAGATTTGCTACATTTCAAAGAAACTAATAAAATAAACAGAATGAAGACATCTCATACTCGTAGATATACTTAATGCGACATCACACCTTCCACCTGAAATGGTACTAATTATAGATTCACTAAATTGCGGAGCTTGCTAACACTACAAGAAATACAATATTACTCGTATGCCAAATAATGAATTTCGCACTGGAAAGCGAATGGGAGTTGGAAGATCTAGAAAAGGTATAATTCTTACTCCAGATTTTTCTAACCAAACAATAAACTTAATGTTAACATATCCCTTTAAGATAGAAGGAGAAAGTGAATAAAATATTTGGGAAAATACCAAAGGTTTTGGAAAACAGTTCCGAAGCATCAACGCGTATTACTCATGCAGAATTTTCTGACTAGTATTAAACCCTTAATTATTTCACAGACTCTATGTGGGTATGTTTGTTGGGAACAAGTTCCCAACAAACATACCCACAGACATACCACGTTTTTATTGCTAGCTTACATTATAAACCTATTTTTAATATGAACATAGATTACTAGTAATGTTGATGAGTGTAATAATAATATGATTATTATTATAATTGCTCACGGAAATTCCGATAGTTACCAATCGGAATGTGGATTACATCTTCGTACCCTGTTAGCTGATAGATTGATATAAAATACGAAGGTTGGTCGTTGTCATGTACATTCTACGTTCATACGTCTCATACGAGTTACATAAGTCAAGAATTATCTGCATAAAATGGCAGCTCGCAAGAATCTGTTGATAGTTCTGGCATGCTTAGCACTCCTTGCTATTATCTCGGAGCATCAAGTAGAAGCTGATGTTCATATCGGTAGCTGCGTCTGGGGCGCTGTGGACTACACCTCTAACTGCCTCCAGGAGTGTAAGAGGAGAGGATACAAGGGCGGCCATTGCGGCAGCTTCGCGAACGTCAATTGCTGGTGTGAAACATAGTTCAGTGTTGAAATTAGAAGCTATAAATGACACCAGGCTCGCAATTTGATTTAGAGTATATGACTGTGATTTAGAACAATCGGGTTATACCAAAGTTTATATTGTTTTTTGATATTTTGTTCTTTTATTTGTAAGAAAGGTAAGTTGTCAATCTGTATTGATGAAAAACAACGTGTGTGCAATTGAAAGTGTTACTAATAAATTATGTAATCACATTCTAGTTTCTTTGTATTTAGATTTCATTGTAAAAGACGAGCTCGGTGGTCGAATGGTTTTTTTTAATTTATTTATTGATATTTATTACAGTCTACAGACCCGGGGTCCGTACCTTTTATTAACAATGTTCTATTTTTATTTTATAATATTCTTACAATTAATAAATTGCACGTCGCTATTATGCTGATAGTTATATTATTGTCTATTACTACTTAACCTAAATCCTCCTATTGTTTACCTTGCAACCATGACAGCCAGGGCAGACCAGTCCCCTCTGGCAGCACCCGTTCACGAGTTGAGGCATGGGGCAGCCATCACAGCATTCAACCTTTTATTGAGAATGCGGCGACCCGCCACACGACACCACCACCAGTTTGAACACTTTAGTGAGCATGACTACCTGGGCTGTCAGGGCTGCACAGTAAAACCTGTATTTATTTTCCTAGTAGTCGAATGGTTAGCAATGGCCACTTTGACTCTGAGGTCGCGGGTTCGATTCCCGCATACTATGGTATAAGAGGCATCGCTCTTGATCTTCTTACTTCTTATCTGAGTGATAGGGTTCAGAAAGTAGATGTTAATGGAAAGCGATCACATGGATCAACTGTAGCGATGGGGGTGCCACAAGGCTCTATTTTGGGCCCTTTCCTGTTTCTCGTGTACATTAATGATCTACCTCATCTTGTAAAGAATAATCACGAAATAGTATTGTTTGCAGATGACACTTCTTTAATTTTTAAGGTAAATAGACAACAATCAGAAATTGACGATGTAAATAATGCTCTTTCAAAAATAGTAAACTGGTTTAGTGCTAATAACCTACTTTTAAATGGTAGTAAAACCAAATATGTTAGATTTTTTACAAAAAATGTGAAACAAGTAAAAACCAGTGTGGTGATGGACAATGAGAGATTGGAATTGGTCAATAAGGTAATAAGACTCTAAATTACAATGGGGCCCACATATAGAAACGTTATCAGGTAGACTCAGCTCAGCAGCCTACGCCGTAAGGAAAATACGTCAACTGACTGATGTTGACACTGCGCGTTTAGTTTATTTTAGCTATTTTCACAGCATTATGTCATATGGTTTATTGCTTTGGGGTAGTGCTGCGGATGTAGACTCAATTTTTGTGCTCCAGAAGCGAGCTATCCGTGCTATTTATATGATGAGTCCCAGGGAGACACTGAGAAATAAATTTAAAGAGATAAATATTATGACATTACATTCTCAATATATTTATGAAAATCTTATTTACGTTCATAAAAATCAAACTAAATTTAGGAAAAGCAGTGATCTCCATCAATTAAATTTAAGAAATAAAAACAAACTAGCTGTGCATATTACTAGGCTCCATAAAATCTCTAACTCGTTCCCAGGTCAATGTATACGCTTCTACAATAAACTTCCAAATGACGCGTTTAAATTATCCATGGGTAAATTTAAAAGATTTATCAAAACTAGATTATGTCAAAAGGCTTACTATTGTATCTCAGATTACATAAATGATAAAAGTATTTGGAAATGCATTGCTCTTGTTATGTTAATGATTGTATTTGTGTTTAATGTAACGATATTGGCAATTAAAAGAGTCGGCCTTGAGTTTCTTGTCAGTTCTTCTCAAGAAGCCCCGTCGCCGGAACTGGCACTTAAATTCACTTTCACAGATAGTGTGATGAAAGTGCATCTAAGCTCTGCGGATTTAAGTAAATAGTAATGATTTAGATACATGTCTTATATTTAATTTGTATGACGTTTCTAAGTGCTTTATAAAGTCCAAGGAATAAAGATATTTTGACTTTGACTTTGACTTTGCACAAGACAAACATTTGTGTGCATGAACATGTCTGGTTGTCCTGGTCTGGGTGTTTTCTATGTATTGTATGTATTTACAAAAAAAAAGTATTTAATTACATTTTGTCTAGTACCCATAACACAAGCTTTGCGCTTAATTTGGGACTAGATGGCGCTGTATTTATTTATTTATTTACGAATAGCTGGCCCGACAGACGTTGTCCTGTCTTCCTAATTATGAATATTGAATTCAAATTGATTTCGCGCACGCTGTCAAATGACTGACAGGTCTGTAAAAACGCCATAAAGTCACATTAGAAAAGTTAATATGGTGGAACAATTTTGTTATTTTCCACTAAACCAAAGAGAATGTAACCACTACGTTTTAAGAGACGGATGTGCCATACAAATAGCGTAAATTCTAAATGTATGAAATGGGAGCGAAAACAATCAGAATTTGTACCAAATTCGCTTCCGATTCATAGAGTCGTTTTTTTACCTTGAGTTGCGCCAGGCTGCACTAAACTTTCGTATTTTTTTTCTTTCATAGAAACATTCTCCTGATAAATAATAAATGCAACAAAAAAAATAGCAAAATTGTTTCATCATGCTTTCACGCATGATGCGATGATCAAGGGAAATAGAGATTCATTTTTATGTATATAATTATAGATATACGAGTATGTACTTATTACCAGTTCGTTGGAAAACAAGCAGTTTGCTCTCCT
This sequence comes from Hypsopygia costalis, assembly GCA_937001555.2. NCBI lineage: Eukaryota > Metazoa > Arthropoda > Insecta > Lepidoptera > Pyralidae > Hypsopygia > Hypsopygia costalis. Next base: position 23,841,937 of record OW443338.2, on the reverse strand, counting down.
CTCAATTATTCAGCCATACTGAGGCCACGTCAACATTCGGATCCCTTCTTGATTTCAGTTATCTCTTTTCCCGCGTTCATCCCTATCACTTCATTCGCCACTCTTCCTTCACCCTTTTTTTTAATATTTACGTCGGGTGGCAGACAAGCATACAGTCCACCTGATGTGAAGCGGTTACCGTAGCCATATTAACGCTCGCAACATAAAATATCGCTCGCGCGCCGCCACCCCCACTGCTAACGCATTACCTCCTTCCTTTCTTTCTGGTGACCTCACTCACTCGCAGGATCACAACAACCCTCAAGGGCATTGTTATTTGGCTGCGTTATTCTATGAGGTGGAGGTACATTCCCCAGTCGGGTAGCTTACAATTACACTCCCTACCTCTCTTTTCGCCAGAGCTTCGTTTCTCAGTCAGCAAGGTGCACCGCGTGTAGGTGAAGTTGGCTTTGGTTCAAAGAGCTTGATGAACCACTTACACCCCAAAACTTACCCTGTAGCCTTTCCACTTTTGTCTTCTATTCTCGTGTTCAAAAAACGGGCCATTTCCATGACACCTTTAAAATTCACCACCTTTAGGGTGTAAGTGTTTCATCAACATATTTGAACCACAGCCAACCTCACCTGCACTTGGTGCACCCTGATGTCTGACAAACGAGTCCGACTAGGGAAGTACCTCCACCTCACAAAATACCGCAGCCAAATAATAATTCCCTTGAGGGTTGTTGTGATCCTGTGAGTGAGGTTACCAGAAAGAAAGAATGGAAGGAGTATAGCCAACGGATCGGCGACCCCTTGGTGTTGTTGATCTCCATGGACGGTGGTAATTGCTTTCCACCAGGCTGCTAAGATGGGTCTTTAGTCGTTTCGCACCATGACTGATTCGGACCGCGGTGCGAATCGCCCAACTGCTGTTTTTGAATAGGACCATTCACACCGCAGTGGTGCGATATGGTGCGATAGCCCAATGTATCTTTTGTAATGGGTCGATTCGAATCACGGGGCGAAACGATACAATGCTCTTTTCATAAGTCCAATTTGGATTCATATCCAAAATTTAAGGACTCCAACTATTTATTTGTACAGATGAGTAGAAAAATGGTTAGTGAAAAAAAATTGCGATATAGTATGTAATAATCATATTTAAAAAAAACTACTATTTAAACATGGCATAATCACTTTGAGTGTTGCATTACACTAACTACTGGCTTTTTTGGTACACCTACATAAATCAGAGCCCTCTTTATTCGTTCTTGGTAATACATAGCTATATACAGCATGATACAGCATTTGGTCTCTCTCTTTTATTAAAATTTTAATTTAAAGGCAGCCAAAAAGGGAATGGTCGTAGTGCTGCTGTGTGTTTTTACTTTGTAGCGGTCGCCTATGTTTAAAAATAATAAATAAATAAAGGGGGTGTTTGGCAATAATTTAACGTAAGACCTATTTTAAACTATAAACTCCGATAATTGAACAGCGTCGCTGTAAACTCTCTTAGGTTAGCGAGGAGCGAAGCGGCGGCGGCAGGCGAGTGCCAGAAACGGCTAAAATAATCAAACACCTCAAGTTTCGTCTACTAAATGGTCATAGGTTTCATTTGTCATAATATAAAATAGATCTTCTTTTTTTTCGTGATCGCGATTCGCTAATAACATGTTTAAAAACTTCTCTTTCCATCGCGTTCCCTCATTTAAGTTTGGCATGACAATTGCGCTCGAATCATCGATACGTGCTTATCAGAATAAAAACAATGCGGGAATAAACGGAGCGACGAGACGAGTGTTGACTGCACTCGGATAGGGATTTCTCCGCTCAGTCGAATTAGGTGACATTTCGTACTAATCAGAATAAGGTATGATGGACTTTCACCAGTTTCACCTCGGTCGGAACTGTTTTAACTGACTCGCGTCGGTAAAACACGTTTTGTCTAGTAAGAGTAAGTTTTAAATAAATTTTTGAGTATTAGTTATTTCTTGTTTTGACAGAGGCATTTAGTAAAAACTAGTTCTAACTAGGGAATACGCGTTCTATCTAAAAACTGGTTTTAACTGTAACAATTATATTGTTTCAACGAAGCTATTTACATATTTTTATAGAGTTACTATATTTTAGTTATCTCCGTTTAAATTACACCGAGAATTGATAATATGCCCCAAATGATAGTAATGTATTATTACGCCCCCCTTTTCACGATAAGGAAAAGGAATTTGTGTGGAAAAAGGCTATAAATTGACGGGCTTATGGAAAACCCGGTATCTCTGTTCTTATTGACTCAGTTATACCGAAGACTTATAAATACGAGGGCTTTTTATCATCTTACATATTCTACCTTTGTACATCCCAGAGGAAAGACCTATTAGTTGAAACTTCTTCAGATATCGTCGAAAATGTCGGATCGTAAGAACTTATTGGTCATCTTGGCGTGTTTGACGCTCTTGGCTGTTATTTCGGAGCACCAGGCAAAGGCTGATGTTCTTATTGGCAGCTGCGTGTGGGGAGGTTCCAACTATACATCAGACTGCAATGCTGAATGTAAGAGGAGAGGATACAAGGGCGGCCATTGTGGAAGCTTCGCGAATGTGAACTGCTGGTGTGAAACATAGTTCAGTGATGTTCTTACGTCTGTGTTCTTTATAAGCATTATATTAGTTTTTTACGAAGACAAGATTCATTTTTAATAAAACTCGCCTTTAATAACTATATTGCGAGTAATTTGTCGTTGAGAGCAGTGTATCCAATGGTTTTAATTCTCTAAATTCTCTAACTGTAACTTTAGTTCTTTAGACATTTTCAAATGTCTAAACTAAAAAAAGTAACAACTTTAGACATTTCAGATTCATTCATGTCCCTGTTCGGAATATAAGAAATCCTACTTTGTATGTTCCTGAAATTGTTTACTATGTTCAGCAGCCTGTGTGATTTTATAAAATGTTTTTTTAAAGAAATAAAGTTACTATTATTAATTTGTACATTTTATTTTCTTTTTTTTATGCCATGGTATCTGTTACCGTACCCCATAACTGTTTACGATACAAGTAGTATTGTGCTAACAACTGTACTACTACTAATATAACAGAGCGTTTACACCTCCGCTGCTAACTCACTATTTTCTTACGTTTGGTGACCTCATTCAGCCGCAGGATTACAACAATGCACGTTCACCTCACAGAATACCGCAGCCAAATAACAATTCCCTTGGGTTTGTTGTGTTCCTGTGAGTGAGTGAGGTCACCAGAAAGAAAGAAAGGAAGGAGTATAGGCTAGGCACCGGATCGACGACCTCTTGTTATTGCTGATCTCCATGGGCGGTGGTTATTGCTTTCCATCAGGTGACCCACATGTCACTTTGCCCCCTATTATATTGTATCAAGTAAGTTATTTACAAGAACTATTATATTGTATCAACTAAGTTATTTACATATATGTGATTACGAGAAATGTTATTATGCCTCAAATGACAATAATATTTTTTTCGTGTCCCCCTGTTCACACTATTGTATACCCAGCTGTAAATTAAGGCTAACTTACGGCTTATGGAAAACCCGGTATCTCTGTTCTTATTGACTCAGTTGTACAGAAGACTTATAAATACGAGGGCTGTTTATGGTCGTCAGTATTCTACCTTTGTACATCCCAAAGGAAAGAGCTATTAGTTGAAACTTCTTCAGATATCATCGAAAATGTCGGATCGCAAGAATTTATTGGTCATCCTGGCGTGTTTGGCGCTTTTGGCTGTCATTTCGGAGCATCAGGCAAAGGCTGATGTTCTTATTGGCAGCTGCGTGTGGGGAGCTGTCGACTATACGTCAGACTGCAATGCTGAGTGCAAGAGGAGAGGATACTCGGGCGGCCATTGTGGAAGCTTCGCGAATGTCAACTGCTGGTGTGAAACATAGTTCATGTTGTTCTTTTGTCTGTCCTCTTTATAAGCATCATATCTATTTAATTCGAAAGCAATTTTTTTAAATAACGCTAGTGTTGAATAACTATATTAAGCGAATAATTTGTCGTTGAGAGCAGTGTATCCAACGGTTCTAGTTCTATAGATTTTCTAACTGGAACTAAACTGTTACTTTAGACATTTTAGATTTCGATTTCTGCTATCATTCATGTCCCTGTTCGGAATATAAGAAATCCTACTTTGTATGTTCCTGAAATTGTTTACTATGTTCAGCAGCCTGAGTGATTTTATAAAATGTTTTCCTAAAAAAAATTTTGTTTAATAAATAAAGTTACTATAGAATCCGTATATTTTATTTTCTTTTTTTTTCTGCCGTGATATCTGTTACCGTAGCCCATAACTGTTTACGATACAAGTAGTATTGTGCTAACAACTATACTAATAATAATATAACAGAGCGTTTACACTTCCGCTGCTAACTCACTATCTTCTTACGTTTGGTGACCTCATTCAGCCGCAGCATTAGAACAATGCACGTTCACCTCACAAAATACCGCAGCCAAATAACAATTCCCTTGGGTTTGTTGTGTTCCTGTGAGTGAGTGAGGTCACCGGAAAGAAAGAAAGGAAGGAGTATAGGCTGGCACCGGATCGGCGACGTCTTTTTATTGCTGATCTCCATGGGCGGTGGTGATTGCTTTCCATCAGGTGACCCACATGTCCGTTTGCCCCACTCTCACATAAAAAATAATTATTTCACTGCGGTCGTCCGTGAGGTGGACGTACTTCCACAGTCAGGTTCGACAAGCCCTTTTTTCATATTACGTCGAATGGCAAACAAGCATACGCACCTGATTTGAAGCGGTGAGCTGATAAATTGGCTGATAAAATGATATAAATGGCGATTTTTGGACGTTAATATCTAAATGACCGTTTGAGATGTGTTTATGAAATTTGGAGGACATATGTAACTCGCAAGTTTAAATATAGGAGCCAAATTTGACATGTTGTGAAATAGGTTTTGAGTTATGAGGGGGTCAAAAGTGGCTCCAAATAGTCCGTGTAATATTACACACGGTGCTGCTCGCCAGTTCAGTTAGCTTGAACTTGGATTGACACGCTACCTTGCGTCTACATTCTATGAATCTTATTGCAATTAAGTTTAATAAACAAGCAAGGATTTTAATAAAACCCATTTTCGGATAATAAAACTGGTAGTTTGTGTTTGTTGTGGCTTTTGTGAGGGGATTTATTTAAAAAATAGAGAAGCTACATTGGGACGTCGATAACAGCAATAGCGCACGTAAAATTACAATACAACTAAAGCATAATTTAATTTACGAACTAGAACGAGTCAAGAGCAGGTATAATTAGTAAAGGGCAGGCATACGTTGGACACTCCAGAGTTTAAATCTTAGATGGAGTACATCTTACCAATTTATATCCAAGTCAAATCAAGGCACAAGAGAGCTCAGCTCTATTGTAGAGTACAACCGCCTGAGCACGTTATACCGCCCCGACTTTGCTAAATTAAGTATATATACAGAAAACGCTTAAAAAAATTGGCATACTGAATGGGCAATTGACTCGAGCATTTCAAAGGTACAATAAAATATAGAAAATAAGACAAAAAAAACCGGACAAGTGCGAGTCGGACTCGCCCACCGAGGGTTCCGTAGGTACGTAGTATCATTATTGAATTTGATATTTTTCATTATAAATAAGAAATAATGCGTCGAAAAAAATAAATAAAATATATTTTGCAATGTGTACATCAAGCCCTTTCATATGATACCCCATTTGAACTAGTAGTTTCAATTTGAGATTTCGACACCCTATAAAAATATCGACCCCCTATTTTTTAAGATTTATTTACAAATGTATAGTTTTGAGATTTATTCCTGTACTTGTAGTCTATAACGACAAGTAACGATGTTACTTGCCAAATTTCATAGTTCTAGGTCAACAGGAAGTACCCTATAGGTTTTGATTCCCTTGAGTGTGTCGAAATATGCGTTTTTTGCTGAATAAACGGCCGTAACTTTTTTCTACGTAAACTTAGCAGTTTGATTTTTTTACAACTTCATGGGACCGTAGACCTGAGTATACAGTTCAAATTTCAGCTTGATACCTCCACGCATTCTCGACATAGAAATTCTTGACAGACAGACAGACAAACAGACGGACAACAAAGTGATCTTATAAGGGTTCCGTTTTTCCTTTTGAGGTACGGAACCCTAAAAGACAAATATACCCCGTAAACGTAGGAAAATACAGTAGATTAACGAAAACCAATTGGTATGATTTTTATTACGAGTTATATTATTGAGTAAGTACCTACCTACTAATAATTTCTGTATAAAAAGTAATGATATCCCATCAAAAACATAAATGTGAAATGAGAGCCAAGTTCAATATTATGATATATGCCTTGGTTGTTGACTTTAACGACAAAAGAAGTGAGATATATATGGGTGCCAAGTTCAATGGTCAGTACTGAAATTTATTTAACACAACATTATTGCAATATTTTATATCAACTTAAAATATAATTTCTTCTTAAAACTTAGGATAATATATTGAAGCCTAAGGTCTGACTTGGCTAGCTTTCTGTTGGTTACGGTTGGATACGGTAACCGCTTTACATCAGGTGGGCAGTATGCTTGTTTGGCATTCGACGTAATATGAAGAAATAGTCTTATCGAACCCTGACTAGGGAAGCACGTCCACCTCCCGGACGACCGCAGTGAAATAATTAGCATTTTTTTTTATGTGAGAGGGGAGCAAACGGACATGTGGGTCACCTGGTAGAAAGCAATCACCACCACCCATGGAAATCAGCAATACCAAGAGGTCGTCGGTCCAGTGCCAGCCTATACTCCTTCCTTTCTTTCTTTCTAGTGACCTCACTCACTCACAGGAACACAACAAACCCAAGGGATAGTTGTTAGCACAATACTACTTGTATCGTAAACAGTAACAGATATCACGGCATAAAAAAAAGAAAATAAAATGTACAAATCAATAATAGTAAGTTTATTTCTTTAAAAAAATAATTTTAATAAATCACACAGGCCGCTGAACATAGTAAACAATTTCAGGAACATACAAAGTAGGATTTCATAGATTCCGAACAGGAGATGAATGATTGCAGAAATCGAAATCTGAAATGTCTATCTAACGTAATATTCCATAAACACATGAAGTAACATTTGAAAATGTCTAAAGAACTAAAGTTACAGTTCAAGAATCTATAGAATTAAACCCGTTGGATACACTGCTCATTTTTAATAAAACTAGCCTTCAATGACTATATATATATATATTATATACTATAGAAACTAATAAGTTTTATTAAAAATGAATCTTGACTTCCAAAAAAATGAATATGATGCTTATGATGATTATGATTCACACCAGGTGATTGCTTTAATAAAACTAGCCTTCAATAACTATATTGCTAGTAATTTGTCGTTGAGAGCACTCAACGACAAATTACTCGCAATATAGTTATTGAAGGCTAGTTTTATTAAAAATGAATCTTGACTTCCAAAAAAATGAATATGATGCTTATGATGATTATGATTCACACCAGCAGTTGACATTCGCAAAGCTTCCACAATGGCCGCCCGAGTATCCTCTCCTCTTGCACTCAGCATTGCAGTCTGACGTATAGTCGACAGCTCCCCACACGCAGCTGCCAATAAGAACATCAGCCTTTGCCTGATGCTCTGAAATGACAGCCAAAAGCGTCAAACACGCCAGAATGACCAATAAATTCTTGCGATCCGACATTTTCGATGATATCTGAAGAAGTTTCAACTAATAGCTCTTTCCTTTGGGATGTACAAAGGTAGAATATGTACGACGATAAACAACCCTCGTATTTATAAGTCTTCGGTACAACTGAGTCAATAAGAACAGAGATTCCGGGTTTTCCATAAGCCGTAAGTTAGCCATAATTTACAGCTGGGTATACAATAGTGTGAAAAGGGGGACACGAAAAAAATATTATTGTCATTTGAGGCATATTATCATTTCTCGTAAGCACATATATGTAAATAACTTAGTTGATACAATAATATTGTATCAATGAGCTCATTTTGATGAGAACTATTATCAATACATATAATAAAATCGTAACTGGCCGCTGTCTGTACATTGAAGATATTTAAGAAAAACTAATATAGGGGTGCTTTATGAACGCAATAGAACCCAAAACAATGATTTTTAGAAGTTTTGTCTGTTTGTCTGTTTGTCTGTATGTCTGTTTGTCTGTTTGTCCGTACGTTTGTGCACGCTAATCTCAGAAACGGCTTAACCTATTTGAATGCGGTTTTCACTAATGCGTTAAGGTTTGCTCAACTTAACATTTAGTGTTTGTTTCATTTCAATCGGTTCATAAACAAAAAAGTTATATCAATCTAAAAAATCACATATAAAATGGTACAAAATAATTAATCAGTTGAATTGACTGAAACTTTTCAGTTGAATTGACTGAAACTTTATAAAGGTATTATGTTATCATCGTGAAAGTAAATAATACAATGATAGAGATGCTTAGAGATCGTAGCGCTAAAGCAAGTTAAGCAACCCCTGTCGTGGTACCAACTAGGATGGGTGACCGCAATTGGCGCAAAAAGTATATTAAGTGGCTTAGTAATAAATCTGTGTGCAGAAATTGATCATCGCCAAGCACGACCTGGTTGTTGTAATTTTTATACATATCCACATCCGTGACCACATCGATATTCACATCCACATTCTCACCCACAACCAAGCGGACGAAGTCGCGGGCACAGCTAGTATTATATATATCTTTATAATATCTTTATAATCATCAAAATGAGCTCCTTATTGCACGGCTATCTCTTGTACATAGTCATCATCGTCGTCAACCCTATTCATCCCACTGCTCAGATACGGGCCTCCCCTCAATCGAAGGGGTTTAGACCATACTCACCACGCTGCTCAACTGCGGGTTGGCGGAGGTATTTTCAAACCGCTAAGTCCAATGACTTGGCTTAACGACTTTCTTCTACTGACAATAGCCGAGACCGACGGCTTAACGTGCCCTCTGAAGCACGGAAAAGCTCGAGACACATAATAATACAATAGAAATTAAACGCAATCGCACTTACTTACAAATTACTTGTCTGTGGAAGCTGGTGTACCGTTAAGAATACCTGTGTTACCAACCACCAGGCCTCCACCTCCGGATGCGTAATAGGTACATTTGTTTACATTCAATGCACCTGTACAATTATTATAATTACAATAGCATATTTTTTATTACAATAACAATAATATAATTTGAAGGTCATTGGACTATCTGTGTTTACAATTTTAACGAGGGTACCGTCATTTTGCGATTATTTTATATTATGCTACATTGACATGACATCAGAATAAGCTATTTGATAAGGTTCAAAAATTGTATAAATTATTTTATCTACTCTCATACTGAAATTTAGACATTAAAAAACTAAACACAGAATCTTAATGACAGTCTTTTACGCACACGCTATCAAAATAAATTCAAAAAGTTATTTTTCGATACAGTTGTCATATGGACAACTGCAAATGGATTTATAGGTAAGAAATAAAGTTGTTAAATTAACTTCATGGTTGTATTTAAAATATTATTAATATATTTCATGAGATTAGATAAAGTAGTGTATGAAACTGCACATAATTAGGTCTTAAAATACTCGTGTGGTCTATTATAATATTCGCCTTCGGCTCATGTTATAAACTCACACTCGTATTTTAAGAACCCTTATTATGCAACAGTTTCATAAACTACTATAACAATATCGTAAAATACACAAAACTATAAAGATCTGCAAACTTTTATTCTAATATCTTCCGTCCGACTTATTTTAGGGTTGATCAAAGTTTGGTGGGAAAGTTCATTTTAAAAGTATGAAAAGTATTATTAAAAAATAATATTTCCATTGGAGAAGCAATAAAAATACAACAAAAAATATAACAATATAACTTTTATTATGATACTAATTACATTAACGTAATATTTAACATAGCTGTCTTACAAATTTCTGATTTGATGCATACAAAATACAAACCCTGTGACGTCATAACTCAGTAGCCTTTTGTATGGAGCGTTTACGGGTATGTCCTTTATTTATTTTCAAATTAACAGATATGTTAATATGAAAATCACAATTTTGTACAAGAGATTTTTGTGCTATCGAAGTAATTCTTTCACCTATGGTTATAATATTGAGATGTCCCTACATATCAAACTGAAAAAAAATGTTGGTCAAAAAGCCTATTATTAATATTGGTGTGTGGTACAAGTGTAAGAGAATAGAGGAAAACTAATTTCAGATTATTTTTTTACATCACTGTGTGTAAATGGCTAGATATACATACGTAAAATGAGGATTGTGTTAGGAAATTTCAATTTGTGAGGAATAATGGGCGAGTGCTGTCGTACAAATTTCTGATTTAATGCATATAAAATAGCGTATCGTGACGTCATAATACTGTATGCATTTTGTATGGAGCGTTTTCGGGATAGTCCAAAATTGTGATCTTCAAGTTATCATATCTCGAGAAGTTTTTATGCTATCGAAGTAATTCTTTCACCTTTAGTTTTATTATTGTACCGTCTTTAAATAACAAATTGAAATAAAAAAAATGGTTCACAGGCCTATTATGACTTGACTAAGAGAGTACGAGATGTCTATAATTTTACATGGTATGTTTATATGCATAACTATAGTATAGTTGCTATGACTGTTTAATTAAAAATTGTTCAGTAGTTTCATAAGTGAGCGACTGCATCCATGACGTAAATGCAATTTTTGGCTTTGTATTTCTTATCTCATATATATTTTTAAATTTACAGAAGTGAGTGGATTTCAAACGTTTAAATACTATAGATGTACTGCTTTTTATATCTCCTTTGACTTATCTACTGATTTAATTGGTCACGCCACACAGTTGAGTTGTGGTGTAGTTTACATAATTCCACATAGACAATATCTTTCTTTACATTAATAGTCAGCACGGCTGTATTCAGCGCGTTTTGTTTTGTGTACCTTTGCGTAATAAATGGACGTGATTAGTTCATGTCAGTGTATAGAACACTATTGGCTTTTCATCATAATAGAAACTAACTAACTGGTGGTCACGGCTTCGCCTGCGTAAATACAACACAGGTATTTAAAATACTCTTTATGTTAATGCGGCTTGTCCCCTAGCGCCAGTGTCAAAAAATTAGAATTATTAATTTATTAAAAAGGAAACAAAATATTTCCATGGGGCGTTTTTCTATGTATTTATATGTATACTAGCTGTCCCGGCGAACTTCGTACCGCCTAACAATCAATGAATATCGTGGTACATATTAGCTGAACTAAATTTATGATTTTATGGAATTAAAACAATGAATAGTAGAAAATAATAGAGAAGCTCGATGGCGTCATTGCGCGTGCCAGTCTAATTGAACACGCAAGTTAAGCAACGTCGACCGTAGCCTGTACACGGATGGGTTTATATTACCTCGAGCTCCTCCGTGATTCGAAAGACACGTTAAGCCGTCGGTCCCGGTTGTTATCATTAGCTCATCTTGAGCTCCTCCGTGCTTCGGAAGGCATGTTAAGCCGTCGGTCCCGGTTGTTATCATTAGCTCATCTTGAGCTCCTCCGTGCTTCGGAAGGCACGTTAAGCCGTCGGTCCCGGTTGTTATCATTAGCTCATCTTGAGCTCCTCCGTGCTTCGGAAGGCACGTTAAGCCGTCGGTCCCGGTTGTTATCATTAGCTCATCTTGAGCTCCTCCGTGCTTCGGAAGGCACGTTAAGCCGTCGGTCCCGGTTGTTATCATTAGCTCATCTTTAGCTCCTCCGTGCTTCGGAAGGCACGTTAAGCTGTCGGTCCCGGTTGTTATCATTTAATGACAGTCGTTAAGTTAAGTCAGTGGCCTTTAGGCGGTTCGAAAACACTGGCCTCCGCCAACCCGCAGTTGAGCAGCGTGTTGGAGTACGCTCTAAACCCCTTCGGTTGAGGGAAGACCCGTATCCATAAAAACTGAAGATTTCATAAAAATAAAGATTTCCTTATTGTTATTTTTTTTAAAAAAAAACGTTTTGTTTTATTTTTTTTAGTTTTGAAATAGGTTTTATCATTTTGGTGATTTGTAATTGTCATTTCTTTTGATGTTTACTCTGATTTGATTCTTGCGCTCGAACCCCATGGGAAAAGCGTTTTCACCCCTATCGATTTGACATTTTTAAATTTTCATAACAAATCACAGACAACTTTCAATATTTTTAAAATATTCAATAATATATTAATAAATATTCCAATCCTTTTTAACTGGCACTATTTGTATGGGAAAACGTTTTTTCTTTTATTTAATTATTTCGTCAATTTTTCAATGTTTTTAATACTTTCCCGACCAAGACACGACATTATTTTATATATTATATAGATTTATGGAGCTTGATTTAAATTTCTGAACGCACGCATAAACGTTTTCAAAACAAATCACAGCCAACTTTCAAGACGTAAAAATGAGACCAATAGAGTTAACATTTGTTTTTAATCTATGACATTTGTTCTATAATGAGCTTAATATACATTTCTGAACGCACGCATACATTTGGCGTACGCACATACGACAACGTCACATTTGACAGCTACGACAACCAAAGAGAATGTAACCACTACGTTTTAAGAGACGGATGTGCCATACAAATAGCGTAAATTCTAAATGTATGAAATGGGAGCGAAAACAATCAGAATTTGTACCAAATTCGCTTCCGATTCATAGAGTCGTTTTTTTACCTTGAGTTGCGCCAGGCTGACGACAACCACGAACATTTTGTATGGGAAAATGTTTTTCCTTTTATGTAATTTTTTCGAGAATTTTCCAATGTTTTTAAGAGTTATTCTGCTATTCGGGACGGAAACAAATCCAACAAATCAAAAACCATGGCAATCGGTCCAGCCGTTCTCGAGTTATAAGTGTTGTAACAAACCCGACTTTCTTTTATATATATAGATGTTACAGTTAATGTAATAAATTGTCTATTATTAATAATTAAGCTTACTTGGCACCACATCATTCATCATTTAGGTAGACGGAGCTCCGCTTCGCGTAGCTCCTATTTTCGGCGACAGGGCACAAGAAAACCCTAACCTAACTAAAAATCAACTCAAATCTAACCAAAACATGTTTTATTACATTGACCAAGTATCGGGCAATATGAATAATAAGTAATTTATTACATTGACTATAAGACAGATTTACAAAAAAAATGTATTTAATTTTATTATCAGTTATCTAGTACCGATAGTACAAGTTTTGCTTAATTTGGGACACAGATGGCAGTGTATAATTTGTCTTGAACTATTTATTTATGTATTAGCTGACCGGTCAGACGTTGTCCTGTTTTCTTAGCAATGAACGTTTAACGCGAATTGGTGTCGTGCAATCTGTCAAATAACTGACAGATCTGTTAAACACAAAGTTACATTTAATTATAAAAATTAGTATGGTCGTACAGTTTTCTTAAATTTTTTAATTACCCGCACAAGTTTTTTTATTTTTTAATTCATATGAACCATTCCTGACAATAACAAATACAACATAAAAAGAATTAGCGAAATTGTTCCATCCGTTCACGCGTGATGCGATGACCAAGGGAAATAGAGAACATTTTTTACATATACAGATATAGTAGCACACTACAGTCCGCGCGCGAATTCTGAGCAATCGGACTCTATCTTTGATCGGTTATGATGGAATGCTTTCCTGCTAGTTCCCCAAACCCTAATTGCTAATAGCACTAATCACTAATATTACTTTAGTAAAGCACTAATAATACTAATTAGTATTTTTCAATTTGGATCTTAGGAACCAGCAGGAATGCGTCACGCACGTCCGAACAAAAATTAAGTATGATTCCTCAGCGCGCTGACTGTACTTGCTCATTTATCTTCCGGTTATTTTCTATACATGTAATGTAATACTAGTGATCTGCTTTGGATTCGTTTGGGTAGAACTCTATTGGTGTACATGGTGTACGCCAGTATAACATCAAGTTGTCATGTTTTTTTTTAAATAATTTCAACAAGCATCTCATATTTCAGCCAATTACAGATAAACCATAATAAATTATTAACAAAACCTTCCTCATAAATCACACCGTACATTAAAATTGTAAATAAACATAATTATATATCTAATACAAAATTAAAGTATTTTAATAAGGGTAATAAGAAAATTTCGCGGCGAGCGACAGCCGCGCTTCTAACTTTGACCACCGCCCATGGAGATCAGCAATACCATGAGGTCGCCGATCCGGTGCCAGCCTATCTTATCTATCTCCTTCCTTCCTTCCTTTCTTTCTGGTGATCTGACTCACTCACGGGTACACAACAAACCCAAGGGAATTGTTATTTGGCTGCGGTATTCTGTGAGGTGAACGTGCATTGTTGTAATCCTGCGGCTGAATGAGGTCACGAAACGTAAGAAGATAGTGAGTTAGCAGCGGAAGTGTAAACGCTCTGTTATATTAGTAGTAGTATAGTTGTTAGTACAATACTACTTGTATCGTAAACAGTTATGGGCTACGGTAACAGATATCACGGCAGAAAAAAATATGTACAAATTAATAATATATAGTAATTTTATTTCTTTAAAATATAATTTTAAATAATCACACGGGCTGCTGAACATGGTAAATAATTTTTGGAACATACAAAGTAGGATTGCTTGTATTCCGAACAGGAGATGAATGATTGCAGAAATCGTAATCTGAAATGTCTATCTAAAGTAATATTACATAAACACATGAAGTAACATTTGAAATGTCTAAAGAACTAAAGTTACAGTTATCAACAACTAATTTTTATACACTGCTCTCAACGACAAATTACTCGCAATATAGTTATTGAAGGCTAGTTTTATTAAAAATGAATCTCGACTTCGTAAAAAAATGAATATAATGCTTATAAAGAAGACAGACAAAAGAACATCACTGAACTATGTTTCACACCAGCAGTTCACATTCGCGAAACTTCCACAATGGCCGCCCTTGTATCCTCTCCTCTTGCATTCAGCATTGCAGTTTGACGTATAGTTGACAGCTCCCCACACACAGCTGCCAATAAGAACATCGGCCTTTGCCTGATGCTCTGAAATGACAGTCAAGAGCGCCAAACACGCCAAGATGACCAATATGTTCTTGCGATCCGACATTTTCAATGAGATCTGAAGAAGTTTCAACTAATAGCTCTTTCCTCTGGGACGTACAAAGGTAGAATATGTACGACGATAAACAGCCCTCGTATTTATAAGTCTTCGGTAGAACTGAGTCAATAAGAACAGAGATACCGGGTTTTCCATAAGCCCGTCAATTTACAGCTACCTTTTTCCTCACAAATTGCTTTTCCTTATTGTGAAAAGGGGGGCACGTAATAATACATTATTATCATTGGGGGCATATATTATCAATTCTCGGTATAATTTAAACTGAGATAAGTAACTCTATACAAATATGTAAATAGCTTCGTTGATACAATATAATAGTTCTCATGTGTGCATAATTATTGAACAAAATGAGCTCATTATTGCACGGCTATCTCTTGTACTATAGTCGTCATCGTCGTCAACCCTATTCATCCCACTGCTCAGATACGGGCCTCCCCTCAATCGAAGGGGTTTAGAGCATACTCACCACGCTGCTCAACTGCGGGTTGGCGGAAGTGTTTTTAAACCATCTAAAGGCTTGGCTTAACGACTGTCTTCTACTGACAACAGCCGAGACCGACGACGGCTTAATGTGCCCTTGAACGGAAGAGCTTTAGATATAAAAACCCAATCATGGGCAGGTTACGGTCGACGTTACTTAACTTGCGTGTTCGATTAGACGGCGCCATCGAGCACCTCATACTCATGCCTTGTACCACAGTATGCATTAAAAAATAGTATCTCAACTCCAGCGTTCGAAATTGATACGTTGACGGTAATAGGCAAAATAGCCTTTTACCGTCAGCGTATTTTTCGGTTTAATATTAAAGGATAAAAATCACAAAAATCTCTCGAGATGTTAATTTGAAAATTACAATTTTGAACTTTCCCGAAAACGCTCCATACAACAGGCTACGAGGTTATGTCGTCACAGGTTTGTATTATGTATGGATTAAATCAGAAATTTTGTACGTCAGCTATGTTAAATCCCACCAAAAACATAAATGTAAAAAAGGAGAGCGAAGTTCAATACTAAAATTATGCTTGGCTGTGGGCTTCGCCGCAAAAAGAATGGAGACTAAATGAGTATAAATCCAAATATGTATTTATAGGAACAAAATAACATTATGAACAAGTATTAAACTCTATTTCTTTGCTTTATTGGATATCTGTAACAATTGCTGTTATTTAAAAAAAAATGTGAGATCTTAAAGTAGGTTAGATTTGACTTGGCCAGTTTTTATCAGAATTAATATATATAAAATATAGATAAAAACTGGCCAAGTCAAATCTAACCTACTTTAAGATCTCACATTTTTTTTTAAATAACAGCAAGAAAAAACATTAAATCTCAATACCTGCCGTATTGAGATTTAATGTTTCTTTCTTGCGTTTCCGCTGCATGGTTTTCTTTTTTATGCTATAGTCTACATTCTCTTGAATGTTAGAGATAATAGTGCGCATTGCCCATTCATTATCTGCTACCTTTTTAATTACATGTGAATCTTACTCCTATGGTCCTACCTAATAAATGAAATGTCAAACTAACGTAAAAGAGCTACAAACAAATGAGGTTTTGAAAGAAACAATTTACCTAAGTAATATTAAATAACTCACACATGCGGTTAAAGTACAATACTAAAAAGGAATAATTTATATCTGGACTATTCCAGCTACGAGTATAACTCAAATAAATTTAGTCGAACGACGCAGCATAAAACGCAACTAATAGGTGGGTTTCCGCTAGACAAGCGGGCTTCCCCAACCCGTCTGGCCAGCGTGGGCCAAATCCTCCTTCTGTCTGGGACTGACCAGAGAGGGTCGTGCTCCTGTAGTGGAGACTAAAATGACCTGATGATGATGATGAAGCGGGCATAACGAGGACTCTGCAGCTGCCGCGAATGAGCGCCGCTAACTAAGAACATACTTTGGTTCGTTGGCGGCGCGGGTCCGAACGGGAACCTCGCTTGCCCCCGCGTATAAAGCGAACGGGTTGTTTAAAGCTTAGATTAGAACAAAAAGGGGGTTTAAAGTATTTATTTATTCATTGAATCTCATGTATGTAGTCTGTATGTATGTATGTAGTCTTCACTTTTATACTGTTACTGGTTTAGGCACGAAGAACGTTTGTGGTTATAGTAATTAATTTAATTTAATTCATCGTTGAGAAAGAAGCAGGATGAACATAAATGTAATAAAACAATAAATAACTAAATCGGTATTCGTAAGCGGTGCCTATGTTTATGTGTTGCTCGGGAGCGCTTTTATGTAGATTTACTTCTGTTCTGTGTATAATTATGTGGTGCCGCGCGCCTCCGAAGATACACCGTTGGCCGGTTCTTTAGCGCGTATTACAAGTTTTTTGTATGGGGACTTATTTTTTGACTTAATTTTATTTTTATATTTCTGTTATATAGCAAATATAATAATACATATATTGGAATAGTTTTAAATATCTGCTTGTAACGGTTCCAACGCTACAATAAAAAAAAAATTGTATGGGGACCCCCCCTATTTTTTAACTTTTTTTTATTTTTGGATTTTTTCCGACGCTTACACACAATTACCGAGCTGGATTCCAAATTTCATCCTTCTAGGTCATCTGGAAGTAGGTTAGGTTTAGGTACTATAAATCAGTCAGTCAGTTAGTGCTAAAATTTACAACTTTTTGACCTTCATATCTTTATAACCGTTTGAGCTAGCTTCATGAAATTTGGGCTTCTAGATGTCCTTGTGGATATAATTAAACACACGTAGTTTTATGTGTTTACGTTAAAGAGGTTTTGAGTTTATAGAAGGGTTAAAAGTGGCAACAAGTGGTTCGTGTAATACTACACTCGGCGCTGGCTAGCCAGTTCCTTTGCTTGAACTTGGCTTGACACGCTGCCGCGTGTCTAGATATTACATTTATGTAATTAGTATCTTAAAAGTTTGAAGTCAAATGGAAATAATATTTTTTTATAATTTCATACATTTAACATGGACTTTCCCGCCAAACTTTGATTGACTCTAAAATAAGTCGGACGGAAATTATTAGAATGAAATTTTGCAGATCTTTATAGTTTTGTGTATTTTACGACGTTGATATATAATTTATACAATTTTTGAACATTGTCAAATTGCCTATTATGTGAATTGGCCTTCTGACCTTTCAAATTGTCAAATAGGCTATTGTTGTTGCCTGCTACAATGTTTCTTTGCGTGCATTTGAGAAACTTGTAGTTTCTCAAAATGCATGCAAAGAAACATTAGGTTTAACCTATTAATGTTTTTTTAGATTCTCGTTTATAAACAAAAAACGTTGAAACGTATGTAAACGTTTTGACGTTTGTTACAGAAACGAGAAAACCATCTAAATACATTGAAAGCGCTGTAAAAGTGAAACCGGTCGGTAAAAATAAATTTAATTAAGGGGAGTAGTACAAGTGATTTCATTATATATAAATATCCCCGCCATGCACTGCTCCTCTATCTCACACTTTCCAAGTAGTGCCAGATCATCGGCATACCCGATCACTTTATGCGTACCGTTTAACTCCACTCCCCCATCAAAGTCTACTTTTCGGATAGCGTATTCGAGTACCAAATTAAACAGTATCGGTGACAGCGCGTCTCCCTGCTTGAGGAAGGTTTGGTAACAAGTAATTAGGGTTTATCTGTAAATTGGATATGAGATGCTTGTTGAAATTATTGAAAAATAAAAGACAAATACTGGCGTACCACACACCGATTGAGTTCTACCCAAACGAAACCAAAGTAGATCTCTAGTTGTTGAGGATGGCAAAAGAAACCAGGTATTGCGTGTTGACTGTTTCATATATTTTTCTGACTGATTTATGTTATAATTGTTTTGGAATATAAAAAGAAAATAGTACCTACTGTGAATTTGAATATAATGGCCCAAAACATCATCATACATCTTTTTGGCCAATATATTCAGTTAATATAATATAGTGTTGGCGACCTGTAGGTCGCCTGAATATATAAGGATTTAAAAGCCTAAAGAGATGGCTAGTCAAGTGAAGTTCATCTGCCGTGCACCACGGATTTTAAGTTTCTAACACTATTGGGGACCTAAAACATTGAGTTGTTACCTATCACATCGATTCCAATAATATGAATTGCAAAATTGTCTGAAGGCTTGGTAATTATCCCTTGTTGCTACCAAATCTGAATAGTATACTACCCCGGATGCAACTTGCAATGAATTCAACATGTCATCACCCGCCAAAGATAACACTCCCAGAGAACATGGTGTGCTGTTTGATCGAATTCAGAATTAGCAGTAGAACACTCGCATAAGGGCGACGGCACTAATTTAAACGAAAAGAGCCTTATAATTGCCATGTCGAGTTAAAAATTGCGCAACGGGGTGGTCGACTTCTAACCACTTCTTCTTTAAACTATCTCTTACCGATTGTAAGGACAGATATAAGTGGCGTCCTTTGGTAGAAGTTTCCCACCTTTCCTGCCATTCAGACAGCAATGTTTCAGATACTTTATTAATAGGTTTGAACAGTCTAGCTATTTTTTCACGATCACGCGTTTTCAAGAAATCAGTGACCATATTTTTAAATGTATATATAGTACATTGAAGCGCGGCGTTGAACTTCTAAGTCTACTGGTAACACACCTGCTAGCACAGGTAGTGCCTCGGTGCTTACAGTTCTGTACGACTTACATAAAAATATCAGAGCAAGGCGCTGGCTTTGAAGCAATTTACGACGTGCTGCACCTATAGTAGCCCTATCTGCCAACAGTAGTATTATATTATTTGTATAGAAAATTACCCAAAGATAAATGGGCAAGTACAGTCTGCGTGCTGAGGAATCATACTTATTTTTTTTTTGGACGTGCGTGACGCATTCCTGTTGGTTCCTAAGTCATAAATTGCAAAATACTAATTAGTATTAGTGCTTTACTAATTAGTAATATTAAATATTAGTACTATTAGCAATTAGGGTCTGGGAAACTAGCAGGAAAGCGTTCCGTCATATCCGATAAAAGATAAATTCCGATTTCTCAGAATTCGCACGCAGACTGTAGTGTGCTACTATATCAATATATATAAAAAATATTATCTATTTCCCTTGGTCATCGCATCACGCGTGAACGGATGGAACAATTACGCTATTTTTTTTATGTTGTATTTTTTATTGTTAGCAGAAGGTTCTTTAAAAAGAAAAAAACCGGACAAGTGCGAGTCGGACTCGCCCACCGAGGGTTCCGTACGAAGTATCATTATTAAATTTGATATTTTTTATTATAAATAAGAAATAATGCTTCGAAAAAATTGGTTGCCTGTAAAGTCGGTATACGGGCGAAAGTTTTACGTGACAACGACTTTGAGTGGTAAAATGTTTTCGAGTGGAAGGGACGCATGCCTTTCACTTTTTATGTCTGTCTCTCTCGCTCTTAGAAGGGACACGCGTCCACGACACGCCTACAATGAGAGCGAGTGAAAGGCACGCGCCTTTCACTCGCTCTCATTGTAAGCGCATAACGTGACCCAGTTTCTTGAAGTGTCACCCGGCTAACCAATTTATAAGACGTTGTCACGTCAAAAAAAAAAATATATATTTTGCAATGTGTACATCAAGCCCTTTCATATGATACCCCATTTGAACTAGTAGTTTCAATTTGAAATTTCGACACCCTATAAAAAATATAGACCCCCTATTTTTTAAGATCTATTTATAAATGTATAGTTTTGAGATTTATTCCTGTAATTGTAGTCTATAACGATGTTACTTGCCAAATTTCACAGTTCTAGGTCAACGGGAAGTACCCTATAGGTTTTGATTCCCTTGAGAATGTGTCGAAATATGCGTTTTTTGCTGAATAAACGGCCGTAACTTTTTTTTTACGTAAACTTAGCAGTTTGATTTTTTTACAACTTCATGGGACCGTAGACCTGAGTATACAGTTCAAATTTCAGCTTGATATCTCCACGCATTCTCGACATAGAAATTCTTGACAGACAACAGACAGACAGACGGACAACAAAGTGATCATATAAGGGTTCCGTTTTTCCTTTTGAGGTACGGAACCCTAAAAAAATAAGAAAGTTGCGCGGAAACTTAGAAAATTTAAGAAAACTGTACGACCATATAAATTTTCCTAATGTAACTTTGTTGTTTAACAGAACTGTCAGTCATTTGACAGATTGCGCGACACCAATTCGTTAAATGTTCATAGTGTATATGTATATATAGCTTAATTGGTAGAAACCACAGAGCTCTACCGACTAAGCTGGAGATGATTGCCATTAACTTAAATCTAAGATTTATTTTCGCAATCAAAAAATCCCATGGTAATCGGATACAGCTTCAAATTTTTGGAGTGTTAAGTGGTTCATCAACATCTTTGAACAAAAGCCAACTTCACCTGCACGCGGTGCACCCTGCTGACCGAAAAACGAAGCTCTAGCGATAAGAGAGGTAGGGAGCGTAATTATTGTAAGCTACCCGTCTGGAGAATGTACCTCCACCTCACAGAATACCGCAGCCAAATAACAATTCCCTTATGGGTTGTTGTGTTCGTGCGAGTGAGTGAGGTCACCAGAACGGAAGGAGATGCTGCGTTGACAGCGGGGGTGGCGAGCGATATTTTATGTTAGGAGCGTTAATATAGCTACGGTAACCGCTTTACATTAGGTGGGCCGTATGCTTGTCTATACCTGACGTAGTATAAAAAAAAATGCTAAGAAGACAGGACAACGTCTGACCAGTCAGCTAGTAAATAAATAAATATGCCAAGACAAATTATATTGTCATCTAGTCCCAAACTAAGCAAAGCTTGTACTATCGGTATATCCAACTGATAATAAACTTAAATACATTTTTTTGTAAATATATAATATATACTGTAGAAATAATACGATAATTAGAGATTACAAAGTTACGGTTTACTGAAAAAGTGCAAGTAATTACAATGACCGACTTGACATGACATAAGAGCGGAAGCGGAGATAGTGACATAAGATGGCGCCACGAGCGGGCCAAAGAGAAAAAATAAAAAGTTATATATAGGCATAGGCGCTGTTTACATTCTTCCAACATATACACATAAATATACATAAGAAAATGCCCCAAAGAAGTATTTGGTTTTATTTGTAATAAATTAATATATTTAATTTTTTACACACATCGCTAGTGGACAAGCTGACTTAACATAAAGAGTAGTTTATATACCGCTGCTGAATTCCCGCAGGCGAAGCCGTGACCACAAGCTAGTTTGTATTAAGTTGAAAAGCCAAACGTGTTCTATACACTGACATGAACTAATCAGTGAATCACATCCATTTATCATGCAAATGTACACAAAACAACGTGCGGAACACAGGCGTGCTGATTATTAATGTAAAGAAAAACATTGTCTATATGGAATTATATAAACTACACCACAACTCAACTGCGAGGCGCGGACGATCCATATCAGTAGATAAGTCACAGTAGATATAAAGAGTAGTACATCAACATCTTTGTATCAAAGCCAACCTCACCTGCACGTGGTGCACCCTGCTGACTGGCAAACGAGGCTCTGGCGTAAACACAGATAGGACATAGCGTATTTTTTAAGCTGCCCGACTGGAGAAGTACCTCCACCTCACAGAATACCACAGCCAAATAACAATTCCCTTGAGGGTTGTTGTGTTCCCTTGAGGGGTGAAAAAACAAAAAAAAAAATTAGCGCTGCGGCTTTACGTTTTTTCGGGTGTAAGTGGTTCATCAACATCTTTGAACCAAAGCCAACCTCACCTGCACGTGGTACACCCTGCTGACTGACAAACGAGGATATGGCGAAAAGAGAGAGAGAGAGGCATAGAGTATTTTTTAAGCTGCCCTATTGGCTAGGTTGGTAATGGATCGGCGATCTTTTCCTGTTGCTGATCTCCATTGGCGGTGATGATGGCATTCCATCAGGTGACCCAAATGCTCGTTTGCCCCCCCTCTCAAATAAAAAACAGAGATATTATTTACCCCGACAATGTCATCACACGGGCAAATCCGATTCCGGAAACGAGCGTTATAATAATTTATACAATGTAAATTATCGCACATCCCGATTTGAAATAATAAGGAAAACGAAACTCTGAGGAAAGAAGTACTTATGAAATTGAATTGCGCATTAACTTGTGGAAAACCCGATTTCTAACTGGTATTAAATGACTTCATTGACCCTAAACAAAGTAACTGATATATATACGGGGGCTGCTTCTTCGGTATATGTATTCTAAGTTCGCACATCCCAGAGTAAACATATACAATTTGTTTGAATTTAAAAATGTCGGATCGCAAGAATATTTTGGTCATCTTGGCGTGTTTGGCGCTCTTGACTGTCATTTCGGAGCATCAGGCAAAGGCTGATGTTCATATTGGCAGCTGCGTGTGGGGAGCTGTCAACTACACGTCAAACTGCAATGCTGAGTGCAAGAGGAGAGGATACAAGGGCGGCCATTGTGGAAGCTTCGCGAACGTCAACTGCTGGTGTGAAAAATAAATGGGGTTAATTTTGTTGAACAAATTTCGGACCGATTTGCTTCATGTTCGTGTAACTTTATAATGGTTAAAATTAAGGTAGTTAAGTATATCGTAAATATTGTAAATATTTTTTTGTTGACAGTAGTATATTAGTGATGTGAATTATCAATGAATACTGTTAGACACTATTAAAGGCTTATAATTCTAAATTAATTAAATAAATTAAACAGGTCACTCACGTCTTTTTGTCGGGTGACCTGTTTAATTAATTTAGTATAATGCCTCACGTGAGTGTTAATAATATTATTGCTTATAATTCTGCTGCTTAGGAGATTATGCCTTATGCTGTTATTATATATGTTATGGTCAATGTAATAAATTAGTTATTATTTATATTGACCGATACTTGGTCAATGTAATAAAACATGTTTTGGTTAGATTTGAGTTGATTTTTGGTTAGGTTAGGGTTTTCTTGTGTCCTGTCATCGGAAATAAGAGCTCCGCTAAGCGGAGCTCCGTCAACTTAGATGATGAATGATGTGGTGCCAAGTAAACTTAATTATTAATGATTGACAAATCATTAAGTTGGCCAGCCATTATCAATAATGACCAATTTATTATATTAACTGTAACATATACACCAACGCTCTTTGTTTACGAAATCAAGTGATTTATGATATGATATGATGATGTTTAATATTGTAATAAAATAATAATTTTGTAAATATGTAATATAAATTATCAACAAAAATTCACACATGTTATATTTTTTCTTCTTCGTATAAAATAAATGAATATTTTCGGACAATTTACACAGCGCCATCTAGTCCCAAATTAAGCGCAAAGCTTGTACTATGGGTACTAGACAACTGATAAATGTACATAAATACATAGTTATAATACATCGAAAACACCCAGATCAAGACAAACTCAGAACTGAAATTAAGTGGCTTACCATGGGGTATAACCGGCTCACCATGATCTTTAGAGCCAATGCCAACCTCGCCTGCACGTGGTGCACTCTGCGGACTAGTGAAAGAGGTTCTGGCAAACGAGAGGCAAGATACAACGTATTTGAAATCTGACTAGGGCACTACCTTTAACTCACAGAATACCGTAGACAAATAACAATTCCTTTGGGGGTTGTTGTATTCCTGCGAGTGAGTGAGGTCAGAATTGCTGCGTTAGTATCGGGGGTGGCGGCGCGCGATCTTGCGGCTTGAAAACACTGGCCTCCGCAAACCCGCAGTTGAGCAGCGTGATGGAGTATGCTTTAAACCCCGTTTGAGGGGAGACCCGTATGCGAACAGTGGGATGATTATGGGCTGATAATTTTGATGATGATGATCTAGTCCCAAATTAAGCAACGATTGTACTATGGGTACTAGACAACTATACTATATAGATAACTATATATATATGGCAAAGTTGACATTCGTCTTCGGTTTATTTGAGGCCTAATGTGCAGTTTCGTACACTACTTTGTTTAATCTCAAAATTTCAGTATGACTACGTTAGTACTATTACTTATACTGTGGTATGACATTACCTAGATAATGTAAATATGTAAATATATAAACAGAATGAATTATGTTTTAATTTATAATATCATTGCATATAATACATAGAAAACACCCGGTACAAGACAAACATGTGCAAAGGTACAAATGTTTGTCATGTGTGGGGATCAAACCCGCGATCTCGGAGTCAAAGTGACCATTGCTAGCCTACCGACCACCGAGCTCGTCACCGGCCTAGTCATATGAAGATGTACAATAACAAATATATTTATTTGAATAAATGAATATTTTATGCGCAACTGAACAATTATACTGTCGCTTAACTAATGTGTACCTACGATGTTTTTCGCGGAAATGTTTTCATTTTCATTGTTGATGAAGTTGCAAGTAAAGAATCTTTAAACAATGAAATTGAAAACATTTCCGCGAAAAACATCGTACAGGTGTGTCCATAAAACTTGATGACAAAGTCGGTTTAGTTACACCATCTATAATTCAATAACAGCTGGACAGATTTTTATGATATTTGTTTAGTTGGATTAATCTCCATTCCGAACAGCAGAATAGCTATTCAGAGACAAATAAGTATTTGTAACTAAAACTAATCTAAAAACCTACATATTTTATCTATATACAAAAGAAAAAGATATGCGTTAAAAAAATTATTAGAAATTTATTTTCAAATAAAAATATAAAATAATAATCGGGTTGCACTCTGGGATTGGCGGCGGAAGTGTAAACTTGAACATTAACGTTGTGCATTCAGTCAAGCTCGGTCATTTGATAGGCGTGCGCGGGGATTTAGATCCAACACGTAGAGGCTCCTTTGAGAAGTTTGATGCAATGTTGTACGCCTGCCGTGATCCGCTCCAGGATATATCAATGGAACGATATACCAATGAGCCGGTCTCGGCAGACGTTGAGACTATTGCGAAGTGTGATGGAAAATAAATGGGCTATGGAGATGAGATCTGGGTGAACTTAATACCGGGCTATTACAGAAGAGGGACGGGCGCCTGCCATAACTGCTTTTATTGCTAGTTATTTGCGGCAGGTGGTGGCTTGCCACTCACTAGATGGGCCTCCGAAATGCCAGGAAAACGGCCGGGGCAACACCTGTGTGAGTGACTCAGGGATGTCGAGAGGTGTGCTGCGCTTTCTCCGAAGTTACTCGCGGCGTGATGCCTAAAGATTATTATTATTACGATTTGTGTCTCATATTGTGTTTGTAAACACTGAGTGTAAAGATTTTAAGATATTTTTGTTATTATGAATTTATGACAGTACTTTTCCTTGTTTACGGATGTAAAATAACAGGAAGTAATGACACATTCACAATGTTTACCTGATTAAAAAGTATAATATCATTGGCAAATAAACATTTCAGGTGTTAATGCGATATGTAAATTTGAACACATGTGTTTGAACATGGTATAAACATATTTTTGGGGTGTAAGCGGTTTATCAACATCTTTGAATCACCTGCACGTGGTGCACCCTTCTGACTAACAAAAGAGGCCCTGCTGGAAAGAGAGGTAGGGCATAGCGTATTTTTTAAGCTGTTCGACTGGGGAAGTACCTCCAACTCGCAGAATACTGCAGCCAAATAACAATTCCTTTGAGGGTTGTTGTGTTCCTGCGAGTGAGTGACGTCACCAGAAAGAAAGGAAGGAGTATAGGCTATTAACGGATTGGCGACATCTTGGTGTTGCTGATCTCCATGGGCGGTGGTGATTGCTTTCCATCAGGTAACACACATGCTCGTTTGCCCCCTGGCCTGGCCTGAGTGTTTTCTATGAATTATAAGTAAGGTTGGAAAAAAAATGTATTTAAGTACATCTATCAGTTGTCTAGTACCCATAGTACATGTTTTGCGTTAATCTGGAACTAGATGTCGGTGTGTAAATTTTCCTGAAATATTTATTATTTATTTATTAGTATATCCGTAGAATTCAAACTCTCTTTTTGAAGTAAAACTGCTTGCGAGCGTGTTTGATGTATCTACATCAAAATGTCCTCATCATCATCAGGTCCATTTTAGTCTGTCACTACAGGAGCACGGCCCTCTCTCGTCCGTCCTAGACGGAAGGAGGATTTGGCCTACACTCCCCACGTTGGCCAAACGGGTTGGGGAGGTATTTCCCTTAGTCGCCTTGTACGACATTCACGGGAAGAAACGGAGTGATTCTATTCTAGTTTGCTGGAAACCACACGGCTTAATGTGCATGAACATCAAAATGTACACTATAAAAAGAAATGTCTGTACGTGTTGCAATCTATTAGAGTGGTCTAATCGAGTATAGAATAGTAATAGCGATGAAGTTTCAGTTTTCGGGTTCAATCCTCACTGAAAATTTATAGAGATAGGAAACATTTGGGGTTGATGCTACTCACGTCCGCAGGCTTTACCCTAGTTTCCCTGCACGTGACCCCTGGGTGGTGCTAAACGAGTAGCCTTTTTCCTGAGTGGTAGAGCCAAGCTGTAGTCGTTTAGTGTCTAGAACATGATCGCGGTCAAGTTTTGGACATTGAATGAATACAGCTCGTAATTGGGCCGGCTCGTCCGGGGCAGTACCACTCTCACGCAGAAGACCGGCGTGAAGTAATAGCTCGCGCTATTGCGTTTCGTACGGTGAGTGTTGAAACCCGGAGCCCAACCCAAACACCCCAACTCTAAATATGGCAGCGGTAGTAAAAAGAACAATACCCCAGGAGGGTACCGTCACCGCTGGTGACGGAGAATCCCTCCCTGAGCACCACTGCTCAGGCCGCCCGACGTATTCTGGGGCGGGCATTACGCCGCTCTATATTTCTGCCGGGAGCAAACGCAAGAAGAGTGTGGTGGCACCTCCCCCTGAGCTCTGCGTTGAGCTGTGTAACGTTAGGGGACTTAACTCCAACATCAATGCTGTCCACCATCATCTAGAGACGGCTAGGCCGGCCATACTCTTTTTGACGGAGACTCAGATATTCCCCCCTGCTGACATCTCATATCTGCGTTACCCAGGGTACAAAGTGGAACATCACTTTGTGCCACGAGCCGGTGTTTGCGCGTACATTCGGGAGAATATCTGTTGTCGACGTCTTGGCAGTCTTGAAGCGAGGGACCTGTCAATTATGTGGCTGCGCGCAGATTTTGAGGACCGCACTCGCATTTACGCGTGCCTCTACAGGTCCCACAGCGGAAATGTCGAAACGGAGCGTCTTGTGGAGCACATACAAACGACGACCGACAGTATACTCCAGCAGATGCCTTCTGCAGAGATTGTGGTACTGGGTGATTTTAATGCCCACCACGTCGAATGGCTAGGGTCTAGATCAACTGACCATGCTGGAAGAACTTTCCATGACTTTGCCTTGGCATATGGTCTGACACAGCTGGTTTCCTCGCCCACGCGGGTGCCGGATGTGTCGGAGCATATGGCGTCCCTTTTGGATCTTCTGCTGACCTCCCACCCTGAAAATTATCGTGTGTCTGTTGGCGCCCCTCTTGGGTCTTCGGATCATTGCCTCATAAAGAGTATTGTGCCACTCACACGCCAAAGGCGACCGCGCACAGCCAGCACACGTCGTGTGTGGCATTTTAGGTCAGCAGATTGGGATGGGCTGCGTAGTTTCCTGGCCTCCTACCCTTGGGGGCGGATTTGCTTTTCGCTGGAAGATCCCAGCGCCTGTGCTAATGCTGTCGCTGATGTGGTTCTGCAGGGCATGGAACTTTTTATTCCTAATTCTGCGGTGCCCATTGGTGGCAAATCTCGACCATGGTTCGGAGGGTCTTGCAAAGCCGCGTTGCGTCATAAGCAGGATTCTTACCGAGCCTGGTCCGAGGCTCAGGCAGCTGGAGATGCAAATACCGGTGTCCTTAAGAAGAATTACAACGCTGCGTCTAGATCCTTTAAGGGCTGCATCGCCAGGGCAAAGTCCAAATTCGTTAGCAAAATTGGCGAGAGATTAGTGCGCTTGCCCTCTGGGTCTCGTGCGTTCTGGTCGCTCGCCAAGGCTGTTCAAGGTAACTTCTGTCGGTCGTCGTTTCCACCATTGCACCGAGTGGATGACTCACTGGCCCATACTGCAAGGGAAAAGGCCGATCTTCTTGGACTTCTCTTTGCGTCTAACTCGACTCTCGATGATCAGGGAGCAACACCGCCAACCATCCCACGGTGTGAGAGCTCTATGCCAGACATTAAGTTCTCGCAAAGAGCTGTCCGTAGAGCACTCTTCTCCCTGGACATCCATAAGTCGAGTGGGCCGGATGGCATTCCACCTATTGTTTTAAAAACATGTGCTCCAGAGTTGGCTCCGATTTTAACACGCCTATTTCGGTACTCCTACTCACTTGGCGTGGTCCCCTGCTCATGGAAGGAGGCTTTAGTCCACCCGATCCCTAAAAAAGGCACTTGCTCAGATCCGTCCAATTACAGGCCTATTGCGATAACTTCCATATTTTCCAAAATCATGGAAGCTATCATTAACAAACAGCTGGTAGCCTACTTAGAGGATCACCAGCTGATAAATGATCGCCAATATGGTTTCCGCCATGGTCGCTCAGCTGGTGATCTTCTGGTATACTTGACTCACCGTTGGGCGGAGTCAGTGGAAAGCAAGGGCGAGGCATTGGCTGCTAGTCTGGACGTAGCAAAAGCTTTTGATCGGGTGTGGCATAAAGCATTACTTTCCAAGCTTCCTTCTTTTGGGCTACCTGAGAAGCTTTGCATATGGATTGCCAGTTTTCTATCTGAGCGTAGCATCAAAGTTGTAGTTGACGGAGCACGCTCGGACCCACTACGCTTGAATGCTGGCGTACCACAAGGCTGTGTATTGTCCCCCACGCTGTTTCTTCTGCATATCAATGACTTGCTGCTTATACACAATGTTCATTGCTATGCGGATGACAGTACAGTGGACGTAAGATACACTGGCCAATGTAATGTTTCTCGGGATTGCGTCGATGAGTACCGAACAAAACTTGTGTCTGAGATTGAGACGTCCCTTGGACACGTCTCGGATTGGGGTAGATTGAATTTGGTGCAGCTAAATCCCTCCAAGACACAGGTTTGTGCGTTTACCGCTAAAAAGTCCCCATTCGTCGTAGCTCCTAGTTTGGAAGGTACTCCCCTTAGTGTAAGAACTAGCATTACCATCTTGGGTGTCGACATATCGAGTGATGTTCAGTTTCGCGGTCACTTGGAATGCAAGGCCAAACTGGCTTCCAGGAAGATTGGTGTGATTAGTAAAGCCAGGCGGTATTTTACACCCCGACACCGCCTTCAACTATACAAAGCCCAGGTTCGACCT
Source organism: Hypsopygia costalis (assembly GCA_937001555.2). Taxonomy (NCBI): domain Eukaryota; kingdom Metazoa; phylum Arthropoda; class Insecta; order Lepidoptera; family Pyralidae; genus Hypsopygia; species Hypsopygia costalis. The sequence goes on along the minus strand of OW443338.2, from coordinate 23,811,514 downwards.
CACATGGAGTACTGTTCGCATCTCTGGGCCGGTGCGCCCCAGTACTTGCTTGCTCCATTTGACCGCATACAACGAAGAGCAGCTCGAATCGTCGGTGACCCAATGATCTCGGATCGATTGGACTCTCTCTCTACACGCAGAGATGTAGCGTCTCTTTGCGTTCTATACAAATTATATCACGGGGAGTGCTCCGATGAGCTGTTTGATTTGATACCTGCCGCTGAATTCCACTATCGTACAACTCGCCATAAATTAAAATTCCATCCATATCATCTTGATAATTGGCGATCTACTACAGTACGTTTCCTAAGACATTTCATACCACGAACAGTGAAACTGTGGAATCAACTTCCCTCAGCGGTATTTCCGAACAACTACGACATGGGTGCCTTCAAGAACAGAGTTTTCATTTTCCTTAAAAGGCTGGCAACGGATCGGCGACCCCTTGGTGTCGCTGGTCTCCATGGGCGGTGGTGATTGCTTTCCACCAGGTGACCCACATGCTCGTTTGCCCCCCTCTCACATAAAAAAAAAAAAAAAAAAAAAAAAAAAAAAAAAACATACTTACAGCTACTGTTTTACGCACGTATATCTGCTTATTTGCCACGCTCTACCTCGGTGTACAAACGTTTGCTATAGGTCTAGCGATGGCCATTTTGACTCCGAGGTCGCGGGTTGGATTCACAAGTCAAAATTGTGTGCATGAACATGTCTGTTTATTATGGTAAAAAAAAAAATTTTGTATAATATCAGTTACCTAGTGCACATAGTACAAGCTTTGCTTAGATTGGCACTAGATGGCCATGTGAAATTTGTCTAGGAATATTTATTTATACCACAGTTTCGATTCCCGACCTGACGCGCTATTCAAACACTTGGATCTAAAATCTGGCGTAGACAAGGAATTATCATCATCATCAATATCAGCCTGTATCTATCCACTGCTGGAATGTTATCAGGAACAGGAAGACAAGGTATATAGTATATAGGCCCTACGAATAAGAAGGTCTGAAAAGGAAAATGTCATTGTTTACAGCACTTCTATTTGACATGTTGGACGTTTTACTAGTAAGTCGTTTGGCTACTCTAAACATTATTACCTAATCGACGTTTTCACATGTGGACCTTCTGCAATCAGTGACATATCCCCATATAGACCTTCTGATTCGGAGGCGGAATAGGTACACTCGAAGTTATAGAATCTCCCGCGGTATATCTACTGCGTGAACACGGAGCAAAAGCTAGATTGGAAATAAATATTTTGAACTGCATTACTGTACATGATACGTCAATAAATATTAAAATTAATTACCAGCTAAATCTATCATCCATCATCATCAACCTGTCAACTTTCCACCAAATGTCGTCCTCTATTTTCCTCATCCCACTATTTCGAGTTAAAAAAAAATTGTGATACATAACCCAGTTCTCGATATAAAAGCACAGTATAAGTAATAGTACTAACGTAATAAAACTATATAACATCACACTACGACTAATACAAAATAATAGGGGAGCAACAATGAAAAATGTTGCAGAAACAGGGAGAATCCCATACGGGCAAAGCCGGAGCAGGGGCTACCGCCGAAGCTGAATCAGATTACCATGGGATTTTTTGATCGCGAAAATAGATGTTAGATTTAAGTTAATGACAATCATCTTCAGCTTAGTCGGTAGAGCTCTATGGTTTCTACCAATTAAGCTTGACACAATTACCGCCAATGTAAGCTAAAGTTTGATTTTCATAGACAAAAAATCCGACGGCAATCGTCTTCAGCTTTGGCGCTAGGGCCCCAGGTCGCTATTAAACGCATAAAAATATTACATACATTTTATTTGTTATATATATATATATAAAAATATAATCAGAATCACATGATACTTCTCAATGACAATCTAACTTAATAAATCCAAAAACCGGACATACACTCATAGAAGTACACTCATCAGAAATTATGTTTCACACCAGCAGTTGACGTTAGCGAAGCTTCCACAATGGCCGCCCCTGTAGCCTCTTCTATGACACTCATCGTTGCAATTCGAAGTATAATCAACAGCGCCCCAAACACAGCTCCCGATCAAAACGTCAGCCTTCACTTCATACACCGAGATAACAGCCAGTATCGTCAAGCACATCATGATCATCAGCAAATTCTTGTTATTGGACATTTTCGAATTTTTCTCTTGGATTTATGGAGTCAGAATTGTACGATGTTGACTGCTCTCGTGTTTATATCCAGACAGAACAGCCTTGGCAGACTAATTTACTTAACTATCGGGTACATTGCTATGTGATTTCCAAAACAAAAAAACTTCTACTTATTAGAAGCAGGTAAATTGTAGTCTAAAGGTTACGCCGCACTATACGGTGCTGTGACAGCACGGTGCCGCAGCGCCAAAGCGTCTGGAAAACCATAACTACGAGTACTATAGTGATAGTGTATCTGTCGACTAGCGAAAGATGCTATTACAGAAGAGAGACAGTGTATTTGTAAGCTGCCTGCTCTGGCGAAAAGAGAGGTATGAAGCGTAACTGTAAGCTACCCGACTGGGGAATGTACCTCCACCTCACAGAATGCCAGCCCAAAAACAATTCCTTTGAGGGTTGTTGTTTTCCTGCGAGTGAGTGAGATCACCAGAAAAAAAGGAGATGCTGTATTGACAGCAGTAATGGCGGTGTGCGAGCGTTAATATGGCTACGGTAACCGCTTCAAATAAGGCGGGCCGTATGCTTGTCTGCCACCCGACGTGGTATAAAAAAAAATACTGGTTCCTGTAGTAAAGTGAAAATAGTTAAATCATTATTCGTAGTAATTTGATCATACCACATCTAGGGAGGCAATGATTCGGATTCGGATTAAAATTAAAAAATATTGAATAATATTCCGGGACAGATAAAACTTTTAATTCCCATCTGACCCCAAATTCAAATTTACACATAATATTCAAATTGCCACATGACACGTAAATATCCTGCTCCGACGTGGGGCGTGGGGCAAACATGTGGGGGCATATGGTAATACTAGTTTTTTTGGTATCTTAAACCAATATCCTAACTAAGTAGAAAGAAAGTACCTTACTTAGTAAGGTATTGTTTTTCTGTCATACCACTTGGGGTTATTACAAAACGTAGTGGATGCCGCAAATGATCAATCTCATACTAGTCCTTTAATCAATCAACCAAAGCCGATTGATCAAGCGACACGATCGGGTTAACCCATATACCTAGTATTACATACATTTATGAGGTAATCCTTCTGATATACACGCTATTTGAAATTACAAATGTAGCAAATATAACCATGAACGAATAACGAAAAAACTTTTTCCTTACAAATCTGACCGACTTACGTATAATGTAAAGAAGTGTACTTTCAAAGTCAGTCAGTGGGCCACGTCCTGATGCTCTGCAGCGATAAGATCCACATCTCGCGCTCATATCCCCCTGAATACTAAATCCACACTGAATTCAGTACTGCGCGTGGATATTTCTTGGAATTTTCTTATGAAAATTTTATCTGAAATTTACGAGTATACTACGAGCTACAGAGTTCGTTTGTATATTTCAGGGGTTACCAACCGGTGGTCCGTAAGAGATAAAAATATGGTCCACACATGATACAAACTTGTAATGAAACAGATTAGCACTATCATCACACCCCGGCCACTCCATACAAATGTCGCGTCGTTCACTATTACATAAACAATGGCGTCTGTACAGAGACAAATTGAGCGTGTGGGTGTGCGGCGCCATACAAACTGTTCCAGATTTCGTCTAGTAGTCGAGACGAGAGAGCGGTAGGGAGTTGCCATACTGTATGTAATACTATTACTTATACTGTGCTATCATACAAAATACTAACAAATCGAGTTATAGAATAGTGGATTTGAATGACACTTGGGGACCCTACTCTCAAAAAAAAACCACGTAGTGGTCCGCGAACAAACAAATGTTGGGAATCACTGGTATGTTTGAACGCGCCAATCCGTGGAACTACCTACCAGATGGATTTGAAAAAAAAAACTTTTTTTTTTATAGCCCAAGGCTACTTAATATCACGATAGAAATATTAGGAGCCGAAATGCCATTGCTAGTCATTCGACCACCGAGCTCGTCAAATTATTAGATTATTAGTACAGTCAACGCGCTTGTCGAATGCCGTTATGTTTCGTGGCTATGCTGGATCATCTTACACTGGACATATTACGGTTTGTACGATTGACTGTACAATGAATTCGATTTCTGAGATTGTTTATAATGACAGTAACAAATCACAAATGTGTCCCTCATTCATCATCATGATCATCAGCCTGTATTTGCCCACTGCTGGAAATAAACTTTCCCCAATGCTTTCCACCAAATACCATCCTCAACCTTCCGCATCCAGTCGCTTTCTTAAGGTCATCGGACCATCTACAAGGACGGCGTCCAACGCTTCCGCTCTCCGCTCTAATACCTTCCTCTCCCATCACTTACTCGGCAGATGTGACCGGCGCATTGCCACTTCAGTTTGGAAACTTTGAAGGCTATGTCGACAACCTTGGTTCTGTATCGAATTTCTTCGTTCCGGACTCGATCCCGCATTGATACCCCGAGCATAGCCCTCTCCATTGCTCGCTGCGCGGCCTTAAGCCTGTGGACCAGTCCCGTGGTCAGTGTCCACTTGGACACTGACCACTGACAGATACTTATCTGCACCATAGGTCATTGCAGGTAGGACGCACTGGTTCAAGACAGAGAAGAAGTTTTTAGTCTTCAAGCAATGGGGTATCTGTGCGGCGAAGATGTGCCGAAGGTTTCCAAAATCCAGTTGCCCAGCCCAATCGAATGCGTCTCGAGATCTCTTTGTTGAAATTACCCTGGCCAAGCTGTATGAAATGTCCGAGGTAGACATAGTCTTTAACCACTTCAGTAGCTGTATTCTGTGACTCATTAGAAAAGTGTCAAGTCATGACTTTTAAAGACAAAAATTACAGGAAAACTTAACTTTTTTAAGTTAAATTTTCCTGTATTTTTTTAATGCAGTTGTGCTAACCGTACGCGAACGTAGTACAAGACTACTCAAGTTAGTATTCTGAGTGCACACGAGGGAAGAATTGGGAAAATGCTAGTTAAAAATACACGAGAAACATTCAGAGATGTGCACGATTTTTCTCAAGTGTTACCCGTATTCTCGCTGTGAAATTGTACTAAATTTACTTCAGATTTTATTTGTATATGCATACACTAGGGTGTACCCGTGGCTTTGCCTGCGTGAACCAGAGTGAAAACTACCTTAATATTACTGTAGCATACTATGAGGAACTTTATGCCGTCGTTGCCCGTGTCAGTCTAATCGATTACGAAAGTTAAGCAGCGTCGACCGTAGGCTATCTATGGATGGGTTTATTCATGTCGAACTCCTCCGTGCTTTGGAAGGTACGTTATGCCATCGGCCCGGACGTTGTCATTAATCAACATTGGCATGAATATACACCTTAATAACAGTGACAATCACAGATATTTCTTAATAATTACTCACGGAAATCAATCTATAGATAAAAAAATATTAAAATGGACTTGGGGAATTTGAGCATCTACTAAGTATAGCAATATATTCTGTAGCCTGATGACAGTCGTTAAGCCAAGTCAGTGGCCTTTGGGCAACCTGAAAACACTGGCCTCCCCAACCCGCAGTTGATCAGCGTAGTACTATTACTTATAATTGAAGGGAGCCTATATTATATATATGTTACAACTATACATTTAAAAATGAATCCCTATTTCCCTCGATCAAGGTCACGCGTGAATGGCTGGACTGATTTCGCTATTTCTTTTTCATTTGTTTGTTCTCTTTTGCATTTGTTTTTGTCAAGAGAAAGTTCTTATGAAAGCAAAAATACATAAGAAATTTGCGCTGAAAATTGGATAATTTAAGAAAACTGAGCAACTACATTAACTTATCTAATATATTTTTATATCGTTTGAGAGAACTGTCAGTCATTTGACAGATTCATCATCATCAGGTCATTTTAGTCTCACTACAGGAGCACGACCCTCTCTCATCCGTCCCAGACGGAAGGAGGATTTAGCCTACACTCCCCACGCTGGCCAAACGGGTTGGGGAGGCCTGATCGATGATTTATAAAGTATTTATTTTTGTATTTCCCTTAGTCGCCTTGTACGACATCCATGGGAAGAGACGGAGTGATTCTATTCTAGTCTACTGGAAACCACACGGCTACATTTGACAGATTGCGCGAAACCAATTCGAATTCAATATTTAATGTAAAGTAAACAGAATTAATCTCTCGGGTGAGCAAATTTATGGAAAATAACAACGGGAATTAACGCGGTCATCAATACATCATACATCAATCAATACATATAATAAAACAGTAGGAACCGCGTGTCTGTACATTTGATAAAATTAACAAAAAATGTGTGTGGGCGATAAAAAAAGAGTAACAGAACACAAAAAAGATTTTTTTGATTTTTTTGTCTGTCTGTCTGTCTGTATGTACTCGCTAATCTTTAAAACTACTGAACAGATTTTTACGCGGTTTTCACTAAAAGATTAAGGTCATCCCTGAGCAACATATAGGCTTTGTTTCATCGAAATCTGATGTCAGATTAAAAAGTTATCGTCATTTAAAGTTTAAAGAAAATTTTTCTTTAGAGAATTTTCTCTCTTTAGAGAAAAATCACTCATCGCAAAATCTAAGAAACTACAAGTGCTAGGGGTCTCAAATTTTGTATGGGGGTACCTTTCAGGACGTAGATGCTCACTAAGACGGGAATTTGGAAAATTCAACTCCTAAGGGGGTGAAATGGGGGTCCAAAGTTTGTATGGGGAACCAAGATTAGTTGGACTATTTTATACGAAACTTTACACGAGATCTTTCTGTAGATAAATGAGTAAACACGTGTTTCAGGATTTTTCAAAATTCAACCCCTAAAGGGGTGGAATGAGGTGCAAACGTCTGAAAATCGACATGGGTATTGTTTTTATGGTTTATCGGGTCGCTGATTCCGAAAACAACAGCTATTTTATAATCTAACATAATCGACGTGACACAAGAGCACTCCTGTGGGGGTGCGATGGGGTTGAAATGTTACAATATCAATATGGGTGTTGATTCTATGGTTTTCTAAAATGTCAATTACGAAAATGGCATCGATTTGAAAACGTGGACACGAAATTTCCATCTCGGTATAAAAATCCAAGATTTGGAACACCTGATGCAGAACCATAATGGTTCAGCTAAACTATAAGAAATATAAAAATGACGCCTTAATAAAAGTTGTTCAGCCTGATGAGTATAAATAGTTTAACAAAATATTGATTGTATTGTAAAAAAAATAACCACACGCAGTGCTACTTTTATTCTTACCTGCTACAAGTTAGACGCAATAGTCTTATTTATTTTATATATACATATATATATATATATATATATATATATATATATATATATATATATATATATATATATAATAAATAAAACTATTGCGTCTAACTTGTAGCACTCGATTTATATATATGTATGTACGATTTATATATACATATACGATGTATATATATATATATATACTAGCGGCCGCCCGCGAATTCGTACGCGTGGAGTTAGTTATTTGCAAATAATTTTTAATTACATTCGAAAAAGCTAAATCTATATATATAAAAGAAAGTCGTGTTTGTTACAACACTTATAACTCGAGAACGGCTGGACCGATTGCCATGGTTTTTGATTTGTTGGATTTGTCTCCGTCCAGAATAGCAGAATAACTATTAAAAACATTGGAAAATTTACGAAAAAAATAAAATCAAAGAAAAATCATTTTTCCATACAAAATGTTCGTGGATGTCGGACCTGTCAAACGTGACGTTAACGTGCGTACGTCAAATGTATGCTTGCGTTCAGAAATGTGGGTATAGGATAATAAGTATTAAAACATTGACAAAATTGTCGAAAAATTAAATTTGAAAACGGATTGGGATATTTATCGATTTTCAATTAAATGTCAAATCGATTGGTCTAACTTTTACGTCGCGAAAGTTGTCCGTTGTTGTTTTGAAAATTGTTTATGAATGAATGCTTGAAAATGAATATTAATTGGTTGTCAAGTGTCATGGTACTTTATTTTGTGACATAGTAAAATACTGAACTTAATATTTACCCACTGCTGGGTAATATTTACCCACTGCTGGGTAATATTAAATACGGGTCTTCCTTCAACTGTAATTTCAAGCCGCCTAAAGGCCACTTGGCTTAACGACTGCCATCTAATGATAACAACCAGGACCGACGGCTTAACGTGCCTTCCGAAGCACGGAGGAGCTCGAGATAATCTAATGATAACAACCGGGACCGACGGCTTACGTGCCTTCCGAAGCACAGAGGAGCTCGAGATAATCTAATGATTACAACCGGGACCGACGGATTAACGTACCTTCCGAAGCACGGAGGAGCTCGAGATAATATAAACTCATCCATGGACAGGCTACGGTTGACGTTGCTTAACTTGCGTGTACAATTAGACTGACACGCGCAATGACGCCATCGTGCTTCTCTATTATTTTCTATTATTCATTATATTAATTTCAAGACATCATAAATTTTGTTCAACTAATATGTATACCACGACATTCATTGACAATTAGGCGGTACGAAGTTCGCCGGGCCAGCTAGTACCTAATGAAAGGAAAAAGATGAAAAAGTTAAAAACAATCAATATCTAGACGAATTTTTAGAATCAATGAAGTCGACGGATATTATTTTTTAAAACCTCTTTGTAAAACCTAAAGTACTTTTTATTGTTATAATAATACATCCCTCCTTATAATAGTAAGTATGTAGTTGTTTTCAATATTTTTTATACTTAAATATCATTTAAAATCCTTCTGCCATAATTACTTTAACTCCAATAACATTGGATTTTCATACAAATTTCCAACCCCCGTTTTAACACCATAAGGGGGTTGATTTCTAAAGATACATTATTAGTACACCTCCATACCATCTATAGAGCATAGATTTTAAATTTCAAGTCTCATAGTTCAAAAACATAGGACTTTCATACAAACTTCCATCCCCCGTTTTAACACCAAAAATAGGTTGATTTCTAAAGATACATTATTATTACACCTCCACACTATCTATACATTTTAAATTTCAAGTTTCTTACTTCAAAAATATAGAGCTTTCATACAAACTTTCAACCCCCATTTTAACCCCAAAAAGGGGTTGATATCTAAAGATACATTATTAGTACACCTCTACACCATCTAGAGAGAGCATACATTTTAAATTTCTGGTTTATTTTACCAGAGCATACATTTTAAATTTCAAGTCTCTTACATCAAAAGCATAGAACTTTGATACAAATTTCCAACCCCCGTATTAACCCCAAAAAGGGGTTGATTTCTAAAAATAAATTATTAGTACACCTCCACACCATCTATAGAGCGTACATTTTAAATTTCAAGTTTCTTACTTTAAAAAGATAGAACTTTCATACAAACTTCCAACCCCCGTTTTAACCCCAAAAAGGGGTTGATTTCTAAAGATACATTATTAGTACACCTCCACACCATCTATAGAGCATGCATTTTAAATATCAAGTCTCTTACTTCAAAAACATAGAACTTTCATACAAACTTCCAACCCCCGTTTTAACCCCAAAATGGGGTTGATTTCCAAAGACACATTATTAGTACACCTCCACACCATCTATAGAGCATACATTTTAAATTTCAAGTCTCTTACTTCAATAACGTAGAACTTTCATACAAACTTCCAACCCCCGTTTTAACCCCAAAAAGGGGTTGATTTCCAAAGATACATTATTAGTACACCTCCACACCATCTACAGAGCATACATTTTAAATTTCAAGTCTCTTGCTTCAAAAACATTGGACTTTCATACAAACTTCCAACCCCCATTCTACCCCCTTAGGGGTAGAGTATCGTAAAATCCGTTCTTAGCGGATGTCTACACCCTATAAGGACCTACCAGCCAAATTTCAAGTTTGTAGGTGTTATAAGTTTCTGAGATTTCGTGATGAGTGAGTCAGTGATCTTCTCTTTTATATATATATATATATATATATATATATATATATATATATATATGTCAGTTTTATATAGACGTGTACGCTAAAATTGAAATGGAAAGATTGGTATATATTCGCACAAACCAGAAGAATGCGTGCATTTGCGGGACGCTATATAGCAAGATTTTGTGACTCAAAGTCTTTTAAACGAGGGGAAACTGTTTTTCTTAGATGCTTCAGGAGGGACTGGAAAAACATACCTGACGAGAGCAATCCTCGCTGAAATCAGGCGCCAAAATAATATCATACAGCAGCATCGCCAGGTATTGCAGCCATAATATTACCTCTAGGCGGAAGGACGCAAATACAATGTTCAATATTCTACTCGATTTATACAGAACGGAAACACCGACATGACGCGAAACTGTGTCAAAGCGAAAATGTTTCAGGATTGCTGTCTAATCGTTTCAGATGAATGCGAAATGGCCAACAATGTGGCTTTATCGAGGATTAGTAACGCTTGAGGTCTTTTCATATTAGCTCCCGAAGGAGACTCCCTTCATTTTTTTTTTTTTTTTGAAACTATGGTGACTATCTTAAATAAAAATAATAATTTGTTGACTTTTAACGTATAATACTGCCCCAAATATTTTCTTATGTATCTACTTTAGTTCGTATTTGTATTAATATGCCGGAATCATAAAGTCCACGCGAACGAAGTCGCGGGCATCAGCTAGTAAACCATAAATCTTGCAACGCGAATATTTAAAAGTTGTTAGGCAATAAATTTGGACGAGAAAATAACAAATCGATTGCATTTTATCTAAGTCAGTTCACACAAAGCTAAGCAAATAATAATGTAAACCGTCTCTCTCAAAGGTTGTTAAAATATTGCACCCCGTTCAATATGGTGTTATACCCCCATTAACTAACGATGGAAGTGCACTATAGTCAATGATTTGCGTGTGCACGCATAATGCAATCTAAAACTAATGAGCTATGTAGAACTCTTCAATTAAATGAGGTGTGAGTTGATAGACCCGAGTGGTCACAACAAGAGAGAACCAAGCATAAAATATTTTTACGTGAATCATCATCATCGTCATCAGGTCATTTTAGTCTCCACTACAGGAGCACGACCCTCTCTCGTCCGTCCCTGACAGAAGGAGGATTTATTGACTGGTTTGACGTGATGACGTCTTTAAATTTGCTACCATAAGGGGCCCAAATCCAAAAAATCCAATGACATAAAAATCGGGGATACAGTTTGGCGTTGTAGTTTCGAATCTATGTTCTACATTCAAAATTCAATCACACCACTAGATAGATGAAGGAACAAAGAAACGTCTACCTCTCTTTAGCCACAATCTCTATCCCTAGTCGGTAAGGTGCACCACGTGCAGGCGAGGTTGGTTTTGGCTCTGAAGGTCATGGTGAGCTACTTACACTCCACTTTACAGACACCACGGTGAAAGTAAATGCAAGCTTAGAATGCAGTATTTTTTTATTCTTACTTTAAGAGAAACAATTTATATTCTTACTTTCGAGAAAAAAAAATATTCTTACTTTGAAAAAAAGAAGAATAAAAAAATGTAACTTAAAAAAACTACATCTTTTTATTCTTACTAAAAAGTAAGAATTTTTTGCCCTCGGCATGATAGAGCCTCAGAGGCAAGTACCAAGCGCATCTCCCGTGATTCGGCTCATGTAACCGCGAGGACGGTGGATCCATGGAAGGTGGAGGGTTTCTCCCCTGTCTTCTTACTAAAACGTGAATAATATTAAATTTTTAACCGACGCCAAAAAAGGAGAGGTTCTCAATTCGGCTGTTTTTTTTTTTATGTTTGTTACTTAATTTGTCTATAAACCAAAAAAAAAAGTTATACGATAAAAAATAAATACTTAAACATATAAATAAAATAAATAATTGTAAATTAATTAAATAATCACAATAATTAACAATTATTTAATTGTTACTTAATAGGTACTCGGTGATTTATAAACCGATTTAAAAAAAAACTTTTTTTATTTGAAAGAGTAGGTATACTTCCAGATTGGTCAAATATTTTTTCATCATCAGCCTGAATCTACCCACTGTTACGTTTGTTATTTCATTACTCCGTCATTTATAAACCGATTTGAAAAATACTTTTTTTATTTGAAAGAGTATACTTCCAGATTGATCCCATATTTTTTTCATCATCATCAGCCTGTATCTACATACATAAATGTAGAGTAATGTTTGGAGTCGGTTTTTTTTTTAAATTATAAACAAACTACATCGGTCATAATTATACTTTTATTTTGTTTTCTTCAGAAAACAAACACCATTTTATAACAAAAAAAAAATATGCCATTATATGTATAATATAATATAATTGAAATATACTTTAGACAACCGTCTGGAATCTAGATACATCATTTTTACTCGCAGTTTGTTGAAACCACAATTTAAAGGGTTTTATTACAGCTTTATTTTGTATTTACAGTAACATCTTCTTCATCATAATAATAATTGTTTTAATTTTGCTTTTTTACTCTTTGAATCTGAAACATTTATGAACACGAAGTAACTCCTAACTATTGGTCACACCAGCAATTGACATTAGCGAAACTTCCACAATGGCCGCCATCATATCCTCTTCTCTGGCACTCACCATTGCAATCCGAAGTATAATCAACAGCGCCCCAGACACAGCTCCCAATCAGCACGTCAGCCTTTACATAATGCATCGATAGCACTGTCAGGAGTACCAAACATAGCATAATGACCAATAAGTTCTTACGATTCGACATCTTCAGTTAGTTAGGTAGTAAGTATGATAATTCGTTGTTTCTCCAAAATATACGAAGGTAGACAGGCTGCAACGAAAAACACTTCTTTTTATATCTAGGCAGAACAACCTTGATGAACTAATTTACCTATCAAAAACATTTCATGTAAATGTTAATGAAAATTCGAGATAGTTTTACAGGAAAATACACTTTTACAATGGTGTCACAGGGTTTTACAGGGGTGGCTCACCACGATCTTTACATCTCTACCGTGCGACTAGCGAAAGAGCGTCTTTCACTAGTCGGCAAACTGCAGTTCCTGCGAGTGAGTGAGCTTACCAGAAAGAAAGAAAAGTAGAAGCTGCTGCGTTGGCACTGGGGCCGACGGCGCGCAAGCGATAAAAAAAGGAAAATGGTAAAATGATATGAGATTTAAAGTTTTAGAGCCAAGTCTTGAAGAATACAACATTATTATATGTACCTCTTTTTAATCACGGGTCAAGCCCGGTCATTTGATAGGCGTGCGCGGGGATATGGATCCAACGCGTAGAGGCCCCTTTGAGAAGTTTGATGTAATGTTGTATTATTATTATTGAAGAATATTAACAATGGGCTTCAAGGACACAATTACATCTAATGAGATTTGATTTGATTTCGCTTAGTGTGCTATTGTGATATAGATTGAGAGTAATATAACGAAAGTTGCGAGGAAAATTAGCAAATTGAGCAACCATATTATATTTTCCAATGTAACTTTATGTCCTTTGACAGTACTGTCAGTAGGGATGCAAACGACACATCGATGTTTTAAAACATCGAGGTATCGTTCATAAACATCGATGTAAAACATCGATGTTGAACTACAAGAAAACATCGATACATCGTTCACTAACATCGATATTATAAGAACGATGTTTGATTCTATAATTACCCAAGAAAGAAACCGATTGCTCAGCAGTAGATTGTCGAAGTTATTATTTTTGAATTCTATGATGAGAAAAAATAGTAAATAAGTTTTGTTTAATTCAAAATAAATTTGATTATCTTTGTCTTTCTGATATTTGTTTAATTTGTCGTCCTACTACTTTTTATATCCTCATACGTTATTGGATGTATCGTTTAAAGTAACTAATTGTTTGACATTGTCAGTAATCATGATTACCAAAATGAATCTAAGTAGGTTTTCAATATTTTTTATAAGAAAAAGCCTTTTCTCTGTATTTCAAGGCTGTATTTGCTGACCCTGCTAGTAATTAAAGAAAACATCGAAAAAACATCGATGTATCGTCCTAAAACATCGATGTTTTCAACATCGTTGTTGCTTTTTAAAAAATATCGATGTTTCAGTATCGATGTTTTTTTATGAACGATGTTGCATCCCTAACTGTCAGTATGCCTTGTTTAGTAGTGTAATTACTTAATAGGTTGATGACGTCACACTGTGACTCACGCAGTAGAATATAAGATGCAAAAATTCGTCAGCAACACAATCCTTTCTGGTAGCTCAGTTGGAAGAGCACTCGACCGGTCATCGAGAGGTCGTGGGTTCAAATCCCACCTAGGGGAGGCAGGTGAATTTTTCCATTTAAAAAAAAAATATATTGTACTGTCAGTCATTTCACAGATTGCACGAAAGCAATTCGAATTCAATATTCATTGTTAAGAATACAGGACAACATCTGTCGGGGCCGCTTGAAATAAATATTCCTGAACTTAATGACTGAACTTAATTTGGGACTAGATGGCCATGCGTAAATTACGCATGGCCATCTAGTCCTAAATTAAGTAAATCTTGTATGGGTACTAGATAACTGATATTATACTTAAATACATTTTTTTTATAAATACATGTATTACATAGAAAACACCCAGACCAAGACAAACACAATTTTTTTGCACACAAATATTTCTCTTGTGCGAGGATCGAACCAGCGGCCTCGCAGTCAAAGTGGCCATTGCTAACCATTCGACCACCGAGACCATCGAGACAAACAGATGTGAAAAAGAATAAGAACATACATAATACAAACACGAACAAACATTCATCATCATCAGGTCATTTTAGTCTCCACTACAGGAGCACGACCCTCTGTCTTCCGTTTTAGACAGAAGGAGGATTTGGCCTACACTCCCCACGCTGGCCAGACTGGTTGGGGAGGCCTGATCGATGTTTTATAATGTACTAGCGGCCCGGTACGTGCTTCGCTACGTATAAAGTGAAATAATAAATTAATTTAATTGGAACATCAAATTCATTTATTCAAACAAAAAATATTTTATTAATTGCTAGCTATTTCAAAACTGAATCCAATAAACAATATTTTTTGTTTTTCCATTTTGAGCATGAATAAACAAACTGCTGGGAGGTACCGATTCTGGAACAGGCAACATAAATTCGAACGTCCAAAATGAAATGACCGCATGAATGACATAACAACATGCTTGTACTGTCAACTCTGAAAACAGTTTTAATTTGACAGCACAATCCCCAGCTGTAAAAAGTTTCAATTTGACAGCAAAATCCCCATTAACAAAATGATCCGCCATTTATTGAATTCATTTGTTACAAAAAATGTGATAAATAAAGAACTGCTGTACCGATTTTGTGCAAACTTTACAGAAACCATCTACTAAATAGTCCGAACAAAGCCTAAACATTTGGTTTGGATAGGTGAGCCCGTTCTTGAGTTATAAAATTACAACGAATAGTGGCATTGATTTTTATATATATAGATTTCCCTTAGTCGCCTTGTACGACATCCACGGGAAGAGACGGAGTGATTCTATTCTAATCTACCGGAAACCACACAATACAAACAAACATTAGTTAATTTTATTTATTTGTATGCTTTGCTGTGTTTGATTGTTTGCAATACTTTAATGCATTAATTATTATTAGACAACACATGTTAAAAATTAATCTTGTGTGCAAGGACGAACTTATTCATGGGATGTTTTTGCCATGATAAAGACTTATATGTCGATGAACGCCGGCTGCACGCTCGAAATAGCATGACTCTTTGTCACGTTCCGCCTGAGCCGAGCGTGTAAGCGAGTGCGCAGAACAAGCGATAGAGAAACACGATCGGCCTAAGCGTTCGGCTTGTGACGTATCTATCTCTCTATCACTCCATCTGCCGATATTTTCTTATGACGTTATCACGTAAAATTATCGTCCGTCAACCGACTTTCCAGACACCCAATTTTTTTTTTTTACCCGGACTTCTGTGTTATAGTCGTCTTCTCATCCAAATGACAACCCTATTTACGAAAGATGTTTTTTTGCAACAGCAACCAATAGTTTAAAAAACTATTACTAAGTCAATCGATAACAAAGTAATAGTACTTTCGTACAAAGTAAAAAAAAATATTTCAATGCATAAATAAATGTAAAACATATGTATATGAGGTGTTATCAGGGGTTATCAATGGCCACATTGTGCACGTCTCTCAAAAAAAAAGTCCCCGTTTTTGTAGCTCAATAATTGAGGACAGTTAATTAGAATTCTAAAACATCTTATCTTTCTTTAACATCTTTGAATTAAATTTAACCTCACCTGCACCCTGCTGACTGACAAATAAGACTCTGGCGAAAAGAAAGGTATAGGGCATAGCGTATATTGTAAGGTTGTTGTGTTCCTGCGAGTGAGTGAGGCCTCCAGGACTGTTGCTGCGTTGGCTACGGCTCAACAGGAATATTTATGTTGTTAGCAATTCTATGGATATGGTAATTGCCTCGCATCAGGCGGGCAGTATGGCTGTTTTACCACCAGACGCAGTATAAAAATAATTCTCAGCACAATTCCCTGAGCTTTCTGCCTAGCATCAGTATCCTAAGTATACATCGAGCGTGTTAAATTTTGTGGCCATATATCAAACATGCTAGTAAACATAATACAATGCAAGTGTAACCTATTTAGAAAATATAAATTAGAATTTATGCAGACGACAATTTGATGTTTAACAAAGGCAAACTTATCTCCATATGAGATATTGTACCGCATTCCTCTACCCCGGAGCGTCTCCGCTACTCTAAGTACATAGGAATACATATACATATATACAGCCAGATGTTATAAACTACAATACGATTTTTATATAAATTACTTTAGTTATAAGTTACTTGTTTATTACGAATGAAAAGTAAATAAATCCTTTAGGACACCGATACCACATGGACCCTTGAAGGTCATTCCTCTGCAATTCCTATGCCAACCGGTCAGAACCATAACAATCTCTTCCAGCCAACGTATGCTGTGGAACGTTTCATAAAATAACTCGTAGTAAGATGTTAATTCGATGTCATTTCATGTCATGAAGAGCTCGGTGGCGTAGCGGTCAATGACGCGGCTTCGACACCAACGCTCGTGGGTTCGATTCCCACATAGGACAAACATTTGTGTGCATGAACATGTCTGTTTGTCTTAGTCTGGGTGTTTTTGATTTTCTATGTATCTTAAGTATTTTTTACAAAAAAAAAAATGTATTTACGTATGTTTATCAGTTGTCTAGTACCCATAACACAAGCTTCGCTTACTTTGGGCCAACCCTCAAGGGAATTGTTATTTGGCTGCGGTATTCTGTGAGGTGGAGGTACATTCCCCAGTCGGGTAGCTTACAATTACGCTTCCTACCTCTCTTTTAAAATAGAGCACAATTTTTTTCCAAATAGAGCACAAGTCCGCATTTGATGCGGCTATCCAATTCTAGAACACACCCCTAAGGGTCCGTTCAAAGAAACCGGCCCGGAGAGGAGAGCAGATTTTTTGGATCCGTTTAAAATAGAGTTTTGTATTATTGGCATAAGGTTTACTTTAAAAATCCACATCGGCTCTCGACCATTATTATATAACAAAAGAAGTGAATTAAAAAATAAACCTTATACCAATGACCTAAAACTCTGTTTTAAACGCCACCAAAATCTGCTCTCCTCTCCGAGCCGGTCTGTGCGAACGGACCCTTACTGTCTCCAAGAGTATTGAGATAGTGTCGAGATCTCCAGCGACATACAATTCTGAAGTAGAAGAAGAGGTCAAGCTAGAGACAGAAAAACGAAATATGTTAATAGAGCGATGAAGTATATCCCCTTCGGACTTCTGTCTCCACTGACGGCCTCATTCGAGGAGACATCAGGATTTCTACAGTACTGGCGTCTCCCCAAGGCTGGAGAGATATCCGAACTTCATGATTATGAGTTGATGCCGTGCCGTATTATACCTTTGGCTGCTATTGTATTATATATATTTTTTTTAAATTGTTTGTGTTCACCAGTAACAGGGTTGCATGCTAGGCATATAACTGAAATGCTTTTTAGTGTGTATTGTCAACCCTTATTCATGCCACTGCTGGGATACGGGTCTCCCCTCATTTGAAGGGGTTTAGAGCATCCACCACGCTCAACTACGGGTTGGCGGAGGTCAGTGTTATGAAACCGCCTAAAGCCTACTGACTTGGCTTAACGACTGTCTGCTAATGACCGACGGCTTAATGTGCCCTCCGAAGCACGGAGGAGCTCGAGATGAATGAACCCATCCATGGCCTGACGTTACTTAACTTGCATGTTCGATTAGACTTATACACGCAATGACGCCATCGAGCTCGTCTGTGTATCTAATAAATGAATAAAAAAATTAACTCCGTGTTAAACTTTTCCTAGGATATTACAGCATTGGATTTTTCAAAAAAGGTGTAAAGGGATATTTATAGGATCAGCAATGTTAGTGATGCTTTTAATGTTGCAAGCGTCAATAGGCTTCAATGACCTTACAGTGCTTGCATCTTACTGCTTGCCTTCAGACGGGTTGTATGCTTGTTTGCCACCCTAGTGGGATAAATGAAACATGCGTTTGTTTACGAATCATATTGACAAACCTAACTAAATTGCTCATAGATTATAGATACATGAAAAAGAAAGATTAAAGTCATTACTTTATTATTATTGGAAACATTGTTTTATAAGAAAACTAGCTACCCGCCCCGGCTTCGCACGGGTTCTTTACAAAAAATATAAAATAGCCTATATGTTACTTAAAATTGATTGAGTACATAGATTTTTGAGTTATATCAAGACAAACAAAAATTTCATCATCTTTCTTCGTTGAACATATTTTAAGTTTAAACGAACAAATACTGAATTTTTTCAAGTTAATAATAGTTTGTTAACATAAAAAAATTACAATATTTCTTTGTATACTACATTAATGACGTGATCATGTGTAAAAACGAACAAATTTTGTTTAGAAGTAACACGTGATAGGGCACATAATTTCCCGTTCGAAAAGCACTGTGTGCTTAAGTCTACTCCCGCAACTTTGTCTGACCCTGCGCTTTATTAATTGTTATTCCAAACGCTCCCCAACCCGTTTGGCCAGCGTGGGGAGCGTAGGCCAAATCCTCCTTCCGTCTAGGACGGACGAGAGAGGGTCGTGCTCCTGTAGTGGAGACTAAAATGGACCTGATGATGATTCCAAACGCTATTTTTACGGGAAATTCTAGCCGTTTAAATTGGAATGGCAATTCTGACGGTATCATTGGAATTCTTGGAATGAAAACAGTTTCGCCAACGGTTCCTGTTAATATAACACATTCAATCAAATTTTTTAAATTGACTATTCTGAGTCTTGTGCACGTGCAGTCGTTGCACAGTTTTGGTGGACACAAATTTCTTAGTACATAATATAACTACTACTTTTAATGTTAATTTATGTGGCGGGATACCTGGAGGTGTTCAAGAATTTAAAAATTCTGTGGGGTAATGCACTGTCCTCTCATTAATCTACGATGAATCTGTTTAAACTCCTAAACAAAGTATTTGGGAGACTTAATCATAATGCATCGCAGAATATTCTTTTCTTCCAACTATGCTTTAATTTCATCACAATCACACTAAAATCTCAGTACAAAACGAGTCTTTAATGCTCTAGAGCAATAAAAATGTATGAAATTTCATTATTGCACAGTTTTTTTTCAATGGATTATCTCTATGGCACAATCTCAATGGATTAGCTCTATTCAGCCAGCCGATATCAATACTTTTTTTTCGTACGTATTATTCGTTTCTATCCTACTTGTTCCAAATTTAAAAAATGATTGCTGCTAACTCTGAGTTAAAAATGAAAGAAATTTAAAAAAGTGATTTGGCGGGAACTTTGTTAATTTTGCTTGACAATATTTTTAGAAACGATAAAAGTGTGATACTATCTGATTTTGAGTGCTTCGGCTTCGAATTAAAATGGAATCATCTAGCGACACATTAACTCCGGAAAACATTCTAAATGAAGCCGACAGTGTTATAGAAACTTCTATTTTAACTGTTTGATATAAGTTTCTTTTCTCTACTATTGCTATAGGTATTAGTTGAAAGAAAAGCAGATTATACACCTCGCCTTAAGTAATTTATATTGCCCTCGTGCCTGTTAGATTAGAGCCCTCGCTAACGCTCGGGCTCTAAATCAGGCACTCGGTGCAATAATAAATTACTTTGTGCTCGATGCAATAATCTACTATTATTGGACCATGACTTAGTATTTTGCGTTCTACTGTTATTATTTTGTAAAGCGAGTTGCTTTACAAACGCGGGATTGCGGGAGCTATCGCGCGGATTTAATTTTGAGAATTATTAAACTTATGATAACTTTGAAATGGTAGGTCCGATTAAAATGATTCAAAAAGTAATTTACAGATACTGATATGGCCTTGAACACGAAGTAATTTATTTTGATAAGAATTAATACCGTAATTTAATGTAAATAGCTATCCAACGCTTCATGAATACCAATTTTTAAAAGTAGTAAAATGGATAGTATATTAACCTTAAGAGATATACATATGTCACCGCGGACTTTTCTGTAGACCTATATAAGATACACAATTCCACCATACATTATTTTGTTATATCTCAAAGGGTTTAGGCAACGTTTTCGTTGAAAGCTCCCAGACGGCTTATTCCTCAAGAATCACGCTATCGAGTGGTCCAGTAGTTTTTGAGTTTATCGCGAACAAACAGACAGACAGACGCGGCGGGGGACTTTGTTTTATAATATGTAGTGATACATGTTGATGAATATAATATAAAAATTAAGAAATCTGAGAAGATGCAAATATATAATAACTTAGAACGGACCCCCTACCGGCTAAGCTGAAGCCGATTCCCATGGCTACCGACTAAGCTGAAGATGTTTGCCAACAACTAAAACACACGACCTTTCGAATCAAAATATTCGATGGCAGTCGCCTTTAACTTCGGCGGTACGGCCCTTTATATATCAAAATCAAAAAAAAAATCAAAAATGTTTATTTCAGTAAAATTAAAAATCATACAAAAACAGAGGGTCACTCCTTCTTTTAAGTGTTTAACACACCTGTGTCAGAAGGAGCCGCTCTTCCTTATCGACAACGAAAATATACTTAATTAATCACTAGTTTTACATTTCAATATCAGACAGTAAGTAGTACACAAATAAAAAATATATGTGTGGATACCATTACAAACTGTATTAATATTGTGTGGATGGTTCCACCCATAACTGTAGAAACGACGGCAAGTGAAAATTACAAAATTGTGATTTAAATACACTCCAAACTATTGTTCACACAAACAATTCACATTCAGAAGCCTTCCACAATAGCCACACTTGTAGCTTCGAAGTAAACATTCCACGAAGCAGTCATCGAATTGTGCACAACCGCCAATAATAATGTTAGCTTCCACTTGATTTATCGAAATAATAGATATGAGTGCGAAACACATCATAATGTGCAACAAGATCTTGCAATTGGACATTTTCGAGGAACTCTGAAGTAGTGTCATTTAAAACATGAAACGAACAAGTGTTGCTTCCTCTGAAGTCTTATATATACTCACTTGAAATAGCCTTATTAAACTTATTTGCCTATCAAAAACATTTTATGTTAATATTGCAATAAAACAAATTAATGGAAATACATTAATTAAGATTTAGACTTCTCCTAAAAAAATACTCCCTGGAATTACCCCCGCTAAGTTTTATTTTGTCAATGTAATCATAGGCTTTTGCTAATCTATCTTCGTTCTGAATAAGTATTATGTTGTCGTCAGTCCATGATGGGTGGTTTCATCCATAACTGTAGAAATGACGGTGCGCTATATTACAGTAAGTGAAAACTGAAAAAAAATGAATGCAATACTCCAAACTATTGTTCACACCAGCAATACACATTGAGGAAACTTCCACAATGGCCGCCCTTGTAGCCACGATTTATGCACTCCGCAAGGCAGTCATCAAATTCTTGACAATCGCCAATATTAATGTCAGCTTCCACTTGATGCATCGAAATAATAGCTAGGAGTGCGAAACACGCCATAATGACTGACAAAATCTTGCGATTAGACATTTTCGAGGAAGTCTGAAGTAGTGTCAACTAGAACGTGAAATGGTGAAGTCTGGCTTCCTCTGTCTTACTCGTATTTATACCCAGCTAAAATGGCCTTGGTAGACTAATTTGCATATCAAAAACATTTTATATTATATTTTATTATATACGTAGTATTATTTTTTATTATATACGTAGGTAAAAAAAATACATTGAAAGATATTAATTAACATTCAGAATTAAATTCAGAATGGTGAGTGCTCTGAAGAACTGTTTTCCCTTATCCCTTCCTCCCCTTTCCGTCACAGAACTTCACGTGCAGGCTCGCGATATCACAAGTTTACCGTTGGGATCGTCCCATCGCGTACAAACAACGTAAAAAGTTTGGCAATTCCTATCTATGTCGCACCATTAAAAAGTGGAACGCGTTGCCGGCATACGTATTTCCTCATTCATACAATATGGGATCCTTCAAGCGAAGCGTGAAGAAGCATCTAGTAGGCCAGCATGGCAGCGTCAACTGACAAGACATCAAGGTCTCTTGTCCATTGCCAATGCGATTGGGGCTCCTCTTTTCGCTTACCATCAGGCGAAGTGGAGCCAATATGCTGAGCTAATATAAAAAAAAAAAAAATAACATTCAGACTCGTTCAAAACAGTGACCCCTGGAAAAGATCCCCGCGCAGTTTTATATAGTCAATCTCATCATGGACCTTTTTACAAATCAACCTTCGTTCTGAATTTTACATCTTTTATTGTGTTGTCATCAGTCCATGGATGGTTCCACTCATAACTACTCGAAGAATTACTCGACAAGTTGGAGCGCCTCCAAAATATGTGCATCCGCTTTATTTTTGGCCTTCGCAAATTTGATCACATTTCAGAATTTCGTCAACAACTTGGATGGCACCCTATCAGAATCCGCAGGAATGTTCATATGCTGGCATTTCTTTATAAAATCTTGTTTTATACAGGCGCTCCTTCATACTTACACGAGAGGCTTCAACTTCGTGTAGTTGATGAACGACTTCGGTCTTGTGGTAATCTGCGACTCGACATACCGATGCATAACTCTAACACTTATACTAACTCTTTCACGGTTAGGGCGGCAATGCTCTGGAACTCACTTCCCACCCATGTGAGAATGGCAACCTCTGTGGACTCCTTTAAAGACCGTATTGACAAGTTCTTGAACGTGTGACGTTGAGCTTATAGTGCGAGTATATATATATTTTTGTTTATGTATAATGTATTTATGTCCGTATTTTACATGTATATATAATATATTATGTATATATTGATAAGTGTCTGTTATTGTTTTTCTTTTTTTTTTTTTTTTTTTTTCTTATCTTTGCTTATATAAATTTAAATATAACTAGGTATATTTAAAGGTATTTGTAGATACAGTACTTATTTATAATTGTTATTTTATTCATGTGTATTTAATTGCTGTATTTATTGCTACTTCTTCCCTTATCATTTCTTGTGTTACACTTTATATTTAAGGCCCTCGCCACTCATAGTTATATCCAACACTCAAAGGTTGGCTGGTAGAGATCTCTTATAGAGATAAGCCCGCCTTTGTACATCTCTATTTTTAAGTGTTTTAGTACATGTTATATTCGTTATGTACAATAAAGATAATACAAACAAACAAACAAACATAACTGTAGAACTGAAGGTGCGCTATATATTAAGTGAAACTTGGAAAAAAAATATTGTTCACTCCAATATACACTCCAAACTATTATTCACACCAGCAATTCACATTGAGGAAGCTTCCACAAAGCCCTTCTTATGTCGATTAATACACTCCGCGAAGCTTTTTTTTTTCTATACTACGTCGGGTGGCAGACAAGCATACGGCCTGCCTGCCAACGCAGCATCTCCTTCCTTTCTGGTGACCTCACTCACTCGCAGGAACACAACAGCCCTCAAGGGAACCGTTATTTGGCTGCGGTATTCTGTGAGGTGAAGGTACATTCCCCAATCGGGTAGCTTACAATTACGCTCCCTACCTCTCTTTTCGCCAGAGCTTCGTTTGTCAGTCAGCAGGGTACACCGCGTGCAGGTGAAGTTGGCTTTGGTTCAAAGATGTTGATGAACCACTTACACCCCTGTTATCACACATTGATATGTATTACTGTATATACACCTGTTATCGAATTCTCCACAATTGCCTAATTAATGTCAGCTTCTATTTGATGCATTGAAATAATAGCTAGGAGTGCGAAACGCACCATAATGACCATAATTTTGACAAAAAAAACCGACTCCAAACATTACACTACATTTATGTCTCTACATTTATACATGCTGACGATGACGATGAAAAAACTATGGGACCAATCTGGAAGTATACTCTTTTAAATAAAAAAAGTTACTTTCAAATCGGTTTATAAATCACGGAGTAATTAAGTAACAAACATTTAAAAAAAAATACAGCCGAATTGAGAACCTCCTACTTTTTTGAAGTCGATTAAAAAAGATCTTGCGATTGGACATTTCCGAGGAACTCTATAGAGAAGTGTCAACGAAACGGTTAAATATTTCTTCCTCTGTTTAATCGTCTTGTGTGTTGGACGCAATATCACTGCTATGTGGAGAAACACCGTTACTGACCAACGCACTGCTCAAACCACGACGGGTCGGGTTGAAATTTGACTTATAGCACAACCCGGCCACTCCATAGAAATGTCGCGTCGTTCACTACTACCACAGTATAAGTAATAGTACTACGTACAGTATGGCCTCTCCCTGCCGCTCTCTCGTGTCGACCTCACCTCCCCTCTGAGACAAATGTGGAACAGTTTGTATGGCGCCGCACGCAAACACGCTCATTCACGCTCTGCATGGACATCATTGTTTATGTAGTAGTAAACGACGAGACATTTGTATGGAGTGGCCGGGGTGTGCTACTACATAAACAATGAGCTGTACAGAGCGAAAATGTGCGTATGTGCGTGTTTGACTCAGAGGGGAGGTGAGGTCGATACGAGAGAGCAGCAGGAAGAGGCCATACTGTACATATTACTATTACTTATACTGTGTTTATACCGCCACCCCCACTGCCAACGCAGCATCTCCTTTTGTTCTGGTGACCTCACTCACTCGCAGGAACACAAGAACCCTCAAGGGAATTGTTATTTAGCTGCGGTATTCTGTGAGGTGGAGGTACGAGTACATTTCCCAGTGGGGTAGCTTACAATTACGCTCCCTACCTCTCTTTTCGTCAGAGCCTCGTATGTCAGTCAGCAGGGTGCACCGCGAGCAGATGAAGTTGGCTTTAGTTCAAAGTTATTCAAATCTCAAAATCAAAATCAGAGATAGTAAGTACATTAACAGTACAGTAGTACAAGGATAGTATAGATAGTACAGTAGGCTCGGCGTTGTACTTCTTAGACTACTGGTAAACACCTGAAGGCCAATTCTCGTAATTTTTCTACGAATATTCTCAAAAACTAATAGTTTCGAAATTTCAATATTTCTTTGGCCAGGCCACTCAAAGAACAAAATCTTTTAGTTTCAGTACCTTTTATATAACTAATCCAAATAAACCAAATGCAGGATTCATTCCCATGAGAGACCTTTAAAAGCCATTTATACGTATAAATTTCAATATCTCGAAGCTAGACTTGGAAAATGGTATTCTCATTTCTAGTCAATGAAATTGCATCTAATTCCCTTCCAATTTTCATCCCCTTTGCGAGGGAAGCAAAAGGATGTGTAAAGGGTGATATACACTAGCCTTAAATGTCTTTTGTCTTCTTGTACAATATGATGAAATAATGAGAAGTAAGTAAGAAATCATAATGATGGTGTTTTCTTTTTACGATTTTGACGTAAGACTAATGCAAAGTATTTCAGAAGCCATTTGGATGTAAGCTGGTTACAACTATACTGTCTAAGAGACAAAGCCGATGTCACCTGCACGTGGTGTAGCCTGCCGTCTTGCAAAGGAAGACCTGACGAAAGTGAAGTAGGTCATGCTGACTTGAATAAAAACGAACAAATAATTGCTTATACATTTTTATAGACCTATCTCCTCTGAACCATAGAGAAAGGATAATACAGACATTTGCCAGTTAAAATTTTTATATAATAATAATATGTAGCCTGAAATATTTGAATAGCAAAATTATACACGCTGAACAAATTGCTAATCTTACGTGCCAAACAGCTACACGAAATTATTTAGCTTCTACTCCAATTTCGACGCTTTTTGAGTCTAAAACGTCCTTTATTCACAAAGAGATAAAATGAGACCAATATTTCTCAGTAATGAGGTATTGCTTCGTGGAAATAACGTCTTTTTAAAGCCTGGCAACAATTTTCATATTCACGGAGCGAAAGAATATGTTTACATTTTCTTCTGTACAGTTGTAATTAGAATTTTATCTTCGTAATGTAACAAAGAAATAATTTTCCTTCTTTGCAGTTTCTCCTTATTTACTTTTATGGTAGGTACTTAGTATTATAATAGCCACAAGCCACAGGTTCATTCTAATTAATTTTATTATTTTCTTTAATCTCGAAATTTTAGTCTAGAGTTTGCAAGACTTTTTATTTCATACTAAGGAAATCTAAGTCAGAACTAAGTTTGTACCATGTAATATGGTTGTAGTTCTTACCCGGCTGTAGAAGAAATGAGGCTAATGTTTTTCCCGGGTATGTATGGTACATAAGTATATTTCAATAAAATATTTTGGTTGAAAAGCCTCTACTCAACGAAATAATAGATATTGTAAAGGAATGATAATAAATTGACGTTTCTGCGTTTATTAATTGGGAATCAAGTCATTGACTATGTTCAGAGACATGTTCAAACTTTTTTAGTCCGTAAACAAACCTAATTCATTGGTTTTGGAGTCGCTCCAGCTTTGCCAGCAATTCCTCAGAATCATAATGTTATAATAAAGCATTTGTACTGTTGCACGTATACACGTTACGTGGAACAGTACAAGTGTTTTATTATAATACTAGCTTTAGCCCGCGGCTTCGCTCGCGTGAAATTCTGGCATTTTAGATTATCCAAGCCAAGTCCAACACGCAATACAAGCACCTTCATGTAGCACCTTTAATTGTACTAAATACGGATGCAAGAATTTTCCCGATAACTACTACACTGTTCCCGCTCCCGTCGCGCCTCCGCAATTGCATAAGCGCTGATTGACACCAAATACACATTTAACAATCTATTATGATAACACAAGTCTTATTCCAGCAGCTTAAAAAGGGATAAATGAAACTTTAAAAAAATTACACCGAGTTCAAAAATCTCAGCTTTTCGTAATCAGCGACCGGATAAACCTTAAAAACCTCTAGACCCAGCGGTTTGGGCTGTGCATTGATATATAAGTTAGTCAGTCAGTTCCGTCTTTTATAGATTTAGATTATCTCAGTCGTATCACAGTGAGCACGTATAAATATTGTCATATAAATATTGTCAGACAAATTACACAGCGACACCTAGCCCCAAAGTAAGCAAAGCTTGTGTTATGGGTACTAGACAACTGATAAACATACGTAAATACATTTTTTTTTGTAAATACATACTTATGATACATAGAAAACACCCAGACCAAGACAAACAGACATGTTCATGCACACAAATGTTTGTCCTGTGTGGGAATCGAACCCACGAGCGTTGGTGTCGAAGCCGCGTCATTGACCGCTACGCCACCGAGCTCGTCATAATGTTCCACCAAGTGCCAACAATTAACAGTATCAACTTTAATTCCTCAGAATTGTTATTTGGCTGCCGTATTCTGTGAGGTACGCTATACCATACCTCTCCTTTGTCAGAGCCTCTTTCGCTAGTCGGTAATGTACAATACTGACTAGCGAAAGGGTGCACCACGTACAGGGTGAAGTTCGCTTTGACACTAAATACCGTGATGAGCCCCTTTACACCCCGACAACATATACATATATGACATAGGGTACATTATTTTAATATCGTCCTCAAAAATAAAGAAAATACAGATTATAGAATTAAAAGAATCTACCTATGTCTCGTCAGTAGTCAGGATTAACTGTGGCAACCACCAAAAACGCAATGGACAATAACGTAAGACTATGACTGCCATGGAACTCACAACAAATTTAATCAGAAGAAATTAGGAGGAGTAAGAAAGGATAATAAGAAAGGATATAAGTTTGGAATTTGACTTCCCCACATAATAATGTGAGAGACCGCAATATGGCAAATAAGGCATTCAAATCCTAAAGAGATCGCTAGTCGTATTTGGGGTGTAAGTGGTTCATCAACATCTTTGAACCAAAGCCAACTTCACCTGCACGCGGTGCACCCTGCTGACTGACAAACGAAGCTCTGGCGAAAAGAGAGGTAGGGAGCGTAATTGTAAGCTACCCGACTGGGGAATGTACCTCCACCTCACAGAATACCGCAGCCAAATAACAATTCCCTTGAGGGTTGTTGTGTTCCTGCGCGTGAGTGAGGCCACCAGAAAGGAAGGAGATGCTGCGTGGGCAGCGGAGGTGGCGGCGCGCGAGCGATATTTTATATTGCGAGCGTTTATATGGCTACGGTAACCGCTTCACATCAGGCGGGCCGTATGCTTGTCTGCCACCCGACGTAGTATAAAAAAAAAAAAAATAGTCAAGTGAAGCTCAATTGCTGTCGTCTGCTGTACACCACGGATTTTTAATATCTAACACAATTAGGGACCTAAAACAATGTGAATTTAAGTATTATAGGAGTAAAGTGTTTCAATTGGTAATTTCTTGTTAAATGTTCATTGTAAAACTGCAAACCTCGCAGACAAAATGCCTAAACCAATAAACTAGTGTTTACTTACATTGCAGACATTTGTTTTGCAGTCGGAAATGCAAGACACAACGATAACATTAATTTATGTTGCATATTAAGTACCATTACAGGATTGCCGTCACGTACATTGTAACAAGTAATGTAACAACAAGCCATGTTTATGGGGTTAGCTCGCTGTAGCTTAAGTCTTCATTGTGGAAATTTGTAGATTATAAAATAAAATGTAGGTCATGTGCTGGTCCATCTCTGTGCCAAATTGCATTCAGCCCCCTTACCACCAACTCTTAGTGCGATTCAATAACTGAATAAAATGCTTATTCATACCAATGAATAAGCGACTCTATGCAATTTGAAATAGAGTCGCTTATTCATTGGTATGAATAAGCTTTCTATTCAGTTATTGAATCGCACTAAGAGTTGGTGGTAAGGGAGCAGATCAGGGGCCCCTACCGCCTCAGCTGAAACCGTTTACGATCGGATTTTTTGATTGCAAAAATCTAACTTCACCTTAAATTTGTGCTAATAATTTTGCCGGTAGGGACGGAAGCGCTATACCGATAAATTCAAATTTAAACAGAAGTCCGATCGATGGCGAGTGGTTGGTTGTGCGCAAACTTTTTGTTATAAATAAATAAATAAAAAAATATTTTTGATTGATTTACTTGACTTTTTGATAATTTGACTTATATTTCAAAATTTTTGTTGTCATTTAAGCTCCTTTACATGAAACGTTGCAAAACGAATATATTATTTTATTATAGTATTTTTCTCGTAAATTCCGGCTAATTGTCCACTATTCGTCGTTAACACCGATTTTTGAAACCAAATTCCAGATGGGAATCGGCCTGGGTACCGTCGAAGCTGAAGCCGATTACCACTGAAATTTTTGAATGCGAAAAATAATGAAACTTCAGCTTAGATTGTTGGTACTTCTGTTTAGCTCAGCTAGTAGAAACCCTAGAGCTCTACGAACTATGCTGAAGATGCTTGACAGTAACTTTACCCTAAGACCAATTTTTGTAGCGCGCCTGATTGGGGGCTCTACTGCCTAAGCTTCCCAAGCGTTCCTAAGCTTCCTAAGCGTCCGATTCCCATCAGACCTTTTGATTGCCAAAATCAAACATCGTTTTAGATTGGTGGGAATGGCGATTAACTTAACTCGTGCAACTCCAAGAGCTCTACTGCTTAAGTGGAAGATGTTTGTCATTTACTTTAACGTAAGACCTATTTTTGGAAACAAAATATTCAATCGGCTTCAGCTAGGCGGTAGGACCCCTCGTCAGAGGCGGTAGCCCCCCCCCCTCATCAGATGCGGTAGGGCTCATATCAGAGGTCCTACCGCCTAACTACTAAGTTACCTACTAAGCTGATGCATGTTGCGAGCGTTAATATGGCTACTGTAACCGTTTCACAACAGGCGGGCCATATCCTTGTCTGCTACCTAATCAAGTACAAAAAAAGCTTCCTTAGTTACTCAATACGTTACCAGCTAATTGTTATTTAGTTCAGTTCTTCTGTGAGGTGAAGATCATGCCTCTCTTCATTTGTTAAATTTGTTAATTCATCTCATGGGCCACTGAGGGTCTTTTGGCAGCACTGTAGCGTAGGGTCCAATAATTTGTCAATTCATAGCATCTTGTCAAATGTCTTGTTGACGTCTTGTGTTGTCATGTCGTCTTAAAGTTTCACTGTTAAAAAAAAACTCAGTACATTTTGACAATCTGGACCCGACGCCTACCTAGCCACATCTAATGTCAGAAAAAATATCAAAAATCCCCTTTACTTTTAAAATCTTAATATACATAACTAGCAAACCCGGCGAACTCCGTTTCGCCAATATTGGTTTGTAGTACATGCTATCTATCAGAGATGGCGCTGTATGTGAAAAAAGATTTTCCCGCTTTTCTTTTCAAATTTTTCCAGAATTTTCTTTGCTATAAACCTCACGGAGCCCGAGACCTTTCCAACGAATGCAAAACCGTGGAAATCGATTCGTGCGTTCTGGAGTTATAGCGTCAGGAAGGAAAACCCGACTTATTTTTATATAGTAGATATGCCCTATGCAAAAACATTGTATTACATTAAATTTCGAACTGCTTCCAGTTGCTCGACAGCATTTGGATAACTAAATTGTTGAAAATTGCCAGCCGATTAGCAATTAGGCAACTAACTTGCAGCAGCTATTGTAAGTGAAGTGCATATTGCTTGAGTATTCCTTTTATTATACTGTCGGAGTTGTTTCAATTCCAGTGTATGTATGAGTATGCATGTGTATTTCTTAGGCACACTCTATTGCCTTAATCGCTTGACGGTTTCAAAAAATAGGCTTCGTAAACCGAAACGGTCGAGTATTGTTCGATTTCAGACAGATTTTCTCCGTGATACTATCAAATTGTTGAATGAATTAACTGTCAAGGTTTTCCTAGAAGATTACATCATCGTCATCAGCCTGTATCTACCCACTGCTGGATATAAGCCTTCCCCAATGCTTTCCACCAGATACGATCCTCCGCCTTCCGCATCCAGCCGCTCCCAGCCGCTTTCTTAAGGCCATCGGACCATCTAGTAGTCTAACACTTCGTCGTCCTATGCGCGGCATCCACTCAATACCACCCATCTGCCATCAGTTTCTCGGCAGATGTGACCGGCCCATTGCCACTTCAGCTTGCAAACTCTGAAGGCTATGTCGACAACTTTGGTTCTCCGTCGAATTTCTTCGTTCCGGATTCGATCCCGCAGAGAAACCTCGAGCATAGCCCTCTCAATCGCTCGCTGCGCGACCTTTAGCCTGTGGACCAGTCCGATGGTCAGTGTCCAAGTCTCTGCACCATATGTCATTGCAGGGAGGACGCACTGGTTGAAGACTTTTGTCTTCAAGCACTGGGGCATTTGCGCGGCGAAGATGTGACGAAGCTTTCCAAAAGAAAAGAAGATTACAGCATAGGTGGAATTCTTTATAAAGTGTGTGAAGACATTTTTTATAGCTGTTGATAGTGTTGTATTATCTGATTATTTAAAAATAAGACCCACATTGGCAAGTTTCTTTCAAGCTTCTTCGGTAATGGTTAATACCGAAATGCTAGTATATAAAAATAATGACAGAAAAATAAAAATCCTGGCAGGGTCGCCATGTAACATGTTGCGGGGTTGGTGGTTGAAGATGAGTGAAATCCCAAATATAGTCACATGGTGTGTATTTAGTGTATACAGCATACCAGCTATTTCTATTAACATATTGCTATGTCAACAACATTCGTCAATGTCGTAGCGCGTAACGTGTAGTCGCGGTGAAACTCTAAATATGGACATTTAGTCGCATATTACAATTTTTTTTGTTTATTTTGGCAACAGACAGTCATATTCATCATACAGTCACAGTAAACGTGAATTTTAACTGATATTAACAAAAGACGAAAATAATACAATATATGAACAGCATATCAATATATTATTATATATTAGTATATTAAGTTCAAGAATTATTAATTAATTAAAAAATATTACTAATAAAAATGTGTAAGAAATGTATTAGGGCCCAATGACAGAATAAATCATTTTATTTCAGTGTCCACAGGCTGCGGTAACAACTGATCAACAGGTATGCCGTATGTTAGTAAAAAAAAATTCTTTAACGAGTGTCTTTTTTATATGAGAGGGGGGCAAACGAGCATGTGGGTCACCTGATGGAAAGCAATCACCACCGCCCATGGCGATCAGCAACACTAAGGGTTCGCCGATCTGTTGCCAGCCTGTATACTCTCTTCTTTCTTACTTTCTTTCTGGTGACCTCACTCACTCGCAGGAACCTCAAGGGACTCGTTATTTGGCTGCGGTATTCTGTGAGGCGGAGGTACTTCCCCAGTCGGGTAGCTTAAAAAATACGCTATGCTCTACCGGTCTTTTCGCCAGAGCCTCGTTTGTCAGTCATCAGGGTGCACCATTTGCAGGCTTTGGTTCAAAGATGTTGATAAACCGCTTACACCCCAAATTTATGTTTACACCCCAAATACAACTGTTGAATGAGTTGACTGTCAAGGTTTTCCTGGAACATAGCATAGGTGGAGTTCTTCAAAAGATGTATGAAGACATTTTTTATAGGTGTTGAAAGTGTCCATAGGCTAACCGCTGAAAAACAGGCAAGCCGTATAAAAATGACTGACCTCTACACCTTAGCTTATCTTTAACGAGCACCTTATCTCAGAAAGAGCAGGAAATGGAAAATAAATAAATATTTATGGACAATTTGGGACTAGATGGCGCTGTGTAGGCGCCATCTAGTCCCAAATTAAGCGCAAAGCTTGTGTTATGGGTATTAGATAACTGATTTAAATGTACTTAAATACTTTTTCTTTTGTAAATACATACTTATAATACATAGAAAACACCCAGACAAAGACAAACAGACATGTTCATGCACACAAATGTTTGTCTTGTGCGGGAATTGAACCCGCAACCTCGGAGTCAAAGTGGCCATTGCTAACCATTCCACCACCGAGCTCGTCGACGAATCAATGTCAATAGGTAAATGAACCAGAACAGACAATCGGCTAATGATGAGGGGATACAAAGCTTGCATACAGATTGCAAACAAAGTTGCACTCTTCGGAATATTCCGAGTATGAACATAAAATACCCGGCCAAACATCCGCAGGTGTCCGCTATTATTGAATCCTGAGATATTCGCGATTCCTTTACCGATATTTCTTCTTAGAATTTTTTAACATATTTTACCATAAAGATACAAAAGGATATTCTTAACAGGAATTGGATATGGATATCATTGTTTAACTTTAAATGTTCGATCAGTATCGCTGTCGTATACGACATATTAGTAAAAAATCACCGACATCTACACCCTGTTTTATCTTTAACGAGTGTCTTTTTATATATATGGGGGGGGGGGGGGGGGGGCAAAAGATCATGTGGGTCACCTGATGGAAAGCAATCACGATATACCTAAAAAAAACTCGTAATAACGCGTTTTTACATAGTGTTATTTTATATACCGTTTTTATATTTTATATAGTGGCTCACCACGATCTTTAGAGCCAAAGCAACCTCACCTGCGTGTAGTGCACCTTGCCGACTAACGAAAGAGGTGAGGTAGGATACAGCTTATGAGCATTTGTAAGCTGCCCGACTGGGGAAATTACCTCCACCTCACAGAATACCGCAGCCAAATAACGATTCCCTTGAGAGAAGTTGTTTTCCTGCGAGTGAGTGAGGTCACCAGAAAGAAAGGAGTATAGGCTGGTAACGGAAAGGCGACCCCATGTTGTTGCTGATGCCCACGGAGATCAGCAACACCATTAAGTGACCTACATGCTCGTTTGCCCCGTCTCATATAAAAAAGAAATAGCTTTTAATCATCAGTGCCGCCGGGCTAATGTTCTGAGAACATTAGTTTCAGTGATAGTGAAAAAGTCGCTGGAAGTTAAAACCTGTCTTAACTTTCAGCGACATTTTCACTATGTGATATATCGCTTCTATGGCGAATAACGAAAAAGATAGCCAATGCAATGTCTTGATCTAAATAAATATATAAAAATATATAAAAATGTACATCGACTTGAAGGAACGACTTTTTATGGTGTAATCACTTACACCGCAAAAGTCGTTTCTTCAAGTTGACCACCACGATCTTTACAGCCAAATACAACCTCACCTGCACGTGGTGCACCCAGCAAACTGAAAAGACAAGACAAAAGAACGGGGTGTATAGCGTATTTGTAAGCTGCCCGACTGAAGTAGGTACCTCCGCCACACTGAGTACTATAGCCAAATGCACTTCCTTAAGAGCCCTATTACATTTGCACGCTGACGAGCTCTCGCGCAGTACTAAAGCCGCGAAGGCCGCCGGTGCATCGTTTTTTGTAGTAATTTTGAAGTTATATTTATCGTTTTTATTGACATAAGATAATAAATTGATGGTACAAAGTTTATTCATCATGAAGTAACAATTATTCTCGTATAAATTTTTCTCAATAATATTATCGTTTATTCGAGAAATTAACAGTTTACTTAAAGCGATTTTCGAAATTTTTTTGGTTAAAAGAATGTTTTTTTTTCTATATTAAATCAATGACATTTCAAAATTCCGAGGCCGCTATGTACTATGCGACTATATAACAAATAACATTCTATTTTTTTTATTTCATTTGTTTGGAACAGTAGTACAATCCAGGAGCTCAAAATAGTGAATGCGCGCATTTTATGAAAATCTTTCTGTGCAATTTTGGGTTTATTTAAAAAGTTAAGCAAAATTTACAAAAAGCGAGGCCGCTATGTACTACGCCAATAGCTATTCTGTACTATTCAATAAGTCAACATTGTTAATGTATTTTTGTTTCCGAGATCAAGAACGCCAAAATTGGCCATTTTACGCAAAAATCACAGTCAAAATGTAATATGGCTCTTAAGGGTTGTTCTGTTTCTGTGAGTGGATGAGACCACCAAAAAGGAAGAAGTTACTCAATCGGTAGTAGAGGTGGGGGTGCATGTGCGATATTCCATATTGCGAGCGTTAATAAGGCTACAGTAACCGGTGCAGATCAGGCGGGGCGGGCCGTATGCTTATCTGACGTAGAATAAAAAATCCATGAATGTTTATACTACTTACTTCCAACTTTACAGAAACCAGCCCGGTGCTCAAATGGCCAGAAATGGCTACTTTGCCTCCGAGGTCGCGGGTTCTATCCCCGCACTAGACAAACATGGGTGTGCGTGAACATGTCTGTTAGTCTTGGTCTGGGTGTTTTCTATGTATTACATGTATGTATTTACAAAAAAATGTATTTAAGTACATTTATCAGTTGTCTAGAGTGCCCATAACACAAGCTTTGCGCTTAATTTGGGACTAGATGCCGCTGTGTAAATTGTCCAGAAATATTGTTATATTTTTAATTACTTATCAAGTACATACCATATACATGCGTATATATACTTACATACATTCGTGCAGTATAATATACACATACAAAAGCCTAAAAGTGGGCTGAAAAATGACAAGGACGATAAAGTCCATGATGGTGACGTAGTTTAGAATAATAATGTTTCCTAATTTCAGGATAAAGTCTCCATTTGACCCGAAGCCCGAAACTTCTTTAGATACGGTACAATCCCACAATTACAGTTTCATTTGCATTTTATGTCTATCTCGCTGAAACTTACTAATTCCCTGAAATGATACAATACGTATAATTTTGAAATAATAATAATTTAAAAGAGGCGGCTTCAGCTCTACAAAGTCATCCTTGAAACGTTGTGTTTAGTTGTTTGACCAGCCTCCTTACCACCATTTATTTATATCAATGAATAAGCGACTCTATTTCAAATAGAATAGAGTCGCTTATTCATTGGTATGAATAAGCATTCTATTCAGTTATTGAATCGCAATAAGAGTTGCAGGCTGGAATAATTAATATATATTTTACTAGCTTTAGGGACCGACGGCTTAACAAGCCCTTTGAAGTACGGAGGAGCTCGAGATAAATTAGCCCATCCATGGGCAAGCTACGGTCGACGTTGCTTAACTTGCATATTTGATTAGTCTGACATGCGCAACGACGCCATATAGCTCCTCATATAATTTGCAAAAATAATTTGCACATTTCACAATATCGTACACGACATAATAACGAGAGTTCCAGCAATAACAGTCAATCCTTCGTTTAATTTCTAACATAAAGCCACCCGCTGTATATATCGCAAATAAAACCCCCTCTATTTGCCCAGGGACGTCAATAGCGAGTGCTCATCATGTGTACTCAAAATCTACATAGAAAATGTGCGAGTGATTGTAAATATGAGTAGGCTGTAATTTGTTGAGCGAGGGGCTGAAGGAAGATGCTGATGGATAGAGGAGCGTTGAACGCAGTCTACGTTTATATGGGTTTATATAACAGAGAATAAAAGATAGTAAAACTATTTTTATTACACATCATCATCAGGTCATTTTTAGTCTCCACTACAGGAGCACGACCCTCTCTCGTCCGTCTCAGACAGGTGGATTTGGCCTACACTCCCCACTCTAGCCAGACGGGTTGGGGAGGCCTGGTTGATGTTTTATCATGTATTTCCCTTAGTCGCCTTGTACGACATCCACGGGAAGAGACGGAGTGATTCTATTCTAGTCTGCCGGAAACCACACGGCAATTTTTATTATACAAATATATGATTGACGAGCCTCATCATCATCATCATCAGCCTGTATCTACCCACTGCTAGCCTTCCCCAATGCTTTCCACCGCCAGCCGCTTCCAGCCGCTTTCTTAAGATCATCAGACCATTTTGAAGGAAGGCGTCCAACGCTAATGCCAAAAAAACATAAGCAGGCCTGCTCCCTTACCACCAACTCCTAATGCGATTCAATAACTGAATAGAATGCTTATTCATTGGTATCTGTCTGGAGTCTCTTATTCATTGGTATGAATAAGCATTCTATTCAGTTATTGATTCGCAATAAGAGTTGGTGGTAAGGGGGCAGATTATTGTTCAATAATTCGTCAACTCAAATCTTTATCCAATTGAAGTCTATTTCTCTAAGAATAAAATCGTCAGCAAATGGCACTAACATTTTTAAAGCTTTCATAACCAGGTGAATTGTTGAAGTTTGTTCATGGAGAGACAGAGAGAGAAGGGAGCAGGGGGCCGCCAGGAATTTTTAACATGTAAAGCCAGTGAGCTTATTAGTAACATATAATATCATTTTGTAAAGCCATGTAATGTTAACATGTAAAGGTCCCGTATTTAAACAGATTGAAAAACCATGCTCTATGTGGATGGAATGATCTTTTTCTTTTCTTTTTTATACTACGTCGGGTGACAGACAAGCATACGGCCCGCCTGATGTGAAGCGGTTACCGTTGCCATATCAACGCTCGCAACATTAAAAATATCGCTTGCGCGCCGCCACCCCCGCTACCAACATAGCATCTCCTTCCTTTCTGGTGACCTAACTCACTCGCAGGAACACAACAAACCTCAAGGCAATCGTTATTTGGCTGCGGTGCGTTGCGGTGTGAGGCGGAGGTACATTCCCCAGTCGGGTAGCTGACAATTACGCTCCCTACCTCTATTTTCGCGAAAGCTTCGTTTGTCAGTCAGCAGGGTGCACCGCGTGCAGGTGAAGTTGGCTTTGGTTCAAAGATGTTGATGAACCACTAACACCCCAAAATCACAGAAAATCGGCATGGATGCCGGAATGGTGGAGAGCATTGGAGAAGGCATATGTCCAGTAGTGGATAGATACAGGCAGGGTGATGATGATTGATGAATGATGATGGTATACCTACATCCAAGATTCAAGATTTTATTTTGTCACTAAGTAAATAGATCAGGTCTGAATCTGAAGTCGATTTCCATCGGATTTTTTGATTGCGAATATCAAACGTCAGCTTAGATTTATGGTACATGAGTTCAGCTTAGCTTGTAGAAATCCTCTCTACCGACTGAGCTGAAGATGTGTGTCAATAACTTAAACGTAAGACCTATTTTTAGAATCAAAATATTCGATGGTAATCGGCTTCAGCTTCGGCGGTAGGGCCCCAGATTTTATTTATTTATTTACTTCATTTCATGCCAGTTCACAGAGTACTACTGACTCCAACACACTGGCAAGTCATACAAAAATACAATTTATAATTAAAATTGTCACATGTTAAAATATACCTACAGATTTTAGAAATATTAACATTATCAGTAAATATGCCACTATGAAGTAATACAAAAATATTTATGCAATTATAAATTCAAAATTGTCAAAAAATTCAAATTGTCAAAATCAATAAAAATAATAATATTACGATGTCAAAATCACTAAAAATAAATCAATAATATTACAAAGTCAAAATCAATAATTTATAATGGCAAGTACAGTTCAACTTAGCACCTTTTTCAGGTTTGGCAAATCATGACAGCAGCTGGACTAGCTGCTGTCATGATATGCCAAACTCAACGGATTATTTCTATACTTACGTAAAATCATTACCCTTCTTCAGTCGATAAAACTTTGCAAATTACATTCATGCATTGAAATTTGTAAAATAAAAATGTGTAAACACCATTACGCGGTGAGTTCTACCGTAAATTCAAACAACCAAATGGGTACAATATTTTAAAGCGTCGCGTTCTGTATACGAGAAACAAAGTGATGTAAAAATAATTGGACATTACGAGAGAAACGCGTTTTGAAACTCTTATTGAGACTTTGAAGAGTCGGCTTACGTTTATAATTATGAAAACTGTAACTTTATGAGTACCTATTGAGTCGAGAGCATTTTATACAAATGTAGATAGAAACTGCTTGTTTGCTGAGATGTCTAATGCCTATTATAAAAATATACTAAATAAATATTCCTTGACAAATTACTCAGGTCCATTTAGTCCCAAACTAAGCTAAGCTTGTATTATGGGTACTAGATAACTAATATTATACTTAAATACATTCTTTTTTCTAAATACGTACGTACATATAATACATAGGAAACACCCAGATCAAGACAAACAGATATCAGATATGGTCATGCACACAGATGTTTGTCATGAGCGGGGATCGAACCCGCGATGTCGGAGTCAAAGTGGTCATTAATAGCCAATCGACCACCGGGCTCGTCCATTATTTAATTTAGACTTTATGGTTTTCCTTTCATATAAACTATCATTTTTGGTAAAGTGATGTGATCATAGAAAATATACAGTAAGATAGAATCACAAGAATGAATAATCCTATCCCATAATGCCTTAAAAAGTACGCCATTTGGTTGATTAGCACCATCTGATAGAAGATGGCGCCACACTGCAGCTATGCAGCAGTATTATAAATATTTTTAAAATAGAAAAAAATCACTTCCCTCGTCTAGGTTGGATTTGAACCCATGACATTTCGCATTTTATATTTTCTTCGGTGTACTTGGCCAAAATCAATTATTTACAGCAGTAAATAAAAATGCAAAAATTCTCAACATGAGAAACCTTTCTGGTAGCTTAGTTAGAAAGAGCACTGGTGAGAGTAGGGAGGTCTTGGTTTCAAGTACCGCCTAAGCCAGGGAGGTGATATTTTTCATTTTAAAAACATTTATAATATTCCGGCAAGTTGGCCGAAATCAACTATTAAAATAATAATTAATGTAGTTAAAACTCTATTACATTTTATATAAAGAACAACCATGGACATCACGGCAGTAAAAATAGCTACAAAGCGCTTACCTACGCATGGTAAAGGAAAAATAATGTACATAAACACACAGAAAGATATTTTATCTACAACTTTTAATTGTTTTTGGTTAGCGCTAACGTTTTGCCGAACGGTAAGTGGCGCGGCGGCGGGACTAAGTGAATGCCGGGTAATTAACCCTGCTTGTTTCTTGCAACACTATTGTTGCCGTTCTACCTGGCTCTATAGCCAGGTAGAACGAAATTTATACTTAAATTCTGTAATCTGAGCTTAAAACTAGCTTAGTAAGTACATGCTCACCTATTTCCTAAGATATTTATATACATATTTTTTTTTTCCCGCTTAATTTGGGGTGTAGTGGTTCATCAACATCTTTGAACCAAAGCCAACTTCACCTGCACGCGGTGCACCCTGCTGACTGACAAACGAAGCTCTGGCGAAAAGAGAGGTAGGGAGCGTAATTGTAAGCTACCCGACTGGGGAAAGTACCTCCACCTCACAGAATACCGCAGCCAAATAACAATTCCCTTGAGGATTGTTGTGTTCCTGCAAGTGAGTGAGGTTACCAGAAAGGAAGGAAGGAGATGCTGCGTTGGCAGCGGGGGTGGCGACACGCGAGCAATATTTTGTCGCGAGCGTTAATATGGCTACGGTAACCGCTTCACATCAGGCGGGCCGTATGCTTGTTTGCCACCCTACGTAGTATAAAAAAAATAAAATAAGTTTAGATTTCATGGTTTCCCTTTTGTGTTTTTAACCGACTTCAAAAAATAAGGAGGTTCTCAATTCGACTGAATTTTTTTATTGTATGTATGTTATTTGATATCTTCGCGAATTGTGAACCGATTTTCAAAATTCTTTTTTTATTTGAAATGGTATGATTGCAAGGTGGTCTCATATACACCAAGTCAGGATCTGATGATGGGATCCCAGGAAAATCAAGGGAAACTGTTAAATTTTATAAGCACGTATGGTCAAATTCTTTTTTTTTATTTGAAAGGGTATGATTGCGGGGTGGCCCCATATTCACCAAGTCACGGTCTGGTGAGGGGATCCCAGAAAAATCGATGGAAACCCTTACAGTTGCAGGCAGAATAGAATTACGCCACTCTATTGCTCTGTGCTGGATGTCGTACAAAGGAATCTTGTGTGACGCAATAACTTTTCTCCCGGAAGACTGGCAGCAACGTCTCCCGGGCTCCGGGGTATTCCAGCAATATGCTGCGCATGCCAGCGGACATCGGTTTTTATTTTTTCTTAAAAATCATTATTAAATATTATATCAGTTATCTAGAACAAGCTTCGCTTGGTTTGGAACTAGATAATCGTAGTTTGCTTAATGTGTAATTTGTCCAGGAATATTTATTTAATTATATTTGTTAATTTTTACAAAAATGTAATATTTGTGGAAACTGCAAAAAAAAATCTATTCAGTGGTTTTGGGGATTATTGTCTACAAGCATAAAGACGAACAGAGATACAAAAGAGTAACAAGGCACAAACAAGGACACAAAAAATAAAAATAATCTTTTTCATGTACTGTACATGAAAAAGATTATTTTTATTTTTTGTGTCCTTGTTTGTGCCTTGTTACTCTTTTCTTACCGGTTACCTACACTTATTTTTTTAATAAATTTATTAAATGATTAGACACTTTATTTTATGTATATACATACTACTTTAAGACCCTTGTAATGAAACCTGTAATTTACAAATAAAATTTATCTTATCTTATCTACTGTTTTATTATATGTATAACACAATGCTCACTCACTACTCAACATCTCAAAATCAAACTCTCTACTGTGCCAACATCACTGTCATGGTGATTATATTTTTAAGGGTAAGTATATACCTAATATGAATTTCAAGTCACTATCTAATTTCCTTTAGCAGCTGGAGCTGAGCCCCGACGCACAGACAAGACACTCAAGTGCTCAAGTTGGGGAAACTTCCCTTTTAAGGCTTACGCACGCATCCGACAGAGGGATTTACTTAAAATCACATAAGGGACGTCAAAGTTCGTATGAAATGAAAATTACTTGCTAGTTAAGTGAAACTCAAAGAATCATCATCATCAGG
The DNA here is from genome assembly GCA_937001555.2 of Hypsopygia costalis. Classification (NCBI taxonomy): domain Eukaryota; kingdom Metazoa; phylum Arthropoda; class Insecta; order Lepidoptera; family Pyralidae; genus Hypsopygia; species Hypsopygia costalis. Next base: position 23,769,303 of record OW443338.2, on the reverse strand, counting down.
TCATTTTAGTCTCCACTACAGGAGCATGACCCTCTCTCGTCCGTCACAGAAGGAGGATTTGGCCTACACTCCACACGCTTGCCAGACGGGTTGGGGAGGCCTGATCGATGTTTTATAATGTATTTCCCTTAATCGCCTTGTACGACAGCCACGGGAAGAGACGGAGTGATTCTATTCTAGTCTGCAGGAAACCACGGCCAAAGAATACCCTAGTGATATTTGGTATAGTCAAGAGCAAAGCTTCAGTGTTGTTTATGACGTCGCAAACGTTCATAGGTTGCGATGACTGCTAACCATCCGTTCCGTACACTTATTTAACACCCTATTTTTTGTATTATATGCACGTTGGCAGCACCGCTGCTATTCAGCATTTGCATTGTATTGGGGTGTAAGTGGTTCATCAACATCTGTGAACCAAAGTCAACCTCACCTTCACGTGGTGAACCCTGTTGACTGCCAAACGGGGCTCTGATGAAAAGAGAGGTAGGTATAGCGTATTTTTTAAGCTGCCCGACTTTGGAAGTACCTTCATACCTCACAGACAACCTCAGCCAAATAAAAATTTCCTTGAGGGTTGTTTTGTTCCTGCGAGTGAGTGAGGTCACCAGAAAGAAAGGAAGGAGTAAAGTCTGGCAACGGATCGGCGACCCCTTGTTGCTGATCAATATGGGCGGTGATGATTGCTTTCTGATTATATATATATATATATATATATATATATATATATATATATATATATATATATATATATATATATATATATAAATATACCTACCTACAACTTTCAACAGATGACAAGAAGTCGCATTAGCCCAGCTAAATTATTATAGAAAATATTTATTTCAACCGAGACTCCCCCAAAGGCGCTACACAAATTCAGCCCAAAAAAAAACGAAATAAACAGCATCTTCCTTGTTTACATGTAGCGGCTTTTTCAAAGCAATGCGGTTCAACGACTTGCAGTAAAAATTTAAGTAATTTATACACAATTGTCCGTAAGTCAATGTAGTAAAGTCGAAAATCGAATAGCTCTGAGTTCTGATAAGGTGTACTAGGGTTGGCACAATTTTCTTCGTAAAAAACAAATCTTTAATAACATCTTGGACGAGCTCGGTGGTCGAATGGTTAGCAATGGCTACTTTTCCTCCGAGGTCTCGGGTTCGATCCCTGCATAAGACAAATATTTGTGTATGTGAACATATTTGTTTTTCTTGGTCCGGGTGTTTTCTATGTATTATTTACAAAAAAAATGTATTTTAGTATAATATCAGTTATCTGTACTATCGGTATAGTACAAGCTTTGCTTAGTTTGGGACTAGATGGCTTTGTACAGTCCAGGAATTAATCTTAAGCCAGTCTAGTCTAACCTCAAAAGACTTTACTGTTACTCAAATAATAATATTTTAATTAGGTACTAGCGGCCGCCCACGACTTCGTCCGCGTGGATTTCATAAACTAAACAGAGTATTTATATCTAAATCCGATGAAACACAACGATACTTTAAGTTAGAAGACCTACTGCAGGTCTTATATAGACCTGTATAACTGTGGAAACTGCATATTAGTACAGTATTTTTTTCATATACTACAAACGTCGTCTACCCTTATTTCCCTCCCACTGCTGGGATACGAGTCTCCCCTCAATTGAATGGATTTAGAGCATACTCTACCACGCTGCTCAACTGCGGGTTGGCGGTGCCAGTGTCAATGAGCGTGTCAGTCGAGCATGCAAGTTAAGCATCGTCGACCACAGACTATCCACAGATGGGTTTATTTGTCACGAGCTTCTCCGTGCTTAGGGGGGCACGTTAAGCCATCAGTCCCGGCTGTTGCCATTAGATGACAGTCGTTAACCCAAGTCAGTGGTCTTTAGGCGACTTGAAAACAGTGGCCTCCGCTAACCCGCAGTTGAGCAGCGTGATGGAGTATGCTCTAATCCTCTTCGATTTAGTGGAGACCCGTACCCCAGTAGTGGGATGAATAAGGGTTGACGACGTGACGTGATGTGACTGAGTGATGTGGATATAATGAGTGAGGAAGACCAAAATGAGGTGGTTGGATTGTGCGAGATATGATATGGGTAAAAAAGAGGAAACTGTAGATATGATGACTGTTATGATAAGGCAAATGGCGAGCTCATTTGACGAGCTCGGTGGTCGAATGAGCGGGGGGTTATCAAGGCCACTGTGACTGAGGTCGCGGGTTCGATTCCCACACAAGACAAACATTTGTGTGCGTGAATATGTCTGTTTGTCTTGGTCTGGGTGATTTCTATGTATTATAAGTATGTATTTACAAAAAAAATGTATTTAAGTACATTTATCAGTTGTCTAGTACCCATAACACAAGCTTTGCGTTTAATTTGGGACTAGATGGCACTGTGTAAATTGTCCAGAAATATTTATTATAATAATATAATATTTATTAAATGGCAGAAAAAGACGTACTACACCGATCCCAAGTAATGGGAAAAGGGCAAGTCAATGATCTTAGTTTTCTTCTGGGATACGATTGGCAACCCTAAATGTAATGATGCTGACTGTACAATGTTATTCTTACACCTGATAGACTGCATGTAAACATAGAGGTCGCTGGCGTCGAGGTGGCGATTGATCTATGGAGTTTTTCAGTCTCATCTGTATTTTGTAATTATATAAGGAACATAAATAAAGTGTTGGTTGAAAATTGAAAGATAGAACAGATCCTAAGATCGCCTCTAAAGGCGAAAATAATTAATATACTATGCATGTGTGACGTCACCTGAAAGAAAGGAAGGAGTAGCAGGCAACGGATCGGCGACCCCTTGTTGTTGCTGATCTCTATGGGCGGTGGCTTTGGATGGTGGATTGCTTTCCGTCAGCCATATAAAAAAAAAGGTTCTTCACTTACGTTGTTAAGACTATTTCGAAAAATTCCGCAGGGATCGAACCTGTGACCTCGAAGTGAAAATAGCCATTGGACCACCAGGCTTGTACAATATCATCAGTGTAATACAAAAACAGCAAAAACTTTGTACTACTTGTTACTAAAATTTCGCACACTTAAGTATTCGCACACTTAAGTATTCGCACACTTAAGTATATATGGCCGTGTGGTTTCCGGCAGACTAGAATAGAATCACCCCGTTTCTTCCCGTGGATGTCGTACAAGGCGACTAAGGGAAATACATTACCAAATATCGATCAGGCCTCCCTAACCCGTTTGGCCAGCGTAGGGAGTATAGGTTAAATTCTCCTTCCGACTAGGACGGAAGAGAGAGGGTCGTGCTCCTGCAGTGGAGACTAAAATGGACCTGATGATGATGATAGTATATACAGAGATGGAGTGTAAAATGCTGATATTTTTTTTTAATTAATCATTAAAAATACATTAAATCCTCAAAAAAAAAAACATTACACACACTACCATATATTTGACTCACACACGCATATTTAAATACTCGTTTGTTTGTTAATGTCACAATTTAAATTAATTATGTTCGAATTTCGAGCAATGGGCGACCACTTAACTAGTAAAAATAATATTAACAAAAACCGCGTTACATTTGTATACTTACAATAAAATATTCCGTAAGTAACTCAATTCGTAAAAAAACATCGACAAACATAATATAGTTGCAGTGACCCATCATTTAAATTTCACGTGTGCAGTTCCATGCAATTTTCAACCTCTGAAATACGCTGAATTAAAAACGTTGATACTGCGAATTCGGAACTTTTGTAGGTAAATAATTTGTATGCAAATTTACTGGAAATTGCTTAATGAAATAAACTGTATTTCTTTTTGAGTTTGTGACAGCTTCGGAAAATGGTATACGTATTGGACAGTGAGTTCAGTTTTTGTTTTGTCTGTCTTTTTTTTTTTCAAAATCTTATTAACACAAGTATTATAATAAGTTCGATCTCCGCACGATACAAATATTTATGTGCATGAATATGTCTGTTTGTCTTGGTCTGGGCATTTCCATTTACAAAAAAAAAATGTAATTAAACTATAATATCAGTGATAATTCATAATTCATTTATTAGTTCATAAACATCGGTAATAAAAACATTGGTGTTAAATATTAATAAAACAGTAGGAACAACCATGATTCGCCTTATTGGCATATGAACATAGGGATTTGAATCTAATCATCATTCAAGATTATTAATTAGGTACCTACTGAGTCATTTGCACATCAAAATTGATTTCGAAAAAAATGTTAATAAATATAAAGAATGTCATGAAATCATTAGATAATATGTCAAAATACAGGTCAGTGAATAATACCTATATATTTTTTTTTCATAATTTACTAGATATTTTATCATTTATAAATATAAGTGATCTTACCCATAGTACACACTTTGCTTAGTTTGGGGCTAGATGGTGCTGTGTAATATGTCCAGGAATAAGTATTGATTTATATTTAAATTTCACTGCTGTGTCTGTAATCAAGTCTTGTAAGTAACATTTAACATACTTTCCAGTGTCCAATTAAACCGAAGTTTGGTACTCGTGAATTGTCACGAGCATTTATGTGAACGTACATTGGTACGATCACCTAAATGCTGCCCTTTATTAACCACGATATGAATAATAAATGAAAATCGGGCAGTTTAAAAATATGCTGTATACCCTACCACTCTTTCGCCAGAGCCTCTTTCGTTAGTCGGCAGGGTACACAACGTGCAGATGACGAAGGCTTTGGCTTTAAAGATCATGCTACTTACACCCCAAAATTTATTTTTTAACATACAAATAGGCATAATTGTGGACACAATTGCCCTTTGCCTTGCAACCAAAATTGGAGACATGACTGTTCTAAATGCATATAAACGTTTGCTGATAAAACGGCGACCGGAAAATGCACATGCACAGGCTATAAACAGAACGTGCAGGATGCAATATGCATTTGTGAACGCATCATATAAATCTGTGGAATTTCCTGTGTCCGCGTAAAAGAAGTAGGTACAACTTCTTTTACGCGAATTACAAATAAGTAATTCATCACCGTTTGTTTGTTTGTTTGTTCCTCAGATTCTCATGTCGCGGTGTTTGCTACCAAACTCCTCCGAAACGGTTGGACCGATTTTATGAAATTTTGTGTGCATATCGACTAGATGGCCGTGTGTATATTGTCCAGGAATATTTATTTATTTATTTATCAAAAAATGTGTATAATATTATATTACATTTAGTCTACCACCCAGAACCATTTAGTCTAACACCCAAACTAAAACAAACAACATGTTTCAAATCAAAAATCATTTATTTCTTACTTGTGTTGTTTACAAGGGTAGGGACTTTCCTTTTAAGTTTTAGAAAAAACTTGTGTTAGGAAAGTCCCGCTCTTCCGTACAAAATACAATGATATTTGAATACACTTCTGATATGCGTACAAATAAGTTTGTGAGTAGATGTTAATGTTTATCTGTCTAAGCCCTACGAGGACATACAACTCTTGGGATCATTTACTAACTAAATACTTAGACAGAGTGTGAGGTTTGGGATGCGAGTGTTTTAGAGTGTCAGTGTGTGTGTAGGTGAGTGGGTGTGTGTATGTATGACAAATTAAGGGTGTATGTGAGTTTGGATCGTGACGTGTTTGTAAGTGGTATGTGGATATGATGATGGTTAATTAGTTTAAGTCAGATTATGACCTGGTCAAAACGGAAGAATTGCTGCAATTAATATTACTGCAGCAATTCCTCCGTCTGATCATAAGTCAGTTCTTTTAACCAAGCAGTTAAGGAATTCTTACATTGGCGGAATGTCATGGTGTAGATGTTATTTATCCTATTGATTTTATTATATAATAAGATGGATTGTACTGAAAATTGTTTTTTTGCAAATGAAGTTTTTACTATAGGTTGCTAAATTACGGAGTAGGGATTTCGTTTTTTTAGTATAGCTGGGTCTACGGAGGTGTTTTTATGCACTTTGAGAATACTATTCAAGATATACAGTTGCCTTACTGTCAAAACTTTAGCATCTTGATATAATTTTGTAGTACTGTATATTATTATTTTCTTTTTAAACATGACTTTCAAGATGGCTCTTTGAGCTCGTTTAATGCGGATAAATTAAGTTTTGCATGTACCACCCCATATTGAGATGCAGTACGTTTATCTTAGTATGTTTATCTTATGCGGGAATCAAATGCAGGACCTTTGATACTAAAGCAGTTATTAATAGGCATTGGACAATTAGGGGCCCTACCGCCTCGAATATTTTGCTTCCAACAAAAGGTAATAGGTTAAAGTTAATGACAAACATCTTTAGCTTAGTCAGTAGAGCTCTGGGGTTTCTAATATCTAAGCTACAACAATTTACCACCAATCTAGGCTATATTATAATTTTTGTAATTAAAAAATCTGGTGGTAGGGCTTCTGATCAAATGTGTTTGTACTTTTCAAATTAGACTCTCAAAAGTAATAATAATAGTAAACCTTGTTTACATTACGCCTGCAAGCAGGCTGATTACATTGACAACATAGTTAAGAGCTATAATGTATTGGCCGTGTGGTTTCCGGCAGACTAGAATAGAATCACTCCGTCTCTTCCCGTGGATGTCGTACAAGGCGATTAACGGAAATACATTATAAAACATCGATCAGGCCTCCCCAACTCGTCTGGCCAGCGTCGGCATTGTAGGCCTAATCCTCGCTTCTGTCAGGGACGGACGAGAGAGGGTCGTGCTCCTGTAGTGCAGACTAAAATGACCTGATGATGATGATGATGATATATGTATTAATGTACTCATTACAAATAAATGATGATTATGATTACTCTTAAAAATATCCCTGGATAAATTATACAGAGCCATCTAGTCCAAAACTAAGCAAAGCTTGTACTATGGGAACTAGATTACTGATTTATTGTACTTATTTATATTTTTTTTTGGAAATACATACATATAGTACCATAGACCCCATTCAGCCCAACACAAACAGACATGTTCATGCACACAAATGTTTGCCTTGTACAGGAATCGAATCCTCGGACCTCGCGACCTCGGAGTCAAAATAAGGCTAGTTAGTAAATATTCGACCACTGAGTATATAGTAAGTATAATAGTAAATCTTATTTACATTTTTGTTTGGTAAGTATATTTAAAATTGCCTATCTGTATTTTTTACAAAGAGTAAAAAATACCGCTTGCAAATGTGCCCTAACGAGCACATAGTGCTGCTAACGAGTGCCGCACTGGCCACAGAATAAATAACATAGATGGCCATAGAAGGTAATTAATTACCGATAGCAGTTAAACCATCGGTCTCGGTTTTTGTCATTAAATGACAGTCGTTAAGCCAAAGTGGCCTTTGCGCTGCTTGAAAACTGTGTCCTCCGCCAACCCACAGTGGAGCAGCATGGTGGATATACGCTTTGTGCCCCCTTCAACTGACGTCCCGTATCCCATCATTGGGATGAATATGGTTTGATGCAAACACTGATATTATTCTGTGGTGATACTTAGTAGACACTTAGAAGTTAGTCTTCTAAGTGTCTACTAACACCACATAATAATATACACTGTATCACTCTGGATCTAAAATATTGTTATGGAGAGGCAGGATTTCTAACACAAATATATTTTTATTTAAAAGAAATCCTAAATCGCAACACGGAAATGTAATCTGATATTGAATAAAGAATTTTGTATTTGTATTTTTTTTTTGTACTGATCCCTGAGTAGAACTTAATTGACTCTTAGAGTTCCTAATCGCACATAGAATAACTTATCCTCATTCCTACCTAAGTACTACGTCGTCAACCATTATTCTTCCAACTGCTGTGATACGGGTTTCTCCTCAATTGAAAGAGTTTTAGAGGATGAGTATGCTTTAAAGTTGAGCAGTGTAGTGGAGTCACTACACTGCTCAACGGTGGTTTGGCGGAGGTATTTTCTTTTAAAGCCGGCCAAAGGCTTGGCTTAACGACTGTCATCTAAAGATATGTATAATGTTGAAATCACGGGGAGTGCTCGGATGAGCTATTTGATTTGATACCTGCCGCTGAATTCCAATATCGTACAACTCGCCATAAATTAAAATTCCATCCATATCATCTTGATAATTGGCGATCTACTAAAGTACGTTTCCTAAGACATTTTGAACCACGAACAGTGAAACTGTGGAATCAACTTCCCTCAGCGGTATTTCCGAAAAACTATGACATGGTTTCAAGAACAGAGTTTTCATTTTCCTTAAAAGGCTGGCAACGGATCGGCGACCCCTTGGTGTCGCTGGTCTCCATGGAGGGTGGAGATTGCTTTCCACCAGGTGACCCACATGCTCGTTTGCCCCGCCCTCACATAAAAAATAATAATCAAATAGGTATTAACGTGTACTTTCGTACGATATGTGATCTCTTTGACTTTAACTATTTAATGAAGATAAATTATTAAGATCCCTGACGACATTTTTAGACATGTCTTGAAGCCGGGAATAAGATAAATAAATATTACTAAGAAGGGTTTCAAAGGACATAGATTCCAGAGCCGTAAAGCTATTTGGTAAAAACCGGCCAAGTGCGAGTCAGGCTCGCGCACGAAGGGTTCCGTACCATTATCTATAAAAAGGGCAAAAAAAATCATGTTTGTTGTATGGGAGCCCCCTTAAATATTTGTTTTATTTATATTTAAATATTTATTTTTAAACTGAATATAACTAAATATTATGTGAGTATTTCAAACGTCTATCTATTGCCGTTATCAATTGCGAGCAAAAACATCACGTTTGTTGTAAGATACCCCCTTAAATATTTATTTTATTCTGTTTTTTAGTATTTGTTGTTATAGCGGCAACAGTTCATGAGATACAGCCTGGTGACAGACGGACGGACGGACGGCCGGACAGCGGAGCCTTAGTAATAGGGTTCCTTTTTACCCTTTGGGTACGGAACCTTAAAAATGGTCAAGTAATGTGGACATGGTTTTTTTTAACGTGTTAAACACGTTATAAAAAAAAACAAGTCCACATTACTTGACCAATTTTACAAAAAAGGCAGCCTGAGCAAATGGGTTCTAAACATTAGAACCCTTATGCTCAGGCTGCCTTTTTTGTAATCTAACCCGAAAGTACTCTATTCGATCGATCTGTGCTGCTAAAGAACATTAAAAAAAAACAACGTGCTGTCTCAGCTGCTTGCAATGAGTGTAGGCAAATTTATAGGTATTCAAATTGGGTGTACCTTCTGTTACTTTAAAATCGTACAGTGTGTATTTTGTAATCTTCAGCGGTTTGCGGTTGATGTACTCGGTACTCACCTGAAGCGGATGTCTCTCTGTAATACAATAACGATGGGTTTTCGAAAGCTCATCGAAAGTTTATTCAAACTTGTTAATTGATGATACCTGTCTGCCTCTGCATATTGGTGAGTACAGGGTGATTATAATCTTTATCAGGAATCCATATTGCGTAGAAAGAAAGATGTTGCTGTGTTGGCAGCGGGGGTGACGGTGTGCGAGTGATATTTCATGTTGCGGGCCGTATCTTGTCTGCCACCCGACGTAGTATATAAAAAAATAGTGTGATAGTCAAATCGAATTCACAAGGTAAGCACCGCCCACGATACCATGTCTCTACTTAGATTAGTTTAATTATTCTAACTGCTTTCATTTATGTCTGTATCATTCAACACGCAAGTTAAGCACCGTCAGCCGTAACTTGCCCATGGATGGGTATATTCAACTCGAGCTCTTTCGTGCTTCGGGGGGCACGTTATGCCGTCGGTCACGGGTGTAGTCATTAGATGACAGTCATTGAGCCAAGTCAGTAGCCTTTGTGCTAAAAACCTCTTCGATTGAGAGAAGACCTGTAACGATTTCGTATTCGATTGTGGGGAGGCGGAAGCGCCATTTTGAGATGATTTTAGTTTTACGTAATATGCACTAAAATTATCTCCTTCTTCGGACCCGGCCATGTCCATGACACCACCACGCCCCATTTTTTTATTCACAGTGGTAACACTTTCGCGGCTACAACGGCCCTAAAGTGGAACAAACCGGTGGCTAGCTAATCGCTATACTTATTACATATTTTTGGTGTACTTTATCGTGAAATCTAAAAGCGAATAATAGATTGCATACGATTTCTTATCGCCGAGGTAAAAGTAAGGTAACGCGGCTAAACAAGATTGTATCAAAGACAAATGGTCTTTTCGACCCCACAGCCGGATTTCAATGGCAACCTTCGAATAATTGTTCAATAAATAATAATATTTATTGTTTTGAACATTCGTTGTATTTTTTTTTTTCAAGTGTATTTTTAATAAAGTCACCACACTACAACAAAATATAATGTCTACAAACATCTTGAAGCATCTGCTACCATCTTCTGGTCACATTCGAATGTATTAACTTGTAAACGTTAACTCGTATACGTCACCAAATTGAGACTGTCCATGGATGGGTTTATTTATCTCGAGCTCCTCCGTACTTCGGAGGGCACGTTAAGCCGTCGCTCCCGGCTATTTTCGTTAGATAACAGTCGTTAAGCCAAGTCACCCGCACTTGAAGTATGTACTATTGAGGGAAGAATCCCTTTGATTGATTGATTGATTGATTTTGGGGTGTAAGGGGTTCATCAACATCTTAAAACCTAAGCCATCTTCACCTGCACGCGGTACACCCTGCTGACTGACAAACGAAGCTCTGGCGAAAAGAGAGGTAGGGAGCGTAATTGTAAGCTACCCGACTGGGGAATGTACCTCCACCTCACAGAATACCGCAGCCAAATAACAATTCCCTTGAGGGTTGTTGTGTTCCTGCGAGTGAGTGAGGTCACCAGAAAGGAAGGAGATGCTGCATTGGCAGCGGGTGTGGCAGCGCGCGAGCGATATTTTATGTTGCGAGCGTTAATATGGCTACGGTAACCGCTTCACATCAGGCGGGCCGTATGCTTGTCTGCCACACGACGTAGTATAAAAAAAAAAGAGGGGAAACCCAAATCCCAGCAGAGGGAGGAATAAGGGTTGACGATGATGATAGGAAAAAAAAAACAGAAGTGTCTTTGTTTTTCCTTATCAGGCTTTTATAGATACAATGGGATTGCGACTTTATGGCGATCTAAGTTGATGACTGCGTCCCCAATAAAGGCGGGATGTGATCGGTTTATCTCTGACGTCATAAATGACAAAATCGCGATAGGAACTGAGATTTCCTTTCCTAAATTTCAATTCTGTAGGAAACGTAACGTTGAGCCTCAAAATTGGGTCAGTAGCATTAGTGCGATTAGAACTCTCAAACTGTAGACTTTTTTAATGAAAATTGGCGAATAAGTAGATAATCCAAGAACCTTGAGCCGCCAGACGTCACTTATTTTGTGATGAACAAAATGAGCATGATTGCGTAGTGTAAGGGTGTACTATGATCGTATGACTACCTGCTACCTTGGCCAGACGGCCATTCTCCAGGTATCAGGTAATCAACGTACGTAAAAACACTAGGTACTCATCTCATCTAAATTCCGATAGCTGATTTTTACGTATATAAATAAATAAATAAATATTGTCAGACAAATTACACAGTGCCATCTAGCCCCAAAGTAAGCGAAGCTTGTGTTATGGGTACTAGACAACTGATAAACATACGTAAATACATATTTTTTTAAATACGTACTTATGATACATATAAAACACCCAGACCAAGACAAACAGACATGTTCATGCAGTCATTGACCGCTACGCCACCGAGCTCGTCTATATATGTTACACGATATAGTTAAAAATCAGTAATCAATACTCCCAAATACTTCCGGTCGTCAGTATTACCTTACAGACGTTGGAATATGATCTTTCCAAGCAATGGCGCCGCCCATGGTTACAAGATTTTTTTGCGTTCAAAAAAGTAAATGTTTTTTCATTATTGCAATATTTCTACATACCTTATATCAATTTAGGCGTTTTATCCTATTTTTACGCCTCTACAAGTCACATAAAGTACACACAAAACAAAACAAGTCAAAAAACAAATTACTAACTTTTGAAATGTTTGGCGCGAGTTGATTGATTGCTCCCCATATTAATAAAATTGAAAACTCCCACAATAGGTGATCCAATTTACAGTTTTTTTTGTTTGCCGTAAGGGTCGTATAGTTCATTGAATTTACCAACCCTTAGTCACGGGTTAAAGCAAGAAAATAAAGAGAATTGAACAAGTATTTTTTTACACATGCCTACTTTTAATATTGTTTTGATTCGCGCACCCTCGTCTGCATGGAATTAAAAAACAAATATGCATTGTGCACAAATAAAATCTAGTTTTGGAGTGTAACTGGTTAGTCAACATCTTTGAAACGAAGCTAACCTCGCCTGCACCTGGTGCACCCTGCTGACTGACAAACTAGACTCTGGCAAAAAGAGAGGCAGGGAATAGCGTATTTTTTAAGATGCCCGACTGGGGAAGTACCTTCGCCTCACAGAATACCGCAGCCAAATAACAATTACCATAAGGGTTGTTGTGATCTTGCGTGTTAGTGAGGTCACCAAGAAGGAAGAAGTTGCTGCGTTGGCAGCGTAGGTAGCGACGCGCGAACGATATTACATGTTGCGAGCGTTTATATGGCTACAGTAACCGCTTCATATGAGGCGGACCGTATGCTTGTCGTGGCAGACAACCGACGATAAAAAATGAGCTGCGACAGAATAAGCCTTGCGCGCTGATTGGTTTAACGTCATGTGCCCCGCGTCGCCATTTCACTGGTTGTATCACCGGTTGTATAATGTAAACAAAGTTGTATAATGTAAACAAAGTATTCGTAATTGTAAATTGTTTTCGTGTTAAAAGTATAATCTTTGTATTTAGTTATCTATATGCTTTAACATTGTTTTGTTATATTTTCGATTTATATTTGCGTCCTTTAATTTTAATTTATGTTTGATTTGTTTCGGAGAGAACTTTATTCTTATTCGATTTGTTTTTGACGTTTTCACGTCAAAAAGCAGACGCCGTTCATCGATAGATTACAATCTACCTAAAAATAATTGCGTGTAATAGGCTATTTTCCAATGTTTAAAAATTGTATAAATTATTTAACAATATCGTATTATACACAAAAATATAAATGAAAGTTTGCAGATGCAAACTTTCATTCTAATATCTTCAGTCAGACTTTTTTTAGCGTCGATCAAAGTTTGGCGGGAAAGTCCATTTTAAAAGTATGAAATTATTAAAAACTAATATTTCCATTGGAGAAGTAATAAAAAATGCTATAACTTTTATTATGATACTAATCACATAAACGTAATATTTAACATAGCTATCGTACAAATTTCTGATTTGATGCATACAAAATACAAACCTGTGACGTCATAATTCGGTAGTCTTTTGTATGGAGCGTTTTGGGGCAGTCTAAAAATAGTGATTTTCAAATTACCATATCTCGAGAGATTTTTGTGCTATCGAAGTAATTCTTTCACCTGTGGTCCCTACATATTAAACCGAAAAAAATGTTAGTCAAATAGCCTATTGTAACGTTACGAGTACGTGTAAAATTTTGTATGTAAAAAATGTAATGTATATATTTGTAAACAGTATGTTACGGTTCACAATCTTTCGACAGTTTATAATCTAACGGTATTTACAATTTTACAGTAACATATACCTACATAATATAAAAAATGTAAAAAAATATATTTTTTATTTCCTCTTTTTATACACCAAAAAACGTAACAACAGGATCCGATTAAGATTCCTTCCTTTGTTTGCTAATAGGGTAGTTTTTATCCCTATTCAGTACACTCGAGGGTGATTGACGGGTTAACTCGGTCGCGTGCCCGTATAGGGTTTGATGCACATGGTGCATATTTAATGCAGTAATTAATTTTATAGTTGTTTGATTAGTGTAGCGAAAAGTTGGGTGTGGCTGGTGAATTTTTAAAAAGTAATGAAATAACTGCTATCAAATTGATTTTAGTGGTCGTATTTAATATGACTTCACATTCATTCTCATGAGCGTCAGCTTCGATCAGATAACTCTATTTCGCTGTCTACTTTTTCGATCTGAAGACCATTTCTCGTAATTATTTTACGATCACAAAATGAAACATCGGACGCGCAGCATGCGCCACCATAGCGATTTTTTTTTTTCGAAATCGCGAATTGATATCGGAAAACCGAGGTCACTTTACATTACTACTTTTTGATGCTCTACACGAATCCGAAGTCAGAATTTCGAAATTTTGAGTTTCATGGCAACGGACGGACAGACAGAACAACTTTTTTTTTTCGGAAAACCAAGGTCACTTTACAATTCTACTTTTTGATGCTCTACATGAATCCGAAGTCAGAATTTCTAAATTTTGAGTTTCATGGCAACGGACAGACAGAACGACCAGACGATTTCATAAGCTCAATGAATTTCGCTGAAAATGACCGAATCCGGATCGGTACCAAATTTGACATTTGTGAGATCGAGACTGGATCAATTTTGATTAAGTAGTCAAAATAACATAAATGACGGGCAATTCTCCTAATTAACATGTGTTAATTGCCCGTCATTTATGTTTGATTACTTCACACATTTAAATATTTAAATAAAAAAAAGAGTTTATCCTAATCTTTTAAACCGTTAAAGTTTTCAGTACTGAATCATCATCTTATACTATTTTTATGCCTTTAACCAATTTCCTATTTTCCTAATTCAGACGACAGGTCACAAGAAAACCTTAACCTAACCAAAAATCAGCTGAAACCTAACCAAAACATGATTTATCACATTGACCAAGTTTAGTCAGTATGGATAATAACTAATTTATTACATTCCCCATAACATACATATAACGATGGCAGCGAGGGAGTTGGCGCGTGAACGTTAGTTTATATTGAAACTATTGAAAGCGTCTAATAGCTACGATAACCGATTCTGCTACTCGATGTAAAATAAAAAAAAACGCTGATATCATAGATATTTTCCATTTTTAATTCCGAATTCAAAATTTTAGAGAAGAACCAAAGGAACACAGGACGACAATGGCAACATTGAAAAAAGGAACAATAGTGGGCCGTGTTTACACGGGAGCATTTTTGCAATGTGACAGCTTGCATTCGAGAGCCGATGAGAGCATTGCACACAGGAGTACCTACCTATGTGTAAACTAGCATATATAAGAGTATGTGTACTAGCTTTTGTGATAAAATTCTGTTTTATTCGTTGAACTATTATAATAAATTTGTTCTTTATTATTATGTTTTCGGCGTATTTTAAAGATATATTCGTGAGTCAGGAATTTTGGACCCAGGGGGTTGAAGACGTGAGTGGTGGAACGTGATGAAAGACATTGTGTGTTAAATTTGATATAAAAAAATTGGCCGTGTGGTTTCCGGCAGACTAGAATAGAATCACTCCGTCTCTTCCCGTGGATGTCGTACAAAGTGACAAAGGGAAATGCATTATCAAATATCGATCAGGCCTCCCCAACCCGTCTGGCCAGCGTGGGAAGTGTAGGCCAAATCCTCCTTCTGTCTGGGACGGACGAGAGAGGGTCGTGCTCCTGTAGTGGAGAGTAAAATGAGCTGATGATGAAGTTATGACAATTTTATTAAAATAATTTTAAAATTTTCGTTTTATCTATATATCAAATATGCTAGTTATGAACCAGAATTAAATGGATATAAAAATGTTGAGTAGCTCGATGGCGTCGTTGCGCGTGTCAGTCTAATCGAACACCCAAGTTAAGCAATGTCGGCCGTCGTCTGTGCATGGATGGGTTTATTTATCTCGAGCTCCTCCGTGCTTAAGAGGGCACGTTAAGGCATTGGTCCCGGCTATTCTCGTTGGCCGTGTGGTTTCCGGCAGACCAGAATAGAATCAATCCGTTTCTTCCCGTGGACGTCGTACAAGGCGACTAAGGGAAATACATTATCAAATATCGATCAGGCCTCCCCAACCCGTTTGGCCAGCGTGGGGAGTGTAGGCCAAATCCTCCTTCCACCTAGGACGGACGAGAGAGGGTCGTGCTCCTGTAGTGGAGAATAAAATGACCTGATGACGATGAAGTAATCAGTAAAGTGCATAAAATTCATGGATCCTTAATTTTGTATTTAACTCGCCGCCACCAGGGAAAATGCATTATTGGTTTTACTGATGTGCTACTTACCTACATGTAATTAAGGAGCGGGACGATACCTGACCTAGTCTGCCGGAAACCACACGGCCAATACATACTGATTACTTGCACCATAACAATATCAATATACACTAAATTACGAAAATTAGTTTAGAAGGGCAACCACATTGTAATAGTCGAACCGCCAAAGAGTCCTTACGAAACTCGCATTGTAAAGGTGCCATTAGATGAGTTTCATTTTATATTTAAAAAAAATCTAAATTTTTAGTTTATCTATAGACCTCGCTAGCAGTTTCAGTTACTTTCGTTTAACACTAATTTAAGTTTAGCATAAACTTCGCTAGTATTGTAACCGTGAAATGAAGTTTTAGTATCCCAAGGAACGCCTTGACGCTAGGGTCGTAAAAATAATTTGTTCCACTTGTGGCGAATTCGCTGCACGTCACGCCACTGCTTTGCCCCTCCTGGGAGCTGGTAAAGCAATGTACACATCGTCATTGGCTTGTCTTTTTCCCATTACTAGGGGTTCGCGCAATTGTTTTTTTCTTCTATTCATCCCTGACGAGCTCAGTGGTCGAATGGTTAGCAATAGCCACTTTGATTCAATTCCCGCACAAGACAAATATTTGAGTGCATGAACATGTCTGTTTGTCTTGGTCTGTGTGTATTATATAGTATTTAAAAAAAAATGTATTTAAGTACATTTATCAGTTGTCTAGTATCCATAGTACAAGACTAGATGGCGTTGTGTAAATTGTCAAGAAATATTTATTACCCTTATCTTACCCATATCATTTCTCATACATTCAATACCGGTATCAAGATATTTTTTTAGCATATCCCTGAAGTCAGAAATAAGATTATTATGACTGAAGACTTGGCAGGATGGTCTCGGACCTTAGGTTAGCTAGTAAACGGCAATTGAAATAAAATAGACATAAAAAAATTTATGGCACAATCCAACCATCTTTTTGTCTTCTTGTATCATTATATCCACTCACATTCAAATTCATCATTCTCTTTGTCCCATGCTATATATTTATAAGCTTGACATTTTACGATGTACTCCTTACGTTTGGCCGTGTGGTTTCTGGTTTCTGGCAGACTAGAATAGAATCACTCCGTCTCTTCCCGTGGATGTCGTACAAGGCGCCTAAGGGAAATACATTATCAAACATCGATCAGGCCTCCCCAACCGGTTTGGCCAACGTGGGGAGTGTAGGCCAAATCCTCCTTCCGTCTAGGACGGATGAGAGAGGGTCGTGCTCCTGTAGTGGAGACTAAAATGACCTGATGATGATGATGATGAGATGACTCCTTACGTTAAAACTAAACATAATAAATTGCGATGTTTATAATTTTATATATTCCATTGCTGAAAAAAGTGTGCGACGTAGGAGTGTCTCACACTTTTTTCTTGAGCTGCATATCAGGCAGGCCGTATGCTTGTTTACACCCGACGTAGTGTAAAAAAAATGCGTAAAAACTCATTGTAAATGCCTGGCATTTTACCCATCTCTAGGCCTACCCGACTGGGGAATGTACCTCCACCTCACATAATACCGCAACCAAATAACCATTCCCTTGAGGGTTTTGTGATCCTGCGAGTGAGTGAGGTCACCAGAAATGAAGGACATGCTGCGTTGGCAGCGGGGGTGGCGGCGCGCGAGCGATATTTTATGTTGCGAGCGTTAATATGGCTACGGTAACCGCTTCACATCAGGCGGGCTGTATGCTTGTCTGCCACCCGACGTAGTATAAAAAAAAGGTGTGTGCAACAACCTTTATGCCACAGGCGAACGTCGAACAGTCTAAACAGCGTGAACGCAACTAAATCGGCCAAGAGCACGCAGGCAGGACGTTTCTATAAATATTTTAACTGTCGCCCTAAAGAATAATGGCAATACCTATGACGGGGGATATCACGTTTACTCGTCGTAGTCAACGCTAGTTTGTCCCACCGCTGGGATACAATGCTCCTCTCAATCGAAGTGATTTAGTGCATACTTCACCACGCTACTCCACTGCAGCCGGTGATTTTTGCTGCGACGGTCTGTAAGACAAAGGTACGGGCTCGTGCAAAAATGTACATGGAATTTGCGAAAGAAATGGCTTGCAAATGGTACCTAATTGCAAAGGTTGTTGTTCTGTCAAATGGTAATGAACATTATTTTAAACCTTCTTGTTGCATTAATATATATTACTGTTTGAGTGAATGAGTGAGTGAATACATTTTATATAATAGTTAAGTCCTCTCTACAAGTCTTCTCTACAGATCGTCACTTTTTCTCAAGAATTGTGCGTGAAGCGATTGAAATGAAGAAATATATTAATTTCAATCGGGAAAGATGGATATAATTATCTGCGGCATAGAACCCAGTGATTAAGATCACTCAACCTCGCTTTGGTTTGCAGTCGGGTAACGGACAGAATACGGACGCGTCGGTTAGTTCGCAGAATAGGGATGTCGTGAGTGTAGTATGTCGCGGTACATGGATATCGAACAACACGGGGGTAGATGAAGATTTATCGACCTCGACAACGAAGACAGAGTAACACCGCTGAGACAGTCAGCCTGTGACCACGGCCGGTGCAACCTGGTCGAAACGTCAGGGATTATAAAGGTATTTAAATACCCTTATATTTATATGTATATATATTTCATAAAAAAAGACCCATATTGGCAATTTTTTTTGAGCATTTCTAATAGCCAATTATTAGCCAATGGTCAATACTGAAATGCTACTAGATAAAAAAAATACAAAATAATAATAATAATATTTATGATAACTAGCAATAAAAGCAGTTATGGCAGGCATCCGTCCCTCTTCTGTAATAGCCCGGTATTAAGTTCACCCAGATCTCATCTCCATAGCCCATTTATTTTCCATCACACTTCGCAATAGTCTCAACGCCTGCCGAGACCTGCTCATGGGTATATTGTTCCATTGACATATCCTGGAGCGGGTCACGGCGGGCGTGCAGCATTGCATCAGGCTTCTCAAGGGGGCCTCTGCACGTTGGATCCATATCCCCGCGCACGCCTATCAAATGACCGGGCTTGACCCGTGATTAAAAAGAGATAATATTTATGAAAACTGTTAGACGTAGGTATCTAAGTGCCCACAAACGTCCAATGGCTGAATCCTACCTGGTGCCTACTCCCATCCGCGAGTTTTCATTTATTAAAAACTAGCTTTTGCCCGCGACTTCGTACGCGTAGAATTATGAAATTAATTCATAACCCTGTTCACCCAGTTAGGGGTTGAATATCGAAAAATCGTGAAATACGTGTTTATTTTCTTTTAGGATACATTTACAAGTTCCAAGCTGAAATGCCCATTTAATATTTTTTCCCCATACAAAGCTTAATACCCCTTTCGAGATCGAATTTTAAATAAAATATTGAATTAAAGTTTTATTAAATTATGCCAAAGAGTAATATCACGAAATTCCAAACAGATCTGCCCCCTTACCGCCATCAATAGAGTCGCTTATTCATTGGTATGTATAAGCAATCTATTCAATTATTGAATCGCAATAAGAGATGGTGGTAAGGGGGCTGACCACAAACTAAAATGTTACATACAAACGTTGATACGCCCTCTTACCCCTTTCGGGGGTGAATTTCGCAAAATCCTGGACCTATACGTCGCGAAAGGAAGCCACGGTCCAAATATCACGTTTCTAGCTTCAGCAGGTTTGCCTCGGCGTTGATGAATCAGTCAGTCAGTACATGTTACTTTATACATATAGATTGTATTCGTTCATTGTGATCAAGTCCTTACATTTTTTGACCCTTTTTGATTAAGTAATTAGAACGTTGTTTATACATATACAATGTCATTTCTCGGAGACTGTTTGCTGCATTGCAAGCGGTAAATTGTATAATTATTACTGCGTGACAAATCCAATCTACAGACGTCCAGCTTTTAATTGGTTAAGCCCTTACTCCTTCCGAAATCCAAATAAATATAGTTTAAAATAAAAGAAAACCGGCCAAGTGCGAATCGGACTCGCGCACGAAGGGTTCCGTAATATTATCTATAAAAACGGCAAAAAAATCACGTTTGTTGTATGGTAGGTAGCCCCCTTTATATATTTTCTTCCAACTATGCTTTAATTTCATCACAATCACACTAAAAACTCAGTACAAAACGAGTCTTTAATGCTCTAGAGCAATAAAAATGTATGAAATTTCATTATTGCACAGTTTTTTTTAATCGCACCAAAAGGTGCCAATCTCAATGGATTAGCTCTATTCAGCCAGCCGATAACAATACTTTTTTTTTCGTACGTATTATTCGTTTCTATCTTACTTGTTCCAAATTTAAAAAATGATTGCTGCTAACTCTGAGTTAAAAATGAAAGAAATTTAAAAAAGTGATTTGGCGGGAACTTTGTTAATTTTGCTTGACAATATTTTTGGAAACGATAAAAGTGTGATACTATCTGATTTTGAGTGCTTCGGCTTCGAATTAAAATGGAATCATCTAGCGACACATTAACTCCGGAAAACATTCTAAATGAAGCCGACAGTGTTATAGAAACTTCTATTTTAACTGTATGATATGAGTTTCTTTTATCTACTATTCCTATAGATTAGTTGAAAGAAAAGCAGATTATGCACCTCGCCTTAAGTAATTTATATTGCCCTCGTGCCTGTTAGATTAGAGCCCTCGCTAGCGCTCGGGCTCTAAATCAGGCACTCGGTGCGATAATAAATTACTTTGTGCTCGATGCAATAATCTACTATTGTTTTATTTTTGTTTAACTATTTATTTTTAAAGTGATTATATAACTAAATATTATGTGAGTATTTAAAGCGTCTACCTATTGCCGTTATCAATTGCGAGCAAAAAAAATCACGTTTGTTGTATGGGAGCCCCCTTAAATATTTATTTTATTCTGTGTTTTAGTATTTGTTGTTATAGCGGCAACAGAAATACATCATCTGTGAAAATTTCAACTGTCTAACTATCACGGTTCATGAGATACAGCCTGGTGACAGACGGACGGACGGACGGACAGCGGAGCCTTAGTAATAGGGTTCCTTTGTACCCTTTGGGTACGGAACACTAAAAACTAAAAAACACGATTTAATGGTCAAATGAACTAAAAAATTAAAAATATTTTTTAATATAGGCAGAAAATATAAATGAACGAAAAAGTATTATTGTGAAAAAAGCGCGAGGTGCTCGATAAATGAAAAATATGGCACGAAACACTATATTAAAAAATATTTTTAATTTTTCAGTTCGATTGATCATTTGTTTGTTAGTATTTTTTAAACTAGGTATATTTATTTTTGTCTGACATTTCCAGAATCTGACATTTGTCTACTAAACTGGTAAAATAAGCATAAACCGAGTTTACAGTTCACTGCTTGCTTAGTCTCTCGTGAGTGTGAGCGTGCATCCGTATAAACTACCGCACTAAAGTACCCAAATTACTTTTGTTATATGTCGTTTAAACCACTTACACCTCTCCACTTCTTTTAATTTAATTAAAGAACAGAGACATATATCCAACTTATGTTTAATGTCTCACGTTTTAATAATATTTTTGCGAAAGTAATCGGGCATTAACGTTTAAATTTCTACCGTATGCCTAAACAATAGAGTTCAAGTTTGTTTCTAACTTTTGACACACAGAAATTGCGGTGTAACTCACACAGCTGGGTTATTTAGTCCGAAATGTTCAAGTCGGACACAGCTGTAAGAGCTAACGAACAAAGTTCTGCGACCACTTCAATTTGCACTGAATTGCATCTCTACTGTATTTAGACTGTGACATGGAAAACAACTATCGCTCCAGGATATCTCCTTCATCCCGACATGTAATACTGATTTGTACTTACAATCGCTAAAATGACATAAAAAAACAATGTGTGGTATTCCACAGGGCGGCATAGTATCGCTTCTTTTTTTTCTCGTTATCCATAGTCGTTGACGAGCTCGGTGGTCGAATGGTTAGCAATGGCCACTTTGTCTCCGAGGTCGCGGGTTCGATTCCCGCACAAGACAAACATTTGTGTGCATGAACATCCTGTTTGTCTTCATATTATAAATATGTATTTACAAAAAAAATGTATTTAAGTACATTTATCAGTTGTCTAGTACCCATAACACAAGCTTTGCGCTTAATTTGGGACTAGATGGCGCTGTGTAAATTGTCCAGAAATATTTATTTATTTATTATTCTATTCTTTATTGCACATAATTATGATACATCACAAGTGTAACTGTCACAAACAAACACAATTTAAAAAATCTTAGAACTATTTCAATTGCAACAGTTTGTAGTTTTGCAAAAGCGAGCTTATCTCTCTAAGAGATCTCATCCAGCCAACCTGTATTGTACTAGAAGCCACTCGACGTAGTAAATTAAGTTAAATAAGTAATCAAAAAATCCGACTGCACCTACTACAGATTTATTAATCGCGCGCAAGAATAATATAATTCCACAGAAGCAAAGCCGCAGGCAAAAACTAATATATCAAATATATATTTGAAATCAGGTCATCGAGACCTTTATCTTGATACCCATATCGATATATTTAGAAGAAGAAAAAAATACTCCAACGAACAATTTTGCGGCTCACAGCCGCCATATTGTTTTTTTTATAGCCTATGTCACTCGCATGATTAAGACAAATCTAACGACACCTCTTATGTTGAAATCTGTCAAACGGTTTAGGCTGTAGAACGCTCTACGCCAAATAATAAGACATACATACATACATGCGCTCGAAAAACATAACCCTCCTTCGGCAGTCGGGTAAAAAGAAGCTGTGACGCTTAATATTTTCAGCGAAATTCATTGGGCTTATGAAATCGTCCGGTCGTTCTGTCTGTCCGTTGCTATGAAACTCCAAATTTAGAAATTCTGACTTCGGATTCGTGTAGAGCATCAAAAAGTAGTAATGTAAAGTGACCTTGGTTTTCAGATATGAATACGGGATTTCGAAAAAAAAACAAATTCGCTATGGTGGCGCATGCTGCGCGTCCGATGTTTTTATATGGGGACGGATGGGAAATAAACATACGGCCGGCCTAACTGTAGCCATATCATATATATAATATGCAACATGATATCGCTCGCGCGCTGCCAACCCAGCTGCTAGCGCAGCAACTTCGTCTGTCCTGCTGATCTCAATTATTCTTACGAACATACATAACAACCCTCAGGGGATTTGGCTTTGGCATTCAGTAAAGTGGAAGGACCGCCCCCAGTTCCGGGCAGCCCTAACTCTCTGTCGCCAGAGTACGTTTGTCAGTCGGTAGGGTGCACCACGTGCAGGTGAGGTTAACTTTGTCTCAAAGATGGTGATGAGCCACACCTCAATATACTAATTACAAGTTATAAATATTCGTTACTATTTATAAGCTAAATCTGATTTTGTTTTTCACAATTATTTGTGAATTCTGCGTTGTATTAATATACTATCCATAATACAACGCAGAATTCAAAATACGATAAAATCCTTGGCACTGCATACTTTGGGATTGTCGTAATTAAGTAGATGCGTCATTTTCCTATCATGTTCACGTGCGGCATTTCTCGCAAAGTAGACGTATGGAGCAGTATTCAACATCAACGCCATAAAAAAATATTACAGAAACTCTCGCAGACATAAACCACTATGAACACTGGATCTTAAGCGAGCTTCACTATGCCCGAATTTACAATAGCGTTTAGAATTGTACAGCACATGTAGGATTACCAGATTTACAAAAGCAATCTTCTAACTTTTCTGCAACTTTTTTTACGTTTTCTCAACGCCGCCGTAAATTTGTGAAGACAGTAAAATCTTTGCGTGTTTAGAAAAACAAACGAGCAGAAGCTCCTATTTTTTCTTTTTTCTTTATCTATTTTTCCAACTACGTTGGGTGGCAGACAAGCATATGGTCCTCCTGATGTGAAGGGGGATACCGTAGCCTGTAGCTCGAGTATATTATTCTGTGCTGTAGCTTGCAAAATTAAGCATCACTCGCGCGCTGCCAATGCAGCAATTCCTGCCTTTCAGGTAATTTTACTCACTAGTATAGACCTAACAACTCTCCTGGTTACTAGGAAAATGTTATTTGGCTGAGGTCTTCTATCTAGAGATGGAGGTATCTCCCCAGTCGAGCAGCTTATAATTAAGATGTGTTCTGTCTTTTTCCCAAAACCTCATTAATTAGTCATCAGGATACACCATGAGCAAGTGGCATTTGCTCCAAGATGGTGGTGAGCCACTTACACCCAAAATGTATCGTAGTGCGAAGACAGAAAAAAATTCAAAGAGCAACAATTTCAATTTTTTTTTAATATACAAAACTGCCAAATGTTTTAAAATATGTCCGTTTCCAACGAGCTGAGAATCCAGACATGTTACGGAAATTCCTGTCGTCTGGTTATCTATGTACTGTGTGTCTATTGCGAAGATTGTGTCGATTTCAAAGGTTAGACGATTGATGAAGCCGGTGGTCGAATAGCTAGCAATAGCAGCAATAGTACTTTGCTTAGTTTGGGACTTAATGGCGACGTGTAATATGTCCAGGATTTTTTTTTGTAGTAATTTTTACTGCCATGATGTTTGCACACGGTCAGTCTAGATATAAAACGTCAACCTAGAACACATTCTCGACTAGCCCGGTGGTCGAAAAGCTAGCAATGTTCGACTTCGAGGTTGCGGGTTCGTTTTCCGCACCAGACAAACATTTGTGTGCATTTGTATTTTTCTTGGTGTTTTCTATGAATTATATTTATGTATTTACAAAAAAAAATGTATTTAAGTATATTTTACAAGTTATTTAGTAGCCATATTACAAGCTTTGCTTAGTTTAGGACTAAATGGTGGTGAGTAATTTGTCCAAGGATATTTATTTATTTATTAGAATTCAACACTTATTCATCCCATTGCTGGAATATGGATTTCCCCTCAATCGAAGGAGTTTAGAGCATACTCCACCACTCTGTTCAGCTGCGGTTGGCAGAGAATTGAGGTACTGCTCTCTAATTCTACTATGACATTAGTCACACATGACACTAATCTCATCTGCGTCTGACACGGTGTCGAGCCTCCGAGTAACGAATCGGGGAAAGCTCTTTGTCTAATTGGGGAAAAACTGGCATTTAGAAAATGATGTATCTTTCTGTGTACTGTGTGTTTCTTACAGATGCAGAAATTCTATGATTGTTCATGAATATATAAGGGATTGCATGTAATTTTGCCAAATAGCAATTCACTAGAGTAGTAGTACACTGCACAGCATCAAGAATTCAAATTCGCCAAGACATAAGTTCTTTCATACTATTCTCATAATGTAACGATAAAAAAAAATGGCTTGTGGCTGTGTAATGGACACGGCCGTGTGTTGTACGTGAATACGTTACATGCACTAAAATTATCTCAAATGCAGCGCTTCCCCCTCCCCGCACGCGATCATCAATAGTCCTTACTTAGCGTAATAATTAAATTCTTTGATCCTTCATCTACCCAGAGGTGTGATTGAAGTTTGGATTCGAAACTACAACGCCAAACTATATCCCCCGATTTTGTTATTATTAGATTTTTTGGATTAGCCCTGAATGGCATCAAATTTAAAGACATATTCATGTCAAAAACATCGATAAAGCGATGGCAATTTTATAAATACATATTCTATAAATGGATATTTTCTGTATGTTGTCTCATTAAGACCGTAGGACCGCGCTGGATGCAAGCCGCTTCCAACCGGTCTTACTGGAGATCTAGAGGGGAGGCCTATGTCCAGCAGTGGACTTTCAATGGCTGAGATGATGATGATGTATGTTGACTAAATAGGCTAGTTGCCCATGTTACAAAATTATAAAACCTTTCCATCAGTAACGTAAAATACATAAAACTAGAACGATCAGCGATCTTAAAATTTTAATAACTTATGTCCGACGTGTTTTATGTTCGGTCAAAGTTTGGTGGGAAAGTCCATTTTAAGGGTATGAAATTATAAAAAATAAATATTACCATTGTAGAAACAATAAAAACTACTATAACTTTTGTTAGGGCACTGGCTACATAAACGCAATATTTAACATAGCTGTCGTACAAATTTCTGATTTAATGCATATAAAATGCATGCATGCATGTGTGACGTCATTACGTGGTGGCCTTTTGTATGGAGCGTTTTCGGGATAGTCCAAAATTGTGATCTTCAAGTTATCATATCTCGAGAAGTTTTTATGCAACCGAAGTAATTATTTCACCTATATTTATTATTGCGACATCTTTAAATAACAAATCGAAAAAAAAATGGGATACAAGCCTATTCTTTCTATACATAGTTTGTATAGTGCAAATTAAGCATATTCAATCTTTCTATCTACATACGGGGCAGCTTAAAACTAAGCAATATGAACCTATTTCACAGAATAAATAATAGTATAAGTAATACTTCAAAATAAATCAAGACATATACATTGACGATTTATTTAAAACTATCGCTAGTTAGAGACGTAGTTGTACATACAAACCACATAGAATGAAATTGATTAGAATTTTTCAAACCATCCAGCAGTTTGATCATATGGGAAAATGCATATTTAGCTATTTACTTCGGCCGTATGTAATATATGGTGCAGTAAGACTCATTTATTGCAGCAATATAATAGATTTGCTGCAATTAATTACTCCCTATTTATTCACTACATCATTAGGCAATTATTGCTGAAAAAATTGCTCATGCAAGCGGACCTAAGCAAGCTTTGTAATGAGCCACATATTGGAATAGCGTAGTTGTCATGTGCTAGCCTCGATTTTAGACGATTTAGAGATTTTAGAGGCGCACACGTGTGTGCTATGATGTCTGCCACGACATAATTTATATAACAATACCTCTATGATTAAAAACTATCCAGCCATTTAAATAGCAACGGCCGACCTACTTACTCTTTGTGTTGCAGGCGCTGCAGACGTGTAATGTTACCGTAACCGGTTCACATCAGCCGGACCGTACCCTTGTTTACCTTCCGACACCATATAAAACAATTCTAATAAAAAGTTAAAAGAATATATTTTTTTAAGTAAAACTTCTTTAAGCACTTGACATGGGAAGTAAGCTGGTGAATGCGTGACGAGAGCGTTACGGAAACGGCGAACGGAAGTTGAGAGGGAGATATAAGTTAGTAGAGCTATAGAAGTTTTACTTCAGTCGTGTGGTCTTAAGCACAAGCGTTTTTTTTATTATGTTAACTACCACACGATGTTCTACCGATCTGTACAACGGATTGTGTTCTGAGGAGCTGTTTGATACGACAAGCCACGACATGGCCACGACCTCTTTCTAGCTTTCTCTTCTGGCGAGAGGTACGTCTAGCACCTCTCGTCATAGGCAGGAAATTCATTCTCACACATTGAAACTAAAATGGGCGTACCAGAGGAGTTTCTACCTCGAACTCTTCGGTTGTGGAATGAACTCCCTGCCAAGATTTTTTCCGGGGGTTTACAGGGTGAGGTTATTCAGAACACCAAACTTATAACATATGAACAATGCCTCGTGTTACGAGCGTCCATATGCTGCGTTGACTGAGGTGGACACTGACACTTACCATGAGGCGTATCGCTCGTACGCTCATTTATCACCCTAGTTGTATAAAAAAAAATCATTTAATTCAGGTGAAAACACCCATAATTGTCACAGAAAAAAAGAACATGTCAAGATTAATTATTATAGAATAATTAAATATCATTTAATTATTGGTTTAAAAAAGTGTTACAAATAAAAACGGTAATTGAAAAAAAAAAAAAATCCGACTGCTTTTCTGTGTATTTTGGAAATAAAAAATCCCTAAAACAAGAAAAAATTATGGGTGTTTTCATCTGAATTAAATGAATTTTAATTTATTTTTTATACCACTAGGGTAATAAATGA
The DNA here is from genome assembly GCA_937001555.2 of Hypsopygia costalis. Lineage (NCBI taxonomy): Eukaryota > Metazoa > Arthropoda > Insecta > Lepidoptera > Pyralidae > Hypsopygia > Hypsopygia costalis. The sequence goes on along the minus strand of OW443338.2, from coordinate 23,741,356 downwards.
GCGTACGAGCGATACGCCTCTAAATAAAATAAAATTAAATAAAAACGGTAATTTATTTTACTTTTAATTATTTTGATATATGTAATGTCACTCTCACAGTAAATACATATTTAATGACACCCCTCAAGCTAAAATGTCGCCATATTGTTTTTTTTTTTTTTATATTTATTGTAGCCTATGTCACTCTCACAACAAATACGAATCTAATGACACCTCTCAAGCTAAAATCCATCCAGCCGTTCAGGCTGCAGAGCGTGCCAAACAATTATACATACTCTCGAAAAACATAACCCTCCTTCTGTCGCAGTTGGGTAAAAAGTGCATTTTCGACGTGCATGCGTCTTTAAAATTACTCCCATAGGGAGGCAATTCAAAAAACGAATGATAACATATCTATCATCTTCATCCAAAATTAAAACACTCCAATGGATAGATGAAGGATCAAATTAATAATTTTATTACGCTCAGTAAGGACTATGGAACATCGCGTGTGGGAGAGGGGGAAGCGCTGCCATTTTGAGATGATTTTAGTGCATACAGCACACGGCCGTGTCCAAGACCCAGCCACACCTCATTCATTCCATACAAATCGACGAGGTCATATAAAAAAACCTTAGTTCTTTATCTAGCCTCTCTGGAAGCTTTATAGCGCCTACTGAGTATAGCAATTATTATACAAAATTATTTTGGAGTAGCTTAAATCGATAGGGGTGGCGCTCACCGATTGTTTTGGATTTAGCGGGGGCGAGTGCACACTGCACGGCCACAAGTGCAGAGGGGATGATAATGGGGTCCGTTTGATTTAGATGCTTCACGACTGGTAGGTATTAATGTGAATTCGTGACTTTATCAAAACATATAGGTTTTATATTATTAAATATGTTAATTTTTAAACCAGTAGATTTTATTGTTTCGTCTCGCCGTCAACCCTTATTTATCCCACTGCTGGGATACGGGTCTCCCCTCAATCGAAGGGGTTTAGAGCATACTCCACCACGCTGCTCAACTGCGGGTTGGCGGAGACCAGTGTTTTCAAGCCGCCTAAAGGCTTAACTTAAGGACTGTCATCTAATGACAACAGCCGGGACCAACGGGTTAACGTGCCCTCCGAAGCACGGAGTAGCTCGAGATAAACAAACCCACCCATGGACAGACTACGGTCGACGTTGCTTAACTTGCGTGTTCGATTAGACTGGCACGCGCAACGACGCCATCGAGCTACTGAAAAGTTGCTGGATAGCGGCATTTTACCAGCTGCTTGGGTAGTCTATGTATCTATAGACAACTCAGTCACTTAATTGTCTTTCCCTAGACAACTTTGTTGTCTTCTTCGGTAATAATGGATGATGAGATTGAAATAAATAAAATGTCTGTTTCCAAATATTTTCATAATTCGAGAGCTCGTTGTAGGAAACTCCTATGAAACCATATACGTCCATTTTAATTAACAGATCAATTCCAAGCTTCTATTATTTTAGTATGCGTTAGTTTTACGAGGGGGAATTGTATATAATTATTTTGTAAGGCATCCATTTATATATTAATATTATATATATATTAATAGTATATATATTAATAATTACTATTTTGTACAATTTAGCATTAAAAGTTTATTGGTCTCTAGGTAGAGTCAATCTGCATGTGATGCACCCCGCTGTTTAGTAAACTAGTTCGTGCAGACGAGCAATCGAACTCGATTTCACTTCAAAATAGATGGCAAAAACTAAACCTTAAAGTTTGTTGTGTTCGTGCGAGTTAATAAATTTGACTAGCTCTTGAATTATTGGTATTGCTGTGAATTGCCAACGAACGATTAATGGCCGAAATACTTAAAATAATATACATATAAAAAATAAAATACATATAATAAAGGTTAATTATTCCCTTTTTTAATATGAGAGGGGGCAAAAGAGCATGAGGGTGGGACACTTGGTGGAAAACAATTACCACCGTCCGGAGATCAGCAACATCAAGGGGTCGCCAATCCGTTGCCAGCGTTTTAAGGGAAATAAAGGCTCTGTTCTTGAAGGTTCCCATGTTGTAATTATAAGGAAATACCGCTGAATATTCGACGGCTTTGCGAAATTTAACTGAGCGACATTGTCGCAATTACGACTGAGATCTTTAAATAAAGAAAAAAAATGTAATTACACTAGGTACATGATGATGTATATTATTAAGGCATTAAGTATAAGGAATTTAGAATTCTTTAAAAATAATCCTAGGAAAAATATCAATACCATAGCTACCTACATATTAACATACATAATAATATTTATATTAAAAAATCTTACCCGAAAACAGCACCCCAAAAGTAAGTTATAATCCAAAATTTAAAAAAAAAAAACAAAGAACACACACTGGCACAACACAATTTGAACAATTAAAATAATTGAAGAAATTAAAATTAAAAATCGAACGCGCACTTTCCCGCGAAAGAAGTTCGGATCGGGTGCAATGTTTACAAATCGTCAAGCGAACGCGTGCGTGCTCCCGGCGAGCCACGCGCGGACTCTCCCGTTTACCGGCCGGCTGCCTGACATTTCATTTTCATTCATCCCGGTCCCAGTTACAATAAGGGAATGTTCTGCCACTGCATTCGAATTCAGAATACGAAAGCCATTTGGTCAGTTGTGGTTGCGGAAAATGCGAATTCAAAGGGGTCTTTCGAAGTTCATTTCTTAACATCGCACATTGATAAATGAGTGATAATGGTGTAAGTGGCTCATCATCGTCCTGAAGGCCAAAGCCAACCTCGCCTGCACGTGGTGCAATCTGCTAATAAACAAATGCTTTAGTGATAATTTTAACAAATAAAACCGACTCCAAACATTACTCTACATTTATGTATGTAGATACAGTTTGATGATGATGATGAAAAAAATATTTGATCAATCTGTAAGTATACTTACTCTTTCAAATAAAAAAAGATTTTTTATAAATGTAGGAGAAATGAAATAACAAACCTAACAGTTTAGATACAGGCTGCTGCTGATGATGATGATGAAAAAAATATCACAATCTGGAAGTATACTCTTTCAAATAAAAAAAGTATATTTTCAAATTGGTATGTAAATCACGGAGTAATTATGTAACAAACATTTAAAAAAAATACAGCCGAATTGAGAACCTCCTCTTTTTTTGGAGCTGGTTAAAAAGAGAGGTAAGGCACAGCGTTTTGTAAGCTGCCTGAGTGGCCTCCGCTAACCCGCAGTTGGGCAGCGTTTTTTTGACGTGACAACGTCTTATAAATTGGTTAGCCGGGTGACACTTCAAGAAACTGGCTCACGTTATGCGCTTACAATGAGAGCGAGTGAAAGGCGCGTGCCTTTCACTCGCTCTCATTGTAAGAGCGTCCCTTCTAAGAGCGAGAGAGACAGACATAAAAAGTGAAAGGCATGCGTCCCTTCCACTCGAAAACATTTTACCACTCGAAGTCGTTGTCACGTAAAACTTTCGCCCGTATACCGACTTTACAGGCAACCAATTTTTTTTATACTACTTCGGGTGGCACACAAGTATACGGACCGCCTGATGTGAAGCGGTTACCGTAGCCATATTAACGCTCGCAACATAAAATATCGCTCGCGCGCCGCCACTCCCGCTGCCAATGTAGCATCTCCTTCCTTTCTGGTGACCTCAGTCACCAAGAGCGTGGTGGAGTATGCCAGCAGTGGGATGAATAAAGGTTGACGAATAAGAATGTAATACTCCAACGACCCTATATCTACTAAGCTAATGCTCCCTTATGCACCATAACCATCGGTGTTGGGTTCTCGCCCACCCAACCAGGTAAGAGGGACCTTTACCATCCCTGGTCTCTTTTTTTTTATACTACGTCGGGTGGCTGACAAGCATACGGCCCGCTTGATGTTAAGCGGTTACAGTAGCCATATTAACTCTCGCAACATATAATATCGATCCCGCGCCGCCACCTCCGCTGTCAATGCAGCATCTCCTTCCTTTCTGGTGACCTCAGTCACTCGCAGGAACACAACAACCCTCAAGGGAATTGTTATTTGGCTGCGGCATTCTGTGAGGTGGAGGTACATTCCCCACACGGGTAGCTTACAATTACGCTGAGTACCTCTCTTTTCGCCAGAGCTTCGTTTGTCAGTCCGTAGGGTGCACCGCGTGCAGGTGAAGATGGCTTTGGTTCAAAGATGTTGATGAACCACTTACACCCCGTCTCGCGCCCAGTGAACCAACCAGACGCCAACCAGCACCGTGACAAGTTTCCCCCTTTTCACATAAACTAACAGTTCCAAACCCGTGATAGATTTGGTATCAGAAACGGATGGTAGCAAGCAAAGTAGAGGTGGTTGTGATGACTACATAGAAGTAGAATAGTACCTATATGAGATACTAGCTGTCCGGCAACCAAGGGCGGATCCAGCTTCGGCGCCGGGGGGGGGGGGGGGGGGGGACAAATTACACATCGCCATCTAGCCCCAAAGTAAGCGAAGCTTCTGTTATGGGTACTAGACAACTGATAAACATACGTAAATACATTTTTTTGTAAATATATCTTATGAACATAGAAAACACCCAGACTAAGACAAACAGACATGTTCATGCACACAAATGTTTGTCCTATGTGGGAATCGAACCCACGAGCGTTGGTGTCGAAGGCGCGTCATTGACTGCTACGCCACCGAGCTCGTCTATATATAAAAACATTAAGTATAACAATTTTTATTAGTGGTCCATATAGGTCGTGGACCCAGCCCAGTCCTGACCCCCTTGACCCTCCCCCTGGATCCGACCTTGCCGGCAACCGTTTTGCCATATAAATTATTCGCTATTAACAAAAATAGGGGATGATGGTAGAAGGCTGAAAATTTTAAGTTGTGTGGTTGTATGTAACTTTCAATGCTAAATCATAATAAAATAAAAATAATAAAAAAATGTCCATAAAATAAATTAAAATATTTAGAGGTTATCATTTAGGGGTATGAAAAATAGATGTTGTCCGATTCTCAGATATATTATTATCCGATAAACACACAAAATTTCATAAAAACGGTCCAGCCGTTTCAGAGGAGTTTGGTAACAAACAGTTGTTTTGTTCTGAAATTAAGTTTTTAACCGACTCCAAAAAAGGAGGAGGTTTTCAATTGAGGCCGTATTTTTATATGTTTGTTAGTTAATTACTCCGTGATTTATAAACCGATAAACCGATTTGAAAAAAACTTTTTTTATTTGAAATAGTATACTTCAAGATTGGTCCCATATTTTTTGACGTGACAACGTCTTATAATTCGATGGAGCCGGCTGCACGCATGAAAAAAATGACTCATGCGGCGTTACCTCGCTCTGAGGCGTTCCATTAAAATTTTCTTTTGAAAAATGCAAACATTCCATCAGTATTTTCTTATGACGTTGTCACGTTCGACTATCGTCAGTAAACCGACTTTACAGACAACCGATTTTTTCATCATCATAATCATCAGCCTGTATCTACATACATAAATGTACAGTAATGTTAGGAGTCGGTTTCTGTTTTTGTTAAAATTATTCATTAAATAGTTCCTGAAGAGCGCAGCAAGCGTTGCAACGGGGATAACAATGCGATAAAGTTCGATCATAGGTACCTAGATCTTAGAACATGTTTACAAGATACTTAGGATCCTTAATCCAAAAAAAAAAAAAAAACTCTCTACCAACATCAGATAATTCCTCGCGTAGAGGTAACACGTGACGCAGAGAAGACCACGTCTGTGGCGGCTACGGGAGTCGCACATTTCTTCTGTGTCAGATGGTGTAGAGTTGCAGAGACGACTGCAGCAGCTGGAGTAGAGACGACCAAAGTAACCACGGTAGTCGCATGCATCTACTAACGATAGTGGGTGGGTGCCGGCCGGCAGTAGTTTGCATGAACTAATTGGTGTCGGAAGCACGCAAAGTAGTGTAGATGAAATTGCCTGTAAAAATATTACCATTGAAGAAACAATAAAACAATACTACCTATAACTTTTGTTTCGGCACTAGCTACATTAACGCAATAACTGATTTAATACATGCAATATAGGTTATGACAACCTTTTTGCGGGAAAGTCTGAAACTGATTTTCCAGTTTTTCTCATTGAGATTTTTTTATGAAAAAAGACATAAATTTTAAACCACGACATCTATGAATTACCGAGTGAATTAAACAGTTTTAGAAGAAATAAAGTGTGAAGTGTTTTAACCGCAAGAGGTCGTTAACGGCTTGTGCTTTCAAAATAGTATCTAATTGGTCACGAGATGTCGCTACGTGTATCATAATGCATTTATTTTATTGTTTACATTCACTCTGTTGGATGTACCAGAGTGAATGTAAACAATAAAATAAATGTCGCCGTCTAGCAAACGATACTGTGGAGGAATGAGACGTAGGGCATGTACAGTCCGACTAGGAAAGATCTTGCAGAAGGACGCAGCGAAATAATAACACCCTTGAAAATTCTGTTCCTACTAATGAGTGAGGTTACTAGACTTGATGATATGCTGCGTCAGCAGTAGGGGTATCAGCACGCGAGCAATACTCTTTGTACTGGAAGCATCCATGGTAACTAAAGGCCAATTCTCATAATTATTTTACTATCAAGGAATAAAAGTTGTCAGAATCGAGATTGAATTATGGATTGAATGAAAATCATGTACTTGATTCAATTAATCAAATTGAGTGGAGCAAGCGGATCGAGCGGAACTCTTATATACGCCGAAGATAAAAGTCACCTTTGGAAATGAATGGGCTCCAAAACCACTGATGAACCAATTTTGATGAAACTTGTCATAATTAAAGCTTGACATGCTTCAGGTTTGTGTCGAAAAAAAATTTATTCCCTAAACATTCCAAAATGTTCAAGTTTTCACTTCTGCTGGCACTCCCGGAGTGTAACCCGTTTTTAACGATTATGTCCTTGCGGAATAATCATCAAATACATTTTCCATTGACATCAATGGAAAACATACTCGTACACTCAGCGAGTCAGCGAATCTACTCGCTCCACTGAACCTCGGTTTCGACCCCGTGGGCCGAAATCCGGCTTAGTTATTATTAATTCTTATTGTTGGCGTAATAACATTCATAGTTTGTTTAATTTTCGGTCATATTTCATTAATAAATCTAATAAATAAATAAATAAATATTGTCAGACAAATTACACAGCGCCATCTAGCCCCAAAGTAAGCGAAGCTTGTGTTATGGGTACTAGACAACTGATAAACATACGTAAACTTTTTTTTTTGTAATTACATACTTATGATGAGAAAACACCCAGACCAAGACAAACAGACATATTCATGCACACAAATGTTTGTCCTGTGTGGGAATCGAACCCACGAGCGTTGGTGTCGATGCCGCGTCATTGACCGCTACGCCACCGAGCTCGTCAAATCTAATATCTCGTCAAATCTACTAATCGTCAAGTCTAATCTAATACATATATAAAATTCTCGTGTCACAATGTTAGTTAAGAGTTAACCATACTCCTCCGAAACGGCTTGACCGATTTTTATGAAATTTTGTGTGCATATCGGGTAGGTCTGAGAATAGGTTGTTATCTAAGTATTTTTATGGCAAAGCAACGTTTGCCGGGTCAGCTAATAATAATACATAAATTAGACGAAGTTGAAGTTTCATATTGTGATATGAGAATACCAAACTTGACATTTGTGAGATCGAGACTGAATCGAAACTGAATTTTGACTACACTGTAATTACGAGAATTACCCGTCAGGTTTATATCAGGCGCGCCCTGTTTTTATCTGGCTTGCGGTCTACTATAAAAAAATATAGAGCCTCCTTCAGATAATTTTAAATAAAAAAAGAGCAAAAAATATTCCGATGCCTAGTGATGCTGCGTAGGGCATTTTTGCAAGTAATTGGCAATGCAAACAAAGCGTGACGTGGATTACCTTCCGCCCAAAGTTCCGCCTTTCAACGCCATTACTACAAGATAATAAACTTTCAGTGAAACACTTCCTGGGATATGTATAAAATTGCATCTACCAAAGAATTTTGTAGTAATCATATTCCAGAATAATGTGAACATTATAAAAATTGTTCGTTTACCTGACTCCTTTATTTAGATTGTGAGATTATGTTTGTCTCTACATTTCAAGGTTTATTTCAAATGATATAGGATACTATCCTATAATGATATAGGAGAGATACTCTCTGTGTATCTGGCCGTGTGGTTTTTTCCGGCAGACTAGAATAGAATCACACCGTCTCTTCCCGTGGATGTCGTACAAGGCGACTAAGTGAAATACATTGTAAAACATCGATCAGGCCTCCCCAACCCGTCTGGCCAGCGTGGGAAGTGTAGGCCAAATCCTCCTTCTGTCTGAGAGGGAAGAGAGAGGGTCGTGCTCCTGTAGTGGAGACTAAAATCACCTGATGATGACTTTCTGTGTATTCAAAATTTTAGCTTAAAATCTAAAAGATTTATATTGTATGTCTTTACTTGGAGGTGCAAGTGGTTCATCAACATCTCTGAACTCAAGCCAACCTCCCTGCACCTTGTGCATCGTGCTAACTGACAAACTCTCTGAGGCTTTGACGAAAAGAGAGGTAGGGCATAGCGTGTTTTTTAAGCTGCCCAAGTGGGGAAGTACCTCCAAATCAAATCAAAATATCTTTATTCCTTGGACTTTATAAAGTACTTAGAAACGTCATTAGAACGTCGTCATAAGAACATGTATCTAAATCCACCTTACAGAATACCGCAGCCAAATAACAATTCACATGTGGGTTGTTGTGTTCCTGCGAGTGAGAGGTCTCCAAAAAAAAAAAAGAGTATAGACTGGCAACAGTTCGGCGACCCTTTGGTGTTGCTGATCTCCATTGGCGGTAGTGATTGCTTTCCATTAGGAGACCGACATGCTCCATATTGTGTATATGCATTCGTCGTATAGCTCAAACGGGCTCACAGTTTATTTGTATATTATATAATATAAATTAAACATTTTTAGCCGTTTCGTTTTGCCTAATGTGCATATTAGCCGGCTAAATTGAAGTTAATGTTTACACCTTTCTTTATCTTTCTTTAGCCGTGATACATGCACTTTATTTTTTATATATTTATCTTTTACAAAATACATGCATATATTTTTTAGTTAATTAATTCAGGTGTTATTTTGCGGAAGTCAAATTTACAGGCAATTTGATTTACACTACTTTGCGTGATTCCGCCACCAATTAGTTCATGAAAACTACTGCCGGCCGGCACCCACCCACTACCGTTAGTAGTTACATGCGACTGCCGTGGCTGCTTTGGTCGTCTCTTTTTCGGTCGTCGTTTGGTCGGAGACGACCATAGCAGCCACGGCAGTCGCATGCAACTACTAACGGTAGTGGGTGGGTGCCGCCCGGCAGTAGTTTGCATGAACTAATTGGTGGCGGAAGCACGCAAAGTAGTGTAGATGAAATTACATACATTTTTTTACAATAGAGGCACTGATTTAAAAACCACTGAGGTTTGTCTTTAATGCCGAGTAAATTAGAGGTCACATTAAAACTTAGTAATAGATAAATCCAATCGTATTCGCATAGCCTATAAAATCAACGAGATTTAACTACTACGTTAATAAATATGAGTTTTATTAATTTTGTGGATTACGAGAAAGAAACTTGGTTTCTGGAATCCTTACAGCGTTGCCAAGTCGACCACCGCTATATCGAGGTGCTGAAATAGCGGTATAGTGCTGCGACAATGCATCCTCCCTGCAATGACCTATGGTGCAGATACTTGGACACCGAGCATCGGACTGGTCCACAGGTTAAAAGCGCAGCGAGCGATGGAGAGAGCTAATGCTCGGGGTTTCTCTGATGGATCGAATCCGGAACGAAGAAATTCGAAGGAGAACCAAAAATGTCGACATAGCCTTCAGAGTTGAAGTGGCAATGGGCCGGTCACATCTGCCGAGTAAGTGATGGCAGATGGGGAATAAGGTATTAGAGTGCAGGCCGGGCATAGGACAACGAAGCGTTGGACGCCCTCGTTCTGGATGGACCTTAAGAAAGAGGCTGGAGGCGGTAGGTAGGCGGAGGATCGTATTTGGTGGAAAGCATTGGGTAAGGCTTATATCCATCAGTGGGTAGATACAGGCTGGTATATATAGGTAAGTTTCCTATAGGAAACAGCCGAGTCTATAAATAAATATAATTACACACGGCCATCTAGTCCCAAACTAAGCAAAGCTTGTAGTATAGGTACTAGATAACTGATGTAATACTTAAATACATTTTTTTTTTGTAAATACATACATATACTCGTATTACATAGTAAACACCCAGACCAAGACAAACAGGTATGTTCATGCACACAAATATTTGTCTTGTGCGGGGATCGAACCCGAGACCTCGGAGTCAAGGTGGCCATTGCTAACCATTCGACCACCGAGCTCGTCGTGTATTTTACAAATATTGATGAAGGAAAGACTTATACCTTACATGTCGTTACATTGTATCCTTATCCGTAGGTGCTAGCTACGTTTACAATAACTGCTCATTAAATTTAATGGCGCTATAAATTTTATTATATAAAGCTTATAGTAGAGTTAAGGCGTCGTCACACGAGTATTTTACACGGCGGCGCTAAAACTTTACAACTAGCTGTCATGTGTTTACACGTGTCGTATGTTATGTGTTAACATAGTTCAGATGCAATATCAGCTTTTGACTAACACTATACGATATTACTAATTATATACTCGTTTTGCCTGCGTATTCGCTGGTGAATATATTAACAAAACAAAAAGCACATTTGCACGGGTAAAACTCTAGTGGTTTACGCGGCACGCTGAAGTAAAGCTTGCAGTCGGCATGATTTGTTTTGTATAGCAGAGGGGTCAAACGAGCATGTGGGTCACCCGGTAGAGAGCAATCACCACCACCCATGGAGATCAGCAAAACCTATGGGTCGCCGATCCGTTACCAGCCTTTTAAGGGAAACAAATACTTTGTCCTTGAAGGCCCCCATGTCGTAATTGTAACTTAAGAAAGTTAGGTGTAAACATAAAATTAAATTAAGCCGGCTCATGTGCGCGAAATGCAATGGCTTTAATTTATATTATATAATATTTCAAATACATAATGGATACACAGGTTTACATAGAGAAGGTCCTACATACAAAAGTCCATCCTCAAGAACTTTGGCATTTATATATTAGGTTAATAATCTAAGCTATGCAATAGATTTCGAATTTGACCTAATATTCACTATTAGGTCACATCGAAATCTATTATTACTTATACTGTGTTATTTTGTGGTTATTACCGTGATATTACCGTGCTATAGATTATTTTATCCGATAAGCATATTCAGGGTGGTAAATGTACGGGCAGCTACCCTAACAGTTTAACACAGGAAAACTGTGTTTTAGAAGACTCCTAGTGAATTTATTAAATATTTCAAGAAACATTCACAGATTTGATAAAAAGAGAGTACAGTTTCCCGGATTTTCTGGGTATCTGTAATATTTGTACATAAGATAACGCAATATCTCTACATAACTCATAAAAATTAAATCTGCAAGAGATCTCTACCTGCTAACCCGTTTTTATTACGGTAATCGATCAGCCTAAGCTGAAGCCGATTCCCATCCATCTTTTTGAAAGCGAAAATAAAATTTCAGCTTGGATTACTAGTAATTGTCAATTGAGAGCCTAGTCGACTAATCTGAAAATGTTTGCCATTAACTTCAGACGTATTTTTGGAATCAAAATATTCGTACTGAATTGGCTTCAGCTTTGGCGGTAGGCCCCTTGGTATATAAGGCTTGGAAAGTATGTAAAAAAAATAAAAAAATAAACTTTTTCAAAACCAGTGAACACTTGCAATATAATACAAAAATGCTATTGTAAATATTTTTTTCAGTACCTATCTATAACGGTGGTAACCGTTTACCATCTGGATTAGTGTATAATACAATTGATTGTCCTATATGAGCGATATCGGGGCAAGATGCTATTATAAACCAATGTCCTCTGTGGTTGGGAGCTTGGGAGCAAAACGAAACCTCGAGAGAAAATATTAGTTTTTTTTTTTTTTTTTTTTATACTACGTCGGGTGGCAGACTAGCATACGGCCCGCCTGATGTGAAGCGGTTACCGTAGCCATATTAACGCTTGCAACATAAAATATTGCTCGCGCGCCGCCACCCCCGCTGCTAACGCAGCTCCTTCATTTCTTTCTGGTGACCTCACTCACTCGCAGGAACACAACAATCCTCAAGGGAATTGTTATTTGGCTGCGGTATTCTGTGAGGTGGAGGTACATTCCCCAGTCGGGTAGCTTACAATTACGCTCCCTACCTCTCTTTTCGCCAGAGCTTCGTTTGTCACTCAGCAGGGTGCACCACGTGCAGGTGAAGTTGGTTTTGGTTCAAAGATGTTGATGAACCACTTACACCCCGAGTAATAATAATCTGGTTCGCAATATAGGTAGGGGAAAAAGTCTTTTCGCATTTTAGTATGTATGAACTTGTAATAAAATCTCTTTGGTTATACCATTTGTATCTGGCAGGTTTTGATATCTTTACAAAGTTTAAATTTTAAAAAAGATAATTCCAAATTCAAATTAGGTAAATGTGTGATTTTCATTTGTTTTTTTTACTGTCAAGATGAGTGAATCTAATGAAGAAATTCGATTCATTTTAAAATTTTACTACAAAAAAAGTAAAAATGCAACGCAAGCTGCGAAAAAAATTTGTGACGTTTATGGATCTAGTGCAGTGTCTGTGAGAGTAGCACAAATTTGGTTTAAGCGTTTTCAATCAGGAAATTTTGATGTGAAAGATGCACGTCACTCTGGTCGCCCTGTTACGGATAAAATGGATGCCATTTTTGAAAAAGTGGAGCAAGATCAGCATATCAGTAGTTACGACGTAGCTGAAGAATTAGGAATTGACCACAAAACAGTTTTGGCGCATTTGAAAAAAGCTGGGTACACTAAAAAGCTCGATATTTGGGTGCCTCACGATCTCACTGAAAGAAACTTAATGAACCGTGTACTCATTTGCGATTCTTTACTACGACGTAATGAAAGCGAACCGTTTTTGAAAAAGCTTATAACTGGTGATGAAAAGTGGATCACGTACGACAAGAACGTGCGAAAAAGGTCGTGGTCAAAGGCCGGTCAGTCTTTACAGACTCTGGCAAAACCCGGGTTAACCCGCAATAAGGTGATGCTATGTGTATGGTGGCATTGGAAGGGCATTATTCATTATGAGCTGTTACCGCCAGGCAGGACTATCGATTCTGAACTCTACTGTGAACAACTGATGAGATTAAAGCAAAAAGTTGAGAGAAAGCGGCCGGAATTAATTAACAGAAGGAGTGTGATTTTTCATCATGATAACGCTAGACCTCACACATCTTTAGCCACTCAGCAAAAATTTAGAGAGTTTGACTGGAAAGTGTTAATGCATCCGCCGTATAGTCCTGACCTTGCACCTTCTGATTTCCACCTGTTTCGGTCTCTTCAGAATTCTTTAGGCAATGTCAGGTTAACATCACGAGAAGACTGCCAAAACCACTTGTCGTGGTTTTTTGAACAGAAGTCCCAAAATTTCTATAGTAATGGGATCATGTCTCTACCTACAAGATGGCAAAAAGTTATCGAACAAAATGGCACCTACATACTTTAGTTAAATGTAAATAAACTTTAGTAAAAAATGTTTTGAATTTTCATATAAAATACGAAAAGACTTTTTCCCCAACCTAATATAATATATTGAATCAGAACCAGAATAATTTATTTGTGGAATACAGTTTCTGAGGACTCTATAATACTAGTATTGTAAATCAATGTCGTTTGAGGTTGGAAGCAAAATAAATCCTCGAGAGGAAATATTAGTAACTCGGGCCGCAATAAATATAATATATAGAATCAGAATCAGAATAACTTATTTGAGGAATGCAGATCAAGAATCAGAATCATTTATGTGTAAAATACAGTTTGTTACAAATCTTAATTTTTCTTATGTAGTGTGTATAACATTGTATTCAGCTGTTATCAGGCGTACAAATATAATATAAATGTCAAAATTAAATAGGATAAACATTATATAAAAATTAAGTTACAATTGTCCATCTAATTTATTAAAGTCAACAAGAATATTACAATGTCAAGATAATTCAAATTAAATAAATTTCGTATACACAATAATACGAGTATGATATAAGTCGCGACGTATACATATAATATCGCTATTTACGTAGTATATGCATAAATATTCATTTTTTATGCCTTTAGGTACTTCTGCGCAACAGAATGCATAAATTAATATTAAGCCGTTTCCTCCTCATTTATTGATTACATGTTCAGAACATTCTTTTTAAAATTAACTTTGATGTTTTAGCTGAGGGTCCCTGACTGGCGGTGGAATGTTATTCCAACAATATTCCGCAATATGTCTTCTGTTAATCCATATTATTTGACTTAATATTCTACTAGAGTTGCGAAACTACTACTAGAAATTAGAACCTTGTTTAGGTGGACGCTGACAATATACATAGCAGATACTTGACCACTCATTCATCACGGGTTGAACAAAGTAGAATTTATGCTCTACTATACGGACAGAAGTTCGCGTAAAGACTGGTGTACACGAGTAGAGTGAAATCTGGTGAGTAGGCGTACATTTTAGAGCTACTAGCATGTTATCTTATCTTATCTTATCTTAGAGTGGGTCCAGTGCTGGAGCACCGGTGACACGTTGACCCTCATGGATCTTTTGTGCTCTCCCTAATGCTTTAGTCACTCTCCCCTGCTTGACTGTCTGGAGACACGTTCCATGCACTTCAGTATGCCGCTTATTGGGAAGAGTCTGTAGTCCTCCAGGTCCGGGTATGCCTTTCCTAGGATTTCCATTCGTTTGCCGGCTAGGGCGTCACATTGACCCATCAAGTGTTTCATGGACTCGTTAGACCCTTCGCATGTTCTGCACTCTGGGCTATCAATACGTCTCATTTTGTATAGGTGTCCTTGACAGGCATAATGGCCCGTTAGTGCCAGCATACTACTAGTACTAGCATGTTAAGAACAGTAATAATGAAACCAGTAGTCATCTTACCACTACTCTATCGATTTTACTCTACCGTTGTCCAAGAGACGTAGTTAAGTTACAAACATCTGATATTCATATTCATGGTTAACCAGTGATATGTACCACGACAGACTATATTTCTGCCTTTAGTTGAAAAGATAGTAGCAACCATCTATATAACTCATAGTACATGCTCTCAGTTGAACTAGTTCAAAATTTGCGAATGATTCTTATCATAGGTCAGTGTAAGCGAGCCTTTACGCATTTGGTCTATTAACCCGGCTGCCGTGCACGCATCATATAAACAATGCGTACCAACCTCCACGATGCACTGGCCGCGACTAAAGTGAAGTTCTATTTTAACCGCGGTGTCGAGGACCGATATGCGCATGACCAGACTATCTGGTATTAGAGCTCATACCGGCACATTCGCCAGATCAACTTCAGTTAGCACGCCGCTGCATAGAGCGCGGCCGCGCGCCGCCCGCGTTCGTATAAAAATAAAAACACGCGAACCCGCCAAAATAGTGACGTAACTAGTGACATCTATAATCAAAGTTTCCAAAATGAGGCGAAACGTCAAAATAATATGCCTCCTCGCAGCTGTGTGGATGTTTTTCCTGTTTTACTACATGCAGCCTGACTCGCCACAGTCTAAGGTAAGGAGCAAGGAGTTTCAATTGTCATCCTGGAACATTGCCAATAGCTTTGTTTTTTTTTTAAATCAGCTGATAGGTCTCCAACCTCTGCATTGCACTGCGCATGTACACCCACGCGCTATGATAACTGCATTGACACAAACAAAAAAACATTCGATTTTATTCGATATTTGAAATTAAAAATAGCAATATCGGATTTCTTGTTTATATTTTTTAAAAACTTGTGAAAGCAAATTATTATAATGTCTCCTATTTTAGAGTGCAGCCATTTTTGTTATCACCTTGACCCGAAATGCGGAAAACAACTCAAAATTTTCGTGATTTAGGTATTACTTAATTGCCAAATAATGACTGAGAACAATTTGATACAATTCAAAAGCAAAAACGTCTGAAGAAAAGAAACGATGCTGTTGTTAATTGCCGATTTACAAAAGTAGGTTAGATACCTGAGATTTTTTACTACAAATTTAGTGTTTTTGTTTTTATATAAACTTTGATTTCGGAATCTAGACTCGTTATCATCAATTGAGAGCTTAATAGAGCCATTGCGTGTTATTATGAACTAGGTTAACGCAAGTCAAGCAATTTTCGGTGCATACTATGATAAGACGGGTTAAAACTTAAGCTGCTCTATGCTCAATTAATTAAGCCGGAAGTTAAAAGAATTCGTTATATACAATGAAAAACAGTATTAAGTTAACATACACAGTTTTTATAAGCGTATAGAAACATTACTGTTCGTAGAATCGGCAAGGTCTTAATAGCAAAAAATTGTTATTTCACCAAAATATCATTACTATTCGATACATATCATTATGTTAATCAAACGATTATCATTTGACTCGATTATTGTGTCATTGTGCTAATTTAATCGAAACGCGGCGCCCACCATAATCACATGCAAAGTTACTCGGAACGTAATAATGTAATAAATAATATTTGGAAATTTTATTTAAATAATTATTAGCAATTCTCGTTCTCGTCATAGAAACGAAAATAAACAAAATCAACATTCCAATTTAATTAAATTTCGTTTTGTTACCTAACCTAACCTAAGTTTGTTAACCGGTAAAACATAAACTTTACGACAATTGTCGTAAAGTTACGGTAATTGACGACATAAAATGTATGTTTATTATTTACTTATTAGATTAGGATCTTGGAAACAGTTTTAATGATTTTGATAACATTTTGCCCGACCCAGAATGATAATCTGTAAAGTAGACGTACTTCCAACGTCTACTTTACAGATTATCGCATCCATATCCTCTTGAAGATTGTTGTAGTTTTGCGAGTGAGTGAGACCACCAGATGTAAGGATATGCTGTGTTAGCGAGCGAGGATAGTGCGCGAGTGCTCGAGTTGCGGGCGTCTATATGGTTACGGTAATCGCTTCACAACAGTCGGGTTTGTACGTTTGTTTGGCTCCCGTCGTAATATAAACCACTAATTTATATGATTCTTAATCAATAAATAAAGCCTGTTTTTGGAGATTTGGCGAGCAAAATAAAATATTTTACACTGACTGAAAGTTCTGTCGAATTTAATCTTACGAAAAAAGTTTCGAAACAGCTCCGTCTCCGGCTTTGCTTAGTTTGGGACTAGATGACAATGTTTTTATTATTTTTTCCATTTTTTACCATATTTATAATAATTTCGTCTAATTTGACTGGGTTGTAAATTTACTACCTACTTACTACATTATCTTTTTGTATGCCGCTTTTGATTAATACAGCGCTTGGTACAGCGCTTAGTACAAAATTGACAGGTCGCGGCTAGCAGGGTTAATACCGTATAAAACAGCTGATACTCGTATTCTATTACTTGTATAACATTTGACCCTGCCTATCCCGCTATCAATATTGATAAACTCATGACATAACGAACATAACGAATTTCTCTGTCTGACACGTAATGTATTTATTTATATGTATTTTATTTTTTATTAATGTTAAAAAAATAGTGACAAACCCTGTCCGGTGGTCGAATGGGTAGCGATGACTCCGAGCTCGCGGGTTCGACCCCCACAACATTTGTGTGCTCATGCACACACTCATGCTCATGAAAACACCCAGACCAAGACAAACAGGCATGTTCATACATGTCTGTTTGTCTTGGTCTGGGTGTTTTCTATGTATTATAAGTATGTATTTACAAAAAAAATGTATTTAATTACATTTATCAGTTGTTTATTACCCATAGTACAAGCTTTGCGATTAATTTGGGACTAGATGACGCTGTGTAAATTGTCTAGATTTTATTTTTTAATATTTTATTTAGTTACGTATTTAGTTTCTCTGAGGGATCGAATCCGGAACGAAGAAATTCGACGGAGAACCAAAGTTGTCGACATAGCCTTCAGAATTTGCAAGCAGAAGTGGCAATGGGCCGGTCACATCTGCCGAGTAACTGATGGCAGATGGGGGAGGAAGGTATTAGAGTTGAGGCCGCGCGTAGTACGACGAAGTGTTGGATCTTGATGGTCCTTCTAGATGGTCAGATTACCTTAATAAAGCGGCTGCATGCGTAAGGCGGAGGATCGTATTTGATGGAAAGCATTGGGGATGGCTTATATCCAGCAGTGGGTAGATACCGGCTGATGATGATGATTTAGTTACGCAATTTATTTTACAAACTGGTAGAGGCCATTGGCTCTCCCTATTTGGTTCTCGAAATTACATTTCATTAAGCGGAATCCCTCCCTTTGGGCTTGATTACAACCTATCTGATAAAAACTTAGATTGCTTCGGCCACCGAACTAGCTGCTTTCCGGAAATTATTCTCAATTTTAGACACATGTACAGAATAGTGATGTAATTAATGCCGGTTTTTAAGAATTCGCGAATGCGAATACGAATATTCAGGTTTTAAACCTAGCGCCATTTATCTATGATGTGTAGGTAAAGACCGATTAAGACAATACTTAATTAGACTACCTACATACTAAATATTATTATATATAAGCATAGTATTGTTTTCTAATGTCTAAAGAAAGGTGATTAATTAACACTAAGTATAAAGGTTGATTATAGGAAGATATAATTGTTTTAAGTAAGTTTTGTTAAAAAAAAACGACTCCAAAGTACTCCAAACATTACTCTACATTTACGTATATTATGCAATACAAGCTGATGATGATGATGAAAAAAATATGGAACCAATCTGGAAGTATACTCATTCAAATATATATTTTTTTTTTCAAATCGGTTTATAAATCCCTGAGTAATTAAGTAACAAACATTAAAAAAAAAATACAGCCGAATTGAGAACCTCCTCCTTTTTTGGAGTCGGTTAAAAAGAAAGAAATGAACACTTTTTGATTAATTTAACTAATATTGTTTTCACATTCTGTATTTTTCTTTCACGTTCATATTCGCACATATTCAAAGATATTTGCGAATATCATAAATCAAGCGAATATTCGCGAATGCGATTGCGGATACCGTTTTCGGTTTTTATATAACCTGCCACAGTATAACTGCCTACCGGCTCAGTATAAAGGCTGCAGTAAAGGCATTATTCTTAGCGTCGTCGTTCAACACGATATTTAGAGCCAAAGCCAATCTCACCTGCACGTGGTGCACCCTGCTGACTAGGAAATGAGCTTTGACAAAAGAGGGGTAGGGTCACAGAATAATATACTCTAACAGAAGATTCACTTCCGACACAATTGGAATAACCACAATTAAAATATCAACCTTCGATACGCGCTAATACGGTCCAAAATAATTCTGCAGCCGTACTCGTACCTGAGTCTTTCAGCGGCAGGGACAATCGAAAGTAACCTCTATATCTAACGAGTTACGAGCGACAGCCGCTGCTTTTACAAAATGGTTTGTCTCGGCCTTGATGTAACTCGGCAGCGTGTCGCTCATAGGGTTGAACCAAAACGCTCGCGACAGAGCCGCGTAGATAGATATAAATACATTGTATACGCTTGTTTATTAATGTTCAATAAAATACGTATACTTAAACTACCAAAAATTAGTTTACGGTATTACGGTATGTGTAGGTTTACGTATGTGTACGTTTATTACTCTGTTGTACTTACTTATGTTACTATATCATACTCTGTGATTATTAAGTACATGGGTAGGTACTTAGTAACAATAATGTTAGGTAATGTTGACAAAATGTATAATTTTAGTGTAAGTTTTAACAGGAATCATGACTGTACGTACTTACAGATCAGGTTTACTATTCACGTTGTCCCAATAATAGCTCGGATGTATCTTTAACACGGAAAGTATTTGTAACATTGGTGTAGGTATGTATTTTAAGTCTCTAATCTACTAAAGTCATAATGTCAGCAGAACTCACGCGCCGATAGATCAATTAGCGTACATTTTTTAACAGGTGCGAGTGATCGCCCGTGGCACTCATACACTGCTTAAAATTAAAACTCTTTTTTTGTTCGTGCATCCGAATGCAGAACAGTAACGCTTTTGTTTAACCATCTTGGTCGCGTCGCATAGCGCGTGCGAGAGTGCGCGTGAGTGACACTCGACTAAATTGTGCCGCCGGCAGCGTCGGGCTTGTAGGTAAATAACTCAGCCGAATGGCGGAGTGACACAGGCCTGGTAGGGTACAGCGTATTTATAAGCTGACCGACTGAGGAAGTACCTCCGCCTCACAAAATATCGCAGCAAAATCACAATTTCCTTGAGGGATGTTGTGTACCTGCGAGTGAGTGAGGCCACCTGGAAGGACGGAGTTATAATAATAAATAAGGCATATAATAGTAATTTAATTTTAATAAATAAGGCAGTTCTTCTGGACACGGCCCGCTTTGTAAGCACATTCCTCTCTTTGGAGCCCTAAACACCGGTAGCTTGGGTCTTCGCTCCGTTTTTTTATGTCTCAACCCTTAGTTTCTTTATCCCGATTTCAGGCATATTAAAATGCCCTTAGCATATTGCAAAATAGTCCATAAAATTTCACATATAGCGTAAGTACAATACACTTAATACCTATATGACGCAAAAATGCATTATACGTACATTGAGAGTGAGTGTGGTTGCGCGATCATTATGCGTTTGCCTCACACGTGGTTGGTATCGGCGTCAACCAGTGCAAGTTGCATTGCAATTGCATGTTTTATATGCGCATCCATATCTCCAGGAATCTATAAACCACAGAGTACTCGTGTGGAAACTAGAAACGATTTAGCGAATTGGTTTTTGTAAAAACCAGCCAAGTGCGAGTTATGGGAGGCGGACTTATATAATAAATAATGTTAATAATAAATTAATAATGTAACGCGTTAGGTTAGTTTTCATGGTTAATTTTAAGACCTTTAGTAGGGCAAATGCGTAAAAATAGAGGTGTTAAGTGATGTGTGCAATATATTTTTGTCAGTATGTAGTTTTATGTACTTTTGTTTCGTACAATAGTACGGAATAATTTTACATCACAAACACACAATACCAAACTGTTGGCCAATTTCCTTATTTCCACATATACATTAACTATAGGTACTACTTATATATAGCATGCGTTTCATTTCCTACACATATTATAGCACAAGTATGTGCGTTTACCGCAAAAAAGTCCTCATTTGTCGTGGCTCCTAGATTGGAAGGTACTCCCCTTACTATTAGCTCCAGCATTGGTATCTTGGGTGTTGACATATCCAGAGATGTACAGTTCCGTGGTCACTTGGAGTGCAAGGCCAAATTGGCTTCTAGGAAAATTGGCATCATCTGTAAAGCCAGAAGGTATTTTACACCACAGCATCGCCTTCAACTGTATAAAGCCCAAGTTAGGCCTCATATGGAATACTGTTCACATCTCTGGGCTGGTGCGCCCCAGTACTTACTCGCTCCATTCGACCGCATACAACGAAGAGCTGTTCGAATTGTCGGTGACCCAATGATTTCTGATCGGCTGGATTCTCTCTCTACACGCAGAGATGTTGCATCTCTTTGCGTTCTATATAAATTGTACCACGGGGAGTGCTCGGATGAGCTATTTGATTTGATACCTGCCGCTGAGTTCCACTATCGTACAACTCGCCAAAAATTAAAATTCCATCCACATCACCTTGATATTTGGCGATCTACTACAGTACGCTTTTTAAGGCATTTTCTACCACGTACTGTAAAGTTGTGGAATCAACTTCCCTCAGCGGTATTCCCAAACAAGTACGACATGGGGGCCTTCAAGAACAGAGTCAATATTTCCCTTAAAAGGCTGGCAACGGATCGGCGACCCCTTGGTGTTGCTGGTTTCTATGGGCGGTGGTGATTGCTTTCCATCAGGTGACCCACATGCTCGCTTGCCACCCTCTGTTATAAAAAAAAAAAAAAAAAAAAAATATCATTTCCACTGCAGTTTTCGTTTAGTTTCCGCAAGTGAACAATTTCATTCGTTATCTACAACTTGAGTCATAATTGTGCTTGTGTTACTCATTATTTATGTTTTTGTACTGAAGTTGCTAATGTATTTGCAGTAAAGTTGTTAAATAAAAGTGATTTTCTTTCGTACTTTCGTAATCCAATGGCATGTTAAAATTTTGGATTAGTGAAACTTAGTTATGGTGCATGATATTTTTACCTATAACAACTATTCGTCACATTTGGCTATTATGACACTTACGATATATATACATTGGGATTAAAGTGAAAAATATAATTTGTCATTTTTCCGTGGCCGCCATATTGCGTTGAAAATGGTGACATTTAGGTAATCGTACATTATCACGGAAACCCAACGAATGTGCCAAACTTTAGTTCATTCGGACACTGGGAACTGGTTCAAATTTAATTTGCTAGATTTTATTACAGACACCGCTGTGAAAAAGAATATAAAATCTTTCGCCATTTGAGAGATATAAATGGATAGCCATAATATGTGTTATGTTTATATTTAATTCAACCCACGCGAAGTCGATGCACATCGCTAGTATGCGCATCGACTTCGCGTGGGTAGTTTCGTTTTATGTATAAAACAAAATCATTTGGGTATACAATACCCAAATGATTTTGTTTTATACATAAAACGAAATTTTTTGGGACACTTTTAGTAGAACCGAAATGTTTTTTATTGTACGTATGTCAATGTGGCATTTCTTGGGTACATACCAGAGAAAATATTCAGGCTACGTAAAAAATTCGTACAAAGCTTGGACCTGCAATAACGGGTTAAAAATAATGGCGGCCAAATATTTCGTGATTATGGAGTCGTGACAAAATAGAAACGTGTGACAGAAAATACGTGTACTAGTGACTCGTGAGACTCGTGACGTGACCGCTCTGTAGAATAATGTATTGCGAGTACTTGGTATTTATATTTTAATTTTTTTATGGAGTTTTTGCTCGCTGATTCGTCTTCGTGATTTTGTTCTTTTTATATACCGCGGGAAACAACAATTTCTCATTGTGAATTCGTGACCCCAGCTGCCATGATAATTGTATGGGCAAGCCATTACGAGCCATTATAAAAAATATTTTCATTGATTTTTAATTCATTTTTAATACCACCGAAGCTGAAGCCGACTCATCATCATGATCATCAGCCTGTATCTACCCACTACTGGATATAAGCCATCCCCAATGCTTTCCACCAGATACGATCCTCCGCCTTCCGCATCCAGCCCCTCCCAGCCGGCCAACACTTGAAGCCGATTACGATCGAATATTTTGATTTCAAAAATATCTTAGGTTAAAGTTAATGACAAATTTATTCGGCTTAGTCGTTAGAACTCTAGAGTTAAGCTTAACACAATTACTACTAATCTAGGCTGAAAGTTAATTTTCAAACAATCCAATGGTAATAGGCTTCTGCTTCGGCGGTAGGATCATAGGGCATGACCAGGGGTCCTACCGGCTAACCTGAAACCGTATACCATTGGATTTTTTGACTGCGAATATCAACTCCAGCATTATTCTGTGCTCCAGCTTCGATTTGTGATACATGTGTTAAGCTTAGCTGCTAAATTGGTGCTGCTGCTCTATCGATTAAGTTAAAGATGTTTGTTAACAAGTAAAACGTAAGACCTATTTTTCGAATCAAAATATTCGATGGTAATGGTTTTTGATGGCAAAAAATAAATTTGACCTTAGATAAGTAAATAAATATTTCTGGACAATTTACACAGCGCCATCTAGTCCCAAATTAAGCGCAAAGCTTGTATTATGGTTACTAGACATTATAGATAATAGATATAGATAATATAAATAAATAATAAATATTGTCAGACAAATTACACAGCGCCATCTAGCCCCAAAGTAAGCGAAGCTTGTGTTATGGGTACTAGACAACTGATAAACATACGTAAATACATTTTTTTTTTGTAAATACATACTTATGATACATAGAAAACACCCAGACTAAGACAAACAGACATGTTCATGCACACAAATGTTTGTCCTATGTGGGAATCGAACCCACGAGCATTGGTGTCGAAGCCGCGTCATTGACCACTACGCCACCGAGCTCGTCTAATATAGATATAGATAATATAGTTAGATAGACAATATAGATAGCGTCAGGTCAGTGGTAATTGTGTTTGTCTTAGCTGGTAGAAGCTCTGGAACTCTGCCGACTGAGCTGAGGATGTTTGTCAATAACTAAAACGTAAGACCTATTTATCGAATCAAAATATTCGATGGTAATCGGCTTCAGCTTTGGCGGTAAGGCTAAGGTTGCCAACTATACTGTTAAAAACAGTATTATACTGTTTTTCGCTACATTATACTTTTTACTGTTGAATAAAAATAAAGTATACAAGATACTGTTTTCAGCATCAAAATTCTTAACACTAGTGTTAGACTTAGATGTTCACACATTTTGACGTGACAACGTCTTATAAATTGGTTAGCCGGGTGACACTTCAAGAAACGCGCTCACGTTATGCGCTCACAATGAGAGCGAGTGAGAGGCACGCGTCCCTTCTAAGAGCGAGAGAGACAGACATAAAAAGTGAAAGGCATGCGTCCCTTCCACTCGAAAACATTTTACCACTCAAAGTCGTTGTCACGTAAAACTTTCGCCCGTATACCGACTTTACAGGCAACCAATTTTTTTTACAGCATACTATCTATTAATTTAATAAAAATGAGTTTCTCATTTATTTTAATTTCAGTTATAATTGTGAGGAGGCGTATGAAGTTTTTAAAAAAGTCTGTAAATTAAGTTGTGCGAGAAGCTCTAATAAAATTTATTTAAAACATTAAATAAGTAGTGTACTGTTAATTTTTCTAGAATACTGTTTAAAATTCTTCTCGGATCTAAATATACTTTATTTCTTGTAAAAAAAGTTGGCAACCCTAGGTAAGGCCCCTGGTCCGGATATGTATTTCGTAAGATTTCCATACGTTTGCCAGTTTGTGCGTCACATTGTCATATCAAGTTTTTCATTGTCTCTTTAATAAAAATAATAATATAATTGTTTATTTTCTCTCACAAGTAAATGCTATACATTGAAACTTAACATATAAATATCAAGTGCTTGTGAGAGACTGGTGCCTGATGTAGGTTCAGAGGAACCTGTGTAACAGGTCACCAGGCCCTCCCGCGTATACACCATAATACTTGTCCTGTGTGACAAAGTATGCATGTGAAATGATTAAATTCATTGCTTATTTAAATATGTTACAATTGCTTATTTTTAATTTATTTACAATTACAACTATAAAAAATAATAATAATAAGAAGTACTCCTAGTTGAGTGTTGTATGTATTGGAGTGCATGTGCGTGTGAAGTTTATGGATGTGTTTGTGTAGGTGTGTGTAGGTGCAATTTTGTCCATACGATTGAGACTACTGTTCAGTGGCCCGTTACCATAGAGCAACACGGAGTCCGGTCCGGTCCGCCGGAGACCCGTGTCGCTCTATGCCCGTTACGCTTAGTTTTTTGTTATAGTGGTCGAGTGATTTTTTTTTTTTTTTTGGTCATGTTTGTTTATTATATTTGTATTGTGTTGTTATCCTATTGGGCGTATAAAGGGCGTCTTTAGGTCCTTTACATTTACAAGATTTTTTGTGGTAAAGTACCATCGTCCTCTACGTATCCCGTGGTTTCTTGCAAACAAATCAACAAATTGGAATAGCATAACGAAGTCGTTATGTGTGATTTTCGTCTTGTCAAAATTCTACCCTGGCTTCTCAGTTACCCGAAGTTCGATAAACTAAACCTTAGTTACTGACGAGCTCGGCGGTTGAATGGTTAGCAATGGCTATTTTGACTCCGAAGTCGCGGGTTCGATCCCATGAACATGTCTGTTTATCTTGGTCTGGGTGTTTTCTATGTATTATGTGTATGTATTTACAAAAAAAAAAAAAAAAATGAGTATTCTATCAGTTATCTATTACCTAGAACAAGCTTTGCTTAGTTTGGGACTAGATGGCCGCGTGGAATTTGTCCAGGGATATATATTTATTATCATTTATTTATTTAGTTTAACGAACGCCTTGAAAATATTGCTCTCAGCAATAAGGCGGCCTTATCTGTCTGTAATAATTAATAATAATTGAGAGATACATAATAATAATAAATATTTCAGGACAATTTACACAGCGCCATCTAGTCCCAAATTAAGCGCAAAGCTTGTGTTATGGGTACTAGAGAACTAATAAATGTACTTAAATACATTTTTTTTGTAAATACATTTTTATAATACATAGAAAACACCCAGACCAAGACAAACAGACATGTTCATGCACACAAATGTTTGTCTTGTGCGGGAATCGAAACCGCGACCTCGGAGTCAAAGTGGCCATTGCTAACCATTCGACTACCGAGCTGTCTACTAACTAAGGTTTAGTATAACGAACTTTATTAATTTATTGGTTCACTGTACATTAAATTAGTATCACACTAATAAGGCATATTCTATTTATCTATCTCAGATCGTTTTAGCATCCAAAGTCCTCTATTCCCACCTGTTCTGTTGAGTAGTTCTGTTGGCAGAACTACTGGTAATTTTTTTCCCATTAGTTCTGCCCACAGAACAAATGGGAAACAGAACTACTGGTATTTTTTTCCCATTAGTTCTGCCCACAGAACAAATGGGAAATCAATTCTGGAAATCCGATTGAGATTCTCCAGGAATTCTACCTTCAGAGGTCGTAAACAAAGTTAACATAGTAAGTTATATGAACTTTACCCTCTCTCTAACGAGTATTTTTAGATCTCTCGTCTTAATCTACGCGACGAAAACGCTATTGTTTAGGTAGCGATATGAATTCACTCATCATCGTCGTCGACCCTAATTCATCCCACTGTTGGGCGTCGGGTCTCCCCTCTAATGAAGGGGTTTAGAGCTTAAACCGCCACGCTGCCCGGCCACCGGGTTCATCAAAATATGTTTATTTTTAACTTCAAAAAAGGAGGAGGTTCTCAATTCGACTGAATATTTTTTTTGTATGTATGTTACTCGATATCTTTGCGAATTGTGAACCGATTTTCATTTATTTTTTTATTTGTAAGGGTATGATTGAAAGGTGGTCCCATATTCACCAAGTCAGGATCTGATGATGAGATGCCAGGGAAATCAAGGGAAACCCATAAATTTTATAAGCACGTATGGTCAAATTCTATTTTTTTATTTGAAAGGGTAATTGCAAGGTGGTCCCATATTCACCAAGTCAGGATCTGATGATGGGATCCCAGAAAAATCGAGGGAAACCCTTAAATTTGCCGTATGGTAGCCGGCAGAATAAAATTGTGCCACTCCATTGCTCTGCGCTGGATGTCGTACAAGGCGACTAAGGAATCTTGTGTCACGCGATAACTTTTCTCCCGGAAGACGGGCAGCAGCGTCTGCCGGGGTATTCCACCAATTTTTTTTCTACCTAAACTATATTTTTTTTCCGCGGCCGTATGGTACTTAAACCCTATTTTTGTAACACAAAAATATTGTTATTATTCCCTATCTATAATCTCGTCTTTATCCGAACTCACAGAATAACATAATGCTCTATCCGCTACTAGGGTTATGTTATCTTAAGCCCTACCGCAAAATAAGCAAACCCTTCCCAAATACAAACATTATTTTAACAACTTCACACGTAAACATAAAAGAACTCACAAGAATTATAATTTGAACGACAGAAGAAGACGGGGTTATCTGAAAAGAAAGAGCCAAATATCATTAGCGGTGTTCAAGTAAAGTTTGGGGTGGTTCGATCAATATCGCCGCGGTGTAGGGGATGGCGAGAGGGAGAATGTTAGTATCCATTCATTTTTAGTTTATTCTAAAAATCTAAAGTCGTTATTCTAAGCATGTTAGTAACAACAAATATTTATAAGGAAACTGAAGTGCTAATAATAAAACGCGAAGAATTCGCAATTGAGAATAATGTCAATTAGAAATGTGCTCAGTTTGGGTTGACTTAAATGGCATCCAGAAAGCGGCATGGCACCTGGGGGCCTACCGCCGAAGCAGAAGCCGATTACCATCGGAGTTTTTGATTGCGAAAATGAAACTACTGCTGACATTGTTGCTAATTATGTTTTGCTCACCCAACCCGTTTGGCCAGCGTGGGGAGTGTAGGCCAAATCCTCCTTCCGTCTAGGACGGACGAGAGAGGGTCGTGCTCCTGTATTGGAGACTAAAATGGACCTGATGATGATGTTTTGCTCAGCTGGTAGAAACCCAAGAGCTCTACCGACTAACTTGAAGATGTTTGTCAATAAATTTAACCTAAGCCCAATTTTTGGAGTAAAAAAAACCGATGGTAATCGGCTTCAGCTTCGGCGGTAGGTCCCTGTTCTTTATATAGGGTTAAAGGGCGATATCACATTGTATACATTTTAAAATAAAAAGGGAACATTTTTTTTACATTTCAGCCCTTTTTCGCACGCATTAGTTAGACTGTAGTTGCAATGATATAGAAATGAAAAAAAAAATTTTCACGTGATAACGTCTTATAAATTGATGAACGCGAGCTGCACGCACGAAAAAGCATTGCTCATTGTCATGTTGCGCCTGAGCCGAGCGTGCAAGCGAGAGCGCGGACCAAGTGACGCATCTATCTCTGTTCTACACCTTCGGACGATGTTTTCATATGACGTTATCACGTAAAATTATCGTCCGTCCGACTTTACAGACAACGATTTTTTTAAATACATAAATTAGAAATGTTACGAAATATACAAATTAATAAATTGTACAAAACAATGTTGCAATTTTCTTAACTTTAAAAAAGTACACGCTACCAGAGATCTTTTATAGTCTAGACGAGATCTTACAAAAAAAGCAGCTGTATCTGCATACAAGAGTTTATATACATTATATTTAAAACAATACATAATTTGCTTCCGCGATATTTTTGTATCGGAAATGAAAAAAGGTTTCTATAATTAGATATGGGAAGATATAAGCTATCCTTGATGTATACCTCTGTGCCTGTAAAATGTCACGAAAAAGTTTCCGTATAGAGCCATTTTGGGTACTCCACAAATAAATATATGTCCGAAAATATCCCACGTCAACGTAAATAGGAATTTAGGATATTTTGCAATTAATTATAAATAGTTAATTATTCCCAAAATGTACCAAATTTTATTATATTGTACATGCTTGTGCAGATTTAAAGCGCTGTTTGCAAGCAACCGTGACAAATAGATATAGTAGAATAATTATTTTCATCGGTCTTTTCATTATTAAAATAATGAAAAGACCATATGATGATATTGATTCAAAATCGATGACAATAAAATCCATCTTTCAATAGATTTACTCTACCATGATCGGCCAAGTAATCCAGCCAATAATCGGTATAAATTGCCATAGTTCTGCGAGATTTCAGACAGATGTCAACTCATCGTAAAGGGACGCCAGCTAGAAGATAATTTTGTATGGGAAAAGGGACACAGCTCGTCTGCGTAATTGCAAAATGTCTAATCAATATATTCTATAATATAAAAATGAATCGCTGAATGTGTTGCTAAGCACAGTTCTCGAGAACAGCTGAACCGATTTAGCTAATTCTTTTTTTAGCATATTCCTTGAAGTACGAGGATGGTTCTTACGTAGAGAAAAATTTAAAAAACTGTCTGAAAAAGTATTAAAACAAATAAAAAATAAAAAAATCGATTGTTAGGCGGTACGAAATTCGCCGGGTCAGCTAGTATGTATATATAAATCTCGGGTCACGGTGTTTGTTATCAGTGCGATCACCTCCGAAACGACTTTACGGAATTTTATGATTTTTTTAGGTATATTTTGGTAGGTCGTAATAGTAGTTTATGAAACTGTTGCATAATAAGGGTTATTAAAATACGAGTGTGAGTTTATAACATGAGCCGAAGGCGAATGTTATAATAGACCACACGAGTATTTTAATACCTAATTATGTGCAGTTTCATACACTACTTTATCTAATCTCATGAAATATATGATAATAATATTTTAAATACAATCATGAAGTTAATTTAACAGCTATAATTCTTACCTATAAATCCATTTGCAGATCGAGCATGCGTAGTGCGCGTGCGCGACGCGCCGCGCGGCGCCGCGTTCACAGATTATGTAGAAAAATTTTGCAAAGTTGCAATGTATTTGCATTGCAACCTGTTTAAAATACCTGTATCCAGGGCTGAAGCTGTATCGAAATGGTAAAAAAGTTATTTTACGATACAGTTGTCCATATAAGAGCTGTATCGAAAAATAACTTTTTAAATTTATTTTGATAGCTTGTGCGTAAAGACTGTCATTAAGATACTGTGTTTAGTTTTTTAATGTGTAAATTTCAGTATGAGATTAGATAAAGTATATTTCATAACGGCAGTTGATCATTTATTTGGCAGAACAACGTTTACCGGGCCAGCTACTCGTAGTAGTATATAAGTTTCTGCGAATTAAAAAAAAAACCTATTTCGATGGCTATATGATTAATAAATACATCTATTTCGTAGTATTCCATATTAAAAATAGCAATATTCCCAAATAAATACTTGTATCTTTTTATGAGATTTATTTTCAGCGAAATTCATTGAGCTTATGAAATCGTCCGGTCGTTCTGTCTGTTCGTTGCCATGAAACTAAAAAATTGAAAAATTCTGACTTCGGATTCACGTAGGGCATCAAAAAATAGTATGTAAAGTGACCTTGGTTTTCCAAAAAAAAGTCGTTCTGTCTGTCCGTCCGTTGCCATGAAACTCAAAATTTCGAAATTCTGACTTCGGATTCGTGTAGAGCATCAAAAAGTAGAAATGTAAAGTGACCTTGGCTTTCAGATACCATTTCGGGATTTCGAAAAAAAAATCGCTTTGGTGGCGCATGCTGCGCGTCCGATGTTTTTGTATGTTTTTATGAGATAATCATCATTTTCGCATTACGCCATTCTCAAGGTAACAAGCGCAATTGTCGTTTCCTCATAACATTACGCGTAGAGATACCTGCTATAAATAAATAAATCATCATCATTATCAGCTTGTCCAAGTATCTAGTACTGGATATAGGTCTTCCCTATTGCTTTCCACCATATGCCATCCTCTGCTTTCCGCATTCACCCATTTCCAACCGCTTTTTTTAGGTTATCGGCCCGCCTAGAGGGAGGGGCGCCCAATGCTTCGTTACGACATACGGAGCCTCCAGGACTTTCCTCCCCCATCTGGCATCGTCGACTAGGCAGATATGGCCGACACACTGTAGCCTGCTGATTTTGAGAACAACTTTCGTTCTTCGTCTGATTTCCTCGGTCAGGATTCGATTCCTGACAGAAAATATAATAAATAAATATCTGTCATAAATCTAATTGGAACAGCCCCCTTACCACCACCTTTTATTGCGATTCAATAACTGAATAGAATGCTTATTCATACCAATGAATAAGCGACTCTATTTAAAATTGAAGAGAGTCGCTTATTCATTGGTATGAATAAGCATGCTATTCAGTTAGTGAACCGCAATAAGAGGTGGTGGTAGGTGGCAGTGACTTTACTTGTACAAAATGACTACCAGAAATGTATACATTTGGCATCACAAATTATATAATGGTTACCACACGATACTTTCGTTGACGTTTCGTGGATCAATTTTGAAGTACGATTAGGTACTATTCAATTGAATTGAAAATTACAATCGTACTGCTAATGAAATTTGTAAGTGCTTCGAAAATTTATCTATGGTATCGTTTCTTAAAGTTTCCAGTCTCGTGACCCACTTGTGAAACACGCAGTAAAATATAAAATGCAAAACTTCGTCACCAATACAAAACTTCCTGAGGGGCAATACTCGTAATTAAAATTTAGTTTCTTAGTACATTTATTTACTTTTAGTTTTAGTACTTAGTACATTCATTAGTACATTTGGTATTCTCGTAACACAATATTATGTATCTTCAAAATTAAATTTAAGCGGGATTATATCGAAATATGAGTGAAAATTAAACAAACTAAGAATGTTACTTTGCCAACAACAAGAATTGATAATAATTAATTAATGAAATCAAGTATATAATTTTAGTCAATTCACAATTCAATCTCGATTCGGTCAACTTTCAATCTGCGTTCGTAGAAAAAATACGAGAATTGGCCTTCTGGTAGCTCAGTTGGAAGAGTAATCCAACGGGTATTGAGAGACCGGATGGAATGAATATAAAATAAATATTTAGTTCAATACTTTATTAAGATAATAACACAAAAAAATATAAAATGGGATATTGCTTGTCATGGTCACGGCCGTGTATTGTACGTGAATCAAATCAAAAAAAAAAACAAAATATATTTATTTCTGTAACAACATATTTGTTAGACATATTAAAGGTTGATTTCTTCCGTTAAGTGTGAAAACACCTGTATTGGAAGGAGCCACTCCTCCGTAACAATAGGTATTTATGTTAAATAAAAATAACAAACAATTAATTAATTATTATGTGTTCTGTGTGCTTGGTAGGTACTCAGAAGTGTGTTTAGTGATATGTGTGTGTCGTCGTATATATTTGTATATGATGTGTATGTATATTTGCCAGCTCTACGATTAATAGGTAATCTTGAGATCGGGAGCCACTAAAATAACCAGCCCCCTTACCACCATCTCTTATTGCGATTCAATAATTGAGTAGATTGCTTATTCATACCAATGAATAATCGACTCTATTCAATTTGAAATAGAGTCGCTTATTCATTGGTATGAATAAGCAATCTATTCAGTTATTGAATCGCAATAAGAGATGGTGGTAAGGGGGCTGTTTATACCGACATTTAGTGACTCCCACTGACGATATAGATAGATATATAATATAGCGCGTGTGTGTGTATGTATGGGTGTATATGCGTGCTCGCGCGCGTGTGTGTGTGTGTGTGTGTATGTGTGTGTGTGTGTGTGTATGTATGTGTGTGTGTGTGTATGTGTATGTATGTGTATGGAAGGGGGCGTATGTATGAAAGAGGTAGAACAGGTATGAACAGCTTCATTACTACATGACGAGATGAATGTATGATGAAGATGAATGAAGATGAGATGAATGTACGATATGAATACGTTACATAAATCATCATCATTATCAGCTTGTGTATATCCACTAAAATTATCTCAAAATGACAGCGCTTCCCCTATATTTAAGTTACTATAACAAACACTTGACACTTTTCATTTTTATTTTTGACGAGCTCGGTGGCGTAGCGGTCAATTACGCGGCTTCGACACCAACGCTCTTGGGTTCGATTCCCACATAGGACAAACATTTATGTGCATGAACATGTCTGTTTGTCTTAGTCTGGGTGTTTTCTACGTATCATAAGTATGTATTTACAGAAAAAAATGTATTTACGTATGTTTATCAGTTGTCTAGTACCCATAACACAAGCTTCGCTTACTTTGGGGCTAGATGGCGCTGTGTATTTGTCTGACAATATTTATTATTTTATTTATTTATAAGAATTTACTAGGTATTTATACTTTCTTTAAAATTAAGTCCCTTATACCACAGGGATCACAATATAATGGACAAAGCGAGCTAAATAGAGTAATTGCGCGAATTAACTTGCAAATACACGGATTAGTTTTGGTACTCGGTGGCAGATAAACAAGCACAGATTTTAACAATGCAGTTAATCGCAGAGTTCAATCTGGTAGTTAACGGACTAGATAACTCTTATCAGGTCCTTATCAGTCCACACGAAACAAGTTAAGTTGTAAACATACAAGATAACATTATATTCTTTTTTCAATGAGCTCATGGGCGTGCCAACCATTATTATCAGTGTTGGAAACTTAACTTTACATTAGATCTTATCTATTATAAGATTCATGTGTGACTATAACAATATAAATCTATTAAACCACATTTTTGGGGCGGCATCAACCCTTAATCATTCCACTGTTTTGATACGAGTCTCCTCTCAATCGAAGGGGTGTAGAGCATACTCCACCACGCTGCTAAACTGCGGGTTGGCGGAGGCCAGTGTTTTCAAGCCGCCCAAAGGCCACTGATTTGGATTAACGACTGTCACCTAATGATAACAGCCGGGACCGACGACTTAACGTGACCTCCGAAACACGGACGAGCTCGAGATAAATAAACTCATCCATAGACAGGCTGACGGTTGACATTGCTTAACTTCCTCTATTTTTGGGTTGCGGGATAAAAATATTTTATAATTAAAATTATGGCGTATATTTTTTTGTTCTGACACTGGATAAAATACTGACAAGCCATCCCTTGAAGGAATTCCCTGGTGACCTGGGGCTATACCGCCGGAGCCGTAGCCGATTACCATCGGATATTTTGATTGGAAAAATAGGTTTAGGGGATATTTTGATTGGAAATAAATTTTGGGGTGTAAGTGGTTCATCAACATCTTTGAACTAAAGCCAACTTCACCTGCACGCGGTGCACCCTGCTGACTAACAAACGAAGCTCTGGCGAAAAGAGAGGTAGGGAGCGTAATTGTAAGCTACCCGACTGGGGAATGTACCTCCACCTCACAGAATACCGCAGCCAAATAACGGTTCCCTTGAGGGCTGTTGTGTTCCTGCGAGTGAGTGAGGTCACCAGAAAGGAAGTAGATGCTGCGATGGCAGCGGGGGTGCGATATTTTATGTTGCGAGCGTTAATATGGCTACGGTAACCGCTTCACATCAGTCGGGCCGTATGCTTGTCTGCCACCCCTGGCAATCATCTTCAGGGTAGTCGGTAGAGCTCCAGGGTTTCTACCAGCTGAGCTAAACACTGGTATCATGAATCTAAGCTGAAGTTTAATATCCGCAATCAAAAAATTTGATGATAATCGGCTTCTGCTTAGCCGGTAGGGCCCTGTTTTTTTTTTAATACTACGTCGGGTGGCAGACAAGCATACGGCCCGCCTGATGTGAAGCGGTTACGGCAACATAATATATCACTTGCGCGTCGCCACCCCCGCTGCCAACGCAGCATTTCCTGCTTTTCTGGTGACCTCACTCACTCATAGGAACACAACAACCCTCAAGGGAATTGTTATTTGGTATGCGGTATTCTGTGAGGTGGAGGTACATTTCCCAGTCGGGTAGCTTACAATTACGCTCCCTACCTCTCTTTTCGCCAGAGCTTCGTTTGTCAGTCAGCAGGGTGCACCACGAGCAAGTGAAGTTAGCTTTGGTTCAAAGATGTTGATAAACCACTTACGCCCCTGGCTAGATAAGGTCATACATTCGAATTAAGCTAAAAATTTAAATTTGAAAACAATGCTGCTTGTGTTATTTTAGGAACACATGATGTATTAATAAATAAAAAGTACAAATAATAAATAATAAAAAACACATGATTATATAATGTAAATAACAAGAATGAACAAAAAATAAATTGAAGCAAGTGATTAATTCGACGAGCCCGGTGGTCGAATGGCTAGCAGTATCCACTTTTACTCAGAGGTCGGGGTTCGAACCCCGCACAAGACAAATATTTGTGTGTATGAACTTGTCCGTTTGTCGTGGTCTGTGTGTTTTCTATGTATTTTATGTTTTTATTTACAAAAAAAAAATGCATTTAAGTACATTTATCGGTTGCGTAGTACCCATAGTACAAGCTTTGCGTTTAATTTGGAACTAGATGGCGCTGTGTAAATTGTCTAGAAATATTTATTTATTATTATTATATGATAAAAATAACAAGTAAAAGTGTACTTACTGTGTTTCACTCATCAAGCCATTTAATGTGATACCCAAAGCAATAGAGTTAAAAAGTTAAAGTGGAAATTATAATTACTCATTTTGTGGCGGCCGCCATGTTGAATTAAAAATAATGGTATTTTAGTTATCATCCATTGTCACGGAAATCCAGCGAGTGTCTAAAGTTTCAACTCAATTGGACACTGGGAAGTCGGTTAAATTTAACTTGTAAGATATGATTACCGTCACCGTGTTGAAACTAAATAAATACTTGTATGTTATCTTACTAGGAGATGACATCTCCTTGAAACAATTCATGACTTTTGTTGTAACTCCTCAATTCCAGAGCACTCGGTGAAAATTTCAAGTACCTAGTTAATACCATTTCAAAGATAGAGAAAGAAGAAGTTGTTATGGAATAGATAAATATAGAATTATCAAGCTCCTCTCCCATTGCAGCGCCCCACAGAGTCCTTGGTTGTTGCTTTGACATTAAATCAAAGACCTATGTATACATTAAGGATGCTGTAAATAATTGAGCATTGAGTAAAGAAAAAATACGTTTCTTGTATGACGACACCCGCAAATTTTTAAGTTTATCTTATTTTTAGTGTTATAGCTTCCATAGTAATAATCCCTGTGAAAGACGGACAGACTGTTGGCACCCTTTGAGTACGGAACCCTAAAAAAAACAGGAAATCGCTAGTAATTTATAAGTGAAAGGATACACTGATCGTTTATAAAAGCGCTTCTTTAGCTCTAGATAGCTAGTAACGATGTAATTATGCAAACAGCCGTTTTATTCACACGATGCACCTGAATTGCAGTCTGTATGTTGAAAGCAGTGACCTACTTTATACTACCGAAGGTAATTTTTTTTATACCGCATCGGATTATCATCATCATCATTGGCTAGACTTTATCCCGTTATTTAGCGTCGGAGCATTATGTCTTTTTCTACCATTCACCCTCATCCGCATCAGTTGATGATCTCTTTAGGCGTTTAATGCGTTATTTGCCGTATTGCTATCTCTCACATTGCTAAGAGGGGAAGTCAAATTCGAAAAGCTTCTGACTCCTACTAATTTCTTCTGATTAAATTTGTTGTGAGTTCCCAGGCAGCCGTAGTTTTACCACCGGGACTGCATTGGACTACACTGTGCCTTTTTTGGCGGTCGCCGCTGTTAATCCTGGCTACACTGGCGACACAGTGGTGGGAATGTATTTTGCGCCCTCGTCCCGATCTGATGATGATGCTGATGATGTTGACCCTTATCAGCCGCCATATCTACAGTTACACCTTTCTTACCCATATCATCTCTCACACAATCCAACCACCTTTTTCCCTCTTTTTCCATCTAGTCCCAAAATCGGAGTCAAAATGGCTATTGCTAGCCATTCGCCCACTGAGTTCGTCAAGAAAAACAGAATATGCACAATATATTTGTCATTTAAAGTTCTCATCAATATGCCGAACATCATCGAGAGATGCTTACATTCGTCCCACGGACTTGAAAGTGAGCTGGTTATGGACTATTCCGATGCGTGTCACGAACTCAGTCCTGCGAGTACGGACTATTCTGCTACATTGAGTTTGAATTAGACGTTTTGAGGACTTAAATGGCTTTATTGCTCGACTGTGCCTTATTGTATTTGCTTGATAAAGAAACAAGAAAAACAACCTTCCTCAGGCACCAGTCTCTCAAATAGAAACTAGAGGTGAACGTTAAAAATTATAACTTAATTATTATGTTAATTAAATTTAACGTATAACACTGTTGAAACATACTAAACAATACTGTTATTTTTAACGTTCTGTTAAAAATAATTAATTTTACACTCGGTACTGTTATCAACTCAAGTATAAAGAAAAGTTCATTGGTGGTTGTTTTACCTAACCTCAATATTTGTTTATTTTAACATAACGTTAATACAGTTAAAATTAACTCTTTTGGATGAAAAATTATTAGACAACACAATGAAATTAAGAGTTAATTTGAACGTGCCTAATAAATAACATGTTATATTCATTAACAGTTTCCTTAACATGTTTTTTTTTAGCATTAACTTTTAAGTCATTAAAAATACATAAACTTAACCCCACTTCTATTAGTAATAATACACTCGCAAAGGTTAATGTAATATATATTCTTGTTGGTAGTGTAGCAGCCGGGACTTCAATGGACTTCACTGTTGCCTTGTTTTGGTGGTCTCCGCTGTTAATCCTGGCTACACAGGAGACACAGTATTAGGAATGTGTGGTAGGCCCCCGTCCCGTTAAATTCTTGTAGTTATAAAGCTGCGTTTTTACTTGCATATTGTTCTGAACAGTCTGAAAGAGCATTCATTCAGCTCGCTCAGCGTAAAAACGTTTGATTTGTGTCTGATATCTGAATGATCTTGTAAAAAAATGAATGAAACCCTTCATTTCTTTCATTCGGACGTATGGAATACTAAAAAAAGAAAATACAGGAATTATAAATTTAAAAAACAATTTTCTCTGTTATTTTCGATGTTGGCACAAAATAATTCCAGAATATCACAAGTAACATTTTTATAGAATAAGAATTCTCTTGGCATTCGTCCAGGTCATATGAGACTACAAAATTTCTAAGACGATTTTAAGTTATAGTCTGTATTTATTATATTCTACCATCTACTGTCTTTTCTGACTCACTTGTATTAATCTAAGGAAGGAAACATTATAAGAAAAATAAAAAATAAAAAAAAATCATTAAAAGAAGAACTATAAAGTTTATTTACTGTGTTTTTCTCAACAAGCAACATTTTAATATACATATCATAAGAGTTAATGTGTATATTATAAATGGTCATTCAGTAACGGCCGCCATATTGGTTTAAAAATGACGTCATTTAGTTGAACATGCATTGTCATGCAAATCCAACGAGTGTGGCAAATTTCAGCTCAATCGGTCACTAGGCAGTGGGTCAAATTTTGATTACAGACTTGCCAACTTTTATTACAGACACTGCGGTGGAACAAAATAAAAGCTTGTTATAGAAACCTTACAAAGGAAACGGCATATTAAGATTCAAGATTATTTTATGAACTGAAAATAATGGAATTTTTTAATTATAAATAAAATAAAAATTTGGGCCGCATTGTTCTCTGAAAAGTTCTCGGAGGTCAAATGCTTAGCAATGGCCACTTTGACTCCGAGGTCGCGTGTTCGATTCCCGCACACGACAAATATTTGTGTGCATGAATATGTCTGTTTCTGTCTTGGTCTGGGTGGTTTCTATGTATTACATGTATGCATTCTCAAAAAAAATGTATTTAAGTATTATATCAGTTATCTAGTAGGTACCCTAAGTAGGTAAAATACACGCTGCCATCAAGTCCCTAAACTAAGCAAAGCTTATACTATAGCTTTGCTTAGTTTATGGACTTGATGGCAGCGTGTATTTTGTCCAGGAATATTTATTTATTTGTTTATTTTATTGAATACAGCTCAGAATACAATAGGTTCAAAAATGTATTTTTTTTCTCAGAAATACTCAGAATACGGAACACAAGAGTTCATACAATTATTAGGTTCCGTTAGGAATAAGTATCTAATGATATTAACTCTCATAGGTCACCTAAACTAACATTATGTTATTGAACCGTTATCACAGAATATAAAAACAGTTTATATAACTGTCTGGACACTACATTTAGAGTATAGCGGGTGACAGATATGAGTAAGATAATAGGTATATAATAAAGTTTCAAAAGAAGTTGGACATAAGACACTAGGAACAGCACGACCAGAGGGGCAATACCCGTATTTAAAATGTAGTCGAAATTCAGTTCCGATCCATTTTCGATCTCAAAAAGGTCAAATTTGGTATTCTCGTATCACAATATGAAAATTCAAAGTCTAATTTAAGTGGGATTACATTGGTTATATGTCGTATAACCAAAAATTATACAAACTAAGAATGTTATTTGGATAACAATTAGAATTGACAATAATTAATGAATGAAATCAAGTGTATAATCTTTAGTCAATTCACAATTCAATCTCGATTCGGTCAACTTTTGTTCTGAGATTGTAAAATATTTACGGGAATTGGTGACGGTGGAAGAACACCAGCTTGAACACAGATGCACTGTTCCTAACCCACGGCACAGTGTAAGTAATACTACTACGTACAGTAGGGCCGTATAGGAAGGACACTTCCTGACGCTGACGTTCTCTGGTATCGACCTCACCTTCCCTCTGAGACAAATCTGGAACAGTCTGTATGGCGCCTCACGCACACACGCACACACGCTCAGAGTGCTTAGTGCAAGTTTTTTGTGCGCGTTCGATCATGGCAACGTAAACAAACCAACCAAATAGAGAATAAATCTCATGTTGTGAATTTATAAGACGTGTGATATCAAAATTCAATAAATCTAAAATCAACAAAACGTTAGTATTAACACTAAGGCTATGTATACCAATTTATTGCCTAATTTAATAAAATAAGGTCATTCGTGTCAAGAAGATCAGCACATCCTTGGTTTAGTTACGAAAGCAAATTCCGGCTGTCAAACGATCAACATGCATAATGCATTAGAGCGTTAAAATGCAAAGCCACTTTAGCTATTAAGAAGTCAGAATTATAACTACGAAGTAGAAGGATTTATGACTTTGCCTTCTGGATTCTTTAAGCTGTGTATTAATCGTGAATACGTATAACTAGAATATAAGTATGTGTATAGTCTAATAAACATGATTTTTTTACGATATCGGATGCTAAATAAAAACGAAAGTCAAGTTTTAATCTATTTGTTGTCATTGACTTTAAAAATTTCCCAATTATTTTATTTCGTATAGCAGTGTGTATTCCTTCAACAAATACTTTTAAATTTGTTAAGGTGTTTAAAAGGGACTGCAATGGACTTCATTGTTCTTTGCCTTTTTTGGTGGTCGCCGCTGTTTATCCTGACTACACAGTAGACACAGTGGTGAGAATGTGTGGTGAAGGTCATTATTACCACTGTTTACCATCACACTATTTTTTTATCGGGACGGGGATCCCGATAAAAAAATAGCCACTTAACTTAATAGATGTACAAACATCTATTTGGAGTTGGGGTGTAAGATGCTATTTTTTTAATAATATATAATAACTTGTGCCTTAATCGCTGGTTCGAGAACATTAAAATTTGGATATATTATGTAGATGTTGAGGATTTATCTCGATCTCCTCCATGCTTCGGAGAACACGTTAAGCTATCGTTCCCTGCTGATTATATATATGACATATGATAATTGACAGTCGTTCTACGTCAGTGGACTTTAAGCGTCGAGAAAACACTGGTCTCCTATGTTTAACTTTTACCCGAAACTCCGGTTTGTACTTTGAAGTAGGCTCACTGGTCATTTACCATTGTTTGTATATCTTCAGATATTAGCGTGAAGTGCGAGTGTCCCATTGTTATTTTAATACAAATTAGTCGCGCGGCGCTAACTGAAACCTCACGATTCCTTTTTCGTTACGTAAAGTTTGAACGTTTACGATGTCTTATGTTGCTGTCATTCACGACTTGTACTGGTATCCCCGTAGTTTCCCTAAAATTTCTTATTTTCATTTACACAACCATCTCCCTTATCCATCCTACTGCTGAAATTCGTTCAATCGAAGGAGTTAGAGTAAACCATGCTGCTCAACTGCGGTTTGGTGGAGCCCGATGTTTTCAAGCCGGTCTAAAGCTTGATTTGGCTTAACGTCTGTCATCTAATGACAAATGACAACAGTCGGGACCGACAGCTTTACGTGACCTCAGAGGCACGGAGGAGCTCGAGATAAATAAACTCATGCTTAGACAGGTTACGGTCGATGTTGCTGAACTTGCGTTATCGATTAGACTGCCACGCGCAACGACGCCATATTATGTAGAATTTGTGACAACAAAATGATAATAAATAAACTTAATTTATTCAGGGACATGCTATCGGCTTCTTGCAGCGTATCCTACACATGAAAGTTAACTGGAAGAGATCTGTTTTAGAGATAAGTTCGACTTTATCTATATATATAAAATTCAAAGTCCTGACTGACTGACTGACTGATATATCAACGCACAGCCCAAACCGCTTTGTCTAGAGATTCCAAATTTGGCAAGTAGGTTCCTTATGACGTCTAAGGGTGCACTAAGAAAGGATTTTTCAAAATTCATCCCCTAAGAGGGTGAAACGGGGGTGCAAAGTTTGTATGGGGAAACAAGATTAGTTGGACTATTTTATTCGAAACTTTACACGAGTACTTCTATAGATAAATGATTAAACACGTGTTTCAGGATTTTTCAAAATTCAACCCCTAAAGGGGTAAAATGGAGTGATAAAGTCTGAAAATCGTCATGGGTATTGTTTTTATGGTTTATCGGGTCGCTGATTACGAAAACAACAACTATTTTATTATCCAACATAGCTGACGTGACATAAAATCACCCCTATGGGGTGCGATGGGGTTGAAATGTCATAATATCAATATGGGTGTTGATTATATGGTTTTCTGGGACGTCAA
The DNA here is from genome assembly GCA_937001555.2 of Hypsopygia costalis. Classification (NCBI taxonomy): domain Eukaryota; kingdom Metazoa; phylum Arthropoda; class Insecta; order Lepidoptera; family Pyralidae; genus Hypsopygia; species Hypsopygia costalis. The sequence continues at coordinate 23,699,100 of OW443338.2, read as the reverse complement.
TTACGAAAATGGAATGGATTTGAAAATATAACATAGTGGACACGTATTACTTAAAAGGATTTTTCAAATTTTACCCCTAAGAGGGTGAAACAAAGGTCCACAGTTTGTGTAGAGAAATGAGATTAGTTAGACTATTTTATCCTAAACTTTACACGAGTACTTCTATAGATAAATGAGTGAACACGTGTTTCAGGATTTTTCCAAAAACCCAAAAAAAGGGAGTAAAATGGGGTCAAAAAGTCTGAAAATTATCAAGGATATTATTGTTTTTATATTTTATCGGGTCGCTGATTACGAAAACAACAACGATTTTAAAATTCTACGTGGCTAACGTGACCATCATTATGTATTTTTTTAAACTTTGATTTTCCTTTTTAGGCTGATGAAATAAGAATTGTGTGTTGACTGAAGTGTTATCCTAATAGGTTTTTAAATTTGTATTTGGCGTTAATCTGTGCTTATATGTACAATCGCGGGCGGCCGGCGCGACGTTATTGTATCGGTATTTAGTATAATTAAAGGTACTACTTGAAGGTGGTTGCGGTGCGTGTTAGACTTGACTTGGATAATCTAAAATGCGCAAATTTCACTCGAGCGAAGCCGCTGGCAAAAGCTAGATAGTAAAAGACTTTGTCCTCACTGACTGACTGACTGACTGATTCACTAATCAACGTACAGCCCAGACCACTGACTTTGGATATGTGTTCCCTATACAATGTAAGCGCGCACTAAGACGGAATTTTCCGAAATTTCACCCCTAAAAGGTTGAAAATAGGGGGTAGAAAAAACACCCTCTTTTTGGAAATCGATTCACATACGATTTTGAGACTTAGTGGAATAGTTGTTCATAAAAAAGGGTTTATGGGTTACTGATTAACTTTTGACCAGCGCCAAGCCAAGAAATTATATTTATATTTTAATTAACTCATCACTAGATGGCGCTATACCTAGCATTTGTACAGCGTGCTATGCTTTCGTTATTAAGGAAAGGGTATATACGAGAGATTATTTCAAACTACGGGGTTATCCGTGACGGTTTATCGCTCACCTTATCCCAGTAGTTACTCCCGGAGGTAGTCCATCGCGCGCGTAGGGCGTAAAAAAAATTGCGTCCTTCAAATTTGGTGCAGAAAACTAATTGAAAAACCTATTCTAAGTACCGACTTTATGGGGTATACCTACTTATATAAGAATTTCGGTATTTTTAAACAATGACGTCAAGATTGACTAAATTTATACCTGTGGAAGGTGTGATGATGTCTCATACCATTATATCTGTAGAAGGTGATGGAGCTGGCCTGTTCCGCTCCATCTCCTACCACTTGCATGGAACGGAGGTATATCATCAGGAGGTTCGTGCCACCATTGTTCACGTATTAAACAACTGGAAAGATGAGTTCTTGAGTAAGGACAGTAAGGGATGCGCTGTTGAGGAATCTCTCTTTATACCCCGCCTTCCCATTATTCCATCAGACCACCCCGTTCAATTTAGGAAACTTAAATTTCCCATAAAGATGTTTTGCTATGACCATTAACAAAGCTCAGAGGGCAGTCTCTAAAGGTCGCTGGGGTTGACTTGAGACAGGACTGTTTCTCTCATGATCAGTTGTATGTAGCTTGCTCAGGAGTAAGTTCTCCTGGAAGCCTTGCAATTTTGGCTCCTGGTGCGAATGCCAAAAATATTGTTTACCTGGACGTCTTAACCTAAATGGTGCATGTTTGTAATGATGGTCAATACGAAACAGTCCTTTAATAGGAAAAAATTAAATATCTGGAATCTTAACAAAAATAGACGCAAATCAGGAGTGATCCCGTAGCGAAGCACGGGTACTTTGCTAGTGAACTATATTTATTAAATCCTTTTTAAGCTTATGGAATAAGACATGTGTTATTCTAATAGGTTTTTACATTTGTATTTGGCGTCAATCAGCTTATGCGATCGCAGGCGGCTGCGTCGGGAGCGGGACGGGTGTAGTAGTTATCAGGAAAGTTCTTGCATCCGTATTTAGTGAAGCTGGTTGCGTGTTAGACTTGGTTTGGATAATCTAAAATGCCCGAAATTCACGCGAGCGAAGCCGCGGGTAAAAGCTAGTACATTATAACAATTAATTTGTGGTCAATAAAGTTTTTAAATAAAAATATATAAACTAACACAACAGACAAGTGAAAGATTCTCAAACTCAAGACAATACCTAGTATTCAAAATGTAACGGTAACAGTGATTCAAAGATTAGGTTACGAGTATCACGTACAACCTTACTGCACTTACCGGATACTCGAGTCGTGAATCGTTTTCAAATAAGCAAAGTCGGTCCGATTTCAAAATTGTCGAAAACTGCCGATGACGAATGGAAAGCGTTCTGAATACGGTCTGAATAACAAAATAAAGGATATGACTTGTTTAAAACAGATTCAGTTTCGAATGTATTAAGGAATAGTGCCGTACCACAATGATGTGCTATGCTATGATAGGGCGACGAAGCAACGCTATAAGTCAAGGGTCCTACCATCGATGCTGTTGAAAAAATTACCGTCGGATTATTTAATTACGAAAATCAAATTTGGGGTGTAAGTGATTCATCAACATCTTTGAACCAAAGTCCACTTCACCTGCACACGGTGCACGCTGCTGCCTGACAAACGAAGCTCTGGCCAAAAGAGAGGTAGGAAGCGTAATTGTAAGCTATCTGACTGGGGAATATACCTCCAGTTCACAGAATACCGCAGCCAAATAACAATTCCCTTGAGGGTTGTTGTGTTCCTGCGAGTGAGTGAGGTCACCAGAAAGGTAAGAGATGATGCGTTAGCAGCTTACGTTGCAAGCGTTAATATGGCTTCGGTAAACGCTTTACATCAGGCGGGCTGTATGCTTGTCTGCCACCCGACGTAGTATAAAAAAAAATCAAAATCTTCAGCTTGAATTTATGGTATGTACTTGTGTTTAGGTTAGCTGGTAGAAACCCTAGAGCTCTACTGCCTAAGCTGAAGATGTTTGTCAATAACTATAACGTACGACCTATACTACACTACAAAATATGGAAACCGACAAAATGAAAAAAGAGATAAGTGAGCTAAAAATGGCCCTTAAGTCAACAGAAAAAGAAGTAGAAAACACAATATTAGAGAAGATCGAATTGGAAAAAAAAGTAGCTGCTCAAGAACAAAAAATTCAACAATTACTATTAATATGTAGTAACCCTAGAAGCAATAAATCCTCGACACTAAACAAAACACAAAAAAGTAAACGAAAGAAAGCAACAAATCTAGACAAAACCACAAACGAATACAACCTCAGTCCTAGAAACACCGGAAATTCTACAAAAAACTACAACAAAAACATATCAAATGATCGACAGAGAGAGAACAATCAATCAGTAGAGAACATGAATAAATTACAGGAAAAAACTGACCAGAGCATAATAAAATTACAAAAAATTCATACTGAAAAAATATTCAAAAGGTCTGAAACTAAGAAAAAGATTTACATCTTGGCGGATCAACGAGGTCGGGGTCTCCAACAGGCCCTACGTAGTCTAAGCAACGAAGAATACGACATATTCTGCTTCTGGAAGGATGGGGCAGACCTACTTAAGGTGATCGAGACATGCAGAGAAGATATAAAGAACTTAACCATGCAAGACTATTTAGTAGTTTTAGGAGGAATGAGCAATAGAAACCCCTTAGATTTAAAGGTGAATCTACTTAAATGGCTAAATTCAACTTCTAACACAAACATTATTGTATGTGGTCTGCCAAATAATGCATACTTGCGATGTCACGTAAATTACGATATTAGGTTGATTTGTAGAGACTTCCCCCACTGCAAGTTTATAGATATGTACTATAGAAAATCTAAATTTGGTTCTAAATTCTTTATTTCTGAATTAAGTTTTGCCATATACAGGGAAATCAGTCATCTTTCACACGGGCTATACAAGTCTAACAGTTTTGACAATAGAGCTGCAGCTCACTCAACAAGGGATCAATCTTTTGAAGTATACCAAACAAATACCTCATTACACAGGTCTGCAAAAGTTAGTAATCAACCACCTGAATTACATTACACTCAAACAGGGCAATCTTTTTTATAAGTAATAATACTGATGAATTAAATTTACTTCATCAAAACATATGCGGATTTCTGAACAAAAAAGATCTCTTAGATATTTCAATCTGTGAAATATCTAAAGGTTACAAAAAAGCAATAGATATCATCTGCCTTAGTGAAACTTTTATACCGCGGGGCCAAGAACTTAACATACAGCTTAATGGATATGACTTGGGAGCCAGTTTTTGTAGAACTCTTAAACGGAATAAGAAAAAACGTGGTGGAGTGTGCATATTGAACAACAATTCCTTGGAGGTAAAAGAGTTGTCATATATCAGTGAACTGGCATCCGAGCACACATTTGAATGCTGTGGAATCGATATTATTAAACATAAAATTATATTGGTCTGCATTTATAGAACTCCAAACTCAGATGTAAATATTTTCTTTAGTAAACTTGAAATTTTATTAAATAAGTTAAAACGTAAAACTACCAAAAGTATTATTTTAACAGGGGATTGGAATATAAATACTATAGGGAAAGACAGGAATTCAATTAAACTAACAAAACGGTTACATACAATTATCGATAGTAACAACCTCAATTTACACATACATACAGCTACTCGACAGAACTCTTGTATTGATCATTTTGCGAGCAACATTTCAGGAGCTAGAGGTAAAACTCTACCCCTCCAATTATCTGACCATGATACCGCTCAGTTTTTAACCGTTCCTATAAAGAAAAAAGAACAATATATAAGCCACTGGTTCGAGACAAAAAGAGATTTCAGTAAAGAGAATATTATGAAATTTAAATATTATTTGACAAGCTATCCCTGGAAAGAAATTTTTGATAGGAATGACATTCCAAAAACATTCACAGTCTTTCACATGGAACTTCAACTACTCTACAACTTGTGCTTCCCTAAATTTAAAATAAAATGTAAAACAAATAAAAACAATAAAATACGATGGTTAACAAAAGGAATCAGAAAATCATGTGCAAAAAAAAAGAACTTTACGAATAATGTACTACAAAAACAACTCTAAACAAAACAAAACAGCATACAGAAAATATAACTCATTGTTAAAAAAATGTATTAATTTGTCACAGAAAATAAACAATAAAAAAATAATTAATAAAGCGAAAAATAAATGTTTAGCAGCGTGGAATATCATAAAATGTAATAAAAATAATCATAGTAAAAAAAATATTAAATACCTACAGAGTACAGATAAAAAATTTGAAAATCCTCACGAAATCTCAGAGGAGTTTAATAAACATTTTACAAATTTGACACACAAGGGATACACACCAAAAATAAAAGCCGACCTAAAACTTCTCAAAACAAATGACTCTACAATCTTTTTAACCCCAACTGACGAAAATGAAATTTTAAAAATCATTAACTCACTAAATAATACATAATCTACAGGATATGATGAGATCTCTACAAAGATTTTAAAAGCTTGTGCCTACGAACTGTCCCCGCTGTTGGCATATCTGATAAATCTATCTCTAGAAAATGGCATATTCCCCCCGACCTTTAAACATTCAATAGTGAAGCCCCTTCACAAAAAAGGTGATGAACAAGATATTAATAATTATCGGCCTATAACATTGATACCTGTGCTATCTAAAATTTGGGAAAAAATTATTTATGCTAGATTAATATCATTTTTAGACAAATTCCAAATTATTAGACCAGAACAACATGGCTTCCAGAGGGGAAAGTCTACAACATCTGCTTGTTTTTCTTTTATAAGAGATATCTTAAAAAATATGGATAAAAGAATACCAGTAACGTCTGTTTTATTTGACATGACTCGGGCTTTCGATTTTGTTTGTCATAAAACTTTACTGGCGAAACTGGAAAAATGCGGAATTCGTGGAAAGGCTCTTGAATTGATGGCTGATTACCTAGGTGGGAGAACACAATGTGTAGAAATCAATAATTTTAATGAAAAAATGGAATATGTGGTATTCCGTTCATCGACTGTAGCCAACAGCGTGGGAGTGCCTCAAGGTAGTGTGCTGGGGCCTCTTCTGTTTCTTCTTTACATAAATGAGTTGCCTACAATTACACCTTATCCATGTACTTTATTTGCTGATGATTTATCTATTGTTATTCACAAAAAATCGAATTGTAATTACGAGCAGGAAATTAAGGGCACCATTAGTAAAATAGTTCAGTGGCTAGAACGTAATAATCTTTGTGTGAACCTAAGTAAAACGAAATATTTGCAGTATGTAAATAAAAATGGCAGACCGTTGAATCTATCCATAGAGTACAATGGCCAACCAATAACAGAGGCAACTTCTGCAAAGTTCTTGGGTATAATGGTCGATAAACACTTGTCATGGAAGGAGCACATAGACTCGGTCTGTCACAAAATTAACCGGTTCGTGTACGCTCTATACCGGTTGAAAAACACTTGTGACCAAGAGACAGCCTTGATAGCTTACCATGGCTATGTGAGCTCTGCCCTACGGTATGGGATAGTCATTTGGGGAAACTCTGTGCTCGTGAGGGATGTTTTTCTTGTACAGAAGAAATGTGTAAGAGCTTTATGCGGCGCTGGTCCCTTAGACAGCTGTAGGCCTTTATTCAAAAAACTCAAACTACTCACTCTAGCCGCTATGTACATACTGGAAATATGCTTATATGTAAAGAACAATATTAATTTATTTAAAAGGGTGCCATATCCCAATGTCGCGCGATACCCGAATCGTTTGGCTATTCATACACACTCGACTGAATCATTTCATAAGAACAGCTATAACATGGCAATCAAACTGTATAATTCCTTACCAGACAAACTAACATCATTACCATTCTCAAAATTCAAGAAACAACTCCGCACTCTTTTAGTGAATAACTGTTTTTATACTGTTGACGAATTTCTAAATTTTGACATGAAGTGCCCATAATTAAATCATAATTAAATTATAATTAAATCATTTGACATAATTAATTATTCAATCGTATTCATTATTATAAATTTTATATTGTAAATAGTATAGTATAAGCATGACCTTGTAATATTTGCATGCCGATTGTTGGCGCAACACGCTTGTTCTCTAGAATTAGGTATGAATAACCTGTTATATCATATGTCTACCGTGTTTGCCTGCAAATAAATATATTTCATTTCATTTCATTTCATATATTTCGAATCAAAATATTCGATGGCCTACCGCCTAAGCGGAAGCCTTTTGATTTATTGACAAATATTTTTTACTTTGTCGGTAGAGCTTCATGCTTTCTACTAAGCTAAACACAATTGTCGCAAATCTAAGCTAAAATTTTATTTCAGTTTAGATTTGCGGCAGACTTGCTCTCCGATTTCCTGCGATGACTTGCTCTCCGATGCGCATGCCTTGCCTTGCCTTGCCTGCCTGCCTTACTTACATAAGAACCCATGTACAGCTCGAATCATGGAATGTGTTTCTTGCCACTACAACGCAATAGAAGTCGCACGAATTCACACGCAAGTAGGTAATCTATAAAAGTTGGCGACCTTGACTGTACGTAGGTATATGTCATTTTTCACCAATGTTGCCAACTAACAACGCAACTTTGTTAAAGAATTCGCAAGTATTCAATAAAACGCTTTGAAAAATCGTCATTGACAACCCTAACTATACTATATATTTTTTTTTTTTACAAAAACACTTAGCTTTAAAACATTTGCACAACTTGCTTTGTTTTAGCATCTTTACAAAAAAAAATGGATTCTAAGTTAAAAAATAAGTAGGTCACGTTACTTATATGATATTACATATGCTGTGACATTCTATTGTTCCCCAAACAAGATTATGCACCTATTCTGTTACGAAAATGCCTATTCATGTCTTGCCTTGTACGAGATATGGATTACTCAAGACAATGGATAAATTACCTAATTTGATAAAATTTTATTCATCATCATCATCATCATCAGCCTGTATCACTGCTTTCCACCAAATACGATTCTGCGTATTCCGCATCCAGCCGCATTCATCCACTTTATATATATCCGCTATTATTCAATTTAAGCCTTAAGAAAGCGGATGGAAATCAGTATGAAATATGATTCGCGCGCTACCACCCCCGCTGCCAACGCAGTAACTCCTTCCTTTCTGGTGACCTCACTTGCTCCCAGGAACCCAACAAACCTCAAGGGAATTGGTATTGGGCCTCTTACAGATACGATGTACCCTACCTCTTTTTCGCCAGAGCCTCTTTCGCTAGCCGGCAGGGTGCGCCACGTGCAGTTGAGTTTTACTCGGCTCTAATCGTGAACTCTAAAGAGTGAACCACTTACAACCCCCTCTGTTCAGAATCGTATATTCGCAGAATACAGTGTTAGGGTTCGTTCAAACAAACTGGCTCGGAGAGGAGAGCAGATTTTGAATGCGTTCAAAATAGAGTTTTGTGTCATTGGCATAAGGTTTACTTTAAAAATTCACATCGGCTCTCGTGCATTATCATATAACAGAAGAAGTGAATTTAAAAAATGAACCTTATGCCAATGTTCCAAAACTCTATTTTAAACGCCACCAAAATCTGCTCTCCTTTCCGAGCCGGTCTTTGCGAACGGGCCCTTATGGGTCTTGTCGTCTTCGTCCCTTATTCATCCCACTGCGGAGATACGGATCTCCCCGCGATCGAAAGCGTTTAGAGCATACTCCACCACGCTGCTCAACTGCGGGTTGGCGGAGTCTTGTAATATGTTGTTTTTATACAAATTTTGTAAAAAAATAAAACGTATCAAAAATGAGATAAGAATTATATAAAAGTGTTTAACATTAAAACACAATTTGTCTATTTAATTAAATAATGTCAATAAGAATATTACAATAACAACATAATTAACATTTATTATGCTTCTTATTACAAGAAAATGTCAACGTAATAAAATTCATTGACGTTTCTTATGGTTATTGCATTATTTGACACTAAAAGCAGTGGCCCAAAATACAAGTCGTTAGACAAGAATTATAATAGGCAATTTGATCTAAACAACTTTGCGTGCTTTCGCCATCAATTAGTTCATGCAAACTACTGTCGGCCGGCACCCACCCACTACCCTTAGTAGTTGCATGCGACTGCCGTGGCTGCTTTGGTCGTCTCTGCTCCAGCTGCTGTGGTCGTCTTGGCGAATCTCCAACATCTGAAACAGAAGATACATACGACCGCCACTGCCCCGACTGCTCTCCACGGAGTACCCGACTGTGGAGAGTTCGCAGGGGGAACTACGGGTCCCCCTGATTGGATCAGGGTACCTCGGAGACTGGCGGCAGCCCAATTTGCCAGTCATGGGTTCGGATTCAAGGTGGCTTTATGTGCGTGTAATCACTCACGTGCATGTGGTTTAGCTACAGAGGTCGGGCATGTTCGTCTGCCTGGCCATATTGTCGGCCGGGCGCTCGGTCTCGCGCGTAGCGAGTTGGTTATCACTGGCCTAAGGCGAAGGGCCGCCACAGTGGTTCTCAACGGGGCTTGGAGCGGCCCTTACAGCGGCCGTCGGCTTTCCAGCTGACGTCGCAGCTCGGGTACTTGCCTGCTGAGCAAGGAGGATGACGGGCGATCGCTTCCGTCACCCCGGTCACCCTACCGTAGGCTCGGGGTAGGCGTTTCTTCTTTGAAGGACGTCGGGAAGTGAGCGCACCTTATACAGCTCCGGTACCTGTCAAGGAAATCAGGGAGCCGGCTATCCGGCGCCCCAGTGTGGGTACAGAAACACTAGGCGCGCTTGTACTTGTACATGTGCGCCGGGATGTGAGCGTGCCATACAGCTCCGGCTATCCATCATGGAGAATGGGGAGTGGTAGTAGGGCCCCGATGCTTGGGTTCTCTGAGCGTCGGTCGCCACGAGCTACTCGACTTAAGAGTACGTAAGTAGCCTGCATGCAGGTGAAAGCGGAGTAAGACCTGCTACTGCTACGCTTGCGTGCTCGGTTGGTTTACTGAGCGCAAAAGCGGTGCAGGTAAAGGTCCTCTCGTCTGGTTGGTTTACTGGACGAGAGACTCGCAACCCGTGATATAACCGGAAGGTTGGCACACGGGGCGCATTAGCTGTTAGGTATAGGGTGCGTTGCCCCGACTGCCGTGGTCGTCTCTGCGACACGTGTTTCGCAGAGACGCGAGGCATCCTCAGGCGATCTGTATATGTTGATGGTTAGAACAACAACCTACAAATGATTATTATTCTAACCATCAACATCTACAGATCGCCTGTAAATTTGACTTCCGCAAAATAACACCTGAATCAATTAACTAAGAATTTAGCAGTTTTATTTCGTCAGACATATTGTTATAAAGTGTCGTCGTTGTCGTCGTATCCCACTGCTGGGATACGTGCCTCCTCTCTACTACTACTTTGTAAATAGGACATACATAAAATCATATATTGATAATACAAAATCATATAATAACATATTTTAACTACTCTCACACTGAAATTTCGGAATTAAAAAACTAAACACAGAATCTTAATGTCAGTCTTTTACGCACAAGCCATCAAAATAAATTTAAAATAGTAGTTTATGAAACTGTTGCATAATAAGGGTTCTTAAATTACGAGTGTGAATTTATCACATGAGCCGAAGGCGAATGTGATAATAGACCACACGAGTATTTTAAGACCTAATTATGTGCAGTTTCATACACTACTTTATCTAATCTCATGAAATAGATGACAATAATATTTTAAATAAAACCATGAAGTTACAGCTTCATTTCTTACTTATAAAACCATTTGCAGATGGAGCATGCGTGGTGCGCATGCGCGACGCGCCGCGCGGCGCGCCGCGTTCACAGATTATGTAGAAAAATTTTGCAACGTTGGAATGCATTTGCATTGCAACCTGTTTAAAATACCTGTATCCTGGGCTGAAGCTGTATCGAAATGGAGAAAAAGTTATTTTTCGATACAGTTATCCATAGAAGAGCTGTATCGAAAAGTACCTTTTTAAATTTATTTTGATGTCTTGTGACGGCCAATGAAGGCAATCCAGAGCTGAGAGTCCTGCAGGCCTTCTTGTGTTTACACTCCGACCAATGAAGACACGTCGGAGACGACGGCCCTGATCGACTCTCTGGAGACTCGGGTCCGTGGTGTTGTAAAATTCGGGTCCGTAAAAGACTGACATTAAGATTCTGTTTAGATTTTTAATCTCTAAATTTCAGTATGAGATTAGATAAAGTTACTTATCGATACAACTCTTTATGAACAGTAGTATAAAATACATACTTTATACATTGCAATTTTGACATATGGTGGACAGGCGAGTTCTTCGTTCATTTAGTTCGTGAATAAACAATTTTTTAATGGCAGTATCGATGTATCGCCTTTTAGTTATTTATAAAATCAGTCGTACAATTCCATGTAATTAAAATTATTTTTACCGACCGGTTTATCCATAAAGAATTATCAAGGTAAACTATTCTTTGTGTTTCTAAAAAAAAACATACAAGTACAAAACATAACGTCGACAAGGTTCTGCCAAATGTCAACATTACTTTTCAGTATTTTATTATATATTTTGACGACATTAATACTTTTATCTAATCTCATACTGAAATTTACACATTAAAAAACTAAACACAGTATCTTAATGACAGTCTTTACGCACAAGCTATCAAAATAAATTTAAAAAGTTATTTTTCGATACAGCTCATAAGGACAACTGTATCGTAAAATAACTTTTTTACCATTTCGACACAGCTTCAGCCCTGGATACAGGTATTTTAAACAGGTTGCAATGCAAATACATTGCAACTATGCAAAAATTTTCTACATAATCTGTGAACGCGGCGCCGCTCGGCGCGTCGCGCATGCGCACTACGCATGCTCGATCTGCAAATGGATTTATATGTAAGAATTATAGCTGTTAAATTAACTTCATGGTTGTATTTAAAATATTATTATCATATATTTCATGAGATTAGATAAAGTAGTGTATGAAACTGCACATAATTAGGTATTAAAATACTCGTGTGGTCTATTATAACATTCGCCTTCGGCTCATGTTATAAACTCACACTCGTATTTTAATAACCCTTATTATGCAACAGTTTCATAAACTACTATAATATAATAATTATGAACATGTCTGTTTGTCTTGGTCTGGGTGTTTTCTATTTATTATATGTATGTATTTGTAAAAATAAATAATATCTATTTTATCATTTATCTATTTATAGTACTCATAGATAAACTTTGCACTTAATTTTCGGACTAGATATCGCTGTGTAAATTGTCCAGAAATATTTATTTATTTTAATTCATTTAATCGTGTCAGTGATTTGCCGCAAATGGGGGAGAGTAGTCCTCTTTACATTTTTTTTAATATATTAGCTCAGCATAGCCGCTCCGCTTCACCTAATGGTAAGCGAAAAGAGGACTCTAAATTGCAGTGGAAACTGACAATAGACAAGACAACAGTGCTCTGTCAGTTGACACTACCATGCTGACCCTCGAAGTGCTTCTTCTCACCTCGTTTGTAGCATACCATTTTGTAGGAAGGACGAAACACAAGTGCCAGCAAGGCGTTCCGCTTTTTAATAATGCGACAGATGTAGAAGTTGCCGAACTTTTCTCAACAACAACTCAACAGTGGAATAATTACATCCCAAGCCTGTACGTATGCTTACATAGTCGAATGTCCTCAAAAAAAGCAGCAGGATGTAAGCCTATGATTTTTTTTTATACCACGTCGTCGGGTGCCAGACAAGCATACGGCCCGCCTGTTGTGAAGCGGTTACCGTAGCCATATTAACGCTTGCAACATAAAATATTGCTCCCGCGCCGCCACCCCCACTGCCAACGCAGCATCTCCTTCCTTTCTTTCTGGTGACCTCACTCACTCGCAGGATCACAACAACCCTCAAAGGAATTGTTATTTGGCTGCGGTGTTCTGTGAGGTGGAGGTACATTCCCCAGTCGGGAGCTTACAATTACGCTCCCTACCTCTCTTTTCGCCAGAGCTTCGTTTGTCAGTCAGCAGGGTGCATCACGTGCAGGTTGGGGAAGGTTGGGGAATCTAGCAGTACGTTACAAACAAAAAGTTTTAAAGCAAACAAAACAAAAATGGGACCGGGATCTACCACACATTCCCACCACTGTGTCTCCTGTGTAGCCAGGATTAACAGCGGCGACTACCCAAAAGGGCAATGAACAACGAAGTCCATTGCAGTCCCGGGGGTAACACTACGGCTGCCTTGGAACTCACAACGAATTTAATCAGTAGAAATTAGTAGGAGTAAAAGCTTTTGGAATTTGACTTCCCCTTTTAGCAATGTGAGGGACAGCAATATGGCTAATAATGCATTAAAAGCCTAAAGAGATGGCTAGTCAAGTGAAGCTCAACTGCCGTGCACCACGAATTTTAAGTATCTAACATTATTGGGTACCTAAAACATTGAGTTACTGATAAAACAAAAATAATAAGTATAAATTGTATCAAATCATTACACTGTTATGTGGTTTTGTCTGCCACTTTGTTCCAAATACCTAAACACTTGCGTAATTCAGACGGGCGGTATTGGCCAGAAGAGTTCGCAGTTTTTGCAAGTATAATTACTCAGTCTTACTCAATTACTTAATTTTTGGCGCCACAACGAAGCGGAACTTAGATTAAGTAACTTTTGCCCGCAGAGTAGAGCGTGGTAAGTAGCTTAACAACATCATCTTTGAGCCGAAGTCAACCTTACCTACACGTGGTGCACCTTGCTGATAAATTGAAAGTAGGCTCCGGCTAAAGCGACGTAGTATTTATAAACTGTTCATACATTTCATGAGAGACCCATTTCAGGAAACAAGGCTTTTTTTTCGTTGTCTGCAAAGGTCTCGACATTAGCAAGTTACAGGGTCGGAGCAGCCAGCCACAACTTTTCTCCTACTTGTTTAATCCTTTAAATAATTTTATACCTAACTAATATATAGTATGAATGTAATACCTTGTTGTCAATATTTTAATTGATTTCTTTTGTTTTCAGGTAAACTCCAAAGAAGTTTAGCATTACATGGCTGACGGTAAGCGGCAAAAAATAAACAAATACTAGTTGTTGGCAGTTTATCCATGGGTAGAGTTGTGCACACACACAAACACACATATTTAATCTTATTATTTATGATTATTATATCATTTATTTCTTTTGTATCGCCTATTTAATACATTTTTAAATATAAATAAATAAATAAAAATACATTTAAAAATATGAAAAAAGGTGCACCCATCGATAGCGGGGCGAAGACTCAAACTATCGGTGGTTAGGGGTCGGAGTGAGGAACCATCTCACGATGCGAGCCGTGTCTAGAAGAACCGCCTTCTGTATCTAGTTCTTGACCCAACTATTATTATTATTATTTATCTCTCTTAATTCACGGGTCAAGCCCGGTCATTTGATGGGCGTGCCCGGAGATATGGATCCAACGCGTAGAGGCCCCTTTGAGAAGTTTGATGTAATGTTGTACACCCGCCGTGACCCCTTCCAGGGTATATCAATGGAACGATATACCCATGAGCAGGTCTCGGCAGGCGTTGAGACTATTTCGAAATGTGATGGAAAATAAATGGGTTATGGAGATGAGATCTGGGTGAACTAAATACCGGGCTATTACAGAAGAGGGACGGACGCCTGCCATAACTGCTTCTATTGCTCGTCATTTGCAGCAGGCGGTGGCTTGCCACTCACTAAATGGGCCCCCGTAATGCCAGGAAATCGGCCGGGGGCAACACCGGTGTGAGTGACTCAGGGATGTCGATAGGTGTGCTGCGCTTTCTCCGAAGTTACTCGCGGCGTGATGCGCTTTAACATTTCTAACCCTGGAGCTCTAACGGCTCCTCTGGACGGCCAATGAAGGCAAGCAAGACCTGAGAGTCCTGCGGGCCTTCTTGTTTTTACAGTCCGACCGATAAATACACGTGAAGAAGGCCCTGACCGACTCTGGAGACTCGGGTCCGTTGTGTCGTTATTCACACAACAGCTCGCCACAAGCTGCCCTGCGGATATACGAGTATGTATTTATTCTTATTATTATATCATTTATTTCTTTTGTATCGCCTATTTATTACATATTTAAATATAAATAATATAAAAAAATACATTTAAAAATATAAAAAAGGGGCACCCATCGATAGCGGGACGAAGACCCAAACTACCGGTGGTTAGGGCTCGATCTCACGATGCGGGCCGTGTCTAGAAGAACCGCCTTTTTGTATCTTCTTGACCCAACTATTATTATGATTTTATTATTATTAAGCCATAGCTAAATCCTAGGTATAAAACATTCTCTCAGACTCTAAGGATATGATATATCATCACATATAGTTATCGTTTCATGTTAGTATCTTCCACTTTCCTTACCAGCTTTGAACATCTTCTTCAGATTTAGAAGACTAAATAACTGTCGAGTTAGATACGGAAAGCGTAATTGCATAATCATGATGGAATGCTTTAGAGAATACCTATACCTAACCGCAGCTAGATACTGATGATAATCATGATTGATGATAACTATTGACCGAGTAATTCATCACTACAGAATTTATTTACAGAATCAATTTGATTCTTTCAACCATAAAATCTAATACAAATTACAATCGAACGCTAACCAGAGCGGAGCTAATGATGAGTCAATTTCTTATGCAACTTGATTTAAATCAACAAATCTGCGTCTGAAAGATGCTCTGTCCAGAGATTGACCACGGCTCTGACAATAAAAAATTCAGAAGTAACGACAGTCCAAACACTCTAGATGAAAACGGTGCATGTGAAATATATGAAGCTAAACTATATGAAGTGGGTTATTTTTTTATGTGATTTAAATTAGAAGTTTTTTTTATACTACGTCAGGTGGCAGACAAGCAAACGGCCCACTTGATGTGACCAAATTAACGCTCGCAACATAAAATATCGCTCGCGTGCCGCCATCCCCGCTGCCAACGCAGCATCTACTTCCTTTCTGGTGACCTCACTCACTCGCAGGAACACAACAATCCTCAAGGGAATTGTTATTTGGCTGCGGTATTCTGTGAGGTGGAGGTATATTCCACAGTCGGGTAGCTTACAATTACGCTCCCTATGTCTCTTTTCGCCAGAGTTTCGTTTGTCAGTCAGCAGGGTGCACCGCGTGCAGGTGAAGTTGGCTTTGGTTCAAAGATGTTGATGAACCACTTACACCCCTAAAGAAGTGAAACGATACCGTATTGTAAAATCAGGAAGTGTTATAGGGCAATGGCCAACTCAAGGTAAAAAGTGCCTCATATATTGGGAGGAAAACGAGCATGTGGGTCACCTGATGCAAAACAATCAGCACCACCCATGAACATCAGTAACACCGAGAGATCGCCGACCCGTTGCCAGCCTTTAGTAATGAGACTTCATAGCTTAAGTTCTAATTACTTTATCTAAAAGAAACGTAGCTATTCATGCTAGACTAAAGTATGCACTGATATAATATCTATGAAATCGGCCCGGGTGATTACATAATGATTTGCGGCATCGTGGCCAAACAGCATGAGGTTCAAAAAGGGTGTGAAGAGTATTTTACAAGCTTGGCGACCCGGGAGTGTTATCTGGTATTCTTCGCCTCTATAAGGTCCGGAAGCTCCTTTCATGATGGTATGAAAACGACAAAATTTATTTAACAATAACAAGGTCAGCATTAAATCTATGAAAACAGTGACAATCATATTCAAGTTCAAGTTGACATTTTAGCTTTTGTAATAAACAACAGGAATTACAATCACACTGCGAGTGTCAAACATAATGCGCATTTAACGATGTAACCGGTTGTTATGATCTTTTACGGAACGCTCTTTATGGAAACGCCAAGATAATTTCGATATGTGGAAGTCATTGCCAGTTGCCTGCGTAAATGGCAAAAAAAAAGGTTTCTTACATAGTAAATTTTACGGAATTAAAATATTTCAATGATCTCACAGTTGCTCATTGAACACCACAGTTATTTCACAAAAAAACTCCTACAATAACATACTCGTACGTGAATTTAAGACGTAACGCGTGGTAATAATACAAGTGAATTTTTAGCGGCAATTAGTTTTAATATTTTTTTTTGTTTTTGATTAGTCGAAAGCTTTTATCTGGTAGAATGAAATAAAACAAAATAACTAATTTTACAAGAAAAAGGGCCTCTTTTTTCTGACTGCACCACGGTAGAACGTCGACCCTCATTAGATCTTTAGTCTCCCTATCCTATAATCAATCTCCCCGCTTGTTTAGAGACAGCTTCCACGCACGCCGTACGCCTATTATTGGGAAAAGCATATAGTGCTTCTGGGCATTTCATGGTTCCGTTAGGTTGTTGCATGTTCTTTATTCTGTGCTATCAACAAGTCTCACATTACATAGGCAAAAAAAAGACTTTGTCTTCTACCGTTCCGTAATGTTTTGATCATTGTGATTATTATGTATCGTCGTATTATTTCTATTATCAATGGACACTTCTGTTACACTTTCACCGTCGACTTGAACCCTGTGGTCTACTGTTTCATTCGTTATACTGTGTCATCCGGTCTATCAATTTGAAATACGCTTCGCTTCACAGCCCGTTGATTTGTTTGTTAATTGGAAAAGCAAATGGCTTTTCCTAGTGTACCGTTGCCTTTATGGTGTTTTGAAATTTATCATGCACATCGGCACTTTTTTACAAGCTTTTGTTTAGTTTCACCGCGGTGTCTGTTATCAAATCTTGCGAGTTAAATTTGACCCACTTCTCAATGTCCGACTGAGCGTAAATTTGTCAGATTCGTCAGGTGAGTTTGGCTTTGGCTCTAATGATCGTGATAAGCTAATTACACCCCACAAAAAATGGGCTGTGGCTGCGTCATGGACACGGCCGTGTGTTCTACGTGAATACGTTATATGCACTAAAGTTATCTCAAAATGGCAGCGGTTCCCCCTCCCCCGCACGTGATGTTCCATAGTCCTTACTTAGCGTAATAAAGTCTTTGCTCTTTCATCTAACCAATGGTGTGATTGAATTTTTGATGGAGATGATAGATTTGTAGCTAACTACAACACCAAACTGTATCCCGCGATTTTGTTATCATTCCATTTTTTGAATATGGAAGCAGTTTTAATGACATATTCGCGTCAAAATTATTCTGCTCAATTCCATCTTCAAGTCCTAGTATTTTCAAACTGCTAAAATACCATAGCCATTTGCTACATTTCTCTAGTTAAACTTGAATGTTCAAAGCGAGCAAAACGGGTTAATTAAGGTCAATTTTGTTCATTTACTACAAAAACCTAATTCGTTTATCTGCCATTGACCTGTACGAATTAAATTGATATCGGGGTTAAAAAACTGATTAAGGTCACCATAGCATCTGAAGTGCTACATCGACAGCGCAAGTACTACTCTTGTAAAGTACTCTTGGTAATTCTGTATAGATTTACTACTGGGATACGCGCGTATGAAGTCGAGTCCGCGACTTCATATGCGCCTATCCCAGTATCCCGTTGGAATTTTCAAAAATTATTTCATGGCATACCCCTTATAAGAAATCTATGTGATAAATTTGGAATCTCTAGACACAGCGGGTTGGGTTGTACATTGAGAGATCAGTCAGTCACTTCAATTACTTTCTTCTTTTATTGATATAGATAACTGCCTATATATTCTCTCTTATTCTTTATTGCACATTACAAAAAATAAAACGTTACAAGAGTTTACGTAAGTGGTATGCAAAGGCGAGCTTATCTCTAATAGAGATCTCTTCCAGCCAACCTTCAGCAGTGGGAGAGTATGTTGAGTAGCGGTTAGAGGTAGCTATGTGCCTGAAATTATTAAATATATTATATAACATAACGCGATATTGTGTATATCGTAATCTATCTAAGTATATATACATATTCTTAGATACACACATATTACATACATAAATACCTATACATATAAATACATACATACATACTATTTAGACATATCAGATAAATAGTAATCTTTCATTTTTTTCTTAAAAGAATAGACGGATGGGCTGTTGCGAATATGCAAGGGCAATTTATTCCATAACTGAGTAGCGCAGTAGGTGAACGAATATACTACATTAAAATCATATTTTTTGTATGTTTGTAAAGCCTAGCTAAGAATCTTAAGTCTATATGGTTTCTACCTAAACAATTTTCAGAAAACCGTCCACCGAATTTTCGTCTCGATTTTTGAAGTGAAAACTTCTTTAGGAGCGTTCTGCATTTTTTGAGATGGGAAAAACCATTGAACTAGCGACACCATTACCATAACCGACACCGGTCTATTTGGTGCGGTGTGAGGTATTCGCCGCATGCTTGCTTATGCGCTATTGGTTCGTCAGTGGACCTATGCTCTCCGCGTTGAGTCCACGCTACTTTCGTTCCCGAAATACACATACGAGACTTAGAAAAAGGGAATACTTTCAATACTGGAAAATATTTCCTGACGATTCAAAAAATACTCACGTAATTGTTCAAGTTTTCACTTCTGTCGGCACTCCCGTAGAGCCACTGTTTTTTTTTGTGCCACTAAGGTCTCCTAAGTGAAGACAGCCTGAATTTATTTGCTTTTAACAAATTAAGTTTACATAACTGAATCATTAATTGGTAATTAAATGTAGTTGAATACTGCGTTAACGAACTGGTCCGATAGTGATTGGCGAAATGCCTTCTTTCCAAATTTAGTCATACGCGTAACCGGAGGGAGTGAAATTGTAATCAATTTTTACGTCATTAACACCTGAATTGTGAAGACCTCAGGGTACAATAACAAAAATCAAAAGGAAACATTAGAAAATCATCTAAGTATTTATTTTTTAGAATAAATAAATAAGCTTTATAACCTTTTTTTTTATTATTTATATAGTTTTGTATATACCTATACGTATGTGGCGACGAAGCGTAGGGCGCCCCCTCTCTAGATGGACCGTCGATCTCAAAAAGGTGGCTGGTAGCGGTTGGATGCGGAAAGCAGAGGATCGCATATGATGGAAAGCATTGGGGAAGGAATATACTCGTATTGACGACCCCGGTGGTCGAATGGCTAACCATGTCCACTTCGACTCCGGGTCGCAGAATCGGTCCCCGCATAAGACAAATATTTGTGTATATAGTACAAGCTTTGCATAGTTTAAAATATTTATATTTATTTATATATCCAGAAGTGGGTAGATACAGGATGATGATGATTTACCTAGAATATACAAAACTATATATATGCATATATACATATATAAAGTATATAAAAGAACGGTATCAGATAGCGCTTATCAACCACAGTGCAGTCAAGTATTCCAACCTTCTTCGGTCATGTATCTCGTCGTGGTAATGACTCCATAGAGTATCTGTAGTGCAGAGCAAAGTTGAAGGCACCAGATCACTAATCGTGGTAGATCATCAATGAGATGGACGGATCAGATCAAGGCCGCAACTACGTGCTCGGTTTGCGAATGTCCCCGGAAAGCTGCAGTCCGCAACGAATGGCAGTGTATTACCAAAATCATCACTCATCGTGACGCACAATGATGACCACGACCACCCTGCCAAGAGTGTACCGACTAAGAAGAAGAAGATATGCAAATATTTATTACGTGGGCTGTCAAGCAATAATCGCCTATAGACACTCACAAAATGGAGCGTTGCCTGCACGCCGCCATCCCTGCTTTCATAAAGCAACTTATCCTTGGCGACCTTTTCACTCACTCGCAGGTACCTACACAATGACTCTCTACAAGCCTAGAAAATAGTTTATTCTATGAGGTGGAAGTAATTCCTTATTCGCATTGCTTATAATTACACTGCAGTAATCTCATGTAATGTGTTAATTAATATCACAGACATAATAATCTAGGTTAATGGCTATTATCACCGCAGATACACAGAAGATGTAAAATACAGTAGCGCAACTCTACCGTCCGAAATCGATACACTCACGCCACAGATAAACCAGTAAATAGACACGACATTTCAATACTAATTTTATTTTTTAAAACTAAATAATGAACCGCTTGTTTCCCTGTTCAAAGAACTACTGTTTGATCGACGGTGAATCAGTACAGTAACTACATTGAGGTAACTCATGCAACATTAGATACATAAATGTGTTTTAATTTAAGCATATTAAGCATATAAGGTAACTGTGACCCGTCACATATGCACACATTATTGGAGGTGCTCAGTGACTCACAGCTACACGATTGTAAGTACTTAGTGAAAAAAAGGCAATTGTCCGCATCTCGCATGCATAAGCAGCATAATGTTTTAGTGCGTCGGTTTCGGGCGTAGTATATAGAGATGGCGTACTGTTTTATTTTTCTACTATGCTATTATTCTGTGTTATCGTTAAATCTTTAATTAATATTTAAAATAACAACTAGTACTAACGCCAGCGGTATTTAACTAGAAAGTTCGGATATCTAACTAGTATCATATAGATAATATTCGTATTAGCATACTCGGTAACTGCTCCAAGCCTTATAAAGCCTTCCGTTAGCCCTGTATGTGGTGAAAGTATCCTTAGGTGTTTAAAACTCGAGTTTTAGTTCCTGTAAAGTTCTCTATGAGGGAAATTGATCAATCTAGTTCTGATAGAGAGTTGTGGTAGGGCTTCTTTTGGTTTTATAATAATCTCCCTAAGTAGCTTCCGGCGCCATTTTGACAGCTGATATAGAAAAAAAAAAATATAAAAAATCATTGGTACTAAATTTGCCCATATCTATTTCAATTATATTTTTTTTATACGAGAGAGGGGCAAACGAGCATGTAGGTCATCTGATATAAAGCAATCACCATGTAGATCAGCAACACCAAGGGGTCGCAGATCCTTTCCCAGCCTATATGGGGTATTATAGCTTTTCATTCTTTCTGGTGACCTCACTCACTCCCAGGAACTCAACAACCCTCAAGGGAATTGTTATTTGGCTGCGGTATTCTTTGAAGTGGAGGTATTTTCCCAGTCGCCGCGCCAGCGCGGCCGCCATGGCAAGCCGCGTTTGTCTGTGACATCAAGGGCGGATCCAGGGGGAGGGTCATGGGGGTCATGACCACCCCCTGGGCTGGGTTCAGGACCTAGATGGACCACTAATTAAAATTGTTAAACTTAACGTTTTCATAATACATGTTTGTCTCAATATAGATTCAGTGCAGTACTTACATACGTTAATAAAATATCTACTTTTTTTTACCCGTATCTATTATTATCAAAATTTATTATCTTTTGGTTCGGTTTGTGTTATTATAACCGTAATTAGAAATAGCCCAGCTATTTGATTCTATTATTATAGTATTCTTGGTGATACACCATCAGGTAACAATTCGGTCGTGTAATCATTATGATAAAAAG
Organism: Hypsopygia costalis; assembly: GCA_937001555.2. NCBI lineage: Eukaryota > Metazoa > Arthropoda > Insecta > Lepidoptera > Pyralidae > Hypsopygia > Hypsopygia costalis. Next base: position 23,676,722 of record OW443338.2, on the reverse strand, counting down.
GCGGGTTGAAATAATGGCTCTACCATTTTGTAAAACAGCTAGACGTTATGTAATGCGGCGGATTTTACGATTTGGCTGCGACATATCGATCCTAATGAAAGTATTCGTAGCTCGCTGGAAAGTTTCGTGATTAAAAGGAACAGATTTTATTTTCGACCTAGTTTCTGTCTGAATAGTTAAGTTCATGTAATTTGAGCGTGGGAGACGATAGTAATCAGTATTGAATAAATTTCTAACATTTCATGTGGGTGTTTATTCATAAATTGATTATGTTGATTATATTTTGTCATCATTATTTCCTAAAATATTAATAATTACTGAATGAATAAATTGCCGCGCTCGGTGGTAGAATGGCCACTTTGACTCCGAGGTCGCAGGTTCGATCCCCGCACAAGACAAATATTTGTGTGCATGAACATGTCGGTTTGTTTTGGTCTGTATATTTTTTATGTATTATATGTATGTATTTACAAAAAAAATGTATTTAAGTATAACATCAGTTCTCTAGTATCCATAGTACAAGCTTTGCTTAGTTTAGGATCAAATGTCGCTATGTAAATTGTCCAGTAAACAATATTGAAAATATTAATATTTCTTTGATTATTATCGAGTAGGTTTTTTGTTAATTTTTGAAGTTAACAAATTAGCGTTATATCAGACCTTTTTGTTACCTTATTAATTCTTAAGTCGCCGCTAACTTACGCTCACAAAAGTCGAATCGATCCCACGATTACCATTACCCAGCGCAGTGGGCATTCTGTGTTGACGATGCTGAGATAGACGAGAAAAATATATCCCCACTTAACGTGTAGGTACTAGGGGAAAAACCCAAATTTTTTTTTTTTAGCTTATTTTTTTACAACTTTATCGACATGAATCCATTTTTCAAGTCCAAATTATATCCCTGCTATAATAAACCTTTTTATCAAAAAGCAGACAGACTAGTGCAATTATAATAGGTTGGCATTGACTCCTGAACCATACAAATCAACTTAATTCAAAACAGTATCACTTTCCATCGACGATTATCTACTAATGAGCAATACATAGTTTCACTCCGATTGTCGATTGGCGGTCTATGGGGAAAGTGTGGAAAATGCTTTTTTGCTATGAAACATTACCCCCTACTATGAACTTTAGTTTCTACAGTTTTCCCATGGATCCGATCTACAAATTAACCTTTAATTTTGATCGAATTATCACGCACGGCTGATTTAATGCCGTCAATCTTGACAAACGAGAAGTCGTCAACCCGAGAATGGCTTATTACATCGACGCTTCCAAACACGGATGACCAAACAACGTTATTATTGAGTCTTCAATGTATATGAAAATATGACTTGCATAACTGTCTGTGACAATGGAGTGTGCTTCTTGTGATACGCTTTCTGGAGAGCAGTACGTTTAGTCACAATATAGTTATTTATAAATATTATTCTTATCATCATCATCATTTCAGCCAAACGACGTCCCTTACCGTGCATGGGCCTCCCCCTTAACATATGGCCCGCCTGATGTGAAGACGGTTACAGTAACCATATTAACGCTCGCAACATGACATTTCGCTCGTACGCCGCCACCCCCGTTGACAACGCAGCCTCTCTTTTCGTTTTGGTGACTTAATTCACTCGCAGGAACACAACAACCTTCAAGTAATTACCAGCGGATGTTACAACTTCAAGATATTCCAGATTGTATCATTACAGGTTACGCACTGTTATGATACCTATGTATCAAATTTTCACTTAATACGTATAATACATGACTAGCTTGGTACCGGCAGACAGGGTCGGACTGAGCCGAAAGGGCCCGGGTGGCTGACAAGCCCGGGGCCCGAGACTACATGATGGTAGATGGTATATTATCCTACGGTTGCCGCAAGGCCCGTAAGCCAGGCCCGTGGGGGGCCCGCGCAGGCTGGGGCCCGGCTGGCAAATGCCACCTCGACTATATGGCCAGTCCGACGCTGCCGGCAGACACGACTGATCATGTATAGGTTTCGTTCATATTATCATCTGATCAATGACACCGTCACAAGTTCGACTTTTTGGTCATATTAAACAACAGAATTAAATCGATTACTAATTTGATTACACGTTCTCCGTGTTTTCTTTATATGTAAACCCTAACACACTTTGCAAACATGTATTTTATAAGATATTTCTTCGTATTCACCTACCTACACTATTCACAAATTTTACTCACTCATATTTTTTTTTTGTACTACGTTGGGTGGCAGACAAGCATACGGCCCGCCTGATGTGAAGCGGTTACCGTAGCCATATTAACGCTTGCAACATAAAATATTGCTCGTGCGCCACCACCCCCGCTACCAACGCAGCATCTCCTTCCATTCTTTCTGGTGACCTCACTCACTCGCAGGAACACAACAACCCTCAAGGGAATTGTTATTTGGCTGCGGTATTCTGTGAGGTGGAGGTACATTCCCCAGTCGGGTAGCTTACAATTACGCTCCCTACCTCTCTTTTCGCCAGAGCTTCGTTTGTCAGTCAGCAGGGTGCACCACGCGCAGGTGAAGTTGGCTTTGGTTCAAAGATCTTGATGAACCACTTACACCCCAAATATTTACTAGTGTTGCGTCTAATCACTCACTGGCTGTAGCAAAATTATCAGTGTTTTGTTCGTTAGAACCAAACATGTAGCTGAGCTATTTTGTGTTACTGCGGCACACATGTGATTCTTTTTGGTTTTTTAACACTATATACCACTTGATTTTATAAGTATATATTATTATATGAATTATATAATGCCTTATTTGCCATATTGCTGGCAAATAAGTTATCATATCTACTATATAAAAATAAGTCGGGTTTTCCTTCCTGACGCTATAACTCCAGAACGCACGAACCGATTTCCACGGTTTTGCATTCGTTGGAAAGGTCTCGGGCTCCGTGAGGTTTATAGCAAAGAAAATTCTGGAAAAAATTGAAAAGAAAAGCGGGAAAATCTTTTTTCACATACAGCGCCATCTGGTGGCGAAACGGAGTTTGCCGGGTTTGCTAGTAATTCATATAATAATAATCTCACATTGCTAAGAGGGGAAGTCAAGTTCCAAAAGCTTCTTACTCCTACCAATTTCTTCTGATTTAATTCGTTGTGAGTTCCAATTCAGCCTTGGGACTGCAATGGACTTCACTGTTCATTGCCTTTTTTGGCGGTCGCCGCTGTTAATCCTGGCTACACAGTAGACACAGTGGTGGGAATGTCTGGTGGGCTCTCGTCCCACTAAGTAATTATTAGAAGACTGGAAATAACTAATTATGTGAGTGCTGGAGATGCAAATAAATGTTTCATTCAGTCATTCATGTCGCAGACCTTGGAGAAATGTCGCAAAGCCATGTGAAACAGGCCAATGCGCGCTCGACAAAAACGACATACGGCATTGTGTGTGCTGTCATAAATGATTATTCCAATTATGTTTCTTCATAATTGTCAGGGAAATGCTAGCATGCAGTTAATTTTGGGGTGTAAGTTACTCACCATATTTGAGCCAAAGCCCTTCGCACCTCCGCGTAGTGCACCATTCTGACTAACGGGGCTCTGCGAAAGCGAGGACAGGCTTGTAAGCCGACTTCCTCACTTGGGAAGTACCTCCACCTCACAGAAGACCACAGCCAAATAATAATTCCCTTGAGGGTTTTTGTGTTACTGCGAGTGAGTGATGTCACCAGAAAGGAAAGAGTTGCTTCGTTAGCAGCGGGGGTGACGGCACGCGAGAAATATTTCACGTCGCGAGCGTATATATGGCTACGGTAACCGCTTCACATCAAGCGCGCCATATGCTTGTTTACCACCCGACTTATTATGAAAAACCTCTAACAGATCTATGTGTATAATCAACTAACACTTCACCATACATTACATAATATAAAGAATGTTAGCTATTCGATAGAAAGTGATCCCGCTCCACATGGAGGCGCGCGCGCAGACTACACAAAACGTAGATACCACCGTTATCGACTTGTATCAATTTGGTGTTAGTACCGTTTAGTGCTGTTTAGTGACCGCACACTAATGGCATTTGAATGTGACGTTAATATGAATACAAAAGGACATGTACCACTAGCTACTGTACTATTTTGAAGGTTTGTAAAAGTGAGTGGAGGCCATGTTTAGCATGTGGATTGGGCGGTCCCTAATTGGATTCTGCTGACGCGGTAATTCGGTTAAGGCGCTTAGGATTTATCATGATTATAGAAACTCGTACATAGTACTTGAATACATTTTTTTTTTGACAGTCTTGTAAAAATGACCGTAACCAAAAGACGCCAACGGGACCCTATTACTGAAACCACGAAAATGAAATCAAATGGAACTGCAAAAAAAAAATGTATGGCACCTTCCATTTTACTATAGTACACTACATTGTATAACAAGCGTGCCAAAGTTGCCAAACTTACAAAACGACAGGCAAGCACATATTCTTTAATCTTTATTTGACTAATATAACAATGTTACATTACAATCTAATCATTACACTGAATTTTTTAGCTTGTATAAATGGGCCCCGATTCTCAAACTAGGTCTGACATGTATCTTGAGAATCGGATTTTTTTCTCATTTGCTTAAATTTAGAAATATAAAAAACAAGTACATACAGTGCAAATAGGAAGATTATTACAATGTTTACATACGTATTTCGTATGCTTGATTGATATTGATTTGATATTGCTTGCCTATACTATACTATATGTATACTATATTTAGTATACTACTAATAACCTCATGTCATAATTGGTTGAATAATATTGTGTCATAAAAGCATAAAACAAATTAAAGCATATAAAATCAATTTCATCATCATCAGGTCATTTTAGTCAGTTTTCTCTTCCATCCCAGACAGAAAGACGATTTGGCCTACACTCCCCACGCTGGCCAGGCGGGTTGGGGAGGCCTGATCGATGTTTTATAATGTACTTTCCTTAGTCGCCTTGTACGACATCCACGGGAAGAGACGGGGTTCTATTCTAGTCTGCCGGAAACCACACGGCCAAAATAGTGTAGTAAAATCAATTTATCGCGATTTATTACGTACGTGACGGATCTAAATATATACGTTAGCTATAAGTTAAGCGTTCGGACGCTTACTGTTGACACGCGCGTCACGCATACATGCCATGTCTACTATATACTTGGTCTGTTTAGAAAACGCTGTCTGTCCGTCACAGGGCTCTATCTCTTGAACCATAACTATACCTAGACACTTGATATGTCCATCGATTATATACTGTGGCCGCTATAATAACCGATAAACTAATACCAAAAATAAAAGTAAGTTTAAAATTTAAGTCGTCTAAATAAACGTGTTCTTTTTTCTGGATTTTTAATTCGTAGGGCTGTATATCTTACTGTAATAGCTAGACATTCGAAATTTGCACGGATTCGATCCCCGCACAAGACAAATATTTATGTGCATGAACTATTTGTCTTGGTCTGGGTGTTTTATAAAAATATGTATTTACAAAAAAAAAATGAATTTAAGTATAATAACAGTTATCCAATACCCATAGCACAACTTTTGCTTAGTTTGGGACTAGATAGCGCTGTGTAAATTAAATTGTCCAGAAATATTTATTAATTATTGCTGACAATGTTTTAATTCATTTCATTTTTTTTTTCAGGTAAACTCCAAAGAAGTTTCGCTTTACATAGCTGATGGTAAGCCGCATACACTAGTTGTTGGCAGTACCTATATCATATATGTCCTTGGTTAAAGTTGTGAACATCTACAATGCCGCCGGTAGTACAAACTAAAACAATGTACTTTATTTGAAAAACTGTTACGCATGTTGTGGAACATCACTATAAATCTTAATGGATGGATGGTTTTAGTAAGATAGTATATTACCGTAAATCTATATATATTGATACGAGAAGCAAAAACTATGTACCCCTTTTCACGAAAATTGCGCGGACGGAGAAGTATGAAATTTCGCACACTTATAGTTTATATAAAGAACTAGCGGCCCGGTACGTGCTTCGCTACGTATAAAGTGAAATAATAAAAAAATAAAATTCGAACATCAAATTCGCCAGCACAGATCTGCCATTTATTGAATTCATTTGTTACAAAAAATGTGATAAATGAAGAACCGCTCTACCGATTTTGTGGAAACTTCACATAAACTATCTACTAAATAGTCCGAACAAAGCCTAAACATTTGGTTTGGATATGTGAGCCCGTTCTTGAGCTATATAATTACAACGAAAAGTGGCATTGATTTTTACATATCTATATATATAAAAGAGTAATTCACTCACTCATCACGAAATCTCAGAAACTATAACACCTACAAACTTGAAATTTGGCAGGTAGGTTCCTTATAGGGTGTAGACATCCGCTAAGAACGGATTTTACGATACTCCACCCCTAAGGGGGTAGAATGGGGGTTGGAAGTTTGTATGAAAGTCCTATGTTTTTGAAGTAAATGACTTGAAATTTAAAATGCATGCTCAATAGATGGTGTGGAGGTGTACTAATAATGTATCTTTGGAAATCAACCCCTTTTTGGGGTTAAAACGGGGGTTGGGAGTTTGTATGAAAGTTCTATGTTTTTGAAGTAAGTGTCTTGAAATTTAAAATGCATGCTCTATAGATAGTGTGGAGGTGTACTAATAATGTATCTTTAGAAATCAACCCCTTTTTGGGGTGAAAACGGGGGTTGGAAGTTTGTATGAAAGTTCTATGTTTTTTAAGTAAATGACTTGAAATTTAAAATGCATACTCTATAGATGATGTGGAGGTGTACTAATTATGTATCTTTGGAAATCAACCCCTTTTTGGGGTTGAAACGGGGGTTGGAAGTTTGTATGAAAGTTCTACGTTTTTGAAGTAAGAGACTTGAAATTTAAAATGTATGCTCTACAGATGGTGTGGAGGTGTTCTAATAATGTATCTTTAGAAATCAACCCCTTTTTGGGGTTAAAACGGGGGTTGGAAGTTTAGTTTCAAAATTCGTCTAGATATTGATTGTTTTGAACTTTTTTTATTTTTTTCCTCTCACTAGGTATTTAGCTTTTTCGAATGTAATTAAAAATTATTTGCAAATAAGTAACTCCACGCGTACGAAGTCGCGGGCGGCTGCTAGTATAGATATAGATGAGTGCATAATGCTAATATTTTATTTCTAATTATGCATAAAAATACATTAAATCAACAAATAAAAACATTACACACACTCACTCACTCACATATATACTCTTATTTTTATTGTTAAAGTACATAATAATTAAAATTAATTATGGTCGAATTTCGACCAGTCTCGGTCCACTTGTAATGTGTAAATATGTTCACATTAATATAGTACCGCTAACCGCTTTACATCAGGTAGGCCGTATGCTTGTCTGCTACCCGAGTTGTTGTGTGTGTGTGTCAGTGTGTGGGTGAGTGTGTGTGTGTGTGACGTTTTTTTGTCGGGAAAGAATCGAATCACAATCCTCGGGTGAGAACAGAATCCGTGCTCTCATTCATATTCAAAACGACAATGACGCAGAGATCATGGATATTGTCTCCAGTCAGCGCCTTCCTTAAGCGAAAAGGCCTTTAAGCGGTTTAAACAATGCTCTCCACAGTAAAGGAGCGAGGTAGAATACTGTCACAGTAGAATTATACACTAGTATCTCACTTCAACTAAACGTACGAAATTGTTACAGTGCACAGGTAGATATATGGAACCCCACGCGGATTGCGGATTGGGGTGTAAGTGGGTCATCGACATCTCTGGCCAAAGCCAACTTCACCTGCACGCGGGGCACTCTGCTGACTGACAAACGAAGCTCTGGCGAAAAGAGAGGTAGAGAGCGTAATTATAAGCTACCCGACTAGGGAATGTACCTCCGCCTCTCAGAATACTGCAGCCAAATAACAATTCCCTTGAGGATTGTTTTGTTCCTGCGAGTGAGTGAGGTCACCAGAAGGGGAGGGGATGATGCGTTGGTAGCAGGGGTGGCGGCACGCGAGCAAAATCTTATGTTGCCAGTGTTAATATGTGTATACTACAGCAAGCGCTTCACATCGGGCGGGCCGTATGGTTGTCTGCCACTCGACGTAGTATAAAAAAAATGCATCACTCGATTCAGCCGTGCGCGCGTCTCGGCTTGTGTGAGTCGATTTCCAACGTTGACTCGAGCTACTCTCGATACATTTACTATATGCAACACTGTTTTAAATGGCAAGGTTAAGCTTTTACTTTATCTTTTGGTCCTTGTTATTATTGCTAAATCTCCGCCAAATCACGGAAGGTAAGGAGAGTGGCATTTCAAACCTTCGCCTTAATAGTATTGATCAGCTGTAAAAGAGATGATCTTTACAAACTGTAGCTCTACGCGATAAAGATCATATTATAAAGTAACCTTTGGGGTGTAAGGGGTTCATCAACATCTTTGAACAAAAGCCAACTTCACCTGCACGCGGTGCACCCTGCTGATTGACAAACGAAACTCTGGCGAAAAGAGAGGTAGGGACCGTAATTGTAAGCTTCCCGACTGGGGAATGTACCTCCACCTCACAGATTACCGCAGCCAAATAACAATTCCCTTGAGGGTTTTGTGTGAGACAACCGGCGAATGAGTGAGGTAACCAGAAAGGAAGGAGATGCTGCGTTTGCGGCGGGGGTGGCGACGCGCGAGCGATATTTTGGTGCGAGCGTTAATATGGCTACGGTAACCGTTTCACATCAGGCGGGCTGTATGCTTGTCTGCCACCCGACGTAGTGTAATATCTAATAAAATAAATCTAATAACCCAATCGCATCGGCAACGGACAAGAGACCTTGGTGTCTTGTCAGTTGACGCTGACTGAACTGACAAGATATCAAGGTCTCTTGTCCATTGCCGATGCGATTGGGGCACCTCTTATCGCTTACCATCAGGCGAAGCGGAGCCAATATGCTGAAGTAATATAAAAACAAAAGTTCACGCTGCCATACTGGCCTACAAGATGCTTCTTTACGCTTCGCTTGAAGGATGCCATATTGTACGAATGAGGAAATACATATGCCGGCAACGCGTTCCACCTTTTAATGGTGCTACGTTTACAAGACGAGTATTAAATTAGAATTTTTCATATATACCATTTTCCCGTATATTCTACACTCACATGAGAACCATTCCATACTTTATAATTGTACAGTCAACGGCAAAACTTGATGATCAAAATCGCATATTCAATAGTAATGATCGTAATATACATCAATATATTGTGGCAGTGAAGTGTTTCTAAAGTATGTGATTGTTAAATATAATAAATATTAGCTAATGATACTGCCACCCAATATCCATTATTTTTAAACCCAAAAGACTCTAAACGACATCAACACCCTTTTATCAAAGACGCAAAGAATGTAATATTTATCGAATGCAACGAATATGCAACGAAGTGTGTACCCTCTAGATCAGAGGTTCCCAACCGCGCCCGCGTCCGCGGACCACCAGTGGTCCGTGAGATGTAAATTATGGTCCGTGTTACAAACAAATAATGAATGAGATTGAGCACTATTACATAAAATACTCAAATCTCGAGTAATAAAATAATAGATTTATATGACAGCTGGGGACCCTACACCCAAAAAGAACCTCGTAATGGTCCGCGAACAAAAAAAGGTTAAGTACCACTGCTCTAGATGGACCGATGATCACAAACAAGCGGCTGGAAACGGCTGGATGCGGAAAACAGAGGATAGTATATGGTGGAAAGGAATGGGAGAAGGCCTGTATCCAGCAGTAGATAGATACAAACTGATATAGATGATTATCGACAGCTGCAGTATGTTATCTATGAACAAAAGTTGTAGCTAAAATTCTGTAGCATGCATCGTCCGTCACTTCTTTCACAAGTGGTGCGGCCGTCCTCCTTACGTCACTAACTGCATGCCTTTCATAACTTAATCTTATGGCCAACCCGACATACCAGGTGCTAAATATACACGCAGCATCTCAGGTTAATATAATAGGTAGGGGAAAAAGTCTTTTCGCATTATAGTATGTATGAACTTGTAATAAAATCTCTTTGGTTATACCATTTGTATCTAGCAGGTTTTGATATCTTTAAAAAGTTTAAATTTTAAAAAAGATAATTCCAAATTCAAATTAGGTAAATGTGTGATTTTCATTTGTTTTTTTTTCTGTCAAGATGAGTGAATCTAATGAAGAAATTCGATACATTTTAAAATTTTACTACAAAAAAGGTAAAAATTCAACGCAAGCTGCGAAAAAAATTTGTGATTATTATGGACCTAGTGCAGTGTCTGTGAGAGTAGCACAAATTTGGTTTAAGCGTTTTCAATCCGGAAATTTTGATGTCAAAGATGCACGTCGCTCTGGTCGCCCTGTTACGGATAAAATGGATGCCATTTCTGAAAAAGTGGAGCAAGATCGGCATATCAGTAGTTACGACGTAGCTGAAGAACTAGGAATTGACCACATAACAGTTTTGGCGCATAAAAAGGTCGTGGTCAAAGACCGGCCAGGCTTCAGAGACTCTGGCGAAACCCGGGTTAACCCGCAACAAGGTGATGCTGTGTGTATGGTGGGATTGGAAGGGAAGATATTCATTATGAGCTGTTACCGCCAGGCAGGACTATCGATTCTGAACTCTACTGTGAACAACTGATGAGATTAAAGCAAAAAGTTGAGAGAAAGCGGCCGGAATTAATTAATAGAAGGGGTGTGATTTTTCATCATGATAACGCTAAACCTCACACATCTTTAGCCACTCAGCAAAAATTAAGAGAGTTTGACTGGGAGGTGTTAATGCATCCGCCGTATAGTCCTGACCTTGCACCTTCTGATTTCCACCTGTTTCGGTCTCTTAAGAATTCTTTAGGCAATGTCAGGTTAACATCACGAGAAGACTGCCAAAACCACTTGTCGCGGTTTTTTGAACAGAAGTCCCAAAATTTCTATAGTAATGGGATCATGTCTCTACCTACAAGATGACAAAAAGTTATCGAACATAATGGCACCTACATACTTTAGTTAAATGTAAATAAACTTTATTAAAAAATGTTTTGAATTTTCATATAAAATACGAAAAGACTTTTTCCCCAACCTAATATGTATATGAGAAAATATAATTATCTTCTTAATATATAAACATTTCGTGTCACGTTGTTTGTCCGCGATGGAATCCTAAACTACAGAACCGATTTTAATAAAATTTTGCACAGTGTGTGCAGTTTGATCCAACTTGAGAGATAGGATAATTAATTTATAACTCACCGGAAAAATTTACGTAAAAATAATTAAAGGCGATACCACAGTATTAAGAGTGTCCTACGTAATCTTAAGACTGTGGCGATACGAAGTTCGCCGGGCCAGTTAGTAAATGAATAATAATTCCTGCACAGACTACACAACGCCATCTGGACAAGATGGCGCTGTGTAGTAGCAAAGCATGTACTAATTGGTAAAATAACTGATAAATCTACTTATTTTTTTTTGTAAATATATACGTATAATACATAGAAAACTCCCAGACAAAGATAAACAGACATGTTTGTCTTGTGCGGGGATCGAACCCGCGACTTTGGAGTCAAAGTAGCCCAATGGCTACTTTAGTGGTTGAACAGCAATCTGTTCAACCACCTGGCTGGTTGTAATTATTAATTATTTTGTTAATCGTACTCATTATGATATTTCATATTTTTTTGTCACAAGAGACCGCAGTCAAAAAAAATACCCTTGACGATTATTGTGTGAGCTATTGAGTCAAGTCACCAGACACGAGACGACGCAACATTAGCAGCGGGAGTGTCATTACTTATATTTTTTTTTTTTTTCGGAATTACATACCTAGTTATCATTGAAATATAAAAATATTACAAGTAGTACGTCAAAGTTTGAAATTATTATACATACATGTCACTCTATACAAATTTCATTGAATATTAAAACTTATCATTTAGGAATTCGGCAATACTATTATAGCATTTATTTATCAAAATTTCGGTTAGAGTTCTTTTAAAAAGATGTAACGGCAAATTTTTAACGTGTGCAGGTATCTTATTGAATATAACAGGTGCCATGTCAAAAACACTTTTCCTCAAAAGTGCTGTATGAAATACTTCAACTCTAAGAAGATCCCAATACTGAGTACGCACCGCGTTTGGATTTCTCCTAGTGTGTGTTACTTTGATAAATAAGTGTGGATTATTATATATGAATATTGTAGGCGTCTATAGCCTACGGTAACAGTTTCAGATCAGACGGTTACCATATGCTTGTTTGGTACTCGGTCTTGTATAACAATATCATAGTCACCTTCATTTGGTAGAATAAACGCCAAAACCATCTGAATACTTTCGAGATACCGTTCCGCAAAAGTAGTCCCCATTATATGAAATTATACAAGAAATTTTATTAATAACTAAATGTTTACAAAGTCTATCAACAGTATCAACTTTGCACGCATATTTGTGTTTTATTCTATTGCATAATTTAGCCTCTAACGAGCTACGAGTATAGCGTAATATGGAAGTGTGCATTCAGAATATTTATATGTACCTGATCTGGTATCAACATAGCAATGGGTACATCTACCGGTTTACCTAGTGATTGTTTATTAATTGGCACGACTATCACGACCTCGCGATGAATACTTCGATAATGTAATTAAAGTTTTGTTAGAATTAGTGATGTACCTAACTTTTCCGTTCCAAGGAACTTCTCAAAGAGAACTATTTCCAGGAACGTTCCCCATACCGAATATTAAAAACAATAATATTAATTTCATCCTTTGATAAAGCTGATTATCATATTTTATGTTGTTTTCATAATGTGTGTGCAAACCCGTGTCAATGTCAATAAACAAATGATGATTATGTATAATATAGTTGCGTACGTCGTGTTGAACACAATGCAATGCATTTTAATCGCACATCCGTCAATCACGATTATTTTATTTCGGCTGTATGGCCGTATTCAATAATGTTTTGACATTAATTGACATATTGATAAAGTATTGGAATATGTTATTTTTCCATGTTCCAATCGAGGAAAAACAGATTCCAAAGCTTTCTGTGACGAGCTCAATAGTTGAATGGCTACTGTGACTACGAGTTTTTTTTTTATATACTACGTTGGATGGCAGACAAGCATACGGCCCGCCTGATGCGAAGCGGTTACCGTAGCCATATTAACGCTCGCAACACAAAATATCGCTCGCGCGCCGCCACCCCCGCTGCCAACGCAGCATCTCCTTCTTTTCTTTCTGGTGACCTCACTCACTCGCAGGAACACAACAACTCTCAAGGGAACTGTTATTTGGCTGCGGTATTCTGTGAGGTGGAGGTACATTCCCCAGTCGGGTAGCTTACAATTACGCTCCCTACCTCTCTTTTCACACAGAGCTTCGTTTGTCAGTCAGCAGAGTGCACCACGTGCAGGTGAAGTTGGCTTTGGTTCAAAGATCTTGATGAACCACTTACTCCCCCTTGTCTTGTCACAATTAACCCGGCGGTACTCGCTAGATAGTTACAGACACAAATACTCGCTACAGGGTGAAAAATACCACAGACTTAAAATTATGTTCTTCTGTGATAAACATCAGTTATCCAAATTTTGGAGGTATATTATTTTTATTGATATGATTATGCATAAATAAAACTACAAATGCAAATAGTAATCATCGTTTATAAGAAATGAGATCTGTTTTAAAAAAAAGTTACATTTACTTAGAAAAAAAATATAAAATCTTATAAAAACCACCAAAAGTACATTTTCTTCTGAACCATTAGGCAAAATTGAGATCAATATCAAAAGTAGACCTATTACAATAGTAAATGAATACAAAATAATAATACTTTTATAATAATCGAACATTGAGAAAATCAACATCAAAAAATAGCATTTATATATCACTTCACACGTTCATAGCATTCACCAATCTTTTGTGTTCAGATGACCACTTCGCAGTCTTCCGCAAAAATAAAGTAATCCTAATAGCGCTCTAAGTTCAATAATGTCAGTCAACTTACAGTCACGTTCTCTTGAAAATTTGAATCTCAAATCGTGAATGTATATATTGGTATAATGAACTATTTTTTGTAGAAAACAGTCCGTAAAAATAAGATTCCAAGCTTCTAACATAGTTGAACAATCTCTTCCTTCAGCAATGGGACCCGGTAAATGTGAAATAATATTATGAGATCTTATTCGTACACGTCGCGACGGCTCACGGACGTGCCATTCAGTTGTCTCTTGTCTTTTCCAAAAAAAATCCCTCACCTCAGGTACTTCAACGGCACATCTTCTAAATACTTGTTATTTATCTCTTCATATTCATTTTGTGGATCTAAATCCGAACGCTGACTATAAGGAACTTCTTCGGAATCGGAGGGTGTGTCTCACTCAATTGCTTCCTGTTCTGTTTCACTTTCGTGGTCGCTATGCTCCTCAAAATCTTCTACTTCCGACTCATTTTCTTCCTCGCTATCTTCTTCTTGAAGCAGTTCTGCTATTACATTATCACTTAATCGAAAAGTCATTGTAAAACAGTCCTAAAACAAAAAAAAGCTTTTGTACGCTAAACAAAAATAATGTAACGAAAACTATCGCTACCGGGTATTTTTCACCCATACTCACTTTATACCTCCATTGTCGCCAATCCCCACGCGCGAACTGGCTGAGCCGCGGCATGCGTACTTGTTTATTAATGGCTAGAAGGTACCTAGAATCTAGTATTGCCAGCACGGCCAGAAAAAAAAATATTTACAATTTTAAGGACTATGTGGTATTTTTTACCCAGTAGCGAGTGCCGGCGGGTTAAAGACCTCGATATGCTTGAGGTTTGCATCGAAAAATAATTGTGATCATGTCCTTGAGGAATGATCACCAAATACATCTACCATTGAAATCCATGGAAAAAATACACTCAGTGAATATACTCGTTCCACTCAAAGTCGATTTTGGCCCCGTGGGCTAATCGGGCCTAGTAGGTAGATACCATTTAATCGCAATTTATTTATAATTTCCTCCCCAACCCGTCTGGCCAGCGTGGGGAGTGTAGGCCTAATCCTCCTTCTGTCTGGGACGGACGAGAGAGGGTCGTGTTCCTGTAGTGGAGACTAAAATGACCTGATGATGATGATGACACTATTTTGTATTTTTTTATCCATTATCGTTAAATATTTGAGACAGTGATTGACGCTGATTTCACGTGACATGTGACTATAAAAAAAAAATGTTGTGACTATAGTGAAGTCATTTTGTTTGCATCTGTATTCGTGTCAAACTGTAATCTGTTTGTCTGTCTGTCTGTCTGATACACAGTACTTAAAAGACGATGTTGGCTGTTTTGACTTTATGTTAATATTTAGCTAATTATATTAACTAGAATTATTTTTATTGGTAATTTGCTCTACACTACTTTGCTTGCTGTCGCCACCATTTAGTTCATGCAGACTACTGCCGGACGACACCCACTGACTACCGTTAGTAGATGCTTGCGACTGCCGTGGCTGCTTTGGTCGTCTCTGCTCCAGCTGCTGCGGTCGTCTCGGCGAATCTCCAACATCTGAAACAGAAGAAACGTGCGACTGTTGCCGCCCAGACTGCCGTGGTCGTCTCTGCGTCACGTGTTTCCTCTCTACGCGAGGCATCCTCAGGCGATTTGTAGATGTTGATGGTTAGAACAACAAACTACAAAATATTTTTATGTGCATGAACTAAATGGTGGCGGAAGCACGAAGAGTGTAGATCAAATTGCCTGTAAATTTGACTTCCGCAATATTACACCTGAATCAAATAACTATTTAATTTTTATTAGTTATTTTATAACTAAAGATCGTAATCCACTTGAAGGATAAATGTATTGCGTTATTTGTTTTTTAAAGTCAATCACGTAGGAATGAATATTTTTTTTTATGGCATATCAAGTATGTATATGTATGATAGCGAACCTCTATTTATGTGATATAAATTGAGTTCTAATTCATTAGTTGAGAAGTTCGGAGGTCGCGCGTTCGATCCCCGCCCAAGACAAAATTTGTGAGCATGAACATGTTTGCGAGTCTTGGTTTGGGTCGTTTCTATGTATTATGACTATGTATTTACAAGAAAAAATGTATTTAAGTATATTTATCAGTTCTCTAGTACCCAAAGTACAAGCTTTGCGTTTAATTTGGGACTAGGTAGTGCTGTTTAAATTGTTCAGAAATATTTATTTTATTTATAATGTACAGCGGCCTTTACAAATATGCATAGATAGTCCGTGGTCAGCGAGGCATTTTTATTGCACTGTTTTGAATGTAAACGCGCCCACAGTTTATAATTTATATTACAAATTCCGTGAGAGAAATCGAGTGTGAATCTTGTATTGATAATCCTACTCCAATAATACATTCCCACACAAATTGTATCATTATTTTTATTAACAAAGGTAATACTGTACTTTGTTAACATTTTATTTGAAAGGAAGGAGTTTGGTAGCGACCCATATTTCATGTTGCGAGGTACGTTATAAGTGGTACGTTTATAAGGAATTTATAATATGGGTATATTGTTTTTAAATTTATGCATTATCCGAATTAAATGATTATTATTATTATAAATATAGGTTGAAATTAAATAGGTCTCTTATTAAGTTAAATTCGTACATGCAGACAAGAAAACATGAAAAAAACGCGTCCCCAAAACACTTATTTGCATCACTTAACGCAACTGTGAAAGGCTTCTAACCAGAGAAAGCCTAGTACAAGACATAGCGTACTTTCTAGAACATTATCACTACAAAGGTTACGAACTTAAGTGTTTATTATAACAATATATGGCGGTAATAATTTCATAACACGCCTACCTGAGGCAATTTTTATGTATGAAGATTGAAGCACTTTCAAAATCATTTGGTACAATTTACGTCATAGCTTTTGGTCATATCAATTTGTCATACCTCTCTTTTGCCAGAATCTCTTTCGCTAGTCTGTAGGGTGCACCATGTGCACGGGAAGTTGGCTTTGGCTTTAAAGATCGTGGTCACCACCTACCCCATAGCATAACGTTTGTAGCACAACAATCTTCAAAACTATTGTTATTTGTTACAAGTATAAAAAAAAATATCTCCACATAGGTAAGTCCAGAACCGACGGCAAAAACGTGGCCTTCAAAGGCCGGGTTGATTTTATATGAGAGAGGGGCAAATGTGCACGTGGGTCACCTGATGGAATGCAATCACAACCGCACATGGAGATCAGCAACACTAAGGGGCCAGCATATACTCCTTCCTTTCTTTCTTTCTGGTAACATCACTCACTCGCAGACACGCAACAATCCTCAAGGGAATTGTTATTTGTGCAGTCAAATATTATTTATAGTATTTGATACAAAAACAATGAGTATTCTGTGGATGGAAGTACTTCCTCAGTGGGACGCTACGCCCTACCTCTCTTTTCGCCAGAGCCTCGTTTGTCAGTCAGCAGGGTACACCACGTGTAGGCGAGGTTGGCTTTGGTTCAAAGATGTTGATGAACTACTTACACCCCAAAATATTACCCAGCCGGGTTGATTAATACTACAAGTTAAAATTGTTTGCAACCTCTCTGGTATAAAAATATATCACCTTTTCAAACGATCAAACACAATGATTATACGTAAAAGTAAAACCGAAAGTAAACTTGTTGTAAATAAGTAACTGTCCGCCGCCATTTTATCTTTTCATGTTGGAGTTTTTAGCTATTTAGACACAGATTATGTAACGGCTGACTGTAATTTTGTAAAGTTATTTTATAAATTGAATTTCATTGTCATTACAAGTCATTGGCATTTATTATCTGTAGCTAGTATCAGATAAGCTGCAAACTATTCAGTCCCGTCTTGTATAAATAATTTCATTGAGGTCTCGGCTGTCGAGTGATTAGCAGTGACCACTTTGACTTCGAGATTGCGGGTTCGATCCCCGCACAAAACAAATATTTGTGTACATGAACATGTCTGTTTGTCTTGGTATGGGTGTTTTTAATGTATTATATGTATATAAAAAAAGTATAATATCAGTTATTTACTACCCATAGTTTAAGCTTTCCTTAGTTTAGAACTAGATGGCGGTGTGTTATTTCTTTCGTTCTTATGTGGGACGGCACGTTAAGTCCCGGCTGGGGCCTTACCACAAGCTCTAAACGCAGGAATGGAACTATGATGGTTGCGTATTTATCAATGAATTTCATTCATAAATTCGCAAACATGATGGTTCCATTCCTGCGTTTACAGCATGTGGTAAGGCCCCTGTTGTCGTTAGATGACAGTCGTTAAGCCAAGCCATTGGCGGCTTGAAAACACTGGCCTCCGCCAACCCGCAGTTATATATACTCCACCATGCTATTCATCTAAACCCCTTTGATAGAGGGGATTCCCATATCCCAGCAGTGATGAAATGGGATGAATAATGTATCGGCATGGCTGTTGTCAAGTTTTGGCCTGCACTGAAAAATAGGGATGAGATGACTCTGTGAAACAGGGATGAGATCACTCTGTGATCCCAGCAATGTTCCCTGAGGGTGGACCAAAATTTCATCACATTCTATACATGTAATGTTGTATTTGTTGTACTTTTGCATTGCGTATATGAAGTTGAAATAAATATATTTCTATTTCTATAATAATAAATAGTTGGGATGTAAGTGGTTCATCAACATCTTTGAGCCAAAGCCAACTTCACCTGCACGCGGTGCACCCTGCTGACTGACAAACGAAGCTCTAGCGAAAAGAGAGGCAGGGAACGTAATTGTAAGCTACCCAACTGAGGAATGTAGCTCCACCTCACAGAATACCGCAGCCAAATAACAATTCCCTTGAGGCACAGTATAAGTAATAGTACTAACGTACTTGAGGTTTGTTGTGTTCTTGCGCGTGGGTGAGGTCACCAGAAATGAAGGAGATGCTGCGTTGGAAGCGGGGGTGGCGCCGCATTTTATGTTGCGATCGTTAATATGGCTACGGTAACCGCTTCTCATCAGACGGGCCGTATGCTTGCCTGCCACCTGAAATATTAAGCACCATAGTATAAGACAAAATAAGGGTTGAGGGCGATATCAACTTGGTTCAAAGATATTAAGGTAATAACATCCTCAACCTTGACTCAAATCTCGACCCAATAACCCAAATCAAACAATGCATCGTTGTGTACAGTCAATGAATAATCACTTCCTACATTTATTACGACATGATGATATGCAGTTTGCAACACAATGGCAGTTTCAGATCGTATCTGTGGATATAATTTTGATCATATAATTTAGATTCGTAGATTAGTGTTAAATAATCGGCTTTTGCGTAAAAATGGTTTTATATCTTTTTGGATAGATTTTTGATGTGAATACTTTAAATTTGCTACCATATGGGGCAATCTAAAAAATCTAATGATAACAAAATAGAGGGAGAGTGTTTGGCGTTGTAGTTTCGACTCCATGCTCTACATCCAAAATTTAATCACACCACTAAATAGATAAAGTATCAAAAATAATTTTTGATCAAAGGAGCAAAGAATAGGCTATTTGACTAACATTATTTTCGGTTTGATATGTAGGGACGTCTCCATAATATAACCATAGGTGAAAGAATTACTTCGATAGCACAAAAATCTCTCGAGATATGGTAATTTGAAAATCACAATTTTTAGACTGCCCCAAAACGCTCCATACAAAAGACTACCGAATTATGACGTCACAGGTTTGTATTTTGTATGCATCAAATCAGAAATTTGTACGACAGCTATGTTAAATATTACGTTTATGTGATTAGTATCATAATAAAAGTTATAGCATTTTTTATTGCTTCTCCAATGGAAATATTATTTTTTAATAATTTCATACTTTTAAAATGGACTTTCCCGCCAAACTTTGATCGACGCTAAAAAAAGTCTGACTGAAGATATTAGAATGAAAGTTTGCAGACCTTTATAGTTTTGTGTATTTTACGATATTGTTAAATAATTTATATAATTTTTAAACATTGGAAAATAGCCTATTACGCTAAGTAAACTATTAAACATAGCGTGTGGGGGTGGGGGAAGCGCTGCTATTTTGAGATATTTTTAATGCATATAACGTATTCACGTACAATACGCGGCCGTGTCTTATGTGTTTATCCAAATTTCATTTTGGATAAAGATTTATCCAAAAATCCAAAAAAACATTTTGGCCCGCGAAAGGACCCTATGCCTACAGCTAATGCTCCCCTGTGCACCCACCTTACGGTTATATCACAGCATTGCCCAGTAAACCAACCAGCCTGCTTACTTGGTAGTAACCAAGAGTTGGTACTCTTATTGCGATTCAATAACTGAATAGAATGCTTATTCATACCAATGAATAAGCGACTCTATTTCATCTTATTGCGATTCAATAATTGAATAGAATGCTTATTCATACATTGAATAAGCGACTCTATACAATTTGAAATAGAGTCGCTTATTCATTGGTATGAATAAGCATTCTTATGATACTTACTTATGATACATAGAAAACACCCAGACCAAGACAAACAGACATGTTCATGCACACAAATGTTTGTCCTGTGTGGGAATCGAACCCACGAGCGTTGGTGTCGAAGCCACGTTATGGACCGCTACGCCACCGAGCTCGTCGTCGATTCTATTCGAAGAAGAGCTCGTATCAGACTCGTTCGAATCGTGCAGAATACATCGTTAATCTGCACTTTCACTGATTTACGCAAATTAACGGTAACATATATATATACTTTAAAAATGGCTGAAAATTTTGCAATTGATTCTACTCATGATTCTGAATTATTTTTAGGTTTTGAGTACTTGAAGTTACACGTTGTATATAGATAGGTATTTTTTATTTATTTATTTGGAAAACATAACAGTAATGTATATACACAAAATTAATTACAGGTTACAAAGCAATAGATACAGATCTACAAAGTTTTCGCATTTAACAAATATCTATGTTATACTATATACTAATATTAAAATCTACTGACTGTTGTTTATAAATGAAAATTCGCAAAAATGAATAACACATTGTTCCTGTGGCTTTACATTTCGACATTCTGCTTATTAACTTTTTACCGAGAGAAACTTCCGGCCATTTCATTCATTCTCTATTGCCGTGAGAACTGTACTTATTTATGAAGTTGACAGGTAGAGATTACCTCCTTGTGTAGAGTACCTGAGCTGGATTGCGTGAGTAGCTCGATGGCAACACGCAAGTTAAGCAACGTCGACCGTAGCCTGTTCATGGATAGGTTTATATTATCTCGAGCTTCACCGTTCTTCGAAGGACACATTAAGCTGTCCATTCTGGCTGTTGCCATTAGATGACAGTCGTTAAGCCAAGTCAGTGGCCTTTAGGCGGCTTGAAAACAATGGCCTCCGCCAACCCGCAGTTGAGCAGCGTGGTGGAGTATGCTCTAAACCCCTTCAGGGAAGACCCGTGTCCCAGCAGTGGGATGAGTAAGGGTTGAACGGCCAACTTTTTTTTATATCATTTAAACATCCTATAAAGATATGAGCATCTATATAGGATCTATATAGGATCTCATACAGACACGGCGTTAGAAACTTTAATTTAAATAGCAATCGCCTTGTCAGCAAACTTGCCAGAATATTATCATCATCATCATCAGGTCCATTTTAGTCTCCACTACAGGAGGCCTCCCCTCTCTCGTCCGTCCTAGACGGAAGGAGGATTTGGCCTACACTCCCCACGCTGGCCAAACGGGTTCGCCTTGTACGATATCCACGGGAAGAAACGGAGTGATTCTATTCTAGTCTGCCGGAAACCACACGGCCAGAAAATATTTATAATAATTAATATTTATAATATTCTGGCAAGTTGGCCGATATCAACTATTTAAATAATAATGCAACGATGGACCGCTATGCCTCGTTTAGTAGTGTAATACGTAATAGGTAGATGGCGCCACACTGCGACTTCACAGCAGTAAAATATAAAATGCAAAAAATCGTAACCATCAGCTGGTCGGTCCATCTCATGGGTGACCTACCACGTGGTCTAGTAGTCAGCTAAGTAGTAATAGTACGAAAATATTAAAAATGCATGTTGATTTTGATTACGTCAATGTTGCACTGTATAGGCGATAGATTTAATACTATGGAGTACAATCACTTATGTTTATGTCTCAATTATAACTCCACTATACCGTAACGACTGCAGACTGTTCAGCTCAATTACACTGATATAAGGTCAGTAATACAGTCGAAAACGAAAGTCGGTTACGTAACAAAGTGGATGGGTACAAGTAACGTCTTTCTATTTTTGTTTTATTATAGACGCAAGCCCTGCAGATTGTTGACGTGAATATTTTGTTTAAAATTGAAGAAAGAAGGGAGACAATTCAAAATAATGAATTATGACAAAATTGGAGGATACAGTTTGGTATTACAGCTACATATCTATCATCTTCATCCAAAATTCAATCACACCAATGGATAGATGAAATTTATTACGCTAAGTAAGTAAGGACTATGGAACATCGCGTGCAGGGGAGGGGGAAGTGCTGCCATTTTGAGATAATTTTAGTGCATATAACGTATTCACGTGCAACACACGGCTGTGTCTATAGCACAGAAACACCCTATTTTTTTAAATATAATCAGACAAGTAAACCGCCCGTCTGATTTACATTATCACTCTCAACTCAACTTATATAGCAGAGGTACCGTGTTTTAACTCATTGTAATGATTTCAATGAACAGACGGGCAATTCTCGTAACTTAAATATTGTCAAAATTAAGTCCCGTCCCGATCTAGTCTCGCAAATGTCACAATTGGTATTCTCGTAACACAAAACGAAACTTCAAAGTTTAACTGCTGTCTGAATATAATGAATTATGACTGAAAGTTAAAGAAACGAATAATAATCTGCATGCATTATGAATTGTCATAATTAGTGGAACCAAAGAAATTTTCAGACTGTTTATAATTCAATCTCGATTCGGTCAGCTTTCATTGTGAGGTGTTAAATAATTTGTCATTTGATTATAGATAATTTTAACAAATAGCTTTACGGCTCTGGAATCAATGTCCTTTTGAGCCCGTCCTTTTTCTTTATCTTATATTATTATCTTTATCTTAATAAATAATAATAATAAGTCAACAGTAAAACTGATAGTGCATTTTTTCTGCTGCGATTCAAACACTTTTAATTTTATGTACTCAAATGATTACTTGCACTAAAACACAATCTCTATAATGAATATATATGAATTAGTTTAGAAGCACACACAAATAAATCCAGAATTTGGCTGGTAGAGATCACTTATAGAGACAATCCTGCCTTTGTAGAAGGTCTTGAAATTCTGCTAATTATATTGTGTATGAATATATAGATACGTTCTTTATATACAATAAAGATACTACAAACAAACAAAATAAGTAGGTACCTAGATACATTTTACTGCGTTAACAATATTTTCCATGTGCTCTATTTGCAATTACCGATACACTTATTTTGCGGTGTAGAATGTAGATATTATCTAGACTTTATTATTATGAAGCTACCGTTCAATGCCATTAAAAAGGCACGCCATTTTTTAAAGGTAGTTACCGAGTCATTTATAAACATCATGTTGATAAATTACCCGAACCATTAGGTGCTTGCCTATTATACATTGTCAGGTAGGAATGGCGAAGGCGAACTGATGAAAGTGAAGCGCGGCTTGGTTGCTGGGGCGAGCTAAACTATTATGGTATATTATTATTATATTATAGCTGAACTATACCCGGGCTCGCGGGTTCGATTCCTGCACAAGACAAATTGTGTGCATGAACATGTCTGTTCGTCTTGGTGTGGGTGTTTTCTATGTATTATATAAATGTATTTAAAAAAAAATAGTGTGTTTAATTTATTATATCAGTTACCTAATACCCATATTACAAGCTTTGCTTAGTTTGGGACTAGATGGCAATCTGTACTTTGTCCAGGAATATTTATTAATTAGATTATGTTGACTAGGTACTGATCACGACATATTACGACATAGTATTTTGTTTATATGTTATTACTGAACATTTCATCTAAAGTGATAAAGGTGAAATCGTACTAAGCGGCGCTGCGCTACTACGGG
Organism: Hypsopygia costalis; assembly: GCA_937001555.2. Classification (NCBI taxonomy): domain Eukaryota; kingdom Metazoa; phylum Arthropoda; class Insecta; order Lepidoptera; family Pyralidae; genus Hypsopygia; species Hypsopygia costalis. The sequence goes on along the minus strand of OW443338.2, from coordinate 23,652,658 downwards.
TCGACGGCGCACGTGCGAACAATGTTTACAATACGATCATTAGCTACTGAATGTCTGCCGCTTCGCCCCGGGTGAACTGAGTACCAGGATAAAACAGTGTCCTATGTGTCATCCACATGTCTCCTATATATCAAATTTCATCCAAATCCGTAATTTTCCCTTGAAAGAAAGTTGAGTGAGCTACGGTAACCGCTTCACATAAGGTGGCCCACCGAGGGTTCCGTACGTAGGATCATTATAAACTTGATATTTTTCATTATACCTAATTATGAAATAATGCGTTGGAAAAAATAAATAAAATATATTTTGCAATGTGCACATCAAGCCCTTTCATATGATACCCCATTTGAAGCTTCAATTTGAAATTTTGACCCCGTATAAAAAATATAGAACCCCTATTTTTTAAGATTTAATTACAAATCTATAGTTTTCAGATTTATCCTTGTACTTGTAGTCTATAATGATGTTACTTGCCAAATTTCATAGTTCTAGGTCAATAGGAAGTACCCTATGAGTTTTGAATCCCTTGGGAATGTGTCGAAATATGCATTTTTTGCTAAATAAACGACCGTATCTTTTTTTAAGTAAACTTAGCAGTTTGATTTTTACAACTTCATGGGACCGTAGACCTGACCTGAGTATACAGTTTAAATTTCAGCTTGATACGAATTTGTAATAACCACGGCAATTAACGCGATCATGCATGTAAGGTAGTTTTACATACCTTTATTACTGCCTGACGTTTCGACCAGGTTGCACCGGCCGTGGTTATAGGCTGACTGTGACCACGGCCGGTGCAACCTGGTCATCAAATCATTCAATCATCAAAACGCATGCATGATCGCGTTAATTCCCGTGGTTATTATAATTTCAATCATGCAACGCGAAAGTTTAATAGTTATTCAGCTTGATACCTCCTCCACGCATTCTTGACATAGAGGGTCTTGACAGACAGACAGACAGACGGACAACAAAGCGATCTTATAAGTGTTCTGTTTTTCCTTTTGAGGTACGGAACCCTAAAAAGAAAGAGTAACAAATATTTGTTACTCTTTCTTTTTAGGGTTCCGTATATATATATATATTAATCTCTCCATACGACTATTGTTACAACGGCAGGCGACGCTACACTGCACATCATAAAGCTGACGAACAAACCAAAATACCACTTTGTACCGCGTTCCGACGTATACCTTAGTGCGATTTCACCTTTAGCCTCAAATTACAATTAAAATAATTTCCTTCCATAACCGCTGCTATGATCTTGATTGCAGAGCGAAATGACTATGACACCTTTCGGGCGCTCCACTGTGGCTCCACTTAAATTTTATTGCAACTAATGTTGTTTTTTAATAGATTTTTTGTCACGAATAATCATGAGATGGTACCGGATACGTCGTACTAGTTACTTATGTAATGTAAGATCAGCTGTAAATTGATGACTGTGGTCTTGCCTTTAATGGATTGCATAATGAGTACATACATGTGTGTTCAGTTTAATTTAGAATAAATGTAACAGAAGATTTTTTTATGTGTGTGAACTTAGTATATCAATTTCTAGCATCTCACTAATGTGCTCCTGATAGGTACTTCTTTTTAAATAGTTCAGCAAAAACTTACAAAAAAGAACGGTTTTCGAAAAATGAGATGCTGCAGGCAATTTGATCTACACTACTTTGCGTGCTTCCGCCACCAATTAATTAGTTCATGCAAATTACTCCCGGCCGGCACCCACCCACAACCTAGTATTTGCATGCGACTGCCGTGGCTGCTTTGGTCGTCTCTGCTCCAGCTGCTGTGTGCGGCGGGCCAGAGAAACCAGCGCCTAAGGCGCTGGTTTCTCTGGCCCGCCGCACGTAACGGACGACGTGTGGAGACGCATCGGCTGCATGCTGCACGCCGTCGGCCGCGGGCGTACGGGTTCTCTGATAGTCGCGATTGTGAACGCTGCTTGAACAGTCGTGTTGGTATTCGGAGCAAAATGAATGAAAAAATTTTAACATTGTTACTTTTAGAAGAAGAAGAGGAAGATTTTTTCAACTTGTGATTTTATCAAAGAAACGAAAAAAAACTAATGAAATTTTCGCAAATAGACAAGATGAAGGTGCATTTTCTAATTTGGTTATTAAACACTTGACTTGTAATAGCGAAAAGTTGTGATGAATCGAACAATATAGTGTTACATCGTATTAAATTAATTAACAATTCATCATTTTCCTTATTAAAATTGTTCATTTTAACCAGGACGCCACGGTGTGTGCACGTTGCTATTCTACAAAACTAAAGTTGAGTCAAAAGAACTAAAGAAGCAATTGAACTAAATGAACTAAATGAACTAGATGAGTGATATAGTTCATTTGCGTCAAAAGAACTGCATCTTTCTTTTCAGTTCAGTGAACTGTTTTGCGCAAGTCTAATCACAAGTTCATCTTCCTCTTCTTCTTCTAAAAGTAATAATGTTAAAATTTTTTCGTTCATTTTGCTCCGAATACCAAAACGACTGTTCAAGCAGCGTTCACAATCGCGACTACCAGAGAACCCGTACGTTCGCGGCCGACGGCGTGCAGCGTGCAGCCGATGCGTCTCCACATGTCGTCCGTTACGTGCGGCGGGCCAGAGAAACCAGCGCCTGACGCTACGTACACTACGCGAGGCATCCTCAGGCGATCAGATGTTGATGGTTAGAACAACAACCTACTATGACGACTAATTTCGCATGTCAATTTCCAGCATTTCACTATTTGATGACAGTTCTAGTAGCATCCCGAATAGTTCTACAAATTAGCTGAACCATTGAAAAAAGTATCAGGACCTTTTTTCAATAATTCAGCTAATTTAAACAAAAAAATGGATGGTTGAAAAAGGTGAGAAAATACACCCACCGCTTCTTCGTCGCCCCATACAAGGTCTCCTCTATAGGACTCTACTCCTTCATCTGCCATCACTGACTCGGCAGATGTGGCCGGCCCACTGCTACTTTAGCATGCTGTCTCTGAGAGCAATGTCGGACAGTTTGGTTTTCATCAAATTTGGTTCTCCATCGAATTTCTGAACTGCACCACGTTTTAAAGCAATTAAGTTACACCGGTAGTGGACAGGAAATTTAATATTGAGTTGTCCCACTGCCGCATATCTCTGAGTGGAGTTAACAGCTTTTAAACAGTTTGGTTACGGCACACTCAACGGCAAAAGTAAATGATGTCTATACAATAAGGTGTAAAATTGCTTGCTGTATTTTGATATGGTTTTGTTATTCATTGTATTACCATTCTGTGGTTTAGAAAATCGATCGCATCACAGCCTACATAATCGTGGAAGTGTCAGTCTTATCTAACTCGGAAGCACCTTCGACATTAACCTATTTTCGGATGAATTTATCGCAAGCTTTTCCGTATTGTTGGAAAGCTTATTACGTTATAATATTGCCTGGTATACTACACTTTAGATATATTTGTACTAATTTTTTTATAGGCAAGCTTACGGCCGCCTGATGTGGAACAGTTACCGTAGCCATTTTAAGAAATATCGCTCAGTCGTGGCCACCAACGCAGCAATTCCTTCCTTTTTGGTGACCCAACTCAACTATCCTCAAGGAAATTGTTATATGACCGTGTTATTCTGTGAGGTGGACGTTCTTCCCCAGTCGGGCAACTTAGAAATTCGCAGTACCCTATCTATCTTTTGCCAGAGTTTCTTTCGATAGTCGACAGGATGCACTACGTGCAGGCGAGATTGACTTTGGCTCTAAAGATCGTGGTGGCTTGGTCCTGATCTAATACGTACCTAACAATCCCACATACTATTTGAAATTGTAAAATTTCGAGAACAGGAAGTGTCTTATTTAGGTTTAGGTACCCCGGCCACTCCACATTAATGTCGCGTCGCTATCTACTACACAAACAATTACGTCTGCGCAGAGCGTGAATGCGTGCGTGCGTGCGGCGCCATACAAACTACCTGCGTGTGGATGGGTGTTTGTTGTTAGCTGCTCGTGTTTGCTGTGTGTGAATCTGTTTGACAAACCACAGTGTATTGTGCTTGCAGCAAATACTAAGCATGTGGAGCACATCTAATAGTAGTCTACATCGGAAGTATAGTAATTATATTACATGCAAGGTAGAAGAAGGCTATCCTACAGGTATTTGTTGCTTGCTGTTTGACACATGTTTACTGTTTGCCTACTGATTGGCAAGCGTGTGGACGCGGCTTTTAAGCACCACAGAGTTTTTTGTGTATGCTAACCGAAAAAATTAAACAGACAGAATATTCGTGACTGTCCGTTAGTTGTGACGAGCATAATTACTAGACAGACAGGTGACCCTCACTGCCCTTCACATGGTCGTGATAGCCATGACACACAGACATAACCTATTATTAGTTAATTACATGGAACCTGGGCTAGGCCTGTCACACTGCACGTTATCTTATACTTACATCAGCTTTCTTTCTATAACACTCCTGTCAAAGCGTGATGAGCAATGTCTTCTAAGATTTCAGAATACCAATTCTCGTAAATTTTCTAAGATCTTAGAACGAAAGTAGACCTAATCGAGATTGAGTTGTGAAATGATTAAACATTGTTTACATGATTTCAATGATTAATTAATACCAATTCTTATTGCTAGCAGAATGCCATTAATAGTTTGTTTAATGTTCGGTCATAATTTCATAAATCACACTTTGGTACTATTACTTATATATATATATATATATATAAATATATATATATATATATATAAGTAGTTAGTAGTTAGTTAGTAAGTAGTTATAGTAACTCTACGTAGTTACTATTACTTATATATATATATATATATATATTTATATATATATATATATATATATATATATAAGTAATAGTAACTACGTAGAGTTACTATTACTTATACTGTGCTTTGGACTAAATTTAATGTTTCATTTTGTGATACAATAAATTGATCGAAACTGAATTTTGACCACATTTTAATTACGACAATTGCGTCTGGTGACCTTAATCAATTAAAAAAATAGGATTGACTAGGCACTGACTAGGGTTAACGACTTTCGTCTATAATAACAACAGCCGGGACCGACTCTATATGTCACTTTAATATTTATTATTGAAATAAATTAATCCATCCATAGATACTCTACGATAGACGACGTTTAACATGTGTATTCTATTACTCCATTGACCATCATTTTTTTTTATGCTACGGCGGGTGGCAGACAAGCATACAGCCCGTCTGATGTGAAGCGGTTACCGTAGCCATATTAACGCTCGCAACAAAAAATATCGCTCGCGCGCCGTCACCCCCGCTGCCATCGCAGCAACTCTTGCGTTTCTGGTGACCTCACGCACATTTGGCTGCGGTATTCTGTGAGGACCTCCAGTCCTTCCCCAGTCGGGCAGCTTAAAAAATACGCTATGCCCTACCTCTCTTATCGCCAGAGCCTCGTTTTCCTGTTAGCAGGGCACCACGCGCAGGTGAGGTTGGCTTTGGTTCAAAGATGTTGACGAATCACTTACACCCGAAATCATAAAGATATTACCAAAATGTCATATATGCCTTTTGAGCTCAGATATTGATATGACATAAAATAACAACTTAACCTTTTTATGGGCCAATTAAACCACACTTAAACTCCTAAAGTGATAATTAAGTAACAATAGCCATTGAAATAGTTCAACTATTCACCGTGTCTGGTGATTTCTGTTGCAACTCATTGTAGGCAGACAAAGAGTTGCGAAACACTATCACAGCATCGCGACTTACATTACATCACTAGTCTAGAATTTACATCAGATGTGCTTTAAATTGGTCTATTAAACCTTTGTACTGGGTGATATAGTTTGAGAAACTCTGCTGCGATAAAATGGTGATTTGCCGTGACTTTCGCATTGTTTTTTTTTAATTATGACCGGGGGATGGGGCGGGGGAGCGGGGGGGTTGGAGCAAGAGAATCATAAGCGCCTATAGAAACCAGGAATACCAAGGAGTCGCTGATCCATTGCAAGCCTATTGCAAGCCTTGTAAGTGAGGAAAAGATCTCCGTTGTCTTGGAGGCTCCCATGTCGTATTAATTTGAGAGTAGCGCTGAGGGAAGTCGATTCCACAATTTCATAGTTGTTAGTCTCTCACATTGTTAAGAGGGAAAGTCAAATTCCAAAAGCTTTATACTCCTAAATTTCTTCTGATTAAATTCGGTGTGAGTTCCCACCCGTAGTTTTACCCACGGAACTGCAATTTGATGTTCGTTGCCTTTTTTGGTGGTCCCCGCTATTAATCATGGCTCAGTGTTGGGAATATATGGTGCCCCCCCCCCCCCCCCCCTTTATAGTTCGTGGTAGGAAGCGTATGAAAAATTATTATGATTAGCTGAACTAAACTTGATTACCAACAATCAAAGCAGTAGTGTTTTGCAACAATTTTCGCATTAAAAAAACCGACGATAATCGGCTTCAGCTTCGGCGGAAGTGCCCATGGCTACACAGGGGTGGGAATGTGTGGTAGTCCTGGCCATATCATATTGATATATATATATGATATGTTATATATATAATATATATCTATAAGTGTCTTATGACTACGGATTCGCACAAACAAAATATCATGGAATAATTTCTAATTACGCTCTTGTTTGTTTCAGGTAAGAAATACTTCAGAATACGTTTGGTAATAAGATTACCATTCAACAGCAAAAGTCACAACTGCTCGATTACCATAAGGCAGGTAATGAGTAAAGAAATACTTCTCCGTCACGCGGCCTCCACTCCAGGACTTTCCCTCTTTTGCCACAGTTCATTTGGCTGACCTACTGCCACTTCAGCTTGCTGATTTTTCAACTTTATTTCTCGGTCTTTCCGTGGAACATATGAATGCCAAATCGTTAATTGTAAGTACATATAAGTGCATTTTCGAAAGCATGCAACACCTAGACTGACGTAACAAGCAGGTAATCAAAAAATCGTATACAATTAGTCAAGCCGCTTTATAATTTGAATGTGGTAACATTCAAAAAACTTTCTAAAAAGTTACTCAAAATTTTCATTTTGAATAGCAAACGCTTTGGAACGTGGTAACTTATAAACGATGGACGTATAGACAAACACACATACAAACAATTTCCTAGGTGCAGGCAATTTAATTTACGCTACTTCACGTGCTTCCGGCTTAAATTAGTTCATGCAAACTACTGCCGGGACGGCACCGACCTACTACCGTTAGCAGATGCACTCGGCTGCCTTGGCTGCTTTGGTCGTCTCTGCTCCAGCTGCTCAGGTCGTCTTAGCGAATCTCCAATATCTGAAACGAAGAAACGTGCGACTCTGCCGCTCCGACTGCCGTGGTCAACAATCCTGAAGGTTATTGTTATTTGGCTGCGATCTTTTTTAAGGTTCTATTCCCCTAGACAAACTTGATATGCTGTGCCACCTCCGACGGTGTCAACACACAGGCAAACTCCCTAAATAACAGAGGAGCAATTCTTGTGATAAATTTGTAGTCAAAATTCAGTTCCACAGGGGTGTAAGTGGTTCATCAACATCTTTGAACCAAAGCCAACTTCACCTGCATGTGGTGCACCCTGCTGACTGACAAACGAAGCTCTGGTGAAAAGAGAGGTAGGGAGCGTAATTTTAAGCTTCCCGACTGGGGAATGTACCTCCACCTCACAGAATACCGCAGCCAAATAACAATTCCCTTGAGGGTTGTTGTGTTCCTGCGAGTGAGTGAGGTCACCAGAAAGGAAGGAAGAATGCTGCGTTCGCAGCGGAGTTGGCGGCGCGCGAGCGATATTATATGTTGCGAGCGTTAATATGGCGACGGTAACCGCTTCACATCAGGTAGGCCGTATGCTTGTCTGCCACCCGACGTAGTATAAAAAAAAACAAAAAAAGTTCCGATCCAGTCTCGATCTCACAAATGTCGAATTTGGTATTCTCGTATTACAATATGAAACTTTAAAGTCTAATTTAAGAGGGATTATATCGAATTATAACCGAAAATTAAACAAACCAATAGATTAGATTATAGAAGATTCGGCCAGCTTTCATTCTGCGATCCTAAAAATTATAAAAATTGGCCTTCAGGCGTCCATGCTATATGCTATGACAATAGTTTTATATCAGCCGGGCCGTTTGCTTATCTGGCGCGGTATAAAAAAAAATAAACTCTCTCGTTCCCTAGAGCCTCGTTTGCTAATCGGCAAGATGCACGACATGTTCGTTCCGGTTGGCGCTGGCCCAGAGATGAAGATGAGCCACTTAGGCCTCTTGTACACGCTAAGAAAAGTCGCCGGGCCTATGCAAGAATTCGTGTCGTTTTTACACACGAACTGTGTACACTGCTTCCGCGCTGACCAAGAAAAAAATCTTGTCTACGCTAGACATTACGCGCGACGTTTTGCTGCGGTGCGGTGGTTTTCGTGCCTAGATCCGACAAAATTCTTGTTGTGTACATGATTAATTGCAGTAGACTCGGTGAAATTTCTTAGCGTGTACAAGAGGCCTTAGGGTCCACGCAGACATGCATCTCATAAACGATCGACGATTTAGCTGCTTCAGAAGCTAGAGTATCCGAACATTCCGAACCGAACACTCCACACCACACACGTAAAAACGCCGATTTCTGATTTGGTACACAGCGATTGAACGCTATACCCTACATATGTCTGAATCCCAGTCGCAGCTACTTTTGTATGCTCGAAGAAGCAACTGAATGTGCTCACTCCGGCATCGGCCAGTTGAATAATAATCAAAAAACGACGTAGTCGCAAAACGTGCGTTTCCGATACCGCGACTGAACGTAACAAATCACCAAACGGTAATGCAGCATCGATGTAATCGCGTTGATGTAAATCGCAAATGCTGTTAGCATGTCTGCTGTGGCTAGGGTTGCCATCCGTCCGGATTTCCCCGGATTTGTTCTAGTTTGGAGGGCGTCCGGGGAGCGTCCGGGTGGGGTTTTATTTGTAGTCCAGGGTTAAAAATTTTAAATCACTACCACCCGCTCCATGCTGCGAATAATCGACTTGTCACATATTAAAAAAAAACAGTGCTAGTACTAAACATTGGGTTTTAATATTCAAAATCCGGAGTTTTCAGTCATCTTGTCCTGGTTGCTAGCGTTCAGAGATGGCAACCCTAGTTCTGGCCCATCCCCCATGTTGTAATAATGACGTCACCGTTCCTTCGTTCTCGTCAATAAAAATGCATTATTCCTCGCCTCTCTAATGTGATTGATTCCTAATCTGTGACCCGAATGGTCACGGTTATTTGGCCAGTGATGATTTGATTTATTGACATAATCGATGATGCAACAGCTGATCATCTCTTGACATCATTAATCACAATTTATGTAACATTGATTTAAGTATAACAGTAGGAGATAATGACGCAAGTAGTTCAGCTATACCACAGTACTACGTACACAGTAGACGTACTACAATTCTATTTTAGTTTTGTCTATAATATTGCTCCCACAGGGAGGCAATTAAAAATCGGGGGATACAGTCTGGTATTGCAGCTACATATCTATCATCTCCGTCAAAAATTCAATAACACCACCGGATAGATGAAGGATCAAAGAATTTATTACGCTAAGTAAGAACTATGGAACATCGCGTGCGGGGGAGGGGGGAGCGCTGCCATTTTGAAATAATTTTAGTGCATAATAACGTATTCACGCACAACACACGGCCGTGCCCATGACACAGCCCACACCTCATTTTTTTATTGCGTGCGATATGCAGTCTTTACTGATTTATTAATTTTATTAATCGCAATATTTTGTTGTGTTATATATTTTGTAATAATGTAAAAGTTCGTACTCCTAGTAGAGTCTTGAGAAAGTAAAACCTTATATATGACGCAATAGTGCTTAAAATAAAATGATAGCAGTGTCATTAATGAGTAAGGATGTTATCTATGGGAAAATTTGATATAGGAATCAATCCATGGGAAAAGTACTAGTTATGTGTAGAATATAGTCCGATCTGTATTGGTAGGTTACTTTCATGGATTTTTATGTATAGCTAATGAAAGAAAATGTTCTTTATATACAACAAGCTGACCCGGCGAATATCGTACCGCCTAACAGTCAATGAATGTCGAACTTATTAGCTGAACGAAATTTATGATTTTATGATTTGACATTTTTTTTTATTAAGTCATTTGTCATTTATGCACGCATAAATATTTGACAACAAATAAATATCTCAATCCTTTTTCAACTGACAGTATTTTTATGGGAAAATGTTTTTTTCTTTTTTTATCATTTTCGTCAATTTTCCAATGTTTTTATTATTCTGTTATTCGGTACGGAGACAAATTCAATAAATCAAAAACCACTAACATCGGTCTAACCGTTCTCGAGTTATAAGTGTTCGAACAAACCCGACTTTGTTTTATATATACAGATAAAGATACTACAAACAAATGAACAAACGGACACTTCTGTACAATTTCATAATGATACAAACAAATACGCAGTAAAAAGCTAGTTCGATACACCTAGTTTGATGATGGGTAATCTTGTGTAACCTTTGTACAGACGAACCGGCGATTTGATTGATACTTACTTTCGTTTTCATTTCGAGGCACTGCAGTGGACAGCCAAGCTTATTGTTTTTTTGTCAATGATTTTCTTTCTTTATTTTACTTTAAAAAAGGTGCATATAAGTTACTCTTTCGTACTTTGGAAGACAAATATTGTTTATAAGTAAAATCACCTGCCCCATACCTCTTATTTAAATTTATTTTTACACAGGTTTTGATTTATGCCATTATTTTTTATTCAGCCATTACAAAACGAACAAATACGTCTTCTCATTTTCTCTATAGAGTATAAGTGATATTATACAAAACGTCCCCCAAGTGCCAGAAATTGTCTGTTCCTCATTTCGAGAACAATGTGTAACACGTAACAGAGCCAATAACTGGTTAATCATTATCATCAACCCATATCCACTCTGATGTGTATTGCACCACGTTGCTCTACTTAGATATGTTACAAGCCGGTTTTGTCCATCCACTGTTAGGCTAATAGTAATGTGGCGAAAGGTCTGCCGAGTAACAGTAGCGACCGGCGTAACTTATGATCCGAAGCACAGATCAATTTGAGATAAATAATTTCAGATATATCAAGCTGTAGTTAATGTTTGGGATGTAAGTGACTCACCACGATCTTTAGAGTCAAAGCTAACCACACCTGCACGTGGTGCACCCTGACGACGTGATGTCAAGCGGTTACAGTAGCCATGTGTGTACAGTAGCCAGTAACGTGGTGAGCCTTACACTTCAAAATATATTGGGCGGATTGGGTGGATACCTCAAATGGATTTAATGAACTAAACGAAACATTTTGTGGAAAAAGTAACAAAAAACATACATACATAAAAATACTCTGTGCGTTTTAGTTAACAAATATAGCCGCTTGCCCCCTGTTTAGTGTTAATGTAGCCAATACTCTCAACCACCAGCAAAACATCTGCCTTAATTTTATTGTAAATAAAATACTGACAATTCTAATTTTCCAGTTAATAAACAACGCATGAATGAATAAACGAACTTGGCTGATATTGTACAAATAGCAACAAAAATCCCTTCACCTGGTCATAGAAGCAAGAGTTTCCCATAGAGCTGTCAGTGTGGCCGTATTTAAATAATTACATCGTCAATGAACGAGATTACGCGCAATATATTTGCTTTTGATCGTTAATCACCACTTTCACGATTTTTTGTTCTTCTTAGTAGGCGTACTTAGTTGATTAATTTTGTGTTCGCATGTAGTTCTTAGAGGAGTCTCGTCAGTCTAATCGATCATGCAAGTTAAGCAACATCGACCCTAGCCTGTCTATAGATGGGTTTATTTGACTCGAGCTCATACGTGCTTCGAAGGTAGGTTTGCCTTGCCATCTCTAAACGCTTACAACCAGGACAAGAAGCGTGAAAACTCCGGATTTTGAATATTAAAATGCGGACACGTCAGCAGTGTTTTTTAGTGCTAGTATTACAATTTTTTATATTCTGTGACAAAACATATTTTGTGTTTTCTATATATTATAAGTATGTATTTAAAAAAAAAATGTATTTAAGTACATTTATCAGTTGTCTAGTACCCATAACACAAGCTTTGCGCTTAATTTGGGACTAGATGGCGCGGTGTAAATTGTCCATAAATATTTATTTATTTATATTCGCAGCATGGAGCGGCGGTAATGATTTAAAACTTCTAACCCTGGACTACAAATTAAACCCCATCCGGACGCTCCCCGGATGCTCTCCAAACTAGAACAAATCCGGGGAACCCCGAAAGGATGGTAACCCTATTCGGAGGGCATGTTAAGCTATCGTCCCGGCTGTTGTCACCAGATAATAGTCGTTAAGACAAAGTCAGTGGCCTCGGGGCGACTTTACAGTAACCGCTTCACATCAGATGGGCCGTGGGTGTCTGCTACCCGACGTAAAAAAAAAATAACCCGGCGTAAAAAAGAATAATTTCCACACACCTATACGAAAAGAACAAAAAATGTTTGAAATTAATCAATAAAATCGTATTTTTATGCCACAATTAATTCTACAAACTAACGAGTCAAGATAAAGGTCAGTTTATCTTATTGTTCCATAAAACAATTCACAGTCATTTTACAATGATGTTATTGTTATTGGTGCCAGATAAAACAATTGATGACACATTGGTTTGCGTTTGGCGATTGGTCTGAAGTGACTTTACAAGTATAAATTTGTTTTAAACTTTCGCGTTGCATGATTTATCTAAAATAAGAACGGGAATTAACGCGACCATGCATAAGGGTATTTACATACCTTAATTATTGCCTGACGTTTCGACCAGATTCCACCGGCCGTGACCGGGGCCGGTGAAATTGACTCAGTCAGCCTGTTACCACGGCCGGTGCAACCTGGTCGAAACGTCAGGCAATAAAGGTATGTAAATACCCATAGCATGATCACGTTCATTCCCGTTCTTATTTTTTAAAAGTATAAATTTCGTTAATAAAAATGAACAATTTATCAAAGAACGTGGTTTAAAAATATAAAAAATAAATGGTTTCAATGCGTTTGTAGTTAGCTCCCTTAAGACCGTACCTGTTGAGCCTAGCGCCACTGGAGTGAAAATTTTATATTTTATGTATGCAATTAACACCTGATAGCAATATAAATAGATTATTTATTTGTTTATCTATATTACTACTACATATATGTTGGGAATACACACAAAGAAGCAGTAGTTCGATACACCTAGTTTGATGATGGGTAATCTTGTGTAACCTTTGTACAGACGAACCGGCGATTTGATTGATACTTACTTTCGTTTTCATTTCGAGGCACTGCAGTGGACAGCCAAGCTTATTGTTTTTTTGTCAATGATTTTCTTTCTTTATTTTACTTTAAAAAAGGTGCATATAAGTTACTCTTTCGTACTTTGGAAGACAAATATTGTTTATAAGTAAAATCACCTGCCCCATACCTCTTATTTAAATTTATTTTTACACAGGTTTTGATTTATGCCATTATTTTTTATTCAGCCATTACAAAACGAACAAATACGTCTTCTCATTTTCTCTATAGAGTATAAGTGATATTATACAAAACGTCCCCCAAGTGCCAGAAATTGTCTGTTCCTCATTTCGAGAACAATGTGTAACACGTAACAGAGCCAATAACTGGTTAATCATTATCATCAACCCATATCCACTCTGATGTGTATTGCACCACGTTGCTCTACTTAGATATGTTACAAGCCGGTTTTGTCCATCCACTGTTAGGCTAATAGTAATGTGGCGAAAGGTCTGCCGAGTAACAGTAGCGACCGGCGTAACTTATGATCCGAAGCACAGATCAATTTGAGATAAATAATTTCAGATATATCAAGCTGTAGTTAATGTTTGGGATGTAAGTGACTCACCACGATCTTTAGAGTCAAAGCTAACCACACCTGCACGTGGTGCACCCTGACGACGTGATGTCAAGCGGTTACAGTAGCCATGTGTGTACAGTAGCCAGTAACGTGGTGAGCCTTACACTTCAAAATATATTGGGCGGATTGGGTGGATACCTCAAATGGATTTAATGAACTAAACGAAACATTTTGTGGAAAAAGTAACAAAAAACATACATACATAAAAATACTCTGTGCGTTTTAGTTAACAAATATAGCCGCTTGCCCCCTGTTTAGTGTTAATGTAGCCAATACTCTCAACCACCAGCAAAACATCTGCCTTAATTTTATTGTAAATAAAATACTGACAATTCTAATTTTCCAGTTAATAAACAACGCATGAATGAATAAACGAACTTGGCTGATATTGTACAAATAGCAACAAAAATCCCTTCACCTGGTCATAGAAGCAAGAGTTTCCCATAGAGCTGTCAGTGTGGCCGTATTTAAATAATTACATCGTCAATGAACGAGATTACGCGCAATATATTTGCTTTTGATCGTTAATCACCACTTTCACGATTTTTTGTTCTTCTTAGTAGGCGTACTTAGTTGATTAATTTTGTGTTCGCATGTAGTTCTTAGAGGAGTCTCGTCAGTCTAATCGATCATGCAAGTTAAGCAACATCGACCCTAGCCTGTCTATAGATGGGTTTATTTGACTCGAGCTCATACGTGCTTCGAAGGTAGGTTTGCCTTGCCATCTCTAAACGCTTACAACCAGGACAAGAAGCGTGAAAACTCCGGATTTTGAATATTAAAATGCGGACACGTCAGCAGTGTTTTTTAGTGCTAGTATTACAATTTTTTATATTCTGTGACAAAACATATTTTGTGTTTTCTATATATTATAAGTATGTATTTAAAAAAAAAATGTATTTAAGTACATTTATCAGTTGTCTAGTACCCATAACACAAGCTTTGCGCTTAATTTGGGACTAGATGGCGCGGTGTAAATTGTCCATAAATATTTATTTATTTATATTCGCAGCATGGAGCGGCGGTAATGATTTAAAACTTCTAACCCTGGACTACAAATTAAACCCCATCCGGACGCTCCCCGGATGCTCTCCAAACTAGAACAAATCCGGGGAACCCCGAAAGGATGGTAACCCTATTCGGAGGGCATGTTAAGCTATCGTCCCGGCTGTTGTCACCAGATAATAGTCGTTAAGACAAAGTCAGTGGCCTCGGGGCGACTTTACAGTAACCGCTTCACATCAGATGGGCCGTGGGTGTCTGCTACCCGACGTAAAAAAAAAATAACCCGGCGTAAAAAAGAATAATTTCCACACACCTATACGAAAAGAACAAAAAATGTTTGAAATTAATCAATAAAATCGTATTTTTATGCCACAATTAATTCTACAAACTAACGAGTCAAGATAAAGGTCAGTTTATCTTATTGTTCCATAAAACAATTCACAGTCATTTTACAATGATGTTATTGTTATTGGTGCCAGATAAAACAATTGATGACACATTGGTTTGCGTTTGGCGATTGGTCTGAAGTGACTTTACAAGTATAAATTTGTTTTAAACTTTCGCGTTGCATGATTTATCTAAAATAAGAACGGGAATTAACGCGACCATGCATAAGGGTATTTACATACCTTAATTATTGCCTGACGTTTCGACCAGATTCCACCGGCCGTGACCGGGGCCGGTGAAATTGACTCAGTCAGCCTGTTACCACGGCCGGTGCAACCTGGTCGAAACGTCAGGCAATAAAGGTATGTAAATACCCATAGCATGATCACGTTCATTCCCGTTCTTATTTTTTAAAAGTATAAATTTCGTTAATAAAAATGAACAATTTATCAAAGAACGTGGTTTAAAAATATAAAAAATAAATGGTTTCAATGCGTTTGTAGTTAGCTCCCTTAAGACCGTACCTGTTGAGCCTAGCGCCACTGGAGTGAAAATTTTATATTTTATGTATGCAATTAACACCTGATAGCAATATAAATAGATTATTTATTTGTTTATCTATATTACTACTACATATATGTTGGGAATACACACAAAGAAGCAGTTGAGAAAACCCAAATTGCTATCACAAACTGGACACAAAAATGGCGAACTAAACCAAAATGAGTCAAAATCGGTTCATATTGACTTCACAAACAAAAATCCGCACTACCATCCAGTGTTTTTAAATAATCTGCAGATCCCGTATGTCAATACGGCCAAATATCTAGGTTTGACCCTAGACGTGAAATTACATTGGAAAGCTCACGTCAAGAAGAAACGAGAGGAGTTAGAGATACGATACAAAAACATGTATTGGCTGCTCGGGAGGATCTCTAGCTTGTCGATTCACAATAAATTACTGATATATAAGCAAGTCCTTATGCCAGTTTGGACTTATGGAGTACAGTTACGGCTGTTCAGTTAGGGCTGTACGAAACAGAGTAACAAACAAGTTATTCAGCGCTTCCAAAATAAAGTACTCAGGGGCATTATAAATGCACCGTGGTATTTCAAAAATGACTATCTCCATCGGGACCTTAAAGTGGAGTTTGTGGACAAAGTGATACAAAAATATGCAGAAGCTCATGAACTTAGACTTCATCACCATGTGAATCCAGAGGAATTCAAACTTCTCGATAACACAGACCTAGTGAGAAGACTCAAAAGAACAAAACCTTTTGAGTTAGTGTAGTAATAAGTGAGACAATTTTAGTGATAGTGCATCAAATATAACACAATAAGAAAGTGTTTCACCTTAATAGACACTAAGAAAAGTCAGTGGACATTATTCTTAGACTATAATATTTAGAAGTTTATGTTAAAGTTAAATTACTTATTAGCCCATAAGCTTGATCGTAATATTTTAAAGTTATAATAGTTTATAAAAAATATATATATATTACTATCAAGTATACAGAATTGGTCAAGAACATGTCGGCCATCAATTGAATATTCCGTAATTATTGTCTAACAAAAAATGTATCAAACTATAATTTATCATTCGTAAAGCGAATTCTACGCGTGGAAAATTAATAAAAACAACACACTATAAATTATTATAGCACGTATTTAAGTTTTTCGAACAAGTAGGTTACAAATAATAGTAGCAACTGGCAACTAATTCTCACGAGAATTCATATTTTAACACCGTACACGCTATGTTGGTGTTACAACAGTATGCCTACGTACATAATCCAAACGCACTCGGCCGTCACAGATAATATATCAAACAGTGTCTATGCTTTAAAATGAGATCAGATAGATCTGTATCAACCTTCAATCTAGATCATCAGATAATCCGATCTATCTGTATCAACCCATATTCATTCCACTGGTGGTATATCGACTTAATAGTACCTAAGTAGCCTGCTTGCAGGTGAAAGCGGAGTAAGACCTGCTACTGCTACGCTTGCGTGCTCGGTTGGTTTACTGAGTGCAAGAGCGGTGCGGGTAAAGGTCCTCTCGTCTGGTTAGTTTACTAGACGAGGAACTCTCAATCCTGTGATATAATCACAACTAATGAGCCCTTGTGCCTGCGTACAAGGGCGCATTAGTTGTAGACATAGGATCCGTTGGGATATATACTACTCCCCTAGGCGTACCTAACGGCGGGAAATTTCACAGCTGGATCTACGGGTCCGACACTGTTTGGGTCAGGGTTTATTTGTTTACCTTGATAATGCCATAAGGTGAAACCAGTCAGTAAAAGTAAATTTAATTACGTGGAACAGTGCAAGCATTAATGACAGAATGTAATTAACCAACATTTCTAATAGTTGTTCATTCGTCCGTCCATCGAAGTGACGAGTTATGACGGCACACATCATTACACATAGAACAAGAAACTTTGAACGACACCTGCGCTGCATCGTTCTTATGTTCGTAGACTTGTACATACTGTTTATTATTTTCTCTATATCAGTATGCACAGCGGATCAACTAGATAAGTATTTGAACCGGTCTCACGAGCTAGCCAATTGTCCGTGTAGAAGCTTTTACTTTTTTTATTATCTCAGGCGTCGTGTGTACTTTTAGGGTTCCGTAACACAAAGTACCTAATAGGCAGAATTTCAAAGGAGAGCAATTGCTTGTAATATGTACTTTCTTATTGTGTGAATACATCTACATGTGAATGTGAGTTTGTTTGTTACGGTTTCACGCCGAAACTATGTTCACATATTCTCAAAGGTATTAAGAAGGACATGGGATTTTTATTAAAATAAAGAAAACGCAGGCGAAGCCGCGGGTGAAAGCATCACGCGTGAACGGTTTAAATTGAGCCTTATGTCAGTGAAGTCGAGAACCCCATGATTATCAAAAAATTTTACTTGGCTTACATTTTTGTGGTTAATTCTCCACATACTTTTCTATCAAATCATGTAAAAAAATACCTTGGAAAAGTTTTTAATACGACATGATTTCAACTTTTAACTTAATCCGATTTCCGAAACATAGTAAGATTACGATCTAAGCTAGATCTTTCTCTACCGCGCGACCCTTCGATCTTTCTTTTATTGCCAATATTTTGCCAATCTATCATCCTGGTCCTATATCATCTCCACTGTTGACTCACGTTTCTAACTTCTTTTCAACTATAATCCTCCTAAGACCGTCGACTCAACTTTTTATTCTTCGTAAACTCTTAGATCGTGCTCTTTAATTAAGGTCAGAGTTATACCGACTCAAATGCGAATGTGAAATATTTGTAAAACTTCATGCTAGAAGCTCTGTTTCGTAACTGGGAAGGCATCAAGAGAAATTCACTAGACACTTTAAAACATACAGAACCTTAAAACTAGAGTCATATCAAACTTGACCATTGTTTTTTATCACACTGAGGCGTGTGTTTTTTCTGGTGTGCGCGTGCGCAGACATTGCGCAAAATTAATTGCATTTTAATTGTTGATATTACAACTTAATTTTAATGGACATTATATTTAGTGAGAGCTTCGAAGTGAGAGTTTAAATTGTTCCTTGCACTGTTCAAATCCGTAATGCATGCTGCAGATGCGATATCCTAATGAAGATAAAGTAGCCTTCAGCGTCTTTCGCAGCAGCGAAGAAACATAAACCTACTATTGAGAGCTAACTAACAAGTGAGCTGCAAGTGGATTTGGCTCACCACCTAGAGCAAAGCCAACCTCAACCAAAGGCTATATAAACTATAAATGGCTATATATAGTTTATATAGCCATAACATATATTATTATATTATACTAGCGGCCCGGTACGTGCTTCGCTACGTATAAAGTGAAATAAAAAAAAAATTGGAATATCAAATTCATTTATTCAAACAAAAAAATATTTTATTAAGTGCTAGCTATTTTAAAACTTAATCCAAAACATTTGGATAAACAATATTTTTTTGTTTTTCCGTTTTTAGCATGAATAAACAAACGGCTGGGGGTACCGAGTCTGTAACAGGCAACAAAAGAAGCACGTCTAAAATGAAATGACCGCATGAATGACATAATAACATGCTTGTACTGTCAACACTGAAAACAGTTTCAATTTGACAGCACAATCCCCATCTAAAAAAGTTTCAATTTGACAGCAAAATCCCCATTAACAAAATGATCCGCCATTTATTGAATTCATTTGTTACAAAAAATGTAGAACAGCTCTACCGATTTGGTGCAAACTTCACATAAACCATCTACTAAATAGTCCGAACAAAGCCTATACATTTGGTTTGGATAGGTGAGCCCGTTCCTGAGTTATAAAATTACAACAAAAAGTGGCATTGATTTTTATATATACATATAGATAAGGCTATGGCGAAAGAGAGGTATATAGGAAATGTCGAGCAGGGCCCGTATCATTATTAATAATTGACAATGTATTACTCAGCTTTTATATATAATGACCAATTTATTACATTGACTATAATATATATACTACACAGGGAATGTAATAGAGATATTGAGTATTGAATATGTTATGTGCATCTCGATGACTTGCAAACGCTACCTCATAATAAAACAGCACTGTAACTTATTCCGTTCTCGTACGAACAAACCCCAATAATATGAGTAGTTTCTTTGCCAAATAACTTTCAATTGAAATCTAATTTCCCTTTAAATAAAGGCTATTTTCGCTATAAACGGATATTATCACAGTTTGAGAGTTGTTTGGATCGTGACCAGCACGCCGAAGGCAGGGCGAGCTTTCCAAACTTGTTTGTAAAATCCGAACCTTTCCTAGAGAAACTTTATAGGATATTGGTTTCTAGATTCAAGTCTTTTCTTACAATGAAAGTATGCGATGCGAAGGGATAGTCCATCGAATGGGCTTTGTAGAAATGTAAGCTTGATCTACATCGGATTGTAGATGATTTGATCGTAATTAGAGGTATGTATATGTTGTAGCCAATTCGTAAAATCCGCCGCATTGTATTTTTTTTAACCGATTACAAAAAAGGAAAAAAAACAGACGAATTGAAAACCTTTTTTTTCAATTCGGCTGTTTTTTTTTTCTTTTTTAATGTTTGTTACTTTATTACTCTGTGATTTATAAACCGATTTGGAAAAAGCTTTTTTTATTTGAAAGAATATACTTCCAGATTAGTCCCATATTTTTTTCATCATCATCATCATCATCAGCCTGTATCTACCCACTGTTACGTTTGTTATTTCATTACTCCGTCATTTATAAACCGATTTGAAAAAACTTTTTTTATTTGAAATAGTATACTTGCAGATTGGACCCATATTTTTTTCATCATTATCATCAGCCTGTATCTACATACATAAATGTAATGTTTGTAGTCGGTTTTTTTTTGTTAAAATTATATATATTACTTACGTCAGGTGGCAGACAAGCATACAGCCCGCCTGATGTGAAGCGGTTACAGTAACCATATTAACGCTCCCGCTGCCAACGCAGCATCTCCTTCCTTTCTGGTGACCTCACTCACTCGCAGGAACACAACAACCCTCAATGGAATTGTTATTTGGCTGCGGTATTCTGTGCAATTACGCTCCGTTGATATTAAAATGACTCCGCTTTGTAATGCGGCGAATTATCGTTCAAATTATTGTTAGGTTAGGCTAGGTTTGCTTTGTGAGCCTAAACAAGTGAGGGTCTGCAAACTTGGTGATGCGCCATCAGGGTCTCTCCTGATGGCGCAACCGTATGCAATGCGGTGAATTTTACGGATTGGTTGATATATAAATAATATGGTCAAATTTATTAAAACCGTGCCCATTAATATTCCATAAAATGTTGTTATACTTCTAAATAATTAATTGGCAATATAATGACTTATGTTTGACTGACCACCAGATACAGAAAAAATATCGCCAAAAAGAGCAGTTTACACTATAGTGTAAACATATATGTTATATTTGTTTAAAAGCTTACATATCTAAACGCTAGTAAAACAAAATGTATAATATAAATAATAATATTTAAAATAAATATTTCTGGACAATTTACACAGCGCCATCTAGTCCCAAATTAACCGCAAAGCTTGTGTTATGGGTACTAGACAACTGATAAATGTACTTAAATACATAGAAACGCCCAGACCAAGACAAACAGACATTTTCATGCACACAAATGTTTGCCTTGTGCGGGGATCGAACCCGCGACCTCGGAGTCAAAGTGGCCATTGCTAACCATTCGACCACCGAGCTCGTCATATTAAAATGTCTATATATATAAAAATTAATCCCTATATCACTTGGTCACGTCACGCGTGAAAGGCTGGACCGATTTCGCTATTTCTTTTTAAGTTGTACTTATTTGTCAGGAGAAGGTTATTATGAAAGAAAAAGAATAAGAAAGTTGCGCGGAAAATTAGAAATTTTAAGAAAACTGAACGACTATATTATTTTTTCTAATGTAATTTAATGTCGTTTGACAGATTGCGCGAACCCAATTCAAATTCAATACCTATTCATTGTTAAGAATACACTAATGAACACATAACGATAAAATTGGCAATAAACATTATATATTATCAATACAATAAATTAAAGATGGCGCCATTGATTGTCTGATATTATTATGTATCTAGTTCACGTGTTAATTTGCGATTTAAAATCCGCGACCTACAAAATTTTTGCGTAACAGTAGTAAGTATGCTGTTATTACGTGGTTTTTAAGTTCTCTCATACACATAATTGACGTGATAACGTCTTATAAATTGTTTAACGCCGGCTGCACGTACGAAAATGCATGACTCATTGTCACGTTCCGCCTGAGCCGAGCTTGGAAGCGAGAGCGCGGAACGAGTGACGCATCTATCTCTCTTCCATTCCATCGGCCGATGTTTTCTTATGACGTCCGTAAACCGACTTTACAGACCACGAATTGTTTTTTAAGCAGTTTATTGCACACATTATCCAGAAAGAAGTCTCAGTAGAACCTTATGTAGTTCTAGGCACGATGGACGATAAGCATAAGTTAATATACCGCTAGGTACATCAACTTACATCAACTTTGAGGATAAGAGACCCTGAGTACGCTTTACAACCAGATGGGTAGAACTTTTTATTATTTTATTTTTTATACTACGTCTGAAGTTAAACACGTATACAGCCTGCCTGATGGAAAACAGCTATCGCAGCCGATACGCGTTGCCGACCCTGTAAAAACCTCTTCATCCTGCTGGTTACCAATACGAAGCTCTGGCAGAAGAGATATAGGGCGTAACGTAATTATTATAAGCTGCTTTCTACATCAAAGAAGACCGCACTCCAATACCAATATCTAGAGTTATTGTGTTGCTGCGAGTGAGTGCAATTACCAAGAAAGAAGAACTTGCTGCAATGGCAAGGCTTGTGGCGGCCACGCGAATGATCCTTTATATTGCAAAAGTTTATAGAGAACAGTAATCGCTTCCCATTAGACGTGCCTTATCTTATCTGCCATCCGATGTAGTAAAAAATATATAATTTTGGGGTGTAAGTGGTTCATGAACATCTTTGAACCAAAGCCAGCCTCACCTACACATGGTGTGCCCGGCTGATTGACAAACGAGACTTTGGCTAAAAGAGAGGCCCTACCTTTCTTTTAGCCAAAGTCTCGTTTGTCAATACCGTATTTTTGAGCTAATAAGGGAACTCCTCCACCTCTCAGAATACTGCAACCAAATAACAATTTCTTTGAGGATTGTTGTATTCCTGCGAGTGAGTGAGATCGCCAGAAAGAAAGGAAGGAGTAAAGGCTAGCAAACGGATCGGCGACGGCTGGTGCTGGCAGTGGTAATTGCTATTCATCAGGTGATCCACATGCTCGTTTGCAAAATTTTTATGTTACTATTATTTATTTTTATGAGAGGGGTCTCATAAAAATAAATAATAGTAATATAAAAATTTTAACCTAAAAATAATGTTTAATATCACACGTAAGAAAGATAATTAATGAGAAATACATCTAAAGAAAGTGAACATCAAAGTCAGATGCAAAATAGCGAAGTCAAGATGCAACGTCTTCGTGTAGAGCCTGTGTGGGGTGGTATAAATAGCATAGAGCCTTATCTAAAAATATCCGACCCCTGAGAGGCCGGGTGTCGTGTTTAAATGATGCACGGCTCCCGGTACAAGCCGGGAATATATGCCCGCTTACACTGAATTATATTTGTTGCTTTTTGAATGAGTAATTTCGCAAAGGAACATTTTTAATGAGACTTCCTGTTTGAAACATTGTTTTGTTAAACATTCTTTGATTTTGATTTTTTTAACATGACGTTTGAAATGTTATGTTAAAAAAATTAACTCGTGTTATTTCTAAAATTTTCCTTAGGGTATCCCACTCACCATGAATTACATAATGCCGATCTCATCGGGGGTGTGAGTAGGTAGTCACATCCCTGGATCGACATTTTGAATCGATTTCCATAAACGTTTATTGGCGGTAATTGAGAACAGACATTTTGCATTGATTCTCATAATAAGCGTTCATGGGTAACTGGAAATTTATGAAAAATTCTACCCATCTCTTAATATCATGTAAAACTAATAGATAAAGAAAGAGAACAGAAAAGGAGAATCAAAAAACATAAAATCCAAACAGGTTGGCAGGAGGATATTCTTTGAAAACGGGAGAAAAAGGAGTGACAGTCAGTTAGTGAAATTAATACTAATTTAAAACCAAAACTACTGAACGTGAAAGAAACAAGAGTTTTTGAAAGAGAAAGAGAAGTTTATAAATGTAGTAAAAGAGGTGGAGAATATAATGAAACCAGCTAAAGCCAAGAAAGTACTATCTATTGACAAATAGGTATATTAGTTACTCGACAAGAGAAAGAAGGCACCACATATCGCTTTACATGATGGCAAAAAAGTTTTTCACAACGTCATCCAGGTATTGTTTATGTATTTAACCAACTCTACTTTCAATAAGTTCATTGTTTTATATCACAAAAGATGTCAGAAAGTGAAAGTGTCAGTAAAAAACTATATAGTTTACGCACGTATTTCCAATAAACGTCCACCGGCTAATAAACTTATTTTTATAGCATTAAAAATAAACAATAGCATCAAATGCCCGAACAATTTTACAGCGACATCAAACAGTATTGTTCTTTAAATTTTCTAACAACAATAAATAAGTTGTTTATTAATCACTAACAAATGGACTAAGTCAAAACAGTTAATAACCGTATATTTAGCTATACCGCAATAACTGTCCAATATAACAAAAGCCGTTAAATGTATATAAACGGTATGCGCGTGCGACTTGAAGGCTAAATGACAAGGTCACATAAAACACTTGTGCTTTCGACATAACATAACTAACGTGATTTATCGCTTGTCATTTTTGTTCAGGCACGTGTTTGCGGTATTGTAATTAAATTAGCGTTTGATTGAAAGCCTTTCTGATAACCTTAGTCTTTGACTGGTTGGAAATTACATGCAGAAATCCCTTCGCCTGTGACGTATGCAAAATGCCAGCCTGATCGCGACTCAGTTCGCTTTACCCGAGAGCCGCACATTATTACTATTGTGAAACAAAATATCTACTAAATATTGCTATCAAAGAATTAACTTTGCTTCCAGTACGTTTCCCACATTAGATATAGGTACTATGATATAGGCCTGTCCCAATGGACAGCAATCATTATGCGATCCTCCGTTTTGCGCATATAGCCGCTTCCTGTCGCTGTCTTGAGGTCATCGGTCTATTAAGAGGGGGAACGCACCCAATACTTCGTCGCCCTGTACCCCGCGACTTTCCTCCTTCGCTGACTCAGTAGATGTGAACTTTAACTTATTTAGTTCTTCGTCGAATTTCTTCGTAGGGACACCTATTTATTTTATCGCCCATTAAACGAATTTTAGTTTGTGAACCAGCTCTCCACTTACGACCAACTAACAATCATCCAGCAAGCTGCCTTCGATTACGAGTATTGCTTGCAAATATATCAATTTGTTTTGTAAAATAGTGAAATAAAACTATGTTGACACTTGATAATACATAACTTTCTCAGGATCTATTTATTTACTTCTAAGTAAATCCGACAAACCATAGTTTTTATAGTTAATTGATTCAGGTGTCATTTTGCGTTCAAGGTAAATTTACAGACATTTAATGTAAACATTGCGTGCTTCCGCCTCCATCCAGGTGGCGCCATTTTGCGCCATTATTGGTAATCTAATTTCGATCGCCAAGGAATAAAAAAGATTCGTTACCTACTTGTTTCGTGTCTTCTTAACTTTCTTACATAATATACAGCACTGTACTTAGAGGAATGAATACATATAAACTAGGTAAAATTTGCATGATAAGAAATAGTGGAAAATAGTAGAGCAAACAGACAATTTTCTCCTGTTGATCCGAATAGAACTATTAATAATTCACCATTCATTCACTTGAACTGTGCTCCTTCGACTGAAGCTAGCAAACCGCATAAACAATTCACACAAGTCAGAAACAGGTGAGCTAGACGAACTCGAAACTAAATTGCTCTATTTCCAGGAATGGATATTCGCGACTACGAATTATGACTTAGTAGGACCTATACTTCTACCAATATACATTTCGCTTCCGGTAAAAGTATTGGCCCTACTAAGTCATAATTCGTACTGCATACAAAGAAGGCAGCATGTCCGATCTGTTAAAATTCCGTTATATGCTTGATAATGCAATATCGATAAGCAATGGGTCTTGGAATCGGAATCCCCATACCCCAATATAAGCTTGGTTGCTAATTTTTATTCAAGTCTAAATATGAGCACCCATTTTAGACTTAAATAAAAATTATACACGATGAGTGGATTATAATCCCTTACTAATTTAAATTAGTAGGGGTTTATAATTAAAGATGATTGGTATTCTTTAGAGTGCCAAATAACTAATAATTAAACATAGATTTTTTTTAAAACATGTAATACATAGAAATATCGGACCAAGAAAAATAAACGGGGAACAAACCAACGACCTTCAATGCTAAAGTAGCTATTGCTAACCATCCTATTACCGGACTCGTAATTGAAATTTAGTAACTCAATGTACTATTGGAAGAATATTTTGCACTAAGCGTTTCACATCAGGCGGACCGTATCCTTGTGTGTAACGCGACGCAGTATAAAAATATTTCTTTTTTCTTTTACTTAAAATGTGCTGTTGAAGCATTGCTTGTAATACATATTTGTTATTTCATAACATTACAGAGAAAGCTCCTAAATAAAATTATTTATAACTCAATTGCGCATGACTCGTTAAAAAGATGCACATTCAAATGTGTTACTCGAGCGGATACAAAAATCAAAACTAAGCCAATTATGTTCAAGTATGAAAGTGAAAGTGTTGGCGTCACAAGTCACAACAACGTCCTTGGCTAACTCTTGATATAATCGAGATACGGTTTGACTCGAATAAAAAGTAGAATCGATTATTATTATATCAATCGATGTATCGATTAGGCTTCTATATGACGTAAGCGTTGAACTGTCAGTTGTTAAGATGACGATTTGTGGATAGGTTAGTGAACAATTATTGTAAAATTTATCATTATTGTAAAATACATAAAACTAGAACGAACTGCTGTCTACTACTACTAGAACGAAGTGTGTGTAAATAACATAATTAATTCCGATCTGATTTATGGTTGATCAAAGTTTTGTGGGAAAGTCCATTTTAAAAGGATGAAATTATTAAAAAAATTATTACCGTTGGAAAAACTATAAAAAATACAATAACTTTTGTTAAGGCACATAAACATAATACATAAACATAGCTACATAAACGCAATATTTATTGAAGCTGTCGTACAAATTTCTTATTAAATAATGCATAAACATAGGAAGTTGACGTCATAACGTGGTGCCCTTATATATGGAGCGTTTTTGGAATAATGGACTATTCCGTTTTTCGTGTTCCGTTGAATTGTGATGTTCAAGTTATCATCGCGAGTAGTTTTTATGCTACGAGTATCAAAGTAACTCTTTCATCTATAGTTATATTATTGTGACGTCCTATTTGTTATAAATCGAAAAACTGGGTAACAAGCTTGTTATGGGGGCTAAAATCTAGATTTTTCTCAGCAAGTACAAAACATACTAATGTAATTTTTGACTTCCTGATACTTCTCGTAATAAGTTTAATTTTTACTGTTTTCGTTACATGAATAGTTAACTTTCATAACATAAAAAATCGAGAAGTAAACTCCATTTGCTGAGCTTGGTAGCATCGTGGCCCTCCCCAACCCGTCTGGCCCCTCCCCAACCCGTCTGGCCAGCGTGTAGGCCAAATCCTCCGACGAGAGGGTCGTGCTCGTGTAGTGGAGACTAAAATGATCTGATGATGATGATGATGGCATCGTTGAGCGTGTCAGTCTAATCGATCATGCAAGTTAAGCAACGTGGACCATAATCTGTCTATTGATGGGCTTTTTTATCTCGAACTCCTCCGTGCTTCGGAAGGCACGTTAAGCCGTCGATCCCGGCTGTTGTCATTAGATGTCAGTGGCCTTTATGCGTCCAACCCACAGTTGAGCAGCGTGGTGGAGTATGCTCTAAACCCCTTCAATTCAGGGGATACCTTGGGACCGCGGAATCCCCTTAGGAATTTTCTAAAATCCTTTCTTAGCGAATTCCTACGTCATAATAGCTGTATGCCAAAATGTCAACTCGATCTGTCTGTGGTCGTCTTTTATAGATACAATAAATTAAGCCATAGGGCCTACAGAAATTCCTTAAAATTTTCTATATAGATGACATTCAGATTCAAAATAACAGTCTGTTTTTTTAAATTGGTTACAGATTTTTATATCAGAAGAAAAAACCAGAAATAGCGTGTAATTATTATCAATATTATTATGTAAAATTATTATTCATCAATTCGTCACTTTAACGTTGTTACCAGACGAAACGTCACGAAAATAGACGAATATAGAATAGAGAATACCTATGTAACAACTCTAGCTTATTGATTAGTCTACACATTATACAATGTACCTAATAAGTTACTAGTGTTTTGAATCAGAGGCGCTGACTTCGTAAACTAAGTCGCACTATTAATAATTTTAACAAAAGAAAAACCGACTCCAAACATTACTCTATATTTATGTATGTAGATACTGATGATGATGATGATGATGAAAAAAATTAGGGAGCACCAATCTGGAAGTATACTCTTTCAAATAAAATAAGTTTTTTTTCAAATCGGTCTATAAATCACGGAGTAATTAAGTAACAAACATTAAAAAAAAATACAGCAGCAGCAGAATTGAGAACCTCCTCTTTTTTGGAGTCGGTTAAAAAGTGGAACGCGTTGCCGGCATAATATGTATTTCCTCATTCATATAATATGGGATCCTTCAAGCGAAGCGTGAAGCATCTTGTAGTCCAGCATGGCAGCGCCAACTGCAAGACATAAAGATCTCTTGTCCGTTGCCGATGTGATTGGGGCTCCTCTTTTCGCTTACCATCAAGCGAAGCGAAGCCACTATGCTGAGCTAATATAAATAAAATAA
Source organism: Hypsopygia costalis (assembly GCA_937001555.2). Lineage (NCBI taxonomy): Eukaryota > Metazoa > Arthropoda > Insecta > Lepidoptera > Pyralidae > Hypsopygia > Hypsopygia costalis. The sequence goes on along the minus strand of OW443338.2, from coordinate 23,623,825 downwards.
AAAATAAAGTGCCCTGGGGCTCCAGCACCTACTATAAATAATTACTGGGCATCGAGCACCCATGACCATAAATAAAAGCCGACCGAGGCACACGAGGGTTTCCTATCACCTTTTTTAAGCTTGGTGGGCTTGGCGCGGCGTCGGAAAAAATCAAGAAATTCCGTTACGCAAAAAAAACCTAATACCGCTCAATACATACTCGTATTTCGCTAGTGAGTATTATCGAGTCAATGGCGCAGTTGTAAATGTGTGACCAATTTGAACTATCGTTTCTACGTTCGCGCCTCGATGTGGTCATTACTCTTTTTGTAACTTTAATACTTTTTTTTAACTTTTTCGCTATTATTTTATACTACGACAGGTGGTACTCTTCGATCAAATCAATCGCCTTTTGATGAGTAGCGGTTACCGTAGTAGCCATATAATACAAACAAAAAAACCCGCTGGGAATTGACTTCAGTTTAGAATGTAGGCCCCCAGTGGCCCTACCGCCGAAGCTGAAATCAATTACAATCGTATATTTTGATTTGAAAAAGAAGTCTTACGTTTTAGTTATTGACAAACATTTTCAGCGCAGTCGATAGAGCTCTAGGGTATCTACCAGCTAGGCTAAACAGTAATACTAGAAATCTAATCTGAAGTTTGATTTTCACAATCAAAAAATCTGATGGGAATCGGCTTCAGCTTCAGCCGGTAGAGTCCCTGATTTGCGGGCATTCACTGGTAATGGGTATTCGCTTGCTCCATTTGAGCACATGCAGCGACTCTTCGTTGCATACGCATGCATTACATGCTGCCTTTCTTTGTGTGCTTTCTAAATTACCAGCGGCCCACCCACGCTTCGCTGTGGCCCAATCTTCCCCTTCCCATCTCATTCCTGTAAATTTCCCATACAAACTTTGTCCTGACAATTTCATCATATTTATTTTTCGTATATTTTTCTGATATATGAATATTCTACTGTTCAGAATGGAGACAAATCCAATGAATTAAAGTTCATAAAAATCAGTCCAGAAATTCTTGATTTATAAATGGTCTAAATAGCCCGACATGTTTTTTAAAGATATATAAATCACGAATTGTATTCGGACGAGCTAGTACTACTTAAAACTTAATTAAATATGATTTTCATAAATCATGCAACGCAAAAGTTTAAAAGTTATTATAGCAAACTGCTACGGATCGGAAATTGCAAAACAAGTGCGTCACCTAGAATTTTTACGGAAAAAAACTTACGCGAGTGGAAACATCGTTGATATTTCTCGTAAAATGTCGCGATTGGGACGTAATACCAACTTGTGTGCGTTTTAAGCTACGGAGTGATGTCACATTTTCCCGCATAATTTTAATAAACGCGAGTGTTCTCCTGAGACATTTCATAAATTGGTACCAACAGTTGTGTTCCGCTCGTCAGAAATTAAAATTCCATCCACATCACCTTGATAATTGGCAATTCACCGCAATACGCTTTTTAAGGCATTTTTACCAGAAATCCACGGAATCAGTATCCCACGTTACTCGTACTGATGTTGTATAGGTACCTCAAAAAAGCGGCTGGATGAGGATGAGGAAAGCGCAGGATCGCATTTGATGGAAAGCATCAGGAAAGGCCTATTTTATTTTCTTTAATTTCCTATAACATTTGTTTTAGGAAAGTAAATAATTGTTGCTGATCTCCATAGACAGTGGGGATTGCATTCCACCAGGTGACCCACATACTCGTTTGCCCCCCTCACATATACTTATAGAAAAACATATTCGGAGTAATAACTTACATAAGCGGATTGGTAATATAATTATTGATCAATTTACATAAACGAATAATATTAAGTAAGCCCTTGAATATTTGAATATTTTTAACTGTGTTTTAGGGCAGGTCTGTCCAAACCATATACAATACCGGGCTATTACAAAGTACTAAATAGCGGGCCGCAGAAACAAATACCTACTTGATATTTTTACTACCTACTTTGAAAGTTAGTAATAATTATTAGTAATAATAATTATTAAAGTAATTGTTTCTATAAATATATGATTTTCAGTCAGATTAGTTGTACAAAACCAATATCGGTAAAAAAACATGTCACGGGCCGCACAAGTATAAGACGAGGGCCGCATGCGGCCCGCGGGCCGTGCCTTGGACAGCCCTGGTTTAGGGTATCAATAAGTATTCGTTTATGTAAGTAATTACATACCTAGTTTAGTAAACTTCGATTATGTGTAGTTAGTTAGTTGCTCTGGTCTATACATTACCCGGCTGTTCATCAGCACGTTTTCTAGATAATCTACAAAAAAACTACCAAGCATTTGTATACACTATAGGATTCTACAAGCTGTAGAGGAATTATCAGCGTTGTGTTCGTTAACAAAACAAAATCAAAAATTTGTGTATCCACCCCGCCATACATGGCGTGCGCCACGCATGGCGCCATGAATGGCGAAGTGCTCAGTTATTTTCGGGAACCGACCGTACACAATTTATCAACTTAATTTAACCATGAAATTATAGGACAGCAATCCATCCTATTTATAGTTAAATATCTTTATTTGGTCACAAACTTTCAATATATAATTTACAAATCATTACAACCAACTTGTTATAAAATCACTAATAACATTGCCATATACTTATTCTGCGGTGCATAATATAACGTTATAATATAAAAAAATATTAGCAGATAATAAAATTTTATGTCATAACGTTCATTTCTCATAATTTTATATACATTTTAGGTTGGGTTAAGTGGATTAGGTTTTGTATTTTTTTAGTCCATTGCAAGCCAGCAATGAATTGAATACATAAATTAATGTTATTATAACATATCCCTTATTCTGAGCCAACTTGCAGTTATTGACACTTTCTTGCCTCGCCAAATATACATTTTAATCTTCGAATCTTCACCACTCATCAACTTTAATGACAGCACTTTTAACAATAGCATAGCCAACGTGCTATGAAAAACTACACAAAATAGTTTTCTCAAGTAATCTTTCTGTCTGTTCTCGTTGCGGATCCGTCACGCTCCCCGCACGCGTATTATCTGTAGTACTATCGTTCTTGTACTTTCTTTCATATTGTTTTGTTATTAAGCATTATTTAAAGACTTTTATACATCGAAGTGTACATTAAGCCATCTTATACGGCATTCGCCGAGTGAGGGCCGTATTAGCATCAAATATTTTGTTAAGTACTTAATGTTACAACTACACAATTTATATAAGTATAAATATTAAGGGTCTCCCCAACCCGTCTGGCCAGCGTGGGGAGTGTAGGCCAAATCCTCCTTCCGTCTAGGACGGACGAGAGAGGGTCGTGCTCCTGTAGTGGAGACTAAAATGACCTGATGATGATGAAATATTAAGGAGATACGTCTCTAGAAGCGGGGCACTACCGCCAGAGCTTAGCCGATTAACATCGGATTTTTTGAATACGAAATTGAAGCTCGGTGGTCGAATGGTTAGCAATGGCCACTTTGACTCCGAGGTCGCGGGTTCGATTCCCGCACAAGACAAACATTTGTGTGCATGAACATGTCTGTTTACCTTGGTCTGGGTGTTTTCTATGTATTATAAGTATAGTATGTATTTACAAAAAAAAATATCAGTTGTCTAGTACCCATAACATAACACAAGCTTTGTGCTTAATTTGGGACTAGATGGCGCTGTGTAAAATTGTCGAGAAATATTTATTTATTTAAGATTTATGTTTAGCTCAGCTGGTAGGAACAGTAGAGCTCTATCTGCTAAGCTAAATATCATCATCATCATCATCAGCCTGTATCCATCCACTGCTGGATATAAGCCTTCCCCAATGCTTTCCACCAAATACGATCCTCCGCCTTCCGCATCCAGCCGCTTCCAGCCGTTTTCTTAAGGTCATCGGACCATCTAGAAGGAGGGCGTCCAACGCTTCGTCGTCCTACGCGCGGCCTCCACTAAATATGTTTATTAACTCCAAGCTAAATATGTTTATTATTAACTTTAAGCTAAAACCAATTTGTGGAATCAAAACACCCGCCGGTAAAAGGCTTCAGATTCGGCGCTAGGGCCCCTGATTAGAATAAGACTGTATGACCATAAATTTTGTAAAATATTTGTACCTCTAATTCGTTATGTATTACAAATTTAAAATTACCACGGAGAAGAGGGGACTCCTCTTCCTCGAATACAGGTTATTTCAACTTAACAGAGGTGATCCCGCCATCATTGTAAACTAACTTTGTAATTGCGAATAAACTAAATTTGAATTTGATTCGTCATCGTCTACCCTTATTCATCCCAATCCGGAAATACGGGCCTCTCCTCAATCGAAAGAGTTTAGAGCGTACTCCACCACGCTCTCAACTGCGCGTTGGTGGAGGCCAATGTTTTCAAGCCGCCTAAAGGCCACTGACTTGGCTTAACGACTGTCATCTAATGCTTCGCATAACGCTTCCCCCTCCCCTGCACGCGATTTTTTTTTATACTATATCGGGTGGTGGATGATGGATATTGATGCTCGCAACATAAAATATCGCTCGCGCGCCGCCACCCCCGCTACCAACGCAAAATCTCCTCCTTTTCTGGTGACCTCACTCACTCGCAGGAACACAACAACCCTCAAGTGAATGGTTATTTGGCTGCGGTATTCTGTGAGATGGAGGTACATACCCCAGTCGGGTAGCTTACAATTACGCTCCCTACCTCTCTTTTCGCCAGAGCTTCGTTTGTCTGTCAGCAGGGTGTACCGCGTGCATGCGAAGTTGGCTTTGGTTCAAGGATGTTGTTGAACCACTTACACCCCAAAATATTTTCAAAAGTCCTTACTTAGCGTATTAAATTCTTTGATCCTTCATCTATCGAGTGGTGTGATAGAATTTTGGATGGATATGATAGATTTGTAGCTGCAACACCAAACTTATCCTTCAATTTTGTAATCATTCGTTTTTTTTTAATTGCCTCCATATAGAAGCAATTTTAAAAACGTATTCAAGTCAAAAGAACTAATAGATAGCAGCAATTTGCCAGTCGTCTAGCTCGCCCTTTTAAGTGCATGCGATGGATCGGTCATGCTCGCTAGACACAACACTTCCCGCTGTAGGTACCTACTTACACTTATACTTTCGCGTGCGCTGCAGTGTACGCTTCCGAACAATTGACTGCGATGCGACGCATCCCTACAATTAACTCACGTACGTATGGGTATACGCTGAGGCATGGAGAGTAGCAGGGTTGTCGCGAATATCAGTATCAGCATCGGGATCCGCGGATAATCAGCATTGTTTTTAATATCAGCATCAGCAACGATTGATGCTTGCTGATTTTTAATGCTGACATAGACGTCGTAACGTGTTTGTAAAAGACGGGAACTAGCGTGAGTCACGTGGACTTTTAACGTCGTTTAGATGTCGTCGTTTTATGAAAAGCTTTAAAATGTTTGTGATTATCTTCTTTATAATAAAAACTAGCGGCCCGACCACGCTTCGCTGTGGCTCAATCTTTTCGTTTCCATCCATTTCCTTAGAGATTGCCCTGTATGTGAAAAAAGATTTTCCCGCTTTTCTTTTCAAATTTTTCCAGATTTTTTTTTATAAACCTTTGATATAAACCTCACGGAGCCCGAGACCTTTCCAACGAATGCAAAACCGTGGAAATCGGTTCGTGCGTTCTGGAGTTATAGCGTCAGGAAGGAAAACCCGACTTATTTTTATATAGTAGATGTTAGCTAAATATTGTTTGTTATTATTTAAAAAAAACATGTAAAAATTATGTTTACCTATAATATATATAAGGTTTATTTTGTTAACAAAAATAATATAATTATTAATATAAATATGTTTTTTTCAAAATAATATATCATATACATACGTTAATAATTTAATAGTATGATATTTTTATAGTATTAATTATTTTTATAGTAATATTATATATATTAATTAATACAACATATCAGTGTCAGCATCCGCTGATATTGATGAAATAATAGATAGGAGACGCTGCGTTGGCAGCGGGGGTGGCGGCGCGCGAGCGATATTTTCTGTTGCGAGCGTTAATATGGCTACGGTTACCGTTTTACATCAGGCAGGCCGTATGCTGGTCTGCCACCCGACGTAGTACAAAAAAAAATCATCAGCGTCCGCTGATACAGTAAAAACCGGAACCAGCAACAACCCTGGAGTAAAGTAATGGTGCGTAGCGTACCTCGTGTGAATATTGGATTTATGATAGAAATACGATATAGCTGTTATGCTAACGGTATTATATCACAGACTGATCTCAGTTACCTTCAGTGCCGGGTTTAATTCTAATTATCTATTTCTGCAATTACTACCAACAGTACCAGTTATTTATTTATTTTTTTATACTACGTCGGGTGCCAGACAAGCATACGGCCCGCCTAATGTGAAGCGGTTACCGTAGCCATATTAACGCTCGCAACATAAAATATCGCTCGCGCGCCGCCACCCCCGCTGCCAACGCAGCATCTCCTTCCCTTCTCTTCTGGTGACCTCACTCACTCGCTGGAACACAACAATCCTCAAGGGAATTGTTATTTGGCTGCGGTATTCTGTGAGATGGAGGTACATTCCCCAGTCGGATAGCTTACATTACGCTCCCTACCTCTCTTTTCGCCAGAGCTTCGTTTGTTAGTCAGCAGGGTGCACCGCGTGCAGGTGAAGTTGGCTTTGGTTCAAAGATGTTGATGAACCACTTACACCCCAAAATTTAAAGTAAAAAGTTAGTAGGGATATTGGGATATATTTACGCGGATTTACTAAAAAAAAATAGGAGGATTTCATTTTAACAATACTAGTATTACACTGTGGTATATTTTTCACAATTTAACTACTTATACATATCATCATCATCATCATCAGGTTATTTTAGTCTCCACTACAGGAGCACGACCCTCTCTCGTCCCAGACAGACGGAGGATTTGGCCTACACTCCCCACGCTGGCCAGACGGATTGGGGAGGCCTGGATCGATGTTTTATAATGTATTTCCCTTAGTCGCCTTGTACGACATCCACGGGAAGAGACGGAGTGATTCTATTCTAGTCTGCCGGAAACCACACGGCCACATAAAAATATGAGAATTATACATATAAAATATGAGAATTTTCTATAGCATATACTTATGTCTACTTTATTGTAATCAACATAATATAAAATGAATCATACTAATCGTTCACCGTGAACAAATCGCGATTATATTTTGACATAAATTTCTATATCACAAAACTACTTAACTGATTCGTTGCGTGTGTCAGTCTAATTGAACACGCAAGTTAAACAACGTCGACCGTAGCCTGTCCGTGGATGGATTTATATTATCTCGAGCTCCTACGTGCTTCGGAGGGCACGTCACGCCGTCGGTCCCGGCTGTTGTCATTATAGATGACAGTAGTTAAACCAAGGCCTTTGGGTGGTTTGAACACACTGGCCTCAGCCAATCCGGAGTTGAGCAGCGTGGTGGAGTATGCTCTAAACCTCTTCGATTGAGGGGAGACCCATATCCCAGCAGTGGGATGAATAAGGGTCGACGACGATTTAATCGACTACAATGCTCCTTGACTACTCATCTACCAGGATTCATCAAAATGACACTAGCCGCTTGCGTGTAATATATTTTTTTCATGTTAAATCGTATATTTACAAAAACTGAATCGATTTCATTGCCCAACGAATTTAAAATTTATTTACTTGATTTTGGAATTCATATTATTGGAATCGATGTGTTAGGTACCAATTCAATGTTTTAGGTTCCCAATAGTGTTAGATTAGATACTTCAAATTCGTGGTGCACGGCAGTTGAGCTTCACTTGACTAGACATCTCTTTATGTTTTTAATGCCTTATTTGCCATATTGCTGACTCTCACATTGCTAAGAGGGGAGTTCAAATTCCAAAAGCTTCTTACTCCTACTAATTTCTTGTGATTAAATTCGCTGTGAGTTCCAAGCCAGCCGTAGTTTTACACCAGGGACTGCAATGGACTTCACTGTTCATTGCCTTTTTTGGCAGTCGCCGCTGTAAATTCTGGCTACACAGGAGATACAGTGGTGGGAATGCATGGTGGGCCCCCCGTTCCGTTGAAAAAAATCCATTAGACATTAATATCAAAGACTCAAGAGTTATCACGACACCAAAATCCAAGAAATTTATTTACTAAAGTTGATACTGTTGATTGTTGGCACTTGGTGGAACATTATTATCATAATGTTATAATGAAACACTTGATTTGTGTTTCTACAAAACATTTAAATGTATATTTAATAAAAAAATAACCGGACAAGTGCGAGTCGGACTCGCCCACCAAGGGTTCCGTAGGTACGTAAATAAGAAATAATGCGTCGAAAAAAATAAATAAAATATATTTTGCAATGTGCATTATGCACATCAAGCCCTTTCATATGATACCCCATTTGAACTAGTAGTTTCAATTTGAAATTTCGACACCCTATAAAAAATATAGACCCCCTAGTTTTTAAGATCTATTTACAAATGTATAGTTTTGAGATTTATTCCTGTACTTGTAGTCTATAACGATGTTACTTGCAAAATTTCATAGTTCTAGGTTAACGGGAAGTACCCTATAGGTTTTGATTCCCTTGAGTGTGTCGAAATATGCGATTTTTGCTTAATAAACGGCCGTAACTTTTTTCTACGTAAACTTAGCAGTTTGATTTTTTTACAACTTCATGGGACCGTAGACCTGAGTATACAGTTCAAATTTCAGCTTGATACCTCCACGCATTCTCGACATAGAAATTCTTGACAGACAGACAGACAGACAGACGGACAACAAAGTGATCTTATAAGGGTTCCGTTTTTCCTTTTGAGGTACGGAACCCTAATTAATGTATATGAAATAAAAACGTTTTGTAGAAACACAAATACCATCTGTTTACCTTGATAATGCCTTAGCGGCGAAACCGGTCGGTAAAATTAAATATAATTACGCGGAACAGTACAAGTGTTTTATTATAACATTATGAAATTTATTTGCCCTAAAGCGATTTATAAAAAAGATAAGCTTCCATAGACTTCGTTATATACGAGCTTAAAAAAGAACCGATTTTTATCAAACCTCTGTTCTTACTTTCCATTGTGTTTACTTCCTTCTATTTTGTTTATGGTAGCGTTAAATTAGTTAAGGAAGCGGTTATCCGTTTTCTAATAAACGCCCATAGATAAGTAACTAGTTCTTAGCTTTCTACGCGCATAAATGATAGTGGCTCAATACTGACTACGCGTATAGTGAAAGCTCGATTAAGCATACCAGTTTAGTATCATGATTTTTATTGATATGGGATTTTTTTTTATACTGCCCGCCTGATGTGAAGCGGTTGCCGTAGCCATATTAACGCTCGCAACATAAAATATCGCTCGCGCGCCGCCAACGCCGCTGCCAACGCAGCATCTCCTTCCTTTCTGGTAACCTCACTCACTCGCAGGTAAAAAAGGGAATTGTTATTTGGCTGCGGTATTCTGTAAGGTGGAGGTACATTCCCCTGTCGGGTAGCTTACAAGTACGCTCCCTACCTCTCTTTTCGCCAGGGCTTCATTTGTCAGTCAGCAGGGTGCACCGCGTGCAAGTGAAGTTGGCTTTGGTTCAAAGGTGTTGATGAACCACTTACACCCCAAATATTAACAACCCTATGGTTTCTTCCAGAGACTGCTAGGGCGATAAATAATTGAACAATAGTAGCGTTGATGTCCGACCTCGATGGCGTCGTTGCGCGTGGCAGTCAAATCGAATACATAAGTTAAGCAACGTCGACAGTAGCATGTCCATGGATGAATTAATATTATCTCGAGCTCCTACGTGCTTCGGAGGGCACGTTAAGACGTCGGTCTGGGCTGCTGTCATTAGACGACAGTCGTTAAGCCGAGTCAGTGGTCTTTAAGCGGCTTGAAAACACTGGCCTCCGCCAACCTGCAGTTGAACAGCGCGGTGGAGTATACTCTAAACCCCTTCAATTGAGGAGAGACCGGTATCCCAGCAGTGGGATGAGTAAGGGTTGACGACGAAGTAGAATTTATGGCAACATTTAAAATCCTCATTTATAAGTTACGAACTTGTATCGATTAATAAAATCCATGCAGTACGTCGATTAGAACATACAATTATCATGAACGTGTAGTAGATTTATGAAAATAACAATGGGAATTAACGCGGTCATGCATGCATTAGATAGTTAATTGATTCAGGTGTTATTTTGCTAAAGTCAAATTTACATGCAATTTCATCTACACTACTTTATATCTGTCTACGCTCCTGCTGCTGCTGCGGTCATCTCTGCGAATCTCAAACATCTGAAACAGAAGAAAGAAGACTGCCGTGGTCGTCTCTGCGACACGTGTTTCGTCTCTACGCGAGGCATCAACATCAGTAGATGTTGATCATGCATTGTCACAAGAATTAAATGAAAATTTCAGTTTAAACGGACAATGGGAAGTGTGTCAAATTTGACTTGCAAGATTTGATTACAGGCACCGAGAAATAACAAGTTTGTAATAACAACAACAACCTAGGTTTTTGTTGTTATTACAAATTTGTAACCACCTAATCAGAATTCGATTCAAATTGGATTTCTCTGTAACTTCCCCGAGACCACAATAACGTATTGTAGGTCACTTAATCTACATTCAAAATGTAGTTGTTTAGTTATAGCGCGCCTTATTGTTAAAAATCGGCCACTTTTAACAATATATACCTAGTTTAAAGAGAAAGAAATAAAATAGTTAATTGATTCAGATGTTATTTTGCGGAAGTCAAATTTACAGGCACGTTGATCTACACTACTTTGTACCTCCCACTACCGTTAGTGCATGTGACTCCCGTGGCTGTTTTGGTTGTGTCTGCTCCAGCTGTTGAGGTCGTCTCGGCGAATCTCAAACATGAAACAGAAAAAAACGGGGTTAAATATAATGACCACCAAATTATACTCTGAGACCTCAAGCTCTCGTACCAAAAAAATATACTAAACACTTCAAAAAAACTAGACATATACCAAAACAAGAAAGTCTAAAATTACCATGTGTCTAGCTGTTTGAGACTGACTGCACTTTAAATTGTATTCAAACACCAAATATAGTGAATGATCACCGAACCTTAGTGCTAAATTAATGCATTATTAATACCTAAATAAACCACTATACTCGCCTTAAAATGTAGACACAATACCGAATAAGGTATAATGACGTCAAATTAAATTTAGCTCGCAACTGCAGCTAAAATATGTCCAGCCACCTTGCGAGGCAAGAGCTATTGCGATCAGCATCAAGCAAAAACGAGGACGACCAGCCAAAGCTAAGAAAGCATTAATTGTGCAGTAAATTTGAACATGATTACTAGTACCTAATAGAAGACTGATTCTTCTTAAATTTTAAAACTACTACTAATTATTAGTATTTGCCTATTTTTTTTTTTTTTTTTTTTTTTTTTGTTTGTATAGTATTATAACTTTAAAATATTACAATCTAGCTTATAGGCTAATAAGTAATTTAACTTTAACATAAACTTCTAAATATTATAGTCTAAGAATAATGTCCATTGGCTTTTCTTAGTGTCTATTAAGGTGAAACACTTTCTTATTGTGTTATATTTAATGCACTATCACTAGCATTGTCTCACTTATTACTACACTAACTCAAAAGGTTTTGTTCTTTTGAGTCTTCTCACTAGGTCTGTGTTATCGAGAAGTTTGACTACCTCTGGATTCACATGGTGATGAAGTCTAAGTTCATGAGCTTCTGCATATCTTTGTATCACTTTGTCCACAAACTCCACTTTAAGGTCCCGATGGAGATAGTCATTTTTTAAATACCACGGTGCAATTACGATGCCCCTGAGTACTTTATTTTGAAAGCGCTGAATAACTTGTTTGTTACTCTGTTTCGTACAGCCCCATAACTGTACTCCATAAGTCCAAACTGGCATAAGGACTTGTTTATACATCAGTAATTTATTGTGAATCGACAAGCTAGAGTTCCTCCCGAGCAGCCAATACATGTTTTTGTATCGTATCTCTAACTCCTCTCGTTTCTTCTTGACGTGAGCTTTCCAATGTAATTTCACGTCTAGGGTCATACCTAGATATTTGGCCGTATTGACATACGGGATCTGCTGATTATTTAAAAACACTGGATGGTAGTGCGGAGTTTTGTTTGTGAAGTCAATATGAACCGATTTTGACTCATTTTGTTTAATTCGCCATTTTTGTGTCCAGTTGTGAACTTTTGTGATGGCAATTTGGGTTTTCTAAACTGCTTCTTTGTGTGTGTTCCCAACAGACATTATGGCAGTGTCGTCGGCAAAAGTCGCAATTGTATTATTTTCTAATTTGGGAATATCACAAGTGTATAATAGATACAGGACCGGACCTAAGACACTTCCTTGAGGTACCCCAGCTTTAATTTCCTTTAGATCAGAGTATGCGTCTTCTTGTCTGATTCTAAACATTCGGTGAGAGATATATGACTAGTATTGCAGCATACTGCTTTGGCAACATTTTGTTGATCTTATACATTAAACCTTTATGCCAAACTTTATCAAAAGCTTGTGCGACGTCCAGAAATACTGTGGAGCACACTTTCTTTTCTTCCAATGCTTTTTCTATAATATTTGTGATTCTATGCACTTGGTCTATGGTAGAGTGTTTCTCTCTAAATCCAAACTGATGTTGCGGTATCAAACCTTTTTCATCTAGTATGAGTTTTAATCGTTTGAGCAAAAGCTTTTCAAATAATTTAGACTTAACTGGCAATAATGAAATCGGCCTGTATGATGTCGTTTCATGAGGCGGTTTACCCGGTTTTGGTATCATAATTACTTCAGCTACTTTCCAGATATCCGGAACTAATTTTAACCTGAACGCCGCATTAATGAGGTTCGTTAATTTAACCAGAGCCTTATGAGGAAGATTAAGTAGGACTTCTCCCGTTATGAGGTCGTAACCTGGTGCTTTCCTAGAATCAATATTGGTCTTTATTTCATTCGCAACTTCTTTTGGTGTTACAAACTTTATGTCTGCCTCTTCTTTCGAAGTATCGTGGCATCTCAGGTCATCAGATCCTTCATTGGGTTGAAAAATTTTTTCCAAGTGCTCAGCGAACCTTTTTGCTTTTTGTTCATTACTTATGGCCCACTTTCCATTTTCTTCCCTTATTGGGGGTATTTGCATAATTGGACTTTTTACAGTTTTAGTAGCTTTCCAGAGAGAATAGTTAGTCCTGCTATCACTGGTTAATTTTTCTAAGCGAGTTTTAAGAGATTCGTCTTTGAAAGTCTGTATCACTTTTCTAAGCATTTTAGTGAGGCTATTCAATATTTGTTTATCGCGAGGCGATCGTGTTTGATGCCAAATTTTTCTTTGTTTCCTTTTTTGAGCTACCAAATTCATAATTTCTTCCGGATATCTGTTTCCTTTGGGTTTTCTATGGATGTCTGGAGTGTTTTGCCATGCCGACAGTTGGATATCGACAGTAAATTTTTCTACTTCGAAATTTAGCTGCTCTTCATTGCGGAGCGGTACATTAAGATTAATTTTATTTTCTAAGTCTATTTGAAAACTCTCCCAATCAGTCCTTCTATTTACTAATGTTGGATTGTTTTCTTTATATATAACAGTATCACTTAAATTTAAAATAATAGGCGAATGATCTGAGCTCATATCATAACCGTCTTCAACACTCATATAATTAGTAGTATATATTTTTACAGATAAAAAAATCAATCAGGTCTGGAATTTTTTGTGGATCAGTGGGCCAATAAGTTGGCTTTCCAGTCGATAATACGTCACATTGATTTTCTTTTATAGCTTTCAGTAATTCTCGTCCTTTGGTTGTGGTTAGTCTGGAACCCCAGTATACATTTTTGGCATTTAGGTCACCTCCAAGGATAAACCTGGTTTCAAGCTTTTGTAAGAAGATATATTGATCTTTTTTCAGCGAGTATCTGGGCGGGCAATATATTGCTAAAACAGTAATCGGGTATTTTTTAGTTTTAATACATACCGCTACAGCTTGTATTTCTCGTTCTTCACACTTCATTCACGGCATTCGTAGTGGTAGAGATTTTCTTTCACGATTATGGAACTACCTCCTCTTGCGCAGTTATCAGGAAGTAGTGCGTGGTATATTTTGTATCCTTTTAATTGAATGAATGACTGTTTAGTGAAATGTGATTCAGAAATTAAACACACATCAATTTTTTCTGTATCTAGGACTAACTGCAATTCATTTTGATGTTGGAGTAGCCCATTAGAGTTCCAAGCCATGATTTTGAGAAAATAATTCATGATTTGCTTTTAGTTATAGTCTTTTTAGTACTATTTTCCATCTTTTTAAGGCGCTCATCAAATGATGTCATTAATATGAGTACTTTATTTAATTTTTCTTCGATGTCAGTATTCGGCTGAGCATCATTTACTTTTTTGGCGGTGATTTGAGCGTAAGTCGTTTTTACAGTCTTACTTTTGTCTTGTTGCCATGGTTGTGGTACTGACTGCGTTGCTACACATGTTTTGTTTATTTTTGTAATAGAGGATTGCTGTTGAGTATGTGGCTTTTTCTTCAAATTCTTATTTTTGAAGCTTTGTAGCTCTTTGGCAACCACACACCCCCTGTAGTTTGCTGGGTGTTGTTCGCCACAGTGTATGCATTTTGGTTTATCTTGTGGTGACTTTTGGCAATCTTTGGTTAGGTGCTTGCCAGTGCCAGTACACAAAAATACAGTTCTTTAGAACAGTATTTTTGTGTATGACCGTAGGCCTGACAACGTTTACATTGAGGGACCAGCTTCGGTGTCTTAAGGGAGTGGATTTCTATGTCAAAGTTCATCCTAGTATACTTTTTATGTCAAAGATTTTATTAATGTCTTCTTCGTTCTTAAAAGTGAGCATAAACATATTTAATGGTTCTTTATTTTTCCATCTTAATTTGTTTACTGCACTTTCTATTTTATATCCTTTGAACTGTAATTCTTCAACTATTCTTTCTGGCATGCACGTATGGTGCAGTTTTTTAGCGATCACTCTTATAGGACGATCTTGCTTATTCTCATATGAGTGCCATGCACAGTTATTGGAGGTGAGACGTTTCGTGATTGACCTGTATGTTTCTTCATTGTCGGCGTTCACTTTTACACTATCCCCACTTAACATTTTTATTGTAAATGGGTCGCCTAATACGCCTTCTACCAAAAAATCATAAAATTTTTGGTAATCTTTAACTCCATCCACAATTATTGGCGGCGGGGACGGTATTTTTTTGTTTATTTTTAACTGGGGCTCATTTGTAATGCCCGGACTAGTAGTGGGGGACGGTGAGTTTATCAGCTTCCTTTTCTTTCTATTTTTTGCACGTACCCAACCAGTTTCTTTAGCCAACTCTTCTTCGTCCGTACAATATTTCGCAGGTTGAGAGGAGTTGATGATGAGAGAAGATGATGTCGATGGTTAGAACAACAACCTACAAATGACATAATATTTTTTTCTTAAGTAGTGTAGATCAAATTACGATGGAAATAAAACGCGATATGCTTAATTCGTAGAGACAGAGTCCTAACGTCTGAGTTGAAAGTAATTTACCATCAGCGTAAACCAAAGTTTGATTTTAAGTAAAGTTTATTGCCATATAGTTTACATGTGTTACATTTATTGAGTTACATTACATTATATGGTTAAACATGAAATAACAGAGTTACCAAAGACTCCCACACTGTGCTAAGCCTGTCTTGTGGGCAGCTTTTATTATACAAGTTATATTAGTTTGTATTATGGCACATTAAGAACAAGAATTTGATTATGAATCGTAAGTATCGTAATATACATCAGTACAGGACAATAATGTCTCTAACATATACCCCTGAGAAAAAAATCCTTTCTATATTGTATGTCTAGTAAAACAACTTATAAATACATAATTATGTATGTGTATGATTATGTATATTTGTATAATTGTGTATATGTTTATGATTGTGTATATGTGTATAATTAGTATATGTCTATGTATCATATATAATTTTATGTTTTCATAGGTATTTATTCTGTGTAGGTTGTTACTATTATTTTGTGAACCGTATTCGAGTTTTATCTGCTTTTCCCTAAGGTTGACTGGTAGAGAAGGCTCTTAGCATTAAGTCCGCCTTTTGTACTCTTATTCTATGGTCAATAAAGTTTAAATAAATAAATAAAATAAATACATACATATAATAGTAAGAAAGCACCCAGACTGAGATAAACAGATACGAGTATGTTAATTGACATAAAATAATGGTTTTCTGTGCGGGGTGTCAAACCCGCGAACTAGGAGTTAAAGCAGTCATTGCACTAGCTATTCGACTACCGGACTCGTCATTTAGAAATTTGTCATCATCATTATCATCACTTATCCCGTATCCCGTATAGCCAGTATCTACCCATTTCTAGACATAGCCGCACGCTCGCATAATCGCTTCCAGTCGCCTTTTTGAGATTATCGCTCAATAAAACTAGTTTTTATGATTGATAAAAAACTTCTATATAACTATAATTTATTGTATACTTTCTTCTCATTATTAAAACAATTGTATAATACCTTTTGTCACACAACAAAACAGTGAAAGTTAAAGTTATATGCAAAGATCCTAACGACAAGCGACAAGTTCACCTTTGACCTAATCCTTCTTCCTACTAACCAGAATAGCGAATAATATGTTTAAGAAACAGTTTAAGACTTAATTTATTTAATGATTTATTTTAAGCCCATTTACATTTTAAAAATTCTCACGTCGAACAAAAGCACTGTTTCATTATTCATCCTGTAGTTTATTTCTGCAAACTACAGGATGTTTTTTTATTTCATTTTTGCAAAGCATATATTTTTTTATATTACGTCGGGTGGCAGGATACGGCCCGCCTGATGTGAAGCGGTTACCGTAGGCATATTAACGCTTGCAACCTAAAATATAGCTCGCGCGCCGCTACCCCCGCTGCCAACGCAGCATCTCCTTCCTTTCTTTCTGATGACCTCACTCACTCGCAGGAACACAACAACCCTCAAGGGGATTGTTATTTGGCTGCGGTATTCTGTGAGGTAGAGGTAAATTCCCCTGTCGGGTAGCTTACAATTACGCTCCCTACCTCTATTTTCGCCAGAGCTTCATTTGTCAGTCAGCAGGGTGCACATTGTGATAATATATAAAGGTATTACTCGTTACAAACCCAACACAATGGTTACAAATTATTTCAAGTACTTACCTAGTAATCTTCTAGTGAATCGCAGTTAACATTAATGTTTAGTAACGTAACTTTATATCTACTTTAGAAAACTGTCTATGATATTCGTATTACCAAAGTCTAACATAATTGTTGTGGTATGTAAGTACACTACACTAGTTATGCACACCTGGAATGTCATACTATTAATACATACATAGATTGAGGTGGTGAGGGAAGGTTGAGGTATATAATTGTGTATTTTTATTACAATTAATAAAAATGTGTATAAATAAGTAAGTATATAATTATAGCTTATATGTATTTTGTTTATGAAATTCTTATATTGATGTGTTTCTACTATATGCATTCATTCATAAGCTTTTTAATGAGTATGGTATGATAATACTTATAAAAAGCCCACATTGTAGTAGTCTCTACATTCTCATCCTTTATCCTCTCTTTCGGTCATTTGCAACTATGTTGTAGATACTAAAACATCTTTATCTTTTAATGTCCGCACTGTCACATAGTAGACATGAAAAGCAGTATTTCAACTCCAACGTTCAGAACAAATCGCTGTATTTATTAACGCGGACATGCGCTATTCGGCACGAGATTATGAGCGCTATCTTTTGATTACCCCATGTTAAAAAAACACCAGGTATGTTCTTTACTGACAGATAGTGTCACCAGATTTGAACTTGTCTACGTCATCAACTGTATTTTATCCATTGTCCACCCCTTGACGACCTAGATAAGTATTTCTTCACGTTCCGCCTAAATGAGCCTGGATTACAGGAGGAGGGAAATACGTGTGCTGGCAGCGAGTTCCCGAAGCCAGGAGAGTGATATAGATCTATTATAGATATTTACTACGTCCTTAAAAGATAGCCTATGTGCTATCTTATAAGGACGTAGTACCTATTCCATATGTTTATTGCACGCTCATCCTTTGCATCCAATGATATGTGGAGTATGTTAATTTTTTAGTATTTTTATTTACTTACAAATGTTGAAGTTAATGGAATCACTAGCTGTGTTTTGTTCACTAGCCAAAACATGTATGTAAGCTATAGTTTTTTAGGGTTCCGTACCCAAAGGGTAAAAAGGAACCCTATTACTAAGGCTCCGCTGTCCGTCCGTCTGTCTGTCACCAGGCTGTATCTCATGAACCGTGATAGTTAGACAGTTGAAATTTTCACAGGTGATGTATTTTTACATCATAAATTTTTACATTGTAAAATACAGAATAAAATAAATATTTAAGGGGGCTCCCATACAACAAACGTTATTTTTTTTGCTCGATTTTGCTCGCAATTGATAACGGCAATAGGTAGACGCTTGAAATACTCACATAATATTTAGTTTTGTATTGACTTTAAAAATAAATAATTAAATAAAAATAAAACAAATATTTAAGGGGGGCTCCTATACAACAAACGTGATTTTTTTTTGCCGTTTTTATAGATAATGGTACGGAACCCTTCGTGCGCGAGTCCGACTCGCACTTGGCCGGTTTTATTTATCTTACTTACTGCGGCAAACATATAATTTTGTGTGTTTTTAGGGTTCCGAACCTCAAAAGGAAAAACGGAACCCTTATAAGATCACTTTGTTGTCCGTCTGTCTGTCTGTCTGTCTGTCTGTCTGTCTGTCTGTCTGTCTGTCTGTCTGTCTGTCTGTCTGTCTGTCTGTCTGTCTGTCTGTCTGTCAAGAATTTCTATGTCGAGAATGCGTGGAGGTATCAAGCTGAAATTTGAACTGTATACTCAGGTCTACGGTCCCATGAAGTAAAAAAAAAATCAAACTGCTAAGTTTACGTAGAAAAAAGTTACGGCCGTTTATTCAGCAAAAAACGCATATTTCGACACACTCAAGGGAATCAAAACCTATAGGGTACTTCCCGTTGACCTAGAACTATGAAATTTGGCAAGTAACATCGTTATAGACTACAAGTACAGGAATAAATCTCAAAACTATACATTTGTAAATAGATCTTAAAAAATAGGGGGTCTATATTTTTTATAGGGTGTCGAAATTTCAAATTGAAACTACTAGTTCAAATGGGGTATCATATGAAAGGGCTTGATTTTTGCACATTGCAAAATATATTTTATTTATTTTTTTTGACGCATTATTTCTTATTTATAATGAAAAATATCAAATTTAATAATGATACTACGTACCTACGGAACCCTCGGTGGGCGAGTACGACTCGCACTTGTCCGGTTTTTTTTTAATTCCCTCAAGCTTACAAGTATTTATGAGACTACAAATAACGTTGTAAATACAAATAAAGTTAAACTATGTATTAAAGTAGGATTGTATAGCGGGATGTGTCTATGCGTCTGCATAAATGTGTCGATTTTCGATATTTGTATGCCTACTGATCTGTTTGTTTACTGTGATACTGTTGTCTATCTAATAGAGCCTTTGTCTGATAGGTGCCGTTTAAAAGTTAACGTTTCTAGTAGGATTTTATTGCTACTAAAACCTGTAAAGTATTACATCAACAGGAGTCTTTTATTAACAACTTTATATACTTAATTTTATTGAGTTGTATTGACATGTTTATTATTATGTGATTGAAAAGGAATATATTGAATGTGATTTATATACTCTTTGAGTATATCATAAAGTATTATATGCATAGATTAAGTTATCGGCTTGATACCCCAAGGCGTCAAGTAATTTATATGTTCAAATTTCGGATTAACTGCGTTTGTGTGTGTGTGTGTGTGTGTTTATGGGTCGTTTTCAAAATAAATGTACGTCACGAAAGTGTCAGTAAATTGTTTTGTTAGGAAATGACGTTTTACCATGGTTGTATTGACCAACAATTTCCTAACATTGACATTGCCTTATTTTTACCATTTCCTGACGGCACAATTTACAAAAATTTTTGGGACGTACATTTATTTTGATGATTATGGGTTGCGGTATGCAGCACGCTGCTGTACTGCGGGTTGGCGGAGGCCAATGTTTTCAAGTCGCCTAAAGGCCACTGACTTGGCATAGCGACTGTCATCTAACGACAACATCCGGGACCGTCGGCTTAACGTGCCCTCAGACAGACTACGGTCGACGTGTTTTAACTTGCGTTCGATTAGAGTCTAAATTAGACTAAGTCTATTTATAGAGTCTAAAATAGACTAAGTAAGTAAGATTTTGGGGTGTAAGTGGTTCACCAACATCTTTGAACCAAAGCCAACTTCACCTGCACGTGGTGCACCCTGCTGACTGACAAACGAAAAGAGAAGTAGGGAGCGTAATTGTAAGCTACCCGACTGGGGAATGTACCTCCACCTCACAGAATACCGCAGCAAAATAACAATTCCCTTGAGGGTTGTTGTGTTCCTGCGAGTGAGTGAGGTCACCAGAAAGGAAGGAGATGTTGCGTTGGCAGCGGGGTTGGCGGCGCGCGAGCGATATTTTATGTTGCAAGCGTTAATATGGCTACGGTAACCGCTTCAAATCAGGCGGGCCGTATGCTTGTCTGCCACACGACGTAGTATAAAAAAAAAAAAAAAAAAAAGATTAATTAATCTTGGTTCCGACCTTTGGGATAATTACCCCCGCAGGGGTAAAATAGTAATTCTGTAAGGATAATCTAGGTAATAAAAGATAACAAATTAGTTCAGACCAATAAGATCTAATCTAAAGACGAGGTAAAATCATTTTCCTTTATTGACCAATAAAGGAAACTGATTTTACCCCTGTGACCATAGGCGTAACAATAATGAAAAGGTTAAGAAACGCTGGATTAGACTGACATACGTAGCGACGCAATCAAGCTCGTCAAATATTTTTTTTGAAAATGTTTATTTTACACTATCTGACCTATTTATTTATGTCTGACTTTCGCCGGTAGTTGGATAGGGGGCGATTTTTCTTCTTCTATATAAAGTTACCGCATTCTGTATCTCACGTTTGCCACACCAAACCGGCGGCGGCGTCTATAAAACGTACCGTTATAAGTCATATATACATCAAGCAGCGACTATCTCTAATACAATCACGTATACTATAATTCTTCAGCCACATCTCAAGACGCGAAGGTGACTCCATCGAACGCCTGGTGGTTCAGGGTAGAGTCGAGGGTACAAGACCCAGCGGCAGATCTCCCACGTGGTGGAACGACCAGATAAAGTCAGCCGTGGGCGGCTCACTGCATGAGTGCACCAGAAGTGACTCAAATCGGACGAGATAACGGGATATTGTGAGGCGAGCAACTACAACCCCGAATCCTCCCTCATGACGACCACCACCGCTCTGTCAAGAGCGTAACGAAGAAGAATAAGTCTAGGGGAATAGGGGGAGAGGAGAAGGAATGATATGATTTTACTAAGAAATCTTTACCTTATTTTATCTTAAGTCTCCAATATATTATTAAAGGATTTTCTCTTCTATATTATTATGAGAAGAATTTTGTATCAAAGTATGATCGCAAAGCACTTTATTTTTTATTTACCTTCACAAAGCAAACGGTATGGAGAAAGTAAATATTTATACAAGGATCTATTTCCTTGGAGATTGGAATTGATAGTTTCGAGAAATATTCCTATTTGTTTTGCTTCTTTTGTTCCTTTTATTGCTTCTTTATATTTATTTAATGCTTTATTGAAATACGCCTACATACTTCTATTCATATTATTTTGTAAGTATATATATTAACGTGAATACTTTCATAGGGAGGCAATTAACAGGACGGTGCGGCCCACCACACATTCTCATCACCTGGCTCATGTGTCTCCTCTGTAGCCAGGATTAACAGCGGCGACCGCCAAAAGAGGCAATGATCAGGGAAGTCCATTGCAGTCCCGGGGTGAAACTATTTTAATTAACTCACAACGAATTTAATCAGGAGACATTAGTAGGAGTAAGAAGCTTTTGGAATTTGATTTCGGCAATTCAAAAAAAGGAATGATAACAAAATAGGGGAATACAGTTTGGTGTTGCAGCTACAAATTTATCATCTCCATCCAAAATTCAATCACACCACTGGATGATGGATCAAAATAACGGTCTTGTCACAGAATAAAAACCGGCCCAGTGCGAGTAGGACTCGCGCACGAAGGGTTCCGTACCATTATCTATAAAAACGGCACACGTTTATTGTATGGGAGCCCCCTTTAAACATTTGTTTTATTTTTGTTTAACTATTTATTTTTAAAGTGAATATATATACCCTAATATTATGTGAGTATTTCAAGCTTCTTATTGCTTGCAATTGATACGTGCCGTTATCGAGTGAAATAGTCAACCTAAATGGTGGATGATAATTCGATTTGAAAAAAATAAAAAAGTAATTACCTATATCCAAAACGTAACTCATTGGCAGCTTGAATTCGTACATTGAATTTTGTTGCAAGCATCCACGGGTAAACAATATAATTGTTTGATAACCGACATAGAAAAATATCAATTCAAATAATAAGCTAACAAAATTAAACAAATAGTAATAAGCTTAAAGTAATTAACCATGCGTCGACGTATTGTTAAGAAATTCAAAGTTCAAAACATAAAGTTCATTTTGAGCGTGGTCGGATAACAAGAGTGGTCATTAATAATAGAGCCACATTATACTCGTAACGAGCGTTACAGTAAAATATATTATATATACAGTAAGTGCATTGCATATAAATGGATGATTCTTTACAATAAAGCATAGAATAGTTCTAACAATTATAGTTAGTCTATATATATATAGTATAGTTAGTCAAGTTTTTTGTTAGGAAACCTTTTTATTTCACAGAAAATACCGTCAATTGGGATAACGTTCTATTCAATGTTACAGTACGTAGTACTATTACTTAAACTGTGGTTACAGTAACTGTCGGATTCACAGAGTTATAGATATTTAATTGCATATAAAGTGGTGACATAAAACAGTGTAAACAAGAAGGTGTACAAGGGCGAGCTTATCTCTTTAAGAGATTTCTTTCAGTCAACCTTAACAATAGTGGAGAAATATTATTTGGCTTATAATTAATTTGGCTTAAAAATCCTTATAATTATTAATCAACTAATGAGCAGTGCTGCACGAACAGTAAATGAGTAAAAGAAAAAATTATGTTGGATGGAGGATAATTTAATGTTGTAAGGCAGAGAAGTTGGGAGCGGGAGGTGGTAAAAACGGGAACGAACTTTAGCTCAATGTTAATAAAATCTGATAAAGTAGTATAATAGATTTTATTTGAATTTTCTGACAATAAAATCATATCAATTAAAATAGTCAAATTGTCCCCATTAATTAATGTTGCCCCGCCGTCTAAAATTTTCTGTTATTTAAAAGTTATACGACGAAATTATTTATTTTTTCTATTCTCTAGTGCGTCTTTCCAATTGCAAAATAAAAACCAGAAAGATTTCAAAGCGACCCCACATTAAGTATAAACTTGATAGCGTGTTAATTTATTATTTCCTCAAAACCTCTGGAAGAAAAAAAAAGTCTGGTAGCGATTGGATACGGAAGGTGGAGAACCGTATTTGGTAGAAAGCATTGGGGAAGGCCTATATCCAGCAGTAGGCAGATACAAACTGATGATGATGACCGTCGAAATACCCTTTGTCCAATAAAAAAATAAAAAAAATCTATTAATAAACATCAACGCTGTCGTATAACACACACTCGACAAAATACAAAATAAACATACACTCGACTTCACAAACCTCTTCCTTATTTTTTAAGTTGATTAAAAAAGTTTGTTCTAAAAAAATAGGTACTTTAACCCACTAATCTAGTATAACATTTAACTACTCTTAGATATATTTACTACATATTTTGTAAGCTACCTCGCCATCAGTCTGCCACTGTAAATTGCCATAAATAAACCTAATATTATAAATGGGAAACTGCCTCGAGGTTTTGCCTTTCAGTAATGTACGTTTTGCGTTTTCAGCCCACGTAGGTGGCTGAAAAGATTTATGTTATTTTTCCATTCCACTTTCTATGGTTCAGTTCACAATTCTGTCCATTATAAAGGTTTTAATCTATATATTTTACGACCATACTGATTAATTTGATATATCAGTTCAAGATGACATAGGTTTTTTTTAATCTTTATGTCTCTAGCACCAACAACATAGGATTGATAGGGATAAGTCCTTATAGGGAAAAGTTCGCCTTTGTACTATATAATGTGTATAAATTCTTCATAATAATTGTTAATTATGCACAATAAAGTTATTTATTTAGACCAATTTAGACAGTTTTTTTTTTTAATACAACGAAATATTTTTTTTTACTCTTTGAGCGGTTATAATAGCAATCTATTTAGGTACCTATACTTCGAGATGAAATAGGAACCTAGTTTTTTTCAAATCAAAAACGAAAAACACTTTTCCACAAAAGTGCAAAGAGCTCAAATCTGAAACTCTCAAATCTGAGCTATTATTAAATTAAAAACGTAACGTCATACCGTGAGATTGGCGGCGAACTCTGGCATGTAGGGCATCTAAAACATCGATACTTATTGTGCAGTCTATCGATAACCACTTGGTACTACTTTTAACAATAGATAGAAAATGTTTGAAATAGTTTGATTTTGGGGAGAAGGATAGTCAAATGGCGACGTGACATCGCCATCTGAGTACTGAGTAGTACATGACACAGAACTTATTAGTGTTAAATATTATAAATAAATAGTAATAGATGCTATAACCTCTTTTCTATTATATTCTATTTTATAAAATTATGTTAATGCTGAGACATATACATTTAAGTAAATATGATATAGATTAAACTAACTATATATAGTAGTAAAATGACGATATACCCACACAAAGACGAAAGCAAAATTAAAAAGTTTAATTGTTATCCACATAATGAGATCAAGGAAATTGTCTTCCATAAGGGTGGACAGAGAATATTGCACCGGCAGCTAATCCAAACAGACGAATTTAAAAGAACCTAAAGCGGGACTTGATAAATAACAATGCCATCAAAAACAGAACTTGTAAAAAAAACCAAGTCTCGCAACTCAGAACTACTACCGTAAAAAGTTATGAGATCCATGTAATACCAAATCGGTTAATTTATTCAGTCCCTACTTAAGGGACCTTCTGTATTAAGTTATTACGTAATTAGCGAAGCTAACAAAATCTTATAGCGATCATATCAATATTAAAAATCTTTTATGTTTTAAATAAACAGAATGACTTGGCCATCGCATGAAAACAATGTATGTCACAAGTGATACATATTATATTATATCAGATTGTTTAGTGCGATTGCCAAGTCAATCTGTTTATTTAAAACATAAAGGATTTTTAATATTGATATGATCGCTATAAGAGTTTGTTAGCTTAGCTAATTACATAATAACTTAATACTGCAATTAGGGTTGCCAACTTTTTTTACAAGAAATACAGTATATTGAGGTCTGAGAAGAATATTAAACAGTATTTTAGAAAAATGAACAGTATTTTATTTATTTAATGTTTTATATATATATATTTTTAAGAGCTTCTCGCACAACTTATTAATTTTTGCAGTGCAATTAATTGAGTGCAGTGCGATGCGCGCTTGGAAACGGACGCGCCGCGCTACATTGCACAGTTTCGAATTTTGAATAATTCGCGAGTCGCGCGGCGTTCAGCCGCTGCCCGATAAATATGGCTACGGGTTCCGAAAAACTCATAGCCAACGAGCTATTGGCGTTCGTGCAGCACGCCATCGATACAATGGACGAAGTCAGCATCTTGCAAATCTGCAAGTCCACCTTCAGTGAAGACGAGATTTGCAGTGGTAAGAGGCTGCTGTTCCAGGAGCTCGGCCAGACCGAGCAGATGCCGTCCCGTAGGAGGGATGGAACCGAGAAGAGTGTGCAGGATATCATCACTCTTCTCAAGAAGACCGACCCGGACGACGTGCAGCCTTCGTGGCGAAACAGTTGCACAAATTACCATCAGTCACCATGGAACACGTCGACGCTGCCAGTATGCTGAAGGACATTAGGGTCCTGAAAGCTACCCTGGCCGAATTTAAGTGTAGGTTTGAGGCCTCGGAATCTACCATCAGTGAGCTGCGTGCGGAATTATTTTTATTAAAGAGACGTGATTCCGTAAGTAGGTCACCCGAGGCCGATAACGTCAACACACGTCGCGGAGCTCAGAATGCTAGCGTTGGCAGTTTTCCTTCGCCAACTGTTGCGGCGTGTGATGCACCGCGTCCCACCGTCGCCGCTGCCGCCCGCTCCCCCGATACGAAGATGACGTCAACTCCCCGCGCTTACGCCATCGCCGCCCGTGCCGCTTCGCAAACTCAGCGGCCAACTAGTAAGGGGAAAAATCAAAGCCTGCGTGAGCCTGCTCCCAGGGCTGAGCCACTGTGTCCTCAACAGGACAGGAAGCAGTGCGACGAAGAGGGCTTCACCAAGGTGGAGAAAAAGAAGAAGAAGAAGCCCGCCAACCGCAACCTTTGCGGTACCGCCCAGACCGGACCATGCCACCTGCGTGTAGAAACACCATCGACGCAGCTGTATGTGTCCCGATTGCACTGGACTACAAAGGTGGAAGATCTTGTGGAATACGTGCGCGGGAAGACAAAGTTCACTCTTAGGGTTGAGCGGTTGGAGTCTCGCCATAAGGTGAATTTTAATTCATTTGTGGTGAGAGTTCCAACCCACCAGCTTTCAACCTTTTTAAGGCAGGAATTTTGGCCGGAGGGCGTCGTATTTCGCAAGTTCCGAGGTCGGTTGTCGAACGCAATGCGATACACGTCGCCGACTGAACGTGTAAATAAATTAGTTTAGTATATTATTTTATATGTATGTTAGTTTTAAGGTATTTATCTATGGACTGTGTTTATTATTAATAATTGTAAACAGGTCTGAAATAAATGTTTTTTTTTTTTTTTTTATATTTTATTATTATTAATATAGTCTTTTTTAAAAAACTTCATATGCCTCACCACAATTATAACTAAAATTAAAACAAACGAGGAGCTCATTTAAAAAAAAATGTGTGATCTCTAAGTCTAACATTAGTGCTAAGTATTTTGATGCTGCAAACAGTATTTTGTATACTTTATTTTTGTTCAACAGTAAAAAGTATAATGTAGTGAAAAACAGTATAATACTGTTTTTAACAGTATAGTTGGCAACCCTAACTGCAATTGCAGTACATTTGAATTCTTCAGTATGTAATTACATAGAAAAATCGAAATTTACTAATCGACTAGTAACTCCTTTTGAGATCTATGATTAGGCCAACTCCTTGGCAGAGTCAAAGGCTTGTAGACTGTGTACCTAACATCCAGTATAAGATGGTTATACGTAGCTACTTGACGTAAGTAGCCTTTGTAGCACTACTACAGAATAAATAATAGTACTATGCGTACCCTCTTAAAATAAAAGTGTTACGATCTATAAACAGTTGATTATATAATCACGCATATGTAGTTGTAGTTTTTTCTTTTATCATTTTTAGGTGTTGACAAGTCCTAACTTGAAGACTATTTTACTATTCAAGTTTGAGTTCACAAAATAAACACTAAAAAAAGTGATATGAATCCGAGTTTCGAAGAATGATGGATTCTAAAAATTCACAGAATCCCACAGATTTTGGTAATATTGATAACAGTAAATTAGACAATTTAAATCTTCAATTGATTCACAAAATCTTGGCACAAACGGTTAATGAAATGTAATAAAAATATCTATCTTCTGAGAGCAATTGACGATGAAAACCATGTTTAATATACATAACTTTCCAAAAAGTTGGACGCCAGAATTACTTTATACTTTGGCCAAATCTCTACTATAAATTGACGAAAGAAGTCACGGACGCTAATACTAAACATAAAATATCGATAACATAAGTGTAGTGTGGGGTGTAAGTGGTTCACCAACATCTTTGAAACAAAGCCAACTTCACATGCACGCGGTGCACCCTGCTGACTGACAAACGAAGCTTTGGCAAAAAGAGAGGTAGGCAATAGTGTATTTTTTATGCTGCCCGACTGGGGAAGTACCTGTACCTCACAGAATACCGCAGCCAAATAACAATTCCCTTGAGGGTTGTTGTGTTCCTGCGAGTGAGTGAGGTCACCAGAAAGGAAGGTGATGCTGCGTTGGCAGCGGGGGTGGCGGCGCGCGAGCGATATTTTATGTTGCGAACGTTAATATAGCTACGATAACCGCTTCACATCAAGCGAGCCGTATGCTTGTCTACCACCGGACGTAGTATAAAAAAAAAACATAAAAACATCGATAATTCCATCGACGTTTTGGAAACTATCCAGATG
Organism: Hypsopygia costalis; assembly: GCA_937001555.2. NCBI lineage: Eukaryota > Metazoa > Arthropoda > Insecta > Lepidoptera > Pyralidae > Hypsopygia > Hypsopygia costalis. Next base: position 23,595,391 of record OW443338.2, on the reverse strand, counting down.
GTCCGCGAATTCCGCGATAAAAAGACCGTGACAAATTTCCCTCGAACACTATTACAGTGATCGCTGGTCACAAACACACCGGTAACATCGTTATGAGCCGAGCTTCAAAGGTAACGAAGCGTTACAAATGGGTGTAGTTGATTTCAAAATATTACACGGAACGTAAACAAATGGCGCCTTTTTTGTTTCACAATCAGAAATTAGGATGTAGGTACTGTGGTTTATATATTTTATCTACCAATCTTTTGGTTAATATAATAGGAATTGGTGCATGTTTTTTTTTTTTTTTTAGCTGATGTTCACTAGCCCTCGAAGGTTAATTTTTTTTTCATTTAATATCTGCTGGTTCAGCTCAATGTTGGTTATTGACAAAGAACTAATAAAGAATCCTTAAAATTAAGTGGGGTTTCTCTAAGGGATCCAATCCGTTAAAGAAATCCTACGGAGAACCAAAGCGGTCGATATATAAAACAGTTCGCAAAATCAGGAAGTTTAAATGACAGTGGCCTACCCACATCTGCCGAGTTAGCGATGGCTGATAGGGGAGGAAAGTCCTAGAGAGGGCGACGAAGTCGGTCAGTCGGATGGGATAAGCGGAGTAGTGAAAGCCTATGTCCAGCAGTGGGTACCTATCTACAGACTGATAATGATCATGATGATGACTAATATGTACGAAAGTGAGTTTCTTTATGTTCACGCCTTAACCACTGATCCGATTGCCATGAAACTTTGCATACATCATTATTAGAAGTTCAAAATAATTAACAGGAGACCGCACTTTACTTTTTTAGCAATTTAAATTATTATAGCACATGCTCCTCAGTGGCTAATAATATACGACCTAGATGCAAATGATAGTGTAGCTCTACATAATGTGTTGGTGTTCGGGTTTCTCAGTAGAAAAACAAAAATTCTAATTTACAAAACTGTAATAGGACCCATTATAATATATGATTGTGAAGCCTGGACATTAACATTAAAGGGAGGGAACAAGCTTCAGGTAGCAGAGAGAAAAGTCCTCCGTAAAATCCTGGGACCTATAACACGTCAACAGGAGCTGGACTGACAGAAAACACACCGAAATAGTAGACCTAGTGGCCGAGCTCAGTATTATTGAAGAAATTAAAGCCATTAGTTTTATAATACAAAATTTATAACAACAAATTTTTTATATAATAATTTTTAAACTTTCGCGTTGCATGATTTATGAAATATAAGAACGGGAATTAAATAATAAAGGTAGGGAATAATTAAGGTATGTAAATACCCTTATGCATGACCACGTTAATTTCCGTTCTTATATTTCATAAATAAATTTTGAATTTGTGACAATAATTGTAATAATTAAAAATTACACCGTACTGGATTATTATTATATTAAGATGTTCAGTGTATACATGCATATTAGATGCCTTGCCTTTAGAAGACCGTCATATAGGTTTTTTTTTTTAACTTATTTTATTTAGAGTTATTTACAATTAGTAACAGCCTGATTGATGAAATTGTTTGCTAGCTTTTGGATTCAATTTATCAGAAATCGATTTGCACTGCACTAGGTTAAGAACCGGTATATACCGGAAAGAATACTTTTTATATTGCAAAGTTATTTGATTGCAACGTGAGAGTTTTTTGGGAATAAACAAAATTGCACCTAACTGTTTCTTTTTATTTGTTTTTTTTTTATACTATGGCAATTTTTATGATGTTAATTAAATAATTGCTGTGCTACAAAAAATCTTGAGTCAAATCCTCGTGTGAAATGTATTTAAATTTTTTACACAAAACTAAGTAAAAGTTGCTGTTTTGCACTCTGCATTTTTTTTTACCAATTCACATTCCTCAATACTAATAGTTAGTTAGCACAGTATGGAAAAACACAGGTTTAGTGATTTTTAGACAAAACTGTTTGTCATATTTGTTATATTTTTGTTAATTAAACGTTGTGATTATAAACCCTGTCAATATTTTTTTTAGTCTGTTTTATACTGTTTCTGATATTAATATTATAATGTCGCTCCAGAAGTTTCATACCTTCTTCTGGCACGAACACTTTATGTAGAGCTGCACTATCATTTGCATCTAGGTGATACATTTTTGTTTAATTAAAGATCCTACCAAACATAATGTATGACAAATCACCTTAACGACTATTTACCTACAATTCTTTTCTCATTCTCCATATCAATCCCCCGGCTTTCGGCTGGCGACGGCCTTGGCGGTAGGGCTCCTGGTATGTTCCATTACAGGTCCATTTATTTATATGAACAAGTCTACATCATAAAGTACATATTTTGATCACTTGCGACCGTTTCACTTTTATCCTTGACATATCAAGTTGAGGCTTGTAAGCAGATGTAACTTGTAATTCATTAAATTATTAAACCGGTTGGGTACTGGTTTATAATCAGCTATTTGTAAAACAACCATATTGTACAGGTTTTACTTTGAAGGAATGGACATCAATCATTTTTAACCTTTTATGGAACCGACACTTCTGAGCGCTAAACGCATGCACCCAGTGCTGATCGAAACCCTTGGTTCAATGGTGTCCCAGCACTAAAAACTTTATATTAGAATTAGGAAAAAGTTTGGTCGACGTAAATGGTGACCCAAGATCTGGCACATTCCTCGCCCAAAGGATCAGTTTGCTAAAATATATTTATATATATATATATATATATAGATATGGGAGCTAATGTCAGAACGTTGTATGTAATCTTAGGCAGCCGTGCATCGTAGCATCGTAGGTTAAGTCCACTTAAAATTTGTGGGAGGGGGGAGGGCATCACTCATTCCTCCTCCAGCCAGGATTAACAGTGACGACCTCCAAAAAAGACAATGAACAGTGAAGTCCATTGCAGTACCGGGGGTAAAAGTACGGCTGCCTTGGAACACACAACGAATTTAATCAGAAGAAATTAGTAGGAGTAGTTACTTTTGTAATTTGACTTTCCCTCTCAGCAATGTGAGAGACAGCAATATGGCAAATAAGGTATTAAAAGCCTAAAGAGATGGCTAGTCAAGTGAAGCTCAACTGTCGGGCACCACGGATTTTAAGTGTTCATTACGAAAGTGAACTACCTATATTACAGGGACCCCACCGCTGAAGCTGAAGCCGATTACCATCGGATTTTTTGATTGCGAAAATCAAACTTCAATTTAGATACAAGCTACTTCTTCCCAATTCCATCCATATCATCTTGATAATTGGCGATCTACTACAGTACGTTTCCTAAGCCATTTCATACCACGAACAGTGAAACTGTGGAATCAACTTCCCTCAGCGGTATTTCCGAACAACTACGACATGGATGCCTTCAAGAACAGAGTTTTCATTTTCCTTAAAAGGCTGGCAACGGATCGGCGACCCCTTGGTGTCGCTGGTCTCCATGGGCGGTGGTGATTGCTTTCCATCAGGTGACACCCATGCTCGTTTGCCCCCCTCTCACATAAAAAAAAAAAAAATACTTCTGTTTAGATAGATAGATAGATAGGATAAAGCATTTATTTGCAAAATACAAATTTAAAGTGCTGTGAATCAATAAATTATTACAGACAGTTGACATGTATATATGCAACAAGGCGGCCTTATTGCTGAGAGCAATCTTTTCAAGGCAACCTTAAGGTAACGAATTTGTGCATGGAGTGGGCAGGAATCGCAAATCAAAAGAATTTAAAGAAAGGTAGAAAGAACTGTTACAAAACCAAAAATCATTTTTGCCTATAACAAAGCAAAAAGTTCAGTCGTTATGAGTGATCAAAAGACCTCATATACATCACCACTAAGAAAAACTGTTAAGTGGTATAAAAAGCTAGGCGTTGAGCTTCTTTTGAACACGGCGCTTGTAAATGCCTGGATTATGTTTAAAGAGAACAAAAATACTAATCCAAGTATAGTGCAATTCAGGCGTCAATTGGTGGAGTATCTTGTGAATTCAGGAGTCGACAAAGAGAATTTGGAACCGCAGGAGAGACGTAAAAGGATAAAACATGAAATGCTGAAAAAAAAGGGACCAGTTGCTAAATTAAGACGTTTCTGTACCGGTTGCTATAAAGAAAATGTGAAAAATTATGGATCAAAAGTAACTCGAAACAAAACTAAGAAAGTCGTTACATACTGTAAGAACTGTCCCGGTGAAATATATTATTGCTTGCAAGGCTTCAATAAATCTCATCGTTATTTGTAGAAGTTTTTATAACAATTTAGTAGCCAACTGATACTTTTTTTATTGATACTTATGTATGAATAAACACGATTAGTAATGAATGCCTTTTTATTTTTTCATTTCTTTGCAATTTCATCCACATTTTCAATAAATTTATTATCACCCATAAACCACACTGAAGGATTGGTCTACAGCGCCGCTCCGGTCACCTTATATAGAGAAATGTTCGGTAAAGACGGCCTACGGCTCACAAAGTAGTTTCAAATTCAGGTCTACCTTGAGGTCACTGATGACCTACGCGGCGTCTCGATCCAGTACAGGTAAGGTCACCGATGACCTACGCGGCAGAGAACGTGTTAATGAAAAAATAGAAGTATAGTATAGTTCTGTTTAGCTTAACTAGTAGAAACGATGGAGCTCTACCGACTAAGCTGAAGGTGTTTGGCAATAACTTAAACGTAAGACCAATTTTTTTTTTCGAATCAAGATATTCGGTGGTAATCGGCTTCAGCTTCGGCGGCAGGGCACCAGGTCATTCTTTATTCTACGGATAATTCATTTTAAGCGAAATTTATTGAGGTTATAAAATCGTCCGGTCGTTCTGTCTGTCCGTCCTGAAACTCAAAATTACGAAATTCCGGCTTCGGATTCGTGTAGAGCATCAAAAAGTAGTAATGTAAAGTGACCTTAGTTTTCCGATATCAATTCGGGAAAGTGGCCAAAATAAATAAATAAAATAAATAAATTTCGCTATTGTGGCGCATGCTTCGCGTCCGATGTTTTTATTTTCAGATAATTAGGATATTTAGAATCGAATCGAATAATATTCCGTTATGTCGTATATTATTATCTTTAGCTCCCCATAAAATCGCACAAAATGAACTAACAATCCTGCAGATCGGTCTATTCTCTGGTTGAGTCGACGTGGTCGCAATCCTGTAATAGCGTGAGATATACGTAGACATTATGTCGGTCACTAGACATCAATTTACGAACGCAATTAACCTATTTAACCTTTGACGATCCCATTTGCATGTTTTAAATGTATAATCACGACCAAAAGCATTTAGTAAATTTTTATATTTAATGATTTAAATGATTACTTCGACAACTTTTTAATAGACCTATTATTGAACACAGTTTACTCTTCAAGGCGCTTGATGTTCGAAAGTTCTATTCTAAAATTTAAAAGGTGATTTTAGCATTTTTTGTTTATTAAGAAATTAATGTTTTCAAAAGTGTACTTTCTTTTTTTGAGGTGTAAGTGGCTGACCACAACCTTTAGAGTCAAAGCCAATCTCGCTTGCACGTGGTTCACCCTGCAATTCATTGCTGAAGCTCTTGCGAAAGAGAGCATAGTGTATGTATTGTATAAGCTGCCCGACTGGGGAAGTACCTCCACCTTATAGAATACCGCAGCCAATTAATAACAATCCCCTTGAGGGTTGTTGTGTTCCTGGGAGTGAGTGAGGTTACCAGGAAGGAAGGAGTCGTTGCTTTGGCAGCGGAGGTGGCGGCGCGCGAGCGATATTTCATGTTGCATCATTTCATGTGATTTCAGTAAGACTATTTTATTTAATACATAATTATGTTAATCAATCAATTCTATTAAGTTAAAAAAGTAGGTCAATGTAAAAAAAATACAATTATTAATAATTAAGTTTTATTGGGGCCATACCATTCATCAACTAGGTTGACGGAGCCTCGCTTAGTGGGCTCTTATTTCCGGTGACAGAACACAAGAAAACCCTAACATAACAAAAAAACTCAAATCTAACCGAAACACGTTTTATTGCATTGACCAAGGGTCGATGATTATTAATAATCATAAGTCAAAGTCAAAGTCAAAGTCAAAATGTTTATTTGCCAGAATACATCAGTTTTTACAAGTTGACAATCCAATTTACAGTTCGTGTATTCAGTCTGCATACGTGCAAAAATTCAAATTACAATTACATATTTATATATATTAGTACATTATTCATTAATTAATAATTTAATTACATAATCAAATATCATATTATAAGTGCATGTCCTGTTCATTTATATTCTATATACTCCTTAATACTATAAAAACATTTGTCCATAAGCCACTATGTCAATTTTGTTTTAAATAACTGTCCTTGAATAAGAAATATAAGCTGAATTATATCATAGAAATAAGAATATACAATTAATCATTATTAATTATATATTCCAATGTATGACATCGCTCGTAACATATAAACTAATATATATTTATATCTGTAGCCATGGCTACACTAAATCTCCGTTTTGGCGCACTCGTTGATAATCCCAACGCATCTACAATTTGCCATTGGCAAATTGCAAAACAGTGAGAGTTTAGAAATTGACGACGTCGTTTGTAATGAGGCAAATCACATGATTTGCCTACCATACGAGTATATATATCTTGTATGTATGTACTATAGGTAACCGGTTCAATTTATATCTTAATTATGTCTAATCAACTCCTTCCTTCCTTTTCCTTGTTTAGTAGTGTAATACTTAATAGGTAGATGGCGCCACACTGCGGCTTCACAGTAGTAAAATGTAAAATTTGTCACCATCACAAACCATCCTGGTAGCTCAGTTGAAAGAGCACTCGACAGGTCATCGAAAGGTCGTGCGTTCAAATCCCACCTAGGTGAGGGAGGTGAATTTTTCCATTTCAAAAATATTAATAAATCTCCTTCCTCTTGTTACAGGAAGAAAACATAGCCCTAAGACTGATAAAGCAACATCCTGACATAGAAGAGCCAGAGAGTAGTCCAATCATCCCTGAAGAGACTTACGGTACCGGAAGTACAGGGCGGACGTACTTCGATGAGGGCGGTTATGTGGCTGGTGGTGCAAGAGACTCTGACCCTTATGTCAGGAACAGATTCAACCAGGCTGCGTCTGATAACCTACCCAGTAATAGAGCTATACCTGATACCAGGAATGCTATGTAAGTACTTCTTCGTTTTTAAATATGGTCTACCAAAATGTCTTCACCTAGCCATATGGAAAGCACCAGTGGATATCGTACTTATGTAGTGACGGCCATAACTCCAAATGGCGCTGAAAACGGAACACCTCCTCCCCATTTGACGCCTTATATGTTTTTAAAGGCCTAGGATGACAAACAAAAGCGTATGCTGCCTAATGGTAAGCAGTCATCGCAGCCTATGGAAGCTCCCGACACCAAATGGATTACACACGAAATACTGACCCAGTAAAAAACCCTTTATTTCTTCCATGCTCAGTCCTGGAAATGGACCTGGGTTAAAGGAAGAAGGGGTTTGGCAGAGAAAATAAATGAATTACCGATATTGGTGCGTGACTGTTTTTTAATTATTCTCATTTTTAACCGACTCCAAAAAAGGAGGAGGTTCTAATTTCGGCTGTATTTTTTTTTAATATTTGTTACTTAATTACTTCGTGATTTATAAACCGGTTTGAAAAAAACTTTTTTCATTTGAAAGAGTGTACCAATGGGTACCAATACCAATAATGGGACCAATCTGGAATGATTGGTCCCATTTTTCATCCGCCGTCATATAGAAAAAAAGTGATAAAGACAGATCAAATGGTGTAAGGTCACGATTCGTATGACCAGACATGAAGTGATTTTGAATTCAAACATACGAAGTATATTAAACTGTATCACGCACTTACCAAGCACATAATGTGTCAAGCAAACATTCCAACCAATCAAATATGGTTAGCGTAAACAAACATCTCGACTATTGACTTTTACTTGACCATCTCTAAACCGGGGTGTAAGTGGTTCATCAACATCTTTGAACCAAAGCCAACTTCACCTGCACGCGGTACACCCTGCTGACTGACAAACGAAGCTCTGGCGAAAAGAGAGGTAGGGAGCGTAATTGTAAGCTACCCGACTGGGGAGTGTACCTCAAACTCACAGAATACCGCAGCCAAATAACAATCCCCTTGAGGGTTGTTGTGTCCCTGCGAGTGAGTGGTCCAGAAAGGCAGGAGATGCTGCGTTGGCAATGGGGGTAGCGGCGCGCTAGCGATATTTTATGTTGCGAGGATTAATATGGCTATGGTAACCGCTTCACATCAGGCGGGCAGTATGCTTGTCTGCCACCCGACGTAGTATAAAAAAAAACCATTTAGACTAAAAAAAATATTCCTTTATAGTGCTTATTACTGTTCAGCCCCCTTACCACCAACTCTTATTGCGATTCAATAACTGAATAGAATGCTTATTCATACCAATGAATAAGCGACTCTATGAAATTTGAAATAGAGTCGCTTTTTCATTGGTATGAATAAGCATTCTATTCAGTTATTGAATCGCAATAAGAGTTGGTGGTAAGGGGGCTGAGCGCGTTAGTCACCCCACTGCTGGGATACGGATCTCCCCCAACTGAAGGGAAAACTCCACCACACGTTTGGTCTAGATAATTTATAAATAAAGTTACGCAGTTACTGTGCCTGCTACTCCGTCCGCTTAGATGTTTGATAAGAGCGGGTAACTATTTTGTTTGTAAACAGATTAGAATCAAATAAACATAAAATATTACGGGAAGCTCACTTCACAGTGAAAACTGCATTCAAATCGACTTAGCCGTTTTTGAAATTAATGTTCACCAACACATAGACAAACAGACTAAAATTCTAAAAACTGTTTTGACGTGATAACGCCTTAAAAATCGATTAACGCCGATTAAATCGATTAACCTGCACGCACGAAAAAGCATGTCTCATTGTCACGTTCCGCCTAAGCCGAGCGTGCAAGCGAGAGCGCGGAACAAGCGATAGAGACTTGTGACGCATCTATCTCTCTTCCACTCCATGTTTCCTGATGACGTTATAACATAAAATTATCGCCCGTAAACCGATTTTACAGACAACCATTTTTTTTTATATTGAATATAAAGAAATGGTTACAACTTTATTATATGTATAGAAGAGACATAAATAATTGACGAGCTCGGTGGCGTAGCGGTTAATGACGCGGCTTCGACACCAACGCTCGTGGGTTCGATTCCCACACAGGACAAACATTTGTGTGCATGAATATGTCTCTGTTTGTCTTGGTCTGGGTGTTTTCTATATATCATAAGTATGTATTTACAAAAAAAAATATTTACGTATGTTTATCAGTTTTCTAGTACCCATAACACAAGCTTCGCTTACTTTGGGGCTAGATGGCGCTGTGTAATTTGTCTGACAATATTTATTTATTTATTTTAATATTGAATATAAAGAAATGGCTACGATTTTATTATGTCTACAAGAGATATAAATAGAAAGAAAATATCTATTTTTCTTTAATCTTACTTTCATGTTATAAATAGAAATTTTAAAACGCAGTCGCCACGGAACCGGTAGTTCAAGTATCCATATTAAAAGAAACGACAGTTGACCGCTGACCTCTGCCCACTAACTAAGGTCAACAAGCTCTGAAGGGAGGTCACTTAGATCATAAAGTGACCACGCTGGTCACCATCCCACTCACTACTCATTACCTTTATTTGGGGTGTAAGTGGTATTCATGTTCATGAACATCTCTGAACCAAAGCCAACTTCACCTGCGCGACTGGGGGATTACCCCCGCCTCACAGAATACCGCACCCAAACAAGAATTCCCTTGAGGGTTGTTGTGTTCCTGGGAGTGAGTGAGGTCACCAGAATGTGTGTATTTATTACAATGAGATACGTTAGAATATGTTTTTAACATTATATACTATACCCCATATATTTATTAATTAACATAAAAGGAAGTGAGCCTTTCCTGCAGTATCGTCGACGTTCCTCATACGATCACTCCAAACTGAATGAAAAGTAGTAAGTATATTGGAGCTTAAGTGGTCGCGTACTGTGCGATTCCAGAGAAGTTTTCTCCCGCGTACTGTCAAGCTGTGGAATGAACTGCCTGTCGAGGTTTTCTCAGGGGACTACTGCATGGGGTTCTTCAAGAAGGGCGTGAAGAGGTTTATACAAGGTCGGCAACGCAGGTGTGATGCCTCTGGTGTTACAGGCGTTCATAGGCTACGGTAACTGCTTTTCATCAGGCCGTATGCTTGTTTTCACTTTAGTGGTATAAAAAAAATGTTGCTTAATTTGATTTAGGGCTAAACCGGCACTATCTATGCTAGTATCAATATCTACACTTTTATACTACACTAGCGACCCGCCCGCGCTTCGCTGTGGCTCAATCTTCCCGTTCCCATTACTGCAGCGCCATCTGCCGGGCAGATTTGTGAATCAAACCATCCAGGGCGCCACCCAAACGCGTACAAAACAATTCATTCAAATCTGTCCAGCCTTCTAGGAGGTGATCAGTGACATACACATGTACAGTAGAATTATATACATATAAAGTTATATATATAAAGATTAAATACGTTTAAATTGTCATTGTAGAGTTTTTAGATAATCCTGAATACCAATGGATTATTTTATTTGTGAAAACGAAAAGGTAAATTATTATCTCCGACTAATAATACACTAGCAGGCGGGTATTAACTAACGCAGAAGATGATCCATATTTTCACAAAACATGCTTCAGTTTTTAAGCGGTTAAAACCATTTATTGAGACTTCACATTTTACCACAACAAACATTAAAAATTTATTACATTACAAATAAATCTTACTTGATATTACTACATAGATTTCAAAGCCATGACCGAATGGACAAACCCAGCTGTGGTTTTAAATGTTACTCAGCTGCATTCATTTCGGGCTCAGTCAGCCAGTACACTAGTAGCACAGTATAAGTAATAGTACTACGTACAGTATGGCCACTCCCTGCCGCTCTCTCGTGTCGTCCTCACCTCCCCTCTGAGACAAATGTGGAACTGTTTGTATGGCGCCGCACGCACACACGCTCATTAACGCTCTGCACAGACGTTATTGTCTCTGTAGTAGTGAACGACGGGGCATTGGTATGGAGTGGCCAGGGTGTGCTAGTAGCTAAGCTGAATAATAATCAGCCAGGTCGACCATCGGGCTAATCAATAATGAATTATGCTTCCGTATTTACGGGTTAAGCTTCTAATACAATGGTTCAGTTCATACACAGAGTTCACAAAACACTATTTAATCGAGAAGCACACAAAAACATACACACACACTCTAAAACCGTCAAAAATGATAAGACATGATTAAATTGTCTAAAGTAGATTAGTTTAAGATGTATTATAATAATATAGTTAGTACTCGCCGAAAACGTACATTTAACAAAATTTAGCTTATTTTTTTTACGTTTTTTACATTAGATTCCACAAACATTATACAAAATTACTATGGAACTTTATATAAGTATGCACTAACAACGTTTGTTTTAATAACTTTGCAAATGAATGAAAGAATTAACTTATAAACATTATGTTGAGTCATAGGTACTCATTAAAACTATAAAATGTCTTCATTAATTTAAAATGATGTATACAATACTTCATAAGTTAATTGTAAGTTGTAACAAACTATCTAGTAATTTTGATATTATACTCAAAATACTATAAACCTATTTAACTAATTTCCACCTTTTGGTTAGAATATTATGAATAATAAATTATTTTTCCTGGGCAAATAACACAGCGCCATCTAGTCCCAAACTAAACAAACCTTGGACTATAGATACTAGATATTTGATAAATGTACTTAAATACATTTTTTGTTTAAATACACACAAATAGTACATAGAAAACACCCAAACCAAGACAAACAGACATGTTCATGCACGCGAATGTTTGTCTTGCATGAGAATGGAAGCCAGAGTCAAAGTAGCTATTGGTAGCCAGTCGACCATCGGGCTCGTCAATAATGATGTATGCTTCCGTTTTTATGGGTTAAGCTTCTAATACAGTTCAGTTCATACACAGAGTTCACAAAACATTGTTTAATCATGAAATACACAAAAACATAAAACACACACACACACACATTAGTACCGTCAAAAATGATAAAATATTATTAAATATAATAAGCACACAATATGATTAGTTTAAGTTACATATATTTAGTAACATATATTTAGATCTCACTGAAAGCGCTCATTAAGCAAATTTTTTTTTTACTTTTTTCTAAAAAGCTACTCAACCTATTTTGTCCACGAAGGGAAACATATTATTGTAGATGCTTCATCCTAATAAACAAACAATTAAGTTGCATTGAATGCTTTTACTAGAAAACCCTCTAAATTTTCGTGTTATTGTTTTTAAAACTGAAACGTTTAGGATCAAATACATGAGCCAATTGTAGGCAGCTGACGAGATAAGAAGTGAAAAGCGAAAAAATCCCAAATACAAAGCGTAAATCCAGCGGTATTATATCAAACACGCAGCTCTTGCGAGGCTGGCTTGCCATTTGTTCCAATAGATCTTTCATATCACTGCGTTCACGTTCATCTGGAAACAATTATGTAAAAAGTTCATTCGCTTGGTTTGGATTCAACTGGGGGCCCTACCGCGGAAGCTGAAGCCGCTTATCATCTGACTTTTTGATAGGTAAAAACAAAGTTCAACTTAGATTTCTGCTACTCGTGTACTTAGCTCGTAGGAACGATTGAGCTCTACCGACTAAGCTGAAGGTCTTTAGCAATAACTTAAACGTAAGACTTATTTTTCGAATCAAGATATTGGGTGGTAATCGGCTTGAGCTTTTGCGGTATCCTACCGCCGAATCTGTTTGATGATAGACCGATTAATAACAGAGACTGAACATCTTTAAACTATTTTTTATACCACGTCGGGTGGCATACGGCCAGCCTGATTTTAAACGCTAAAATTAGCAATAATAAGGCACGCAACATGAAATATCACTCGAGTGGCGCCACCCCTGCTGCTAACGCAGCAACTCCAAGTATGGTTTTCGAATAAACCTGAGGCCCTACCGCCGAAGCTGAAGTCGATTCCCATCGGATATTTCGATTGCTGAAATCAAACTTCAGCTTGGTATTGTTACTTGGTATGTTTAGCTTAGCTGGTTAGAAACCCTGGAGCTCTACCGATTGAGCAGAAGATGTTTGTCAATAACTTAAACGTAAGACCTACTTTTCGAATCAAAATAGTAATCGGCTTCAGCTTCGGCGGTAGGCTCCTGATTTGAAAATTCAAAATTACGAACCTAAGTAACCTTAAAAATAAAACTTCACAAAGTTGATACTGTTGATTGCTGGCACTTGATGGAACATTATTATCATAATGTTATATTATAATAAAGCACTTGTACTGTTCCACGTAATTACATTTATTTTTATTTTTAACCGACTCCAAAAAAAGAGGAGGTTCTCAATTCCGCTGTATTTTTTTTAATGTTTGTTACTTAATAACAGCATTTATTATGATTTGAAAAAAACTTTTTTATTTCAAAGAGTATACTTCCAGATTGGTCCCATATTTTTTTCATCATCATCATCGTCAGCCTGTATCTACCGACTGTTAGGTCTGTTATTTCATTACTCCGTCATTTATAAACCGATTTAAAAATTTTTTTTTTTTAGAAAGAGTATACTTCCAGATTGGTCTCATATTTTCTTCATCATCATCATCAGTCTGTATCTATATACATAAATGTAGAGTAATGTTTGGAGTTGGTTTTTTTGTTAAAGTTATTACCTACCGGTTTCGCCGCTAAGGCATTATCAAGGTAAGCAGATGGTGTTTGTGTTTCTACTCAGTAGATTACTCAGTACAGTACAGTAGTAGTAGATTTACTCAGTAGATGACATTATCATAACTTCACACTTAAATACTTACTAGAACAATCAAGAACTTCGAATGCAACATGGCTCCTTAATTTGTCTATCTCCGTAGATGTCATATCAAGTAAGATCAACGGAGTCATCGCAATTGCTAGCGCATATAATATGAGACAAATGATTATTATATTTCCAATGACAGATAATCCCTGCAAATCCGTATTATTATTGTACAAAATCCGAATTATTATTATATGTTATCGGAAATGTATGAAATCTAGGAATTTTATACAACTCCTAGGAAATGTATACAATTCCGAAACTATTTAGGAAATAAAATATTGTTTTAAAAAATTATTAATACCTACATATCCTAGGAAATGTATACATTTCCTAGAAATTGTATATAATTCCTACATCATCAATTCAAATGTAACCAAAACATGATTTATTACATTGACCAAGTATTGGTAAGACTCGTCAGTGAATATGACGCTAATTTGACTACGCCATTAGCCATTTTTTCATTAAATTAAGGAGCTGATCTATTTATTAGGTGACAGATCTAGATATTATTTTGATGATGAAATTTTACATTTACGATCATGTTTTACATTTCCGATTGCTATTTAGGAAATGTATAGATTTCCTAGGAAATGTGTTTAATATAATTTATTTCACACATTTCCAAACGATTTTAGGAATTACATACATTTCCTAGGAATTGTATACAATGACGGATTACATACATTTCCGGTAACATATACAAGGATTAATTAGGACACTTACCCAAAATAAGACGTGTTGATAGCCCAGAGTGCAGAACATGCAAAGGGTCTTACGAGACAATGAAACACTTAATGTGTAAATCCCTATCCGTCAACTGAGCATCTCCTTCCTTTCTGGTAACCTCACTCACTCGCAGGAACACAATAACCCTCAAGGGAATTGTTATTTGGCTACGGTATTCTGTGAGGTGGAGGTACATTCCCCAGTCGGGTAGCTTACAATTACGCTCCTTACCTCTCTTTTCGCCAGAGTTTCGTTTGTCAGTCAGCAGGGTGTACCGCGTGCAGGTGAAGTTGGCTTTGGTACAAGGATGTTGATGAACCTCTTACACCCCAAAATTATTGCTTCTTCTTGTTTCTCTTTTACTTGTAAGCAGTGGGTAATTAGGAGCATTTACTGCTGCAATCATGCTTCAGCATATTGGACATGCATAACGTGGCTTAAAACAAAATGTTATAAGGGTACTTACGAGATTTAGTAGACGCATTTCAACTAGCATTTCATAAATAGAAAAGAAAAGGACTGCTGTATTTTTTAAAATCTCTAGAAGAATCTGGAACCAAAATATGTGACATTTTTTTTTTTTGTATAAGGTATGATACTTTGAAATATTACGATCTAGCTTACGGGCTAATAAGTAATTTAACTTTAACTTCTAAATATAATAGTCTAAGAATAATGTGCATTGACTTTTCTTAGTGTCTATGAAGGTGAAACACTTTCTTGTTGTGTTATATTTAATGCACTATCACTAATATTGTCTCACTTATTACTACACTAACTCAAAAGGTTTCGTTCTTTTGAGTTTTCTCACTAGGTTTGTGTTATCGAGAAGTTTGACTACCTCTGGATTCACATGGTGATGAAGTCAAGTTTGTTTGTTTGTAAAACTTTATTGTATATAAAACATAAGTACATAAAATACAAAAATCATTACATAATACAATGGCGGAACTATCCCATTAAGGATCTCTTCCAGTCAACCATAGAATGCTTGAAAGAGAGTTTCAATTTTGGGCTTTGGAGCAATATATGCATACCATCTAAAATATACATATTTTAATCTTGCAAGTATATTTTTTCTTTTACCAGTTGTACTGCATTTTTTTTCTTACTAGGTTTTGCATATTATTATTTGTGCGGCTATTGTGGTTTCGGTTCGATCACTGGACCTTGTGCTTGTGACGCGTTTAGTTTATCTCGTTACTATTTGTGGGGACTTGTAAATGGCTTATTATCTTCTACTCATATAATTATGTTGTGTTATCAGCTGTAAGTCTTCCTTAAAGTTTAAATAAATAAATAAATACAAAATAAAAACTATACAACATACTAAACACTATTTATTTATTCTATTATTATTTAATATTCTATTCTTGTATAGTATAGACATTCTAAGTATTTATACTTAGAATGTCTACATTTACATATTACATATATGTCAGAGGCAGACTCGTAATGTTTCTTCACTTGAATTTTAAAGGAGTCAAGTGACTGGGACATTCTCACATTGATCGGCAGTGCACTCCACAGGCATGCAGCATGAACAGTGAATGATTTTGTGAAACACAGAGAATTATGGTGAGGAACTCTCAAAATTGAATCATTACTGGCTCGAAGACGGTCATCCTTAACTCGAAATTTAAAGCATTTAAAAAGATACATGGGAGCAGTGGGATTAAAAAGGACATTGTATATAAGTGAAAGGATGTGAACATTTCTGCGATACCTAATTGGCAACAGCCTCCTTACCACCATCTCTTATTGCGATTCAATAATTTAAAAGTTATTGAATCGCAATAAGAGATGGTGGTAAGGGGTCTGGTTAAGCTTTTTACGGTATTCAGAAATATGATCAAACTTTCGTACTCCGAAGATATATCTGATACACATATTCTGAATACGCTCTAACTTGTTTAAGTTCATGAGTTTCTGCATATTTTTGTATCACTTTGTCCACAAACTCCACTTTAAGGTCCCACTGTGCATTTGCAATGCCCCTGACTACTTTATTTTGGAAGCGCTGAATAACTTGTTTGTTACTCCGTTTCGTACAGTAAAATATATGACATGAGTATACTATATATAACTGTACTAACTATATATAACTATATATATAAATAAATTTATAGTGTCTGTTTGTAATATTAAAATAACCGCTTTTTACTAAATTTAGTAACGCTGGCGGTTAAGGTGTTGACGACCTATACAAGTGTTTCAGTGGTCGAATATTGTCATGTTAATTTTTTTTTTACTACGTTGTGTGGCAGACAAACAAACAGCCCGCCTGATGTGAAGCGGCTACCGTAGCCATATTAACGCAATAACCGCTGCCAAGATAGCATCTCCTTCCTTTCCGGTGACCTCACTCACTCGCAGGAACACAACAACCCTCAAGGGAATGGTTATTTGGCTGCGGTATTCTGTGAGGTGGAGGTACATTCCCCAGTCGGGTAGCTTACAATTACGCTCCCTACCTCTCTTTTCGCCAGAGCTTCGTTTGTCAGTCAGCAGGGTGCACCGCATGCAGGTGAAGTTGGCTTTGGTTCAAAGATGTTGATGAACTCTTACACCCCTATGTACTTAATTACCATGCAAATAATATAAAAATAAAAACAATAATTCACCAAAAACTTGCAGGGGTCTTCCGCTTGCTCCAATTTTTCAACGACTGCATTATACATTAGCACATAGTTCTTTCCTGGTGTGAATACTGTTGACTTATTCCTTGACGTTATTTTAAAACCATTTTTTTGTATGGTATCTCGTATTATTCTCATTCTACAGTACCATAAACCGTAAACTGCTATATAGGATATGTGCCCCACATCAATGCTGATGCCTATTATCAATCCAAATATGGTCAAAATTATCCAGTTGTAGCATACGAGCGGTTGGAGGAAGCATATAAGGCAATGGCAAAATGTGCGAAACAGAAAAATTATAGTGAACAAAACTTTTATCCATTTCTCCATTTTCTTGATAAGGGGTTTCACTTGCCTTAAATTGCCGTCAATGAAAGGTAAATGATCGAAAAAAATCAAAACACATCGGTCTTTATATACCATCGAGGTGATAAATTGATAGATATTAATGGCAATTGCAATAATCTTAATAAGAAAGTTTGGGGAGTAAAACCAAACAAAGAAGGAAATAGACACGAGAAAAAAGATAAAGCAATAAACCCTGGCTATCCATCGGAAACGTTTAGTGACACAGAAATCATTGTAATGGCCGCATACTAATCGCAGAAATAATATAAATCGGATGTTAAACACTTTTCTATTGTAATTTTGACTTTCAGTCGGCATTATTGATGCACAAATAAGTAACGGTAGAACTGCTACTGCGCTGTGAACAAAGGTAATCGAAGTACTATTGATACTTGGGCAGGCAATTTTAATTTAGGGATCTTCAGTTCGAGCACTGTTTAATTCCGTCCGAGACTTGGCAGTTTCATAAACACATCAACTCTAATTCTTGTGCCCTATCACTATCACTATCAATTTTTCAGTTTTTTTCCGAGTTCAGATTCAGATGTTTCCGGACTTGATAATTTGTCCATCAAATCAGAAAAAAAATCATTAATAGCCTGTACCTACCCATTACTGCTGGATATACTTTGTGACAGTTTATAAATAGGCGGGCAATAACATTATTTGACCTGAATTCTATTTATAAAAGACACACAGACACAACAAAATCGACAAATATAAACCGCTAAGTAAATATATAACTCATATTAGCGGTGTGCATCTGGATGTGCATGTTTTGAGTTGGTGTAGTGTTCATTGGAGGTATCGAAATGCTAGCAATCATAGTAAACGAGCTTGACTCAGGTAGCTGTTTACGCTTGTCTGAATGCGTTAGATTGCCTCCGAAATTCTAATACGGAACTTTGATGTTACATTTACTTTCACGCTTGGCTTTTAATCAAAATTAGTAGTCTCACTTAATCAAAAGTAGTGTGGTAAAAATAGAGAGGCTAGGCCACGTATACAAAGAAATTATTGTTATTTCAATACTTATTCATGAATTTCATGAATATTTATTAATTCATGAATGCTTATTCATACCGATGAATAAGCGACTCTATTAGACTCGCTTATTCATAGGTATGAATAAGCATTCTAATCAGTTATTGAATCGCAATACGAGTTGGTGGTAAGGGGGCAGGTCTTATCTCTGCGTCACTCTAAGGTTGACTAGTAGAGAATGCTTGTATAGCAT
This sequence comes from Hypsopygia costalis, assembly GCA_937001555.2. NCBI lineage: Eukaryota > Metazoa > Arthropoda > Insecta > Lepidoptera > Pyralidae > Hypsopygia > Hypsopygia costalis. Next base: position 23,576,543 of record OW443338.2, on the reverse strand, counting down.
ATATTCCGCCTGTGTACACTTATTTTGTACATGAAGTTTAAATAAATATTTTTTTATACGTAAATACAAAATCATTTATTCCTTCATCACAATGGTTTTATAATCTAGAGCTAGAACAAAAAGTTCACCAGATAATTTGGTTAACTACGAGTGTCGTGAGGGAGCGGAATCTATTATATTAGAATATATTAGGATAACCTGAGTTACAATGTTGTATGTCGTCAGAATTTTTAATAAATTCTTTCTTGGTGAATACATACATCATAATATCGACAATCTCGACTTGAACCATCCAATGGTTACTTTGAGCAGTATGTAGTAGTAAATCAATTAAGCCTTTTCTGTTTATATATTTGATATTATTAGCACCGATGACACTTGTACTTGTATTGTTTTATGACGTTTCTAAGTGCTTTATAAAGTCCAAGGAATAAAGATATTTTGATTTTGGTTTGATTTGATTTGATGCAGTTGTAGTTTACCATCAGAGTCTTGGTGTACACCGATTGATGTGTATTTTTTCAATTCATTATGGGCAAAAATAATAAGCAAAATCAGTAAGTACACAAAACTTTAATCATGAAACACACTCACACCCTAAAACTAGAAAATACACACGATGTTGTCATTACAGATGACGGTCGTTAAGCCAAGTCAGTGGCTTTTAGGTGGCTTGAAAACACTGGCATCCGTAAATCCGCAGTTGAACAGCGTGGTGGAGTATGCTCTAAACACCTTGGATTGAGGGGAGGGATCGCGTCGATTTGTGTATGTATATAGTATTGTTTGAGATTAAAATCTGAGGCGCTACCGCCTAAGCTGAAGCCGATTCCCCATCATCGCCGTCTCTCTCCCCTTCACGTGTACGTACCATCTCAGTCGGCTTTCTGCAATTTTTCCCGCATTAGGGCTACCCCGAAACTTCCTCTCTAGTCTAGTCTAGGGGTGCACATTACGATTCGATTTTTATGAAGATCGATTCAAGAGAATACGATCTGGCGATTTTTTGAATCGATTCATTTCAATGAGATCTTCACTCGAATCGATTCATAAGTAAGGAAAATCGAATCCTTTAGATCGTATTCACAGACAATGTATCAATTTGTTATGATATAGTAAGAACATTCTTGGCAATGCCATAATCAATTATTGAGCCAAATGTCGGCTACATCAGAGACACGTACAGCAGAAACTCTAGAGTCATCCCTAAAACAGTATCTACCCGAACCTGTACTTAATCGGAAGGCTAATCCAATTTCTTACTGGTCAACCCGAAAAATAGCATGGCAACAGTTGGGTACAATGGCCTTAAGATATTTGGCGATTGTGGCCACCTCTACACCATCAGAACGCCTTTTCTCTCTGGCCAATTCAACATTAGACGAAAGTCGCAATAGACTTCTTCCGGAATGGGTTTCCAAATTATTATTATAAAAAAGTTTAGACGTGGCTTTTATAATGTTATGCTTAATTTAAGAAGCGAATGTTTTTTTTTTCTATTTTCATAGTCAAATCATGAAAACTGCTAAAAATGTGTTTTATTTGTTGAAATCATTACAAATTTTGATTGCGATTTTTTAAAGCGATTTTTGTGAGATCGATTCAAGAGCATACAATTCGATCGAAGAATCGATTCAGAGGGATACGATCCATTACGATCCAAAAAATCTATTCAAAGTAAAAAATCGTGCATCCCTAGTCTAGTCTAGCCTCCTGACCATTGTTAAGACTATAATTAAGTTAAGACTTATCCTTCTACCAAATTTTAACACGATCCAGTAGTTTGAGAGACCGATTTGAATATTTTGAAAAATAGGTCTAAGGCACACCGCGGCGACTTTATACAAATATCGTGTCGTTCACTATTACATCAACAATGCGCGTGTGTGCGTACAGCGTCATACGAACTGTTTCAGATTCGTCTCTACGATAGAGCGACAGAGTGTGGCCTGGCAATACTGTATACATTGCTGGGATGCAGGTATTCCCTCAATGGAAGGGGTTTCGAGTATACTCCAGCACGCTGCTCAATTGTGGGCATTAGTCAAAACAACGATATTTCTAGCGATTTAGCTTACTAGATTGCGCCCATGACTACATATGCGTATCTCGTAGGAATACGTAGTACTATTACGTAGCCTTAGACACAATATAAGTACGTAGTACTAATATTGTGTAAGTGTAAGTAATAAGTACATAGTACTTATATTGTGTCTAAAGCTAAAGTTATAGACAATTATCTTCTACGTTGTCGGTAGAGCTCCTCTGCCAGCTAAGATTTTTGAAACGATTACTTCGATTGCATAAAAACTTCTCGAGATATGATAACTTGAAGATCACCATTTTGGACTATCCCGAATATGCTCCATACAAAAGGCACCACGTTATGACGTCACACCTAGCTATTTTATATGCATTAAAAGTTATAGTATTTTGATTGTTTCTACAATGGTAATATTTATTTTTTATAATTTCATACCTTTAAAATGGACTTTCCCACCAAACTTTGATCGAACATAAAACACGTCGGACATAAGTTATTAAAATTTTAAGATCGCAGATCGTTCTAGTTTTATGTGTTTTACGTTACTAATAGAGAGTTTATATAATTTTGTAACATTGGCAACTAGCCTATTACCACTAATCTAGTAAAAAGAATAAATTGCTGGTAACAGTTATAAACGTAAGTCGCGTGGCGACGTGTGGCCAGCCCTCTATTAATTTTATTGTATTCTTCTTTGATAATATTGTATTATATGTATGTACGTATATATTTTTAATTGATATATCAGTTATATCCCACAAATGTTTGGTACTCCACTTGCCTATTTATGAAATCCTCTCAGTTATTCTAAGGTACTTTTCCATTACCTTACTATGTTGTAAATTTATTTTATGTACAATAAAGATATTACAAACAAACAAACACATTTGATTGGTTACATAAGGCATTGATGAGTCCAGTTCTCACACTACACAAGCAATGGCGTTGCAACAACAATAACAATAAACATTAGATGAATCTTTAATGGTTTTGGTAACTGATTTCGTACGGAACCCACAAATAAATTGACTGATATATTATTCAAAAGATGTAATAGACGAGTGTCTATCTGTGAGGGAAAGTCTGTAAAAAATAATAGCTTAGACTGCTTAGACTATTTACATTAACTTTATGCTTAGAACAGAATGGTAAATTTGATTTCTATCCAGAATAGGCAATATGACTTGCTTCCGCCACCAGTTAGTTCATGTAAACTACTGTCGGCCGGCAACATACAATAACACTTCCTAATAATAATTCCTTGGTACAGTTGTCATTCCTGTGCAAAATCATTTACGATACAAGCGACACGACCCTGGAATTCGCTCCCTTTTGATGTGAAAATATCTCAGTCTGTTGACTCTTTGAAATCGAAATTGCACAAGCTCTGGTTTCAGAATTCTAATATATTGACCAAGGCCGTGTGATTTCCGGCAGACTAGAATAGAACCACTCCGTTTCTTCCCGTGGATGTCGTACAAGGCGACTAAGGGAAATACATTATCAAATATCGATCAGGCCTTCCCAACCCGTTTGGCCAGCGTGGGGAGTGTAGGCCAAATCCTTCTTCCGTCTAGGACGGACGAGAGAGGGTCATGCTCCTGTAGTGGACATTAAAATGGACCTGATGATGATGAACATGTTGAACTAAAGAAACTATCTGTATATATCTAATTATGTGTATTATATTGAGTAGGTATATTAATTTAGGTATGGTACATAAATATATATGTATCTGTGTATGATATGTATGTACGAGTATATATTTATCTAGACATTGTGCTTAATTTTAACTGCCTCGCTAAACTTTCAGTTTCCTATGAGTATTCTATGGTTGACTGGAAGAGATCCCTGATGGGATAAGTCCGCCATTGACAAACAAACAAACACTATAGTTACCTCACTATAGTTGCATAGACAGATCAACTTTAATATCTATTTTTTTCACCTGCAGGTGTCGACTAAAGAAGTATGATGAAGATCTGCCGGAAACGAGTGTTATCATCACTTTTCACAACGAAGCTCGGTCGACGTTACTACGAACTATCGTCAGGTATGTTCACAATATATCATGTATAAAGTCGTTCATAGCATTCATGAATCAAGTGCAAATATTAGTAGAGACGAATGAAGAATTCATTTTAGAAAGTATTTCAGACGATTTACTTTTTTTTCTCGCAATTTTACTAGATAATATCAAATAATACAATAACAAAGAAAAAAATAACTCGTTGTATAGTCAGTTGCAAAGGTACCTACAGAATTTGCTAAGAGTGCCTGTGTATGCGCTTATGCTATAGGCAAATTCTGTAATTTGATAAAAAAAAAATAGCACATATCATGTAGTAATTTTTTATTACTACATGATATGTGCTATTTTTTTAAAAAACTTACGATGTTACATTAGGGTTTATATTATTTTTGATAGCTTACAATTGCGAGTACGCGATTTTAGTCTTTAAGCTGTGTGTGGACTTTTGCAAATGACTGTACATGAACATCACGCTGAAAATGGAACTAAATGTCAAATTAAACACGAAATTGTCAAAAAAAAATCCCGTCAAAAAAGCCGCCCGTTTACACGTACATCATATTCACATAATCAATATTTTTTTTTGTTTCAAATTAACACACGGTTTTCTAGCGTATTTTTGTTATTTCTAAATGCTTATATTAAGTATATTAAGGCCGAATACAAATAGGAAAGGATAGTAATCCTTTCCTATTTGTATTCGGCCTTAACATATTTGCTCTTGTTTTATTATACATGTATACTTATAATAGCCACGTCCACTCCCGATGCCGTCTCGATGCAAACTGACGCCACAAAATGGTCTTTAGTTACACAACGAATCGCGTTAGCGATGTGTGACTGGCGCGAAAATGAGCGACTATTATTAGTAGACCGATCATGTACGAGTACATCCATGTAACTCCTAAGTAGTGTCATACTGTAATCAAGTACAAAGTTAACCTACTTTACTACGACTCGTGCCAACTTCCCCTCATTAGTACAAACTGTTCAATAATGAAGGGAAAGCAAACATGGTACTGCCATGTACGACTGCGAACGACAATGACGAAACTATATTTATTGCTTCTATATAATTTACACTCGCAGGGCTCGTAGTATGACATAATACGTTAGCATAATGATTTATTAAAATAATGATAAATAAATAAATGTTCTTGGACAAATTACATACTGCCATCTAGTTCCAAACAAAGCTTGTACAATGGGTAAATATGACAAATTTGATTTTAATGCTATTGCACCATTTATGACTAAATGATTTTTTGGGTATTACTTTAAAAACTTGGTTAGTACGGTAACAGATATAATACTTATTTATTTTTTTTGTATTCACATACATATCAATACATATAATAAAATCGTAACTGGCCGCTGTCTGTACATTGAAGATATATAAAAAAAACTAATATAGGGGGGCTTTATGAACACAATTGAACCCAAAACAATGATTTTTAGAATTTTTGTCTGTTTGTCTGTTTGTCAGTACGTTTGTGCACGCTAATCTTAGAAACGTCTTAACCTATTTGAACGCAGTTTTCACTAATGCGTTACGGTTTGCTCTACATAACATTTTGTGTTTGTTTCATTTCAATCGGTTCATAAATAAAAAAGTTCTATCAATCTAAAAAATCTATATACATAAAATTCAAAGTCATGACTGACTGACTGACTGATATATCAACGCACAGCACAAACCGCTGGGTCTAGAGATTCCAAATTTGGCACGTAGGTTCCTTATGACGTCTAGGGGTACACTAAGAAATGATTTTTCAAAATTCATCCCCTGGGGGATGAAACTGGGGTTCAAAGTTTGTATGGGGAGACAAGATTAGTTGGACTATTTTATCCGAAATTTTTCAAAAGTACTTCTATAGATAAATGAGTAAACATGTATTACCACAAATTTCACGCGAGCGAAGCCGCGGGCGAAAGCTAGTAAGTAATACATATAAAACACCCAGTACAAAAAACAGACATGTTCATGCACACAAATATTTGTCATGTACTGGGATCGAATCCGCGACCTCGGAATCATAGTGGCCATAGCCATTCGACCACCGAGCTCGTCAAATGATGATGAGAATGAATGATGATTAGTTTGTACAGTCGAGATTAACTGCTTAGAAAACTGTACGGTCACGTGAAAGTTTGACTTCTGATTGTTCATCTTTACTCTTAAATTAGGTGCTAAAGAAGTAACTGATGTACCGTAGCTTATAAACAATTTGTAATACAAAAAGTACGGGTACTGCTGTTGCTAACGCACCATATCTTCTGACCTTAGTGGATAAGATCTTCAAGTTATTTTGCTGTACAGTAGTGTTCTTTACAGAAGACTAGCTCACTGTGAATGTGCATCCTCAGTAAAGTTGTACTATTGCCATTAAGGCTATGGTAACCGCTTTACAATAATTTGACTTATTATTATCGTATTAAAATGACTTATGGTGCAGAGACAGAGACTGACCATCCGACTGGTGCACAGGCTAAAGGTCGCGCAGCGAGCGATGAAGAGGGCCAGAGACTTGGACACTGACCATCCGACTGGTGCACAGGCTAAAGGTCGCGCAGCGAGCGATGAAGAGGGCCAGAGACTTGGACACTGACCATCGGACTGGTGCACATGCTAAAGGTTGCGCAGCGAGCGATGGAGAGGGCTATGCTCGAGGTTTCTCTGAGGGATCGAATCCGGAACGAAGAAATTCGACGGAGAATCAAAGTTGTCGACATAGCCTTCAAAGTTTGCAATCTTATGTAATAAGTAGCAACGTGAGTAAGTGATGGCAGATGGGGGAGGAAGGAGCGGAGGCCACGCGTAGGACGACAAAGCGTTGGACGATCGTCTTCTAGATAGTCCGATGACATTAAGAAAGCTGCTAGATGCGGAAGGCGGAAGACCGTATTGGGTGAAAAGCATTTGTATAAACCAAACTCACCCAAGCAAACCCCGCGTTGTATAAAAAACAATGTATAGGCATGTCCGCCTATCTGTTAACATGTCGCAGTCTAATATTTGTTGTACGTTTTGTTACAGTGTGCTGAACAGAAGTCCAGAACATCTCATCAAAGAAATTATTCTCGTAGACGACTTTAGTGATAATGGTAAGTAGTATTTACTCATTAGGCATCCCTTTTTACGCGATTACGTCTTTAAATTTGCTATCATACGGGAGCAATCCAAAAATGGCGTTGTAGTTTCGAATCTATACTCTACATCCAAAATTCAATCACACAATTGGATAGATCAAAGAATTTATTACGCTAAGTAAGGAGAACATCGCGTGCAGGGGAGGGGGAAGCGCTGCCATTTTGAGATAATTTTAGTGCATATAACGTATTCACGTAGAACACACGGCCGTGTCCATGACACCGGCACACGCCATTTTTTTTTATTCAGTAAAGTTTAGGTGCATGACATACTTGACAAACGTTTGACAAATCAACTTGCATCTTTTTTAGGGTTCCGTATCCAAAGGGTAAAAAGGAACCCTATTACTAAGGCTCCGCTGTCCGTCCGTCCGTCCGTCCGTCTGTCACCAGGCTGTATCTCATGAACCGTGATAGTTAGACAGTTGAAATTTTCACAGATGATGTTTTTCTGTTGCCGCTATAACAACAAATACTAAAAAACAGAATAAAATAAATATTTAAGGGGGCTTCCATACAACGAAAGTGATTATTTTTCTCGTTTTTGCTCGCATTTGATAACGGCAATAGGTAGACGCTTAAAACACCCACATAATATTTAGTTTTATATTTACTTTAAAAATAAATAATTAAATAAAAATAAAACCAATATTTAAGGGGGGCTCCTATACAACAAACGTGATTTTTTTTGCCGTTTTTATAGATGGTATGGATAGAATGGTACGGAACCCTTCGTGCGCGAGTCCGACTCGCACTTGGCGGGTTTTTTTATTTATGCTACGTCGGGTGGAAGATAAGCATACAGCCCTCCTGATGCGAAGCGGTTACCATAACCATATTAACGCTGGCAACATGAAATATCCCTCGAGTACCGCACCCCCGCCTGCCAAGGCAACTCCAACCTGGTACCTCATTCACTCGTCGGAACACAACAACACTAAAGACAATTGTTATTTGGCTGCGGTATTCTGTGAAGTCATTCTACTGCTGGAATGTGGGGCCCTACCGCCAAAGCTGAAGCCTCCGATACCACCGGATTTTTTGATTCCATAAATTGGTCTTAACTTAAAGTTATTGACAAATATCTTCAGCTTACTAGATAGAGCTCTAGGGTTCCTACCACCTACCTATGGGGTGTAAGTGCTGCATCAATATCTTTGAACTAAAGCCAACTTCACCTGCACGCGGTGCACCCTGCTGACTGACAAACGAAGCTCTGGCGAAAAGAGAGGTAGGGAGCGTAATTGTACGCTACCCGACCTGGGAATGTACCTTCACCTCACAGAATACCGCAGCCAAATAACAACTCCTTAGAGGGTTGTTGTGTTCCTGCGAGTGAGTGAGGTCACCAGAAAGGAAGGAAGAAGGAGATGCTGCGTTGGTAGTGAAAAATAATAAGGGGTGGCAGCGCGAGAGTGATATTTTATATTGCGAGCGTTAATATGGCTACGGTAGCCGCTTCACATCAGGCGGGCGGGTATGCTTGTCTGACACCCGACGTAGTATAAAATACCAGCTAAGCTAAACACAATTACCGCCAATTTAAGCTAAAGTTTGATTTTCGTAATCAAAATATTCGATGGTAATCGGTTTCAGCTTCGGCGGTAGGCCCCCTGGGTCGTCCCTTAATCGAATGGGTTTACAGCGTACTAAACCACGCTGCTGAATTTAGAGTTGATAGAGATTACAAGTGCATAAGATCCCATAAAAGCAATATTCAACCGCGTAACACGTTAACAACTCTACCCTTGAAAACTTAAACTTTTTATTTCTAAAGGTGAGATCCCACTGAGCTACTACGCGACGCAGCATAGCTCTGCGGCATGGTGCTATGATGACGCGCCATTTTTGTTTCGTTTGTTTTTCAAAGCAACCGTCTATTGACTACGTATCGCATTACATCAGGAAGACTGTATGCTTGTTAGGTTAGTCGTTATAGTATAAAAAATACTTTTGCCGTTCAAAAACGAATCACCTGACCTGCCGCGTAGCATATACATATAAAAAAAACAACTTTGAACGCAACGCAGTAGTGTTGTATCGCACGCTGTCGTGCACTACCTCTGTGGAGTTTCACCTTTAAGAAGATATATATGAAATTGACATTGTTGACAATGGAATACAAATCATCAGGGCCAGGTGAATCGCATTGCAGTTCTCATTGATTGTCTCGCAAACAATAGACTTCATAACAATTCATTTCACTTCGCAGCCGTTTCTAAGTCTACAATAAGTTCATAACGAGCTTCTAGAAATAAACAATCACAATAGTTACGTAGATGTAATTGCACATTCAATGTCTTTCACTAGTCTGTTCCCAGGACTGCACAATGCTATATAAAGAAAAAGATATGCTATTAAACAGTAATATTAATATAAAAATGATTTTTAATTAGCGATTTGTAATCTTACGCGAACATAATTTTATTTTAATGTATATTATATTATCTATGTATCATAAGCAATGATATTATATTATATAGATATGTTATTAAGCGCCCAATTTTGATACTTAAAAAAGTGACCCAATTGTCACATGCCCCAGTCAGTTCGCGAACGATCGTGGTTTCTAAACGTGGCATAAGCGATGTACCTATTCGAAACACATTTGCAAACTGAGAACTATCTAATTTACCCTCGTACTTTCAAAAGTATATAGTAGACATGGGATTTATGTATACCGTATGCGTGACACACGTGACAAAACTAGGCGTCCGACCACTTAGTATGAATTACTATCACTCGCATACGTAAAAATCTGCTCTGTGCTTTTATAACACAATACTATACTACCAAATTCAACCACTTACAACACGAAATTATTAGTAGTAAAATCATATTGCTTGCCTGTTGTTGTGTGAGTTTGGCACCCGTGGTTCCCATACAAATGAAATTGCAAAAACCATTTCCATTTGATTATACATCGAAGGTTGAGATATCATTCAGATATCATTCGTTGGTCTTGCTAAACACGAACTAATTGCGTGGTGTGAAAAAGATCCAAGAGGGTCGACGTGCCACCGGTGCTGCGGCGCTGGACCCATTTCAAGATAAGATAATTGCGTGGTGTGACATTTGGTATCAAAATCGAGCACTTAGTTAACATATCTGTCTAATTTGTTATAATTGGGTGCCGTATTTAAAATTATGTTTCATTTTACCAGCGGAGGATGGTGCTGCTCTTCGTGCAATTCGAAAGGTTCGCGTGATCCGGAACTCCAAACGCGAAGGTCTGATGAGGTCCCGCGTCCGAGGTGCTGACGCCGCTACTGCACCAGTCCTCACCTTCCTGGACTCCCACGTAGAATGCAACGTGCATTGGTTGGAACCTCTACTACAAAGGATCAAGGAGGTCAGTGTTATTGTTTATCGTTTTCTTATATATATATTTATATTTTAAGACTATATATATTTTAAGACTAAGTATTTTGTAATTAATTGGTGTTTGCTTTATCTGTAGTACCTGAAAGAGCGAGTTTCGCTCTACATTTTTTAGGAGAAAATGAATTTTCCCAAAATTGAGTCCTAGCTAGATGTTTCTTTCTTGTTTCTAAATATAAGACAAATAAATATATAAACAAAACAAGAATGTAAGTTTTCATCAAAGTACAATTTTCTCTGTAACTTGTATACACTTGATGTACCTATTGTATACAATTTTCTAGTACTTTAGTTATATCGCGCGTTGATGATAAAACTGATACTTTTAACAATAACTAGGCGATATGTCTAAACAAACAATAGGCTATTTGCCTAACATTTTTTTCGGTTTGATATGTAGGGACGTCTCCTTAATATAACCATAAGTGAAAGAATTACTTCGATAGCACAAAAATCTCTCGAGATATGGTAATTTGAAAATCACAATTTTTAGACTGCCCCAAAACGCTCCATACAAAAGACTACCGAATTATGACGTCACAGGTTTGTATTTTGTATGCATCAAATCAGAAATTTGTACGACAGCTATGATAGATATTACGTTTATGTGGTTAGTATCAAAATAAAAGTTATAGCATTTTTATTGCTTCTCCAACGGAAATATAATTTTTTAATAATTTCATACTTTTAAAATGGACTTTCCCGCCAAACTTTGATCGACGCTAAAAAAAAGTTCTGACTGAAAATATTAGAATGAAAGTTTGCAGATCTTTATAGTTTTGTGTATTTTACGATATTGTTAAATAATTTATATAATTTTTAAACATTGGAAAATAGCCTATTCTATTATGTGAATTGACTAAAATATTGACGACCCCTGGGACTAGGTAGTGTTGTATATTTTTTTAGATAGAATATACAAGGAAAAATTTACAATCACTGTTTACAGCTGCATCCTAGGATTCGAATTTTTTAATTATTGATTTCGGCCAACTTGCGAGCGCTCTTTTCAACTGAGCACTCAAGAAGAGCTCTCGACTGGTAATCATGAGAGGTCGTGGGTTCGAATCCCGCTTAGGCGAGGGAGGTGAATTTTACTATTTTTAAAATATTTAAAATACCAATTTTTTTTAATGTTGTCGCAAGTGCGCTTCTTCTTCTTCTTCGTCAACTCTTCATCCATCCCACTGCTGGGATACGGCTCTCCCTTCAATTGAAGGGCTTCAACTGCAGGTTGGCGCTTCACAATCACTAAAATGAAACACACAAAACTTATTGCACTCATATAAATACGGACTGCTGTCCATCCGGATTTATTTGAACATCGGAATTTTTACATTCTGTCAGATTTTCCCTTTGTTTGCACTGCGTCAAACTTTTCAATTTTAAAGAAAAGTTGGACACAATACGCGCAGCGAACGTTTTCCATTTCATTTTGTTACAAAAATAATAAAATTTTCTAACTTTGTCCGTCTTTTGTCAGAACTTTTCAAATTTAAAAATGTCATCCCAGGGGCCTACTGTTTGCTTGCAACGGTTGTTAATGTTGTTATCGGTTAAGCTGAAGACCAACAACTGAAGTTGATTTTAATTTTCTAAACTTAAAAAAAACGCCCCTGGGGCCTACTGGGGGGGTATTATTTCCACATTAACCCCTATGATATTGATAAGCAAATTAAACCTTGTTTAAAAAAATTAGGTGTGGCTGTGTCTATGTGACTATGTGTCTGTGTGTCTATAGACACGGCCTTGTGTTGTATTTCAAGCCGCCTAAACTCCACTGACATGGCTTTTTTTTTCGGGGCGGGGCCCCACCACACTTTCCCACCGCTGTGTCTCCTGTGTAGCCAGGGTTAACAGCGGCGACCGCCAAAAAAGGCAATGAACTATGTCCATTGCAGTTCCGGGGGTAAAACTACGGCTGCCTTGGAACTCACAACGAATTTAATCAGAAGAAATTAGTAGGATTAGGAAGCTTTTGGATTTTGACTTCCCCTCTTAGCAATGTGAGAGACAGCAATATGATAATGCCTTACATTAAAAGCCTAAAGAGATGGCTAGTCAAGTGAAGCTCAACTGCCGTGCACCACGGATTTTAAGTTTCTAACACTATTGGGTCTCTATATATTCTAACAATAACGACACCATCGAGCTCCTAAACGTATGAATTCGATTCTATTTAGCCGATGAGATTGATCAATTTATCGGTAGCTAAAAGCATCGATGTGTTACAATCGTGAATCAGATTTTTCTTATATTGTCAATTTAGCAAGGATACATACTGTTTAAGCTATTGCATAGCTTTTATCGCGGGCTTTGAGCGCGGCGACCGAATCAAGAAATTCCGTAACGAAAATAAAACCTAACACCCCCCAATACAATTTTTTTTTTATACCACCAGTGTGGCAAACAAGCATACGGCCCGCCTGATGGAAAGTAGCTACCGTAGCCTATGAACGCCTGTAACACCAGGGGCATCACACGCGCGTTGCCGACCATGTAAGGCTACCTCTTCACGCCCTTTTTGAAGAACCCCATGCTTTAGTCCCCTGAGAAAACCTCGACAGGCAGTTCATTCCACATACTTTATTTCTCAAAAAGTGTACCTTGAATTAATATCAAAGAAAAAACTTGAATTAATATAAAAAAAAAATACTGCATAAATAAATAAATAATTATAATTGCATACGTTGATAAAAAATGCTATGCAGTAGCTTTTTACCGAGTGCCACACGTATTTTTTTATATACTACGTCGGGTGGGAGACACGCATACGGCCCGCCTGATGTGAAGCGGTTACCGTAGCCATATTAACGCTCGCATCATAAAATATCGCTCGCGCGCCGCACCCCCGCTGCCAACGCAGCATTGTCTACGTTTCTGGTGACCTCACTCACTCGCAGAAACACAACAATTCTCAAGCGAATTGTTATTTTGCTGCGGTATTCTGTGAGGCAGAGGTACTTCCCCAGTCGGGCAGCTTAAAAAATACGCTATGCCCTACCTCTCTTTTCGCCAGAACCTCGTTTGTATTACAATTATATTTTCATAAATTGGCTATTTAGCAAGGATTCTTACTACACAATAACGACTGAAAATAACAGATTGTATCGGATATTTTGTCAAAACTGTTATGAATCAATTTAAAACCCCCCGTCGAGATTGCACATAATACTGATTTCAGCGTTATTCAATAACCTACTTTAAGAGCGAGTTAATAAAAATGATATTATTTTGTTACAACTTTGTATCGATGAAATTTGTATCGATAAAATCGATTTAGAACATTGGAAATGACATGCTCGTTACATCAATGTTGAAATCGAAAGGTCGAAATTGGTACATCATGAGCAATTTTGTGAAATGTAGTGTCGAGAGACTAGCATGTTTAGTAAACTGTATGTGATGCCGCATTGAGCAAGCAATTCCAAGTTTATTATGGTAATAATCGATAAAAGTCGATTATAGTTTATTGAAGTAATAAGTAACAGACATCTGATAAATAGGACATTATTGCTATTTAATAAGGTAACATGTTTTTTTAAAGAGAGGATATGGATAAGAAACATTATTACATTTTCAACAAGCCTTAAAGTTATATGCGATACTTGAAAATTAAAACATTTCGTATAAGGACTGTCCATGTGTTATTTTTAACACATTTTCCCCTGTAGATAAGAAAAAAATAAAAGACCCTTAATTTCTTTTCTGATCCTAAGTAGTAATTTATTCCATATTCATTAGTACCTATACCAAAACAATTTCCAATTATTTTTAAAACTATTAATGAATAAAAGTGTAATCTACATAATGTAATCATATTGTTTTTCACAATATTTGACGTAAGCAAATACAAACTCGTCAAATTGTGACAAAATCATTACACGTCAATTTCTCATAACAAGTAGTCGATAAACTGTAACAAAAGTCATAATAAATCAATGTTAGTTAGTTTTGAAAATAAACTTCTGCGAGCAAAGTCATCCATCATTGCATGAATTATTCACAGTACGTTGTGGAGTTCTAGGATGCATATTAACCCGCAAATTGCTTAGTGCGGCGACATACGAAGTCGACAAACATAATCGAGCCCTGATACTTACTGAGTGGAGAAGGTCGAATGACTAGCAATGTCCACTTTGACTCCAGGGTCGCGGATTCGATCCCCGAACGAGACAAATAATAGGTAGGGGAAAAAGTCTTTTCGCATTATAGTATGTATGAACTTGTAATAAAATCTCTTTGGTTATACCATTTGTATCTAGCAGGTTTTGATATCTATAAAAAGTTTAAATTTTAAAAAAGATAATTCCAAATTCAAATTAGGTAAATGTGTGATTTTCATTTGTTTTTTTTTACTGTCAAGATGAGTGAATCTAATGAAGAAATTCGATACATTTTAAAATTTTACTACAAAAAAGGTAAAAATTCAACGCAAGCTGCGAAAAAAAATTGTGACGTTTATGGACCTAGTGCAGTGTCTGTGAGAGTAGCACAAATTTGGTTTAAGCGTTTTCAATCCGGAAATTTTGATGTCAAAGATGCACGTCGCTCTGGTCGCCCTGTTACGGATAAAATGAATGCCATTTCTGAAAAAGTGGAGCAAGATCGGCATATCAGTAGTTACGACGTAGCTGAAGAACTAGGAATTGACCACATAACAGTTTTGGCGCATAAAAAGGTCGTGGTCAAAGACCGGCCAGGCTTCAAAGACTCTGGCGAAACCCGGGTTAACCCGCAACAAGGTGATGCTGTGTGTATGGTGGGATTGGAAGGGAAGATATTCATTATGAGCTGTTACCGCCAGGCAGGACTATCGATTCTGATCTCTACTGTGAACAACTGATGAGATTAAAGCAAAAAGTTGAGAGAAAGCGGCCGGAATTAATTAATAGAAGGGGTGTGATTTTTCATCATGATAACGCTAAACCTCACACATCTTTAGCCACTCAGCAAAAATTAAGAGAGTTTGACTGGGAGGTGTTAATGCATCCGCCGTATAATCCTGACCTTGCACCTTCTGATTTCCACCTGTTTCGGTCTCTTAAGAATTCTTTAGGCAATGTCAGGTTAACATCATGAGAAGACTGCCAAAACCACTTGTCGCGGTTTTTTGAACAGAAGTCCCAAAATTTCTATAGTAATGGGATCATGTCTCTACCTACAAGATGACAAAAAGTTATCGAACATAATGGCACCTACATACTTTAGTTAAATGTAAATAAACTTTATTAAAAAATGTTTTGAATTTTCATATAAAATACGAAAAGACTTTTTCCCCAACCTAATATTTGTGTGCACGAACGAGTCTGTTTGTTTTGGTCTTCATGTTTTCTCTACCCACTGCTGAATATAAGGTTTTCCCTAATGCGGAGAGGCATTAGGGGAAAAAAATCATTCCGCTTCCAGCCGCTTTCAACCGCATTCTTAAGGACAGCCAATTGCCACTTCATCTTCATAAAATTCAATCAAACTCTGAAGGCTATGTCAACAACTTTGGTTCTCTGTCGACTTTGTTCGTACCGAATTCGAGCCCTAAAAGAAACCCCGGGCATCCATCCGAGCTCTCCATCGCTCGCTGTGCGACCGCTTTTTAGCAACCGCGTTTTAGCCTGTGGACCAGTCCGATGGTCAAAGTCCAAGTGTCTGTCAGTCATCGCAGGGAGGACGCACTGGTTGAAGACTTTACTCTTCAAGCATTGGGGTATTTGTGCGGCGAAGATGTACTAAAGAAATGCTGCAAAGAAACATGCCATGAAATTTTGACGAGCTCGGTAGTCGAATGGTTAGCAATGGCCACTTTGACTCCCGAGGTCGCGGGTTCGATCCCCGCACAAGGCAAATATTTCTGTGCATGAACATGTCTGTTTGTCTTGGTCTGGGCGTTTCAATGTATTTAATTATGTATTTACAAAAAAAAGTATTTAAGTACATTTATCAGTTACCTGCGGGTACTAGACAACTGATACACAAGCTTTGCGCTTAATTTGGGACTAGATGTCGCTGTGTAAATTGTCCAGAAATATTTATGCCAATATGGGTCTGTAAGAAACACGCGTAGTGTGTCGCTAACTTTAGCTGACGGACAACATGTTTGCTGATTACGCAACATTCTTGCATCTAACAAATCACCAGCAAGCCGTAATGATCATCGACGAGTGATTGCTGCCGGCAGTAATCAGGCAACCAGCTGCCTATACAATCTTCGACATTATTAGAGACGGTCGGTCCAGTGAGCAAATGCCTAATAATTGCCCAAGGACATAATTAGGCCTAGAGCTATTATTTACTCAGTGCTTCTGGTCTTACGTCCTCGTCAATGACTGGCAAAATTATTCGGCATGAAGACTCAAAGAGATTTAACTATATTATTAACTAGTTGGTGCCTGTGACTGTGACGAACTTTCACGTGAACGTTCACGTAAAAGTTCGACCCTTTTGTTTGTTTGTAAAACTTTATTGTACAAATACATAAAACCTAAAATACAGAATAACATACACAATGGCGGACTTATCCCAGAAGGGATCTTTTCCAGACAACCAAAGAATGCCTGTAATTTAATGTTTTAGGTCAAGGTTAGGTACAGTAAGTAAAGTAGATAAATAAAAACGGTAATTTAAAAAACTAAATAACTCGACTGCTTTTCTGTGTAACTAGGAAATGAAAAACCCCTAAAACAAGAATACATGTAGCAGTCGAGACCCATTCTAGATATGGAGGCTTAGTGAATTTAGAGCACATGTAGGGTCCCGACTGCTACATGTTTTCTTGTTTTAGGGGTTTTTCATTTCCAAGTTACACAGTAAAGCAGTCGGGTCTTTTAGTTTTTTAAATTTCCGTTTTTATTTTATGTTTTTTAGTTTTATTTATTTTGATATATGCGATGAACCTCGAGCTAAAATCCATCGAGCCGCCCAGACTGCGGTGCACATTTGCATTTGAACTTGGCGCCAAAAATCCGCCATTTTGATTTTTTTTTATTTTGACGTACCTAGTGTCACTCTCACAGTAAATACGAATCTAACGATACCTCTCAAGCTAAAATCCGTCCAGCCGTTCGGGCTGCAGAGCGTGCCAAACAATTATACATACATACTCTCGCAAAACATAACCCTCCTTCTGTCACAGTCGGGTAAAAAGCAGTAATTATAAACGCAAATAAAGCAGGAAGTTCTGCCAAATTTCATCCCGAGCCGTCCGTCCAATAACTGATTGATCGACGCACAGTTCAAACCACCGAGGTTCGAACTGTGCGTTGATAAACCAGTCATTAACGGTTGCCTTTTATAGGTACAGATATTAGCGATCGCCCGCGACTTCTTCTGCGTATACTTTCATTATCTAGTATTATTACTTATACTGTGCTTTCATATACACATTCCTCCTTCATATTACATCCAATTTACTTTTTTATAAAAAATGTTTTTTAGTGTTCTGCATAAAAATTATACGATCATAACGAAATTAGTTTACAATAGATAAATAAATAAATATTGTCAGACAAATTACACAGCGCCATCTAGCCCAGCCTAAGACAGACATACTTGTTCATGCACACAAATGTTTGTCCTATGTGGGAATCGAACCCTCGAGCGTTGGTGTCGAAGCCGCGTCATTGACTGCTACGCCACCGAGCTCGTCAAATATTAATCAGAAATACTTTAAGATATACTTTATATATTAATCAGAATTACATAGTTATTTTTAGTTGGCATATTATGTTCGTTTACATTTCATTTGTAACATATTTGGTCTAGCGATGTTCACGGGCCGGGGTGCGGTAATGTCAAGGTTTCGCTCCAACAGTCATGACTAACATTATGCTATTTATATGTCATTCGCTGCTGCCCTTTGCTACGTTTGCGTGGGATTTGTATGTTATTTATTTCATTTGTAAGCAAATGCATTCCATAATACGCTGTGAGCCTGTGAATATTACGAGAAAAACGTGTAAGTTAAGATTTAAAATGCGAAAATTGACAAGCTCGGTGGTCGAATGGTTAGCAATGGCCACTATGACTCCGAGGTCGCGGGTTCGATTCCCGCACAAGACAAACATTTGTGTGCATGAACATGTCTGTTTGTCTTGGCCTGGGTGTTTTCTATGTATTATAAGTACCTACGTATTTACAAAAAAAAATGTATTTAAGTACATTCAGTTGTCTAGTACCTAGTACCCATAACACAAGCTTTGCGCTTAATTTGGGGCTAGATGGCGCTGTGTAAAAGAAATGTTCTATGTAAAAAATGTTCAGAAATATTTATTTATTATTTATTTATAATATATTTTTAAGTTTTTATAGGTTATAGTTTAAAAAAAAATAGTTTACTTACTGCTTCTCGCTCATCAAACCCTTTCATTTCATTAAGGGTGTAAGTGGTTCATCAACCATCTTTGAACCAAAGCCAACTTCACCTGCACGCGTTGCACCCTGCTGACTGACAAACGAAGCTCTGCCGAAAGAGAGGTAGGGAGCGTAATTGTAAGCTACCCGACTAGAGACTGTACCTCCACCTCACAGAATACCGCAGCCAAATAACAATTCCCTTGACGGTTGTTATATTCCAGCAAGTGAGTGAGTCACCAGAAAGAAAGGAGATGCTGCGTTGGCAGCGGGGGTGTGGGCGCTCGAGCGATAATTTATGTCGCGAGCGTTAATATGGCTACGGTAAGCTTCACGCGTAGTAAAAAAAAAAAATTGGTATGTACTGACAAATCTGTGTAATGTGAATCACGGCTAATCTCTATCTAAATGTTAATTATCTCATCTATTGTTTAGTCGACTATTCATACATTCCTAAGCATTCTCAAATTGATGTCAACAATGGCCGTGTGAGTAATAGAATAGGGTATTGTTTTATTAAAAAATATTTATAATATGATTAATGAACATATTTTCATAGTTTAAAACAATTTTTTTTATTCGTTTTAACTAAAAAAGCACTAATAGATTTCGACAACGTTAACTTGATTGAGGGTTTGATTGTTTGGTTTGATTTTCTGTAGCGTAGGGTCCAATCATTTGTCAATTCATAGCATCTTGTCAAATGTCTTGTTGACGTCTTGTGTTGTGTTGTCTTGTTGTTTTAAAGTTTCACTGTCAAAAAATTCAGTACATTTGGACAATCTGGGCCCGACGCCTACCTAGCGAGATCTAATGTCAGAACAAATATCAAACATCCCCATTAGTATGGAATCTACTCTACTTCAGCTGTATGTCGGTATATGGCGCTATTTCGATTTCATACAAAATGAAGTTAACTTTATCAAAAACGAATACGTAAAAAACTCTCACTCAGCATGTGTATTGCATTGCATTAGGGAACCCCTTACAGCGATATAATCCTGAAGCACACTAAAAAAAAAACTGGACAAGTGCGAGTCGGACTCGCCCACCGAGGGTTCCGTAGGTACGTAGTATCATTATTAAATTTGATATTTTTCATTATAAATAAGAAATAATGCGTCGAAAAAATTAAATAAAATATATTTTGCAATGTGTACATCAAGCCCTTTTATATGATACCCCATTTGAACTAGTAATTTCAATTTGAAATTTCGACACCCTATAAAAAATATAGACCCCCTATTTTTTAAGATCTATTTACAAATGTATAGTTTTGAGATTTATTCCTGTACTTGTAGTCTATTACGATGTTACTTGCCAAATTTCATAGTTCTAGGTCAACGGGAAGTACCCTATATAGGTTTTGATTCCCTTGAGTGTGTCGAAATATGCGTTTTTTGCTGAATAAACGGCCGTAACTTTTTTCTACGTAAACTTAGCAGTTTGATTTTTTTTTAACTTCATGGGACCGTAGACCTGAGTATACAGTTCAAATTTCAGCTTGATATCTCCACGCATTCTCGACATAGAAATTCTTGACAGACAGACAGACAGACAGACAGACAGACGGACAACAAAGTGATCTTATAAGGGTTCTGTTTTTCCTTTTGAGGTTTGGAACCCTAAAAACATAAGTTGAGATAATAATAATAATAAATATTCCTGGACAAATTACACATGGCCATCTAGTCTCAAACTAAGCAAAGCTTGTATCTCTTTTAAATTACGGGTCAAGCCCGGTCATTTGATAGGCGTGCGCGGGGATATAGATCCAACGCGTAGAGGCCTCTTTGAGAAGTTTAATGTAATGTTGTACGCCCGCCGTGACCCGCTCCAGGATATGTCAATGGAATGACATACCCATGAGCAGGTCTCGACAGGCGTTGAGACTATTGCGAAGTGTGATGGAAAATAAATGGGTTATGGAGATGAGATCTGGGTGAATTAAATACCTATTACAGAAGAGGGACGGACGCCTGCCATAACTGCTTCTATTGCTAGTTATTTGCGGCAGGCGGTAGCTTGCCACTCACTAAATGGGCCGCCGAAATGCCAGGTAATCGGCCGGGGGCAACACCGGTGTGAGTGACTCGGGGATGTCGAGAGTGCACTTCCGTCCACCCCTGGAGAATATAGCACTAGCGGCTCCTCTCTGGACGGCCAATGAAGGCAAGCCAGAGCTGAGAGTGCTGCGGGCCTTCTTGTATTTACACTCCGACCGATGAAGTCACGCCGGAGACGAAGGCCCTAACCGACTCTCTGGAGACTCGGGTCCGTGGTGTCGTTACTCACACAACAGCTCGCCACCTGCCCAGCGGATGCCCAGCGGACAATATTCCTGGACAAATTATACATGGCCATCTAGTCTTAAACTAAGCAAAGCTTGTAGGTACTATGGGTACTAGATAACTGATAATACAAGTATACTGAAATACATCTTTTTTTGTAAATACATACATATAATATACATAGAAAACACGCAGACCAAGACAAACAGACATGTTCATGCACACAAAATGGCCATTGCTAACCATTAGACCCCCGAACTCAACAAAGTAAAATAATAAAGACAAGTAAATATTATACAAACAAATAAACTCTATCTACATGAATGTACAGCCCTAAAGCCTGCCGTACACGGGTACGAGTAAAATCGGAAGTAAAATGCGGAACAACCAGCATGCTAAGGATAGAACCAATGAAACCAGTTGTCAATGTAACGCCGCCCGTCTTCAGAAAGAAAGTAGACTGCTTGCTTTCCTTACAAAAAAATAACCTCATCTATATGAATATAATAGGAACAACCAGCATGCTAAGGATAGAAGCAATGAAACCAGTTGTCAAAGTAAGGCTATAGTCAGCAAGAAAGCAGACTGCTTGCTTTCTAACGCTGCTCTACCTGTGTGCTAGGCTTAAGTGACTCGATATATGTAATTCAGGAAATAATAGTTACGTACCACTTGTGGTCATTTGGTTTCGAAGCACCGATTTTATATCAATTTTACATAAATGCATCCATTTGTTTCTATTGTCCCCATTACCGATGATTGAGTCATCATCGGTGTCAATCGAGAAACGCAATTGCAATGTACGAACAAAGTTAAGTAACCCATAACGCAGTCAATCTTCTGACGATACTTTCTATATCGCTTCTGGTAGCCTTGGTTGCAAGTATTGGCTGTTTTGACTTCAACCTATATATATCTCACTGCGGAGATATAGGTCTCCCCTCAATTGAAGGGATTTATACTCACCAAGTTGGCCGTGTGGTTTCCGGCAGACTAGAATAGAATCACTCCGCTTCTTCCCGTGGATATCGTACAAGGCGACTAAGGGAAATACATTATCCAATATCGATCAGGCCTCCCCAACCCGCTTGGCCAGCGTGGGGAGTGTAGGCCAAATCCTCCTTCTGTCTAGGACGGACAAGAGAGGGTCGTGCTCCTGTAGTGGAGACTATAATGGACCTGATTATGATGATGATACTCACCAAGTTGCCTGTCATGGGAAGCACCTTAGTCTTACAGACTACCGCAGCCAAATAACAATTCCCTTGGGGGTTGTTGTGTTCCTGCGAGTAAGTAAGGTCACCAAGAAGCAACGAGTTGCTGCATTAGATGGGGTGGATTTGCAGCGAGCGAACGATATTTATGTCACGATCATTTATATAGCTACGGTAACCGCTTCATATCATGCGGGCCGTATGCTTGCCAGCCATCGTGGTATAAAAAAATTACTCTACCAACTGAGTGTTGACGGAGGCTTGTATTTTCAAGCCGCCTAAAACACACTGACTTGTCTTAACGTCTCTAATTTAATGAAAACATTGACTCTGTGCCTGACTATGACAATTTATATATAGACACTCCATATGCGTACGTACGTGAGCAACGGCAAAGTAGTTACTCAAACTATCTTTTTATACAATCTCTATATATTATAATCTCTTACTGTAGCAACTTCTATACAGAAAGGCTATTTATCTACAACTTTTGAATTGTTATCGATTAGCACTAGTCGCGTAATGCAGCGACGGTATATGGCGGGTCACTGCGTCAATCATCATCTTCATCAGCCGGTATCTACTCACTGCTGGATATAAACCTTGTCCAATGCTTTCCACCAAATACGATTCTCCGCCTTCCGCATCGAGCTGCTTTCTAAAGTTCATCGGACCATCTAGAAGGAGGGCTGTGACGAGCCAATTGCCACGTCAGTGTGCAAACTTTAAAGTATAGCCTTTAATAGTCGATAGTTTTGGTTCTCCGTCATTAGACGGATTAGTTTGAGGGACCGAATCCGGAAGGAAGAAATTATTCTTCGTTCCGGGTTCGATCCCCAGAGAAACTCTGGGCATAGCCCTCTTCATCGCTCGCTGCGCTACCTTTAGCCTGTGGACCAGTCCGATGGCCAGCGTCCAAGTCTCTGCATCATATGTCATTGCAGGGAGGACGCACTTCTTAAAGACTTTAGTCTTCAAGCATAGGCGATGACGAGCTCGGTGGTCGAATGGTTAGCAATGGCCACTTTGACTCCGAGATCGCGGGTTCGATTCCCGCACAAGTCTGTTTTCTATGTATTATAAGCATGTATATACAAAAAAAAATGTATTTAAGTACATTTATCAGTTGTCTAGTACCCATAACACAAGCTTTGCGCTTAATTTGGGACTAGATGGCGCTGTGTAAATTATCCAGAAATATCTATTTATTTTATTTATTTAGGTATCTGTGTGGCAAAGATGTGCCGTCTCTTCCCGAAAGCTGCCCAGCCCAGTCGTATGCGTCTATCTCGATCTCTTTATGTTGTTGACAGCGTGAATATCGGGCAAAAGCCTTGCTTTCTTCTGGCCACAATAGAGGCAAGTAGAACGCATCTGTAGATAGAAATATCTTAGGTGCCTGATGCTATTTCTGCAAATACCCCAGCAGGTTCCCACAAACTACCAACTTCCATACAGGATGTCTCGTAATTGATACGAGGTATGCGTGAACCACATTCGAAAGCTCAAGGTTTCGTGCAATGAAGAAAAATAGTATAACTACGTGATGAACTCTTAGCAATGTGAGAGACAGCAATATGGCAAATAATGCATTAAAAAAAGAGATGGCTAGTCAAGTGAAGTTCAACTGCCGTGCACCACGGATTTTAAGTATCTAACACTATTGGCACAGTTTTAAAAGCATACAGTTGGGAAGCGAAGGTACTTGCGCAGAGCAAGGGAGGGGAACCCGCGGAGAAGCGGGCGGTGCGGTCAGCGTCCCACAAACAAGCGTAGTTTGTGGGAGCCACCGTGAAGGCAGTCACGTGCGCGTACTGAGTGTTTTAAACGTTTTTTTTAATTTACGTTCAGTGATTCCTATTTATTATGATGGTGAATACAAATTGTTCTGTATACGGTTGTAACTCGATGTCGGAACACATCAAGAATTTAAAATTTTATAGATTTCCCCGTGACGTAAGGTAAGTTTTTTCTATAATTTCGTAAAAACCTACCTACTTTGTCTTTGTTGAAATGTATGTAGCTATATTGTTGGTGAAGTGCAAGGTACTCCAACTATAAGTATACAACAAATAACCGAATTCTTGTGCTCCAACGACAGATGACTAAATAGTTAAGTACTTCGTAACTCGAACTCCAACCTAGCGGGGTTTTCAAGTGTAAATATGTAGGTATATATATTCTTTACGGCGCATGCTCTTGCCCAAAGTGTAATTATTATGTTTACACCTTCTTAATAGTTGGGAAGTCGGACACAGAAGGAGTAGGTATTTGTCTAATATCCAACTGTTATGATTTTATTTAAACCGACAGAAAAAGACAAGGTTCTATATTCACCTATATTCAAGATTTCTGGGCAAAGATATTAATTACTATGTATGGCTGTGCCATTTCTAACATAAAATTTGTCTCTGCGACTATATGCACGTGCTGTGTGTGGGACGAACCTATGTGTATGTTTATGTTACGTAAATGTACACTATAAACTTTATAAACAAATGGGACACCAATTTTTAACTTACACTCTCATATTTATTATTTTCGCTGTCGAAAAGCCAAATGACTCATCGGTTCGTGACAAATTATCTCCTTAGAATGGCCTATCCATACCTAGTAGTTAAGATCTTTGTTTCAGGGCTAGTTTCTTTTTTAAAATTTTTTTAAGCAATCACGTTTTTTGATAATTTTTATTTACTTTTTTATTTTACACATTTTAGTTATATATATACAGTAAATTTTGCTATCCAGTCATTGCATTTTGGGTATTGATATTCCTAGTTTCTATTATTAAGTATCTTGCGAAAATGAAGCGAGTAAAGTCGTAATCAAATTAAAATCGTTAATTGTTTGGTACCTACATCAACTTGGCTGGCACCAGAAATCCGCTATTTTTTTTTAAATTTTGATATACTCCGTGACACTGGTGCAATAAAGAAAAATTTTACAACTAATCAAAATTGGTTCAGCCGTTTATTAGTTACGAATGAACATAGGGACTTTTGTCTTCGCCATAATAAGTTAACATACCAACACCAACCAGGTGCTGTAGGAAACAATATTTTTAGGTAAATTATAGGTAGGTATTATTAAAACAAGTACAGTTTATATCACAGCCATGCTTATGTTTCCCCCATATTTTCATGATCAAATTGTTTATCCGAATGCGAATTCATTATATTGTTAAATTTAATGATAGAAAATTGAAATCTAAAAATAAACCTTCACGTAAATATTTAGCAGTGCAACATTTGTAAATATGTATATTATATTCTTGTTGATAAATGATTATAAAAATATTAAAGATTATTTGATTTCGAATTTTGTGACAACCCTTGCATATCGGCGAACGACCGCGTGGATACCTACGCGGGCGGCGGCATCGTGCCACGTCAAAGGCGATTCCCTACTGTATGAAAAATAGTAATACTGTGCTATTGGGGACCTAAAACATTGAGTTGTTACCTGATTTTATTTACCTTACCTGATGTAGCTTCATTTGTATACGAAGCAAAATGTCAGCTAGCGATTATTGATTTTGTAGCATGTCCTCTATGGCAGGCATCATCATAGTTCTAGTAAAAGGTATAAATCAATTCATAACTTGGCGCTTATAGACATATTCGAAAGCATGTACGAGTATATAAGGTCGTTTTACATCAAGCGCAAATATTGTAAGGGTGAGGACAATTAAATAAGGAAAGTAGGAGAAGAAAAAAAAACATTTGGACTGGAAGAGATCCCTATAAGGGATAAGTCCGCCTTTATACTACTTTATTTTGCATTTTATTTCTTGTTATTTTATTTTTTATGTACAATAAAGTTATAACAAACAAACAAACATTTATTTGCACATTACACGGTACTATACAAACAAGTCAAACAGACATGACACAATCTATAATAATAAAAGGCTTTGTCCTCACTGACTGACTGACTGACTCACTAATCAACGCACAGCCCAAACCGCTGGGTCTAGAGATTCCAAATTTGGCAAGTAGGTTCCATAGGATGTCTAGAGGTGCACTAAGAAAGGATTTCTCAAAATTCATCCCCTAAGGGGGTGAAATGGGGGTCCAAAGTTTGTATGGGGAAACAAGATTATTTGGACTATTTTATTCGAAACTTTACACGAGTACTTCTATAGATAAATGAATAAATACGTGTTTCAGGATTTTTCAAAATTCAACCCCTAAAGGGGTAAAAAGAGGTGAAAAAGTCTGAAAATCGTCATGGGTATTGTTTTTATGGTTTATCGGGTTGCTGATTACGAAAACAACAACTATTTTATAATCCAACATAGCCGACGCGACATAAAATCAAATCACACTATGGGGGTGCGATGGGGTTGAAATGTCATAATATCGATATATAATCAACATTATATGGTTTTCTGGGACGTCAATTACGAAAATGGAATCGATTTGACAATATAACACGGACACGAAATTACTTAAAGGATTTTTAAAATTTTACCCCTAAGAGGGTGAAACAGAGGTCCAGAGTTTGTGTAGGGAAATGAGATTAGTTACACATTTTATCCTAAACTTTACATGAGTACTTCTATAGATAAATGAGTGAACACGTTTTTCAGGATTTTTCTAAATTCAACCCAAAATAAAGGAGTAAAATGGTGTCAAAAAGTCTGAAAATCATCAAGGATATTATTGTTTTTATATTTTATCGGGTCGCTGATTACGAAAACAACAACGATTTTCAAATTCAACGTGGCTAACGTGACCATCATCATGTAATTTTTTTAAACTTTGATTTATCCTTTTTAGGCTGATGGAATAGGACTTGTGTGTTGACTGAAGTGTTATCCTACCTAATAGGTTTTAAATTTGTATTTGGCGTTAATCAGTGCTTATATGTACAATCACGGGCGGTCGGCGCGGCGTTCTTGCATCCGTATTTAGTATAATTAAAGGTACTACTTGAAGGTGGTTGCGTTGCGTGTTAGGATTCACTTGGATAATCTAAAATGCAAAAGCTAGATAGTAAAAGACTTTGTCAACGCACAGCCCAGACCACTGACTTTGAATATGTGTTCCCTATACAATGTAAGCGCGCACTAAGATGGAATTTTCCGAAATTTCACACCTAAGAGGTTGAAAATAGGGGGTTGAAAAAAAAACCCTCTTTTTGGAAATCTATTCACCTACGATTTTGAGACTTGGTGGAATAGTTGTTCATAAAAATAGGGTTTATGGGTTACTGATTAACTTTTGACCAGCGCCAAGCCAAGAAATGTCTAAAAATGTTATATTTATATTTTAATTAACTCATCACTAGATGGCGCTATACCTAGCATTTGTACAGCGCGCTATGCTTTCGTTATTAAGGAATCAATATATCCATGACGGTTAATCGGTCACCTCATCCCAGTAGTTACCCCCGGGGGTATTCCATCGCGCGCGTAGGGCGTAAAAAAAAATGCACCTTTCAAATGAAGCTACATTTGATGACGAAAACTAATTGAAAAACTTATTCTAAGTACCGACTTTATCTTGATGTCATTGTTTAAAAGTACCGAAATTCGTATATTAAGTAGGTATACCCCATACCTACTTAATATACGAATTTCGGTACTTTTAAACAATGACATCAAGATTGACTAAATTTATACTTCTGGAAGGTGTGATGATGCCCCATACCATTATAGCTGTGGAAGGTGATGGAGCTGGCCTGTTCCGCTCCATCTCCTACCACTTGCATGGAACGGAGATGTATAATCAGGAGGTTCGTGCCACCATTGTTCACGTATTAAACAACTAGAACGATGAGTTGTTGAGTGAGGACAGTAAGAGATGCGCTGTTGAGGAATCTCTCTTTATACCCCGCCTTCCCATTATTCCATCAAACCACCCCGTTCAATTTAAGAGACTTAAATTTCCCATAAAAGTGTTTTGCTATGATCATTAACAAAGCTCAGAGGGCAGTCTCTAAAGGTCGCTTGCGCTGACTTGAGACAGGACTGTTTCTCTCATGATCAGTTGTATGTAGCTTGCCCAGGAGTAAGTTCTCCTGGAACCTTGCAATTTTGGCTCCTGGTGCGAATGCCAAAAATATTGTTTACCGGGACGTCTTAACCTAAATGGTACATGTTTGTAATAATGGTCAATACGAAACTGTCCTTTAAGGGGAAAAAATGAAATACCTGGAATCTTAACAAAAATGGACGCAAATCAGGAGTGATCCCGTAGCGAAGCACGGGTACTTTGCTAGTTATTATATACGAAAATTGAAAATACTGTGCAATGTCACAAAATGGTACCAACTCAGTATTAAAACCGAAATATGTAGCAGACTCGGCACTGATTTTCAGTTAGGACTAGGTGCGAAATCAAAGTGTGATTTAAGTAAAAAAAACACCTGGAAAACTTTGTGTTCATTAAAAAAAAGGGTTAGGTTTTATGAACATGTGTGAACGTTTAAGCTAGCGGCTTATTTGATGCCATTTTGACATTTTCCTATTCAGTTTGTCATATAGTTCCATAGTGTTCGTGATGGTCGTGTATATCATATATAGCTTTAATTTTTCTTATAAAAAAAACCTTAGGTAATTTAATTTAGATAAAATAACAGCAAAATACAATTAAAGTAAATAAAAATAATCTAATGTTAAAATTACTTAAAAATAAAACGAATAAACAAATACAATATGTACTATTTATTATATTTTTCTTATTAATTAGATCTCGATAGACAGAAAATAAGGTAGCGTGTAAAAAAAATTGCATGAAATGCATTCTTATGAGTTCTTTATTAGAATGAAGAACTCATAAGAATGTATGTGCAAATAAATTATAGGATAGGTCCTATAATTTATTTGCACTTGATGTAAATCGACCTTAAATATCGACCTCTTGGAATTCATAAATAAACGATTAATAATAATAACCACGCTTCTACTCGACGTATCAAGATAAAATATGCATCGTTTTAGAAGTAAGTTTTTTTAAGAGAAGTAGAGTACAGCTTATTTCTATGCTGCCCGATTGGGGAAGTACCTCCATCTCACAGGTCACAGAATACCGCAGCCAAATAACAAATTCCCTTGAGGGTTGTTGTATTCCTGCGAGTGGGTAAGGTGACCAGGATGTAAGAAGTGGCTTCGGCTTAGGCGGTAGGGCCCCAGATGTTAAGATAGATTTTCAGTGACGATGACTGAAAGTGAGTAGTGAGAAATGTGACTGAGAGTGAGTGAGTGATGACTTTGAAAGTCGAATTCAATTTCATGGATGGATGGATAGTTGTTGCGTAATACGGGAACAAACACACAGACGGACACACAAAAATTCATAAAATAAATTGTTGAGCTTCTATATACTTAAAAATCTTCTATGTAAAAAACATCGGCAAGGCAACAAATTAGAAATTGATTATATGTATAGATTACCCGACGACCCCGGTGGTAGAATGGCTAACTGTGTCCACTTTGACTACGGGATCGCGGGTTCGATCCCCGCATAAGACAGTTATTTGTGTGCATGAACATGTCTGTTTGTCTTGGTCTTGGTGTCTTCTATGTATTTACAAAAAAAAATGTATTTAAGTATAATATCAGTTACCTAGTATCCACAGTACAAACTTTACTTAGTTTGGGATTAGATGGCAGAGTGTAATTCGTCCAAGAATATTTGTTTTATTTGTTTTTGTCACTAGCTGTGCTCGCGACTTCGTCCGCGCGGATATTTATATTATTTATTGATATTAACAAAAATAAACACAATTTCTAACTTAAAAGTAGCCTAATTTATTATCCTTATTATATCAGCTATCTGTAAGTGAAAGTTCCCGTCAAAATCGGTCCAGCCATTTCAGAGATTAGCCAGAACAAACAGTCAGACAGACAAACAGACAAAAATTGTAA
Organism: Hypsopygia costalis; assembly: GCA_937001555.2. Classification (NCBI taxonomy): domain Eukaryota; kingdom Metazoa; phylum Arthropoda; class Insecta; order Lepidoptera; family Pyralidae; genus Hypsopygia; species Hypsopygia costalis. The sequence goes on along the minus strand of OW443338.2, from coordinate 23,546,212 downwards.
AATATGTTATTATACCGTATATATCCTATATGGATGCATGTAGTAAAAAAATGGTTATTTTAATATTGCAAAGAGACCCCAATTTTATATATATGTACCTATAGATGAATAAATAGATACATTACAATTGTTATCCTTTGAATTTATCAAAACTGCACAGAATATAATTCACGCCAGCACTTTACAAATAACTAGGTTAGGTTACTCAAACGCAGTGAGCGGAAGACACGTTCAGATATTTATTGCGCAAGTCAGATCTTCGGCAATCCCTTCACCCCTCACGGCTGGCGTAGCGGCCTGGCGGCGGACTGGCGGACGGGCGTTATGAAATAAAATTGTTAACGCATTTGTGCGACTTTTCCGTAAGTTTATACTAGACTAGGCCAGATTCTACCCCATGGGGCCGAAATCGATTGGAGCGAGTAGATTCGCTGAGTGTATATTTTCCATGGATTTCAATGGAATATGTATTTGATGATCATTCCTCAAGGACATGATCGATCTCAATTTTTTTTCGACACAAACCTCTGACATGTCGATTTCTTTAATTGCGACGCGTTTCATCAAAATCGGATTAGTGGTTTAGGAGCCGATTCATTTCCAAGACTAACGCGACGTATACCTATAAGCACGCTCGCTCCACTCACAAATTGGCATCTCTCACTCAGGTCGTATCTGGGTAAGATAAGATAAGATAATTTTATTTGCGAAAATAAGGTATGATAGATAAGGTATGGTATAATAAATAATGTTCAACTTATTCTACCCTCGCAGGGGCGTGCAAATGTTTGTTTACAATTTACCAGTTACTTTTTTAATTATTACATTTCATTAAATCTGTCATTTAAATATTCATTTACAGTATAATATGATTTATTCAAAAGCCATTCTTTTTATACTTTTTTTTTTTTTTTTTTATACTACGTCGGGTGGCAGTCAAGCATACGGCCCGCCTGATGTGAAGCGGTTACCGTAGCCATATTAACGCTCGCAACATAAAATATCGCTCGCGCGCCGCCACCCCCGCTGCCATCGCAGCATCTCCTTCCTTTCTGGTGACCTCACTCACTCGCAGGAACACAACAGCCCTCAAGGGAACCGTTATTTGGCTGCGGTATTCTGTGAGGTGGAGGTACATTCCCCAGTTGGGTAGCTTACAATTACGCTCCCTACCTCTCTTTTCGCCAGAGCTTCGTTTGTCAGTCAGCAGGGTGCACCGCGTGCAGGTGAAGTTGGTTTTGGTTCAAAGATGTTGATGAACCACTTACACCCCCCATTCACATAATTTCTTTAATAAGTGCATTCTTAGAGCTTAAAATTGTCAGGTAGATGAATAAAAATTCTTTTTGCCATGCAGTGCACATTGTCAGAATACAAGGCTAGCCTCTGTTTAGGTACAACTAATCGGGTCTTATGCCTACTTCTAGAAGATACACAGTCACCATGCCTTATAAACAAATATTGGTATTTTGAAACAAAAGACTAGATGGGGTAAGACTTGATGGCAATTTGTTTCAAAGATTAATGCCTGGGAGTTTGTTCACATGGAGATTTCTTTTCTTTTTGTAAATAAACACCTACATACATATGATACCTAAAAAAACACCCAGACTAAGACAAACAGACATGTTCATGCACACAAATGTTTGTCCTATGTGGGAATCGAACCCACGAGCGTTGGTGTCGAAGCCGCGTCATTGACTGCTACGCCACCGAGCTCGACATAGTTCTATTGATCTCGATGATACATCTCATCATAATGCAATTAAAATGTTTTTCCTATAACTTTACAATGGTTTTTGTGTGATGCATATATGTACATCCCTAGCCCGGTTATGATAGAGAATAACAGCTATTGAAGCTCGGACATTCCATACAGCTTGGCCGGGGTAATTTCAAAAAAGAGATCGATAGACGCATTCGATTTGGCTGGGCAGCTTTCGGGAAATTGCGGCACATCTTGATGCCGCAGTGCCCAGGATTTGCTGCGTTTTGGCAGCGAAATTAGCGGCGCACGAGCGATTTTTCTATTTTTTTTATACTCAAGTATAAAAAAATATTTATACAATTTTTTAATCTCGCTGCCAACGCAGCAATTCCTTCCTTCCTTTTTGATGAACTCACTCACTCGCAGAAACACAACAAACATCAAGTTAATTGTAATTTGGTTGCGGTATTCTGTAAGATAGAGAAGTACTCTAGTCGGACAGTTTACAAATACGCTGTACTGTATCCTACCTCTCTTTTGCCAGAGCCTATTTTGTTAATCGACAAGGTGCACCACGTGCAGGTGAAGTTGGCTTTGGGTCTAAAGATCGTGGTGATGGCTCACTCCAAGTTTTTTAAGGTTCTGACCACACATATAAGTATGTAGTAAGTAAATTATTTCATATTTCACTACTACGAACGAAGGCCTTGCGTCACCGCGCGCGCCGCTCTACCACACCGTTTACTGAACGGCCCTCGCGCGGCCACGTAATTCGAAGACGCACCATTCCGGTTTGAGCCATGACATTCGCAGTCCAAGTCTTTTCTCGCGACCTTGACACCGACTTCGGTAATGAAAGGTTCTAGTCCAGAAGGCGTGGTATTGTACGGCTTTATTGTATATCAACGGTTGTGTTATGTATCGATAACTGTGGGCGGTAATGATTACGTTCCATTTTCTACGTGCTTGTTTGCTCTTATACATAGCATAAGATCCGCCAACCAGCAGTTGAGCAGCGTGGTGGAGTATGCTCCAAACCCCTTCATTTATGGGGAGACCCGTATCCCAACAATAATGGGATGATTATGGGACGATATAAAAATTAATTTACAAACTGCTTGTTTTTATGGTTACATCTGGTATTCACAAATTTTTAAAAATATCGTTTTAAAAAAACGTTTTAGAAAATGCCTTAATCTATACTCATACATTTCTCCGAAACAGCTCGTCCGATTTTAATTTTATTTAATGTATGTTTGGTAGGTATGAGAATAGGTCGTAAAGTATTTCATGTCGCTAAACAACGTTTACCGGGTCAACCAGTAAAGAAAAAAAAATGTGGAGAAAAAAAATAAACGCTTCAAAGGCAGATGTGGCCGTCCCAGAGCAACTTTAGCTTGTTAATTTTCTTGCTCAGATAATAATGACCGCGAATACTACCTTTCCTCCTCCAAAAGGTCTTGACCCCAGAGGGTCTATTTCTCCTAAATATTTTAACAACTTAGAGTGGAAGTTGACTGAATCGAGACGGAATTATGAATTAACTGAAAATTGTATACCTACTTGATTTCATTCATTCATTCATTTGGTATTGACGAATGAATTTGATATTAATGAATTAATGAATTCTTTTGCGACCAGCAACCATTCTTAGTTTGTTTTATTTTCAGTCCTACGAGTAGTTCGATATAATGACACTTTATTAAAAACACAGTAGGTATAAATTATAGTACTATGTATAGTATGACCACTCCCTTCCGCTCTCTCGTATCGACCTCACCTCACCTCTGAGACAAAGGAGATTGCCCATTCGTGTATGGAAAAAAGTACTGATAATAAAATTGTTGTGTCATCACTAAATACCTTCACTTCGTTTTATGTCATCACTAGATACGTTCTAGAAAGTTTGGAGGGCATTGGTTTATGGGACGGGGGCCCACCACACATTCCCACCACTGTATCTCCTGTGTAGCCAGGATTAACAGCGGCGACCACCAAAAAAGGCAATGAACAATGAAGTCCATTGCAGTCCCAGGGGTAAAACTACGGCTGCCTTGGAACTCACAACGAATTTAATCAGAAGAAATTAGTAGGAGTAGGAAGCTTTTGGAATTGACTTCCCCTCTTAGCAATGTGAGAGACAGCAATATGGCAAATAAGGCATTAAAAGCCTAAAGAGATGGCTAGTCAAGTGAAGCTCAACTGCCGTGCACCACGGATTTTAAGTTTCTAACACTATTAGGGACCTAAAACATTGAGTTGTTACCTAACACATCGATTCCAATAATATGAATTGCAAAATCGTCTGAACGCTTGGTAATTCTCCCTTGTTGCTACCAAATCTGAATAGTATACTACCCCGGATGCAACTTGCAATGAATTCAACATGTCATCCCGCTCCCGCTGCCAAAGATCACACTCCCAGAGAACATGGTGTGCTGTTTGATCGAATTCAGAATTAGCAGTAGAACATTCGCATAAGGGCGACGGCACTAATTTAAACGAAAAGAGTTTAGCTTTAAAATTGCCATGTCCAGTTAAAAATTGCGCAACGGGGTGGTCGACTTCTAACCACTTTTTCTTTAATCTATCTCTTACCGATTGAAAGAACAGATACAAGTGGCGTCCTTTGGTAGAAGTTTCCCACCTTTCCTGCCATTCAGACAGCAATGTTTCAAATACTTCATTAATAGGTTTGAACAGTCTAACTATTTTTTCACGATCACGCGTTTTCAAGAAATCAGGGACCATATTTTTAGATGTATAGTACATTGAAGCGCGGCGTTGTACTTCTAAGTCTACCGGTAACACACCTGCTAGCACGGGTAGTGCCTCGGTGCTTACAGTTCTATACGACTTACATAAAAATATCAGAGCAAGGCGCTGGCTTTGAAGTAATTTACGACGTGCTGCACCTATAGTAGCCCTATCTGCCCACGCAGGTGAACCGTACGTAACACAACCTAAGTATGTGGCGGTATAAATAGTTTTTAACGTTTTGAAAGTTAATCCCCACGTAGAGGTAGAAATTCGTGTTAAGGCATAGAAATTCTTTTTTGCTTTTTCACCTACTTGCTTCATGTGCTCAATATAATTAAAATTTCTGTCCAAAAGCAAACCTAAGTAACAAACCGAACTTCTATTAGCAACAGATACTCCATTAAAATGAAATCGCGGTGAAACCTGTAAATTTCCCTTAAGCAAGAGTTGATATGTTTTATGTGGCGCAAAATCGAGACGATTACGATAACCCCAATCTGAAATTAAGCCTAGGCTAGTGTTGGCTAGTTTCTCTATGCTAGATCTTGAATTTGCATTGATTAATAAGAGACCATCGTCAGCGTAACCAGTTAACGAGCACCCTTCCGGTAAGGGTAGGCTAAAAAAATCATCAAAACCGATATTCCAGAGATACGGTCCCAACACTGAACCCTGGGGGCAGCCCTGCGTGAGCACCTTTGAAGCAACATAATGGCCAAGTTTTAATTTAGTTGTACCATTCAAAAAGTACGATCTAATGAGAGAGTAGATATTGCTAGGGCAACCTCTCACCTTAAGTTTCAGCAACAACATTGGCCACCAAGCATTATCAAAGGCACCTGAGATATCTAAGAAGATAGCTACAACATACTTGCTCTCCGAGAGTTCAACAACTTTGCGCACTGCGAGCGCAGCATCAACAGTAGACTTGCCAATGGTGAAGCCGTACTGATTTTTATGAAATCGCGGGCCACCGGGCAGCAACCGTGGCACAACCAAGCGCTCAAGCAGCTTACCCAACGACGGTAGCAGAGTAATAGGACGGTAGGACTTCGGATCGTCCGGTGGTTTATCACCGCCTTTTGGTATTATTTTTATAACACCACTTCGCAAAATGCCAGGGAAATGACCTTCTACAATACACCGAGTAAGTATTGTTAAGATAGGTTCAGCGGCTACTTTACAAGCTTCTTTAATCATTCTATTCGAAATCTTATCATCACCGGAGGCTTTATTTGTAGGCAAAGCTTTAACAATAGACATAAATTCATCCATCGACGGTACATTTGATATTGGAGTAGAAGGGCACATATCCGCCGCGCTCCTAACCTCACGATGGTAGTCACTGTCACTATCGGCGCAATCATCAGGAATTAACGCATGCAGAATTGTCTCAGCGGTCTCTTCTACACCAAGGGTATGTGAATTATTAAATTTTATATTGGATACGTATGCCTGATCAATCCGCCTATTTGCTTTAAATTCGTTATATAGGGGAGACCACGGACCCTCACTATTTAATTTTTCTACAATACGTTTTAATAAATTACCTTTGGATTTTTCAACAGCAGCGCGATAATGAGATCTAGCAATACGCAAGTCACTTAGAGCTGTTTGATAAATTTCTCCCTCGATGTTACGTTTCTTTAATTTTGAAATCTTACGTCTAGCGGCACGGAAATTCCTACGCAACCTAACAAGGGTATCATTCCACCAATCGCATCGTCTGTTATTAACTATAGGTTTTCGGCCTAATGCAATGTCAGCGCAATACACGAATGTGTCAGACATAATTTCAACACTTTCTGTGACTGTAAGTTCACTACGAGTAAAATCCTTAGCGCGGGAAGCGAAAAGTGAAGCAAAGCTTGCCCAGTCGGCATTCTTAGTTTTATATTGAAAACCTATTAACTGTTGCCGATGTAAGCTTTCAACAACTGGGGAGAATTCACATACGATCAGACGGTGATCACTACAAGAAGCTTCAGGAAGAACGCGCCAGTTTTGTATTCGGACGTCTGCACTAGAAAGTGTGACGTCAATAAAAGACTCGCCCATAGGGCTACTAAAAGTAGGTGGTGCTTCAGGGGTATTGTGAATATGAAGATGCATTTCAGCAATGAACTCTTCAACAGCAGAGCGTCTGTCGGCATCGGTCGCTCTCAACTTGCCGTGCCATAATGGTGATGATGCATTTACGTCTGCCCCTATAATAACCTTATGACCGGTAAGAGCATGCAACACTCTTCGTAGGTGATACAAATGCGAATCCACAGGGTCAGAAAATTGAAAATAACAACTGACTACAAATACTCTCAAATATGGAGATGTTACTTCAGCTACCGCACAGTGAGTGGACATTAGGTGATTGATTGATGTTATAGTAAATCCGCCTCTTGGCGCATATATACCCGCGCGCGACTTGTTATTAAGTTGTATAAATTTACTGTTTAATTGCGATCTTTGGTACTGCTCTTGAACTAAAACAAGGTCGAGCTTATAGTCCGCAACGAGCTTATCTAACTCGGACGTTGCAATTTTGTCGTTGTGTAGATTTAGTTGTGCAATTACGACGTTAGCCATAGGTAGTATTTAAAATATTGAACTCTAACCGAGCTGCGTATGTGGGACAAGACTCTGACCCGATCTTGTGGTCAGCAGTCTTTTTTTGACGCCTACAAGCTGCGCATGTAGGTTTGAAGTCTGCTTCAGACTTCTTCAGACATTCCCGTGAGTCGTGTGCTTCGGCGCAATGAGCGCAGGTGGGGTTATTCGCAGAGCAGTATTTACTGACATGCCCATATTGCTGGCATTTTAAGCAACGCACGACTTCTATATCGTCCACGAATCTACATGTGGCAAAATCTATAAAAATCTTATCTTTTGTCGAAATAAGGTGTTTGCGTATTTCCGGGGAGATTTCGACTCCCATCCACTTCCTGCCGTAGGCAGTAGGACGACGACGCACGATTTTTATGTCTTTTAGGTAATCCGAAAATGTAATTTTTAATTCGTCCTTTATATTCTGATTATATAACGCGGCTAAAAATTTTGTGTCGTCCATTGTGTCCGGAATATCTTTTATAATAATACGCGGGCGGCGTCCTTTGGGCTTTTCGAGCTTAAGTCCAACCGATTTTATGCTTTCAATTGACTGCAGCTTTTTAATTTGAGCGTCATTGGAAACGCGTACTACTACACCGGATTTCGCAGTTTTCTTGACCCCTACAATTTGAAAGCCATCATCGGATGGCTTAATGGCTTTCATAAGTGCCTCCTTAGTCGCTTCGGATGTTGTGAATTCCGCCGATCGTTCTTCAGTTGGATAGGCTACGACGCAGGGCACTGGCTCGCGAGTTTGAACCGGCTTAATTTGTTTTGGCAAGCGAAGTTTTAGTTTTTCGGCGTACGACTCGCTAGCCTTAGTTATAGGCGCAACGGGGTTATTTTTTGCATCTAATTTTAGTGCTAATAAATCTCGTTCGACAAGAGCGAGCTTTTTTTCCGAAATAGCGAGGTGTTTTTCCGCCGTGGCTGACTTTATGGCTAGCATAGATATCAGTGAGGTAACTCGTTGGGTCATGCCCATTATTGTCGATTTATTTGCAACGCCAATTCGCGAGGTCTGCCCGATAATTATTTCATTAATTTTTGCCAGACATTCAGAGGATTCGCGAACAAATTCTACATAATCAATATTTGGATCAACAATTTCAGCTGAGGTGCTAAGGCTTAAATTGTGTAAGTTGTCTATGTTATCTGTGCTTGCTGACCGCTGTAATCGCTTTTCATCGGGTGATAAATGGCTTGGCGATATATCACCTAATGTTCTCTTAGCATTAGTTGCCGGCGGAGATCGCGGCGTCAAATTACTACGGCCAAAAATTGGTGTCGTGCCACCAGGATCATCGGTATTACTAGACATTTTATTTATGTTACGAGTTAGCAGGAATAAAACTATTACCTATCAAAATAAAATTTTCCCCGATTCAGGGGTAAATTTATAAAGTGACAACACTGAGAGACTTTGTTGTACTAATATTAATACCAATAAAAAACACTAATAGAATAACAAAATATGAAATTATTACGTACCTTTTACGGGCCAAACCTGTTTTACGATTGATGCAGCTGCAGTCAAGAAGCACAAAAATATTTTTTTTAGTATACCTACTAGTTTGCGAATAATAATCACTGTATTTACTTATTTACAAATAAAACCTAAATAAGATCGAAATTTAAAGCGAAAATGATAAATTCAGATGAGATCACCAAAATTCACCGAAATGCCCACACACTTTACGAAACAAATTAATAAAATTATTTAATTTGCAATATTAAATCGCACAGACAGCTTAGTTCGACCGTCTCGCAGAAGCGCGGGAGGGCATTGGTTTCCGGAATTCAGAAATATTAAATAAAATGCGTTTGATTTTAGGTTATGTTAGACCATACCACAGTATAGTACTACGTAAACGTACATCCAACGAATTAGCAATATCATTTTCACGTCAATTATTGTCAGTACTATATTAAATGGGATTTTAAAAACACAAAACATTCAATGATTTAATAATTAATCCTAATCGATAATATTTGATTCAAGAATCAATAAGAAACCACATCTCTATCGTGTGACATATTTATAGTAGTGTTGCCAATTTAGCGATATTGTCACTAGAAGTGGTGATTTTTGTTTAAGTGTTAGCGACATAAAAAAGATTTTACGACAAAATCATCAGATAGGAGTAGATTACAGGTGTATTCAGGCCCGAATAGTAATAGTAAATGTGTAAAACACTGGTTTTAGCGATTTTCTAGCGACTTTTGTTAATTCTTGGGATTTGCATTTATAGGAGTTGGCAACTCTCATTGGTAGGTACCGCCATTATGGTTTTATTTTAGATCGGAAGTCAACAATAAACTTAAAAATTCTGATAAACTTATCCCCGAAGAGAACTTTTATGAAAACCTACTGTAAAATCAATTGTTTATTTTAGAACTTTGACAGTAAACTTTTTCCTAAGACAGAACTAATTATATAAGAGTACTGCCCGTGGTCAATGTCCTTTAGAACAGTTTGTATGGCGCCGCACCCACACACGCTCATTCACGCTCTGCATAGACGCCATTGTTTATGTAAACGACTCGACATTTGTATGGAGTGGCCGGGGTATGATAAAAGCTTGAAGTTTCTTAATGTGCTTAGTGATCACATTAAAAAAAAACAAATGTCAAGTAGTATTCTCGTTGATACGAGAGGCCAAAATTACATTTTTTTAATATTATTTTATCAAATTATGTAGGTATTTTAATATTTGTCACATTAACTTGATATACCAAACTGACATGTATAAAGATTGATTATGTACATGCAGATATTTGTTGTTATTGAATAAAATTGATTGTTTAATTGATTACATAGTTTTCACAATTTTCTTTTACACAATTTTCTTTAATAAAGTTCAGTGCAAGTTTCCTTTAAACTGAAATAATTTACTATTAACTTCCAAGACTAGTTTTCTTTGCTCCTAGTTTGTGATATCTTCATGGATAGAAGCACGTTAAAGCCAGACATTATCTTGTAAGAATCTTTAAGACGTGCAGGCATCTTTGCTCGCGTTGCTATGCACTTTATGTACACTAACATAGCCTTGCAGTGTAATCAACAACTTCACAAAATGGAGCGCAGGAATCTTAAAGGTATTGCAGTTAAGAAATTCTTCGCTTTTAGTTTTTATGGCTATAGATGGCCTTTAATTAATCAGCAGTTTTAGAATGTAGGTATATTTATTTATAAAGCAAAAACTGGTAACATATAAAGTGTATAGGAATAACGTTGAATTATGTACTGCTAAGGGACAACAGTGTTGCAAGTGTTCTATCAGGCGAGTCGTGTTTGCTACCTTAGTGGTAAAAAAAATGTCATCACCATGTCATCGAAAAGATACAATCATTATTATGATTGTACCTAGTATGCACTTATTTTTTCTCTATCTACGAGTCACAAGGTCTATGGTCGCGATGAACTACATACCCACATTTTTTTTGTTTTGTTAGTTTATTAATTTATCATTCTCCCTCCTCGTTTTTTTGTTTGTAGCCTCAGCCTTTTATTTTAAAAGGCTACCGTTACTGACTGATCCATCATTGGACGGATCGGGGTTGATACCGGCTAAGCTGAAGCCGATCATAATCGAATTTTTTGATTGCGAATGTCAAACTTCAGATTATATTTATGGTACCTGTGTTTAGCTTAACTGGTATTTCGAATCAAAATATTCAATGGTAATCGGCTTCAGCTTCGGCGGTAGGACGCCGGGTTGAAATTGGCCATTATGACGTAGGCTAAAGGATGTTTGAAAATTCCTAATGGACTCTGGGATACGCGCGTATGAAGCCAGCAAGCAAGCTAGTAATTTTTATACGTATTGTGAAATCTATTATATAATATATTTCATATTTGTTACATTCTGAAAGGATTTATCTGCATAATAAGGTATCGCATGCATGTCATAATATGTGTTAACATTGTCTCGAGTACCAATCGTGGCAAGTGCTCCATTTGACTTCATCCCGACGTTTCGTAACGATTTGTAATACCATTACCGCGTACAATCTCTTTCATTCGATACCTTCTACTCATTTTATGTAATACATCCGTGAATAAATCAGTGGCTTCTTTAAGGCCGAAGCACACTATTGACGCAACGCGATGACACCAGAGCGGCAATTCTTGTAATTAAAATTGAATCAAAATTCAGTTTCGATCCAGTCTCGATCTTACAAATGTCACATTTGATATTCTCGTATCACAATATGAAACTTCAAAGTGTTATTAAAGTGTGATTACATCGAAATATGATTGAAAATTAAACAACTAAGATTGTTATGTCGGTCGCAATAAGAACTGATATAAATTCGTGATAAAAATCGACTAGGTATACAATTTTCAGTCAATTCATCATTCAATCTCGATTCGGTAAACTTTCATTCTGTGATGTAAATTAATTACGAGATTCGGCCTTCTAATGTGTAACGTGCGCTGCGTTGACGCGTCGATACTACACGTGTTCGTAGTGTAATGGTTCACACCATAGTGTTGATAAATAGATTTTAGAGCATTTTTTTTTTGCATATTTAGTCTAATAAATAGCACATAAGCTTTGGGCCTGCCCGATGTAAAACGGTTATCGTAGCCATTTATTAATACACTTGCAACTTGAAATATCGCTCGCATGTCGCCATCCCCGCTGGCTAGGCAGGAACTCCTAATTATTTTATGATATTATTGGGTCACTGTCATGTTTGAACAGAAACCAACCTCATCTGATTCCGAGATTGTCTCTACCCTAGTATGAACGTAATTGTGCTACAAAATAAAATTTCCTAATGCACGAGCAGAATCCTACGTTGCAAATGTCTATAGGCTACGTTAACGTTACGTGACATCAGGCAGACTGTACGTTTGTTTTTCACCCGATATAATGTGAAAAAAAAAAGTGTGATTTAGGCCATCTTGGAATTTAAGATGTATCGAAGCAGGAAGTACTAGATAAAATCATTGTCATGTTCGACAAGTTGCAACGCGTTGCATTTCAATGGTGTGTCCTAGCCTTTACTCATATTATTTTTGACACGAATTTTACAGTCGTTGTAGTAATTTTAAAATAAAATCTAATACATCAACGATCGAGTAAAGAATCGATCAATGTCTAGACTGCGAATATCTGTTATAACGTTTCAAGATTTTATGCGCAGGAATTGGATATATTTTTCGTTATTGCGTATATTATCCTCCACGAGCGAAACCAGCGTAGGCTGCTAGTTAAGGTTATTAAAATTCGAGCACCGCAGATGAAACGTGACCGCATGCACGGAAACTGTCGGATGAATTATTAAACATTTGGAATTTTCCTTCCTTGTGTCCTGCGTAAATTAAGATACTTATATCCATAAAAAAGAAAAACGCTTCGTCGTTAAGTAGAAATTGAAGCAGATTTTGTTGTCTCCTTAAATTTATAGTTCAGCCACACCCCGGCCACTCCATACAAACATCGCGTCGTATACTACTACATTAACAATGACGTCTGTGCAGAGCGTGAATGAGCGTGAGTGTGTGCAGCGCCATACAAACTGTTCCAGATTTGTCTCAGAGGGGAGGTGAGGTCAACACGAGAATTCAGATGGATTCACGAGGTTGCGATCCATTGCGATTCAAAACATCGATTCAAAGAAACGAGCATCCCTAGTTCTCTCCATCGCTTGCTATGCGACTTTTAGTCTGTGAACCAGCTATTCAGATTTATTTTTGCAAATATTTGCAATATATGCATTTGCATACGCGAAATTTGCATTTTTAATTTATACTTACAATTACATCCTTCATGATGTATAGATTTGTCATTATCATCATAATTAACGTGAAGCTCGCTAATCAATTTCAATGTATTCAAAGGCTATAGGTAAGGTATGTTCTTTTGTACTTGAGTATACATAGAGTACACAACTGGATGCACAGCTAATAAAGCGTGGAATTTTTATAAATTACAATATATGTATTAATCAATCCATTTAATTAGTTCTAAGTTACGTAAACAAGGAATTATTAACCTAGACAAAAAACGTGATTGCAATTTTAACATTTCTTTTTATTATGAAGTAGACATCATGCGCCAACACCATTTCGTATGGGGAAAGCGCCCCGGGGCCCTACCGCCGAAGCTGAAGCCGATTATCACCCAATATCTTGATTTGAAAAATAGGTCTTACGTTTAAGTTATTTCCAAACATCTTCAGTTTAATCGGTAGAGCTCCATCGATTCCACCAGCTAAGTTAAACATAAGTAGCATAAATATAAGTCGAAGTTTGATTTTCGCAAACAAAAAATCCAATGGTAATCGGCGTCAGCTTCGGCGGTCCCTGAGTCGCCGCCGGCAGGAATTGCAAATAAATTAAAAAAAATAGAAAGCTGACTCCATAGATAATTAATTATTGAATACATCTATTCCGCAACATCCGATACCGCGTTTTTGGTACTAAATATTTTAAAATACTTTTATAAAATAACACAAACAAAAAGTCCCCTTGTTATTTTATTTAATATTTACTTATAGTTAGTAAATCTTGTAGACTAATAAAAACAATAAAACAAAATAATGTATGTATCATGGTACGAAAACAATTTTGATTAAACTTTTCATGACATTGACATTTGATGTTATCCCCTATATCCATTTTTTTTCTTTCGCTGACGTCATATTACAACATCCGTCCGTCCATCGTCAAACTTAATTCATCCCACTGCTGGGACGGCTACGGGTCTCCCCTCAATCGAAGGGGTTTAGAGCATACTCAATATTTTTTTCTAATTTTAATTAATTAGATTTTGATTCATAATGACCCTCCAAACTCCAAATGTACATTTCTATAATATAATCTGTATTCTGTAGCTTAAACAATGTTTCATAATAAATGACCTCTGCTTTATCAGAGTGCCTGAAAGCTCAGACCTGTTCACGATGTAGAGCCACGAAATATCGGTCACGGCTCGCGTGCACTCGCGGACAAGACAATTAAGTTATTATACTTAGTTGCTACGATGTCGCCGGTCAAGGGTATATAAGTATACTGTCCGACATTGTTCAATTTCATAAATTATAACGGTAATTATGTAATTAATACTGAGCATTGTTTTATTCAAATTAGCTTTAAGATAAGATATAGAAGTCTACACTAACTTATTATTTGGGGTGTAGAGGTTCATCAACATTTTTGAACTAAATCCAACCACATTTGCACGTGGTGCACTCTGTTGACTGACAAACGAGGCTCTGGCGAAAAGAGAGGTAGGGCATGACGTATTTTTACGGTTAAACTCAAAAACTATTGAACAGATTTTAAAAGTTATTTCGTCTATAGAAAGCTATATAGGTATACTCTTTAAACTTAAAAAAAATATATTTTGACCCTTTAAAGGTTATTATTATTATTATTTTTTATACTACGTCGGGTGGCAGACAAGCATACGGCCCGCCTGATGTGAAGCGGTTACCGTAACCGTATTAACGCTCGCAACATAATATATCACTTGCGCGCCGCCACCCCCGCTGCCAACGCAGCATCTCCTTCTTTTCTGGTGACCTCACTCACTCGCAGGAACACAACAACCCTCAAGGGAATTGTTATTTGGCTGCGGTATTCTGTGAGGTGGAGGTACATTCTCCAGTCGGGTAGCTTACAATTACGCTCCCTACCTCTCTTTTCACCAGAGCTTCGTTTGTCAGTCAGCAGGGTGCACCACGTGCAGGTGAAGTTGGCTTTGGTTCAAAGATGTTGATATACCACTTACACCCCAAAAAAAGTTATTGCACCCTTGCGAAGCTGAGGTGAGATGTAAATATATTGCTAACAAGTATTTTTTTTTGTTTCAGGATCCAACACGTGTAGTGTGCCCGGTGATCGATGTGATCAGCATGGATACGTTCCAGTACATCGGCGCGTCGGCAGACCTGCGCGGCGGGTTCGATTGGAACCTAGTGTTCAAGGTAAACAGCTCTCGATTCAACTCGATACGGTCGAGTCCTTTCAGAAGTTACGTTCACTGATTGGATTGAATTCGATTTCATCTGTGGATTTTATAGTAACAATTTTATATTTCTGCCTTCTACTTTTAAAAAAATCCGTGAATTCGTGGGCATAATCTATAGTAAATGGATAGTTTAGCCCAGCTAGGTAATGCTGCTAGCATTTTGAGAACGAGTCCACATGGGCCAAATTTTTTACATTTATTTTAGTTTTAGGTTAGTTTTTTTTGTATTTATTATTTTAGCAGTTTTAGGTACTTTAGTTTTATAGGTGTATTTTATGTATTATTTTATTATTTTAAAGAAATAAATAACTAAATCTATAGTAACATCAACATTGGAGTATCAAGACCCGGAAATAGTTCACCTGATGACCAATTTTCGTAATTATTTTACGATTGCAGAACAAAAGTTGACTAAATCGAGATTGTATTGTGAATCGACTAAAATTATATAATATGTACTTGATTTAATACATTAATTATTGTCAATTCTACGAGTAACTGATAGCAAAACCATATTCTTAGTTCGTGTAATTTTCGTCATAATTAGATATAATCCCTCTTAAATTAGACTTTGAAGTTTCATATTGTGATACGAGAATACCAAATGTGCCATTTGTGAGATCGAAACTGGGTTGGAATTTTTGGCCACATTATCCTCCTCCTCCTCGCGTCGTATACCTCATTACTGAGGGTCGTGACTCCCACGTAGGAACATCTTCCTTCTAACAATTTTTCTCCAACTATTGCCATCTTTCGCAGCGTGGAGGGCACTGTGGAGATTTGAGTCCAGAGATGTGCGGATCTGGTCAGACCATCTCATTAGGCTGCGGCATCTTGGTCGTTTGCCGTCAACCTTGCCAGTTGCTATAAGTTGTTCGAGGTTATGACCATTTATCGCTCCTTTCGAGCGATGTGACCGAAAAACCCCATCACCACATTGTAATTATGAGAATTGCCCGTCTGGTTTCAATCATATTGGTTCAATATTACTATTCGCAAACCATCAGGCTTGATGGAATATTGCAAGAAGTTTATGTCTTTGGAAGTCAGAGATATCACCACGCTTTGCCGGGGACTTTATAACTGCTAAAAAAATTCGAGGCCGCAGAGCCCGAACAAGCACCAAACTGGGTGTAAGTAACTCACCGCGACCTTTAGAGCCAAAGCAAACTTCACCCGCACGTGGTGTTTCCTGCCGAGTAGCGAAAGATGCTCTAGTAAAAGAGAGGTAGGGTACAGCGTATTTGTAAGCCCGATTGAGTAAGTACCTCCACCTCACAGAATACCACAGCCAAGTAACAATTCCCTTGAGCATTGTTGTGTTCCTGCGAGCGAGTGAGGTCACCAGAAAGGGAAGAGTTGCTGCGCTGACAGTGGGAGTGGTGCCTTGCGAGCAATATTTAATGTTGCAATCGTTAATATGACTACGGTAACCGCTTCACATCAGGCGGGCCGTATGCTTGTCTGCCTCCCGACGTATTACATAAAAAATCATATTATATCATTTTCTTACCCATATCATAGACTAAGTACTTAATAGTCCTCCCATACTCGCTCCGCTGGTTCAATCCACCAAAAGGTGGTCTGCCCTTTATTTGATCTGGATAAGGAGCCCCGACTCGTGTCCCTGTCGCACCGGGCTTGACAACCGGGCGCATAAACCTTGTGCTATCCTGTAGTTCTGTTTACCTATGCCTATCACTAACTTGTGGGGTAATCAAACGACTAATGAGTTAATAAAGAGTTAAAAGCGCAGTAGTACAAATACTTCTTACATACTATTCCTAAACATTTAAAATTTAATCAATGCAATCTGATTCGATGGAGATGGAGCGAAGGACAGAACTATGCTCAGAGTTTCTCTAAGGGATCGTCGGAACGAAAAAATATGTCAGACATAGCTTTTAGAGTTTGCAATTTGAAATGTCGATGGATCAGCCATCTGCCTAGGTTTCGTCGAAGATTCAGTAATGACAAATGGGGGGTGGAAGGTTTTAAATCCTCACTATCTCTATGTAAAAAGCAATCGACCCCCCACTCTTCCGCCCCTTGGAATGCGGATGCCTTTAATTGAATAATTTGATAGAGATGCGATGATGAATGCTATCTGGGATTATCGATTTGGTCGGCTCATGCTGCTTGTTTGCTCGATAATTCGATTGCGGAGCGTAATGCCCACACTTCACGCTAAGCAAACAGTTCTGGTCAGTTTATTTTCATAAGTCCCAATACGGCTTACCTATATGTCAAGTGGCAATTTAGACACATAAAACCAACATCATGTATATTTTTATATGAACCTGACTAAATAAGCTCGCTGGCATCATTGCGCGTCGGTCTAATCGAATACGCAAAAAGTTAAGCAACGTCAACAGAAGCCTGTATATGAATGGGTTTTTTATCTTAAGCTCCTCCATAGTACCAACCGTAAAATCGGAGTACCTACCGGTTTGAGCACTGACCCAGTAAATAGTAGACATGGGATGTATGCGTGGCGCGCATGTCAACAGCAAGCTTCCAAACGCTAGACATAGTATGGATTTCGATCAGTCGCATACGTAATATCGGGTGTAAGTGGTTTATTACCATCTTTGTGCCAAAGCCAACCTTACATGCACGTGGCGCACTCTGCTAATTGACAAACGAGGCTCTGGCGAAACAAGGATAGGGCTAGTGTAATTGTAAGCTGCCCGACTGGGGAAGTACCTCCACCTCACAGAATACCACAGCCAAATAAGCGAGTGATATTTCATGTGGCGAGCTTAATATGGCTACGGTAACCGCTTTACGGCGGGCCGTATGCTTGTCTGCCACAATCGTGGTAAATTGATTTTATATGCTTTAATCTGCTTTATACTTGTATGACAATATATATACTAAACAACCAATTACAACACGAAATGATTAGTAGTCTTATAGTAGTCTCGTAGTAGTTAAACTCTACTGATATTGCTTGACCATCGTTTGGTACGCTTGGTGCCATACAAATCTAGTTGTATACCATTTCCATTCGATTTCTTTTTTGTGGGTTCGAAATTTATTTATATTAGGTATTATTATGAGATAATACTCAAAAATAATTGATCGAGGAAACGAAGCTAGCCGAGAGGCATGAGGCCTATTAGTAAATCGAGTTGGGGCGAGCGCAACAACGTTTTTTTATTGTTTATGCAAGATAACTTTCGAACCGTTTTCGAATCTTTGTTACGTCTAACATAATTAATTGAATGAATAAACTTTCTAATATAATATTCTACCCATTCGCGTGTACTGGGATTCCAGCCTATCCCGAGAAAAAAGTAGACCCGCATGACCTGGGTATAGTCCCCTATCCCAGCGCGCCGACCCTATTTCAAAAATTTATTTTTCCAACTTCCCATTATCCAGAGCCTTGAAACTTTTATTAAAAATTAGATGGATATAGTCTAATATGCGTCAAAAATTTAAAAAGTGACACTGGCAGTACAAAATTTTTCTAAAATCAAAAGTTTTGTTTATTATTGTCAAAATTTTTGCGCGTCGGCGATATCGGGTGGCGGTCGGCTCGGGTATTTTAATTATTTATTGTGATTAAAGTGTTTATTTCTACGGTTATTATATATCAAAAGAATCGTTGTGATGTGTACTTCGTGTGTGTGTTTAGTTAAATGAGTTTCGAAACACTCATGTTTATTTATGAACACGAAAAGTGGGCGCGCGTGGAAAAATCAACATGGCGCTGTTGTGTGTGTTGTTTGTTTACAATAATTAATATGCTATTTTAGTGTTTTAAAAGCAAGATAAGTGAATAATAGTGTATTGTAAACATATAAAAAATAGTTTTTAACAGAAATATAGTGGTATGTGTAAATAATGACATTTTATGTCAGCGCGCCCGCAGGGTTACGATCGTGATTTTTGTATGGGGACGAATCCGTGACTGGTGAGTAGTACTGATACTATTTATTTTATTTCTCCACACTGTGTAAACCTACGAAAGATATTAATATGTCATTTTAAAGCTGAAATAGTGTAGTTTATTTCAATATAAGTCTGATTGCTTCGAAATGAAAAGTTTATTGATAAAAACTTGTTCGAAAAAAAATTTTCGAGCAAAATGTTGATATACTTGACTTTTACTTTGTTTATTTTTTACTTTAGCTTCAATTATAGCAATTTGTGACAATGTAGTCTCATTCTGTATATTATAAGCTATCCATAGGTATTTTTTATTTCAATATAGCTGTAGTATTACGCCAGTTATAACGATTTTTGTTTGTATCGTCCGTATTTTGGGACCGCCGAACGGTTATGCCGTTCGGCGGACACGCGAGGCCTCCTTGGGTTGCGAACCTGGACACGCGAGTGGATATGAAGATCAAACAAAGGTAATTCAAAATTTTAATATTCTAGTAGCAACTAATCGTTCCGACGATTTTGCAACTCAATGTTTTAGGTCCCCAATAGTCATCATCATCATCATCGTGTCATTTGAGTCTCCAATACAGGAGCACGACCCTCTCGTCCGTCCCAGACAGAAGGAGGATTTGGCCTACACTCCCCACGCTGGCCAGACGGGTTGGGGAGGCCTGATCGATGTTTTATAATGTATTTTCCTTAGTCGCCTTGTACGACATCCACGGGAAGAGACGGAGTGATTCTATTCTAGTCTGCCGGAAACCACACAGCCAGTCCCCAATAGTGTTAAATACAAATCCGTTGAACACAGCAGTTGAGCTTCACTTGACTAGCGATCTCTTTAGGCTTCTAACATCTTATTTGCCATATTGCTGTCTCTCACATTGCTAAGAGGGGAAGTCAACTTCCAAAAGCTTCTTACTCCTACTAATTTCTTTCGATTAAATTCGTTGTGAGTTCGAAGGCCTTGGAACGGTAGCCGTAGTTTTACCCCCGGGACTGCAATGGACTTCACTGTTCATTGCCTTTTTTGGTGGTCGTCGCTGTTAATCATGGCTACACAGGAGACACAGTGGTGGAAAGGTGTGGTGGGCCCCCGTCCCGTTAAAATTCTAGTAACAAGTTGACTGGAGAGAATGTAAGGTCATTTAAGGCGTATAGCATAGATGACCATTTAGATGATTCATAATATTGATGTGTATTGATGCAACAGTTGTAAACATTAACATTTATCTAAATTGTCCACTTTGTGTTTTGACATTTTATTGCTTCACTAGTGATCTGATCCTGTACTCGTGCTCAATTTGTAACTTGGGTACTATTATTTATACTGTATTTTAACTCTATTATTAGATCGTAATTGAAAAATTCAGCTAAAGTAAAGCATAGGAACATAAATTAGGATGACTTGCTACTCATCTAAGCTTTGCCCAATGTTCGTACATTGGACAAAGATTAGATGAGTAGCAAGTCATTAGGAAGTCATTATACATTAGGATGACTTGCTACTCATCTAATCTTTGTCAAATGTTCGTACATTGAACAAAGATTAGATGTAGCAAGTCATTAGACATTAGGATGACTTGCTACTCATCTAATCTTTGTCCAATGTACGAACATTTGACAATAGATGTAGCAAGTCATTAGACATTAGGATGACTTGCTACTCATCTAATCTTTGTCCAATGTACGAACATTTGACAAAGATTAGATGAGTAGCAAGTCATTAGCAAGTCATTCATTAGGATGACTTTAGGACTTTTAGGACTTTCATACATTAGGATGACTTGCTACTCATCTAATCTTTGTCAAATTTTCGTACATTGGACAAAGATTAGATGAGTAACAAGTCATCCTTCATTCAATCATTCATCAAGGAAAACTGGTTGAGTTCATAAAATGTATTAGCAATCCCGTCAATTAATCAAATATTATATAGGGCCTATCTAACCTACTTATTAGAAAGCGATAGATAGAAATTTAAACGAATAAGTTAACAAATTTTTCAATAAAAATATCTGAGAGTACGTAAAATATTAAATTATATAATTTCAACAAGCATGGTAAGAAATATAGACAAATAGGTGTGTAAAGGAAAAGGTCAAAATATAGACATGAGAGAGTAGATAAAATATAAAATTATATAATTAACAAGTATGCTAATTCGATTCCTGCCTCCCCAACCCGTCTGGCCAGCGTGGGGAGTGTAGGCCAAATCCTCCTTCTGTCTGGGACGGATGAGAGAGGGTCGTGCTCCTGTAGTGGAGACTAAAAAGACCTGATGATGATGATGTTAATTCGATTATTTAGCGTAATTTGACGGCATTTGACTTGATATAATCGATCTATTGAAATATTATGACATTTATTTTAAAGATTCAATCGCACTGATCGTCTTCGACAGGAAATTGATCCCCGCACTTTAGAACCTATATGGGCACACTGCGGGCGCTTCCGGGAGACATTTCTCTCGCCCGTGGAATTCTTGAAATAGGATGTGAAAAGTATTTTACAGCTAGAACGAATGATCAACTGGTGCTACACGCGTCCATGGGCTTACGTACAACTGCTTTACACCACTGGTTTAAAAATATACAAATCTATCCCAGATACGCTTTCCTGTTTATAAGAGAGTTTTTGGGGTGTACGAGGTTCATCAACATCTTTGAACCTAAGCCAACTTGCATCTGCTGACTGACAAATGAAGCTCTGGCGATAAGAGAGGTAGCGAGCGTAATTGTAAGCTATACCCAACTGTGGAAGTCCCTCCACCTCACAGAATACCGCAGCCAAATAACAATTCCCTTGAGGGTTGTTGTATTCCTGCGAGTGAGTGACGTCACCAGAAAGGAAGGAGATGCTGCGTTGGCAGCGGGGGTGGCGGCGCGCAAGCGATATTTTATGTTGCGAGCGTTAATTTGGCTACGGTAACCGCTTCACATCAGGCGGGCCGTATGCTTGTCTGCCGCCTGACGTAGTATAAAAAAATAACCTGTGATATGACCCTAAGATCGGTGCACGGCGACGCATTAGCTGTAAGCATAGGATCCAGATAGGATACCGGCTGAAGCGGAATCTCATCGGATTTTTTGATTGCGAAAATCAAACTTCAGTTTAGATTTATGGTACATGAGTTTAACTTAGCCGGTAGAAACCCTACATTTCTACCGACAAAGCTGAAGATGTTTGTCAATAACTTAAACGTAAAACTTATTATTCGATGGTAATCGGCTTCAGTTTCGGTGATAGCCCCTGATCCGTTTATACGGAAGTTCCGAACTTTCCGGTTTCAACATCAAGGTATCATCTCCATTCCTCGTTCTTTAATGGCAGGTGTACCTCAGGGCACAGTCCTAGACCCACTTCTCTACATATTGTATATACTGTTGTCTTTAAAATGAATTATTTTTGCGCTAAATGACACTCATCCCTAAATAACTTTGATTTGTAGGTCTACCTGGTAATCAAACGCAATTCTTATTCCAAGCAATACAAGATTGTTTGCTCCGTTTTTCAATAGAAGCATACTACAGTCACTCTATACAAATGCCTCACCGCTAATACTAACTACTATAACATAAACAAATGAAGTGTGCATAAAGCGTGGACATGTGTGTGGGTGGTATATTCAATGAAATCATTTCTGTTAACAAAATTATAGATAATAATAATAACAATATATATTTATTTGACCCAAAATTTGTACACAAACTTATTGCTAAAACAATATGACCTATTCAAACACATACAATATAGCTGCCGTTGCTCAAATTAGGATTAACCTGTGCTATGAGTACCGGCTACCTTCTATTGACATTAAATGATTCAGTAATACATTGTCTGTTTATAATGTCACTTGAACATAATGAGATGAAGCAAAGTGTAGGAAAATAAAAAATAAAATTATAGGTATCTCTTTATAAGCGATCACGCTAAAGCTTTCGTATCGGCTGCAATAATAATCTTTTTTTTAATTAATCTTTCAGTGGAAACCTAAAAAATGCTCAATAATAAAAGTTAATGTTCATTTAAATATAAAATTTATTTTCAACATCTTTGTACTAGAAAGTTAAGTCAGGAATACCTTGAAATAGCACTTTTCACAGGGGATGATTACTTACGGTTCTATACGGTTCACGAGAAACGGCGGACCTTCAGATAAACTTAATAATACTTTTATAAAGTGAATTTAAGAAATAATATTTTCTTGAAAGAATTTACACTAAAAGAAATAAGAAGAAATTGCGAGACTTTTTTTAAAAACTGACTATTAGCCGCGATTTCCACCTCTCTATCGTGCGTTAAGAAAGTTATGAACTCTAAAAGGCCTTGATAATGATATCGGCAATCGGCATCAACCTATAATCATCCCACTGTTTGGATACGGATCTCTCCTCAATCGAAGGGGTTAAGAGCATACTCCACCACGCTGATCAACTACGGGTTGACGGAGGCTAGTGTTCTGAAGCCGCCTAAATAATAAATTGACTTTCAAGTTGTGCATACATTTTAGATGATTTACATAAATCTTCAATCTTCAGTTTCAAGTACAAAAGTAGTTTGAGATTATTTTATACAACTAAGATGGCAAACAAGCATACGACCCGCCTGATAGTAAGCAGTCATCGCAGCATATGGACGCTCGCTACCTCTTTACGCCTTTCTGAAAAATCCCATGATTTAGTTTCTTGTAAAAACCTCGTCAACTCATTCCACAACCTGAGAGTCCGTGGAAGACAACCTCTATGGAATCGCACAGTTCGTAACCATCTTGGCTCCAATGTGTGATGATGAATTTCCTGCCTTACTTATACTGTAACAGCCATATTATTTTATTATATACTGTTGAGTAATGTTATGTTTGCTGCTGTAAATAACTATTTGTCAATTTGTTTAGATATTAAAATGTCAATATGGTTTGCTGTTTAAATGTCAAGCCAAGGTTCTATAGTCCTGGTTCATTGTTTTCGCAAATGTCACAAGATGTCTCTAATTGACCAATTAAAATGTTGTAAGGCTATATTATATGGCTTCATGTAAATGTCTTTAATTTGGTAAAGTGATTTGTAAGTAGGTGTGTCATATAAATGATGACTTACAAAGCACACGACGTTATTTATATTTACGACAGTTATATAATTATATAACTGGCGACAGTTATTTGTATAAGTGTCGTCAGGTCAAGGACGGACTCGGTTATCCGAATTTCTTTTTATTTTATTAATAATCTTATTTATATAAATTTATTAATAAGTTAAAAATAAACATTAATAATAAAATAATGTAACGTTATTTACACTAGCGATCTAGCCCCGGCTTCGTCCGTGGAATTTTACCCGTTTTTGCAACAATTTTCATTGATGCACCACTTCTATTAATCGTACTCGAAGTGTGAGGTTATTATAGCCTTCCTCGATAAATGGGTTATCCAACATTAATAGTAGTTTATGAAACTGTTGCTTACTAAGAGTTCTTAAAATACGAGTGTGAGTTTATAACATGAGCCGAAGGCGAATGTTATAATAGACCACACGAGTATTTTAAGACATAATTATGTGCAGTTTCATTGACTACTTTATCTAATCTCATGAAATATATGATAATAATATTTTAAATACAACTATGAAGTTAATATAGCAGCTTTATTTCTTACTTATAAATCCATTTGCAGATCGAGCACGCGTAGTGCGCATGCACGACGCGCCGCGCGGCGCCGCGTTCTCAGATTATGTAGAAAAATTTTGCAAAGTTGCAATGTATTTGCATTTCAACCTGTTTATAATACCTGTATCCAAGGCTGAAGCAGTATCGAAATGGAAAAAAAGTTATTTTTCGATACAGTTGTCCGTAAGACAACTGTATCGAAAAATAACTTTTTAAATTTATTTTGATAGCTTGTGCGTAAAGAATTAAGATACTGTGTTTAGTTTTTTAATGTGTAAATTTCAGTATGAAAGTAGATAAAATATTTTTTTAATTCGAATCAGTACTTTCTGCGATTAGTGCTGTCAACTAAAATACAAACTCTTCAGCTTTATAATATCGGTATAGATTTTTTTCTCAGGTACCTCACGCACTTACCACAATACATTTAGGGTGTAAGGCGCTCACTGTCTTATTTAATACCAAAGCCAACCTCCTTTGCACGTGGTGCACCTGTACGTTTATCAGAAATGTAAAAATTTGATGAAATCTAAGAAATAAAAATAGTAAATATTCCTGGACAAATTACACATTATCATCTAGTCCCATACTAAGCAAAGCTTGTACTATGGGTAACTAAATAACTGATGTTATACTTAAATACATTTTTTTTTGTAAATACATACATATAATACATATGTATGTATTTACAAAGTAGGACGGATGACCGATGGGGTCGAAAGGTTCTCGAGTGGAGACGACGTACCGGCAAGCGCAGCGTAGGACGTCCACCCACAAGGTGGACAGACGACCTCATTAAGACCGTAGGATCGCGCTGGATGCAAGCCGCTTCCAACCGGTCTTATTGGAGATCTAGAGGGGAGGCCTATGTCCAGCAGTGGACTTTCAATGGCTGAGATGATGATGATGATGACATATAATACAGAGAAAACACCCAAACCAAGACAAACCAAGACAGTCATGTTCATGCACACAAATATTTTTCTTGTGCGGGGATCGAACCCGCAATCTCGGAGTCAAAGTGGCCATTGCTAACCATTCGACCACCGAGCTCGTCGGTCGAGGTCGCCGAGAAATTTCCCTGAAATCTTTTTTTTATATTTCCAGTGGGAATATCTCTCGCATGCTGAACGTAGTGCCCGACTCAGCGACCCCACGCAAGTGATCAGGACTCCAATGATAGCTGGGGGGCTGTTCAGCATGGACCGACAATACTTCAACAAGCTGGGCAAGTACGACATGAAGATGGACGTCTGGGGCGGAGAAAACCTTGAGATATCATTTAGGTAAGACATTTTTATAGTTACATTTCGTCTAATTCTCTTCTTTTTTTTGTTGACAAGAAACTTGATAGTTTACAATATTTTAATCAATAAGAAATTCTCAGCTCAAAAGAGTTAAAAGCAATTTGTTCATTTTAACTGCTAGCCTAATAAAATGCCAGAGATGTATGAGACAGATCCTTCGAGACTCATGCGTAAGAAGCTAAAACAGTGGCTTATAACTTCCTGTTTTTATAGTGTGCATTAATTCTTTAATTCTTAAACCTAAAAAATTTGCATGTTCATATATTAACATACAAATTTTTTAGGTTTAAAAATTTAGCAGAATAGAACACTCACACAATTAAGATCTGTTAACCTATTCTATGCAAACAAAATTATTTGATTAGCATTTTGATGTTTTAATCATTTAAACCCATGCTTTGAACCATTGCCAATCTGGCTCTGGTCTCCACAAACCTGCAGTGGGTCGGAGTACAGAGCGGAGCAGAGTACGGTACAGTCCAAAATCTTTCCAATTAAATTAAAACCCATATGTATCCACTTGTAGAATCAGCCCCCTTACCACCATCGCTTATTGCGATTCAATAACTGAATAGAATGTTTATTCATACCAATGAATAAGCGACTATCTATTCAATTATTGAATCGCAATAAGAGATGGTGGTAAGGGGCAGGGGGCCTTTCGCCGAAGCTAAAGCCAATTGCCATCGATTATTTTGATTCCAAAAATAGGTCGTACATTTTAGTTAATGACAAACATTTTCTGCTTAGTCGGTAGAGCTCCAGTATTTCTACCAGCTACTCTAAACACAAGTTCCATAAATTTAAGCTGAAATTTGATTTTCGCAATCCGTGGTAATCTGCTTCGGTTCAGCTTCGACGGCATGGTAACTTAATTCATTAATACACTGCCAGGGGTGTATGTCACAAGATGTCTCTCATCTCATCTCATCAATTAAAATGTTATAAGGCTATATTATAACGCTTCATCTAAATATCTTTGAAATGGTAAAGTGATTTGTAAGTAGGTGTGTTATATAAATAACTATTGTCAGTTCAATAGCGGACTCAGAAAAATAAATAAAATAATTAATAAAAAAAAACGATGAAATTAATGCACTAATATAATGTTATTAAGGTTTATTTTAAATTTTTTTAGGAAGATGTCAACATTCCATCAACCCAAACTAATTCATAAATAAATATTTCTGAACAATTTACACAGCGCAATCTAATCCCAAATTAAGCACAAAGCTTGTGTTATGGGTACTAGTCACTAGACAACTGATAAATGTACTTAAATACATTTTTTTTGTTATTGTAAATACATACTTATAATACATAGAAAATACCCAGACCAAGAAAAACAGACATGTTCATGCACACAAATGTTTGTCTTGTGTGGAAATCGAACCCGCGAGCTCGGAGTCAAAGTGACCATTGCTAACCATTCGACCACCGAGCTCGTCAAAAGCTAAACAAAAATATACTAAACATTATAACTCATTGAATTACAGAGTGTGGCAATGTGGAGGCTCCCTGGAGATAGTGCCGTGCTCTCGAGTTGGTCACGTGTTTCGTAAACGTCACCCCTACACCTTCCCGGGAGGCTCAGGAGCTGTATTCGCCAGGAACACCAGGAGAGCGGCCGAAGTCTGGATGGATGATTACAAGGAATTGTACTACAGATCGCAGCCTCTTGCCAAGCAAGTGGAATTTGGAGAGTAAGTTTATTGTCATGTCTAAATCTTGTCTATTAACATGTTTATATATTGAATTTACATGATGTGAAGCGGTTACTGGAGCTATATTAACGCTCGAAATATAAAATATCGCTCGCGCGCCGCCACCTCCGCTGCCAACGCAGCATCTTCTTCATTTCTGGTGACCTCACTCGCTCACAGGAACACAACAACCCTCAAGGGATTGTTATTTGGCTGCGGTATTCTGTGATGTGGAGGTACATTCCCCAAGCTTACAAATACGCTCCCTACCTCTCTTTTCGCCAGAGCTTTGTTTGTCGGTCATCAGGGTGTACCGCATGCATGTTAAGTTGGCTTTGGTTCAAAGATGTTGATGAACAACTTACACCCCCAAAATTCTGTTTACTATTGTAAAAAAAATAATTAGCTTATAATTGGTGAATGATACGCGGGATTATTTTATGATATTCATAATCTGTGAAATTTCAACCTAGGGAGCTCTCAGGAATTTAGACATTATACAGGATTTAGACATTATACAGCAAGAAACTTTTAAAGTATTAAGGCACATCACTATCTTTAATCATCTGGCAGATGGGGGAGGAAGGTATCAGAGTGGAGGCCGCGCGTAGGACGACGAAGTGTTGGGCGCCCTCCTTCTAGATGGTCCGATGACCTTAAGAAAGCGGCTGGGAGCGGCTGGATGCGGAAGGCGGAGGATCGTATCTGGTGGAAGGCATTGGGGAAGGCTTATATAGCAGTGGGTAGATACAGGCTGATGATGATGATGACTATCTTTAAAGGCAAAACCAACATCACCTGCGGCTACCAACTAGGGCATGAATCTCGGAATATCGTAATATCGGAATCTCGGAACCTATTTCCGATATTATAAATTCCGATACTGAGTGACCCAATATCGTAATATCGAAATCAGACAAATTTAGTTTTTTTTTTGTTTTTAAATAAAGTTAATAAGCGTGCTACAAACAACAGCGCCGCAAAGATGATAAGTTTCCGAAACCCACACAAGTAAGCCAATATGTGACGTTGTTGTAAACTTGTTGAAACACGCCTTAAATATAAAGAAACTCCAACTAGCACCATCGCCGTAAAAGAAACAGAGATGGAATCTACGACAACTGCTTTATTATCTTCCGATGAAGATGATGAACCTTTGGTCTCGCTACAACGAGTAAGTTAACCCTGCAACAAAAACTTGAGAAGGAACTGGAAAAGTGCAAAGAAAAGAAGAGAACCGTAAACTTGTCAGACAAATTTGACCTTTTGGGATTTGTAATGACTAAAAAAGTAATATACGACAACAGATGTGAAAGAGGAGTTTATCTGACGCAGGCCTTACCTGACATGAGTTTTGCCTACCAGTGTTGAAAGTGGGCGTGATTTTCGTCGGCTGATTATTTTTGTAATAAAATACGAAATTCACTAACAGACAAAATGCTTGAAGCTTTGTCGTTTTGAGAAAGTATTGCAAAGAAAAACGTGCCTTTAAAAAATAAACCTAGTCTTCATTTCTAATAATTAATAGTCATTCCTAATTAATGTTGATTTCGCTGTTATTCTTCTTCGTTTCGCTCTTGAGAGAGGATTCGGGTTTGTAGTTGCTCGCCTCACAATATCCCGCCATCTCGTCCGATTTGAGGCACTTCTGCAGCATTCATGCAGTGGACCACGGCAGACTTTATCTGGTCGGTCCACCGCATGGGAGATCTGCCGCGGGGTTTTGTACCTTCGACTCTATCCTGAACCACCAGGCGTTCGATGGAGTCACCTTCGCGTCTTGAGACGTGGCCGAAGAATTTTAGTATACGCGATTGTACTAGAGCAAATATTCGCTTCCTGATGCCGAGTTGTTGAAGTATAGAGACATTTGTGCGATGTACGGTCCACGAACTCCGAGCATTCGTTTCCAGCACCATATCTCTAAAGCGTCTATCTTCTTCTTTTCCACTTCGCGTAAAGTCCACGTCTCTGTAGCGTATAAAAATATGGGGAAGACTAAAGTTGTTACGAGCCGGGTCTTAGTGGCTTTGGTTAAGTTCCTGTTTTTCCATATTTTTTTCAGCTAATCCATTGCGCTTATAGCTATAGCCATATGTCTCTTTACTTCATCCACGCAGCCACCGCTGTTCATTACAAGAGAGCCAAGGTATATATAGGACTTGACCACTTCACAGTTTGCGATCTGTGTTACTTCGAGCTTGTTACTGTTGACGCGATCCACTATCATCATTTTGGTCTTATTACGATTGATCTTTAGTCAGAACTCTAGGCTTACGCGTTCCATTCTGAGAAGTAGTTCTTCCATATGACATTTACTAGTTGCAAATAGGGTGCTGTCGTCGGCATACCGCAGGTTTGCAATTCTGTATCCACCAACTGCTACATCGTCTGTCTAATCCTCCAAAGTTATTCTCATTATAAGTTCTGTGATATTATGCATCCTTGGCGGACACCGGCACTGGGGTGGAAGTTAGTCGACAAAATGTCATCTGTCCGAGGTTGTACTTTCTTCATACAAACATCTAATAAGGTGAACTAGTTGTTTTGATGTCCAAATTGCTAACAGCGTATTCCAGAGTTTTGGCCATTTCACCGAATCAAACGCTTTGGGGAAGTCAACAAAGCAGATATAAGTTAGCTTGTTGAATTCTCGAGCCTTCTCGTCAATTTGACGAACAATGAGTATTTGCTCTCGAGTGCCCTTCTCCCTTATAAAACCAGCCTGTTCCGGAGCAATCTTCTTAGACAGATAACCTTTAAGCCTTTCAATTATAATATGTAACAAGATCTTGCTAGAATGTGATATAAGTGCAATAAAGCGGTACTTGTTACATATCTTAGTTGACCCCTTTTTGTGTAACGGGGTGAAGACTGTATGAGTCCATTCATCCGGCCTTATTCCGGTTTTCAATATCTTATTATAAATGGTGTGTATAATTTGAGAGCCGTGGTCTCCCAGGGCTCGTATGGTTTCGATTGGAATCGCATCTCTGCCCTTCGCTTTTCCGTCTTTTAGGTGGTTTATAGCGGCTTCAACCTCTCGTATAAGTATGGGGGGCTCCAGATCCTCACTCTCAGGCTCCGTGCTGGGAAAGTTCTTAGATTGTGGATCTTCAAATAGGGGCTGACAATAACCTTTTCTAGTCTCTGAGATTTTATCCAGTTGTGTCACTATATTACCACTAGAGTCTTCGATGGCCCATGTTTTCGATGACAGTGATTTTGTGATGATGCGAAGTTTATGGTACTAATGTTACCCCTAAATGTTGATTTTGCTTGACATTTTCATTTGATATGTTATTGATGTTGATTATGAGTCCGTTTAATTAGTGATGTAGGATAATAACGAGAAATCTGTGATTTAATAACTTAATAAGGTTTTATTAAATTCATTAATTTGGTACAAATCTTTGTGGCTACAAAGTTTTGTACCAAATTAATTAATTTAATTTAAAATATTATTTTCACTGTATCGAACACAACTTTATGAGGATGCTAAATAAATGATATAACTTTATAACGCATTTGTGAAATTCCGATATTAATATCGGAATTCCGATATTGAGATCTAATATCGGAAATCTAACGTGGTTCTGGCGAAAAGGAAGCTGACGTTAACACACACAATACAAGAGTATCTCCACGTCACCATAAACGCAGCCAAACAGAAACACCGATAGTCGTGTTTCTACAAGTGAATGGGCTCAGAAGTGAGGAGATGCTGTACTAGCAGCGGGTGTGCCAGCATTGCTTCTTGTATTGCAAGGGTTTATATGCTACGACTTGACATCAGTCGAACAGAATGCTTGTTTGGTACCCGGCGTTGTATAAAATTAGGAAGATACTAGACTACGGATATTTGAACCTAATGTTCAATATGTACTACATATACTTATTTAAAAATTATACATTCCGCAGCATATCAGAACGTACAACTCTGCGGGAGAAACTCCACTGCAAGCCATTCCGCTGGTACCTAGAACATGTGTATCCTGAGCTGCAAGTACCTGCAATGGCTAGTGCCTCACATGCTATTAGACAAGGAGTTCGGTGTCTGGATACTATGGGGCATCTCGTCGATGGAACATTAGGTAAGATTTAGACGATGACATTAATGGTTAATTGGTTGAGTGTGGAGCGAGCGAGACTTTTAGGCGTATATAAGCGGAACGCTTATGTATGTCACTCTTGGAAATGAATAGGCTCCAAAACCACTGAACCGATTTTGATGAAACTTGTCACAATTAAAAACCTCGACATGCTTGAGGTTTGTGTCGAAAAAAAAATTGAGATCGTTCATGTCCTTGAGGAATGAACATCAAATACATTTTCCATTGAAATCAATAATAATAATTTTAATTAGCCCCACTCAACCTCATTACGTCACACATTAAGGGAGAGGGAGGGGGTCGACGAAGTGTGACATTGTATGACAAGGGGGTGGGAGAGGTCCTAAATTTTGTAACGTAACATTTCAAAATCTATTATAATCTAAGTGTTAAAAGACGAACTTTGAACTATTAACGAAAAACTCGAAATTTGCAACTCTAGAAGTAAAATTGCAAAATATGTGACGTCACACTAGGGAGGGGGGGGAGTCTCACAAATGTGTCACAAAAAATCATGAAATCGTGTGACGTAATTTATGGATGGCCCCTTGGTAGAATCCGGCCTAGTATAGCAAACTTCTTGCTGTGTCTGACATATATTGCATATCCTTTTCATAATGTTAAAGATTCTATGAAGGCTAGTAATATTTTAATACTGATAAATCTATACTAATATTATAAAGACGTGAAGTTTGTGAGGTTGTTGTTGTTGTCTGGATCTACTGGAGGCGATTTTGGAAAATCTTTTACCAATAGAAAGCACCATTAATAGAGAATATCATTGTCTATAAACCCGAAAAATTAAATGACATTTTCGTAAAAATGTTTAGATACAGCCCAAAAATGTAGGCACGGGTCAGCTAGTATCAGATAAAAACATTCATCACAAATATTTATCTCTGCTTGTTTCTAAGTTACTAAACCATGAAATTATATCTCTAGGCATGTATCCCTGTCACAACACCGGCGGTAACCAAGAGTGGCGTTTCGAGAACAGCCTCATCCGACACCACAGTCTCTGCATCTCGTTGTCTGCTGAGGACCGAGTCACGGCTGTCCTTGCAGCTTGTGACCCTTCAGACGACGCCCAATTATGGAGGCGACGGGGTCTTATGATTAGACACGCAAAATTAGACGCTTGTCTCGATTCAGATAGACCAGCTTTATACTTAGAACAATGCGACGACGACAAACCGAGTCAACAATTCACTTTCTAAGGTAACTAGTGCCTCTTACGGTCTATTGCTCGAAGACTACGATCTGATGACGATAGAATGAATGATGATGGATGAATTGCTTCATGTCCACTTTATGAACTCTGGAGATGAATTTCACAGTATTGATTAGTTATAAAGATCACATGCAAGTTTAAGTTATCTTAGAATGATCAATTCGTTAGATGTAAGATGTTTTGAAATGATCAAAGGCTACCTTTGATGTTTGTAAAAACGTATCTTTAGTAAGTTGGGTGTGATGATGAAGTAACTAATATATTAGTCACAAACAAGACTTTAAAGACACTTCGCTTTAACTCGAATTGTACTTATCTCTATGATAAGTAGTTGTGTAAGTATAGGCACCTCATTATCAAAACACTTCCTTTTAGTAGGTGCCAAACTATTTGTATATAGGTATGCAGTTTTTACCGTTTAAGACTAATCCTTGACATTCCATTTTACGATTTCGTTTGTAAGATTTTTTCTATTTCGTTTTTTTTTTATTGTAGTTTATGTTAATTTCTTTTTTTCGTTCCTTAAATTATTTGTTTTAATTTTTGTTGCATTTATTTCGACGTTCTTATCTTATCCATTCTTGCTTTTGTTATCTATTCGTTTATATATTTTTTTTACATTGTGAATATTACTCTAACGTAATTTAAGAGGTATATTTTAAATTAATGTAGTTACCATTATATTTAAATTAGAAATAGATGCTATTTCACTCTAAGTGCCGGGGAATGTGGAATGTGGTAATAGTATTGATAGATATGTAAATGACGTGACGTAGATCAGGGACAGATGTTTGGATCTGAGAAGTGTTCTGTTTTATTCTCAATTTCTCAATATTTACATTTAAAAAAATAACAACATGAATCTTTAATTGTATGTATTTATGCTTTAAGCCAGATCTGTTTACTTTGGAAATAGTTACGTATGAAATATAGATGGAGTAATAGATTTATTTAATTATTTTCACTTGTAAATCTCTAGTTCCGTACATGTTAAGTTATGGGCAGTAGTTTATTGTTTTATATTTGAATTAATTTGTAGTGTCATCAAATTAATTTCACGTTGCTATTAAATTCTGTTTTGATAACTATTCAGAAAGTGAAATGTTGGAGAAACATAGGAAATTTCGACATTTACTATTAAAAAAAATATAGTACATTTTAATATTTTCTTGGTTGTATAGTCTATTTAGCAATAACGTTGTTTGCCGTACAGTACAAGCGATCAAAAATACTTTGTATTATTCTCAAGTAATGTAGGTAATATTAGTTAATTTATTTTTAAGTTAGTCATTAATGACTTTTGTTTATATTGTATGTATAGAAACAGGGCCTATTAGATACAAATATATTATGATAAAAGGAATTAGAAGAAGAATTCAGTAGATTTGTACTAGGTCTCAGCGGTAGCATTCATTAATCTATGAAGAATTCATTTATTTTACAAATACCTACATAAATAGTTTAGTTAATAGCAAATAATAATACTCGGGGTGTGTAAGATTTTGTGCTTATATATTTTTTCATATTTATTTACGTTCGCAAGTAAATTTTTGTAATAACGTCTTTCTCACGCAAAATCTACTCAAAAATTCACCTAATAAATAAATAAATATTTCTGGACAGCGCCATCTAGTCCCAAATTAAGCGTAAAGCTTGTACTATGGATACTAGATAACTGATATTATACGTAAATACATTTTTTTTTTGTAAATACATACATATAATACATAGAAAACACCCAGACCAAGACAAACAGACATGTTCATGCACACAAATATTTGTCTTGTGCGGGAATCGAACCCGCGACCTCGGAGTCAAATTGGCCATTGCTAACCATTCGACCACCGAGCTCGTCAAAATACCTAATATATTTATATTTTTTCATTCAAGACATAATATCATAATATTCATTATATTATTTAAACAAAATCCACCAACGCGCAGTAGATCAGCGTGGTGGAGTATACTCTAAACACCGTCGACTAAGGGGAAGCCCGTATCCCAGAAGTGGGTGAATAAGGGTTGATGAAGGTGAAAGGTTTAAATAATAATTATTATCAATACTCAATTCTAAGTTTCTCATTATCGAGTATTCTGACAATTCTGATTTTTAAGTATAACACTTTAACAGTTTCATTAATGTTTTCTATTACCAAAACTGTCAAAATGTATATAGTGTTATATAATTAAATTTCTGCTTTGTCATATTATTAATAATAATTATCTCAAAATGTTTTTCGAACGTCCATCATACACTCACCATGATCATTCATGATCATCATACACCATTCTGATTATTGTGTTTAATTATTTATTAATTAATTAAGTAAAATTTTATCGCTTTTACACACAATAATCAATAATCAAAGTGTATGATGATCATTGTAAAATAATATAATTAACGAAGAAAATGAGTAAAATTATAAATATTTTGAATAATGGAAAAATTCACCTGCACCCCCTAGGTGGGATTTTTCCATTTTTCAAAATATTTATAATATTCTGGCAAGTTGGCCAAGACAACTTTTTAAATAATAATAAAATGAGTAAAAATATGTGAAACATTTTAGTAGGGACTCGATACTAAAATTCTTCATAAAATAAAAATATAGTAAGCTTTTAAAAAATATTGAATATTTTAAAAGTGATCACTGCCTGTTCCAATTAATATTAATTTTAATATTGTTTGTATATTTTTTCGTGTCTGAAAATCCTAATCATATATTCACTTAATTTTTTTTATCTGATTATTTTTTGCAGCTAAGGCCAACAGAAAGCGTTTGCAGAAAAAAAAAATTAAGCATTTTCTTTTCATTTAAAGGCCTATTTATATTATTACCATAATCGGTACCTAAATTTTTATTTTCTTATTAAGTACTTATGAGACGAACATTCCACTAAATTTTAAGATATTTCATCAATACTGTACTATTAACTGCTACTACTGTATATAACATTTATCATAGTGTATACCTACTTATGACTATAAAACTTATGAATATCATAATAACATTATATATTTGTTATTGACCATTGAGGTGTAATGTTATATGCTGTATACGCATTACATGCCAATGGTGTATATAGATCTGCAAAAAAATGCACTTTATGAAATAACATAGAGAGCACGTGCAAACGAAATAACTTTTATGACTAATATTGGATATACGAAATCTTTTTAAGAAAAAAAAATCTTGCACTTAATAAAAAAATTGTATATGAATTATTTTGAAACGTCATTGTGACTGCCCTAGTCATATTTTGTTGAAATGTTATATATGTTATATATATATTTAATTATATTTTTGTTCATTATAACAATAATGCGTGATTTTATTTTAGTGAGAAATCTTTTGGTTAATAAAAGACATTAAAAGAATTGTATTTTTTTTATTTATACACAAGTATCACATCCCATAACCTAACTTATATTTATATTAAATAATAATTTATATTGAGAGACAATTAAATAATTATTTCTATATTTATTACTAAGTAGGTCTTTGTAAACGGTTGTAGAATCACCGGGTCGGTATATAATCTTGTGCAGTATTACAATATCATGTAGCTTTGACCAGCTAATCTGAGGAATGTCCAATAAATTGGTCACACATGACTTAGAACGCCGTTTCCCGCTTCGCCTCATGGTCATTATGTTGTTTTTTTTTTTCTCAGTCAGATATTTTTCAGGAATAAAAAGTAACCCATGATCAATAGAGATATTATAACAATAATTAATTATTAATAGCCCCCGTAATACATAAAAATAATTACCCTGACTGGCATTCCTCGAATTAACTTATCATTGTTAACATGATAACGTCTTATCGATTATCATAACATCGATTTGATATACGCCGGCTGCACGCAGGAAAAAGCATGACTCATTCTCACGTTCCGCCTGAGCCGAGCGTGCAAACAAGAGCAACACACACAAACAAGCGATAGAGAGTCACGATCGGCCTATGTTTGTTATGACGTTATCACGTAAAATTGTCGTCCGTAAACCGACTTTAATGACGACCAATTTTTTTATATAATGATTGGTATTAAAAATTTAATATAAATTAATTAACTTTGAGTTGCAGTCATCTTAAATACGAGTTATATTTAAATAGTAAAACATATTGTAGACGGTTGAAATTTTTAACTTAACTTTTAACTTTAACGGCAACCTGAGTACGAGAATCAGCTTCAGTCTTAACATAAGTTAACTTTAGGTGATTGATCATAGTAGCTAGCTCATTCGTTATGTTTGGAAGGATCTTACATTAAACAAACATTTTTGGCTTAGATGCAAAGGATCATAATTGTTTGTTTGTTTATAACAAATATTACAATAAAATACAATGAAAGTATTCGGATGAATGAAGTTCGGTTTTTATGTTATTAGTAAGAATGAATATGTTCGGTTTTTATGTTGAGTTGGGACCATTTTGCAACCTTGCACAGCACTTTAATTTTTTCTTGTATAATATGTGTGTCTGTTTGACTTAATTATACAAACAGTAATGTGCAAATAAATGTTTTTCTTCTTCTGATATACCTACATAAAATAATATCTGCAAGGGCGGACTTATATCGTGTAGGAATCTCTTCCAGTCAAACGTCTAGTAGAGTAACCGGGTTATATCTTACGTAGACGAAATATTGTCGCAATGATTTTTTATTCATTTAAAAAAAAAATTAAATTTGTTATTTTGCGACAAAAAATAATTTTACAATTTCTTTTTATTTTTTGAATTTAATTTTGTTAACTTTATTGACCATAGAATAAGGGTACAAAAGGCGGACTTAATGAGAACATTCTCTACCAGTCGACAATTGGGAACAGCATATAAGATTCGAATGCGGTTCATAAAATAATAGTAATGAACATACAAACAATAAATACCTATGAAAACATAAAATAATTTACCATACATAGACATATTTTCAGTTTAAATATTTTTTTAATTTATTATTTTTCGACAACAATTAATTTAATAGGTACATAAGAAATAAATTCATTTGCATCTAACCCAAAAATGTTTGTTTAATACCCATCCGACCTACCTCTACCGTAGGTAGTGAAATTTCTTTTCTGTTCCAAAAATAATGATCAATCACCTTAACATAAGTTAAAGTAACTTCGCCCAGCGAATTTACTCCTACTATTATGTAAGTAAAACACTATAATTAAACTATAATCTATTAAAAAACGGTGTGTGCTTAAGACGACGAAGTGAAAACTTCATCTAATGCTCTGCCGTCATTACCCGAACGGGCGTTACATAGCTGAACGTGACGAGTTACATACCTGAACGTGATAGATCAGTCTCAGTCGGCCACAAAATAAAATGTTAAGCCTGAAGAAGTTTCCACTTCAATAAATTAAAAATCTAAAAATAATTATATTTTCGGGAAATATCACACTAAACAGAACTACAGATCTTTTATTTTACAAATTGGTTTTCAATGTAAATGTTACCAAGGAATCTTTTAACAATAAACAATAAAATTAGTTATTTATCAACAAAAACATTATGAACCGACCACAACATTGACAAAATTTAAAAAGGTCAAAGTTAGCAGATATTATTGTTAAATGTTTTGCTAAAATCATTTTCCGGTAAGATTCTCAAAGACATAAATCGCAGTAGACGTAATGAACATAATAAACATAAGGGGCCTACCGTAATCTTTTAAATGTGAACGCACATCCAAGCCGAAAGCGCCGAACGAACTGAACATAACGAATTCTATAATTCTTAATAATATACACACCTGTCCGCGGTGTTCATCCGAATCTGGAAGAGCGGGTAGATGTGCGAAGTTTCATAAGAATTCGATTCGTTCGGTTCGTTAGGCGCATTCGGCTCGGATAAGTCTGCGTTCACTTTAAAGCAGTATTTTAACCTTGCATATGAATTTCTTGCTATGAGCTAACTTTTGAAAGCCAGCAATGTTGTTTTATGTCAAAATGCCTGACTTGGTCAAGGAGGTTACAGCATATATTTCATATATTTATAATTCCATGTACTTGGTATAAAACAAGAAAAGGATACTAATACTATGCATAATAACGTTGTTTCTTTGTCACGTGTAGCAGGGAATAGACAATTCATTCGTTTGACATCTCTATTGCAGTACAACAATATTGTTTTAAGACTGCTCTATAGATTGCAGGTAGTACCCTGTACATGGTTTTCCTTTCATTTAATTTACCATGTTTCTTAGGGAGATGCGATTCTAATACAAAAGAGATGCGATGCCAAAAATAAAAATCTTAATTCATGTAAGAAAAAAAATAGATAACATATATTGTATTTTTTTTGTCGATAATTTTTGAGCTATTTTCATCCCGTTTCAGGGTTTGACTTTCCTTTCCTCACAGGTTTTTATCCCGGGACACACTTGTGATGATGGTCATTTAAGTTAAAGAATACGTTATATTTTTGATTAATAATTTTGTCTTAGATTGGTATAATCTAAAACCAATCACTGTTTTAGAACACTGAACTGTTTTTTCAATATCATACATATCATGTTAGGAGTACCTAAAGTTTAAAGCTCGGCGTTTAAGATTATTACGAGATATTCATCCACTTGAAGAAGTTTACGGTAAAAATAGGAATACTTATTTTTGGATATTTCGAGAGACTTGAAGCCTGAGATAGGTTGGTGAACCCACCTGTTTAATATTAAGTCAGTGAGGAGAAACGCTCATTTTGGTCTTCACAAAGTTTCCTATAACCTTAATTGCTCTAAACGCATAGTTCGGTGACAGTCGTTGACGCAAGAGGTAGTATCCAGCCAGGTTCATAGTCACCAGGATGAAGATCAGTATCCCGAAGTCAGCCCAGAATGATACTCCTGACATTCCCATGAGTTTTACGAAGTTACTGAAACGAAAGGTTAAGGGAAAATGATACTTTTATTTTGCGTGATGAGATCGTGATATCGAACAATTTGACAAAAAATGTTTTCCGATATAAAATTACATTAAAAATCGTGTTTGAAGATGGGAACAAAGTAGTCGCAACTACTAACTGGTTGGGAACATTTTTCTGCCAACGAGTCACACCACTGTTCTTAGGGTGTGACTTGATGAGATCAAATATTAAAAGTTCTCCCATGCGTAACAGAGTGACTCACTCAATCAGGTATGTAAACATTGTAATAGTCTTCCTATTTGCACTGTATGTACTTGTTTTTTTTTTTATATTACTAAGTTTAAGAAAACGAGAAGGAATTCAGATTCTCAAGATACAGGTCAGACCTAGTTTGAGAATCGGGGCTCATTTATACAAGATAAAAAAAAAAAAAATATTTGGGATTTTTGACCAATCAGTCACAGTGTAAAAGTTGACGGTATGTTGTACTCGTTGGGAACAAACCGGGAAATTTAGTAATTATAATACTTACGCAACATTTTTGTACTCGCAATAATCAACATGATCCGGGCAGACGAGGTCGTCTCTCGGCGGCCCGTATATTGCGGCTACGAGACCTTCGATCCCGTACCGGAGGAACGAACAGGACCGCGCCAGCTTCCAAATGATGGGCGGCGGGGTGTCGCCGTCGCCCATGCCGTACACAGCGAGCAGCATGAGAGGCACGCTCAGTGCTGGCCCGAGGAATACTGAATTCTGAAGTAGGTAAACAATATGTAGTAGGTAGGTAAACAGATTTTCTGAAAAATAGACAGATTATGTATTTCTAACAAAAGATACACAAACAATCACATAAGAGCCAACGGTATGCATAGAAGGTAAATTTCAAATTATTATTGTCGATGTTTGTTGGAGTAATATAAAAGTAATATAAAAGAGGGGCAAACGAGCATGCGAGTCACCTGATGGAAAGCAATCACAACCGCTAATGGAGATCAGCAACACGAAGGGGTTGTCGTTACTTCTAAGGACGTCTGATCCATAAGTCTACAATTTACTAAATATTACAGTCAAGTGATGCATAAAAAAACCATACTTACAACTACGTTTAACATAGATGAAATAACTGTGCCCATAGACTCCGAAATGAGAGCCACCATGATGCATATCGCCGTGAACATCATTATTCTTGGCAGCTCCATTGGCTGGGAGGTGATCGGGTAGGTGATACTCAGG
Source organism: Hypsopygia costalis (assembly GCA_937001555.2). Classification (NCBI taxonomy): domain Eukaryota; kingdom Metazoa; phylum Arthropoda; class Insecta; order Lepidoptera; family Pyralidae; genus Hypsopygia; species Hypsopygia costalis. The sequence goes on along the minus strand of OW443338.2, from coordinate 23,505,127 downwards.
TATATCAGACTGAAGAATATGGTAGCTGGTGTTCGGGATACAACCAGCGCCGCGTAATAGGCCTTCAGTCCGTACCACCGATTAAAATACTCCCGTTTTACTAATTGTACTTCTTTTGGGACTGAAAATAACATTTAAAAAAATTAACAATCTGTTGGATGGAAATTGGGTAGAGGATAGAGAGGACCAGCTGGATGGAGAAGGTATCAAAAGAAAAAGTCTTAAGAAAGATGAAAGATAAATGGATAGAACATTACTCAAATTTTAAAAAGTAGAAAAGGAAAATGATTGAAATATATCATAGAGGGTAAAATAGTATTATAGATAAAACGAGTGACCACTTAAATTTGTTAAAACCATCATTGTAACAACAAAATTATGATTAATCTTGTATTCATATTGATAATTCTTATTTTCCTTAAAATCTTTCGAATAAAAATATGCATATTTAAACAGAATAAAATTATAAACGATTTTGAAGTTACTATTGTATGTAAATGTTGAAAACAGATAAGAATTCTTTATTCACAAAAATATGCTGATACGTCAGATTCAAGTGTCCTAAACACACTATACCGAAGATACGCGACCGAAGTTCGGCGTCATTACGCCTGCAATACTTTTTCAATGACTATCGACACATTTGACCAAAATTACGTTGCGTTTTTTACATACCAATCTTATTAATTTCGTTTTTGTGTGCGAACTAATTGTTGTGAACTAACATAATAATCATAATTATTAAAATTAATACAGTTTCAGTAGCCAATATACATAATATCATTATTATTGAAATTAATTACAATTTATGTCGCAAGTATTGGTCAATAGAATAAAAACATTTATTTAATAGAATGTCGTGCAATTTTGAAGAGAAAACTTCTTTAGCGGCGTTGTGCACTTTTTGGGATGGGTAAAAATGTTAAACTCGCCTAAGGACACGTGACCTGATCGAATTCGTAAGACGGAGAGTACATAGAGTTACATGGAAGTAATAAGTACTACGTACTACCATATTAACGCTCCGCATGGAAGTAATAAGTACAGTACTTATTACTTCCATGCGGAGCGTTAATATACGTAGTACTTATTACTTCCATGCGAAGCGTTAATGGGGAATTTCCATGGGGAGTTATTACTTCCTTTCCTACGCCGCGCCGGCGGTCTTCTCTTTCTACCGCGCGGCGAAAATGTATGCCTGCTCCTGCTGTTTATTTTTAATGTAATATAAATTGTCATCTTTGTGTACGATAGCGCAATAAATTAATATTGTATGTTACCACATAAATGATCTTTTCTTTTTTTTACTGATAAGACTATTCGTGCGAAATTATTCCCTAACTATTCCAAAATATTCAAAAATGCACAACGTTAATATTCAAGTTTTCACTTCTGCCGGCATTCCCGGAGTGCAACCCGTTTTTTTTCTTAGACGTCAATAATTTCAGCTCTTACTATTAAAGAGCTGAAATTATTGACGTCTAAGAAAAAAAAACTCTTCTGTATAAAAAGGCACGCAGATATTTTAAAAGATTTAAAATACTTACAGGCTAGTAATACAGGCATCATTGGAATATACAGCATCGCTATGATACACGCGTAGCAAAACCCAAAATTAAATATAGTTTTAGATGCATCATAGCCCATCTCTTGGAACATTAGACCCACTATAAAACCGAGGAACAAATGCAGACCCACTCTTAACCACAAGTAATCCTGAAACAGAACAAAAAATATTATTGGATAGTAAAGGAAATCGATGGCCTCGTTACGCTTGTGTAAATATATATGTATCTAATAAATCACATAACTTAAACAAAGTAACGTTTCGCTTTGAGCCAAAGCCAACCTCATTTCCACCTTGTGACTAACTAAAGAGCTGCCTGCCTAAACATGCGTCAGGACAAGTGACATGATCGAAAGCGCAACGTAGGAGAGGAAGTAATATCCCCCCTCTCTTTCTACCGCGCGGCGAAAATGTATGCCTGCTCCTGCTGTTTATTTTTAATGTTATATAAATTGTCATGTTTGTGTACGATAGCGCAGTATATGAATATTGGATTATACCACATAAATAATAGTACTTTTATACTGATAAAAAAAGCAATTCGTGCAAATTTATTCCCTAACCATTCCAAAATAATCAAAAATGCTCAACGTTAATGTTCAAGTTTTCACTTCTGCCGGCGTTAATTTTTTTAAATACATACATATAATACAGACAGTCCAAGACAAACACATGTTCATGCACACAAATATTTGTCTTGTGCGGGGATCGAACCAACGAGCTCTCTCGAGGCTTTGGTTGCATATTAATGGGGAGCTACTTACACCTTATCTAAGGGGTGTAAGTGGTTCATCAACATCTTTGAACCAAAGCCAACTTCACCTGCACGCGGTATACTCTGCTGACTGACAAACGAATTGTAAGTTACCCGACTGGGGAAAGTACCTCCACCTCACAGAATACCGCAGCCAAATAACAATTCCATTGAGGGTTGATGTCTTCCTGCGAGTGAGTGATGTCACCAGAAAGGAAGGAGATGCTGCGTTGGCAGCGGGGGCGACGGCGCGCGAGCGATATTTTATGTTGCCAGCGTTAATATGGCTACGGTAATGGCTTCACATCAGGCGGACCGAATGCTTGTCTGCCACCCGAAGTAGTATTAAAAAAAATGAAATGTGCTCTTCCGTAGCCACCCTCACTGCCTACGCAACAACTCTTCCTTCGTAGCGAAGTTGAAGACTGGTTGTTGTGCTTTGCGTAAGAGTAACACAACAACCCTCAAGGGCCTTATTATTTGACTGCTATAAAGTGGGAGTACTTCATCATCATCATCAATCAGGTCATTTTAGTCTCCACTACAGGAGCACGACTCTGTCTCCGTCCGTCCTAGATGGAAGGAGGATTTGCCTACACTCCCCACGCTGGCCAGACGGGTTGGGGAGGCCTGATCGATGTTTTATAATCGCCCTTAGTCGCCTTGTACGATATCCACGGGAAGAGACGGAGTGATTCTATTCTAGTCTGCCGGAAACCACGCGGCTAATGGAGTACTTCGTCAGTAGCAATTATACCGTCCCTATATCTAGCCTGCTAAGACGTGAAAGGGGAGTAAGATCTGCTACCAATCTGAATAGGTGCTCGGTTGGTTTACCGAGCGCAAGAGCAGTGCGGGTAAAGGTCCTCTCGTCTGGTGGGTTTACTGGACGAGAGACTCGCAATCCTGTAATACAACCGGAAGGTTGGTGCACAGGAGCGCATTAGCAAAGGGTCCTTTGTTAATACATCTCTATGGCTAGAGCCTCATTAGGCAGCAAATAAGTCAGGCCTTCATCATCAGGTCATTATAGTCTCCATTACAGGAGCACGACCCTCTCTCGTCCGTCCCAGACAGGAGGATTTGGCCTACACTCCCCACGCTGGCCTGACGGGTTGGGGAGGCCTGATCGATGTTTGATAATGTATTTCCCTTAGTCGCCTTGTGCGACATCCACGGGAAGAGACGGAGTGATTCTATTCTAGTCTGCCGGAAAACACACGGCTAACACACCTTATCTAACTTAAGTACATTAATACCTACCCTATTTCTAATAGTTTGTAGTAACATCCGCCGCAACAACACATGAAACTGTTGGCACGCTGTGCTCCCGTGCTTGTACGTGTGTTTCTCTACTCCGCCAGCGTTCAGTTGCTCTAACTCCACCTCTTCGAAGCAGGCGGTATCCTCACCGTAGCTCCTCCACCGCTGACATCTCCCGTTCTCCACTGCCGCTACCATCCTGTCTGTGTGTGGGCCGTACTCGCCACTTGAAACTTCAATTACTGAAATTTCAAATAAGGTTTCTCATCAAGTATATTCTACATGCTGCTTCGCTCACGTGAAAAGCTATAAAGTCCTTCCTCAAGACTCAAAGCATACCCAATATTATATCGCACAAATTTGACATTCTATGACAACTAAAACAATAATTTAATGACATCATGTTATTTTTTTCTATATATTAACCATTTATTTTTGTTTATTTATTTATTTAAACTTCATGGATCATGGAATAAGTGTACAAAAGGCGGACTTAATGCTAAGAGCATTCTCTACCAGTCAACATTCAGGGAAAGACAGATAAAACTCGAACGCGGTTCATAAAATAACAGTAATGAACATACACACAATATGCTTCATCTTTTCTCATCATTTCCACGTGTTATTTTAAATTACTATTTAAATTAAAGAAACAATTACTTACTAAAATCAGCAGGATTGTATGTCTTCGGACACGGTAGCTGTAATTCAGCTAAGAAAGGCACCACGCCAGAGGACGTTCCCTGGTAGGCACACCTGCCGGCCGCCACCACATACACGTGGTCGAATTCTGCGAACAGCCGAGCTGAAGGCGTGTGCAGGGAGCACACCACCGTCCGGCCCCCCCGGGCCACACGCTTCAGCAAAGACACGCAAGTTGACGATGCCACGTCGTCTAAACCACTAGAATTAGACAAAATTAATCCACGCTTAATATTATAAATGTATAATTTTAACAAAAAAAAACCGACTCCAAACATTACTCTACATTTATGTATGTAGATACTGGCTGATGATGATGATGATTAAAGAAATATGGAATCAATCTGGAAATATAGAATTGAGAACCTCCTCCGTTTTTGGAGTCCGTTCAAAAGAATTCATTGACAGTTCGTTATGCCAAATCAGTAGCCTTAGGGCGGCTTGAAGACACTGGCCAGCCCGCATTTGAGCAGCATGGAGTATGCTCTAAACCTCTTCGATTAAGACGAGACCCAAGGCCCTACCGCCGAAGCTGAAGCCGATTGATTTTTTGTTTGCGAAAATCAAACTTCAACTTAGATTTATGTTACTTGTGTTTAGCTTAACTAGTAGAAACGATGGAGCTCTACCGACTAAGCTGAAGGTGTTTGGCAATAACTTAAAGGTAAGACCTGTTTTTTTTTTTTTTTTTTTTCGGCGATAATTGGCTTCAGCATCGGTGATAGGGGCCCCCCCGTACTCCAACAGTGGGATGATTATGGGTTGATGGTACGTAGCGTACTGTCACACCCCGGCCACTGCATACAAATGCCGCGTAATTGACTACTACATAAACAGTGACGTCTGTGCAGCGCGTTCATGTGCGTGTGTGCGTGCGACGTTATACAAACTGTTCCAGATTTGTCTCAGAGGGGAGGTGAGGTCGATAAGAGAGAGCGGCATGGAGTGGCCATACTGTACGTAGTACTGTTACTTATACTGTGGTACTGTCCTGAGCTAAATATAGGTTTATGATGATATAAAGGACTCCGTCACTGCATAGTAATACAACCAGTAGTTTGTCTTCATACTAGTGCGCGGCGCACCAAAACTTCCTGAGCGGTCGTGTAAATGACGCTTGGCTGTGTGCGTGCGCCGATTTGGGCGCTAGTATGAAGTTAAAGTACTGGTTGTATTACTATGCAGTGACTCCGTCCTCCAACACTCATCAAAATGGTGCAAGGCCAAAGTACGTGACAGGTATGCTTAAAAATATTCTAATGACTTTCATTGTTGTTGTTGTGGTAAATATCTTTATAATATATGTAGTACATACAAAATAGTTGCAGTACACAGAATGATAAAAATGTTAACATACAATTTGTACAAAGGCGGATTTATCCGATAAAGGGATCTTTTCCATTCAACCTTTAAGCATTTTAAAGGACACAGCAAAAATAATAGGAGGAGTATCCGTATGATATTTAGGGGGCCCACCATACATTCCCACCACTGTATCTCCTGTGTAGCCAGGATTAACAGCGGCGACCGCCAAAAAAAAGTGAATTACATTTCAGTCCCGGGGGTAAAACTACGGCTGCCTTGGAACTCACAACGAATTTAATCGGAATTCGTTGTGAGTATTTTTTATATTAGCTCAGTATATTGGCTCCACTTCGCCTAATGGTAAGCTGAAAGAGGAGCCCCGATCGCATCAGCAACGGACAAGAGACCTTGATGTCTTGTCAGTTGACGCTGCCATACTGGCCTACAAGATGCTTCTTCACGCCTCGCTTGAAGGATCCCATATTGTATGATTGAGGAAATACATATGCCGGCAACGCGTTCCACTTTTTACCCGACTGCGACAGAAGGAGGGTTATGTTTTTCGAGAGTATGTATGTATAATTGTTTGGCACGCTCTGCAGCCTGAACGGCTGGATGGATTTTAGCTTGAGAGGTGTCGTTAGATTGGTATTCGTTGTGAGAGTGACATAGGCTACATCAAATATGAAAAAATCAATATGGCGGCTGTGAGCCGCAAAATTGTCGTTGCAGTAATTTTTTTTTCTTTTAAATATATCGATATGGGTATCAAAATAAAGGTCTCGATGACCTGATTTCAAATATATATTTGTTTTTGCTTGCGGCTTTGCTTGTGTGGAATTATATTATTGTTGCGCGTGATTAATAAATCTGTTGTAGGTGCAGTCGGGTTTTTGATGTTTTTTAATTAACTTAACTTGTTAATAGTGCGACATAGATAGGAGTTGCTAAACTTTTTAGTACGCGTCGGAATGATCCCAACGGTTAATTTGTATGGTAGGAGTAAGAATCCGTATGATATATATGACTTACGTCGTAGGTTCGTCCAGGAATATGACAGGTGGGTTGTTAAGCAGCTCCAGCGCGATGGACAGCCGTTTTCTCTCGCCACCAGACACCCGCTCGGTGGTCGTGTTCCTTGCTTTACCTAACCTTAACAACTGTATTATCTCTTCTACCTGAAAAAAAGTTAAAGTCAGAACTATTAAGAAGACATTAGGTTCAATAAAATCTACATCACTACACTAATATTATAAAGAGAGACGATTTGCATTTTTGTTTGTAATGAATAAACTCAAAAACTTCTGGGGGGCTAGCCAAATGGCAGTTTGCGAAGCAGAAAAGCGTAGCGTTCGCTAATTTGAACTGTGGAGCTCATACTAAAATGTTCGAATTGACAAATGTCACGTGATCTATCTAACGTTCGTTACGCTACGAATTACACTTGGCTAGGGGGGCTGAACAGATTTTAAAAATACAAAGCTATATGATCAGCGAGTAACATAGCCGTATTGCACACCGGTGCGAAACTGCGGCAGGACCACAAGGTTTATCGCTAAACATCCTAGATCTATGGACAGGATACTAATTACAGAATAGCTAAGTATAGAATAGCTGTCCCACCTCGCCTGTCATCGTTAATAAATTCGTAATTTAAGTATAACTATAATATTATAATCATGATTGCTTTGTGTTGTAGTTCTAATATTATTTTCCTGATCCGTCCTGATGTAATTTGTTCAATCCAACTGTTTTAGAGCATACCGTCGTTGTCAAACCAAAATCTGCTATGTGCAGTATTTATTTATAATTTTTACATTTTGACAATTGCGACTGGTAAATGAACCAAACCTTGTATGAAAAAACTGCTATGTGCTGAATAGTTGTCACAGTACGTCGTAAATTACTTAAAAGCACTAGGGGCCATCCATAAATTACGTCACACGATAAGAGGGAGGGACAAGGGGGTGGGAGGGGTCCTAAATTTCGTGACGTCACATTTCAAAATCTATTATAATCTAAGTGTTAACACGAACTTTGAACTATTAACGAAAACTCAGAAACATTTGCAACTCTAGATGTAAATTTGCAAAATATGTGACGTCACACTAGGGAGGGGGGAGTCTCACGAATGTGACCAGCTGTGACAAGGACGGGGGAGGGGTAAAAAAATCATGAAATTCGTGTTCATACGATAGTTTGGTTCATTTACCAGTCGCAATTGTCAAAATGTTAAAATTTAAAAAAATGCACATAGCAGATTTTGGTTTGACAACAACGATACGCCACCACGCATCAGCATGAAAACACTGGTTGGCAAACTGCAGTTGAGCACAAAATTGGCCTTTGGCGGAGGCTAGTGATTTCAGGCCGCCCAAAGGCCAATGAGTTGGCTTAACGACTGTCCTCTAATGACAACAGCCGTGACCGACGGCTTAATCTATTTATTATTATTTTCTATTTATAAGTCCACACGGTCGAAGTATGTAATATAATTCACTGTTTCAATATTTAAAATTAAGATTTAACCGAATTTAAATTTAACCTAGACATTATGTTATTATTACTTTTTTTTATACTACGTCGGGTAGACAAGCATACGACTCGCCTGATGTGAAGCGGTTACCGTAACCAGATTAACGCTCGCAACATAAAATAGCGATCGCGCGCCGCCACCCCCGCTGCCAACGCAGCATCTCCTTCCTTTCTGGTGACCTCACTCACTCGCAGGAACACAACAACCCTCAAGGGAATTGTTAATGTGCTGAGGTATTCTGTGAGGTGAAGGTACATTCCCCAGTCGGGTAGCTTACAATTACGCTCCCTACCTCTCTTTTCGCCAGAGCTTCGTTTGTCAGTCAGTAGGGTGCACCGCGTGCAGGTGATCACTAGGATAATAGGTATAAACTAGATGCGTACTAACTAGGTGCGTATAGCTATGCGTATTATTTCACGGCAGCCTGAGTACTTATTGCGAGTTTTTTGTTCGCGTTCGATCATATCAACTTAAACAACCCGACCAAATAGAGAAGAACTCTCATGTTGTGAAATTATAAGACGCGTGTTACATATCAAAATTATGTCGCTTACTTGCTCACATTTTGAAGTGAGCAACCCGGCTAATAGATATGTATCACGCGTCTGGTAAAGCACAATATGAAACTTTTACTCAATTAACTCGCCTTGTAAATGTTAACACGTTCGAATGTACCAAAAAATCGTACTAAGCACTCTGATCCGCGTACATCATCATCATCATCATCAGGTCATTCTAGTCTCCACTACAGGAGCACGACCCTCTCTCATCCGTCCCAGACAGAAGGAGGATTTGACCTTCACTCCCCACGCTGGCCAAACGGGTTGGGGAGGCCTGATCGATGTTTGATAATGTTTTTCCATTAGTCGCCAAATTATAGTAAAATACTTACCACACCGTGCTTCTGAGGGTACGTTAAGCCGTCAGACCCGGCTGTTGTCATCATGACGGTCGTTGAATTCAAATTCAAATTCAAAATATCTTTATTCCTTGGACTTTATAAAGCTCTTAGAAACGTCATAAAAAGTTAAGCCAAGTCAGTGGCTTTTAGGCGGCTTGAAAACACTGGCCTCCGCCAACCCGCAGTTGAGCAGCCTGGTGGAGTACGCTCTAAACCTGGGGCCCTATCGCCGAAGCTGAAGCGGATTACCATCGGATATTTTGATTCAAAGTAATAGGCCTTACGTATAAGTTATTAGACGAGCTCGATGGTAGAATGGTTAGCAATGGCCACTTTGACTCCAAGGTCGCGGATTCGATTCCCGCACAAGACAAACATTTGTGTGCATGAACATGTCTGTTTGTCTTGGTCTGGGTGTTTTCTATGTATTATAAGTATGTATTTACAAAAAAAAATGTATTTAAGTACATTTATCAGTTGTCTAGTACGCATAACACAAGCTTTGCGCTTAATTAGGGACTAGGATGATGCTGTGTAAATTGTCCAGAAATATTTATTTATTTATTGTCAAACATCTTCAGCTCAGTCTGTAGAGCTACAGGGTTGCAACCGGCTAAGCTAAATACAAGTACCATAAATCTAAGCTAGAGTTTGATATTCGACACCAAAAAATGCTATGGTAATAGGTTTCAGCTTAGCCGATTGGCCGTGTGGTTTCCGGCAGACTAGAATAGAATCACTCCGTTTCTTCCCGTGGATGTCGTACAAGGCAACTAAGGGAAATACATTATCAAATATCGATCAGGCCTCCCCAACCCGTTTGGCCAGCGTGGGGAGTGTAGGCCAAATCCTCCTTCCGTCTAGGACGGACGAGAGAGGGTCGTGCTCCTGTAGTGGAGACTAAAATGGACCTGATGATGATGATGATGATGATGATTAGCCGATAGAGCACCTGTTCAATTGAGGGGAGACCCATTTACCAGCAGTGGGATTAATAAGGGTTGGTGACGGCGACGATAACTTACCACAACTGTTTTTTTCTGCTTGGAGATGTCGGTCCCAAGTTTAAGGTCTGCAGCGATCATCATGGCCTCCTGGACGGTGATGAAAGGCTGCAGCAAGTCCTCTTGCATGATGTACCTGGACAGTTTCCGGAACTGCCTGAGATTCCTTGGTTCCTCATTGGTGAAGATATGACCGCCGGCGCCAGTAACTCTGGAAGTATAAAACGTAAAATAGTTGATATAATAGTAGTAGTAGATAAAGTGCTTAGTGCGACTTAAGAAGTTTTCACTTCATTAACCTATTATTTAGTTATACTTCGTCGTGTGGCAGAAAAGCATTCGGTCCGCCTGATATGCAACGGTTACCGTAGCCAAATAATCGCTCGGAACAAGAAATATTGCTCGCGTGCTGCCACCGCCGCTGCCAATGCAGCAACTGCTACCTTCCAACTTTACTGCATAGTAAATTGGCACAATACGCTACAGATGTAGCGTACTTTGTCAATTTAGCATTTATTATGTTTCACGAACGAATTCCTCTCATTATATAGGCATCGGCATCATTCCATTGTTGGGATACCGGTCTCCTCTCAATCGAAGGGGTTTAGATAGAGCATACTCCACCGCGCTGCTCAACTGCGGGTTGGCGGAGGTGAGTGTTTTCAAGTTTTGAAACACAAAAAATGCAAGCTTTGCATTTTTAGTATTCCAAAGACTTATGACTTGGCTTAACGACTGTTATCTAATGACAACAACCGGGACCGACGGCTTAACGTGCCCACCGAAGCACGGAATAGCAGCCTAATGGTATTTATTTTATTTATCTATGCATGACCTTCTAACTCAACTAGTAGTGACGTAGTGACGTGCATAGATTTGTCATAAAATGAATATCATACAAAATATGTTAATGATGTGTCATAAATATTAATATATCTATGCAAATAACCAGTTAGATCATGTGAACTTGGCCAGTTTTTATCACAATGATATTATCACCGCACTTTGGACACGACAACGTGGCGACGTGACACACAAACAGACAAATTAACTAGGCAAAGGTCAGTAGCTAATATGTCTTTTTTATGTTTGTAATTCAGGCATTCTACGATGACTAGGCAATGCGTAAATTACTGCGTATTATGGAATTAGTTGGCCATGTTTTTGTACAAATGATTTTTGAATGCTGGTTTTTAGGGTACCGTACCCAAAGGGTAAAAAGGAACCCTATTACTAAGGCTCCGCTGTGCGTCCGTCCGTCCGTCCGTTCGTCTGTCACCAGGCTGTATCTCATGAACCGTGATAGGTAGACAGTTGAAATTTTCACAGATCATGTATTTCTATTGCCGCTATAACAACAAATACTAAAAAACAGAATTAAAGTAAGAAAAAATTGTGGGTAACAAATGTCTAGCTATGCCGCCCCCGCCGGGACTCGGCAGAAGGGGAAGGCCAAAGAAATGCTGGCTTGATGTCGTAGTGGATGACATGCGGGCCAATGGTCTCACACAAAGGGATGCCGAAGACCGGGCAAAGTGGAGGAGAAAAAGTAGGAAATCGGACCCAGGGCTCCGAAGCGCAAGCTTAGGATGCAACCGGGACTTAAGCTTGGATGATGATGACTAAAAAACAGAACTAAATAAATATTTAAGGGGGCTTCCATACAACAAACGTGATTTTTTTGCTCGTTTTTGCTCGCAATTGATAACCGCAATAGGTAGACGCTTGAAATACTCATATAATATTTAGTTATATATTCACTTTAAAAATAAATAATTAAATAAAAATAAAACAAATATTTAAAGGGGGGCTACCAGCTACCATACAACAAACGTGATTTTTTTTTTGCCAACTTTATAGATAATGGTACGGAACCCTTCGTGCGCGAGTCCAACTCGCACTTGGCCAGTTATTTTGTGGTTGCGTCATTACTTCCAGTCCGGTCAAAGTCAACGTACCTTTTTTTTATACTACGTCGGGTGATAGACAAGTATTCGGCCCGCCTCATGTGAAGCGGTTGCCGTAGCCATATTAACCCTCGCAACTTGCAATATCACTCGCGCGCCGCCACCCCCGCTGCTAACACAGCAACTCCTTCCTTTTTACGATACCAAATAGCCAGCAAAAAAGTAACTGTCATTACCTAAACTATGCTTTTAGTCATAAAAATGTTTTTTTTTTCACTGAATTTTTCAATATACATAGAGTTGTTAGTGAAACTAAAAATCTTGATTCGAGAAAAAAAAAGCATATATTTTTATTTTTTTTGTTGATATTTGTTTATCTATTTTCAACCCAAAAAAAAAGCATATATTTTTTTTGTTGATATTTTTTATCTATTTTCACCCCAAAAAAAAGCATATTTTTTTTGTTGATATTTTTTATCTATTTTCACCCCAAAAAATATTTTTATTTTTTTTGTTGATATTTTTTTATCTATTTTCACCCCCTGTCAGGGTTATATGTTAACCCGGGACACACTGTATATGCAATTTAGTACAGTATAGATTAACTTTAAAATTTTGACCTTTACATGCTCCAAAGGTTAAAATTAATGCTTGATCTGCAATCGGCTGATTGATTGATTGATCTTTATTGATGGTTATAATGACGGTTTTTGCAATGCTGCATATATCATGACATTCAGATATTTATACCTACTTTATACAACCCCGGTTTGTCCAGCCCGGTGGTCGAATGGCTAGCAGTGGCTACTTGGATTCCGAGGGCGCGAGTTCGGTCCCCGCACAAGACTAACATTTGTGTGCATGTCTGTTTATCTTGATCTGAGTATTTTCTGTATTTATTATATGCATCAATTTACAAAAAAAGAAATGTTTAATATAAGTATTATCTATTATCTAGAACTAGAACCTTACACGCTGTGCTTAGTTTGGGACTATATAGCTGTGGGCTGTAAGTTAACCAGGAATATTTATTTATACATTACTAGCGGTGTTTTTTTTGGAGTACAGCGTATTTGTAAGCTGCCCGCCTTAGGAAGTAGTACTTCCGATGTAACGACTCGACTTTTTAAACCGATTCAAACCGATTTGAGCTTAAAACGAGTTGCGTCGATTAGCGCGTCTACTAAATCGATTTGGCCGAGTCGAAAGCAATGTAACGACTCGACTTTTTAAACCGATTCAAACCGATTTATGCTCAAATCGGTTTGAATCGGTTTAAAAAGCCGATTTGGCCGAGTCGAAAGCGATGTAACGACTCGACTTTTTAAACCGATTCAAACCGATTTGAGCATAAACCGAGTTGCGTCGATTAGCGCGTCAGCGCGTCTTGCGTCTACTAAACCGATTTGGCTGAGTCGAACTTGCTTACGCATCTCGCTCGCGTCGCTCTGCGCGCATTCGTCCGTTTGGTCGTTTGACCATTTGCTTGTTTGGCCGTTTGCCCGTTTGGCCGTTTTGGATTTTTGCGGAGTTGTAACGGAGGTTTATTTACGTAATCATAGAACAATAACGCGCGGTAAAAACTAAAAAGACATCAATTCCAGATTTTGTGTTAATTTTCATTGACTAGAAGCACAGTATAAGATATTGAATTAAATAGTAGGTATAGATGTATGTTACATTTAAATCATGTAAGGTGAATGTATTTTATGATATTTTTTTTTAAATTATAAGTAATAGTACGAACGTACTAGAAGGTAATGTTTATTTACTAGTATATGTTTACTTAAGTGATTTTAAATGAAAACTTTGTACAATTTTTTCTACATCCACATTCACCTTCGCCTCCGCCTCCGTTAACTTCCGCATCCGCGGAGGTGATACAGGTCGCCTCCGCATCCGCCTCCGCCTCCACTAAGTAGGCCTCCGTTACAACCCTAGTCAGGATTAACAGCGGCCACCGCCAAAGTGACCACCAAAAAATTACCACCAAAAAAGGCAATGAATTGTAGCGTTAATATAGCTACGGTAACCGATTTAGATCAGACAGACTGTATGCTTATCTGCCAATGTATACAAACAGCTACGACTGACCGACGTGGTATATGAAAAATAGCTACAACCGACGTTGCTTAACTTGTGTAATCGATTAAACTGACACGCACATCGACGCTATTGGTTTCCTTAATAACTAAATTTTGTATAATTATGACATGAATATTAATTTTTTTTTTTTTTTTTTTTTTTTTTTATACCACTAAAGTGGCAAACAAGCATACGGCCCGCCTGATGGAAAGCAGTTACCGTAGCCTATGAACGCCTGTAACACCAGGGGCATCACACGCGCGTTGCCGACCCTGTAAAAACCTCTTCACGCCCTTTTTGAAGAACCCCATGCTGTAGTCTCCTGAGAAAACCTCGACAGGCAGTTCATTCCACAGCTTAACCGTACGCGGGAGAAAACTTCTCTGGAACCGCACGGTACGCAACCACTTCGGCTCCAATGTGTGAGGATGAATTCCCTGTCGATGGCGAGCGGTGCGACTGTAAAAGGAGGCCGTGGGCATCATGTCAAACAACTCCTCTGAACACACCCCATTGTACAAACGGTAGAACACACAAAGGGACGCAAAATCTCTCCTCAGACTTAAAGGTTCTAAACCGTCTGTCAGTTTGGGATCGTCAACAATCCTCACAGCACGCCTCTGAATCGAGTCACAAGGTGCAAGCTGGTATCTAGGCGCTCCCGCCCACAGATGGCAACAGTACTCCATATGCGGCCGTACTTGAGCTTTGTAGAGCAGAAGCCTTTGCCGCGGATTGAAGTACTGTTTGGCCCTGTTGAGCACGCCTAGTTTCTTCGACGCCAGCTTGACCTTCCCCTCCAGGTGACATCGAAACTGGACGTCGCTGGAGATTTCAACGCCTAGAATCCCAATACTTTTGGCGACAGTAAGGGGTGTATTCTGGAAGTGAGGAGCCACAGCAAAAGGGGTTTTCTTAGCGGTGAACGCGCAGACTTGTGTCTTAGAGGGGTTGAATCGCACTAAGTTCTGTTGCCCCCAATCGGACACTTTACTTAGTGTGCTCTCGATTTCCGACACAAGTCGTTCGCGGCTCTCCTCCACCAGAGAGCGGGGAATATTAGCGCGGCCCGTATAAAATGTGTCCCCGGTGCTATCATCCGCATAGCAATGAATGCTGTCAATAGACAACATATCATTGACATGCAGCAAAAACAGCGTCGGGGACAATACAGAGCCTTGCGGGACGCCAGCATTAATGTCCATGCTATCGGAGCAACTGCCATCAACAACGGCTCTAATGCTTCTGCTGGACAAGAAGCTAGCGACCCATTCGCATAAACCCTCTGGTAGACCGTATGCAGGCAACTTCGAAAGAAGACTACGGTGCCAGACCCGATCGAACGCCTTCGCCATATCCAGACTGACAGCCAATGCCTCACCTTGACTCTCCACGGCTGAAGCCCAGCGATGTGTAAGATACACTAGAAGATCACCAGTCGAGCGACCATGACGGAAGCCGTATTGATGGTCGCTGATTAAATCGTGCTCTTCTAGGTATTTCAGGAGCCGGATGTTAATGATGCGCTCCATTACCTTGGAGAGAAGGGAGGTAACAGCGATAGGCCTGTAATTCGATGGGTCTGATCTGTCACCCTTTTTGGGCACAGGGTGCACGTTCGCAGTCTTCCACGATGATGGAACTTGCCTGGTGGAATAAGAGAGCGCGAAAAGGCGCGTAAGTACAGGACACAACTCAGGAGCACACAGCTTTAGCACCACTGCCGGAATGCCATCTGGCCCACTCGACTTATGAACGTCGAGGGATAATAATGCCCGCCGAACATCTCGTTGAGAAAATGAGATTTCCGGCATTAAATCACCACACCGCGGGATGGAGGGCGGTGCAGCACCCCCGTCGTTCAAAGTCGAGTTTGAGGCAAAGAGATTCCCCAACAGATCGGCTTTCTCTTTAGCACTGTGGGCCAGACTACCATCCGGTTTTCGAAGTGGTGGAAAGGACGACTGACAAAAATTTCCCTCGGCAGCCTTAGCGAGCGACCAAAACGCACGGCTCCCAGATGGGTGCTTAGCTAGGCGCTCACCAATCCTGCCGATGAACTCGAATTTTGCCCTGGCAATTACTCTCTTACAGAACCTCGAGGCAGCATTAAACTCGCGTTTCAAGTCAGAAACATTATGAGCTCCGTTAATACGTGCCGTGGTCCAAGCCTCGTAAGCAGCTTGCTTGCGGAGTTTAGCTTCCCTACAAGACCGATTAAACCACGGCCGCTTCTTAGCACCTGAAGTAGCTACCCGCCGGTTTGGAATAAATAATTCCATTCCAGCTAAAATGGCTTCAGCTACAGCAGATGCACAGATGTCTATATGTTCCGACTCGAAACAGAGCTGCCTCCACGGGTACGATGCGTAAAATTCACGCAATCCATCCCAGTCTGCTGACTTATAGTGCCACATGCGACGCCAACCGGTAGACCGGGGTGCGACAGGGCTAGCGCATGGCACTTGTGTCCGGATGAGACAGTGATCCGATGAGCCAAGTGGCGCATCCACCGAGACTGTATACCCATCCGGGTGTGTGGTCAGCAGAAGGTCCAGTAGAGAGCTGGTATGGTCCTCTATATCTGGTATTCTCGTTGGAGAATGAACCAGCTGTGAGAAACCATAGGCCAGAGCAAAATCATGAACAGACCTCCCCGCGAAGTCAGTGGACCGAGAGCTGAGCCACTCGGCATGGTGGGCATTAAAGTCTCCCAAAATCACTAACTCCGCGGAGGGGTACTTTTCAATGACTTTGTCAGACGTCATTTGCAGGTGCTCGATCAATCGAGTTGTGTCTGCATCACCGCTATGAGACCTGTAAAGGCACGCGTAGATACGGGTGCGGCCGCCCTGATCCACGCGTACCCACAACACTGACAGGTCCCTGTCTTCAAGGCCGTGAAGACGTCGACAGCAAATATCATCCCGGACGTACATACATACCCCGGCTCGACGTACAAAAGAATGTTCAAGTTTGTACCCGGGGTATAATAAGTAAGAAGTATCGGCCGGGCAAGATATCTGCGTCTCCGTTAAAAAAAGTAGGGTCGGCTTTGCAGTTTCAAGATGGTGGTGAACTGCGTTTATATTTGAGTGAAGTCCCCTAATATTACAGAAATCCACGTTAAGTGTGGAAGGGGATGCCGCTGGAGAAAACTTCTTTCTTTTTTTCTTCATGGCCATAAAAAAGGTGTCAGAGGATTATGAGAAGCTGTTTCACTGACGACGCGAGGGACAAAAAAGCGCGGTGTCTACCCCCGCAGTACAGTGTAGGTTGTGCGGTTTGCTGGCGCGGCGAGCGGAAGGGCCCCCGGTCCCCCCCTGCTGCAGCAGCCGGGTCCACTCCGGTCTCCTCCTCCGGCACGACTACTACAACAGGGACTTTACACAGGCTGGCGGTTCAGCCTCCCGGGGCGGAGATTAAGTGATCCCCGGGTTCGGGAACCCTACTGACCTGCGGGCGGCCAGCGGACAGCCGTTTCACCGGGTCTCCCTGACCGCCGCGCCAACACATCGCGCCTACACCGCTAACGGCGGTTCGACAGCCGCTGGTCTCACTGCCGTCAGCATAACAACTTCTCTGTAAAAAAGCCCTGGTGACCTAGCTCACTCGCAGGAACACAGCATAGCCATTATGGCTGCGGCTTTTTGCTAGGTGGAGGCACTTCCCCAGTCGGATGCTGGCCAAGCCTGGAGCGAACGACCGCACTGTGCCCCCCTCCCAATTTGACCAGTGAAAGGGGAGCACAGTATGATATTTCGCTGCGTCCTACCTCTCTTTCGCCATAGCCTCGTTAGCTGGTCGGCAGGGTGCACCACGTGCAGGTGAGGTTGGCTTTAGCTCGGAAGATGTCGATGAGCTACTTACACCCCAAATAATAATAATATATAATTTGAAACACATTACTGTAAATATTGTAGATTCATTTGTAACTGAAAACTATTCTATAATTAGTATTTGTATGTTCTTTTTAGACCAAGAACTGGTCTGTTCAATGCATTAAATTCTAAAACTTATTGTATGTACCTGCTTCTACAAATAAATGACTTGATTAATAAACATCGGACGCGCAGCATGCGCCTCCATAGCGAAATTTATTTATTTTATTTTTTTATTTATTTTGACCACTTTCCCGAATTGATATCGGAAAACCAAGGTCACTTTACATTACTACTTTTTGATGCTCTACACGAATCCGAAGTCAGAATTTCGAAATTTTGAGTTTCATGGCAACGGAAGGACAGACAGAACGACCGGACAATTTAATAAGCTCAATAAATTTCGCTGAAAATTATGTATATATCATTCTAAATATATGCAATCTCACTGATGGGATACGGGTCTCCCCTTAATCGAAGGGGTTAAGAGCGTACTCCACCACGCTGCTCAACTGCGGGTTGGCGGAGGCCAGTGTTTTCAAGCCGCCCAAATGATACTGACTTGTCTTAACGACTGTTTCTATGACAACAACCGGGACCGACGGCTTAACGTGCCCTCCGGAGCACGGAGGAGCTCGAGATAAATAAACCCATCCATAGACAGGCTGCGCTCGACGTTGCTTAACTTTGCGTCTTCGATGAGACTGATAGGCTCAACGACGCCATTAAGCTCTTCAAAAGATATGCATTATTATGAGATATGGCCGTGTGGTTTCCGGCAGACTAAAATAGAATCACTCCGTCTATTCCCGTGGATGTCGTACAAGGCGACTAAGGGAAACACGTTATAAAACATCGATCAGGCCTCCCCAACCCGTCTGGCCAGCGTGAGGAGTGTAGGCCAAATCCTCCTTCTGTCTGGGATGGACGAGAGAGGGTCGTGCTCCTGTAGTGGAGACTAAAATGACCTGATGATGATGATGAGATATGCAATAAATGATACGAAAAATAATATTTTGTTTATATTAGACCGGTTATCACCTCAAAGTATGTCAGCGACGCTCGTAACCTTGAGTTTTATATTCTGAAGATAACCAATTTAAGGTCAGGGTGACCGTTAACTAAATCTCTTTAATTAAAGTTTTTTCTTAACTTTGTCAGTATATTTTTTTTGGGATTTTTTATACGATGTGTTACCACTAATTTATATATACTTATAGATAGTAACACTACTTAAGTTAGTTAGTTAAAAGTTAAAATTGTTACTAATAACATCTAATATATACAAAATGTTAACTAGCACTATATGAGCCATGCTTGAAATAAAGTATTTTTATTTAATTTTTTATTTTTGGTATTAACGCTCGCACCATAATATATCACTTGCGCGCCGCCACCCCCGCTGCTAACGCAGCATCTCCTTCTTTTCTGGTGACGTGAAGTCACCAGAAAAGAGATACTGCGTAACTATATTTATTTTTCAGTTTTTAGTTTGATGTGCTATGAAAGCGTCCAAGAGGTCGCCGATCCATTGCCAGCCTATACTCCTTCCTTGCTTTCTTTCTGGAGACCTCACTCACTCGCAGGAACACAACAACCCTCAAGGGAAGTGTTATTTGGCTGCGGTATTCTGTGAGGTGGAGGTACATTCCCAGTCGGGTAGCTTACAATTACGCTCCCTACCTCTCTTT
Organism: Hypsopygia costalis; assembly: GCA_937001555.2. Classification (NCBI taxonomy): domain Eukaryota; kingdom Metazoa; phylum Arthropoda; class Insecta; order Lepidoptera; family Pyralidae; genus Hypsopygia; species Hypsopygia costalis. The sequence continues at coordinate 23,485,531 of OW443338.2, read as the reverse complement.
TCGCCAGAGCTTCGTTTGTCAGTCAGCAGAGTGCACCACGTGCAGGTGAAGTTGGCTTTGGTTCAAAGATGTTGATAAACCACTTACACCCCTGTTATAAGTTTGACGTGTCTGTGTGTGTTTGTCTGTGGCATCTTAGCTCCCGAATGGATAAACCAATTTTGATTTCTTTTTTTATTTGAAAGCTGAATTAGTAGTAGTTTGATGAAAATCGGTCCAAGATGGCCGCCGCCACAAAATGACGGATTACATTTTTTTTTCACAACCCTTTCAATATGGGTATCAAATGAAAGGGCTTGACTAGTAGAATACTATACACTATGATTGACGAGCACGGTGGCGTAGCGGTCAATTGCGGCATCGTCGTAACGAATGTCAATTTCTAGACTTTCGCGAATGCGAATGCGAATATCTGCCGTCGATATTCGCGAATGCGAATGCGAACGCGAATATTGACTTTTGTATTTGGCGCTATTTGTCTATGGCTTTATTTTTACAGCTTAATTGGTGCGCGAGTACACGCACACATTTGTAATTATTTGCATCTACTTCCGAGCATTGTCGAGCCGATCCGAAGCAGGCCGATTGCTGTTTGATTTAGATAGATAGATATAATTAACACACTAAAATTTACGAGTGATGTTTATTGTTTACTTAACAAAAAATCCTAACAGAAGATCATCATCATCATCAGGTCATTTTAGTCTCCACTACAGGAGCACGACCCTCTCTCGTCCGTCCTAGACGGAAGGAGGATTTGACCTACACTCCCCACGCTGCAGCTGGCCAAACGGGTTGGGGAGGCCTGATCGATATTTGATAATGTATTTCCCTTAATCGCCTTATACGACATCCACGGGAAGAAACGGAGTGATTCTATTCTAGTCTGCCGAAAACCACACGGCTAAAGGTTTTGAATAAACATATAAGAAGTTGATACTTATTTCTCTATTTAATTTACCTTTTTGTAATTGAAAATCTTAATTATTTTTAGGACGTTCATATTCGCAAAATATTCGCATAAAATTGCGAATGCGAATGCGAATGTCTAGAAATATGCGAATATTCGCGAATGCGAATACGAATATTCGTTACATCACTCGACTCCAACGCTCGTGGGTTCGATTCCCACATAGGACAAACATTTGTGTGCATGAACATGTCTGTTTGTCTTAGTCTGGGTGTTTTCTATGTATTTACAAAAAAAAATGTATTTACGTATGTTTATCACTTGTCTAGTGCCCATAACACGAGCTTCGCTTACTTTGGGGCTAGATGGCGCTGTGTAACTTATCTGACAATATTTATTTATTTACTATGATAAATATCAAAGCCACAAAATGGCGAATTAAATATATTTTATCACAACTCCCTCAATATGGGTATCAACTGAAAGGACTTGACTATACTAGAAGGTCGGGGTTTTTTTTAATTTTTAATTAAACGGTCTTGTTGATTTTTTTTATATCTGTGTATGTACATAGTTTTTTTTTTACAAGAAAGATACTTATTTTTAGCCGCTAAACAACAAACCAACACACAAAATTATAAGTATACTCATAATATACCCAAATTCGACCAACAAGGCTGAGTACGGAATCAAAGAGGTAACGTCATTCTTTACTTAACGACATCGTTAACTTCCAATGGTTAATTTAATAAATGAATATCTCTCTTATTGCAAATTCCACTTTGTACAAGTGTTTAGCCTTGAATTTTGAAATAATACTCGTTGCGACAAACTTTTTTTTTCGGTTGGAATAAAAAATGAACGGTTTAAGTTAATGATACTGTCGTTAATTCTGTTGAAATTTCCAACATAGGGCGCGGAGTGCGAGTTGAAGTAAAGCGAATGCACTCTGCTCCAGCTTTATGCTAGTGCTTTGTGCTGTAACAATTCCGGCCTACTTTCTATTATTATTAAAAATGTGAAAATCTGTGAGCATGTATGTATGAATGTTTTTACTCTTTCAAGGGTAAACTCCTTCCTTTCTGGTGACATCATTCACTCGCAGGAACACAACCAAGGGCGTCGCCAGCCGATGGCCCAGGGAGGGGCAAGTTGATATGGAGAATGAGAAAAGTATGAATTGTAGGTAAAGTCAAGCGCTCATGAAGCTTTTCACTTACATCTACAGCGATTGTAATAATAACAGTACACAGCCCAACGTATAAAGCTTCACGAGAGACTTTACAATACATAAAACTTATAAATGGGGAAGGTCAATAATTCGTTTGTCGTAAATTGCATCCGCTACTACAATAAGTTGCCGGAGTCGGTCCTGATTTTACCCGACACTAAATTCAAACAGCTTATTAAGACCACCTTATGTAAAAAGGCTTACTACAGGACCGACGATTACCTTAATGATAAAAATGTATGGCAAATTCTCGGCACAGGATGTGAAGCACAGGCGTCTTATCTTTACAAGTATTATTGTGGATATACATATTTAGACTTTATACAATATGTATATACACTCTATACTATGATTTTTTTTATATTTTTTTTTTTACTATATTTTTTATTTTACTTTAATTTTTTTTTTTCTCTTATTTTGGTCGAATACCATTTTTCTTTTTATTGTAATATGATAATATTGTATGGCTATTTAAAAAAAAAGACCTATATTGACAGAGTTTCTTTCGGCATTTCTTCTCGTCAATGGTCATTCCGAAATGCTGGTAGATAAAAAAATATACCTAATTGTAAAAGACGTGTCTAAGTGCCCGCGAGGGCCCACAGAATAAAGAATTTTGACTTTGACTTTGACTTTGACACGCTGCTCATCGGCGAAAATAAAAATCTTAAAATATTCAAAAGTAATAGATTAATATTATAATAGGAAAACCTATCATTAGCGATACGTTTTTAATAATATTATATGCCTAACTATAATTACGCTGTTGATTTTCTAAATAAATAAGTAAGTATATTGTACCTAAATTTTCGTCATGTTACAAATGTTTTCCTTTTCAATGTTAAATGATTGACTGGAAATCCCACGTGAGATAAGTCAGCTATTGTGCATACGACATTTCTGTATTTATTATTATGATTCTATTTCTTTTACACAATAAAGATTTTACAACAACAATCATCAATACATATAATAAAACAGTAGGAACCGCGTGTCTGTACATTTGATAAAATTAACAAAAAATGAGTGTGGGCGATAAAAAAAGAGTAACAGAACACAAAAAAGATTTTTTTGATTTTTTTGTCTGTCTGTCTGTCTGTCTGTCTGTATGTACTCGCTAATCTTTAAAACTACTGAACAGATTTTTACGCGGTTTTCACTAAAAGATTAAGGTCATCCCTGAGCAACATATAGGCTTTGTTTCATCGAAATCTGATGTCAGATTAAAAAGTTATCGTCATTTAAAGTTTAAAGAAAATTTTTCTTTATAGAAAATCACTCATCACAAAATCTAAGAAACTACAAGTGCTAGGAGTCTCAAATTTTGTATGGGGGTTCCTTTCAGGACGTAGATGCTCACTAAGACGGGAATTTGGAAAATTCAACTCCTAAGGGGGTGAAATGGGGGTCCAAAGTTTGTATGGGAAACCAAGATTAGTTGGACTATTTTATACGAAACTTTACACGAGATCTTCTGTAGATAAATGAGTAAACACGTGTTTCAGGATTTTTCAAAATTCAACCCCTAAAGGGGTGGAATGAGGTGCAAACGTCTGAAAATCGACATGGGTATTGTTTTTATGGTTTATCGGGTCGCTGATTCCGAAAACAACAGCTATTTTATAATCTAACATAATCGACGTGACACAAGAGCACTCCTGTGGGGGTGCGATGGGGTTGAAATGTTACAATATCAATATGGGTGTTGATTCTATGGTTTTCTAAAATGTCAATTACGAAAATGGCATCGATTTGAAAATGTGGACACGAAATTTCCATCTCGGTATAAAAATCCAAGATTTGGAACACCTGATGCAGAACCATAATGGTTCAGCTAAACTATAAGAAATATAAAAATGACGCCTTAGCAAAAGTTGTTCAGCCTGATGAGTATAAATAGTTTAACAAAATATTGATTGTATTGTAAAAAAAATAACCACACGCAGTGCTACTTTTATTCTTACCTGCTACAAGTTAGACGCAATAGTCTTATTTATTTTATATATATATACATACATATATATATATATATATATATATATATATATATATATATATATATATATATATATATATATATATACTACTATATACTATATATATATATATATATATATATATATACTATATACTAGCGGCCGCCAGCGACTTCGTACGCGTGGAGTTAGTTATTTGCAAATAATTTTTAATTACATTCGAAAAAGCTAAATACCTAATGAAAGGAAAATGATGAAAAAGTAAAAAACAATCAATATCTAGACGAATTTTTAGAATCAATGAAGTCGACGGATATTATTTTTTAAAACCTCTTTGTAAAACCTAAAGTTCTTTTTATTGTTATAATAATACATCCCTCCTTATAATAGCAAGTATGTAGTTGTTTTCAATATTTTTTATACTTAAATATCATTTAAAATCCTTCTGCCATAATTACTTTAACTCCAATAACATTGGATTTTCATACAAATTTCCAACCCCCGTTTTAACTCCATAAGGGGGTTGATTTCTAAAGATACATTGTTAGTACACCTCCATACCATCTATAGAGCATAGATTTTAAATTTCAAGTCTCTTACTTCAAAAACATAGGACTTTCATACAAACTTCCAACCCCCCTTTTAACACCAAAAATAGGTTGATTTCTAAAGATACATTATTAGTACACCTCCACACTATCTATACATTTTAAATTTCAAGTTTCTTACTTCAAAAATATAGAGCTTTCATACAAACTTTCAACCCCCATTTTAACCCCAAAAAGGGGTTGATATCTAAAGATACATTATTAGTACACCTCCACACCATCTACAGAGCATACATTTTAAATTTCAAGTCTCTTGCGTCAAAAACATAGAACTTTCATACAAACTTCCAACCCCCGTTTTAACCCCAAAAAGGGGTTGATTTCCAAAGATACATTATTAGTACACCTCCACACCATCTATAGAGCATACATTCAAATACATGCTTCAAAAACATAGGACTTTCATACAAACTTCCAACCCCCATTCTACCCCCTTAGGGGTAGAGTATCGTAAAATCCGTTCTTAGCGGATGTCTACACCCCATAAGGAACCTACCAGCCAAATTTCAAGTTTGTAGGTGTTATAGTTTCTGAGATTTCGTGATGAGTGAGTCAGTGATTTTCTCTTTTATATATATAGAACTGACTAAACAGACCACGTTAACTTTATATATATATATATATATATATATATATAAAGTTAAGGTGGTCTGTTTAGTCAGTTTTATATTGACGTGTACGCTAAAATTGAAATGGAACGATTGGTATATATTCGCACAAACCAGAAGAATGCGTGCATTTGCGGGACGCTATGTAGCAAGATTTTGTGTCTCAAAGTCTTTTAAACAACGAGGGGAAACTGTTTTTCTTAGATGCTTCAGGAGGGACTGGAAAAACATACCTGACGAGAGCAATCCTCGCTGAAATCAGGCGCCAAAATAATATCATACAGCAGCATCGCCAGGTATTGCAGCCATAATATTACCTCTAGGCGGAAGGACGCAAATACAATGTTCAATATTCTACTCGATTTATACAGAACGGAAACACCGACATGCTTTGTGACACGAAACTGTGTCAAAGCGAAAATGTTTCAGGATTGCTGTCTAATCGTTTCAGATGAATACGAAATGGCCAACAATGTGGCTTTATCGAGGATTAGTAACGCTTGAGGTCCTTTCATAATAGCTCCCGAAGGAAAGACTCCCTTCATTTATTTTATATTTTTTTTTGAAACTATGGTGACTATCTTAAATAAAAATAATAATTTGTTGACTTTTAGCGTATAATACTCCCCCAAATATTTTCTTATGTATCTACTTTAGTTCGTATTTGTATTAATATGCCGGAATCATAAAGTCCACGCGAACGAAGTCGCGGGCATCAGCTAGTAACAAATAAAGTAAACAGACTGCTACTTAGCCAATTTGCGATTAACTTACCAATTTAAATCAAATTACTTTTAAACATATAAGTTCTAAATTTAAACCCTACCGCGCCGCATCTGAAGCCGATTATCATCGAATATTTTTATTCGAAAAATTGGTCTTACTCTTTAGGGTTCCGTACCCAAAGGGTAAAAAGGAACCCTAAGGAACTAAGGCTCCGCTGTCTGTCCGTCCGTCCGTCCGTCCGTCTGTCACCAGGCTGTATCTCATGAACCGTGATAGTTAGACAGCTGAAATTTTCACAGATGATGTATTTCAGTTGCCGCTATAACAACAAATACTAAAAAACAGAATAAAATAAATATTTAAGGGGGCTTCCATACAACAAACGTGATTTTTTTTTTGATGTTTTTATAGATTATGGTACGCACCTTCGTGCGCGAGTCCCACTCGCACTTGGCCGGTTTTTTTAGTTATTGACAAACATCTTCAGCTCAGTCGGTAGAGCTCCAGGGTTTCTACTAGCTAAGCTGAATACAGGTACCATAAATCTAAGGTGAAATTTAATATTCGCAATCAAAAAATCGGATGGGAATAGACTTCGGTTTAGCCGGTAGCGCCCCACGGTACTGGAGATTACTAAGTAACTTGAAGTATTCCCGGTTTCCAAATAGGACACTGGAGACTACTATGTAACTTGAAGTATTTCCGGTTTCCAGATAGGATACTGGAGACTACTAAGTAACTTGAACTATTTCCGGTTTCCAAATAGGATACTGGAGACTACAACGTAACTTGAAGTATTTCCGGTTTCCAGTTGCAAGCTATTTTTACTTCTTTATATGTACGAGTACATACGAGATAACATGTTCGGCTATTTAACACTGAACACACTTTATTTACTGATCCGTGGTGCACGGCAGTTGAGCTTCACTGGACTAGCCATCTCTTTAGGCTTTTAATGCCTTATTTGCCATATTGCTGTCTCTCACATTGCTAAGAGGGGAAGTCAAATTCCAAAAGCTTCCTACTCCTACTAATTTCTTCTGATTAAATTCGTTGTGAGTTCCAAGGCAGCCGTAGTTTTACCCCCGGGACTGCAATGGACTTCATTGTTCATTACCTTTTTTGGTGGTCGCCGATGTTAATCCTGGCTATACAGGAGACACAGTGGTGGGAATGTGTGGTGGGCCCCCGTCCCATTAAAAAAATTATATACTGAAGCCGATTTCCATCGGATTTTTTGATTGAGAAATTCAAACTTCAGCTTAGATTGGTGGCAATTGGTTTAACTTATCAGGTAGAAACAATAGAGCTCTACCGACTAACTTGAAGATGTTTAGCAATAACTTTAGTCTAAGGCTTATTTTTTTAATCAAAATATTCGATGGAAATCGGCTTCAGCTTTTGCGGTAAGATGTAAGCTTTAATGATATTTTTTGTCGTAGCAGAGCTAGATGACATTTTTTTCTTTCAATTTGTTATGTAAGGACGTCATTATAATATAACTATAGGTGAAAGAATTACTTCGATAGCATAAAAAAATATTGAATCACAATTTTGGACTTTCCCGAAAACGTTCCATACAAAAGGCTACTTAGTTATGACGTCACACCTAGATATTTATTATACATTAAAACAGAAATTTGTACGACAGCTACTTATGTTAAATACTGCGTTAATGTAGCTAGTGCGGTAACAAAATATTGTAGTACTTTTTATTATTTTTCCAAAGTATTTGTTTTTTAATAATAATTCATCCTTATAAATTGGACGTCTCGACCAAACTTTGATCGACCATAAAGCAAGTCGGACATAAGTTTTAAAAATTTCAAGATCGCAGTTCGTTCTAGTTTTGTATATTTTACGATACTGGTAAATATTTTTTTATAGGCAATTTGATCTACACTACTTTGCGTGCTTCCGCCACCAATTAGTTCATGCAAACTACTGCCGGCCGGCACCCACCCACTACCGTTAGTAGTTGCATGCGACTGCCGTGGCTACTTTGGTCGTCTCTCCTCCAGCTGCTGTGGTCGTCTCGGCGAATCTCCAACATCAGATGATGAGACGACCTAAGCAGCCACGGCAGTCGCATGCAACTACTAACGGTAGTGGGTGGGTGCCGGCCGGCAGTAGTTTGCATTGCATGAACTAATTGGTGGCGGAAGCACGCAAAGTAGTGTAGATCAAATTGCCTGTAAATTTGACTTCCGCAAAATAACACCTGCCCCCTTACCACCATCTCTTATTGCGATTCAATTATTGAGTAGATTGCTTATTCACACCAATGAATAAGCGACTCTATTACATTTGAAATAGAGTCGCTTATTCATTGGTATGAATAAGCAATATATTCAGTTATTGAATCGCAATAAGAGATGGTGGTAAGGGGGCTGAATCAATTAACTATATATTTTTTTATAATTTTAGATCATTGTCATCGAGCCTATTATCATTTAACTTTTTTATTCCTGTAACATTGTCGCGTCATGTTCTCATAATCTATTTCTTAAAGTCTAAGTTCAAAGCCATTTATCATAATTGTCATAACTCGTAACCACGGATCAAACAAAGGATAATTGTTATCAAAGTGCGCGCTTGAACGCAAGAACGCAACACAATGAGTGTCTTTGCTAAATGATTTTCCAAGACCAGCAATTTAATGCAACAAGCCTTCTATTTTCTCGGTCTAGAGACAACAATGTTATTGATCAATTGATCAATCAGACGCCATTTGTTTCGTAAAGTCTTAACTTATAATTTTATTTTTAATAGGCATATTTTCCTTTTGAATAATTTTAACAAAAAAATAACCGACTCCAAACATTACTCTACATTTATGTATGTAGATACAGGCTGATTATGATGATGATGAAATAAATATGGGACCAATCTGGAAGTCAAATCGGTTTATAAATCAAGGAGTAATTATGTAACAAACATAAAAAAATGCAGCCGAATTTAGAACCTCCTCCTTTTTTGGAGTCGGTTAAAAAATAAAATGGGATGAAATCTCATGGTCGAAAGAAGATCATGTTGTGACGGTAATATAATAATTGTATCCTATTTAAAAAAAAACAGTAATTTATGATTGCTTTTTTTTTATTTGATCAACGAGTATATTTACACCGTAGCCACAGAACTGGAAATACGACAACTTTATTACATGAAATAAGACAGAAATTCATAGTTAGAATTAGCATATAATTCGAGTTTATAAAAACAATATAAAGTTGAGCTTGAAATAATGTTAATAAAATATTTAAGAATCAATCTTAAAGCATTTGAAAACCAAACAAATTTGATTGATAACTTTCAACCATTCTGAATGTAGAAAAATTTTGTATAATAAAATTATTTCTGTGTATTATTATCCTATGTTTAATAATTAATCTATACATATATAAAAATCAATCCGTATTTTCCTTGGTCACGGCATCACGCGTGAACGGCTGGACCGATTTCGTTATTTCTTTTTATGTTGTATTTGTTATATTTGTTATTGTCAGGAGAAGGTTCTAATAAAAGAAAAAACAATTGCTCGCAAAATTAGAAAATTTAAAAAACTGAACGACAATATTCAATTTCTAATATAATAACTCTATGTCGTTTGACAGAACTGTCAGTCATTTGACAGATTACGAATTCAATATTCATTGTTAAGAAGACAGGACAAGGTCTGTCGGGCTAGCCAATAGTTAATAAAGTTTTATATACAAACAAAGTCCTTTATAAAGAATCTTGGCATCAACATAAATTGTTACAGGAAATTGCAAATATAAAGTGTAACAATGTTGATTACTTTATTACTCAGAATACACACTTGTTTTCCGCAATTAAGGTGTATTATGTAAGAAAATTAACCCTACACGTGAAACGATGTGTAATGAATCTCAGTGCTTAGTACAAGTTTTTTGATCGCGTTCGATTGTGTCAATGTAAACAACCCGACGAAATAGAGAAGAACTCTCATGTTGTGACGCGTGTTACATATCAAAATTATGTGGCTTACTTGCTCACATTTTGAAATGAGCAACCCGGCTAATTTGGATATGTACAACGCGTCTGGTAAATTCATAATATGAAATTGAAACTTTTTCTCAATTTGGTCAACGCGCACTAAGTACTCATTATCAATAATAGGCAACTGTCACTGACTGATCTATCAACGCACAGCTCGTATCACTAAATGGATTAGGTTGAAATTTAGCACACATGTTGCTGTTTTGACGTAGGCATCTGTCGAGAAGGGATTTATGAACACGAGTACGAAGTTGCGGGCGCAAACTAGTGGTATATATGTACATCGGCACGGAGGCCCTCTACACATTTCCACCACTGTGTCTCCTGTGTAGCCAAGGTTAACAGCGGCGACAGCCAAAAAATGCAATGAACAATGAAGTCCATTGCAGTCCCGGGGGTAAAACTACGGCTGTCTTTGAACTCACAACGAATTTAATCAGAAGAAATTTGTAGAAGTAAGAAGTTTTTTTAATTTGACTTCCCCTCTTAACAATGTCAGAGACAGCAACATAGCAAATAAGGCATTAAAGAGATAGCTAGTCAAGTGAAGCTCAACTGCCGTGCACTACGAATTTTAAGTATCCAACACTATTGGAGACCTAAAACATTGAGTTGTTACCTAACACAGCGATTCCAATAATACGAATTGCAAATATTAAATAATATACTTACACGTTTTAATAAGTTTTACGAATATAAATTAACTGCCTACACACACTTAATAAATATTAATGCCATCAAAAACATAACTTGTAAAAAAACCAAGTCTCGCAACTCAGTTCTTCTACCGTAAAAAGTTGTGAGATCCATGTAATACCAAGTCGGTTAATTCATTCAGTCCCTACTTAAGGGACCTTCCCTCTTAACTTATTACGTAATTAGCTAACCAAACAACATCTTATACTGACCATATCAATATTAAAAATCTTTTATGTTTTAAATAAACAGATTGACTTGGCCATCGCACTAAACAATCTAATTTAATATAATATGTATCACTTATAGATACATTGTGTTTTCATGCGATGGCCAAGTCGATCTGTTTATTTAAAACATAAAAGATTTTTAATATTGATATGGTCAGTATAAGATGTTGATTGGTTAGCTAATTACGTAATAAGTTAAGAGGGAAGGTCCCTTAAGTAGGGACTGAATGAATTAACCGACTTGGTATTACATGGATCTCACAACTTTTTACGGTAGAAGAACTGAGTTGCGAGACTTGGTTTTTTTACAAGTTATGTTTTTGATGGCATCTCATTGCTTTTTGTAGATAAGTAGTCCTCCTTTTTTCCTATCCGGTACTAGTTCTTGAGCTTCAGCCATAGTTTTTCTCAAAGCCCACTTCCTGTCTCTAGTGATTTTTCTCGGAGGCTTTGATATTACAATTTTTGACAAGTTTGGACAGTAAATACTTCCTAGTCTATTGTATATAATCAATAAAAACCATTAACTAGTATTTGTATATCTATCATCATCATCATCAGCCTGTATCTACCCAATGCTGGATATAAGCCTTCGCCAATTCTCTCCACCAAATACGATCTTCCGCCTTCCGCCTTCCGCATTCAGCAGCTTCCAGCCGTTTTCTTAAGGACATCGGACCATCTAGAAGGAGGGCCAACGCTTCGTTATCCTACGCGCGGTCTCCTAATGTCTTCCTCCGCCATCTGCCATCACTTACTCGGCAGATGTGACCGGCCCATTACCACTTCAGCTTGCAAACTCTGCATTACCACATATGCTATGTCAACAACTTTGGTTCTTCGTCGAATTTCTTCGTTCCGGATTCGATCCTTCGGAGAAATCCCGAGCATATCCCTCTCCATCGCTCGCTGTATATCTATAGATATATTATAATATTTTTGTGTATGGTAAATATATCTATACAATATTACAAGCCCGCAAGGCAGCTTATGGCGAGTTGTTGGGGAGTAACAACACCACGGGTATCGAATCTCCAGAGGGCCTTCGTCCCCGGCATGTCTTCGTTGGTCGGAGTGGAAACACAAGAAGGCCCGCGCAAGACTCTCAGCCTTGCCTTCATTGGCCGTCCAGAGAGGAGTCGTTAGAGCTATATACTCCAGGGGTGGAAGTGATAAACGGCATAATGCCGCGAGTAACTTCGGAGAAAGCGGCAGCACACCTATTGAACACCCCTGAGTTACTCACACCGGTGTTGCCCTCTGCCGATTTCCTGGCAATTCGGGGGCCCATCTAGTAAGTGGCGAGCCATCGCCTGCTGCACATAACGATCGATAGTCAGTCCATTACGTAATCCACCCAAAACATGAGATTTGGGTGGATTACGTAATGGACTGATCTCATGTCCATAGTCCATTTATTTTCTAACACACTTAGCAATAGTTCTAATGCCTGCCGAGACTGCCGAGACTGCCTCATGGGTATATTATATTACTAGCTGTTACCCGCGGTTTCGCCCGCGTGTTCCAGGGGCGCTGCCATACATTTGTGTATATTTTTTTCTTGTTGCAATTTTTTTACTTCGTGGGATAAAACGTAGTAACAATATGTACAAATTTTAATTATCAAGGTCTGCGGACGAATATATATATATATATATATATATATATATAATATAATATATATATATATACATATATATATATATATATATAATATAATATATATACATATACGTACATATATATATAGTCCTTTCGACGTGATAGAAGGACAAATGATTACAAAGTTTATTTTTTATCCCATGGAAATAAGATGTTTTTCCGAGATAAAAAGTAACTTATGTCACTCTCCAGACCGTAGACTATCCCCGTTAAAAAAATCATGTCGGTACTTAGGTTCCTTTCGACGTGATAGAAGGACAAATGATTACAAAGTTTATTTTTTATCCCATGGAAATAAGATGTTTTTCCGGGATAGAAAGTAGCTTATGTCACTCTCCAGACCGTAAACTACCCCGTTAAAGAAATCATGTCGGTACTTAGGTTCCTTTCGACGTTATAGAAGGACAAATGATTACAAAGTTTATTTTTTATCCCATGGAAATAAGATGTTATTCCGGGATAAAAAGTAGCTTATGTCACTCCCCAGACCGTAAACTATCCCCGTTAAAAAAATCATGTCGGTACTTAGGTTCCTTTCGACGTGATAGAAGGACAAATGATTACAAAGTTTATTTTTTATCCCATGGAAATAAGATGTTTTTCCAGGATAAAAAGCAGCTTATGTCACTCTCCAGACCGTAAATAAACATCTCCGTTAAAAAAATGATAATACAGGTATACTGATTCTTTTACCGCAAATGTAACTTTGTAATCCCATATATTTATATGGGATTACAAAGTTATTTATGCAGTTAGCGTATCTAGAAAACTGGACGGAAATTGCAAAATATTTTAATTTTTCCTTGATTTATACAGTAAACACAAATTGTATTCTAAATTTGAAGCTTCTATGTCTGCTAGAAGTGCCTTAGAATTTTGATGATCGGTGAGTCAGTGAGTGAGTGACAAAATTAAGGAACTTTGACTAGTTATAATTCTAAAACTACTGGTTCGAATTGAATGAAATTTTAAATATACCGTGTTTATACAATACCTGATTGGTTACTAAAAATTCAGGCTCCTAGTTTTATCCACAACAAAGTTATAGGGGGTCGAAAAAGGCCTGAAGTGCTTCGAGAAAAGGATGGTACGGCCGTGCCGCTTTTTGCTCGACTTGGTGGGGGCACTGCCGTGCCCCCAGATGCAAGTGTTCATGCAATTGTTTTAGTGTAGTACTCGTAAGTAATGAGAATTTGTGTATATATAACTATACCTACACGTACGATGTGATTCATAATGTTTTTAACACCATATCCAGTACTATTAATCATTCTGTGACCCTAAAGGACATCCAAACATTTATGTATTGTCTTAAACCACAAGCAGTGTTGTACTTATAGTCGGTGTTGGATTAAAACTACTTGATGCCCTAAGCAATCCATGCCTGTGGGCCCCCCTATCCGTATGTCAACTAGAGATGTAACTTACTTTAGAAGTGGAGTAGGTGCGACAATAATAAAAACCAAAGCATAATTTATTTATTTATTGAAATGCGCCTGCGAATTTTCAAATTAGTCCTAGAAACTTTTGACGTGACAACGTCTTATAAATTGGTTAGCCGGGTGACACTTCAAGAAACTGGGTCACGTTATGCGCTTACAATGAGAGCGAGTGAAAGGCGCGTGCCTTTCACTCGCTCTCATTGTAGGAGTGTCATGGACGCGTGTCCCTTCTAAGAGCGAGAGAGACAGACATAAAAAGTGAAAGGCATGCGTCCCTTCCACTCGAAAACATTTTACCACTCAAAGTCGTTGTCACGTAAAACTTTCGCCCGTATACCGACTTTACAGGCAACCAATATTTTTGGTGTCGTTTTTGGTGACGTGAGAGTGAGACGTGATGCCCTAAGGACGGATTTTTTTTTTGTGCTTCTTCTGGTGCCCGCTCAGACGTGATGCCCTAGGCAATTGCTTAATTTGATTAAGGGTTCATCCGTCACTGCTTATAGTAGTGCTAATAAGTTTGAAAGACGTAGGGAATAGTACCTACTTATAGCAGTGCTTTTAGTATCTTGGTGGTTTAAGTGAGGTAGGGCATAGCATATTTTTACCCGACTGCGACAGAAAGAGGGTTATGTTTTTCGAGAGTATGTATGTATATATGTATGTATGTATAATTGTTTGGCACGCTCTGCCGCCTGAACGGCTGGATGGATTTTAGCTTGAGAGGTGTCGTTAGATTCGTATTTGCTGTGAGAGTGACATAGGCTACATCAAATATAAAAAAATCAATATGGCGGCTGTGAGCTGCAAAATTGTCGTTGCAGTAATTTTTTTTATCTTCTAAATATATCGATATGGGTATCAAAATAAAGGTCTCGATGACCTGATTTCAAATATATATTTGATATATTAGTTTTTGCCTGCGGCTTTGCTAGTATGGAATTATATTATTGTTACGCGTGATTAATAAATCTGTTGTAGGTGCAGTCGGGTTTTTTATTTTTTTTTATTAACTTATAACATGTTTAAGCTATCCGATGTACGATGTGACTCATGTTGTTTTAAACACCATAATATGCTAGTACTATTTCTTATTCTGAGACCATACAGGACATCCAAACACTTATGTATTATCTTAAACCACAAGAAGTTTTATTTTATATTAGATAGATAGATAGATAGGTACGTTTATTACAAACTACAGTCACACACATACAAAAATTAATTCAAAAATAACAGGGAGAGAACTTAGACACTAGGAAACAGAATGCAGAATAAAAGATGCATGTGTGTGCTGCAGCAAGCAAATGGCCACAGCTCAGTGCGACTTTTTTTGCACGTCGCGCAAAAAAACACTGAATTTCAGCTGTCGCCTGATGGGCGCGCGCGCGCGACCGACTAATAATAGAGAAAACAACATAATGTGTGTGTGTGTGTTGTGTGTGCAGTGTAAATGGACAAAGTGTGAATCAGTGGTTTCCGATCACATCAATAGCTAACGTGAACAAGTAACGCATACAAGCGTAGCAAATATATATATATATATATATATATATATTAATCCGAATACAAAAATGAATATTAGTTAATAGTAGTGCTAATAAATTTAAAAGACGTAGGGCATAGTACTTATAGCAGTGCTTTAGTATCTTGTAGGATTAAGAGAGGTAGGGCATAGCATATTTTTAAGCTATCCGATGTACGATGTGACTCATAATGTTATTTTAAACACCATAATCTAGTACTATTTCTCATTCTGAGACCATAGAGGACATCCAAACGCTTATGTATTCTCTTAAACCACAAGCAGTGTTGTACTTATAGCAGTGCTGTAGTAACTTTTAGGTTCAAAAGAGATAGGGCATAGAATATTTTTCTCATTCTGAGACCATATGCCATAGAGGACATCCAAACGCTTATGTATTCTCTTAAATCACAAGCAGTGTTGTACTTATAGCAGTGCTGTAGTAACTTTTACGTTTAAAAGAGATAGGGCATAGAATATTTTTCTCATTCTGAGACCATATGCCATAGAGGACATCCAAACGCTTATGTATTCTCTTAAATCACAAGCAGTGTTGTACTTATAATAATAATAATAATAATTTTTATTAATCATTACAAGTTTAGGTTACATGGTTTGGGATCTCTTCTGTTAAGTTAAAAACCTGTATTAGAAGAGTCCCCTCTTCTCTGTGGTACATTGTCACACTTGTAATAATAAAGTAAAAACCAGATTATACAACAATATGACGCTATGTACTCGTATGTAACTATGTAGTTTATTTAGCATTGACAAAAGTTATATAAAACTATGAAAGCAACTTATAGCAGTGCTGTAGTAACTTTTACGTTTAAAAGAGATAGGGCATAGCATATTTTTCTCATTCTGAGACCATATGCCATAGAGGACATCCAAACATTTATGTAAACCACAAGAAGTTTTATTTTATATTAGATAACTTACTCATAGCAGTGCTTTAGTAATTTTACTTTGCCGTGACAGTCCATAATAAAATTATAATTTTTGGAGTGTAAGTGATTCATCAACATATTTGAACCAAGGCCAACCTCACCTGCACGTGGTGCACCCTACTGACTGACGAATGAAGCTCTTGTGAAAAGAGAGGTAGGGCATAGCATATTTTTAAGCTGTCCGATTGGGAAAGTACCTTCACCTCATAGAATACCTCAGCCTAATAACACTGCCCTTGAGGGTTGTTGTGTTCCTGCGAGTGAGTCACTAGAGCCTCGTCCGCTTATCTGCAGGATATACCAAGTGCAGCTGAGGTTGGCTTTGGCTCCGGAGGTAGTGAGCGACTTACACCCCACAGTATATAAACCTAATTTGATTTCAACTTCATAATAGTTCTGTGATCACCATGTAGGCAATTAGCTTCGTAAACATTACTTAGGTATTTTGCTTTATAGGCATCTGCAATTGGCATACTGCTTCCTAGTCGTTGCATTTGGAGGCAAACTGCTTTCAAAACAACTTAAATTTTAGGCAATACGTCTTGATTGACATGTAGCATTTAAAGTAACTCGATCAAAAAAGCTATTTTCAAATCGTCGTCAAACCTTTTTCACCCCACTGTTGGAATATGGGTCTCCCCTCAATCGAAGAGGTCATTCGAAGGGGTTTAGAACATACTACACCACGGTGCTCAACTGGTGATTGGTGGAGGCCATTGTTTTCAAGCCGTGAAAACACCAGTGACTTATCTTAACGACTGTCCTCGACAACAGCCGAGACCCACGGCTTAGCGTGCCCTCCGAAGCACGGAGGAGCTCGAGATAAATATACCCATCCCTAGACAGGCTATTGTCAAAGTTGCTTAACTTGCATGTTTGATTAGGCTGACACGCGCAACGACGCCATCAAGCTCCCCTGGCTAACGCGATATCGCTATTTTCAAATGCACACTAGTAATGTAATAATTGTATTAACTAACGGTAAACCAATATTTAAAAAATAACAGAGGGTCGTACCTGTATCCAGCTAGTATATTGAGCAAAGTACTTTTGCCGGCTCCCGAGGGGCCCAGTATGGCAGTGAGTTGCCCTGAGCGAAACTCGCCAGTGATGCCACGGAGGATTAATTTTGAACCTATAACAAATATACAATAAAATATTAGTATACGGATCGGGGGCCCACTACACGTTCCCGCCACTGTGTCTCCTGTGTAGCCAGGATGAACAGCGACGACCGCCAAAAAGGCAATGAACAGTGAAGCCCATTGCAGTCCTAGGGGTAAAACTACGGCAGCCTTGGAACTCACAACGAATTTAATCAGAAGAAATTAGTAGGAGTTTTTGGAATTTGATTTCGCCTCTTTGCAATGTGAGAGACAGCAATATGGCAAATAAGGCATTAAAAGCTTAAAGAGATATCTAGTCAAGTAAAACTGCCATGCACGACTGATTTTAAGTATCTAACACTATTGGGGACCTAAAAAAAAATTAATGTGGCTATTTCTGGACATGGTCGGGTGTTGTACGTGAAATTGTATACTTTGACTAACAAATAGTTTTCTAGAATATTGCTAAATTATAATTATAGCAGAGATTATGAAATGGACATTATGTAGTATACTACTCTGTGTAAAAAGTATCGGGAATATGTCAATAAAAACACCCGCGTAAAAGAGGTCGTTCTAATTTTTTTACTGCATGTTGGTAGCACTGTACTGATTTAGCGCGCAAAATTTGAGCGGGATCTGTCATTTAATTTGTTTTAAACTACACTTTTTGTTGGTCATAGTTTTGAGTCCTCGGCGATTTTTACAATGGAAAATATTGTTGAACAAAGAGTGTGCCTTATATTTTGTGTTTCGAATGGTATTTCATGTGGTGAATCACTAAAAATGTTGCGAAATACCTACGGCGAATCGTGTATATCGAAAACAAGGGCTTATGAATGGTATAGGCTTTTAAAGAAGGCCGAGAAGTAGTAGTAGACTTGCCTCGTTCTGGTAGACCTTCAACCGCTACGACCAAAGAAAACATCGACAGAATCAAGAAGCTAGTGCTCGAAAATCGACGTATGAGTCTGAGAGAGTTGGCTAGTGAGGTGAACATATCTTTTAAGTCCGTCCACAATATTCTCATTGACATTTTAGGCATGAAACGCGTCGCCGCTCGACTAGTTCCAAAAGAGCTCAATTTTGTTCAAAAAGCGCAGCGAAAGCATGTCGCTGAAGACATGGTTTCCCGAGCTTTTACGGATCCGACCTTTATGAAACGTATAACAACTGGCGACGAGACATGGGTTTTATGAGTATGACATGCAAACAAGCCAACAGTCTTCAGAATGGCGTCTCGAAAACGAGCCGAAACCCAAAAAACCGCGGCAAAGTCGCTCCAAAATCAAGGTGATGCTGACAGTTTTTTTTGACTACCGTGGTGTGGTTCACTCCGAATACCTTCCAGAGGGAGAAACAGTGAATAAAGAATATTATTTAGGCGTCATGAAGCGTTTGCGTGAGAGTATCCGCCGAAAACGTCCAGGTTTGTGGCGACACAACTCATGGATGCTGCACCATGATAATGCACCATCACACACAGCCATTATAGTGAAAGAGTTTTTAGCGAAAAATTCAACAAAAGTTCTCGACCAAGCACAAGCGTATTCACCTGATATGGCTCCGTCTGACTTTTTTTTATTTCCCAAGTTAAAATTACCACTTCGAGGAACACGTTTTGAGTCGATAGAAGCCATAAAAGAAAATTCGCTGAATGAGTTAAAGGCATATAATTATTTATTTTCAAATAAAATATACAATTAAAATAAATACTAAATATGACTAACTATATATACAAACAAAAAAAGAAAAGGAAATAACAAGAACTAATTAAAATTAATAAAATATATATTAAAGGCTATACCGCAAATAGCCTATGAAAAATGTATGGAAGACTGGGTGAAGCGGTGGAGATGTTGTATTGCAAGCGATGGGGCCTACTTTGAAGGCGATAAAATAAATTTAGATGAATAATTTGTATTTTTTGTTTTATTGACAAATTCCCGATACTTAGTACACAGAATGTATATTTTTGAATTGATGATTTAATTGTGACTTTTCCATTATTATAATGTATATTTTTTCTGTTACATATTTGCATACCTGCATCCAATCAGGTTGAATACCTTAACTAAATTAACAATTAAGATCACCTTGTATGAGTATTCTGGCAAATAAAGAATTTGAATTTGAATTTGAAAATGGCAGCGGCTCCCCCTCCCCTGCACTCGCTGTTTCATAGTCCTTACGTAATACATTTTTTGATCCGTCATCTATCCAGTGATGTGATTGAATTTTGGATGGAGATGATAGATATGTAGTTGCAACACCAAACTGTATCCCCCGATTTTGTTATCATACGTTTATTTGAATTGCCTCCCTATGGAAGCAATTTTCACGTTAAACATCCGATGGAAATTAGCAACTTGCATCGCCTTATGGATAATGAAATCTCATACAAATATGTGTCTTTACCAAATTATTATTTTTAAATAGTTGATTTCGACCTACTTGCCAGAATATTAAAAATATTTAAAAAAAAAACACCTCCCCACCTAGGTGGGATTTGAACCCACGACCTCTCGATTACCGGACGAGTGCTCTTCCAACTGAGCTATCAGGAAGGTTTGTGATGATGACGAATTTTTTGCATTTTATATTCTACTGCTGTGAAGTAGATGGCGCCAAAAATTCGTCACCATCACAAACATCATCATCATCAGTCTTCGAGAGGTCGTGGGTTCAAATCCCACCTAGGGGAGCGAGATGAATATTTCCATTTTTTTAAATATTCATAATGTGTCTTCACCACTTAATAATAAGCACCATAATAATCCAAAACTCATTACATCCTCGTCTAAAACATATTACACACGTAACAATAAATAAGGAAGATGTTACATAAACCACATTACATTTACATCACAGTCCACTATTAGCAGTAAACGTAGTGTACAATGTCCTTAGGTAATACATGGTTATTTCACAACCTCGCTCTTATTCTATACAATAATTACAAATAATTACTTAGTCATGGTTACATGGCACAATTTGTGTTATTTGTTACAGTCTGTGTTTTTGCATATATGATCATCAGCCTGTATCTACCCACTGCTGGATATAAGCCTTCCCTAATGCTTTCCACCAAATATAATCCTCCACCTTCCGCATCCAGCCGCTTCCAGCCGCTTTCTTAAGGTCATCGGACCATCTAGAAGGAGAGCGCCCAACGCTTCGTCGTCCTACGCGCGGCCTCCTCTCTAATACCCCATCTGCCATCACTTACTCGGTAGATGTGACCGGACCATTGCCACTTCAGCTTGCAAACTCTGAAGGCTATGTTGACAACTTTGGTTCTCCGTCGAATTTCTTCGTTCCGGATTCGATCCCGCAGAGAAACCCCGAGCATAACCCTCTACATCGCTCGATGCGCGACCTTTAGCCAGCGCACCAGCCCGATGCTCAGTGTCCAAGTCTCTGCACCATACATACATGTCCGGGATGAAAAGTTGGTGTTTTTATACCAATCCCGCTAACTCGACTTCCTACTAATATAATCACAGACCAAGTATCTACCCATTTCTACCGATAAGTGTGTTCTACCGATTGTATAATGGGGTGTGTTCAGAGAAGTTGTTTGAAATGATACCTACGGCCCCCTTCTACAGTCGCACCGATCGCCATCGACAGGGAATTCAACCTCACACATTGGAGCCTAAGTGGTTGCTTACTGCAAGCTTGTACTATAGGTACTAGACAACTGATACTTAAATACTTTTTTTTAATACATACAATACGTAGAAAACACCGAGACCAAGACAAACATACATAAACAGACATGTTATTAATTAAATAGTTAATTTCGGCTAACTTGCGAGAAAATTATAAATATTTTAAAAATGGTTAAAAATAGTTTCAAAAATGATAAATATTTTGAAAGTCGTGGTTCAAATTCCATTTAGGCCAGGAGGTGAATTTTTCCATTTTTAAAATATTTATAAAACACACATGTTCATACACACAAATGTTTGTATTGTGCGGGGATCGAACTCGCGACCTAGGAGTCAAAGTAGTCATTACTAGCCATTCGATCACCGGGCTCGTCGATATCGATGATAAACATTACAACAATCATCAACCCCATACAATTTTCCTGTCATTGAGCAAGCATTTATTACCTCAAACAAAGTTATTTGAAGAAGTAACCAAGCAATCATTCAATTATCACATTGCAATTACAACAAGATCGGAGTACACAAGCTTAACCTTTACAGACCATTGTAAATTGAAATGTAAATAAGGTTTACACAAATTTATAGGCAAGTGCGAGGTGTAGTTAATCTCCTGGCCCTACCCCTGGCGGTAGGCTGGGACTGAACATTTGTATTTGAATCTATGTTGTTTTAAAAATTTTCAAATCCCACCAAATCACGGAGCAATAAATACAGTAGGTATGTATGGATGTATGGTAGGGGCCCTACCCCAGGCGGGTAGGGCCCCTGGATGGATTGCCCCTGCCCTACCGCCGAAACTGAAGCCGATTACAACCTAATATTTTGATTCGAAAAATAGGTCTTACGTTTAAAATTTTGCCAAACACCTTCAGCTTAGTAGCAAACCCCGGCCACTCCATACAAAAATGGCGCTTTTGCATGTAGTAACCAAATGACGTCTGTACACGTGCCTATGTTTGAGTGACGTTCTCTAGGGCTGACATTATTCAATTATTAGTCGGACATGTAAGGGGGTGTAAGTGGTTCATCAACATCTTTGAACCAAAGTCAATCTTACCTACACGGGGTACACCCTGCTGACTGACAGACGAGGCTCTGACGAAAAGAGAGGTAGGACATAGCGTATTTTTTAAGCAGCCCGACTGACGAAGTACCACCACCTCACAGAATACCGCAGTCAAATAACAATTTCCTTGAGGGTTGTTGTGTTCCTGCGAGTGAGTGAGGTCACCAGAGAGGATGGAGTTGCTGCGTTGGCAGCGGGGATGGCAGCGCGCGAGCGATATTTAATGCTGCGAGCGTCAATATGGTTACGGTAACCGCTTCACATCAGGTGGGCGTAGTGAAGAAAAAAAAAACGTGTGACACTCGGGGACTGCCGCGGTAAAGCTATTGCATAGCATTTTTTATCAACTAATGCTCGTTTGCTCGTTCATCCATCCATATCCATTCATCTATCCATCCATCCATCCATCCATCCATCCATCCATCCATCCATTTATCCATTCATCCACCCATCCATCCATCCATTCATCCATCCATCCATCCATCCATCCATCCACCCATCCATCCATCCATCCTTCCACCCACCCACCCACCCATCCTTCCACCCACCCACCCACCCATCCTTCCACCCACCCACCTATCCATCCACCTATCCACCCATCCATCCACCCATCCACCCATCCACCCATCCACCCATCCATCCATCCATCCATCCAACCATCAATCCATCCATCCATCCGTCCATTCATCCACCCATCCATCCAACCATCCATCCACCCATCCATCCATTCATCCATCCATCCACCCACCCATCCATCCATCCATCCATCCACCCATCCATCCATCCATCCATCCACCCATCCATCCATCCATCCACCCACCCACCCATCCATCCATCCATCCATCCATCCATCCACCCATCCACCCATCCACCCATCCATTCACCCATCCATCTATCCATCCATCCATCTATCAATCCATCCATCCATCCATCCATCCATCCATCCATCCATCAATCCATCCAACCATCCATCCATCAATCCGTCCGTCCGTCCGTCCGTCCATCCATCTATCCATCCAAATTGTTTTTTTTTACTTTCCATGTGTTGAGACATCCATCCACTGCACAAATAACTGTCATCTTTTACATACTCGCACATTATTTTAAACTGAATGGAGAATAAAATACAAGCGACGTCAATTCGTACGTTGTGGCATTCCTTGCGAACGGTTCCAAATCGGTTCCATAGGGGAGGTGAGGTCGACTAGTGAGAGCGGCAGAGAGTGTCCATACTGTACGTTAGTACTATTACTTATACTGTGTTAGTAGTAGAGTTCCATCGCTCCTACCAGCTAACGTAAACACAAGTAGCATAAAACAAAGTTCCCCGAATGACGCTTCGACGAAATCTTGCTTTTTAACAGACTCCTAAAAAGGAGGAGGTTCTCAATTCGGCTGTATTTTTTTTAATGTTTGTTAGTTAATTACTCCGTGAGTTATAAACCGATTTGAAAAAAACTTTTTTAATTATTTGAATGATGATAGTTCCAGATTGGTCCCATATTTTTTTCTTCATCATCATCATCAGCAGCCTGTATCTACATACATAAATGTAGGTAATGTTTGGAGTCGGTTATTTTTTTTTGTTAATATCTCTCTTAATTCACGGGTCAAGCCCGGTCATTTGATAGGCATACGCGGGGATATAGATCCAACACGTAGAGGCCCCTTTGAGAAGTTTGATGTAATGTTGTACGCCCGCCGTGACCCGCTCCAGGATATATCAATGGAACGATATACCCATGAGCAGGTCTCGGCAGGCGTTGAGACTATTGCGAAGTGTGATGGAAAATAAATGGGCTATGGAGATGAGATCTGGGTGAACTTAATACCGGGCTATTACAGAAGAGGGACGGACGCCTGCCATAACTGCTTTTATTGCTAGTTATTTGCGGCAGGCGGTGGCTTGCCACTCACTAGATGGGCCTCCGAAATGCCAGGAAATCGGCCGGAGGCAACACCGGTGTGAGTGACTCAGGGGTGTCGAGAGGTGTGCTGCGCTTTCTCCGAAGTTACTCGCGGCGTGATGCCCTTTAACACTTCCACCCCTGGAGCATATAGCTCTAGCGGCTCCTCTCTGGACGGCCAATGAAGGCAAGCCAGAGCTAAGAGTCCTGCGGGCCTCCTTGTGTTTACACTCCGACCGATGAAGACACGCCGGAGACGAAGGCCCTGACCGACTCTCTGGATTGTTAATATTATTATTATCCCTTGATGTATTCTTTCATTCAAATGCTAATAGATAATGCCCAAAAAATTTCCTGGTTTTTATAACCATTGCTTATAACGAA
This sequence comes from Hypsopygia costalis, assembly GCA_937001555.2. Lineage (NCBI taxonomy): Eukaryota > Metazoa > Arthropoda > Insecta > Lepidoptera > Pyralidae > Hypsopygia > Hypsopygia costalis. Next base: position 23,460,807 of record OW443338.2, on the reverse strand, counting down.
GTACATTCATTTCACATGCCACAACATACTAATTTATTTCATACAAATACGAGTAATGGTTCAACTACAATGACACATGCCGCAATATCCCACGGATATCACTTTAAAAGATCTATTTTGTAATCCTTCTAATAATACACTTCAACATGGAATTATGTGCTTGTATTCTGCGGCAATTTTTTTCAGTTAATTTTTTTCTTTGCTTACCAAATTTTACCAGACTACTGAAGAAGGGAGGGAATGGCTAGTAATGGCCACTTTGACACCGAGGTCGCGGGTTCGATTCCCGTACAAAACAAACATTGTCATTATCATGTATGTATTATTTTTACAAAAAAAAAATGTATAAGTACATTTATCAATTGGTCTAGTACCCATAGTACAAGCTTTGCGCTTATAAATAATAATAATAAATAAATATTGTCAAAGTAAGTAATACATAAATACATTTTTTTTTATGGTCCCTTGTAGCCCGAGGGCCCTGTACCATGATGCAGCTTATATGTACGAGCCGGCGGTAGCTACGCCATTGAATGACACCTCACACGAGTATGTTGAAATCCGTCACCGGTTTAAGCTGCAGTGGAGCATGTCAAAGAGACTTACGCCCAAATACCTTTTGTTTTTAAGCTATTGCATAGCTTCTATCGCGGGCCTTGAGCGCGGGGACCGAATCCAGAAATTCCGTAACGAAAAAACCTCACGCTCCCCACTCCGACGGGCAAGGAGGTGTGGCTTGAAGGCCGTGCATCGTCTAACGTCGTTTCAGTTCGGCAGTCTTCGACACGGCGTTGTGTGCGTGCGATTTAGACGTATTGTACGACTCTACGAAACTCGTTTTATTTATTTAATAATAGAAAAATTTGTTTTCTTATCGGTCACCACGCTCAAAAAGTGTAACTTGAATTAATATCAAAGAAAAAGCAATACTGCATGAATAAAATAAATAAATAAAATTATAATTGCATAAGTTGATACAAAATGCTATGCAATAGCTTTATCGCGGCAGTCCCCGAGTGCCACACGTCTTTTTTTTATAAAGGACACACAGCGCCATCTAGTCCCAAATTAAGCTCTGACTAGCACGGTGGCGTAGCGGTCAATGACACGGCTTCGACACCAACGCTCGTGGGTTCGATTCCCACATAGGACAAACATTTGTGTGCATGAACATGTCTGTTTGTCTTGGTCTGGGTGTTTTCTATGTATTATAAGTATGTATTTACAAAAAAAAAATGTATTTCAGTACATTTATCAGTTGTCTAGTACCCATAACACAAGCTTTACGCTTAATTTGGGACTAGATGGCGCTGTGTAAATTGTCCAGAATCATTTATTTATTATTATTTATTTTATTATTTTGTATACTAGTGCTCAATCTCTTTCATTATGAATTTGTATCACGGACCATAACTTACCTCTCACGGACCACTGGTGGTCCGCGGACCACCGGTTGGGAACCCCTGAAGTAGATGGAAGACCCACCGGCCCTGACGTATTTGGACAGAAGGGCCTACCGTTTAATACAGGGTCCGTGTACCTACCGAAAGCTACTCCACTGGTATTATTATTTTTGTTTCAGCTGTGGGAGTGACATAGAGTATAATATTTAAATATTTATTTGTTTATACTGTTTATAAACTGGTGAAAACAATAAATATAACGTCTGCGGAAAAACTAGGGTAATATTTATTTATGAATCTATATAATTAAAAATGAATAGTTTTATCCACAACGAAGTTATAGGGGGTCGAAAATGGCCTGAATTGCTTCGAGAAAAGGATGGTACGGACGTGCCGCTTTTTGCTCGACTTGGCGGGGCACATAATTTCGAGAATTATCATCATCATCATCACCGGTGCACTTGGTGATTGTTTCCTTCCTTTATCAATATAATTTTTAAATTCGTGGGGTGTAATATACTTAGTTCATATTTAAAAGGTATATTATACAGACACGTTACCATGTTTTTGCAAGAACATATTTTAAAAATGCGACCGTTCACAATACACAATAGGATCTCGAAAATTTACGAAAAAATGTAAAAAAAAAACAGGCAAATACATTGCGATGACGTGGTAATTATATAATTATACATATAATTTTTCATTACTGTCCCGCTCCCGGCGCCAAAGATTCCGACGAACACTCAAAACGCTTCACTCCCAGAGAACGCGATGTCGTAATAACAATATAGAAGTAGGGTAACTTCATACAAACGCACCGAGCGCGGTTTGTTTGTGAGCGCAGCCGTACGTATGACCGTCGCACGCACACACTGACAACATTTATACGAGTTTAAACGGAGCGCCAGTCGCGGGGCTGCGCCGTACGTAAAACCGCCCGCTTCTACGCAATATTCGCGCCTGCGCTGACGTTCGTTAATAATTTGAACATATAGGTACCTACTAGTGATGTAACGAATGTCAATTTCTAGACATTCGCGAAAGCGAATGCGAATAACTGCCGTTGATATTCGCGGATGCGAATGCGAATACGAATATTGACTTTTGTATTTAGCGCCGTTTGCTTTATTTTGACAGCACACATTTGTAATTATTTGCATCTACTTTCGAGCATTGTCGAGCCGATCCGAAGAAGGCCGATTGCTGTTTGATTTTACGAGTGATGTTTATTTTGTTTAGTTAACAAAAAATCCTAACACAAGATAAGGTTTTGAAATAAATATATAAGAAGTTAATACTTATTTGACGAGCTCGGTGGCGTAGCGGTCAATGACGCGGCTTCGACACCAACGCTCGTGGGTTCGATTTCCACATAGGACAAACATTTGTGTGCATGAACATATCTGTTGATCTTAGTCTGGGTGTTTTCTATTATATATCAGAAATATGTATTTACAAAAAAAAAATGTATTACATATGTTTATCAGTTATCTAGTACCCATAACACAACCTTCGCTTACTTTGGGGCTAGATGGCGCTGTGTGTAATTTGTCTGACAATATTTATTATTTATTATTATTATTTCTCTACTTCATTTACCTTTTTGTAATTGAAAATCTTAATTATTTTTAGGACGTTCATATTCGCAAAACATTCGCATAAAATTGCGAATGCGAATATTCGCGAATGCGAATACAAATATTCGTTACATAACTAGTACCTACCTACGTCGTAAGTAACTACAAATAAGCCATAAAAAACATTGCAGTGTTCATGGATGTCTCAATAACAATTTGTCAAATCCAGAATTATCTTTCTTCTTTTTTTCCACACAAAAGGATAAAAAGGAACCTATTACTAAGACTGCGGTGTCCGTCTGTCACTAGGGGCTGTATGTATTTCATGAACCGTGATAGCTAAACAGTTAAAATTTTCACAAATGATGTATTTCTGTTGGCGCTATAACAACAAATAGTAAAAACAGAATAAAATAAATATTTAAGGGGGGCTCCCATACAACAAACATGATTGTTTGTTGTTTTTGGTACGGAACCCTTCGTGTCCGAGCCCGACTTGCACTTGGCCGGTTTTTTGTTACAGTACCCTAATACTTACCCTACTTACTTGTATTTTTTATATAGAGATTGACTAAGTATTTTTGACGGTTGAATAAACTATTAAGCGACAGCCCTACGTGTTTAGGCTACTATCGCCCGCTCGGGGCTTGAGTTGTCTTACTTCTCTATTTGTATTATGGCGATGTGCTGTTGCCGTAAGCTTGTTTGCCACTTGATAATAAAAAAATCAGGCAAATACAATGACGTGATAATTACAGATGCATACTTTTTTTTTCTTTATGTCATGTAAAAATATTTCGTTGAACTTTAGCACTACAACGTTAGGTACGTACGAACAAAGTAAACAATTATTTTAGCAAACTATCTAACTACATGGTTTAATGTATTTATACAAAATACAACTTAAATAATACTCAAAAATAAAATGCGGCCTTTTTAAAATTCTTGTTTGTTTCTCTTTCTATCTGCTTAATCCCTACTTCTCTATTTAATTTTATAAATGTGAATGTGAGTTTGTTTGTTCGCTTTCACGCCGAAACTACTCAACCAATCATCATGAACCTTTGGATACATCTTTTCAAAGGTCTTAGGAAGGACAGCATACTTTTTATTAAACAAAAGTAAACCTTCAATAATAATGTAAAATAACCATTCCCTTGAGGGTTGTTATTTCTGGAAATGACGGAGATCACCAGCAACACCTTGCTGCGTTGGTAGCGAGGGTGGTGGCGCGTAAATGATATTTTATGTTGCGAGTTTATATGGCTACTGTATCTGCTGCTCTGCAGTTGTTTGCCACCTGACGTTATAAAAAAACTCTGTCACAGATTAGTCATTGTCAAGAACATCCCAGTTGCTTAATAACATGATGCCAACGGCCTCCTTCTACAGTCGCACCGCTCGGCATCGAAAGGAATTCATCCTCACACAATGGAGCCTAAGTCACGTACTGTGCAGTTCCAGAGAAGTTTTCTCCCGCGTACTGTCAAGCTGTGGAATGAACTGCCTGTCGAGGTTTTCTCAGGGGACTATATAGCATGGGGTTCTTCAAAAAGGTCGTGAAGATGTTTTTACAGGGTCGGCAACGCGCGTGTGATGCCTCTGGTGTTACAGGCGTTCATAGGCTACGGTAACTGCTTGCCATCAGGCGGGCCGTATGCTTGTTTACTACACTAATGGTATAAAAAAAACGCTTAGTAGTAGGTAATAAGTATTTATATTAAGTTCATAGTCACTAACTTAGTTGGGTACAACATATTATTTGTACCGAGGTCGGGCATCGAACCGGCACATTCACTTAGCTGATGAAGTAGTCATGTTAGTTTAATAACATGATCTTGAACGTTTGGTATGTAAGGACACTAAAGTCTATCGCTGTTTGATGGCTTGAAACAGGGTGTCTCCATCAAAGATGTCCTGAGCTACGTAGCTAAGGATATTAGGTATCTACATTTTTTTTTATAAAGGTACGTCAAGTACCTCCACCTCACAGAATACCTCAGCCAAATATCAATTCCCTTGACGGTTGCCGTGTTCCTGCGCGTGAGTGAGGTCACCAGAAAGAAAGGAGTATAGGCTGGCAACGAATCGGCGACGCCTTGGTGTTGCTGATCTCCATGGGCGGTAGTGATTGTTTTCCATCTGGTGATCCACATGCTCGTTTGAGAGTAGGGCTTCTCCTATAAAAAAAAAATTGGAGACCGATGACGTACTCTTGCTTGCCTAATGTTTTTGTCTTTGGACAGACAAAGCTTTCACACGCGAGTAGGTCGTCGTACATCGTTTAACGAGCTCCTAACTTTACTAATTACACTAACAAATCACTCACTCATTACTTAAATCAACAACGGAATCCGAACCAATGACCCTTCCCCACCCGAGCTAGATGGTTCATGTCGGTCGTTCACGTGCATGCAACTAGTGCAACTCACTCTGTATTTAGGGCAGGACATCACGTGCAACATTACCGTTAAACCTCACTAGGGATGTGAAGCACGATATCGATAATATAAAATTAGACGCTGATATTGAAAGTTTGCGACTATATTCTGTATTCTAAGGAACGCTTTTAGCAATAATGCCGCCTAACATACTTTGTTACGTACTTACAAGTTTGTAATAATAATTGTATTATTTATTCCATATTTCTTTAATTTATACTTTACATGTAGAAGAAGAAGAAGAAGAAGAAACATTTATTAACCCATAAATAACACACAATAAAGTAAAAAAAACACGTTCACAATAACAATAATTAAACTTATTCTAATTAATACATGAAATATGGGTTAAAAGGCCTCAGCTCGACATATGCCACACTATCGTGCAGCGCCGATTTTCAGCTGAAACCTGCTGTAGTGACTCACGGACGACCACAGTTACAAAAATAATTATGAAATTATTATTTTTTTTTTTGCTGCCGAATTAACAAATTTAATTAAATTATTCCTGTAAAAAATATAAGCCAATTATAACCCCTGATTCTTCCATATTATAAATACAATATACACAACGAGAAAAATAACTGCCACTAAGGTTCAGTATTCTGACAATGATTCAAGTATGCTTTAAAATTTCGTTTAAAGGCCTGAACTGTTTTGCAGGATCTTAACGGTGGGGGCAGATTGTTCCAACACTTAGTGGCAGTGTACCTATAGCTCCCCCTGAATGCTGCAGTTCTGTGATATGGAGTTTTGAGTGCGATTACTGATGCACGCGTATTGTACTCATTAATATCACTCAACCATGTAAGTTTCGAATATAAATATTCTGGCTTACCCGTTGTAATCACACCAAACAAGAGTGAAGCAAAATGCAGCTGTCTTCTATACTTCATCTTTAATATGTTCGACTTGTTGAGAAAAGGCGTTACATGAGCTCTACGTGGTATTTCAAAACAAAAACGTGCACAAGCATTTTGTACTCTTTGCACCAATGTAGCAGTTTTGCTAAGTAATCTTGAGCCATAAACTACATCTAGATAATTGAACTTCGATAAAACAAGAGAATCTACTAGTTGAATGCGTAGTTCTATGCTGAGATGATCCCGTATCTTATACAACAACTTAAGTTTGTAAAAGCAGTTACGTACTACATCAGTTATGTGCTTTTCAAATCGCAATTCATCATCCATTATCAGACCCAAATTGCGGGCTTCACGCGTGCGTTCAATAACTACGTCATTTATAATTATTTGGGGTCCACGGCTAATTATTTTAGAAATCTGAGATTTTGTTCCCAGCACCATAAATTTCGTTTTGGTTGCATTAAGTGCCAATGAATTCTTTTGTGACCAGTTAAGGATACTATTCAAGTCTTTATTAATTAGTTCCACTGCTTCATCTACTTTATTTGGCAAAAATGATAAAAATATTTGAACATCATCTGCATATATATGAAATTTGCAGTGTTTAATAACATCGGTAATATCTGCAGTGTATAGTGTAAATAAGATAGGCCCCAAGATGGATCCTTGAGGGACACCTCTATTTACGGGAGATACTTCTGAACATTGTGTAGAACCATCATCTGCGATTGTATGTACTGTCTGAGCCCGACCGCTTAAGTAAGAATGAAACCAATTTACTGTACCTACATCAAAGCCATAGTACGTCATCTTGGATAAGAGAAGGGAAATATCCAATGCATCAAAAGCTCTCGAATAATCCAGTAGGACAAGTATAGTACCTTTACCTTCATCCTGGGCGGTTAATATGTTGTCTGTTACATCCAGGAGAGCGGTTGCCGTACCTCGATTTTTCCGAAACCCGGACTGAACCACAGGCAGTATATGATTTACTTCTATATATTCAGTCAATTGTTGGGCTACTACTTTTTCTAATATCTTAGAAGAACAAGGCAAGATACTAATAGGGCGTAAATCTTTAACCTCAACCACGGAAACATTCTTAGGAGTTGGCCGAATAATACCAGTTACCCAAAGTGAAGGGAATTTAGACGTATAAATGGATTTATTTACACAGGATGTTAACGCGTCTAATGATTGAGGGATTGTCATACTAATCATGTCCAGCGATATCCCGTCAATGCCTACTGCATTAGACTTAAGCTCTTTTATTATTTTAAGCACTGTAATGGAATCTACCGGCTGCAAAGTGAAACTAGTTTGACCAAATCTGTGAAACTCATAGTAAGTTAGAGTGGATAAAGAGATATTATTGTCGTATGGTATGTTTAGAAAATGTTGATTTATAAGATTAGGGTTATTTAAGTGTGCAGGAATGTCAGATGATTTACGGGGGATGATTTTAGATTTTATATTTTTCCATAATTTTTTCGGATTTCTAATGTGATTATTGATGTGAAATTTAAAATAGCATTTTTTTTCATTATTAAGTAATATGTTAACCTGCCCTTTTAAGTCTTTATAGTATTTCTTATGCACTTCTAGTTGTGTGCGCCTATACTTACGGAGAGCTGCATCACGCAGTCTCATGGCGAGTTTCACATTATCAGTAATCCAAGGGCTAGGTAGTTCCTTAACTATACGTCTAGTGACGGGGGCATGAAGATCAAATAGAAATAACACGGTTTTACTAAAGTCATCTACTATGTCATCAACATCTTCCAATGCCTCAATTCTACTCCAATTAATATTTGTTAGATCCTTATTAAATTGATTCATACAAATATCCGTTATCGGTCTGTACGTAATTACTCTAGGTGGAATTGTCGGCTTACGGAATGTAAACTCACAATCAATAAATGCATGCCCGCCGGCCAAATCCACCGGGTCAACAACTACATGCCGCACGTATGCATCTGTGCAAACTACATCGATAAGACTTCTACTGTTGGCTGTAAAATGAGTAGGCTCTGTTACTACTTGTCTCAACCCAGTGCAATGTAAAAAAGTATTGAATTTTTGAGTTTTAAAATCTAGATCATTTAATAAGTTTATATTAAAGTCGCCTAACAAAATTAAGTAATCGTACCCCGATAATGAAGTTATAGTATCCATTATTGAATCTAAAAATACAGAAGAATCAAGCCACGGAGGACGATAAGCTGTACCTATAATTATTTTGTTATGGTTAATGATAGTCTTTATCCACATTTGTTCTACTAGTGGATGATTAATATGCTCGCAATTTTTTACATTGACACCACGTCTAATGTAAAATCCTACTCCGCCACCACGGCCTCCATGATTACCAATCGGGCGAGGAATATGTCGCAGTCTATACTCTGGCACAACAGGCGCACGTCCCTCCTCACCCAACCTAAGCCATGTTTCATTTATGGCCATGATATCAACCCCATGGCTTACCATGGCAACTACGAAATTATCATGATTAGTTCCCAGTGAACCAGCATTCAGAAGACCAACTTTAAAAAAATGTCTAATCATTTTTTAATTATATTAATACAATAATGGTATATATACACACTTAAATAACGATAAAATGTGTGAAGAATGCTGCGTATATGACTCATAAAACAGTAAAACATCATTAAATATATCTTAAATCGATTTTTAAAAGTACTGTACAATTTGATCACGATAACATTACACAAAGATACCATTAGATACATCCGTGACCCCTTATACAGTACAAAATAGGCATACAGGCGAGATTTCAGCTGAAAATCACGTTTAAAAAATAAGACTATAGAATATATTATGTCAATGATCATAGGGCCATATTCAAACAATTTATAAAATTCAACCAGTAACATACATAATAATGACCCGGGTTGCTTATTACATAAAACAAAAACTAAAACAATTAGCACAAATAGATGATAATAAAAATGTCGGTTCAAGTGACATGTAAACTTATCTAATAAGATTGAGTTTAGGTAACAATAATATTGTGTACCATATCTAGGCAAATAAACAAAAAACCTAAGTAAGGAAAAAATAATATGCATAAATATTGATTTATGAATGCGCTTCACTAATGGCGCTAACAGATTCAATTCCAAAAACACGAACAATATCACTTTCCTTTTTTATTAAAAACGAGTTTTTGCTTTCTTCCTGTCTAACATATATACGGCCCCGTTTTGTCCACACATACTTCCAGTTCATGCGACTTTTTGCCTCACGAACTTTGTATAAAAGCTGACGGTTTAGTTTAGTAAGCCGTTCATTAATATAGAATCGCCTCGGTTCGCCGGGTAGTTGCAGGTCCGATGTATCGGCGCCTCGCCGTACCCGCATACTACGAAGTAATTCATCCCGCTGTGACGTACGCGCAAGTCGTACTATCAATGGTCTCAGTCTCAATGGAGCGTGATCCGCGCTGCCCGCGCTGTTGTTATGATTCGTGAATCGGGACCCTACACGCTCCGCATATACAATATCACGCTCATCAATACTAACGCCTAATTTATGTCCGATTAAAGTGACGAGATGCACAGGATTTTCTCCGCTTGACTCCGGTAGGTTCGTGATTTCAAGATCGTTTATGAGCAGTTCTTGATCTTTATCATTCAACTCGGTTCTCAGTTGTGTTATTATGGTTTCTAACTCGGTGGCTGTGTTGTTTTTACTAGTGATGTTGTTCTCTAGTGTCTGCACCCTGTCCTCCACTACATCTATACGGCCATTGAACGTTGTGAGACTATTACGAAAATCAAGCATATCCTGTCGTATCAGTTGTATATCCCTATGATATTCGCGCATCTCTTCTCTAAGCATTCGTATCTCCCTACTTATTTCGTCCAAGCTCACGGGAGTATGATCAATATGAGAAGGAGGGCTCGAGGGTACAAGATCTTCTGTAACACTTTTGACCGGTGTATCAGCAGTATTCATACGGGGTTTATTTTTACTGCATTCAGGACACGACCAGGATTTGTTAGGTTTGTATGTTTTCGATAATCCCAAACAAGTATGATGGTAAATAGCCGGGCAGGTAGTACAGCTAACGCCATCCGTTTGCGCTATGTATCGACCACAGGCGTTACACTTAGGCATAGTTGATTCAAAATTATATTCCAAATCTATTATGTAACGTTATAGTATACACTAAGACAGGGATCACCTGTAGATATTAGCTATAATTATCTGCGGTAAGTACTTGAAATCTCAGCTGACTAACAGCTGATGTTGTAGGTAAATAGTAAATAAAATTTCTCACCGGCCCGCAATATAATTTAAAAAGTGGAGTGATAGTATGGTGTTTTCACTGATTTCTCAGCACTCAGCTCAATATACACGAAGATAACACTTCACCAGATTTATACAACTGTTCTCAATCAATGAGTATAACTTTAGAATCGAAAAATTAATTTATAATAATTTTATATAAGCCGAACATAGACACTGTATGTATCGTCTCAGACGTCCGTGACGTCACCTGTATGTAGCTTATAGGGGTAAAAACTCGTAAGAAGTTAGGACCAGGTACTAATTAATGTGTTTGTGCATTCAGAAGTGAACTATTGACTCATTTTACCTCTTAGTCACGTGCAAATTGTACCGTTAAATAGCACTAGTGAAGTAATCGAAGGTTGTAGGGTAACAACTCGTTGTACGTTGTTAAGAAATATAAAATCCAGATGCGTGGCATGGTTCATAAAACCTTTGGGTCAGGGTCACAGGACAGATTCGAGAGAGAGTTAGGGCGAGTTTATACTGTAGTTTCAGTTAAAAGTGTTTATCCTATGTGGCACCGCCATTGAATTAAACCAACATTAAGGCTCGTGGATGGAGACAAAAAATGAAATATGCTCTGACTACTTCCCTTAATAGTCTCTTTTCCCTACATACTTTTTACGTCACGGGATTAATATGTAAATATGTGTGTAAATATATGTGTAAATATATGTGTAAATATATGTGTTTTAGATATCCTAACGTTATAAAGACGAAAGAGTGTTGGTTTGTTCATCTTTCACGATAATGTTGCTAAACTGATTCTGTTCTTTGTTACGAAGATAACTTGAATACTAATTTACTAATCATTAATTATACTTCAACGCTTACATAAATGCAAGTATGTATGACTCCTCAAGGCCAATTGCCGTAATTAATTTTACATCGCTGAACAAATCGAGATTGAAATGTATTCGGCAAAAATTGTATATTTGGTTTAATTAATTAATTAACATTATAATTATTATTGCGAGCAAAATTACCATTTTTAGTTATATTACGATACAATTAAAACTTTTAAGTTTCATATTTTGATACGAAAATACCAAATGTGACATTTCTGAAATTGAGACTAGATCGGAACTGAATCTTGACTACATTATAATTATGCAAATCGCCCTTTTTTCATTACGCTGACATCATTTCCAAAAGACTGACTTTAATGTGATCGTCTCGTCATCTTCTTAAATGCGTAATAGCACAGAAAACATTGTTCAGACTTATAGCACATTACACGATTCAGTGTTCGCCCTGTATTATGCCCTACAGTACACCAGTACCCGATTTACCATTTCTTAGGAGGTATATCGGTCACATCTAATCTCATAACGTGACAATTGTACTCATAATACCGTTTATATTACCGGTTTTGTCATCGAACAGGGCTGCTTGTCGTTCGATAACCGGCTATTATCGACAAGCCCTGTCGATGAAATGTTACAAGTGTGAACTCGGCTTTAGGTATGTAACATAAATGCGTAGTCGCAGCGCGATTTTCTTTTAAAAATTGAAACAACGTAAAATTAAAAAAAATATTACATAGTGCAGTACCCTACTCACGTAAATAAATCTTCTTCTTTTGAGGTACATTATGTTATAAGTTTTATAAGAAATACAACCTTCTATCTTTAGAAAACTGTGTACTTGATACCCATGTGGCTACGCGGCCATTTTAAAAATGTACTTTCACGTTTTATGGTTCTCTTCACCTTGATGTGCAGTGAACACAACAACGACGGTACAGCAATTTAAATGTTTCGATTATGGTTAAGGCCGCTTTACCCGTTGTAGTGTAGATAGTTATACTAGTAACGAATTTATTTATATACTCTTTTCAAAAATGAATGTAGTGCAATTTGTAAAGGGATGCTGAGTTTATACATTAAATGTTCTTTACAAAAAAGGTTTATAGTTTGGTGATAGATACTTAGCATTTTTTTATGTATATTTCTATTATATAGATAGGCATAGTGATGTTTTTACATAGTCCAACTATACATTTGTGTGTCTATCTGAAATACTTACTTATTACTGGAAAATTATGCCGAATCTAGGTAAACCAATTGCCACTAAAACTGGAATTGGTTGGATTGCCTAAATAAGTTACCTTTTTACTTTTGCTTTTTTGCACTGCTGCTCCCCTCAATCAAATGAGTTTAGAGCATACTCCATCACGCTGCTCCGCTGCGGAGTGACAGCGGCCAGTGATTTCAAGCAAAGGCCACTGACTTGTCTTAGCGACTGTTATCTAATGACAACAGCCGGGACAGACGGCTTAACGTACCCTCCAAAGCAGGTGGAGATAAATAAACCCATCCATAGACAGGCTAAAGTCGACGTTGCCTTGCGTATTCGATAGACTGACACACGTAACGACGCTATCGAGCATCTCAATTTGTATGGAATAGAATTGTTGAGCACTAAACTTTAATTTTTGTAAACTAATTGCAAAAAAGGTAACTTTAATAATTTAAAAATTCAAAAGTCACTTGAGCCCTATTGCAGAGATATAAACATGCCAATATAGTTTGGCCACACAGTTATATGTAAACAGACGTAGCGAAGGAAGTATTTTACAAATTTTCAAATACTTTCCAAAATTGTCTACCATTTTGTACCATAATAATTGCTTATATCTGTAGGTAAGTATGGTAAAGCTGAAGAATTTCACTATTAGACTATAAACACAAATTTGAAACAATATTTTGGCATTTGATAGCCCAATTCTTGAGGGTTTTAATTTAAAGTAAGAGGGTATTTAAAATCATGACACTTTATGTAGAAGCCAAAATGGCGGGTGAAACCGCGAGACACAGCTAGTGCAGCTTAATAATGCTTCGAGCAAATTTATGTAACAAGTCGCATTCATTATCAACATTATATAATTTCCTTTTATTACATCTGGACATTCGTATTTATAATAATGTATATTTTTTTATGAAAATTCATAGAGAAACTCTAGCGGAAATCCGTTCTATTCATTGTTGATAACGATATATGTCGCACATCTGTTCGACCTGGTTGTCTGATACGCGAGACAAAAGAAGAGTAATGTTACATTAGGATGTATGTAGGTGTATTTTGTGCAATATAATATTATTGCGACAGAATATGTAATTTGCATATATTTTTTTATACCACTAAAGCAAACAAGCATACGACCCGCCTAATGGAAGTACGAGGGTCAAGTAAAAAATAAGGTTCCCACATTTTTTCTGGTGTAACGCATTTTTTATTATAATCGAGGAGTACACCATCTGAAAGCTTGTACTTTAAACTATTTTTCTACATAGTCGCCAGATTTTTCTATACATTTTTGCTGACGAGTTATCCACTTTTGAAAACCCTCTTCGAAGAACTCCGCCGCCAGGCTGTTGAGGAAGTTTGTGACCGCTTCCTGTACCTCTTCGTCCGATCTGAAGCGTTGAAGTTTTTCCGTCAAAACGTTGTCAATTGTTTTTTCACAGACTTCAGGAACTTGGGCAGCCAGCTCCCGAAGCGTTACTCGCCGATCCTCGAGGAGAATGCGCTCGATCTTCGCCACGACTTCGTCGGATACCGATGGCCTCCCGCTCCTTTCCTCGTCGTGGACGTCTGTGCGTCCTTCGGAGAACTCCCTACACCATTTGCGGACGTGTTGAACGCTGATGCAAGCTTCGCCATACACTTCTTGCAACTGCCTATGAATTTCAATAGGTTTTACCTTTTTTGCGTGTAAAAAACGGATAACTGATCGAATCTCACACCTGGCGGTGACAGCGATTGGGGGCTCCATCTCGGATGGCTGTCAGGCTGGCACTGAGCGTCGTACTGACTTCGTCCGGGTGGGAGAATAAAGCGCGGGAACCAAGGAACACGGCGGTGTTGCCAGATTTCTCATAGCATGCCGCGCGGCGAGTGTACAGCGTTGGGAACCTTTTTTTTTACTTGACCCTCGTAGTTACCGTAGCCTATGAACCCCTGTAAACACCAGGGGCATTGCCGACCCTGTAAAAACCTCTTCACGCTCTTTTTGAAGAACCCTATGCTGTAGTCTCCTGAGAAAACCCAGGCAGTTAATTTTACAGCTTAACAGTACGCGGGAGAAAACTTCTTTCGAACCGCAGAGTACGCGACTACTTAGACTCCAATGTGTGAGGATGAATTCCCTGTCGATGGCGAGCGGTGCAACTGTAGAAGGAGCCCGTGAGCATCATGTCAAACAACTCCTCTGAACACACCCACACATAAACATTCTTTACCCTTATATCCCTGTGGTAATTCGTTTCCAATAGGCTGGTGTAGCTATACACGGTGGCATTTTTATTTCCGTGAATAAAAAAATAACATGAATCATTTTATAGTTCACATGAAACCATTGTCTCTATAAACAGGTATTTTTTTGTGCTCTATTTTCAAGATAATAAATTATTGCTCCTAGTCGCCTCATATTGTGAACTAGCGACCCGCCCCGGCTTCGCACGGGTGCAATGCTGATACTAAATGTACTACAGAAGGTCTTTGCGCTTTGTCCTATCCAGTCCTTCCCCAGTTATAGGCACACGCCGCCGGCTCCGCGGCCGGTACCGCCACAGCCGTTATGTCCCTGCATTTTAAATGTGTAATATCTTCTAAACTATTCATTTAAATTACATGCTGTGAAGGGCCATATTGATCTATATTAAATGCGCAATGTATTTAAGGTACTTAATTGGATAAGGATAAATTCTGTATTGCTTAAAATCGCTTCGTAAATAAGGCATTATTTCTTGTAAAAATCAAAGGATAAAATAACGGTTATTGTGTGTTACCACTAAGAGATAGACATATACCATCGCGAACTTTTTTTTAGACCATTTTAAGGTGAACAATACTGTACTACATTATTTTGATCTATCTCGTTGGGTTCAGCCAGCGTTTGCAATGAAAGAGCAAAAAAATGTGTTTATTTACGACATCACATTAGAAACCTCTAAATTATCAGTGTTTTTCTACTATGTTATGCATATATTATACATATAAACTTTCCAGTTGAATCACTCTATCTATTAAAAAAACCGCATCATAATCCGTTGCGTAGTTTCAAAGATTTAAGCATACAAAGGGACATAGGGACAGAGAAAGCGACTTTGTTTTATACTATGTAGTGAAGAACTTAATGGATAAACCTTTTAAATATTTTAAGAACGTATTATTAGCCTGGCGATAACTTATAGCTCACAGAAGTCCGTTTATTGGATCTTCCCTTTTGGATTGTAAAATATATACTGATCCCAGGATCGAAGTCCGTAGAATGTCAGAAAATTAAATGATTAACTGTTATGTCAAGGTTAAAAACTTGTCATACGATATCAATCGAACGTATAAATACAAGTCATAAAATCTTTTTTCCGGCATCAACCCATAACTGGGAACATTCTACTGATGGTATACGGGTCTACCCTAAATCGACGGGGTTTAGAGCATACTTCACCACGCTGATCGACTGAGGGTTGGCGGAGGTCAGTGTTTTCCAACCGCCCAAAGGCCACTGACATGACTTAACGATCGTCATCAATTGACACGGAGGAGCTCGAGATAAATAAACCCATACATAGACAGGCAACGGTCGACGTTTCTTAACTTGCGTGATCGATTAGACTGACACGCGCAAGGACGCTATCGAGCTCCTCTTTTTTATTTACCGCATATTGTACAAAAAACACACACAGAATTATGCACGGGTTCAAAGTAGCACTCAATGGTAAATAAACAAAATCGATTCAACGGCTAACTGTGAAAATTAACGAGTGACAGAATTACTTTCTACATAGTTATCAATACGGACATCAAGATAACGGTTTTTAAAAGAAAATAAACGATACGATTATTTTATCGATAATTGCACATCTCTAGTCGCAAGCTAGCTTTCTAAAGATTGGTCAATAATCTCGAGAAGTGTAATTACGGACACATGCAGCGGCAAGTTGGCATCAATGTCGGCCTCTCTTGGTCCGTTGCAGTGCTCGCAGTTAGCCAACACACAGAGCAGTTGCACTTGCATTTCTCTCGCGAGATTTGGGCCAAACACTCTTAAATCTCATGAGAGAATATTATAAAGATAAATATAATGAAATGAGCTCAATGTCGTCGTTCCGCGTGTCAGTCTAAATGATCACGCAAGTAACAGTAAAATATTTAGGGGTGTGTTTATTTTATCTTACTTCGTAGGTCACTTAAGCCAAGTATCGAACCCAGTTATTGTCATTAGATAACAAACTCAAAATTTCACATTTTCATAAAAAATATCTTTGTAATAAAACCATTGCGTCCTCCCTGCCATGACCTATGGTGCAGAAACTTGGACACTGACTATCGAACTAGTCCATAGCCTAAAGTTCACTCAGCGAGCGGTGGAAAGGGCTATGCACAGGGTTTCTTTGAGGCATCAAATCCGGAATTAAACAAATCGACGGAGAACCCAAGTTGTCGACATAGCCATTAGAATTGGCAAGCTGAAGTGGCGATGGGGAGGAAAATATTAGACTGGAAGCCGCGCGTAGGACCACGAAACATTGGACTTCTAGATGAAATTAAGACAATCAGTATCGACCAAAGCCGCGTTAACCGCTTATCACGGTTACGTCAGCTCGATATTAAGCTATGGTCTTTTATTGTGGGGTAATTCGGTAGACATAGAAAGAGCTTTTAAGTTGCAAAAAAAATGTGTACGGGCAATAGACAAGGCTTGGTTTCGTGACAGTTGTTCACCATTATTAAAAAAAATTAAAATACTACCGCTACCATGCATGTACATTATGGAAGTTTGCTTATTTGTTAAAACTCACCCTCAGTTTTTTAAAAAACGCGGTGAAGGTAACTTGAGACCAATTAGGACCAAGCACATAAACCTATTACAAAGACCCTCTTGGGCTACTGACATATATCAACGAAATGTGTTTAACATGTGCACTTTAATTTTTAACAAATGTGGATGAAATAAAATTATTAAATATAATAGTAGTTTATGCAACTGTCAAAAGAAGGGGTATTAAAACACGAGAGTCTGTTTATATATATATAATACTCTTTTGTTTGGTTGGTTGACTCGAGTGTTTTAATACATAGGTTATATGCAGTTTCATACACTACTTTATCTTCACTCATAGGAAAAATTTAAATTAAACAAAGTAGGTAGGTTCTTTTCTGGCAGGAGACTTTCAGTTAACGCAGTCGATGCCGCGTCTAGAATATCTGGCGGAGTGAAAATCTCACCGTCACTACTTTCTTCTCCAATCATATTTTAATCACTTACAGGATTTTAGAGAACTTTTTTGCAATCCCGAATACAAAAACACGATCGCCAAAAAAATGTATGGGAAGCGCCGGAAATTAAGTTCAAACTACTCATGCGTTCGCCATTTTTTTACAGTTCGAACTGCGCATGCGTGCGCCTTTTTTTCATATTCAACCTAAAACCATAGACTAGTTTAATGAATTAATAAAATAAAAAAAAAAGATAGCGGTACTATAATGAATTTTAGGATACAGTTGGCGGTACTATAATGAGTTTTATTTTTAATTTTATGTATATTAGGCGTTTATAAACTGCGTCTTTATAGAACCGTCTTTGAATTCGTAATTCGAATTTTTCGATTTGAGTGTAGATAAAAAAGTTTAAATGTACTTTGAATAAATGGCTTATAGATAACTGCTTCTATACTGTGCACGAATACTTAAATAAAAAGTAGGACATTTATAATTATGAATTTGTATTGGACATGTAATTTATGGTACCTATCTAATTTAATAATTTAATGTATTTTTTTATTTTCTATTAATTGATTTAAAGAATTGGACATTATTGTAATTTTGACAAATGACATACTATAAATAATTTAAACTAATGAAAATATTGCACACCTGCATGCAGGTTGAATACTACAGTTATATTCGTACATGTAAAACAATGTATATTTTGATAACTGTACTGTAATAATATGTGACTACGTATTCTTGCAAATAAATAAATTGATTGATGGGCCGATGACATTGAGAAAGCGGTTGGAAGTGGCTGGATGCGGAACACAGAGTATCTGGTGGAAAACATTGTGGAAGGCTTATATCCAGCAGTGGGTAGATACAGGCTGATCATGAAGATGATGAGTCTTTGTAAAATTTATACACAAAATCAATGGTACGTGTGTTACTGCTAATGAATGAGGATACGTGGGACCCTACCGCCGAAGCTGAAGCCGATTACCATCGAATATGTTGATTTTTGAAAAATAGGTCTTACGATTAAGTACAGGAGCTCGATGGCATCGTTGCGCGTGTCAGTCTAATCGATCACGTAAGTTCAGCAACGTAGACCGTAGCCTGTCCATAAATGGGAGTATTTGTCTCAAGCTCCTCCGTGCTTCGAAGGGCATGTTAAGCCGTCGGTCCCGGCTGTTGTCATTAGATGACAGTCGTTGAGCCAACTCAGTGCCCTCTTCTTTAGGCTGCTTGAAAACACTGGCCTTGGGCAACCCGCATTTGGGCAGCGTGATGGAGTATGCTCTCAACTCCTTCAATGAATGGGATCAATAAGGATTGAGGATGAAATGCTTTAGTTTCCTGGGAACATCTCTACAAACAATTCAGTACGTGGGAGAAAATTTATCTGGAACTATACAGCTGAGGATAGCGAGAGATGCGACTGTAGAAGGCCTACTCTGAACAGCCCTATTGTACAATCGGTAGAACATCATGTGGTTTTTTTTATTATTTTTTTAGGCGACGCAAAATCTCTTCTCTCGTGATAATCAATGTTATCCATTTAACAAAACTCATCCGTAGATAAATTAGACACTGTTATGCTGCAGAAATCCAAACGACTTTTCTTAGTTTTAAGTTAAGAGCCATATTACATTTTGACTGTGATTTTTGCGTAAAATGGCCAATTTCGGCGTTCTTGATCTCGGAAACAAAATACATTAACAATGTTGACTTATTGAATAGTATAGAAAAGCTATTGGCATAGTACGTAGCGGCCTCGCTTTTTGTTAATTTTATCTCTTTTTTAGGGTTCCGAACCTCAAAAGGAAAAACGGAACCCTTATAAGATCACTTTGTTGTCCGTCTGTCTGTCTGTCTGTCTGTCTGTCTGTCAAACATTTCTATGTCGAGAATGCGTGGAGGTATCAAGCTGAAATTTGAACTGTATACACAGGTCTACGGTCCCATGAAGTTAAAAAAAAATCAAACTGCTAAGTTTACGTAGAAAAAAGTTACGGCCGTTTATTCAGCAAAAAACGCATATTTCGACACACTCAAAGGAATCAAAACCTATAGGGTACTTCCCGTTGACCTAGAACTATGAAATTTGGCAAGTAACATCGTTATAGACTACAAGTACAGGAATAAATCTCAAAACTATACATTTGTAACTAGATCTAAAAAAATAGGGGGTCTATATTTTTTATAGGGTGTCGAAATTTCAAATTGAAACTACTAGTTCAAATGGGGTATCATATGAAAGGGCTTGATGTACACATTGCAAAATATATTTTATTTATTTTTTTCGACGCATTATTTCTTATTTATAATGAAAAATATCAAATTTAATAATGATACTACGTACCTACGGAACCCTCGGTGGGCGAGTCCGACTCGCACTTGTCCGGTTTTTTTTGTAAATATTATCTCGCTTAAATTTTTGTAAATATTATCTCGCTTAACTTTTTAAATAAACCCAAAATTGCAGAGATAGATTTTCATAAAATGCGCGCATTCACTATTTTGAGCTCCTGGATTACTGTTCCAAACAAATGAAATAAAAAAAATAGAATGTTATTTGTTATATAGTCGTATAGTACATAGCGGCTTCGGAATTTTGAAATATAATTGTTTTAATATAGAAAAAAAACATTCTTTTAACCAAAAAAACTTCGAAAATCGCTTTAAGTAAACTGTTAATTTCTCGAATAAACGATAATATTATTGAGCAAAATTTATACGAGAATAATTGTCACTTTATGATGAATAAACTTTGTAGCATGAATTTATTATCTTATTTCAATAAAAACGATAAATATAACATCAAAATTACTACAAAAAACGATGCACCGGCGGCCTTCGCGGGTTTAGTGCTGCGCGAGAGCTCGTCAGCGTGCAAATGTAATAGGGCTCTTAAGGCTATTTAAAGTTTATTAGGAATAAAAATATCACGCAGTATAAGTTTTGGGAAGCATATGTCATCAAACTGTTGCGAATAAAACTCGATTTGAAGTTTCTCGCTATCTAGCTAGCTAGCGCACCGAGTTTAGCGAGATCGAACACCCCACGCGCCAACTCACTCATTTGATTTCCACCAAAACAAGTTCACTTGCAAATGTGTAGTATATGTTTTAGGAAGCATGATTATGTCAACAAACTGCTAGAATCTGTTGAGAATATATATATATATATATATATATATATATATATATATATATATATCTCTCAGAATATATATTGTATATATTGAAGTTTCTCGCTATGTATATCGCTATGGCATAGTTTGTCGGTTGGATCGATTCTATGTAACAGGGTCCAATTATCGTCCATTTGGGTGCAATGAATAAAAGAAACATCTCAATAATTTTACCTCAATGACTTGCCTGCCATTGCACATATTTATAACCATTTTATTACAATACCTGTATATTTATACAACACAAATATAGCGTTAAATTATGAAATCATTGCTGCGTTGTGACTGCACACGACAAGGTTAATTACATAGCATGGAACAATGCAATTTAGAAAGTGCAGGAAGATAACCTCTGACAAGGGAGTCGTCTTATGGGACTTGTAGACAATTATTATAATTGTTGCTTTTGTTATATTTATAGCTTGATAAATAACGAGCCCGGTAACTATTATGTAGTCTGTGGCCTGTGGCCCGATGGTCGGATGGCTAGCAATTTTTGAATCCAAAATCGCGGGTTCGACATTCCCCGCACAAGACATTTGTGTACATGAACATATCTGTTTGATTTGGTCTGAGTGTTTTCTATGTATGTTGTGTATATGTATTTAATAAAAATATTATATGTATCAGTTATCTGACGAGCTCGGTGGTCGAATGGTTAGGAATGGCCACTTTGACTCCGAGGTCGCGGGTTCGATTCTCGCACAAGACAAACATTTGTGTGCATGAACATGTCTGTTTGTCTTGGTCTGGGTGTTTTCTATGTATTATAAGTATGTATTTACAAAAAAAAATATTTAAGTACATTTATCAGCTGTCTAGTACCCATAACACAAGCTTTGCGCTTAATTTGGGACTAGATGGCGCTGTGTAAATTGAGCAGAAATATTTATTTATTTATCTAGTACCCATAGTACAAACTTTGCATAGTTTGGGACTAGATGACAGTATGTAATTTGCCCGGGAATATTTGGCAATGACTGACGTGATTTCTGGTATTATCACGAAGAAAATGAAAATATTTTTGTACATTAAAGTTTGAAAATTTTGGAATGAATTTTTACACCTTTGTTACTATTATCTACCACCATGTGCCGTGTGGTTTCCGGCAGACTAGAATAGAATCACTCCGTCTCTTCCCTTGGATGTCGTACAAGGTGACTAAGGGAAATACATTATAAAACATCGATCAGGCCTCCCCAACCCGTCTCGCCAGCGTGGGGAGTGTAGGCCAAATCCTCCTTCTGTCTTGGACAGACGAGAGAGGGTCGTGCTCCTGTAGTGGAGACTAAAATGACCTGATGATGATGATGATCTACCACCATATAAGCCACGATGATAGAAACTTCATACTCGCTGATCATTCCTGTGTTAGGGGCATGAATAGAGAAACTTTCAGCTATTATAAAATGGCGGAACTCTGGCAGTCATCGGCTATTAGGCCATATAATATAAAGTTTTATATTAATTAAAGTCGGTTCTTATGTCATGTAAATTAGCTATTTGCTCTACAAAGTTGTATTAAACCTTTGTAACATGTAGATATAGTGTATAATGACGGTAATTACTAACACTAATAAAATACCAGAATAATTATTGCAAATTACTAGTCGTGTAATATTATTCCTTTTAAAATAAATGGCGTAAAACGCATCAAACACGTTATTCTTGGAACTAATTTTAATGACAATTCTGTGCTTTCATAGATAAAATAGGTATGTGTGTTCGTGCGCAGCCTTGAGTATACCGTGTGCTTTGGAAATCTGTTTGGCTGCGGTATTTTGTGAGGTGGAGGTACTTCCCCAGTCGGGCAGCTTAAAAATACACTATGTTCTACCTCTCTTTACGCCAAAGCATCGTTTGTCAGTCAGCAGTTTCGTTTTTCTTTCGATTTGTTATATAAGGACGTCACAATAATATAACTATAGGTGAAAGAATTACCTCGATAGCATAAAAACTTCTCGACATATGATATCTTAAAAATCACAATTTTGGACTTTCCCGAAAACGCTCCATACAAAAGGCTACTGAGTTATGACGAGGTATTTTGTATACATTAAAACAGAAATTTGTATGACAGCTATATTAAATACTGCGTTTATGTGGCTAGTACCATAACAAAAGTTATAGTATTTTTTATTGTCTTTCCAAAGTTAATATTTTTTTTTAATAATTTCATTTCATCCTTTTAAATTGAACTTTCCCACCAAACTTTGATCGACCATAAAACAAGTCAGACACAATTATTAAAATTTCAAGATAGCAGACCGTTCTAGTTTTGTATATTTTACAATACTGATAAATAATTTTTATAATTTTAGATCACTGTCGTTTAGCCAATTGTAACGATCTTTTGAAACATAATTTCATCAGAATAATAATAACATATTTACACTGATACATACATATTTTTTTATCTCCGCATATTGTACTTAATAACACTAGTGTATTATATCACCAGTCCAAGGCAAGGTGGAAGGCAAGAGGCCTCGCGGCCGCTCTCCAACCAGATGGGGAGATTTAATTAAGTCTCTCACAAAATCCTCCATGTCCGAATGGGGAGCATTCGGACATGGATGGACCGAATGCACCCAACAATGCCTTCAACAGAACCAAATGGAGAAATATAACAGGAGCCACCATTCGTAGTGACCTGCCCATGATCACGACCACTCTGCCAAGAGTGTTCGACTGAGAAGAAGAATTGTATCACCACCACTGCTCATATTACAACATTGGTTAACACACTGTTTCCAGATCCTACTGAAATGTACATTTTTTTTATACTGCGTCGGGCGGTAGGCAAGCATACGGCCCGCTTGATATGAAGCGGTTACCGTAGCCATAACGCTCACAACTTATAATATCGCTCACGCGCCGCCACCCCCGCTGCCAACGCAGCATCTCCTATCATTCTGGTGACCTCACTCACTCGCAGGAACACAACAACCCTCAAGGGAATTGTTATTTGGCTGCGGTATTCTGTGAGGTGGAGGTACATTCCCCAGTCGGGTAGCTTACAAGTACACTGCCTACCTCACTTTTCGCCAGAGCTTCGTTTGTTAGTTAGCAGGGTGCACCGCGTGTAGGTGAAGTTGGCTTTGGTTCAAAGATGGTGATGAACCACTTACACCCATAGGGGTGCTTTTTAGTCTCCTACGAAGAGATTATTCGAAAATTCGAGTGAAAACTCGGATATTTTCAAATACGAATTTCATTCGATTCCTTCGATGAACATTGCGAATTTTTCGTTTGGTACCGCCTAATTTACTACATCTAGATAACACAATGAACATGACACATTATTTAGTTTTCACGCGGACTTTTGGAGCGAAATTTCGAATTTTCACTTCACAGTAAGTTTATTTTTAACCGACTGCAAAAAGGAGGTTCTCAATTCGGCTGTATTTTTTTTATGTTTGTTACTTAATTACTCCGTGATTTATAGATCGATTTGTCAAATCTTTTTTTTATTTGAAGGAGTATAATACTTACCAGATTGGTCCTATATTTTTTTCATCATCATCATCACTATCATCAGCCTGTACTACATACATAAATGTAGAGTAATGTTTGGATTCGGGTTTTTTTTTGTTAAAATTATTGAAGCTCATAAAAATAAGGAAAAACTAAAAAGCAGCAATACTCACTTCTCCCATTATTAACGGTGTATGTAAGGTCTTGGAAGCTGAGGTTCACTGGCGGCCGCTGGGGCAGGTGCGAGAGATGAGCTCTGCCGAGGGCTCGGAGGCCGCTCGTCCCTTCCATACCTGCTCCATGGTCGATGCCTTCCACACCCATCTCTGCTCAGTCTAGTCCAACATGGCCGGACTCCTACTGAACTGAAAAAGATAAGGCTTTTTGTAAAACTAGTTCGGTACCAGCTTGATTTTTTTTTATATGACAGGGGTCAAACGAGCATCTGGGTCACCTGATGAAAAGGAATCACCGCCACCCGTGGAAATCAGCAACACCAAGGGGTACAGGTGAGGTTGGCTTTGCTTCAAATTCAAGATAATATGAACCACTATCACCCCTATTAAAAGCTCATTTCCATCCTCGAGAATCCCATCCCATCATCCAGAAAAATGCAAAATTTGGTTAAAAAATATAGATGCAGCAGAGAGGCAAGAACAGATTGTGAAGAACTACGGGATTAGTTTTCACAACCACATCACCTTTATTATGCAACTAAGGTGGACTCGCAACTCTAGAAGGGGTTTTTACAGGACCGGCAATGCGTGAGTGAAACGCATTGCCGGTCCTGTAAAAACCCCTACACGGCTTTCTTCAAGAACCTCATTCTGCAGTCTCTTGGGAAAACCTCGACAGATAATGCATTCCACAATATGAGAATTCGCAGAAGAAAAGCTCCCTGGTACCGCACAGTTCGCAACTATGTTGTCTACAACGTGTGACGTTATTTTTAACCCTCGATGTGAACCGGAAGGTGTTATAACTTCCACGTGTATATTTGGACCCTGTATCGTAGAATAGATCCAACCGGTAAACTATGTCAAATTGAGAGATATACATAGCGAGAAACTTCAAATCGGGTTTTATATATTCGCAACAGATAGCAGTTTGACGACATATCCTTCCCAAAACTTATACTACGTGATATTTTTATACCTATTAAACTTTAAATAGCTTTAACTTAAAAGTAACAAAATGTTGGTTGCATCTATTCTGAATAATAGGGATCATTTGTTAATCTATTCGTGCCCTGGCATGGTCACTGAAAGACAGGTATACCGATTCTTATTTAGTTTTCTACTTTACGAGCTTACGGGAGTACGTTTAATGAGCTCGGTGGTCGAATGGTTAGCAATAGCCACTTTGACTCTGAGGTCGCGGGTTCGATTCCCGCACAGAACAAACATTTGTGTGCATGAACATGTCTGTTTGTCATGGTCTGGGTGTTTTCTATGTATTATAAGTATGTATTATAAAAATAAAATGTATTTAAGTACATTTATCAGTTGTCTAGTACCCATAACACAAGCTTTGCCCTTAATTTGGGACTAGAGGGCGCTGTGTAAATTGTCCAGAAATATTTATTTATTTATTTTTCGTCTTGTTCGAAAAAGTGAAAGGTGCTCGAGTGAGAGTTTACTATGATTCAAGGAAATCTTACGGGTCGTTTGAAGATTACCAGTTCTTGTCTAGTTTGTGAAGGAATATGACAACAACAACAAACAACTGGCACAGATCTAGCCGAAGCGAGTTTGAAATTCTGGTCGTATTCAATTACCTTAAGGATCTTGCAAGAATGTGATAGCTGTATTACCTTATTCTACTTACAGCAATTAAGAGATGTAGTGATGTACTCACAAAATACCGCAGCCAAATAACAATTCCCTTGAGGATTGATGTTTTCGTGCGAGTGAGTGAAGTCACCAAAAAGAAAAGAGTTGCTGCGTTGGCAGCAGGGGTGGCGGCGCGCGAGCGTAAGTTCATGCTGCTAGCGTTATGGCTACGGTAACCGCTTCACATCAAGCGAGCCGTGTTTGTCTGCCACCCGACATAGTATAAAAATCACCTGGAATATGCAGGATAATATACAATAGAGGTAGAGCGGTCCATCGCTAGCTCGCAGAATTAGCCATCTTTGGCCGCCCAAAAATCGGCATCGCTATTCAACAAGGAACGGTATTCAACATTCTATACTGCTTGGCCGGGGTAATTTCAACAAAGAGATCGATAGACGTATTGAACTGGGCTGGGTAGCTTTTGGAAAGCTTCGGTACATCTTCGCCACACAGATACCCCAATGCTTGAAGACTAAAGTCTTCAACCAGTGCGTCCTCCCTGCAATGACATATGGTGCAGAGACTTGGACACTGACCATCGGACTGGTCCACAGGCTAAAGGTTGCGCAGCGAGCGATGGAGAGGGCTATGCTCGGGGTTTCTCTGCGGGATCGAATCCCAACTAAAGTTGTCTACATAGCCTTCATAGTTTGCAAGCTGAAGTGGCAATGGGCGGGTCACATCTGCCGAGTAAGTGATGGCAGATGGGGGAGAAAGGTATTAGAGCGGAGGCCGCGCGTAGGACGACGAAGTGTTGATGGTCCGATGTCCTAAAGAGAGCGGCTGGGAGCGGCTGGATGCGGAAGGCGGAGGATCGCATCTGGTGGAAAGCATTGGGGAAGGCTTATATCCAGCAGTGGGTAGATACAGGCTGATGATGATGATTCAACAAGGAAACAGTGTTCTCACATATCTGCCGCATGGGTTCAATATTTTTGAAGCTTTGATTAAAGGCGTCGTTGCACGTGTCAGTCTAATCGATCACACCAGTTAAGCAATTAGCCTGTCTATGGATGGGTTTGTTTATCTCAAGCTCCTTTGTGGTTCGCAGAGCACGTTAGCCGTCAGTCCCAGTCTCTTTAGACGACAATCTAAAGCAGGGCAGTTCTCGTAATTAAAATATAGTCAAAATTCAGTTTCGATCCAGTCTCGATCTCACAAATGTCACATTTGGTATTCTCGTAACACAATATGTAACTTCAAAATTAAATTTAAGCGGGATTATATCGAAATATGAATGAAAATTAAAGAAACTAAGAATGTTACTTTGCCAACGCGGGATTATATATAATATGTTATATATGTTACTTTGCCAACAACAAGAATTGGTAATAATTAATTAATGTAATCAAGTATATAATTTTAGTCAATTCACAATTCAATCTCGATTCGGTCAATTTTCAATCTGCGTTCGTAGAAAAATTACGAGAATTGGCCTTCTGGTCTGTGGCCTTTAGACGGCTTGAAATCACTGGCCTCCAACACCCCGCAGTTGAGCAGCGTGGTAGAGTATGCTCTAAACCCCTGATTGAGGGGAGACCCGTATCCCGGGACAGTCGTATCGGTGTGGGGATCGTAACAGTGGGAGGAAATATGAAAGGATTTTTGGAAATTCCCGCGAGATACCGGGACAGCGCGTACCAAGTTACAGGTGAAAATTAGGATATATATTTTTTTTTTCAATTGTGTAAATTGACGAGCTCGGTGGCCGAATGCTTAGCAATAGCCAGTTTGGCTCTGAGGTCGCGGGTTCGATCCCCGCACAAGACAAATATTTGAGTGCATGAACATGTCTGTTTGTCTGGGTGTTTTCTATGTATCATAACATCAAACTAAGCAAAGCTTGTACATGGATACGTATTTCTAGTATCCATGTACAAGCTTTGCTTAGTTTGGAACTAGATGGCGCTGTGTAAATTGTCCAAAACCATTTATTTATTATTTTATTTTTATTATTTTTGAAAGTTAAGCTGAAAAAAGCTGTAAAATTATTTAATATACAGTATGCTCTACACAATAATGTCAATGTAATAAATAAATAGTATTTTCCAGCTGACATAGACAAGATTAAATTAAACTTATTGTAAACTTAAAATAGATAAAATTAAATAAATACATCTAAATTAAAACTAATTAAAATAAACTAAAAACAAAACTAATCTAAGAAACCGCTGCCCGTAGGCTAAGTTCCCAATATGCTGGCCCCGTTGCCTCGTTTATTTACTTATTTATTTCTCATTATATATCATATCATATATATCAAACTGATTTGTCCGACATTATTTTACGAATAATTCTTATTGATAATAGGACTGACCTCACGTCACGAATTTGTAAAAATAATTTAATGTGTGTGAAACACGTTTAGTCAAGTTTCGAACACGTGTTTATTATGTAAAAGTGAACGAGACAGATGTGTGTCAAGTTCGAGTGAGGCGGCGCGTCGCTGCGATGTATAATTATATACTGTTATACCTGAGTTTTACCGTTATACTGATAAATGTTATTTTTGGAACAATTTTACTTATCGCACGAACGGGGCTAGACAAAAAAGTGAATTGACTAAAATTATATACTTGATTTCATTAATTAATTTTTAATTATCAATTCTTGTTGTTGGTAAAGTAACATTCTTAGTTTCTTTAATTTTCATTCATATTTCGATATAATCCCGCTTAAATTTAATTTTGAAGTTACATATTGTGTTACGAGAATACCAAATGTGACATTTGTGAGATCGAGACTGGATCGAAACTGAATTTTGACTATATTTTAATTACGAGAATTGCCCCT
Source organism: Hypsopygia costalis (assembly GCA_937001555.2). Classification (NCBI taxonomy): domain Eukaryota; kingdom Metazoa; phylum Arthropoda; class Insecta; order Lepidoptera; family Pyralidae; genus Hypsopygia; species Hypsopygia costalis. The sequence goes on along the minus strand of OW443338.2, from coordinate 23,431,678 downwards.
CAGAACGCAATGGAGTTAGTGCCGACTTGCCGAGTCATCAGTACGTAGTCACACCGCTTTCAGTCCATTCAAATATCGCATTATTAAGTATGTATTACAAACAATGACGTCTGTACATAGCGTGAATAAGCGTGTGTGTGTGTGTGTGTAAGGCGCCATACAAACTGTTCCAGATTCGTCTCAGAGGGAAGGTGAGGTCGGTACAAGAGAGCGACCAGGAGTGGAGGAGATATAAATAGTAGTGTATACTTATACTGTGGTCTACTTAAACAGAGTAAAGATTTTCCAGAGCCAGATTGAGTCAGGAACGAGTTGACTTGAGTCAGCCCGTTGTTGATCCAGGGGCCCTACTGCCGAAGCTGAAGCGGATTACCATCGGAATTTTTGAATGCGAAAATGAAACCATTACAGTGCTACAAACTTATCTGACCCGGTGGCCAAATTTAGAACTAAAGCCGCCATCTTGTAATGTAGTATTGCCAGGTACAATTAATTTACTTACCGCGTATGAACATTCCATTGAGGTGTATTTTTTTAAATACATATTATCTTTTTCTACACATATTTCATTTCTTACAATAAAAAATCGTCAACGAGTTGTTTCTGTGCAATATTATAACTCTCTAATATTATAATAGGTAGGGGAAAAAGTCTTTTCGCATTATAGTATGTATGAACTTGTAATAAAATCTCTTTGGTTATACCATTTGTGTCTGGCAGGTTTTGATATCTTTAAAAAGTTTATATTTTAAAAAAGATAATTCCAAATTCAAATTAGGTAAATGTGTGATTTTCATTTGTTTTTTTTTACTGTCAAGATGAGTGAATCTAATGAAGAAATTCGATTCATTTCAAAATTTTACTACAAAAAAGGTAAAAATGCAACGCAAGCTGCGAATAAAATTTGTGACGTTTATGGACCTAGTGCAGTGTTTGTGAGAGTAGCACAAATTTGGTTTAAGCGTTTTCAATCAGGAAATTTTGATGTGAAAGATGCACGTCGCTCTGGTCGCCCTGTTACGGATAAAATGGATGCCATTTTTGAAAAAGTGGAGCAAGGACGGCATATCAGTAGTTACGACGTAGCTGAAGAATTAGGAATTGACCACAAAACAGTTTTGGCGCAATTGAAAAAAGCTGGGTACACTAAAAAGCTCGATATTTGGGTGCCTCACGATCTCACTGAAAGAAACCTAATGAACCGTGTACTCATTTGCGATTCTTTACTACGACGTAATGAAAGCGAACAGTTTTTGAAGAAGCTTATAACTGGTGATGAAAAGTGGATCTCGTACGACAAGAACGTGCGAAAAAGGTCGTGGTCAAAGGCCGGTCAGGCTTCACAGACTCTGGCAAAACCCGGGTTAACTCGCAACAAGGTGATGCTGTGTGTATGGTGGGATTGGAAGGGTATTATTCATTACGAGCTGTTACCGCCAGGCAGGACTATCGATTCTGAACTCTACTGTGAACAACTGATGAGATTAAAGCAAAAAGTTGAGAGAAAGCGGCCGGAATTAATTAACAGAAGGGGTGTGATTTTTCATCATGATAACGCTAGACCTCACACATCTTTAGCCACTCAGCAAAAATTAAGAGAGTTTGACTGGGAGGTGTTAATGCATCCGCCGTATAGTCCTGACCTTGCACCTTCTGATTTCCACCTGTTTCGGTCTCTTCAGAATTCTTTAGGCAATGTCAGGTTACCATCACGAGAAGACTGCCAAAACCACTTGTCGTGGTTTTTTGAACAGAAGTCCCAAAATTTCTATAGTAATGGGATCATGTCTCTACCTACAAGATGGCCAAAAGTTATCGAACAAAATGGCACCTACATACTTTAGTTAAATGTAAATAAACTTTTTTAAAAAATGTTTTGAATTTTCATATAAAATACGAAAAGACTTTTTCCCCAACCTAATATAATAGCTATGATCGCGACTTAACGTGGTGCATTTTTAAAACTAATCAACAAAAAATAGAAGGCAATTGATATTTAATTGAAACACCACACAACACAATTAATAAGTATGTATATCAATGCTATTATTTTAATAGTGTATATATTTCTTTGATTTTTATGTTTCCTCTAAAACGGGCGGCATTTCGTTTAATAGCAACACTTAAGTCGATCGTACCACCCCCGCCACCGGGCCAGATAAGTTTGTGGCACTGTACTTAGATTGTTCATAATTATGTTTAGCTCAGCTGGTATAAACCCTAGAGCTCTACCGATTAAGCTAAAGATTTTTTTTTTTTTTTTTTTTATATACTACGTCGGGTGGCAGACAAGCATACGGCCCGCCTGATGTGAAGCGGTTGCCGTAGCCATATTAACGCTCGCAACATAAAATATCGCTCGCGCGCCGCCACCCCCGCTGCCAACGCAGCATCTCCTTCCTTTCTGGTGACCTCACTCACTCGCAGGAACACAACAACCCTCAAGGAAATTGTTATTTGGCTGCGGTATTCTGTAAGGTGGAGGTACATTCCCCAGTCGGGTAGCTTACAATTACGCTCCCTACCTCTCTTTTCGCCAGAGCTTCGTTTGTCAGTCAGCAGGGTGCACCGCGTGCAGGTGAAGTTGGCTTTGGTTCAAAGGTGTTGATGAACCACTTACACCCCTAAATAAAGAATGTTTGTCAATAGCTTTAGGCTAAGACCAGTTCTTGGAATAAAAAAACCGGTAATTGGCTTCAGCTTCGGCGGTAGGGTCCCAGATCCGAGTTAATCCAGAGTCAATGTTAACTTGAGCTAGAACTATGTTGGACGACTGTCGACGGACCCAGAACCGATTTGAACCAAACCTAGGATGTTGACTTGATTCGAAGGAAATAAAGCGAACGAAAATATTAGGTATTGAGTACATCATTAGCTGTCACGTAAAATTGTCTAGAAATCGAGAAAATAATACTGTTTACTTAACAAAACTTAAGAAAAGACATATTGACCAGCTTGATATTTTCATCTCATGAAGACCCATGATATCAAACGAAGCAATTCAGAGTAAACCAGGGCTTGTTAACGTTACCAAATCCACACTATAAGTATCATTAAGTAACGATATTTTCATAAAGTTAACATTTTAACGGTAACTCTGGTAACGGTAATTTTTGGTACCGAATTCAAAATAATGGTAACAAATTAACGTTAAAAGTATAGATACTTTTTTCGTTACTTAATGCAATGTTGCCAATCCGTGAGATTTTTAGAACTTTCTCAATAATAATACCTACTAGAACTTACATTTCATGTCAAAATTTTTGGCGCTTGGTTCCAAACAACAACAACAAGCACCAACGACTTGACGTCAAGTCAAGACGTCCACTTAAAACTTGTGGCCAACCAACAACCAACGCATGATACCGCGCGCCGCGCGCGGGCGGCTACGTCTCTCACTCGCACATTTGACATTTGGCTAAGTACCGTGGTTGATACCGATATAAATACCGGTATCAACCACGTAATTTTGTAACGTGTTGGTAACGTTATCAAACCCTGGGCCAAGGTTACGCTAACGTTACTATTTACCGATAAAATCATTGGTAACGTTAAGTCAGTTACCGGGAAAAGGCCACCCAAGTAAGTATCGTTACCAATCATAACGTTACTGCTATAAATAACGTTATCTTCGTACGACGAAGGTAACGATACCAAATTTTTAACGTTATTCAAAGCCCACAACAGCGTAAAAAAATCCAAGTTATGGATATAGCCCAAAACAAAAAAAAAACAATATGACGATTTACGGAATGCATCAGTACAAACATGTAATATATAACAATGTGTAAATCAAATACTTGACATCTTAATTACGAAATGTATAGGTATACCAAATTGTATTGAAATTGTTGCAATATCGGATTCTTAAAAAAAGAACCATATTGACTCTTAATACTGTGATAATGGAAAGTTTCTTTGAGCATATTTTCTTCGCCAATGGTCAATACCGAAATGCTACCAAATGATAATAAAATGCGCGTGATGCCATTCACGCGTGATTGTGTTTGTTATTGTCAGGAGAAGGTTATGAAAGAAAATTGCACGGAAAATTAGAAAATATAAGAAAACTGAACGACCATAAGTATTATCTTTTCTAATAAATAAATAAATAAATAAATAAATATTGTCAGACAAATTACACAGCGCCATCTAGCCCCAAAGTAAGCGAAGCTTGTGTTATGGGTACTAGACAACTGATAAACATACGAAAATACATTTTTTTTTTGTAAATACATACTTATGATACATAGAAAACACCCAGACTAAGACAAACAGACATGTTCATGCACACAAATGTTTGTCCTATGTGGGAATCGAACCCACGAGCGTTGGTGTCGAAGCCGCGTCATTGACCGCTACGCCACCGAGCTCGTCAATGTAACTTTATGTCGTTTAACAAAACTGTCAGTCATTTGACAGATTGCGCGAAACCAAATCGTATTCAATAATTCATTGATAGGAAGACAGAACAACGTCCAAAGTCCAAAGGTGTGTCTAAGTGCCCACAAGGGCCCAATGGCAAAAACGATTTCATTTCATTTCATATCAAAATCTAAACTTTATGATGAAAGGATGTTCATTGAATACAATGTCATGGAAGTAACATCATAATAAACTATCGCAACTATTTATTGTTACGTTACTTCCTACAAGGCAGACCGTGAGTTGTTTCCAGTCGAGTGGTACAAAAAAGTAACCATGTTTAGTGTGGTTCAGTCGATAGGCAGTGTATGAGCGATTTCGTAATCCATCCGGCGGCATTTATCCTTTACTGTACCTACTCGCATGTCCAGCGCTTGGGAAACAAACCTTGGTTCTGTTCATGTTTGTTTAAAATACAACGCCATTCTAATAAGTGTTTGTATAATAATAACATTAATAGAGTCACGTTATATTTTATACAGGTAGACATAACATACCGTTTATAAAAGAACTTGCTCCCGCGACTTCTTACGGTCATTCTCGGTATCGCGTGGGAATTTTCAAAAATCCTTTCTTAGCGGATATCTACGTTATAAATAATAGCTAGGGGTATGCCAAATGTCGATCCAATCCGTCCAGTGATTTGAGCTAGGCGTTATAGATCAGTCAGTAACGGTTGCCTGAACACACAAGAAGAAGGAGATAATACAAATCGTACTAGTACGATAACTTGTTCTTTGATAAATAATAGTCGCAGATGGTCTATGATGATAATAGATAAGATGATTGTTATAGCCATAAAATGTACCAGTAAAAAAAGAAGTCTCGACTGATATACAGATCTAGTTGTTTACCTGAAACTGTAGTAAAAATGGAGTTCATACTCGTAATGGTAAGGAATGTGTGGTGTAAGATTCGCATATTCTAGCCGCAATGTCCATGACATTCAAAACTCACAATCATTGTATCTCATAGTGATAGCCATTGAGCATTGAACTCTTTGACAATATGACTTGTTTATTTGACAACATGACTATTTCGAAAGGATCATTCAATTGTTTTTTAGTTAGGGTTGCCGCACGTGCAAGTTTCTGTGATTTTTTTCTAGTTTGAACGATATACGAGGAAATGTTCGTGTCGAATTTTGTATGTATTGAATATAGTGTCAGGTGAAAACTTTTAATATATAGGATCAATACTTATAAAAACCTCAGTCGAAGAGAGTTGACTAGCCAACTGAACAAGGGACGAAATGAAGCCACCAACGGGGTTGGTTATGTCGGGCAATGGAGTCAAATGGCCCAGATTGCGACAACAGTTCCAACTTTACCTGGAAGCTGTGGTTTTTTTTATACTACGTCGGGTGGCAGACAAGCATACGGCCCGCTTGATGTGAAGCGGTCACCGTATTAACGCTCGCAACATAAAATATCGCTCGCGCACCGCCACCCTTGCTACCAACGCAGCATCTCCTTCCTTTCTGGTAACCTTACTCATTCGAAGGAACACAACAACCCTCAAGGGAATTGTTATTTAATGGCTGCGGTATTCTGTGAGGTGGAAGTACATTCCCCGGTCGGGTAGCTTCCAATTACGCTCCCTACCTCTATTTTCGCCAGAGCTTGGTTTGTCAGTCAGCAGGGTGCACCGCGTACAGGTGAAGTTGGCTTTGGTTCAAAGATGTTGATGAACCACTTACACCCCATTATTTATATATTATATTACAGTGTGACTTTCAGTCGTCAAGGAGGAAAGAAAAATTGCCGTAGTGCTGAATGTTGTGAGGGACGAGGCAGAGGATGTGTTTAATTCACATATGAAAAAGGAAGAGGTTGTGTCCTTGGATGTGCGATTACAGGAAGCAATGGGTATCATCATGACAAATAATTCCTTGAACATTCTGCGAACAATACATTCTGCAGTCGGTAGAATACACAAAAGACCACAGCATGGGGTTCTCCAAATAGACGCGATGATTTCAGCCTTAACAGCGCACAATTAATGCCTCTGGTATTACAAGCATCCATAGATGAATGTTGCTATGCACAAAACTCGAGAAAGGCTCGACCAATTTGTAAAAATTGCGTGCATAATATGTAGTAAAAAAAGCGCTTTTGACAGAACTAAGTCTGCCCCGGCAGCTGGTTTAATTAATATGTGTTTAATAATAAATACAGATGGCAACCCTACGTAGTTTGAATAATAAACATCATGTGAATACATCGTATCGATCTCATGTTAAATTATTGGTAAAGGTTGTATATTGCAGAACATTTTATAGATCGTTGACAAATCTTATTGCAAAATAAACCTATCATGATGTTCAATTATTTGCGTCCATTAAAGGGCCTTAGATTAACTGAGGCCCTGACTTACGAAGCTATGTTAGTAATGTTCTTGGTAGTTAACCCATCATATTTTGGTCTTGGCAGCATGTTCAAAAAGCCTTACTTATTGTGGTTTTTAAAAACATTACAATTTATCCTTACTAAAAAAATTGTAATTATTAATAAGTACTATATCCACCATATTTAACATTTACGGAAGTGATTTTTTGCGAGTAAGTAAAGTGACCTCACTGAATGCACACGTAATGCCACGAATAGAGAGAGATGGAGGCGTCTCGCAGAGGCCGCAACCAAATTGCCAGGCGATCCATGACCACGACCGCTCCGCCAGGAGCGTACGACTAAGAAGAAGAAGAAGTTACCAGGCAAGATTGCCAACGCGCGAACAACTCCTTACGCTGCTAACGTTTACCTTATTATCATTTGATAATAAGGGCGCTTACACACTAGCGTTGGTCCAACGTAAGCGTTCGATGAACGTATGCGCAGCGCAGATGCCGCGACAACACGACGCCGCGTCGCGTTGTCGCAGTATTCTTTGCAGTTTAATTGAACGCTATGCAAGCGAGTCGCGAAATCTCTTATATATGTATTATATAATTATTATAATAGACTATGTTCGCAAGTGTGTGATGCTAACGCTGCGTACTCATATGCCCCAGCAGTCACGCCGCGACAACGCGATGCAGACATTGCAGACGTCGCGTTGTCGCCTCGTCTGCGCTGCGCAGACTTTCATCGAACGCTTACGCTGGACAAACGCTAGTATGAAAGCGTGCTAATGAATTATAGGAGCTTTGCTAGGTGAGCATGGACGCTCGCGTTTGCTCGCTCCTATTGAGTTTCCTCCATGTCAAATGTAGTAATGTGTAACTCCCAGTAATATATACCCACGTTTTATCACGGATGTACTTGGTAGACGCAAAATACTGCTAATGATTCATGGGTCAAAGCTGCAACATAAACAGGCGCTAAATAACTAGTTATCTCGTGGACCGCGCAGTTATCAAGTCAAATGTTAAATTAGCCCATTTTCGGTTTCCATATGGCCTTGCACTGATAATGTTTGTGAATATTCCATATAAATAATTACGTGTAATTTATTCTACAGAGACGACACTCAATCAGCATTCGAATACTGATACTTTTAGGGTGTAAGTGGTTCATCAACATCTTTAAACCAAAACGAAATGCACCTGCACGCGGTGCACCCTGCTGACTGACAAACGAAGCTCTGGCGAAAAGAGAGGTAGCGTAATTGTAAGCTACCCGACTGGGGAATGTACCTCCACCTCACAGAATACTGCAGACAAATAACCAAATAACAATTCCCTTGAGGGTTGTCGTGTTCCTGCGAGTGAGTGCGGTCACGAGATAGGAAGGAGATGCTGAGTTGGCAGCGGGGTGGCGGAGCGCGAGCGATATTTTATTTTGCTAGCGTTAATATGGCTACGGTAGCCGTTTCACATCAGACGGGCCGTTTGCTTGTCTGCCACCCAACGTAGTATAAAAAAAGAGAATATCTAGCATGGTATTTTTTTTTAATTAGCAGACCAATAATTTTTCTTATTTAATTATTTAGAAAACCAACAGCTTACATAATTATGGTTAAGTATACATGTATTATTAGAACGTAATGCTAATAATAGGATTTCCTATTATAATGTTAATCAACATTCAAATAGTATCATGACGTTAAAGGTTAGAACGCTTATTGTAGTTGGCAGTAGAAAAATAATGTGAACAAATTACATGAATAATAATATTATGTAGGTAGTCGTTGAAGTCAACAATTGCAATTGCGTATGTACATTGCACAGTGGTAAAAACAAAAGTTCTACAACGTCTTAAGAAACGCTATTAAGCGTAGTCAATGATGAGGGAGAGAGATTCCTGACAGATTACCTGTCGATGACATCCGTCAACCACGATCATCAGTCTTATGGACACGACCAAGACAGAAGACTTTCAATCGCCTTCGAGTCTTTTGGTTTAGACGAGATAATGCTGTTCTTATCGGTCTTCGTCTACGCCAAGTAGATTTGCGCCATAGGCAAAGCCCATGCAAAGACTTTGGAGGATTCGTTTACTCAATAGCTTCTTTAATAAGTTCCATACAATAAAGTTGCGAGTGTCGCTTCGCAAGGGAATACAAATCCCTCTGTTGAAATGCAGTCTTCAGCGGAAGTAACCTTATAATTCAACAAAAGACTGCAACATATTTACTTGTCGATTATTCATCCTTTTGTAAGACTTGAGTTTTGTCACACCCCGGTCACTCCATACAATTGTCGCGTCATTTACTATTACACAAACAATGACGTCTGTGTAGTCGTGAATAAGCGTGCGGCGACATACAAACTGTTCCAGATTTGTCTCAGAGGGGAGGTGAGGTCGATATGAGAGAGCGGCAGGGAGTGGCCGTACTATACGTAGTACTATTACTTATACTGTGGTTTTGAGAAACGGAACAAGAAAACCCCATAGTCTTTCCAGCGGACCGCAATTCACATCGTCAACGGATGAGTCGTCCAAGATTTCCAAGCGATTCTGGAATTCGATATGAAAGCTCTCGGGGTTTGGATATGGAGTGTAGAAGTGATAATCCTGTATGTAATATGATTTTCAACCGGGGGCGTAGCGAATCGCCATTACGATCTGCGTATCGTTCCAACCAACCAAGCTCATTTGAGGAAAATCCATCATACTACTGGGGGTACGGGCGGCAGTACACGGGAAGGCCCACCACACATTCCCACCACTGTGTCTGCTGTGTAGCCAGGTTTAACAGCGGCGACCACCAAAAAGGCAATGAACAATAAAGTCCATTGCAGTCCCAGGGGTAAGACTACAGCTGCCTTGGAACTCAAAATGAATTTAATCAGAAGAAATTAGTAGGAGTAGGAAGCTTTTAGATTTTGACTTCTCCTCTTAGTTTTTTTTTATACCACCAGTGTGACAAACAAGCATACGGCCCGTCTGATGGAAAACAGTTACCGTAGCCTATGAACGCCTGTAACACCAGAGGCATCACACGCGCGTTGCCGAATCTGTAAAAACCTCTTCACGCCCTTTTTGAAGAACCCCATGCTGTAGCCCCCTGAGAAAACCTCGACAGGCAGTTCATTCCACAGCTTGACAGTACGCGGGAGAAAACTTCTCTGGAACCGCACAGTATGTGACCACTTAGGCTCCAATGTGTGAGGATGAATTCCCTGTCGATGGCGAGCGGTGCGACTGTAGAAGGAGGCCGTTGGCATCATATCAAACAACTCCTCTGAACACACCCCATTGTACAGACGGTAGAACACACAAAGGGACGCAAAATCTCTTCTCAGACTTAAAGGTTCTAAACCGTCTGTTAGTTTGGGATCGTCGACAATCCTCACAGCGCGCCTTTGAATCGAGTCACAAGGTGCAAGCTGGTATCTAGGCGCTCCCGCCCATAGGTGGCAACAGTACTCCATATGCGGCCGTACTTGAGCTTTGTAAAGCATAAGTCTCTGCCGCGGATTGAAGTACTGCTTCGCCCTGTTGAGCACACCTAGTTTCTTCGACGCCAGCTTGACCTTCCCCAAATTTAATTTAATTAGTAATGTCAGACACAGCAATATAATTAATCCGGAATGTTAAGTATAAAAAGAATATCATGTAGAGGTCAAGATGAAGTCTATCTCATTCCTTCTAGAACCTTCGAACACGACTGGTGTCTTAATACGATACCACCAGTTCAAATATTAACTCTTGACTTAATATATTTTTAACTATTTTTCAAATCACACCTCAAACTTGTTGCCCATAAATGTACGTAAGCTTTTTTTTATCCAGTAACGTTACGATGCTAATGAAATAAGTATATAACATATTTATGCTACTTATCTCGAGAGCCTTGACTTTTGCACTGTTTACTGACCGACTTTTAAAAAGGAGGTTTTTCAAATATTTCCTTCTTTAAGGTTCAGTACCTCAAAAGATTTTTACGTTTTTGAGAACTGTTATGAGATTACTTCGTTGTACCGTCTGTCTGTCCGTCATCTCATCATGACCGTTTATATCCGGAACGCGCCAACTACTCAAGTCTGCAATCATTGCTTCACACATCAGGCTGGCAGTATACTTGTCTGCCACCCGACGTAGTCGAAATATCCAAGGGACATACATATTTTACCGCAGCCAAATAACAATTCCCATGAAGGTTGTTGTGTTCCTGCAAGTGAGTGAGGTCACCAGAATGAAAAAAAGGAAGTAGTATAGGCTGGCAACGGATCGGCGACCCCTTGGTGTTGGTAATCGCTAGGGTTTGGGAATTCCCGACAAGTTCAAAGTCCCGGGACACGAGACAGCCTACAGTCAAAGTCCCGGGAATTCCCGGGACTTCGAGACATTTTGTTTTTTTTAGTGGGGCTTTCGTAAAATTGTAATTAAGTTAGTTTTTTATTTAAAATTGTACCTATTAAAAAATGGCAATTTTTTGTAAAAAAAATAACTGTTATTGTACAGAAAATTAAATGTTTACTTAATGTTATTAAATGAATTCCATTAAAAGTGAGCTGTTTGAGTAGTTTTTTTTTTTTTTAATAAATATTGTCAGACAAATTACACACCGCCATCTAGCCCCAAAGTAAGCGAAGCTTGTGTTATGTGTACTAGACAACTGATAAACATACATAAATACATTTTTTTTTGTTTGTAAATACATACTTATGATACATAGAAAACACCCAGACTAAGACAAACAGACATGTTCATGCACACAAATGTTTGTCTTATGTGGGAATCGAATCCACGAGCGTTGGTGTCGAAGCCGCGTCATTGACCGCTACGCCACCGAGCTCGTCAAAAAAAAGTAGTTGGGCATCAACAGTTGTTTACTAGCTTAAAACTTATAACGAAATTACACAATATTTACAATTTTATTCTTATTAATAATGTTAATTTATTTGTATGAATTGAAAATATATTTTGAGTATTATTTATGGGAGTAAATAATTTATAAAATAAGTAATTAATATTTTGGGGCTATAATCTATATTTGAGGTTATTAATTAGACAAATGTAAATGCTGAATTGAATATGTTTAGTAGTTTTTATCATAAAGGAAATGTTTATTATGAGATAATATATAAAAGATTTATGATATTTACAGTGTCAAAAATGCAATTAAGAATAATGTGCCAGTGGACCAAACAGTTGACAAGGGGAAATGGCTAAATATCTTAAACACACCTAATGAAAGTTCAAATGTATTGCTGAGTCAAAAAGTCAATTATCCTAACATTCCTTTTTTTTCACTTTTTCCAAAAAAATAATCGGTTTCAATTAATATTTAAATTTTTGGTACGGGTAGCGGGTACTTTAGTATGGTTGTTTACAAAAAACAGTACGAAAAAGATAGCTGATGCTAACGTTTGCGCATAAAAAAAAATGTGATGAAAAGGCCTATTAGTGAACCGGTAGTTACTTAGCAGACCACGCAGTTATTCAATAAACTTACAGATGGCGCTATGCTCCTTCAATTATTTGAGAATAAAAATGAATTTCGATAATCTTGTCTCGTCTCGAGTCTCGAGTCTCAAGTCCCGGGACTCGAGACAACTAAAATTACGAAAAGTCCCGGGACTTCGAGACTCGAGAAGTCCCGGGACCCAAACCCTAGCTGATCGCTTTCTATCAGGTGACTCGCATGTTCGTTTGCCCTCCTCTCATATTCCAAAAAAAAAAAAAAAAAAACAAACTTCTTGGTGAACATTTGTGTTTGTTTTGGTCTAGGTGTTTTCTATGTATTACATGTATGTATTTACAAAAAAATGAATTTAAGTATAATATGAGTTATCTAGTACCCATAGTACAAGCTTTGCTTAGTTTAGGACTAGATGGCAGTGTGTAATTTGTCTATGAATATTTATATTCTAGGTAGACACAGTCAAAAAATACAACCGTTTATGTCGCATAGCACGTTTTGACACACTCTCGCAAGTAATGCTTTTATATCTGTCGTAAACCACATATCCTATTGACCTATCATCAGGTAGCCAGCTATCTGGCGTCCAAGTGTGGGTACAATTACACTAGGCGTACAGAGTGCGTCGGGAACTGTGCGAACGATCCTCTCTTGGAGAGCGCGCCTTACAGCTTCGGTACCCTTCATGGAGATTGAAGCGTGGGGGTAGGGCTCCGATGCTTGGGAAACAGAGCGTCGGTCGCCATGAGCTATTCAACTTAGGAGTACCCAAGTAGTCTGCTTGCAGACGAAAAAGGAGTAAGACCAATCCACTTGAGTGCCTGGTTAGTTTACTAGGCGACTCGCCATCCTGTGATATAACCGAAAGGTTGGTGCACAGGGGAGCATTAGCAGTGGACATAGCGTCCTCTCCATTGACCTCATCATCATCATCATCATCAGGTCATTTTAGTCTCCACTACAGGAGCACGACCCTCTCTCGTCCGTCCCAGATGGAAGGAGGATTTAGCCTACACTCCCCACGCTGGCCAAACCAGTTGGGTAGGCCTGATCGATGTTTGATAATGTATCTCCCTCAGTCGCCTTGTACGACATCCACGGGAAGAGACGGAGTGATTCTATTCTAGTCTGCTGGAAACCACACGACCAATTGACCTAGAACCACGAAATTTGGTAACAAGTAATGTCTTATAAGTTATAAACCGAGATAGCAGAAAAGGCCTCTATTGACCTTATGGATCCTCATCATCATCATTATCAGCCTGTATCTACCCACTGGATATTCCCAATGCTTTCCACCATATGCGATTCTCCGCTTTCCGCATCCAACCGCTACCAGCCACCTTTTTGAGGTCGTCGGTCCATTTAGAGACATGCCCTACGCTTCGTAGGCCCATACCTGGCTCTACTCTAGTACTTTCCTCCCTCATCTGCCATCGCCACCCAGTGTCCTGGCTAGTGGCAGTGGCCACTTCATGGCACTTAGTGATTTTGAAATAAGATCTTTTAAAGTTATCGTTAAAATATATTTTAAAGAAAAAGGTAAATATTTTAAAGCTCTATCTATTAAGGCCTGGTAGAGAATGTACTAAATGTACCGAGATTTTCTGGTCAACAAAGATATAAATAAATGGCTAGTAATTGTCGGTCACTTAGATTCCAAGGTCACGGGTCCGATCCCCGCACAAGACAAACATTTGTGTGCATGAACATGTCCGTTTGTCTTGGTTACAGTGTTCTACGTGTTATTATGTATGTATTTACAAAAAATATATATTTAAGTAACAGTTCTGTTCTGTAAATGGTTCATCAAGATCTTTGAACCAAAGCCTAATGGCTGACTAAATAATTTCATTTCATTCGTGCCGTGGCTCCGCTCGTTTGGAGTTTTATATAACAGCCGTCGCGCACTAGGCGACCGCGATCGCGACTATGGTCGCAGCGACTAACAATTTATAGGGGTATAAGTGGTTCATCAACATCTTTGAAACAAAGTTAACTTCACCTAGAAGCGGTGCACTCTGCTGACTGACAAACGAAGCTCTGGCGAAAAGAGAGGTAGGGAGCGTAATTGTAAGCTACCCGACTGGGGTATGTGTACCTCCACCTCACAGAATACCGCAGCCAATTAACAATTCCCTGGAGGGTTATTGTGTTCCTACGAGTGAGTGAGGTCACCAGAAAGAAAGGAAGGAGATGCTGCGTTGGCAGCGGGCGTGGCGGCGCGCGAGCGATGTTTTATGTTGCGAGCGTTAATATGACTACGGTAACCGCTTCACATCAGACGGGATGCGTGCGCGACGGTTGTTATATAAAACTCCAAACGAGCGGAGCCACGGCACGAATGAAATGAAATTATTTATTCAGCCATTAGGCCCTTGTAGGCACTTTGACACATCTTACACTTTACACAGCTCAGCAAACTGGCTCCGCTTTGCCTGATGGTAAGCGAAAAGAGGAGCCCCAATCATATCGGCAACAGACAAGAGACCTTCTTGATGTCTTGTCAGTTGACGCTACCATACTGTCCTACAAGATGCTTCTTCACGCTTCGCTTGAAGGATCCCATATTGTATGTACGAGGAAATACAATCTTCTTTTTATACTACGTCGGTTGGCAGATAAGTATACGGCCCGCCTAATGCGAAGCAGTTACCGCAGACATATTAACACCCGCAACATGAAACATCGCTCGCGCGCCACCGCTGCCGCTGTCAACGCAGCAACTTCTTCCTTTCTGGTGACCTCACTCACTCGTAGGAACCCGACTTTCAAGGGAATTGTTATTGCGCTGCGGTATTCTGTAAAGTGGAGGTACTTTCCCAGTCAGGTAGCTTGCCAATACGCTGAACCCTACCTCTATTTTGGCAGAGCCTCTTTCGCTAGTTGGCAAAGTGCATCACGTGCAGACGAGGTTGGCTTTGGCTCTAAAGATCGCAGTGAGCCACTTACACCATAAATTCTATTTTTTTTTCTTAAATTATTGTACTAATCATTTTATTAGCAACTACACATTAGTGTTGTTATATTAATGTTAATTTAAGTGTACACGCAAATTAACACATTTTTAGTTTTATAACCTCGTTTACAAATCACATCTTTAACTTATACGTATAAGTACATATACTTAAGTGGATTTTTTTTTTCATCCAGTAACGTTAAGATGCTAATGATATAACATATACGAGTATATGTTACTTATCTCGAGAGCCTTGACTTCTGCGCCCGTTATTAACCGACTTTTAAAAAAAGGAGGCTTTCAAGTTATGAGTCTTATTTATTACAGCATAGAGTCGATGTTCGACTTGAAAGAAGCCGGTTTATTTAAATGATTATTGATTCACTTTGTTTCAATTGTTTTTTTTTTCTGTTATTTATTTTTGCATTTTTGTTTTGGTTACGGTTATTCACTTAATATGTGGAATAAAAATCTAATTATATATATAATTTTAACAAAAAAAAAACCGACTTCAAACATTACTCTACATTTATGTACGAGTATGTAGATACAGGCTGACGATGATGAAAGAAATATGGGACCAATCTGGAAGTATACTCTATCAAATAAAAAAGCTTTTTTCCAATCGGTTTATAAATCACTGAGTAATTAAGTAAAAAAATACAGCCGAATTGAGAACCTCCTCCTTTCTTGGAATCGATTAAAAAAATAATTCCTATTTCCCTTGGTCATGTCATCATCACGCGTGAACAGCTGGACCGATTTCTCTAATTCTTTATTTCTTGTGTTTGTTATTATTGCCAGGTGAAGGTTCTTATGAAAGAAAAAAAAGATAGTTGCGCTTAAAATTATAAAATATAGGAAACTGAACGACTATATCAACTTTTCTAATATATGTCACAGCCCGCAGTAGGCAGAATTTTAAATAAGCCTAGATTATGTTGGGACAAATCCATATCATTAATAAATTTTTGACGTACATTATCACAGATTCCATAATTCCATTTCGTTAGGTCGACTGATGACCGATTCTAGAAATGACTATATAGTCTAAAATTGACCAATTCGTTAAATGTACAATTCTATGAATGACTGAATCTGTAAAAGACCACTTCTAAAATTGACTAATTCTCGAAATGTGCAATTCGAAAAACGACCGATTCTACATTTGACTGACTGTATCGGAAAAGGAAAAGTAAGACGTTTACATCACAGCTATTTTATTTTCTGTGGATAAGATTGTATGTGAATATAGTAATGTAATAATAGTGTAAACAAAGTCGCAGGCACCGCACTGAAAATACATTGTGATAGTATATTTAAGTCTTTATTTATATTTCAAATTCAATCAAGTTTACAGCCCCCTTACCACCATCTCTTATTGCGATTCAATAACTGAATAGAATGCTTATTCATACCAATGAATAAGCGACTCTATTTCAATTTGAATAGAGTCGCTCATTCATTGATATGAATAAGCAATCTATGCAATTATTGAATCGCAATAAGAGACGGTGGTAAGGGGGCAGTTACAACAATAGCTTAATTGATAGCATGTTGGTAAAACGAAACGTCACCAAAAAAAATAGTATCACAAAACACAGCAAAAACATATATTTTTTTTCTATTACTTGTTATATCTCTCATCACAATTTTCGAGTTTGTTGAGATGGTTATTGCCTAGCGTAGTGTATTACGAGTATGACGGTGATGTACTCATTGCAAATAAATTATGATTATAATAATTATTGTTATAAGGAAATAAAGAAAGAAAATCGCCGCGAACTAGCAGTTCCTAAAATCAGTCGTTTATTCAAGAATTGCACATTTCAAAAATTAGTCACTTTTAGAATCTGGCATTTACAGAATCAGACATATATATAATTTCACCTTTTACGAATTGGTCAATTTTGACTATGACTAATGAGTACATAGTCTAAAATTGACCAATTCGTTGACTAAACCATTCTAGAAATGTCTAGAATTGCTCATTAGTCGACTAAACCTTCCATTTCTACGTTTATGGAAATGTAACCGAAAGGAACAGCCTTAACAATCATATAATCATACAGGCAATGGTTGTAGCTACGTAAGTGTTCACACTCCATTGCTCGCGGTAAAGCAGCTAAATCAAGTACGTTCAAAAGTAAAAGTGACTTGGACGTATTACTCAGACAACGTAACATACTGTTATGTACACGCGTGTAAGTACTCTAAATACAAATTAAATAAGGTTATATAAAGTGTAGCATGTTTCGTTTTAGAAGTAGCAGCAAAAAGTGCTAAAAACGGCCGTTTTGTCCAAAGAGGCGCCACTTTAACGGCTACACGGGCCTTAATACGTGGGCTTAAAAGAGTGAGGTGGGTTAAAAAATATAACAACTAAATTATTGTGTTAATTAAATTAAACATATAACACTGTTAAAACACGATACTGTTATTTTTAACGTTCTGTTAATCTTACATTAATTATCAACTCAAGTATCAAGGAAAGTTCATTGATTGTTATTTTATCCAACCTCACTATTAGTTTATTTTCATCATCATCATCAGGTCATTTTAGTCTCCACTACAGGAGCACGACCCTCTCTCGTCCGTCCCAGACAGAAGGAGGATTTGGCCTACACTCCCCACGCTGGCCAATCGGGTTGGGGAGGCCTGATTTTTTTGGTAATGTTTTCCCTTAGTCGCCTTGTACAACATCCACGGGAAGAGACGGAGTGATTTTATTCTAGTCTGCCGGAAACCACACACGTTATGTTACATAACAGTTTCCTTAACATGTTATTTTTTTAGCATTAACTCATTGAAAAAGTCATTGAATCTACGCGAGACCAATGTCACCACGGAAAAAAACAAAGGCACACATAGTCACCTTTTAGAGTTTTGAGTCGGTTAAAAAATAGCCTATGACGCGTGTAACATAGGCCCTATGTTACCCGGGGCCGCGACCCCTTGGTGTTGCAGATCGCCATGGGCTGTGGTGATTGTTTCCCATCAGGTGACCTACATGCTCGTTTGCTACGTAACTAAAGTTAACAAACATAAAATTTATGATAAAGACAATGAAGTATAAGTACGTCACTTGCCCAACATTTCAAAAGTAACGCAGAGAAAGGTATAACCAAAAGTGCTATTATAAACGTCTTTTGAACATTGAGTAAGTAGCAGACTTTAGCAGAACACTGTAGGCAGCCTAAACATCATATTATCAGCTTAAACTTTTTATAAAGCACTAAATTGACAAAAACCTTACTTTACTTTTACTTACACCCCGTAAGTGGTTCATCAACATATTTGAACCAAAAGCAACCTCACCTGCACGTGGTGCACTCTGCTGACAGACAAACGAGGCTCCGACGAAAAAAGATGTCCTTTCGTATTTTGTAAGCTGCTCGACTGGGGAAATATCTCCAGAATACCGTAGCCCAATAACAGTTCCCAGGGGTTCTTGTGTTTTTGCGAGTGAATGAGGTTACCTGAAAGTACAGTATATAAAGCGCAGTATATAAAAATAGTAGTTTGATTCTAGTATAAATATTTATGTATGCACTTCATAGATAAATGTGTGTTGTGAACTGTGACTTTATTATTTTAATACTAATCATTCTGCACACCGAGGTATTGTTGTCGCACGTTCGTATCGGTAGCCATAATACAGATTAGTCTAGTGTGGTTACCACTAGTAATAATAATAAAAAAAGATAAATTTAAAAAACAAATTAACAGGTTATCTGAATACTAGCAGTAATTTTATTCGTATTATCAAATATGTAATACATGTGGTTTTTTTTCTCTAACTTGTAATCTATGTTATATTAGGTTGGGGAAAAAGTCTTTTCGTATTTTATATGAAAATTCAAAACATTTTTTAATAAAGTTTATTTACATTTAACTAAAGTATGTAGGTGCCATTATGTTCGATAACTTTTTGCCATCTTGTAGGTAGAGACATGATCCCATTACTATAGAAATTTTGGGACTTCTGTTCAAAAAACCGCGACAAGTGGTTTTGGCAGTCTTCTCGTGATGTTAACCTGACATTGCCTAAAGAATTCTTAAGAGACCGAAACAGGTGGAAATCAGAAGGTGCAAGGTCAGGACTATACGGCGGATGCATTAACACCTTCCAGTCAAACTCTCTTAATTTTTGCTGAGTGGCTAAAGATGTGTGAGGTCTAGCGTTATCATGGTGAAAAATCACACCCCTTCTATTAATTAATTCCGGCCGCTTTCTCTCAACTTTTTGCTTTAATCTCATCAGTTGTTCACAGTAGAGTTCAGAATCGATAGTCCTGCCTGGCGGTAACAGCTCATAATGAATATCTTCCCTTCCAATCCCACCATACACACAGCATCACCTTGTTGCGGGTTAACCCGGGTTTCGCCACAGTCTGTGAAGCCTGGCCGGCCTTTGACCACGACCTTTTTATGCGCCAAAACTGTTTTGTGGTCAATTCCTAGTTCTTCAGCTACGTCGTAACTACTGATATGCCGATCTTGCTCCACTTTTTCAGAAATGGCATCCATTTTATCCGTAACAGGGCGACCAGAGCGACGTGCATCTTTGACATCAAAATTTCCGGATTGATAACGCATAAACCAAATTTGTGCTACTCTCACAGACACTGCACTAGGTCCATAAACGTCACAAATTTTTTTCGCAGCTTGCGTTGAATTTTTACCTTTTTTGTAGTAAAATTTTAAAATGTATCGAATTTCTTCATTAGACTCATTCATCTTGACAGTAAAAAAAACAAATGAAAATCACACATTTACCTAATTTGAATTTGGAATTATCTTTTTTAAAATTTAAACTTTTTAAAGATATCAAAACCTGCTAGATACAAATGGTATAACCAAAGAGATTTTATTACAAGTTCATACATACTATAATGCGAAAAGACTTTTTCCCCTACCTATTATATAAAAAAAACCGGCCAAGTGCGAGTCGGACGCGCGCACGAAGGGTACCGTTCCGTTATCTATAAAAACGGCAAAAAAACCACGTTTGTTGTATGGGAGCCCCCTAAAATATTTGTTTTATTTTAATTTAATTATTTATTTTTGAGTGTTAAAGTGAATATATAAATAAATATTATGTGAGTATTTCAAGCGTCTACCTATTACCGTTATCAATTGCGAGCAAAATATCACGTTTGTTGTATGGGAGCTCTCTTAAATATTTATTTCATTCGGTTTTTTAGTATTTGTTGTTATAGCGGCAATAGAAATACATCATCTGTGAAAATTTCAACTGTCTAACTATAATGGTTCATGAGATACAGCCTGGTGACAGGCGGACGGACGAACGGACAGCGGAGCCTTAGTAATAGGGTTCCGTACCCGAAGGGTAAAAAGAAAAGTTGCACGGAAAATTAGAAACTTGAAGAAAACTGAACGATCATATTAACATTTCTAATGTAACCTTAAATATAACGTTTGACAAAATTATCTGTCGTTTGACAGCGCGATGGACGCGCTGCAAATATCGTTTAAAACAGACGCATCATCGGTCGGAATTATATTGATAAAATAATTAATTCTATAAATAATTAATAATGATCATGGAAAATAGGGATTTTTTTTATTGAAATACAGATTACACCAATTCTAATTTAATATTCGTATTTAAGACAGGATAACGTCTGTGAGGTCATAAACAAGGGTCATAAATAAATTTATTAAACGGTTTTATTTACAAATTATTCCTTGACTGTACGTTCGTTCGTTCACATGTATTGCAGGCAAACATGTAATATATTATTTTGTTGTTTGTTATATGTATATTATATTTGTCGTTGTTATTGTTTTTGATGCTGATTAGAGCCTAAGAGTGTGCAGTACGCTTGGAGAAACAAAGTTTGACTTGGGCATCCACTAAGAAAGGAGATTTTTTCTTTATATCCCACGGGATACCGGGATACGAAGTGGCTGGCACAAGTTATGGGTTATTAAAACCTGAAATTTTATCGATAGAAAAATTTTCTATTGATAAAATTTCAGGTATCCGCCTTGAAAGGAGTTTTTTTTTAATTCCCACAGGTTACCGGGATACGCGCGTACTAAGTGGCAATGCGCAATTTATGGGCTATTAAAACCTGAGATCTAGAGAAATTCTCAAACGCAGTATCTTTTACTATTATCAGTCATATTATGTTTTATTTTTTTGTTTGTAGAGCAAGGTCAGTCATTGACGCTGTGTGATGTACTTATTTCAAAATAGTACTACGTCATTTCAAATGTTCCACATTAAGCAGTTTGGCGGTCATTCTCAATCAGAATGGCCATGATTCTGATATCAAACATTTTTTGTACACAATATTAGATTTGGCAATCATTAACAATAACGCAAAGTTGGTATTAAACCTATTAAATGTAAGGGTTCCCAACCCTATTATAAAAGGTGACTTGCAGTTAGTAAACGAAGGTCGCTTGTACGCCATTATTGTACAATCAACAGCTTGTAGACGGTATTACTTCCAACAGAAGGTCCTGCATAGTCCAGACGCGTAGGAAGCAACAGTAGCACTACACGGGACCTTCTCGGGGACTGTAGTAAATATCAAATATAAGAAACTGTTTTCATCTATTACTAATTTGTTGAACTTCTTTTCTTATGTTCCTTTGTCTGCCAATGACTCCTTATGCGTAATAAGTACATTTAAGTACGTATTTATGTAGTTGAGTAGGGATATAGTATATGCTGCGCCATTTACTTTTATTTCAGGTCTCCTCTACCAAAAGGTTGCCTGCAAGAGATCGCTAAGCGATAAGGCCGCCTTTTGTACTTTATTTTTACTGATTATTTTTAACTTTAACGTTTTTATTTTTTTTGTTATTATGATTATTGTATTGTATAATTTCTTATGAATAAACCACTACGATTTGAACTTTTTAAGACAACTGATTGTAATCATATTCGTATTATAAGTAAAATTGAAGAGTATTCTGTTTGTTCGGGGTAATCTATGATAAACACGGCATGTAATCGTATGTTTCGGTCGGTAATTTACTCCAAGGGACCTACCACAATCTCCTAAAGCAGTATCATTTTAACCTTACATAGGTTAAAATAATACTGCTTTAAGAGATTGTGGTAGGTCCCTGTATAATTACGTATTGTGAGCTAACTTTTGACAGCAAACAATATTAACTTTTAAACTTTCGCGTTGCATGATTTATGAAATATAAGAACGGGAATTAACGCGATCATTCATAAGGGTATTTACATACCTTTATTATTGCCTGACGTTTCGACCCGGTTGCACCGGCCGTGGTCACAGGCTGACATCGCGTTAATTCCCGTTCTTATATTTCATAAAGCAAACAATATTGTTTTTGACTTGATAACGTTTTATAAATCGATGAACGCCCATCGTCGCCTGCTGCAACGAATAAGCATGACTCATTGTCACGTTTCGCCTGAGCAAACGAAAGCGCGGAACAAGCTATCAGGAGAGCGAGGAGAGGGGCACGATCGGCCTAAGCTTTCGGCTTGTGACGCATCAATCTCTCTTCCACTCCATCGGTCGATATTTTCTTATAACGTGATCAAGAAAAATTGTCGTCCGTAAACCTTTACAAACAACCAATTTTTTATGCCAAAATGTGTGACTTAGAAAAACAATAAACATGAAAAGGATACTGCACATCGTTGTTTCTTTTTCACGTGTACCAGGGAATAGACAATTCATTGATTTGACATCTACCTAAGTAAGACAACAATATTGTTTTAATACGATTTTAAGAGATTGAGGTAGGGGTCCAAGGACTAGCTTTAAAGTATATTTTGCAATAATCCCAAATACATTTAGTTCTGAGTCCACATCCACTTTTAATGACATAATTTGTTTGCGTCTAACGGTTCTTTAAAGTAAATATTCAACAGTTTTCCTTGGACGGGAGGTCGGACCGGAAAATTTAAAATGTATTCAACACACAATGCTTGCTAGCTGTCGCACGCATTATTTGTGTGATTGGTGGTAAGCATTGTGCATAGCATTACATAGCATTTACATTTCTAATTTCTGTTCAGTCGATTGTTATTTGCCAACTTCCTGTATATTTATTTCTTTACTTTACTATCTTCCGCCCGCGACTTCGCCCGCTTGAATATCAGTTATCACAGCAAAAGCACAAATTTTTGGACAGCCTTCGAAATCAGCTATTTTTTTACGAATAAAAGATATCCTATTATCTATTCTGGACTTGTAAACATGACTCGTGCAAAATTTCATGGCACAGTTATGTAGTTAAGACGTAAAAGGGGAGCAAATGAGAATAAGCAAACAAACTCCCCGTCGCTTATCGCGCCAATACGACGAATCCTATGGTCACCATTCTTCGGGACCGGGTAATTTTTGGGATATATAAAGTATTTTATTATCTATTCTCGTCTTCTAAAACGATGCTTGCAAAATTTCATGACAATGGGCTCAATAGTTAAGACATGAAAGCGGAACAAACAAACAAACTAAATTTCGCATTTTTATTAATTATTATCATTTTTAGGGTTCCGAACCTCAAAAGGAAAAACGGAACCCTTATAAGATCACTTTGTTGTCCGTCTGTCTGTCTGTCTGTCTGTCTGTCTGTCTGTCTGTCTAGAATTTCTATGTCGAGAATGCGTGGAGGTATCAAGCTGAAATTTGAACTGTATACTCAGGTCTACGGTCCCATGAAGTTAAAAAAAAATCAAACTGCTAAGTTTACGTAGAAAAAAGTTACGGCCGTTTATTCAGCAAAAAACGCATATTTCGACACACTCAAGGGAATCAAAACCTATAGGGTACTTCCCGTTGACCTAGAACTATGAAATTTGGCAAGTAACATCGTTATAGACTACAAGTACAGGAATAAATCTCAAAACTATACATTTGTAAATAGATCTAAAAAAATAGGGGGTCTATATTTTTTATAGGGTGTCGAAATTTCAAATTGAAACTACTAGTTCAAATGTACACATTGCAAAATATATTTTATTTATTTTTTTTGACGCATTATTTCTTATTTATAATGAAAAATATCAAATTTAATAATGATACTATGTACCTACGGAACCCTCAGTGGGCGAGTCCGACTCGCACTTGTCCGGTTTTTTTGTTTATTAGTATTATTTTTTGTTCGGGTCTTCACTCGTGATAGTCACCCAAAATTGGCCAAGAACCCAGTTCACGTTTAAATATCAAAATCCGTTCAGCAGCTTACCAACCAAATCATAGAATTGCTGTCTAAGGCTTCGTAATTAAGGGACCCTAGTAGATTCGTATTGTCTAGCTGTCAGTCACAGGCATTTTACTCGCATCGCAGACTACTTATCTACGTCAGAAACCTTAACTTGCTGTGTTATTTTATCCTTGTACCTTTATGGATGAATGGAAACGATTATGGCGGAGCTTGCACAAGTAATTACGATTCTAATTAACTGGGCGTGGATATCAATGCACATTAATTGACGAGCTTGGTGATCGAATGACTAACAGTGGCCACAGAGGTCGCGAGTTCGATCCCCGCACATGACAAACATGTGCGGGTGCAAGCTCGGCAATGAATGTGCATTGATATTTTTTTTTATACTATGTCGGGTGGCAGACAAGCATACGGCCCGCCTGATGTAAAGCGGTTACTGTAGCCATATTAACGCTCGCAACATAAAACATCGCTCGCGCGCCGCCACTCCCGCTGCCAACGTAGCATCTCCTTCCTTTCTGGTGACCTCACTTACTCGCAGGAACACAACAACCCTCAAGGGAATTGTTATTTGGCTGCGGTATTCTGTGAGGTGGAGATACATTTCCCAGTCGGGTAGCTTACAATTACGCCCCCTACCTCTCTTTTCGCCAGAGCTTCGTTTGTCAGTCAGCAGGGCGCACCGCGTGTAGGTGAAGTTGGCTTTGGTTCAAAGATGTTGATGAACCACTTACACCCCAAAATAAACGTACTACGTAAATTAGATCAAACCCGCATGCATGAACATGTACGTTTGTCTTGGTCTGAATGTTTTCTATATATTGTAATAGTATGCATTTACAAGTATATGTATTTAAGTATAGTGTCAGTAATCTACTACCCATAGTACCAACTTTGTTTAGTAACTTTTAAACTTTCGCGTTGCATGATTTATGAAATATAAGAACGGGAATTAACGCGATCATGTTTAGTTTGTTTAGTTTGGGACTAGATGGCAGTGCGTAATTTGTCCAGGAATATTTGTTTATCACTACATAGTATAAAACAAAGTCGCTTTCTCTGTCCCTATGTCCCTTTGTATGCTTAGTTCTTTAAAACTACGAAACGGATTTTGATGCAGTTTTCTTTAATAGATAGAGAGTTTATTATGGAAGGTTTATATTTATAAAACATACATAATTTAGTAGAGAAACACTGATAATTTTAGAGGTTTCCAATGTGATGTCGTAAATAAACATATTTTTTTGCGCTTACATTGCAAACGCTGGCTGAACCCTACGAGATAGATCAAAAAAATGTAGTACAATATTATTCACCTTAAAATGGTCTACAAAAAAGTCCGCGACGGTATATGTCTATCTCTTAGGGATAACCCACAATAACCGTTTATTATACTCCATTTTTTACGAGAAATAATGGCTTATTTACGAAGCGATTTTAAGCAATACAGCATTAATCCTCATCTAATTAAGTTCTCTAAAAACATTGTTCATTTAATATAGATGGCCCTTTACAGCATGTAATTTGAACGAATATTTTCGAAGATATTACAGATTCAAAATGCAGGGACATAACGGTGAGGCGGTATTGGACGGGGCGGCGCGTGCCTGTAACTGTAAATAACTGTGGAAGCTCTGTATAGGACAATGCGCAAAGACCTTCTGTAGGATATTTAGTATCAGCATTGCACCCGTGCGAAGCCGGGGCGGGTCGCTAGTTTATTTATACATCTCACAGTTGGATATACGTATGACGTCCCATACGTCATACGTATCTTCCCTCAATAGAAGGTATTTACAGCGTACTCTAACACGCTGCTCAACTGCGTCTTGGCTGTTCGTTATTTTACTATATAGTTTATATACTTAGAAAAGAGATGTAAAGAGAAATGAATTGTCGCGGGACGCCTGTTAGGTATGAGATGTCGAAACATTTTTATATATTTTGTATGCCTGAGCAAGAAGGGAGCTCGTCGAGCCGAGTGGGGGGAGTCGTAGTGTTTCGTTAGTGCGGCGAATTGTCACCACACTATAGACTTGCGCAAAACAGTTCACTGAACTGAAAAGAAAGATGCAGTTCTTTTGACGCAAATGAACTATATCACTCATCTAGTTCATTTAGTTCATTTAGTTCAATTGCTTCTTTAGTTCTTTTGACTCATTTAGTTCGTTTAGTTCAATGTATCTTTGATTCAATCGACTCAGTAGTTCTGTTGACTGATTCCTTCTACATTCTTCTATGTTCTATTGCATCATTTTGATGACATTGTATTTTTGTATTAAATAAGTATAACTAATTAAATATTTTATAAATTTCCTTCCAAATATTGATTTTCCTTCAAACTTTTCACAGGTTTAGGACTGTCAAGCTTGAGTAAAAAGAAATTATTTAGTGGTTAAAATAATAATTAATATAAAAATTGAGCCTTGTATTAATACTATAGCATATTTTCGCTAACAGCTTATGGTTCTTATGTCCTTAGCCTTAGAGTTCTAATTCGGTCAGTCAACCACGCACGAAACTATCTGTCTCGTTTTATCACGAACAATTTCAGAATCTTCCGTCCTTTTCGCTCTCTATCAGCAATTTTGGCATTACAACGTATCTCTCTCATTCTAGTTCGTACGCTTTATGTATTTCCGTTCTTTTTACTCTTTGTCACTCATTGAACTAAATGACGCAGTGAACTACATGGGACAAGAAAGAGTGAGTGACAAGAACCGGTTTGTATGGTGAACTAGTACAATTGAACTACTCACTCAGGAACTACACAAGTCTACCACACTAGCATTAGGTCCAACCTGGGGCCCTACCGTCGAAGCTGCAGCCGATAACAGCGGATTTTTTAATTCCGAATATCCAACTTTAGCTTAGACTTATTATTACCTGTGTTTAGCTTAGCTGGTAGAAATCCTGGAGCTCTACCGTAGTTTATGTATGTATGTGTATATAGGTTTAAATAGATGTTTTGCGACTGTTTGTTCGTCCGTGGTGTCACAAACTGGTCCCAGCTGAAAATCAGCGCTGGGGTCTGACATAGTCAGTCCATTGCATAATGCTGAGCTGGGTCCAATTTGGGGCATCATGCAGCACTATTTCGTTCTCCTTTCTATCTTATTTAAACAGCTATCTTGTAACTTGTGTAATAGTGTTGTGTTATGTTCCAATAAATGTTTTCTTCTTCTACCGACTGAGCTGAAGATGTTTGTCAATAACTAAAACGTAAGACCTATGTTTCGAACCAAAATTTACCATGGCAATCGGGTTCAGCGTCGACGGTGGAGCCCTTGATTAGATATTTCGCACCAAAAAAATACTTTATAGATATCTTTTCACAGGAAAAAAGGAATAGGATGACTAATCGCAGTCTGATTGTAGTTCTAGGCAAAAACTACGTTTTTTTTTTTTTTTTTTTTATACTACGTCGGGTAGCAGACAAGCATACGGCCCGCCTGATCTGAAGCGGTTATCGTAGCCATATTAACGCTCGCAACATAAAATAGCGCTCGCGCGCCGCCACCCCCGCTGCCAACGCAGCATCTCCTTCCTTTCTGGTGACCTCACTCACTCGCAGGAACACAACAGCCCTCAAGGGAACCGTTATTTGGCTGCGGTATTCTGTGAGGTGGAGGTACGTTCCCCAGTCGGGTAGCTTACAATTACGCTCCCTACCTCTCTTTTCGCCAGAGCTTCGTTTGTCAGTCAGCAGGGTGCACCGCGTGCAGGTGAAGTTGGCTTTGGTTCAAAGATCTTGATGAACCACTTACACCCCATAACACACGTGCCTTGAATAATCACAACTGTGATCATAACCAAAGAGGATAAATGAAGTCACACGTCTTGGGCTCTACCGTCGACGCTGAAGCCGATTACCATAGCATGCATTACCATTTAGCGTGCTGAACGAGATTCTGATCGTGATTTACAGTTATTATTACAATACCTACTAATTATCGGGACGGGTGCCGACTACACATTCCCACCAGTGTGTTTCCTGTGTAGCCAGGAATAACAGCGGTGACCACGAAAAAAGGCAACGAACAATGAAGTCCACTACAAGAACAATGAAGGGGGTGTAATTGGTTCATCAAGATCTTTGAACTAAAGCAAACTTCACCTGCATGTGGTGCACCCTGCTGACTGACAAACGAAGCTCTGGCGAAAAGAGAGGTAGGGAGCGTAATTGTAAGCTACCCGACTGGGGAATGTACCTCCACCTCACAGAATACCGCAGCCAAATAACAATTCCCTTGAGTGTTGTGTTCCTGCGAGTGAGTGAGGTCACCAGAAAGAAAGGAAGGAGATGCTGCGTTGGCAGCGGGGGTGACGGCGCGCGAGCAATATTTTATGTTGCAAGCGTTAATATAGCTACGGTAACCGCTTCACATCAGGCGGGTCGTATGCTTGTCTGCCACCCGACGTAGTATAAAAAAAAATACTACCGTCCCGGGAGTAAAACCACAGAATAATAAACTACGGCTGCCTTGGAACTCACAACGAATTGAATCAGAAGAAATTAGTAGGAGTAGGAAGCTTTTGGAATTTGACTTCTCCTCTTGGCAATGTGAAAGACAGCTATGTGGAAAATAAGGCATTAAAAGTCTAAAAAGATGACTAGTGAAGTGAAGCACAACTGCAGTGCACCACAGATTTTAAATATCGAACACTATTGGGGACCTAAAACATTGAGTTTGTTACGCAACACATCGATTCCAATAATATTAATCGCAAAATCGTCTGAACGCTCGGTAATTCTCTGTTGTTGCTACCAAATCAGAATAGTATTCTACCCCAGATGCAACAAGCAAGGAATCAACATATCGTCCCGCTCCCGCTGCCAAAGATCACACTCCCATAGAACATGGTGTGCCTACCTAATTTTAACCCACTAATTATACAAAACATGCTCATTTAAAATATGACATAGATATATGTTACACTTTTAAACAATTCATCGTCATCAATCCACCCACCCACTAGTAGTATCCACCCACTGCTGGGTGTATAAATGATTACAGTAGTATTACTAATTATTTATAGGTAATGAATTATCGAAAATATCACTACATGGTATATGGGTAGGCAAGTGCCCTTTTGACATATGATTCATCCTACAGTACAATACTTGTTTTTTGGTTACTCACTAATTATTGCGTTTTATTTTTTGTTCTCACATACAGAATCAATTCACTAAATATAGCTAATGAGCAATTACAAAAATTCAACCATTATAATTTGAAAAGAAATCGAGGTCCGGGTTCGATCCCCGCACAAGACAAAAAATTCTGTGCATGTACATGTATGTCTGTTTGTGTTGGTTTGGGTGTTTTCTATGCATTTCTTTTTTTTTTTTTGTAAATACATATTATTTACAAAAAAAAAACCGGACAAGTGCGAGTCGGACTCGCCCACCGAGGGTTTCGTACGTAGGATCATTATAAATAGTTCAGAAATCTAACCCCCTATTTTTTAAGAATTAATTACAAATGTATAGTTTTGAGATTTATTCCTGTACTTGTAGTCTATAACGAGGTTGCTTACCAAATTTCACAGTTCTAGGTCAACGGGAAGTACACTATGAGTTTTGATTCCCTTGTGAATGTGTCGAAATATGCATTTTTTTCTGAATAAACGGCCATATATTTTTTTTACGTAAACTTAGCAGTTTGTTTTTTTTTACAACTTCATGGGACCTTAGACCTGAGTATACAGTTCAAATTTCAGCTTGATACCTCCACGCATTCTCGACTTAGAGGGTCTTGACAGACAGACAGACAGACGGACAACAAAGTGATCTTATAAGGGTTCCGTTTATCCTTTTGAGGTACGGAACCCTAAGAAATGCATTTAAGTATCAATTACCTAGTACCCATAGTACAAGCTTTGCTTAGTTTGGGACTAGATGGCCGTGTGTAATTTGTCCGGGAATATTTATTTATTTAGCCGAAGGACGTGTTGAGTATAAGCAAACCCCAGCCGCTCCATACAAATGTCACGACGTTCACTACTACATAAACAATGACGTCTGTGCAGAGTGTGAATGAGCAATAATTACGTGCGGCGTCATACAAACTGTTACAAATGCGTCTCAGAGGGGAGGTGAGGTCGAAATGAAAGAGCGGTAGGGAGTGGCCGTACTGTAAATAGGAATAATAATGATTTTTAAGAAAAAATTAAAACCGACTTCGGCTGGCAAGCGCAGCTTATTGGTGGAATGCCCATGAGATGCTGCTGCCCGTCTTCCGGGAGAAAAGTTATTGCGTCACACAAGATTCCTTAATACGACATCCAACGCAGAGCAATAGAGTGCCGCAATTCACCGGGCAAATTTAAGGGTTTCCATCGATTTCTCTGGGATCCCCTCACCATACCCTGACTTGGTGAATATGGGACCACCTCAATCAATCCCTTTCAAATAAAAAAAAGAATTTGACTATACGTGCTTATAAAATTTAAGAGTTTCCCTTGATTTCCTTGGGATCCCATCATCAGATCCTGACTTGGAGAATATGGGACCACCTTGCAATCATACCCTTTCAAATCAAAAAAGAATTTTGAAAATCGGTTCACAATTCGCGAAGATATGAAATAACATACAAAAAAAAATTCAGTCGAATTGAGAACCTCCTCCTTTTTTAAAGTCGGTTAAAAAATATTACCTAAACTGTGATATAAGTCTCCCACACTTCCAAAATGATCGATTTGTATATAATTTATATTATATTTTTTATATTATGCCACGTGGGTTGCATCACGCCTGATGTAAAGCAGTTATCACCGGCTGAAGCTTGCAATGCGAAGGGTATTTCTCGGGTGCTGTCATCTCCTCTAAACCAACCTCAATGACTCGCAGAAACTCAACAATCTTCAATGATATTTTTTTGAATGCAATTTGTGAAATAACAAACAATGTACAACAATATATTTAATACACATGTACACATAATCATTAAACATTTTAATTGTAAATACGGTGTTTCATTTAAATTAATGAAATTATTAAACAGTCATTTGTCAACTACATGGAACGGGGTTCCATGCAGTGCCATTTGTTTTTTAAGAAACTATTATATAAGATCATAATGTACCATGGAAACATTAAATAATTTGAATTTGAATTTACATGCCCTATCACCATATTGGCATAGGGTGTAAGTGATTCATCAACATCTTTGAACCAAAGTCAACCTCACCTACAGGTGAGGTTGGCTTTGGTTTAAAGATGTACCTCGTACAATAGGGGCACCCTGCTGACAGACAAACGAGGCTCTGGCGAAAAGAGAGATTGGACAGCCTATTTTGTAAACTGCCCGACTGGGGAGGTACCTCCACCTTACAGAATACCGCAGCCAAATAGCAACTCCCTTGAGGGTTGCTGTGTACCTTCGAGTGAATGATGTCACCAGAAGGAAAGGAAGGAGTTGCTGCGTTGGCAGCAGGAGTGGCGGTGCACGAGCGATATTTAATGTGGCGAACGTTAATGTGGCTACGGTAACCTTCACACCAGACGGGCCGTATGTTTGTCTGTCACCGACATAGTATAAAAAAACTGGCCAAAGGCCAATCGGACTCGCGCACGAAGTGTTCCGTACATGGGAGCCCCCCTTAAATATAATATAAATATTGTCAGACAAATTACACAGCGCCATCCAGCCCCAAAGTAAGCGAAGCTTGTGTTATGGGTACTAGACAACCGAAAAACATACGTAAATAGATTTTTTTGTAAGTAAATACATACTTATGACATGTTCATGCACACAAATGTTTGTCCTATGTGGGAATCGAACCCACGAGCGTTGGTGTCGAAGCCGCGTCATTGGCCGCTACGCCACCGAGCTCGAATATTTGTTTTAATTTAATTTAATTATTTATTTTTAAAGTGAATATATAACTAAATATTCTGTGAATATTTGAAGCATACCGGTTGCCGTTATCAATATCGAGCAAAACCGAGCAAAAAAAATCACGTTTGTTGTATGGGAGAACCGTTAAATATGTATTTTATTTGTTGTTATAGCGGCAACAGAAATTCATTATCTGTGAAAATTTCAACTGTCTAACTATCACGGTTCATGAGATACAGCATGGTGTCAGACGGACGGACGGACAGCGGAGCCTCATTAATATTATCCGTTTAACCCTTTGGGTACGGAACCCTAAAAAAGATACGTACTAACTGATTCCAACTGAAAATTTAATCTTCGTTAAAGGCAACGACAGGTTGTCGCGGGCTCTCGCCCTGAGTGCTGAGTGCGAGTTTTTTATTCACGTTCGATCATGTCCACGTAAACTAACCGACCAAATAGAGAAGTACTCTCATGTTGTCTCAATGCCCCTGGAAAGGATATTATATTTAAAGCGCAAAAACGATGCATTCGCGCAATTTGCAAACTTTGTAGTTCAGACTCATGCCAACCTTACTTTAAAGAACTAAAATTGTTAACACTTCCAGGGTTGTACATATATGAAGTGGCTGTATTTGTAAAGTGTCATCTAGATCTATTCGAATCTCTTAATTCCAAAAGATATAAAGATAAAATCTGTCACATACCACACAATACGGAAATGTTTTCTCGTAGTATTTTGGGGATGGCTCCTAAGGTCTACAATAAGCTACCTAAAGCCATAAGACAACTTAGTAATATAATAGAATATAAGACGAGTTTAAAAAAATTCTTAATAGATAAAACATATTATACTATCAATGATTTTTTATTGGACAATTTATAAATGTATGAATGAATTAATATATGAATGTAATCATGAATAATAATTATTATGTAATAAGTATATTTAATGAATTATTGAATTGCGAGAATTTCAATGTAGATTATTATTACTATTATTTTAAATTTAAGTATATGTGTTAACATTAAAAATATTGTACGCCAAAACGGCAAGTTGTAGCAGCACAGTTATTAATTTTAAGATCATATGTACATTACCTATAACTATACAATAAATACATTTGAATTTGAATTTGAATGTTGTGAATTTACCAGACGCGTGTTACAAATCCAATTTAGCCGGGTTGCTCACTTCGAAATGTGAGCGGGTAAGCTATATAATTTTGATATGTAACACGCGTCATATAAATTCACAACATGAGCGTACTTATCTATTTGGTCGGTTTGTTTACGTTGACATTATCGAACGTGAATAAAAAACTCGCACTCAGCACTCTGATAAAGATCTCATTTTGAGGACAAAACTAATATCCCGACGAAAGCGAGTGACCGATAATGAATTCAATAATGTAGAGTATAATAACTTTAAGCGTTTAATTTATTCATAACCAATTTTTTTTTATAACTGGATATTACGTACAAACGAACGTGTACCGGATTTAATTCCCGGCCGAGTATTAGGTCTTTTCATTACTTTCGAATTCAGGTTTTCTGATTTTAAAAGAAACAACATGTGTTAAATGAGCGTGCCAGTCTAATCAAACACAGCTAAGCAATCGACCGTAGTCTGTCCGTGCTTCGGACGGCACGTTAAGCCGTCCGTCCCGGCTCTTGTGATTAGATGACAGTCGTTAAACCGACGGCGTGCCTTCCGAAGCACGGAGGAGACTGGTTTGATCGATTAGACTGACACGTGCAACTTTGCCATCAAGCTCCTCAATATTGGAACTATTGATCCATTATAATATTTCATACTGTATTAAAAAAGAAACGATGGACCGACATATCAACAGAATGCTTTGATACTTTACATGGTCCGCCCACAGATAGCTAAAGAAAAACAAATCGAAAATATCATGAGTTCAGGATATGCATATAGGCAATCGTGACAAACAGCTAGACAAATTATGGAATACCGAAAACTGCAGTGTGTAAATGATAGTGTGTTATTCAAATGACAATAATGATTTTTGCCCGTCTTCCGGGAGAAAAGTTATTGCGTCACACAAGATTCCTTTGTACATCCAGCGCTGTGCAATAGAGTGGCGCAATTCTATTCTGCCGGCAACCACAGGGCAAATTTAAGGGTTTCCATCGATTTTTCTAGGATCTATCTAGGATCATTTTCATAGTCACCAGACCCTGACTTGGTGAATATGGGACCTCCTCGCAATCATACCCTTTCAAATAAAAAAGAATAATTTGACTATACGTGCTTATAAAATTTAAGAGCTTCCCTTGATTTCCCTGGGATCCCATCATCAGATCCTGACTTGGTGTATATGGGACCACCTTGCAATCATACCCTTTCAAGATATCAAATAACATACATACAAAAAAAATTCAGTCGAATTGAGAACCTCCTCCTTTTTTGAAGTCGGTTAAAAAGAAGAAAATTTATAGAAAACCGCTACCAAATATCAATCTCATAGTGTATTTCTTCTCGTTGTGTTCCTGCGAGTGAGCGGAGCCACCGAAAACCTCTAATATAATTAATGTTGAACACAAATGCGACACATCTAATAAGTACACATCAAGCGGCCTGTCTGCTTGATTGTTACCAGAGTGGTTGTTGTTGTTGTTGTAAAGTCTTTACTGTACAATAGAAATTACATAAACATGATGATAAAAGAGATACACGTACAATGGCGGACTTATACCATAAGGGATCTCTTCCAGTCAACCATTCAATCAGTAGTTAAAAGATAACATTTTGGCGAGAACTAAGGTACAATCTGATTATCCAAATACTTGGTAACAAAATAAAAATAATTATAGAATAACACTAATTATGACAGTGATACAGTGAAAGTATAAAGTTTGAACATATTACACTAACACTAAATATATATATACCGTTATAGCTGTAATTGCAGTTCTAATTAAGTCTAAGGACATTTGTAGCACCACCCAAATGCTTCCTCAGGTGCAGCTTGAATGATGTTATAGTTTGCGACATCATCACATCAATTGGAAGTGAATTCCAAAGACGTGCTGCTTGCACTGTAATTTTTTTTTTTTTTTTATACTACTTCGGGTGTCAGACAAGCATACGGCCCGCCTGTTGTGAAGCGGTTACCGTAGCCATATAACGCTCAAGGGAATTGTTATTTGGCTGCGGTATTCTGTGAGGTGGAGGTACATTCCCCAGTCGGGTAGCTTACAATTACGCTCCCTACCTCTCTTTTCGCCAGGGCTTCGTTTGTCAGTCAGCAGGGTGCACCGCGTGCAGGTGAAGTTGGCATTGGTTTAAAGATGTTGATAAACTACTTACACCCCAAGTAAAAAACTAAAAGAAACTAAAAGATTTAGTATAGGAGTAAGGGGTTTGGGACGGGAATATTTAATAACGGAATGCTGCTAGATCGAAGACGATCATCAATAGTGCGAAACTGAAAACAGTCACGTAGACGTATACAGTCATCATCATCATCATCATCATCTCAGCCATTGGAAGTCCACTGCTGGACATAGGCATCCCCTCTAGATCTCCAATAAGACCGGTTGGAAGCGGTAATAATTAAGACAAAGATAAGATAATAATTAATAATTATATAAACATAAGATAATAATTAATGGTAAGACGTATACAGTAACAATAAAAAAATATTCCTGGACAAATTACACACTGCCATCTAATCCCAAACTAACAAACTAAGCAAAACTTCTACTATGGGTACCTACTAGATAACTGATATAATACTTAAACACATTTTTTTTTTTGTAAATAAGTACATACATAAAATAGTAAACACCCAGACCAAGACAAACAGACAGTTCATGCACACATATATTTATCTTGTGCGGGGATCGAACCCGCGACCTCGGAGTCAAAGTGGCCATTGCTAACCATTCGACCACCGAGCTCATGGTATATAAAAATATTAAATACAGCAAAATGCCTAAATAGATATCCTCATCATCATCGTCAGGTCCATTTTAGTCTCCACTACAGGAGCACGACCCTCTCTCGTCCGTTCTAGACAGAACGTGGATTAGGCCTACACTCCCCACGCTGGCCAAACGGGTTGGGGAGAAATAAGATATAGGTATTACCAAAATAGGTAGGTATTACAAGCAATAAAAAAAAAGCCAATTCTAAACACACTATTAAAATTTTACAGATATGAAGTCGAGTGAAATCTAATTTAACCAAATTTTCATGTACCTTCCCTAAAATCAAGGAAAAAAAAACATAGTAGATGACGTGAACTTACTGCAATTGTACTGTGGTTCCGAAAATAACTAACGAAAACAAATCACAGCCCAATCTCAAACATTATTCTAACAATCACCGACTATATTAACGTTTCGTTCAACTCTACACTTACTTTATAATACAAATGTATAATTAATTTAAATCACCACCTAATACACAGTTCCACCGGGACTTTTACTATTGTCAAAATGTTTTATTCACGAATATAATACGGGAACGCGAAGCGCTGACGTGTTTCGCTAGCAAAACCCGACCGTGTACTACCAATACCAAACCATCCAACCAGTGAGTTAAAAGAGGTGAATGCTATCGACACAATCGCGTCCTTCCTAGTCCGGTCGTACCCAGTGGGTTTACTGTGAAAAGTCGAACACGAAAATGGGGCCCCGTTTTCGTGACACGAATTGTTTCATTTAGAATAGAATAGAATTTATTTGTTTTAAAAGTGGTTACATAATGGTGTAATTATTTATAATCCTTAAAATCACACTTTCAGTATTTTCATACATGCAGATGTTTATTTTACATAAAATTCCGTTAATATTATAAATATGTCAAAAAAATTAATTTAATATCAATATCAACAATAAAAATTAAATACAAAAATTTGCCAATTTCAACGATTTTCAATCAGTAGGTATGTCATAAAAAAAAAATATGAATATGTGTAAAAACCTCATAAGGTGTCTGTTAAATATTTTGAAACTGCATAATAACATTTTCCATTTTCCATGTTTTCAAAATCAAATTTATAAGTTAGATATTATTTGGGGTGCCTATTTTTATAAGCCAAGTTTCGCCGCGATGTTTGTAATCAAATCTTGCTAAAAAGTTAAATTTGAGCCACTTACAGTTTCCGATTGAGATAAAATTTGGCACACTCGTTGGGTTCTCATGACTATGCATGATTATGTTTTTTTACGACGAACTCGGGGGTCGGATGGCTAGCAATGCACGCTGACTCCGAGGAAACGGGTTCGATCACCGCACAAGACAAATATTTGTGGGCATGCACATGTCTGTTTGTCTTGGTCTGGGTGTTTTCTATATATTATTTGTATGTATTTAAAAAAAAAACAATTTAAGTATAATACTCGTATATCAGTTATCTAGTACACATACATAGCACAAGCTTTGTTTACTTTGGGGCTAGATAACAGTGTGCTATTTGTCCAGGAATATTTATTTATTTATCTAAATACCGCCATTTTTAAACTCGTATATGGCGGCCTCCACGAAATGGCAATTTATAATTTCCGTATAACCAGCATGATAATGGATGTATCAAATTATATATGTATATGGTAGTCGAAACACAGGTGCTGCTCATACAGCACACAGTTTTCACTAAGGGGCCATTCATAAATCGTCACTAGGGCATGTAATATCGGAAAGTTTTCAATTCCGATACTGATTTCCGATATTAGATCTCAATATCGGAATTCCGATATTAATATCGGAATTTCACAAATGCGTTATACATCCTCATAAAGTTGGATTTGATACAGTAAACATAATATTTTAGATCAAATTCTTTAATTTGGTACAAAACTTTGTGGATTTTTTTAGTTTTTTTATTAAATCACAGATTTCTCGATATTATCATAAGTACATTACTAATTAAACGGACTCATAATCAACATCAATAACATATCAAATGAAAATATCGAAGCAAAATCAACATTTAGGAATAACATTTGTACCGTAAACTTCGCATCATTACAAAATTACTGTCATCGAAAACATGGGCCATCGAGGACTAGTGGCAATATAGTGACAGAACTGGATAAAATCTCAGAGACTTGGAAAGGTTATTGTCAGTCCCTATTTGAAGATCCACGATGCAAGAACTTTCCCAGCGCGGAGCCTGAGAGTGAGGAACTGGAGCCCTCCATACTTATACGAGAGGTTGAAGCCGCTATAAACCACCTCAAAAACGGAAAAGCGACGGGCAGAGAAGCGATCCCAATCGAAACCATACGAGCCCTGGGAGAGCACGGCTCACAAATTATATACACCATTTGTAATAAGATATGGAAAACCGGAATATGGCCTGGTGAATGGACTCATACAGTCCTCACCCCGTTACACAAAGAGGGGTCAACTAAGAAATGTAACAACTACCGCCTTATTGCACTTATATCACTTTCTAGCAAGATCTTGTTACATATTCAAAATGAAAGGCAAAGCTTATCTGTCTAAGGAGATTGCTCCGGAACAGACTGGTTTTGTAAGGGGGAAGGGCACTCATTGTTAGGCTCGAGAATTCAACAAGCCAACTTATATCTGCTTTGTTGACTTCTCCAAAGCGTTTGATTCGGTGAAATGGCCAAAGCTCTGGAATACGCTGTTAGCAATGGGGACACCAAAACATCTAGTTCACCTTATTAGACGTTTGTATGAAGAAGGAACAGCCTCGGTACGGACAGATGACATTTTGTCAATAACTTCCACCTCAGTGCCGGTGTCCGCCAAGAATGCATAATATCACCGCTCTTGTTTAATATAAGTATACACAGAACTTATAATGAGAATCACTTGAAGGATTGGACAGACGGTGTAGCAGTTGGTGGATACAGGATTGCAAACCTGCGGTATGCGATACGACAGCACCTTGTTTGCAACTAATAAATTTCATATGGAAGAACTACTTCTCAGAATGGAACGCGTAAACCTAGAGTTCGGACTAAAGATCAATCGTACTAAGACCAAAATAATGATCGTGGATCTCGCCAACAGTAACATGCAAGAAGTAACACAGATCGCAAACTGTGAAGTGGTCCAGTTCTATATATACCTTGGCTCTCTTATAATGAACAGCGGTGGCTGCGTGGATGAAGTGAAGAGACGCATGGCTATAGCAAGAAACGCAATGGGTAAGCTGAAAGAAATATGGAAGAACAGGAACTTAACTAAAGCCACTAAGACCCGGCTCGTAATAACTTTAGTCTTCCCCATATTTTTATACGATGCGGAGACGTTGATTTTACGCGAAGTGGAAAAGAAAAAGATCAACGCTTTAGAGATGTGGTGCTGGAGACGAATGCTCGGAGTATCGTGGATTCAGCATCAAGCAGTGATTATCTGTTCTAGTACAATCGCGTATACTAAAATTCTTCGGGCACGCCTCAAGATGCGAAGGTGACTCCATCGAACGCCTTGTGGTTCAGGGTAGAGTCGAGGGTACAAGACCCCGCGGCAGATCTCCCATGCGGTGGACCGACCAGATAAAGTCTGCCGTGGGCGGCCCACTGCATGAGTGCACTAAAAGTGCCTCAAATCGGACGAGATGGCGGGATATTGTGAAGCGAGCAACTACAACCCCGTATCCTCCCTCATGACGAACACGACCGCTCGAACGCTCTGTCAAAAGCGTAACGAAGAAGAAGAGGGAATAACAGCGAAATCAACAATTATTAGGAATGGCTATTAATTATTAGAAATGAAGACTAGGCTTATTTTATAAAGGCACGTTTTTCTTTGCAATACATTCTCAAAACGACAAAGCTTCAAGCATTTTGTCGGTGAACTTCGTATTTTATTACAAAAATAACCGGCTGACGAAAAACACGTACACTTTCAACACTGGTAGACCAAACTCATGTAAGGTAAGTGTAGGCCTGCGTCAGATAAACTCCTCTTTCACCTCTGTTGTCGTATATTACTTTTTTAGTCATTACAAACCAATTACAAATTACATACAATTACAATTACAATTGGAGGGTTAACTTACTCGTTATAGCGTGACGAGCTAAGGGTTTATCATCTTCATCGGAAGATAATAAAGCAGTTGTCGTTGATTCCGTCTCTGTTTCTGTGTCGGCGATGGTACTACTTGGATTTTCTTTATATTTAAGGCGTTTCAACATGT
Source organism: Hypsopygia costalis (assembly GCA_937001555.2). NCBI lineage: Eukaryota > Metazoa > Arthropoda > Insecta > Lepidoptera > Pyralidae > Hypsopygia > Hypsopygia costalis. The sequence continues at coordinate 23,391,296 of OW443338.2, read as the reverse complement.
TTACAACAACGTCACATATTGGCTCACTTGTGGCGCTCTTATTAACTTTATTTAAAAACAAAAAAAAAAAAAAAATTGTCTGACTTCGATATTACGATATTACGATATTGGGTCACTCAGTATCGGAATTTATAATATCGGAAATCGGTTCCGAGATTCCGATATTACGATATTCCGAGATTCCGAGATTCATGCCCTAATCGTCACACGTTAAGGGAATCGAAGGGGGACGATGAAGTTTGATATTGTGTGAGAAGGGGGTGGGAGGAATCCTATTATAGGAATCTAAGTGTTAAAACACGAACATTGAACTATTAACGAAAAACTCGAAAACATTTGCAAGTCTAGATGTAAATTTGCAAAATATGTGACGTCAAATTAGTGAGGGGGGATCTGCTTTCTTCGCAACTGTGAATAGAATTAAGAAAGTAAAGTACGCTCATTATTGTTTCAAAGAGCATGCTTTACTTTCTCTACTTTGTTCACAAACTATTTTAGTTTAATGTTATTGGTGCTAGTGTACTGCGTAAATGCTCACACGATGGTCAGAATTATTTTGGATTCCGTCCGCGGCATCGCCCATCTGAACCACTGGGCCCACTAGTCCGTCATAAAAATCCAAACTTTCGGCCGAAAGTTCGGATTTTGAATCCATTTTGTAGAGTCTACGTGAAAAACAAAGTTTTACTCAAAGCTTTACTAAACACAGAATCTTGACGCACTTCCTTTATGCACAAGAAATCAAAATAAATTTAAAAAGTTACTTTTCGATACAGGTCTTCATGGACAACTGTTTCCAAAAATAGCTTTTTTTTCCATTTCGATACAGCTTCAGCCCTGGGTTCAGCTATATTAAGCAGGTTGCAATGCAAATGCATTGCAACTTTGCAAAAAAATTCTACATCATCTGTAAACGCGGCGCCGCGCGGCGCGTCGCGAATGCGCACCACGCATGCTCTATCTGCAATTGGATTTATAAGTAAGAAATAAAACTGTCAAAAAATTCTTGGTTTTGTTTAAATTATTATTAATATCATCTATTTCATTAGATTAGATAAAGTAGTGTAATGTACGAAACTGCAAATAATTAGGTCTTAAATTACTCGTGTGAAGCTATTATCACATTCGCCTTCGGCTCATGATAAACTCGCACTCGTATTTTAAGAACTCTTATTATGCAACAGTTTCATAAACTAGTATTATGGAACTTTATATTATAATATTCATTTCAAGATTAGTTTACTTTTAGTTACTTAAGTTTGTATTTTAAGATTAGTTTACTTTAAGTTAATTAAGTTTGTAGATTAAATTTTTATCCTAATAATGTTTTGTTTTTATTTTAATTCATTAAATTCTGATTAAGTAAATTTTATATCTTAAATTAAAAAAAAGAAAAAACTTTATAATAAATTTAGCTACTCATTACGCGACTTCTAATAAATAAATATTCCTAGACAAATTACACACGGTCATCTAGTTCCAAACGAAGCAAAGCTTGTACTATGGGTACTAGATAATCGATAAAGTATGAATGGGTTTATTTATCTCGAGCTCCTCCGTGCTCCGGAGGGCACGTTAAACCGTTGATACCAGCTGTTGTTATTAGATGACAGTTGTTAAACCAAGTCAGTGGTCTTTAGGCAGCTTGAAAACACTCGCCTCCGCCAACCCGCAGAGCAGCGGCGGAGTGAGCTGTAAACCGTTTCGATTGAGAGCAGCCCCCTTACCACCATCTCTTATTGCGATTCAATAACCAATGAATAAGCGACTCTATTCCATTTGAAATATGTGGAATAGAGTCGCTTATTCATTGGTATGAATAAGCAATCTATTCAATTATTGAATCGCAATAAGAGATGGTGGTAAGGGGGCAGATCCTAATTCCAGCTTTGGGATATAATCTATGTGTACGTAGAATCGCAAATTGTCTGAAAATATATCGAAATAAATTGTGAAATAAGTTTTAAGACTTGTTGCGAACTTTGTATAAAAGTTTGCCTAACATATTTTATTGGCATGCAAACTCACACCTTGTGGCTGTCTATATTTTATTAGGGGCTGCGAAATGTCAATCGTCGCACAATAGCTTTAAATGTATTGAAATTAAATTATAAATAAATAATCCTGGACAAATTACAGGGCCATCTAGTCTCAAACTAAGCAAAGCTTGTACTATGTATACTAGATAACTGATATAATACTTAAATACATTTTTTTTTGTAAATACATACATATAATACATAGAAGACACCCCCGGACAAACAGACATATTCATGCACACAAATATTTGCCTTGTGTGGGGATCGAACCCGCGACCTCGGAGAAAAAGTGGCCATTGCTAACCATTCGACCGTCGAGCTCGTCGCAGTTTAAAATAACATTTAGTTTGAGTCATAGGCTCAGTATAAGTAATAGTACTACGTAGTATAAGTACGGTCGGTTCCATAATATAACTGACCACTTTGCCATACAGCCCCCTTATCACCAACTCTTATTGGAATGCTTATTCATACCAATGAATAAGCGACTCTATTTCAAATTCTATAGAGTCGCTTATTCATTGGTATGAATAAGCATTCTATTCAGTTATTGAATCGCAATAAGAGTTGGTGGTAAGGGGGCTGTTCAGTATTAGCCACAGTATAAATAATAGTAAAACGTACAGTATGGCCGCTCCCTGCCGCTTTCTTGTGGCGACCACACCTCCCCTCTGAGACAGATGTGGAACAGTTTGTATGGCGCCGCACGCACACACGCTCATTCATGCTCTGCACATATAAATAAACAATGACATCATTGTTTATGTAATAGTGAACGATGCGACATTTGTATGGAGTAGCCAGGGTGTGGTATAGCATAGTGGTCAATTATCAGTCATGGTGTGAACACTCTTTCCCGCTTTCTCGAGTTCACCTCACCCCCTCTCTGAAACGAATCTATAATGGATTTGAATCTGAATTTATTCGACGCAGCACGCGGACTGTAATTCACGCTGTTCACAATTATTATTTGTTTATTTTTTATATATGAAAGGGGGGCAAACGAGCACGTGGATCACTTGATGGAAAGCAATAACCACCACCCATGGAGATCAGTAACACCAGCGGATCGCCGATCCGTTGCCAGCACATACTCCTTCCTTTCTTTCTGGTCACCTCACTCACTCGCAGCAACACAACAATCTTCAAGGGAAATTTTATTTGGCTGCGGTATTCTGTGAGGTGGAGGTATTTACCCAGCCGGGCAGCTTAAAGATACGCTATGCCCTACCTCTGTTTTCGCCAGAGCCTCGTTTGTCAGTCAGCAGGGTGACCCACGGGCAGGTGAGGTTGGCTTTGGTTCAAAAATGTTGATGAACCTCTTACACCCCAATTGTTTATGTAATAATGGTATTGTATGCATCCACGTATCTTCCATCGCGTATTGTATCTACAAAGGACAACCGTTACAGTGCTGATCTATCAATTCCTTGCGGAAAAGGGAACTGGTGACTTGTAATACAGGTGGGTACACATCCACCTAGCTCAGGCACCACCAGAAGGCCAATTCTCGTAATTTTTCTACGAACGCAGATTAAAAGTTGACCGAATCGAGATTGAATTGTGAATTGACTAAAATTATATACTTGATATCATTAATTAATTATTATCAATTCTTGTTGTTAGCAAAGTAAAATTCTTAGTTTGTTTAATTTTCACTCACATTTCGATATAATCCCGCTTAAATTTAATTTTGAAGTTACATATTGTGTTACGAGAATACCAAATGTGACATTTGTGAGATCGAGACTGGATCGAAACTGAATTTTGATTATATTTTAATTACGAGAATTGCCCCTCAGTTTTCTCCATTATTTTAATTGTACCTGATTCAGTGTAATATATATTTTTTTTATAATGTACATTTTGGAGAGAAAAATAAATTATTTTGTATTGTATCAATGCACAGCTCAGCTCAAACCATTGAACAGGGGGGCTAGCCAAATTGCAGTTTGCGAAGTAGAAATGCGTAGCGATCGCTAATTTCAACTGTAGAGCTCATACTAAAATGTTCGAATAGACAAATGTCACGTGATCTATCTAACGTCCGTTACGCTACGAATTACACTTGGCTAGTGGGGCTTGGGCCCTACCGCCGAAGCTGGAGCCGGTTACCATTGGATATTTTGATTGCGAAAATCAAACTTTAGCCACACCCCAGACACTCCATACAAATGTCGCGTCGTTTACTACTACATAGACAATGACGTCTGTGCAGAGCGTGGCTGAGCGTATGTGCGTGCGGCGCCATACAAACTGTTCCACATCTGTCTCAGAGGGGAGGTGAGGTCGACATGAGAGAGCGGCAGGGAGAGGCCATACTGTAGATAGATAGATAGATAACATTTTTATTTGCACACTGAAACACACAAAATACAGAAACTTAAAATACTTCTAATAATAAAACAGAACTTATATATATTAGAGCTCACAAATTAACCGAAGCCCCATCCCCCGCTCCGTTGTTCGGCGTGTGTTGCAGTGATACAAACGGGCAACAACTCAGTGTTGGACTTGCTCAGAGAGCAAAACACTGATTTTCAGTTATTGCCTTTGAGTAGGTGCTGGGCGCATCCAAACGCCACAGACGTGTCAGCCAAGATACCACATATTTGAAAGACATTATAGTTAATAGGAATACATATTACAGTAATTCAGCTACAAAATCAACCCTTATATTATTGCTACCAAATACAAATAATATATATAAAAAATAAATTCCGAATACATAGTCACCATTACCTAAGCGATTGCACCGAACCGTTTTTTTGATAATCTAAAAAAAACAGCTTTAATTGTTTCTTAAAATTTGGTCTTGATGTTAGAAATCTTATTGGAGGTGGAATGTTATTCCAACATTTGGTCGCTTGGTAACGGAAGCTACCCGTAAAAGTGACAGTTTTGTGCTTGTATACCGTACGTAGTACTATTACTTATACTGTGATTTAGCTTAGATTGGTGGTAATTGTGTTTAGCTTAGCTGGTAGAAACCATGGAGCTCTACGGACTAAGCTGAAGGTGTATGACATTAACTTAAAGCTAAGATCTATATTCGTGATCAAAAAATCCGATGGTAATCGGATCCAGCTTAATCTGCTTCAGGCAGGCGCGAGTGATATTTCATGTTGAGAGCGTTAATATGGCTACGGTAACCGCTTCACATCAAGTGGGCCGTATGCTTTTCTGCCACCCAACGAGTCTTCCAACCATCATCATCATCACGAAATTTTAGTCTCCACTACAGGAGCACGACCCTCTGTCATCCGTCCTAGACAGAAGGAGGATTTGGCCTACACTCCCCACGCTGGTCAAACGGGTTGGGGAGGCCTGATCGAGGTTTGATAATGTCTTAACCCTTAGTCGCCTTGTACGACATCCACGGGAAGAGACGGAGTGATTCAATTCTAGTCTGCCGGAAACCGTGTGGTTTCCGGCAGACTAGAATTGAATCACCAACGTAGTCTAAAATAAAGGATATCTGCAAACTGATTTTATTGAAAAAATTGAAGTTTCGTAGGTAATCTAATAGTAGGTACCTCCTTCAATCGGAACAGATTTCGCTAAAAAGCTATTGACGTCACATGTTTGTGTATTTTCTGGGAATATGTTATGTGGTTATGGGGAAAACGCGGCCCTTGAGGCACAGTAACTATAATAACTTCCTTATCGTAAAACTGTGGTTGGGCGAAGAAATCAGGGCTGAATCATTTTAATTAAAATTTCATTTTATAATTTTAACTTTATTCTTCTTTAATTTATTATTACTAGCGATATTTTTTTTTATTATATTTTTTTCTCTTAGAGATGCGAAGACGGGCTGCGGCAATGCGTGAGTGATGCCGCTGGTGTCACAAGCGTCCATAGGCTATGATGATAGCTTTTCATCAGGCGGGTCGTACGCCTGTTTGCCACGTTAGTGGTATAAAAAATATGTTTAATATTTGTTGTTTTGTAGGAAAGTTTAGAAATTACTCATCAACAAATGACAATAGGTTTAGAACCATTAAGTCTGAGAAGAGCTTTTGCGTCCCTTTGTGTGTTCTACCGATTGTACTATGGGGTGTGTTCCGAAAGTTGTTTGACATGATGCTCACGGCCTCCTTCTACAGTCGCACCGCTCGGGACAGGGAATTCATTCTCACACATTGGTGCCTAAGTGGTCTCGTACTGTGCGGTTCCAGAGAAGTCTTCTCCCGCGTACTGTGAAGCTGTGGAATGAACTGCCTGTCGAGGTTTTCTCAGAAGACTACGTCATGGGGTTCTTCAAAAAGGGCGTGAAGAGGTTTTTAGAGGGTCGGCAACGCGCGTGTGATGCCCCTGGTGTTACAGGCGTTCATAAATTACGGTAACTGTTTGCCATCGGGCGAGCCGAGTGTTTGCCACTTTAGTGGTATAAAAAAAACCACGCTAAGTTATTTTTCCCTATAAATTATGTTAGCGATATGAAATCAACTTTACTGCCTATTCTTATACCTATTAAATAAATATACATAAAAAAATCGGGTTGCACTCCGGGAGTGCCGCCAGAAGTGAAAACTTGAACATTATCGTAGTGCATTTTTGAATATTTTGGAATGGTTAGGGAATAATTTCGCACGAATTGCTTTATTTATCAGTATAAAAGTATGTACTATCATTTATGTGGTAAAATACAATATTCATTTATTGCGCTATCGTACACAAACATGACAATTTATATTACATTAAAAATAAACAGCAGGAGCAGGTATACATTTTCGCCGCGCGGTAGAAAGATAGGGGGTATCACTTCCTCTACTTCCGCCTTCCGCCGGCCGGTCTACATTCCCTCCGTCGTACTAATTTTCGATCAGGCCACGTGTCCCGACGCGGGTTCCACATTTTTACCCATCCCAAAAGAGTGCACAACGCCGCTAAAAAAGGTTTCACTTCAAAAAAAAATCATAAAAATCGGTCGAATGGTGTCCGTAAAGACATTATTTCACTTATTTTTCCATTGGCGCCTTGTTATTCTTTTTTTATCACAATTATTGTCCGCCGCCATGATGATTCACAAAAACATTACTACACACCCACACTTCAAAGTGTTAGTTAGATATTTAATAATAAGTACCTACGTTATAGTTTTTTTTATGAGGAAAACAAATTAGAACGTGTGTTTTCACATGAAATAATGAGAATAAAATCAGTGGAATATTTTGTTCATCAATGCGTCACCTTAGGCTCAATTTACATCGCCGCGAAATGGAATGGAAGCCACTTTTGCAAAGAAATTGATCATAACATACTTAACTTTATGTCAATTGTATAACATATAAACTTAAAAGCTAACCTGACCTGCACGTGATGCACCCTGCTGACTGACAAACGAGGCTCTAGTGAAAGAGAGGTAGGGCGGCTCGACTCGGTATTTTGAATCTGCCTGATTGGAGAACTACCTCTACCTCACAGAATACCACAGAGGCACAGACAAATAACAATTAAGTACCTTGAGGGTGGTTGTGTTTGTGCGAATGAGTAAGGTCACCAAAAAGGACGGAGTTGCTGCTTTGGCAGCAGGGGTGTCAGCGCTTGTGCAATATTTCACGTTGCAAGCCGTAGCTTACTCGTATATAGCTACGGTAATATCTTTACATCAGGCGAGCTGTATGCATTTTCGCCTCCTTACGTGGTATAAAAAACCGGCCAAGTGCGAGTCGGACCCGCGCACGAAGGGTTCTGTTCCATTAACTATACAAACGGAAAAAAAATCACGTTTGTTATATGGGAGCCCCCTTAAATATTTATTTTATTGTAGTTTTTAGTATTTGTTGTTAAAGCGGCAACAGAAATATATCTGTGAAAATTTCAACTCTCTAACTATCACAGTTCATGACATACAGCCTGGTGACAGACGGACGGACGGACGGACGGACGGACAGCGGAGCCTTAGTAATAGGGTTCCTTTTACCCTTTGGGTACGGAACCCTAAAAAGGAGGCTAAAACGGGACGGGGGCCCACCACTAATTCCCACCATTGTGTCTCCTGTGTAGTCAGGATTAACAGCGGCGACCACTAAAAAAGGCAATGAAGAAGAAGAAGAAGAAACATTTATTTGTAACAACACAACAGTATTACATATTTTAAAAGAAGAGCATTAAGTAACATATATACAAGAAAGGACATAGTGCTGCGTAATGCTACAAATTGGACCCATCTCAGCATTATGCCGTGGTCTGACTATGTCAATGAACAGTGAAGTCCATTGCAGTCCCGGGGGTAAGCAGCGTTCTTGAAACTCACAACGAATTTAATCAAAAGAAATTAGTAAGGGTAAGAAACTTTTGAAATTTGACTTCCCCTCTTAGCAACGGGAGAGACAGCAATATGGCAAATAAAGAGGATGGTACATATAAAGCTGAGGTTCGTATTTTTTTTTATATGTGAGGGAGGCAAACGAGCATGTGGGTCACCTGATGGAAAGCAATCACCACCGCCCATGGAGATCAGCAACACCAAGGGGTCGCCAAACCCGATATAGTGGAAAGCAATGGAGAAGACCTGTATGTTACCCCGCCGTCACACTATGCTCCTCGCGCTGCCGCGATGTTTCCCTCTCTGCCCACACACTGCTCTACTCGCGCAATTATTCGCGACGCCCCGCAATTGGACATTTGCCTTTGCTATACAATGGACGATGACGCTATGGCACCGTGCGCGATATGCATTTTTAGTATAGCGAAACGAAGCTTTTTTTATGGACTAACAGTCTTAAAGATGCATCAAACATTTATTTTTTGCTTTCAGCTCTTCTATGGAAATATTGATGACTGACATATGATTTTAAAAAATGAGACGTGTTTAGTGCCTGAGCGCTCGATGCGGAATGCGTCCGACGCGATTATGTGGCCGGCCACTCGCGCTCACGTTGCCGGTCCTTTGACTCGCGCCCAAAAAACCGACAAAACAGGGAATGATGGGCAAGACGAAGAGCAAGACGAGCGGCATGACGAGTAACGTGGCCACACTACGTTCCTGCCTACTTCCCTCGCTACTTCCTTCGCCACTCGACGAGTGTATGGCAGGGCTATTACAAGCTGATAATAATTCGGATACGCTCGACTGCAATAGTAACACCTCAGATCGTATCGAAATAACAGTTTCCTAAGAGAAACTCCGAATAATGCTGGCAATACTGTTGGGTAACCGCTCTATCGGACAAGGTTTAAGGTCACACCAGTTCAATAGCCAGCCAGCATTGTGCTGAATATACAATGTACAAATTTAGCGGTCAGCTTCATTGGCTATGACGAGCAATCAATTGAAAGTAGAATTCTCATGAGTTTAGGGATGTAAGTGGTTCATCAACATCTTTGAACCAAAGCCAACTTCACCTGCACGCGGTGCACCCTGCTGACTGACAAACGAAGCTCTGGCGAAAAGAGAGGTAGGAAGCGTAATTGTAAGCTACCCGACTGGGGGATGTACCTCCACCTCACAGAATACCGCAGCCAAATAACGGTTCCCTTGAGGGCTGTTGTGTTCCTGCGAGTGAGTGAGGTCACCAGAAAGGAAGGAGATGCTGCGATGGCAGCGGGGGTGGCGGCGCGCGAGCGATATTTTATGTTGCGAGCGTAGTATAAAAAAAAAAAGTTTTTTTTTATACTACGTCGGGTGGCAGACAATACGGCCCACCTGATGTGAAGCGGTTACCGTAGCCATATTAACGCTTGCAACATGAATTGTCGCTCGCGCTCTGTCACCCCCGCTGTCAACGCAGCATCTCCTTTCTGGTGACCTTACTCACTCGCAGCAACACAACAACCCTCAAGGGAATTGTTATTTGGCTGCGGTATTCTGTGAGGTGAAGGTACTTCCCCAGTCGGGCAGTATAAAAATACGCTACGCCCTCTCTTTTCGCCAGAGCCTCGTCTGTCAGTTAACAGGGTGCACCAAGTGCAGGAGAAAGAGATTGACTTTGGTTTAAAGATGTTGATGAACCGCTTACACCCCAAAAACTGTAACTTGTTGCTAATAAGTGTAAAAGTACATCACTAAGCTGAAGAGCTCGGTGGCGTAGTTGCGTGTGTTAGTCTAATCGCACACGCTAGTTAAACAATGTCGACCGTAGCCTGTCCGTGGATGGGTTTATTTATCTCGAGCTCCTCCGCACTTCGGACGGCACGTTAAGAAGTCGGTCCCAGCTGTTATCATTATAACATTCGTTTTTTTTTTTGAATTGCCTCCCTATGAAAGCAATTTTAAGACTTATTATTCACGTCAAATAATAAAATCCTTACATCAGCATATTAGCATAGTGATGATCAAGGATTCCATAGGCGTAATTTCTATGTCCATCGGCAAAAACTTGCGTAACATTTTATCTATGGGACCAGGAAACGGGAAACTGTTATCACATCAGTATCTTGCAGGCAAGATAAAGTGTTATCAACGCATACTCTTAGATGTTTCATTCAGTCTATCGCATCGCACTAAGCTTGGCATGGGTTCCATTAAACGTAATACACATAGTAAGACTTGACTATGACATGAGACTGTCTCTACACAAACACCAGCCCCCTTACCACCATCTCTTATTGTGATGCAATAACTGAATAGAATGCTTATTCATACCAATGAATAAGCGATTCTATTTCAATAGAATAGAGTCGTTTATTCATCTTATCTTTACCAAACTGAAATATTATTGATCTTTGATTGTTTACACTCATACCACAGTATAAGTAATAGTACTAACGTACAGTATGGACACTCTCTGCCGCTCTAACTAGTCGACCTCACCTCCCCTATGAGACCGATTTGGAACCGTTCGCAAGGAATGCCACAACGTGCGAATTGACGTCGCTTGTATTTTATTCTTCATTCAGTTTAAAATATGGGACGGACGGACGGACGGATCCGTCCGTCCGTCCGTCCGTCCATCCATTTTTTTTTTACATCCATCCACTGCACAAGTAACTCTTATCTTAGGACGGACGGATGGATGGATGGATGGATTGATGGATGGATGGATTTATTTATTTATTTATTGACTTCCTTTTGACAAGCATTACAGCAAGCCAATGCGCTTGTCAAAGGCTACATAACATAAACAAAAAACATAACAGTATAAATAATCATAAGACATAATAAATCAATAAGACATAAATGAATTAAATTAAATAGCACAATAAAATTAAATAAAATTAAATCAAACTAAATTAAATTAAAACATATCAAATTAAATAAAAAACATATCAAATTAAATTAAAACAAATCAAATTAAATAAAATTAAATCAAATTAAACTGAATAGGACATCATTATTATGTAATCGCGCTTTCTAAATATTCTGTTGTCACCCTGCGAAATTCTGTAGGCGAGCAAACAAACAAATCGAGCAAGCGTTCAGACACAACGTCGTTGAGTAAGCGCAGTGCTAGAGGAAGCGGTGCATGGCTACCCATTTGCGTTCTACAAAGAGGCAGCGTGAATAATCTATGTGACCGGGACCGATAGTAATTATCAGGAACATTAAAATTAATTTGTTCTAAAACAGTTGCATTATTTTTACTACCCCTAAGCAGTTCAAACACAACCTCAAGAAGTCGGACATTACGTCTAACCTCAAGACTGCCATATCCAACCATACCAAGCAAAAAAGCGCTGGGATAAACATTGGGATAACCTACACTGTACCCATATTGCTTACGATAAAGCCACCGCACAAATTTCCTCTGTAACTTCTCTACCATCAGTATGTATTTGGCCTCATACGGATTCCATATTATAGCGTTACTCTCTAATTGACTACGAACAAGCGCATTGTATAGCGTCTTGATGGCTGTTACGCTATTAAAATGTTGTGCTTGCCGCAGTACAAAACCTAAAGTTCGAAATGCTGCCGTACAGACGCCAACAATATGTTCATGAAAGGACAGATCGCCACACATCTGCACGCCTAAATCACGTATAGAAGAAACTCTCGGTACGATAGAATTAGCTAGATTGTAAGTGGCTGTAATCGGCTTTCTTGCAAGAGTGTATGACATCATAAAGCACTTATCAACATTGAACATTAATTTGTTGTTTTCACTCCAACGCAACACATTATTAATGTCCCTCTGAAGTAGCTCACAATCAGCCTCTTCACCTATTCTTAGAAAAAGTTTCAAGTCATCGGGGAATAACAGACATTGCGCTGTGCTAACTGTGTCCGGCAAGTCATTTATGAAAATTAAAAACTCTAGTGGCCCAAGATTAGAGCCCTGCCCAACACCAGAATAGGCCCAAAACGGATCAGAGTCTCGCCCAAGGTAGTGCACGTACTGCTTTCGGTCACGCAAATATGAACAAAAAAATTGTAACAGCGATGGAGTGAATCCGATCGCAGCAAATTTCTGGAGGAGAATGTCATTATTGACCACATCGAATGCCCTTCGGAAGTCAAAGTAAACAGTGTCTACCTGACCCCCAGAGTCCACCACTTTATTCGTGTGTGCCAAAAAAGACATTAAATTACTACTAGTAGAATAACCCGCTCTGAACCCATGCTGAGCGCTAGTCAACCTACACTCAATTTGGCTACTAATCAAGCGATGTAAGATTGATTCAAATAACTTGCCAAACACAGATAATACGGCTATTGGTCTGTAATCACTAATATTAGATCCACGCTTCGACTTGGGTACCGGTATAACTTTAGTAGTCTTCCAAATGATGGATGGATGGATGGATGGATGGATGGATTGATGGATGGATGGATTGATGGATGGATTGATGGATGGATTGATGGATAGATGGATGGATGGATTGATGGATTGATGGATTGATGGATGGATGGATGGATGGATAGATGGATATCTTCACTATGCCTACCTGATCTGAAGCGGTTACCGTAACCATATTAACGCTCGCAACATTAAATATCGCTCGCGCACTGCCATCCCCGCTGCCAACGCAGCAACTCCATCCTCTCTGGTGACCTCACTCACTCGCAGGAACACAACAACCCTAAAGGAAATTGTTATTTGACTGCGGTATTCTGTGAGGTGGTGGTACTTCGTCAGTCAGGCTGCTTAAAAAATACGCCATGTCCTACCTTTCTTTTCGTCAGAGCCTCGTCTGTAAGTCAGCAGGCGTACCCCGTGCAGGTGAGATTGGCTTTGGTTGAAAGATGTTGATGAACCACTTACACCCCCCTACATGTCCGACTAATAATTGAATAATGTCAGCCCTAGAGAACGTCACTCAAACATAGGCACGTGTACAGACGTCATTTGGTTACTACATGCAAAAGCGCCATTTTTGTATGGAGTGGCCGGGGTTTGCTCATACCAAAAACACTTACCTATTTATTCTATAAAAAATATCTAACGAATATGTATTTTTCTTGTAGTCCTGCTTTTTTCAAACGTGTCCCGATTTTTTTACTTCCAATAGTCTAAAATCTCGCTTTGGTTAAAAATAAATCTGGCAACGCTGTCTATTAGATACAGCCCCATTACCACCATCTCTTATTGCGATTCAATAACTGCCAATGAATAAGCGACTCTATTACAAATGTAATAGAGTCGCTTATTCATTGGTGTGAATAAGCAATCTATTCAATTATTGAATCACAATAAGAGATGGTGGTAAGGGGGCTGATGAAGATGGTCTAATTTATTTCTAAGTAGCGGTTCGCCCCTTTGTCCAAGTTATATTATATATATTGTTAGGTATCGAAGCTGTGAGCTGAGTATTTGTGCGCATGCGTGTCTTCGTCATAGATAATATATGTCGTCGCAACATGTGTCACTATATTTGTTATAATTTTAAATATTCGTAATAAACCATTTAGTTTCCCAAACATACGTTTTTATTCACATTTCAACAGGTTATGGGCCCAGTTCGTGAAAAATGAACTATGTTGTGAATAAATAACTATATGTGCAGTAATATATGTAAATGAAAAATTTGCATAGAATAGATTGATTGTTTGAATATTGAAGTGTGTGGTTGAAGAAACTTCATTAGGTAAAAAAAATGGCTGCTTCTATAAAAATTGACCAACTTACTGGCGATAATTATGATACTTGGAAAATTCATATGCGTGCAATTTTGAAGAAAAATGATTTGTGGGAATATGTTTCGGGAACATTGCCCTGCCCAGTGAAAACGGATGCCAAATATGCTGAATGGATTAAAATGGATGGAAAGGCCGAATCAGACATATTGTTGGCCGTCAGTCCAAGTGAGTTGGTGGCATTAGATGGTTTGGAAACATCTAAAGCGATATGGGACAAATTGATGTCTATGTATCAGTCGAGCGGTCCTGCTAGAAAAGCGTCATTATTAAAGAAGCTCGTACTGACTCGTATGCAGGAAGAAGATGACCTGCGTAAGCATATCGCGGATTTTTTTGACGCCGTTAAAAAGCTCAAAGAAATTGGTTTGGTGGTAATTGACGAACTACTGGCTATCTTACTACTTTATAGTTTGCCAGATTCTTTTGCTATGTTTCGTACGGCGATGGAATCGCGAGATGATTTACCATCAACGGACATCTTGAAAGTTAAAATCATCGAAGATTATGAAGGACGAAAATCCAAGGTAGCAGACCAGGGAGCTATGTTTGTCAAACGTGCCAACACAAATATCAACCAGAGGAAAAACTTAAATGAAAAACGAGGCCTTAATAAAAGTAATATTGAATGCTATCGTTGTGGCCGTCGTGGACATTTTGCAAAAGAATGTAAGATTAAGAATGTTCATAAGCAGAAGCAGAGTGCCCAACAATTAGAAGGAAAGAGTGATGATGAGAAACCGACGACGATGTTAATGTGTACCAACGAAGAGGTGATGGTAAGTGAACAAATGAATCCTATTTGGTGTATCGACAGTGGATGCACGGGGCATATGTGCAATGATAAGCATATGATTAACGGATTCGTATCTATTGACTCGGAACTAAATTTAGCGAACAATAAGAGCACACAGATTACCGGGACTGGAAAGGTCAGTATTTCAGTCGATACGGGTAGCGAAGAGCGCCGGATAGACATTGAGAAGGTATTTTATGTATCGGATTTGCGTACGAACCTGTTATCAGTAGCGAAAATGACAGATCGCGGGTTCGAAGTTCGTTTTAAGAAAAACGACGCAATTGTGATCGATCAAAATAATAAGATACACATGAGAGCAGATCGTGTAGGTAATTTATACCATGTTCGAATGAGTCAGAACAATGTTAATAATGTTGAGGTGGCAAAGAAACCCATAGATATATGGCATGAACGCCTAGGGCACCTTAATGAACGTGATTTGAAGGCGATGGCAAAGAGTGGCTTAGTACATGGTTTGACGTTCAAAGACAATGAAAAATTGACAAAATGTGAGATATGTATTAGTGAGAAACAAACCTGTACACCTTTCGTCAAGGGTTGTGATAACCGTACCAGTGACTTACTGGAAATAATACACACTGACGTATGCGGTCCTATGAGGCATCAGTCTTTTGCCGGGAAAAAATATTTTGTCACTTTTATCGATGATAAATCTAGATGGTGCGAAGTCTACTTCATAGCTAACAAAAGTGACGTCCTACATGTTTTCAAGGAATATAAGGCTTACGTTGAGAAATTCACGGGAAAGAAAATAAAGAATTTACAATCTGATAATGGCCGTGAATATGTAAACACAGGTTTTGATGATTTTTTGAAGAAAGAAGGAATCAAGCGAAGACTGACAGTACCTTATACGCCACAGCAGAATGGTGTTTCAGAGAGGAAAAATCGAACACTTATTGAGATGGCGCGATGTATGATGCGTCAAGCAGGAAGCCCTCCCGCATTTTGGGCTGAAGCAGTTCATACTGCAAATTATATAAGAAATAGGTGTCCAACTACAGCGTTGAATGGTCAAATACCATTTACATTATGGAAAGGGAAGAAACCTACTGTATTGTACATGAACGTGTTTGGATCAAAAGTATACTATAAGAGCAAAGGCACACCGAGAGGAAAATTTGATTCTAGTTCTGATTTAGGAATTTTCATGGGATATGATGTTCAATCCAAAGCCTATAGAGTACATGATCCAAAGACTAGAAAAATTGTAATAACTCGTAATGTTAAGTTTATGAACGAGACTGCTTTTAGAAATGAGTATAAAGAGATACTTGATGAAGAAGAAGATATTGGTGACAATGAAATACAAGTTGATTTGGATATTCCTAACGATATTCAAGAAGAGGGGGAAGTACTACAGCACAAAATATCTTTAAAAGGACCTCCAAAAAGAGGACGAGGAAGACCAAAACTAATTCGTACTGGTTTAGTGGGAAGACCGCGCAAAGAGTACAAGCAGGAAGTACAGAAAGACCAGAAAGCAAAAATGAGTCTGAAGACGAAATATTAGATGAACAACCAACAGTACAAATAGCGACAATTGAACCAGCGGTGACATGGGACGAACTCAAAAGTTCTGACGACTTAGGTGCGTGGCGGAGAGCCTTAGAAGACGAGTACCTGGCACAAATAAAGAATGGCACCTGGGAAATTGTGCCCAGACCACCGAATCGCAAAGTTATTGGAAGCAGGTTCGTGTTTAGTACTAAAACTAACGGGAAAAAGGTACGGCTGGTCGCTAAGGGATGTTCACAACGGCCAGGGGAGGACTTTCATGAAACGTCTTCACCAGTTGTAAGGTCGTCATCGATAAGACTCATAGCTGCATTGTCAGCGGAATTCGGACTTGAACTCCACCAGATGGACGTAGTGACAGCTTATTTGAATGGCTCATTAGAAGAAGAAGTGTACATGGAGGTACCAGATCAATTACGCGATGTATTACACAGCGTACTTATAAATAAACCATTTGGTTCACAAGGGAAGATCATACGTGATAAAAAGATAATTCAGACAGCTAAACGCTGGAATACTGCTTTGAATGATTGTGAAAATGGTGTATGTTTACTAAAAAAGTCTTTGTATGGTTTGCGACAATCGGGATTGCAATGGCATAAAGAGTTAGTAGGAAAGCTGACTAGTATCGGTTTTAAAGCTTTGCTTCAAGACCCATGTATGTTTGTTGCACGAAAAAATGAGAGAATGATGCTAATTGCTATTTATGTCGATGATATTATATTAGCTACAGATGATGGTATGTGGTTGTGTGATGTTAAGAGGCAATTATCTAATGCATTTGAGATGAAAGATTTAGGAAAAATTAGTCATTGTTTGGGAATTGAGTTTACTCGTGATGAAGATGATAGAGTGTACTTAAAACAAACTGTATATTTGGAAAAAGTATTAGAACGGTTTGGTATGAGTCAGTGTAAATCTATAATGACACCTATGGATGCAAGTATGAAGTTAGATAAACCTGAAAGTGTGAAAAATGATGTAATGAGTCAGTATCCTTACCAAAGTTTGATCGGAGCTTTGATGTATTTGGCAGTGACTACAAGGCCAGATATTGCATATGCCGTCAACTACCTAAGTCAATTTAATTCTAACTATGATGTTGAGCATTGGAAAGCAGCTAAGCGTGTGTTACGGTACTTGAAAGGCACGTCTGATTATGGATTAGTGTATGAAAGAACAGGTCTACCGTTGTATGGTGTGGTTGATGCAGACTGGGGTACAGACGTGACAGATCGCAAATCTTACTCTGGATTTGCACTTATTTTAGCAGGCGCTCCAATAAGTTGGGAAGGACGAAAGCAGCGAACGATTGCATTATCTAGTACGGAAGCGGAGTATATGGCTCTCTCCGAAGCTACCAAAGAAGCCATGTACTTGCGTGACGTTTTGAGTGCATGTGGAATCGAATGCGAGTGTGTGACATTATATAACGATAACCAAGGCGCAATCAAGCTTGCCCAAAGTAGGAACTATCATTCGCGTACGAAACATATTGACGTGAGGCACCACTTTATTCGAGATATGTACGAACAAGGTATTATTAAACTGAAATACTTATGTACAGAAAAAATGCCTGCTGATGTTTTGACCAAAGGTTTGGGTGGCACGAAGCATCGAGAATGTATGCGTAATTTAGGTATTGTGTATCTATCTAAGAATTGAAGACACTTGCTCACCACTTCGAGGGGAGGTGTTAGGTATCGAAGCTGTGAGCTGAGTATTTGTGCGCATGCGTGTCTTCGTCATAGATAATATATGTCGTCGCAACATGTGTCACTATATTTGTTATAATTTTAAATATTCGTAATAAACCATTTAGTTTCCCAAACATACGTTTTTATTCACATTTCAACATATATATATATATATATATATATATATATATATATAATATATATTATATATATATATATATATATATATATATTTCAAGCTATGTATATAATATAGATGAGCGGTGCGTGGCCAGTCTTTAAAACAGAAGTATATGGCTAAGCGTGGTGCGTCGATGTGCGATTCTTCAGAAAGGTCACGCTTCAGCATTAAGAAAAACGAAACAAGGAGGAGGATATAGTTTAAGGTCAGGAGAAAAAATACCCTATGTCATATAGGCAGTTTTTTTCCCGGATAATGTAAAATTTCCTCTGTATTCTTCCGATTACTAGTAGGAGCAGGGTAAACAAAATGCAATGACGTCAACACACAAGAACCACAGCCCACAGCCTTTTAAAATGCTTCTTATACCGTATCTTAATATACACCTTTTTTTGCAGAACTTCTAAGGTGCTACAAGTAATTTAATTTAATAATAATTTAATGATTAATAGTTTTATTTTTACATCTGCTTGACGTAATGTTTTGATCGATTTTCCGAATGGAATTTCTCAGAATCGAGTCTAAAATAACATCGATTTAAATGATTCGGCCACATTAGTGGCCAAGGCAAACAATGCTCAATTTGTGTTACGCAACCAATCTAACGTAAAAGAAACGATAGCCTCTTGATTAATACTTGTCCGCCTCCAGGCGTCTTCTGCGGCCAACGACCCTAAAATTAACGACATCAAATACTTCTAATACGATGTCACTAAATGACGGGTTTCTCAACTGGACTCGAGAAACTGGGACCATTCCGTGGAGACTGAAGCAGATTACCATCAGATTTTTTTAATGCGAAAATCAAACTACTGCTTAGATTGTTGGTCATTATATTTAGCTTAACCCTATTGATGATAGAGCTCTATTGACTAAGCGGAAGATGTTTGTCAATAAGTTTAACCTGAGACCAATTTTTGGAATCACAATATTCGGTATCAATAGTAAGCCCCTAGACATAAATAAATAAACAATAAATAAATCAATATTTCGGGACAATTTACACAGCGCCATCTAGTTCCAAATTAAGCGCAAAGCTTGTAGTATGGGTTCTAGACAACTGATAAATGTACTTGAATACATTTTTTTTAAATACATACATACTTATAATACATAGGAACACCGACCAAGACAAACAGACATGTTCATGCACACAAACGTTTGATTTGTGCTAGGATCGAACCCGCGACCTCGGAGGCAAAATAGCCATTCGACCACCGGGGTCGTCGTCGTCGGTCACATAAACGTGTGTAGCTGGTGAATTTTATAAAAATTACTTATTTAGTCACATAGGGCCTTACCGCGCTGAAGCCAATTCCCAAAGGATTTTTTGATCGCGATAATCAAACTTTCCGCTTATATTTGTGGTAATTGTGTTTAGCTTACCTGGTAGAGATCCTAAAGCTCTGTCGACTAAGCTAAGGTTGTTTTTCAGAAACTTAAATCCAAGACCTATTTTTGTAATCAGAATATTCGATTGGAATCGGTTTCTACTGATTTGAAGAAGATCTGGGGGCAGGGGCGCTGGCTTTTAGAAAACCTCATGGGTGCTCATGCTCATTCGATGAATTGAAAAAATGACGAAGTGTGAGAAGAAAAATGCACACTGATCGATCGACAAATAAATTAATGTCCTACTTACATACTGCGTACTTACTTACTAATTATGGTTGACAAAAATATAAAATGGGTCGTCAGGTAATGAAAAAACGCCTATCTCTAAAAGTCGATTACTGATCTGTTCCTTGATGTCTATTCTCAGGGGTGCTCGGCAACCACTGTTTATCTCTCATGGGTGCTCGAGCCCTCGAGCACCCACAGAGTCGGCGCCCCTGTCTGGGGGTCTACCGCCGAAGCTGAAGCGGGCTCCCAAACGGCGCTTAGGCCGACATCGAACAGGTCGCGTTCGGATTTTTTGATTACGAAAATCACACTTTAGTTTAGATTGACGGTAATTTTGTTTAGCTTATTAACTTAGCTGGTAGAAACCACAGAGCTTTACCAAGTAAGCTGAAGATGTTGAGCCCTATTACATTTGCGGGCTGACTAGCTCTCGCGCAGTACTAAACACTAAACCCGCGAAGGCCGCCGCCGGTGCATCGTTTTTTGTAGTAATTTTGAAGTTATATATATCGTTTTTATTGAAATAAGATAATAAATTGATGCTACAAAGTTTATTCATCATGAAGTAACAATTATTCTCGTATAAATTTTGCTCAATAATATTATCGTTTATTCGAGAAATTAACAGTTTACTTAAAGCGATTTTCGAAGTTATTTTGGTTAAAAGAATGTTTTTTTTCTATATTAAATCAATGATATTTCAAAATTCCGAGGCCGCTATGTACTATACGACTATATAACAAATAACATTCTATTTTTTTAATTTCATTTGTTTGGAACAGTAGTACAATTCAGGAGCTCAAAATAGTGAATGCGCGCATTTTATGAAAATCTTTCTCTGCAATTTTGGGTTTATTTAAAAAGTTAAGCAAAATTTACAAAAAGCGAGGCCGCTATGCACTATGCCAATAGCTATTCTATACTATTCAATAAGTCAACATTGTTAATGTATTTTTATTTCCGAGATCAAGAACGCCAAAATTGGCCATTTTAAGCAAAAATCACAGTCAAAATGTAATATGGCTCTTATTTCGCGATCACAAAATCCGATGGTAATCGGCTTCAGCTTCGACGGTATACCCTGGCTGAATCGGCTGAAGCCGATTCCCATCTAGTTTTTTTGAGTGCAAAAATAAAACTCCAACACAGATTAATGGTAATAGCGTTAAGCTTAATCGGTAATAATTAAAAATATACATTTTAATTGTATATTTTTAATTATTTATAAGTAGGTAGTATATAAAAATGTAAATAGAAAAATTTACTTTAATAATTTTGAGTGAATATTTTTTACATAAAAAAATGGATATTTCAACTTAGGTGGTAGGGACCCTGGTCACGCTAAGACTTTTGCACGTGTCCAGAATATTTATAACAACAATTTTTCCCACCGCTAATCTTCTTCGTCAATCCTTAATTTTCCCACTGCTGGAATATGGGTCTTCCCGTAATTGTAAATGTTTAGAGCATACTCCACCACGCTACGACGTGCCCACCGAAGCACGATCTGCCAATTTTATATTTCAAAATTCGAGCCGTTTGTAAGATCTTCATTGCTTTTATACAAAAATTGCTCGTTTATCCCTCGAAGTTACAAAATACATGATTTGCGACTTTTTTTTAATTACTTATTTTAGGATTTAGAGCCGAAATTATTTAAAAAAAAACAAAACGAGTACATACTGAGGATATAAACAATTATTTAATTATCAAGCAAAATATCACCACAACAAAACCAGCCACTAATTAACAGATATAAAGAATAAATCAACGTGACGCAATTAGGGCAGACTGGAGGTCCGCACTGGTCGAGAGTCGAGAAGCAAATGACCGCTGCCGGCTCACTCCACGCCTTTTATAGCCAGCACGCACGGCGTCACTCAGCTGTCACTAGCTGACACTTCAGCAGTCTAACACGGCCTCTCCTGACTGTGCGCCGTCCTCGGGCACCTCGGCAGCCACACGCTCGCTGGGATGCCCTGCAGGTTGAGCGGAAGAGGGCCCAGGCTCTTCAACATCGTCTTCATTCTCGGGGTCTGTAAATACGTAAGACATAAGCAACAAGTTATGGGTCTCTTTATGCCTATTCTTACATTCGTCACACTTTCAAGGCCCTCTTTCAGTGATACACACTTATCTATTTGTATGCCTATTATTCGCTACCGACAGTCAAAAATAGACATACGTCCTCAATCACTCAGACCATCTTTTCACTGGATATCTAACGACCATGGTTTCGAAGCCCCTCCCCACACATGTGTTTACTGGACAGAGGCAATGTTAACGCATTGTCCATTGGGCAGAGGCAGTGTTTCGCATTGCCCACCGGACAGAGGCAGTGTTTCGCATTGTCCGCCGGGCAGAGGCAGTATTACGCATTGCCCACGGACAGAGGCAGTGTTACGCATTGTCCGATATAACGCGCTCGATGAACAGAGGCAGTATTCCGCTTTGTTCGAACGTTGACCGCACGCAGCCTTCGTACCGTTTGGTACAAACTTCCATCTCGCAGACCAATCTCCACATTGAGATTAAACGTGATGGATCTCTCACACATGTGTTAGGGCTGCAACAGTCAAATAAAACTTTAAAACAGTTCATACTCACTTTCGAAGAATGATGCGCAACTTTCAGGACACCATTCTCCTTTCCACGGCACCATATATTGCGCCGCCGCTTGCGTGGTTTTGCCACGAGCACCGCTCAATAACTTGAGCTCATAGCGTCCACTTGGGAGCACCTTAATTATTCGGTAAGGCCCCCTCATCCCAGAGTCCAGTTTTCCCGTTGACTGGGAATATTTAATGACGAACACTAGTTCGTCAACTCTGAAAGTCCTGGGAGGATGTCGACGCTGATTTACCTGGGAATCCTGTCTATCTTGATTCCTTCGTAATAACTCACTCGCTCGGCTTCTACATATTTCACGCCACGCTTCGCGATTGGGACGCGAATCTTCTATTGCGACATCTCGAACTAATGATCGTATAACAGGTGTTGTAGCATCGGTGCCCACTAACAGGTTCAAAGCAGAAAGTTGCGTCGTCTTCTGCTTTGTAATATTTAACACAAGCTGAGCTTTCCATAAGGTTTCTGACCAAGTTGTGCTTTTGTTGTTGGTCTCGATTCGAATTAAATTTAAAACGGTGCGCACATATCGCTCGGCTTGACCATTAGCGTGGTGCATCTCAGGTGTGATGTAATGGAGGTCACAACCCAACTCAGATATCCAGTTGGTAAAACTGGAAGCCTCGAACATGCGGCCACGATCACACACAATCAGTTTGGGAACACCAAACAAAGATATTGCGTTATTTAGCACTCGCTTGAGTTCATTTGCGTCTTGTTGATATAGAGGATATAGTAAGCAATATTTAGTAAATGCGTCTACTAGCACAAATACAAATTTAAATCCGTTAGATATCGGCAACGGGCCTAGTACATCAACATGAACAGTGCTGAAGGGAATATCTGGTTTTTCCCATGATGTTATTGGCTGATGGGGAGCCCTGGGAATCCGTTTTTTCGATATGCAGACTAAACAATGCGAAATATATTTTTGTACAAAGTGCTTAAGGCCCGGAAACCAAAAATGTTTTCGAATGAGATGTAGTGCTTTATCCGACCCAATATGTCCATGTTCATCATGGAACAGACGCAATAGGCTAAGTCGATGACCTTTAGGAATAAAACATAATAGTCTCGATTCTTCACCAATTGGTGAGTAACGGTAATATAATAAGTCGTTCCGATATACATAACGTTGGGAGTCTAACTCACCCTCGTTAAGTTTTCTAACTAAATCTTGGGTCTCAGTGTCGGCAACCTGTGCCCTCTGAGCCCAGTTTAGGGGCTTATCTATGTGGTTTACTTGCGCCACTGGTGGATTTCGACTCAAATAATCAGCATGGGCCATCATTGTACCCTTCCTATATTCGATGGTGAAATTAAAATCTTGTAAATAAATCCACCAGCGTGCAACACGCGGGAGCAGATCCTTCTTACGTTCGGTAGCCTTCAAAGCGTTGCAATCGGTTATGATTTTAAATTGGATGCCAACAAGATAATGCCTAAAATTTTGCAGCGCTTTGACGACAGCCAACGTCTCCAGCTCATAAGAGTGGTATCTGCTCTCGGCACCTTGGGTGACCTTACTGAAGTAGGCTACCACTCTTTTGTTGCTGTCACTATGCACTTGCATCAGTACAGCGCCATAGCCAGAGCTACTTGCGTCTGTGTGCAGTTCCGTGGCCAAACAAGGGTCAAAAATTGCAAGTATCGGCTCACTGGTTAATTGTTTTATGATATTTTGGCGGACCTGCTCTTGTTCGGGTCCCCATTCGAATTTAACATCTTTCTTTGTAAGGCGTGAGATACTTGCAGTTTCTGTCGCGTAATTTTTGATGTAACGACGGAAATACCCTGCCAGGCCAAGAAACTGTCTGACTTGTCTAACATTTCCCGGTACAGGAGTGTTCGCTAACGCTTCAATTTTTTGAGAGCTTGGCCTAACCTGACCATGACTTATGATCCGACCCAGATAATCTACGGTAGTAGTAAGAAAAGAGCATTTGCGAAGGTTAATTGAAAACCCGGCTTCTGTGAGCGTTTTTAAGACTTCGCGTAATAATTTAATTCCGTCCTCGACCGTCATGCTCATAAGAAGTACATCATCGATATATACAAGGACGCTACCTGACTCGATAAACTTTCGAAGGGTATTATTGATGATTCTCTGATACACCGTAGGGGAATTACATAATCCGAAGGGCATTTTCAGATATTCGTAATGCCCTTCGGGTGTCACAAACCCTGTTCGGTGTATTGACTCGTCATCAATGGGTATCTGGTGGAATCCAGATGCCATGTCAAGACTTGTGAAGAATCTCGAGCACCCAAGTCGATCTATGTGATCCTCTATCAGAGGAAGTGGGTATCTATCCTTGACTGTTATTCTGTTGAGAGCTCGAAAGTCCACACACATCCTGTCTGCGCCATCCTTCTTCTTGACAAGGATGATGGGACTAGCATATTCGGATTCTGATTCCCTAACTATGCCCTTGTTCATTAAATCCTTTACTATATCCCGGACTTTCAATTTTTCCTGATAAGATAACCGATATGGATGGTAGGCTATGGGAATATCACTTGTCAAGGTAATGTGCATTTTGCCCGTTTTTACTGTTGTAGTAGCGGTACCCGAAATTAAAAATGTTGAGAAATGGTCTAGTACACACTTTAAGGTATTAAGCTCATCACCTTGCAAAGGTGTATTTACATTACTTAGTCCAACATTCTCAACAGAATTTACATGCAATACGCGACCGCTAGAATGTGTCAAATATTGTGTATTTTTCGTACGGACAAAAGTAACGCCATCTCTATTGAGAACATCAGTTCCTATAATGATTGGTGTATTCATATAGGAAGAAGGTACTACAACAAAATCTACTTCGAGCGAAATACCATTAAACTCAACTGTAAGTGTAACTAATTCGCGTGCGACTATCTCGCTGTCGCTGATCCCTTTTAGAACACAGTGAGTAGGTTTGCGCGAACAAGAAAAGTGTTTGACGGCATTCGATGATATTAACGATACGTTAAGAGCGCCACTATCGATTAAGATATCTACTGGTATACCCTGTATCACCCCTGTGCTAATGTCATTATTCCGAGTACCATCAGAAAGCTGCTTACAAAGGTTCACTTTTCGTGAGTTATTATTTTGGCCATCAGCTCGAGATTTCGCAAAGCAATCGCTTTCTTTATGACCTATCTTTTTGCAAAACGAACATGTAATTTTAGAACGACTTTCAGATGGTTTCTGTTTCTTAGGACAATTAGCACGTGTATGCCCTACCTGATCACACGAATAACATTTGATTTTTGAATTATCAGTATTACGTTTAGTTCCGACACGGGTGGGGGCTCCACGATTTACTTTACCGGGTTTGACGTAAATGGCAAGAAATGAGACCAAAGTTTCGGTAGTTAAATCCGCATTGGTTGCTGCTGCTCGAATTTGCACGTCGTTTATACCTCGTATTACTATCTGAGTCATTAGTTCATCACTCAGACCTCTAACTATACGTAATCGTAATAAAGAACGACGAGCATATTCAGAGTATGTTGAAAACTGATCCGACGTCGTATTCATAACTTCAAAAAGGATATCTGCGTAGTTAATTTTACGCGGGCAAAGTGATTTAAATTCCTTTTTGAAGTTAGACCACGAACGGTCGTTGGTTGTCCACTCATTCAACCAGGTTCTAGCATCCCCTTTTAAACAATTGGCTACCCTGGACAGACATTCTAAATCTTCCCAACGATTTGCTAACCTAGCGCGGTCTACTTCGTCACACCACACCTCAAAGTCGTGAACTGTTGGATCAAAGTTCGATACATAGTAATTATGTGGTTTAATCTGACCAATAGTAATAAGAGCATCTGCAAGTACCTGTGCTGCTGAAGGCGTACCACTGTCACGTTGAGGTGTGCTGCGACGTCTGGAGTGATCCGCGGGTGGCGGAGTATTAGACACGCTGGCGGTACTTTCTTCGACGGCATTCAAACGCGTAATTATCGTATTCAACACTTGCTTCACTGAGCTATCACGACTACGATGCTTATGACGACGGGAGGAATGAGAATCGCGGTGTCGTCGACGCGATCTACGTTTAGATCTATGTCGTGATTCATCACCCGAACTACTACGCGATCGTGATGATGATCTTGGCATAATTAATGGCTGGTTTATTGTAAATAAGTAGAAAACCTGATTTGGGGCAAATGAGCAAGAATCCCGGTTCTGATTTTAGGATTTAGAGCCGAAATTATTTAAAAAAAAACAAAACGAGTACATACTGAGGATATAAACAATTATTTAATTATCAAGCAAAATATCACCACAACAAAACCAGCCACTAATTAACAGATATAAAGAATAAATCAACGTGACGCAATTAGGGCAGACTGGAGGTCCGCACTGGTCGAGAGTCGAGAAGCAAATGACCGCTGCCGGCTCACTCCACGCCTTTTATAGCCAGCACGCACGGCGTCACTCAGCTGTCACTAGCTGACACTTCAGCAGTCTAACACTTAATATTTTTATTTTCGGAATAAACATAGGTACTTATTCCTACGTTATCTAAGCACATATAACATTTTTATTTTATTTTATTCGACCAAAATAGCAATTTAGGAGCCAATTACAGATCCTCACATATAGAGTTATGTTAGATTACTAGTGATGGGAACGATAGGGTACCAACAAGCATACGGCCCACCTGTTGTGAAGCGAACGTGAAATTAAATCAATGTAGTTACTCAGTAGATTTAAATAACATTTGTAACAATAAATTATAGTAAGAATGAGACAAAATCATTATTATAGCAAAAAATCCTGGTACAGTGATTATTACTATTACTGAATTAATAATAAAATTTATTTATAATGGGTATAATTAATCACTAATTCAATAATATAAATTATTTAATTCGACGAGCTCGGTGGCGTAGCGGTCAATGACGCGGCTTCGATACCACGCTCGTGGGTTCGATTCCCACACAGGACAAACATTTGTGTGCATGAACATGTCTGTTTGTCTTGGTCTGGGTGTTTTCTATGTATCATAAGTATGTATTTACAAAAAAAATATTTACGTATGTTTATCAGTAATCTAGTACCCATAACACAAGCTTCGCTTACTTTGGGGCTAGATGGCGCTGTGTAATTTGTCTGACAATATTTATTATTATTATTATTATAAATTTAGTTACGTATAACAGTACCGTGGTATAACAAAATAACAAAATTTAATTACTGAAGTATCAAACTGTATTCATATACTATACTACCATTAACTTGATCCACAGTTCCTCAAAGTGAGACGTTCGGAATACTACGAGTAGCATACAATTTTCATTCAAACCAATATAAAACCAAATATAAATTTATTAGCTATGTTCGCAGCTTGCCTGGCGTGAATGTTGGTTATCGCGCTCGAGGGACAAATTTATGGTCATTCCATGGGAACAGCTCATTTTTCCGGGATAAAAGGTAGCTTATTATTTACTCTACGCTTCTATTAAGATGTATACAAAATATTGTGGCAATCGGTTCAATAGTTTGTGCGTAAAAGAGAAACAAACAAACTGACTTTTATCGCGTCAGAAGGACAAACTTTTATTTTGTTCATCCGTCGGGAACACCTCATTTTTCTGATTATACTTAAGGTGTCACATTATTTATTCTGGATTTTTAATACGGCGCGTCGTATTAAAAATCCAGAATAAATACGGCGCGTCGTCTTAAAAATCCAGAATTAATAATGTGACCAAGTGCTACTCGTATTACATTTTGCATATTTACGTCGCGGGATACGTATGCAAAATTGAATAGCAATTGGTTGATTGGTTAAGGCGTGACATCGGAACAAACAAACAAACTGTAAGTGGTTCATCATCACCTTTAGAGCCAACTGCACTTGCACGTGGTGCACCCTGCTGAAAAGACAGGTAAGGCAGCGTATTTATAAAGTGCCCGACTGGGGAAGTACCTCCACTTCACAAACTACCGCAGCCAAATAACAATTCCCTTGAGGGTTGTTGTATTTCTGCGAGTAAGTGAGATCACCAGTAAGGAAGGAGTTGCTGCTCTGGCAGCGGTTTTGCGCCTCGCGGGCAATATTTGTTGGGCAGTATGTGTTGTTCTGAGTGTTTATATGGCTTAACCAGGTGGACCTCCCTTCGCATTTGTAGTAAGCAGATATGCAAAACTGTTCGTTTAATACTTAATTTTGTCTATAACTACATTTTCGTCGTCGTATTATTTGAGTCGTATTGTACATAATAATATGCTATTAATTAATATGGGGCCATAACTTTGAGCAACACTGGCTTAATGTAATGGGCGGATAATGCCGCGTAATAATGAGCACGTAGACACAATAGGCCGTCTAAGCCTAGGCTTCATTTAATTCCTAGGCATTGTATACTAATAGTCAACCACGGTTCGCTGCATTACGCGTTCCCATTCTAGTGCATTCAACTGCCATTTAGTACATACAGGCTATAGAGCTAATGCTGTCTATTGCAGGATATGAAAAAAAGAAATCCTTACTTAATATTATATAATTAAATAGGGATTTATTTTGAACTGAGTGGTGGAGTACGCTCTAAACCCCTATGATTGAGGGGAGACCCGTATCCTAGCAAAGGGATGAATAAAGTGCAGTAATTTAAAATAAGATTATCATATTTAAATGAAAAACATCGGACGCGCAGCATGCGCCACCATAGCGAAATTTTTTTTTTCGAAATCCCGAATTGATATCGGAAAACCAAGGTCACTTTACATTACTACTTTTTGATGCTCTACACGAATTCGAAGTCTGAATTCCGAAATTTTGAGTGTCATGGCACCGGACAGACAGAAGGACCGGACGATTTCATAAGCTCAATGAATTTCGCTGAAAAGAAATTCCTATTTAATATTATAAAATTAATAATATTAAATAGAGATTTCTTTTTTTTTTGCGTAACAAACTCACATTAAACGTGAATGTGTGTTTGTTTGTTACGCTTTCACTCAACCGATCACCATAAAACTTTGTACACATATTCTCAAAGGTACTATGAAGGACATAGCATACTTTTTATTAAAGCCACGGGTGGAAGTGAGTTAAATATAAATCAGACATGCAAAACATAATATGTGGCTTACCACAAGGCAGTATCACAGCATAGTAATACAACCAGTACTTTGACTTCATACTAGCGCCCAAATCGGCTCACGCACACAGACAAGCGTCATTTACACTAGACTTGTGTTGTTCCTGAGTGAGTAGTTCAATTGTACCAGTTCACCATACAAGCCGGTTCTTGTCACTCACTCATTCTTGTTCCATATAGTTCACTGCGTCATTTAGTTCAATCGAGTGACATAGAGTAAAAAGAACGGAAATACATAAAGCGTACGAGCTAGAATGTGAGAGATACGTTGTAATGCCAAAATTGCTAGCGTTAGAGCGAAAAGGACAGACAGATTCTGAAATTGTTCGAGATAAAAGAGACAGATAGTTTCGTGCGTGGTTGACTGACCGAATTAGAACTCTAATGTTAAGGACATAAGAACCATAAGCTGTTAGCGAAAATATGCTATAGTAG
The DNA here is from genome assembly GCA_937001555.2 of Hypsopygia costalis. Lineage (NCBI taxonomy): Eukaryota > Metazoa > Arthropoda > Insecta > Lepidoptera > Pyralidae > Hypsopygia > Hypsopygia costalis. The sequence goes on along the minus strand of OW443338.2, from coordinate 23,361,226 downwards.
TAAAGATACAAGGCTCAATTTTTATATTAATTATTATTTTAACCACTAAATAATTTCTTTTTACTCAAGGTTGACAGTCCTAAGCCTGTGAAAAGTTTGAAGGAAAATCAATATTTGTAAGGGAATTTATAAAATATTTAATTAGTTATACTTATTTAATACAAAAATACAATGTCATCAAAATGATGCAATAGAACTGAGAAGAATGTAGAAGGAATCAGTCAATAGAACTATTGAGTCGATTGAATCAAAGATACATTGAACTAAACTGAAATAGTGAGTCAAAAGAACTACAGAAGTAATTGAACTAAATGAACTAGATGAGTGATATAGTTCATTTGCGTCAAAAGTACTGCATCTCTCTTTTCAGTTCAGTGAACTGTTTTGCGCAAGTCTAATTTACACGACCGCTCAGGAAGTTTTTGTGCGCGGCGCACCAAAACTTCCTGAGCGGTCGTGTAAATGACGCTTGGCTGTGTGCGTGCGCCGATTTGGGCGCTAGTATGTAGTCAAAGTACTGGTTGTATTACTATGCTGTGGCAGTATTGTGGCAGTATCCTAGCGCCTCTTTCATATTATCCTATCATATTACCCTATTTGCTGACGACTGTACGATCCTATTTACAAAAAAAAACAATAGTCTTAGAATGTGACATTAATAATTCATTAATAAAATTAATAGAATGGCTGCAATGCAATAATTTGATTGAATTGAAGAGCCTGATGGTGTCGATGCACGTGTCAGTCTAATCGTATACGCAAGTTAATCAATGTCGACCGTAGCCTGTCCACGGATGGGTTTATTTATCTCCAGCTCCTCCGTGTTTCGGATGGTACGTTAAGCTGTCGCCCCGGTTATCGTCAATAGATGACAGTCGTTAAGCCAAGTCAGTGGACTTTAGGCGGCTTGAAAACACTGGCCTCCCGCACCCGCAGTTGAGCAATTACGTACAGTAGCGTGTTACCCGCCACTCGAACAAGTTACGTTCAGTGGCGTGTAGAACAATCTTAATGAGACAAAGCACATTCGTGGTCCGTGAAAGTTTTAACGCACGTTACTAGAGATGGGAAAAATACGATGAATTTTGTATAGATACCGCAATCTTTAAGTCTTAAACTAATTTAATTGTTCAAGTATTCGTATCGTTTAAGATAGTCGATTTCATTAATTTTTACAGAAAATATTTAAAGAAGTGAAATGGATATTATTAGGTTTATACTTAGCAATGTCGTCGTGCAGTAAATATGTTCGTTAATATTATTCATAGGCGCAATTTAAAAATTAGGTATATTACATTTCTTTTTTTTATATGAGGGGGGGGGGGGGGGCACACGAGCATGTGGGTTACCTGATGGAAAGTAATCCGCCCATGGAGATCAGCAACACCAAGGCACAGTTTTAAATGAACAAGGGGTCACCGATTCGTTCTCAGCCTATACTCCTTCACTTGGCTAGTCAAGTGAAGCTCAACTGCCGTGCAGGTGTTTAGGCTTTTAATGCCTTATTTGGCATATTGCTGTCTCTCACACTGCTAATATGGGAAGTCAAATTCTAAAAGCTTCTTACTAATACTATTTTCTTCTGATTAAATTCGTTGTGAGTTCCAAGGCAGCCGTAGTTTTACCCCTGGGACTTTTTTTTTATATATTAGCTCAGCATATTGGCTCCACTTCGCCTGATGGTAAGCGAAAAGAGGAGCCCCAATCGCAACGGCAACGGACAAGAGACCTTGATGTCCTGTCAGTTGACGCTGCCATGCTGGCCCACAAGATGCTTCTTCACGCTTCGCTTGACGGATCCCATATTGTAAGATTGAGGAAATACATATGCCGGCAACGCGTTCCACTTTTTAATAGTGCGACATAGATAGGAGTTGCCAAACTTTTTAGTACGCGACGGAATGATACCAACGGTGAAATTGTGGCATCGCAAGCCTGTACGTGTTGTTCGGTGACGGAATGGGGAGGAAGGGATAAGGGAAAACAGTTCTTCAGAGCACTCTCCGTGGTATAGGCGATAAAATACGCTAAGTATACTGCACGCTAAGGGACTGCAGTGTACTTCAATGTTCATTCATTGCTATTTGATGGACGCCGCTGTTAATCCTGGCTACACAGGAGGCACAGTGGTGGGAATGTGTGGTGGTCTCCCGTCCAGTATCTGAACGTTTCTGTCATTTGACGTTCATCTAGTAGAGCCAAAAGCACTTCAACCTTGACAGTTCGACCTTTGAACCGTTCTTATGCCGTACGTAATAAGAGTTACAATGCAATGTAGCAATCAAAGATGATCTGCTCTTATTGTTCATACGTCAACGTGCCTGCCGTCCAAACACCGTGACCGACTCGTAGGTAGGTACCGGCACAGACACAAAAAATAATGCACACTAACGTTTTTTCCAGTAATAACAAAACGGAAAAACCCGGTTCTAAATCTTGGTCGCATCACCGGTTTTCACAGAAACCTAAAATTATGTTGTAATAGTTAAACTAGTAATAATTAAAAAGTTGATTTAAAAAAAAAATGAAACCGACTTCAGTTGGCGAGCGCAGCTTATTGGTGGAATACCCCGGCAGACGCTGCTGCCCGTCTTCCGGGAGAAAAGTTATCGCGTGACACAAAATTCTTTAGTCGCCTTGTACGACATCCAGCGCAGAGCAATGGAGTGGCACAATTTTATTCTGCCGGCTACCATAGGGCAAATTTAAAGGTTTCCCTCGATTTTTCTGGGATCCCATATTCAGACCCTGACTTAGTGAATATGGAACCACCTCGCAATTACCCTTTCAAATAAAAAAAATGAATGTGACCATACGTGCTTATAAAATTTAAGGGTTTCCCTTGATTTCCCTGGCATCCCATCATCAGATCCTGACTTGGTGAATATGGGACCACCTTGCAATCATACCCTTTCAAATAAAAAAAGAATTATGAAAATCGGTTCACAATTCGCAAAGATATCGAATAACATACATACAAAAAAAATATTCAGTCGAATTGAGAACCTCCTCCTTTTTTGAAGTCGGTTAAAAATAGGATAAAAAGTGCTAAGGACAGACAACCTCCCGTGTGTCTAATCTCTTGTTAGTTTATAAATTTTCTTTTTATTCGATATTTTTTGATTTTGAGATGCAAAGTAATGAATCTGACCATTCATTAATGATTCCCCCCCCCCCCCCCCCTTATACCAACTCTTATGCGATTCAATAATTGAATAGATTGCTTATTCACTATAACTTCACAAATAGCTTCGCACAATTAGTCGCTTATTCATTGGTTCATACCAATGAATAAGCGAGTCTATTCCATTTGAAATAGAGTCGCTTATTCATTGGTATGAATAAGCATTCTATTCAGTTATTGAATCGCAATAAGAGATGGCGGTAAGGGGGCTGTTGTATGCTGAATCGGGTCATATTTCTCCCATTGCTGGGATACGGGTCAGTATAATATTAGCGGGTTGTTAATTAATGGTCAATTTCAGACTAATAGACCCGTTTTACATTAGGTATATTTCTTGGTCACCCGGCGTGGGTCGTGGGTTACATTGTCTAATGATTTGAAATTTTGTACTTAGACTCCCGTTACGATATCGTAACGACTAAATCGTTGAAGCCCTTTGTAGGTATAATATTTTCCCCATATACTCGACACTGGCGGCGCGCGAGCGATATTTCACGTTACGAGCGTTAATGGCTACGGTAACCGCTTCACATCTGGCGGGTCGTATGATTATTTTCCACCCTACGTAGTATAAAAAAACTGCATTAATCGGAAAATTCGATGTTTACGTTTACGATGTTTCTATCTCCCATACATTTAGTATGACGATATGGCATTAGACATAAATTATCGTTTCCACCCTGTATGTGTTAACCTGAGGCCTTATTAGTGCGTTGCGTTGCGTCGTCGCAACGGATCAACGCGTTGTATACCACAGCCGCGTTGCAACGACACACTCCGTCGTCGCAGCACAGCGCGTATTGTGGTTATCTTCATTCGATAATATATCGGAACAAACGTATTCTAAAAGACATAGTTCGCAAAGGACCTGTGGACTCAACAGAGCGCTCCAGATCACGAATGACTATATGAAAGACTAGATCGCTGTATCCACCTACATCCCGCTTCGTCTCTCGTCTGTCGATCCGTGGAAAGGTCTCGTGCGACGACACAGCGCATAATGTGGCATGCATGTCACAAAAAATATATAGGATGTAATTTTAAAACTGGTCAAATTGATAGAGGCCATCGTGTAGCTGTTACTGATCACGAAACAATAAAAAAAAACCTTAAAAAACATCAAAATCAGTTTAGTTTTTGTAGTATCTGTCATTTTAGCGTATACTATAATGTAATAATCGCTGAAAGCGGTCACTACGAAAAGCGTGTAGAGGGCGCTTGAGCGACATCCCCACGTGTCTCCTACTTACTTAGTAAACTTGAATCTCGGAGACAAACAAGAAATCTTTCGATAGCCGTACCTCGTTTTTAATTAATTAATTTTTGGGTTTAAGTTAATTTGTTATTAATACTAACAACACGTCTCCTTGAATTTGCAAAGTGTTTAAAAATATACCTGGTATGTAAAACGACACACCCTTGACGCTACGCAACGACACAATGCACTAATGAGGATTCACTCTAAGTAAACACCATCATATAAACCAGAGGTTCCCAACCGGTGGTCCGTGAGAGGTAAATTATAGTCCGTGACACAAACTTATAATAAAAAACTCGATCTCGAATCGAGATTTGAGTGTTTCGTATAATAGTGTTCAATACACTATTATACGAAACACTCAAATCTCGAGCTATAGAATAATGGATTTATATGACAGTTGGGGACCCTACACTATGCCTACACGCAACAAAAACCTCGTAGTGGTCCGCGAACAAAAAAAGGTTGGGTACCACTGATATAAACACAGTAGATCTTTGTGTTAATGGTTGAGAATATTTGCGTTGCTAAATAACATACATTATTCTACTGTATTGTTCGGATCTGAATTCACTAAAATAGAAAACCGATATAAAAACATTCACCTCGCGTTTCGTATTTTAAATACGAAGTTTATCGGGAAAATGTCTGCATGTTTACGTAATTTATGTGTCGTACTAAATTATTTTGTAATTGAACAAGTGTTTCGTTACTGAAGAAGTATTGTCAAAAGTTACAAAGAAAATTCACAATTTGTGGCGTAAACATGGTTTCTTACATTCGTCCCCAAACATTCAGACAGGTATTTGCCAAATTATTATTATTTAAATAGTTGTCTTGGCCAAATTGCCAAGACAACTCGACCTGTCATCGAGAGGTCGTGGGTTGAAATCCCACCTTGGGCAGGTGAATTTTTCCATTTTTCAAAATATTTATAATAGCCATTTTTTTACATAACACAGTGTGCCAAATAAACATACACCCCTGCTGATCTAAGGCTCAATTTATACCGATTGGAAGCGTCAATTTCACCTCATGACGTGCGGATTCGCTGGCATGCTCGAGTATTCTTACGTATTCTGCTGCTGTGTAACCCGACCGATTCCTCGTTCGCGCCAGTTCCCGCGGATTTCACAGACGGCAGCGACAGTAGCTAGGGAAGCTCGAGAATGCCCGAGGATTCTCTGGAAGACGCGTGACCTTTTTAGGGTTCCGTACCTCAAAAGGAAATCGGAATCCTTATAAGATCACTTTATTGTCCATCTGTCTGTCTGTCTGTCTATCTGTCTGTCTGTCTGTCAAGGCCCTCTAAGTCGAGAATGCGTGGAGGTATCAAGCTGAGATTTTAACTGTATACTCAGGGCTACGGTCCCATGAAGTTGTAAAAAATCAAACTGCTCAGTTTACGAAAAAAAAGTTACGGCTGTCTATTCAGCAAAAAACGCATATTTCGACATTCTCAAGGGAATCAAAACCTATAGGGTACTTCCCGTTGACCTAGAACTATGAAATTTGGCAAGTAACATCGTTATAGACTACAAGTACAGGAATAAATCTCAAAACTATACATTTGTAATTAAATCTTAAAGAATAGGGGTCTATATTTTTTATAGGAGGTCGAAATTTCAAATTGAAACTACTAGTTCGTCTCGCACTTGTCCGGTTTTTTTTTTGCCTCGTATTTAAGTTTTATATGTTTTATATGCTATGAACGGTTCCATTCCCATGGCGTTGTAAATTGAGCCTAAGGCTTTTACTGGAGCCACATAGACGGAATATTGCTCGAGTGCTGGACCTCCCACTGCTAAACTCTCGCTTGCGTGCTCGGTTGGTTTACCGAGCGCAAGAGAGGAGCGGGTAAAGGTCCTCTCGTCTGGTTGGTTTACTGGACGGGAGACTCGCAATCCTGTGATATAACCGGAAGGATGGCACACAGGGGCGCACTAGCTGTTAGGTATAGGGTTACAAAAATTAGATTTTCACTTGGTTTGATATTGCGAAAATAGGTTTTAGATAATTATGTTATTCTGGTAAGGTCGGTACAATGTTAGGTTTTTAAGTTCATCTCAAACGTGAGAATAGCGTTATGTGTTTTATTGACACAGGCAAGTAAGTTTTGGGAATTCTTGTTCTTCTACTAAAATGTTTGTGGTATTGCTAGATTGAAAATATTTTCATTAGGTTAATTTGTATTATTCCAACAACAATATCATATATAATATTTTAAGTTAGGTCTAAGGTAGTGGTGTGGTTCTTTAAAGTAGTGAAATCTATATATATAAAAATCAATGCCACTTTTCGTTGTAATTTTATAACTCAAGAACGGGCTCACATATCCAAACCAAATGTTTAGGGTTTATTCGGACTATTTAGTACATGGTTTAGGTGAAGTTTGCACAAAATCGGTAGAGCGGTTCTTCATTTATCACATTTTTTGTAACAATTGAATTCAATAAATGGCGGATCACTTTGTTAATGGGGCTTTTGCAGTCAAATTGAAACTTTTTTCAGTGTTGACAGTACAGGCATGTTGTTATGTCATTCATGCGGTCATTTAATTTTGGACCTGTTTCGACTTTATGTTGCCTGTTCCAGAGTCGGTACCGGGGAGCCGTTTGTTTATTCATGCTCAAAATGGAAAAACAAAAAATTTTGTATATCCAAATGTTTTGGATTAAGTTTTAAAATAGCTAGCAATTAATAAAATATTTTTTTGTTTGAATAAATGAAATTGGTGTTCCAATTATTTTTTTTTATTATTTCACTTTATACGTAGCGAAGCACGTACCGGGCCACTAGTATGTATATATAAGTGGTGCAAGTGTGAGTGAAGAATATGTTCATAGGTAGGGTGAGATGTATGATAGATTTATGTTATATGATTAGTCGATATGTATTATGATAGATTGATGTATGTATGTGTGCCGGTAGGTGAAGAGAGAGAAAGTGAGAAAACAGGAAAATATATAAAGAGGTATGATGATGATGATGATGATGGTAGAGTAGTAGAGTAGGCCATTTTTATTGAGAATTTGGGTAATTACGGAGCAATGAACTAGACTTGATCATGTGGCCATATATAATATGGTATCTAAGGTTTACCTTCAGGTAAATTTATATTATTCCAACTTCAATATCAACTTTAGGTTAGGTCTAGGATAGTGCTGTGATATTTATGGTAGGAATATATGAAACGTTGTACATAAGTGTAGGTATATTATATGCAAAAGTATATGTAGTATGTGTATGGTATATGTGGGTGATGTATGTTAGTGGATGTATTATAGACGATGTATGAATGAGTGATAGATTGATGAGTGAGTGAAGTGAAGTGAAGACACACAGCACTGAGTAGTGCTGTCTCCTAGACCGGAGCGGCCACTCTAAACAAATGTCGCGTCTCAGAGAGAGGTGAGGTCGACACGAGAGAGCGGCTGAGACCGGCCACACTGCACTATTACTTATGCTGGCCATACACTATACTGCCCTGCATCTGGGGAAGGCTTATATCCAGCAGTGGGTAGATGCAGGCTGATGATGATGACACCATACTGCCCATCTAATCGTCCAATCGGCATGACCATGCAAGCGTGTTCCAATCTACAGTTCGTCCATATACACCACACACGATCAGTTTTAATTGTACAATTGGCAGCGACGTTCAGTTGAAGCCATGAAATCACAAGTGACGGACGACAATGTACTAGCCGGCTTGGGCATATTACTCGTGATAAAAAAGCAAGAAAAAATGGATACTGAAAAGGAAACAGTTTTTCTCATACAAATTTAATACAAGAGTTGACGATTACGCCAAAAGATTATTGTAATTATTTACGGATGAATGAAGAAACTTACATAAAACTTCTATCATTAGTGGCTCCTGTATTTTGCGACATATTAAGTAAAGTAAAAGAGAGCGCGCACGTCTACCACCGACAAAGATCTTGACTCAACTGAACTGTCGCGCCGATCGCCATACACGGTCCAATCGGCATGATCCAATCGGCTTTATCAAACCAAAAGAATTGAATTTTGATTGTTTCGTCAAGTTTAACTGTCATGCTAATTCACGCCCACACACGGTCAGTTCTACTTGATCCAATCGTCAGCGTCATGCCGATTGGACGATGGGCAGTATGGTCTATGGCCACTATTATACTGTGGTTAAGGGTTAAATAAATAGTACCTGGATGACCCTGGAAGGGGTTTCATAAGAGAAAACGATTTTTCCCATAGTTGACCCTAAGTAAATCGATTTCATCTGGCCTAAGATCATGAGCCTAAATAAAACAACTATATTGTAAATTTAATTGAAATCGTTAGAACCATTTACGAGATTAGCGTGGCATTTATATTTATAATGTTTACAAACGTATTTAAAAAGTAGACGCTAAACGTCAAAAGGCTAAATTAAATAGTACCTATACTCGTAGGATATACCCTCCATTTTGCGACAGAATCACAATATAAGTATAGTATAATGTCGACCTCATGTCACCCTCTGGGACTCTAGAACAAATCTAGAACAGTTTGTATGGCGCCGCACGCACACACGCACATTCGCGTTCTGCACAAACGTCATTGTTTATGTAGTAGTAAACGACGCGACGTTTATACCTGTAGCCGTGTTTTGACAGAAAACAGAAAACTTTCTAATAACAAGTGTAAAAAACCGGCAAAGTGCGAGTCGGACTCGCGCACGAAGGGTTCCGTACCATTATTTATAAAAACGGCAAAAAAAAAATCATGTCTGTTGTATGGGAGCCCCCCTTAAATATTTGTTTTATTTTAATTTCATTATTTATTTTTAAAGTGAACATGTAACTAAAGCGCCATCTAGCCTCAGGTAATGTACTACCCAATTCTTTTTTTTTTGCAATACATTTTATAAGTTCGTCGGCTTATTACTCAGTAACTTGTAAAGTCTACTTAGTCGTGATAGTTTTCCTTTTAATTCACTATATGGACTACATCCATGATTTTTTCACATTTCTAAATATAACAGTTTCGTTGATACAGGGGGGGGGGGACACTTGCGTCTAACAAAAATATATATAATGTAAATAATTCGCAAACAGATTACTATATCGAAAAATGATCTTCCCACACTCCCAATGTTTCTAAAAGACCTATCCAACGACACCCCACACCATGAGGTAGGTGCGGAAAAAAAAATCATCCCCATTAACGGGGGAGGTACCCCGAAAAAAATATTATTATAATTTTTTTTCTACCACTTTGTCAGCATAGTTAATATGTGTCTACATGCCAAACTACAGCTTTCTAGTGTCAAGCGTCTCTGAGCTAGACCTAGAGTTGTAAGAAACTCGAGTCTTTTAGTCTTCATTTCGAGACTTGAGTCTCTTTTCAAGACTAGGACTTGTTAGTCACAAAATCCGAGTCCTTTGAGTCCTTTGAGTCTTCCGAGTCCTTTCGAGCCTTAAGTTCTTTGAGCTAGACTGAGTCATGAACTTGAGTTGGTGCATTATATTATATTATCCAATAGGTACAGTCAACCGCACATCAAGCGTAACACCGATAAAATACACTTTAATTTAAAAACCGGTCTAAAAAGAGGCGTATATCAGTGTAAAATGTACTAAGGCTAGGGTCACATTATATCGGTTGATCAAAGAAGAAGAAGTAACTACAAATTTCCAGTTTTATTCCTATGCCAGTGCTACATGACCTAACTTTTTGCCAAGTTTCATGATTTTAGGACAACCGGAAGTACCCTATAGGTTTTTGGCGGGGCTTCATTTGTATGAAAAATGAAACATAAACGACTATAAATAAATAAATAATAAATATTGTCAGACAAATTACACAGCGCCATCTAGCCCCCAAAGTAAGCGAAGCTTGTGTTATGGGTACTAGACAACTGATAAACATACGTAAATACATACTTATGATACATAGAAAACACCCAGACCAAGACAAACAGACATGTTCATGCACACAAATGTTTGTCTTGTGTGGGAATCGAACCCACGAGCGTTGGTGTCGAAGCTGAATCATTGACCACTAACTAAGCCACCCAGCTTGTCAAAACTATATCTTTTGATTGCGTTGATTTAGAATTATATAATAGTTAAGTACCTAATAAACCAATAATAATTTGTTCATTGCTAAACTATACAGCCATCGATTTAGAGGACTCAGTCATGAGTTCTTTAAAATGACTCAGTCTTTGAGTTCTTTTTGGCAGGACTCAAGTCTTTTGACAAAAGACTCCAAATTCTGAAGGACTGGAGCTCTAAGTTTTATTTATAAGACTCGAGTCATTAAAAAAAGCTCAAGTCTTATTAAATAAGACTCCAAGACTCGAGTCTCTTACAACACTAGCTAGACCGCGGACGGACGGACGGACGGACGGGCATGGCGAAACTATAAGGGTTCCTTGTTTACTACGGAACCCTAAAAAAGAAAATTTTAATATCGTAAGTGACGTAAAATAGCCATTACACTTGTTTAAAATTAATTATCGTAAATGATTTCGTCCGTCGAACTCGCAGAATTAAGGCTCCTCATTAACATTTCATCAACACACCGATTGAACCGAGTTTGGTCCATTCACCTTTTCCATTTCGATTAAAAAAGTAGATAATTTATGTAGTTAGATTAGTTAGATAGCACTGAATAAGCAATTAACGATCATTACTTGTGTGTTCAAGGACCTAAGATCACAGTAGAGTCTCTCGACTTAGAAGGAGATAAATTGAAAGGCTCCTACAGGGTATCCGATTGGGCCGATTAACCTTTACCCAAACTTTACCCAAATAGATCTGCCCCATAGAACCGTACTAAGGCCTTTGACGCGATTCTTACGTTCAATGCGCATGTGTCCACCGTCTGTAAACGGGCGGTGGACATATATAAAGCGCCTTGCACGTACGGCCCGCGTCAGTTGGGGTCTTCATCCTGAGGTAGTGAAGATCATATATACAGCTGTAGTGGAGCCGACGATGCTTTACGCCGCGGCCGTATGGGCACCAGCGGTGAACAAGCTAGGCATCCAAAAGCAACTCAACAGCGTACAGCGGGGCTTCGCGCTAAAGATCTGCAAGGCCGTTCGGTAGGCCTAGCAGATCTCCTTGAACTCCGCATTGCTGCCTGCTGGGGTGCTCCCCCTTGACCTTAGTTTGCGAAAAATCGCATCTCTTTACGAGGCCAAGAGGGGACTGCCCCATCCGGTGCTCAGAGACAGGGAGATCGAGCGGATGGCCTCTAAGATCACCTGGTGGACGAGGAACAATACAGGGCAGCCAACATCTTTGCCCTGCGAATGTTCACGGACGGCAGTAAGATTGAGGGTCGGGTAACTGCCGTTGTTTCAATTTGGAACAGCGATGCCGAAACCAAGGCCGTCAAGCTTACTTTGTCGTCCTACTGCACCGTCTACCAGGCCGAACTCCTTGCTCTCTGCACCGCGGCAAAATACGCGTTGAGCTGTAAATGTAATGGATCCAGCGTGGGCATCTTCAGCGACTCCATGGCGGCGCTCCAGACGATAGGTAACGTTGATTCTCCTCACCCCCTTGCGGTACAGACGCGGGACGCTCATAAACTGTGCAAAGCGCAGGGTAAGAGCGTCTCGATGTTCTGGATTAAGGCGCATGTGGGCTTTGAGGGGAATGAACGAGCCGATGAACTCGCCAAGAGTGCGGCCCTGAAGTCGAAGAAGAGGCCCGACTACGACCGCTGCCCTGTCTCATTCGTCAAGGGTATTATCCGTAAGGCGACCATTGACGAATAGGATAGGAGATACCGCTCGGGAACTACAGCTTCAACGATGAAATTGTTTTTCCCGAGTGCGACCGCCGCGTACAGTAACGTGGGCAGAATGGCTCCGTCTGGCATCACCACGCAAGTCTTATCGGGACACGGTGGGTTTGCCGCGTACTTGTACAGGTTCAAGTACGCCGACGATCCATCGTGTTTCTGTAAAGCTGGCGAAGGTCAGACAGTGCAGCACATTTTGTTTCAGTGTCCCGCATTCTCCAAACAAAGATGGGAGCTGGAGCATCGTTTGGGAATGCGGGTCCGAGGTGAAGAACTGAAGCGAACGTGTCCGAGGTGATGGCTGGAAAAAGTAGATTTAAGTTTATTGACTACTGTGTCAATTTAGCCACGGCTGTCATCAGGCGGAACAAGCAAAATGGACCCACCTTGGACCAATGTTGACTTGGGCGCCTATATTTTCCGATAGGCGTTCCGATTGAGGTGGCTAGGTGGGGTTATTGAGTTAAATGTCCCCCGAGGACAGCTGTGGATAGATTGACAATAATTAAATATTTAGTTTGACCAAGCCATCGCCTCAAATTCGTCGCCGTCCTATAAGTGGACACAACATTTAGTGTTATTTAAATAAGTGTAATTTATGTGACAATTTTAATTTAATTCTATTTTAAGCTATTGCTCCATTTGTTTTATTTTGTTTTGTGTTGTATAAAAAAATGGTAATTGTAGGTATGGGAAATGGTAAGGGTAATAAGAAACTAGGTACAAAATATAGGGACTATCTTAAAGTATTCCAAATTAAAAGAAAAGTACTTATTTCAGTTGCTGATTTTGAGCGGACTGATATGCTGTGGCTTCACAGAAGGTTTTATATTCGGTCACATGTCCGGAACGTTCGCCGACTTACAGAAGAGGGAAGGCCCTATAATTCTTAGTGACAATTATATTTCTTGGATCGGTGAGTTATATATATATATATGTCTCAGCCAACTGCCAATTCTCGTAATTTTAATGTAGTTAAAATTCAATTCCGATCCTGTCTCGATCTCACAAATGTCACATTTGATATTCTCGTATCACAACATAAAATTTCAAATTAATTTAATTATGATTATATCGAAATAAACAAAAAGAATGATATTCTGCTAGTCATAAGAAGTAGTATTAATTAATTAATGAAATCAAGTGTATTATTATTTTTAGTCAATCAATAAATTCCATCCCGATTCGGTCAACTTTCATTCAGCATGGTAATATTTAGAAATACCAACAGAACTTTTATCGACGTTTTCCTCTGTAAACCACTAAATTATAAATTTCATCGAAATCGTTAGTGTCATGTGTTTACATTATATACTTATTTTATTTTATTTATTATATATACAAGTATGCGAGCGAGGTGATGTACTAGGTACCTAACCTAGTACATCACGTCCCTTACACAGGATTTAAAATGCGACACAGGGAAAACATTGGACAAAAACGCTAACTAAGGATCGTTCTTACTTTCCCTTAGCGGTTTTATTAAATACATTTTAAATATTGACAAGTGACGTTAAATTAACTACATGCCATTTCTCTTTGTGCTTCCAGCTGGTACAATGAACGTGATGTGTACTGGTGGTATTCTACTCACTACTTTATTATCTGCAGTTCTCGGAAGAAGAATGACTGTCTCCTGTTTGAACACACCAATGATTTTATGCTGGACTATGGTCTACTACTGTGAAAGCACACTTATCTTCCTAATCACTAGAATCGTAGCTGGCATCAGCTTTGGTGGCGTACTTTTATTCACCTTCGTAGTTACAGCCGAGTACACTTCCCCGCAAGTCAGAGCGTTATTCACTTTTATAGTATCAGCGGTAGCAGCGTCTATTGGTCTTGCATCAGGTCACATTCTATGCATTCTGCTACACTGGAGAACCGCAGCTTTGATAGGAATCATACCAGCAGCTATTGCTGCTATAACACCATACTTCTGTGTTGAAAGTCCAGTGTGGCTAGCTTCAAAAGGAAAATATCAAGAATGCGAAGAATCATTTAGATCTCTCCATGGACATAGACAAGAGGTAGAGAAAGAATTACTAGATCTCATAGAACTTGAGAAGAAAAGAAACAGGCAAAACGATTTTAAAATGTTTCTAGCAGCCATGAAACACCGCTACTTTTGGAACATGTTTACAATCTATTCAATAATCGGCATTTACAGAATAGCCGCCTGCAGAATTTTTTTCGCGACTTACGCCATCACAATCTTGCAGGATATTACTGGCAGGTCCGACATCCTCTTATTTACTATGCTAGTAGACAGTTGCAATATTTTAGGCTCCTGTTTGTCTTGCATTTTGATAAGTAAGATGAAGATGAGATCTCTCTTATTTTCTCTTGGTGTGACTGCAAACGTATTGCTAATAATTTTGAGTGTTTGTCTACATTTTCAACATGTGGAAACCACATATTTACCATGGATCAATTCAACACTATTGGGTTTACATTTCATACTTGTAAATGCAGGACCTTATCCCGTATTAGAAGCTATGATAGGTGAATTAATGCCCAGTGACATCAAATTTTATATGTTCCTGTGTGTAAGTGGCATTAATTCTTTATTATGTTGCTTTTCTATGAAATTAATACCTGATGTTGTTAACGCATTGAACTACTCCGGTACATTCTTTCTCCATGCTGTAGTAACCGCCGTCTGCTTGTTGTATTTTTGGAAGTATCTTCCGGAAACTAAAGGCAAAACATTGCAAGAAATTGAATTACGAGCAAAAAACCTCAATACATTAAAAATTGATGAAGTGAAAAAACAAACTCGATCACTAATTTAAATTTAAAATGCAAATATTGTATGTGAAAGTTATTTATGGACGTAGTATCCCGTAAGTAGCAGTTTGAAATTTTTTAAGAAATAATGTCTTTTTTACAGGAATTAAATGATGTATATAATATTTGAAGCTAAAAAGGTTATTTTTAACATAGCTAATTTCCTTCCGGAGTCATTGCAACCTAACGTAAAAGCTGATACGTGTACAGGGAGGGGCTCTGTGGCTCTACCGCCGAAGCTGAAGCCAATTCGGAATAGTTTGATCCCAAAAATAGGTTAAAATTATTTACCTAGGTTTAAATTATTGACAAAAATTTTCAGCATAATCGGTACGGTAGAGCTCGAGCGGTTCTACCGGTTAAGGCAAACATCACTATTTAATCTAAGTTTTATTTTTGTATTAAAATCTAATAGCAATCGTCTTCAGCTTAGGCGGACACTGGAGGTGAAATGAATACAATAAATATTTTTTTCACCATTTTATATTCTTATATCAATGTACCATTTCTAGTATATAATTGGCAAAATGCTTGGAACATGTATATAGGTATTAGTCTAAACTTTAGACTAATACCTGTTCCATGTTCCAATTTTATTTTGCCACGGAACCATGATTGATTATATTTTTCCCAGCGGAACCCTAGCAGATGTAATTATTATATAGGGCCTTTTTTTTCGACGAATATTTTGTTAATTTTCGGACGGATCGTGGAACCCTTGTGGCCCTTCCACGGAACCCCAGAGTTCCGCGGACCACCTATAAGGAAACCTTGGTCTAAAGCAAGTATATATATCCATATACTTATCAAAGCAATACCAATTGTGAAATGAAACACACGTGTCAACATTAAAATTGCCTTAAAATGTTTTATACTAATCTCAGGTCTAGTCTAAGAAGGTTGTGCAGTAAAAATCAATTTAAATGTTGGTATCTAAATGTGAAATTAATTTTTATTTTTATTATAAATACATATTTCTAAAACGCAAATCAGCGTAGATAGTATCATACCAAATACTAACAAATACCATGGAACGATAATGAATGGCAGTACTGTACGGTTACCAAAATGATGCTTAACTGCCTGCTCATAGAACAGATCGTTTGTTACTTTGTCGAGCAAACCGCTCTCTCTCATACGCATTGCAAGTTCTTGAAATTCATCTCGCATAGGAAAGCCTTTGCGAAAATAAATAGCGTATAAAATTTTACTCATCGGTGTAAACGAATATAAATTAGACGTACCCCATGTATTAAAGAATATATGATGATTATAATAATAAACACGATACAAAACAATAGTGAACATATCAAATGTATCGCTCACTGTTGCCATACTTTGTAAGTAAGGTTGACAGACCTTTCGTTTGTCGTTCGCATCATCATAATTGTACATTCCTTCTGCTGTTAAGAATGCACGAATCACCGCACTCACACACGGCTTCATCTTGTAAGTAATCAAGTCCTCTTCGTTGGAAATTTGGTAGCTCTTAGCGGGTTTTGTTCTTAGGCTGTACAGAGCTGACTGGTAATATGAATTAATTAAATATGCATACCAAACCCACACGATGAAGGCGCATTTAACAGCACCACTCCTAGGCAACTTATGCCCATGTGAAAATAAACTATCCCACATTATAAGCATCATGGAACTTTTGTCTTTCACCCTAAGGAACACTACGAAGAAAATAAAGTATACTATAAATGATACGACCACCATCATCCAGACAATTGGAGAGAACTCTAAATATATATTCGTCCATGGTGGTACACGACGAGCCTTCTTAACCATAATTCTAACATCATCCACGTACGCGAGGTGAGCATAGATGTAATCGAATGCGTCTGCTCGAGACGTTATCAGCATCATTCCTCCATAGATCACATCTACTTTGTTTTCTTGCAAAAGTACCATGGGACCGACTGCTCTCATATCATCTTTTATCACTGTAAATTCTTCGCTATCATTTGTGTATGTGTAGTTCATGTCAAATTGATATTTTTCGCTAATAACCTCAAATACATATTCTTCGATTCCTGGCAGTGCAGTGATTTGGCTTTTGGGGTCAATACTATATGGCGGCCAGTGCGAAGCTGCAATATTAAGGGTACAATTTCTGAGCCCTGTTATTAACTTCATTGGGAACAAATTTGAAACAATAGGTCTTTTGCACTTTCCGTAAGAAATAATTTGAACAAATCTTTTTCCACATCCGTAATTATCGTAAGGGTTGTAAGAATACAATTCAGGCTCACTCGTTCCGTTAATAACGACAACGTTGATTACGTGGTGATCCAAAAATTCTTTGAATATTTCGAATAATTTTCCATCTGTCGTTTTGAATACCACAACGAATTTTGCCAAAGGATTCCATTGCGCCTCCTGTGTCAAGTTCGTAAAATACTTTATAAAATCATCGGCTTCATTAGCAATTATCGCGTATCCCGGATTATGCATTTTCAGTTTGGTTGTCCATGTTCGTGATATAAATGTTAAGTGAAAATTCTTATTTATTGCTCTTAGCAGTTCATTGCCATCCGAGTCAATATCTATGAAAGTAAGTGTCTTCTCGTTCGTATAATATTCTTTTAAAATATCTTGAAGACAATGTTGTACATCAATAATGACTTCATCCTTCGCAATTGTTATTGTACAAACAGTCGATTGGAACAGCAGAAATATTATGAAGACGGCCAACATTCTCATCGGTGAGTACATATCTAATTGCCATGGAGGTCGGCTACTACATCAGGTCGTAGGCAATTAAATGTTAACTAATGTAATCAATCATTGATTAATGTCACTAGACCATTAATGGTCTAATGATAATGATCTAGCGGTTCCCAATCTAATTAAGTATTTATAAAATCATGTAGTGTAGAATAGTATAGATAATACAATAATTTGGCATTGTGCTGCGTATTGGCCAAAAGGGAATGAAACCTCCATACTCCAAATTAGTTTCGGAGATTAGCGCAAACATACGTTAAAACAAATAGCAACAGAGGACGTAAAAGACACCCCACGGTTACTTATGCCACGAGGAGGGGAAGAGTTTAAAAGGGAATAGAAAATTTCACTAAAAGGAAACATGATTTTATTTTCGAATGTAACTAAAATTGCTCTGAAAAATGTTGGAATATTTTCACTGTCTTCGCGACGAAGATCAATATGTTATCTTTAGAAAAAAGAAGTGTCTCAGCTCCGACGCATGACTAGAGTGCTATTTAGTTTAGTACTTCACTTTTTTTGTAACACATGTCTACTCCCTCAAAAATATCATGAAAGAGAAAACTCCAAGTCTTTCAATAATCCAGGATCAAAACAAAAACAAAAACCGACTACCCATAAGGCGACTGCGCTAACTAGAACACCACTGAATCATATCATGAACCTTTCATCATTAATCCTATGAAATCATACAGGAACATCAATGCTATCAAATCATAGTTCGCAATCAAAAACTGTCATACATTAAATTTATCGCAATGGTAGTTAAGTATTTTTATAACACTTGCCTACCCATCGTCTTACATGTTCTCAAAACATCAAAACTGATAAACCATATTCATATAATATGTAATAAATATCGGCCGTTATTATCATTTTTTGTACAAAGGTTTTTAAATATTACAATTGATAGGTTACAAAAAACAGTATTATTTTGGGTTAGATCTTTTTCATATACGTTTGCCAATTAGGTACAACTTTATTTCAGTGGTGGAAGGTGAATCTAAGTTACGGCACTAATCCCCTAAATGTAAAATTATTGGTCTTCCGTTTACACCACGTTTATTCCACGAGTAATCCCTATAACTTAACGTATCGAGTGGTATCGATCAGTGCCGTAAAAATAGGTACAACGTAGGTATTGTTGTTTACATTTGTTTCAATTCGACAATTAGGTACATAATAGACCTTTTGCTTAATTTTTGAATGAAATTTGTGATTGCGATGATAAAAAATGATAATGGAAAAGCCGTAAGTAGGACTTATTTATTGTTATTTACAGGTATCCAATCCACCCTGATCATAGATTAGGTACTCCATGCCCTACCAGAAAATGCGGCTTAAAACACACACGTGACTATAAAACCTAGGTATTTTTTGGTTGGTTCTTTACTTTTACTCTCTCAATGTATGGTAAAGTAAATTTCTTTTTACGATAAATAAATAAGTACTTCGAATGCAAACACAATCGTAGACATCAATACACCCGTACCTAAGATATACCAAGGAAAGATAATCAGCAACGGAGGTGACTGGAGATTAATGAAATGTGATAATTATAATAATATATTATAATATTATAATATATATTTATCTATGCATCAGTGTCGTCGCTAAAGTAAAATGTGTTATTTATAAAAAAAAATATTGAATTTATAATACCTAGCTTTTGCCCGGGTCTTCGACTACGTGAACATATAGCGCGATATTACATATGCTAGAAAATTATCCATAATATGTTATTTCCGTGCATGTCCTGAATATGTTAGTATGTGAAAGCTACTGAATGCCACACCATTTTTTTTACAATCATTGATAGTCCCACTAAAACAGCTTTCCAGTAACTCGATCAATCAATTACGGTAGCATTTACTGCCCCATTATACTTACTTAAGGAAATACACGTGAATCAGCATAGATGTGCTGATTCTTGTCATTGTCAAAGATCATTGTTGGAAAAACTACCGAATCTGATTTTGTGTAACATCTTTACTTGGTCTGCTGTGTTTGCCTTATTAAATAAATAAAAAATAAAAAGATATTACAAAGGCCATACGTAATACAGCCAAGACCCATTTCACGGTTGTTGTCGGGGACTTCAAAGCCAAGAAAGGAGTACAACAAAGCGATGAATCGGTTTATATGTTTTTAAGGGTTTTTTGTAAGACTACCTACTTATTCGTTTGTAAGACTACTAGTTACCGGAAAAGGCTGGGTATCGGAAAGACTACAGTACCATGGACTACATACATACATTGCAACAGATTGCGCAGAAAACCACAGAGTACAATTTGCCGTTCTGTATGGCGTTTGTGGATTACGAGAAAGCCTTCGACTCCATCGAGACTAGATCTGTTCTGGAATCCTTACACTGATGTCAAGTCCACCACTACTATATCGAGGTGCTGAGGCTGTATAGCAATCCAACAAGAAACTAGAGGGTAAAACATTGCAAGAAATTTAATTACGAACAAAAATCTAAATACATAAAAAGTGGATGTAGTGAAAAAACAAACTGTAACATTAATTTAAAATGAAAATATCGTATTTAAATGTTAAAATAAAAGATACTGATATCTTTTAACAAATGGGTTCTTTTTACATAAATATGGGTTCTTTTTTTTTACAAAAAATGTAGATCTGTTTCAAGCTAAAAAAAATTGGTTCTCTGTAAAGTCGGTTTACGGACGATAATTTTACGTGATAACGTCACAAGAAACATAGGCCGATCGTACCTCTAATTTTTTGCGTAAAATTTGATTAGTACTATGATTTGTAAAGGCACAGAATAATATAAAGGTAATGATTTGGAGTATATTAAAATATATTAATCAAACTCTATTTATTCAATTTATACGTGTATATAAATAATAATTAATTATTGTAGAAAATACATCATCATCAAATATCGAAAAGATCTTCACAAAAAAAAATCGATCAAGTGCGAATCGGACTCGCGCAACGAGTGTTCCGTAAAATGTGCACATACATTGCCCATACATACATACATTTTGTGAAATAACTACAAATTGACAATTTTCGGATATTTTCCTTTACTTGTGCTACATGAAATTGCTACTTGCCAAATTTCATTATTCTTGGTCAACGGGAAGTACCCTATAGGTTTTGATTCTCTTTTCGAACGTCAATGCAATAAAATGGAACATAATCGGCGGTATCTTAGATTATAGACTGAACATGTGATATTAATTTTAACTTACCTCCACGCGTTTCTGAGAAAACTGGCCTTGACAGACAGACGGAAGGACGGACGGACAACGAAGTGATCATAATAGGGTTCCTTTTTTCCATTACACACGAGGTACGGAACCCTAAAGATCGATGATGTTTTATGATTAATTCGTGGCACTGCTTTAAACAATTTATTTCTACACTTATCATCATATGAAAAAGTGAAATTAATTTTTATTTTTGTTATAAATACATATTTCTAATGCGAAAATCATCGTAGATAGTATCATACCAAATACTAACATATACCACGGAACAGTAAAGAACAGCGGTGCGGCACTGACATTAAAACGATGTTTAAGTGCCTGCTCATAGTACAGATCGTTCATTACTTTGTCGAGCAAACCACTCTCTCTCATACGCATTGCAAGATCTTAAAATTCGTCTCGCATAGGAAAGCCTTTTCTAAAATAAATAGCGTATAATATTTTATTCATCGGCGAAAACGAATGTAAATTAGACGTACCCCATGCATTAAAGAATTTATGACGATCATAATAATAAGAACGATACAGAACAATAGTGAACATGTCAAATGTATCGCTCACTGTTCGTATACTTTGTAAGAAAGTTTGACAAAGCTTTCGTTTGTCGTTCGCATCAGCGTATTTATACATTCCTTCTGCTGTTAAAAACACACGAATGAACGAACTCACACACGGCTTCATCTTGTAAGTAATCAAGTCTTTATCGTTGGAAATTTGGTAGCTCATGGCAGGTTTTGTTGTTAGGCTGTACAGAGCTGATTGATAATAATACGAGTTAATTAAATATGCATACCAAACCCACACAATAAATGCACATTTAACAGCACCACTCCTGGGTATCTTATGTCCGTGTGAGAATAAACTATCCCACATTATAAGCAACAGGGAACTCTTGTCTTTCACTCGAAGGACCACTACAAAGAAAAGGAAACATAATATTATGAACGATACGATGGTCATAATCCAGACAGTTGGAGAAAATTCTAAATATATATTCTTCCATGGCGTTACACGTTGTGCCTTCTTGACCAAAATCCTAAAATCGTCCACGTACGCTAGGTGAGCATAGATATAATCGGTAACATCTGCTCGAGACCTCATCAATATCAATCCTCCAAACATTAAGTCTATCTCGTTTTGTTCAGTCAGAGCTGTTTTTATATCTATAAAATATTCATTATCAGTTCCAGTAGAATACGTATAATTCACTTTGAATTGTCGTATGTTACTAATGGTGCCCATGACGTATTGTTCAATTCCGGGCAATGCAGTGGTATGAACATTTGGATTAATGCTGTGAGGCGGCCAGTGGAGTGCTGCTGCATTATACGTGCAATTTCTAAGTCCAGTTATTAACTTTACTGGGAATAAATTTGTAACAACAGGATTGCTACATTTTCCATAAGAAATAACTTCGTCAAATCTTTTTCCACATCCATAATTATCGTAAGGATTGTAAGTGTACAGTTCAGGATAACTAGTTCCATTTATAACAACGACGTTGATTACGTGAAGGTCTAATAATTGCTTGAATATATCGTGCAATTTCCCATCTCCTGATTTGATTATTACAACGAATTTGGCCAAAGGATTCCATCCTGCCTCATGTGTCAAATTCTTGAAATATTTTATGAAATCTTGAACTCCTCTATCCTCTCTAGGACGACGACATATCCTTGATTGTACACTTCCAGTCTATTCCATGTTCGCGATATAATTGATACGTGCAAGCGCCTATTTAACACTCTGGCCAATTCATGGTCATCAGATTTCAGATCAATGAAGGATAGTTGGCATTTCTTGGAGTAATATTTTTCCACAATATCTTCAAGGCAATTTTGTATGTCATTAGTACTTTCATTGTATATAGATATTTTACAATATACTAAATGTAACAACACTAATATTAGGTAGAAGCCGTACATTATCATCGGAGATGGTTGAGCACTGGTATTATCATGGACTCGCAACCATAATGTCCATATCAACCTGTAATTAAATTACATAATGACTGTCTTTATATAACATAAATCATTGTATCAGTATTATTACTAAAACAAAATATATTATTATAATGTGTTATCTACAAATCTCTGCCCGCGTCTTCGCCTGACAGGTAGTCCATTGAAATGTTACATTTTTTGGGCTTAGCGTGCATTTGTCAGAGAACGCAATTTTATTTTTTAAGTCGGCTATACACGTTGGCCGAGCGTGGCCGAGTGATAGCAAGCGCCAACATGTACACAGCCTTGCCTTGTCATCACTCGGTGTCGCTCGCCTAGTTGGCCGAGTGAAGCCAAGCGCCAATGTGTATAGAGGTCATTTGCCGGCACTTGCCGCATATAGCTCGCGCGCCGTCACCCCCGCTGCCAACGCAGAAACTCCTTCCTTTCTGGTGACTTCACTCACTCGCAGGAACACAACAACCCTCAAGGGAATTGTTATTTGGCTGTGGTATTCTGTGCGATAGAGGTACTTCCCCAGTCGGGCAGCTTAAAAAATACGCTACGCCATACCTCTCTTTTCGCCAGAGCCTCTTCTGTCAGTCGGCAGGGTGCACCACGTACAGGTGAGGTTGATATTACTTACACCCCAAATAATAATTATATACGCTCATTAAGTAAATAGCCGAAGCTGCAGCAACTTCAATGTCGACATCCATAGTGTTTCATTGCACAATTACCACTGACAGTGGCCAACGTGTGGGCACCTGTACTATTACTCGTCTACATTGGCCGCTTGCATTGGCGCTCGTCGCACTTGTCCAACGTATGGACATTAGCACTTGCCTTGTACCTATTTGCCGACGCTCGCGCTGGCCTACACTCGGTCAACATGTATAGCCGACTTTAGATAATTCAATGGTGTATACAAGTTTTTTTTTTTTATATATTAGCTCAGCATATTGGCTCCGCTTCGCCTGATGGTAAGCGATAAGAGGAGCCCCAATCGCATGGGCAACGGAAAAGAGACCTTGATGTCTTGTCAGTTGACGCCGCCATGCTGGCCTACAAGATGCTTCTTCACGCTTCTCTTGAAGGATCCCATATCGTATGAATGAGGAAATACGTATGCCGGCAACGCGTTGCACTTTTTAATGGTGCGACATAGATAGGAGTTGCCAAACTTTTTAGTACGCGAAGGAATGATCCCAAAGTGCAAAGTTAAGTCCAAGTTTGTGGGGTTGCAACTCTTGTCTCACGGCCGCCATCTTGGAATAAGGGGTTCAAATGGTTTTTATGGTTTTACTGACAAACTTATTTTTTATGATAATCTTATTAATATCAGATATTTAAAAAATAAAATTGCGTCCTCTGACAAATGCAACCCCAATGTAACTTTTCAATGGACTAAGAACACAGCGCTATACGTTAAAAGTATTCTACCTGTATGTTAATCCATATTCTAATATATAAAATTCTTGTGTCACAGTTTTTGTCGCCATCCTCCAAAACGGCTTGGCCGATTTTGATGAAATTTTATATGTATATTGAGTAGGTCTGAGAATAAGCTGTTAACTATTTTTTTCTACTAAAATAAGAATAATTTATATGTCAAAGTAACGTTTGCCAGCTAGTACATTATATATATATATATATATATATATATATATATATATATATATATATATATATATATATAAAAAATAAATATCATCTTATAGATTCTTTATTATAGATATTATTCTTATAGATATTAGAATCTATATATATAAAAGAAAGTCGTGTTTGTTACAACACTTAGGTATAACTCGAGAACGGCTGGACCGATTGCCATGGTTTTTGATTTGTTGGATTTGTTTCCGTCCCGAATAGCAGAATAACTCTTAAAAACATTGGAAAATTCTCGAAAAAATAAAATAAAAGAAAAAACATTTTCCCATACAAATGAAAGTGTCAGTTGAAAAAGGGATTACGATATTTATTGGTTGTCAAATATCAAAACGTCAAATCGATTGGTGTCACTTTTATGTCGCGAAAGTTGTCTGTGATTTGTTATGAAAATTTAAAAATGTCAAATCGATAGGGGTGAAAACGCTTTTCCCATGGGGTTCGAGCGCAAGAATCAAATCAGAGTAAACATCAAAAGAAATGACAATTACAAATCACCAAAATGATAAAACCTATTTCAAAACTAAAAAAAATAAAACAAAACGTTTTTTTTTTTAAAAATTAACAATATGGAAATCTTTATTTTTATGAAATCTTCAGTTTTTATGGATACGGGTCTTCCCTCAACCGTTGGCGGATTGGCGGAGGCCAGTGTTTTCGAACCGCCTAAAGGCCACTGACTTAACTTAACGACTGTCATTAAATGATAACAACCGGGACCGACAGCTTAACGTGCCTTCCGAAGCACGGAGGAGCTCAAGATGAGCTAATGATAACAACCGGGACCGACGGCTTAACGTGCCTTCCGAAGCACGGAGGAGCTCAAGATGAGCTAATGATAACGACCGGGACCGACGGCTTAACGTGCCTTCCGAAGCACGGAGGAGCTCAAGATGAGCTAATGATAACAACCGGGACCGACGGCTTAACGTGCCTTCCGAAGCACGGAGGAGCTCAAGATGAGCTAATGATAACAACCGGGACCGACGGCTTAACGTGTCTTTCGAATCACGGAGGAGCTCGTGGTAATATAAACCCATCCGTGTACAGGCTACGGTCGACGTTGCTTAACTTGCGTGTTCAATTAGACTGGTACGCGCAATGACGCCATCGAGCTTCTCTATTATTTTCTACTATGCATTGTTTTAATTCCATAAAATCATAAATTTAGTTCAGTTAATATGTACCACGACATTCATTGATTGTTAGGCGGTACGAAGTTCGCCGGGACAGCTAGTATAAATATAAATGAATCTCAGTCATGTATGTACGCGCATAACTTTTGAACGGCTACATGAAATTGGATAATTATTTTTTTGTTGTGTTCCTTAATGTCAGGATATAGTTTTTATGGGAAATTTAATGGTCTGAAATGAGATGGAGACGGGAAGACTACCACAGCGAAGCATGGGCGGGTCGCTAGTTTAGAATAATTATAATATATTTTATCTTTACACACGTCCTGACTGACTTCCAAAATCTGTTAATGCAAGGCAATTTTTTAAGAAATAGTGTCTTTTTTACAGGAATTAAATGTAGATACGAGTATATATAATATTTGAAGCTAAAAAGGTTATTTCTAACATAATTAATTTCCTTCCGGAGTCATTGCAACCTAACGTAAAAATTGATACGTGTATAGGAAGGAGACCTACCGCCGAAGCTGAAGCCAATTCGGAATAGTTTGATCCCAAAAATAGGTTAAAATTATTGACTGAGGTTTAAATATAATGACAAAAATTTTCAGCATACTCGGTACGGTAGAGCTCGAGCGGTTCTACCGGCTAAGGCAAACACCACTATGTAATCTAAGTTTTATTTTGTGTTAAAATCCAATAGCAACCGTCTTCAGCTTAGGTGGACACTGGAGGTGAAATGAATACAATATTATTTTTTTTTCACCATTTTATTTGTTATATCAATGTACCATTTTAGTATATAATTGGCAAAATGCATGGAACATGTATATATTAGTCTAAAGCATGTATAATATATTCATATACTTATCAAAGCAATACCAATTGTGAAATGAAACACACGTGTCATCAACAGGTGTAATGTCAAAGTCAAAGTCAAAGTCAAAATTCTTTATTCTGTGGGCCCTCGCGGGCACTTAGACACGTCTTTTACAATTAGGTATATTTTTTTTATCTACCAGCATTTCGGAATGACCATTGACGAGAAGAAATGCCGAAAGAAACTCTGTCAATATAGGTATTTTTTAAATAGCCATACAATATTATCATTATACATAATACAATAAATAATACAATAATAATAAATAATATAATGATATCAATAATGTTATGTGTGCTACTCAAAATGGATGTAGGAAAGGATCCCGTGGTACCAAGGAATTGCTCCTCACTGACATGGCCATTAGCCAACAGGTTCGTAGAAACCGTAAAGATCTATCGGCATGTTGGATAGATTACAAAAAGGCCTATGATTCTGTGCCTCATACGTGGCTTATGAAGGTCTTAGAGTTGTATAAAATAGATACAACTCTATGCACTTTCCTAAAGTCATGTATGGGGCAATGGAGAACAGTCCTTCTCTATTCAGGATCCCGATCGATCAGTGGTGATGACGAACCGATTGAGATTAAAAGAGGTATTTTCCAAGGTGACAGTTTGAGTCCCTTGTGGTTTTGTTTAGCTTTGAATCCTTTGAGCACATTGTTAGAGGATTCAAAGCTAGGCTACAGGTTCCGAAGGGGAGGTCAGGCTATATCTCATCTTCTATACATGGAAGATTTGAAACTTTTTGCATGTAGCAAAGTCCAATTAATGGCGTTATTAAAGATTACTAAAAACTTTAGTAATTCTATTAAGATGGAATTTGGTACCGACAAATGTGCTGTCATGCATGTAAAGAAGGGAGCGATATTAGTATCTGAGAGACTCGAACTCTCAGATACTATACACTTGAAATCCCTTTCAGAAACTGAAACCTACAAGTACTTGGGTATGTCAGAAAATTTAGGAGTTGCCGAGGCCGACATGAAGCAATCATTGAGAGAACATTTCCTTGGCCGCCTGAAAAAAGTACTTAGTAGTCTTTTATCAGGGGGCAATAAGGTGCGTGCTTATAATGGTTGGGTCATGCCGGTCTTGATATATTCCTTTGGCATACTCAAGTGGACTCAGACTGAACTTGACGCTATTGATCGTAAAGTCCGAACGATATTGACCACCCACCGTATGCATCATCCACGATCATCAGTAATGAGGTTATATATCCCTCGAAAATGTGGCGGTCGAGGCTTTCTAAATGCTAAAACCCTACATAATCGAGAGATATGTAACCTCAGGGAATATTTCCTACAAACTGACATGGAGATGCATAGGGATGTGGTCAGTATTGATCGTGGATTAACCCCTTTATCTCTGGCTAAAGAGAACTGGCATAAACCTGTAGTATTAGGTATTGATGATCGCAGAACCGTATGGCAAGGCAAAGAACTGCATGGACGGTTTTACCAGGCTCTACATGGACCTGATATAGATCCTGTTAGCTCCGTAACTTGGCTACGTTTCGGGGACCTCTTTGGGGAAACCGAAGGTTTTGTCTGTGGAATTATGGACGAAGTTATCAAGACGAATAACTACCGGAAATACATCATGAAGGATGGCACACTTGACATCTGTCGGGCGTGTCATCTACCTGGGGAATCCCTGAGACATGTAATTTCCGGTTGTTCTCATCTTGCTAACGGCGAGTACTTGCACAGACATAATCAAGTAGCCAAGATCATCCATCAGCAGCTTGCCTTGAAATATGGTCTTGTGACCACCGAAATGCCGTAATACAGGTATATGCCAGAAGCGGTTCTTGAAAATGACCATGCCACATTGTACTGGGATCGATCTATTTTCACTGACAGGACTATTGTAGCCAATAAACCTGACATTGTGCTAATAGATCGATCAACGCGCCGAGCAATCATTATAGATATCGCTGTCCCACATGACGTTAATCTTGTGAAAGCTGAAAAAGATAAACTAACTAAGTATCTTGATTTGGCTCACGAGATTACTGACATGTGGGATGTCGATTCTACAATGATTGTTCCGATAGTTGTAACGGTTAACGGTTTAATCGCCAAGAGCTTCGATCAACATCTCAAGAAGCTCTCGTTGGGAAGCTGGATCAAGGGTCAGATACAGAAGGCTGTCCTCCTTAGCACGGCACGCATTGTGAGGAGGTTTCTGTCTCTGTGTCCTTGACCACCGATAGTTTGGACCTTGTTCCCGCTATCGGGGGATTCTGTTTTTTATATTTTTTAATGTATTTTTTTTATATTGTATATTAAAAAATGTATCAAATAAGAGATTAAAAATAAATAAATGTAATAATATAATAATACAATAATCTCAGGTCTAGTCTAAGAAGGTTGTACAGTAAAAATAAATTTAAATGTTGGTATGTAAAAGTGA
Source organism: Hypsopygia costalis (assembly GCA_937001555.2). Lineage (NCBI taxonomy): Eukaryota > Metazoa > Arthropoda > Insecta > Lepidoptera > Pyralidae > Hypsopygia > Hypsopygia costalis. Next base: position 23,332,193 of record OW443338.2, on the reverse strand, counting down.
AATTATTTTTTATTTTTATTATAAATACATATTTCTAATACCAAAATCAGCGTAGATAGTATAATACCAAATACTAACAAATACCATGGAACTAAACGCCATCTAGCCTCTGGTAATGTACACTATTCTATTCGTCTTGCAATACATTTTATAAGTTCGTCGGCTACTGAGTAAACTTGTAAAGTCTACTTAGACCTGATAGTTTTCCTTTTAACTTCACTATATGGACTAATTCCATGATTTTTTTCACATTTCTAAATATAACAGTTTCGTTGATACAGGGGCGGGGGACACTTGCATCTAACAAAAATTTGCACGTTAAATATAAATAATTCGCAAACAGATTACTATATCGAAAAATGATATTCCCACACTCCCAATGTTTCTAAAAGACTATCTAACGACACTCCACACCATGGGGTAGGTGTAGAAAAAAAATCATCCCCATTTTACGTGTAGGGGAGGACCCGAAAAAAAATATTTTTCAAAATTTTATTCTACCACTTTGTCAGCATAGTTAATATGTGTACATGCCAAACTACAGCTTTCTAGTATCAAGCGTCTCTGAGCTTGATACTAGAAAGCTGTAGTTGCCATGTTGAGCTGACGGACGGACGGACAGACGAACATGACGAAACTATAAGGGTTCCTTGTTTAATACGGAACCCTAAAAATGTTGGAATATTTTCACTGACTTCTCAACGAAGACCAATATGTTATCTTTAGAAAAAAGAAGTGTCTCAGCTCCGACGCATGACTAGAGTGCTATTTAGTTTAGTACTTCACTTTTTTGTAACACATGTCTACTCCCTCAACAATATCATCAAAGAGAAAACTCCAAGTCTTAATAATGATCCAGGATCAAATCAAAACCAAAAACGACTACCCTTAAGGCGACTGCGCTAACTAGAACACCACTGAATCATATCATGAACCTTTCATCATTAATCCTATAAAATCATAGAGGTACATCAATCTATCAAATCATAGTTCGCAAACAAAAACTCATAGGTACATTAAATTTATCGCAAAGGTATAGTTAAGTATTTTTATGACACTTGCCTACTCATCGTATTAAATGTCCTCAAACGATCAAAACTGATAAACCATCTTCATATAATATGTAATAAATATCGGCCGTTTTTAGCATTTTTTGTACAAAGGTTTTTAAATATTACAATTGATATTGCCTATTAGGTACAACTTTATTTCAGTGGTGGAAGGTGAATCTAATTTACGGCACTAATCCGCTAAATGTAAAATTAATGGTCTTCCGTTTACACAACGTTTTCCACGAGTAATCCCTATAACTGGACCTATCGATCAGGTACAACGTAGGTATTGTTGTTTACATTTGTTTCGTTTAATTCGACAATTAGGTACCTAATAGACCTTTTGCTTAATTTTTGTACGAAATTTGTTATGATGAAATTTATGATTTAGATGATAAAAAATGATAATGGAAAAGCTGTAAGTAGTCCTTTATTGTTATATACAGGTATCCAATCCACCCTGATCATAGATTAGGTACTCCATGCCCTACCAGAAAATACGGCTTAAAACACAAACGTGACTATAAAACCTAGATATTTTTGTTCTTTACTTTTACTCTCTCAATGTATGGTAAAGTAAATTTCTTTTTACGATAAATAAATAAGTACTTCGAATGCAAATACAATCGTAGACATCAACACACCCGTACCTAAGATATACCAAGGAATGATAATCAGCAACGGAGGTGACTGGAGATTAATGAAATGTTTCCTTATTTGCTCATTGTATAGGTCGTTAGTTATTTTATCTAGCAAACCACTCTCCCTCATACGTAACGCAAGCTTTTGGAATTCATCTCGCATTGGGAATCCTTTGTAAAAATAAATAGCGTATATCAGCTTACTCAATGGCGCAAACGCATATAAAGCTGACACACCCCTTTCATCGACGAAAATGTGATAATTATAATAATAAATACGATATATGACTATAGTGAACATATCATATGACTTGCTCACCAATTTTATACTTTGTAAACTACCTTTACACATTTCGCTCGAGTCAACATAATTGTCAATCCCTTCTCCTCTTAAAAACATACGTATAACGAAACTCAAACATGGTTTCATACGATAAGTAATCAAATCTTCTTCAGTGGAAACTTGGTAATTTCTGGCTGGATTAACTATGAGACTGTACAGAGCTGATCCGTAATAAGCATTAACTAAAAAGGCATACCAAACCCATACAATAAATGCGCATTTAATTGCACCACCATTCGGTAACTTCTGCCCATGTAATAGTAGACTATCCCACATTATAAGCAATATAGAACTCCTGTCTTTCACACGAAAGATCACTACAAAGAAGAGGAAATATATTATGAACGTTACGACAACTAAAATCCACACAGTTGGAGTAAACTCTAAATATATATTCTTCCATGGCGGTGCACGTCTAGCCTTTTTGACCATAATTCTAAGATCATCCACATACGCGAGATGAGCATAGATGTAATCGAATGCGTCTGCTCGAGACTCTAGCAATATAAATCCTCCAAATATTAAGTCTATTTCATTTTTTTGTAAAGACTCTAAAGGACCGCTTGCTTTCATATCTGCTTTTATTACTGAAAATTGTTCACTAACGGTAATAGGAGCATATGTGTAATTCAGTTTGAATTGTCTTATTTTACCAATGGTGTCCATGACGTATTGTTCAATTCCGAGCAGCGTAGTAGTATGAGTGTTAGGGTTAATGCTGTAAGGCGGCCAGTGTAATGCTGCTACATTAAGTGTGCAATTTCTAAGTCCTGTTTCTAACTTTTCTGGAAATAAATTTGTAGCAACAGGATTGCTACATTTACCGTATGAAATAATTTCATAAAATCTTTTTCCGCACCCATATCTATCATAAGGGTTGTAAGAGAACAGTTCAGGATGACTAGTTCCTTTTATAATAACGACGTTGATTACGTGATGGTCTAATAATACCTTGAATATATCATATAATTTCCCATCTGCTGATTTAATTATTACAACAAAATTGGCCAAGGGATTCCATCCTGCCTCATGTGTCAAATTATTGAAATGTTCTGTGAAATCTTGGACTTCCCCAGCGATTATAACATATCCTTGATTGTGCACTTCCACTTTATTCCATGTTCGGGATATAATCGATACTTGCAAGTTTCTATTTAAAACTCTGAACAAATCGTTGTCATCAGAATTAAAATCAACGAAGGTCACTAGCCGTTTATTGGAGTAATATTTTTCCACGATATCTTCAAAGCAAATTTGTATCTCATTAGTACCTTTATTTTGTATAGATATTTTACAAAATACTATATGAAACAGCATTAATGTTATGTAGAAGCCAAACATTATTATCGGTGGCGATTTTATGAATGCACAGGTATCATTGCCATAGTGCACTGCATTAGGTTGTCCACATCAGCCTGTAATTAAATTACAAATAACAGTCTTTATATAAATTAATCTATGCATCAGTGTCGTCGCTAAAGTAAAATGTGTTATTTATATTTTTTTTAATTGATTTTATAATACCTAGCTTTTGCCCGGGTCTTCGACTACGTGAACATATAGCGCGATATTACATATGCTAGAAAATTATCCATAATGTTATTTTCGTGCATGTACTGAATTATTTCCAAACCTACTGAATGCCACACCATTTTTTTTACAATCATTGATACTCCCACTAAAACAGCTTTCCAGTAACTCGATCGATCAATTAAGGTAGCATTTACTGCCCCATTACAAATTACCACACTGTATGGAAATATACGTGAATCAGCATAGATGTGCCGATTCTTGTCATTGTCAAAGATCATTGTTGTAAACACTATCGAATCTGATTTCGTGTAACATTTGTGCTTGGTGTCTGCTGTGTTTGCCTTATTAAATAAATAGAAAATAAAAAGATATTACAAAGGCCATACGTAATGCAGCCATAACCCATTTCACGGTTGTTGTCGGGGACTTCAATGCCAAGATGGGAGTACAACAAAGCGATGAATCGGTTTGTATGTTTTTAAGGGTTTTTTATGTAAGACTACTTGTTTGTTTGTAAGACTACTAGTTACCAGAACAGGCTGGGTTTCGGAAAGACTACATTACCAGTACCATGGACTACAGTACCATGGACTACATAGGTACATAGGTATATTGCAACAGATTGCGCATAAAACCACAGAGTACAATTTGCCGTTCTGTTTGGCTTTTGTGGATTACGAGAAAGCCTTCGACTACATCGAAACTAGATCAGCCCCTTAGAACCATCTCTTATTGCGATTCAATAACTAAATGTAATGTTCTCTTTATTATATCAATAAGCGACTCTATTAATGAAGTATTTGAAACATTGCTGTCTGAATGGCAGGAAAGGTGGGAAACTTCTACCAAAGGACGTCACTTGTATCTGTTCTTTCAATCGGTAAGAGATAGATTAAAGAAAAAGTGGTTAGAAGTCGACCACCCCGTTGCGCAATTTTTAACTGGACATGGCAATTTTAAGGCTAAACTCTTTTCGTTTAAATTAGTGCCGTCGCCCTTATGCGAATGTTCTACTGCTAATTCTGAATTCGATCAAACAGCACACCATGTTCTCTGGGAGTGTGATCATTGGCGGCGGGAGCGGGATGACATGTTGAATTCATTGCAAGTTGCATCCGGGGTAGGGACACGAAAAAAGTATCGATACTTTATGGTATCGAGTAGGTTTCTTTTCGATACCGATACTTTTGTATTCGATACTTTGTATTCGATACTTTTACTTAACAAGTACTTTTGACAGATATCGTATCGAAGAATTTTTATCGATTCCTGCGACTTCAGTGCCCTCAGAAAGATTGTTTTCGAAAGCTGGAAGTACAATTACTAAAACCCGTAACCGCATATCGCCAAAAAGGCTCGACAAACTTCTTTTCTTGAGCGATTGTACCGAGGAGGAATGGGATTTATAATATTTTAGATTAAAAAATTGTGGCTTTACTTACAGGTTGTTTTTATTTATCTTATAATTACCACTATACCATACCATTTGTTACTTTTTCATTTTCTCTTACTGTATGAAGGTACAGACGATACTTACTGACTAACATTGACAAACTAACGTATGGCGTAGGCCCTGCCTGAGAAAAGAACTCGATACTTTGAGGTATCGATACTTTTGTGTCGATTCTTTTACGAGTACGATACTTTTTTATCGATACTACTCATGAGTACAGTATCGATATTTTCTATTCGATACCGTGTCCCTAATCCGGGGTAGTATACTATTCAGATTTGGTAGCAATAGGGGAGAATTACCAAGCGTTCTGACGATTTTGCTATTCATATTATTGGAATCGATGTGTTAGGTAACAACTCAATGTTTTAGGTCCCAAATAGTGTTAGAAACTTAAAATCCGTGGTGCACGGCAGTTGAGCTTCACTTGACTAGCCATCTCTTTAGGCTTTTCATGCCTTATTTGCCATATTGCAGTCTCTCACATTGCTAAGAGGGGAAATCAAATTCCAAAAGCTTCCTATTCCTACTAATTTCTTCTGATTAAATTCGTTGTGAGTTCCAAAGCAGCCGTAGTTTTACCCCCGGGACTGCAATGGACTTCATTGTTCATTGCCTTTTTTGGCGGTCGCTGCTGTTAATCCTGGCTACACAGGAGATACAGTGGTGGGATTGTGTGGTGGGCCCCCGTAACCTTAAAAAGCGACTCTATTCAATTTGAAATAGAGTCGTTTATTCATCGCTATGAATAAGCATTCTAATCAGTTATTGAATCGCAATAAGGTGGTAAGGGGGCTGTTCTAGAATTCTTACACCGATGTCAAGTCGACCACTACTATATTAAGGTGCTGAGGCTGTATAGCACTGCAACAAGAAACTAAAGGGCAAAACAGTGCAAGAAATTTAATAACGAACAAAAATCTAAATACATTAAAAGTGGATGTAATTTAAATTTAAAATGAAAATATCGTATTTAAAAGTTAAAATAAAAGATAGGTAGTGATATCTTTTAACAAATGGGTTCTTTTTACATAAACAAGGGTTCTATTTATACAAAAAATGTAGATCTGTTTAAAAAAAATTGGTTGTTTGTAAAGTCGGTTTACGGACGATAATGTTACGTGATAACGTCACAAGGAACATAGCCGATCGTACCGTATGATATATTAAAATATATTAATCAAAATCTATTTATTCAATTTATACGTGTATATAAAATAATAATTAATTATTGTAGAAAATACTTCGCAACGAGGATTCCGTAAAATGTTCGTATACCTACATTGACCAAAAACAATTATTTTTTTGTGAATTAACTACAAATTTACGGTTTTCGGATTTTTCACATTTCCTTTACTTATGCTACATGACAGCTTCTTGCCAAATTTCATGATTCTAGGTCAATGGGCAGTACCCTATAGGTTTTGATCCCCTTTGCGAATGTCAAAATATGCAGAAAAATTAAACATAAACGGCCGTATCTTTTAATGGCGTCGATTTAGAAGCTTGATTTTTCACTGCTTTAGGGGATTATAGACCTGAGTATGTGATATTAATTTTAACTTGAAACCTCCACGCGTTTCTGAGAAAAAGGGTCTTGACAGACGGATGGACGGACGGACAGACAATGAAGTGATTCTATAAGGGTTCCGTTTTTTCTCCTTTCGAGGTACGGAACCCTAAAAATCGATAATGTTTTGAGATTAGTTCATCGCACTGCTTTAAACAATTTATTTCGACGTTTATCATCGTGTGGAACTTTTAAAAACATTTTGTGGGGAGTTGTTTTAATAGTATTCGTACATGATGCTATTAAACATTTTTCTTGACAATCTTAACATTCTACTAGACAAATTAAGAAAAAAAACTAATAAAAATATAATTATAACTGGCGATTGGAATATTGACACTCTTTGTCCAACGCCTTTGACAAGAGACCTAATAAGTACCCTTGAAAGCTATAATCTTAAACTGCATATAAACACACCAACACGCTTAAAAACTTGTATAGACCATTTTGCTAGTAGTCTTCAGGACGCTGTTGGTAAAACTTTGCCACTGTACATATCTGATCACGATACAGCCCAGCTCTTGACTGTACCAGTTAAAAAACGCCAAGAATCTATAAATCATTATAGTAAAAGAGATTATAGTAACGAAAATATGAAAAAAAATTAGGGACTTACTGGCTGCCTGTACATTTTCTGATGTTCTAAATAGTGATGACTTTGAAATAGTAAATAATTATTGCCCTATCACTCTTATTCCAATCCTGTCGAAAATTTTCGAAAGAATAATGCATAAACGACTGACTTCCTTTTTTTTCCAAGCATAAAATCATTCGATTGGAACAGTATGGCTTTCAAAAAGAAAAATTCACTTCTCAGGCCTACTTCTCTGTAGTTAGGAAAATAATGCAGTTCATGGATAGAAAGGTACCAGTATCTACCATTCTGTTCGATATGAGCAAGGCCTTTGACCACGTTTCCCATAAAATACTTTTAGCCAAGCTTGAAAACAATGGAATTCGTGGACTAGCATATGATTGGTTAAAAAGTTATCTTTGTGAAAGAACTCAGTGTGTTGAAATAAACAAAATTAATAACCATCTAGAAAACACTAAGTATCAGTCAGAAGTTTTAAAAAATGAATACGGCGTGCCTCAGGGTAGCATTCTGGGACCTTTGCTCTTTCTGATATATATTAATGATCTCCCAGACGTAACAGATTATCCATGTACATTGTTTGCTGACGACATTTCAATTATCATAAATAAGAAATTTGACATTGACTATGAAAATTAAATAAATAACACAATTGACATATAGTTCATTGGATGGAATGTAATAATTTAAACATTAACACTAATAAAACTAAAATCATACAATGGGCTTGTTGCCCATGTTACAAAATTATAAAAACTCTCTATCAGTAACGTAAAATACATAAAACTAGAACGATCTGCGGTCTTAAAATTTCAATAACTTATGTCCGACGTGTTTTATGTTCGGTCAAAGTTTGGTGGGAAAGTCCATTTTAAAGGTATGAAATTATAAAAAAAAATATTACCATTGTAGAAACAATAAAAAATACTATAACTTTTGTTACGGCACTGGCTACATAAACGCAATATTTAACATAGCTGTCGTACAAATTTCTGATTTAATGCATATAAAATAGTACGGTGTGACGTCATAACGTGGTGGCCTTTTGTATGGAGCGTTTTCGGGATAGTCCAAAATTGTGATCTTCAAGTTATCATATCTCGAGAAGTTTTTATGCAATCGAAGTAATTATTTCACCTTTAGTTATATTATTGTGACGTCTTTAAATAACAAATCCAAAAAAAAAATGGGATACAAGCCTATTTTACAATAAAAATGCGAAACCGTCGAGTGTAACAGTAACTAATCGAAACGAGCCCATCGCTGAAGCGAAAGAAGTGAAATTTCTAGGTATAGTTTTGGATTCACTGCTAACCTGGTTAAATAATAAACAGGTTTGTTTTTTCCTTGCGTCGTCTGACTGAAATTTGTGATCTGGAGGTGGCTTTGATGGCTTATCATGGGTTCGTTTGTTCCTCTTTAAGATATGGGCTAGTCAAGTGGGGGAACCCTGTAGAGGTCAATCGCGCATTCATCATCCAAAAGAAATGTATAAGAGCTTTATGTGGTGCAAAACCTCTGGAATCTTGTCGACCACTTTTCAGAAAACTAAATCACCTAACATTGCCTGCTTTTGCATTGGTGTCCCAGAACTCAACGTCAAGCCGAAACGGGGTGACAGGATTGATTGTAACCATCATGAGAAAAAAAAAATATCTATTCCATGCAGTTTGAAAATTTTGGGCATTTTAAGAAAAAACCTAGAAATTTGGTCAAACTGTAACCATTTTTCGGTTATTGTGGTTAATTTTTATTATTTTTGTTCATTTAATCTTTGGAACCATAACCCTAAATAACATATCTGAATGACAGTCAAAAATAATGACACAATTGCCCCAAGTTTCCTAGAATTGCGACTAATTTGTTAAACTATGAATTTAAAATTTTCAAAAATTGTCGAATTTGAAAGGCCCTCCTTTAAAAAAAATGTACTAAAGTGCCTTGGCAAGTGCCTTTAAAAGTTGGCGCATTTAATCAGAATTTTCAAACTGCATGGAATAGATATTTTTTTCAGATTTCTCTCATGATGGTTACGATCAATCCTGTCACCCCGCTTTTCGTTGAGTTCTGGGACACCCTGTATATGAGATTTGCAAATTCGTGAAGCAAAATTCCGCCATAAACACCACGAAAAAGGAAATTTTAAACTTTCCTACTAGGTATCCTAACAGATTGGTCGTGCCCTCACGTAGTACAGCATGTTTTGCAAAAAATAGCTTCAATATAGTATGTAATGCCATAGAGTAAAGAACTTAATATAGAGTAGTAATCCTTATTACTTTTGTCTAATTTCGTGCAAATGTTTTAAAAATGTTTTATAAAAGCAAATGAAGGTTTGCTTTTAGAAAAAAAACATAATGAATACGAATTCGCAGTAATACACTATTATACAAAAATTCGCCAATCTCACAAATCAGCCTCATAGCACATTTGGAAGAGCGCTCTACTCCTAATACGTAGGTCGCGAGTTCAAATCCCACCATTACCCTCCTTTAATTTTGTCATTTTTTAAATATTTTTTATAACAAATTAAGGTTTTTTAGGAATATTTTGTAGTAGACTACTTAGCAATGTACTTAGTAGAAACATTCCTAAAAAAACGTAACTTGCTTTTTTGTGCAATGTCGGATGAAAACAAGCATAGCACCGCCTGGTGTGGAGCAGTTACCGTAGCTATATAAATGCAAATCGCAACATAAAGTATTGTATCCCACGGCCGCCTTCGCTGCCAACGCAGAACTCCTGGATTTTCTTCTTGGTGACCTCACTCACTCGCAGTAACACCACCCTATAGGGATGTTTGGCTGCCGTATTCTGTCAGGTGATGATAAATTCCAGCCGGGCAACTAATGAATAAACCTTTATAGGATGGAAGATAGGAATAAAAATGGTCGCAAAAATAGAGATATATCACGTAAAAGATAAATCACAAACAATACAGTCGATTCGATGTGAGAAAAGTTGAAAAAATTTCCGCGCCGTGTCTATAAAGTCCAATTTACGCAACAGAACTTTCGATAAAATATCGTTGTTATTAATAATTTATCAATTAGCATACTACGATTTTAATTGATAATGCATATTAAAAAATTATGCATAAATTGAAAACAATAATTTTATTGTCGTATGAAACTTTTTTTCATTTTAATAAATCATTCTATTTACAGCACATGACTTCTTGTGTCAAGCGATTGGTACGTAAAACGGAACGTGGGGTTTTAAAAACTCTCAACCGCAATCGGCGCGCGGCCATCCCATTTTTGATACAACGGTACGTAGGTGCTATACTATACTAGGTAGGTACCTAAGCATTTAGCGGATAGTACTTTGCGCGCCATCTAGCCATTTTTGATTAAAACAGAAAAGCATAATTAAACAAATTGAACCTTTGTGTTTGTGTGATTTTGTTACTAATCAAATTACCTATAACTAATTTGAGACTCTTAGCGACCTCTGTTACTCTTTAGAGAAACTAAATTCCGGTGTACGCAATTTTATATGAACATTGCTGGTCCTTTATTTCTCTAATCCCTGGTAATGCTATATAACTTGCTACCAGAGTATATGAAGACATTGCTCTTTAACACTTTTATATATTCTCTCAAAAGAATGATTATATAGTATTGAAGAATTTAATAAAATTAAATTCTGATTATGTACTGTTTATTAAAAGATAATTACCATTATGACAAATATTCATAAATTTTGTATGTACTTGTTAATTGTTGAAATATTAATTTGATTTGTATGACATTTCTAATTTGGACATTCTCTGTATTAATTTATATTTTTTTATTTTATATTATTTTGTTTTATTAGTAAGCTGGCATAATTTATAGTAGTAATTAATTAATAATTGTTTATGATATTTGCATGCCAAATATTGGTGCAAGTATTTGTGTAAAAATAAACAAGAACGTTATCTTTAAGGTGAAACAGGATTTATATATTTCTCTATATAGTAATGTGTAGTTGATTTTAGCCCCCTCCCCCTTGGTGATACTCGGTGAGGTCTTGGAAATCTCAAATCACGTGTATTTTTTGTAACTACAAAGAATCTTAAAACTTTTGGAATATTAATAAGGATTTTTGTTATATCACTAAGGTGACAAACAAACATACGGTCCGCCTGATGGAAAGCTGTCACTGTACCCTGTATGGACGCCTGTAACACCAGAAACATCACATGCGTGTTGCCGACCCTACACGTACGAGCGTAAAAATGTTTTCACGCCCTTTTGAAGAACCCCACGTTGACGTTGTAGTCTCCTGAGAAAACCTCCACAGGCAGTTCATTCCACAGCTTGATGGTACGAAACTTCTCTGGAATCGCACAGTACGTGACCTCTTCGGTTCTAATATGTGAGGATGAATTCCCTGTCGATGGCGAGCGGTGCGACAGTAGGAGGAGGCCATGGGTATTATGTCAAATAACTCCTCTGAACACACCCTATTGTACAATCGGCAGAACACACAAAGGGACGGAAAATCTCTTCTCAGACTCAAAGGTTCTAAACCATCCGTTCATCAACAGTCATGAAGAAAAGGATGCTGTATTTTTCCTTAGGGGCCATCCATAAATTACGTCACACGAATTTCATAATTTTTTGATCCCTCAATAGTTCAAAGTGATTTTGAAATGTCACGTCACGAAATTTAGGACCCCTCCCACCATGTTGTCACACAGTATCACACATGTCCCTTCCCCCTTAACGTGTGACGTAATTTATGGATGACCCCTTATCTTTGCGTAAAAGTTCTATCCCTTACCACCAACTCTTATTGCGATTCAATAACTGAATACAATGCTTATTCATACCAATGAATAAGCGACTCATTTCAAATTGAATAGTCGCTTATTCATTGGTATGAATAAGCATTCTATTCATTTATTGAATCGCAATAAGAGTTGGTGGTAAGCGGGCTGTTCGCGCAAGCATGAACATGCCAGACGCGCTACAGAATCGTGGCAGCTTCATCAATACTCTGAAACCATTTTTATACTGAATACGCAGGGAGTTGTAGGCCGTCATCGTCTTCAACTTCGTTCGTTGCCTAGCATCGGCGAGTCAAGGTATTCGACACGCCGCTTTTCGGTATAGAAATCGCGCGTTTGACAAAAAAAATAAATACACGTGATATTTTCCTACATCCCCCTCCCCCCTTGTGATATTTCGTGATTTTTACCGAACCCCCTCCCCCCTCATTTGAGCCTCACGTGATTAATGGACGGCCCGGACGGAGTATAAATTAACATTGTGACGTCACACGCGCTCGGGTTCGTTCGGGAACAATCGGTGTGTATTGGTAAGTAATGAATTCAAGAAAATATTTTCGTAATAAAAAAATATTTTCAATTCGATATAGTTCACTTTTCAATTAAAGTGAAAAAAAAACTAAAAATAGTTAATTTTGTGAAAAACTTATGTGATCTTTCCATTTATTACAATTTTTTTTTTTTTCAAAAGCCCAGTTACTTATCTAGGTGCCTACTACTAAATTAAATCTCTTTGCCACAAATTTAAGCTGTAGTTTGATTTTCGTAATCAGAAAATCCGATGGCAATTGGCGTCAGCTCAGGCGGTAGGCCCCTGAACGTGAAGTAAATACAATAAATTATTTTACAACAGAACTTATTCTTAACATAATATTTTAAACATTCAAATAATTTCTGGGGTGTAAGTGGTTCATCAACATCTTTGAACCAAAGTCAACTTCACCTGCACGCGGTGCACCCTGCTGACTGACAAACGAAGCTCTGGCGAAAAGAGAGGTAGGGAGCGTAATTGTAAGCTACCCGACTGGGGAATGTGCCTCCACCTCACAGAATACCGCAGCCAAATAACGGTTCCCTTGAGGGCTGTTGTGTTCCTGCGAGTGAGTGAGGTCACCAGAAAGGTAGGAGATGCTGCGATGGCAGCGGGGGTGGCGGCGCGCGAGCGATATTTTATGTTGCGAGCGTTAATATGGCTACGGTAACCGCTTCACATCAGGCGGGCTGTATGCTTGTCTGCCACCCAACGTAGTATAAAAATAAAAATAAAAATTTCAAGAAACATATTTAATTCGAGTTTTATTCATATATAGGAGTTGTCATAGGCCCCTCAGTAGCCCGGGGGGTGGGGGGGCATGGGATTTATAATCCCCCCCCCCCCCCCTTTCCTTGCATCCGTCGTAAGAAAGTTGTACCGTGTGATATGAAAAAGTGAAATTAATTTTTATTTTTGTTATAAATACATATTTCCAATGCGAAAATCATCGTAGATAGTGTCATACCAGATACTAACAAATACCATGGAACGAGAAGGAATGGCGGTGGTGTACGGTCACCAGCAAAATGATGCTTAACTTCCTGCTCATAGAACAGGTCGTTCGTTACTTTGTCGAGCAAACCGGTCTCCCTCATACGCATTGCAAGTTCTTGAAATTCATCTCGCATAGGAAAGCCTTTGCTAAAATAAATAGCGTTTAAAATTTTACTCATCGGCGAAAATGCATATAATTTAGACGTACCCCATGCATTAAAGAATTTATGACGATTATAATAATAATCATGATACGTAACGATAGTGAACATACCATATGTATCGCTCACTGTTCTTATGCTTTGAAAGTAATGTTGACAGACCTTTCGTTTGTCGTTCGCATCAACGTATTTGTACAATCCTTCTGATGTTAAGAACTCACGAACAAACGAACTCACACACGGCTTCATCTTGTGTGTAATCAAGTCTTTATCGTTGGAAATTTGGTAGCTCATGACAGGTTTTGTTGTTAGGCTGTACAGAGCTGATTGATAATACGAGTTAATTAAATATGCATACCAAACCCACACAATAAATGCATATTTAACCGCACCACTCTTGGGTATCTTATGTCCGTGTGAAAATAAACTATCCCACATTATAAGCATCAGGGAACTCTTGTCTTTCACTCGAAGTACCACTACAAAGAAAAGGAAACATATTATGAACGATACGATAGTCATAATCCAGACAGTTGGAGCAAATTCTAAATATACATTCTTCCATGGCATTACACGTTGCGCCTTCTTGACCATAATTCTAAACTCGTCCACGAATACCGCGTGAGCATAGATGTAATCGGTAACCTCTGCTCGAGACTTCGTCAATACCGTTCCTCCAAATATTAAGTCTATCTCGTTTTGTTCAATCAGGTCTGCTTTTATGTCTATGACATGTTCGTTGTCAGTAGCATACGTGTAATTCAATTTGAATTGTCGTATGTTACTAATGGTGCCCATGGCGTATTGCTCCATCCCGGTCAGTGCAGTGGTATCAACCTTTGGATTAATACTGAAAGGCGGCCAGTGGAATGCTGCGGCATTAAATGTGCAATTTCTAAGACCTGTTATTAACTTTACTGGGAAAAAATCTGTAACAACAGGACTGCTACATTTTCCATAAGAAATAATTTTATCAAATCTTTTCCCGCATCCATAATTATCGTAAGGATTGTAAGTGTACAGTTCAGGATTACTCGATCCATTTATAACAACGACGTTGATTACGTGAAAATCTAATAATTGCTTGAATATATCGTACATTTTACCATCTCCCGATTTGATTATCACAACAAATTTTGCTAAGGGATTCCATCCTGCCTCATGTGTCAAATTCTTGAAATATTTTAGGAAATCTTGGGCTTCTCTAGCGACTACCACATATCCTTCATTTCGCACTTCCAGTTTATTCCATGTTCGCGATACAACTGATACCTGCAAGTGTCTATTTAATACCCTGACCAAATCATTGTCATCAGATTTCAGATCAATGAAGGATAGTTGGTACTTGTTGGAGTAATATTTTTCCACAATATGTTCAAGGCAATTTTGTATCTCATTAGTACTTTCATTGTATATAGATATTTTACAAAATACTAAATGAAACAGCTCTAATATTATGTAGAAGACGAACATTATCATCGGTGACAGTTATGAGCACTGGAATTATTGTGGACTCACGCAGTCATAATGTCCACATCAATCTGTAATTAAATTACATAATGACTGTCTTTATATAACATAAATCATTGCATCAGTATTATCACTAAAACAAAATATATTATTATAATAATTTGTTATCTACGAATAGCCTCTGCCCGCATGTTCGCCTGAGAGAACACAGCGCTATAAGTAAAAAGTATTTGCAGAGAACTTTGCTCAGAACATTTGCTCCGTGCATTCGGTCTTGTGTGTTCGTTCGCTAAAGTGTTTAAATTAACGCCGGAACGAACGAATGCTCATTCAGAGTGCTTAGTGTTTATTGGTCACATTCTTACGTGTTATCGTTTACAAGCTGACCAAATTGAGAAAAATTTGCTTAATGTGAATTTATCGAATTCGTGTTACATATCCAAATTTGCCGAGTTGCGTACTTCAAAATGTGAGCAAGTAAGCCACATAATTTTGACATGTAACTTATGTTGTTGAACATGAGATTTCTTCTCTGTTTGGTCGGTTTGTTTACATTGACATGATCGAACGCGAACAAAAAAATAGCACTAAGCACTCAGAACACTAAGTGAAATTGCGGCTTAGGGGGCCAAAGATTGGCGGAGCGCCGTCTCCGATGTTGACGCTGTGGCAGTTCAGCAATCGTATGATCGGTACGGTCACAGTCCCCAGATTGAAACTGAAGCACCGATTTCTAGGCAGCTGGCAATGCCCACCTGGTATCACGATTGAAATTTGGACGTCCACTGAATTCTATTGCTTCACAGATTTTTTGTAGTTATTGCAGTCTGGTACATCTCCCTTATTTTTAAAGACATGCACCAGGAAACTGATGCACCATTCTTCGGGTACCGCTTCTTCGTGCAAAAAGTTACCGAAGAATAAAGTCAGCCACTTGCGCATTAACTATCCGTACTCAACAATTTCTAAACTTCAACTGGTATTCCGTCGGGCCCTACCGATTTTACATTATTTATACTATGTACAGCCCTTTTTAAGTCTTCCATGCATATCTCTCTTGCCACCACTACTACCAAAACCAATATTTTGAGGTTTCTAATATTCCATTCCATTTTTTATAATTTTCTCACACTTATTCACGACATTCATCAAAATATACCTTCCACGTTTCTTGTATCTCATCATTATTCGTCAGAACTCTTACATTTTCTTCTTTTATCCATTGAACGTATGTAATGCCCCTTGGACTCTTCTCTCTGCCATTAGCCATTTTATAAATCTGTTTCTGGACTGTCCTGCACCACCGCTCTAGCAATAACAATCGCTCTTCTTGCATTCTTCTTATAGTATAGGAGCCCCAGTGACAGAAATTTGGATTTACCCAAGCGTCACGCGTCGTTGAGACTTATGGATGTTGAAAGTTAGATGTTAGGAAGAAAAAAAGTTATATTACGATACCCATTCAGAGGTGGGAAAATTCTACAAAATTGTAAGAATTGTTGCATAGAAATATTCGAGCGCGTCAGATATTGATACAATACAATAGTGATAGTGTATATATCCCACGTATTCAGCCATCTCTGTCAAATAGTTATTCGCCGTTTTGTAACCCATATCTTTCATTTGTATCATCTTGTTCACTATTTGTTCCTTGATGGCATATGCAATGTCGTGCTTTTCTAACATATACGTTTTCTATGTATCTATGTTATTAGTAACACGGATTCGAGGCACTTTAGCAATACGGAGTGTCTACTTTCCAAAATGACCTCAACTTCGTAGTTCATGAGATTAGCGCATTCAAACAAACAAACTCATCAGCTTTATAATATTAATATAGATTAAGAGTATGGCAAGATTTTCAACATATAGGAACGACATAAGTATTTACCGTGAATCAATTCAACACTATTGTGTTTACATTTCATTTTTTATTTATTTTATTTTATTTATTCATTCAATTGCTTGTTGTACTAACAGTTTGACCCAAAACGTACAGCAAGCCACAGTACAATTACATCCATACACAATAATAATAAAATTAAATTCATTAAATACTTATATATTACATTAATTCTAATAATTTAAATGAATATGATACATTTTTAATTCAAATAACAATTTAAATAATATTAATAATAACATTAAATTCGCCTACTCATTAGATCTATATATATAAAAATCAATGCCACTTTTCGTTGTAATTTTATAACTCAAGAACGGGCTCACCTATCCAAACCAAATGTTTAGGGTTTATTAGGACTATTTAGTAGATGGTTTAGGTGAAGTTTGCACAAAATCGGTGGAGCAGTTCTTCATTTATCACATTTTTGTAACAATTGAATTCAATAAATGGCGGATCATTTTGTTAACACGTTAAGTGCGAAGCGAGGCCTAAATCACCCCTGATGCAACTTCCCTGTGGTGCGGCAAGCAAAAAAGTGAATTTCTCTGTCGTGCGAATGGCATAGCTTTGGTTTGGTCCAGTGTAGGAAAGAGATAAATATATATTTGAGATCACTAATGGTTCCGGACTCGGTGGTGTACCTACCTTGGTACCGGATGTCTTAGGCCTCGTGCCGCACTGAATTAATATAATTTTAATGCAGTGCGGAACGAGGCTAAAACGTCCCATATCCCCCCTGACCTCGTACCGCACTCAACGCGAGCTTCCCGCGACCAGTGTTGTGCATCACGTCGATTGGAGAGCACGTCCTTTTACAGCGCCGAACATGTCTAAACGATGTCGGAAGAAGTTAATTTTAAAAAACCCAGAAACAGAGCCAAAACAGGTATGAATGAAAAAATCTTCAGTAAGTACCTAGTTTTTTCTTATCTTGGTAGCTATGTACCTAAAGTAAGTGTAAGATATTATTACTTAAGTATATTATACCTAAAGATATTATTGGTAATAACGATTATTGACGTACCTAATACTTTGCAACATATCTAGAATTACCTATTATTCTATATAGTGATAAAGAAAAAAGGCATTGACTTTTCTGACCAGATGTCTTCTTATTATACAACTTTGAAGAGAGGAATCAAATGGTGGAGAAAAGTTGTAATGGAGCTAATATTTGGTACGGCGCTAATTAATGCCTGGATTGTGTTTAATTCAATCCAAACTGATGGAAAAAAGTTACCAAAAAGACTCTTTGTGGAGAAACTTATAGAATCTTTAATAAAAAAGGAAATCGATGAGACCCCAGGTAATGTAATGCTTAGATATATTTCTTGACAGTCAACGTGTTGAAGCTTTCATAAACTAAGCTTGACATTTGGTCATTATTAAGTTATTTATTATTGTTTCCTTTTAATTATTCTGAATTTAAGCTACCTTATCTACCTACTCTTTTCAACATTTTAAGTATAAAACAAACACATTCATTTGATGCAGTTATACCTACATTATCATTGTTATTCTCATCTACGATCTAACCTAAGTAACAATGTCAGTTTTATTACGTTATCTTTACATTTTTGTTATTTTTCAGCACCTGAAAGCGCACGCCATTGCCTCGAAAAGGGTGAAAAAAGGAGATGTGTTGGTTGTTACCAAAAACTACGCACATTTTTACCATCTCGTGAAGCTGATAAAAAATCCAAAAAGATTTTGACTCAGTGCACTCAGTGCAAAAAATCTTATTGTCTACCCTGTTTCAATGAAAAACACTCATAAATAAGTACAACATATATATTGAGATTTTTATAAAAAAAGTATATTGATACTGATTTTTTAATGTTAATTCAAGTTCTAATAAGTGTATTTTTAAAGCCCGAGGCAGAATAAATAGGACAGTTTCTTTTCTACTTCTGGTTGCCTTTTTTTTTCTATTCTGTGAACCGCATTAAGATTTTCATATACAAATAGAAAGAAAAACCTTATGCATAAACCGTAATCCATTATTTTCCAATAATAAGTCTGTAATAGGTGCCTCTTAATGGTATAGAATGGAATGCTTCGTGCGCGAGTCCGACTCGCACTTGGCCGGTTTTTTTTTCTTTATGGCGCCTTCAAGCACAATTTAGATTATTTAAAAAAAAATGTATCCTTTGATAGCTTTGTGTTGTTTTGCCAGGTTTTGCCCTTAAAACGATCTAATGAGATATAATTGATCAAAATCGGTCAAGTCGTTGCGTAGTTAAGACAGTTTAAAAACGTCGATATTATTTTTCCCATCACTAATCGCAGCGAAAATTTGCCCTATTTCAGTGCGTTACGAGGTGTATAAGATCCCATATTTTGTTTTGCTAATAATTCCTAAACTAGCCATCAGATCCCGGGGCGACGGTGGATTAGGGTTCATCAATTCACTGTCTATATCAATAAGGACCAAAATTCTCATTTATCTTTGATTTCGCGCCAGAAAATGGATTTTAGTCTGTAAAAGGAGGTGGGGTCTAATAGACCGCGTGTCGCCCTAACGTCTGGTCACGGTACGGGCCGATTATACCTCGTGCCGCAGGAACGGAAAGTATGCAAAAATTGGTGCCGCAGCTAACGTGTTGGGGATTTTGCAGTCAAATTGAAACTTTTTTCAGATAGGTATTGTGCTGTCAAATTGAAACTTTTTTCAGTGTTGACAGTACAGGCATGTTGTTATGTCATTCATGCGGTCATTTCATTTTGGACGTGCTTCGATTTTATGTTGCCTGTTCCAGAGTCGGTACCCCCAGCCGTTTGTTTATTCATGCTCAAATTTGAAAAACTATAAATTTTGTTTATCCAAATGTTTTGGATTAAGTTTTAAAATAGCTAGCAATTAGTAAACTATTTTTTTGTTTGAATAAATGAATTTGGTGTTCCAATTAAATTTTTTAATTATTTCACTTTATACGTAGCGAAGCACGTACCGGGCCGCTAGTTAATTATAATAATTCAAATAATAATAATACATTTTTACGAATTGATTAACATTGAGGCGAAATATATCCAGATCAGAATACTGAGCAATCAAAGCGTTGAACTCGTTCATAGCTTGATTGGTTGGCGCAAATTGTGTCGTACACGATCGCGTTAGAGGAACGGCAAAAAGACGGCGCGAGCGCAGCCTCATATACTGTTCGGGAGCGTACAGATTAAATCTACGTAGAACAGTAGAATTATTAATCTTACCATTCAGAAGCTGATGATAATGGGATACAAGAGCCATTTTACGTCTACATTCCACAGTATCTATGCCTACCATGCCGGAAACGAAGAGAGACGGATATAGGTAGGGATAATAACCATACATCTTATTATATAGATGTCTGGCAAATTTCCGCTGAACACGCTCTATCATCAGCTTATACTTAGCTTCATGTGGTTCCCAAATTATTTGATTATATTCAAGTATACTCCGAACAAAGGAAAAGTATAAGACTGTAATTGCCTCTCTGTCTCGAAACCTCGCGGACTGCCTCATAACGAAACCTAGAGCTTTAAAAGCGCGACTACAAATGTTAACGATGTGGGGATTGAAAGTGAGCTCGGTGTCTACTATTAAGCCCAAGTCGCGTGTCTGTGTAACGCGATCAAGGGAAGTTCCAGCAACTGTGTAGTTACTGGGTTGGGGGGTGAGATCTAGTCAAAATCATGATCTTGCGTTTTGATACGTTGAAATCTAGATTTTGTTCTAGGTTGTGTTGCCCCCATGTTACTACACTATCAATGTCACTCTGCAGAGCTTGGCAGTCTTCGATGGTATTGACAGCCAAGAATAATTTCACATCGTCAGCAAACATTAGGCACCGGGCCGTGCTAATTGCGTCCGGCAAGTCATACCTTGTACCTAAAGTACTACCTTGACTTACGCCAGAACAGGTCTCATATAGCTCAGAACTATAACCAGATAGTTGTACATATTGAGTACGGTTAGAAAAGTAACTGGCAAAAAGTTTTACGAGTTTAGGAGTGAATCCCACTGCAGATATTTTTTTTAATAGCACGTCATTATGGACTCGATCGAATGCTTTTTTAAAGTCGAGATACGCATATTCATATATACGAGTAAATGCAGGATCCTTATCCGCTTGTATTACAGTTTATTTGTGACTATTGCAGGTGAATTAATACCCAGTCACATAAAAAATTATAGGTCCCCGTGTGTAAGTGTCATTCATTATGTACTGGGTTGCTTTTAAAAATCAAAAATCTAAATCAAAATATCTTTATTCCTTGGACTTTATAAAGCACTTAGAAACGTCATACAAATTAAATATAAGAACATGTATAAATCATTACTACTCTAAATCCGCAGAGCTTAGATTCACTTTCATCACACTATCTTGAATGTGAAAGTGAATTTAAGTGCCAGTTCCGGCGACGGGGCTACTTGAGAAGAACTGGCAAGAAACTTAAGGCAGACTCTTTTAATTGCCAATATCGTTACATATCAATACAAGAGCAATTCATTTCCAAATACTTTTATCATTTATGTAATCTGAGATACAATAATAAGCCTTTTGACATAGTCTAGTTTTGATATATTTCTTAAATTTACCCATGGATAATTTAAACGCGTCGTTTGGAAGTTTATTGTAGAAGCGTATACATTGACCTGGGAATGAGTTAGAGATTTTATGGAGCCTAGTAATATGCACAGCGAGTTTCTTTTTATTTCTTAAATTTAATTGATGGAGATCACTGTTTTTTCTAAATTTTGTTTGATTTTTATGAACGTAAATAAGATTTTCATAAATATATTGGAATGTAATGTCATAACATTTATGAAACTAATTGCTGATGTTGTTAGCGCACTTAACTACTTAAGCACCTCCTCCATAGTGTAGTAAGCGCCGCCGTTTGACTCCGTAAAATGAGGGTTCCGTAAAATGTGTACATACATTGACCATACATACATACATTTTGTGAAATAACTACAACTACGGTTTTCGGATTTTTTTCTTTACTTATGCTACCTGACATTGCTTCTTGTCAAATGTCATGATTCTAGGTCAACGGGAAGTACCCTATAGGTTTTGATTCCCTTTGCGGCCGTTCAATAATCACGTGATGCTCAAATAAGGGGGGAAGGGGTTCGGTAAAAATCACTAAATATCACAAGGGGGGAGGGGGGGTGTAGGAAAATATCACGTGTATTTTTTTTTTGTCATACGCGCGATTTCTAAACCGAAAAGCGGCGTGTTGAAGACCTTGACTCGCCGATGCTAGGCAACGAACGAAGTTGAAGACGATACCGGCCTACAACTCCCTGCGTATTCAGTATAATAATGGTTTCAGAGTATTGATGGAGCTGCCACGATTCTGTAGCGCGTCTGGCATGTTCATGCTTGCGCGAACAGCCCGCTTACCACCAACTCTTATTGCGATTCAATAAATGAATAGAATGCTTATTCATACCAATGAATAAGCGACTATTCAATTTGAAATGAGTCGCTTATTCATTGGTATGAATAAGCATTCTATTCAGTTATTGAATCGCAATAAGAGTTGGTGGTAAGGGGGCAGAACTTTTACGCAAAGATAAGGGGTCATCCATAAATTACGTCACACGTTAAGGGGGAAGGGACATGTGTGATACTGTGTGACAACGGGGTGGGTGGGGTCCTAAATTTCGTGACGTGACATTTCAAAATCTATTATAATCTAAGTGTTAAACCACGAACTTTGAACTATTGAGGGGTCAAAAATTTATGAAATTCGTGTGACGTAATTTATGGATGGCCCCTAAGGAAAAAGACAGCATCCTTTTCTTCATGACTGTTGATGAACGGATGGTTTAGAACCTTTGAATCTGAAAAAATATTTTCCGTCCCTTTGTGTGTTCTGCCGATTGTACAATAGAGTGTGTTCAGAGGATATATTTGGCATAATACCCATGGCCTCCTCCTACTGTCGCACCGCTCGCCATTGACAGGGAATTCATCCTCACATATTAGAACCGAAGAGGTCACGTACTGTGCGATTCCAGAGAAGTTCCGTACTATCAAGCTGTGAAATGAACTGCCTGTGGAGGTTTTCTCAGGAGACTACAACGTCAACGTGGGGTTCTTCAAAAGGACGTGAAAACATTTTTATGCTTGTACGTGTAGGGTCGGCAACACGCATGTGATGTTTCTGGTGTTACAGGCGTCCATACAGGGTACAGTGACAGCTTTCCATCAAGCGGACTGTATGTTTGTTTGTCACCTTAGTGATATAACAAAAATCCTTATTAATATTCCAAAAGTTTTAAGATTCTTTGTAGCTACAAAAAATACACGTGATTTGAGGGGGAGGGGGGGGGATTTCCAAGACCTCACCGAGTATCACCAAGGAGGAGGGGGGGTGCTAAAATTGCAAAAAAAACCTCACGTGATAAATGGACGACCCCTTTGCGAATGTCAATGCAGTAAAATGGAACATGGAACATGGACAATATCTTATATCTATATCTTAGGCCGTATCTTTTGATGGTGTCGATTTAGAAGCTTGATTTTTTCACTGCTCTAAGAGATTATAGACCCTGAGTATGTGATATTAATTTTAACTTGATACCTCCACGCGTTTCTAACAAAACGGGTCTTGACAGACGGACGGACGGACAGACAACGGAGTGATCCTATAAGGGTTCTATTTTTTTTCCTTTCGAGGTACGGAAAATCAAAAATCGATGATGTTTTAGGATTAATTCGTCGCACTGCTTAAAAACAATTTATTTCGACACATATCATCATGTGGAACTTTTAAAAAAATATTGTGGGGAGTTGCTTTAATAGTATTTTATACATGACGTTACTAAACAAGAACGTGACCGTTAAGGTTAAACAGTTTTTATATATTTCTCTATATATTAATGGTAAGTCGGGATCCATTCTAGAAATGGAGGCTAAGAGAATTTTGAGCACATGTAGGGCCCCGACTGCTACATGTTTTCTTGTTTTAGGGGTTTTCCATTTCCAAATTACACAGAAAAGCAGTCGGGTTTTTTAGTTTTTACCCGACTGCGTCAGAAGGAGGGTTATGTTTTTCGAGAGTATGTATGTATGTAGTTATGTATGTATAATTGTTTGGCACGCTCTGCAGCCAGGTCATCGAGACCTTTATTTTGATACCCATATTTAGAAGAAAAAAAAAATACTGCAACGACAATTTGGCGGCTCACAGCCGCCATATTGATTTTTTATTTATATTGACGTACCCAGTGTCACTCTCACAGCAAATACGAATCTAACGACACCTCGCAAGCTAAAATTCATCCAGCCGTTCAGGCTGCAGAGCGTGCCAAACAATTATACATACATACATGCATACATACATACTCTCGAAAAGCATAACCTTCCTTCTGTCGCAGTCGGATAAATATATTATAAGTCAAAACACCACCGTATCAGCTGTATGTAACTAAGAGTATAAATTAACATTGTGACGTCACACGCGCTCGTTCGGGAAATATCGGTGGGTTTTGGTAAGTACCTATTGAATTCAAAATAAGTTATAATAGTTTTAAAAACTAAAAAACACGCTTTTAGCACGCACTAAAAATTACAAAATGGATTTAAGTCACGTCACTATTTTTTTCGTATTCCTGACAGCAAACCCTTTCATTTGATACCCATATCATGGGGGTGGATTTCAAACAGCCAGTCCGCCATCTTGGGGAGGCCGCCATATTGGATTTGTAATGACGTTTCTTAGCTAGTCATGTATTGTCATCAGAACTCAGAACGTGTGCAAAATTTCATCCTAATCGGAGACCGGGAAGTGGGTCAAATTAAGATTCCAAGATTTTCTTACATACATAGTTACAAGTGAAGCTGATAAAAGCGTGTTAAAAATATTTTCGTAATAAAAAAATATTATCAGTTCGATATAGTTAACTTTTCAATTAAAGTGAAAAAAATAAAACTAAAAATTGTTTTGTGAAAAACTTATAAGTAAGTGACCTTTCCATTTATTACAAATAAATTTTTTCAAAAGCCCAATTACCTATCTACCATAGCTGGGCACCGTTAATTAAACAGTTAACTTCGTTAATCGCTAATCCGTTACTGAAAAAGTTAACTTCGTTAAAAGTTAAAGCGTTATAAATTTTTTCAAAAGCCCAATTACCTATCTACCATAGCTGGGCACCGTTAATTAAACAGTTAACTTCGTTAATCGCTAATCCGTTACTGAAAAAGTTAACTTCGTTAAAAGTTAAAGCGTTACAGTACACAAAATTTACCGAAAGTTACCGTTAATCGTTAATCCGTTAACACGTGATAAAAATTGCATCATCTTATAAAAACTGTTGGTTTTGGAAGTTAACAGGTTAGAAACAAAAAAAGACGTATAATTATTAGAGTGTGTAATATAGGCATGTTGACAAACAATGGGTTTTCATTCATTTGGATTAAGATTCGTCTGTTGTATGTGAAGGACGTTTCGGCTGTAGTATATCCTTGCCCGTGGAGAAAAGAGGTTCAACTGCAGCGCTTGAGGGTACAGCAGTATTATATTTAATAAATAGATTTGCAAATATCTGTACCCCGAGTAATGCCGCATAATTTAACGAGTCTTTTGACTTCATGTCTTTTCTGACTTCATCTTTATTGACTTCATGTCTAGCCACATTTTGACGAGACTTTGATTGGTGGCTCTTAGGTTTTTCTTTAGACTGAAATACAGAATTACTCCGCCACTCAAACTATCTCCGTTCTTCGAACTTTCAACAGCAAAATAGTGTCATTTCACTCACGGCACGCGCCGAGCCGCACTTGTCAATCGGATCGAGCGTAGTACCTACATGTCAGTACGGTATCTGTGCTGGATTAACGATTAACGGATTTTGGGAAATTTAACGGAAGTTAACGAGTCCGTTAACATATTTTTAAGTTAACTTAAAAGTTAATCCGTTACTCGAAATGTTAGCTTCGTTAATTAACGATTAACGAGTTAATGCCCACCTATGCTATCTACCTACTACTAAATTAAATCTCTGCCACAAATTTAAGCTGTACTTTGATTTTAGTTATCAGAAAATCCGATGGCAATCGGTGTCAGCTCAGACGGTAGGCCCTTGAACGTGAAGTACAAGAAATTATTTTACAACAGAACTTATATATTCTTAACATACTATTTTAAAATTTCCCCCTTCCTTGCATCCGTCGTTGTAAGAAAGTTGTACCGTGTGGTATGAAAAAGTGAAATTAATTTTTGTTTTTGTTATAAATACATATTTCCAATGCGAAAATCATCGTAGATAGTGTCATACCAGATACTAACAAATACCATGGAACGATAAGGAATGGCGGTTGTGTACGGTCACCACCAAAACGATGCTTAACTGCCTGCTCATAGAACAGATCGTTCGTTACTTTGTCGAGCAATCCACTCTCCCTCATACGCATTGCAAGTTCTTGAAATTCATCTCGCATAGGAAAGCCTTTGCTAAAATAAATAGCGTTTAAAATTTTACTCATCGGCGAAAATGCATATAATTTAGACGTACCCCATGCATTAAAGAATTTATGACGATTATAATAATAATGATGATACGTAACGATAGTGAACATGTCATATGTATCGCTCACTGTTCTTATGCTTTGAAAGTAATGTTGACAGACCTTTCGTTTGTCGTTCGCATCAACGTATTTGTACAATCCTTCTGATGTTAAGAACTCACGAATCAACGAGCTCACACACGGCTTTATCTTGTAAGTAATCAAGTCCTTATCGTTGGAAATTTGGTAGCTCATGGCAGGTTTTGTTGTTAGGCTGTACAGAGCTGATTGATAATACGAGTTAATTAAATATGCATACCAAACCCATACGATAAATGCACATTTAATAGCACCACTCGTGGGTATCTTATGTCCGTGTGAAAATAAACTATCCCACATTATAAGCATCAGGGAACTCTTGTCTTTCACTCGAAGGACCACTACAAAGAAAAGGAAACATATTATGAACGATACGATAGTCATAATCCAGACAGTTGGAGAAAATTCTAAATATACATTCTTCCATGGCATTACACGTTGCGCCTTCTTGACCATAACTCTAAACTCGTCCACGAATACTGCGTGAACATAGATGTAATCGGTAACCTCTGCTCGAGACTTCATCAATACCATTCCTCCAAATATTAAGTCTATCTCGTTTTGTTCAATCAGATCTGCTTCGATATCTATGAAATGTTCGTTGTTAGCAGAATACGTGTAATTCAATTTGAATTGTCGTATGTTACTAATGGTGCCCATGACGTATTGCTCCATCCCGGTCAATGCAGTGGTATCAACGTTTGGATCAATACTGAAAGGCGGCCAGTGGAATGCTACGGCATTAAGTGTGCAATTTCTAAGTCCTGTTATTAACTTTACTGGGAAAATATCTGTAACAACAGGACTGCTACATTTTCCATAAGAAATAATTTCATCAAATCTTTTCCCGCATCCATAATTATCGTAAGGATTGTAAGTGAACAGTTCAAGATTACTCGTTCCATTTATAACAACGACGTTGATTACGTGAAGGTCTAATAATAGCTTGAATAAATCGTACAATTTCCCATCTCCTGATTTGATTATTACAACGAATTTGGCCAAGGGATTCCATCCTGCCTCATGTGTCAAATTCTTGAAATATTCTATGAAATCTTGGACTCCTCTAGCGACTACGACATATCCTTGATTGTACACTTCCAGTTTATTCCATGTTCGCGATATAATTGATACGTGCAAGCGTCTATTTAACACTCTGGCCAAATCATGGTCATCAGATTTCAGATCAATGAAGGATAGTTGGCATTTCTTGGAGTAATATTTTTCCACAATATCTTCAAGGCAATTTTGTATGTCATTAGTACTTTCATTGTACATAGATATTTTACAAAATACTAAATGAAACAGCACTAATATTATGTAGAAGCCGAACATTATCATCGGTGATGGTTATGAACACTGGTATTATTGTGGACTCACGCAGTCATAATGTCCACATCAACCTGTAATTAAATTACATAATGACTGTCTTTAAATAACATAAATCATTGCATCAGTATTATCACTCAAACAAAATATATTATTATAATAATTTGTTATCTACGAATAGCCTCTGCCCCGCGTCTTTACCTGAGAACACAGCGCTATGCGTAAAAAGTATTCTTATCATCATCAGCAGCAGGTATCTACCCACTGTTGGATATAAGCCTTCCCCAATGCTTTCCACCAAATACGATCCTCTGCCTTCCGCATCCAGCCGCTGACTTAAGGTCATCGGACCATCTAGAAGGAGGGCGTCCAACGCTTCGTCGTCCTACAAAAAATTGTTGCATAGAAATATTCGAGCGCGTCAGATATTGATAGTGCATATTAGTGCAGGCGCCACAGGTAGTTGAGTGTGCAAAATATGAGGACCGCATTCTATAAACAGTTTTGAATTCAGAAAAGCTTGTAGATTATGAATCTGAATGTTGCCAGGAAGTTTCTTGGTCCAATTTTTTTTTATACCCCATTCCCTTGGATATCTGAACAAATGCTTTACAACAATTTTAATCATTGTTTTATTGAAAATATCCAATTGTTTCTTATGATTAAAGATACTTATAGCTACTAAGTGGAAATAAAAAAAAACAAAAAAAAAATTAAACAAATATTGCTGAAAAAAAAAACATAAATGAAAATTTTTACATATGTAATCAAAAATTTTCATTTATATTTGTACAGTTTGTTTTTTTACCCTCGACGGAACGGAGACGGTATATGCGTTATTTGGCAGTTTTATAGTAACTTGAATACTTATTTATATTTATGTTGAAATTTAAAATAGAGATGGCAGCCCCCGACGGATTTTCTTGGATTTTTTATTAGGTTCATAGCATAATTCATAGCATAAATTCTTTAAGTCGGGGGTTTCAAAATTATTTTATCCTTTTTCAATTACGTTTTAACCGTCGTGTTATTTCAAAATTTTTAATTTTGTTTTTATTTCAAACTTTTTAGAGAGCAAGCTTAGGTATTACAATTGAAAACCGCATCAGAATCAGATTAGTAGTTTTGGTTTTGCACAAACAAATGTTTACTGCAGCGCCCTCTGGTGAGTTGTCACTGTAACATCTATCTAAGAATATGCAACAATCAAACTCGAACCCATCACTGAAAACCGCATCAAAATCGGACTCGTAGTTTTGGAGATAAATGGCAACATTGGTTGCACAAACAAATGATTACTGCAGCGCCCTCTGGTGAGTTGTCACCGTAATACCTATTTAAGAACATGCACCAATCAAACTCGAACCCATCACTGAAAACCGCATCAAAATCGGACTCGTAGTTTTGGAGATATTTATTGGCATTTGGCAACATTGGTTTCACAAACAAATGTTTACTGCAGCGCCCCCTGGTGAGTTGTCACTGTAATACCTATCTAAGAACATGCACCAATCAAAACCAAACCCGTCACTGAAAACCGCATCTAAATCGGACTCGTAGTTTTGGAGATAAATGACAACATTGGTTTTACAAACAAATGCTTACTGCAGTGCCCCCTGGTGAGTTGTCACCATAACACCTATCTAAGAACATGCACCAATCAAACCCGAACCCATCACTGAAAACCGCATCTAAATCGAACTCGTAGTTTTGGAGATAAATGGCAACATTTATTTGCACAAACATCCTTAGCACCCCAAACGCATGTACAGTCTCCGTTCCGCCGCGGGTAAAAATAAAAAACCGGACAAGTGCGAGTCGGACTCGCCCACCGAGGGTTCCGTAGGTACGTAGTAGCATTATTACTTCGAAAAAAATAAATAAAATATATTTTGCAATGTGTACATCAAGCACTTTCATATGATACCCCATTTGAACTAGTAGTTTCAATTTGAAATTTCGACACCCTATAAAAGATATAGACCTCCTATTTTTTAAGATCTATTTACAAATGTATAGTTTTGAGATTTATTCCTGTACTTGTAGTCTATAACAATGTTACTTGCCAAATTTCATAGTTCTAGGCCAACGGGAAGTACCCTGGTAGGAAGGTTTTGATTCCCTTGAGTGTGTCGAAATATGCGTTTTTTGCTGAATAAACGGCCGTAACTTTTTTCTACAAGTTTGATTTTTTTACAACTTCATGGGACCGTAGACCTGAGTATACAGTTCAAATTTCAGCTTGATACCTCCACGCATTCTCGACATAGAAATTCTTGACAGACAAACAGACAGACAGACGGACAACAAAGTGATCTTATAAGGGTTCTGTTTTTCCTTTTGAGGTACGGAACCCTAAAAAGTGTTAAAAAGAAATAATAATAATAATACTAACAAAACATGCAAATCCTTATTATGCAAAATGTAGATAGATACACATTCTCCTAAAAATGGAAAGTGTATTGCCGGTCCTCACATTTTGCATACTCAACTTCCTTTTGCTTATGCGTTATTGTACATTCAAGTGCATTTTATAAATTACTCCTTTGTTTTCCTTATTATAAAAGTGATTGGCATTTACATTTGATCTTTGATTTATTTTCTACATCAGTGTTTCTGGGAAGTCGGCACTGATCCATATGGAACTCCTACTATTATATTATGGAAGTCCGTTCAGTCAGTTCTCCTTCCTCTCTCACCTAAAATATTCGATTTGCGAGACAGGACTCTACAAGCTATGGGGTAGAGATGTCCTTGTCTTGCACAGGAGGCCTTTGTGCCACACCTTATCAAAGGCTGTTTGTATGTCCAGAAACACGGCAGAGCAGTATTCTTTTTTTTTTTTCAAAAGAGGATCGTATAGGTCGATCGATAAGATTTTTGTAATCATTTTATGTAATTATTTCTTTTTATAAAAAAAAATACATAAAATATCCTTTTATGTAATATATTTTTTTTTTCACCATTTTTTTTTGTCTTTTTATTTCCACTTAGTAGCTATAAGTATCTTTAATCATATGAAACAATTGAAAATTTTCAATAAAACAATGATTAAAATTGTTGTAAAGCATTTGTTCAGTCCATTTACTCGATATCCAAGGGAATGGGGTATAAAAAAAAATTGGACCAAGAAACTTCCTGGCAACATTCAGAATCATATTCTACAAGCTTTTCTGAATTCAAAACTGTTTATAGAATGCGGTCCTCATATTTTGCACACTCAACTCCATACAGTGCCCGCTCTATATATCCCACGTATACATTCAGCCTTCTCTGTCAAATAGTCATTCGCCGTTTTGTCATCCAGATCTTTCATTTCTATCATCTTGTTCACTATTTGTTCCTTGAAGGCATATGCAATGTCGTGCTTTTCTAACATATATACTTTTTTCTATGTCTTTTAATAGTAACACGAATTCGAAGACACTTTAGGAATACGGAGGCACTTTGCAAAAAAGCCTTTGTCTTTACGGCTTCCGTAGCCCCACCCACTATGCAAGCCTGCACTCGTCCTACCCGAGTACCCAAAAATACATCATATTGTTTTCTAAATGTGAAAAACCTAGCCATTTTGTAAGCAATACACACAGGAACTAATCTGTAAACAAAAATAAACTTGTATATTCATTGATGTGGCAACTTAAAAAAATAATAGACTTATTCTCGAACTTGAGCATCCAATAGGCTATTTGACTTTTTTTTTTTTTGGTTTGATATGGTATGCCTTATTTCGGCACTGCCCAGTTCTCAGATCTTGATTTTAACTAGACAAATTGTCGTTAATTTGTCGAAATTTGTCGCCCAAAGCAAAAAATTTGTCGGTGTCCCGTTAAAGAGTTATAAGGTTTTTTTTTGTGGCAGTGCCGAAATAAGCTTATTTCGGCACAGCCCACTCGGGATCTATTCAACTACAAAACATAGCGAAGATATGATTTTCCCCACTCGTCAATTTGTCGAATTCATACAAGTATTACATACCAAGTATCAGAATTAGTCGACCTCCCGTTAAATAGTTATAAGTATTTTTTTGTGACAGTGCCGAAATAAGCCTTATTTCGGCACTGCCCAAAAAAACTACACCACCTAGCGAAAATCTGATTTCACCCAGATGTTGCCTTGAATTTGTCGAAATTTGTCGGATATAAAACACAACTGATCGATGCGTAATTAAAAAGTTACACGCATTATAATAATTCTCATAATAAGTATAGTCCGAGATCTTGCATCAAAATTATATCATGCACAAAATGCAACAGTAAACGTTTTATTTCCTTCCTTTTTCAGAGTCTGGAAAAGTTTGTCAATGCATGCAACTGTTTTCTGATCTACGAATGCTTTAGGTGTTCTTTAGCACTACATTAGTTGCTTTTTACGATAGCCATATGTGAATGGGGTGGTGTTATTCTACTCTGCCTACGGTAGGCTCTCTGACTACAACGTGAATTATTACACAAAAAAAACCTTATAACTCTTTAACGGGAGACCGACAAATTTTTAGCTTTGGGCGACAAATTAACGACTAATTTTTTGTCTAGTTAAAATCAAGATCTGAGACCTGGGCAGTGCCGAAATAAGGCACACTTTGATATGTTGGGACGTCTCAATAATATAACCATAGGTGAAAGAATTACTTCGATAGCACAAAAATCTCTCGAGATATGTTAATTTAAAAATCACAATCTTGGATTTTACCGAAAACGCTCCATACAAAAGGCTACTGAGTATTGACGTCACAGGTTAGTATTTTGTATGAATCAAATCAGAAATTTGTACGACAGCTATGTTAAATATTACGTTTATGTAATTAGTATCATAATAAAAGTTATTGTATTTTTTATTGCTTTTCCAATGGAAATATATTTTTTTATAATTTCATACTTAAAAATGGACTTTCCCGCCAAACTTTGATCGACCCTAAAATAAGTCGGACGGAAGATATCAGAATAAAAGTTTGCAGATCTTTATAGTTTTGTGTATTTTACGATATTGTTATATAATTTTTGAACATTGTCAAATAGCCTATTGCGAGCGAAGCAAGGAAACGAATTCGAGGGATATCACTATTATGAAATAAAACACTAATGAAATATCAGTCAGTCACTTTAATAAATAATATGTCATGTAAAAAATCACAATATTGGACAATTGTACATAAAATGAATATAACATACAAAATTATAATTAGCTTAAAGAAAGTGACTTGGTATTTGAAAACATAGAACTACCATGAACAAACAACCAACCACCGTGTTGTTACAATCGACCATCGAGCACAGATCGGGGGTAGAATGTTAAGGGTTCCCTGCTGTTAACTAGCTCCACTCGAGTGCAAAATTCCTTAGTACCCTCTAGTTCAATTGGTCAGTTCAATCGTTGAACTAGTGAGACTTTTTTTCTCAGTAGTTCAACTTGGTACAATCCTCCCGAAAGTTGAACTACTGCGACAAAAAAGTTCTACTTACCACTTTTAATTACTGACTAGTTATACAATTAAACAAAGAACAAAAAGAAACTTATAATGATCTATGGGATACACGCGACGCATAACGAAGATTATCAAAAAACTGTCTTGAGTGATTGTTCATTAGGCTGCAAACAACTGTTTTTGATAAAACGTTATATTTAGATGTTGAGCTAAAATGTGTCAACCCGCCCTTTTTGTTCAAAAACGACAAATTTTGTTTCAACAACTACATGATAAATTTTAGAAGGTATAAAGAACTATGGATCATAATAAACAATTCAGTAATACAAATTTTTGAATAGTTGTGAGTTTAGCAAATAAATTAATTATTAATCGAATGCCGCTCTTGTTACATCAGGGACCTCTTTCTTTAATCAGTAGGTATGTTTGGCCAAAAGGCTATGGGCATTTCACTCGCTATTCTGATATATTTAAACGACAACTCAAATATATTCCGTATACACGGCATCTTACGATCACCACGCATCAATAAAATTTTTGGTCTCATGGGAATAGACCAATAAAACCAATAAACTCGTATTATAGTCATAGAGCTGGTGAGAACAACTGTTTTGAGATCTGGGAACGACCCTTTCGGACAGACCCGTGAACATCACATGTGGTACATACGTAGGGTGAAACGATAAGTCATTTCACTCGATTATTTATAAAAATATGTATGAAAGTGATCTTTTTATTACACCACAAAACAATACACAGGAAAATTAAACAGTAGACAAATAAATTAAACAGTATAAAGGCGGGCTTATCTCTGAAAGAGATCTCTTCCAGACAACCGTAGAGTGCTTGAAGAAGATTACAGTTTTTACTGAAAAGCGGGTGAAAGATATAAGGGCTGGAAGTATTACCCTCTAGATATTTCTAGAACAGTCCAGAACATTCGAAAGTATTCAAATGTATTCCAGAACATTCTGGAATATTAGGGAATAGTTTGGAACGTCCGGGAAC
The DNA here is from genome assembly GCA_937001555.2 of Hypsopygia costalis. Lineage (NCBI taxonomy): Eukaryota > Metazoa > Arthropoda > Insecta > Lepidoptera > Pyralidae > Hypsopygia > Hypsopygia costalis. Next base: position 23,297,797 of record OW443338.2, on the reverse strand, counting down.
ATCCCGAACCATTGTAAAATATTTAAAATTACTCTCAAGTGTTCTGAAATGTTTTGGAACACTGTGGATCTATCCGAAATTTTGATGTTTCCCTTTACCATACCTTTGGTACGACGACTTGGCACTCATCATATGACAATTTTATGATATTAGCATGATAATAATATTATGATATTATCATGTGATGAAGGCCAAGTCGTCATGAGTGGAAGTTTACTATGAACTGTGTCTAGTAGCTATATTTAACCATTTCAGTGCTGGAAATGCCTGCAGCATTTCTTGATTTTAAAAAAGAGGGGAAGAGGGGGCTGACTATTTTTAAATGAGGGAAAGGTGCTGGCTGTATATTATCTAGCTTTTTAATTCCCAACCTTACACTTGACCTCTTCTACTTTAAAGTACAAGACGTCAATTTATAAACATTTTAAATAGGTACATACCTTACCCGTAATTTGACTGTCCCACACATTGTAAAATAAACTTACTTTTCGCCCACTCTTAATTTGCAGTATTAAAATCACAAACATGTAATTCCAGAGACAATACAAATAAATGGTAACATCGGGTTGATATGACGATTTATTAAATACAATTTCTGTCACTACTTTAGCAAAGGCGAATGATAAGGACAGAAATATAATATCCCATAGTAAAATAAAAACCAATGTCTTAAATAGCAATGTGATTTTGAAACAATGTAATTACCCTGAAACATCCAGCAATTGTTCAAAAAAAACCTTGAAGCTTCGTATCCGCTAGGCATCAATTGACGCGCAACACATGACGCTCAACAACATCGGCAACGTTGCACAACAACGCGCGACGCATAACAAAAATACGCAACATTATTTGTTTCCTTGCGATGCGACATGCAGTTGAGCACCTAATGTTGTCATAAGCGCTCGCAAAAATGTCCGCATCACCGGAGCAACGTTGCGTAGTGGATTCGAGGCTTTAAAAATATACAGCAATAAACAATAGTTGCTTTGTAGATCTATCATATATCATCTAGATATCACAAAATAAACGAAATCTGCAATTTAACATTAAGTAATAATTTACAAAAGATAATAGCAGATATTGCAGACATTTTACAATTTACCAAAATTGCGTTATTGTAGCAGCTGTCATAACGAGCCATTAAAGCTGCATATAGACATAGTATCTTCTATAAAAGCTGCATTTATGCTGCATACAGTGTTTTCAATGATTTATTTATAGCGCAGCTTTCAGAAAATATGAAAATTCGGTGGAAAATTAGGATTTTTCTGTTATTAATTTCATTCAATCCATCTGTGTTTACGACATAAAAAATCCTACTAATAATATTAACAAACAAAAACAAACTTTTGTGAATATGTATGAATAAATATTTCTGAACAATTTACACACAATCTAGTCCCAAATTATGAGCAAAGCTTGTACTATGGGTACTAGACAACTCATAAATGTACTTAGATACATTTCTTTTTGCAAATACATATTTATAGTACATAGAAAACAACCAGGTCAAGTCAAACAGACATGTTCATGCACACAAATGTTTGTCTTGTGCGCGGACGAACCTTACGATTGATACATAGTATATTTTCTTTCCATGCACTCTATTCACGAGAGGCGGAGCTGCGGGTAGAAGCTAGTATCAGATAATGACAGTGTGATAGACATATCAACACAGAAAACTCCAAACTTTCGACCGTATCTTCGTAATTTCATATAAGGGTACGTGTATGCCTCCAGTCTATGCCTAATGTGAGCATTGTACAGTCTAGTAATAAACATCCCGAAATAAACCATGGCGCCTGTAACGTTGTATGATTACATTTTTGATCAGTCTGTATTTTAACATACACTAATTCTACCCAATAGACTTAGCTATCAATATAGTCCGAGATCCGTCAGCTAGCTTGCAGCTTCTGCAGGTATTTTTTTATTTATTAAAAAAAACTTTATTGCATGTTGCATAAACAGATAATATTAAAACAAGTTTTATGTGTATGCTGCCCATTGTAATCTGTGCAGTAGTTTTTAAGTCTAGTAGTGTTTCAGTTTGCGACGAACGTAACGTAACGAACGTAAGTCTGTCTTAGTTTTTTTAACAAAATTTGACCAATTGTATTGAAATTTCACCATTTTTTTTGTAAGAGAATCATCCTCTTTACCTAATTTAAAATTATTAGAATTTTGTATTTTTTATTTCTAAATAAAGTATTTTGTTTAGTATGATTGTTTTTTTTGTAAACTATAGTCATGATAAGTTATCGATAATAAATATCAACATGTCACCATCTCTTTTCTCTTCATCCGAAGAGAAAAGAGATGGTGGGAAGGTCACCACCGCCACCCGCTTACGTTGCATTCCGTTGTCCTTTACAGAATAATTCTCTTTGAAATTTGCAAATATGACAAGTCTTGTAGACTAGGTGGTCTGTCTGTGTTTTCATTAATCATTCATTTGAATTAAGTTTTATTAAAAAATAAATACCTACAGAATCTAACTGCCGGCTCTTAGGGTATTACTTAAAAACTAGAATATTATTAATAAGTATTTAATTATTTCCTCTCAATCGTTTAACTAATGAAATATTTAACTTTGAAGTGTTTCATTAGTTAAACGCTTGAGAGGAAATAACTGACAAAATATATTATCACGAACTGGTCCGTGAGCCAGCAACAGATTTTCCTGACCAATTTCCTCTGAAGCGATAACTCTGAATATATTCACTCTCTGAAATAATTCACGAGTTATCGCTTGAGAGGAAATGACTGACAAAATATACACATCTGGCTCACGGACTAGTTGCTTTAGGCCATTTGTCCACTGTATCCGTCACGGATCCGGCGTTCTTTATAACGCCGGATCCGTGACGGATACAGTACCGGAGAAACAGTCATATATTTTTATGGAAGTTTCACTCGATGCGTCAAAAATCCCGATGACGAATCTCGCACACATGGACGTCCATATAAAAATATGGGAGCTTCGTTCCATCGAAACACCGGATCCATGACGAATATATTGAACATGCTTTAGAGATACGGTTTTTAAATAGCGGTAATCACACAACGTCACAAGTATATTAATAGTTTAACATATCATAGAGAATGAAATGAGCTTCGATCACCGGCTCCGGTGCGTGACGGCCTCGGCGCCGTGCCGGACGAACCGGAACATGCCGTTCGATATCGCGACTACGGGGGAGAATAACCGCAGGGGGTACTCGCTGTGGACAAGGGCATTTCATCGAAAACTTAGTACAGGGGCCTTACCTTCGACGCTGAATCCGATTATCATCGGGTTTTTTGATTACTAAAAATAAATTTGGGGTGTAAGTGGTTCATCAACATCTTTGAATCAAAGCCAACTTCACCTGCACGCGGTGCACCCTGCTGAATGACAATCGAAGCACTGGAGAAAAGAGGTAGGGAGCGTAATTGGAAAAGCTACCCGACTGGGGAATGTACCTCCACCTCACAGAATACCGCAGCCAAATAACGGTTCCCTTGAGGGCTGTTGCGTTCCTGCGAGTGAGTGAGGTCACCAGAAAGGAAGATGCTGCGATGGCAGCGGGGGTGGCGGCGCGCGAGCGATATTTTATGTTGCGAGCGTTAATATGGCTACGGTAACCGCTTCACATCAGGCGGGCCGTATGCTTGTCTGCCACCCGTCGTAGTATAAAAAAAAATGTTTTTTTTAAATTAATTCGGCCATAAGACCTTTGTGCAAATATCATGATTTATTAATCGGGTCATATATTTTAGTAAAAAAAAAACTAGATCCATCTCAAAAGAAGATCATCGTCCGGGTGAGTGCCTGCACATGTATAATATGTTCCTAGATTATTGACGAGGTTTTCTCAGGAGACTACAGCATGGGGTTCTTCAAAAAGGGCGTGAAGAGGTTTTTACAGGGTCGGCAACGCGCGTGTGATGCCTCTCTGGTGTTACAAGCGTTCATAGGCTACGGTAACTGCTTTCCATCAGGCGGTCCGTATGCTTGTTTGCCACTTTAGTGGTATATAAAAAAATGGACTGACCCTTTATTATTATTTTTTTTGAGTTGTGAGTTTTAAATGTACAAATGTAATTTCTTACCTTCCTATAACAGGCGTAGCTTCGTTACCGCTAAGTATGAACACGGGGAAGAATATTGAGAATACGCATCCGCTGAAACAAATATGTCCTCGAATGAATAGAACATAAGGCTACTTGTGCACCAGAGATGTGCGAGGTAGCCAATTAGTACACGAGAAAAAACAACAAATTATAATTTTCCTAGTCTCGCTCAGCTTAAAAATCTAGTGTAAGGCTCAATTTACACCGCCGCGGAATGGAATAGAAGCGACTTTTTGCAACGAAATTGTTTATAGCATAATGAACTTCATGTCAATTGTATAACTTATAAACTTAAATACGAGCCAAAAAAAAGGTCGCGTCTTCGGGGGAATCCTCGGGCATTCTTGAGAATTCCCCTAGCTAGTGTCAGTGCCGTGCATGAAATCCGCGGGAAGTGGCGCGAATGGCCTGCATTAGTTTTTTAAACAAAATAATAAACTAATAGACGTCTACTGATGCAGGCAAACAAAAAATAAAAGATTTAAACGAAGAGGAGAGGAGATCTAGAAACAAAACTAAAAAACCAGAGGGATTGAAAATGTGCGAGACAAAGAGAAGGACCGAGAGGAAAGGAAAGAGCCTCCTCTTCTTGAAGTAGGGAGAAATCAGGGAGATAGATTGTGGCAGAGTGAGACGCAAGAAGGACGGGAGGGGGAGAGAAAGATTTGCATTTTAAAACTCACCTTATAATATATGACTGTGGAATCTGAGTCAGTACAGCCAACGGTAGCCCGAACCCGAGGAAATAAGGCCAGTTGGTCTCAATGAAAGTTAGCCTTTTATGCAATTCCCAGCCCATATTGAACCACTTGTACTCGAACGAGTACAGTGAGTATAGCAAGCACATATGCACCAGGCATAATAGCTCGCCTATGTATGTTATTGGCAACATACTGACTAACATACTCTGGAAAAAATAACATTTTATTATTGACATAAATCGTGAACTTTGTGATAGGATGATACTGAAGGCTATTTACTACTAGCGGCCCGCCCATGCTTTGCTGTGGCTGAATCTTCCCGTCCCCATCTCATTCCTATGGATTTGCCATACAGGGACCGTACCGCCGAAACTGAAGCCGATTACCATCTGATTTTTATTGCGAAAATCAACTTTAGCTTAGATTGGCGATAATTGTGTTTAGATTAGCTGGTAGAAACCATGGAGCTCTACCGACTAAGCTGAAGATGTTTGTCAATAACTTAAACCTAAGATCTATTTTCGCGATGAAAAAATCGGATGGTAATGGGCTTCAGCTTCGACGGTATTGATTTTGAATTTGAAGCCCTGATTTTGTCGTGACAATTTCATCATAATTTTGTTTCATTAGATAGTTTTTCTTATGTATGAATTCTGCTGTTCGGGATGGAGGACAAATCCAACAAATCAAAGATCATAAAAATCGGTCTAGCTCTTCTTAAGTTATAAATGGTGTAACTAGATCATTAACTTTTTTTATGTATTGAAATAGATATATAAAAGACAACCGTTACTGACTGGTCTATCATGGCACAGCTCAAACGACTGGACAGATCGGGTTGAAATTTCCCTTCCGGACCATTTAGATTTGAAAGATAGAAGCTTTTTTCCTAAATTTTCACCTCTTTTTTAGCGAATTAGAAGAGTGCTTGAAACCTTACCTGTACTAAAAATAAGGCTTGCACAAGCAAGCTGAACAACGAGTCAGCGATAATCTTGCTGACGCTCGACATAAACTGCGGGCGCCCTCTTCGGTGCCTGTATGCAGAGTCAGCTATATCCTGATAAGAAGAATATAATAAAGAAATAAATTACGTCAGGTTGCACACAAGCATACGGCCCGCCTGCTGTGAAGCGGTGTCGCCACAAGAAAAGCCGCTCGCGCGCCGCCACACACTCACTCGTAGGAACAGAACAACCCTCAAGGGAATTGTTATTTGGCTGCGGTATTCTGTGAGGTGGAGGTTCTTCACCAGTCGGGCCGCTTACAAATACGCTGTACCCTGTCTCTCTATAGCCAGAGCCTCTTTCGGTAGTCGGTAGGTAGGCAGTCCCACCGGCATCGCTCAACAACTAATATATGCATCTCTTTCATTCACCTGCGATCTATATCTATTATACGTTTCTTGAGCGAGAAAATAGTCAATAGTTGTCGTATTCTCGCCGGCGCCGGTAGGCGGCCACAATGGCAGAGTGCTTTTTTTGATCACATTTAGAGATGGGCAAAATGCAATGCATTTACAATAAGTGCCCAGTAAGTGCCTGTACATGCCCAATAAATGCCTAGTTTTGGGCATAAATACAAACGTAGTATAAAAAAAAGCTTGTTAGAAGGGCTAGACAGCTGATAAACATACTTGACAGAGATTACCCACACAAAGAAAAACAGACATGTTCATGCACACAAATAATTGTCTCTTGTGTACGACTCTCAATGCAAAAGTAGCTATTGCTAGCGATCTGACTACCGGGCTCGACGTAGTAATTCCATACATTTTCAACAACTTAAAAACAAGTTTATGACAAAATAAAAAATATTGTAAAATTCCCAAATTACCTGAAACCATAAACTATTGACGAGTCTGCTCAACAAGAACAGTGGTAACACCCATATCATCCGGAAGGTCATCGAGAGGAACGGCTGCATCCATCCCCAGACATTGTGGGCCACCCCTGGGTTGTGCCCAAACACTACTGTCACTAAGTACTTGACTGCCGGCAACAAGGCATATTCAAATATCAATATACTAAGCAAAAATATAAATCCATTTAGGACACATGATTGCAACACCCTTGTAAGTACTTTTGATTCCCTGAAAAAGAAAAGTTATTATTGTAAACTGGAATATGGGTCCCCTCTCAATTGAAGGGGTTTAGAGCATACTCCACCACGCTGCTCAACTGCAGGTTGGCGGAGCAACTACATTTACTATATATATATAGCGGAGAACTGGCAATGTATATCTATAAAAAATAAATAAAATAAATATTTCTGGACAATTTACACAGCGCCATCTAGTCCCACATTAAGCGGAAAGCTTGTGTTATGGGTACTAGACAACTGATAAATGTACTTAAATACATTTTTTTTTTGTAAATATGTTACGTACATATTAAACTTATAATACATAAAAAACGCCCAGACCAAGACAAACAGACATGTTCATAACAAATGTTTGCCTTGTGCGGGGATCGAACCCGCGAACTCGGAGTCAAAGCGGCTATTGCTAACCATTCGACCACCGAGCTCGTCATCTATATTATTAATGCGCGAAGCAAAAACTTTTACCGCTTTTTCCGAAAATTGCGCATATAAGGAGGAGTATGAAATTTCGCACACTTATAATAGGTAGGGGAAAAAGTCTTTTCGCATTATAGTATGTATGAACTTGTAATAAAATCTCTTTGGTTATACCATTTGTATCTGGCAGGTTTTGATATCTTTAAAAAGTTTAAATCTTAAAAAAGATAATTCCAAATTCAAATTAGGTAAATGTGTGATTTTCATTTGTTTTTTTTACTGTCAAGATGAGTGAATCTAATGATGAAATTCGATTCATTTTAAAATTTTACTATAAAAAAGGTAAAAATGCAACGCAAGTTGCGAAAAAAATTTGTGACGTTTATGGACCTAGTGCAGTGTCTGTGAGAGTAGCACAAATTTGGTTTAAGCGTTTTCAATCAGGCAATTTTGATATGAAAGATGCACGTCGCTCTGGTCGCCCTGTTACGGATAAAATGGATGCCATTTTTGAAAAAGTGGAGCAAGATCGGCATATTAGTAGTTACGACGTAGCTGAAGAATTAGGAATTGACCACAAAACAGTTTTGGCGCATTTGAAAAAAGCTAGGTACACTAAAAAGCTCGATATTTGGGTGCCTCACGATCTTACTGAAAGAAACCTAATGAACCGTGTACTCATTTGCGATTCTTTACTACGACGTAATGAAAGCGAACCGTTTTTGAAGAAACTTATAACTGGTGATGAAAAGTGGATCACGTACGACAAGAACGTGCGAAAAAGGTCGTGGTCAAAGGCCGGTCAAGCTTCACAGACTCTGGCAAAACCCGGGTTAACCCGCAACAAGGTGATGCTGTGTGTATGGTGGGATTGGAAGGGCATTATTCATTATGAGCTGTTACCGCCAGGCAGGACTATCGATTTTGAACTCTACTGTGAACAAGTGATGAGATTAAAGCAAAAAGTTGAGAGAAAGCGGCCGGAATTAATTGACAGAAGGGGTGTGATTTTTCATCATGATAACGCTAGACCTCACACATCTTTAGCCACTCAGCAAAAAATAAGAGAGTTTGACTGGGAGGTGTTAATGCATCCGCCGTATAGTCCTGACCTTGCACCTTCTGATTTCCACCTGTTTCGGTCTCTGCAGAATTCTTTAGGCAATGTCAGGTTAACATCACTAGAAGACTGCTAAAACCACTTGTCGTGGTTTTTTGAACAGAAGTCCCAAAATTTCTATAGTAATGGGATCATGTCTCTACCTACAAGATGGCAAAAAGTTATCGAACAAAATGGCACCTACATACTTTAGTTAAATGTAAATAAACTTTATTAAAAATGTTTTGAATTTTCAAATACGAAAAGACTTTTTCCCCAACCTAATAGTTTATATAGAGAAGGATTGTAGAATGCTAATACTTTTTTACAAATTATGCAAAAAAAAATTACATTAAATCAATAAAAAAAAACATTACACACTCTACTATGTATTTGACACACACACATGTATACTCTTTTGTTCATTGTTCAGTCAAGTCATAATTTAATTACTTATGGTTGAATTTCAACCAGGGACTCCTCCAACTCAAAAACACCTTCATAAAGGATACACATTCATAACGGTAACATATTCAATCTGTTACAGAATTATTCCTGTAACACTTATTGGCGTGTTTTAAACCTGTTTCGCTACTAACACTTATAAAGTGTAACAGATATAACGTTTCTGTTACCAATCTGTTAGAAAACTGTTTCTGCATTTTTCTAGACGTGTGTACCTACTCACCATACTTACCTACGTACTTAACAATACCGCAACGCCGCGTGAGCTGTTGCAATCGGTATAGTTATGCCAATGTAAACCTTATTGGCTGTAACAGTTATTAACACTTATAAACCGGTATTTCGGAAAACAGATTCAAAGTGTAACACTTTCTTTCTGTTTCACTTTAAAAACAGAAATGAAAAACACTGTTCATAACACTCCATTCGGTTACCGTTAAAGTCCCTGAATTTTCAACCACTAGTAATATAATAATGAATATGGAAGTTGTGTAATTTAGCCCAAAATATATTATCTCTTTAAGGTCCTTATAGATCCTTTAATATCATACATTACATTTGGAATGAGTAAAAGATTATAAAGATTAGTGAAAATTAAACAAACATTTCCAGATTTCATTCAAATGAAATAATTATTTCTATAGAGATGAATTGTGTCAATCCTTATCCATCACACTGCTGGAATATGTCGACGATCCCTACATATGAAGCGACATGTCAAAAATGGCAATTTTTTTTTCATTTCAGACATGTCTGCTTATACTACGATATAGTAATTAAAGAATATTATTATTGGACAAATGAGTTAATTTCATACTTTTTAATTATACACAATCAATTTTAAAAACGAAATGCTTTTTTTATGGATATACTATAGCAATTTGTGTATTAAAAAAATTGCCATTTTTGACATGTCGCTTTATACGTAGGGACAGTCGATGTGTATTGCCTCAAATGAAGGGTTTTAGAGGATTCTCCATGATGCTGAGCAACTGTATGTTGATGGAGTCCAATGTTTTCAAGTCACCTAGAGGCCATTGACTTTGATTAATAACTGTCATCTTGGCAACAGCCGGGTCAGACGGCTTAACATGCCCTCCGAAGCACAGATCTTTAATTGTTATTTGGCAACAACAAATTCATCTACATAAGAAATAATTTCATTTGCATTTACAAGCCGAGCCAACCTCATTTGCATGTGATGCACCCTGATGAACTGCAAACTCGACTAGAGTACATTTTTATATTCCAAATTAAGATATTGAAGTCTAACATTTATTATTTGTTAACTCAGCCTTATTCATGTTTTTTAATAGATCTAGCTTTTTTATATTCAATCAATTCAAATGTGGCAATTGTTTGGCAAATTATGGCCATAAATAAATATTTCTAGACAATTTACACAACGCCATGTGGTTGCTTAATAAGTTTTGTATAGCCCAGTATATACAACGTGTCCCAAAATTCAACGATAAGCGGGCGCCTGAAGGTGGACCTGCTCATGACTACTTGAGGAAAAATAAGAAAAAAAATCTAACTATTTTTTTTTTGTAATTACATTATAAATTTTGATATTCTTCGTAAATTGACACCCCTAATGATATTTTGAATTACTACGACCACAATTTTCTCAATATTTCAGATTTTTTTTTTGTATCGGCAACCTAAGTAGTACTGCTGTCCACCACAACTCCTTAAAACCCCAAAATGTCTAGAATTTTCAAATAAAAATCAATCAAAATATTTTTTTTCTATAAATTTTTTAAAGTTTTTTACCTTCAGTTTACTTTCACTCATTGTTTTGTAAAAAAAAAGTATGGACACTACGGCGGCAAGTTTTTTTTTTAAATTGACACAACAAACCAAGATTCCTAAATGGTATAATACTCGAAAACTAGCCACAAAAAAATATGCGTACCATTTCTAAGAAAGACTAAATTTTGTTCTTAGTAATCACTTTTGCAATGCGCCGAAAATAGATTATTTGTTGCAATTTCTTAGAATTTCAATGAGGCATGTAGTCCATAAAATTTAGAAATCAGAGAAAGATAGCGAGAGATAACGTTGGAGATGGATGTTCTTTGTTGAATATCAATAACGCAGGTGAAGAAGTCCCTGTTCGCAGCATGTCCAGTACGCTCTGAGTCTTTAATTACTGTGCACCTTTTGGTAATCAATTGACGTGGTTCTCGTACTAACGACTTTTGGCTTGGCTTATTGGACTGGATTTAAGTGATCTGCAAACTAAACTGACCTGGCATTACTTTGGACTGTGATTGTGTTTTGTGAATTGGACTTCTGGCGTATTTTGGACTGTTTAGCGATTATCATGCCGCTGCCATACACACCTTTGGAATACGCTAATATGCACCTCATTTATGGTGAATGTCGGTGCAATGCTAACGCTGCTAGTAGATTGTATCGAGAAAGGTACCCAAACGCTCAAAGACACACAGATTATCGAGTGTTTCAGAATGTGCATCAAGCGTTTTCGGAGGGTCATTTTCCATCTGCCAGGAGAAACGCTGGAAGACCTAGATCGGAATACGAAGAAGAAGTATTTAATGAAATAAACATTGATCCAACTACCTCGGTACGTGCCATAGAAGCAGCGACGGGAATCCCAAAAAGTTCAGCATATCGAATTCTAAAACGTCACAAGCTTCACCCATATCACTACAGGCGTGTGCAAACGTTATTACCCCGGGACTATCCACTACGAATCGCATTTTGCCGTGTGATGTTGCAAAAACACCGGGAAGATCCCCAATTCCTAGACAAAATTCTATGGTCGGACGAAACAACCTGCAAGAAAGACGGCTATTTGAATCTGCACAACTTACATAGATGGAGCAATGAAAATCCGCACCTGATGAGACAAGACAAATCCCAATATCAATTCAAGGTTAACTTATGGACAGGCATATTAAATGGAAAAGTGATTGGGCCATTTGAGTTACAAGGAAACTTAGACGGTGATAGTTATTTAAACTTTTTACAGAATGATTTGCAAGAATTATTAGACGACGTTCCCTTAAGTGATTTACAAAACATGTGGTTTCAAAATGATGGTTGCCCAGCTCACTACGCCCGTCCTGTGCGAGAATACTTAAACCAAGAGTATCCAGGGCGTTGGATCGGGCGACTTGGTCCTATCTTATGGCCACCCCGTTCACCCGACCTAAACCCCCTGGACTTCTTCTATTGGGGTTGTCTCAAAGACAGGATCTATGCAAAACCCATCACAACATTGGACGAGCTTCGGCAAAAAATCATTCAAGCTGCGGCTCATATCAATGGTAGAAGATATGCACGACAAATAAAACGATCATTTTTAAGGCGATGTCGTGCCTGTATTAATGCTGGTGGTAAACAATTCGAACATTTACTGTAATTTTAATAATGCAATAAATAAATTTAATAATTACACCATTTGTTTTCATTGATTAAACATTTTTCAACAACAAAAACCTATTTTCGGCACATAATAAAATATCAACAAGAACAATTAAGAAGAATTACTCTTGTTTAAAAATGGTGTGAATTTTTTTTGTGGCTAGTTTTCTTAGAGTATTATACCATTTTAGAATCTTGGTTTGTTGTGTCAATTTTTAAAAGAACTTGCCTCAGTAGTGTCCATACTTTTTTTTTACAAAACATTGAGTGAAAGTGGACTGAAGGTAAAAAACTTTTAAATTTTTATAGAAAAAAAATATTTTGATTGATTTTTGTTTGAAAATTCTAGACATTTAGGGGTTTTAAGGAGTTGTGGTGGACAGCAGTACTACTTAGGTTGCCGATACAAAAAAAAAATCTGAAATATTGAAAAAATTGTGGTCGTAGTAATTCAAAATATCATTAGGGGTGTCAATTTACGAAGAATATCAAAATTTATAATGTAATTACAAAAAAAAAATAGTTAGATTTTTTTTCTTATTTTTCCTCAAGTAGTCATGAGCAGGTCCACCTTCAGGCGCCCGCTTATCGTTGAATTTTGGGACACGTTGTATAATAATAGCACCCACGTTCAAACACAATAAGAATCATCAAGACTTTAACATCACAGTGATTACTGTACTTTGTTATTACACGCCTTTAATTTTAATCTTTTGATACACTTAGGTTGACTGGAAGAGATCCCTCTAAGGCACTGTTTCCCAATTAATGGTATGTGTACCCCCGGGGGTACGCGAGATTGCATCAAGGGGTACGCGCAGCAATCACTTAACTAAAATATTAAATCCTTAAAAACAATAATGCAATAACAATTGCCAAAAAAATATTCAATATAATTAAACAATCAGTAGGTAAGTCAAACGTATACATCAAGGGCTTTAGTGTGTCTTTAGAATGTCTTTTGATGATAATAAATATAAAATACACCTGATTTCATTTTTTATTTAACATTCCGGCAATAAGGGGTACGCAAGTTTGAGGTCTTTCTTGAAGTGGTACATAGAAAAAACTAATTGGGAACCGCTGCTCTAAGGTATAAGTCCTCCTTTATACTTACTGCTTTGTTTTGCATATTATTTCTTGTTTTATTTTTAATGTACAATAAAGTTATAACAAACAAGACTTTTCTGTAAAAAGTTGGGATTATCATAGGTGTCCAGAATTTATTTACTGTGTATTACTGTAATACCTTGTTCAGTCACACAATTCCATTTCATTCTTCTAGTAATTTAATTTGGTGCAGTTCAATTTTAAACTGAGTCAGGCACATAAACGGTAGGAACTACCTAACTTATTTTGTAAGATACAGAGACACATAAAAAATAAAAGACTTACTGTTTATCAACAGGCTGCTTTTGTTTATATTTTGTACTGTCTGATTCAATTCTTGGCGAGCGACTGAGCGCTCGCTCGTTTATTTCCTTATCTAAATACAAAAGTACGGTGACGCCGCGCAAGCTGTCAATGAAGCCTTTAATGAGAGATACTGAGAAATTCTGGAAATAAAACAGTAGAAATAACAATAGCAGAATATCTTCAAACAATAAAAATTTACAAATTACATGCATAATTTTTATACTAAATACTCACAGTAACACTCTCCATGATGTAGTTTAATTGTAATTTGTTATCTATTGCTTCATCCTTTTAATACGTTTTTAAAATGAACTTTAGACACATCTTTTGTTACAAATTTTGTTTGACGTAAAAACAAAGATACATAAAAGTCAGTCTCAACACAAAGTAAACAGCTGTAAAGAAAGTGTGACAAGCGCGAAATATATTACTTTTAAGGAGAGTGCTGCCTCTAGAAGAATACTTTGGTACTATTATCTCTAAACGTTTGTTATTGTATCTTGGTACATTCACTGTCAATGAAAATAAAAATATACGCATGTATACACGTTTTTCCTTTAATTTTTACAATATTCATTATCAGCACGAAAAAGCTACTTATTTGAGCTAATTGTTGCAGTTTTAAGTTAAAGTTGAAATCTGTGTAATATAAATACAAATTAAATGATGATATGCAAAAAAAAAGGTGTCGTCTTCAGGTGATCACACTGAAACATGAAGACGATAAAATTTTCAGCAGTCAGAAGACATATTATTTAGGACATATATTCAAAAAGTTTTACAGAGTTTTCTTACACAAGATTGTAAGATGTTTACCGCTTTAAGAAACAATAAGCTTGAAAAAGGTAAACATTTATCACAATATGCAAATCCATATCAAAGTTTAATAGGATGTCTCATGTACCTGCCGTTAAATACGAGGCCCCATATAACTTACACCACTAGCTACCTATTCAAGTCCATTTAATAACTGTTGCGACAAAAATAAAAGGAAGAAAAAAGAAAATATGTTTATTAACATCACAACATGACACAATAAATTGATACAATACCAATTCAAACAACATGTACATAATTATGGTGTTAATTTGGTCATCGCTCTGCATTACTGCTATGTAATAAACACAGCGCTGGTATTCTGTGACAGCCAAAGTAATTGATAGGCTGGTAATTGGTTGGCTGCCAAAAGGGTATTTACAATATTTATAAGGTATTGTAGATTACTGTATTACTTACAGGAAAACTGGACTATATTTATGTGGTCATACGGATGCAGATCGAGCGAACTGCACCTGACGATCCTGCACCGGGAATTACTTTACGCTTGCAGGTGGGCCCTTTAGTAGGGAATGTAAGAAACAACCTGTGTGATGCATGTATATTTCATACAACTACGCAAAAAGATCCGCATCGGCACGTGGAATGTGCGAAGTTTTCAACATACATTCAAAGATGGGAAACTAAAGATATTATAGACTACAAGCCCATGGAAAAAAAATAAAATTTGCACTGACTTCCTGCATCACCGCTTTAGTACTGCACTAGGTTTTTTACATTTATTTTTAATCATCTATAGACTATAAAAAAGCATTTAATCATCTATAAACTCACTTGTACCTGGGAAATTCCATTTACTCATGTACTCACCTGTACCGCTCAGAAATGACGGCATAGTGCTCAGAGTTATTTTCTGATATAGTAACAGCCTCCTAAGCGTTATTCACGATGGTTCATTTCACAGGTAATTTTTTATCCACGGGCTTGTAGTCTATTAGCAGGTACGTGAGTTTACGCAATATCTCCTAAGAAAACCTTGGTGCAATCGTAACACACGCTTCAACCACTGCAATGTTCGGTAAATAAAATTATTTTCGAAATAGTATCCACTCATCTCTACAGATGTCGCAGGAATGAAAAATGAAAATCTCGATCTATATGTTAAATTTTGGTCCAGTCAGACAAGACACTAACATGTAATACAATTTTTATCGTTATTTCTTTAGGCAATCACTCTTCAGTCAAAGATTATTTTTGCTATTATCAATTTAAATTTAATGTATAATTTTCATCGTTTGCTTGAAAAAACTTGACAGTAGCACCTTGAACACTTTTAATCAAAGATTTCGTTAATTTTATGCACTATAATTATCACTTGTACATACAATATCTCTATTGCAGTTAAAGATTGCAAATACAAACTGTTGCATTTGTATTATATTGATTTTTTAATGAATAAAGAATATTTATTAAAGTACTGTAATTCATTATTACCCACGTTCCAGGTATTTACCCGGGTAAAAACCCAATATCTTTCAATATCAAATAGAAATTTATCCAGGTTAAAACACGGTACATATTATCCAGGCAAATACACGGGTATTTACCCGCCGCCCATCTCTACTATCAACACAGTACATTTTATTTCACCAATATTACTAATATTATCCGTTTTACTGTTGAGTGAGTTGTTGAACTAATGCATTCCTAACGATATTTTTCGGCATATCCTTGAGTTTGTCATGCGACGGGACTATTAATAACTGCGGGAAAATATAAACTTGATAATAGCAAAAATAAACTTCCACTGAAGCATGATTGCCAAAACTAATATAAAGAAGAAAAAAGTTTGATTGACAGATCAGGTGGTTACCAACAACAAATCTCAGAATTTATTTATTTCGATCTTCAGAACAGAATCAGAAATATTTTTTTTACGATAAATATTGGTTAATTACAGTGTCGGATTTTTTTAGTCGCAGTAGAAGAAAGCTAATGAAGTAATCAAAATGGATAATTCTTTTATTCTCAACAATTTGAGGTAAGCTTAAATTACTATTTAGAAACCTCAGCCAGTGACCTCAAAAACATTACGATAACTTTTTGCGCCTCTTGTTGCGAAAACATGAGTATTCGTGTCACAACTCACAACACATGTGCCATATTTCATTATATATCTACCTACAGTTACAAAGAAATGTAAACGTTTTATGTTACGATCGACAACAAAATACAAATTTTATATGATTGAATTTCTTTTCACGAGAAAGTTGCCTCGCCATTTCACTGCAATTGCAACCATTCTATGATGCATGAAGGGTCTATATGTTGATAATAACTCTTAAGTAAATCTTTGACATCATATTAATTAATATACCTTCTTGGAAGATATTTTGGGATCATCTACATCAATCCATATTCATTCCGCTAGTAAGCAGAGGCCAGCTCCTGCTTCCAAGGCAACCCTCTTCCCCAATACTAATGATTACGGGTCTATTAGTCTTCAATTTATGTAAAACCTTAACTTTTACCTAACCTACTTGTGACCTATATGCCCATTAATTTTTTTTTCCAATAATTTACTTCTGTTTAGTAGCCCTTCTACTGGGAAGCATTATCTAAATGGTTTTATTGTAACTTTTTAAGGTATTTATCAGTCTATTAGTAGTATCAATCAGACAATCAATGGACTGCCTGATGTGAAGCGGTTACCATAGCCATTAACACTTGTGTTATGATATTGTGCTGCTTGAGCTGCTTAATGCATGTTATTTCATTTGACAATAGAAAACTATGTTACATGTATTTAGAGAAATGTCAAAAATTTAGAAACATTTGCATAAATGAAAAGTTTCAGTAATAAATTGGAAGTTGAGACCTATATAGTTAGAGGTGAAGATTTGCTGAACTGCATGATACTGTGAAAGAGGAGCCTCCTTACTCCTACCTACCTTTGCCTGCTACATCAGCATTGATATTGTAAATTTGTAATATAAAGACAATTTTAAACATTATGCCATCAATATAACAGTCATTTACAATTTCACTTCCATCATATGAAAAATCATATTCATATACCTACTTTGTTGTGTATAATAAAGTTGTATGATGTGGGTACTTTACTTATGATGGTGACATTAAAACACGTATCAGGCTACACAGCTTGTTTCATTTAAATACCAATTCAAATACATATTTCTCAAACATATTAGTGGCGTTGAGTGTTAAAATATTGTGAAAATGGACAAAAAGGCAGTGAAATTCGATGTGTTTAATCTACAAACGATGTGTTTAACATTCATTGACATCATACAGGAAGAGAATAGACAATCATCCCAACATATTGGCTGCGTCTCTAATGAAAAGTGATTCTAGAGTTAAAAGGTTAAAAAGAAAGTCCCCTAGAGATTTATAGGGTATATATGAATGAAGAGTGCAGTCACTGGACTGATAGCTCTCCAAGATAACTGACAAGTCCTTAACCCTATGCTGAATGTTCTCATGGAACAGATTGCATATATATGTATATATATATATATATATATATATATATATATATATATATATATATATATATATATATATATATATATATAAAAATCTACAAACAGACAATTGGGACATTTATTTAGAATGTAAAAAAATTTGTTTCGAGGTAAACAGTGTCATGTTAGATGTTGCAAAAAAGGCTAACTTCTTCACTGTATGCGGTTCACAAGTTTAGGAAACATTACTCTCTGAGAAGTTGAGTTGCTTGTGTCAGCGAAACTTGCTGCATTCATGGTCCCACTTCTCTTGGAAAAGTTATGATTTCTCAGCCTGCAATGTCAAATAAATTGTTTGTGACCCTACAGGTGACTAGGTCGTTTATACTAACTAAAAATAAAATAAATATTTCTGGACAATTTACACAGCACTATCTAGTCCCAAATTAAGCACAAAGCTTGTGTTATGGGTAGTAGACAACTGATAAATGTATGTAAATATGTTTTTTTTTTGTGAATACATACTATATAGACAACACCCAGACCAAGACAAACAGACGTGTTCATGCACACAAATGTTTGTCTTGTGCGGGAATCGAACCCCCGACCTTCGAGTCAAAATGGCCATTGCTAACCATTCGACCACCGAGCTCGTCATTATATTTTTATATAACTAAGTAGTAAGTATAAATTAGTCAGTTATAAGATTTTTCTTCGAAATTATTGACCTAGTGTTGTAATCTATTGTATTTTTTTTTTCTTTTTTACACTTCAAAGGGTGGTAGACAAGCATACGGTCCGCCTGATGTGAAGCGGTTAATGTAGCCATAGCAACGCTCGCAATATGAAATATCGCTCGCGCGCCGCCACCCCCGCTGCCAACGCAGCATCACCTTCCTTAATGGTGACATCATTCACTCGCAGGAACACAACAACCCTCAAGGGAATTGTTATTTGGCTGCGGTATTCTGTGAGGTGGAGGTACATTCCCCAGTCGGGTAGCTTACAATTACGCTCCCTACCTCATTTCGCCAGAGCTTCGTTTGTCAGTCAGCAGGGTCCACCGCGTGCAGGTGAAGTTGGCTTTGGTTCAAAGATGTTCATGAACACAATAAAGAATTATTACTATAAAGAGGGTATTTAAGCAGTGTAAATAATTTTATAAATAAATTACCAGGAAAACATTCATTCGCAGGAACACAACAATAATCAATGGAATTATTATTTGGTTGCGGTATTCTGTGAGGTGGTACATCCCCATGCACCATATGCAGCTCCCATTTTTGGTTCAAAGATTGGAAAGAATTACTTAAACAAATATAGGTATATACTAAAAATAAATATAGTTTTAAAAAAAATTAAAACAACACGCTTTTAAAGCACATCAAACTAAAAAGTGAAAAATAATTCTTAATACAAGCTGAAAATAATAATGATTAAAAAATACGAAAAAAAGAAAGTAAAAAAAAAAATATATGGCACAAGGCAATAATAAATAATAACAAAAAAAAATATGGCACAAGGCAGTATAAAAAAGAAAAGTAAAATATGGCACAAAGCGCCATATTATTAGTGTTAGAAAATCCTACCTCGCCATAACAATAGTTTAGATCCAGAGTGATACTTAGTAGGACACTAAGAAGACTAACTTTTGTGTCTGTGTATGCAAGGAGACTAAAAGGTTTGAGAATCTCTGCTCTAATTGGATGATGAAATTGATGATAACCTTGGAGCGTCTAAGAATGTCATTGATGGTAACACTCAAATCAGCTGTTTGCCAATTTTTTATTTTATTCCTCATGTAACCCTTATGGCACCAAGGGTGTTGCAACAAGCAACATTAGCTAATTAGCACAAAATTAGCTAATTTATTTTTCGTTTTGAATTCCATTAAATAGTAATTACTAATACATTCATTTGACATTCATAGACAGACATACGGCCTGCCTGATGTGAAGCGTAATCGCTTAATTAATTTGTTTTTTGTTTTAAAAATGTACATTAATGCATTCATTTGATTAATGAAAGTATATGGATAAGCATTGTTGTTTGTTTATACTACTATATGGGGAGGCAGACAAGCATACGGCCCGCCTGATGTGAAGCGGTTACCGTAGCTATATTAACGCTCGCAACATGATAATTGCTCGCGCGCTGCTAACTCCGCTCCCTACCCCTCTTTTCGCCGGAGCCTCGTTTGTTAGTCGCTTCTCATCAGGCGGGCCGTATGCTTGTGTTCCACCCGGCGTAGTATTAATTTTACTAGGCCGGATACAAGCCCATAGGGCCGAAATCGGGGTTGAGTGGAGCGAGTAGATTCGCTGAGTGTATGTTTTCCATTGATTTCAATGGAAAATGTATTCGATGATCAATCCTCAAGGACATGAACATCGCAATTTTTTTTCGACACAAATCTCAAGCATTTCGAGGTCCTTAATTGTGACAAGTTTAATCAAAATCGGTTCAGTGGTTAAACGGGACAGGCCCACCACACATTCCCACCACTGTGTCTCCTGTGTAGCCAGGATTAACAGCGGCAACCGCCAAAAAAGGCAATGAACAGTGAAGTCCATTGCAGTCCCGGGGGTACAACTACGGCTGCCTTGGAACTCACAACGAATTTCATCAGAAGAAATTAGTAGGAGTAGGAAGCTTTTGGAATTTGACTTCCCCTCTTAGCAATGTGAGACAGCAATATGGCAAAGCCTAAAGAGATGGCTAGTCAAGTGAAGCTCAACTGCCGTGCACCACGGATTTTAAGTATCTACCTAACACTATTGGGGACCTAAAACATTGAGTTGTTACCTAACACATCGATTCCCATAATAAGAATTGCAAAATCGTCTGAACGCTTGGTAATCCTCCCTTGTTGCTACCAAATCAGAATAGTATACTACCCCGGATGCGACATGTAATGAATTTAACATGTCATTCCGCTCCCGCCGCCAAAGATCACACTCCCAGAGAACATGATGGTTCAGTGGTTATGGAGCCTATTAATTTCGAAGAGTAACTTTCGGCATTCCGCTGATTCCACTCAAAAAGACAATGCATTTAGAGCGGGTGGGAATAACCCAAAACAAGTAAACTATTTTTCGAACCAAGCACAAATAAAGTTAGAATCATCAACAAGTTATATACCTACAAGTTGTCTTTATATCGCGGTAGCAAAGTTCAAAAACTTGTATAGTAATCAGTAGATAGACGTCACGTCACGGAGCGAACCGAGGACGCTCGTAGTCGTCGCCCAACTCGAGCGCAGTCAGTGTCCGTATGCGGTGCGAGTGACACGCACCGCGTTTGTGTGCAAAGCCCTTTGTGACGTGCGTGTAGAATTCCCTTGTGTTCGAAATGGCAGTGGATAAAGATGTGAACGTCGTGGCACCAGACAATAAGCCAATTATGTCCGACAGGAGCGGGGCCCACAAAGTGACCATTGCGCCGGCGCAGCACAAGACCCTCACACACTTGCCCAAGAGACCACCAGTCGACTTGGCGTTTACGGATTTGACGTATAAAGTACAGGAGGGAAGAAAAAGCAGTAAGTAATTTTTTCTTTGTAACATTGATGTAGATATTTTTTACAGTGGTAATGTGTAGTGATGTTTTTGGTCATGCAAGTATGTAACCCTGCATTAACTGCTTACCATCAGGAGATATATAAGTAGTCACTAAACTTGGGCTCTCATAATTCGAGTAGGCTTCTATAGATAGACCCTTGCATTGTAAGAAGTATCACTCGCATTTTAAAACATCACTATATTGGGACTCTTTTAATTCAAATCGGTTACTTATAGCTTATAGATAGATAAATGATTCTAATTGGTATTATCTCGCATGTCCGCTTGTTGTTAATGTTACTAATATATCACCACAGTTTTTCTATTGATCCCTATTTTTTTTTTGGTTATGATTAGTTTATAGTATACATATTGTGGATTAGTAAATACTAGTAAAACAACAAAAAAAAATAGGAATTGGAAATTCCGTAAGTATATATATATAGGTTTATATATTCACATTTAGGTTATTTTGTTTCCTTTCACACGAATCTTCTGAAAGTCATTTTACTAAATTCCTTTGTTGTGAGAAAGGTCTTTGTTTTCATTGTCATAATGTTTGTGATATGAATGACAAACAAATATGCGTCAATTACACTAATATTATAAAGGAGTTTCCAGCCCCGATTTCGCTCGTGTGGGATAAAATATACATACACATGCCCCTTCCGGAAGAAATTTACTAAGTGATAGTGAATACTGCATTAAAATTTGTCTTGTAATTTAGGAGTTAGCGGTTAGATAGACAAACAGACGCGAGAAGTGACTTTCTTTTATAATTTGTGAAAGTTTGTGAAGATGTTTCTGTGTTTGTAGCACGGTGCACCACGTGCAGGTGAGGTTGGCTCCGGTTCAAAGATTGAAGATGAACCATTTACACCCCAATAAACTAAGCTAAGGTTGTGCTATGGGTACTAGATGACTGACATATACCTATGTACGTTGGTCTATACCCAGACAAACTTGCACACAAATGTTTGGCTTGTGTGGGGATCGAACATGCGATCTCGGAGTCAAAATAGCCAGTTGGCCACCGGGTTTACCGACAGTCGACACTCGGGATGAAGCCACGATTAGGAGCTATTACGTAATTATTATTTAAATAGTTGATTTCGGCAACTGAATATTGTAAATATTATAAGAATGGAAGAAATCACCAGCCCCCCTCGGTGGGATTTGAACCCACGACCTCTCGATTACCGGTCGAGTGCTCTTCTAATTCTACCGGGATGGTTTGTGATGGTGGCGAATTTTTGCATTTTGTATTTTACTGCTGCGAAGTCGCAGTGTGGCGCCATTTACCTATTAAGTATTACACTACTAAACAAGCTACTACAACCAGGGGCGCCGACTTTTAGAAAACCTCATGGGTGCTCATGCGCATTAAACTCGAAAATTATAAATTGAGACAACATCACATACATTGTCCTGGTCACAAACTAAGGTTTTCCCTTGTACTATGGAAACCAGGAACAACGAAGGTACCACAAACACTCAAACCCATCACAAATATGTGTTTCATCAACAAACATTTGCGCTAAACGGGAAAAATAAAATGAAAAAACCCCCATCCCTAAAAGCCGATTACTGATCAGTTTCTTGATATCTATTCTCATGGGTGCTCGGCACCCACTGTTTATTTCTCATGGGTGCTCGAGCCCCTGAGCACCCACGGAGTCGGCGCCCCTGACTACAACTAGTTCGTAATAACGAATAACTCATCCAATAAAATGCCACGGGTATGGACGATAACAAAATCATCAAGTTAATGGACAGGTTTAATTATCTATATCTTGAATATATCTAATGCTGTGACCTCAATAGTGAACAAATACTTCGATATACTGAGTTATGTGATATGAGGAAAATGCTCTCATTTACGTAGGTTACGTATTACTAACTTCATACGTACTACTACGTTAGTACCTACTACATATTACTTATACTATGGTACTACTAACCGCGGATACGCCTTGTGTGAACACAGTAATGGATAACAAATGTCCTATATGTTATTCCAGAACATATTCAATATGTTTTTTTTTACCACTAAAGTGGCAAACAAGCACACGGCCCGCATGACGGGAAGTAGTTACCGCAGCCTATGAACACCTATAACACCAGAGTCATGACACGAGCGTTGCCGACACTGTAAAGAACATACTTATAATACATAGAAAACATCCAGACCAAGACATACAGACATGTACATGCAAATGTTTGTCTTGTGCGGGGATCGAACCCCTCGGAGTCAAAGTGGCCTTTGCTAACCAATCGACCACCGAGCTCCGCACCGTCATGTAATTATAATCCACGGAGAAATACCAGCTTAATTTTAGGGAGTCGTCCAAGTCTGGTATATTCACTCACTACTGGGATACCTCTCACTCAAGTGGAAATTATTTCTTTTATGAGAACTAGAAAACTTAACTCATTTCACCTCAACAATACTTGTGTGGAAAATTTCAAAACATGCTTTCGTAACGCCTAAGCCATAAGATATGCGTTTGTTAAATATAAACCATTCCTAAGCAATTGCGAAGTTATTGCAAACTTCAACAATATAAAAAAACTTTACCTGTATCATAATACGAATGCAGCAAATTTTCAAGCGAGGAAAAGTGCAGTTGATAACTTTTTTGATATCTGTCCATTTTGCAGTATTAGGTATTAGAGAGAAATGTAGAGTATGTCACTTACGTAAATATCGTTTGAGGTTTTGGTATCATCATCATCATCATCATGGCCTTTTTGAACGGATTTGGATGAAAGTTGGCATACATATACATATAATATGTTCTGGATTGATACATAGGATACTTGCCCTCCCGATCAGAAAGTCTAAGTAGCCAAACGTCCAACAAAGCGAAACGTCTAATGAGCAATCTGCCTAGTTAGCTAATCGCCCAATGTAGCAAAACGTCTAACTATCATGAGGTCTATATATCAAAACGTCTGGCATCCAGGTAATGGTTCATGCAGGGCGAAGCCACGGGTAGAAGCTAGTATGTATTAAATATTCTTATGTCGCGCTGTACAGCTAAGAGCATATCATGGTTGACAGTCACAATATGATTGTAGCTCTTATTACCTACGGCATAAGGAAGATACAAAGGTCGGAGTGTCAAGGTTGAAGTGATCTCTGCTATTTTGAGAGATGTGACCTTTTGTTTACCATTTCAGTAAACAATAACATGTTTATGTAATTTTTTAACTAATTATATAAAAATAACTATTAGTTATTAAATAACAATATTATATTTGTTAAGTAGGTATAATAATACTTTAACCTACTTAACAAATATAATATTGTTATATTATGTTAATTTATTATGGTTTGTTATTATTAAAATTGGTAAACAAGCATGTAAAGCTTAGCTAAACCAAGAATAGAATAGAACCCATATTCTATCTTTAATCTTTTAAGTTTTCTCCCGCGTACTGTCAAGCTGTGGAATGAACTGCCTGTCGAGGTTTTCTCAGGGGACTACAGCATGGGGTTTTTCAAAAAGGGCGTGAAGAGGTTTTTACAGGGTCGGCAACGCGCGTGTGATGCCTCTGGTGTTACAGGCGTTCATAGGCTACGGTAGCTGCTTTCCATCAGGCGGGCCGTATGCTTGTTTGCCACACTGGTGGTATAAAAAAAATCTATTTGGTGGCAAACAAACGTACGGTAGCCAAATAAACGCTCGCACCATGAAATATCGCTCGAGAGCCGCCATCCTCGCTACCAAGCCAACGTAGCAAGTCCTTCTTTCCCGGTGACCTCACTCGCTCGTAGAAATACTCAAGGGAGTTGTTATTTTCAGTGCTTTTCCAATTTTAATAATAATATTGGAGCCTAAGTGGTCCTAACATTTGGTCTTTTCCTTGGCTTTCCATTAGGCAAGGTGGAGACACTTACGCCTTATTAAAAAAAAATCTGTCACAAATTGCTCTACAAAATTTTATGTAAACCTATAAATTAAATGCAATTAAATGGACTGACGCAAGCGCCTTTAATAGTGTTAATAGGGCGAGATCTGAACCTTGGTAGACGAGGATAATGAGCTGTTTAAAGGAAATACACATTGTTGAATGGACAAGATCATAAACAAGATAGATACAATTTATCTTAGTCACATTATATCTCATATACTTGAAGTATCACAGTTTATGTAATAGTCCTACGCAGTAGTACATAGATAGAGAGGCATCAGGGGCCCTACTGCCCAACACAAGTGCAAATTCATCATTATCATCAGCCTGTATCTACCCACTGCTGGATATAAGCCTTCCCCAATGCTTCCCACCAAATACGACCCACCGCCTTCCGCATCCAGCCGCTTTCTTAAGGTCATCGGACCATCTAGAATAGTGGTTCTTAACCTATGGTTCGCGTACCCAGTGGTCTGTGACATTATGAAGAATTGTTGCATGTGTGTTTTCCGCCTATCAACAAAAGGTTAAGAACCACTGATCTAGAAGTAGGGCGCTCAACTCTTCGTCAACTTACGCGCGGCCGCCACTCTAGTACCTTCCTCCGCCATCTGCAAATTAGTACAAAACAATTAAATATTACAAATACATAGCCAAATAGAATGTCAAACATTTTTAATGTAATTATTTCTTGTTCCATGCTATAAATAAATAAATATTTCTGGACAATTTACACAGCGCCATCTAGTCTCAAATTAAGCGCAAAGCTTATGTTATGGGTAAATGTACTTAAACACATTTTTTTTTTGTAAATACATACATACATACATAGAAAATACCCAGACCAAGATAAACAGACATGTTCACAAATGTTTGCCTTGTGCGGGAATCGAACCCGCGACCTCGGAGTCAAAGTGGCCATCGCTAACCATTCGACCACCGAGCTCGTCAAATATAAGTCCTGTTATTTCGTTTCTTTAATTAGGTCGCATTAAAAACCGGATCTGTCAAGTTGTAAATAGCTGCTGTAAATCCTGATAACTTAATGATTGCATAGAAATTAGAATTAATGATAAATTCCTCGCTGAATCCAACCCAAGGGCGTTGATACGGACTGCGACATACGTCAATATATTTTACTAGTTTCTTTCGACGGCTTTGCCTACGTAAAAAAATTGGTTGTCTGTAAAGTCGGTTTACGGACGATAATTTTGCGTAATAACGATGTAAGAAAATATCGGCCGATGAAATAGATGCGTCACAAGCCGAACGCATAGGCCGATCGTGCCTCTCTATCGCTTGTTCCGCGCTCTCGCTTGCACGCTCGGCTCAGGCGGAACGTGACACGTAGTGCTTTTTCGTGCGTGCAGACGGCGTTCATCTATTTATAAGACGTTATAACGTCAAAAGTGTACTATATAATAATTCGGAACGTATTTTGTGATTAAAATTTCTTCCAAATCTGTCAGGTATTTACGCGTGAAAGAGTCACAAAAATCCATACATCCATCCTCTTAAATTGTCATCTATACTATAATATAAAAATGAATCGCTGAATATGTTGCTAAGCGCTAATCTCGAGAACAGCTGAACCGATTTCGGTAATTCTTTTTAGAATATTTTGTTAGAATATTCCTTGAAGTACGAGGATGGTTCTTACGCAGAGAAAAAATTAAAAAATTGCGAGGAAAATAAAACACCACTTTTTACCCGTGCGAAGCCGGGGCGAACAGCTAGTGTTATAATATTAGTAGGACAGAAGGCTCACTCCGAAATGAAAATACTAAATTTGGATCGAAAGTCCGGATTTTATCTAATCAGTTTTGTTGTGTCAACGAGAAAACAAATCTCAATATTTACATCTTTATTGCATCAGATAGAAAGTAAATTAGGCATTGTTGGAGGAACATCCACGGACATAAATGAAATTCGTATACGAAAATTTGCGAAACCTCTCCCGAAAATTATGAATTTCGAACGGAAAGTTCTGATTTTTAACTGACTCCGAAAAAGGAGGTTCTAAATTCGGCTGTATTTTTTTTTTAAATGTTTGTTACTTAATTAGTCAGTGATTTATAAACCGATTTGAAAAAAACTTATTTTATTTGAAAGACTATATATACTTACAGATTGGTCTCATATTTTTTTCATCATCATCATCAGCCTGTATCTACCTACTGTTAGGTTTGTTATTTCATTACTCCGTCATTAATAAACCGCTTTGAAAAAAAACTTTTTTTATTTGAAAGAGTATACTTCCCCATTGGTCCCATATTTTTTTCATCATCATCATCATCAGCCTGTACTACATACTAAAAGGTAGAGTAATGTTTTGAGTCGGTTTTTTTTCGTTAAAAATATTTCTAATACTTTGTGATGTTAAAAATATTTCTAATACTTTGTGATGTATCTACTAGCAAATAAATCTCAATATTTCATCTTGATTGTCTTATTTAAACATTGAATTAGGCATTCCGTAATAAAAACCCGCAGCCACCAACCGAATGAAATACGTGTTCTGGTACTGGCTGGCTTTAAACACTGGCCGGCTTCAGTTTATACTTTTACTTTATGACACAATTTTTGATACTTTTTGTTTTTAACACACCTTTATTAGGTCGACCTGTATGTAACTAACTATGTAATGGAATCTAAGGTACTGTGGAACTGATCTGATGATGGAGCCGAAAGATATGAACTGGAACTTCATGATGGAACATCGTATCATAGCTGTTTTTGGATTTTTAGAAAAGTCTTGTAATGAACTTAGACCACGATTAGGTTTCATGGTCTGATGATGAAGCGGAAAGATAGGCACTGGCATTCCATAATGGGAATATCGTATCATAGTCGTGTTTGCACTTGTGAGAAAGCCACGTAATGTACTTTGAACACGATCAGGAGCATTTATAAAAGCGTGTTTTTCTAGTGTTTTTAAACTATTAATGTATTATATTATTGTCAGCGAAATAAAGAGCCGAAACACATCGATATTTGTAATATTCATTTGGCTCCTCAATAATACGTATCCGATTTTTTTCGATTTTTCCCCCGAAACATCGAATTTTTACTTCGAAATAACCATCCAATGTATTGTTACAATGATTGATATACATCAACACCGTTAACACGCCTGACCGACCTTCACTCTCCGCCTTTAAAATAAGTGTGCTGTGGACATCAGTATAGTCATAAACATTTCTCTTTTATCAAGCTTTTACTTAGTCTCACCGAGGAGTATGTAATCAAATCTTGCAAGTAAAATTTGAAATTTAGCACATACGTTTGGGTTTGGTTGACGTGACAATGCACGATTAACAAAATTCACCACAAACCTTTCTGTTAGCTCATTTGGAAAGAGCAGTCGACCGCTAATCGAGAGGTCGTGAGTCCAAATTCCACGTGAATTTTTCCATTTTTCCATTTTTAAAATATTTATATTTTTAATTTTTTTCCCAGCAAGTTGGCCGAAATCAACTATGTTAATAATAAATGTATTTAAATAGTTTAAATTAAAAAAATATTTCAATAAATCTTCACCTAAACTGCGCAATTAAAATGCGCTGGTAAGGCGAAGTTCCTAGAAGATTATAAAAATAGAACCCTGCTAAAAATAATAATGTGATTAAAAAAAATCTAAGGCAATATACACGTTACATACGGATAGGTTCTCTTTAAAAACCTGGTTTCATTGAAATTGGCGCTTGAATGAAAATCATCGTCCTTTTAGATAGATAAGAGACACCTGACATTTTGACGTGACAACGTCTTATAAATTGGTTAGCCGGGTGACACTTCAAGAAACTGGCTCACGTTATGCGCTTACAATGAGAGCGAGTGAAAGGCACGCGTCCCTTCTAAGAGCGAGAGAGACAGACATAAAAAGTGAAAGGCATGCGTCCCTTCCACTCGAAAACATTTTACCACTCAAAGTCGTTGTCACGTAAAACTTTCGCCCGTATACCGACTTTACAGGCAACCAATTTTTTTTATGAAATAATTTTATTATCTTTATTAAAAAAAACGTTGATAATAATTCACCTGCGTTGTTCACCAAGAAGGCATCAACGTGATCTTGTGTCGATTTACGTTAATAAATTTCATAATATCCCATCTATAAATGTTTTAATCCATTGATAAAGGCAGCTGCAGCTTATCATTGTAAGTACAGTAAAATAGATTATTGATAAATCATTGGATACATCAGTAATGTTACAGCGCAATTCGTGCTACATTCACTTTTATAGTATGAAATTAATATTTGAAAATTTCCGAAATTTCATCCGGACCTTCGAATTTTTTACGGGTGTATTTGGTTCATCAACATCTTTGAACCAAAGCCATCTTCACCTGCACGCGGTGCACCTCGCTGACTGACAAACGGAGCTCTGGCGAAAAGAGAGGTAGGGAGCGTAATTGTAAGCTACCCGACTGGGGAATGTATCTCCACCTCACAGAATACCGCAGCCAAATAACAATTCCCTTGAACCCTCAAGGGTTCAAGGGACCCCCTGTTGTGTTCCTGCGAGTGAGTGAGGTCACCAGAAAGGAAGGAGATACTGCATTGGCAGCGGGGATGGCGGCGCGCGAGCGATATTTTATGTTGCCAGCGTTAATATGGCTACCTTAACCGCTTCACATCAGGCGGGCCGTATGCTTGTCTGCCACCCGATGTAGTATAAAAAAAAAAAATATTTCTGGACAATTTACATTGCGCCATCTAGTCCCAAATTACTCTGAAAACTCTGACTCTAAAATTTAGAGTCAGAGGCATCAGTTCATTTAGAGGTTCCTAAACTTTTTTGTTGTGGTTCCTAAACTTTTTTGTGCGGTTGACCACTGCACGGTTTTTTATTGTTGTTGTAATCTCTCTATTGTTCTTGCATATACAAAATAAATAATGACAATGTACAAAGGCGGACTTATCCGTATTAGAGATCTCTTCAAGCCAACCTTCAAGTATTTAGTAGAAGTCAAAGTCAAAACTCTTTATTGCGTAACTAAGTGTACATATGATCTTAGATTTGTTTACGCACGTACA
Source organism: Hypsopygia costalis (assembly GCA_937001555.2). Lineage (NCBI taxonomy): Eukaryota > Metazoa > Arthropoda > Insecta > Lepidoptera > Pyralidae > Hypsopygia > Hypsopygia costalis. The sequence continues at coordinate 23,267,303 of OW443338.2, read as the reverse complement.
ACTTAGTCACCTTTTGACCTTTGTCAGGTATCGCAAAAGACTGTAGGAGCGCGCACGACTACCTACTTATATCCGTACGTTTCAATAAATAATAGTTTCGTAAGAAATACTTCAAAACAAATATGTTGGTAGAGACACCATCTGTAATGTAGATTATTAAATTAATAAAAATAATAGTGACATCAACACATAATCATCCCACTGTTGGGATGCGGGTCTCCCCTCAATAGAAGGAGGTTTAGAGCATACTACACCACGCTGCTCAACTGCGGGTTGACTAAGGTAAACATTTATCTTCTAATGTGATTTAACTGAATAAGTGCTTAACTAGTTAAAAAAATATCGAACACAAGGAGATGCAAAGTACAATATGGAACATAAAATTTACATATAAAATTTTGTTCTGTATAGGGGCTCTAACGCCTCTAACCACAGCATCCATCTGTGAAAATTCAACTGTCTAACTATCACAGTTCATGAGATAAAGCCTGGTAACAGACGAACGAACGGACGGACGAACAGCGAAGTCTCAGTAATAGGGTCCGTTTTACCCTTTGGTGCGGAACCCTAATAAAAGCTGATTTTTCATTTATGGTGTACCTACAAAAATTTTCGTTTTCCTAGATGTACCCTAAACACAAAAAGTTTGAGGAACACTGGTATAGGCGACACAGCCACAGCATAGTAATACAACCACCAAAACTTGCTGAGCGGTCGTGTAAATGACGCTTGGCTGAGTGCGTGCGCCGATTTGGGCGCTAGTATGAAGTTAAAGTACTGGTTGTTTATATATGCTATGCTCTAACTGACCACAAATCCATTACACTATAACTCGGAATTACAGTACGTATTTGATTGAATATTGCTCAATTTCTTTCTTTTGAAGTTTTCATCACGGACCTCAATTTTACTTTATTATTATTTATATAGTTGTTTCGGCCAACTTGCCAGAATATTATAAAGTAAAAATATAAAATGCATAAATTCGTTACCAAGACAAAACCTTCCTGAGTGCTGAGTGCGAGTTTTTTATTCACCTTAGATAATGTCAACGTAAACAAACCGACCAAATAGATAAGTACTCTCATGTTCAAATCGAGTTTTACATGTACATAATATATTCGCAACAGATGCTAGCAGTTTGATAACATATGCTTCAAATAATAAACAAAAGTAAAAACAAATTTATAAGTTAAAGAATGTAAAAAAAATGTAAGTTACAGAATAAAAATATTTAATTGAGTACCTACTCATTATCATTATCATCAGCCTACTTCTACTCACTGCTGGATAAGCCTTCCCCAATGCTTTCCACCAGATACGATCCTCCGCCTTCCGCATCCGCCGCTCCCAGCCGCTTTCTTAAGGTCATCGGACCATCTAGAAGAATGGCGCATAATACTTCGTCGTCCTACGCACGGCCTCCACTCTAGTACCATCCTCCCCCATCTGCCATCACTTACTCGGCAGATGTGACCGGCCCATTGCCACTTCAGCTTGCGATTCGATCCCGCAGATTCTGCTTACTCAATTAAATATTTTTATTCTGTAACTTACATTTTTTTTACATTCTTTACCTTATAAATTTGTTTTTACTTTTGTTTATTGTTAAAGTGATAATTTAAATTAATTATTTATTAGACGAGCTCGGTGGTCGAATGGTTAGCAATGACCACTTTGACTCCGAGGTCGCGGGTTCGATTCCCGCACAAGACAAACATTTGTGTGCATGAACATGACTGTTTGTCTTGGTCTGGGTGTTTTCTATGTATTATAAGTAGTTTGTATTTACAAAAAAAAAATAATGTATTTAAGTACATTTATCAATTGTCTAGTACCCATAACACAAGCTTTGCCCTTAATTTGGGACTAGGTGGCGCTGTGTAAATTGTCCAGAAATATTTATCTTTTATTTTAATTATGGTCGAATTTTACCCAATGAGCGACCACTAGTATGTAGTTGCTTGTATTTTTGTTATAGATAAGTTTATCAAGGTAATTAGAACAAATGAACATTACGCATAGATAATTTACTGGCACAAGGATGCCGCTGCCGACAAATAACCTCACTCGCTCGTCTGTTACGAACTTCGTTAGGTGGCGATCTGTGCAAGTTCAGTGCTGTAGAAAAGAATAGAGACGCAAATTAATTGTAACAACATTAACCCTTTTATAAACTCAGTCGAGTGGAAAACAAGCATACGGCTAGTCTGATGTTAAGCGGTTACCGTAGCCGTATAAGCGCTCGCAACAAAAAATGTTCCGCAACGCCCTGTGCGATTGCCCAGAAGGCTAATTCCCGTAATCTCTCGTACGACCGCAGAGTGAAATTTGACCGAATCGAGGTTGAATTATGAATTGACGAAAAATTAATTTCATTTCATTCATTAATTATTATCAATTATTATTGTTGGCAAAATACCATTCTTAGTTTGTTTAATTATCGGTCATAATTCGATATAATCCCACTTAAATTAGACTTTGAAGTTTCATATTGCGATACGAGAATACCAAATTTGACATTTGTGTTATCGAGACTGGATCGGATTTGAATTATGTCTGCATTTTAATTACGAGAATTGCCCATCTGCTCTCCACCCCCTAAGGCCGCTGCAAGCCTGTATGCAAGTTGTAGAGGTATTTCCTCAATTCATCATCTATGCTTTACGGTAGCTACAGAGTATCATAGATATTGACAGTCTTTTGCGTAGTGGTCGACCTTCTAACTTACTAGTTTACGTTTATCAATCGGTAACTTCCTGACCATACGGTATTAATAATTTTACATATATTTGGAAAACAATAACCGTATGAATAACTAAACGGTTACACGAACGTCCGCGTAGTTAGACTTTTTATATACCACCACAGTATGGCTACTTCCTGCCTCGTGTTGGCCCTCTCTCGTGTTGACCTCACCTCCCCTCTGACACAGTCTGATCTGGAATGAAACAGTGAAATCTGGAACAGTTTGTATGGCGCCGCAGGCACACACTCATTCGCGCTCTGCACAGACGTCATTGTTTATGTAGTAGTAAACGACGCGACATTTTTGAATGGAGTGGCCGGGGTGTGTTACCATTAAGGTGGACTAATGTAAGCAGTTATCGCAACCTATGGACGTATAATACATCACTCACGCATCGCCGACCCTGTAAAAAATTGTTATACTCCTGAAGAAGCACAGTAGTCGCCAGGGACAACCTCGGCAGCGAGTTCATTCCACAACCTAAGAGCACGAGGTACTAACTAAAAAAACCTCTTATATTTTTTCATGTCCAAAATATTTCCAACATAAAGTATCCCATGTGTGGATTTCTCTAAACGCTAGCAACCAGCCAGCCCCCTTACCACCATCTCTTATTGCGATTCAATAACTGAATAGAATGCTTATTCATACCAATGAATAAGCGAGTATATTTCAAATGGAATAGAGTCGCTTATTCATTGGTATGAATAAGCATTCTATTCAGTTATTGAATCGCATTAAGATATGGTGGTAAGGAGGCAGAACAAAACTCCGGTCCGGATTTTGAATCTTAAATGTCATGTCATCGGTGTTTTTTAGTACTAGTACTATTTTTAATGGAAAATATTAAAAAAGATCATGATTTGCACATCAAATTAATCTGATGGCACATCAAATTCGCATTTGATGTGCAATGAATATTTTTTAATGTGCAAAATAGGTTAGGTTTGCAATGTATTTATTTGATGTTACGTAACGTAAATAGTATGTTTTTTTAACCTGTGACAAGACGATTATTCGCAGCATAGAGCAGGCCGTTTTTTTTATACTACGTCGGGTGGCAGACAAGCATACAGCCCGTCTGATGTGAAGCGGTTACCGTAACCATATGAACGCTCGCAATAAAAAAATATCGCTCGCGCGGACCTCACTCACTCGCAGGAACACAACAACCCTCAAGGGAATTGTTATTTGGCTGCGGTATTCTGTGAGGTGGAGGTCCTTTCCCAGTCGGGCAGCTTACAAAATACGCTATGCCCTACTTCTCTTATCGCCAGAGCCTCGTTTGTCTGTTAGCAGGGTGCACCAGGTGAGGTTGGCTTTGGTTCAAAGATGTTGAAGAACCACTAACACCCCAAATGCGGTAGTGATTTAAAACTCCCCGAACGCCCTCCAAACTAGGACATATCCGGGGAAACCTGGACGGATGAGGCAACCCTAGCTATGTGCATCTTGCCCTATAAACTCCAGTACCTTTCGATGAAAATCTATTTAAGTCCGATTAAGAATTCTGAAGGTTACCCCGGACAGACAACAGGTAGTTTATTTTTGTTTATATGTGTGGGTATAGATAATTCAGGCTTGACATATCCGAAGACAAGCCGATATAATAAACTGCATGTGTGTATGGGTGCACTGAGGGCACTGATCTTTATACCCACACCTACATTCGGAAGGTAAACCAGTACTGCGTAAGTACCTACTATTATTTATTCTGTGTCAATGAATTATGTTAACATCATTAGTCCTGATTGCTTAGTGCGATTTTTTTGGTCACCTTCGGACGTGTTAACCTTTACAAGCCGACCAAATTGAGAGTAAGTTTCATTTTGTCAATTTACCAGACGCGCGTTACATATACAAATTAGCCGGGTTGCCCACTTCAAAATGTGAGCTACTTGCTCACATTTTGAAGTACTACTGCTACTTGCCACATAATTTTGATATGCAACACACGTCTTATAAATTCACAATATCGACGGCGAAATGCCAATACCTCCTATCTAACATTTTTTTCCAGAAATTGACTTTCTTTATGTCATTCACTTTAAAATCAATTTCTATTTTATATTTCAAATATATTTATATTTCATTGAAACTTTAGCTTTCCATATTTGTAAATTCACCATACAAATGAATTTATAATTTTTGAAGTTTTCAGGAAACGAAACGTTTTTTTTACTTTCTGTGAAATTTTGTCTGTGTTAGTTAGAAGATTGGCACTTCGCCGTCTATATGTGAGTTCTTCTCTATTTGTTCGATTTGTTGACGAAGACATGACCGAACGCGAACAAAAATCTCGCATTAAGCACTCTGTACTTCACCAGTACTTGATTACAATACACAAAGTAATTTCAGACGTTTTACCAGTGTGTGAGTACTTTTTACAAGTATTTAGTTAGTTTCAACCGGGCTGTCTATTAGCATTTCTTGTTAGTTTCTTTTTAACCCTGTACTCAGTTCACTTTAAGCGAAAGAGCTAGTTATTTTATTTTTATTTGAGGGGGGGCGGGGGCAAACGAGTATGTGGGTCACCTGATGGAAAGCAATCTCTACCGCCCATGGAGATCAGCAACACCAAGGATCGCCGATCCGTTGCCAGCCTTATACTCCTTTCTTTCTTTCTGACCTCACTCGTAGGCTGCGATATTGTATGAGGTACTTCCCCAGTCGGGCAGCTTAAAAAATATGCTATGCCCTACCTCTCCTTTCGCCTGAGCCTCGATAGTCAGTCAGCAGAGTGAACCACGAGCAGGTGAGATTGGCTTTGGTTCAAAGATGTTGAACCACATACACCCCATTAGCTAGTATTGAAATAAAAAGGGAATTCGAAGAGATTACAGTTTGCTTTATTTCTTTGTAATGTACAATAATAAAAATATGAGAAACAAAAAAATATTTCTAATTTCATAAAAACAAACAAAACCTTGCCATTTACCGATGTTTTCGAAACTCTAACATTGAGTCGGCGCCAAACTACCATGTGGTTTGACCAAAGCCGTAGACAGCAATCACACCATGGCCACACCCATATTTGTGCCAAATTTGCAAGTCAATCAAATTATTAGTGTGTGGGGGAATATGCAATTCACTCAAACCTCATATGCATATGAAGTTAGTACCTTTATATTAGACTAGTGTCTGCTTGCGACTTCCACCCGCGTAAACTCATAAATGAAGGTTTATATTCATGCGTTTGTCGCCCCGCGTGCGGGTTTGTCATAGTAAAAAACCGGCCAAGTGCGATTCGGACTCGCGCATATTAGGTTCCGTACCATTATCTATAAAAACGGCAAAAAAAATCACATTTGTTGTATGGGAGCCTCCCTTAAATATTTGTTTTATTTTTATTCAATTATTTATTTTTAAAGTGAATATATAACTATTATGTGAGTACTTCAAGCGTCTACCTATTGCCGTTATCAATTGCGAGCAAAAACGAGCAAAAAAAATCACGATTGTTGTATGGGAGCCCCCTTAAATATTTATTTTATTCTGTTTTTTTAGTATTTGTTGTTATAGCGGCAACAGAAATATATCATCTGTAAAAAATTCAATTGTCTAACTATCACGGTTCATGAGATAGAGCCTGGTGACAGACGGACGGACAGCGGAGCCTTAGTAATAGGGTTCCTTGTTACACTTTGCGTACGGAACCCTAAAAACACGCATGCGGGAAATTTACTATGACAGATCCCGCATGCGGGGCGAAAAACGCATTACTTTAAAAAGGCCCTAAATAAATATTCTTGGACGAATTACACACTGCCATCTATGCCCAAACCACAGTATAAGTAACAGTACTCCCAAACGAAGCAAAGCTTGTACCATGGGTACTGACAGACCAGATAACTGACATTATACTTAAACACATTTTATTTTGTAAATAAATACATAATAATACTTAGAAAACACCCAGGCAAAGATAAGCAGATATGTTCATTATTGTTCTTGCACATAAATATTTGTATTGTGCGGGAATCGAAACCGCGACCCCGGAGTCAAAGTGGACACGGCCAGCCATTCGACCACCGGGCTCGTCCCAGCAAGTACAGGAAACTAAATAACAACTTGGATTTGAATTTAGTTTAGTAATATTAGTAGATTACCCGATCTGCATCAGCTTTCTCTGGGTCACCACTTCTCCCGAAATGACAGCTATAATATAAAAATCTTCCACATCCAGAAAGTATCAAAGACAAAGACAAGACTTTGAATGTCAAGTTTCAGTTTTTATTACGGAAATATATAAATAAATATTTCTGGACAATTTACACAGCGCCATCTAGTCCTAAATTAAGCGCAAAGCTTGTACTAGGAGTACTAGACAACTGATAAATGTACTTAAATACATTTTTTTTTTGTAAATACATAGTTATAATACATATAAAATACACAGACCAAGACAAACAGACATGTTCATGCACACAAATGTTGTTCCACTTAATAAGTGTACAAAATACAAATTGTGTACAAAGTTGCACCAAGCGGCGCCGACGATCACCAGTATCATCAGTAATATTGTAATGTGATATAATGTGATGGGAAATCCCTCATATGCTCAAAGATTCTTTTTTGCCTCGTATGTTCCGGTAGATACACTGTGTGAAAATAAAGTGAATTAATTGTAACATTATTATAAATTAATATTTTTAATAACATCGCATAATACTGAAAATATTTCCATAAATAAATCGGTGTGATGAACACTGTCTCGGAACTTTCTAAATATTTTCATTATATTTAACCGACTACAAAAAAAGAGCAGACGACTGTATGTATTTTTTTTTTGTAAGTATGTTCTGAGGGGCAATTCTCGTAATTAAAATGTAGTCAATATTTAGTTTCGATCTCACAAATGTCAAATTCGGTATTCTCGTATCACACACAGTATGAAACTTCAAAGTTTAATTTACGTGGGAGTATATCGAAATATGAGCGAGAATTAAACAAACTAAGAATGAGAATTCATAATAATTAATTAATGTAGTCAAGTATAATATTTTTTAGTCAATTCACAATAGAATCTCGATTCGGTCAAATTCATTCTGCGATCCCAAAATAATTACGTCTTTCTGTTATTTGTCAATTAAACCTATTCTCATATTGATCCCGTGATAATAAAAGTTTACTTAAATGCCGCCATTTATAACTAACTAATACTTTTAATTATTTAATTCATAAATAACTAATAAAAACTTGCTACATAAAAAAAAATTGCTTTCTTACAAAATTCAGATGTTTGTTTTCCCTAGAAAATAATAGAAGGTCGACCTTAGCAACATTTACATTTGCTAGGGTTTTTTTTTTTGTGAAAACTGATAGATCACTTTCTTAGTTGACCTGTATCAACAGTGCACTTAGACCGACTAACGGATACTCGGTTTCTTAACATCTCTCGAGTTTATACACCGTTATAAACATGTTACAAGCGATGTATCAAGAGACTTGTCACCGACCATGATGACATCCGACTACCATATACTCAACTTAAGAGTAAAGAGTAAGTAGTAGCCTATTCACAGGTGAATGGTCTATACTCTCTGGTACCTGGCACCGAGCCAAATTGAGAATAGATTGCTATATAGGACGGGAGACAGGTAAATAATAAATAAATAAATATTTCTCGACAATTTACACAGCGCCGAAATGCCACATTAAGCGCAAAGCTTGTATAATGCCACAAACTTATCTGGCCCGGTGGCGGGGGCGGTGCGATCGACTTAAGTGTTGCCATTAAACGAAATGCCGCCCGTTTTAGAGGAAACGTAAAAATCAAAGAAATATATACACTGTTAAAATAATAGCATTGATATACTTATTAATTGTGTTGTGTGGTGTTTCAATTAAATATGCCTTCTATTTTTTCTTGATTAGTTTTAAAAATGCACCACGTTAAGTCGCGATCATAGCTATTATATAATATTAGAGTTATAATATTGCACAGAAACAACTCGTTGACGATTTTTTTATTGTAAGAAATGAAATATGTGTAGAAAAAGATAATATGTATTTTAAAAAATACACTTTAATGGAATGTGCATACGCGGTAAGTAAATTAATTGTACCTGGCAATACTACATTTCAAGATGGCGGCTTTAGTTCTAAATTTGGCCACCGGGTCAGATAAGTTTGTAGCACTGTACTATGGGTAATAGACAACTGATAATTAATATATAATAAATAAATACATACTTACATAGAAAACACCCAGACCAAGACAAATAGACATGTTCATGCAAACAAATGTTTGTCTTGTGCGGGGATCCAAGCAGCGATCTTTGAGTCAATGTAGCCATTGCTAGCCATTCGACCACCGGGCTTGTAAGGTGAGGGTAAATGTCCTTTTGCCTGGTTGGTTTAAGGGGCGAGAGACTGGAATCCTAGTGATGTGGTCCGTCAGGTTGATAGTTACTGTAGTTAGGAGCTGCAGCTGTAGGTACCTATAGGGTTTCTGACCACAGTATGATTACTGTTCGATGAATACCAAAAAAAAAAATTGGTTGTCTGTAAAGTCGGTTTACGTACGATAATTTTACGTGATAACGTCATAACAAACATAAGCCGATTGTGTGTCTCTATCGCTTGTTCCGCGCTCTCGCTTGCATGCTCGGCTCATGCGGAACGTAACAATGAATCATGCTTTTGCGGTCGTGCAACCGTTCTTCATCGATTTAAATTAAAATACGTTATTACGTCAAAAAATCTTGGTGCATCTTTTTAACTTGTAATATGTACATAACTTGTCAGTGAAGGGAAATATGTAGTATGTAATAACCTTCGCTGTTTCCTACTAAATTACACGTGTTGTTTTATGGTAGAACATTGCGTGCTCAGAATATCTGCAATTATATAATTTTGATTGACAAAGATTCTGCATAAATAACACTGTCTGCTGTTCTCGTTTCGGAAATTTTTATTTAATTTCATATTGATACAAAGTCGGTGTCATAATCTTATATATCTATCTATTATATAAAATCATCGTGTCACGGTGTCTGTTACTACACTCCTCTGAAACGACTGGGCCGATTTATATGAAATTTTGTGTGCATATCGGGTAGGTCTGAGAATCGGCCATCATCTATTTTTCATACCCCTAAGTGATAAGGGTGATCCACCCCTGAAATATTTTATTTTATTGAGGATTTTTTTTATTTTTTTTTTATTATGATTTATGCGTTGAAAAATACATACAACTTTAAATTTTCACCCTTCTACGATCAACCCCTAAATTTATATGGCAAAACAACGTTCGCCATGTCAGCTAGTCTTCTTATATAAATAAAAATGAATGTTACTGAGCAAAACTCGAGAACGGCTCTACCAATTCGACAGTGTTTTTTAATGTATTTTCCTTAAGGCACACGGAAAGTTATAATAAAGAGAAAATATAAAAAATGCATGGACAATAGTAAAAAAAACTTAACTTTTGAGAGAACGAAGTCTGTCCGGGCAGCAATTATTATATAAATAAAAATTAATGTTGCTAAGTCCAAAAGTCGAGAACGGCTCGACCAATTCTGCTATTTTTTGTTTTAATATGTTCGTAGAGGTATAAGGAAGGTTCTTATGGAGAGAAAAGACGTAAAAATTGCGAGGAAAATAGAACACCAATTTCTACCCGTGCGAAACCGGGACGGGCAGCTAGTAATAGATAAAAGTGTAGCTATCGAAATTATAATATCGGGTGTATTCACTATTCAGTGAACATGATATAAATAATGTAAATGTATGTAATTACACCGTTTGCGGCGACGCGGAGTTTGGCCGCGATGAGTAACGTTACTGATACAGTGAACAAAGAACTGATATGAACAGGATACCGATGTCATAGTCTATAGTACACTCAATTACATTTGGCTGTTTTATGTTGTAAATATATATTGCGAAAGTACTTGAATGTTCTTTCAGAGGTGATCTTGAGAGAGATGACCTTCACTCCAGAATAGGTCTTTTTAGTGGCCTTTATGAAGTATTTTAAAAAAGGTATTATAAAATAATGAATGATAACTGTCTCTCAACAGATGTGAAGACCATCCTCAAATCAGTCTCCGGGCGGCTCCGCTGCGGCGAGCTAACAGCCATCATGGGACCATCCGGAGCTGGCAAATCCACACTACTAAATATTTTGACTGGATACAAGTAAGTATTTTCAATATCTCGCCGGGGTCAATCGCACCACACTTTCGGACGGCTGTGTCCCCCTATACCAGTGTACCGCAAACTTTTTGTGTTTAAGGTACATCTAGGAAAACGAAAATTTTTGGAGGTACACCACAGGGTTCCGTACCCTAACAAAAACTGATTTTCCGTTTATGGTACCCAAAGGGTAAAACGGACCCTATTACTGAGACTTCGCTGTTCGTCCGTCCGTCTGTCTGTCTGTCACCTCACCAGGCTGTATCTCATGAACCGTGATATATGATATGACATACAGATGGTGTATTTCTCTTGCCGCTATCGCAACAATTACTAAAAAACAGAATAGGGGTCTCCCATACAACAAACGGGATTTTCTGCTCGTTTCTGCTCGATATTGATAACGGCAACAGGTAGACGCTTGAAATATTCACAGAATATTTAGTTATATATTCACTTTAAAAATAAATAATTAAATTAAAAAAAAAACAAATATCTCCCATTCAACAAATGTGATTTTTTTTTTGCCGTTTTTATAGATAATGGTACGGAACTCTTCGTACGCGAGTCCGATTCGCACATGGCCTGTTTTTTTTTTATCATGTATTTAGAAATATATTAGCTTACTTAATTTCACTTATCACCTTTCTTTTATCAGTTTTATTTGCCAATAGATGAAGTAATGATAGCGACTTGGTTTCAGACTAACATTTTTACAAGTAGCAAAAAATAACTAGAAATTCAGGGAATCACTCTGATTTAAATTCATTTTTGTCAAACTTAGAAATGTCTTACACGATATGGATACGCGAAATAAGATAAAAAAAACTAAAAACTCATTTTTTATATTTTCTGAGAATGACGTTTTCTTTTCTTTTTTTTTTACTTATAACAATGATGTTATATTTCTATCGACTTGCCACTAAGTGACCAAAACTAACACCCGAAAAGTGAGCCAATTGTCTCACCTCGCAATTAGTTCGTAAGTAAAAATGCCGTAAGTAGTCTATATTTTGAAAATGCATAATTTTGTGTTTATTAAGTAATTAAAGCCTAAGAGATCACATATCACACGAAAGTACACAATAATAATTGATTTTAACACGTACTTTTGTTAATTTGCAAGGAGATTTGGTGCCATTTTGAGCTTGGTGAGGAAAAGAGATAGCAAGTATATTAAATGGTCAGCCATTCTATATATGATAAGTATGGCGATAGTTGCCCTTAGCTACGTAACTAGTTATAGTTAGTTATCCATGCAACAGTAGGTACCGTTTGTCTGGCGCAATTTGGTATGGGTATGCCATATCTATAGAAATATAATGTCTCTAGCTTCAACCCACGGCTTCGCCCGCGTATTTTTTTTTTAATCAAAAGTAATACGCTTGTGAATATGTGTACAAAATTTCATGATGATCGTTTGAGTAGTTTCGGCGTGAAAGCGTAACAAACAAACTCACATTCACATTTATAAATATTCAGTAGAGATTGACTTGTATAGCAACCGTTGTTTATTAACCGAAACATTTATGTCACGAACGAGTGACAAGTTAATCAAATACACTTTAAAATGAAGTGAATCTAATGAAGCTGAACGAGTCCACCTATTAATAAGTGATCATTTGTATTATATCAAATAGTGTCTAGTTAATAGCATATTAATTATGTTTGAGATTCCGGTCGAATCATTATTGGACCGGCATTAGAATCCAGTCGAATAATGACACCTACATTGAATTCCAATTTACGTACATGCTATCATAAGGGCAGGGGCCCTACCGCCGAAGCTGAAACCGATTACCATCGAATATTTTCATCATCATCATCATATCCATTTTAGTCTCCACTACAGGAGCACGACCCTCTCTAGTCCGTCCTAGACGGAAGGAGGATTTGGCCTACACTCATCCCCACGCTGACCAAACGGGTTGGGGAGGCCTGATCGATATTTGATAATGTATTTCCCTTAGTCGCCTTGTACGACATCCACGGGAAGAAACGGAGTGATTCTATTCTAGTCCGGAAACCACACGGCCAATCGCCATCGAATATTTTGATTATTAAAAAAAAAATGGGGTGTGACTGGACACGGTCGTGTGGTGTACGTGAATACGTTATATGCACTAAAATTATCTCCAAATGACAGCGCTTCCTCCTTCCCCACACGCGATGATCAATAATCCTTACTTTGCATAGTAAATTCTTTGATCCTTCATCTATCCAGTGGTGTGATTGAATTTTGTATGTAGAGCATAAATTCGAAACTACAACGCCAAAATGTATCTCCCGATTTTGTGATCATTATATTTTTTGGATTTCCCGGTATGGTAGCATTTAAAAATGTATTCACATCAATATGTCTTACGTTTTAGTTATTGGTAATCATATACAGCTTAGTCGATAGAGCTCTAGGGTTTCTACCAGCTAAGCTAAGCTTGTGCTTATGCTTATGCCAACGGCCTCCTTCTACAGTCGCACCGCTCGCCATCGACAGGGAATTCATCCTCACACATTGGAGCCTAAGTGGTCACGTACGGTTCCAGAGAAGTTTTCTCCCGCGTACTGTCAAGCTGTGGAATGAACTGCCTGTCGAGGTTTTCTCAGGGGACTGGCACTTGTGTGCCATAAATCAGAGCTGAAGGTTGATTTTCACAATCAAAAAGTTCGATGTGAATCTGTTTCAGCTTAGCCCTTAGAGCCCCAGATCATGCTTGAAAATCATAATGCGACTGTAGCTCCTATTACGTACAGCATAAGAACGGTACAAAGGTTGAAGTGTTCTTAACAGTACTCGCCTTTCTGCTTGATACTTGTCTTGTTTATCAATACTTATTCCTCTGACCGCATTGACGTACAATGTCTGACGGCCTACAAGCCTTCCATGTATTCACGACACATTTCAACAACTTAGGCTGTGGCCCAAGTCATAAGTGGCTACTTGTAACGTATGTGAGATTGAACACGTCAAAGATTTTCGGAACTATATTCATTACTGTACATTATGATTCTAATCTTATGATTCTAATCATTACAAACAAATTACAGGCCGAAAAAAAAATGTAGGATTTCGATCAATACGGAACTTATGCGTAGGGACATCTAGTGGTAGACGGTATAACTAAAATTTTCATTTCTATTATCACAATATAAGCACATATTAGCACTACTTACCGCTGCAAATAACAGTACCATTGAGGATTATTGTGTTGTGGTTGTGAATGAGTGAGGGTATCAGATGTGAGCTGAGGAGATGCAGCATTAGCAGCAGGGGTGCCAGCATTTGAGCAAACGTCGTCAACTTTTATTCACCCCACTGCTGGGATACGGGTCTCAACTGTGGGTTGGCGGAGACTAGTGTTTTCAAGCCGCTTAAAGGCCACCGACTTTAACTTTAACTTTAACGACTGACATCTAATGATAACAGTCGGGACCAACTTGAGGAGATCTAGATAAATGAACCCATCCATGGACAGGCTACGGTTCACGCTGTTTAACTTACTTAACTTGCGTGTGTGTTGCGTGAGCAATACTTGATGTATATGTAGACGCGTATGTATATGCTACGATAACGTCGCATTACGCCAAGTATGTGCGTTTCACATCCAGCGTAGTATAAAGAAACAGAAGCTGATTGAGTAAAACATCACTATATTGTCTAAATTATAAACGCATCATTATTTACTCTACTCCACATAGAAAATCCCGTTAATTAAATATATTTTTCTTATATCTTTGCCGTTATAAATTTTAATTGTCAGCACAAATCTTAGGCGACCGCATATTGACGAAAATTTTATGTTTGTATGAAAAAAGACAGTAGGTGTATCGACAGAAATGTTACACTACGCAATACAAAGTGTCATATGAAGTCATATCGTAATTCATCTTTTACAAAGTATGCCAAATTAATCGACTGGTTATCAGATAATATTTAGAATTTTTTTATTATGATTGATTACATAAAACGGATGTAGATTGAGTGTTGACTTGCATCCTTTTGTCATATCGTTAATGTTACTAGCTGTTTTTGCACATTTTATGTAATAGTGCTTTGATAAGCGACTTAGTATATTATAAAGTTTATGATATAATTAGCTTGTAGTATAATTAAATGTAAACGAAAGAGGCTTCTAATAGAGAACTAGACTACCTAGAGGACATCTTGTTCTTGTCCTTCTACATCTTGCATTTTATCTTAGTTCCTTGTGTTGTAATGATATGTGCACTACAAATGCTTCCATAGTTGTTAATCCTATGAGGTTAACCTTATAAGGTTAACCTTATTTATTTATTGTATTTGTCAAACATCTAAGGTTAACCTTAGACACACCCAACTGGAGGCAAGAATGCTCTAAAAAAAAATTATAATAATAATAGATATGATTGCCCTTCTATAATTAATATATTGTCTTACAGAGTTCCTACCAGTAATATACCCTTAGACAATGTCAATTGGGTATTTGACTAACATTTTTTTCTGTTTGATATGTAGGGACGTCTCCATAATATAACCATAGGTGAAAGAATTACTTCGATAGCACAAAAATCTCTCGAGATATGGTAATTTGAAAATCACAATTTTTAGACTGCCCCAAAACGCTCCATACAAAAGACTACTGAATTATGACGTCACAGATCTGTATTTTGTATGCATCAAATCAGAAATTTGTACGACAGCTATGTTAAATATTACGTTTATGTGATTAGTATCATAATAAAAGTTATAGCATTTTTTATTGCTTCTCCAATGGAAATATTATTTTTTAATAATTTCATACTTTTAAAATGGACTTTCCCGCCAAACTTTGATCGACGCTAAAAAAAGTCTGACTGAAGATATTAGAATGAAAGTTTGCAGATCTTTATAGTTTTGTGTATTTTACGATATTGTTAATTTATTTGTACAATTTTTAAACATTGGAAACAACCCAATTGTTAGCGATGTGATATTGAAGCCGGGATTTTTGAGCTGGTTTACACTATTGGAATATGAATAGATCTTAAATCTTAGAGGTTTAGGCTCACTACCTTCGTTTCTCTTTATTTCTTTGACAATTAAAAGCCTATTACAAATAATTATTAAAATAGTAAGTAAAATAAAAGCCAATATCAAATGTTAATCTCTAATCACTTGTACCACACGGTGTAGTATTACGCAAAACATGCGAACGCGCAAAACTATGTCCAAACTGTGCCACTATGGCGTTTACGGTTTACGCCATACTGACCAAAGTAGCCAAGTTGATAAGATTTATTTTATTTCACTTGTAAGTATTCCCAGAGTAGTATGAGCTAGTAAAGGTCTAATTAGGTATTGGATTTTGTTTTGTAGTCCATATTTCCATACTAATGTGTAAAAGTTAAAGTATGTCTGGCAGTCTGTTTGTTACCATGTCACGATTAAGCGGCTGAACTGATTTGAATGAAATTTTGCGGGAATTAAATAGCGGTACTATAAGTAAAATTCATTAGATACTGGTAAGGTCGGGGTACATTGTCCCAAAATTATACTAGTTTTTGGTTTTCGTTTGATAATCTCCGTCTTAATAGTTCTAGATCTGTCTAATGGTAACGTATGTCTAGTACTATATACATACGACGCATATAAACCAGTAAAACCAGGAAAAGTACCTATGTATTGTATTTTTTTTTTTGCAAAGTTTGGGCCAAAGTTGTATTTTGAAAGTGGTTTCAATGGCCCATGTATTTTTTTGTATGGAAAACGTAATGATTTACTATGATGGGCTGAAGTAACCTGTTAAAATCGATCTCTCTATAAATTGGCTTTTATTAAAGGTACGATATGTCTGTTACGATGAATAATATAAAATAGCTTACACTTACCTGAGAACTTAGTTTCAATAGAAAGTTTGCACACAACAGTTTCACGAATGTCAAAAGATGTCAATTATTGGCGGTAATAACATTACTCGCGCATTCGCTGTCATTCATTGAACTGCTTTACCGACAAAACTATAAAGCCATCTATCGATAACAGCGCGAAATACTTCGATAGCTCGCACTGCAAAAGCGTGGCGGGAAATTCAAAATTTTTTTCGGTTTGGGACAAAGTAACACCCTAGGGTTAAAGTACCCCGACCTTACGGTAGTTTCTGTTTTAAATGAATGGATAAGTAAGTTTTGGCATGAGTGTACTCAAAAGATCAAAAATATTTCAGCACTATTAAATTTAACGTAAAAATATAAAAAAACGTTTAAATTGCTTATATTTTCTAGAGATTCAAATTCTGACATTCCGTCCATTAATTTAAGTTGCCGAAATCATATTTTTTGGCATTCACCGCAAAAAGTGGGACATGTGGTGTGTCGCGCGGGACATTGCATTTTAGCCTAAAATAGCGGGACGTCTCGCTAAAATCAGGCCATCCTGGACTTAACCGACTATAAATTATACAATACTAGATGACCCAGTGAACTTTGTTTCACCTACATCTATCTACTTAACAAATATATACGATCTAAGATCTGTGTCTCTTTAAGAAGTGCCTACCCTGTGTGCCCGAACCTGGAAATGTGCCATTGCAAGACATTTGTTTCCTAACTTGCCGCTTTCCATAAAATTTGACAAATGACTCTCTTGCAGTTTGCTTGCCATGTCCGAGAATTCCTACGAAACTTCGCGCATACTGCGCAGCATATTCAACTCCATGAAAGACAAACCTGTACGTGTCGCTCAAGTATTGACGATTTTTTACTAACTTATAAAATGGTCTAATCTTGGATTTATATATTTGTCCTTTCAACTTGACGAAATTTCGGAGTCACAGATGTCACTGGTTACCTCAAGCCACTTAGTCCAAGCTACTGAAATCTCGCAGTCGATTCTATCCGATGATCGAAGAACACATCCTAAGTACTTAAACCGTCCGTGCATTCGATCATATCCTTAAGTGCACGGTCGTGGGATCTGTTGTTTTGCAGCCCAAGTCTTTCCCGTATTCGGATTCAGCCCATAATTCTCAAGTGACCTCTTCCATTAATTCACTCATCGCATCAACTGCACTCTATCCGCATTCGCCAGTGCAATTATATCAGCATACATGAACACCCGTCGACCCACCGCACAGAGCTGGTCCATGTGGATACATGATACTACTTGACAATTCGTCTAATACCACGAATGTCAAATGAATGAAAAAGCCAGACAACATTGTCTGGTTTTTTCTTAAATATTTTTTTTCTTGTAAAAGCTTTTTTCTCATTCTTCTTTAAGCGTTAGAGTAGGATTTGTATCAGTAGCAGATGTTCTAGCTATAGGTGTATTTTCCAAGACGTCATCTGCATATATTTCATCGTCTTGAACTACGACTTTTTCTATAATTTTATTTATTTCTTGGCGTAAGTATTGCAACTTTTCTTGGCATGAAGAATGTATATGTACGATCTGTATTTTTGGTTTCTTCATCGTACTTTTTTGGATTTTGGAAATAAATAAAAATTTACTTAGTTTTAGCGCCAAATTCTTTATTTGCGGGATCCGCGGATCCGCCCTTTGAATGTGCGGGATCCCGCCGATTAATTAAAGCATCGTGATCCCGCGGGAATGCGGGATCCCGCTTTACGGGATTGCAATCCCTAGTCACAGATGACACTGGTTACCTCAACCCACTTAGTCCAAGCTACTGAAATCTCGCAGTCGATGCTATCCGATGATCGAAGAACAGAACTTGCAGTTTAAGTACTTGGGCTTAAACTGCGGGATCTGCGGATCCGCCCTTTGAATGTGCGGAATCCCGCAGATTAATTAAAGCATCGTGATCCCGCGGGAATGCGGGATCCCGCTTTGCGGGATTGCGATCCGTAGTCACAGATGACACTGGTTACCTTAAGCCACTTAGTCCAAGCTACTGAAATCTCGCAGTCGATGCTATCCGATGATCGAAGAACAGAACCCAAGTACTTAAACTGTCCGTGCATTCGACCATATCCTTACGTGCACGGTCGTGGGATCTATTGTTTTGCAGCCCAAGTCTTTCCCGTATTCGGATTCAGCCCATAGTTCTCAAGTGACCTCTTCCATTAATTCACTCATCGCACCAACTGTCCTCTATCCGCATCCGCCAGTGCAATTATATCAGCATACATGGACACCTACGACGGCTAAGCTGAAAACGATCCCAACCGGTGTTTCTGATCACGAAAATCAAACTTCAACTTAGAAGTATGATACTCGTGTTTAGCTTAACAGACAGTAACTCTGGAGCTCTACGGACTAAGCTGAATATGCTTGTCAATAACTTAAACGTAAGACCTATTTTTGGAATCAAAATATTCGATGGTAATCGGCTTCAGCTTCGGCGGTAAGCCCCCTGGTCCATGTGGATCCATGATACTACTTGACAATTCGTCTAATATATAAGAAACCACAAATGTCTAATATATAAGAATATGCCTAATATGAACAAAAACAGACTAAGACTGATCGCTGGAGGACACCGACGTTAATAGGAATTTTGTTTCTCCTCTCCGACAGAGGTCTAAACTATGGATTTGGAATTCCGGTACATATTCCGGATGATGTCGATATAAAAACCTGGCAGCCCTTTAGACTTCAGTAAAGAAAGTTCTCGCCAAATAAATTTATGACTAAATGATAAAATATGATTATATTATAATTACAGATTTAGGTACTTCAGAAAATAATGAGGATCCGTTTTATTTTGTAATAGGTATCACCTTGGTTAACATGACAGACCTATATAATGTGATGTAGGTCTTACCATATGCAAAGTTATACAACTCTATGTGAATCCACAAACCTCGTTCTGCGTTCAGCGCCCATTTTCTGGTGTATTCGCATTGCTGACACTGGTTACATTTTTTGCAATCATTTTTGTAATTTACAATCCGAGTGTTTATGAAATTTACAAATTTCTATTATTTATTCTTAAAGCATGATTTACCATAAACAGTCACTACATATTTCAACTCCTTTCTTGATGTCTATTAGTATTGTGTCATTTCTATATCACTTCTGAAAAAGTCATATTTGACAACCAACAAATATGACGTCGATTCTTTGTGACAATGACACTATTGATAGGTAGGTTCGCCATCTTTGCTGTTATGACATTCGACTATAGTAGGAACACTTTGTATGGGAAATTAAAATTGTTGTTTTCACTGTCTTTCTTGAATTTTTTCCAAAACTTCTCACCGTTTAAACCTTCCCTGGGCTAAGACAAACATTGCAAAACCAAAATCAGCTAAATCGGCCTGGCCGTTCTCGAGTTTTAGCGAGACTAACAAAAAGCAATTCATTTTTATATATAAGAAGATTGAGAAACTTTTATTTCACAATTCCTGTATAGCTTGCACAGTTAAGTTATTGATTTCAATACTGCTGCAGAGCTGTGTGTTCACACATACATTATTAATAGCGCTGTACAATTGCGACTTCCATCAATCGATTCAGCGAAACTGTAGTTACAGGTCACAAATGTCGGGGGAAGGCCCGAAGGGTAATCAATTTTACAAAAGAGCAGGGTTTAAAAAAAATAAAATTACACAATTTCACCACCCACTTTACAATGCACGACAGACTGTAGTTTAAGTCGAGAAGTAGTATTGCAAAAAAAAAAAATAACATTACTGACTAACCGATGTTAATGATGGTCCAAAGGTCTAACATCTTGCTAAGAATAATAGAAGTACCAGTACCTATGGTCATTATCATATTTTCATCATGAGATGACACGTCATGAAGATAATAATAATCTTTATTTACGCCAAACCATAGTAAAATTTTACAATAATGATATGTCTACCCACATCAGGTATTATACATTACTACTTAGCTCTACAACACTAACACTAAGTAATTTAGTTCAACAATAAAATATTGTAACGATAACCAAGCCACAACAAATTCCATTCAGGTCCAACTGACGCGAACCCCGTCCCGAACTTAACATAGGTTTGCATCTCAGGAGATGCGAGGACTATTCTTTTTTTTTTTAATACTACGTTCGGTGGCAGACAAGCATACGGCCCGCCTAATGTGAAGCGGCTACCCTAGCCATATTAACGCGCGCAACGTAAAATATCGCTTGCGCGCCGCCACCCCCGCTGC
This sequence comes from Hypsopygia costalis, assembly GCA_937001555.2. NCBI lineage: Eukaryota > Metazoa > Arthropoda > Insecta > Lepidoptera > Pyralidae > Hypsopygia > Hypsopygia costalis. Next base: position 23,246,319 of record OW443338.2, on the reverse strand, counting down.
CAACGCAGAATCTCCTTCCTTTCTGGTGACCATACTCACTCGCAGGAACACAACAACCCTCAAGGGAATTGTTATTTGGCTGTGGTATTCTGTGAGGTGGAGGTACATTCCCCAGTCGGGTAGCTTACAATTACGCTCCCTACCTCTCTTTTCGCCAGAGCTTCGTTTGTGAAGTTGGCTATGGTTCAAAGATGTTGAAAAACCACTTACACCCCAAATTTTAAAAAAATATTCTATTTCGGACGCAGTATTGTTTAGGAATTTTAAAAGTAGATAATGTGTGTAAAAGTGTACGGCGAAAATTGACCGAATAAACGAAGCGAGCGAGGTTTCCTTCTATGGAATGGGTGGATGGAATCATCGCGATGTATGTTTGTAGGCAACGTTCACAATTTTAAAAGAATTTTATTGAGTAGCGATATTACTTACAAAATTAAATCATTTAGAAAACTAAATTATACTAAAACTAATCGAATAATTATATCTATAAACAAAGGAAAAAGAGACGCGATAAAAAAATAAACAGAAAACTTACAAATAAAAATTATGCCCAAAATCGTTGCCTGTCGGCAGTGTCCCCGGGAGGCCTACCTGGCAGCATTAATTCGCTGGATAGCGATGTAATGTTATGGTGATTGAGTAGAGAGATTTTACTTTAAAAAAAACTTATTGCATCCGCATTACATATCCAACATGGATACAAAATGTCAGCAATTCTAGTAAAAAGTCAAGGATTTTATAAGGAAATCCCATTTTTATACCGGTAACCTGTTGATTGTATTACTTGCGGTTTTGTATTAAGTACGATTAATTTTATTCTTAGAATGTAAACTATTTCACCCTGTTTTAACCGGTAGTGTATAAATTATTTCATTAGACAAATACTATTATGTATAGCTAGCTACTTACTACTATAGATACTTACGTAAATACTAGCCGAGTAAGCGATGACAGATGGGGGAAGAAGATAGAGCGTAGGCCGCGCGTAGGACGACGAAGCGTTGAACGCTCTCCTTCTAGATGGTCCGATGACCTTAAGAAAGCGGCTAGAAGCGGCTGGATGTGGAAGGCGGAGGATTTATTTATGTATTTGGTGGAAAGCATTGGGGAAGGCTTTTATCTAGCAGTGGATAGATAGATACAGGCTGATGATGATACCTACTTACAACATTCTAAGAACATTGCATAGTACATATAAACTATGCAATTTCATTGTACATAGTTATGTACAATTACGATGTACGTACTCGTTATCATTTGCCGACCTTGATGCTTTTATTATAGCTGAGAGGTTTTTAATTGCCTGTCTTCGTGTTTCTTAACAATAGCTTTGTTTCATGATGCAGTTATACCTAACCATTAAAATTATTATCATATCCTGCTATCCTTATAATCTTTTAAACGTGAAAGTTTGTTAGGCCATCCTAACTACATTCGACGGTTCTTTCGTATAAAGCGACATGTCAAAAATGGCAATTTTTTTTTATTGCATAAATTGCTATAGATTGCCCGTAAAAACATTTTATTTTTTATTTTATTGATTGTATATAATTAAAAAGTAAGAAATTAACTCATTTGTCCAAAAATAATATTCTTTAATTACTATATCGTAGTATAAACAGACATGTCTATAATATAAATGACATGTCGCTTTATATACATCCAAACATCCATATGTTTGGATGTATATGTAGTGGCCATATCTTAAAATTTATCACATCATGGTTTGATTCCTGAATAAATTACATACTATCTTCTAGTCCCAAACTTACAGAGCTTGTACTATAGTACTAGATAACTGATATTATACCTAAATACATTTTTTTTTCGTAAATACATATATATAACAACAACATAGAAAACACCCAAACCAAGAGAAACAGACATGTTCATGCACGCGAATATTTGTCTTGTGCGGGGATCGAACCAGCGACCTCGGAGTAAAAGTGCTATCCATTCGACCACCGAGCTCGTCAAATGATGTGGTTGGCCATTTCATGAAATGATTGTTTTTCATGATATAGTTAGCTAAAACTGGTCATATCGTTTCAACGTCAACTTTTGATGATATGTCAATCCACGTTTGGCTATATCGTAGGTGTGTTATATCGAAGGTTTAATAAAAATCCAAATAAAAAGGGAACTTACGTAAATATATTTTTGTGAGTACAAAAACTACTTCTTACTTATTGACATTGTTTCACTTCAATTAAAATTTTCCATTGGCGCCTTACGTTTTTTATTACAGTTATTGTCCGCCGCCATGTTGAATAACAAAAACAAAACTATATCAGCGTCACTAATAGATGATAATATAACTTTTCTTTTTATACTACGTCGTGTGGCAGACAAGCATACGGCCCGCCTGATGTGAAGCGGTTACCGTAGCCATATTAACGCTTGCAACATAAAATATTGTTCGCGGGGGTGGCGGCCACCCCCGCTGCCAACGCAGCATCTCCTTCCTTTCTTTCTGGTGACCTGACTCACTCTGGCTGCGGTATTCTGTGAGGTCTGTACATTCCCCAGTCGGGTAGCTTACAATTACGCTCCCTACCTCTCTTAGATTTTACGATATGATCACTAATGTTTGACCATATCATGACGTAGCCAGCCGTGCGTAGCTTCATATCATCAAACGCTGATTTGACGCTGTATTCATTGATCGGACCAGGCCATATCCTAACAGCTGATATTTTTCATTTCATCATCTATTTCATGAAATGATCGACTACATCATGATGTGAAAGGTCTGCCCCCTTACCACTATCTCTTATAATCTCTTATAGAATGCTTAATTGAAACTGAATAGAATGCTTATTCATACCAATGAATCAGCGACTCTATTTCAAATTGAATAGAGTCGCTTATTCTTTGGTATGAATAAGCAATCTATTCAATAATTGAATCGCAATAAGAGATGGTGGTAAGGGGCTGGAAGGAAACATATATTAAGCCGGTTTCCTGTGACACAGTTTTTTTGTTTAGTAACATAAATACATTTTTTTTTGTAAATACGGTATGTATTATACATAGAAAACACCTAGACAAACAGATATATTCATGCTGACATAATTATGTATGTCTTGTGCTGGGATCGAACCCGCGACCTCGCAGTCAAAGTGGCCATTGCTAGCCGACCACCGAGCTCGTCAACTTAACCGGGTTAAATTTTAATACTTTCAACTGTACAACTAAAAACACTGCGTCCTTGACACTTAGACATTTGTACCGTTATGCCGTACATAATAAGAGCTATAATCGCATTGTGACTGTCTGATCTGCTCTTAGCTGCTGTTGTCATCAGCCCATAATCATCCCACTGTTGGGATACGGGTCTCCCTAAATCGAAGGGTCTTAGACCACGTTGCTCAACTGCGGGTTGGCGGAGGCCAGAAGGCCAATTGGCTAGACGACATTTTTTTCTTTCGATTTGTTATGTAAGGTCATCACAATAATATATCTATAAGTGAACGAATTACTTCGAGAGCATAAAAACTTCTCGAGATATGATAACTTGAAAATCACAATTTTGGACTTTACCGAAAACGCCCCATACAAAAGGCTACTGAATTATGACGTCACACTTATGTATTTTGTATACGTTAAAACAGAAATTTGTACGACAGCTATGTGAAATACTGCGTTTATGTAGCTAGTGCCATAACAAAAGTTATAGTATTTTTGATTGTTTTTCCAAACTTAATATTATTTTTTTATAATTTCATTCTTTTAAATTGGACTTTCCCACTACACTTTGATCGATCATAGAACAAGTCGGACATGAGTTATTAAAATTTCAAGATCGCAGATCGTTCTAGTTTTGTATATTTTATGACACTGATAAGTATTTTTTATAGATTTTTATCATTGTCGTCTAGCCTATTCTCGTAATTTTTCTACGAACGCAGATTGAAAGTTGACCGAATCGAGATTGAATTGTGAATTGACTAAAATTATATACTTAATTTCATTAATTAATTATTATAAATTCGTGTTTTTGGCAAAGTAACATTCTTAGTTTGTTTAACTTTCACTCATATTTCGATATAATCCCGCTTAAATTTAATTTTCAAGTTACATATTGTGATACGAGAATAACAAATGTGACATTTGTGAGATCGAGACTGAATCGAAACTGAATTTTGACTATATTTTAATTACGAGAATTGCCCCTCAGTGTTTTCAAGCTGCCCTAAAGCCTCTGACTTTGTTTAATGACCGTCATCTAATGACAACAGCCGGCATCGACGGCTTAACGTGCCATCCGAAGCACGAGAAGCTCTTAACTGTACATGTATGCAATGACACCATATTTACCAATTACTGACACCAATTTACGAACCTTGAATCTATGAGGAGAGCATGTTGTTTATAAAAAATGTTAATAAGTACCGGTTATATGTTCTAAACAAGTTTAGCTGGCTCTTCCGCGGTGTTCGCAATCAATGTTACAAAATTACAATTTGGTTACGTAACATTAAAATTTATTCGCGAAAAAAATAGTTGATGTATTGATTTCATTACGCGCATAAGCGCATAAGTTTTCAATGCAAAGTTAACAAAAATAAATGCACGTACAGGGGCGCACTAAGGCCACAGATTACTTAATAGTTACTACTAAGGCCTAGACAACCTAGGCACGTAGGTACCTTGGGCCCGTAATTTTTGGGGCCCGATAATTAGATTTAATAAGTTTTTTTTTTTAATATTGTCAGACAAATTACACAGCGCCATCTGATAAACATACGTAAATACATTTTTTTTTGTAAAATACATACTTATGATACATAGAAAACACCCAGGTCAAGACAAACAGACATGTTCATGCACACAAATGTTTGTCCTGTGTGGGAATCGAACCCACGAGCGTTGGTGTCGAAGCCGCGTCATTGACCGCTACGCCACCGAGCTCGTCAAAAGTGAAAACTTCTTTACTAGGCCCGGAAATACAATGTTGCCTGGGGCCCGCTTTAGCCTTAGTCCGCCACTGTGCACATATCATGTGAGAAGTCCTTATGATAGGGTTACCAACACAAAATTTCAAAAACATTGATTTGAAGTTGGAAAAAAACAGGACAATTCTGTTAATAAACAGAAGGCCAATTCTCGTAATTATTTTACATCGCAGAATCAAAGTTGACCGAATCAAGATTGAATTTAGAATTGACTGAAAATTATAATACTCAATTTCATTCATTCATTTATATCAATTCGTATTGCGAGCGGAATACGGTACTTATTTTGTTTAATTTTGGATCGTATTTCGATATAGTCACACTTTAATTAAACTTTGAAGATTCTTAATGTGATAAGAGAATACCAAATGTGACATTAGTGAGATCGAGACTTGATCGGAACTGAATTTTGACGAAACTTTAATTACGAGAATTACCCCTCTGGACGCAGTATTAAACCAGCAATAGTTAAATATAAATGATAATTAGTTCAATGAAAATAATAAAAAGGTAATCAAATATTATTGCTGCTTACCATCATTACCATTACAGGTGGTTCGTATGCTTGTTTGTCACCTGTGTAATATAAAAAATATTTGATTACCTTTTTCTATGAAATTGTCCACCAAGGCAATTAGCTGTTCATTTAGCATTTCGATTGTCGTTAATAAGTTAAGTTTGTAAGTAAAATAAATCGTTTCTAATTTTCATTTTACACCAAGGCAAGGTGTAACCTAGGTGTAAAATGTATCAATATTTATCAATCAGGAAAATTTAAAAACTCAAGATGCCGCCCAAAAAATTATCCAGGATACCCCAGGACTATTCAAAAACCAGTATATTTCCTGGGAAAGCAGGACGTTTGGCAACCCTACTTATGGGAAAGTGGTCGTAATGAGAGAGTGGAAAACCTGCTCTGCAAAGTATACCAATACCACCTTATAGCGATCGCCTGTGAATTCGTCCACGTGGAATTTCATATAAACTTTCATCCTTTCATCCTCTATTGGACCTACTCTACTTGGATAGTAAATTTAGACGGATATGCCTGATACACCGGATAGGTAGTTGCCACATACTTGTTTCATCTCTAAATACTATTATATGCAATAAATTTTAAATAAATAAAAGTCATTAGGTAAACACATTATACGAGTTTTAATTATTGCGATACGTGTACCTGGGACAAGAAATCAAAATTGGGAAAGAAAATCAGACCAATCACCGAATTCGACTTGGATGGACAGCCTACTCCAGACAGCAGAAAGCTCAAATATTCGACCAGCCCCCTTACCACCAACTCTTATTGCGATTCAATAACTGATTAGATTGCTTATTCATACCAATGAAGAAGCGATTCTATTTCAAATTGTATAGAGTCGCTTATTCATTGGTACGAACACATTGGTGGAAGCACTCTATTCAGTTATTGAATCGCAATAAGAGTCGGTGTAAAGGGGGCAGTGCATATTGCCAGTACTCACCTATGGAGCGGAAACTTGGGTTACGACCAAAGAGACTGCATAAACTAAAAGTAACACAAAGAGCTCTAGAAAGGAAAATAGTTGGAGTAACTTTAAGTGATAGAAAAACCAACAAATGGTTGAGGCAACAAAGCAAATTGACAGATGTGGCAGAGAGAATAGCGAGACTGAAGTGGGAATGGGTTGGTCACGTAGCTAGAAAGAAAGATTGCTGGTCCAAGAAAGTACTTACATGGAGACCGTACGAGCACGTAAGACCAAGGGGGAGACCGCAAATGAGATGGAAGGACGACATAAAATCGATAGCGGGCAGTAACTGGATCCTAACTGCCCAAAACAGGGATAATTGGAGGGGTTTAAAGGTGGCCTACACCAAGCAATTGGTAGATAGTGGCTAAAGAAGAAGAATTATTGCGAGCACCCTGGGCGTCCAGCGCTTCGTCGTGTTACATGAGCAATGGAGAGGTCTATCTATACTCGGGGTTTTTCTAAGACTTTTAGAAACCCCGAAGAAGTGGAGGAGCTCAAAGACGTCGTTGCGCGTGCCAGTCTAATCTAACACTTAACTTGCGTAAGCAACGTCAGTCGTAGCCTGTCTATGGATGGGTTTATTTATCTCGAACTTCTCCGTGCTTGGGAGGGCACGTTAAGCCGTCAGTCCCGTCGTTTACTACTACATAAACAATGGTGTCTGTGCAGCGTAAATGAGCGTGCGTGCGGCGTCATACAAACTGTTCCAGATTCGTCTTAGCGGGGAGGTGAGATTGACACGAGAGGGGGGCAGGGAGTGGGCCATACTGTACGTAGTACTATTACATATACTGTGGTCGAACATTGAAGTTTCATTGTGTTACGAGAATACCAAATATGACATTTTGAGACTAAGGACTAAATCGGAACTGTTCAAGACAGTATATTTGAATTACGAGAATTGGCCCTTAAGTATCTCGCTATAATTATTATTGACATTAAAAATGTTCATAATTTAAAACTGAAATGGTTATGTTATACGGCACTCGGAAACGGAAGCAGGCGTCAATGCCGCGTTGCGCAGATTGGCGCGTATCCATTTTGTCTGTATATCCGTTTTCTTGCAGAATACTTATAAGGTTAATGACGTGACATCTTGTAGCAGAACAAAGAATATCAATAATCATTTAATCCGCTTTATACATTGGTATGAGACCTTCGTTATATAGAATATGACTCATCCGTATGAGACGTTCTTTATTTTTTATTTTTTTTATACTAGGTCAGATGGCAGACAAGCATACGGCCCGCCTGATGTGAAGCGGTTACCGTAGCCATATTAATGCTCGCAACATAAAATATCGCTCGCGCGCCGCCACCCCCGCTGCTAACGCAGCATCTCCTTCCTTTCTGGTGACCTCACTCACTCGTAGGAACACAAGAACCCTCAAGAGAATTGTTATTTGGCTGCGGTATTCTATGAGGTGGAGGTACATTCCCCAGTCGGGTAGCTCACAATTACGCTCTCTACCTCTCTTTTCGCCAGAGCTTCGTTTATCAGTCAGCAGGGTGCACCGCGTGCAGATGACTTTGGTTCAAAGATGTTGATGAACCACTTACACCCCAAATTTCTCCGTAACCCCCAAATAACCCGTTCGTGATACATATGGATGCAACAACGTCATAATTAAAGTCAACATGCATTTTCCGAACGTCATTTTGGTATTTATTTTTATGCTATTTATACTTTCAGATTCATTAATAGGATTATAACATTTTAGAAGTATCTAATTATTCTTTTATTGTATTATTGTTCCAATTAATAAATGTTATTTAGTTGGACAATCACAAAAGTGATCACACATTACGACTTTTTTGACGAGCTCGGTGGTCTAATGGTTAGCAATGGCCACTTTGACTCCGATGTTGCGGGTTCGATCCCCGCACAAGACAAATATTTGTGTGCATGAAGATGTCGGTTTTTCCAAGACAAACTGGGTGTATTCTATGTATGAAAATTAAAATATTTTATTATTCCAAAACATATTGTCCTTACAATTGTTTGGGTACTCCTTTTAAGGAGAACAAGTGCTTGTGTTAGGAGTGAAAATGTGTATGTATTTACATATAAAATGTATTGAAGTATAAAATCTTATGAAACCTCGCAGCCAACCAATCTACCAGATTCGGATGATTGATAGATGTGCCTTTAAGGTTTTATATCATTTCAAATAAAAAGTTCTAAATTTTTTTTCATTCGGTTCGGATAAGTGTGCATAAAATTTGTTTCATTCGGTTCGGTTAAGGGATAAGTTGACGAGCTCGGTGGTCGAATGGTTAGCAATGGCCACTTTCACTCCGAAGTCGCGGTTTCGATCCCCGCACAAGATGAACATGTCTGATTGTCTTGGTCTGGGCTGTTTTCTATGTATAATATGTATATATTTACAAAAAAAAATGTATTTAAGTATTATCTAGTACCTATAGCAGTTATCTAGTACCCATACTACCCATAGTACAAGCTTTGCTTAATTTGGGACTAGATGGCCGTGTGTGATTTGTCCAAGAATATTTATTTTATTTATTCACGTTAAAGGAGTTGTTTGTACTTACGTTCATAAATTACTAGAAGCCAACCTCTTTCAGTTATCTTGAAATGTCCAGCGCCGCAGTACCAGTGGCACGTCGACCCTCTTGGATCTTTTGTGCACAAAAACCTCTTTCAGTTAAATTAATTTTGTTTAATTTAATCCATCATCAAATCAGGAAGTAGCTCCGTAGCCTTAAACCTTAGCCATTGAATAGTACTTAATAGTTGGAGACATTGCGGCAACTTCGCCTCACTTGTCATATTTTTGACCTCGGCCTTACATCGATGACAAACAGGTATATGGCCTGCCTGATGTAAAGAGGTTACCGCAACTTGCAACATTACCTTCGTTCGCGCATTGCTACCTTCGTTTCTGAGCGTAACATGAGTTATTATTTATGAAAATAACGGGAATTAACGCGATCGTGCATAAGGGTATTTAAATACCTTTATTATTGCCTGAGGTTTTTTTTATTCCAAAAATGGGTCTTAAGTTATAATTATTGGCAAACATCTTACGCTTAGTCGATAGATCTCTAGCATTTCTACCAGTTGTGCTAAACATAATTAGCATTGGGGTGTAAGTGGTTCATCAACATCTTTGAACCAAAGTCAACCTCACCTGCAAGTGGTGCATCCTGCTGACTGACAGAAGAGGCTCTGGCGAAAAGAGAGGTAGGGCCTAGGCCTAACGTATTTTTTAAGCTGCCCGACTGGGTAAGTTCCTCCACCTCACCGAATACCGCAGCCAAATAACAATTCCCTGGAGGGTTGTTGTGTTCCTGCGAGTGAGTGAGGTCACCAGAAAGGAAGAAGTTGCTGGTTGGCAGAGGGGGTGGTAGCGCGCGAGCGATATTTTATGTTTTGCGAGCGTTAATATGACTACGGTAACCGCTTCACATCAGGTGGGCCGTATGCTTGTCTGCCATCCGTAGTAGTATAAAATAGCAACAATCTAACCAATAGTTTCATATTCACATCCAAAAATTTCAACGGTAATCGGCTTCAACTTTGGCGGTAGGCCCCCAGGTTGCACCGGCCGTGGTCACAGGCTGACTGTCTCCGCGATGTGCTTTGTCGTTAATTCCCGTTGTTATTTCCATAAATCATGCAACGCGAAACTTTTAAAGTATTATTTATGCGTTGTTATTATTTGCCGGTTTTCTAAAAATGCAAATAACACGACTGACAAGTAACGCGCTGACTGACAGGCGTTTGACCTCGCCCTTGACTAAACATTTGTTGTCATTCAAATAATAATATTTTACATGTACCTCTTAGGTTATACCTATTAAATTAATATACGGGTCCCAAAAATTGGCATGACTTTTTAAATAAAAAACAGGACCGGCCCACGGTCCGGCACGCATCAGAAAACAGTTGATCCGCAACCACCGCGCACTATCAGTAATTTCTATCCACAATCTTCCATTTCACTCATTCTCGTTTTTCATTTCACTCACACTCATTTTCACGTCCGGTAAAATGTAATCCGGCGTGCATCGTAAGTGAACAGTCGCCCCGCAACCTCCGTGCAATATCAAAAATGTCCATCCACAATCTTCCGTTTCGCTCATTTTCATATGAAATTTTTAGAATTTAAATTGTTAAATAAATTATAATTATATTGTTAAATAAATTATAATTTATTTAACAATATAAATTCTAAAAATATTTTTCGAATTTCGATGTGTTGTTGTTTGCGGGACAACAACACATCGAAAGAAAACAGTCGATCCAGATAGAATTATAATATATTTGGTGTTGCTGATCTCCATGGGCGATGGTGATTGCTTTCCATCAGGTGACTCACATGCTCGTTTGCCCCTCTCTCATATAAAAAAATAATAATAATCATCCCACTGTTGGGATACGGGTCTCCCCTCAATCGAATGGGTTTAGAGCATACTCCACCACGCTGCTCATGCCTAAAGGCCACTGACTTGGCTTAACGACTGTCATCTAATGACAACAGCCGGGACCGACGGCTTAACGTGCCCTCCGCAGCACGGAGGAGCTGGAGATAAATAAACCCATCCATGGGCAGATCGATCGACGTTGGTTAACTTTCGTGTTCGATTAGACACGAATAAGTGATAATATGCGGTAGACATTAAAAGATATCTAACGTAAGGTACTGTGCCAAAAGAACCGTGTATCATATTTAAACAGTTTTTTGAACCAAACTACAAAATTTCGACTGCAGACGCTGCTAGTAAAAATATTCAAATTTCCTTCAATCCAACCTGTATTTTTCAATTGCATACATAAAGATGAAGATAGGATAAAAAATAAAATTTCTTTATACACAAAAATAAGGTGATACAGATGTCAGATTTAAAAGATGAGTTTCACTTATTCTGCCCGGCTTTGGGCGTGTGAACTAAACAATAATTAATAAATAAATAATATTCTTCATTCGCTCATCTAATATATAAAACGTGTCACGGTGTTTGTAATTAAACTCCTCCGAAATGGCTCGACCTATTTTCGTCTATTTTTCATCGCCATAAATGTTAAGGGTGGTCCGGTCCACCTCTAAATTTTTATTATTTAGACAACTTTTTTTTGTTTTAATTTTTTTATGACTGTATCATAAATAAATAATAAAAACAAAAAAATTGTCATATAAAAATACATACAACCCCAAATTTTCACCCCTCTACGATCAACGCCTAAATTTATATAGCAAAACAACAACGGTCAGCTAGTACAGTAGCCCTCCTCACTCCTCTGTCCCGCCAAATAGACCTAGGAACTGAACACTGCGCATGCCCCTTCTACTTTTGCCGAGCGATCTTAAACCACCGCGCGACCTGTAATATTATAATAAAGCACATGAACTGGGGCCTTACCACTAGCTCTAAACGCAGGAATGGAACTATGATGGTTACGTATTTATCAATGAATTTCATTCATAAATTCGCAATCATTATGGTTCCATTCCTGCGTTTAGAGCTTGTGGTATGGCCCCTGTTCCACGTAATTACGAGTATTTTTATTTTTACCGACCGGTTTCGCCGCTAAGGCAGTATCCCTTGATACTGCCTTTGTGTTTCTACAAAACATTTTCTTTTTCGGCGAAAGCGATCGGTAAAAATAAAAATAAATATAATTACGTGGAACAGTACAAGTGCTTTATTATAAACATTATGATAATAATGTTCCACCAAGAGCCAACAATCAACCGTATCAATATTTTCGCTTATTGTTCATGTCTGCAAATTTGCAGACATGAACAATAAGAAAATTTAAGAATCCTAACTAGGTATAAATGCGATAATTAATTAGTATGAAAGTGTGTTAGTTTGTTTCTTTTCACGTCAAAACAGAGCAATGGATTGAGGTGACCTTTTCACGTTTGATGACCTAACAATTTCGGTGAATTTACACTTACGTTGTTATTTTACCAGCACGCGCGCACGGTTGGTATAGTTCGGGGGCATTGATTTATCAAGCATCATCATCAGGGCAAATCGTTTATCATTAATTGTAACTCAATCTCAATTATTGCTTATTACGACCGTTTATTTAGTTTAGTACTAAGGTGTAAGTGTTTCATCAACATCTTTGAACCAAAGTCTACCTCGCCTGGACGTGGTGCACCCTGCTGACTGACAAATGAGGCTCTGGCCAAAAGAGTGGTAGGGCATAGCGTATTTTTAAACTGCCCGACTGAGGAAGTACCTCCACCTTACAGAATACCGCAGCCAAATAGCCAAATTCCCTTGAGGGTTGTTATGTTTCTGCCGAGTGTGTGAGGTCACTAGAAAGAACATAAGGTAGGAGTTATAGTCTGGCAACAGATCGACGCCCCTTGGTGTTGGTGTTCTCCATGGGCGGTGGGGATTGCTTTCCATCAGGTGACCCACATGCTCGTTTGCACCCCTCTCACTTAAAAAAACTGCTCAAACTCAATTATTTCTTTTTACAAACTTTTATTTAGTTTCATCGCGCTGTTTGTAATCTAATCTTAGAAGTTAATTTTGACCCTGTTCCCAGTGTTCACTAGAGCTTAAATTTGGCATACTCGTTTGGTTCATATGACAATGCACGATTATTTGCAGCCATTTTTAATGAATAATACAATATGGTGCCTACCACTGAAATGTGATTTATGATTTCCATATAAATCGCTATCATATAAGTTTTTATGGGTATCAAATGAAAATTCTTAAGTTCGCTTAAGAATTTAAAAACTTTGTTTTTTTTTTACTAACAAATAATAACAGCTGGTTTTTATACAAATTAAGAAACTTGTATAAAAACACCACAAAAGACTTAGAAAGTCATAAGCTATTAGGCTATAAGGCTGTTACTATATCAGAAAACAACTCTGAGCACTTTGCCGTCATTTCTGAGCGGTACAGGTGAGTACATGAGTAAATGGAATTTCCCAGGTACAAGTGAGGAATTACGATTAATTATTAATGTACGGCTTTTTTTATAGTTTATAGATGATTAAATATAAATGTCAAAAAACCTAGTGCCGTACCACAGTATAAGTAATAGTACTAACGTACAGTATGGACACTCTTTGCCGCTCTCACTAGTCGACCTCACCTCCCCTATGAGACCGATGTGGAACCGTTCGCAATGGATGCAACGACCTACAAATTGACGTCGCTTGTAGTTTGTTCTCCATTGAGTTTAAAAGATGGGAGTTACTTGTGCAGTGGATGGATGTCTCAACACAAGGAAAGTCAACAAAATAAATTTATTCGATCCCTTTGGATGTAATAATGTAATGATTTTTTTTTATAAATTACCTAAAAAGCATGCGGCAGCCATAGTTTCATCATAACTAATTCATGTCTGTCAAAGTAAAGTCTGTGAAAAGGATAGCATTAAGAGCAAGTGAGTGCGCAGACGCGGATATGACATTGCTGTCACTTGAGATATGGTGGTTTATTGTTAGTGTTTACAATTTTCTTATTTACATTTCAATGTTTATTGTGCGTGATGTCATGTGTGGTATTAGTTTTAAATTACGTTGGTTCCATGTGAATATGAAAATGAATCAAATCATTACGCATGCATTTATATGAATAGTAAAAAGGTACAATTAGTGAGAATGAAATGGTTTGACCATTACAATGAACCGGTGTTCGGAAGGCGAAAATTCGATTTGATGGTGATTAGAAAATATAAAATTTTGGGTAAGTTCGCAATGGCAATTATACAAGGCGTTTTGTAAATGTTGGCTGAAGTCAGTGTGTAGTGTACTATGTTTTTTTTTCTTCATGAAGCGGTTACCGTAATCATAATAACGCTCGCAACATTAAATATCGCTCGCGCGCTGCCATCCCCGCTGCCAACGCAGCAACTCCATCCTCTCTGGTGACCTCACTCACTCGCAGGAACCCAACAACCCAAAAAATCAATCAAGTAAATTGTTATTTGACTGCGGTATTCTGTGAGGTGGTGGTACTTCGTCAGTCGGGCTGCTTAAAAAATACGCTATGTCCTACCTCTCTTTTCGTCAGAGCCTCGTCTGTCAGTCAGCAGGGTGTACCCCGTGCAGGTAAGATTGACTTTGGTTCAAAAATGTTGATGAACCACTTACACCCCCTTACGTGTCCGACTAATAATTGAATAATGTCAGCCCTAGAGAACGTCACTCAAACATAGGCACGTGTACAGACGTCATTTGGTTACTACATGCAAAAGCGCCATTTTTGTATGGGGGTGTAAGTGGTTCATCAACACCTTTGAACCAAAGCCAACTTCACCTGCACGCGGTGCACCCTGCTGACTGACAAACGAAGCTCTGGCGAAAAGAGAGGTAGGGAGCGTAATTGTAAGCTACCCGACTGGGGAATGTACCTCCACCTCACAGAATACCGCAGCCAAATAACAATTCCCTTGAGGGTTGTTGTGTTCCTGCGAGTGAGTGAGGTCACCAGAAATGAAGGAGATGCTGCGTTGGCAGCGGGGGTGGCGGCGCGCGAGCGATATTTTATGTTGCGAGCGTTAATATGGCTACGGTAACCGCTTCACATCAGGTGGGCCGTATGCTTGTCCGCCACCCGACGTAGTATAAAAAAAAAAAAAAAAAAAAAAACCACCGCTTTAGTACGGCACTAGGTTGGTTATTTTTAATCATCTATAAACTATAAAAAAAGCCGTACATTAATAATTAATCGTAATTCCTCACTTGTACCTGGGAAATTCCATTTACTCATGTACTCACCTGTACCGCTCAGAAATGACGGCATAGTGCTCAGAGTTATTTTCTGATATAGTAACAGCCTTCTAAGCGTTATTCACGATGGTTCATTACACAGGTATTTTTTTTCCATGGGCTTGTAGTCTATATATATTAACCCGAAAAATGAAAAGACTTCGTAAACGCGGGCGAAGCCGCGCGCAGGAGCTAATTATTAATATAGATATGTTCTTGATAGACTGACACATGGAATACTTTTTATCCACGTGGTGTGTTCACACGGGGCGAAGCCGTGGGCAGAAACATGTCACTAATAAATAACATTTTCTGTTACCAGGACATCAGGAATGGAAGGCAGCATCACAGTGAACGGTATGGAGCGCAATCTGTCCAGTTTCCGCAAACTCTCCTGCTACATCATGCAGGACAACCAGCTCCACGGGAACTTGACTGTAGAGGAGGCGATGGGAGTAGCTACCTCTCTGAAGTTACCGAGTGCGACCACCAGGACGCATAGAGATGAAGTGGTGCGTATATTTTCTGAAATCTTTCTTTATTTAAAAATATATTTTAGAAAAAAAAGAAGCCTTTTGTAGGCCCAAGGGCAGAATAAAAAAAGTCATTTCACTTACAGTCAGTGCTTAGATGATCAACTTTTGCTCGGCGTGACATTTTATTTTATACATAACTCCAAAAAATTACCGTACTATTTTGTAAGTGTTGAATACATTTCAGAGGGGCTATTCTGGTAAATGCAATTCTGATCCAGTCTCGAATCTCACAAATCAAAATTTGGTATTCTCGTATCACAATTTGAAACTTCAAAGTTTAGTTTAAGTGGGATTATATCGAAATATGACCGAAAATTAAAGAAACTAATGTTATTTTGCCAACAATAAGAACTGATAATAATTAATTAATCAAGTATATAATTTTTAGTCAATTCACAATTCAATCTCGATTCGGTCAACTTTTATTTTTTTGGCGTTCATAAAATAATTACGAGAATTGGACTTATAATATAAATCAAATATTTGTCTAAATAGAAAAATATTCATACCAAATTCCAGAAAAAATCAAATGGAAGAATATTATTTAAGTATTTTTCGGTTTAAGTACTTAATTATAGAGTAATACAAGTAGTGTTGATATTCTTTGCATTTTCTATTTACAATGTACAAACTAAACTAAAGTAAATAAAAATAAATTAATCTTAAAATTACTGAAATATAAAACTAATAAAAAAACATCACTTAACTATTCCTTAAAAATATCGGCCCTATGCGGCAGGGAGGCAAGAACACTGGCGGCGTTTCGTCGCTGAATTGCAATGCTGACTTTTTGAGCAAAGAAAGAGCCAACGCTCCTGTCCCTTTCTCTGTTTTCCCCTAAAATTATCCAAAACTATGTTTAAACTTAAAAACATTGTCAAATAAAAAAAATTCATCCAAATTTTTGCAGCTATTTCTGAGATACCAATGTTTTTTTTATATTGGATATTGGACACGAATTGCCAACTTAATAAAATAAAAAATCAATTTAGCATATTAATTTATTCTGTTATGTTAAATATAACCAAACCCCGGTCACTCCATACAAAAATGGCGCTTTTGCATGTAGTAACCAAATGACGTATGTACACGTGCCTATGTTTGAGTGACGTTCTCTAGGGCTGACATTATTCAATTATCGGACATGTAAGGGGGTGTAAGTGGTTCATCAACATCTTTGAACCAAAGTCAACTTCACCTGCACGCGGTGTACCCTGCTGACTGACAGACGAGGCTCTGACGAAAAGAGAGGTAGGACATAGCGTATTTTTTAAGCAGCCCGACTGACGAAGTACCACCACCTCACAGAATACCCCAGTCAAATAACAATTTCCAGGAGGGTGGTTGTGTTCCTGCGAGTGAGTGAGGTCACCAGAGAGGATGGAGTTGCTGCGTTAGCAGCGAGGATGGCAGCGCGCGAGCGATATTTAATGTTGCGACCGTTAATATGGGTACGGTAACCGCTTCACATCATGTGGGCGTAGTGAAGAAAAAAAAACATAGTAAATACACTACACTGACTTCAGCCAATATTTACAAAACGCCTTGTATAATTGCCATTGCTAACTTACCCAACATTTTATATTTTCTAATCACCACTAAATCAAACGTTCGCCTTCCGAAGACCGGTTCATTGTAATGGTCAAACCTTTCATTCTCACTAATTGTAGCTTTTTACTATTCATATAAATGCATGCGCAATGATTTGATTCATGATCACACATGATATCACGCACAACAAACATTGAAATGTAAATAAGAAAATTGTAAACATTAACAATAAACCACCATAACTCAAGTGACAGCAATGTCAATTCCGCGTCTGCGCGCTCACTTGCTCTTTGAGACATATAAATCTGCTATCCTTTTCTCATCTCAATTGTATCTTGTATCCTACTTTGACAGACATGAATTAGTTATGATGAAACTATGGCTGCCGCATGCTTTTTAGGTAATTTATTAAAAAATCAGTACTTTATTTCATCCAAAGGGATCGAATAAATTTCTTTTTTTTACTTTCCATGTGTTGAGACATCCATCCACTGCACAAATAACTCCCATCTTTTAAACTGAATGGAGAATAAAACACGAGCGACGTCAATTCGCACGTTGTGGCATTCCTTGCGAACGGTTCCAAATCGGTTCCATAGGGGAGGTGAGGTCGACTAGTGAGAGCGGCAGAGAGTGTCCATACTGTACGTTAGTACTATTACTTATACTGTGATATAACATCTAAAATTATGTATCGAGACTAGTCACATAATATTTATTTTATACTAAAAATAATCTTTATATTCAATAAAACAGTCAATAGAGAAGAGAGAAGAAGAGAGACATTTTAAATATACATATATAGTAATTCTCGTTTGTCTGTCTGTCTATCTGTTTAAAAATGCATAACGAGTAAATGATTTGTCAGCTTTCAGTGGATTTTTTACTAATATAATTTCTGAGCATTTATCACCGAATTGGTATCAATTTTTGTCCATAGAGCTACAGTGATATTTCGAGTGAGTTCAGAAACAGAACTTTTTGCATTTGTTTGCTTTTTGTCTATTAAAAGTTTTTATTCATCAAATAGCTTTACGGCTCTGGAATCAATGTCCTTTAGAGCCGTCTTTGTATTATTTCTTTATCTTATTCCCATCTACAGGGACATGCCGAAAAATATCGTCGGGAATCATCTTGTTCCTCCATTACTTGTTATAAGTCAACATACAACCGAAATTATAATATCTTGTGGTGGAACCTCCATCATGTCAAAAATTTTGCATAATTTAATTGTGTACATAGTAGCATCTCGCCACCGCGTTCGTTTTGTATTGACTTGTCATAAAATTTTCTCCGCCATAATTCATTGTAAAATATTTCTTAGCTAATTATACTTATTATCTAAAAACAGAACCTGTGTTGTTAATCTAATAATTTTAACAAAAAAAATCCGACTCTACATTTATGTATGTATAGATACAGGCTGATGATGATGATGATGATGATGAAAAATATATGGGACCTATCTGGAAGTATACTCTTTAAAATAAAAAAAAGGTTTTTTCAAATCGGTTTATAAATCACGGAGTAATAAAGTAACAAACATTAAAAAAAAATACAGCCGATTTGAGAACCTCCTCCTTTTTTGGAGTCAGTTAAAAACAAACATCATTCATAGGTTCTCTACCATGCTTAAATCTAATCATTGCATAGATTGATATTTTTACGTTCTGTGTGTAGGATACAACTGTCGTTTAAATTATCTCTGGGGTTATAGGGGTCCTTATGTTTATCATTTTTATTGTTCTAATCTTAGTTGTCAAATAATAGCGATATGTGTCTCAGGTCTATTATTAAGGTTTGGCGTGTTGACCCTGTACCGTCAGGGTCACTACGGTACAGCATTCGTTTAGATCTGTATTATAAACAAGCTGAATTGCCCGCGACTTCATTTATATTAGGTTGGGGAAAAAGTCTTTTCGTACTTTATATGAAAATTCAGAACATTTTTTACTAAAGTTTATTTACATTTAACTAAAGTATGTAGGTGCCATTTTGTTCGATAACTTTTTGCCATCTTGTAGGTAGAGACATGATCCCATTACTATAGAAATTTTGGGACTTCTGTTCAAAAAACCACGACAAGTGGTTTTGGCAGTCTTCTCGTGATGTTAACCTGACATTGCCTAAAGAATTCTGAAGAGACCGAAACAGGTGGAAATCAGAAGGTGCAAGGTCAAGACTATACGGCGGATGCATTAACTCCTTCCAGTCAAACTCTCTTAATTTTTGCTGAGTGGCTAAAGATGTGTGAGGTCTAGCGTTATCATGATGAAAAATCACACCCCTTCTGTTAATTAATTCCGGCCGCTTTCTCTCAACTTTTTGCTTTAATCTCATCAGTTGTTCACAGTAGAGTTCAGAATCGATAGTCCTGCCTGGCGGTAACAGCTCATAATGAATAATGCCCTTCCAATCCCACCATACACACAGCATCACCTTATTGCGGGTTAACCCGGGTTTTGCCAGAGTCTGTGAAGCCTGACCGGCCTTTGACCACGACCTTTTTCGCACGTTCTTGTCCTACGTGATCCACTTTTCATCACCAGTTATAAGCTTCTTCAAAAACGGTTCGCTTTCATTACGTCGTAGTAAAGGATCGCAAATGAGTACACGGTTCATTAAGTTTCTTTCAGTGAGATCGTAAGGCACCCAAATATCGAGCTTTTTAGTGTACCCAGCTTTTTTCAAATGCGCCAAAACTGTTTTGTGGTCAATTCCTAATTCTTCAGCTACGTCGTAACTACTGATATGCTGATCTTGCTCCACTTTTTCAAAAATGGCATCCATTTTATCCGTAACAGGGCGACCAGAGCGACGTGCATCTTTCACATCAAAATTTCCTGATTGAAAACGCTTAAACCAAATTTGTGCTACTCTCACAGACACTGCACTAGATCCATAAACGTCACAAATTTTTTTCGCAGCTTGCGTTGCATTTTTACTTTTTTTGTAGTAAAATTTGAAAATGTATCGAATTTCTTCATTAGATTCACTCATCTTGACAGTAAAAAAAACAAATGAAAATCACACATTTACCTAATTTGAATTTGGAATTATCTTTTTTAAAATTTAAACTTTTTAAAGATATCAAAACCTGAAAGATACAAATGGTATAACCAAAGAGATTTTATTACAAGTTCAAACATACTAAAATGCGAAAAGACTTTTTCCCCTACCTATTACGTAATCATTGAACTGCCATTAGGTCTATAACCCGTTCTCATATAGCCACTGACGTACCATTATGTCACGAACGTAACCCATTAGTCCGTAGGTATTTAAAAAAAAAAACTTTCTTCAGATATGAATTAAGTTCTCTCTGTTAAGGTACTTCCATACACGAGGGTCAACTCGCTGCAGCTATCAGTACGTTTTGACCTATATTTAAAGCAAGCTTATACGTAATCATTGACCTGACATTAGGTCAACGTATATAAACCGTTCTCCAGTGGGAATTTTTGGAATATCTTTTTGTGGTATGGTTGTGCTGTATGGAGTTGACGACTAACCTATGCCTAGTCGTCAACTCCATACAGCTTCCATACAGAGTACCCACTTGAAAGATCGTTAGATCTTTCAAGTAGGTACTCCTAAACTGTTAAGTTTAGGCCATCTATAATTTGCTATGTCAATCAAGCAGTCGGTCAGATCATCTTTTATACGATTAATATATATATATTTACGTAAAAATATTCATCTCACTATTGGAATACACTCGTATCCCAACAGTGAGATGAATAATTTTTGCCTGCTTTCAATCCAAGGGGTTTAAAGTGTACTTCACCATGCTGTTTTAATACGTCATAACAGAGGTCAGTGTTTTCGAAGCTTTATTCTGTTATATAAATGCCTTCACTTGCATCTCCGCTCGCGTTCTTAAGAGTAGCCTATATTGTTCCCAAAGGTACCCAAGCTACTTTTATGGCAAATAAACAAAATCGCTTCAGACAAAAACATACTCACATTCACATTTGTAGTATTAGAATTATTCATCGTTAACACGAAGGAACTTAGAATTTGGTCATTTTATTGAACTTACGGTACGTCAAGGATGCGCAAACGTATTGCATTTATAATGTTACTTTGACACACATATTTAAATTACGTTTGGTTTCAGATTCAAGAAATCTTGGACACCCTTGGCCTATCTGAACACCACAAAACGATGACCTCTAACTTATCCGGTGGGCAAAAGAAGCGTCTCTCCATAGCTTTGGAGCTGGTAAACAACCCGCCGATCATGTTCTTTGACGAGCCAACCTCAGGCCTGGACAGTTCCTCTTGCTTCCAATGCATATCCTTGCTGAAGGAGCTGGCAAAAGGAGGACGAACTATCATCTGTACTATTCACCAGCCATCTGCGAGGCTGTTTGAGATGTTTGACCATCTTTATACATTGGCCGATGGACAGTGCGTATACCAGGGCAGCACGGGGAAATTGGGTGAGTTTTTTTACCTATACCATTATATTTAAATAAGAAATTAAAAAAAAATACATATAATAAGATAGATAGAGGCAGTTTGATAACTGCCTCTATCTATCTAACATCTAACAGTGGTGATCCACTGTTAGTTTCTGACCACTTCTGAATAATAGGTAGGGGAAAAAGTCTTTTCGCATTATAGTATGTATGAACTTGTATTAAAATCTCTTTGGTTATACCATTTGTATCTGGCAGGTATTGATATCTTTAAAAAGTTTAAATTTTAAAAAAGATAATTCCAAATTCAAATTAGGTAAATGTGTGATTTTCATTTGTTTTTTTTACTGTCAAGATGAGTGAATCTAATGAAGAAATTCGATTCATTTTAAAATTATACTACAAAAAAAGTAAAAATGCAACGCAAGCTGCGAAAAAAATTTGTGACGTTTATGGACCTAGTGCAGTGTCTGTGAGAGTAGCACAAATTTGGTTTAAGCGTTTTCAATCAGGAAATTTTGATGTGAAAGATGCACGTCGCTCTGGTCGCCCTGTTACGGATAAAATGGATGCCATTTTTGAAAAAGTGGAGCAAGATCGGCATATCAGTAGTTACGACGTAGCTGAAGAATTAGGAATTGACCACAAAACAGTTTTGGCGCATTTGAAAAAAGCGGGGTACACTAAAAAGCTCGATATTTGGGTGCCTCACGATCTCACTGAAAGAAACTTAATGAACCGTGTACTCATTTGCGATTCTTTTCTACGGCGTAATGAAAGCGAACCGTTTTTGAAGAAGCTTATAACTGGTGATGAAAAGTGGATCACGTACGACAAGAACGTATGAAAAAGGTCGTGGTCAAAGGCCGGTCAGGCTTCACAGACTCTGGCAAAACCCGGGTTAACCCGCAACAAGGTGATGCTGTGTGTATGGTGGGATTGGAAGGGCATTATTCATTATGAGCTGTTACCGCCAGGCAGGACTATCGATTCTGAACTCTACTGTGAACAACTGATGAGATTAAAGCAAAAAGTTGAGAGAAAGCGGCCGGAATTAATTAACAGAAGGGGTGTGATTTTTCATCATGATAACGCTAGACCTCAAACATCTTTAGCCACTCAGCAAAAATTAAGAGAGTTTGACTGGGAGGTGTTAATGCATCCGCCGTATAGTCCTGACCTTGCACCTTCTGATTTCCACCTGTTTCGGTCTCTTCAGAATTCTTTAGGCATTGTCAGGTTAACATCACGAGAAGACTGCCAAAACCACTTGTCGTGGTTTTTTGAACAGAAGTCCCAAATTTTCTATAGTAATGGGATCATGTCTCTACCTACAAGATGGCAAAAAGTTATCGAACAAAATGGCACCTACATACTTTAGTTAAATGTAAATAAACTTTATTAAAAAACTAGCTGGCCCGGCGAACTTCGTACCGCCTAATTGTCAATGAATGTCGTGGTATACATATTAGTTGAACAAAATTTATGATGTCTTGAAATTAATATAATGAATAATAGAAAATAATAGAGAAGCACGATGGCGTCATTGCGCGTGTCAGTCTATTTGTACACGCAAGTTAAGCAACGTCAACCGTAGCCTGTCCATGGATGAGTTTATATTATCTCGAGCTCCTCCGTGCTTCGGAAGGTACGTTAATCCGTCGGTCCCGGTTGTAATCATTAGATTAACTCGAGGTCCTCCGTGCTTCGGAGGGCACGTTAATCCGTCGGTCCCGGTTGTTATCATTAGATTATCTCGAGCTCCTCCGTGCTTCGGAAGGCACGTAAGACGTCGGTCCCGGTTGTTATCATTAGATTATCTCGAGCTCCTCTGTGCTTCGGAAGGCACGTAAGCCGTCGGTCCCGGTTGTTATCATTAGATTATCTCGAGCTCCTCCGTGCTTCGGAAGGCACGTTAAGCCGTCGGTCCTGGTTGTTATCATTAGATGGCAGTCGTTACGCCAAGTGGCCTTTAGGCGGCTTGAAATTACTGGCGTCCGCCAACTCGCAGTTGAGCAGCGTGGTGGAGTATGCTCGAAACATATTCAGTTCAAGGAAGACCCGTATTTAATATTACCCAGCAGTGGGTAAATATTAAGTTCAGTATTTTACTATGTCACAAAATAAAGTACCATGACACTTGACAACCAATTAATATTCATTTTCAAGCATTCATTCATAAACAATTTTCAAAACAACAACGGACAAATTTCGCGACGTAAAAGTTAGACCAATCGATTTGACATTTAATTGAAAATCAATAAATATTCCAATCCGTTTTCAAATTTAATTTTTCGACAATTTTGTCAATGTTTTAATACTTATTATCCTATACCCACATTTCTGAACGCACGCATACATTTGACGTACGCACGTTAACGTCACGTGTGACAGGTCCGACATCCACGAACATTTTGTATGGAAAAATGATTTTTCTTTTATTTTATTTTTTTCGTAAATTTTCCAATGTTTTAATAGTTATCTTGCTATTCTGGACGGAGACAAATCCAACAAATCAAAAACCATGGCAATCGGTCCAGCCGTTCTCGAGTTATAAGTGTTGTAACAAACACGACTTTCTTTTATATATATAGATGTTTTGAATTTTCATATAAAATACGAAAAGACTTTTTCCCCAAACTAATATGTTATTTTTAGATAGATTTTTGTTCGTTTTTAACATAATTATCTGGTTACCTAAAATGTAATTAGTTCATGTCTGAATTGTAACAAAATTTAAATATATATGTATATATGTGTAACTTATTCAGTATATATTACAAATTTTAGGTATTAGGTGTACAGACAGAGGGTAAACTTAATTAACTAAATATGTATTCAAAAGTCACATAAATATTATTTAATATTTGTTTAACATATTTAACTCCCAACATATTTAAATTGTTATTATAAGAAACAAAATATTAGTCAAACAGACGCGTTAAGACTGTTTTTTTTGTAGCATCTAAAATATTCTTTTATAAATAATATAAATACGAGTATGATATATGGAGTAACTGATTTTTCTTAACTGCGCGTAAAGTAGATTGAGATATTTGTGGTCTAGACTTGACACTATGTTCAGCCCCCTTACCACCAACTCTTATTGCGATTCAATAACTGAATAGATTGCTTATTCATACCTGAAGCATTCTATTCAGTTATTGAATCGCAATATATTCAGTTATTGAATCGCAATAAGAGTTGGTGGTAAGGGGGCTGTTCTCAATAATAACTGCATCAACCCATATTATCGCACTGCTGGGATACGAGTATCCCCTCCAGCGAAGGAATTTAGAGCGTACTGCACCACGCTGCAGCTACTCAACCTAAATGTTTTGTAGAAACAAGAAAACCATCACAATACCTTGATGATCATTATCAGCCTGTATCTATCCATTGCTGGATATAGGCCTTTCCTGCGATCCTCAAATATTACTGACGAAATGCATGGAGAAGTGAAGCCCTTA
The DNA here is from genome assembly GCA_937001555.2 of Hypsopygia costalis. Classification (NCBI taxonomy): domain Eukaryota; kingdom Metazoa; phylum Arthropoda; class Insecta; order Lepidoptera; family Pyralidae; genus Hypsopygia; species Hypsopygia costalis. Next base: position 23,221,152 of record OW443338.2, on the reverse strand, counting down.
GTCGCCACGCTGGGCAGAGGCGGGTTGGCGACTGTCGCCAGAGCCTCGTTTCTTAGATAGCAGGGTACACCACGTATATAGATCAGGTTGGCTTTGGCTGAAAAGATGATAATGAGCTACTTACATTTCATTTTGTTACCACCAAAATATTTTGATAATGCCGTAAAAGCGAAACCGGTCGGTGAAAATGAATGAACTGGAATATACAAGTGATTTTATTATATCAAAATGTTCAAAAAGTTCCACTAAGTGTCAAAAATCACCAGTATCAACAACACTAACTCTGTGTAGGCGGAGGCGAGTTTTTTCAAGTCGCAAAAGGTCACTGTTTTACTGTTGTTGTGTCTGTTGGCTCAACAACTGTTCTCTAATGACCGACGGCTTTATGTGGCGTCCGAAGAACTGCGCAGCTCGAGATAATTAAAATAAGAAACCCATAAACAGGTTACAGTCGACGTTGCTTAACTACCTAATATATAGATTTGCAACAAGACCGATGTCACGCCCGTGTTATTCGTCCGTATCTCTTATTTCACATGGAGACGTATTATCATACGTCTTTAACTAACTTTGTATGCAACAACGCATTTTACGCAACACACCGGACGCATACTACTCGCATACACTTGCATCATCACTAGCTGAATTGATACCTATTGTAATCATGTATCGATGATTCGTTATCGATTGCTAATTAATTTACCGCTTCGATACTTTCGAACTATACTACCATACTCGTAGTATAAGAAATACTAGTAGGCCAACGCCTTTGATGTTTCGCGAAGTGTTTCATTAAAACTTATTAAAGAGTCACTAAACCCTATTTTTTTTTTATACTGCGTCGGGTCGGGTGGAAACGTACTGCCCACTTGATGTGTAGCGATTACCGTACATATAAACATTCGCAGTATGGAATATCGCTCGCGCTCTTCTAAGTCTGCTGCCAGCAATTTCTTCATTCCTGGTAACCTCACATACGCAGAAAAATTAAAACAGTAAAATTAGCCATAACGGCGCTTACTGAGTGCCTATAGAGTAGACTGTATGCATTCGGTACACGCTCGGTCCTTCCTCTTCTTCCATGCCCTGCGCGCTTGCTCCGTCTTTGAAGACGTCTCCATTGGATGACTGGTAGGGAAAAGAGAACTGAGCGTTCCTTATGCTATGCTACTACATTGTAACGACACTTTGTTCTATACAACTTGCTGACTCAGTAGATGATTTGTGAAAACACAAAATGAAAACCGTATTAACTTAATAATTTTCTCTAACAATTTTGAAATAAATAATTTTAATAACTTATTCTTATTTCTTAATATTGAAAATTTTATTAATTAATCTTGATGTATTTTGTATCACGCTGTGATATGCATGGGCGCGGAGTTTCAATAAAAATGTTGCAAAAATAGGATTCTCAATCATACCTGACGCAGACGAAGTTGCACGGAAGCTTACGGCACTCAAAGTAAGTGACTAATAATATGTTTCTGTTACAGTGGAATGGCTGGGTAGCTTGAACCTCCAGTGTCCCTCATACCACAACCCTGCGTCTTTCATCATCGAAGTCTCCTGCGGCGAGTACGGAGACAATACCGGCAAGCTGGTGCGTGCCATTGATAACGGGAAGAACGACATCAGGTACGCATAGTACTTTAATTATACAACCTAGAGCAATGGTTCTCAACCTTTTTTTATTCGCGGACCACTAAGTGGTTTTTGTTGGGTGTAGGGTCCTGAGTGTCATATAAATCCATTATTCTATAACTCCGATTTTAGTATATTGTATCATCATCATCATCAGGTAATTTTAGTCTCCACTACAATAGCACGACCCTCTCTCGTCCCAGACAGGAGGATTTGGCTTACACTCCCTACGCTGGCCAGACGGGTTGGGCAGGCCTGATTGGTGTTTTATAATGTATTTCCCTTAGTCGCCTTGTACGACATCCACGGGAAGAGATGGAGTGATTCTATTCTAGTCTGCCGGAAACCACACGGCCAAAGGTATATTGTTTATTAGTGCTCAATCTATTTCATTATAAGTTTGTACCACGGACCATAATCTATGTCTCACGGACCATTGGTGGTCCGCGGACCGCCGGTTGGGAACCCCTGACCTAGAGGAATGATTTTGACGTCATTTTAAAGGCTATGGTATAAAACAAGAAAAAGTGGGGTGTGACTGTGTCATGGAAACGGCCGTGTGTTGTACGTTAATTTTTTTTTTATACCACCAGTGGGGCAAACAAGTATACGGCCCGCCTGATGGAAAGCAGTTACCGTAGCCTATGAACGCCTGTAACACCAGAGGCATCACACGCGCGTTATATGCACTAAAATTATCTCAAAATGGCAACGCTTTCCCCTCCCCGCACGCGGTGTTCCATAGTCCTTACTTAGCGTGATAAATTCTTTGATCTTTTATCTATCCAGTAGTGTGATTGAATTTTGAATGGAGGTGATAGAAACTCGTATGTAGCTGCAACACAAACACAAATTGTTTCCGCCAATTTTGTTATCATTCGTTTTTTTGAATTGCCTCGCTATAGAAGCAATGTCACAATTAAAGATCTCGACATGCTTGAGGTTTGTGTCGAAAAATAATTGAGATTGGTCATGTTCTTGAGGAATGATCATCAAATACATCCATTGAAATCAATGGAAAACATACACTCGACAAATCTACTCGCCCCGCTTAACTTCGATTTCGAGCCCATGGGCTAGAATCCGGCCTAGCACGTTAACCATAACCTTGATATTTCTTCCAGAACTGGCATGCCATTCCCGGAATCAAACTACAACAATAAAAAAGACATGGAAGCGTCTCTCCAACAGAGGAACAAGAACGACCTCTCCCAAGTCCAAGAGAAGTTTAAAGACGAGAACACAGCGCACGACGCGAACGGGAATGGAAACCTGCAGAACGGGCTCTTCCTACACATTGCCCAAGACATTGCCAAGGGAAAAGGTAAGCTATTTAGTTTTATTCAGGAGTTAAATTTGTAAAGCAAATGTGTAAGAAAAATATTGACTCATCCACAGAATAAAATCCAATCTGTTGGTAGTTCTCTTTCGCGCGTTTTTATGGGGAGCTAATGACAATTTTTTTTTAGTAAATATTCCTGGACAAATTACACATGGCCATCTAGTCCCAAAACTAAGCAAAGCTTATACTATGGGTTCAAGGTAACTGATATTATACTTAAATACATTTTTTTATATACATACGTATAATACATAGAAAACACCCAGACCAAAACAAACAGACATGTTCACGATCACAAATAATTTGTCTTGTGCGGGATCGAACCAGCGAGCTCGGAGTCAAAGTGCCCATTGCTAACCATTTGACCACCGGCGTCGTCGTTAATTTGGACGTTATTTTATTTTAAATATCGGAAGATAAATGAAATCGATATCGAAAGATTAGAAAATTTTAAAAACGTATGTCTGAACAATTCATATTCCGATAGTCTAGATAGCTTAACACGTTTTTGTTCCATGATCACATCGGACTCTGTTTGATATATAACCTGAAATTCTCGTGTTCTGCAATCACACAGATCTTTCCGCCTACCGAGAAAATATTAAGACTAATATAGATTATTTTATATATGAGTAGGGGGCAGATCTTCCATGCTGATCTGGGAGATAAAGAAAAACATAAAATGTATCAACTGCTTCTCTTCCCGGGCATACTGTAAAAGTCAGTAAAGGGACTTAAGGAGAATTGGAATTTTGCAGGCGATGGACTGACCCTCTGTCACTACAACCCAACATTTTTACACCTGATGAAATCTCACCAATCTTTGTCGAGTGTGGCATCAAATGGCTCTGTAAGCCTTTGATGCTCTGCTTAACCCGTAAGAAATAAAGGCAAACGAGCATGTGGGTCACCTGATGGAAAGCAATCACCATTGCCCATGGAGATCCGCAATACTAAGTGGTCGCCGATCCGTTGACAGCCCACTCCTTCCTTCCTTTCTTTCTGGTGACATCACTCGACGCAGGAACACAACAACCGTCAAGGGAATTGTTATTTGGCTGCGGTATTCTGTGAGGTGGAAGTACTTCCCCAGTCGGGCTGCTTAAAATATTTAAGGACGATGTAGAATATCATTCACGAGAGCTATTTTAAATCAGTTGTTCTTATGAAATAAGTCACTTCAAAATTTCAAATACAAATAATAGAAATATTGAATGGCAATAAGTATAATCTATATTTATCTAATCCGGGTGACAGATCATGTGCCAAGCCTTCGCCTTTGCACTTGGTTATCTGTTGCATGGCCCCGTCTGTATAATGCACTAGTGCAATGTCACGTGAGGGGGAAACTATTGAGTTTGGAAAATATACTCTTATGTAGATTTAATTTTACAAGCAATTTCATCTACACTACTTTGTGTACTTCCGCCACCAATTACTTCATGCAAACTACTCTACTACTAACTACTTTGACGAGCTCGGTGGCGTAGCGATCAATGACGCGGCTTCGACACCAACGCTCGTGGGTTCGATTCCCACACATGACAAACATTTGTGTGCATGAACATGTCTGTTTGTCTTGGTTTGGGTGTTTTCTATGTATCATAAGTATGTATTTACAAAAAAAAAATGTATTTACGTATGTTTATCAGTTGTCTAGTACACATAACACAAGCTTCGCTTACTTTGGGGCTAGATAGCGCTGTGTAATTTGTCTGACAATATTTATTTATTTATTTACTGCCGGCCGGCACCCACCCACTACCGTAGTAGATGCATGATATTGCCATCTCTGCTCCAGCTGCTGTGGTCGTCTCTGCTAATCTCAAACATCTGAAGCAGAAGAAACGTGCAACTGCTGATGTCCCGACTGCCGTGGTCAATTTTACAATTCTTTCTTTCCTTCCTTTTACTTCCTGTGTATAGGCACAGTATAAATAATAGTACTACGTACAGGATGGCCATTCCCTGCCTCTTTCTCGTGTCGACCTCACCTCCCCTCTGAGACAAATCTGGAACAGTTTGTATGGCACCGCACGCACACGCGCTTATTCACACTCTGCATAGACGTCATTGTCTATGTGATAATAACCGACGCGACATTTGTATGGAGTGGCTGGGGTGTGGTATAGGTTCAATGTCCATCAGCAAGACGAGCTCGGTAGTCACATGGCTAGGCCAATGGCCATTTTGACTCCGAGGTCGCGGGTTCGATCCCCGCACAAGACAAACATTTGTGTGCATGAACATGTCTGTTTGCTTACTCTGGGTGTTTTCTATGTACTATATTTAAAAAAATAGGGTGTGACTGTGTCATGGATACGGCCGTGTGTTGTACGTGAATACGTTATATGCACTAAAATTATCTCAAAATGGCAGCAGTTCCCCCGCACGCCATGTTCCATAGCGTAACTTACTTAGCGTAATATATATATTATGTGAGAGGGGGACAAACGAGCATGTAGGTCACCTGGTGGAAAGCAATCACCACCGCCCATGGAGACCAGCGACACCAAGGGGTCGCTGGCTGGCTGGCTGTTTTGATACTAGTTAGATGAAGGATCATCTAAGCAGTGGTGTGATTGAATTTTGAATAGAGATGATAGATTTGTAATTGCAACCCAAACACCATACTGTATCCCCCGATTTTGGAAGCAATTTTACGTCAAAAAATATTTCATTAGTTGTACTGTCATTACCGCAAGTAATAGAGCGGCAATACTAGTTTGCACGCGATTACAGAGAGCAAAGGTCGATCGTTTCCTGTTTATTATTTCATGCTGTGGTCGCCAATCATTGGAAGTTAGTAAATTGTAATGGTGATTCATATCTTTTTCTATATGTTAGATTACCATAAGTTTTTATAAGAGATTAGCATCATGGAGCGTGGAAATTTCCAATTAATTATAATACTATTTCATTTTTTTGTGATGGTTAGTCAGTATTTCGTTGACGTCAATAGAACTGTGGACTGTGACCATAATGTTTAGTAATGCTAGATAGCAACCACATATTTAAAAAAGTAACGAATTGAAATTTCAATCCAGTATTTTTCAAGAATTATAAAAACTTGATATCAGATTTCTAGGAACATTTTTTTAGGGTGCAAGTGGTTCATCAACATCTTTGAACTAAATTCAACTTCACCTGCACGCGGTGCAGCCTGCTGACTGACTAACTAAGCTCTGGCGAAAAGAGATGTAGGGAGCGTAATTGTAAGCTACCCGATTGGGGAATGTACCTCCACCTCACAGAATACCGCAGCCAAATAACAATGCCCTTGAGGGTTGTTGTGTTCCTGCGAGTGAGTGAGGTCACCAGAAAGGAGATCTGCGTTGGCAGCGGTGGTGGCGGCGCGCGAGCGATATTTTATGTTGCGAGCGTTAATATGGCTACGGTAACCGCTTTACATCGGGCGGGCCGTATGCTTGCTGCCTCCCGACGTAGTATAAAAAAAAACAATTATATGAAACATTGATAAGAAATTATATATAAAACAGAATCGGAACTAAAAAGACAACATCAAATATTTTTTATAGGTAGAGTGTATCATTATCTTTATCTTCTCGAGGCTTTAATATACTTGCTATCTCTTCCTCACCAAGCGTATTTCATTTAGTGACGAAAAGAGAAAGAGTATATTTAAATAGACCCCAATTATTCTTGCAAAAATATGAAATTAACTTGTTAGTAAAGCCAATTATTATTGGGTAGTATTAAATCGAGCATCTAAAATTGTGAAACTGGGCGACTATTATTGGCGATGGCTTGGCGACTAAAGTTCGTTCGCGTTAAAAATGCAGTGAGTCATCGTTGTCCGACGGCCTAGCCACCCCCTGTAACCAATCAGGTAACTAAAAATTATAAAGTCAAGTTCACAGTGACTAGTTGAAGGCAAATATTCGAACGAGGCGGTTGTGTCCTTTGTGCATTACCTACATAAAATTTTAAAAATGAATACCTCGCCTATTCGTAAAAAAAAAAGGTTATAGGTTTTTTTTTTATAAAGTTGATATAAAACATACCAAACTTAACTTATCCTAGTATTTCTGTGGCTCATTGACTATTTTTTGTGGCTCATGTTATTATTTTCAATTATTACTTCCTCGTGATATATAATCTCTTGGGCTTAATTACTTTATCAACATAAATTTTACAAAATTAATTAGATAACTTAAACGGGTCACTCACGTCTTTTTACCGTAAAAGACGTGAGTGACCCGTTTAAGTTATCTAATTAATTTAGTATAATGTCTCACGTGAGTTTTAATAATATTATAAATTTTACATTTTCGAAATACAGAAAACCGGCATTTTTACCTATCCATTATGAGGAAACACAATTTGGCTCACTCGTCGGATGTTCTTTACTAAATACTAGTTTCCACCCGCGGCTTCGCCCGCATTAATTTTTTTAAAGTATATTTCCATATATTTTAATTTATTTATTTATTCCCAGCTGAGCCACTAGTAGTCCAGATGGAGTTGGAGAAACAAGACAACGCTGACGCCGCATTGCTAGGCAACGAGGCGGCCAACCCCAAACGGTACGCTACGTCCGAACTAACACAGTTTTGGGTGGTACTCAAGAGGACGCTGCTGTTCAGCAGACGGGACTGGGTGAGTTTCATAATACGTTGGTTTTTGTTAACAAGATAGTCATAGGTCGCGTCATTTTTGGCGTGTAAGTGGTTCATCAACATCTTTGAACCAAAGCCAACTTCACCTGCACGCGGTGCACCCTGCTGACTGACAAACGAAGCTCTGGCGAAAAGAGAGGTAGGGAGCGTAATTGTAAGCTACCCGACTGGGGAATGTACCTCCACCTCACAGAATACCGTAACCAAATAACAATTCCCTTGAGGGTTGTTGTGTTCCTGCGAGTGAGTGAGGCCACCATAAATGAAGGAGACGCTGCGTTGGCAGTGGGGGCTGACGGCTAGCGAGCGATATTTTATGTTGCGAGCGTTAATATGGCTACGGTAACCGCTTCACATCAGGCGGGCCGTATGCTTGTTTGCTACCCGACGTAGTATAAAAAAAATGTAAAAAGAACGCTAGTGGAAAGCGGAGGGGATGTGTTTGCGCATGGGCACATTCACTCACAAAAGTACTAGGTCTATTGTGTTATTTTTGAATAAACCTTTCGCTAGCGGCTTCGTATATTAGTTATTGGTAGGCACATCGCACCTCATAAACCAAATAGACCGATAAATCGCATAATGCGCAGCTTGACCGTTCTTTTTACGTGACGTGACCTGTAGTAAGTTGGTTCCTAATAGTGATTTAGAAATGTTAATGAAACTTTGCACATTGTGCATAATGTGATCCAACTTGAGAGATAGGACAATTTTTATCTCGATGAATGATACTACACAGTTACTTAAGTTCCTGGAGAAATTACACACTGCCCAAACTAAGCAAAGCTTGTACTATGGATGCTAGATCACTGATATTATACTTAAATATTTTTTTTTTGTAAATGCATACATATAATACATAGAAAACACCCAGAACAAGACCCATGACATGTTCATGCACACAACTATTTGTCTTGTGCGGGGATCAAACCCGCGACCTCGGAGTCAAAGTGGCCATTGCTAACCATTCGACCACCGAACTCGTCATCAGTCATCAGTGTAAGTGTCTCAATAAACTTATTTACATGTTCATGTTCCATGTTCATGCACACAAATATTTGTCTTGTGCGGGGATCGAACCCAGTCAAACCCAATCAAAGTGAACATTACTAGCCATTCGACCAGCTGGCTCGTCAAACATAGAGGACTATTTTTTTTATTAACATAACAAGCATTTTTTACGTTATAAGTATGCCAAACCACAGGATAGTTTATCGGTATTATGTGGTTCAGGTGGCCGTTTCCGGCAGACTAGAATAGAATCACTCCGTCTCTTCCCGTGGATGTCGTACAAGGTGACTAAGGGAAATATATTATCAAATATCGATCTGACCTCCCTAGCCCGTTTGGCCAGCGTGGGGGTGTAGGCCAAATCCTCCTTCCGTCTGGGACGGACGAGAGAGGGTCGTGCTCCTGTAGTGGAGACCAAAATGGACCTGATGATGATGATGTGGTTCAGAATTTATGTGGCTCGGTATTATTGAATATGTGGTTCAGTGTAGTGTCCCATGTCCCAGACGCTGATGTACCTGCGTCTGTTCGCGCACATCCTGGTGGGGTTCCTGATCGGCGCGCTCTACTACGACATCGGCGATGACGGCTCCAAGGTGCTCTCCAACCTCGGCTTCCTCTTCTTCAACATGCTGTTCCTCATGTACACCTCTATGACCATCACTATACTTAGCTGTGAGTATATAGTTTATTAATGATTTTTTTTCATCTCGGCCACTAAGGTGGCAACCAAGCAGTCGGTCCTCCTGATGGAAAGTAGTAAAGCAGAACAAAATCAAGGGCATAGTTCGCGAGTTGCCGATGGACGAGCACCCATTCATGTTAATAGGAGAATAATAGTAATTAAAGATCAAAATATTATTTGGTTATTTGGGTAGAATTGGATTCATTGGATTTTTTTATTAAAAGTTACGGGGTAAGATACTTAAAATGAAAATAGAAAGTACTACGCAATAACCCCTCCTAATTTATTAGGAATATACGAAGAATTGCATAAGTGAATAAAAAGTATCATTCTGGTTGAATTGAAGGATAATAACAAAAAAACTAAATTTTATAATTTTTCAGTCCGGTTTTTTGTTTCTGTTAATAATGTCTAGTGACGTTAACATATTAACGATATCTTCACAATTTTCAGTTCCCCTCGAGATGCCGGTACTTATAAAAGAACACTTCAACAGATGGTATTCGCTGCGGTCGTACTATTTGGCTATCACCGTGTCGGATATACCGTTTCAGGTAATTTTATATTTACAATATTCTTTATTTCAATAAATATATAGTAAATAAACATTATTCTTTATCAAACTTGGATGACTCCCTAAAATTAAGCTGGTATTTCTCCGTGGATTTTACTTACATAGTAATTCGCCCAATGTCTTTCATGAAACGTGTAAAAGACATTTCTTTATCTACTCTCATACTAAAATTTAGAGATTAAAAAACTAAACACAAAATCTTAATGTCAATCTTTTACGCACAAGCCATCAAAATAAATTTAAAAAGTTACTTTTCGATACAGCTTATTTATGGACAACTGTATCGAAAAATAACTTTTTTACCGTTTCGATACAGCAACAAGCAGGTTGCAATGCAATTGCATTGCAACTTTGCAAAAATTTTCTACATAATCTGTGAACGCGTCTCCGCGCGGCGCGTCGCGCATGCTCGATCTGCAAATGGATTTGTAAGTAAGAAATGAAGCTGTTAAGGTGAAGTGAGTCCAGGAAACACGCTTATTGAAAGAATAGTTCTATTAAACTATTTCAATTTGGTTCCTAGAAATTTAACTATGAAATCTTAAGTCCTTTCTGCAGGGCACAAAGCTATTGAAAACACAATTAATATTTTTTGGCTCGATAGAAAAAAATCGTGAACTTACTCTCTAAATTTGCACTAACTAAAAATTATAACTATTTAATACAATTTTTTTATAAGGAAATTATACCAAAATTTTCATAATTTTAATTACGAGAGCATTATGCTATTACTTTTAAAAATAAAATAATTTAAATAAAGTTATTAAAAGAATAACGATTTGCGGTCGCGCACCCTCCCCGACACTCGATCGCTCTCAACGTCAGTGCTCTAGGAGCTGCGTTCGAGGTAGGACCTGTGCCGCGCGTCCGTTCAACGCGTTGTCAATAAACACGTTGAAATAAACACAGTGTAGGAATATCAGTAAGACAACGAAACAACGATGATGATGATACATTTATTTTTTTACTGACACCCGGTTTTTTTTTCTCATGCTAGATGTTTCTTTGGAAAACTTTATTATAAATCTTTCTTGGAATATCTGTAAACCCACATTGAAATTCGTTCAGTAGCGATTGAGTTTATCGCATACATGTAGGTACGCGATCATCGAAATCGGTTTGGCCGTTTAGGCGTCATAATTTTTATTTTTTATACTTCGTCGGGCCGTAAAAACATACGGCCCGCCTGATGTGAAATGGTTACCGTAGTTATAATAACGCTCGCAACTTAAAATATTGCTCGCGCACCGCCACTCCCGCTACCAACACAGCAACTCCTTCCTTTCTGATGACCTCACTCACTCGCAGGAACACAACAACTCTCAAGGGAATTGTTATTTGGCTGCGGTATTCTGTGAGGTGGAGGTAAATTCCCCAGTCGGGTAGCTTACAATTACGCTCCCTACCTCCCTTTGCCAGCGCTTCGTTTGTCAGTCAGCAGGGTGCACGGCGTGCAGGTAAAATTGGCTTTGGTTCAAAGATGTTGATGAACCACTTACAGCCCAGATATAGTGATAACCCCAAAGATAGTGGAACAAACAGACATCCATACTTTCGCATTTATAATATTAGTAGCTCTAGCTACTAGATATAGTTCAATTGCGTCAAAAGAACTGCATCTCTCTTTTCAGTTCAGTGAACTGCTTTGCGCAAGTCTATAGTGTAGATCAAATTGCCTGTAAATTTGACTTCCGCAAAATAACACCTGAATCAATTAACTATAGATAGTTGACTTCCGCAAAATAACACCTGAATCAATTAACTATAGATAGTTAATTGATTCAGGTGTTATTTTGCGGAAGTCAAATTTACAGGCAATTTGATCTACACTATAGACTTGCGCAAAGCAGTTCACTGAACTGAAAAGAGAGATGCAGTTCTTTTGACGCAATTGAACTATATCACTCATCTAGTTCATTTAGTTCATTTACTTCTGTAGTTCTTTTGACTCACTCGTTCAGTTTAGTTCAATGTATCTTTGATTCAATCGACTCAGTAGTTCTATTGACTGATTCCTTCTACATTTCTATTGCATCATTTTGATGACATTGTATTTTTGTTTTAAATAAGTGTAACTAATGAAATATTTTATAAATTCCTTTATAAATATTGATTTTCCTTCAAACTTTTCACAGGCTTTAGGACTGTCAAGCTTGAGTAAAAAGAAATTATTTAGTGGTTAAAATAATAATTAATATAAAAATTGAGCCTTGTACTACTACTATAGCATATTTTCGCTAACAGCTTATGGTTCTTATGTCCTTAGCCTTAGAGTTCTAATTCGGTCAGTCAACCACGCACGAAACTGTCTCTTTTCGAACAATTACAGAATCTTCCGTCCTTTTCGCTCTCTATCAGCAATTTTGGCATTACAACGTATCTCTCTCATTCTAGCTCGTACGCTTTTAGTATTTCCGTTCTTTTTACTCTTTGTCACTCGATGGAACTAAATGACGCAGTGAACTACATGGGACAAGAAAGAGTGAGTGACAAGAACCGGCTTGTATGGTGAACTGGTACAATTGAACTACTCACTCAGGAACTACACAAGTCAACTACACTACTTTGCGTGCTTCCGCCACCAACGTTTTTGGTGTAGGACACGACTTACGCTTAATATTTTTTTGGTGTAGGAGCTAGGACGTTGGATCATTAATATTTTAGGGTGTAAGTGGTTCATCAACATCTTTAAACAAAAGCCAACTTCACCTGCGCGCTGTGTACCCTGCTGACTGACAAACGAAGCTCTGGCGAAAAGAGAGGTAGGGAGCGTAATTGTAAGCTACCCGACTGGGGAATTACATCCACCTCACAGAATACCGCAGCAAATAACATTGCTCGGGCATAGTAGCTAGGGACAGACGCGTGCTGTACGGCACATATCGATTCCTAGAAGGATGAAGAATAGTGTATGCTGGCGCGTGATAGTTAGTTAGTCTAAGTATCTATTTTAGTTTGACCAATAATAAATATAATTGAATATAAAAGAATTATTGAATAGTTTTCTTTTTATTTTGAATTCTTTATTTTTTCATAATATACCAAAACATCACTTGTTTGCATGTTGAATATAATATACTTCATTAATAAAAAAAATGTATTTTTACATGTGGTTTATTTATTTTCATATAATTATATTTCCAGTAAGTACTTTTAACTATTGTATTGACGGGTGTAGTACTACACGGGTGTAGATAGTCGCTTCGCTATACTGTGGCGTCTCGGCAGCGATCGCGCGCTTGTAAGCGAGTACCCCGCGCCGGCTCCTCTCAAGCCCCGCACCTCACCCCCTCGAAAACGGCCAAGCCCTGGACTCACGTCACCTTAAATTACCTTCATGGTTTTATTTAAAATATTAATATCATCTATTTCATGAGATTAGATAAAGTAGTGTATGAAACTGCACATAATTAGGTCTTAAAATACTCGTGTGATCCTATTATCACACTCGCCTTCGGTTCATGTGGCAAACTCCCACTCTTATTTTAAGAACCCTTATGCAACAGTTTCATAAACTACTATTATTATATACATGCATATAAATTAAAGTTGCTACTGTCGATTTTTAGTACTTGGTGGAACATTATTATCATAATGTTATAATAAAGCACTTGTACTGTTCCACGTAATTACATTTATGTTTATTCGTATGCAATGTGCATTAAGGTTTATAATCGGATACCTAGTTCCATAAAGCAGCTCCCAGTACGCAAATTTGGAAAAGCGCTCCGAAATTGGTAAAACACGAGAAAATGTTCTATTCGATAGGGGAATTACTCGAAGCATGACAATACTGTTTGATAGACATTAAATATAATTACATTAGGAAAAATGATACTAATAATATCCATCTGATTATGACTTTAAAATTGAAATTGTTAATATTATTATTTCTGTTTAAATTGACATATTTGACAAATTTATTTATTTAAGTTAGTTGTATGTATTTGCATGCCTAAATATTTCGGGCAAATGTGATGAATCAAACAGCTAATATTATTTGTACACCTATATACGCACATTTAAGCAAATAAATGATTCTATTCTATTCTTTATACCGACCGGTTCCGCCGCTAAGGCATTATCAAGGTAAACAGATGGTGTTTGTATTTCTGCCCGTGTTTTGTGGGTAGAAACACAAACACAAAATAAAAATAAATGTAATTACATGGAACAGTACAAGTGCTTTATTATAACATTAGGATACATATAAATTCGCTTTATTTTTCATCCCCTGAGTGCGTTTAAAAATAATCTTTATATAATTTTCTTCTCAGGCGATATTCTGCGTGATCTACGTGGTGATAGTGTACCTGCTGACGTCACAACCGCCCGTTTGGTTCCGCTTCGCGATGTTCTTGACGTCGTGTCTGCTCATCTCATTCGTGGCGCAGAGCGTGGGTCTTGTGGTTGGAGCCGCTATGAATGTACAGGTTAGTAAATAGTGTATTGTAGTTGGCCGTGTGGTTTCCGGCAGACAGAATAGAATCACTCCGTCTCTTCCCGTGGATGTCGTACAAGGCGACTAAGAGAAATACATTACAAAACATCGATCAGGCCTCCCCAACCCGTCTGGCCAGCGTGGGGAGTGTAGGCCAAACCCTCCGTCTGTCTGTGACGGACGAGAGAGGGTCGTGCTCCTGTAGTGGAGTCTAAAATGACCTGTACGATGAATAAATGTCGATATCTTGATGCTCACAAGACAACCCTAACCTAACCGGAAAGCAACAAATATTAAATCAGTTAGCTTCGGTAAAATGTGTTTATTGTTAATACATTACCATTCGGTTCAAAAGAGGTAAGTGGCTCACCACGATCTTTAGAGCCAATGGCAACGTCATCTGCACGTGATACATCCTGCCGACTAGCGAAAGAGAGGTAGGGTGCAGCGTATTTGTAAGCTGCCCGATTGGGGAAGTACCTCCAGAATACCGCAGCCAAATAACGGGGACGTACTTCCACCTCACAGAATACCGCAGCCAAATAACAATTACCTTGAGGATTGTTGTGTTCTTTCTAGTGAGTGAGGTCACAAGAATAGGAATTGCTTTTTTTTATACTACGTCGGGTGGCAGACAAGCATACGGCCCGCCTGATATGGAGCGATTACCGTAGTAGTAATAGTTATATTAACGCTCGCAACAAAATATCGCTCGCAACAAAATATCGCTCGCGCGCCGGCACCCCCGCTGCCAACGCAGCATCTTCTTCCTTTCTTGTGACCTCACTCACTCGCAGGAACACAACAACTCTCAAGCGAATTGTTATTTGGCTGCGGTATTCTGTGAGGTGGAGGTACATTCCCCAGTCGAGCAGCTTACAACTACGCTCCCTACCTTTCTTAAATCAAACATAATCTCTGCATAGCAAAGTGCAATTAACAAGGTGGTACGGATGGAATTTTAATTTATGGCGAGTTGTACGATAGTAATTATACGATACGATTTATTTTCCAGAACGGCGTGTTCCTCGCTCCCGTGATGTCAGTTCCCTTCCTGCTGTTCAGCGGTTTCTTCGTGTCGTTCAACGCGATCCCCAAGTACCTCCGCTGGATCACGTATCTCTCGTATATCAGATACGGGTTCGAGGGCACCGCGCTGGCCACTTACAGCTTCGATAGACCGCGGCTGCAGTGCCATCAGGTGAGTCCAGTTCTATCCTCCTAATATATATAAAATTCTCGTGTCACAATGTTAGTTACCATTCTCCTCCGAAACGGCTTGACCGATTTTTATGAAATTTTATATACATATTCAGTAAGTCTGAGAATAGGTTGTTATTTATTTTTTATAGCAAAACTGTATAAAAAGTTTTTTCGAATAGCCATTTACTATTTTTTTTTTAACTACTATTTACATATAATATTATATATATATATATATATTTCAGGTTTATCGATGCATGGAGTAATTCCTTGAAATTGGGACTATAAATATTTGCATACTATTATATAATATGGCTAAATAGGCATAAGAAATTTTATATTTAAAATCCAACCGCATTTATTGTATATATATGAATTATTATGAATAATTTGAAAAGAAAATGCAAATAAATCATTTTGTATCTGTATATACTATAGTCTGATCACCGAAATTTGGTTAATATTACAATGTCTCGAAACCAACTGTCGCTGTGTCGTATATTGTGTGATTTATATTCGACGAGCTCGGTGGCGTAGCGGTCAATGACGCGGCTTCGACACCAACGCTCGTGGGTTCGATTCCCACACAGTACAAACATTTGTGTGCATGAACATGTCTGTTTGTCTTGGTCTGGGTGTTTTCTATGTATCATAAGTATATATTTACAAAAAAAAAATGTATTTACGTATGTTTATCAGTTGTCTAGTACCCATAACACAAGCTTCGCTTACTTTGGGGCTAGATTGCGCTGTGCAATTTGTCTGACAAAAAAAAAAAAAAAAAAATTATGATACGAGGCTCGCAACTGTTTTCAAGCGCAGTCTGCCGGTGCACCTAATCTTTACCCGACTATGGCGAAGCCAAAAAGAAGGGTTATGATTTTGACAGTCGTATGTATTATGTATGTATCGATTTGTTATTATGGCCCGGGTAACATAGGCTTCAATTTAGTCGACTTCAATAATAGATGCGAGTATTTTTTTTTCTTTTAGTGTTTTTTTTTCCGTAGTCGGATTATAGTTTTTTAAACTTTTTCTTGTATGTATTATGTATGTATCGATTTGTTATTATGGCCCGGGTAACATAGGCTTCAATTTAGTCGACTTCAATAATAGATGGAGTTAATTTTTTTTCGTTTAGTGTTTTTTTTCCGTAGTAGGATTATAGTTTTTTAAACTTTTTCTTGTTTATAGTAGAAGTATATTATATATATATATATAATATATATTTTTTTTTATTTAAAATATTGAAATAAAAAACCCGAAACGAACATAAGGCCGATATACAGCGTTTCTCGTAGTACGCTTACATTTCAAGGAACATTGTTTTTCCGCTGGCTCTTCCGCTGCCACATCATAAATTAACACACTGTCTATATAATATTAGTACGGTTTCACAAGATTAACTTGTTTAATAGGATACCAGAATCAACCCACTTGCAACCTGACAAATCATTTTGTTATCCCCAGACGTATTGCCACTTCAAACACCCGACCACAACCTTGGAAGAGCTGGACATGTTAGACGCAGACATAACCCTCGACATTGCAGCTCTATGCCTCATATTCGTAGTCCTGCGTGTATCCGCCTTCCTGTTCCTGCGATGGAAACTCAAGTCCACGAGATAAGCGAATTTTAACTTTATTACTAATGTATCAAGGCACTAAATAGAACAATTTGTGTGATAATTTTGCCCTAAGTAAATATTTGTCAATAATTTACAAATAAGGATATATTCTAATTTGTCAATGCGGTATATGAATTGCCGAGTTATCGTACTGATAAATTAGTAACTACCCTAAGATTTAATAAAGTGTATTGATTAAGGGAAATGTTTTAAAGTATATATTTTATGCCGACTTTGTGCAGTGCCTAATACTATTATTTTTAAGACTAGAAACATGGACGTATGGAAAAGAAGGAACACCTTATCGCGGCGCCGTTTAGAAGTGAAGCAGTTTTGAAGTGTTATGTTCTCAATATGAGTGAGCAATACAGCACGAAAGAGGGAAAATGTAATTTCAATTTGATCGTAATACGTAGGAAGCTCGACTTTTGTCGGGTTTCCAACGACAACTTGCTTTATTTTATACATTCACATCTGATCGCTGTGCGATACTAATTGGCAGGTTAATTTCACTCGACTGCAGTTTAAGTTATTTAATATTTTGGAGCGCAACGTGCGTTAATAAACCATATTTTTTGTACACTTCGCGGTTTTTGCTAATCTGGCCCTGATATAGAACAATGGTTCTCAAAATGACGTATATTACTAGAAGTTTACGATCCCTTATTGTAACAAAAAGCTGTAAAATCTTGGCATTTATATGAAATTTTATGTAACATAACGGGAGAAATAATATATAATCCTATTCTACTCTAGAAGTTAGTGAAGGGCCAAAAAAAATATTATGCGAGGGTAAAGTGCTTTAGAGAAATGTAATTTGGTGCGTTTGGTACGTGAATAATTTTGAGAACCAATGGACATATATCGACTTGGTGTCCTTCTTAAACAAAGTCCATAACTGAAAGAAAACAAAGACAGCTAATTTTTAAGTATCCGATTAGGACTTTTTCGCATTCATACTTACATCAATTTCAGCTTGTAATCTAAAGGAATGAATGACTATAGTTAATGCGAAAAAGTTTTAAAGGAAATTAGTTAATAAACACATTATTACGCAGTTATTGTGATAGTTTGAATAAATTTGGATTAAATTTCATCATTTTTGAATGCTCGGCTAGACCGGGGATACATACCATGACATTATTTAAAGGACATTCATCATTTAAAACAAGAATCACGTGCCTTAAAAATGAGAATTGTTAAGAACTGAATATTGCGATATGTAGGTTTTATTTACAAACAACAGACACAGTTTTGTGCGTCCTTTTCTCTGCTTTATACAAATTTATACATTACTTAATAGGATATAAAGTTCAGTATTCTATATAGCAAGAATGCTTTGGCTATGTGTTAGTATGACTTGGTCCTTAAGCGCATCACCCACGGCAAAGATAATATTTAGAGAGAGACACTTCTATATGCGTGTAAAGGACAGTGACATGGCCTCTCTTGTGTCGCTCTAAACATATATAATCTTCACTTTAAACTGCTGGCTAATTTTAATAGAGAAAGATATCAAACAATAACATCGGGTTACTACAAAAACTTTAATGCATGCCTTAAATAATATTTTATAACTTTCGTGTTGCTAATGAATTTAGATTAAATATGTGTATGTAATTCGTATAGGTGAGTTCAGTGCACCTTGATCTTGGGTATAAGGAAGAACCGTCCAATTTTCAAACATACAATCTGCGCCAAGAAATATAACACGTAAAAAAAAATATTGCCAAAAAGACAAGAAAACAATAATAACTAAAAAGTTTTTTGAATTTATATTGAATTTCAATTCAATTCAATGTAATTCAATTCATTGAATTGAAATAGACTGTGTTATGTAAACAATCTATACTTGTTTATATCCAATTATAATATAAACAAATTTAATAAAGATCAAAACATTGTAATATTTCGTACGACTACATAATAATGGTCGGTGACTATACTTAATATATTTTGATAATGATATCGTACTGAATAACTGAAATGTATATAAATTTAATTTCGAGATCGCCAAAGATGTCTTAATCATTCCTGAATCGTGTGATAAATTCTGTGTAAATATGACATTCAAACCGATGCATAGTTGTTCATCCCTTTACATGCAAATACAAATATAGATTTACATACAAAGGGGCTATATTAAAATTTTAATTTATGACATTCACCCTCATGATCATAATATGTATTTTAATCACAAGGTCAATTAAAATGTATGTTTTACTTATATATAAGGTTTCGTAAACCAGCCGCAAATAATTAGGTACCTACCTACACAGTTCAAGATTTCATATGAGTACAGCAGCGTTTCCATTTTTAATAGACCATTGCAACTGTTAGAACCATTGTCCACCAGCACTGATGGTCCTTGAACCACGAATTGGTCACCTCTGACTTCCTTAGTGCTTATTGCGAGATTTTTGTTCGAGTTTGATCGTGCCAACGTAAACAAACCGACTAAATAGAGAAGAACTTGTGTTTTATAAGACGCGTGTTACATATAAAAATTATGTGGATTACTTACTCACATTTTGAAGTGAGCAACCCGGCTAATTTGGATATGTAACACGCGTCTGGTAAATCCACAATATGAAACTTTTTCTCAATTTGGTCGGCCTGATTCGAATGTGAGCAAAACACTCACACTAAGCACTCAGGCCAGACAATGAATAATGTCGTGTAGAATAAATATGTCAAAATACTTTAAATTACTCGGCTTTCGTTCAATATAACAGCTGTATTTTTGTACTGACTACAGCTAAAGAAAACGAGTTATGTGCACTGCGCGTAAGTAAATTCATTCATTTATCATCGGTTAAAGGGTATAAGTAGCATATATGCAACGTGCAACTCCAAGTACGCAAAACCTCAAACACCCCATCTGAGTTTTATTATTATAAATTGATATATCTAAGTAATAATTACGAAAAAAAAATTTTTTCGGAGATATGAAAACTTTTTTGTTTTTGCCGCGCCGCTCTCTGCACGGTGCTTAAGACTTTTTGGACGCGGCGGTATTATGTTTACCTACTTCACATTTTCTCGCTTGATTGTCGAGCGCAATTTAATAATAGACACGGCAATTAAAAATAATTTATTATTATTTTTCAAAACCAGTTACTTTAAAAATTGATGAAAATTATGGAATTGATTCTAATCATGATTCTGAACAAACTATTTTTAGGTTTTGCGTGCTTGAAGTTACACGATGTAGAGATAACCTTCAACCGTTTTTTAAAAAGTGACGATTAATGCGCGATATCATTTAAGTATTTAATTATGACCATATGAATAAAAACATCGTAAATGTCTTATCTATCGTAAGTGTCGTATGTTTAATTTTAAATTTGTTTCGCGGTCGGCTATAAATCCATTGTCTATCTTCTAACCCAACTATCCAAGTCTATCGCTATCGTTTATGTTGTCATCGGCTTATTGCTTTGATTCATTAGGCATCATATCAATTGAGTCTTTGTATGGTCTTTGAGTACAAGAGGGCACTTCCTAATATGGCGTTTATTTAAGACTGATGCCATTAATGTATGCGTGGTTTTTTGTTAGATTACCTTGCGAGTGCCGCGCAGTCCCATGGTGGGTACGACGTTGGTATATATAGCGCTTGGTATAGTTTTGACAGGCCGCGGCACGCGAGGGGATAATCATGCGTTTATCGGATTTTTCAGAACCACACGCATGTAGTCTCGTTAAATTAGTTCTACGAGAAAATAAATATCTGTATCATTTAAGTACTACCACCCTTACAGTGGGTAATACAGTTATTCTGCGGGGGTAATAAGACAAATTATATTTACCCTAATAAGTCGTAAAGGTAACAAACAAAAGTGAACAGTTTAAGAACTGCTACAATAAATGAACCGGTGACGTCATAAACGATAGAACTAGGCGATAGGCGCAGGTCGTTTATAAACGCTCATATTGTTAAAGTTATAAGATCTGATGTATTTATCAATAGTGTTCATTATACAGGGCCTTATGGTAGCGGTAATGTATATATTTATAACGATAGGAGAGTCCGATAGTTTGTACGCACTTGAAAGTTTAATCAGTTGCACTATCTGTGCGTCTTGACCATAGATGATACACAATAGATTCCACATGCACAGTAACGTCACCACGCTCGAATGAAAATTGTTTGATAATAACTCAGGGCTCAGATCGGCGGTGTTTGGCCAGTAAATGCGACGCCGACAAGTGGGTCATATATCAGACTCGCCCTGGCTGCGCACAGATAAAACTTGTAGGTTGACGCATCATACGCCAGTAAGTCGGCATGATTTCATCCGGCATCTCAACATTCGTCGCCATATTTCAGCTAAGTTACATAAAACCTTAAATAACTATATACTTAAACCTTTATGATCACTCCGTCCATTGGTGAAAATCTTATGATAATACGTACAGAAGTTTTTGAGTTAATCGTGTTCAGACAGACAGACGCGGGATTTGGTTTTTGTAATATGCAAGTTGTATGGGATACAACTGTAAAAAAAGGATGCATTTGTTGATGAATTAACTATTTCAAGGACAGAGTATGAATAAACCTATCATCACCACCTCTGCGTTCCGTTTGCTTTTGTGCCCTCGTGGCAGTACTAGTTATTATAGTTTAAATAAAACATTAGTCTTGTAAATCAAAATTAAGATTTTTTCTTTAAAAACTTCAAAGAAAAGGAATACCCCTAGCAATAATCTCCAAAATTATTATTTTTATTAAAATTATCTAACATATGGTATCAATTGAGGATTATCTGTGGTCTCGATTATTCTGACGTCACTAAGAAAAGTGATTGTCAAAAAGATTAGGATATTAATAGTTTTCGATTAATACAAAATCCGTAGCCAATGCCAATGTCTGTGAAGTCACCAGGTAGTCCCACGTGTTGGAGACACCATTTGTGTTTTGCTCACTTTCCCACGTGTCTTGCCTTATTGGCTTGCCTTTTGTACAATAGGCTGTAAAAATGCTACAAGTTAAGGGAAATAATTGTTAATAAAATTATATTTGAGCACTTTAAATAGTAACTGTGTAAATTGTATCAATTTTACGTATAGGAATGATTTTTTTTATGTGATTTATGACTTTTTGAAGGTAGTTTGTATGATGTGATTTATAATATATACTGGTTTTATATATTTTTATGTAGTTTGTAGTATTGATAAAATGCTATTATTATTACAAATAACTACGGTTAAATATGCTACTAAACCACAGACTTAAACTTGGTTACTGACTTAAAGGGTTAACGGTCTGAGACATCGATAGCGAGGGACCAAACTATCTAGGAGCCAAACGAACAATATCTTGCACAAGAAGCATATTTATATTAATGCTATATTTAGAAGTACCAATAACTTGTAGCGCATCTACAGCCTTATTCTTACGTCAGAGTGCTTACTGCGAGTTATTTGGTCACATTCAAACGTGTTAACGTGTACAAGCCGACCAGATGGAGAAAAAGTTTCATGTTGTGAATTTACCAGACGCGTGTTACATATCCAAATTAGCCGGGCTGCTCACTTCAAAATGTGAGCAAGTAAGCATAGAGATGGGCTAAATGCCAGGCAATTACAATAAGTGCCCAGTAAGTACCTGTAAATGCCCAATAAATGCCTAGTTTTTGGGCATAAATAGGGAATTTATAATTACTTTTTGATCATTTATCGTAAATGTCCGGCATTTAGCCCATCGTAAGCCACATAATTTTGATATGTAACACGCGTCCTATAAATTCACGTAGTATACAAAAAAAAAAAATATTCACAACATGAGAATGGTCGGTTATATATGGTCGGTTTATTTACGTTGATATGATCGAACGCGAACAAAAAAATAGCACTAAGCACTCTGAATTTTTTGTTATTTTATACTCGTGTAGTGCGGAAGGTAATTAACAATATTAAAACTTACTTTATTTAGATCAGGAGTGATGCTACTGGCAATCTGCCAAGAACATTATTTATCGTTACCTTCCGTATTTCGTAATTAGACTTATGTAATGAGGGATCATGGTAAATTCTATTGTACTTAGATTTTTAATCCTATAGATGAATTATATGGTCCGTTAAGTGTATGGTTAGATGTTAATTGATGTAGATGTTATCGTGTTTTGTATATTTTTTATTATTAAATGGTTTATGAATTTTTTGTGTGTTATTTTAATCTTAATCTAATCTATCTTATTGGAGCCAAGAGGTTTTCTTCCACGGATTCTCAGGTTGTGAAGTGAATTATCTGCTAAGGTTTTCCCAAGAAACTACAGCATGGGGTTCTAGAAAGGCGTGAAGAGATTTTTACAGGGTCGGCAAAGCGTAAGTGATACAATCTGATATAGCGAGTGTCCATAGGCTGCGATGACAGCTTACCATCAGGCGAGTCGTATGCTTGTTTTACACCTTAGTTGTATTAAAAATAATCTAAATACGAATATAAGCCCCGTGTTACGTAAATGTATATACATAAGTAGTAGTTAATATTAATATTTATGAAATAAAACAATCATTTGCATCATATCATAATGTTGGAATTCACTTCCTTATGGCGACTCGCCCAAATCCAATCTGAATAAATATTTACAAATACAAATATATACAAAATTCATGCGTGCCTTATTTCGGCACAGCCCATGAACTGGAACAATTTTCTATTAAAACATGAACATGGTTTTGGTTACGGCAGGGCAGGGTGTTTAGAATCCCGGAACGTCAGGTCACCACCATAAACTGACCATAGGCACTTATAACACGGACGTTGCGACGTGATGTGTATGTGGGGGAGCTGGAGGTAAAATTGAGGGTTCATCCAGCTTTCAACAGTTCTGTTATAACTCCGTCTTTACCAGGAGCTTTACCATTTTTCAGCTGTTCAAGGTCTATCCGATTCCCGCCCATACTGATGTCTGGTATGTCTTCGGGGTAGTGTTAGTGTAGGGTTAACATAGCTCGACGATTACTTACACGAGCAGCTAATCTAAAGGACCTAGATCATCATCAACAGGTCATTTTAGTTTCCACGTCAGGAGCACGATCCTCTCTCGTCCGTTCCAGACAGAAGAAGGATTTGGCCTACACTCCCCACGCTGGCCAGACGGGTTGTGGAGGCCTGACCGCTAATGTATTTCCCTTAGTCGCCTTGTACGACATCCACGGGAAGAGACGGAGTGATTCTATTCTAGTCTGCCGGAAACCACAAGGACCTACAGCATCTGTTTAATTCCGTCATTCACAACGGGGCTGCACCAGTCGCTCGAACGCGGTAGGGCTACCGCCGAAGTTGAAGCCGATCCCATCGTTTTTTTTTTTGATTGCGAAAATCTAACTTTAGCTTCGATCTAAGGTACTTGCGTTTAGTTTAACTGGTAGTAACTCAGCTCTACCAACTAAGCTGAAGATGTTTGTCAGTAACTGAAACGTAAGACCTATTTTACGAATCAAAATATTCGATGGTAATCAGCTTCAACTTGCCGAAGGTAAAACCCCAGAAGTTTAGTGGTGTTTTTCACCCTATATACCTATAATATTAAACGTCAATTTTAAGGTGTGATATTTGTAAATAAGTTTGTCAACGAGAAAAAAGCGGCACGATGTACCCCTCGGCACCTCGGTTTAATGCCCCAACCACTGCCATTAGTGTAAATGATCCACAATGATATAAACAAATATTTCTCAACAAATTACATACGGCAATCTAGTCCCAAACTAAGCAAAGCTTGTACTATGGGTGCTAGATAGCTGATATTATACATACACATAATACATAGAAAACACCCAGACCAAGATAAACAAGACTTGTTCATCCACACAATCCACACAAATATTGACTTGCGCGGGGAGTTCGGAGTCAAAGTGGCCATTGCTAACCATTCGACCACCGAGCTCGTCGTATGTTCTAGTATAGTTTAAACAATGTTTATTTCAAACTTAAAATCCGTGGCGCATGGCAGTTGAGCTTCACTTGACTAGCCATCTCTTTAGGCTTTAATGCCTTATTTGCCATATTGCTGTCACATTGCTAAGAGGGAAAGTCAAATTCCAAAAACTTCTTACTCCTACTAATTTCTTCTGATTAAATTAGTTGTGAGTTGTAAGACAGTACTTTTACCCCCGGGACTGCAACGGACTTCACTGTTCATTGCCTTTTTGGCAGTCGCCGCTGATAATCCTGGCTACACAGAATGTGCGGTGGGTCGGAATGTCCCGTTAAAAAAATGTTTATTTCCCAATCATTATTGCTATGAAAAAAGGTTAACTAAAGAACAAACACAATTACACATAGTCACATAAATTGTTTATTTTAACATTGAAATTCCTTTTAACAGGTTACGTTTCCTTGTAGGCAGACTATGTTATGAGTATACAACAAGTTCTACCGTGCAGTTTGCACTGTGGTGACAAACAAGTGCTTCGATTTTACAAGATCTAATAAAATTTGTAAGTTGTCTAATCGGTTCTAATTCTATACAATTGTTTCGTAATATCCTTAGAGTAGACAAATTTGACTATGGATTTAGTCTACGAGTCTATGGGAAAAACCGGCGCTTGAAATATGCGGTTATTACAATGCAAATTTTTCCATAGACAATTGGTGAGATTCTAGCTGATCTACAGAAATCCCACATAACTTACAACTTTTTGAACTACTACAGTATTGGCTGGTGATGTTTTGGTGCAAAAGGCAAAATACCACTGGTATTTACTTAATTGAATTCAGAACTCAAATCCTCCTAAACCAATGACGTTATATTTCTATAGATATACCTCTAATTCTAAGCTTCTTACTCCTGTTAATTTATTCTGATTAAATTTGTTGTGAGTTCCAAGGTAGCCGTAGTTTTACCCCCGGAAATGCAATGGACTTCACTGTTCATTGCCTTTTTGGCGGTCGCCACTGTTAATTCTGCCTACACAGGAGACACAGTGGTGGGAATGTATGATAATGAACACGCCAATACTGAGCCAATTGTCAACGCGCAATTAGTTCGCACTAGCAAGTCGATCGTATCTCACGTTTGTGACAAATTGATTGAAATAGGTAAAAATCCTCTCTTCGATATTTCGATAATGCACAATTTATATTGACGTATTTTAGTTAATTTCATTTTGCCAGGAAAAGAAGCGCCATTATTAGCTCAGTAAGGAATATAGCAAGTATATTAAATCGCTGATGATAAGAATGGCGCTAGTCTATGTCCTAGCCGGCGTTACTAGCTATAGCTAGCGCTCTATCAATATGAAACAGGAATCGTTTTCTGACACAATTCAGTATGGGCCAAATCCATAGTAAATAAACCATCATTGGCCTAAGCACAAAAAAATAATAGGGATTGTGACACTATGTAGGTGATAGGTAATGAAATGCGTATTATAACGTCACAACAGTCTTTCACCGAAGACAGAGAAAGCTATAGACAAATTAAGGAAATTTAAGACAGATTCACGATTTTTTGTCAACAGAGATTTTTACTAGGATTTCTTCCAATTAACCACAGAAGGGTTACTTCCAATTCGGACGATTCAGCTCGGAGAAGTGTGCGAGGTGCCAAATGATTTCATATAAAGAATTCTGAATTATGATGCGCGGATAGATCGTTCAACACGTAGTGTTACGTTACCTACGTCTATGCTGTCAACCGAAATACATTTTTTTTGTTTTATTTATTTAAAATTCGTAATAATTTCAAAATGATAGAAGAGGTACAATACATTTTCAGCTGCGATTTATGACTATTCGTTTTAGCAAAGCAAACTACTTTTGTTTAGATATTGTCACCATACCTATTATCTTTATTCGGAATTGAATCTTATATAATAGGAAGACTCCAAAATGGAAAGTAAAATTTTTTACCACTGGTAAAATGAATATAATCTTAAATGCAATTAACATAGAGTTCAAGAAATTATTCAAAAGAAATTTGGTTTATTATGAATATTTAAGTAAGGCGCTGACTAGATGCGATGTCCCTGTCGATGTTATTAATTATTAACATTGAGTGAGAAAGACATTTCATTTTTTTTTTCAAAGAATCAATGAATACGAAAAGCAAATTCGAACTCAAGAAAAATCTCCAATTTAAAGATTAGTGTATTTTCTTATTTTTGTAAACCCGAAACAATAATTCTTTTGGAAAATGCAACGCACTACACAACTAGTGCGTATGTGAAATATCAATACCTAGCCTGTTGTACCACGTGATTCGATTCTGTCAGCGCCTTCATACACATTACATTGATATAGGTACATGGTAGAAATTCGCCAGATGACCAATTCTCGTATTTCGAATATTTATTTATTTATATAATCATTGTTAAATCTTGTATTGTATGATATTAAGAATCTTGATTTAATTTAATTAAAATACTTAAATAATAAAACTTACAATAAAACATTATTAATATGTATAAATAAATAAACAGAGAGAAAAATCTACATACAAATTAAAATTAAGTTGCTTCAAAATATTTCTCCACATCACGTTCAAATGGCATCGTAAATGCAGCAGTGCCAAGCTGAATGGCAATTGTTTTACAATATTATTATTATTCTGGTAAATATTTTACGATCGCAAAACAAAAGCTGACCGAATCGGGATAGAATGGTGAATTGACTAAAAATTATATACTTGATTTCATTCATTAATATATTGTCAATTCTAATTGTTAGCAAAATAACATTCTTAGTTTGTGTAATTTTCGGTTATATTTCAATATAATCCCACTTAAATTTGAGGTATTTGAGTAGAAGGGCCCCCATCAAATTTTGATATAGGGTACCATATGAACCCAAAGGCATCTAGCATAAGCTACGCCAGTGATTGTTACAAATATGTCACGGGCAGATTTTTAGCTACGTTTCTTCCCAATTATCCCTACACGCATAGAAACTTTAGTACAACAAAAATGCATCGAATAAGTTATCCTTACGATCTACAATACATATAATATCACAAAAAGATATACAAAGCTCATGAGCGTACCATAGATTTTCTTTACATTCAAATTGATCGATATTTCGTAACGTCTACTAGTATTATATTAGATACAAAACTTCAGAAATACTAATTATAAATATAAGCTGAAATTATTTTTAATTTTATTTTAATCTTGTTATTTGTCATAACTTCAATTCGACAATACGTTTTGTTAGAAACACACAGATTAAAAAAAAAGAAATACACGAAATAAGAACGACTTTTATCATAATATACAAGAGACGTAAATTACATTTTCGTGTGTTTTTAGCTTGATTATTTGTCTTACATCTAAAATACTAATACATAATAGCAAGATTTTCAAATCAAACATCCCTGTAGACATTTACACTACGACTATTACGTCTCTGGTTTTTGGAATGAATCTTGAACGATATGTTCCAATACTATGTTTAAAAATAATAATAAATATCTACCATAGTAAGAACTAAAATAATAATTAAATTAGGTAATTAAGTATTTACACGTTTCAAATATTTTTGGACGCTACTGATATTTTATTTTCTATCTACGTTAAAATATAACAGTTAAGGTAAAATCATAACAATCAAAATTAATTTTATATGATTGAACCATCCGTCAACCCGCAGTTGAGCAGCGTGGAGTATGCTCTAAACCCCTTCGATTGAGGGGAGACCCGTATCCATTGGGACGATTATGGGTTGATGCCGAACCTACTGAGAGGCATTTTTATTTATTCTTTTACCAGGGGCATTTTTATTTATTCTTTACTCATCATTTTTTTTTGTTTTTTTTTTAGTTAAGTACGTAGATACCTACATGTTTTTCTACAATTTTTTTGGTTAAAATCTTCGGTTAAAACAATCGTTTATGTCACAAAATACAAGTTCTGTAAAATAAAAATTAAATAATATTTGCATTGTTATAATTTTATCTAAACTTTACAAAAAAAAATGTATAAATCTATACTGCATACTAATCGCTAATTGAGATCGACAGTTCTAACACGTTTGCATGTCATAAAATATATTGTTGATAATTATGCAATTTTAGAATTAATGACCCAATTTTCAGATTTAAAGTTAAAGTACAGAATAAACCTTGCATTAAAAATCAATTCAAATCAGGGGCCCCCCTACCGCCGAAGCTGAAGCCGATTACCATCAAATTTTTTGATTGCGAAAATCAAACTTTAGCTTAAATTGGCGGTAATTGTGATTACCATAGAGCTCTACCGACTAAACTGAATATGTTTGTCATTAACTTAAATCCAAGATCAATTTTCGCGATCAAAAAATCCGATAGTAATCGGCTGCAGCTTCGGCGGTAGGCCTCAGGTCCGTATAATTCCATATGTGCGATTGTGAATTTAAAATATTTTAGGAGCAAGATCCATAGTCAAATTGTGAAATGAGCATCAGATATTCTATAGAAAATGTTAGTATTAAATTTGTACGGTAAAATGTTAGTACTAAAATTTGTACGGTAAAATGTTAGTACCAAAATTTGTACGGTAAAATATTGGTACTAAAATTTGAACGGTAAATTTTAGAACTAACATTTTCTATAGAATGATGATCTGATTCATTTTAGGTTTCTTACTGAACGTGCTTCTAAAATATGTTGCATTGATTTGATGACACCCTACAATAAGTCAAGAACATAAAACATAAGGTTAAAAATATCGGCGTTACATGATAGGCTAGTGAACATTGTTTTAAAATTATACAATACTATTTTACAGTAATAATAAAAAAAAATCGAAAAATAAAAATGGTTCACAAGCTTATAAATAATAAGCCAATAAAAGTTCTAATTTATGTTTATTGTAAATAAACATAATTGGAAATTTTATTGAAAAATTTTAGGCGACTTCAGAATAGATAGTTTCGCCGTAAGTTTGTCAATAAAGCTATGTTAGACCCTTTCATTGATGATATATTTTGAGAATTTAAAATTTGAAGCGGCAGTTCATAACAGCATTTT
This sequence comes from Hypsopygia costalis, assembly GCA_937001555.2. Classification (NCBI taxonomy): domain Eukaryota; kingdom Metazoa; phylum Arthropoda; class Insecta; order Lepidoptera; family Pyralidae; genus Hypsopygia; species Hypsopygia costalis. The sequence goes on along the minus strand of OW443338.2, from coordinate 23,191,031 downwards.
CAAATGAAATGTACAAATTCACGTTAATTCGCTTTTTATATGAAAAAGGAACATTTGAAGGCATATTCTTACACAACAATTTTGATAAACAAAGTAAAGACAACAGGCAGTACAAGTATTTTATAATGAATTGGAATATGTATTCACTTATAACAGGTACGTAATACCTGTTATATGTGTCTTTTGTCATTTTAACATCAAAATATAATCTACTAAACATTTAGACACTGATTTTAAAATTGTGACATAAAGAAGCGATAATATAATTGATTAGGTACTATATATCTACTCCCCGTATATACTTTTCTACTCGTCCGTTCCATAAAGTTTCTTAATCTGGAATGAATAACAAAAGTGGGGTGAATAGAAACACCCCATATTGTAATGTTAATAACAAATGTGGGGTGAATAGAAACATTAGGTTTTTCTTAGGTTGTTTGCATTTCTCAAATGCAAACAAAAATGCCGAATGGCAGTTATTAATGTGTATATAACAGCAAAATTAATGGTGGTTGTGTGCTTGACCACACAACAACAGTGACAAAGCAGTGAAAACCTCATCTTTCTTGCTCACTTCTTGCCGAGTTTTCCCGAACGAGCGTGGCCCAGTCTCATTCACTAACACCTTTAGTGCTCAGCCTAAATAGTTACCTTTTTTAAAGTTTTCCTTATAAAAAAAAATAAGTTTTGAACAAAACTTGTTGGTTTTCACTCCGCACTTACTATACACTCCAGATTACTGATAAATATTAATTTCAAACCATTTAAGTTGCGATTTACAAAATCATACCCTAATCTACAGTATAGTTTATTTACTTTGGTCAAATGCAACGCGAAACTCTTAAATAATAACAGATACAAACGTACCATTTAAAATAATATAATTAACTAAAAATGTTTTGAGCTGAAAACAACTTGGTATGTTATTGCACCAACGTTTTACCGCCTCCTCTCTCCCAACCCTAATTACTATTACTATAGTCAACAAAATATAAAAAATTAAAACTAAAATCTCTTAATGTTCGGTGCTTTTAAGGCTAAACACATCGACAACTATGTCATACATACGAACAATGGTTGTAACGATGGATATATGACCACTATTTGACTCACATTTGAGTAATATAATAATTTTATGTATGTTTATGTAGGTATAAAGTATTTAACGATGATAGTATATGTAGACATGTTAATATATCGCTCATTGGGTGCAACAACGTCACAATTAAAGTCAACATGCATTTTCCAAACGTTATTTTGGTATTTATTTTCATATACTATTTCTACTTTCTGATTCTTCTTAATAGGCTTATAACATTTTAGAAATAACTAATGATTTTTTTATCTTATTATTGTTACAATTAATAAACCTTATTTGGTTGGGCAATATAATTATAATTTTATATATATAAAATTATAATTATATATATTGCCAATTGCAATATAATTATAATTATACTATAATAGACATAAAAGTGACCCTCGTGCAACAACGATATAAATGTACGCTGTGACCATATTGCAGCGAATGAGCGTTATATGTACGTCTATGTGTTTATTTATCAATAGTACCTAAAGGTAGATCTATTTTGTCATGTATTCAGTTTTATTTATTTTATATTTTGCATTTCATACATCGTCTATCCTTCCAATAATGTATTGTTTCGAGTTAAACTATTAAGGTTGGCTAGAAGAGATCTCTCGTATATATAAGCTCACGTTTGTATTCATCTGTGTAACCAGAGGCTGATTTAGGGCCATGGTCGCTCTAGGCCCTATAATATCAGCCGCCCCCCTCCAAGCCAATAATTCACGCTATACCCGATTTTTGTTCAAATGCATTGGAATCCATTGGACTCAAAGATGAAGGAAACAAACGTAAAACATAATGCATTATACTCTTTAACCTACCCGTAGAGACATGTTCAATAAGCTTCGGGCAAGTGGCTACTTAATAAAACGAGGCATTTAAATAATAATGGTGCAAGCCGCCATCCTTTTAAGTTTGCAAAGTCAGGCCAGCCACCCCTAATATTTGACCGCTCTAGGCCCGGGGCTAGTTGGCCTTATGGGAAATCTGCCTCTGTGTGTAACATCAAATTGTTTTGTATTAGTTATGTAATAAAGATAATTGATAAATAAATACATTATAAAGCATCGATCAGGCCTCCCCAAGCCGTCTGGCCAGCGTGGAGAGTGTAGGCTAAATCCTCCTTCTGTCTGACGAGACGGACTCTAGAGGGTCGTGCTCCTGTAGTGGAGACTAAAATGACCTGATGATGATGATGATGATGCAATAAAGAATATATGAGAGATGGGTGGATATTCTGGATTCTCTGCGAATAGTTGTCGATGTGTTCGGCCCACACATAAAGGTACTGGTTCCATATTGAGATGTTCAGATAATGTGAACGAGGAGCATGCCCACCGCCGCGCCGACCGTCAGCCCCACACTCAACATTGTTGCAATTACCGATGATGCTTTTTCGCGTTCATGCATTTCCACTGCCCTGTTAAATAAATAAATAAATATTTCTGAACAATTTATACAGCGCCATCTAGTCCCAAATTAAGCTCAAAGCTTGTCTTAATGGTAAAATGTACTTTACTAGACAAAAATACTACGACGGGTGGCAGACAAGCATACGGCCCGCCTGATGTGAAGCGGTTACCGTAGCCATATTAACGGTCGCAACACAAAATATCGCTCGCGCGCCGCCATCCCCGCTGCCAACGCAGCATTTCCTTCCTTTCTGGTGACCTCACTCACTCGCAAGAACACAACAACCCTTAATGGAATTATTATATGGCTGCTGTATTCTGTGAGGTGGAGGTACATTCCCCAGTCGGGTAGCTTACCATTACGCTCCCTACCACTCTTTTCGCCAGAGCTTCGTTTGTCAGTCAGCAGGGTGCAACGCGAGCAGGTGAAGTTGGCTTTGGTTCAAAGATGATGATGAACCACTTACACCCCTAAAAAGTTGCCATTGTATTAAACTTTACAAACGCTGGAATTCAATCATGTTATTTTCTTCACCGATTCTTTTCAAATCAAATCTTGTGTATCCTAATAGAGCAGAAGTTCCCAAACAAAGAGGAAATCTAAAAAGGTGATCCGCGGACAACCAGTGGTCCGTGAGAGGTAAATTATGGTCCGTGATACAAACTTATATTGTAAGAGATTGATAGATTACAAGCCCATGGAAAAAAAATACCTGTGAAATGAACCAACGTGAATAACGCTTAGAAAGCTGTTACTATATCAGAAAATAACTCTGAGCATGGTAACAAATAAAAATATTACGTACAGTAATAAATGACCGGAATATTGCTTCAACAATTATCGGCGAATTTCTGACTTCCGTCACCACCGCTTTAGTACGGCACTAGGTTTTTTGACATTTATTTTTAATCATCTATAAACTATAAAAAAGCCGTACATTAATAATTAATCGTAATTCCTCACTTGTACCTGGGAAATTCCATTTACTCACGTACTCACCTGTACCGCTCAGAAATGACGGCATAGTGCTCAGAGTTATTTTCTGATATAGTAACAGCCTTGTAAGCGTTATTCACGTTGGTTCATTTCACAGGTAATTTGTTTCCATGGGCTTGTAGTCTATGAGCACAATTGTACAAAATACTCAAATCTCGAATTAATAATTGATTTCTATGATACTCTACACGCAACAAAAACTTCGTAGTGGTCCGCGAATAAAAAAAGGTTGGGAACCATAGAGCCATTTGATAATCGGTCGTTTCCGTATATTGATATATGTACGCAATTTTCCACATAACAACAAGTAATAGAGATGCAACATCATGCATCGAAGATGGCCTATTGATCCGCAGTGGGCCGCGACCTATCTAGAGCGGGTACAAATCTAGGTTATCGGTACTGACTATTCCTTTCAATAACTTCGATGTTTACTGTTAATAGTGATGAGAAAGTAAGTTTACTATAAAAACTGAACTGCAGAACTTTTCACAGCAAAATGTGACCCAAATGCTCGCTTGCTCCCCTACTCATATACATAGGTATATAAAGGAGTCTACAGTATAGGGTATAGTACAGGGTTACAGTATGGGGTTGTTATAATCCTGCGAGCGAGTGAGGTAACCAGGAAGGAAGGTGCTGCGTTCACAACGGAGGTAGCGGTATGTGAGCAATATTTTAAATTACAAGTGTTTATATGTCTACTGTAACCGCTTCACATCAGACTGGTCGTATGCTTGTTTGCACTCCGAGGTAATATAAAAAAACTGCTTAGTGTATGACGAACTTAGGTTACTTAGCTTCACTCGGCGTTAATCTTTTTTTTACATGATAGGGGGCAAACGAGCATGTGGTCACCTGATGGAAAGCAATCACCACCGCCCATAGAAATCAGCTACACCAAGGGGTCGCTGATCCGTTGTTAATCTTTGCTATGACAAAAGCAACGCTAGACATTGCTTTTGTCTTAGCAAAGATTAGCAGTCCAGTGTATCCAGTGAGGGTAAACTCCTGCAACTCACCTAGTAGAGTTGATCATGACGATATTGGTGAGATACCCGTTGGAGAAGGCGAACAGTATCATGATGATGATGTACTCGTAGTCCCACAGGAACACCACGGGCAGGTGCTTCCTCGGCTGCGCGTTGCACAGCATCAGCATCGGAACACCCACGATCCTGAGTAGGCACGCTCCCGCTATCACCCATTGGTTGTTGGGCTGGAAATATTTGTTTCATTCATTTTTTAAGAATGGCTTTGTCTGATTTCGTTCTTAATAGACTACAAGCCCATGGAGAAAAAATACCTGTGAAATGAACTATCGTGAGTAACGCTTAGAAGGCTGTTACTGTATCAGAAAATAACTCTGAGCACTATGCCGTCATTTCTGAGCGGTACAGGTGAGTACATGAGTAAATGGAATTTCCCAGGTACAAGTGAGGAATTACGATTAATTATTAATGTACGGCTTTTTTATAGTTTATAGAGGATTAAAAATAAATGTCAAAAAACCTAGTGCCGTACTAAAGCGGTGGTGCAGGAAGTCAGTGCCAATTTTTAATTCGCCGATAATTGTAGAAGCAATATTCCGGACATTTATTACTGTACGTAATATTTTTATTTGTTACCATTTATAATGAACGGCTATAAGGTGCAACGATAATATTTAGTAACATTATATATAAAAAAAAGTTGCCGTACATTAGTTTATGATCTTACAGCAGTGACGGCTGACTATATATAAAACAAAGTCGGGTTTGTTCGAACACTTATAACTCGAGGACGGCCAGATCGATTTTCATGGTTTTTGATTTGGTGGATTTGTCGCCGTCCCGAATAGCTGAATAACTATTAACAACATTGGATAATTGACGAAAAGATAAAATAAAAGAAAAAACATTATCCCTTACAAATTGTGTTTCATTGACTGTTAGGCGGTACGAAATTCGCCGGGTCAGCTAGTACAATATAATATTAATCGTCCTGTCGTCTGTCTGTCTGTCTGTCCTGTATATAGATTAGTGCCTGGATGACCGAACTCTTCATTTAGTGAGTAGAGCGAGCGGAATGAGCGGAACACTTGTATACGCCGAAAAGTCACTCTTGGAAATGAATAGGCTCCAAAACCACTGGACCGATTTTGATGAAACTTGTCACAATTAAAGAGCTCGACATGCTTGAGGTTTGTGTCGAAAAAAAATTGAGATCGATCATGTCCTTGAGGAACGATCATCAAATACATTTCCCATTGACTTTGAAATCACTCAGCAGACTCAGCAAATCAACTCGCTCTACTTAACCTCGATTTCAGCCCCGTGGGCTAGAATCCGGTGTAGTATTTATTTATGTTCATATAATTAGGTACAAGAACTCATCGTTTAATAGCATTGGATATTCGAAAATATACTTGTTACATAGCAGCAAATTACATAAGTTTTGAATGGATAGTAATGGTTGAGTGGTTGTTAACACTACACGCTCGGTAATTCATTAAAAAGTAATCAATCGCGCAATGATAATTAAACAGAAAAAGTAGACTTTACAGGCTTAATTGGAAAATAAGCCACTCATGTACCAGTACACTTTGTAGTATGTATGGAATAAATATATTTATTAAAAAAAACATTCACGGGAAAAGTGTAGGATTCAAGAATGTTCTTACCCACGTACCTCGCCGTCAAAGCTTATCTCATTCATTATATTTTTATGTTGGTACAGTTATCCAGTATGTATGTTTAAAATTACAGTTTCTACAGTACAAGTACTTCGCCGACAACCCCTAATAATCCCACAGCTGGGATACGGGTATTCCCTCAATGGGAAGGGGCTTAGAGCACACTCCACCACGCTGCTCAACAGCGGGTTGGCGGAGGCCAGTGTTTTCAAACCGCCTAAAGGCCACTGACTTTGCTTAACGACTATCATCTAATGACAACAGCCGGGACCGACGGTTTATCGTTATAAGAGATAAATAAACCCATCCATAGAGAGGCTATGGTCGACGTTGCTTAACTTACGTCTTTGATTAAACTGACACGCGCAACGACGCCATCGAGCTCCTCAGGTATTTAGTACTGCCATACCCCGGCCACTCAATACAAATGTCGCGTCGTTCCCTATTACATAAATAATGGCGTGTGTGCAGAGCGCAAAAGAGCGTGTGTGCGTGCGGAGCCATACAAACTATTCCAAATTTGTCTCAAAGGGGGAGGTGAGGTCGATACAAGAGAGGGGCAGGGAGTGGCCATACAGTACGTAGTACTATTATTTCGATGCCTCCAAGGAACACTACGCCAAATAAAATTTCGATAGTTTTCTTTTTTTATCTAAATCGATTCAATTCTTCAGTAACATTATGCTACCTGAATTTTATTTATAAAAGACACACAGACACATCAAAATCGACAAATACAAACCGCTAAGTAAATGTATAACTATCACGGAACTGAGCCACTTTAAGAAGCAACTCTATAAACTTGTTTGCTTGTGACGAAGTGCTTCTATTCAATACAGGACTACCTGAATGATAACAATCTAACAATATTATAAAGTACTATTAATTAACCAATTCTATTAGCCTATTAACATAATAATGTATTTATTTATCTTTAGTTATATAATTTTATTATTGTAAGCCCTAGAGGCAGGACATAGTGAGACTTATTATGTATGTGTTCATTCTTGTAACTACCTATGTTTCCACAATAAACATGATGATTGATTGATAACTCATATTACCGGTGTCCATCTGGATGTGTATGTTTTGAGTTGGCGTAGTGTTCATTGGAGGTATCGATTTATACTGTGCCTAAATAAAACAATATATACTAACCTTAAGTAAGAATCCGGCGACCAGCCGTCCAGAGTAGTCGCCGGCGTTGAAGATTAAGTAATTGACTACAGGTACGAAGTATATATCTGCAAATATAAAATAACACCATAAAATATTCACCAAGCTCCTATAACATGTTGCGGAGTTGGTAGCCAGGATTAACAGTGTCGTCCACCAAAAAAGGGAATGAACAGTGAAGTTCATTACAGTCTCTTTAAAGCTACGGCTGCCTTGGAACTCACAGCGAATTTAATCAGAAGAAATTAGTAGGAGTAAGATGCTGTTGGAATTTGACTTCCCCTATGTGTATTCACGTTATCTCTCTCTCTCCTGTATACAGAGGGAGAGAGAGCTATGTACTAAATTACCAACTATTTATATAAACTTATTGCTACCTCAACAATATTCGTCAATGTCGTAGCGCGTAACGTGTAACGCGTAACGTAATTTAGCCGCATAATACACTCCATGATTTACAAAATAGGCTATTTGACAAACGTTTTTTTTTTGTTTTATATGTAAGGACATCACAATAATAAAACCACGCGTGAAAGAATAACTTTGATAACACAAAAATCCCTCGAGATATGTTAATTTGAAAAGTACAATTTTGGACTTTCCCAAAAACGCTCCATACAACAGGCTACTAGGTTATGACGTCACAGGTTTGTATTATGTACGGATTAAATCAGAAATTTGTACGTCAGCTATGTTAAATATTACGTTTATGTAATTAGTATAATAATAAAAGTTATAGTACTTTTATTGCTTCTCCAATGGAAATATATATTTTTTAATAATTTCATACTTTTAAAATGGACTTTCCCGCCAAACTTTGATCGACCCTTAAATAAGTCGGAGGGAAGATAGTAGAATGAAAGTTTGCAGATCTTTATAGGTTTGTGTATTTTACGAAATTGTTAAATAATTTATACAATTTATGAACATTCAAATAGCCTATTATGAAAAGAGTAAAAACATTTTTATAGTCAACAGCAAGAACGGATTATTGAATTGGTTCTTATGTCAGTACAATAAGATTTAAAATCGAATGCATCAGTACTGTGCATCAAATGGACAATAATTAAACAAAATCAATACTTACTATTCCAATCAGTCCCAGTAGTAACCGGGTGAGATTCAACCAGCACAGTAACAGCCGGATACACCGCCATACTAATAGCGAACACAGCAAAAATGCTAAACGCGTACAACCATATCTTCTTCATAATAATCACCATCGAGACCTCTCTATGTCTATTGGTTGCCATACCAGTGCCCCGGAGGACATGGTACGTGAAGAAATCTATCTTGTATAACAATATATACGACACAAGAGAAGTAATTATCATGACGTCAGCGATGACGAAGTAGATCAGAGCGCTGTGCATGGGGGATATCTTGAAGGCGAGCGATATTATTTGGGCGATGGCTGCTATGATCCCGCCTAGAGACTGCCCGCTGACGACCGCTGCCATGTATTCCTTGGAGAATCTGCTGGCGATGCCGACTAAGCCACCGATGAAAATTGCGCTGGCGGCTGGAAAAAATACGCTCTGTTTAGAATTAGAGTCATAAATAATAAATAAATAATAATAAATAAATAAATATTGTCGGACAAATTACACAGCGCTATCTAGCCCCAAAGTAAGCGAAGCTTGTGTTATGGGTACTAGACAACTGATAAACATACGTAAATACTTTTTTTTTTGTAAATATATACTTATGATACATAGAAAACACCCAGACTAAGACAAACAGACATGTTCATGCACACAAATGTTTGTCCTATGTGGGAATCGAACCCACGAGCGTTGGTGTCGAAGCTGCGTCATTGACCGCTACGCCACCGAGCTCGTCAATAAAGTGACGCTAAAAGTAACTCGTAACCAGCGTTGCCAGACGTCCCGATTTTGGCGGGATTTCCCGCTTTTTTAAACTAAAGTGTAATGTCCTGCGCGGGACACCACATGTCCCGCTTTTGGCAATGGACGTCAAAAATGATAATTTCATCAACTGAAATTAATGGACGGAATGCCAGAATTTGAATCTTTGGAAAAATATAAGTAATTTGAACTTTAACAAACTGAAATATTTTTGATCTTTGATTGTTTATACTCATACCAAAAATACTTAGATAGTTTTTTTATAGCGTGTATTTTTCTTATAATCCCACTTTTTTTACTTTCAAAAGTCTAAAATCCCACTTCAGACTGTTCTATTAAATAGCCTAAACCTCTTTCTCAAAATGTTTTTTCAATCAAGGTAATTGTAAATTGTAATAACTATAAATTCGAAATCTTTAACTACTAGTATAATAAAGCGGAAATTTAATTAACAATAATTTAATAGACAAGCCCAGAGGTCGATTGGTTAATGGCTAGCAATGGCCACTTTGACTCAACGGGCGCGGATTCGATCCCACACAAGGCAAATATTTGTGTGCATGCACATGTCTGTTTGCCTTGGGCTGGGTGTTTTCTGTGTATATGTACAATGGCGGATATTCCTTAAGGCCAACTACGCTCGGGCCTAGGGCGGCCAAATGTTAAGGGCGGCCGGAGTAGGGTATTGCCGAAGGGTAATTCTTAGAAATTGCAGTCTGCCATTTTGCAGAGAAGAATTATATAAATAGGTATAAAGTTTATAAATAAGAACCAAGATACGGACTAAGGCAGCCACGATACGACCTAGGGCGTCGAAGACACGGCCTAGGGCGGCCAAGACTACAAATCCGCCTCTGTATATGTATGTGCTTACAAAAAAAATGTATTTTGGTATAATATCAGTTATTTAGTACCCATAGTATGTACAAGCTTTGCTTAGTTTGAGACTAGATGACAGTGTGCAATTTGTCCATGAATATTTTTATTAATTGTTTTTTTTTTTTAATTCGCTAATCTCTGGAATCAAACGTTCCAGTGGATAGCTTATTTCTTAACGAACACTACCGTCTTTAGGAGTCAAAATGGCGGAAGAAACCGCGAGCACAGCTAGTTTAGAATATAATTATGTTAATCCAATTGGGTTGTGTGAAATTTAACATGACCGGATAAATCATATCAAAACATCCACATATTCGGAATACCTATACAACAACACATTACACATACATAGGCATGTCTCATAACATTACGTTCCTTTCAAGGAACAACATAAACGACTCATCCAAATTGTATGATAATAAGAAGTAGTAAAATGTCACAATTTACTTTATGACACAGTTGTTTAAAATGTATCGCTGTGTAATTAATGAGGCTATAAACTGACGATTGTTTGCTTCCGGCGTAGATACATTGCCAGCGTTTTTTATAACATTATGAGGTTTTCCAACTGTCTATCAAAGTGCACCTTCGCCCGTATTAGAGAGTAAGCGAAACTGTATTATGCCCATAGACCTAGGATTTTACGCTACGCAATAGAAGACTGGCGATGTAAAAGAGAAAGAAAGAATATACGCGACTGTTAGAGCGAGATAGAAACCATATTTTTATGCCATAAGAACCCATACCCAGAACCTCTGTCATTATATAAGTTCCTGCTTATTTTTAAATTATTTGTAAACTTTTGAAGCTGCTTGTTAGTGAAAATTTGTTAAACAGTAAACATAAATGTCATTAAGTATCGTTTAGGTGAAAGCGATTCTGTATATAGTTCCGTAGTAAACAAGGAAGTAGGTTTAGGTTTGTAAGTGATTTACTATCTTCAAAAAATAATACTCACGGGCCTACACCGAAGTGAATATCCGAAGTTTCGGGCGAAAGTTCAAAAATTTTCGGATATGAATTTTGTTGGCTTGTTTTTTTGTAAAACTTAATTGTATATAAAACATAAATAAATAAAATAATAAATAAATATTTCTGGACTATTCACACAACGCCATCTAGTCCCAAATTAAGCGCAAAGCTTGTGTTATGGGTACTAGGCAACTGATAAATGTACTTAAATACATTTTTTTTGTAAATACATACTTATAATACATAGAAAACACCCAGACCAAGACAAACAGACATGTTCATGCACACAAAATGTTTGTCTTGTACGGGAATCGAACCCGCGACCTCGGAGTCAAAGTGGCCATTGCTAACCATTCGACCACCGGGCTCGTCAATATACAATACTCGTCAATATAAGTACCTACATAATATACAAGTGCCCATAATAGCACATCTCGTGAATCTGTGTTTCAAACAAGGCAAATTTCCAGCCCAGCTAAAGAAATCTGTCATCACTCCTGTGTTCAAGAGCGGAGACAGAGGCGACGCCAACAACTACAGGCCAATTTCAGTATTGCCTGCATTATCAAAAATCATCGAGAAACTTATGAATAATCGTCTTCTTAAATACTTGAATGTTTTTAATTTACTGTCTGATTCGCAATATGGTTTTCGACATGGCAAATCTACGGAGGATGCTGTCACGGCGCTTAGTTCACTTGTCACAGATCAAATAGATAGAGGTAGTAAGTGCTTAAGTGTCTTCCTTGATATTAAAAAGGCCTTCGATACCGTCTCTGTTCCGATATTAATAAACAAGCTGGAGAAGTTGGGTATAAGAGGAATGCCACTAAATCTCTTTAAAAGCTATCTCACAGAAAGAAAGCAGAGAGTAAGGCTGGGACAAAGCATAAGCGATGATGTTGATGTGTCTTTTGGTGTCCCACAAGGAAGCGTGCTGGGTCCGACCCTATTTTTAATATACATCAATGATATCTACGACCTGAAAATGGCAAACACTAGAATTTTTTCATACGCCGATGATACAGCTATCGTATTTTATGGGAAAACCTGGCAAAAAGTGGAGGCTGCTGCGGTTGATGGAATGGCTCAAGTAGCTGCTTGGCTAAACAACAACTCCTAAGCATTAAATATATCAAAAACTAACTTTATTTGCTTCAGTCCTAACAACCGTACACAACCAGCAAACGATCCTAATATTAAAGTGCACACATGTAAGCAAGATTATGGTAATAATTGTATGTGCCCTAAATTAGATAAAGTATCCCATACCAAATATTTGGGCGTCGTGATTGACCAAAATTTATCTTGGAACACCCATCTAGAACAGGTTGCTGGAAGAGTGAGAAAATTGAGCTGGATATTCAAAACTCTAAGACACATTGTTCCCAGAAATGGATGCAGCGATAAGAGCCTAATAAATGAACTTTATAAGGCGTTAGTACAATCGGTGTTGAGTTATTGTATACCTGTTTGGGGGGGAGCAGCCAAAACTAAATTTATAATTTTAGAGCGAGCGCAACGTGCTCTAATAAAAATAATGTACTTTAAAAAAATTAGGTACTCCACTAGTAGACTGTATCTAGAAAGTAACTTACTTTCAGTGAGAAAGCTATACATAGTCAATTCAGTGCTCAGAAAACATAAAATTCTACCATACGATACAACAACAACTACTACAAACAAAAGAAGAGAAGTTTTGGTGGCTCCGTTACCTCAATACAGAACGAGACTTGCGGACATGCAGTGTGGCAAACGCTCAGCACTACTGTATAATAAGATAAACAAAGCATTAAACATTTACCCCAAAAACTACTGTGAATGCAAAAAACTTGTCACTAACTGGGTTAAAACACTTACATATGACGATACCGAAGCCTTGCTGCAACCCCAAAGTAACTGACACATTCTAATACATACCTACACATAAGATCACAAACATCATTACTAAATTATAAGTACGGATTCAGGCAATATTAGGAATAAGGATTTAAATTTATGATTGTGATTTTAATTTTATTTCGATCTTAATTGGATTTTGATTTAATTATAATTTTGACTTTATTTATGACTTTAATATAATCTTGACTTTGATTTATGATTCTAATTTTAATTATGACTTTCAATATGATTTTAATTTTGATTTAATTTAATTTTGACAATGACTTATGATTCTCATTATGTTTTTGATTGTGGATATGATTTAATTTTGATTTAATTATTAATTTATTTCATTTTGACTTCTATATATGATTCTAATTTTAATTGTTGACTTTGAATATGATATAACTTGATTTTAATTTAATTTTGACACTGATTGTGAATTTTATTATTAAGACACACACACATGCTCACAAACATGCATATAACAAATATCCTTACCAATTCATAGGAACGGGTTCCGGCAATATTAGAAATAGGAAGTAATAGGATTCTGATTTTGATTTAATTTTAATTTTATTCGACTTTAATTTAAATTTTGGTTTAATTTAAGATTTTGACTTTGGATATAATTTTAATTTAATTTCAACATTGATTTGCGAAATTAATTTTAACTTTGACTGTGATTTTAATTATAATTTTAATTTTGAATTAATTTTTGATTTTGATTACGAATTTTATTCTTGACATTGATTATAATTTAATTTTGTTTTTGGATTTTGTAATTGGTTATAATTTAATATTTTAGATTGATGAATCTTCAAATGAAATATATATATATATGTAAATAAATGTAAAATTATATAAAGAAATATGGAAGAGCGGACTCCTCTAACACGAGCAAAACTTGCTCAAAGGAGGACTCCCACCACGAAACTATGTATTTTAAATTATAAGAAAATGAAATAAAATTATTATTATTATTCCATTTATTTCTCATTTTACTCTATTTTATTACATTTTTAAATATAAATATTAAAAAAAAAATACATTTAAAAATATAAAAAAACAGGGGCACCCGCCGGTAGTGAAGCGAAGACCCAAACTACCGGTGGTCAGGGCTCCAGAGTGAGGAATCTCCTCACAATGCGGGCCGTGTCCAGAAGAACCGCCTTCTGCATCTGGTTCTTGACCCAACTGCCTAGCGTGAGCCTCTCGAGGTGATGGTCGAGGCTCTTAGCTATAAGTCCGTTTACTGACACGACTATCGGAACAATAATCGTTGAGTCCACATGCCACATGTTGGTAACCTCGTGGGCCAAGTCCAAGTACTTAGAAAGTTTCTCTTTCTCGGCCTTAACGAGGTTCTCATCATGTGGAATGGTGACGTCAACGAGAATTGCACGGTTCGTCACCCGGTCTAATACCACAATATCAGGTCTATTTGCGAGAATAGTCCTGTCAGTGATAATAGACTATTATTATTATTTATGTTTCTCTTAATTCACGGGTCAAGCCCGGTCATTTGACAGGCGTGCGCGGGGATATGGATCCAACGCGTAGAGGCCCCTTTGAGAAGTTTGATGTAATGTTGTACGCCCGCCGTGACCCGCTCCAGGATATGTCAATGGAACGACATATCCATGAGCAGGTCTCGGCAGGCGTTGAGACTATTGCGAAGTGTGATGGAAAACAAATGGGCTATGGAGATGAGATCTAGGTGAACTTAATACCGGGCTATTACAGAAGAGGGACGGACGCCTGCCATAACTGCTTTTATTGCTAGTTATTTGCGGCAGGCGGTGGCTTGCCACTCACTAGATGGGCCCCCGAAATGCCAGGAAATCGGCCGGGGGCAACACCGGTGTGAGTGACTCAGGGATGTCGAGAGGTGTGCTGCGCTTTCTCCGAAGTTACTCGCGGCGTGATGCCCTTTAACACTTCCACCCCTGGAGCATATAGCTCTAGCGGCTCCTCTCTGGACGGCCAATGAAGGCAAGCCAGAGCTGAGAGTCCTGCGGGCCTTCTTGTGTTTACACTCCGACCGATGAAGACACGCCGGAGACGAAGGCCCTGACCGACTCTCTGGAGACTCGGGTCCGTGGTGTCGCTAATATTATTATTATTATTATACAAAAATCATTACACTATACAATGGCGGATTTATCCCAATACGGATCTCTTCCAGTGAACCATAGAATGCTTGAAAGAGAGTTTCAATTTTGGGCTTCAGAGCAATACGTGTATACCATCTAAAATCTACAAATAATAATTAAACAACGTACTATACACAGTACATAATTGTAGACATTCTAACTATAAATGTCAGATGCATACTCGTAAAGATTCTTCACTTGAAGTAGGAAAGGAGTCAAGTGACTTTTACTATTCGTTCTTCTATATTTAACTAAATTAGTAAGAAAGCTTTCTTAGTTTACTAGTAATAGACAAGTACTTAACCAAATTAAAACGTACTCGCACCTAATTTGGTTAGTAATGAGTTTTATATAAATAAATTTTGCAAACTGAATTGCAAAAACACCTTTCTATTGAATAGTGTAGTATAGTATAGTGAATTTTTCCATTAAAAAAAAAAAATATTTATCTGGCAAGTTGGCCAAGACAACTATTTAAATAATAATAACACATTTCTATTTAAAATATTTGTACTGCATATAATACTTATCTGTATTTCGGCCCTTGGTCTAAGCAATCACGAAGGTTGGTAAGGCTTATAACAACCTACACAACTACGGAACCTTATCTTGCACAATTTGTGCAAGATAAGGTTCCCCGTAGTTCCGACTCGCCTCTGACCGGATTTCTTAATACGCTTTTATTAGGTTTACCTAAGCGAAAAATCCTAAGACTGTGGTTTTACCCATTACATCGTTGTTTCACCCATAACTATGAAACTGTGTTAACAAAATCTTCAAGTAGAATTTAACCAACTCCACGATTTAAAACATTGCAAAAATGTATACTAATGAAATGACACTAAAGAAGATGGGTTCACCAAGCACAAAGTTAAACTGATGATGTGGTTAGTGAAGCTTCTATTTGCCTAAATAAAACAAAACAGTCGAACATGTCTGTTTGTTTTGTTCTGGGTGTTTTCTATGTATAATAAGTATGTATTTACAAAAAAAAAACTATAAACGTACATTTATCAGTTGTCTAGTACCCATAGTATAAACTTTGCGCTTAATTTGGGACTAGATGGCGCTGTGTAAACGAGCCTTCATTTGATAAGCGTATTTTTTTTATTAAACCATATAGACGCGCCCTGGATTACGAATTTTCGTGCAGATTTTCACTTCGGCAAACACTCATTGTTACGGTTCATTAGAACGACATGTGTAGTAAAGATAGCATATGATAATGAGAGTTCAACGATCACTTCTAATTATGATAATGACGTCAACGGAATATCGCACGAACATTTGCATAATTATTGAATGTATTGGGAGCAAACAAGCGAATTGTCACTAATGTGTGAACAATATAATAAAAAAATATAAGCAACAACTTTTCAGCCCGCCAGCATGCTCTATTAGACATTAAGGGCTGCTTTAACTAGCACCAAAGGTCAAGGGTTCGATTACCGCACCTAAATAAAAAACACATGAACAAGACAACAAATTATCATGAATCACAAAGACAGAAATTCATGAATACAAAAAAAAACACATACATAAATACTATAATTTATGAGAGCCGTAGTAAAACTAAAAAAAAAAAATAAAAAAATATGGCTATAGCTCAGATACGTGCTTTCTTCTAACAAACAAAAATCTGATAATTCTGCTACATCCAGTGATTAGCCGCAAAATTTATAAGTAAGAAGGATCAATTTATTGATGAATAGACAACGTAGGGAAATACAAAGGAAGAAAAAAGTATCTTATAAAATATAAGTATCGACGGATGCTAAGTGTGTGCTATGTGCACACACTTGGCATCCGTGAGTAGACGCAAATATGAGTAGATAATAATAACACAAAATATTTTAGTCACCCCATAAAAGTCACGACGGAAATAGCAAATATAGATCATGGCTATAAATATCGGGTATACCTAAATTATGTTTAGTCAACTAAAACTTTCTGTTCTCTTTATTGCAAGTTAATTTACTATTTAGCATTCGAAGAGGTGGTGGAATGTTGTTCCAACACTTAGTGGCTTTGTAACGAAAACTACCCTCGAAGGCCTCGTTTCATCTATCTCTCCTTATTGAAGTAGATATAAATTAGTAAACCTAAGGAAGTTTTACTTCAGTAGAGTGATATAAAGTACACTCATTTTTTTTTAATATAATAACGCATTGTCTAAAAAGTCTCAGAGAATATTGTCTTAACAGGTTTATTCGATCTAATACATTGGAGAACTTCTACACGCTTAGTATTACTACGAAATACCTGTGCAATTAAGTGCCTTTTATTAATCAGTTTTTATTTTGTTGGACTTTCCCTATTTTATACGTACTTACTATATAGCACTACTCACCAGTCATTATAATCACCGTGACCATGGTAAGGATAAAGAACCCATTCTGCCAGCCATCAGTATCTACTTGGACCATAGCGGTGGTCACCAGGAACGACATGGTGATCACGATTAACGCACCCTGGAGGCGGCTCTTCATCGATACCCTACACAATAAATAAATACTATAATTATTTGAACATACACTATATGGGCTAGAATACCTTATACAATATATCAGTATTAATATTGTTCGCACATACATATAAGCTCAGAGTCTCTGGAAAGATCCACCAATATCTAAGTAGGAGCAGCCCTACCTAGGAACTCTTCCTGGGGAAGACCTCTGCCATACAAATAACAATGACTGGGGGAATTGTTGATTTTTTTTTATAATTTCCGATATTAAAGAAGCATACACAGCACCTGAGGTAGAGCAGTCACCATAGCTTATATAAGCTTACAATACAAGATGTACTGCTGACATGCTTGCACCGCCACTGCTGACCCATCACGATCTCAATACTGGTGACCTTACTCAGTCACAGAAATATAACGATTATCACTAAAGATCAAGCTGAAATTTGGCTGTGGTGTTCTTGAGGTGGAGGTACTTCCTCTGTAGAACGCAATATGGGCTGTGAGGCACTTACATCCCTAAGCTACTGTAAGTGGTCAGTTCTTAAGTAGTGCCTAGTAAAGTCAAAATATCTTTATTCCTTGGACTTTATAAAGCACTTAGAAACGTCATACAAATTAAATATAAGACATGTATCTAAATCATTCCTACTCTAAATCCGCCGAGCTTAGATTCACTTTCATCACACTATCTGTGAAAGTGAATTTAAGTGCTAGTTCCGGCGACGGGGCTTCTTGAGAAGAACTGGCAAGAAACTCAAGGCCAACTCTTTTAATTGCCAATATCGTTACATTAAACACAAATACAATCATTAACATAATAAGAGCAATTCATTTCCAAATACTTTTATCATTTATGTAATCTGAGATACAATAGTAAGCCTTTTGACATAGTCTAGTTTTGATAAATCTTTTAAAGTAAATGGTTAATTAGGGTATGTGATAAATTAAATCATCAAAATCCATTCGGCTGTTTACCCATGAAAGAGTAAAAACATCCCATTACACATCAACTTTCACGTTAAATATATATAGGATAAGGAACATAATAAATGATTTAATAATTAAAATAGTTCAATTGAGCAGGCAGAAAGAGTAACATTGTTTATTTAGCTACAGAACACTCCGCCCACTCTATACAAACGTTTACTACTACCACAGTATAAGTAATAGTACTATGTACTACTACATAAACAGGTGGCGACTATGTAGAGAGTGTGCGTGTTGCGCCGTATAAACAAGAGAGCATCAGGGAGTGGCCATACTAAACGTAGTACGATTATTTATACTGTGGTTTCAGTATGTTTTCTTGCGAAATCAGTTTTGACTTTGTTTTCATTTGTCTGAATGAGACAAAGTATCTAATTTGGATTATGGTGCTAATATCCATATTACTGAAAAAACATGTTAGTAAGATATTAATCTTTGCCTATTACATTATCCCTTGGCTCTGTGCACAGGAAATACATAAACACATGCAAATTCCAAAAGCTTCCTACTCCTACTAATTTCATCTGATTAAATTTGTTATGAGTTCCAAGGCAGCCGTAGTTTTACCCCCACAACTGCAGTGGACTACATCGTTCATTGCCTTTTCAGGTGGTCTCTGCTGTTAATCCTGGCTACTCAGGAGACACAGTGGTAAGAATGTTTTGGTGGGCCCCCATCTCGTTAACATATACAACAAGCTTATCATTCTCTTCAATACTTACAAGTGGCCATAGAGTGAGTTCAGCACGAGGAATATTAAATTAGGTATAGCTGTCGCAACATTCAGGTACGAGGTGAACTCTGCCTGGAACTGTGTCTTGCGTACCACTGCTATTGTGGTCAAGTTACTTGGGTTCACATCACGGAACTTGTACATCCAATACTAAAAGATAATGATATATTATTGAACATTTTGGGGTGTAAGTGGTTCATCAACAGCTTTGAACCAAAGCCAACTTCACCTGCACGTGGTGCACCCTGCTGAGTGACAAACGAAGCTCTGGCGAAAAGAGAGGTAGGGAGCGTAATTGTAAGCTACCCGACTGGGGAATGTACCTCCACCTCACAGAATACCGCAGCCAAATAACAATTCCCTTGAGGATTGTTGTGTTCCTGCGAGTGAGTCAGGTCACCAGAAAGAAAGGAAGGAGATGCTGCGTTGGCAGCGGAGGTAGCGGTGCGCGAGCAATATTTGATGTTGCAAGCGTTAATATGGCTACGGTAACCGCTTCACATCAGGCGGGCCGTATGCTTGTCTGCCACCCAACATAGTGTAGTATAAAAAAATAAAAAAAACATTTATTCCTTAATATACAATTTTTTACAAGTGACAAATAAGCATGTCTCCATGATGGGAAGCAGTTAACACAACTTATGGATGCTTGAGACATCATACATCACTTGTACAGTCAGCATAAGAGATAAGTAACAAGAACTAGGAATTAAAATAAAAATATCTTACAATTTTTTTAATATTGTTATTCTCTAAGCTGTTAAACTATACCAATCAGACAACTGGACTAACTTAAATATTAAATAGTTTGTTTACAATTAATACAATCTGCACAATTGACAACATAAAGCAACATATATGGATGCATGTCTATATTTTGTTTGTACAATTGTTATTTAGAAGTAAACATTTTGTAGATTGCGGGATGGCTGAAATATTACAGTCTAAGCTATAACATGGAACAACAGAAAAAAACGCGAAACTTTGAATAAGAAAAAGTACGAAACGTTTTTTAAGTGATAGGGTCTGTCCAACTCCTGCAGGACATGCAGAGGATTAAGTAAAATCTTATTTAAAATATTGTAAATACTCACATCATTGGCAGTAATCAAAAAGTTCCATGGAACAAGCGAGGTGATACCAAACAGGTAGAACAGTATGTAAACAATGCAGTATTTATCTTTAGGCTGGTCCCCATTGTCCAGAACCTTAGTGGAACAAGAGTCCGTCACCAACTCCCTCTCCTCAGAGTCATCCAGTACCTCCTCTTCGTTCTCTAACGTATCAATTCCATCCCCTTCGTTATTTATAGACCCCGTTGCATCCATTGTTATAATAAATCAATGAAAACCTTCAAAGAAAGGTCGCCTTGAAATCCACGAATACTGGAGCAATTTTTTAACGCGCTCTTGAAACTATTATCTAAAACATGTCTCTAAGAAAACATACGCTGTAATGCGCGAGATAATTTGTTTTGCTCCTAATCATAGCGTTTTATATGATATATGCTCACGTAAATTAATAAAGTTTATTTAAAACCACAATACGTGAGACAATCAAGGACTGAACTGATTGCACAGATTGCAGCTGACTGACTCAACAGGGTTGCCAGATGCTCACAAGCCCAAGTCACCAGATTTAGAATTTGAAGATTTTGAAGTAGCCCAAATCGTCCAACCCTGCAGGTCAGAAATCGCCATCAATTTTTTTTATGTCGTTAAAATATAATGGGCTTGTCGCTTCTAGCGATGAAATCGGCGACGCCAATAGACAAAATTTGACATTTTATATAAATTGTTTAAATGTGTTGTATTTTACTAATGCAGATTGAATAATTATTAATTAATATTAGTAAATGGTTAATTGATACAAGTGTTATTTCTGTATTAATGTTATTAGTTGTAGGAAGTGACTGGTATCTGAGATACAAGTACAGGTTTCTAGCCTAGTTCAGAAAGACAGAAGCTAAAATAAAATAAAAAAACTAATTTGGCAATATGTTATATTAGTATATTATTTATTAGGTAATTGTTGCCAAAGAAAATAAAAATATTATTATTATTGTATGTAATATTATATTTTTTGTCGTCAGGGCCTCAAGTAGCCCAATCAGTGACTTAGAGACCAATCTGGCAACCCTGTGATTCAAGACTGACTGACAGAAAGCAGTTGACAGGAGTGACAGCTAACTCACTTTCTTTCTTTCGTTTGGCAATCATTCTTTAGTCGAAGAATATTTTTGCCTTACAAGTTAATTTATATATACCTAAATATTCCGAAAAATATATCGTCAGGTCAGAAATCCACTAGAAACCTCAATAACACAACAGCAGAATCGATAGTGCTATGTATACTAAATAGCGACACTTTTAATTAAAGATCCTCTAATTCTATGCACTATAATGATCACTTGCGCGGTGCGCTAATATAATATATACTAATAGAATATAATATATATCACAGCACTAATAGAATATAACACATCGAGACAGAGAAAGCTATAGACAATTTGATATATCCATCATGAAATTTCCATCGCCTGTACGCTAGAAAAAGCTGTTAAGTATGAAGTATGTACTGCCATCATCATGAAAGAAAATGAGACAAATAGACATAATGATGAACATTTATATTTACCTATTTATATAAATTTTTATGAATTAATTTTCAATGAATGAAATGTAAAAAAAATAATTCCCTTCCAGGAAGCCTTGGAGGCTATTGTGTCTGTAAATAATGGGCTTAGTGCAGTACAGAGAAGAAGCTATGGTCTTTTAGTCAACCCCACGAAATCTCAAAACACTAATGTTGGTGGTCGCCAATTGAGAATCAGATCAATTGCAGTGATTTGCCGCAGATAATTATTTAGATCATTGAAACACTTTAATTGGATACCTACTTAATCTCTTCTGTAATAAATCGAAAAATCTGGGAAGGTAATGCCTAATCACAATTCAAATATTAAATTTGTACATTAATGAAAAAAAAATATTATAATCTGTACTTATCTGTACTATGATCTTACAGTACTCAATGACATCGGGCTAAGCTTTAGTTAGACAATATAAATTGGCTATAAAATTCTAAGTAACAGAGAAAAACAAAGAAATTTTCAATTTTATTGTATGTGTTCACAAACAAAACTACAAATAACAAACGTCAGAAACCTCACTAACCACTTCACCATAACACGCGTGTATTATTATATCAATTCTCAAGCTTAGGTAATTCATTTGAATAAAGACAAATTGCAGACACTTTTTTTTCTACTACATATACATAGTGCATTCTCTATAAGGTACGATTTTATCAAACGAATTCTGCACATACTTAGTACCCTCCTATTTAATATGAAACACCCCAAAAATGCAACGAAAAAGAAACTGTTAAACTCTACTACCGTAGGTGTATAATATTGATCTCTTTCTTGCATATGAGACCGACTAACGAGGCAATCGCATCGAATGATCAAACTTTATAATAAAGAATACGTTTATATAAATCAAAATATTATAGGAAATCATAGACAAGAATCTGATTTATAATGCAAAACTACAATTTTGTGTTCGCAACAGTAGCTTCTTCTCAGCTTCCTTCATTTTGTCGAGCACATCTTGCATCTCGGGCCAGGGTGGATACCGCTGGTTGATGATTAACATTTTGTGGACTGTTGGGTGCCGTAGGTCCATAGTACGTGAGATATTGTCTCGGTTGTGCGTAGAAAAAACTATATCCACCTGGAATATACAATCTAATAATATGGCGAACAGAACAATATCGACCGTTGCCTGGCTATGGATGGGTTTATTTATTTCAAGCACCTCCGTGCTTCGGAGGACATGTTAAGCCATGGGTCCCGGCTGTTGGCATTAGATGACAGTGGTTAAGCCAGATCGCCTTTAGGTAGTTTGAAAACATTGGCCTCCGCAAACACGCAGTTGAGCAGCATGGTGGAGTATGCTCTAAACGGATGATTAAGGGTTGGCAACACTGAAACCAAAACGTTTCCATAATGTGTGGTTTCAGAGGGGATTTCTTCCGGGAACTCTCAGCTTGATGAAAAACCTTCCTACTGAGGTATGTCTACATTGATATAAAAAAAAATGCCAGGACGATTGCCAGGAGATGTAAAGTGAGTGGGGTTGCACATCACTTGCACATATAGATGCAGGCTGATGATGAAATGCAGCTGAAAAAAAAGCAAATTAGCGAATGATCGTTAATTTGTTGTTTTTTTTCTGGATAAATAACACACGGCCATCTAGTCCCAAACTAAGCAAAGCTTGTACTGGGTACTAGGTAACTGATATTATACTATTTTTTTTTTGTAAATACCTATAAAACACCCAGACCAAGAAAACAGACATGTTCATGTACACAAATATTTGTCTTGTTAAGGGATCGAACCCGTAACCTCGGAGTCAAAGTGGCCATTGCTAACCATTCGACCACCGAGTTCGTTAAACATTATTGTGGTTCATACGTACCTTGTTGTTGCACGCCCAGACTACAGCACCGAACACGACAGCCAATGCTATAGCAGTCGTAAGAAACAAGGGTATAGTTTCCCAGTATTCCCGGACGACATAACTAATTTTTAGTCTATTCGGACGCGGCATATCGTACTGGGAGGGAGGTATCAGGCCCGCAAACACCCTTCCACTACTCTTAAGGGGGCTCGCACACACCCGTCTCCCCATTAACAGTGGCACTACCAACTTATTTGTTCTTTGTAAAAATTTAGAAAGCATTTTGGAATTTTGATTTACTTGTAAATAAAGAAATTGTGTCAAAATGGCTTAGCAAAATAGTTATAGATTTGTTCGACATGACAGGATATGACAAACAAATTGACACATTCCAAAGTTGAAACTTTGCACAGCCTTTAATTGGCTCAAAAAGTCAGCATTGCAATTCAGCGAGGAGACGCATTCAGTGTTCTTGCCTCCCTGCCGCATGGGACCGATATTTTTGAGGAATAATATAGTTTTTTTCTTCTTTTTATTAGTTTTATTTTTAAGTAGGTAATTTTAAGATTACCTACATTATTTTTATTTACTTTAGTTTAGATGTATTTTGTTGTTATGTAGATACTATATGGAAACCTTACTTAACTTACCCAATCATTTCGAAAGCTCAGTTGAAACATAAGTATGAAAATAAACCTGCTTGGGTGTGTCTTAGAAACAAGTTGCCTATCACCGAAATAGGCCCTAGCGAAAGAGTGGTAGAGCACAAAGGTAGGGCATGTCGAATCCAACTGGTGAAGTACCTCACACATACACAAACCTGCAGTCCAATAACAGTAACCTTGAGGGTAGTTGTGTTCCTCTAAGTAAGATGTAAGCAGATGTTGTATTAACACCGGGAGTGCCAGCTCTACAAGCTTTAACTCATATACATAGCTTGGAATATAACTTTAGCGGGGAACGCCTTTGAACGTTTCAGGGACTCTACTGACTGCCGAAGTGTAGCCGATTACAATCGAATATTTTGATTTGAAAAATAAGTCTTACGTTTTGGTTATCGACAAACATCTTCAGCTTAGTTGGTAGAGCCGAGAGCTCTACCAACTAAGCTGGGTTCTAGAAGTTAAGTTGAACACAAATAGGTGCCTATTATAAAAGCTGAAGTTTAATTTTCGCGGGCGATACGGACAGGAGCGAAACTAAACGAACTAACTTCGTTTCGCTTTACAGGTTTGACCTGTATTCTCGTCAGTGCTCAAAGCCACATTTTTATAAACTTTAGAATTCCAAGTTCCAACTTTAGAGCGATATAGTCGTTAAGTCGTTAAGCGACAAAGCCCGTCAAAATAAAGAAAAAAAAAGTCACAACTTTGTAACTGATAAGTTTTTTATCCCACCAAAAACATAAATGTAAAAAAGGAGAGCCAAGTTCAACACAAAAATTATGCTTGGCTGTGGGCTTCGCCGCAAAAAGAATGGAGATCTAAATGAGTGCTAAGTTCTATGCAAAATCCAAATATAAGTCAAATCTAACCTACTTTAAAATCTCACATTTTTTTTAAATAACAGCAAATTGTTATAGGTATCCAATAAAGCAAAGAAATAGAGTTAAATACTTGTTCATAATGTTACTTTGTTCCTATAAATACATATTTGGATTTTGCATAGAACTTGGCACTCATTTAGATCTCCATTCTTTTTGCGGCGAAGCCCACAGCCAAGCATAATTTTTGTATTGAACTTGGCTCTCCTTTTTTACATTTATGTTTTTGGTGGGATATCATTACTTTTTGTAAAGAAAACTACGTATTGAGATTTAATGTTTTTTCTTGCGTTTCCGCTGCATGGTTTTCTTTTTTATGCTATTGTCTACATTCTCTTGAATATTAGAGATAATAGTGCGCATTGCCCATTCATTATCTGCTACCTTTTTAATACACTTCTGTTTATGCTTAATTAGCCAAGTCCGGGCAATATGGACTTTCTTTTAAGGTACAAAGAGTTCGAACTAATAAATATTATTTCTTACTAGCTGATACCCGCGAATTCGTTCGCGTGGACTTTATGATTCCGGCGTATTAATACAAATACGAACTAAAGTAGATACATAAGAAAATATTTGGGGCAGTATTCTACGTTAAAAGTCAACAAATTATTATTTTTATTTAAGATTATTATATGTATTGATAGTAACCATAGTTTAAAAAAATATATAAAATAAATGAAGGGAGTCTTTCCTTCGGGAGCTAATATGAAAAGCCCTGAAGCGTTACTAATCCTCCATAAAGCCACATTGTTGGCCATTTCGCATTCATCTGAAACGATTAGACAGCAATCCTGAAACATTTTCGCTTTGTCACAGTTTCGTGTCACAAAGCATGTCGGTGTTTCCGTTCTGTATAAATCGAGTAGAATATTGAACATTGTATTTGCGTCCTTCCGCCTAGAGGTAATATTATGGCTGCAATACCTGGCGATGCTGCTGTGTGATATTATTTTGGCGCCTGATTTCAGCGAGGATTGCTCTCGTCAGGTATGTTTTTCCAGTCCCTCCTGAAGCATCTAAGAAAAACAGTTTCCCCTCGTTGTTTAAAAGACTGAGTCACAAAATCTTGCTACATAGCGTCCCGCAAATACACGCATTCTTCTGGTTTGTGCGAATATATACCAATCGTTCCATTTCAATTTTAGCGTACACGTCTATATAAAACTGACTAAACAGACCACGTTACCTTTATATATATATATATATATATATATATATATATATATATATATATATATATATATATATAACGTAAATAAATAAAACTATTGCGTCTAACTTGTAGCAGGTAAGAATAAAAGTAGCACTGCGCGGTTATTTTTTAGGGTTCCGAACCTCAAAAGGAAAAACGGAACCCTTATAAGATCACTTTGTTGTCCATCTGTCTGTCTGTCTGTCTGTCTGTCTGTCTGTCTGTCTGTCTGTCTGTCTGTCTGTCTGTCTGTCTGTCTGTCAAACATTTCTATGTCGAGAATGCGTGGAGGTATCAAGCTGAAATTTGAACTGTATACACAGGTCTACGGTCCCATGAAGTTAAAAAAAAATCAAACTGCTAAGTTTACGTAGAAAAAAGTTACGGCCGTTTATTCAGCAAAAAACGCATATTTCGACACACTCAAAGGAATCAAAACCTATAGGGTACTTCCCGTTGACCTAGAACTATGAAATTTGGCAAGTAACATCGTTATAGACTACAAGTACAGGAATAAATCTCAAAACTATACATTTGTAAATAGATCTAAAAAAATAGGGGGTCTATATTTTTTATAGGGTGTCGAAATTTCAAATTGAAACTACTAGTTCAAATGGGGTATCATATGAAAGGGCTTGATGTACACATTGCAAAATATATTTTATTTATTTTTTTCGACGCATTATTTCTTATTTATAATGAAAAATATCAAATTTAATAATGATACTACGTACCTACGGAACCCTCGGTGGGCGAGTCCGACTCGCACTTGTCCGGTTTTTTTACAATACAATCAATATTATTTTGTTAAACTATTTATGCTCATCAGGCTGAACAACTTTTGCTAAGGCGTCATTATTATATTTTTTATAGTTTAGCTGAACCATTATGGTTCTGCATCAGGTGTTCTAAATCTTGGATTTTTATACCTCAACAAAAAATGCTTATCAGGCTTAACAACTTTTGCTAAGGCGTCATTTTTATATTTCTTAAAGTTTAGCTGAACCATTATGGTTCTGCATCAGGTGTTCCAAATCTTGGATTTTTATACCGAGATGGAAATTTCGTGTCCACGTTTTCAAATCGATGTCATTTTCGTAATTGACATTTCAGAAAACCATAGAATCAACACCCATATTGATATTATATGACATTTCAACCCCATCGCATCCCCACAGGAGTGCTCTTGTGTAACGTCGATTATGTTAGATTATAAAATAGCTGTTGTTTTCGGAATCAGCGACCCGATAAACCATAAAAACAATACCCATGTCGATTTTCAGACGTTTGCACCTCATTCCACCCCTTTTGGGGTTGAATTTTGAAAAATCCTGAAACACGTGTTTACTCATTTATCTACAGAAGTTCTCGTGTAAAGTTTCGTATAAAATAGTCCAACTAATCTTGGTTCCCCATACAAACTTTGGACCCCCGTTTCACCCCCTTAGGGGTTGAATTTTCCAAATTCCCGTCTTAGTGAGCATCTACGTCCTGAAAGGAACCCCCTTACAAAACTTTAGACTCCTAGCACTTGTAATTTCTGAGATTTCGTGATGAGTGATTTTCTATAAAGAAAAATTTTCTTTAAACTTTAAATGACGATAACTTTTTAATCTGACATCAGATTTCGATGAAACAAAGCCTATATGTTGCTCAGGGATGAGCTTAATCTTTTAGTGAAAACCGCGTAAAAATCTGTTCAGTAGTTTTAAAGATTAGCGAGTACATACAGACAGACAGACAGACAGACAAAAAAATCAAAAAAATCTTTTTTGTGTTCTGTTACTCTTTTTTTATCGCCCACACCCATTTTTTGTTAATTTTATTGTATTGATTTTCAAAAGAAATCAGAGAAACGAACCTTGGGCACTGATCTTTGTTATTTTAGTGAGCCGTGGACTATAAAGTCACTACCATGCATGTATAAAGTTTATACATGCATGGTAGTGATTTTGCGGGTCGGTTTATACTATAAACCGACCCGCAAAATTTTAACCGTGCCTATGTTTATGTGTTGCTCGGGAGCGCTTTTATGTAGATTTACTTCTGTTCTGTGTATAATTATGTGGTGCCACTCGCCGCCGTAGACACACCGTTGGCCGGTTGTTTAGCGCGTATTACAAGTTTTTTGTATCGGGACACCATTTATTTGACTTAACTTTATCTTTATATTTCTGTTATATAGCAAATATAATAATACATATATTGGGATAGTTTCAAATATCTACTTGTAACGTTGTAACGGTTCCAACGCTATAATTAAAAAAAAATTGTATGGGGACCCCCAATTTTTTAACATTTTTTTATTTTTAAATTTTTTCCTACGCTTACACACAATTACCGAGCTGGATTCCAAATTTCATCCTTCTAGGTCATCTGGAAGTAGGTTAGGTTTAGGTACTATAATATGTCAGTCAGTCAGTGCTAAAATTTACGACTTTGTGACCTTCATATCTTTATAACCGTTTGAGCTAGCTTCATGAAATTTGGGCTTCTAGATGTCCTTGTGGATATAATTAAACACACGTTGTTTTATGTGTTTACGTTAAAGAGGTTTTGAGTTATAGAAGGGTCAAAAGTGGCACCAAGTGGTTCGTGTAATATTACACTCGGCGCTGGCTAGCCAGTTTCTTTGCTTGAACTTGGCTTGACACGCTGCCGCGTGTCTAGATATCACATGGTGACAAACGAGAATACTACCGACCTATCGTACTGAGAACAATCACCCTAAAGTTATCGCCGCTTGGAACTCAATCTCTCAATAGTGATTGAACCGCACAATACTTCTAAATTGTAAATTCTATTTCGTGTTTCCTTTTCTTTTTTCCAAGTATCAATTATATCTGCAATAATCAAATTACTCTTTGGTATTCTCTTTGCTTTCTGATTGATCGTATAAAATTTACATCTTGAATTAAAATATCAAAGTTACCTAATTAAATTATGTTATAAACTTTGATATAAAGTGTACGATAATACACGGGGGGATTATGATATATATTTCAAAACTTATCGGAATTTGGATAGATAAAGTATCCAACACAAAATTCTAGAATGCTTTCAAAATTTTCAAACAAGCTGATGAAACCGTTGTTATCAGTGAAAAGGGTGTTTGTAACCACCCACACAAGTGGTAGGGTGTACACGGAACTCGTGCCTGCCAACCAGTACGATACACCACTGCCGAAGAGACTAAAATTTGAATATGTTATAAAGAATTATTGGGAGACCATACCATTGTTTGTGACGACTGCAATAGCGTTGGGTGTCGTATTGAGTGCTATAATTTGGGCGTGTCGAAACAAGGTAGGTATTTTTTTAATATAACAGACATGTTCATGCACACAAATGTTTGTCCTATGTGGGAATCGAACCAGCGTTGGTGTCGAAGCCGCGTCATTAACCGCTACGCCACCGAGCTCGTTAAAACAGAATGTTTGAAAACTTAACACTTTTATTTAAATAATATAAATTGTAAAGTTGTCGAAATACTTGGACTTAGCTCACGAGGTTACTGCCATGTGGGACGTGGATTCAACAATAATTGTCCCGATAGTTGTGTCGGTAAACGGTCTCATAGCGAAAAGCCTCGACTCATATCTCAGAAGACTTTCGCTAGTTCACTGGGTCAAGGGCCGGATTCAGAAGGCAGCAATTTTGGATACTGCACGCATTGTGAGGAGGTTCCTCAGTCTGTCGCCCCGGCGCCACTGGCATATGTCCCGCGCTGGCAGTAACTTTTTATATATGTTTGTATATGTAATGTTGTATTTTTATATTCATATTGTGAATACAAATGTTGATAAAAAAGAATAATAAATAAATAATTGAATATAAATTGTAAAATCGTCTCTGATAAATCTCCCTTATTGCCACCAACTTAGAATAGCATACTAACCTGGGAGCCTACCGCCGTAGCTGAAGCAGATTCCCATCGGATATTTTGATTACGAAAATCGGACTTTAAGTTTGCGATAAATATCTATAGTTTAAACGGTAGAGTGTTAACGTCCTTACCGATAAAGCTTATTAATATTAACGCAAATTTAAGGTGAACTTAGATTTTCACAATCATAAAATCCAATCGTAATCGGCTTCAGCTTAGGCGGTAGGGCCCCTGAGCAGGTACAATAAATTGATCGAATATTCTAGGTGGATGTAGTGTTTTCTACGCATAGCCGTGACAACATCTCACGCACTATGGATCTACGCAACCCGTCGGTCCACAAGATACTGACCATCAACCAGCAGTACTTGCCCTGGCCCGAGATGCAGGACGTGCTGGACAAAATGATAAGCGCAGAGAAAAGGGCGCGGGTGCGCGCGAAGAATTGCGATTTCCCTTAAAATTATCCTCTATGTTTGGAAACTGGAATATGGTTTTTATATTTCAACTTATATTTAAACAAGTATTTCCTTATTTATATATATGCAATAATATTTAAGCTTTTGTGCGGTAAATTTGATCATACAGTCAACCGCACATATATTCGCGCCGTGAGGCTACGCGAATCCATCTAATATTGGACAAAACGTAGTGATTATTTGCTCAGTGATATTGCAAGTATATAGCCCTCCACGTGCGCTTGCTAATGAGAATTGCTATAGATATTGATCGAAGGAGAATTGTCTACAATGCTGATAATACCTAATGTTGGGCCTAAATATATTTGGTTCTCAAGAAACCAAAAAGGGAATCAAGTCTTGAGAATTTCATTGTGGCGCGATTAGGTTGAATTGTGAACTGCGAACGAAGTTATTAAATAAAAGGAGTGATGATACTCTCTTTCTTCTAAAATTGTTTTACTCTTTTAATTAAAAACTACTTAAAATATGTAAACTACTAAACAACCAAGATCTCGCTAACAATTTCGATGAAATTACAATTTATTAAGCCTCAGACAACTTGCAGTTAAGCAGCGTTGTGGAGAATGCTATGAACCCGTCCGATTGATGGGAGTATCCATATCCCAGTAGTGGAATGAATAAGGTTGATGACGACGCTTCTATCGGACACAGGGCGGTCACACATTCAAGGCGTAACCAAATCTTTGCCTTCAAAACACTTCAGACCCACCGTACCCCTGACCGTACCTCTGGTGGTACGGTGGGTATTAAAAGTTATAAAAAATATCGTTTTCTCAGAAAAAAAAAAGAAAAAAGATTGCCAAGCAAAACTCAGTGGCCCAGGTAATCTTTACTGTCTATATTACACGGTAGAGGTGGGATTAAGTGTTATTTATTTTTAATGACTTAAAAGTTAATGCTAAAAAATAACATGTTAAGTAACATAACATGTAATTTATTCAGACAGGTTCCAACTAACTCTTAATTTCGTTGTGTTATCTATTAACTTTATATACAAAAGAGTTAATTTTACCCGTATTAAAGCTATGTTAAAATAAAAAAATAGTGAGGTTGGATAAAATAACAATTAATGAACTTTCCTTCATACTGGATCTGATGGCAGTAATGAATGTAAAATTAACAGAACGTTAAAAATAACAGTATCGTGTCGTACACTTTAACATTTTGTGCATTAAATTTAATTAACAAATAATTTACTTGTTATAATTTTTAACCCCCACCTCTATTAAACGGGCACAGGCACGGGATTGAAATAAGAACAGTTTAAAAATATGAAAATATTTTATTAAATTTATCGTTTTGATATCTTTATATCACTTTATTACTTGTCCCTATTTTTGTACAATTTACAATTGAAGCATGAAGTCATAATAATGTTAGACATGTTTTAGGTCTAGTTAATTTACGAAGAAAAACTGTATAAAAAAAAACTAATACTACAAGCTAGAAATTATTAGAAACTTACGAAATAATAGAAAAGATTACAATAAGATTGAGTACATAAAAACAGACAAAGTAAAAAGTTACCTTTTATTGACGCAAAATACACAAAGGTATTGCCCTGTATTCTTATTAATTTTATTTATATTTCACAAAATTTTACTATTTAATGACAATGCTATCGTAATTTAAAATTACAATCCTAAGATGAATATTTGATGGAATTTACAATGGGTATATATCTGAAAAATTAATTAAGGATAAATGTAAATAATGCCCTCGACTGAAGGTCATGGGACTGCTTATATGTAGGTATATAGAAATAAGTTCGTGATGCATAAAATAATAATACTATATAAAAAAAAACTTATTTTTACCTACGAATATATACATGGATGGAAAGACATTTCCTAAAAATACCTAAATTATTAAATCATTTCTTCGTGTTTATAAACTCTAAAAATATTACTTCACAAAACATCGCTATACTCGTATTGAAGGACGGATACAACTCCTACAAATAGGTACCTACAAACTTAAATAAAATCATTGCAATTTATCATCAACAATTAAAATAAAATATACGTAATTATTTCCAAAAATTTCATTGGTGCCGATTGCACAATAATTTTTTTAAAAGTTTAAATTGTAAAGTCACGCCTTGTCAGGTATTTTCAAACACATACGCTTTAGACTTGAATTTAATAAATTGTATTATTAAAGTGACTTTATGGAAGTATTCTATTTAACTTCAAATAACAACTCAGTATTATGTTCTATTATAG
This sequence comes from Hypsopygia costalis, assembly GCA_937001555.2. Classification (NCBI taxonomy): domain Eukaryota; kingdom Metazoa; phylum Arthropoda; class Insecta; order Lepidoptera; family Pyralidae; genus Hypsopygia; species Hypsopygia costalis. The sequence continues at coordinate 23,157,936 of OW443338.2, read as the reverse complement.
TCTACAGTTGTTATGGTATTCCCTCACTCTATTCTGAGGTTATTCCTTAAATTAATGATTGGCCACTTATATTGATGATTGGTCTCCAATCATTGATCTAAGTGATATTACTTTGTAATTACAGTATAGCGTAAAATAATTTATTTTAGCTATTTTTCATAAGAACACTTCATTTTATTTTAAACATACACTTCATATACTGAGATCTTGTCTTCTGCTTCTATTTTTTAACTTACCATCTATATATTTATTGCAGTAGTTATACATTTACTTATGTAGAAATGTTAGTGAAAAGAAAATCGGTCTTTAACGCCTGCAAACGCTTTTTAAAAAAGTATAACTATAAATGCTCGAGCAAGATAAAGTCGGTTAGTAGAAAATGCCAGAAAATGAAGGGATATGACAGTAAAAGGCACTTAGAGTGTTAAATGCAGGAAAAACTCCCAATCAAGACACATTCCTTTCAGTCTTTTCTTTTATACTTTACAGCTAATTCTTTTGACATTCAAGAATTAATTTACGAAATTTAGCATAGTAAGCGCCATAATTAATTAAAACCTGTGATTAAACAGGATCTTAGCAGTTCTTGTTCATTATTAAATTCTAAAGTATCTAATTGACTTTATTCACTGACTGATAATTTCAAGCTATGTTTTATTTCTTAATTTATCTAACTACCACGGAACAACGCGAACTCTCGTATCGAGATCAGGTTCTAAAATATGTAAACCGAATAAAATTATGAATCACATTGCCGTTTCCAAAGGTTGACTGTACGATCTGCTGGCTTCAGTCAAAGGCAGTGGGCTGGACTCGGAGTCGTCGAAGTCGAAGTTTGTTTCCAACAATGCCTCTGACTTGGACCTGTGGTGCAGGTCAGATAGAGGCGAGTCGTCGAACTCTCTGCTGAGGTCGTGTGGACTGGAGTCATAGCTGGGGATGTTCTCCGAAGGTGGGGTGTCATACGCTGACATGTATACTGGTGGATGAGGGGGACTCGGCAGGTTGTCTTCGTAGAACTGTTGCTGGTCTACAAAAAAAAATGGTTGTCTGTACAGTTAGTTTATCCGTTTGGCTGTGTGTTTTCCGGTGGCCGTGTGTTTTCCGGCAGACAAGAATAGAATCACTCAGTCTCTTCCCGTGGATGTCGTACAAGGCGACTAAGGCAAATACATTATCAAACCTCGATCAGGCCTCCTCAACCCATTTGGCCAGCGTGGGGAGTGTAGGCCAAATCCTCCTTGTGTCTGGGACGGACGAGAGAGGGTCGTGCTCCTGTAGTGGAGACTAAAATGACCTGATTATGATGATAATGGTAGGTAAATTATTGTTATTCATCTAGGAAAACGGCGGTCATTGTGATGTGTAACATTGAGTGAGTTGAGGTAGTGTTGGAATTTTCCAAATGATATTTCATATATTTATTTTACCTTACCGAGAATCACTACCGGTAACCAGTTCCTTTATGCACGCATCCTAACACAATTTTTTTTAACTTACTAGAGTGAACTTTATGATTACAGATTTTAGAGTGCATTTCCATACAAACGAAAATTTAGTGTATTATATAAATTATATTTAACGCCCTAAACAACACCTAAAAAAAGATCGCCCAGTAGTCGAAATTCGACCATAATTTTTATTGATTTAATGTATTTTTTATTAATTTCATTCTGCACTCCTCTATAAAAACTATTAGTGAGCGAAATTTCATACTCCTCCGTCCGTACAAAGCTGTTGCTTCAGGTATTATTATATAGAGATACACTTTATATAAGATGATACTCAAATGCTCAAAGGTCTTATCTATTGCTTATCAAAAAACTTACCTGCAATATTATTCCTCTGACCAAATGTAGTTGTTGGTGGAGCTCCAGGCTGTGGCTGCTCCGGCATTTTCGACCTTAACTCCATTAGGAACGACAGCTTCGGTTGTCCACCATAGCTTGGCGCTCCATACGGCCCGTATATCTTCCCCTCTTTTTCTAACTCCCTCTTCAAAGCTAAACTATCGTCCGACTTGCCTAACCCCCTCAGAGGTAATGTATCAGAGGTGAAATACTGAGAATCACTGTTAGGCGATAACGTATCATCATCTGGGGGTGATCGTAGACCCCCAGGGTGATGTATGATAGGTAGTTCCTCGGTAGTAGTAGTGTTGATCGAGGGGACACCGCTGGCTGGTCCCGAGTTGTCCTTATATCCTTCGTTTTTGTACGCTAAATGGAATGGCCTGTTATTGTTTTGAGGAATGGAGTACTCTGGTGAAGCAGGCTTCTTCATAAAGGTGCTCTGTTTCAGAGGCATGATGTTGGCGTTGGGGTTGTGCGCCTCGTATATGTCGAAGCTCTGATTGTCCTCCATTGAGGAGTTGAACTGGCTTTTCTCCATGGATTCCATTGATGCTGTGGACGCCAGCATCTTTCTATAGTCTGATCCTTTGGTTAACGTTTCTGTGGATCGTCCGCTCTGAAAATTGACACATTGTTAATAATACTTTAAGATAAGATACATATATTTAGATTTGTCAGGTATCATTGGTAGACAACCTTCCGACACCATGGTATCATAATATATTGTTATTAAAGTTACCTACTAGATTTGCAGGTTTGTTAATGAAATTGTTCGGTAGAGTTAGCGACGGATTTTTTGTAGGAGAGTGCAATGTCGAGTTTCAACTCACCATCTGAGCTAGTTTTCTTCTGTAAGCCGTGTCTGGAAAGCCACCGTTGAGACTGCCTATCGACCGGACGGAATGCAGGGATTGCCGGATCGAGTTCCGACGCTCTAGTCTTTGAAGATGTCTGAAATATTGGATTAAAATTTGTAATTAGTAAAATTTGTTAATTTTGAAATGTCAATTTAGTGTGTCGGAGCGGTAATTTCTTAGAGGACAAATTACATTATATCGATATACATAGTGGTGAACTAAAACTGGTTGCTACCAGTTTTAGTTCAGAGAGATAGTGAAAGTGAAAAGAGTAGTAAAAAGTAAAATATTACAAGTGGTATTTACAGATTTTAGGAAAAGAGCACAGATAGCATTTATGGCTAAACTTTATTTTACATGATTCGACTCGTTGACAAAAAACTCTTGTGCCAGATATTTCGTAAGATTAAGGAAATAATGGAATTCTTTGCGCTATAGTTACAGGAAAACTGTATAAAAAGTCTAAATATGATTTTAAATAATGATTTTAAAAATATATCGATTTCCATTTATTTTCTTTTAGTTCAACAAAAAAAGATTACATAAATGAAAAAAAACATGATTATTTTTGGAGCTACAACACTACAGATACGGAATTGTTTTAATCTTTAAATGTGTATATGTGCTGTCTGTTTGTGTCAGACATTGATACCTGTTAAATATATAGTAAAGTATATATAACATACTAGTTGTAGTTTAAAAACATAGTACATATTGATACCTGTGTTTGGACTTGGAGTACCAGCAGACGAGCGCGATAGCGACCAGCACGACGGCGGCGGCCAGCGCGCCGATGAACGCCACGGCCAGCGCGTCCCCGCGCCACGACATAGGGTCGATCATTATCTTCGGGTCTGGGGACGATCTCACATTTGATAAAGATGAAGTGAAAGACCATCTAACTGTCACCAAAGCACCGTTGACACACTTGGACAAAATCGCTTTGATAAATTTGATCGTGACTCAAGTTGAATATAATTGGGCGTCGAAGTCAAAGTGAGCTTTGATTACTAGGTTACACAATCAAAGTAACAACAAGGAATTCGCCAAATAGAACTCAACAAATATCAAAATGAAAGATGATTGTATAAATCCGACACAATATACATCGCTCGGCATTTATTTTCCAATTGCTGTCGCCACTCGTCATTGATATTTAGTAATATGATAAATACGCTCCTTCTTAAATTAAGAAATTTACTCTGTATTAATATGTACAAGTTATTCCCGCTGTTTTTAAATATATATTTTTGTATTCTTTTATAATGTAAAAAATACTACGCTATACTTATTTAGCTAGTTAAATAAATAATGTTAATAGTATTTCCACTTCGTTGCTCGTTTCATGCAATCGATTACCAACTTAATACAGTTGATATCCAATGTTCCCCAATTGAAGTGTACCTATATAGTATTATGTTTTGAGAAATAAATGTCTTAAACCATAAATCTACAGTACTGCTCATAATATACTAAATAGTTTTCATACATTATACATTTTTAGTGATTGATGTATAATCTCTCTAGCTAGATGGATCGGCGACTCCCTAACTATATATATCAAAAAGCAGAGCATCGTTTATGGCGGAAAAGGCCTATATCCAGCAGTAGGGTCCAGTAGGCAGACACAGGCTAAGGATGATGATGATATATGTCACCGGTCCGAGGATCCTAAAAATAAGACCTAGCTTAATTGGACCATACGCTTACCGATCTCACAAATGAAGGCGTTCTTCTGATTGCAGTCTGTAATGTCAATAGACGAGAAGGCGAAGGAGGTGCACTGTGTGACGTAGTCGATGTGGTTCACCCAGACCCGGTCGCCGTACTGGTACCATTGGTTCTGTCGCCTGATGAAATCGTATAGCGCCGCGTAGTTATTGCTCACGTATGGCATTGACGCGTTGTCCGACTGATGAGAAGAAAATTCTAGATTAGAGATGTCCGATATTTTCTACTAGTTCATGATAAATAAAATACGAAAATTCTAAATTAGATTCAGCATGTTAGAACATCTAACATTCAGCATGTTAGATGTTCTAACATCTACTGGGCACTGCTCGAAACCATAATAAAATAAATACCTACATCTACCAAAGTGAGACTTCAGAAGTCTATTCTTGTATATATATATATATAATATATACACATGGTGGAAAGGCAATGTGAACTTACTGTATTATTTTAATAACTATACAATACATGGAAAAACTGATTACTGACCCTGAAAGTGCTTTACGAGCTCTATCAAATGATATGATATGGCACTTTTTAATATGGAGTTAAATATAATAAATTAAATTTTCTATGTATAATTGTATGTATGTATTATATGTTTACAAAATTATCACTTTAGCAGGTTTTATGTTAAATAAACTTAAAAAAAACCGGATCGTTTCTCTTCTTCGAATTCTTCAGTTTTCCACAGAAATAACTTACATTTCTGTGGAAAAGTGGTAAATACGAGTATACTAAATACATTATTTTATTACGGGTTAACCCGTAATTAGCTTCTCAATTCCATTAATATACTTAGACCACTTGATACCCAATAACTCAACTAAAGTTACGACACAGTAGAACGCTATCTTTAGATTCAATATTGCTGGCCATCTAAAGATAGCGTGAAATTACTCATACTAAGCACAGCATAGAAATACAACTACTAAGTAATACGAAACGATCCCGTGACCAGATTTGTGCAGATTGAATGAATAAATCATTTTATTCATTCAATTTCAGGGCGTAAACAGAAATGTAATATATTTTTTTTATATAATACTAGCTTTCATCCGCGGCTTCATCCGCATTAACTTTTTTTTTTAATAAAGATTATCCTATACACATATTCTCAAAGGTTTATTAGGAAGGACTTCATAATAAACTTTTGAGAATATGTGTACAAAATTTCATGATGATCGGTTGAGCAGTTTCGGCGTGAAAGCGTAACAATCAAACTCACATTCACTTTTATAATACTAGTAGCGATTGTTCTTTAAAATACTTACATAGGTATTAACATGAAGAAAAAACCAAGCGACACAAATACTTATTATAAAGAGCTAAAGTTTGTATTTGAGTTTGTATGTAACATTGCTTAACTTCGAAACTACAACAACAGACTACAACTAGATCAACAGATTTCAAAAAATTTTCGTCAATACTTATAATGGACAAGGTGGGCACTGTGCATAAAATGCATATGACGCAGCCGAAGCCGCCGGTTCAACTAGTATAGCATATTCTAACATTTCTAAAATAAATATTATAATATTCTCAATCTCGTGATTTGATTGGTTCAATTTATTGTCTGGTAGATAAAAAAATATACCTAATTGTAAAAGACGTGTCTAAGTGCCCGCGAGGGCCCACAGAATAAAGAATTTTGACTTTGACTTTGACTTTGTCCATAACTCTTATAGGTAATTCAGGCTAAATACGTACAGCGGCCAGTTCAGGTTCAACATTTTACTTTACTTTCACAGTTTTCTAGAATTGTTAAGAGGATCAAATATTTCAATGTGTAAATTTAGTGATCACAGAGAAAATAAATTATATATAAAATATTCACGTCGAACAAAGAACATGGCAAACATTTTTCAATCAGAGAAATCCTTGACTAGCAGACTGGCGCCACCGGCTCAAAGGTAACTCTGTTGAATCTGTCAAATGCAGTTCTATAAAAATTAAGAGTAATCTCTCACCAAACAGAACTGTCGAGCTTCTTCGTACGTCATAGGCGCCCCCACATACATATAACATGTGCCGGCAACGGAGTCCCATCCTGGAGGGCACTTGCCCCCGCCGAGAACAGTCAAGTTGTTCATATAGAATGGTCTGTAGTCCACTTCTAGGAGCAAAGGATTGTCAGACTGATCCCTGATGCGGCCAGCTACCGCCAGCGTTTCGTTGTAGCTCCAGTAGTTGTGCTTCGCGTCGATACGTGTTCTCCAGAGGTCCAATGCACTGTGAGTATTATGACAATTAGGAACAATGAGTCAATAATGACTTGGTTTGTTTCTTAATTACCAGGAAATTAAAATGGGTAAATAAACACTCATAAACTATTTTCAATTTGTAAGTATATTTGTTCGTAAACGGAACAAATGTTACAAATGAGCAGACGAAGACAGACTACTTGAGGAAGTCGATGTATTTATTATGTTAATTGTATAGAACATTATGAGAATGACTAATGCTACGGTAAGGTAAACATGTAAGTAGGTATTAGTGTCACAGTGTGAGAAAATCGACTAGTACTTACTTAAATATCAAATTGACGTGAGGATGAATGATGAAGTGTGAATTTTAGATAAGCTCGAATATGTTTTTAATTTGAGAAATATTAGTTGGATGCTGTCGATATAGTTCTATACAGTGATGATGAGTGTGGTAGTGTGACTCGGAAGTATCTACAGAGTCTGTGATGGTAGATGGGAAAGCAAAGTTATAGCGAGGGGAGACTATATTATTGGGTCAAATACATATTAGTATACTATAACAAATAAAAACGCCTTAAAATAAAAACGACTCCCCAACCCGTCTGGCCAGCGTGGGGAGTGTAGGCCAAATCCTCCTTCCGTCTAGGACCTAACCTGATGATGATGATACTATGTATGATGACTGATATTATATATTTCAATAATGCGGATATAAGCATTTTCAACGATTTTCGAGATTTGCTCCATGTTAGCTACAAAAAATAAAAATATAGTTTTTTTTTATGTGACCGACTTCAAAAAGCAAGGCAGCATAGATATAATCCAATACGGTGTAATTTGTTATTATTACATTTATTGTCATAAATGCGAAAATTATTGTTATAATATTAGTTTCACAAGCATTTGAAGCAAACCATTTCAAGTCGGTGCCAAGCTGATCAACAAACTATATGTATAAGTAGTATATATTGGCGCCAAACTGTCAAAACGATTCCTAAAACGATTCCTAAAAAACGATTAATTTGTTAGTTAATATATAAACTAGGCCAGATTCTAGCCCACGGGGCCGAAATCGAAGTTGAGTGGAGCGAGTAGATTCGCCGAATGTATGTTTTCCATTGACTTCAATGAGAAATGTATTTGATGATTATTCCTCAAGGACATGACCGATCTTAATTTTTTCGACACAAACCTCAAGCATCTCGAGGTCTTTAATTGTGACAAGTTGCATCAAAATCGATTCAGTGGTTTTGGAGCCTAATCATTTCCAAGAATAACTTTTCGGCGTATATGCTTATATACCTACGCCGAAAAGTTATTCTGTATTATAGAGATAAGCCCTCACGCTCCATTCAACTGAAACTACCTAAAATGGAATAACAAATATATTAAATAATGATGCAAACCATGAAACCAACCCGTGGATGTAATGATGCATTCGATAAAAACATGATTCATAATTTTGAACTCACCTTATCGCATTCGGATTATAGTCAACAAAGCTACGGTCCGGAGCAGCCATGCAACAGAAACATGCAAATAAATAATTTTAAATAATTTAATCATGCTGTTGTTCCTAAGAAATAGATAATAGAGACGAGTTCCTTGCTACAAAATGCAAACATAATTAATCCATAAAATAAAAGAAACGAGTGGAGAGTACTCTATAGCAGCGGAATGTAATTTACTAATTATAAGTACATAGGTACCTATATTAAACATGTCTATTAAATATGAACTTTTCGCAATATTAGGTAGGTACAAGTATATTCACCGAAAGCAATACATAATGTTATTTAATTTTTTTTTTGCTTCTACATCACTGAGTTAGCAATAGAGAGAGCGCCGGCCGCATCAGCGACTTATTTCTGAACGCAACAATGCAGAAATTTGATATAGATATAATATAAGTAAATATTAGATAAAATACACTTGTACTTTTTATTATTGTCATATGACAATAATAAAAAGTACTAAATATTTAGTACCTATCGTTCTTTATTTATTTTATTTACTGTTACACACATTGTTACACATAATAATAAGTAAGCACAAAGATTACATAGTCTAACAATTTGTACATAATAAAAATTATGGTATCTACTGGGTTGCCCACTCGAAAGTCGAAACTGACACCTATTGTAGGATAAACATGTGTTATAGGTGGCAGTGCTCAACTCTCAGAAGAGTTTTTTAAAAATAATTACAGAAATATTTGAACCAGAAAAAAGTAACAATAGATGTTATTATTGTATTATATGTAGAAATAACAGGTATTTTATACGGATATTGTATTAGGTACATGTAAAAATAACAGATGTTTTAAATACAGAATACTAGAGCAATGAGGTTACAGGGTTTGAGGTGTATAGGTTGATATATAGACTACTTCAGACCCAGTATCGTTCCTGACAGTGTTGTAAGTACTTACATAGATCTGTTGACAGTGATCATCTCATAGTCATTGTCGGGGTTGAAGAATATGTTGTCGACATAGTGCTGGCCGGCCGTCCCCGCCACTACAGTGGCGCGCCCTTCGCGGTCCAGTGCATAATTTCTGGAAAGAAGTCACATTTACAGCGGAGGTACACTTGGAGAGGTACTCAAGATCACGCCAAAACGTTTAAGTAAGTAAGTACTTCGACAGTATAAGTATAGTATTCATGACAATACGGTGCAATTCCAGCTCGGTCAGACGGAATCCCGAAGATTATGATTTACGGATTAAAATCGAAAAATTGGAAGCTGTAGCAATATCAAAGGCAATGTGTTAAGCGGTAGATTATCGGACATAAAGGTCAAACTATCAATAAAGTTGCACCAAAAGCACTCACTTGTAAAAACCATTGTGAGATGTGGTTTGATAGATCGGCAGGCGAACTTTATCGAAGCCGGAGACTTCCAGGATCCTCTGGCCAGTGTTGTCGTGGACATAGTTGTGAGTGAAATTGGAAACGACTTGTCGCAATACGATGACATCCTTGTACTGAACTCTGTTGCGCGTGAAGTAATTGCGGTAGATGGTCACTTCTTGATATGGTGATGATTGCCGACCTGATGACAATGTAAAGAGTAGATAGAAAGTATAATATCAGTACAGTAGAAACTCGATTAACTGGACTAATTGTTGTCGGTAGGCATTCGGATAATCGAAAATCTGGATAATCGAGTGTATGAAGAAAATCGGGTTTATTAAGTAATTATGTATTATGAGATACATTTTCCAACACACATATTTTCTTAAAATACCTACTGCAGCCTTAATCACGTTGACATTCTTAAATATGTAGATGTTGACAAGCACGTCAGAGTTGAGTAACAATTGCTAACTAAGTTAACTAAAACAATAAACGCGCCTTAACGCGGGCGGGGTACTGTTCAGACAAGTTCTTGGTTGCATAAATACGATTTTTAGGTATTTAATATAATTTTATTAGTCGGTGTTGATAGTCCGGATAATCGTGAATCTGTATACCTAACTGAGGGCCGGATAATCGAGTTTCTACTGTAATAGGAATAACATTCACATGCATATTTAAAGTAATGCTAAATTTGACCCAATGAAAACCTCGTCAGGCAGTCATTCATGCAGGTCGTGAATTTTGGGGCAAAATTCAATGAACCGTCGGTGATAATGAATGTACTGTAACGTGCTCACTACTTACTGAGCTCACGAGTGGTGAATCACGTTGCAAATTTTAATTTCAGAACCCCTAGCCAATTGTAATTTTATTCGTCTCGTACGAACGCTAACTTATGATAACGAACTCATACTAAAGTTAAATAGATCACGTGACATTTGTCAAATCGAACATTTTAGTATGAGTAGTACTATTACCTACTTATACTGTGGTATGAGCTCCACAGTTCAAATTAGCGATCGCTACGCTTTTCTGCTTCGCAAACTGCCATTTGGCTAGCCCCGCAGTAGTTATCACAGTTCCTAGCGAGCTAACAGTAACATAATAAGGAAGTATTAGTTGCAGCAGTAGGTACCTCTACATAAACAAACAAAATAAAATATTACCTTCAACTTTGAGACACGGCAAGTCATGGTTAGCAAAGAACAGGTTATTATGAATCCATCCTCGTAGAGAAGTAGCTGATCCTCGTGAATCCGCTCGGACGAGGAGTCCGCCAACGTTATTGCGGACCAAGTTGTTCTGAAATGATCACTGAATAATTAAAAAAAAATAAGGTACAAGAACTAGGTACCTACTTTACATCCGTTGGTCGTATGCTCAATTACCTCACGACGGGGCATAAAAAATGTAAGAATTTTTTTCGGAAAAATAACCAGACTAATTTCTGTAGAAAAAAAAAAGGATGTGGCTTTGTCATGGACACGGCCGTGTGTTGTACGTGAATACGTTATGTGAACTAAAATTATCTCAAAAAGGCAGCGTTTCCCCCTCCCCCGCGCTTACTTAGCGTAATAAATTATTTGATCCTTCATCTATCCAGTGATGTTATTGAATTTTGGATGGAGATTTGTAACTGCAACACCAAACTGTATCTCCCGATTTTGATATCATTCGTTTTTTTTAATTAGTTTATTTTTGAATTATTGAATAGTATTCACGTCTTAAAATGTTTTTGTCTTAGTTCACATCACACAATACATTGAATATTCATTTTTGGAAATGTTCAACTACTTTGGGAATCGCCAATAAATTTTGGCTAACCTGGAGCCAAAACCAAACTAACCTTTACGTGATGCACATTACCGATTTGCAAACGAGAGTATTGTTATTTGCCAGAACTACGAGTAAGAATACTAATAGGCTATTCGACAGTGTTCAAAAATTGTATAAATTATTAAATAAACAACATCGTAAAGTACACAAAACTATAAAGATCTGCAAACTTTAATTCCAATTTGTTCCGTCAGACTTATTTTAGGGTCGATCAAAGTTTGGCGGGGAAGTCCATTTTAAAAGTATTAAAAATAACATTTCCATTGGAGAAGCAATAAAAAATACTATAACTTTTATTATTAGACTAATTACATAAACGTAATATTTAACATAGCTGTCGTACAAATTTCTGATTTGCTGTACCAACCAAATATACAAAATACTTGCTTGTGACGTCATAGCCTAGCAGCTTATTGTATGGAGCGTTTTCGGGAAAGTCCAAAATTGTAATTTTCAAATTAACATATCTCGAGAGATTCTTGTCCTATCAAAGTAATTCTTTCACGTGCGGTTTTATTATTGTGTTTCGTCCTTACATATAAATCCGGAAAAAACGTTGGTCAAATAGCCTACTACGAATTTGCTATACCTACCAGAAATATTGAAAAAACATTTTCAACTCACTCTGAATACTAAAGTCTGCGTGTTTTGCACATCAACTCTCACGGCGGCCTGGCAGGTTGTGAAGTTTCCGTACAGTTTCAGACAATTCCCATTGATCTCGTTCCTGATGAGAGCCACCAGAGGGTTCACCTCGCCAACCGATTGGTAGGTAACAGCACCGTCTCGGTTTTTGGTGAATTCGCTGTTCGATATGTTGTGCTGCACGTCGCGATCTAGCCAAATAATCATATATTTTATTAGTAATATAGTATATTTTATTACATTAGTGAAGAATTGGAATAGGTATGATTTACAAACATCGATACATAAATATAATATTATTTGCATCAATAACAAAATGCAAACCTTAAAAAAGGTCCAAATGTGTCGGGTCCTAGGGACTAGAACTGTTAATAAAAATACATGAATTACAGCTTAAGATGATCAACAAGTAACGAAGGCTATCTGTAAGTACTTACTGAATCCAATTGCAGATATTGGTAACGTGACGATCTCTGCGATGAAGCCATGAACCGCAGCCGCTCCGTTAGCGAAAAGTTTTACACTGAGACTGGCACCCTCTGATCTAAACAACCTCTTCTCATCAGGTGATCCACTTTCTAAGTAGCCAATCTGAGGTGCTGTAATATTGTAGATATCGCCATCATAGAGACTTATAGAGTCTCGTTTTCCATAGTTTAATGTGTGATTAAATAAGTTGAACTGAAGCAATCTGAATCCGAATGGTTTCACTCTAAATGTACTTTTGAAAATCTTCACACAATTCACAGGGTTGTTATCATATTTGTAGTAAAGTAACACTCTTTCCTCCACTGTCACCATCTTGCTGCTGTCACAAATGTCTATAAGTGAAAACAGGTGATAAGGTAGATTGAGATCTTTTAGAGGCGTGAAACTTGATTCATCAGATTCACGACCTTCTCCGTTTAGAGATATGGCACTTATTCCTTCACCTAGTATATCATCGATTAGATTAAACCTCATGTCTATAGAATCGGTGGGAGACACTAAATTTATTCCATGATGAGCACATTTGGTGATATTGACATTACGTATTATAGGGTTCTTTGTTATACTTTGGACAGCCGGCGACTTTTCGTTGTGCAAAATACCTGCGCCAACAATTTGAACATGTACAAGAGAGCTCTCTTCTTTCTTCATTGTTCCGTGAGTATGGTGATCGTGTATTCGATGCTCAAATAAAGAATATTCGAACTCTGGATTAGCAAATCGTATACCACCCCAGTAATCCATATTTTCATCTAAATTTCTTGCTCCGCAATGAATAAAAACAAATTCGGAGTCCCATTTACACTCATGTCTATGGCCGTAAAGTTGACCGTTTAGTCTTATAGGACAATCTTCGTATCGATTTTCTGTGCCGACACATTGCAAGGGCTCTGGCCACGACCAAATCCTGGATAAAGAGTTACTATGGTATTCTACCCGACGATCATGAGCAAAAAACACGTTAATTGGATCAAAACCTAATTCGTGGCAAACAACTTGCGCATTTCTTTCAGTAAAACGATTATCACACATTGGCACCCATTGCAGTGTCGTTCTGTTATAATACTCTAAGAAACCTTCATTATTCTTTTCCGACATATTATCATTAATAGAACAGTTTCTCCCAGTACATAACCTTATAGAATCTTGCACGAGCAGGTTTTCTAATTGTCGTCTTTGTTTATGATGAATCGGTGAGTAATGCTCAATTTCTCTCTTCTCTATTTTGTTTATATCACTTGTAGGAGTGATGGGTCTCATTATAATTGGCATCTGAGCATGGCCGATTGCTTGAAGTGTGCCCATTACCAGAATACCTACATTAGGTGCAAATTCTAAGGTTACCCCTGGATTGATCGTTAGTGTCACTTCAGGCATGACAGTTATATCTCCGTTGACTACATATGGCGCAAAACGTGCTTCCAAAGCAAGATCAGAAACTAGTCGTCCACCTAATGTATTGATATCAACAACAGCCTCTGGGCTGAAGGTAGCAGAAACACTAGATTCGAAATTATCCTCAAGCAAATATGGCAGATAATTTGCAATTGCATGATTATTCCAGTCATCAAAATCAAATATTTGCTTCCTAATTTCCTTCTCATCATTACTGCCCCACCAATTTTCAGTGACTAATAGAATATTATTAATTTTTGCTGTTTTAATTCCAGCTAGTAACGTGTACTGCAAATCATTATTGCCGAACAAATTCCTTTTAACTTCCACTTTCTGTATGCCCTTAAAACCTATAACGTATGTTGGATCTATGCTTCTCATCATAAAACCACGACTCATTATTGATGCATATCTATTGTGTTTTACTTGATTATGAATGAAGTGTGCATTTATAAGTCCCATAATTTCACTTTGACTGTCCATGAAAAACTGTACCATATACTGACCACTATTTCTTTCAATAAAATTGCCCTCTATTCTCATTTTCTTTTCCATTCCTTTTATTGAAATAAGACCAGTTTTGCAATTATTATCGGTAAATATGTTTTTCGTAATATTAACTTCAGCAAAATGTCCATCTACTGCGAGACCGAAATTTTGATTGTTTCGCCATGTATTGTTATGCATATAAACAGAATGCGTAAAATTTTCATTGTATTGCCAAACATAAGGTAAAGAAACATCAAATCCTCCAAACTTATTCCTTTCTACTGTATTATCTTGAAGTACGTAATGATACAAGTTGTTTGAACTTCTCAAATCTCTTGCAAAGTGGTATATTCCTTTTCCATTATCGGTGATTAGACTGCTATTGATCATGATAGTTATTTCAGTTATGTTACTCTCGTGTATATCCCAGAATGGAGTGTTTACATAAACAGCTTCTTCTTTGTTGTGTGCGATCTCACAATTAAATATTTTGATACTTTCATTAGCTTTTCGTAAGAAGTGATCGCCAATTTCATTTAAGTATCGATTATAATATAGAGCCTTAACACCTTTAGTGTTTCCTTTAATTTTAGAATTAACGACTTGAAGTGTGGGAACTGGTCCCTTGACTATCCTATTGCGAAGGTTTTGCACTGGGGCTATTATAGTGCTTACTACCAAGATAACACCACCCAATGCTGCGTTTCCACTTTCATAGGTCAGCACTACGCCAAAACTATTGCTAGTTGTCGGAAATGTAGATAAATCACGATCAAGGCACCATTTTGTACTTGCCTCATTGATATTTTGTGAGTCGTATATGCAAATACTTTCCGTCGAAAAGTTGTGAATAGGATTTAAAACCTGAAGTCCAAGGACGTAACCAGGGTTACATTTAATATTGTAAGTTTTGACTATATTTTCGCCATAATGTTTAGTGAACACTAAATGTCTTGTTTCTCCATTTACTAAACTAATATCGGTTTCGTATTCAGGGACCATTATAGGGCGATAGCTGGACTCGTCCATATTAAAGCCAGGATCTAAATAAAACCAACCAGCAATTTCTCGTTGCTGCGAACCTGTTAAATGGGGATTGTGGAATATACCTGCCACGTTGTTATTTTCTATAACGGAACCGTATACTTTGAGTCCTAATTGTTTGAAACTTATGCCACTTCCTCTATTGTTACTGAATTCCGAATTGCGCACAGTGTTTACTGCATCAGCTCCGTAAAGGTCTGAGTAAAGAATACCTAGACCATCGTGGTAATTATTTGTTACCTTTACACTTTCCAGACCATGTCGAGCAAAGTCCATCTGGAGCGCCGGTTTAAATATATTTGAAGAGTAATCTAGTAGGCCAGCCTTTTCAATAGTAACATATTGTAAGTCAGTTCTTTCCGAAATTACGCTAAATCTAACCCCAGCCCAACTTGTTTCATAACATCTTATTCCAACATCATTTTCATGGGTACAAGAGTTTTCAAAGTGACTACGTGTTTCTGCTTTGCATTTGGTAATATCATTATCAAATTCAGTGCATTCCACATTCGATAGAATAATATCTTCGGTCATGCCAGCTGACGGTATTTCATTTGGTTCTAAATACCAATCATCGGGATTAAGTGCTAAACCAATCTGGTTACAAACTAAGGCCGCATTCATTATGTTCCATCTATAATTGCACACAGTACCCCATTTATCATCTATTCTAACTTGTAATCTACCTTCATGTGGAGTCCTTCCACCCAGTAGTCTAATAGGAACAACGGGTTCAACATACCCCGGTGTAGTCGGTTCTATATCTGTATCAGTCTCATAAATACTATCATTACTCATAATTATTTCATCTTTTAACGTAAAGGTAATGTCATTCGGTCTTTTACCTCTCGCATCTAGTTTTCCTCCAACCATCATTCCAATTGCTGGTGGAAACCTCAATGTGACACCGGATTGAAGAATAAGTTTACCCCCTGGACGTATATTGATATCCTTATCAACGTCGTATTCACCTTGTCTCAGTATTTCTATGCCTTCTACCTCTCCACCAACTACAAAAGTCCCAGGTACATTAAACTGAGGTACATACAGAGAATTATAATTAATTTGTGTGGCACCAGGATTACTACTGTGTAATAAATAAGGCATATAAAGAATCTTGGCTAAATTGTATCTATCTTTTCTATGAAATAATCTGTTGTAAATTTTTTCTTCTTCTCCGAAACCAAGCCAATTATATGTACAATTGAGAATTTTACTTTGATCTTCGACATGTGAACCTATTTCATATTGAGCCTCTGGGTTATGAATGATGTTTCTGAAAACATCGATATTACTTGAAGCTAGCACTATTGTTGCTGCCACTCTGCTTCTTGGAGTTAATCGTGATGCAATGCCCTCCAAAAGTTCGAAAGGCTCCTTTATTTTATTATCCCTTAGAAAATTTCTACTAAATAATATGTACTGGATATCGCTGTAGGGTGACAATCCAAGATTCACTACGAAAGGACCCTTATTTCCGTAGAAGTAGTTGTGTTGTATATGAAATCTTGCCGGTAGAATTTCAAACTCCTCTAAGTATTTTCCTTCATATCTATTCATGATAACAATTGCGCCAAAATTGCCATGTTCAAAATAGTTATATTCAATCCTACCTGCAACGTTAAGGGCTGGTTGAATCTTTAAAGGTACTTTTTGATTCTGGTAAAATCTATTATGTCCTATCTGCAAATTGAGCAATTTGGCTGGAACAAAAGACCTCCAGCAAGTAGATATTTCTATCGTGCTTTCCATACTAGTATTAAACCAATTTCCGGTTATGTTCAACCAACTATCACCACAGAAATTTCCATGTAATATGCCAACATCCAGATTTTTAAATATTTCTGAGTATTCAATGACGGTGGTCTGATTTACTGGAACATATTCAGTCTCTTGAGTATTGTTTATCCAAACTGCGATTCCATACCGCTGATTAGAACTAATTATACTTCTAGATATATTGCGGTTGCCACCTGTTACTGTTATATTGACACCGTCTCCTTGGTTGAAAGATATTCTGCTTTCGGTTACATTAACATCACCAGCGCCACTTATAACTTGGAGACCAGCTACGTGGTTGTTGTTCGATATTGATGTTCGATGTATATGGATTTGTGATCTTAAATTCTCTATTGCTATACCTCTACCATTATTGTCTGAAATTATCGTGTCAGTTACGTTTAAGTCGTAAGTTTTAGTAAGGCCTGAGGTGAGCCTCAGAAAACCCACAATATCAGTTCTAGTATCAGCTCTAAATTTCACATACATTCGATTTCTCGTTGATGTCACACTTTGTGGCCTTGTGTAGTTTCTTATACTGAATGTTAATAGAAGTTTATCGTCAGTACTAAGGCCATCGTACACAAATATTTCTCCTGTGTTATTCCGATTAGTCATAAGTTTTAAAAAGCTTAAAGTAAGAACATGATCAGATCTAGTGTAAAATTTTTGAACACAATCTCTCTCCATATTAGAATACCTGGATTGTTCTATCGACATCTGTATTGGAAACGTTTGGCTAGGTGTCGAAGCTAGCGTACATAGATCGAAAACTTCACTTCTGTCAAATCTCTCATCTATATTCATTTCATGTACCACGTACTTGATACCATCGCCGCCGTTGTCGTGAATCAGACAGTTCTCAATCCTGGCCATGCCGTACGTAGAATTCACATAGACGCCATAACCTCTATTGTTTTGTATGGTGCAATTGTTGATTACTATGGGAGAGTTGGGTGACGTCACGTTAATTGCGTTGAAAGCCGAGTCGGATATCTCAATGTCTTCCATTACCGGAGGTACTCCTATTACGTCTACAGCACTCGTTGCGTTGTTGTCTCTTCCTAGACCAGCGTTCTTTATTATTACGTGTTCTAATCGAGACATCGATGTCGGAACGTATAAAGTGTTCCCTGCTGTGAGTATTCGTTCGTATACAGCGTTTTCGTATCGTAAGCCCCTCCAATGTCTTCCAGAGGTTCCTAGCTCGTTGTCATCGTGGTGAGGTAGGCATTGGATGCCGAGATCGGGGTGAAAGTCACAGACTCCTGAGCCGAGTTGCCTGGACTCCCAATCACACTGGAACATATCGTATTCAGTGCCTTTACACTTTGGTTCTTCGAATAGCAGTCTTGCGCGTCGGCCCGGTTGCCGGTCCATCCAATTGTAGAATGAGCCGCCCATAAAGCCTAGTTGTCGACATGCGGTCTCCATGTCATTGAGGGTCCAACTGGAAATGATAAGTTTTGTTTTAATTAAATGATATTATAACGTATGAATATCTTGACGTAAAAACATTTTTGATAAAAAATTAACTCCGTAAAAATAGAGATTCCTATTGGGAAATTTCATAAAAAATATGTAGTAAGGTTCAAAAGCTGATAAGTCACTAAGTTACCAAAGAGGAGACACGTTAGCAGCCGGGGTGTCAAAGCCTATTGCAATGCCTGCACTTATAAGTTACAAGTACTACTTTACATCAGGTGGTATCGTATATACGATACCACCGACCAATTTCGTGTGTTTACGTGAATACGTTATATGCACTAAAATTATCTCAAAATGGCAGCACTTCCCCCACCCCCGCACGCGATGTTCCATAGTCCTTACTTAGCGTAGGTAATAGATTCTTTGATCCTTCATCTATCCAGTGGTGTGATAGAATTTTGGATGGAGATGATAGATATGTAGCTGCAACACCAAGCTGTATCCCCCGATTTTGTTATACTTCGTTTTTTTTTAATTGCCTCCCTATGGAAGCAATTTTAAAGACGAATTCACGTCAAAACAGTGGAATCACAGAATTTGATCAGTGGATAGAATAATACTAACTTTCTAGAATTTGTGCAGACAGATCTCCATTGACCCCTATGCAGCAGCTGGACTCTACCCGCTAAGATGGATGGTCCATCCACCAGCCGTATGTCGGGAATTGGTTTAGCTAGTTTCACTGGCTCTTCTGTACTCGTGAATGTAATCTGGTTTTGGTGTTCACCCTGGAAATAAAGGAGATAATCTATTTTATTGACAAGTCATGAAAATATCAAATCTATACTAATATTATAAAGCTGAAGAGTTTGTTTGTTTGTTTGTTTGAACGCGCTACTCTCAGGAACAGGTTCGAATTGAAAAATTATTTTAGTGTTAGATAGCCTATATTTCACGGAAGGCTAGGCTATATAACATCACGCTACCACCAATAGAAGCGGAGCACCAAAGAAAAATTGGAAAAAAAATCCTTTTGAGGGCTTAAGTTGCGTGCGCTTGTTCCTCTATAAAAGTTCTAAAAAAAAGTCCGCGACAGAATATGTCTATCTTTTAAGATTAACTCATTATAACCTTTTTTATGGTAATCAAATTTGTTTGTAATTAATGCATTATTTGCGAAGGAGTAATCCAAATAACGACCTCAAAGTCAAAGGAATTGTCAGCCATTCGACCATCGGGGTCGTCTAATACTTTTTTTGCAATTTTTTTACAGCGGTTCGACATGTTTTGTTAGGTTCAGTGACATTTATAACAGTACAGTGACTAGACAGTCACGCAATCAAAGAATAAGGTGATGGGCAACAAACATTACCTACTCATTAGATACCAACCGCGTCAAAGAACAAATTTGCAAAAGTTTGAGATTGACATACACTGAGGCGGTTGACGCATCGATAACTTCTCGATCGATAAATCTTCAACAAATTAATACACTGAATATTACAAAAACAGAAAGCCACTGTCTCTAGAGGCAGAAGTTGATGATTTATAGCATCTAAAGTGAGACATGGGTTTCTTTATTTACTTGTGTCTAGAATCGCATATAAATACTAAGGAAAATCAGTTATTCTTTTACACACTGATTATTTACATGTAGAATGTATGTAGTAAATATATTAATAAATTAAATATAAAATACGCACTGCCATCTTATCTTAACAGTTAAAAGTGGTTTTGTTTGACCAACGTCCTTACTGAAAACTATTTTGACTAATTTTTGCAGTCAAAAGTGGTTTGAGGGCAGCGTTGCCAGACGTCCCGATTTTGGCGGGACGTCCCGATTTTTAAATCAAAATTTAATGTCCCGCGCGGGACAGGCTCAGTCCCGCTTTTCGGGTATAACTCGACCGTGCGTGCAGCGTGCTGAGAAAGCGAAAAAAAAATTAATCCACAGCTATCCTGTGAAGAGTTCTTCATTTTTATTAAAGAAAAAAGGAAACTTTAAAAGAAGTTAAATCTTCACAGAAATATCATGAATAAGTAATTCTTATAAATAATTATTCTCTTATTGTAGGTTGCAATTTGTAACACTCACTCCTCAGAGTTCTGTTTGAAACGCCATATTTTTCTAATGAATAAAACTTTCTTGATTTTGATTTCTATTTTTTTTATTCAGAAGACGAATCAGACTCAACTATTTAACGATAGGGTAAATCTGATTTAAAATATCATATTTTTATTAAAATACATTTTCTATTACTGTTTTTGCTATCTATTGTAAGGTAAACGTAATTTGAACTCAAATAAAAATTTTAAAACTTTTGATTGTATACGGTTTTTTACTATGTCCCGCTTTCGACGAAAGAATCCCGCTTTTTTCACTCAAAAAGTTCCAAAATCCCGACTTGACAAAAAAAAAATCTGGCAACGCTGTTTGAGGGTGACGGACCCGAGGTTTAACTAGTTAAACCTAGTATTGTCTAGATTTCGGGTATTGACTATAACATATACATAAACTCGAAAAAATTTACCCTCTTTCTGGCGCACTCGAGTAAAAAATAATGCCAGCTGGGACCATAATTGGCCAACGCTTAAACAACAGAATTCTACTCGTGCAAGTCGCTACTCGCTAGTCAATAAACAAAGTAATTTTATCAATAATATCTTTGTTAATAAGATTCCTGCACTTCACAGGTCACAGTGACCTGTCATATGAATTGCGTGCCGAGAAAACATTCTATAACCTCGGGTTTTGACGACGTCTATCGAGGCAACGGAGGTTTCGCACGCGAGGCAAGCAAAAAAAATAAATCAAGAAGTAAGACAAGCATTATATATCACTAGCTGTTACCCGCGCCTTCGCCCGCGTGGTCCAGGGGAGCAGGCATTGATTTTTGTATATTTACATACACAACCATCGCGCGATTTAGAAATGAGACAGCGCCATATATTGATCTAGTGAAAGAAGGACAAACGATTATAAACTTTATTGTTTCCCGTGGGAATAAGATGTTTTCTGGGATAAAGAGTAGCCAATGGCACTCTCCAGGCCTTAAACTATCTCCAAAAAAAATCGTGTCAATCCGTTTGTTACTTTCGACGTGAACGAAGGACAAACAAACAAACACACTTTCACATTTATAATATTAGTATGGAAGTATGGATATCATAAAGTAGATCTTTAAATCCATATCAATATACATATCGTATTCAATAATCCTTATTCATCCCACTGGTGGGATACGGGTCTTCCCTCCAGCGAAGGGGTTTAGAGTATACCCCACCACGCTGCTCAACTGCGGGTTAGCGGAGGCCATTGTTTTCAAGCCGCCTAAAGGCCACTGACTTGGCTCAACGACTATATAATGAAAATATCCGGAACTGACGGCTTATTGTGCCAAAAGACCCTTAGATCGAGGGGAAACACGTATCTCAGCAGTTGGATTAGGAAATTTGAGATATTCTGGCAGGACTTTAAAATCGGCTAAATGCTTAAGGATTCGTTTCGCGTGCCTTACCTAAACTTGTTTGCAATCCGATCGTTATAAAAAAGAACTATAAATAATCCCATAAGATTGTATCTGACCAGTCCTCCTAGCCAAGTGTAATTCGTAGCGTAACGAACGTTAGATAGATCACGTGACATTTGTCAATTCTCATACTAAAATGTTCGATTTTGACAAATGTTACGTGATTTATATAACGTTCGTTACGCTACGAATTACACTTGGCTAGGGGGGCTGAATATTTTGCAGAAACACGTAGACCTTTATACTGTCTGTTTGTCCGTCCGTGTTGTCACAAACTGGGGCCCTATTAATAGAAGCCATACAATATATTTTATTGATTTATGTAAATGTAATATGTACTAACAATATAAAGACGAGCTCGATGGCATCGTTGCCAGTATCAATCTAATCGAACACGCAATTAAGCAACGTCGACCGCAACCTGTCCCTGGATGGGTTTAGTTATCTCGAACTCCTCTGTGCTTCGGAGGGCACGTTAAGCCGTCGGTCCCGGCTATTTTCATTAAATGACAGTCATTAAGCCAAGTCAGTGGTCTTTAGGCGGCTTGAAAACCCTGGCCTCCGCCAACTCGTAGTTGAGAAGCATAGTGAACTAAACACCTTCGATTGATGGGAGGCTCGTATCCCAGCAGTGGGGTGTATAAAAGTTGATGACGACAACGTACAAACACATACATACATATCAATGCGAAAATGTGCCTGCCTGTCAAATACGTTGTCACGTTAAACAGTTGAAGGAATTTGAATTTAATTTGACATGGATTTCGATTACTTATATCCGAAAAAAGCAGAGGTTCCCAACCGGTGGTCCGCGGACCACCAGTAGTCCGTGAAAGGCAAATTATGATCCGTGATACAAACTTATAATGTAAGAGATTGAGCACTATTATTCAAAATACTTAAATCTTGAGTTATAGAATAATTTATTTATAGGACAGTTAGGGACCCTACACGCAACAAATACCTCGTAGTGGTCCGCGAACAAAAAAAGTTGGCAATCACTGGGATAAAGGGATTTTGCCGTGATAACCGACATTCATGCAAGCGAAGCCGGGGACACAAATAGTAACATAAATAAAACTTTATCTTAATTAACAAATATAGTAGGTATTTAAACCATAAATCCTAACAAACCTAATAAACCTTTATAAATTGCAATGTGGGAGTATAAGACGAGTTCGCAAAGCTGAAGTTAACTAATTTGACCGTTCCTCAATTGTCTAATTGATTTATGTAATTGTGTATTTACAAGATTCATATGAAATCACGTGTTAAACAGACAATGAATATAGTGTACCACAGATTATTTTTTTTCAAACGAGCATGTGGGTCACCTGATAGAATGCAATCACCACCGCCCATGGAGATCAGCTACACCAAGGGGTCTCCGATCCGTTGCTTGCCTATACTCCTTCCTTTCTTTCTTTCTAGTGACGTCACTCACTCGCAGGAACACAACAACCCTCAATGGAATTGTTATTTGGCTGCGGTATTCTGTGAGGTGGACTTACTTCCCCAGTCGGGCAGTTTAAAAAACACGCTATGTCCTACCTCTCTTTTCGCCAGAGCCTCGTTTGTCAGTCAACAGGGTGCACCACGTGCAGGTGAGGTTGGCTTTGGTTCAAAGATGTTGATGAACCACTTACCTCCGAAACAAATAACTTAATTAGATATTAATCTATTAAAAAATATTAATCTATTAAAAAGTTATTAGTTTCAGATGGTTTAGTCCACACAACGCAACATCGTCATGCATCTTACATTGGACGGGCGTTCAATTCTAACTAAGGTGAAGTTAATTTCAAGAAGACGACGAAAAAACTACTTAATTTATTAACTCAGTTCAGCAAAAGAGAAGTTAATTACCACATGAGAAAATCCCACATTGCTCATGACAATGTGAGTGCCAACTGCCAACTCATAATTCCACAGGCGCTGTTTTCAGTTATGCCAACAAAGACAATACTGACTTCCCGGCGGCGTCTTCATAACATTTGTATGTAAGTACAAAACATCTTATTTACAATTTTGCAAATCAAATTTTCGTTTACTGGTTTACCTAATTGTTTTTGGTTTAGTTTGTACGGATCTAAGGAATCTAAATTCTAGACCTCTTCCATGCTCTACAAACTGTACTGAAGTTCCTTTTCTAGTGACAGACTAGACAAAATTGGTTGTCTGTAAAGTCGGCTTACGGACTATAATTTTATGTGATAACGTCTTAGGAAAGCATCGGCCGATGGAGTGGAAGAGAGATATACGTCAGACACCGAACGCTCTATCACTTTTTCCGCGCTCTCTCATGCACGCTCGGCTCAGACGGAACGTGACAATGAATCGTGCTTTTTCGTGCGTGTAGCCGGCGTTCATCGATTAATAGATTAAAAATCTAATCTGAATCATCGTCAGCTTACTCAGCTAATTAATTAAATGAACTCCGCGTCTCAACAGAGATTAAGCGAAAAATCGTATTCAAACAGCTACCTACCTATAGATACTAACGAATCTTAAACGATCATTTTTAGCAAGTTCGAGTATGGTGATATGACATCACGGCGGCCGGTTCTCGAGCGCCGGCGACCGGCGGCGACCGGTGAGTGTACGATAGGACGCGGCCCACGCGGTGATGCGCCCTTGCACTCTTGTATCACCAACATACTCAGCAGTAACTCACATTTAAACATACAAACAATGCAAAGCCAATATCTCAACATTAACAGCCAATCTTCAATTTATGTTATTTAGCTAAAAAAGGACGACAGAACATAACGCACTGAACGTATTCCATATCCTCTCGAATATCAAAATTAAGTTTATTGAAAACCAAAGTTGAAGGTATGGTGTCATGTTAGTATTGCCATATTACACATTTAGGACCAGAGTTTGTACATAATACATGTAATAAATAGCTCATTGGCGGATTGACGGCTAAATCGATTTTGCAACGAACGTCTTCACCAAGGGCGGATCCAGGGGGAGGGTCATGGGGGTCATGACCACCCCCTGGGCTGGGTTCAGGACCTAGATGGACCACTAATTAAAATTGTTAAACTTAACGCTTTTTATATATTTTATCTTTTTACAGTACTTACATGCATTAATAAAATACCTACTTTTTACCTATATCTATTATTATCAAAATTTAATTATAACTTGAGTGTGACTTGACCACAACTGTGTGACCTCCCCCTGGCGCCAAAGCTGGATCCACCCTTGGTCTTCACACAATAGTACATGTCATGTCAGACAGTGAAATCGTGTTTTTACGCGTAAGACGCACTGTAGTTGCTATTAGTCTTGCTATGTTACTGTAGTCATTGATAATATATGATTGCTATGGTTTAAAGAACCCCCTGGGTTTGTTCTATTCATAATGATGACATGTAAGTAAAACCACAGTATAAGTAATAGTACTACGTAAAACTTAAATTGAAGTGGGTAGATAGATGATGATGATAAGGTGAATACCAAAATTCTACTAGATAAAAATAATGACAAAAAATAAGAATAAAATTGTGTCTATGTGCCCAATGACAGAATAAATAATTTAATTTCATATCTCAAAGATCACTTTCTAACTCAAATCAATCTTCACATTTTGTATACAGTAATAGAAATAATAGTTGTTGGTTTGAAATACCGAAACAGAGGAATAATGTTTTATTACCAAGCTAATATTTACATCACTCTGGCTTCCTGTGCTTTCATCGACCCTCATTCATGCAGTCACGATCTAGTGCCTCTGCCCGTCTGCCACCAGTGCCACCGGCCGGCAATAATCGCCGGGAATGTCATTTATAATGTAATGTTACGTTAGAATGCAGTGCCCATGGGCTGACATACGTGAGGTAACAGCAGCTGTTATTTAGAACATTTGTCCACAGAGATAAAAGCATTATTTGTTGAAGATTTTGATTTTTATATTTTTTCTCTGGATGAAAGAGCAAAGCACGTTATCAAGGGCGTCGCCAAGGGGGGATAGGGAGGGATTTTATTTATTGTACAGTCAAGAACTCGTGAAGCTATACATGTTGGACTCTGAACCGTTATTATTACAGTCGCTGTAGATGTAAGGCTCGTACTACAAGTGAAAAGCTTCATGAGCCCGCGACTACCTACAATTCATACTTTTCTCATTCTCCATATCAACTTGCCCCCCCTCCCCTCCCCTCTCCCGGCCGGCGACCACCTTGTTATCATTTTATCATTACCTATATCATTGTTCAAATGTTTTCCTAGAAATGAGACCTTAGCTAGCCAGATCGTTTTTTCGCCCCGGTGTGGGTGTAAACCACACCGGGTATTTAAAATTTTATCAAAATCAGTTGAGCCGTTTTTGATAGCATCGTGGCATGTATACAAGAATTGTTCGATTAATTATTAAACTAATATTTCTTTTAACTTTAATAGATTTAACAGATAGGATTCTTTGTTAACTTTGTTTCGTACATACTGAAATTCAACATTTTTACACTTTGTATTCCGTGAGTAGCGAGATCAATTTTTTACCGATCAAGAGTTTCTCAAAGAGAGACTCGAGAGAAAGTAGGTTACTCACTTATTTCAGCTTATTGTTTTGTCCATTTTTGAATTGTAAACAATTTTCACCAGTTCGGCAAAAAGCTGAGAAAAAGTATAGAAATCGGTCTGCTTCTCTAGAAGATATAATTTCAATAATCTTTTCCTAGACTTGAACTCATTAAATTACGTTAGACAGATATTTTTTTTATTTGCTACTGTTAATGTCCGATATCAGTGAATGTTAAAACGTACCGACTATCACCAATTTTCATGGTGTAAATTCATTATTTGATAAATGTTTCAGGTTCGGACGACACACAGGTGCTCAACAGAAAGTCCATGAATCTTTTGTGATTTATAAACTACGTGAATGTTTTAAATGTTTCTTATCCATTTAAGAGTTCCATGAGAAACCATGGTAAGTAGTACAATGGATGTTAAAGTTTTATTGTGGTAAGAAATGGAGCACTGCGGAGCGGGTCTTTGCTGGCTTAGATCGAGAATGAACAGGACCTACCAAAATTTTATTCAATTTGACCCTTGATATTCCAAAGTCAGGCGTAATATACCTAACTACTTTGAAGATTCACCAAGTCGAGGTGATGGTTGTTAACATATGACTGTAGGTAAATGTCGTAAAACGAATAGTAAACAAAATGTAAAAATATTCACTAGCTACGTCAATCAATTGGACTCTCTCTCTACACGCAGACATGTGGCGTCTCTTTGCGATCTATACAAATTGTATCACGGGGAGTGCTCGGCTCGGATGAGCTGTTTGATTTGATACATGGCGCTGAATTCCACTATCGTACAACTCGCCATAAATTGGAATTCCATCCATATCATCTTGATAATTGGCGATCTACTACAGTACGTTTCCTAAGTCATTTTATACCACGAATAGGGAAACTGTGGAATCAACTTCCCTCAGCGGTATTTCCGAACAACAACGACATGGGTGCCTTCAAGAACAGAGTCTTCATTTTCCTTAAAAGGCTGGCAATGGATCGGCGACCCCTTGGTGTTGCTGATCTCCATGGGTGGTGGTGATTGCTTTCCACCAGGTGACCCACAAGCTCGTTTGCTCCCCTCTCATATAAAAAAATCCTTAGTGTGTATAGTAATTAGTATACACCAATTGGTTATTTACGTACACATAGACACTGCGCTTCGGCTACTCTAACATACTTCCCATGATTACCGGGAGTACTCGGATAGACAAATAAAACCGGTTCCTTTTATTTCTGGAGATATTAATAAGTTCCTGAAGCATACCGTAATATAGAAGAAAATAAACTGTTTCAAATATTCTAAATAAATATTAATTTAAAACCATTTTTTAGATTTCAATTTCACAATAATTATTAATTACCTCGCGAACCTTCTCTCATACTGTGCTATAGTCATCATTCTATTGTTTGTAAATTTTACAAAAAATGTCCCAATTACCATTATTTTTATTAACTATCAAAACGAGGACAATGTAACATTAAACATTCAGCCATTTAAAATTCATCGCGTCGCATCGGTGTTTTCGAGACAGGTTCGTCCGTTAAATTTACGCATGGCTACCCACCTGTGAGCAAAGGGATAAAGAAGGGCATTTGATGCAAACATTATGACGCAAAAGAAGTGCTGGGGCAAGAATAGCGGTAGAATACAAATACTGCAATGCAACATGCAACACTTTATCATACTAGCTTCAATATCAAATTTGATCAACGTTTTTTTTATATGTAAGGTTGTCACAATTATAAAACCACACGTGAAAGTATTACTTTGATAGCACAAAAATCTATCGAGATATGTTAATTTGAAAATTACAATTTTGGACTTTCCCGTAAACGCTTCATACAACATGCTACTACTACTAGGTTATGAATGACGCACAAGCAAGTATTTTGTAAACAGCAAACCAGAAATTTGTACGACATTTATGTACCTAATTAGTATCATAATAAAAGTTATAGTATTTTTTTATTGCTTCTCCAATGGAAATATTATGTTTTTATAATTTTTTACTTTCTGAATTTTCTCAATTAAATCAAATACAATTATATTACTGCAGGATACGGTAAACTTACTGTTATAATAATAATTGCTGAAAGCTATGAAAGATAAAAATATGTAGTATCATAGAATGACTCTTACTGTTTTTGTATTTTCACCAACTTGTTGGTTTGTTAAAAAATGTGAAGAATGCTTATGGAGTGTAACGGGCTCATCGCCATCGTTAGAGCCTAAGTACACGTCACTTCACGTGGTGCATCATGCTGATATGCATATCAACTTGTTTGCAAACAAGGCTCTGGCAGCTCTGGCAAAAGACAGGCCCTGTTCCTGCGAGTATATGATGCTGTATTAGCTCCTTTTATTGCGACCGAGCAATTAATGCTCCTTTTATTGCGACCGAGCAATCAATGTTCCTTGTATTGTTACCGAGCAATCGATACTCCTTGTAATGCGACCGATTACGATTAGTGTTTATAGGAATACTCCTATCCATAATAGCACTGGCTATTACTTAGCACTAAGTAATAACACTGGCTTTGTCGTACGTTATACGTTATCTTGGTTAGTTAATTACTTAGTGCTAAGTAATAGCACTGGCTTCGTCGTATAAATCTTCACACAACAAATCATCAGAAGGTCTGTTACTCATTCTTTATGGTTATTTTATTATCGAGTATGCAGTAGGTACAGGTATACTTCGGTTTCCAGCGTTAAGGTGCCCACTTCCTGTGTTCAACGTGCTAACTAAGACGTGCCACTCGGTACTCGCGTGGAATTATAAATATGCGCTATAATCAGACAATAATGCTTACAATACAACCAGTCTTTGTCGTGGCAAAATCTGAAAGTAAAATGACTCGTCACGGATTTTGCGCCATTGAGTTACAACGAGCAAGAAGGTCTCGAAGGACAAAAAATTTACTTTAACTCGTTTTTATTGAAATTAAATATTGTATGTGGAAGATTAGGCGTAAAGGTCGAATGTTTTGTCACATAGCGCATTATAAGCTACGATACGACGATTTATTGTATGTAACTGTAGGTACTAAGACTGATGTTAAACTTAAATACATTTTTCGTCATTTCCCAGACCAAGACAAACAGACATGTTCATGCACACAAATGTCTTGTGCCCGAACCCGCGACCTCGGAGTCAAAGTGGCCATTGGTAGCCATTCAACCACCGAGCTCGGTGACTATACACAGTCTGTAAGACTGTTTACAGTCTTGCAGAAGCTCTGGAGCACCCATGGATTCGGTACCCCGCTGTGTGTTGTAAATACCGTTGGGTTATTTCAATCTATTGTAACTTCACTGGAAGGTTAACGGGGCTCCTGATACTGCCTACCGTTAGAACTTTGTTAATAATTTGCTACTATCCAACAATGTTGACAATGTCATGTATTTCGCAGAATAAAACAGTATAATATACATGTAAATTAAAGATATTGTATAACAATAACCACAAATAAACCAAACACATCCACGGCACCACCACGCTGCTCTGTCGATTTCGTACGCACCGTAATACGGAAGAAATTCTGAGGGGCAATTTTCGTAATTAAAATTCAGTTCCGATCAAATCTCGACATCACAAATGTCAAATTTGGTATTCTCGTATCACTATATGAACTACAAAGTTTAATTTAAGTGGGATTATATCGAAATATGACGAAAATTTTAAAAATTAAGAATGTTATTTTGCCAGCAATTAGATTTGATAATAATTAATTATTGAAATCAAGTGTATAATTTTTTGTCAGTTCATTATTCAATCTCGATTCGGTCAACTTTCATAATACGATCGAGAAATAATTACCAGAATTGGCCTTCTATTCTGAGAATGCACAGAATTTATGCCGAAAATTCGGTGCTTCGGCCAAGACAGAAGCCGAATATTCAGTATACGGGCAAGTTACTATTTGGTGCCTCTAATTTAAATCGTAGTACGGTACGACAGTGATGGACTCTGACTTAGCCTTTCAATATTCCGTATCTCAACTGGAGTACAGTATATTAGACTGGAGCCTTTGACAATCTGAATGGAACCTTTGATGACTTTGGGTAGAAGAGACGAACTTACCTCCAGCAGGGTACCCAGTACCCACATTTTATGATAAATGACAATGTGACCGTGAAGGTGACTAAAATACCAAAACAATGTTTAGGTATTTTATGTCATGTTTCCTTTGCCAATATAAACCTTCAACCTGACTTTAAGCAAGTAACTGCTTAATGTCAGGTTGAACGGATATATGACAGATAAAAGTAAAGACTCTACCACAGTCACAGTCACATGTCATGACAGATATTTATAGTCTGGTCAATGAATGCTCACAAGGGGAGTGTGGATGGAAAAGTCGAAAGCAGAAATTTTGACTTAGTAACTTTGTTTGGACTAGTTAGGAGATAAACATACTAAAAGTCCTTACCCCTCCGAGGTGAGCCCGAGGGGGGGGAGCACAAAGAAGGTCCCGTTTTTTGGTATTTTGCTTACTTCTCGAAAACGGTGCTTCTTACGAAATTTTGTTGTACTACATAATAAAAGCTAATTAAATTCTCTACAACTTTGTCTTTTGCACTTTGAATCTATCTTCTATCATTGCCAAGCTATGAGCTTCTAAAAGTGGTCGATTTTCAAAAGTGTATTTTTTTCTCTGGAGCACATTGTAACAGTGCAGTACAAATTTACTAAAATCATTTCTTATTTTTACTTGGTAGTTCTGCTTATAGCAAGGACTCCACCAGACCATGATATTATCTTTGTCAAGCCTAACAGAGGTAAAGTACCTACCACCTATTATTCAAGTCAGGAATTGCAACAGCTAGGCCTGAAAGACATATTATTTCTACACGCCTTCTAGGGATGCGAAACTACTTCTACTGCAGTTCGGAGAAGCAAAGTTAGTTTTTGTAAAATGTACTTGAAAAAACCTGAGCTCCGTCAAGCCGCAGAGGTATTTTCGAACCCCACTTCATCGCATGCTGACATAAGAGAAAATGGAAACTTATGCTTTTTAAGTTGGTATTGAGCGAAACAGAAGGAGACCTCTCTTAATAACTAAAAGAGTGTAGAACACATTTTTGAAAATCGACCACTTTTAGAAACTCATAGCTTGGCAATGATAGAAGATAAATACAAAGTGCAAAAGACAAAGTTGTAGAGAATTTAATTAGCTTTTATTATGTAGTACAACAAAATTTCGTACGAAGCACCGTTTTCGAGAAATAAGCAAAAAACAAAAAAACGGGACCTTCTTTGTGCTCCCCCCCCTCGGGCTCACCTCGGAGGGGTAAGGACTTTTAGTATGTTTATCTCCTAACTAGTCCAAACAAAGTTCCTAAGTCAAAGTTTCTGCTTTCGACTTTTCCATCCACAAATTATTCGTTGACTAGGCTATTAGCAAAATACGCGAGTCACATATCTTACAGTCTAAGTGGATTGTGGATTCAAGTGACAGAAAAATAATAGTGTTTTTGGACCTTAACTGTGGATCTAAGTGGCATATAAAATTAATATTGTCCTTGGATCCCAATAATGGTGGATTGAAGAGGACATAAAAGTATATCGAAACTGTGGATCTAAGTAGAAGGAGGGCACGAAATAACATGAAGTCTTGCATTGTAAGAACATGGCATTCTGATTCGATACAGAAAAATCCAGGTGTACTTCGGAGTAAAATTTTCGAATATAGTAGCGAAGCTTGAAAATTTTCTGATACCCTTCTTTGAGTCTACGACTCACGTCTAGGACTAGACAAATTTCATTATTTGATAGCAATTATGTAATTTTGACAATACAATAAACTAAGCTGTACCAAATGAAAAGAAGTGAATAAAATATTGTATCTGAAAAATTTCGATTTTCACTTCAAATTAGATTCTACGAATTTGACCGTATTTATCTATGCAAATAATCGGCATCACCCAAAACCATCCCACTGTTGGAATACGGGTCTCCCCTCTAACAAAGGGGTTTAGAGCATACTCCACCACGCTGTTCAACTGCGGGTTGATGGAGATGCCAATAAAGATGCAAATTATGCAAATAATCACCAAGAAATATCAGTGTTATCTGCGAAAAAGCATTTTGATCATGATAACTGAACACAAAGGGTAATTTGATCTGATACTATTATTTGTAGATCAGAGAAATTCCCTGTCTAGTTGACCAAGGGGCGTACATCCGCCGATTTCTCCAGCGGCTCGGAACACGTTAAATAATTTGTTAGAGCGCAATTTGTAACAGAGTCGGGATAACGACTCACGCACTACGAGAACGCTAATCTGCTAAGGAAATAAACAATTCCATTCATAACGCCATAAATAACTGTGATCAATAAGCTTTTTGCAAACATTTGTGTTTTGTCGTGAATCTTTAAAATTCCATAGGGAGGCAATTAAAAAAAAACGAATGCTAACAAAATCGGTGGTTTGAAAAAAGTTTGGTGTTGCATCTATCCTCTCCATCCAAAATCCAATCACATCACTGGATAGATAAAGGATCAAAGTATTTATTACGCTAAGTAAGGACTATTGACCCATGTGCGGGGGAAGGGGAAGCGCTGCCATTTTGAGATAATTTTAGTTCACATAACGTATTCACGTACAACACACGGCCGTGTCCATGACACAGCCACACCCCATTTTTTATGCTTGTACTATTGGCTAAAAGTGAGTTAAACTTTGCTAAAACTGTAGCAAATTAATTACTTATGGAGAGTTCGCCAGATGTATTTAACTTAATACCACTCGCTGAGTTTCACTGCTATAGCAGTTTGTGCATCTTCCGTCGTATCTTTATCACCTTGATGATGGGCTATCTGCCATAATATGCTTCGAACAGACATGTACAGTAAAAATGTGGAATCAAATTCTATACAATTTCAATACAATACAGAGATAAAATTATCTTGACTTGGATGGTCGCCTTCTAGAACGTCAATGTTTACCTAAAATACAAGCAACGGTTGCTGATTTCTATGGACGGTAGTGATTATTTACCATTAGCAGAGCCACATACTTTTTGCTGCATGACAAATAAGATGTCCCTTCCTTACTTGAGACTAACTTCCAGTGGTTGGTCTACACAGACATAGAATTTTTCGCTAACTGTACGTCCGTTACATATACATGATATAACAACTGTTACATTATAAAAATTTCAAATAAATCTAGCAGAAACGTTTTTATCCATAAGATTACATTCTTTAAAACAATCATACATCTTATTTAATTTGTTGTCTTGTACACAAGATATTTCTTATTATTGCAAGTGTTGCCTCTAGCAAACATACCATCATCATCATCACTCTCTGCTGAATATACGTCTTTCCTAATGCTTTTCACTTTCCACATCCAGCCATTACTTAAGTAAGTAAGCCGGGAAGTGGCTAGATGTAGGTAAGTCATCAAAAATAAATATCTAATATTTCGTAATATTGAAATCAAATTCGTGTCCTATTTTCTGTAACATTTAGATTTTCAATGCTTTCCTCTATTGCGTACAAATCGAACAATTCAATGAAAGGAAACCACTCAGACCATGCAACGCCGAACGGACACCGCAGCAGATAATAAATACCCAGTTATTGCTCAATACAGCGCCAAAAATCTGATTTGCCACGAAGTTTCCTGGAAATGAAGTTCCTGTGAACAGTGACCTGCATTGTTTCACTAGTGTATAATTACACTCCGGCCACTACATATAAATGTTGCATCGTTTACTACCACATAAACAGAGACGTCTGTGCAGAGCGTGAATGAGCGTGTGTGCGTGTGGCGCCATACAAACTGTTCCAGATTTGTCTCAGAGGGGAAGTGAGGTCGACATGAAAGAGCGATAAGAGTGGCCCCTTTTTTCGCATAAGGACAGATTCTCAAAAGGACTGTAGGTAGTATTATTACTTATACTGTGGTATTATTGTGATAGTAATTAATATCTTCTAAGCTATGCAACGCAATACAATAACTCCTTAAGTATTACTGTGGTATTGCACTAAAATATTAAAAGAAATTACAATAGCAATTTGTGTTTTGCTTTGTTTTTTCCCTTGCTCTTTTCTATATGCTAAAGCCATATAGTTCAAGAGCGAATCCGCCATCAAAAATGTTGAGAACCGAGTTGATGAATAACCAGCAATAAGTATATTTTTATAAGTATGTACATATTTACCACCTGAAGAGAATAGCATGGAAACATTCGGTGCATGTATTTGTGGGTGTGCGCGTAATTGCTCAGACCTGGGGTTCCATTCCTTCTATGGCACTACGTACTTAGTACTATTACTTGTACTGTGATAGCATATAAATTCATCAGTTGGTAGAGTAATCTACTAACGTAACATAACATGTAGTAATCTATGTCACATGTAGTATAGATTTAGCTACAAACGACGAAATTAAAACTGAAAATAACAATGAGAAGATTTAGATACTTAGTGTCCAATTAATTTTACCAAAAAATAAAATGATATTTAAGAAATACAACAATAGCACGTCAATGGTCAAGTCAAGGGATGGACCGCCAGCGCGGCGTTAATCGCAATCATGGCAGTTCTTAGATTTAGTCATCATTTGTGGTTTCCAATCAGGCAAGGTGGAAACATTTTGACCGCCCACAAAAAAAACAATTTAACAATGCGTACATAGTCCACATGTGAACTGTAATCGATCGATTTATCGTGGATTTATCTTTGTTAACAGACGATAACAATATAATATGCGAATTTAACAGAGCGCAACAGAATGGCTGACCTCCTAATAAGTTACAGTTAAAGTTCATTGTTCGTTGATCGACCAAATTATTTGCGATATAAATCTGCGAAACTTCTTGTACACAATTGATATCTGAAACTGCGACGGATTCGACGCTGGAAAATCTTCTTTTATTAATACGTCGGTTGAGAAACAAGCATACGGCCTGCCTGATGTACGGTTACCGTAATCATATAAACGTTCGCAACATGAAAAAGAACATGAAGTCCCGCGCCGCCACCATCGCTGCCAACGCAGTAACTTCTTCCTTCTTGGCGACCTCAATCACTAGCAGAAACATAACAACCCTCAAGGCATAACGAAAGTTTATACTACGTTCTTATTATTTGGCAGCGGTATTCTGTGAGGTGGAGGTACTTCCCCAGTCTGGCAACTTATAAATGAGCGTAAATTAAATAAATATTCCAGGACAAATTACTGTACTATTGGTACTAGATAACTGATACTCGTATATACTTAAATACATATTTTTAGGGTTCCGAACCTCAAAAGGAAAAACGGAACCCTTATAAGATCACTTTGTTGTCCGTCTGTCTGTCTGTCTGTCTGTCTGTCTGTCTGTCTGTCTGTCTGTCTGTCTGTCTGTCTGTCTGTCTGTCTGTCTGTCTGTCTGTCTGTCTGTCTGTCTGTCTGTCTGTCTGTCTGTCAAGAATTTCTATGTCGAGAATGCGTGGAGGTATCAAGCTGAAATTTGAACTGTATACTCAGGTCTACGGTCCCATGAAGTTAAAAAAAAATCAAACTGCTAAGTTTACGTAGAAAAAATTTACGGCCGTTTATTCAGCAAAAAACGCATATTTCGACACACTCAAGGGAATCAAAACCTATAGGGTACTTCCCATTAACCTAGAACTATGAAATTTGGCAAGTAACATCGTTATAAACTACAAGTACAGGAATAAATCTCAAAACTATACATTTGTAAATAGATCTTAAAAAATAGGGGATCTATATTTTTTATAGGGTGTCGAAATTTCAAATTGAAACTACTAGTTCAAATGGGGTATCATATGAAAGGGCTTGATGTACACATTGCAAAATATATTTTATTTATTTTTTTCGACGCATTATTTCTTATTTAATAATGATACTACGTACCTACGGAACCCTCGGTGGGCGAGTCCGACTCGCACTTGTCCGGTTTTTTTTGTAAATACATACATATAATACATAGCAACCCGCCGCCAGCCCGCAATTGAACAGCGTGGTGGAGTATGTTCTAAACCGCTTCGATTGAGGGGAGACCCGTATCCCAACAGTGGGATGAATAAGGTTAAAGAAGAAGAAGAATATATAGCAAACACCCAGACCAAGACAAACAGACATGTTCATGCAAACAAATGTTTGTCTCGGAGTCAAAGAGACCTAGGTACCTCTCTTTAAAAAATCTTCGTGCCAAAATAGAGTCGTAGGTTGGCAACGGACATCGGTACCGTATGGGCGGTATAATTGACTACTACTAACAATCCGTGTAATAATTTCAATAAAACATTCTGGACCAATAAACATAAATCCACAATTTCTTATACCATTACTTGCATAAGAATACCGTTCCAATTGCTTACACAAGATTTTCAAAAGCACACAATTTCTGGAGTAGACACAAAGACTTTTGTAGAAGAGATCACGGAGTCACGACGGACGGATTCATCGTGCCTCCGTAAGACACCGGTTGTTCACCTCCACGAATTATGAAAATTGCCATTATTTGTACAGAAATCTTCAAATTCACACAGTAAACAACATGGTGATTAGATCTTAATTGTACCTTTAATTTCTGTTGCGATACAATGAATAATAAATAACTCATACATTCTATTGCAATTTTGTACGCGTAATAATTATGCGTGTGAGCGATGACTCTAGTGGCATAAGTTTCGCAGCATACGGACGCGTATGCTGCGAAGACTGCTTTCCATCAGACGGGTCGTACATTTGTTTGTCACCCTAGTGGTATGAAAAATCTATTTATCAGCTATTTCTTCGTGTATTGACCTGTAGTCACACTACGAAGGTCTCTCGCCCAATAAACCAACCAGGTAAGAAGACCTTTATTTACATTGATATACCCTTACCCTTATATTGATATACCACCCAGTCAACGAATAGATTTATTCTGATTTTTTTTTGCTCTTCAGTAACAATATATATAGAGATCGATTGAAGTAATCAAACAGCTAAGAACTATCTTTTTAAAACCCCTCTAAAGGAGAAAACGTAATGAAATCAGTTCATACATTTGAGAGTTGCTACAAACAATGGTTTCAAACTTTTAAGACCGTTCTTGTTGGACGATTAGAATGATGGTTTTTTTTATACTAAGTCAGATGGCAGACCAGCAACGGCCCACCTGATGTGAAGCGGTTACCGCAGTCACATTAACGCTGGCAAAATGCAACATTGTTCGTGCTCAACCACCCCTGCTGCTAATGCAGCAACTATTTTCTGTCTAGTGACTTCACACATTTTCAGGAACACAACAACCCTCAAGGGAATTGGTGTTCTGTGAGGTGAAGATACTTCCCCGGTCGGGCAGCTTACAAATACGCTGTAACCTGCCTCTTTCGCTAGTCGGCACGGTGCACCACGTGCAGGCAAGATTGGCTTTGACTCTAAAGATCGTGATGAGACACTTACACCACAAATTAATCTCCGATTGAAGCACAGCGATCACTTATCATTAATCTGAGACTTTACTATTGAAAATGTGACTTTCATTAATCGTAGATCCAGCAATATGTTTTTCTGAGAACAGAGATACACTCATCTTCTTCTGCCATGATAAAATGATAATAAATAATCATACTTCTGTCAGATAACATTATTGGACGCTTTATCGTGGACGCTATTATTAGACGCAGAGTAAAAATCTTGCCACGTTTTTTCAAAGAAAAAAAATGGGGTGTGGCCTCAGATCACAGCACCTTGTTTGCTGTGGTCTGAGGGTGTAGCTGTGTTATGGACCCGGCCGTGTGTTGTAGTTGTAGTTTGTAGGTACGTGAATACGCTATATGCACTACAATTATCCCAAAATGGCAGCGCTTCCCCTTCCCCCGCACGCGATGTTCCATAGTCCTTACTTAATCCTTCTTTGACCCTTCATCTATTCAGGTGTGTGATTGAATTTTGGATGGAGATGATAGATTTGTAGCTGCAACACCAAACTGTATCCCCCGATTTTGTTATCATTCGTTTTTTTGAATTACTTGCTTTTTGCAATTACTGCAAAAAATGCAAAACCGTAAACGTAATTAGATTTGGACGTGACATCATATCGCCTTTGCACCTTACTCTTGCAACATTAACTGAATTACTTTAAACCGTAGCTCGCGTAATGTCCAAAAAATGTCAACCAATTGCTTCCTTTACATTTTATTGCTATAGAAAAGCGTCGTTTTGTCACGCTTTTCACCGGCACAACCAGAGCGCGACGATGGTATCTCCCGTGCCAAATGCTCGTCCCCTTTGCAACGCATAGGTCGTGACTGTTTTTGCTCAGTGACGGAACATCTGGACATGACATTAATAATTATTATTAGTTGAAATAATTGTTTCGGCCAACTTGCCTGAATATTATAAATCTATCTTCCTATCTATCTATCTTCTATCTATCTATAAAAGAGAAAGTATGTATGTATGTTCCGTATAGACTCCGAAACGGCTGGACCGATTTCAAAGAAATTTTCAGACAATCTTTAGATTGACCCAGCGGATAATCCTGTGAGGTTTGGTAGCGATCGGAGCATTTATTTTATTATTAAGCCCGGCGAAGCGGGCTGGGTATGCGTATTTTTTTAAATGGAAAAATTTACCTATCCCGCCTAGGTGGGATTTCAACCCACGACCTTTCGATTGTTGGAAGAGCAATCAACCAGCCATCGAGAGGTCGTGGGTTCAAATCCAGGCAGGGGAGGTGAAATTATATAATATATCCATTTTTAAAAATATTTATATAATGACATTAATGAGTTCAGCTGGGTTCTAAATGGTCATGTTATTTTTTTTTATCTTACAATATTGCATTCCACTAATTACTGCAGATACTAATCGGTACTTATATTCACAATATTATGCTAAAGATTTTATTTATAAATTTTTATTGCATACGAAAGAAAATACCCACATTGGAAATCATCCAAATTACGTAAAATAGTAGAAATATTAGTCTGACTAGGTACTACGTACCTCGATTATTTTTACTGAGAGTTTAGAACTAGGATTATTTTGTTAATTTGACGAGCCCGGTGGTCGAATGGCGAGCAATGGCTACTTTGACTCCGAGGTCGCGCGTTCGATCCCTGCACATGATAAACATATTTTGTGTACATGAACATGTGTGTTTGTCATGCTCTTGATAGTTTGTATGTATTCATCGTCATCAGGTCATTTTAGTCTCCACTAAAGGAGCACGACACTCTCTTGTCCGTCCCAGATAGAAGAAGGATTTGGCCTACACTCCCCACGCTGGCCAGACGGGTTGGGGAGGCCTGATCTATGTTTTATAATGTATTTCCCTCTTGTACGACATCCACGGGAAGAGACGGAGTGATTCTATTCTAGTCTGCCGGAAACCACACGGCCGTTTGTATGTACTTATTATATGATGTATTTACAAAAAAAAATATTTATGTATAAAATCATTTATCTAGTACCAATAAGCGACTCTATTTCAAATGGAATGATTTCAAATGAAATAGAATCACTTATTCATTGGTATGAATAAGCATTCTATCCAATTATTGAATCGCAATAAGGGATGGTGGTAAGGGGGCTGGACAAATTACACACTGCCATCTAGTTTCAAAACTTGTACTATGGGTACTAGATAACTGATTTTATACTGAATCGCAATAAGAGATGGTGGTAAGGGGCAGGAATATTTAATTATTTCGTTAATTTTATCTGCGTAGTTATTGTCGCGTTGTTTCGTATTACATTACTTTCGATTCTATCTGATTACGAAATGTCAACTACGCTACGTTTTATCTTTGATGATAAAATACTCGTTGAAAATCTATCCGGAAGGTGTGGTTTTGATAAAACATCGTTTGTTTGATGAAGGGCTGTAATCACCTACATACTTCCTGGTACCTTAATGTTTCATGGTTTACATCAAACAAAGTCATTAGGTACAAGGATACATATTAGGGCATGGTTTGATTGATGGAGGGCCCTTATAATCACTTACTGTATCCCAACTATATTTTTTTATGTACCTACTACAATCAGATTTTCTGGTTTCTTAGAGTACATATCTACTGTAAATTATTGATGCACCTCATGCTATAATCAACTGTGAAAACGTCGACACGGCATTTCACAAAATATTAATGCGCCCTCGAAAAGCTTCATTCATTTATTTGTTCCTTCATTCACTCATTCAATACCGATGGCGAGCGTGTAAATAAAGAACCTCCACATGCTAGCTATAAGGATATTACCAAACACCAAATTGAGCTGATTTAAATTGACCGAGAAAAAATTGGTCTGCCACAGGATATCTGCTCAATCCTTTTAATAACCACGTGGCATAATTCATAAAAAAAATAATGGTAGCTTTCGTTGACAAGCTACGTAATATTGGAACAACCTCCCAGCGCCATTGCGACTAGGCACTCAATAGTACACGCAAACACGTAGTAGAACACGCAAGTTAAGCAACGTCGGCCGTAGCCTGCCCATGGATGGGTTTATTCGAGCTCTTCTGTGCTTCGGAGGGTACATTAAGCCGTCGGCCCCGGCTGTATTCATTATAAGCTGGCTTGAAAACACTAGCCCCCGTCAACCCGCAGTTCAGCAGCGTGGTGGAATATGCCTCTACTAAACCATTCAATGGAAGGGGAAACGCATATCCCTCAGTGGGATGAATAGGGATAAACCGATGTATATCCTCTCAATAGTACATTTCAGAAACATTTTTGTACTGCATTGTTTCATGTCAGTTCACGAAGCCGTAATAATGGTGTTTGCCCTCGATGTTTATCCCTGGGACCTTGTGCAAAGACACAATAATTAAGCCTCTAGACAGCTTACCGTGGTTTACTGCAAGTAACCGTTATTATTAACTAGCTGACCCGACAGACGTTATTTTGTCTTCTTACCAATGACCATTGACTTTGAATTGTGTTCGCGTAATCTGTCTAATGACTGACAGTTTTGTCAAACGACATACGAGGAAATATAATATAGTCGTTCAGTTTAATTATTTTTTTTCTAATTTTCCGTGCAACTTTCTTATTTTTTTCTTTCGAACCTTCTCCTAAATACAACATAAAAAAATAATATCATCATCAACATTTGCACGTGAACGAAGTTGAGGGCATCATCTATATATATATAGATAGATGATGCCCTCAATTTCGTTCACGTGCAAATGTGGATGTCTATGTTGACGTTCTGCTCAAAATGTGATCAATGTAAACTTCAATTCCGGTTCCGGTTCCGGTTCCAGTACAGGTTTCGAAATCGGAATTCAAACCAGGGGCCCTACCGCCGATATTGAAGAAGTTTGTCAATAACTTATATAATCGGTAGAGCTCCAGGGGGGCTAGCCAATAGGCAGTTTGCGAAGTAGAAAAGCGTAGCGATCGCTAATTTGAACTGTGGAACTCATACTAAAATGTTCGAATTGACAAATGTCACGTGATCTATCTAACGTTCGTTACACGCTACGAATTACACTTGGCTAGGGGGGCAGGACAACTACCAGCTAAGCTAAACACAAGTACCACAAATCTAAATTGAAGTTTGATTTTCGCCATCAAAAAATCAGATGGGAATCGGCTTCAACATCGCCGGCAGGGCCCATAGAAACATTTTTTTACAATAAATACGCAAAAATGATATTTTGCTCTCTAGGTGCTGACAGAAAACCGAATCAGAACGCCCAGGGTGGATAGTAATGTGATTTAAAATCACGATTTCATCCTACGCAGTATAGGCAGTTAGGTAAATAGCGGTGATCCCGCCTTATCCTTATCGTCAATAATTGCCTTTCGTAAAGATTGCATTATCTCTATTAGCCAGTAAACATCACAGTAAACATGGGTATATATTTTTTCATGGACAATATTTTTATTAATTACGCAGCCCTAGTATAACCAAGAGGTAAGAAACGTAGTGTACAGCGTATTTGTAAGCCGCTTGACTGAGGAAGTACCTCCACTGCGAGCGAGTGAGGTCACCAGAAAGGAAGGACTTGCTGCTTTGGTAGCGCGAGGTGGCGGCGCGTAAGCAATCTTTCGTATTGCGATCGTTAATATGGCTGCGATAACCGCTTCATATCAAAGAGGCGTTATGCTTGTCTGCCACTCGACGTAGCATAAAAAAAACCAGCGGCTATACGAGCAATCAGACACCACCTAACTAGGTAATACACAAACAACAACTTGTGGTAACAACCCGCGTAACACCAGCATGGATATTCAATGAAAATAGATAGATGCTTAATTTGCAGTTTACATCACATAGAAAAGAATTAAAAAAATGGGGTATGGATGTGTCATGGACACCACCGTGTGCTGTATGTGAAT
This sequence comes from Hypsopygia costalis, assembly GCA_937001555.2. Classification (NCBI taxonomy): domain Eukaryota; kingdom Metazoa; phylum Arthropoda; class Insecta; order Lepidoptera; family Pyralidae; genus Hypsopygia; species Hypsopygia costalis. The sequence continues at coordinate 23,114,943 of OW443338.2, read as the reverse complement.
ACGTTACATGCACTAAAATTATCTCAAAATGGCAGCTCTTCCCCCTCCCCCGCACGCAATGTTCCATAGTCCTTACGTAGCGTAATAAATTCTGTGATCCTTCAGCCATCCAGTGGTGTGATTGAATTTTGGATGAAGATGATAGATTTGTAGCTGCAACACAAACAACATACTGTATGTATCCCCGATTTTGTTATCGTTCGTTTTTTTTAATTGCCTCCTAGGAAGCAATTTTAAAGACATATTCACGTCAATATTAATTTGCTACAAACATGTAAATGCAACATGGCCTTATTGTTAAAAGTAATCTTTTCAAGACCTTATTGTTTAAAATCTTTAGGTAAAGAACGGAAAATATACTTTATATAATTTATATCTTTGGTATACTACGTCAGATGACAGGCAAACACACGACGCACGACCCGCCTGATTTAAAACGGCTACCGCTGCCTGTAGACGCCTGCAACACATAAGTAAGAACCTATTTCAGTAATTGTTAGGGTTCCGTACCTCAAAAGGAAAAACGGAATCCTTATAAGATCACTTTGTTGTCTGTCTGTCTGTCTGTCTGTCAAGACCCTCTAAGTCGAGAATGCGTGGAGGGATCAAGCTGAAATTTGAACTGTATACTCAGGTCTACGGTCCCATGAAGTTGTAAACAAATCAAACTGCTCAGTTTACGTAAAAAAAAGTTACGGCTGTTTATTCAGCAAAAAACGCATATTTCGACATTTTCAAGGGAATCAAAACCTATAGGGTGGCAAGTAACATTGTTATAGACTACAAGTACAGGAATAAATCTCAAAACTATACATTTGTAATTAAATCTTAAAAAATATGGGGTCTATATTTTTTATAGGAGGTCCAAATTTCAAATTGAAGCTACTAGTTCAAATGGGGTATCATATGAAAGGGCTTGATGTGCACATTGCAAAATATATTTTATTTATTTTTTCCCACGCATTATTATGAAAAATATCAAATTTATAATAATCCTACGTACGGAACCCTCGGTGGGCGAGTCCGACTCGCACTTGGCCGGTTTTTTTTAATAATTTACTAGTTTTAGATTCAGCTAATTAGGTAAATAAACCAGTTGCTCATTAGCGTACAGGAATGGCATTTTTTTTTCGCAACTACCATTCAGTATCGTCGTAATCTTCATTGACTAGAATAAGTAGATTAGAGATGGAGTCAAGTGTTATTCTTTTATAATGAGTTAAAATTTAATGCTAAAAAAATAATATGTTAAGGAAACTGTTAACTAACATAACATGTTATTTATTCACGTTCACGTTCAAATTAACTCTTAATTATGTTGTGTTTTCTATTAACTTATTATCCACCAGAGTTAATTTTAACCGTACTAACACTATATTAAAATGAACAAATAGTGAGGATCGATAAAAGAACAATCAATGATTTTTCCTTCATACTTGAGTTGATGGTAGTAATGAATGTAAAATTATTACCTGAGTGCTTAGGGTGAGTTATAAACGTTCGGATGTAACCAAAGTACATTCGAACGTGTTAACGTTTACAAGCCGACCAAATTGAGAAAAAGTTTCATATTGAGAACATACCCAGCCGCGTGTTACATACCCAAATTAGCCGGATTGCTCACGTCAAAATGTGAATAAGTAAGCCACATAATTTTGCTATGTAACACGCGTCTTATAAATTCACAACATGAGAGTTCTTCTCTATTTGCTCGGTTTGTTTACGTTGACATGATCGAACGCGAACAATAAACTCTCATTAAGCACTAAGAACGTTAAAAATAATAATATCGCATCGTATGTTTCAATAGTGACAATAGTGTTATACATTTAATTTTATTAATATAATAATTTAGTTATAACTTTTAACGCCCACCTTTAGACTAGAAAATATATTGCTGTCAAAGATAGGTAGTTCGACTTATGCATGCTGCTTATGCTTGTTTGCCACCAGAAGTAGAATTAAATAAAATGAGCATAACATAATACGTTAAGTTATGCTTTCAAAGTGTAGTATTGTATAATAATACGAGTATGCAGACGTTATGCACGTATTCTATAGTATACAATCCCGAACGTCTTGCATAACTCCCGACTGCAACTGCACGCACTTTGTTGCAATATCTGTTCTTTAAATATACGCCTCCATACGTAGGCCTTGTAATAAATATCATATCGTCGAACAGACATTTTAGTTTCGACACAAAGATTTACGACATTCATTGATCTATTTTATATTTACGTAGCGTAAGGGGGCGCCTTACGCTTCGCAAATATAAAATATATTTTTTTATTTTAGGCGCGGGGCGGACCGCTTGTTTGTTGCTTGCACTTAAACATGGCTTGAACAGCATCATTCATTATCATTATCAGCCTGTATCTACCCACTGTTGGATTTAGGCCTTTCCCAATGCTTTCCACCATTATGCGATCCTCCGCTTTCCGCATCCAATCGCTACCAGCCACTTTTTGGAGGTCTTTGGTCCAACTAAAGGGGATCGTCCTACGCTTCGTCGCCCCAAATGTGACCTCCGCTCTAGGACTTTCCTCCCCCATCTGCTATCGCTGACTCGGCAGATGTGGCCAGCCCACTGCCATTTCAACTTTCTGACTCTGAGAGCTATGTCAACCACTTTGGTTCTCCGTCGATTTTTTTCGTTCCCGATTCGATCGCTCAGAGAAACTCCAAGCATTGCTGTCTCCATCGCTCGCTGTGCGACTTTTAGTCTGTGAACTAGCCCAACGGTCAGCGTCCAACTCTCTGCACCGTAGATCACAGATAATATTATTACAATTCTATTATTACATACAACGCAGCAGATTCATCACCAAACGCCTTACCCAGACAATGTCTACCTGCCTAATATTCAAACCCATGAAGTCATATTTAAAATCGTACTGTTCGATGACCGAGTGATGTCATACAATCCTCTTCCATTTCCAAAGCACAATTTTATTAAGTAGGAATTAATATAACATTAAGTTGTGCATGGTCTAGTGGTTTAGAATTAATAACTAATTTATTATGTACAATGGGTACATAATAAATTAGTTAATCATAAATTCATGGGCTTTTCCGACTTTTTTAAATCAATTTTCTCCATACAATGCTACTAGGTTATGACATCGTCGTCAACCTTTATTCATTCCACTGCTGGGATACGGGTCTCCCCTCAATTGAAGGGGTTCAAAGCATACTCCACCATGCTACCCAATTGCGGGTTGCCGGAGGCCAGTGACATAACTTAACTTGCATGTTCCATTAGACTGACACGCGCAAGGACACCATCGAGCTCCTCCATTTCTTCAGTGTCTTTTTATTATTATTTTTTCTTTTTTCTTCCTTTAATGAGTGCCTACGTAGTAAGACACATTGTGCCCTAGTACGCGATTTGTTTCTCAATAACTGTAACTTATGACTAATTTTTGGAATAAAAAAACCGATAGTAATCAGCTTCAGCTTCGGCGGTACGGCCTCTGGATTGCTATATAGGATAAATATTATTCCGACACTGTGTTTATGCGAGGCAAAACCGGGATGTGAAGCTAGTAAAAAATAACCAAGTTTTTTTAACCTACCTAATGTCATTTTTTTTATTTAAACCTCTAATCTCTGGAACCAAGAGCTGAGTTTGAAAAAATCTCGTAGCATTTGGTAGCCAATAACCAATAACTTGAGGAATAGGCACATGGACTATTTACCATCACCCTATGACCATTAAGAGATGAAACGGCAGGTGAAACCGCGAGATGCAGCTAGTCTTAATAATAAACTGTTGATAAAAATCTGGATTCATAAACGACAAAGACACGACGCGCGGAATCTCCGAAGCATAGCTTGTCAACTATGTTCACGGTGTGAGCACCACGGTCGGCTGGCAGGCTCTCCAAATGCCAGATATTATCGGACGATGAACTAAACACCAAGCCTGCAATTTACCCTGCTAAAGCTAGCTCTATTTCCACTACATCATCATCAGCCCGTATCTATGCACTGCTGTATATAGGCCTTCCCTAATGTTTTCCACCATGCGCGACTCCTCTTTCCCCGTCCAACCACACATTTGGGGTGTAAGTTCATCAACATCTTTGAACCAAAGCACCTGCACGCGGTGTACCCTGCTGACTGACAAACGAAGCTCCGGCGAAAAGAGAGGAGAGGAGCATAATTGTAAGCTACCCGATTGGGGAATGTACCACCTCACAGAATAGCGCAGCCAGATATCCCTTGAGGGCTGTTGTGTTCCTGCGAGTGAGTGAGGTCACCAGAAAGGAAGGAGATGCTGCGATGGCAGCGGGGGTGGCGGCGCGCGAGCGATATTTTATGTTGCGAGCGTTAATATGGCTACGGCAACCGCTTCACATCAGGCGGGCCGTATGCTTGTCTGCCACCCGAATTAGTATTAAAAAAAACCACTACGAGACGTTTTTTTTAAGTCTTGCGTCCATTATAGACTTTTTCCAGGGCACCTCCGCCGCATCTGCCGTATCTCGGATGACTCGGCACATGTTTTCTCCGCCACATTTAGATGTATTTTTTTAATATCTTTATCTTCATTTTGTACTACGTCATGTGGCAGACAAGCATACAGCCCGCGTAATGTGAAGCGGTTACCATAGCCATATCAACGCTCACAACATGACGTGCGCGACTAATATTTGATGTTGTGAGCGTTAATATGGCTACGGTAAACGCTTCACATCACACGGGCCGTATGCTTCTCTGCCCTAAAAATTACCCTTTACAACCAGCGTGAAACATTTAGTGTAGTGGACCATGGTAACGTAGTTGGATTCAATCCAGTGTCATAATCAAATTAAACGTTTAAATATATTTATTACTACAATATTACCACCAATATTAAAAGTATAACGTATTACTGGTATTACGTCATAGCGCGAGGTACCTATTTTGTTATGCAGTCAACTCTAAAGCATCTACACACACATTTGCACGTATACAGACGCGGTCTGTTTATGGAGTATATTTTGTATGGAGTGGCCAGGGTATGCTAGAGGTAGGAATGCGTGGTATCTACTACCTACATGTGTGTTCTGGCGAGGAATACTTACAGTTCATAACGGGAGCCCCATAATTATTCTAAGAGAAGCTCTAACAAATAATCGATTCTATCAGGCTGTGAACGAGTACGGGTAATCTTGTAATCTATTTTCAATTAACGTCAAGGTGTTGGTTACCCGAAAGCTACCTACTGAGCGTTAATTGATACAAAGAATATTTCACCAGGCTTAGATCTACGTAGGGAGACAATTCACGGTCGTTTGAAAGTCTTACTATACACCTCACGCCAACAAACCCTTATTGTTGGAATTGACGGAAGATATCTATATATGTACATAAAAATGAATGTTGCTAAGCGCAAAACTCGAGAACGGCTCGACCAATTCGGCAACTTTTTTTTCGTATATAGAGTGTATTTATTGTAATAGAGGGCTGCTTATAATACAACTTTAGATGCTATACTATGATTAAAATCCTGATTAGATTTATACATGTTTATTACGTTAATAAATATAATTGATGATGATGATGATAATGATATGCGTTACGCGTCTGACGCGATGCGGTACAAACGTGAACTGCTTTACAAATTATAATGAATGATGTAAATGGTTGACGCGGCAATTCGCTGATACAGCAAATATGTACAGCTGTATGAACGTACAAAGAGTAAATACTAAATATACAAATTGTGTGGACAATAGTAAAAAAAAACTTTTGACATAATGAAATCTGGCAGCTAGTTTTTAAATAAAAACCAAGCCTGACTTTAATCGTCAGATTATAAGACACACAATGTATCATAAATATTGTGTACAAAGTTACACATAATGCTTCTTTTTTATACTACTACGAGTATTAAAAGTTTGTATATTCAGATGTTTGTTATTAATTTAAATTTTAGTAGTACTTAGTTATAAATAATTAAATGAAAGTTAAATGGTCTGTATCAATTCCATATATTTCCTCGCAACGCTTAAAAAACACGGTAAGAAGATTAATCTGTCAAAATAACTGTAAACCTTGGAAACGTTGTTTTGTGTATACCATTATATATCATAATCAAATGTGAACAATATTTGAAGATACTTTAGGGCCACCATGCTGCCACGGCAAACGGATCGAGGCGTGCACCGTGGAGATCTTGCTGATATCGCAGACATTGAACTCGTTCTATAGCTGACGTGTCCAGGTCGGTTGGTTCCGAGACGCACCAAAGTTAGTAAACTATGGAATCGTATACTGCGTATTATCGGATCACGTTTCTTTTGAAATAATTTGTGTGATGAACTAATAACGTTCTAAGTTCAGTCTTCGTCTATTGTAAGGATTCCGTTCCTACTCAAACGGTCCCTTTTTGCATGATTTTTGCCAAAATTAAAAAGGAGAAAATGCTCCCCTGTGCACCAACATTATGGTTATATCACAGGAATGCGAGTCTCTCGCTCAGTAAACCAACCAGGAATATTCCTTTACCAGCCCTGATATCGTGCCCAGTAAACCAACCAGGTACTCAAGCGGATTGTAATATGGGTTAAGTGGACCGACCATATCTGTTCAGTCAGTGATGGCAGATGGGGAAGGAAAGTCTAGTGCTGGCAGCGTGTGGGCGTCGATGGTCCTATCACCTCAGAAAAGCGGCTGGACGTGTAAGGCGGAGGATCGCATTTGATTGAAATCATTAGGGAAGGCCTATATCATACATAGGCCAGCAGTGGGTACATACAGGCTAATAATTATGAACAGAAAAATCGTTCTAGACAATCGTGCCTTTATCTTGCCGACTAGTCTAGATTTATTAATACTCAAGGTCTTACTAACACGATCGCACTAAATGTAATTAGACAGGTTCAGTCAGCTCATATTATTGAGGTCAATGGCAAGGATATCGTTGTTTATTGTGAGAAATTCTTCAAAAAACCATAACGAACGTATATCAGATACGTTACACGCGAACAGGTCGAGCTAGATTTCAGAATATTCCAAAGTAAAAGTAAAATAACTGTTTAACGTTAAGCACTTGATGGCATTTTTGAGATCAGAGTGAGTCACAATCGATCCGGTTCGGTTGCATGTGGTTTTATCCTTCGAGGTGTATTACTTCGACTCCCCCGCTCCATTACAACGGCGCATGGTAGTCGATGGAAATAGGGTCATGTCTTTGTTATATATATGCTATATTTAACTTTTATTCGTCCTTTAAAAATACGATGTGAGTTAAAGATCCTTTTAGGCTTGTGAATATGAATATGGTTGGTTTGATTTGTAAATCTGTATAGTATAAATAATATAATCAAGAACATAATATTGAATACAATAGCAGAGTTACTCCAGTAGGGATTTCTTTCAGTCAACATAGGAATGCCTGACAGGAATCATTGATCGTATTTATTGATTCCGAAAATACAATTTATATTTAAGTTAGCAACAAATATCTTCTACTTAATAGAGCTCCATATTTCCTACCGCCTAAGCAAAACACGGACAGTGGTTAGCTGCTGGTAGCACAACTGAACTAATGAAAAATCAATTTTCAGATGTGAATCAATTTAGGTGACGGGACCTCTGTTTTTCGTCGAGGTTGAGGAGCGAAACTAACGATAATAGAATCTGATACATATATGTATAACTTTATAAAATACTCTAACAGAGTTCCCCAAATTTTATTATCCCGTAGACCCCTAACTATATGTATTTCATAGAAAATAGTAGGTACGTGATTGTTTCCACAGATTGGCCAAAACTGTAACCAAAGAGTCAGGAGCCTCAAGTACTAAAGAATTCACTGTAGGCGTACCGTTAGGCTTATCAATAGACATCGCAACAAGCTTCTTTTTTCATATTATTTGCAATAGGTTAGGTAGGTAATACAATGATCTGTAGAACACTGTTCTTCCTCGTATAAAATTTTCCTAAATAACCCTAATAATATTAGTAAAGGCGAAAAGTATGTAAAGTTTATCATTTTTGTTCTTGTTTTATGCAAAATTAACTTGCTGAGTTAAGCAGTTCAGAACAGTGTCTAATATAAAGTGAGGAAGCAGCAAGAAATAACCTTACTATGCTATATCTCTATAGCAGCGCCGGTTCTCAGCGTTTTTGTCGGCACCCTTTAGAAAAATTTAATTTGTAAAATAAACAAAAGCTGCTTGGTGTTTAATCTTAATGTATTTTTTATTCATTAATAATATTGATTATACAAAAGTGGATGAATATATACAGTACGTAATAGGTTTTGTGACATTATATATAAGTAAAAACATCTTTATTAGTCGCTTACCGTATACACTTAACAGCTGTCTTCTAGTTATTAGCTTTTTTATCGGAAGTACCACTTTGGTAGAGCTATGACGAGCTCGGTGGCCAAATGGCAACGGCCACATTGACTCCGAGATCGCGGGTAAGATCCCCGCACAAGACAAATATTTGTGTTTGTCTTGTACTGGGTGTTTTATGTATCATATGTATATATTTCCGTTGTGGCCGTGTGGTTTCCGGCAGACTAGAATAGAATCACTCCGCTTCTTCCCGTGGATGTCGTAGAAGGAGACTAAGGGAAATACATTATCAAACATCTATAAGGCCGCCCCAACCCGTTTGGCCAGCGTGGGGAGTGTAGGCTAATTCCTCCTTCCGTCTAGGACGGACGAGAGAGGGTCGTGCTCCTGTAGTGGAGACTAAAATGGACCTGATGGTGATGATGATGATGATGTATATATTTCAGTTATCTAGTACATATAGTACAAGCTTTGCTTAGTGCACTGTGTAATTTGTCCAGGAATATTTATTTATTCTATTATAATTGCATGTGTAGCGCTAACTCTAAAGAGGACGAGCTCCGGTAAGTGTTGCCACATAATAAGAAATAGGTAGTTGTTAGCGCTGCTTAGTTTTGAACTAATGCAGATCTACTAACATATGTAGATCAAGCGCCACTTATAGCAGATTCAACTACATTAGACCACTCATAACACTTCGAAAGAGGCAATGGTAACCCTAACCTTCGATGCGTGACCGGCCTTACGTAAGAAACCATACGGCCGCATCAACCGCAACCCACTTGCCGATGGTACTGTTAGAATTCGGGGTCAGCGTGGCCTCCAAACTAACAATGGCCGAAGAAATTGTAGCGTCATCGAAATTGGTTTATACGATCATTAGGAAATTGGCTGTCGTGTATGATTAAGTGAAAATACTATCGGAATATATAACTGCACGTATTTTGTTGTTGGATTAATTAATTGGAACTTTTTGGTTCACCGTTGACAGTTAGGTATTTTATCTATATATGTATATTATCCACACAATATAAAGTACAGAAAAAGTGAGCTAAATACGAAAGAATTTCATCTTACCTTATAGTCTAAACAAAAACATAGGTACAATACTTTAAATATCTTTGTGCCTAAACGAGGGGATGTACAAAATTCGTGTATTTATTTTAGAAAAAATAAAGTATTTATCAGTAATCTACGAGTAAGTATTAGTTTGCAACAAGACAGTGCTGATTAAAAAATGCCCATAAGTATTAGTTTGCAACAAGACAGTGCTGATTAAAAAATGTCCAAGCAAGGCATTTTTTAATCAGCACTGTCTTGTTGCAAACTAATACTTACTCGTAGATTACTGATAAATACTTTATTTTTTGCAACAAGACAGTGCTGATTAAAAATGCCCTGCTTGTCTGGAATTTTATTTATTATATAAATATTCCTGGTAAAATTACACACGGCCATCTAGTTCCAAACTAAGCAAAGTTTGTACTATGGGTACTAGATAACTGGTATTATACTTAAATACATTTTTTTTAATACATAGAAACACCCAGACCAAGACAAACAGACATGCTCATGCACATAAATATTTGGCTTGTACGGGGATCGAACCCGCAACCCCGGAGTCAAAGTGGCCATTGCTTATCATTCGACCGCCAAGCTCGGCCTTTTTATTAACTTAATTTATCGTTATAATTGATTTAGACTTCCAAAACGATGATTCATCTCACGTTTAACTTCAGTTTCAAGTGAGTTTAAGAACAATGCTATGATTTTCTTAACCAAAAAGCAAAAGCACTTTTTGGTTAAGAAATTCGTCACCTTTCGTTTTCCGTTCTATGATGCAGACAGTAATACGGTAATACTATGATATGTATGTACCAAATAAATCTAACTAACAACAAGGCAAATGCATTGATATTAGGTATTTATTATATTGTTATTTATTGACATATGTACCTAAACTCTGCAATGTTATCAACATTGGGTTAATTAGATTTGCTTTTAAAAATAGTGTAAACTTATGTGACATAATGTATGATTCAGTAGCCTCCTTCCAACTTCATCATCGGGCGATGAAATTCGTAGGAGGCTACTGAATCATAATAAAAATTAAACCAGTCAAATGTCATATCGCTCGGTATGCTAAATTCTGTGGTAAATTTACTGTAACAGCCACAAATATTTAAATTACTTGTAAATCAAACGCGTATTTTTTATAAATGAACAAAATAATGGACTGGACATCCGTACGTATCCTCCCTTTAGTCCCTTTATAAATAGGCCCGTGAGAAAATCTACTACTTATTGCTGTATTAATAACTTTAATCAAGTCGTGTCGTGCGTCATTAATACCATTCGCAGAGCTTGCGAGGTATTTTTTCAATAAATACACTTGTAGGTAAAACATGTTTTTAATTGCTATTATGTTACTAGTAAAACTGTAAATGAAGTTTACAAAACTAGGTGCGGACTTCACATATAAGGAGAATTTTATATTATATATATTTGAAGCTTTTTTATATTATATACACCTAAGCAACGAATAAGAATGAATGAAATTAAAATTTTCTTTATTTATTTCATTATAATGAGATGAATTTTTCCTTAAAATAAATATTTTTAATTTCGTTTATTTTTATACTTAACATATCTTAAATGTTTGATTGTTTGTGCATACTTTGTACTTTACAATATACCTACCTACTCATTTAATATTTATTTTATTTCATTTTCAAATCTTTAAGAAATATTTTTTTTTGTGTAAATGTTATGTACACATTAACACAAAAAAATGCGCATACGCGCGTGCAAGTCCTACGAACCATATTACATATCTATATGTAAGCATTTTACATTAGTAGCTGTTATGGAATGCGTCAGTTTCAAAGAACGGCTACTAGTACCTGATAACGTTATGAACAATACCGAAGGAAGCATAACACATGATGGAAGTATCAAATGACATGAATCAGTAAACAAACAAGTGATTCAACTAGTCATCATATCGTAATACGACTCGTATCAGGATATAGTATAAGATTTGCAATAAATGTTAAGCAATTTGATGCAATTCGGAAATGAAACGGATAGTCATCAACTCTGTAGGACCTAACGATGTTGTTAGAATTTAGAATGAACGTCAGTTCATTCTAAATTAGAACGTTAGTTCATTCTAAATTTGAATGAACTAACGTTTGAAGAAGCATAACGTATATAGTTTTTTATTGCTCAACAAATACAGAATTTAGGAATAAACAAGTATACAAAGATGAGCTTATCTCTTCTAAGAGATTTCTTCCCGCCAACCCTACAGTGCATATAGAATTTTTACATGGCTGGGAGTCAAGCAAGCTATGCATAACATTTTAGTATCTTTTTACAATTAAATACTAATTTAAATTTATCACTCGTCATGACTAAGGTAGTGCTCCTTTAGCTCCTTTTTCAAAGTAGCGACAGTACAGCTATCTCTATTATGCTCAGGCAGTTTGTTCCAAAGCTGTCAGTAAATGTATTTTTGACTTCCAAAAAAGGAGGAGGTTCTCAATTGTATTGTATTTTTTTTTTAGTATTTGTTACTTCATTACTCCGTCATTTACAAACCTATTTGAAAAAACTTATTATCAAATAATGATAGAGTTATACTCCCAGATTGGTCCCATTTTTTTTCATATTCTAAAATTCAAATTTGATAGTGTTTCTAACTTTTTAGTGGTGCTTACGATTGTAGAGTAATTTTTGGAGTCGGTTTTTTTGTATAAAAATAAAATAAATATTCCAGGACAAATTACACACGGCCTACATTTTTTTTGTAAATTCATACATATAATTTATAGAAAATACCCAGACCAAGACAAACAGACATGTTCAATGTATAAAATGGAGGATTTAAAATACAGATTGCAGTTGCAATTTGGCCAGTTTTCTGTTATGTGTAAACGGCCATTAGCCCTCCCATAATTGACGTATATAAAACGAATAGCTGTTAGCTGGTGTTTTGCCACTAATTTGTAGCACTTCCGAAGGCTTGATCGGGATTTGTTAGCCACATTTGTGTCAAGGAAAAGAAACGCTTTATTCATCAGACTTCGTGTTCATGAACAATCCAGTTACGTTAAGTGCCATTTAAAAGCGCTTTGGAACGTTGGAAAATATTTCCTGTTTGTAATGAATACCATAATATATAAACTGTGTCTGCTTCCTGCAATGATATTTTTATGTAAATTTCCCCGCATCTATACATTATAAAATAGTTATTAACCGAGGGCCTCATAATATAGCAGATATATAGCCCTAATATATCTATCTATATACGAGTATATAGGTATATATAGACAGATATATGAGGGCTTCATTTGGTTCTATATAACATCAATTTGGGGTGTAAGTGGTTCATCAACATCTTTGAACCAAAGCCAACTTCACCTGCACGCGGTGCACCCTGCTGACTGACAAACGAAACTCTGACGAAAAGAGAGATAGGAAGCGTAATTGTAAGCTACCCAAATGGGGAATGTACCTCCACCTCACAGAATACACCGCAGCCAAATAACAATTCCCTTGAGGGTTGTTGTGTTCCTGCGAGTAAGTGAGGTCCCCAGAAAGCAAGGAGCGTCGGCAGCGGGGTGGCGGCGCGCGAGCAATATTTTATGTTGCGAGCGTTAATATGGCTATGGTAACCGCTTCATATCAGGTAGGCCGTATGCTTGTCTGCCACTAAACGTACTAAAAAAAATTGTCTAACTGACATTTTATTGTAATCTTGTACGTACACACATTATGCAAAAACTTCCGTATGAAATTGGATACAGTTGTCTCAATTATATTGCTGTCTAATTATAACCTGGTCTCCGTAAAACCCGCAGTTGAGCAGAGTGGTGGAGTATGCTCTAAACCTCTTCGATTGAGGGGAGACCCGTATCCCAGCAGTGGGATGAATAAGGGTTGTCGACGAGTATAACCTGGTGGATCATAATGAGCAGGTATTTGATTGACAAAGTCCAATTTACTATGTAAACAAATCTAGTGTTGCCAGTACTTGTTAAATATTATCAGTACTTTATGTTTGCAGCGCCGCCGTTGTGAATGTGGGTCTTCTCTGATAATAGTAATTGCCGCTGTGGTAACAGTTTCACCTTTACCAAGTGATTCATACGAGTGAGTCATGTGTGGCTGGACATACGTTAATGATTTGTCACATCACACACATCAGATCCTTCAGCCATTAATAAATTTGCATATATTATAGATTATATCTCTATGCGTGAGGCCGTCCGTTTTTGGCCACGGATCAATGAAAAGAGGTTTTGACGTGATTACATCTTATAAATCGAACGCACGCACGAAAAAGCATGACTCATTGTCACGTTCCGCCTGAGCCGAGCGTGCAAGCGAGAGCGAGGAACAATCGATAGAGAGGTACGATCGGCCTCAGCGTTCATCAATATTTACTTTACAGACAACCAATTATTATTCAAGTTTTGATTATACTCTTCGATCTTTAGGAAAATAAACTCTATACAAATAAAAAAAATCTTGAATGAATAAACATTCATTCACATAAACATTAAGTTGTTTGCTTGTGCTAAACCTAGATAGGTAGATATTTGATTGTACCATTATCGCTTTTTTTTTGCGAAATATACTTTTCTATCGCTGCAAGTATTGTATTCACATTTGACATACACAAGTGTTTACTAACTCGTGCTCAGTGAAATCCACCGGTAATAGTAGATAAAGTGTATTCCTTGAATATTACAAATATTTCTTGGAATATATAGACTGACGTACTACTAGTAAACATATGTTTAGATGCAATCTAAGGTAAATGACTCAGGCATACCGTTCTCCATTAAATCCCAAGGTTACAAGTGGCGCTGGAGTCAGACGTGCCAGGGCTAGTCAAGCGTAACCGTTAACTGTATCAAAATAACTGTTTCATTAACGTTGATCATACAATTCAGTGATAACAGTTCATTAGCGTGTCAGGTAGATCGTGTTTCTCTTTCTAAAAACAGGAAAAGAAAAGAGATAACACGAGATTCTAGTGTTTACTTAGATTGTTCGGTTACGTTTTCGAGGATGGGTACTGTGCTGGCTTATCGTTGTTTACAGAACTTGACACAATTTTGATATCAACAGTCCTAATTACACAAGAAAGTGTCCGTTCTACAAAAAATATGAAAAGAAATAAGACTAAAGCGCGGTGCTATAGCTGGGGAATGCGGTCGGGTCGGAAACATATTCAGGCATTGTTACGATGTCGACCGTAGTAAATAAATAATGATTAGTGATATTCTTTACAAACTATTGACGAGCTCGGTGGTCGAATGGTTAGCAATGGCTATTTTGACTCCGAGGTCGCGGGTTCGATTCCCGCACAAGACAAACATGTGCATGAACATGTCTGTTTGTCTTGGTCTGGGTGTTTTCTAGGTATTATAAGTATGTATTTACAAAAAAAAATGTATTTAAGTACATTTATCAGTTGTCTATTACCCATAACACAAGCTTTGCGCTTAATTTGGGACTAGATGGCGCTGTGTAAATTGTCCAGAAATATTTATTATTATTTATCTCTTTTTAATCACGGGTCAAGCCCGGTCATTTGATAGGATCCAACGCGTAGAGGCCCCTTTGAGAAGTTTGATGTAATGTTGTACGCCCGCCGTGACCCGCTCCAGAATATGTCAATGGAACGACATACCCATGAGCAGGTCTCGGCAGGCGTTGAGACTATTGCGAAGTGTGATGGAAAATAAATGGGCTATGGAGATGAGATCTGGGTGAACTTAATACCGGGCTATTACAGAAGAGGGACGGACGCCTGCCATAACTGCTTTTATTGCTAGTTATTTGCGGCAGGCGGTGGCTTGCACTCACTAGATGCCACTTATTGTTTATTATTATTATTATATGATCAAACAAAGATAAATAAATTAGGATAACACTAGTACCTACAATAAAAATAAATTTTACAGTAAACACAGTGACAGTAGTTATGTAAGTACTCTCTCCGAAAGCTTCATAATTGATGAGCAAGAATTGGATGAGTTTTACTAAATCGATGACGAAGATTCATTTGAGGCAAATATATTTTTTATTAAGAATGTAAATAGTGTTTCTTAAACGGTTAGTTCTTCTTTTACATTGGTGGGATTCTTACTAATTTACATTGGTGGGAATAGTATTGCATCACTGCACGGACTGCATCGGAACTGAATACAAGGACGTACTCGTACGTACGTACACTAATTTGTCGTGAAATTAGTAGTAGTTAGAAAGGACTGGCCTTTCTAGAAATTTACTTAAATAATGACGAAGAATAAAAATAAATATAATACAAAACTAGTACAGAAATTTACTTGACATTTTGCGGTATTGCTACGGACACGGTAGCGCTATTATTTATTTTACGGTATTGTCTTCCATTACTTTCCTAAAGTTCTTGATAGCCCGGAATACTACAATATAGTATTTTAACTTTCTTCAATTTTCTAGTGAAAGTAAGCTCGGTTTACCGGCTAATTTAAGAATTTAACGTAGTATAGTAATAATTACCATAAGTTATCTTGCACTAAAGACATTATAATACATCTAGTGACGTAGGCATCCAGAACTGCACTCATGCGTATCGTGCGGTTATTTTATCATGTTTCACGTCCATACTTATGGCCGTACGCACTGTTGTTTAGCTGTCCCCTTAATTCGGATCAACTATTTCGTGCCTTTACTGAAGCAGATGTTGTATCCATAGGAAACACCTGCGTATAATTTTACCGTAGACGAGTCAAAATACGCGTAGCGTATTTGAAAAGTATAATTTAACGTCTTCTTCATCTTTTGAGTTCACTTACATCGGCTACACAATGCAATCTCATGGAATAATTTCTTCAGGTACTGTTTATGAACTGTGAAAGTCCGGATAACATCCGAAATAAACTTCGACACGAGCAATCTTGCAACAATTTTGTACGTTACCGTAGCTAATGATGGATGCAACAAAACGTGAAGTGAAATCTTCTATTTTTCTTGCATAATACCTTGAAAATTACTATAAGGCAACAAATAAATAAATGGATGAATTTACGTAACAAAAAAATTAAATCCTATTTACAAAACCTATAAGGTTCTTGAGTGTTATGACTAAATGCCTTTAATAAAACTATTGTTCTTGGTATCTGTATTGAACATCTCTTCGTCGGATAAATGTAATCTCTAGTTTCCTATCGAGAGGAAGTCAGCTGTCCGGTCCGGTCACGAGAGGTCACTGGTTATTGTCTCATCATTGAATTAGCGAAAGGCCAGCTCGGGACGGGTCGGGTGGGTCGCCGGCGCCCTTTGTCGCATCAGCTGCCTTCATTAACACGTGCTCATTACTATTTGTGTTATGATTCATGGCTTTCGTCTGTAACATTTCAACGTTTACATAACGATGACTTACAGAAGCGAAAGTGGTACTATTAGCCTGTAAGTCATTATCATAATATCAGCCTATATCTGAACGTAGAGGCCATCCCCGATGCTTTCCGCCTAAGGCGATCCGCTGCCTGCTTTCCAAGTCGAGCCGCCTTTTTCAGGTCATCGATCCATTTAAATTGGGGGTATATGGGACTACCGTACGAAGCATTGTAAGGAAGTATTGTATAATAAATAACCATCTACAGAGTTTATTGCAGTTTTAATTTCAGTGAATTTCCATAGAAATAGACAGCTTCTAGCTTGAAAACGAGATACATCTAAAGTTTAACATCTGAGTAAAAACTTTGAAAAAGAAGTAGGTAGATAAGAATAAGTAGTACCAATTTCTGTAAAAAAAAAAAATGCATAGACCCCTGGTAGGTAGGGGCACAGTATAAGTAATAGTACTAACGTAGGGGCTTTCCGCTATTATTACTGCTGGACATCTGGCCGGCTGAATATAAAAGATTTTTGCAACCTTATCTGCCTGATAATTGTTTACTTAAATACAAAAAATATTTGTTGATGTTTTGTTATTTAGTTGTGTAATTTTATTTGGCTCAAATATTTGCCAGTCGCACTTAAACAGGTGAATAAATCAATATTACGAGTGAATGAGCTTGATAAGTTATCAGATATGATCGCCGCTCCGCGGAATTTATCGAGTGTTTGTTATCAACGACAAAAGCATGGTCTAAACGATGATGATATGATGGTCTGGTTATTTGCAAGAGAGGCCATCGTATGTACTAAGGCGAATTCTCATATATTCTAGCCCACGGGAGCGAAATCGACGTTGAGTGGAGCGAGTAAATTCGCTGAGTGTAAATATGTTTTCCATTGATTTCAATGGAAAATGTATTTAATGATCATTCCTCAAGGACATGATCGATCTCTGTTTTTTTTTTCGACACAAACCTCAATCACGTCGAGGTCTTTAAATGGGACAAGTTTCATCAAAATCGGTTTTGTGGTTTTGGAGCCTATTCATTTCCAAGAATGACTTTTCGGCGTATATAAGTGTTCTCCTCGCTCCGCCCGCTTCACTCAATGAAAGTGAAACTTGCGATTATTTGAGTACTAAAGCTTTAATAATTACAAAATTGTACGTAATTATGTCGTTTTCCTGAAAAGTAATCCTCGCCATAAAATTGTATAAACTTTTAGAAGAAGGGCGCCTCTGTCGCCACATTCAACTCCGCATGTCGCGACAGAGACAGACTGTACGGAGAAGTTTCTCAATGTAAGAAGTTTCATCGTTCGAGAGTTACAAAATATTAAATACGATTTAATATTTAATATTTGCTATTTTGAACCACAACGACCTGGATCGTAGAATTAGATTTTTGCATTGTAACTATATATAGTTTCCATTGCAAAAATCTATTAATGCTATACTATGTTTATTAATGCTATGTAATAGCTGTTATTGCTATAGAACAGGTATAAGCTACAGCATCATCAATATTTAAATATATCATAGAGTATATGCTGATACAATATTTTTTCTTCTCTACAAATACAATGACGTGATGAAGAGAAGAGCCCGAATTCATTGTCATACATTCTCGTATCAGTAGGTTAGTGGTTCTCAATTAGGTTTTTCGCCATACCGCCTGAAGAAAGAGCTCAATCTCACGTATCTAAATCATATAGAAATGTCGTAATATTATACGTTTTTACTGATAAAATTTTGTCAGTCAGTGAGATTGTCACGTAATCCTTTGGCGACCTATTATATATACTATACCACTAATGGCGAACTATCGCAGCTGTGGACATCGTCAGAATGTGGTCAGACCTTTACAATTTGAAGTCCCAGATTAAAATTAGTTGTACAACATAATGTCGCGTTCAGATCATAACATTTCGGAATATATACATAGGTTAGGACCTTCGTGACGAGAGTTAAATTCTTAGAATATTATTGAACTATATAGTCAAAATTTTGTCACCGACGATATACTGCGCTCCCTGTAGTACCTACATATAGAACTTGAATGGATGCAGTACAAGCCTGGCCATATCCTTGTCGGAAATAGTAGGCCGTAGACTGCCATGCACAGCCCCAAGCTGGCGCTCGGGTGCAGCGCACCCGTTGCAATCTGGGTAGAGACCGCATCGTTGTCTGCCCCGACCAACGAAATCAAATAATAGTGGAATCTGCGATTTATTATTGAAATAGACAGCCACATAATAATCTTCAAATAACTATTTTCTGCCTGAGTGTGGTAAATTTGTGATAGTGCCGGCATAATAACGGCTATAGGGATTAGGAAATGGAAATTGGTCTATAAGTTTGAATTCCTCAATTATAATTAAACACGCGCTCGGAAAAGTACACATAACAAAAAGGTCGACTAAAAGGGTACAAGATCATCGTAAGCGTATGCAAAGGCGAGCTTATCTCTAGGCGAGATCTCCTCCAGCCAACCTTCACTTGTCGGCCCCCCCTATAAATCCCCCGTTTCCTCGTGGTCATACTAGGTTGTCATATCAGTATGACTACGAGGATATACATGTCCTCGTGGTCATACCATACATTATATTTTCTATATCCTTGTGCCTGGACTATAAGGTATGTAGTAAAGGTGTAAGCTAAAGCATAGGATATCTCAAATATTAAAGGCAAATTCAATTGTAAGATTTAATTTTCTTTATATTAAACTGGAGAAACCTTTCTTGTATCGAAAATTGCGCTCTTCTTGGATCTTCTGATTAGATTCTGATTGAAAGAAATTAATTTAAATGAATTTCTACACTTCCATTTTCTATTACTTCATAAAAAAAACTATTCTACATACTAGAAACAAACTACCTATTTAGGTACCTACTAGAATTAAGTAGGTATTTATACGCAAAAAATTAATTCAAATCATGTTAATAGTAACGGACAAATTTTAGCAACGGATATAAAGCAAGAGAGATCACGAATGGATCTCTAATAAAAATGCTTAAAAAGATAGGAAAATTTTATCAATCAAAATAGTATTTCAGTCGATCGACTGCACTATCGGCATCTCAATTTTAATTTCGTAAGTGAATTATTTATATTTTTATGGGTTACATACATAAATAGATTGAATAGATTTGGTTGATAAATTTTTCCCAAAAGTAATAAAGTAAGACTTACAACAGCGATGAGTTTCCCGCGTACAGTGATTCCAATCATCGGCGCAAAACGGACTTCGACACCTGGCTGAATAACCAGCTCCGCATCCCGCTCCACCAGAAGATCATCCCGGAGGAGATACGGACTACTGTCCGCTTTCCACACTGTCCGTCCCCCCGCTATCACACCCCCTGGCTGCTCCGTCAGCCCAGAACTTTTGTTCAACACATAGGGATCTACATTCCCAACGCTCACGTACTCCTGCCCCCCACAACTACTCACACACCACAACAACACCATAACGGTCCTCCACTTGTATTTCGTGTCACTGAACTGGCTATGTTTCTTTTGCACCCCCATGTCTTTACTGCATTCCATTATCAACTAACTAAACACTACCATTTCACTTTACTACCGCTCCTCACCTGCCCGCAACCTATTTCAACACGTATCCAATCACTATACAGGTAAAACAATGTAATAAAACACGAAACATGCCGGTAAATAAAATATTAATAGTAATACAAAAAGTTATTAAGTTTTATTATTTAATTTTATGAACAAAACAAATTAGTAACGAAACAAAGGTGGGGCTGTTGAAATAAAAACAAGCGAAAATGCGCGCTTCGGCGCAACCGTTGAACAAAGTAGTTTGGCCGGTTTTGTTCGTATGTACAGTGTAGGTTCCACTCCCTCCTCTCTGCCCTCACTCCTCGCTAGCTTGTTTCAAATCAAAAGCCTCCTCCCTCCTCCCTTCCACAACAAACGACCTCCGTCCGTTCCACACCCACAAACGCATTTAATCACGTACGTACAACGGACAGGATATGCACACTGACAAGCACTATCGGTCTATTACTCGCCATTCTTTCCGGCAGCCGGCCCGGTCTGTTTATGGTGCGCTAATATTTTTTTATTAAAAATTGATACCTTAGTAAGTATGATCCGAATGTTTTAGGCATATGTGTTGCATAAAATTAATAATTACACAACTATTTTTAGAATTATAAAAGGTTACAAAACAAACATGACAAATTTACTTATAGCAACATTACAATCCATTCATTCATCATTTTGTATTTCTGTAAGCAGGTTAGCCAACCTCAGATTATTAGATTACAGCAAAAGTGGATTCTTTGGCGGGAACTTGTTGCGCGCGTTTGTGCTTCTATACAAATTTTCTTATGTTTAATGTATGAACAATGATAATTAAATTTTGCATAGCGCAAGAACTATTAGGAAATATTTTTTGTCTGTAAATTCTGTTACTTTATTATGAGTATACATCGTTATCACGCGGGCATTTTAGTGCAGATTATAATCGGTTTATGCCGATGTGTTGGTGGTCTCATCATAACACTATCCTGTAATCTGTTTTCTTATACATATGATACAATACAAAGCGTTCAGGATACATTACAATGCTTTGTTAAATGCCGTGCCATGGTGTATATCATACTTTATTGATAAAATTCTATCGCAGTAGTATAACATACATTTTGTATATTGTAGATTACATTAAATTTGTTACTGTAAAGTCTTTAGACGTTTTGTTAGTAAATTTCAGTAACATGTAGGTGTAGGTATGTTGGGCATTTGAGTTTGATTTCTGATTCCGACGCCTATTTCGAATCTGATTTTGTTTCGATTTCATATCTACTTCGACCTGCGCTTTTCTACATCATCGCAGCAACTCAGTCGCTGAAGCACTTTGGATAGGTTCACATGACGACAACTTGATTGGATGAATAGTCATTGTGTGAACGCAGCCAACGACCCAGTCGCTACAACAACTCCCTCTCTACACCGCATCGCCTACTTTTTGGTTAAATTAATTCGAAGTTTTTGACTTATCTACCTAATAATTTCATTCTATTGATGTGTGGATGTGTTTTTCATCCAGCCATAGGTCCGATTCCTTATATGTTCAACCATTACGTTATTTATTTACTTAAACTTCGTGTACAATAAAAGGGTATACAGATGGACTAAATGCTTTATTTAAGTATTCTCTACCAGTCAACCTCAGGGTGATGCAGAGATAAGACATGGCAGGTGCACAAGGAGATATTTAAACATGTGCAAACATTTTATAAAATTAACATTTACATTTATAGATAATAATAAAATAATTTATAGATACATAATTATACATAATACATACACGTATGTAAGGTACCTACACCAAAAAACATTAAATTTTGACATGTTTTTTTGTTTTCAATATTTCCTCGTATACATTAGGAATGCCAGATCTGAATCGATATTCTATAAGATCGATTCCACAAACATTCAATTTCAATTAGATTGAATGTCTGTGATCGATTCACGGCAATACGATCTACCTATTCTTTTTAATCGATATAACTGTATGCGATCTACACTCAAATCGAATCGTATGCCTGGAAAATTATATGAGAAAAATCGTATCAATGAAAACCATAATGATATTTTGTGATCCTTCTCAACAACAACAGAGTATATACAACAAACTAATAATATACCTACCTTCCTTGATTGAAGTTAGTTTCGAATTACATAAGAGACTGTGTCATGTATGGCCGATTATGAAATATGGAATTAATGAAAGTGTGTTATTATTTTGTTTATTATAAGCAATTTGTTGGTGGTCTCAGAACACTATCCTTTAATTTGTTTTCCTTTCATTGTACATATTATTATGATACAATACAAAGGGTCTAATGTGGACGTGACATATTATTTTAAAACACTGTTTTTAATATGGCTTCGCCAAAAGTAACCGTATATTATGTAAACTTATGTTTACATAAAATCATGACTTTGCATGCATATTGTGTCCATTTATTATATTTATTAAATTATAATACGATTTTGCGAGATCGAATGGCATCGATTCAATGCAATACGATACAAATCGATTCACGAGATTACAATTCATTACGATTCATACGCCATCATTTCAAAAGATCGATTCAAAACAAACGATCGGGCATCCTTGGTCTAAACATCACAAAATGTATTAAGATTTTTTTATACCGTTATGGTAACCAACACGCATACGGCCTGCCTGATGAAAAGCAGTTACAGCAGCCGAATAAGAACTCGATGTGTACTTGACCATACGACAGTAGAGAAAATTTAATTTCTCGTTCTGTCTCACTCTCTCCCTGCCGACTTTAATCGGAGTGTTACAAAGCCGAACGTTACGACTCAGTCTCTCTTATAGAGGTTTATACTTCAAAAGTCTGAAGTTTCAGCCGAAAGTTTACATTTTTCATTTTTAAGTAGGCTCCTAGTTTAAAAGTTAGGTACAAATAATTTAAAAATAAACCACAACTTATAATGACAGAGCCCGTTGATATGGTTTTCTAAAAATATTTTCCTTTTCTATCTTGCCCTAACATACACGTATATAAATTGTACATAGTCTTTCTCTTTTACATCACTTACATAATATATTCGTTTTTTATCTTTTTCATACTTTAGCGTAGCGAAAAATAGTACATTATATATAGTACAGAATTAGGCACTATTCCAGCTCTATTTAATGGCGTAATTTTAAATATCTTTCAATAACTTAAATTAAATTTTATTACGTTAAATTTTACCTTGGGTACGCTACTGTCACGGACAATGTAGAGCGGAAAAGTTAAGCTATTGAAGGTTGGTAGTACAGCGCGTTAATATAATATTCGTTCTTTCATTCACTCCGTTCGCCTTTTTACAGAAGTTTCATCGATTTGTTTCATCTCCATAAAACAAAATAATTTAAAAATTATTATTGTTCATAGAAATCATAAATTTATTGTAAATTGTATTACATAAAAGTATATCCCTTTACTTTTACACGTAAGTACCATTTTGATTCACTCTTTCCTATGAAATTTACGCTTAGCTTGTTGGCGTGGCATTTGACGACATTTTGTTTTATTCATTGTATCTAATTATTTATTTGTGACGCATTTACGCCGTTAGAACGAATAATGTTAAAAATAAAGTGATCTATGCTATGATTGAGGTTATATAAATCATAACGTGTAATTATTTCGTTTCATGTTTTATAAAAATACAACCTCTATTTCAGAAATTTCACAATGAGCTCAGGAGGTACTCGCGTGTATGTCGGTGGACTCGTGGAGGGTATCAAAAAAGAAGATCTAGAGAGGGAATTCGATAAATATGGCAAATTGAACTCTGTTTGGGTCGCACTCAATCCCCCTGGTTTTGCATTCATAGAATTTGAAAACATGCAGGAGGCGGAAGATGCGTGTAGCGCGATGAACGGCTTCGAGATGCTAGGCGCGACATTAAAGGTCGAGTTATCCAGGAAGCGGGACGGCCCACGCCGAAACGGAGGCGGTGGTGGCGGCAATTTCAGAGGCGGCCGCGGTGGCAATTTTAGGGGTGGACGCTCGTTTGGCGGCCCTGGCGGTAACAGATCATTCAACTCTTCGTATGGCGGGGGCCGACCTTCTTTCAATCGCAACGGACAGGGCAACGGCTACGGCTCAGGAAATGGTGGTGGCAATTTCAGATCTCGGTCGCCGCTTTCTCGGTTTTAATTTAGTTTTAGATTTAAGTTAGGTAATAGTGTTATCGTAATCTGAAGCCTTCCAAGTGTTAAAATTCATTGTCTGATAATACTGGGGGGTAATACTCGGGAGAGTTCAATTTGATGTCTCAAGGAATTAGAGGTAATGCTTTTTTTATTTCAAACTAGTGTTGAATAAATATTATAAAACTTTCTTTTCTATCGTTGAATACATACACGATATTGTTTCAACAGTGGAAAGGTTTTGTAACGTAGTTGCTATTTTCAGAATTATTCATATACGTGTTATGTATAAGATTAAATTGTCAGTAGATATGTGTAAGTGGTGTCACGGTAAAGAATGTAACTGCACCAAGTAAATAGAATTTAAGATATTATTTTGTGTATCCAGGAATATTAAACGGCAGTAGTATTTGTATCATTTTCATGTTTTTATGCCCATTATGTATGTAGATCTTGTAAATTGATGAGATTTTTTTACTGGAATTCTCGATTCTGACAGGTTGACAATGAACTAGTCTGATGGCATTTGTATAGGATTATGTAAACAATGAATTCCTGATTTGTATATTAGATTTTTGTTGCAGTTCCTTGGTTTGATGCTCTCAAGACGTCTAATTCTTCGAGAGATATTCATGAACAACCTTCAGTGATCATTTAACATTTTGCCTAAATACCCTACTTCTAAGTTACATATAAATAAATGATTATGAATAATTAAATTTTTCATTTAAATGTTTTTATTGCATATAAAAGGATTCAATACACTTATTACTAAGTATAAATAAATTATGAGGGGCTGCTGAGACAAGCCATGAGAAGTTCCATTTTATTCAGGAAGTTTTTGCCTTCCATCTTCTCAAGTTTGATTTCCTTGAAGGCTCCACCGAGGTTTTCCCACTTTTTGTCTTGCACCAATTCACTTGAGAAGAAGTCTTTCCGTGGAGATTGAGCAATAAACACTTGGATCCCGACAGATGGTTCACATCTTATGGCTATCATTCTATCGCCTATAACAAACAAACAATGATTAATACACAGTTTCTATATATAGAATAAATAATTAGAACTTGTGTAGTTATGATCATGTCAAGCTTGACACTTGGACTCTTATGCAGAATAGATCCAACCAACAAAGTATGTCAAATTGAGAAATACATTGAAACTTCAAATCGAGTTTTATATATCGCAACAGATTCTAGCAAATATGCTTCCCAAAACATTGTTATTCCTATTAAACTTTAAATAGCTTTAACTTAAAAGTAACAAAATGTTGGTTGGATCTATTCTGCATAACGGTCACTTGATCTTGCGCCATATATAATAAAGCTAAAATTGGACTATGAGTTTCGGATGCCATGTCCTCTTAGATGTACACAATAAACATTGTAATGTTTTCTTTTAGGAAATTACAATTTGCATTACAAGCAGACGATAAGCCTGGGTAATTGAGCAGGGAGTGTTGCATGTGTTATGATTAAACTAAACCAAGTTTGATATGTACCATTGGGTGATGCAAGAAGACATGAAGATGCATTCCCGAGAGGTTCAACAGGTCCGGAGCCGAGGTGGGAGCTGCTCGCCAGTAGCTGCCAGCCCATGCATCGACCCACTGCCTGCACTGCTGTCATTTGGTGTTGGTATATCTGCAAAATACACAACAATAATTATGCTTTGTAGCCGCAATTTGTAGTAAACTATATATATTTCTGAAATTCAATTTTGCCTAAAGCTTTGATCTCTTGATCGTGCCGCACGACGCCGCGACATGCGGCGCCAGACATATTATTGTATGAGAAACGTCTAGAATGGTCTCGTGTTCCGTCGAACTATGCGTCAGCGTCGAAGGGTGAGCGCGGTGAGGTGGGGAGAGGGTACGCCGCCGCACTGCGCGGCGTCGTTCTCGTTCATCGCAGCGGTGTGCGTCACGGGTTTACAATGGATTTATTGGACGACAATTTAATAGAATTAATTCTCAATTATCCTTCCGCATATAAAAATAAAGACAAAACATAAAAGATTAATAGTCAAAGAAAATTGCTTTAAATTATTAGTTAGTAGCTGCGGCAAAATCAACAGACCACTTTCCCGCAGAGACAACGCTGCGTTGAGCCGCATACCGCCGCGTTGTGCGGCACGATCAAGAGACCGAAGCATGGAACGGTTTTTATTACTTATACTATGTCGGAACATAAATTTGGGTATCATGAAATGAAATTGTGGCACAGTAGTTTTTTCCTCCCAAGTGTTAGCCCTGTTCAGATCCGTTAATAAACTAATGTTTAATATGCTTAGCCGCACACACATAATGCGCGTATTGCCCGATGTAAAGTTTATCGCGATGTACAAACGCAAAAAATCAATATGGACGCCGCGATAACTCTGTATCAATTTTATAGCAGCAAATAATATTTTTTACATTTATGTCATCTAAAAAACAAATTAAAAGCAAGAAAAGGGAGAAAAAAAAAGTATAGTTATTCCAACCCATGTTACACTTCAGTTATATTATACACTGTAGTTACATCTAACACGTCCGCTAGGAACGATGAGTGCGGGACGACTGAAGTGTGGCCGCGCAAGCGAAGTACATCGCGATAAAACCCTTTGATGTGCGAGAGTTTACCGACAGCGGAGCCATGTGCCCGAAGTGTCGAAGTATTCGCGAATATTTGGCTACAGCCCGGATATTCGCGTTATCGCGATGAGTGCGGCCTAAGCTTCCGGGAACTCTATTTTGTGAAAAATTAAATGGATCTATATAAATCGGGCTATCGATGGTGACACTACTCGAATTTGTTCTGTTTGATTTTCGGAATTAAGTATAGGGTGATGAAAGAATCCTACAGGCAGTGGAAAACTTTTTTCTATGAATGTGATCTAGTTGAAATATAGTTAGGGCTATGCTATCTAAATTATACAAAACAGACACACAATTATACAAACTTTACTTCATAGTAACGTAGTAGTATTGTAGTAGTATTATAAGTGATCAAGTTGAAATATAGTTTTATAATTAGGGCTTATTGATAGACCATTAAAATATACAAATCTTAATATAACTTATGAAACATTTTAAAAAAAGATTAGGAACAAAGACAACGATATATAATATTTCATAATGTCACCCTATGATCATGCCTTTTATGCGTAATCGTGAAATGACTTTAACAAGCAGGCGCGGATCCAGCCTTCAAAAATGGTTGTGGGCACAGCCAGCCAAAAAACCCGAAATTGGTTATTTTAAATTTTATTAAGGCATAGCGTTTATTTTCATCAGCCTATCGATCTCAATAGACCGTGAAAGTGTGACGTTACAGGTATATTAGGGTTGTGGGCACGCCCACAACGGTGGATCCGCCCTTGTTAACAAGGTTCACTTACATAAATTAAAAATTGCTATCGGACGTCATGATAGGCATACAGGCTTTTGTCGTGAGTGCCTATATACATAGATTATACAAAATAACATTGAAGTGCACGACTGACATAGCTAGGTAACTAACTGCCAATAAAATTTTGAGAATTTTATTACTATAAAATTAAACATAGGAGGTATTAGGGCGTTAATGTAAACACCAAATACGGTGGTGTTTGTGTAAGTAGAAACACAAACTCCATCTGATTACCTGATAATGACCGGCGAAACCGGTCGTGAACGTGGAACACATGAAACGTGGAACAGTACAAGTGTTTAATTATAACATTATGATAATAATGTTCCACCAAGTGGCAACAATCAACAGTATCAACTTTATTAGTTAATGTTAACGGTCAGCCGATACACCAAATATGTTGTTTAATATGTCTTTGTGTCACGATGTCATGAATATCACGTCGGGGTCACCACTTGAGCATACTCAACAGTGACACTCACGAGACGTATCTCTGTGTCGTCTCTGTTGTGGAGGTGACGTGGAAGTGATAATGAGATTCAACACTTAAGTAGTTTAGAAGAGTTTATTAGGGTCCAGATAAGTAGTTACAAATTACAAGTGAAATAGCGCACGAAATGCCCTAACTTGGTGACGGCACAGAGACTACTGCCTGTGCAGTAGTCGGCCACAACGGGAACGCCTGACGCTGCAAAATGTAATATGTGACGTCGTTACAATGTGGTAAGTGGATAGTCTGCTAGTATTTTAATACAAAAGCAAACAAAACGTTTGTTACGTATTTATTAAGTTTCCCGCTAAGTTTTTTTTAATAACGTAATATTTCGGTTCTGATGAATGACACTCGTGTCTCTTTTGTATAATTTTGATATAGATATTACTATGAAAGTGATCAAGTGGAAATATTAGTTATATTTCCACTTGATCACTTTCATAGTAAAGTTTTCTGTTGCCTGTAGGATTCTTTTCATCAGACTATAATTCTGAAAATCAGATGGAACAAATTCCAGAGTGTCACGATCGATAGCCCGAATTATATAGATACATTTTATGTAAAGACCTCGCACAAAATAGGTGTTCCCGCTAAGTAGGTACCCATAGACATGCTTGAATAGAGGCAGCAACCAAAACGACAGTGAATAGTGTAGTTCATTGCAACCGTAAAAGTACGGCTCAATTTATACTGCTGCGGAATGGAATGGAAGCGTCGAATTTGTTGGAATACGCGCGCAAATTCGTTGGAATGCGCGCGCAAATTCGTTGGAATGCACGCGCAAATTCGTTGGAATGCGAGCGTATTCCATTGATGTGACCAACCCGACCGACTCCCCGTTCGCGCCAGATGCCGCGGACTCCACAGGCAGCGCCGCGGCGCACACTATCTATGGGAATTCTCGAGAATGCGCGACGATTCGCCAAAAGACGCGAGATCTTTTTGGCTCGTATTTAAATTAATACGTTATGCAATTGACATAAAGTTCAATATGCTATGTACAATTTTGTCGTATTAAGACGTTTCCATTCCATTCCACGGCGGTGTAAATAGAGCCTACAGCTGTCTTGAAGCTCACGAGAAATTTAATGAGAAATGTTTAGCAGGTCTATGAAGCTTTGGAATTTCACCCCACCCTCTTCTCCAGTTCTCCCTTGAAATAATAATAATAGGGGGAGGGTGTGTGCATACAAATACGTAGTTACTTATACTGGGTCTATAGTGATATTGATATCTAATGCAGTGACAAATGCTTGGGGTTCTTTAAAAAGGGTGTTGTGAAGAGAATTTTATTAGTTTTTACATTTTGGTTAACCTTAGTCTATGTTAACCTTTTAAACGCTTTACTTAATATCACTTGTCGTGCCCCCAGCGCCAGGCACAGTAAAACGATAAATAAATACCTACAACTAATAGAGATGTTCAGTATATATATCGATATTGGAAATGCATCTCTTTCGAACGCTTACAGTTTAATTTAAATATCTTAACATATGGAAAGCGTTACTTTGTAATTTAATAATTTTATTTATAACACAGTAGAACCTCTATAAGTCGAACCTCGATAAGTCGAAAACCTCTAAATCTCGAAGAAATGTTCAGAGGCCCGATTCTCGTAATGAAATTCCCAACGGCACCGGAACGACTTGGTCTCGTCCCTCTTTGGTTTATCTATTTTACAACGTGCCAGAGAGGGAGCGGGCGAAGTCGTTACGATGCCGTTGAGAATTTTATTACGAGAATTGGGCCTCTGTTCCCTTCCCTTCAAACACCAAAACCTCCATTACTCGAAATCTCAACCCTCTATTAGTCGAAATAATCACTGAGAATTTTAGGGTGTAAGTGGTTTATCAACATCTTTGAACCAAAGCCAACTTCACCTGCACGTGGTGCGCCCTGCTGACTGACAAACGAAGCTCTGGCGAAAAGAGAGGTCGGGAGCGTAATTGTAAGCTACCCGACTGGGGAATGTACCTCCACCTCACAGAATACCGCAGCCAAATAACAATTCCGTTGAGGGTTGTTGTGTTCCTGTGAGTGAGTGAGGTCACCGGAAAAGAAGGAGATGCTGCGTTGGCAGCGGGGGTGGCGGCGCGCAAGTGATATATTATGTTGCGAGCGTTAATACGGTTACGGTAACTGCTTCACATCAGGCGGGCCGTATGCTTGTCTGCCACACGACGTATTATAAAAAATAATAATAAAAAAAGTGAGTCCCGCCAAGCCATTTTGGTACCTATTTTCCCTCCATAACTCGAAAAATTACTTGTATTAGTAAGTATTTTGGTAAAACAATGAAACAAAAGCGTATAAAGAAAATTGTATCGATGACACTTATGAAACACGTCTAATGCAGCACAACACTAATGGAAAATTCCAGAAGGCGGCACTCTTTTATGACGTCAGAAGCGAGCGTGTTTCTCCGCTCGTGGCTACAGGAATACTTATAACATTCGTTCAAAAAGATGCAGACTAGGGATGGGAATTGTCAATTCAGTTTTGTTCATTCACTGACAGTTTTGGGCTTTATTCATTTAAAACAAAATAAAATAAACTCATTTATTTCTACAGTAACAATTGCTTTATTTGTTTTATAATAAACTAGCTTTCGCCCGCGGCTTCGCTCGCGTGACATTCGGGGCAATACTCATTAATCAATAGAAGTACTCGTGTAAAATTTAGGATAAAATAGTCCAACTAATCCCGTTTTCCCATACAAACCAACTAATCTCGTTTTCCATACAAACTTTGGACCTCCGTTTCACCCTCTTAGAGGTAAAATTTGAAAAATCTTTTTAAGTAATTCATGTCCACTACGTTATATTTTCAAATCGATGCCATTGTCGTAATTAACGTCCCAGAAAACCATAGAATCAACTTGATATTATGACATTTCAACCCCATTGCACCCCTACAGAGTTGTCACGTCGGCTATGTTGAATTATTAAATAGTTGTTTTTTTCGTAATCAGCGACCCGATATACTATAAAAACAATACCTATGACGATTTTCAGACTTTTTCACCACATTTTATACATTTCAACGCCATCGCACCCCAATAAGGGATGATAGTCAAGTTACCGCCCTACGGGTACAATAAATAACAATAATAAGTAATTTCTGGGATAAAAACTATTTTAGTTATGACCTTTCCCAGGACTCAAGGTAACTCTTAAGCAAATTTTATTTAAATCGGTCCAGCGATTTAAGCGTGAAGAAGTAACATACATTCTGTCGCATTTATAATATTAGTATGGATTGGCGTTCCAAAAACCCGTAAAAACGACACATGTAGTGAGTTATAGACATTTCAACCTCATCGCACCTCAATAGAGGATGATGGTCACGTTAGCCACGTTTTCGTAATCAGCGACCCGATAAACCATAAAAACAATACCCATGACGATTTTCAGACTTTTTGACCCCGTTTTACCCTTATAGGGGTTGATATTTTCAAATCGATGCCATTTTTGTAATTGACGTCCCAGAAAACCATAGAATCAACACTCATATTGATATTATGACATTTTAACTCCACCGTACGTTGTTGGATTATAAAATAGTTGTTGTTTTCGTAATCAGCGACCCGATAAACCATAAAAACAATACCCATGACGATTTTCAGAATTTTTCACCCCGTTTTACCGCTTTAGGGGTTGAATTTTGAAAAATCCTTTCTTAGTACACCCTTAGACATCATAAGGAAACTACGTGTCAAATTTGGAATCTCTAGACCTAGCAGTTTGGGCTGTGCGTTGATATATATCAATCAGTCACTCAGTTTCTACTTTTATATATTCCAAACCCCATCGCATCCCCACAGGGGTGATTTTATGTTACGTCGGCTATGTTAGATCATAAAATAGTTGTTGTTTTCGTAATCAGCGACCCGATAAACCGTAAAAACAATACCCATGACGATTTTCAGACTTTTTCACCCCATTTTACCCCTTAAAGGGTTGAATATTGAAAAATCCTGAAACAAGTGTTTACTCATTTATCTACAGTAGTACTCGTGTAAAGTTTCGGATAAAATAGTCCAACTAATCTCGTTTTCCCATACAAACCAACTAATCTCGTTTTCCATACAAACTTTGGATCCCCGTTTCACCCCCTTAGGGGATGAATTTTGATAAATCCTTTCTTATTGTACCCCTAGACTTCATAAATAATAATTAATACTTTATTTGGAACAAAGTTGTTATATACAAATTCAACAATTGTAACGATGACATCTGCAGTAGTATAGAACTGTGTCGCAGATATCAACGCTCTCCTCCGAATATAATTCAAACACAAAAGTGAGCACTATAGTCTTTAACATATTATTGTAGCTATATTTATTACAAAAAAAGAACAAAAATAAACCTAATCTTCTTTAGGAAACGGATATGTAGGGGTGTTAAATGTTGTGTGTTTTTGGTGTGAGTGCGTGTGTGTGTTCGTGTATATGTTTGTGTGTCGTGTGTGCATTTGTGTGTGTTTGTATGTGTGTTGTGTGTGTGGCTGCGTGTATGAATTATATCACTGTACTTTTTAGAAATTATTTTGCGGTTATGCAAAACAAGAAAAGTTATGTGACTTATAACGCTTTTTGAGTGGTTTTAAAGTTAGTATTGTGCGTGATGATGGATAATCATTTGTATTCATATTCAATATATTTGTCAGTTTGTGAGTTTGTTTTTGTGTGTTTGGTTATGTTTATCTTCTGCTAATATGTTTACTGTTTACTCAATAATTTTCAATAGACCTTCAGTTTCCTCGTAAGACAATGATTTTAGCCATTCAACACATTTCAATTTACATTTATATGACGGGAGCGGATAAATATTTAATTGTCTATTCAGTCTATTGTACAACATGGGTCCGATGTAACTGTAATGACGACTGGCGACCGCCGTACGACGTTTTTCTGTTGGACAAACGATATCACGTCTACGTTTAAACATGATTTTGGGATCATAAAACAGCTGGGTGTGTTTTCTTAGGATAGTGTGCAGTATAAAAAGCTGCCGCACAGTAAGTACTTGGCACAAAGAGTAAAGATCTAATGTGGGGAAACGAATAGGTTTTTTTGTGAGTACCTTTAAAACTGCACGTTGAGTCCTTTCGAGTCTTAATAAATAAGATTTAGCTGAACCACCCCATGCTGTCACACAATAGGTTAAAATAGACTGTGCCAATGCGCAATAAACATTCTTTAAACAACGGAAGTTAGTCACCAACCTAAGTTTTTTAAAAACAAATATTAATTTTCTAACCCGCGAAGCAACCGAGTCAATATGCAGTTTCCAAGACAATGCACCGTCTATTATGACGCCGAGATATTTGATAGAAAAGGCGCGCTCAATGGGTACACAGTTACAATTTGATAAATTTGCATCTCTAGAACAGATGTGAGCCCTAACAGAGAACGATAAAGGTGCCAGGGAGGATAGATGGGGAGAAAAAGCAATGCACTTGGTTTTGTTAACATTTAGTGTGAGCACATTGGCGCACATCCAGTCCATAACCCGTTTTAAAGCCTGTTCTGAATAGTCGCGAACCTCATTCCAATTTCGGCCATGAACTAGAAGTGCTGTGTCGTCAGCGTAAGTAATAATTTTGCAGTTTGGAAGCTTCAACTTGCATAACTGATTTATTTGGATTATAAAATAGTTGTTGTTTTCGTAATCAGCGACCCGATAAACCATAAAAACAATACCCATGACGATTTTCAGAATTTTTCACCCCGTTTTACCGCTTTAGGGGTTGAATTTTGAAAAATCCTTTCTTAGTACACCCTTAGACATCATAAAGAACCTACATGCCAAATTTGGAATCTCTAGACCCAGCAGTTTGGACTGTGCGTTGATATATATCAGTCAGACACTCAGATTCCTCTTTTATAAATTTCAGTCCCCATCGGACCCCCTTAGGGGTGATTTTATGACACGTCGGCTATGTTGGATTATTAAATAGTTGTTTTTTTCGTAATCAGCGACCCGATATACCATAAAAACAAAACCTATGACGATTTTCACACTTTTTCACCACATTTCAGACATTTCAACGCCATCGCACGCCAATAGGGGATAATGGTCACGTTACAGCCCTACGGGTACAATAAATAACAATAATAGGTAATTGCTGAAATAAAAACTATCATAGGTATGTCCTTCCCCAGGACTCAAGCTATCTCTCAACCAAATTTCATCTAAATCGATCCAGCGATTTAAGCGTGAAGAGTAACAGACATTCTGTCGCATTTATAATATTAGTATGGATTGGCGTTCCGAAAACCCGTAAAAACGACACATTTAATGATATATATAGACATTTCAACCTCATCGCACCTCAATAGAGGATGATGGTCACGTTAGCCACGTTGAATTTTAAAATCGTTGTTGTTTTCGTAATCAGTGACCCGATAAGCCATAAAAACAATACCCATGACGATTTTCAGACATTTTGACCCATTTTACACTTTTCAGGGTTGATATTTTCAAATCGATGCCATTTTTGTAATTGACGTCCCAGAAAACCATAAAATCAACACCCATATTGATATTATGACATTTCAACCCCACCGCACCCCCACAAGCTATTTTGGATTATTAAATAGTTGTTTTTTTCGTAATCAGCGACCCGATAAACCATAAAAACAATACCCATGACGATTTTCAGACTTTTTCGCCCCATTTTACCCCTTTAGGGGATGAATTTTGAAAAATCCTGAAACTCGTGTTTACTCATTTATCTATAGAAGTACTCATGTAAAGTTTCGGATAAAATAGTCCAACTAATCTTCTTTCCCCATACAAACTTTGGACCCCCGTTTCACCCCCTTAGGGGATGAATTTTGAAAAATCCTTTCTTAGTGCACCCTTAGACATCATATGGAATCTACATGCCAAATTTGGAATTTCTAGACCCAGCAGTTTGGGCTGTGCGTTGATATATATCAGTCAGACACTCAGGTTCCTCTTTTATATATTTCAATCCCATCGGACCCCCTCAGGGGTAATTTTATGACACGTCGGCTATGTTGGATTATAAAATAGTTGTTGTTTTCGTAATCAGCGACCCGAAAAACTATAAAAACCCTACCCATGTCGATTTTCAGACTTTTTCACCCCATTTTACCCCTTTAGGGGTTGAATATTGAAAAATCCTGAAACACGTGTTTACTTATTCATCTACAGTAGTACTCCTGTAAAGTTTCGGATAAAATAGTCCAACTAATCTCGTTTCCCCATACAAACTTTGGACCCCCGTTTCACCCCCTTAGGGGATGAATTTTGAAAAATCCTTTCTTAGTGTACCCCTAGACTTCATAAAGAACCTACGTGTCAAATTTGGAATCTCTAGACCCAGCGGTTTGGGCTGTGCGTTGATATATCAGTCAGTCAGTCAGTCAGTCAGTCAGTCAGGACTTTGAATTTTATATTTATAGATAAGTCAGTATAAACAGAAATAGTTTGATTTATGTGGATTTTTGTATCTGTCAATCATTGTTTATGCCCCATCCCTACTAACGGAATTTTCCGGCCGTGGCGCTAGACATCAATACACTTTTCTAAAAATACTATCAGTAATTTATTTAACTTTAGTCATTAATTTTAAGTCCTATAATAAAGAAACTTAAGTGTAATCAATTGTAAATAATAACTTCATTATCTATTTATCAAGTAATGAACACTATTTTTATATAATACAGAGCTATTAAACAAAAAGGCAGATTTACTGAGTAGTGGTATTTGAGCGTAAAAATCCGTCCTTGGCGAAATGGGCACGAAAATATTTGGCGGATTAATCCGCTCGTGGCGGTTAAAGGGTTAAGACTAAGGTTAATCAAAATGTAAAAAATGTTCCCTGTTCTTCGTAGCCTACAAAAAACCTGTTTTTTCTTGTGATAGTAAAAAGGGACAGCGTGACATAACAAAGAAAAAAAAACGGGTTTCACTCCAGGAATGCCGCCAGAAGTGAAAACTTGAACATTAACGTTGTGCAGTTTTGAATATTTTGGAATGGTTAGGGAACCATTTCGCACGAATTGCTTTATTGATCAGTATAAAAGTACTATCATTTATGTGGTAAAATACAATATTAATTTATTGCGCTATCGTACACAAACATGATGATTTATATTACATTAAAAATAAACAGCAGGAGCAGGCATACATTTTCGCCGCGCGGTAGAAAGAGAGGGGGATATTACTTCCTCTTCTACGCCGCGCCGGCGGTCTACTCTCCCTCCGTCTTACGAATTTTCGATCAGGTCACGTGTCCTGACGCGAGTTTATCATTTTTTACCCATCCCAAAATGTACACAACGCCGCTAAAGAAGTTTTCACTTCAAAAGTAGACACGGATCTAAATTTATTAGCGGTTACTACACTATTGCTTTTGCTGTTACTTATACTGTGATGGTACTTAGCAACATGAGACTTTCTATACAAAAGTGCTCA
This sequence comes from Hypsopygia costalis, assembly GCA_937001555.2. Taxonomy (NCBI): domain Eukaryota; kingdom Metazoa; phylum Arthropoda; class Insecta; order Lepidoptera; family Pyralidae; genus Hypsopygia; species Hypsopygia costalis. The sequence continues at coordinate 23,078,199 of OW443338.2, read as the reverse complement.
AAAAAAAAAACAGGACGTTACAATTAATTTAAGTAGGGTTGCCACCCGCCTGGGTTTCCTCGGATTTATCCTAGTTTCGAGAGCATCCGGGCGGGGGTTTAATTTATAATCCGGGCTCATAATTTTTAAATGCCACTGGTTACCGACCGTCGCGCTCGCGTAACTACATGTACGGGTTTTAAGCTTCAAAATCCGGAGTTTTAAACGCTTTGAGTCCTGCTTACCAGATTTCAGGGATGGCAACCCTAAATTCAAGCAATATTTCACACGTTGAATACTCTCTTAATATACAATACCTGACAGTATATGAGATCCCTTAGTTCCTGCAGCTCGTAGGACAGATGGCGCACTTTCCCGTCGCGACATATACACTTCAGCGTCTTTTCGCCGACGTGCACCACCAGGGAGGTGCGACACACCGCGTCATACCTTCAAAACATATGATTATCTTTATTTCTAGAAAGTATCCTATGTCGTTCCTCCATGGTTTAACCTGTCAAATCCAATATCCAAAATTTCATCAAAATTGGTTCACCATTTTCAAAGATTGCAAACATACAAAAAATCAATCTTCTTTTTTTTTAATAATATATTATAAAAAAATTCTTTGTATTCATGTTTTAATAGTAATCTGTAAATCTCTATGAAGTTAGTTTATGGCAATTATCTCAATTAAGGTAGAAACTTGTGATGTGTCGGTTTATTTGAATGACAATCAAATAGTTTTCTACATTTTCGCATTCCACATAACCCTCTTCCCGAGTTATCAAAAGAGATTTGCATCATTTGTGAGAGTTGGGGAATAAATATATGTCCCAGCTGATTAATAGTCATTCAATTGAACGTTTTATGTTCAACATTACGACTGACTAAAACACATAATGCCATAATGATTCAACAATAAAACTAGGTGTGTTCAAGAGCTAGACGTAACAATTGAATGACGATTGTAACTAGTTCGCTGCGCAATATATACAATAAAGTAAATAGTAAATTTACTTTATTGTATATATTGTATATATTACTTTATTGTATTACGGTCAAATTGAGAAGAAAATAAAAGAGGTAGGTAATATATTATTATTTATGTCAATTTTTTTCTAAATCCGTTCAGACGTTTAATCATGAAAGAGTAACTAATAAACATCCATTGTCACACGATTGTAAGACTCTTTTGATGAATAAACATATATTTCTAACAGAGTAAAATATGCAAGAATATAATAATAATAATAATAAGTCCGCAGGGCAGCTTGTGTGGCGAGCTGTTGTGTGAGTAGCGACACCACGGACCCGAGTCTCCAGAGAGTCGGTCAGGGCCTTCGTCTCCGACGTGTCTTCTTCGGTCGGAGTGTAAACACAAGAAGGCCCGCAGGACTCTCAGCTCTGGCTTGCCTTCATTGGCCGTCCAGAGAGGAGCCGCTAGAGCTATATGCTCCAGGGGTGGAAGTGTTAAAGGGCATCACGCCGCGAGTAACTTCGGAGAAAGCGCAGCACACCTCTCGACATCCCTGAGTCACTCACACCGGTGTTGCCTCCGGCCGATTTCCTGGCATTTCGGAGGCCCATCTAGTGAGTGGCAAGCCACCGCCTGCCGCAAATAACTAGCAATAAAAGCAGTTATGGCAGGCGTCCGTCCCTCTTCTGTAATAGCCCGGTATTAAGTTCACCCAGATCTCATCTCCATAGCCCATTTATTTTCCATCACACTTCGCAATAGTCTCAACGCCTGCCGAGACCTGCTCATGGGTATATCGTTCCATTGATATATCCTGGAGCGGGTCACGGCGGGCGTATAACATTACATCAAACTTCTCAAAGGGGCCTCTACGTGTTGGATCTATATCCCCGCGTATGCCTATCAAATGACCGGGCTTGACCCGTGAATTAAGAGAGATACATAATAATAATAATAATTGTCCGCAGGGCAGCTTGTGTGGCGAGCTGTTGTGTGAGTAGCGACACCACGGACCCGAGTCTCCAGAGAGTCGGTCAGGGCCTTCGTCTCCGGCGTGTCTTCATCGGTCGGAGTGTAAACACAAGAAGGCCCGCAGGACTCTCAGCTCTGGCTTGCCTTCATTGGCCGTCCAGAGAGGAGCCGCTAGAGCGATATGCTCCAGGGGTGGAAGTGTTAAAGGGCATCACGCCGCGAGTAACTTCGGAGAAAGCGCAGCACACCTCTCGACATCCCTGAGTCACTCACACCGGTGTTGCCCCCGGCCGTTTTCCTGGTATTTCGGGGGCCCATCTAGTGAGTGGCAAGCCACCGCCTGCCGCAAGTAACTAGCAATAAAAGCAGTTATGGCAGGCGTCCGTCCCTCTTCTGTAATAGCCCGGTATTAAGTTCACCCAGATCTCATCTCCATAGCCAATTTATTTTCCATCACACTTCGCAATAGTCTCAACGCCTGCCGAGACCTGCTCATGGGTATGTCGTTCTATTGACATATCCTGGAGCGGGTCACGGCGGGCGTACAACATTACATCAAACTTCTCAAAGGGGCCTCTACGCGTTGGATCCATATCCCCGTGCACGCCTATCAAATGACCGGGCTTGACCCGTGATTAAAAAGAGATACATAATAATAATAATAAATTTTTATTTCAGACAGAGTCCATAAATTTAGTTAGTATTGGATTTAGTAACAGTTTTGGCCTTAGACTACATTAGTACTGTTAGTAAGATACAGTCTGTATTTAAATACAGCAATAATCTCTGTATCATACAGAGATTATTGCTGTATTTATTTATTTTACTAGCCCTGTGGCAATCCTGATCCAGTGGTGCTGGATTGGACAGTCAAACCGCGCAGCAATGGACTTCAGAATACTGTTGCAACTCTTGTGTAGTCTCTGCATTAGCGACGCTACCCTTTTACGACGAATCGCGTAAAAATCGTCTATTTGTGCTTCCGCAAACATTCTAGACGCACTACAGTGCGGTGGCAACCTTAAGAGGGGGTATAAAGGCAAATTGACAATTTTTGATTAGATGTATACCGTAAAACATAGGCCGTTAATTACCCGAAAAAAAAATACAGATATTACAATATACTTAAAAGGGATTGGTCTGACTGAAAACATAAAATATGAATGTTTTATCGATAGAAATAAATCACGAAGTTACATCTAATTTTTAACTAAACCTAACTTTTCATCAATATGGTTCGTACCAGCGAGCCCATATTTTAATACGTAGTATAAAATTATATTACAAAGCGATTTTACTAGCGATTTTTTTTAAAGATGTATATTTTACGCGCAATTAAAATAAAACGAATTCGGCGCTTACTACGTTCTTATTTGGCTCAGAACGCTCACGTCTGTCGCACCCGACCTACGGCGACAGGCATGTTTTATTTCATCTATCAGTTGTGATCACTCCGTTGAGACGAGAAGACTGTGTTTCTGTGCTCCGGACCGAGAATATACTTCGTTGAAAATATGGCAAACAAAAAAAAAAATTTTTATACTACCTCGGGTGGCAGACAAGCATACGGCCACAGTATTACTATACGGCGTAAGCATAAGCGGTTACCAACACCCCAACTAATAATTGAAATATTGAGAGAAATTGTAAACTAATAAATAATTATTCTTGCAAATAATTAATATTGAATGTGAGATTGATTATTGTTTCGTTGATGAGAAGATTAACCTTGAAATATCGACCCTTGCGCGTCCGCTTTAGAGCTCACAATACAATCCACAAACGGTGGACTAATGTCGGTACGAGTAGTATATGCAAAACAAAACGATACTTTTGACCACTCGAGTGCTGGTGCCCGTATGTAGTCACGATTTTTACAGTAACTTATACAGTACATAATTTAAAAAAGAAAAACGGGTTGCACTCCGGTAGTACAGGCAGAAGCGAAAATATTAACGTTGCGCATTTTTGAATATTTTGGAATGGTTACGGAATGTCTCACGAATTGCTTTATTTATCAGTATAAAAGTATGGACTATCATTTATGTGGTAAAACACAATATTCATTTATTGCGCTATCGTACACAAACATGACAATTTATATTACACTAGTTGACTCGCGCAACTTCGTCTGCTTGAGCTGCGTCTCTCAACGCTCTGTGCGTTGAGAGTGAAACGTAAGCTTACCACTTGAAAGGTTATGGTGACCCAATTTTAAAAGATGGTCACATTCTATCACAGACTTTTTTTTAGATCTTTTAAGGTGAATAATTCCGTCGTATATAATTGTTAGACAGTAGTGGAGACTAAAATGGACCTGATGATGATGATATAATTGTTGCGAAACTTGAACTGTTTACGCAGCGCACGCAACGGCAGCTCTCTAAAGGAATATTTTTTCCCATTTTTGCAACATTTTTCATTGGTGCTCCGCTCCTATTGGTGATAGCGTGATGTTATCTGTTATAGACTTATAGCCCACACCTTTCTTCGAAAAATAGGCTATCTAACGCTAAAAGATTTTTTCAATTCGAATAAATAGTTCCTGAGATTAACGCGTTCAAACAAACAAACAAACTCTTCAGCTTTATAATACCTCAATATTACCGCTTCTCCTACGTCGCGCCGGCGGCCTACCGTCCCCTCGTCTTACGAATTTTCGATCAGGTCACGTGTCCTGACGCAAGTTTAATATTTTTTACCCATCCCAAGAAGTGCACGACGCTGTTAATGCTACGTACGACCAATGGAGCGATAGAACTCTTACAGTCATATATGTTATTAACGGATCACTCTCTGTTGCGACATGAGGAGACGTTTTCAGAGTAAAAGTTGTTTACATATAAATTCTTCAACACGTAAATAAAAACCTTTAAGAATATCGTGATTTAAAAATAAAATAATAGAAGTAATTTCAGTAATTATAAATAAATCCAAACTAATATTATAAATGTGAAAGTGTGTTTGTTTGTTTGTCCTTCTTTCACGTCGAAAGTAACAAACGGATTGACATGATTATTTTTTGAGATAGTGACCTGGAGAGTGACATAGGCTACTCTTTATCCCGGAAAAACATCTTATTTCCGCGGGAAAAAATAAAATTTATAATCATTTGTCCTTCCATTACGTCGAAAGGAACCCATGTACCTACATATTTTTTTTAACAGGGATAGGTTACGGCCTGGAGAGTGACATAAGCTACTCTTTATCTCAGAAAAACACCACGTGAAAAAATATTTTTTTTATAAATATTTGTCATTCTTTCACATCAAAAGAAACTTAAGTGCGGACATGATTTTTTTAAATGGGGATAGCTTACGGTCAGGAGAGTAATACAGGCTACTTTTTATCCCGGAAAAATATCTTATTCCCGTGGGAAAAAATAAACTTGGTAAACATTTGTCCATTTTTTACGTCGAAAGAAACCTAAATGCCGATATGATTTTTTTAACAGGGATAGTTTACGATCTGGTGAGTGACATAAGCTAATATTTATCCTGGAAAAACATCTTATTTCCATGGGATTTTTTTTACATAAAAAATTTGTCCTTTCACGTCAAAAGGAACCGAAGTACGAATATGATTTTTATAATGAGGATAGTATACGGTGTGGAGAGTGACGTAGGCTAATTTTCATCCAGGAAAAACATTTTATTCTCACGAAAAAGATATAGTGTATAATAATTTGTCCTTCTTTCACGTTTACATACATACATACTTACTATGTTTTGTGTTTGATTTTAAATCCTTCGTCGTCAGAGGGCGTGGGTTTGATCCATCTATACTAATAATATTAGTGTTAAAGTAAGTAAATTCGTTTGTTTGTTATTTCTTCACGCCTTAACTATGCAGCCGAATATCATTAAAATTCGTACATATTGGTACTTCTTTTTATCCCACGAAGTAAAAAAATTACAACAAGAAAAAATATACACACAATGGCAGTCCCCCTAGACCACGCGGGCGAAGCCGCGGGTAACAGCTAGTAAATAAATAAATATTTCTGGACAATTTACACAGCGCCATCTAGACCCAAATTAAGCGCAAAGATTGTGGGTTCTAGACAACTGATAAATGTACTTAAATACATTTTTTTTCGTAAGTACATACTTATAATATTTGTATTATATATTATTATATTATAATATATGTATTTAAGTAGAAAACACCCAGACCAAGACTCTTGTTCTTCACACAAATGCTTGATTTGTGCGGGAATCGAACCCGCGACCTCGGAGTCAACGTGGCCATTGCGAACCATTCGACCACCGAGCTCGTCAAATTAGGTGCTTATATTATTTTATTGTTCTTTTTTTTTCAGATCAGCTTCTAATTTAAAGAATATTTCGGCAACTAATGACTATGAAAGTTTGGCACATATCAATTCCACTAAAAATCGTACATAATAGATGAACCGACTCGCACTTAGCCAGTATTTATCTGATTATTTTAGGTATACTGTGCAAAAAAACGCAGGGCGGTGCGGGGAGACCTTTTCATTCCGAGCGACGGACGTGTGCGGGACGTATGAAGCGCGCGGGTGAAATCTGATATTTTTCTAGCTTTATGCGCGCTCTTAACAACATTCTGAAGCCATTGTTATACTGTATCCGCAAAGCGTTGTAAGCTCTCTGCGTGTATGACATCCACAGGCCGCTCGAGTAAAATGATTGACAATAAGCTTTGAAAAGCGTTTTTTTTACTTCTGGTGTGCATCGAGCGAACCTGCGCACAATCATGTTAGCCCTCACCGACAACGCTCTGCGCTCCCTCTCAATGTCCATATCATCCTTTAGATCACTCGTCACTACATGACCCAGGTATTTGAAATTGTCAACCAGCTTTAATGCTGTACCGTTAAGGTACACCGGAGGCACATGATTTGGTTGACGTTTCCCTGCTTTAAAGATAAGGATTTTACTTTTGTCAGTGTTGTACTTCAAGCCATGTGCCTTCGCATAGGTCTCACATATTGACAACAATTTTCTCAAACCATTTATTGAGGGGCTCAGAAGTACCATGTCATCAGCATAACTAATATTATTTAAGCATGTATCACCCACATGGCATCCGACATGTGCACTGCTGAGCTCCCCAATCAGCTGATTGACATATAGGTTAAACAAAACGGGTGAACTCAGACCACCCTGTCTCACTCCACACTCCATTGCATATTCATCAGACAATGTACCGGCCCATCTCACCTGATTTTTTTTGATATAATCTTTACTAAACGCATATTTTTAATTATAAGAAATTTATAGCTTCTGATTTGTACCATACTATAATAGTATAAAGTAAATTACTCAGTTATTTGTAAATAGTGATAAGAAATTAAAGCTTTATTATTATTTATATATAGTGGAGGAACGACATATTATTATGAAATTTAAAAAACAATTACCCGTAGGCCATTATGTTGATTTTGACACAGGATTGTGTGGGGCTGTTCAGGGCATTCCAGTGCGACACGATCAGAGGATCCTTCACCTGCAATATACTTGACATCAATAACAACGTACAAAAAAATGGCGGGTCACTGTGAGGGCTCCCTGTTCTTCACGGTGTTTGTACCATTTCTATATATTCCAACCCAGGATGAAGAGATAATAGCTGAACCTTTCCACATACATTTGATCATATAGCTACTGCTCGCGGATTTGCCCCGCAAAAACTGAGGAGCTAGATACCGTCGTTGCGCGTCAGCCTAATGCAGTGTTTTTCAATCTTTTTGAATACGGGGACTCCTTTACATATTAAAAATATCTGGCGACCTCCTCGTCTCTCCCGCCATGAACAAACTTCAACAATTTAGCTGGTTATTTCTAAAACTTTACAATTGTTAGTGTCATTTATGACGATATTATTCTTAGAGAAATAGGCTTCAATTGGAAAAATAAATCCTTAAAGATTTGAGTTGATGACTTATTGGAAAATAATTAGGCCTGCTTACGAATTCTTATTGTAGCGTATATGACGTACGAACATTTGCGTTTTTTACTCCGCGACGCCAAGTTACGTGCAGGGGTGTAACTTGGCGATTCCCTGAGGGTCGCGACCCACAGTTTGAAAATCACTAGTCTAATCGAACACACAAGTTAAGTAATGGCGACCCTAGCCTGACCATGGATGGGTTTATTTATCTCAAGCTCTTTCGTGCTTCGGAGGAACGTTAAATCGCCTGTCTATTATGTCGAGTAGCCACACAGTACATAGTTCTATTATTCATTCAGTACCCAAGCACGGAATTCATAGTAAACGTAGATACCTCTTTAGCTATAGTATCGAGTACGTATTCGCTTCTCCGGCGCATGAAGAAATGCTGCGCTTGTTGTATGATCTGCTCCAGCAGCGACTGTTCCTTGCTCATCTCCAGCAGCTCGTATCTGTCGGCGGCCATCGGACCTACGCAAATGACAAAGTCAACTTTAGATATTTGTAGCAAGTGACCGATTGATTGATATTCTAAATTATCGTACTACATATTTTAATTTTTCTCTTGCCAAATATTATGGTCCTAGGTTAAAATGAGATACCTAGGTTAATTAAATAAATTAAACGGGTCACTCACGTCTTTTTGTCGGGAAAGCCAACTAGTTTCGATCTCAAAAGGAGACCTTCATCAGGGCGACCCTTTGTCTCTCTGGCGCGCAGTGTCCGGCGCGAGAGACAAAGGGTGGACGTGTCTGGACATTCGCCCTGATGTAGGTCTCCTTTTGAGACCGAAACTAGTTGGCTTTCCCGACAAAAAGACGTGAGTGACCCGTTTAATTTATTTAATTAATTTAGTATAATGCCTCACGTGAGTTTTAATAATAATAGAGATACCTAGGTTTCCATTTTTATTTACAGCTTCAAGGGACTGAGCAAAAAGGCAATTAACCAACAGACAACGAAGTGATCTTGAATGTGTGATGAAAGGGTTCTTTATTTCTTTTTGAGGTACGGAATAAAAAAAACAGATAAAAATGGAGTGACAGCGCCATGGACACGGCCGTGTGTTGTACGTGAATACGTTATATGCACTAAAATTATCTCAAAATGGCAGCGTTTCCCCCTCCCCCCGCACGTGATGTTCCATAGTCCTTACTTAGCGTAATAAACTCTTTGATCCTTCATCTATCCAGTGATGTGATGGAATTTTGGATGGAGATGATAGATTTGTAGCTGTAACACCAAACTGTATCCCACGATTTTTTTATCATCGTTTTTTTGAAATGCCTTCCTATGGAAGCAATTTTAAACACGTCATCATCATCATCAGGTCCATTTTAGTCTCCACTACAGGAGCACGACCCTCTCGTCCGTCCCAGACGGAAGGAGGATTTGGCCTACACTCCCCACGCTAGCCAAACGGGTTGGGGAGGCCTGATCGATATTTGATAATGTATTTCCCTTAGTCGCCTTGTACGACATCCACGGGAAGAAACGGAGTGATTCTATTCTAGTTTGCCGGAAACCACACGGCCAATTTTAAACACGTATTCACGTCTAAACATATGTCGCGTTTCAAGTGTTATTGAATGTACAATAGTTACCAGCGAGACACCGTCTCTTTGAGGGTCCTAGCGGTCCGGTGGCGGGGTGCGGGAAGGGATGGTGCGTGTTGGCGTGGTGCACCGCGCGCAGCAGCTGATGCAGCGAGTGCTCCAGCACGTGGTCGTGTTCAGACTTGCCCGCGCCGCCGCCGCCAGAACTACCCGCACCGCTACTGGTACCACTTTCGCCCTGCAAATAACATTTAGCTATATCCACACCAATTATAAACATTTATTAACATACCAAGCATTTATTTATTAATAGATACTTGAAACATTGCTGTCTGAATGGCAGCAAAGGTGGAAAACTTCTACCAAAGGACGCCACTTGTATCTGTTCTTTCAATCGGTAAGAGATAGATTAAAGAAAAAGTGGTTAGAACACGATCACGTTGCGCAATTTTTAACTGGGCATGGCAATTTTAAGGCTAAACTCTTTTCGTTTAAATTAGTGCCGTCGCCGTTATGCGAATGTTCTACTGCAAATCATGAATTCGATCAAACAGCACACCATGTTCTCTGGGACTGTGGTTTTTTAACGGCAGGAGCGGGATGACATGTTGAATGCGTTTCATGTCGCATCCGGGGTATTACTATTCTCATTTGGTAGCAACAAGAGAGAATTACCAAGCGTTCAGTCGTTTTTGCAATTCATATTATTCGAATGAATGCGTTAGGTAACAACTCAATGTTTATGTCACCAATAGTGTTAGATATTTAAAATCCGTGGTGCTCGGCAGTTGAGCTTCACTTCACTAGCCGTCTCTTTAGGCTTTCAATGCCTTATTTGCCATATAGCTGTCTCTCACACTGCCAAGAGGGAAAGTCAAATTGCAAAGGCTTCCACTCCTAATTTCTTCTGATTAAATTCGTTGTGATTTCGAAGGCAACCGTTTTACCCCCGGGACTGCAGTGGACTTCATTGTTCATTGCCTTTTTTGGTGGTCGCCGCTGTTAATCCTGGCTACACAGGAGACACAGTGGTGGGAATGTGTGGGTGGGTGGTGGTCCCGTTATATCTGCACTTATATATAAATGTGAAACTGTGTCTGTAGCCTTTAAAACATAAAATCATGTCGAGCATAAATCTCCACTTGATTATCATGCAAACATCTATAACTTCAGACTTCAGGTGGAGATTTTTGTATAAAAGAAAATAGCAAAACAATAATTTCATTTGATAAATATGTCCATACCTTGATATTGTCTGGATTGGTGCTGGGGTTGTTCTGTCCGTTGTTATGACATAGACCGATTAGTAGCTGAATTCCTGGTAGTACCTGTGAATGAATTCACTTTAAGCTATTAAGAAGGACTTGGACTTGGTTATGAGTTTTGATAATTTTTGACTAAATGTACGTTTTGATTTCGTTAATAATTAAAAAGGGATCACTCAATCCAGATGCTTGAAAACACTGTACTTAAATACATTTTTTTTAAATACATACTTATAATACATAGAAAAAACCCAGACCAAGACAAACGGACATGTTCATGGACACAAATGTTTGTCTAGTTCGGGGATCGAACCCGCGACCTCGGAGTCAAAGCCATTACTGAGAGCAATACTAGTATAGCTCACTACCATGCATTAAGTATTGCTGGCGCGTTGCTGGATCATCAAACTCGCAAGATTATCACAAGCTCTAGGGTGTTGTTCTTTGGTTTTCTGAGATGGTATGGCAGCACTTCGTGGTCGAGTTCGGTATAGCCTACCACTCTGTCGACAAGTTGGCTCTTAAAATTTAGCTGCGTGACTATAATTATTTAAAAAAATGGAAAAAATTTTATTCCCGCCTAGGTGGGATTTGAACCCACGACCTCTCGATGACCGGTCGAGTGCGCTTCCAACTGAGCTACCAGTAAGGTTTGTGTTGATGACGAATTTTATAAAATTGAAAAAATAAACATTTCTTTAAATCTTCAATCTTTCACAAATGGTAGATCACGTTGACGGTTTCTCCTTTTAGGCATAATTTGCCTTGCACTGAGCTGTACCAGGAGGCACCGCTCTTCCATAATAACATTGATCTTGATGTATACATTGACACTTAAATATAATTTAAATACGATGTAAGACATCAGGTTTATGTGCACAGTGCATGTCTTTTGAGAATTTTTACATTTAGGTGAGTGACTCAAAAAAGGTTTGATCATGTTGATGCGGCATACTTCGATTTTAGGAAGGCATTCGATGCTGTCGATAATGATGTGCTGTTAACAAAATTTGCTGCTATGGGGTTCACTCCGCATTTATTAAAATTTTTCGCGAGCTACCTTGGCGAACGCAAGCAGTACGTAGAGTATGCCGGATATGAGTCTCGACCTTTTTACACATATTCAGGCGTAAGTCAGGGGAGTAATCTGGGTCCATTAGAGTTTACTATAATGGTTAACGATCTCCCGTCAGTGGTGGAAGAGGCAAGGTGTCTCCTATTTGCGGACGATCTAAAATTGTTCCTGACGGTGACGGACACTTTAGATTGCAGGCGACTACAGCGGGATATCGATAACGTTGCACAGTGGGGTCGGACGAACAAATTATTTTTTAACGTCGAAAAGTGCCACATTATGACGTACAGTCGCGCACGAGCCCCGCTGCAGTATGAGTATGAAATGGACTCCAGGGTATTACCTCGAGTGAAGCATGTGAGGGATTTGGGTATCGAAATGGTACCTGAATTAACATTTCGTAAGCACGTAACAGAGATATGTAGCAAATCCTTTAGGAATCTAGGCTTTATATTGAGGCAGTGTCGGGATTTTGATAACACTGCAGTTATCAAAATCTTGTACAATGCACTCGTTCGGAGTCATCTTGAGACAAGTGCTATAATTTGGAATCCCCATGAGGCTAAATATAGTCTCATGGTGGAAAAAATTCAAAATAAATTTACAAGATTTTTATACTTTAAAGATTACGGGATCTATCCCTACTACCCGCTAATGTATCCCAGTCTATTCGTATTAGGTATGGTCGGGTACAGCCAATTGGCGGTGAGAAGGGAAGTTGCGCTAGTCAAATATGTAATTAGTGTATTGCGTGGATGGCTACATCACCCCGATGTATTAGCCATGATCCAGCTGTGTGTACCAGATGGGTATGTGGGTGCACGTCGCCGACCCGCTACGTTGTATGTTCCATTTGCCAGAACGAATCTACTTAAGTACGCCCCCTTGTTACGAGCCATTGCTATTATAAATAATACTAGCTGTGCCCGCGACTTCGTCCGCGTGGAATAGTGTCTTTGGGCAGCATTTTTAAATATTTCGGCTAATTATTTTACAAATAAGACACATACGTATTAATACTTATATGAGTTGCAGTGTGCCATCTATCGCTTATATAGCTCTTTTGTGGAACATTATTCATCCCAACCAACAGCTTACACTGCTGCAACTTTCTTCCGCGCTCACTGCTTTTGTTAATGTTACATACCGGCATGTCCTCATCAGCTAAGTTCAATGGTAGTTTTAGAACCGTGTGCGCTATACCCCTATAACTATTTACACTTTATTTTGCTTTTAACCGTAAACACAGAAAACAAAACTTCTTATTATGAAAATAACTTATTTAAGTATTTTATTTAATTGTATAAAAACCTATTTAAAAAAATATTATAAACCCAAATGAATTAAATTTAACTAATTTTATTGACCCAAATAAACAAAATCTCTATACTAAGTATAACTTTTTACACTTGTACTTAAGAACTTGTTTTTATGAACCATTTGTAACCGATTCCTAGAAATCCCTTTCGGATATTGCGACTTCTGACTGAGTCGGCATGCAAAGGCATAAAGACTCATTCATAAAACTATTAAGCTTTCTTATCTTTTGTTTACATTCACAGATGGTCAAATGCTTTGTTTGTACAATGCTCAAAAAAGTACTGTTTATTTGGTGAGGGTAATTAACTTACCGTTCTTAGGTACCTGCCTAGCATACAAATGTGCAACAAAAAAAAAATGACGTAATAACATCTAATTAAACTCGAAAGTAATCTACTTTTAACGAATGAAATAAATAAAACAATGACCCAACTAAAGAAAAAAATATTTAATAACTTATCTACTAAAGTAAGCAAATCGAATTGTAAACAATGTGCAGGGAATAATAATGCATTTGTAGCGGAAAAAATAATAATTGTCACGTGTCTGCACGTTTGGGCAAGCCCACTTGGGCATATTTTTTCTGTGCCGTACCACCGTTTTTTACTCATGTGGTACCACGCCGCGTAACGACCTCCGGCCCGCTCCCTGACAGCCGCGCGGCAGCTTTCAATGTGTACGGGTGGTGTACTGCGTTGAGATAGGCAAAATGCCTGGCATTTACAATAAGTGCCCAGTAAGTACCTGTAAATGCCCAATGAATGCCTAGTTTTGGGCATAAATAGGGAATTTATAACTATTTTTTGGATATTTATTATAAATGCCCGGCATTTTGCCCATCTCTAGTACGGCGCGATGCTTGGCAAGTTTTTTACTCGCGTTAATTTCAGTTTCTCATTTTGTAATGACTGCGTAAATGTTATCTACATCAGGATAGCACTAATATTTTGTCTCTTGTCGCAAACTTATAAAACATTCACTTATACCTTACATATTTCCATACAAACTTTCATCCCCTATTCCCTATTGTTATTTTACCCCCGTGTGGGTAAAACTTTTACAAACTTTGAATGTCATATTTATTTATATCGAATCAACAGCCTAAAAAATAAGTTTCATGCTTCTAGCTCTAAAAATAACGATACTTCCATACAACCTTTCACCCCCCCTTTTAACCCCTTACAACCCTTTTTTTGCATTAAAAAGTAGCCTATGTCCTTCCTCAGGCTCTAAACTATCTGTGTACCAAATTTCATTTAAATCGGTTCAGTAGTTTTGCCGTGAAAGCAGGACAGACAGACAGACAGACAGACAGACAGAGTTACTTTCGCATTTATAATATTAGTAAGGAAGTAAGGATAGTAAGGATTGCAAATGATATTGACATTTTTCACTGTAGTCTGCCGAAAATCATTGAAGTGACACAGAAATATATTGAAAGTGTAGTGTGATATATCAATTAATTCAGTTATTGTTTAATTTATTGTAATTATTTTAATTTTGTTGACATTTAATGTATTCATATTCAATAATTGCAATATTTAATTTATTGAGATTTTTATTATTATTTTTAATTTTGTTGACATATAATTTATTCATATTTAATAATTGTAATACTTAATTTATTATTTAACTTATTATGATTATTTAATTATTTTAATATTTAATGAATTGGCAAAATAAAAATGTCTTATAACATCGTATTGGTGTACTCATACTGTAATGGTGTTATAAATGTATTAAGAATAAATAAATAAATAAATGTTGACGAGCTCGGTGGTCGAATGGTTAGCAATGGCCACTTTGACTCCGAGGTCGCGGGTTCGATTCCCGCACAAGACAAACATTTGTGTGCATGAACATGTCTGTTTGTATTGGTCTGGGTGTTTTCTATGTAGTGTCTTTACAAAAAAAAAAAAAAGTACATTTATCAGTTATCTAGTACCCATAGTACAAGCTTTGCGCTTAATTTGGTACTAGATGGCGCTGTGTAAATTGTCCAGAAATATCTATATCTATATGAAATAAACTCACAGTTGCCATGATCTGGTTGCCAACAACCATATGTGGTATAGAGGCGTCTAGTTGCACCGCCTCCGCAGCGAGCCTGGCAAACAGTTCCTTGCAGAACAGCACATTCTGTGCTGCTTCCAGCTTCTGCTGCCAGTGCAGCTCGGCACCGTCTCCGGGCAACGTGCCTGGGCAGTTCAGGGCTGACGAGCTCAATGTCGCGGTCACTACGTCCTCTTGTTCTGAAATTTAATAAAGCTCATTAAAGGAACCACTTATATTTAGGGTTCCGTACCCAAAGGGTAAAACGGCCTATTACTCCGCTGTCCGTCCGTCCGTCTGTCACCAGACTGTATCTCATGAACCGTAATAGTTAGACCGTTGAAATTTTCACAGATGATGTATTTATGTTCCTGCTACAACAACAAATACTAAAGAACAGAATATAAATATTTAAGGGGGCTCTCATACAACAAACGTGATTTGTTTGCTGATTTTATAGATAATGGTACGTAACCCTTCGTGCGCGAGTCCGACTCGCACGTGGCTGGTTTATTTTATTACGTCGAGAGGCAAACATGCATACGTTCCTCCTGATGTGATGCTATGATCATAGAATAGACACTTGCAACATAAAATGTAGCTCGCGCACGGACATTTGTAATTGGATCCTGTTATGCAAAAGAGATCCAACCAACATTTTGTTACTTTTAAGTGAAAGCTATTTAAAGTTTAATAGAAATAAAAATGTCACGCAGTATAGTTATACTGCGTGATTATGGCAGTTTGATGACATATACTTCCCAAAAGTTTTTGGGAAGTATATGTCATCAAACTGCCATAATCGATGAATGCAAATATATAAAACTCGATTTAAATGTTATCGGTCTTAATTTGCATTCTGCATAACTGTGTCTAATTGTAGAACACAACCTAACCAAACAACAACCCTAATCTAACCCCAAGCATCGCTCTAATCAGGGGCTGTAGCCGATAGCCCTAACGCCGAAGCTGTAGCCGATTACCATCGAATATTTTGATTCAAAAATAGATCTTATGTTTTAATTATTCACAAATATCTTCAGCTTAGTTGACGAGCTCGGTGGCGTAGCGGTCAATGACGCGGCTTCGACACCAACGCTCGTGGGTTCGATTCCCACATAGGACAAACATTTGTGTGCATGAACATGTCTGTTTGTCTTAGTCTGGGTGTTTTCTATGTATATCGTAAGTATGTATTTACAAAAAAAAATGTATTTATGTATGTTTATCAGTTGTCTAGTACCCATAACACAAGCTTCGCTTACTTTGGGGCTAGCTGGCGCTGTGTAATTTGTCTGACAATGTTGATTTATTTATTTAGTCGGTAGAGCTCTAGTGATTCTATCAGCTAAGTTAAATACAATTGCCATAGATATAAGCTGAAGTTTGACCGCCGGGACCCGGAAGAATGGGAAGGCCAAAGAAATGCTGGCTTGATGTCGTAGTGTATGACATGCGTGCCAATGGTCTCATACAAAAGGATGCCGAAGACCGGGCGAAGTGGAGGAGAAAAAGTAGGAAATCGGACCCAGGGCTCCGAAGCGCAAGCTTAGGATGCAACCGGGACTTAACGTTTGGATGATGATGATGATGATAAGCTGAAGTTTCATTTTCACAATCAAAAAATCTGATGGGAATTGGCTTCAGCTTCTGCGGTAGGGCCCCAGGTGTGGTATGTAATCATGTACCGTATGTACATCTATGTACGATTTAGATTTACACTGTACCTTTCTGACAGAGTACAGAAATGAAGGCCACGCCTTGTAGCTCGGGCGGGACAGTGACCCGCAACGCTGAGGGTGCAGGTAAGGCGGAGTTCATGCTCATTGCTTGCACAATTTGTTCTTCGGGCGCTTTCGTCACCTGTAACAATCATGAGATTAAGAATCAATAGTTGAAATGGTAAAACCACAAAATAAATAGTAAAACTGCAAACCCATTGGAAATCCCTACTAATATTATAAATGTGAATGTGAGTTTGTTTGATACGCTTTCACGCCGAAACTACTCAATCGATCATCATGAAACTTGGGACTCATTTCAAAGGTATCATTAGGAAGGACATAGGATACTTTTTATTAAAAAAAATTAACCGGGCGAAGCCGCGGATGGAAGTGCATTATAAAAAAATAAAAAAGCTATGTACTTAATTATACTTAATTACATAAATTTCACTTGAATAGGAATAAATAATTCTTGAACATTTTAAACCGCCTTCCTATTGAGCTATCGCCAAAAATGTCTTGAATACTGTGACTAGTCCATAGGCTGCAATGACTACTTGACATCAGGCATGTCGTACACTTGTTTGTCACCCTAGTTGTATATAAAAAAGAACTGTTGTAACAAGTATATTGAAGAAAATTTGCAGTATATGTAATAACCTCAAAAACGCCAGTTTGACTGAACTTAGAGCCTGCAGTGCGGTAGCTGAGATCTCCAACAATGCCGGTAGACCCTTTCTTCAATCTCCAATTTTGTCTCAACCTCAGCAGGTCTATGTGGAAATCAGGCATATTCCGGGCAGTTCTCATGGTCTCACTGGCTCGCAGACGATCCACGCCTGCAAGAAGAACCGCTGCTGCTGCAGCTAGGGCCTTCTTCCTGCCGTAAACTTGTACCATAGGACGGTTCTCTACTTGCTCTGGCTGTACTGGATCTAACACCTATACAAAATAAAACTTTATGACATTATGCACATTTGTTGTGCTTTTCACATTGTCGAAGTGCTTCAGGAATTTTCAGAAAATTTACAAGATAAATTCAAAAATTTTTATTTTGTTAATAATAAAAGTTACAAATATAGAGACTAAGCGTACATCTTTGTTTTATGTTATGTAAATTAATAATATTGTCATACTTATATCTGTTATTTACCTACAACTACATAAAACTTACCATGTATCTCTTTTCCTTGGCAATACTAAGAACATCAGCCAACACACAGACTTCAGTCAGAGCATTTCTCAGCTTGTTCCGTACAGATTCCCACTGCCATTGATTAGATTGATAGCCTGGCTCCTTACTTTCATCCTCCGACTTCACCTCCACACTGCTCTCACCTTCTTTCTTTACATTGATATTATAGTCATCCTCAGTTTTTGCAAAGTCTATCTTTTGTGCCAGTCGTGCAAGATTTTCTGACATAGACAAAGGCCTAAAAATATTAAATAAAATTATATGTATAATGGTGGGTCTGGGCTTTCCAAAGGATGGGTCAAGAAGGGTTTTGTGGTCAGTCATGAGCAGTGATCGGCGTACATAGTGCCATTTGGGATCAATGGACTGGAATGTTGATGTTAATGTGGATATGACCACGGGATTCCGGGATTACGTGTAATCTTCATTATATTTTCCAAATGTTGCTGTATCGTTAAGTGTAATACAAATCTCAAAAGTGTAAAAAAGAAATCTCCAGACAAACCGTTAAGAAAAATAATAAAATTAAAAGTTAATAAAAGCATGGTAAAACATTATAAATAGGTATGTAAAACACAAATAACAGTAAAATAATTCACAAAGTTAAACTAAATCGATTAATGAAAATTTTCATTTTCATTAAACAATTTCGCCGGGATTTGGGAGGCATATGCATATTAAGACAGCAATCACAAATCCCGCGTAATAGCACTACCTATGCCGGTCACTGGTCATGAGTCATGGTGACCAGTAAGTGAAAGTAAAATTTAAGCATTACCTTGTTGTACTTTAAGCATCCTATATGGACCCTGTTATACAGAACAGAATCAACCGACATTTTTTTACTTTTAAGTTAAAGTTAAATTTATCAGGTTAATCCTAAATTGAGCGCCGGCAGCTATATTGTATGTGTCTGAATAGCTCATGTTATTTTAGCAATAAGTCTGTGTACATATTTTGAGTCAAATAAATATTTTATTATAATTAATTTAATTTACTTTTAAGTTTAAATTAAAGTATAATAGGAATATAAATATAACGCAGTATAAGTTTTGGGAAGCATATGTCATCAAACTGCTAGAATCTGTGGTGAATATATAAAACTCTATTTGAAGTTACTCGCTATGTATATTTCTCAACTCAGTTTGGCATAGTTTGTCGGTTGGATCTATACTGCATAACAGTGTCCATATAATCTTCAGTGTATATATAGAATGAAATACTTTAGTGGGTCACGAAACCATATTAATCCCACTCTGGATACTGGTCTTTCTTGTTCCTTCCTATTCCCTCAATCAAAGGTTTTACTGTATTATGCTTTAACTGCAGGTTTATAGATCGCTGTGTTTACAAGCTGCCTAAAAACTGTCTTGGCTTGTCAATTGTTGTTGTCTGTTGACAACAACCAGGAGGACCGATGGCTTAACCCATTTGATGCACGGAAAAGTTTAAGATACATTACGAATAGGACATAAAATGTTTAGTGAACTCTGCACTAAAGCATATTCTAGAAATGCATCTGCAATAGGCTATTTTCCAATGTTTAAAAATTGTATAAATTATTTAACAATATCGTAAAATACACAAAACTATAAGGATCTGCAAACTTTCATTCTAATATCTTCAGTCAGACTTTTTTTTAGCGTCGATCAGAGTTTGGCGGAAAAGTCCATTTTAAAAGTATGAAATTATTAAAAAATAATATTTCCATTGGAGAAGCAATAAAAAAGGCTATAACTTTTATTATGATACTAATCACATAAACGTAATATTTAACATAGCTATCGTACAAATTTCTGATTTGATGCATACAAAATACAAACCTGTGACGTCATAATTCGGTAGTCTTTTGTATGGAGCGTTTTGGGGCAGTCTAAAAATTGTGATTTTCAAATTAACATATCTCGAGAGATTTTTGTGCTATCGAAGTAATTCTTTCACCTATGGTTATATTATGGAGACGTCTTTACATATCAAACCGAAAAAAAAGTTAGTCAAATAGCCTATTGCAGAATATTCTCCACCAGTCCACATTTTCTTTTTTCCGAATGTAGCATTTACTGTGTATTACTAGCAACACCAATGAAAATAAGCCTGTGAAAATGAACATTTGGTCGTTGCGAGATTAGCATATGGAATCCACCGTGACAAACAAACAAAATATATTATATTGTTAACAATTAATGAAAAGGAAGCATGACTACAGCGAGTCACGTGACTTCCGGCGAGCCGACAGTGAGGCGAGGCGAGCCGATAGCGGCCGAGCCATCGTCACTTCACTTGGGCAGCGACATTCGAGCGTGATGGACAGTTCTCTTAGCATTATTCTTGTGCTAGTTAATTATTTAAATCATTAATTACCTCTTGTTGATTATAACGGTTTTGTAATACGGATACGTGATCCATTTTTCTTTTTTAAAAAACGAATTCCAGTCCTGGTTTATAATATCAGAAGTCGGATTCACCGCGTGTCTTTTTCCGCTTAGTGGCTTTAGATAAATTTTTAACGGTTTTTATTTTTGATTTGTTTCGACTTAGTGCTAGTGATTTTCGTTTAGTTTGGAGTTAACTTACTAGCGTTCGGTATATTAGTGAGTTTAGTGAGTACTTTTAACATGGGGCGTACTTCTAAATCAAAGAAGAAGCGTCACCATCGCAGGTCACGTTTAGATAGGTCCATAAGTATAGTCCTGATAGGAGGCGACGTCACGGCAGTCCACATGGCCGTCGTGACGGTCCTCGCAGCCAGGCGTTAGATATTTGACCAGGCGTTAGATACCAGTTAGGCGGTAGACTGAGTGCGATTGTGGATAGATTGTCTATCTCTTCCTCATCAGTATTAGTACCGTTGTGTCCATCACGTGAATGTCATATGCCTCATCAGCCGGTGTCGAGCGAATCCAGCGATGTAGGCGGTAAGGCGAAAGAAACAAGCGCGACGATTTTGCAAAAATGTGCCTCTAACGACGGTAAAGATGTAGCCGACAAGATTGTGGACGCGTTGTCATCTTTGATTCAAGTAAGATCCAACCATTATTATATCTCAAATTTTGATCCGAGTGTTCATGATTTCGATGTTTGGTGCGCTGAGGTAGAACGTGGACGGGAATCGAATCGATGGGATGACCACTAGTGTCTATCTGGTATTGGCGGTTGTCTTAGGGGTGACGCACGCACGTGACTCATTGATTGGGTTACTTGTAATCATTCTAGGAGCTGTGATGCTCATCTTAGGCATCGTGATTCATGTTCTAGACGTCATGATATATGTTCTAGTCGTAAACGCAGACGACGTAGCTGTTCTAGCAATGTATTAACTCAACAAATGCAACAAATTCTAGATCAATTGACACCACTGAGGACAGCGTCGGTCGTCTCGACCGTGGCTACGTGGGCCGAGTGGCCTTGCGTCTCCGGTGATGCCGCTGCTGCAGCAGCAGAGTCGGCATACTGCAGTTTCGCCTTTGCCGGGGCGCTCCGTGAGTGCAGCACGACTGATCGTACAATGGATGCTATACGATTCATCAATACTACGGTGAGATCTAACCAAGCTTAATATATTTCTAATTCCGATCCTACAATTGGGGCGAATACGTAGAAGTGTTAGTTTTAAATCACTGGCGTGATAATGAGTGTCTATCTCGCTTTGGCTATTAAAGCCTCTGTGCCAAGCCACATATAGCAAACATTTGATATGAGGTCGGGTACGGCCAAGTACTAGTGAATTTAAGAGCTGTAGTAAATATGTACAGTCTGTACTTATGCACTTCTATTGTATCAGTTTTTGTAAGTCAAGGTCAGGTACGGCCGAGTACCAGTGAACTTAAGAGCTGTAGTAAATTTACTATTAGGTACTGGTACAAGTAAAGCGTGTTGTTTTGGAGTTTGTTAAATATTTGAATAGCTTTACTTCACATTACATCATTAAGATGGGTCGTATACGATTCAACAAGGGATAAGGCTTGAAGTATGCATCTACTAAAATTTCACTTCTTGATTGTGATTGAAGGGAGCTTTTTAAGAAGCCTTTGGAAACAACGGGTTTCAAAGTCGTTGAAAAGCGAATCAATGACTACATGGGGTAGAGTTAAAACGACGCGGAAGAACTTGCGAATTCATGCAATGAGAGATTTTGTTATTGTTAGCAAGACTCAGAGTTCCGTTAAACTGATTTCAGTATGAAAGACACGTGCCGAGTAGTCGGAGAGCTTCTACATCGCCGCTACGAGTTGGAGCCGATAGCGAGCTTCACCGAGAAGCGCGCACGGCAGATGCTGCTGAACACATGGTCCAGTGGCGCGATGAATGGGCGCCGGACGCGTGCGCTGCGTTCTTGGGTGGCGGTGAACTGAAGACCGTACATGTCTGCGTGGCGCTGCCATGGACTGACAACAAGCATGTCTGCGTGGCGCTGCCATGGACTGACAACCAGCACGTCTGCGTGGCGCTGCCATGGACTGACAACCAGCATGTCTGCGTGGCGCTGCCATGGACTGACAACCAGCATGTCTGCGTGGCTCTGCCATGGACTGACAACCAGCATGTCTGCGTGGCTCTGCCATGGACTGACAACCATCCATGTCTGCGTGGCTCTGCCATGGACTGACAACCATCATGTCTGCATGGCACGGCCATGGTCTCACAACCATGACTTCGTGGCTCTGCCATGGGCTGACAATTACCATGTCTGACTGACGGTATATTTTTAAGTCTGCGTGATACTACCACAGCCTGATCATATTCTTTAGTTAGTGTGGTACTGTCATGGACTGACTAAGGAGTAGTGCGGGGCATAGCGATTGCATTACAAAACTAAATGCGTTTGTTATGTGCACAAATGCTAGAGATCCGGAGCTCTGACATTTGTGATATCATGTTAATGTTATTATTTTCCTTCTCTTACTATAATAGTGGCCCAATAGTACAATAAATAATAGTTTGGTCATAAAGTAATATCGCCCTGCGATAGAGATTGCTGTAACGAGTAGATCGTTTGAAACGCCTTCTAAACTTGGCTCATAGTTTTACATGCGATGGTTTGAGTGCACGCTTACGATCGTATGATGAAACCAATAGAGCTTTTGATGTTTTTGCAATTTTGTAACAAGACGTATATTTCAGAAAATGCTGACTCTGCTGGTAGTCTCCTACAGCCCGAGGAGGTGATTCCCCAAGTTCATGCGGTCGAGCACGCCTCGCAGTCAGGAGAGGCCGTGTTAACAATTAATGAAAAGGAAGCATGACTACAGCGAGTCACGTGACTTCCGGCGAGCCGACAGTGAGGCGAGGCGAGCCGATAGCGGCCGAGCCATCGTCACTTCACTTGGGCAGCGACATTCGAGCGTGATGGACAGTTCTCTTAGCATTATTCTTGTGCTAGTTAATTATTTAAATCATTAATTACCTCTTGTTGATTATAACGGTTTTGTAATACGGATACGTGATCCATTGTTCTTTTTTAAAAAACGAATTCCAGTCCTGGTTTATAATAATATATTATATCCATGGTAATAAAGTATTTTTCAAGCATTATATTTCATCATAACCCGTTCACGCATTGACATTCAGGACGTGAAGTGGTGGTATTTGAAAAAAAAATACATAATTACCGTCATTTTAGATTGTTATCAACATGACCTGCCGTACTGGTTCCCGTCATGTATGCTGAGCCCAAGAAATTATGTTTTTGTTCCTATATCACTTGCAATAACATTGACACAGTTTTACAAACTAAAGTATCCGGCTATAAATTCGCATGGAACCTTTGTCCGCTCGATAGTGAACAAATTGTACCTACAAATATTTAAGTCGCTACTTCTGTCCGTCAAAATGCTGGATCTGTGACAGGAGTAGTGTTCAAACATCAAAAAACCATCATGTGACTACAAAGTGATATTGGAAAAATAATAAAATATACACAATATCTTCTTCGTCATAATCTTCATTGCTGAAGGTCGTGTTGGTTTTGAGAGGCCTTGGTAGAAGAGTTGACAAGCTGTATCCACACAACCCTGTCTTCAGCGTGTCTGAAGGTCGTATACAATATACAAGTACCGTATACCGTATACGATATACAATATACAAATGGACAAACGCTCCTAGTATTATATATACCTAGTAGGTAGGGCAGGCATCCTTAGATATCGTGTAGAAGAAAAGGTTAAAAAATGTTAAAATTGTAAAACTTACGCTTGATAAATTTCCTGGCCATCGTAGGTTATTTCTTGAATCTGGTTCTCTATGGGAGCCTCGATGGATATATTCACGGAATTAGCCATTATACTTTATATTTATTACATAAACATTTAAAAATACAATTTGTTACACATTCTAACGCTAAACTAAATTTTCTGAATGATCAATGATTACCAGACGCGCCTATTTCTCAGTTTTATCTACATAACTAATTAAATTAAACAGTAGATGAAACAGTTTTTGATAAAACTTACAAACAAAACAAGATTTGAGTGGTAAACTGAAGTGACATATTTATTTTTTACCAAGGAAGGAGCAACTACCCACCCACTGACTGAAAGTGTGAAAGAAAACTGCAAAAATATTTTGTTGTTGCAGTATTCTTCTTCATTTCGTTTTGGCAACTACTCTACAGAATGAAGATAATTTTTCCCCTATAACGAGTTAACAATTTCATCGTCCCATCATTCCAAGGGATATGCCGAAAAATATCGTCAGGAATCCACTAGTTCCTCCTAAAGCTAAATTTTACTGCTGTTTTGCATGACTTTTTGCAATTATGTACCTACTTGAAGGCTGTAGATATAGCAGTTTAAACACTATGGTAGAGGAGCTCAAGCGAGGAATTTAAGGATTTAGTCGAGCCCGGCTGATTAAAATAAGGCAAGGTACCTACCTGGCACCTTGTAGACTGTAGAGTACCTACCTCCAATACATATGAGCCCTATTATATAGCCGACGGCTTAGGACGACGATTCAGATTAGTAAAAAAACAAAATTAAAAATTTTGAAAAATCCCACGACGGTTAAAACGTAGTTGAAAAAGGATAAAATAATTTTGAAAACTTACTTAAACCCGACTTAAAGAATTTATGCTATGAACTTAATAAAAAAAACCAAGAAAATCCGTTGAGGCTGCCATTAAATGAACTAGTTTGGCAGTTTTATAGTAACTTGTATACTTATTTATATTTATATTGAAAGTAGCCCCCGACGGATTTTCTTGTTTATTTTTATTAAGTTCATAGCATATATTCTTTAAAAAAATATATAAAAAATTAATACACTTACATAAATTAAAAAACCACTTATTAAATTTCGTTTTAAAATTTCCCGGTAAAACGCTAAAGTTCTGTCATAGCGTCGATATGACGTCACGATCTTCTAAACAACAACATTGTTTCATAGTAAGCGGATGCAGTTCATTGTATATTTTATGCGTATACTAATAAAAACTGTTTATAAATGAATTCCAAATTATAAGTACGAGTTGTGCAGTGCCTTTGTGTCAAAATACTACAATCAAAACACCACAAAAAATGTTTGTGCAGGTGCCAAAACAAAAAGCAATACGAAAAAAGTGGTTTCAACTTGTTAGGAGAGATAAACCACTATCAGCGCAAAATGTTTATTATTGACAAGGTCATTTTGATGTAAGTAATATTTTGTTACAATTCTATTACAATGTCTTGAAGTTCCGTACAAAAATACTGAACTTGGTGAAGAAGACACAGTCATAGGTTATTTTCCTTTAATAGGTCTAAAAATCTGGTTATAAATAATGTACTTTGTTATTTCAGATGCCAAATGATATGGAAAACTGTACAAATGTGAAACTGTCAAAATCAAAATGTCAATGTCACACACAATGTTTAGAAGATCGTGACGTCACACGCTGTGATCGGTGTTTGCGATCACGTGATATTACGGATTAAATATTTACTTTTTATTAATTAAAATAAAATAAAGATAATAAACTTAATGAGTAAAAATATGTCATTTTCGGTAATTTTATAATATAAACTCAGAAAAACAATAATTTGTATTATATTTCGTTTACTGTCTACATCCTTATTATATGCAACAAAGTGTTATTCTATATGAATTGACGATTTCCTTACACCGAAGTAACAAAAACCGAGTCTCGGAAAGAAAAATCGTAATCGTACTTAATCTTAAATCGTATTATAGATGAAGAATATGATTCGAGCGATGATGTTGATGAAGAAATAAATGAAATCAATGATGAAAAAATATTTTAAAATATTTTATTGTATGTATAATTATAATTATTTACACGTGAATATAATTATAATTAAAAGATTTTTTTTCATGACATCTTCCTTAAGTAGGTACATTTTTGAAACAAAAGAGAATGGATAAAAAATACATACAAATATATATTTAATTGTCAGATTGAGAAAATCCCTTTCCCTGCAGATAATCATTTATTAGATACATAAATACAGTAACACTTTTTTATACTACTAAGGTGGAAAAACAAATATGCGGTCCCAGTCTGATGAAAAGCAGTTGTCGTAGCCTATGGATGCTTGTAACACTAGGGGTATCACACGCGCCTTTCCGACCCTGTAAAAACCTCTTCACGCCCTTTGTGACGAATCCCATGCTGTAGCCTCCTATACCTCGACAATCGGTTAATTCCATAGCTTGATAGTACCACATAGGCTCCAATGTGTGTGCATGAATTTCCTGTCGACGGCGAGCGGTACGACTGTAGAAGGCGGCCGTGGGGATCATGTCAAACAACAATAGTTAGAACACACAAAAGGACACAAAATCTCGTCTCGGACTCTAAACGATCTAAACCGTCTGTTACGGTTTGGGATATTCAACGATCCTCAAAGCACATATTTGGATTGAGTCTTACAAGGTGCAAGCTACTATCTAGGTCCTAGGGTGCTCCTGCCCATAGATGACAACAGTACCTACTCCATATGCGGCCGTACCTGAGCCACCCTGAGCTTTGTAATGTAGAAGCACAGTATAAGTAGTAGTTGAGCAGCGTGGTGGAGTATGCTCTAAACCCCTTTGATTGAGGACCTGTAACCCAACAGTGGGATGATTATGGGTTGATACCGAAATACTACTTCGCCCTGTTGAGTACAACTAGTTTCTTCGACGTCAGCTTGACCTTCCCCTCCAGATGACAACGTAACTGGACGTCGTTGGAGATTTCAACTTCAAGAATCCCAATACTTTCGGCGATGGTTAGGGGTGTGTTCGGGAATTGAGGAGCCACAGCAAACGGAGTTTTCTTAGCTGTGCGGATGCGCAGACTTGTGTCTTGTGTGTGGTAGTGGGATTGAATTGGTTTAAGTTCTCTCCAATCGGACATTATATTATATACAATGTGCTCTCGATCTCTGACACGAGTTGTTCGTTCAAGGCTCTCCTCCATCAGAGAGCGACTGATATTAGCGCGGCCCATGTAATAACTTATAAGTGTATAACAAAGTAAAGCAAGTAAAGGATTTTTCCATACTATCCCGATACCGGTGGAGATATTTGGAGTGTACGTGGTTCATCAACATCTTTGAACCAAACCCAACTTCACCTGCACGCGGTGCACCCTGCTGACTGACAAACGAAGCTCTGGTGAAAAGAGAGGTAGGGAGCGTAATTGTAAGCTACCTGACTGGGGAACGTACCTACCTCACAGAATACCGCAGCCAAATAACAATTCTCTTGAGGATTGTTGTGATCCTGCGAGTGAGTGAGGTCATCAGAAAGGGAGGAGATACTGCGTTCAGCGGGGGTGTCGCATGTCGGCGCGCGAGCGTATTTTATGTTGCCAGCGTTAATATGGCTACGGCAACCGTTTCACATCAGGCGGGCCGTATGCTTGTCTGCCATCCGACGTAGTATAAAAAAAGATATCTATTTCAAAAGTCATCTTATAGACTGCATTGATACTTACATAGTACGAATAAGCAAAAAAAAGAGTAGTCAGCGAGAGATTACATACGAGTATGTGCATTTGATGACCGAGCAAGGTAGGTCGATGCCGAGCAATGAATTTTCTCAGGATTGAGCTAAATCAATTTCTCGCACCCCTAAACTCCTATGTAGCAAATTTCATCATAATCGTTAGAGTCGTTTACGAGATCATCGTGGTATATAAACATATAACTATTTTTAGAATAGCTCGCTATATTATTGTATAAAAAAACGGTAAACAAGTCAATCTACAGTGCACTGACCACAATTAAGATGTTTACCATTTACGATAATTTTTTTACACTACTTATTAGTTTTTATCCGAGCTGTGGCGCACAGCAGCTCTATAATTTTTCACTATTATTCCACTCAAGCACATTTTAAGTGATTAATAAATAAGTAATGAGTATCCATTAAATTTGACAAGAAGCAGAACTAAGGTAAAAAATCCAAAAAAATAAAAATTTTCAATAGCATGTCAAATTATCAATGACTAAAGATTTTGACCGCTTATTATATACTAAGTACTTTTATAGTAACTAGTTGCCCCGGCAAAAGTTGTTTTTCCATATAAATTTAGGGGTTGCTGGTAGAAGGGTGAAAATTTTAAGTATATGTATTTTTCAATGCTAAATCAAAATAAAATAAAAATGAAAAAAATGTCCATAAAATAAAATAAAATATTTTGGGGTCGCTCACCCTTATCATCTAGGGGTATGAATAAATAATGATTTTTAAGAAAAAATAAAAACCGACTTCAGCTGGCAACAGGGCAAATTTATGGGTTTCAATTGATTTTTTGGGATCCCCTCACCAGACCCTGACTTGGTGAATATGGGAACACCTCGCAATCGTACCCTTTCAAATAAAAAATAAAAAAGAATGTGACCATACGTGCTTATAAAATTTAAGAGTTTCTCTTGATTACCCTGGGATCCCATCATCAGATCCTGACTTGGTGAATATGGGACCACCTTGCAATATACCCTTTCAAATAAAAAAATAATTTTGAACATCGGTTCACAATTCGCGAAGATATCGAATAACATACATACAAAAAAAAAATTCAGTCGAATTGAGAACCTCCTCCTTTTTTGAAGTCGGTTAAAATAGATCTTGGCCAGTACTCCGACTTACCCGATATGCACACAAAATTTCATAAAAATTGGTCCAGTCGTTTCCGAGGAGTATGGTAACTAACATTGTGACACGATTATTTTATATATATTAGAAGATAAATGACAATGACACCCCACTCGGTGTGACTCGGTGCTTGAGTTCGACTTGCACTTTTTTTAACCCCATATTTTAGAGTCATTAATTTAATTGCTTTATTTTCTACGCATGAAAACTCGACTAAACCTGAGTCAGACTCAGAAACAAACACATTACAAACACAGGTCTACAACTTTTGTGATCTCTTCGAAGTTCAAGTAGCTTCATTTACGAAACCGTCCTAGAGCTTCTAAGTATATCCTTTTTATTTGTTGTTTATTGCAATAAACTTTAAAATTAATTAATTAAATGAAGACAATACGGTTAATTTATATTACTATATTGAACCATGTACCTAGATGCTAAAATATAAAAATACCAAATACCTACCAGCGTATTTTACGATAAATTTTGTGAAAACATAACGAGATATGTTTTTATGAATCTATAAAAACAGAATATAAATTATAGTGATTTATTATTATTATAACATTAATTTTTATAATACGAGAAAACACTTTTTAATAGACGTTGTAACACTTACCTACTCTATTATTAGGAAGATAGTAAGACTTAAAAATTCCAAGCATTAAGTAAGCCAATATTGTATTTCAACCAAACGGACATAACAATGTTTAAACAAATTATATGTATTTCAGAAATGTCTCATACAATCCTTAGAGGAAAGCCATACAAATGTCAGTTGTATCTGGATGATGTACTTGATGCTGTTATAAAAGAAAATATTAATGATCATGGCAACGATAGATCAAGAGATGAAGTGAATTTGGCTGAGATTTTGTATTATTGTATGAAGAAAAATCTAAAGGCATTATACATGGTTGGTAGTCTATTTTTACTTTTATAATTTTTAGGGTTCCGTACCCAAAGGGTAAAAAGGAACCTTATTACTAAGGCTCCGCTGTCCGTCCGTCCGTCCGTCTGTCACCAGGCTGTATCTCATGAACCGTGATAGTTAGACAGTTGAAATTTTCACAGATGATGTATTTCTGTTGCCGCTATAACAACAACTAAAAGAAATATTTAAGGGGGCTCCCATACAACAAACGTGTTTTTTTTTGCTCGTTTTTGCTCGCAATAGGTAGACTCTTGAAATACTCACATAATATTTAGTTATACCTACATTCACTTTAAAAATAAATAATTAAATAAAAATAAAACAAATATTTAAGAGCGTTTTTATAGATAATGGTACGGAACCATTCGTGCGCGAGTCCGGCTCGCATTTGGCCGGTTTTTTTTTATTATTAACAACATACGTATTTGTTTAGCTTAGCTGTAACACAGTATATGTAATATAATAGTATATAAAATAGTGAAGCTAGACTCTGGATGATAGGATGGATTTTGCCTTAATAATAATAAATAACGATCTTTTTAGATAGATGGAGTAACTGGTGAAAATGTGACAAATGAACAAGTTCTACTACTTTCTGTACCTATCTCACGTGCTTTAGTTGACAAAGGATTGAAAAATAAGATAATTTTATTTGTCACAAGTAATCATAAGCAAATGGCAGCCCTGTATTACGCGGCCATTTTTGCTGGCTCTATACCTTTTTTCTTGGATCCACATTCTACTACTTGTGAGTACTTATAATAACATTCAAACGTTCTTTGATTTATGAAAATAACAACGGGAATGAACGCGATCAGATCAAAAGGGTACCTATTTACATACCTTTATTATTGCCTGACGTTTCGACCAGGGGCCCTACCGCCGAGCTAAAGCCGATTTCCATCGGATTTTTTGATTCCAATTTAGGTTAAAGTTGTTGACAAACATCTTTAGCTCGATCAATAACGAGCTCGGTGGTCGAATGGTTAGCAATGGCCACTTTGACTCCGAGGTCGCGGGTGCGATCCCCGCACATGACAAACATTTGTGTGCATGAACATGTCTGTTTGTCTTGGTCTGAGTATATTCTATGTATTATAAGTATGTATTTAAAATAAACGTATTTAAGTACATTTTTATCAGTTGTCTAGTACCCATAGTACAAGCTTTACGCTTAATTTGGGACTAGATGGCGCTGTGTAAAATTGTCTAGAAATATTTAAAAATATTTAGCTTAGTCGGTAGCGCTCTAGGGATTCAACTAACTAAGCTAAACATAATTAGCAACAATCTAACCAGTACTTTCATTTTCGCATTTTTTTTTATTTATGTGAGAGGGGGGCAAACGAGCATGTGGGTCACCTGGTGGAAAGCAATCACCACCGCCCATGGAGACCAGCGACACCAAGGGGTCGCCGATCCGTTGCCAGCCTTTTAAGGAAAATGAAAACTCTGTTCTTGAAGGCATGTCGTAGTTGTTCGGAAATACCGCTGAGGGAAGTTGATTCCACAGTTTCACTGTTCGTGGTATAAAATGTCTTAGGAAACGTACTGTAGTAGATCGCCAATTTTCAAGATGGTATGGATGGAATTTTAATTTATGGCGAGTTGTACGATAGTGGAATTCAGCGGCAGATATCAAATCAAACAGCTCATCCGAGCACTCCCCGTGATATAATTTGTATAGAACGCAAAGAGACGCTTCATCTCTGCGTGTAGAGAGAGATTCCAATCGATCCGAGATCATTGGGTCTGCTCTTCGTTGTATGCGGTCAAATGGAGCAAGCAAGTACTGGGGCGCACCGGCCCAGAGATGCGAACAGTACTCCATGTGAGGTCGAACCTGGGCTTTGTATAGTTGAAGGCGGTGTCGGGGAGTAAAATACCGCCTGGCTTTACTAATCACACTAATCTTCCTGGAAGCCAGTTTGGCCTTGCATTCCAAGTGACCGCGAAACTGAACATCTCTCGATATGTCGACACCCAAGATGGTAATGCTAGTTCTAACACTAAGGGGAGTACCTTCCAAACTAGGAGCTACGACGAATGGGCACTTTTTAGCGGTAAACGCACAAACCTGTGTCTTGGAGGGATTTAGCTGCACCAAATTCAATCTACCCCAATCCGAGACGTGTCCAAGGGACGTCTCAATCTCAGACACAAGTTTTGTTCGGTACTCATCGACGCAATCCCGAGAAACATTACCTTGGCCAGTGTATCTTAGGTCCACTGTACTGTCATCCGCATAGCAATGAACATTGTGTATAAGCAGCAAGTCATTGATATGCAGAAGAAACAGCGCGGGGGACAATACATAGCCTTATGGCATATATGGTACGCCAGCATTCAATAATTCCGATGGTAATCGGCTTCAGTTTCGGCGGTAGGGCTCCAGGTTGCATCGGCCGTGGTCACAAGTTGACTGACTCGTGAGTATACTTATACCCTATCCTAACAATGATTGTATCTACTTACAACGTGCACAATCATAAGCGCGGTATCTATGCACCTATTATCAACTGCCCGACTGAGGAAATATCTCCCATCCACCTCGCAAAATACCGCAGCCAAATAACAATTTCCTTCTGGGTTCTTGTGTTCCTGTGAGTGAGCGGAGTCACCAGCAAGGAAGGTGGGGTTTCGTGTTCCATAATTTCCTCTATCAAATCGGAACCGATTTCAATAAAATAATGATCTTGACATCATAAACACTCACAAGTACCTACTTTCGAAGTGATAACGTCTTACAAATCGATGAAGGCGGGCTGCACGCACGAAAAAGCATGACTCATTGTCACGTTCCGCCTAAGCGAGAGCGCGGAACAAGCGATAGAGAGGCACGATCAGCCTGTGTTTCTTATGACGTTATCACGTGAAATTACAGTCCGTGAACCAACTTTACAGACAACCAATTTTTTTTTAATGGTTTCAAAACCGCAGCAACTAAATCTTGTATTGTAATATGAATATATATATTTAGAATTGCGTCAAAGCTTAATAAATTGTTGGACAGATGAACTGAATCATTTCTATTCACTTGTTTCTCCGGAACTCATATTCTGTGATGACAAGTGTTATGGTCGAGTTAAAGAAGTGGCGTTAGACAAACTGGTAGTGAAGGCAGATGACGATGAGATGCTTCGAAGATTCCACGATGGTTATAGTGTCGATTTTACTATCTTCAGGTGAGTATGCCTCTATATCCGCCTATATATCTGTTAAATACCTATTAAAGTCTTAAGGGTATTATGTATGTAAATATGTATCTACAGCTGAAAATCTGTGTTTTTTGCGCAATGTGCAAAAAAACACTGTGGCCATTTGCTTGCTGCAGCACACACAAGACATGCATCTTGTTATTCTGCGTTCTGTTTCATAGTGTATAATTTCTATCCTTGTTATTTTTTAATTAAATTTTTGTATGTGTGTGACTGTAGCTTGTTATAAACGTATCTATCTATATTTATTCTTCTAATTTTAAGGTAAGCCTTTTTACTCAGTCCCAACCGACTCAATCGCTAAATCACGTAGGCAAGCAAATTCTTTTTAATCTGTCTGTGTGCATTTTAACAGATTTCAAAAAGTCGCGAATTAACTCCGTATGCAAATATTTCCATGTCTTGTAAGATTTATAAAAAAATATTTCTTTTTCACGTTCATATGTTAATAGAGATAGTATGTATCTAAAATAATAATTATAAGATAGTATGTATCTATCTTTTTGTACCTAATTTAAAATTTCTCGAATCAGCGATAACTGTCACTCCAAAATTTTACTTACCTATTGAAAGTTTTACAGAAAAGTTAAATTTTCTGTAAAACTTTTTCAATTGTTATTTTCAGCTTCGTTAACATTGGCATCGCCTTCTGTGACGTTAGTTTTTTTTTATTTAAAAGATTTTTTTTCTCTCATTTTATATTATTGTTGTGTAGAAAAATTTAATATTTTTTTTACATACATTAATTTTTACTTATTTGTACACTCGGTTTACTTCCGTACAGCTAAGAACAGAAAATGCTTGATAATGATGATGATTGATGTGGCATTAGTCCTAGTGGGTATTTTTATTTAATCAGGGCAATAAATACTCCAACCGGTTCTACGGTATTGATGCTACCGACGAGTGGATCATCAGGTCTACCTAAAGCTACGGTGCTCTCTCATCAAGGACTTATAGCCCAGTTACCTACCGTCTGGTAAGTGCTTACAAAATTATGTTTGATGTTTTTACTTAATAGTTAATAATAGAGGTTTAGATATGAAATTTCTGCTTTAACATACTGGCGACTTTAAATTTAAATTAAATCTGCATCGTGTGAGATTCCAGAATGAAACTTTGTTCCCACGATAACTGTAACCTTCTAAATTTGAAAAATGTACAAATTTCGATTGTTATGCATTCATTTGCTTTTTCATTCAAGTTTTAAAGTAAAGATGGATACTTTGAAAATTAGAGTAATATTTGCATACAAACATTGTCGCCACCAGGATGACTTTAAATTACCTACTAATCATTATAATAAAATATTTAATTTATAATCACACATTTTCATATGAATTAAGTCATTATCAAATACGATTCGCATGGATATAAGTATATTTGTGGTCGAAGGATTCATAATTTTTATTTAGGCTTGCGACAGGGAGGGGAGGGGGGGGGGGAAGAGTGCAAGTGCACATCCTTGCACCCCCTTCCCGGGTGCCCATGAATACAAGTACAGCCCCTTACCACCATCTCTTATTGAGATTCAATAACTGAATAGAATGCTTATTCATTGGTATGAATAAGCATTCTATTCAGTTATTGAATCGCAATAAGATTTGGTGGTAAGGGGGCTGTTAAGCTAAACACAAGTACCATAAATCTAAGCTTATTTATTATCTTCTGAATAGATTGCTTATTCATTGGTATGAATAAGCAATCTATTCAGATATATCTATTTCTATTCATATCAATGAATAAGCGACTCTATTCAATTGAATAGAGTCGCTTATTCATTGGTATCAATAAGCATTCTATTCAGTTATTGAATCGCAATAAGAGTTGGTGGTAAGGGAGCAGGACTCCCCAACCCGTCTGGCCAGCGCGTGGGGAGCGTAGGCCAAATCCTCCTTCTGTGTGGGACGGAAGAGGGTCGTGCTCCTGTAGTGGAGACTAAAATGACCTGATGATGATGAAAGTAGCAATAGGATCGCAGCTACACTGATATCGAGTTATTTGATTGGTGATAGTGACTATAATAATCCATTTTGGCCGTGGATTGGAAATTTTGTATGTGTTATTGAAGTGCTAATGAAACAGTAATAGCGCTCTAGTAGTGAGTGCTGTGATGATATACCTTGTGATGGAACACGTGACTACTTCAGTGGTATGAATAAAGCAAGTGTAGATGAAAATTCATACTTTCAGTTGATTATTTTATATTTTTGCAGGACCCATTTGGAGACATTTCCGAGGCCAACAGAATTGGCGATGTTACTGTCGACAGCGCAGTGGATGACGCATACCGTCCTCATGACCACATGTCCTGTCTACGGAGTCCCCCTGTTGATGACATCTCAGAAACCTACCCCTGAACATGTGCTAGAAATAGTTCAAACTTTTCGGGTAAAGAGATCACATTTCTCGAGCACTTTTTGAATATTAGACTAAATTTATGTAACTTTAGGACATGTTTTAGTTATTTTTCTTTTCTCTCAACCCTGTTCCAGTATTTTTAATTGCCTATGCTGTGCACATTTTTAATGCTAATTCACACTTTTTTATACTTCGTCAGGTAGGAAACAAGCATACGGCCCGTCTGATGTGAAGCGGTTACCGTAGCCATATTAACGCTCGCAATATGAAATATCGCTCACGCGCCGAGATCCCCGCTGGCAACGCACCAACTCCTTCCTTTCTGATGACCTTACTCACTCGCAGGAACACAAGAACTAGGGAATTGTTTGACTGTGGTATTCTGTGAGGTGGAGGTACATTCCCCAGTCGGGTAGCTTACAATTAATCCCTACCTCCCTTTTCGCCAGAGCGTATTGTCAGTCAGCAGGGTGCGTGCACCGCGTGCAGGTGAAGTTGGCTTTGGTTCAAAGATGTTGATGAACTACTTACACCCCAAAACTTGTTTACTTCTTGTTATACCTGCAGTTATATATACAATAATTTACTAATAATAATAATAATTTATATAATAATATTAATAATAAATAAGTCCGCAGGGCAGCTTGTGTGGCGAGCTGTTGTGTGAGTAGCGACACCACGGACCCGAGTCTCCAGAGAGTCGGTCAGGGCCTTCGTCTCCGACGTGTCTTCATCGGTCGGAGTGTAAACACAAGAAGGCCCGCAGGACTCTCAGCTCTGGCTTGCCTTCATTGGCCGTCCAGAGAGGAGCCGCTAGAGCTATATGCTCCAGGGGTGGAAGTGTTAAAGGGCATCACGCCGCGAGTAACTTCGGAGAAAGCGCAGCACACCTCTCGACACCCCTGAGTCACTCACACCGGTGTTGCCCCTGGCCGTTTTCCTGGCATTTCGGGGGCCCATCCAGTGAGTGGCAAGCCACCGCCTGCCGCAAATAACTAGCAATAAAAGCAGTTATGGCAGGCGTCCGTCCCTCTTCTGTAATAGCCCGGTATTAAGTTCACCCAGATCTCATCTCCATAGCCCATTTATTTTCCATCACACTTCGCAATAGTCTCAACGCCTGCCGAGACCTGCTCATGGGTATGTCGTTCCATTGACATATCCCGGAGCGGGTCACGGCGGGCGTACAACATTACATTAAACTTCTCAAAGGGGCCTCTACGCGTTGGATCCATATCCCCGCGCACGCCTATCAAATGACCGGGTTTGACCCGTGATTAAAAAGAGATACTTAATAATAATAATTTAATCTAGTGATGATTTTTTATTGTAATAAATCGTTGACTACTTATCACAGCCAAGTTGGGCGCTTCTTGGACCAGCATTTGCGAAAACCTTAGCGGTGATGTCAAAACCGGGAGAGTTAACATCTATCAAGACTTTGGTGACTACTGGCGCACCATTGCCTTACAGCACGCGGGCAGCCTTGAAGGTGGTTCCTAGCTGATTTTTTTCTATGTAAATTCTAAACAATAAAGATTTACTTAGCTTTTCTAAGCTAGAATAAAAACTGTACAAAGGTGGACTTACCCCTAACTGCTTCAGTTAGATTCTTCAATCATTTCAACTTTTAAATTGTCATTTTGTGGCAGCCGCCATTATGGATTTGATATCATCGACGAGAGTCGTCTCAAATATAGCTAATTTTTTAACCCAAGGTGGAGGCTACCACAACATTGAGATATATGATTTCTGCATTTACCCCTACGATTTGGGTATAAAAAAAAGGTTTGATGAGCGAAACACAGTAAGTAAACTTTTTACTTAGTTCTTTTTTCTTATCAACAAATAATAAAAGCTTGTTTTTTGTTGTTCTTGATAAGTACTAAAATAGTTTTATTTTTATATGCTTCGATCAACAATAGTATAAGAGTTAATATTTTTGCTTACCTATTTTAAAAAGGAATTACTAGCAACGTCGGCGCATATTTGTGATGGATTAGGAATGACAGAATTACATGGTTTCTGTGCACTTCCTCATCATACTGCAGATTCAGCCTCCAATGGGAAAATACACAATACATTCGATTACAAGGTAAAAAAAATATTTGCTATACAAGTATAAACATAATAAAGTAATAAATATTATTGCAAAAATTCACGAAAAATTTGACTTTATATATTTTTTTCATTGTGTTTAAATACACTTCTGGACACATCTATTGGCCCACCTTGCATTTTCAGTTTCGTTTGGTCCTAGCTAAAATTTTATATTAGGTCGAGCAAATAGTTTTTATGCAGTTTTGATCCTGGCACATTCATAATTTCATTCAATAGTCTTTTTTTGAATTTCGAACACAGAATTTAAAGATACAAAAGACAATTTGGAGCCTGTTCGTTGATATCCAACAATCGAATACTAAGAAAACTTGATTTTATTTGGTGGTGATTTTTCTCTTTGGTTTTGCAACAAACATTACTTATTCTTAACATTAAAGTGAGGTTCTATCAATAATCTATGGATACTTCGCCTGAAGTCGCCGCCCAAGCTGTGGCACTTATCCAGGCCGGACACAGCCAAAGAAATGTGAGTGCTCAACTTAATTTAAATCGATCTGCGGTCCGAAATGTTTCTCGGAGGTACCTAGAGACTGGCGGCTTTGTTCGTCGCCAAGGAAGGCCACGATTTCGGGTCACAACTGAAAGGCAGGATCGATTCATCGTGACGACCAGCTTGAGAAATCGTCACCTTACCTCCATTGAGATACAAAACCAACTTCGTGACTTCCACGGAGTATCTGTGAGCGCTCGAACTGTTCGCAGAAGGTTAAAAGAACGCGATATGGTACCACACAAGCCAGCTAATGGCCCCAAACTAACGCGAGCCCACCGAACAGCGCGCCTTCATTTCGCGCGCAATCATTTAAATTGGACTCAGCAGCATTGGAGCCGTGTACTCTTTTCTGATGAGTCTAAAATTGTGTTACATGGCAATGATGGAAGGAAGAAGGTCTACCGACGTAAGGGAGAGCGTTTCGCACAATGCTGCTTTGAAGAGAGGGTTGCTTATGGCGGTGGCTCATGGACTGTCTGGGGCGGTATATCCGCGAGCGGCAAAACTCAACTTGAGGTTGTTACGGGACCACGGCTGCCAACATTAAATGCTGAAAGGTACATTCGTGAGTGCTTAGAACCTCACGTGATGCCATACGCGGACTATGTGGGCCCAAATTTCCTTTTTATGCATGATAATGCAAGAGCCCATACGGCCGGCATCGTCAGGGAATATCTTCGGGATGTGAACATCACAGTTATGGACTGGCCAGCAAGAAGCCCAGACATGAACCCCATTGAGCACATGTGGGACGAGCTAAAAAGACGTGTTAGGGCTCGTCAGCCAGTTGCCCAGACGATGCAGGAGTTGAAAACTGCCATAGAAGAGGAATGGGGGAGGATCCCTCAAAATTTCATAGAGCGGTTGATAAACTCTATGCCTAATCGTATGAGAGCTGTGGTAGATGCCCATGGAGGCAACACGCGTTATTAAATTGAACTTTTATTTGATAAAAAATGTTTTTTATTCAATAATCAACTGCCTTAATCAAGGCGCATACCCGACTTGTTAGGCGTAGCTCCATGTCGTGTGGTATTCTGAATTCAAATTTAAAACAATATGATCGAAAAAGATGGTAAAATGTATCAGGTTTAAAACTGCATCAATAGTTTTTGTTCAATCTAGCAATCATATTTCGGCAGGGGCCATCGAAACCTAAACTCTAAGGTGGGCCAATAGATGTGTCCAGAAGTGTATATATATTTATTATCAGATTATGGATGAAGATGACAATGAATTAGGATTAAAGGAAAAGGGAGAACTTTGGTTCAAATCGAATCATTGCATTTTCAAGGTGAGATTTATCCTATATGTAGTTTGATAATTTTTTTTAAGCTATTGCATAGCTTCTATCGCGGGCCTTGAGCGCGGGGACCGAATCCAGAAATTCCGTAACGAAAAAACCTCACGCTCCCCACTCCGACGGGCAAGGAGGTGTGGCTTGAAGGCCGTGCATCGTCTAACGTCGTTTCAGTTCGGCAGTCTTCGACACGGCGTTGTGTGCGTGCGATTAGACGTATTGTACGACTCTACGAAACTCGTTTTATTTATTTAATAATAGAAAAAATTGTTTTCTTATCGGTCACCACGCTCAAAAAGTGTAACTTGAATTAATATCAAAGAAAAAGCAATACTGCATGAATAAAATAAATAAATAAAATTATAATTGCATAGGTTGATACAAAATGCTATGCAATAGCTTTACCGCGGCAGTCCCCGAGTGCCACACGTCTTTTTTTTTTTTTTTTTTTTTATAATTACATTCTTGTCCACATTTCGCGGGGAGGGAACTGGTGCTTTGAGATACAGGCTTCGGCTGTTCAGGCACCAGTCCTCTCTATTTAAAAAAAATGTAACATCTATCTGTATGCATTATGTTATGCACTTGTTGTAAAACTGTTATATAGATAGAGAAAATAAAAGATTTTGAATTAGAATTTGAAAAAAAAAAGTAGATTATCTGTATATAAATTACAATTAAATTAAGTAACTATATTACTAAACTTAATATTTACAAAGAGTCGTAGCCGTCGATAGTACCTAATTAGGGTTTGGAGAGAAAAGTATAATACTATAGTCATATTTTTTTAATAAATTACGTTGTGGAAATGTTTTCAGGGGTACTTCAACAACGATGAAGCATACCATGAAAGTGTTACGTCTGACGGCTGGTTGAAGACTGGTGATATATTTTACATAGATGAAAACGAGCATATATTTTTTATTGAAAGGAAAAATTTATGGTTCAAGTACATGAATTATCACGTAAGCATTCTTATGTTAAAAAATATTTTAAATTGAATTAATGTTCTTTTTAAATTCTTTAATAACAGTGTGTAACAATTTTTAACGTTACAACCGTTGTCCAAATAAATAACAAACGAACTCTACAGAAAAAAAAAAAACTAAAATGCAACAAACGCGACCAACAATAGCATTTACAGACATTTTTCCAAGTTCAAATTGTAAAAACAAATCTGGTAGTTGTCTATTCAGTGTCGTTTTGAAGCGTTTAATCGTGAAGACTTTTTTCGTCAAATAACAACAAATTCGACTTTTTGTAACATTATATATAGGTATCTGTATTCTAGATATCTCCAGAAGAGATCGAATCCGTGATTGGGTCAATACCGGGTGTTCAAGAGTGTGTGGTATGTGGCACTGAGAAAGGCCCTGCATCTGCGGTTGTACTAATAAGGAAGAACACAGAAGACGACAATGTTACTAAAGAGTTGATACATTCAGTAATTAAGTGTATGTGCTCGTTTTAATATTAATTAGCTTTATCACTTCATTTCCACTTACTTATACTTAGACATAGCGCACACAGGGCGGCGACACGCGACAGCGACTAGTCGTGACGACAGGCTGCGGCCGACAACTTCATATATTTTGTTCAATGCTTCGCACACTTGGCGTCAGAGTCGCAATGACAAGCTAGGGGAGTCGCGCGCGCTCGCTACTTGTCGCCGCGTCTAGTCGCGCAGTGCATGCGCACACACGACTAGAGTTGGAAAAAACGGCTTAAAATTAATAAACGTTTAAACGTTGTACTTTTTATCAAAAGCGCGCTTAAATAAGCGCGCTTTTTACTTAAACGCTTTTTTTGTCGTTGATGCTACTTGAGGCGTCTACGCTTATGGAAAACGTTTAAACATTTAGTCGCAGCTTTAAGACAATGCAATGGTTAACGATCACAGACAGTATCTATTTGCAGCCGATTTCTTTTCTCTATGTATTTAAAGTTTCGTATACCTACGCATGAACATACTTAACACAGCAAAGCAAAAAAAATCGCATTAATCGACCGACGACAACAGCAAAAGCGTTAGCGCAAACATTCACACGCGCGCTTACCAGTTGACAACAAAAAGCGTACTGCTTAAAAAAGCGTAAGCGTTGTTTATTTAAACGAAAATCATTTTTGAAAGAAAAGTGAAAGAAAATTAAACAACATTAATCCTAAGGCTCCTGCGGATATGGTTCAATATTGAATGAGGATTACTGACGCTTTTTTCAACGAAAAGCATTTGTTTAAACGAAAATGAAACGAACGTTAATCGATAGTAAACCTAAACTTGTTGACGGTAAGGTTTATTATTGCATGTATGGCTAGCTAATACAGCACGACGCGACGTGGCAGTAATTATGTGTATCAATTATAGATGGCGCTATATCAAATTTGTCAAATTATCAGACAACATTGTAAAAAATTTCAACGAAAAAGGCTTATTTTTATAAGCGTGCTTATCTGCTTACGCTGATAAGCAGACTTTTTTAAGCGCTTTTCGTTTAAGCGCTCAACTCTACACACGACGATGGTCGCGCGACAGCGCTACGTCAGTTTCGCTGTGGGCGCTAAGGAAGGTGTACGTGTTTATTGAGAATCTCAATATGGATACGTTAGATGTCGATGTGTTCATTTCGGACGTTGAAGCGCGTCCTGCAATTTGGGACTTGCGTTCGGATGACTATAGTGAAGAAATATCACAAGCCTTCGCCGAAAAAAGTATACATTCGCAAGATAAGTACTAAGGCAACTGCAACTAGAGGCTCCATATTCACTCAGAAGATAAACAACACGGCCGTCTCTCGAATACTCTACTACTAATGTTCGTTTCCTGCACGACATCTACGACTAGTCGCCGACGCAAGCGACAGCTCCGCGTCTAGTCGCGGCGAAAAGACGCCAAAACGACAACGCCGCAACTAGACGCGGCGACAAATCGCCCAGTTGCGATGGCTATTACGATGATGTTTTTTTATAGAAACGGCGAACTTAGCTAACTAGGGTTTGGAGAGAAAAGTACTAGGCCCGATTTTAGCCCACGCCGAAATCGAAATTATTCCCGCAAAATATTAAAAAATGCACAACGTTTATGTTCAAGTTTTCACTTCTGCCGGCACTCCCGAAATGCAACCCGTTTTTAGGGTTCCGTACCTCAAAAGGAAAAACGGAACCCATAAAAGATCACTTTGTTGTCCGTCTGTCTGTCAAGAATTTCTATGTCGAGAATGCGTGGAGGTATCAAGCTGAAATTTGAACTGTATACTCAGGTCTACGGTCCCATGAAGTTGTAAAAAAATCAAACTGCTAAGTTTACGTAGAAAAAAGTTACGGCCGTTTATTCAGCAAAAAACGCATATTTCGACACACTCAAGGGAATCAAAACCTATAGGGTACTTCCCGTTGACCTAGAACTATGAAATTTGGCAAGTAACATCGTCATAGACTACAAGTACAGGAATAAATCTCAAAACTATACATTTGTAAATAGATCTTAAAAAATAGGGGGTCTATATTTTTTATAGGGTGTCGAAATTTCAAATTGAAACTACTAGTTCAAATGGGGTATCATATGAAAGCGCTTGATGTACTGTACACATTGCAAAATATATTTTATTTATTTTTTTCGACGCATTATTTCTTAATTATAATGAAAAATATCAAATTACGGAACCCTCGGTGGGCGAGTCCGACTCGCACTTGTCCGGTTTTTTTTAAGACTCCCACTCCCAAGTCGTATTTGTTCGGAAGAGCGGACCGCCTTGAGGGAACCTCACACATCCACTTACACTGCGGTAGTCGCCAATTATATACGTGGTATGGATGGTTTTTTAGTTTCTGTAATAATTTATTGTGTAATTTACAGCTACGCTGAGTGATTACAAGCGGCTTAGAGGTGGAATTTATTTTGTCGACACCCTGCCTCGTACCTACAGCGGTAAACTCAAGAGAATGGAATGTATACAACTGGTTAATAGACTTGTTGATAATACCCAAGATTCATAAAACGTTTTAACCTGTGTTAGAATAAGTATAATTAGATTATCACATGTAAGTCTTTTCTGGAAGAAATATTTTTTTATAGATTTAGTACGTGTAAGTATGTACCTAGTTACTTACATTAGATTCCCATCTAACTATTAACACGTTTGATATTGTATTATTTTGTTCTAATAAATTACATTTACGGCATTAAATTTGTTATATTGTTACAGTTTTATTTTATTTGTGAACGTAGGTAGCTTAGTACTTAGTTGTTAATTATTTTTTTAAATATCTGCAGTGCAGGTGAGGTTCATTTTTCCCTCTAAAGATGTTATGGAGTCAATACACCAATAAGCTAAACTAAAATAACCCAAACCCAATTGATAAGTTACATGTACGCAAATTCTTCACACCATGCTAAACCGCATTAAGTGTTGGCATGGCGGAGTATCTATAAATACCACCGTTCGATTTTTTTGCTATGATTCTTCCATATTAGTCTTTTTGTTTTCATCTTTTTCTCTTTATAATCCTTGCGAGCGGCAAATAAGTCAGCTTGATGTGAGCTAGAGATTGAACCTTTAGATATATAGATGCTTGCAACAAGAAGTATCATTGGCATGATACTGTTCCAAAGAATAGGCTGTATGGGGACAAAAATCGATCGTCAGGGAACGAATAATTCGGGGAAAAATTATTTACTCATAAAAATGTAGAGTAGATAAAGCTCAATGATATAGGTGCGACTAAACCTGGGTCTCCTGTTCTTTCTATTTTTTTTCATTT
Organism: Hypsopygia costalis; assembly: GCA_937001555.2. NCBI lineage: Eukaryota > Metazoa > Arthropoda > Insecta > Lepidoptera > Pyralidae > Hypsopygia > Hypsopygia costalis. The sequence goes on along the minus strand of OW443338.2, from coordinate 23,033,887 downwards.
CAAAATTGAAAGCCTTTAAACACCTTCCTCATTCCATATGTAGGTAACGAGATAAATAATTATACGTTTGGATTGGAAATTAGTTAAAAAACAATGTTAAGCCACGTTCACATGCTTGCCAAACAACGGTCAAACAGTAAACACATGCCAAACAGCAAACACCCAGTACAAACATTGCTCCACACTTGATTGGTTGGCTTGGTATGTGTTGCAAACACGGTACACCTGTGTTTACCAAATCGAAACACAAACAGCTATTCACACGCTGTTTTTTGTTGTTGCTGTTTGGCCGTTGTTTGGTAAGCGTGTGGACGCGACATAATTACACGTAGTAACGTTTCACGCCCACAACTAGGATTGAGTCGAGTCACTATACTCAATTAGAACTCAATATGTATGGGCGCCAACTCCTGTGTAAGCCGTAGTCACTCTAGTAGATTATGGCTTACAGGAGTTGACAACACTGATCGAGACAAACCAAAGACAAGACAAACGACGCCCCAACTAATGGTTGTCATGTCATGTAAATAGTTATGTACTACCGACGTTTATGGCTTCGCTTTTCTCGATACTTACGAGTTTATGTAGAGTGTGAAAAGAAAATGAATCGGGTTCGAAATTAGATCTGGAATTTAGAGTTTATGTTTTAGAATGATTATATTGTGATTTTGTATTGTATTGTCCTGTGTCTTGTAATTTGTGAGGAGGCTTGCCATGACGGACCGGTCCATAGCAGTAAGTATTTAATAATATTTCACGTTTCATTAAATGTAGTAAATCTCAAACTGGTAATAACTGTAGGAACTCGACGCTCCACGGCTCCACTACTAATTTTTCGTGTCACCTACTATGGTATAATTGAAATAATACGAGACCAAAGGAGAGAAAGCGTTATGCTCAAAATTCATTTTGGACATCTGGCTGATATAGATAAATAAATAATAAATATTCCTGGACAATTTACTCAGTACCATCTAGCCCCCCCAATTTAAGCGAAAAGCTTGTACTATGGCTACTATATTTATTTATACAGTAATTTAATTTACAGAATTATTATCTTAGTGTAATTTTTTTTTTCTAATATACGTTATTTATTCTCTAAAATTAGTAGGTACTAAAATTTATTTATCTTTTGGAAAAGAATGTTTGCATCAGACTCATTAAACAAAATTGAATTATGTTATAGGAACTCTTTGTTTGTAGTTGTCGACATTGCCTTCAGAGTTTGCAAGCTGAAGTGGCAATAGGCCGGTCACATCTGCCGAGTAACTAATGGCAGAGATGGGGGGAGGAAGGTATTAGAGTGGAGGCCGCGCATAGGACGACGAAGTGTTGACGCCCTCCTATTAGATGGTCCGATGACCCTATGAAAGCGACTGGGAGCGGCTGGATGCAGAAGACGGAGGATCGTATCTGGTGGAAAGCATTGGGGAAGGCTTATATCCAGCAGTGGGTAGATACAGGCTGATGTGATGATAGGAACTCTACAATGGCTAACAGTTGTGTCCAATTAAGAATGGAAAAGTATGACATGCCATAAATGTGTTTTGTACATTTTCCTTAAGTACATAATACTATGATCATGTTCATCCCTCTGTTGGAATTAATATCTCCCCTCTTTTAAAAAAGTATTGAGCTTTTGAGGAGTATTGAGATTTTATTTTTTTTATTCCACTGTTGTTCACCTGCGGATTGGCAGAGAATCCTGTAAAGCACATCACACACAATGAAGATAATATATATTAAGAGACGAGAGAAGCAATATCACTGTTTTTTACATGCGTAGAACAGTGTCTTGCTGTTAATGTATATTATTATCGCTTTGTGTGATGAGTGTAAACAATAATTAAAGTATTTTTTACATATTCATTACTACCATAAAACAATTAACAGTTAGTTTCTAAATAAAAGGGTAGAATTTATTACTATTATGTCTATTACTATAGAAAAAAGTTTTCATGATCTCTAGCTTTACTAGTACTCGCTGACTGTATTTTTAACAATTTTTAGGGTTCCGTAGCCAAATGTCACAAAACGGAACCCTTATAGGTTCGTCATGTCTGTCCTATACTGTTGAAACTTGGTAAGTAGATGTATTCTGTGAACTGCATTTAGATTTTCACACAAAAAACAATAAATTTTGGGTGTTCCCCATACTTAGAACTGAAACTCAAATTTTTTTTTTCATCAAACCCTAACTGTGGGATATCTGTGGATAGGTCTTCAAAAATGATATTGAGGTTTCTAATATCACTTTTTTTTAAACTGAATAGTTTGCGCGAGGGATAAATTCTTCCAAAGTGGTAAAATGGTTTCTAAAATTCTAAAATAAGAGAATGATAAAACTAAAAAATATATGATGTACCATGTAAACTTCCACCGAAAATTGGTTTGAACGAGATCTACTATGTAGTTTTTTTATAATAAATAACATATAGCAAGTAACATAAATATATTATGTTACTTGCTGCTACGGAACCCTTCATGGGCGAGTCTGAACTCGCACTTGGCCGTTTTTTATTTTTATCTGTGTTTTCTTTTTGTACTCAAGGTGGCAAAACCAGCATGTGCTCTGCCGGATGTAAAGCGGTTACTGTAGCCTATAGAAGCTTATGAGTAGTATTGTTCATGCCTTGCGTTTGTTCGCCAGTTTAATGGCATAAAAAAACTTTCATCATGTAAATAAAAATTAGTTTTGTTCATTTCCAGCCTCGTCCGAGCCTGGAGCAAGTGGTGGCAATAGTGGATTTTATGGAAAAGCATCCAGCCCTAGCACTTGGACAATTGAGAGGATTAGAAGGCCGGCACGAGAGCAAGAAGCTTTGGTTCGAGTTGACACGCATTGTCAATGATATATCGGGTCCGACTCGGCCTATGAAGTCTTGGATTAAAGTAAATTTATTTTTATTTGCTATATCAGTAAAAACTTTTCCATAAAATATGACTTTTAAATGAGTGCTTGGTATTAACTTACTAGTAGAAGTATGATGCTTAATGAAACAACAAAACACTAAAACATGTTTTTGTTTTATGACTTCACATGACATTCTGATACAGTATGCAAAAGGTCCATTCCATGGTGACAGGTGTTACATTTGTACACATTCAAACTGTCATAACCATCACCGGATACAAATTAAAATGGCAGCATTGAAAACAAATTAAAATTTTCTTACTTTGCTGGCTTTGGAAGTTCAAAGGAAAAATTTTACGAAAACTAGTAAAAATATTGATGAATTTCTTTTGGATTATGAAACTTGAAAACATAATGCATCTTAATTTTATATTTTAGGGTATATATTCGCAAATTATTTTTTCTCCTTTCTGGAATCGATTACCATGGAATGGTCCGAAGCTATATAAGCACATTATGCTTTGCATTCCAATGGGACTGTGACTGTTAACATTTTTTTTGTTGTTTAAAATTATTTAATAATTTATTTATTTATATTTCAGTATTGGGCAGACAAAAAGTCGACAGTGAGATCGAAGGTGCAGTCTATTGGAGGAGATCCTAACTCACTCTGCTCCAACATTGAGAAAAAAATATGGGACTTATTTCTCGCTAATGATGTTTCAAGTAAGTTTTATGTCAAAGAAGTAGTATGAAGGTAGAGAATGCAGTGTTATCCATTATTGAGGATTGACAGTGGTTGATAGTGATTGATACTGGTTTATCTGGTTAGTAATATGTTGTTGGTAGTATGCTGTTGTAAGTGGCTCACCACGATCATTAGAGCCAAAGCCAGCTTCGCTTGTATTTGCCTGCCCCCTGTCGACGAGCAGAAGAGGCTATAACAAAAGAGAGGTAAGGAAATACCTCCACATCACAGAATACCACAGCCAAATAACAATTCCTGCTGTGTTGTGTTCTGCAGCAGGTTGCACACACATGCTGCTGTGTTAGTTGCTGCATGGGAGTGGCAGCATGCAAGTAATATTTCATGTTGCTAGCGTTTATATAGCTACGGTAACCGATTTACATCAGGCGGGTGGTATGCAATGTAAAGTCGGTTTACAGACGATAATTTTACGTGATAACGTCATAAGAAAACATTGATGAAAAATGGAGTGGAAGAGAGATAGATGCGTCACAAGCCGAACGCTTAGGCTTATCGTGCCTCTATAACTTGTTCTGCGCTCTCGCTTGCACGCTCGGCTCAGTCGGAACGTGAGAATGAGTCATGCTTTTTCGTGCGTGCAGCTGGCGTTCATCGTTTTATAAGACGTCAAAAAATGAAAATATTTATTTTTCTATTTTAGAACCACATGTGTCATCGGTAAAACAAGAGTCACATTATATTGACGAGTCTTTCTACAACGAAGACAGTATGGACCAGAATCATGTGGAGTCCGAGCCTGTGACGACATTCGAGGAGCCAGCAGCAGACAGCGACGAGAAACAGATGGCTATCATGGAGAAATTGGCAAGTAGTTTTTTTATTCAAGGGCTCTACCGCCGAAGCTGGAACCGTTTACCATCGAACCGAATACCATATTATGGTTCGAAAAATGGGTCCTACGTTTTAGTTATTGACAAACATCTGCAGCTTAGTTGGTAGATCACTTTTACTACCAGCCCCCTTACCACCAACTCTTATTGCGATTCAATAACTGAATAGAATGCTTATTCATACCAATGAATAAGCGACTCTATTTCAAATCGAATAGAGTCGCTTATTCATTGGTATGAATAAGCATTCTATTCAGTTATTGAATCGCAATAAGAGTTGGTGGTAAGGGGGCTGTTAAGCTAAACACAAGTACCATAAATCTAAGCTGAAGTTTGATTTTCGCAATTAAAACTGATGGAAATCTGCTTCGGCGGTAGGGCTCCTAGTCAGACTGTTCTCCACTATCCATCTCCACCATTACATAGTTCTCAATTCTGGACACGAACTTGATTGTACTATTTTTTTTTTGCTTTGCTTGCTGATCAATATTACTATAGCATAATTGTAAGAATGTGTATAAGTGGACTGTAATTTATATTGCTACTGTTATTTAAATAGTTGTCTTGGCCAACTTGCCAGATAAATATTATTTGAAATATGGAAAAATTTACCTGCCCCCCCCCTAGGTGGGATTTGAACCCAAGACCTCTCGATGACCGGTCGAGTGCTCTTCCAATTGAGCTACCAGGAATTCAAATTCAAATTATTTATTTTGTGAATCACAGGTTACAAGCTGTTAAATATAATATAAAGTGCGCTGTGTTCTGCCTGCAGGCGTACAAATATGTATTCACTTATTACTAATATATTATTATTAAGGACTTATTATAATTATCAGACACATTACATCAATTATAATTATCAGAATTTAAATTAATCATTCAATAAACAATTCAACAATAAAAATATACATTATTAACAAAATGGAATAAAATTAAATTTACATTTTATTACATATTTCGTATGAAATTGTTTTGTCGTTAAGAAAATCCTTAACGCTGTAGTACACTTTGTCAATCAGAAATGCCTTTAATGACCGCTTAAAATGTATTGTACCTTCAATTTGTCTTATTGATTTTGGTAGATGGTTAAAGATCTTTGGGGCCATGCCAAAAACACTTTTACCAAACGTAGTTGTGACATGGGCAGTGTGTCGTATTTTATCTGACTGTCTTTTGGAATTGAGACTTTCAAATAGATGCAGGTTTGATTTAACAAAAACTGCAAGCTCATAAATGAATAATGACGGTAGTGTTAAAATTTTTAGATCCTTAAAATAGGCATAACAAGAGACTAATTTAGACAAATTACAAATTGTTCTAACACATTTTTTTTGGGCTATAAATACCCTATCACTACCAGTGGAATTTCCCCAGAATATAACACCAAATCGCAGTAAGGATCCAACATGGCCATGATAAGCCATAAGGAGCGTTGTTCTGTCGACTGTTTTGCTGAGCACATACAATGCATAAGAGAATTGGTTCAATCTTTTACATAGGTAGTCTATTTGTGTTTTCCATTTCATATTATTGTCTATGTATAATCCAAGAAATTTAGTGTGCTTGGTTTCTTTAATTGAATCGTTTAAATATTTTATGTCAAGATTATGTTGTTTTTTATCTGGTTTTAATTTAAATGTCATAAAATTAGTTTTATTAAAGTTTATTATCAAATTATTGTTATCTAACCATTTCATTATTTTCCCTATTGAATCATTGATCTCGTTTTCATAAGTTTGTTCGTCCTGACACCTAAATATTACAGTACTGTCATCCGCAAAGAGCACCATTGGATGACTAATCGATTTTGGCAGGTCATTAATATAAATGAGAAATAATTTTGTGTTGGTGACGAATTTTTGCATCTTATATTTCTACTGTGTGAGTCACAGTGACAAAAATATATATTGTTACTGGTTACTCAATTATGGGGTGTAAGTGGTTCATCAACACCTTTGAACCAAAGCCAACTTCACCTGCACGCGGTGTACCCTGCTGACTGACAAACGAAGCTCTGGCGAAAAGAGAGGTAGGGAGCGTAATTGTAAGCTGCCTGGGGAATGTACCTCCACCTCACAGAATACCGCAGCCAAATAACAATTCCCTTGAGGGTTGTTGTGTTCCTGCGAGTGAGTGAGGTTACCAAAAAGGAAGGAAGGAGATGCTGCGTTGGCAGCGGGGATGGCGACACGCGAGCTATGTTTTATGTCGCGAGCGTTAATATGGCTACGGTAACCGCTTCACATCAGGCGGGCCGTATGCTTGTTTTCCACCCGAAGTAGTATAAAATAATAAAATAAAAATAAAAAAAATAAAACTTTGGGTGGAGCATAGTTTAATGGCAGCGATTACAACAGTGGGCGGAAACAATACAACACAACATTATTGCCATGTTAATACATTTAGGTGTTACCAGTATATACTTAATTTTCTAACATCCATGTTGAACGTTTCAATAATAATAGAGTTCAAACAATTTTTCTACCGCGTAAGTAATTTCACCTTCTGATACGGAGGGTACACCTCTTCCGCGCACACAATGGGTGCAGAAGAATGTGCCCTATCTTTTTGGGGAAATCCTATGGTACAACCTGTAATTTCCCAAAGAAACGTGGTTACCACAATAAGTGCTATTAGGCCTAACGTAACTGAGGAAATGTTACATATGTCATATCACATAAGGTATATTTCGATTTACAGGTGAAAGTGATGACTGACCAAGCGTCCGCCCTGTCGCAGCTGGCGCACGCGTCCCACGCCAACTCGCAGGCCATGGAGCGGCTTGCGGAGGCTTCTCATATACAGGTGGGCAAATATGTTTAATAGTCAATGAAATGTGAGCACAATATCATTCCAGTGGTCATCTGTAGGGATTGCAATGCTGGATCCGAAATCCAGCAATCCAGCTGTATCCAGCTTCCGGTGCTGGATACTGCGGTGCGGATCCGCAGTTAGCAGAAAACGAGAAACTTACTTTCTTTTCATACGAAACCGCCACAAAATTTTACGTTGCGGTTTTATTCCGCAGGCTTTATATTTACTCCGAACTGAAGCGAAGTAAAAATTATTGTTATTCAGTCGCCCTTGTGGCATTTGTAACTCTCCCTCTCTAGACTGTATATGTTTTGGTTTGATTTCTACTTCAGATGACTTGATAGAATTTGTGTAAATCAACCTGACAAACTGTTTTCATAATTTACCGTATATTGGATTTGTATTAATAAATATTCCGCTTATTCAAGTTTCTACAGTTTTAAATCCAGCTCGATCTAGCGAGGATCCAGCTGGATTTGCTCTAATCCAGCAAAGTCCAGCTGGATTGGAAATGCCGCTGAATTGCAATCCCTAGTCATCTGCCTAGGTTGTGATATGCAGTGACCGGTTTAGACAGACTTCAGACTCAAGTGAGGTCTCTTCAAATCTGAAGTTTTCGAAAGTTTAACATTTTTGCTTTGGATTCCACGGATATGGCCATTAAGGGATTATTTAGTGAAATGTGAATAGTGACAGTCTCCACAAGTTCGCGTATAGAGATCGAATTGAATTAATTTAATATGCGAGACTTGCAAGGAACTTGAACCATTTTGTATAGGGACTGCTGACGTGTTCAGGCGCGGATCCAGCCTTCAAAAAAGGTTGTTCATGAACAATCATGACTTATGAAGGACTTTCGAATTTTATTATTTCCTTTTTTTCCGAAGGGTTGTGAGCATGCCCACCGTGCCCACAACGGTGGGCGCCCTTCCCCTTCCGCCCTTGGACGTGTTAGTACTGTTCTACATTACTTTATGTAATCCAATATCCTATTCTGTGAATATACTTAATTTAACGTCTGCCTGCGGCATCGGCCGCATGAACACGTTACTGCGTTCTATACATTAGTCCAGAACATACTCGTGTGCTAAAATTTATACAAATTTGTTCAGTCTGTAAGTAATTAGTCACAAGCTGCCACATTCATAATATTAGTGGGATGATTCGAGTTCGAATAACTTTACTGAAGTTGTGGTTTAAGACTTGCTCACCTAGACAAGTTCTTTAAGTTGAATTTTTTGCTCAGTCATTCAACTGAATATTTCAGGCGCGAGCGATAGAACGGCTCGCGAACACGTTCGAGTCGATCGGCGCGGCGACGCACGACGTGCGCAACGCCCTAGTCGACATCGACACTACTATGAAACGGTTTTACACCACCTCGCCTACTTAGCACAGCTACCTGTGAACTCCGCCAACAGTTTAGTGTTGGGACAATTGACAATAGTGATAGTGTTGTGATAAATATAGACAAAATTATGCGGTAGTCGATTATACCCCGTCTTATGTGTCTATTTTAATTTGATGTATTCGTATTGTGCCATTAAAGATCAATTCACAGTGAATGATTGACTTGTATAGTTTAGTTTCACTGGGTTGTTTCCGCACTTAGTCACATGGTTGATCTAGTGGGCATGTAGATTGGCTTGTATGCCAACTTAACTAAAAAAAAGCGAAAGATAATAGTGCTGATATTGTAACGGTATTTCAATTAAATATATGTTATTTTTATTCGTGTTATATGTTATTTGCTGCAAAATCTGAGTATTTATAGTTTATGAAATAGGAACATGCTCTCCTGTATGAATTATAAGTCAAAGTGCTGTTTTGTTTTCCATTCTGTATTGAACTGTAAAGGTACTATGTAAAGGTGTCTACAATTTTGTGTATTTAGGTGCAAGTTTTTTTTTAACACAATCTTTGCTTTCGTAGTAGAGATCTACTATAACATGGTTTGCCTCTCCCAAATATTATTTCAGAGTGTGTAATATACAGTGAAAGTGTTCCTTCCATTTGTGTCACGTAATATATGCACATAAGTGTCACGAAGAGTGTACATAAACTTATTGATCAATCAAATAATCATAACTAGTGTGACCATGCCATAGAACGGACGTGTTTTCATAGTGTGTCTTCAGTATTAAGCTCTCAGCCCCAGCCCCATTTAGGCAGGCGGCTGTATGTCGGCTACCTGATTGTGAGGTTTAAATAAAAAACGAATAAGCAGCCAACTGTAGCAAATAACGTTAACAAATCGGCCGCTGGCGTACAGTAAGTATTGTATGAACAGTCAATTAAAAATATGTGGAAGGCAAACAGTCAGCCGCAATACTTTACTAAATTAATTCTTTCATAAATTAAATCGTCCAAAATTGATATTTTGAAAGTGTTTTCTATGCTATTATAGATGTTTACACTAGGCCGGATTCTAGTCCACGGGGCCGAAATCGAGATTGAGTGGAGCGAGTAGATTCCCTAGTTTTCTATTGATTTCAATGGAAAATGTCCTTGAGGCATGATCATCGAATACATTTCAATTTTTTCGATTCGATTTAAATTTTTTCTCGACACAAACCTCAAGCATGCCGAGGTCTTTATTTGTGATAAGTTTCATCAAAATCGGTTCAGTGGTTTGTGTGACTTTTCGGCGTATATAAGCTTTACTCGCTCGTTTGGCTTGGCTCGCTCTACTCAACTATATATTAGATCCGGCCATGTTATTGCATGTTATGTGTGCAATCTCGTGAGTGATTTATGCTACATACAAGTGCAATACAAATTAACATTTCAATATTCTTCACTGCCCGTGCCACACTGGCCGTGTGGTTTCCGGCAGACTAGAATAGAATCACTCCGTCTCTTCTCGTGGATGTCTTACAAGGCGACTAAGGGAAATACATTATAAAACATCGATCAGGCCTCCCCAACCCGTCTGGCCAGCGTGGGGATTGTAGGCCAAATCCATCCTCCTGACTGTGACGGACGAGAGAGGGTCGTGCTCCTGTAGTGGACACTAAAATGACCTGATGATGATGATGATGATTCTTAACTGCCTGAATAGAATACTTCACTGAATATAATGCTTATTCATACCATTGAATAAGCGACTCTATTCAATTTCAAATACAGTCGCTTATTCATTGGTATGAATAAGCAATCTATTAAGTTATTGAATCGCAATAAGAGTTGGTGGTAAGGGGGCAGTTTGCTTACCTGAATTGTAAATCGAATGTTTCCGTTTTAAAGCATACAGTATATGATTATGTAATATGTTTGTACATATTTGTATTTTATTGTAAGTCACAACTTTTGTTTCATGTGCTTGCAAATCCATAAGTACGCTATAGAGAATTGAATTAATTTAATATGCGAGACTTAGGCCTCATTTACGGAGTCGCGGCACGTCACGCGTCGCGTGCGGCGGCGCGGCCCACACTTAATTCAAATATATGGCGTTTTATAAGTGCGTTTACGGAGAAGCGATTTTTCACGCGTTTGCTTGTCCTGCGTCTCCGTAAATGAGGCCTTACAAGGAAATTGAACCATTTTGTATGACTGCTAACGTGGTAAATTGCATAAAATCACAATAATAAAATAGTGGGTTAAGATTTATCGACCATGGTTACTGGCAGTGTGTGGGAACGTCCCTAGTATTTCTAAGGCAATACTGACTGGATTGATCATCAGTAGGTAGGTGCAACTTTTCTACGCAATATCACAATGTCGATGGTATGTTAAAATAATAGGTAATTCATTTATTTTAATATATACTGTTTGTATGTATCTCAGTATATCGAATTTATTTTTTACAGTATTACATTGCCATCTTATGTAAAGTAGTTTACATGATACATTTTGTAAATGTATACATATATACATACATGATCAAATGTTAATATTTATTAGTATACTATGTTTTATAATGGTAAATTTGTTTTATTTTTACCAGGGTTCGCATGATTATGATTATTAATCCGATATTTATAATAAATATCAAAATATCTAATATTTGATATTTATACGATAAATATTGGATCTTACATGTGAAAAGAGCAATTTTCAGTCTGCAATTGGCTTTATTTGTTATTTGATCTGTCAAATGTGTAATAACTAAAACCTTTAGTTTAATAAAGGAAGTATTTGTTGCGTTGACAGGGGGTGGCGGCGCTCGAGCGATATTTCATGTCGCATGCTTTAAGATGGCTACGGTAACCGCTTCATATAGTCGGCCGTATGTTTGTCTGCCACCCGACGTAGTATGAAAAAAACATTACTGGGAATACCTGAAATTTCTAGTAAGATTGCTACTTCGAGAAAAGTCATCAAATTTTTTTGTCTAAAATTGGCAGCGTAACATTGGCTAATTTGATTTTCTAGCTGACACAATAGATATCAATTTATATATATTTACGTATATCTGAAATAGACCGATCTGGAAGGGATTACACGCTGGTCGTCACAAACGCATTTCGTCACTTACGCATTATGTCGCATTACACTGTTCGCCATAAACGGGATTCGTCATAAACGCTGTTCGTCACACACGCAGTTTGCCACCTACGCAGTTCGCCACAGACGCACGTCGTCACATACGCAGTTCGTCACACTCGCAATTTGTCACATACCCAATTTCGATCCTATTGTACATGTTACATAATTGGTACATTTCCTCTTGGGGGCGAGTTTGATACACTAAAAAAAACAACTTTTTTGCAAACAACAAAACTGCAGTATTTTTTTCGTGATCTGACAATCGTCCATAGAGGTGGTTACGACGAACCGCGTCTGTAACGAACCGCGTATATGACGAATCGCGTATATGACCAATCGCATATGTGACGAACTGCTTGTGAGACGAATCGCGAAAGTGACCAATTACGTAAATAAGATCGGCGATGACAAACTGCGTTAATGACGAAATGCGTTTGTGACGACCAGCGTGTAATCCTCTGGAAGATATTCAGGGACCTTTTAAACACTCACAGGAAGTAATTTATATCGAGAACTTGGAATTTGAAGGTAAAACTTCCTTGTGATTTATAAATATGAATACAGACCTTATGCTGTTACAGACATTCTTTAAATGTTCGTGTTGCACCGCCGCGCCGTCGCAACAGGCTGGCTGTTTCAGTGACGTCACACCTCTGTTGTGTAAGGCTCGATTTACACCGCCGCGGAATAGAATCGAAGCGACTTTTAGCAGCGAAATTGTACATAGTATAATCAACTTTATATCAATTGTATAACATATAAACTTAAATACGATCCGTAGCTAGGGGAATTCTCGAGAATGCGCGCGCGACATTTTTTTAGCTCGTATTTAAGTTTATAAGTTATACAATTGACATCAACTTTATTATGCTATGAACAATTTCGTTGTAAAAAGTCGCTTCCATTCTGTTCCGTGGCGGTGTAAATTGAGTCAAATCATTCTTTTATTTAAATATATACGAGGGTGCTCTGAAAATGTTCCCCCAACTATAACAAAGGTATGTAAATACCCTTATGCATAATCACGTTTATTCTCGTTATTATTTTCATAAATATTGAGGGACCGATGCCATAAGGTTTCTTATGTGAACATCAGTGGTGCCTATGGCAGTTTCAGTAGAATGTGCAATAAATGAAACAACTCCGTTACGTGGATGATATATTTCACATTAGTCCCTTTTTTGCCTCATCACATTTTCTTTCTCCGTCTTATATGGTAATTAAGACTTAAAATTAAACTGAGCGTTAAAAATGTGTCTTTGGATATTTCAAATTCAACACTTACAGTAAAATCATTGGCACTATCGAATTAAGGTGTTCGGATTAGATTCTGGATTTTGTTTCCAATAGCTCCAGACAAGAAATGAAGGGGTTCACTCCGTGAAAATAAAAAAAATCGAGCGAAAGTTAGGACTATTTCAGACAAGAATTTTATTCAATTTGGACGGTACTCGGTGGGTATATAGCCTTTTCGCTGGATAATCTCAGTGCTATGCGCAATGACCACAATAGTGTTTCCAACCAGGTAGGTCTCAAGATGAACATGGACAAGACAAAGATCATGATGAACTTGATCATGATGAACGAATACTTTATCCGGTCTATTTATTGCATCTTTACCGGTATTTATTACATCTATACCGTTTATGGTCGGGAACGCTAAACTCGAAGTTGTTGACGAAATGTCTACCTAGGACAGGTCATTCAGCTAGGTAAGTTCAACTTCGCCCGAGAGGTCAACATACGAATCCAACTCGGCCAATCTGTTAGATTCTCTAGAAATTAGTCGGAGCTATGGAATCGATATTGGTTAACTTCATTAGTGATCGTTTTATTATATTTGCATGGTGCCACTTTATTTGCCAATTTATTTCTTCCACATAATTATTCCAAAGGGTATAAATATGTGGAAGAAATAAATTTTGGAATATGTACGAATATTTGGGGAAAACGGATATCTCGAAGATCTTTAACATACGAGCTTCCTGTTATTTTTTTTTTAAATGCCAGAATTTGGCATCGAATGCTGCCAACTATATTATTTAACTTCTATAAAATTATTTCTTAATCAATGTTAATACGTATACTACTTAACACAGGTAAGTCCAGAATATTCTATTAGATATTGGTCATCTGAGATATTTGAGCAGTCTGGTGAGGGTGGAATTCCGTCGTCTCCTCGCCTGGTTGTCATCAGGCTTGAGTCCCTTCTGGCCTTTCCCGTACGGAGGCCTAGTGTTTGTGATGAGGTAGAAGTTCCCTCGGGCCCTGTAAGAAAGTAATATTATCATCATTAACAACCCATTGTTATATTACTTTTTTAGGGTTCTGTACCCAAAGGGTAAAAAGGAACCCTATTACTAAGGCTCCGCTGTTCGTCCGTCCGTCCGTCCGTCTGTCACCAAGCTGTATCTCGTGAACCGTGATAGACAGTTGAAACTTTCACAGATGATGTATTTCTGTTGCCGCTATAAGACCAAATACTAAAAAATAAAATAAATATTTAAGGGGACTCCCATACAAAAAACGTGATTTTTTTTTGCTCGCAATTGATAACGGCAATAGGCAGACTTGAAATACTCACTTAATATTTAGATTTATATTCACTTTAAAAAATAATAATAAAAAAAGAAACGAATATTTAAGGGGGGCTCCCATACAACAAACGTAATTTTTTCCCATTTTTATAGACAATGGTACGGAACCCTTAGTGCGCGAGTCCGACTCGCATTTGGCCGGTTTTTTATTTACCCTACTGAAGAAGAAGAGATTGTTGAGGAGAACGAGCGGAACACTTATATATGCCGAAAAGTCACTCTTAGGAATGAATAGGCTCCAAAACCACTTTTTTGAACCGATTTTGATGAAACTTGTCACAATTAAAGACCTCGACATGCTGACATGTGTCGAAAAAGAATGAGATCATGTCCTTGAGGAATGATCATCAAATCCGGCCTAGTTATGTTTTTCGAGTGTATGTATGTATATGTCCTTTGACACGCTCTACAGCCTGATTCGCTTGACGGATTTTAACATGAGGTCTCAGCTGTGACAGTGAACCCCGTGTTTCGGAGGGCATGTTACGCTGTCGGCCTCTAATCCTATTCCATTGAATGGAAAACCTTTATTCCAGTAGTGAAGTCATGTCAGATTCTACCACTAGAAACATGTGATAAAATAAGTATATTTACTCACCCGCGCTCATTATTTTCGATTCTTTTTAACTCAAAAATTAAGTTAATCCTAATTTTAAATAATATAAAAATTACCTAATCTTATTCCACGTTTACCAGAAAATTGTGCTTTTTTAACGCATGGTATACCATCATCAGTCATTTTAGTGAGTTTAGAGGTCATTTTAATCTCCACTACAGGAGCACGACCCTCTCGTCCGTCATAGACAGGAGGATTTGGCCTACACTCCTCACGCTGGCCAGACGGGTTGGGGAGGCCTGATCGATGTTTTATAATGTATTTCCCTTAGTCGCCTTGTACGACATCCACGGGAAGAGACAGAGTGATTCTATTCTAGCCTGCCGGAAACCATACGGCCAACGCAAGTTATATAGTCTAGTTTAGCCTTTATTTTTGTCAATTTTTGCGTTGAGTGTCGCACAATGCTTATGCGTAATTGGCACGTTTATACATGATGTTTATTCAAATAAATTGATTCCTTTATGTAACTGACTCCAAAGAAATTTTAACTTGTTAAAATATTTATGACTAAAGTGAAAAACTATCACTAAACAACCTGTATCACTTGTGAGATACATTGTGTTTTCATGAGATGGCCAAGTCATTCTGTTTATTTATAAAACAATAAAAGATTTTTAATATTGATATGGTCGCTATAAGATTTTGTTAGGTTAGCTAATTACGTAATAACTGGAGACAGAAGGTCCCTTAAGTAGGGACTGAATAAATTAATCGACTTGGTATTAGGTACATTGATCTCATAACTTTTTACAGTAAGTAGAAGATCCGAGTTGCCAGACTTGGTTTTGTTACAAGTTATGTTTTTGAGGGCATTAATTATTATCAATTCTTATTATTGACAATACATTCTTAGTTTGTTTAATTCTCGATCATATTTAGATATAATCCCAATTAGGTATACAATTTCATATTATGATACGAGAATACCAAATTTGGCATTTGTGAGATCGGAGCCTGCAGGGAAAGCCATCGGGCGTGTTATAGCTTCCACGAAGTACTGCCAAGAGCGATCGGAACAGAACTGTATTTTGACTGTAGTAAATTTTTAATTACGAGAATTGTCCGTCATGTCTCTGTCTGTCGTACGGAGTGTTATTTTTTTTGCATTTATACTGATTCTATTCCTGGTTCAGTTAAGAGACTTTAACCTTTTATTGAATGTAGTTTTTGTTAGTTTTACGAACAACAACATCGTACAAAAAGTACTTATATTAATCGTAACACTGAAGACGCTACCACTAAAAGGTCACTACTTCTCGGTTCTGCGCAAAACAACAAAAAACACTGACCCTCGTTTTTATGACCGATTGAATTCGATTCATAACAATTTTTTTATAATATCTATTGGAATTAGTTAACAAAGTAAGACTTACTGAGTTTATACAGATTGTCAATTTAAGGGGAATAATACACGGAATAGATTACAGCAGTACTTAGAGCAGTAGTTCCCAACGTTTTGGTTTGTTCGCGGACCACTACGAGGTTTTTGTTGCGTGTAGGGTCCCCAACTGTCATATAAATCCTATATTTTATTATTCTATAACTCGTTATTTGAGTATTTCGTATAATAGTGCTCAATCTCTTACATTATAAGTTTGTATCACGGACCATAATTTACCTTTTACGGACCACCGGTTGGGAACCTCTGACTTAGAGGATATTTTGTTTGGTAATGGCTAGAATGGGTGCAAAAGTTATATTATTACTTATTAGGCAGTGATAAAGCATACAGAAATATGCTTGGTCTACGATTAGTTACTTTATCATGTATTTATGACTAGGTGCTAATAGATCGATCAACGCGCCGAGCAATCATTGTTGTTATCGCTGTCCCACATGACGTTAATCTTGTGAAAGCTGAAAAAAATAAACTAACTAAGTATCTTGATTTAGTTCACGAGATTACCGACATGTGGGACGTCGATTTAACAATGATTGTCCCCTTAGTTGTAGCGGTTTTGACCTGGTTTCCGCTATCGAATAGGATTCTAAGACGTATGCCATAGAAATCCCTCTCGTTTTAGAATTACGTGTAAAGACATGTATTTATAAGAAAAAGTATTTCGCAAGAAAAGAGTAACTGCGCCTCGAACTCGCCGAATGAAGAAATAAAGTTCCATGTTCTCTATGTATCCCCTATATCCTCAATATCGGAACCGACTTCGATAAAAAAAGTTTTGATATTCAGTGAAATTCATCGCCAGCGTGATTGCCTAACGAACGACATCAACGAGTTCGTATTTTTAGACCACATGGTACCGATATTTAGTTATTTTAGATATACAATTATTTTATCGAAATAACGCTTATTTGAGAAATGCATTCATTGCATAACTTTAAGTGAAACTATTTTTTCTATACTAAGTAAGGATTTAGGTTTATTATGCAAGTACCTAAGCATTTCTTTTATAGTAATTTTTAGATATCCAGAAAAATGGTTCACCACCATCTTAGAACCAAAGCCAACCTCACCTGCACGTGGTGCACCCAGCCTGCTAACGTGACAGACAACATGTCGAGCCCGTCTGGGGACGCACCTCCACTTCCCAGAATAATGTAGCCAAATAATTATTTCCGTAAGGAGTGTTATGTTGCGAGTGAATGACTTAGCAGTGTGAGATGCTGTGTTAGCAGTGGCGGCGCGTGAACGATGTTTGATAGCATTTATAACGCTACGATAACCGTTTTACATCAGATGGGCCGTATGTTTATTTGCCTCCGACGTTGTGTAAGTATAATATAAAAAAATGTTTGGAGATGAGTTCTTCCTGCAAAGTTGCTCACCCGTTGAGTTGACCTGGGCAAGAAGCCCCGTCTCGTATGCATTACATTCGGTTTACTTGTAATGGTTTCGGTTTACATTAAAACTCAATTTACACCGTCGAGGCGGCGGAATGGAATGGAAGCTAAGCTAAGAATTTAGCAACGAAATTGTACATAGCATATTGAACTTTGTGTCAATTGTATAACATTTAAACTTAAATACGAGCGAAATTTGGGGTGTGAGAGGTTCATCAACATCTTTGAACCAAAGCCAACTTCACTTGCACGCGGTGCACCCTGCTGACTGACAAACGAAGCTCTGGCGAAAAGAGAGGTAGAGAGCGTAATTGTAAGCTACCGATTGGGGTAGTAGTACCTCCACCTCACAGAATACCGCAGCCAAATAACGGTTCTCTTGAGCCCGCTGTTGTGTTCCTGCGAGTGAGTGAGGTCACCAGAAAGGAAGGAGATGCTGCGATGGCAGCGGTGGTGGCGGCGCGCGAGCGATATTTTATGTTGCGAGTGATATGGCTATAGTAACCGCTTCATATCAGGCGGGCCGTATGCTGGTCAGCCACTCGACGTAGTATAAAACAAATAAAAAACCCCGCGCATCTTCTGAGCAATCCTCGTCTATTCTCGAGAATTCCCCTAGGGAATTCCCCTAGGGAATTCTCCTAGGGAATTCTCGAGAATAGACGAGGATTGCCCAGAAGAATTGCATATTTAAGTTTATATGTCATACAATTGACAGTTCATTAGGTTATGTAAAATTTCGTTGTAAAAAGTCGCTTCCATTCCATCTGGACGGTATAAATTGAGCCTGTGTCTTATGAACTCCTTTGATCCTGTACGAACTTACCGTGGATTTGTCAAGTCTCCCAAATATATAGTATCAGTCGTCTTGCCATCGTTAGTAGTCCATGCTTCGTAGTTGGCAGCTGAGCCTGCAGGGAAAGCTGTCGGGTGTGCTATAGCTTCCACGAAGTACTGCCAAGAGCGATCGTGGTTGCATAAATCTGGAAGGCATGATCATCATCAGGTCATTTTAGTCTCCACAAGAGGAGCACGACCCTCTCTTGTCTGTCCCAGACAGAAGGAGGATTTGACGGGTTGGGGAGGCCTGATCAATGTTTTATAATGTGTAATTTCCACGGGAAGAGACGGAGTGATTCTATTCTACTCTGCCGGAAACCACACGGCCAATGGAAGGCATGATATTCACTGTGAAGTTGAAGGTAAATATAAGGCCGTTTTCACATGACACCGCGGCGGCAGCGTTTTTTGCCGCCGCGGCGTCAATCATGCACCCGACTCGCCACCGCTGCCGCGCCGCGGTGCCTCGTGTGTAAGGCTCTATATAAATCCTAGAGTGATTAATGCAGCGGCGCCGCGGCGGCGCCGACGGTCCCGTGTGCCTTAAATTCAGATTCCTTGAAATCAGATTTTCGCTAGGTGGTGTAGTTTTATTGGGCAGTGCCGAAATAAGGCTTATTTCGGCACTGCCACAAAAAAATACCTATAACTTTTTAACGGGAGGTCGACTAATTCTGATACTTGGTGTCTGAATTCGACAAATTGACGACTAATTCTAGGGGAAAACATATCTTCGCTATGTTATGTAGTTTAATAGATCACGAGTGGGCTGTGCCGAAATAAGCTTATTTCGGCACGGCCACAAAAAAACCTTACAGCTCTTTAACGGGAGAGCGACAATTTTTTTCCTTTGGGCGACAAATTAACGACAATTTTTTTGTCTATTAAAAGTCAAGATCTGAGACCTGGGCAGTGCCGAAATAAGGCACACGACGGTGCTGCTGCCGCCGCGGTGTCATGTGTAAACGGTATTAGTGTTGCGGACTCTTTAGCAGCCTCGTAACTGACCTCCGACAAAGAACTAGTCTAGAGTGCCTTTATGAGTTTTATGGAACGTTAGCATAAAAAATATGCGAAATGTAATGTTGAAAAAAAGCCACAGTACGTAAAAAAAGATAATAAATTAATCCGTAAATTTGTTTAAAGATTACAAAAGAATTCCTTTTGTATGAGTTCTTCCTGCAAAGTTGCTCACCACTTGAGTTGAGCTGGGCAAGAAGCACCGTCTCGTATCCATTACATTCGGTTCATTACTAGAAGTCCTGTTGTAATCTTTAAACAAATTTACGGATTCATTTATTATCTTCACGTTATTTTCACATTCTACATTAGTTACCACATATTACACAAACAACAAACAGCATTCTAATTTTTAAAATAGTCTGATCACCTATAGCCAATAGTAAAACATAAACGGCTTAAAATATCAACACTAGACTTTCACAGGGTTGGCAATGAGCGTGTCGTGCTGCTGGCGTTACAGACGTCCATAGGCTGCGGTAACTGCTTTCCATCAGGAAACCCGTGTGCTGGTTTGCCACCTTAGTAGCATAAAAAAATACAATAAATTAATATTTCTGAAAAAAATACACACTGCACATCTAGGTCTCAAGCTAAGCAAACATTGTACTATGGGTACTAGAAAAGTAATACTTAAATACATTTTTTTTGTAAATATATTCAATTATAGAAAACACCCAGACAAAAGACAAACAGACATTAATATGTCTGACAAAAGACAAACGTTTGTTTGTCTTTTGTCTGGGTGTTATAAACATTTGTGTGCACACAAATGTTTGTCTTGTCGAATCGTTTGGGTATCGAATCCGCGAAGTCAAAATGGCCATTTTTTTTTTACTACGTCGGGTGGCTGACAAGCATACGGCCCTCTGGCATCTCCTTCCTTTCTGGTGACCTCACTCACTCGCAGGAACACAACAGCCCTCAAGCGAACCGTTATTTGGCTGCGGTATTCTGTGAGGTGGAGGAACATTCCCCAGTCGGGTAGCTTACAATTACGCTCCCTACCTCTCTTTAACCATTGTTAGTCATTCGATCCGACCGAGCACACCATTTACAATACAATTACAATATTAGCTACTCGACAACAGATGGCGTTACGTTCTAGTATTAATGATCGAAGGGCATTACACGTTTTATTTATATTTCATAAAAAAAGTAATAAGCCACCAAGCTCGCCCATACATTTACAAGCCGCGTTGGTAAAAATTTTATTGGTCTCCATTATATACAGAGATACCACGTTTTTACAGCAAAGCATTACAGCTGTACGTCTGCCATCACAAGCACAAAGTTTTCTTATTGTGTAGTTTTGCTTTAATTTATAAATGACAACTTCAGTTTCAATATTCAGAATATCTGGGTTAAAGTATGTAGCCAGAGAGATAAATAATTACTTTGCCTACGGGGTCCATAGTTATATATGTTCATATATACGGGGTCGTTAATTATCTCTAAAGCGACATCAATGAAAACAGGTTTAACTTTTTATTAAAAAGCTTCTATCAGTAGTACGGGTCGTAGATTCTGTCTCATTTAAAGATTCCGATTTTGCAAACGCTTCCTGAAATCTGAAAGCATTCCTGTCTGCAGACAGGGATTCTATGAATGTGTGATAGCTACCCCATCACCAGAATGTAGTTTCATGAAAAAGTATTTTTTTTTTGGAAAACATTAAATTGATCCAGTAAAATAACCTGATTTGCATCAAATTAATCTGATAGCACATCAATTCCTGCGTTTGATGTCCAATAGTAAAATAGGTTAGGTTAGGTTAGCAATGTTTATCACACGACCACTAATATCTAATTAATTCATTAATATCTCAGTCGGTCGGTCGCTACTGTACCAAATCTATATGTATAAAGAAACATAAGTATACCTAGTTATAGTTTCTGCATGTCGTTTGTAAATTAAAACTCAACTACAAATTGTTATTTGCCCATGGACTACCTACTGTACTACTCCGCTCCATTGTATAGCTGTTACGTATAATTTAAAGTTCTGTTATCATGTTAATTTATGACTCACTGGGCTTCATTCTTTCAATTATCTTTTGTAAGTCTGTCATGTTTTGTGCGTTTCCGGAGACATCAGGGTCAAAATTGTAAGCTGAAATACAAATATATGGATACAAGCTTGTATATGACATTGAACTGTATGTCGTAGACATTCGATGGTGGATTTTGGATTTTGGATGTAATTATCTGCTGGTCTACGGGTGAAATAA
The DNA here is from genome assembly GCA_937001555.2 of Hypsopygia costalis. Taxonomy (NCBI): domain Eukaryota; kingdom Metazoa; phylum Arthropoda; class Insecta; order Lepidoptera; family Pyralidae; genus Hypsopygia; species Hypsopygia costalis. The sequence continues at coordinate 23,012,021 of OW443338.2, read as the reverse complement.
TATTCTCATCGAATAATCAGTTCATTATTTTGACATCTAGTAGTATTTATAATGAATATTCTACATGGCCTAAAGAATTTAAGAGAACACAACCAAGGTACCGGCAAGTTTTTTTTATTCTCCGACGGGAGGCAGACAAACATACGGCCTGCATGATGTGAAGTGATTACTGTAGCCATATTAACGCATGCAACATGAAATATCGATCGCGCGCCGCCGCCTCCACTGCCATCGCACCAACTTCTTCCTTTCCGGTGACGTTTCTGGTGGTGAAAGAAAGAAAAGAAGGAGTATATGCTGGCAACGGATCGGCGACTCTTTGGTGTTGCTGTCGTCATGGGCGGTGGTTATTGCTTTCCATCAGGTCATCATCAGCATCATGCTCGTTTGCCCCCTTTCATATAAAAAGCATCTCACAATTTCATTACGATAATTTCAGAAACACAACATTAGAAAAAGTAAGGGATTTTTTCTAATTTCTACTACAATCTGGTATGACTTTGTATACCGATAAACGTGTTAATTTATTTTTAGCGATCTACTACGTACTTTCTCATATTTGACCTTTTTGAATGTTAACATGTACATTTAGGTATTTGCATCATTTTGCATAACATGTTATGCGAATCGCCGAATACTATTAAACTTGAAAGGGCCTTGACCGACTAACCAATATTAAATAATATGTTTTGCTAATAAAATATTACTATTAATTATGTAACATGACCGACAAAAACCTTATAATATGAAATAATGTGTTTTGATAAGTAAATGTTAAAGGATATCCTCATCCTAATAAACATTCATATTATGAGCAATGAGTTTGTATTTATCACTACATAGTATAAAACAAAGTCGCTTTCTCTGTCCCTATGTCCCTATGTATGCTTAAATCTTTGAAACTACGCAACGGATTATGATGCGGTTTTTTTTAATAGATAGAGTGATTCAACTGGAAAGTTTATATGTATAATATATGCATAACATAGTAGAAAAACACTGATAATTTAGAGGTTTCTAATGTGATGTCGTAAATAAACACATTTTTTTGCTCTTACATTGCAAACGCTGGCTGAACCCAACGAGATAGATCAAAATAATGTAGTACAGTATTGTTCACCTTAAAATGGTCTACAAAAAAGTTCGCGATGGTATATGTCTATCTCTTAGTGGTAACACACAATAACCGTTATTTTATCCTTTGCTTTTTACAAGAAATAATGCCTTATTTACGAAGCGATTTTAAGCAATACAGAATTAATCCTTATCCAATTAAGTACCTTAAATACATTGCGCATTTAATATAGATCAATATGGCCCTTCACAGCATGTAATTTAAATGAATAGTTTAGAAGATATTACACATTTAAAATGCAGGGACATAACGGCTGTGGCGGTACCGGCCGCGGAGCCGGCGGCGTGTGCCTATAACTGGGGAAGGACTGGATAGGACAAAGCGCAAAGACCTTCTGTAGTACATTTAGTATCAGCATTGCACCCGTGCGAAGCCGGGGCGGGTCGCTAGTACAATATAAATAGCTGATTCGTGCCCACTTTGCTGGACGGTAAATATTTTTACAAAAAAGTTATTTTATTTTTCGGCTTAATATATAGCCAAAGACTCTCACAAATAACTTTTCGCGATCAAAAAAAAATCGGCTTCAGCTTCGGCGGTATGGCCCCTGATCAGTGGTTTGAGCTGTGCGGTGGGAGATCAGCCAGACAGCCAGCAGAGAGACTAACAGTAGCCTTTTATAGATATACTTATAGAGAAGAGGACTGTTCACTGTCAGAAAATAGATCTGCTCCTTCGATCATTAGTTCTAGTATTAACGAAGATCTGCTTTCAATTTCATCAATCAATAAAAAAAATGACAATGTGGAATCAACTTTCCTTAGCGGTATTTCCGAACAATTACGACATGGGAGCCTTCAAGAGCAGAGTCTATATTTCCCTTATAAGGCTGGCAACGGATCGGCGACCCCTTGGTGTTGCTGATCTCCATGGGCGGTGGTAATGGCTTTCCACAGAGTAACCCACATGCTCGTTTGCCCCCTCTTATAAAAAAAAATCAAATTGAAGAAACAAAAAACAAACATCAATCACTCCCTGGATTGGTGTTTTTTTTAAGAATTAAAAACCAATAAACCATAAGGTTACAAAATATGTCAAAGTAACAGATTCTTGTCAACCTGTAGTTAATTAAATTGCAGTACAATAGGCCGGAAACGATAATGCATCGGTGCAAATTAGTGAGCTATGTAACTCAGTTATTGCGTTTACTAGACTGCCCTTCGTTCGCGTGATTATGGGGGATTGTCTCCTTGGAGCGATGCACCGTATGGAGCTAACGGTAATGACAGGTAATGCGATGAAATAGCCAGTTGTGGTGATGATAAACCAATAAAATGTTCTTATTTATTTTTGTCACGCGGAAACCTTTCTTAAAAATTATCTAGCTGCAGATGCTTACTCCGCAAATAATTTTATAAGCGTGATACCGTTATAAGTATTACTTATTTACAAGAAATCGAGACATTAAAAAAATAATATATACAAAAAAAAATGTAGAAAATATTTTGCTAGCAAGGATTTTGAAAATATAAAAATCTTTATTTTTATTAATATTAATTTATCTTTATTAAAATTATTATTAAAAGCTACCATTAATGATCGAAGATAAAAATAAAACGTAACTTAATCATTAAAGTTAATATTAATAATTGAGATAAAGATAAATATTAATAAAGAATTGCAATTGTATTCATTGCATTAATAATGATATTAGTATACAGTATGCCAGAGAGTGGAGTGAGTTATAGGCATTGTTTTTGTGTTAACAAAATAGTGACCGAAATAAGAAAGCATATAAATAATGTTACCTTCCTTCGAGAACATATCAAAGTCTCCGTTGGGGCAGCCGGGTTGCGAGCCTCCGTTACCCGCGTAGTTGGGCCAGATGTCAACGGTGCCTGAGGGCTTGCTGGTGCCGTATCCGCCGGGGTCACTGTGAACGATGTCCACAAACTTGGCGCAAGTGCGGTCTAGACCGGTTGACAACCCTAGAGAACCTTCGAACATGGCTCGCGCAGGGTCTAGACCTGTTATCCTGAAAAATTGATAGGAAATTAGGTGCAAAATTCGAGGAGTTGCACAGCAATTTCGTCTAGCAATTGGACCCTGTTATGCAGATACTTGGTTTATCAACATCTTTGAACCAAAGCCAACTTCACCTGCACGTGGTGCACCCTGCTGACTGACAAACGAAGCTCTGGCGAAAAGAGAGGTAGAGAGCGTATTAAGCGTAGTAAGCTACCCGACTGGGGAATGTACCTCCACCTCACAGAATACCGCAGGCAAATAACAATTCCCTTAAGGGTTGTTGTGTTTCTACGAGAGAGTGACGTCACCAGAAAAGAAGGAGATGCTGCGTTGGCAGCGGAGGTGGCGGCGCGCAAGTGAAATATGTTGCGAGTGTTAATACGGTTACGGTAACCGCTTCACATCAGGCGGGCCGTATGCTTGTCTGCCACCCGACGTAGTATAAAAAAGAATAGATCCAACCGACATATTGTTACTTTTAAGTTAAAGCTATTTAAAGTTTAATGGGAATAAAAGCATCACGTAGTATAAGTTGTGGATAGCATATGTCATCAAACTGCTAAAATCTGTTGCGAATATATAAAACTTGATTTGAACTTTCTCGTTGTATATATCTCTGAATTTGGCATAGTATGTCGGTCTGATCTATACTGCATAACGGGTCCAACTGTCAATGACGAAATATATGTCAACAGAGCTATCTCCGTTCCGTTTGCGCTTTTAAAGCCATCGTGGCTAAAAGTAGTTAGGCAGGCGGTTTTTAGTCAGTTAAAGCCTGATTCGCCCTTGAAAGGTCAGTCTGGTATCAACCAGGCTGAGGGGGTGTCGAAAAGGATTTTCCGCCTCCCTCCAGCACGGCTGGGGGGTGCCCCCCCGCGCGCGTCGGGCGTCAAAAAAAAAATCTCCTGGAAACAAAAATGTTTTGTTTGTCGAATGTATAAGAGGCATAAACAAAAATATATTTATATCATACATACGTAAGTTCGGTATTATTTTTTGCAAGCTTTTATTTAATTTCACCGACGCGACGTGTGTGAGAAGTCAAATTCCAAAAGCCTCTTCTGCAAATTTATTCTGAATAAATTCGGTTTGAGTTCCTAGGCTCTCGTAGTTTTACCCCCGGGACAGCAATGGACTTCACTGTTCATTGCCTTATTGGTGGTCGCAGCTGTTAATCCTGGCTACACAGTGGTAGGAATGCGTGACAAAATTTTTCATTTAACCTTTCAAAACGTGCATACACTTTAGATTTAGTTACTAGTATTGTCAAACCATGCTTATGCATGGTTTGTCGACGAATCGTTCTTTGGTGAAAGATTCTGTCGTCGATTCACTCATGAATCAATCTTTCTGTCGGCCAAAAGTTCGTAGTGGAAAGGTTCTGTCGTCGATTCGCCCATGAATGCATAGTTCTGTCGGCGAATCGTTCGTAGTTAAAAGGTTATGTCGTTGAACTACTCATAAACGAAACATTCTGTCGGAGGCTCATTCGGTGGAGAAATGTTTGTCGGAGTTAAGTTTCAGAATCAAACACAGTAGGTAAACTTTTGAGGTGAATTCGTCTTTAAATTTGTTACCATACGAGGGTAATCCAAAAAATCTAATGATAGTAAAACGGGGGATACAGTTTGGCGTTGTACTTAGTTTCGAATCTATGCTCTACATCCAAAATTCAATTACACCGCTGGATAGATGAAAGATCAAAAAAAATATTACGCTAAATAAGAACTATTGAACATCGCGTCGCATCGCGGGGAGGCGAAGCGCTGCCATTTTGAGATAATTTTAGTGCAAATAACGTATTCACGTACAACACAACATAAATAAATAAGTAAGACAGAGAAATTACCTTGATACAACGTGGCCTTTCTCCCTAGTCAATCTACCAGCGAAGGCCATGATGTGAGCTCCCAATGAATGGCCTATAAGATGGACTTGTGTCATGTTCAGACCATTTTCAGCCAACGTCACCAGCGCTTGTCCCAAACTCTCTCCAATCTGAATCAAAATTTATTAAACATTTTATATAGCTAACTATCTAATCATACGGAGGATCTATACTCCGCTACCAATAATTTATCGTCTTTGAGTGTTAGTAGAATTTGTGATTTTGATTTTATAAGTAACAGCACTACGTGCAGCACTACGTGCTGTTACTTATAAAATCAAAATCAAAAATTCTTTACTCCTTGGACTTTATAAAGCACTTAGAAACGTCATACAAATTAAATATGTATAAATCATTACTACTCTAAATCCGCAGAGCTTAGATTCACTTTCGTCACACTATCTTGAATGTGAAAGTGAATTTAAGTGCCAGTTCCGGCGACGGGGCTTCTTGAGAAGAACTGGCAAGAAACTCAAGGCCGACTCTGTGTTGATAGTGTCTAGACTTCGCAGACATACAGCAGTACAGGTTGAAGGGCATTATATGATTAAATTGGTTCTTCTGCAAGTAGCAGAGCGACTTCGAAGCTCCTCAATCAAGCGTTTTATGCATGTTTTATATGATGATTTGACAAAAATTAAATCAATGTCGTGTATTTTTCGAGCGTTTAAAATATTTGTAATTACCTTCTTAGAATTGGGAACTGCAGACATCACATAACCAAGAGGTATACCGAGTAGACCACTTTTAGCTTCTTCTTCCCAGTCAAGCAGTACGAGGTTCCTTTTCTTTTTCGTCAGGTAAGCAGTCATAACCGCTCTGGTGGCGGGACCCGCCACTCGGCCCCTGTACCCGAATGTGTACACTACTGTGGGCAGATTGTGGTCGATGCATGTCGAATTTGCAAGCAAGAGTGGCTTCTCCAGCGGAGTTATTACGAAGTCGTCTAGGGCACTGAAATTTTACAATAAGATTATAAGTACGATCCAGAATTCTGCTGCATTCAGCAGTGCTGCCACAGTGGCGCAGATGCAGTATTACTAGTACCCTATACATTATAGATTTACACATTATACGAGATTACAATCTTAGCACAGAGTTGTGCAGCAATCCCGCAGCAGCAATGAGGAATCAATACTGCTGTGCAGCAGTGTCGTCCTGCCGCCGTGACTGATTAGTGTTTACTGCGAGTTTTTTGCTCGCTTTCGATCATGTCAACGTAAACAAACCGACTAAATAGAGAAGAACTCTCATGTTGTGAATTTATAAGACGCGTGTTACAGTATCAAAATTATGTAGCTTACTTGTTCATGAAGTGAGCAACCCGGCTAATTTGGATATGTAACACGCGTCTGGTAAATTCACAACATGAAACTTTTTCTCAATTTGGTCGGCCTGTACACGTGAACACGTTCGAATGTGACAAAAAAACTCGCGTTCGATAATGTCAACGTAAACAAACCGACTAAATGGAGAAGAACTCTCATGTTGTGAATTTATAAGATGCGTGATACATACAAAAATAATGTGGCTTATTTGCTCAAATTTTGAAGTGAGCAACCCGGCTAATTTGAATATCTAATCTCTGATAAATTTGGTCGGCTCGTAAACGGTCACGTTCGAATGTGACTAAAAACTTGCAGCACTCGGTAATGACGTGTCCTCCACAACGTTAGTATAATATACTAACGTTATATTAATTATTTATTAATGTTGTTATACTAACGTTAATATACTAACAATTTTCCTTACTTTTTCCTATAATTTGTCAATATATTATATTGACAAGTTATAGGAAAATTGACAACAAAAAGATAAGACGACCACGAACAGCACGACAGCGCGACACTGCATAGGAACTAGGAATCAGCATGCTGGTTGCCGCACACAGCACTACTGCGTGCAGCGGAGTTCGGAATAATAATTAGCTTATTTATTTGCATGTAGAAGTCAGTAACGAGAACATAAAAAAATAATCTTTTTTGACGTTGGTTGCAAGCAAGTAAGTATACGACTCGTTTAATGTGAGGTAATTAGCGTAATCATCATCCACCACTAAATCACATAATCATCCACCACTAAAGCCAAAGCTAACCTCACCTGCACAAGGTGCATCCCGTCGACTAGCAAACCAGACCTTGACGAGAGAGAGGAAGCCCTCCATTTCACATCAGCCAAATAACAATACGGTTGGAGATTTTTGTGTTCATTAGAGTGAGGGACATCACCAGACGTATACAGAAGCTGGGTTAGCAGCGGAGGTCGCACGCATGCAATATTCATTATATTGACAACATTTATAGCGTGCGTACGAAAGGCTACTTGGGACTCGGCGTATTATAAAATTCTATAGGTAATAAAAGTAGCGGCATAGCGGTTTCAGTTTATCCTTCGTCCTAATAAGATCACTAAGAAGCTTCTGAAGAGGTGATACAGAGAGATTTCGCAGATCTGCTTTCGTTTTATAATATACTAGCGAACCGCCCCGGCTTCGCACGGGTGCAATGCTGATACTAAATATACTACAGAAGGTCTTTGTGCAACCGATAAGTCCCTCCATTTTGAATCTGTAATATCTTCGAAAATATTCATTTAAATTACATGCTGTAAAGGGCCATATTGATCTATATTAATTGAACAATGTTTTTAGAGTACTTAATTAGATAAGGATTAATGCTATATTGCTTAAAATCGCTCGCGTCCATAAGCCATTATTTCTCGTAAAAAGTACCTAAAGGATAAAAAACGGTTATTGTGGGTTATCCCTAACAGATAGACATATACCATCGCGGACTTTTTTGTAGAGCATTTTAAGGTGAACAATACTGTACTACATTATTTTGATCTATCTCGTAGGGTTCAGCCAGCAGCGTTTGCAATGTAAACGCAAAAAATATGTTTAATTACGACATCACATTGGAAACCTCTAAAATTATCAATCTTTACTACATTATGTACGTATTATACTTATAAACCTTCCGTAATAAACACTCTATCTATAAAAAAAAAACTGCATCAAAATGCGTTTCGTAGTTTTAAAGAACTAAGCATATATAGGGACGGACAGACAGGGGAAGCGACTTTCTTTTGTAATATGTAGTGATAAAGTTGGTTTACCAATGCCTAGTTGATTCATTGACCAAGACGAGTATGTAGTAGAGACGCTATGTATGTCTATCACGGTGTTTATGGTCGCTCTCATCCCATACTTTAGCCGATTTTTGATGTTTTTTTTATGTATATTTTGGTAGATGTGGTTGTAAAGTATATTTCATACCGTTACGTAATTAGGGTGTCTCTGTCCAGAAATTGATTAGAAATAATTTATATAGTTTAATAAATTATATAGTTACACGTTTCCGGCGTCAGCTAGTAGATGTATGGCGCAGGGTGACCGGAAATGGTCGAAGTGTCGTTACTACTCACACATTTTAAGACAATAAAAATGAGGCACTAATTGGGGTGTGTGGTTCATCAAAATCCTTGAACCAGAGCCAAGCTCACCTGTACGTGGTGCACCCTGCTGCCTGCCAAACGAGGCTCTGGCGAAAAGAAAGGTAGAACATAGCGTACTTTTTAAGCTGACCGACTGCGGAAGTACCACCACCTCACAGATTACTGCAGCCAAATAACAATTCCCTTGAGGGTTGTTGATTCCTGCGAGTGTATGAGGTCACCAGAAAGAAACCAAGAAGGCTGGCGACCGATCGGCGACCTATTGGTATTGCTGATCTCCATGGTCGGTGGTGATTGCTTTCCATCAGGTGACGCAAATGTTTGTTTGCCTCCCTCTCAAAAAAAAAAATGGCGCACGGTGGCCGGAAGTGTCGTTACTACTCACATACTTTATGATAATAAAAATTAGGCACTCACGTTTGACTTCTATCTTCGAGTACAGAGTGTATACATGCATAGGTATGTAGATATCGTTCGAGTAACTTTTTGGCGCCGTGATGTTCGCGTCTATACATGTAAATGGATTAAACTATGTTTGCACAAATGATAGAGATTTCGTGTTGAGGTCAATCGTAATCCTATCAAGCATCACAGTATCCGTTAATCTTGTTATCTGTCAAATGTTTATTGTTTCATTATTTTGGCCCCGATCCAAAACATGTGGGTAGAGGCCGATGACTAGATACTAATGACGAGCTCGGTGGCGTAGCGGTCAATGACGCGGCTTCCACACCAACGTTGGTGGGTTCGATTCCCACATAGGACAAACATTTGTGTGCATGAACATGTCTGTTTGTCTTAGTCTGGGTGTTTTCTATGTACCATAAGTATGTATTTACAAAAAAAAAAAAATGTATTTACGTATGTTTATCAGTTGTCTAGTACCCATAACACAAGCTTCGCTTACTTTGGAGCTAAATGGCGCTGTGTAATTTGTGTGACAATATTTATTTTATTAAAGTTGATACTGTTGATTGTTGGCACTTGGTGGAACATTATTATCATAATGTTATAATAAAGCACTTGTACTATTCCACGTTATTATATTTAATATTACCGACCGGTTTCGCCGCTAAGGCATTATCAAGGTAAAAAGAATTTCTGTTTACCTTGATAATGCCTTAGCGGTAAACAGAAATTCTGTTTACCTTGATAATGTAAACCTTATTCATTGGTATGAATAAGCATTCTTTCAGTTATTGAATCGCAATAAGAGTTGGTGGTAAGGGGGCTGGTGTCAGAAAAAATATCAAACATCCCCATTGTATAATCTGCATATCCGCACAAGACAAATATTTATGTGCATGAATATGTTTGTTTGTCTTGGCCTGGGAGTTTTCTGTGTATTATATTAGATGCATTTACAAAAAAATGTATTTAAGTATAATATCAGTTATCTAATACCCATAGTACAAACTGTGCTTAGTTTGGGACTAGATGGCAGTGTGTAATAAAAATTGTCTAAGAATATTTAATCTGTTTGGTTGAGACGGTTATTGAGAGGGTAGTTTTAAGTTTAGTTTACAATGAATAAAGTAAAAAACTAAATAGATTTTGAAATTGTTTAAAAATCAGCGAGTAACATAGTTGTTTTATACCGGGCAGGTACTTAGTACTGGCACAGTATAAGATTACTTATACTGTATAATAAATAGTACTACTGCATATAATGAAATCGTAGAATAACCATGTCTGTACATTATGTTAGTTAAAGTTTTTTTTTCTTAATTCGGTAGCAAACTAGCTTATTTATAGCCCACCCTCTGTGAAGCGGTTCCTTCCTAGTATATAACGTAAAAAAATATTGTTATTTTTATTTTCTGCATTATTTAGAAAACACACAATACCTACGTTATATAATTTGCAAAAAGTCAACATCACGTGGTGTTCCCAGGCGGTCACCCATCCAAGTACTGACCACGCCCGACATTACTTAACTTCGGTGATCGGACGAGAACCGGTGTTTTCAATGTGGTATGGACGTTGACGACTATATTGTTGAAATAATATTGATACAATGTCACAAAAATTTAACTGGACGATACAAACAGTGACTGCCTGTTGCATGTTTTTGTCGTAGCAGTATTCTGTTTTTCGATACTCTGAAACTATAACAGATGGCGCTGTTATAAATATTACGATTGAATGAAGAGTGGGTTCTGTTCGGAGCTCGCAACCAAAGAGATGCGGAAGTCGGAGGATCGTATTTGGTGGAAAGCATTTTAAGGCTTATATTCAGCAGTGGGTCAGTATCTGATCGATACCTGCAAGGAACAGTACTACTAAAATTTCGATAGTTTTCTTTTTATTATTCAACGAGTCTCTGAGAGCCTGTCCTTTTACGTAATTTCACTATATAACAGTTTTACACATTTTTTATATATAGCTATTCCGCTGTCCGTCCGTCCGTCCGTCCATCTGTCACCAGGCTGTATCTCATGAACCGTGATTGTTAGATAGTTGAAATTTTCACAGATAATATATTTCTGTTGCCGCTATAACAACAAATAACTAAAAAACAGAATAAAATTAATATTTAAGGGGGCTCCCATACAGCAAACGTGATTTTTTTTTGCTCGATATTAATAATGCCTTTATTAATATCTAGCATAGGTACCCGCTTAAAATATTACTTATGTATTCACTTAAAAAATAAATTAAATATAACAAATATATAAGGCGGGGTCCCATACAACAAACGTGATTTTTTTACCGTTTTTATAATGGTATAGAACTCTTCGTGCGCGAGTCCAACTCGCACTTGGCCGTTTTTTTTAATTGGCTCCCCTTATAAAAACAATTTCAAAGAAATATTTACGTCAAAAAAAAAATGGATGGAACACTCTTCACTATCGGTGTTTCCTCTTAATGACGAAAAAGAATCTCTATCATATGAATCAATGCAACGAAATTATCATACTTAGTAAGTTACAAGAATTATGTAACTGGCCGTTAACCGTGTTTCGCGCCGCGAAATCACCTTGTTTCGTAGTGGAGATGGTAATAAATTTGTAAATTAATTACTCTGTAGTAAGAGGTTTTATTAATCCCATAAAATATTTCATGGAAGTAAGTAACTTAATATAGCCAATGCTTTCTGAAACTTTTACTCTCACCAGAAAGGAAGGAGACGCTGCGATGGCAGCGGGGGTGGCGGCGCGCGATATGCTTGTCTGCCACCCGACGTAGTGTAAAAAAAATAAAAAAAATAAGTCCGCCTTTTGTATACCTATATGCTCTTCCTTCATGAATATTGTATGATGTTTTAGCGTAATAACGTCATAAAAATCGATGGACGCCGGCTGCACGCACGAAAAAGTAAGCAAGAGCAAGCGAGAGCGCGGAACAAGCGATAGAGAGGACGATCGGCCTAAGCGTTTTTTTTTTTATACTACTTCGGGCGGCAGACGAGCATACGGCCCGCCTGATGTGAAGCGATTACCGTAGCCATATTAACGCTCGCAACATAAAATATCGCTCGCGCGCCGCCACCTCCGCTGCCATCGCAGCATCTCCTTCCTTCCTTTCTGATGACCTCACTCACTCGCAGGAATACAACAGCCCTCAAGGGAACCGTTATTTGGCTGCGGTATTCTGTGAGGTGGAGGTACATTCCCCAGTCGGGTAGCTTACAATTACGCTCCTTACCTCTCTTTAATTGTGACGCATCTATCTCTCTTTCACTCCATCGGCCGATATTTTCTTGTGATGTTATCACGTAAAATTATCGTCCGTTAACCGACTTTACATACAACCATTTTTTTTTTGTATGCAATAATGTTTTATAAATAAATAATGAGCACAAAAGGAAAACAAAAGACCCGCGGTCGGCTGCTGTAAAACGAATAAATTAAATTAAAAACAGTAGGAGGTGACGAAGCTTCAACAATGGAATTTTTTTAATATGTAATAAGGATTTTAGGATTGTAAATATCATATATCATATATATATATATATATGTATATATATATGAAACGAATAATAAAAGTAATTTTGGGGTGTAAGTGGTTTATCAACCTCTTTCAACCAAAGCTAACTGCACCTGCACGTGGTGCACCCTGCTGACTGACAAACGAAGCTCTGGCGAAAAGGCAAGGGGGAGGCTTGCCAGTGCCTATGAGTCTCTCGAGATTGTCCGCAGGTTTCCTGGCAATGTCACCAAAGTACTCGAGAATCTTGCGCAGGCAGATAGTGGGATATAAATAATAATAATATTCAGAGGCTGATTTAGGGCCATGGTCGCCCTAGGCCTTATAACATCAGCCCCCTCCCATCTAATCATTCACGCTATACTCGATTTTTGTTCATATGCATTGAAATCAGTTGGACACAAAGATGAAGGAAACAATCGTAAAACAGAATGCATTATACTGTTTTACCCACCCGTAGATACATGTTCAATAAGCTTCGGAGAATTGATTACATAATAAAACAGTGAAACTGTGGAATCAACTTTCCTCAGCGGTATTTCCGAACAACTACGCTTTCCGAATAACTATGCTCAAAGGTTGGCTGGAAGAGATCCCTTTATGGGATAAGTCCGCCTTTGTACAAATTGTATGTCAACATTTCTTATTATTCTGTGTACTGAAATATGTTTTGTACAATAAAGATATTTACAACAACAACAACAACAACTACGACATGGGTGCCTTCAAGAACAGAGTTTGCATTTTCTTAAAAGGCTGGCAACTGATCGGCGACCCTTTGGTGTCGCTGGTCTCCATGGGCGGTGGTGATTGCTTTCCACCAGGTGACCCACATGCTCGTTTGCCCCCCTCTCAAAAAAAAATAGAGTTACCTATATAAATAATAACATGGTGCAAGTCAGCATCCTTTTAAGTTTGCAAAGTATATTTTTTTGCCACTATTGACCAGCCGCCCGTAATATCTGGTCACTCTAACCCCGGACGTAGTTGGCCTTATGGGAAATCCGCCTCTGATAATACTTACTAATCAGCTCCCGTAAAGAACTGTGATGACATTGAAACTACATGGTAGCCTGTGTAATATCAGTCAGTGACAGCCACGGACGAAATATGCTGGGTCAAACAATGTAAGTATCTGGTGGGCGAAGAGAAGAGAAAGTAAAAGACCACAGGGGAAAAAATAGGGAGGTATTGTGCAGCCCTGACAGCCCAGGTAGTCATGCTCTGCATGAGTGTGCATTAATTGAGAGTTAGGAATAAATACTTTAAAATATAAATTTCGCTTTAATGGTTTATAATGTAAAGGCGGTTAAGGCTACACACTTGACCAAGTCGCATAATGACACGAGTAATCTAAGATTTATTTAATTCATGTCACATTGCTAGAGATCTTATGCGACCCCGCTGTAGCCTTCCTATAAAATGCCTATGATATATTTAGATACATCTCAGATTTGCATAAAGGTCAGAGCAAGTGAAGTACGTTTTTAATCAAATTCAAAATCAGGGAGGTTTTCAACCACGCGTACTCTTGATGATGATTATATGATTCACGGTTTTTGGCATATAATTTGTTAGGGAAGAATGCGATTCCTACCGCTAGGCAAGAAAGAGCGGATCCAGTTTTTCTAGTAAGAGGGTGTCTAACCGGATATTAGACATATCTCTTTCGTGATAATGCCATCCCCTCCTTATGGTAAAAATGATCACTTGGATGTCACGTAACGTTTAAGGGGGGGGGGGGGGGGGGTCAGAAAAACGTTACCACGCGTACATGGAGGTGAGAGGGGGTCAAAATTCTTCAAAAATTGCGTTACGTAGTACTTGAAGGCCCCCCAGCTAAGAGCACATTTACCCTTACCTGTCTCGCATCCAGTAAATAAACCGGGCATCCTGCCAGCTCAGTGGCAAGTCGACAGGCTCGTATGTCAATAGCTACATCTCCAAAGTGCAGCGTCAGTAAACCAACAAGGCAGTCAACCAGCTTAGTGGCAGTTCGAGAAGCTGACAAATGGATAGAACCACAGGTCCTGCCTACAGTTACAGCTCTCCCGTGGACTGGCCTCATATTACAGGGTTATGAGTCTATCGCCCAGTGAACCAGCATGGAAAGAGAACCATTACTCTTACCTGTCTCGCGCCCTCTAAATCAACTATGTATTTTACTTTCTCGGTGGCAGGTTCACAGGCTAACAGATAGACAGGACCCATATGTCTACAACTACAGCTCTGCAGTGCACCGACCAGTCACATCCATCACAGGGTTATAGCTTGAGGTGAACACAGTTCTCATAAAGTTTCGTTTCGGACTCATTTCAATATGTACAAGTGAAAGTGATTTTCGTCGTATTTGCATATGTTGAAATGCATTTGTGTGAATACTGTGTTCACCTCAACTCTCACTGCGGGACTACAGGTCGAGTCTCTTGCCTAATAAACCAACCAGACAAGAGGTGCTTCACCCGCACCCCTTTTGTACTCGTGCACCGACATTGCGGCCATGTATAGTGTCTCGTAACCCTGTGGGTCTCGGCTCGTTACGAGTCAAATTCTAAAAGTTTCTTACTCGTACTCATTTCTTCTGATTAAATTCGTTGTGAGTTCCAAGGCAGCCATAGTCTTACCCCCAAGACTGCAATGGACTTTATTGTTCATTGCTTTTTTCGGCGGTTGCCGATGTTATTCCTGGCTACACAGGAGACACAGTGGAGGGAATGTATGGTAGACCCCCGTCCCTACCAGGCACTGGACAAGATCGATTAATGATCTGGTGCATGAACAGGGAGCAGTGATAGGGATCCGTTTACACTTTCCGCCTACGGAACTTTGATTGAAATTAATTATCCATTGCACGCGAATGGCCACATATATAAGTCAAATAAATTTGAAGGCCAAATGCGAATAGACCTCATATCTGACCGTGAAATCACAGAGAAGGCCAGACCGGCGCGAATTATTGGGCCATACCTAATAAAATTAATATATATATATATATATTTTATACTAGGTCGAGTGACAAACAAGCATAGCTTGGCTGATGTGCAGCGATTACCGCAGCCATGTTAACGCTTGAAACATGAAATTACGCTTGCAAGCCGCCGCCCCTGCTGCCAACTCAGCAACTCCTTCTTCGTTCTGGTGATCTCACACACAAACGCAGGGATATAATAACGCTCAGCTTCAAGCCCAACGCATATTGATCTTTATGTTATTTACTTCTCTATCTTCTTAGCTATTATCTACCATCGATATGGTGTAGTCCTCCTTAATTTTCGCCATCTGTCTCGACCTTGTGCCACCAGCATTCAGTTCGCTCCTGCCACATTCTTCACGTCATATGTCCACCTCATCCGAGGTGTCTGGGATGTTTTTCTCCCCACGGTCGCCACTCGAAGAGTGCTTTATACCACGAGCCTTGTTTCCGAGCAATATGACCCGCCCACTGCCAATTGCAGCTAGTCAAGCGCTTTATGGCATCTGCGACTTTGCTTTTTTCATTAAGTCATACATACATTTGTTCTCCGGTACCTAAGTGTAACTCCTCCTAACAGTTTCCTTCCTAATGCCCTTTGAGTCACTTGTAGTTTATTTATACTTTTTAACCGACTCCAAAAAGGAGGTTCTCAATTGGTCTGTATTTTTTTTAAAATGTTTGTTACTTAATTACTACGTGATTTATAAACCGAATTGAAAAAAAAAACTTTTTTATTTAAAAGAGTATACTTCCAGATTGGTCCCATATTTTTTCATCTTCATCATCATTAGCCTGTATCTACCCACTGTTAGGTTTGTTATTTCATTATTCCGTCATTTATAAACCGATTTGAAAAAAAACTTTTTTTATTTGATAGATTTTTTTCATCATCATCAGCCTGTATCTATACATAAATGTAGAGTAATGTTTGGAATCGGTTTTTTTTTTCTTAAATAATTCTTGTTAGGACCCACGTTTCGACTCCATAGGTCTGACAGTATACGCTGGTAAAAGATTCTAGCCTTATGTTCCGCTGTGATCTTTATTCGAAAAATAACTTAGAAATACTGGATATTGCTTTATAAGTTAGTATATTTTAATGTTTGACAAGCTCGGTGGTCGTATGGCTAGCAATGGCCACTTAGACTCCGGTCGCGGGTTCGATCCCCGCGCAAGACAAATATTTGTGTGCATGAACATGTCTGTTTATCTTGGTCTTGGTATTTTCTATGTATTATATGTATGTATTTACAAAAAAAATATTATATTATTATTTAATGTATCAACATTTAACCTCGGCTCCGCACTGAGGAAAAAACTTAGACACAGTAAAAACAAGATCAACGGTCGATCGGCGCTGGTGCGGTGGCACCAGCGCCGATCGACCGTTGATCTTGTACTACCGGTATAATTTTTCGGCTCGGTACGTTTAAAGGTCACTTTACACCCGAGCGAAGATGTACTCTTCGAAACTGTTCGATGTATTTTGTTGGTTCGCACCAGTGGATGCAAATGCATCCACTATGAAAACCAATGGGTTTTGTAATGTGTTGTAACGTATTCAACACCGTGTTACCCTTTACCCGCTTTTAATATACATATTGTAACTCTCTGAAACTTTGTAATTCTGATGGATAACAACGCAATAGTACCATTGGGCTACTGACGAAGGTGAAAGGTGGCATAGGAGCTATTTAATGGCTAACGGTGCTGTCTATTAAATATTAGGTATAAACAAATAAATATTGTCAGACAAATTACACAGCATCATCTAGCTCCAAAGTAACCAAACTTGTGTTATGGGTACCAGACAACTGATAAACATACGTAAATACATTGTTTTTTTGTAAATTACATACTTATGATACATAGAAAACACCCGGACCAAGACAAACAGACATGTTCATGCACACAAATGTTTGTCCTGTGTGGGAATCGAACCCACGAGCGTTGGTGTCGAAGCCGCGCCATTGACCGCTACGCCACCGAGCTCGTCGAAATAAATATAGGAATAAATAGAGGTATAAATAAATAAATTTAAATATTCTTGAACAAATTACACACCACCATCTACGAGTAGGCCCAAATTAAATAAATCTTGTACTATAGCAACTATAGGTACTAGATAACTGATAGCCATACGCAAATGGGCACATTTTTTTTAGTAAATATATAGAAACCACCTAGATCAAGACAAACAGACATGTTCATGAATCCAAATGTTTCTCTAGCGTATAGATCGAATTCGCGATCCTTAGTCCAAGGCACTCGAATACCGGGCTCGTTTAAATTAGAAAAATATACTTGTTTTTTTTTATTGTGTATTTTATATTTTTTTTTAACTATATAATATCGTCTGGCCGTGTGGTTTCCGGCAGACTAGAATAGAATCACTCCGTCTCTTCCCGTGGATGTCGTACAAGGTGACTAAGGGAAATACATTATAAAACATCGATCAGAAGGGCAATTCTCGTAATTAAAATGTAGTCAAAATTCAGTTTCGATCCAGTCTCGGTCTCACAAATGTCACATTTGGTATTCTCATAACACAATTTGTAACTTCAAAATTAAATTTAAGCGCGATTATATTGAAATATGAGTGAAAATTAAACAAACTAAGAATGTTACTTTGCCAACAACAAGAATTGATAATAATTAATTAATGAAATCAAGTATATAATTTTAGTCAATTCATAATTCAATCTCGATTCGGTCAACTTTCAATCTGCGTTCATAGAAAAAATACGAGAATTGGCCTTCAGGCCTCCCCAACCCGTGGAGAGTGTAGGCCAAATCCTCCTTCTGTCTGGGACAGACGATAGAGGGTCGTGCTCCTGTAGTGGAGACTAAAATGACCTGATGATGATGATGATATAATCGTCATCTACCTTTATTAATTCTACTGCTGGAATTCGAGTCTTCCTTCAATCGAAGAAGTAGGAGGTCGGCTGAGTCAACTTATAATACGTACTTATATTTTTGTTTTTAATACAAGGGTTTAAAGTGTTAGCTGATAGAACACTATTGTCAAGTCTTTTGTCAGTTGCTCCTTTGATTTGAATTTGAACTCTTCGTTTCGCTTACCATCAGGTCAAGCGGAGCCACTATGCTGAACTAATATACGGTTGCCATCGTCAAAATTCAAAAACAAGGATATGAAGATATGAAAAACCAGGACACTTCAGTTTAAAAACAGGATGCAGTAGCAATAGTAAAATATTGAATTAATAGGTTTAATGAAAATCAAATATGTATTATTGTTTGATTTTCATTTTTATTTGAATACTTTCAACGTTTTCTATGAAACTGGCCATTCAGCACCCCTAGCCAAGTGTAATTCGTAGCGTAACGAACGTTAGTTAGATCACGTGACATTTGCCAATTCTCATACTAAAATATTTGATTTTGACAAATGTCACGTGATCTATCTAACGTTCGTTACGCTACGAATTACACTTGGCTATGGGGGCTGATAATATCAACTTAGTGTCATTATAAAAACATAATATACATAGTGGTTCATTTAGCATTTTTTTATTGTCGTTAATAATTTAATATACTTAGCTAGGTGTAAAATGTATCAACTTTTATCGATCAGGACGCTTTAAAACATAGGACACCGCTTAAGAACTATCCAGAACACTCCACTCCCCCTAGCCAAGTGTAATTCGTAGCGTAACGAACGTTAGATAGATCACGTGACATTTGTCAAAATCGAACATTTTAGTATGAGAATTGACAAATGTCACGTGATCTATCTAATGTTCGTTACCCTGAATTACACTTGGCTAGTGAGGCTGGATACTCCAAAAACTAGTACATGTCCAGAAAACAGGACGTTAGGTAACCATAAAATAATACAAAAAAAAAAACGTCTCACACAAAAAATCTCTATTTTTCCACTTTTGTAATCTTAGTTTTGTAAGCACATTATTATGAGAGCCGAAGGTCACACAAGTAGAGTATTAGGACGGCATTGTATAATCGATGATCGAACCTGGCTGCTTTCTTTCTCGGCCAAATATTTCACGCACTCCACCAACCGGTTCGTTATTACCATAACCAATGTATTTATTAGCTGACATAACACTACGAAGTAACGCGGCCACTGTTATTGGAGTCATCATTCATTGACCAGTCCGGTGGTCGAATGGCCACTTTGACTCCGAGGTCGCGGGTTCGATCCCAGCAGATGACAAATATTTGTTTGCATGAACATGTCTATTCGTCATGTTCTGGGTATTTTCTATGTATTATATCGCTCATTTGATGCAACAACGACACAATCGAAGTCGCCTTGCGTTTTTCGAACGTCTATTTGGTATTTATTATAATATGCTAATTCTACTTCCTGATTCTTCTTAAAAAGAATATTTTAGGACACCTAATTAGTTTTTATTTTATTTTGTTGCAATTAATTTTAAATGATATTTGGTTGAACAATCATAAAAGTGATTTACTTGCAACAACGACATAAAAGTATGTTGTGACATTATTGCAGCAAATGAGTGATATGTATTTACTTACGAAAAAAAAATGTATTTAAGTACATATATCATTTATCTAGTTGGGTACTAAATAACTGATATATATACTTAAATACATATTACAAGCTTTGGTTAGCTTGGGACTAGATGGCGCCGTGTAATACGTTAAAGAATAGTTATTATTAATTCATCATCATCATTCGCTTTACTATAAAAAGCTATGACTCCTAGATACTTCTATCCTAGAAGCAACCTGGTAAATGATACAGTATTTTTTTAAACTAAATGACTTACCCTCTTATAAATTTTTTAGAAATGGAAAATTCACCCCTTCCGCCTAGGTGGGATTTGAACCCACGACCTCTCGATGACCGATCGAGTGCTCTTCCAACTGAGCTACCAGTAAGGTTTGTGATGGTGACGAATTTTTGAGAGGAAGAGCACTCGACCGATCATCGAGAGGTCGTGGGTTCAAATCCCACCTAGGCGGGGAGGTGAAGTTTTCCATTTTTAGGGTTCCGTACCCAAAGGGTACGAAGGAACTCTATTACTAAGGCTCCGCTGTCCGTCCGTCCGTCCGTCTGTCAGTATCACCAGGCTGTATCTCATGAACCGTGATAGCTAGACAGTTGAAATTTTCACAGATGATGTATATCTGTTGTCGCTATAACAGCAAATATTAAAAAATTGAATACAATTAATATTTAACAAACTCCCTCCCATACAACAAACGTGATTTTTTGCTCGTTTTTGCTCGCAATTGATAACGGCAATAGACATTTGACATAATATTTAGTTATATATTCACTTTAAAAATAAATAATTAAATAAAAATAAAACAAATATTTAAGGGGGGATCCCATACAACAAACGTGATTTTTTGCCGTTTTTATAGATAATGGTACGGAAACCTTCGTGCGCGAGTCCGACTCGCACTTGGCCGGTTTTTTAAATATTTATAAGATTGTGGCAAGTTCGCCTATATCAACTATTGAAATAATAATTATTAACCATCTGTTCAATGTACTTACGTTTCCTCAACACAATGTGGAGTATAATTAGCGGTAATTATGCAATTTCTTATTTCGTTATAGCCGGTTGCACTGCACAGTTTAGGATATTATCGCCAACAATATTTCTATATCGATTTGTTAGAGACGTATAATTTTAACAGAAATATTTGCTGCGAGACAAAAAAACGGGATCATTTCATTTTATCTCAACGTTTAGTTAACAGTATATATATTATATAGTAGGCTTTAGGAAGCCTGTAATACAGGCTTCCTAAAGCCTACTTCAGGCACCAGCTTCTCATTAAATAAGATTACAACACCGAGAAAATGTTTTTGTATGTACAGGTAGTGTGATAATTGGTTTGTACTGTTTTTCTTTTTTTTAGTATCTATCAAAATTGTGTGAGAAGAAATAAATAAAAGTTATTATTATGTATCATTTTAAATCTGATTTACAATCAAATTGAAAATGATAATTAAAGAATCTAGACATAATTTTTTTTGTGAAGCAAAAAGCAAGTTCAATGGTTTACAAGTATAAGCGCGGACAAAGTCAGGTATAAAAATAATACTATATTTTATATATCTGGGCACGATGCCTTTTGATAGTGATGTGGAGGACTTTTTTTGACGCTGTTTATTTATAATTTTTTCTTTCTTTTTATATCGTACTAGCGGCCGCCCGCGACTTCGTACGCGTGGAGTTAGTTATTTGCAAATAAGTTTTAATTACATTCGCAAAAGCTAAATACCTAATGAAAGGAAAAAAATAAAAAAGTTAAAAACAATCAATATCTAGACGAATTTTTAGAATCAATGAAGTCGCCGGATATTATTTTTTAAAACCTCTTTGTAAAACCTAAAGTACTTTTTAATTTTATTGTTATAATAAAACATCCCTCCTTATAATAGTAATTATGTACATAGTTGTTTTCAATATTTTTTTATACTTAAATATCATTTAAAATCCTTCTGCCATAATTACTTTAACTTCAATACCATTGGATTTTCATACAAATTTCCAACCCCCGTTTTAACTCCAAAAAGGGGTTGATTTCTAAAGATACATTATTAGTACACCTCCATACTATCTATAGAGCATACATTATAAATTTCAAGTCTCTTACTTCAAAAACATAAGACTTTCATACAAACTTCCAACCCCCGTTTTAACACCAAAAATGGGTTGATTTCTAAACATACCTTATTAGTACACCTCCACACCATCTATAGAGCATAAATTTTAAATTTCAAGTTTCTTACTTTAAAAACATAGAGCTTTCATACAAACTTCCAACCCCCATTTTAACCCCAAAAAGGGGTTGATATCTAAAGATACATTATTATTACACCTCCACACCATCTATAGAGCATACATTTTACATTTCAAGTTTCTTACTTTAAAAACATAGAGCTTTCATACAAACTTCCAACCCTCGTTTTAACCCCAAAAAGATGTTGATTTCTAAAGATACATTATTAGTACACCTCTACACCATCTATAGAGCATACATTTTAAATTTCAAGTTTCTTACTTTAAAAACATAGAGCTTTCATACAAACTTCCAACCCCCATTTTAACCCCAAAAAGGGGTTGATATCTAAAGATACATTATTAGTACACCTCCACACCATCTATAGAGCATACATTTTAAAATTCAAGTCTTTTACTTCAAAAACATAGAACTTTAATACAAATTTCCAACCCCCGTTTTAACCCCAAAAAGGGGTTGATTTCTAAAGATAAATTATTAGTACACCTCCACACCATCTATAGAGCATACATTTTCAATTTCAAGTTTGTTACTTTAAAAACATAGAACTTTCATACGAACTTCCAACCTCCGTTTTAACCCCAAAAAGCAGGGATTGAATAACCGAAAAAATTTGGATATATCGGTTAAAGGTATGACGTCATATCTTTAAATTTCGATACCTTAAAGTAATGGTATCTTAATAATTTCGGTATTGTAATATTCCGGTATCGTTATTTTCTAAGATATCTATATTATAAAATAAAGGTTTTAAATTTCGATACCTTAAAGTAAAGGTATCTTAATAATTTCGGTATTGTAATATTCCGGTATCGTTATTTTTTTAGGTATCTAAATTATAAAATAAAGGTTTTCTTTCCACAATGTCGGCCGCATTGGTAGGTAAGTACTTGATCGATACCTACGTCGCGTCGTTGTCGCATCATTTTTTCGGTACCGAAATGGTTTTGGTTAAGGTACTGGTAATATAAAGGTATAATGGTACCGTAAAAAAATAAAGGTATTCTTCTTGTTTTACCGGTATCGTAACCACAATTCGCAACCGTTTTGGCTCTACCTTTAAATCAAAATGATATCGTAATTTTATACCAGTACCATACCCTTATACCTTTACCGCTTTCAATCCCTGCCAAAAAGGGGTTGATTTCTAAAGATATATTATTAGTACACCTCCACACCATCTATAGAGCACACATTTTAAATTTCAAGTCTCTTGCGTCAAAAACACTACTAGAACTTTCATACAAATTTCCAACCCCCGCTTTAACCCCAAAATGGGGTTGATTTCCAAAGATACATATTATATTCCAAAGATACATATTATAGATATTAGTACACCTTCACACCATCTATAGAGCATACATTTTAAATTTCAAGTCTCTTACTTCAAAAACGTAGAACTTTCATACAAACTTCCAACCCCCGTTTTAACCCCAAAAAGGGGTTGATTTCCAAAGATACATTATTAGTACACCTCCACACCATCTATAGAGCATACATTTAAAATTTCAAGTCTCTTGCTTCAAAAACATAGGACATTCATACAAACTTCCCACCCCCATTTTACCCCCTTAGGGGTGGAGTATCGTAAAATCCGTTCTTAGCGGATGTCTACACCCTATAAGGAATCTACCTGCCAAATTTCAAGTTTGTAGGTGTTATAGTTTCTGAGATTTCGTGATGAGTGAGTCAGTGATTTTCTCTTTTATATAATAGGAAGGGGAAAAAGTCTTTTCGCATTATAGTATGTATGAACTTGTAATAAAATCTCTTTGGTTATACCATTTGTGTCTGGCAGGTTTTGATATCTTTAAAAAGTTTATATTTTAAAAAAGATAATTCCAAATTCAAATTAGGTAAATGTGTGATTTTCATTTGTTTTTTTTACTGTCAAGATGAGTGAATCTAATGAAGAAATTCGATTCATTTTAAAATTTTACTACAAAAAAGGTAAAAATGCAACGCAAGCTGCGAATAAAATTTGTGACGTTTATGGACCTAGTGCAGTGTCTGTGAGAGTAGCACAAATTTGGTTTAAGCGTTTTCAATCAGGAAATTTTGATGTGAAAGATGCACGTCGCTCTGGTCGCCCTGTTACGGATAAAATGGATGCCATTTTTGAAAAAGTGGAGCAAGAGCGGCATATCAGTAGTTACGACGTAGCTGAAGAATTAGGAATTGACCACAAAACAGTTTTGGCGCAATTGAAAAAAGCTGGGTACACTAAAAAGCTCGATATTTGGGTGCCTCACGATCTCACTGAAAGAAACCTAATGAACCGTGTACTCATTTGCGATTCTTTACTACGACGTAATGAAAGCGAACAGTTTTTGAAGAAGCTTATAACTGGTGATGAAAAGTGGATCACGTACGACAAGAACGTGCGAAAAAGGTGGTGGTCAAAGGCCGGTCAGGCTTCACAGACTCTGGAAAAACCCAGGTTAACCCGCAACAAGGTGATGCTGTGTGTATGGTGGGATTGGAAGGGTATTATTCATTATGAGCTGTTACCGCCAGGCAGGACTATCGATTCTGAACTCTACTGTGAACAACTGATGAGATTAAAGCAAAAAGTGGAGAGAAAGCGGCCGGAATTAATTAACAGAAGGGGTGTGATTTTTCATCATGATAACGCTAGACCTCACACATCTTTAGCCACTCAGCAAAAATTAAGAGAGTTTGACTGGGAGGTGTTAATGCATCCGCCGTATAGTCCTGACCTTGCACCTTCTGATTTCCACCTGTTTCGGTCTCTTCAGAATTCTTTAGGCAATGTCAGGTTACCATCACGAGAAGACTGCCAAAACCACTTGTCGTGGTTTTTTGAACAGAAGTCCCAAAATTTCTATAGTCTCTTTCACAAGATGGCCAAAAGTTATCGAACAAAATGGCACCTACATACTTTAGTTAAATGTAAATAAACTTTATTAAAAAATGTTTTGAATTTTCATATAAAATACGAAAAGACTTTTACCCCAACCTAATATATAGATATAATAATATTCATTTTAAAATTAGTCTAGTTTTAGTTAGTTTGTAGTGTAAATTTAAATGCTAATAATGTTTTGATATAAATTAATCAGAAGGGACCACCTTATTTGATTGGTAGGGGCGGCACTGGCCACCCCACCAAAACAAGCCCTACTACCTCAAAACAAATCGACGGTCCCTACGTATAAAGCGACATGTCATTTCAGACATGTCTGCTTATACTACGATATAGTAATTAAAGAATATTATTATTGAACAAAATGAGTTAATTTCTTACTTTTTGATTATATACAATCAATAAAATAAAAAAGAAAATGTTTTTTACGGGCAATCTGTAGCAATTAATGCAATAAAAAAAATTGCCATTTTTGACATGTCGCTTATACGTAGGGACCGTCGAAATTCGCTTATGGTCTCACGACCCATTGCAAATCAAATACCAAAAAAAAAAAAAAAAAATGTGAATAAAAAATAACACTTAGATACACATCATATACACTATAAATCATTGCTATGAGTTTACCTGTGGCCTTACCGGCTAAGGTGGACCCAACGGATAATTTGATTGAGAAACCAACTCAGATTTATTATACATGTGTTAGGCTTATCTGGTAGTAGTAACCCTGGAGAACCCTTTATAGATGGCCCCTGATGAAGAATGATGTAAGCGGAAGAAAAAAAATTTTTGATTCAAAAAGTTCTTAAGTTTAAGTTATGAACTTTAGAACTTTTCGAATCAAATTTTTTATCGAATCAAAATATTCGATGGTAATCGGTTTCAGCATAGACGGTAGAGCCCCTGGTAATTGAAATTATTTTTCAATATTAATTAAGAAGATGCGAAAATCATGCTTTTTTGACGAATCGTTCTTTCTGTATGTTGATAGGAAAATTGCAACTTGTGTAGCTTTTTACAATTACTGCGAATTGTAAATAGATAAAACTAAAACTTAAAGAAAAAGATGACTAAAATTGCGACGTCACAATTCGTGTTTAAGTAGGTTTTTTGCAAAAGTATCGTATTGACTTTGGTATTCGAGCAACAATTTGGTATACGAGCTCCCGATCTCGCGCGAACAATGTTAAAATACGGGTAATTGTGATTTGTGTTCATGAATGACTTAATTTGTAAATAATAGTTAATAATTCTAAAAAAGGGTTTTATTTTCCAATAAGTACAGTATCTTACTCGCATCAAAATTACAACAAAGCAGTTTTCATTTCGTTTCAATTATTTGAGTAAAACAATATTTGTTTGAATTTTTTCGAGATCTCGAAAATGCCGAGATATCATCTGCACAGACGTAGTCTCTGACAAACAATGTGGAATAATCTACCTGGAGAATCTACCCAATGTTCTTTTGTATGATTTAAAGAAGGAATGATTTAGTCATACTGGTCAAAGTCCGCCAAACTGGTCAATCAAAGGTAGGTAATATATGATAAATTTATGTATCTACCATGTAAGGTTTAGGCGCATTCGTAATTCCTGTACCATCGGAATACCAATGTTTACTTGCAACGTGACTGCTTTATTAAATTAACCTTTGTTATGGACGTGAATAAGTCTTTAAAATTGCTCATACATAGGGAGACAATAAAAAAAAAAAAACTAATGATAACAAAATCGGGGGATGCAATTTGATGTTGCAGCTACAAATCTATCATCCCCATCCAAAATTCAATCACACCACTGGATGAAGGATCAAAGAATTTATTACTCTAAGTAACTCTACGGAACATCGCGTGCGTGGAAGCGCTGCCATTTTGAGATAATTTTAGTGCATATAACGTATTCGTCAACACGTCCGTGTCCGACACAGGCACACCCCATTTTTATTAATAGGTGACTAGAGCCTCTGTCTAATTTACGATCTTGCGATGTTTATCTCGCGTTAGCAGCTTTCAGCCAAAAGACGTCTACTACTGAATATAGCCGTCTACCATAGACTACCACAATGATCGGTTTTGTGTGGTTTATGTCTCGCGACTCCCTACGATATTTGTCAGATCGTCGCTCCATCATTCGGGGGTACAATATAATAGGGATAATCCCAATTTTTTTATAATAGTTATAATCCAAATTATTTGGGATAAAAAATCCGAAAAAATATAATAGGGATGAACACATCCCTATTATATTATTTGGGACACTCCAAACAACACTTGCACCCCAAAATGGAAAACGCATCTTAGGACGGCTCCCCCAAATAATATAATAGGGATGAATACATCTCTATTAAAAACTAGGTAGATTCTATGAATTCCCTATTAAGTATCATTTATTAATCGAGGAAAAAAAATAAGTGATAACTAAATTAGATTATTGTGAAGAGTGATTTGTACTGCATACATGCAGAGTGACTGTTTGTACTGTATACAGTTCCATCTTTATATTATTATTTTATTAATTACATTCAAACAGGTGAAATATTTGTCAGGTGCGAGGAATAAAAATATCTGAGAAGAGATTATGCGTTCTTTTGTGTGTTCTACCGATTATACAATGGGGTGTGTTCAGAGGAGTTATGACATGATGCCCATGGCCTCCTTCTACAGTGGCACCGCTCGCCATCGACAGGGAGTTACGTATTGTGCGGTTTCAGAGAAGTTTTCTTCTACTACTATTAAGCTGTGGAACGAACTGCCTGTTGTGGTTTTCCCAGGAGACTACAGCATGGGGTTCTTCAAAAAGGGCGAGAAGAGTACTTACACCCCAAAAAAATTAGGTACGCCCCAATTACAAGTAAGTACACCCCAAATAATATAATAGAGATGAATAAGGATAGACGACGTATAGACGCATAACAGTGTCTCGCTCTAAATAATATCTTCTCCATGTACATGTGTGACGTGCTTAATTATAATTAGCATCAGGGCAATTGCCGACGGCCTATCGCATTGTTACGTCGATTGAATACAGACTCGACAAAGGACATTGACTTTAAGTTTCCTGTCCATCAAATATGTGATCAATAAATATTTATTCCTGGACAAATTGCACACACTGCCATCTTGTCCCAAACTAGGCAAAGCTTGTACTATGGGTACTTGGTAAATGATATTATACTTAAAGTAAATACATACATATAATACATAGGAAACACCCAGAAGAATAATAGTTATTATAACGTATTATATTTTTCCACAATGTTTTAACAGAAATAAACAGCAAGTAGATAGGTAGATAACCTGACCGATAATTCTACATATTTTATTGCCTAATAAGGAGGTTAAATGACTATATAATGGCAACCTACGCACTGACAGACAACCGTTCTTATCTCAGAAGACCCATTCTCGTAATTATTTTGCGATAGCAGAATGAAAGTTGACGAATCGAGATTGAATTGTGAATTGACTAAGAAACCGGCCAAGTGCGAGCCGGACTCGCGCACGTAGGGTTCCGTACCATTATCTATAAAAACGGCAAAAAAATATGTCTGGTGTATGGGAGGCTCCCATACACCAGACATGATTTTTTGCCTTAAATATTTGTTTCATTTTAATTTAATTATTTATTTTTAAAATGAATAGTTAACTAAAAAATCTGTGAATATTTCAAGCGTCTACCTGTTGTCGTTATCAATATCGAGCAAAAACGAGCAAAAAAAAATCATGTTTGTTGTATGGGAGCCAATTGATGTGCTATTGCTTCCGGAAGGTCGTTAATGTATATTAGAAACAAAAATGGTCCTAATATACTGCCTTGCGGGACACCGAATTTGTTTACTTTATATGATGACTCGTAATTATTTTTACATAAGAGGAATATCCTCTTATGCCGCATTTTTCCTTTTTGTGGTGCACGGCAGTTGAGCTTCACTTAACTAACCATCTCTTTAGGCTTGTAATTCCTTATTTGCCATATTGCTGTCTTTCATATTGCTAAGAGGGGAAGTCAAATTCCAAAAGCTTGCTAGTCCTACTAATTTCTCTGATTAAATTCGTTGTAAGTTCCAAGACAGTCATAGCATTACCCCTGGGACTGCTATGGAGTCTGCATTGTTCACTGCCTTTTTGGTGGTCCCCGCTGTTAATCCTGGCTATACAGGAGACACGGCATACAGACACGTATGCGGATGCTTACCGTCGACGCTTACGTCCGAACTTAGTATGTATTTTTTTCAATCGCATACGTAATAAATAGATTTTTTAGGTTATTATCTGCTCTATGACAGATTCCCACTGAATTTAATAAATTTCAACATGAAGTTGTTAGTAGGATACTCATATTGTTTGCCTGCCGTTTCGTGAGTTTGTTACGCTTGGTTCGCATACAAATCTAATTGCATAGGTACCATTTCCATTTGATTTAATTTCCATATGTAAGTAAAGCCTTAGAGTAAAACATACAGACATTACCGTGACTACAGATAGACATTAACGTGCTCTTGTTTCACCGCAGTCTTCTACAAGGTTAACTAAGCGACAGTTTACAAAATCGCAATTACTGTTTCTTAATCTGGACATCAACACGTGCAGTCTAACCGGACGACAAAACATGATTTCAAAAATCGGTACTGACCTAGCTCAGCATAGGTACGGAACAAACTAGTGGTGGCCGTTGAAATTTATAACAACGAAATTATTATGTTAATTAAATAGGCTAGATAGACAGTTTTCATAATTTTGTAACATTGTCTATGTTAAAAAAATATGAAAACTGTCTATCAGTAACGTAAAATACATTAAAATAGAACAATCTGCGATCTTAAAATTTAACTTATGTACTTGTTTTATCGATAAAAGTTTGGTGGGAAAGTCCATTTTAAAAGTATGAAATTATAAAAAAATAATATCACCACTGTAGGAACAATAAAAAATACTGTAAGTTTTGTTACGGCACTAGCTACATAAACGCAATATTTAACATACTCGTAGCTGTGATTTAATGCATATAAAATAGCGGGGTGGCGTTATAACGTGGTGGCCTTTTGTGTGGAGCGTTTTCGGGATAATCCAAATGTGATCTTCAAGTTATCATATCTCGAGAAGTTTTTATGCTATCGAAGTAATTCTTTCACCTATAGTTATATTATTGTGACGTCTTTAAATAACAAATCGAAAAAAGAAAATGATACACAAGCATATTAAATGTATAACACTGTTAGAACATACGACACGATACTGTTATTTTTAAAGTTCTGTTAATTTTATATTAATTACTGCCATTAGCTCAAATATGAATTCAAGTTAATTGATTGTTATTTTATCTCATCTCACTATTTGTTTGTTTTAACATAGCGTTAATACGGTTAAAATACTTTAGGATGGAAAGTTAATCGACAATAGGCCGAGATTAAAGAGTAAATTTGAATGTGTCTGAATAAATAACATATTATCTTAATTATGTACCAATTTCCCTAACATGCTATTTTGTTTACTCAAGACGCTTGTATTTTTTTTATCTACGTTACGTTAATGCCGGTGTTTATGAATCCATTTTCAAAATTATTTTTTGTTCCAGATATAAATAGAATTCCCGTTGGGTAACTCTGGCCCTGACGGGAGTTCCATTTAAATTTTAGTAGAAATGGATCTACCCTAGCTGAAGCTGATTCAGATCAAATACTATGAATTCAAAAATGATCTTTGATTTGGATTTATGATAATTATCAATTAAGTTCATGATGAGCCCGGTGGTTGAATAGCTAGCAATGGCCATTTTGTCTCTGAGTTTGATTCCCGCACAAAACAATTTGTGTGTTCATGCACACATGTCTGTTTGTTTTAATCTGGGTGTTCTCTATGTATTATATGTATTTATTTATCAGTTATTTAGTACCCCTGGTACAAGTTTTGCTTAGTTTGGAACTAGATGGCAATGTGTAATAAATAAATGTCCTGGAATATTTATTTTTATTTATTTATTTATTATCAACAGATCGGTAGAAATCCAGGATTCCTACCAGCTTACTCGATTACCACTACAATCTAAGCTAAAGTAACATTTTATGCTTTAAAAAAAACGTACGAATCTGTTTTATTTTAGACGGTAGGGGTAGGACTCTTGACCTGGGGCCCTAGCGCCGAAGCTGAAGCCGATTACCATCGAATATTTTGATTCGAAAAATAGGTTTAGTTATTGACAAACATCTTCAGGTTAGTCGGTAGAGCTCCAGAGTTACTATCAGTTAAACTAAATACAGTATGTACCATAAATCTAAGCTGAATTTTTGCTGTCAAAAAATCCGATGGGAATTGGTATCAGCTTAGGCGGTAGGACCCCTGAATCGGCTTCAGTTAGGGTACATTTAAAAATTCTACTAAAATTTTAATGGAAATTTTAAAAAAAGGACCCAGGTCGGGTCGTAGACTCTGGATATGAATAAAAACAAAATATTTGGCATTTGGCGCGCACATTTATGAACTGATTTTGGAGTTCTTTTGTATTCGAAAGATACGCAGTAGTCAAGAAAATTTTCATGACCTGATCATCTAGATATATTTATAATAATAATTTGTATGTAAACTAAAAAGTGTGAATTTCGTTTTGATTAGAACGAGAGCCAAACTTCATTGAAGTTAACATAGACATAGATGTTTCTCCGTAAAGCATCAATCTTAGTATTGCCCTTAATACATAAAAACGTAACAGTGTTATAATGTAGCCATAACTTACCCTTTATAACATCTTAAAAATGCTGAGCAAGAACATTGTGCTAAACCTGCAAATGAAAATGTATTTTCATTTTCAAATATTTATGTACCTACTTTTTTTTTAAATATCAATATTACACAGATAGATTCATATTATTACACTGTGAGATTCTTAAGTAAAATTTTGATATTTATGTAATGTTGTACATAGTCTATACAAAAAAAAAAAACAAAACTAACATAATACAATAATAGCCGAAGTCCGTAAAACATTTTGACGGCAACACATTTTTTTCACTGAGCACTCCGATGTATACAAAAAAAAAATCTAAATGTCACAAATTAATTAGATATAATAAAAGTCCATATAGTGTCTATGACTATTCGAAATTCGAATATTTGCGCGCGACCGTTTGCCGCGTCGGCTATGAAACTATGATTATTTACGCACGCCCGCTGCTGCTAGTTAGCCTGTGGCTTCACCCTGTTGCTTGATAGTATTACGCCTAATGCGAATTTCGAAGGATAAAATTGTAATAAAATTAATTAATTGGTACTTTCGAGTTGTCTATTAATAGTAAGGTTCTCAATGTTACGCATGATATTGATTTTGTTTCATGTGTCACTAATCCGTAAATTTTCCATAGTCCAGTTAGAATTTAAATAATTTGATCTATGGAAAAATTGACATGTTTTATGCTATGTGGTTAATGATAACAATAAAAAATGAATTATGTTTCGCTAAAACAAATAGAATAAACATTATGTAATCAATTATGATAATTATTTAATTTATACAGATTTCAAATTGTTATTAATTGAGAAAATTTAATTTAATTATAGAAAACTATATTAAACTAATCTAAAAAGCTATATATTTTATCTATAATAAGGAAAATAAAAAGTTACGCTATAAAAAAAAACATTATATTACAGCCTCGACTTATTATTATGATAAAAAGTAGGTACTTAATGTGACATCCTTAGTGTCGCGTAATAGCACAGATCTAAGACGCGATTTTTTTTACGGGACGCGCACACCACACTTTCCCACTGTGTCTCCTGTGTAGCCAGGAATAACAGTCAAAAAGGCAATGAACAATCCATTGTTGTCCCAGGGGTAAAACTACGGCTGCTTTGGAACCCGCAATGAAATTAGAAGGAATTAATAGGACTAAGAAGCTCTGAAGTTTGACTTTGTGAGAAACACCAATATGAAAAATAAGGCATAAAATAAATGAGATGGCTAGTCGAATTAAGGTCAACTGCAAATATATAAATTACTGAAATCTTTATTCCAGTGTGTGTGTGAGTTCGCTTCAAAGAAATGTACAGAAAGATGTACGTCCGGAAATCAGATTTTTAATTCTTCATACTCATCAGTATTTTTTTTTGTTAGATCAATGTGATCTGTTGGGGTGCAAATGGTTCATCAACATCTTTGAACCAAAGCCAACTTCACCTGCACGCGGTGCACCCTGCTGACTGACAAACGAAGCTTTGGCGAAAAGAGAGCTAAATTGTAAGCTACCCAACTGGGGAATGTACCTCCACATCATACAGAATACCGCAGCCAAATTGGCTACTGTATCCGCTTCACATCAGGCGGGCCGTATGCTTGTCTACCACCCGACGTAGTATAAAGAAAATCGGTTGTCTGTAAAGTCGGTTTACTGACGATAGTTGAACGTGACAACGTCATAAGAAAATACCGATGGAATGTCTGCATTTTTCAAAAGAAACTTTTAATGGAACGCCTCAGAGCGAGGTAACGCCGCATACGTCATGTTTTTTCGTGCGTGCAGCCGGCTCCATCGAATTATAAGACGTTGTCTCGTCAAAAAAAGAAAGAAAAAACTAAATAAATGCCTTTGTTATTACTAGAATTAACTATGTAATGCTCAAAATTTATATCAGAGAAAAACTAGTTCTTACTAGACAAAACGCGTTTTTCCGAAGGGAGTCAGTGAAAACTTTTCCGACCTAGGTGAAAGTAGACGAAATTGAAGAATTTAGCTGTTCAGTTCAGTCTTCCACCATATGATATTCTCCGCTTTCCGCATCCAGGCCGTTGCCTGGACCGACTGGAAGGCACGGGGCATCAATGTGAACGGCGAGTACATCTCACACTTGCGATTTGCCGATGGCATAGTCATAATGGCTGAATCGCTGGAGGATCTCAGTCGAATGCTAAACGATCTCAATGCTGCTTCTCGATTCGTGGGGTTGGGGATGAATTTTGACAAAACGAAAGTTATTACAAAGATCTCATTATCCCTGGTCGTTATTGCCATTTTGGCAAAATTAAGCTTGGGATGCAGACTATGCAGTCCTTAATATGTGCTGCGTCGATTCGCTAAAAAAAACTCTTTTACTCCCAATTTTTGCCCTAGTATAATCAATATTAAAAACAATGATGGTGTGTATAACTCTTGCATAACAACTTCTGCCGGAAACGCGTTATGTTATTTCAATACAAGAATCAAACCCATTTGTTTGAGGCCACGGACAATACTTTTAGCAATCAGTGGTCGGAACACTACCAATTCGTTTCTATACTATACAGATATTGATATAGTATAGGTTACTATACTATATCAATAGGTTAATTTAGAATTAAGTAATTGAATGTAAGAGCTGCAGGCTGGCCCTTTTACAGCAATACCGGAAACACGATTATATCCTGACCGGCTCTAACTATAACTATAAATGTCGCCGGAAACTAAGTTACACAAAATATAAGCGCCGGTAACGCGCGAGCGATGCCCCTGGAGTTTATATTTCTATTTATACGGCGAGCTCGGTGGTCGAATGGTTAGCAATGGCCAATTTGACTCCGAGTTCGCGGGTTCGATCCCCGCA
This sequence comes from Hypsopygia costalis, assembly GCA_937001555.2. Taxonomy (NCBI): domain Eukaryota; kingdom Metazoa; phylum Arthropoda; class Insecta; order Lepidoptera; family Pyralidae; genus Hypsopygia; species Hypsopygia costalis. The sequence goes on along the minus strand of OW443338.2, from coordinate 22,977,440 downwards.
CAAGGCAAACATTTGTGTGCATGAACATGTCTGTTTGTCTTAATCTGGGCGTTTCTATGTATTATAAGTATGTATTTACAAAAAAAAAAATGTATTTAAGTACATTTGTCAGTTATCTAGTACAAGCTTTGCGCTTAAGAGCCATATTACATTTTGACTGTGATTTTTGCGTAAAATGGCCAATTTTGGTGTTCTTGATCACGGAAACAAAAATACATTAACAATGTTGACTTATTGAATAGTACAGAATAGCTATTGGCATACATAGCGTCCTCGCTTTTTGTAAATTTTGCTTAACTTTTTAAATAAACCCAAAATTGCAGAGAAAGATTTTCATCAAATGCGCGCACATGGGTGTAAGTGGTTCATCAACATCTTTGAACCAAAGCCAACTTCACCTGCACGCGGTGTGAGTGAGGTCACCAGAAAGGAAGGAGATGCTGCGGTGGCTGCGGGGGTGGCAGCGCGCGAGCAATATTTTATATTGCGAGCGTTAATATGGCTATGGTAACCGCTTCACATCAGGCGGGCCGTATGCTTGTCTGCCACCCGACGTAGTATAATAAGTTAGACTACAGGCCCGTGTACAAAAAATTGTGGGTCATTTGAACCACCAGGTGACCTACCTAGAACGATATAAGAGCATAAAATAATAAGATTCAGCACTATGCCGTCACTTGTAAGCTGTCCAACTGAGTGCAGGTGAGAATTCAAAAGTACAGGTAGAGTGAGTACATTTTGGTCATATGTTTTTGTACGGCATTCTTACCATCGATAGATCCATGAAAAATAATAAGAAAACGCGCAGTGCCGTAAAAAAATGGTGCGCCACAAAGTCGGATTTTTATATATTTTCCGACAATTTCCAGGGTAAATTTGGTCATTTGATTTTGTACGGCATCAGTATAATACTATTTCAATACAGCTTCTAATCCATTATTCCGCAACGCCGTCCAAAAATCATACGACAAGGGGATAAAATCGAGGGTTGCAACCCCCTCTCTTTCCGTGGTCCAGGGGGTGATTTGACACAACATAAAATTAATTTATTTTGAAAGTATTTTATGCATAGATAATATTTTTTCACATGCCGTACATTTTCGTTGGTCCAAAGGTCTGTAGGAAAAAAAAACTCAAGAAAAAATCCATATAACGAAATGTAAGGTGAAATTCATCACGATATTTTTTTATACGGCATTTAGATAGTTTATTTGTACTTAATGAAAGTTCATGTTGATAAAAAAGTAATAAAAATATTAAATAAATATAATTTACATATCAGTTCCCGGCAAACTTCTTGAGCAAGTGACCTTGACTGCGCAGTAGCGAATATTAGGTCTTTTTAGGCGAATATTATTTTTTGTACACGGGCCTGTAGTCTAAGTATAATAACTCACTATTTTGAGCTCCTGGATTGTACTACTGTTCCAAACAAATGAAATAAAAAAAATATAATGTTATTTGTTATATAGTCGTATAGTACATAGCGACCTCGGAATTGTGAAATATCATTGATTTAATATAGAAAAAAAAAACATTCTTTTAACCAAAAAAACTTCGAAAATCGCTTTAAGTAAACTGTTAATTTCCCGAATAAACGATAATATTATTGAGCAAAATTTATACGAGAATAATTGTTACTTCATGATGAATAAACTTTGTAGTATCAATTTATTATCTCATTTCAATAAAAACGATAAATATAACTTCAAAATTACTACAAAAAACGATGCGCCGGCGGCCTTCGCGGGTTTAGTACTGCGCGAGAGCTTGTCAGCGTGCAAATGTAATAGGGCTCTTAATTTGGGACTAGATTAGATAGCGCTGTGTAAATTGTCCAGAAATATTTATTTATTATTTATTTATATTTATATCTATATCTGTATCTGTATCTGTATCTGTATCTGTATCTGTATCTGTATCTGTATCTGTATCTGTATCTGTATCTGTATCTGTATCTATATCTATATCTATATTTATATTTACCTATATTTATATTTATATATGTTTATATTTCCGGTAATCTCCAAACGGCTGCGTTCACTCGGCAAATATTTAGATTTGAATTTTTCAACTTTTTTTATACTGCATGGGGTGGTAGACAAGCAACAACAGCCCGCCTGATGTGAAGTGTGAAGCGGTTACCGTATCCATATTAACGCTCACAACATAAAATATCGCTCGCGCGCCGCCACCCTCGCTGCCAACGCAGCAACTCCTTCCTTTTTAGTGACCTCACTCACTCGCAGGAACACAACAACCCTCAAGGGAATTCTTATTTGGCTGCGGCATTCTGTGAAGTGAAGGTACATTTCCCAGTCGGGTAGCTTACAATTACACTCCCTACCTCTCTTTTCGCCAGAGCTTCGTTTGTCAGTCAGCAGGGTGCACCGCTTGCAGGTGAAGTTGGCTTTGGTTCAAAGATGTTGATAAACCATTTACACCCCAAAAAAGCAGTTGAACATTTACGGGAATAGAAGTACTGGTGTTGCTGGTGTTCATAGGCTGCGGTAACTGCATTCTTCAGGCAAGTCGTATGCTTGTTTGCACTTACGTGGTATCACGTGGTATATAAAAAAAATGTTAGAAAAGTAAATTTAAATTCCCTTTACATTTTCTACTTATATATCTATATGTCCACTGACCAAAACGATTTTTTTTTCAAGGTCTGGGTTTATGTCTGTATGTGGCATAAATTGGGATGGTGTTTACTGTACGAACGAAAAGACTAGAAATTAAATTAATGGCGCCACTATCGTTTAGAGGGCAACATCGATTACTAGGACAATAAAATGTTGATACTTGGCCAGTATTTATTTAGTGCGGCATTTGTTATTATTTCTATTCTTTAAGTATCTTAAAGTTGCAATTGTCTCTTTAAACCTTGGAAAATATAAAGGGAATTTCCTAGTTACAGAACGTGAAATTATTACTTTGTTAATATTGTTTTATTAATAAAAAGAAATTGAAGAGCTATTACGCAATAAAAATAACATGGATTACAGCTACTAAATAGCTAGTAAATAAAATCTAATAAAGTACTTTAAGTTTAAGTACATAATATCAATTATTAGGAGTATATTAAGATTTTTATATAAAATTATAAAAGAAAGTTTTTTTCGGTAGGTATTTCAAAACCGTCCAAAAATTTTTTTAAAAGAATTTTGCGTTGTTGATCAGGCCAAACATCTTTTTAGGGTTCCGAACCTCAAAAGGAAAAACGGAACCCTTATAAGATCACTTTGTTGTCCGTCTGTCTGTCTGTCTGTCTGTCTGTCTGTCAAGAATTAATATGTCGAGAATGCGTGGAGGTATCAAGCTGAAATTTGAACTGTATACTCAGGTCTACGGTCCCATGAAGTTAAAAAAAAATCAAACTGCTAAGTTTACGTAGAAAAAAGTTACGGCCGTTTATTCAGCAAAAAACGCATATTTCGACACACTCAAGGGAATCAAAACCTATAGGGTACTTCCCGTTGACCTAGAACTATGAAATTTGGCAAGTAACATCGTTATAGACTACAAGTACAGAAATAAATCTCAAAACTATACATTTGTAAATAGATCTTAAAAATAGGGGGTCTATATTTTTATAGGGTGTCGAAATTTCAAATTGAAACTACTAGTTCAAATGGGGTATCATATGAAAGGGCTTGACGTACACATTGCAAAATATATTTTATTTATTTTTTTCGACGCATTATTTCTTATTTATAATGAAAAATATCAAATTTAATAATGATACTTCGTACCTACGGAACCCTCGGTGGGCGAGTCCGACTCGCACTTGTCCGGTTTTTTTTAAATATATTCTTCTACAATTCGACAACAAAATTTCCAGGTTCCCCTAAAACGAAAACAAAATTTTCATGTATCAAGATTGAACAAGTCGCGATTAAACCTAAGGTACCACATCTTCCTCTCCAAAAGCAAGTCGAGTTTTGTTAATCACAAGCTTTTTTTTTTCTGTGGAAAAATGCTCATTCATCCCACGCCATCTAGGGGAAAATGGCGTGGGTATGTCGGACTAATGCCCGATAGAAGACACCTAATGGGTCCCACCGGGCAGACCTACCGACTAAAAAACCACCGTGTTCCTTCGCATTGTCTTTCTAGCGGGGCCCCGGGAACGATTTTAACATCACCTCCGGGACCATCACAAGCTTACCCACCTCGACTTGCTTTTGGTGAGGGAGGTGAGGTACCATAGGTTTACAATACAATGCTTTTATAGAAATTGCTTACAGTTTCAAAATAGTTATTGCTTTCCTACTCATAAATAGGAGCTATCAACTCGTAAAACAAAATGTATACCAACTGAAGGAATCGAGGCAATCAAGGATTTATCAGATCCTATACAGCACGACAAAGGTACAGGTGCCCTTTATCATGACTAGGTACCTATGCAATTTCGTCACAGCTACGTAGCAGTCGGAGGTGTTTTGCTAATGCAAATTTTACGGAACAGTTACAAAATACCTCCTATGTAGGGTTACCACATCCATAAAAAACATCCTTATAAAATTTTATGGTATTTCGTTTGTGGTAAGTAGAGGAGCTCGGTGGCGTCGTTGCGCGTGTCAGTCTAATCGATCACGCAAGTTCAAGAAAAGATCACGAGTCACGACCGTAGCCTGTCCATGGATGGGTCTATTTATCTCGAGCTCCTTCGTCCTTCGGAGGGCACGTTAAGTCGTCGGACCTGGCTGTTGTCGTTAGATGACAGTCGTTAAGACAAGTCAGTAGCCTTCAGCTTGTAATCACTGGCCTCCGCCAACCCGCAGTTGAGCAGCGTGGTGGAGTATGCTATAAACCCCTTGATTGAAGGGAGACTCGTATCCCAACAGTGGGATGATTATGGGCTGATGGCGTAAGCAGAGTTTGTAAGGCTTTAGAAGAACACTACATGCTGGAAAGTAGCACTGCGTTTTACTAAAGACCTAATTTTATGATCTCTATTTAATATAAAAAATACCCCCCTCCTCCTTTGTCTGTACACGATAAACTCAAAAACTACTAAACGGATTGTTGTCATATGGTTTTCATCATGGAGGGGGAGGAAGATTTAGTACATAATTCATTAAGTAAGGTTATGAGCGATATAACAATAGTTGTTCAAGATGAAGGAAAACGTGTGGCACGTAAACTAATAGGCTTCACACGGGTAGGCCCGTGTGAAGCCGGGGCGGAGCGCTAATTTAAATATTGTATCATTATACGACTTAGATACATATTTATTATACTTCTTCTTTCAATTCCTGGCCAGTTGGATTTCTAATCGGATCGGAATTCTGGACCTCTGTCAAAAAAAGGGCATTTTATTTTTTCCCCAAGGATCAAGATTCCGGCTAAGTAAGGAAAAATCCTGTGGTCTGATAACCCTAAGTATAGTGCCTTGCAATATGCATGCAAATTGTAATTTCCGTTTATTAAGCGGCAATCCGATGATAAAAGCATGTCTTGAGTATAAGTACTGACTTGGCGTATCTAGACAAACTCGAAGAATGATTACTAGATTTACAAGGAAGATTAGTCGTTTGATGCAGGTGGGTTAGCTAGACTCTAGTGTATGTTGCAATTCATTGGCACAGTTATATTCTTAATAATTTTTAAGTATTTTATTCGGATAGTAAAATATGTACAGTAATAGATATACATACAGTAACGCTACATTAGTACCTGTACAACTTAGTTTATGAAGACATAAAATAAAGAAAGTATTGTGTTTGAATCTGAGATTAGATTAGACAACACCACTGTCCTTAGGCCTTGTTCAGGATAGAGCGAGATTGTCCTTCCGAATCCTTTAAACGAGGTGTTGACATATTAATTGTGGTTCAATTTATTTGAATAATAATTAACAACTCCTTTAAACTTTTATTGCAAAAATTTTTACTTAAGAAATTAGTCTCGCGTTATTCGAAAGGCGCTATCGAAACTGTGATTGCTATCGCGACATGCTGCTCGTGATAGGCGATAACGTTATCGTTTTTTGCATTTATTTAGCATTCTGGCGTCCCTTGCTCTAACGCCTAGACCGACAGTTCCATTCGCTTTATACAAGAATGCTCATAACTTGATCTTAGAGCCCACAGAGCTGGTGCTTTAAGACTTAAAGACAAAAAAGAAGTTCTGCTTAAAAAATTCGGTAATTTAATGCATCCTATCAGCACATTCCTCGGAGCATCCTAACCGCAGATATACTTCAACGCTTGAAGACCATAGTGTTCAATCAGTGCGTCCTCCCCGCTATGACCTACGATACATAGGCGGGTTCGCAGACTAAGAGTCGCACAGCGAGCGATTGACAGAGCAATGCTTGCGGTTTCTCTAAGAGCCTGCGCACACAGAGAGCGGTCAGAGTTCTGCGTTCTAGTGACCGTTGACCGCCCAAGAGTTGCAACGCACACAAGCGACGTGCAAATTCTCGCGTTCTACATAGTTTCGTTTGGGTCTTTGCACATGCAACATGTCACTAGAAAGTTTGTCATCCGATGAAGAATTATTGCTCTTGTGGAGCTTAGCAGCTTCTAAAAAGAAAAGGAAGTATTGGGTGCACCCAATTAACACAACGCGAGAAGAACAAGGCGAATTCAGTAATAATTTTCAGGATTTACTTAAAGATGAACAACGTATAATAGTAACCTATAAGATGAAATCGTATAATAAACTCCTTTCCCTAACCAATTCAATCAACTTTTCCGTGTTTGCTAACTCTCTGACCGCTACCTGTGTGCGCGAGCTCTAAGGGATCGAATCCGGAAAGAATCCGCAAAATACAGAAACTCGATAGTGTTTCTAACTAGATATGTCTCAAGATGAACATGTTAAGAGATCAAGTCGAACGACCATGATTACACCTATATACCGGATACAGTTGGTTCATCAACATCTTTGAACCAAAGCCAACTTCACCTGCACGCGGTGCACCCTGCTGATTTACAAACGACGCTCTGGCGAAAAGAGAGGTAGGGAACGTAATTGCAAGCTGGGGAATGTACATCCACCTCACAGAATACCGCAGCCAAATAACAATTCCCATGAGGGTTGCTGTGTTCCTGCGACTGAGTGAGGTCACCAGAACGGAAGGAGATGCTGCGTTGGCAGCGTGGATGGCGGCGTGCGAGCGATATTTTATGTTGCAAGCGTTAATATGTCTACGGTAACCGCTTCACATAGGGCTTGTATGCTTGTCTGCCACCCGTCGAAGTATAAAAAAAGGTAAATTTTTCAGCGGAGCCACACTGCGACTTTACAGCAATAAATAGAAATACAAATTCACGTCATCATTACAAACCTTCCTGGTAGCTCAATTGGAAGAACATTCGACCGGTAATCGAGAGGTCGTGGGTTCAAGTCCGACCTAGGCGAGGTAGACCAATTTTTCCATTTTAAAAACTTAGATGATATACTGGAAAGTTCGCCAAAAATAACTATTAAAATTGTTGGCGGTGATTACTGGCTTCGTTCTCCCAATCCAACACAGGATAAAGTTACAGTCTCAGTCACAGTGGTCTATGAAAGCCGTGATCCGCGTTGGTCGATAGGCCATTTACAAGGCCAGTGAAGCCAAACGTGTAGAAAGAGATGCGAGAATATGAAATTATAATAATTATTTTGCCGGTAATGTTTATATACGTATACATATATATTGTAATTATTTTAATCAAATCAGAAACTAATAATTTTGCCGATAATGCAATAATATATAATAATAATAAATAAATAATCGGGTCTGGACCTTGGCGGTCTTGGCCGTGTGGTTTCCGGCAGACTAGAATAGAATCACTCCGTGTCTTCCCGTGGACGTCGTACAAGGCGACTAAGGGACATACATTATTAAATATCGATCAGGCCGCCCCAACCCGTCTGGCCAGCGTGGGGAGTGTAGGCCAAATCCTCCTTCCGTCTAGGACGGACGAGAGAGAGTCGTGCTCCTGTAGTGGCTGTAGTGGAGACTAAAATGGACCTGATGATGATGATGATGATGAAATTATAAGGGTGACCCACCCCTAAATATATTTTTTTAAGTTATTGATATATTTTTTTATTTTATTTTTTTATTATGATTTAGCATTGAAAAATACATATATCTTCAATTTTTCACCCGTCTACCATCAAATTTTGGGGTGTAAGTAGTTCCTCAACATCTATGAACCAAAGCCAACTTCACCTGCACGCGGTGCACCCTGCTGACTGACAAACGAAGCTCTGGCGAAAAGAGAGGTAGGGAGCGTAATTGTAAGCTACCCGACTGGGGAATGTACCTCCACCTCACAGAATACCGCAGCCAAATAACAATTCCCTTCAGGGTTGTTGTGTTCCTGCGAGTGAGTGAGGTCACCAGAAATGAAGGAGATGCTGCGTTGGCAGCGGGGGTGGCGGCGCGCGAGCGATATTTTATGTTGCGAGCGTTAATATGGCTACGGTAACCGCTTCACATCAGGCGGGCCGTATGCTTTGTCTGCCACCCGACGAAGTATAAAAAAAAAAATATCAACCCTTATTTTTTAATAGCGATTTTATATAGTATAATTTATATGGTAAAACAACGTTTGCCGAGTCAGCTAGTGTTTATATATGTATGTATATGTAGTACACACGAGTTTAACATACCAGTGATACACTTTGGAACGCGTAAAAAAAACATTTCAGTATACACAATGCCATCATCATCATCATCATCAGGTCATTTTAAGTTAATGTATTTCCCTTAGTCGCCTTGTACGACATCCACGGGAAGAGACGGAGTGATTCTATTCTAGTCTGCCGGAAACCACACGGCCGTGATCATCACCACCATCATGTAATGAAATTGTATTAATTACCTGAAATATTTAACTTTATGTATCTATAAATAACTATTTTTAGTCAAATAAATAAAAAAATAGGCAAGTAATATGTAATATTAAAGTAAGTTCAACCTAATTTGAATAAAAAAAAATATTTTCCTTGACGCTTCACATACGGGAATTCAGCCCGTATGCAATAAACAAATGATCTTGAATTTTATTTCCTTTAGGCGGCGAGATCATTGTCCTAGACATTATTAGAGGCAATTAGGGATAATAAATAATGAGAAGGTTATATTTATCATATTGCTTATCATGAGACGAGCTGATGTTTAGGTGTCACATAAGGCGAACTTTCCGCGAAAGTAGCGCCTCTTTGGACAAAAAATCGTATAGTAGCGTAGAAGACTCGCCTATGTGATTGATTATACTTTGGGGAAATATGTAGTTCAATTCATTAAAAAAAAAATTATTATTCAGAAAAAGTGTATGAGAATATTGACTAACATACAATGGACGGAGTCCTGTAAAACCTCAATTCATAAAAGTTAACATACTCACTGTAACGTGATTATATATTGTATCTTTTATACAAGTAAGCTGACAAATAAGTATATGTACTGCCTGATGGTAAGCAGTCATCGCAGCCTATGCACGCTCGCAATACCAGAAGGTACCACGCGTTGTCGACCCTGTAAATGTATAAAATATATGTATATTTGACTTTAATATGAGATTTTGTAGCAACATCCAACGGTCAAAAAGTATCTATTTCAGTATACAAATATTCGTAGTCATGACAAGGACTTTGCGGCTTGACGAGGATGTGGGAGAGCTGGACATCTATCCATTGTCAGGTTCAGAGACAACGCCTTACCTCTTTTTCGCCTGATCTTACCAGCAGGGTACATCTCGTACGACCGGTGTCAGCTTTGGCTCTAAGGATGGCGGTGATGAAGGTCACACCTTCGCTGATCGGTTCTGATGGTTACAGGGACAAAGGACCGATATTATGGAATCTCTTAAACCCCTCACTAGTGCCAAACTAGAAAGTCCGTCAACTGTCAACTTTCCACCGATGAAGACGTGTTGTTGTGCGCCGGAGCCACTGCTTTGTGATATTTAACAAAAAAACAATAAAATATAAAAGTTTTAATTTTATTCGAAACAATACAAGAGAAGTACATAAATACACAACACATTTATTTACAAAAATACTCCTAATATTCCTAGTAATCTAACTTAATTACGTGGAAAAAATATATATTTCATATGTTTTCCCTTGTCCTTCATAAAGGCACAATGCTATGGTACGACTTATTATAATAAAATTGACGCTTCTGGGCAAATTCATAATCTTCTATATAATATAAAAATGAATCGCTGAATGTGTTGCTAAGCGCATTATTTCGAGAACAGCTGAACCGATTTCGCTAATTATTTTTTTAGAATATTCCTTGAAGTTCCTACGAGGATGGTTCCTACGAAGAGAAAAAATTAAAAAATTGCCTGAAAATAATACTTTTCTATACTCTTTGAACCAAAAGCAATCTCACCTGCACAAGGTACATCGTGCTGACGGACAAACGAGGCACTGGCGAGAGAGAGAGCTAGGACATAGCGTATTTTTTAACTGCTCGACAGGGAAAGTACCTCTACCTCACAGAATACCGCAGCCAGGTAACAATTCAATTGAGGGCTGTTGTGTTCCTGCGAGTTAGCTAGGTCACCAGAAAGAAAGAAAAGAAGGAGTATAGGTTAGCAACGGATCGGCGACCCCTTGGTGTTGCTGATCTCCATGGGCGGTGGTGATTGCTTTCCATCAGGTGACCCACACGCTCGTTTGCCCCTATAAAAAAAAGGTTTAACTAGTCACACCTAGGAGCCCACAGTCACAACTATAACATATATATTATATGTGGCAAAGGTAAATAAATAAAATAAATATTTCTGCACAATTTACACAGCGCCATCTAGTCCCAAATTAAGCTCAAAGCTTGTGTTATGGGTACCTACTAGACAACTGATAAAGGTACTTAAATACATTTTTTTTTTTTGTAAATACATACTTATAATACATAGTAAACACCCAGACCACGACAAACAGACATGCTCATGCACACAAATGTTTGTCTTGTGCGGGAATCGAACCCGCGACCTCGGAGTCAAAGTGTCCATTGCTAACCTTTCGACCACCGAGCTCGTCAAAGGTGATGATTTTCATGTTTGCATTTGCCATCGTTGTTGATAGTATTCAGTTTATATTGTTTACACAGCTGCAAAATTACAGCAGTTAAAAAAACAACGTTGTCAATGTTAACATTGATTATATTATATTTAAATCATTGGTGCATATAAAACAACAAAACACACACAACATAAAACAATATCAACAAGGACAATTGCAACTAATAATATTTGATTTAACTTAGTCTACTATTGAGACATATGACAGTAATATAAATAATAATAACAAAGTTTTAAACAAACTGTAATTAGATGTTAACGAAAAAATATTAAAAACGTTTACTTACCTACTGTGTTCGTTCATCCCTAAAATTTTTCGTTTTTTTTAATTAACTATCAATAAAAGGTTGTATAAAAAAAGATTTTTTTTTCATCGAGGTACAGAATATTGCATTGGAATTTGAATCTTAGCCGTTTTTTAGAAAAAATATATAAATTTCTAAAAAATAAATTCAAAAATGGCTCTAATTTTCATCAAAAACTTAGTTGTTACCACATGTTTTGCGCATTACTACATTTTTAAGATCAGATGTTGCGGAATAGATGTATTCAACAATTATCTAGACAGCCAGATTTCCATTTTTATTTAATTCGATAAACTAATAATAATTATAAATATTATAAAGTATATATTATAATGTATGTTTATGTAATAGTTTTTTTGCATGGAGTGGCCAGGGTGTACAAAATCTTGAAACAAATAATTATCAACAAGTTAAAAGATTCATAGATAATGATCCGGATAAAAGACTGACTTTTTAGCACGACATAAAAACACTGCACAAGAATAGACAACCATCACAATTTTCTCGCACTGCCAAAAACAAAAAAAAAATCGCTGTGAAAACATTACTTTTTACAGTCACAGGTAAATTTTCACTTAGTCATTCTTTTTTGTTTTGGAAAATTAATTTGCAATCATCAGTACTAAGGACTTATATATAGAGGTTGTTTTTTTTTTGCCAAGACTTAAATAGGAGGTAATATTATGTCTATTTGTTACGATAGTGAAGAAATTTCATGTCCTACGTTAAAATAATTTCTTGCTATTGAATTCTGAAGACGTCCTATTAAATTTATCCTAAAGTTTATTAACTATTTTACAGATTTCTTTCAACTTTTTGTGGAAGTCTTACTGACGATTAATAATCCAAGGTCACGAATGTCAGTTACTCTATCCAGTGGAACGTCACATAAACTATAAGGTAAGGGCAACGGAAAACGTATGCGTGAGAAAGTAATACACTTGCACTTTGATTTATTAAATGAAAATGATACGGCTCCAATTAGGGCATCATTAGAAATTTGCAAATTTCGCACATCAGTCTCATCTCAAGACCTCACGGTATAATTTGAGATCGTCCGCTAAAAGGAGACACTCAGCAATGCCAACTGTTTCGGGTAGGTCATTTATCATGATCAGAAGAAGTGTAGGTGTAAAGTACTCCCCTGGGTCACACCGGACCTAGTGTAGTAGTCACGTGACTCAAACCCATAAATTTTTACCTTTGATATCATATCATAGTTACCCTTCATTAATGATATGGCCAAACGTGGATTGATATATCATTAAACGTTGATAACGACATAACTGACTAAGTCATGAAATATAACAATTCCATAAAATGGTCAACAACCACATCAAATTGTGATCAATCAATATGAGACATACCCAAGTAAAAATAAAAAACAAACATTGACTGGATTTTTTCTTTGGTTTTTTTTTTCTAAACGAGGAAGTTGTTTTTGTCATCACATCACACACAGCACACGGTATTCACTGTATCAAGAATAACAATACATTAATATTCACGTTATATGACATGTGTTAAAAAATATAGTCTGAATGTGTTAGAAACAAACTTTAGGATAAAATTATTAGGACGTCTTCAGAATTCACCAGCATGAAATTATTTTAACGTAGGACATGAAATTTCTTCACTATCGTAACAAATAGACATAATATTTCCTCCCATATAAGTCTTGACAAAAAAAAAACAACCTCTGTATATAAGTCCCTAATACATGACATAATTGCAAATTATTTTTCTAACACATTGTCTATACCTACTAATGGCCCACTTACACGAGACCAATGCATACTGGAGCGCATCTGAAAAAAAAATATAATTAAATCCTGTTTCTGATCCCAGAAGCGTCAACGTGATTTCATATTTACCTATTTGTCAAGGTTTCGTATCTGTTCCATATTTTTTGCATATAACAAATATTCCCAATAAACATGTAACATGAATACGAACTTATTCATTCACTTTTTTCAGAATAATTAAATAACGTTTGAACACTAAGATTAGGTTAGTTAGTCCTAAAATGATTTTCATTGATAATTTAAAGGAATACAAATAAAAATATGCCTCTACAGCATCCAAGTTACTTGAGATGATAAGTTCTACACGACCTCAGTTATACAATCTAAAGATTTGTTTATGGATGTCACGTCCAAAGTTCGTATACTTATGTATAAATTAGCAATTTATATGTAGTTTAAAAATATAAATGTTATACAAAACTACTTATTAAGCAAATATATACAGTAGGTATATCCCGGTTTATGGTGTAGTGTAATCTGTATGGGAGTGAAAATAGATAAAAAAATATTAAAAAAATAAAAATATATGATTCTATCTTTTTTTTCATATTTCATATTTTTCACTATGTGAAATATCGATTTCTTTGAAAATGAAAGACCTGTTATTTTCGTAAATAAAATAAAAAATCGTGTCAGTTAGTAAGCAATGAGAATACTATATTAAATAGCTAGCAAAAAAGTGACTGTATTTATTACCTAAACTGCGCTTTTAGTCATAAAAAAGTTTTTATCTACTCTCATACTAAAATTTAGAGATTAAAAAACTAAACACAGAATCTTAATGTCAGTCTTTTACGCACAAGCCATCAAAATAAATTTAAATAGTTACTTTTCGATACAGCTCTTTATGGACAACTGTCTATCGAAAAATAACTTTTTTTCCATTTCGATACAGGGGCAAGCAAGTTGCAATGCAACTTTGCAAAAATGTTCTACATAATCTGGGAACGCGCGGCCGCGCGGCGCGTCGTGCATCTGCAAATGGATTTATAAGTAAGAAATGCAGCTGTTAAATTAACTTCATGAAAACTGCACATTATTAGGTCTTAAAATACTCGTGTGGAAGCTATTATCACATTCGCATTTAAAGAACCCTTATTATGCAACTTGATAAATTCAGTGAAAACAAATTGTACTTTATGAAAGTACAATTTGTTTTCACTGAATTTTTCAATATACAAAGCATCAAGTGAAAAATAAAAAAAAAGATTTATAAAAAAAAAGAAATAGATTACATTTTTTAAATATATTTTTTAAAGATATTTTTTGACTTTCAGGGTGACACTTTCTCCCGATACTGTATATTCACTAAAATGTACCTTTAACGTAGGTATATATTTAATAAGAAGTAAGTTAAATGCTGTAGATACTTTTGTTTACAACTTTAGCTTTACACAATATATTTCTGTACAAATAATCCTAGCAAATAATATCGAAAACATAAAGCGAACTATCAAAGGCCTGCCTTTGTTTAAGAAGCATGTATCAAAAATTATGACATGGTAAAAATTTTATTTGATTACTATATTTGCATGTGATTATTATCATAAGATGACATTTATTTACTCGTATTTACATTTATTTAACATACAACATATTATTAAAAAAAGTGGCAAATAATTTCAAATACTTACTTACCTAATTTTAAAGGTTTTAAACTTATAACGTACAAGCGGAACAATTTTCTATGTTGTGTGTGCTTTCTGTTTTTTTTTATATCGGCACAAAAAAAAAACAAATGATAACACTAAAGATAAGCTATCGTGACATTTTGAATTAATTTTATCTGCGGTCTCAACAACGACAAACAATACCAAAAAACAAGAGGGGTTAAATTGAATTTGGTCATCAATGAAAAAAACGAAAAGGATATCCTATTACTCGGCGTGCATCTAGACATTATTATTAAATCTCTTAACATATACCTATAACAGAGTATGTAATAAAAAAGGAGGCTGAAGTATTTTGGTTTCTTTCTATCTTATGTTATTATTTGTCTCACATTACTTTTCTTATTGCTTAGTTTTTCGTCAAGTTACGATAATTACACTTAGTTTAGATTTTTTTATATACTTAAACATAAATGCAACTTAAAGAAATACACATACATGAATATGAATTGTAGAAAATAAAATGCAAAATGGAACACAGAACTTCATCTTTCAATCATTAAATTCCATTTAATAAAGGAATACACTAGTTTATCGAACTTTCACTCAACACAACATTTGAAATTAAAGTTAGATTGTTGTTTTTAATACAGTTAATCTTGTTTTTCCTTTTTGTATATTTTTAATAACTTCCTTCTGAAGACGGATCATTCAGTGGGGTCTGCGTTTGGTTTAAGACACTTTTGGTTACATCACATAACCTTATATTCAATATTTTCCTGTATAGATCCTTCATAACTTCATGGCGGAGCGGCTGATATGTTATTAGGAACGATTTCTGAGGTGTCATCTGCAGCATCAGCTTCGTTCTCCTTGGTAATGGGTTCTTCTGTCTCATCTCTCATCAGGGCTCTGTACTTCTTGGCTATAATTTCCCAGTCTACCACGTTTTCTATCCTTGTCATGTTGTTGAAGCTAAGCTGGGAGCCCAAAGGACTTAGATGAACGACTGACAAGCGTGTAGAATCTGAAAAAAAAATTGTTTTATCTTTAACCATGATTTAAACGAGTATACACTCCCATAATTAACTTTGACTTCGCACTACGGATAGTATATTGTGACATCCTTTGACTTTTTAGATCCCTTTGTGGATATTTTTTGTTATTAGATACAATTTAACTTAAATTACAAGTGAGTATATGTATACTATTAATTTTAATATTAACTGTCTCTCTTTCTTTTTTCTCTTTAACAGTAACTCTATTTTTTTATTATAGTTATATTCCCTACCCAAAAAGTTAACAAGCGTGTAGAATCTGAAAAAGTTACAGTTTTGTTTTATCTTTAGATTTACGATGATTTAAACAAGCTTACACTCTTATAATGATTACGGTACTTTGACTTCTCACTCAATAGAGTCTATTTTTGGGATCCTTTTGCTTTCCCTTTACTGAGATTTTTTGTTAATTTCTATTATATTTCATAACATTAACCCCGCTGATTGAGAAATCACCTATAAAACTTTAATTACAAACTGAATATAGCAATATTATTAATTTTTATATTAATTGTCTTGGATATTCGCCCTGATTTTTTTTAAATTATAGTTAGTTTTCCAGCCCAAAAACACAATTGTTTAAAACGTTACCTTTTGGTACAACTTGTCCTCTCTTGACTTTCGACAACCATTTGGCACCAGCCTTCGATCTGGCACTCATCTGATCTTGCCTCTGAAGTCCGATCATGTGAACGAGGCTTGGTCGTTTTTTCTTACTCAGTCGGTCCTGTACGAGAAGTATTTTTATTAATTTATTTCAAGGAAAGTGCCATCCTGAACATTGAGAGAGGAAATAGAAACTCTATTTCACACCATCGTATCGGTGTATATTTGTCAGTACAACAACATATGGATTTTTCTTATCAGGTGGCAGGCAAGGAAACCATTTCTATTGCGGATATGTCATATCACCGCAGTGTCTTCAGTTTTGCCAGGAACAGTGGCAACATAAAAGTAAAAAATAACAGCGATGTTCATTGCAGTCCTAGTGGTAAAACTACCGTTGCCTTAGATAAAACTCGCAACGAATTTAATTAGAACTTTAGTGGAAGCGTAGTGAGATGCGATGGGGGTCCACCACACATTCCCACCAATGTGTTTCCTGCCAAGATTACCAGCGGCGACCGCCAAAAAAGGCACTGAACAGTGAAGTCCATAGCAGTCCCGGGGGTAAAAATAAGGCTGCCTAATCAGAAGAAATTAGTAGAAGTAAGAAGCTTTTGGAATTTGACTTCTCCTCTTAGCAAAGTGAGAGATAGCAATATGACAAATAAGGCATTAAAAGCCTAAAGAGTTTAAAAGTGAAGCCGTGCACTACGGATTTATGTCAGATTTATCTAACACTATTGGGGACCTCAAACATTGAGTTTTGAGATGGACGTACCTGTCGTAAATACGAACGTCTAATACACGATTTTAAACAAGTTGATCTACCCTGGAGCCTTCTGCTTTGGGGCGATTGATCTGATCGCTTTCATGCACACCATGGAACTTGTTCCATCCATAATTATGTTACCCAAATAATTTTTCATAACTATCATCCATACCTTACACCTGGCTATTAGCCACATAAGCCACGTAGTGACCAAGTTTAGCGGGGACGGCGCTGTAGTCGTGCGATGCATGTTGCGAATTAATTTCGAGAGGCCATACTTCCATTCTATATCAGATTGGGCCTGAAATTGTACAGATTATATTAAATTTTAATGCTACAACCCATAGATTAACAGCGGTGCCAATGTGATAAAAGTTTTTCAAGTAATTAGTATTGTTTTATTAGGTTTTTTTTGTAAATTCAAAGTAAAACTTCAACACACACATCTAGTAGATATACAATTAAGACGTATTTGACTGTATCAAGAACAAACGAGAGAATTTTATTCTAACACATTCCGATATAACATTTCCGAAAATGTAACTCGTTTAAGTTTTGACAGGATTTCCAGTCATTGAAATGTAAAATTATTTCATTTTGGCAAGTCTAATGATTTTCTCACTTAAAATATAATAACGTTTTTTTATGAATACATATTTCAGTATTTTTAATACAAAGCAGTTCTGAATGTTAGGTAGGTGATAAAAGGTAGTAGTCATTTCCTTTCACTGTCTCAAACCCTATTTTATAAGTATCATAATTTCATTGACAAAAGGGATTAAAATATTATTAGGTATCTACTGAACTTTTGGGACTATTGATAATTTTTCGATCTTCCAAAAGGCAGATAAATGTTCTACGCTAAGCTACATATTATTTTTCTATAGGTATATACATGAATTTGAGATGAATAATGTTTTCTACGCCTACAACTAGAAAAAATAATTATTGTTATTGTTACGTCAAATAACAGTAAGTTAGTTATTAGAATCACAGACCTAGTATTTTTCGCTAAGCTAGATCTGCGATTAGAATGATATGTTACACTATTATACAGTTGTTAGAAATATATACATCGGGAACAAAAAAGAAGAGCTGTCTGTCGAGAGTCTTAAAAATATACAGTGACAATATAATGAGTAATGACAACACAATGTTATCTTTCTGGTTCCTAATGCGCATGGTAAATAAAATTTCTGTTTTATATTATTTTATTAGTAAAATAAATACTTTAGTTAGACAAACAAGTGCATGAACAAACCAAGCGTGACAAGTATACATTGTTCAACAATCAACAATCACTTTAAAAAAGCATAAAATAAAAAATAAAACTTTTGTTAATTATGAATCTTGATTATTCTAATTATTTAAATCGAGCTTTATTAAAAACAACCTTCCTTATATGTTTAGACCATTGTTTATGTAATTAGTTATTTACATCGTGTTCAGTGCCAGTATGCGGGCAGCGTACAACGCTAATGTAAACCTGTTCACGATTTACCTGGATTCTTTGGTAGGTGTCTGACATCATAGCAATAAGCAGATTGATCAGCACCACCACAGACGTCAACATGTACGTTCCGAACACGATTTTGAACAAGTAATTGGTCCACTCTGGCTGCGTTTTGTTTTCGGGGCGAGCCGACTTGGTCTGGTCGGTGGTCGTCTGACCGAACACCGCGAAGAACAGTAGCTCGAACGATGTGAGAGGATTCATCGTCACTGCAAACAAACGCGGTTATTTGTGACAACACGTAGTTACCTGGATGCGTTGGTAAGTGTCCGACATCATCGCAATGAGGAGCGTAACGAGCACCACGTTCGACATCAGTAAGTACGCCCCGAAGACGAACTTGAATAGGTTCTGCGTCCAGGAGGGCCGGACGGCGGTGACGTAGTTCAGGTCGGATAACGTGATCTGGCCGAAAAGGGCGAAGAACAATTTCTCGAACGCCTCGAACGGTGTTAATTTCTCTAGAAGACAATACTCAAATGGACCAGGTTCTTTTTGGAGACTTTTCGACAACAATTAGGATAGGAGTAGATTGATTTAAATCGTTAAAGTTAAGAAGTTAATATAATTTGGTTCTGAATTGCAATGTAGTTAATGATAACAAGACTAATAAAAACATGTACAATGACTTTTGAGGTATCTGTTTTATTAGTCATCAACGGAATTTTTCAGATGTTAAACAATCTACTCCTCATCCTTCTACTGATCTATCGAGACATCGACAGCGTGGGGCGACACCGCGCGACAGTGGCGTCACAACGACGACAAACAGCCAAACATGGGAAACATAAAGTGGGTACTTTGATACACCACATGCGCAAATCAAACTTGCTCTATCAAATGCGGTGAGATCGGCCACTCATTACACTAAATCTAGGATTGTGTCGCGCAATGCATATTCTGTGTCAACGTTATCTGAGAAACAGCGCTCGGATCGTAAAGTGAAGCAGAAGATGCATTGTGTGTTAACATAATCAGACAATCTAACCACAGAGACTCATTCGCCCCGCCGTTGATGATTTCGGCAATACACGTCATCTACGGCGGAGAAGCTATGTGTGTATATTGTATATTACAAAGGCCTATCACATTCCACATTCCTAGTGTTCTGCGGTAGTCTAGGAGCTATAAACATTTCGGTTCAACGATGATAACATTCTTGATGCGGCGGCGAATATTAAGCCTGTAAGCGGATGCATGATTATGTACTGGAAAATAAAAATGAGGAAACAAAACAAAGCACCATCGAAATATATTGTGATCAGTCATGAACATTATATTAAATCATTATATCTCCACTCTTAAATAAGGTCTTACGTCCTGCTGGCCCTTGTTTCCTCCTGTACCATTCCCCAGGATTAGTATTATACGTATTTTGTCGTTTTGTTCGTTGGTTACCATCTATTACGTAATAAATACAAAGTTTAACATTTTAAAGTATTAGTAAAATATAGCGTTGTTAACATGAAATTGTGATGAATGTTTAGAGCGATACAAGATCTGATAAGGTGAAAAAATGTAACAATGTAAGTTATTATGAATTTGCAACATGTTTGAGTCTTACCGTCTGAGAACAGCTTTCTTCTCATTGCTTTTATATTTCTCATATCTTCGCCTGGCATATAATTTTTAAACGGTTGATTTAGCGCTACGATGTGCATCGAGAATCCGAATACAAATATGGCTAATACCGCGAGAAATCTTCCTAAGTCTTTCATCAGATCACCAATAATAATAGCCCACGGGCCGAAGAGATGATGGAATGATAAGAAGTCCAATATCTGGACACAAGCTAATAGAAATGATAGGGCTAATAATTGGTTTCTGCAGTACATTAAAGTAGGCCAGTAAGTTTGTAATACAAAAATCCAGCCGACGACATGCGTTGCTACTCCGATCATCCCAAGTAATAACACTGCAATTTTAATCCACCCTAATCCAGATTTGTCACTTGGATTCGTGAGCTCAAATAATAAGAGACCACTCAACCAGATAAGTAGCATCCATTCATACCACCTGGGCACTAAACTTTCTCTATAAATCGAATTATAAATAGGTAATATTCCTACGAGAGCTAAAAGTGTCATGAGGTAAATATGAGAAGTTAAATAGGACATGAACTTGATTATTGGAACCTTATTATATTTATGGCCTACTGGAAGAGAAAATACCAGCCACACTGGTGGACATACAATAAATGCGAAAAAAAGAAACATAATTTTGATGCCACTCCACTTGAGACTCCCTCTCCAGAGTTCCTGAAACAAATAATACAGTAGAATAAATGTTTTTGTGGCTACCACTACCACACATAAATTGACGAGGTTACCTATTTTTTTACCTGAAGATATCTTTGGACGACTGTATGGGCAATAACCTCTTTTTGCTCGTTTTCAATCAGGACGTCCAAGAATTCAACATTTCTATTATCTGTTGCGGTAAGAATATGGCCGGCCGAATCAGCCCCAGCGGCCAGCGCCAGTAGCTCGGTAGCCATTGACTCACATTGTTTACCCGCTGCTATGAGATCTTTGGCACGCTCCTTTTCCTGTATCGAGAACATATGAGAGATAACGATCATAATGAACCTTCATTAAATAATTTTAATTTGTATAATGTTGTTAAAACAGAAATATATTATACCTTAGTTGACAAATTGATGTATATATTTGACAGTTTAGCTGCGGTATCTACAGGTGCTGGCGACACCAATACAAATTCTTCAATAGGAAGATTATTATGATTTTTTGAACAAACCATCAAATTATAAACGAATCTTTTATCGTCCATGAGTGATTGCGTATCATGTTCCTTATGTAATAAATACCCTAGGACGTCATTATGGTTCTCCGAAGCAGCAAACCAAATAGGTGCGCAATTCAAATTTGTTTCGCTTTTTGGAGATGCTCCAGATTCGCACAAAAGTTTTACAACGTTCAAATGACCAGCTTTAGCTGCGCAGTGCAATGGAGTCCAGCCATTTTTGTCTGTAGCATTGATCTCAGCGCCTTGTCCCAATAACACTTCTACCATTTGATAATGACCGTGCGTTGAAGCGATATGAAGACCGGTTTTTCCATGTCTGTCTGTGCTTTGCAGTAGTTCCGCAGATCGACTTAATAGCAGACCCACAATAGACATGTGCCCGCCGAAGCATGCTAAATGCAATGAATTGAAACCCTGAAATTTCAAGATTATGTTATAAACAGTGTTTTTTTATTTATTGTAGTGTAAGGTGTCAATAAACTTACATTTTCGGTACTCGCTGCATCCACTTGGACTCCAGCAGAGTTGAGCAACAGTCGCACAACATTTTCGTTGCCATTGTAAGCCGCCAGATGGAGGGGGGTCAAACCAGACTCCGCACCCAAAATTGGCACCAATGATACTCCCGTTGGAGCTTCTGATTTTACTGTTCCCGGCACATGAGATAGGAGCTCTCGTACCGTTTCTGGAATTGTAACAAGTCAGATACTCATTACGAAATAAGTCCTCTGTATGAAAAGTATAGCATATAAAAAATACTATGAATAAATGCTAAAATTTCCAGTTTATTAGTAGTTTTATTTAAGTTTAGAATTTATTACCTGCTTGTCCGTAATAGGCTGCTATGTGCAGTGGTGTTAATCCTAATTTTTTGCTAGATATTCTTAAAGTATTTGTAGAACGCATCACGTCTAACACATTGGTATGCCCATGTTCAGCTGCTAAATGAACAGCAGTCAGCCCTGCTTTGTTTTCATCTGTACATGAGGCTCCAGCTCTCACAAGAACTCTTACGACGTCTGCGTGACCACCCTCCGCTGCCAATTGCAATGGCGTAGAATCGTTCAATTTGTTCCTTGCAGATATAACTCCAGTTCTGTCAAATTTCATCAATTCCTCTATTACTTTTACCGACCCTTGCATAGCCGCAATATGCGCACAAGTGTTTCCATCTCTCGTTGTTGCCATCACTAAATTTGGATGCTGTTGTAGAAATAACTGAACCACCTCCGAGTAATTATTTTGAGCAGCTGCATGTATAGGCTTTTGGCCTAATTCGTCTGTTGCATCAATGTTAGCCCCTAATTCAAGAAGAAGTTTACACACTTCTATTTGACCAGTCGATGCCGACAAATGTAATGGTGTTTGCTTTTTTAAGGTGAGTACGTCTATCATTGCATTGTGGTCTCTTATCAGAAATTTTACTAAATGCGCGTAACCATTCATGGCAGCTAAATGTAGCGCTGTACGACCATTTCTTGCTTTAGAGTTTATAAATGCTTTGTTTGTCAATAAGGCATCGCAAACCTGCAGATAGCCATGTTCAGCTGCTAGGTGTAAAGCTGACCGACCATCGACATCAAAGACGTCTACTCTAGCATGGTTCGCGAGCAATGTGCTTACGAGTTCCATATGCCCTCTATGACATGCGATGAGTAGTGGAGTCCAACCGATAGAGTTTTGTTTATTTAGAGCTCTTCCAACGTCGGCAGCTGACATATGCGTTATCATTTCAGTCATGACATCATTGTTTCCAGCGATGGCGCAAAAGTGGAATGCTGTCTCATGGTTATGTTTTGTAATTAGCGTGACATCAGCACCATTCTCTATGAGACATTTTACGACTTGTCTGTCTGCTGTAGCTATTTTGACCTCTTCTTTTGTAATTTTGCAGGCATAGTGCAATGCGGTGGCTCCATCGTCGTCCACTGCGTCTATATATGATGTGGAAACGCTTTCGCCTTTGTGGTCTTTCACGAACTCTATTAAATGCCTTACTACATCTGGTTTACAACCGCGACAAGCCAAATGAAGTGGAGTTTCTCCTGACTAAAAAGTACGAGAAATATAATTATTAATATTATATTATATACAAAGTCCCTCGGTGCGTCTGTCTGAACACGATAAATTCAAAACAATACTTTGCTGGTTATCATTGGGGTTTCCACAATGGACGGAATGGTTTCTGAGGAAGGATTAGTTATAAAATTTATTCCAGTTTGTTTCGTAAAGTTGCTGAAATATGACGATGATTGTTGGTCGCAAGAAATCATGCCGACTGGAAGTTTTACCGGCGAGCGCCGCGTATACCAATAGCGGGCTAATATAGTAATTAAATTACATACTAAGTTTAATTCAAATATATATTAGGTTGGGGAAAAAGTCTTTTCGTATTTTATATGAAAATTCAAAACATTTTTTAATAAAGTTTATTTACATTTAACTAAAGTATGTAGGTGCCATTTTGTTCGATAACTTTTTGCCATCTTGTAGGTAGAGACATGATCCCATTACTATAGAAATTTTGGGACTTCTGTTCAAAAAACCACGACAAGTGGTTTTGGCAGTCTTCTCGTGATGTTAACCTGACATTGCCTAAAGAATTCTGAAGAGACCGAAACAGGTGGAAATCAGAAGGTGCAAGGTCAGGACTATACGGCGGATGCATTAACACCTCCCAGTCAAACTCTCTTAATTTTTGCTGAGTGGCTAAAGATGTGTGAGGTCTAGCGTTATCATGATGAAAAATCACACCCCTTCTGTTAATTAATTCCGGCCGCTTTCTCTCAACTTTTTGCTTTAATCTCATCAGTTGTTCACAGTAGAGTTCAGAATCGATAGTCCTGCCTGGCGGTAACAGCTCATAATGAATAATGCCCTTCCAATCCCACCATACACACAGCATCACCTTGTTGCGGGTTAACCCGGGTTTTGCCAGAGTCTGTGAAGCCTGACCGGCCTTTGACCACGACCTTTTTCGCACGTTCTTGTAGTACGTGATCCATTTTTCATCACCAGTTATAAGCTTCTTCAAAAACGGTTCGCTTTCATTACGTCGTAGTAAAGAATCGCAAATGAGTACACGGTTCATTAGGTTTCTTTCAGTGAGATCGTGAGGCACCCAAATATAGAGCTTTTTAGTGTACCCAGCTTTTTTCAAATGCGCCAAAATTGTTTTGTGGTCAATTCCTAATTCTTCAGCTACGTCGTAACTACTGATATGCCGATCTTGCTCCACTTTTTCAAAAATGGCATCCATTTTATCCGTAACAGGGCGACCAGAGCGACGTGCATCTTTCACATCAAAATTTCCTGATTGAAAACGCTTAAACCAAATTTGTGCTACTCTCACAGACACTGCACTAGGTCCATAAACGACACAAATTTTTTTCGCAGCTTGCGTTGCATTTTTACCTTTTTTGTAGTAAAATTTTAAAATGAATCGAATTTCTTCATTAGATTCACTCATCTTGACAGTAAAAAAAACAAATGAAAATCACACATTTACCTAATTTGAATTTGGAATTATCTTTTTTAAAATTTAAACTTTTTAAAGATATCAAAACCTTTCAGATACAAATGGTATAACCAAAGAGATTTTATTACAAGTTCATACATACTATAATGCGAAAAGACTTTTTCCCCTACCTATTATATTAAACAATGTATATGAGACGATTTTAATAGTTGTTTCAAATTAAAAATTACTTAACATATTCTCTTTGCTTCGGCTTTTTGTAATAAAATAATTAGTAGTCGAAATTTTAGAGGTAGTTTGCTGTATCTTTCTCGACTACTAATAATTGCGATTATTGGTATACCTTGGTTTTCCTCAAGGGATCCCCTCCGTCCTCTAGAAGCAGCAAGAGTGTGGCGAGGTTGCCAAACTTGGCGGCTACATGTACAGGGGTCATGCCATCCTCTGTTGCTTTGTTGGGGCCCGCTCCAGACTTCAGAAGCATTAGCGCGCATTTATCTCCTGAAATTAAAACCAACGTCAAGTCAAATTACACCTCAGCTCGAACATCCATTATACCTCATTTTCACAAATAAATTATGTTATCTTATCTTATTTTTTTAGACTGACTATGCACGTGGCTTCGTTTTAATATAGGGTTATATACATATATACCCTTCCTTGAAGGTTAATTCTAAAGTCTAATTATTGTGAAAAAAGGTATTCAAGATTGTGGTCCGGAAGGGAATTTTGGAATCGGTTTAGTGGTTTCGGAGACTTTTGGAAATTAATGAAACATACACTTCACCTCAATTCTCTCACCAGCCTCTTCATATCCTAATCATGTCTCAGCATCCTTGTGTTTTTTATTGAGAAACATTACTGTCTACGGACTTCAGGGATCGTACTTTTGTTACCATTTTTAAAGAATACATACATATTTACTTATAATAACTACGTGTACTTATAATAACTGCGTACCTTGACGCAGAAGAGGCGGTATTGCGTACCCTATACCTACAGCTAATGCTTCCCTATGCACCAAAACCTTCCGAGGGTTGAGCACTGACACCTGTAACACAGGTTAATCCTACAATAGGTGTCAGTTTCGACTTTCGAGTGGGCAACCCAGTAGATACCATAATCTTTATTATGTACAAATTGTTAGACTATGTAATAATCTTTGTGCCTACTTATGTGTAACAATGTGTGTAACAAGTAAATAAAAATATATATATATCACAGGATTGCGAGTCTCTCGTCCAGTCAACCAGACAAGAGGACATTTACCCGCCCCGCTATCGCGCTCAGTAAACCATCCAGGCACTCAAGCGGATTGGTAACAGAGGCTCTACCACCGAAGCTGAAGGCGATTCCCATCGGATTTTTGATACCGAATATCAAACTTCAACTTAGATTTATAGTACTTATGTTTAGATGACAGAAACCCTGGAGCTCTACGAACTAAGCTGAAGATGTTTGTCAATAACTTAAACGTAAGACCTATTTTTCGAATCAAAATATTCGATGGTAATCGGCTTCAGCTTTGGTGTTAGGGCCCCAGGTCTTACTCGTTTTTCGCCAAGAAAACCTAAATATTTTGGTTTCCTGTCATTGAAGAAAAATGCTCGTAGCTGCCATGCTTGACAGTCGGTGTGGCGACTATCTTTAGAACCTCATCTGCTGGTCGGCAGGTGCATACGATATTGGCTTTAGCTCTAAAGATGCAAGTTGCCACATATACCTCACATTGCTTATATGCCACGGGGTCACAGGTATGCACGAGTATATTATTGCTATTTTGTCCGGTGTTTATAATTCTACTTCATGTATGTTTTCTGAAGAATCACCTGAATAAATTAAACTTTTGTTTTTCAATAACTGCAAACAAACATCGATACGAGTATATTTTATTGTATAGAAAACATTTGTCATTTTAAAAACAAATGTGTTTTTAATCGTTGAAAGAATATAATTGTTATTTGTTAACTTTCAGGATAAAAAATAATAAAAAACAGCTGTAAGTTCAACATATATGGAAAGGATTCCGTATATCGATCGAGTATCTAGTACTTGTTATCGCAAGAACACTAGATCGGGATCTAGTGTTCTTGCGATAACAAGTACTAGATACTCGTTCGATTTTTGCCTTTTTTTTGGCTTCGCTCGTGTGATTTTTGTGTGAATTTCATGGCTTTTCGTTCGTGTGACTATTGTGTGATTTCATTGCTTGTCTATTGTACTCTCGCTCCCTCAAACACTCCTATTTCTTCTCCTCTACTTTATGGATACAGAAAATTTCTACAGAAATTTCTTATGTGTAACATAATAAGCAGAAACAGGAAATTTCTACAGAAATTTCCTGTTTCTGCTTGTATATTTTATCATTTCTCTCTGTCCCCTTAATTTTTTTATAACGTAGTATAAAAAAATAGAGTGGCACACAAGCATACGGCCCACCTAATGTGAAGCAGCTACCGTTGCCAATATGAAATATCGCTCGCGCGCTGAAATTCCGCTGCTGACTCAGCAACTCCTTCGTTTCTGGTAAGCCCTTTTGGGTAAGCCTAAACATTTAGTTCCTTCACTTCCTTTTACCTTACATCCTCATTTACTTAAGTGGTTTTAGTTTTAGGTTTTTGTGTATCTTTCTTCGATTTCCCCTCTCACTTTTCTCTAATCTTGCACAATGCGGTCCAAATTTTGTATTTCACGCTATCCAATTGCTGTTCTAACTGGTCAAACAGATGTGAAACTTCGAAGCTATCTTACGAGTTTATATAGCAAAAACATGCCAGAGCGAGCAGCGTGATCACCAAGCCGAGTGATGAGAAAGTCGTAGAATTTCGTGTACGTGGACAGTCGGTCAGACCCGCAGCATTAAATATTTCACACCACAAAACTCTCTGTCTGCATTATCACACCCCGATTGCCATTTATCTATAATCTGTTCATTAAAACATGTATACTGAGCCCTGGTTATTATTTCTTCTGCTTTAATTTGACAACACGGTATTCTGTATATTTCAGTGTACTACTGTATCAGACCAGCGTTATTCTTTTCTTTTGTACTCCTGTCTTAATAGTCGTTGTTCTGACGAAAAACTTTTTTTTTTTTTTTTTTTTTTATATTAGCTCAGCATATTGGCTCCACTTCGCCTGATGGTAAGCGAAAAGAGGAGCCCCAATCGCATCGGCAACGGACAAGAGACCTTGATGTCTTGTCAGTTGACGCTGCCATGCTGGCCTACAAGATGCTTCTTCACGCTTCGTTTGAAGGATCCCATATTGTATGAATGAGGAAATACGTATGCCGGCAACGCGTTCCACTTTTTAATGGTCCGACATAGATAGGAATTACCAAACTTTTTAGTACGCGAAGGGATGATCCCAACGGTAAACTTGTGATATCGCGAGCCTGCACGTGAAGTTCTGTGACGGAAAGGGGAGGAAGGGATAAGGGAAAACAGTTCTTCAGAGCACTCACCATGGTATAGGCGGTAAAATACGCTTAGTGAGCCAATATCCCTGCGGAGCTGAAGAGGTTCAAGGTTCTTGGTGACCTCTTCGTCACCAATTATGCGGACCGCTCGTCGCTGCAACCTATCGAGAGCCTCGAGGAGATACTGGGCGGAACCATCCCAGAGATGCGAGCGGTACTCCACGCAGGCCCGAACCTGAGTCTTATACAAGAGACAAAGTTGGTCCGGCGCGAAGAACCGCCGCACCCTGTTCAGGATCCCGAGTTTTTTTGAGGCTGTTGAGATGAGGCTCTCAATATATTCCCTTTGGTTAAGGTTGCAGCTAATATCCATGCCCAGCATATTTAAGCTCTCTCGCAAATTGAGCGAAGTGCTCTGAAGACTGTATAACTAGAGGTGTATGCATTTTTTTTTATAACTGATAATTTTGATTGGTTTATTTCCTGTGAAATAAGCTGTTAGCTTTAGTGCGCTTAATTTTTCACTCTTTAGTTAAATCATAAATTACACACAGTTGTTGTTGTACACAGTCGTTATTAGTATTGTATCTGCAATGAACAATCAGTTCTTTTGTTTCGATTCGATTATAAAGGTGCAGTTTTACTCTGAGTAAATAGTCATTTCATATAAATACGGGACGAGAGAAAGCGGCAGAAAGTAAGCTATTGCACGTTAGAGGCTAACATCATATGTGCAATATCAGCAATATGAATTTTTCGACAGGTCAGTAATTTTTATTTTATTTTTTTGTTTTTGTATTTTTGTAGTCTCCAAGCACATTTACGCATCAATGTGATCATTACAATATTTTATCAAGGTGATTATTTATTTTCCAGTTTTGATGCTCGTAATGGCATATATGCCTTATTGCATTTCTGTGGATTCAGCTGCTGCAGCTGCCGCGGCAACTGCAGTTGCTTCCTCTGGAGACTCTAAAGCCGACGCCGAAGCAAATGCTACTGTTGGCAATAGACAACTTTCCTTATGTACTGATAAATGCCCCAAGATTGTTAACACAATCTGCGGCACCGACGGTGTAAGTTACAGAAACGATTGCTTCCGTAATTGTGCAAGTCTTGACAACCAAGCCCATGGTCTGCCACCTATATTTGTTAAATCTGTCGGACCTTGCCCAAATGAAGTTTGCAGTTGTAATTTTAAACTGGACCCAGTGTGTGCCAACGATGGGAAAACTTACCAAAATAAGTGCCTATTAGAATGTGAAAATAGAAGGCGTTACGCTCTCGGTTTAGCCTCACTTTATATTGAATACCCAGGACAATGTTTAGACTGCATTTGTATTACGGTTTACGACCCAGTCTGCGCTAGCGATGGAAAAACATACGGAAATATTTGCCTTTTTAACTGTGAAAATAAGATCAGAAAACTCAAAGGCTTACCTCCATTAGTACTTTTGCATAAGGGAGTCTGCGGCTGTAATTGCAACAAGAATTATCAGCCCGTATGTGCAAGTGATGGCAAGACTTACGACAATATTTGCCTGCTTAACTGCGAGAACATCAAGCGAGCGCAACAAGGACAGAGTTTGTTGTTTATCCAATATTACGGGCAATGTATCTGTAATTGCAAATACTGTCCCACCAATTTCCAACCCGTCTGTGGCAGTGACGGAATAACCTATTGGAACCCATGCTGGTTGAATTGCCGCAGTAACTGCAAGGTAGCCTCTGGCGGTTCACCTATTAAACTTATTAAATACGGATACTGTTAAAAAAATCTTCTTATTTTGTCTATATTTGTATTTTATTTTTATTTTTCTTTGAATTGTAATACATTTTGATTTGAAATAGTCTTCTTCGTTTAATTTTCTGCTTAATTTTTACAGTCTATCCTTTGAGTATCGAATTCTATATTATCTTAAATTCCTATTTCATAGAATGACGTATCAAATAAATGATGAGCTTAAAATACAGTAGATAGGTAACTGTTTGACTAAACTCTTTCAATAGTATATCCTTAGTTTGAATAATTGGTATTATTCCTAAGTTTATGTTAAATCTATACTAATATTATAAAGCTGAAGAGTTTGTTTGTTTGTTTGTTTGTTTGTTTGTTTGAACGCGCTAATCTCAGGAACTACTGGTTCGAATTTAAAATTCTTTTTGTGTTAGGTAGCCTATATTTCAAGGAAGGCTATAGGCTATATAACATCACGCTACGACCAATAGGAGCGGAGCACCGGTGAAAAATAGGAAAAAAATATTTCTTTTGAGGGCTTATGTCGCGTGCGCTGCGTAAACGGTTGAAGTTACGCAAAAATCATGTATGACAGAATTGTTCGTCTTTAAAAGTTCTAAAAAAAAGTCCGCGACAGCATATGTCTATCTTTTAAGATTAACTCACTATAACCTTTTTTTACCTACTTTCTCCTATTGATTACCATAAAAAAACGTTATAGTGAGTCAATCTTAAAAGATAGACATATGCTGTCGCGGACTTTTTTTTAGAACTTTTAAAGAGGAACAATTCCATCATACATGATTTTGGCGTAACTTCAACCGTTTACGCAGCGCACGCAAAGTAAGCCCTCAAAAGGAATATTTTTTTTCGATTTTTCATTGGTGATCCGCTTCTATTGGTCGTAGCGTGATATTATATAACCTATAGCCTTCCTTGAAGTATAGGCTAAGTTTCTAACACTAAAATATTTTTTCAATTCAGATGAGTAGTTCCTGAGATTAGCGCGTTCAACCAAACACACTCTTTAGCTTTATAATATTAGTATAGAATTAGATAGTATGGATTAATTTTATATATAAAACTAGCTGTTACCCGCGGCTTCGAACGCGTGGTCCAGGGGAGCTGCCATTGATTTGTGTATATTTTTCTTTTGTTGTATTTTTTTTTACTTCGTGGGGTAAAAAGTCAGTATGTACAAATTTTAATGATGATTGGTTGCATAGTTAAGGCGTGAAGAAATAACAAACAAACGAATTTACTTACTTTAACACTTATAATATTTGTATGGATGGAACGCCCACACTCAAGAGAAAATAATTGTTCACCACATAAATGTTTGCCCTCTTTATTTTTCCTTCGAATAAAATATTTTTCCTGGATAAAAAGTAGCTTATGTCACTCTCCAGACCGGAAACTGTCCTCTGTTAAAACATCACGTCAGTACTTACGTTCCTTTCGACGTGATAGAAGGACAAATGATTACAAAGTTTATTTTTTCCCATGGGATTAAAATGTTTTTCCGGGATAAAAAGTAGCTTATGTCACTCTCCACACCGCAAACTATCCCTATTAAAATTTCATGTCTGTATTTAGGTTCCTTTTGACGTGAAAGAAGGACAAATGATTATAAACTTTATTTTTTAATAACATACGTTTATTGTATGGAGAGTGACATAGGCTACTTTTTATCTAGGAAAAACATCTTATTTCCACGAGAAAAAATATACTTTGTAATCATTTGCAATTCGTGTAAGTCGAAAAGAACCTAAGTACCGACATGATTTTTTTAACGGGATAGTTAAGTAGTAGAGTACGGACATGACTTTTTAAAATGGGGATAGTATACTGTCTGGAAAGTGATATAGGCTACTTTTTATCCCGCAAAAACATCTTAATCCCATGGGAAAAATTAAACTTTGTAATCATTTGGCATTCAATCACGTCGAAAAGAACGTAAGTACCGACATGATTTTTTTAACAGGGGATAGTATCCGGTCTGGAAAGAAGAAGCCTATGTTAGGCTACTTTTTATCCAGGAAAAACATTTTATTCCCACGGAAAAAAATAATTCGATCCCCGCAGAGGGCAATCATTTACGTGGTGAACAATTTTTTTTGTCTTGATCCATACTAATACTATAAGTGTTAAAGTAAGTAAATTCGTTTGTTTGTTATTTCTTAACGCTCTATGTAGCCGATCATCATTAAAATTTGTACCTATTGGTACTATTTATATCTCACGAAGTAAAAAAAATACAACAAAAGAAAAATATACGTAAATCAATGGATGTTCCTCTGGACCACGCGGGCGAAGCCGCGGGAAACAGCTAGTATATTTTATAGCTGGTAACGCGCGACTAATATCTATCGACTGCATACTGTCGTGCCGCTTACCGTCAGGCGAACTGTATGCAATCCTTGTGATATAACAAAAAATAATAATGATCTACTTATATTACCTATTTTATCCTAACTGAATAAGTAACTTAGTTGACATAGCTCTCAGAATCAGCAAGCTGCAAGCAAGTGGTAGTGGGCCAGCCACATCTGCCGAGTCACCGATGGCAGATGAGGGAGGAAAGTTCTGAAGTAGACGCCGCGTATGTCGCAATGAAGCGTTGGGGGTTCCATGGTTAAGAACTATTACGATCACATCGGCTTTAAAATAAAAGAAAACCGCATCAATAACGGTTCACTCGTTTAGGAGCTTTGATACCACAGACAGACACGTCAAGCTAATATTACCCCATTTTTTGGGTTGGGTGTTAAAAATAACTACCGTCGGGTATCCTAGCGGCGATATGCAGCGGAGTCTCCCTCTGCTTCCCTCCTCGTATGTGAACATCGGCGCCGTACCCCAAGAGCGTTTCCACCACCGCCGGCTTGCACGACTCCACAGCTATATGAAGAGCAGTGTAGTTATCCTGTTACAAAATAATTTTTAAAGTAGTGGAGCCGTAAAATTTTTGAGTGGTGGGAGCGTAACGCTCACATACGCCGAAAAGTCACTTTTGTCGTTTATGAGTCAAACTTTCACACAACTTTTGTCTTTGTCATAATTAAAGTCCTCGACATGCTTAAGGTTTGTGTCGAAATAAAAAATGAGTGAATGATCGAAGTACCTCACAGAAAACTGCAGCCAAATAAAAATACCCTTGAGGGTTGATGTGTTACTGCGAGTGAGTGAGGTGACTATGAAGAAAGAAATTGCTGTGTTACCAGCGGGTGTGTGGCGAGCAAGCGATATTTCCAGTTGCGAGCGCTTATATGGCTACGGTAACCTACGAGAAAGGCCCACCAAATACGGTAACCAGATTTTGAGACAGAATACAGGACTCCACCAAATTGTGGTAAATATTCCTGTCCAGGCTTACATTAGTGGTGACATCGACGCTCTCCCCTTTCTGCAGCAGTGTGTTGATGATGCCGACATGGCCGTACCGGGCTGCCGTGTGAATACTGCGCGCACCATCCTGAAGAAGGCAAAAAATATTTTAACTAGCTGACCCGACAGCCATTGCTATCATCCTAACTATGAATATTGAATTTGAATTGGTTTTGCGGAATCTATCAAATGATGATTAACAGTTCTGCCAAAAGCCGTAAAGTTACATTAGAAAAGTTAATATTTTCTTTAATTTTCTAATATTCCGCACAACTTCCGTATTCTTTTCTTTCGTAAGAACATTCCTCTATTCTTTTTTTTTGTGCTTATTATTGTCAAATAATAAGCCCAAAAAAAAAGAATTAGCGAAATCATTCCATCAGTTCACGCGTGATTCGGTGATGAAGGGAAATAGGGATTCATTTTTATATATAGATATGAGTACATATTTTTTTTCTAATGAATTCTGTTGTCCTGGACCCTCTGACGGTCGATTTTAATGCCTTTCTTTTCTTTCTTTTTTGCATTTGTTACCAAACTAGTGGAGGCAGCTCGCGATTTCGTATCCTGGAAAAAAACTGTCGTTTATAAATAATAAATAAAATAAATATTCCTGGACAAATTACACACTCTCATCTCCCAAACTAAGCAAAGCTTGTACTATGAGTACTAGATAACTGATATTATACATAAATTATTTTATTTATAAATTGTTTATTTGCTCACAAACATGGTATAAGGATCTTGATATCTACATTTTTCGCATGTTTGGCTGATACAGTCAGCATGCAAATTTGTATTGAATTCATATTAAATTACAACTATTACTTCATTATAATCTAAATTAAACATTATCCCACAAACTTAATAATTAAATTAAATTGCTGATTTAGGGTTATTGGTAAATATAAGCTTCTGTGGATTTCTTTTAACTCGTGGATTTCTTGTACCCGATAATTTAAATAATTCTTTATGCTTACGTACAAAATTACAAATTTCATATATGTAACAAGAGCTGGTAGTGGCAACAAACCGAAACTCTTGAACAGTGGTTTACACGACTCGTCGGGTGGAATCCCTCCCATTGCTCTCATGCATTTCTTTTGCGCAATATATGCCCTGTGTGTATCTGTACTGTTACCCCACAAAATTAATCCGTAACGCAGAATACTTTCTACGTATGCATGGTAGCATACAATAGCCGTTTTTGTGTTAGTTACATTTCTTATTCGGTTAAGGGCATATACAAACTGGTTTAATCGTTTACTTACGTTATCTATATGCAATTTCCAATTGAGGTCTTGGTCAATTATAACACCTAAAAATTTTGTATGTGTGACTTCTTTCATTGTTGGAATATTAATTTTGAAATTGTATTTATTATATTTAGATTGATTAAATTGTATATAATTGGATTTTTCAAAATTGATTTGTAAATTATTTTCTTCTAGCCATTTTATTATTTTATCTATCATATTGTTAATGTCAATTTCATGATTATGTATTGCCGTATTTTGGTTTTTATTTGTTGATACAATTATTGATATGTCGTCCGCAAATAGTATACATTTATGATGTGTTATTTGAGTTAGATCGTTTATGTAAAGTATAAACAGTAGCGGACCAAGTACGCTTCCTTGCGGAACTCCGTATCTGTTTTCTTTAAATTCAGATAAATACGAGTGTTTCTCATTTTTTACTATTTTATTTATAACAAAATATTGGCGTCGATTTCGTAAGTATTAAGAAATCCACTGTAAGGCGGGACCTCTGAGACCATAATTTTCTAATTTCTGCAAAAGTCTTTTATGATCTACAAAGTCGAATGCTTTAGACAGATCACAAAAAATACCTGTTGTCGTTGATGTTAGTAAGTACTGTATTTATTAAGTTGTAAACTGCTAGCGATGTCGATTTTTGCTTTTGAACATTCGAAATTAAAATAGTTCCGATTAGCTAGAAGTGCAAAACTTTTAATATGCCCCATGTACATATAAAACACCCAGCCCAAGAAAAAGACACATGTTCATGCACATGTTTGTCATGTGCGAGGATCGAACTCGCGACCCCGGAGTCAAAATGGGCATTGCTAGCCATTCGATCACCGGGCACGTGAAAATAATTTTCTTCTATTCAGCTTATCTAGATAAAACATACATCAGATTGCAGTATTTAAACTGTGAAAACAACATTCAATTACGTACAGCTGTTTTGCGCTACGCAACAAAAAACCGAAAAATATTTGTTTCGCTTCTATTGCTCCCATATAGACTCATCATATTCATCATCATCATCATCTCAGCCACTGAAAGTCCACTGCTGGACATAGGCCTCCCCTCTAGATCTCCAATAAGACCGGTTGGAAGCGGCTTGCATCCAGCGCGATCCCACGGTCTTAATGAGGTCGTCTGTCCACCTTGTGGGTGGACGTCCTACGCTGCGCTTGCCGGTACATGGTCTCCTCCACTCGAGAACTCATCATATTATTTTTTCTTAAATATTTCCTATGTACGGACATCGGCTAGTTTGAATTTTATTAAGATACTGATCCGACAGACGTTGTCCTGGCTTAACTACATATTAATATTGAATTTGAATTGGTTAAAGTGTTGTTTTTACTATTACGAATTTTTTATATTTCTCTTTATTAAAACTAACCGTGTGCCTAAAGAAAAATACGAGAAAAAATCATTAGCCGAATTGGTCGAACCGTTCTCGAGTTTTGCGCTTAGCAACATTAATTTTGAATTTATTATAGATAAAAAAGTATATCAATGTTTTAAAAATCACAGAACCTATTACAAAGTCAACAAAAACGAATCAACGCCTAGATATAAAAACATTTTTTTTTTTATATTTAAATGCAAACTTAAAAATAAAATTGTGTTCACTTTTCCAACTTAAATTTCATCAAAAAAGGGTTCCCTTTTTTGATCGATTTTATTATTTAGAAGACAGATTCTTACAAATAGAAATATTTATTCCGTACCAACTCTGAAAACTGGTTTGTTTCTTTTCTTCTTTTTCGGCTTAAATTGATGCAAATTTCTTAAAAATGTAAACTGTAAACCGGGAAAAATTTCAATATTTTTTACTTTTAGTTAAGCTTATCTGGTATCACAATTTCCGTGTACTCTAGCACCGTTTTACAAAAGTAAACGAGTGAAATTGTTTTGTAGATAGTTGGGCAGCGGCAGCACCCAGGTGGGCGGAAAAGATTAGAAGGAAGAAAAACTGATAAAAGTAAAATAGGAAGAACACTTTCATGCGTGAAAGAATGTAGTAGTACTTAGGTATACTGATTTTACCTGATGAGTTGCAAAGGTTTGTGGTTTTGGGTGATGGTAATCTAGTTATTATGGAACTGTATCCTAGCAGCACTTATACCCTGATGTTTTTACTTACAGATGCGGTCTACCTGCCTCGAGTGTGGCAAAAGGGAAGCAAGGTAATTGCCTAGCATTCATACAGTCACGCGCCATTTACCGTCGCGGCAAGACGTGAGCAATTATCAAAAACTTTGAAAAGAAATTTTAAAATTTTATTAACAAAAATTAAGCCCCTTGGGGTTTCCATCAGCTGACCCACATGCGCGTGTGCCTCCCTCTCTTATATATAAAAGATCCCGACGAATTGAGAACCTCCTCCTTTTTTTGAAGTCGGTTAAAAAAGAAACAATAGATACGTTGTAAATAAGATGCATACATATATGTCTAGACAGTATACTTTTTATACTGTTGTGGTAAGTGATATAGTTTGAATAAGCGGTTTGTCGCTACTTTTAGTGCCGAGACCGTGATGCTCTCCAATAGCCCGTCTGTATATAAAATGTCATAGCTTATACCTTATCTCAGTAGACGTACGACAGACTGTCTAGTACTCCTTTACAAAAAATATTATAATACATCGTAGGCACTTTCATAACAATAAAATTTCATAACAATTAATAAAAAGCTATACATAATAATAAAAAAATAGCATAACAATAAAAAAAAACCGGACAAGTGCGAGTCGGACTCGCCCACCGAGGGTTCCGTAGGTACGTAGTATCATTATTAAATTTGATATTTTTCATTATAAATAAGAAATAATGCGTCGAAAAAAACAAATAAAATATATTTTGCAATGTGTATATCAAGCCCTTTCATATGATACCCCATTTGAACTAGTAGTTTCAATTTGAAATTTCGACACCCTATAAAAAATATAGACCCCCTATTTTTTAAGATCTATTTACAAATGTATAGTTTTGAGATTTATTCCTGTACTTGTAGTCTATAACGATGTTACTTGCCAATTTTCATAGTTCTAGGTCAACGGGAAGTACCCTATAGGTTTTGATTCCCTTGAGTGTGTCGAAATATGCGTTTTTTGCTGAATAAACGGCCGTAACTTTTTTCTACGTAAACTTAGCAGTTTGATTTTTTTTTAACTTCATGGGACCGTAGTCCTGAGTATACAGTTCAAATTTCAGCTTGATACCTCCACGCATTCTCGACATAGAAATTCTTGACAGACAGACAGACAGACAGACGGACAACAAAGTGATCTTATAAGGGTTCCGTTTTTCCTTTTGAGGTTCGTAACCCTAAAAATAGTATAAATGTAGCATTTATGGCATTAAAACATGATTTCCTTTGAAAAAATCCTCAATTGTACCTCCGTACATAAATTTTAACATAAAAATTTCATTTCCGCCTTTCAAGGCCAAGCCGGACTTTGATTACAGAAAATGCACACCACCTTTGAAACAAAATTCGCTGTAAAAACCTTGGCCTAGATGTTGCTTTGCTTGAAGTTGTCGCCTTAGCAAAACATAGTATAAAGACATAATAAGCTTTCTATAAAATTTTTCACTTTATGGAAATGTTTGGAAGTCTTTTTGCTACCAAAAAACAATTAGGGTGTAAGTGGTTCATCAACATCTTTGAACCAAAGCCAACCTCACCTGCACGTGGTGCACCGTGCTGGACAGACGAGAGTCTGGCGTAAAGAGAGGTAGGGCATAGCGTATTATTTAAGCTGACCGCCTTGGGAATTACCTCCACCTCACAGAATACCGCAGCCAAATAACAATTCCCTTGAGGGTTGTTGTGATCCTGCGAGTGAGTGAGGTCACCAGAAAGAAAGAAAGGAAAGAGTATAAGGCTGGCAACGGATTGGAGACCCCTTGGTGTTGCTGATCTCCATGGACGGTGGTGATTGCTTTCCATCAGGTGACCCACATGCTCGTTTGCCCCCCTCTCATATAAATAAAACAATTGATTATATTCGCAAGTAATTGCTGGTGGCTTCGTCTGCCTGAAGTCGTAATTATTAATACATATTATTATTAATTTATATTTAGTCTTTCACCTCAACCAAATAATCTCAATATATCATAAACATTTTTTTCAAGAGTCTATGTATCACTGTCTGTTAGTTTATCTCTTTTTATGTATACCACCAACAAACAAGCATACCTGCCTGATGGAAAGCAGGATGGATAAGGAAAATATATAGCTGCTTAGCTAGTGCATCACGTCTCGTAGCAACGCATCCATTGTAGCCCTAAGCATATATCGAGCCTATTCTAATTCAAAGCTATTCTAATTATCTCAACCGGGTGGTTGAGATAATCTTTGAAGTTACGAATCACAATTTCCTAATTGACAAATGAAGAAAGAAGAAAGAAAAACCCACTAGAATACATATTACTGCTTCCCTAATATACCTCCGCCCCGATTCTCTGCCAAATGGCCAAGTTAGACAGTTAGGATCTGAAATCTAAATGTTGTGAATCTTTCAGTATTCCAAATAGGGGAAGGAAAGTACACAATTATTGCAGTTTTGGTCAGAGGAATCACTTCTGCGTTGCCGACTCTAAAAACTGGCTGTATACTACTGGTTAAGGCGCCTTGTTCATTGAAAAGCCACAAGTGTTCAATTGGTAATATAATACTTAGAGTATAATACAACAAACTAAAACACCATTATTTGAAGTCTGGTTTGTCGTAGACAATAAACTTAATCCTGCCAAATATAAAGTCCATATTAACCAATGTAATTAATGAAATTCGCAGCAGAAAAAAAAATATCTGATCAGGGCCCTACCGCCGAAGCTCAAGCCGATTAACATCGGATTTATTGATTGCAAAAATCAAATTTCAACTTCGATTGGTGTTAATTGTACTTAGCTTAGCTGGTACAAATACTAGACTAACGTCTGCCTTGAGACCTATTTTTGGAATCAAAAATTTTGATGGGAATGCTTGCGCTTAGGCGGTACTGCCCCAGATCGAGGCATCGGATCACTTCGGTGTATAATCTTGAGCTTTTCTATTCCTTCAAATACTTGACGTAATTCTGCCCGCTAATAGAAATTCTAAAGCTGCTGCTGAATATACTAGCATCGTCTTAATGGCAGGGACACAGATGGGACACAGATTAGCTATTACCTACTTATTACGAAGAAATTTTGTACTATTATTTAATCTCGTTTTGAGTCAGCTAGAAAACGATATATACACCATTTTCTGAACGCACAAAAAACACACCTATAAGTAAGCGTAGTACGTGCTTCTATCGGCGTCTATATAAATGCAAGTAATAATTTTGCTTTAAAAACTTTTCCACCCTAAACTTGCACAGATTTTTAAGCCTTTTAATATTGCAAGTTTGGTTTAGTTTATGTCCTTTACTAATAATATGTTCTTACTTTATTTGGCATATGAAGATAAACTCCTTTTTTAAACAGCATCATGGCGCAATCTGCGTGCCCGTTGAGCGATGCTATGTGCATGAGCGTGCTGCCATCCTTGGTTCTCTCGAAGATCGACGCCTTAAATTTATCAGCCAGAAGTTCGATGATGCCTGCGTGGCCATTTTCCGCAGCCAAATGCATAGGTGTTCGATCTGCGAAAATTAAACGATTAGTGAAAGAAAGGTCATGAATTTGCGACATGATGACGACCATTTTAAATCGACGATTATGTGCAACATTGTGAATAAATTTTAAATCAACTTGTTGAAAACAATTTGTATAAAAAAAGAAAGAAATCAAATTGTAGAAAAAAGTTATGTCAAGATCAGAATAACTTCTATAAAGCGCTTCGATTTTCAATTTGAACCTCACTATCTGACGTACTTACCGTGTTTTTATCATGATTTTTACCTTCATTATCAGCGATAGCAGCATTCGCTCGTACTCCATAAAAGTACTTGACGAGTGGCTCGTCACCCTCTGCTGCAGCGATGTGTAACGCAGTCTGGCCAGCACCGTTGACTGCGTCCACTGCAGCGCCGTAGTCGACAAGGATCCGGGCCATGTCCACGTCGCGTCTTCGTGCCGCAAGGTGTAAGGCTGTGTCACCCGCTGGAGTCGAGGCCTAGTGTCATGTCAAAGAATCGACCTGGTTAGTGCAGTTAAAAGTAATAAAAACGCGAAAGTGATACAGAATAAACGGTAGGTGACAAAAAAGCTCAGAGAAATATCATCAAATGAATCGCAAAAGCATACTAAAATGCAATAACAGAGAAGTATAGTGCGACAAACTAGTTGTTATGATACTATCAATAGCAGAAAGAAAGATAAATACATAGATTAATGTAGATAAATCAGTCTCCGCTTCGAGCGCGGACACTCATCTAAAAATCTATAGCAAAATATTTACAAACATGTATTGTTTATCATGACTTAAATGAAAATCTGCGGTGTGATATCGTTTTGTACCTTAAGTTGTTCAGCAGTTTGCGCGCTGAGCAGCTCACGAACCATGCTCTGGTTCCCAGCTTCCACAGCCAGCAACAGCGGGACTTTCCCCCTCTGGAATACCAGGTCGCGAATTAACTTTTTCCATTCTTTCTGTCTCGCACGTTCCTTATTTAGTTCTATATAACTAAGCTCCAACTTCTGCAGGTCTTTTGACTGCAAGTTCGCCGGTGGACTACGCACACCAGAGCGCAAACTCAAGCTTGCGCTACGCGGAGGTTCTTTTCCGTTGTCAGACATTACAAGCTGCTTTCGTCGACACCTGAACGTTTAATAGGTCACATTTGCACTAAACTTCATGCAGTCTTTAATGCACAAACAACCCGTGCTAGCTGCGGTGTGCCACTGCACGAAAAGCTTCCAAACTGTGACACCGAAGACATTCCAAGTTATGTGCGAGGCAATCTTCGCAGCCGATTCGACAAAATGTAAAATCGATGAGTTATCGTGCTTCACACTGAATTCCATTTCAAACTGAAACGGTTTAAACGAGTTCGGGCCTTCCGCGACAGAGATAATACGTACGTTGTCATTTTCCTCCATTGGAGTTATTTAACACAAATCGTGTGGGGCGGACATCGCGAAACTGCC
Organism: Hypsopygia costalis; assembly: GCA_937001555.2. Classification (NCBI taxonomy): domain Eukaryota; kingdom Metazoa; phylum Arthropoda; class Insecta; order Lepidoptera; family Pyralidae; genus Hypsopygia; species Hypsopygia costalis. Next base: position 22,935,604 of record OW443338.2, on the reverse strand, counting down.
TTGCTCTAGTCGTGACGAAACACCAACTGAGACTCTTGTGTATTAAAATTACTAATTTTGAATTTCACTGCTGACGTTATAAGTAATATTCCACCAGTGATTTGCATTGTAAATTCGCGTTGTGACGTTGACTTCGCGAGTAAAGCTTGTTGGATAATTAGCCAGTTTCTATTCGCGGGGTGGTACGCTCGTACTATAGGCATGTCACCGAAACATCAACCTTGGGGTGGCTGATTAGCCGTATTTGGGTAAGACAATTAATAATTCGTCCGATTAGTGCGTGCAGCACCACGTAACGGTTGTCGCAGTCGTTCAGTTTTATTCGATTCTATACGGGTGGGTTGTGTATAGAGATGGGTATTGTTTACAAGTTGTATTCGAGTGGGAGGATAGTTCCTGAAGCCGCGTGATGGCGGTACCAGGAGGCGGCTGCACGCGATGACTTCGACGACGTTGCATCGCCGTCTATTCGCGTTATTTACAAAATTGAATTATAATGTAATTTCAATAAGGTCGAGATTCCGTAATATCGTGTACTTATTCGTTTGCTTTGGGGTCAAAAATTTATTCAGCCTCTGTTTTAACCACGAATAGTGCATTGGCAGTGGCTCAATTAATATATTTCATTTATTTTCTAATTTATTGTTTTATTATCACATTAGTGTATTACAAAATTTGTTGTCGTAACTGTAAGAATCACTGACGACACTGCTATGTATTCCTCTGGGGTTCAATGTCCGTTTCCTAAATTAACATAACAACGGCCTAAAGATGTGTATTTTTTGTCGATTTCAAAACTGGGGGCCTATCGGCTAAGCTGAAGTCGATTCCCGTTCGATTTTTTGATTGCGAAAATCAAACTACAGCTTAGATTTATAGTATTTATATTTATATTAACTACTAGCTTTCGCCCGCGGCTTCGCTCGCGTGAAATTCGGGGCAAACACGTGTTTACTCATTTATCTATAGAAGTAGTCGTGTAAAGTTTAAGATAAAATAGTCAACTAATCTCGTTTCCCCATAAAATTTTTGGGCCTCCGTTTCACGGGTTCTTAGGGGTAAAATTTGAAAAGTCCTTTTAACTAATTTTGTGTCCACTATGATATATTTATAAATCGATGCCATTTTCGTAACTAACGTTCCAGAAAACCATAGATTCAACACCCATTGGTATTATGGGCTTATGGCATTTCAACTTTGTATTGGATAACAACTAATACAAAATTTGTGTTAATAACTAATACAAAATAGTTGTTTTTTCCATAATCAGCGACCCGATAAACTATAAAACAATACCCATGACGATTTTCAGACTTTTTGACCGCATTTTTGACATTTCAACCCCATCGCACCCCAATAGGAGATGATGGTCACGTTAGCCACGTTGAATTTTAATATCATTGTTGTTTTCGTAATCAGCGACCCGATAAACCATAAAAACAACACCCATGACGTTTTAGAGACTATTGGGAACCATTTTACCCTTTTAAGGGTTGAATTTTGAAAAATCATGAAACACGTGTTTAGTCAATTATTTATAGAAGTACTCGTGTAAAATTTAGAATAAAATAGCCTAACCAAACTCGTTTCCCCATACAAACTTTGAACCTCAGCTTCACTCTCTTAGGGGTAAAATTTGAAAAATCCTTTTAGATAATTCCTTGTTCACTATGTTATATTTTCAAATCGATGCCATTTTCGTAATTGACGTCCTAGAAAACCATAGAATCAACACCCATATTGATATTATAACATTTCAAGCCCATCGCACCCCCACAGGGGGGATTTTGTGTCACGTCGGCTACGTTTGATTAGAAAATAATTGTTATTTTCCTAATCAGCGACCCGATAAACCATAAAAACAACACCCATGATGATTTTCAGACTTTTTCACCCCCTTTTAGATATTTCCATCCCATCGCACCCCCACAGGGGCGACTTTTTGTCACGTCGGCTAGTTTGATTAGAAAATAGTTGTTATTTCCGTAATCAGTGACCCGATAAACCATAAAAACAATACCCATGACGTTTTTCAGACTTTCGGGACCCATTTTACCATTTTAGGCGTTGAATTTTGAATAATTCTGATACACGTGTTTAGTCAATTATCTATAGAAGTACTCGTGTAAAATTTAGGATAAAATAGTCCCACTAAGCTCGTTTCCCCATACAAACTTTGGACCTCCGTTTCACCCTCTTAGGGGTAAAATTTGAAAAATCCTTTTAAGTAATTTCTTGTCCACTATGTTACATTTTCAAATCGATGCCATTTTCGTAATTGACGTCCCAGAAAACCATAGAATCAACACCCATATTGATATTATGACATCTCAACCCCATAACACACCCCCACAGGGGGGTTTTATGTCACGTCGGCTACGTTTGATTAGAAAATAGTTGTTATTTTCATAATCAGTGACCCGATAAACCATAAAAACAATACCCATCATGATTTTCAGACTTTTTCACCCCATTTTAGACATTTCCATCCCATCGCACCCCCACAGGGGCGACTTTTTGTCACGTCGGCTATGTTTGATTAGATAATAGTTGTTATTTTCGTAATCAGCGACCCGATAAACTATAAAAACAATACCCATGACGTTTTTCAGACTTTTTCACTCCATTTCACCCCTTTCGGGGTTGAATATTGAATAATTCTGAAACACGTGTTTACTCATTTATCTATAGAAGTATTCGTGTAAAGTTTCGGATAAAATAGTCCAACTAATCTCGTTTCCCCATACAAACTTTGGACCCCCGTTTCATCCCCTTAGGGGAAGAATTTTGAAAAATCCTTTCTTAGTGTACCCCTAGACGTCATAAGGAACCTACGTGCCAAATTTGGAATCCCTAGATCCAGCGGTTTGGGCTGTGCGTTGATATATCAGTCAGTCAGTCAGTCAGTCAGGACTTTGAATTTTATATATATATATAGAAAATTAAAACGGTAGTCGGTAGAAACTCTAAAGTTCTACCGACTAACCTGAAGATGTTTGTCAATAACTTAATCGTAAGAGCTATTTTTCGAATTAAAATATTCGATGGCAATGGGCTTCAGCTTCGGCGGTAGGGCCCCTTATCCGAATATGTCTACTCGCAGTCTGATGTCCATTTTGGACGCCATGTAAAGTATTCTTTTGTTGTTCCTAGCTATACTGGTCTGTCGACTCATTGAGTATAATAGCTATTCTTATCTTTCTGCCTATCACTAACCAGATGTTATTCCCGCCAACCAAAATGAGTGCTCGTAGGTTGCTGGTAGCGGTACTAGACCCAACACCAGTTAAGTTGTGTGTCACTCACTCTGTCTACTCAATCAGATTTTCTTTTTTTTCGACGGTCAATGTTCACGACCGTCAAAAAAAGGAAATCCGCTCACTCAACTCACAGCATGCTAGTCTATCTTCACTGGTCTGTCTGTTCTGTGAACATTACTCACAAGATGCAGGCAGTGGTAGTATATCAGCCTATATATATGTACCCCGTTTTCACGCAGCTTATATGATTCCAGGCGGTTGTGTGGAATGCTTGCAGAATACTGGTAGCTCTACCAGTCTGTTTGCCCATCACTAGGTAGATTGTATGCATAAATTCGCTTCATACAGGCAATCTAATATCCCTCCTGGCGGCAGTGAGATTCACCAGGAAGCTAATAACTGGTCTAGATAGATTAGCTATTAGCATCATGGTGAACCTAATGAAGTCGACCTGGTGGTCGAGCAGATAAATGCTTTGTATGAACTCACCACCTACTTTGTAATTTCTGGTCGCCGTAATGAGTATTTACAGGATGCTGGTAGCTGTGACAGTATGTCTGTTTGCCACCAGGTGGATGGTTTGTGTGGACTCACCCCGTCTACTCTCAGTCTGATGTCCTTCCCAGCAGCCGTAAGCAGTGCCCGCAGGATGCTGGTAGCTGTGCCGGTCTGTCTGCTAGCCACCAGATGGACGGCCGTTTGTTGACGACTCTATATAAAAGTAATAAAAAATATATTTGAAATAAAACTAAATCTAAATGAAGGATTAATTCAATGTGACCCACAAGTCAGGCCCCGACTTAACGTTCGACTCAAGAGTGCCCAAGTAGCCTGTTTGCAGGCGAAAGAGGAGTAACACCTGCTACCGAACTGTTTGTGTGCCTTATTAATTTACTGGGCAAGAGAGTCGCATTCCTGTGATATGACCGTAAAGTCGGTGCACAGGAGCGCAATAGCTGTAGGCATAGGGCCCTTTGTCTTGTCGAGCCTCTAGGTTCGGTTGAAGCTGGGTATTAAGATAACGAACAGTTTTGAGAGGTAAGTGTTCAGTCGCGGATTGATTTATAGTAGCAGTACATAAAGCCCGAGCGTTACCTGGGCCGTGACATGCATTGTCGGTTTTTGTCCAAAGGTTTGCCGCGTTTGACGGGCCTAGTCAAGTCAAGCAGACGTAAATGCCTCGTTCACCTGGACATGTATGTATCAGCTTGGATCGTGTAAACCTATGAGTTATTTACTTACATTGTTTATAAAGCTTTAATACTCAGTATATAATGTAATATTTATATCACACTGGTTTTTACACTTCATTGAACGATAAGTGCGTAGATCATAAAATAGTTATTTGTTCTTTTTCGACTTCACTAAGTTCTGTGACTAAATGTGATGAGTTTACAACACAAAACAACAGGAGGTAACTACCTCGACTTATAGACGTCCATTTAGGAGAATTGAATATGCGTGGCAAAGTTTTATATCTATTACGTGATAGAAGGGAAAAAGTTTTTGCGTGACTAGCTAGTCTCAAAATAGTTCTGTAAATTGTGAAGTTAGAGAATCATACATTTGTATAATTCTATTGAAACTACGATACATTTGTAGCAAACATTTGTAAATACTTTGCTAGAGACAGCCAATCGGCGTAGTTTGCTAGAGCAACAAGCCCTGAAAGTATTGTCATCTTCCAATATGTAATGAAGCAACGTCCGCACTGAAACGGATATGTATCTATTAAACCAGGGAATATATATACTACTACATATGTAATTCATCATCTTTTATCAATTTGTACATCATAATACTACCCCTGATCATAGCAAACTCAATCACACAAGATATTTTAACTAAGTATTTAAGTGGTATATGTGTAATACGGGTATGAGTATGTAGGTATGTTTATGTACTTTATGAGTGTTTGGCTTGCTTTCTATCATTCTCGTTTTCTCTAACTTAAGGTAGTCTGGAAGAGATCGCTTAACGATAAGACCGCCTTTTGTACTTTTATTATCTTAATACCTCTGTAAATTCTATTTTATTTGGTGCAATAAAGAATATTGTATTGTATTTTCCACATTACTCTCTAAAGACAAATTCAAACTCATTTGCACGTGGAATACTGAGATTTTCAAACAAGTTCCTGGTAAAAAAGGAAAGCGTTGAAGTTTCTACTTCAGCTTTAGAAGTATTTGCCTTATAGACATTATAAAACAGCGCTACAATACGTTGCAGTAGCTAGGTCATATATCTATTTCTCACAAATGGCGTATAAAAATGCAGACCATTGTCAAGCAAAGATTTTTGGTTTACTAAGATCATCAAGAAGTATAAAGTACTCACTCCTCCAGTAGCAAACGGATCGACGCCTCTCTTGGACAACAGCAACTTGACAATGTCCTCCCGAGCATACATGGCCGATATGTGCAGAACATTGTAGTTGTCCTGAGAACAAACACATCAAATAGAAGTGTAAATTGGTTTATAAATACTGCATTTACTAACCCTTACAAAGTCTATACATATACGAAGTCGCGGTATTTGTAAAATCTAACCCATACCTACTGATATATCCCAAATGATAGGAATACTTGGAGATTTATTCCCATTATCGCTACCGGATGGGATATATGGAACCTTCTGCTCCATTCATCCCTATTATTGTGCACTGGTAGGAATAGTTATAGATTTTTCCCATTTATCGCTACCATATCGATAAATTTTCACTGGTTTCTTTATCTATATATTAATATATGAAGAGAAAATTGCGTGGGAGGAGCATGAAATTTCTTCTCATATATATTTAAAAAAAAATGTGCATAAAAATGCATTAAACCAATAAAAAAAACATTACACACACTACCATATATTTGACACACACACACGCATATAATATACTCTTTTGTTTATTGTTAAAGTCATAATTTAAATTAATTTCACTTTCACATTCAAGATAGTGTGATGAAAGTGAATCTAAGCTCTGCGGATTTAGAGTAGTAATGATTTAGATACATGTTGTTATATTTAATTTGTACGATGTTTCTAAGTGCTTTATAAAGTCCAAGGAGTAAAGATATTTTGATTTGATTTGAATTATGGTCGAATATCGACCACTGGGCAACCACTAGTATAATTAATTGGGGATTAATCGGGTAATGCATTCCCACCGCACACCTAGGATTTTTCGTTATGCTTATTACATGAAATGGGATCGCATGACGTTTACTTTAAACAAGTGTTTAGTCAATCCCTTCGATCATAGACAATCCCACAGCGAAAAATCCTAAGTCTGTGGCCCTATAGATTCACATGACTTTTCTTATAGCAGCGTTTCGATGACAGAGAGCCATATGGTTCTAATAAATAAATAAATATTTCTGCACAATTTACACAGCGCCATCTAGGCCCAAATTAAGCGCAAAGCTTGTGTTATGGTTACTAAACAACTGATAAATGTACTTAAATACATTTTTTTTGTAAATACATACTTATAATACATAGAAAACACTCAGACCAATACAAACAGACATGTTCGTGCGGGAATCGAACCCGCGACCTCGGAGTCAAAGTGGCCATTGCTAACCATTCGACACCGATCTCGTCAATGCCATATGGTTCTAAGTCCAAGATATTATTTTTCAGCTAGGAGCATAAACCGCTAATTCATGTTCGCGAGGACCGCTGACCGTCGCGTGACTCCGCCCGCCCTTATTATGAGATATTCGCGACGGTGCAGCACGTAATTATAGACCTATAACACAATGCATGTTTGAATGCATTCTGCAGTGCTGCAGAAGGGAACTTAAAGTTAACTTGGGTGGTTCTAGCACTTTAATTGCTACTCATTGATATTATTTAACTAAAACAGTTAATTCTGCTTTTATGCGAATGTGAAGCACGCAGGAGCTCGAGATAAATAAAGCCATCCATAGACAGGGTACTAAAGTTATTGGGAATTTATCCAAAATGCCAGGCATTTTGCTCATGTCTATACAGAGGTCATCTAGGTTTTATGGGAATTATTTGTAAGCTCAAAGTTGTGCAGCGTGCGAGAGAGAGAGTAACTACCTCCGACCGTATCTCTACGTAACAACCGAAAGAATGATCTTGTGGTTGTTACGTAGAGATACGCCAAACATAGCGCTCTCTCTCTCTCTCTCTCTATCGCACGCTGCACAACTTTGTACTCATGTACATCCCTGACAGAACCAGAGTTACCAACATAGTTCTAAGGATCAGATCAGGCTGAAGTGGCAGTGGGCAGGCCACATGACACGCAGAACTGATTTTAGGTATTACATAGGAGTTCCAGATGAATGTACCTTCAAGAGTCCCTGTGGCATTCCGGAATCCTTATGGATTTATTTACTTTTCATTCGTAATAATCAAGTAACTTACATAAACAACGTTTTGTAGTTTATAGCATCTAAGTACTTAGAGGCTACGGGCTGAAATGAGCGGTACGCAGACAGCCGATGGGGCAGCAAAGTTCCGGAAAGGTGACCGTGGTCAAGAAAATGCAGCCTAGAACTGCCCTCCACAACATGGACAGACCAACTACAGCAGATGAAGATCGCAGGAAGCCGATGGCTACAAATGGCACAAAACCGATCATTGTGGAAGTCTACTAGGGAGGCCTATGTTGAGCAGTGAACGCCCTTTGTCTGAAATGATGATGATTATGTAAACTAAAAACGAAAGCATCACATGCAATATTCTTGCATTACACGTCACATATAATAGTGTGTTTATCAAAATTGCAGACATCAGTTTGATTGTTGTGTGGGTATAATTCGTTCGTGTGAAATGAGAGGTGTAATTCATGGGTTGCGTGATGGCGAAGTGGCTCCAACCCTAGGTGACGCCACTCTTTTGACTTTTCACGCTTTTTATGATTCAGATCCTTTCGATGAGTCAAAATGGCATCAACCGTGACATTTGGATTCTTAACCTCATCAAAAATATGAGGTCTTTGTTGCCACTACTGTTAGCAGGTCAGTCGCCTCACAATCGAATCTTTTTCCAGCCTGAAAACAAGAAAACCTAAGAATCGGTAACAATGTATGGTATCATCTGCATTAAACCATAATCATGCTACTGTTGGAATACGGGTTTTCCCTCAATCCAAGGAGTTTAGAGCATATTCCACCACGCTGTTCAAGTGCGGGTTGGCGGTGGCTAGTGTTTTCAAGCCGCCCAAATGCCACTGATACAACTTATGAACAGCTATGCCGGGACCGACGGCTTAACGTGCCAAAGCACGGAGCAGCTCGGAGAAATAAACCCATCCATAGACAGGCTACGGTCGGCTTTGTTTAACTTGCATGATCGATTAGACTGATATGCGCAACGACGCTATCGAGCTCCTCCTTCGCAATATATTGTATACTTTAACCCAATGAATAAATATACATTTTGATATTGTGGACATTTGAATACATTAGACGTTAAGAACCTAAAGAGTAGAGTAGAAATGGATGCTGCAACTGTATATTATTTCTCAATTTGCGCATGTGTCAGTAAACTAGACCCTAGAAATATATATCTATCTATCAATTGAATCATAATGTAAAACGCTCTCATTCAGTTCAGTGTCGAGGAGACGTCACGGAGGCCAAGGTACAAGTTATAATCTTTAATATGAATAACGGATTTTCAAAAGTGGGTGACAGCATTTTCATATTTTCCTCGATTGTTAGTCAACCGAAGTGACCCACAAGTTACGAGCATAAATCGTCGCCTTATCGAAGCATCTGTGACGTAGGCCGGCAACTTGGGCGGCGTGCCGGTGACACACTCGTAGCTGTATTGTATTCCGTATATTTTATCCAATACAGTCGTTGACCTGTCTTCTGAACAATGAATATTAGTGCAGGCGCCACAGGTAGTTGAGTGTGCAAAATATGAGGACCGCATTCTATAAACAGTTTTGAATTCAGAAAAGCTTGTAGATTATGATTCTGAATGTTGCCAGGAAGTTTCTTGGTCCAATTTTTTTTTATACCCCATTCCCTTGGATATCGAGTAAATGGACTGAACAAATGCTTTACAACAATTTTAATCATTGTTTTATTGAAAATATCCAATTGTTTCTTATGATTAATTAAAGATACTTATAGCTACTAAGTGGAAATAAAAAAAAACAAAAAAAAAAATTAAACAAATATTGCTGAAAAAAAAAAAACATAAAAGGAAATTTTTACATAAGTAATCAAAAATTTTCATTTATATTTGTACAGTTTGTTTTTTTACCCTCGACGGAACGGAGACGGTATATGCGTTATTTGGCAGTTTTATAGTAACTTGTATACTTATTTATATTTATGTTGAAATTTAAAACAGAGATGGCAGCCCCCGACGGATTTTCTTGGATTTTTTATTAAGTTCATGGCATAAATTCTTTAAGTCGGGGGTTTCAAAATTATTTTATCCTTTTTCAACTACGTTTTAACCGTCGTGTGTTTTTACAAAATTTTTTATTTTTTTTTTATTTCAAACTTTTTAGAGAGCAAGCGTAGGAATTACAATTAAAAACCGCATCAGAATCAGACTAGTAGTTTTGGTTTTGCACAAACAAATGTTTACTGCAGCGCCCTCTGGTGAGTTGTCACTGTAACATCTATCTAAGAATATGCACAAATCAAACTCGGACCCATCACTGAAAACCGCATCAAAATCAGACTCGTAGTTTTGGAGATAAATGGCAACATTGGTTGCACAAACAAATGATTACTGCAACGCCCTCTGGTGAGTTGTCACCGTAATACCTATTTAAGAACATGCACCAATCAAACTCGAACCCATCACTGAAAACCGCATCAAAATCGGACTCGTAGTTTTGGAGATATTTATTGGCATTTGGCAACATTGGTTTCACAAACAAATGTTTACTGCAGCGCCCCCTGGTGAGTTGTTACTGTAATACCTATCTAAGAACATGCACCAATCAAAACCAAACCCGTCACTGAAAACCACATCTAAACCGTACTCGTAGTTTTGGAGATAAATGGCAACATTGGTTTTACAAACAAATGCTTACTGCAGCGCCCCCTGGTGAGTTGTCACCGTAACACAAACAAATGATTACTGCAACGCCCTCTGGTGAGTTGTCACCGTAATACCTATTTAAGAACATGCACCAATCAAACTCGAACCCATCACTGAAAACCGCATCAAAATCGGACTCGTAGTTTTGGAGATATTTATTGGCATTTGGCAACATTGGTTTCACAAACAAATGTTTACTGCAGCGCCCCCTGGTGAGTTGTTACTGTAATACCTATCTAAGAACATGCACCAATCAAACCCGAACCCATCACTGAAAACCGCATCTAAATCGGACTCGTAGTTTTGGAGATAAATGGCAACATTGATTTGCACAAACATCCTTAGCACCCCAAACGCATGTACCGTCACCGTTTCGCCGCGGGTAAAAATAAAAAAGTATTAAAAAGAAATAATAAATAATAATACTAACAAAACATGCAATTCCTTATTATGCAAAATGTAGATACACATTCTCCTAAAAATGGAAAGTGTATTGCCAGTCCTCACATTTTGCATACTCAACTTCCTTTTGCTTATGCGTTATTGTGCATTCAAGTGCATTTTATAAATTACTACTTTGTTTTCCTTATTATAAAAGTGATTGGCATTTACATTTGATCTTTGATTTATTTTCTACATCAGTGTTTCTGGGAAGTCGGCACTGATCCATGTGGAACTCCTACTATTATGGATGTCCGTTCAGTCAGTTCTCCTTCCTCTCTCACCTGAAATATTCGATTTGCGAGACAGGACTCTACAAGTAGATAATAGCTATGGGGTAGAGATGTCCTTATCTTGCACAGGAGGCCTTTGTGCCACACCTTATCAAAGGCTGTTTGTATGTCCAGAAACACGGCAGACCAGTATTCTTTTTTTTTCAAAAGAGGATCGTATAGGTCGATCGATAAGATTTTTGTAATCATTTCTTTTTATAAAATAAAAAAAAATACATAAAATATCCTTTTATGTAATATATTTTTTTTTCAACAATTTTTTTTTTTGTTTTTTATTTCCACTTAGTAGCTATAAGTATCTTTTATCATAAGAAACAATTGAAAATTTTCAATAAAACAATGATTAAAATTGTTGTAAAGCATTTGTTCAGTCCATTTACCCGGTATCCAAGGAATGGGGTATAAAAAAAAATTGGACCAAGAAACTTCCTGGCAACATTCAGAATCATATTCTACAAGCTTTTCTGAATTCAAAACTGTTTATAGAATGCGGTCCTCATATTTTGCACACTCAACTCCATACAGCGCCCGCTCTATATTGAATTCGAATTAGTTTCGCGTAATCTGTCAAATGACCGACTGTTTTCTCAAACGACAAAAAGTTACATTAGAAAAGTTAATATGGCCGTTCAGTTCTTAATTTTTCTAATTTTTCAAGCAATTTTCATTTTTTTTTCATAAAAACCTTCTCCTGACGATAACAAATACAACAAAAAAGGAATTAGCAAAATCGGACCAGCCGTTCACGCGTAAAGCTGTGACCAAGGGAAATAGTCATTTTTATATGTATAGACTACGGAGAGAAAACAAAAGACATAAAAAAGGAGACGATGACTAGCAGCTTTGATTCATTAATATAATAATTTACAATTTAGAATAAGCATTGCTATTCAGCGAGGACATGCAGCCAGCGTTCTTGCCATGCCACGATTTTCTTTTTCTTATTATAGATAAACGATTAAACGATAGTTTTTTATTTTTAGTTTTTCGTACCTATTGTTTTATGGGAGTGTTTTTAATAATATGTAGTAAACAGAAGTTTATAGAAAATGTTAAATTATGGAAAAAAAACAAAATAAAACATAATTTACAAGTATAAGTATTTGTAAAGTAATATAATTTACTGATATCAAGGTATTCTCCATTATATTTTTTTAAAACATGTCCATTACATTTTTTGAAAAGATAAATTAAATATGCTTTTTTTGCACTATACAAACTACAGAAACAATTTAGTCAGCATACAGAAAATATCTACTATGCATGTGCAACAAGGCGGCCTTATTGCTAATAGCAATCTTTTCAAGGAAACCTTAAACATGTGGAACATTGACCAGGGGGGCAATTCTCGTAATTAAAATGTAGTCAAAATTCAGTTCCGATCCAGTCTCAATCTCACAAATGTCAAATTTGGTATTCTCGTATCACATTATGTAACTTCAAAGTTTGATTTAAGTGGGATTATATCGAAATATGAACGAAAATTAAGCAAATTAAGAATGATTCTTTGTCAACAATAACAATTGCTCATATAAATAAATTAATGAAATCAAGTGTATAATTTTAGTCAATTCACAATTCAATCTCGATTTGGTCAACTTTCAATCTGCGATCGTAGAAAAATTAGGGGAATTGGCCTTCTGAGGGCATACTTTCCACCTGCTGTTTGACATATTAGGTTTATAAACTGCGTCAGTCAGTATTAATGTGATTATAGTAAGTTTGTTTACAATTTCCGCTTGTAATGGTCGCCCGGCCTTACACCCCGTAGCCGTCGGCACTGGCACGCCTCTCGGGAAATTACTCTTTCGTTCTACTTTGCTTTCTTTAATCACAGCCCGGAGCATTAATTAATGTACTCACTAACATACGTTTCACAAATATTATGTGAGAATAGCACGTGCACAAGCCGATTAATAGTTCATGAACCCCTTTTACCATTAAGGGGATATAAGGGCCAGAACCTTCAGAGACATAGCCTTCAGAGTTTGCAAGCTGAAGTGGCAATGGGCCGATCACATCTGCCGAGTAAGTGATGGCAGATGGGGGAGGAAGGTATTAGAGTGGAGGCCGCGCGTAGGACGACGAAATGTTGGGCGCCCTCCTTCTCTAGATGGTCCGATGACCTTAAGAAAGCGACTGGATGCGGAAGGCGGAGGATCGTATCTGGTGGAAAGCATTGGGGAAGGCTTATATCCAGCAGTGGGTAGATACAGGCTGATGATGATGAAGGGCCAAAGCCAACCTCACTTACACGTGGTTTGTCCTGCTGGTTGACTAAGGTTCTGATAACACTGTGATTATTAGCTGTCCGACAGGGCAAGTACCTTCACCTCACAGAAAACCGCAACCAAATAAAAATTTGAGGCCTAAAGGCTTGTTGTGTTCCTGCGAGTGAGTGAGGTTACCAGAAAAGAAGGCATTGCTGCGAACCGTATGCATATCTACCTTTTTTGTATAAGAGAGGGGCAAACGAGCATGTGGGTCACCTGATGCAAAGCAATAACCACTGTCCATGGAGATCAGCAACACCATGGGGTCGCCAATCCGTTGCCAGCCTCCTTTCTTCCTTTCAGATGACCTCACTCACTCGCAGGAACACAACAACCCTCAAGGGAATTGTTATTTGGCTGCAATATTCTGTGAGGTAGTTTTGACGAGCTCGGTGGTCGAACGGTTAGCAATGGCCACTTTGACTCCGAGGTTTGACGGGTTCGATTCCCGTACAAGACAAACATTTGTGTGCATGAATATGTCTGTTTGTCTTGGTCTGGGTATTTTCTATGTATTATAAGTATGTATTTACATAAAAAATGTATTTAAGTACATTTATCAGTTGTCTAGTACCCGTAACACAAGCTTTGCGCTTAATTTGGGACTTAATGGCGCTGTGTAAATTGTCCAGAAATATTTATTTATTTATTATTTATTTATTAGTGGTACTTGCCCTGTCGGCAGCTTATAATTAGGCTATTTGGTCTACTAAGGTATTACCAGAACCTTAGTCAACCAGCGGGGCACACCACGTGTGAGGTTGGCTTTGGTCCTTACATCTCCTTAATAGTCAAGTGGGGTTCAACAACTTCAACAGAAAGTACAGTACAGGGCTAGTCAAATGGCAGTTTGCGAAGTAGAAAAGCGTAGCGATCGCTAATTTGAACTGTGGCACTCATACTAAAATGTTCGAATTGACAAATGTCACGTGATCTATCTAACGTTCGTTACGCGACGAATTACACTTGGGTAGGGTAGCTGTACTTTCCCAGTCGGGCAGCTTAAAAAATACGCTATGTCCTACCTCTCTTTTCGCCTAGCCTCGTTTATCAAACAGCAGGGTGCGCCGCATGCAGATGAGGTTGGCTTTGGTTCAAAGATGATGATGAACCATTTGCGCCCCATTACCTCACCCGACATAATATAAAAAAGAACTCTAATTTTAATGAGCGACAAGCAAGGACGTTTTAATCGTCGTTTAAATGACCTCGGCAGCAAGGCATCCAAAATAAGATTCTAGTTCGTAAATATGCCCGTGTTTTTTCATACAAATGAAGCCCCGCCAAAAACCTATAGGGTACTTCCGGTTGTCCTAAAATCATAAAATCATGAAAAAAGTCTCGAAATGAAGACTAAAAGACTAGAGTTTCTTACAGCTCTAATTATGCCTGTCAGCCATTCCAAAAGATATGAAACCTGAAGATATTACTCACGTTGTTCCTGGCTCCGACGTCTGAACCCAGCTCTATCAGGCGTTCCACGAATGACGTCCGGTTGTCCTTAACCGCATACATCAGAGGTGTCATCCCGGTCGCCTGTGAAAAAAGATATACAATGCATTATGACATTTTCCAAATAATATACATAACTAATAATATCAATGATTTTATACATAATTATGATTACGATTCTAGCCATCTTTAGGGGCTTTTTAATGCCTTATTTGCCACATCGCTGTCTCTCACATTGCTAAGAGGGGAAGTCAAATTCCAAAAGCTTCTTACTCCTACAAATTTCTCCAGATTGAATTCGTTGTGAGTTCCAAGGTAGCCGTAGTCTTACCCCAGGACTGCAAGGACTTCATTGCTTTTTTTGGTGGTCACCTCTGTTAATCCTGGCTACACAGGAGACACAGTGGTGGAAATGTGTGGTGAGTCCCCGTCCCGTTTAGTTACGCTTCTGGATCTCTATGATCTCTAATGATCTCTATCATGGAGATCAGTATTCTGTGAAAGAACTTAATGAGGGAAAGACAGTATGTGGAGTTTTTAACATATATACTTATAAATATTGTCTCTGTGCTTTTTAGTTCTTTTAATTTATCAATTAATATAAGCTTCTCCGTAAACCCGCGTATACCACGTAGCTCGCTTCAATTGTGAGGGGAGACGCATATCCCATCAGTGGGTTGAGTAAGAGTTGACTACGAAAAGCTTTGTGAAAATGTTTTTTGATTTATTCTAGTTTTAAGATTGATTCATTATTACTTTCTAATGAACCAATAAATTTAAAAAGACATCTTTCTTTCCGGTAAAGTTATTTCTTATAATTACATATGTATTTAAGTAGTATTTGTCACAAATTACAGTTAATTACATGTTAAATAATTATGTGTATCTATTTATAAAGTAAATTATAAAGGTAATGCATGTTAGTAATTCTGGCGTATCGTTTCCGGCCCCGCTTCTCTTCGCTCACATATTCAGAATGAGAAATGTTTTAATTGCTACGACAAAGTATCAGTTATAATTGAAAAATAATTAGGTTGAATATTTTTTTATAATACATGTACGAGTAAAGTTAAATTATGTAAAGTTAAAACTTATTTTTGTATGAGAGGAGGGCGAACGGGCATGTGGGTCACCTGATGGAAAGCAATCACCACCGCCAATGGAGATCGGCAACACCAAGGGGTCACCGATCCGTTGCCAGCCACATGTAACATGTAACACCAGAAAGAAAGGAAGGAAGGAGTCCTTCCTTTCTTTCTAGTGACCTCATTCACTCGCAGAAACACAACAATCCTCAAGGGAAATGTTACCTGGTTGCGGTATTCTGTAAGGTGGAGGTACTTCCCCAGTATAAAAAAAACAAAGTTGTCGACATTGCTCTCAAAATGAGTAAGCTGCAGTGGCAGTGGGCCGGCCACATCTGCGGAGTCAGTGATGGCAGATGGGGGAGGGAAGACCTGGAATGTAGGCCACGTATAGCTCAACGAAGCGTCCGTCGGGCACTATGATTTTCATATTCCCAGCTTTCACCTTTATTGTTTTTAGGGTTCCGAACCTCAAAAGGAAAAACGGAACCCTTATAAGATCACTTTGTTGTCCGTCTGTCTGTCTGTCTGTCTGTCTGTCTGTCTGTCTGTCTGTCAAGAATTTCTATGTCGAGAATGCGTGGAGGTATCAAGCTGAAATTTGAACTGTATACTCAGGTCTACGGTCTCATGAAGTTAAAAAAAAATCAAACTGCTAAGTTTACGTAGAAAAAAGTTACGGCCGTTTATTCACCAAAAAACGCATATTTCGACACACTCAAGGGAATCAAAACCTATAGGGTACTTCCCGTTGACCTAGAACTATGAAATTTGGCAAGTAACATCGTTATAGACTACAAGTACAGGAATAAATCTCAAAACTATACATTTGTAAATAGATCTTAAAAAATAGGGGGTCTATATTTTTTATAGGGTGTCGAAATTTCAAATTGAAACTACTAGTTCAAATGGGGTATCATATGTAAGGGCTTGATGTACACATTGCAATATATATTTTATTTATTTTTTTCGACGCATTATTTCTTATTTATAATGAAAAATATCAAATTTAATAATGATACTACGTACCTACGGAACCCTCGGTGGGCGAGTCCGACTCGCACTTGTCCGGTTTTTTCTTAGCATGTGGCAACCAATGTTAAGACGAGCTCGGTGGTGGAATGGTCAGCCATGGCCACTTTGACTCTGAGGTTGCGAATTCGATCCCCGCACAATGCAAATATTTATGTGCATGAATACGTCTGTTTCTCTTGTTCTGGTTGTTTTCTATGTATTGCATGTATGTAAATACAAAACAGATGTATTTAAGTATAATATCAGTTATCTTACCCATAGTACAAGCTTTGCTTAGATTGTGACTAGATGGCCGTGTGTAATTTGTCCAGGAATATTTATTAAAATTTAATTTTAGAATCCCAATGAATATTTTAATCGTAATTAACACTGAGCTCCTAAAGTTAATTAAATAAACATATAGCAGGTGTAATATCCAAATATCAGAATTAATAGCACCAATATATTTTTTAAATATCCGCTTTTACTCGCGGTTCTAGTCAACTGTAAACAATCCGCCATATTTATGATTACGCCCGTCTTTATAGCTCGCTAGGATTAATCATCATTAATCTTGTGGTTTGGTAGTTTATAATATAAAACAGAACATGATTACTACTTGTTTTATACAGTATGACATATTTCCATCGAACAAATACACAATATTTTGTATAATCCTCACTCACAAGTTGGAAGCTCAGCGAACTAACATACATAACAACATATATATTTGATGTGTTGCATTTAAGAGGAGCTAGATGGCGTCGTTGCGCGTAGCAGTCTCTCACCATTAACTATAGTAAAACAAGGCAAAAAAAAATATCTTTGGTTGAACGCGCTATTTTCAGAAGAAATCTTTGGTTCGAATCGAATAAATATTTTATCTTTAATATTAATAAAAATATTTCCTCGATAAATGGACTATCCAACATAGTGGATTTATCGAGGAATGATAGATGCATGTACTATGACTAACAAGAGCGGAGCAGCAATGAAAAACGTTGCGAATATGGGGTAAATCCCACACGGGCGAAGCCGGGGCGGGTCGCTTCGCTTATTTTGTAAAAGAAGTATTTTAGTCGTACCGCTTTTCTAATTCATCCTCACACATTGGAGCCGAAGTGGACACGTACTCTGCGTATTCAGAGTAGTTTTGTACCTCTAGCTTTTAAGTCGGGAAATTAACTCCTTGCTAAAGTTTTCCCAGGAGACTATAGTATAGGGTTCCTCAAGAAAGGCGTAATAGTAGTCTATACACCAAGGGGCGTAAGATACAAATTACATCAGCATTTGGATCTCTTAAATTTAAGAAATGTATTTTTTAATTTTGGCGGGGCTTTAAAATTATGACATTTATTGTTTCGCGCACTAAAACATTATGTGGAAAATGGTTACTTTTCTCATCGAAAGATGACGCTGTTCAGTTATATATCGTTTCATCAAATTAAAAAGTTAAAACTAAATCTATATATATAAAACAAAGTCGGGTTTGTTCGAACACTTACAACCCGAGAACCGCAGGACCGATTTTCATAGCTTTTGATTTGTTGGATTTCTCTCCGTACCGAATAGCAGAATAACTATTAAAAACATTGGAAAATTGCCGAAAGAATAAAATAAAAGAAAAAACATTCTCCCATACAAATGAATGTGTCAGTTGAAAAAGGATTGCGATATTTATTGTTGTCAAATATCAAAATGTCAAATCGGTGGTGTCACTTTCATGTCGCGAAATTTGTCTGTGATTTGTTTTGAAAATTGAAAAATGTCAAATCGATTGGGGTGTTAAAACGCTTGGACTATGGGTCCGAGCGCAAGAATCAAATCAGAGTAAACATCAAAAGAAATGACAATTACAAATCACCAAAACGATAAAACCGATTTTAAAACTAAAAAATAACACAAAACGTTTTTTAAAATTTTTTGATTAAACAATAAGGAAATCTTTATTTTTATGAAATTTTCAGTTTTTACAGATGCGGGTGTTCCCTCAACCGAAGGGGTTTAGAGCATACTCCACACGCTGCTCAACTGCGGGTTGGCGGAGGCCTGTGTTTTTGAGCCGCCTAAAGGCCACTAACTTGGCTTAACGACTATCATCTAATGATAACAACCGGGACCGACGGCTTAACGTGTCTTTCGAAGCACGGAGGAGCTCGATAAACACATCCGTGTACAGGCTACGGTCGACGTTGATTAACTTGCGTGTTCAATTAGACCGACACGCGCAATGATGCCATCGAGCTAGCGAGACATTGATTACAAGAATCTGCGAGAAAACGAAAATAGAACTCAAGCACCTGTCTAATTATAAACAGGTACGATTTGGCGTACCACAGGGTAGTGTATTAGGTCCGTTATTGTTCCTAGTATATATTAATGATCTCCCTAGTACTGTAAAATTCCCCATGATCTTATTTGCTGATGACAGCACTGTAATATATTCTAACAATAATCAGATATCTCTTCAAAATGACATTGAACAATCTCTTAAAAGACATAATCAATTGGTTAGAAGCTAATAATTTAAAAATTAATTTTGACAAAACTAAAATAATGACATTTACAAATACAAATAAATTTTCAGCAATTAATAATGTTGACATAAACTATTTGGGACATAAAATTCAAGAAACTGATAGGACAAAATTTTTAGGTTTACTACTTGATCGACATTTAAATTGGAAAGAGCAGATTACAAATGTCTGTAATAAATTAAACCGATTTTCTTACGCATTGTATATGTTATCAAAGGTTGTAAGAAATACGCCTACATTGATGACCGTCTACCATGCGTACGTGGCATCTACATTGCGATATGGAATCATTTTTTGGGGAAACTCAGTAGAGAGGGAATCAGTCTTTCGGGCTCAGAAAAAATGTGTGAGGGCTATTTGTAAAATATCTCAGATGGATAGCTGCAGGCCATATTTTAGATCTCTAAAGATATTGACATTACCGTGTCTCTATATATATGAAACGGCCTTGTTTGTCAAGAAAAATCTAGACCTGTTTATGAATATAAAGAGTAGTCGTAATGGCCATAAACTATGTAATATACCAGGCAAGACGACACATTTTCGAAAAAGTGTTATAGGTATGGCCCCTTTGATATATAACAAACTTCCTAAAAGTATTAGAGACAATTCTAGTTTGTGCATATTTAAACAGAAACTACATATGTTACTAATAGAAAGGGCATACTATAGTGTAAAAGATTTCCTAGAGGATAAATTTTGACTTGTATACATTATTATTATTACTGACCTTGACATTTCTTGACATTAAGTTTGATGTAATTTTATTGAAAATTGTTTGTTGTGTCGTATCAATTCAAATTGTATGTTATTAATATTTAATCTGATTGACAATTAACTGTTTAAAGTGATGACATTGTGAATTTGTTATATACATTTTATAAATTTGCATGCCGTAAGGTAGAATATGGTAGAACTAATTTGTTGTATTCGATCTGTATTGTTACATTACCCATGTTCGCAAATAAAATATATGAATATGAATATGAGCTTCTCTATTATTTTCTATTATTCATAATTTTCTATTATTATTATACAGTTTTAATTCCATAAAATCATAAATTTAGTTCAGCTAATATGTACCACGACATTCATTGACTGTTAGGTGGTACGAAGTTCGCCGGGACAGCTAGTATGTAATAGATTTTAGTAGGTACATTTTCACCTTTCTACTTTTTGGATATGCAATAAAGCTGTACCCGTCAGTTATTATGATGAAATATTTAAAAAAATTGCAGTAATAGATTGACACTAGAAGATGCCAAAAATCAAATAACATTAAAAAGGACGTAACCGACTGTTGTCCGGAGCCAGCGATACTCGTATATCACGTACTCAAATACAACAAAATTTCGCTTTAGATGTCGCAATAATTTAAGATTAGGTATCGGATAAAATTCAAGATCAAGCGAAAGGCTGAATATTTAACGAAACGGCGTCTTTTATGGACTGTTTCCTAGAATATAGCACAATATTATGCCATAAGCCTATAAAAGGCTGGCAGGTTACTTCCATAAAATTTGGGGCGGCATTAATGCCGATATAGGGAACTACAAATCCATAAATAATGTTAAACGAATATTTTATTTTTTATTGCTAAAATTATTACTATATGCAGATTGTATCTGTATTTAGCAGCGCAAATAATTTTTACATTACTCTGTGTTTTTGTTTACGAATGTTGACAACGAAGTTAGTACAGTTTTTTTGATATATAGTATGTACTTTACCTGCCGTACCGTTACCGTAGCGATAGTAACGTTCGCAACATAAAATATCGGTCGCGCGCCGCCACCCGCGCTGCCAACGCAGCATCTCCTTACTTTCTGGTATTTCTGGTAGTATCACTCACTCGCAGGAACACAACAACCTTCAAGGGAATTGTTATTTGGCTGCGGTATTCTGTGAATCGGAGGTACATTCTCCAGTCGGGTAGCTTACAATTAAGCTCCCTACCTCTCTTTTCGCCAGAGCTTCGTTTGTCAGTCAGCAGGGTGCATCGCGTGCAGGTGAAGTTGGTTTTGGTTGAAAGATGTTGATGAACCACTTACACCCCCTAATATAAGTACTATTACTTATACTTTGCCCTACTGATTAATATTAGGTAATTAATAACAAAGTGTATGCAACCTTCACATATTAACGAGAGTTAATTAGGAAGACGATGCGTTGATCGCCCTCCTTCTAGATGGTCCGATGACCTTAAGAAAGCGACTGGATGCGGAAAGCGGAGGATCGTATCTGGTGGAAAGCATTGGGGAAGGCTTATATCCAGCAGTGGGTAGATACAGGCTGATGATGATGTAGGCCAACCTCACTTACACGTAGTTTGTCCTGCTGGTTTACTAAGGTTCTGATAACACTGTAATTATTAGCTATCCGAAGGAAGCGCCTCCTCTTATTTCGACAGACCTTCGTTTGTCAGTCAGCAGGGTGCACCGCATGCAGGAGAAGTTGGCTTTGGTTCAAAGATGATGACGAACCACTTACACCCCCAAATACAAAATTTTTAAATTAGTGTCTTTCAGTTTATATATGTCGCCGGAAAATGTGGAATCCAGGAATTTCGCGAATTTCCTAGGTATACCACGAAATTCCGGTAGAATGTCCAATATTCTTGCTTATTGCGTGTTTTTACTAAAAATGTTCAGTGATATGACCAATCTCTAAACCACGGATACGTGTTTAGGGATTGGTCATATTGGGATACGGGTCTTATCTGAATCGAAGAGGTTTAGAGCTTACTCCACAACACTGCTCAACTGTGCGTTGGTAGAGGCCAGTATTTCCAAACCGCCACCAACTTGGCTTAACGACGGTCATCTAACAACAACAACCGGGACCGACAGCTTAATGTGCCCTCCAAAGCACGGAGGAGCTCGAGATAAATAAACCCATGTATGGACAGGCTACGGCCGACGTTGCTTAACTTGTGTTTTCGATTAGACTGACACGCGCAACGACGCTATCAAGCTCCTAATACCGAATCTACAAGTACTGAAACCCCTCTAAATTTCATGGTCATTCTAATTTCCTTTAGCAGGTGACTTAATTAGTTACGAAGTAAGTCACTGAAGGCAATTAGATAAACTAATAAACCTTATTCAAATGCCGTTTATTTCTAGCAGGCAGGCAGGGAGTAGCGATCAGTTAGCTTTTGCAGGTAAAGTAGCAGCTTTAAAGTTTCGTGCGGATAAATAGCAAAATATAAGAGTGTGGTCCAAGTCATATGAGATTACCGTTACATATAAATGAGTTTGTTTTTGTTTGTTTGTCATAACTTTATTGTATATGAAAAATGTAGTAACAAATAATGCAAAACAAAGCACTTCAAAGGTGAATGAAAGGTGGTGAAAAAAATGCAAAAAAAAGCAGTGGTTCCATACCTTTTTTTGTTCCCGGGCCACTATGAGGTTTTTGTTGCGTGTAGGGTACTGTCATATATGTCCATTATTCTATAACTCGAGAGTTGAGTATTTTGTCTAATAGTGCTCAATCTCTTTCATTATTAGTTTGTAACACGGACCATAAATTACCTCCCGCGGACCACTGGTGGTCCGCGGACTACCGGTTGGGTACCTCTGCCTTAGAGGGATCTCTTCCAATCAATCATAGAGTAACAAAAGGATTAAAATTAAAGGCGTGTAATAACAAAGTACAATAATCTTGGGGATAACGTTTTCGTTGTGTGAGGTGTATTTTCTGCGGACATTGATGCCCCGTGTCTTCCACGTCAACGCCTTGAATACGTCGGGTGGCGAACAAGCATACGGCCCGCCTGATGTGAAGCAGTTACCGTAGCCATATTAACGCAGCCATATTAACGCTCGCAACATAAAATGTTGCTCGCGTGTCGCCACCCCCGCTATCAATGCAGCATCTCCTTCCTTCCTTTCTGGTAACCTCACTCACTCCTAGGAACACAACAACCCTCAAAGGAATTGTTATTTGGCTGCGGTACCTATTCTGTGAGTTGGAGGTACTTCCCCAGTCGGGTAGCTTACAATTACGCTCCCCTACCTCTCTTTTCGCCAGAGCGGCGTTTGTCAGTCAGCAGGGTGCACCGCGTGCAGGTGAAGTTGGCTTTGGCTCAAAGATGTTGATGAACCACTTACACCCTCTTCTCTTCTTCTTTCTCGTCTTTCAGACGTTTTTCATTCAGTCGACGATATTTCAGAGTTTTGGGGAGATTTCATCTGCTGCTGCATCATATTCTTATCCAACACTTGAAGGTTGGCTGGTAGAGATCTCTTATAGAGATAAGTCCGACTTTGTACATGTTCTTGAAATTCTGCTAGTTATATTGTATGAATATATATATATGTTCTTTATGTACAATAAAGATACTACAAACAAACAAACAAAAGAAAATGTAAAAAATAATTCAATTCCAAAACCCACAAGTATCTTAATACTTAAGGCATTCTAAAGGCGTTTGCAAAGCCCTTGTGAGTGATTAACGGATCGCGAGCGTGACTTATATTAATTATATCGTAATGATTGCCCATACAAACTTACTGCACTTTGATTTATGTTGGAAGTTCAAGGGTTGCCACATGAGATGCAAGGTGAAACTAACGCTTCTACCCCATTGAAATTTAAAGGGTTAAAATAAGATGTATCTTAAAAATAATGTAACAGTTAATGAGGCTGGGTGTTGTCTATTTTTTTTTTATACTACGTCGGGTGGCAGACAAGCTTACGGCCCGCCTGATGTGAAGCGGTTACCGCAGCCATATTAACGCTCGCAACATTAAAAATATCGCTCGCGCGCCGCCACCCCCACTGCCAATGCAGCATCTCCTTCCTTTCTGGTGACCTCACTCACTCGCAGGAACACTACAATCCTCAAGGGAATTGTTATTTGGCTGCGTTATTCTGTGAGGTGGAGGTACATTCCCCAGTCGGGTGCTTACAATTACGCTCCCTACCTCTCTTTTCGCCAGAGCTTCGTTTGTCAGTCAGCAGGGTGGTGCACCCTGCTGACTGACAAACGAAGCTCTGGCGCGTGTAGGTGGCTTTGGTTCGCAGATGTTGATGAACCACTTACACCCTAAAATGTATACGTATATAATAATAAAAATGTATAACGTATGTTTAAACATAATCGAAAGTTATTTAAATAATTGATTTCGGACAACTTGCCAGAATATTATAAATATTTTAAAAATTGAAAAAGTCTCCTCCCCCTCTTAGGTGGGATTCGAACCCAATACCTCTCGATTACGACACCTTCGTACACCTTCGCTTTATACACTTTATATGTATTGATTGATTGGCTGAAACCTTGTTCTGACTTATAAATTATTTTAACTTTATGAAATATACTTTACGATCTACTCTCGCACCTACCTACTAAAAAAATTGATCGAGCCGTTTCGAACCAGTGCTACCACAAAAACATCACAAAACTATTTTTTTATATAGGTACTTATATAAAGAAGAAGATAATTTATACATGATACAAGACCTGCTTTATTGAAAATGGAAACCAAATATTATTTTTAAAACAAAGCTTTTTCTATTTCCAGTTATATCATGACCTATATTCAAAAAAGCATTGCAGTATCTCTACATACGTAACTTTTTAATTAACTACAAACAGAATACAGCAATAATAAATCATATAAACCGCAGTCTAGGTTCCTTCAGTGTCTAGGCACACCCAAATCTAGCTGCACCCTCTCTAATTTACAACAGCGTATAATTCAGGCCGTGGCTATTTAGGAATATGTTCCACTAGGTAGTTATAATTCATTAAAAATATTGTATTTGAACACGAAATGGCGGAGAATTCGAGTTCAGTCGTTAATCTTTGGTTTTAGTGCCGTATATGGCGTTGTGATGTAAAATCACTAGATGGTAACCACATAACATATGAAACTTTTCACGTGTTCTATGACGGCGTCCGCCATGCCAAACAAAAGACATGAACGTGTCTACGTCACATCACGACCCTCCGGGACGATACGTCGCTTTCAGAGGGCGCAGTTACTGAATTTACCGACCGTTTACAGTTATTTTGCCTCTGGTATTGTTGATTTTGCTCTTATTTAGAGGTGATATGGTTGAAATCTGATCAATTATTCAGATCAGAGAGATGTACTAGGTAAAATAACTGTGGAGAGTGTATACAGATTCCACCAGAGATGTAGGATAGCAAAGATTGGCAACCCACAGAACAAAATGAGACCAAAAATAAAGGGAACTAGTGGGTGTGAGCACAGGTCGAAAAATCGAGGGAAATTTATTCAGAAATTCACGTATTTATTTTATACTTTTTGGATCGTGGTTTGACTTGCTCGTACGCTTGTCTTATCGGCACGAACAAAATCTAATATGAATCATGGATAATTTTGTGAAATAGTGTTCCTGAAACATGGTGAAATATTAAATAATTGATTGTTGTATAACATAGCTTAAAAATCGTGAAAATGTCCATTTAAAAGCTTATTAAATAATTAATAAAAAAAAAACGACGAGCTTGGTGGTCGAATGTTTAGCAATGGTCACTTTGACTCCGAGGTCGCGGGTTCGATTCCCGCACAAGACAAACATTTGTTTGCATGAACATGTCTGTTTGTCTTGGTCTGGGTATTTTCAATGTATTATAAGTATGTATTTACAAAAAAAAATGTATTTAAGTACATTTATCAGTTCTCTAGTACCCATAACACAAGCTTTGCGCTTAATTTGGGACTAGATGGCGCTGTGTAAATTGTCCAGAAATAAATAAAAAAATAAAATAAATAATATTTTCTACGTGGTTCATCAATGTTTGTTTTTTTTTTTTTTAATAAATATTCCAAATGGACCCCGCCTAACTTTATGGTTGTTTTTTCCAATTCTTTCTTGCAGTATGATTATTTCCTTCTATAAGTGTTTAATTATGTGTCAAGTAACAGATATATTAGAAAAATAAAGAATTTACGAAAATATTGTATAGAAAAATAATTTTCATTTTATAGTAGGGTTCAACATTTTATCGATATTTTAGTCGATTTTCATTATGCCACAGCGAACCCCACATCCCACAGCGAGCGAACATGTTTCATTATCGTATGCGATATATAGATATGAATTATGTGTAGTGGAATATATGTTCCTATAAAGTGTCATGTTTATATATATACTTATTTCCCTAATATGACAGTTTTACCCATCATTAGGTAATCATTTATCAATTATCAGGATTACATTAGGTAATCAATTATCAGGATCCCATAGGATCCTGTGTAATTTTATGTCGTGTTTCAGATTCCTCATTAACTCTGATATCAGGAATCCATGGGCTTAGACCAGTCAACCGTTTGAATTGGACTCTTAAGAAAATATACATAAAGAATACATTTAAGAATATTATATATACATAAGGAATACATTTAAGAAAATACTGTTCCGAATGCGAGAAGCGAAGTGAATTAATAATAAAAATATTTTTCGATCTTTATTTTTAATATTCATTCTAGGATTCATCAGTTTTTAAATTATAACCGAGCGTAGTCCTATACCATCTGAGTTTATTATCTAGAAATATCGATGTCATTATATATTTATAATGACATCGATAGTTCTAGATAATATCGATAGACCGAAAATAAATTTACGACACTAACACGTAAATAAATTTACGCACTGACACGTAAATAAATTTACGCACAGAAGTATAATCAATTTCGACAGCTGATGTTTGTTTCTCTATTCCGCTAGGTATATTAACTTTATGATTATACTTTATTTTTATTGATTTATTTGTAACAAAGTCATACACAAAGAGTAATATAATACTGAGGTCTCTAATGACGTATTCAATCAGTCAATCAGAAGAGATATTTGATTAAAAACTAAATACTGCAAAATGAGAATTATTTTCGTCGTAACTCCTAAAAACCTCGACATTAATCTAGTCGGGGTTTTTTATATAAAATATTTTTATTTTATTTTATCTGTCGTCGGTTTCCCAGGAAACTATAGCGTGGGGTTCTTTAAAAAGTGGGGCCCATACACTGCGGTCATATCATATCAGGCAGGCCGTGTGCTTGTTTGTCACCTTAGTAGTATAAAAAAACTGTCTATATTTTCTTAATCCTTCCCAGAACAGGAAACCAGTGCTTTTATAATCTAAAATTATCTCTCAAGTAGGTCGCTGAGGTTAAAATGTGGTAAAATTATGACTACTGAATGGGTTTAGGAAACTAATAAATGGTTTTGCAATTCAAACAATCTCTCTTTATTATTAGACCACTGAGATGAAAATACCATGTAGACAATATGTTTATTTCTGAACTATAATATATATTATAAATGAATTAACAATTATTCGTATTAACACTTTAACATTGACACGCAGGCAGCTTATTAAATGCCATGTTTTTGTATACGTTATAGTTAATATCCGAAATCTAGGCGCTCCTAGGTTTGACTAGATAAACCTATGGTAGCTCATCTCCCTAGCTTAACCTAACCTAGACTTGCTTTCGGAGAGGGAGGTAAGGTATCTGAGGTATAACTAGTTAAACCTAGGAGCGCCTAGATTTCGGGTGTTGACAATAACATATATACTATCTTCCACCTGGGACTTCGTCCACATGAATGTCGGTTATCGCCCTAAACATTTCGCGCTTCCATCTCTCGGGAAAAGCACATTTGTTCGGGAGCGACACTTACAATATACGCATTTATAATATTTCTAAGCATGAACGCAAAGTTGTTCAATGAATAAGAACTTAATGTGTTCACATTCATACAATATATTTTTTATACTACGGCAGACGAGCATACGGCCCACCTGATGAGAAGCAGTTAACGCTCGCAACATGAAATATTGCTTGCATGCCGCCACTTCCTTTGGCAACGCAGCAAGCTACTTCGTTTCTGGTGACCTCACTCACTCGCAGGATCAGAAGAACTCTCAAGGGAATTGTTATTTGACTGTGATATTTTATGTGGTGGAGGTACTTCTCCAGTCTGGCAGCTTACAAATACGTTGTACCCTACCTCACTTTTGCCAAAGCTTCTTTCGCTAGTCGGTAGGATGCAATACGTGCAGACGAGTTGGCTTTGGCTCAGATCGTGGTGAGCCACATACACCCCAAATAAATACTTTTGTCTACCTTCAAAAACACCTTCAGCAATGTAACCCTTCCTGTTCCAGTTATACGTGGGCGGAATTCAAACAAACCCATTTGATATGACTAAGCACTTTACGTACACGTCCGGTATTAATCCGACTAAAAGCCTTGCAGAGCGGATATTGCAAACCACAGGAAGTGTGAGTAGGTGGGTTCGAGTCCGGGAGGAAATTGGAACTTTGATTGATAATGCCTCTGATTGTGTGTGCCACTTCATTTATACGCATGTAGTAAATTTATGTGACACAGATGCCCTTAAATTGGGGTGTAGTGTCTCACCACTATCTTTAAGCCTAGGGTTGCCATCCCTAAAAGCTAGCAACCAGGACAAGATGCGTGTAACTTTGGATTTAGAATATTAAAACCTGGACATGTCATCCGTGTTCTTTAGTACTAGTACTATATTTTATTTTGTGACAAGACGGTTATTCCGGACGGTTTAAGGGTGTAAGTGGTTCATCAACATCTTTGAACCAAAGTCAACTTCACCAGCACGCGGTGCACCCTGCTGACCGATAAACGAAGCTCTGGCGAAAAGAAAGGTAGAGAGCGTAATTGTAAGCTACCCGACTGGGGAATGTACCTCCACCTCACAGAATACCGCAGCCAAATAACGGTTCCCTTCCATAACCAAAGCCATATTAACACTCGCAACATAAAACATCGCTCGCGCGCCGCCACCCCCGTTGCCAACACAGCATCTCCTTTCTTTATGGGTGACCTCACTCATTCGCAGGAACACAACAACCCTCAAGGGAATTATTATTTGGCTGCGGTATTCTGTGAGGTGGAGGTACATTCACCAGTCGGGTAGCTTACAATTAGCTCCCTACCTCTCTTTTCGCCAGAGCTTCGTTTGTCGGTCAGCAGGGTGCACCGCGTGAATGAACCACTTACATCCCAAAAGATAAACAAATATTAAAGACGTATCCACGTCAAAAACCGGTAGACATCGGTATCAGCTTGGCCGTTAGGGTCCCTGGTCGCGATGTTTGAAGGTTAACCCGTAACAAGCTACAATAGTATTTCAAAAACTATACCATGAACAAACCGACCTTGCTACAAATTTAATTCTTTAGTACATAGCTACACAGTAGTAGGAACTATTTAAATTATTTTTTCATTAACACGACCCAAATGCTGATCTATTCAATTGAAGAAAATTGAAATGTTTTCCAAATTATATAAAATACAAAGAGCTTAACAAACTCGCCAAGGACTAACGAAGGGCGGCACTATGAAGACATAGATTGACGTCATCTACAAAACATTTGTGAATAGCCTTACAAAACAATTGCGTTTTCTGACCTCAATATTATGGTATTTAGGTAAGGGCAATACTAAAAAAACAGCCTTTTATATAAATCAAATTGCCAATTTTGAAGGCCTCGGAATGGAGGTGGTTGGACTAATTCACTTCCTTTCTTCCTCATACATACTCGTACATAAATAATAAAATAAACATTAAATCCACCAACCCGCAGATGAGCAGCGTGGTGGAGTATGCTCTAAACCTCTTCGATTGAAGGGAGACCCGTATCCCAACAATTGGATGATTATGGATTGATGCGACTTTTTTACGACAACTATGTTAAATTAAATCAGATTTTTTACGACAATTACGTTAAAGCTACTTGTAGCAGTAGCAGTAGAAAAGTCCCTCCAATGCTTCCTTTTACAATGGACTTTCCCACCGAACTTTCATCGGCCATAAAACAAATCGGTCGGTAGGTTTTACAATATTGATAAATAATTTACTTAATTTTAGAACATTGTCAAACCTATAGTTCAGTAGCTAAATTACACTGCCATGTCGAACTTTACATCAGGCGGGCTGTATGCTTGTCTGCCTCCCGACGTAGTATAAAAAAACTCTCTTTTCACTTCGGAAAACTTGTGTTGGGTCATTTTCGCTTTTACTCACTAAAACAACTGCAACAAAAGGTTAAATGTAATTCGCAAAAATGTTGCAGTTTTATAACCACACGAATAAAACGTCAGCAAATTTTTCCGCGGATTTCAAACGAGCCGTGATAAAGTTTAATCGCGGTTTACAATACCATAGACTTTATAATGAACTAGAAGAATAGACTCAATCATTTATTGCAAATTCCGTAGCTATTTCTGAGACTTTACTGATCGTAAATGTGTGATACGCAAAAATATTTTTTTATAAACGGAACTCGTTAGTAGCATTTTCTAATTCATTTAATTATTTTGTTTAAAATTTGTAATGGATTTTACTTTTTCAAAATTAGTTTCTTCTTAATATATTCTCGTTTTGTTATCGCCTCAACAATGTTTTTGTAGGATGTTTTATCGCAATCATTACTGATGGTTTTAATTAGCTAGCTAGCTATCGCTAGTCGGTAGGTTGCATCACGTGTAGGCGAGGTAAACTAAGATACATTTTGACAAAGTATATAGTATTAATAAATTAAGTTGGCATTAATAAATTAAGTTCATTAAGTGGTACAGAGGTGAGTTTACTCATACGACCCTAACCTAGAGTATAGGGCGATTCTAAAATGGTATTGAAGGCTCATTATGAGTTGATAAAAATTTAATAAACAAGTAAAATCAATTTTCAAATAATTATTAGCTAGCCAAGGCCTATCTCTATTGCAAAAAAAAAAACACGATCATCCCTTTCCGAATATTTATTCATCCGCTTTAAGTAGAGGCCGAAGACGGAGTAGCAGTCCATGTCATTTGATGTTTAGGTCTATGGGCATTAGGGCAGACAGTTGGCAGGCTGCCACGTTGTCTGGCAAGCACGGAGCGATGGCCTTAGGTCGACGTTGCAATGGCAATATAAATTTGAGGTTTGCACGTGATGGCTTTCATTTTTACTCTGTGCATCGTATTATGGAAAAATTTGAAATTATATCATGTTTGAAATCTGATACAAGCAAAGTCATTTTTTTTCGAAGGCTGATGGTGTTGCACTTGCCAGTAATTGAGTTAGTAACTCAATGCAACATCACCATAGTCTGGATGATTTCTTCCGTGCTTTTGAGGGCATGAGTCGTTGGCCCAGCTGTTATCATTAGATAGTGATTGTTAAGTCATATTAGGGCTTTGGATGGCTTCCACCAAATCGTAGAGGATCAGTAAAGCGAAGTACGCCCACAGGTCTCCTATTAAATTAATGAAAATAGAGCTAATGGCTGAACTATACTTTTAACGAAAGAATAAATTATGATAAATATTTTCCTAGTATTAACTAGTAAAATAATTGTGATAATTTATTCGTCGTATACTCTTTATCCGTATCATGATAATAACTGCAACGATCTGGGGACCTACCGCCGAAGCTCAAGCCGATTGCCATTGAATATTTTAAAAATTAGATCTTAGGTTTAAGTTATTGACAAACACTAAGCTTAGTCGGCGAAGCTCCAGAGTTACTGTGAACTAAGCTAAACACAAGTACCACAAATCTAAGTTGAAGTTTGATTTTCGCTATTAAAAAGTGCGATGGTAATCGGTTTCAGCTTTGGCGGTAGGGTGATAGCACAGTATAAGTAATAGTACTACGTACAGTATGGACAGTCCCTGCCGCTCTCTCTTGTCGACCCCACCTCCCCTCTGAGACAAATCTGGAACAGTTTGTATGACGCCGCACGCACACACGCTCATTCTCGCTCTGTACAGACGTCATTATTTCTGTAATAGTGAACGACGCGTCATTTGTATGGAATGGCCGGGGTGTAGTGATAGTGAGACGGACATGACCGAACCGCTTGCAGCAATAAAAACAATCGAATGATACGAGAGACGTACGAGGATATTGTTTACACGTGTATTGTGTTTACTGATATTGTGGTGTTGGTATGCTTGTACTTATTGCAATCATTTTAATTATATTTTTAATTAGATAGGTCTAAAAACAACGGTCTTTTAAACTGTCACGGAAAATGATTATCTGTTGACGACAAAAAAAAACGAGAAGAATCTAAGGATCCTACCGTCGAAGACTGGACAGATATTTTCATTATGAAAAACGACACGACACTTCTATTCCTTCTTGTGACTAACTAAAACTCGTAGGAGTCAGCGAAGGGATGCGGCTATTTTTATTTAAAAAAAACTGGGTAGGTATTTGAAATTTATTTGAAAAGATCGTGAGAGGATCGTTCTCAGTAGACTACTAGTTATAAATATGTGTTATCGTCTTCAGGGTCGTGTCCATCATAATCTGATAATCGTAGTTGTCAATTGTCACCATAGAACTCGCTCTGTCTCTCTCCCGCTATTGGCTTCGATTACTTGCGTACCTCACGACGTTTTGAGAGGAGAATTCTTTGAGCTGATCAGGCCACCGTGCTGGTGATCCGTAACATGATCTTTTATCTTCGTGTTACCAATTACTCACAACGACAAATCGTTCTATCAACACACATCAGTTCAAAGAGAGTTGTTAGACAAGTCGTTCTAACAACTCTCTTGTTCTTCTACTCTATACTCCACTTTTTCGATCTGGCTTCATGTCAGACTCCTTTACCTTGCAAGCATCTAGAAACATTACCTGAGGCCATCAGAGAATCTTTCAGTAAATTCATGTTCAAACAGAATGTTCAAGCTTATTTACTTGAGAATTTATCCAAGCAATAATCAACATTGTCCTGTTGTTTTTCCTTTGCGTTTCCGTGTATAATTAAGTATATGTGTTTAATTAGCATATGTTTATGTATCGTATGTAATTTTATGTATTCATAGGTATTTATTGTGTGTATGTTTGTTACAGTTATTTTATAAACCACATTCTAGTTACATCTGCTTTTCCCAAAGGTTACCAGTCGTAAAGAATACTCTTAGCATTACGTCTGCTTTTGTACCTTTATTCTATGGTCAATAAAGTTTAAATAAATAAATAAAAATCGTTTTAAACACACTCACAAACAACCACTGTTTACATAGCGTGGAGAGCCGTGTCGCGATTAATGTCGCAGGTTATTATAAGTTAATTATATTTTATCCAAAAAATAATTTCTGTGATATTAGACAGTATAATATTTTCCTATAAAGTCGTGTAAGTTATGTAAAAACGAGCACATTAACATGCAGAAAATTGCTAAAACAACGCAAGGAATTAAGTAGCGTAACCTATTTGTGTGGTCCCCTTCGTTGAATAATTCATGAGGTAGAAAAAGTGGTAGACGCCGGCGGTGACTGAGCGTTCATTTGACGCCAGGTGCGTCAAGACAAGAATGCCAGTAGCAGGCGAATATGATAATAATTATATTTTTAGCTATTTTTTTTTTTTTTTTATACTACGACGGGCGGCAGACAAGCATACGGCCCGCGTGATGTGAAGCGGTTACCGTAGCCATATTAATGCTCGCGACATAAAATATCGCTCGCTCGCCGCCACCCCCGCTGCCTACGGAGCATCTCCTTCCTTTCTGGTGACCTCATTCACTCGCAGGAACACAACAACCCTCAAGAGCATTGTTATTTGGTTGCGGTATTCTGTGAGGTGGAGGTACATTCCCCAGTCGGGTAGCTTACAATTACGCTCCCTACCTCTCTTTTCGCCAGAGCTTTCGATTGTCAGTCAGCGGGTGCACCGCGTGCAGGTGAAGTTGACTTTGGTTCAAAGATGTTGATGACCCACTTACACCCCTAACTTAGAAAAAGGCGGAATCATGCTGTAATAATTAAGTACATAGGTATATTTTTTCAAATAAACTTAAGCAATACATACAAGTCAACTATAAAACTAAAGTACCTACCTAAAATTAAATAATACTAAAATAAATGTAAAAAGTTTTTCCCATGTGGCATCTTTCCCAAGATGCTAGCAGCATTACCTCGCTGGATGGCTAAACTGATCCTTTGGGCGAGGAATGTGCCAGGTCTCGGGTCACCAGTTACGTCGACCAATAATTTTTCCTAACTCTCTTATAAAGTTTTTTGTGTTGGGACCCCATGGACTCGACCCCGAATGGAACAAATGAGAATTCAGTGCCGATAACACTATATTTCTTCATTTTAAGTCGCTCAGCCGTGCCAGACGCCGCGCCAGCACGATTTCTCGTTCCTGCAAGATGAGAAGGAGCCAAGGTGTCTACGCATGTGGCGTCCCAGACCAAGGTTCTACCCATCTTCCAGGTATATTTATTTAATAGATGAGGAGTTCGATGGCGTCGTTGCGTGTGTCATTCTAATCGAACACGCAAGTTAAGCAACGTCGACTATAGCCTGTCCATGGATGGGTTTATATTATCTCGAGCTGCTCCGTGCTTCGGAGGGCACGTTAAGCCGGCGATCCCGTCTGTTGTCATTAGATGACAGTCGTTAAGCCAAGTCAGTGGCCTTAGAGTGGCTTGAAAATAATGGCCTCCGCATTTGAGCAGCGTGGTGGAGTATGCTCTAAACCCCTTCGATTAATGAAAGACCTATATCCCAACAGTGGGATGATTATGGGTTCATGCCGATCAAAGTTAATGCTACCATCATTAGTATAGATTTTCTTATGTGTTTAAATATATCAAGGAAAGCATCTAAGCATTCTTTCTAAACGCAAGTTTCACGGTTACAAAACTTTCTCCATAAAACATAGTCATTATGCGTTTTCTCTTGATTTCTTTCTTAATTAGATCACGAAACGGTTATTGTTAGAAGAAATAACATTTTGTAAGCAAATAAATAACAAAGTAACTGAAATTATACGGGTTTTTACAAGGTAGGCAAAGGCGTATGATACGTCTTATAAATCGATGAAGGCGGGCTGCACGCACCAAAAAGCATGACTCATTGTCACGTTCCGCCTGAGCCGAGCGTGCAAGCGAGAGCGCGGAACAAGCGATAGAGAGGCACGATCGGCCTATGTTTCTTATGACGTTATTACATAAAATTATCATTCGTAAACAGAGTCTGTAAAAAAATTGGTAACTAAACTTTGGTTTGGTCCGTAATTTTTTTAGACTGCTGCTTAAAAATACCAGTTTTATGCTGATTTACCAACTTGGTGGTAAAAAAAAAAAGTAAATGGCAAAAATGACACATTAACTTTTATTTTATTTTTTTATTTGCCGTCTATAGTTATTTGATTTGGGGTGTAAGTGGTTCATTAACATCTTTGAACCAAAGTCAACTTCACCTACACGCGGTGCACCCTGCTGACTGACAAATGAAGCTCTGGCGAAAAGAGAGGTAGGGAGCGTAATTGTAAGCTGCCCGACTGGGGAATGTACCTCCACCTCACAGAATACCGCAGCCAAATAACGGTTCCCTTGAGGGCTGTTGTGTTCCTGCGAGTGAGTGAGGTCACCAGAAAGGAAGGAGATGCTGCGATGGCAGCGGGGGTGGCGGCGCGCGAGCGATATTTTATGTTGCGAGAGTTAATATGGCTACGGTAGCCGCTTCACATCAGGCGGGCCGTATGCTTGTCTGCCACCCGACGTAGTATAAAAAAAAAAAGAAAAATGCATTCTTGACGACCACATTGCATTTGAGTAACTGGTAAATTTTATGTTAATTCTTTCTTAACCAGTCAATCATTGAGAGAGGGAGAGGAGATAAAATCGTACGACGCTGAAAACTCCATGAAATTTTGACACTTATAGTTACAAGTTAATAAAAGTTGTATTTATATAGTTAATTGATTCAGGTGTTATTTTGCGGAAGTCAAACTTTACAGGCAATTTGATCTACACTACTTTGCGTGCTTCCGCCACCAATTAGTACCTACCTACATGCAAACTACTACCGGCCGGCACCCACTCACTACCGTTAGTAGTGGATAGGGCAGAGGGGGTAATGGAAAATATTTTAAGGATAGGAGAATTATTAACGTCAAGTTGTTTATCATACCTTTAATATAAATATATATATATATAAATATCAAGCCCCAAAGTATGCGAAGGTTGTGTTATGGGTACTAGACAACTGATAAACATACGTAAATACATTTTTTTTTGTAAATACATACTTATGATACATAGAAAACACCGAGACTAAGACAAGCAGACATGTTTATGCACACAAATGTTTGTCCTATGTGGGAATCGAACCCACGAGCCTTGGTGTCGAAGCCGCGTCACTGACCGCTACGCCACCGAGCTCGTCGCTCTTATATGAAAGGTATTTTTGAATTTTTGCGTTTTATTGTTCCTTAATATTAAGTTCCTTTGTCTATTATTGATATATTTTTACTTTAAAAAAACCGCCTGCCTCTGTGACCATGGCCTATGTTTCTTATGACGTTATTACATAAAATTATCGTTCGTAAACAGAGTCTGTAAAAAAATTGGTAACTAAACTTTGGTTTGGTCCGTATTTTTATGTTATTTTCGAATACAAAAGCCGTCGTCGCACCAACGCTCCACAGACGGCTCGCTATACCAATGACGAGTGTAGATCAAGTACAAGTGAATGTGCGTTTTCGATTTGATTCCTTCTATTCTGGAAATTTTGACCTTAACAATGAACTAAAAGGATACCGAACGGCTGGATAGTGATGAATTAAAAGCCACATTGGAAGCACCTACAGACGGTTTTTGGTACAATGTCCTCGTCAACCCTTATTCACCCACTGTTGGGATACGGGCCTACCTCAATCGAAAGGGTTTAGAGCATACTCCACCACGCTGCTCAACTGTGGTTTGGTAGAGGCCAGTGTTTTCAAACCGCCACCAACTTAGCTTAACGACTGTCATCTAACAACAACAGCCGTGACCGACGGTTTAACGTGCAATCTGATTCATGAGCGCTCTACGTCAAATTGGAAAGGTAAAGAAACTCAAAAAGTGGACATTGTATGAAATAGATTTTTGGGTGTAAGTGGCTCACCATGAATTTTAGAGCCAAAGCCAACTTCATCTGCACTTCATTCACCCTGCTGACTAGCGAAAGAGGCTCTCGGAATAGCGAGGTACGGTATAGCGTATTTGTAAATTGCCCGACTGGGGAAGTACCTCCACCTCACAGAAGACAACAGCATAATAACAATTGGGTATTTGACTAACATTTTTTTCTGTTTGATATGTAGGGACGTCTCCATAATATAACCATAGGTGAAAGAATTACTTCGATAGCACAAAAATCTCTCGAGATATGGTAATTTGAAAATCACAATTTTTAGACTGCCCCAAAACGCTCCATACAAAAGACTACTGAATTATGACGTCACAGATCTGTATTTTGTATGCATCAAATCAGAAATTTGTACGACAGCTATGTTAAATATTACGTTTATACGTAATATGGTTATGGTAACCGCTTTGTATTAGACGGGCCGTATTTTGGTGTCCAAGCAGGCATTGATAAATTCCTACCTGTATTATTTATCTGTGCTGCAGTTGAGTAAGGTTATCAGTCTTTTGGCAGGCCATCATTTCACCATAATCATCCTGCAAATGATAGAACGGCCTCAAGATTGGACAGGTCAGCTATTGCCAAGGATGGCGTAGCGGAGGCAAGGTCGGAAATCTCCCATCGATTACGTAGCGCACGCAAAACTTGGCTCCTACCCTTGACACACAAATGCTTGGGTACCGCTAATATCGAGCTACTCCAAAATTATGTAGGCCAGGACGCAGAAATATTGTTTTCTGCCGGAAATAACTGTAGTTAGAGGCCCGTCATGGCCATTGCTCCTTGATAAGAACTTTCACCTTGTTCTTGTCTTTTGAACTATTTTTGGATATAAACTCGGGAATGACTTCGTTATGAGTTCGGTGGTCGAATGGTTGGCAATGGCCACTTTGACAAATATTTGTGTGCATGAACATGTCTGTTGGTGTTTTTTATGTATTTACATAAAAATATATTTAAGTACAATATCAGTTACAATATCAGTTACCAATACCATACCTATGGTACAAGCTTTGCGCTTAATTTGACTGAGACTAGATGGCCAGAAAAATATATTTTCCAGATTGTAAATTGTCCAGAAAAATATATTTATTTATATTTATGAGGAACTGAAGGGTATTTTCTTTAGGTAATAACTATAGAATAAGTACGAGTACTTACGTAAAATATAGACATATGCTACTGCTCTCTTGTACCAACCTCTCCTACCCTCGGAGAGAAATCTGGGACAGTTTGTATACACACACAAAAACGAAGCATTACTACGTTAGAACTACTACTTATTCCGTAGGATTACTATAATTTTGGTACATTTTAATTGACTGATTCAATGTTGTAAGTGTTACTCTTCTGTAAACTGTTATAAGTAGTTTAAACCAATTTGCAAATTGGTTGTTAACCTATTATAACTCTACATTGACAGTTCTTTATTAGGGACTTCACCACGCGGCTGCACTTCTTTGCTCACTCGGCAAACATTTACAAACTCAGTCAACATTCCTTCACTTTCAGTCTATCAATGTCCTTATTGATTCCCCCGAGTCAAGCTTAAAATTATAGGTTAAAAATATGCCTCCAAAGTGAGTACAATCTGTCTCATGTCTCAACATTTATAATAATATATTTATAAACCGTTTATAGGAAGTAAATAATAAATTATTAACCCAACAAAAAAAATCCGCTGAAAATTACTACCGACTAACAATTTTTTTTGTTATTATCCCGCAATCTTTTTTTCACAGCCGCCATTTTGAAATAATATGTCCTTTGTCACTCTCACGGCTGAGACGTTGCGAATGACCTCATTTTGAAATTCGTCAAGTGATTTAAGCGGTAGAATGTGAGATATATACATACATATGTACACACATTCACTCTGTAAACTAACCATACTTCTTCAGACAACAGCAGTAACACTTTCAGTAAAAGATGATCAAGTGTAGCCCAGAGCCAAACGTAGCATTCGTAGCACTAAGCAGGGACCTTTTATACTGTGCTACGGTCTAAAGCTGTTGTCTGTACGTGGAACAAAAGTTTAAACTTAAATATTTAAGTATACAATTTAAGTGTTGAATATAATGCTAAATGACTTAAAAATATTTTATTATACGTATTCATATGTTACAGATCAGAACTTATAATTTTGACTCTGTTTACGAGCTTCGATTTTTTTATTGGTGGTGCTAGTGTGCTACATAAAGCCTCTTGGGGTACTTTAAGTAATTTCTGTAGATTAAGTAGGTAGTGACTATAACAACCGCATAATATACTTCTTTACTAAATCATTCACTGATTTCTCGAATCACTCTTCTTTCCACAAACAACTTACTCTACATTTTATTCTAACGACACTATTTAGTCACAGTATAAGTAATAGTCAACCATTTAGTAGCACTACCACGTAGTATTATAACTTATACTGTGGTACTACGTACAGTGTAGGTACTCCCTGCAGCTCTCTCGCATCGACCTCGCCTCTCTTTTGAGATCAATCTGGAACTGTTTATGTGGCGCCGCATGCACTAATGCTCATTCCCACTCTCTACAAGTCTACACCATACAGACGTCATTGTTTATGTAATAGTTATCGACGCGACATTTGTATGGAGTGGCAGTGGTGTTATTTAAAAACTATTTGAACTTTCATTTAATTGATTATTTTAAACCCATTTCTTCTCCTTATCTATTTAGCATATCCTTGTAAAATTAATTTATAGCAGATAACTACATAGTAGGTATCCTTTATTCTCTGTATGCTTAAAACGCAATTGGTCTATGTCCGGAACAGTGTCTAATGCGTATAAACTCTAAATCACATTCTGCCTAACTTTCAGAATGCCGGCGGCGCTATTCGACTAAAATGCATTAATACTAAAACGCGTTAGGGCTAATTCGCATTAGGCCTAAAACGAGTATTGACTAATTTCTATAATATATTTATTCGTTTAATGGCCACCGTGTTATATAAATAATCGGAGATTAATCTAGTATATTTTAAATTATAAATAAATATACCTGCAGAAATTACACCTTACCATCTAGTCCCATACTAAGCAAAGCTTGTACTATGGGTACTAGATAACTGATACTATACTTAACATATACAATTTTTTTTTTGTAAATACATACGTATAATTTAGAGAAAATACCGATACCAAGACAAACACACATGTTTATAAAATTCTAGTTAAAAAAATGCAAATACCTATCTAAAACTGGATTATAGCGCATTATTTTCGGCAAGTACATACAAATAAGAAACATTATTTGGATTGAGTGCAAGACTCGTAAAATCTACAATAATCCAAAATCCAGTTTCGTGTGCCAAAGCCTACCGCAAATTACGATGACTTCTATAAAATATCTTATTCAGAAAAGCCATAAAACACAAAATAAGAAATGCAATAAACGCGAACAAATTAAACAGATAATCGTGAGCTTATTACATGCATTAGGAATAGATTTTTGTGGTTAGAAGAACATTTTAAAACAATTGCTCGCTGAAATTTTTCCGTCGCAAGAACATAATGATCGTGGTTTTCTCCCATGTGTTAGACAGTTGCACGATGACCACAAAATCAGAGATAGAAAAGAAGTAATGTGTGCAAATAATAGTAGATTATTGCATCGAGCACAAAGTAATTTATTATTGCACCGAGTGCCTGATTTAGAGCCCGAGCGTCAGCGAGGGCTCTAATCTAACAGGCACGAGGGCAATATAAATTACTTAAGGCGAGGTGCATAATCTGCTTTTCTTTCAACTAATACCTATAGGAATAGTAGATAAAAGAAACTCATATCAAACAGTTAAAATAGAAGTTTCTATAACACTGTCGGTTTCATTTAGAATGTTTTCCGGAGTTAATGTGTCGCTAGATGATTCCATTTTAATTCGAAGCCGAAGCACTCAAAATCAGATAGTATCACACTTTTATCGTTTCCAAAAATATTGTCAAGCAAAATTAACAAAGTTCCCGCCAAATCACTTTTTTAAATTTCTTTCATTTTTAACTCAGAGTTAGCAGCAATCATTTTTTAAATTTGGAACAAGTAGGATAGAAACGAATAATACGTACGAAAAAAAAGTATTGATATCGGCTGGCTGAATAGAGCTAATCCATTGAGATTGGCACCTTTTGGTGCGATTAAAAAAAACTGTGCAATAATGAAATTTCATACATTTTTATTGCTCTAGAGCATTAAAGACTCGTTTTGTACTGAGTTTTTAGTGTGATTGTGATGAAATTAAAGCATAGTTGGAAGAAAAAATATTTGAATTACAAATGACTGTTTTTATTTTCTACTAAATTTGTAAGCAAATAAATAATCTGAATCTGAATGTGTGCTAAATAGGATAGAAAAGAATAAAATGGAATAGAAAATATTTATTTCATCAATCCACAACATCTCAATACATAGCAGTCATAAAAAAATGGTGTTGCATACACATATGTTATAGGGAATTTTTCTATAGCATGTAAAAAAATATATGTTATATACCTAATATATACACCATCAAGTCGAATATGCACCTTAATGCTGTGGAACTGAAAATTGCTTACATACAGTAGTGCAATTGTAATTACAATTACAATTGCACTACTGTAGTACAAATTAAATGTTAAACATCATTTGAATCTGGGGGGGTTTCAATTATAGAATTTCAAGCAATCGAAGTTCGCCGGGCCATAGTATAAACTATATAATAATATAGACGAACGTGAGCTAAGGCTCACACGTTGGTCTATAATACTGTTTTTTTTTTAAATACTGTTTTAAAAAAAATATATTGTTGTGTGGGATCTGAGGTAAAAGCTATGAGGCCTTTTATTTGCAAATCTTTTTTTCCGAATTGGGGCTAGTTGAAAATATGTACGTACAAAGTTTCATGATAATCGGGTAAGTAGTTTCGGCGTGAATCCGTAACAAACAAACTCACATTCACTTATATAATAATTACTAGAGATAATATAAATAATATTAAAACAATCTAATATCTGCATCGCCGTGAAATACCGACCACACATTTCAGCAGACAAAACTGCGGAATAAATCTGAAATGACGAATAAAATTTCAAATCAAAAAACGATATTTCACATGTAATATAACTGAAGTAAAGACAATAAACGCGAAACGAAATAAAATGAATCAACCTAATAAACGCCAGTTACAACGCAGACAATAAAAACCAGATGGTTATTCCTCTGACAGTCAAAAGTTTGAGGTAGATGTAAATCGTGGATGGAAAGCAACGGTCACGCGGGTGGTCGGTGGTCGCGCGTGCTCGTCTGACACACTTACCTCACGCCACCTGCGCGGTGACCACTAAAGATTTAGCTGTTAATTGAGCCAGTTATACCGTACAGCACGCGCGACCAACTCATAAAATTTATTTATGTTGCCCGCTCGAAATAGACCATCTTGTAAGAAATTTTAATTTCTACAATATTATTGAATACGCACGTGTACTGGCAGACAGGGCGATTAGTTCGTTTCATTCCTTAGAATCTATGAGATAGTTTGACTAGCTTTGGACTGCGACTTTGTACGCACATATCCCGGTATAGCGTATGACTTTTCGAAAAATCTGTCTTAGTCGATGCTTGCGTTGTAATGCATAATTTTAGCCTGATCCATCTAGTGGTCTTTATTAAATAAATCAATCAATAACATTAGATATATACTAAGCTAACAATTATGTTGAGCAGTGTAGCGTAGCAGTGTAGTGTAGCTACGAAAGAGAAGATGAGCGAGATCCGTATCCCAGCTTTGAGATGCTTGTGGGTTTTTGATAACATGTATATAAACGTGACTGACTATTTATATGTATGTTATCAACAACTCACACTCATCTCACTACACGGGATACAGATCTCGCTCTTCACTTTCGTAGCAAATTCCGCTACACTGCTCAACAAAATGGTTAGCTTACCGGCATCAACGCATAATCATCCCACTTCTAGGATACGGGCCTCCGCTGCCCACCTGTGGGTTAGCGGAGGCGATGATTAGCTTAATATATATCTAAGTTAAGATAAAGTAAAAACAGATGGATGTCTATGCAGATTAAGCAGATGGATATCTCTATTCCTACCGAAAATATACTATTTTGCTGACTAAAATAGAATATTATTGAAACCACAACACAACAGAGATGATTCAAATGAAACTTGTAATCAATTGGCGGTTACTACTTATTTTATGATCAGGCAGGTATATTTTTAACCGACTCCAAAAACGGAAGAGGTTCTCAATTCGGCTGCATTTTTTTTAAATATTTGTTACTTCCTTACTCCGTCATTTATAAACCGATTTGAAAAACTTTTTTTATTTGAAAGAGTTCCAGACTGGTCCCATATATTTTTCATCATCACCAGCCTGTATCTACCCACTGTTTAATATTATAGCCTTCCCTAATGCCTTCCACCAGATACGATCCTCCGCCATCCAGCCGCTTTCATAAGGTCATCGGACCATCTAGAATATTCTAGAAGGAGGGCGCCCAACCAAGTAATTTTCGGAGTAGGATTTTTTTTTTGTTAAAATTATAGTACGAGTAAGTTATGAAACTAAAAGACCAAAACATACATTAGAAGCCATTTAGAAGCGCTCGGTCTAGGAAGTGACTGCATAATAAATTACAATAAAACCCGCCACCGCTGTGACTTCGCAATCTTCATCGTTGTCTCACGCAAGCATCAAAACAAATCATACATGAGAATCGCCCTGATCGATCCGAATGATCCCTGGCGGAGGCAGTAAAAAGGTGGAGAGACGGCGGGCACGCGATCCGTTGCCACGATATCGAATATACAGCCATTCTGCTACCACGTAAATATATTCGAGCAGTATTCCTACAGAAATAATACTCTAGTCGACGCATTACGTTGCAATAGCATGTACAGTAAGAATATGCAGCAGCGTCTTTGCGAACAATGGACATAGAAAGGATGAAGAATGATTTTTATGAACGTCTAAATATAATAGTATAGTTTCTTCTACTCCTTCTACTGAAGTTGTCATTAGATGAGGTAAAGTGATAGTGGTTCATCAACATCTTTGAACCAAAGCCAACTTCACCTGCACGCGGTGCACCCTGCTGACTGACAAACGAAGCTTTGGCGAAAAGAGAGGTAGGGAGCGTAATTGTAAGCTACCCGACTGGGGAATGTACCTCCACCTTACAGAATACCACAGCCAAATAACAATTCCCTTGAGGGTTGTTGTATTCCTGC
Organism: Hypsopygia costalis; assembly: GCA_937001555.2. Classification (NCBI taxonomy): domain Eukaryota; kingdom Metazoa; phylum Arthropoda; class Insecta; order Lepidoptera; family Pyralidae; genus Hypsopygia; species Hypsopygia costalis. The sequence goes on along the minus strand of OW443338.2, from coordinate 22,891,018 downwards.
GAGTGAGTGAGGTCACCAGAAAGGAAGGAGATGCTGCGTTGGCAGCGGGGGTGGCGGCGCGCGAGCGTTAATATGGCTACGGCAACCGTTTCACATCAGGCGGGCCGTATGCTTGTCTGCCACCCGACGTAGTATAAAAAAAAAATGAAGAATGATTTTTATGGACGTCTAAAATAATAGTATAGTTTCTTCCACTTCTTCTACTGAAGTTGTCATTATTAGGTAAAGTGATAAAAACATTGACTCCGCCAACCTATCGTGGCGCAGGACACTTTAAACCTCTTTAATTAAAACAATATCATAATGACTGGCTGTGGGCTGAGTGATCGATCAACGCATAGCTTCGCGTTTCTTGACAAATTTCAGTGAATTCGAAATCATGAGCAAAAGCATGATTCCGTACGCACGTTTCACGGCATCTCGTGAGAAATTTCAAAAATCCTTTAGCGGCCAAATATCAGCGGTTTGAACTGTGCGTTGATCGATCAATCAGCCCATAACCAATCAGTATGGTATCCTAATAATTAAAGGGGTTTAGAAATGTCACACATAAACACACCTAATCATGATAAACTTGATTTAATTGTCTTAACTTAAATTTTCGATCCATTAAGCAAATTGACATCTCCTCTATCTTGACAGCGTGAGCTTCTCTATCTCTTTTCGCCGTCTGTCCGCTTAGCTCTTTTAAACTACCAACTGATTTTAATATGTACTGCTTTCTTCAATAGACAGACTGATTCAAGAGGTATGTTTATGAATGAAAAAAATATTTGTCTTTCCAACACACACATAATTAGTTCTTTCCAGACATATAATAATTGCTTATAAACTTAAGTGAAATATAGCGTTAAAAAAACACAAAACTAATCATATGTGTGCCACAGTAACACAAAATGGCTATAGCTTATGTGTACAATACAGGATACAGGCATATAAATATAGTTTATATATGCATATTATTTTAGAGAAGTATCTACATTGCACCCGTGAGAAGACCCCACCCCACCCCGAGGCGGATCGCTAGTTGGATTATAAAATGAATTGCTAATAATAGTAGTTTATGAAACTGTTGCATAATAAGGGTTCTACGAGTGTGAGTTTATGAAATGAGCCGAAGGCGAATTTGATAATAGCATCACACGAGTATTTTAAGACCTAATTATGTGCAATTCCATACACTACTTTATCTAATCTCATGAAATAGATGATAATAATATTTTAAATAAAACCATGAAGTTAATTTAACAGCCTTATTTCTTACTTATAAATGCATTTGCAGATCGAGCATGCGTGGTGCGCATGCGCGACGCGACGCGGCGCGTTCACAGATTATATAGGAATTTTTTGCAAAGTTGCAATGCATTTGCATTGCAACCTCCTTAATATACCTGAATCCAGGGCTGCAGCTGTATCAAAAAGTAACTTTATAAATTTATTTTGATGGCTTGTGCGTAAAAGACTGACATTAAGATTCTGTGTTTAATTTTTTAATCTCAAAATTTCAGTATAAGATTAGATATAAAATATTATAACAATGACAAACATACATGAAAGTTGGGGTACTGTTGAAATATCTGAGCGTTGTATAATGCAGACAAAGCACGGTTGAACGACACATGTTTTATATGGAACAACATGAAATAACGGCCCAATAAACTGCTCCAAGCATTTTTCCTGACAAAACACAAATAAACAGGGTTGCCAGAAGCCAACTTTAGAATTTTTCCATCATGTCATTGATGTACAAAACTGGCATTCAGGGCACAAAGAAAAATTTAAGCATCCCAACGTATTACGGCATACTAAGTATGCTACCTACTATATAGCGACGTTATTGTTTTCATGTGATGTTCTAATTCAAACGGTGCTGCGGTGTTAGTTTTTTTAATTTTGAAAACTTTCTCTTATTTTTCTTTTGTATCCAATTGTACATGGAAGTTCAGAAGCATTCCATTCTTAGCAATGTGAGAGATAGCAATATGGCAAATAATTAAAAGACTAAAGAGAATTCCTTGATTTATATAGTCATTTTATCTAATCTAGCAGCCCTAACAATCTGGCAGCCCTGTTACAAGAAGTCGTAGGCAACAGCTTGAAGAATATTTTAGTATCGACCGAATCATTGATGACATTCACCTACGGAAATACAAATCAATAAAATATTTTATAGATACCAAATTCACCATTTTGACGAACTGCACGCAATTTGGGTTGTACAAATATTTACTAAACCGTTGCTAAAATTTACCTGAATTTTTCCTCTATTTGCATCACTAATTTTTAATTTTAATAAATATTTTTGTATGCAAAGGCTATAAAATATAATCAGAAACGAAAACATTTCAATAGTCCATGACTTCGCAGGTGTTTCCCTTCTCAGCAACAATCAGGCTCATGCGCTGTGCTCTCACTGGGTGAAATTCACGGTAACTCTGCTGGTTTCGATGGTCTTCATAAATAGGGTACAAATAAGAAGCTGGAGTTGGTCAGACTGGGTTCTGGGACATACAGACGGTGAAGACGATGAGAGAACTGAGGAACTGATAAGGGTGGAGAGGAATGCTTCCTCTCCTATTAGTCTAGTTAGTCATTCCGAAGTTTTATGGAAGCTGAATTCTTTGTAGGTACAGACCTACAAAGAGTTCAGCTTCCATAAAACTTCGGCATGACAGTAATTACTGTCCCTTATGCTGTCATAAGGGACAGTAATTAATAACTGTCATAAATATCAGGGTAAAGTCCAGTCATCGAACTGAATGGAAGAAAATGAGTGGAGTGCTACACTCCAAGGAAACTGTCGGTGAAGGTACAGTGAATTGATACAGATATTGTGAATAAATACGTAAAATAGACACGTCTCATTCTTGGGGCACTAAGGGGCCTTTGTGCCAGCCATTGACACTTATACACGATGAGACTTGTCAATAGCTCAGAGAGCAGAACATGCAAGATACCTAACGAGGCTGTGAAATAAGTAATGTGTCAATGTAGCACCATAACTGATGAAAAACACCACACAAACACAATTTCTAGGAATGACAAGTCCGGATCTAAAGGACTACAGGCTCTTCCCAATAAGCGGCGTACTGAACCACATGAAACATATGTCCAGACAGGTAGGAAATTGTTCCTACCTTTTAGTAAAAAAAATGGTGCCACGGTTTCAAAAAAGTGGCTGGTAAGCCTACATCTAGCAATGGGTGGATACAGGCTTGAATAGAAAGTTTGTTTGGTGAAAGAATTTTTATTCGAATGCAGGCAGAGCCGAAATGACCGTATCTAGAACTACGAAATTTTGACACTACGTTTCTGTTGTGGCAAGCGAACAATAGTTTTGGGAAATTTCTGGCAATACAGATCTCGATTTAGTGCAGACTCCAGTAAAAATAATGTATTTTTATAAACCTTTGCTGTAAATAAACTATTCTTCATTTTCATAAAGGATCATGGAGTATACAAAAGATCCAAGAAGACCAACGTGCTATCGTGCTACAGCACTGGATTCCAAGATAAAGTTAGACAAAAATATTTTTTCTTCGCTAAATTCATCGCATCCTCGATGAATTTGTTCTATTTCTAATTTAGTTTCTGTTATTAATTTAGATTAGAGGAGATAATTTAAGAAAAGGCTCAATACGTAAGTTTTAATTTATTACAAAACTAGCGACCCGCTCCGGCTTCGCACGGGTGCAATGCTAATACTAAATGTACTACAGAAGGTCTTTGCGCTTTGTCCTATCCAGTCCTTCCCCAGTTATAAGCACACGCCGCCGGCTCCGCGGCCGGTACCGCCACAGCCGTTATGTCCCTGCATTTTAAATGTGTAATATCTTCTAAACTATTCATTTAAATTACATGCTGTGAAGGGCCATATTGATCTATATTAAATGCGCAATGTATTTAAGGTACTTAATTGGATAAGGATTAATTCTGTATTGCTTAAAATCGCTTCGTAAATAAGGCATTATTTCTTGTAAAAAGCAAAGGATAAAATAACGGTTATTGTGTGTTACCACTAAGAGATAGACATATACCATCGCGAACTTTTTTGTAGACCATTTTAAGGTGAACAATACTGTACTACATTATTTTGATCTATCTCGTTGGGTTCAGCCAGCGTTTGCAATGAAAGAGCAAAAAAATGTGTTTATTTACGACATCACATTAGAAACCTCTAAATTATCAGTGTTTTTCTACTATGTTATGCATATATTATACATATAAACTTTCCAGTTGAATCACTCTATCTATTAAAAAAAACCGCATCATAATCCGTTGCGTAGTTTCAAAGATTTAAGCATACATGGGGACATAGGGACAGAGAAAGCGACTTTGTTTTATACTATGTAGTGATAAGACACAATTATTTGTTTAGCACGTGTGTGTGTTAACGCGTATGTGTGTGTTTCAATTTATTCAAGTAATTTATTAAAATATCAAGTTAAAGCCAAGTTATAATATGAATATAATTTAGTAAATAAAAAATGTAAACCGTCTCTATGTACTCACAAGGACCCAACGGCATAACACAGAATTTATGTGTTAAATAACATGTAGGATACTCTTAACCTAATAATATATATGGTACGCACCGACGAAGATATATTTTTACTTACCGGTTTTATAAAATTCATTGAAATTTATATGTTGACGCTCAGTCAACATATAAATTTCAAACAAAAGCAGGAACAAGTCGACGGGACAAAAATGCTTACCTCCACTACTGTAAAGTAATAAAAAGCTAATGAAATCGGTGTACTTACAACAAAAGTATGTAATTGCGTGATACTCGAAAGGAGATGTTGACTTGCCAACAAACACCTCTTTATGATAAATATTTCTTAAGGCACTCGCCAAGTAGCATCAATACCAAACTTGCATGTTAAGATTTTGATCATCATCATCATCATCATCATCAGGTCATTTTAGTCTCCACTACAGGAGCACGACCCTCTCTCTTCCGTCCCAGACAGAAGGAGGATTTGGCCTACACTCCCACGCTGGCCAGACGGGTTGGGGGAGGCCTGATCGATGTTTGATAATGTATTTCCCTTAGTCGCCTTGTACGATATCCACGGGGAGAGACGGAGTGATTCTATACTAGTCTGCCGAAAACCACACGGCCAATTGATACGAATAGGCAAATTGTATACATTGTCTTGCGTGTGATACTAGGTAAGTACCATAAATAATTTAAGTATTATTATTTAATACATCACATGATATAGCACAAGTGCCTGGATGCGGAAAGAAAAGGTTCACATATAATGGAAAGTATTTGGGAAGGACAATATCCAGCTGCGAGAAGATGCAGGCTGTTCACCAAGCTAGAACTATAAACTTTCGACAAATCTATCAACACATAGCTCAAACCACTGATCTGATTAAAATTTGGCATACTTAGAGATAGCTACGTATATGCCAAATGACGTAGGCATCCGCTAAAAATCATTTGCTCTATTGCTATATATATATATTCAGAAACGAAGAAACCAAAGTTGTCTACATAGCCTTCAGAGTCAACGAGCTGAAGAGGCAGTGGGCCGGCATTATAGTAGATGCCACTTGTCGGACGACGATGCACTGGTCGCCCCCTCCTAAATGGTGCGACGGTTTCAAGAAAGTGGCTGGGTAAGCCTACATCTAGCAAAGGGTAGATATAGGCTTGAATTGAAAGTTTGTTTGGTGAAAGAATTTTTATTCGAATGCAGGCAGAGCTGAAATTACCGTATTTAGAACTACGAAATTTTGACACTACGTTTCTGTTGTGGCAAGCGAACAATAAAAAAGGGTTTTGGGAAATTTCTGGCAATACAGATCTCGATTTAGTGCAGACTCCAGGCTCTTTTATTAAGGCCGTATTGTGTATTACTCCTACATCAAAAATAATGTATTTGAGAATGGATTATTTACATCTTGCAAAGGTTTGTACCTTTACAAGATGTAAATAATCTATTATTATTAGTTTATTTACATCTTGCAAAGGTTTGTACCTTTGCAAGATGTAAATAAACTATTCTTCATTTTCATTCCATTTTCAATATATAGTTTTAAAATAGGGTAGTTGAACAGACGTTGATATTGATTTGTTACAAGTAGACGATAGTAGGTACAGTACTGTACTGGAGCACAATGTTTGATCAAATTAAAGGATCAATGATGATATCCCTTGACTTTATGATCCCTTTGACTTGAATTTAATTGTGAAGATAAATCCTGAAATAGAAAACAGACTGCAAAACGATTACATGTGGCTGTACGAACGAATAGTTGTCTGCAAGAAATTCTGCCGTCGACCATAAATGATGAATGAAATAAATGACAAAGTTTTAAAAAATAATCCAGTTGACGGTAAATGATATAACAATTATTATGGTTGTAGACATTGATGATACAGACACACTCGAAATAGGTTTTGAATTCTTTCAATTCATCTTGCAGCTTCAAAATAAAAGCCGAACTTTCAGTTATTTCGATCTGGTATTTGTTTCTGTCTAACATGCATATGTTAAGCGGATTCAAATTACGCATTAAAAAGATTACATATCAATTTATAAAAAAAAATTAGAAGAAAATAAGCAAGATTCCAATCAATTAAAAAAAATATACATCATTATCGAAATCACTATCACAGAGCCAGCAGTCGTTCATACTATGCACATTCCTGGCATCTTTATAATCCTGCAATTTCAAAATATATATCTGAGTCACGTTCTAATATTCAAAATATTTAAAATTCAAATGATGAATTTGAAATATTTCAAAGTTTTCGGCTACTGGACCTATCGTTTTCACAATAGGTATCTGAGCGTCCGCGAAGTCTTGGGGCATGGTACCTTGAGCATGGTCTTGTCTAACTACCAAAAACACCACCTCCACGTCCAAATCCGCACTGTGTGCGTGCTGTTCGCGCCACGTTTTCCCTCACTATCTTTCTTCGGAATGAACTCACGAGAATACAAAAAACTTGAGGCGACTCCTTTGTTAACAAAGGAGTCGCCTCAAGTTTTTTGTATTTTAGAATTTAGTTTGTATTATAGAATATTTTGTAAGGGCAGAATTCACCTTAATGTTATAAATTATTATTTTATTTACGGAGATTAGTTTTCCTAAATGAATATAACATTTTTAGGTTTTATTTTACTAATTATTTTTCTTCAGAATTTAGTAATAGTGGGAAACTCGCCATGGAAGTCCGTCTTCCGAAGAGGCGATTCTCACAATTTAAATGTAATCAATATTCAGTTCCGATCCATCTTACAAATTCACACATTTCAAATTCGCATTTAGTGTTCTCTTATCATAAAATGAAACCGAAAATAAACTAAGAAAAACTAAACAAACTAAGAATTATATCCTGTTAGCATTATGAATTGATAGTAATTAATTAATAAAACCAAGGTATACGATTTTCTGTTAATTCATAATTCAATTACGCTTCGGTCAACTTTCTTCCTGCGATGTAAAATAATTACGAGAATACAAATGAAAACGATTCAATTAGCTCAAATCTTAATAATCTGATTGTAAAGTATAAAAATCTTTGAACCTTCAAGGTTGCAACAGATACGTAAGCTAAGCACTTTAAAAGTTTCATAAACACACCGACATAAATAACAGAATTAAAAGATAAAGAGGAGAGAATTAAGAGATAACACTAAAAGCTTAGATAATTCAGATTAGAGAGACGCTTCATTAAATTTATCTATTATTTTATGGCAAGTGATAATGTGATATACAGTGTAGCCACAATATAAATAACCGTGTAACACGTTAATTTTTTATTGAAGTAAAACTTCTCTACGCACTTGGGGAGTAAGCTGGTGAATGCGTGGCGAGAGCGTTACGGAAAAGGCGAACGGAAGCTGGGAGTGAGATATAAGTTAGTAGAGCTAAAGAAGTTTTACTTCAGTCGTGTGGTCTAAAGCATCCTCGTTTTTAGGGTTCCGTACCTCAAAAGGAAAAACGGAACCCTTATAAGATCACTTTGTTGTCTGTCTGTCTGTCAAGAATTTCTATGTCGAGAATGCGTGGAGGTATCAAGCTGAAATTTGAACTGTATACTCAGGTCTACGGTCCCATGAAGTTGTAAAAAAATCAAACTGCTAAGTTTACGTAAAAAAAAGTTACGGCCGTTTATTCAGCAAAAAAACGCATATTTCGACACATTCTCAAGGGAATCAAAACCTATAGGGTACTTCCCGTTGACCTAGAACTATGAAATTTGGCAAATAACATCGATATAGACTACAAGTACAGGAATAAATCTCAAAACTATACATTTGTAAATAGACCTTAAAAAATAGGGGGTCTATATTTTTTTATAGGGTGTCGAAATTTCAAATTGAAACTACTAGTTCAAATGGGGTATCATATGAAAGGGCTTGATGTACACATTGCAAAATATATTTTATTTATTTTTTTCGACGCATTATTTCTTATTTATAATGAAAAATATCAAATTGAATAATGATACTACGTACGTGAACCCTCGGTGGGCGAGTCCGACTCGCACTTGTCCGGTTTTTTTTTTACTCGAATGGCGCTGCTTTTGCAGCAGAAGACCTTAAAGCTTCAGTGTATACTATTACTCTAATTACTAATTCTAACTACTAATTATATACTCTCTGAAAGAAAAGTTCAGTGCAACGGTCTTAACATGACGCATTGTTTGTATATAAAATATTTATTATTTGTATATAAAATAATAACTGCTAAGGCGGACTTATTCTGGATAGGATGAATCTTCTCCAGTCAACTGTTTACATTTAAGTAACCGGATGGAATTTGGTGGCGGTACGGCGAGATAAAATATAGATATTACACGAGTATACCTTTACATTAGAATATTATAATACCTTTAATACCTTATAATACCTTTACATTAGACAGTACAAAAACATTACATGTAAAAAAATGCAAGTCCCGCAGTGCAGCTAATAAGAAGAACTAACCTTCTTCCACCGCAAAAAGTTATGAGATGTAAACCGAATAGGATAAATTCAATACCTATGAAAACATCTATTATCTATATTTAACAATTTTATCATAAATTCTTACCTAATTAGTTCACTAACAAAATTTTATCTTCATTTCTGTAATATATAGAATGACCAAAGAATCGCACATGAAAATAATCAATTAAGAATAATATTTATTATAGTATAAAGTGCCCATTGAGCGTAGACCTAGCAGGGCTTTCTGCTAATTTAAGCTAATTAAAGCGCTTGGAGCACTAATATTCTGTGGATTTTGTTTCACTTAAGTGGGTTTTATTACCGAGTATGATAGTCAAATCAATATTTAATAGTATGATTGTGTTTAAATGATGTTTACTAGAAGTACCTTATAATTTAAATGATCGGTGATTGTGTGTCAGATACTCTATTACCACCCTCATCTAGATCCCTCTCTCGACTTATGACGACGAAAGAATATATATTTCAAAATCATGGATATTTGGTTAGAAAAAGTTAAACTATAAGTTCTGTATACCAAGGCGTTTTATGCCCTTCTGCCCACTGAAATTCAGTCTTCTAGCTTTATCCACAACAAAGTCACATTAAGTCGATAATGCCCTGAATGGCTTCGAGAGAAAGTTCGTATGTATGTACCTTTCTTTATTCGTTTTTGTACGACTTAGCGAAGGCATGACTATGCCTCCAAAAGTTTAATTTTTGCATAGTAAAATGATAAATAATTGTTGTTTTCATAGACATTGACAGGTGTTATCCACTCCTCTCGGCTTGTTACATTCTTTCTGATACCTGTGCGCTCTATCTACTCGTACTTTATGCTTGCTTGCATTAACTTGGATTATTATAATCTAGGGGTGAAAGCCAAGGGGCCTACCGCCTACGCTGAAGCCGATTTCCAATTGATTTTCATTCCTAAAATCCGATTTCTGCTTAAATTTGTGATAAACATCTTCAAATTAATCAGTAGAGCGCTTCCGTGCCTATCGGATAACTATTACCTGTGATATTACTATAAATTTAAGGTAAAGTTAGATTCTCGCAATCAATTTATTGATTGCGAGAATCTAACTTTATACCGTTTTCCTGTTCAGCTTGGGCAGTAGGTAGAGATGCCAACTTTTTATACAAGAAATAAAGTATATTTAGGTCTAAGAAGAATTAAACAGTATTTTAGAAAAATGAACAGTATTTTATTTATTTAATGTTTTAAATACATATTTTCTCTTCTTGCACAACTTATTAATTTACAGTCTTTTTTAAATATTCCATATGTTAAACTGCACGACTGGAGAAGTACGTGCACCTCACAGAAGACCGCAGCCACATAAGAATTTCCTTGAGGGTTGTTGTATTGCTGTGAGTGAGTGAGCGATATTTCATGTTACGAGGGTTAATATGGTTACAGTAACCGCTTCACATCAGGCGGGCCATATGCATATCTGCCATCGGACCATTTTATACTAATAAAAAGGTATCAATAAAGGTTTAGATGTTTTAGAATAAGTAGATATAAGAAACATAATTTTCTCGTTTTAAAAAAATATATTTTATATTAATTTAATATAATATTTATGCCCGCTTGGGCATAAATATTAATATAAAATATAGTTGAATATATTTATGCCCGTTAGGGCATAAATATTATTCACCTATTTACTTCTTTACAAGGGAACGTCTTCTTTACGAGTTTACGACTCGAGACTCTTTATCTCTTTACTCTCAACTCAACTCAACAACTTTCCGCGACTTTGTTTTTATTTAGTTTCGCGGGGTCTGTAAACAAATGCTACAAGTTAGATTTGACCCACCTTGGATTGTCAATTTGAGCTGAAATTTGGCACACTCGTTGGGTTCTCGTGACAATGCCTGATTATCAAAATACCGCCATTTTTATTCCAATATGGCGGCTGCCATGGTGAGTTGTAACTTCCATGGTAACCTAGGATATGGGAATTTAATGAAAGGGTTTGATGAGCGGCAACCAGTTTATTAACAATTAGCTGGCCGCCGCGACTTCGCACGGGTAGAAAGTGGTGTTATATGTTCCTCGTTATTTTTAAGTGTTTTAAGAAAATATTAAAACAAAAATTATCAAAATTGATAGAGCCGTTCTCGAGTTTTGCGCTAAGCAACATTCAGTCTTATTTACATAGACTAATAAAAGTTTATGTCAAGAAAAGGTGTATATAAGAAAGTATATAAGAAAGTGTATATAATGAGAATAAGGGTGTATGGATGAATGAATGTTACTCTTCTACAAGTAAATGGAAAGGATTTGGATGAAATTTGTCTCGCTATATGGAATATGATACTTGAGACATAGGAAGTTTGGGATGTACGTGGCTCAATACCATCGTTAGAGGCATAGTCAACTTCACCTGCACACGATGCACCCTGACATTAGCAAACGAGGTTTTGGGGAAAGAGAGATAGAGCGACTGGGGAAGTACCTCCACCTTACAGAATACCGCAGCCAAATTATAATGCTTTTAAGGATTGTTGTATTCCTACGAGTGAGATGAAGACATGAGATGAGGAGCGTTAGCACACGCTATATGGCTACGGTCACCGCTTTACATTAGGCGGGTCGTACGCTTGTTTGACACTCGGAGCCATATAAAAAAAAGGTTTTTATCCCTATATTATTTTCACACGAGACGAAGCCGCGGGCAGACATTAGTAGATCGTAGTCGTTTTATAGGCGATTACTCACAAATCTGTTATTAAACTGTACGAACGTAATTCCTCCTTCTAGTTATTGAACATAAATAAGAAATAACTCGCATATTTATTAAACACGTATCGTAGTTTAACATAATTAGGTAAAAACTCGGCAGGTAATCAGTACGGCACAAAAATAACCGAGAGCATTGCTAAGTAAGTCACGCTTGACCTAAAAGTCGAGCTCCAATAACATAGATGACGGCAAGCGATACTTACCGGATCCAGAATTCCAGCCATCGGCACAGAAACGATGTCTTCTCCCCCAGCATTCACCAGCTTCTCCAGAACTTTGAGTGTCTGCTCCACCGCCGGCCACTCGCCTTTCTGCGCCAGCACGAGGATCTTCCCAGCCACCTCCCGAATGTTGATCCCCGCGCTGGGCGGCTTCGGCACCACTTCTCCATTCCCCTCTTTCGCATCTTTCTTGTCTCCATTGTTGGAGGATGTCTCATCTTTATCTTCTGTCGGTTTAGCCGGTGCATTTTTATCTTCTTCGACTTTCTTCGGCGGGCCCTTGCCCCCCTTTTTCCCAGCTGGGGCCTGGGACATCGTCACATTCCTCACTATTCACTGTCCTAGTCACCACACTACCGCTCGGCTAGCATGGCCGGGGCGCTTGTGCTTCGCTGGGCGGGCGGCTCATGACTGCGGCACGATTGCGTAGCTTTAGCCGATTTCTTGCATGATTGAGGTAAATAAAGGCGACGGTGCGCGCCGGATTTACAAACAAAACTTAAAACGATATCTTAGAAAATGTCTTATGCATTGACCCATTTTATTCAAGTCGTGGGGAACGGTGATTCCCGTTTGTAAAGAACGCTTATTATGACCAAGGAATTTTGAATATATTAACATTTTATTTTAGAAATTCATTCGTATTAAATTGTTGGTTTCTTGATTTTTTGAACCAGAAATTCATGACTTAATTATACACTCGCTACACGTTTTAATGTTGACATTAGCAGTAATTTTTACCTTACAATTGCTTTTTTTTAATTCATGCATATGCAGTTTAACTTTAGGTATAAGTAGAACTAAAACAGATTTTATGCACTGGCCTACATGATACTCGTAGTTAGTGGCTAAGTTCCAATAAGTTTTATCGAAATGTTATTTACGGCAGAGATAGCGCAATTTTTACTTTTTTGTTCATTCCTCAAAGACAAAACTGATTTGGATGCCAAGCGAATGCAAATGTTTAATTACAAATAATAAAAAAGTCATTGCGTTTTTTTTATTATTATTTAAATATTATGTAGCTAGACTACAGTAGTTTTTACGCTACGGTAGCAGATTTACATCAGATGAATCGCCTAGAAGCACGACGGCGACTTGCGCGAGTCAGTCTAATCGAATACGCAAGTTAAGCAACATCGGCAGTAGCCTGTCGATCTCATCTCGAGTTCCTCCGTGCTTCGGAGGGCACGTTAAGCCGTCGGTCCCGGCTGTTGTCATTAGATGACAGTCATTAAGCCAAGTCAGTGGCCTTTAGGCGGCGTGGTGGAGTTTGCTCTAAACGCCTTCGATTGCAGCTATGATCCTTCGGCATCCGCACCCAGCCTTTCTTAACGCCATTGGACCAATTATAATGTCTAGAATGAGGGCGTCCAACGCTTCGTCGTCATACGCTAGGCCTAGACTATAATACCTTCCTCCCCCATCTGCCATCACTTACTCGACAGATACAATATCATAACTATCGAAATAATACAATATTATAACATAATTATTGCTCTACTTATATTAGGGAAAAGATAGGAGGTACTTCCCTCACTTTAAGACTTTTATTGTTCCTATATTATTGTTAAGGGCTTGTTTACAAAACATTGATTTTCTACTTACATAAAAACTTATTATTAAAATGTATACACAAACCTTCCGTAACATAATATCCACTAGACAGTAAAAACCGCATCAAAATACATTTTCGCATTTAGTGGATAAACAGACAGACAGACGCATAAAGCGAGTTTGTTTTATGTGTACTCTTACTTTTTAAAAATAAAGAATTTTATTTGCTGTTCTATGAAGGGCATGCACTTTCGGTATCTGCACTTTTAATTATTAGATTGCAACTGAATATGCAAATGAAAATAATATCATGATACGACACTGTCGCCACCCGAGAGGGTTGAGCTTAATAAATTAAACGCAAATAATTTTTCAATATGTTGCAATGTTACAATATAACTTTTATTTTATGCTTGTCTCCTAGGTACTGTAACAAACGTATGAGCTGGGGGCCTACCGCCGAAGCTGAAGCCGATTACCATCGGAGCTTTTGATTCCAAAAATTGGTCTTATATTAAAGTTATAGACAAACATGTTCAGCTTAGTCAGTATAGCTCTAGGGCCAGCTGTCCAGCTGAGCTAAATATAATTACCAACAATATAAGTATTATTTAGTTCTAGGTCAGATGCGGCAGTCAGGTTCGTCTCTAACAACTTTCAGGATGCTGTTGGTACTCCCTCGAACTCTGCACATCAGAGACGCAATCCTTCCGCGTAACACCGCATAAAAATCACTTGTATGCGCTGTAGCGAACATGGTCGATGCGCTACAATATCGAGGTTGCCCCAACATCACCCTGAAAGCATTGTTATATTGTATGTTGTTATATTGTTATGTTGTCGGAGAGCGTTGAAAGCCCTCTGAAAGCGTATAGTTAACCAAAGATTGCACGTATACATTGTTTGGCAGTAGGCCTTAAAAAGGGTTATTTTTACCTCACTACTGCACCTCGCAAAACTTCGGGCCAACATAATGCATCGCACTGCCAACGCTCTCCTTTCCCTCTCCATATCCTCATCGTCTTTTAGGTCTGCTGTAACCCCATGGTCGAGATATTTAAAGCTGTGTACCCTTCTCAGTGTATCTTCATTTAATTTTACCGGCGGAACGTGTGTCGGCAGTTTGCTTCCCGCGCTGATAATGAGTAATTCGCTTTTTTGTACATTATATCGAAGGCCATGTGATTCAGCATACCTTTCACACACTGATAACAATGTTCTTAGGGCCCTTATACTAGGGCTTACCAGGACCATATCATCCGCGTACAAGTTGAAGAGCGTAGGCGAGGTCAGACCTCCCTGTCTCACCCCACACTCCTACCTGTACTCATCAGAGAACTGCCCAAGCCACTTGACCTGGTTGGTTTGATGGCCGTACCAATATTTCAATACATGTATCAGCTCCAGCGGTACTCCCATGTCCCGTAATTTGGTCCAAAGTATGTCATAACCAACGAGGTCAAATGCCTTCGAGAGATCCAGGAATACAGTGGATTTTCTTTGTGTATAGTGTATACTCACGGTGTGCTTCAGTGACAAAATTGCACATTTTGTGGATAACCCTGGTCTGAAGCCAAATTATATCATGTTCCGAGCGCTAATATTGCTATGGTAACCGCTTCACATCAGGCGGGCCGTATGCTTGTCTGCCACCCGTCGTAGTATAAAAAAAAAACTCGAATCGTGACTACAAAACCAACGATATCTTTAATGAATAAAATTAATCCGTCATTCGTTCGTCAGTTATGGTGAAACAAAGGAGTGGTCAAACATAAACTTTTAATAAACATAAACCCTGAAAACATTACACTATTTTTAAGGCTATAAAATTTTGGCTTAGTCATGTCGTAATAATCATATTATGATATCCTACAAACTATGTTATATTTTTTATTGTTTGGACAAAAAGTCACGAGTTTATGTCATAAAATATCATCATCATCATCATCTCAGCCATTGAAAGTCCACTGCTGGACATAGGCCTCCCCTCTAGATCTCCAATAAGACCGGTTGGAAGCGGCTTGCATCCAGCGCGATCCTACGGTCTTAATGAGGTCGTCTGTCCACCTTGTGGGTGGACGTCCTACGCTGCGCTTGTCGGTACGTGGTCTCCACTCGAGAACCTTTCGACCCCATCGGTCATCCGTCATCCGTGCTATGTGCCCTGCCCACTGCCACTTCAACTTGCTAATCCACATAAAATATAGTCAACCCATATACAATTCACTGCTGAGATACCGGTCCCATCTCAATAGAGCGAACCCCACCACGCTGCTCAACTGAAGTTCGACGGAGGCCAGTGTTTTCCTCAGCCCTAAGACCACTGACTTCGCTTAACGACTGTCATATAATGACAAGAACCGGGACCAATGTCTTAATGTTCCCTCCGAAGTATGAAGTATGAGCCCGGGAAAAATTTGACCCATCCAAAGACGGGCTACGGTCGACGTTGCTTAATTTTGAACCTACGAGTTCTACGAAGGAGCTATCTACTAAATAGGCGATACGCTGAAGAAGAGCCAAACTGCACCTGAAACCATAGAGCTAACATGAAGAGGTTGTTGAATGTAGAAGAAGCTAAGATATGTTTGAATCCACCTGGTGTTCCATACTCTCCTTAGTTCCAATAGTTAATTCCCAGGTGCTCTGTTTAGTCCTCAGAGAAAAGTAAAAGTGTTACCCAGTTATAACAATGACAGACGTTTGTTGTCTGCCATTTTCAAGCAAATCAGTACGTTAATGTGACACATTTTCAAAATTATGCCAACCACCCTTGAAAAATTCAGCAATGATGGACTAGCAGCATCGATCTTTCACCCCATGACCTTGTTCGGGAGTAGATTGGAAGCCGGAAAATACATTTCAAACGCATTTTCACCCACCACGATTCATATCGTGGCCTTAGGGGTCGGATTTGCATGTTTCGTCATGAGGGGCTGCCGGGCGCCGCCGTCGACCGCTGGGCGGGCGGGCGGCAAGGGAGCGCGCGGCGGCGGCGGCGGCACGGGGCGGTTGACTTCGCGTGCACGCTACTTCCGCGCGGCTGGCCTCGATTCAAGATCAGATACTAGGAAGCTTGACCATGGTCCGTAACTCTTACTGACCTGGGGTAAATAAGATGTACCTTTTAGCTGATAACGAACTAAACAATGTGCAATGTGCATTGCCTACTATGCAATTGCCATGGAATCTGATAGATCTGGGGTGGGTAAAGAACGGTTCGAGGGCCAACTGTGTGCTGCAAAAAGTTCTAAGATGGCTTCCGAAGCGAACAGAATTTCTTTAAAAAAAACCATCATACTTCAACAAGTATGACAGTTTTTTAAATATTATACTGTATTATTTAATAGTATACTGCTAACTCCCCAACCCGTCTGGCCAGCGTGGGGAGTGTAGGCCAAATCCTCCATCTGTCTAGGACGGACGAGAGAGGGTCGTGCTCCTGTAGTGGAGACTAAATTGGACCTGATGATGATGATGATGATACTGCTAACGTGGCAAACAAGCGATCTGCTTGAATGAAAGCAGTCACCGCAAGCGAAGTGTGCAACATAAAAGGCGACGATTTTTAAAAATATCTTCTCTCCATACAGAAGGCCAATTCTCGTATTTTTTCTACGAAAGCAGATTGAAAGTTGACCGAATCGAGATTGAATTGTGAATTGACTAAAATTATATACTTGATTTCATTAATTAATTATTATCAATTCTTGTTGTTGGCAAAGTAACATTCTTAGTATGTTTAATTTTCACTGATATTTCGATATAATCCCGCTTAAATTTAATTTTGAAGTTACATATTGTGTTACGAGAATACCAAATGTGACATTTGTGAGATCGAGACTAAATCGATACTGAATTTTGACTATATTTTAATTACGAGAATTGCCCCTCTAGACGATACACATTTTTAAATCTCTTGGGAAATCTGCGTTAACATGGTTGTGAAATCAACTCCCTCGGCAGGGAGTGGATACCGCAACCTGACAATTTACGGGAGAAAATTTATCTAGAACCGCAACGCAACTACTCGTAATTTGGTATAATTTCCTGGTGGAAAAAACGGGGGCTCGCATTTTTTCCACCAGGAGCCAGGAAAATGCAGGAAAGTATACCAAATCACGATTAGTTGCGTTGCGGTTCTAGAGAAATTTTGGTTGATAGATAGTAGTTAAAATTTGATGAGCTGGATAGTAAATAAATTTTATGAGACAGGAACGAAAATAAAATACAACAGACAGTATACTGTAACACTTCTTGACATTATAATTACTCAATTAAATATTTATTATTTGATGCAATTATTGTTATACGTCAGATGGATGCACTATTTTTTTTCTCACCGCGCCTTACTAGCATAGTTATTACGAGGCACTTATTATTAGGTACAAATTTTGCAAGTCTTGTTAGCATCTTTTAATATTTTATTATTTCTATAGGGTTTCTATGCACTAAAGATTGTAAACCTTTACATTCCTGGAAACAAAGTCATTCTGATACAAAAATAAATGGACATTATTCCAGGCAATTTTGATCTACACTACTTTGTCTGCTTTTGCCACTCATTTATTTCATAAATAAAATAAAAATAATAAATATTTCTGGACAATTTTACACAGCGCCATCTAGTCCCAAATTAAGCACAAAGCGTGTGTTATGAGTACTAGACAACTGATAAATGTACTTAAATACATTTTTTTGTATATACATACTTATAATACATAGAAAACACCCAGACCAAGACAAACAGAAATGTTCATACACACAAATGTTTGTATAGTGCGGGAATCGAACCCGCGACCTCGGAGTCAAAGTGGCCATTGCTAACCATTCGACCACCGAGCTCGTCCAAATAATAGTATCTTGTAGTATCACTAGTTTATTTAATAAATAATTATAGTAGGATCTTTCTCGATTACCTAACATGACCTTAACACAGAGTACTCGAAAAAATGTGCTACAGTGCCTAGGGCAAAGGGAGAGTTTATTCCACAACCTGAAATTTTGTAAACATAACTCATCTGGAGTTTCCACAATACTCGACCATTCCGAATCCAATGTGAGAGGACAAGCAACATGCTGATTTGATATCTCTAAACCATAGCATACCAAGGTAGGACCACATAGCAAGTTAGGCTCACCCGAGCCGGTGACGGATGGTCGTCCCAATGTGGCTACAACAAAGCGTATAAGGCATATGTTTCGTTTTTCCAATCCGAAACGCCAAAATGAACTTTCAAGCAAATTAATTATATAGATTACAAAAAAAGACTATAATTATTTTAAAGTTATTCTAGCAATTCTTAAAATATGAAGGGAATGACGAGAACAAGATTTTTATGAGTCTAAGTCATATACAGAACTAGCATGTGCCCACGGCTTCGTACACACTTATCCCGTTATCCCGTGATAATTTTCAAAAATCTTTTGTTATCAAATGACTAACGTCATAATAGTATGCCAAATTTCAACCCGATCAGGGGGGTTAATGCCGAAGCTGAAGCCGATTAGTTACTATCTGATTTTATTAATGCGAAAATGACACTACTGCTTAGAATGTTGTTTAACTTAGCTGTTAGAAACTCTAGTGCTCTACCGACTAAGCTGGAAAATGTTTGGGGTGTAAGTGGTTCATCAACATCTTTGAACCAAAGCCAACTTCACCTGCACGCGGTGCACCCTGCTGACTGACAAACGAAGCTCCGGCGAAAACAGAGGCAGGGAGCGTAATTGTAAGCTACCCGACTGGGGAATGTACCTCTACCTCACAGAATACCGCAGCCAAATAACGGTTCTCTTGAGGGCTGTTGTTTTCTTGCGAGTGAATAAGAAAGGAAGGAGATGCTGCGATGGCAGCGAGGGTGACGGCACGCGAGGGATATTTTATGTTGCGAGCGTTAATATGGCTACGGTAACCGCTTCACATACATCAGGCGGGCCGTATGCTTGTCTGCCACCCGAAGTATATAAAATGTTTGTCAATAACTTTAACCTAAGACCAATTTTTGGAATGAAAAATTCGATGGTAATCAGCTTCAGCTTCAGTGGTAACGCCCCAGTTCAGTGATTTGAGCTGTGTGTTGATGGAGCAGTCAGTAACGGTTATCTTTTATGAACAGAGAAGAAGAAGATACCACAATCTCGTCGCCTTAGTCTGGAACCCTTTGTAAAGTATGTAGGTAATAATTTGTGTTTGGCTTTCACAAGTCATTGTGTAACATTCCTTATATTAGACCTTTCCGTAAGACGTATAATCAACTTTGAATAATAAATAATTTAAAAAATTCAGATCTAATAAATTGTCTATAGATGCAACAGTGCCAGATACTTCAGTAATTTCGTTGGGTTTAGTACGATACAGTCGAAAATTTATTTATGTAGACATAAAAATCTGGCGAAAAAGTTGCCACAATATGAAATCTGGAAATTATCGTCTTCGGAGCAAAGAAAATAGTTCTCAAGAAAAGGTACAAAAATCAAATAGAGTCAATACAAAAAGAGAAACTAAATAAAACCCGGCCAAGCGCGAATCGGACTCGCGCACGAAGGGTTCCGTACCATTATCTATAGAAACGGCCAAAAATAACGTTTGTTGTATGGGAGCCCCCTTAAATATTTATTTTGTTCTGTTTTTTAGTATTTGTTGTTAGAGCAGCAACAGGAATCTGTGAAAATTTCAACTATCTAACTATCACGGGTCATGAGATACAGCCTGGTGACAGACGGACGGACGGATGGACGGATGGACGGACGGACAGCGGAGCCTTAGTAATAGGGTTCCTTTTTACCCTTTGGGTACGGAACCCTAAAAAAGATTTTTATTTAGCTCTTCTTCTCGTTTTTTTTTAACAAATGTTTCTCGATCCTAGATACAGTGGCTAACAAATATTAATTTCAAAATTATCTTTTTCTGAATTGTCGTAAATGTCTTAGTCATCGTTTTAGTAGGACTTTGGGAGTGCTCGGATGAGCTGTGTGATTTGATACCTGCCACTGAGCTCCACAATCGTACAACTCTTCATAAATTAAAATTCCATCCATATCATCATAATAGTAAAATAAAAATCTACTACAGTAAGTTTCCTAAGACATTTCATACCATGAACGGTGAAATTGTAGAATAGATTTCCCTCAGTGTGTTAATGCTATGTAAATATTTGAAAAACTTTCGCAGGTACCTGTGTTTCATGCCCTCGGTTCTATAGTCACAGTACTCGGGGGCTTACGCCATGGGATCATACATGAAATAATTTTAAATATTAATTAATTGTAGATATACATCAGCACCGTCGATGAGTACGACAGTACGTATGCCGTAATTAGGTCGGTACTCCGAAGCGTCGGTCTTCGTCTTATGAGCAATGATTCGGACTTTGTCAGGTATTTTCTAACAAAAATTTTTAGGAAGTAAGTGGTAGACGTCTTTAGAGCCAAAACCAACATCACCTACACGTGGTGCACCTTGCCGACTAGCGAAAGAGGCTCTGGCATAAGAGAAGAAGAGTATAGCGTATTTGTAAGCTGCACGACTGGGGAAGTACGTTCATCTCACAGAATACCGCAGCCAAATAACTATTTCTGGAACTCTAGAGGATTGTTGTGTTCCTGTGAGTGAGTAAATTTATCAGGAAGGAGTTGCTGCGATAGCAGAAGAGGTGGTAAAGCGCATTTGATGCTTATTTTATGTTAAAAGTGTCTAAAGTCTTAACCGCTTCACATCAGCCCGTATGTCTGCTTGGCTGCCACCACAAAAAATGGCAGGAAATTTGACACTATCTGAATTAAGACGAACCCTATGTTATATAATCTTTGAACTTTGAAGTTCAAAGTTTATATAACATAGGGTTCGTCAAAAAGAAAGTGAAGAGATTTTTAAAGGGTTGGAAACGCGGCTGTGATGTCCCTTGTGTTGTAGGCGACCATAGGCCGCGGTAACTGCTTTATCATCAGTTGAGCCGTATGTTTGCTTGCTACCATATCTCGTTTAATAAGTAATAAGGCATTTACTTTCTGTCCCGGTAGCACGAATATCACGCGGAGAGAAAATAATAACTATACATATTTATTAATAAATAAATATATATATTTATTAATAAATAATTAAGTGATTTTCGTGCTAACGTGATAGAAAGTAAATGCTTAATTATTTTTTAAACCTTTTATTATATAAATTGATATTTAGCGGCAAGGGAATTGTTACTTTATTTGCCATAGCATAAGGTTACAAATGGCGGACTTAATGTTAAGAGCATTATCTACCTTCAGAAAAAGCAAATAAGACTCGTATATATAAGTATGTAAATCTAGTGTCACGGTGTTTGCGGCTCGTCCTGCGCGACAGCTCGACCGATACTATTTTTTTATGTATTTGGTAGATATGAGAATAGGTCGTAAATTATATTTCACACCGCTAGGAATAGTTCATATGACAGAACAACGTTTGCGGGGTCACCTAGTTATCTTCTAATATAAATAAAATTCTCGTGTCACAATGTTCGTTACCATACTCCTTCGAAACGGCTTGACCGATTTTTATGAAATTTTATATACATATTCAGTAGGGCTGAGAATCGGCTACTATCTATTTTATATACTCCTAAGTGCTATGGGTTGTCCACCACTAACATTTTCTTTTATTTTTTGGAAAAAATATTTTTTTTATAATGTGGCATTAAAAAATACATGCAACCCTAAATTTTCACCCTCCTACCATCAACCCCTAAATTTATATGACAAAGCAACGTTTGCTGGGTCAGCTAGTAACATAATATATAACTATCTTACTAACTACTCACTATTTATGTCTCCTACACTGTTCTTAAAAGCGATATTTATTTTAGGCAGTGTTGGAATTGTTACGTGCACGTGGTCATGATCTTTGGCGTTATCTTACTAACCATTCTTCAGGCGGTATACCTGTGCAAACTTCAACCTGAAACGTTTGAGGATACTATTGACATATACAGAGTGATACCTTGCTTGAGTTACGTCATTGTTGGTAAGTTTTGTTCATAATAAACTTAAACTATGTATTTCGAGTTTGGCACCCTAAATCGTCTAATATCTATGCATCCAGTGAAATGAGCTTTTATTTCATTTGGACCCCTTTTCTATTTTAAAAGTTAAAGAAATGTTTGTAAGTGACATTGTGAAGCAAAAACTTTGTATCTCTTTTTACGAAAATTGCGCGGACCGAGAAGTATATATATCTACTATAATAAGTATATATAACTATAAGTGAGCGAAATATTATTTCGCACACTTATAGTTTATATAGAGAAGGAGTGCAGAAAAATTTATTGAATCACACAGTCACGTGACAATCGTAAAAATTGCAGGTATGCACAATTCCAGGTGTCAATTGAAACCTCACGTTTGTTAACAGGAATAGCGAAGTCCTACAAAGTGAAGTACCAAAGACCTACATATGAAAACCTAATTAATGAGTTGCGAGACATATGGCCCCAGGGCCGTGTTACCGATCGAGTATCAAGTATCCTCACTGCTTCTGTTAAGGAAATCAAACTTGTCACGCGAGGTAGGTTTTCTAGCAATATTTTTCCAGTAGGGACGGGAGACCACCACACATTACCCACCACTGTCTCCTGTGTAGCCAGGATTAACAGCGGCGACCGCCAAAAAAGGCAATGAACAATGAAGTCCATTGGAGTACCGGGGGTAAGAGTCTTATTACTCAAAGGGTAAGAGTACAGCTGCCTTGGAACTCACAACGAAATTAGTTCTCTCTTAGTAATGTGAGAAACAGCAATATGGCAAATAATACGTCGAATTATGGGGTGTAAGTGGTTCATCAACATCTTTGAACCAAAGCCAACTTCACCTGCACGCGGTGCACCCTGCTGACTGACAAACGAAGCTCTGGCGAAAAGAGAGGTAGGGAGCGTAATTGTAAGCTACCCGACTGGGGAATGTACCTCCACCTCACAGAATACCGCAGCCAAATAACGGTTCCCTTGAGGGCTGTTGTGTTCCTGCGAGTGAGTGAGGTCACCAGAAAAAAAGGAGATGCTGCGATGACAGCGGGGGTGGCGGCGCGCGAGCGATATTTTATGTTGCGAGCGTTAATATGGCTGCGGTAACCGCTTCAACCGCTTCAAGAATTACAATGCAGTGCAGCGTAGCACATTCAATAAAATGTCAATGTATGTGTTGGTGTTCATTTTATTTTATTTGGAAAACAGTTCAGTATGTATAAAGTGTAATATCTTACGCCATTTTTCACATATTGTAGAATGACCTATGCCTTCTTCTTATGCAGGATATCAACTATGCAACTACGTCATGTACATGACATTCATCACCCCGTCTGTATGGGGAACTGTGTTGGCATTTCTTGGTCATGATGCGTCAAAGGTGATGCCGTTCTCCGCGTGGTTCCCGTTCGATCCCTACCAACCTTACGTTCGCGAATTAATGTTAATCTATGAAGTATGGTCTGGTGAGCATTAGTACTTATTTTTAATTTATTGATATACATAGTCTGTTCAAAAAGTATCGTGTTATTTGGTATTTCTTAAAAAAGTGTTTATTTATTTATAAATATCTATTTTATCCCCTTCAAAGTAAATTACCCTCGGATATAATACACTTATGACAGCGTTTTTTCCAATCCTCAAAACACTTTAAAAAAACATTTTTTTGTGATCTTGTTCAGCTCCTTTTCGATGCGCTTTTTTGCGGCATCTTCCACTGAAATGATTGAGCTTTGGTTTCCACGTCGTACACATAAAACCATGATTCGTCACCAGTTATGACCCTCAAATGTACTCCACATTTGGGTCGTCGCAGACTGAGTCCAACATCTCCTGAGCAATGTTAACGCGATGCTGTTTTTGGTCGGAATTGAGCAATTTTGGCACAAACTTCGCGGCTACCCGACTCATACCCAAATCATTGGCTGAAATCGAGTGGCATGAGTCAATGGATATGTTTAGATCCTCAGCAACTTCTCTAATGGTAATTTGACGATTGGCCAATACTATTTTCTTCACTTCATTAATGTTTTCGTCTGTAGTTGACGTGCTCGGGCGTCCGGCACGAACTTCGTCGTTCACATCTTCACGACCCTCTTGAGGTAGCTTCACCATATGCCACAGTCAACATTCGAATGCGTCCGCGCACTAGATTTTGTTTTTCATACAAAATGTGATAAAGATTCTTTGATCCATTTTTTGGAATAGGCAAAAATCGAAGACGTAAAATTAACTAAACATTCAAAATGGCTGACCTTGTCAGTATAAGTAAAGGAAGTAGCAACATATCGCAACAAAAAAATCTAAAATCAAATACACGTCGGTCGCGAAAATATAAAATTCGCGATACTTTTTGAATAGCCCACGTATAGGGGTTAAAGTGGAATATACCTTCAAAAGTCTTCAAAAGAACGCTCGCCGGAGCCAATTTTGTACCAAGCGCTCGGTAACGCGTACTTTGACTAATTTGAGTACTTTGATTTTAAACTTTTTTATGTAACCACATGAGTGGAATAGATTCACTGAGAGGTTGCTGTTCAGCACAAAGTTTAGAACTCGTTGAATTCATTGTTGAACAAGTAAGTCATAAGCGCCTATCGGCATTTATACTACAGTAACAGTTTTTTGAAGAAGATGTGTGAAAGCCTTCGACCATAAAGTGAAAATAAATAAATATCGTCATCACACTCATTCCTTACTTACACTAGGGCAGCATGGATGCTCGCTTTCGATTGAAGGGAGCCAGCAATGGGATGATTATCTATGGACCAATGTCGATTTTAATAGTCAGGAAGTATGTGGGTAATAAATATTGCTAAACAGGATACATTTTATCAATATTAAAAAACTGAATGTGAACAACCAACTCCCTCAGATAAGCCACAGAGTAAACCCTGTGTGGCTACTATGTTATTATAAGTTACTTAAATGAATAAAATGAATGAATGATTTATTCCGCCCAAATTTACTGTTTAAGGTTTCGCTGCACTCATGATGTCGGTGGTCGCTGACTTGCTGTTCATTATATTTATAAGCCATATCTCAACTCAACTGGATTTGCTTTCAGTCCGAATAGAAACTCTTATAAATGTGCCCTTAGATGACCAGCTACCAGAAATTTATCCATTAGGTAAGTACTTCGTTCCCGTGGACTGAATTGAAAAGTCATACATCATCATTTCATCCTCTGTTTTAGAGAACTCCTCTATTTTATTTCAAGTATAAAAGTTTAAAGTTTGTATGACTTTCATACAAATTTATCATGCCCTAACTAAGAGGGACTTTCATACAAACTTTCATTCTCTGTTTTAGAGAACTCCTCTATTTTATTTCAAGTATAAAAGTTTAACGTTTGTATGACTTTCATACTAATTTATCATGCCCTAACTAAGAGGGACTTTCATACCAACTTTCATCCTCTAAAATTTAAGGGATGATAAATTAGATAAAAACTATTGTATGCGCTAAGGTCGACAGTATTAGACACAGCGTGCAAAATTTAATTAAAATCAGTTAGGGTTGTCAAAAATATTATTCGCTAAGTACACAATAAATAAAAAATGCAAGATAGTTTGTTAAACTTAAAAAAAATATGAAACAATGAACACCAACAGCAGTGTTGTTGCAACGAAATTTGATGAAAACGACCGTTTTTAGCACATTTTAGTTACTTACATTACATCTACAGAGTATAATATTTCATCAATTTTATGAATTTTTAAACTATGTGGGTTAATAAATAATAGTAAACAAAAGCACACACAGCGTAACACAGTTTTCTGATTCGTTGTTTATTTAGCGAATAATTTTCACTCGTTTCGCGCAACTTTTGCAGCAGGTGTAAGTAGTTTCGAAGTTTATTGGAAAAACATCGTGGCGGGATTTTTATTATAAAGACATTAAACACTAGAGAGAATAACATATCCCGAGAAAACATATTGTAGCCCACGGGTGCGAAATCGAGGTTGTGGAAAATGAATTTGATGATCATTCCTCAAGGGAATGATCGATCTAAATTTTTTTCGACACAAACCTCATGCACGTCGTGGTCTTTAATTGTGACAAGTTTGGAGCCTATTCATTTCCAAGAATAACTTTTCGGCGTATATAAGCGTTACGCTCGCTCTGCTCGCTCCACTCAATAAGACTATCAGCCCCCTTGCCACCATCTCTTTTTGCGATTCAATAACTGAATAGAATGCTTTATCATACCAATGAATAAGCGACTCTATTTCAAATGAAATAGAGTCGCTTATTAATTGGTATGAATAAGCAATCTATTCAATTATTGAATCGCAATAAGAGATGGCATGGAGACTGACCAGACAGACGTCCTGTTTTCTTAACAATGAATATTAAATTCGAATAGGTTTCGCGCAATCTGTCAAATGACTGACAATTCTGTCCAACAACGACATAAAGTTACATTAGAATATGGTACAGTTTTCTTAAATTTTCTATAAAGAAATAGCGAAATTGATCCAGCTGTCAAGAGTGATGCCGTGACCAAGGGAAATAGGGATTCATTTTTACATATATAGATATTTTTTTTATCCAGAAGCCCTAGTACATAACATTTTTTTTATACCACTAAAGTGGCAAACATACATAGGGCCCGCCTGATGGAAAGCAGCTACCGTAGCCTATGAACGCCTGTAACACCAGGGGCATCACACGCGCGTTGCCGACCCTGTAAAAACCTCTTCACGCCCTTTTTGAAGAACCCCATGCTGTAGTCTCCTGAGAAAACCTCGACAGGCAGTTCATTCCACAGTTTGACAGTACGCGGGAGAAAACTTCTCTGGAACCGCACAGTACGCGACCACTTAGGCTCCAATGTGTGAGGATGAATTCCCTGTCGATGGCGAGCGGTGCGACTGTAGAAAGAGGCCGTGGGCATCATGTCAAACAACTCCTCTGAACACACCCCATTATACAATCGGTAGAACACACAAAAAGACGCGAAATCTCTTCTCAGACTTAAAGGTTCTAAATCGTCTGTCAGTTTGGGATCGTCAACAATCCTCACAGCACGCCTTTTATTCACATTTATTCGCTAGTATCTTTATTGTGCAATGTGATAAGATAGTCAACTGATTACTTACATTTTTCACTATAATTAATGGTTAAACAAACTTACCTGAAGTGACGTTTGACCATAATTATATGAGACGCTACATCCGAACAGATTTATTAATTCACATGTAGTACCACTTTACAATGTACTGGGCATTGCACAATATTTTAGAGCAAAAATTTGAAATAAAAAGTATTTAATTGACTCATATCCCCCACTCCGGTCGCCTCCAGCTCCCGCGCTTGTAACCTGTGAAGCTTCATTATTTTCAGAGATATATTTCGCGTATACGGGACAGGACTTTTGAGTTAATCAAAGGTTCAGGGTGAGGAGGGTAATAAATCTGTTCGGATGTAGCGTCTCATATAATTATGGTCAAACGTCACTTCAGGTAAGTTTGTTTAACCATTAATTATACATCGACGCTACATCCTCCAGATTTATTAATTCACATGTAGATGTTTAGCGCTAAACGCGAAATAGCTAAGAAAGGAAACAATTAGTAATATATTCTATCATGTATCTAACTTAAGTCTTTATCTGACGTTTGAATTAATTATAATTAAACAATCATTTCACTTCAATCAATATAGACTAACTATATAAAGCTTCAGCAAAAGCATTACTGACATTTTTTTAAATCGGCTGATTCTAAAATTTTGCAAATACTAATGAACCTGTTCATCCTGCCGTTCGTTTGATCAGATCTACTGATAGACCTTTACGATTGACTGCCGATGTTGATGCATAACGCGTACTATGTGTACTATGCCGAAAGCGTGGCCACATCAATCCCACTCTCTGAGATCACAGACTATATCCATCGACTTTAGTCTAAGCACTAGCGTTATGTATAGGCTTCTTCGTAGTTAAAATAAATCTTTCGGTACGTGGAAGGCTTCGAAATTGACTAGTTATTTCAATATACACGGTTTATGCTTTTGTCGAACAAATATATTCTTTATGTAGGGAATAAAAGCAAAGGTATTATTAAATGTGGCATAGGCCGACCTGGAGCAGAAGTCTCTATAAGATCATTAGCTACCATATCCATACTCAATGTATTGGTCCTGACATCAGACAATCGGAGCAATGCTAACCTCTGTACCCGTTGTGCTTGGTATTTCGGTAGACATGGCTTTGTTTTAAAAGCCCTCTTTACAAATCTACAACTACGATCGTATACACTTTGCCAATCAAGCCCAAAGCTGATCGAAATGTATTTCAGGTGGAGTAACTCGCTCCATTACTAAATTGTTTCATGAGGAAATCTAAAATTAAGGGAATACATTTTAATTTAGGTGCAATACAACCACTATTTTTTGTATGCGGTATTGCTATTTTAACGAACTCTCAGCTAAGGATGAAATCATGACGTCCATTGTGTCTTCTACATGATTTGTTCTGTGAATGCTTCCCTGATAATATTGTTGACACCACGGTAAGAGATCTTTTAATGGATACCATGGCTGACTTGGCTAGTCTAATACGACCATTCTTCCAGTAGCTTCACTTACAATTTTTCGCAAAGTTTTAAGTATTAGTGAGAAAGGCGGATTCGCCCACCCAGTCCAATGTGAAGGCATCGATATCAAATGCCTCGGGATCGCGTTGCCACGAGACGTATTTAGGACATGTTAGTTGAGATTGATCACACCACTGCCAGATCTGGCTGGTGGCATTCTTTAAATGCTTATATTGCACACTCCCGTATCTGTTTATGTCCGATATTGCAACCCCGGCGATTATCCCACTTGTTGGGATACGGGTCTCCCCTCAATCGAAGGGGTTTAGAGCATGCTCTACCACGCTTCCCAATTGCGGTTTGGCTTAAACCAGTGTTTTCCAGCCGCCCAAAGGCCACTGACTTGGCTTAACTACTGTCATATTATGACAACAGGTTATATTATCTTGCGAGGGACGCCGCTCGTTTTGTGTTATTGCGTATACGCAATACTTATTTTTTGTTCAGCGAGTTAGCCAAACATTTAAGTCCGTTAAACGTCATAATTTTAAAGTGATATGATGTTTTGTCTCCTCTGTATTCCAGAAACATCCCGTTCTTTGTTTATTACAAGAATTTTCTATACAGTATTTACCTTCCCAAATTGGGTTGCTAGAAACCATAATATTGGTGATCCACCATAAGAACTCTAATCGTAAGTCAGTAGACAAATGCATTACGTTATTAAAAATATTATTCTGTTGTTGTAAAGCAATGAATTTTCTTTTTCCAGACGCTTAATACTTAACCCAACCATAGTCAATAGCCGGGCAAGCTGAGCATAATACCCCCAATAGTTTAGCGAAATTTCTAATAGAGAAAAAATAAATCTTATACCTATATATTTTTAATACAAATTATTTAATTTTATCCCGATTTTCTCTTGGTAAATCTACACATGTTTCTTGAATTCACCTCAAATCCTAGGTATTTATGACAAAACCGAAAAGTTTACAGTAAATTAATGGTTCTGAGACACAGGCGAAACATAGATACAAATAATGTCATGTAAATAAATGACAATTTTTAAACCTTGTCTCTCGTACTTATTACGAGCCAAGGTTTAAGTTTAGTAAACATTATTGGCGCTGACATCAAACCTACAGGTAAGCATTGAAAACTCGTATGTTTGTCCTTGAAATCTAG
Organism: Hypsopygia costalis; assembly: GCA_937001555.2. Classification (NCBI taxonomy): domain Eukaryota; kingdom Metazoa; phylum Arthropoda; class Insecta; order Lepidoptera; family Pyralidae; genus Hypsopygia; species Hypsopygia costalis. The sequence goes on along the minus strand of OW443338.2, from coordinate 22,860,802 downwards.
ATCTCAAGAATTTTTAATAGTGTTAGCAATATGCATTCAGCATACAAAAAATATGCCCAAAGAATGAGATCAACTGTTGTCATAAAACAACCAAACAAACATGTGACGAAGTTTATGACAAGGTCATCAATTTTGTCACATTTCGAATATCTCTCATTTTAACAAGTTGACAAGAGATTAATTTATTTAAATTCTTTAAGGTAAGTATGAGTCTAAACGAACCGTCCCGTTTAAGATTTAAAAGGATTTTATATAAGAATTATCCAGTTTATCCATACATTCAACAATAGCTACTAGTTGTTTTTAATTTATTTTGTCTTATTGCAATGTCACTAAAGTTAATATTTTATGGGGCAATGTTTTGGGCAACAGGACCATTAAAAAGTACAAACAATATACCCTTTTACGAAACCTAAAATAACTATATCGTTACTTATGCAATACCATTTGTCCAAGTAGTAAAACAATCTACCCGCGTGAGGAATTACCTCTACTGGGGTTTGAAGTTCTAACCGCTCTGCTTGGCTGGCGCTCGTAGGTCTCTGTCCGGAGCCGGTGGTGACGCACATTGATTCGATTGGGGTATATAGCGTCCCCGCTGCCCACCCCGCCTGTAGAGCCGATGCACTGTCGAACAGGGTGGGCCTTTCAAGTTTCCCTGGTTAGGGTATTTTCTAGCCGATGTTGTAGCGGCATCACTTCGCTTAACTTGAGCTGATTGAACTTACTTATTTGACTTGCACTTACAGCTGGCTTTGACACTAGTTTCCTTCTGCGTTTAGTATCCTCATAGTGAGAGTCTAAAAATCTTTATAAAAATATATCTATTTCTATTTTATCAGTATTGGAATCAATAACTGTGCATAGAATGTAGGACGAGAAATTACATGGCCCCAGCATTTAGCAATTTCGTCAGGTATTTTAGGGTAAAAAAACTCCTTCCATCCCTTTTTGGCCCCGGAGCTTCAAAAATATCGGTCAGTGGGTAGCTTTCGGGGCGGGTTATCAGCTAATAAAGGCGCTTTTGCCTGAGATGGGATCGCCAATCCTAGGAACAGAGCATTCCGAGGTATGTGCTATTTCTCCTGTGGTTCCAATGGGTTTTAGTTGAGTTACTTCGTAGTTGCCCCCTCTATAGAAGCCTCCGGGCCAGATAAGGGCAATTCATAATCACTTTCTGTCCCATGGGATTTATAATATTCATAAGAATATTCTGTATCTGGGTGGTAACATCTACGACGCCTATCTTCGTAATATTCGACTGTAATAGTGCAGAACGAACAAGGGCACCACCGTTTTTATTTTAAAATAGGTGAACAATATATGTTTAATGTCACTGAACGCAATCTCGTTGCGTCACTGGACTATAATGGATCAGCCATGTTCACGACATGGAGTATACCTTAATAAGTTGCAAGTCAGGTAAGGGCAGATCATAATCACTTTCTGTCCCATGGGATTTATGATATTCATAAGAATATTCTGTATCCGGGTGATAACATCTACGTCGCCTATCTTCGTAATATTCGTCTGTAATAGTACAGAACAAACAAAGGCACCACCGTTTTTATTTTAAAATAGGTGAACAATATATATTTAATGTCACTGAACGCAATCTCGTTGCGTCACTGGACTACAATGGATCAGCCATGTGCACGACATGGAGTATACCATAATAAGTTGCAAGTCAGATATAATATCCACTTTATAGATTACCCCACAGTGGCGCACGAAAGCAGTGCGCATCATTTTGAGTCGTTGGACGTACTCTCGTTACGCCACTAGACTTGGTCGGTATCAGCCGTGCGCTCGTCACGGAGTATAACCATTCGTGTTAGGTATATCGATATAATATAGTCTATAATATTTCAAAATACTAGAAAAGCATTAGTAAATTACCTCCTGCGAGCATGGCTCCTCAATAACGTAAAATAATTATCTATATTCGCCATACGAAATTTATTATCAAAACTAGACGGTAGGCAGCGAACATAATAATGTTCATGGAATGTTACAGTCAATGTTTCCGTTTTTATCTTTAACTTAGTCAAATAATAAATAATTATTAATATCTAGCCAGAACACAATGTGTAATAGTGTAATAGACACTAACCTTGCGTTGACAATGAACCGGATTCCGATTTCGAATAATATCGTACGCGTTTCTCCTGTATGCTTCTCTGCGTATGAGATTCCTTTGTCTTTATGTTTCCTTTTACCCATAATTACACCGAAGCACTATCGAAGATGATTACATTTGATAACTTGAAACTAATTTTAAGAGTAGTTGCAATGCCCGCACAAAGAAAGCGAATGAAGCTTCACAGGTTACAAGCGCGGGAGCTGGAGGCGACCGGAGTGGGGGATATGAGTCAATTAAATACTTTTTATTTCAAATTTTTGCTCTAAAATATTGTGCAATGCCCAGTACATTGTAAAGTGGTACTACATGTGAATTAATAAATCTGGAGGATGTAGCGTCGATGTATAATAAAATTTATAATCACAATTAGAATTTAATAGAGATAAGTGTGATAGTCTACAACTAGAAATAACTATCTTCTATTATTATTATGATTGCAGTATATTTAATATTGATAACGCTAATTATTTAAATCATATATTTAAAAGTTATAAAGTTGATACGTTTTGTTGCAGCCCAAATAAATAACAAGTATTTCAACGATGAAGAAATGTTGATAGCAAAAAATCAGGAGGAACAATATATGAATGAATTTAAGGAAATAATAAAGAGACATCAAGTTTTGATCAGGTATTACAAATAAATATTACAATTAGGACATAATTCTAAATAGATGATTTATAAATTATCTTTAGCGAAAAAAAAAGATATTTTCCACTATTCCAAATAAATAGATAGTCCAAACAGTTGTTTACCTTACATTAACCCAAATTTAATTAATCCCAGTTCTGGCATACGTCTAAGTTCAATCGAAAAGATTTAGAGCGTACTCCGCCACGCTGCTCCACTATGCAATGGCAGAGGCCGCGAAAGCCATTGTCTGCAAATCTCACAATGTATTAATAGGACTTTCCAAGACCTATTACAATGTGAGATTGACAATGTGATGATGAAAAAGTTAGGCTCGATTACAGGCGGATGTAACCGAGGGGTGAAGCATGTTATATAAATGTATGCTGATCCATACATTTTAGAACACGCGCGCTTGGACGGCGGCACCGCCGAAGCACGCAATGAAACCAATCCGCGTGTTACATATTTATGCAAAAAACATTTACTTGAAGAACCATCCAGCTGTACTATACCACGTTTTGTAAAAACTTTCACCCGAGGACCTGTGCGTTTCAGTTGCCAGCCGCCTTACCACCAACTCTTATTGCGATTCAATAACTGAATAGAATGCTTATTCATACCAATGAATAAGCGACTCTATTCAATTTGAAATAGAGTCGCTTATTCATTGGTATGAATATACATTCTATTCAGTTATTGATTCGCAATAAGAGGTGGTGGTAAGGGGGCTGTTGTTCTACTAGGCCGGATTCTAGCCCACGAGGCCGCAAATCGAGGTTGAGTGGAGCGAGTAGATTCGCTGAGTGCATGTTTTTTTCAATAATTTCAATGGAAAATGTATTTGATGATCATTCCTCAAGGACATGATCGATCTCAATTTTTTTTAGACACAAACCTTATGCATGTCGAGATCTTTAATTGTGACAAGTTTTACCAAAATCTGTTCAGGCGGTTTTGGGGCCTAATCATTTCTAAGAGTGACTTTTCGGCGCATATAAGCGTTCCACTGGCTCCACTCAATAATAAGGTTTTATTACATTGTTCTGCCCCCTTACCACCAACTCTTATTGCGATTCAATAACAGAATAGATTGCTTATTCATACCAATGAATAAGCGACTCTATTTATGTTGAAATAAAGTAGCTTATTCATTAGTATGAATAAGCAATCTATTCAGTTATTGAATCGCAATAAGAGTTGGTGGTAAGCGGGCTGTTTTGTGTTTTATTGAACAGGTTAGCACATGTCGTCGAAGATCTGAACAGTTTCGCTTTATTTTTAAACTTTTGCAACGGTTCATTCGTTTTATGCGCCTGCGGGTTTTGCGGAGTGGTAAGTACTCGTAGTGGCTTTTTATCGTAGTCAACAGCAAATCAAGCGTTACATTTTGACCTCTGGTGCCTCTGGGCTGTTTGATGTCGTCGGATTAGAGATGGTTTTTACTGCAAAAACCATCTCTACTGTAACACTTAATGAGCAACTGCAACAAAAAAGGGCATTCTCACCTGCATGTGGTGCATTCTGAGTGCTTATTGCGACTTTTTTGGTCATATTCGAACGTGTTTAACGTGTACAAGCCGACGAAATTGAGAAAAAGTTTCAAATTGCGAATTTACCGGACACGTGTTATATATCAAAATTAGCCGGGTTGTTCACTTCAAAATGTGAACAAGTAAGTAAGCCACATAATTTTGATACTTATGTAACACGCGTCTTATAAATTCACAACATGAGAGTTCTTCTACTATTTGGTCGGTTTGTTGACATGATAGAACGCGAACAAAAACTCGCATTAAGCACTCTGTTGATTGACTAACGAGGCTCTGGGAAAACAGAGGTAGGACACAGCGTAATAACACACGTGAGGTACAGAAACCAGCTCTTAGAGCTAATTCACTTTGTGCCGGACCATAGTGTGTGTGCAGGCCATCGTGCTCGATGTTGCAGGCATAATTATGTATTTCAATAGCGCTGTTTATATTCAAAACAAGTTTTTCACAAAGATTCTTCTGTTTTCTTGGCGCATATTTATATAACAAGGTCAATACAATTCAAATAATCTATCCACTTACCAGATCACTTTGTAAGAAATACTTAATATCATGGCTGCAAAAACTAAATTACGCTGAAACGGAAGATCTTTTGAGCATATGCTGTTAGGTAATAGTAGTAGTTATTTTACCCCCCCCCCCCCCACACACCCACACATCCACACACACACATTCGCTACACTTACATACACTCCATTTGCTTCTGCGTGCGCATTTATTCAAGCTTGAGCTGATTCTTGCATTTTAGCTTTTCACAAAATATCATTTTGTAAATGTCTACACACATTACATATTAAGTCCGCGGGGTGAGAGCCTGGTAATCCGTAATACAGGGCAACCTAGTGCAGATACCAGTCTCTCACAAAGGTATATTTGTATAGAATTATGTGTAATACATTGCATTATTGTCCTTTGTGTAAGAGATAAATAAATAAAAAATAAATATAAAATAAATATATAAAATATTGGGGCGACCTGATAAAACTGTTGGCGATACGTTTACCGGACGATTAGCCACGACTTTGGTCGGGTCGGATGTTTGAAGTTTAATATTGGTTTACTGCTTTGTATACCGCCGTTCACACTTGTTGGCTCATTCGCGCGTGTCCCGCTCTCGCTGCCAGTTTGTTATATTACTTCGAGGGCGTGGATGCGCGTTGGACCCATAAACATGGAGAGCGAAATAAATACAGCAGTTTTGATTTCTCACAGCTGCTTTTCGACGAGCTGGGCAAAAATAAATCGATGGTTGTGGTGACATTAGATCGGACCGAAATAGTGTAAAAAGCAAGACCAGACAGTACGCCGTAAGAGCCTTTTTAAAGTCGTGCGTTTTTCGCACCGCATGCGGGATCTGTCATAGTAAATTATCCGCATGCGTGTTTTTTACTATGATAAATCCGCACTCGGGGCGATAAACGCACGAGTCTGAAAGGACCCTTAGTCCGACCATCCGACCTAATGTGAACCAGCTCTTAAATTTCATTAGTATTTTTTTTATTTCATTAACATTTGTTTCACAGATCGTGGAAAACTTGACAGATATGACGTACAAATCAGTTTTGACAACGATATTAATACAAACTTGGCTGTTGTGTTGGTACGGACAGAAACTTACTGACTCTGTAAGTACTATCGATCTTCAACTCAGAAGACGGGATAAGTGCGGCTTGAACTCGCATGGAGAGGGTTCCGTGCTATGAATATATCCCAGAAGTGACGGATATCTAGCCTAGTTAAGTCGCAATACTTAGCCCAAAAATAAACTTAACATTGTAGTAGAAAAAAATATATATACCATTAAATTGGCAAACAAACGTACGGACCGCCTGATGAGAAGCTATTACCGTATCACATACCGTACACATGAACCTCTTTAGGCGCTGTTTAAAGAAATAAACATGGGAATGCTGTAAGTAGTCTCTAACTAAAATCAGCAACGCTTGTGCTAATGGGTATTAGATAATACTTTTTTGTGTATACATTCATATAATACATAGAAAATCCACAGACCAAACAAGCAGACAATGTTCATACACACAAATATATTTTGTCTTATGTGAAAGCAGCTATTGCTACCAATTCGACCACCGAGCTCGTCCAAGATGAACAGCCCCCTTACCACCATCTCTTATTGCGATTCAATAACAGAATAGAATGCTTATTCGTACCAATGAATAAGCGACTCTATTTCAAATGGAATAGAGTCGCTTATTCATTGGAATGAATAAACAATCTATACAATTATGGAATCGCAATAAGAGATGGTGGTAAGGGGGCAGGAGACACTATACTGAAATTTATAACGTATCTTTTTATTTCAGAGTAGGGGTATCGGTGATGCTGTATACAACTCAGGATGGTATACATTACCCACTAACTATCGCAACACTATAACATACATAATTATCAGGTATTCGTGTTTTGACATACATTTTTTTCTACCCTAAATATTCAGAGTTTGCATTTTGAAGTGGCGGTGGGCCAGGCACATCTGCCGTGTAAGTAATTGCAGATGGGGGAGGAAAGTTTTAGAGTGAATACCGCGCGTAGGACACCCTCCTTCTAGATGATCTAGATGGGTGGATGGGTTTAGGGGTGTAAGTGGTTCATCAACATCTTTGAACCAAAATCAACTTTACCTGCACGCGGTGCACCCTGCTGACTGACAAACGAAGCTCTGGCGAAAAGAGAGGTAGAGAGCGTAATTGTACCCGACTGGGGAATGTACCTCCACCTCACAGAATACCGCAGCCAAATAACAATTCCCTTGAGGGTTGTTGTGTTCCTGCGAGTGAGTGAGGTCACCAGAAAGGAAGGAGATGCTGCGTTGGCAGCGGGGGTGACGGCGCGCGACCGATATTTTAAGTTGTGAGCGTTAATATGGCTACGGTAACCGCTTTACATCAGGCGGGCCGTATGCTTATCTGCCACCCGACGTATTATAGTAAAAAAATTAAAAAAGATGGTGCGACGCCCTCCAGAAAGCGGCTGGATACGGAAGGCGGAGTATCGTATTTGGTGGAAAGCATTGGAGAAGGCATATATCCAACAGTGGGTAGATAAGATACGAGTACAGGCTGACGATAATGATGCAATATTGTTATTTACATAACGCTGTAAACTATATCGCGGTGAATCAATTATAAGTATAATGTATATTTTAATAAAATGTAGATCAATGTTACATTAGTATATAATTTCACAACAACACAATAAGGTGAATAAAAAACATAACTATGTTAGTAAAATTTATTTTTCGTTGTCTTTTCCAAAATAATTAAAGTAAACATTTTTTATTTATTTTACATACTTCTTACTTTTTTCGAAGACTCACTTGGATTATGCATTCAATAACTATTAAAAAAAATACCCAGATGTACATATTTTATAAAATCTGGGTAAATAACCTAATAGTAATAAAACTTTGTCAAATCAATGTAAAAATAACAGATTTCTATAGCATGTAAAGACAACTTACATTAATTCTATGTTTCAGATCTCAAGAACAAGTTAAAGTGACTGCGTACGGATTTTCAGTAATATGTATCAACAGTTTTACCACGGTATAGTAAATAATTATATAGTAAATAATGTAGGAGCTCGATCGCGTCGTTGAGCGCGTCAATCTAATTGAACACCCAAGTAAAGCAACGTCGACCGTAGCCTGTCAATGGATGAGTTTATTTATCTCGAGCTCCTCCGTGCTTCGGAGGGCACGTTAATCCGTCGGTTCGGGCTGTTGTTGAAAAAAAAGATTAGATTGAAAAAAAAATCTGTTCGATTTTTAGATAGTTAATTGATTCAGGTATTATTTTGCGAAAGTTACTTTGCGTTTGCACTACTTGGGTGGCGGAAGCACGCAAAGTAATGTAGATCGAATAGCTTGTTCCATTTTCTTATAATTTTCTTTTATATGAACTTTGTCCAGACAATAGTGAACACAAAAAAAGAATTATCCAATTTGGTGTTGTCGTTCGGAAGTAATGCGCACTAATTATTCCTTAGTACTTCTAATTATAGACGAGCTCGGTGGTCGAATGACTAGTAATGGCACTTTGACTCCAAGACCGCGGGTTCGATCCCCGCACAAGACAAAGAATAGTGTGCATGTACATGTCTGTTTGTCTTGGTCTCGGTGTTTTCTATGTATTATATGTATATATTTCCAAAGAAAATGTCTTTAAGTATAATATCAGCTATCTAGTACCCATAGTACATACAACCTTTGTTTAGTTTGAGACTAGATGGCACTGTGTAATTTGTCCAGGAATATTTATTTATTTGAACTTTCTTTTCAGATCCTGAAAACGGCATGGTCATATTTTACGTTACTGTTAAATATGTATTCACGTTAATGTATTTTTTTAATTCTACACTATTTTATTAGTGATATTATTGATATCCACTGTCAACACGTATAGTTATCAGTTTAATGCACTAACTGTAGAAACTTAAAACAAGACATAAATTGTTGTTATGATTAAGTATTATGGTTACAAATAAATAAAATATACTACTCGTATCATTGAGATATAAGTACGTAATAGATATAAGTACTACGTACTTATATCCAATGACTCGTACATATATATTTACGTTTCTTACAACTGTAACTGTAACTACGGGAAGGAATGGTGGTGAATCCATAAGGATACCAACGTGTTGATTATGTCGGACTCTTACCGACTAAACACCACCTAGGGACTGCTTTTAGCCTTACGGGGCCTTAAAAGTAGGGGACGGGGCGACGCAAGGACGGGGCGACTTTTGTCCCTCACTGGTGGATATCGCAACTTTTTTCGTCATGTCCTCCATTGGGGGACAAACGGTGGAGGACAGGGAGAATAGAGGGACGGATCGATCTGTATTCGATACTCATAGCTATTGCCATAGAATAAAAAAACTACTTAGTTGGTATTTCCACGATTAAAATAAATTGCTAATTTATAGTCATCGTTGCAGTCAATTTAGGGCATAGGAAGTGACATTTATATAATATATAGGCATGTTTGGTGATAAACGTAACCTTATCAGTAGTTTTTAAATATAATTTCGCGGTATCACCAGTCCGCGGACGTAATACCAGCCGGCCAGTATCTTCTTGTGTATAATGTGGAGTAAATGTGCAACGTTTAATGTGAATAAAATACAATGTTTGGGAAAAATAAGGTATGTGTCTTAGGCATTTCCCACCATAAAGTTTACGTTGAAATTAGATTTTCTATTCACAAATGACTTTTAGAAGTTAGTTAAAAGTATAGTTTAGGTATAATGAATGACTTATACCTAAATCTAATATACAACTATCCAATTTTATTACGAACCCTACCATACATTTCTTTGAATACAAGAATTCGTAAAAGTGTAAAAAAAATAAACATTACAATAAAGGAAGTTACTAGAAATTTATTTTTAATTAAACTACTATCTAATAATACTATCTATTAATAAATTGCCTTTTTATTAAATTTATATTTTTAGTAGGTAATTCAATTTTAGATAGTTTAAAATAATAATACTTACTCAGAAATAATTCATTATAAAATAGATTAGATAGCAAAGCCTAAACTAATCTCTTTTGTGGGTAATTTTGAAATTTATGATCACAAGAATTGTTCTGAATGAATTTTGCATAAACAAATAGTTTCTGTCATCAAGCAGCTGAGCACTGTGAGGGGACCGTAAATCAACAGTAACAAACGGAGCCAAAATAAGACACTGAAGAACATAGTAAGCGATGTGCCAGCAATAATCTTTTTAAACGACGTTCGAATGACCCCAACGTTGAACTCCTCTCAATCGAACATATAAAAAAAATTGCTATGTTCAGTGAAATAAAGAATAAAAAACATTTAAGTATTGATGCAACTAAGAAGGCATTGTCTTCTTTACTAGTGTACTAAAAAATATTGTTCGTTCGTTTGTTTGTGAAACTTTATTGTACGCGAGTATATCCCATGAGGGATCTGTACTTAACCGAAAAGAGAGTAAGGTCTGGCAATGGTGTAAATATGAGCAAAATAACAAAAATAAGTACGTTATAATTTTTTTTAACCAACTCCAAACAAATGAGGAGGTTCCCAATTCGGCTGTATTTTTTTTTAATGTTTGTTACTTAATTACTCTGTGATTTATAAACCGATTTGAAATAAACTTTTTTTATTTGAAAGATTATACTTCCAGATTGGTCCCATATTTTTTTCATCATCGTCATCTTCAGCCTGTATCTACCCACTGTTAGGTTCGTTATTTCATTACTCCGTCATAAACCGATTTGAAAAAACTTTTTTTAATTGAAAGAGAAATTCTGGAAGTCTCCGTCATAACTACATTGGAAAATCCATTTGATAATTTAGATAATTTTGTTTATGTATTTTGAATAAATAATTTATACCTACTTTGAACAAAAAAAAACCGACTCCAAACATTACTCTACATTTATGTATGTAGATACAGGCTGATGATGATGAAGATGAAAAAAATATGGGACCAATCTGGAAGTATACTCTTTCAAATAAAAAAAGTTTCTTTATAAATAAATAAAAAAATATGGGACCAATCTGGATTGGTCCCATATTTTTTTCATCATCATCATCAGTCTGGGAGTTTTCTATGTATTATTTGTATGTATTTATTTATTAAAAAATGTACTTAAATATAATATAGTTATCTAGTACCCATAGTACCTACAAACTTTGCTTAGTTTGGGACTAAATGGCCGTGTGTAATTTGTCCAGGAATATTTATTTATTTACTTGTATTCTACTTGTGTACTGTAGATACTTGAACAAAATAATAACCATTTGAGGAAAATAAAGTGTCAAAATAAACAGGAGTGAAACCCATTAAAATCAACGTTTGTCATCATTTGTATATAACGCATTGAAAATTTATACTTATTTTAAATAAAATAGTTGATTTTATCTATTTATAACAAACAAAAGACGCCTAACGAATTAGCTTAAAACTTGACAGAAATTGACACTCATCTAACTTTTTATTTTTATTACGAATTTTAAATCTTTCTATTATAAAAGTTACTTTAGTTCATTTGACAAAATAGGAATGCTTTGATTTATAAAAACCGTTTTTTTTATACTACGTCGGGTGGCAGTCAAGCATACGGCCCGTCTGATGTGAAGCGGTTCCCGTATCCATATTAACGCTCGCAACATAAAATATCGCTCACGCCGCACCGCCACCCCCGCTGCCAATGCAGCATCTCGTTCCTTTCTGGTGACCTCACTCACTCGCAGGAACACAATAACCCTCAAGGGAATTGTTATTTGGCTGCGGTATACTGTGAGGTGGAGGTACATTACAATTAGACTCCCTAACTTTCTTTTCGCCAGAGCTTCGTTTGTCAGTCAGCAGGGTGCACCGCGTGCAGGTGAAGTTGGTTTTGGTTCTAAGATGTTGACGAACCCCTTACACCCCAGAGGTTAAAGTCTAAAAAAGGCCGAAACGTTAGACTATGACTAATATTTTCATAAATGATTTCATTGTTTTCACAAATGATTAATAAAAATCTGTTTTAAGTCCCCATGGACTTACTTAGGTCCCCAAGAGTCGCGTCCAAACGCTTGGCAAACAACGCCCAAACCAGCAAACAACAAAATTCGAGCGTGTGGATGGGTGTTTGTTGTTTGCTGTTTTTGTATCTGTTTGGCAAATACAGGTGTACTGTGTTTGTGCTGGATGTTTGTTGTTTGGCCGTTGTTTGGCAAGCGTCGGGACATAGCTATAGATATGTAAAATCCGTGGTACACGGCGGTTGAACTTCGTTTAATTTAGAACATCTCTTTAGGCTTGTTATGCCTTATTTGCCATATCTCTCACACCAAGAGGTGATGTATTTTTTTTAAGTTGTAATAAGGTTATGACCGTATACTTTGATTATTATAATATCTTTAAATGTAACATTTTGTGCTAATTAGATTGCCTTCCGCACACGGAATTGCTTAATATTTTCTAAAGATTCTGGAAAAGTTATCAAGAAATTGACAAGATCCTGACGCCATTCCTGAGAATTTTTAGATATTATCTAAAAATTCGCCGCCATTCCTGAGAATTTTTAAGAATTTCTAGGAATGACGTCCGGATGTTTTTTATCTGAGAGACAAACGAGCATGTGAGTTACCTGATTGAAATCAATCACCACCGCCCATGGAGCAACACCGATCCGACCGATGGTCGCCGATCAGTTGCCAGCATATATACCCCTTTCTTTCTTTCTGGTGACCTCACTCACTCGCAGGAACACAACAACCCTCAAGGGAATTGTTATTTGCCTGCGGTATTCCGTGAGATGGAGGTCGGGCATCTTAAAAAATACACTATGCCCTAGATTAGATAATTATTTAAAAACATTACAATTAAAGTTTCGACAAAGAAACAATCTTAGAGCCGAATAAGTTTTACCGAACATCTGTTATCTTCATAGATTAGATTATTAGTTTGTCAAACTAGTCTTTATCTTTCCGAGCAATACAAAAAAAAAATATTAGGTACATTTGTTTGTTTGTTGTTGCTTATTTCAAGGTTAGCTAGGACGGGACATCCTAGGTTACGATGACTGATTGCTATCAGGCAGGTCGTATACTTTTTCACCTTAGTTGTATAAATAAAACAGTGAAAACAATACCAGAATAGACAAAGTCATCTTCACGAGTACATTTTAAAAAGTAGACATTTGCCCGCAGACAAGTTTGCGTGGGCGAGATGTCCCACAACCCTTAGTTTTTAATAGGAGACACTTGGCCCGTTCTTCTCAACTGGTCCGGGCGAATCTACCCATGTACATTTCAAAAAGTAGACATTTGGCCCGCAGACAAGTTTTTGCGTGGGCGAGATGTCTTACAACCCTTAGTAGGAGACACCTGGCCCGTTCTTCTCAACTGGTCCGGGCGAATCTACCCATGTACATTTTAAAAAGTAGACATTTGGCCCGCAAACAAGTTTTTGCGTGGGCGAGATGTCCCACAACCTTTCATTGCGACCAAGTGGTTCGCATTTAAGAAAGTTTTTCAGGGTGTTAGTGGTACGACATCATCTTTGAAACAAATCCAACCGCATCTCTGTAGAGCTCCGATGAGCTCGGTGGTCGAATGGCTAGCAATAATGGCCATTTTGACTACGAGGTCGCGGGTTCGATCCCCGCATAAGTCAAATATTTGTGTGCATGAACATGACTGTTTGTCTTGGTCTGGGTGTTTTCTTTTTTTTATGCCACTAAGGTGACACACAAGCATACGGTCCGCCTGATGGAAAGCAGTTACCGTAGCCTATGGACGCCTGTAACACCAGCGGCATCACATGCGCGTTGCCGACTATGCGTATTTACGAAAAAAATGTATTTAAGTATAATATCAGTTATCGAGTACCCATAGTACAAGCTTTACTTAGTTTGGACTTGATGGCGGTGTGTAAATTGTCCAGGAATATCCAGGAATATAATCTCTGACAAAAGAACGGGCACAGGGTACATTATAAGCAGGGGAAGACTGGAGAAGTACCTCCACTTTTCTCTTTATTCTCCCTTTCCGATAACCGCAACCAAATAACATTTGGGGTGTAAGTGGTTCATCAACATGTTTGAACCAAAGCCAACTTCACCTGCACGCGGTCCACACTGCTGACTGACAAACGATGCTCTGGCGAAAAGAGAGGTAGGGAGCGTAATTGTAAGCTACCCGCCTGGGGAATGTACCTCCACCTCACAGAATACCGCAGCCAAATAACAATTCCCTTGAGGGTCGTTGTGTTCCTGCGAGTAAGTGAGGGCACCAGAAAGGAAGCGGGGGTGGCGGTGCGCGAGCGATATTTTATGTTGCGAGCGTTAATGTGGCTACGGTAACCGCTTCACATCAGGCGGGCCGTATGCTTGTCTGCCACCCGACGCAGTATAATAAAAAAAAACGTCCTAAAGGCCTAGAGGGTTGTAATGTGTTCCAGCGAGTGAGTGAGGTTACCAGTAGAGAAGGAGTTGCTACAATGGCGAAGGGAGTGACGGCACGTGTGTGATGCTTTATATTATAAACGTATATGTATACGCTACGGCAATCGCTTCCCATCAGACGGGCTGCATGTTTGGCTGCCACCCGACGTACTAAAGAAATCATGACTCAGTAGATGAACTTCTTCAGAACAAGATTTACCGCCATCACGTTATATCGCAATCAGTGTTTAGGTAGTCCATTGTGGAGTACGCTCTAAACCCTCTTCGGTAGATTGCTTACAGGGGCGCCGACTCCGTGGGTGCTCGGGTGCTCGAGCATCCATGAGAAAAAAACAGTGCCCGAGCACCCCTGAGAATAAATAAATATCAAGAAACAGATCAGTAATCGCCTTTTAGGGATCGGCGTTTTGTCATTACCCGACGACCCGTTTAGCACAGTGGTTCTAAACCACCGCCGGTTGAGACCCAAGGGTCAAAAGTCAAAAGTCAAAATATCTTTATTCCTTGGACTTTATAAAGCACTTAGAAATGTCATACAAACTAAATATAAGAAACATGTGTAAATCATTACTACTCTAAATCCGCAGAGCTTAGATTCACTTTCATCACACTATCTTGAATGTGAAAGTGAATTTAAGTGCCAGTTCCGGCGACGGGGCTTCTTGAGAAGAACTGGCAAGAAACTCAAGGCCGACTCTTTTAATTGCCAATATCGTTACATTAAATACAAATACAATCATTAATATAACATAACAAGAGCAATTCATTTCCAAATACTTTTATCATTTATGTAATCTGAGATACAATAGTAATCCTTTTGACATAGTCTAGTTTTGATAAATCTTTTAAATTTACCCATGGATAATTTAAACGCGTCATTTGGAAGTTTATTGTAGAAGCGTATACATTGACCTGGGAACGAGTTAGAGATTTTATGGAGCCTAGTAATATGCATAGCGAGTTTGTTTTTATTTCTTAAATTTAATTGATGGAGATCACTGTTTTTCCTAAATTTAGTTTGATTTTTATGAACGTAAATAAGATTTTCATAAATATATTGAGAATGTAATGTCATAATATTTATCTCTTTAAATCTATTTCTCAGTGTCTCCCTGGGACTCATCATATAAATAGCACGGATAGCTCGCTTCTGGAGCACAAAAATTGAGTCTACATCCGCAGCACTACCCCAAAGCAATAAACCATATGACATAATGCTGTGAAAATAGCTAAAATAAACTAAACGCGCAGTGTCAACATCAGTCAGTTGACGTATTTTCCTTACGGCGTAAGCTGCTGAGCTGAGTCTACCTGATAACGTTTCTATATGTGGGCCCCATTGTAATTTAGAGTCTAATGTTATCCCAAGGAAGACAACCTTATTGACCAATTCCAATCTCTCATTGTCCATCACCACACTGGTTTTTACTTGTTTCACATTTTTTGTAAAAAATCTAACATATTTGGTTTTACTACCATTTAAAAGTAGGTTATTAGCACTAAACCAGTTTACTATTTTTGAAAGAGCATTGTTTACATCGTCAATTTCTGATTGTTGTCTATTTACCTAAAAAATTAAAGAAGTGTCATCTGCAAACAATACTATTTCGTGATTATTCTTTACAAGATGAGGTAGATCATTAATGTACACGAGAAACAGGAAAGGGCCCAAAATAGAGCCTTGTGGCACCCCCATCGCTACAGTTGATCCATGTGATCGCTTTCCATTAACATCTACTTTCTGAACCCTATCACTCAGATAAGAAGTAAGAAGATCAAGAGCGATGCCTCTTATACCATAGTGGTGTAGTTTTCTGACTAGAGTTTCATGCTGCACACAATCAAAAGCCTTAGATAAGTCATAGGCGTCCCGTGACTCCTCCCAAGCCTCATATATACATTCTAGTAATTTTACCCCAGCATCACATGTTGACCGTCCATGAGTGAAACCGAATTGTTTAGTGTGCAGCAGATTATTTTCATTAAAGTAATTAAGTAACTGAGCGAGAATTAGTTTTTCAAAAATCTTACTAAATGTAGGTAGTATTGATATTGGTCTGAAGTTTGTGGGGTCTAATGTACTACCTGATTTAAACAAAGGAATAATTTTGCTTAATTTCATCAAGTCAGGAAACACACCACAATCAATACATCTATTAAATATCACAATTAAGGCGGGAGCAACAATGTCAAATAAAGATTTTATAATATGTACGGAAATGCCCCATAGATCAGCCGTTTTCTTAATATTAAGTGATTTAAATGCAACTTTTAAATCAGACTCATTAACATGACGGAAATGAAAATCGTTATAAAATTCAGGCACATTATCTTTAATTAATGACTCTGCAACGGCGGTGGAAGAGCCCAAGGCACTAGTTAAAGTGACAGGGAAAGCAGAAAAAAATCTTTCAAAAGCATTGGCAACTTCTAAATCTGACTTGGTAACATGACCATCGATACTTAATTTAAACTCTGAATCCTTTGTCCTACCCTTCCCAGTCTCTTTATTGATAACCGTCCAAGTGGCTTTAATTTTATTACTACTATGTCTAATTTTTGATTTAATAAATATAGATTTTGCTACTTGACAAACGCGTTTGAAAATTTTCGAATATGATTTTACATGTTCTTTAAATTCTTCACTATTATTGAATTGTCTTTCATAGTATAACATGTATAGTGCCACAAACTTATCTGGCCAGGTGGCGGGGGCGGTGCGATCGACTTAAGTGCTGCCATTAAACGAAATGCCGCCCGTTTTAGAGGAAACATAAAAATCAAAGAAATATATACACTGTTAAAATAAATTAGCATTGATATACTTATTAATTGTGTTGTGTAGTGTTTCAATTAAATATCAATTGCCTTCTATTTTTTGTTGATTAGTTTTAAAAATGAACCACGTTAAGTCGCGATCATAGCTATTATATAATATTAGAGAGTTATAATATTGCACAGAAACAACTCGTTGACGATTTTTTTGTTGTAAGAAATGAAATATGTGTAGAAAAAGATAATATGTATTTAAAAAAATACACCTCAATGGAATGTGCATACGCGGTAAGTAAATTAATTGTACCTGGCAATACTACATTCCAAGATGGCGACTTTAGTTCCAAATTTGGCCACCGGGTCAGATAAGTTTGTAGCACTGTACAAAGTTTGCCTACTCTTATAAATACCTACGGTTGCCCAGTCACCAAAGACAAGGCTATTGGTAAAAGTAATTTCCTTGGAAGTAAATATTGATTTAAATTCGTGAAGAAATGCATTAAAAAATGAATTATACATCAAGTTAGGTTCCAAGTCATTATCTAAAAACGGTAAGTTACTAGTTAGGTTTACTCTCATACGTTCTAAGCGACTCACTGTTACTGGCACAAAAGTAATTTTTGTCTTGACAACATTTTTATTATTTATTTTAATACTTATCATTTGCCCAGAATGATCAGAATCCAATTTATTAATAATACTTTTTTGGGTTGGACTAATATCTGTATATATATTATCTAAGCAGGTAGCCGTGGTGGCACTTATTCTAGTAGGCTCCAAGGTCGCCGGTTCGATTCCCGCACCAACACAAATGTGTGTTGATGAAACAGATATTTGTGTTGGATCACACTTCGGCACTTTTTCGAGTCATCATATGAGCATGAGCACCCATGAGGTTTTCTAAAAGCCGGCGCCCCTGATTACTTATCATAGTTATATATTATTAGTAGATTATTACAGTGTGATGCAATGCTACAGACAGATAAGGAATCTACAGAATATCACAAACCAAATAACATGTGACATTTTTAATTTAAACGTTGGTACAGCTGTATCTATATGTATTGTTGGTATCTATGCATATTAATTCTACTGTCGAAATATAGTTAACTCGTCAATCGAAGGAATTTTAGAACGTACTCCACCACGCTGCTCAACTGCGTGTTGGCTGAGGCCAGCGTTTTCGAGCACTTGCATAAAATTAAAAAAAAACATCGGCAAACACGCGCAGCATTTGCCACCATAGCGAATTTTTTTTTTCGAAATCCCAAATTGAAGTCGGAAAACCAAGGTCACTTTGCATTACTACTTTTTGATGCTCTACACGAATCCGAAGTCAGAATTTCTAAATTTTGAGTTTCATGGCAACGGACAGACAGAACGGCGACCGGACGAATTGATAAGCTCAATGAATTTCGCTGAAAATGTATTCGTACTATTGCCGGTATTCTTACGTCGCCGCATCGTCGTGTAAGGTGGAAGTACTTTTTCCATTGGGGAGCTCGATGGTGTCGTAGCGCGTGTCAGTCTAATCGAACACGCAAGTTAAGCAACGTCAACCGTAGCCTGTCCATGGATGGATCTTTTAGATTTTGGGGTGTAAGTGTTTCCTAAACATCTTTGAACCAAAGCCAACTTCACCTGCAAGCGGTGAACCCTGCTCTGGACACGCACCCTATACCTAACAGCTAATGCGCCCCGTGTGCCAACCTTCCGGTTATATCACGGGGGATGCGAGTCTCTCGTCCAGTAAATCAACCAGACGAGAGGACCTTTTCCTGCACCGCTTTTTGCGCTCGGTAAACCAACCGAGCACGCAAGCGTAGCAGTAGCAGGTCTTACTCCGCTTTCACCTGCATGCAGGCTACTTACGTACTCTTAAGTCGAGTAGCTCGTGGCGACCGACGCTCGGAGAACCCAAGCATCGGGGCCCTACTACCACTCCCCATTCTCCATGATGGGTAGCCGGAGCTGTATGGCACGCTCACATCCCGGCGCACAAGTACAAGTACAAGCGCGCCTAGTGTTTCTGTACCCACACTGGGGCGCCGGATAGCCGGCTCCCTGATTTCCTTGACAGGTACCGGAGCTGTATAAGGCGCGCTCACTTCCCGACGTCCTCCAAAGAAGAAACGCCTACCCCGAGCCTACGGTAGGGTGACCGGGGTGACGGAAGCGAACGCCCGTCAACCTCCTTGCTCAGCAGGCAAGTACCCGAGCCGCGGCGTCAGCTGGGAAGCCGACGACCGCTATAAGGGCCGCTCCAAGCCCCGTTGAGAACCACTGTGGCGGCCCTTCGCCTTAGGCCAGTGATAACCAACTCGCTACGCGCGAGGCCGAGCGCCCGGCCGACAATATGGCCAGGCAGACGAACATGCCCGACCTCTGTAGCTAAACCACATGCGCGTGAGTGTTTACACGCACATAAAGCCACCTCGAATCCGAACCCATGACTGGCAAATTGGGCTGCCGCCAGTCCCCGAGGTACCCTGATCCAAACAGGGGGACCCGTAGTTCCCCCTGCGAACTCTCCACAGTCGGGTACTCCGTGGAGAGTATCGTGGAGAGTAAGAGTATCTGCTCTGGACAAACGAGGCTCTGGCGAAAAGTGAGGTAGGGAGCGAATTGTAAGCTACCCGAATGGGGAATGTACCTCCACCTCAGAATACCGCAGCCAAATAACAATTCCCTTGAGGGTTGTTGTGTTCCTGTGAGTGAGTGAGGTCACCAGAAAGGAAGGAGATGCTGCGATGGCAGCGGGGGTGACGGCGCGCGAGCGATATTTTGTGTTGCGAGCGTTAATATGGCTACTGTAGCCGCTTCACATCAGGCGGGCCGTATCCTTGTCTGCCACTCGACGTAGTATAAAAAAAAAGATCAAAGCGGGATTAAAATCTAGCATCGCTGAGTTCATTTTCCATCCACAACTTTTCGTCACTCCTCTGTTGTGTTGTGTTGAATTTATTTATTGCTGTAAAACGCAATGTGGCGCCATCTACCTGTTAAGAATCATACTACTGAGCTGGCATAGCAAAGCAAGCCCGTCGTTATTCAGCTACTTTTTGTAAAACCAAAGATAAGTCCAACTCGCCAGAATACACGGGAGGTACATTTTCCTTTTTCCATTTCATGTTTCGGGACAGGGGCCCACCACACATTGCCACCACTGTGTCTCGTGTGTAGACAGGATTAACAGCGGCGACCGCCAAAAAAAGGCAATGAACAACGAAGTCCATTGCACTCCCTGGGGTAAGACCACGGCTGCCTAGGAACTCATAACGAATTTAATCAGAATAAGTTTGTAGGAGTATGAAGCTTTTGGAATTTGACTTCCCCTCTTAGCAATTTGAGAGACATAAATATGACAAATGAGGCATTAAAAAGTTTCATGTTTAGGCGAAATACTTCTTTTCTTTTACTACAAAAACACGTACTTATGCTTGTTTGTCATTCGATGTAGTAGTACATCGGATGTAGTAAACATCGCCTCACATTAGACGGGCCGTATGCTTGTTTGTCATCCGATGTATACTACGGCCCGTCTGATGTGAAGCGAAATGAAATGAAATATGTGGATGAGCCGCTTACACCCCATATTTTACATCATAAATCTTTTAATTTACAGGGAAACTTATAACAAATCTTTAAAATAGCATGGTATAACTCTCAATATTCTGCTTATTTGCAGTTGAATTGAAAGACTATTTTTTGCAACTAAATATTCTATTGAAAAAACTGGAGCGGTGCTGCTCTCCGGTTTTTTATTTTGTCAATTTTTTTAAAATATTATAAAGTTGATACTGTTGATTGTTGGCACTTGGTGGAACATTATTATCATAATGTTATAATAAAACACTTGTAGGTACTATTCCACTTAATTATATTTAATTTTACCGACCGGTTTCGCCGCTAAGGCATTATCAAGGTAAACAGATGGTATATGAGTTTTTATTATCAGACTCATATACCATCTGTTTACTTTGATAATGCCTTAGCGGCGAAACCGGTCGGTAAAATTAAATATAATTAAGTGGAATAGTACAAGTGTTTTATTATAACATTATGATTAAATATTACCTCTCTCGTATCCATTGTACTTTTTTCTTTTTTTTTTTTTTTTATACTACGTCGGGTGGCAGACAAGCATACAGCCCGCCTGATGTGAAGCGGTTACCGTAGCCATATTAACGCTTACAACATAAAATATTGGTCTCCTTCCTTTCTTTCTGGTGACCTCACTCACTCGCAGGAACACAACAACCCTCAAAAGAATTGTTATTTGGCTGCGGTATTCTGTGAGGTGGAGGTACATTCCCCAGTCGGGTAGCTTACAATTACGCTCCCTACCTCTCTTTTCGCCAGACCTTCGTTTGTCAGTCAGCAGGGTACACCACGTGCAGGTGAAGTTGGCTTTGGTTCAAAGATCTTGATGACCCACTTACACCCCTTATATGAAAAATACATGTATATGTATAGAAGTTTTCAACAGATTGCTTCGGCACCTGCATTCGGCAGCTAAGGACAGTTACTTGCAACACCCTGGATCAGAACCGCTCACCAATGCCAACCTCGGCTATGTGCTTGAGCAAACTGCTCACCGCTTCCCCGGCAGGGTCGCCATTCGCTCTGTATACGAAGACATTACTATGACCTATGAACAACTGTTGACACAAGTGAGTATGTACACAGCCTGATGAGGGTAAACAGATTTTGTAGGATGGCAGACGAGCATATAATCCGACTGGCTGCGGCATATCTACATATACGGTACGGTCACAACCAATACACGCTTGCCATACAAAAAGTATCGTCCGCGCTTTCTCACACCCATTTCTAATGCAGTTTCCCCTCATGAGGGTACTTTCATAATTTTGTTTTATCATTATTTTTGCTTCCTACTCATACTGTATAGTCCGATAGAGTCAAAATTTTATATTTTATTTATTAATTTTTATTCCGACTTTAATAACAAGCCGGCAAATATTGTGGTGTTCCTCAATTTCTTCATATAAGTCCGTTACTTCATAAAAAACCGATAGTGCAATTTTACTTATGTACCCCGCACAGATTATGTGATATCTGTGGTATCATTAAGTGACTGAATGGCATGACTGTTTTTTTTATACCACTGATAATAACCAGCTATTGCAGCCTATAGATTCCAGAATACCAGATGTATCTATCATTCACATATTTCAGACTTTCTTTGCTTCTTTCTTGAAAAACACAATACTGTTATCTCTTGGAAAAGCTGGCAGGAAGTTCATTTCACAACTAGAGACTTTTGCGGAAAACCCCTGGAACAGCACTGTATGGTACCATTTTGACTCCAGAGTATGATTATGGATGAAATCCCTACCGATAGCAAGCGGTGCCTTTGACATCATAACAAATAACTCCGACGAACACAACCCAAGTTACGTTATATAAACGGTAGAACACACAAAGTCTGTATATTAGTGATTATCAAAGTGCAAGTGCAGATCTATATCGACCGCCAGTAAATGTCATTAATAGAAATTCATATATTAGTAGCACATAGATTACGAAAACCAGAAAATGTCTAAGTAAGGGGTCTACGAATGTCACCACATTCACAAAACAAAATGCATTGAGATCTGTGTATTTTTACTAAAATATTAATGATTTCAGGCAGATTCCCTAGGATGTGCTTTGCGAGCCCAGGGTCTACAGAAGGGAGATAGACTGGGCATCTGGTCTCACAACACGGTTATGCAGATCGTCGCAATCGTAGCGGCTGCAAGAGTGGGTCTCATATCGGTAAGTAACTCTCTCTCTCTCTCTAGAAATCTTACCATTTGTGATGCTATTAAGATTGATTAAGAAATAAATTCTCTCTGAAAGAGCAGCGGCCGATATAGCCGATTCTCCCCGACGAGGACCCGATGGCGGGGAGTTTCGTAACTGGAACTACGGGTTCGGCTGTTTGGATTAGGTTACGTCGGGGACTGGCTGACATGCTCATAATTTGCCAGTCATGGATCCGGATTCGAGGTGGCTTTATGTGCGTATAATCACTCAAGTGCATGTGGTTTAGCTAAAGAGATTGAGCATGTCCGTCCGCCTTACCATAGTTGTCGGCCGGGCGTTCGATCTCCCGCGTAGCGAGTGGGTGGCTGCTGGCCTAAAACAAATCTACTGCTACGGAGGTTGCCCACGGGGCTCGGAGCAGCCTTAGACAAGGCTTGCTTTCCCATGCCGGCTGCGCCGCTCGGGAACTTGTCTGCTTAGTAAGAGGATGACGGGCGATCGTTTCCGTCTACCCTAACACCCTACTGTAGGCCAAGTTTTGCTGGCGTCGGGAACTGAGCATGCCTTACAGTTCCGGTTTCTGTCATGGGCGTCAGGCAGCCAGCTATCTAGCGCCCAAGTGTAGGTACAATTACACTAGGCGTACAGAGTGCATCGGAAAGTGAGCGAGCGACCCTCTTTAAGAGAGCTCGCCTTACAGCTCCGGTATCCATCATGGAGATTTTTAGGGTTCCGAACCTCAAAAGGAAAAACGGAACCCTTATAAGATCACTTTGTTGTCCGTCTGTCTGTCTGTCTGTCTGTCTGTCTGTCTGTCTGTCTGTCTGTCAAACATTTCTATGTCGAGAATGCGTGGAGGTATCAAGCTGAAATTTGAACTGTATACACAGGTCTACGCTCCCATGAAGTTAAAAAAAAATCAAACTGCTAAGTTTACGTAGAAAAAAGTTACGGCCGTTTATTCAGCAAAAAACACATATTTCGACACACTCAAAGGAATCAAAACCTATAGGGTACTTCCCGTTGACCTAGAACTATGAAATTTGGCAAGTAACATCGTTATAGACTACAAGTACAGGAATAAATCTCAAAACTATACATTTGTAAATAGATCTAAAAAAATTGGGGGTCTATATTTTTTATAGGGTGTCGAAATTTCAAATTGAAACTACTAGTTCAAATGGGGTATCATATGAAAAGGCTTGATGTACACATTGCAAAATATATTTTATTTATTTTTTTCGACGCATTATTTCTTATTTATAATGAAAAATATCAAATTTAATAATGATACTACGTACCTACGGAACCCTCCGTGGGCGAGTCCAACTCGCACTTGTCCGGTTTTTTTTTAATGGCACTGATTACGTAATCTGCAGAAAAGATATAAGGGCTCTTAACCATAGGGTAAGTAAAATAAAATCTTCGATTATAATATAGTTATTTATTACATAGATTTGCTTTTAGGTCCTAATGAACCCCGCATACGAAACATCGGAAATTAGTTATTGTATCAATAAGACAGGAATCAAAAGTCTGGTCATACCTAGCAGTCTACCAAACAGAGATTATTACGGCAAGCTTGCTGAACTAGTGCCTGAGCTACGGACGTCCAAACCAGGTTCCTTGGTATCTCAATCATGCCCTACCCTGACTACTGTCATTCATACTGGAAAAGAGAAGTTATCGTGAGTAAATTAATTAATCTTCTGTACCTATAAAAGAGAAAGTATGTATGTATGCCGGACCGATTTCAACGAAATTTTCAGACAATCTTTAGATTGACCCAGCGGATAATCCTGCACCCCTGGACTACGCGGGCGAAGCCACGGATAACTAAGTGGCTCACCACGATCTTTCTTTATAGCCAAAGCCAACCTCATTTGCTCGTGGTGCACCCAACAAAGCTCTGGCGAAAAGAGAGGTAGGAGATATAGTATTTTGTAAGCTGCCCGACTGGAGAAATACAAGCAAATAACAATTCCTTTGAGGATTGTCGAGTTCCTATGAGTGAGTGAGGTCACCAGGAAGGAAGTAGTTACTGCGATGGCGGTGGACGAGCGATTTTTCATGTTACGAGCGATAATATGACTATCTGCCGCTTCACATTATAAAAATATGTACGGCGTATTATAAAAAGGTATATATATTTAGATAGCATGTTTTAACGAGATAGATGGATAAAGTACTATGTTCCAGAGGCACAATATCTTGCGACTCGCTGATCACTCACAGCACCACGGAAGCCTCCAGATTTTGCAATGAAGTGAAGCCCGAAGACGGGAGTGTCATTCATTTCACTTCGGGCACTACGGGTTAGTAGGTATTAACACTATCATTTATTCTGTGGTTTTATTCGGGACGGGGGCCCACCACACATTCCCACCACTGTGTCTCCTGTGTAGATTTAACAGCGACGACCACCAAAAAAGGCCGAAGTTCTTTATTGCTGTAAAACCGCAGTGTGGCGCCATCTACTTGTTAAGTATCATACTACTGAGCATGCATAGCAAGCCCATCATTATTCAGCTACTTTTTGATAAAACCAAACTTCGCCAGAAAACACGGGAGCTGCATTTTTCCTTGTTTGTTTCACGTCGTTGTGGGCGGGGGCCCACCACACATTCCCACCACTGTGTCTCCTGTGTAGCCAGGATTATCAGCGGCGACCGCCAAAAAAGGCAACGAACAATGTCCATTGCAGTCCCGGGGGCAAGACTACGGTTGTCTTGGAACTCACAACGAATGTAATAAGAAGAAATTAGTAGGAGTAAGAAGGTTTTCGAATTAGACTTCACTCTCTTTCTACATACACTTTTTTTAACTTATATGTTTATTATACATAGAGGTGGTATATTAAGGTGTAAGAGGCGCCATCTATAGAGCATGGACAGACGCCTGCCATAACTGCTCCTATTGCTCGTTATTCGCGGCAGACGGTGGCTCGCCACTCACTAGATGGTCCCCCGAAATGCCAGAAAATCGGCTGGGGACAACACCGATGTAATAGTTATTTCCAGTCTTATAATAATTACCTATAAAATTAATTGAAATACAATGCTTAAATAAATACAAAAAGAACCATAATGGATTGAATAAGGTTCAGTAATTTCCAGGTATACCAAAGGCTGCGCTTGATTCCCACCTTGGAGTAGTGAACAACACATATTTCTCAGGAATAAGGAATACATTTAATGAGGGCCACCACACTATTTGCATTCAGGTTTGTACAACCTGTCATTACCGTCACTACGTTTATAATCTCCCGCCGCGATAAATTTGGGCTTCTTCAGGCTAATCTCAAAAACTACTGACCGGATTTTCATACAAACTGACAAATATCACGTAATTTTACATTATTTCATTAAAGCACCGTCGTGCGGCTTCTGTGTGCAAGTATTAACGGTTTAGAGTGGCTAAATCAGAGCGAAGTTGAAGGAGCAGGCGATTTCACTGAAAATCCTTCGATATGTTGGCTCCAATAGTCACTCTTTTTATAATTTTGGTGTGTAAGTGGTTCATCAAGATCTTTGAACCAAAGCCAACTTCACCTGCACGTGGTGCACCCTGCTGACTGACAAACGAAGCTCTGGCGAAAAGAGAGATAAGGAGCGTAATTGTAAACTACCCGACTGGGGAATGTACCTTCACCTCACAGAATACCGCAGCCAAATAACAATTCCCTTGAGGGTTGTTGTGTTCCTGCGAATGAGTGAGGTCACCAGAAAGACAGGAAGGAGATGCTGCGTTGACAGTGGGGGTGGCGGCGCGCGAACAATATTTTATGTTGCAAGCGTTAATATGGCTACGGTAACCGCTTCACATCAGGCGGGCCGTATGCTTGTCAGCCACCCGACGTAGTATAAAAAAAAAAACTCTAGAGACCGTGCACGACTGTCCAATCTGCGTAAAAAATGCCTCACGTAATTAATGGACGTCCCCTGATAGGTCCTGTGTAACTGCGATCGAAACTATCAATTTGTCTATAGTTTACTCTGTCTACGAATCTAGTGCAATACTTATAAAGAAGAACCTGAAATAATGATAGTTATATTTAAGTATTTCGCAGGTACCTGTGTTCCATGCGCTCGGATCTATAGTCACAGTGCTCGGGGGCTTGCGCCATGGGAGTACCTTAGTGCTCGCAGCGCCTATCTACGATGTTGACGCTAATGTTAAAACTTTAAATGGAGAAAAGTAAGTAAATAATAATAACTTTGTTTATTCTTCTTACACAATATACAAGATACATAAATACAGCACCATCAAATTAGCCATATATACTCATACATGACATTGTAACCTGATTTCGTAAGGAGATTGTACCTGAAGTAGCCTTTAGGAAGCCTGTATTACCGATCGCGAGGTTCGCCATTTTCTTGTAAAAGTTTTATTTGTGTCGAATGGTTCAATAAAATTGGTTGTCTGTAAAGTCGGTTTATGGATGATAATTTTACGTGATAACGTCATAAGAAAACATCGGCCGATGGAGTGGAAGAGAGATAGTTTGTTCCGCGTTTGTTTGTTTTCAGCATATCGTCTCACTTAGAGATTGCAAACCGGGCCCGGCCATTCATACCGGACCCGGTGACCGGGCCCGGTAGGTACGAAAACTGTGGCACGGAAGCCCAAACTTGTAGAAAATTGGCATGGTAAGCGCTGCGAACCGCGAGTTTCTTATTCTAATACTATGTTTTCAAATAGTTACAATAGTATTAGTAATTTTTTAACTTTAAGCAAACAGGTCTTTCTCTTTACTCTGTATAGTATTAGCAATTAAATTGCGGGCGACTTCTTAAATAATCTGACTACTTTCCAAACTCTCTTTTTCTCGAAATCCTCTAAATTCAGGCGTTTCATCAGCGTGGAAGATCATTTCTATCCTAAACTTAATTACTGAATACTAATGCTTGCTTAAACTTAATTAGTAACACTAATGTTACTATTCCGTTCATAAGTTAAACTAACTAATTCTGTATCGTGATTTTGAGACTGATTAAGATTGATTATTGTTGATTTGCTGGTTTGAAATAAATATTATTCCGTAACCTTGAATCATTGTATTTTTAAAGCAAATTTTCATAAAATACTTTAAAGGTTTCATCCTAACACATAAACCCGGGTTGGCGGCGAATGTTACCGGACCCGGCCGGGTTGAAAAACATACCGGGTTGCAATCTCTAGTCTCACTCACAACAACGAATTTAATCTCAAGAAATTAGTAGGAGTAAGAAGCTTTTGGAATTTGACTTCCCCTCTTAGCAATGTAAGAGACAGCAATATGGTAAATAAGGCATTAAAAGCCTAAAGAGACGACTAGTCAAGTGAAGCTCAACTGCCGTGCACCATATAGCACTATTGGACTATGCTATTGGGGACCTGAAACATTGAGTTGCTACCTAACCGTAAAATGTATTTATGCTAATTTAACAGATGTACAGCCATCGTTGGTACCCCGACGATGTACGTGGATATGTTGGCGAACGTAAAACACCATGGAATTGATCCTTCGAGCCTGAAGATGGCGCTGGTGGCGGGTGCCCCCTGCAGCCCCCAACTTCTGCGAGACATGAAGAAATATCTTAATGCCGAATCAGTATTGGTATAACAATAAATTATGTTATTAAAATTGCTAAAACTAGGAGTAATAAGTGAATGATATTTTAAGTTACAAGATTAAATAAGTGTACAGTGTAAAATGTAAAGGAAATTGTAATAAAATTATTTCTATTTCTAAGAGAGAAAAAAAAAGGATCTGCCTAGCAAGAATTTAAATGCTTTCATGGTAGATCCAAACCACTGCAAATATAAAATTTTACTGGAGGGACAAATGTACTTAACGAGGACAAATGTATTCATTAAATTAGTAAACACTGAGCCAAGACATTATATTGAAACCACAGTATAATTAATAGTAATACGTAGTGAAACGTAGCACTACGTCTATTGCGATATTTCATTCAAGAAAAATCTAAAAACCTCTCTTTTGAAAATTCCAGAAAAATCACATGTAATGCACTTGAACCCTAGAACCGCCGAAGGAACGAAGTATTGTTCATTTATAATATTATTAAAACTCACGTGAGACATTATACTAAATTAATTAAATAAATTAAACGGGTCACTCACGTCTTTTTGTAGGGAAAGCCTGATGAAGGTCTCTTTTTGAGATCGAAACTAGTCGGCTTTCCCGACAAAAAGACGTGAGTGACCTGTTTAATTAATTTAGTATTGTTCATTTTTAAATAAAGGGTTATTCCAATATTTAGGTACCCTTACTTCAAGACCTTCAACGCGATGAATAACTCGTTTGTATTTATATTTCTTACACAGAGTTTATACGGTATGACGGAAGCAACAGCGGCCATATTGCAATCCTTGCCGGATGACAGCACAGATGTTGTGGCAGACACCGTCGGCTACATACAAGATCATGTCGAAGTAAAGGTAACTTTTTTGTTGTCCTCAACCCTTATTCATCCCACTTGTAGAGCATACTCCACCACGCTGCTCAACTGCGGGTTGGTGAGGGTAACTTTTTTTTTTATACAACTAAAGTGGGAAACAAGCATACGGCCCGCCTGATGGAAAGCAGTTACCGTAGCCTATGAACGCCTGTAACACCAGGGGCATCACACGCGCGTTGCCGACCCTTCACTTCTTCACGCCCTTTTGAAGAACCCCATGCTGTAGTCTCCTGAGAAAACCTCGACAGGCAGTTCATTCCACAGTTTGACAGTACGCGGGAGAAAACTTCTCTGGAACCGCACAGTACGCGACCACTCAGGCTCCAATGTGTGAGGATGAATTCCCTGTCGATGGCGAGCGGTGCGACTGTAGAAAGAGGCCGTGGGCATCATGTCAAACAACTCCTCTGAACACACCCCACTTTTACATATCCGTAAACTGCTTTCTGCATCTACTGGGATAAAATATATCCTATATGTTAATCCACAATTAATTCTATCTATATCCCTTCACTCGTGGAAGAGTAACAAACGTCCTTACATGACTTGTCGAGCCCGGTGGTCCAATGGCTAGCAACGGCTACTTTGACTCCGAGGTCGCGGGTTCGATCCCCATATAAAAGGTATTACATTTTTATTTTGTTAATTTTGAAACAAGACCAAAGACTATATAGGTATATTTACAATCAGGTAATATTATTATGTATCTATCTCTCTTGATTCACGGGTCAAGCCCGGTCATTTGATAGGCGTGCGCGGGGACATGGACACAACGCGTAGAGACCCCTTCGAGAAGTTTGTTGTAATGTTGTACGTTTTATTATGTATAATGATATAAATAAAGAAAGTTGCCTATTAGATATCGATCTTAAAGGGTTGTGTAAAATTCTTATTATTTTATTTCCAATTGTAGGTAGTTGATGAAAGTGGTAATATAGTACCATATGGCAGCGCAGGCGAATTGGTGGCTCGTGGCTACAACATAATGATTGGCTACTGGGACGACCCCAAGAAGACCAAAGATGCTCTTACTGAAGATGGATGGCTATCCACTGGGTACATATCTTTAAAATCTATTTACAATTCAGAGGATTTCCATCCTCGTTAAAAATGGCGCTTGCCCATCTGTGTTTCTTTTTCATGGCTTAGTAATACGGCCCACCTGATGGAAACAATTACCGTAGCGTATGAACACCAGGGGCATCACACACTTGTTGCCGACCTTGTAAAAACCTCTTCACGCCCTTTTTGAAGAACCCCATGCTTTTAGTCTCCTGAGAAAACCTCGACAGGCAGTTCATTCCACAGCCTGACAGTACGTGGGAGAAAACTTCTCTGAAACCGCACAGTACGTGACCATTTATGTTCCAATGTGTGAGGATGATGGTGGCAAATAATGTACTTACCTATCGGACTTAAAGAAAATGGATGATTGTGACAATGTATTTATATTCTTCGTCTAATAAATAAAATTATGTTGCACAGAGACAAGTTCACGATTAGTGAAGACGGGTACGGCCGCATAGTCGGCAGACTGAAAGACATCATCATCAGGGGAGGAGAGAACATCGCGCCCAAAGAGATCGAGGACCTTCTCAACACCCACCCTGATATTATAGAGAGCCAAGTGAGTAAAAAATCAAAATGAGCGAGTGATATTTTTTAGTCTGCAAGCGTTTATAACGCCACGTATACGCTCGGACATAGAATATTCTGTGTACCTAGAGTTAAAAGTTAAAACCATATCATGCTTGGTAGTTGCAGTCTGTTTTCAAACCTTACGATTTCGTATGGCATTTTAAATAAACTCCATCTCTACTCCATCGAACGCCTGTAGTTACTCGCCTCACAATAGAGGCGAGTAACTACAACCCCGAATCCTCCCTCATGACGACCTCGACCGCTCTGTCAAGAGTGTAACGAAGAACAAGAATTAAATAAAAATTCTTACAGCGAACAGTGTGCGTTAATTTCATTCATTATATATAGTGTTACGAGTATACGAGAAGTGTCGGCTACCTCAGTGTTCCGCAAAGTGTGCGCCGCGGCACACTGGTGTACCGTGGTCATTAGTTGGTGTGCCTCGGAAAAATAAGGCTACAAGTATAGACGGCCGGAAGAAAAATTCTTACACAAATAAAAAGTGATTTTTCACTTATGGTATACCTCCAAAAATTTTCGTTTTCCTATATGTACATTAACGCAAAAAGTCTGCGGAACACTGGGCTACCTGACGTACTCAAATCGAACGAGCAGTAGAATTGGGTTTATACCAAAAGCCAATTATAACAATGCAGTTGAATATTCTGGCATTAATAACTAGTTTTATATGCCAAATGCATATAAACTATAATAATAGCAATCAGGTAATCTGGCGAACCTCTCTCTGTCTGTGTGTGTGTGCGTATGATTTAAGAATTAAATGTGACGAATCTACAGTGCAGTAAGTACACTCGTTATTAGGGTATCTTCTTCAACAGGTGGTAGGAGTGTCAGATGAGAGGGTAGGCGAAGAGTTGTGTGCTGTGCTGCGAGTCCGCGAGGGCGCATCCATTAATCTGGACGACATTAAACAACACTGCAGCAATCGCATCGCCAGGTTCAAGATCCCGCGGCTTCTGAAGATTGTCGAAGAGTTTCCCAAGACCGCCTCCGGGAAGATACAAAAGTTTAAGATCAAAGATATGATCGAAGCTGGAAAACTATAACAGTAACTAAAATTATCCTGTCGTATCTACAGGGTAATAACCATAGATAACAGAATCTGTTATTACCATAGGGTAATAACAATACTTTTAATTATGGGAATCTTCTCTAATCTATAAGATACGTCGTCGGTCGGTTCAAAACTTAGGCGGTCCTCACACGCCACGCAGCGCAGGACGACGGAACTAGAGATATTCTGCGGCGCTGAGAAACATTGTCAGTATATTGTACCGCACGTATTTTCTGTATAAACTCTGATATTTCGGTACAATGGTAAAAAACTCAGTTCCCTACCAGATCGCGTCATCTTGAATGCTCCTTCACTAGGAGCATTCGCCTGTAATGTAACATCATAGATTCGATTTTAAAGATTACATTGCATTATGTACTGCTTGTCTGATTGACGAGCATTCGCCTGTCCTGTGGTGTAACATTACAAATTAAATTACTTATGAACATTACTATTTCAAATTCGATTATAGTAATATTTTAAAATCGATTTGAATCGGTTAATAACAAGTGATGTCACAAGTTGTATCAACATATTCCAGATTGCAACCTGTAATGAAGGTTACTTCATTGCCCTCTGTAATGTTCGGTACTCCTTCAATGATGTAATGTAATTCAAATCAATAGCGTTACATTACAGGAGAATTCTGGTGAGGAAGCGCCTTTATGTTACAACCGCTATGTCAAGAGCTTGCTTTTTAGAAATTTTGAATAAGTATGGTATATAATAACATTATTTTGAATAAGTATATGTATTAATATTTCAACTAAACTATCTTTAAAATCTAAATACTATAAGAATTACATTTAAATCTGAAAATAAATGGAAGTGTTACTTTGTTTGTGTATCTTGTAAAATTGTAATGCTTATTTTAATTATTGTATTGTCTATCAATAAATATAGATGTATAATAATATAGATATTATCGATATTAATAAAATATCTATTCCAGTTCCTGTGATAAAACTCTTCAATGTGTTCGATATTGTATGTATATATTATTAGTTTGTAAATGTGTATATTATTTGTGAATAAAAAATCTTTGAATTGAGTATGTAATGTATGTATTTAAGTATGTACCTACGGGACGGGGCCAAATTTAAATTGAAAACTTGTACTATTATAGTAAACTCCGTAACATCTGTATTAGAACGTGTAGTGATGCTAAGCGTTACTACATCGTCTCTTGTAGACAAGCCTCCTGAAGGCCAATTCTCGTAATTTTTCTACGAACGCAGATTGAAAGTTGACCTAATCGAGATTGTGAATTGACTAAAATTATATACTTGATTTCATTAATTAATTATTATCAATTCTTGTTGTTGGCAAAGTAACATTTTTAGTTTGTTTAATTTTCACTCATATTTTGATATAATCCCGCTTAAATTTAATTTTGAAGTTACATATTGTGTTACGAGAATACCAAATGTGACATTTGTGAGATCGAGATTGGATCGAAACTGAATTTTGACTATATTTTAATTACGAGAATTCCCCCTCATCAAACATGGAAAATTCTTCGATCACAGGGTAAACAGTAACAGTAAACCTCTTGAGAAAGTTGTGATTCTTTAAATCTAAATTCTTTAAATTAATATTTTTCTACTTCCCCTGTTGTCATGGATACGCATCGAAATACAAGTTACATTTGCAGTAGTGACACACCCCGGTCACTCCATACAAATGTCGCGTCGTGAACTACCACATAAACAACGATATCTGTGCAGAGCGTAAGTGAGCGTGTGTGCGTATCACGCCATACAAACTGTTCCAGATTTGCTTCAGAGGGGAGGTGAGGTCGACACAGGAGATCGGCAGAGAGTGGCCATACCGTACGTAATTACTTATACTGTGGCATTGACTATTTCAGCAATGACATATATACCCTTACCTATGCACGAAGGTACTTTGTACAGTGATAAGGCCGCCTATTGTAGACAGGTACGTCAAACCCTGTTTCTTTTTTACTGTAAATCTTATTTTGATGTAATAAATGGTATTTTATGTACTGTATTGTTTATTCGTACTACACTTTCCTTTTGATTGAGTGGACTTAAATCATCATCATCATCAGTTCCATTTTAGTCTCCACTACAGGAGCACGACTCTCTCTCGTCCGTCCTGGACGTAAGGAGGATTTAGCCTACACTCCCCACGCTGGCCAGACGGATTGGGGAGGCAAAAGGATTGAAAGGATCTTTGAGATTTTCATTTACATTTTTGACTTTAACGTAAATGAACTTATTTGTTATGTTGATGAATTGTTCTAGCAAAATAGCGACTCTATTCAATTGAATAGAGTCGTTTAGTCATTGGTTTTTTTTTTTTTTTTATAACAGAGGGTGGCAAGCGAGCATGTGGGTCACCTGATGGAAAGCAATCACCACCGCCCATAGAAATCAGCAACACCAAGGGGTCGCCGATCCGTTGCCAGCCTTTTAAGGGAAATATTGACTCTGTTCTTGAAGGCCCCCATGTCGTACTTATTTGGGAATACCGCTGAGGGAAGTTGATTCCACAACTTTACAGTACGTGGTAGAAAATGCCTTAAAAAGCGTACTGTAGTAGATCGCCAAATATCAAGGTGATGTGGATGGAATTTTAATTTTTGGCGAGTTGTACGATAGTGGAACTCAGCGGCAGGTATCAAATCAAATAGCTCATCCGAGCACTCCCCGTGGTACAATTTATATAGAACGCAAAGAGATGCAACATCTCTGCGTGTAGAGAGAGAATCCAGCCGATCAGAAATCATTGGGTCACCGACAATTCGAACAGCTCTTCGTTGTATGCGGTCGAATGGAGCGAGTAAGTACTGGGGCGCACCAGCCCAGAGATGTGAACAGTATTCCATATGAGGCCTAACTTGGGCTTTATACAGTTGAAGGCGATGCTGTGGTGTAAAATACCTTCTGGCTTTACAGATGATGCCAATTTTCCTAGAAGCCAATTTGGCCTTGCACTCCAAGTGACCACGGAACTGTACATCTCTGGATATGTCAACACCCAAGATACCAATGCTGGAGCTAATAGTAAGGGGAGTACCTTCCAATCTAGGAGCCACGACAAATGGGGACTTTTTTGCGGTAAACGCACATACTTGTGTCTTTGATGGATTCAGTTGGACTAAGTTCAGTCTACACCAATCAGAGACGTGTCCAAGAGACGTCTCAATCTCAGACACAAGTTTTTCCCGGTACTCATCGACGCAATCCCGAGAAACATTACATAGACCACTGTATCTTGCGTCTACGGTACTGTCATCTGCATAGCAAAGGATGCCGCATACGTGCAGCAAGTCATTGATATGCAGAAGAAACAATGTAGGAGACAATACGCAGCCTTGTGGCACACCAGCGTTCAGGGGTAATGGATCCGAGCGTGCACCGTCAATCACAACTTTAATGATCCGCCCAGTGAGAAAGCTGGCAATCCATGTGCAGAGTTTCTCGGGTAACCCAAAAGAGGGAAGCTTGGATAGTAGCGCTTTATGCCACACCCGATCAAAGGCCTTTGCTATGTCCAGACTAACAGCCAAAGCCTCGCCCTTGCTTTCCACTGACTCTGCCCAACAATGAGTCAAATATACCAGAAGATCACCAGCCGAACGACCATGGTGAAAGCCATATTGGCGATCATTAATCAGCTGGTGATCCTCTAGGTATGTTATCAGCTGTTGGTTGATAATATTTTCCATTATCTTGGAAAACAAGGAAGTTATAGCAATGGGCCTGTAGTTGGACGGATCTGAGCAAACACCTTTTTTAGGGATCGGGTGAACCAAAGCCTCCTTCCACGAGCTGGGGACCACGCCAAGCGAGTACGAGTACCGAAAAAGGCGGAGTAGAACTGGGGCCAACTCCGCGGCACATATTTTCAAAACAACGGACGGAATGCCATCCGGCCCACTCGACTTATGGATGTCTAGGGAGCAAAGCGCTCTACGCACGGCTCTTTGCGTGATCTTTACTTCTGGCATAGAGCTCTCACACCGAGGGATGGTAGGTGGTGAGGCTCCCTGGTCATCGAGAGTCGAGTTAGATGCAAAAAGAAACCCTAGGAGATCGGCTTTTTATTTTGCAGTATGGGCCAGCGAGTCATCCATCCGTTGCAGTGGTGGAAACGACGACTGACAGAAGTTACCCTGTACGGCTTTGGCGAGCGACCAGAACGCACGAGACCCAGATGGCAAGCGCACTAGTCTCTCGCCAATTTCGCTTATAAATCTGGACTTTGCCTTCGCGATACAACCCTTCAACGATCTTGAATCAGCGTTGTATTTTTTTTTTTAGTACGCCGGTATTTGGATCTCCAGTGGCCCGAGCATTGGACCAGGCACGGTAGGAATCTTGCTTCTGACGCGACGCGGCTCTGCAAGACCCACCGAACCATGGTCGAGATTTGCCGCCAATGAGCACCGCAGAATTAGGAACAAATAGTTCCATACCCTGCAGAACCACATCAGCGACAGCATTTGCACAGGCACTGGGATCACCGAGCGAGAAGCAAACTGGCCCCCAGGGGTAGGAAGCCAGGAAGTCACGCAGCCCATCCCAATCTGCTGACCTGAAATGCCACACACGACGGATACCTGCGGTACGCGGTCGGTTTTGGTGTATGAGTGGCACCACACATTCTATCAGGCAATGATCTGAGGATCCAAGAGGGGCGCCAACAGATACGCGATAGTTATCCGGGTGGGAGGTCAGCAGAAGATCCAAAAGGGATGGCACATGGTTCTCCACATCCGGTACCCGTGTAGGTGAAGAGACCAGCTGCGTTAGACCATATGCCAAGGCAAAGTCATGAAAAGATCTTCCAGCATGGTCAGTTGAGCGTGACCCAAGCCATTCGATGTGGTGGGTGGTTTGAATTGCTAATTGAAAAATGTTACTACTCTGTAAATGATTTTTTTAACGACAATTTATAAAATTTGACATAATTCACATTCTATATTGACATTAATTCTTGTGACATTACTATAATTGACTGTATTGAACACATTGTGAAATTAGCGTAGAGATATTTCCTATAATTACATTCTAAATATTTGTATGCCATCCGTGGCAAAACATAGCGATCTACTAATGTGTATTTATGACATCTATATTACTGTACCTATGTTTAACAAATAAAGCTTTGATTGATTGATTGATTGAGTGGGCATTAAAGTCACCCATAACCACAATCTCGGCAGAAGGCATTTGCTGGAGTAGACTGTCAGTCGTCGTTTGGATGTGTTCAACAAGGCACTCCGTTTCGGCGTTACCGCTGTGGGACCTGTAGAGGCACGCGTAGATACGAATGTGGAAGTCTGCGCGCAGCCACATAATTGACAGGCCCCGCTCTTCAAGACTGCCAAGACGTCGACAACAGATATCCTCCCTAACGTACGCGCACACACCGGCTCGTGGCACAAAATTGTGTTCCAGTTTGTACCCTGGGTAGCGCAGATACGAGATGTCAGATGGTGGGGATATCTGTGTCTCAGTTAAAAAAAGCAAGGCTGGCTTAGCCGTCTACAGATGCTGGTGGACGGCATTCAAGTTGGAGTGAAGTCCCCTTATGTTACATAGCTCGATATAGAGCTCAGGGGAACGTGCCACCGTCCTTTTCCTACGCCTGCTCCTGGCAGAGATACAGAGTGGCATAGTGCCCGTCCCAGAATACGTCGGGCGGCCTGAGTAGTGAAACTCAGGAAGGGATTCTCCTTCACCAACGGTGACGGTACCCTCCTGGGGTATTCTTCTTCCTAATGCCACTGCCATATCCAGAGTTGAGGATTTTGGATTGGGCTCCGGGTCTCAACACTCACCGTACGAAACGCAATAGCGAGCTACTACTTCACGCCGGTTTTCTGTGTGAGAGTGGTACTGCCCCGAACGAGCCGGCCCAATTACGAGCTGCAGTCACTCAATGTCCATAAGTTGATCGCGACCCTGTCATGGACATTAAATGATTCCAACTTAGCTCTACCACTTCAGAAAAAGCTACTCGATTAGCACCACCCAGGGGTCACGTGCAGGGAAACTAGGGTAAAGCCTGCGGACGTGAGTAGCATCAACCCCCAAAATGGTGTGAATAAGCATTCTGGGGCCTTACCACCATCTTTTTGGAAAACACTCTAGTTCTATCCGATTCAGTTGAGGTTCATTGAGAGGAATTGTTTTAATTCGTACCACCAGCATATTTCAACTGAGAAGCAAATGGCTCTATTGAATGAATGAAATTTGCCGCTGATCTAATAATGGGACGCTTGGAGGGAAAGAGATGTCGCTATATAAAATTACAATAATTGTGTCTCTCTCTAAAGTCATATAAGAAATACGTTCGAAAACTACGTTTTGTGTAATTTCGGTAATTACCGGTTATTTAAACTTGTTTTATTCTACGTAATATATTTTAAAATAAATTTACCTCAAGTAAAAGTATATTAATAATAAGTTTAAAGTGGAAAAATGTGATATATAGAGTGCATTACACTTGATTTTATTCAAACAAAATTTGCAGTGTATTCCGCCAACATTTAATTTCAAAACTTAGCCTTGTGTTGTGACACACGGACTATATATGACATTGACACCTGTCAATCACAGGTGTCAATGTCAAGGTCTCTAGAGCTAAGTTTTGATAAAAAACAAAATAATAAATAATTAAAATAACAATATTACACCAAACAATCCGTACTTACAACAACCTAATAATTTGTATAGATATGTGGTTTACTAGATTTTGTCCACATTGCACAACTTTGCTTGATGTAAATTTACGTACGAAGCGATAGTTTTAGTTCTGGATCTCGTCGCAGAGTTAATTATAGCCAGTTTGAGGGACTTTGGGAGATTTTGAATCGGAATCGGGCAAAATAAAGCTTCCCAAGCACGACAATTATCACGACGAATATGGGAGACAGTGGTAGAATCGTTAAATTCTTTTGCCACTAAAGATTGCAAGGTAAGTGGTCAATATCACTATACTATTATACTTTGTGTATTAATACGCATAATATAAAGCAAAATGGGTTAGATAAGCTATATTGCAGTCTATTGTTTAAAGTTGTAGATCAATTTTGTCCCCATTTACATCAACGGATAGATAGCAGAACTTTCTGCGGAACCTAACATATTTAAAATATTATTGTATAGTAGGTATTTTAAATATGTTGCTTGAAATTAGAATAAAAGTGAAGTGGGTCACTAGTTGAATATATAATTTGTTTCAAGTTACAATCTAAAAGATTTTCGATCAATTCTTTGACAATTATTATTTTGTACATTTCGTTGGAGTCTAATTATAAATGCAAAAGTGAGTTTATTCACTTAATTGAATGTTATGCATAGAAAATACTTCTATTACAGACCAATCTTCCATCGCAGCCCTCGTAGCAGACTCCTAGGCGGAATTAAATGACAAAGCCTGCACGTCAGAAGCAGAGTAAAGGCAAACTACCAGTGTCGCAACAGGCCACAAGAAGGGCATTGGTGGCAGACTCCCAGGAGCGAACCAGTCTCAGGAGAAATTAATTCTTCTGAGAAGCAGATTGAGAATTGAAGGATTTAAAAAACATAATAAATTCTTGGTAAGTTATAAGTTTATTGTTCTTATTTCCTATATGACAGATTAGAATTATTATTTAATATCTATTTCTATTAGAAATGCTATACATTGTATACATATGTTTTACATACAATCATATTCAACAACAACAGTACTTAAAAATAAAATTACATAAACACAAAATCTCCTTTGTTATTTATAAATACATACATATAATAATTTTGTTGTTAAAAACAATTGAAGGAAGACAGTTATCATAAATAAACTTTGGGGTGTAAGTGATTCATCAACATCTTTGAATCAAAGCCAAGTTCACCTGCACGCGGTGCACCCTGCTGACTGCCAAACAAAGCTCTGGCAAAAAGGTAGGGAGCGTATACCGCAGCCAAATAACAATTCCTTGAGATTTGTTGTGTTCTGCGAGTGAATGAGGTCACCAGAAAGGAGATGCTGCGTTGGCAGCAGAGGTGGCGGCGCGTGAGCGATATTTTTATGTTGTGAACCTATTTAATAGGAGTAATTTTTACAAAAAAAGAACCCTTTTAGTTTCACCATGTTCGTCCAACTGTCTGTTTTGTGTGTATAATACTCAAGGGTTGTGGGTTCGATTCCTTCCAAAAGACAAACATTGTGTGCACCTTGCCGACTAGTGAAATAGGCTCTGTCAAAAGAGAGCTAGGGTACAGAATATTTGTAAGCTGACTGACTGGGGAAGTACGTCCAACTCACAGAATAGGCATATGCACCATATGCATGTAAGGTTGGCTTTGGCTCTAAAAGTGTAAAGATTGTGGTGAGCCACTTACACCCTAAAATATATGTCTAATTATTCTTCTTTTTCATTTTAGTTTGCCCTTGGCTCTCACAGTCCCCTGCTGTTCAGGATTATGCTGCCCGAGCTGCAATTCAGGATTATGATCACATCTGTTCCTGCCTGCATCAAAGCTTCTTGTTGAAATTCATTATCACCTAGTTCTGGACCTTCTATGTTTGCAAATATTATGCAGGATCACATAAGCTTTCACAATTGAGGTAGCCACTTTCGGAGTACAAAGGACCTCTCGAGTGTCCGATAAAGCATTGACATTAGATGTTATCATGTATTTCCTTAGTATCACCTGAAACATTTTGATAATAATTATAACTACGGAATATTATTATAACGTAAGGATATTATGTAATAGAATAATGTTTAGTACATGCTGGATTTAATAATCTTTCCTTAATATATACTAGACTAGCTGCCAGTGATTGCTAGAATGTGGTGGTTCGATCTAAACTATAATGATGATTTTCTGGGATACTGAGGCCAATAATGGGGATACAATTTTGACGTGACAACGTCTTATAAATTGGTTAGCCGGGTGACACTTCAAGAAACTGGCTCACGTTATGCGCTTACAATGAGAGCGAGTGAAAGGCACGCGTCCCTTCTAAGAGCGAGAGAGACAGACATAAAAAGTGAAAGGCA
This sequence comes from Hypsopygia costalis, assembly GCA_937001555.2. NCBI lineage: Eukaryota > Metazoa > Arthropoda > Insecta > Lepidoptera > Pyralidae > Hypsopygia > Hypsopygia costalis. The sequence continues at coordinate 22,819,757 of OW443338.2, read as the reverse complement.
TGCGTCCCTTCCACTCGAAAACATTTTACCACTCAAAGTCGTTGTCACGTAAAACTTTCGCCCGTATACCGACTTTACAGGCAACCAATTTTTTCTATCTTTTAAGTTGTACCACACACAATGAGCCAAATTTCATCATTTGGTTTGATTGGTTCAAAAGTTTTTATCTCAAACGAACAATGATGCAACGGGATGTATTATTTATTGTATAGTAAAGGGTTATATTATATTGGTTAAAAATTATCATTCAGGGAATGACAGTGTTCTACAGTAATACTATTTATCTTGTTGCGAAGGTCGGATTATGGCTACATGAGTAACATCTATATCCAATCACTCCGGTCATGTTCAATTTCTTGTAGAACCTTTTAAATGTTAAATATATTAATTTAAACATATGTTGTAAATATTAAATAATATGATCTCATACATACGAGTATTTTTTAAACCCTAACCTCTACTTGACTTCTTCTTATTCTACTTATTAACTTCATATTCTATTTGGTATCTGTCTTCAAATTATTACATGGGATGAATAAGTGTAATAATTTGGGATGTAAGTGGTTCCATCAAAATCTTTGAACCAAAGCCAACTTCACCTGCATGCGGTGCACCCTGCTGACTGACAAACGCAGCACTGGCGAAAAGAGAGGTACGGAGCGTAATTGTAAGCTACCCGACTGGGGTATGTTCCTCCACCTTACAGAATACCGCAGCCAAATAACAATTTCCTCGAGTGAGAGTCACCAGCAAGGAGGGAGATGATGCGTTGGCAGCGGGGGTGGCGGCGCGCGACCGATATTTTATGTTGTGAGCGTTAATATGGCTACGGTAACTGCTTCACATGAGGCAGGCCGTATGCTTGTCTGCCACCCGACGTAGTATTAAAAAAAAAAGAATAAGTAGCCAAGTATTTATCATAATATGATGAAAGCTAGATGAATATGTGTTTGTTTGCCAAATTCTATATAACAATATCCAACCATGAAATATGACTGAATGAAGAATGACATCCAACATCCTCACTTTCATATTAGTAGTACAATGAAACTATTGACTGTATTTTAACTGTTACATGCAACATGCATGATACAAGTCAAACTTTGGGAGTATTTGGGTACGTGGAATTGATGTCGGATATGAAGTCACCTAAAAAGTTCTTGCATGATTAAAAAATAAGTCTTATCTAATCATAATTTACTCTGTTCTGACGGATTTTTCTTGTAGAGATTTAGGAAACACCACAGACTTCCTTCTCCTTATAAAAGAATGACCGTCAGGTATGTAATTTTGAGCTATAGCCGATGATACAGTTTGTTGAGCCATAGAATGCTCTACCTACCGTTGTCTACACAGACAGATCAGTAGATCGCCTTGTCTGACGCTTCAACGGTCTTTTCCTCGTCACAAAGTCACTGCATCACTTGTTTGGACAGCTATCTTCTCAGACCGGCTTCACTCACAGATTGGCGCTGGCGCTTTCGCCTTAAATTAGTTAATATTCGACTGGCTGTAGTCGTTCTCTAAAAACTTAAATTTGGTCCATTCATCATGTGTTAATTTAATTTGGTTAGTATGTTTTTAACATCATAACCATTTAGTAATAAAATTTCATCAACCAAGTTTCAGCACATCACAAGTAACTCACGTTAAAAATTAGTTTATATTATCAACAAAACTTCTATTCAGTTTAGGCTAAAAAAATGGAACTTTTTTTGAATCGCTCAATATGACAGGAATGGGTGGCGGTTCAGCTTGTTATTTGAGATGGTGGTACGAAATCTCATACAAATCGAATGAATGATATCGAGATTGCGGTCCACCTATCAGCTGATTCGCTGTCAAAAAAAGAGTCTGAAACACAGGCGTTTTTATCATCTGGTGGTATGAATAAACGATTCTGTTCAGAAAAGGTCTTCAAATGAGTCGCATTAAGAGATGGTGGTAAGCCCCCTGTTCAGTTATTAAATCGCAATAAGAGTTGGTGGTAAGGGGGGCAGTAGTTACAAGTAAATGAATACTTATTTAATTGTTATTTTGCTAGAACAATTCATCAACATGAGAAATAACTCTATTCAATTGAATAGAGTCGCTTATTCATTGGTGTGAATAAGCATTCTGTTCAGTTATTAAATCGCAATAAGAGTTGGTGGTAAGGGGGCTGATCTTTATTTATTACTAGCGCCTTGCTCACGCTTCGCCGTTCCCATTGTCGTAAGGAAAATTTATCATGATTAAACGAATTTTCCTCATAATTTTTTTTTTCGTAATTTTTTCAATGTTTCAATAGTTATTCTGCTATTCGGAGCGAAGATAAAACCAACAAATCAAAATGCATAAAAATCGGTTTACCCGTTCTTGAGTTCTAAATAGTAAATCTAGCCCGACTTTGTTTTGTATATATAGATTACTTTTTACTTACCCTTTTAAAGTAAGGGAACTCCATTTTCTCTGCTAATGTCATATTACAAAAAGTAAGTACATTGGAATGTTTCCGTGCCTCGGAGCGCACGTTAAGCCGTCGGACCCGACTGTTGTCATTAATCCAGCGTCAGGGGCCTTTAGGCGGCTTGAAAACACTGGCCTCCACTAACCCGCAGTTGGGCAGCGTGGTGGAGTATGCCTAAACCCTTTCGATTGAGGGGAGGCCCGTATCCCAGCAGCTGGATGAATAAGCTTTGACGATGAGATTGGAATGCTAGAGTATAAATTTTAGGAGGCGTACTTTACCTGTGTTAAGGGCATCAGGCGTGTACAGATTAACTTTCAGCTTTTATAACATAACAAAGGTCTGGCAGACGCAGGCTCATAAGCTAAAACATTTAACCTTTAGACACGCTCCAGAGTATTCATAAATAGTCTTCAGCTTAAGCGATAGCGCCTCAGGTAAGTAGCGCTTTACATCACGCGGAAGGACGAACGGTGTTAAGTTTTAAATGCTTTAAATTTATGTGAGACCCTTTTACCTATTTCAAGTAATTTTCACAAACGTCAATTTCGTCGGCTTGCTTGTGTTGCAGTTGGCTCACTTTTTGGATGTACGTTTGTGACGCTTGAGTGTGAGGCATTTCTTATTTTAAGTCTTATTTATAACATCATTGGTTACAAACAAAAATACAAATAATAATCTTTCTTTATAATATTAGTAAAAAAAGATGAAGACAGAAATATATTTTGTTAAAAAAACATACGATAAAATTTTGATAAAATTTATTTAGATACATAAATTAAAATGATCAACTAAAGTTTTCCAGATACGATCATGTCTCTGATCTTGAACTTCTGTATCTTCCCGGAGCCAGTCTTGGGGAAGACGTCGATGGTCTTCAGTAACCTTGGGATTTTGAATTTAGCCAGCCGGTCGGTGCAGTGCCGTTTCACATCTTCCGCACTAACACATGCACCCTCGCGTAGACGCAGCACAGCGCAAAGCTCTTCACCTAGCCTCTCGTCTGGTACTCCTACAACCTGATGATTATATTTGTATGTTAGGAATCTTTTGATGTGAATAAGTCTTTAAAAAGGAGGTAATTATAAATTTGACGTGCTCGGTGGTCGAATGGTTAGCAATGGTCACTTTGACTCCGAGGTCGCGGGTTCGATTCCCGCACAAGACAAACATTTGTGTGCATGGACATGTCTGTTTGTCTTGGTCTGGGTGTTTTCTATGTATTATAAGTATGTATTTACAAAAAAAAAATATTTAAGTACATTTATCAGTTGTCTAGTACCCATAACACAAGCTTTGCGCTTAATTTGGGACTAGATTTCGCTGTGTAAATTGTCCAGAAATATTTATAAAAAAACAAAAACAAAAATCAATAAAACGAATGATAACAAAATCGGGGGATACAGTTTGGTGTTGCAGCTACAAATCTATCATCTCCACCCAAAATTCAATTACACCACTGGATAGATGAAAGAACAAAGAATTTATTACGCTAAGTAAGCACTATGGTACATCTCGTGCATGGAGGGGGAAGCGCTACCATTTTGAGATAATTTCAGAGTAACACAATATGTAACTTCAAAATTAAATTTAAGCGGGATTATATCGAAATATGAGTGAAAATTAAACAAACTAAGAATGTTACCTTGCCAACAACAAGAATTGATAATAATTGATTAATGAAATCAAGTATATAATTTTGTCAATTCACAATTCAATCTCGATTCGGTCAACTTTCAATCTGCGATCGTAGAAAAATTACGAGAATTGGCCTTCTGTCCATATAATGTATCCACGTATAGTACGGGAAACATAACTTGACCCATGCGCAGAACACATTTTCAGAGGGGCAATTCTCGTAATTAAAATATAGTCAAAATTCAGTTTCGATCCAGTCTCGATCTCACAAATGTCACATTTGGTATTCTCTTAACACAATATGTAACTTCAAAATTAAATTTAAGCGAGATTATATCGAAATATGAGTGAAAATTAAACAAACTAAGATTGTTACTTTACCAACAACAGGAATTGGTAATAATTAATTAACGAAATCAAGTATATAATTTTAGTCAATTCACAATTCAGTCTCGATTCGGTCAACTTTCAATCTGCTTTCGTTGAAAAATTACGAGAATTGGCCTTCAGGTCCCAAACGTAATGAGGTACGAGGTGCGACGCGAGGGGCCGCCCGTAACTATAGCAACGCGGTGACGCTAACCCCCACGCAGCCGCACTCTACCCCCCGCCGCCCGCGCACGCTCCGCGCGGCCCTAGAGTACAATCGCGCACTAAATTTTCAATTGTTTGACATTTCCTATTCCTGTGAATTGTGATTGTGATCTTAATAAGTCAAGACAATTGAAGATGCTTACGTTAAAAGCGACCACGTCATCGATAAAATGACGGAAGAATTTATAATACGAGTTAGACATTCCGACAGAAGTGATACTGAATTAGATTCCTTAAAGATGGAAAAGTCGCAAATCCTGGCCTAAGTTCTGGTGGTGCCATACCACTCGCAAATTATATAAAACGTGTCATGCCAATGAGTGACAATGATTAAACATGTACCTAGTACATAAAACTTTTTTAACATAATTTTTTTTATTATTAATCCTTTAACTGATATATTTATTAAAATACCTAGCGACCCGACACTCCAGTTTTGTTTGATTCTTTTTACTGAAATTTGGTTTTCCGTTTAACTTGCGTTTAATTAGGTATATGATTACACTCAATTTTTAAACTCTCACTTCATGAAAAAAAAAAAATAGGGGCCATTCATTTATTACGTAAGACTATTTACGCTTTATTTTTTCTTATAATAGAATCTATTATAAGAAAAAATAAGAATAGGCCGACCCCCTTAACGTATATTTGGATAGGTAGGTAAATGACAACAACTGTATCGTATTAGAGCTAGTTTAATACTGGTCCAAGAGGCGGGCGGATCATCGATAGAAACCACATGTAGGTAGATATATAAATATACTACATCTCCCCACACTTATTCTGAGACCTGGTAACAATAAATAAATACAATGTTTTTAGACAGTAAAGTCATAGTACCTATGACGGCAAAGTGCCTAGGCCGAGCCGAAGGCGGCGGCGTGTGAGGGGCGGATCAGGTCCCGCGTCGGCGCGGGCGGTGGCGGCCGAAGTTTGTATTTCGGCAGTACCGGCTGTCGCCTGAATTTCAGTAGTGTCCGCCATGTCCTGGACCCTTCGCTCAACCTCACCCCCCTCAGCAATGTCCTTCGAGTTATTCTCGAGAACAGCCCCTTCCTCCTGCCCCTCCACTGTTGACTCCAGTCGCGACTCACTACTGCTTACTGGGATGATATCACCATTTGTTATGCCATTAGAGACAGATGTGGACGGTGTCAACAGCGTAGTTGCCGAAGAACGAGGCGAAGCGACTATGCGAGTGTCGCTTGTAATAGTTACCGGCTCGTTACAATGTTTGTTCAAAAATATTTGGTCTACATGCCTAATACACAAACTGCCATTTTGAATATTTAACACTTCATACATTTTATTTCCTATTTTTCTTTTTATTACACCCTTTTGCCAACTTTCTTTTCTAGCAGTATACCATCTAAACCATACGTTATCATTTAATTTAAACAATCTTTTATTTTCTGTGTTTTTTTTATTTATAGCTTGTTCTTGTTTTTTAGGTAATATCAAATCTAATCTACATCTTAAATTCCTACCGAACATTAACTTGGCAGGGCTTTCACCGGTGTTACAGTGCTGTGTATTCCTATATTGAAACAAATAGCCAAGTAACATTTCATGTAACTTAGCGTGAGGTACATTTTCTTTCAAAATACATTTTAACATTGTTTTGCATGTTTTAACAGCATTTTCTGCTTGTCCATTGCTACACGGGTGATAAACTGGAGATGTAAGGTATTTAATACCATTGCTGGAACAAAATTCAATGAATTCCAATGAATTTATTTTTGCATCATTGTCTGATACTAATACGTCTGGAATACCAAAGATAGCAAAAATATTTTTCAACTTTGTAATCAGCGCTTGAGTAGTTGTACCATTATTCATATACAAACATTCCAGCCATTTACTGTAAGCATCGATTACAATGAGATACACCCTTTGCCCTACAGACATGTAGTCAATGTGTAAACGTTGCCATACCCCAGAAGGACGAGGCCAGGGGGAGGGGTCACTCGGCGGAGCTGCTCGCAGCGACATACAAGTATCACATGTACCTACGCACCTCTCGATATCCCGGTCGATCTTAGGCCACCACATCCTAGCGCGGGCGTTGCTTTTCATTTTTATTATACCTAAATGAGTATTATGTAGTTCACTTAACATACGTTCTTGAAGCACTTGCGGAATTACGACTTTTTATGCCCACGAAGTAGGATACCATTTTCAAATTCCAAATCGTTTCTACATAGGAAATACGGGATAATATTAGGACAAGTAATTTTGCGTGGCCAACCTTGCTTTACAAACTTAATTACAGTTTTCAATGTTTCGTCATTTTCCGTAGCCTGCCTAATATCTTTTATAGTGATTGCGGGCGAAATCGCATCTAAAAATTTTAACGAACAGTATGAGTCATATTCTCCATCGCTGTCGCACTTACTCTGTGGCACCGGTGCCCGAGAGAAATAGTCTGCAACTAGATTATCTTTGCTACTAATGTACTGCACTGTGTAATTGTAAGCAGACAATATAATCGCGTACCTCTGTAAGCGGAGAGCGGTAGTAGTCGATATGCCTGTTTTATTATTGAAAATAGAAACTAACGGTCTGTGATCGGTTTTTAAAATAAACGGCTCACTACGTCCATATAAATATTGATGGAATTTTTTTATACCGAATATAATCGCCGTCGCCTCTTTTTGAATTTGGCTGTAATTTTTTTCACTAGCCGATAAGGACCTCGATGCGAAAGCCAACGGTCTTTCGTTTCCCCTGGCATCACGTTGCGATAGCACCGCGCCCAGGCCGGTCGGTCCAGCATCTACAGCCAACACAAGGACCGCAGAAGGCTCGAAATGTACCAATGTCCTCTCAGAAGCCAGCTCGCTGCGTATGCGCGCCATAGCACTACGCTGCCATACACCCCACTCCCACGCAGCGCCATTGCGTAATAGCTCGTTCAGAGGACTTAGAATAGACGACGCGTTGGGAATGAAATTCCTATAGTAATTTATAACACCGAGAAACCTTTGTACTTCTGTTACGTTTGTAGGCTCCGGAGCGTCAATAATAGCCTGTACTTTATCAGGGCACGTTCGTAATCCATTTTTGCTAATTACATACATACCCCAAATAAGTTACACTTGGCTGGAAAAATTTACATTTTTCTTTTTGCAATCGCAGGCCTGCGCCACTAAGCCTACATAAAACTTCACGGAGCCTTTTTAAGTGTGTTGTTTTATCGGAACCTGTAATACAAATATCGTCAAGCCAACAACTAACACCATCAATCCCTGATAAGAGGGTTTCCATGGACTTTTGGAATAAAGCAGGTGCATTGGCCAAGCCATACACGAGACGACGGTAGCAGAATAACCCTTTTGGTGTATTTATCGTGGTTAATTTTTGTGATTCGTCCTCTAAAATAAATTGATGTATGCATTTTTTAGATCCAACTTAGTATAGTGTTCGCCACCACCTAACTTAGCGAATACCTCCTCTATACGCGGAAGGGGATATTTATCGATTATTAGGTCCTTATTCAAAGTGACAGAGTAATCACCTGCAATCCTAACTTGGCCATTACCCTTCAGAACTGGGACTATGGGTGTCGCGTATTCCGAGTGGTTTACTGACACGGGAATACCTAAACTCACAAGGCGGTCGAGTTCCGCTTCAACCTTGTCTTTAAGGGCAAAGGGTATTGTACGTGGTTTAAAAAACTTGGGAACCGAATTTTCCTTCAGTTGCAATTTAACTTTAAACTTATTAAAAGAGCCAAGTTCGTCACGCCATAGATCTGAAAATTGTTTCAGCAATAGTTGTACCTCGCTATCATCTGTACTTATTTTATATAATTTTGTAGTTAAAACAAAATTAAAAGCAGACATAAAATCGCGCCCTAAGAGCGGCGGTCCACCATTTTTAACTACGAACACTTTAATTTTTTTTATTCTACCATCAAATTTAGCATTTGAAATAAAATACCCAACGGGCGATATTTTATGTCCGTTGTAAAAACACATTTTCATTTTACAATTAAATAACTTATGATGATCAGCGAATAAATTACTATACAACTTTTGTGATATTACAGACACACCGGAACCTGAATCTAATTCCATGGTGATTTTGTGTTTCCCTAACTCCAAATTTAATTCAATAGGTTTGTCTGTCACGTACCTTAAATTAAAGTTCATACATTCCTCGCAATCGCTGTCCTCGCTGTCCCCGTCTGTATCACGTGTATGATTAATATGCGAACACTTTTGCCGGTTTTGACACACTTTTTTCAAATGCCCTTTTTCACCACATTTTTGACACTTATAGCTTCTAAAACGACACTGTTCTGCACTGTGATTTTTCGTGCCGCATACTGAACACCGCACGTCTAGGGTAGCCGCGGCCAGCTGCCGCGCGCGCGGCCCGCTCGCACCCGCGCGGTGCCCGCCAGCGCGGCGGCCGCCACCGCGGCTCGCCGATCCACTTTGCCATGCAGCCCGGTACATAGGCTCCTCTTTGATCGTGACTGCTGATTCTCTATTCAACATCACCTTAGCCTCTCTAGTAGCTTCAGCTTGTTGCGCAATTTCCAACGCCCTTCCAATTTTTAAAACCGAAGGGTTTTGCTCGAACAATTTTTCTCGTTCGGGCCCTGGGCCCAAGCCGAGGACGAAACGGTCCGTGAGATTCGTTTCCAGGGCGACACCGAAGTCACATAGACTGGCGAGACCTCTTAGTCGCGCCGCCCATTCCTCTAAACTTTCGCCGGAGCTCCTCGTTGCTGCGTAAAACTTCGCTTTATCTGCATATGAGCACTTCCTGGGCTTGAAATGACTATCGAGTAATGTAACTAACTCGAGATACGACAGGGAACCTATCTCGGACGGGTAAGCGAGATTACACAAAAGCCGGTAGGATTCGTCGCTAAGATGTGTAATTAAAATTGCGGCACGCTTTTTATCTTCTTTCACGTCATTAACAGTGAAGAACTGCGTTATTCGACCTTTGAAAATTGACCAGTCCGTAATTTTATAATCAAAATTCGTTATATTGCCGAGATAAGACGCCATTTTTGCACACGCGATTGGATTACCGTCACTCGTCGCCACTAACGTATATTTGGATAGGTAGGTAAATGACAACAACTGTATCGTATTAGAGCTAGTTTAATACTGGTCCAAGAGGCGGGCGGATCATCGATAGAAACCACATGTAGGTAGATATATAAATATACTACACCCCTCCCTCCTGTTAAATATTTATTACTTAGAGACTTAGAATCTAAAGGAAAAAAATCAATTTTTCTAAGTAACAATTTTTAGAAATGTTTATTTGTACTTACAAAGGTGCTAATTTTTATTTTTTCGTAGTAATAAACTTTGGTTTTAATCATTCATCTTAAAATCATACATCTGAAAATGTTTACCTACATAAGATTTTCAGTCCAGGGGCTCAAAACCCACTCGGAAAGTGGATCTGCCACTGGAACATCTCTAATAATAGGTACTACTTCTAGTTGGTTGTACATGTCGTCGACGTAGTCGACGTCCATCCATTCCACATCAGCCCCGATGATCTTACGTAATCTTACGTAAGAACTATCAAGACTCCCTCCCACCCCCTTGTAAGAAAAAATAAGACATGGCCGACCCCACTCCCCCCCTAAATCGTCTTACGTAATAAATGAATGGCCCCATACGACGAAATCACTTTCACACGACAACTCACATTACTATTTCCCAGGCAACCGCGGAGCATTCGTCTAACACTTTTTCTCCTTAATTGTACCTGCGCGGATGACCACCATTTTGGTTCAACTTATGTTTCCCGAACTATACAACACACGACCGTGACACAGCCACGCCCCGTTTTTTAAGATTATTTATACCGCGGGTCCCAAAAACAAGCACACGACCCACCTAATGTATATCATAATCGCTTTTCTTTATTACAGCTCAGGTATGGATTACCGTAATGTACAGATTACGCTTTGGTTATCCACAACGTAACGCGTACGTCGTAACGTCAGTCTCATATAGATAAGACTGACGTTACAGAAATTAAGCACCGTCGACCGTCTTCTCGTTGGAATGAAGAAATTCGACCGGGCGACCCGATGGTCCGATGAACCGCTGACCTCAAGGGTACGACCGGTAGCGGCTGGATGCGGAAAGCGGTTGATAACATATGGTGGAAGGCATTAGGGAAGACCTATATCCAGCATTGGATTGATACAAACTGATGGGGTGTAAGTGGTTCATCAACATCTTTGAACCAAAGCCAACTTCACCTGCACGCGGTGCACCCTGTTGACTGACAAACGAAGCTCTGGCGAAGAGAGAGGTAGGGAGCGTAATTGTAAGCTACCCGACTGGGGAATGTACCTCCACCTCACAGAACACCGCAGCCAAATAACGGTTCCCTAGAGGGCTGTTGTGTTCCTGCGAGTGAGTGAGGTCACCAGAAAGGAAGGAGATGCTGCGATGGCAGCGGGGGTGGCGGCGCGCGAGCGATATTTTATGTAGCGAGCGTTAATATGGCTACGGTAACCGCTTCACATCAGGCGGGCCGTATGCTTGTCTGCCACACGACGTAGTATAAAAAAAAAATGAAGACTGTCCTCTCTATTTAATGGGTTTATTTATCTTTTACTCCTCCATCCTTTGGAGCCATTAAGCTTTTTGTCATTACATGACAATCCAGCCAAGTCTATGGGCAGCATATAAACACTGGTCTCCGCCAGCACGTAACTGAGCAGCTTGATGGAATACACACTTTTTTTTTTATACTACGACGGTTGGCAGGCAAGCATACGGTCCGTCTGATGCGAAGCGGTTACCATAGCCATATTAACGCTGGCAACATAAAATATCGCTAGCACGCCGCCACCCCCGCTGCCAACGCAGCATCTCCTTCCTATCTGGTGATATCTGTGAGGTGGAGGTACATTCCCCAGTCGGGTAGCTTACAATTACGCTCCCTTGTGGGTCTTGAAGGGAATGAACGAGCCGATGAACTCGCTAAGAGTGCGGCCCTGAAGTCGAAGAAGAAGCCCGACTACGACCGCTGCCCTGTCTCATTCGTCAAGGGTATGATCCGCAAGGCGACCATTGACGAGTGGGATAGGAGATACCGCTTGGGAACTACAGCTTCAACGACGAAGCTGTTTTTCCCGAGTGCGACCGCCGCGTACAGTATCGTGGGCAAAATGGTTCCGTCTGGCATCATCACGCAAGTTTTATCGGGACATGGTGGGTTTGCCGCGTACCTGTACAGGTTCAAGTGCGCGGACGATCCATCGTGTTTCTGTGAAGCTGGCGAGGGTCAGACAGTGCAGCACATTTTGTTTCAGTGTCCCGCATTCTCCAAACAAAGATGGGAGCTGGAGCAGCGTTTGGGAATGCGGGTCACTGAAGGTCAACTGAAGGTTGGCAGGCAAGCATACGGTCCGCCTGATGCGAAGCGGTTACCATAGCCATATTAACGCTCGCAACATAAAATATCGCTAGCACGCCGCCACCCCCGCTGCCAACGCAGCATCTCCTTCCTATCTGGTGATATCTGTGAGGTGGAGGTACATTCCCCAGTCGGGTAGCTTACAATTACGCTCCCTTGTGGGTCTTGAAGGGAATGAACGAGCCGATGAACTCGCTAAGAGTGCGCTCTTACGCTCCCTACCTCTCTTTACGCCAGAGCTTCGTTTGTCAGTCAGCAGGGTGCACCGCGTGCAGGTGAAGTTGGCTTTGATTCAAAGATGTTGATGAACCACTTACACCCCAAAACTCTAAACTCTAAACCCCTTCATTTGGGAAGAGACCCTATCACTACATAGTATAAAACAAAGTCGCTTTCTCTGTCCCTATGTCCCTTTGTATGCTTAAATCTTTGAAACTACGCAACGGATTATGATGCGGTTTTTTTTAATAGATAGAGTGATTCAACTGGAAAGTTTATATGTATAATATATGCATAACATAGTAGAAAAACACTGATAATTTAGAGGTTTCTAATGTGATGTCGTAAATAAACACATTTTTTTGCTCTTTCATTGCAAACGCTGGCTGAACCCAACGAGATAGATCAAAATAATGTAGTACAGTATTGTTCACCTTAAAATGGTCTACAAAAAAGTTCGCGATGGTATATGTCTATCTCTTACTGGTAACACACAATAACCGTTATTTTATCCTTTGCTTTTTACAAGAAATAATGCCTTATTTACGAAGCGATTTTAAGCAATACAGAATTAATCCTTATCCAATTAAGTACCTTAAATACATTGCGCATTTAATATAGATCAATATAGCCCTTCACAGCATGTAATTTAAATGAATAGTTTAGAAGATATTACACATTTAAAATGCAGGGACATAACGGCTGTGGCGGTACCGGCCGCAGAGCCGGCGGCGTGTGCCTATAACTGGGGAAGGACTGGATAGGACAAAGCGCAAAGACCTTCTGTAGTACATTTAGTGTCAGCATTGCACCCGTGCGAAGCCGGGGCGGGTCGCTAGTCTATATATATAAAAATCAATGCCACTTTTCGTTGTAAATTTATAACTCAAGAACGGGCTCACCAATCCAAACCAAATTTTTAGGGTTTATTCGGTATTATTTAGTAGATGGTTTAGGTGAAGTTTGCACAAAATTGGTAGAGCGGTTCTTCATTTATCACATTTTTTGTAACAATTGAATTCAACAAATGGCGGATCATTTTGTTAATGGGGATTTTGCAGTCAAATTGAAACTTTTTTCAGATAGGGATTGTGCTGTCAAATTGAAACTTTTTTCAGTGTTGACAGTACAGGCATGTTGTTATGGCATTCATGCGGTCATTTCATTTTGGACGTGCTTCGACTTTATGTTGCCTGTTCCAGAGTCGGTACCCCCCAGCCTTTTGTTTATTCATGCTCAAAATGGAAAAACAAAAAAAATTGTTTATCCAAATGTTTTGGATTAAGTTTTAAAATAGCTAGCAATTAATAAAATATATTTTTGTTTGAATAAATGAATATGGTGTTCCAATTATTTTTTTTTATTATTTCATTTTATACGTAGCGAAGCACGTACCGGGCCGCTAGTGTATTTATAATATGGGCTGTCGCAGATTACTTACTTGGCTCTCTATAATATCAGGGTGTGTGTTGAGAAGGTCCTCGATCTCTTTGGGCGCGATGTTCTCTCCTCCCCTGATGATGATGTCTTTCAGTCTGCCGACTATGCGGCCGTACCCGTCTTCACTAATTGTGAACTCGTCTCTGGTGACAAAGTACATCGCGTATATGTTATAAGCATCTTGTAGGCCACAAGACATCAGGGTCTCTTGTCCGTTGCCGATGCGATTGGGGCTCCTCTTTTCGCTTACCATCAGGCGAAGCGGAGCCAATTTGCTGAGCTAATATAAAAAAAAGTTAGTTGGTTGGAACTTGAATTGAGTTGGAGTTAGAATGAATAAGTAATAATATTAGTTGAGTGGGATTCCAGAACAGACCAAGTTTCGATGGAGTCGAAGGCTTTTTCATAATCCATAAAAGCCTTACAAAGCGGGAAATTGGATTCTGTGGTTTTCTGCACTGAACTGAATCGGTTTTCTATTTCCAGTGGAAACTTTTCCGAAGTTTGAGTTACAAAATATGGGAAACCAATTATTTACTATTTTGACGAGCACTAATTGGTCGAATGGCTAGCAATAGCTACTTTGACGCCGAGGTCATAGGGGGTCAGACGCAGGTAGTCCCATTCGCAACTCGTCACGCATTCGGAACTAGTCCCATTCGCAGCTTGTCCCATTCTCAATTCGTCCCATTCGCGTCTCGCCCCATTCGCAGCTCGTCCCGTTCGTAGCTCGTCCCGTTCGCATCTCGTCCTATTCGCAGCTCGTCCCATTTTTATTTTTTTACAACTTGTGGTATCGTTAAAGATAACCAGGATGTTAATTTGAATGTATGCCATAGCCCAGGTAGTGATTGTCAAACGGCTTAATGTTTTTTTTTATGAATTAGGGAATTTGAATAATATATTTTTTTGTAAATTGTGTAAGCACGGGGATTGGCTTATGGGGATTTTTTTGTGGGTAAACGGCTTAATGGTTTTTGTATGAATTAAAGAATTTGAATATTCTTATTTTGTAAGCACGGGCACCTATGGGGATTTTTGTTGTATTTTTAAAAATAATTTTGTTTGCCTTTTTATTATACATACTTAAATAGGTAATTTAGAAAATTCAGGATAATTTTGATTAAAGTCATTGCTTTTCACCTCAACTATATTTTTTAAGAAAATAAATGATTTGCAGTATTTTTTATTATTTAGTTAGTTATATACCCAATGCGAGCAAAGAACGTACAAGTAGCGAATGGGACGAGTTGCGAAAAAAAATAGAGGATAGGACGACTTGCGAATGGGACGAGACGCGAACGGGACTAGCTGCGAATGGGACGACACGCGAACGGGACTAATTGAGAATGGGACAAGTAGCAATATGGACGAGTTGCGAATGGGACGACCTGCTTCTGACCCGTCATAGGTTCCATCCCCGCACAAGACAAAGATGTGTGTGTATGAACATGTCTGTTTGACTTGTAATTTGACGAGCCGCGGTGGTCGAATGGCTAGCAATAGTTTCTTTGACACCGAGGTCGTAGATTCGATTCCCGCTCCCCGCACAAAACAAACATGTGTGCGCATGAACATGTCTTTTTGTCTTGGTCTAGGTGTTTTCTATGTATTTTACATATGTATTTACTAAAAAAATATTAAGTACATTTATCAGTTATCTAGTAAACATATAGCTTTGCTCAGTTTGAAACAAAATGGCAGTGTATGATTTGTCCAAGAATTTTTCAATTATGAAGCTTTTACAAACCCAGTGTAAAGCCAGCCATCCGAGGTAAATGTGTCATTAGTTTTTTCAGGATCGTTCCAGTAGTACTTCATGACGTTGTATCCACGAGTGATCAGTTCTCCTGGGCAGCCGAAGGGCACCGTATTCCCATTAGAGTCGATCACCTACAAAATCACGCAAAAAAAAATCGATCACGCAAGTCAAGCAACGTCGACCGTAGCCTGTCCATGGATGGGTTTATTTAGCTCCTCCGTGCTTTGGAGGGCACGTTAAGCCGTCCGTTACGGCTGTTGTCGTTAGGTGATTGTCGTTAAGCCAGGTCAGTGGCCTACGAGTAGAGGCGGCTTGAAAACCCTGATCTCCGCCAACCTGCAGTTGCGCAGCATGGTGGAGTACGCTCTACACCCCTCTGATTGAAGGGAAACCCATATCCTGCAGGGGGATGAATAAGGGTTGACGACGACGACGATCTACATTTTTTTTTCTTTTTTATACTACGTCGGGTGGCAGACAAGCATACGGCCCGCCTGATGTGAAGCGGTTACCGTAACCATATTAATGCTCGCAACATAAAGTATTGCTCGCGCGCCGCCACCCCCGCTGCCAACGCAGCATCTCATTCCTTTCTGGTAACCACACTCACTCTCAGGAACACAACAACCCTCAAGGGAATTGTTATTTGGCTGCGGTATTCTGTGAGGTGGAGGTACATTATTATTTTTATTATTTTTTTTCGCCAATTTGAAGCCAATCGCAATATGCGCACACTCAGCGGTGTAAAGTGCCGCTGAGTGTGCGCAGATCAGCTTACTTCGTAAATAGCGCACACCCCTGTCATTGACAAGGCTCTTATTTGCTATACAATTAAAGTCTACATATTTTATAATCGTACTTAAAACTATATACACTTAAAGCTAATATAATAGCTAATCTAATATAATATCTATGACGCAATAGCGAATTAATATAAAATACTTTTAGCGTAATGTGGCAATGTTAATTATTTTAATTTGTGTGCAGTAATTATTTAAATTTGTCACTATATCTATAATTAAATTAAACACATTGTATTTACTCGTATGGACGCCGACGAATGATGAAAACACTGGCCTCCGCCAACCCGCAATTGAACACGGTGGTGGAGTATGCTCTAAACCCCTTCGTTGTAGTTTTCAGAGTAGATAAAGTATAATTACTCGTGGTTTATATATTGTGTAGTTAGATCTATTGCCTAAATTTCTATTTAAATAAAGTTTAAATTGACAAATTAATCAATGCCGTAATATTTTCACATCCAACCTTCTAGATCAGGGATTCCTAATCGGTGGTCCGCGGACCACCAGTGGTCCGAGATACTATCTTATAATGAAAGAGATTGAACACTATTATACATAGTACTAAAATCTCGAGTTATAGAATAATGGATTTATATGGCACTCGCGGTCCCTACACCCACAAAAACCTCGTAGTGCTCCTCCAATAAATAAAGGTTGGGAACCCCTGTTCTAGATATTCCAATGACCTCAAAAGACCGGCTTGAAGCAGCTGGATGCTGAAAGCGGAGGATCGCATATGGTGGAAAGCATTGGAAAAGGGCCATATCCATCAGTGGGCAGATACAGGCTGATGATGACAATGGTGGTGTAATAATAAATACAAAGGTGTACTAACAAAGATATGTCACTATATATATCTTGAATTATTAACAAACGTACCTTCACTTCGACGTGGTCGTGTATGTATCCAACAGTCTCTGCTACGACGTCTATGCTGTCCCCTGACAATGATTGAAACACAGCCGCAGTCGTTTCTGACAAGCCGTATAAACCCTGAAAAAAGACAAGGATAAACCTACAAACTAATTCAGGACATTCTCTCATGTTGTGAATTTATAAGACGCGTGTTACATATCAAACCCGGCTAATTTGGATATGTAACTGCGTCTGGTAAATTCACAATATGAAACTTTTTTTTAAATCAAATTTCTCCGTAATTCTTGGATATAAGTACTATACGTACCAAATTTCAAGCCTCTAGGGTTTACTGTTTCATTTAACATAATTTATAACAAAAAATTAAACTGAGTAAATATGTTGAGGTAGATATGTACCAATACTGTTCTAGCATTGAGATATTTCTGTATGCTTCGAATAAGCTGCGGGCTGCAGGGAGCACCTGCCGCCATTGCCATCTTCAAATTTGGAGGATCCATCCCCTTGCTCTTTATTTGTGCTAACATGTCCACATACATTGTCGGCGTGCCAGTTATTATAGTGCATCTGTAAATCATACACATTTTCATTTTTGAAGTGAAAACTTCTTTAGACGCGATGGGCATTTTTTGAGATGGGAAAAAACCATTGGACTCGGGACACCGTTACCGTAACCGACACCGGTCTATTTGGTAAGGTATGAGGTATCGGTTCATCAGTCGACTTTTGCTCTACGCGTTGTGTCCACTCTACTCTCGTTCCCGAAATACACGTACTAGAGTTAGAAAAACAGAATACTTTCAGTAGTGCAAAATATTTCCTAACGATTCAAAAAATACACATGTAATTGTTTAAGTTTTCACTTTTGTCGGCACTCCCGGAGTGCCACTGTTACTTTGGTCTTTTTTTTGGATCTAAGTGGATTAGTATTTATCATTTTGAATATATTGATTTGGAGGTACTTCCTTGTACCTCCATCTCGCAGAAAACCCCAGCCAAATAACAATGCCATAGAAGATTGTTGTATTCCTTTGACTGAGTTCTGGCGCAAGATTTCCTAATTTCTAGTGACAGACATTAGGAACCTTGCGTTAATCAAATCAAATCAAAATATCTTTATTCCTTGGAATTTATAAAGCACTTAGAAACGTCATACAAATTAAATATAAGAACATGTATCTAAATCATTACTACTCTACATCCGCAGAGCTTCGATTCACTTTCATCACACTATCTTGAATGTGAAAGTGAATTTAAGTGCCTGTTCTAAGTTAGTAATGAGGATGCCAGTACACGAGGAATACTTCTTATACGTATGGAGGTGTTTATACTTTAACTATATGTGTTTAAGAAAAGCTGTTACATAAATTCATGATCGAAGTAAATATACAATTGCATGACAAGACAATATCCAACCCTGTTGCTCCTCAGACCACTCACGGAACAACACCAACATACTACGAAATTGTTACTGTTGGTTTTGTCAGGTGGAGGTGCAACAGGAATGGATACACTTCCCTAGCTGAGCAGTACTGTAAGATAACTTTATGTCGCATTTTTTTTCTTTTCCATGAGGATTTGTGGGAGGCATCGTCTAAAATTAAAGTTAGCTTTGGAACTAGTAAAGATGTTAAGTACATATAGCGCCTAAAGAAGAACTTTCAAGCAATTTTTTTAACAATGTATAAATTTTAACAATGTAAATACTAACTTTTCTGCATATAGAGCCTTGATATTAGCTTCCAGATTGTAAATAGGCGCAGTAAGCACCAGAGTACTTCCATGGGTTAAACCTGCGAGTGTCGTGACTATGGTGCCTAGTGCATGGAACAGGGGGGCCTGGAAACAGTAATATCTTTTAGACAACGAACTAGAGGACAGCTTAATTAAAAGATGTCTCGATTAAGTGGTTTTCTCTACACGCACTTATCATACAACACCTACTTTGGGGTGTTTAAATAATCTAGCTCAGTGAATTTCAAACTGTGGGTCGCGACTCGCGACCCCCATGCGGGTCGCCAAGTTATATTCGGGGTCGCGGAGGAAAAAACCCAAATGTTTGTAGTTACAATAAAATAACGCTAAAAATCTGGCCTGATTATTGTTCTAATTATGCTATCTTTTTGCTATGGAAGCCTATTACTCTTCTTAATTTTTATGTCAACAAAATCGAAAGCAAATGGCACCAACAATTTTAAATTTTCAAACCAGATCAATTGTTTGAGTTTAGAGGAGGAGCAGGAGGAAGGACGGGGAGGAGGGGGGTCGCCAGAAATTTTATACTTGTAAAGGGGTTCGTATTCAAAAAGATTGAAAACCACTGATCTAGCTCACTTTCAGGAACACAGTAATCCTTTAAGAAATGGTTTTTGACTATTTTTATATTTATTCTTTTTATATAATATTTTTGAGGAATAAGGTTAACACATGTGAGAAGATACGTTAACAGTAGATATGCCGGCGCGCGAACAATAACCTTGTAATACAATCGTTTACATGTTTACGGTAACCGCTTTACATCAGGCGTGCGCGCCATATGCTTGTTTGATACCCGGTGTTGTATAAAAAAATCAGGACGATTACTAGTCTGTTTACTCCGATAGAAAAATATCAGCCTGCCCTATCTTTATTATCTCTACCTTTATTCTTTCGTTATCCCGTTTTTCCGTGAGACACATCATGGACAGATTGACTTTGGCTTTAACAAAATCATACACCATGATCACAGACTAAATTCATATATTTAAATTATAGCAACAAACCTGAACGCAAATAGTGTGATGCTCTTCGTGGAGCATATTCCTCTTTCCTATGAAGTATGTATTATTCACTACGCCGCGATGAGAATTCAACGCTGCTTTTGGATCTCCTGCATCAAAAAACCAGGCAGATTGTCAGAAATGAGTTGAGATCTTAACAATGAAAGAAAAAAATTGTGTTGTACACAATACACTTTGTTGCCAGAAGAAGAAAAGTAGAAGATTTGAGAGAGAAAGACCGAAAATAGTGGCTGGATTGTGTGAAAGATGATATGGGCAAGTGAAAACTGTAGACATGACAACTGATAAATATTGTCTAAAGGCGAGAGAATGAAATGCCCAAAATCAGTTATGTTATTTGACACTTTATTCTCAAAAGACACTTTATTCTCAAAAGACACTTTATTCTCAAAAGACACTTTATTCTCAAAAGACACTTTATTCTCCAGTGCTAGCCAGCCAACGAATGTCGCTAAAAATCGGCCTGCACTTGCCAACGAAAAAAAAAGATGTTGGCGCCATTTTCCGGATTCCGGTGCGTTTCCATGGCATCAACCAATAAACGATAATCAAAATAAAAATTAAGGTGTCACTGTCACGGTTCCCGGTCCGTTTCAATGGCGCCAAATAAAAACTAGCTGTTTAATTAAATGACAATTAATTTAAAGTCAAACAAAGCTTTAAAATTATACTATAACATTTTAGATACAATGAAAGAGCTACCTGACATAAAAATTAATGGAAGAAAAATATACTGCCCCAACCCTAAACAATAGTAAAGGGACAAAAGAATGATGATGATGGTCGTCTCTACTTAATTATAATCAACATATTTTTATCTATTAATCTTATAATTTCAAATATTCTCGCATATATTTACATAGGTGTACTCTTCAAGCTGAAATAGGAGGCACAAGGGAAGGGGATTTCCGAGTTAGTGAGGGTAGAAAGGGTCGACAGTTCTAAGGTAAAATCCGCGTATGGCACGACGTAACGTTCGTGTTTCTCCTTTAATGACCCGATAATCTCAAAAGAATGTCCGGAAATTCTTACATTCGAAAAGCTTGAAGATCTCATAACTGATGAAAGCACTGGGGAAGTCTGAGTAGGTATGTTACGTAGAGTTAGTTATTAAATACTAAAAGTGAGTTTATGAATGAAATTGTGGAAGATTTTTGTTCTAACTGTCTATAAATCAGATAATATACGATTTTTATTTTATGAACTGGACAGGTTAAAATCGTTAATTTAACACTTACCAGTAGTGCCTGAAGTTAAATGAATGAAGTTTCCATCTTCTTCTGTGACTTCACTGCAAAATTTTGAAACTTCAGTGCTGCTGTTCATAATCAAAGATTCGTATTGGAGCGTGCCTCTGAAAAACAACACAAAATGGACGTAATGATAAAGAAAAACTATTTCACGAACTCAAATTACAAATTTATCTTCAGTGGTTTTTAACTTACGGTAATGCTTCTTTTCCAGTATTAACAATAGTGGTCAACGTAGGACAGGCTTGAGATACTAACGAACCAGGCTTGGAAGTTTGTAGTTCAGGTATTAGCTGGGAAAGTTTGCCGTAATAATCTCGATTTGGCAGGTTATTCGGTATCAGCAGACCTTTCATACTCGTCTTCCTGATGCAGAAACTGATTTCCGATGTTGTGTAAGCAGGGTTTATTCCTACCTGAAAGCATTTGGTCTTTATCTTTAGCAACGACTATGTAATGTTTGCGGAAGGCGGAGAATAGGATAGGAGAGGATAGCCTTTTAGAAAGCATTGGTGAAGGCATTGGCTCCGTTGGGCATTGGATAAGTTTATGTAAAAGTAGGTCTATATTCCTGGATTCACACATTGGACAACCGACACTGCAACCAACTTTGTTGAAGCCAAATTCGGCGTTTCGAACATAATAATCCTAATAATTCAGGTTCTCTGCTACTGCCTATGTTTATAAAAATCATAAAATAAAAGTTTTTCACAGTTGTTAACTGTGAAAAGCTTTTATTTTATGATTTTTATTTACATAAGGTTACACAAGGCAGACTTAACACTAAAAGCATTATCTACGTCGTCAAAGTGTGTAAAGCGTCCGCTAGTGATATATAATAAAAAACAGCAATTCTTCTAATAATTTGGGTTCTAATACTGCCTTTGTTCGAAGGACTGTGTAAGGTTTTAATTTATTTGCCTAAAACTGTTAACGACAAATTGTATAAGGGTACAAAAGGCGGACTTAACGCTAAAGGTATTTTCTACCAGTCAACCTTAACCTTTGGGAAAACAGAAAGGGTTAGAGCAGAAGCCAGATTATAGGTCCATGACTAGAATATAGACGAGGATAACCATTTTTATTTATTTTCTGAACTGGGGGGCCTACCGCCGAAGCTTAAGCCGATTACCATCGGATTTTTAGATTGCGAAAATCTTAGTTTAGTTTAGATTGGCGGCAATTGTGTTTAGCTTATTAGCTGGTAGAACCAAATAGCTCTACCGTCTAAGCTGAAGATGTTTATCATAAACTTAAACCTAAGATCTATTTTGGCGATCACAAAATCAGATGATAATCGGATTCAGCTTCGGCGGCAGCTGGCCCCTGATCCAGAGTAGATAATAATGTTTATTAGAATAAGGTAATCAGGGTATTAGGCGAAGTCTCTTACTCACCGCAATAAGTCCAACTCTAGCAGCCGCAATGAGGGCTACAATCCAGGCAGCTGTGTTGTGCGACCAGATACCCAGACGGTCCCCCTTCTGTAACCCATGGGCTCGTAACGCACATCCTAGTGAATCTGCCTGAATATCATAAAACATTAGAAAATGATTGCTTAAGTTTAATAAGACACTGTGTTTATAAATATATAGAAATGTTTTATACAATGTCAAATGGCAGACAGCATACAGCTTGTCAGATGTAAAGCTGTCACCGTAGCCTATAAACGCTTGCAAAATAAACTATCACTCGTGTGCTGCCATCACCCCCGCCGCTATTACAGCGACTCTTTCCTTCTAGTCAAGTCACTCACTCGCACGAATATCGCGCCAGGACCTCATTAGTTAATCAGCAGAGTGCAACATGTGCAAGTGAGACTGGCTTTAATTTTAGTTGGTTATTATTAAATCATCACTTAGATTTCTCTTAGAATCACGGGATATACCCGGTCATTTAGTAGGCGTGCGCGGGGATATAGATCCAACGCGTAGAGGACCCTTTGAGACGTTTGATGGAATGTAATATATTGTATACATCATTTAGATCTTAATATTAAAGTTATAACTCGCCTGTGTTAATAACTGTTCATAAGTAATAGTAAGATCCTCGTGCACTGAGCGGATGGCGACCCTGTCAGGGAAACGGTGAGCAGTTTTCTCGATCACATCGCCGAAATTCCCCGGGACTAGCGGCTCTGATCCAGGGTTGTGCAAGTAGCTGCCTTTGGCCACTGACTGCAAGTGACGAACTAGTCTGTAATTAGTTTCTGTTGGGTTACATATATAAAAATAATTTTAATGACAATACGATCTCGGCCAAAAATTATATTTTTATACTATCAGTTGCCAAATAAGCCATATTGCGTTGATAGAATATTTCGATACGATTTTTAGAAACGTATTGGGGTATAAGTGACTCACCGCGATCATTAGAGCCAAAGTAACCTTACCTGCACATGATGCACCCTGCCGACAAGCGACAGAGACACTGGCAAAAGAGAGGTAGAGTACAGCATATTTGTAAAGTTGCCCGACTGGTAAGTACCTCCCCTCACAGAATACCGTAGCCAAATATCAATTCCCTTGGGGGTATTTGCGTCCCTGCGAGTGAGTGACGTTACCAGAAAGGAAGGAATTGCTGCGTTGGCAGTGGGAGAGGCGGCGCGCGAGCGATATTTCATGTTGTGAACGTTAATGTAGTTACGGTAACCGCTTAGCGTTAGGCGGACTATAAGCTTGTCTGCCTCCCTGCGAGTGAGAAAAATTCCTGGTGACCGCACTCACTCGCAGCAAGGCAAAAATCCTCGACGGAATTATTACTATGTGGAGCCCCAGTCGAGCAACTTATGAATTCACTGTACACCACCACTCTTTAGCAGGGTGCACCACGTGCAGATGGGACTGACTTTGTCTCTAAAGATCGTGGGGAGCTTCTTACACAGCATCTTCGGATTTTCATTTCGGAGTAAACCGATATCACGTGGAATTTACAGTACATACCCATCTTATAGCAGAGTTCTCATTATAACAGTTTCAATGAACAGCCCCCTTACCACCATCTCTTATTGCGATTCAATAACTGAATAGAATGCTTATTCATACCAATGAATAAGCGACTTTATTTCAAATGGAATAGAGTCGTTTATTCATTGGTATGAAAAAGTAATCTATTCAATTATTGAATCGTAATAAGAGATGGTGGTAAGGGGGCAGGGGCCCTACCGTGGAAGCTGAAGCCGAATACCATCGGTATTTTTGATTCCAAAACTGGTCCTAAGAGCCCTATTACATTTGCACGCTGACGAGCTCTCGCGCAGTACTAAACCCGCGAAGGCCGCCTGTGCATCGTTTTTTGTAGTAATTTTGAACTTATATTTATCGTTTTTATTGAAATAAGATAATAAAGTCATGCTACAAAGTTTATTCATCATGAAGTAACAATTATTCTCGTATAAATTGTGCTCAATAATATTATCGTTTATTCGAGAAATTAACAGTTTACATAAAGCGATTTTCGAAGTTTTTTTGGTTAAAAGAATGTTTTTTTTCTATATTAAAACAATGATATTTCAAAATTCCAAGGCCGCTATGTACTATACGACTATATAACAAATATCATTCTATTTTTTTTTATTTCATTTGTTTGGAACAGTAATACAATCCAGGAGCTCAAAATAGTGAATGCGCGCATTTTATGAAAATCTTTCTCTGCAATTTTGGGTTTATTTAAAAAGTTTTTGTTTTTAAAAGCAGTGGTTTAATTTTCGCATTCGAAAATTCCGATGGTAATCGGCTTCAGCTTCCGCGGTAGGGCCCCTGCCCCCTTACCACCATCTCTTATTACGATTCAATGATTGAATAGATTACTTTTTCATACCAATGAATAAACGACTCTATTACATTTGAAATAAAGTCGCTTATTCATTGGTATGAATAAGCATTCTATTCATATCACATTGTATCTGTAACCGGGCCCCTGGTTACATATACAATGTGATCAGGGACCGCTAATAGAGTAGAAAAGATGTTTTTAATTTACTAAAGTTTGAATTTATTATATAAACTTGTTTGCCTTCATTCTAACCTATACCGACCTAACTATTTCGACGAGCTCGGTGGTCGAATGGTTAGCAATAGCCACTTTGACTCCGAGGTCGCGGGTTCGATTCCCGCACAAGACTAACATTTGTGTGCATGAACATGTCTGCTAGTCTTGGTCTGGGTGTTTTCTATGTATTATAAGTAGGTATTTACAAAAAAAAATGTATTTAAGTACATTTATCAGTTGTCTAGTACCCATAACACAAGCTTTGCGCTTAATTTGGGACTCGATGGCGCTGTTTAAATTGTCCAGAAATATTTATTTATTATTATTTTATTTATACCACTTAATTATAGACTTCACTAAACTGGGCCGCAATGAAAGCGGGTCGGTAACAAAAACATCAATAACTTCCAAAATATTTTAGCTAGCTTTATGAAATAAATACTGAATTAAAGTTTATTTTCTTACAAATATAGGCAGAAGTAAAATCTTTTTATTTCCTTTTGGTGATTGAATTAAAACCATAAATAAAAAATAAAGACGATTTCAAAAATTGATGTTTTTGTTACCGACCCGCTTTCATTGCGGCCCAGTGTATTATGGTAAAGACTCGTATTAGTACAGTGGGCCGGCCACATCTGGCGAGTCAGCGTTGGCAGATGGGAAAGAAAGTCCTAGAGTGGAGGCCACGTAAGTATGGCGCGACGAAGCGTATATTATGTCTCTATATGGACCGACAACCTCAAAAAAAGTGGCTGGTAGCGGTTGGATGCGGAAAGCGGAGGATCGCATATGGTGAAAAGCATTGGGAATGTCTATATCCAGCAGTGGGTAGATACAGGCTGATAATGATGAAGATGATAGACTCGTATTATATAGACGTTCATTCAATCTCAGGTATAAGGAAAATGATCAAGGAATACTCGTAATGGTAACCCATTTACATAATAATTAAGTTAATCATTGAGTTGTATGTGATCATTTAACTCAAGGATTTTACCTCTATTTTATCTATAATATACATATCATAATTATATTATAATTTTATAATGACACTTTACAACTCTTACCGCTATAATATGGAATGTTTGCGGCAATAAATCCACACATCGTCTTGTTTGGATATGACTGTGTTCAGGCGCATGGATATTTGTGACTCAATCATGCAGAAAGTACTGACTGAACAGGTTTGACAGAATTTTGGCATTTTCATAGAATATGTTCTGGAGATGAGCGGCGGGTAATTAAATACCCATTTGGGAAGATATAGGGTTTTTACCCGGATAAATAGTGAAAACTTGGGTAAAAACGAATTACGCTACTTTTACAGTACATATCATACTTTAGATACGCGATATGAGTGTAGAAGTAGTATTTTTTTTTATGTGAGAGGGGAGCAAACGAGCGTGTAGCTCACCTGATGGAAAGCAATCAGCACTGCCCATGGACATTAGCAACTCCAAGGGGTCGCCGATCCGTTGCCATCCTTTTAAGGGAAATAAAGACTAAAAGAAGAATTGACTTTTTATGCACTGTAGACTAAATTAAACGTTTTCCTGTGAAGTCGTTAGACATTTTGTTAATAAGTTTTACCTAACAGGTATGAGGTATGTTGAGTATTTGAAAAATAATTCTGATTCCGATGCTGATTCCGATTCCGATTCTAGTTATGGTTGCGGTTCCGGTTTCGTTTCTTGTTCCGAGAGAGGTTTTTATAGGTTCGATTGAACACGAGTAATGCCGATGACGGGTCCATATCCAGCTGCGGTATCGGATTTCCAACTGACGTTTGCTACTTTAGTTGTATAAAAAAAGAGTACTTTCTATTTCAATAAAAATTAAAACTAAGTTCTGCACTGCCAATTGCAGGCAGGACCTAGTTTCCAAATCTTCTCTACATACGACGACATGCATCTGTGTGTATTTATATTATACCATGCCATGTATCTGTTTGAACAGGCTAATCACAGAAACTACTGTACAATTTTTTTAAGTTTTCCACCCCATGAAGATGGATTTATTCTCTAGGAAATTTATAGGCAGTCTATACCAATATTATAAAGCTGAAGAGTATGCTTGTTTGTTTGGTGGAGTGGAACCCGCTAATCTTAGGATCTACTGGATCGAACTGAAAAATAACTTTAGTGTTGGATAGCCCACAAAAAACCTTTTTGTCTCATACTCGTAAGTGACGCAGACGAAGTTGCGCGGGTCAACCACAGCTAATCATTTATAAATATTAATTAATAATACAAGGAAAGCCGTGGCGGTCGCTAGTACACTTAGAATAAAATTATATTACAACTACAGTAGTATAAAACAATTTTCATGGAAACTTTTTATTGATAGATAAGAAACAAACGTGCCGTTTGTAGCGTTTTCTGATTTAAGTTGATAAGATAAACGAACCTTCTCAAAAAGCAGTTGATCTCTGTAGAGATCTGTGCCTATCAGTAAAGTATCTAGGCGGATTATCCTGTACAAAAATTGTAAAAACTGGTCTATTTCTAATCACTTGTATTATGTACCGAATTAGTTAAAAATACATTTGAAATAAATACATACACACTATATATATGTTATGGTCTGACCTTGATACTTGGTCAATGTAATAAAACCTATTTTGGTTAGATTTGAGTTGATTTTTGGTTAGGTTAGGGTTTTCTTGCGTCCTGTCATCGGAAATAGGCGGAGCTCCGCCACGCGGAGCTCCGTCAACCTAGATGATGAATGATGTGGTGCCAAGTAAGCTTCATTATTAATAATTAACATTTTCTAAAATTGGCCAGCCATTATAAATAATGACCAATTTATTACATTGACTGTAACATATATACAGCTAAATGTAATCCCTCAATGACATAGGTTTGCGCGTCAACCACTAAACAATCCAAGTTTATCGTAGTTCCTAGATTGGCCGTTAGACTAGAATAGAACCACTCCGTTTCTTCCCGTGGATGTCGTACAAGGCGACCAAGGGAAAACATTATCAAATATCGATCAAGCCTCCCCTACCCGTCTGGCCAGAGTAAGAAGTGTAGGCCAAATCCTCCTTCCGTCTAGGACGGACGAGAGGGTCGTGCTCCTGTAGTGGAGACTAAAATGGACCTGATGATGATGATGAGATTGGAAGCTGATCCCCTTAATGTTAGTCCTAGGCGTCCTAGCATTGGCATCTTGGGTGTCGACATATCGAGAGATGTTCAGTTTTGCGGCCACTTGGAATGCAAGGCCAAATTGGCTTAATAATGCTGGTTTCTCTTGATGATTGGTGTCATCTATTGATGACACTAACCTTACTAGAAACCAGCTTTGTTAAACCAGGTGGTATTTTACACCCCGACATCGGTATCAACTATGTATAGGTCCGACCTCACAAGGAGTACTGTCATCTCTGGGTTCGTGCGCCCCAGTACTTGCTTGCTCTATTTGACCGCGTACAACGAAGAGCTGCCCCCTTACAACCAACTCTTATTAATTTGCGATTCAATAACTGAATAGAATGCTTATTCATACCAATGAATAAGCGACTCTATTCAATTTGAAATAGAGTCGCTTATTCATATTCAGTTATTGAATCGCAATAAGAGTTGGTGGCTTACCACCAAGGGGGCAGTTCGAAATGTTGGTGACCCAATGACCTAGGATCGACTGGACTCTCTTACTCTTTTACGTAGAAATATAGCGTCTCTTTGCGTTCTATACAAGTTATATCATGGGGAGTGCTCGAATGAGCTGTTTGATATTGGTGATTTACTACAATACGTTTCCTAAGACTTGAACTCGAACGTGTTGAATATTGCAATAAACCCTAGGGCATCTACACACACAGTTGCACATATACATACGTAGTCTATTTATGTACTCAATACTTTTTTGCATGGGGTGGCCAGGGTGTGGTCATACTGTACGTAGTACTATTACTTGCACTGTGCAACCATTAAAATATTTCCATTACTTTTTGATCAGTATAATCCATTTGTATATAGTTTACTTTATTACAGTGAAGTATAAATGTTTGGCCATAGATTACGTGCCTATAATAAAATAATTAAATAATCACTAACATTTATCTATGCTTCATATCTCACATATAAATTTAAACGAGCTGAACAATTTCAAAGTCATTTTAAGTTAACACCGTTTTTTAAAACATAGCATATATACAGGCATATAGCACAAAAGCATTTATGCTTTGCAACGCAGCGCACCGTATAGCAATTTGATTTTATTTTTTATTTTTATACTACGGCGGGTGGCGTAGTATTGTTTAAAAAATCGTACGGTGGAGTGGACCGAACAAGTGGTCGACCCATTTAGATTGGCATTCGTTTGTACTTTTACAAATTAAGGTCTATTTTTAACCGACTGCAAAAAGGAGGAGATTCTTAATTCGCCAGTATTTTTTTTTAATGTTTGTTACTTAATTACTCCGTGATTTATAAACCGATTTGAATTTTTTTTTTTTGTAAAAGTATATAGAAAAAAACATTTTTTTCATCATCATCATCATCAGCCTGTATCTACCCACTGGTAGGTTTGTTACTTCATCACTCCGTCATTTATAAACCGATTTGAATAAAACTTTTTTATTCGAAAGAGTATACTTCCAGATTGGTCCCAAATTTTTCATCATCATCATCAGCCTGTATCTACATACATAAATGTAATGTGTGGAGTCGGTTTTTTTTTTTTGTTAAAATTATCGCTTTTTAGGAATAATGGAAGATCAACCTTAACAACATATATGTTTGTTAGTAAATGTCATAATTGATGGACCACTTTCTTAGCCGGCCGCTACAAGAATCTCTTTACATATTGAATTGTTAAAAAAAACGCATTTTTACCTTATTTTTTCTAAACAATATATTTTGTTAACACCATACCATGCACTTTTAGTCCACATTTTACACTTATTTACACTTATGCCGGCGAACACTAACTGCTGGTAGCTGCTGGTAGAGATAACATATGTATGTAGTTATTATGTTGGCCTCATCCAATACTGGTGTGCCATTCGTTCTCATTCAACTCTCATGTTATCTTTGTTTTTCTTACTGTGAAAGATAAGGTGCGAACGATTCTTGTTTCGAGACGTACTTGAGTAAGTTAAGTGATGATAATTTTATGTATTCGTTATCTATTGCGTATTAAGTAATGTTATGACTAGTATTAATGCATTAAATAAAATTAGATACAACATCTATGATTTTTCAGGGTACAGTTTTTTTAACTTTTTCTTTGACTAACAAGAAAACGTTTAAAAACTGTAACCCGACTACGTAAAAAAACACATTTTTTTTTTTAATTTTAGTAAGTGCGCGATATGTACTTATATTTTTATACAGTCTGTGACTTGTTCATACAATGTTAGTGATTGATCTTTTTAGGGATTAGAACTTTTACTAACAATAACCACATTCCTAATTCAAATCACTGAGTTAGATCAATTAGCGCTCATAAATTCACAATTTAATCCCAAACACTGGGCATTTATTAGACATTTATGGACGCTTTTATGATACTCTTTGAAATATCGCTATTTAGTGCAGGCGCCACAGGTTATTTGAGTGTGCAAAATATGAGGACCGCATTCTATAAACAGTTTTGAATTCAGAACAGCTTGTAGTAATATTTACGTATGTTTATCAGTTGTCTATAGGGTTTGGGTCCCGGGACGTCTCGAGTCTCGAAGTCCCGGGACTTTTCTTAATTTTAGTTGTCTCGAGTCCCGGGACTTGAGACTCGAGACTCGAGACGAGACAAGATTATCGAAATTCATTTTTATTCTCAAATAATTGAAGGAGCATAGCGCCATCTGTAAGTTTATTGAATAACTATGTGGTCTGCTAAGTAACTACAGGTTAACTAATGGGCCTTTTCATCACAATTTTTTTTATGCGCATGCGTCTTTTTTATGCGCATCAGTCATCTTTTTCGTACTGTTTTTTGTAAACAACCATACTAAAGTACCCGCTACCCGTATCAAAAATTAAAACATCGGACGCGCAGCATGCGCCACCATTGCGAAAAAAAGTGATGTTAGGATAATTGAACTTTCATTGGGTGTGTTTAAGTTATTTAGCCATTTCCCCTTGTCAACTGTTTGGTCCACTGGCACATTATTCTTAATTGCATTTTTGACTCTGTAAATATCATAAATCTTTTATATATTATCTCATATTAAACATTTCCTTTATGATAAAACCTACTAAACATATTCAATTCAGCATTTACATTTGTCTAATTAATAACCTCAAATATAGAGTATAGCCCCAAAATATTAATTACTTATTTTATAAATTATTTACTCCCATAAATAATACTCAAAATATATTTTCAATTCTTACAAATAAATTATCATTATTAATAAGAAAATAAAATTGTAAATATTAATTTCGTTTATAAGTTTTAAGCTAGTAAACAACTGTTGATGCCCAACTACTCAAATAGGTCACTTTTCGTTTAATAACTTTAAGTAAACATTTAATTTTCTGTATAATAAATGTTGATTTATTACAAAGAATTGGCTTTTTTTAATAGGTACAATTTTAAACAAAAACTAACTTAATTATAATTTTACGAAAGCCCCACTAAAAAAAAAACAAAAAGTCTCGAAGTCCCGGGAATTCCCGGGACTTTGACTGTAGGCTGTCTCGTGTCCCGGGACTTTGAACTTGTCGGGAATTCCCAAACCCTAGTTGTCTAGTACCCATAACACAAGCTTCGCTTACTTTGGGGCTAGATGGCGCTGTGTAATTTGTCTGATAATATTTATTTTATTATTTACTAGCTGGCCCGGCGAACTTCGTACCGCCTAATTGTCAATGAATGTCGAATTTATGATGTCTTGAAATTAATATAGGTATAATGAATAATAGAAAATAATAGAGAAGCACGATGGCGTCATTGCGCGTGTCAGTCTAATTGTACACGCAAGTTAAGCAACGTCAACCGTAGCCTGTCCATGGATGAGTTTATATTATCTCGAGCTCCTCCGTGCTTCGGAAGGTACGTTAATCCGTCGGTCCCGGTTAGGTTAGGTCCCGGTTAGGTTAGGTCCCGGTTAGGACCTCGAGTTAATCTAATGATTACATCATTAGATTAACTCGAGGTCCTCCGTGCTTCGGAGGGCATGTTAATCCGTCGGTCCCGGTTGTTATCATTAGATTATCTCGAGCTCCTCCGTGCTTCGGAAGGCACGTAAGACGTCGGTCCCGGTTGTTATCATTAGATTATCTCGAGCTCCTCTGTGCTTCGGAAGACACGTAAGCCGTCGGTCCCGGTTGTTATCATTAGATTATCTCGAGCTCCTCTATGCTTCGGAAGGCACGTTAAGCCGTCGGTCCTGGTTGTTATCATTAGATGGCAGTCGTTAAGCCAAGTGGCCTTTAGGCGGCTTGAAATTACTGGCGTCCGCCAACTCGCAGTTGAGCAGCGTGGTGGAGTATGTTCGAAACATATTCAGTTGAAGGAAGACCCGTATTTAATATTACCCAGCAGTGAGTAAATATTACCCAGCAGTGGGTAAATATTAAGTTCAATATTTTACTATGTCACAAAATAAAGTACCATGACACTTGACAACCAATTAATATTCATTTTCAAGCATTCATTCATAAACAATTTTCAAAACAACAACGGACAACTTTCGCGACGTAAAAGTTAGACCAATCGATTTGACATTTAATTGAAAATCAATAAATATCCCAATCCGTTTTCAAATTTAATTTTTCGACAATTTTGTCAATGTTTTAATACTTATTATCCTATACCCACATTTGTGAATGCACGCATACATTTGACGTACGCACGTTAACGTCACGTTTGACAGGTCCGACATCCACGAACATTTTGTATGGAAAAATGATTTTTCTTTTATTTTATTTTTTTCGTAAATT
This sequence comes from Hypsopygia costalis, assembly GCA_937001555.2. Taxonomy (NCBI): domain Eukaryota; kingdom Metazoa; phylum Arthropoda; class Insecta; order Lepidoptera; family Pyralidae; genus Hypsopygia; species Hypsopygia costalis. The sequence continues at coordinate 22,786,645 of OW443338.2, read as the reverse complement.
TTCCAATGTTTTTAATAGTTATTCTGCTATTCTGGACGGAGACAAATCCAACAAATCAAAAACCATGGCAATCGGTCCAGCCGTTCTCGAGTTATAAGTGTTGTAACAAACACGACTTTCTTTTATATATATAGATTATATAACTGCAACACTAAACTGTAACCCCTCGATTTTGTTATCATTCGTATTTTATTGCCTCCCTATGGAAGCCATTTTAAAGATGCATTCAAGACAAAATAAATAAAAAAGGAAAAAAAAAATATTTTTCATTACTAACATACATCTCAACCTTGCAAGAATATTCATTCTCTCACTGAATCTTTTTACTACATTTGTGCGAATTTTCGGTTTTGTTTTTGGTTTAATAACTGGACAATATGTTGGTGACACTGTTGCGTGGAGAGTCACGCATTATTCACCTTGTACTAAAACCTTGTAATCAGAGGAGGGCATGTACATAGTTTATCCTTGCTCTAAACTCCATACAACTATGTACCAATGATCTGTATATAAACCCATGTCCTTGACAATAAGATATTCATTATACATCCAGTTTACGACCAGCAACCATGTCTTATTAGTACACTCGCTCGTGCGCCAATACATGGCAACCGTGTCAGGATTTAAAACCTGAAGGCCAATTCTCGTAATTTTTCTACGAACGCAGATTGAAATATGACCGAATCGAGATTGGATTGTGAATTGGCTAAAATTATATACTTGATTTCATTAATTAATTATTAATCAATTCTTGTTGTTAGCAAAGTAACATTATGAGTTTGTTTAAATTTCACTAATATTTCGATATAATCTCGCTTAAATTTAATTTAGAAGTTACATATTGTGTTACGAGAATACCAAATGTGACATTTGTGAGATCGAGACTGCATCGAAACTGAATTTTGACTATATTTTAATTACGAGAATTGCCCCTCTGGAATCTTCTGTTATCTACACACAACAACACGCTCGGTAGTGATTAAGTAATGTTTGATTTTATGTTTTAATATTTTCACTAACTGTGGAGACTTGTAAATGGAATATTGTTATGCAAGATGTACGTTTTCAATAGCTGTAAGGCTCCCATAATAAAGATTAATTCATAAAGTGTCCCAACTTTGGTAACATAATCAACTTTTTATATAGTACGATGAGATTGTATTAAAAAAATACTTTATTCGTATTTAAGTATATATTTATTTACTTTATACGTGAAATTCACAAATCGTAGATCTACAATTTAAATGGCAGGCAAAAGAGCCAGAATTCTTTGTCCGTTTCCTTCAAGTCTGCGAGTTATACCATTACTCGTCGAGGTTCCGAATTTTGTCTGAGTATTTTCGTGGCCCATAGATTCTGGAATAATAATAAAAAAATTACAAGAATAAAAGTGTTTTTATACTATATCTATTAGGCGAGTCAGATAATAATACTAGCTGTGCCCGCAGCTCCGCTCACGCGGACTCTATCTTATAATCTGGCCGCAGAACCAATTATGAAAAAACATATTTATTAGGATGTTAATTTGGTAACAAACTGAGTGCAGGAGTTTCTGGTATTCTCCTAAATGTTCTGTTGCCATTAGACGACAATCGTTATACCAAGTCAGCGGCCTTTGAGCAGCTTGAAAACATTGGCTACCACCCTGCGATTAAGGGAAGACCCATACCCCAACAGTAGGAGAAATATTAGTTTGTACTTACTTAGTAGGGTGTAGTATACGTCAAGAGGGGAAATCAAATTCCACTACTCCTACTAATTAAATTACTTCTGATAAAATTCGTTGTGAGTTCCAAGGCAACCGTAGTCTTACGTCCGAGACTGCATGGACTTCATTGTTCATTGCCTTTTTTAGTAGCCGCCGCTGTTAATCCTGGCTACACAGGACACAGACACAGTAGTGGGAATGTGTGCTGGGCTGTCCCGTCAAAAAAAAGTGTACTATACCAGTACATACTTCCTTACCTTAAGTGCCTTTCTGAACTTGGTCGATATGAGACTGAAGAGCATTGGATTTAAGACGATACTGAACCAACTGTTCAACGAGACTATTTGCAACCATAGGTTCCACTGTAAGTAAACAAAAACACTGTAAGACTCAGAAGGGAGGTGAGGTCGACACGAGAGAGCGGCAGGGAGTGGCCATACCGTACATAGTACTATTCTTTATACTGTGATACTGCTACTGTTGTATACATTTCAACCCGATCCCGTTTGAGATGCACGTTGTTCAATTAGTCACCATTTAACAGTGGAAGACCTTGCCGGTACATGTGATTCCTCCTTCCTACATCATGGGATCCTTCAAACGAAGCGTGAAAAAGCACCATGGCAGTTTCAAATGATTTACATTGTTTTCTAGTATTTAGTCAGTTGCTGTTGCAATTTGGGCTCCTATTTTCGCTTACCATCAGGCGAAGCGAAACCTCTATCTAATATAAAAAAGACAGTCTTTTTTAAATACAGAATAAGATTTCGGTCGAGCTTTTCTTTTAGTTTTTTTAGAAAAAAACTAATTTTCCCACAAATTGAGCCCTAGCTTGACTTCGTAACGTGTGGTCGGTGGCGCCACCGTAAATTTCTATATTCTAGATAACTTTTATTGAAATCGCTAGAGCTATTTGCGAATATAAGAAAGATAGAATAACAACAAGTATAAATTAATAATTCCGACTGACTGTCACATTATTTAGTATAGTGATGTAATTAATATGCCTTTGCAACCCTGACAGGCCAGTGCTCACTAAAGTGTTCAAACTGATGGTGGTCTCGTGTGGCTGGCCCATGCATCAACTCGTGAACGAGCGCTGCCAGAGGGGACTGGTCTGCCGTGGCTATCATGGTTGCAAAGTAAACAATAGGAGGATTTATATTAAGTAGTATGTATATAATACAATAGTATTCATATTAGCATAATCATCATCATCATCATCAGGTCATTTTGGTGTCCGCTACAGGAGCACGACCCTCTCTCGCCCGTCCCAGACAGGAGGATTTGGCCTACACTCCCCACGCTGGCCACGGGTTGGGGAGGCCTGATCGATGTTTGATAATGTATTTCCTTTAGTCACCTTGTACGACATCTACAGGAAGAGACGGAGTGATTCTATTCTAGTCTGCCGGAAACCACACGGCCGTTTTAGAATAATAGCGACGTGCAATTAATAAATTGTTAGATACATGAAAATAGACGATTGTTAACAAAAGGTACGAACCCCGGAGTCTGTAGATAGTAATTATAATCAATAAAAAATGGAATATGTCTACTCTGTGCAAGCTGCAAAAATAAAAAGAGGATATGAAAATAATACCTGCATGATGTGCACGAACTGCCGGGAAGTACACGAGAATATGATGACCCGCAAACTAAAGAAGGGTAGCCAGCACACCAGGAACGAAAGCGTCAATGCTACTGGACAACCAAAATAATTAAAGTCCCAATATTAGGATTACCACAAATACTACACAGCTGTTTAGGGGGCCATCCATAAATTACCTCACACGTTAAGGGGGAGGGAGGGGGTCAACAAAGTGTGATATTGTGTGACAAGGGAGTAGGAGGGGTCCTAAATTTCGTGACGTGACATTTCAAAATCTATTATTAGCTAAGTGATATCAGGAACTTTGAACTATTAACGAAAAACTCAAAAACATTTGCAGCTCTAGATGTAAAATTGCATAATTGTGACATCACACTAAGGAGGGGGGAGTCTCACAAAAATGTGACAAGGACGGGGGAGGGGTCAAAAATCATGAAATTTGTGTGACGTAATTTATGGCTGGCCTCTACTAAAAAGTACTACACAATTACAAGCAAAAATAACTACCAAAGACTGATATATTGTCAAATCTCATATCTATAAAATGTTACGTTCTTATTGACAAAATATTTTAAAAACATTCTGCCACAGAAAATCAGTTTCTCAAAATAACACATGGGCTGAAAAGTCCCGGGCCTAACGAAGAAAACGCGGTTTTTTTGTTCAAAATTGGCTTTATTCATCAACGTAATCTCCATCAAGAGCCACATAATAATTTTAGCGCCGCTCTAACATTTCAATATGACTTTCGTAGAACATTTTATATTTTGCCTCAAAATAGGCTTCAGTTTCCGCGAGGACCACTTCATTCGAGCGAAATTTCTTACCGGTGAGTATTTTTTTAGGTCTGCGAACAGCCAGTAGTAGCTGTGAGCCAAATCTGTCGAATACGATGGATGTGAGAGGAATTTTGATTGACTTGTGACAAGGTGTGTTGCCATTAAGACAACGCACCGAAACGAATTTTTTTTCTTTGCCATGTGCGGTCGTTTCTTTACAATTTTGGACTTCAAACGCTCCAATAATGCCATTCACTGTTGATGGTATTTCTTTAATAACAAACAAACACCACACACATCCCAATATATCGAGGCCACAACCGTTCCAGCTGACAGTTGTGCTTTTGGGGCCTTTGGAGGAGGTTCGCCAGTTGCTCTCCACTCAGATGACGTTCGTTTTGATTCCGGAGTGAAGTGATGGATCCATGTTTCATCCATTGTCACATATCGACGGAAAAATTCCGATTTGTTACGTTTAAACATGGCCAAATACTGCTCAGAATCATCAGCACGTTCATGTTTTTGGTCAACAGAGAGCAACCGCGGCACCCACTTTGAACATAGCTTTCTCATAATCAAATGCCCATGCAATATAAACACATATGCAATATAAACAATACGTTCTTTTGATATCTTTACGATGTCAGCTAACTCACGCAACTTCACTTTTCGATCATTCAAAGTGGTTTTTTGGATTTTTTTGATTTTACCGCCTCATTTGGACGACAGGTTGGAGGTCGTAGAGACACCGATGATGCAGAACGCAGTGGACACTGCGTTCTGCATCATCGGTGTCTTTACGACCTAGCAAACCAACGTTTTATGGTTGTTTCTCATGGAGCAGAATCCTTATAATACTTTTCAAGCCATTTCTTCGATTAAACGGTATTTTCTCCCATCAAGAAGCAGTGTAAAATTAAAGCATGAAATTGTTTTTCATCCATTGTTTTGAAAATAACTAAAGTAGTGTCACCCTTAGCACAATAACTCACAAACTTCTGAGTAGAATATCATGAAATTTTAACAGCTCTCATTTGAAGGTTAGTACTAACTGAAAAAGCGGTGAATGCAATAATAATTGCGCCATATATGTGTTAGGCCCGGGACTTTTCAGCCCATGTGCTATATTACCAAAATAGCGTAGTCGAAATATTGGTGCACGGAAAGACTTTTGTCTTTCTGTCGGTCACAACCAATTTTTTGTTTATAACAATTTTATATTTTTTGCTGGTACTCATATTATGCGATATAGAACAAGCGGAACTACAAGTCTTGCAACAATTGTGTTGTATTGTTTTATCTCGTAGATGTGTGTTTATGTGCATCTGATTGCTTAGTGCATTCGCATTCGATTATGCAACAGTTGTTCGCATTCGATTATGTCAACGTAAATAAACTGACCAAATAGAGAAGAATTCTCATGATGTGAATTTATAAGACGCGTGTTACATATCAAAATTATTTGACTTACTTGCTCACATTTTGAAATGAGCAACACGGCTAATTTGGATATATAACACGCGTCTGGTAAATTTACAATATGAAACTTTTTCTCGTAAACGTTAACACATTCGAATGTGACCTAAAAATATGCACTAAGCACTATGAAACGAATTCGGAATGACATTTTGTTAATCTAACTGGTATAAACAAATGATTAGTTTCTGAACAGCTTAGATCACCTAAGCTGTTCAGCACCGATAATAGGATCTTCGAAACACCTATTTCTACACCATCTAAAGATAGTACTGTTTCAGAAATAAGAATATTCGTTTGATTTAAAAAATGATGACGGAAGAGAATGACGCGAAACAGGACCTAAGCGAATCAGGATTAGTTATTCCATAAAACACTTACCAATAAGCTTATTAACTTTCCTCTTATTATTGCGATTATTAAAAATTTTGTCCCTGGAATTATTTTTTTCTTTTACATTTACCTTGAAAGCTATCATACCGTAAACGAATGTCATAATCCCAAGTGGTATTACAAACGTAACCACCGCCAACACTCCGTTTACTATCTTTGAGTAAAAAGTGGGAAATGGGAGGCACAGTCCTGTAGTCTTGGTGTATATGAGTTTGTATGTCCATACTTCGGGCAGAGTCTCCAAGATCGCTACCGTCCATGTCAAGGCAATTATCTTCGTCACTCTGCGCAAAACCGGCGTCGACTTTACCATCAGAGGATGCCATATCGCCATATATCTTTCGACAGCTAGTACCGTCATTATCAGGATACCATTGTTCCACAAAGCAATAATCAGAAAGGTGTACGTCTTACATACAATAATGCCAAATTGATAGCTCTCGAATTTCTTCTGCCCGCCTGGGTAACCGCTCACTTCCAACAAGATACCAATTGCGACTACTAGATCGGACATCGCTAAGTCAAACAAGTAGTAGTTTGTAGCTGTGTGCATGCTTTTGTCGTAATATATCACAATACAGGTCAAAACGTTACCTATTACACCGATTATAAATATGATAATCATTAATAAGAAAATCACTACATCCACAGATTCAGACCTTATTTCAATTGATTGGATAAACTCTGCCCATAGTTGGTCACTGAAGTCTTCTGGGAGTTCAGTTATATTCAGTTCAGTCATATACATGTTTCCAGTAGTATTCAGTTGCAAAATAGTTGTATGTTGAAATATTATTTAAAAACTGCGTTTCAGGTGCAAGTCTTGAAACAGAATGTGTAGCGGTGAGAGTTAATGGGAGCCTTGTTTATCCGCTGTGCCAGCGGCTCTCAATTTTTATCGGCGACGGAGCCCGTTTTGAAAAACTAAATATTCGATGGAATCCTAGACTGAACAATAATAAAAAAAGAAAGAAATTTAAGAAACTTTTGTTTATTTTTATATTAAAAAAATAAATAAAAAGATTACTTGTTATGTCTTACTCATCAAGCCCCTTCATTTGATATATAACCTAGGGGTTAAAGTTGATATTATGATTCGCCATTTTGCGACAACTGCCGTATTGGATAAAAATTAGGCATTCATATATTGTCACGAGAACCAAACGAGTATGCCAAATTCCAGCTCAATCGGACGCTAGAAAGTGGGTCAAACTATTCCCGACAACGAGACAGGTAAAACGAAATAAAGTTTATAACAGTAAAATACAAAAAAAAAAATTACAAGTTGTTAATAAAAATAGGAACTAAAACGTTTATTTATTGTTGTTAGTACTAGGTATTACTTTTGTGTGTAGAAATTATAATTCACCATTTTGTGGCGACAGTCATATTGGATCAAAAATGGGGATGTTTTGATATTCATGCATTGTCAATAGGATCCAACGAGTGTGCTACTTTCAGCTCCATCATACGCTGGAAAGTGGGTCAAATTTAACTTACTACAAGATTTGATTACAGCTTAGATTACAAACAGCAGTGAAATGAGACTAAATAAAAGCTTATCATCATCAGCCTGTATCTATCCACTGCTGGATATAAGCCGTCCCCAATGCTTTCCAACAAATACGATTCTCCGCCTTCCGCATCCAGCCGCTTCCAGCCGCTTTCTTAAGGTCATCGGACCATCTAGAAGAAGGGCGTCCAACGTTTAAAATATCTTCATCTGTTGCTACCTTTCATAATAAATATATATAAAAAATCACAGATCTCGTGCTCTACACGACATGAAAGGGCATTGAAAATGAAACCAAAAAATATTTTTTTTCAAAACCAACTTTTCCTAAATTGCCCTTCGAATTCCGCGTCTTTTGAGCTGTCATACGTCCTCGTGGCCGCACGCGAGCCGCCCGCCGCGCAAAACTCGCTCGCTGCCAAGGGCAACCTCAACCGTCACCAATATCGAAAAAAGTGGAATGACCAAAAGTGTTCCTTGGTTCAATACAGAGGTGCTTCTTTTCATATTTTTGAAATTCGGCCCCGTTCTCAAGATATCGGAAATTTTCTGTGAAAACACACGATTTTTCGGTCCAAAAATGTCGATTTTTTTCGGTTTCCAAAAAAGATTTTGACTTTTTCAAAATAATGTTAACATCTTCTTAAAGCCCTTCAAATTCCGCGTCTTTTGAGCCCTCATACGTCCTCGTGGCCCTAAACCTCAGGGTATGACGGGCGCACTTTCAGCGAAAATGGGGGCCTACTGGAGCGAACGAAAAAACATTTTCAATGTTAAAATATTCCTGGACAAATTATTAGTAACTGCCATCTAGACCTAATTTAAGCAAAGCTTATGATATATGATGATGTACTATGGGTACCTACTAGATAACTGATATAATACTTAAATATTATATCAGTTATCTAATATTCTAGTAGTAGTAGAGCTTGATATACTCGTAATATGGGAGCATAAAATTATTATCTTGTTGGTACCTATTTTATCGTAGATATCATTATTGACATCACTTGGAATTTTCTTTTTTGTAACTGCGATCTTAGCCAGAGGTGTTGCGACTCGATGCGAGGACTCGTCTAGCACACTTTGAGTGCCGCTGCTCTATGCTAATTGTCCACCACCTTAATCGTGTTTGGTAAGTAAATATACTTTAGATAATAGGATTGCTTCCACTCATCGTCATGATGATTACAGTAATTTAGCATAGTTATGGTTTTTTTTATACGACGGCAGGAGGCAGACAAGTACGCGACCCGCCTGGTGTGAAGCGGTTACAGTAGCCACATTAACGCTCGCAACCTGAAATAATCTTCGCTATCCCCGCTGCCTACGCAGCTCCTTCCTGTTTCACCTCGGTCACTCGCAGGAGCACAACAACCCTCAAGGGTATTATTATTTGGCTGCGGTATTCTCTGAGGTGGAGGTACTTCACCAGTCGGGCAGCTTATAAATACGCTGTACCCTACCTCCCTTTAGCCAGAGCCTCTTTCACTAGTGTGCGCCTTGTGCAGGTGACAGCAGGTGAGACTGGCTTTGGCTTTAAAGATTGTGATGAACCCCTTACACTCCAAATGGTTTCAACAACTTTGGAAACTGCCCGTGTGTACATGCTTAACTGTTCAAAAGTTATATATATAGATATATATATATATATATATATATATATATATATATATATATATATATATATATATATATATATATATAGTTAAGATGCTTGAGAAACCGAGCGTCGGTCGCCACAAGCTACTCGACTTATGTGTGCCCACGTAGCCTGCTTACAGGTGAAAGGGTAGTAAGACTCGGGGCCCTACCACCGAAGCTGATACCGGTTCCCACCGGATTTTTTGATTGCAAAAATCAAACTCCAGAATAGATTAGTGGCAATCGTGTTTAAACTTAGCTCGCAGAAACATTGAAGGTTTAACGATAAAGTTAAATTTGTTTTTAAAAATGGAAAAATTCACTTGCTCCCCCTGCCTAGGTAGGATTTGAACACACGACCTCTCGATGACCGGTCGAGTGCTCTTCCAACTGTGCTACCAGGAAGGTTTGTGTTGCTGACGAATTTTTGCATCTTATATTTCTACTGTGTGAGTTACAGTGTGGCGTCATCAACCTATTAAGTAATTACAATTAGGGTTGTAACGAAACTTCGCTTCCGCCTCCGTTACTGCGGAAGTTCCGCAAGAAATCGTATCTTCGCCTCCGCCTCCGCCTCCGTACAATTTTTGCGGAGTTATAACGGAGGTTTATTTACGTAATCATAGAACAATAACGAGCGGTAAAAACTATTAGAAGACATGAATTCCAGATTTTGTGTTAATTTAGATTGACTAGAAGGTAATGTTTATTTATGAGTATATGTTTACTTAAGTAATTTGAAATGAAAACTTTGTACTTAGTTTTAATGCACCATAAATTACAATTTTCTACATCCGCTTTCACCTCCACCTCCGCCTCCGTTAACCTCCGCATCCGCGGAGGTGATACAGGTCGCCTCCGCATCCGCCTCCGCCTCCGCTAAGTAGGCCTCCGTTACAACCCTAATTACAATACTAAAGTAGGCATAGCAGTCCATCGTTGCAGATGAAATTCAGCTATTTTTTGATAACACCAAACTAATTAAATTATTATTATTTAAATTTTTCCATTTTTCAAAAAATATTTATCTGGCAAGTTGGCCAAACAACTATTTAAATAATAATAAAGTAAAAAATGTTTGTTAATAACTTAAACCTAAGACCTATTTTTGGGGATCAAAATATTCGATGGTAATCAGCTTCACAACCAGACATACCAATCCAATCCAAGGGGCTAAACATCCCTTAGACCCAATTGAAATGCCGCTGTGAGTATGAGCGAGAGGGCATTATCCGTGCACACGAGCGTAAATGGGACATAGGTACATGAGTGTTATTGCTCTCTTATTGTCATACGATCATAGTACTTATACCCAAACACTACTGAATCATGCACATTTTGTTCATCAGAAAATAAGTGACGTCTGGCGGCCCTTGGATCTTTTTCTAATAATAGGGATTAGAGATAGTAGAGAAAGATCATTCTTCCATACTATAACTTTGTGCACATACATAATCTCAAAGGTATTAGGAAGGACATAAGATACTTTTTATTAAAAAAAAGTAAACGCTGGCGGAGCTGCCTGTGGAAGCTAGTAATATATATAATATTATAAATGTAAATGTGAGTTTGTTTGTTATGCTTTCACGCCGAAACTACTTAACCGATCATCATGAAACTTTGTACACTTATTCTCACTGGTACTAGGAAGGACATAGGATACTTTTTATTAAAAAATAAGTAAACACGGGTGAAGCCGCGGGTGGAAGCTAGTTTGGCAAATACAAATTTATGTAACAAGCTCTCCCTATATGTCATTTCAGTACCTACCTACCCACCTATTAGGTTGGGGAAAAAGTCTTTTCGTATTTTATATGAAAATTCAAAACATTTTTTAATAAAGTTTATTTACATTTAACTAAAGTATGTAGGTGCCATTTTGTTCGATAACTTTTTGCCATCTTGTAGGTAGAGACATGATCCCATTACTATAGAAATTTTGGGACTTTTGTTCAAAAAACCACGACAAGTGGTTTTGGCAGTCTTCTCGTGATGTTAACCTAACATTGCCTAAAGAATTCTGAACAGACCGAAACAGGTGGAAATCAGAAGGTGCAAGGTCAGGACTATACGGCGGATGCATTAACACCTCCCAGTCAAACTCTCTTAATTTTTGCTGAGTGGCTAAAGATGTGTGAGGTCTAGCGTTATCATGATGAAAAATCACACCCCTTCTGTTAATTAATTCCGGCCGCTTTCTCTCAACTTTTTGCTTTAATCTCATCAGTTGTTCACAGTAGAGTTCAGAATCGATAGTCCTGCCTGGCGGTAACAGCTCATGATGAATAATGCCCTTCCAATCCCACCATACACACAGCGTCACCTTGTTGCGGGTTAACCCGGAGTTTGCCAGAGTCTGTGAAGCCTGACCGGCCTTTGACAACGACCTTTTTCGCACGTTCTTGTCGTACGTGATCCACTTTTCATCACCAGTTATAAGCTTCTTCAAAAACGGTTCGCTTTCATTACGTCGTAGTAAAGAATCGCAAATGAGTACACGGTTCATTAGGTTTCTTTCAGTGAGATCGTGAGGCACCCAAAAATCGAGCTTTTTAGTGTACCCAGCTTTTTTCAAATGCGCCAAAACTGTTTTGTTGTCAATTCTTAATTCTTCAGCTACGTCGTAACTACTGATATGCTGATCTTGCTCCACTTTTTCAAAAATGGCATCCATTTTATCCGTAACAGGGCGACCAGAGCGACGTGCATCTTTCACATCAAAATTTCCTGATTGAAAACGCTTAAACCAAATTTGTGCTACTCTCACAGACACTGCACTAGGTCCATAAACGTCACAAATTTTTTTCGCAGCTTGCGTTGAATTTTTACCTTTTTTGTAGTAAAATTTTAAAATGAATCGAATTTCTTCATTAGATTCACTCATCTTAACAGTAAAAAAAACAAATGAAAATCACACATTTACCTAATTTGAATTTGGAATTATCTTTTTTAAAATTTAAACTTTTTAAAGATATCAAAACCTGCCAGATACAAATGGTGTAACCAAAGAGGTTTTATTACAAGTTCATACATACTTTAATGCGAAAAGACTTTTTCCCCTACCTATTATATTTGAAAAATTGAAAATTTGGAAATCGAATCTGGCAACATTGGTGCCGAACTGTTAGAATTAGAAGTTGATGAAAGTTTTAATGTTTATTGTGTAATTATTTCTTGATAAAAATCGGGCTGATTATATTTAATAATGGTCGACTGAGTAACGAAACGAATAGTTTGTTTTGTGGTGTTTTACATTGCGTGCGTTAACATGTGGTCAATCATATTTTTGGTTATTTTATCTCTAGTCGCATTTATGTTTACCGATGAATTGATCCCAAAATTAAAAGAATTATTCATAAAAGCTGGTTTATTTGGAGTTGATTTATGTAAAAGTAACAAAAATAAAATGTACGTTCGTGAATAAAAGCATACGTAGATAATAGTACCTATTGTTATTGTTTTGTGTCGTGTATCTACTTTAAGTATGTACTTATTTCCATTTGCAGACCAGAAGCAGTAGGAGTGGTTTCAGGATGTGTGTTTTTGGTCACATGCTTTCTGTTTATACCGATTGTGTTTGGTAGAAGTCTAATGGATCGGGAACATTTCCCACATAATGAGGTTAGAATAGAACTTTTAATGTCTACAACCTTTGGAATTAACAGAAAAGATTTACATCTTATGAATTTTAACAGGATAACTGTTTGTGTATCACATATGATGCAAGGAAGACCTAGATGGATACATCCGTGCTGGTGGCACCATTAACTGAAAGAACCATAGCTCTTTTTTATTATAATATTTCATGTATTGTAGTATCTCTGTGTTCACTGTTTATTAATCTAGAATATTTTTTTATACAACATTGAGTGGTGAACAAGCATAAGGTCCGTCTTATGTGGAGCAGTTACCATAGGCATAAAAACGCTCACATCATGAAATATTGCTTGCACTCTGTCAATGCTGCAACTTCTTCCTTCCTGGTGACTTCAATCAATTGAATTGTTATTTAGATGCGGTATTCTGTTAGGTGAAGGTACTTCCCCAGTCGGGCAGCTTAAAAATAAGCTGTATCCTACTTTACGTGCCAGAGCCTCTTTCACTAGTCGACAGGGTGCATCACGTGCAGGTGAGGTTGGCTTTGGTTCTAATGATCGTGGAGAGCTACTTATTCTCCATAAATAAAGAAAAGCTTAAATTTAAAATTCCTCTTAGATCATGAAATAAAGACACTCCATGTTTTAAAATCAACAATTGTTAGATAAATCACTTATTGCGTTGCTCCGTCTTCTAAAAATGCCTGATAATGATGATGATTATGGTGTCTATTGCTATCACTATTTTGTATCCTATCCTATTACTAGTTTCTTTCTCTGTCATAAAACTATATTGTTAATCATCATCAGGTCATTTTAGTCTCCACTACAAGAGCACGACTCTCTCTCGTCAGTCACAGACAGGAGGATTTGGCCTACACTCCCCACGCTGGCCAGACGGGTTGGGGAGGCCTGATCCATGTTTGATAATGTATTGGCTGTGTTGTTTCCAGCAGACTAGAATAGAATCACTCCATCTCTTCCTGTGGAATTCGTACAAGGCGACTAAGGGAAATACATTATCAAACATATTTTTAATATAAAATTATATTAGTTTGCAGAATTATTAGCAGCATTATTATCAATATGTTGTATGCTGCTCCTGGGCTTTGCTGATGACGTCTTGGACCTAAGATGGAGATACAAACTCTTGCTGCCAACTGTCGCATCTCTGCCCTTGCTAGTTGTGTATTATGTGAACTTCAATTCCACTACCTTCATCATACCCCTGCCTCTAAGGCCTTGGCTGGGAGTATCAGTAAACATTGGTAAGTTAATTCATTGGTTCAGATGTGTTGTCAAAATAATGACCAAGTATATAGTAGACGTGGGGTGTAAGCGTGCATGTCAACAATAAGCATCCGAATGCTTAACTTAGTATGTATGTCTATCTGTCACTTACGTTATAAATAATGATAAATTAATTTTATGTGCTTTAATCTGCTTTATGCTGTTAGGAGTCAATTCTATATGACCAATTACATTGAAGTTATTAGTATTATGCTAATATTGGTTGCATGTCAATGTGTTAGTTAGGTACGCTTGTTACCATACAAATCTAATGCATTAATAGCCATATTAACGCTCGTAACATAAAATATAGCTCGCGCGCCGCCACCCCCGCAGCCATCGCAGCATCTCCTTACTTTCTGGTGACCTCACTCGCTCGCAGGAACACAACAGCCCTCAAGGGAACCGTTATTTGGCTGCGGTATTCTGTGAAGTGGAGGTACATTCCCCAGTCGGGTAGCTTACAATTACGCTCCCTACCTCACTTTTCGCCAAAGCTTCGTTTGTCAGTCAGCAGGGTGCACCGCGTGCAGGTGAAGTTGGCTTTGGTTCGAAGATGTTGATGAACCACTTACACCCCAAATATTCATTCAGCTTTAATATTAGATAGACTGATAGATGCAAACAAAAATTAAACCATTTATACTGGTGATTGTTGGTACTTAGTAGAATGTTTTCAACATTGTGACATAATAAAATCAGTTGTACTATTCAACTTAATTAGATTTATTTTGGTTTTTGAAACCCATCAAAACCATCTCAATACCTTGTTAGTGCTGTAAAAGAAAAACCAGTTGGGAAAAGGACATTAAAAGCATCTAAATACTGTGGTAATACTGTAAAGGCGAAACCGGTTGTGAAAAATATATTTTTTTTTATAGAGGGCAATGTATGCATGTGGGTCACCTGATGGAAAGCATTCACCACCGCCCATGGAGATCAGCAACGCCATGTGTGGAAGTACTTCCCCAGGCACGGGCAGGTTTAAAAATACGCTATGCCCTACCTCTCTTTTCGCCAGAGCCTCCTTTGTCAGTCAGCAGGGTGCACCATGTGCAGGTGAGGTTGGGACCACACCCTCACATGGTGCACCCTGCTGACTGACTGAAACCACTGAACCGATTTTCATAAACTTGTCACCTCGACATGCTTAAGGTTTGATGTATTTTCAAATACATTTTCCATTGAAATCAATGGAAAACTTACACTCGGCGAATCTACTCGCTCCATTCAACCCCGATTTCGGCCCTGTGGGCTAGAATCCGGTCTAGTTTATAAACCAGGTATTAAAATTAATACCAAGCAAACTTTTTCAGGTTTCTTGTACTACCTGTATATGGGAATGTTGGCAGTATTCTGTACCAACGCAATCAACATTTTAGCGGGAATCAATGGTCTGGAGGTGGGCCAGTCTGTGATCATAGCATTGTCTATTGTGATATTTAACATAGCGGAGCTGAGTGGAGATCAATATAAATATCACACTTTCTCACTGCACATCATGATACCATATGTAGCAACAACTCTAGCATTGTTGAAGCACAATTGGTAAGCCATGCTCTTAATCTACTATATAAAAATAAGTCGGGTTTTCCTTCCTGACGCTATAACTCCAGAACGCACGAACCGATTTCCACGGTTTTGCATTCGTTGGAAAGGTCTCGGGCTCCGTGAGGAGCCCGATTTTAGCAAAGAAAATTCTGGAAAAATTTGAAAAGAAAAGCGGGAAAATCTTTTTTCAGATACAGCGCCATCTGGTGGCGAAACGGAGTTCGCCGGGTTTGCTAGTAATCTATAAAAAGTAATTCATATAAATTGGGTAGTGGATATTTTGATGTGAATTCGTCTTTCAACAGCCCTCAAGGGAACCGTTATTCGGCTGCGGTATTCTGTGAGGTGGAGGTACATTCACCAGTCGGGTAGCTTACAATTACGCTCCCTACCTCTCTTTTCGCCAGAGCTTCGTTTGTCAGTCAGCAGGGTGCACCGCGTGCAGGTGAAGTTGGTTTTGGTTCAAAGATGTTGATGAACCACTTGGTAACAAAATCGTTGGGATACAGTTTGGTGTTGCAGCTACAAATCTATCATCTCCCATCCAAAATTCAATCACACCACTGGATAGATGCAGGATCAAAGACTTTATTACGCTAAGTAAGGACTATGAAACATCGCGTGCGGGTAGGAGGAAGCACTGGCATTTTGAGATAATTTTAGTGCATATAACAACATACGACCCTGTTCATGACACAGCCAGACCTCACTTTTTTATACTATGTAGGCATACATATGGCTATCCTAATCTGAACTGGTTATCATAGGCTATATATACCTAGTCATTATGCCAGGAAAAAAATAGGCACTACAGAATTTCATGTGCACTCCCATGTATGCATGTGTATGTATGAGCCAGCCAACGTGTTTGTGTACGACAAACATACAGTGCGACACAAAAGAGTAGAAAAAAATAGGGACGCCACTTTCTTCGCAAGAACAGTTCTCACATGGCAACCCTTGAGCACTTTTGTACGAAAAAAGACAATGTTGCTATTGTTAATAACTTTAGTTCCCTTTCTACTCTTTTGTGTTCCACTGTACGTTACAATACGGCCGGCTCAGATATATATATATATATATATTTTGTCATTAATTTACTATTTTTAATATTAAAATCTCCTTAAATTTCAGGTATCCCTCCAGTGTTTTCGTCGGAGATACATTTTGCTATGTGTCTGGTATGACTTTTGCAGTAGTTGGAATTCTAAGTCATTTTAGCAAAACAGTTCTATTATTCTTCATACCGCAAGTAATCAACTTTGTATATTCGGTGCCTCAATTATTCCACTTCATTCCGTGCCCGAGGCACCGTCTGCCGAAGTACAGTGCCGAGACTGACTTACTCCATCCTAGTAGAACAATTGTTATCAAAAAGGATATGAAGATTTTAACTAAAATAATACTGAAACTTGCGATGTTTTTACGTGTTGTAGACACATCCGAAGATGATGAGAGCATAACGTTGAACAACTTGACTTTGATAAATCTCTTTCTTATTAAGTTGGGTCCAATGTCAGAACGCCGGTTGACTGTTAGTTTAATGATATTTCAAATCGCTTGCAGTTGCATTGCCTTTCTGATAAGGTACCCGATGGCGTCATATTTTTACGATACAAATTAATTAATTTGCGAATTCCAGCATCAATGAGACTGTGTAGGTTACCTAAGGAAAAAAATAAAATTCAGTGATATTATATTTTATGTAGATAATACATATTAGAAATGTAAGTTGAGTATCTGTTAAATGATAAAGTGATAGGGAAAATCTGTTGTTTTGAGATGATGTTAATTATGTGATTAATATCAATATAATACCAAATATATCGTTTATAGAAACTTGTTTCAATTTAATTAATACCTTACGTGTAATGTTATCCCATCCTTCAAGAATTTTATGCTCTAGGTCCAGGAGAACCTCGCACCAGGTGCCCTACCGCCTAGAAGCCGATTGCCATCGGATTTTTTGATTGCAAAAATCTAACTTCACGTTAAATTTGTGCTAATAGTAATAAGCATTTTATTTCTAGTTATTTTTTTATGTACAATAAAGTTGTAACAAACAAACTAAGCTTATCTACCCGGTAGGAACGGAGACACTCGATCGATTATAATGAAGATGATTAGGTATCGCAAATTTAAACAGAAGTCCATTAAAACCGCTGGGAATCGGATTCAGCTTAGCCGGTAGGGGGGCCAGAAAGATTATTTGAACAGCGCTGGCTCTGTTCAAACGTCTAATTTCAGCAAGGATACGTCATAAGACTGACGGAAGAAAAACATTAATAAGTGATGATCGAGGGATGATAATATGGCAGCGCTAGTATTCGACTATGCTACATATTAAGTCTCAAAATTGTCTACTGTCTGATGCCTCGCAACAGTATGTTCCATGGAGCCTTGGGAGCCCCAAGAAACCTCTGATAAGCGCTATAATAAAATACATTGACCAAAATTATTCAGATGACCAATCACCAACAGTGAAACAGTTTCATTCCTCCTATTAAATAAAATTATAAGCAGATTTCCATCACAGTGTCTCAAAGAGTTGCTCACCAAAAAAAGTTTGAGAATCACTGATCTGCGCCATACTATTATGTCGTCATACTATATGCGTATTTCCGTGAGTTCGCTCAGTTTGCTTTTGGAATATTCCTATTTCTATAATTATTTCTTATTCTGTGACCTGGCGTCCATTTTGGATGGTAGTTCAATGCTTGCAAAATTAAAAGTTACCTGACTTTCTCGTTTGATTTCCGTGACAATGCACGATCGCCTAAATGACGCCTTTTATAATTAAATACAGCGTCCGCCACAAATGTCACTTGTAATTTCCACTAACTCCTGTGATACGAATATTAAATGAAAGGGCTTGATGAGCGAAACATATGTAGTACTGTAAACTTTTTAGTTTGTTTTTTTTTATAATCAAATAAACGCTTGTTTAAAAAACTTGTTTGTTTTAGAACTAAGGTGGAAAACAAGCATACGGCCTGCGTGATGGTAAGCAGTTTCTATGAATTTGTCGCTCACAAGATGAACTCTAATTTAGCAACGTTTACATGTGTGAGGAATTTTGTCACAATTAGAGATTTTTGGTCCCATAGTACCGTCATTTTATAATCTGGGTTATTTTATACCACTAAAGTAGCAATCGAGCGCTTCATAGAAAGCAGTTACCGCGGCCTATGGTCCCGTGCAACACCCGGGGCATCACTCGCGCGATGAAAATGGGTCGACGAAATAATTAAAAACAACATAAATTTTAACAAAATGTGCATATAATTTTAATTACATAATTACTGCTTTTATACATAACACCGTTTAATACAATACACCGTCAGTTTATCAGTCACTGACGGCCCGTCGATTTCACTCAGAACTATATACCTATATACATAATAATATATCCTATCACCTATATCCATAATAGGCCGTCGGATAAAGACATAAAAAGAGGGTAAATTCGCAAAGTGCGATGTAGTTCTGCATTTTTGGTATGTTGTATGGGTCTGTTAGGGTAGTGTGTATTCAAATTTGCAACTTCGAAAAACTTGTGGAAACTGAGAAATTCGAGAAAAACTTTCGCACTTTGCGAATTTAATGTCTTTATCCGACGGCCTATAAGGAAGAAAGTACCTTTCGAATGGCAAAATATATTTTCAATAATTTCAAATACAAGCTGAGGTTCTGGAGATTACCCTCCACATACACACACTCATAAAAGTACTCCATCCAAGGTATCATGGTATAGATTTGGACTACGGAGCTTTGCTCGCCGTTAATTGAGTGGAGCGGGCGTCCGCCTTAGCTTAGATACGCTGAAAAGTCATTCTTGGAAATGAATAGACTCCAAAACCACTTAACCGATTTTGATGAAACTTGACACAATTAAAGACCTAGACATGCTCGAGGTCTGTGTCGAAAAAAAATTGAGATCGATGATGGCCTTGAGGAATGGTCATCGAATACATTTTCCATTGAAATCAATGGAAAACGTACACTTAGCGAATCTACTCATTCCACTCAACCACGATTTTGGCCCCGTGGGCTAGAAACCGGCCTAGTAGGAATTTAAGCAGAATGAGGCTAGATCTATTTTTCCCACCTCGTATGACGCCTATTCTATATTATAATTTTCGAATTTTTTAGAGCCGTTTATGAGATCGTCGTATATTGTCTTATTTATTTAGGTAGGTATATGTATACATAATTACAAATACACTAGTTACCTGGAGACATTTATAGGATTTTCCTAGAATTATGACCTAGCCAGCTTCGGTAAATTCCTATAGGTAAATTTCAGCGAAATCGTAGATCGTCGTGGAACATATTATATACTTATTTAAAAGTATATTCTTCATGCCAATGGAGCTTCTTTTTTAGGGTTCCGAACCTCAAAAGGAAAAACGGAGCCCTTATAAGATCACTTTGTTGTCCGTCTGTCTGTCTGTCTGTCTGTCTGTCTGTCTGTCTGTCTGTCTGTCTGTCTGTCTGTCTGTCTGTCTGTCTGTCAAGAATTTCTATGTCGAGAATGCGTGGAGGTATCAAGCTGAAATTTGAACTGTATACTCAGGTCTACGGTCCCATGAAGTAAAAAAAAAATCAAACTGCTAAGTTTACGTAGAAAAAAGTTACGGTCGTTTATTCACCAAAAAACGCATATTTCGACACACTCAAGGGAATCAAAACCTATAGGGTACTTCCCGTTGACCTAGAACTATGAAATTTGGCAAGTAACATCGTTATAGACTACAAGTACAGGAATAAATTTCAAAACTATACATTTGTAAATAGATCTTAATAAATAGGGGGTCTATATTTTTTATAGGGTGTCGAAAATTCAAATTGAAACTACTAGTTCAAATGGGGTATCATATGAAAGGGCTTGATGTACACATTTCAAAATATATTTTATTTATTTTTTTCGACGCATTATTTCTTATTTATAATGAAAAATATCAAAGGAGAAAATTTTTTTTGGGCCCACAAAATTCGAGCGTATATATATCGCATTATATACAAAAAAAAGTATTCGTTTTATTATGACGACAGACGATTAACAAACATAAAGTCTAACCGATTTCTATTCAATTATTAAAAAAGTAATGATTTGGTTTATCTCGTTTTCCGATTTAGCCGACCATTCTTACGCGTTCCATTTTTGTAAATAGGATGTGTAACGTCGAGCTTAGAATATTGTTATTATTTTGAAATGAAATCACCTATGCTACACCTTCTCAGTTGCAAGGAATTTAGAAGATCTTTTTTGAAGTTACTTGTTAGAGAATTAACCAGAGATTACATATAAAATCTTTTGATATATTCTGCAAACATTAAACCTTTACCACCGGCCGTGAAATGGAACGCAGATTCTTTGGTGCAACTTGGAAGAGTGTTGCCATTCACTAATGTCGCGCAATGAGATTAGGACCGAAATGAAATTAATCGAATAATGTTAAAAATTGATAATCGATTATGAAGTTGGTTTAAAAGACAAAAAAAGAAAATCGAAGTAATAATTATGTACAGCATCAACCAACGAACGTGGCTATTTAACGGCATATTGTTCAAAATGAATTACCTACTCAAAATGTCAAATTGACATCCAAACCATTTGACAGATGCGGATTTAGAGATTTTTTTTAAAGAAACTTTACTAGTACAATATATCTAATAATAATATATATATTTTAATACTACAATTACGAGTTTACTACTATAACTAGATTACTAGTTGACTCGACACGTTCTCTCCAAGGCACGTGCATAAAAATAGACCGACTTGGCTCATCTTTGTCCAACTTATCCAAACTTAAACTTGAATGTACTTGGCTTGCCTATGCTACATCTACATCCGCATGAACATGGACATTAATTATTGCGGATATGGATGCAGATATCCAAATCGATGTGGAAGCTCCCCAATTGAGAATGCGGATGTGAATATTCTCAACATTCTTAATGACAAGAGCTCGTCAATGTCAAATTGACATCAATCAGCTAAGTTTTCGGCACAGGTCCAGATGTTTTCGTTGATTAACATTATAATTTTAATTGAACATTCACTGAGACAAACCATGACTAACTTACGCGCCGTGGTGTAATGTCAAAATGGGCTCGAGACTATCCATGAAATATTTCACGGTAGGGTTTTAATAATAAATAAAAGCTAAGGTGTACATTTGCTATATGATTTATCTACATGTAAAAGTGATTAATATGTTTATATGTGGTATAACATAATTACATCATAAATATCAATGCACTAGATTTTGAAATATAAATCGATAAATGATAATCGATTATGAAAATCACTTCTGGTAACACTGATACCGATGTCATGATGGCATCATAATCATCGTACCTTTTTTACGTACACTACATATAAATAAATCCGTTGCGTTTGTAACTGTGTCTTCTTCCGTAAAAGTGTTTTTTGGTTTTTCTGTAGCGTTGAGATACGATTTTGGTATTCTTTCCACATTCAGATTACTTCAACATCGAGTAATCGTCAAGTTATATTTTACTGGACATTTCGTGCAGAGTGAACTTAGTTTTGAATATTCTCAAAATATGGCATCTGCAATGATTGCTGCGAATGCACATAACCGATGCGTTAATTGTGCCGTAAGATTGCAACGCAATATACGAAAACAATTGTTGTCTGAAATATCTGCGAATATTCGTCAACTTACAAGTTCATGGATAGCTCGTGAGGTGAGTGTCTCCTTTTTGGCATAAGATATCGCAATATATGTAATAATTATGTAGGTACCTAACTAAAGGAATGCACGATTAATGTCGTAATAGCACCTTAACATGTTCACTTTTTATTTTTCAGTTGATTCCACAAGATTCAATTTGTGGAAATTGTCATTTGATATTGCAAGAGTGTGAGCAAACTGGTCGTTCAATTAGAAGATTTGGATATAACAAATATTTGCATTCCTTGTGGCTGTTCAATATTAAGAGCTCGTCAAACACATGCTGTGCCAAATGACTGCAGAAAGGAGTATTATTTTGGTGTGGATACCTTGACACCAGGCACATCAGGTAATAAAATATAAGTTATATTTGGACCATGTATGTGACAAAAGATAACTAAATGATTGTTTTTATAACAAAAACCTTTTAACCTAATATTATAATGTTTGAGTTTGGATATAGGAGGTAATCTTTGAAACTATTAATTTGATTTAAAAAATTCTTTCATCAGTAAAAGCTACGTTATCACTCAGTGACTTAAGGCTATATTTTAGAGGAGCTTGATGTCATCGCTATACGTGTCACTCTAATCAAAGACTAGTAAAGCAACGTCAACCGTAGCCTGTCTTTGGATGGGTTTGTTTGTCTCGAGTTTCTCCGTGCTTTGGAGGGCACGTTAAGCCGTCTGTTCAGGCTGTTTTCATTAGATGACAGTCGTCAAGCCAAGTCAGTGGCCTTTGGGTGGCTTGAAAACACTGGCCTCCGCCAACCTGAAGTTGAGTAGTGTGGTGGGGTATGCTCTTATACCGCTTCGATTGAAAGGGTGACCCGTATCCTGGCAGTGGAATGAATATGGGATGATGTGGTGGTGGAAGCCGAGGAGATTATTACAATTTATTTCTTTTGTATATTCTAGGTTCAACATTTGGAACGAGTGTGCATGGCTTGCTGGTTGAAAGCTATCCAAACAGTACAAAGACAAGAACAACAAGATTATAGAAGAGATGTGGAAGAGCCTCCATTAGTTGTTGACAATATAATTAACATCCCCCCACCACCTCCCATGCCAGCGCCTCCAGTGGCGAATACAAAATTGAAGTATATGGAGACCCTATTGAACTTGAGCCAAATTACTAACTCGTTCGGGGTAGGATACAATCACGGCACACAAGTAGAAAAAATACTTATGTAAAAATTAATACAGATCCACCTGTTGCCAATACTCTTGCGGTTCTAGATGAATACTGCTGCAACTGTTTAGTAGGCAGACGTACTGTTGGGTGCTGTGCACATGTGATGTGTACAGTGTGGTTTTTGAGTTGGGCACGGCATCAGGATAGTGTTGAACCACCTGCATCTTTTTTAGATGATGTTTTAATAATAAGAGATATTTTAATGATGTTAATGATGAGGATTAAATGTTTATATAAATGATAAATCATGTATTTTTCCTGGCCCTAATCTCCAGCATAGTACACTAAGACCTCATCAAGCTTGACACTGCAGTTTAACTATAGTTCCTACTATGTGTAGCATAAGAATGGTAAAAACATCAACGGGCTTGATCAGGTCTTAGCTGTATTTATCTACCCCTCTTATTTTGCTAATAATTCTAACGCACAAACAAAGAATATGTACACTATGTTGAGTGCTAAGCAAGTATACGGCCCGTTTGATGAAAAGCGATTACCGTAGCCCATAGCATACCATGCAATTTATGCAGTATCGCCCGCGTGCTGGCACTGCCGCTGCTAATGCAGCATGTTTACACCTATATATTTTTACTATGTCGGGTGCTAAGCAAGTATACGGCCCGTTTGATGAAAAGCGATTACCGTAGCCCATAGTGTGCAATATAAGCAGTATCGCCCGCGCGCTGGCACTGTCGCTGCTAATGCAGCATCTTCCTCACGTGCAGGAACAAGCCATTCTCAAGTGTATTGTAATTTGGCTGCGGGCGGTATTATGTGAAGGAAGGTTTTTTTCCCAGTCGGGCTCGATATGACCTGTCTACTTCGCCAAAGCCTCGTTTGATTATCTGTAAGGCACCACGCACAAGTTACGTTGGCTTTGGCACTGAAAATGAAGATAAAAATAATAGTACTTGAACCCAAGTACAGACTTATTTCGTCATTTTTTATTTAGATTAGGTACATAACCTCAAATATTTTAATTTCGTATTTCACGTAAATCCGGTTAAATAACTTAAAGATAAGAATACCACTGTAATCTATGAAGTTTAAGGAACAAAATGACGTAAGTTTCATTCGTATACATTAATATTGGGTAGGGGCCCAAGCTCCATACAAAAAAAAATTGTCTCCTTTAATAATGATAC
The DNA here is from genome assembly GCA_937001555.2 of Hypsopygia costalis. Lineage (NCBI taxonomy): Eukaryota > Metazoa > Arthropoda > Insecta > Lepidoptera > Pyralidae > Hypsopygia > Hypsopygia costalis. The sequence continues at coordinate 22,762,037 of OW443338.2, read as the reverse complement.
TACGGAACCCTCGGTGGGCGAGTAGGACTCGCACTTGTCCGGTTTTTTTTGTGTTTATATTCATATTGGCCGAGGAATTTACTATGAATCTTTTAATTTAATTTACACAGGTAGGTAGTAGTAGTAGGAGTAATTATTTTATTATTTTGTCGTTTAATAGGATAGGATATCCAAGTTCAATATATAATTTTATTTCGCTTTTTGCACGTCCGAAATTAATGTGACTATTTTTTCTTTTTACCATTCGATTAATTGAAGCAGATCAATACAATGATTTCTACTTGGTTGATAATTAAAGCGTCCTAGCTAGTGAATCTTTAGCAGATCGCCCGCCATACATCATCCATCTTAGTGGACGGTCATCCTACGCAGATCCTTCCTCGACCCTAGAACATTTCTGAGTTCTCAGGGATTGAAAGCGGTAAAAGTATAAGGGTATGGTACTGGTATAAAATTACGATATCGTTTTGATTTAAAGGTAGAGCCAAAACGATTGAGAATTGTGGTTACGATACCGGTAAAACAAGAATACCTTTATTTTTTTACGGTACCATTATACCTTTATATTACCAGTACCTTAACCAAAACCGTTTCGGTACCGAAAAAATGATGCGACAACGACGCGACGTAGGTAGCATTGGCGTGTGATCAAGTACTTACCTACCAATGCGGCCGACATTGTGGAAAGAAAACCTTTATTTTATAATTTAGATACCTAAAAAAATAACGATACCGGAATATTACAATACCGAAATTATTAAGATACCTTTACTTTAAGGTATCGAAATTTAAAACCTTTATTTTATAATTTAGATATCTAAAAAAATAACGATACCGGAATATTACAATACCGAAATTATTACGATACCTTTACTTTAAGGTATCGAAATTTAAAGGTATGACGTCATACCTTTAAACGATATATCCAAATTTTTTCGTTTATTCAATCCCTGGTTCTTTGTGCGAGTTTTTTTTTGTCACATTCGAACGTGTTAACTTGCTCACTTGATAATGTGAGTAGTAAGTAAGCCACATATTTTTGATATGTAATACGCGACTTATAAATTCACAAGATGAGAGTTTTTCTCTATTTAGCCGGTTTGTTTACGTTGACTTGATCGAACGTGAAAAAAAATCTCGCATTACGCACTCTGATCTAACGGTCGTCAGCCAAGAAGGCAGGATGCTTGCAGCAAAGTGCACAAATCCATTGTTGTGTAAGTTTAAGGGAGCCAATGAAGCTGTAGACGTGCTTTGGCTATGATGATAATAAATAATGAACTAGTCAATAAAAATCTGCCTAGACAATGTTAAAAATATACGTGCTAAACGATCATGTTCAGAATGATGCAAATGTGTATGTTTATAGTCAGTAAACGAGATAAGTAACTAGGACGCCTATCGCCTCAGCTGAAGACGATTACGATCGGATTTTTTGATTACGAAAATCTAACTTTTTTTTAATACTACGTCGGGTGGGAGACAAGCATACGGCCCGCCTGATGTGAAGCGGTTACCATAGCCATATTAACGCTCGCAACATAAAATATCGCTCGCGCGCCGCCACCCTCGCTGCCATCGCAACATCTCCTTCCTTTATGGTGACCTTACTCACTCGCAGGAACACAACAGCCCTCAAGGGAGCCGTTATTTGGCTGCGGTATTCTGTGAGGTGGAGGTACATTCCCCAGTCGGATAGCTTACAATTACGCTCTCTAATTGTAAGCTACCCGACTGGTGAATGTACCTCTCTTTTCGCCAGAGCTTCGTTTGTCATTCAGCATGGTGCACCGCGTGCAGGTGAAGTTGGCTTTGGTTCAAAGATGTTGATGAACCACTTACACCCCATTGTTCACCTTACATTAGTACCTACTAATAGTAATAAGCTTAGTATGTAGGAACGGAGGCGCTCTAACGATTTATCACGATTTTAAACATAAGTCGGATTTTCGCAATCAAACAAATGAGAATCGGCTTCAGCTTCGGCGGCAGGAATCCAGGCCAGAAAATTAGAATAAAGATATCTTAGGAAATAATCTACTTATTAGGAAACTTTGTAATTAATTACACAATAGATAAAATCATTATTATAAAGTCACGCAGTTTTAAAAATCACACCGGAGCCACTCGATATAAAAGTCGCGCTAACTATTACCACAGTATAAGTAATAGTACTAGTATTACATAAACTATGACATCTGTGCAGAATGTGAATGAGCGCGTGAATTTGCGACGACGCCGGCGCCATACAAACTGATCCAGATTTGTCTCAGAAGAAAGCGGCTGTACTGTATGCAGTACATACTATTACTTATATTGTTGTTTTAAGAAGTTGATCCTAAGACTGTAAACTGGATTACTTTTCTCTTTTGCTGACTGTACATATGAACGTCTATGTCTACATTGTTTACCCAAAGGACAATGGCAGTGACAATACCACTTTATGCCTCGAATTTGGCTAATTAACAAGTCATAATATATCATTTTTTGTCTAAAATATCATGTTTCTGGAAAGTAGGTGAGAAAACTATCTTTTATCTAAAAGTATAGAATACATGTAGTAATAAAATATCCACAGAAAATCAACTGTCGATCAATGTTATCCACATAAAATCAACTGTCGATCAGTATTAGCTTGTCTTAATGTAATGGGTCTATAGATGGGCAAAATGCCGGGCATTTACGATAAATGCCCAAAAAGTACTTATAAATTCCCTATTAATGCCCAAAACTAATCATTTATTGGGCATTTACATGTACTTACATACATACAACAGGCATTTATGATAAATGCCCAACTTATCATAAATGCCTGGCATTTTGCCCATCTCAAAATCTGTCAAATGTGTTCCATGTTATGTCCCATAATATCATATCACCTAAGCACTACTTTGATTTATGGTGGCTTTATTTTTATTCCCAACATTTTTAATCAATTTTTATTCCCAACATTTTTAATTAATTTCTATTCCCAACATTTTTAATAAATTTTTATTCCCAACTATACTAGGATTTTTTGTTATCTTTAAACTCATGCATTGTTTACTAATATGCAGTTATGTAGTACTGAAAATACACAGACTCCTACCATTGTCCTTTTCATTAATTAAATAAATATTTTACTAAGTATCCATGAATAATGCAACATGTAATAAATATACATTAATGCTGAAATTATACCTTATTAAGCAATTTTAATATCATAGTATTGAAGCTATTCAAATTTATGCTTAGTTTAACCAAATATCATACAATATATTGTCCTCAGTGTCATTATCATTTATAATTCTAAGAGTTTTAAGGGTCTGCAAATAAAAAGTTAACTCTGAAGTGACCACACCATGCTGTGGGCTGCCATTAGCTACAATATTCATCCTTGCTAACTGTTCTCGTAATTTATCCTTAAAATTATCATGCACTCTTTTATAAATTGCCCTTATTTGATCAATAGGCAAAATATCAATTAGTGCTTCATGTAATTTAACTAAATGTTTAGAAATATTTCGGAATGTTTGAGATGGAACAGGAGGTTTGGCATCCCACCCTGTTAATTGAGAGTTTAACATATTACTCACTATGAGGCAAATCTTATTCTCTATTTCTTGCTTATGGCTAACTATATCACTTTCAACGTTACCAAAACCATTAAGTGACAATTCTGTAGGATGCAGCTTTTCTAATAACTTTTTTATCAGAGGCAAGAACCATAGCAGGACCTGCAATGAACGAGAGACTAGAGCTAAATTTGAAGTTGATATAGTTTTCAATCCCGCACTCTGTATTGCACCAGCACCTAACACCAGCTGACAACAACGTGAGTTAAACAACCTGATCAACTCCAGCATACAATGGATTAAGTACTGCACTATAACAGACGATTGTCTACTAGCCTCACAATACTCCAAGAGAATTTTAATCAGTAGTTGAACGGTGACAACCACAGCATAGTTTTCTTTATCAATAATTAAGTATTTAGCATCTGACTTGCCAATTTCGCATTCTGTAATACAAGGTATTTCTCCAGTTTCACATATTTTGTTTACTGTGTTCTGTAACTCGTGAGGAACATCAGCAGCTTTCCATCTTTCACCATTGAGACTTATTGTTAAATGTGATCTCCGTTCTGAATGCAAGTTTTGTATATATTTCATAGCAAAGCTTCTCAGAGCTAGCCTCATCGTGTTGCTACAATGGCCAGTGATATTTTCAAATTCATTAGAAAAATTATCAATTAGTTCTGATAATTTTGAAAGCTGAGAGAGATTTGTAAATATATATTCTTTTTCAGTTTTAGTGACTATCAAATTGGCACAACGCTCATTGCAGTAATCAGAGAGTGAGACAATTATCTTTTTCAGTTTTTCCTCTATAGATACTAATTCCTCTGATGTCCAAAGCTCTTCACTTTCATTTCCTGTAACATCCTCCATTTGACTAATGTCCAGAACCAAATTGTACAAAGCCAGAATTCTCTTAAATATGTTGATTAAATTTGGAGTTACTTTTTGCAAAAATATAATACTTTCATTACATAGTAGCCATGTATTATCAGCATTAGATCCTCTCAAAACAATTTCATTATTACCTTCTCTCTCAGAAATTATTTCTATAACACACTGTTTTATAGTGGCCTGAATTGATGTCATTGCTTCTATTTTAAATGTATCGATGAAATCAAATTCCTTCAGACGAAGGATGCCCGACACGATGGACACAATCTTATCTCTCTCTGGTATATCAGCAAGATCAGTTGGTGGTCTATTTAAATCTGTTACAATAAACCTCTGGAATTCATTGCTCAACATTTTGTGAATCAGTCTTTTCATTTCTGTTAGTTGAGGAGATAGATGCCGAAATGCCTGTACGCCTGACAGACGTGTTGACAATACTTTCTGTGTAGAGCTGATCAGATCTAAAGCTGCAACATAATCTGAAGTACTTAACAGAAGTTGGATCATAGGTTGTGTCTGCTGTACAGTAGCCATAAGTTTCAGAAGTTCGTGGACATTTGTCAAATTATGGTTAATTCTAGTCAGACTAACCAACTTTAAAGAGCTCGTTGTCAAATTTTCTTTCACCTGTACAATACCTTGTCTTGTACGTTGAACAGTCTTCACTGCTTTGGCCATTTGCTCCATTATAGTGTCATGTGATAACATGGCATGAAAAAATGCATCAGATTTTTGTGCCACCTGTTTGGATATTTTCATTTCTATGACATCAAGGTATGTACTTAAAATTTCCTGGAGAGATCTAATAGCACCACTAGAATCTTCAGAGTTACTAAGACTTGGAAAAACTTTGCTAAATACATTGGGGTCGTGTAATGGTAGTGACTGTTCAAAAAATATTTCTGGTATCTCGCACTCATTCTCCACTACTGGAGCCTTAGTCTTGACGGGTACATTCTCTTTGAACCTACAATGTCTACGGTAGCGCTTAGATATCTTTTTGCAGTATGATTCAAAATGCAATAATGTGATGTCAGGTAAGTACGGACTAGGGTATACCTCTACTTTATCAACAAAATTGTCTCCCCATGTCTTTGTAAAAAAATTACTTTGTTTTCCTTTATTAGGATCGTTTAATACTGCTGGAAGGTTTTGAGATGACGAGTAAAATGTCCAATCATCAGGAGCTTCTTTGGCATATAAGTGGTACTCTCTCACATGATACCTGAAGCCAGCCTTACGTAAATCTCCAAATTGCAATGCCGAACATAAGCCATTTTGCCCATATTGACATAAAATGATAGATCCTTCTTTGATAGAGTGCTTTTCTTGAATGTGTCTGAAATGAACACAGTTGTAGTTATTATTTTTGAACACATGAACATCTTTGTATGTTTTCCTAATGCATAGCATAACCTAAGAAACGTACAGAGGTACAAGTTTCTTTAATAAAAGTTACCAAAATTATACTAGTTAATATGGTTATGCTATATATACGTGAAGTAAAATTGAATACTAATTTTGAAGAAAATTACCTTTCAAATTCCGTGGCAGTGGAGAATAATAAACTTGGGCAATGAATACAGTTCTGCCAAGAAGGCGTTTTCGTACAAATCGTGGAATTGTCCTCCATAACATCTTAAGTCACTGACCAGATGATACGTAAATTATACAGAGAACGTAATTATCATCTGGAATTGAAAAATAAACCAACTATCAGCACGAAAACAATTTCATTATAAAATAAAACCAACTCGACTAGAGTTGCATTGCTGGTTGATGACAGTGACAGTGATGACATGAGATGTCGGACTTGTCTGACATAAAACGTGAAACGTGACTTTTAGGCTGGCCACACATGTTCGGTTTCCGGTTTGTCGATCAGGATTTCAGAATTAGAATTCTGTCAGACAAGCGCATACGTTCGGTTTTTGTATTAAGAATTTTATACAACTAGTACGTATAGAGATTCATTACAAATCTGCTTCCAAGCTAAATCCTTTACGTCCCTATTGTGGTAGTCTGCATTATTAATATCCCGCATGGATATTTTTCCATGTACATGATAAAATTTTCGGCCTCACACATTTTGTTATGTACGATAAATAGTGAATTAAATCGAGTTCGATAGACGTACACTGCGCACAGCGCTATTGTGGTTCTGAATGAAAATTTCCGTTTGTGTGCGGCGAACGAGCCGAAATGTAGGTATACGCGAGCGCTGCGTTCGGGATGACGTAATTTGGTTTCTTCCGTTCTAACGACCCAAACGCACGGGCGCCAATTTCGAAACGAAACTCAGGTTTTTAAGCTATTGCATAGCTTCTATCGCGGGCCTTGAGCGCGGGGACCGAATCCAGAAATTCCGTAACGAAAAAACCTCACGCTCCCCACTCCGACGGGCAAGGTGTGTTTTCATAAATTTTTAACTTTAAATCACTCTCCTGTAGTTTGAAATATGCCGCTCATAACTTTTCGGCCGTAAGGCATCGATATTTAATTGCACATGTAGGTTTACAACTGTGGGTTTTTCTCAATACCACTACTATCAAAAAATTTCCGTACAACAGGTATATGAGTAACAAAGAAAATCTTAATAACGAGTTACAATTTTGCCACTAACGCCATCTCGTATCGAGCAAAGAGAATGTAACCACTACGTTTTAAGAGACGGATGTGCCATACAAATAGCGTAATTCTAATATGTATGAAATGGAAGCGAAAACAATCAGAATTTGTACCAAATTCGCTTCCAATTCATAGAGTCGTTTTTTTACTTTGAGTTGCGCCAGGCTGGTATCGAGTGACGATAAATTACCCTTAAGGTTTAACTAATCCTATACACACAACCATAGCGCGATGTAGAAATACCACTAGTGCCATCTAGTGGCCAGTGGCATCAAATAATTGGACAGGTTTGCTATTGTTGTTAGGTGAATGAGTGGGATAGAAAGTCTATCTATCCTGCTCATTACATCAATTTATTTATTTATCTACAAAATAACCATTGACCGCTCGCGCAAGGGTCCTGTTCAAACAACAACAACTCTTAAAGTATGACATCCATAGCAGTAATTTTGATACCGTTTTGTAGATAATCTCAAAATGTATTCTCAGAATACAAAAAGCAAATACATTAATAGGGTCAGTTTTTGTAAAAACTTTGAAAAACTGGTAAATTTAGATAATTTTATGGAAAATTTTTAATACTTCAATTTATTTTTTGCTTTTTAGTTAAAATTTTGCTTTAAATGTTTGTATTAGTTCATAGGCCATATCATTACCTTTAAAACGAATCTTTTTAAGCTATTGCATAGCTTCTATCGCGGACCTTGAGCGCGGGGACCGAATCCAGAAATTCCGTAACGAAAAAACCTCACGCTCCCCACTCCGACGGGCAAGGAGGTGTGGCTTGAAGGCCGTGCATCGTCTAACGTCGTTTCAGTTCGGCAGTCTTCGACACGGCGTTGTGTGCGTGCGATTAGACGTATTCTACGACTCTACGAAACTCGTTTTATTTATTTAATAATAGAAAAATTTGTTTTCTTATCGGTCACCACGCTCAAAAAGTGTAACTTGAATTAATATCAAAGAAAAAGCAATACTGCATGAATAAAATAAATAAATAAAATTATAATTGCATAAGTTGATACAAAATGCTATGCAATAGCTTTACCGCGGCAGTCCCCGAGTGCCACACGTCTTTTTTTCGTTCGGAAAAAATAAGATGATGTGCGCCTTGTTGAATAATTGTATGTAAGCAGAACATTCAGGTTTTCGAATCTGAATTAATGATCAGGAAACTTATTCAGGAAACCTAATAAGTGTGGCCAGCCTTAAATTCTCAATATTGGAACAGTTTTTGTTGTTTCCCATTCAATAATAATTGATATTATTTCACTACACATGTAGCAAAAGAAAATACAACTAAGGTTATAATATTTTAGATCAGAATAGATCATTTCAGTGATCGGCGTTGGTAGTGCCATTACGCGGGATTTGTGACCATTGTTTTAATATGGATATGCCTCCCAAATCCCGGCATTTTCATTAAACAATTTTATTTAACTTTGAATTATTTTAGTACTATTTATATTTTACGTACGTATTTATATGCTTTACCATGCCATTATTTAACTTATCTGAACTTTTATTTTATTGTTTTCATAACTGTTCGTCTGGAGAATATCTTTTTTTTAATTTCTATATAATGGAATTTTCATCTGTAAGTTTATTGAATAACTACGTGGTCTGCTAAGTAACTACCGGTTAACTAATAGGCCTATTAGTGGTGATGATGGCGCTATGCTCCTTCAATTATTTGAGAATAAAAATGAATTTCGATAATCTTGTCTCGTCCCGGGACTTGAGACTCGAGACTCGAGAGTCTCGAGTCTCAAGTCCCGGGACTCGAAACAACTAAAATTACGAAAAGTCCCGGGACTTCGAGACCCGAGACGTCCCGGGACCCAAACCCTAATCAAGGTACACAGAAGCTGAAGTCGCCATCAAAAAATCCTGGCATTGTAATTTAAAAGAGATGTATGCTGCAATCGCGCCGATCTCAATGAAGGCAAATCTCTTGAAGAACTAAAAGATACTGACGCAGAGCGACAACAGGGCAGCGGTCTTTTATCAAGAACGAGGGTGGAACCAAATCGCGCAAGTTGTCGAACTAGTTACGTCGCCCAGACCCGAGCTTTTAATAGAGTCAGCGGGACTGGACGCCAACGCTGTCCGCCGGACATAGATAAGTAATAGCTAAGTAAGCAGTCTGGCCCTTCGGAGCTACATGTATCTCCTTTTTAATTCATTAAACGATTGGCATCCAATTCTGTCACACGTTATAATCATTTAGTTTTATTTTTAGTTTTTAAAAAGCCCGTTTCACGTTCCCTAAACTTTACTGGCGCAGCCGTGGTAGGATTGCTCGAGAAGGCGACGCCGTTTTTCGTTGTTTTTCCGTGTATACACCTGGCTATCAAATTTTGGCCAGAAGACGCGTTCGCGGCGCGCTACGAGTGATCTTCCGAACAAATAAATAAGTATAGTTGCGGGCTACGAAGACAAGGACTATGGCGATTGGTCTGATTGGTTGGTGAGTAAAACTCTTCGCTTTCCTTTCATTTCCATTCCCTATTTGTTATTGTGAAATAAAACTCTTTCGTAATAACGTTATCTGGTTAAGTCATAAAACTATATAGTACTATAAATAAGTAAAATAAATATAATACATAAAGTAAAGACTACTTACTACTCTAGATAATTATAAAGTATATCAAATTATATACATATAATTAGTAAATTAGTTTAAAGAAATATTAATTGCTTTTTCTTGTGTCTGTTTTATCTTAATCTTTACCCAAGCTGTGTTTTATATTTTATATTGTGTGTTTTATTATAGCTTTTACACATTTTACAGTTTTTATATAATTGTGTGATTTGATTCGTTCCAAAATGGCTAAACAAACGCAACAAAGTGAAAATTTATGTGATAACGAATTAAATATTAAAGCAAGTGACGCATTAGCATTAATTCCACAATTTTCAGGAGATTCGCGATTATTAAATTTATATTTAAGAAAATGTGAATACGCAATTTTAAAATATCAAGGCGATCAAAATAGAAACGAATATTTAATGCAATGCTTCACTAGTAAATTGACCGGGAATGCAGCCGCGCTTATCAGTGAGCGTACTGATATCACCACTTGGAATGAATTAAAGAATTTGCTAGATCAACATTTCGGAGATCCACGCAGTGAAGAGTGTGTGGCCATAGAATTAGAGAGCTTAAAAATAAAATCGAATGAGTCGTTTTCGGAATTTTGTCATAGAATTCAGAGTGTACAGTCAGCATTATTAGCTAAAGTGAATAGATTAAATAACAGTGATTTACGCGACGCGAAACATATTATTTATAATAATACGGCACTAAACGTTTTTCTTTATAATTTGCCGGAGCACATGATTCGTACCGTGCGTATTAAAAATCCGACCACCTTAGAAGAAGCTCACAAATATGTTCTAGAAGAAGTGAACTTCTTAGATCAGTATAATCGCAGAAATAAAATTTTTGATAAACCAAAAATCGTGTCTCAGCCAATTACGCCTCTTAAATTCGGTTTTCCCTATACGTCACCCCACGTGCCAAAACCATATATACCTCCCACGGGATTCCCTCAGAATAACCAATTTAAATTTGGAATACCACAGAATAGTCAATTTAAATTCGGAGTGCCACAAAACAGTCAATTTAGATTCGGGATACCACAAGCAGTTAACCGCCCGTTACAATCATCTGGTTTCATGGCCCAACCGGCTGGTTATCGTCCTCCACAACAATTCGGCTATCGCCCACCCCAACAATTCGGATACCGCCCGCCTCAACAAATCGGCTACCGACCACCTCAGTTCGGCAACTCTTCGCCGCAGCAGTTCAATCAACGTCCTTTTGTGCAGCAATCTAAGCCAATACCAAGTAACGATGTATCTATGAGAACAGCTGCACCTGCTAAGCCTCAGTTTTATTTAAACGAGCCATACGACTGTTATGATAGTTATATAGACCCTAATAGCCTCTCAAGATCCCAAGAAATGATAGAAATAAATTTGGACTCAAATCTAAAGTTGCCATATATATATATTCCGGAAATAAATAGTAAATTCATGATAGACACTGGCAGCACGCGGTCGTTTATAAGTCCTTGGAAAGCAAATGAATATTTCTTCCATGCAAAATCCCGCGAGCCCTTTCAAGTAATTAGTACTCATGCCACTAGTTGCCATGATGAAGTCATAACGATACCCCTTTTCCCGACTTTTCAAAGTAACGAATGTCATAAATTTTACATTTTTAACGTAGATAATAACTATGATGGTTTAATCGGCCTAGACTTGATGTTGCAGTTAGAAGCAGAAATCCGACTAAATGAAAAATGTCTAGTTACAAAAAATACATCTATACCTATTGAATGCCCTCAGCATGTAGTACGGTTAGCCCCGCGATCAGAACAGCGCGTGAAACTTCCCGCTAACCTATATGACGGACAGGGTATACTATATAGTATACAGTTTTGTGATGGCGTACGAATGCCTACCGCAATGGTTACGTGCAAAAATGGATTCGCAACCACGGTAATACAAAACACCCTAGATGAGGAAATATCACTAACTATTTGTAACCCATTCGAAATTTCCAAAATAGAAGGAGACCACGTACACGTAAATAACGTAAATGATAATAGTGAGGTAGACCAGTTACTGGAAAATAATCTTTCCAGATTAAGACTCGATCACATGAACAACGAGGAGCGCGATTCTATTTATAAGTTATGCGAGGAACAAAACTTAAACGCAGATGCGTTATCTCGTATTCAAATTAATGCTTTAGGTGATAATGATGACGCTACATCCCTACAGGTTAATGTTGACGATAACGAACAGAGATTACAGGAATATCTTAATGACGTGACTGAAGAACTGACTAGAATAGCTCAAAGACGTGCTACTGACGAGACTATAACTATCTCTGACGAATCTAAAACTATTACAATATCAGATGATAATAGCGAACCCAAATTCCCAATTACGAGGGGAGGTCAATAAGTTCGCGGAATGAGAGAGAAGGAGGTTGAAATTAAACACCAAATTATTTTTCCTTTTCAATATATTCTCCTTTAACCCTAATACATTTTTCGGATCTCTCAAATAGCTTGTTTATACCATCGAAAAAAAATGATTTGTCTTTGGTGTCAAAATAGGCCGAAATTGCCGACTTGACTTCATCATCGTCGTCAAATTTCTTTCCACGCAGCTCTTTCTTCATTTTTGGAAATAAATAATAGTCACTGGGGGCCAAGTCTGGACTGTATGGTGGGTGGTTTAATTGTTCAAAGCCGCATCGGTGAATGGCAGCCGTCGCAACATGGCACGTGTGGACGGGTGCATTGTCGTGCAAAAGGAGCACACCTTTTGACAGTTTTCCTCTTCTTTTTTTCTTAATGGCTTCTTTCAATCTTTCCAGTAAAGAAGCGTAGTACTGTCCCGTTATAGTCGCACCACGTTCTTTATAATCGATCAGTAAAATACCTTCTGTATCCCAAAAGATAGTCGCCATGATCTTTCCGGCCGATTGTGACACTTTGAACTTCTTTGGAGGAGGTGTGCCTTTTTTATGCCACTGCATCGACTCTTGCTTCGACTCAGGTTCATAGTGGTGAACCCAGGTTTCATCTCCAGTAACAATCCGGGCCATAACTTCTTCCTTTCTCTCTCCACAGAGCTCCAGAAACTGGTGAGAGCACTCGACACGCTCGCGTTTTTGAAGTGGCGTGAGCATTCTCGGAACCCATCTTGCACTGACTTTAGTCATCCCAAGATGATGATGTAGGATATTTAAAATACTTGATTCGGATACTCCAACCATTGCTGCAAGTTGCTTCTTCTTCAGTCGGGCATCTTCCAATACAAGTTTTTCTACTTTTTCGACGATTTCCGGTGTGGTGGCCTCAATTGGCCGTCCGGAGCGGGGGTCGTCTTCAATGGACTCCCTTCCTTGTTTGAAAAGACCATGCCACTTGTAAACCATGGTTTTACCAGGGGCAGAGTCCGCGTAAACCGCTAACAGCTCTTGAAAAATCGTCTGAGCGGATTTTCCTTGCTTGGTAAGAAACTTAATAACGGCACGGTGTTCAATTTTCTCCATACTGGCTGACTTCTTCCCGATTTAGTTGTTTGCAGGTCGATAACTCAAAAATTAATGACACGATTAGGTTCAAACTTGGTATATATACTCTTAATGAGGTGCTTAACTAGTGCCTACCTGGACGGGTAAATTTATCCCCATCAACCCCTCCATTCCGCGAACTTATTGGCCTCCCCTCGTAGATCAGCTAGTACTAATAGTCCAACACATAGCGTAACTGCTCATTCTGCCCCCGACATGGAAAATAAAGGTATACCAATACTTCACGAGGCTATAGATACAAAACCCAGACAGATATTAGTTTTTACATGGTTAAAAGATAGCATGCAAGCAAGGGACATTTCAAATAAAACTCAAAAAATTATAAAAGTATTTTTACCCATAAATAAGGAAGAATTAGTAACACAGTTTTTAAAAGAATATATTAAAGATAAAACCAAATATTTTATATATTTTGAAGATGAACAGCATCGCCGAGATTTCACTAACGTCATTATTCGGTTATTTAGAGAAGGTCAAGTCTCATTCTACGAATGCACAAAACGTGTCATATTCATAGACGATGAAAAAGAGCAAAAAGCTATTATTCTTAAATTACACGAGGGTAAAACATGCCACCGTGGAATTAAGGAAACTATGTCCAGAATTCGCCGAGATTACTTTTGGCCAAACATGCAGGAAACCATCGCGGCCCAATTAAATTTATGCGAAGCATGCAAAATAATGAAATATGATCGAAACCCTATTAAACCAAAACTACAACTTACACAAACACAGACATCCCCCATGCAAGAAATATTTATAGACTTATTCACTATAGATGGAAAAACGTACCTAACCTTAGTTGACGCGTTCAGCAAGCACGCTCAAGCTATAGAGATAAGTAATAGATCAACCCCAGAAGTTACAAGAGCCTTAATAAAGTACTTCTCCTTTTATGGTGTTCCTAAGAAAATTACCAGCGACCCTGGATCAGAATTCAACAATGACCTTATGAAACAACTCATGGCTCTGTATAAAATACAGTTACACATAAGCACTCCACATAATCCCAACTCTACGGGTATAGTCGAGCGTTTCCACTCCACTATTATAGAAATATATAGGTTGACTAGGTATGAGCAAAAATGTACAGATGCAGCATCTGTAATGGTGTATTCTGTCATGGCTTATAATAGTACCATACATTCGTCTACCGGTCTCACTCCTTTTGAAGTGCTCTTTGGCCATACAGACTCAAATGACGCATTTAATATTGATTTTGAAAAGTCATACACGCAACAATTACTAGTAGATCACTGTAAACGAACAAAAACATTATATAAGTATATAGCGGATAAGTTAGTAGCAAACAAAGAGAAGGCTAGAAAAACTAAAGGTGGAGAAGATGTAAAAGAGTTAGACATTTCAGACACTGTATATGTTAAGGATATAAATATTAGAAAAAGCAAGGATAAACCCCGATTTAAAAAGGCAACGGTGACGGATAAAACGCAACGTAATATCGTCCCTATACAAGTAGGAAACCGACCCACTACGGCTCATATTAAAGATATAAAACGCCCTTCGCAGGTGGTGTCTACTCCTGCTGATGCCCAGGGACCAGGCCCTTCAACTAGATCAGATTAACGGAAATCCAGGCGTTTTACCTGTAAAGGAAGGTCAGGCGTACATTCAACTAGATAAATGGCTTATTGTAAAAACGATTAACTTAAATGGTATTAGTAAAGATTTAAATTTTAACGTGCAAAAATATTCCGAATTTATTAACATACTGGAACGCGAATTTCAATATAAACATGAATTTAGGGAAATGAAAGTTCACGTAGATTATCTTAAGGATATCACCTTAGAAAAATTACAGGAATTAGTACCCACAAGTAGATTTAAAAGAGGACTCCTAGACCCAGTTGGATCCCTTATAAAGATAGTAACCGGAAATCTTGACCAATCTGATGCTACCAAATATGATAACCTAATTTCAGAAATTAAAAACAACGAACAAGCCACTAGTCAAAAGATGACTCTTATCTCAGAAATGTTGGATCACTTTATGAACTCGTCTGAAATTATTAAGGAAAACACCGCCATTATAGATACGCGATTAGATCGTCTTGAAAGAATTGTTTTAGAATTAGATAATGACGGAAATGATACTATGTATTCAATTTATGTACTAAGCCTATTTAATCAGTTTAGTATGAACTTTCGCACCATTTATATTAAGCTAAGTGAATTAGAAACTGCTCTAGCTTTAAGCAAAATATCTGTATTACATAAATCTATCATAAATTCAACTGAACTTTTATGTACACTAAAGGAAATAGAAAAACAAAGTAGTCTCATGTATATTGTTTCAGAGCATAATTTAATTATGATAGAAGAAATACTTACTGTAAAGACATATATAAAGCCAAACCAGATAACGTTTCTAATTGAGGTTCCTCTCACTGATAATCATACATATAACTACTACAAATTGTATTCCCTTCCTATCCTAAATAATACTACAAATGAAACCCTTATAGTCGTTCCAAAGTACCCTTACCTTTTAGCGAATGGAATGAAATACCAACCTGTCCTGCGACCATGTAGAGACATCGCCAGAGAGCAGTATCTCTGCACCGAGCATGACATTGTAGAATATCATGAGATGACTTGCATTGAGCAGCTGATGCAGTTCTACCCTGATCCTACAGAATGTAGCCAACATCCAGTAGAAATAGAGAGTGTTAAAGTACAACGAGTATCGTCACATTCTTGGATACTATATAGCAGACTTCAGACTCTACTATCTCATCAGTGTGGTAGTGATATTACTAGACAACTGGTTCATGGCACATATATAATTGCCATAGAGGAGGGCTGCAGTGCCACCATCAATAATATAACCATTGAAGGCAAACATACTTACGTGAGCGTCCTGAATAAACCGACGCCGGTCATTCGATTGCCTGATTTACATAAAAGGAATGAAACAGTCTCAAAAATTATGAATTTAAAGGAAATCAATTTGGACGACGTCAAGTTTCTGAATTACGTGTTAAAAAGAAACAGTGGTAGTGTTAGTGAAGTGAAAAAAGACACGAGTGATGGTAGGGTTATACAAACCCATAGTATTAGCTTAGCTACTGTAATACTGTATGTTATACTAATTATGTGTATTATCGTTTTGATCATTTATTATATTTTTAAGGTTAAAATCTATGGTATATGTATGAAGCGAAATCATCGAACTCAAAAACCAAATGAGCCCGATAATTTCGCACTTAAGGGGGGAGGAGTTACGTCGCCCAGACCCGAGCTTTTAATAGAGTCAGCGGGACTGGACGCCAACGCTGTCCGCCGGACATAGATAAGTAATAGCTAAGTAAGCAGTCTGGCCCTTCGGAGCTACATGTATCTCCTTTTTAATTCATTAAACGATTGGCATCCAATTCTGTCACA
This sequence comes from Hypsopygia costalis, assembly GCA_937001555.2. Classification (NCBI taxonomy): domain Eukaryota; kingdom Metazoa; phylum Arthropoda; class Insecta; order Lepidoptera; family Pyralidae; genus Hypsopygia; species Hypsopygia costalis. The sequence continues at coordinate 22,745,432 of OW443338.2, read as the reverse complement.
CGTTATAATCATTTAGTTTTATTTTTAGTTTTTAAAAAGCCCGTTTCACGTTCCCTAAACTTTACTAACTTGGCAAAGGATATTCTAATGTTGACAAACAAGCTAAACGTTGCCGATCACACGCAATCGCGCGACCTTGGAATGAATACTTTTAGAAAACGCAACGGCTAAAATTTCGAACAGTGGGGTGTTTTATTAGTATAAATAAAATGTATGTAAGTATTTTACTTCATGACATTTATTATAATGACCATTAATTTAATAGACACTTCTTATGTCACATCTAGAAGAATAAAACATAAAAAGAGATCTAAACATCCTTCCTTTCCGAAAGAAAAAAACAAAATAACATAAACAAATCCTGATTAAAATAGTAATTGCATTACAAATCCAATCTGACTGATGCCTTCACTAATCGACCGAATCTGGTTACATGGGAGTACATCCTGGGTGATGTAGATGGACAAGACTGAACAGAGGTCCCTGCAGTTGCATCACTTTGAACTGTATTTTGATTTGTATCTAATTTAGAGAAGTACTTTGCACTACCGATTCTTGCCAAACATTCATCTACTAAGGGCAGTTGATATCTTGATCTATAAATATTTTTGTTTAACTCTGTAAAATCTACACAGAGTCTTATAGTACCATCGTCTTTTGGTCGCACTACAATACCAGCGCAATATGCAGTTGGTTTCTCTACAGGGAATATGACGCCTTGTTTTTGAAGGAGATCTAACTCCTTTCTGAGCGGATCATACAGAGGTATAGCAATTCGTCTAGGACTGTTAACGGCATATGGTCTTGATTTGGAGTTTATGCATATTTTATATTCTCCTTTTAATCTTCCTAATCCGTCAAACAGAGAAGGAAATTCTTCTTTAGGGTTTACATATTTTGGTTTACAATCGTTATGTTCTATATTAATTGATTTTGACACTGTATCTATTCTGTGTACTAAACCCAAAGCCTCTATAGCTGATTTTCCTAGCAAAGGATCATTTAGATTTTTAATGACATAGATATCGGATCGAATTATCTTATTTTTCCAAATTATATCTGTTGTAAATTTACCTTTAACTTGTAAATCACTTTGAGCTGCCGCTTTTAGCTTAGTGTTAGTTGTATTTAAGTTAGGTTTATTCATATAATCATAATGTTTTTCACCAATAGCAGTGACATCTGCTCCCGAGTCAATTTTGAAATTCATACTAATGTTGTGTATTTTTAAATTAACTCTCCATGGGTCTTTAGAAGAAATTTGTTCGCATTTCAAATTAATTCCATCGATAGTTCCCAAATATACCGATTTCGATTCATCAATTCTAGGTTCTTCCGTATCATTCCCTATCTCATTTATATTTTTATTGAATCTGCACACTTGTGCCCAATGACCTTTGTTTTTGCATTTTATGCAATAACTATTTTTTGCTGGGCATGTTGAAAGTGCGTGTGAAGGTGATTTGTCACACCTTCCACAAGTTTTTGGATATTTTTACTGGTAGAAGGGTAATTTTTATTCTTATTTTTGTTCTTAACAAAATTTATTTCTTCAGAGGGTCGTACAAACTGTTCTTGCCTTGTAATCTCTTCGGCCTGTCGTACTTTTGTGAGTACTTTTTGTAAAGTTATTTCTGGATCTAACTGTAATTCATTTGATAATGTTGTATCTTTTATTCCGACAATTATCCTATCTCGTATGAGTTCTTCTGATATTTTTCCAGATATAATTTTATCATATTGACACGGCTCTATCATTGAATAAACTTTTGAAATAAAATCATCAACACGTTCGTCTACCCCCAGACATAACTTATTAAACCTGGCACGAGCGTGAATTTTGTTGTGTGCGGCAGTATAATAATTGGTAAACATGTCGAAAACTTTTTTATAATCCATTCTTTCTTGTGACATTAAGTTGAAAGACAACATAATATTATCGGCGTTCTCGCCTAAAATGTACATTAAAGTACTTACTTGTCTTGCCTGAGGCATTTCTGACATGCCGGATGCCAATCTATACCATTCCAATCGTTTGCTGAAGGTATTCCAGTCTTCAGCTTTGCCTGAAAATATTGGGCATGATAAGTTCGCAAATCGCTGTCCGGCTATCGCCGGTTCAGGTTTTTGTATCGAATCTTGTTCCGACATCTTGCGTCTGATTTGTAATTTATTTTAATAGATAAGAAACGCTGTCACCATGTTTTATTATACTCCAATCATCGATATATTCGCATCGAAGTCGGTGCACGTGCCAATTTCTTGCTCTGTAGTGTTGACTTCACAGACTTGAACGCTTACTTTCACGACTCCTTCAGCAGGAGCTGGAACTTCGTACTAGCCTGGATGTTTCCTCCACCAACCTCGACTGCTGAATTATCGAAACCTAGCCAAAGGACAATACATAATAATAGCACCTAGGTGGAAGAAACCATTTCGGAGGTCGGACTTGAAGAGTCGTTCTCTAGCGCGCCCGCAGAAGTTAGAAAGGAACCTGAACACCAACCTGCTGCATGCTGCACCAAACTTGTGGAAAATAATACCAAATTATAATAAACAAGAAAACAAAAAATAGAAACACACTGGACACTGCAAAGTGGCCAACTATAAATTAAATATCCTAATTATGTTTATTACTTACAAATATTTGTTCGATTTATAAAAAAATAACCTATTAATTTTCTATTTTCAAAATAATAAAAGATCAATAAAATTCATATCGTAATTCTTTCATAAGTTAGTAATTTATATTCATGAAAATTCTACCCGAATAGTAAAAAGCCTTGCATACCATTACCATAGCTGTAGAGTAGCGACATCTGCAATTCTGTTTTAGTTTTGCACAATTATAATACGAAAAAATTAAAAAGACGGGTAGTTTATTTCGAAGTATTAATTCATGTCAATGCTGTTTAAATTATTCGGTTATTACGAATGAAATTACCAAGATTGTATGAGTGACGCTGCCTGACAAGTGACAGCCAACTACGACTACATTTGTCTTTTGTGTTGTGTGTTTAATTTCATTGAACTTTTTTAGTGATCTGTGTGTATTTGTCTTGGTGTGTATTATGTTTTTCTAAACGTTTTGTGTTCAGTTTCATTCATTTACATTTTCATTGACGAAAATGATTAAGAAGATTACCTAAATTACATACCTTTTCTTCTCTATCTTTTCAGTATTGTGTCAAAGTGAGTGTCAAAAACTCGAGTCTTAATTAACACTGAATCAATGCAAAAAGAATAAAATTTCTGATTCAAATTGAGGAATTAAACTATAACAACACATAATGGCTGATATTCTTGATATACTGGATATAGAACAACCAGCAGCATCTGAAATCAGTAGGGAGAGTATAATTCATGGTGATAAATTGAAGAAAAAGTATGTGACTGCTAAAGCGGTGAAAAGACCAGAAGGCATGCATAGAGAAGTATTTGCCCTCTTGTACAATGATTCTAACAAAGATTTGCCACCTCTATTACCTACAGACACAGGTAAGATGAACTGAAGATTTTCTCTTGTTGAATATTATATTAATATTAGAAAATATTGGCATAGCTCGACTTTCCTCAACTTTCATCGTACCTATTCTTAACAGTTGTCTACCCTTATTCATCCCACTGCTGTGATATGGGCCTCCACTCAATCAAAGGGGTTTAGAGCATACTTCACCACGCTGCCCAACTGTGTGTTGGCGGAGGCCAGTGTCTGCCTAAAGGTCACAAACTTGGCTTAACAAATATTATCTAACGACAACAACCGGGACCAACAAATAGTTTACTATTTGTCAGATTGTGATGAATGAAGTGTCAATGGATTTGTAATTATGCTGGGTAACATAGGGTATATTTATCTGTAGTTTTATAACCTCTCACCTGTCGACCGTAAATCTTACCTACTTAGCGCATCTGTCATTTTTTATACGTTACCCCCAAAATGGCCTCTCGCGATATTGCCGCGTCGCATTAAAAAAAAGATAACAAAAAAAAAATGTATTAAAGATATTTATAAAACTGTATTGTTGAAATTTGTATGGTATATGCTAACAGAATAAATATAGTTTTGCACAATTTTACCTTGTAATATATGTTAATTATAAGGTGAAAGTAGTATGAGCTATGTTTTCACCCGTCCACTCAAACTGTATGTCATGGAGCAAATTCTGTTGCGTTTATTTTAAAAAACAGTTAAATTTAACAATCTCCTGTTATTTACAAACCAAAAAAACGTGAAACAATTGAAGGAATGTAAACAAAAAACTAACAATAACACTACACAATGGGTGGCCGTGACCTTCACGAACACATGTGCGCCATTGAATAAACAAACTGTCGTTAAGTGGATGCCAGTTGAATAGCACTTGAGGATACTGTCTGTCCTTGTCATTTTTTCCTAAACGTTGTTAAAGTTTGAGCTGTACACGTATAGTTTTAAAGATTAATTTCACACTCTCAAAATACGTCCCGACAGATCGACCTCCAGGAGGCGGTCGACAGATGCGCGGTTTTTGAAATCGATTGAAATCGACCTCCAGGAGGCTGGTCGACAGTTGAGAGGATATGTAGTTAGGTTACAGATTTAGAAAGAAAAACATTTATTTGCTCATTACACAGCACATTATGTATAAACAAGTCAACAAACAGATAATATATTTAAAAGAAGAATATTAAAGTACTGTGCAATGTCGCAACATGGTCCCAACTCAGCATAAAGACCGAAATCTGCAACAGATTCGGCACTGATTTTCAGTTGGGACCAGTTGCAACATTACAGACATACAAGCACAATAAAAATAAACAACCTAAACAATTTGTAAACATTTTCTTGTTTTATAAAATAAAATTAAGTTCAGTTTATCAGATCAGCAAGTCATCTTGTCGACAAAATTACTACTACTATCAAGAACCATTGAAGCTCTGTGAACAAATGTCCTCGCAGACACAATATATTAACTACCAACTAATTCCAATTGATTTGGAAATAGCACTATTTATAAAATGAGATTATCAACTTGATTGATGTAAATTTTTGTCTATCCTATTTTCCATTCATTCCATTGCTTGACAGGACAGATATTCCATTGCAGACAAATTTGTTCAATATTTAATAACTGTGCCTGTTTCTTATTACTTTATTTGGAAACTGAATGTGGCCATAAAGGTTAAAAATTTCTAATTAGAGTATTGGGTAAGATTTATATTGAGTATAGACAGTGGCGGACTAACTCTAAAGAGTTTTCACTTACAAAATATAAATTAAAAAATTAAAAATCCAAAAGCTTTTGGGCCCCAAAAATTACGGGCCCTAGGGACGTGCCTGAGTATTGAAATTACCCAGACAAAGTCAATCAGGGTTGTTAGTGTTGAATAAGTGGAAATATAATCTAATACTCTTACTATTTTTAAGGTAAAGCATACAAACAAACTAAAGCAAAATTGGGAATGCGAAAAGTAAGAAAATGGGTCTGGGCACCATTTACTAATCCTGCACGAAGAGATAACGCTGTTTTTCACCATTGGAAGAGAGTGTCTGATGAAGCCAAGGAGTATCCATTTGCACAGTTTAATAAGGTACTTTATATTGTTTTTCATTTTTATTTTACACTCTGTCCAATGACCTTTATGTAGCAGTGTAAGCAGGTTGTTGGTCTTATGTATTTGAGCGTAGGTTCATCAATATTATGTATTGTAATTTAGGGAGAAAATGCCTGGTTGGTGTGGCAAACATGAGATAGAGAATATCAGCGTTTTAACTAATAATAAAATTAAATAACTTCCCCTATTCGAAACCTTGAAGTATATGAGAATGGCAACACTATCTTCCTCTGATTGGTCGGGTCTATAACTGTCCCGTTCTAGCATGTTATGTCATAAAGCCTCCAATTCTTATTGTTCCAACTAGTGGTGTAGCTTAGGATAGACGGGCCATGTATCAAAATGTGGTAGTAGACCCTTCAACCCAAACACTTCAGGGCTGAGGGGACTCTTCTATATACTCAAACTGAACATGCCGGGGGAAGGGGCCTTGTAGCCCAGGGCGTATACCGGGCGTATCATTGATGCGGCTGACACGGCGGTAGCTACGCCTCTGGTTCCAACCAGGCAGGTACTCGATGCTCTGGAGCTCATTGACAGTGCTTAGAAATGTTATTTTAATGGATGTATGTATACCTACTTTGATGCTGTGTTGTACATTTGAATATTCATGCAACTATTTTATGGAAAGTGATTTAAAAAAAAAAAAATTTGCATGATGGTTATTATGGCATTAATGGAGAAAAAAATGTTATCATGATCATGTGATGGAAATGTAACAGCTTGACATTCTTGAAGTTTTAACCTTAATTTGTCTATTCCACAGCAAGTTACAATACCCGCTTATTCTGAATCAGAGTACAACCAATATTTAAAATGTGAAGATTGGAGTCAGGCCGAGACAGATCACTTGATGGACCTCTGCCAACGATTTGATCTACGTTTCATTGTCATACATGACAGATGGGACCGCGCTGCGTTTAGGGACAGGAGCGTAGAAGATTTAAAAGAGCGTTATTATGGTATTTGTGCAACGCTAAGCAAGGTATTGGTTATAAGGTTTATAAGTATATAATCTTCATTAATAATAAGTTCTTAATTTAGAGAATACAGCCAAAGCCAATAACGGAAACATAAACGAGGCTCTGGTGTTCGTGAGGTACCACATATATAGACCTTATGTATCTTCACCAACCTGCAGTTGAGCAGAGTGGCGGAGTACGCTCTAACCACCTTCGATTGACGGGAGACTCGTATCCCAGCAGTGGGATGAAGAAGGGTTGCCGACGAAGTATATTAGTACTATTAATTATTCTGCAGCAAATGTATGGAAGTTCTTCCAAATAACAATTGAGGTTTGGTATGTTGCAATGTGTCAGGTCAAGACATGAGAAGATACTGCATTCCAGTTGTATTCCATGCTGTATAGGTCGGGTGGTCGCATGCTTGTTTATCACCCGTGATCTTATGAGAAAAAAGATATTAGAAGACGCCCTACATCAGTTTCAGTGGCAGTCACTGTCTTATGTAACAATGAACCCTATGCATACAGCTAATGTATCGATGCTTGGGTCCGAGCGTTGAATAATAAATAAAAATACATACACTATAATAAATAAAAGATAGCTTGATCTCTGTGACATATGTCAAACTGACAAGGTTTAGGGTTGTCAGGATATAAAAAAAATGTTGGTAGTAATTATCGACGTTTCTTACTATTATCTAATGTAACCTATAATAGGGTTTAATTTTAAATTACAAACATTCATGGCCTTTGATTTGAGCCAATATATAATATAATATGAAATGTGTAATATATAAATAAATATGAATACTATAATATGTTAGTTTTGGAATTAAAGAGCAAGGAATTGATCTTTTCTTGGTTATTTTATAGGTGAAAACTAACCCTTGGTCTAATACGACAACAGTGGTCAACGGAGAGAAAAGAATTTATCATTATGACGCTGAGCACGAGAGGAAGCGCAAGGAACAGTTGAGAAGGCTGTTTGAAAGGACTCAGGAACAGGTACAAAACCTTTTTTTTTATACTACGTCGGGTGTGGCAGATAAGCATACGGCCCGCCTGATGTGAAGCGGTTACTGTAGTTACCATATTAACGCTTGCATCATAAAATATCACTTGCGCGCCGCCATCCCCGCTACCAACGCAGCATCTCCTTCCTTTCTGGTGACCTCACTCACCCACAGGAACACAAGAACCCTCAAGGGAATTGTTATTTGGCTGCGGTATTCTGTGAGGTGGAGGTACATTCCCCAGTCGGGTAGCTTACAATTACGCTCCCTACCTCTTTTTCGATTTCTTTCTTCCAAGTTCAAGTCCTGGAGTCCCATGTCAGTTTTTAGGGTTCCGTACCCAAAGAGTAAAAAGGAACCCTATTACTAAGGCTCCGCTGTCCGTCCGTCCGTCCGTCCGTTCGTCCGTCCGTCCGTTCGTTCGTCCGTCTGTCACCAGGCTGTATCTCATGGACGGTGATAGTTAGACAGTTGAAATTTTCACAGATGATGTATTTCTGTTGCCGCTATAACAACAAATACTAAAAAATAGAATAAATTACATATTTAAGGGGGCTCCCATACAACAAACGTGATTTTTTTTGCTCGTTTTTGCTCGCAATTGCTAACGGCAATAGGTAGACGCTTGAAATACTCACATAATATTTAGTTATATATTCACTTTAAACAGAAATAATTAAATAAAAATAAATCAAATATTTAAGGGGGGCTCCCATACAACAAACGTGAATTATTTCCCGTTTTTATAGATAATGGTACGGAACCCTCCGTGCGCGAGTCCGATTCGCACTTGGCCGTTTTTTAAAAAGCCTTAGCAATCACCATATTGTTTATTTGACGAGCCCGGTGAATTGCTAGCAACGGCCAGTTTGACTCCGAGGTCGCGGGTTCGATCCCCGCACAAGACAAACATTTGTGTGCGTGTACATGTCTATTTGTCTTGTACTTGGGTTGTACTTACGCGACTGGATATGGCTCGATACAGAAAACAGAGGATCGCATATCGTTGATAGCATTGTGGAAGGCCTATATCCTTCAGTGGGTAAAATACAGACTGATGATGATGATGATGATAATAAAACTCAGGCTACGAGTTCTACTCTCCCTCATTCTTCTTCTTACTGTCACCTGATGGAAAGCAATCACCAATGCCCATGAAAATCAGCAACACCAAGGGTCGCCGATCCGTTGCCAGCCTATACTCCTTCCTTTCTTTCTTTCTGGCGACCTCACTCACTCTTAGGACCACGACACTCAAGCGAATTGTTATTTGGCTATGGTATTCTGTGAGATGGAGGTACTTCCCCAGTCGGGCAGCTTAAAAAGTACGCTATGCCCAATCTCTCTTTTCGTTAAAGCCTCGTTCTATCATCAAAATCTTTTTCCCTTTTCATAGATCGACGAAGAACAAATGCTGTTAGCAGAACTAAAAAAAATAGAGGCCAGAAAACGTGAAAGAGAAAGAAAAACTCAAGATTTGCAGAAACTGATCTCGCGAGCCGACAGTGGGGTTGTAGCGGCGACAAATCACGTGAACAATAACAGCGAAGTGGCTGTCGCTACGCCCAACTCGGCGTCTAATATAGCCGCCAGGCGACACGACAGGAAGCTACATAAGAAGAAACTGTCGTCGCAACAAAGGCCTATACGTACGATGGAGGCTGTGGTATGCACTTGTTTATTTTTTATTCCACTAAGGCCGGGCGCCCAATGAGGGTCTTTTCGTAGGTTGCACCCACTGCCTCCCTGGCACCTATCCTCTCCTTCCCCTCTCGTCGAGGTAACTCTACAGCTAGGGACGGTCCGCGACGCGGGGTGAGTGCGCAGGGTTGCATCCTAACGGGGGTGCAACAGTGCGCACGCGCTGGCGTCGCGACCCGTGTTAGGTGTAGGGTAAATGTAACTGAAACAAATTGTAAATCTGAGTAATTACAGCTAGCTTAGGTTGCAAATTGTGTTCGTATCTCATTGTTGAGTGTAAGTGTTCTCGCTTGGTCGCGCGGAGTGACGAATGTGTGCTTAGGCACACTGCCGCCAGCTGCGCGGCCAAGTATTGGAGATTGTGCGGGCGTATGTATGTAACCCCAGAGGTTGCAAACATGCGCTCTCATAACCGACCAACCAAGGTCGTGAAGGTCAATACCTTCGTTACAACGACAATTCGTTGTGTCAGACCAAATTTGTGTCTAAATGTGTCAAATAAAAATTGTTGTGTTCGTTGCTTTTTGTTTGGTACAATGTTTGTTCATTTATTCATTCGGCCTTTAAGTCAGTCGGTATATAAAATATTAATGTTTGTCGTTCCCAATCCGCGTAAGCGGACTCAAGTTTCTCGGGGGTTGAAGCCCCCGAAGGTTTTCCCGAGAAAAGAGCATATTGCTCGAATCTCGTACGCGCGCAAGCGCAGGAATCCTACTGACTGAGGGTCTTTTGGCAGCACTGTAGCGTAGGGTCCAATCATTTGTCAATTCATAGCATCTTGTCAAATGTCTTGTGTTGTCTTGTCGTCTTAAAGTTTCACTGTCAAAAAGTTCAGTACATTTTGACAATCTGGACCCGACGCCTACCTAGCGTCTACATCTAACGTCAGAAAAAATATCAAACATCCCCATTATGTCCAGTCATTTCGACGGGATCGGTGGTCGAATGGCTAAAAATGGCTACTTTGACTCCGGGGTTGCGGGTTCGATTCCCGCACAAGACAAACTTTTGTGTGCATGAACATGTCTGTTTGTCTCGGTGTTGGTGTTTTCTATGTATTATAAATACGTATAGACAAAAAAATATATATTTGATTACATTTCTCAGTTGTCTGGTACCCATAGTATATGAGCGTTGCTTAGTTAGGACTAAATGTAAATTGACTAGAAATATTTATTTATTTTAATATTAAAAGAAATCAATAATAAATAGCGGGCCGCAAAAATATTTACTGTACTGAATTTTTTTTGGATGTCGTTAGGTAAAATGTGTCAGTAGTGTAAAACCGGTTTCAATAATTCAAAAGATCTGTGTTAGCTGGTGCTCAGAAAACCTTGACTTTTTTTATTTTTTTAATATGCAAGTCCACTGTACCTATAGTTGCTTTTGTTTTTACATTTTTTTTTAATTTGAGCCCGTCCAAAAGTGTCGATATTTTTATACACTATGTTGGATGAGAAACAAGCATACAGTCGCAGCACAGTAATCAGTCGAGGAACTTGATGGCATCCTTTTGTCTGATAGTCTAATCGATCACGTAAGTTAAGTAGACTGTCTATGGATGGGTTTGTTCATCGCGAGGTTCTGCGTGCTTTGGAGGGCCTGTTAAGCCGTCGGTCCCGGCTGTTGTCATTAGATAACAGTCGTTAAACGAAGTCAGTGGTCTTTAGGCGGCTTGAAACACTGGCCCCCGCCAACCCGCAGTTGTGCAGCATGGTGGAGTATGCTCTAAACCCCTTCGATTAAGGGGAGACCCGTATCCCAGCAGTGGGATGAGTAAAGGTTGACGACGACTACTTATTTATTTCAAACTGAAACATAAAATGCTACTTCAATATTGTGGTAACATTCAATGTCTGCACTTCCTGAAGGTTGACTGGTAGAGAATGCTTTTAGAATTAAATCAGCCTTTTGTACCAAGGGTCTAACTGTGGTCAAAAAAGAGTTTCAATAAAGAGTTTGATTAACCAAATTGTGCATTTTCTCATTTCAGACTGTAGAATGGTCTGGGATCAAGTTCCCGGAAGCAAGAAGCACTGGAGTGTGGCTTCGTTCTCAGCGCATGAAGTTACCGCCTGGCGTTGGCCAACGGAAGACCAAAGCAATAGAACAAGAACTCAGGCTATTAAACATAGGTATATACTACACGCTGTGAACCAGATATTACTAAATATTATATGTGCCATGCATGACCTAAGCATATTTAGACATAAAACGAATAAAGTTGTTTTTATTAAAAAAAAAAATACTGACTTCAGTTGGCGAGCGCAGCTTATTGATGGAATACCCCGGGGAGACGCTGCTGTCCGTCTTCCGGGAGAAATGTTATTGCGTCACACAAGATTCCATAGTCGCCTTGTACGACATCCAGCGCAGAATAATAGAGTGGCGCAATTCTATTCTGCCTGCAACCACAGGGCAAATTTAAGGGTTTCCCCTCGATTTTTCTGGGATCCCATCATCAGACCCTAACTTGTTGAATATGGGACAACCTCGCAATGATACCCTTTCAAATAAAAGAAATAGAATTTGACCATACGTCCTTATAAAATTTAAGGGTTTCCCTTGAATTCCCTGGGATCCCATCCTCAGATCCTGACTTGGTGAATATGGGACAACCTTGCAATCATACCCTTCAAATAAAAAAAAATGAAAATCGGTTCACAATTCGCGAAGATATCGAATAACATTATGTATGTTATTCGATAAAAATATTCAGTCGAATTGAGAACCTCCTCCTCCTCCTCCATGTTGGCTAACTTCAGGTGGAAAAAAATCAAGTGGTCGTGATATGTTCAAATCATGGAAATAAAAAAAAATATCTATTATCCTAACAGTTTTGATCGCTACTTAAGTGTGTGACGCTTTCTTTTCATTAAAATATGCGCAAGATTCACGGCCGGTCGTGAATAGAGCCTGATACAACTAATGGGCTTGCCAGCATACGTGTGTGTGTGGCCTTTAGACGAAAATTTTTTTTTTTTAAGTTTTTATTCTGCCTCTCAATTCGAGCTTCAAATCTAAACTTGTCGACTAGGCCGTGGATCGCCCGCTGTTATTGTCAGTTTAAGTCAAGTCAGTTCAAGCCTTTGGTCGACGTGTAAACACTGGCCTCCACCGACCATTAGTGAAATAGCGTGACGGAGGAGATGTATTCCAGCAATGAGTTGAATATAACTATGTTATTGATGACAAGTTTTTTGTTACAGATATTGCACCAACTCCTACAGAGGCCATTTGCAAACATTTCAACGAGCTCAGATCGGACCTTGCGCTGGCTTTAGACTTGAAAAGTGCTTTGGTCCCTTGTGAATTTGAACTCCAGGCTTTGAGACATCAATATGAGGCTTTAAACCCCGGCAAGGTATGTACTGAACTATTATCTATTGAACTATGTAGCCATTCTTTAACCAAAGTACGAAATATAAGAAATAATATCACGCAGCTTTTTGGAACAACATTTCAGTTAATGAATAAAATAAAATAAATTTCAGCAAATAAAAACCTGATTGCGGTACATAAAAATGTATTATAGTTTACCATGTTATTTTATGTCAATTTGGAAATATGGAACGTGGTAAAAACGAAAACATCTTTCAGATCGTTGAGATTCTTAAGTAATTTCGAAACCAAAATTCAAGCACTTTGAGGAGGTTGCAATATACGAAACCATACATAAACTCATAAAAATGTTTTTTTCTGTTGTGGGGTGGTTGTGGTGTGGTAGCGGTACGAGTGAAACAAGCCTAAAGACCTAGTACCGTGATATACTGTGTATCTTAACCTAAAAGAAACTCCTATTTATTTGACGTCAACATTCATTTTATTGGCCGTGGTTTCCGACAGACTAGAATAGAATCACTCCGTCTCTTCCCGTGGATGTCGTACAAGGCGACTAAGGGAAATACATTATAAAACATCGATCAGGCCTCCCCAACCCGTCTGGCCAGCGTGGGGGAGTGTAGGCCAAATCTTCCTGTATATGACGGACGAGAGAGGGTCGTGCTCCTGTAGTGGAGACTAAAATGACCTGATGATGATGATTCATGTTATGATCAAATAAAATGATCGCATTAAGGCAGGGAATTTAATTTTCTTTTTTTTCGTTCCAGACACTTACCATACCAGCATCAATATGCACCTCAACAGAGGCAGAGACAAAACCCATGAGTGAAATAATTGATGTTGTTGGATCACCAAGTGCTTTTAACATTACTATATAAAAATATTACATCAAAATAAAAACCAGAGCTCAATATTAAAGCATCGTTGTATAGCTAAGACATCTTCGTGATGAAGATTATTACCAGCACTCAATTCCTGCTGTGTCAGGATGCTGCAGCTGTGCTGAAATGAAATATTAATTAACTCATCTTTTATGAGCATGGCAGTTATCAGAATTTGTTCTATTTCATTTAAATGTTGTACAAACTCTAAGAACCCCATTTGATTTTACTTTGTGGGTTTTGTAAATTGGATTTTCAGTTGTATAGTCAATAGAACATGCTGGTTTCACCTAATATGTATACCAACATGTATGTATTGTGCCTAGATGGGCAAAATGCCGGACGTTTACGATAAATGCCCAAAAAGTACTTATAAATTCCCTATTTATGCCCTAAACTAGGCATTGACATGTACTTACTGGGTACCTATCGTAAATGCCTGGGATTGTGCCCATCTCTGATTGTGCCACAATTTGAGTTGCAGTTATTAAAATAGAATCCAATAAAATATGATGTTGAATGAATAAAGTATGAATAATGAAGAAATATAGTTTTGATCCTTTTCATTTTGTTAGAACGAGCCCGTGGTCGAATGAATAGCAATGGCTGCTTTAACTCCGAGGTCGCGGGTTCGATCCCTGCACATGACAAATATATGTGTGCATGAACATGATTGTTTGTCATGGTCTAGATGTTTTCTATGTATTATATGTAGGTATTTATTTAAAAAGTATTTATTTACATATATCAGCTATCTAGTACAAGCTTCGCTTAGTTTGGGTCTAGATGGCGTTGTTTTGACATATTACACAGAATATTTGTGTATTTATTTGTTATCCTAGAGAAAAGCAATCAAAGTCAGCCATGGCTGAGAGCACAAGATGTGCCATATTCACTGATGTCTGGGTTATGTGTTGAAGGGTACCTTGGTATACACTTCGTAAAGCGTCGGAAAGTTATTTTTGTATACACATCATGACGATGTCTATCTCATATAATGGCCAAAAGGCTAAATACTAAGCAAATCTCTCCATCTCTAGAATATGCTACCTGTTGAAATACTGAAGCTGATATTTTGCCGGTGCACTACTGATTGTAGTAGTGCTAGACGTGGGTGTAGGAAGGCTTCCATGCTGTGCTCTACCATTTGCCACAATTGCAACGGAACCTGCACAAATAGCATTCTCATGTTGGAGGACAACGACGATGACGACGACGATGGGGATGATGAAGCAGGAGTAGTAGCCTACGTTCCATCATATGAGAATGATTTAACCGATGACGAGAAAGAAGAGGCAAAAGCTAAGGAACCAGGCCCGCCATGCCCAAAGAGGAGGCGAGTGGTAAAGTAATCCATTTATTCATGGATAGGAGGAATATTTTTTTAGTTAGTTATGAATCTTGAAATCTATGGTCAGAGAGTAGAACACATTTTTGAAAATCGACCACTTTTAGCTCATAGTTTGGCAATGATACGAGATAGATACAAAGTGCAAAATAGAAAGTTGTAGAGAATTTAAGAATTTAATTAGCTTTTATTATGTAGTACAACAAAATTTCGTACGAAGCACCGTACAGTTTTCGAGAAGTAAGCAAAAAACCAAAAAACGGGACCTTCTTTGTGCTTCCCCCCACCCCCCACCCTCTCGGGGTCACCTCGGAGGGGTAAGGACTTTTAGTATGTATATCTCCTAACTAGTCCAAACAAAGTTCCTAAGTCAAAGTTTCTGCTTTCGACTTTTCCATCCACAAATTATTCGTTGACTAGGCTAGTTATTTAATGTCTTTTACATTAATTATTTAAGATCATACTAAGTTGATAAATGCGGGGCCTGAAGAATCAAACGAGACCAATGAGGAACACTTTATCAATGCATCTTTCTTGGTAAAAATAAATGAAAGGAATAATTCTCAAATCTGTGAGCCGTTCTCAGATTTGTCTTTAGAGTACATTTATGTATTTCGACAGAACAGAATGAATTAATAAAAGATGAATGGATTGAATGAAAAAAAAATTAATTTGGGCTTCTATATGAGGCCTTGGACCCATTATAAGATGCTGCCTACAGAGTGCTGAAGAGTGAAACACCATTTTCAATTATTATTATTTTTATACCACTAAAGTGGGAAACAAGCTTATGCCTGATGGAAAGCAGCTACCGCAGCCTATGAACGCCAGGGGCATCACACGCGCGTTGCCGACCCTGTAAAAACCTCTTCGCGCCCTTTTTTGAAGAACCCCATGCTGTAGTCTCCTGGGAAAACTTCGATAGGCAGTTCATTCCACAACTTGACAGTACGTGGGAGAAAACTTCTCTGGAACCGCACAGTACGCGACCACTTAGGCTCCAATGTGTGAGGATGAATTCCCTGTCGATGGCGAGCAGTGCAAGTCAGTCAAACAACTCCTCTGACCACACCCAAAGTTATACTCAAAGTTATATTCAGGCAATGGACATGTTAATAAAAAAAACAAAAGATTAATACATAACATTTTTATTATTACTATACAGCTCCTTTTGGAGCACCATATGCATCAGGCATTCGTTCTATAGTGTACTTATGTTGTGCAACGAACATTATTGGTACTCCAGGAATCTTCCTTATCCTTCTTTTCAAGTCCTTATCATTTGTTGCTACAATGTAACACTTGTGCTGTGTGACTCTTTGCACAATACAGTCATCTGCATATGTGCCTTTGTGCAGACAAGCTATTCTTTCAAAGCGAGGATCTTTTATTATTCTTAAAGCTACACGATACTTTCTGCCGAGTTTCTCCAACTCTCCCATAACACAATCTGTTATATAAGGTATACATTTTGCATATAAACAGTCCATCATGTTCTGCATTATGTCTAATTTATTTTTAATGGAAAAGTTTATAAAGTTTGTGTCGATGAGGATGTGATATGGAGGTCCTAGTTGCGTATTGTACTGAAAGAAAAGCGCGGAACTAGCTTGTGGGACTTCACGAATTTTCATTTCATGTGGATCCACTGGCTTCTTTTTCCTTGGTTCAGCTCTTTCCTTTGGTTTTATCCTGCTATCACTTGGACTTATAAGCTTTTTCATTTTAGCAAATCGCTTATCGACAATTTTTCTGGTCTTTTTTTGTTTGCCCTAAAAATCATACATAACATTATTTGCAAGTCCAGCAAAAGTTAATTTAAGATAAAGTTATACAAGAATTTAACATTGCTTACCATTATCTATCCGTGATCACTATCAGACAAAATTAAATCAATTACAATAAAAAGAATAGTTTAAAAAATAACAACGTTCACTCATCGGTTTCGTATATGTATTTGTAATTTGTTTGTTGTGTGAAAATTAACATTATAACCTAAAAATAGCATGCCAACTTTGACGAATTGCCACACTTGCCACCAATGTCACCACTTCTTTATTTGATTGGCAACGACTCTTCAATCGAAAATTATTTCCGTCATTTTTATCGTTAGTTCCTCAATAACCGACGACAGCGACAGTGCAATTTTATCACTTGCACCATCATGATACACTATATTATGAATCAATATCAATATGTACGCTAGTGATAATTATGTCGTGTTACAATCGTTAATATAGCTACGGTAACCGCTATTCATCAGGCGGGCCGTAAGCTTGTCTACACGTAGTATAAAAAAATATACAAGAAATTATGAAAATTTATATAAAACTACAACCGCGTTCAACAAGTTCCTAAAAACATCTTTGACTGAAGGTTGATTGCCACTACGAAAGAAAAAAGAAATAGACGGGACTGACATCAATCAAACTTCATACACATGCCAAAGTCAAATTTCAGAAAAGTATTTGTTGTTTCTGTTTCACTATTTCTGTAAACAACTTACTTGGAGCAATTTTATTAATTATTATTTGATACAAGCTCAATTTTTCGTTTAATCAAAAAAGTTTCGTAATCTATTGACAACTAATAATGAGCAGTATGGATGAAATAGAAGAAGAAGCGAAATCAGCAGCAGAAAAAATGGTAATGAATATGATGCAGCGTCCAGGGCAGCTCGAAAAAGTATGTATTCGCTGTTAACCTTAATAATTTTATCTCAGTATTTCAATAATGTGAAAATTTAATCTAAAGAAAACGAACTCGTATCATTCACGTGTGTGGGGTAAAAGTGACTAATGTCACATCTGCCCCCTGGTAGGCGTTAAAGTAGAGTTGTCATCCGCCCTATTTCCGACCTGCCTGATTGTAAGCAGTCATTGCGGTCCATGGACGCTTGTGACACCAGCGTTATCACTGACGCGGTGCCGAAAACCCATAACGCTTCCTTTTCTCCCCTAAACCCCATATGGTAGCCTCCTGGGAATACCGTCAGATTGTGCAATGAACCCATCATAGTATTCCCAGGAGACTACCATATGGGGTTTAGGGGAGAAAAGGAAGCGTTATGGGTTTTCGCCACCACGTCAGTGATAACGCTGGTGTCACAAGCGTCCATGGACCGCAATGACTGCTTACAACTTTGGAAGCACTTTAGATTAAGTAACACCTGCAAATAGAGCCATATTATTTTTATAGATAGGTTTGCTAAAGATGTATTATTTACTAAAATTTAAAAGTGTGGAATTGCATAGTTTTTACAGTAGAAATGATTGAAAATTTCAAAATTTCTTCGGGAAGTGCTAGTGTAGTTGCTACAGGCGTGCTATCAAATGACCTGGCTTGGCCCATGAATTAAGAGAGATAGGTACCATGTAAAAATAAACTACCAACTTCAGACCTTCAGAGTAGGCTTCCAGAATCCTACTCTGAAGGTCTGAAGTTGGTAGTTTAACTTTCATATATTTTTGTGTGGCGCCAATGTCGGATTGAACATTATTTGATTCTAAATATTGGTAGATAAAGGAGAAAAGAAAATTCTAAAAACACATGTCTGAAGTATTCATATTCCATATAGTCTAGTTAGTTAACTCGTTTTAGTTCCATGTTCACATCAGACTATTTTAAAGATGAGTAAATTTTTTAGATATGAATTTCCTTTGTTGTGCTGGTGAATGTGGACTTTTCGTTCAGAAGGGCCAAATTTATACAATAAATATAAAATATTGTCATTTGTTTCCTCTAGGTCAGTGTTTTTCTATCTTTTTAATACAGGACCCCTTTATAAGTTAAAAATTTCTGGTAACCCCCTCCTTTCTCCCCATTCCTCCTCCTCCACCTCTAAACTTCAATAATTCAGTTTGCTATGAAATCTTTAAAATTGTTAGTGCCATTTTCTTTCGATTTTGTTGACATAAAAATTAATAAGAGAAATAACTAATTTATTGAATAATCAGGCCTGCTTATGGTTTTAGTTGTAGCGTACAAACTTACAAACATTTGTGTTTATTTACCTGCCAGTCCCCGAATATTACTTGGCGACCCCCCCACAGTTTGAAAATCACTGCTCTAGTGATACACTTCAAAATATATTTAAAAAAATAATTTTCATTTTATAGTAGGCTCTCAGGTTTAGTTCAGAACGAGATTGCTATCTCATGTGTCAGTAATATATACTTTTTATAACTAGCTGCTACCCACATATATATATATATATATATATTCATATTAGGATAAAAAGTATCCTAGTAATCCAGAACATAATTTGTCTGTGAGTCCAATTTCATCCAATTCTATTCAACTTCTTATGTGTGATTGAGTCACATCCAAACATTATCACAAACTTTATCATTTATAACTTAGCAATAAGAAAGAAGGTGTTATATGCAGTGTATCTTTTGCTTATAGGTGGAACAGTACAAAAAGAGGATAACCCACAAGAAAGCATCAATAGAAGCCCAGTTGAAATCTGCAGTGCAGGGGAAGTTAGATGGCGTCAGTGTGGGACTCAAACAGCTGCAAGAGTGTCTCGATGATGTCCAGCAAATTAGTCTCAAGTATACATTAATTATTATTTCCTATCTCTTCTCACGGGTCAACCTTTCTGGTTCTGGTTCTGAAAATATAACAATCTCTCACTATATATATATACTAAGTGATAGAATGATTGTGTTATTAAAAAATATGCATTTTGTAAATGCTGCACAGCGTGGGCTATGTACTTGTCTGCCACCTGACTTAGTATAAAAACTTATAGTATCACAAATTAAAATATTACAATAAAACAGACAGTTTTGTTTTCATACCTACTAACATGATTTAGAAGAATAGCTAAATTCATTTTCAATTACATTTTGATTATTTTCTGTTGCATTTTCTAGTGGTATATATATTCTCGTGTACATTGATATTTGCTAGCTTACAATTCACTGTCACAAATAGATTATTTACGTGCTTTTTTTTCGAGCGCGATATGAACACTGTGGACCTCATGTTCGTGCAATTGTTTCATGAACATTGAAACTTTGTTGCGTAATTTACGTGTGTAACATCTGCAGTCTGCAGACATGTATATTGAACATTCTGTGTTATGTTCTCACAAGGAACTATTCTATTTTGTTGGTACTTGTGTTCCAGCTAATCAACACTGCTGTGCAATCTAGGGTTTTTTCTTATATGTTGAAAGTTTAGATATTTTGTGCACCTATATATGTACATATAAATTAGACTTGTATAGTTCAATTGTACCAGTTCACCATACAAGCCGGTTCTTGTCACTCACTCTTTCTTGTCCCATATAGTTCACTGCGTCATTTAGTTCAATCGAGTGACAAAGAGTAAAAAGAAGGGAAATACGTAAAGCGTACGAGCTAGAATGAGAGAGATACGTTGTAATGCCAAAATTGCTAGCGATAGAGAGCGAAAAGGACGGAAGATTCTGAAATTGTTCGAGATAAAACGAGACAAATAGTTTCGTGCGTGGTTGACTGACCGAATTAGAACTCTAAGGCTAAGGACATAAGAACCATAAGCTGTTAGCGAAAATATGCTATAGTAGTAAATATACAAGGCTCAATTTTTATATTAATTATTATTTTAACCACTAAATAATTTCTTTTTACTCAAGGTTGACAGTCCTAAGCCTGTGAAAAGTTTGAAGGAAAATCAATATTTGTAAGGGAATAAAATATTTAATTAGTTATACTTATTTAATACAAAAATATAATGTCATCAAAATGATGCAATAGAACTGAGAAGAATGTAGAAGGAATCAGTCAATAGCACTACTGAGTCGATTGAATCAAAGATACATTGAACTAAACTGAACTAGTGAGTCAAAAGAACTACAGAAGTAATTGAACTAAATGAACTAGATGAGTGATATAGTTCATTTGCGTCAAAAGAACTGCATCTCTCTTTTCAGTTCAGTGAACTGTTTTGCGCAAGTATAATATAAATGACTATTAAATACGTTAGAGATGGGCGTTGAATGAACGAACCGTTTTTAAACTGTTTTTTGTGCGTGAACGATTAAACTAGTTTATAGTTCACAGATAAACTAGTTTATTCTTCGACTGGTTGATGAGTCCATTGCGTCGCGTCGCGATCGTCTCGTCTCGTCTAGTGACTTGACAAATGAGATTTTCGTTCGTTTACGTTTACCAATAGCTTATGTGAAGAAATAGTCTTATCGACTACGACGTAAACTAGTCGAAAATTATACTGTTTTTTAAACTAGTTCATCGTCGACGGTAAACGGTCTCGTTGCGTCGACTGTAAAATCTCGACGACCCACCACTAAAATACGTATATTACTTTGTGCAGGATGGATGAGCTTGAAGACCATTTAAAAGGAGTGCCGCCGTTGGTAGCGTCATTGCAGGCGGTTCGTGAGGAGGACTCACGGCACTCGCAGTACGTCACAGCCATGGACAGCCTCAAGCACATATTCACAGTGCCCGAGAGTGTCGCCAAAACGAAACAGTGGATTGGTGAAGGAAAACTACTGCACGCTCATCAGGTTTGTTTCTTTCATAAAGTATTCATCATCATCATCAGGTCATTTTAGTCTCCACTACAGGAGCACGACCCTGTCTCGTCCGTCCTAGACAGAAGGAGGATTTGGCCTACACTCCCCACGCTGGCCAAACGGGTTGGGGAGGATAAGTTATAAAGTATTTGTTAGCAAAGAAATAAAATGGCTGAAAGAAGGTTTATTTCTTTACTAATACCGGATTCAGCAATAAGGCAGACAAGCATACAGCCTACTTGATGTGAACCATAGTCATATATTAACCCTTGCAACATATAACATCGCTCTCGCGCCGTCGCCCCCTTTTTTATATTGGGACTGCTTAGTAAAGGGAGAGCGCGTTAGCTGTTTCTTTATTATTTATCTACTCTGTGGAACGAAATAAAATTTCGCAAATATTTCAAACTAACAAAGAAAAAATAGCAGTGAGATGGGCAGTTTCAACAATTAGATAAAATACAATATATTTTTTTATTAAATAATAGTGAAATGAATCTATAATAATATTCTTATAGATTCTGTTCACTGTCAAATTTTCAAATAAATTACAACAACCATTATTAAGAAACATAAGGAACATAAACATACCTTTTATATTATATAAACAATAAGATATTTAATATGTTCATAAAAAAAGATAAATGTCTTCATAGTTCTTGGATCAGCTGAATATCTCATCATATAAAATATGAGGAAATCATTTTTTTGTTAATTTATTCCCATACTTACAATACTAAATTGAATGATCACTTTATCACTTCAATAGCAACCTTTTCAGCTTGACACAACGAAATTGGTTGAGAAGTTCACACCTAAGTGACTATTATTTGTTTCAGTGTCTCAATGATTTGGAAAATTCGAGAGATGACTTATTATATGAATTACATCGGCTTCCAAACCAGTCGTCCCATGATAAGATCATGTTGAAAGCATATTTTGAAGACGTGGAAATGGTGTCCAACTTGCTCGAGAAGCAAATCAAGCTGATTCTGGCGAGGACACTGAACACAGTGCGCAAGGAGCCTACCGTCATTGTCACAGCACTTAGGATCATTGAACGAGAGGAAAAGAGAGATAAAATGGCTTTGCAGGTATTTCTATACATTTCTTTAATACTACCTCAAGCTCGCAAGGAAGTGAATGGCGTCAGTCTAATCGAACACGCAAGTTAAGCAACGTCGACCGTAGCCATGGATGGGTTTATTTTTCTCGAGCTCCTCCATGCTGCGGAGGTCGCGTGAAGCCGTCTGTCCCAGCTGTCATTAGACGACAGTCGTTAAGCCAAGTCAGTGGCCTTTAGGCGGCTCGAAAACTCTGGCCTCCGCCAACCCGCAGTTGAGCAGCGTGGTGAAGTATGCACTAAACCCCTTTGTTTGCGTGGAGATCGTATCCCAGTATTGGGACAAATAAGGGTTGACGACAAGATCAGGTGAAAAATAAACATATGGCAGTTTGATGTGAAGCGGATATCATAGCCATATGAATGCTCGCATCATTATACGCGCGCCGCAACCCAATTTTACGGTTTAAAGTTAAAATTGACAAGGAGTACTACAAGTGAGCTTGGCTTTGGCTCTAAGGGTGACAGCGAGTCACACTCCAGAAAGTTCTATCAAAGACAAGTAATTGTTACAGCAACAAAGCCAATCGGGTTTTATGCCTCCCGGGCGGCCGAAAAACTGGCGTGCGAAAGCATTTGAAGTCCTAGAATGTGCAGTAGCGCAGCGCATCGAAGGCACCCGCGTGGACGAACGAGAGGACAACAAGCTGTGGCTGGTCCGCTACCTTGAGCTCACCAGGCAGCTCATTCTGGAGGACCTGCGAGTCGTCAAGACGCTGTGCGTGCCCTGCTTCCCGCCTCACTATGACATCGTTGACAAATATGTCAATATGTACCATACTTCTTTGTCTACTACTGTAAGTACTCCATTTTTGTTTAAATGCTTTACAGCTCTTGTTTAGTTGGTATTATTATTTATTTATATTTCAGAGGAGGATTTTTATGCCACCATACGCAAAAAGTTCACGTCGTTAGTGCATAGAGTGAGGGGCGGCAACAACCAGGTCCTAGAGATGATAGCAAACAAGATTAATGCAGCAGTTTTCAGGAGAAACCTGCTGCATGCATCAGGCTGCACGCATGTGCATCAGTGCATTTCCGATCGTGCTGTATTCAACCTTTCTGCTGTAGACTTTATATTAAGGAAGAATTCTATAAATTACGGAATGAACTATTGGGTTAAATTAGATTAAATCAGATTCATCATCATCATCATCATCATCAGCCTGTATCTACCCACTGCTGGATATAAGCCTTCCCCAATGCTTTCCACCAGATACGATCCTCCGCCTTCCGCATCCAGCCGCTTCCAGCCGCTCTCTTTAGGTCATCGGACCATCTAGAGGGAGGGCGCCCAACACTTCGTCGTCCTGCGCGCGGCCTCCACTCTAATACCTTCCTCCCCCATCTGCCATCACTTACTCGGCAGATGTGACCCGCCCATTGCCACTTCAGCTTGCAAACTCTGAAGGCTATGTCGACAACTTTAGTTCTCCGTCGAATTTCTTCGTTATAAATCAGATTAAAATCTATGAACTGTAAGGTCTGAAAATATATTTTTTTCTATAAGACTGGGAGCAAACGAACATATGGGTCACCTGATAGAAAGCAATCACTATCGCCCATGGAGATCAGCAACACCAAGGAGTCACCGATTCATTAGCAGCCTATGCTCCTTTCTTTCTGGTGATCTTACTCACTCCCAGGAACACAACAACCCTCAAGGGGAATATGTGGCTGCGGTATTCTGTGAGGTGGAGGTACATTCCCCAGTCGGGTAGCTTACAATTACGCTCCCTACCTCTTTTTTCACTAGAGCTTCGTTTGTCAGTCAACAGAGGGGGAACACGTGCAGGTGAAGTGGGCTTTAGTTCAAAGATATTGTTGATCCACTTACACCCCAATTTTTTTTTATTATGTTTTGTAAGTCAAATTCGTACAGCGATATTAACGCGCAATAAAAAACATCTCAATTTTATTCTAGCTTCAAGACGTAGTTGTAAGTGGTATCGAAGGCAACGAGTACGTAACAGTGCTGTCGTGGGTCCTCAACACGTACCCCGGCAACGAGCTCATGGGCAACTCCGAACTTAACATCGACACGTCCACGCTGCCGCCTCTGCTCAGCGACCAGACTATGAAGAAATTAGAGGAAGAATACTTACAGGTTGGTCTTTGCAGGATCAAACATGTTTTAATGGAAAAACATATGGCTTATAAATATATTTTAAAATGTTAATACTTTATGGAACATTATTATCATTCTGTTATTAATGACTTATTAACAAAGCTCTTGTACTGCTCGACCTAATTAAATTATTTTTACCACTGGCTTCGCCTTATAAATATAAAATATAAATAAATATAAATATTTCTGGACAATTTTACACAGCGCCATCTAGTCCCAAATTAAGCACAAAGCTTGTGTTATGGGTACTAAGACAACTGATAAATGTACTTAAATACATTTTTTTTTTGTAAATACATACTTATAATACATAGAAAATACCCAGACCAAGACAAACAGACATATTCATGCACACAAATATTTGTCTTGTGCGGGAATCGAACCCGCGACCTCGGAGTCAAAGTGGCCATTGCTAACCATTCGACCACCGAGCTCGTCACTCGTCGTCGAGGTTATAGAATACAATCGCCGGTCAGTGGACCACTAGTGGTCCGTGAGAACTAAATCAAGGTCCGTGATACAGAATTATAATGTAAGAGATTGAGCAATACTAAACCGACTATTGTATTCTCGAGATACAGTGTAGTAGATTTATAGGTCATTTGGGTCTCTACATTGAACAGGGACCTGGAAGTGGTCCCCGAATAAAAAAAGGTTGGGAACCACTGCCACTATTATATTATAACTATAGCATTATTAAGGTAAGTAAGTAAGTGCCATAAGGCGAAACCGGTCGGTTAAAATAAATTTAATTACGTGGAACAGTACAAGTGCTTTATTAATAACAGTAATCCCTACTATAATATGTGAATGTGAGTTTATTTGTTACGCTTTCACGGCGAATCTACTAAACCGATCATCATGAAACTTTGTACACATATTCTCAAATATATTAGGAAGGTCATAGGATACTTTTTATTAAGAAAAAACGTGTGTGCTTTAGACCACACCACTGAAGTAAAACTTCTTTAGCTCTATCCATATGTATGTATATTGAGAGAAAGAAAATGCGTGCTCGCACCTCTCTCTCTTGCCCCTACAGTAATATACGGAACGTAACTCTCTCTCTTTCTATCTTCACTAACTTATATCTCCCATCTCCCTCTCAACTTCCATTCGCCTCGCCCTATCACACTTTTCGTAAAGCTCTCGTCACGCATTCACCAGCTTACTCCCCAAGTGCGTAAAGAAGTTTTACTTCGAAAAGTAAAACCACCTAGCTAATATATTATATCATCATCATCATCAGGTCATTTTAGTCTCCACTACAGGAGCACAACCCTTTCTCGTCCGTCCCAGACAGAAGGAGGATTTGGCCTACACTCCCTATGCTGGCCAGACGGGTTGGGGAGGCCTGATCGATGTTTTATAATGTATTTCCCTTAGTCGCCTTGTACGACATCCACGTAAAGAGACGGAGTGAGTTCTATACTAGTCTGCCGGAAACCACACGGCCAAGATGGCAAAAGAAATAGGCACAATATATTATATAGTATATTATAAATTGACCGGCCGTGTTATGTGTGTCTTTAGAAAATGCAGTCGAACTACATGGAGTGGATGGAGAAGACGCTGGAGTCGGAGCTGGCGGAGTGGGGCGGGCAGCGCGCGCCCGAGGTGGAGCCCAACTCGAGCGCCTACCACACGCACGCGCCCGTCATCATCTTCCAGATGATCGACCAGAACCTGCAGGTGCACTCTCGTTTCTATATTTACGTTAATATGTAGTATATGAATGAATGAATGTTTATTCATAAATGAGCGAATGAACGAACGAATGAATGAATGTTTATTTATTCATTCACTCTTTTGTATACTTCCCCACAACAGTCTTTTACTACTACAGTACGCTTTAGCATGGTGCGCGCTACATCGCTCACTTTTTGATTTCAAATTGAATCAAATATCAGACATAATATTTTATACATGTTATTTTGTGAACCGCATTCGACTTTTATCCTTTTTTTAGCCTTTTGTACTCTTATTCTATAGTCAATAATGTTGAAATAAATATTGGATTTAATTTGAAATCAAAAAGTGAGCCGTCACCCGCACCATACTATGGCGTACGGACTGTAGTAGTAAAGTATAGTAACGAGAGTTACAGTATTAGTTGTAGTATTACGTACAGTACGGCCACTCCCAGCCGTTCTCTCATATCGACCTCAGCTCTCCTCTGAGACAAATCTGGAACAGTTTGTATGACGCCGCACGCACACACACTCATTCATACTCTCAACAGACGTCTTTGTTTATGTAGTAGTACAGTGTTTCCCATTTCCCGGGTCGCGACCCGGTACCGGGCCATCAAAGTAAAATACCAGGTCGCAACATTCCCGCTTTGTTTTAGAAATACCTACTATCGAATTCGAACTTTTTAATGCCTTATGTCAAATAAATGTGAAGCTGGGTTTCCAACACTAGTTTACCTTCAAAATAAATATAGGAACCGACTGCAGTGGAACCAGCCCTTAGAATAAAACTTTCGTGTTTTTCCGCGAACTTGGATTCTTTATTGTAGCATTATACATTAAATAAGCAGTAGCTCCATACAATTAATTATAAAATTTTGTGACTAAACCGGCGAACCAAATATTTTTACTATTAAAAAATAGGTTGGAACCAGCTTAGGTTTAAAAGTATTAAGTGGGCCACGAAGGGGCAGTGTGAAAATTACCGGGCCATGTCAGAACAATGTTTGGGAAACACTGTAGTAGTAAACGACGCGACATTTGTATTGTATTGTATGGAGTGGCCGAGGTGTGACGGCTCACTTTTTGGATGCAAATTTAATCCAATATCAAACATAATCATTTATACATGTTATTTTGTGAACCATATTAAGTTTTATCTCCGTCTCTCAAAGGTTGACTGGTAGATAATGCTTTTAGCATTATGTTCGCCTTTTAACGTCGCACGCACACACGCTCATTCCCGCTCTACACAGACGTCTTTGTTTATGTAGTAGCTAAATTATGGGAGTTGAAATTATATTTTTTATTTAGATTTTATAAAAAATGATTATGAAATAGTTATTGTAGGGGCAATGATTATTATGGCAGCAATAACTAAAAGAGCTCAAATTCTTTTTAGTTCTAAGAAAGGATCAAATATTAAGATTAAATCTATACATATAATAAAACAGTAAAAATAATGCGTCTGTACATTGAATATATTTACAAAAAAATAATTGGAGGCGATGGAGATATAGTAATAGAGTAAGAATTTAAAAAAAAATGTCTGTCTGTTTGTCTGTTTGTCTGTATGTCTGTATGTCTGTTTGTCTGTATGTCTGTATGTCTGTATGTCTGTTTGTCTGTTTGTCTGTTTGTACACGCTAATCTCTGGAAGTACTGGACGGATTCGAATGAAATTTGTTTTGTTATATAGCTGTTAAGCCTGGGCAAAATATAGGGTATAATTGATTTTGGAAAGTGGAACACCTGATGCGGCACCATAATGGTTCAGGTAAACTATAAGAGATATAAAAATGACGCGTTAGCAAAAGTTGTTCAGCCTGATGAGCATTTTCTGTTGAGGTATAAAATTCCAAGATTTGGAACACCTGATGCAGAACCTTAATGGTTCAGGTAAACTATAAGAAATATAAAAATGACGCCTTAGCAAAAGTTGTTCAACCTAATGAGCATTTTTTGTTGAGGTATAAAAATCCAAGATTTGGAACACCTGATGCAGAATCATAATGGTTCAGGTAAACTATAAGAAATATAAAAATGACACCTTAGCAAACGTTGTTCAGCCTGATGAGTATTTTCTGTTGAGGTGTAAAAATCCAAGATTTGGAACACCTGATGCAGAACCATAATGGTTCAGGTAAACTATAAGAAATATAAAAATGACGCCTTAGCAAAAGTTGTTCAACTTAATGAGCATTTTTTGTTGAGGTATAAAAATGTAAGATTTGGAACACCTGATGCAGAATCATAATGGTTCAGGTAAACTATAAGAAATATAAAAATGACACCTTAGCAAACGTTGTTCAGCCTGATTAGCATTTTCTGTTGAGGTATAAAAATCCAAGATTTGGAACACCTGACGCAGAACCATAATGGTTCAGGTAAACTATAAGAAATATAAAAATGACGCTTTAGCAAAAGTTGCTCAATCTGATGACCATTTTTTATTGAGGTATAAAAATCCAAGATTTGGAACACCTGATGCAGAACCTTAATGGTTCAGGTAAACTATAAGAAATATAAAAATGACGCCTCAAAAGTTATTCAACCTGAAGAGAATTTTTTGTTGAAGTATAAAAATCCAAGATTTGGAACACCTGATGCAGAACCACAATGGTTCAGGTAAACTATACGAAATATAAAAATGACGCGTTAGCAAAAGTTTTTCAGGCTGATGAGCATTTTCTGTTGAGGTATAAAAATCCAAGATTTGGAACACCTGATGCAGAACCATAATGGTTCAGGTAAACTATAAGAAATATAAAAATGACGCTTTAGCATAAGTTGTTCAATCTGATGACCATTTTTTAATGAGGTATAAAAATGCAAGATTTGGAACACCTGATGCAGAACAAAGTCAAATTTATTTGCATAAACAACACGTGTTTACAATAAATTATAGTTTAAAAAAACAGTAAAAAAAATCACGCTATAATAGCAAATAGAACTAAAAAAGTTACATAAAATAACAATAAATAGATTAACAAAATATTGAATGTATCGTAAAAAAAAACCGCGGGGTGCTACTTTTATTCTTACCTGCTACAAGTTAGACGCAATCGTTTTATTTTATTTACAAAGGTAACGTGGTCTATTTAGTCAGTTTATTATAGACGTGTGTGTACGCTAAAATTGAAATGGAACGATTGGTATATATTCGCACAAACCAGAAGACTACCTACGTGCATTTGCGGGACGCTATGTAGCAAGATCAGAGTTTATTTGATTTGGTGGTGGAAGGTGTTTTAAGTAACGAGGGGAAACTGTTTTTCTTAGATGCTCAAGGAGGGACTGGAAAACATACCTGACGAGAGCAATCCACGCTGAAATCAGGCGCCAAAATAACATCTCGCAGCAGCATCGCCAGGTATTGCAGCCACATTACTACTAGGCGGAAGGACGCAAATATGATGTTCAATAGGATATTTACTCGATTTAAACAGAATTGAAACACCGACATACTCTGTGACACGAAACTGTGAAGCGAAGGTGTTTCAGGATTGCTGTCTAATAGTTTGTGACCACGTTTGTGACTTCTTGCTTTGCTATGACAATAAAGAAATCACTAAGATTCGCTGGTCAAGCTTAGGACTGGTTGTTTTTCGCGTGGCCAACTTTACGTGGCTTTCTCGAGAGTTGTAACGCTTCAGGTCTTTTTATATTAGCTCCCGAAGGAAAGACTTCCTTAATTTTTCTTTTTAACTATGGTTACAATATTAAATAAAAAAAAATATCTTTTAACGTATAACAAGTATTTTCTTATGTATCTACATTAGTTCGTATTTTTATTAATACGCCGGAATCATTAAGTACACGCGAACGAAGTCGCAGGCATCAGCTAGTTTTAAAATATGAATATTATTAGAAAAATATTAAAATTTAGAAATATAAGTAAAAATAAAATATTTTGGCAGAAAAATGTCATTAGTTTTTATAGTTTAAATAAAACATTGGTCTTGTAAATCAAAATTAAGATTTTTTCTTTGAAAATTTCAAAGAAAAGGAATACTCCTATCAATAATCTCCAGGAAGCGATATTTGTATGGACTGGCTGGTGTTACAGCCTAGTGAAACTGTATCGTATCATTAGGCAGGTGTATTACTTAACACTAGTGGTTGCCCAGTGGTCGAAATTCGACCATAATTAAATTATAACTTTAACGATAAATAAAAGAGTTTATATGCATGTGTGTGTGTGTCAAGTACATGGTAGTGTGTGTAAGTTTATTTTATTGATTTAATGTATTTTTTATGCATAATTTTCAAATATTTTAGCATTCTGCACTCATTCTCTATATAAATAAACTATAACGTAAAAAGGGGTGCAAAGTTTTTGCTTCACGTATTAATATAAGGATAATATAAAAATACTAGCTGTGCCCGCGGCTTCGTTCGCGTGGAATAGTTATTTTATTATTTATTTATATTAATAAAAATAAATATATTTTTTTTAATATAAGTACCTAGCCTAAGTTGCGCCTTATTACATCAACTATCGGCCAGTGAAAGTCCCATCAAAATCGGTCCAGCCGTTCCAGAGATTAGTTGAACAAACAGACAGATTGACAAAAATGTTGTTGTAATAAAATGGCCGTGTGGTTTCCGGCAGACTAGAATAGAATCACTCCGTCTCTTCCCGTGGATGTCATACTAAGGGAAATACATTAGAAAACATCGATCAGGCCTCCCCAACCCGTCTGGCCAGCGTGGGGAGTGTAGGCCAAATCCTCCTTCTGTCTGGCACGGACGAGAGAGGGTCGTGCTCCTGTAGTGGAAACTAAAATGACCTGATGATGATGATGATGAATTAAACTGTAAGTATTTATCTATACAGATAAATAAAATTGGAGAGTAAGTGTATGTAGTAAGTGTGTGTCTTTTGGTGTAGGAGGTTCATCAACATCTTTGAATCAAAGCCAACTTCATCTGCACGCGGTGGCGAAAAGAGAGGTAGGGAGCGTAATTGTAAGCTACCCGACTGGGGAATGTACCTCCATCTCACAGAATACCGCACCCAAATAACAATTCCCTTTAGGATTGTTGTGTTCCTGCGAGTTCAGTGAGGTCACCAGAAAGAAAGAGAAGAGATACTGCTTTGGCAGCGGGGGTGGCGGGTGCGAGCGATATTTTTTGTTGCGAGCGTTAATATGGCTACGATAACCGCTTCACATTAGGCGGGCCGTATGCTTGTCTGCCACCCGACGTAGTATAAAAAAATAAGATAAAATGTTTTGTTTGTTTTAGGTCACTGAAACTATAAGCAAAGATATAACTTTCAAGGCATTGCTGCTGAGCATTGAACAGGTCAACCGTTTTGGCAACATGTACAGAGAAGGCGTCATTAAATTTAAGGTATGTAATTAATGTAATGTTACGAATTGCACTGACCACTCGTTTTAGTACTCTGCATTCGGTGCATTTAGTATTTTAGTACTCTGTCGAATTGCTCGGTGCGAATGACAGTTAAAATAAATTATTACAGCAGTTATAGTGAGAAGCTCGATAGCGTCATTGCGCGTTTTTATTTTATATATCAGAGGGAGGCAAACATGTTGGTCACCTGGTGGAAAGAATCACCACCGCCCATGGAGATCAACAACACCAAGGGGTCGTCAATGACATTAACGAGCTCGGTGGTCGAATGCCTGGCAAAGGGACTTTGACTCCGAAGTCGCGGGTTCGATCCCCGCACAAGAATAATATTTCATAATTCATAATTCATTTATTTGTTCATAAACATGGGTAGAAATACATTGGTGTTAAATATTAATAAAACAATAGGAACAACCATGATTCGCCTTATTGGCATATGAACAGTAACATTTGAATCTAATCATCATTCAAGATTTTATATTAATTAGGTACAGAGTATCATTTCCATACCAATATTGAATTCGAATACAAAACAATGAGAATTAAATGAAAAAATGTCAATAAATATAAAGAATGTCATGAAAATACAAAACAACGAGATATGGATAAAAAAAAATAAAAATAAAAAAATGTCAATAAATATGGAGAATGTCATGAAATGTCAAAATACAGCTCAGCGAATATAATTTTGTCATAATTTACTAGATATTTTATCATTTAAAAACACTCTAACGTCGTAGTATGTTTTTTCAACAAGGAAGCCACTGAGTGCAGTTTTAAATCCGTTATGATCATGTATCGATCTAATAGACTGTGGAATTTTATTATAAATAATAGGTGCCATATAATTTACGCTCATTTTTCAATATTTGTGTGGATTAACATGTCTGTTTGTCTTAGTCTGGGTATTTTCTATGTATTATATGTTTGTATTTACAAAAAAATGTATTTAAGTATAATATCAGTTGTCTAGTATCCATAGTACAAGCTTTCCTTAGTTTAGGACCAGATGGCGCTGTGTAAAGTGTCCAGAAAAAAAAATCTCGCATAGATCAGCCTGCACTATGTTCTGTCGTTCCAGCGACATTTGAATACTAACCCAAGTATTTTTTTTTTAATTTTGATTAGAATACACACTTCGCGGACCGATCACGCGTAGCGTACTTCACTCACCACATGATCACGATCGTCAACAACAGCGAGCAAATGGTCCGCCTGGCGAACATTACCCAGGCGCGCCACTGGCCGCCTGCAAAACACGACCCGCCCGCTGAAGCCAAGTTCGACAACATGCTTGCCACGTTCCAGGTACTTCACTTTACATGATCACAATCTTATCTTATCTTATCGTATCGTATCATTATGTAACTTTGTGCCGTTTGACAGAACTGTCACTCGTTCGACAGATTGCGCGAAACCAATTCGAATTCAATATGACGAGCTCGGTGGTCGAATGGTTAGCAATGGCCACTTTGACTCCGAGATCGCCGGTTCGATTCCCCCACAAGACAAACATTTGTGTGCATGAACATGTCTGTTTGTCTTTGTCTGGGTGTTTTGTATGTATTATAAGTATGTACAAAAAAAATGTATTTAAGTACATTTATCAGTTGTTTAGTACCCATAACACAAGCTTTGCGCTTCATTTGGGACTAGATCGCACTGTGTAAATTGTCCAGAAATGTTTATTTACTCATTGTTAATAAGACAGGACAACGTCTCTAGGGTCAGCTAGTCAGCAATAAATTAACTTTAAAGTACAGTTAAAGACATACGTTTAGAAACCTAAGAGAGCTTACATTTGTTCTTGTTTGATATATAAAACCATTATAATAATATAAAAGCTTACATAGAATAAAAATCGTACAAAGGCGGACTTATCCCTGTAAGGGATTTCTTCCAGTCAAAGTTTAAATATTAGAGAGGATTCTGTAAATATATCCGAAGGGTGGAATGATACAACAAACGCATGTGTGTTATAACAAAGAATAAATACATTTATTCTTTGTTATAACACACATGCCTTCTTGGGTTTCTAAACGTTATGTCTTCACGTGGATCATTATAAGAACAACAGCAATATTTCGCTATGTCCAAAAAGGTTTTATTATGTGCCTTTGTAATAACTGCTTTCTTATCTATCTACACGCTATCTATCTAAATGCTTTCTTATTATCTACTGTACTTAATGTACCTAACCCTGACCTAAATAGTTCACTGTGAAGCATTCTTTGGTTGACTGGAAGAGATCCCTTCTCGGATAAATCCGCCATTGTTTATGAGATTCAGCCCCCTTACCACCATCTCTTATTGCGATTCAATAATTGAATAGATTGCTTATTCATACCAATGAATAAGCGACTCTATTCCATTTGAAATAGAGTCGCTTATTCATTGCTCATTCTTATTCATAACACCTAACGGTTAAAATATAGCGATCACACAATGTATAAAACACCAAATGTAACCTATATTTATGCAAATAAATTGATTGATTGATTGATTGAAGCATTATATTCAGTTATTGAATCGCAATAAGAGATGGTGGTAAAGGGGCTGTACTTGTAATTTTACGTAGTATTAAGTTTTACAAACAAATAAACAAACATTTATTTATTTAGAGCTAGGAGAGGGATGAGACGTACTTAGGTATCTGGTTTTATTTATGTGCCATTAAAGGGAAACTTGTAGACCGCTTGTCCCATGTGTCCATCTAATAAAGCTTCGTTTAAATTAAAAAAAAAACAGTGGCACTCCGGGAGCAGCTTAAAAAATTCGCTATGCCCTACCTCTCTTATCGCCAGAGCCTCGTTTGTCAGTCAACAGGGTGCACCACGTGCAGGTGAGGTTGCCTTTGGTTCAAAGATGTTGATGAACCACTGATAAGTACAAAAGCAATATTTTGTTATGTCCATATTTACCAAAACGTTTATTGGTGTAGATAAAGGATGGGAGGTATGAGACGTACTTAGGTATCTGATTTTGTTTATGTCATATTATAGGTAGGCTTGAAGACCCCACGTACGCCATGCATACATCTGAAGCTGCGTTTAAATTAAAAATGATTTTTTCCAGAAATTGAGAGACGAAGCGGCACAGTTCCTGCTAGAAGAAGCATTCTTAGACCTAGAAGTTCACTTCGATGACTTATTTACTACAAAATGGATGGTGTCCACAATCCCCATAGACACTATATGCATCACGCTTGATGACTATTTCCAAGATTACAATCATTTGCGAGAGAAAAACTTTGAATACGTCATAAATGAGGCTCAAAATTTGGTCTACAAGAAATATATAACAGCTATGTTGTCTAAAAAGATAGTATTTAAAACTATAGAGGAGGCGCAGCAGGCTGCCACGAAAATAGTGAAAGAAGCGAATCAGATCCGATCGTTCTTCAAGAAGATAGCTCCTGAAGGTGTGAATGTGGACTGGCCGTTTGAAGTTATAAGCATGTTGGCGGAGGTGAGTACTACTAACAACTGACTTTATATATATATATATATATATATATATATATATATATATATATATATATATATTTATATATATATATATATATATATATATATATATATATATATATATATATATATATGCGGTTCCAGAGAAGTTTTCTCCCGCGTACTGTCAAGCTGTGGAATGAACTGCCTGTCGTCGAGGTTTTCTCAGGGGACTACAGCATGGGGTTCTTCAAAAAAGGCGTGAAGAGGTTTTTACAGGGTCAGCAACGCGCGTGTGATGCCTCTGGTGTTACAGGCGTTCATAGGCTACGGTAACTGCTTTCCATCAGGCGGGCCGTATGCTTGTTTGCCACACTGGTGGTATAAAAAAAATACAGGGTGTCCCAAAAACAATGGTTAACCTGTAACTATCGCTAGGCCTCACTATGGTCTCTCTAATATAAAATTGACCTTAGTAAAAATACCTCGGTTTTCAAGATATTCTTTTTAAGTTTTAAGCACACTTTTTTAAGTTTTCATACTATTTGCTATTTAAGTAGCCATCAGATTAAAATAATCGCAGGCAGCTGCGATTAGTTTTTCCCGTGCTATTTCTTATATTTCTATAAATGAGGATTTTTTCGATCTAGTTTTTTTTTCTTTTACAAGATTAGTTGGGCTATCAAAAGAAAAGATTAAAATTCGAAAAATTGTTCAAACTTATATTAAATTGCCTGGCATGTTTGACGTCCATCGTGTTCATAATCTTAAAAACTCCCTTGGTAAATTGAGATTCTAAAAATGTATCACAATCACAATCCTATGTTTTCTATATTATTTTAATGTGATGGCTAGTTAAATAGCAAATAGTATGAAAATTTTAAAAAGTGTGCTTAAAACTTAAAAAAAATATCGTGAAGACCGTGATACTTTTACCAAAATTTGTTATTATGCTGCGGCTACAGTACCGTGATATGCCAATAATTATTGCCATAATTTCAACAACGCCTAGGTGTAACCACGATTTATGGCCATAATTTTACAATGCCAATCAATATGGCAAATGGCGGTAGACAATAGCTCCGGCGGCGGTCTTTTTTCGCACATCAAAGAGAATTACCGCAGTAATTAATGCGTTTGTCCAGTGTGCAACATGAGCTCAACGGCGACGCACGTATCGACCGACATGTAGTGGTCAAATGAAAAAAGCTTGAGTTTTGGAATTATTCCAATGCGAACCGTATCTTTTTATGGGCTTTCGGTCGGGTATACCCCGATAAAAATCCCGGTGTACAATGATGATTTAAAAGAGAAAAAAGACCGAAACCATCTAAATAAATATAACAGCTGCAGCTTCAACCGCCATCTTGAAAAATGATATTTTTACCGCCTAATTTATTGACATATCTAGGTAAACTCTAGTGTAACCACCCCACTTCACGCAGTAATTTCAACGGTAATTCAATGCCATAATTATTGCGGTAACAGCCCGGTAGACGGTAAGGTAGTGTAGCCGCAGCATTAGAGAAACCATGGTGAGGCATATCGATAGTTACAGGCTTATCCATTGTTTTTGGGACACCTGTAGATATACTTTGTTAAACGATCAAAACGGTCTTGACTATTGTCATTAGATGACGTCATTGAGCTAGGTCTGGGGTCATTAGTAGACTTGGCAATACTGGCTCCCGGTAGCTCGCAATAGATAGAGTAACGTGTCGAATTACACTCTAATTGAAATCTCTTCTATTATTGAAGGGAGACCCATATCCCATCATTGGGATGAATGTGGGTCTTTGATGATGTAGAGATATCTCTGACAGCTATATGACGTGGAGGCAAAATATTTTTACTAAAAATAGACGCTATAAGCAAAATTGCATTTAAAAATATTAATAAAAAAAGTCTACCTGACTCACTTTTGAAGATCAAATTTCTAGAATACGAATAGACCGCGATTTGTAGGAAATCAACGAGAATTGTGAACTTACAAGTTTCAATCCGTAAAATTACGTTTGTGTGGTCTCTCCGAAACATAGCAATAAGTAATAGATAGGTACTTTTTGTGTACTGGTATTTTCTGGCATCACGTTGTGTTATGAAATATCCGACATAAGAAATTTTAAAACAAGTGGAACATATCGGGCTCGACCAGGGAAGTTTCTCTGCCTCATAGAAGACTCCAGCCAAATAACAACACGTAATGTACGCGTGAGGAGATGCTGCGTTAGTGCCAGGTAACAGCGCTCGTCGCGAGCTATACTTCTCGTATTACAAGCCTCTACAGAATACAGTAAAATGCTTTACATCAGACAGCATCATATATGTTCTCACTGCTGGGATATGCTCAACTGTTGGTAGGCCGAGACCACCAGCATGGTAAAAAATAAAGTTGATTTAAAAAAAAAATTAAACCGACTTCAGTTGGCAGACGCTGCTGCCCGTCTTCCGGGAGAAAAGTTATCGCGTGACACAAGATTCCTTAGTCACCTTGTACGACATCCAACGCAGAGCAATGGAGTCGCACAATTTTATTCTGCCGGCTACCATAGGGCAAATTTAAGGGTTTCCCTCGATTTTTCTGGGATCCCATCATCAGACCCTGACTTGGTGAATATGGAACCACTTCGCAATTACCCTTTCAAATAAAAAAAATGAATTTGACCAAACGTGCTTATAAAATTTAAGGGTTTCCCTTGATTTCCCTGGCATCCCATCATCAGATCCTGACTTGGTGAATATGGGACCACCTTGCAATAATACCCTTTCAAATAAAAAAAGAATTATGAAAATCGGTTCACAATTCGCAAAGATAACGAATAACATACATACAAAAAAATATTCAGTCGAATTGAGAACCTCCTCCTTTTTTGAAGTCGGTTAACAAGGTAATAGCCCTATGATGGTGTGGCAGGTGCTCCGGTGCCAGGACGTGGAGATGCTCTCTCTGGACCTGCACACGGTGGTGGCCAAGTGCCCCGACATGTCTGAGGAGCAGCTGGCGCGGCTGCTGGCGCTGCGCGGGGACGTGCCGCGCGCGCACGTGCGGGACAGCGTGGCCATCGCGCGCGCCGCCCGGCCCGCGCCCGACGCGCTGCCGCACCCGCACCACCCGCAGCTCTTCAAGAGCATCGCCTTCAGCGACCGCCTGCTGGGACACTTCGCGCTCTAGCCGCCGCGCTCGCCCGCCAGGCGAGCGTCGGTACTGTGAGCGTTAGCGATCAAATGGTGCGAACGTAGTCACACAGGCCGCTCGAGAACTGAGCGGGATGTGTCCTTCCATTACAAAACTCGTTGCCTTGTAGTGAAGTGAAAAAAGGACAATAGAAATACGTTCAGGGTTTTTTGATTTTTGTATTATGAACCGCGGGAAAATCGCAGTAGTAGATAATATACGGCTGCGTATGTATCGCTACTTCAAAGCCGTCATCTCGGTGACATCACTTAAGAGAAGGCTTTTAAGGTAGGTATTATTCTTTGGTACTCTTTGATTATCTGGAGCGATCACCCCGCTCTCTTTTATGACAGACATTTTACATATTTTTTACGAATAGGTAAAAATATGAAACAAACAAAAATCGTTACTTAAAAAAGGAGTTTTTTCAATCCATTAATATGAGATACAGATTTAATGTGATGGGACGGGAGTGGACAAAATATTCTGATGAAGCCATTGTCCTTGAGCGATGTGTTCAATCAACATTTCGCCTTTTGTTAGCAAACACTACAAATTACTACAATTAATTTTTCTTAGGAGAATTAGAGTCTATATTCGATTTAACCGTTTCGGCACATAAAGTTAGACTGCAACTGTAAATACTAAATAAATTAAAATTAAAGGCTCGACTGCGACATTTTACAGTTCACTCACTTATCCACATTAGTGCGAGTATGCCTTTATTCAGCGCTCTATTATTCATCGTTAGATATTATACAATCGCTTTAATGTATAAAGACAATATTTATTTAATGTAATTAGTAGATAGTGATATATTATTCCAATTATATGTGAAATATTATCAGTCGAAATAATTTTAAGAAGGGGTAACAATAGTACTGCAAAAAAAGACACTATTATCTTGACTACTAATGTTTATTTTTAAAAAACATATTTTGTTTTTAATAAATAAATATTTGTTACAGTATACACCAATGCAATGTTATAATTCAAATTTCAGCTAATTAAATAAAATTAATGTAATTAAATAATCATAATAAATTAATTATAATCGCTTAACCTGCAAGTCGACTGTACGTACATACAGTACAGTCTGCACCCATGTCAATTGAAAATTTGACACTAGTTTGAAAATAAAATCATTTCAATTGATAACATTTTACATTGAATAAGTTAAAGTTTATAAAATATTTGTAAGATGCAACAATAAAATGAATTGTTTTCCTTTTCGATTATTATTTTAAAAAATGTGAAATTTTATAAAAATGGTGCTAAATGTGATATGAGCCGGTAACTTGCGAGAAATATAATTAGGAGATACTTGTAGTCAGCACGGGGCAATACTCGTTTTATTGCCAGCGTCTATAGGCCGAATGCCTGTTTGACACTCGACGTGGTATAAAAAGAAAATTAGATTATAGTAAGTTATCTATCTGCATTAGATTGTACTAGTTAATTGATTCAGGTGTTAATTCGCGGAAGTCATATTTGCAGGCAATTTGATCGACACTACTTTGCGTGTTTAAGCCACCAGTTCATGTAAACTAGTACCGGCGGGCATGCAACGATCTACCGTTAGTGTTCACATGCAAGTGCCGTGGCTGCTTTGGTCTGTTTGGCTGTTGCGGTCGTCTCTGCGACTACTCTCCAATATCTAAAACAGAAGAACAAGTTAGTGGTGCATCTACTAACGCTATTGGGTGGAAGTGCGCAAAGTAATATAGATCAAATTGCCTGTAAGATATCTGCATTGATCACTTAAAATGTATATCCAACTAGCAAAGTACCCGTGCTTCGCTACGGGAACTCTCCTGATTTGCGTCTATTTTTGTTTCGATTCCAGATATTTCATTTTTTCCCCATAAAGGACTGTTTCGTATTGACTATTATTACAAACATACACCATTTAGGTGAAGACGTCCCGGTAAACATTTTTGGCATTCGCACCAGGAGCCAAAATTGCAAGGCTTCCAGGAGAACTTACTCTTGAGCAAGCTACATACAACTGATCATGAGAGAAGCAGTCCTGTATCAAGTCAACCCCAGCGACCTTTAGAGACTGCCCCTGAGCTTTGTTAATGGTCATAGCGAAACACCTTAAATTAAACGGGGTGGTCTGATGGAATAATGGGAATGCGGGGTATATAGAGAGATTCCTCAACAGCGCATCCCTTCCTGTCCTCACTCAACAGCTCATCTTTCCAGTTGTTGAACACGTGAACAATGGCGGCACGAACCTCCTGATGATACACCCCCGTTCCATGAAAGTGGTAGGAGATGGAGCGGAACAGGCCAGCTCCATCACCTTCCACAGCTATAATGGTATAGGGCATCATCACACCTTCCACAAGTATAAATTTAGTCAATCTTGACGTCATTCTTTGAAAAATACCGAAATTCTTATATTAAGTAGGTATACCCCATAAAGTCGGTACTTAGAATAGGTTTTTCAATTAGTTTTCGGCACCAGATGTAGCTTCATTTGAAGGACGCAGTTTCTTTTACGCCCTACGCGCGCGATGGACAACCTCTGGGGTTGACTACACAGATGATGTAAGCGATAAAAATATAAAAACAATAATATCCTTGATGATTTTCAGACTTGGGACGTAAGTGGTTTATCAACATCTTTGAATCAAAGCCAACTTCACCTGCACGCGGTGCATCCTGCTGATTGACAAACGAAGCTCTGGCGAAAAGAGAGGTAGGGAGCGTAATTGTAAGCTACCCGGCTGGTGAATGTACCTCCACTTCACAGAATACCGCAGCCAATTACAATTCCCTTGAGGGTTGTTGTGTTCCTGCGAGTGAGTGAGGTCAGCAGATAGGAAGGAGATGCTGCGTTGGCAGCGGTGGTGGCGGCGCGCAAGCGATATTTTATGTTGGGAGCGTTAATATGGCTACAGTAACCGCTTCACATTAGGCGGACCGTATGCTTGTCTGCCACCCGACGTAGTATAAAAAAAGAAAACTTTTTGACCCCATTTTACTCCTTTTTTTTTTTGAGATAAAATAGTCCAACTAATCTCGTTTCCCCATACAAACTTTGGATCTCCGTTTCACCCTCTTAGGGGTAAAATTTGAAAAATATAACATAGTGGACACGAAATTACTTATTTCGTGTCCACTATGTTATATTTTCAAATTGATGCCATTTTCGTAATTGACGTCCCAGAAAACCATAGAATCAACACCCATATTGATATTATGACATTTCAACCCCATCGCACCCCCATAGGGGAGATTTTATGTCACGTCGACTATGTTGGATAATAAAATAGCTGTTCTTTTCGTAATCAGCGACCCGATAAACCATAAAAACAATACCCATGTCGATTTTCAGACTTTTTCACCCCATTTCACCCCTTTTAGGGTTGAATTTTGAAAAATCTTGAAACACGTGTTTACTCATTTATCTATATAAGTACTCGTGTAAAGTTTCGGATAAAATAATCCAACTAATCTGGTTTCCCCATACAAACTTTGGACCCTCGTTTCACCCCCTTAGGGGATGAATTTTGAAAAATCCTTTCTTAGTGCACCCCTAGACGTCATAAGGAACCTACTTGCCAAATTTGGAATCTCTAGACCCAGCGGTTTGGGCTGTGTGTTGATTAGTGAGTCAGTCAGTCAGTCAGTCAGTCAGTCAGTGAGGACAAAGCCTTTTATTAATATAGATATAACCTTAATAAGATAAAGTTGATTGTTAAAAATAATTGAAACAGACTTCAGTTGGCGAGCGCAGCTTATTGGTGGAATATCCCGGCAGACGCTGCTGCCCGTCTTCCGGGAGAAAAGTTATCGCGTGACACAAGATTCCTTAGTCGCTTTGTACGACATCCAGAGCAGAGCAATGAAGTGGCACAATTTTATTCTGCCGGCTACCATAGGGCAAATTTAAGGGTTTCCCTCGATTTTTCCAGGATCCCATCATCAGACACTGACTTGGTGAATATGGAACCACCTCGCAATTACCCTTTCAAATAAAAAAAATGAATTTGACCATACATGCTTATAAAATTTAAGGGTTTCCTTTGATTTCCCTGGCATCCCATCATCAGATCCTGACTTGGTGAATATGGGACCACCTTGCAATCATACCCTTTCAAATAAAAAAAGAATTATGAAAATCTGTTCACAATTGGCAAGGATATCGAATAACATACATACAAAAAAAATATTCAGTCGAATTGAGAACCTCCTCCTTTTTTGAAGTCGGTTAAAAAGTAATAAACACTTAAAATGTATATCAATATTTCAAACCGTCCATAGCTTGCAATGATTGCTTACCATCAGGCAAGTCGTGTACTTATTGGCTACCTTTAGTGGTAAGTATAAAAAAAAAATATTGACACACTTAACATTGGTGATAAACAAACATATCTCCTGGTAAGTTGTTATCACAATACCTCCTTTTTACTAGGGTCCATAGGTTGCAGTAACTAGTTACCTCGGGCGTCATACAAGCATTGACGTCCCTAATGTGTACGGAGGCCTCAAATTCCTTTGTCACTAATGCCCCTATTATGAGTAGTATCGGATAATGGACGCATATTTAGTTTACTTTAAGTTCGGATGTTGAAAAATATGGAAAGCACTTTTGTATAATCCACAGACATTAACATACTTATGTGCACATCCCTCGTCCTTTATATATATACTAGCTTCTGCCCGTAGCTTTGCCCGCATGAATGTTGGTTATATCCACGCCAAAAGTCCTTCCTTGGGCTAATCTATGTCCATGGCAAATTTCATTCAAATCTGTTCCACCATTTAGTCGTACGATAACAAACAGACAGACACACTTTCCCGTTTATATAAATAAGTTTAGTGGGAGGTCAAGAACAAGTCAAATAAAATATCCGATTAGCTATGCAAGTGGCATCCAGGGACGTCCATGCCGTTATTGTTTTAAGTCTTCATCAAGTTTCCATAGTTTTCCAACTTTTTGGGAGAATATTAAATTTAGGTAAATGACCTGCCCCCTTACCACCAACTCTTATTGCGATTCAATAACTGAATAGAATGCTTATTCATACCAATGAATAAGCGACTCTATCCAATTTGAAATAGAGTCGTTTATTCATTGGTACGAATAAGCATTCTATTCAGTTATTGAATCGCAATAAAAGTTGGTGGTAAGGGGGCTGATTTTAGGGAAATGATGTTATCCAATCTGTGATTGTTTAGTGTGCATGTTACAAATATTTTACGACAAATATTTTAATACTGGATACGGTCCTCCGGGATTATGAAAGCTGAAAAGTTTTGAAGAATATCGAAGTAGCAAATCGAATGAAGGAGCCAAACGGTATTGGTGTTTTACAAGCAGTGTGAAGCAGCATGAAGAAACCGTATGCTGCCTGATTGGGCGCCAAAAATGTTGCTGGAACGACCCTGTAGAATATGATCTGTGGATTTTTAATTTTAAATCAGTAGGAGGCGAGAGATCGTGCAGTACAAGAAGGTGGCGAGTTCGCATTTTAGAACCCAATACTTGTAATAAGTAAGTATTTTAATGATAGCTGCCCTTGCTACTTTTTTTTTTTCATTTGCCACTAGTACAGTACAAATATCTATGTTATATAAACTAGGTATTACAAGTACTTTGTATAAAATAGATATTTGTATAACGGCCGGTGCAACTTGGTCGAAACGTCAGGTAATAAAAAAGGTATGAAAATATCCTTATGCAAGATCGCGTTAATTCCTGTTATTATTTTCATAAAGTACCCGTAGTGTCTGTATAATATAGTCAACATATAAAATATTATGGCATGCAGGTTGGAAACGATAAGTGAGCACACTCGATTATTTCAAAACTATCAAATAATATTAACTGGATCTACCCGAAAATTCGATGTTTTCATCTACCATACTTTTAGTATGACGACATGGTGCGATATATAATGGTTATTCACAAATGCCTAGATCTTTGACATCCCATTGAAAAGTAAGAAAAAATCTAAAATTACTTTTCTTACACTTGTACCACACACCAATATTAATAATTCTGTTGTCATTGTCAATGTCGCATAATATAAAATAATTGAAATAATGACGGTATCCTCGTAAATATTGTAAACACAGATTGTAATTCATCTTCATTATATTATTGTTTACT
The DNA here is from genome assembly GCA_937001555.2 of Hypsopygia costalis. Taxonomy (NCBI): domain Eukaryota; kingdom Metazoa; phylum Arthropoda; class Insecta; order Lepidoptera; family Pyralidae; genus Hypsopygia; species Hypsopygia costalis. Next base: position 22,700,984 of record OW443338.2, on the reverse strand, counting down.
TGATGTAATTAGTGTAAAAATGCGTTTAATGTACTTAAATGTACATATTTCGCATCCAGAGATATAGGCCTGGTGGTTCGTAAGTAACACAGGTATTTTTACCTAACACGGTACACCAGCTTCCAAGCGTGTCACGCCAATACTTTGCATGCAAATATAATGAACAATTTTTTATCTAATCTATCTATGATATATATATAAACATTCATTTCAAATATAATATATATACAACTTGACCTGATTTTTATGAAATTTTATATATATATTCAGTAGGTCTGAGAATCGGCTACTAGCTATTTTTCATACCCCGAAGTGATAAGGGTTGTTCACCCCTAACATTTTTTTTTTAACTTAATTTTGGACAAATTTTTATTTTTATATGTGGCATTCAAAAATACATACAACCCCTAAATTTATACGGCAAAACAAGGTTTGCCGGGTCAGCTAGTTAGTTATTTATGTCGGATTACTGATAAAAATAAAATAATAAATGGGTAAATGGAAACATCGAATTTTCTTATCTATACCATAGAGAAAGGATATACCTTTTGTTTTCAAGACTATTATTGTATTATTATTTATATTTACCGTGTGGTTTCCGGCAGACTAGAATAGAATCACTCCGTCTCTTCCCGTGGATGTCGTACAAGACGACAAAGGGAAATACATTATAAAACAGCGATCAGGCTTCCCAACCCGTCTGGTCAGCGTGGGGAGAGTAGGCCAAGTCCTCCTTCTGTCTGGGACGGACGAGAGAGGGTGTGTGGCAAATAAGCATACGGCCCGCCTGATGGAAAGCAGTTACCGTAGCCTATGAACGCCTGTAACACCAGAGGCATCACACGCGCGTTGCCGACCCTGTAAAAACCTCTTCACGCCCTTTTTGAAGAACCCCATGCTGTAGTCCCCTGAGAAAACCTCGACAGGCAGTTCATTCCACAGCTTGACAGTACGCGGGAGAAAACTTCTCTGGAACCGCACAGTACGTGACCACTTAGGCTCCAATGTGTGAGGATGAATTCCCTGTCGATGGCGAGCGGTGCGATTGTAGAAGGAGGCCTTTGGCATTATATCAAACAACTCTTCTGAACACACCCCATTGTACAGACGGTAGAACACACAAAGGGACGTAAAATCTCTTCTCAGACTTAAGGGTTCTAAACCTTCTGTTAGTTTGGGATCGTCGACAATCCTCACAGCGCGCCTTTGAATCGAGTCACAAGGTGCAAGCTGGTATTTAGGCGCTCCCGCCCATAGATGGCAACAGTACTCCATATGCGGCCGTACTTGAGCTTTGTAAAGCATAAGTCTCTGCCGCGGATTGAAGTACTGCTTCGCCCTGTTGAGCACACCTAGTTTCTTAGACGCTCCTGTAGTGGAGACTAAAATGACCTGATGATGATGATGATGATTGTATTATTATTGATACCAGTCGATAGAGCTCGTGAAGCACATTCAGGATCAGATATCCATTTTTAAATATCTTTTAAAGTTCACAAAATGAGTGAGATCACTTAAATCGTTTCCACCATGATTTCGCGACAGTACTGAAAGAGCTACAACCATTTTAGTTGTTTGAAATCCTCTGACATAATATCTTGGGACCCCTTGGTGTTGCTGATGTCCATGGGCGGTGGAGATTTGATCGGCGTTTTTTATTAGATAACAAATTGTCCTAGAATCATGTAATGTCCTCCATTTACTTGACAGTAGCTAACAATATCTATGTTACTATAGATGGGAAATTAGAAATTGCGTTCGGGGAAATAGTTTGCTATATTGAAATATTGGTTGAGCTTTTCTCGGCATTTTTGTTAGGAGAGAACAGATTTTCCCAGAATTGAGATTCAGTTATAATATAGATTTTTGGTCGAAATAGACCCCCTATATTGTAAATTTTACCGAAATCGTTAGGCCCTTTTTACAGGTTCGTGGTATCCGTGTACGTATTTAGTAATGTATGCATTGAGAGTGCATACACAGGTTCACTAGCGCCATTCGTTTAAAATAAATATTAAAAGATGGAATTATACATAATGCCTCAATAACAACCATTGGTAAGTGGGTCTAGAATTTTCTCAAGTTTCATATTGAGACAGGAAGCAACAAAATAAGACCTACAGAAATCAACAAAAGATTAAATTTTATTGATTGTCCAGTGTAAGAAGGCCCCGCTACGAATACTACGTACTTCCCGCGGGCACGCAAGATCGTCTTCTATTGGAAGTTTTACGGTCTACCGTCTTTAAAGTCTGTACAATTTTATGATTTAAAAAAATCACTGTATTTTTCTTCTCGTATTTTTCGATTTTATTCTACGTTTTTCTTCTTCTATTCTACTTACTGATTCAACAATAAAGCCACTTTACAGGCCATACGAGTACTGTTAACAATTTGATAATCGTCTGTATCGTGCAAAAAAAAAACTATATTTCCCTTAGAAGGCTGGCAACGGATCGGCGATCCCTCGGCGTTGCTAATCTCCATGGGCTATGGCTATTGCTTTCCATCAGGTGACCCACATACTCGTTTGTCCCCTCTCATATTTATAAAAAAATCTTTTTTACATGATTGTAGTTGGTGCAAATCCAATTAACAATTTTTTTTTTTATACTACGTCGTCGGGTGGCAGACAAGCATACGGCCCGCCTGATGTGAAGCGGTTACCGTAACCGTATTAACGCTCGCAACATAATATATCACTTGCGCGCCACCACCCCCGCTGCCAACGCAGCATCTCCTTCTTTTCTGGTGACCTCACTCACTCGCAACAACAACCCTCAAGGGAATTGTTATTTGGCTGCGGTATTCTGTGAGGTGGAGGAACATTCCCCAGTCGGGTAGCTAAAGATGTTGATAAACCACTTACACCCTTAAAATAATTAAAACCTTTCTTAAATTTTATATAAAGTTTTCAAATTATCTTTTATATCTGCAAATACCAATTAGCTATTTAGATTTAAGATTAACAATATTAATTTCAGATTGATGTTGCTAGAAAAAATAGGAACAGTCTTCAGGGCGGAGTATGTTTTTCATCCCGTGGTCTAATGGCCGGTATTCGCTATTGTATGGTGGGCAAGCACCCGACATTGGCTATCCCGGCCAGCCAAGGTCGTATTCCCGAAGGGCGAGCGGCGTATGGTCGCGCTCGGGAGTCTAGTGCACGCCGCGACGCCGGCCCGGCGACCGACCATGCTGCGCACTTGCTGTCTCATCCTGTGCCTTGTCGCAGGTGAGAGCGTCCTGTGTTTACAAACATGTTTTTTATCTTTAAAAATCTCTTTAGAAGTGCCAGTATCTGAAGATCTGGAAACGACTGCAGGAGAAACGGAAAGTATCTTAACGTTATTTTGAAATATATTTAAATAAATTTGAATTGGTTTAGGTATGTACTATATTAATTTAATTAGAATATTATTAATTTAATTAACAGTGATTATTAATAAAAAAAATCGGGAGCATTTAACTCACCAAACTTGCTAAGTACCTATGTATGAATAAATGGAATATCTATCACAATTTATATTACTTATATCTGTAATTGTTCTATTTTATACTTACTTATGTTTATTTTTTCAAATAAAATCGATGATTTGGTAATTTAGTGTATTCAAAATCTGCGATTTTGCCCAACATTTTGTGTTCTAATTGGCGGCTAAAGCTTTCAACGAAACTTGCAATTATTTATAGATACATATTACAAATCCCGAGACGATACTCATAAAATCCTATTAATATTATAAATGCGAAAGTTCGTGAGGATGGATATATGGATGTTTGTTATTCTTTCAAGCGTGAACGAACACATTTGAATTAAATTTGGCATACTCAATAACATACAGAATATTTTTTCCTCGGTTTTTGTGTTCATGCTAGGCAAAGCCGTGAGCAGAACCTAGTAGTATCTATACGTTGCTGCGTAGGTATATAATACCAGCTGAGTTTATTGTAGCCTAGTATATTGAATAATTGAAACACATTCGGGCGGCGGGCGCGTTCCTGCCGCGATGCCGACGCCGTCCCGCCCGCGGTATTTTTAACATTCTCTGACCACCTCAAGGTTGACCAAGATAGTTGGTTATTCATTGAGATATGACCTAATTTCCCACAAGAGATTATAAATAGAACGTTTTACGATGAAGCGTTACGACAGCTTCTGAAATATCCTTGTATTCCATAACGAGCTCGTGAAAAGTCAATGAAAAGGTCACTGTTGTGTTGTAACTACCAACCACGTGTCGACAATAATGAAAAACAATAATGTTCTTTGATATTTTTGAAGTAAAACTTCTTTATACACGCTTGACTTGAGGAGTAATGCTGGTGAATGCGTGACGAGAGCGTTACGTACACGGCGAACGAAAGTTCAGGAGAGATATAAGTACTAGTATAGCTGTCGTACCTATGGTCTAAAGCACACTGGTTTTTTGTTATTTTGCATCCTAATATTCGTAAGAGTCGATGAATGTGAGGATGTTTGTTTCCTTTCACGGTGGCTAAATGGATTTAGTACAAAGGTTTATGATCTAGTCTAGAATATTCTTATTCATCTCTGAGTTCAATGTGGGCGGTGCAGTTCAGAAATGCTACTTAAAACTTATCAATATATATAATGGCCTTTATTACACAAGATGCTTCAAGATTAGGTATTTCAGATTTTTCTTTCAAGTACTTACAGTATACGATTAAGGTGCCAAACAAGCATACGAACCGCCTGAGTAAGCAGGCATAGTGTCCGATGGATGCTTGTAACATCAGAGGTAATACGCCTTGCTGGTCCTATGATAAGTTGAAACACCCTGTGCTGTAGCTTCCAGGGAATAGTGCGGCGAAAACATTGTTTTTGAAGTGAAAACTTCTTTAGCGGCGTTGTGCACTTTTTGGGATGAGTAAAAAATGTTAAACTCGCGTCAGGACACGTGGTCTGATCGAAAATTCGTAAGACGGAGGGAGAGTAGACCGCCGGCGCGGCGTAGGAGAGGAAGTAATAATCCTCTGTCTTTCGACCGCGCGGCGGAACTGTATGCCTGCTCCTGCTGTTTATTTTTAATGTAATATAAATTGTCATGTTTGTGTATGATAGCGCAATAAATGAATGAAAACCACATAAATTATAGTACCTACTTTTATACTGATAAATAAATCAATTCGTGCGAAATTATTCCCTAACCATTCCAAAATATTAAAAAATGCACAACGTTAATGTTCAAGTTTTCACTTCTGCCGGCACCCCCGGAGTGCAACCCGTTTTTTTTTCTCTAATATTTATATAGTATGGTCAAAATAAATCGTTAAGCATGTAAAAATCTTTAAATTTGTGTTCGTTCATTCCAATTATTTACGTCAGGAGCATCCTGATGTGATTACGCGCAAGATAGGAAATTGGAACGATCGTGGGGGACGGGACGGTACTGGGAGCGTTTGACATTCATAAATGTATAAGATCCGTAATGTATCCTTTATTGGTGTCTTAGATAGATGTCTTAGATTTTATAGAGAAGATTCTAAGATGGGAAGTCAAATTCCAAAAGCTTCATTCTCCTACTAATTTCTCTGATTAAATTCGTTGTGAATTCCAAGGCAGCCGTAGTTTTACCTCCGGGACTGCAATGTACATCACTGTTCATTGCCTTGTTTGGCGCCGCCGCTGTTAATCCTGTAACACAGGAGACACAGTGCTGGGAATGTGTGGTGGGCCCCCATCCAGTAAAAAGATACGTAGAGATAGAGGTAATTGCATCACACCTGTGCTATAGTCAGTTCAAAACCCTTTCTTAGCGAATGCCTATGTCATAATCACCATTTCGTTGAATATTCGAAAATGCCTCGTTTCATAGTTGCAGTTTGATGTCGAAAATTTTATAATTCTGAAGTTGGTACATTATAAGTTGGCCTCGGTAAGGTATACGGTACCCTCTATTCTCGTACCCGTAATAATAATCATCATCATAATCAGTCTGCATGTAGCCAATGATTGATATAGACCTTCCCCAATGCTTTCCACCATATACGATCTTCCGCTATATAATAAACTTCAAATGTATTTCATTTATACGTATAAAAATAAATAAATACCTAAACACAGTACCGAGATAAACAGTAGTGCGTTTGAAGAACATTATGTATCTATGTTGAATCCATTCATTCAGCCGTTTACTCTTGAAAGAATAACGACACCTATAAACTTTCGCATATATATTATTAATAGGGTAATTATAGCTACTCGCCGCGTTGGACAAAGACATGTTTCCTTTAATTTTTTACTTTATCTATACTAATATTATAAAGCTGAAGAGTTTGTTTGGTTGAACGCGCTTCCGTTGCGTGCGCTACGTAAACGGTTCAAGTTACGCAATAATTATATATGACGGAATTATTCATTTTAAAAAGTTCTAACAAAAGGCAGTGATCGCATAAGTCTATCTTACCTTACGCTTCACCACAGTATAAGTAATAGTACTAACGTAGCTTCACTCTCAATGCTGTCACACGCAGACGCAGTTGCGCGAGACAGCTAGTTTTTAATATTTTTGGTAAAGTAGCTAAATAGTAATATAGACACACTCTGGAAAAAAATCTGGTGTTACTATAGCTATTAACGAAATATACAGCCGTGAGTTAGCACACGTTGGCGCACGAAATCCTAAAGACAAAGTTATCAAACATCATCACAAAGATAATAATGAAGTATTTCTTGCGTACGTTCAGCATCTAAGGCCTGAGCAGGCGAGGGAGTTTTGTCCGCCGACTTTTTTCTGTGCCAAAACAAACGCAAACTGGGATCTTCGACTCGAGTTGCAAGCGTTTTATTTTCGTGGATAAAAAGTCTGCGTACCTACAAAAATTCCTCGTCTGCGCAAACCTATAAAATGTGATAAAGGAAAAGCAGGACAAAAGTTCGGTAAACAGCCATTTAATTAACATTTTAATTTTTGCATTATAAAAGTTGGGGTAATACAAATAAAATTATCTGAAATGTTGAGTTGGTACGTAACGTAAAAATATTAATATTTCAGTCTCGAGAAAAATTATGTTTCGTATTTTACTGCAAAAAAAAAATGTTCTTGCAAACTATGATTTAAAAAATTCATTGGCGGTATTAGTAGCATGGGTTATTATTAACAGTAACAGTAATTAGTTTAACCGCGATGTTTGAAATCAAATCTTGCAAGTTAAATTTGACGCACTGTTATTTGAGACTCTCGTTTGGTCCTCGTGACAATACACCATGGGCCCCATTTTTAATCCCATATGGCGACCGCCGCAAAATTTATAAATTCCAGATTAACCTAAGTATATCATATAGGTAACAACTCAAGGCGCCAAATGAACGAAACATGATTTAGAAAAAAAAAATGAAACCGACTTCAGTTGGCGAGCGCAGCTTATTGGTGGAATACCCCGGCAGACGCTGCTGCCCGTCTTCCGGGAGAAAAGTTATCGCGTGACACAAGATTCCTTAGTAGCCTTGTACGACATCCAGCGCAGAGCAATGAAGTGGCACAATTTTATTCTGCCGGATACCATAGGGCAAATTTAAGGGTTTCCCTCGATATTTCTGGGATCCCATCATCAGACCCTGACTTGGTGAATATAGAACCACCTCGCAATTACCCTTTTAAATAAAAAAAAATGAATTTGACCATACGTGCTTATAAAATTTAAGGGTTTCCCTTGATTTCCCTGGCATCCCATCATCAGATCCTGACTTGGTGAATATGGGACCACCTTGCAATCATACCCTTTCAAATAAAAAAATAATTATGAAAATCGGTTCACAATTCGCAAAGATATCGAATAACATACATACAAAAAAAATATTCAGTAGAATTGAGAACCTTTTTTGAAGTCGGTTAAAAATAGTAAACGTTTTAGTTTTTTTTTATTAACAACTGCTAAAATTTTGTTTAAAATTTTCTTTATGTTTTTATTCTTATTCAGGCACTCGCCAGTTGAAGATAACAGATTTCTCCGTACCAAATGCAGTAGAAGCAGGCAGTGATGCCGAGCTGCGCTGTAAGTTCACTCAGGACGCGAACGATGTGTGGATGTTCGTGAAGTGGTGGTGGACGCCCTTGTACAGGTCGGATGACAACCCGAAGCTCCTGTACCAACGGTTAGCGGGAAGACCTGCTGAAGCTTCCGGACACAATATAGGTACTTAAGTTTTATGACGAGCTCGGTGGCGTAGCGGTCAATGACGCGGCTTCGACACCAACGCTCGTGGGTTCGATTCCCACATAGGACAAACATTTGTGTGCATGAACATGTCTGTTTGTCTTAGTCTGGGTGTTTTCTATGTATCATAAGTATGTATTTACAAAAAAAAATGTATTTACGTAAGTTTATCAGTTGTCTAGTACCCGTAACACAAGCTTCGCTTACTTTGGGGCTAGATGGCGCTGTGTAATTTGTCTGACAATATTTATTTATTATATACCTCGAGAGGCGTACCAAGTTAGGCTATTTGACAATGTTCAAAAATTGTATAAATTATTTAACAATATCGTAAAATACACAAAATATAAGGATCTACAAACTTTCATTCTAATATCTTCCGTCTGACTTATTTTAGGGTCGATCAAAGTTTGGCGGGAAAGTCCATTTTAAAAGTATGAAATTGGAGAAGCAATAAAAAATACTATAACTTTTATTATGATACTAATTACGTAAAGGAAATATTTAACATAGCTGCAAAATACAAAATGTCATAGTGCGTGACGTCATAGTTCAGTAGCCTTTTGTATGGAGCGTTTTCGGGAATGTAAAATATTGTGTTTTTCAAATTAATATATCTCGAGATGTTTTTGTGCTATCGAAGTAATTCTTTCACCTATGGTTATATATAATAACGTCCTTACATAACAAATAGAAAGAAAAAATTGTCATCCAGCCTATTGCAGCCAATTAACGCTTGGAACCCAGTGACTATCAATCGCACGTTACCTTGCCAATTCGCTTTAGCACTACTTATGTTATTTATATGTCTCTGTAAGTGTCTTGATGCTTTTCATTTATTCCTTCCTTCTTGCAACGGACCTGTTAGGTGACCTTACATACAAGTATACAATAAAGTTACACAATAAAACTTGACGAGCTCGGTGTTCGAATGGTTAGGAATGGCCACTTTGACTCCGACGTCGCGGGTTCGATTCCCGCACAAGATAAACATTTGTGTGCATGAACACGTCTGTTTGTCTTGGTCTGGGTGTTTTCTATGTAAAGTATGTAACTACAAAAAAATGTATTTCAGTACATTTGTCAGTTGTCTAGTACCCATAACACAAGCTTTACTCTTAATTTGGGACTAGATGGTGTTTTTATGATAATAGCTCGAAATCGTAAAATAAGCAAGTCGTTCCAAATACCGAAAGAGACAGGACTCGAACTTGGCATTTGAAAAAAAAACTGGTTGTCTATAAAGTCTGTTTACGGACGATAATTTTACGAATTGTCATAAGAAAACATCGGCCTGTCGAGTGGAAGAGAGATAGCCTATTCCGCGCTCTCGCTTACACGTTCGGCTCAGGCGGAAAGAGTCATACTTTTTTGTGCGTGCAGCCGGCGTTAATCGATCTATAAGACGTTATCACGACAAAACATATTTCTTTCCACAGACCTAAGTATATCAAACCCAGTTCTATACAAAACCGCAGTGCCTAATCACAGCCTAATTGTGAAGTTTAAAAACACGTAGAGTTTGAAAATTTGATATTTTTTCATTCTTTCACACATAATAAGGGGCCATCCATAAATTACGTCACACGTTAAGGGGGAGGGAGGGGGTCGACGAAATGTGACATTGTGTGACAAGGGGGTGGGAGGGGTCCTAAATTTTGTGATGTAACATTTCAAAATCTATTATAATCTAAGTGTTAAAACACGAACTTTGAACTATTAACGGAAAACTTAACATTTGCAACTCTAGGCGTAAAATTTCAAAATATGTGACGTCACACTAGGGAGGGGGGAGTCTCATAAGTGTGACCAGCTGTGACAAGGACGGGGGGAGGGGTCAAAAAGTCATGAAATTCGTGTGACGTAATTTATGGATGGCCCCTAGGAGCTAATATTGAAGTGCAGTCTAAACCAGTGTTCCGCAAAATGTGTGCCGCTGTACACTGGTGTACCATGGGCATTATTTGGTGTCCCTCGGAAACATTAGGTTACCTCATAAAGCTAAATAGACGGAAAAAAAAAAATTTTACACAAATAAAAACTGATTTTACCTTTATGGTGTCTTACCTCCAAAAAAATTATTTTTCCTAGATTGTACTTTAAACACAAAAAGTTTGCGGAACACTGATCTAAACGACAGTGTCAACGAGGATGTGATCTTAATTGTTTGTGTCATGTTTTGACGAACTCGGTGGACGAATGGTTAGTAATGGCCACTTTGACTCTTGAGGTCGCGGGTTCGATTCCCGCACAAGACAAACATTTGTGTGCATGAACATGTCTGTTTGTCTTGGTCTGGGTCTTTTCTATGTATTATAAGTATGTATATACAAAAAAAAATGTATTTAATTACATTTATCAGTTGGCTAGTACCCACAACACAAGCTTTGCGCTTAATTTGGGACTAGATGGCGCTGTGTAAATTGTCCAGAAATATTTATTTATTATTTATAATTACTAAGTCAAAGAACAATGTACGTACAGTTGTATGGACAATTGGACCCCCGCTCTTTCTAACCGACATTATCTCTCCTCTGAGTGCCTACTGCGAGTTTTTTGTTCAACCATGTCAACGTAAACAATCCGACCAAATAGAGAAGAACTGTCATGTTGTGAATTTATAAGACGCGTACGTAACATAATTATTTGGCTTACTTGTTCACATTTTGAAGTGAGCAACCCGACTAATTTGTACATGTAACACGTGTCTGGTAAATTCACAAACCATTTCTCAAAAGACGACCCCAGTGGCCGAATGGCTAACCATGTCCACTTTGACTCCGGGGTCGTGGGTTCGATTCCTACACAAGACAAATATTTATGTGCATGAACATGTCTGTTTGGTCTGGATGTTTCCTATGTATTATATGTATGTATTTACAAAAAAAATGTATGTAAGCACATTGGTGGCAGCGTCTGTGGAATGGCTCCTAAAATATTTATATAACAAACTACCAAAAAATATTAAAGAATTGACATTAAATAAATTTAAAAAGAAATTGACATTATTTTTGACACATGAATGTTATTATTCTGTAAACGATTTTTTAAGTTTTATATAATTTGCATGTCTCAGAGAAGACAAAATGTATATGGGAAAATAATATATGTCATCTTATATACCTACATTTTGCGCAAATAAAATGATTGATTGATTGATTGACATTTATCAGTTGTCTAGTACCCATAGTCAAGCTTTGCGCTTAATTTGGGACTCTAGATGGCGCTGTGTAAATTGTCCAGAAATATTATTTCTCAATTTGGTCGGCTTGTAACTTCGAATGTGACCCAAAAACCGCACTAAGCACTCTGAGTGCTGAGTGCGAGTTTTTTATTCACGTTCGATAATGTCAACGTAAACAAACTGACCAAATAGAGAAGTACTCTCATGTTGTGAATTTACCAGACGCGTGTTACATATCCAAATTACCCGGGTTGCTCACTTCGAAATGTGAGCGAGTAAGCTATATTATTTTGATATGTAACACGCGTCATATAAATTCACAACATGAGAGTACCTATCTATTTGGTCGGTTTGTTTACGTTCACATTGTCGAACGCGTACAAAAAACTAACTCTCGAGTCTGGAACAGTTTGTGCGACGTCACATGCATACACATTCATGCTTACACAGCCAGAATCCGTCACGGAATTCAGAAACTGAATTTAAGAATCTGAATTCCGGTGTGCGTGAGTTGGCTTCTTATATTTTTTTATGGGAAAAGATTCTTAAATTTTTCATACATGTCATTATTTTGCATGTGTCTGGTGAATATGTGTTTGTATGGAATTCCGTGCGTCCGGAATTAAGATTCTTAATTCAGTTTCTGAATTCCGGGATGGATTCGGGCTGTGTAATGCCGGCTTTACTATCACCACAGTACCTATAAGTAATAGTACTAACGTACTATCACATAAACTAATGATGTTCGTTGTAAAGCATGAATGCACGTTTTTTTTATACTACGTCGGGTGACAGACAAGCATACGGCCCGCCTGATGTGAAGCGGTTACAGTAGCCATATTGACGCTCGCAACATAAAAAATCGCTCGCGCGCCGCCACCTCCGCTGCCGACGCAGCATCTCCTTCCTTTCTGGTGACCTTACTCACACGCAGGAACACAACAACCCTCAAGGGAATTGTTATTTGGCAACACACTGGCGGTATTCTGCGAGGTGGAGGTACATTCCCCAGTCGGGTAGCTTACAATTGCGCTCCCTACTTCTCTTTTCGCCAGAGCTTGACAGTCAGCAGGGTGCACCGCGTGTAGGTGCAGTTGGCTTTGGTTCAAACATGTTGATGAACCACTTACACCCCAAATTTGCATGTATTTGTATGTGACGTCGAACAAACTGTTCCAGACGAGAGAGCTCAGAGGAGAGATCTGCCCCTTTACCACCATCTCTTATTGCGATTTATTAACTGAAGATAATGCTTATTCATTGGTATGAATAAGCAATCTATGAAATTATTGAATCGCAATAAGAGATGGTTGTAAGTTTGTAAGGGGGAAGGTTGTTTAGAAACAGCGGGAGTATTCAATTGTCCATACTATTGTATGTGTATTATTCTGATTTGAAACAGCTGATTTCTTACAAGAACTTCCATTTCTTTTACAGAACTGGTTGGAAATGATACAATTATAGTACATGATTTGAAGCATACGAACTCTGGGAAATATGAATGCGAAGTGTCCGGCGACTCTGAGATACGTGTCCATGAAGAGCTCATCGTATACTGTAAGTTATTAGAATTAACTAGCTTCGTCTGCGTGAATAATATATTACCGGAGTAATTTTTAATTTCACTTTCACATTCAAGATAGTGTGATGAAAATGAATCTTAGCTCTGCGGATTTAGATTAGTAATGATTTAGAATTTTCGATACATGTTCTTATATTTAATTTGTAATACGTTTAATTCTAAGTGCTTTATAAAGTCCAAGGAATAAAGATATTTTGATTTGATTTAATTTATAAATGTTCACAGCAAATGGCACCGGTCCCATGCTGAGCATTTCGTACACAGCGGATGGGCCCGACGAGGACAGCGACGAGGACGTGGCGATCGAGTGCCAGGCCTCCGGCGTCACGCCGGAACCGGATCTCGTCATCACTATTGACGGGTGCGTATACCATGTGGCAGTATCCTGGTACTGAATTTATCGTCTGCAGATTTCCCCCTTCTTTTATAATAGATGTGTACAATTTATATAACTAGGCCGAATTCTAGCCCACGGGGCCGAAATCGGGGTTGAGTGGAGCCAGTAGATTCGCTGAGTGTATGTTTTCCATTGATTTTTTAGCGTTGTTGAGGAGCTATGAATGATGCTTGTTTGTACATAAGCAACACAGGTGCTTTTGTATAATAATTTTATAATTCGCTAAGAAATATTTTACAATGAGAAAATGACAGAGTAAATTTTATGACAAACTAGCGACCCGCCCCGGCTTCGCACGGGTGCAATGCTGATACTAAATGTACTACAGAAGGTCTTTGCGCTTTGTCCTATCCAGTCCTTCCCCAGTTATAGGCACACGCCGCCGGCTCCGCGGCCGGTACCGCCACAGCCGTTATGTCCCTGCATTTTAAATGTGTAATATCTTCTAAACTATTCATTTAAATTACATGCTGTGAAGGGCCATATTGATCTATATTAAATGCGCAATGTATTTAAGGTACTTAATTGGATAAGGATTAATTCTGTATTGCTTAAAATTGCTTCGTAAATAAGGCATTATTTTTTGTAAAAAGCAAAGGATAAAATAACGGTTATTGTGTGTTACCACTAAGAGATAGACATATACCATCGCGAACTTTTTTGTAGACCATTTTAAGGTGAACAATACTGTACTACATTATTTTGATCTATCTCGTTGGGTTCAGCCAGCGTTTGCAATGAAAGAGCAAAAAAATGTGTTTATTTACGACATCACATCAGAAACCTCTAAATTATCAGTGTTTTTCTACTATGTTATGCATATATTATACATATAAACTTTCCAGTTGAATCACTCTATCTATTAAAAAAAACCGCATCATAATCCGTTGCGTAGTTTCAAAGATTTAAGCATACAAAGGGACATAGGGACAGAGAAAGCGACTTTGTTTTATACTATGTAGTGATGATTAGAAAACGAACGCGGTGAGATCTATGACTATGAAATTTTTTTCATGGAGGTTCCGCCGCATGATGATCATTCTTCAAGGACATGATCGGTCTCGCATAACCCGCAGTTGAGCAGCGTGGTGGAGTATGCTCTAAACCCCTTCGATTGAGGGGAGACCCGTATCCCAACAGTGGGATGATTATCATAATCATCCCACTGTTGGGATACGGGGTTGATGCCGAGGTTCATCCCACTGTTGGGTTGATGCCGATGATCAATCTCATTTTTTTTCCACACAAACCTCAAACATGTCGAGGTCTTTAATTGTGACAACTTTCATCAAAATTGATTCAGTGGTTTTGGAGCCTATTCATTTCCAAAAGTGACTTTTCGGCGTAAATAAGCGTTCCGCTCGCTCCAGTCAACTAGTTGCATTTGCAATTAGTTGCAAGCAGCCCCCTTACCAGCAACTCTTATTGCGATTCAATAACTGTATGGAAGGCTTATTCATACCAATAAATCAGCGACTCTATTCAATTTGAAATAAAGTCACTTATTCATTGGTATGAATAAGCATTCTATTCAGTTATTGAATCGCAATAGGAGTTGGTGGTAAGGGGTCTGTGCGAACTGCACAACGGTTGCGACGCAGTCAGGTCAGTCACGACAGAGGCTGGACGCAGAGGACATGCGCCATAGGTTTGTGGATTCATAAAGTGTTGTATAACAATAACATACCAAATAATATGAAAAAGCTACCATTTAACAAATTAAAAAAAAAATACTAAATGGCTATTGGTAAAAACGTTTTAAACCGTTGTCGAGTTCTTAAATTATTTTAAAAACTAATTAACTCGGGTTTTGTCGATGCATGGAGTAAAATTGTGACTCTAAATATTTGCATGCTATTATATAATAATAATTATGGATAAATAGGCATAAGCAACTTTACTTTTAAGATCCAACCGCATTTATTCTACCCACCCTATTTATTGCAAATAAATCATTTGTATTTGTATAACCTCCAAATTCAGAAACATAAGACGCAAGTCCTCTCTGTGTTCAACCTCTGTCGTCTCTCACTCATTTGCTGCGTAGCTCGCACTGTTTGCAACTATTAAATGTATTTTTTAACAACGTAGAGTTTTTATACGTTTGTGATAAAGTTTAAGAATGTTTGTAAGACCTAATTACTAATCGCGCAGCGACTTTAGAGGCGAACACAATATTCACACAGAATCATTTCAGGCGCCTTGTAACGTCCTTGTAATGTGAAAGTGAGATGGATAGCGCTTTCTATCTCACTTGTACACATTGAGTGAGTGAGTTAGTACTATGTTCGCCTTAACACTGTCACTGTGCGACCTGAGTGCTTAGTTCGAGTTTTTTGTTCGCGTTCGATCATATTAACGTGAACAAACCGACCAAATAGAGAAGAACTGTATTGTTATGAATTTATAAGACGCGTGGTACATACATATCACAATTATGTAGCTTTCTTGCTCACAATTTAAAATGAGTAACCCGGTTAATTTGAATATGTAACACGCGTTTGGTAAATTTGCAATATGAAGCTTTTTCTTAATTTAGTCGGCTTGTAAACGTCAACACGTTCGAATGTGACCAAAAACTCTCACTAAACACTGTGTAGTTTTGTCAATCGTTTGTATAATTTACAATCGCGGTGTTTCCGATACCCATTATATTTTCAGAGTCCACTATTTTGTCGCCTAAGGTAGAAACATTTCAAATGTTGACTATAAATTTTCATTTTATCTTTTCGTTCATGAACTATTTTGAAGCTATTGCATAGCTTTTATCGAGGGCTTTGAGCGCGGCGACCGAATCAAGAAATTCGGTAACGAACATAAAACCTAATACCCCCCCAATACATACTCGTATTTCGCCAGTGAGTATTATCGAGTCAATGGCGCAGTTGTAAATGTGTGACCAATTTCGACAACTATCGTTTCTACGTACGCGCCTCGATGTGGTCATTACTCTTTTTGTAACTTTATACGATGTTGGTGAATGACTAAAGACTTTTTTTGAACTTTTTCGCTATTATTATTTTTGACACTCGATTTTGACATCATTATTTTTGACATTATTACTGATTTTGGGATAAAATTTTAATTAAAAAAAAAAGTACATACGATGGCATAAAATTTTAATTTAAAAAAATAGCTTTCATCGCGGGCTTTTGAGCGCGGCAAAATAAATATTTATTTAAAAAAAAATAAAACTAAATTTTTTTTTTCTCAAAAATTGTAACGAATTAATATCAAAGAAAAAAAATACTGCATAAATAAATAATTATAATTGCATAAGTTGATAAAAAATGCTATGCAAAATTTTATGCCATCGTATGTACTTTTATACGATGGCATAAAATTTTAATTTAATAAAATAGCTTTCATCGCGGCAAAAAAATTTTTTTTTTTTTATTTCTCAAAAAATGTAACGAATTAATATCAAAGAAAAAAAAAATACTGCATATATAAATAAATAATTATAATTGCATAAGTTGATAAAAAATGCTATGCAATAGCTTTACCGCGGCAGTCCCCGAGTGCCACACATATTTTTTTTTATCTGTGGCGCTAGTTTTTGCATTAATACAATAATAATATTGCAGAGTTGAAGTGGAAATAACTAAAGATATTAAAGTCGTCTCAGAAGGAATGTTCGATCCAAGAGTGAATATAACAGTCAGCAAGGCAGACGTGCTTGGTGCGGAGATACGATGCGAGCTCTACTATGAAAATAAGAACATCACACACCCAGCGTACTTTGTCTCAGAGACATATCCATCAGGTATGAATCAGTTTGAGATTACCATAAGTGAGAGTAATACTAATATTTCGCCACGACGACGCAAGGAAGTCGATGTACCCGATTACTTTACATATACTGGGTAGCCTGAGACTAAATGACCGCTTTGTTTTTTAAAAACAAAAAAAAAATTGTTGTGTGTAAAGTCGGTTTACGGACGATAAGTTTACGTGGTAACGTCATAAGAAAACATCGGCCGATGGACTGGAAGAGAGATAGATGCGTCATTTGTTCCGCGCTCGCGGTTGCACGCTCGGCTCAGGCGAAACGTGACAATGAGTCATGGTTTTTCGTTGCGTGCAGCCGGCGTACATCGATTTATAAGAAAACCTTGAAATGGGAAGTCTATTGGTTTAAGGTTTCTTTTATTTTTTTTTATTTCTGTTATTCTTCCCCTATGGCCTCCAAAGATCCACCACATCAGTTTATTAGCCTTTTTCCTGGGAAGATTTAAAAAAGATCCGCTAGGGGCAGCACCAGTAGGGGGTACATATGTTTTGAATTCTCTATTGACAACAACGTTAAACGTATAGACTTATAATGGAATTAACAGAAGATGATGTACCTGGAACGAAATAAAAATATGCAAAAGGGCAAGATCATTTTGTCCGGGATTTAAAAGGATGGCTTGCAAGCCGTAGCTTAAGCGTGTCAGGTAATGAAAATGTCCTTCTTGAGAGGTTAGTTGGTCCATAAATTTTCTTGTATATGTCATTGTATTATTGAAAATTTTATTGTTTGAAATATGGTGCTGCCACTTATCGGATCTTTTTTAAATCTTCCAAAGAGAAAGGCTAACTCACAATAACTTTGTAAGTTTTACGTTTCATTCTGTATATAAATAAACTA
Organism: Hypsopygia costalis; assembly: GCA_937001555.2. Classification (NCBI taxonomy): domain Eukaryota; kingdom Metazoa; phylum Arthropoda; class Insecta; order Lepidoptera; family Pyralidae; genus Hypsopygia; species Hypsopygia costalis. The sequence goes on along the minus strand of OW443338.2, from coordinate 22,683,007 downwards.
CGGACACCATTGAAGGTGATTTTTGTATCATGCTGTGTGATCAACGTACTGTTTTATCGACGCTTGCTGAATGGCTTAATTATTTGTATCGACTTATTTTTTGTTCAAAGGACAATAATCCATCAGATAATTGATTGGAATCGCTTTGGCCGGAGAGAAATAAAAATGAATAAGTCCCATTATCTCTAGTGGTTTAGACTACTCGGTGTGTGAAACGTTATAAGGATATTTAAAAAAAGACTAGATACCTCAGAATACCGAACAAAATTGGTTGTCTGTAAAGTCGGTTTGTCAGCGTACTTTGTCTCAGAGACATATCCATCAGGTATGAATCAGTTTGAGATTACCATAAGTGAGAGGTACTAATACTTCGCCACGACGACGCAAGGAAGTCGTGTTCCCGATCACTTTACATATACTGGGTAGCCTGAGACTAAATGACCGCTTTGTTTTTTAAAAACAAAAAAAAAATTGTTGTGTGTAAAGTCGGTTTACGGACGATAAGTTTACGTGGTAACGCCATAAGAAAACATCGGCCGATGGAGTGAAAGAGAGATAGATGCGTCACAAACCGAACGCTTAGGCCGATCATGCCTCTCTATCGCTTGTTCCTTGCTCTCGCTTACACGCTCGGCTCAGGCGCAACGTGACAATGAGTCATCCTTTTTCGTTCCTGTAGCCGGCGTTCATCGATTGATAAGACGTTATGACGTCAAAAATATGTATACAGCATTATATTTTTGCTAAAAGCTAAAAAAAGCTAAAAGTGTAGCGTAGCATGTACTTGTTACTTTATTTTGTGCGTTAGTGTTATTAAAATTAAGACCAACATGCGAATCTCCTAAACGATCAAATCAAAATCAAATATCTTTATTCCTTGGACTTTATAAAGCACTTAGAAACGTCATACAAATTAAATATAAGAACATGTATCTAAATCATTACTACTCTAAATCCGCAGAGCTTAGATTCACTTTCATCACACTATCTTGAATGTGAAAGTGAAATTAAGTGCCAGTTCCGGCGACAGGGCTTCTTGAGAAGAACTGGCAAGAAACTCAAGGCAGTCGGCCTTGAGTTTTAATTGCCAATATCGTTACATTCAATACATCGATCATAATATCGATGTATAATATGGGTATAGAATCGGTATTCGCAGAGCCTTAGTGTACTTTTTGACAAAGATTTACGTTATAGGTACACGACCTGTCTGTTTATTCATAATAACCCTTCGGATTGTACGAAACCAGTTGCGATCAAAAAGTTTTGCTACTAAGTCGTTTTGAAATGTGGTCATTATGCTTTTTAGAAATTCTGATATAAAGACGTTATGGATACATAGTCTTTCTGAGATGTGAACTATGTGTCTACTTGGTCGTTTCGATATCTTGGTCTTCTGATACTAACCCACTTTTTCGTCCATGTACGAAACTAGTTGACATTATAAAACCTCGCAGAGAATAAGTCATCTTTAGAGCGAATATGGGGGTGTAAGTGGTTCATCAACATCTTTGAACCAAAGCCAACTTCACCTGCACGCGGTGCACCCTGCTGACTGACAAACGAAGCTCTGGCGAAAAGAGAGGTAGGGAGCGTAATTGTAAGCTACCCGACTGGGGAAAGTACCTCCACCTCACAGAATACCGCAGCCAAATAACGGTTCCCTTGAGGGCTGTTGTGTTCCTGCGAGTGAGTGAGGTCACCAGAAAGGAAGGAGATGCTGCGATAGCAGCGGGGGCTGCGGCACGCGAGCGATATTTTATGTTGCGAGCGTTAATATGGCTACGGTAACCGCTTCACATCAGGCGGGCCGTATGCTTGTCTGCCACCCGACGTAGTATAAAAAAAAAGTCACTAAAACTAGTATCTGCACCGGAATATACTGTCTGTTTTGATACGGTATATGTTATATCGAATTCTATATTAAGACGTTATATTTGATGGTATTGTATTATTATTATTCGTTTTTGCATCGTTTAGGAGTGCTGCTATTGGCTAATTTTTATGACATTATTGACTGTTATTATTTATTTTTTTTGCATCAGAAGGCGAGGTTTGTGTCTCGCATCTAGTATTGAAAAGTGAATGTATTTTCGATTTAAATGTTAATGACTTTGCTATATTGATTCTCATAACTAATTTTCCATTAGGTAATTTGTGCCAAATATTGACAATAATTATTTTTGATTAAAATTCGATTTACATATCAAATAACATAAAATATATACAATAATATCATATGTCACATGATGTTATTGTGTAACTAAATAACCAATTACAGTTTTAATTGACCAAACATTGACAGTGGGTTTGACAGTGTCACGTCAAGGGTGGCCTTTGGCTTTGTGCCACCGCGGTGCCACCCCATTGCCGGGACCATCTCGGTAACAGCTGCATTTAACTGGGCGAATAAATGTACAAAATATAAAAAGCAAAAAGAAATTAATATAATATTATCAAAAGCAACTTCAACGAGTTAGTGCATAAAACTAAGGCTTTCAAACTATTTCACCATACGAGAATTAAACATTTTCTACTGCTCTCAATATTAGGTTAATTTAACCAGGGGTTAAAGGTAATTGGGAAAGCTTCTTAAGCACTATTAGTAGAATAATTGATCAGCGAGTATGTACCCTTTGTATTTGCGGGGAATAGTTTCTACCCTTATTAACGTCTTATTGCGTTCCAGCAAAGTCGAACATCCGCCATCCGCATCTATAATAGTATCTATAAAAGTAGCCATACTTTTAATAGGTCATCTGGACGAGGGGCGGGGGCTGTGTCTAACCCTTCGTCGCTCCACACGCGGGTGTAGGCCTCGTCTAGAACATTCCTCCCCCATTTGTCATCATGCATGACTCGGCAGATACAGCCGGCCTGCTGCCATTTCAGCTTACCAGAGTCGTTATTGACTTTAATTTGAAGTATGTACAGGGTGAACTTTAATTAAAGCATGACCTTGTAAGGGATCACTGTACAGATCATTTGCAATAACTTTGTATATGGACACCTATATGCGTAAGTCAACCATTTCCTAGATATTTAAATTTATTGTTTAAAAAAAATATCCTATGTTAAAATATAAAAAACCTCGTAATGTATTTCTTTTTTCTTTATTATTTAATTTATTACGTTTTAGCTACATCTCGCATATTATACATTATTGATTATAGTTTAAACACAGTGCTCCAAAATTCTAACATAAACCAGCTTGTATTATACCAAAAATCAATATGACACATATTATTTACGTATTACGAAAAAAGCACATAAAGTTCTTAAGCTTTCAAAAGAGTATATGATATTCGAGAAACTATTATATCTTATTAGAACTATAAATGATAGGAGTCTAAAAATCAAATATTATTAAGAGAATCGATAAAGTTTACTTTTTAAAATACATTATTATTGTTTGCGTAAACTGTTTGTACGTTGTAAATGGAAAATACATTCCCAGTATGTCTTGTATTCTTGTGATTTGTAGTGCAAGTTGTTGGACCGAGTCAGTACACAGCTGATGGTGCACAGAAAGTCATATTGTATATTTATTATAGAAATTAGTAGCAGCACCACGCGGTCCCAAACCGAATTAATGTAGCTGGGATAATATAAATTAGAACAATATATTATTGCTGCTTTATCATGCTTTCGTGTACCCTCAGCCTTACCTCAGTCCACTCAACTCGCCCGTTTAATGGCTCCTTTACTCCAGCTACCCTGTCGCTATACTTGTAGTCACATGACGTGTCATGGTAATGACATTGATCCTAACTTTGAAACTGCGTGATATCCAAGAGATTAATCCCTTCGGACCCATGATTAAGAACTCTTGTTGGGGTTAACTTACAGGATAGTAGGTACAGGTAACCCAACGAGAGTTGAGGCGAACAATGTACTCACTCAGTAATGCGCGCAAGTGAGATGGAAAGCACTTTCCATTTCACTTGTACACATTGAAATGCGTCTGTGTGAGAACTGTGTTCGCCTTAACTCTAGCTGCGTTACCTATAATACCCAGTACACGACAATAGACGTGGTCTAAACGAGCCATTAAGTATGCTTAACAATGTTAATTGCATTGGTCGGTTGCATGAAGGCTGAAACTGAGCGTATGCCTGTTGCAATTGCACTAACGTGCGTTGGTTGTCGGTGGCGGCGCCAGGCGCTGGGCTGTCGACGACGGAGGACGTAGAGGACACGACACAGTTAGGGGCCACGTCTGACTCCTTACAGAACCAGAGTAAGTTGACATGAAACATCCCTGTACCCAAAATACACTTATCATTGGTGAATATCGAAATGCAAATTAAAAAGTCACTACTATAGAAACGCGTTATGTAGGCATGTAATCTCTTTATTATACCACAAAAATTAAACAGGCGAACATATCTCTGAAAGAGATGTCTTCGATCCAACCGTAGAGTGTTTGAAAGGATTCAAGGATTCATAATAGGCGTGGTGAAATGAAAAAGAGTCAAGAAAGAAAAGTATATATAAACATACCTATATATTTATATTTTTTAGTATTTTTTACATTTCATATAAATTAATATATTTATATTTATTTATATATATCAATCAAATCATATATTTTTGGAACAGCGTGATGTCCGAGAGATTATTAATCTCTTCGGACCCATGATTAGGAACATTTGTTTGCTGTTATATTAAATAAATAGTGATATTCATGGGCGTCGCCAGGAGCCCACAACTCTCGTCGATATCTCACCTAGTCATGGCGTATTATTCGGTTACTTAATATGTATATTTTCAAATTAAATTGACTTACAACAGTTTTTAAAATATAGACATTACGTTTTAAAAAAACATATACTTAGATGTATCTAATAACGAAATTATTGTTATTTAAATTTCAATAAATAACGACGTATTTAAAAAAAATTATCTTAGAATATAAATATGTATATTAAATTATTGTATAACTTTAATATTTACAATTATTTTTGAGAAATACTTATATCTATAATTGTCTATAAGTATAATTTATAAGTTAATGTTTCACAAGCTATAACATTGTAACATAAAGCTTTGCTTTTTAAATAATTTATGTACGAATAATTCTGAAGTTACAGCGTGATTGTCTTTATGTATAATATTTTGTTTACTAACAATATTTTCAAGTATTGATTATAGACTGATTAAGCACCAAGTTTTACCAATTTATTAGTATTAGTGGACGCGCCAGTGGTCGAAATTCGACCGTAATTAATTTAAATTGACTTTACAATAAACTAAAGAGTATATATAAGTGTGTGTGTCAAATACATGGTAGTGTGTGTTATGTTTTTTTATTAATTTAATGTATTTTATATATGCATAATTTAATTTTTTATTTATTTATTACGTTAAATCTCTATTCACTAACGACGTTTACAAGCGCAACGTCTAATCGACATAGAATACGCCGATTCGAGCCTAGAGTTCCATTCATTAAATTTTCATTGATGTATCGCTTGGTGACGGTATGGTGCCCTAGTATCGGAATCTATTGGGAGGTGATCTACAGTACATTACAGGTGTACCTCTACAGTACATTTTCAGTTTATAATCGTTGTTTACATTCTCGTTCTCAATCGAAAGTGCTGCCGAGGCAGTAAGGGAATATAAAATCATATAAATCGAATATAAAAGATAAAATACATGAAGCTTTCAGTTAAAATATTACACTAATTTATTTGATCGGATTCGTAATAAGTATTTCAATATGATAATTTATATTATTTTTATATATTGCATAGAACCTACGATAAACTTACTTATTCCTCCATACTGCCCTTATGTTTACACTATGGAGGGTAGTCTACCCTCCACACAGATACCCTACCCTACCATGCATGCACCACAGATAAGATGAATGAACGAACCAATTAGTTCATTCATTTGTGGTTTATACAGCTACTGCCATCTCTTGGTTGAACGCGAACTCGTTTTATCTCCTCGCCATTTCGATTGGCCATTTTTTATATATGTACCTCTAATCTCCATTGCATTGGCCCATCCCTAATGCCCATAGATAATGTCAGCTATGAACTCACTATACCAATGTTTTTACTTTTCAGCGGATGTCAGTATAGCGGTCTATGGTTCCTGGGTGTTGGTTGCTGCAGCGGTACCTATACACTTGTACAATCTAGTTTAATTGTGATACTGATAAATTTATTATGTTTTGAGTTTTATTAAATCATTATTTAACAAACATTGTGTATAATTATACTAGGCCGTATCCGGCCCACGGGGCCGAAATCGAGGTTGAGTGGCGCGAGAAGATTCGCCGAGTGTATGTTTGATTTCAATGAAAAATGTATTTGATGATCATTCCTCAAGGAAATGAGCGATCTCAATTTTTTTTCGACACAAACCTCAAGCATTTCGAAGTCTTTAATTGTGACAAGTTTGTTCAAAATCTGTTGAGTAGTTTTGGAGCATATTCATTTCAAGAATAACTTTTTCAGAAAAACTTCCTTGATAGGAAGATATCCTAGATAGGTCCAAATGAAGAAATTGGTCGATACTTTAAGGCGATTAGCGCCTCCATGACTACATTACAGAATAATAAAAATAGTGCGGTACTAGTTAGCGCATCTATTCGCCTCAAATAGCGAAATATTCGTTATAGCTTCTAGTGTCGTATCAGTAAGGCTTAATGCACAATAGACTTTCGTATTTTTTTATACAACTAGGATGATAAATTAGTGTGACGGAGTTATCGCTGACGCTGGTGAGGTGACACCAGCGGCTTCATTCACGTGTTGCCGACCCTAGAAATCATCGGACAATCTGAATTGCATTCGCGTTTTATTCAAAAGCATTATCGATCCTGTAAAAGAGCCTTCATGCCTTTCTTGAAGAAACTCTGTAGTCTTCTACAAAACCGCTTTCGCAGGGAGTTCATTCTGCAACTTTGTTATTTGTATTGTACCTTAGTTGTATAAAAAATAACTTCAAAGATCGCGAATGGTAACTTCTCTGGAATCAGAGTAGGCGACTATTTCGACACCTGCCCCCTTACCACCAACTCTTATTGCGATTCAATAACTGAATAGCATGCTTATTCATACCAATGAATAAGCGCTCTATTTCAAATTGAATAGAGTTGCTTATTCATTGGTATTCATACCAATGAATAAGCGCTCTATTTCAAATTGAATAGAGTTGCTTATTCATTGGTATGAAATTATTCAATGTTTACTATAAGTTGGTGCCCTGGATGACATTCTACCCAATTTCACACCCTTTAGCGCATGTTTTTTATTTATTTATTACGTTAAATCTCTATTAACGACGTTTACAAGCGCAACGTCTAATCATTAATTCATTGGTATGAATAAGCATTCTATTCGAGTTATTGAATCGCAATAAGAGTTGGTGGTAAGGGGGCAGTAAGGATAATTTCCCTGCCGATGGCCACTGAAACCAAACCCCGGCCACTCCATACAAAAATGGCGCTTTTGCATGTAGTAACCAAATGACGTCTGTACACGTGCCTATGTTTGAGTGACATTCTCTAGGGCTGACATTATTCAATTATTAGTCGGACATGTCAGGGGGTGTAAGTGGTACATCAACAACTTTGAACCAAAGTCAATCTTACCTGCACGGGGTACACCCTGCTGACTGACAGACGAGGCTCTGACGAAAAGAGAGGTAGGACATAGCGTATTTTTTAAGCAGCCCGATTGACGAAGTACCACCACTTCACAGAATACCGCAGTCAAATAACAATTTCCTTGAGGGTTGTTGTGTTCCTGCGAGTGAGTGAGGTCACCAGAGACGATGGAGTTGCTGCGTTGGCAGCGATGATGGCAGCGCGCGAGCGATATTTAATGTTGCGACCGTTAATATGGTTTCGGTAACCGCTTCACATCAGGTGGGCGTAGTGAAGAAAAAAAAACATAGTAAATACACTACACTGACTTCAGACAATATTTACCATTGCTAACTTACCCAAAATTTTATATTTTCTAATCAAACGTTCGCCTTCCGAACACCGGTTCATTGTAATGGTCAAGCCATTTCATTCTTACTAATTGTAGCTTTTTACTATTCATATAAATGCATGCGCAATGATTTGATTCATTTTCATATTCACATGGAACAAACGAAATTTAAAACTAATACGCACAATAAACATTGAAATGTAAATAAGAAAATTGTAAACAATAACAATAAACCACCATAACTCAAGTGACAGCAATGTCACTTCCGCGTCTGCGCACTCACTTGCTCTTTGAGACATATAATGCTATCCTTTTCTCATCTCGTATTAATTGTATCTTGTATCCTACTTTGACAGACATGAATTAGTTATGATGAAACTATGGCTGCCGCATGCTTTTTAGGTAATTTATAAAAAAATCAGTACTTTATTTCATCTAAAGGGATCGAATAAATTTCTTTTTTTGATTTTCCATGTGTTAAGACATCCATCCACTGCACAAGTAACTCCCATCTTTTAAACTGAATGGAGAATAAAATACGAGCGACGTCAATTTGTAGGACGTTGCATCCATTGCGAACGGTTCCAAATCGGTTCCATAAGGGAGGTGAGGTCGACTAGTGAGAGCGGCAGAGAGTGTCCATACTGTACGTTAGTACTATTACTTATACTGTGCTGAAACCTAACTGAAAACTAAACAACTCCTCCGAACACAAACTATTGTATTATAATCGGTATAACCCACAGAGAGAGACAAAGTTTCAATACCATACAATATTCCTTAGTCTGTGTGAGTAAATGTATTTGTGATCCTACGAAATCCCTTGTTGAGCAGCAACACCAAGAAGCCGTACATCCGTTGCCAGCATTTTAAGGGAAATGAAGACTGTTCTTGAAGGTTTCCATGTCGATTTATGCAAATTAAAATACCTACTTACGTTTTTGTGTCAAGTCATATAATCATAGAGGGGTAAAAAGGAAAAATAAAAATTATTAAAACAACATATTTATTAATTACACATAATAATATACGCTAACTTTATTACAGATAGGTACACGTAGGAAGGACTGGTGACAACATGGAGGAAGAAATAAAACTGACAAGGGCGTCAAAACAGACCACTTCACCTATAGCCATGCAGTATTAAAACTTTATACAAACCAGAATTATTCTCAAACTTACATTCATAGGAAATTTACCGAGATGGATAACAACTTTCCATAAAATTAATGTCTTGCAGAGATAAATGAGAATTTGCCCCTGCGAGACTTTGATTTCATTCCTTCGGACTCCTGTCTCCCCTAACGGCCCCCCTCGGAGAGACAGGTCAGATCAGGATTTTTCTACAATACTGGAGTCTCCCCAAGACTGGAAAGACATTCGAACTTACTTTTAAAACTATATTTTAGTACTCGTATACTGTAACTCAGGAGACAGGAAGATAGGGAGTCCGAAGATTTCATGGAATTGATTTTCTGCCTAACTTGATATTGCACGGAAGTCGTAGTACTTTCAATAAATAAAATTTAATAATGCCTTAAATTTTATTTATCGAAAGATTCTTATATCTTCATTTTACTTACGTTAAAACATATTTTTTTTATTATATTAGAAAAAAAAAGTCTAAAGTACATGGATGTTTCTTACAAATTGATAATTCTCTCATGAAACTAAAAATAATAAACCTGAAGCGCGTATGTATTGTTTTCCAAGAAACTACGATTACCTATACGAATTTTAATGATATGATAGCTTCATTGCACGATCGAAATTAGGAACAAGTTTGGTTTGAAAATATGTATTTTTTTACTCATTTATATTCATGTATTTTTTATACATTGAAGACAATGTATATCAGTGTCGGACACTGCTATACGCATGTTAAAGACGATGATATTACCTCTCAAATCTTGCATAGAGCAGTATCTAAATATATATTTTATTTTCATCGTGTGGGATACGCTTTAAGGCTAATAGTTGTACCATCACTTGGCTAACCATCTCTATATGTGTATTTCGACTCATCCGCAGAACAGAGTCTGATGTGATCATGGAGCAAAAACGAGTTAAATAGATAGACGAGATAAGGAATATAAATTCTACGGACGTACGTTTTTAGAATTTTTGTATCTCATTTATTTTCCGATATTTAGAATCGAACGACGTTCTGAACTATCAACGACACAGATGTCTTTCACGTTGCCGAAGGGTAAAATAAAATTGTAAACTTTTTAGTTCTATACTTCTGATTAAATTCGTTGTGAATTCCAATGCAGCCGTAATTTCATCCCCCGGGACAGAAATGAACTTCACTTCTCATTTGTCATTTTCTTGATTCGTTATGGCTGCTATTAATCATCGCTATATAGAGACAGCAACGTGAACTCGTCCGTTAGGACCGCGTTTCTCAATCTGGAGCAATTAACCCATTAAGTGCTAAGGCCACCTATCGGCGTCCCAAAAATTATCATTAACCATATGCCAATGCCACCTATTGGCGTCTACGTTTTATACTTCAATGTCTAGGCTAAATAGTATGTATGGCGGCATGAGGGTGAAGTTCTTTTTAATACGTAGATACGCCGGCAATAAATGGGTTTAAAAAACATATGATTATAGGAATGGTTAAGCACTTCTTGTGTTATTAGGGAGTCCGTGACGTTAAAAATAGAATACTTATTAGGGTAGAAGTTAAACGCAAACTAATATACCTACAGGAAACTTTAGCAAATTAACTTTTAAAAAGACCCATTACGGTCCAGCCAAAATATATATATATATTCTTTAGTTTTGATTTATACTTGCATAGTTTTTAGATTGCAAGAAGTATGAGAGGTGGGCAATGAGTTGAATACCTGTATGTAATGTATGAATTAACACTTCAAAGTTAGCTAGAAAAGAGACAAGCCTGACTTTTGGTTAAGTGACATTTTGAGACTGCCTTATGTTAGAGACGTTTTACAATGCGCGTACTAGTAGGCATATTCCCCTTTCATATAGCTCATGACGAAACGAGAACATCTCCAGTAGTTACGATCACACCGTTTTATTCGTATGGCACACATTCGTATACCACTTTTCTTTATGATAATCATACATAACATTGAGAACCACTGCCGCTAAAGCTATAACATAAGCCTATTATTGCAAATCTATATAATATATACCTACCTACTTCAATTGCTATACTGTCGTTGAAATTTTATTATCGTCACTGCTTATCACTATATATCTTTTCTTTCTTAAAAGTAATAACAATAATGTTTTAATTTATTTTATAATAAACATTTTTGACAATATATCTTCATACTCTATCTACTTCTCATCCCAACCCAACTCGTATAAGAAGTCCGGGCTTGTAGTTAAGCGCATTTAGTAGACAATCCCAGAAATAAATTATTACGTGAGGTCATTTTAAATCAAGCGAAAATATTTTAAGGACGAGTACAATTAAGTAAAGAAAGTTCGTTTTAAGCATTTAGAAATAAATTATACACTAGAAAACATTCTGTTAAAGTCAAACAAAAAAGTAGGTACCTAATAGATTTTGAGAACATGCTATATGTGAAATTTTGTGAACATGCTCTATAGCATGTGTAAGGTGTGTAAGGTGTACCTATGTGTAAGGTGACAGATTATTACAAACATTCAACAGCATTATTTTGACATTTTCGAGTTTAATTTGATATTTAATTCCGTAGTGTGCGTGATATTGTTATTATTCATTTATTGTAGTTTGCATGACAATGAATTCATTCTTCAACCAACACTATTAAATATTGTCACTTGATGGTCAATTTAGACCTTATAATTACACTATGGCATCATTTTTCTCTTGGCTTTCTGAGTGTCATTCGAGACACATTCGAAGTCAAAATACGTGATATTTGTTTTTAAAAATAGCGACTTAAATGATTTTATTTATCAATAAACTCTTAAGTTGAAGAACAGTGTGTGCTGACGAGCCATGACGGATAATTCTGAAAAGCTAATATTTGTTTCTTCCTTTTTTCTTATAATTTATTTCCAATAATTATTTTTTACTTTATAATATAAAATCCTTTAAAGCCCGACTTCCATATTTCTGTATTTAATTTCTTTATGTATATTCTGAGAAATCTTGTTCCTCAATTTCCTGTAATCACTTAACATCATAACCCTTAAGCTAGTCACACATATACACACACCCACTAAGTAAATACGATATATGTAGAGCGAGTGTATCACCGTCCTTTACACTCATGTAGCAGTGTCTTGCTCTAAATATATCCTATCTGTTTAGCGCGTGATGCACTTTAGTACAATTTTACTGCAGTGATTTCTCCTTCCATTCAGTTTTTCATTTCAAACCTTTCGGAGTTACCATATAAAACATTTTTTTTAATAAGCGACCATAATTATATTCTCTTGTTTAGTCGCAATATACAAAGCGTGCGCGGATCTGTACTTCTGTTATTATATAAACTCCATTATCACATCAATTATTTGTTTCTTTACTTTTTACTAAAACTATAAAAATTCGCTATAATTATATAATTATGGTATGCTTATTATAAATATTGCCCTAAAATTACACGTCCATTTATATATGTAATAGAATAGGATATAACAAATAATACATAGTAGTTAATAATACATAGTAGGTACAACTAAACATTTTTGGTGCCATAACTAAATTACAAAATAAACATAATGGTCAATATATCTAAAATATTTGGTAGATATTATATGATAAATATAGGTATGTTCATAGCCTATGTTTAAAAAAAATATTTGGCGCTGAACCGGTGCATGACCGATTTCTTTTTTTTTTTTCAGTTCTGGCTCTCGCGAAATGGCAAGACAATAAGTCTTTCAAAATTAAGGTGACATACACAAGTCTATCATACAGACTTTTGTTACATTAATTTTGTTCAAAACTGAGTTAAGTCAGTTTCAGCATGTTCATTTCGTCCATGCACTATTAACACCTCGCATGCCGCGACCTGTCTACCAAGCGCAATACAAGCTTGTTACAAAGCACTGTCTTACACCATTTACTTTCTTAACGTAGACTCACCATAAAAACACAATTTCTTTAAATGTACTAACTTAGGCTCAATTCACACACAGACACCTACGACATTGAGCGAAAGCGTGCGACCAAACGCAAAACGACTATTTTGCGCCGAAGGTCTCGTCCCATTATAAAATTCTTTTATGATCTAGGTACATTCAACAAGAAAACTCCAAAAATACAAATTCCGAGACAACTAAAAGTGTAGAAAAAGGAATTTGAGCGGTCTACAATGGTCGTGCCTGTCGCTACGAATTGTTAAGCCGTTATACGCGATAGCTTCTCGAAATTGTTCAGACCACTCAAGCTATGTACGTCAATATTGTCAATAATGAAGTTATAACATTGCATATATTTTGGCTCTCCGTAAAAAGTAACTTAAGTAGCATGCTGCCATGCTACTTAAGTTACTTTTTACGGCGTCGCTTCCTTAACATCGTGTAAATTGAGCCATAGGGTGGCCATAGGAGTGGCCACCACTGCCGCATTGGCTACAAGTAATAATGTGGTGCTCCAATACTAATGGGATTATCAACTACCGAATCCAAATTTTAGATGTTGCTACTGGTCTGTTGTTGAAGATCTTTTTATTCTTATTTTACGACCCTGGATACCAGTTCTTTATAGTCAAAGACTTTTATATTTTAATTTTTCGTTTTTATCCCAGTTTGCCGAAAAATGTGCAAATTTTACTTTTGAATGATTTTAGGAACGGTGTAGTCCTGGCACATCCGACAAGCTTTGAGTTAACAACCCTGTTAGCGGAACTTATAAAATCTTCTTGAGTTTCCTTCATAAGCCTCAATATTTTTTACATAGATTAACATTAATACATCTTTAGTTTCATTACGTTTCACTAGTGTCAAATTGGTATTTTATGTTAAAAATATGATATCATTAAGGTCATAGCCATGTTAATCTTTGCAATAACACAAGTATAAAAAACAAAAGCAGTTGGTAAATAACCAATAAAGTATTGCAAGACACAAAATATCTTCTCTATTCCATTATCGCTGGGTAGTTTGGAATACTTTATCTACTGAGCTGCAAAAGGCGCTTCTGGAGACACAGTAGACGTTATTAGTAAATTTTTTTTGGAAGTATCGTACTTTGAATCGTACCAAATATCTAAATATCAATTAAATTTGTTAATAACATATTTAAATTATAATATATCATGGCAATCTCTAACCTATCGCTTATTATGTCATATCAGTTCCATGCCTCTGTAGAGTTGTACTAGTAAAAGCAAGTATTTTTGGCATAATTGTTCATTTTTCAGTCTCCGCTTACGAGATGGCGTTATACATAAATATGTCACTAATAAACAAAAACGGTTATATTGTTCTTCTTTGGTATTTTAAATAACATAATATTTAATATTTATTTTTGTATTCAATAAACACTTTTCTCTTACCTAACTGGGGCCTCAAAAGTAATTCTTAACATTAATTACACAATTTGTAAAATTATAAAAAATGTGAAATAAAGTAAAAATGACGCATTTTCCCATCATACCTTTAAATTGGTGTTTTATTTGAGCGATAACTTCCAGCTTATGTTTTCATAAAATATTCAATACACATTAGACAACAAAACACGCGATACAGGTAACGGGGCGTCCATTAATTACGTGAGGCGTTCAGGGGGAGAGGATCGAGCCGAAACTTACTAAATCTCACCTGGGGAAGACGCGGGGGGGGGGGGCGTGATATTTGCCAAGACACCGGTCTTGGCAAATATCACGCCACCTAACGAAAACGAGAGATGAAGCGAAGACAGTACTCAGACACATTTTAGGGGCCTCGTGATGTGCGCAAGTGAGATGGAAAGCACTTTCTATCTCACTGGTACACATTGAAATGCGCCTGGATGAGTATTGCGTTCGTCTCAACTCGCGCTGCATTACCTGCACCGCGTTTTTTGCTGTGTATTGATGTTGTAGAATGGGTAAAAACAAACATTTTTATTTTATTTTTCGGGCCATATAAATTGTCTTAAATTATTTATGATAGATTAAAATTCATTTAACATATACTACGTCTGACTGCAGTTTCTATGGAGTTAGGAGTTACACAGAATTTAGCAATAAAATAAATGGGGCTTAACATAGTTATCGAATTTATAAATTAAACATTTACTTTTTGTTTGCCCAGTGTATAAGTATCGGAACATGTACAGTCACCTATAAAAGTGCAAACACATTCAACCGATTAAAATTTATCTATGAATAATATACATAATCTAATCTTCCACACAACATCGGGGCAAGTAATTTTTATTGCATAGATATATGGACTTATGCAGGTGTATTTAAAGAACAGCTTCTAATTTAACATACGACTAACTAATTGAAATATAACTTAGATTGGTTTTAGGGCAAAATTTGAAATGAAAACCAACAACACAACTTGTGGCCCCGTTTCTTGAAATGCTACAGAATTTGGAATGAAGACGGGACGGGCGCATTTACACAAGATTTAATTAACAGTTTAAGTAACACTCATAACTACAACATAGTTATTGCTACTATTAAATATTGATCATATACGCAGATGAATAACTTTTATATACTTCTTCAACTTCAACATAATATCATGTCGAAAGTTCGGACCGCTTTTTAATATATTAATTCATTTCCAACAACACAATATACGAGTTATATTTCATTAAAAAATAGACAGTAACCTGATTTTATTTGTACGGTCAGCGTCATAAGTATATCAAGGCTTACTTTAAAAAAAATTGATTATAAAGTAATTTATGAAAATGGAGGCAGTAGGCTGTATATTCCTAACTACATCATTTTATTTAATCTGAATATATTTTTTTAAACATACGAAATTAACAGTGTTCTAATAACATCAGACGTATTTATGCAGATAAGTTCTTAATATTCACGTCCTGCACGTGCAGTATTAACAATATAGAACTGATGAAATATAATCATGACATGACCCCATGTCTTCTATTATATGAGCATAATGCACAAACATCGTGAGATTTGAGGCGTGCAGTAAATATAAAATACTTAAAGAAAAAATTACGATAACTACGTAGATTATTCACTGGCCGAGACTAGCCCGGCCACGTATATCGCGAAAGATAGAAAAATTAAAAAAGAATCTAAGAAACATCTTCCAAATGTATGGATCCGTCATAATTTTAACAATGTGCGAAGTCGAAAAATGAAACGCGGAGGACGCGTTACACATGCATACATTTTCGGCATGCTTCATTGAGGAAAGAAGCCTTACACAACAAACACATTACAAACTCAGATGAGGATATTTTTTTTAGAATAAAGTACTAATCGACCTTTGTGAAGAATTATACTCTACGTAAATATATTTCTTGGCACTATGATTGCGCAAGTCGAGACTTATTATATAGATCTATTATTCGCACGACAAATTGTCAAAAATATAGTGTTTGGAATTCGCAGCGAAAATTTCGAAATTTTAATATACATTGAAAGCATATCCTATGCACGCAAATCCTAGTTGTCACAAAGAACCCGGACAACTAATCATTTTTATTAACCTAATAGCAAACAATAATAATATATTACTACAGACAATGACCCTTTCCATACAATAGTGTTCAAGGATTACATTACCAAGAAAATGGGTCCTTTGGAAAATGGAAAAACTTATGTCAAAACTTTTTTGTCGCACTCTACTAATATTTAGGTGCTAGTTAACCTATAGCTGGTATTGCGTAACATTTCGCAAACCATACGTTCATGACTTTATTGTATGTGTCAGTCCATCATCTCGTTTTTACACCAAGTATTTTTTTATTTTATCGTAACATAATGCGTCGATTTGAGTTCAGTAAGTTATCAAGTTATTAATTTTCAGTTACAAAATTAACTAGCGAATTTCAGACAATTTTGAAATTGAAAATCCACGAAACTGCAGCCGCTAAACCAAAACTTCTATTGTCTTATTAATTATTACTACTCTTACTCTTATCTACACTACTAGGACTACCGCACATGATGTTACCTGAATTGTGTCTAGTTTTCCTTTGGCCGTCGACGTCAACTTCTGTACCTGCAGCGACTGACGTCAAAGCTACTGTTTTATCAAAATCAATGGTGGTATACCCTATAGTAGCTGAAGGAGTAGATCCTGGAGCGGTTGCCAGCATTGGCTTCTCGATGCTACCCTGAGAAACGAGCCTACCGCGAGGCTGAGACGAACACGACGCTGTGCTCTCATTGCGTGAACTAGTTATTGATTGAGTCTCAGGAGAAACTAAGTCCCTTGAGGCCTTTATAGTTTCCTTGCTGGAGTCAATATCAAGCACTGCATAGTTTACTTCTAACTCCTCAACGGGCGACATAGACGTGTAAGTATCGGATTCCGAAAACTTATGATGGTGGTCCGAAGTTGTGGAAAAATTCTGTTTATCGCCACTGTCAGCCAAAGACAAATTTGCATATGTATTGACTTCCATTTTTGTACCAACGTTCAAGTTACAGTACTCCACAGCTTTCGGCGTCAATGGGGTTGTCGGTGCTGAGTCATTTTTATATGCGTCCGACGCATTTTTGTCAGTTGGTACAATGTTCATGTACAATCGCGCTAATTCCTGTTGTTCAATACTTAGGTGAGCATAATGCTCACTGGAACTGCTTAAGGTTGGTGACAGCGGAGTCGGCTTGTTGTTAATATTATCATTGATATATCTACTTTCTAAAAAGCGTGTTTCATCTTCTATATCTCTCATTGTGCTTATAACAGTTTCTTGGCGTAAACTGTTTCTCAATATAGCCAGATCTCTATTGAGATCATTACTATAAACGTGTTGAGGGTCTGTGGTTTCTGCTTGGTTATTATTATGTTCTCTTTTGAAGTCCCTTACTTGGTACACGTTAGCGACCTGATTGTTGTTTGTTTGCGAGCGTGGGTATAGCGGCATTACTTCTAGTATATCTGCACTAGAGGGCGACCTCGGCGACTGTGCAGCCATACGAACACCAGGATGTGGTAGATTGTTTGAGAAATTGTTGTTAGCGGCTTGTGTTCTGTTTTCGGGTTGGCCATTGTCGATTGAAGAGCGATGCACGACGCTGGCATGTAGCGTTTGCCTACCTTGTGGAGAAGGACTTAGCCCCGACACTGGATAAGTAACAGAGTCGTGCATAACATTCCTTACTTGAATTTGGTGCTGAAGGCTGCGAAATAGTACTGAAGCTCTGCGACATCTAAACCCATAAATTCCTTCGCCAGTTTCACATCTTCTTCCTGAAAACAAATAAATGCAGATTGTCATTACTATGAATGTAATTGAATAAGTAATATATATTTTTATAAAAATATTTCAGACATATTAATGATAGACCTATTAATAAAATATTCATTACTTATATTGTGACTTCAGATAAATCTTTTATTTTAATCACATTTCCAAATTTAATTCCATAATATTATTAAAAAACACATGAGAAATCATAGTCAATTAATTCGTTAGTGCAGTATTTGTCGCGATAGGGAGTGTAGACATTCATTCTGATGAAGATTTCGTATTCCGCATGAGATCGACTTACCCGACAAAAATACCTGAGTGACCCATTTAATTAATTATTTATATACTTTCTATCATTTTTACAATTTTTTGATTTCATATTATAATGTACATTACCTATATAACATACCGTGGTCGGGAATGATGTATCAGGGTTCTAATCTATCTTCTATAATATAAAAATGAATCGCTGAATGTGTTGCTAAGCGCAAATCTTGAAAACAGCTGAACCGATTTCGCTAATCCTTGTTTTTTTACAATATTTCTTTAAGTACGAGGACGGTTTTTACGCAGTGAAAATTTAAAAAAATTGCCTGAAAAGTCTAAAAACAAAACTTTTATACTCCCATACAAACCATTCGTAATAAATACTTAAAAGTCAATTTGAACTTTAATACCACACCATAACATTCAAGTGTTAGTGGAGAGGTTCCGGGAAGGCAAAACAATTGCTAAGTGCAAAACTCGAGAATGGCTCAACCAATTCTGCTTTATAGCAGTACCATCAGAAAATAAAACCACTTTCTACCCGTGCGAAGCCGGGGCGGGGCAGCTAGTGGAGAATAGTATAATAGTAGTACATATGTTGATCAAGACAATAACAAAAATACGTCATGGAAAAAATGCTTTAGAATGTATGAAAACATCCGCCTGATCATGTGATAATAATAAACACGAGCGTGGTTCAACACAGTGTATAACTGTTCCAACGCGACGCACGCAGCTGTGAACCTATGGTGCCCTTGCTAGTCGGTAATTCAAAGGTTTCGTTGGTGTTCTTGCGCGGACAAAGAAGACACCGGCCTCCGCGCGACATGTGCCCGCCAGTGCCCACAGCGCCGGCCGCCGCCTATTGAGTGCCTGCCTGCCTGTTTGCGACTCACACATAACTGTGCATGACGTAACATAAGTAATACTAATCATTGAATTCATAAATATCTCAAATAAATCAGTGTGTATCTACAAGTTTTGTTTGTAATTAGTGTTCTAATTAGCAGTGTCAAGTCAAAAGTCAAGCACGGCTTTGACTTTTGACTTGATTTGAATTGATTAAGGCAATGGTGTAATTAGTCTATGACGATAACTTTAAATTAAAAAAAAAATGGCCTGTCTCGCTCCACACTGTATGAAAATATGCAGTTCTTGGTTTTGGATGTCAGATTTTTAATTATGGATTTTGGGTTTGGATTTAAATTTGGATTTCGGATGCTTTTACTTTGATTTTGATTATTTGTTTCTGCACATTGAGTTAATTTGGTCCAACATGAGACATAGGAACCTACTTCAGCAACTACAGATTATATTTTTGTAATGCATAAAATTGATAAAACATTTATACAAGTTTATTCTTCATATATCAAATAATTAAATAATCAAATATAATACTGATGTGAGACATTATAATAAATAAATAAATTCTATTAAATGGATCACTCACATATATTTGTCAGGAAAGCCGACTAGTTTCGATCTCAAACGGAGACCTTCATCAGGGCGAGTGTCCAAACGCTACAATAAATAAATTTATTATGGGTATTATTAAAATAAATTTATTTATTGTTTGTCATTCTCTGTCAATCGACACAATGTGTATAAGATACTACAGAGTTCCATTAAAAATTTTCAACCAAATTTTTATTGAATTGTAATTGTAAGAATGATTAATTACATAGAACTGACAGTGATGTACAAGTGAGCTAAGAAGGTAAGTAACCCGGTACTCAGATTAAGGATCAAAACTGAATGAATGAATTTATACAATTTATTTACATCACTAGTTTGGTACAATTACAGCCTCTAAAGCAAAAATGTAAAAATGTTTTACTCTAATTTATAGTCCAGGTTCGTTATTTATCCCTTTTGACTGTAGTACCTTTGTAAGCACTGTCAACATAATATATTCTTATAGAGGTAAATATTGAAATCCTTATACATTCCACTAAACAAATTATATAAGTTGATGAGTCTGAAATCATCCGAGCTGTGCGAGTTAAGTGGAAAAGTTGAGGATGTCACACAATTGTTGGTGATGTGTGGCCGATATGTAACACTGAGAAACAAAATATAGCCAAACACAAACTTATGTAATGGCACTATTAATATTAACACTATCTTAAGTAATCCTCATTCAAGTGATGCAAAGAAATTCTACCTCTTTGTATCACTTGCTGTGAGGTATAGAGAGTGAATTTGAGTAAACAGCGTATGGCATATTCAAACCTAATGACTAAATGTCTCTAAAATTAAGATTGAAAAAAAAAGATAAAATATGGATTGTAATAAACAATCATGAATGTATTTCAATGTTTTAAATAAGCTGCCTCCCCGCAGTTGAGCAGCATGGTGGAGTATGCTCCAAACTCTTTTGATCGAGAGGAGACCCATATCCTCACAGTGGGATGATTGTGTGTTGAGAAATAAGCCATGTAATCGTAAGAAGTATGCCAAAATAAGCTGTAAGCTTTTGCAGTCAAGGTTTGTAAGTGCAGTATTAACAATGGTATTGTTGGAAACAAAACATGCATATATTTGATATTAAAATGTTCCCAAAATTACTTTCCAGATGATGAGTAGTACAGAAAAATAAATTAAAGAATTTTTTAATGTCATATATAATACACTTTTTTTAAAGTTAAAGATATGGTAATGAATGTTGACCATACATACCAATTATATTGTCTTACCTGATTCAAAGCTAAATACATCCGCATCAAATCCATAACGCCGGAGAGAGTGCAGAGGCCACTTAATGGAATCTCTACCTTCTCTATACAGGATGATATCAGAATCCGTGATTTCCAACTGCCCTTGATATAGATCTATATTGTTATCGTTAATATGAACGACGCGAAAAATATTTGGGTGAATATC
This sequence comes from Hypsopygia costalis, assembly GCA_937001555.2. NCBI lineage: Eukaryota > Metazoa > Arthropoda > Insecta > Lepidoptera > Pyralidae > Hypsopygia > Hypsopygia costalis. Next base: position 22,661,587 of record OW443338.2, on the reverse strand, counting down.
CGCAGACTCCTTTTTGCTCTGTAGACACCCCATCGCTAATCACAGGTATTCAACACAATGTATAAACATTATAATCGTTAAACATAATTGATAAATAATTTCATAGGCACGGAATTATTCCATAGGACGTTAATTTCGTCGATTTCATTTTCATTACGAATATAATTCTTGATAATCTTGAGTTTGATCTGGAATAGTACACACGCAACGCACTTCATGAAAACTTATTTGATACGAGTAAAACTAAATAATTTGTAAATGAAAGTATTATAATGAAAATCCAAGGAATGTTTTGTATTTTAATTGTACTTTTGAGCCTTTCTGACCCGACGTAAACATTATAGCATAAAATTTAGCCTTTTCGTTCGTTACTCGCTCGATGACTTGACAGTTGACAGATTTCCTACGTATGACATTTTTAAATGCCTTGTCTTCTTCATGGTCTTTCCTTTTCTTTTTTGTTACATTTTGGCTATCACTCTGGAACCAAATAATATATTTGCATTTGTATAATTTCATCGTCCTGGCACAAAGGAGATAGGTACAGAAGTTAACATTATATTATATACATACTAGCTGACCCCCGCAACTTCATCTGCGTGTGAGCGAAACTTAGTAGCAAAGGCCTACAGAACAGTTACAGCGGGTGACACTCGCGTTGGAACTGTCTAATGCGTTCCGAGATTCCATGTGCCTGAGCCTTTGTCTGAGCCCTAGGATGTCTTTAGGTGTGTGTGTATTCTTGGAGCACGTTTAGTATGTGTCTTTACTTCTGCACCTATCTCTTTTGTAGTCCCGACTTCAGGGATATACCGAAAAATATTTCCCAGGCAATTTTTTATCACTAGGAACAACTCGACAGCGGCGACTTTAAACACCTAATCAAAGATTACTTTAATTTCATGTACTCTAATAACCACTTGCGCTATATTACACTATCTATACTATGAATAAATATCAATAACTATACAGTAAATTTTAAAAGAAGCTAGAAATCAGAATCGAAGATTCTCAGCTGTACAGCAGCGTCATATGCAAACAGTGAAAACCTAAAGACAAATTGATAGTTTCTATTGCAATCACACAAGTAAAGCGGCAAGTTACACCCAAAGAGTAAAGTAAGGTTACACCCTCTTTTTATCCTCTCTTTACCAATTTCACTATCAGTTGTTAAGCTGGGTCTCCTGCAAATGTTTTTCTAAATATTTTGCACAAACATTTAAACAAAGAGATGTGGCCATAATATGCCATTTATGACATTGTTCGGCTCTTTGTTTCGATGTTTCACAGATTGTTTGGAACATTGGCAGGAGACTCAGCAAACACAAATCTGCACTGGACGGCTGGGTCCAAATGGTTTCCCATTTAGTTAAGATAATTACATTCAATATCTTTGAACATTACGGTGTCCACCGTAGACAGAGTCTGTCTACGGTCACAGTATTACTATTTTTACGGTGTCCACAAAGATCTGTGTATTTTAAAGATATTTGATTCTATGATCTTTGGGTGTCCAACAGTTTAGTGATGTGAAATGTTGCTTATGTTGTGTCAACAATCGATTTTTTTTGCCACCCGTTGAAAGTGCTACCGGAAGTGTGTTGATTTACTCTGCTCTTTATAAAGCAGAATGCTAGGTGTGCGAAAATAAAACACGTCGGTAAATCTCGTGTGAAAACTTGATCATAGCAAAATATTTATAAGTTTGATACCGCTGCATGTTACTTTTACATGATTCGGAACATGTTCGTTTTATAAAACGCCGAACAGAGCAGACAGAAAAAAAAGACTAAAAAAAATTGCGGGTTTGCGGAGGCCAGAATTTACAAGTTATCCAAATGCCACGGATTTGGCTTGCCAACTGTCATTTTATCAGCAGCCGATACCGACTTAACGTGCTCTCCGAAGCAAGGAGGAGTTCGATATAAATAAACTCTTCATAGGTAAGCTACAGTAAACGTTGCTTAACTTAAGTGATTTTAGACTAGTACACGTATACGACTCCATCGAGCTCCTTGGTCATCCAGTTGCTACAGTATAGTGTGTTTTTTTTTTTTTTAACTAGGTATATTTATGTTCTCAGGAGACGAAGAATTCTTATGAAAGAAATCTCTTTCTTATGAAAGAAAGAAAATAAGAAAGTTTTCGGAAAATTTTAAAATTTATGAAACTGAACCACCATATTAACTTTTCTAATGTAACTTTATGGCGTTTGACAGAACTTTCATGTCAGTCATTTGACAGCGTACGCGAAACCAAGAATTCAATAGGTATCAAAGAGTAAAGTAAATCTGGAAATCGAGCTCAAGGGTGACGGGGCGGCGTTACTCTACAATTCAACCTTTGATTCCATCTAAACCCTGGTTCCATAAAATTGTCACATCTAGGAGGACTACCACAACAATATGTCGCATTCGTTTTGGTCACTGTTGTATTGCTACACATTTGAGACGTCTAAGAATCCTTGACTCCTCCATCTGTGAGTGTGGACTTGAAGAAGAGAATATCAACCATATCTTCTTTGCTTGTAACAAATATGATCGCCATGCTTTTATAAATTCCCTCATTGAATATAAACATTCATTTCCGACTAGTATTGAATGTATAATATCATCTTTAAATCCATTCTATGTAAATATAATTTCAGAGTTCATTTCTGTAAATAACATTAAAATCTAAAACTAGCAATAGATGATGGTAATATCATAGTATACAGTATTCTCATCCAAGTAAGTAACAAGTTAAGTTGGTAGGTAAGTAGTTTTGTTTTGGTTTCAGGTCTGGAGTTACGCATCTTCCAAATTCTAAAATTCTATATTGGTTACTCTAATTTTCACTTGACGTTGATAAAGTAACATAATGCCATAAGGGAAAAAAAAAAAAAAAAAAAAGAGTAAAGTAAGTACATATATGTATTCATACTTAGGAAGACAGAACAATGTCTGTCGGGTTAACTGGTAATATTATATAAATAATTTATTGATGAACAGTAGGTACTTTATTTCCCGCGAGTTAGCAACGTTACTGTTAAAGTGTTTTTGTTTTCGAAGTTGCGGTTTTTAAATCATGCACAGAATGCACATACCCAATTTTTATTTTATTTTATTAAATTTAACTACAGCATTGAATGAAAATGCTCTTTATTCACGATGAGGGAAACGTTCCCCGTCTTTGTTCGTTATCGTGAGGAGTAATAAATAGTCCATAAGAAATGCCTAACTACTCTCTATTTAAAAACCATCCTGTATAGTATATATGTACATAATAATTTTTGGACGGTTATAAAACTGATGGTTTTATCACCGTCCAATACCCGTTGCCGGCTATTATATAAATATTTTTATCTACTATCATACTAAAATTTAGAGACTAAAACACTAAACACAGAATCTTAATGTCAGTCTTTTATGCACAAGCCATCAAAATAAATTCGTTAAGAACAGCTGTATCGAAAAATAACTTTTTTCCATTTCGATACAACAGCAAACAGGTTGCAATGCAAACAATGTATTGGAACTTTGCAAAAATTTTCTACATACTCAATCTGTGATCGCGGCGCTGCGCGGCGCATCGTGCACCGCACCACGCATGCTCGAGTAAAAATTGAAGCTGTTAAATTAACTTTATGGTTTTATTTAAAATAAAATATTTTAGTTATAATATTGAAACTGCACATAATTAAGTCTTATAATACTCGTGTGATCTATTATCAAATTCACCTTCGGCTCATGTGATAAACTCACACTCGTATTTTAAGTACCCTTATTATGCAACAGTTTCATAAACTGTTATTAGTGTTATCTAAGAGCGTTCAAAATCAGTTTTTAATTACGGTTTTCTAATTAAACCAAAATAATAAAATTATTTTTTGATGAACAGTTTGTATGACGCCGCATGCACACATCCTCATTCACGCTCTGCATATATCTACATTGTTTATTTAGTAGTACGTTAGTACTATTACTGCTTTATACTGTGGTAGTAGCACAGTTTATGTTAGTAGAATATTTTTATGGAATGGCCGGGGTGTTATAACACAGAATATAGCACGCAATATGATAATTTTGGGGTGTAAGACGGTCAATACCATTTTTAGAGCCTAAGTCTATCTTTCTGCACGTTTTGTATCATGAAGACTAGCTAACGTGGTTACGGCGAAAGAGATATAAAACATGTTCACCTCACAGGAGACTGCAGCCATTGTTATTACAATACCCTTCAGGATTGATGTGTTCTTGCGAGGGACTAAGCTGAGATCATCAGACGTAAGGGAATGATGCGTCTGTACCAGAGGCGGATTTGTACTCTTGGCCGCCCTAGGCCGTGTCTTGGCCGCCCTAGGTCGTATCGTGGACGCTTTACGCTGTATGTTGTTTCTTTTTAGATGACTCTTTAATCCTTATTAAATAGTATCTTCGCCGTGTGGTTTCCGGCAGACTAGAATAGAAACACTCCGTTTCTTCCCGTGGATATCGTACAAGGCGACTAAGGGAAATACATTATCAAAATATCGATCAGGCCTCCCCAACCCGTTTGGCCAGCGTGGGGAGTGTAGGCCAAATCCTCCTTCCGTCTAAGGACGGACGAGAGAGGGTCGTGCTCCTGTAGTGGAGACTAAAATGGACCTGATGATAATGAAATAGTATCTTTGTTCTTATTTATCAGCTTCATAAATATATTTACATAATTCTTATCCGGTAAACCGCCATGGCAATCTGTAATTTGTAAGAATTATGTTTCGGTAATACCCTGGTCTGACCGCCCGGCCCCTAACATTTGTCCGCCCTAGGCCCGCCCGGGTTAGTTGGCCTTAAGGAAAATCCGCCGTTGGTCTGTACCTATTCTGTCAGCGCGCAAGCAATGCTCCATGTGTGTACTACACATGGAGCATTGCTTGCGCGCTGGCTTGGCGACTATAAGCTACGGTAAGTTCAGGATCACCATATACTTTTTGAAGTAAAACTTATTTACGCACGGACTTGGGGAGGAAGCTGGTGACTGCGTGACGAGAGCGTTACGAAGAGTGTGATCGGGCGAGGCGAACGGAAGTTGGGCCGGAGATATAGGATTGTGAAGTTAAGAGAGTTATGTTTCTTATAATATTACGGCAAGAGAGAGAGAGGTGCGAGCATACATTTTCTTTCTCTCTTTATCTCAATATATGTACATACATATTCCTAGATGGAGCTAAAGTAGTTTTACTTCAGTCGTGGGGTCTAAAGCGCACTCGTTTTTTTAAATTAAATATATTATTATTAATTCACTAGTAATTTTGCTTCACCTGTGTTAAAATTGACTTTTAAATAGAATAAGTATTTAATCACCATCTTTATAGAACTCGCTGGGAACCGTACAGAGTCATCCAATTATATATTCAGTTCGATGCGGATTAACACAATACTTAGGTAATTTGCACTATAAATATTTCTTGTATCACTAATTTAATAAAATAAATCACATAATTAAAAATAACAATATATTTATAATTTCTATCAATAAAATAAATTCACTGCAAGTTACGTAGCTACTTTACAAATATATGTCCATACGAATACCTACTTACTTAATATTAATTTATTTTAGGAGCTATGATTGAATACATTAATCCAATGAATTAAAATTAAAACTAGTTAATTTATTGTTCGTTTTTAGTTAGGGTTGCTAACCGTCCGTAGTATAGTCCGGGTTTCCCCGGATTTGTCCTCGTCCGTCGTAAAGCATCCGGGGAGCGTCCGGGTGGAGTTTCATTTGTAGTCCAGAGTTAAAAGTTTTAAATCACTACCTCCCGCCCCATTCTGCGAAGAACCATATTGTCACAGAATATAAAAATAGTACTAATTACTTAGTAGGTACCTACTAAAAAACACTGATGACATATCCAGGTTTTAACGCTTCTTGTCCTGGTTTCTAGCGTTCAGAAATGGCAACCCTATTTTTAGTTAGTTACGGCATAATGTATTATACGTTGAATAAGTACTATGCTAAGGTAAACACTTATGTAAGTATTCACACAATTCCATGTTCATTCCTAGGTCTTTCCATGGAGAATTAAAAATTTAAAACACATAATAAAATCATAACTTGATACAAATGATAATTTAAAAATGACATCATCAAAAATTGATAATTTAAAAAAATGTTTCACTGGTGCAAATCGAAGGTAGGTAAGTAACCTAAATAGATTTACTTTTTATCATTCTTTTTGGCAGTGGTAGCAAGAGCACGATACCGCGGATTTGAATATTAATTTTCTTTCTCCGTCTAAACATAAAAGTTTGACTGGAACCTGTGAACAATAAATAAATTATTTAAATATTTTTTTAATATTTCTGGACAATTTACACAGCGACATCTAGTCCCAAATGAAGCGTAAAGCTTGTATTATGGGTACTAGACAAATGATTAATGTCATCATCAGATCCATTTTAGTCTCCACTACAGGAGCACGACCCTCTCTCGTGCGTCCTAGACGGAAGGAGGATTTGGCCTACACTCCCCACGCTGGCCAGACGGGTTGGGTTAGAAAATGATTACTGTACATAAATTAATTTTTATTGTAAATACCACATACTCATAATACTTACACAGAAAACATCCAGACCAAGACATACAGACATGTTCGTGCACACAATTGTTTGTCTTGTGCGGGTATCGAACCCGCGACCTCGGAGTTTACTTAGGGTACTAGGGTACTTACCTAACTGATAAGTACCCTAGGTAATTCCACAACAAATATTTTTTGTATTTTTTGTAAACAACATGCCGTATAACTTAAATAGGTGTTTTTGAAAGTAAGCATTCAGCGCTATTTTAACACGAGATACCTTCAAAAACAGTTGTGAACTGGGTAGAGCCTATCATTAATGTAATGCGTTATGCAGCGATAAAGACGCAATAGGGACGTTGAGCCTACTTTGATTATTGACGTGAATACGTCTTAGAAATTGGTTCCATATGGAAGCAATTAAAAAAAAAACGAATGATAACTAAATCGGGGGATAGCTACGAATCTAACATCGCCATCCTAAATTCTATCACACTACTGGATAGATGAACGATCAAAGAATTTGTTACGCTAAGTAAGGACTATAGAACATCGCGTGCCATGTGAGGGGGAAGCGCTGCCAATTTGAGATTATTTTAGTGCATATAACGAACACACGGCCGTGTTAACCAACCCAAGTTGAACCCAAGTTTCAAACTAATAAATCCAATCAGAGATCGCTACCAGTTAAATGATTTGAGCTTGGGACGTGTAAAAAAATTTAAAGTGCGGTAAATAAATGAATATTTTTAACAATTTATAATTCACACTGAGTCTCACTACACATATTCATTGCCACAAACTACTTATTTGGTTTACCAGCCCCCTTACCACCATCTCTTATTGCGATTCAATAATTGAATAGATTGCTTATTCATATCAATGAATAAGCGACTCTATTCCATTTGAAATAGAGTCGCTTATTCATTGGTATAAATAAGCTTTCTATTCAGTTATTGAATCGCAATAAGAGGTGGTGGTAAGGGGGCTGGAGGCTACATGCTAGGCAAACATGCTAGTTACTTACATCTTCAGATTCCATAATATTACAACACTGTCCAAGAGAAGTAACAGGGTGTCGCTTAAAACCTAGCATAATGCTGGGTAATGACCACGATTCACAGAAACCTCGGCATGCATTAGTCGTGATTTTAAATTGGAGACAATCTGGTATATTAATGTTTCTCGTATGCCCTGTGGAAAGGTGTATAATTATTAATTTAATAGATATATCTATTGAAGCTCCATTGTCACACTTTTTAGCTTTTTATTTTTATTTGGAAGTCACTAATAATTAAATGAACGTTACTGCTAACCAATTCGATGACAACCAGGTCTTCGCCATGAATCAATGGCAAGAATGTGACCAAGAGATATCAGCAACAACATATATCTGAGAAGCATATTTAATGATAGCTTCGTGTCCTTAAAATATCAAATCATCTACTTCTTTCCTTTGTAGTAGTATAATCACACCGTAAGAACTAAATGAAAGCTGTTCATGATATTTCCTTTTTATTCTATCTAAAGCAGGAGTCGCAAACTCGTTTTGTCATTTTATTTTATTTATACTTTTATGCTATTCTAGCTGACCCGGCCAACTTCGTACCGCCTAACAGTCACATAATGTCGTGTTACTTATTAGTTGAACTAAATTTATGACTTTATGGAAGTAATATAATGAATCGAAAATGTCAAATCAATTGGTCTCACTTTTACGTCGCAAAAGTGTGGGTTGGGTTGAGAATTGTTTTGTGGATTAAGATATCGGCCCAACCGTTCTTGAGTTATAAGTGTTCGAACAAATCAGACTTTGTTATAATATATGTATAGATACTTATAATAATATTATGAAGAGGTAGGTTTGTGAGTTTGTGCGGTTGTAGGGGGTAATCTCTGGATCTACAGAACCGATTTTGAAAATTCTTTCACCAATAGAAAGACACCTTATTTTTGAGTATCATAAATACGTATCATAGGCTATATTTATATTAAGCCGAAAAATTAAGAGGGTTTTCGTAAAAAAGTTTACCACTCAATGAAGTGGGCACGGGTCAGCTATTGTTTACTATAGTCATCTAAATTCACCTACTTACGAAAACAATTAATAATATTCTCAATATAGCTATGAATAATCATAGCTTGCAAAATACGACAAAGGATTACTACAAGAAACTGCATATTTGAAAACTGTTCACAAGAAATTGGTTTTGCAGCAAATATTTTATTTATTTTTACCCAATAAACCCTAATGAAACTTGCTTTATAAATAATCTATATAAATAAAGATGAATGTTGCTAAGCGCAATACTCGAGAACGGCTCGACCAATTCTGATAATTTTCGTTTTTATATTTTCGTTAAGGTATAAGGAAGGTTTATATGGAGAGAAAAGATAAAAAAAAAATACCACTTTAAAAATAAAATACCACTTTCTATGCGTGCGAAGCCGGGGCGGTGGTGGTTAATTTATTTTTTCACTAGCGGGCAGCTAGTGAAAAAATAAATTAACCACCACCGCCACCGAAGGAAGAAGTTGGCAGCGAGGGTGGCAGCGCGCGAGCAAACTTCATGTCGGCGGCGGTCATGTGGGATGGACCGTATGTTATTTGCCACCCGACGTAGTATAAAAAAAATTCTCTTTTTTGAATTTGATTAAAAATATTATAGCTATATACCTAATTATATACTGTACGATGGTGGGTACTTCCTTAGTAGGTTCGACATGACATGATATCGTCCCTACCTCTCTTTCGATAGAGCCTCATTAGTTAGTCAGCAGGGTGCACTATGTGTATGTGAGGTGGCTTTGGCTTTGAAGATGGTAACCGTAAACTGTAAACATATAGTAAAAATCGCAACGCATGTTTGCAACATCTGACTGCAATAATAACAAGGCATGCAAATGAAGGGGATGATAAAGTTTCATCTCATAAACCAAATTGTCACTGACGTACATAAATTAAACGGAGTGCCTACTTGTTCTGCACAAGACACATTAACTGTAAATAATTTTATGTGAGCACACCCCGTCATCAGCATCGCTACAAATAGACTTAGTCGTACCGAGAACAAAGACCTCGCGATTGTTTTCCAAATTAATTTCGATATCTCAAACTACTGAATTAATTACAATGTTCAGTAAATATGTAAATTGTATTTGTATGTATTACCAATGGTATAAGTAATAGTACTACGTACAGTATAGTCTCTCTCTCAAGGCGACCTACCCCCTTACCACCATTTCTTATTGCGATTCAATAATTGAATAGATTGCTTATTCATACCAATGAATAAGCGACTCTATTCCATTTGAAATAGAGTCGCTTATTCATTGGTATGAATAAGCATTCTATTCAGTTATTGAATCACAATAAGAGATGGTAGTAAGGGGGCTGACCTATCCCCTCTGAGTCGAATGTGAAACCGATCGCAAGGGCTGCCGCCCGGCGGCGCGGCGGCGCCGCCTACGAAAATTCGTTCGTAGTATCAACGACGATAAATTTTTTTAAGTATTAACGTTAGTACTATTACTTATACTGTGGTATTAATCTATTCTCTTCTTGGAATTTTTGGAAGTTGAATATTCTATATTTTTATATATATAATAGACAAGAAGATTTTTGTTTTCGAAAAATACGCCACCATTTTAATATGCATTATTTATATTTGCAATATTAATATGCATTATTTTTATTTAAACGATATTTTGCCAATGGGAGATATATCAATTATTTTTTATACAGTGTGTCCAGGGATAAAGTGTAACCCTGGAAAAGGGTGAAAATAGACCAAAAATTATCGACAAAATAATATATAAAAAAAAAAACTAAAAAATAAAAGACATTTTTTTTTTCATTAATTAAGATTTTTATTTTCCACTAAGGACTCTTATGTAGATATATTGAAAAGTTTCAGAGAAAAAAAAAACAAAATATATGCTCCCCGTGGTTCGGTATACACGACCGTCGACGTATGTTTTTTTTTGCTGTGATTTTGTACTTATCTGGAGCAGTACATTATAATAGTAATATTACGCATATACGAGTATGTGCTTCTGTTGAAAATCCGTTATCCACCAGTTGCAATATTTGTAGGTAAGTAATATATTACCAACAAATATGCCATAATAATATAAGTAAACCACATTCTCGTGAGCTTATATGTGTGTGGGGCATGTAAAAAAATATATTGTATGTGTTATTATCGTGTTGCATTGCAAGAGATATTTATGAGTTATGTTGAGTTACTTGATTTGATGACTTTAACTTTTTATCTCGATAAAAGTACTAATTGTAAATTTTTGATAGGTACTTATTTTAATTTGGCTCGTTTTTGTTTAATTAGATATTATTTCAAGTTGTACTCTTTAAATATTATAGAATTAATAAAGCACTTTAATAATAAAATAGTCTTATTTACTTATATATTCAAAATTATTCATATAATTTGGGGTTACCAGTGACCACATGCGGATATAAATTTTCTTCATGCGACTAACTAAGGTTTAAAACCTTCCGGTTCACAACGTCCATTGTTATTTTTAAAACGTCATTTTTAGGGTTCCGTCCCTCAAAAGGAAAAACGGAACCCTTATAAGATCACTTTGTTGTCCGTCTGTCTGTCTGTCTGTCTGTCTGTCTGTCTATCTGTCTGTCAAGAATTTCTACGTCGAGAATGCGTGGAGGTATCAAGCTGAAATTTGAACTGTATACTCAGGTCTACGGTCCCATGAAGTTGTAAAATAATCAAACTGCTAAGTTTACTTAAAAATAAGTTACGGCCGTTTATTCAGCAAAAAACGCATATTTCGACATTCTCAAGGGAATCAAAACCTATAGGGTACTTCCCGTTGACCTAGAACTATGAAATTTGGCAAGTAACATCGTTAAAGACTACAAGTACAGGAATAAATCTCAAAACTATACATTTGTACATAGATCTTAAAAAATAGGGGGTCTATATTTTTTATAGGGTGTCGAAATTTCAAATTCAAACTACTAGTTCAAATGGGGTATCACATGAAAGGGATTGATGTACACATTGCAAAATATATTTTATTTATTTTTTTCGACGCATTATTTCTTATTTATAATGAAAAATATCAAATTTAATATTGATACTACGTGCGGAACCCTCGGTGGGCGAGTCCGACTCGCACTTGTCCGGTTTTTTTTTTACATATACCACACCCCGGTCACTCCATACAAATGTCGCGTCGTTTACTACTACATAAACAAAGACGTCTGTGAAGAGCGTGAATGAGCGTGTGTTCGTGCGGCGCCATACAAACTGTTCCTGATTTGTCTCAGAGGGGAGGTGAGATCGACACGAGAGAGCAGCAGGGAGTGGCTATACTGTACATAGTACTATTACTTATGCTGTGCATATACACATAAGTACACATAGAGTCTATTATAACAGAATGTTCAAACTGTTTGTTACTTTGCTAGTTGCCTAGCAACAAAGCGAGTGCTGGTCACTATATTTTAAGCTGTGTATTTAATTTCATAGTGTTTTCTTGACTATCAACAAAACAGTAATGGATAATACGTATAGAATTTTGAATCTTTTTAATACGAAGCAATACGATGAATGTTTAAAATTGTGTACGGAGGCTCTACAGGCCAAAAGTGATAAAATGATTGAATTTATTCAGATGCGCGCGATGACCGTTCAGGCAAAAATTGCTAATAATGGCTACGAGGAAGTTGAATATTATCCACAAAGCGACGACTTAGTAGCAACTGCCGTGGCTAAAACACCACGGGTAGGCACTTCATTTCAGCGAGAAGTGAAAACAGCTCAACAGCTAAATGCAAGTATTAGATATCTATGAAATTCTATTTCCCTTGTCACGGCTGGACCCTGTTTCGCTATTTCTTTTTACATTGTTTTTGGTATTGTCAGTTGAAGGTTCTTACGAAAGAAAAATTAAGAATGTTGATTGGAAAATTAGAAAAATTAAGAAAACTAAACTTTTCTAATATAACTTTATGTCGTTTGATAGAACTGTCAGTCATTTGACAGATTGCGCGAAACCAATTCGAATCTCAATATTTATTGTTAAGAAGACAGGACAACGTCAGTCGAGTCGTCTGGTAGTCTCTTATTAATTAAGTATAATAGTTTTTTTTACATGCGATTTAAATACACAACAAGTTTACCAGTTTACCTAGGAGACGTAAAAAAGCAAGTTTTTTTTATATTACAACCACAGTGTAAGTATTAGTACTACGTACGGTTTGGCTACTCCTCGCCGCTCTCACGAGTTAACCTCACCTCACCTCTGAGTCGAAACTGGAACCGATTGCAAGGGTTGTCGTCAATACAATAATAATAATACAATACAATTCATTTATTGCTTAAAACATGGTATAAAGGTGGTACATCGTGAAATGTGCGCATGTTTAGCTAATACAATTTAGCATGCAAAATTATTTTGATTATGACATTTGACATTGACAATAATTTAAGTATGTAGTCACTAAAACATATATCTCCAATTAATTATATATACACCATTCGTCAATTATATTGAAATTTAAAACATACAAATGTTTATATACATTCTGATTTAATTTTTATATTCTCGGTCAAATCTTTAATATTATAGAAATTGTATTTCTTTAGCCAATCACATAGTTTGCGTTTAAATAAATTGTAATTAAGCGTTTTTATGTCATTTGGTATCTTATTATAAATGCTGACACACATTGCGATGCAATTTTTTGCATATTTCGCAGACTTAGGTGTATCATACAACACAAGTCTCTGTGGATTCCTTTTTGACGTGACAACGTCTTATAAATTGGTTAGCCGGGTGACACTTCAAGAAACTGGCTCACGTTATGCGCTTACAATGAGAGCGAGTGAAAGGCACGCGTCCCTTCTAAGAGCGAGAGAGACAGACATAAAAAGTGAAAGGCATGCGTCCCTTCCACTCGAAAACATTTTACCACTCAAAGTCGTTGTCACGTAAAACTTTCGCCCGTATACCGACTTTACAGGCAACCAATTTTTTAATCTAGAATTAATTTGACATGATCTTTTGAACAGTTCCGTATTCTTGTATACAAAATTACACACTTCATATATATAGAGCGCTGGTAACGTCAATAAACCCAAATTCCGAAAAGAATGTTTACAGGACTCACCAGGTGGAATTCCGCTCAAAGCTCTGATGCACTTCTTTTGTGCAATGAATGCCCTCTGTTTGTCTATTCCGTTGCCCCACACTATGATTCCGTATCGTAGAATACTCTCTATATACGCATAATACAACATAGTAGCGGTTTTTATATTGGTTACATTTTTAATTTTCTTAAGTGCATATACAAACCTATTTATTCTTTTGCATACATTATCAATATGTAATTTCCAATTTAGGTCTTGGTCTATGATAACACCTAAAAATTAGGTGTGCGTCACTTCTTTGATTTTTCTTACATTTAGTTTAAAATTAAATTGATTATGTTTTGATTGATTAAATTGTATAAAATTTGATTTGTCAAGATTAATTTGTAAATTGTTTTCATCTAGCCATGCTATTATATTATCGATTGTATTATTTATATCAGTTTCATGATTGTCGATATCCGAATTAAGGGTTTTATTAGAAGTCACAATGATTGATATGTCATCCGCAAACAAGATACATTTATGATTTGTAATATTACGTAAACTTCGGTCGTAGTATATTATTGATTATCTGTTGTAACATAAAGTTCTAGGTTATGAAATGATTTATTTTTTATCAAGTAGGTAATGTTGAACTTTAGTGTCTTTTAAAATAAAATTTTATTTTTACCAGTTTATCAAAGAACTTAGCGAATTTTACCATTGAAATCATTGATTTTCAATTTTATGACATTGATTCCAGATTCTTAATAGACGACTACTATTTTATGTTTAAATTGGATTGCTTAATGACCATTACAACCCACGCGGAACAATTAGTGCACGACTGTAACATAACCGGATTTATACGGACTCATTCAAAATTTACATTTAAAGATATTTATTATTAAAATATTAATTAACTTGCTGTGAAGTCGCAGTGTGGCGCCATCTACCTATTAGGTATTACACTACTAAAGTACTAAACAAACAAGGTTCACGCCACAGCCTCAGAAAAATCAAGAGGTAGCTTTTTATACTCTCTCTCTCTCTCTCTGTGTAGGTATGTGTGTATCTGACGCCACCTTAAATGCAACAACTCTATTACTATTTGGACTAAATTATTAAAATATATAAAGCTTCAATACTGTTTTAAATTCGATTTGAATTTAATATTGGTGTCCTAAACACGCATTTAATAAAATTCATTGCAGACTAGAGCGACAACAGCAACATCCCGCGGCGTGAGTACATCTCGTGCTAGAAGTGCTCGGACCGCGCTGCATACAGCTTCGCGGATATCCAGAGCTGCAACAGCTCTAAGCGGCGGGGCTCCATTCACTGCCGGAGTTCCCCTTTCCCTGCGATTTTTAACAAAAGATGACAAACTCTTCGATTCAGCTGCTAAGACATTGTTTGAATATGTTTACTATTGTGAAGGTGATGTCAGGAAGGTTAGTATTCTATTACATCTTCTAAATAAACGATAAAAACATGTTCGTATATGTCCTATAATTAATTGGACCCTTTTACGCAGAATACATCAAACTGACAAACTATGCCAAATTTAGAGATATAGGTACTTAGGCGAGAAACTGCAAATCGAGTTTTATAAATTAGCTACAGATTCTATGTTCAGTTTGATGATTATTATGCTTCCTAAAATTTATACTCCGTGATATTTTTATTTCTATTTTAAAGTTAAAAGTAACAAAATGTCGGTTGGATCTATTTAGGATCAGCCCCCTTACCAAAGAGAATGTAACCACTACGTTTTAAGAGACGGATGTGCCATACAAATAGCGTAATTCTAATATGTATGAAATGGAAGCGAAAACAAACAGAATTTGTACCAAATTCGCTTCCGATTCATAGAGTCGTTTTTTTACCTTGAGTTGCGCCAGGCTGGCCCTTACCACCAACTCTTATTGCGATTCAATAATTGAATAGATTGCTTATTCATACCAATGAATAAGCGACTCTATTCAAGTTGAAATAAAGTCGCTTATTCATTGGTATGAATAAGCATTCTATTCAGTTATTGAATCGCAATAAGAGTTGGTGTTAAGGGGGCTGGCAATAATAAAGGTGATGGTAATATAGGTAAATATAAATAATATACCTTACATGAATGATCGCCTTAATTCCCGTGGTTATTATAATTTTTAAAATGGTCACATTTTCATGTTATTCCAGGCAATGGAAGTTGCATTTCAAGCTAAGAAATCAAGCGAGATTGTGGATTGGTGGTGGGACTTCTCACTGGCTCGGTGTTATTCTGCACTAGGGATGTTCAGAAATTCAGAAGACTGTTTGCGCCAGGCTCTTAAGCAAAATAAACATATATCAATATACCTTCGTTTAGTTGCGATGTATGTTGGCCTTAACCAACCCTTGTCAGCACTTGAGGTTTGCAAACAAGGATTGTCGGTTTTTCACGAGTATACCCCTTTAATGTTGGAGCAAGCCAGAATTCACGATCAAATGGGCAATATGAGTTTGGCTGTGCAAGATTACAGAAAAGTCGCTTTAGAAGACCCTTCAAATATGGAGGCAATTGCCAGTATCGGCATGTATAATTTTTACAATGATCAACCAGAAATCGCCTTACGGTATTACAGGTAACTAACAGCTCCTTCTTGACTTTTTAACACGCTTTTATTAGCTTCACCTGCCCCCTTACCACTATCTCATAATATTTCAAATGGAATAGAGTCGCTTATTCAGTGGTATGAATGAGCAATCTATTCAATTATTTAATCGCAATAAGAGATGGTGGTAAGGGGGCTGTATGTCAGTTTGTAACCGACTCCTTTAAACTTAATTCCTTTAAAATGGGTCCACCCATTTTGAACGCTCAAATTCAAATCAAACTTTGCATACTCATCAAGAACTGTTGACAATACATATATATAAATTTATCTCATTATCCTCTACAGGATCATCATCAGGATTAAATAAATAATTTTACAGATGCTTTGCATAAGAGCAAGAGAGACACAGATAGCCTGGGTGTATTTTTGAACTTTTAGTTCAATTTACCACTAAAACGTGTTTTTTAGTTTTTTTTTTTTAATTATAATTAATTTATTTGCTTACACGCTCTGGCATCGCCTTCATTCATAAACTCTGGAAGTTATGATTCCCTTGCTTATTTCAGTTATTTCTATTTCTAGGCGACTGCTAGCCACAACTATACCGGGAGCAGAAATATACAACAATCTTGGCTTATGTTGCTTGTATTGTAACCAGTGGGATCTTATTTTGCCATGTTTCAGGCAGTCACTTTATTTCTCTACTGACCCTGAGACACGTTCAGATATCTGGTATAATCTGTTTCACATAGCACTGGTAAGACCTTAAGGAATCATTATTTTTTACAAGTTGTTGATGATCGTGTTAGTATAAACAAACACGCAATATTTTTTGTGTACCGTACACCAGTTCCACTCCATACTAAAGTCGCGTCGTTCACTACTACATAAACAATGGCGTCTGTGCAGGGCATAAATGATCGTGTGTGCGTGCGACGTCATATAAACTGTTCCAGATCCGTCTCAGAAGGGAGGTGAGGTGGACACGAGAGAGCGGCAGGGAGTGACCATACTGTACGTGTTACTAATAGTGTGGTACCGTCATCACATCGAGTTTTCTTTCTTAGTTCTTAGGCTTCAGAAGGTTCATTTTCATCTGTTGTTGTGGCGAAAGAAATTGGCAAGGCTTGAAAATACGTTCACTAACCCGCAGTGCAGCAGTTATTCTTATAGTTATGTTCTAACAATTTTATTTAAACACAGATCAGCCCCCTTACCACCATCTCTTATTGCGATTCAATAACTGAATAGAATGCTTGTTCATAACAAAGAATAAGCGGTTCTATTTCAAATGGAATATAGTCGCTTATTCATTGGTATGAATAAGCAATCTATTCAATTATTGAATCGCAAAAAGAGATGGTGGTAAGGGGCCTGTATGTCTAAGCGATAGGATGAATAGACTTACATATAGGATGATTTTTGCTATTCAAAATGTGTTACTGCTAATAAGTATAAATATTATGTTGTTTAGTAATATTTATTTACTATTTTTCAGTCTACGGGAGATATAGCTTTGGCTAAACGCTGCTTACAAGTGAGCCTTGCGACGAACTCTGAACATCATGCTTCTAGGAAAGCTCTGCAAGCATTAAACGCGAGATTACGTGTCAGAAAACTTGCAGTCTAGACATATTACTGAGTGGATCGAGCTGAACGCTTATACACGGCGAAAAGTCACTCTTGGAAATGAATAGACTCCAAAACCACTGAACCGATTTTGATGAAACCTGTCACAATTAAAGACCTCGATATGCTTAAGGTTTGTGTCGAAAAAAAATTAAGATCGATTATGTCCTTATGGAATGATCATTAAATACATTTTCCATTGACATCAATGGAAAACATACACTCAGTGAATCTACTCGCTCCGCTCAACCTCGTTTTCGGCCCCGTGGGCTAGAATCCGCCCTAGTATTTATATCAGTTGTATCTAGGTTCAGTGGTTATCCCTCTACAGTAAGTTTAGTTCAACATGATACGGTTCAAAATAACTAATTGTTTAATTATATGCATACTCGTACTTTGTATATAATCAAATACTTAATAAAGAAAATATGTGTACCTACATATCCCCGAAGGATAATTTTGTTCTCGTCACATGTAAACAAGTGATCCTTCCCTCCGTATAAGAAGGTCAAATAAGCAAAATGATCATCATGCATTAACGTCATGATAGTAACACGACATACTAGTATAACGTCTGAAACTTAGATTATCAATTGGTCTCCGCTGAGCGGCGACCAATTGTTAATCTATGGTTTGAAATCTAAAATATTCATACTAGGAGAATGTCTGAAATGAAAAACGTCGTAATAAGGAAAACAATGGAGTAATTATAAAATGCACTTGAATGTACAATAACGCATAGCCAAGTACTTTTGTGTAACATGACGTTTATCATATCAGACGTTCTCCTAACTATTTATTTCAGACGTTTTACTAGTACCTAAGTCGTTTTACTTTCATGACGATAATGCCTCGTGGTCATTTAGCGTGTTTGACCTTCTGATACAGAAGGATTACAGGACAGATTTATTCATAATAACGCCAAGGGGTCGCCGATCCGTTGCTAGCGTTTCTTGTGCAAATCTTGTCCTGGATATGACGAAAACGAAAGAATAAAATGAATGATCTAAAAATTACTTTAATCTTGCCAAATAATCATCTATATGAATGTCAAGGGAGGGCAAATTTCGTAGTTCGTTGAATTTAAATGCAACTTTGGCATCCAGTACAGGCTCAGGGTGAGCACGCTGCGGCCCTGCGTCTGAAGTCACCTCTGGAACAATTGATGGCTCTGGCGGTATACGTGATAAATGACGCGCTTTCACCTGAAATTATACCATTCATGGAATGCGTATGCAATAATATAATTTATGTAGTCCTATAATTGGACAATATTATGCAGAATAGATCCAACCGAAAAACTATGTCAAATTGTGAGATACACATAGCGAGAAACTGCAAATCGAGTTTTATATATTCTCAGCAGATTCTAGCAGTTTGATGACGTATGCTTCCCAAAACTTATACTGCGTGATATTTTTATTCCTATTAAACTTTTAATAGCTATAACTTAAAAGTAATAAAATGTCGATTGGATCTATTATGCATAACAGGGTCCAATTAATTAAAATCTATAACTGGTGTAAGATAGGTCGTGTATATTAAACTGAACTAGGGAAGTACCCCCCAATTAGCAGAAGACTGTAGGTGACTAAAAAGCACTTGGAGAACAGCTGTGTTTAAGTGAATAAATGAAGTCAGTAGACTTGGGAAGCTGCGTTAATAGGGAAGGGTGAGGGAGGATGCCAGCGCGAGAATATAATTGCAAGCGACTACCAAGCTGCGAAACTGCGGTAACTGCTTCGGGCATCAAACAAGCTCACGACGACGATTATCATCTGGTATGTTTCTTGCTTCTTGACGTGGTATAAAAAAATACATAATGTTTTTCAAACTGTGGGTCGCGAACTCCAGGGGGGTCGCCAAGTTATATTCGGGGGGACGCGGGGGAAAAACGTAAAAG
Source organism: Hypsopygia costalis (assembly GCA_937001555.2). Taxonomy (NCBI): domain Eukaryota; kingdom Metazoa; phylum Arthropoda; class Insecta; order Lepidoptera; family Pyralidae; genus Hypsopygia; species Hypsopygia costalis. The sequence goes on along the minus strand of OW443338.2, from coordinate 22,641,799 downwards.
TTTGTAGGTCATGCGCTAGGTACAATAAAAAAACGTAAGCAGTCCTTATTATTGTTCAATAATTCATCAACACAAATCTTTTTCCAATGGAAGCTTATTTTTCTTCTTAATTTTAATGTCAACAAAATCGAAAGCAAATGGCAATAAATAAAGCTTTCATAGCCAGCTGTATTGTTGAAATTTGGAGAAGGAAGAGGAAGAGGGAGGGAGAAGGGTCCAATATTGAAAAACACTGATTTTTTTTATATACCTATATGAGAGGGGGGCGTACGAGCATGTGGGTTACCTGGTGGAAAGTAATCACCACCGCCCATGGGGATCAGCAACACCAAGGGGTCGGCGATCCATTTCCAGCCTTTTATACACTGCCCTTTATACACCTTAAGTGGTATACGTAGTGCTACATGTAACATACCTCTTGTAATGAAGACTTAGTTACTCCAATGCTTTCCCAAGAATCTTCCCCCTTGGGGATCATCAAAGGTTTCATGAAATTGGTATTCTTTTCTTTAAAAGGCGTTGAGTTTCCAAAGCCTATACTGTGCATCATTTCTTTGGCTCGTTTTGATAAATGCGGCTCTTTTGATGAGTAGAATAACACATGACACTTATATATTAAAGCGATGCATCGTATAGTTGTACATATACATTTTTTGATTTCGCTGTCTGAAAACAATAAATAAATAAATATTCTTGGACAAATTACACACAGCCATCTAGTCCAAAACTAAGTAAAGCTTGTATGGATACTAGATAATTAAAATGCGTTTTTTTTTTATAAAAACAAACATTTAATACATTGAAAACACCCAGACCAAGACAAACAGACATGTTCATGCACAGAAATATTTGTCTTGTACGGGGATCGATTCGATCCCGCCACCACAGAGTCAAAGTGGCCGTTGCTAACCATTCGACTACTGAGCTCGTCGGTCACTTATATATAATATAATATGTGGCAGCTAAAGGTGGCTGCTCTTCCCCATTCAGCTCTGCGATTTCAAATCTCGCTTATTTTCTATTCAAAATAATTTCAATGTTTTACATCTACCGGGCATAACCAGACGTCTGGCGAGTTTCGCGGCCGATCATTTTTTCTTTTTATGGGAAATATTAAAAGTACCAGAAACATGACGGTTTAATAATTGAAATCAACGCCGGCTTAGACCTTATATAGCAATGTAATAAGTGTCTATTGATTTTAGCGTGTCTGCTCTTTTATAAGTTACTGTTCAATAACTTCTACGCTCATTTATTAAACCAAATCCAACTACTATTTTAGAAAAGCAGATTTTTTTATTTGAGGGCGACAAGCGAGCCTGTGGGTCACCTAATGTAAAGTGATCATCATCTCATAGAAATCAACACCATGGGGTCGCCGATAATTTTAAGGGAAAAATTGGCTCTGTTCTTTAACTCCCATGTTGTATTTATATAGATTGGATCTAAATGAAATTGAGGCCGACCTTAAACTATCCCCGAAAAAAAACATGTTAATCCTTTGGTTCCTAAGAACAATAATGACGTAGTGACGTAGCGGGTTCATTAGCTATTTATTTAGTTATTTTGATAGCTATAGTACTTACCGTAATTTGCAAATAAATCATATTTGCCACCCAATAAAATGAGATTTGGACTTTTTTCATACTCTGAATATGCTTGAAGACATACTTCTAAAGTGTTCCACATAGCCTTAATTTTACTAAGGTCTACTATTATGCAAAAGAAAGGCTCTCCAAATATAGGTATTGAAGATACAATGTTCTTCATTATATCCAGTTTGCCGCCGTATTCCCATAAATGGCATATTGTTTTCTCGATAGCTTGTTTTTGATTAGTTTTTCTACCAAATGAATATTCCAGTACCAGTGTTTCTCGGGGTGTATCATTTTTGTCCAGAAATGAATACAGTAGCGTTGATTTCCCCTATAAAAAAGTATAAATTATATAAGGCTATTAAACTTAATTTCATATTTTCTAAGCAGACACATGGTGTATAACAAAGTGATGTAATTGGATGGAGTTTAAAAAAATGTTATAATATAATAAAATTGGTTGTCGGTAAAGTCGGTTTATGGACGATAATTTTACGTGATAACATCGGAAAACATCGACCGATGTAGTGGAAGAGAGATAGATGCGTCACAAGCCACAAGCTTAGGCCGATCGTGCCTCTCTATCGCTTGTTCCGCGCTTTCGCTTGCACGCTCGGCTCAGGCTGTATGTGACAATGAGTCATGCTTTTTCGTGCAGGCGGCGTTCATCCATTTAAAAGAAGTTATCACGTCAAAAATATTTAACCACATGACTGTAGTCGTAACGGCTGTACTGAAAGGGATAGTTTAATTCTCAATTTTATTGTTTTTATGTTAAATCTCATCTAAATCTATTCGGTATACACTAGTAATTAAAATGACTAGCGTAATTATAAGCAATGATATTTTCAGTAGGTGCTGAAACTTCTAAATTAGATGAATAACTTACAACTGCTTTACTGCCAACTAATATAATTGTACGCGAATTATCTTCGTTTGTATTAGCAAGATTTTTATTTACTATTTCTGAAGCTAATTCTGGAATTGATAACATTTTTGTTAAATTAGAATTACTCTTTAGTTTCAACTAAAACAATGTTTAGATTATTGTAGTATCCTAGCAACGTGTATTAGTTATGTACATAAGAATGTTGAGGTAGGAAGGAATGTTTTCTATGTATTATGCACAGTCTGTGGTATTTGTTGCTGAATCACATCGTGTTGAGAGGGGTTTCCTTCAGGGTTGATTCACTATCACCTTTTGGGAACACACTATCTAAAATGTTATTAAAAACTTCCTCTTCTCATAATAAAATATATTTCATCAAAATAAAACTTAAAACAATAAACCACAATCTACCACATCTTTTTCCTGATACTTCTTGACAACTTCATTTCAACTAAATTTTCTCAAAACCCCAAACAAAATACATTCTTTTATTTAAATTCAAATTCCTACAATGTCACTATGTTTTTTAGCCATCAATAAAACCATAAACAATAAAACTAATTCTCCAACATCCCCTCTTAAATTAATATTACCTAACTTATTAAATCCCATACACATATTCCCCACTTAACAAATCTATCTAAATAAATATAACCCCATAAATATTAATTTAAAATAATTCTACCTAAACAACCTTAATATATAAATTTCAAATTAATCAATCAAAACAACCTTAAAACTAAATTTCCAATTAATCAGCCAAACAACCTTAATCTATCATTATATCTATAACATTACATTAAATCACTTCACTATGTTCATTTTTAATTAAGTGTCACTAACTATATATTTCCTTAGTCTTAAAAACTTTGTTCTGTCTAATCCTTTTGTCAATATGTCCGCATAATTTGAATTTGTTGGACAGTAGAATATCTCAATTTTATTTTCTTGAATTTTTTCTTTAATAAAGTGAAATCTAACGTCTATATGTTTACTTCTTCTATTCAAGATTCCATTTTTAATTAATACAATAGCCGACTGATTATCAACAAATAGTTCCGTTTTTGGTATTTTACCAGTTATTTCATGAATTAATTTTTGAACGTATAATAGATCTTTAATGCATTCGGCAGCTGAGATGTATTCTGCCTCTGTACTGGACAGAGCAGTCACGGACTGTTTACGCGAACACCAATGAATAGGTCCACCACTGTACAGGATGACAAAGCCAGTCGTACTTTTCCTAGTATCAGGATCACCGGCAAAGTCTGCATCACAATACGCTCTCAAAGTTAAATCACTCCCTCTCAAATAAGTAATCCCATTCGAAACAGAGCTTTTTAAATACCTAAACAAATTTTTGATATTTAGAAAATCATTTAAGTTAGGATTCTCTTGAAATCGACTACAATACCCAACATGAAAAGCAAGATCTAAACGAGTTTTATTCACTAAATATAATAAAGAACCTATAAATGTCCTATAACGATGCACATCATCAATACTCCCTTTCCCCTCTTGATGTGTATCGATCAAAATATCCGGATAAACACTTGGTTTCAAATTCTCATAATTATATTTATTAATTAATGATTCTACATATGTCTTTTGATATATTTTTACAAAATTATCTCTAACGTCTATATCAATACCAAGAAACTTTTCAACTTTATCAAACTTTCTCATTTCAAATTCTTTTTCTAATTTTGTTATTATATTATTTAATTGTAAAATATTATTTCCGATTAAAACTCCGTCATCAACATAAATTGCTAAATATATTTCTTTCTCTTTACAGAAAAACAAACAAGGATCTAATTTTAATTGTATAAAACCTAACTTTTTTAAATATTCTGTTATCCTCTTGTTCCACATAAGTGGTGCTTGTTTCAGTCCATATAAACTCTTCTTTAATTTACAAATTTTATTCTTACTATTTTCAATATTATAACCTGTTGGTATTTCCATAAAAATTTCTTCTTCCAAATCTCCATATAAAAATGCTGTCTTCACATCAAATTGCTTCATCTTGTATCCTCTTTGAGCCGCAATTGCCAACAGTAAACGTATACTTGTAGTATTAACCACTGGACTATATGTTTCTTTATAATCAATATTATATTTCTGTAAGAAACCTCTTGCTACTAATCTAGCTTTATATTTTCCACCTGGTTTAATTGTAAAAATCCATTTACTTGTAATTATTTTTCTATTTTCTGCTTCTGACTTATTTACAATAACCCATGTCTTATTCTTTTCCAAAGAATCTTTTTCTTCATCAATGGCCTTTTGCCATAACAACTTCTCATCACCTTTAATTGCTTCACCATAAGTTAAAAACGAACTTTCTAAATCATAATCTTTCAATCTCTCTGGTAATCTTCTCTCTCTTTTAGGCAAAATTCTTCTAGGAATTTGTTCATTAATTATTTCATTTGCATCTTCAAATAGTTCATCATCTTCATCTTCATTTTCTTGAACATTTTCATTTAAAATCTCTGGCTCCACTATTTCATTTACACAAACACCATTATCATCTTCACTATCATTATTATTTAAAACCTCATCATTATTCTTTAAACTTTCTTCATTATTATTTAAAAATTCTTCATCATTATTAACCGCACTAATTCCATCACTATTTTCTAAATTATAATCATCGACAATATCTATCACTTGTGTATTCCCATCACTATTCGACCCTGCATGACTATATCTATAATTTCCCCTCTCAAAGTGAGAATCACTATCCACCGAACACTCATTAACATTTTCATCACAAAAAATTCTATATAAATCCATCATGTTATCACTCGAATTAGATTCTTTTAAAAATTCAGTAACTTTTGTTTTATTATTATCAAATTTCACATCTCTAGAATAATGTATTTTTAAATTAATTGGATCCCAAATCTTATAACCGTTATTCGTATAACCAATTAATAAACCCTTATTGCACCTTGAATCTAATTTACTAACATTAGGTTTATTATTTTTAAAATAAGCCAAAGAACCGAAAATATTTAAATGTTCTAAATTTGGAATTCTGTTGAACCACATTTCAGCCGGCGTTCTACTATTAATTCTATTCGAGCACCTATTAGTTAAATATGCTGCAGTAAGTACCGCTTCACCCCATAATTGTTTTGGTAAACTCATATCAAATAGTAACGCTCTAGTCTTTTCCATAATTGTTCTATTTAATCGCTCAGATTTCCCATTAAGTTGGGGTGTATATGGTATATTATAATCTATTTGAATTCCCCTTTCTTCAAAAAATTTCTTTAATCTATTACTAGAGTATTCTCCCCCATTATCGCATCTAAAAGTTTTAATTTTAGTATTAAAATGATTTTCTGCCACATTAATATAATTAATTATTTTAGAATATGCTTCATCTTTTCTTTTAATTAGAAAAACTTTCATAAAGTGTGTGTAATCATCTAAAAATGTGATAAAATATTTATATCCGTCAAAAGTTGGAACCCCTATTGGCCCACAGATGTCGCTATGAATAATTTCTAATGGCTTTGTAGCCCTATGACGTTCTGTTTTGAAAGGTTTTCTACATAACTTGGATTGCGTGCAGACTTCGCAGATGTCCAAACTATCTTTAATATCAAGATTAATACCACGTACTAAGCCTTTAGTATTATTAATCGAGGAATGTCCTAATGCTCTATGCCAAAATTCCTCTTTTGATATTCTAGAAAAGTTGACTGACCTTGAATTTCCTATGTGGTTAACATATTCAATAGGAATTCTTACGTAGTACAGGTCGTCACTGCCCCTGGTCGCAGTAAGAAAGCAGACCCCATCATCGTAGACCTTACATTGGTTTCTGAAAAATTTAATTTCATAATTATAATCTGTCAGCTTCGGTATTGAAATAATATTTTTTATCATTTTTGGAACATATAGAACATCACTGAAGGTCCAATTGTTATTTCTACTGTACAGTTTTCCTACTTTATTAACAGTATGTATGTTACCATCAGCTGTTGCTATTCTATATTGTTTATTGCTTAAATTTTGTAAATATTTATCATTATTAATTATATGGTTACTTGCTCCAGAATCCATTATAAATTCAACTATTTCATGTGAACTGAATGTTAAAGATTTGACATTACTTAAAGTACTTGATCCTCTATCTAAGCAGTATTTTGTATAATGTGAGTCATTCTTACAAATACTACAGTTATTTTCTTCTTTGCAAGCTGTATGTTTATGTCCAATTCTTAAACATTTAAAACATTGTAGTGCATTTCCCTTGTATTCCATCCTGTTATGTGTATTTCTGTTTCTGCAAAATTTAGCAACATGTCCTTTCTTGCCACAGTTGTAACAGTCTTTAATATAAAATGTGTTGGCAGTTGTTTCACTTTCATCATTCTCCTTTCTGTCTTGATGATTTACCTCCACTAATATTCTTGAAATCAAATTATCTAAATTCCTATCTTGTTTTCCAGTTGATTGCCACGCCGTTCGAAAGTAGTCAAATTTTGTAGGTAAACAGCTTAATATTTTTGATATGACTTGCTGGTCTTCCATTTGAAAATCAAGGCTCCTAATTTTTGTTACTTTATTTTGCAGTTTACTAATGTCATTCATGATGTTTTCTGTAATTTTGAAATTATAAAATTCTTCCAATAAAGTGCAAATCTGTGTTTCTTTATTTCCCAAAAATAAATTATCTAATTTTGTAATCATATCCTTAGCGGTATTACATTCTATAATATGATTAATGTATTTGTCGTGCAAACTATTGATAATTAGGTATTTTGCTTTATTGTCTTTCTTTGTACATACCTTTTCTTTTGATTCGGCAGTCAAAACATCATGTAAATCTTTAGCGTGTAAAAGAATAAGCATCTTTTTCTTCCATATGGTATAACCACAGTCACTGTTTAGTTTAGGATAAAAATCAGTTTTAAATTTCTCACCCATATTTTCGGAATCCATGTTAATTTATTAATATAAACTCGTAATCAAAAAAATATTTTTTGCAAGGCCCATGACCTGTTGCTGAATCACATCGTGTTGAGAGGGGTTTCCTTCAGGGTTGATTCACTATCACCTTTTGGGAACACACTATCTAAAATGTTATTAAAAACTTCCTCTTCTCATAATAAAATATATTTCATCAAAATAAAACTTAAAACAATAAACCACAATCTACCACATCTTTTTCCTGATACTTCTTGACAACTTCATTTCAACTAAATTTTCTCAAAACCCCAAACAAAATACATTCTTTTATTTAAATTCAAATTCCTACAATGTCACTATGTTTTTTAGCCATCAATAAAACCATAAACAATAAAACTAATTCTCCAACAGTATTTATGTAATTTTGTACTTTAGATAATCTAAAATTTCTAAAAATTTAACTAAATTAAAATGGCCTATTCTAAAAACTAAAAGAAACAATTATTATTATTATAAAAAAACTAAACAACGTAAAATTATATATTCATTAATTAATTATAATTAACATTGTATTTAAAATACAATATAATATTATAATACAATACACAGAAAATAAAAATAACGTAGGAAGTGGTTAGAATATGGTTCGAAAGGTTCGAAACCACGGTAAGAATGTTAAACCTAGCTGTGGTAGCCCTGATGTCAAGATTTGTAAATCTATTGAATTTCTCTACAAAAGCTTCTTACTCTTATTGATTTCTTCTGATCACTATTATATGCCACTTTGGATTTTATAACATTACTAAAACACGACTCCTTAGGTACGAACGAAGCTCATTCCTACTATTATACGCCACCTTTATTTTATAACATTATTAAAACACGACTCCTTGTATACAAACGTGGCCCATTCATACCTATTGTACGCCGCTTCGGATTTTATAACATTACTATAACCCGACTCCTTGCGTACAAACACGGCTCATTCCTATTATACTCCGCCTAGGATTTGAAATGAAATGAAATTATTTATTTGCACATATACAGTCATATATATAAATATAACGCCAGGGCTGGAATTTGTTTGGCAACTGTACATTGCCTTCAAAATGTAGGCATGCAAAATATTCATTCATGCAAATACTTATTCAAGTACATACATTAAAATATGGTACAATAAATCTTAATATTTGAACAATAGAATTGATATAATTATCTAACCATACGATACCTACAATAAAATAAAATCAATAAAAATATTTGGTGATTGTTAATTATTAATTATAAATGTCATGTTTACACGGTAAATATTTTATCTCTGGTCAAGTTAAACTAGATATACCCTACATAAATAAATTAAATAATAATAATAATGATGATGATAGAAGTAAATTTTTTTCAATGTCAATTATAAAACTAAAACATCGGAATCACCTTAATAAAACATTTCACATTTAGAAAAAAAATCATTAAAATAAAACAATTTAATGTAATAATGGATGTTAATGTCAAGGTTACATTTCTTTGCTCTCTCGATATCAGTAATTTTTAAAATTTATGATTCAGATAATCGTTTACACTATAAAAAGAATTGAGGAGAAGCCATTCGGTCAGCTGTTTTTTAAATTTGTTCACTGGTAGCTAAGTAAAGCAGATGGCAATTTATTAAAGAGTTTAGGTGCCATATACGAAACATTTTTTTGGAAAAGTCGTAGATTACTTTTCGGCATGACAATTTTGTTCTTTCTAGATGAGCGCACGTGTTCCTTTATTTGTGCACAGGAAACATACAATTCTGGATGTTGTTTAACGAACATACAAGCATCCAGAATATACAAACATGGTAGGGTTAGAATCCCAAGTTTTTTGAATTGAGGCTTGCAGGATTGTCTACTGTTGTGGAACCACAACGTGTTGAGAGGGGTTTCCTACAGGGTTGATTCACTATCACCTATTATCGATCTTTTGGGAACACACTATCTAAAATGTTATAAAACTTCATCTTCTCATACTATAATATATTTCATCAAAATAAAACTCAAAACGATAAAACCACAATCTACCACATCTTTTTCCTGATACTTCTTGACAACTTCTTTACAACTTAATTTTCTCAAACCCTAAACAAAATACATTCTCATATTTTAATTCAAATTCCTACAATCTGTCACTATGTTTTTCAGCCATCAATAAAACCATAAACAATAAAACTAATTCTCCAACATCCCCTCTTAAATTAATATTTACTAACTTATTAAATCCCATACACATATTCCCCACTTAATAACCCCATAAATATTAATTTAAAATAATTCTACCTAAACAACCTTAATATATAAATTTCAAATTAATCAATCAAAACAACCTTAAAACTAAATTTCCAATTAATCAGCCAAACAACCTTAACCTATCATTATATCTATAACATTACATTAAATCACTTCACTATGTTCATTTTTAATTAAGTGTCACTAACTATATATTTCCTTAGTCTTAAAAACTTTGTTCTGTCTAATCCTTTTGTCAATATGTCCGCATAATTTGAATTTGTTGGACAGTAGAATATCTCAATTTTATTTTCTTGAATTTTTTCTTTAATAAAGTGAAATCTAACGTCTATATGTTTACTTCTTCTATTCAAGATTCCATTTTTAATTAATACAATAGCCGACTGATTATCAACAAATAGTTCCGTTTTTGGTATTTTACCAGTTATTTCATGAATTAATTTTTGAACGTATAATAGATCTTTAATGCATTCGGCAGCTGAGATGTATTCTGCCTCTGTACTGGACAGAGCAGTCACGGACTGTTTACGCGAACACCAATGAATAGGTCCACCACTGTACAGGATGACAAAGCCAGTCGTACTTTTCCTAGTATCAGGATCACCAGCAAAGTCTGCATCACAATACGCTCTCAAAGTTAAATCATTCCCTCTCAAATAAGTAATACCATTCGAAACAGAGCTTTTTAAATACCTAAACAAATTTTTGATATTTAGAAAATCATTTAAGTTAGGATTCTCTTGAAATCGACTACAATACCCAACATGAAAAGCAAGATCTAAACGAGTTTTATTCACTAAATATAATAAAGAATCTATAAATGTCCTATAACGATGCACATCATCAATACTCCCTTTCCCCTCTTGATGTGTATCGATCAAAATATCCGGATAAACACTTGGTTTCAAATTCTCATAATTATATTTATTAATTAATAATTCTACATATGTCTTTTGATATATTTTTACAAAATTATCTCTAACGTCTATATCAATACCAAGAAACTTTTCAACTTTATCAAACTTTCTCATTTCAAATTCTTTTTCTAATTTTGTTATTATATTATTTAATTCTAAAATATTATTTCCGATTAAAACTCCGTCATCAACATAAATTGCTAAATATATTTCTTTCTCTTTACAGAAAAACAAACAAGGATCTAATTTTAATTGTATAAAACCTAACTTTTTTAAATATTCGGTTATCCTCTTGTTCCACATAAGTGGTGCTTGTTTCAGTCCATATAAACTCTTCTTTAATTTACAAATTTTATTCTTACTATTTTCAATATTATAGCCTGTTGGTATTTCCATAAAAATTTCTTCTTCCAAATCTCCATATAAAAATGCTGTCTTCACATCAAATTGCTTCATCTTGTATCCTCTTTGAGCCGCAATTGCCAACAGTAAACGTATACTTGTAGTATTAACCACTGGACTATATGTTTCTTTATAATCAGTATTATATTTCTGTAAGAAACCTCTTGCTACTAATCTAGCTTTATATTTTCCACCTGGTTTAATTGTAAAAATCCATTTACTTGTAATTATTTTTCTATTTTCTGCTTCTGACTTATTTACAATAACCCATGTCTTATTCTTTTCCAAAGAATCTTTTTCTTCATCAATGGCCTTTTGCCATAACAACTTCTCATCACCTTTAATTGCTTCACCATAAGTTAAAAACGAACTTTCTAAATCTCTTTCAATCTCTCTGGTATTTTCTCTCTCTTTTAGGCAAAATTCTTTTAGGAATTTGTTCATTAATTATTTCATTTGCATCTTCAAATAATTCATCATCTTCATCTTCATTTTCTTGAACATTTTCATTTAAAATCACTGGCTCCACTATTTCATTTGCACAAACACCATTATCTTCTTCAATATTATTATTATTCAAAACCGCATCATTATTCTTTAAACTTTCTTCATTATTATTTAAAAATTCTTCATCATTATGAACCGCACTAATTCCATCACTATTTTCTAAATTATAATCATCGACAATATCTATCACTTGTGTATTCCCATCACTATTCGACCCTGCATGACTATATCTATAATTTCCCCTCTCAAAGTGAGAATCACTATCCACCGAACACTCATTAACATTTTCATCACAAAAAATTCTATATAAATCCATCATGTTATAACTCGAATTAGATTCTTTTAAAAATTCAGTAACTTTTGTTTTATTATTATCAAATTTCACATCTCTAGAATAATGTATTTTAAAATTAATTGGATCCCAAATCTTATAACCGTTATTCGTATAACCAATTAATAAACCCTTATTGCACCTTGAATCTAATTTACTAACATTAGGTTTATTATTTTTAAAATAAGCCAAAGAACCGAAAATATTTAAATGTTCTAAATTTGGAATTCTGTTGAACCACATTTGAGCCGGCGTTCTACTATTAATTCTATTCGAGCACCTATTAGTTAAATATGCTGCAGTAAGTACCGCTTCACCCCATAATTGTTTTGGTAAACTCATATCAAATAGTAACGCTCCAGTCTTTTCCATAATTGTTCTATTTAATCGCTCAGATTTCCCATTAAGTTGGGGTGTATATGGTATATTATAATCTATTTGAATTCCCCTTTCTTCAAAAAATTTCTTTAATCTATTACTAGAGTATTCTCCCCCATTATCGCATCTAAAAGTTTTAATTTTAGTATTAAAATGATTTTCTGCCACATTAATATAATTAATTATTTTAGAATATGCTTCATCTTTTCTTTTAATGAGAAAAACTTTCATAAAGTGTGTGTAATCATCTAAAAATGTGATAAAATATTTATATCCGTCAAAAGTTGGAACCCCTATTGGCCCACAGATGTCGCTATGAACAATTTCTAATGGCTTTGTAGCCCTATGACGTTCTGTTTTGAAAGGTTTTCTACATAACTTGGATTGCGTGCAGACTTCGCAGATGTCCAAACTATCTTTAATATCAAGATTAATACCACGTACTAAGCCTTTAGTATTATTAATCGAGGAATGTCCTAATGCTCTATGCCAAAATTCCTCTTTTGATATTCTAGAAAAGTTGACTGACCTTGAATTTCCTATGTGGTTAACATATTCAATAGGAATTCTTACGTAGTACAGGTCGTCACTGCCCCTGGTCGCAGTAAGAAAGCAGACCCCATCATCGTAGACCTTACATTGGTTTCTGAAAAATTTAATTTCATAATTATAATCTGTCAGCTTCGGTATTGAAATAATATTTTTTATCATTTTTTGGAACATATAGAACATCACTGAAGGTCCAATTGTTATTTCTACTGTACAGTTTTCCTACTTTATTAACAGTATGTATGTTACCATCAGCTGTTGCTATTCTATATTGTTTATTGCTTAAATTTTGTAAATATTTATCATTATTAATTATATGGTTACTTGCTCCAGAATCCATTATAAATTCAACTATTTCATGTGAACTGAATGTTAAAGATTTGACATTACTTACAGTACTTGATCCTCTATCTAAGCAGTATTTTGTATAATGTGAGTCATTCTTACAAATACTACAGTTATTTTCTTCTTTGCAAGCTGTATGTTTATGTCCAATTCTTAAACATTTAAAACATTGTAGTGCATTTCCCTTGTATTCCGTCCTGTTATGTGTATTTCTGTTTCTGCAAAATTTTGCAACATGTCCTTTCTTGCCACAGTTGTAACAGTCTTTAATATAAAATGTGTTGGCAGTTGTTTCACTTTCATCATTCTCCTTTCTGTCTTGATGATTCACCTCCACTAATATTCTTGAAATCAAATTATCTAAATTCCTATCTTGTTTTCCAGTTGATTGCCACGCCGTTCGAAAGTAGTCAAATTTTGTAGGTAAACAGCTTAATATTTTTGATATGACTTGCTGGTCTTCCATTTGAAAATCAAGGCTCCTAATTTTTGTTACTTTATTTTGCAGTTTACTAATGTCATTCATGATGTTTTCTGTAATTTTGAAATTATAAAATTCTTCCAATAAAGTGCAAATCTGTGTTTCTTTATTTCCCAAAAATAAATTATCTAATTTTGTAATCATATCCTTAGCGGTATTACATTCTATAATATGATTAATATATTTGTCGTGCAAACTATTGATAATTAGGTATTTTGCTTTATTGTCTTTCTTTGTACATACCTTTTCTTTTGATTCGGCAGTCAAAACATCATGTAAATCTTTAGCGTGTAAAAGAATAAGCATCTTTTTCTTCCATATGGTATAACCACAGTCACTGTTTAGTTTAGGATAAAAATCAGTTTTAAATTTCTCACCCATATTTTCGGAATCCATGTTAATTTATTAATATAAACTTTTAATCAAAAAAATATTTTTTGCAAGGCCCATGACCTGTTGTGGAACCACAACGTGTTGAGAGGGGTTTCCTACAGGGTTGATTCACTATCACCTATTATCGATCTTTTGGGAACACACTATCTAAAATGTTATAAAACTTCATCTTCTCATACTATAATATATTTCATCAAAATAAAACTCCAAACGATAAAACCACAATCTACCACATCTTTTTCCTGATACTTCTTGACAACTTCTTTACAACTAAATTTTCTCAAACCCTAAACAAAATACATTCTCATATTTTAATTCAAATTCCTACAATCTGTCACTATGTTTTTCAGCCATCAATAAAACCATAAACAATAAAACTAATTCTCCAACATCTACACCCAATATTACATAACGCTCTTATACATTTTTTTTGGGCTTTGAAGATTCTTTCAATGTCAGGCGAGTTGCCCCAGATTATTAAGCCATAGCGTAATACGGAAGAGACAAACCCATAATAAGCATTCAGTGCTGTCTGAAGCGAGGCAACTTGGCGAAGTCTATATAGTGCAAATACAAACCTATTTACTTTTTTACATGTATTGTCAATGTGTTTCTTCCAGTTTAGGTTTTCATCAATCGAGATGCCTAAGAATGTTGTGAAATTTGTTACGTCTACTTTTTGGGCATTACAGTTTATATTTATTTCGAGTCTAGGGCTTGGGTACGGTTTAAATTGAATAGCCTTGGTCTTTGTAAGGTTTGCCTGTAAATTATTCATATAAAGCCACTTCATAACCTGTTCTAATGTACAGTTGACATCACTTTCATGTATCAGTATTGTTACATTTGAAAATAAGTGTGCAGTCATCCGCAAACAATATGCACTTTTGGTTAACGTAGCTGGGTAAATCATTAATATATAGTAGAAATAGTATTGGACCCAATATACTACCTTGCGGCACTCCACATCCATTATTTTTTAGCTGAGAACGACCAGTAACTTTCTCATTGTTTATAATTCTACTAAGTTCAGTACATTGCTTTCTTTCATCTAAGTAACTACTGAACCAGTTGAGTGCCATTCCTCGAATTCCATAACCTTCCAATTTTTTTATTAGTATTTTATGGTGGACTAAATCAAAAGCTTTGGACATGTCTAGGAATAGTGCCATGGTGGGTATATTATCATTAAGATATTCACTTACATTTTTGATTAATGAATAGCAAGCTAGAGTTGTCGATTTACCTTTTTGAAAACCGTATTGTTCTTTGCTAATTATGTTATGCTTATCAATAAAAATATTTAACTTCTTAGCCATAATTTTTTTATATGCCACTTTTTGATTTTATAACATTACTAAAACATTACTTTCAGTCGTTACTCGAGGAACCTGATAATTGACATTATGTGGCTGCAAGCAGATTTCGAGAAACTTTTATACAGACGGCGTCGTCGGCGCGGCGTAAGTTTCATAATAGCGGGTAATAGAATACCATAGTAACCTGAAATTGTCCGGATATGCATTTTAGTATTTTTAGTCCTCTGACTGGTTTTCATCACTGCGTTTGTGGCTAAACAATCTGAAGACAAATATTGCCAGTGAAATAAGCGTTTTTTTTTTTATTAGAATCGATTAATCGATTTTGTCAAGCACATGGCTCATGAGTCGATTGGTGCACCACTATTAAAAAAAATAAAAATGGCGACTTTCTATTAATTTTGGTTTTGGTTGTTCACCGTGTTCACTGATTTCGAGTTCGTGAAAAATCACTTTCAGATGAATTGCGCATTTAGCTCCTATCATCGGTTTCTTAAAATAACTTAAGTCCCGTGTGCTAGATTTTTCGGGAAGAAATCGATGATTATGGTGTTATAAGGTAAGACGTAACCTTCACGTTTGTCCTCAAACATTTGTGTTTATTTTTATTTCTCTGTTATTATTGCAATGTTTGTTTAGAATTTATGTATCTCCTCAATAGGAGCAACTAAAAAGTGCGTGGTTTTTCTTATATTTTTATGGAAATTAACGAACATACAAAAGAGAAAGGTGTGCAATCTCATTCCTTTTGTAACCCACATTGATTCATCATTTGAGTCGTCGTAAACATCAGAAATATAATTTTCGACGATATATAATTGTTGATTATTTGGTAGAGATTTTTGCTAGTCTACATAGATAATCTGCTAGTATTTTGGTTGGCTGGCCGACTTAAGAACATTGAACGTGTTATTTGTTTAAATTTACTTAAAATTTTAATGAAAAGTTATGCTAAAAAATATCATGCTATGACTTTATTAGGCACGTTAAAATTAACTCTTAATTTCGTTGTGTTGTCTAATAACTTTCCATCAGAACCAGTTAATTTTAACCATATTAATGGTACATACCTATGTTGAAATAAATCGTGGGGTTCGATAAAATAACAATGAAATTTCCTTCATACTTGTGTTGATGAAAGTGATTAATATAAAATTAACAGAACATTAAAAATGACAGTATCATGTGGTATATTTTAACAGTGTTAAACATTACATTTAATTGACATAATAATTTAGTTCTTATAACTTTTAACATCCTCCTCTAAACTGAAATGTCTGCTATGCAATTATTGCATCACAGTATAGTTATATAGTATTCTATGTTTGTAGAGTGACACTCTGACCAAGTTCTGTCAAAATTATTATTTGAATCACTGTTACTGCAGTTCGAGACAGATATTCAGTGCCATTTCAAATCATAAACATCCCTAATAGATAACAATATTTAAGGTTGACTGGAAGAGATCCCTTACAGGGATAAGTCCGTCTTTGTACGGCTTTAATTCTATGTAAACTTTTATATTATTATTGTTTTATTTAGTGTAATAAAGATATTACAAACAAACAAAACATATTGAAACACATTGTTTCATATTATCCAGCAATGTGTTTGAGACTGTTTTTAGAAGGGATGTTTCGCTGCAAAACCAACTGAAATATATTCTTTTAGAAGCATTGTAGCCAGCTTCTAGTGGGTTGAGTACTACGTAGTGAAGCATTCCATTCTTGCTAAATATCACACAGTAAATTCAATTTTATACACATTTCTTACACATTTTAATGAAATACTGGGTATTATGTGTATTCACTTTTGGCAGAAAATACTGCAGTTTTTTATTTTATACATATTGTGTTTGTTTTGTACACATATTGTTTTAGTTTTTGGGAACTGTTTCCTAAAATTATGTATTTTTTGCTTCATTAGTAAATCTATTCTTTGACAACATTCAACATAAAGTTAAGAATTCGTCAATCGTCTTGACGGGCAGTCAGTCCAGTTATGTGCACTCTTTGTGTTTTATTTTCTATAAATCTCTGGAGGACTTTCTTTTTAGTCTTTTAATCACTGAATTGCACTTGATTAAGTGTGTAGGTAGTATACCTGTCCTGTATGTATTATATCAGTGCAGATAGTATATTTGGATATTTTTCTAGTCTCTTCCTGTATCATTTAATTGAGTGATTTCATCTCTTCTTGAACTGTTCTAATTTTAAGGTTGTGGAGTAATTGCTGATTTGTTATGAACCGACTGTGTTAATGATATATTATATTTTTAAATAGATGGCAGAGGTCGATCCAGAAACGTTGCTGGAATGGCTGTTGACAGGGCAGGGCGATGAGCGGGACATGCAGCTCATTGCGCTTGAACAACTATGCATGCTCTTGCTCATGTCGGATAATGTTGATAGATGCTTTGAAAGGCAAGTATCAATAAAACGATTTTTTCTATATGGTCTGATATGAAGTATATGGACCACAAGAGCAGTTACTGTAGGCTATATACTATTTTCTACTCTATTGGCACAGTACAATTAATAGTTTGACAACTACCTGCTACTCTTTTATATCAACCTCACCCGCCCTGTGAGATGAATCTGGAACAGTTTGCACAAAGACATTTAATGTAATAATTAATATTACAACATTTGGAGTGGCTGGTGTATCATCATCAGGTCACTTTAGTCTCCACTACAAGAGCACGACCCTCTCTCGTCCATCCCAGACAGAAGGAGGATTTGGCCTACACTCTCCACGCTGGCCAGACGGGTTGGGGAGGCATGATAGATGTTTTATAATGTATTTCCCTTAGTCGCCTTGTAGAATATCCGTGGGAAGAAACAGAGTGATTCTACTCTAGTCTGCCGGAAACCACACGGCTGGTGTATGCTATTTGATTACTTATAATAGGCTAGACGACGATTTTTTCTTTCGATGTGTTATGTAAGGACATCATTATAATATAAGTGAAAAAATTACTTCGATAACATTAAAACTTCTCAAGATATGATAACTTGTTAATCACAATTTTGGACTTTCCCAAAAACGCTCCATACGAAGGGCTACTGAATTATGACGTTAAAACTATAAAACATTCTATACGTTAAAACAGAAATTTGTACGACAGCTATGTTAAATACTGTGTTTATGTAACTAGTGCCGTAACAAAAGTTATAGTATTTTTGATTGTTTTTCCAAATTTAATATTTGTTTTATATAATTACATTCTTTTAAATTGAACTTTCCCACCAAACTTTGATCGACCATAAAACAAGTCGAACATAACTCATAAAAATTTCAAGATCGCAGATCATTCTAGTTTTGTATAAATTACGATACTGATAAATATTTTTTATAATTTTTGACCATTGTCGTCTAGCATATTGTTGCTCGCTACATCTTGTATAATAAGATGAATCTTGTTTGTCTGTTGAGTGACTGTTAGGCATTTACTTAGAATGACATTGTTTGATATACGAACATAAATTTTGGCATAGGTATATAACATTTTACAATATTGATTTTTCTGAAATAATCTGAATCAATATAAAATGCAATAATGTGTTTTTTTAGCTTTCATAGATTAAGTGCCTAAACAATTTCATTGAAATTTGCTATGCAGCTTAAGATAATTAATCATGGTGAAGATATAGACCAAGGCTGGCCAAACCCAGGCACGCGGGCCACTAAGTGGCCCGCCAAGGTATTTGAATTTGCTTGCCAGCACCAGAGCATAATTGTATTATTAACATCAGATTTAAAACCAAATATCGACAAAGTACTATCAGAAAAACCTCTTTACAGGTCACATTAAATAAAAATATGATGTTTCATTTGTTTTAATAAAAAAGTAAATTAAAACATGTTTTGTCTTTTTTTAAAATAAAATATAAATAAATATTGTCAGACAAATGACACAGCGCCATCTAGCCCCAAAGTAAGCGAAGCTTGTGTTATGGGTACTAGACAACTGATTTTTGTGTTTAACTAACTAATCTAATCGTTGTGGCCCGCCGCCGCCAGTCTTAAAAAATTTTGCTCACCTGGAAAATCTATTGGCCAGCCTTGATATAGACTATTCGTCAGAACTCTAGAGAGCGAAGCCGTGGTTGGAAGCTAGAAAGATATAAATATAGGGTTTAAAGACCGTCTTGTAATATTTTTTACTTCATCTGTGCCAGACAACTAATATAATGCACAATGTGCACTACTGTACTTTGATTTTTTTTCTCATAATATACAATTTGTGCAAATTGTCTACCACATATATCTGCAGTTGGCGATTTGCACGCAAGTAAGTTTCGTACGTGCGAATCACCAAAAAAAATATTCACATAAAAAAAGCATCATTTTGCACATTTTGTGTATACACAAATAAAATTTGAGCGTGGCGTCCCATAACCTCACTAACTGTACTCTATTATTTGCATGTCTGACTCATTCTTATTACGATTGTATGATGTGGTAGAGTGAGCTGACTGCTTTAGCCTTTATATTACTAATTGTCAATATTTTTGTTGTAGTTGTCCACCCAGAACATTTCTACCTGCTCTTTGCAAAATATTTCTCGATGAGTGTGCTCCAGATAATGTTTTGGAAGTTACAGCAAGAGCAATTACTTACTATCTTGATGTATCTGGTAAATATTTTTATTCAATTTTCGTTCCTCTAATTCAATTGCTAAACAATACAATACCGAAATGCTAGTAGATAAAAAAATTACAAAGAAAATAAGAATATTTTTTATAAGAAGTGTTAGACGTGTCTTGAGTGCCAGCACTTAAAACATATTTAAGACTAATGGAAAATAAAGAAATGAAATGAAATTATTTATTCAGGCATTGCACTGAATAAATAATTTCATTATGTGTGAAATATTCTATTATTGTATGTATGGTATATTTTTCAATTTATTGCTATCACTTACTCTTGATGTTTAAAATTCAAAATGTGATGATATTTAATATATCATAAACATATGTTTAAGATATATTAAATCTCACAAATTGTTCAGTCGGTCATGTTACTGTGTAAATATTTTTTGATATTTTTTTTAATATTTTTGTGTAGATACCTGATATTTTTTAACACAGCTTTTGCTGTGAAAATATGACTGGTTTTGGCCAGCTAAGGCCAGTAATTGAAATAAGAAAGATAATAATTTCTTGGTTTTATAAAATTACAGCTGAATGCACAAGACGAATTGTAGCTATTGAGGGCGCTGTCAAAGCAATTTGCAGCAGATTACTTACGGTAGATCCCAACAACCGTACAAGCAAGGATTTGGCAGAGCAATGTATCAAAGTAAGTGATTTTAGAATAAAAAAATTGGTATGACGTGAGAACTAATTACGTAGACTGGACACTGGTGGATGGTCTAGTCTTGTTTTTCAATCTTTTTGATTTCGCGACCCCTTTACAGGTTGAAAAATTCTGACGACCCCTTTGTGACAGACAAAGAAACTACGTAAATGTTTTTTATGTTTACCAACAAGCCCATCCTTCTAATTATAATTGTGTTTCTATTGTAGTGTTGCCTATTTCTTATTGCTAGCGACTCCCCGAGTCTGGCTTCGTGACCCCCCTGGGGGTCACTACCTACAGTTTGAAAAACACTGGTCAATGTAATTATTTTAATCATAGATCATAACTTAATATAATAATCTCTATAAATTATTAAATTCTTTATCGTCCATCTCATTCATCTCCACCACGCTGCTCAACTGCGAGTTAGCTGAGGTCAGTATTTTCAAGCCACCTATAGGCCACTGACTTAGTGTAACAACTGTCATCTAACGGCAACAGCTGGAACCGACGGCTTAACGTGACCTCTGAAGCATGTTATTCACTCACGTAATCATAGATTATTTAAACCTAATTAACTCTAAATATGATTTAATTCTTCATGCACTATAAATTCGTTTAATGTTTATTTAATTAGTATAAATTAGTTCAATAAAACAATGTATATTCTTCCCACATATTGCTTAGACTATGTCATAAGTTTGGTTTTCAAAATCTGACATTTTTCTCAATAAATACAGCTGATGACATAGTCTACTTCAAATCATGTGTTGTTTTTCGTACCATGGACTAATTCTTTAATTACCCAACTACTTTGAATACATTGTGACCTTCTTTAAATTTATTTCAAGGTAGATGTTGTGTTATGCCTAGAGATGAGCAAAATGCATTATTTACGAGGCATTTACGATAAATGCCCAAAAAGTACTTATAAATTCCCTATTTATGCCCAAAACTATGCATTTACAAGTACTTACTGGGCACTTATTGTAAATGCCTGGCATTTTGCCCATCTCTAGTTTATTTTTATTTTGCCCATTTCAGTAAAAATATGTATAATCATTTTAAATATGGGAAAATACAAATCAATTGCATGACATGTGTCTATTATATTTTCTTTTTTTTATGTCTCTGTTTTTTCACCGCCAATCACTGATTCCTTCCAGGGAGTTCAAGGTGGATTGGAAGAGATTCCTTACAGGGATAAGTCCGCCTTTGTACCAAATGTTTATTTTATAACACTTGTTACCCAACTTTTATTTCAATAAAGTTATATAAACAAACAATTTCTTGAGATTTCGACTTGTGTTAGTGTATGTAGAGATGGGCAAAAGTCGGGCATTTACGATTAATGCCCAAAAAGTACTTATAAATTCCCTATCTATGCCCAAAACTAGGCATTTGTTGTGCATTTACAGGTACTTACTGGCCATTTATTGCAAATGTTTGGCATTTTGCCCATCTCTTAAGTGTATGTCATATATAATACTATGTTGAAATAGATCCGAATGAGTCCATTTGATGTGCTTTTACACCTCCATCCTCTGCTGCAGGTGCTAGAATTAGTCTGCACCAGAGAAGCGGGTGCTGTGTGGGAGGGTGGTGGATTGCCAGCCGTTTTGCACTTCATTACACATCATGGCACTTCTGTGCACAAGGATACGCTTCACTCTGCTATGGCTGTTGTTTCAAGGTAAGACAAACTGTGCTGCTCAAAAGTCTTAAATATTCTGTTGGGTCTATTTGGGTAGGATAAATAATATTCCTAAAACATAGTCCTCTTTTTGTGTGGTGTCTTTTTGGTCCCAAATTTTGCTGAAACGAATGCTGCAGAACAATATAGAATAAGAGATGATATGACTTAAGTGATCACCCCTTACGTCATGTCATTACTTCAAAAAGAAAACAAAAAAAAAAAGAACATTTGTAGTAATAAATTATTGTTTTTATACAGAGTGTGTGGCAAGATGGAGCCGGGTGACGCGCGAGTGGGAGACGCAGTTTCATCATTGTCAGCGTTGCTGCGGCATAGTGACGCGCGCGTAGCCGATGCAGCGTTGCGCTGTTTCGCTTCCCTCGCAGATCGCTTTGCACGCGCTCGAGCCGACCCCGCTCCGCTCGCTCAACACGGTTAGTTTTACGATATAGATTATAATATAATCTATATCGTTATAATCTATATCGAAAATTCATATTATGAATTTTCGGTTATGGTGCTAATGTCAAAAATATATTTTATCTGTGGAAATATGAAATATTACTCAACGTTGGATTTTTTTCGCTAACTTATCTGCATTATGAACGCGGTTGTGCTTCTAAATAAATTTTCATAATTTCCAAGAAGTTGTGCAAAACAGCAGAAAAAAATCACTATATCGGTTTTACTATTTACTTATACAAGTAATGGAGGAGCAAGAAGATTCCTGACGTCATTTTTCGTCATATACCTGAAGTCGGGAATAAGATAAATAATGCAAAGGTGGGCTCAAAAGGACATTGATTCCAGAGCCGTAACTAAGCTATTTTATTAAAAAAAATCCAACAACGTTCTAAACACTATTCATTGACTCTTAAATTTTAAAATCGTGTGAAACGTCCACGACGAAGTCTCAACAACTTATACGGTACAAGGTATACTCACAGTGCTCTGCGTATACGTGACTAGACGTCTGAGAGGTTAATGACTAAGTACAGAAGTCATACATACACACATGATTAGAAAATGCAATTCTTTTTCAGCCTTAACATGCAAAGTAGGGCTGTACATGCACTTGTGACTGCAACTTGCAGACATACAAATATTGTAACGTGTATTTAATTTTCTCAGGTCTCATTGAAGAGTTGGTGCGTAGATTAGGCAGCACTGAAAGCAGTGATGACAAGTGCCTGGCTCCCTCGGTGTCTACAACTGTCAGTTTGCTCTCAACACTATGCAGAGGCTCCGCCCAGATTACCCACGTAAGTATATTTGTCATTAGTTTGGAAAGCACACTTTTTTACTAAATTCATTAGGTTCATCGGCGTTACTAAGTTGAAATTTACTGTTTTTGGGTTGTAACAATTTGAAATACATGATTTATTAGAATCTAATCAATATTGTTCGCGCAAGACGATGAAGCGTTGGACGCCCTGTTTCTAGATGATCTGATGACTTTAAGAAAGCGGCTGGATGCGTAAGGCGGAGGATCGTATCTGGTGGAAAGCATTGGGGAAGGCTTATATCTAGCAGTGGGTAAATACAGGATGATGATGATGAATAAAAATTTATTAACTAGAAGGTATTAGACATCGAAGCCTTAGAGGTTTTGTTTTCAGTTCATCTAATATTATTTTCAGGATTTGGTTCGCCTAGATCTGTGCTCGGCCATTGAAGCGGCCGTGCAGGCAGATGAGAGATGGTGCCTGGAATGTATGCGTCTCGTGGATTTACTACTCGTGCTACTGTGCGAAGGACGGCACGCGATCCAGACGTGAGTTGTTGATTATTGTGAATAATACTTATAGTGTCTCTCTACATTTATGAAATAACATTTAATATTTTAACAACTGCACAATGTAATATAGATAAGTAGAAACAGTCTAACTACTCTGTACATCTTCAGTCTGAAGCACGGGGAAGTTCTACGTAATCCATCCATAGATAACGATAGACTGCAGTCGATGTTGTTTAACTTATGTATTAGATTGACATGCTCAACGACGTCATCGAGCTCCTCCGTTAAGCTATCGATCGTGGCTGTGATCATTATAGTACAGTCGGTACGCCAATTTTTTTTTTTTTTTTTTTATACTACGTCGGGTGGCAGACAAGCATACGGCCCGCCTGATGTGAAGCGGTTACCGTAGGCATATTAACGCCTGCAACATAAAATATTGCTCGCGCGCCGCCACCCCCGCTGCCAACGCAGCATCTCCTTTCTTTCTTTCTGGTGACCTCACTCACTCGCAGGAACACAACAACCCTCAAGGGAATTGTTATTTGGCTGCGGTATTCTGTGAGGTGGAGGTACATTCCCCAGTCGGGTAGCTTACGATTACGCTCCCTACCTCTCTTCGCCAGAGTTTCGTTTGTCGGTCAGCAGGGTGCACCACGTGCAGGTGAAGTTGGCTTTGGTTCAAAGATCTTGATGAACCACTTACACCCCAAACATTGCCATTTGCCCGGCTTGAAAACGTTGGCTTCCAAATTTGCAGTTGAGCAGCGTAGTGGAGTGTGCTCTAAACCTCTTTAATTGATGCGAGTCATGTATTCCAACAATGGGAATATTAATGGTTGATGTCGATCTGTCGAGTCGAGTCTGTATAATGTGTGTTATTTATTAAATCGAGCCCAGTGGTTGAATGGCTAGCAATGGCTACTTTACTCCGAGGTCACGGGTCCGATCCCCGCACAAGACAAACATTTGTGTGCACGAACATTTCTGTTTATCTTAGTTTGGCTGTTTTCTATGTATATATTATATGTATTTACAAAAAAAAATGTATTTAAGTGCGATATCTGTTAACTAGTACCTATAGTACTAGCTTTGCGCTTAATTTGGGGCTATATGGCGCTGTGTAAATTGTCCAAAAATTATTTATTTATTATTATTTACATGAGTTATCTAGTACCCATAGTACAAGCTTTGTTTAGTTTGGTACTAGATCGATACCTCCAATGAACACTACGTCAACTCAAAACATACACATCCAGATACACCGATAATATGAGTTATACATTTACTTAGCGGTTTGTATTTGTCGATTTTGTTGTGTCTGTGTGTCTTTTTTAAATAAAATTCAGGTAGCTTATTGTTACTGAAGTAATGAACCGATTTAGATAAACAAAGAAAACTATCGAAATTTTAGTTGGCGTAGTGTTCCTTGGAGGTATCGAGATGGTGTAATTTGTCCAAGAATATTTATTTATATAATGAATGTATGTCAGCGGCGGCGGCGGCGGCGGCGCCAGCGGCGAGGGCCCGAGCGGCGCGGGCGGCGCGCGCTCCGACAAGTCGCACCGGCAGCTGATCGACTGCATCCGCGCCAAGGACACGGACGCGCTGCTGCAGGCCGTGTCCAGCGGGACCGTCGACGTCAACTTCACCGACGACGTCGGGCAGACGCTGCTCAACTGGGCCGCCGCTTTCGGCACGCGCGAGATGGTGCAGTTCCTCTGTGAGAAAGGTGAGGAAAGCATCAACCGCTGCCAGTTATAACCTTCATCTGCATCAAAGAGACTGAATAAATTTGTTTGAATCGAAAGTGTCAATCGTGTTGTGTGAAAAATAATATTTTGTATATTGTTACAGTCTTAATTATAAAAAAATATAGAACAGTTAATAAGCTGCTAAGAGGGAGATCCTAAAAATCAGTTTTCATAGACGTTCTATAGCGTTAAAACGTTCTATAAGTCTTTATTAGCCTACTATAAACCTTTATTAGCGGCAAATATGACCTAGACTAGTTGACAGGCAGCTGATTGGAAGATACAAAATGAATGACTGAGAGATACAAAATTGTACGCACGTTTGTCGTTTGTTTATGCATAGCAAAAAATCCTATGTCTGTGTTTACAAAGAGTGGTTCTTAGAGATTTTATTTTCATTATCCATGACTTTTTGAAAAAGTTTATAAACACAACTACATTCACCTCACGACATCGGTTCAAAATCAGAATAGAAAAAAACCTCATGTTCATGTCAGGTTGACCTTTGAACTAAATTATTATTCATCATCATCAGGTCCATTTTAGTCTCCACTACAGGAGCACGACCCTCTCTCGTCCGTCCTAGACGGAAGGAGAATTTGGCCTACACTCCCCACGCTGGCCAAACGGGTTGGGGAGGCCTGATCGATATTTGATAATGTATTTCCCTTAGTCGCCTTGTACGACATCCATGGGAAGAAACGGAGTGATTCTATTCTAGTCTGCCGGAAACCACACGGCCAATTATTATTTATGTCAAACCTTACTAGAAAATTATTATTATTTATGTCAAACGTTACTAGAGTGCAAAACCGCTGGTTTTTATCTAAGGATTTATCAAAATCACAATGTAACGTCTTTTAACGGGCTTATGTATACGAAATTTAAAATCGACTTTTTAAAGGCCTTATGAGCATTTTAAACGTTTAGTTAAAGTTAGTGAGTTAGTAAATAAATAAATAAAAATATATAAAAGAAAGATCTCAAACATATATATTTATCAGCTATTTAGTACATTCACATAGTGCTTCAGATTAGGTAGGAACTGGTTGGCGTAGTGTGTCTAAGTATTGTGGTGGTTGTTCAGGCGCGGACGTGAACCGCGGCCAGCGCAGCTCGTCGCTGCACTACGCGGCGTGCTTCGGGCGGCCCGCCATCGCCAAGATGCTGCTGCAGCACGGCGCCAACGCCGACCTGCGCGACGAGGACGGCAAGACGCCGCTCGACAAGGCCCGGGAGAGGCACGACCAAGGTAAGGTACCCTCATACTCGGAATATATGATTCGCTTTCGCTCAACAAATATACGGCGTGTACTTGACCACACGATAGAAGTGAAAACCTCAATTCTCGCTCCGTCTCGCTCGCTCCCTGCCGACTTTACCCGAACGAGAGTAACAGAGTCGAGCGGGACGGTTCAGTCTGATTCACTACCCACAAAAATTGTGCATAAGAAGAGCGCATAGAAGTTTTCAGTTCTAAAAAAATTGCAAACGTGTTGGTTGATTCATAAAGCAGTCATTTGTTCCAATGTTGTTTGGTTAATTTGGTTATATAATTTGGTAAATGAAATCAATCATTTCTCGTCATCTATTTTGCGAACATAGGATTTTGTTCACGAAAAATGCATTATTTTTTATTATTGAATATCTAATAAAAGTTGTTTTGTGGCAGGTCACCGTGAAGTGGCGGCCATACTGCAGTGTCCCGGCGAGTGGTTGGTGGTTGGCAACCACGAGTCGCCCACCGCTGCCAACGAAGAGGACGCGCCCGACACAGGAGACATGGAAATGGCCTCCGTTTATTTGGAGTGAGTTCATTTATTTATGTTACGCTTATCGGCGGTGCCATCCCTGATTAATTGCTGCATTATGATCCGTTCTAATTTGCGTATAGTCATTGTAAAAATAATAAAAATAAAAAAAAAATTGTCAGGCAGATTACACAGCGCCACCTAGCCCCAAAGTAAGCGAAGCTTGTGTTATGGGTACTATACAACTGATAAACATACGTAAATACATTTTTTTCTTTTTTTTGTAAATACATACTTATACATATATACATAGAAAACACCCAGATCAAGACAAACAGACATATTCATGCACACAAATGTTTGTCCTGTGTGGAAATCGAACCCACGAGCGTTGGTGTCGAAACCGCGTCATTGACCGCTATGCCACCGAGCTCGTCAACAAAAAATAGGTCATGTAAGCGCAACTTAAAGCTGAACGCACATGTATTCGAGTCCAACGCGCCGAACGAACCGAATATTAAAATTCTATAAATGAATTTTTATCGACACTTTGCACCCCCATCCGAGCCGAATCGTCCGAATCGGAAGGAACCCTAGAAAAATTCTGATGCCGTCATCAGATTCCGCGCAGATGACATCATCAGTATGTGGATGAATCGAAGATGCGGAAGGAATCTGACAGTGCCTTAGAGCATTTTCCCCTGAATGTAGAGACTTTTTTCATATCTATTCGATTACATGAAAAACATCTCTAAAGCGCTGCGAGGGTTTTTAATTTTTTTTCTAACACCAGATGTAGCTAGGTAGGCGTCGGGTCCAGATTGTCAAATTGTACTGAATTTTTTGACAGTGAAACTTCAAGACGACAAGACAACACAAGACGTCAACAAGACATTTGACAAGATGCTATGAATTGACAGACGATTGGACCCTACGCTACAGTGCTGCCAAAAGACACCGGCAGTGAGCAAAGTGTCTAATGTAGTGTTTCCGTTGTTCCCAGACGACTGGTGCCGGTGTTGTGCGCGCGGTACCTGGGCGCGGGCGGCGCCGGCGTGCGCCGCGCAGCGCTCTCACTCGTGCGGAAGATGGTGCACTACGCGCCCGCACCGCTGCTCACTCGCGCCGAGCACACGCCCGCGCTGCTCACGCAGCTCGTCGCCGCCGTGCTCGACAACCTGGTCAGTCTACACCACACACATGCTAATAATTATATTGCTTTTTAGCAGTTTTTTTTATTATTAGCGTTGGTTACCCTTTGGTAACCAGCACTAATAATAAAAACCAATCTAAGTTGACAGTGAAAATTATTCTCATTCATAAATTACATCTAGGGAATGCAATCTCGTTCTCGCGAGATCTCGCCGCGGGGCGGCGGCTGTCCGGTCCAAGCGAGACCTCGTCCCCCGATCGCTACCTCAGGCCCCGCCGCCGCCCCGCGTGAGATCTCGCGAGAACGAGATTGCATTCCCTAATTACATCTAATTTACGACAAGAATAATGTGTGAGTGAGAAAGAATAACTGATGCCGCCACAAGCGTCTATAAGGCTTACAGGCTACTGGTTACTAGTTCAAGTTCAATTCTCGCACAAGACAAACTTTTATGTGCATGTACATTTCTGATTGTCTTTGTCTGGATGTTTTTTTGTTACATATGTTTGTTTATGTAAGTAAAAAAAAAGTAAGTTAAATCTAAAATTCTAAATTAGTTCTATAAGAATTTATAGTGCTATAAGAATTTTATTTTCAAATTATAAATTCGTTCTGAGTTCCAAGGCAGCCGTAGATTTATACCCAGGACGGTCGCCGCTGTTAATCTTGGCTATACAGGAGACTCAGTTGAGGGAATGTGTGGTGGGCCCCCGTCCCGTTATACATATAATACACAGAAAACCACCAGACTAAGTCAAACAGTTATATTAATGGTTTGCATGGTGTATACGCTTCTTATCCCGTGGACTGATAGTCGACCGTACGGTATGCGAGCAGGGCGAGGCGAGCCCGTGGCGTCGCAGCCAGCCGCGGTATCTGCGCAGCCGCTATATCCGCCCGCCAGCGGTAATGTTCCGATGGTGTGATCATACCTTTGTCTCCTTGAGTGCCCTCACGAAACCAACATGCGGCTCTAAAAACATTCTGTCGTGTCGCTTTTGGCTATGATCAGTAAATACTGCAATATGTCAGAGACTGGAGATTATTTACTATCTCACCATATGTGGTCAATGGTGGTATAATAATAACATAACCACATTTCAATTATGTTAATTATAAATACACATTTAATGGCCGCTTTTATAATTTGCCGGAGCACGGCACGGCACGCCACGGTTTTGCTGTCACGGCGAAATAGGAGAGCAAAATGTATGGAATTGTATGCAGGCGCTTTTAATTTACCGCCCACGGTAACGGCATGCCGTGAACGTCAACGGTCGACCGTGCCGTTGCCGTAGCACACTGCGCTCCTCATCAAATCGTCGCGGCGGTGTTGAGAGTGTAGTGCGTACGTACAAGGAATTTGTAACTGTGTGCGTGCGTAGTCGGACGGCGCGCGCGACGGCAGCGTCTGTTTTGCGTAAGTTGTACAAGCAGAATGACGTTATTTTAAATCATTACTCAGATGAGAAAGGATGTAATAAAACGTTTTTATTGACATCCGAAAATAATTGAAAAACTTATTTGGATCTTCTTTGAGCTTATCAAATAGCGTGTAGTATGATCCTTCTAAATATTTTACTTTTAAAAGCGGATGTTGCCAATACTTTCTAGTAATATGTCTTTTTCTACGTCTTAAATATAACAAATAAAGTATAAGTAGTCGCTGTCTCTTCGAGAACATGATGTCCACACTTTGAAGACGTAAAGCGTAAGTGATTTTACGGCGAATTATAAAAGAGCTCTACGGCACGGCTTGCCGTCGACGGCGACGAATTACCGGAGACGTCCACGGCAAAACCGCGCCGTGCCGTGCTCCGGCAAATTATAAAAGCGGCCAATTGTTGACCTAGATATAAATAAATAAATACCGCATTTATAACAAACACTTTCTATTGATTATAAATATTGTTATAATTTGTCTAACTTGTAAATAACATAATAATTTTTTGTTAATAAAATAAAAATGTTATAGGAAATAGTAATTTTGCCTTTTTACAAGCTTTTGTTTAGTTTCACCGCGGTATTTGTAATTAAATTCGAATAATTGAACTGAATTTTGGCCCGCTTAGCGAAAAACAGAAAGTCAACTTTTCAGCTTAAAAAAGCCTGTTTTAAAAAAAATGATTCGTATTGTTATTTAAGTATTTGATGACATAATGAAATTCTCAATTCAAATGAACTGTAGTATTAGAACAGAATATAGTAAATTTATTTCGTATGCTTAAAAATGGATAATAATAAATAATTCCAGTCTACATTATACTTTAACTTAGAGCCGCAATGTCATTCGACGACGTCGTACGGATTATTACATAAATATAGCAATGAATAGTAGTTTTCTTGCAACTTTAGTCTGGCGTGAAAGTCTGTCTGAATTCAGTATAATCTGTATGAATTATATTTTAGGTATATAATAATGCAAGGAGAAGAGAAGGAGAACGCGTAAAAAAATTTCATTTCAACATAAACTATCTAAACGACAATGCCTTTCCATAACGGTTAAAAATGGTAAGTTAATTAAAACCATGTCTGCAATATGTATATGTTTTCTTCAAGTGCAATTCACTTTAGCAACTGCGTCCTATTCGAGAGATAATATTGTCGCGGTCCTGTCTCGAACGATCTAGAATAGAACCTTTTAGAATAGTCGCCGCATACTTCGATGCAAGCAATAATGACCCGTATGTCTACTGCCATAAGGTTCATAACACTATGACATGAAAATGTTCGAGATGTGTCTCGAGACATTACGATGAATTACCGATGGGTAGTACATGCATGTACATACCGGAACATTCGAGAACCCTTGCCGGCGGATATAAATAGCGACCGCCGCGGCGCATAGGCAGTTCAGTTTGGACTTCGGAAGAGTTAACTTCGAGCGAATCTACCTGCGAGACAAGTGATAACCTACGACCTCAGCGATACTATTGGACTTCGATTTGACCTGCGATTTGGAATCTTCGTGTGGACTTCGAGTTGTGAAGACCTGCAGACCAGACCCTGTGTGAATAAATCCTTGCAAGTTGTCATTGGCGTTTTACATCCAAATCTAGAACCCTAGCTCGTAATAGTCTTGAGTAGTACATGTACGATGTACTAATAGGTGACGGTACTTGACACTGTACTAAAAGAAACGTTACCGAACGCGAACTCTTATTCGGACTAATCGGACTATTCGTACACTCGTACAGTGTACTAGGTTATCCAAGCCCGAAACACTGTGGTCTGTCCGAGAGACAAACAATAAAGCGTCTCGCAATGTTATCGTAAGAGTAAGCGAGATAGGAGGTAAGCGCCCTGCACTGGTATAAATCGCTTTCAGCGCCGTGTGTTTTATTCATATAAAATCTTATACAGCGCTTTATAGTGCTTGTAATTACCAAATTTACATTGATCACGTGATTATATTGTCGGCTAAATTTCTGAGTACTAATAGGTACTAATAGTACTAATAAGGTGTACTAGTACATTAATCGGACTGTACTATTAGAGTGCGCACTTAAAAGTGTCCGATTAAGCACAAGACTAGCTCGTAACATTTGGTGTCAGAATTGGGGATTTGGAGATGCCACTGACTCCGAGGGAGGATACTCCTGGTGTGAGGACTAGGGCACAATGTGCTGCGGAGGCCACGCCTACTGCCCCTGAGGCCACGCCCACCGGCCATAGGGGCACGCCCACTGGCCCCGCCCACCAGGCCACGCCCACCGGTCAGGCCCCGCCCACCGGCCAAGCCACGCCCCCTGGCCCCGCCCACCAGGACACGCCCACCGACCAGGCCCCGCCCACCAGCCAAGCCACGCCCCCTGGCCCCGCCCTTCAGACCCCGCCCACCGGGCAGGCCACGCCCACCGGCCAACAAGCTCCGCCTCCTAGCCACGCCCATCTGGCCACGCCCACCGGAGACATTAAACCTCCGAAACTTTCAACGGAGGTTTTGGATATGTCGTGCCTGATGGCAATGATGAAGGGCATGATGGATGAGCAGGCGAGGATAAGAGAAGAACAAAGCAAGCAGATGAGGTGCCTGCAAGAAGAACAAAGCAAGCAGATGAGGTGCCTGCAAGAAGAACAAAGCAAGCAGATGAGGTGCCTGCAAAAAGAACAGAGGGGCCTGCGAGAAGAACAGAGGGGCCTGCGAGAAGAACAGAAGGCAGATCAAGAAAGGATTCTTTCTGCCGTTACCAAGTTTAGCGATACGGTAGCTAAGCTACATGAAGATGTAGAGATAGTGAATGGACGGGTTTCCGAATTAGAGGACGACTTGAAAAATGTGAAAACTGGCCTCACTGGACTGGAGATGAAAGTTCGGCGTATAGAAGCTGCTGGAGTTACGTCGAGCGGAGCTGTCGGCATAATCCAGGGACCTAAGGTGAAGGTGCCTCCTTACGACGGTACTACGTCTTGGGCCGCCTACCGCCAGCAGTTTCAGACTGTCGCTGCTTCGAATGGGTGGACGGACGAACAGAGCCTGACAGCCCTCACCGTCGCGCTCAGAGGTTCGGCCTTGTCTGTGCTGGAGGCACTACCTACCTCAGGCAGCGACTTTAAAGACCTGCTGGAGGCACTTGAGGCTAGATATGGGGAACGACACTTGGAACACGTTTTTCGTGCCCAGCTACGGGACCGGACCCAGCGCCCAGGTGAAGGACTTCAACAATGGGCGCTGGAGATCGAAAAGCTGGTTCGAAAGGCGTACCCTTCTGCTGATAGTAGGATGGTGGACACCAACATTCTTCAAGCCTTCGTTGACGGAATCAAGGATCTTGAAATTAGGGCTGCAGTGAAGCTTCGCCACCATGCCTCATTAAAAGAAGCACTCGCACACGCCCTGGAAGTTGAAGCTGTGCGACAAGATATCCGGCAAGGGTACAAACTTCGTAAAGTTACGGAGGATGTTAAGGAGATCAAGACGCCGCCCAAAAGGAACTCCGGGCCCATGTGCTACAAATGTGGGGAAAGAGGACATCTGCAGTTCACGTGCCCTAAGAAGGAAAGACAACCGACCAAAACTGATGACAGGCTGGATGCACTTCTAAACAAAATGGAGCAGCGTTTTGAAGAGTTGGTAAAGAAGCATGATGCTGCGCCCTCTACCGTGAATCAGGGAAACGAGTAAAAGCCAGGACTGCGGGGCGGGTACTGGCTGGAGCGGAGGAAGCCCCAGCAACCGTAATCTCACAAGCATGGAATGGGAACAGTCTACTAATACGCGGTAGAGTGAACGAAATAGACTGCAAAATCACCTTAGATACAGGAGCCTCTAGAACAATAGTGAGACCAGATCTAGTGAAAGCTGTAGGGAGACGCAAAGACACCAGTTTATGCAGACTTCTCTCCGCTTCTGGCCAACAGATACCCGTCCTAGGGGAAAGGTTGGTTACGATACGTGTTGGAGAGTCGTCATACACTCATAACGTAATCGTAGCCGAAATTATGGATGATTGCATTCTGGGCCTAGACTTCATGAGGAAACACAACTGTTACATTGATGTCACTAACGGTGTCTTTAAATGTGGTGATGAGGAAAACTTCATACTTGGCGGTCCCAATGGAAAAGTAACGTGCCTGAAGAAAATCATAATACCTGGACGAGCACAAGCTCAAGTAAAGGTGAAACTGCCTTTGAGTCAGAAGAATCAGCCGGATAGATGTGTGCTGATTGAAGATACGCCCGGCAGTGCAGCCTGTAAGAAAGTGCTGACAGCAAGAACTCTCGTCCGTGGAGGTAAGACCGCTGTAGTAAGGGTTGTGAATTTGTGCGACCGAGAGATTAGCCTAAGCAAAGGTGAAGTTATTGGAAGATGTGAAGAAGCTGTTTGGATGAGAAACTGCCAATCACCTTCAAGCTCAACTACGACGAACACCAGGAGCGAAATTATAGTCTCTAAACTGCTTGAAGATTGTAAAAGTAATCTGAGCTATTCGCAGAGCATGAAGGCCAAGATGTTGCTACTGCGTTTTGGGGAAATCTTCTCTTCGGACGAAGGAAATCCTGGAAGAACATCTTTAGTTCAGCACAAAATTGACACCGGACACGAGCGACCTATCCGTCAGCGAGCAAGGCGCATACCAATTGCTAAAGAAAAGGAAGTTCAAGACATGTTGGAAGACATGCAAAGAAACAAAATTATAGAACCTTCTGCTAGTCCATGGTGTTCTCCAGTTGTGTTGGTCAAGAAGAAAGATGGTAGCACAAGGTTCTGTGTGGACTATAGACGACTTAATAATGTGACAAAGAAGGACAGTTATCCACTACCACGAATCGATGATACACTGGACACATTGAGTGGTATGAGATGGTTCTCGACGTTAGATCTGAAATCCGGCTACTGGCAAGTAGAAATTGATCCGAAGGATAAAGAAAAGACAGCCTTTTCAACTGGTAAAGGTTTATGGCAATTTAACGTCATGCCTTTTGGATTATGCAACGCGCCGGCTACTTTCGAAAGACTTATGGAGTGTGTACTGGCAGGATTAGTTGGAGACGCTTGCCTTGTCTATTTGGATGATGTCATAATCATGGGCAGAGATTTTGAAGACCACTTACGGAACCTAGAGCAGGTCTTGAAAAAGATAAAGGGAGCCAACCTGAAGTTAAATCCGAAAAAATGCAGTTTGTTTAAGAAGAAAGTAAACTATCTCGGCCATGTGATTACCAGCGAAGGCATACAGACTGATCCAGACAAAATCGAAGCAGTACAAAAGTGGCCCACTCCCAAAGATAAGACAGAAGTGCGGGCATTTTTAGGGCTATGCTCGTATTACAGACGCTTTGTTAAGGGATTCTCCGAAATTGCCAAGCCTTTACACCGATTAACTGAAGACAAGCAGCCGTTTCATTGGGATGAGACCTGCGAGGGTTCTTTTCAGAAACTAAGAAAATGTCTTTGCGAGACTCCAATCTTGGGATTTCCACAACCTATTGGCCAATTCATTGTAGACACAGACGCCAGCAACACAGCGATCGGAGGTGTGTTATCGCAGAAACAAGGCGACAGAGAAGTGGTGATGGCTTATTTTAGTAAATCGCTGTCGAAATCTGAAAGGAACTACTGTGTGACAAGAAGGGAGCTCTTGGCTGTGGTAAAGACATTACAGCACTTCAGCAAATATCTCATTGGCATGCGGTTTACACTTCGCACTGACCACGCCGCCCT
Source organism: Hypsopygia costalis (assembly GCA_937001555.2). NCBI lineage: Eukaryota > Metazoa > Arthropoda > Insecta > Lepidoptera > Pyralidae > Hypsopygia > Hypsopygia costalis. The sequence continues at coordinate 22,605,911 of OW443338.2, read as the reverse complement.
GAAGTGGCTGTTACAATTTAAAAATCCAGAAGGTCAAGTTGCTCGATGGATCGAACAACTGCAAGAGTACGACTTTGCGATTGAACACCGCAGCGGAAAGGCGCATGGAAATGCTGATGCACTGTCAAGAAGGCCATGTCCTGAAGACTGCAAGCACTGTGCCAAACAAGAGACAAAGGAACTGCCATTGAGATTGACAAGAATGGGCCCATCGAGATCCTGGGAAGATGAGGCGATGAAAGAAGCACAGGAAGATGACGAAGATTTGCGACTCATTGTCGCATGGAAGAAACGAGGCGAGGACAAGCCAAGATGGTGCGAAGTCGCCCCTACTAGTGTTATCACCAAGGCATACTGGGCTCAATGGGACAGTTTTATTCTTCAGAACGGAATACTTTACCGTAAATGGGAGAAACTTAATGGCAGAGAGTTCCATCTTCAGATAGTTGTCCCAAGAGACAAGGTACAAGATGTCCTTCGTGAAGTACATGATGGCGTGTCAGGTGGACACTTGGGCGTGAAACGGACGTTAACAAAGATTCGGGAAAGGTTTTACTGGCTTCATTGTCGAGAGGATGTGCAAGATTGGTGCCGCAAGTGTGCTACTTGCGCTGCGGTGAAAGGTCCATCAACTAGAAGCCGAGGAAACCTGCAACTTTATAATGTTGGTGCGCCATGGGAACGCATTGCAGTTGATGTGGCTGGACCATTCCCTGTAACGGAATCAGGAAATAAGTACTTCATGGTAGTTATGGATTATTTCTCTAAGTGGCCAGAAGTATTCGCCATACCTAATCAAGAAGCCACAACTGTTGCATCCAAGTTGTTTGAAGAAGTAGTTTGCCGATTTGGTGTGCCTTTGGAAATACACTCCGACCAAGGTAGGAACTTTGAGTCACAGATATTTCAAGAACTCTGCAAAATATTGGGTATGCATAAGACTAGGACCACCCCATATCATCCTCAATCCGACGGCATGGTAGAGAGATTTAATCAGACACTTGAGAGACATTTGGCGAAACTCGTTGACAACCACCAGAGAGATTGGGACAAATATATACCGCCGTTTCTCCTGGCCTACCGAACTGCTGAACATGAAAGCACAAAGGTAACCCCAGCACGTGTCAATTTTGGGCGAGAACTGAGAATACCAGTAGATCTGCTAACTGGAGGACCTCCTGACGACCCACGTACTCTACACGACTACATTTCCGAGTTACGTGAGAAAATGCGAGAAATTCATGCCATAGTTCGGGAAAATGGGTTGCAATCGAGTGAAAAGATGAAAACTAGGTACGACCGTCGAGCAAATACAAACGGCTTCGAAGAAGGAGCACTAGTATGGCTTCACAACGTAACTCGACGAAAAGGAAAGTCTCCGAAATTACAGACAAGATGGGAAGGGCCATACAAAGTGGTCACTCGGTTGAATGACGTGACATATCGAATTCAACGGCAGCCGAGAGGTGCACAAAAAGTGGTTCACATTGACCGCTTAGCTTCTTATCACGGCAGTAATGAAGATGCTCGGGACGAGCATTTCTAAGAGGGGAGCAGTGTCGCGGTCCTGTCTCGAACGATCTAGAATAGAACCTTTTAGAATAGTCGCCGCATACTTCGATGCAAGCAATAATGACCCGTATGTCTACTGCCATAAGGTTCATAACACTATGACATGAAAATGTTCGAGATGTGTCTCGAGACATTACGATGAATTACCGATGGGTAGTACATGCATGTACATACCGGAACATTCGAGAACCCTTGCCGGCGGATATAAATAGCGACCGCCGCGGCGCATAGGCAGTTCAGTTTGGACTTCGGAAGAGTTAACTTCGAGCGAATCTACCTGCGAGACAAGTGATAACCTACGACCTCAGCGATACTATTGGACTTCGATTTGACCTGCGATTTGGAATCTTCGTGTGGACTTCGAGTTGTGAAGACCTGCAGACCAGACCCTGTGTGAATAAATCCTTGCAAGTTGTCATTGGCGTTTTACATCCAAATCTAGAACCCTAGCTCGTAACAATATTCTCCAGGCTCTTAACCCCACACCAAACTTTAATTCAGATATTTAATCATAATAGGCATATATAAAACAATTTTTCTTAAAAAAGATGCAGTTTCTTTATTCTTATGTAACTTTTATAAGACTTCAATGTTTATTTACTTAAAAATAGCACAAGTATGTTCAAAAAAATGTTGCGAACACAGACAGACATAATTATTTTCGACTTTGTATACTGTTGTTGATTATCTGGTACGATCCGTACGGCGACGCCGTCGGTTTGCCCGGCTGTGATAGCGAAGTCTAAACTTTATGTAGTCCTTCACATTGTACTAATATCTCGCAGTTTGACTTGGTTCGTATTTTATTTACCTACTTGTATTTTACATTGTCATTTACGTTAAAATACATTTACATTGCTGTAAAGACATCACACCATCGAAAATTACCCGCATCTAGAGATGGACAAAATGTCAATAAATTCTCAATAAGTACATATTAATGCCCAAAAAATTTGGAATATATATGTAGTTATTGGAAATTTATCATAATTGCCCGACATTTTGCCCATTTCCACCCGCATCAGCTGTCTTGTTTTTTGTGTTAATGTTTTATTTGTCCTTATTAATTTTCATGGTGTTCTATTCACTATTTCACTTAAGGCATATTGTTTTATTGATTTTGTTTACACTATTTTAAAATGTGTCAGTACAGATGGAATAGAAAACAGCACATGTTTATTTTTTTACATAATGGGAACCATGTATTCTCAGGGACTTCTGACTTTTTTATTTATGGTATATACTTCACAATGGCCGAATAGTTAATTACAGAGTATGCAAAGAATGTACACAACGTGATTATGCGTTTTTTTTTCGGGCTAAAAAATAAAAGATCACGTTTTGTTTTTATGAGAAGATACCCTTCTATTATTTTTATTTCTAGAGTATAAAGTCCGCGCATGGTCTAAATAACAACTCGGTTAACACTAGTCTGCAGTAGAGTAGCGTCACAGCATAGTAATACAACCAGTACTTTAACTTCCTACTAGCTCCCAAATCGGCGCACGCACACAGCCAAGCGTCATTTACACGACCGCTCAGGAATTTTTGATGCGCCGCGCACCAAAACTTCATGAGCGGTCGTGTAAATGACGCTTGGCTGTGTGCGTGCGCTGATTTGGGCGCTAGTAGGAAGTTAAAGTACTGGTTGTATTACTATATTGTGGTAGCGTGGTGGAGTACGTCTATCTAAATCTAAACTGTTTCGATTTAGGGTAGACTCGTATCCCAAGGGTGGATGCCGATGGCTAAATATTAGGCTTCTAAATAGTATGGTCATTTTCTGTCGCTGAGACAGATCGTTTTTCGATGCTGGATGCACATACACCTCTTCGCGCCTTGCATAAACATCTTAGTAACAACAACGGTGTTTGTATGAAGCGGTTGTGGTTTAATAGTTCGCGTAAGTAAGTTATCCGTATCAATAGCTGAGTTAATATTTCATCCTACCAGGACGACGATGATGGGCACTTGATAGTGTTGGGCATAGCTGAGGAGTTGATGATGAAAGCAGCTGACGTGTACTTGGAGCAGTTTGCACGGCTCGGTGTCTTCAGCAAGGTGGAGGCCCTAGCCTCTGCGCCCTCCGCCGAGCTAACCCCTGATGGAGAATCCTTGGTCACGTCTGGTAAGCGATAATAATTAAAAACTGCTCCTTTGAAAGTTCAATTTATAAGTAATCTTATGCACTCACTACTACTCTATATGTGCAATATAGAGAAATGTATTAAGGGACAGTGTACCTTTTCAGTGACGAACCTAGTGGAATAAAATAACAAAAATACATAGCGGCCTTTCATATGATTCGCAGTGACAACATATGATTTATTATAAGTTTAAACAGTTTAGGTTGTTCCACTATGTTCTATTCGGTCTGTTATTGACATGATGACGTCTTATAAATCGATGAACGCCGGCTGCACGCACGAAAAAGCACGACTCATTGTCACGTTCCGCCTGAGCCTGCAAGCGAGAGCGCGGAACAAGCGATAGACAGGCACGATCGGTCTAAGCGTTCGGCTTTTGACGCATCTATCTCTCTTCCACTTCATCGGCCGATGTTTTCTTATGACGATATCACGTAAAATTATCGTCCGTGAACAGACTTTACAGACAACCAATTATTTTGTGTTTGCAGGCGTATCAAGCGCGGGCGTGGGCGAGGACGCGACGTGTCTGTCGAGCGGCGTGGCGTACGTGTGGGGCGAGTGGTCGCTGTGCCGCGGCCGCGACGCGCTCTACGTGTGGAGCGACGCGGCCGCGCTCGAGCTGAGCACCGGCAGCAACGGCTGGTTCCGCTTCCTGCTCGACGGCAAGCTGGCCACCATGTACTCCAGCGGCAGCCCGGAGCACCAGACTGACAACACAGGCGAGTGTTCGATGAGCCGTGGCCGCGACGCGCTCTTCTGACGTTTTATTTTTATACCACGTAAGGGTGGCAGACAAGTTCACTGCCCGCCTAATCTAGAGGGCTTACCGTAGCTATATTAACGCTAGCAACAAGAAATATCGCTTGCGCGCCACCACCCCTGCTGCTAACACAGCAACTCCTTCCTTTCTAGTGACCTAAGTCTATGCGAGCGTCTGCGTCACACAAACAGTCCGAAATTTGAAGTCCGACGAAAATCGTTGAAGCCTATTTGAGAGCAGCGGATATTAAACGACTATGTTATAGTGCTATAAGAATTTTACTTATTTACAGAAAACCGCGGTGAATTTATTGACAAGCTTCAGAGGGCGAGAGCTTCAGTGAAGAATTCGGTGCCTCAAACTATTCTCTCAAAGCCAGGCTCGACTAAACTTATCCTAGGAAACTGGGCGTTATCTTGCAAGAAGTAAGTGATGATTAAATCGTGATTCATATTGTTGTGTTAGATATTTACATAAAAAAATTGAAATAAATTTGCATGACTCCAATTATACATTGGAATTTTTTAAATTAAAATTATACCATGAAACAGGGTAATGGAAAAATTCACCTCAGGGGCCTAGGTGGGATTTGAACCCACGACCTCTCGATGATCATCAAGAGGTCGTTCAAATCCCACCTAGGCGGGGAGGTGAATATTTCCATTTTTTTTTTATATTTATACTATTCTGGCAAGTTGTCCGAATTCTACAATTTAAATAAATAATTACTTAGAGAGAAATGGATTATAAAAATATGTCTTTTTTTACAGGGAAAAGGAGCTCCAAATTCACAACACAGACGGACAACAACAGACCACTATTTTGAGAGAAGATTTACCAGGATTTATATTCGAGTCCAATCGTGGCACAAAACACTCATTCACTGCAGAAACATTCTTAGGTATGTATGTTATAACTTTTAACATAATTATGTTAAATTGAACTTTAGTGGTATGAAGAAAAAAAAATTAATTCTATTACTAACTTATCAACTTCCCTGTCATTCTATTTAGTTGGTGATTAGAAAATATAAAATTTTGGGTAAGTTAGTAATGGCAATTAAACTCTCAACTGGCTAGTCACGTATCCACGATCACCGTGAGTATGCCTTGTACCGTATCCGGTACTGAGACCTCGTCGCGGACGTTCACACGATTTTAAAATTTAATAGTCAATGAATAGTGTCTAAACAAAGCGTTTTGTGAATAATGACTGGAGTCAGTGAAGTGTATATACTATGTCCGACTAATAATTGAATAATGTCAGCCCTAGAGAACATCACACACACATAGGCACTTGTACAGACGCATTTAGTTTACTACATGCAAACGCGCCATTTTTGTATGGAGTGGCCGGGGTTTGCTAGTACCCAAGCTAGTACTAACAAGCTTTGCTTAGTTTGGGACTAGATGGCGCTGTGCAAAGTGTCCAGAAATATTTATTATTTATTTTACATTTTTATAGGTCCGGAGCTTGCCAGCGGCTGGGCGAGTCGTAGACCTGTACCGGCAGATAGCAACAGCACGACACAAAGTCGATCTCGATTATCTGCTAAAGTTGAAGCCGTCAAAGCGCAGGTATTTTATAAAATAATTATTAATTGCTTTTATTTTATTGTTTAAATTTCGGAGTCCGGGGTTACCTCTGTTATTAAAAATGAATTGCCTTTTATAATTACTGTAATTTAACACCGAAGAGTGTAAAAGAGGAATGAAAATCATTTACATAACTCTATTACATAACTCCCTCCTTCGCTCTAACTTTAAACTCCCTCGCTACGTTCGGGAGTTAACTATAGAGTCTTTCGTTACGCTGAGAGTTCAATATGCCGCCCGTGACGTAAGACTTTGCTTTATCCCCTTGGTGCATAAACTACTACATATTATGTCATCTTCTGTCTACCACGGACATTATTTTGCTTAGTTTTTTACGTGATTGTGCATCTAGTTCTAGTATTAATGATCGAAGACTGTAACCGACCCACATACAGGAAAGTGGTGTATTTAATTTTCAAGTAGATTCAGTCTAAAACAGCGTGTGTGTGTATGTTCGCAGGTGAGCGGGCGCGCGCGCGCTCTGTTCGCGCGGCACCTGGCGGCGGCCGCCACGCGCCAGCCGCGCGCGCCCGTCGCCAGGCTGCGCGTGCTGCTGGCGCGGCTGCAGCGACTCGCCGCCATGCCGCACAGTCAGTACCCTACCTCACCACCGTACTAACATGTAACATGTAGTTAGAGAAACATATTTTTGAAGTGAAAACTTCTTTAGCGGCGTTGTGCACTTTTTGGGATGGACACGTGGCCTCAATCGAAAATTCGTAAGACGGAGGGAGAGTATACCGCCGGCGCGGCGTAGGAGAGGAAGTAATATCCCCCTCTCTTTCTACCGCGCGACGAAAATGTATGCCTGCTCCTGCTGTAAATTTTTTATGTAATATAATTTAACATGTTTGTGTACAATAGCGCACTAAATGAATAATGTATTTTACCACAAAAATGATTGTACTTTTATACTGATAAATAAAGTATTTCGTGCGAAATTATTCAATAACCTTTCCAAAATATTCAAAAATGCACAACGTTAATGTTCAAGTTTTCACTTCTGCCGGCACTCCCGGAGTGCATTCCGTTTTTTTTATACTCGGGTGACAACTAATGGTTGCTGTAGCCATATTAACTGTAATTATATATTAACATATAATTATATTAACTGCTGTAGCAACACGAAATATGGCTTACGCGCCGCCACAGCCGCAGCAACTCTTTCCTACTGATACAACAAGCGGCCAGCAAGCCGATATGTTTTTAGACAACGACAAATTTTTTTTTTTTTGAGGAATTGAAAGATTCTCTATGTGTATTAGGGTAGCAGGTGAATATAAAGAAAACTAAAAATAACTTTGGATTTTTGTTTCTACACCTTACCCCCTGTTCCGTGAACTTAAAACCGCACCCTCGTACATTTATATTTTAAAGTGACGTCAAGTTATTCGTTTTACGATAAAATATATTTCTTATCTATCGTTCAAGTATTTCCGTTTTCGATTTATTAACGTTTACTATTTTACCTTTTGTAACAGAAGACTGGCAACAAGAACTGACAGAAGCGCTGGATCAATTGACAGAACTTCTTTGTGGCGATGAGTTGTTATCTGCGTACGAATTGCAGTCGTCAGGGCTCGCTCCTTCCCTTCTGCAAGTGTTATCTCCGCAGCCAAATGGTAAGAATTTATGAAATCTTTTGTCTTTAATAAAAATAAAAAAAAATAGCTGCCACAAGAGTACTCTGGATTCTTAGCAGATGTGAAACATCCATACTATTTTGTATAGAAAATTAAACTATCGTTGGTATTTATTTTTGCTCACGATGACTAATTCCGTAACATTTTATATGCATATGAAGATGTTCCGGGCCAAGCGGCGGAGCGAGAGCGTGTAGTCCGCGAGTGGGTGTCTCGGGATGGAGGCCGCGCTGGTGCCGCGTTGGCCGCGAGGCTCGTCGCCGTGCTGGAGAGCGTGGAGCGGCTGGCCGTGCTGGCGCCGGCCGGCGAGGGCGCGCCGCCCGCCGCCGCCGCCTCGCTGCACCACCTCGCCAAGAGGATCAGGTACTGGCCGCGTGCTGTGTGCTGTGTGCTGTGGACGGCCTCCGCCTCGGGTCGTGCTGGAGAGCGTGGAGCGGCTGGCCGTGCTGGCGCCGGCCGGCGAGGGCGCGCCGCCCGCCGCCGCCGCCTCGCTGCACCACCTCGCCAAGAGGATCAGGTACTGGCCGCGTGCTGTGTGCTGTGTGCTGTGGACGGCCTCCGCCTCGGGTCGTGCTGGAGAGCGTGGAGCGGCTGGCCGTGCTGGCGCCGGCCGGCGAGGGCGCGCCGCCCGCCGCCGCCGCCTCGCTGCACCACCTCGCCAAGAGGATCAGGTACTGGCCGCGTGCTGTGTGCTGTGTGCTGTGGACGGCCTCCGCCTCGGGTCGTGCTGGAGAGCGTGGAGCGGCTGGCCGTGCTGGCGCCGGCCGGCGAGGGCGCGCCGCCCGCCGCCGCCGCCTCGCTGCACCACCTCGCCAAGAGGATCAGGTACTGGCCGCGTGCTGTGTGCTGTGTGCTGTGGACGGCCTCCGCCTCGGGTCGTGCTGGAGAGCGTGGAGCGGCTGGCCGTGCTGGCGCCGGCCGGCGAGGGCGCGCCGCCCGCCGCCGCCGCCTCGCTGCACCACCTCGCCAAGAGGATCAGGTACTGGCCGCGTGCTGTGTGCTGTGTGCTGTGGACGGCCTCCGCCTCGGGTCGTGCTGGAGAGCGTGGAGCGGCTGGCCGTGCTGGCGCCGGCCGGCGAGGGCGCGCCGCCCGCCGCCGCCGCCTCGCTGCACCACCTCGCCAAGAGGATCAGGTACTGGCCGCGTGCTGTGTGCTGTGTGCTGTGGACGGCCTCCGCCTCGGGTCGTGCTGGAGAGCGTGGAGCGGCTGGCCGTGCTGGCGCCGGCCGGCGAGGGCGCGCCGCCCGCCGCCGCCGCCTCGCTGCACCACCTCGCCAAGAGGATCAGGTACTGGCCGCGTGCTGTGTGCTGTGTGCTGTGGACGGCCTCCGCCTCGGGTCGTGCTGGAGAGCGTGGAGCGGCTGGCCGTGCTGGCGCTGGTCGGAGATTCTACCTAGAACAGAATACTAAATGTCATCCTTGATTTATCTCATTTGTTTTATTTTTTAATGTAATAAATATTTTTTTCCAGGCTGCGTGTAGAACGATCTGCTGAAGACTCTGACGAGCCAGCATCGAACACCGGCAACAACGCCGGGCGGAATCTGAAGGTGGAGGCGTTGACCACGGTGCGTCAGCTGGAGAGATTCCTAGCCAAGTCCGTGGCGCGCCAGTGGTACGACATGGACCGCTCCACGTTTCATTTTGTACAGAAGATAAAAGCGGAGGCGCCGCTGACCTTTACTTATGATGTAAGTTTTTATTTTTGCATAGTCAACCACTTACTCCTGTTTCCGATCACAGTTCGAGGCCTCTAATAGTCTGATATATTTGTTCCTATGTATCGTTTATAAGCGTTTTGTGACAGGTCTATAGCCATTGAATGAAATGACAATTATCTTGCCTTGTCATGCGCACTAATAAGTTGGCATAAATAATTGTGTTTGTTTATTGAATTGTAAAGGCGGGTCCGCAGCGCCAATTTTCTAACAAAACATGTTATCAAAACCAGTTAGTAAAACATGTTAGCAAAACCACCCGTCCGATGCTCCTATCGTTATTGTTTCCCACAATTCAAGACACCTTCTTCGTACGAAAATGACGTCTACCTCTAGTGCGCGCGAACACAAAATGCGTTACTTCCCCTCCACGCAGGCGACCGTGGGGGACGTTATCCATTCGTCTCAGCATGTTTGCTGTTATTGGGTTGTTGCTAACAAAACTGTTAAGCCACGCTCCTATTCGGTTAGCTAACAATGTTATGATAACATGGCACAGCGGACCCGGCTGCATGTGGGTTGCAGACCAAGAGCTAAGCTAAGTTAGTTTAGCTTAGCTCGCATAGCTGACGCAATTTTCCATACTTGTGTGCATACTGCTAACTATTTGAACTAAGCTATGTGAGCTAACTAAAATATGTGAAGCTAAGTTAGTTGTGTATGCCGATGCTACACGAGCTAAGCTAAGCCTCTCCCGCCTTCCCCGCACGCTCTTCGCACATCCTTCGCCAGTGCTGTCCAGTGTCCTTTGTCGTACGCACGGTCGTTTTGTAGCGAATATGGAGCAATATAATGAAATTGTTAAACAATTTCCTGTACTATGGAACACACAGTCAAAGGACTATCACAATGTATTTTTCTTAAATAACAATAAGTCAGTATTAATCTTCTTTTTCTATGTGTAACGTATTCATCATCGGAACTTTCTTCATCGATTATATTAGGTTGGGGAAAAAGTCTTTTCGTATTTTATATGAAAATTCAAAACATTTTTTAATAAAGTTTATTTACATTTAACTAAAGTATGTAGGTACCATTTTGTTCGATAACTTTTTGCCATCTTGTAGGTAGAGACATGATCTCATTACTATAGAAATTTTGGGACTTCTGTTCAAAAAACCACGACAAGTGGTTTTGGCAGTCTTCTCGTGATGTTAACCTAACATTGCCTAAAGAATTCTGAAGAGACCGAAACAGGTGGAAATCAGAAGGTGCAAGGTCAGGACTATACGGCGGATGCATTAACACCTCCCAGTCAAACTCTCTTAATTTTTGCTGAGTGGCTAAAGATGTGTGAGGTCTAGCGTTATCATGATGAAAAATCACACCCCTTCTGTTAATTAATTCCGGCCGCTTTCTCTCAACTTTTTGCTTTAATCTCATCAGTTGTTCACAGTAGAGTTCAGAATCGATAGTCCTGCCTGGCGGTAACAGCTCATAATGAATAATGCCCTTCCAATCCCACCATACACACAGCGTCACCTTGTTGCGGGTTAACCCGGGTTTTGCCAGAGTCTGTGAAGCCTGACCGGCCTTTGACCACGACCTTTTTCGCACGTTCTTGTCGTACGTGATCCACTTTTCATCACCAGTTATAAGCTTCTTCAAAAACGGTTCGCTTTCATTACGTCGTAGTAAAGAATCGCAAATGAGTACACGGTTCATTAGGTTTCTTTCAGTGAGATCGTGAGGTACCCAAATATCGAGCTTTTTAGTGTACCCAGCTTTTTTCAAATGCGCCAAAACTGTTTTGTTGTCAATTCCTAATTCTTCAGCTACGTCGTAACTACTGATATGCCGATCTTGCTCCACTTTTTCAAAAATGGCATCCATTTTATCCGTAACAGGGCGACCAGAGCGACGTGCATCTTTCACATCAAAATTTCCTGATTGAAAACGCTTAAACCAAATTTGTGCTACTCTCACAGATACGGCACTAGGTCCATAAACGTCACAATTTTTTTTTGCAGCTTGCTTTGCATTTTTACCTTTTTTGTAGAAAAATTTTAAAATGAACCGAATTTCTTCATTAGATTCACTCATCTTGACAGTAAAAAAAAACAAATGAAAATCACACATTTACCTAATTTGAATTTAGAATTATCTTTTTTAAAATTTAAACTTTTTAAAGATATCAAAACCTGCCAGATACAAATGGTATAACCAAAGAGATTTTATTACAAGTTCATACATACTATAATGCGAAAAGACTTTTTCCCCTACCTATTATTCAGCGAGCGTCTTCCGTCTAATTGAACTTCGCAACACTGACTGAACTTTGGTTTAGCTCTTGGTGTGCACGTCATTTATTTTTTGCTTAGCTTAGCTGAGCCTAGCTTGCTTAGTTTAGCTTTGGCATAGCTTAGCTCTTGGTCTGCAACCCGCTTTACGGTCGTGTGTTGTGTTTCAGCACGACTTCGACGAGAACGGCGTGGTGTACTTCGTGGGCAGCAACGGCGGGTGCGCGCCGTGGGTGAACCCGGGCGCGCACGGGCTGATGGGCGCGTGGTCGTCGGACGGGCGCCAGCTGCCGTACGGGCGCGCCGAGGACGCGCTGTCCCGCGCGCCCGAGCCGCTCAACGTGCACACCAACGACGACCGGCGCGCCTTCCTCGCCCTCGACCTCGGCCTGCTGCTCGTGCCCTCCGCCTACACGCTGCGACACGCGCGCGGGTACGGACGCTCCGCGCTGCGCAACTGGCTCTTCCAGGTACGCTCGCTCGTCTAACATCTGGCTCTTCCAGGTACGCTCGCCCGTCTGACGTATCTGACAGCTTTGACATACAGTATGGGGAACCTACCGTATACTGGACTACACTCGCTCAAAATGGCTCTGCCCAATGATGTTATTTTGTACAGATATGCCACTGAGCGTCATATTGACTTAGCTCACAATTTATTGCAATGAGTAAAAACGCCTTCTGTATTTCGGCAATGCAAAATTTATGTTGATAAAGGAATTAAAGTCCAAGACATAGAATAATAATTTACGTTAACATTTTAATACTTTAGTTTTCTTTTTTGCAAGAATATTTTTTACTTGGTCAGGAAAAGAGTTAGCAAGTATACTAAATCACTGATTATTTATTAATATTACAGATATGTATTTATAATGCGCTGATATTGGTAGTGCAATCGTCTTAGTAATAATAACTGCATTAACTCGTATGTATATATTTTGTGTGACAGATGTCGTTGGACGGTGTGACGTGGAGCACGCTGCTGGCGCACAACGACGAGCAGGCGCTGCAGGAGCCCGGCAGCACGGCCACGTGGCGGGTGCGGGCCGACGCGCCCTACAGGTACCTGCGCATCCAGCAGAACGGGAAGAACGCCAGCGGACAAAGCCACTATCTGTCCATCTCGGGCCTCGAGGTGTACGGCAAGGTAACAATATTTAGTATTATATGATTATACAATCTGTTGATAAATCTTAAGTTTTATTAAGGTATTTTTCCTTTAACTTTAGTTTTATGTTCTGGTGACATCAAAAAATATTATCCTGTGTATTATTTCTTTATGTCTACGTCACAAATAATCCCCTAAGTACAAGCAGTTCGTTTGGTCACATAAGCAAACGTAATGCGCGGATGGTGCGGGAAGCGATTCGCCGAATGTATTCAGTTATTTGTCACTGTAATACCTATTACAACTACTCGTATAGTTTATTTAGTTTTGTAAAAGACATTAATGTGCACTCGTCAAACTCTGTTTGCCTGTAGTACTCAGTATAACCAGAACCTTCACTATATGTATAATTAAGTTTAAATGAACCGCGCGTTCTCGAATCTAATATGTGATCGAAACTATATATGGGTATATAGGTTCTGACTTATATTGTTGGATTTTCATTGCTGCGTGGTTATCCTAATTGTACCGTTCGGCGATCTATTATGACTTGCGTCGTTTCAGTATGTGGTTTATAGAGTTGATGTAACGAACGATGCAGGTGGTGAGCGTGGTGGAGACTCCGCCGCGGCAGGGCAGCGGCGCGGGCGCGGGAGCGGGAGCGGCGGCGGGGGCGGGCGCGGCGGCGGCGGGGGCGGGCGCGGGGGCGGGCGGGCGCGCGCGGCGCTGGGCGCGGGGCGCGCGCGGGCTGGCGGCGGGCGCGCGCGTGGTGCGCGGCCCCGACTGGAAGTGGCGCGACCAGGACGGCCCGCCGCCCGCCCTCGGCACCGTCACCTCCGACCTGCACAACGGCTGGCTCGACGTCAGGTCATACACATCACACGCACTATTGGACCAATCGACCTTATCACAAAACGGAAAGGTTCCGAGAACACTTGAAAACGCACCTTGGCGTTTTGTGATAAAGTTGATTTTTGTAAAATGTTCATATGATGTTTTGGTAGGTTCTAGCTCCCATTATTTTAGTGTTAGCTTCTCATTATTTTAAAATGAATTTGTACGCAAATTTAAACACGGGCGAAATCTATGCCGAGTTAATATTATTCCAAAATTACTCAGTATAGATAAATACCATTAAATCTATGAAAAAAATCTTTTTGTTCTAAACGATCTCTACTATAGCTTTATTTAATGTATTTGACACTATTATCATAAGAGACACCATTGAAATGACTCGATTCTTGTAGTTAATTAGGCGATGTTCTCAGGTGGGACCATGGCGGTCGTAATTCGTACCGCATGGGCGCCGAGGGCAAGTACGACCTGAAGGTGGTGAGCGCGGGCGTGAGCTGCGAGACCGCTCGCGCGGGCCGCAAGAGTCACTCCACGCCCAGCCTGCCCGACGCCACCGCTGTGGACCAACAGGTACCTACTAATTGATGGAATGTTTGAATGAAGTGAATGAGTGATGGAACGGAATGTGAGGATCAGTGATGGGACGTAAGTCGATTATCGATTGAGTGATAGAATGGAGTTTCTGATTGTGTATAATTGCAAGTATTTCATTATTATTGTTTTGTTTTTTATTAATATTTTTTATTAGTGGTAATGTGAACTTAATAATAATATTATGTTTTTATTATTACCTATTATTGTTTTTTTTTGTTTATAAATCGTTTATTGTTTCTTGTTGTTTCTAAGCTTGCATGTCCGTGATGTCGCAACTGGTCCTAACTGAAAATCAGTGCCGAGTCTACTACAGATTTCGGTTTTTATACTGAGTTGGGACCATTTTGTGACATTGCACAGTGCTTTAATAGTAGATTATTGCATCGAGCACAAAGTAATTTATTATTGCACCGAGTGCCTGATTTAGAGCCCGAGCGTTAGCGAGGGCTCTAATCTAACAGGCACGAGGGCAACATAAATTACTTAAGGCGAGGTGCATAATCTGCTTTTCTTTCAACTAATACCTATAGGAATAGTAGATAAAAGAAACTCATATCAAACAGTTAAAATAGAAGTTTAATTATTGAAATTAAAAGTTATGTTTGAGCAATTATTAAACGTAAGGTTAAGAGTTTTGTTGGGCAAATTTATATTTGTTTGTTTGTATATTCGTACATTCAAATAAAAAATAATATAGTAAAATAAAAATAAATGTTTTTTTCGATAAACATACCTTTGTAGCCAAATATATGTCATCAGGGGATTTATTTAAAAACATCTCTACGTTTTGAGCTGTAAAAACTTTAGATTTTTTGCTTTTGAACCCATCCGATGATCGTTTCAAAAACGCTGTGAGTTTTGAATATTCTTTGATATGCACATTGTGTCTTGTACTAACAGTGGATTTTAGCATTGAGTATATGGACCACAATGAGGATGGCTTCATTTTTTTCGATAGTTCACTAAAATAAGCCAAAAATACACTCTCTGAGAACGACTTTGCTCCATTTCTATTTTTCCAATCAATAAATTTCTCATAAGATTTTACGTATTGTACTCGAGATTTTAAGGGTAAAAGATTTTCTATAACACTGTCGGCTTCATTTAGAATGTTTTCCGGAGTTAATGTGTCGCTAGATGATTCCATTTTAATTCGAAGCCGCAGCACTCAAAATCAGATAGTATCACACTTTTATCGTTTCCAAAAATATTGTCAAGCAAAATTAACAAAGTTCTCGCCAAATCACTTTTTTAAATTTCTTTCATTATTAACTCAGAGTTAGCAGCAATCATTTTTTAAATTTGGAACAAGTAGGATAGAAACGAATAATACGTACGAAAAAACAAGTATTGATATCGGCTGGCTGAATAGAGCTAATCCATTGAGATTGGCACCTTTTGGTGCGATTAAAAAAAACTGTGCAATAATGAAATTTCATACATTTTTATTGCTCTAGAGCATTAAAGACTCGTTGTATTGAGTTTTTAGTGTGATTGTGATGAAATTAAAGCATAGTTGGAAGAAAATTTTCTTATGTTATCTTATTGTGTCTGTTGAACTTGTTTGTATAGTACTGTTTAATATGCAAATAAATGTTTCTCTTCGTCTTCTTCTACTTTCGCCTTGCTAGTGCCTCATTGCCTCCATAACAGCGTTAAAGGTTCGGGAAACGTTAGTCAATTTTATCAAGAAACAAAATACAGCCAGACATAAAGGTCATTGAACTTTTTGTCTGGCGATAAATCGGAAATTTTGTAATAAAATGCAATTTCAATTTTGTTATGAAGAATGTCATCATCAACTTTTCAATTTAAAAAGTATTATTAATTATTGATATAGATATTTTCTTCCAACTATGCTTTAATTTCATCACAATCACACTAAAAACTCAGTACAAAACGAGTCTTTAATGCTCTAGAGCAATAAAAATGTATGAAATTTCATTATTGCACAGTTTTTTTTAATCGCACCAAAAGGTGCCAATCTCAATGGATTAGCTCTATTCAGCCAGCAGATATCAATACTTTTTTTTTCGTACGTATTATTCGTTTCTATCCTACTTGTTCCAAATTTAAAAAATGATTGCTGCTAACTCTGAGTTAAAAATGAAAGAAATTTAAAAAAGTGATTTGGCGGGAACTGCGTTAAATTTGCTTGACAATATTTTTGGAAACGATAAAAGTGTGATACTATCTGATTTTGAGTGCTTCGGCTTCGAATTAAAATGGAATCATCTAGCGACACATTAACTCCGGAAAACATTCTAAATGAAACCGACAGTGTTATAGAAACTTCTATTTTAACTGTTTGATATGAGTTTCTTTTATCTACTATTCCTATAGGTATTAGTTGAAAGAAAAGCAGATTATGCACCTCGCCTTAAGTAATTTATATTGCCCTCGTGCCTGTTAGATTAGAGCCCTCGCTAACGCTCGGGCTCTAAATCAGGCACTCGGTGCAATAATAAATTACTTTGTGCTCGATGCAATAATCTACTATTATAACTAACAATTTCAGACTAGACAAATATTCACAAAATATTTAAAATACAGCCATGTACGTAAATTTGAGTCTGCTTTTCCCAAAATGCAGTTAGAGTTAGAGAGTATGCTCTTGGCAGTAAAGCGGTCTTTTGAACTTTATTTTGTGTAACCAATTGCTAATATACAGGAAAGGAAAACTGGAGTTTTTTGTTCACATTCAATCATGTCAACGTAAACAATCCGACCAAATAGAGAAGAACTCTCACGTTGTAATTTAATAAGACGCCTGTTCCTAGCAAAATTGTGTGGTTTACTTCTTCACATTTTGAAGTGAGCAACACGGCTAATTTGGATATGTAACGCGTCTGGTAAATTCATACTTGTAAACGTTAACACGCTCGAATGTGACCAAAAAACTCGCACGTCGGCTTTTTAATTGTACTGAGTTCCCCTACTAGTACTCAGTACAATCGTGGCCGTAAAAGAAAACCAGAGTGCTTAGTGCGAGTTTTTTTTGTTCCCGTTCGATTATGTCAACGTAAATAAACCGACCAAATAGAGAAGAACTCTCACGTTGTAAATTAATAAGACGCCTGTTCATAGCAAAATTGTGTGGTTTCCTTCCTCACATTTTGAAGTGAGCACACGGCTAATTTGGATATGTAACACGCGTCTGGTAAATTCATACTTGTAAACGTTAACACGCTCGAATGTGACCAATAAACCCGCACTAAGCACTCAGTACAATCGTGGCCATCTATAGATTCTTAGCCGTGGCACGGTGCCGTGACATTGTACTGACATAAAAACCGAGGACTTGACCGAAATGTTGTTTTTGTAGGTATCTGTGGCGTCGACGGAACAAGCATCATCGGCAGACAACATATCGAGCGAGGAGATGTCGAGTAATATGACTCGTCCGCGCATGCATGCCACAGACCTCTCCGCTATCAACAACTCTACACATCATATCAACACAGGTGTGACATAGATAGCATTTAGTACAAGATATCATATCATGACGTGTTCATGATGTCAACACATGTCACAAGCCTCTTTAACGATCAACAACATAACATATCAACACGTAACCAAAGATCGTAATTTTTTTGACGTGGTAACGTCTTATAAATCGATGAACGAAAAAGCATGACTCATTGTCACGTTCCGCCTGAGCCGAGTGTGCAAGTGAGAGCGCGGAACAAGCGATAGAGAGGCACGATCGGCCTAAGCGTTCGGCTTGTGATGAGATATTATACAGGGTGTCCCACGGCCATGCCACATGGAGGGAAAGTATATTAAATATTGAAGATAGAATATTTTACTGAAATAAGTCTTCATTTTATCATTAATAATAAGTAGAACTGCATTCATAGGTTTTTTAAAAATGATTAATCGTACTCGTTAAATATGAAAAAAAAAACACCTGTATTTTTTATAACCTTCGAAAGGGTTTAATCATAAGGATTATTTTTTCCTAAATAACATAGCATCTTAAATGAAAGGAAGATCATGAAATATAACATTTTATTTAAAATGTTATATTTCATGAGTACACGAACTACAATAAAAATAAATAGTGCTAGGAAGAAAAAAAAATATCTATCGTTCAAAATGTGATCCATTTTACTACTAACTACCTCCCTCAAATCTTTCTTGTTGTTTTTTTTTATAGATCTGGCTACGATAGTGGAGTCATTGACGTTAGGAGCGGAGAGCAATAATTGCATGGCGGATTTGGCCAACACGTCGTTCACAAACATGGACATGGGCCCGACGAGCATCACCGATATCACAAAACCTTATCCGGCTAAGGAACCCGTACCGGAAGCACACGAGGTAAGGTTAATTATAAATACTTGCAAATATGGTGGTACAACAAGCATGCAAAGGGTATGATGACTGTTTCTTACCATCAGGCAGCTCGTATGCAATTTGGCACCATAGTAGTTCAAAAAATGTGCAATGGATATATTTGTAACATAATATTGTAAAATGTGAAAATTTGTGAGTATGGACGTTAACCCCTCGCGTGCCACGGACCCATGGTGGGTACTGCGTTAGTACAGCGTTAATACAGCGCTTAGTATATAGCCTTTAGTTTCATAACGTGCAAGTTCCAAAATAACATATGGTTGTAAAACGTTCAAATCTCATAAGATCCAAGTCTCGAAATCTCCAAGTTGCAAAATACCTACATCTCAAAACATTCAAATTGCAGAATATTCAAGTCTCAAAACATCCATGTCTCATAATATTAGCGCTAAAATCTCTTCATGCGAAAGGTTAATAATTCTTTCACAGGTAAAAGACATAAATGGCTATTGACATAGAAATAAAACTTCAATTGACTAACATGATTCTTTTCATTCCGCTACTCTGTTTACGCAGGGCGAAGTCGCGGGCAGAAGGTAGTGTCAAACTCAAGTAAAAGTATATAATTATATTTATATCGACGTAGCTATCACAGATTGAAAGGCAGACTGCCTTTCCTGTCTTCTATGCTATTATTTTATCAAAATCCGGCTCGAAGGACCAAAATGACCAAGATGTACGGTTCGAACATAACATAACATAAAAATTGATAGTATTTTATTCCTGATGATGACGAGATGCTGGTGAGATGGCTTTGGGTCTGTGAACACGCGTGGTTAACTGCTACCGAACGCGAACTGCTCTGTGTACTTGTGAGTTCAGTTCAGAAATATATTAGGCGCTGCCGCGTAAGTTGCTGACATAGGTTTGGCTCTAATATGGTAGAACCGTACAGTGTAGGCTATTGAGGTGAGAGAATGTCTGTATATCCAGGAGTGGGTAGATGTACTCAATGTATGTAACGACTGTACCAATGTGTATTGAGATGCTATTATGTGTCTCAGGAGAGCGAGGGTCACAACAGCGACGGCGACGCGGTGCGGAACAGTGCCAACGCGCTGCTGTCGAGTGAACTGCTCGCGCTGCCCGCCTCGCTGCTGCACACGCTGCGGAATAATGCCAATAGACTTCATATACAGGTACAAACTCCTGTTATCCGAAAATTTAACAAACTAAGAATGCCAACGATAAGAGTTGATAATAATTAATTATTGAAATCAAGGTTATTATTTTTAGTCACTTCACAATTCCATCTCGATTCAATCAACTTTTATTTTGCTATCGTAAACATAATTACGAGAATTGGCCTTCTGAACATTAATGAAATAGTTTTATAAGCAAGTTCATTTATCTTCGATACGTGGCAGCATACTTAAGAATTAATTATTTTCAGTGTGAAGACAGCGAGAGTGGCGAAGGTCAGTTCGGTGACCACAAGAAGGATGGACAGTCGGGCGGCGGCACTATGAGCGCTAGCGAACCAGATCTCACTCAACAGGTAAACTATCATTTTTTTTAGTCTTATTCTCTCAGTATTCTTCTTAATTACTTAGTTCTGTGTATTTTTTTCAGTGCAATCTTACAGGTGCATTTTATTATTTTTAGAATTTTCAAATAAGGATATATTTTTATTTTCTTATAACAAATGAAAAAAAAGCGGCTCTTATTATTTATTTAACTATTGGTTATAATAAAACTGTACTTTTGAATTGTTGGTATTCAAATGAAGTAAACACCACAGATTCAGTTCAAAATTAAAATAGTGAAAATTATTAAGTCAATGTAACATATAAGTATAGATTTTATTTTATAAAGGTATGTAACTTCGAGTTGTTACCGACAAAACTGGTAGTCTGAGGGATAATTGCATTTATGCAGTCATTAGTGTCGTAACAAAAGTTATAGTAATCTTTAATCGTTTCTTTATTTTCACTTTTTTAATAAATTTAATATGAACTTTCTTACTAAAACTTTGATGGATTACAAAACAAGTCAGAACGTAAGATGGCAGATCGTTCTACTTTTGTGTATTTTGTGATATTGTGAAATATGAATGTGATGATGATGATGCCATGATGATGATGATGTGTCCAGGGCGCGGCGCGCCTGCTGGAGTCTCTGGGCGTGGGCGTGGGCGTGGGCGGCGGCGGCGCGGCGGGCGCGGGCGCGGCGGCGGGCGGCCCGCGCGCGCCGCGCTCGCACCACGCGCAGCGCGCCGCAAGGACCGCGCACACCGCCACGCTCTTCCCCAGGTAACATTTGCATCTCATCACTGCATTATCGACTATATTCTAATGTTTCGCTTGCGTGCTCGGTAAAGGTCCTGTGATGTAACCGGAAGGTTGGCGCACGGGGCGCACTAGCTGTTAGGTATAGGGTACGTGCACTATCGACCAGCATCCACCTATAAGGGGCCATCCATAAATTAAATCACACGTTAAGGGGGAGGGAGGGGGTCGACGAAGTGTGATATTGTGTGACAAAGGGGTGGGAGGGGTAAAATCTATTATAATCTAAGTGTTAAAACACGAGCTTTGACCTATTAACGAAAAACTGAAAAACAAAACTCTAGATATAAAATTGTAAAATATGTGACATCACACTAGGGAGGGGCGAGGGAAGTCTCACAAATGTGACCAGCTGTGACAAGGACCAGGGAGGGGTCCAAAAATCATGAAATTCGTGTAACGTAATTTATGAATGGCCCCCCCCTTATCTACTTTATTATTATATTAATATTGGAATACCGGTCTACCATCAATCAAAGTTCTTAGAGGGTTTAGAGGATACTCCACCACACTACTCAACTGCAGGTTGGCATTATACAAGTACATAAAATCGGACTTTCCTACTCTGTTCCTAACTTACTTAGATGATGGGGTTTCTAGGGACCCATCGGGTACCAACGTTTTTATTCACTGCTCCTCTGGGAGTCATAGAGTTTTTAAAGGTTATCTGGATAATATACCACATTACTATTTACAGAAAGGTTGTATTGCTTTAAACTAATCTAACGTACGTCATATCTACTCATTGTGATCTTATTTACAATATTGCTGTCTCTCACATTGCTAAGAGTGGAAGTCAAATTCCAAAAGCTTCTTACCTACTAATTTCTTCTGATTAAATTCGTATTGTGTTCCAAGGCAGCCCTAGTCTTTCCCCCGGGACTGCAATGGACTTCATTGTTCATTGCCTTTTTTGGCGGTGCCGCTGTTAATCCTGGCTACACAGGAGACACAGTGGTGGGAATGTGTGGTGGGCGACTGTCCCGTTTCATTGTGATTTGTTTTGTAACTACATATCTTAATTAACAGCTTGGTTCGACTCGCCTTATCAAGTAATTTCCCGGGCGGGTTGCTGTCGGCAGCGCAAAGCTACCCGTCGCTTGCGCCCAACGCTCAGAACGCTCTCACCTTGTCTCTCACGTCTACGTCCAGTGAAAGTGAACAGGTATGTAGTTTACGTAGTTGATATTTGACTACAACGATAACAAATTCGTTTAGAACGTCTTGTATTAACGAACTTTTATATGGCGAAATTTTAATTACAAGAAAGATTTTAATTTCAATAGGAAATCTATGTAAGCTGCTTTGTTTTCTCTATATGATAACAAAACTGTATGAAAAATATTTTTTGTAATGTCTACTTTCTACCCTAACAACAGGAGAGAAAGTTGCTCTATATTCCCTCTCAAATAACCGAGAAGTAAAGTTATATGTAATTTCATTACATATCTAAAAAAGAGGTAATACCTCCATGTTCTGCCTAGTAACTGTACTGTACTAGGCATAGTAATATTCTCAATATTATTTTAATTACAAATAAATAAGTAAATATTTCTGGATAAATTACATTCTACCATCCTGTCCCAAACTAAGTAAAGCTTGTACTAAGGGCACTAGGTAACTGATATTATACTTAAATATATATTTTTTGTAAATACATACATATAATACAAAGAAAACACCCAGATTAAGACAAACAGACATGTTCATGCACACAAATATTTGTCTTATGCGGGAATCGAACCCGCGACCTCGGAGTCAGTGGCCATTGCTAACCATTCGACCGCCGAGCTCCGCGATATGCCTTCGGTACACCGTAGTAAATGTGCTGGAGTTGGGGCAGGTGTCGCTGGAGGACTTCCTGGAGTCGTGCCGCGCGCCCGCGCTGCTCACCGAGCTGGAGGACGACGACGACGGCGACGACGCGCTCGACAGCGACAAGGAGAACGACCCCACCTACCAGGAAGTGGTCAGTACACTGCTGCCTGCATAGGCCGATTGGGTATTTTGTACTGTCTCGTGGTGTGCGGAGGGCGATTCGTCTAATACGACTGATTATTTCTTTCGCATTTCTTCGTGTGTCTTACGTTTAGGACGTAGCAAAACGAGTATAAAATGATGGCGCTTACCCTTCCGTCGCCATGGGTTAAAGTCCTCACTCAACGTAATGATTTTTTTTATCTTTTATCTATCGAAAATGTAATAAAATTTTTGATATAGTGATAGCAAGCTAGCATATAACTTCAGCATCGAACTGTGTCGACTTTGTTATTATAAATTTTGTGAGTTGCTTCTCACTGTGAGATGTATTGACATGAAGGGTGTTGTCGAGCAGGTGTCCCGCAACCTGTTGTCCCTGATGGAGGAGGAGGCGCTGGAGGCGGTGCGGGGCGCGGGGCGGGGGGCGGGCGGCGCGGGGGGCGGAGCGCGCGCGCGGCGCCCCTGGGACGACGACTTCGTGCTCAAGAGACAGTTCTCAGCGCTCATACCGGCCTTCGACCCGCGCCCCGGGCGGACCAACCTCAACCAGACCGTCGGTGAGTGCCCGCGACCAGCCCCGATATCAATATTTACTTGTTCGATGTCGATTATTATCGATATTTTTGGGCGATTAAATGCAATCGTCACATATATGTATCATTGGAGTGTTATATTGGCAGATCTGGACATTCCTCTGAACGAGGAGGAGGAGACGGAGGAGGCGGAGACGGCGGAGGCGGGCGAAGTGGCGAGCCAGCCGGAGGCGGGCGGCGAGGCGGGCGGCAAAGAGGGCGGGCGGCTGCCCGCGCTGCGGCTGGTGCTGAGCGCGGGCGGCGCCGCGCTGCCGCTCGAGCGACCCTCCTGGACGCTGTACCGCGCCGTGCTGGCGCTCAACGCGCGCATGGCGCACGACGCGCACAGGGACACCACATACACGTAACTATCACTCTCGAGCGGCCCTCCTGGACGCTGTACCGCGCCGTGCTGGCGCTCAACGCGCGCATGGCGCACGACGCGCACAGGGACACCACATACACGTAACTATCACTCTCGAGCGGCCCTCCTGGACGCTGTACCGCGCCGTGCTGGCGCTCAACGCGCGCATGGCGCACGACGCGCACAGGGACACCACATACACGTAACTATCACTCTCGAGCGGCCCTCCTGGACGCTGTACCGCGCCGTGCTGGCGCTCAACGCGCGCATGGCGCACGACGCGCACAGGGACACCACATACACGTAACTATCACTCTCGAGCGGCCCTCCTGGACGCTGTACCGCGCCGTGCTGGCGCTCAACGCGCGCATGGCGCACGACGCGCACAGGGACACCACATACACGTAACTATCACTCTCGAGCGGCCCTCCTGGACGCTGTACCCCGCATGTTTTGTGGTCTTGCGATGAGTGCGGTCACATGAAAGGAAGGAGGTGCCACCCGACAGCGCGCGTACGGTGTTTTATTTTGCGAGCATCTATAGGTGACGCTTCACTCAGACGGGCCGTTTCCTTGTGTTCCACCTGACTTATAAAAAAATTATAACGTGATAAAAAATATCCTCCAACAGAAAACAATGCCTCGGCTATTCCTGTACAACTTTCTGCAATGTTTATATGTTTTGTAATCATACAATACCGGTTTCCAGATTTTTGGTTATCTCAACACCGATGTACTAAAATATTCATATTCACCCGTATTTCGGTATTAATGAATATCGGTATCTTATTGTAATGTTATGTTTTGCAGGCTTACATATAAGGAGCTAGAGGGAGTGGAGACATTCGCGTCGTCCAGTGATAGTGAAGACGACGAACCATGCGATCCCGGTAAGTGTTTCGTTTGTTATAACTAGAAACCGATATGCCATCGGCAAATATCGAGTAAATCCTTCTAGGAAATGGTACAATGACTTCTCCTATGACCCGATGGAACTATGGGAAATTTTCGGCGCCCTACGAATGTATTCTAATTTAGATGCCTCTTTTTTCTAATTAAATTAATCAAATAAGCGTGCTTGAGTTTTCCTAATATAGTGGGTCAGTAAGCACAATAAGTGTTATGATTATTTTCATTTATTAAGTTGTTGTTTGAACTATAAATAGTCGAGTGAACAGCCTTTTAATGGTACAAGTGTACCTCGCGAGACGCTCGTCGTGAGCGAGCCTCGCTCGTGGGGATGCATGCCCTGATTCACGGCGTAAGTCACTCGCTTGCTGTGGAAGTATGGACCACCTCATCATCATCTCGTCATTTTAGTCTCCACTACAGGAGCACGACTCTCTCGTCTGTCTCAGACAGAAAGAGGATTCGGCCTACACTCTCCACGCTGGCCAGACGGGTTGGGGAGGCCTGATCGTTGTATTATAATGTATTTCCCTTAGTCGCCTTGTACGACATCCACGGGAAGAGAAGGAGTGATTCTATTCTAGTCTGCCGGAAACCACACGGCTAATGGACCACCTAATTAATATGAAATGTGTGTTGTTACAGAGGTCGGCGTGGCGGGCGCGAGCGGCGCGGAGGGCGCGGCGGCCACGTGCTGCGTGCGCGTGCTGCGGCGGCTGCGCGGCGCCGCGCCCGCGCTGCCCGCCGACGCTTTCCTCTCCACCAAGCTCACCAACAAGCTGCACCAGCAGCTGCAGGAGCCGCTCACGCTGGCCGCCGCCGCCACGCCGCCCTGGTATGTCACTGTCACTGTCACTCACTGTCACTCACTGTCACCGTCACTCACTGTCACTGTCACTGTCACCGTCATTGTCATTGTTACTGTCACTGTCACCAGGCCGCCGTTTGTTACCTTGTGAACCATTACGAAATTTTTTGATGTGATATTTGTTACCATACGGGATCAATCCAAAAAAAAATATGATAACAAAAACGGAGGATAGAGTTTGGCGTTGTAGTTTTGAATCTATGGTCTACATCCAAAATTCATATGGATAGATGAAGGATCAAAAAATTTGTTGCGCTAAGTAAGGACTATTGAACGGGGCGGGACGACCGGGGTAGATGGTACCGACCCTCGACGCAGCAACTTATTTGTATCTCTGAGATGTCTAGTCACGTATACGTTGACCACCGTAAGTATGCCTTGTACCGTATCTGTTGATGAGACTGCGTCGCGGACGTTTCACACGATTTTAAAATTTGTTGATAATGTATCGATGTCCGTCCAGGTGTCAGCAGTTGAACGACTGGTGTCCGTTCCTATTCCCGCTGGAGACCCGGCAGATGTTCTTCGCGTGCACGGCGTTCGGCACGTCGCGGACCATCGTGTGGCTGCAGGCGCAGCGGGACCGCGCGCTCGACAGGCAGCGGTATGTACCACTGTTTACCGAGTGCTATCTAGGATGAGTAGAATCATCATCATCAGGTCATTTTAGTCTCCACTACAGGAGCACGACCCTCTCTCGTCCGTCCCAAACAGACGCAGGATTTGGCCTACACTCCCCACCCTGGCCAGACGGGTTGGGTTGGCCTGATCGATGTTTTATAATGTATTATTTAAACTCAACGCAAAATAAAAGGCCCGTCTTGGCAGTTCACGCCCATGAAGTTCTCTATTTTTTACCGATCGAAATGTTCTGAAGATAATTACATTTTTCGTTGATGGGTACCGCTCACTCGGCTAAGCGCTGTGCATAACGATTATTTCATATTGTCCACAGACTATTAATAGTCGGTTAAGGAAAAAAATTAATCTATCAAGATTTTCTTTAAGGTTGACTCGCACTTAGCCGGTCTTATTTATTTACTTACTTTTATTTATTTTACTATTGTTTTATTTGTTTATTTACTTTCGTAACATTGTATCATTTCAAAATACCTACAATTTCAAAGTTTAAGTTAAATTTTCTATTCAGAATTTTAATCCAATGCATTTTACAATACATATTCTAATTGATCGAATACTCATGCAAACTTGAATCGATTTATCGTAAGTATGAGTACCGAGTCATATGGTTACCTTACTAGTTATGTCGCGAGGACAAATGTCAAAACGGGTCTTTTATTTTGCGTTGACTCTAGGATGAGTAGAATAACATGCCCCATTTATTTTATGAACTAATTAGCTGACTCGAGCGACGTTGTCCTGTCTTCTTAACAATGAATATTGAATTCGAATTGGTTCGCGCTTCAGTTGTCATAAATTTTCTAATTTTCCGCGCAACTTTCTTATTTTTTTTCTTATATGAAAATCTTCTCCAGACAATAACAGATATAAGAATTAGCGAAATTGTTCTATTCGTTCACTTGTGATACGATGACCAAGGGAAATAGAGATTCATTTATATATATATATATAAATAAAGTCTCAAGCTTTGTGAATTAACAGCAAGTCTGTAAGTTTTAGTTGTTATGGTTTTAAATAATATTCAAATATGTATAATTTGTGTGCATTCTACAAGTTAGTAGTAGTATTTTATCTGTTGCGTCTTCATGCGGGTACGTTTCATCGTATTTCATCAACTAAAGATAATTTTAAAGCTATAAGTAGATATAGAAATATGATTTTTAAGTTCCTAACTTTTTCATTTACAAGTTTTCTTCATATAATAAACTGTGCAAACATTACTGTATCAAAAGGGTTATCAATTATAATAAACCATGGAAAAATGACTATCCATTTAATTATATTTTATTTATTATTAATATTATATAAAGAAGATGAAAATGTTATTTCCTTAATGGTATTTTTTCTGTTATACATATGTGTACGGAACTGTATTACAACATAGATTCGTTTTCAGAGCGGGCAATACAGTGTCACCCCGTCGGGCAGAATTAGAGGCTACAGAGTTCCGAATGGGACGACTGCGACACGAGCGCGTGCGCATTCCGCGACATCCCAACTTATTACGGTCGGCAATGCAGGTCAGTGGTCTGCTTACGATAGTCATTTTATACCCGCTGTACATACACTTATTAAAAATAACGGCCAGTAATTAATGTATTTTTTAATATATTTAACAATTTTTAATTACGAATCTTTTTCTATGTTTTCATTATAGTCTTCAATTATTTGGACTTTTTCAGTATCTAGCCAGAAAATAGGATTTGTGTACTTTTACGGTATAGGACTTTTAGTTATGATTAATTCAATGATTTTTCCTCATCTTGTTGAAAATTACTCGCCTTTTTTAGAAATTGTTATGGACAATAGTCCCATTTGAAGTATGGCACCATGTAGATGTTGTTATACGACGTGTAACGTATTTGGCAGGTGATGCGCGTGCACGCGGGCCGCAAGTCGGTGCTGGAGGTGGAGTTCGCGGGCGAGGAGGGCACGGGGCTCGGGCCCACGCTCGAGTTCTACGCGCTGGTGGCCGCCGAGCTGCAGCGGGCCGAGCTCGGCATGTGGCTGCACGACGCGGACCCCGCGCTGCCCGCAGACATGGACGCCGCGCCGCACCACCTGCTGCTGCCCGACGGTAACGTGTCACGTGATACATGCAGCGGCCGAGCTCGGCATGTGGCTGCACGACGCGGACCCCGCGCTGCCCGCAGACATGGACGCCGCGCCGCACCACCTGCTGCTGCCCGACGGTAACGTGTCACGTGATACATGCAGCGGCCGAGCTCGGCATGTGGCTGCACGACGCGGACCCCGCGCTGCCCGCAGACATGGACGCCGCGCCGCACCACCTGCTGCTGCCCGACGGTAACGTGTCACGTGATACATGCAGCGGCCGAGCTCGGCATGTGGCTGCACGACGCGGACCCCGCGCTGCCCGCAGACATGGACGCCGCGCCGCACCACCTGCTGCTGCCCGACGGTAACGTGTCACGTGATACATGCAGCGGCCGAGCTCGGCATGTGGCTGCACGACGCGGACCCCGCGCTGCCCGCAGACATGGACGCCGCGCCGCACCACCTGCTGCTGCCCGACGGTAACGTGTCACGTGATACATGCAGCGGCCGAGCTCGGCATGTGGCTGCACGACGCGGACCCCGCGCTGCCCGCAGACATGGACGCCGCGCCGCACCACCTGCTGCTGCCCGACGGTAACGTGTCACGTGATACATGCAGCGGCCGAGCTCGGCATGTGGCTGCACGACGCGGACCCCGCGCTGCCCGCAGACATGGACGCCGCGCCGCACCACCTGCTGCTGCCCGACGGTAACGTGTCACGTGATACATGCAGCGGCCGAGCTCGGCATGTGGCTGCACGACGCGGACCCCGCGCTGCCCGCAGACATGGACGCCGCGCCGCACCACCTGCTGCTGCCCGACGGTAACGTGTCACGTGATACATGCAGCGGCCGAGCTCGGCGTACGACCACGATGAGCATCATTGACAAGGTTATTGTGTATGCAAAAAAAAAAAAAAAAACAATGGCGCTCCGGGAGTGCCGAAAAACGTGTGTATTTTTGAATCGTCAGGAAATATTTTGCTCGTACGTGTATAAAGGGAACGAGAGTAGCGTGAACACAACGGTGAGAGCAAATGTCGACTGAAGAAGTTGACGAACCAATATCGCATCAGGCAAACATGGGGCACGCGACCCATCCTACCTCATACTGCACCAAATAGACCGGTGTCGGTTACGGTAAAGTGTCGCGAGTTCAATGGTTTTTTCCCATATCAAAAAATGCATACTGCGCCCAACGAAGCTTTCACTTCATTAATGACAAAGTAATTAGTGATTATGTTGCAATTGTCAAACCTTATTCATCCTACTGATGGGATACGGATCTCCCTTTAATCGAAGGGGGGTTAAAGCATATGCTTCTTGTTGGCTGAGTCATTTTGTGTTTATTTTTAAATATTTGTAAACTTGCTAAGTGAATACGCTGAAAACGGTGACAATTGGCTATTTGACTAACATTTTTTTCTGTTTGATATGTAGGGACGTCTCCATAATATAACCATAGGTGAAAGAATTACTTCGATAGCACAAAAATCTCTCGAGATATATTAATTTGAAAATCACAATTTTTAGACTGCCCCAAAACGCTCCATACAAAAGACTACCGAATTATGACGTCACAGTTTTGTATTTTATATGCATCAAATCAGAAATTTGTACGACAGCTATGTTAAATATTACGTTTATGTAATTATTATCATAATAAAAGTTATAGCATTTTTTATTGCTACTCCAATGGAAATATTATTTTTTAATAATTTCATACTTTTAAAATGGACTTTCCCGCCAAACTTTGATCGACGCTAAAAAAAGTCTGACTGAAGATATTAGAATGAAAGTTTGCAGATCTTTATAGTTTTGTGTATTTTACGATATTGTTAATTTATTTGTACAATTTTTAAACATTGGAAAATAGCCAATTGTATGAGTTCTTTCTTTTGTTTTACAGAAAAACCGGCGGGATATTACGTGACACGGGCGGGAGGCCTATTCCCGGCGCCGCTTCCTCAAGACTCTCCTATCTGTGATAAAGTTTGCAAATATTTCTGGTTCTTAGGCGTATTTTTAGCTAAGGTAAGTCAAAGATATGAATAATAAAGACTGCTAAAACTGTAAAAGTTGTGAGTACAGTGTACAATCTGTGTATTTTCCTGTGCAGGTGTTACAAGATGGACGACTAGTAGATCTACCTTTATCAGAGCCGTTCTTGCGCATTATGTGCGGCGAAGAACTAAGGCCTGAACATCTAGAAGAAATCGATCCAATTAGACATAGGTATATTAAGATTTTTTATATAGACTTACTACTGCCCTAGAGACATGTCAATATCAATATTATGTATAATCACAAAGATTGATCCGTTTCCAAAATGCATTTCTAAAACATCCGACAATTAAAAGTTTCAATCAAATGCGCGACATTTTCGTATCTACACCATCATCATCATCAGTTGTATGTCTGCGGAGACCATTCGCTGAATGATTGCATTGCGAGTGATATTATCATCATCAGGTTCATTTTAGTCTCCACTACAGGAGCACGACCCTCTCTCGTCCGTCCTAGACGTAAGGAGGATTTGCCCTACACTCCCCACGCTGGCCAAACTGGGTTGGGGAGGCCTGATCGATTTGATAATGTATTTCCCTTAGTCGCCTTGTACGACATCCACGGGAAGAAACGGAGTCATTCTATTATCCACACGGCCAGAGTGATATTATAGGAAACGAAATTTCAAGTTGCGAGCGTTAATATGGCTAAGTATTCGCTTCGCATCGGGCGTATTCTGTCTGCCACCCGACGTATTATAAAAAAAATCGGGTAGGGCCGTGTCGGTGCAAACGGCCGTTTTAGCCGCTAGCTTATTATATAATCAGTTCACTATATATCAGTATTCTCAGTCTATATATCAATTATTATATATTAAGTTTCAGTCTGTATATACAGACCCTAAATAATGACATGCGATTCATGTTTTTATGACTTATAGTTATTAAAAATAATTATTAAGGGAAGACGATATAGACTAATTTGTTACCGTCCAGCCCTCTTACCACCAACTCATATTGCGATTCAATAACTGAATAGAATGCTTATTCATACCAATGAATAAGCGACTCTATTCTATTTGAAATAGAGTCGCTTATTCATTGGTATGAATATGCATTCTATTTAGTTATTGAATCGCAATAAGAGTTGCTGGTAAGGGGGCAATTTTCTCGCCTGGTACCCGTATGTATTGGAGTGATTTTAAAGACGTCTGACGTCAAAAAGACCATTAAAATTGACGGATCGTATTGATCGTAGTGAGTTTTGTGGTAGTAAGGCTGAGGTATGTGTGTCGTGTCCCAGGTTCGTGCAGAGCGTGCTGGCGGCGGCGGAGCAGTACGAGGCGGCGGTGCGCGCCGGCAGCGCCGCGCCCGACGACGACGTGCGCGTCGAGGGCGCCACCTTCGCCGAGCTCGCGCTCACCATGACCTACTGCGGCGCGGAGCTCACCGACAACGGGGAGCACATCGAGGTAACGTACTCGCGCGGATACTAACACGACGCGTCACGGACACTGACCGTCTCCATGACGGTTCGTCACTAACACGGATCGCCATTGACACTCCTGGCAATTGCTTTAAAAAAATAGTTTTCGAAAATATTTTATTGTGAAATTCGGCACGTGTGTGAAGTTATATTGTGTATGATTCTTAGTATTGTATTGTTCTTAGATTTTATGTTGCATTTTTTACCCTCATCCACTGTGATTCATAAATGAAAAAAGTTGGTTTTCTGTAAAGTCGGTTTAATCGGTCGGTTAATAATTTTACGTGATAACGTCATAAGAAAACATCGGCCGATGGAGTGGAAGAGAGATAGATGCGTCACAAGCCCAACTCTTAGACCGATCGTGCCTCTTTCGCTTGTTCTGCGCACTCGCTTGCACGGTTAGCTCAGGAGGAACGTGACAATGATTCATGCTTTTTCGTGCTTGCAGTGGGCGATCATCGATTTTTAGGAAGTTATCACGTAAAAATATGATTTATGTTATGGCAAGGAAATCTGATCTCGAATACAGTCCGAGTGGTGTCTGGTAAAGTCCTGTGTGTACTGTACGTGTTTGTTTTCGTGCGGCAGGTGGAGGCGTCGAACGCGCGCGCGTACGCGGAGGCGCTGGCGCGCTGGGCGGTGCGCGACGGCATCCGGCGGCAGGCGGCGGCGTTCCGGCGCGGGTTCGGCGCCGTGTTCCCGCCGCGGCGGCTGCGCGCCTTCTCGCCGCAGGAGCTGCGCCTGCTGCTGTGCGGCGAGCGCGGGCCCGCCTGGACGCGCGACCACCTGCTGCAGTACACCGAGCCCAAGCTGGGCTACACGCGCGACAGGTACGCACACGGGGACACATACACACACACACACACACGATCGCTATCATCACAGATTGACAGATAACAAAATATTATATTTCGTTGCATTATACTTCAGGTATATATTCACAAAAGTAGATGTTTAGAGACTTGGTAAATAGGGCAGGATGTATTTACACTAGTGAAACATCAAGACTGAAGAAGAAAAAGAATATTGAAGTGTTTAGCGCTCAACAAAATCTGGACTGAAGTATAATAAACTACTGGATTAGACTAAATTGTTTTTAATATTCATGTTTTTTTTTTATACTACGTCGGAGCAGACAAGCTAAGGCCCGCCTGATGTGAAGCGGTTACCGTAACCGTATTAACGCTCGCAACATAATATATCACTTGCGCGCCGCCACCCCCGTTGCCAACGCAGCATCTCCTTCTTTGCTGGTGACCTCACTCACTCGCAGGAACACAACAACCCTCAAGGGAACTGTCATTTGGCTGTGGTATTCTGTGAGGTGGAGGTACATTCCCCAGTCGGGTAGCTTACAATTACGCTCCCTACCTCTCTTTTCGCCAGAGCTTCGTTTGTCAGTCAGCAGGGTGCACCACGTGCAGGTGAAGTTGGCTTTGGTTCAAAGATTGGTAATGTGTTAACAATGTATTAATATTATATTAGCATTATATTCATTTATGATTTTATAGTTAGTCGATAAATCAATATTGATTTCGCAAACAGAGTATAAATGCTCCGTGGTTATAAATACAAGTGCTTGTAAAACTGGGCAAATATTAAAGACGAGCTGATGCAGGTTGTTGTAAGTATTTCTAAAAGTCGTCTAATTTCTAATCGTCGCAGGCTCGTCAATTTATATATAGTAGTTTATGAAACTGTTGCATAATAAGGGTTCTTAAAATACGAGTATGAGTTTATTACATGAGCCGAAGGCGAATGTAATAAACTCATACTCAAGTATATTAAGACCTAATTATGTGCAGTTTCATACACTACTTTATCTAATCTCATGAAATCATCTCTAAATTTCAGTATGAGAGTAGATAAAATAATTATTTTGTAAAGATGTAACTAGAATATTGGATAACAATGTAACTGTGTTTGTGACAGCCCTGGTTTCCTGCGCCTGGTGGACGTGCTGGTGGAGATGTCTCTCCGCGAGCGCAAGGCGTTCCTGCAGTTCGCCACCGGCTGCAGCAGCCTGCCGCCCGGCGGGCTCGCCAACCTTCACCCACGGCTCACCGTCGTTAGGAAGGTAAACAAATCCCCGTATATTAAACCAAGAATTCCTATATATGCCATGACGACCTTCGATATGGTATTAACGATTTCGATGTAATTGTTCATTATAGCGGGTACGAATTTTCCCAGACTTGAGATAAGATATATAATTAATATACTTTTCTCAGGTCTAGGAAAATTCTTCTTCTAAAAGACACCTAGCAGAACTAGGTATTTGTTTTTGACAACTGAAAAGGTGCCTTAATTTAGGATTATTCTTACATGGCCATCATAATTATGGTGATCGTTAACCCTTATTCATCCCACTTCTGGGATATGGGTCTCCCCTCAATCGAAGGGGTTTAGAGCATACTTCACCGCGCTGCTCAACTGCGGGTTAGCGGAGAAATATATTCTTACAAAATTTTGCTTTAAAATATGTCAGTTCTTATACGAAATCTGACAGGTGATGGACATACTTTATATATGTTATAATAGGCGACTTCATATAACGTCCTGCTTTTATCCGCAGGTGGATGCCGGAGACGGTTCGTACCCGTCGGTGAACACATGCGTGCATTATTTAAAATTGCCCGAGTATTCGTGCAAAGAAGTGCTTCGAGAGCGGCTGCTGGCCGCCACCAACGAGCGTGGCTTCCATCTCAACTAAATGTATATATTGGCAATATCATAGTTGACGCACGAATGGCTAACAAATTTCACAAGGGTGATCCAGACAGACAATTTGTCGTCACGTTATGTTGATAGCAATTTCCAATGGTTTATAGATAATAAATAATAGTATTATGACAGTACCAATTAAAACTTATTTTTCATTATAGTGATGTTAATAATTCAAATAGATTTCTGACAAAATGTTCTAAGTATTAATCTGCACCGAGCCTTAGGTGAAAAGTGTAAGTAAACAATTCAATTACTGTCATATTGTATTCTTTTTTAAATATTACTCCAGGGGCTAAGCTGAAGCGGATTTCCATCGTATTTTTAGATTGCGAATTTCAATCTTCAGCTTAGATTTATGGTACTTGTGTTTAGGTTAGCTGGTAGAATCCATGGAGCTCTACCAACTAAGCTGAAGATATTTGGAAATAACTAAAATGTAAAACATATTTTACAAATCGAAATATTAGATGGTAATCGGCTTCAGCTTCGGCGGTAGGGCCCCAGGTCATTTTATTATGAAATGAAAAATGTGCTATTGTTTTTGACCTATGGTTTCTATAATAAAGCGTTTAGCAGTGGACTTCAATTGAAATAATGATGGTGTATTTATATACTGCTATTAATATCGCACGTTACACTATTGTTTTTAGAACTTTGAATCATTTGGTATGTTAGCAGATAATGAATTTAATGTTGGATATTATTCCGACTCTTTGAATTGTGGCTTGGCGTGGAATTAAACAATGTTATCTTCCTTTATTTTAAACTAAAATTATTACCCTCGAATGTTCACCACGTGTCTATATACATTTTTTTAATATAAATCTGTTTTTAAAAATCTCAGCTTAGTATTACGTTTTTCATAGTATTGAAAATAATTTGTGACTCCTTCCAGGAAATGACAGTTTGTTGAGATGTATGAAAACAGTTTAGAATTACAGTGCAACATAATAGACTAGAATCGGAACTATATTTATTGGTAGTAGCAACATTGATTTTTTCCATAGAAAAGTGCTCAGGGTTGCCATGTGAAAGCTGTTCTTACAAAGAAAGTGGCGCCATTTTGTTCTACTCTTTTGTGTAGCACTGTAATTGAGAAGTCGTTCATGGCCTAAATTGAAGATCTATTCAAACTGTATGTATGACATGAACTTTTGTAGTACCTATTGTTATTTATCTTCCTAAACTCGTGTAACCAATGTTATCATCGGGTGAATTCTTTGCTCATTCAGTTGACCATTCTTTCAAGGGAATTGCCTATAAAGTCAGTAAATGCGCTTGAAAATTAAAAAAAAAATCAGTTGTAAAGTCGGTTTACGGACGATAATTTTACGTGATAACGTCATAAGAAAACATCAGCCGATGGAGTGGAAGAGAGATAGATGCGTCACAAGCCGAACGCTTAGGCCGATTGTGCCTCTATCGCTTTTTCCGCGCTCTCGCTTGCACGCTTGGCTCAGTCGGAACGTGACTAATGTATGTTATCAATTTGTTTCACTTTTATATTTTGCTTTAGAAAATATCCCTTCAACTTTATACAACACAGCCGTATTTAAAAAGATGTATATTATGATATAGTTTATCAAAAATGTGTGATCAGGATTGAATTTAAATTCTAAAATTATTTCGAGATGTGAAACACTCGCTTCGTATGAGATATTTATAGCGATGTTCCTTTAGTTGAATAATTTGTCAACTGAAAGTTGATTGTGATTTACTATAATATATAAAAATATTGTACGAATTAAAAATATTTTAGTTTTATGTATAGGTATTATTATAACAGTACAGCATCCTGTAGTGCTATTATACTTGTTGTTGAAGATTGTATCAATAAAATAAGTGAAAATAATTATGAGGTGTTTTAAATTTGTTTCTTTTATAGTTTTATCACAGTGTAGTGGTTCATCAACATCATCAACCAAAGCCAACCTCACATGCACGTTGTGCATCCTGCGGACTGACAAACGAGGCTCTGGCGAAAAGAGAGGTAGGGCATAGCGTATTTTGTAAGCTGCCCGAATACAGCAATCAAATAACAATTCCCTTGAGGAGTGTTGTGTTCCTGCGAGTGAGAGAGTACCTACCAGGAAGGAAGGAGTGTTGCTGCAATGGCAGTAGGGGTGGCAGCGCACAAGCGATATTTCATGTTGCGAGCGTTAATATGGCTACGGTAATCGCTTCACGTATGCTTGTCTGCCACCTGGCGTACTTATATCATGGAGCGGGTCACGGCGGACGCATAACATTAAAATTCTCCAATGGGCCTGTTTGGGCGATATGCCCAATATGCAAAGGGCAAAATTAAGTAAGGCAAATAAGTAAAGTACGGAATCTTGTCTAGGCAATTTGCACTTATCTCTTTGATTATTGAGCAGTAAATAAAAAAAAAGAGCTATGCTTGCGGTTTCTCTATGAGATCGAATCCGGAACGAAGCAATTCGATGGAGAACCAAGGTATAGTGCCACAAACTTATCTGGCCCGGTGGCGGGGGCGGTGCCATCGAATTAAGTGTTGCCATTAAACGAAATGCCGCCCGTTTTAGAGGAAACATAAAAATCAAAGAAATATATACACTGTTAAAATAATAGCATTGATATACTTATTAATTGTGTTGTGTGGTGTTTCAATAAAATATCAATTGCCTTCTATTTTTTGTTGATAAGTTTTAAAAATGCACCATGTTAAGTCGCGATCATAGCTATTATATAATATTAGAGAGTTATAATATTACACAGAAACAACTCGTTGACGATTTTTTTATTGTAAGAAATTAAATATGTGTAGAAAAAGATAATATGTATTTAAAAAAATACACCTCAATGGAATGTGCATACGCGGTAAGTAAATTAATTGTACCTGGCAATACTACATTCCAAGATGGCGGCTTTAGTTCTAAATTTGGCCACCGGGTCAGATAAGTTTGTAGCACTGTAATTGATATAGCCCTGTGTCAGGAAGCTTAAGTGGGTCGCCACATCTGCCGTGTCATTGATCAGTGAGGTCGCGTATGGGGTCGAAAAAAAGCGATCGAAAGCGGTCGGATGCGGAAAGCGAAGGATCACATATGGTGGAATGCATGAGGAAGCCCTATATCTAGCAGTGTGTTTATACAGGCTGGATGATGATGATGCCATATTAACTGGTCCAGTCAACAAACGGCGGGTGGTGATTGAAGTATTTTGGTTATAATCATAGATTCGCTTTCTTAACACGTTCACTGCGTGAGCTCAAAACCCCGTCTTGAATTCCAGTGCGTTACGGGATATCCTACACCCCGTAACGTACAACTCCATTGTGCGATACGGGTATTAAAGAACCCCGTACTACTACCTGAAAAATATTTTATTTTATTTTATTATTTGACATATTATGAAATTTGCTACGTTATGGTCTTTTCGCCAGTAGATTTTGCAAAATTTGACAAAATTAGAAAGAAAACAAATACGGGGCTTTCTTAGCCCCGTATCGCACTAGGAAATATAAAATACGGGTTCATTCTGCCCCGTAACGCACAAAAATATATTTTATCGATAAAATGATAGTGATGGGAAATAAACAAAACTATAAATTTATAAACATTTATTTATTATGAATTAAAATCACAATAGTATGAAGTAACTAGTTGAACAGTATCATAAAAATATATAATAAACAAAAGAAATTATACTCCTTAGTTCGGTTTACAACAATAATAAATGAATGAATGAAAAATAAAAATACATAATCAACTAAGAGCTTTATAAAGCACGAACTATGTGCAAGTTGTTTTTCATCTAGTACGATTTGCACGTTGAATTTGAACAACTAGGTAAATTAGTTTCAGTAGTTTGTTCATTAATTATATTAACGTTACGCAATTCTTGATACGTTTGACCACTACTGGCACCAGTGACTACATCGTACTTATCTGGTAAGGATGTCGGCTGCCATTGAAAATTCACTTCCCAATTTACAAACATGATACAACATATTTTTTTATTTTATTTAAACTTTACTGTACCTACACGATACAATTATGTACCAGCACAAAAAGCTAACTTAATACGTAAGCATTGTTACCTGTGGGTAGAGATGGGCTAAATGCCAGACATTTTCGATAAATGCCCAATAAGTAGGTACATATAAATATCGAATAAATGCCTGATTTATGGGCATAAATAGAGAATTTATATGTACTTATTGGGCATTTATTGTAAATGCCCGGCATTTTGTCCATCTCTACCTGTGGGACATTATTGAGATGTCTAAACGAGGGGTGCAATATACCCATGTATACATGAACACAGTAAAATTTGATATATTATTTTGTCTCTTTAATTAATGTTGAGGATTGTATTTGAGTTAATATTATTAAATTACCAGTAGTTATTAATACTATCCGTATTGAAAGTTCGCTGATATTATTGACACCAACGAGTCTTGTTACCAGCAGTTCGCTCATTGTAATGTTTCTGGTTACACAATTAATTAAATTTACCACGGGTCGGTAATTAATAATTCGAAAATTACATTGCCCGTAACATAGACACAGCATAACAAACGATTATACAACCAATCGAGCGCTCAGGACAACTATTCAATGAAACTCGACCCTATCTATGCAGTGGTAGGGTTGCCAACTTATTTTTACAAGAAAAACAGTATATTAAAAGCTGCGTAACAAAACAAACAGTATAGTAAGGCCCAGTGCATGCGGACTGTACAATAAACAGTACTATGGTAAAATGAAGTATTTTTCAACAGTATTAAAGCATAGAAAACAGTATAATACTGTTTTTAACAGTATGGTTGGCAACCCTAGCAGTGAGAGACAAAAAGAGAAACTTTTAATAATATAATCAATAAGAGTTTTGTTTCTACATGAAGACGAGCCCGGTGGTGGAATGCGTTGAATGGCTAGCAATGGTTACTTTGAATCTGAGGTCGCGTGTTCAATCCCCGCTCAAGATAAATTTGTGTGCATGAACATGTCTGTTTGTTTAAGTGTGGATGTATGTTTTATTATGTATTACATGTATTTACATATTTACAAAAAAAATGTCATCATCATCATCATCATCAGGTCATTTTAGTCTCCACTACAGGAGCACGACCCTCTCGTCCGTCCCAGACAGAAGGAGGATTAGGCCTACACTCCCCACGCTGGCCAGACGGGTTGGGGACGCCTGATCGATGTTTTATAATGTATTTCCCTTGGTCGCCTTGTACGACATACACGGGAAGAGACAGAGTGATTCTATTCTAGTCCGCCGGAAATCAAACGGCCAAAAAAAATGTATTTAAGTACATTTATCAGTTGTACCCATAGTACAAAGCTTTGCGCTTAATTAAATTTTGGACTATATGGAGCTGCGTAAATTGTCCTGAAATATTTATTTATTTATCTAAATAAATAAAGACTACCGTAACTCTTTTTGTCAGAGCCTCGTTTGGTGGTTGTTTTGGCACGGTGTACTACGTTTAGTCGAGTTGACTTTGGCTTTAGACATGATGTTGAGCCACACAGCGCAATATTTTATTTACCTATCTACTAGCTGAACCGTGTAACTTCTCTGAAATAGCGAAGTAGATGCAGGTTTTGTCGACTTGGTATGTAGCTGTCCATAGAAACTCGCGATCGCCCTCAAGTTTGCAATGTCATTTCTCGTCGAGTTTCCATCTGTTTGACAGTTTGGATTGAGACTGGCAACGCGCGTGTGATGCCCCTGGTGTTACAGGCGTTCATAGGCTACGGTAACTGCTTTCCATCAGGCGGGCCGTATGCTTGTTTGCCACTTTAGTGGTATAAAAAAAAAAAAGCTTCTGAGATTTGTTTGTGCAGTGGGCCTTGTAAAACTTAGACCCAACCACATGGACATTGCAGCTTCTAACAAACCGCTATTCAGGTTGTCTACGGTGATGCAGTGCTCCAAGCTTTCAAAGCGATTCTGGAATTTGAGCTGAACCTCGGAGTTTTGATTATGGTGATCTTTCCAGTCTAACACTGATATTAAATGTGTCTCTTACCACACGGTAATCGCTTACGGTTTTCAACGTGGCGATCATGGAGACATCAACATCAATATATTGGTATACAAAATGCATCGTAAGTATATAATTATCTTAAACAAATGAAGGTATTGAAGTAAACCCTTATGTATTATTCCTTCTTTGTGGGCGCGCCGCGCGTAGAAGGATGTGCAGCGCCATAGACCGTGATAAAATTGTATATATATTTTTTTCAACATCGAAATTCCGATATTGATCACATCTTACATTAATTACAATTTATTAATGAAAAGAATTACAAACGATACTGAAATGTTTCGGAATTCCGGAATTTTGTCAATACCGAAATTCTAGCGCTCAAGCTCTAGTCTGATGGAAAGTAGTTACGCAACCTATGGACACAGTATAGATAATAGTACTACGTACGTATGGCAATTCCCTGCCGCTCTCTCGTATCGACCTCACTCGCCTTCTGAGACGAATCTGGAATATTTTGTATGTGACTGAACACACACACGCCCATTCACGCTCTGCACAGACGTTATTGTTTGTGTAATTAACGTTAACGTAAGTTAACGCCGCAACATTTGAATGGAGTGGCCTGGATGTTCTATGGACATGTGTGACACCAGGGACTCGCGCATTGCCGACAATGTTAAAGCCTCATCACACCCTTTTTGAGTCAATTTCCAAAAGCTTCCTACTGCTACTAATTAATCTTCTTCTGATTAAATTCGTTGTGAGTTCCAAAGCAGCCGTTGTTTTACCCCCGGGACTGCAATGGACTTCATTGTTCATTGCCTTTTTTGGCGGTCGCCGCTGTTAATCCTGGCTACACAGGAGAAACAGTGGTGGGAATGTGTGGTGGGCCCCCGTCCCTACACCCTTTTTGCAGAACCCCGTGCTATAGTATCCCAGAGAAGTCTCTACAGGGCGTGCATTCCACATTCATTAACTTAGTAAATCAGCTCTGGATACGCAATGTAGCAATCATTTTGGTTCCAAAATGTAAAGATGAATTTCCTGTCGATGGTGGGCGGTGCGATTGTAGAAGGAAGCAGTTCGTATTATAGCACAGGATTCCTTACACCCAGGCCAATATCAATCGGCAGGACATTCAATTGAAGGTAAAGTTCTCTTCAGACTTCAGGGCTCAATACTGTCTGTAAGCTAAGAGTCGTCGATAATTCTGACAGCCCAACTCAACACAAGGTGTCAGCTAACATCCAGATATAAGTGCATCTGGATGTTAGCTAATAAGGACAGGAGACAAAGGTGAGGTCACACTTGTGCTTTGTAAAGGGATAGTCTTTGTTTACCTGATTGACGAAAAAGGTGGTTATGTTTTGCTATAGAGTATGTACTTATATAATTTTAATATGGCGTACGCGAAAAAATAATGGAGGATAACAACAAAAAAGTTGGGGTGTAAGTGGTTCATCAACATCTTTGAACCAAAGCCAACTTCACCTGCACGCGGTGCACCCTGCTGACTGACGAAGGAAATGCTGCGTTGGCAGCGGGGGTGCCATTAAAAAAAAAACAGTTAGAATTTTCAGTCGGGTTTTATGTTTCGGTGAATAATATCTTATTTAGTTGAAGTAGAAAGAAAGGAAGGAGTCACAGAGTACTTTGTAATATACTGCAAGAAGGAGTGTATGATGGCAACGGATCGGTGATCCCTTGGTGTTGCTGATGTCCATGGGCGGTGGTGATTACTTTCCATCAGGTGACCCACGTACTCGTTTACCCCCCTCTCATATATAATAAAAAGTACTCCTTTTCACTCTATTCAAAACACCGAGTTACTTCGAAACTGGACGTAGCTAAAGATCTTGATACAATACACCTGGCGACGGTAAAAGTGCTGTCCTGCAATTGAAGAGCAACTGCACATGGGGGTTTGTTAGTAGTAACTCGCAAATTTGTGTCTTGTGAGGGTGAAATTGGACCAATTTAGTCGCCCTCAATCGATATGCGATTGATTTCCTCAATCGCATATCGATTGCGGGCGACTAAATTGGCTGACTGGCTTTCTGACCTAACGCTCCGTTTCTTGACATATACTATGCAATCAAAGTATGTTGGTATGCAAATGTATGGGGTGTATGTAGCTCACTACGATCTTAAGAACCAAAACCTACCTCACCTGCAAGTCGACAGGGCGCACTACTTTCAGGTGAGGTTTTGTTTCTCTGTCGCTTATTCGCCATATTACTGTTTATAAAGATACACTTTTTTTGACGAGGTCGGTGGTCCGAATGGTTAGCAATGGCCACTTTGACTCGGAGATCGCGGGTTCGATCCTCGCACAAGACAAATATTTGCTTGCATGAACATATATGTTTGTCTTGGTCTGGATATTTTCTATGTATTATATGTATGTATTTATATATATATCCTCCCCAACCCGTCTGGCCAGCGTGGGGAGTGTAGGCCAAATCCTCCTTCTGTCTGGGACGGACGAGAGAGGGTCGTGCTCCTGTAGTGGAGACTAAAATACTCTCGTGGGTTTTGCAGGCATGCGAAGCTTACATTGTTCTGTACACATACTCTCTGACATACCTTCGTTTATTTTCTCACACTGACCATAAAAACATACACATACACATTTAACGAGCTCGGAGTTCGAATGGCTAGCAATGGCCACTTTGACTTCGAGGTCCCGGATTCGATCCTCGCACCTGACAAACATTGGTGTACAAGAACATGTTAACTTTGTATTATATGTATGTATTTACAAAAAAATGTCTAGTACCCATAGTA
This sequence comes from Hypsopygia costalis, assembly GCA_937001555.2. NCBI lineage: Eukaryota > Metazoa > Arthropoda > Insecta > Lepidoptera > Pyralidae > Hypsopygia > Hypsopygia costalis. Next base: position 22,562,656 of record OW443338.2, on the reverse strand, counting down.
ACAGCTTTGCTTAGTTTGGGACTAGATGGCAGTGTGTAATTGGAATATGTGACGGTGAGTTGTATGTAATAATATTAATAATTTACACACGATTGAATTCCATCCCATCCCAAGCATCACTTGCGCGTTGGCAACCGGCTGACCCGGTAGTAACCTCTCCACGCCCTTTTTGAAGAAATTCATACTGCAGTGTCCTGGGAAAACCTCAACAGACAGTTCATTCCACAGCTTAATAGAATATGGAAGAAAACTTCCCTGAAACTGCGCAGTGCGTGACTACTTCGGCTCTAATGTGTGAGGATGAATTTCCTGTCGATGGCGAGCGGTACGACTGTAGGAGGCCGTGGGCATCATGTCAAATAACTTCTTTGAACACACCCCATTATACAATCGCTAGAACACACAAAGGTATGTAATATGCCGTGGGGTGGAGATCTGGTGATATGAAATACTGGCATCAGTCTTCCACAAAGAACTATCACCAAAACATTGTTCATGTCAATATATTTTGTATTTGTTTGTGGAAGAAATAAATAATTTATCTTTTTATTTATAAATTCTACTGTACGTGTGTACAGTAGAATATGTCTGTATGTCACTCAACTCGTGTACGTATGTCACTCAACTCTTCCTAAACGGCTGGACAGGTTTAAATGAATTTTTTTGTATGCGTTTGGGTGGCGCCCTGGATGGTTTAAATTCACAAATCAGCGCGGCAGATGGCGCTGCAGTAAGGGGAACGGGAAGATTGATCCACAGCGTAGGCGGGCCGCTAGTTTATTATATATTTATTATTTGATAATTTACATTCGTACATTTTTTCCACTCATTAGGTACTCTTCAAACGTACCTACGTGATTATACCTGGCAATCTTGTATTTGTACATACTCTGAGTGCTTAGTGCGAGTTTTTGTTCGTGTTCTATCATGTCAACATAAACAAATCGAGCAAATAGATAAGAACTCTCATGTTGCGATTTTATAAGACTCGTGTTACATATCAAAACTATGTGGCTTACTTGCTTACATTTTGAAGTGAGCTACCCGGCTAATTTGGATATGTAACACGCGTCTGGTAAATTCACAACATGAAACTTTTTCTCAATTTGGTCGACTTGTAAACGTTACCACGTTCGAATGTGACCAAATGCACATTCGAAAGGATATAAATGAGCTTGCCTGTGAGAGTATCCAACTCCCCACCCTTTACTGTAAAAAGGGCTTACTTGATGCACTCAGCAACATGTATAAAGTTGTAAAAATGTATAAAGTTTTATGTATTATATTAGAGATACCTAATAGCACACAGGTGAATAAAATCAGGCGATTTAAGTCTTGCAGATGTTCTGTACAAAGTCTAGACTTTTTTAGACATTTTTCATGACGGAATCGCGCCATAAGGAAAGTTAACTAGCGTTCAATGCAGGTACACCAAAAAGAAATCGCAGAGCATTATTTATTCAGGGTACCAACGTAATAATTTTGCTGTGGCTTTTTCTTGCCGAGCTGCCGGGTCAGGACGCTGCGCAACCCGACCAACTGTTGTACTAGCTGCAACCTTGATTCTTTACACAATTTTCATACAATACCACCGGTACTGTCATTTCTAGTATAAAAACTTTATGTCAACTGAAGCGGGTATCAGTCATTTGTTTAGTTTTCATCGGTTCAGCGGAGATATGAGGGGTTTAGCATTTTTATGTGTCGCCCTGGCGGCGCTGGCCTACGTCAGCTGCCGGGAGGTGAGCCGCGAGAGGAGGGACGCGGACCTGGAGACGGCGGCGTCCGACAAAGGAGGCAAATGGGACAAGGGCGGCGGCCACGAGCACCACGGACATCACCATCACGATCATGGCGAAAAGGGACACAAAGGATACAAGGGACACCATCACCATGAACACGGGAAGAAGGGCCATCACCACCACGAAGGACACAAGGGGCACCATGATGAACACGGTGGACACAAGAAGCACCATCACCACGACGATGGCCACCATCATGAACACCACCACGGCGAGAAAGGTCACAAGGGACACGGCCACCACGAAGAAGGACATTACCACAAAGGTCACTCTACCAAGGGCCACCACGGCGTGCACAAACATGACGAATTCAAGAAAGAAAAGCACTTCCACGATCATCATCATGATGGCGGTCACCACGAGCACCATGGTGGGCATCACGAAGAGCACGGCCACAAGAAAGGAGGTGAATTCCATCATGGCAAGAAACATCATGGTCATCATGATCATAAGCATGGCAAGGGCGGTCACCACGAGAAGGGAGGCCACCACCACGACCACAAGGGTCACCATGATGAGGGTGGTCATCACGAGCATCACCACCATCATCATGATCACGGCAAGAAGGGCGGCCATGAGGATCACAAACACTGGGGTCACAAGAAGGGCCATTAAGCTCCTGCCCCTGGAAATATATCGATGCCAGTTAATTAGGCCTATGTTTATGTATAGGTTTAGCTAATTAAGCTCCTCTCATATTAGTGTTATTGTTTTGTTGACTGTGATGAATTGTTATAAAAATAAACCATATTAATTGTTTTTGAACGCATTCATTTCCGAACTATGGTTACCATAAACACATTTAAATATTCTAAAATTTCACGGTCATTCGTATCTTTATTGTAAAAGTTATCGGGATTTCTTTTAATGTTATCCTAACATTCCACTATCATAGTAAACGACTACTTACAAGGTGACTGGATATCTCTATACCATAATTGATTGCCAAAAAACAAACAACAAACTGTCAAAAAAAAAAGAAACTAGTTCGCGGTAAATGCCGATTTTACAAGAGAGCATCTCTATTTACTCTATGGCTTATTATCTACAAATAAACAACGAGTAAAAACAAACTTATCAGTTTCACGTCACGTTTCGACAACAAAGTTACATAAAATAGTTGGCCGTGGTCCGCTGGCAGTTGGCAACAGCTCCCGACGAGATAAGTAACCGAACGTTGAGAAACTAGAGCGGTGCCCGAGATTGGCCTACATTTTGGTGGGCAAGCAATTAGTCGAGGTTGCAATAAAACATTTTCTATAGAAAACAATTGCAATACGGCTGAAATTGATAACGTTTCTCAACCTCTATCTTGTCGAGCCAATAGGTGAAACCGCGCTGAAAAACTCGAGAGAAATCTCTCATGGCCAGAGACTAATCAAACACTTTCCTAGAAATCACAGTTTGTGGCATTTATAATTTTAATCTTGGGTATCTATAAATATTTCTGGACATTTTACACAGCACCATCTAGTCCCAAATTAAGCGCAAAGCATGTGCTATGGGTACTAGACAAATGATGTACTTGAATACATTTTAATTTGTAAATAATACATAGAAAACACCCAGACCAAGACAAACAGATATGTTCATGCACACAAATGTTTGTCTTGTGCCGGGATCGAACCCGCTACCTCGGAGTCAAAGTTGCTAGCGATTCGACCACCGGGCTCGTCTATAGATGTTTTTTTTTTTCATACCACGAAGGTGACAAACAAGCATACGGCCCGCTTGATGGAAAGCAGTTACCGTAGCTTATGGACGCCGGTAACACCAGAAGCATCACATGCACGTTGCCGAAAAATGATGATGATGATGTTTTTATAACATAATTATGTAAGTAAATTCTGTGCTTAATTATATTAATCCCTAGGGCGTATGACTTTTTCGAGATCATAGCTTTTATGTTAAAATTAGAGAGAGACAACAAAATCAATAGAAAATGTTGATTTAGAAATTTTCAATCGTTATTCTATTTCTAGCAGAAAATATTTTCAATATTTTTATTGTATCTGCCAATCAGATCTACCTTCCAGCCGTGTATTATACTTGGCGGGAAGGTAGATCTGACTGGTTACAAAACCTATGTGGAATATCATCATCATCAGGTCATTTATTCTCCACTACAGGAGCACGACCCTCTCTCGTCCGTCCCAGACAGAAGGAGGATTTGGCCTACACTCCCCACCCTGGCCAGACGGGTTGGGGTGGCCTGATCGATGTTTTCTAACGTATTTTGTATTAGGTGGAATATAGTGAAAAATAATATCTTAACGTAACTCGGCACGACTGCCGTGGAGGCTGTGTTTGCGCTTTGCGCACATCGATGGCTTCTACGCTAATTGGTTTCGTCATTTCTTTTAATTTTAATTGTGAGTATTAATTAGTATTTTATCAATATGACCAATATTAAACATATTTTTTTTATACTACGATGGGTGTAAGACAAGCAAACGGCCCGCCTGATATGTGAAGCGGGTACCGTAGCCATATGAAACTCACTCGCGCGCCACCCCCGCGTTATGCCCTATCTTTCTTTTGGCCAGAGCCTCGTTTGTCAGACAGCAGGATGCACCAAGTGCAGGTGAGGTTAGTACAAAACGGTTTTGTAACGTTTGCATCCATCGACTCCCTGCAATCTTCATTTTTTTAAATATTTTAAAAATTGAAATATTCATCTCTCCCCTAGGTGGGATTCAAACCCTCGACCTCTCGATTACCGGTCGAGTGCTCTTCCCAATTGAGCAACCTTCCTGGTAGCTCAGCTGGTTTATGATGGTGGCTGATGGTGGGGATTTTTTGCATTTTAGTATTTACTGCTGTGAGTATTGTTTAGTAGTGTATTACTTAATAGGTAGATGGCGCCACACTGTGACTTCACAGCAGTAAATATACAATGCAAAAATTCCCCACCATCACAAACCTTCCTGGTAGCTCAGTTGGAAGGTAATCGAGAGGTCGTCGGTTTGAATCCCACCTAGGGGGTGAAATATTTTTTTCCATTTTTAACATAATTATAATATTGTGACGAGTTGGTCGAAATCAACTATTTAAATAATATTCTTCATAATATCGTCCACGGTCGCCATTCTAAAAAATATGCTGAAACAGGATGCATAGTTTGGGACTAGATCGATACCTCCACTACGCCAACTTAAATTTCGATAGTTTTCTTTTTTATCTAAATCGATTAATTACTTCAGTAACATTGTGCTACCTGAATTATATTTATAAAAGACACACAGACACAACAAAATCGACAAATACAAACCGCCGCAAATGTATAACTCATATTATCGGTGTGTACTGGATGTGTATGTTTTGAGTTGGCGTAGTACACTGGCCAGTTTTCCACAGGAGTAGTATTTCTTTGAATAGCAGCTTGTTTCAAATCATCTCTTTGGGGCATTATTTTGGGGGAATTATTTGGTAACGGGGTGGAGCTACGTTTTTCTGTAAGGTACATCACAAGTTGGACTGTTTCCAAAAATGTCGTTGTACGCTATATCTCTTTGGAAACTACTTCGATAATCGGACATGGGCTGGTGGCTGGTGAGGATGGAATTGGCTCTAAGACGAGCTAAATAAAATAAAAACAAGTTTCTTATGGCATTCTAAGTTCTAGTACGTTAGTACTATTACTGTTAAGTTCTAGTACGTACCTAGTACTATTATTGTTATATTAGACGTGACTGTTCTTATATTATTGACATTATTGTTATATTTTATGTTAGTCTTCAATTTAATTTATGATTTATGTATTTAAAATTGACATTATGCATTTTCAACACAATATTGTATTGTTACGAAATAAATGAATATGAATACTTATACCACAGTATTACTATTTTTCATACAGTAGCGCATCGCCTTTGATGTGGGACGATGCCGCCGCCCGCGTAGGTATCCACGCGGTCGTTCGCCGATATGCAAGGGTTGTCACAAAATTCGAAATCAAATAATCTTTAATATTTTTATATAATAATCATTTATTAACAAGAATAAAATATACAAATGTTGCACTGCTAAATATTTACGTGAAGGTTTATTTTTAGAATTCAATTTTCTATTATTAAATTTAACAATATAATGAATTCGCATTCGGATAAACAATTTTATCATGAAAATATGGGGGAAACATAAGCATGGCTGTGATATAAACTGTACTTGTTTTAATAATACATACCTATATTTTTTTTCTAAAATATTGTTTCCTACAGCACCTGGTTGGTATGTTAACTTATTACGTCTGCGGCGAAGACAAAAAGTCCCTATGTTTCTTCGTAACTAATAAACGGCTGAACCCATTTTGATTAGTTGTAAAATTCATCTTTATTCCGTCAGTGTCACTGAGTATATCAAAATTTTAAAAAAAATTGCGGATTTGTGGCCACCCAAGTTGATGTAGGTACCAAACAATTAACGATTTAAATTTAATTACGACTTTACTCACTTCATTTTCACAAGATACTTAATAATAGAAACTAGGTATATCAACACCCAAAATGGTATACTACTGGATAGCAAAATTTACTGTAAATAATAATAACTAAAAAGTGTAAAATAAAAAAGTAAATAAAAATTATCAAAAAACTTGATTGCTTAAAAAAAATTTAAAAAAGTAACAAGCCCTGAAACAAAGATATTAACTACTACGTATGGATAGGAAATTCTAAGGAGATAATTTGTCACGAACCGATGAGTAATTTGGCTCTTCGACACTACGAGCGAAAATAATAAATATGAGAGTGTAAGTTGAAATTGGTGTCCCATTTGTTTATAAAGTTTATAGTGTACATTTACGCGACATAGACATACACATAGGTTCGTCCCACATACAGCACGTGCATAATGTGCATATAGCCGCAGAGACAAATTTTATGTTAGAAATGACACAGCCGTATGTAGTAATTAATATCTTTGCCCAGAAATCTTGAATATAGGTGAATATAGAACCTTGTCTTTTTCTGTCGGTTTAAATAAAATCATAACAGTTGGATATTAGAAAAATACCTACTCCTTCTGTGTCCGACATCCCAACTAATAATAAGTTGTAAACATAATAATTACACTTTGGGCAAGAGCATGCGCCGTAAAGATTACATATACCTACCTACTTACACTTGAAAACCCCACTAGGTTGGAGTTCGGGTTACGAAGTACTTAACTATTTAGTCATCTGTTGTTGGAGCACAAGAATTCGGTTATTTGTTGTATACTTATAGTTGGTGTACCTTGTACTTCACCAAAAATATAGCTACATACATTTCAACAAAGACAAAGTAGGCAGGTTATTATGAAATTATAGGAAAAATATTACCTTGCGTCACGGGGAATTCTATGAAATTTTAAATTCTTGTTGTGTTTCGACGTCGAGTTACAACCGTATACAGAACAATTTATATGCACTATTATATTAAATAGGAATCACTGAACGTAAATTAAAAAAACGTATAAAACACTCAGTACGCGCACGTGACTGCCTTTCGCTGTGGCTCCCACAAACTACGCTTGTTTGTGGGACGCTGACCGCACCGCCCGCTTCTCCGCGGGTTCCCCTCCCTTGTTCTGCGCAAGTACCTTCGATGCCCAACTGTATGCTTTTAAAACTGTGCTTATACTGTGGTTCTAGGACAAGCTAAATAAAATAAAAACAAGTTTCTTTTTAATATTTTTTTTGGATTTGATTACTTATGTACTGCATTGCCCGCTGCATACCCGTTATATTTTATTTAAGAACTAGCTGAACCGTCAAACGTTGTTTTGCCATAAAAAAAATAACAACCTATTCTCAGACTTACTGAATATATACATATAAAATTTCAACAAAATCGGTCAAGCCGTTTCGGAAGAGTATGGTAATTAAAATTGTGACACAAGAATTTTGTATATTAGATTAGCTTTTGTTAGAGACTACCTTTTGCAAGGGACTTAGTCTACGTTCTCTATATATTTTAGTTGGTGTTTTTTTTAGGGTTCCGAACCTCAAAAGGAAAAACGGAACCCTTATAAGATCACTTTGTTGTCCGTCTGTCTGTCTGTCTGTCTGTCTGTCTGTCTGTCTGTCAAACATTTCTATGTCGAGAATGCGTGGACGTATCAAGCTGAAATTTGAACTGTATACACAGGTCTACGGTCCCATGAAGTTAAAAAAAAATCAAACTGCTAAGTTTACGTAGAAAAAAGTTACGGCCGTTTATTCAGCAAAAAACGCATATTTCGACACACTCAAAGGAATCAAAACCTATAGGGTACTTCCCGTTGACCTAGAACTATGAAATTTGGCAAGTAACATCGTTATAGACTACAAGTACAGGAATAAATCTCAAAACTATACATTTGTAAATAGATCTAAAAAAATAGGGGGTCTATATTTTTATAGGGTGTCGAAATTTCAAATTGAAACTACTAGTTCAAATGGGGTATCATATGAAAGGGCTTGATGTACACATTGCAAAATATATTTTATTTATTTTTTTCGACGTATTATTTCTTATTTATAATGAAAAATATCAAATTTAATAATGATACTACGTACCTACGGAACCCTCGGTGGGCGAGTCCGACTCGCACTTGTCCGGTTTTTTTCATTTGGATGACTTCTAGTGTTGTCAGTTGTTCAAAATTGACTGCCTCTCGCCCCATTTTTTTATATACTACTTCGGGTGGCAGACAAGCATACAGCCCGCCTGACGTGAAGCGGTTACCGTAGCCATATTAGCGGGCAGATGAAATTGGTTTAAAGATGTTGATGAACCATTTACACCCCATCTTTTCTTACATTTTACGCAATACTGACTTAGATCAGAACTAATTTTCGCAGAATTGAGAATAGCTAGATCGATTTTTCGCCCCTGTAAATCGTTTGTGTAAAAATAATCGTAATCATTAGAGCTCTTTTTGAAAACCCACAACATCTATATTATAAAAAAAATATTAAAAAAATACCTACTACGATATGCATGAAGGGACTGCAAACGCGTTTATGTCGTTTGTCATCTAAGATATTTTTTGAGCGTAAGTGACTCATTACAATCGTTAGAGCCAAAGCCAACCTCACCTGCACGTGGTACACCCTGCCGACTAGCGAAAGAGCCTCTGGCGAAAGAGAGGTCGGGTACAGCGTATTTATAAGCTCTCCGACTGGGCAAGCACCTCAACTTCTCGGAATACCGCAGCCAAATATCAATTCCATTGGTTGTTGTGTTTCTGCGAGTGAGTAAGGTTATCATCAGAAAGGAACGACTTGCTGAGTTGGCAGAGGGTGTGGCGACGCGCGCGTGTTGTTTACGATAACCGCTTCAATCAGGCAGGCCGTATGCTTGATTTCAACCGACGTAATATAAAAAAATATACATTGCTCGTTTTTAAAGGAAAAGTTTTATAGCATACACGACTTTGCGGGCGAACAGCTTGCGTGTTATTTAGAAGCTATTTTTATATTATTTCAATGTCATGCTGGCGAATTATCCAAAATGCATTACGAATGCTGCGGCTATACTACCGTGATATGGCAATAATTATTGCCATAATTTCAACAACGCCTAGGTGTAAACACGATTTAAGGCATAATTTTACAATGCCAATCAATATGGCAAATGGCGGTAGACAATAACTCCGGCGGCGGTCTTTTTTCGCACATCAAAGAGAATTACCGCAGTAATTAATGCGTTTGTGGCCACGCTACCATTTGTCCAGTGTACAACATGAGCTCAACGTCGACGCACGTATCGACCGGCATGGAGTGGTCAAATGAAAAAAGCTTGAGTTTTGGTATTATTCCAATGCGAACCGTATCTTTTTATGGGCTTTCAGTCGGGTATCCCCCGATAAAAATCGCGGTGTACAATGATGATTTGAAGAAGAAAAAAGACCGAAGCCATCTAAATAAATATAACAGCTGCAGCTTCAACCTCCATCTTGAAAAATTATATTTTTACCGCCTAATTTATTGACATATCTACGTAAAGTCTAGTGTAATCACACCACTTCACGCAGTAATTTAAACGGTAATTTAATGCCACAATTATTGCGGTAACGGCTCGGTAGACGGTAAGGTAGTGTAGCCGCAGCATTATACAACACTACCGGCGAACTGGCCACTGGTCATATTGCACTGTTCATGGTACAATAAAATTATACCATGGTATGTTCTTCCCGTGACAGATCACGTGAGTGGAACTAGACTACGTCATCCGTACTTATGGAAGAAGTAAATTTTGGCGCCCTTTCTCGTGACGCAGTCTTGGGAATATGTGGGAGTAGTCCTTAATGTTTTAATGTTCCATTGCTCCATTGTACGGCATTATAAATTTAATGCTAGCACGGGTATTGGTTCTTGGATTCGCAATTGAAATTAGTTGTAAAATGACGCTATCAGTTTCCTGTAGAGATTTTAAAAAATCTGAGGAATATGATTTTTTCTCGTAACATTGTAGGCATGTTCCTAAAGTGACTGGGTATTAGATTGTTTCCCATGTGAGTATAACAATAAATAAATATTCTCAGATAAATTACAGCGCCAGCTAGTCCTAAACTAAGCTAAGCTGGTACTATTGATAAGATACGTACGGTGCCCGCCATGGGTTACTACAACACACAACTAGCACAATAGACCGAGAACAACTAGTTAACAGATTAATATACTTATTACATTTTTTTTGTAAATATATGTATACATATAATACATAGAAAACACCCACACTAAAACAAACAGACATGTTCGTGCACACAAATGCTTGTCTTTTAACTGTAACTGAAACTTAACTGAAATAACCAGCGACACCGTCGAAAATCATACGTAAATAAAATAAAAATATTCGTTCAACAGCCAACTTTGGATTTCACTTGCCCATTATATACTTTTTGTATTTCTCTAAAGGATTTAACCAATTTAGACTTGCAGTTGGCGATAAAAAGTAAGGTAAAAAGTAAACCTAATTTCGAAGGCCGTCGCTGGCACGCCGCCAAAAACGTGCACACCCTGTTAAATGCAATTGTGATTGTTTGCTACCAGGCTTGCACCAGTCCAATTATGTACACATGGCTTTCACGTGTTACTTTTACTTTTACCACAGTATAAGTATTAGTACTACGTTCAGTATGGCACTCCCTGCCGCTCTCTCGTGTCACAGCATAGTAATACAACCAGTACTTTGACTTCATACTAGCGCCCAAATCGGCGCACGCACACGGCTAAGCGTCATTTACACGACCGCTTAGGAAGTTTTGAATTTTGAATCGCAATAAGAGGTGGTGGTAAGGGGGCAGGATTTCTCCTGACAATAATAAAATACAACATTCATTTCATTCGTTCTAAGGGGCCATCCATAAAATACGTCACACGAATTTCATGATTTTTTTACCACTCCCCTCGTCCTTGTCACAGCTGGTCACATTTGTGAGACTCCCCCCCACCCTAGTGTGACGTCACATATTTTGCAATTTAAATCTAGAGTTGCAAATGTTGAGTTTTTCGTTAATAGTTCAAAGTTCGTGTTTTAACACTTAGATTGTAATAGATTTTGAAATGTTACGTCACAAACAGAATTCTCCCACCCCCTTGTCACACAATATCACACTTCGTCGACCCCCTCCCTTCCCCTTAACGTATAACGTAATTTATGGATGGCCCCTAATGAAAGAAAAAAAATTAGAAACTTGCACGGAAAATTAGAAAATTTAATAAAACTGAACGACAGTATTAGCTTTTGTAATGTAACTTTATGTCGTTTGACAGAACTGTCAATCATTTGACAGATTGCGCGAAACCAATTCGATTTCATTATTAATTGTTATAAAGACAGGACAACGTCTGTCAGGTCAGCTAGTTTATGATAATATAATTGTTGTTATTTATATAGTTGTCTTATAAAGTTTATAGTTGTCTTGGCCAACTTGCCAGAATATTATTAATATTTAAAAAAATGGAAAAAAATCACCTCCACGTGTAGATGCAAAAAAATTCGTCACCAACACAAACCTTTCTGCCCCCTTACCACCATCTCTTATTGCGATTCAATAATTGAATAGATTGCTTATTCATACCAATGAATAAGTGACTCTATTTCAAATGGAATAGTGTCGCCTATTCATTGGTATGAATAAGCAATCTATTCAATAAGCAATCTATTTCAAATGGAATAGAGTTGCTTATTCATTGGTATGAATAAGCAATCTATTCAATTATTGAATCGCAATAAGAGATGGTGGTAAGGGGGCAGGAAGGTTTGTGTTGGTGACGAATTTTTTTGCATCTTATATTTTACTGTATGAGTTACAGTGCAAAAATTCGTCACCAATACAAACCTTCCTGCTAGCTCAGTTGGAAAAGCACACGACTGGGCTATTGGATTAGATACTTAAAAATAAGAATAATAAAAAAACAAGTTTACTTATTTTACTCATCAAGCCCTTTCATTTATTGTCCATATCATAGAGATGGAAATATAAATCGCCATTTTGCGGCGGCGGCCGTATTGGATTAAAAACAACGGCATTTACGTAATCGGGCATTGTCACGTGAAACACACAAATGTGTCAAATTGTAACTGAATCGGACACTGGGAAGTGGGTCAAATTTACCGGGCAAGATTTGATAACAGGTATCGGGACAGGTGATATTAAATAATATAAGGTAATCTCTATCTATCTACTGAACCGAATTTGTGGGCAGTGGGCACGAGTCAGCTAGTAGGTATTATTTAAACGTCTAATCACTCAGATTATAGAACAACGATTATGTAACGAGATTAACGATTATAAAAAATAAAATCTAACTAAGATATTCCCCAAGGCGCCCGAAGACCGCTTTTTTGCAAGTTTTCTAACAGTGTCCGTCTATTATTTATTCTGTGACAGTGTTGGCCGGGACCGACGATGACTTAAGTAGGGCTTAGTCTTTGGAACGAACTCTATACAAACAAGACTTGAAGCCGATTCGGACAGTAACTAATGTAATGAAAGTCAATGAAATTTCACACATTGGAGCTAAAATGGTAGCGTACTGTGCGGTTTTAGAGCAGTTTTCTTCTGCGAACTCAAGTTGTGGATTATCGAGGTTTCTCTCAGGGGACGGTATCGTGTTCTTCAAAAAAGCGTGAAGGAGCATTACCACATCAGGTGCATCGTTTGTTACCTTACTGGTATAAGAAAGAAATGGGAGATTACCATTGCCTATCATTTAGAAAAATCACAAAAATTGCGGCTCTGCTAATGATTGAACTTTAGTTTTAGTATCTGTATTTAAGTTGCTACATAACGCTGTTGCTAATCACACGGGTGAAGCCCCGTACAGAAACTAATTTTAAGGAATTTTAAATATTATTATTTTTTAATGTAAGAGGAGGGCAAACGAGCATGTGGGTATTTGGGTCACGTGGTGGAAAGCTATCACCACCGCCCATAGAGATCAGCAACACCAAGGGGTCACCTAGCCGTTGCCAGTCATTTAAGGGAAATATAGACTCTGTTCTTGAATCTTCATGTCGTAAATGTTCGGAAATTCCGCTAAGGGAAGTTTCACCATTTCTTAGTATAAAATGTCGAAACGTACTGTAGTAGATCGCCAATCATCGAGATGATATGGATGGAAGATCTATTTTATATTTAAATATGTTATTATAAAATCAGCATTTTGAATGTAAAGAAAGTAGAAAATTTGTTCACATTCCAATGAATGTTCATTTTCTTTGCTATAAACATTGAGTTTCATTAGTTATTATTGGAACTAGGATCATATTTAATAAGTGTAGAGCGCACTCCGAGGACACTCGAGTAAATGCGATTAACGAAGTATGGAGGAGCTCCGGATAATGAGTTCTATAATCTGAGAAAATAGGCACTTACTCTAAGTAAAAGTGTGGGGAATGTACTTCAAACACGTTGAAAAACTGATATTAAATATTTAATATTATGTTACATCTCTTTGTGAAAAACAAAGTAATGGAAAGTATTGAAAGGAAATGAAATTATTTATTCAGCCATTGGGCCCCTGCACACTTAGACCCGTCTTAGATTTTTTATAATTTAAACTATTAGAATTTAATTTGTATATACTCGTATATATTTAGTAATTACGATGTCAAGTATTTGATTTAGATAATATTGTTATTTTATTCATGTCTGTGCTGATAATTCCGTATCTCGTTATTACTTAGGTTATATTTACTAGGTAGGGTTCTAGCCCACGGGGCCGAAATCGAGGTTGATTTGAGCGAGTAGACTCGCAGAGTGTATGATTCCATTGATTTCAATGGAAAATGTATTGGATGATCATTCTCGGCTCAGACAAGCTCGGTGGTCGAATGGTTAGCAATGGCCACTTTGACTCCGAGGTCGCGGGTTCGATCCACGCACAAGACAAACATTTGTGTGCATGAACATGTCTGTTTGTCTTGGTCTGGGCGTATATATGTATTATATGTATATATTTAAAAAAAAAAAGTGTATTTAAGTATTATACCAGTTATCTAATACCCATAGTACAAGCTTTTCGCTTAATTTGGGGCTAGATGGCGCTGTGTAAATTGTCCAGGAATATTTATTATTTATTATTCTAGGACATGATCGATCTCAATTTTATTGCGACACAAACCTCAAGCATGTCTTTAAATCTGACAAGTTTCATCAAAATCGGTTCAGTGGTTTTGGAGCCTATTCATTGCCAAAAGTGACTTTTCGGCGTGTATAAGCGTTCCGCTCGCTCCGCTTGCTGCACTCAATTAATTACAACTGTGTGCTTCAAATTAATCAATCACAAACGTGTGCTACGCTCGGTGCTACGAGATTCGTAGTACCGACGAGCGTAGTGTAGTACGTAGTACTAGTACTTATACTGTGGTAATACTTACGGGTCGATTTTTTTTCTACTTCTAAATATTCGAAAAATTATTATAATTTTTCGAATATTTATATATAAACATTCATAATTTCTTTTTATATAGGCACAGAGATAAGAGGAGCTCGATGGCGTCTTGCGCGTGCTTCCGCCTCCAGTTAGTTCATGAAAACTACTCAACATCTACAGATCGCCTGCTGATACCTCGCGTAAAGGCGAAACAGTCGAAACACGTGTTTCAGAGAAGACCACGGCAGCCGGGGCGGCAGCAGTCGCACGTTTCTTCTGTCTCAGAAGTTGGAGAGTTGCAGAGACGACCGCAGCAGTTGGCGCAGACACGACCACAAAAATTAGTATAAAAAATAATCTCAAAAGCCTAACCATACCAGCCCCCTTACCACCATCTTTTATTGCGATCCAATAACTGAATAGAATGCTTATTCATACCAATGAATAAGCGACTCTTTTTCAAATGGAATAGAGTCGCTTATTCATTTCAAATGGAATAGAGTCGCTTATTCATTGGTATGAATAAGCAATCTATTCAATTATTGAATCGCAATAAGAGATGGTGGTAAGGGGGCTGCACGTGAATATTTCTGCGCTGAATACAGCACTATTTCGGCTCTTGGCAAGGTCGCCGACGATATTAGACCGAACGCTGAAAATAAAAAAATAACACTGTAGGTTTTGTTCCACTTTACAATCGCTTTCGACACGGCTGGTTTTGACATTATGCTTGGAATGCTTCTTGCTCTGAATTCTTCACCGTTAGTTCGGTCCTGGTTTAAGTTTATTTGATCGCTGCCAAGCAATCTTTATGGACTCGAGACACTACATGTATATCAGAATATTATAGTATTGGGGTGCAGGTGGTTCTTTCAACATGTGAACCAAAGCCAACCTTACCTGCACGTGGTGCACCCTGTTGACTGACAAACGAGGCTCTGGCTAAAAGAGAGGTAGGACATTTTTATTTATTTATTTATTTACGATTACAATTATTATGCATTACAGTCACCCAATGCACATAACAATTAGATAATTTTTGATTCATGCATGACATAAAGACATGATAATTAGATAATCTACTATATAAAAATAAGTCGGGTTTTCCTTCCTGACGCTATAACTCCAGAACGCACGAACCGATTTCCACGGTTTTGCATTCGTTGGAAAGGTCTCGGGCTTCGTGAGGTTTATAGCAAAGAAAATTCTGGAAAAATTTGAAAAGAAAAGCGGGAAAATCTTTTTTCACATATTAATCACCAAACGAAATGTTACATAAAAGGTGGCGAAACGGAGTTCGCCGGGTTTGCTAGTTACTTATATGAAGTATCAATAACAAAATTAAATTATTAGCAATGTCAAAAAAACAATAATAATAATAAATAATTTGAATTCCAAATAAATTGATAAAGAATTAAGAACAAATTCATAGCAATCATAAAAATTAAATGTCAATTAAAAAGAAAAATTAATTCAAAATAAACCATTATAAATAATAATTAGTAATCACAAAATTAATTAATAATATGTTAATTCTAAAAAATGTTAAAAAAAATGAATCCATAATGGAATAATCCATGGGTGTGGCATAAAGCATTAATTTCCAAGCTTCCTTCTTTTGGGCTACCTGAGAAGCTTTGCATATGGATTGTCAGTTTTCTATCAGAGCGTAGCATCAAAGTTGTAGTTGACGGAGCACGCTCTGACCCACTACGCTTGAATGCTGGCGTACCACAAGGCTGTGTATTGTCCCCCACGCTGTTTCTTTTGCATATCAATGACTTGCTGCTTATACACAATGTTCATTGCTATGCGGATGACAGTACAGTGGACGTAAGATACACTGGCCAATGTAATGTTTCTCGGGATTGCGTCGATGAGTACCGAACAAAACGTCTGAGATTGAGACGTCCCTTGGCCACGTCTCGGATTGGGGTAGATTGAATTTGGTGCAGCTAAATCCCTCCAAAACACAAGTTTGTGCGTTTACCGCTAAAAAGTCCCCATTCGTCGTAGCTCCTAGTTTGGAAGGTACTCCCCTTAGTGTAAGAACTAGCATTACCATCTTGGGTGTCGACATCTCGAGTGATGTTCAGTTTCGCGGTCACTTGGAATGCAAGGCCAAACTGGCTTCCAGGAAGATTGGTGTGATTAGTAAAGCCAGGCGGTATTTTACACCCCGACACCGCCTTCAACTATACAAAGCCCAGGTTCGACCTCACGTGGAGTACTGTTCGCATCTGTGGGCCGGTGCGCCCCAGTACTTGCTTGCTCCATTTGACCGCATACAACGAAGAGCAGCTCGAATCGTCGGTGACCCACTGATCTCGGATCGATTGGACTCTCTCTCTGCACGCACAGATGTAGCGTCTCTTTGCGTTCTATACAAATTATATCACGGGGAATGCTCCGATGAGCTGTTTGATTTGATACCTGCCGCTGAATTTCACTATCGTACAACTCGCCATAAATTAAAATTCCATCCATATCATCTTGATAATTGGTGATCTACTATCAATATGGTATGAAATGTCTTAGGAAACGTACAGTACGTTTCATACCACGAACAGTGAAACTGTGGAATCAATTTCCCTCAGCGGTATTTCGGAACAACTACGACATGGGTGCCTTCAAGAACAGAGTTTTCATTCTCCTTAAAAGGCTGGCAACGGATCGGCGACCCCTTGGTGTCGCTGGTCTCCATGGGCAGCGGTGATTGCTTTCCACCCACATGCTCGTTTGCCCCCCTCTAACATAAAAAAAAAATAGAGTAATACGAATAATTGGAAATAATAATTGTAAAATGAATTAAATAACTACAAGATCGCCTTTAAAATAAGCTTACGAATTACAATTTAATCTTTCTATAATACGTAAAGCAGACATTATATTAATGGAGAGAGAAAACTCTACCTTCATTAATAACATTTATTTGTTGGTCTCTTCTTCTCATCATCTTCATGTATCAAATTTGGTTAAATAAATAAAATAATATTATTAATAAATTAAGAAATAAAAATTATCTTTTTATCTAAAGGTTTGTTTTAGTTACATATCTTTTTATACTGAAGAAGGTTATACTGATGCCAATGCAAGTGCGGAGCGAGATTCAGTAAAGAGGTAAGAGGGGAGAGTGCCGAATTATTGAATATTCTGGGCTACTGAAGTGGCAGTGACATACTTTATTAATATTTTCGAATGCGACAGCAAACCGTTTGCGTTTTTTCTCATATACTATATCATGGCGAATGCATGGTAGAGCTCTATGACCTTATTCCGCGTACTAGTACCGGACCGGAACTACCGTCCATCTCAACGTGCACATTCCCACGCAATTGAAACATCTACCCGCTACCTCGCACTAAAAGGTTCAGCCAATCTTTTTCTGTGCCAAACCGTTGACCGGTGGCATAGACTGGCGAGTTGACGACCCCGGCGGTCGAATTAGTAACCATGTCCACTTTGACCACAGAATAATATACACTACTTTGACTCCGGGGTCGCGGCTTATTCTTATATACATTTTTTTTTGTAAATACATACATATAATACATAGAAAACACCCAGACGAAGACTAACACACATGTTCATGCACATAAATATTTGTCTTATGCGGGAATCGAACCCGTGACCTCGTAGTGAAAATTATATTATAAATTCGTTATAAATATGTGATTGATATTAAATTACTAGATATGTAATAAGCTATTTTCGTTCGTTATTCTAAGTTCGTTCAGTGCCCTAAACGGTGAGCCATCAGTGTGACGAGTATTGTTAATAATTGATCACATGTCCATTATTAGTATCATTAGTACTTATTATGGACGAGTCCGGTGGTCGAATGGCTAGCAATGGTTAATTTGACTCTGAGCTCGCGGGTTCGATTCCCGCACAAGACAAACATTTGTGTCTATGAACATGTCTGTTTGTCTTGGCCTGGGCGTTTTCTATGTATTATAAGTATGTATTTACAAATTAAAATGTATTCAAGTACATTTATCATTTGTCTAGTACTCATAGCACAAACTTTTCGCTTAATTTCGAACTAGATGGCGCTGTGCAAATTGTCCAGAAATATTTATTTATTTATTACCCACCTACCAGGCATTATCTTGGGCACCGTCACAGTCTACTAAACATATTCTAGGTACCTATTCTGTGCCAGTTAGCTCAGGTCAAATTAATTGTTACTAAACCAAGATATAGAAGGCCAATATTATCTAATTAAAACCGATTCGTGCCGGATGAAAATAAATACACAAAATACACAACCGATTTGTTTACTATCGTGGTCAGGGAATTGTAGCGACGGCTTGCGTAAGACTGGCAGCCGCGACCGGCGCGACGCGGCGGCATCGTCGCCGCGGCGTCGTGGCTTTGCGGCGATGCCGTGACCGGTGCTATTCGACCGTGTCAGTTTCACGGTCGCGTTGGCGGCGTGAGAGACTGCGACAATGACTTCTACTCACCCTACACACGATACATTAACATTGATTATTTTTAGCTTCGCCGTTCGTCGTGGAATGGCTAGGATTTTTGCTTTTTTTTTATTTATACTACTGCGGGTGGCAGACAAGCATACAGACAGTCTTATGTGAAGCGGTTACCGTAGCCATATTAACGCTCGCAACAAAAAATATCGCTTGCGCACCGCCAGCCCCACTGCTAGCAGCATCTCCTTCCTTTCGGTTGACCTCACTCACTCGCAGGAACACAACAACCCTCAAGGGAATTGCTATTTGGCTGCGATATTCTGTGAGGTGGAGGTACATTCCCCAGTCGGTTAGCTTACAATTACGCTCCCTACCTCTCTTTTCGCCAGAGCTTCGTTTGTCGGTCAGTAGGGTGCACCACGTGCAGGTGAAGTTAGCTTTTGTTCAAAGATGTTAATGAACTACTTACACCCCTATTGCTGTAGTTATTTTTGCCGTAGGTAGGTAACGTTTGAATGAATGAATGAAACATTTGTTTGTACCTCTAGCACACACATAATTAGTTCTTTCCATTTTTATAATAATTACATATAAAATATACAATTAAAATAAATACTAAATATGACTAACTATATATATGTACAAACAAAAAAAGAAACGGAAATAACAAAAACTAATTAAAATTAATAAAATATAATATCTAAATAGCATCAAAAAATTCATCCGCATCGCCATCAAAGGGTAACGTGGCCAGAAGGCTAGCAGCATTGCCACGCTGGATGGCAATGCTTATTCGCTGAGCGAGAAATAGGCCTGCCTTCTGGTCGCGGGAAGAGTCGACTAACCGTTTGGAGATGTCCCTAAATAAAATTTTTGCGCTCGGACCCCATGGGCCAAGCGTTTCCACCCCAAACGGCTCAAAAAC
The DNA here is from genome assembly GCA_937001555.2 of Hypsopygia costalis. Lineage (NCBI taxonomy): Eukaryota > Metazoa > Arthropoda > Insecta > Lepidoptera > Pyralidae > Hypsopygia > Hypsopygia costalis. The sequence continues at coordinate 22,542,649 of OW443338.2, read as the reverse complement.
ATAACTACCGATGAGGTTTGAATATTTGCGCCGTTTGAGGGTCTCCGCTGATGCAGCAGCAGCCCCCGCAGAACCCGACGTATATGGAAGATGGGAAGGCGCAAGGGTGTCGACGCATGTTGCGTCCCACACCAAAGGTCTACCCATCTTCCATGGCAGCAATGACAGACCGTCTGGTCTCTTCCCATCGTCGCGTACCAGACCGTTTGGTTCCAAAACTGCTGGGACGCCGGCGGTGGAAAGGGCCCGACGAATAATATCATTAATGCTGCCATGACGTGGGATTCTGCCAGCGCTCCTGCAACATGAGAGGCCATGGTGTCCGAGCCGGTCGACATCTTCCCCACATCGACAACGATGCGGAACGACGCAAGAAATTCCTAAACGGAGGCAGGCTGCTATACGAAAAGTGCCGTCATCCAACATAGTACCTATGTTCGGAGACGGCAACGCTTGCAGCCAAAGGCCCGATTCCCATTCTCCCACAGCCAGTAGACGAGCCCGCTCTGCAGAGTTAGTCGATGTGACAATAACATTTTTGCGGACTAACTCACACAGCGGCCAATCCCACCGTCTCTGGGAGGAAGGGTTGATGGGCATATCATTACTCGGACAGGCCACCTTCCAGGCATTCATGGCGTCTGACAAACACACTACCTCCGAAGTAACCCGTGTAGGAGAAAGGATTTTCCGGGTAAATTCTTCGGTACTGTGGACCGACGACAAGAATGCCGGCAGGCTTACACTAGTAATTTTGCGGATACCGAGCCCGCCAAAGCGTATAGGCAATGTAGCTTGCAGCCAGGCCCGGTCATCAAGGTCTAAATTTAGTCATTTGCATAAAGTGTTTCTTAGTATTATGTCGATCCTTTCCAAGAGTGCCACATGTGGAAACATGTGGCACTCTTGGAAAGGATCGACATAATACTAAGAAACACTTTATGCAAATGATCGATTGAGGATCGAAGGACATAAGTACAAACATATAAACTTAAGTGAAATATATAAAAAGAATCATATGACGACACTGACATATCACTGACGAGCCCGGTGGTCGAATGGTTAGCAATGTCCACTTTGACTCTGGGGTCGCGGGTTCGATCACCGCTCAAGACAAATATTTGTGTGCATGAACATGACTATTTGTCTTGGTCTGGATGTTTTCTATGTATTATAAGTATGTATTTACAAATAATATAATGATTTTTAAGAAAAAATAAAAACCGACTTCCGCTGGCAAGCGCAGCTTATTGGTGGAATACCCCGGGAGACGCTGCTGCCCGTCTTCCGGGAGAAAAGTTATTGCGTCACACAAGAATTTAAGGGTTTCCATCGATTTTTCTGGGATCTCTCACCAGACCCTGACTTGGTGAATATGGGACCACCTCGCAATCATACCCTTTCAAATAAAAAAAAAAGTATTTGACCATATGTTATAAAATTTAAGAGTTTCCCTTTATATCCCTGGAATCCCATCATCAGATCCTGACTTGGTGAATATGGGACCACCTTGCCATCATACCCCATCAAATAAAAAAATAATTTTTAAAATCGGTTCACAATTCGCGAAGATATCAAATAACATACATACAAAAAAAAATCTGTCGAATTGAGAACCTCCTCCTTTTTTGAAGTCAGTTAAAAAAAAATGTATTTAAGTATAATATCAGTTATCTAGTACCCATAGTACAAGCTTTGCTTACTTTGGAACTAGATGACTGAGTGTAATTAGTCCAGGATTATTTATTTATATGTGTGCAAACATAGCACAAAATAGCTATAGCTCAGCTACATGCTTTGTTCTAACGAATCATCATCATCATCATCAGGTCCATTTTAGTCTCCACTACAGGAGCACGACCCTCTCTCGTCCGTCCTAGACGGAAGGAGGATTTGGCCTACACTCCCCACGCTGGCCAAACGGGTTGGGCTGGCAAATCGAGGAGGGCTGATTGATATTTGATAATGTATTTCCCTTAGTCGCCTTGTACGACATCCACGGGAAGTAACGGAGTGATTCTATTCTAGTCTGCCGGAAACCACACGGCCACAGAATTGTCGGCATTTTATTCTAACGAATAAAATGCCGACAATTCTGCTACATGAATGAGACACTATGTTGCGGGTGTCATGCAACATCATTGATTGTTGCATGATCGCTGGTGGCATAAGTATTGTGCATGGCATCTAATGAGTAAATAGTGATGAACCCTTATTTGACGAGCTCGGTGGTCGAATGGTTAGCAATGGCCACTTTGACTCCGAGGTTGCGGGTTTGATTCCCACACAAGCCAAATATATGTGTGCATGAACATGTCCGTTTGTCTTGGTCTGGGTGTTTTCTATGTATTATAATGTATGTATTTACAAAAAAAATGCATTAAAGTATAATATCAGTTGTCTAGTACCCATAGTACAAGCTTTGCTTAGTTTGGAACTAGATGGCGATGTCTAATTTGTCCAGCCCCCTTACCACCATCTCTTATTGCGATTCAAGAATTGAGTAGATTGCTTATTCATACCAATGAATAAGCGACTCTATTCCATTTGAAATAGAGTCGCTTATTCATTAGTATGAATAAGCAATCTATTCAGTTATTGAGTCGTAATAAGAGATGGTGGTAAGGGGGCTGGAATATCTCCAAATGCAACTACTAACGGTAGTGAGTGTGTGCCGGCCGCAGTAGTTTGCATGAGCTAATTGGTGGCGGAAGCACACAAAGTATAGTAGATCAAATTGCCTGTAACTGATTCATTACTTAGATCTACTTTTTCACCATTAGGAGGACGCCGACTGCGTAGTTGCGCGTGTCAGTCTAATCGATCATGCAAGTTAAGCAACGTCAACCCTAGCCTGTCCATAGATGTGTATATTTATCTCGAGCTCCTCTGTGCTTCGAAGGGCATATTAAGCCGTCGGTCCCGCCTGTTGTCATTAGATGACAGTCGTTACGCCAAGTGGCCTTTAGGCTTGAAAACACTGGCCCCCGCCAACCTGCAAAATATTGCACCACGAACTGGTACAATATTTTGTACCAGTGTAATATCTAATATTGTACCAGTTCGTGGTGCAATATTTTCGTTTTTATTTCTAACATAATAAACACATAAATTGAGTGCACGTGGAGATGATAAGAGTTTGGTGATCACGTTGCATGCGTTGCTTATCGTCTCGGTGATGAAATATATTCATCATCATCATCATCATCAGGTCATTATAGTCTCCACTACAGGAGCACGACCCTCTCGTCCGTCGCAGACAGAAGGAGGATTTGGCCTACACTCGCCACGCTGGCCAGACGGGTTGTGGAGGACTCATCGTTGTTTTATAATGTATTTGCCTTAGTCGCCTTGTACGACATCCACGGGAAGAGACGGAGTGATTCTATTCTAGTCTGCCGGAAACCACACGGCCAAATTACGGAACGGAAGAAATATAATAATGGCTAGAATTTATGTATTCGGCATTGACCCATAATCATCCCACTTGGGATCTCCCATTAAGGGAAGGGGTTTAGAACATAACATACTTCCCAACGCTGTTCAACTGAGGGTTGGCGGAGGTCAGTGTTACCGAGCCGCCTATAGGCCACTGACTTGGTTTAACGAAGTCATCTAATGACAGCAGCCGGGACCGACGCCTTAATGTGCCCTTCGAAGCACAGAGGAGCTCGAGATAAATAAACCCATTCATGGAAAGGCTGCGGTCGAAGTTGCTTTACTAGCGTGATCGATGGCTGATGATGATGATGAACTGGCGAGGGAGGGGTCAAGCAAAATCTTTTTGGGACCTGAACCCTTTGGAGGCCTCTCATATGGGACAGTAATTAAGGCTATAAATGTCAGGGCGAAGTTTAGGCATCAGGCTGAATGGAAGGAGATGAGGAATGCTACACTCGAAGGAAACCATTGGTGAAGGTACAGTGAATTGGTATCAACAGACATGTACATAAATATGACAGGAAATGAATGCGTCTCAGACTTGGGGCACTGACGGGCCATTATGCCTGCCAGGGACACCTGTACAAAATGAGACGTGTCAATAGACTTATAGGTTCTAAACCGTCTGTCAGTTTGTAATCATCAACGATCCTCACAGCTCGCCTCTGAATCGAATTACAATGTGCAAGCTGATATCTAGGTAGGAAAAGAAAAAATATTAAAACGCCAATATTTTTTTTATTTGTATGAGAGGCGGGCAAACGAGCAATTGGGTCACCTGATGGAAAGCAATCACTACCGCCCATGGAGACCAGCAATACCAAGGGGTTGCCGATTTGTTGCCAGCCCATACTCCTTCCATTCTTTCTTTCTGGTGACCTCACTCACTCGCAGGAGTACAACAACCCAACATCAAGGGAAATGTTATTTGGCTGCGGTATTCTGTGAAGTCTCCACTTCACAGAATACCGCAGTAACTCTTTTCTTCATGGTGGTCATTTGCGATAACCACCTATTTTTGACCGTGTCTTGACGACTAGCGATATCCTTTGAATATTGCATGTACTACGTAAGACCTTGACTGCTAGCGCCACGGTTTGATTGTGTACTAAAATTTATTTCCAAAATACACTGGTTTTTCACAGTTCGAAAGTGTTCGATGTTTTTAGTCAAAAAGTAAGTAAATACTGAATTTTAGAGTGTAAATTGTTGCTAATTAGGGTTGATTTATATTATCACATATTTATAGTGAAAATGAGATGTAATCCATGATTTATTATTTACTGCACAGTCACAAATACGAAGTGGTTTAGCAGCGGTACTTATTTCACAGTGGTTACCAGAGATAACCACTTTGTATCTGACCCCCATGTAAAAAAAGGTAAAAAAATATTTTTTTGGGTCTGTTTTAGGCCCTAACTCATAATTTTATTCAAAAAACGTTTATAGAACCGGTCCCTAAAAAGTGTGCCGGAAAGAGGTAAGTATCTCCATACTTCACCAGTCAGGCAGCTTTTAAAATACTATTTTCGCCAGAGCCTCATTTGTCAGTCAGCAGGGTGCACCATGTGCAGGTGAGGTTTGCTTTGGTTCAAAGATGTTGATGAACCACTTACACCCCAAATCGTCGGTGTGCTATTTTTGCAAATAAAAGATCTAAATTTAAATTTCAAACAAAGGACAATAATAAATTATTATGAAGAACCGCCATCATTTGTTTGACATACACCAAAAAAATATATATACATATATTTGGCATCTAACAAAAAATACCTAAAACAATTTGTCATACATTTTTAAATACGTGTCAAATATCGCGTGCCGGAAGTGGCGGGTTTGTTCGTCACTCAACCATTGTTAAAATAACTTCTCAAAAACGGGGCAGCTAAATTAATATGTGAAAATGAAATGATAAAATTTTCGTACGTCACACCTTTTTTTTAACGTTCGACGGTGTTGAACCTTTTGAAATAGAATCCTATTGATGACGTTGCTGTTATTTATTTAGCCTTTATATATTCCGGTAAAATCGTGAATTTCACATACGGCGCCATCAATCCATAATCATCCCACTGTTGGGATACGGTCTCCCCTCAATCGAAGGGGTTTAGAGCATACTTACTAAACACCACGTTGCTCAACTTTGGGTTGGCGGAGGGCAGTGTTTTCAAGCCGCCTAAAGGTCACTGACTTGGCTTAATGCCTGTTATCTAATGACAACAGCCGGGACCGACGGCTTAACGTGCCCGCCGACGGACGGAATAGCTCCAGATAAATAAACCCATTAACCCATCCATGCTACGGGCTACGGTCGATGTTGCTTAACTTTAGGGTTGCCAACTTTTTTTTACAAAAAAAAAACAGTATATTAGAAGCTGCGTAGTAAAACTAACAGTATATTAAGGCCCAGTGCATGCGGAACAGTACAATAAACAGTGCTATGGTCAAATGAAGTTTTTTCAACAGTATTAAAGCATAGAAAACAGTATAATACTGTTTTTAATAGTATGGTTGGCAACCCTACTTAACTTATTACATGCGCAACGACGCCATCGACACGACAGGTTCAGAATATATTGTACGTGGTATATTATTCACGATCCGTAAGTTTGTTATAGTTTATCTAAATTAATTTATTTCAAATATTCTTAATAGTTAAAAAATCGAACTGTCGTTGATTAATAAAAGACTATAATGCCACAAGTTATCTACGTACATATGTGTTATAGTCAATACCCGAGCAATACCATAGACGCTCCTAGGTTTGACTTGTTAAACCTAAAGTACCTACCTCACCTCCATCTCCGATAGCAAGTCGAACCTCGCTTGTTTCACTTGCTCGGCTTTTGTTGATCACAAGGTTAGGGTTAGCCTAACCTAACCTCGACTTGATTTAACTAGTCTACCCTAGGTGCGCCTAGATTTCGTGTACTGACAAATAAAATATGTATAAAAATCCGTCATGATGTTTGTCCGCAATAAACTCTTACTTAACCTTCTGAAATTTTGCAAATTGTATTATAATTTGGTTCAACTTGAGAGATAGGAGACTTTTTCATCTCCTATAAATGTTAAAATAGGAATGAAAGTTTGTAAGAAAGTTCACAGTAATATTATGAAATGTTACTATTCCTTTTAATCGCATTTGTTATAACGGGAGAAGTCCTACTTCATGTTCCCCGTAAAGCTCTGTTCAAATTAACGAACCTCCTTAATGCTGCGTTCAGGTTAAAATTAGTTCCGGATATCTGGAAAGTAGCTGAAGTAATTATGTTAGGAAAACCGGGTAAACCGCTTCATGAAATGATATCATATAGGCCGATATCATTATTGCCAGTTATGTCTAAATTATTTGAAAAGCTTTTGATCAAACGATTGAAATCCATACTAGATGAAAAAGGTTTGATACCGCAACATCAGTTTGGATTTAGAGGGAAACATTCTACTATAGACCAAGTGCATAGAATCACAAATATTGTAGAGAAAGCAAATAAAAGAAAGTGTGCTCCACAGTATTTTTAGACGTTGCACAAGCTTTTGATAAAGTTAGGCATAAAGGTTCGTATAAGATTTACAAAATGCTACCAAAGCAGTATGCTGCAGTACTTGAGTCATATCTCTAACCGAATGTTTAGAATCAGAGAAGAAGATGCGTACTCTGATCTAAAGGAAATTAAAGCTGGAGTACCACAGAGAAGTGACTTAGGTCTGGTCCTGTATCTACTTATGATATTCCCAAATCTGAAAAGAATATAATTGCAACTCTTGCCGACAACACTGCCATAATGTCTGTTGGGAACACACACAAAGAAGCAGTTGAGAAAACTCAAATTGCCATCACAAAAGTTCACAATGGACACAAAAATGGCGAATTAAACTAAATGAGACAAAATCGGTTCATATTGACTTCACAACAAAAATCCGCACTACCATCCAGTGTTCTTAAATAACCAGTCGATCTCGTATTTTAATACGGCCAAACATTAGTATTTCCCTAGATGTGAAGATACATTGAAAAGCTCACGTCAAGAAGAAATAAGAGGAGTTAGAGATACGCTGAGAGACACTAAGAAAAGTCAATGGACATTATACTTAGACTATAATATTTAGAAGTTTATGTTAAAGTTAGATTACTTATTTATTATCCCTTAAGCTAGATCGTATTTTTTTAAAGTATCATGCTTTATAGAAAAAAAATGTCTCTGCAGTTTCTAATAAATCGCTTCGTCACTCTCAGATTCCTAAATAATCTAAAGTAGAAAAAGAAAAAGAAGTGAGTGAAGGTCACTACCACATTTTCACATAATAATACCGCATTTCTAATACTAACATGCCGTGCCACTTTTACATGATATATTTTTTTCGATTGACAAAAACAGAGTGCGAGAAAATTTATTCGTTCCATTTACGATACGGAACCCCGGAACCACGGAGTAATAAGTCACAAGTGCGTTTTTTAAACCGGCAATTGGATTATATTGCATAAAATGCATTATGTTTTATTTTTAACAGTGGTCAGTACGATTGAGAAGTATGTTTTCCGGCGGTCGGTGGTGGTGTTGCACTGCACGCCGCGAGCCGGCCGCGACGCCGCCGCGCCGAGCCCTGACCGTCTGACGACGCGCCGCGTCACCTGCACAAGCTTACACAACTCTTTATATAAAACTGCTGCGCCATCGATTATACTGACGATTTTACAAGTGGTGTACATTGTAACCGCACGATATAGTACGAGCGAATCGGAGCATGAGGGTAGTTTTAGTTGTAGGATTTCTTACATTGATTGCGGTCGCCTCCGCGCGCCGCCTTCCTAAAGATGCACCGTCAGATTCCAAGGTAGCGGGGGACCAGCAACCGGCCGCCAGCGGACATGAAAAGCATGAAAAGCCTCAGAGTTTTGAACACAAAAGAGGAGGGGGGAAGGAACATCACGCGGAACATCATCATGATCACGGCGAGCACGGCAAAAAAGGATACAAGGGCCATCATCATCATGAAAAGGCTAGTAAAGGGCACCACGATAAAGAGCAACACAAAGGTGAATACGACGACCACGGAAAACATAAAAAGGAGCATCATCATGATGATGGGCATTACCAAGAACATCACAGCGGCGAGAAAGGTGAAAAAGGTCACAAATACGAGGAGAAAGGTCACTACAGTAAGGGGCATGCGACGAAAGGACACCACGAAATACATAAGGTCGATGAGTTTAAGAAAGATAAGACATTCTTTGATGAAGAAGGAGATTCAGGTCACGAGGAGAAACACGGAGGATTCCACGAGGAGCACGGCCACAAGAAGGGCGGACACTTCAAGAAAGGTCACTACAACGGTGGTCATCACGAACACGAACACGCCGAAAAGGGACATCACGAAAAAGGCGGCCACCACCACGAGCACAAAGGACACAAGGAGGCCGCCGGCCACGACGAACACCACCATCACCATCACGACCATGCCAAGAAAGGAGGTCACGAGGATCACAAGAAATGGGGTTACAAAAAAGGACATTGACAACTGTAATGTAAACATTTCCAAAGCGACTTTTACAAACGATCTATTGGGCGATCCGCTCTTTTTTGCATTTCATAAGTTGTGGTTCGTTACTCAACTATATTTCAATTGCATTAACTGCGGTTACATTTTTGGATCGTTAACTTGGACAAAGTACAAGCTGTGACTGTGAAATTGAATATTTATTTACGTGTACGTATAGAGTAATGAAGGGGATAAATTATTTTTTTTTACGATTAAGTAAACTAAGTTATTATAAGCATTTTTCTACAACATTTGTTTTATTATGTGGTGTAAATTACGTACGTCCTTGGTAAATTCCTTTATGGCAGAGTCTGGGAAGTTCCCTCGGGTGAATATGATTGTAGTATGGCTATATGGCCCGTCTCAGTGGGAATGCTTTTAAAATAATTAACGTTGATAACCACCACTCAGGATTTTGCGGCTTGAGGTGGGTTCTACGCCGTTACTATCTTCACAGACTATAATTATACAGAGGGATGTAATTCTGAAGAACATTAAAATGTATTTTAATAATTTGACACGAATTCTTTAATGTGTCTTACAAGTAAGAACTTGAAACTAAGTAGGTAAGTTGTTTTGTTTATAAAAATGTTGTCGGTCGGCTCGACATAATAATAATGGTAAAAAGCGGCCTGATGTAAATCGGTTACCGTAACTATGAAAAGCCTCCGTAAGATTTTTTTGCGGCGACCTTAACCTCACTCACTTTTGTAGAACAACGAAACATTAAACGTTTCTTTGGCATAACGATAGAAATAATGAATCTCACACAATATTGAAGGAGTAAAGAACTCGATGACATCGTTGCGCGTGACAGTCTAATCGATCACGCAAGTCAGGCAATGTTGACCGTAGCCTGTCCATGGATGGGTTTATTAATCTCGAGCTCATTCGTGCTGTTGGCGTTAAATGACAGTTGTTAAGCCAAGTCAGTGGCCTTTAGGCGGCTTGAAAACACTGACCTTCGCTAACCCCCAGTTGAGCAGCGTGGTGGAGTATGGTCTAAACCCATTCCATTGAGGCTCGACAGGCAGAACATTCCACAGCTTGACAGTACGCGGAAGAAAACTTCTCTGGAACCGCACAGTACGCGACCACTAGGGTCCAATGCGTGAGGATGAATTCCCTGTCGATAGCTAGCGGTCCGAATGTAGAAGAAGGTCGTGGGCATCATGTCACACACACATCATCTCAACACACAATTATTTAGTTTTAATGTAATTATCATTACATCAAAAAGAGAAATCTTTATTGAAATATGACTAGAATCACATTTCTGGAAGCTTCTACAGAAGTTTTATCTATGAGAATTTAATGGGCAGCAACGTTCTCGATAGTCTATCGATTGGTCTTGGGAAGATACTGGAATATAACAACTAGGTACTGCATATTAAACAAGATAAATGTTAACCGGAACACAATTCTGATCAATATTTTGTGTCATATTTTTTTAAGTGAAAACTTCTTTAGCGGATTTGTGCACTTTTTGGGATGGGTAAAAAATGTTAAACGAGTTTAACATTTTTTTTCGATCAGGTCACGTGTGGCCTGATCGATAATTCGTAAGACGGAGGGAGCGTTGACCGCCGTCGCTGCGTAGGAGAGGAAGTGATATCCCCCTCTCTTTTTACTGCGCGGCGAAAATCTATGCCTGCTTGCAAATTGTCATGTTTGTGTACGATAGCGCAATAAATGAGTATTGTATTTTACCACATAAATGATAGTACTTTTATACTGATAAATAAAGTAATTCGTGGGAAATTATTCCCTAACTATAGGTACCAAAATATTAAAAAATGCACAACGTTAATGTTCAAGTTGTCACTTCTGCCTGCTTTTTTTTTACATTTGATACGCCACTTTTACAGCTGTGACGAATCTAAGTACAAATGTTGAAATCTGTGAGGCAGTTTTGACTGTAGATCATGCTAAAGAAATATACATACACTAGCTGACCCGGCAAACGTTGTTTTGCCTTAAAAAAAAAATAAGAACCTATTCTCAGACCTACTTATTCTACTACTACTACTATTCATTTATTAATAAAGTTTCATCAAAATCGGTCAAGCCGTTTCGGAGTATGGTAAAACTAACACTGTGACATGAGAATTTTATATATTAGATATACATAAGCTCGAAAAACATTACCCTCCTTTCTATACAGTTGAGTAAAAACATTTTTAGGAGTAGAGTTATGGCCGTGTGGTTTCCGGCAGACTAGAATAGAATCAGTCCGTCTCTTCCCGTGGATGTCGTACAAGGGGACTAAGGGAAATACATTATAAAACATCGATACAGGCCTCCCCAACCCGTCTGGCCAGCGTGGGGAGTGTAGGGCAAATCCTCCTTCTGTCTGGGACGGACGAGAGAGGGTCGTGCTCCTGTAGTGGATACTAAAATGACCTGATGATGATGATGATTCTTAGGAGTGCTTCTCCGCAACTGTTTGTCTCAACTAGGGTATGGAATCCATAAAATAGTAGAAAATAAAGCGCCGATGAAAAATAAAGTAATTATATTAAACATACTTTTATTTTTTTAATTTTCAAAGCTAGTCTGACCATCAATAACAAGTATTGAACAAGTCAATAATTCGTTTTTTTAATAAATTTATGGTCTATCTGTACTTCTCTCTTTTCTGAAAAACTCTTTCAGTTAAAGTTGAAGAAGTAGACAGAGTCTGATCCAGTACAATAAGTTTGATAATAAAGTATTTTGGCATACTTTATTTTTACACAAAAGTATAACTAGGTATATAGATTTTAGTCGAAAATAAATTAGTATTCGTTATTATAAACTAAAGTATGGTTAGGAACCCTGAACGTCCTGGTCGTGATAAACTTAAGAACCACTGAACGAATTTTAATATGGCTTTCGTCAATAGATAAAGTGATTCACGATGATGGTTATATATATCTACCTTCATCGTAGATATATATATATATATATATATATATATATATATATATATATATATATATATATATATATATATATACATACTCGTATCTACTCTACTACTCTCTCTCTCTCTCTCTCTATATATATATATATAAATATATATATATATATAAATAAATCCCTATGTATATATATAAAGTAGATACGAGTAGGTGCGAGTGAGTGAGGTCACTAGGAGGAAAGGAGTTGTTGTGTTGGCAGCGGCGGTAGCGATGCGCGATCGATATTTCATGTTGTGAGCCGCTTTAAATCAGTCCGATCGTCTACTTGTCTACCTACCGATGTAGTTTATAAAAAGATAAAGAATAATGTTGACAGGGAGCTTTACAAGCGTATGCCGGGTAAACCAATAGAGTTCCACCCAGCGGGTTGCTAGTTAGGGAATATTCCAGAAATTTATATCAAAGTCTCTACAGAGCCACTGTGGGAAATATAAGCAGGGATGTCATCGATACAGTAGTCTAGTTTGCACTAGGGATCCCAAAACCGGGGGTATGTTAAAAAACCGGTTTTTCGGATTAGATTCTGGTTTTTCGGTGATTTCGGTTTTCTTTTAATTTAACTTTTGTAATAATTATTACGTACCAGTTCAATAAAAAAACAATGAATAGGTAAATGATAAATAAATGGTGTTCAGAGTCTGATGAAAAAGCAGAAAAGAGACAATTTCTTGATTTAGATTTAGGCTTTAGGTTCTAAATTTTAATATATACTTGTACTTACTTACCAGTACTACAGAGCCCGCGTTTTGTCCACTATCGGACCCAAGGGCGAAACTGATATGACTTAGCCGAAGATATCCCAGACGTCAGTTTTTACGAGATTTGGATCTCAAGAACAATAAGGCACCGGGCGATTATGACACCATAACTGAATTTCTCAAAGCGGGTGGTAAACCGGTAATTAAAGTCCTTCAGAAGCTTTTTAATTCCGGCATCCTCGATGGCAAAGCTCCAAATGATGAATGACTATAATGTATGTAACTTACGTTTGCTACTTTGCTACATTGCCAAAAACACTTTACGAGAGAAACTTTCAAGAAATTGTTATAAACTTATAAAAAGGGTTTGTGTTTAATGCCTCCACTTCGAAAATATAGAAGCCAACATTAGATTAAGAGAGAGAGCATGTCGAGCCCAATCGGGAAGTACCTTCACTTTACAGAAGAGCGTAGTCAAATAATACACTTGAGGATTGTTGTGTTCCTGCGAGTGAGTGAGGTTACCTGAAGAAGGAGATCCTGCGTTAGCAATAGGTATCCGCCGTTTTTACGGCGTTTATAACCTTTGTATTACAATGTCTATATGGGTAAGTCCACCGCTTTACATCAGACGGGCCGTATGCTTATTTGGCATCCGGGGTGTATAAACCACATGGCCATCGTTTCAATTTGTGTTAATTGTGTATTCATACGCTAACGCATAATATATATTTGTTGTTTACAAAACCGAAAAATTAGAAAACTCGGTTTTGAAAAATCTTAAATCCGGTTTTGAAAAGTGGCTTTAAAACCCGGTTTACCCGGTTTTTTCGATTTCGTTAAACTGGTTTTGCGAGCCCTAGTTTGCAGCGATCGAATACTTTCCGTTGACTAACAACAAGTGCTTTCACAATGTTAGTGTGCAAAGCATTTTGTACATTTTAGTGAGTGATTGTTGATATATTCAATTAGTGAATTCACTTGAATTTATGAATCTCTTGGTCGTGATGCATTTGCAAAAAATGCGACTCTTTTTTTTTGGGGCACGGTTTCCTCCTTATACAAATAAATTTCAATCGCGTCTCATCTTTAAATAATTTCTAAATAATTATTTATAAGATAATTGAGTGTTTTGTAACATTCAATGATGTTATATTACTAAACAATATTGGTTAGACATTCTCATGAGCCATGAGAATTCATGACCTTAGGAGGTGGCCAGAGACTTCATGGTTAAAAACTTTTTCATAAATTGGTTTTGACTAAGATTGCTGACAAACAATTCAATGATTTGAAAATGTTAATGAAATGTCAACATGTGAGTTGTAAATTTTTTTTCAAAAATGAACATTTATTTTTGTAAGGAATTTTACAAGACGCGTATCGGCTAGACCACACACCTATGATTTTTCGGATGCTCCTAGAGAAAAGTCTCGAGATAGAAATTTTATTTAGCCTCACAGTACTGCTTATACGAGTATGTATGTGATTAGCTTCAATCTAATTCCGAACATCGACGACGACGATACACCTCGTCTCTAGGCCTTATAATTAGGGATGGGCCGACTAGTCGGGAAAGACGACTATTCGGCACATTTAGTAGTCGGCGATTATTCGGCAAAATATGCCGACTATAATCGGCACGTAAAATAAAACCAACAAAATTCTTGTCTTATAATTTACATAAAGTATCAAAGAGTTATAATCAGTTTTATAACTTATTGAAAGAAACAATTAGCTAACTTAATAGTCTGAAGTGAAGAGTCAGTCAGTGATTCAGTATACGTCATGAATCAAAAAAATATGGCACGTAACATGTAGTAAATAAAATAACAACCATATACCTTATTTATTTATGTGCCAAATACAACACAGTAAAATAATCAAAATAAGTTGCATAAAGTGTATATTATTTATTAACAAAGTAACATAATAAAAAAACTTCTCTTATATGAGTTTATAATTAGCCGTAAGTTATGATGGAGGAATGTCAATGTTTTGGGCTCAATCAGGAAGTAAGCGATTTCTTTTCATCTCATAGATGTTGCCAGCTTCCGAGAACAGACGCTCGCTATAAACAGTGCTAGCGGGACAACACAAATATACTTTAGCGATTCGGGACATTTCAGGGTATCTAGCGCTGTTCTGGTGCCATCATTGAAATAGGATGGGTCTGCACTTCGATTTATGACAGGCAATGCGCAGTGAGAGTGAAGTTCAAGAGCTGAACTAGATTTATCGTCGTCAATATTGTGCACATGTTTCGCGTTACTATTTCATCGTAAACCCCTAAAATTTGTTATAAACTAGCGTTTCGGAGCTGCCAGTATTACCTCTAAAATTGTTGCTATTGCTTTCAGTATTTCTGTCGCTGTCATCGTCGTCACTTAAATTTCTCTTTAAAGCTTCCAATAAAAACTGTGATCTTACTGTTACCAGATTTTCATTATCAAAAAACTGTAGTTTATACCTGGGATCATGTAAAGTTGTAAGTGAAAACAATTTATTCTGTTGCCGACTAGTCGGCATTTTGAAAACCGATTAGTCGGCTAGTCGGCTAGTCGGCAAATACCATAGTCGGCCCATCACTACTTATAATTTCCTAAATAATAAAAAAATGTTCATTTTTGACTAGCTGTATCAGTAGCTATATCTGTAGCAACCAGTAGCCCTCAAGCACTTGGGTTATGCTCACATTTTCGCAAAAAAATAATTTACAAAAATATGAACAAATATACATACATACCCGAAAAAGACTTTTTTTTTCCAAAAACAGAAATTTCTTGAACACGTTAATAATTTGATACTATGTTTCCACAGCCAGTTCCAGCAGTATGTTCAAGCTTGTGCTTGTATTTTAGTGTCCACTTCTGTGCACGGTAGTCTGCACAATGCATGTAATGTGTGCGCAAGTGCCTCCACACACGTAAGCGACATGCAAAGTGTACTAGCACCCTAAATAAATTCTATAGAGCGGGAACCACACGCGTGCCCGCAGAGTTCCCTTCGACGTCTCTATGTGACTGGGCCTCAGAACTTCAATTGCTCGTTGGGCCAGGATTAGGAGGTGACAGCGCTTCGGCCCATAAATCTACAGAGGGTGTGACGGGACTAAGCCCCGTACTTACTCGCTAATTAGTGTAAAAGCGCTATCAAAGGATTACACACGACGAGTGAAATGTGTTGTTCATTTTCAAATAGCGTGGAAGATTTTATTGGCGATCTCATCGGCGTGACGAGGGCGGTGCGTGGGCGTAACGGTCAATATGTTTGGCATTTTATACGCTCCTGGATTCAATTTGCAAAAATGCACTATATCTGCGAGAAGCAGACAGATTTAAGCTAGATTTCACAAGGGCTTTGCTCTCGCCGGGCAACACGATTCTGTATTAGCTACTACTGCGACGATCTGACACTGCATTGCGCCAGCCATATTCATTCCATTGCTGGGTTATAGTCACCGAGAAGGCGTTTATAGCGTGCTCTTCTACGCTTGCTCAACTGCCGAATAACTAGTATCTCCAAGCCGCTTGAGGACTATCATTTCATTACAACAACCAGGAGCGAAAGCGTAACATGCTTTCCGAAGCACGGGTAACTAGGATCCGGTAGACTAGACTGACATACGAGCAATGCAAGTGACCCAGAATACCTATTTGAATCGAGCTCCGCATCCTATTTGGGTCCAAAATCAAACTCGAAGGTTTCATTGATTACTGTACTCCGACTTGAAAAGAATTCGTTCGATAAAAGGAACTGTTCATTGGAAGAAATTTTATAGTGAACAACTTCTTAGGTAGGAAGAAACTTTGCTCGGGTTCTTTTGTAAGGCACGGAACAGCGTCGTGGTGCGCCTTATAAATCGCTAATAGCAGAAATTAACTACTCGACCAATTTGGAGGACTTGCTTACCGGCTAAATTTTTTTTTAAAACCTGAAATTTTCTCTCGATCTACTCGTAATTATATGATGGAACTAATAAGTCGAAAGGACCAAGTATTTAAATTTTATTTTAAGTATGAAGCCTTGTGAATGTTAGGGACAGAATGGTCGCCATTCCTTCTTTTTTATTCGTTCTGAACCTGCAAAAGGCTCTTTGAAAAAAGGAAAAAGTCACGTTTACGTCAAAGTTCAGTCAAAAATAAATTACTATAATTTAATAATTATAGTGCTTTGTCAATTGTCTCTGTGGTACATTACCACAGAGACAATTGACAAAGCACTACAACCCATGCACAAGAAAAGAAGCATTAATATTTTACTTAAACAGCTTAGCAAAATCTCTCTAGGAAGCTCTAGAATACTGTTCTGTTTACGAGATACTTATGGTTTTCAAGTTTACCACAGACGTTTAACTTGTATTCATTGACCTTCTATTGCTAGTACCATAGCTCCTCATAATTATAACTATTTATATTGGTATTATATTGGTATTTGTGTTACTTGATACTCCTGCTGTAATTCTGACAGCAATTAAGCTAAATAGCTAAAACTTGTACAGTACTTGCATATTAATTATTGGTTACTCGAATGAACTTAAAAAGCGTATTGTTATATTAAGTGCATAATTGGTCCTGAATGAATAATTTTACACAACTATAGTGTTTCAGGTCAATATTTAAAGCATGTCTCTACTAAACCGAGCCGAACCTAGGATTGGATAGGATTCCATATCGAAAACGTAAGAAGAAAGTAAGGTGTGAATGGATCGAGACTATTATTAGAAACCTATCTACACAGTATAAATAATAGTATTACGTATAGTATGGCCATTTCCTTCCGCTCTCTCGTGCTAGCCTCACCTCCCCTCTGAGACAAATCTGCAACAGTTTGTATGGCGCCGCACGCACACTCGCTCATTCACGCTCTGCACAGACTTCGTTGTTTATGTAGTAGTAAACGACGCGACATTTGTATGGAGTGTCCGGGGTGTGTCACCAAGTTGGAGATAATATTAGTCTAAAAGTTTTAACATTTGTGTTTAAAACTCAAGAGTTTCAGGCAAATATTATCCCGGAAAATAAAGCATTCATAAAAGTGATTTAATAGTTGGTATAAAAAACTATAAAATTCGATTTATAATAATTATTATGTAGGCAATTGTAAATAACTGTTCAACTTAATTAATTACCTAATTCCATCTGGACAATAGATGACATTACATAGTTGACACAATTGTATGCCAAATTGTCAGAAGCTGCTTCTTGTTCTGATGAACAAGAAGCAGCTTCTGACAATTATTATTATATTAGATCTGATGATCTAGAGCCAAATGGTCGCGGCACCTAACAACGACATCTTTGACGTATAGATAAGGCGCCAGGCGATGACGAAATTACATTTGAATGAACTCTGAAGTTAATAAGAGAAATTAACGCGATCATGCATAAGTGTAATTACATACCTTTACTATTGCCTGACGTTCCGACCAGGTTGCATCGGCCGTGGTCACAGGCTGACTCTCCCTGCGATGTCCCTCTGCCTCCGTGGCCGAGGTTATTTTCGTAAATCATGCAATGCGAAAGTTTAAAAGTTATTAAATCTGAAGTTAGTTAACAGCAGCGTGCACCACGAGCAGGTCAGTTTAGCTTCGGCTCATAGATGATTTCGAGCCTCTTACACCTCGAAATAGGATTTCTTTTTCATAGTTTGTGATGTCCCTTCTAATTTTCAACTGTCTGGCAGGTTCGATTGCTGTCGCTTTTTTGACCATTTCAAAGACGATTTCAGACTTATTCGTAATAAATCAATATTGCTGGGCAATTTACACAGCGCCATCTAGTCGCAAACTAAGCACAGCTTATATTATAGATACTAGATAGCTGATAAATATACTTAAATACATTTTTGTTGTAAATACACAGTAAACACCCAGAACAAAACAAACAGGCATGTTTAACCACACAAATTAATGTTTATCTTGAGTAGGGATCGAACCGCGACCTCGGTATCTAGGTAGCCATTGCTAATCATTTGACCACAGGGCTCGTCAAAGTTAAAAATACTCTTTATTTTCGTATACTGTATTACTTTTAAACTTTGACGGGATAATATTCATCAAACAAAATTAACATTTATGCAGTTTAATGGGCAATAAAGCGAGCATTAAAATTACGCCATAACAAAATAAACTTAGGTACGAAATATGCAAAATACAATTAAAATGTGTACGAACTCTTTGATTAGAATTGTTTATTTAGATAGAATATGTTTTATTTGCATAACATTAATTCATTCAACAAGGCGGCCTTATTGTGAGAGAGAATCTTTTCAAGCCAACCTTAGGGCAATGAATTTGTGCATGGAGTAATTTAGTTATTTAATACTGATTCACTTATTTAATACGAATTCAGGTTTTAAATATAAGTGTAACAATTTTTAACGGCCAACACAGCTTGTATAAATAAATAAATTAATAAATATTCCAAGACGACTTACATACTGTCATCTAGTTTCAAACTAAGCACTCGACAACTGATAAATTTACTTAAATACATTTTTTTTTGTAAATACAATATATAGACAACACCTAGACTAAGACAAACAGACATGTTCATGCACACACATTAATGTCTGTCTTGTGCGGGGATCGAACCTGCGACCCTGGAGCCAGCTAGTTCAATGTAATACTACGATATCTTTATGCCCTTTAATAGTTTTCATTTCCTGTAATTTAAATCTAGTGTAGCTTACATTAGATTTGATATTTTTTAGTCAACTGCAAGCCAGCAATGTATTTAAAATTATAGCAAATAAAATTATAGGAATTGAATATTATAACATATTGAATATTATATGTTTATTTCTACCATCTGAGTTCAATACCTTGTAAGATTGGAATCATCAACCGTCTTCACAGCTCGACTTCATACTGAATCACAGTTTGCAAAAACAATAGTGCTTTAAGTGGAGCCAAGCTTATGTGGGGTTGCATTTTTACCGTGTAAAAGAAAAGCCTGCGAAGAAATAAGACGCTCGCGACATACATAAAACCCCTTGGTCAATCCATATGTGGGTCAATCCATATGTAAACACGATCGAATGTTTTCATAAGGTCGTTGTGTAAGATTTGCTAGAAGAACACGAGTCGAACGATGCGGACGCAATATATCTCTATATTGCGTCCGCATCATCACGCTGATCATATGCGTGTTGATTTTTTTTATATACTACGTCAGGTGGTACATGCATATGGCCCACCTGATGATAAGCGGTTACCGTTGTCATATTCATCATCAGGTCATTTTAGTCTCCACTACAGGAGCACGACCCACTCTAGTCCTTCCCAGACAGAAGGAGGATTTAGCCTACACTCCCCACGCTGGCTAGACGGGTTGGGGAGGCCTGATCGATGTTTGGTAATGTATTTCTCTTAGTCGCCTTGTACGACATCCACGGGTAGAGACGGAGTGATTCTATTCTAGTCTGCGGGAAACCACACGACCAATTTGTCATATTAAGTTGTCATATTAACGCTTGCAAAATTAATCATCGCTCGCGCCGCCGCAACCGCGGCATACGAGGTAACTATTCCTTTTCTTTTTGATGATCTCATTCACTGGCAGGAACACATAACCTTCGGGGATATTGTTAATTGGCTGTGGTGTACTGGGAGGAGGATGGTGAGTGATACATAGACATGGTTTATTTCTGGTATTCGATTTCGAAGAGCCCATCTCGCCTACTTTATTAGCGGGCAATCGAAAAGTTGGACGACGCGCACTTGGTCGAAGTCGGGGAGTAACTATGGGGGAAAATATGGAATATAAGACCGTGGGCAAAAGCTAATTAAAGCTTAATCCACTAATCAATATTCAAAATATTGAAATGATCTAATAATAATTATAGATCTTCACTCATTGTTCGAAAGTACCTATATTATTTACAAAATTACAGATAAAAAAATCTTAAGTTAAATATCACATAATTACTTTGGAATCACAGATCAATGCCCCTTTTTGAATCCCCAGTGCTTGTGATCATCGTGGCCACCCTTCTTCCCATGCCCATGATGATGATGATGATGCTCATGATGACCTTCCTCATCGTGGTGACCTTTGTGGTCGTGGTGGTGGCCGCCCTTCTCGTGGAAGCCTTTGTGACCATGGTGATGCTCGTGATGACCGCCATGATCGTGTCCTTTATGGAAGTGTCCTCCTTTTTTGTGTCCATGATCGTGGTGATGGCCACCGTAGCCTTCTTCGTGGCCACCTTCTCCCCACTTGTCGTGGAAGTGTTTGTTTTTCTTAAACTCATCTATTTTGTGAACTCCGTGATGACCCTTTGTCTTATGTCCTTTATGGAAATGGCCTTTCTCTTCGAAGCCGTGTCCCTCTTCTCCTTTTTCGCCGTGGTGATGTTCGTGATGGTGGCCCTCGTCGTGGTGGTGGTGCTTTTTGTGTCCGTGGTGGTCGCCGTGGTGGCCTTTGTGTCCTTCGTGATGGTGGTGGCCTTTGTGGCCGTGTTCATGGTGGTGGTGTCCATGATGCCCCTTGTGTCCTTTACCGCCATGGTGGTGGTGGTGGTCGTGATGGTGTTTGCTGCCGCCGCCCTTTTCGTGGTGCGAGGCGGCGGTCTCGAGGTCGGCGTCCCGTTTTTCCCGCAGGTGGCGCGCTGTCGCCAGCGCCACCAGCAGCACCACACAGCTCACCACGAGCGCCCCCTTCATACTTTGCTTTTCTCAGTCCTTGGGGTAACTTAAGACTATTCGCAATTATTGTCGACTGTAACCTTTTATAGACACTGCAGATTGTCTCAGTACCTATATTGGGCAATTATTGCAGTTGTATTCTGGTTTGCACTTACGTAGTGCCAAGGTTAAACGTCCGGTCGGATATTGGTAAGATAAAATTAAATTATAGAAGCTAATTAGCGTAGTTTGAACTGTAAAGATTTTCCGTTAACTTTAGTCGGCACCAAAAATGTATAATTGCAAAATGCTCTTTAGTACCTGGGAATCCTCCTAGACGTTTTTTTAAAAACATATGTAAGCGATAGACGTTTACCTGAATAAATATCATGAATAATAAATAACAACTTTGACTACAGAGTTAACTATCCAGAGAATTAAACATCTATGCAAATTGTTCGATTATCTTTTGTATGGGAAATTATTTTTTGATGTAATTATTTTTAATATCGGCCCATAGTAAATATTGTAAATCAAATCAAATCAAATCAAATCATTTATTTGCAAGCAAACACGGTACAAAGGTGGTACAACTATAAAAGTGCAAGCGTGTTGCACCAAACATTGGCATGCAAAAGATAATAAAAATTGAAATGTCAAAATAAATTAATACAAATAAAAAATAAAATATTAGTTGTCAAACATTATCTAATTAAAAATTATAAACAATAGTCACATGATCTAAATATTATAACATTACAATAAAAAATAACAAATAATAAATTATAAAATGTCCTTAATTATATTTAATCTTTTTGTACTCCTCTATGCTATAGACACAGTTGTACATGTCCGTATATCTTCATAGCAGATAATTAAATCGCTATAGACGAAGGCGACAATATCAAAGTTTCATTACAAAAATATTTTATGTACATATTAACATATTACATAATTACAGAAAAGGAAACGCAAAACAAAGTATATCTATATATACTAGTGGTCGCCGAGTGGTCGAAATTCGACCATAACTAATTTATATTATATGTTTGATACAAACAATATTAATCTATTCTCAATTGGCCCACAGACTTTAACAATAAACAAAAGAGTATTATATGCGTGTGTGTGACAAATACACGGTAGTGTGTGTAATATTTTTTTATCGATTTTAGGTATATGTTACGCATAAGTAAAAAAATATTAGTGTGAGAAATTACTCCTCCGTCCGCGCAATTTTCGTAAAAAGGAGTACAAAGTTTTTGCTTCACGTGTATGTATAGCTAGAGCAGTGTTACCGAACCTGGGGGTAATTACCCCCTCATGGGTAAAACAGGGATTCTGTAGGTGTAAAGCTGATAAAAGATAACACATTAGTTCAGCTTCAGACTCATAAGATCTGATCTAAGGAGGGGGTAAAAACAGTTTCTTATATTGGTCTAGGGGTAACTATACGAAAAAGGTTAGGAAACACTGAGCTAGAGTATATTATTCTGTGGTATAGCATAGAGTAAAGGAATTATGTCTAAATAAGAATAAATCCCTATTTTCCTTGGTCACCACTTCTTCTCACGCATGGTCATTACGTGTGAACGGCTGGACGGATTTCGAATTATTTTTTGTTCTGTTTGTTATTATCACGAGAAGTTTCTTATTAAAGAAAAAAAATGGAAAGTTGCGCGGAAAATTAGAAACTTTAAGCAAACTTTAACCATATTAACTTTTGTGTGTGTGTGTGAAGGTTTACCCATGCAATTAATATGTATTTTTGTGTTTACCTGAATGAACGATTGAACACTTTTGAATGATATGTTTTGAAATATATGGATTTTCCGAAACCTACGATTCTGTTACAAAAAACTGTAGAGCGAAATTAATGGAGTTTTCATGCTGACAGGCTCAACCTTTAGGCAGCCGGATAAAAACAGGAATTCGCACAAATATGCAGCATGGACGAGAGGAGCAAATAATTCGAGTTCAATTTATTCGGGCCATCGGACCTTCTGGAATCTATTAATAAAAATGATATTATGTTAATAATCTGAAATGTGTAAGGTAACTGATATTTTATATTAGATTTTTTTTTCTATTTTTATATGGCAAATGAGCATGTGTGTCACCTGATGGAAAGCAATCTCCACCGCCCATTGAGATTAGCAACACCAAGGCGTCGCCGATCCGTTGCCAGCCTATACTCCTTTCTTTCTGGTGACCTAACTCACTCGCAGGAACACAACAACCTGCAAGGAAATTGTTATTTGGCTGGGGTATACTACGAGGTGGAGGTACTACCCCAATCGGGCAGCTTAAAAAATACGCTACGCCTTACCTCCATTTTTGTCAGAGCCTCGTTTGTCAGTCAGCAGGGTTCACTACGTGCAGGTGAGGTTGGCTTTGGTTCAAAGATGTTGATGAGCCACTTACACATCGAAATATATTTTACATTGAACCCGGTATATATTTTACGTTGAATGTGAATGGATATAATGAGAGAGGAATAATAATAAATAAATAAATAAATATTGTCAGACAAATTACATAGCGCCATCTAGCCCCAAAGTAAGCGAAGCTTGTGTTATGGGTACTAGACAACTGATAAACATACGTAAATATTTTTTTTTGAAAATACATATTTATGGTACATAGAAAACACCCAGACCAAGACAAACTGACACATGTTCATGTACACAAATGTTTGTCCTGTGTGGGAACCGAACGTTGATGACGAAGCCGCGTCATTGACCGCTACGCCACCGAGCTCGTCAAAAGAGGAAGACCAAAAACAAAAGTATGGATTGTAGTGTATGTAGAGAGGATATGGGTTCTAAGAAAGGAGTAACTGTAGAGATGAAAGCTGACAAATGAATGGAAGAAAAAGACATACTGGGAAAAGGACAAGCGACTAATGATATTTTATATATTGCTTTCATACTAAGTCGGATGAAAAATATATAATAGCGCATAATGACACGCGTTTACCATCTTCTCTAATATATAAAATTCTCGTGTCACAATGTTAGTTACTGTACTCCTCCGAAACGGCTTGACCGATTTTGATGAAATTTTGTGTGCATATAGGGTAGGCCTGAGAATAGGTTGTTATTTATTTTTTATGGCAAAACAACGTTTGCCGGGTCAGCTAGTATTGTATAAAATGAATGAAACACATGGAGGATTGTTCATGTTTTGCTATGCAGCAATCTGCCGGTTGATGCAGTAAACTCGTAGTACTACCTTAGGTACTGGTATAATCTGGAATATAAATGACTATTTTTCTTGTATGTTGGTCGTCTATTTTCTCCCCTTTGTTCACCAAATTGCGGTGAAACTTGGTGAGTTTATAATTTCCGAAAGGAGAAGCTTCTATTTGCAATCGTATAACTCTCCATCGGCAAGTTCATAATCACGCGATGGGACCATAATCAATACATACTGCTATCTTCCGCGTACGATCAAGTTGCAGAATGAACTATGAGAACCTGTTGAGGTTTTCCCAGGAGACTACTGTTTGGGGTTCTTCAACTGATTTCCATTAGTGGCGATGAATGCTTATTTGCCACCTTAGCAGTATAAAAATAAATAATATATATATATATGTATTTATTTATATAAAATCTAAATAAAAAATATAATTTCAACTTCCATAATTTAATATTAAAAAATGACTATTAAAATTAACACATCCCCGATTCGATTAGATAAAGCAGTTAATATCCCAGCATTATAACTTTTAATACTTTGATAATAAATTACTAAACAATAGGTACAATGTGCATCACTTTTTAATATTCAATTGAGTTTTCCACCTGTAGTTGAAATATTTTCCACTACCAATTTCATTCGCTTTGGATCACTCGCTACGGTCTTTCCATTCGGCTTGAGCGCGACTTTTTGTGTCTACGATACAAGAAATGGGAAATAAAAACATAAATTTTACCATGACACAACATAATTAATTAAAAAAATTAAAAAAAATAATTAAATACAGTTTTCTGCGTCGGATTTCTTTCATACGAGTCATTCTGTATGGACTTCCGTTTTTTTTAGCTTTTGATGCCAATCATAATCTAACCTAACCCAACTTGTCGATACACCGTCCAATATGTATTTCAACTATTATATATCAATCACTAGCTGACCCGGCGAACTTCGTACCGCCTACACAGACGTCAACACACAGTCAACGAATGTCCTGTTACTTATTAGCTGAATTAAATTTATGATTTTATGGAAGCAACACAATTAATATAAAACAAATATTAAGTTCAGTACTTTATTTAGATATTAACACAAAAGATATAATTTTTTGAACGCACGCATAAATATTTAACAACCAATAAATATAATCCTATTCCAACTGACACTATTTGTATGGGAAAATTATTCTTTTATTTTATTTTTCGTAAATTTTCCAATGTTTTAATAGTTATTTTGCTATTCGGGACGGCAACAAATATAATAAATTAAAAACCATGACAATCGGTCCAGCCGCTCTTGAGTTATGAATGTTCAAACAAACCCGACTTTGTTTATTGTATTATAGATTAGGTATGTATTTCAACTATAATATAAATCTTGGTATTTTGTGTACTAAGTGTTCTCAAATTAGCTCCTTCGTCCATAGGTACTATACCTTAGTATATTCAACTTTAGAGATTGTGTGATTGACGTAACTTAAACAACCTAAACTTCATCTCTCGCTCTGTCTACTCTCGTCTCGTCGTCGTCCTTCGCGCCTTCGTTGCCAACTTTACCCGACCTAGTGTATATTATTCTGTGTCATCATCAGGTTATTTTAGTCTCCACTACAGGAGCATTATTATTATAAATCATTATTATTCTGTGTATTCTAGTGTATATTAATCCGTGCTAGTGTTACAGATCAGAGCGTGACGCATTACACGATAGTGATACAACCAATATTTATGATGGTACAACTGATCGCAAGTTAGTGTCACTAGTACCATTGATGGTACTAGATATACAAAGTTGTGTCACTTGTACCATCAATGGTACTAGTCAATGGTACTACTGATCCGGAGGGAATGTGACGGCTTAGTGTCACAGTCAGCATTCACAAGATACAAAATTTGAACACAGTCAGCTTAATGAACTTTTCACCTAAAATAAAATGGGGTGTAGCACATGAGTAAATACTCATGTGGAGTAGCTGTGTCATGGACACGGCCGTGTGTTGTCGTGAATACGTTATATGCACTAAAATTATCTTCCTACAAAAAATTATCCATTGGTGTGATTGAATATTGGATGGAGATGATAGATATGTAGTTGTAACACCAAACTGTATCGCCGATTTTGTTATCATTAGTTTTTTTGAATGGCCTCCTTAAGCAATTTTAAAGAAGAAGAAGAAGAAAACATTAAAGACGTATTCAGGTCAAAACTAAGAAGTTACTACGGACAAACGGTTGCAAAGTAGCTAGAAATGCTCGTGTTTCATTTAGATGTAAATCACTGAATACGAAAGGCCAAAGCCTTAGGCACGGCTCTAGGTTTTGTTTAGTTGTGTGAAGTCGGATGGTGGGTGTCCATATATTAACTGTTAGACTGGAGGATTGCAAGAATAATATTTACTAACAAAATATACATACTCCTACAGCAAATTTGATATGATCCGTTAACTATCCATAATCATCCTACTATTGGGATACGGATCAAAAGGGTTTAGCATATTCTGCTACGATGCTCAAAGCAGGGTGATGGAGATTTATGTATTGATCACCTAACGACCTTACTTTTAACATATCTTTAGGTTTTCTAAAAAAAAAATACTGTTGCCACTATAGTCACTAATAGTCCGCGAGCCAGGGACGAATTTCGTCAATCATTTCCTTCCCGAGCGAAAAGCTAGGTATAACAGCTGACGTATTTTTTTTTATTAAATAATAGCATATAAACTGTCATCTAAGAAATTATCAACTGAGAGAAAATCACTGAACGTTTTTTTTACATGAGCGATAAGCTGACATATATTTGCAATAAATTCCTCCCGGTTGAAAATTTATGAAATTATACCTATTTTTTTTACGTGTTTTGGAAGGTGCTGCTATTCAACCCACCCACGGAGCCACAGCTGACAATTTTTAGGCTTTATATTACAACTTTGTGAAGCAGTTCCCAAGTTTTCTCTCGGGAGGGAATTGTTTATGTAAATCTGTTGCTGGCTCGCGGACTATAAGCCAGTGGCCCCCGGGCAAATTTATTTATTCAAAACTACATTATTATTACAGGTGATTTGCACCTAATGCAAAAACCCAATGCAATAATATTAATGTAAGTTAACATAGCACATATTATTGAAAATACGTTTAAATAACAAAATCGCAATTTATGCATAGATGCATAGAACTGCATGTTGTGATATGGTGTGCTATCAACAACATTTATATTTAAGTCACCTTCTAATCTATTTGTAGGTCTATCAACATAATATAATCTATTCAATATGAAGGGTGACTTCTAATAGATGTTATTGAGCATACGGCCCGCCTGATGAGAAGCGGTTAACGCAGCCATATAAACGATCGCAACATGTAATGTCGTGCGCGCGCTGCCATCCCCGCTGCTGACGCAGCTACTCCTTCCTAGTGACCTCATTCACACTCATTCGGAGGAATACAAGAACACTCAAGTGGATTGTTATTTAGCTGTGGTATTCTATGAGGTAGAGATCGTTCCCCAGTCGGGCAGCTTACAAAATACTCTATGCTCTACCACTCTTTTCGCCAGAACTTCGTCAGTCAGCAGGGTGCACCACGAACAGGTGTTGACTTTGGTTCAAAGATAGATTTATATATTTTGGTCATTAATTCGATACAATACAATGCTCATTAATATGTGTTTGGTCATTAATTCGATACAATACAATGCTCATTAGTATCTGACCGTTAACTGCATTAAATGTATAAATAAAGAAATAAATACTAAATTAACTAAAAATAAACTAATATTAAAATATCATACTTAATTAACTAAAAATTTTCAACGTCTAAGCATTGCCATTCAGCGTGGCAATGCTGCCAGCGTTCTGGGCACGATGCCTTTTGACAGTGATGCGGAGGAATTTTTTGACGCGGTTTAGTTTATTCATATTTATTTTAAGATTAGTTTACTTTTGTTAATTAAGAAATAAATTAAATATAATGTTTTGGTCTGATGAACAATGACCCCATGCCTACAGCTAATGCTCTCCTCTGCATTGACTTCCCGGTCATACGATAAGATTGCGAGTCTCTCGCCCCGAAACCTACCAGGCAAGAGGACCTTTGTTCACCCCGCTATTGCACCCAGTATACCAACTAGGCACTCAAGCGGATTGGTAAGGAGGTCTTACTTTCCTTTTGCCTGCAAACAGACTATTAGGGCACTTGTAAGTCGAGTAGCTCGTGGCGACCAACGCTCGGTTTTTTTTAATACTACGTCGGGTGGAAGACAAGCATACGGCCCGCCTGATGTGAAGCGGTTACCGTAACCGTATTAACGCTCGCAACATAATATATCACTGGCGCGCCGCCACCCCCGCTGCCAACGCAGCATCTCCTTCTTTTCTGGTGACCTCACTCACTCGCAGGAACACAACAACCCTCAAGGGAATTGTTATTTGCCTGCGGTATTCTGTGAGGTGGAGGTACATTCCCCAGTCGGGTAGTTTACAATTACGCTCCCTACCTCTCTTTTCGCCTTCTTCATTTGTCAGTCAGCAGGGTGCACCACGTGCAGGTGAAGTTGACTTTGGTTCAAAGATGTTGATAAACTACTTACACCCCAAAATTTTCCCAAGCATCGAGGTCCTACCAACACTCCCCAATCTCCATGATGGGTACCGAAGCTGTAGGAATGCTCACTTCCCGACGCTCTCCGTACGTCTAGTATAACTGTACCCACACTTGGGCGCCAGATGGCTGGCTCCCTGATATCCATGACAGATACTGGAACTATAAGGCACGCTCTTCCCGCCGCCCAGGGAACATGCCCCACCTACCCCAGACCTACGGTAGGGTGGCCGGGCTGACGGAAGCGATCGACTGTCATCCTCTTGCTTAGCAGGTAAGTACCCAAGCTGCGATGCTGACAACGCTATTGCCGCTTCGAGCCCCGTGGGCATGAACAGTAGAGGTGGGTCTGAGGAACAGTAGAAAATGCTTAACAGTAGAAATAGCTTTAGCGCGGTTCCGATATCCTGTACTGTGTTTTCAATCGAGACATGGGACTTTTTTTTTGTATCCTGTCTAAAATATCCCACCAAAAACATTTTCATGTAAAAATGTTGCCAAGACGAGTCTACATAGTTTACCCTGTGAAAAAGTTATCAGATCTCGTTTAGAGCCAAGATTCTTGATCTATGCGCCCTTACTTTACCAGGCCTAACTTCACATACTCTACATTTTAGTCAAAACGATGCTTGGCCGTTTTGCTACCGTTACGAAGATTTCATAGGCATTCGTTCATCGTGTGTGAAATAAAACGGCCAAGCATTACGTTTTGACTAAAATGTAGAGTATGTGAAGTTAGGCCTGGTAAAGTAAGGGCGCATAGATCAAGAATCTTGGCTCTAAACGAGATCTGATAACTTTTTCACAGGGTAAACTATGTAGACTCGTCTTGGCAACATTTTTACATGAAAATGTTTTTGGTGGGATATTTTAGACAGGATACAAAAAAAAAGTCCCATGTCTCGATTGAAAACACAGTACAGGATATCGGAACCGCGCTAAAGCTATTTCTACTGTTAAGCATTTTCTACTGTTCCTCAGACCCACCTCTACTGTTCATGCCCACGGGGCTCGAAGCGGCAATAGCGTTGTCAGCATCGCAGCTTGGGTACTTACCTGCTAAGCAAGAGGATGACAGTCGATCGCTTCCGTCAGCCCGGCCACCCTACCGTAGGTCTGGGGTAGGTGGGGCATGTTCCCTGGGCGGCGGGAAGAGCGTGCCTTATAGTTCCAGTATCTGTCATGGATATCAGGGAGCCAGCCATCTGGCGCCCAAGTGTGGGTACAGTTATACTAGACGTACGGAGAGCGTCGGGAAGTGAGCATTCCTACAGCTTCGGTACCCATCATGGAGATTGGGGAGTGTTGGTAGGACCTCGATGCTTGGGAAAATTTTGGGGTGTAAGTAGTTTATCAACATCTTTGAACCAAAGTCAACTTCACCTGCACGTGGTGCACCCTGCTGACTGACAAATGAAGAAGGCGAAAAGAGAGGTAGGGAGCGTAATTGTAAACTACCCGACTGGGGAATGTACCTCCACCTCACAGAATACCGCAGGCAAATAACAATTCCCTTGAGGGTTGTTGTGTTCCTGCGAGTGAGTGAGGTCACCAGAAAAGAAGGAGATGCTGCGTTGGCAGCGGGGGTGGCGGCGCGCCAGTGATATATTATGTTGCGAGCGTTAATACGGTTACGGTAACCGCTTCACATCAGGCGGGCCGTATGCTTGTCTTCCACCCGACGTAGTATTAAAAAAAACCGAGCGTTGGTCGCCACGAGCTACTCGACTTACAAGTGCCCTAATAGTCTGTTTGCAGGCAAAAGGAAAGTAAGACCTCCTTACCAATCCGCTTGAGTGCCTAGTTGGTATACTGGGTGCAATAGCGGGGTGAACAAAGGTCCTCTTGCCTGGTAGGTTTCGGGGCGAGAGACTCGCAATCTTATCGTATGACCGGGAAGTCAATGCAGAGGAGAGCATTAGCTGTAGGCATGGGGTCATTGTTCATCAGACCAAAACATTATATTTAATTTATTTCTTAATTAACAAAAGTAAACTAATCTTAAAATAAATATGAATAAACTAAACCGCGTCAAAAAATTCCTCCGCATCACTGTCAAAAGGCATCGTGCCCAGAACGCTGGCAGCATTGCCACGCTGAATGGCAATGCTTAGACGTTGAAAATTTTTAGTTAATTAAGTATGATATTTTAATATTAGTTTATTTTTAGTTAATTTAGTATTTATTTCTTTATTTATACATTTAATGCAGTTAACGGTCAGATACTAATGAGCATTGTATTGTATCGAATTAATGACCAAACACATATTAATGAGCATTGTATTGTATCGAATTAATGACCAAAATATATAAATCTATCTTTGAACCAAAGTCAACACCTGTTCGTGGTGCACCCTGCTGACTGACGAAGTTCTGGCGAAAAGAGTGGTAGAGCATAGAGTATTTTGTAAGCTGCCCGACTGGGGAACGATCTCTACCTCATAGAATACCACAGCTAAATAACAATCCACTTGAGTGTTCTTGTATTCCTCCGAATGAGTGTGAATGAGGTCACTAGGAAGGAGTAGCTGCGTCAGCAGCGGGGATGGCAGCGCGCGCACGACATTACATGTTGCGATCGTTTATATGGCTGCGTTAACCGCTTCTCATCAGGCGGGCCGTATGCTCAATAACATCTATTAGAAGTCACCCTTCATATTGAATAGATTATATTATGTTGATAGACCTACAAATAGATTAGAAGGTGACTTAAATATAAATGTTGTTGATAGCACACCATATCACAACATGCAGTTCTATGCATCTATGCATAAATTGCGATTTTGTTATTTAAACGTATTTTCAATAATATGTGCTATGTTAACTTACATTAATATTATTGCATTGGGTTTTTGCATTAGGTGCAAATCACCTGTAATAATAATGTAGTTTTGAATAAATAAATTTGCCCGGGGGCCACTGGCTTATAGTCCGCGAGCCAGCAACAGATTTACATAAACAATTCCCTCCCGAGAGAAAACTTGGGAACTGCTTCACAAAGTTGTAATATAAAGCCTAAAAATTGTCAGCTGTGGCTCCGTGGGTGGGTTGAATAGCAGCACCTTCCAAAACACGTAAAAAAAATAGGTATAATTTCATAAATTTTCAACCGGGAGGAATTTATTGCAAATATATGTCAGCTTATCGCTCGAACATGTAAAAAAAACGTTCAGTGATTTTCTCTCAGTTGATAATTTCTTAGATGACAGTTTATATGCTATTATTTAATAAAAAAAAATACGTCAGCTGTTATACCTAGCTTTTCGCTCGGGAAGGAAATGATTGACGAAATTCGTCCCTGGCTCGCGGACTATTAGTGACTATAGTGGCAACAGTATTTTTTTTTTAGAAAACCTAAAGATATGTTAAAAGTAAGGTCGTTAGGTGATCAATACATAAATCTCCATCACCCTGCTTTGAGCATCGTAGCAGAATATGCTAAACCCTTTTGATCCGTATCCCAATAGTAGGATGATTATGGATAGTTAACGGATCATATCAAATTTGCTGTAGGAGTATGTATATTTTGTTAGTAAATATTATTCTTGCAATCCTCCAGTCTAACAGTTAATATATGGACACCCACCATCCGACTTCACACAACTAAACAAAACCTAGAGCCGTGCCTAAGGCTTTGGCCTTTCGTATTCAGTGATTTACATCTAAATGAAACACGAGCATTTCTAGCTACTTTGCAACCGTTTGTCCGTAGTAACTTCTTAGTTTTGACCTGAATACGTCTTTAATGTTTTCTTCTTCTTCTTCTTTAAAATTGCTTAAGGAGGCCATTCAAAAAAACTAATGATAACAAAATCGGCGATACAGTTTGGTGTTACAACTACATATCTATCATCTCCATCCAATATTCAATCACACCAATGGATAATTTTTTGTAGGAAGATAATTTTAGTGCATATAACGTATTCACGACAACACACGGCCGTGTCCATGACACAGCTACTCCACATGAGTATTTACTCATGTGCTACACCCCATTTTATTTTAGGTGAAAAGTTCATTAAGCTGACTGTGTTCAAATTTTGTATCTTGTGAATGCTGACTGTGACACTAAGCCGTCACATTCCCTCCGGATCAGTAGTACCATTGACTAGTACCATTGATGGTACAAGTGACACAACTTTGTATATCTAGTACCATCAATGGTACTAGTGACACTAACTTGCGATCAGTTGTACCATCATAAATATTGGTTGTATCACTATCGTGTAATGCGTCACGCTCTGATCTGTAACACTAGCACGGATTAATATACACTAGAATACACAGAATAATAATGATTTATAATAATAATGCTCCTGTAGTGGAGACTAAAATAACCTGATGATGACACAGAATAATATACACTAGGTCGGGTAAAGTTGGCAACGAAGGCGCGAAGGACGACGACGAGACGAGAGTAGACAGAGCGAGAGATGAAGTTTAGGTTGTTTAAGTTACGTCAATCAGAAGTAAAGGCCCGGGTACAAAATAGGTTATTTTTAAACTCAAAAAAGTCCATTAAGCAACTTACAAAAATAAATGAAATCCCACCAAAAACATTTTCATGTAAAAATGTTGCCAAGACGAGTCTACATAGTTTACCCTGTGAAAAAGTTATCAGATCTCGTTTAGAGCCAAGATTCTTGATCTATGCGCCCTTACTTTACCAGGCCTAACTTCACATACTCTACATTTTAGTCAAAACGATGCTTGGCCGTTTTGCTACCGTTACGAAGATTTCATAGGCATTCGTTCATCGTGTGTGAAATAAAACGGCCAAGCATTACGTTTTGACTAAAATGTAGAGTATGTGAAGTTAGGCCTGGTAAAGTAAGGGCGCATAGATCAAGAATCTTGGCTCTAAACGAGATCTGATAACTTTTTCACAGGGTAAACTATGTAGACTCGTCTTGGCAACATTTTTACATGAAAATGTTTTTGGTGGGATTTCATTTATTTTTGTAAGTTGCTTAATGGACTTTTTTGAGTTTAAAAATAACCTATTTTGTACCCGGGCCTTTACTTTCGCCTTACCCTTCGTCTGGAATTTAGATGAATCAACCAGAACACACCGGCCGGTTGTTTTTTGAATTGTTAATTAAATTAAATCTAAGAAAATAAAAAGAAATAGGTAGGTACTTAAAATAATTTGGACCCGTAACTAATAACAAATAATTCGAACGAATTATAGAATTATTACGACGATACGATACGACTCCGAAATTATGAATATGAAATGCAAATATTTCATAACAATCGATCATCAATCGCAGTAGAAAAATGTCGTATACGACTGAAAACTACCGGTGACCACCTCGTTATATAAGGCTGCCAGATGTACAAGCACAGTACAAGTCGATAGCGCATTTAAAAATACAGTCAGCACCATCTAGTGACGCCGGCCGGCTGATGTCACCGTCACTATTATTATACCGTGCTTAAACTTTCACCCCATTTTTAAGAGTTAGGGGATGATTTTGTTATAAGTATTTTTTTTTTCATATATCTAGCTCTTTGTATAGTTATTACTGCATGATTATGTAGTGCAAGTCTCATACAAACTTCCACTTCCTATTCCGAGAGGATAGGTTAGGTTAGGTTTGGTTTTTTAATTTATTTGTTGTCTTTGTAGTAATATTAGCTTACATACCAAATTTCAGCGTTCTAGGACTTCAGGAAGTACCTTAAGAATTTTGATGATCAGTGAGTGAATCAGTGACGAAATCGGGGGTTTTGAGGCATTAATAAAATCTAAAGTATAATAGCTACGACATTCAAACTTTGTATGTTTAATGATTGTACTGGTGTCATTATATCTTGAAATTTTTAACTATTTAGCGTCATCAAAACCAAAGTTATGAGAGTTCAAAAAAACGACGAAACGTTTCGAGAAAAGGTAGGTAGTGCCCTTGCGCTCCGCTTGGCTCGTCTTGGCGGGGGCACTCCCGTGCCCCCAGATTGTTGTTAAGCAATATTAGTATGATGGAATTACATGTAACTAATTCGTAACATTATTTGAGATAATTTACGATGTAATATAACATGACCTAATAGGAATACAAAGTTTATTTTTTACTTAATATAAGTTCAACGTCTTCGTTTTAAGTGAACGATATCCATATAACATTTTTTTTAAGTATGCTACTTTACTTTGTTTTATAGCAGTAAAAATATATTTGTATTAAATATTATCATCATCATCATCATCAGCCTGTATCTACCCACTGCTGGATATAAGCCTTCCCCAATTCTTTCCACCAGATACGATCCTCCGCCTTCCGCATTCAGCTGCTCTCTTTAGGTCATCGGACCATCTAGAGGGAGGGCGCCCAACACCATTGTACCATAGTAAAATTGTATTAAATATACTTTTCTACTATTTATTGAACCTTTTGACGCAAAGCAATAAAGCTAAAATGCATAATATAAGTTAAGGTCTACCTCAAACGTTATATTAAATTAGGTCTGTACACTATAGGTTACATATACATAATATTTCTTTAAATTAAACGTGAATCATGCTACTGGGTTGGTCATACCTTGCGCAAAGATTTGGCTAAAGCCACCTTGCGCTGAGAATTAGCAACGCATGGTTTTGCTTGCTGCAGTCTTTTGTGTTAATTTTTTTTATTCATATTTTTGGTTTTAAGCACAAACACGATTACTAATCAATAATATTGATGATAATATTATTTGCTATTATTTTTTAAAATAATCTGTTATATTTGTACCATAGTGAAATTGTATTATAAATAAATATTATGCCATAACAAATTAATTGTTTTATGTTGATATTTTTCATGATTTATTCTTGAGAGCTGTTATATTATAATTTTTTAGAAGTAAAATGGTTGACAGTATTTCCTGACATTTATTTAAAATGTTTGGAATGGATAAGATTTTTTTTAAATAAATAGATACTACCTATATAGAATATATACTAGATAGAAATGAAATAAATACTTCAGATTAAAACAAAATGTTGTTTGAAAGCGCAGAGGAAAATCAAAGAGGCATATTATTTTTTATAAATTGTTATTTGGTCTCGTAAAAACATAAAAACATAACACAATTGTAACATTTCAACAAACAATAACAAACTAGGCACTACGCTCGGCTTAGTGGCCCTTGTGGGAATGATGGTGATGCTTATGGTGTTCATGGCCGCCCTTCTTGCCGTGATCATGATGATGGTGGTGGTGCTCGTGATGGCCGCCATCTCCATGATGACCCTTGTGGTGATGGTGGTGTCCTCCTTCCTCATGATGGCCGTGCTTGCCGTGGTCATGGTGGTGGTGGTCGCCGTGCTTGTGTCCGTGGTGGTGGTGTCCGCCCTTCTTGTAGTCGCCCTCGTGGTGGTGGCCGCCGTGATGTTCATGGAATCCTTTCTCGCCATGATGGTCGTGGAAGTGCTTGTCCTTCTTGAATTCATCATGATGGTCGATCCCATGGTGTCCCTTTGTGTCGTGTCCCTTGTGCCAGTGGCCGTGCTCATCGTGACCATGTCCATGGTGTCCCTTCTCGCCGTGATGGTGGTGGTGGTGGTGGCCCTCATCGTGATGGTGTCCTTTCTTGTGGTGGCCGTGTTCGCCATGATGGCCCTTGTGTCCCTCGTGGTGGTGGTGGCCGTGTTTGCCGTGGTGGTGTTCGTGGTGGCCCTTGTGTCCTTTGTGGTCATGGTGGCCGTCGTCGTGGTGGTGGTGTCCGTGGTGCTCGTGGCCGCCTCCTTTGTCCCAATGGCCTCCATGATGCGAGGCGGCGGTCTCGAGGTCGGCGTCGCGTTTCTCCCGGATTTCCCGAGCCGAGACGGCGGCCGCTAGGGCCACCAGCCCAAACACCACTGCTAAACTGGTTCTCATTGTTGATTGGACTGATTGCAGTTGTTGAATGATAATGCATCGTTGCGGTCATGATTTTATATACCAAAATAGCAGCTACGATTAGGTAAGTTGGAGCGCGATACAGTCAAGGTTATTACTTAAACGAAAGAAAGATTTCCACTTCCAGGTCGTTTGTTCCGGACTTCCACGTTACATCATTGTTTTATAGTTTATCTAGTGTATTCTTGTATTAATAGTATAAAATAATCTTCCCATACGCTTACATATATTATAAAACAAGCAATTCTCAATTATATTTGTGAAATTATCGATCTCGTAGTATTTGAGTTAAACCACTTTTCGATGACATTTACAATATTCAGTATTTACGGTAATCAAAAACCGTTTAGCTTTCGTTTACAGGAAGTTTTCTTCAATTGCTGAACAATACTAGGTGCCTTAATAATTAAATTGAACGAGAGTCCGAGCGCTACAAAATACTATGAGAATTTAAAATACCGCTTGAAAAATAGATTAATTAAAGATTATATTGTTGAAGTCTACATTAATTGTGAGTAAAAATATTTATTAATATTCGTTTTTAATTTATAATATATATCAATATATTATATTGTACATAATATTAAACATCTAAATATGTAGTAAAATTGCTATTGAATAATAATAAAACGATAGACGAATTAAAGATATAATATACAACAATAACCAAAATGTGGGTACTGTTACTATATTTATTTTATTTTAGAGTAAAGTATCCCACATCAAATAGACTTTGTAGGAAAAAATAATTTATGCTTTTGCACTCTGTAAAACATTAAAGGTTCATTGCAATAAAAACATTAACATTTCAGGACCGTAATTTGCTATCTTTAAAAATAAACCCTCCACCGAATTAATCAGAATGCCTGTAAAATCTTCTTATCCATTCGATGAACGTGAACGTTTTTGAGGAAAATAAAAATAAGTAAACAAAATAACGTCGTCGTTAAAATCTTTTATGTCATACCTTGTAATGCGTATAATATTTACAACACTGTAAGGTCGACAAAAATGTGAAACGCACGGCTTGCTGACCTTCTGATAGCTCCTACGTTATTTTCCTTCAGTTCAGAATGAAAAAGATTATTTTCTAATGGGACTTGAAATTACCTACTATTTTCATCACCTGTGTTTTATAATATATAGTTTTATTAGCTGGCCCGGCGAACTTCGTATCGCCTTTAAATTTTTCCGATGAATTATAAACTATCCTATATCTCAAGTTGGATCAAACTGCACACACTGTGCAAAATTTTATTAAAATCGGTTTAGTAGTTTAGGATTCCATCGCGGACAAACAACGTGACACGAAATTTTTATATATTAAGATAATATATTTATTACTCATTTATTTGTTTGCATATTCCTTGTTATTTTTGATTTTGTTTTAATTATGCACTTTGACACCATTGATATTTGTTGCATATTATTTTTTATAAATTAAAATTATATTAAATGGTCCACACAATATATACAAATGAGGCGAATTATAAAGAAGAATGTGAAATAAAAGGGGAACTGTAGAGATGACAATAATTTTAACAAAAAAAAATCGACTCCACAATTACTCTACCATAATGTAGAGTAAGAAAAAAATACCCCAATGCTTGAAGACGTCTTGTCTTCAACTAGTGCGTCCTCTCTGCGA
The DNA here is from genome assembly GCA_937001555.2 of Hypsopygia costalis. Classification (NCBI taxonomy): domain Eukaryota; kingdom Metazoa; phylum Arthropoda; class Insecta; order Lepidoptera; family Pyralidae; genus Hypsopygia; species Hypsopygia costalis. The sequence continues at coordinate 22,504,056 of OW443338.2, read as the reverse complement.
TGATATATGAGTGTAGGCCGCGCGTAGGACGACGAAGCGTTAGGCGTCCTCCTTCTAGATGGTTCGATGACCTTAAGAAAGCGGCTGGATGCGGAAGGCGGAGGATCGTATCTGGTGGAAGGCATTGGGGAAGGCTTATATCTAACAGTGGGTAGATACAGGCTGATGGTGATGATGAAAAAATATGGGATCAATCTGAGAGTATACTCTTTCCAATAAAAAAGTTTTTTTCAAATCGATTAATAAAAAAAAAATGCAGACGAATTGAGAACCTCGTCCTTTTTTAGAGTCGGTTATAAATGATTGAAAGAAAACGACATATTGCGCCGAGACGCCAAACAATGGAAAACGGATACGATTGGTAATTAATTGACAAGCTCGGTGGTCGAATGGTTAGCAATAGCGATTTTGAGTCCGTTGTCGCGGGTTCGATTCCTGCACAAGGTAAATATTTGTGTACCTATATGAACATGTCTGTTTGTCTTGGTCTGGGTGTTTATTAAGTAATACATGTATCTAGTGCCAATAGTACAAGCAAAGGTCGTATAATTTGTCCAGGAATATTTATTTAATTAATTATTTACTTATACTAAATTTCAAGTTTGTAAGTCAATAATTTTTAGTATAATTCCTAGACTTATGGTATGCTTTAGAGATATACCCCTGGTTGGCGTAGCAAACATGAGATAGAGAATGTCGAGATTTTAAATATAAGCGCAATTTTTTTTTTATATATTAACTCAGCATATTGACTCTGCCTCGCCTGATGGTAAGCGAAAAGAGGAGCCCTAATAGCATCGGCAACGGGCAAGAGACCTTAATGTCTTGTCAGTTGACGCTGCCATGCTGGCCTACAAGATCACGCTTCGCTTGAAGGATCCTATATTGTTTGAATGAGGAAATACATATGCCGGCAACGCGTTCCATTGTTTAATGGTGCGACATAGATAGGAGTTGCCTAACTTTTTAGTACGCAAAGGAATGATCCCAATGGTGAACTTGTGATAACGCGACCCTGCACGTGACGTTCTGTGACGGAAAGGGGAGGAAGGGATAAGGGAAAACAGTTCTTCAGAGCACTCTCCATGGTAATAGGCGGTAAAATACGCAATAATTACAGCAGCTGTCATATAATTTCTTTCGCACATTATTCTGCTTTTCGTTGATAAAAACCAGCACTAGACGCGAAACAAAAACATGAGCTCGATCCGTCTCTTTTATTTACATGATGTTGGTTCAAGTAACTTTTTTCTTGTGTTAACGCGATTTATCTATAGTTTTCTCTGTCTGCAATTATTGTAAATGCAAAGACATTGTAATTTATTTACGTAAATTAATTAATGAAATTAAACGGGTTAGTCACGATTTTTGTCGGTAAAAGAATTGCGCGACATTCGGTCTGAAGATGATCCCAGAGTCAGTGATGGTAGATGTTCTAGAGTGGAGATCTCGTACAGAAGGCTAATTTAAATAAACCTAATAATAATAAATAAATAGGCTAATTTAAATTTGGGGTGCAAGTGTTTCATCAACATCTTTGAACCAATGCCAACTTATTTGCACGCGGTGTACCCTGCTGACTGACAAACGAAGCTCTGGCGAAAAGAGAGGCAGGGAGCGTAATTGTAAGCTACCCGACTGGGGAATGTACCTCCACCTCACAGACAGTTAGTGAGGTCACCAGAAAGGAAGAGATGCTGCGTTGGTAGCGTGTTATGTTGCGAGCGTTAATATGGCTACGGTAACCGCTTCACATCAGGCCGTATGCTTGTCTGCCACCCGACGTAGTATAAAAAAAAAGCGAAAAACTTATTATGAAGGCAGGGATCTGGATTTCTCTCAGCAATTAAAAAATATACGAATGTAATCTATACTACTATTATAAAGCTGAAGAGTTTGTTTGTTTGTTTGTTTGTTTGAATTCACTAATCTCAGGAACTACTGGTTCGAATTGAAAAATTATTTTAGTGTTAGATAGCCTATATTTCAAGGACGGCTATAGGTTATATAACATCACGCTACGACCAATAGGAGCGGAGCATCAATGAAAAATGGGAAAAAAATATTCCTCCTCAAAAATCATGTACGAGTATGATGGAATCCATCATACATGATTTTTGCGTAACTTTAACCGTTTACGCAGCGCACGCAACGTAAGCCCTCAAAATGAATATTTTTTCCCATTTTTCATTGGTGCTCCGCTCCTATTAGTCGTAGCGTGATGTTATATAGCCTATAGCATTCCTTGAAATATAGGCTATCTAATACTAAAATATTTTTTCAATTCGGATGAGTAGTTCCTGAGATTAGTGTGTTCAACCAAACACACGCTTCAGCTTTATAATATTAGTATAGAATTAGATAGTATGGATTAATTTTATATATAAAATGTTGCACCAATGAAAAATGGGGACAAATATGTCTTTTGAGGGCTTTCGTTGCGTGCGTAAACAACGTGGAACATTTTCTCTTTAAAAGTTCTAAAATAAATCCGCGACAGTACCTATATGTCTATCTTCTAAGATTGACTCACTATAACCTTTTTCTATGGCAATCAAATTTGTGTGCAATTAATGCATTATTTGCAAACAAATTTGAAAGCAGGTTTGAAAGCAGGCAGGCAAGCATAGCTGGGCACCGTTAACCAAATAGTTAACTTCGTTAATCGCTAATCCGTTACTGAAAAAGTTAACTTCGTTAAAAGTTAAAGCGTTACATTTCAGAAAATTTAACGGAAGTTAACGTTAATCGTTAATCCGTTAACACGTGATAAAAATTTCATCTTCTGATAAAAACTGTTGGTTCTAGAAGTTAACAGGATGCACAACTATCGACAACATGTAAAGTTTGAAATAAAAAAAATACTATGCATTGGGCCACTTTTGCTTGAGGTACTTTGCTTGAGGTGCTTTGATTATTGATTCTGCAGGTACCGACGCTATCATCATTTTTATCGGAACGAGCGATTCTCATTTTGCTTGCCCCAGTTTGACCCCACCTCAAATTGTATGCACTTTCTTATGTGTTGTTTGAGATTGTTGAGGCTCGATATATGAGCTTTTATTTTTGTTTGTTTAGGTAAGCATAGCTTATACTCAAAAAGTATTTGTTCTCCCGATCTGGATACAAAATTAATATAGCCACTCAAATGTGGCCACGGATTTTCGTCTGAGTGGAATTCGAGTCCAATTCCATGATATTATGGTTTTATTTCGCACAGAACACTCTTTCTTTATAAATACATACACTGTACAGACGCAAACTATTACTGTGAATACACAAATTATTGCTAGATTAACGATTAACGGACTTAAGGAAATTTAACGAAAGTTAACGAGTCCGTTAAAATATTTTTAAGTTAACTTAAAAGTTAATCCATTACTCGAAATGTTAACTTCGTTAATTAACGATTAACGGATTGACGAGTTAATGCCCAGCTATGGGTATAGGTAATATTAGTAAGTACCTACATAAATTTTTCACCATAAGTTTTCTTTCCATATTATACGGTTATTTATATACTTGATTTCCTATGGTCTTACCACGATAACTGATATTCACGCGGACGAAGTCGCGGGCAACAGTTAGCTGACCCGGCAAACGTTGTTTTGCCATATAAATATAGGGGTTGATGGTAGAAGGGTCAAAATTTGAAGTTGTAGGTACTGTGGTTGTACGTATTTTTAATTCAAAATCATAATAAAATAAAAATAAAAAAAATTGTCAATAAAATAAAATAAAAATATTTTTTTTAGGGATATGAAAAATAGATGTTGGCCGATTCTCAGACTTACCCGATATGCACACAAAATTTCATAAAAATCGGTCTAGCCGTTCGGAGTAGTTTGGTAACAAACATCGTGACACGAGAATTTTATATATTAGGCGTAAATACTAATAGAAGACTGAATAATAATGAATTGATGAGTAATAGTGATTAATTGAAATTGAACTGAATAATAATAATATTACTTTTTATTTTTCCGTTGATAACATAAATAATTTAAATTGAACATTACAAAATGACACCAAGACTGACGAACCCTAACACTCAAAAATCCATACAAATATTATAAATGTGAAAGTGTATTTGTTTAGAGTAACAAATGGATTGACATGATTTTTTTTGGAGATAGTTTAAGGCCTGGAGGCTATATAATAACATAGGCTTATCTTATCTTATCTTAGAGTGGGTCCAGTGCTGCAGCACCGGTGACACGTCGACCCTCATGGATCTTTTGTGTTCTCCCTAATCCTTTAGTCACTCTCCCCCGCCTGTCTGGAGACATGTTCCATGTACTTCAGTATGCCGTTTATAGGGAAGAGTCTGTAGTCCTCCAGGTCCGGGTATGCCTTTCCTAGGATTTCCATTCGTTTGCCCGCTAGGGCGTCACATTGACACATTAAGTGTTTCATGGTCTCGTAAGACTCCTTGCATGTTCTGCACTCTGGGCTCTCAACAAGTCTCATCTTGTATAGGTGTCCGTGGCAGGCATAATGGCCGGTCAGTGCACCAAGCATGAGACGCATCCGTTTCCTGTCACATTTATGTACATGTCTGTACCAATTCACTGTACCTTCGCCAATGGTTTCCTTGGAGTGTAGCATTCCACTCATCTCCCTCCATTCAGCCTGATGCCTAGACTTCGCTCTGCCATTTATAGCCTCAATTACTGTCCCGTATGAGAGACCTACAAAGGGTTCAGGTCCTAAAAAGTTTTTACTTGATCCCTCCCTTGCCAATTCATCAGCCCTCTCATTGCCCTCAACTCCTGTGTGTCCAGGAACCCAGACCAACTCCAGCCGATTATTTCTGCCCAGTTTATTAAGGGCATCCATACCAGCAAGAGTTAGCCTAGATTCCACCCTGTCAGAGCTCAGGGCCATAAGAGCTGCCTGGCTGTCGCTGAGAATATAGATGTACTGATTTGCGACCCTATTTTCTAGATTCATTTTCGCACAAGCAGTTATGGCATACATTTCAGTTTGAAATACAGTAGCGTATTGCCCCATACTCTGGCTGTGTTGTATGTCCTTAGAGAAAATGCCTGCTCCTGTACCTTCTATAGTTTTGGAGCCATCGGTAAACCATATGAGGCTATTTTCCTCCTTGGGTTTGAATTCATTGTTCTTCCACTCATCTCTGGTTGGAAGATGTATTCTGTAGTTTCTCTTGAAGATGTACTTCGGCAACATCTTATCACTGCACATTTCCATCTTCCTCTTGAGTTCTAAATCAGACTCCATATGTGTATGCCTGGTCTGAGGCAAATATCTGTTCCATAGACCAGCCGTTTCGATCCTGTATAAGGCTTTACAAGCCTCCGCCTCAATGAATATATGTAATGGTAAGAGATCGAGGATCACTTCCATAGCTGCTGTGGGTGTAGTGGGGAATGCTCCCGTGACTGCACAGCAGATTAATCTCTGCAGTTTCATCAGGGACATCTTACTTGTCACTTGTCGTACTTTTGGCCACCATACTAGGCAGCCATAAGTCACCATGGGTCTTATCATTGCTATATATAGCCAGCGCAGAATGCTTGGTTTTAACCCCCATGTTTTCCCGTAGGCATTCCTGCACATGTTGAAGGCTCGTGTTGCCTTTTGAAGGACATTGTTCATATGGGCATTCCAACTGAGTCCCTTATCCAATGTCACTCCTAGATATTTAACTTCATCAGACCATTGCAACTCATTCCCATACAATGATACTGTTTTTAGACCTGTTAGGTTCCTTAGCCTTGTAAACGGAACTAATGTGGTTTTCTTTGGATTGATAGTCAAGCTATTTGTTTGACACCAATTCTCGACTACCTTAAGAGCTACCCTCATAAGTTCCGTTACTATATTGGGAAATTTTCCATTGATTAGGATGACTATGTCATCCGCATATCCGACAGCCACTATGGGTCCCTTATTTAAATCAATCAAAAGTGAGTTGACTACAAGGCTCCATAGCGTCGGCGATAGGACGCCTCCTTGAGGACAACCTTTTGTGGTACTGGCGAATAATTTTTCGCCCATAAGCTCGGCATTAATAATCCTGCCTTTGAGCATGCTCTGTATCCATTTACATATTGTATTCGGAATACCGTGCGCTGTTGCCGCTTTATTGATGGAGTCAAATGTAGTTTTATCGAAGGCTCCTTCAATGTCAAGGAATGCTGTTACACATATTTCCTTGCTTTCAATTGCTTTTTCAGCTCTGCTAACAACATGGTGTAAGGAAGTCTCCGTCGACTTACCTGATTGGTATGCACATTGTAGCTTATGTAATGGATATCTACTCAAGGGCTCATCCCTTACATATCTGTCTACCATTTTCTCTAAAACTTTTAGAACAAACGATTGTAGACTTATAGGTCGATACGCTTTAGCGTCCTCATATGTGGGCTTACCCGGCTTTGGTATAAACGTCACTTTTACCCTGCCTAATGCTTTTGGTGTGTATCCAAATGCTAGACTGGCTCTATATAGCCTGCACAGGTGTGGTATAAGTATGGAGGCTCCTTGCTGTAGCATAATAGGGTAGATGCCATCTGGACCTGGAGACTTGTATGGCTGCAAGCTCCTAATGGCCCATCTGATTCTATTGTCATCCACCACCTTCCTAGCTACAGCCCAATCATATCTATGCGTTCTTACAGTGTTAGTATCTGCAACATTGATGTACTCAGTGTCATCTTTATCGAGTTCATTAAAACCTGGGAAGTGGGTTTTAAACATTTGTTCCAATGTTTCTTTTCCAGTTTCCGTGAGTTTTCCATTCTCAGTCCGCACCGCTGTTAGGGGACTTTCCTTAATAGTAGACATTGCTTTCGCCAGTCTCATACCCTCCGGGGCCGTATTTATAGCGTCACAATGGCTCCTCCAAGCTTTCCGCTTTGCCCTTCTTACAGCCTTGCTGTATTCCGTAAGGGCCTTATGGTAACTATTGAAGTCTTTCTTGGCTTTTGCTTCATTGAAAGCTCTTCTCGTTTCCTTTCTTAGCCTAGCTACTTCGTGAGTCCACCACGGTTCCTTTCTTGTTACTACTACCACTTCCGGACAGTTTTCTGTCCAGGACGTCTTTATAGCAGTCACAATTCGTTCCGCTTCCAGTTCTATATCAAGAACAGAGTTAAAACTGCACGTGGGGGTCCCCAGTTCTAACTTCAGGTCGTCTTTATACGAGACCCAATTTGTATGTCTAGGGTTCCTCCTTCGTATATTTTGTGGTTGTAATTCACAGTTATACCTGAAACATATATAGTTGTGGTCCGATAGTGTGACCTCTTCAGATACATGCCAATCAGATATGCTTTTGCATGCCTTATTACAGGCCAAAGTAATATCTATAACTTCTTGCCTTCTGGCGTTAAAGAAGGTTGGTCTATTACCCTTATTTAATAACTGCATAGGTGAGCTTACCAGATAGTCGTTGATCTTCTCTCCCCGAGTGTTGCTGTTTGAACTGCCCCAAATAACGTGGTGTGCATTCGCGTCGCAACCGATGATGAGTTCCTTTTTCTCCCGCGCTCCATACCTTACCAAGGCATCAAGCTGCGATGAAATAGGCTCCTTCTCCTCATATGGTAGATAGGCCGAGGCCACTATAATGGTTTTACCATCCTTTAATTTAATTCCGACGGCAGTTAGGTCCCTGTAACATAGATCATACAAGAGTACTGCATCTATGCCTTTCCTGACATAGATACATGTCCTCGTATCATTAGTAGCATGATTATACATAATACAGTCATTTAAGCTACCGAAACCCTTTATCATACCCTTATAGATATAAGGTTCTTGAATTAGGGCAACATCATACTTTTCTAGCCGTAACTCTCGTGAAAGTATAGCTACAGCAGCCTTACAATGATGCAGGTTGATTTGAACGCACCTGATCCCTGCCATCTTGATATTTTGGTGTGCTCCCGTACATCCCTCCTTATTGGGCCCCTTCTGAAGAGGGCTCCAACGTCGCCGTAGCACTCAAGTTCAGCGGCGCCGAGACCTCGAACAGGGTGCTCAATTCATCCAGCACCTCCGATGTCGCAGGAGATGCCAGATCCATTCTTTCAGGGCCCTTGAACCCCGGCTCGCTGTGGTATAACACCGGCGGCAGCAGATGCAGACGCTGATCCTGCGGCTCCTGCAGGCTCGGCGTCAACGTTTGCCTCTCCATCTCGACCAGCGGAGATATTCCGCTGAGCAAGAACAATAACATAGGCTACTCTTTATCCCGGAAAAACATCTTATTCCCAAGGGAAAAAATTAGTTTTTAATGATTTGTTCTTCTTTCACTAGATCAATATATGGCGCTGTCTCATTTGTAAATCGCGCTGTAGTTGTGTATATAAATATACACAAATCAATGGCAGCTCCCCATTTGCGCTTTTAAAGCCATCGTGGTTAAAAGTAGTCAGGCGAAAAAAAAAAGAAAAAAAACCTGGATCACGCGGGCGAAGCCGCGGGTAACAGCTAGTTTTATTATAACATTATAAGCTCTGCTTAGTTTGGGACGAGATGGCCGTGTGTAAATTGTCTAATAATATTTATTTATTTTATAAATAAATTGTAATAGATATCTGTAACAAACAGAAACATTACATGTATGGTAAAATATTATAACAGTAAATATTTTCACCGGAGGCCGGTCGACTGCTACGCAAATTATTCTTTGATGTTTAGGAAATTAGTTATTCTTAGAAAAGTATTTTATCCATACTTTTATTTTCTGGATTTCATGTAGAACGTGAACTTAAGCGAACTCTAAAGGTCACAGCCGGCTGCTTTGGGCATAAAAATATTATTATGATAATTTATTATCAAACTTTTATTACAATTAGCGATTATCATCTACTTTTTTTATGTTATGTTAGTATTTTAAGGTGTATATGGTACGCTTTAGAGATATACCCCTGGTTGGCGTAGCAAACATGAGATAGAGAATGTCGAGATTTTACATAGTGCAGCGCAATTTTTTAGGTGTATATTAAATAATAATAAGGTGTATATTAAATGGCCGTGTGGTTTCCGGCAGACTAGAATAGAATCACTCCGTTTCTTCCCGTGGATGTCGTACAAGAAGACTAAAGGAAATACATTATCAAATATCGATCAGGCCTCCTCAACCCGTCTGGCCAGCGTGGGGAGTGTAGGCCAAATCCTCCTTCCGTCTAGGACGGACGAGACAGGGTCGTGCTCCTGTAGTGGAGACTAAAATGACCTGATGATGATGATGATGATGATGATTAAATAATAATCATAAACATCACCCACTACCCACACGTGCCTTTCCTAATGCTATCCATCATATGCGATCCTCCGCTTTCCGCATCTAACCGCTACCAGCATCTTTTGAGGTCTTCGGTCACTCTAGAGGGGGCGCCCTACTATTCGTCGCCTCATACGTGACCTCCACTCTAGGACTTTCCTCCCCCATCTGCCGTCACTGACTCGGCAGATATTGAATAATAGCGGTCACATTTTCATACATACTCTCATCCCCTATTTTCACCCTTTGGTGTGTGAATATATTTATTTCACCTTCACATGACAATACAAAAATACAATAAACAGAACTTTACATATTATAGAAGGTGATGTTGAAATTTTGGCCCACCCTCAGGGATCATAGCTGGGATCACAGAATGATCACAGCCCTGTTTTTCAGTGTAGGCCAAACTGTCTCTTAATTTGTTTCGCGGCATGAAGAACAACATTCCTTACTCCTATCCTATATAGGAGTAATGAATGTTGTTATTCATTCTGCGCACTCACGATTAAACTAAGGACATCTTAAGTTTTTTATGACGATGATATCATCGTCATAAAAAACAGGAGATGTCCTTAGTTTAATCGTGAGTGAAAGAATGAATCTGCAGCAGACGGTGTATCTCGCTTGGATCAGGGGCCACGCCCTCTAAGATCCGAATATTAACTTGCTGAATTGGCCTGCAACGCTGCCACCACAGACCAACTAGTCAAGAAATTTCGGATTAAAAATCAATTCAGGTGAGTCATATGAGCAATTCAGGAGAGTCATATGAGAAGCTCGATGGTGCCGTTGCGCGTGTCAGTCTAATAGAACACGCAAGTTAAGCAGTGTCAATCGTAACCGGTCCATGGATGGGCCTATTTATCACGAGCTCCTGCGTGCATCGGAGGGCATGTTAAGCCGTCAGTCCCCAACCAAGTCAGTGGCCTTTAGGCGGCTTGAAAACACTGGCCGCAAGTTTTGAAAATCTTTTGAAAATCGACCACTTTTAGAAGCTCATAGCTTGGCAATGATAGAAGATAGATACAAAGTGAAAAAGACAAAGTTGTAAAGAATTTAATTAGCTTTTATTATGTAGTACAACAAAATTTCGTACGAAGCACCGTTTTCGAGAAGTAAGCAAAAAAACAAAAAACGGGACCTTCTTTGTGCTCCCCCCCCCTCGGGCTCACCTCGGAGGGGTAAGGACTTTTAGTATGTTTATCTCCTAACTAGTCCAAACAAAGTTACTAAGTCAAAATTTCTGCTTTCGACTTTTCCATCCACACTCCCCTTGTGAGCATTCATTGACCAGACTATTATTCATTTCACTGGGATACGGGCCTCCCCTAAATCCTAGGGGTTTAGAGCATCCTCCACCACGTTGGTCAACTGCGGGTTGGTGGAGCTTTATGACATAATACAATCAAATTCAATATTACAACACAAACTTATTAGAAGCAGAAGAAGAAAAAAAATGCTAATGCCTTTAATTCGCAATTTATTGAAAAAATTGAGAATTCGTCAACTGAATTAAATGGTAATGTTGAGTTACAGAAGTCTGTGTTTCTACTACCGATATCGCCCGACGAAGTAATACGCCAAGTCGAGCAATGTGCGTTTGGAACTATAGTCACTCGATGTCCAGAAAGCCAGTCGGCCTGATGGTATCCCAGCGGTTGTTCTGAAAAAAATGTACAGGGAAGTTGTCTCCGGTGTTAACGAGCCTCTATCGTCTTTCGTACTCGACGTGTTCCGGAGGCTTGGAGAGATGTCAATGTGCATCCGGTCCCCTAAAAGGGAAACCGTTCTGACCCATCAAATTGCCGCCTCATTGCCGTAACTTCAGTGTTCTGTAAAGTTACAAAAATAGTACTGGTCATGACATCTCTACAAAGGCTGTGAAATATGTTAGTGAAGAGATTGCTCCTCATTTATGCTATTTAATAAATATGTGCATATCTGCCGGGTTCTATCCAGTATCGCTTAAAACAACAATTATTAAGCCGCAGCATAAAAATGATAGTGAGTTTAATATGTCTACTCAAGAAGAATATATACTCAAGAAAAAAAGAAAAAGATATTGCTTGCCTCACGTTGTATAAATTTGGCCCGTTTGGTGCCATAGAAATCTAATTGCATACCATTTCCAATTGATTTCATATCCGTGACTGTTAACAAGGTCTGGAAGAGGATACAAATAAGACCGGACGCCAAGCGCGTTGGACGAGTGGATACGGAATTAGTGTCGCACCCTACAGGGTCAACTTCTGGCAACTAGCCAAAGCCTTGCAAGCCAACTTCTGTCAAACTCTAAGACACCCCAATGGACATCAGCCGCAGGAGAAAGCCGATCTTATGGCCAGTTTCTTTGTGGCTAACTCCCGGTTTGATGACAGCAGCACGCAACCACGCAACAGTCCTGATGGTGTTCCAGCGGTTGTTCTGAAAAAAATGTACAGGGAAGTTGTCTCCGGTGTTAACGTGCCTCTATCGTCTTTTGTACTCGACCGGTCAATGTGTATTCGGTCCCCTAAAAGGGAAACCGTTCAGACCTATCAATTACCGCCCCATTGCCGTTTTTGAGGTGTAAGTGGTCCATCAACATCTTTGAACCAAAGACAACCTCACCTGCACGCGGTGCACCCTGCTGACTGACAAACGAGGCTCTGGCGAAAAGAGAGGTAGGGCATAGCGTATTTTTTAAGCTGCCCGATTGGGGAAGTACCTCCACCTCACAGAATATCGCAGCCAAATAACAATTCCATTGTGGGTTGTTGTGTTCCTACGAGTGAGTGAGGTCTCCAGAAAGAAGGAAAACAAGGAGTAAAGGCTGGCAACGGATCGGCGACCCCTTGGTGTTTCTGATCCCCATGGGCGGTGGTGATTGCTTTCCATCAGGTGACCCACATGCTCGTTTGCCACCCTCTTACATAAAAAAAAAATCTGTTTTCTGTAAAGTTATGGATTCGTAATTTCAGTTTTCTGTAAAGTTATGGATTGGAACAGGCAATTTTCATCTCTGTAAAAAAAAAACAACGGGTTGCACTCCGGGAGTGCCGGCAGAAGTGAAAACTTGAACATTAACCTTGGTCATTTTTAAATATTTTGGATTAGTTTTTTTTTTATCTATACTACGTTAGGAAATAATTTCGCATGAATTGCTTTTTTCATTAATAGATGCACTTTGTTCAGTTCCCATATTTTAAACACTTTATATACACGAATTTTACAATACAGACGCTCAAGCCGCATCAGCAGTCACCATCCGTGGATGCGCGTAGCAGACTGTAGTACAAACACACACGCACACCCGTGCAAGTGTCCTGCGCCGCACTAAAATTTACTTAATTTGTTAAGTAGGTATTATGTTCTAACTTCTTTTAAACGCAAACGTCGTTCTCGAACGAGGTGACACTACGTATTTCATCATTCTATTATACTTCTTTTCGTCTTTTCTTAAAGTTGAATTTTGTAGTCTCGCAGCTTTGTCTTACTATCAGTACACGTGATCCTGACGCGAGTTTAACATTTTTTACCCTTCCCAAAAAGTACACAACGCCGCTAAAGAAGTTTTCACTTCAAAAATAATCTCTGCTATTCAGAAGTCCGTTAAGATGGAGAAGAGAGGAAAGGAGCGAAGATATGTATTCATTTACATCATTTGGGGCTACATCTTTAAAACCAGAGTCGTCGGTCAACGAAACTTTTTTTTAACCTGTGAAAAGCACACCCCGACCACTCCATACAAATGTTGCTTCGTGAACTATTACATAAAAAAAGACATCTATGTGTGCATGAGCATGGGTGCGGTGCCATACAAACTGTTCCAGATTTGTCTAAGAGGGGAGGTGAGGTCGACACGAGAGAGCGGCAGGGAGTGGCCATACTGTACGTAGTACTATTACTTATATTGTGATAAAATATTTCGAACATATGTCTTATTTTTTTTACATATTGCTACCCCCACTGTACGAGTACCTATACTTACCTACTAAAATACTAAAAGCGACTCCTAAAGGACTTAAGGGTTGCGACCCCTTTATTGAGAAACGATGCGATAAAATGTTTTGACGTCACTTAGCTCACATTTAAAACGTTTTTGGTGAGTGATGGTTCACGAAATTGCTAACGACTTTTGTTTCTGACAGAATCGTGAAATATAACTGTGTTGTCTAAAAATAGTTTATTGACTTTGTAAAAAATGGTTCGTTTGGTGTTTTTATTCATATTTTTTTTACTTGTCTTTTCGTTGCGAAAGAACGATACACAGTCACTTTCAACATAAAAGGATACTAACAATAGATATAATTAATAATTAATAAATTGAAATTATACAATATGTATAGTTATTATTGAATTAAATTTTAATTATATCTATGTTAAAAGAAATAAAGCTTTATTTTTTGTAAAAGAGAATATTTCGTAAATAATTAATGATGGGTCGTTCATCAATATCTTTGAACCAAAGCCAACAACACCTGCGCCCTGCGCACGGTACACCCTGCTGACTGACAAACGAAGCTCTGGTGAAAAGAAAGGTAGCGAGCGTAATTGTAAGCTACCCGACTGGGTAATGAGCTTCCACCTCTCGGAATACCGCCGCCAAATAACAATTCCTTTGAGGGTTGTTGTGTTCTTGCGAGTGAGTGAGATCACCACAAAGGAAGGAGATGCTGCGTTGGCAGCGGGGGTGGCGGCGCGCGAGCGATATTTCATGTTGCGAGCGTTAATATGGCTACGGTAACCGCTTCACATCAGGCGGGCCATGTGTTTGGCTGTCGTCAATTTTGATTGCTGATTCTTTCATTACACGCACTATTAGAGGCTTACAGACGTTTAAGTGTTCGAGTGTGTGTACGAGAAGTTTAAGTGTTCCTGATAGAATCAATTAAATTGAAAAATATAATAAAATAATAAAAAATTACTAGTTTCTGATTTTTTCCTTTGTATTCACCCAACTACCTATCTGGTTGCCAAATTTGAACTTTCTAGGTCATCTGGAACCGTGGTTGATCTATAGGTCAGTCAATGATAAAAATGGCGATTTTTGGACGTTAATATCTTAATAACTGTTTGAGGTGTATTTATGAAATTTCGATGACACATGTGACTCGCAAGTTTCAATATATAAGCTAAATTTGACATGTTTATGTGAAATAGTTTTTGAGTTATGAGGAGGTCAAAAGTGGCTCCAAATGGTTCGTGTAATATTACACACGGTGCTGCTCGCCAGTTCTATTAGCTTGAACTTGGCTTGATACGCTACCGCCTGTCTAGATGTTATTTATATGTATACAAACAGATTTACAGACTGTTATGAAATAAATAAATAATTACTTTGGTGAAACGTTGGTATCGGTATATGCGGATCTAACAGGCAAAATCTATAGATGACAAGAAGAAGATTACTATTTTATTTTACTATCAGTTACTATCTAGCACATATAGTACAAGCTTTGCATAGTTTGGGATTAGATAGCTTGTATTTTATCCAAGAATATTTATTAATTTGTTCGCGTTTTCCATCTATCGCTACCAATCATACTGTTTGTTGAGTTGTGCACTTCTGTGAGGTGGAAGTAGTGCCCTAGTCGGATTGAATATGTCCAATATCTCTTTCATCGGAGGCTTGTTTGCTAACTGGCACTACATGTTGTGGCTGGCTTGGCTTATGATGGTGACCCATATCGCGTAGTACATCGCCATCAACCCATAATCATCCCACTGTTGGGAAACGGGTCACCCCTCAATCGAAGGGGTTTAGAGCATACTCCACCACGCTGCTCAACTGCGGGTTGGCGAAGGCCAGTGTTTTCAATCCGCCATAAGGCCTTGGTTTAACTATCGTCATCTAATGACAGCAGCCGGGATCGACCGGGCTTGGCGTGCCCTCCGAAGCACGGAGGAGCTCGAGATAAATAAACCCATCCATAGACAGGCTACGGTCGACATTACTTAACTTGCGTGTTCGGTTAGACTGACACGCGCAACGATGCCATCCATACGAAGCCGCGGGAGATCGCTAGTTAAACATTAAATCAGTGAATTCTGTACTTACTAATATTATAAAGCTGAAGAGTATATTTGGTTGAAAGCGCTAATCTCAGAAACTACTTATTTGAATTGAAAAATTATTATAGTGTTATATAGCCTATTTTTTTAGGAATGCTATAGGCTACATAACATCAAGCTACCTCTAATAGGAGCGGAGCACCAATGAAAAATTTTGCAAAAATGGAAAAGAAATATTCCTTTTGAGAGCTTCCGTGTCGGGCGCTGCGTAAACGGTTCAAGTTACGCAACAATTATATACGACGGAATTATTCATCTTAAAAAGATCTAAAAAAAAGTCCGTGGTAGCATACGTCTATCTTTTAAAATTGGCTCACCTTTCTAATGGTAAGCTTACGCTTCACTCTCAACGCTCTGTCTCACGCAGACGAAGTTGCGCGAGTCTGCTAGTATCACGATAAAATAAGGAGTAAATATTGAGTCAAAATTTAATTTTAATTTATTGTTTGTTTATATCAAAATTCATCCGAAATTGTAAAGAGATACAACAAATTACAAGTAATAAATATCAACTTTGTTATTTATTAAGTTATACGAGTAAATATAGTATTTCGTATACAAAACGATGGGGTCGAAAGGTTCTCGAGTGGAGACCACGTACCGGCAAGCGTAGCGTAGGACGTCCACCCACAAGGTGGACAGACGACCTCATTAAGACCGTAGGATCGCGCTGGATGCAAGCCGCTTCCAACCGATTTCCTTATTTATCCGATCCGAGGTCTTATTGGAGATCTAGAGGGGAGGCCTATGTCCAGCAGTGGACTTGCAATGGCTGAGGATGATGATGTATAACATTTTGTCAATTGCATTAATTGATTTTTATTTATTTCACTAAAGTGGCAAACAAGCATACGGCCCGCCTGATGGAAAGCAGTAACCGTAGCCTATGAAACCCTGTAAGACCAGGGACTTCTGTTTCTGGATGTCGCCAGAATCAAATTGGTGGCAAATTGGTGATTCTGGCGGCATTATAATTTAATGACGAGCTCTATGGCGCCGTTGCGAGTGTCATTCTAATTGAACACGCAAGTTAAATAACGTCGACCGTAGCCTGTCCATTATCTCGTGCCCCTACGTGCTTCGGAAGGCATGTTAAGGCGTCGGTCCCTGCAGTTGTCATTAGATGACAGTCGTTTAGCTATGTCCGGCCGGCTTGAAAACACTGACGCCAAGGCGCGGTTAAGTAGCGTGGTGGAGTATGCTCTAAACCCCTTTGATTGAGGGGATACCCGTATCCCAGCAGTGGAATGAATAAGGGTCGATGACGACTTATTTAATAAATAATAATAAAAAGAAAGAATGTATTACTTCCCATAAATTCCGTTTTGAACTTTCCAGTTCGTAGTTGTATGGACGAACGCATTTGTTAACTTTTAGAGATTTCAGTAACAAAATTAAATGTATATTTATTAACACAAAAATGAGAGATAAAGCATTTTATTTGTTCCTTGAAACACATTATTATACCTACACGAGATTGCAAACTTAAATAAAATTATTATACTAGGATTATTCTTCTTCTTTGTTGCTCTTTTGTTGGGGAATGTACATCCACCTCACAGAATACCGCAGCCAAATAGCAATTCCCTTGACGGTAACCGCTCCACATCAGGCGGGCCGTATACTTGTCTGCCACTTGACGTAGTATAAAAAACTCTTTCATTTATTTGCCCTATATTATAATTGATATATGATATCGACGGTTAAAAGGTAAAGGGGCATAAGCGACATTTTGATCGGAAACAAGTTATGAATGCCATCCTACTTAAAATTTTCCGTTCTTTCTAATGCGCTTACTCCCATGGCTCTACTTTGACCATGGATGACTTTTCTGTCGTTTATGCCAAAGCAAAAAACAGCGTTTTCGAAGTATGCCTCGGAGTAACCAACGAAATACTAGGCATTTTTTGCCCTTCAGGTGCTTGTGCCCCTGTAAAAATTGTTTCAGTTTTGATTGATAGTCGGTAACGCGATTTTACTTTTAACTCGCGTAGACATTTCGGGCGCTTACGGCTCTTTACTATTACCCTCTGTTTTGAAAGCATATACAGCTATAATCATGTTGTTTGTGCTCTATTTCGTTTTGGTACGAGGATATCAAATGTATGTATAAGTAACTTATGCTGAATTACCTCACGAGGAAAATAAAATCAATTGACCTAAGTGACATAAAACCATATAAAACAACATGTAATTAAATTAATAAAAGTTCCCATTCATGACTTTATATTTTTATTCTTCAGTTGTTTTGGTTTTACCAATAAAAGATAATAAATAAAAAAGTTATGTCCATTTTTCTGTAATTTAAAATTTTGAACTGTCTGTCCAGAACAATTTAGTTTTGGACCCTTATAACCTTTTAACGGTCGATATGTAATAATGTAAGTTTAGAAAGTTCTAGGATCATTACTACATATTGTCGACTTAATAAAATAAACTGAAACTCTGTAGAAAGTTTACTGATAAGGGCTCCTACCGCCGAAGCTGAAGCCGATTACCGTCGGAATTTTTGGATGCGAAAATGAAACTACTGCTTAGATTATTGCTAATTATGTTTAGCTCAGTTGATAGAAACCCTACAGCTCTACCGACTAAGCTGAATATATTTGTCAATAACTTTAATCTAAGACCAATTTTTGGAATAAAAAAAAAACCGATGGTAATCGGCTTTTTTGATTGCGAAATTGTAACTTCATCTTAAACTAGTGCTAATATAGTAATAAGCTTAGTCGGTAGAGAAGGAAGCGCTCTACCGATTAACCAGAAGATGTTTATAAATTTAAACAGAAGTCTAATTTTAGCAACCAAAAAAACCCGATGGAAATGGGCTTCAACTTTGCCGATAGGCCCCCGAATTTATCAAATCAAAATATCTTTATTCCTTGGACTTTATAAAGCACTTAGAAACGTCATACAAAAAAAATATAGATAAGATGTATCATTGGTTTTTATTCCTGGCGTAAATAAAATAATACTTTGAAAATTATTTAATACTCGCTTCTAACCGCGACTTCGCGCGTGTTTACTTTTTAAAAAAAGTAATACTTCCTTACTAATACCTATTACTTATACTGTGCTAATACCTAACCTACCTAATAATACCTTTAAGAATATGTGTAAAAAGTTTCATGATGATTGGTTGAGTAGTTTCGGCGAGAAAGCGTAACAAACAAACTCACATTCATATTTATAATATTAGTATAGATAACGCACTAAAAGCGTGTGTAAATAAAACACAACTGTTTTAACGTTAAAACTTTATTAAAAAAGTTCATGAGAATGTTTCTTAATAATACGTTTTCTTATATCACAAAATATCAACAATAAAAAAATATTTACAGCAATCACATCATTTAACTGAGATTTACCTTTTATGTCGGTCATGGCTTTATTTGTGACCTTTCCAGTCCCAATCTTTATGCTCCTCTTGGCCTCCCTTGCTGCCGTGACCCTCCTCGTGGCCCCAGTACTCGTCCTGGCCTCCTTCATCATGGTGGCCCTTGTTGTCGTGATGATGCCCACCCTCCTCATGGAATCCTTTCGCGCCCTTCTCGTGTTCGTGAAAACCGCCATGCTTGTGGCCCTTGTGGAATTCACCACCCTTCTTGAACCCGCCTTCTTGATGGTGGCCTCCGTATCCTTCCTCAAAACCTGATTCTCCATGTTTATCATGGAAGTGTTTATCCTTCTTGAACTCATCTATTTTGTGTATACCATGATGCCCTTTAATGGAATGGCCTTTATGATAATGTCCTTTTTCTTCGAAACCTTGTCCTTTTTCACCTTTTTCTCCCTGATGGTGTTCTTCAAAATATCCATCGTCATGATGGTGGCCTTTCTTATGTCCTCCCTGTTCGCCGTAGTGTCCTTTCTGGCCTTCATGTATGGAATGTCCTTTCTTGCCGTGGTTCTGCTCGTGGTATCCTTTGTAGCCCTTTTGTTCGTGTCCACCATGCTCGCCGTGATGTTCACCGTAGTGCTCACCTCCGCCTCCTTTCTCCCACAAGTTTGATGCCGCTGCTACTAAATCAGCGTCTCTTTTATGGCGGGTGTTCTTGGCGCACGCCGCCGCTAGCACGACCACTAAGCACGCACAGACGAGGGCCCTCATCTTCTGTACTCTGGTTAATGTTGAGCAATGATTGCAAAATGATGCTTGTTACTGTTTTCTATCGGCTTATATAGTATTTGCCAATAACATTGTCGTTGTTTTTAATGTCAGGGTAACGACATAATAGCGGTCACAGACGCGTGGCTGACCTGAATTAGTTTTAGGTGACTTATTTGATTGAACGCGTAAACAGTGTATTCAATATGAAAGTACCTAATTAAATTTTTGCAACGCTTGGCAATGTCAGATTGACTCAGCAGCTGAAACAATGTTACTAAATTATCAAAGGAATAAATTACTGTGAAATTAAGTTTTGAGTTCATTTTATGTTTTGTTCACAATATCTAACAACACAATTATTGATTTTAGGAAATGTTAATTACAATTTCACTAATGAAATAACTGTGTAACTAAATTTTACCTACCAGTACTTAATATTAATTATACGGTGAATGAACACAACTCATGTTGTTTAGGTAAATTGATTACATTAAATATGATTCATTAAATTATAATTATGTAATTACGTGAAGTAATAACCCATTGCTCAGGACATATCTCAATTACTCTGTGTCGCTATACTGTGTCTATAATGGGCAAAATATCAATAAATATTTCCACCTATAAAATTTAAATTTCTGATTGAAAACAACTTAGTATTGTCTTTGCCCTCGTCAAGATAACCGATGATCTAAAGTGAAATATACATGATAAACTTTTTATTATACTCATCCCGTTGGACTTCTCCAACGCTTTTAATATGGTCGACTAAGATATTTTGGCCACCGTTCTTCATCGAATCAAACTTTCACTCATAGTTTCAGTCTCATCTTAGCGGTAGATCTCAACTAGTGAAGGTCGAGGGCAGGAAATCTGTCTGGTGTGGGCATAGTGCTGGTGTTCCACAGGGTGGTGTGCTTTCACCTGTGAAGAAAAGTCTCCAACTTCATTGACAATATCCGTCCTCTCTAAAGTCCTGTTTTCATTTGTATACTAACTACTTACAAATATATATATTACACCACTAAGGTGACAAACAAGCATGCGGTCCGCCTGATGGAAAGCAGTTACCGTAGCCAATGGACGCCTATAACACCAGAGGCATCACATGCGCGTTGCCGACCCTGTAAAAACCTTTTTACGCCCTTTTTGAAGAACCCCATGCTGTAGTCTCCTGGGAAAACCTCAACAGGCAGTTCATTCCACAGCTTGATAGTACGTGGAAGAAAATTTCTCTGGAACCGCACAGTACATATACCGCTGCCTCACTAGAAAACTTCTCAAATGCTATCAATATAGTAAATTCGGATCTCAGCACTATTGCAAGGTGGGCCGAGAATTTCGGTTTCAAAATTAATGCAGTGAAATCTCAAGCAATAGTAGTATGCAGCTGTCATTTTGTGTATTATCTATCTCGGGTAGTAAGTTTTCTTATGAAGGTGTTGAGGTGTTACCGGTGTTCTATTAAAATTTAAAATTATTGATCTAGAATTCAAATGAGTAATTAGAGAGACGTCCCTGTCATCGTCCGTTACTAAATCGACCGACGATCTGATGCAAATGGCACAAAACCGTTCATTGTGTAAGGATAAGAAGGATTATTATCCTGCGTTTAGCAGTGGACGCCCTTTGGCTAAAATAATGATGATGATGAATACATTGCCAATTTTAATATTTCAAGCTTTTATTTTTTATTTAACGTGGGATGGCAAACAAGCGTCTGATGTCAATTGGTTACCGTTGCAACATGAAATATCACCCCCGCTGCCAACTTAGCAACTACTTCCTTTTTGGTGAACTCACTCATTCGGAAGAACATAACAACTCTCGAGGGAATTAATATTTGGCTGTAGTGTTCTGTGAGATGCAGGGTACTACCCCAGTCAGGCAGTTTAAATTACGCTGTGCCCTACCTCTCTTTTCGCCAGCGCTTCGTTTGTCAGACAGCAGGATGCACCACATGAAGGTGAGGTTTTGGTTCAAAGATGTTGATGAACCTTTAAAATTTACAGACCTAAGTTTTTGACAAAAATCCTTTATAGAGGTAGAATGACGTAATCTAATTGAGTCGTATCAACAAGAGAGTATTTGAATCTAAAAGTAGCTGCAAAACTGTGTTAGCTTAGGGTGGCAACAAGAGTGGCAACTTGCCAGTAATGCCTCTGGTGTAAGGATTTTCGTATCTGCTTACCATTAGGCTGCGTGCCTGATATTTGCTTGTTACCTGTTGTTTGATTTTACTAAGCTCGAGTGCTGTAAAAGTCATAGAGATTTTGTGAACCTGGAACCTATTATTCTCGGGCAAGTCTGCATAATTTTCCAAATTGACAATCTATATAAAAAAAGAAAGAAAAATATTCATTTTTCATCAAACGTAAAGCTAAATAACACACGAAAAAATCAATACGGATGTGAATCGAGAGCCATTATTGGTCCAAAATTGAAGCGCAGGTATTTATTTTGTACTTGAGGTACTGTTTTTCAGTTCACAAAGACAAAAAGTAATGTCAGATCGTATGCTTGTTCTTTATTTTTTTTATTTTTTTTTATACCACCAGTGTGGTAAACAAGCATACGGACCGCCTGATGGAAAGCAGTTACCGTAGCCTATGAACGCCTGTAACACCAGAGGCATCACACGTACTCTAATAACGTAAAAGTATTACTTATGACAAATGTAAGAAATCTAATTCCCACAGGACTGGCTTAGCCTAGTGCGGGTAATTATGTTAAATGTAACGCCTGTAAAATATTATGGAATAAAGTATTTGTATTGTATAGTATAGTAAATATAAAACGTCTTCTACTACTTTCTATACTTGTTATATTTTTCTGATACCAAGGGCTCTGCCGCCTAAGCTGAAGCTGATTACGACCGGATTTTTTGATTCACCTTAAATTAGTGTTCATAGTAATAAATAAGCTTAGGCTACTAATTAAACTGAAGATGTTTATCACAAATTTAAACCACCACGTACCAGGGGGTCTACCGCCTTAACTAAAGCCGATTCCCTTCGAATATTTTGATTTCAAAAATACTTCTTACGTTTTAGTTATTGACAAACATCTTCAGTTTAGTACCTACTCTAGAGTTACTACCAGCTAATCTATACACAAGTCCCATAAATCTAAGCTGAAGGTTGATTTTCCCCATCAAAAAATTCGGTGGGAATCGAAATCAGCTTAGCCGGTAAGGCCCTAGTTCTTCACAATAAATCTATTTCAAACTGATTTGTCATAAGACTTCCTACCTATTGTTACTACATGCCATTTTAACGAGAGGAATTTTACTTTACGTGATACTTCGATAGCATTATGATAACCTCTTGCTACTATTGTTTTTTGTACGTAATTACCATATAATATATTTATGTTATATCCAGCAGTTATGTTATATATCTTATATCCAGCAGTGGGTAGATACAGGCTGATGATGATGATGATATTTATGTTGTTGTGCAGAAAAAGAAACGATTTTTTTTTAGCGTAAACACCAGTAGTTGAGTGATTTTACTACGAATACTCTTTTACGCAACACCAACATAGATATAAAGAGGACGACGGTATAATCAGTGTTCATTTCTGCAGCAACCCGTCGGCACTTCAACACTACTACTACTAGTTCAGTTTTATTTTGTAAATAATGGCGACCTTGCGGCATTGATTGTACTAGTTCGCTGCCAACTGCAGCGACTCGTTTTTTTTAAAAACCAATTTACTATTTTTTTTTTATACTATGGACGTTTGCGATACCATCACTCACTATCACTACTTCGAAAACCGAAAACCAAAATAATTTATGTATTATAATTATATTATAAAAATGTCAGAAACATTGATTCAGTGAACTTGTGAATTGAATTGTGTTTGCGTTATATCTAGCACGTTTTGTCAAAATTCGAAGAACGGGTCTAGATAGATTATCAAGTTAAGGGGACGTCAGTCGTCAATGTCGAAGTAAAGGGTTTAGTCGTAACCATTTCTCTCGCAATATAATACTTAAATTAAGTTGTTTTATTTTTACAAAAGCTTGGAATTCATTTTAGCCGTTTTTTAGAATAATTAATAAAAGTAAAAAAAAATTCAAAGATTACTTAAACTATCACCTTAAATTTAGTTGCAACCACACTATTTGCTAATTACTTTTTGATGTCGAATGCTGTGGAATAGATGTACCTATTCAACAATTATCTAGGGAGCCATCTGAAGTGTCGGTATATCTCGTGGCATCCACTTTAGGACCCCCCCCCCCCCCCCTATCTGCAATCGCTGACCTATGTCTACCACTTTGGTTCTCCGTCGAATTTCTTCGTTCTAGATTCGATGCAAGCATTGCCGTCTCCGTCGCTCGCTGTGCGATAATCTGTGAACTTAGACTAACGGTCGGCGTCCAAGTCTCTACACCGTAGGTCATAGCGGGGAGGACGCACTGATTGAACACTTTGATCGTCAAGCATTCGGGTATATCTGCGGTGAGAACATGCCGAAGCTTCCCAAAAGTTGCCCAGCACAGTCGAATGCATCTATAGATCTCTTAGTTGAAATTACCCCGGCCCAGCTGTATGGCCCTAGGTAGACGTAGTCTTTACCCATTTCAATAGCTGTATTTTGTACGGTAACCGTGCTAGGGATGATGAAGTCGTTGTACATAACTTTTTGTTTTATCAAAATTCTTCCCCAACCACACAAATCGAGAAGCAGCATTGCATTTAGCATTCGGCTGAGATCCTCCAGCGATCCAGCCATTATGACTACGTCATCGGCAAATCGCAAGTGTGAGATGTACTCGCTGTTCACAATGATGGACTGGAAGACAAGGGCTTTCAGTCCAGCGTTTTAAATACATCTTCTATTTGCAGCGGTAAACAGTTTCAGGGAGACGACATCCTCTTGACGTAACTCCCGCTGCAGTTGAATAGGATTAGACTGCTGGTTCCGGACAGTCATTGTCGTAGCGTTTTAGCGCGATATATTAATTGCGGATCCAGCATTGCAATCCCTATATGTGGCATATCTTTTATAGTTTTGTCTGGGCTAGACTCAGGTAATCGTAAAACATTTCGGCATTTACATACATTCATTTATCAATTAATAAACAATAAAAAAAAGAATCTTTGGGGGTCCTGTGACACATGTGAACATTAAAACTATTTTGTGTAGAAAATAGCGTTAGAATGCACGCTACGAGGGAGTTCGTCAAATCGAGAGGGCAAGTGCGTGGCAACGCGTTGACACGCTTCCAATCGGCCGGACCTGCTGCATTAGATAACTCACACCAAAAATTTGTGCGAAGTTATGAAGTGAGGAATGAGAATTACAAAGTAAAAAACGTTTTTTTTGTATGATAAAACTTAATTAAATGATTATAAATCGATAATGATATAAACCATATAGAATACCGATTTATAATTAATGATTATAAAGCGGTGTTTCTATCGATATGTAACGGTCAAATCTCATAACCAGTCAGCTCAAATTTTGAGTGCCAAAACCACTTTTGAGTACGAAACGCAGTCAATAGTCGGTTTGACTAATATGTTCTTAGTCATAGGTCATTATTGAAAAAAATAGATAATAGATCGACGTCGAGGCAACCGTAGCTTGCTTGTCTGTAAAAATATAATTATAGTTTTTTTTTTACATAAATAATTATTGTTGTTGTTATCTCTTTATTGTATAAACTTTATACATATAGCAATGTATGTTGTAATATAAATAATGGCAATCTATAAAGGCATATTTATCCCCATTAGAGATCTCTTCCAGCCAACCATGTTTAGGCTATTAATGCCTTATTTGACCAACAAGGCATTAAAAACCTAAACCTTACCGCAGCTTATGGAAGCCTGCAACACCGAGTGAATGAATGAATGAATGAATGAATGAATGAATGAGTGAGTGAATGTATGGATGAATGAATGAGTGAGTGAGTGAATGAATGAATGAATAAATGATTGAAGGAATGAATGAATAAATGATTGAAGGAATGAATGAATGACATATATAGGCCGGTGCAACATAGTGGAAACGTCAGGAAATAATAAAGGCATGTAAAAATACCTAACATGCATGATCGCGTTAATTCCCGTAGTTATTATAATTTTAATCATGCAATGCGAAAGTTCAAAACTTGTTATTCCTAACAACTTTTAAACTTTCGCATTGCATGATTAAAATTGATATAGCAAACCGCTACAAGTATGAAATATTAATATAACGGGAAACCTACATAATGTACGAATATTACGTTATAATATTTTAATATTATTTACGTCGGTGAAAACCGCTTTATCATATTTACATTTGTTAAATCCGTATAATAACCGCGATGCACGTGTTCATTAAATTATTAGCATTTATTGATGGCATCCGAATTAGGGATGGTAATGGGATTGGTTTTACTATGTCAAATATTCACGTATGTACCTAAAGTTACTCTGAATATAATTTTGTTTGGCAGGAAATATTTACATCCCTTACTTTTATAATTTTCAGTTTATAGATAGTTTTAATTCGATATTCATCCTACTGCTGCCGGATACCGGGCTCTTTTTAACCGACTCATAACAAGGAGGAGGTTCTCAATTCAGCTGTATTTAAAAAAAAACATGTTACTTAATTACTCCGTGATTTATAAACCGATTTGAAAAAAAATTTTTTTATTTGAAAGAGTACATACTTCCAGATCGGTCCCATATTTTTTTCATCATCACCTGTATCTACATATACATAAATGTAGAGTAGTGTTTGGAGTAGGTTTTTTTTTGTTAAAATTATCAATCAAACTACTACGTACTCTCTCACGCTGCTTAACTGCGGGTTGGCGGATGCCAGTGTTTCTAAGCCCCCCCCCCCCCCCCCCCCCCCCCCCCAAGGATCACTGACTTGGCTTAGCAACTGTTTTTAATTACAGTAGGCGAGACGGACCGGGATTTGTTATTTTTAGGTGGTCTGTCTGTTTACATTTGGTTACAATTACAGAACAAATAGTTTTTGATTTTCTGAGTTAATGAAATCCTAATCAAATGAAGGCCGATTACTGGCTGGGGGCCGCAAACTTCATTTTGTGTTTTAACAAAATCTGGTTGTTTGCGGGTACTATTGAATGTACCTACTATGAAACTAAGGGAAAATGGCAAAGTCACCGGAAACCAGTTTTAACAGCACACAATAGAAACCTTTTTGATTTCTGTAAGACAGCAAAAGAAAATTTTGCCCTTTAATGTGTCGTCTCTAAAATCGCCTAGTTCCAAGATTACTCAGTTTGCTATTAAATCCTTCGCGGATAGTATTTTTAACCAACTAGAGTAAAGAAGGAGACTTATTATCCGACTATGCATATCGGTAATCATTCTTTCGGTACCTTGCTTTATCAAGTACAAAGGTGGGATTATCCCTTACAGGGGATCCCAGCCAACTTTAGAGTGTCTGAAAGGATTTCACGAATAGGCAATGGGAGTACCCAACATTTGTGCGATATAGCAAATAAGCTAAAATATATCACTACATAGTATAAAACAAAGTAGCTTTCTCTGTCCCTATGTCCCTTTGTATGCTTAAATCTTTGAAACTACGCAACGGATTATGATGCGGTTTTTTTTAATAGATAGAGTGATTCAACTGGAAAGTTTATATGTATAATATATGCATAACATAGTAGAAAAACACTGATAATTTAGAGGTTTCTAATGTGATGTCGTAAATAAACACATTTTTTTGCTCTTTCATTGCAAACGCTGGCTGAACCCAACGAGATAGATCAAAATAATGTAGTACAGTATTGTTCACCTTAAAATGGTCTACAAAAAAGTTCGCGGTGGTATATGTCTATCTCTTAGTGGTAACACACAATAACCGTTATTTTATCCTTTGCTTTTTACAAGAAATAATGCCTTATTTACGAAACGATTTTAAGCAATACAGAATTAATCCTTATCCAATTAAGTACCTTAAATACATTGCGCATTTAATATAGATCAATATGGCCCTTCACAGCATGTAATTTAAATGAATAGTTTAGAAGATATTACACATTTAAAATGCAGGGACATAACGGCTGTGGCGGTACCGGCCGCGGAGCCGGCGGCGTGTGCCTATAACTGGGGAAGGACTGGATAGGACAAAGCGCAAAGACCTTCTGTAGTACATTTAATATCAGCATTGCACCCGTGCGAAGCCGGGGCGGGTAGCTAGTACTATATAATTTAAAGAGTACACGAAAGTATACATATTCGTATAAACAACATAAAACCTTTGAAACATAATAGTGAGGCATTTTATATTGTAATACATCGACAGTTGAGAATCAAGATGGTGTCAACATGATATGATTGGATTGCTATTCAGGGCAGATCGATTGCCCTGAACTCCTAGGACAGCTAGCAATCCAGACGCCCAAGTTTCGCACGTCACAGGCCTTTGTTACACGCACCTTGAGTTCACAATGAACAGAATTCAGTATTGTATCGTTTGGTCTATATGTATAATGTACCACTAGATATATTCGGATTTAGCCTTGTTCGACTGTTCTAAAAATAAAATTAAAATGGAAATAATGAAAATTCATCGTCTTTAGACAGTGATAGCAGTACGTCGCGACGCATGTTATACTACGTCGGGTGGCAGACAAGCATACGGCGTGCCTGATGTGAAACGGTTACCGTAGCCATATTAACGCTCGCAACATAAAATATAGCTCGCGCGCCACCACCCCTGCTGCCAACGCACCATCTCCTTCCTTTCTGGTGACCTCACTCACTCGCAGGAACACAATAACCCTCAAGGCAATTGTTATTTGGCTGCTGGCTTACGCTCCCTACCTCTCGTTTCGCCAGTGCTTCATTTGTCAGTCAGCAGGGTGCACCGCGAACAGGTGAAGTTGACTCACTCGCAGGAACAACCTTCAAGGGAATTGTTCATTGACTCATGTGTAATGTTCATTGAACAATTTCTCTTGAAGGTTGTTCCTGCGAGTGAGTGATGTCACCAGGAAGAAAGAAGTTGCTGCATTGGCAGCGGGGGTGGCGCCGTGCAAGTTGTGAGCGTTTATATGACCACGCTAACCGCTTGATATCGGGCAAGCATACAGCTTACTTAAAACAAAACCTGACGTTGTATAAAATAATTGTAAAATTGTAAAAATACTTTCCCAATTGGGTTTATAAATACGCTCTTTTGCCGGAGACTTTTTGGCTAGTCAGCAGATCTAAAGATCCTAGAGACTCTTACACCCCAAAAAAGAATGAAGCAAAATAAATGTAATGTACCAAACATTATTAATAACTTCTGCGGTATTTCCAAACAGTTACGACATGGGAGCCTTCAAAAACAGAGTCTTTATTTCCTTTAAAAGGCTGGCCACAGATCGGCGACCCCTTGGTGTTGCTGATCTCCATGGGCGGTGGTGATTGCTTTTCCCCAGGTGACCCACATGCTCGTTTGCCCCCCTCTCATATATAAAAAAATATATGGTACAGTCAAGTATAGGATATTGATGTAAATTAAACATTTGCAAATGCAATTGCTATCAAACCGGAAATTGTTTCTATTTCAATCCCAGATGTTTCTCCGTGAGTAGTATATTTCGACTTTGGTACAGTCAGCAGTTGAAGGCTCTATCTATCCTTTGTAGTAATGGAGAAACAGCACAGGGATCTAACTGACGTGACTGGTTTCATTCAGGTGGCTCTGACATTCTTATTATAGCCTAACCTTTCTCACATATCTATTCAATGACTTTGTATTAATTTAATATACAAAAACATCGCAAATAAAAATGTATTTATGTATTGAGATGAGCTCGATGGTCAAATGGCTAACAATGGCCATTTTGACTCCGAGTTCGCGGGTTCGATCTCCGCACAAGACAAATATTTGTGTGCATGAAAATATCTGTTTGTCTTGGTCTGATAGTTTCCTATGTATAAGTTCACAAAAAAAAAGTACATTTATCAGTTGGCTAGTACCCATAACACTAGCTTTGCGCTTAATTTGGGCCTAGATGGCGCTGTGTAAATTATCCAGAAATATTATTTATAATAATTAACTTAGAATTGAAAATCAACTGAAGCTAAGAAATTGAAGAGGCGACATGATAGTTGCACCCCGGCGCGCCACAACCACGACGGACGGAAGCTATTAATGGAATTGGAATTGTCGCCGCCCAGCTCCACGTTCTCCTCAATTGATTTTCATAGACAAGTATTGTCATTC
The DNA here is from genome assembly GCA_937001555.2 of Hypsopygia costalis. Taxonomy (NCBI): domain Eukaryota; kingdom Metazoa; phylum Arthropoda; class Insecta; order Lepidoptera; family Pyralidae; genus Hypsopygia; species Hypsopygia costalis. The sequence goes on along the minus strand of OW443338.2, from coordinate 22,474,414 downwards.
CGCCGGAGAGGCGGTCCTCGGGGTCGGCAATTGTCGTGATATGAAAAGCAGGTGGATCGACCTTACGTGCCTTGAATACTAAACGTTCTATTATCATCTCATTGTAGCGAACGGAGACTTAAATATTTTTATCTCGTCTACATTTAACTTTATTTGATTCAGACTCTCTGATTCATCTTGATCAAATTTCTTGATTGGTACAGTATTATTTAAATATATTCAATACAAATTCTTTATTTGCGAGAGTACAGTACATTATGTTCTTAAGTTATTACAGATCATCATGAGTGAGGTCACCAGAAAGATAGGAGATGCTGCGTTGGCAGCGGGGCTGGCGGCGCGTGAGCGATATTTTATGTTGTGAGCGTTAATATAGTTACGGTAACCGCTTCACATCAAGCGGGCCCGATGTAGAATAAAAAAAAAACTGTTATAATAAAGTATGTGCAATAATGAATGAGATGAGAACGGGAAGATTCAGCCACAGAGAATGGGCGGGCCGCACAAAAAAAAATGGGTTGCACTCCGGGAGTGCCGGCAGAAGTGAAAACTTAAATAAATATTTCTGGACAATTTACACAGCGCCATCTAGTCCCAAATTAAGCGCATAGCTTGTGTTATAGGTACTATAAAAATTGATAAATGTACTTAAATACATTTTTTTTTGTTAATACATACTTGTATTACATAGAAAACACCCAGACCAAGACAAACAGACATGTTCATGCACACAAATGATTGTCTTGTGCGGGAATTGAACCCGCGACCTCGGAGTCAAAGTGGCCATTGCTAACCATTCGACCACCGAGCTCGTCGACTTAAACATTAACGTTGTACATTTTTGAATATTTTGGAATGGTTATGGAATAATTTCTCACGAACTGCTTTATTTATCAGTATAAAATCATTTATGTGGTAAAATACAATATTCAGTTATTGCGCTATCGTACACAAACATGACAATTTATATTACATTAAAAATAAACAGCAGGAGGAGGCAAACATTTTCGCCGCGCGGTAGAAAGAGAGGATATCACTTCCTGTCCTACGCCGCGCCGGCGCGGTCTACGCTCCCTCCGTCTTACGAATTTTCGATCAGACCACGTGTCCTGACGCGAGTTTAACATGTTTTACCCATCCCATAAAGTGCACAAAATCGCCTTTTCGCCTTCTTTGGTTAATACCGTCGAATCATCATACGTTGTCAATAAATGAATCGATCGCAAATATTTACTGTGTTAGCAACTGAGAAATTATTTGCACAACTACGATACGGCTTTGTCTTAGTCAATATCGGATTAACTACGTAACGAACGTGTCCGGCAGTTAACTGTGTTTCAGACAAAGTTCACCGGTACGATTGCATTTGCTTAGTATTTAGAACCACACGATGAGCTGCAAAAGACCTCGCGGGCGGTCACCTACCCGATGGTCCGACCAAAACAAGAACCTCACTGGTCTTCCTATTATCAGCGCCTTGAGACGGGCGGAAGATCGGTTAGCATGGAAAGAGCTAGTTATCCGCTCCACAGACTCTCCACAGAGTTCTCAGGATGGGCACGACCTTCAATAATGATGTACGCGATGAAGAAGAAGAGAAGAAGAGAAAAGAAGATGAGCTGCAGTACAAAACCTGGGGGCCTACCGCCTAAGCTGAAGCCGATTTTTATCTCGGGATCGGGATATTTGATTGCCAAAATCGGATTTTTGTATAAATTTGTCATAAACATCTTCAGCTTCCCCAACCCGTTTGGCCAGCGTGGGGAGTGTAGGCCAAATCCTACTTCCGTCTAGGACGGACGAGAGAGGGTCGTGCTCCTGTAGTGGAGACTAAAATAGACCTGATGATGATCTTCAGTTTAATTGGTAGTCGATTCCATCCCTATTTGCTTCCTGCCCTATCTGTTTTTTATTGCTACGTGCTGTCTGTGATGACAAACAGCATTGAGAGGTGATTCTTTTTTTTATACTACGTCGGGTGGCAGACAAGCATACGGCCCGCTTGATGTGAAGCGGTTACCGCGCGGCGCGGAAGCGATATTTTATGTTGCGAGCGTTAATATGGCTACATATTAACGCTCGCAACATAAAATATCGCTCCCGCGCCGCTACTCCCGCTGCCAACGCAGCATCTCCTTCTTTTATGGTGATCTCGCTCACGCGCACGAACACAACAACCCTCAAAGGAATTTGTTATTTGGCTGCGAAAATTCTGTGAGGTGGAGGTACATTCACCAGTCGGGTAACTTATAATTATGCTCCCTACCTCTCTGTTCGCCAGAGCTTCGTTTGTCAGTCAGCATTGGCTCAAAGATTTTGATGAACCCCTTACACCCCAAAAAATTCCTTGCCATATTACTCAATGATTCTTACAAATAAATTTGTTTTGTCGTCTTTTGGCGACGCTTCCGTTACCAGGTCTCAAAGTGTTGAAACAATATAACGCCCCCAATTAAAAACATAACATCTATTATTTCATTTAAAAAACTTATAAATTAATTTACTAATGCTTGGCCGTGTGGTTTCCGGCAGACTATAATAGAATCACTCCGTCTCTTCCCGTGGATGTTGTACAAGGCGACTAAGTTAAATAAATTATAAAACATCGATCTTGCCTCCCCAACCCGTCTGGCCAGCGTGGGGAGTGTAGGCCAAATTCCTCCTGTCTGGGACGGACGAGAGAGGGTCGTGCTCGTGTTGTGGAGACTAAAATGACCTGATGATGATGATGTTGATACTACTATAATAAACTACTAATAAATGTGAATGCGAGTTTGTTTAGTAGCCTTCACGGCGAAACTACTCAACCCATAATCATGAAACTTTGTACACATATTCTCATAGGTGCAATAGACTTTTAGATTCAGGCGAGCAATAGACTTTGTATTACAAGCATCTAGAAATCTACGGTAAACGTTTTACATCAGGCGGGCCATATGCTTTGGCACCAATTCAATTCAATTAACAAAACTAAAACACCAATATCAATCGATCACCATTCAACCGCAGCACACTCTTCTGCCTCCATGTGCACTGGACCGGCGACAGCATGACGCAAGACGTTATTCGGAACCAATTTATTCAATCATGAGTTATTGAAAGAAACGGGGCGACGGCTTCGCAACTACACCTTGACCTGAGTTGCCCTTGACTTCGGTGAAAACAGTCGCGACTTTGCTGCGCATATCATCCCTTTGGACTGTAACTGCGAAATTAAACTAGGCCCGTCTCTAGCCCACGGGGCCGAAATCGAGGTTGATTAAAGCGAGTAGATTCGCTGAGTGTATGTTTTCCATTGATTTCGATGGAAAATGTATTCGATGAATATTCCTCAAGGACAAGATTGATCTTATTTTTTTTTTCGACATAAACCTCAAGCATGTCGTGGTGTTTAATAGTGACACGTTTTATCAAAATCGGTTCAGTGGTTTTGGAGCCTATTCTTTTTTTTATACTACTTCGGGTGGCAGATAAGCATACGGACCGCCTGATGTAAAGCGGTTACCATAGCCATATTAACGCTCGCACCATAATATATGGGCCACGCACCGCCACCCCGCTGCCAACGCAGCATTTGCTTCCTTTATGGTGACCTCACTCACTCGCATGAACACGACAACCCTCAAGGGAATTGTTATTTGGCTGCGGTATTCTGTCAGGTACATTCCCCAGTCGGGTAGCTTACAATTACGCTCCCTACCTCTCTTTTCGCCAGAGCTTCGTTTGTCAGTCAGCAGGATGTACCGCGTGCAGGTGAAGTTGGCTTTGGTTCAAAGATGTTGATGAACCACTTACACCCCAAAGTATTAATTTCCAAGAGTGACTTTTCGGCGTGTTTAAGCGTTCCGTTTGATCCGTTCGCTCCACTCGAATATAACGAGATCGGTCTTCGATCATTACATTAATGAAGAGACCAGTGGTCGAATGGCTACTAATATCCACTTTGACTCCGGGTCTCAAGTTCCATCCCCGCACAAGACAAATATTTGTGTGCATGAATATGTCTGTTTGTCTTGGTCTGTGTGTTCTATGTATTATAGTATATATTATAATAAATAAGTATATATTTACAAAAAAAATGTATTTATGTATTATATCAGTTCTGAAGTACCCATAGTACAAGCTTTGCTTAGTTTGGAACTAGATGGCAGTGTGTAATTTGTACCGGAATATGTATTTATTACATCCAATAGATAAGAGTCGACTTTATTTCAATTTTCAACATACTCGTACAATAATAAACAAGTCATAATAAATCAATACGTACAGTTAAGGGTTATAAAAGCAGTATCTTTAACATTGAATAATATGTGTATTTTTTTAGCACCACTAAGGTGGCAAACAAGCATAAGACCTGCCTGATGGTAAGCAGTCATCTCAGCCTTTGGAAGCTTACAACAACAGAGGTATCACTCAAGCTTTGCCGACTTTGTAAAAACTCCTTCATGCCGAACGTTTTGAAAAACCCCATGCTGTAGTCTCTTGGGAAAACCTGGGCAGGTAATTCATTCCATAACCTGAGAGTTTGTAGAAGAAAACCTATTTCGAACCGCACAGTTTGAGACAATCTCGATCCCAATGTGTGAGGATGAATTTCCGGGCGATGGCGAGCGGTGCAATTGTAGAAGGCTGTAGGCATAATATTAAAAAAACCGGCCAAGTGCGAGTCTGACTCGCGCACGAAGGGTTCCGTACCACTATCTATAAAAAAAAACCGGACAAGTGCGAGTCGGACTCGCCCACCGAGGGTTCCGTAGGTACGTAGTATCATTATTAAATTTGATATTTTTCATTATAAATAAGAAATAATGCGTCGAAAAAAAAATATATATATTTTGCAATGTGTACATCAAGCCCTTTCATATGATACCCAATTTGAACTAGTAGTTTCAATTTGAAATTTCGACACCCTATAAAAAATATAGACCCCCTATTTTTTAAGATCTATTTACAAATGTATAGTTTTGAGATTTATTCCTGTACTTGTAGTCAATAACGATGTTACTTGCCAAATTTCATAGTTCTAGGTCAACGGGAAGTACCCTATAGGTTTTGATTCCCTTGAGTGTGTCGAAATATGCGTTTTTTGCTGAATAAACGGCCGTAACTTTTTTCCACGTTAACTTAGCAGTTTGATTTTTTTTTAACTTCATGGGACCGTAGACCTGAGTTTACAGTTCAAATTTCAGCTTGATACCTCCACGCATTCTCGACATAGAAATTCTTGACAGACAGACAGACAGACAGACAGACAGACAGACGGACAACAAAGTGATCTTATAAGGGTTCCGTTTTTCCTTTTGAGGTTCGGAACCCTAAAAACGGTAAAAAAATCACGTTTGTTGTTTGAGAGCCCCTCTTAAATATTTGTTTTATTTTTATTTAATTATTTATTTTTAAAGTGAATGCATAATTAAATATTATGTGAGCATTTCAAGTGTCTACCTATTGCAGTTATCAATTGCGAGCAAAAATGAGCAAAAAAATTATAGGTGATCATCAATAGTTATCTCTCAGTATAGAGAAAGATAGATAGAGAAAGATATTGCATCTTACTTTAAGAACGTAACTTTTTTTTACATACACTTAATTTCTACTAACATTGTGGCTTCTATACTTAGCAATAAACTTCTATAGGTATTTAGCCATTCGGAAAAACTAAAATAATTGAAATAGTAGTTTTAATTTTCTCACATATTCTCCCATTAGGTATATTATTGACGAGCTCGGTGGCATAGCGGTCAATGACGCGGCTTCGACACCAACGCTCGTGGATTCGATTCCTATTTACGTATGTTTATCAGTTGTCTAGTACCCATAACACAAGCTTCGTTTACTTTGGGGCTAGTTGGCGCTGTGTAATTTGTCTCACAATATTTATTTATTTATTATTATTATGTATCTCTCTTAAATCACGGGTCAAGCCCGGTCATTTGATAGGCGTGCGAGGGGATATGGATCCAACGCGTAGAGGCGCCTTTGAGAAGTTTGATGTAATGTTGTACGCCCGCCGTGACCCGCTCCAGGATATGTCAATGGAACGACATACCTATGAGCAGGTCTCGGCAGGCGTTGAGACTATTGCGAAGTGTGATGGAAAATAAATGGCTTATGGAGATGAGATCTGGTTGAACTTAATATCGGGCTATTACAGAAGAGGGACGGACGCCTGCTATAACTGCTTTTATTGCTAGTTATTTGCGGCAGGCGGTGGCTTGCCACTCACTAGATGGGCCCCCGAAATGCCAGGAAAACGGCCGGGGGCAACACCGGTGTGAGTGACTCAGGGATGTCGAGAGGTGTGCTGCGCTTTCTCCGAAGTTACTCGCGGCGTGATGCTCTTTAACACTTCCACCCCTGGAGCATATACTTCCATAACTGGAGCATATCATATATATAGCATATTTCTTTTTAATCACGGGTCAAGCCCGGTCATTTGATAGGCATGCGCGGGGATATGGATCCAACGCGTAGAGGCCCCTTTGAGAAGTTTGATGTAATGTTGTACGCCCGCCGTGACCCGCTCCAGGATATGTCAATGGAACGACACACCCATGAGCAGGTCTCGGCAGGCGTTGAGACTATTGCGAAGTGTGATGGAAAATAAATGGGCTATGGAGATGAGATCTGGGTGAACTTAATACCGGGCTATTTCAGAAGAGCATATTTATTATTATTATTTATTATTTTTCTCTAGAATTTCATGCATTAGTTTGAATCGTTTAATTTGATTTGAAATCTTGATTTTCATAATAAACTTTGCTGAGCAGCCCCTTGTACGTTTGGTCGGCTGCAAACAATGAGATGATCATTATAAAACATCATTGGCTGCAAACACCAAACATCTATTTACCCAGCTCGTTGATTCGGAATATTACAATTGATTTAACAGAGTTGCGGCCAGCGAGCTAACAAACGATGTTTCGATGGAAAGTTTCATCTCGTTTCGAAATCCAACCTATTATTGCATTTTCGTGTAGGGAAATGTTGTTTTACACGAGAACAGTCAGTATCATCATTATATTAATGCGTGAAGCAAAAACTTTCTAACACTTTTTATGAAAATTGCGCGGACGGAGGGGTTATGAAATTTCGCTCACTTATAGTTTATATAGAGAAGAAGAATGTTAATATTTTTTTTTAAGATTATGCATAAAAAATAGATAAATAAAAAAAAAAAAACATTACACACACTACCACGTATTTAACACACAGATACTTATATTTTTGTTTATTGTTAAAGTCATAATTTAAATTAATTAGAGTCGAATTTCGACCAATGAACGACCACTAGTATTTATGACGTCCAGTGAAAGAATAATGAAAAGCAGTAGAGGCCAAGTCAGTTCTAGAAAACCTTTTTGGTCAAGCAATTTGATTAAAAAACACACAACGGTGTCCTTATCGCTAATGGGTATTTTCTAAACGATCTTGTTAGAGGTTTCGTTTTAATATTAAAGATTTAGGGTAGGGGACTAATATTATTTAGTAAGAAGGTACCGCAGTGCAAAAACGATTAGTGGCCACAAAAGCTACATTGTGAATAATGTAGGACATAAAACAGCTTTGTTGTGTAAAAATGTGACTGGTATGGCCCCCATTATTTTTAATAAATTACCAGATAGTTTTAAGGTTTTAGATTTTGTAACATTTAAAATTAAATTGAAATTATTTTTGACTAATAAATACTATTATATTAAATATTAAAAGAATATTTAGACGATAATGTGACGGAATTTTATTGACATTTATATAAATCTTTTTTTATTTTTTATGTAAACATATATTAAATTATTGTATGTCCATAAGGACAGGGCATAGTGATACATTACTTGTTACAATTGTACCTTAATATCTACCTGTGTTCCACAATAAATACATTTTGATTTGATTTGATTTGATTTGTAACTACATATTAATTGAACGTTAACCATTTATTTTTAAGAAAAGAGAGAAGTGATCGAGCATTTGTGAGACGTACACAGTGATAGTAGATGTAAAGTAGAGCGTTTACAGGCTAATTGGTTAGGTAGTTGGATTGAGAACTGAGAATGGTTTGGATTTAAACTGGCAGTAGTAAGATGGCGAAGAATATACCTAACTAGCATGTAGTGCTCATCTGAAGTGGCAGTGGTCAGGCGTCTGGTTGCATCTGCCGATTCAGCGATGTCAAATGTGGAGCAAAGCCTCCAAAGTAGAAGGCCCGTATAAAGCATAGTTCTCCCCCTCCCGACGCCCCTCAAGATGGGTCCATCGATGGCCTGATGATGAAAAACTGGCTGTTCACCAGCCAGTTTTTGGAGGTCATGGTCATGCGGAAGGCTGAGGATCGCATATAGTGGAAATCATAGGGGAAGGCAGCAATCCAGTAGTAAGTAGATACAAACTGAGAATGATCATGATAACGATGATGATGTAGTGCTCATCAATTCGGGCATAAAAGATCAACAACTTCATTTGTATAACATTCTACTACTAAAGTTTGTTTTACGGCTGACAATCAGAAGACGTTTTTTTGTTGGACTTGACTTAGTTCACTATCGTGCTCTTATTTTTTAAGAGGAAATAATTTATCGAGCGACTAAAAAATACTAAATGGGCGACCGAAATACTGGGTTAGGTTAGGTTTGGTATATTTTATATCTTCTTTAGTTGCCAAGTTAGTATAAAAGTTGCCTATTTCTACAATTTTAGTTGCTCCGTTAATTACTAGCCTTTTTTAAGTAATATAAAGAACGTAGTAGGTAGTACGTAGGTAACTTGCTGCCGGGCTGTATTAATGGGGGCTTAAATGGAGGTGGAACTTTAGCCAAGTCCCGTTACCGCGACAATTTATCAAACAAAAAATATGACGGAACTTCTGCACCAGCACCTTGCCTGATGTGATTTATAAATAAAATGGTAATAGTGACTTTCGAAGGCTTACTACGAATTTACACGACAACAAACATTTTATTTTAAACTATTTTTCGGTTAAAAAAACCATAAAAGGGTGTATAATAAAATTGGTTGTCTGTAAAGTCGGTGTACGGGTGATAATTTTACGTGATAACGTCATAAGAAAACATCGGCCGATGGCGTGGAAGATACGCTCGGCTCAGGAGGAACGTGACAATGAGTCCGACGTTTTCGTGAATCGAAATAAACCGATGAAAGACTGCACTTTCATCGGTTTATAAGACGTTAAAAAATAAATAAAAAATTATCTGTATTGAAAGAGAGAACGAGAAATATGTGAATGGAGTAAAATTATGGAATCAACTTCGGAATTAGGTAAAATTGTGGAATCTATATCCCTCAGCGGTGTTTCCATACAAATATGATTTGGGAGCCTTCAAGAACAGAGTCTACACTTCCCTTAAAATTGCCATTTTATTTGTATTAAAATTGGCAATGGATCGGTGCTGCTGATTTCTATATATGCGGCAGTGATTGCCTTTCAACGTATTTTACATGTTTTATGTCAAATTATAGACATACGAGTAACACCGTCGGCCGTGTGAGACCCTTATCTCAGCAGTGTGCAGCTTGGTCGAGTTTGCTCTAAACCCCTTTGTTGCGGACTCTTTAGCGGGCAGCCTCGCAACTGGCCACCGACAAAGAACCAACTGACAAGACGGAAAAGGATATGACGTAAGAAAAAGAGGACAATCGACAATCGACGACTGACGGGACTAGGGAACGTAATGTAAATAGAAAAATAAATATAATATAAATATTAAAAGTCGTCTGTCCACCCACGAGGTGGACAGACGACCTCATTAAGACCGTAGGATCGCGCTGGATGCAAGCCGCTTCCAACCGGTCTTATTGGAGATCTAGAGGGGAGGCCTATGTCCAGCAGTGGACTTTCAATGGCTGAGATGATGATGATGATGATGAAATATTAAAAGCCGTGAAATAAAGTAAGTTCACAAACGAGTGTCTTTTAAATTCTACAAGTGGTCCTTCGAGTGAAAATTAATCCAGCATATGGTACGTACAAGACATCAGACGAAAATGGATCTCTCTCACGATCCTCCATCAGGTAACCAACAATCAGACCTACGACGAGCTCCCTCACCGACTCCTTCGACATACTCAGTCGCATCGACAGTAAGGCGACAAAAACTTACTGAGGTACGGCTAGAGGCCGCCAGACGTATGGCGGAGATTCAAAAGGAGTTGGTACAGAGAGAGCTAGACATAGAGACTGCTTCTATTTTAAATGAGGACAAAAGCCGCCGGTCAAGCAGAGCGCAATCGATAATAGACGAAAGTGAAAGACGATCAATGTCTAAAGAGAAATTCGACGATCTTGTTACCCCACCAACACCTAGACCCGTAGGGGAATGTTGCTGTTCGCACGCACCACCACCGACTTCTCCTACAACAGACATCGGAACCGAGCTTAAAAATTTCATGGCTAGACAGACTATAAAGGAACTTCCTGTGTATTCAGGTGAGCCCGACGAATGGCCCCTATTCTATAATATGTACATATCTACCACGAAACTATGTGGCTATTCAGACCAGGATAATATTGCCCGATTAGCAAAATGCCTGAAAGGACGAGCGCGTGAAGCAGTATCGGCATTATTGATATCCGCGACATGTTGTAATAAAATAATAGATACATTAAAATTGTGATTCGGACGTTCAGAGTACATCATCGACATAATGTTGACAAAACTCCGCAGAATGCGTGACATCCGACATGATGACATAAATCAGATGATAGAATATGCCACTGCAGTTCAAAACACCGTCGCAATGATCGACAGAACAAATGAAGTCGGACATCTGTACAATCCAAATTTAATAAAAGAAATATTAGACAAGCTGCCATCCACACTGAAATATCAATGGAGTATGCACCTAGTGACAAACAAGCATAGGCCTATGACTCTCAATGATGTGTCTGAGTAGTTGATGGAAATTGCTAATGCCGCGGCGTCTGTAGCGCCATTACCGAGTCAACAGAAACGCCAAGAACAGGCAAGAAATGACAAGAAAAATGTAATGTCAACTACTACTATTTACCCGAAATTTGAACAGACGTGCCCTTTATGCGGTAAAGATAACCATAGACTTGACGACTGTATGAATTTTCATTCATTCAATCATTAGACGATCGTTAGAAATTTGTGACAAAAAATAAATTATGTTTTGCATGTTTGTCGACGAAGCATCAGCTCAAAAATTGCAAGATTAAACGGACATGCTCTGTACCGCAGTGTAATCGCGTACACCACCAGCTCTTACATGCGGCCCCTCTCGGCGAACGCAACTGTCCAGAACAGATTGATAGAGCTATTGCAGATGTGTCATTACATTGTGCAGAGAAAACGCCGTCTATATTGTTCAAAGTCGCACCAGTTACTATCTACGGGCCGAAAGGTGACATGGAAGTGCTGGCTTTACTAGACGAGGGAGCAGCGGTGACTCTAGTGGACTCGTCGGTCATCGAGAAGATCGGAGTTACGGGCCCCGCCGCTTCACTCAATCTACGCGGTATTAACGGTATGACGACGATACAAACGGACTCTAAAATTGTTTCTTTGATATTAGAGGTAATTTTTGTAGTCATTTATATTCATTGAAAAATATTCGTTCTGTAAATAATTTATGCTTACCTGTACATAGTGTGAATTTTGATAAACTTGTTCATAGATATAAGTATTTGACTGACTGGGTGGACAGACTCGACATACGAATCTACAACCAACGACCATTGATTCTGATCAACAAGCCTTTGTCGGACCTAAAGGCGGGCCTATCGTATCAGAGACATATCTTGGTTACATTATTCATGGCAAAGTTTCATCACTGATACCGTCAGAAGCTAATATTCATCATTTATGTCCGTGCGACGAATTAACTAATTTAATCAAACAATCTTTTTCGACAGAAAGTTTCGGTATAAAACCTAACATTGACAGTCCTCGTTCTCGAGAGGATATGAGAGCGTTGGAGATTATGGAGAAGACAACAAGACTGGTAGGTAATAGGTGGACAACCGGCCTTCTGTGGAGAGACGACGACCTCCATCTTCCCGATAGCTACGCCATGGCTCGAAAACGGCTTGACGGTATTGAGCGTAAAATGCTGAAAATGCCCGAATTCGCCATTCAGTACCGTAACAAGATGGAAGAAAATATACAGAAGGGATATATCTCGAAACTAAGTGAGGACGCAAGGCAAGTCAAGACAGGAAAGACCTGGTATCTCCCACATTTTGGTGTCTGCAACGCAAACAAGCCTAAGCTTCGCCTGGTTTTAGACTGTGCAGCCAAGTCACATGGCAAGTGTCTAAATGACTTTTTACTAAGGGGACCCGATTTGCTTACGTACCTACCGGGCATTCTTTTAGGTTTCCGTGCTGGGAAGATTGCAGTAATTGGAGATATCCACGAAATGTTTCATCGAGTTTTCATTCGCGACGAGGACAAGCAAGCCCAACGACTTCTGTGGGGAAAGGATGAATATGTGATGGACGTCATGACCTTCGGCGCGGTATGTTCTCCTTCCTCCGCACAATATGTAAAGAACCTTAATGCTCGCAGGTTTGAAACTACTCATTCAAAGGCTGTGGCAGATATCATCGACCATCATTACGTAGACGACTACATACACTCTTACGACAGTGTTTCGGAAGCGGTTGAAGTTGTTGACGCTGTAAATTATATTCATGCACAGGGAGGATTTAACATGCGGAACTTCATGTCAAATTCAGGGGAACTACTTAGCTACTTACCACAAGACAAGTTAGCGTCTACGGGTATTAAGATGTTAACTGACAACAAACAGTTGGAGACCGAACGAGTACTGGGGGTCCACTGGGACCCGGAAACAGACAATTTTGTATTTTTGTTACATCTCAAAAATATTTCGGATGAAATAAAATCCGGACTTAAGAGGCCGACCAAGCGTGATATTCTGAGATTAGTAATGTCAGTTTTTGATCCTCTTGGATTTTTATTATTTGTTATTGTCAAAGGACGCATTCTTCTACAAGACATCTGGAGATCTAAAATAGGCTGGGATGACGAGATAGAATCTTCACATTTTGACAGATGGCAGACCTGGCTGAAGGACTTGGAACAAGTGAAGAATGTTAAAATTCCACGCTGGCTTTACAGTGACAATTGTTATGATGAAGACGATCTTCAAATGCACATTTTCTGCGATGCTAGTGCAAGAGCATTTGCTAGTGTCGCCTACTTAAGACGTAGAACCAATACAGGAACTTGGCATGTTTCCATACTTATGGCTAAAGCGAGAGTCGCACCTTTAAAGGCCATGAGCATACCGCGTTTGGAGCTGCAGGCAGCAGTTATGGGCGCACGACTGTCACACTGTTTGATGCAATATGTCCGACCGAAAATTGCAAAAAAATTTTATTGGAGTGACTCTAAGACGGTTTTGAGTTGGCTTCGTTCTGACACAGGACGGTTCAAGCCCTTCGTCGCTCACCGAGTGTCTGAAGTGTCAGAATTGACAGATATCTCAAACTGGAGGTGGGTTCCCACTTCACTAAATGCGGCTGACGATGCCACACGTGACACGGCAGATTATGATCGGTGGCTACATGGACCTGAGTTTCTCCAGATGTCATTCCCATAACTGTCAGAAGATGCATGGCCAACAGAAAACTTTAATGACATGACACTAGATCCCGATGACATCGAAGTCAAGACAATTTCCCTTCTGGTACTTGACGCAAACGAGAGCCTACCGGATGACACCAGATTTTCTCAATATTGGAGACTCATTCGTAGTACTGCATGGATTTTTAGATTTATTTACAATGTCAGACACAAACAGGATAAACAGACAATGGAACTCACTGCTAGAGAGATAACTTCGGCAGAACTGTCTTGGTTTAAAGAAAGTCCAAAACGTTACTTTTCTGATGACATTATATCATTACGACGTACAGGTTTCGTAGAAAAGACCAGCCGAATTCGACAACTTCTTCCGTTCATTGATTCGGATGGCATACGAGTACTTCGTGTTGGTGGACGAATCGGATTAGCTGATGTCAGTTACGATACTAAACACCCAATTATCTTAAATCCGAAAGATAGATTCACTCGACTCCTGGTGAACCAGTATCACAAAGACTCTGCCCACGTAGGACGGGAGACAGTTTTACATAATGTGAGACAGCGCTTTTGGATCCTGCAAGGGAGAAGCGCCGTTAAGGCTAGTTGGAATGACTGTCAACTTTGTAAAAATAATCGCGCTAGACCGGAACCACCTCTAATGGCACAATTACCACACATCAGGCTCGAGTCTGGAGGAAGAGCTTTCAGGTTTACTGGTCTCGATTATTTCGGGCCAATGACAGTTAAAGTTGGCAGACGCCATGAAAAAAGATACGGAGCTCTGTTTACATGTATGACCGTCAGAGCTATACACATAGAGGTAGTACATGATTTGACCACGAGTAGTGCTATTATGGCGCTACGTAGATTCATCGCTCGTCGTGGCTGTCCGAAACAAATTTGGAGCGACAATGCTACCACTTTTAAAGGAGCGGAAAAAGAACTCAAGGAAGCGGTCAGAAAGATCGACAATTCGGATTTGCTTCGTTTTGGCAGCACACGCCATATTGATTGGAAGTTTAACCCGCCAAATGCTCCACACATGGGTGGGTGCTGGGAGCGTTTAGTGCGGTCCGTAAAGACGACTTTGAAAGTGACATTGAAAGAACGAGTACCGACTGATCAGACTTTACTGACTCTTTTGACTGAGACTGAAATGATTGTGAACAGTAGACCACTGACACATGTGCCTATCGACAGTGCCGATGATCTTCCTCTGACGCCTAACGACTTTTTACTGACTAATACTTACAAAACTGACTTGAATATAGGTAACTTTACTGACGGTGACTTGATAAGACGTAATTGGAGGGAGTCCCAACGGCTTGCCGATTTGGTGTGGCGTCGGTGGCGGAAAGAATATCTTCAGACGCTGACAAGACGCGATAAATGGAATCGCCCTACCACACCTTTGACAGAAGGTGACGTAGTGGTGATTGTAGACGATCAAGCGCCCCGTCACCTATGGTTGCGAGGTGTCGTGACATCGACACACGCAGGGACCGACGGACAGGTACGAGTGGCTGACATTAAGACTAGACAAGGGACTTACCGACGGCCAGTGACGAGGCTGTGTAGACTGGACGTCCGCTCTCAACCTTGAGTATTGGTATACCAATACTGGAGGTGGGAATGTTGCGGACTCTTTAGCGGGCAGCCTCGCAACTGGCCACCGACAAAAAACCAACTGACAAGACGGAAAAGGATATGACGTAAGAAAAAGAGGACAATCGACGACTGACGGGACTAGGGAACGTAATGTAAATAGAAAAATAAATATAATATAAATATTAAAAGCCGTGAAATAAAGTAAGTTCACAAACGAGTGTCTTTTAAATTCTACACCCTTCTATTGTGGGGAGACCCTTATCTCAGCAGTGTGCAGCTTGGTCGAGTTTGCTCTAAACTCCTTCTATTGTGGGGAGACCCTTATCTCAGCAGTGTGCAGCTTGGTCGAGTTTGCTCTAAACCCCTTCTATTGTGGGGAGACCCTTATCTCAGCAGTGTGCAGCTTGGTTGAGTTTGCTCTAAACCCCTTCTATTGTGGGGAGACCCTTCTCTCAGCAGTGTGCAGCTTGGTCGAGTTTGCTCTAAACCCCTTCTATTGTGGGGAGACCCTTATCTGAGCAGTGTGCAGCTTGGTCGAGTTTGCTCTAAACTCCTTCTATTGTGGGGAGACCTTTATCTCAGCAGTGTGCAGCTTGGTCGAGTTTGCTCTAAACCCCTTCTATTGTGTGGAGACCTTTATCTCAGCAGTGTGCAGCTTGGTCGAGTTTGCTCTAAACCCCTTCTATTGTGGGGAGACCTTTATCTCAGCAGTGTGCAGCTTGGTCGAGTTTGCTCTAAACCCCTTCTATTGTGGGGAGACCTTTATCTCAGCAGTGTGCAGCTTGGTCGAGTTTGCTCTAAACCCCTTCTATTGTGTGGAGACCTTTATCTCAGCAGTGTGCAGCTTGGTCGAGTTTGCTCTAAACCCCTTCTATTGTGGGGAGACCTTTATCTCAGCAGTGTGCAGCTTGGTCGAGTTTGCTCTAAACCCCTTCTATTGTGTGGAGACCTTTATCTCAGCAGTGTGCAGCTTGGTCGAGTTTGCTCTAAACCCCTTCTATTGTGGGGAGACCTTTATCTCAGCAGTGTGCAGCTTGGTCGAGTTTGCTCTAAACCCCTTCTATTGTGTGGAGACCTTTATCTCAGCAGTGTGCAGCTTGGTCGAGTTTGCTCTAAACCCCTTCTATTGTGGGGAGACCTTTATCTCAGCAGTGTGCAGCTTGGTCGAGTTTGCTCTAAACCCCTTCTATTGTGGGGAGACCTTTACCTCAGCAGTGTGCAGCTTGGTCGAGTTTGCTCTAAACCCCTTCTATTGTGGGGAGACCCGTATCCCAGCAGTGGGATGAATAAGGGTGGACGACTTTTCATCTTTTGAGCATAACCGTATTTGAGAGCAATTTTAAAACTTATTTATCAGTCTATTTGATCTAGTCTTGGTAAACGTAGAGAATTCATAGTCTATACGTGATTTAGTGAGTTGATTGATGTCTATGTGACAAAAAGAGAACGATTTTGAGGTTCATGAACAGCCATGTCCCAAAAGGGATGAAGCGATTCCGCGTCACATATGGCACGGAACGTGACAGCTAATTTCCGAGCTTAACCAGATGACGCGGGTACTTTCTGAGTTCTGACGTATATTGACCAATAATAATTTATTTTTTTCGCGATATGGACACACTAGCTTGTGCATGCGATTTCGTACGCGCGTATGTATCCTGGCATCCCGTGGAAAATTTCAAAAAAATCTTTATTTTGGGGGTGTAAGTGGTTCATCAACATCTTTGAACCAAAGCCAACTTCACCTGCGCGCGGTATACCCTGCTGACTGGTGAAAAGAGAGTTAGGGAGCGTAATTGTAAGCTACCCGACTGGGGAATGTACTTCTCACAGAATACCACAGCCAAATAACAATTCCCTTGAGGGTTGTTGTGTTCCTGCGAGTGAGTGAGGTCACCAGAAAAGAAGGAGATGCTGCGTTGTTGGTAGCGGGGGTGGCGCCGCGTGAGCGATAGTTTAGGTTGCGAGTGTTAATATAGCTACGGTAACCGCTTTAAAACAGGCGGGCCGTATGCTTGTCTGCCATCCGACGTAGTAAAAAAAAATTAGGTCCCTTAGACCTCATAAGGAACCTACTTTCCAAATTAATTTGGAATGTCTAGACTATGAGGTTTGGGCTGTGTGTTGATATATCGGCCAGTCAGTCAGTCAGTTTCTTCTTTTATAGATATAGATTAACAAAAGACAGTTTGACAAAGTGCTGAACGAAGTGACGGAGTGATAAATAATGATTACCCCCCGAACAAAGTTAACCTTATTTAATTATTTGTTTTAAAATTTAGAAAACAATAACAGATTATAATATTTCCTTAAATGCTACTATAGGTCTCATTTATTGGTATCCATTCTTTGGTAGATATTAATTTTGTCTTATAATCTTTTCGCTAACTCTACTTTTCAAATACTTTTTTATTGGTTGATCGAATTCGTAAAATACGCATAGATTTCAGGGTTAAGTTTCCTATTTTCACGACACCGTCGCTGTCTTTCAGCCGCAGATAATGCCATTTTTCCATTCACCTTAAATTAACAAAATAATCGACTATATAATAACCAACATAAGAAAACTAACAACACTATATTATGAAAATGAACTAAGGCTCTAAGTTCCATACAAAAATGACCACTCGGTCACGAGATATACCATTCCGTCACATTTTTGTGACAGAAGCGCCTCGTGATAGAGGGGTAAAATAGTAATGTTCGAGATTTTTATTTACGCATAAAACTGGGCATCTATGCAATATTTATCAGGAATCAATAAAATAATATTAAAATACAAAAATTACAATAACATTTGGAAGCAGTAACTTATGTGACAGAGCGGTCGCTAAAAAAACACCTCTTTATACTATCTGCGAGCGACTGACTCATACTTATTTTACTTCTTCCCCTATACTTACTTTACTCTTTGGACTGACTGGTATTGCCGGGGTGTAGGGACGCATAACGTGGGTCCGGGGTGGAGGTGGACTATGCTCTTGTCTATAGTGGCCATGGTCAAAATTGGTAATGCCCATTATTTTGTATCATAAAATGAGTCACAGAACAGCAAAAATCGTCGGGAGACAGCTAATGAAATATTTTTTATTTTAATAATAGAAACACTAAAAATGATTTCTTATTATTAATTTAGTAACAACGGTTAAGTAATTCAGTAAATGTTTTTGGATAGAAACTTTCAATGTGTTTCTTTTACGAGAGCAGTTTGTTTACTTTAACGGTCACAGAGGGTCACACTTTATTTGTATGTAAAACACCTCCGTCACGCATTTTGTATAGTATGTCACAATAATTTTGTAAAAAATATTAATAATTAAAATCTAGATTTGAAGATATTATAATTGTTGCATTGTCAAGTGTATTTTCTTAAAAAAAAAACAAACGTAGTATTTTGGAGAAATAACATTTCTTTTTGCGGAGAAGACAAGTCATTGTCGAAAAAAAAAGAAGAACATCCCATATATTGTAATGTATGGTCATTATGTACAATAAAGAGAATACAGGCCAAAAAACCAAAACAAACAATTTTTTTGACCCACTTCTCATTGTCCGATTGAACTGAAATTTGGCCGACTAGTTTGGCCAAAATACCAAAATGCCGCCATTTTTCTCCATTATGGCGGCGGACACAAAATGGCGATAGCATTTCACACTAACCCCTATGATATGGATATCAAATGAAAGGGCTTCGTGAGAGAAAAATAATAATAATAATATTTAGTTTATTGACTACTAATTACGACACGGTCGCGGCCCATTGTAAACACAAAACTCACAAAAAATATATATGTATAAGTATATTTTTCAGTTACTTAGTAGGTACCCTAGTAGTAGCTTCGTTTAGTTTGGGACTAGATGGCGCTATGTAATTTGTCCAGGAATATTTATTGTATTTATAATTATTGTTCTGTTACGCAGTTTTTAATGTAATCATAAATAAAAGTTATTTTAAATTATTCCTATTACTTATATGCAATTTTTTTTATTTATATGAGAACCACTTTCACCCCAAACTGTTCCTGTTACTGATATGGGAAGAAATATTAACACTCAAACAACAATATTGTTGAGATTTCATATTTTTTACTAGTATTTCTTCCTCTTATTTTCACCATGAAACACTCAGTGAGGTTCCCTCCAAACTAGCGACTAACGCACAAACAACATTTAACGAATTACCAGCGGATTACGAACTTATTTCATTAAGAACTTCGCGCAGACGAAACGTTATTTTGGATAAGCCTCAGTATTATCCTGATGATTGCTGCCCAGATTCTGTCGTATCAGATACCTCGCTTGTTTATCCAAAATTTTGTACATTTAAAACATTGTAAAAGAGAATCATCATCATCATCAGGTCCATTTTAGTCGTCACTACAGGAGCACGACCCTCTCTCGTCCGTCCTAGATGGAGGATTTGGCCTACACTCCTTCCACGCTGGCCAAACGGGTTGGGAAGGCCTGACCGATATTTGATAATGTATTTCCCTTAGTCGCCTTGTACGACATGAACGGGAAGAAACGGAGTGATTCTATTCTAGTCTGCCGGAAACCACACGGCCAAAGTGTAAAAGAGAATGTTGCGGAATATTTTGAGGGCAGCCTGGCAACTGGACACCGACTAAGAACTATAAGACTGAAAAGATAATGAAGAGAACAATAATTGACAATCGACGAATGGACTGGAAGGGTGAACGAACCTGAAATGTAAATAAACAAATAGTTATTTCATACTAGCTGTGCCCGCGACTTTGTCCGCTTGGTTGTGGGTGAGAATGTGGATGTGAATATCGATGTGGTCACGGGATGTGGATATGTATAAAAATTACAACAACGCTTCTCTGTACATGACATTAGATATATTACCGTCGATGATCAAAGCATATAAGTTTCTGGGATCGCTCACGCGCGATAAAGCCACATAAAGCTGACCGTGCGAAAAACAGCTAACAATTAAATCCACACTCGCAGCTTTCTGCGTTTGTCCTTGAGCTTTGTTAATGGTCATGGCATAGCATAGGTTTACTGGAAATTGGACCCGTTTGAAAGTAAATGGACAATTCTTAGGTATTAAAGGAATTCGAGGTATGAAAACACTCTCTCCAGCTCCACATCCCGTTAAAGCCTCTGCCTTTATGACATACGGCTGCTAATTATTAACTTTTAACCTGGTACCATTGCAAAGTTCTGGGGGACTTAGATTTATAAGCAGCATTATAGGTACCCCGACTTTTAAATTTATCTTGTGAGCCGGCAATCCTGGGGCACTAAGGGATTCTGAAAATTTACTTGATGTAACATAATTTTGAAGTTGAGATATAAGGTTTGGAAAAAATCCTAAAGTACCTACCTACATATATTTATTTAATTAACGTCTCCTTAAGAAAATTTAACTGAAGAGTTATTGTATAAATTATATTATTTTTTTCCGTGTTTCTTTAAATCGATAAAACAAATTTTATTTATGGAATCGAATGAAATTAAACAATGTACACATATCAAAATTTAATTATTATTTGTTTAGTAGCTAAGGCGTGAAAGCGTAACAACGGTCGTGCCTGGCGATGATCAATTTCTGCACACAGATTTATTACTAAGCCACTTGATATATTTTTTGCGCCAATTTTGGGCACCCATCCTAGTTGGAACCACGACAGGGGTTGCTTAACTTGCGTTAGCGCTACGATCTCTAAGCATCTCTATCATTGTATTATTTACTTTAACGATGATAACATAATAATGTAAAGTTTCAGTCAATTCAACGAATTAGTTAATTTGTACCATTTTATATGTGATTTTTTAGATTGATATAACTTTTTTGTTTATGAACCGATTGAAATGAAACAAACACTAAATGTTAAGTTGAGCAAATCTTAACGCATTAGTGAAAACCGCATTCAAATAGGTTAAGCCGTTTCTGAGATTAGCGTGCACAAACGTACGGACAAACAGACAAACAGACAAACAGACATACAGACAAACAGACAAACAGACAAAAATTCTAAAAATCATTGTTTTGGGTTCTATTGCGTTCATAAAGCACCCCTATATTCGTTTTTCTTAAATATCTTCAATGTACAGACATCGGCCAGTTACGATTTTATTATATGTATTGATTATAAGTTGTAGCCGTGAAATTAAATTAGATCATAAAAACTTGAAGAGTGTCTTTTAATCTTACAGAGAATATACATATTTTTATACTACGCTGAGTGGCAGACAAGCATACAGCTTGCCTGATATGAAGCGGTTACCGCCATTATCCATATTAACGCTCTGGCAACTTGAAATATTGCACCATCGCTACAAACGAAGCAACTCTTTCGTTTCCGGGACCTCTCTCACTCATTCCTATGTGTGTGTCGACAACCTCAGTATCAATTTAGTAAGTATTAATTATGATTACCGCGGTAACATTAAATATCATCATCATCATCAGGTCATTTTACTCTCAACTACAGGAGCACGACCCTCTCGTCCGTCATAGACAGGAGGATTTGGCTTACACTCCCCACGCTGACCAGACGAGTTGGGGAGGCCTGATCGATGTTTTATAATGTATTTCCCTTAGTCGTCTTGTACGACATCCACGGGAAGAGACGGAGTGATTCTATTCTAGTCTGCCGGAGACCACACGCCCAAGTATCAATTTAGTAAGTATTAATTACGATTACCGCGGTGACATTAAATATAGGTGCGTGTAATAAAAATATTTGCCACGACCATATCTATATAATATATATAAAAGAGAAAATCACTCACTCACTCATCACGAAATCTCAGAAACTATAACACCTACAAACTTGAAATATGGCAGGTAGGTTCCTTATAGGGTGTAGACATCCGCTAAGAACGGATTTTACGATACTCCACCCCTAAGGGGGTAGAATGGGGGTTAGAAGTTTGTATGAAAGTCCTATGTTTTTGAAGCAAGAGACTTGAAATTTAAAATGTATGCTCTATAGATGGTGTGGAGGTGTACTAATAATGTATCTTTGGAAATCAACCCCTTTTTGGGGTTAAAACGGGGGTTCGAAGTTTGTATGAAAGTTCTATGTTATTGAAGTTAAAGTAATTATGGCAGAAGGATGATATTTAAGTATAAAAAATATTGAAAACAACTACATACTTACTATTATAAGGAGGGATGTTTTATCATAACAATAAAAAGTACTTTAGGTTTTACAAAGAGGTTTTAAAAAATAATATCAGTCGACTTCATTGATTCTAAAAATTCGTCTAGATATTGATTGTTTTTAACTTTTTTTATTTTTTTCCTTTCATTAGGTATTTTGCTTTTTCGAATGTAATTAAAAATTATTTGCAAATAACTAACTCCACGCGTACGAAGTCGCGGGCGGCCGCTAGTACCTATATATATCGTATGAGATACCTATATCGATAGAATAAATCGCCATCCTGTATATATAAATAGCAAACAAACAAGTTTATAAATACATGGGATTATGAGGGTAAAAAATCGATCTAGCTAAGTCTCAGTTCTAGGAAAGTTCGTTTTATCATAAAGAAATGTCCAGGTACTGATTTAAAATACAAAATACTATAAATACCAAGCTGGATTCTCAAAAAAAAAAAAAATATCTTTGCCGCTGAACTAGGAATAAATCAAAAGGCAGACCCAGATTGCAGACTGTTTTATCCTGCCGAGAATATTTAAATATCGTTGGTAAAGGACAGAATAACTAATAATACTAACGTACATAAAGTTAGAAATAGGTAGCATTATAAGAGTCTGTGAAACAAGAAAATAATCTCGTGTATTAATCACAGCCTGTCTATGACGTCAAAAAGTGTGTGTATGTGTGTGTGTGAGCTGTGTCCTGTTTGTGTGAGTGTGTGTAAATAGTGGTATATACTATATAGTATACATGTATAATATATGTAGTACGTGGGGTATATATAATTTGAGCGTATAGTATTTTGATAACCTACATAGTTGTACTATAAATTATAAAAACCGCAATTCCTGATGTTCTGTACTCCAAATGGTTGACTGGTAAAGAATGGATTTAGCATTAAGACTGCCTATTGAACCGAGATCTTATCGTTAAAAATACATCAATGCCTCAAGACGATAGTCTTTGATCAGTGATTGTTGCCAGTGATGCCATACGGCACAGAGACAAGTAAAGGAGGTAAAGGTTTTTTACAGTGATAGCAATGCCTATGTGTGTGTTTCTGGTGACGCAAGCGTCCATAGGCTGAAATAACTGCTTACCAGCAGGCAGGTTTGTCACCCTACTCGTATAAAAAAACGTAATCCCTTATTTTTATTTTTGAGCCCTATTAGTAAGCTCAAGGTTGCGCAGCGTTTCTTGGAGATGGCAATGCTTGGTATCACTGCGTGATAAACTCAGGATTGAGTATATCCTTATGAGAACAGAGGGGCAATTCTCGTAATTAAAATGTAGTCAAAATTCAGTTCCGATCCAGTCTCGATCTCGCAAATGTCAAATTTGGTATTCTCGTATCACATTATGTAACTTCAAAGTTTAATTTAAGTGGGATTATATTGGAATATGACTGAGAATTAAACAAACTAAGAATGTTACATTACCAACTAAAAGAATTGATAATAATTAATCAATGAAATCAAGTATATAATTTTAGTCAATTCACAGTTCAATCTCGATTCTGTCAACTTTCAATCTGCGATCGTAGAAAAATTAAGAGAATTGGCCCGCTGGAGTTACCGACATAGCCTTAAGAATCAGTAGGCAGATCAATTAGCACATGGAACTGATGGCCGGTGAAGACGGTAATCATCAATACACACGTGTGTCATACGAGTACGACGTTATTCATCACACTTGTGAAGAAAATAATAGGTACTAAAAAAACATTTTATTTAGTAGATAAAAATATTTTCGCAACGGCGAGAAAAAATAATCTCCTCCTTTTTGGAGTCGGTAAAAAATTATAAATACTCAAATAAAAATCTGTTTTTCATAATTCCCCCATGATGGATATTTCATATCCACGCGTTGTTGTACAAAATAAATATAGATAGACCACAAGCGGCACCTTCCTAAGTACGACCAATCTATTTTATATTCAAATCACTGAGGTAAGGACGAAGTTGAAAGTCATTTGAGAGGGCGCTCGAACTCCGCGCAAATAGGAGTCATCAATCGGGGAGGCTTTCGATCAAAGACAGGGGACAAAGGGACATCACGAGCGGGAGATATACGGAAGAATTATTACACGGACAATGTTTGAGTTGACGTAGGTACTTATTTGGACGACGAAGCTGACCCAATGGGTGCAATTGAGTCGCTTTCTTAAAATAAAAAAAATACTTTATCTACACTCCGAGGATAGATAAATCCGTATATAAATAATAAATAAATATTTCTTGACAAATTACACACTGCCATCTAGTCCCAAACTAAGCAAAGCTTGTACTATGGGTACTAGATAACTGATACTTAAATACATTTTGTAAATACATACATTATAATACAAAGGAAACACCCAGGCCAAGAAAAACAGATATGTTCATGCACACAAATATTTGTCTTGTGCGGGGATCGAACCCGCAGCCTCGGAGTCAAATTGGCCATTGCTAATTGCTAACCATTCGAGCACGCAGCTCGTCAGGTCTATGTATAATCATTGAAAAAAATATAAACTAACAAATTTCGTCGCATTCATGATCGCACGCAAGATGGGGTGTATGTGGTTCATCAACATCTTTGAACTTAAGACACTTCACCTGCACGCGGTGCACCCTGCTGACTGACAAACGAAGCTCTGGCGAAAAGAGAGGTAGGGAGCGTAATTGTAAGCTACCCGACTGGGGAATGTACCTCCACCTCACAGAACACCGTAGTCAAATAACAAATCCATTGAGGGTTGTTGTGTTCCTGCAAGTGAATGAAGTCGCCAGGAGAAAGGAAGATGCTGCGATGGCAGCGGGGGAGGCGCGAACTATACTTCATGTTGCAAGCGTGAATATGGCTACGGTAACCGCTTCACATCAGGCGGGCCGTATGCTTGTCTGCCACCCGACGCAGTATAAAAAAAATTCACCGATCAGAAATATGGGAAATTGAGATGGTGACAGTGTCAAAAATAAAATATGGTCACACCCTGGCCACTACACCCAAATGTCGCGTCGTTCACTATTACATAAACAACGACGTTTGTTCGGAGCGAGAATGAGCGTGTGTGCGTGCGGCGCCATACAAACTGTTTCAGATTCGTGTCAGAAGGGAGGTGAGGTCGATACGTGAGAGCGGCAGAAAGCGGCCATATTGTACGTAGTACAGTACTATTACTTACAGCGTGATATGGTAGGTATCTATTTAAGAGTTTTGAAAACAAGATGTTTAGATTTTTAATAGGTACTGTTAAACACAATACTTCAATTGAACATGCAGAACAAGTTGCGTCATGTTCATTTTTAGTATGTTTTTCATAGAAATTGATTGTTTTGGCAGATGATAAAATGTGGTGGATGCGGAAAGCGGAGAATCGCATGTCATGGAAGGCATTAGGAAAGGACTATATCCAGCTTTTTTAGATTTTTAATAGGTACTGTTAAACACAATACTTCAATTGAGCATGTAGAACTAGTGGCGTCATGTTCATTTTCAGTACGTTTTTTTTTTATAGAAAATGACTGTTTTGGTAGATGATAAAATGACCTGACCTGAAAAAGAGGCTGGTAGTCGGTGGATGCGGAAAGCGGAGAATCGAATATTATGGAAAGCATTAGGGTTAAGGTCTATATCCAGCAGTGGCTACTAGCTATAAGCTACTATCTAGCATACAGGCTGATAACGATGATGATGATAAATGACGAATAAGGTGTCAACATCCCTGTTGTTTATTCATCAATATATTCATACAACATTGCAATCAATTCATACTGATGCAGTTTATATATTGTGCTATTGTCAGACAGAAGTGAGGACATTCTGCGTTAGCAGCGGGGGAGCAATACTCCTTGCAATACATGCAAGCGTCTATATGGCTATGTGGCAAGCTATAAAGCTATATGGCTAGTGAGCCGTACGCTTGATTATATATATATATTAATACAGCCGACCGGAACTGTCTGGGAGTATTGATTACTGATTTATAACGATATTGTGTAAAATATACTTATGTAAAAATCAGCTATCAGAATTTAGATGTCGTGAGTAGTGTTTTTACGTACATTGATTACCTGATACCTGGAGAATGGCCGTCTGGCCAAGGTAGCAGGTAGTCATAACGATCATGTACTATGATACCCTAACAATACTCAATCATGACCATTTTGTTCATCAGAAAATAAGTGAAGTCTGGCGGCTCTGGGATCTTGTAAACAAAAATCTTAAGACAAAACAAACATAAGCCAGTACTAATACAACAATATCGAATGTTATAAAAGAACCAGCAAAATACCACTAGTATCTAAGTCGCATTAAAAGTTTGAGCTGAGTTCGCAATACAAAGGGGGCTACTGGAAAAATTCTAATTACTTTACCGAGTTGGTGTGGAGTTTAAAAAGTTATTCAAATGGGCCGCGCAGACTTGACAAACGGCTATTGTGAAATATGTACAAACTAGATTACGTTTTGCGGCTTTGCACGTGCTTGTAGGCCGAAACACTTTCAGTTTAATAAGAATAAATATTTTTATCTAATCTCATACTGAAATTTACACAGTAAAAAACTAAACACAGTATCGTAATGACAGTCTTTACGCACAAGCTATCAAAATAAATTTAAAAATAGTAGTTTATGAAACTGTTGCATAATAAGGGTTATTAAAATACGAGTGTGAGTTTAAAACATGAGCCGAAGGCGAGTGTTTTAATAGACCACACGAGTATTTTAATACCTAATTATGTGCAGTTTCATACACTACTTTATCTAATCTCATGAAATATATGATAATAATATTTTAAATACAACCATGAAGTTAATTTAACAGCTATAATTCTTACCTATAAATCCATTTGAAGATCGAGCATGCGTAGTGCGCATGCGCGACGCGCCGCGCGGCGCCGCGTTCACAGATTATGTAGAAAAGTTTTTCATAGTTGCAATGTATTTGCATTGAAACCTGTTTAAAATACCTGTATCCAGGGCTGAAGCTGTATCGAAATGGTAAAAAAGTTATTTTACGATACAGTTGTCCATAGAAGAGCTGTATCGAAAAATAACTTTTTAAATTTATTTTGATAGCTTGTGCGTAAAAACTGTCATTATGATACTGTGTTCAGTTTTTTAATGTGTAAATTTCAGTATGAGATTAGATAAAATATTTTTCGATACAGCCTTGTATGGACAACTGTATCGTAAAATAACTTTTTTACCATTTCGATACAGCTTCAGCCCTGGATACAGGTATTTTAAACAGGTTGCAATGCAAATAAATTTGCAACTATGCAAAATTTTTCTACATAATCTGTGAGCGCGGCGCGTCGCGCATGCGCACTACGCATGCTCGATCTGCAAATGGATTTATAAGTAAGAATTATAGCTGTTAAATTAACTTCATGGTTGTATTTAAAATATTATTATCATATATTTCATGAGATTAGATAAAGTAGTGTATGAAACTGCACATAATTAGGTATTAAAATACTCGTGTGGTCTATTATAACATTCGCCTTCGGCTCATGTTATAAACTCACACTCGTATTTTAATATTATTATGCAACAGTTTCATAAACTACTATTTTCTAACAATCTTTGAGAATCCTTTTACTCCTTCCTCTTCCTGGTGTGACCTTATCTGTCAAACATCTGCTAATTGTATATAGGCTCTCTCGAAAAATAAAAAAAAGAGGAGTTTGGGGTGTAAGTGGTTCATCAACATCTTTGAACCAAAGCCAACTTCACCTGCACGTGGTGCACCCTGCTGAGTGACAAACGAAGCTCTGGCGAAAAGAGAGGTAGGGAGCGTAATTGTAAGCTACCCGACTGGGGAATGTACCTCCACCTCACAGAATACCGCAGCCAAATAACAATTCCCTTGAGGATTGTTGTGTTCCTGCGAGTGAGTGAGGTCACCAGAAAGAAATAAAGGAGATGCTGCGTTAGCAGCGGGGGTGGCGGCGCGCGAGCAATATTTTATGTTGCAAGCGTTAATATGGCTACGGTAACCGCTTCACATCAGGCGGGCCGTATGCTTGTCTGCCACCCGACGTAGTATAAAAAAAAAAAAAAAAAAAAAAAACCTACAAAATGCCCAATTGCGTAATTAAATAGTATAGAATACTTTTACCTAACAATCTCGGTGCTTCAGAGGCATGTTAAGCAGTCTATACTTCTTCCTTTCTTTCTTTCTGGTGACCTGACTCACTCGCAGGAACACAACAACCAACAAACGAATTGTTATTTGGCTACGGTATTATGTGAGGTGTAGGTACTTCCCCAGTGGGGCAGCTTAAAAAATACGCTACGCCCTACCTCTCTTTTCGCCAGAGCTTCGTTTGTCAGTGCAGGGAGGTTGGCTTTGGTTCAAAGATGTTGATGAACCACTTACACCCCAAGCTTATTTCAAAATATATATTTTTGTTTTCTTATTCTATTATATTTATATTGTTTGTGTTTGTATTATATTTATATTGTTTCTTCAAATATAAAATTGTGATAGACGTTCAATAAGTACGGCATACACAAACCTCCAAATAGACAATAGAAAACACCCTAATGCATGACAGATTTGAGTCAGAGAGGCTTTCGTGATCCTACATAGCGCCTTCCTTGTTTTAAATATAGCTTTGGCAGTTGTTGGTTTACAGTGTAAGCG
This sequence comes from Hypsopygia costalis, assembly GCA_937001555.2. Lineage (NCBI taxonomy): Eukaryota > Metazoa > Arthropoda > Insecta > Lepidoptera > Pyralidae > Hypsopygia > Hypsopygia costalis. The sequence continues at coordinate 22,445,441 of OW443338.2, read as the reverse complement.
AAATGTGTGGTTCAGCCCGGAATAGTATATTAGACAGCTAAATGGGGATTCTAAAGGGCAATGGCTGAAATTCTAAGGAGCTCGATAAACGTTGTGTCAGTGATGACTTGTGATCACAAAAAAAAGCTATATGGCCATTTATTATATTTCTGTGGGTGGTAGACAAGCGTATGCTTGCGGGTAGCGGGTAGGGCGGGCCATACGGCCCGCCTGATGTGAAGAGGCTACCGTAGCCATATTAACGCTCGCAACAGTAAAAATATCACTCGAATCGCGTGCCGCCACCCCCGCTGCCAACGAAGAATCTCCTTCCCTTCTGGTGACCTCACTCACTCGCAGGAACACAACAATCCTCAAGGGAATTGTTATTTGGCTGCTGTATTCTGTGAGGTGGAGGTACATTCCCCAGTCCTCCAGTCGGATAGCTTACAATTACACTACCTACCTCTATATTCGCCAGAGCTTCGTTTGTCATTCAGCAGAGTGCACCACGTGCAGGTGAAGTTGGCTTTGGTTCAAAGATGTTGATGAACCACTTACACCCCAAATTTACTTTATTTCTAGATGGTCCGATGACCTTAAGAAAGCGGCTGGGAGCGGCTGGATGCGGAAGGCGGAGGATCGTATCTGGTGGAAATCATTGGGGAAGGCTTATATCCAGCAGTGGGTAGATACAGGCTGATGATCATGATGATTACCATTTACATCAACCCATAATCATCCTACTGTTGGGATACCGGTCATTTCATCCCATTTTCAAGTCAAATTTCAAAGCGGGTGGCGTTATTTGTCCCAAATTATTGTTTAGCGGATGAGGTCGTCTCAATAAGTGCAATCAATTAGTTTCAGTAAACGGTAACTACCGAAGCTATTGGGTGGGGTACGGGTCTCCACTCAATCAAAGGGTTTAGAGCAGAGGCCAGTGTTTTCAAGCCGCCGTAAAGCCACTAACTTGGCTTAACCACTGTCATTTAAGGACAATAGCCGGGATCGACGGCTTAACATGCTCTCTGAAGCAAGGAGGAGCTCGAGATAAACCCATCCATAGACAGGGTGCGGTCGACGTTACTTAACTTGCGTGTTCGACTAGACTGACACGCGCAACGATGCCATCGAGGTCCTCATTAATTACCGCCATAAAAATAATTCAATTACAATTAAAAAATACTATATAATAATATTGTTCAATGTGTGGAAAACATATAGTTTTGCACATATTTTTTTGCACATAATATAAAAACTTGGGTCAATTTGAGAGTTTGATAGTTTTTAGAAATTTTATCGCAAAAGGGATCGAAATAAAGAACCAAACTTGGTATGAATGTCTCCGAAGATCAAGTCGCTGGTAATAAACCATACGCCCCGTCTGATGTAAAGCGGTTACCGTTGCCATGTACATGCTTGCAATTTAAGGACTATTGCTCGTGCATTGACACCTCCAATGCTAACATAGCATCTCCTCACATCTGGTAAACTCACTCCCTTGCAGGAACACAACATCCTCAAGGGTATTGTTCGAAGTGAAGAGCTCGGTGGTCGAATGGTTAGCAATAGCCACTTTGACTCCGAGGTTGCGAGTTCGATCCCCGCATAAGACGAATATTTATGTGCAGGAACATGTCTGTTTGTCTTGGTCTGGTTGTTTTCTATGTATTAGGTATATGTACGTATTAACAAAAAAATATATATATTTAAGTATAATATCAGTTATCTAATATGGGTAATATTACAAGCTTTGCTGAGTTTGGGCAGAGTATAAGTAATAGTACTTGGTTTGGGGCTAGATGGCCGTGTGTAATTTGTCCAGGAATATTTATTTATTATTTATTTAAGGTGGAGAATTCCCCGGTTGAGCTAAAATATGCTTTGCTTCTCTTTCACCAGGATGCAACATGTACAGATGAGGTTGGCTTTGGCATGCTTTGGCTCTGACATGCTGATGAATCAATTACAACCAAAATAACGCAACCCAAATATCTTATGCTTTCCCAAATTGCTTCCTATTGACATCTTCTTTATTATATTATTATTATTTTTCTCTTAATTCACGGGTCAAGCCCGGTCATTTGATAGGCGTGCGCGGGGATATGGATCCAACGCGTAGAGGCCCCTTTGAGAAGTTTGATGTAATGTTGTACGCCCGCCGTGACCCGCTCCAGGATATGTCAATGGAGCGACGTACCCATGAGCAGGTCTCGGCAGACGTTGAGACTATTGCGAAGTGTGATGGAAAATAAATGGGCTATGGAGATGAGATCAGGGTGAACTTAATACCGGGCTATTACAGAAGAGGGACGGACGCCTGCCATAACTGCTTTTATTGCTAGTTATTTGCGGCAGGCGGTGGCTTGCCACTCACTAGATGGGCCCCCGAAATGCCAGGAAAACGGCCGGGGGCAACACCGGTGTGAGTGACTCAGGGATGTCGAGAGGTGTACTGTGCTTTCTCCGAAGTTACTCGCGGCGTGATGCCCTTTAACACTTCCACCCCTGGAGCATATAGCTCTAGCGGCTCCTCTCTGGACGGCCAATGAAGGCAAGCCAGAGCTGAGAGTCCTGCGGGCCTTCTTGTGTTTACACTCCGACCGATGAAGACACGTCGGAGACGAAAGCCCTGACCGACTCTCTGGAGACTCGGGTCCGTGGTGTCGCTACTCACACAACAGCTCGCCACACAAGCTGCCCTGCGGACATATTATTATTATTATTATAAATTATAATATATAAAAAATTCGTGTCACGTTGTTTGTCCGAAATGGACCTACCAATATATAACCTTATAGTTTATAACGCAACCTAATAGTTTATAACTCATCGGAAAAGTTAACGTAAAAATATTTAAAGGCGATACGAATTTCGCCGAGCCAGCTAGTATCATAATAAATCATCTTGGAATGAATATCTAACGAACCTTCGATAGAATAGTCCACGCGAACTAAGGTGCGGGTACAGCTATTTCCGCCTATAAAAATAATGTAGAGATTTTGGCGAAACACCGTTCTCCGTGACCTTTGACTCCGAGTAACATTTTCAGCGGAGCATGTATCAATAGGAACTTTCAGGATTTTGTTTAGACCTGCAAAAACAAGGTTCATAGTAAATTACAGCTTGCTTTTATAAAAAAAATGCGGTTAATTCCACGCAATCTACAGAAATATCGTAAAAAGAGAAAATTTGTCTTTGAAGTGAAAACTTCTTTAGCGGCGTTGTGCACTTTTTGGGATGGCTGACAAATGTTAAACTCGCGTCAAGACCTGATCGAAAATTCGTAAGACGGAGGGAGAGTAGACCGCGGCGTAGGAGAGGAAGTAATATCTCCCTCTCTTTCTAGCGCGCGGCGTAAATGTATACCTGCTCCTGCTGTTTATTTTTAATGTAATATAAATTGTCATGTTTGGGTACGATAGCGCAATAAATTCATATTGTATTTTACCACATAAATGATAGTACTTTTATAGTGATAAATAAAGCAATTCGTGCGAAATTTTTTCTTAACCATTCAAAAATGCACAACGGTAATGTTGAAGTTTTCACTTCTGCCGGCACTCCCGGAGTGCAACCCGTTTTCTTTTTCATACTACGTCAACCCTTATTCATCCCACTGCTGGGATACGGGCCGTAGCTACTTAGGGAATTTTTAATCCCATTTTTAGGTGAAGCAAGTGGCGTTATTTGCCCCATATTAATATGTTGAACTTATACTTATTTGGCACTAAGTATGGTATAAAATCGCGCAGCGATTGAGAGAGCCATGCTTGGGGTTTCTCTGACGGATCGAATCCGGAACGAAGAAATTCGACGGAAAACCAACGTTGTCGACATAGCCTTCAGAGTTTGCAAGCTGAAGTGGCAATGAGCCGGTCATATCTGCCGAGTAAGTGATGGCAGATGGGAGAGGAAGGTATTAGAGTGAAGACCGCGCGTAGGACGATGAAGTGTTGGACGATGTTCTTCTAGATGGTCCGATGATGACCTTAAGAAAGCGGCTGGAAGCAGCTGAATACGGAAGGCGGAGGATCGTATTTAATGAAAAGCATTAGGGAAGACTTATATCCAGCAGTGGGTAGATACAGGCTGATGATGATGCATTTGCACACCTTTAAATTTATACTATATGCCTAAATTAACATTTTAATTTTCAATTATCTCCCTGTGCACGTGCCATGTCTTACCTCTGCCAGGCCTGTGTCACTCCGCCATTCGGCCGAGTTATTTACCTACAAGCCCGACGCCCCCGGGAGCACAATTTAGTCGAGTGTCACTCACGCGCGCTCTCGCACGCGCTATGCGACGCGACCAAGATGGTTAAACAAAAGCGTTACTGTTCTGCATTCGGATGCACGAACACAAATTTTAAAGATAATGATTTATGGTTATACCTAAGCAGTGTGTGAGTGCCACGGGCGATCACTCGCACCTGTTAAAAAATGTACGCTAATTGATCTATCGGCGCGTGAGTTCTGCTGACATTATGACTTTAGTAGATTAGACACTTAAAATACATACCTACACTAATGTTACAAATACTTTCCGTGTTAAAGATACATCCGAGCTATTATTGGGACAACGTGAATAGTAAACCTGATCTGTAAGTACGTACAGTCATGATTCCTGTTAAAACTTACACTAAAATTATACATTCTATCAGTGACAACATTACCTAACATTATTGTTACTAAGTACCTACCTATGTACTTAATAATCACAGAGTATGATATAGTAACATAAGTAAGTACAACAAAGTAATAAACGTACACATACGTAAACCTACTACAATTTTTGGTAGTTTAAGTCTAAGTATTTTATTGAACATTAATAAACAAGCGTATGTATTTATACCTATCTACGCGGCTCGGTGGCGAGCGTTTTGGTTCAACCCTATGAGCGACACGCTGCCAAGTGACGTCCAGGCCGAGACAAACCATTTTGTAAAAGCAGCGGCTGTCGCTCGTAAGGCATTAGATATAGGGGTTACTTTCGATTGTCCCTGCCGCTGAAAGACTCAGGTACGAGTACAGCTGCAGAATTATTATGGACCGTATTAGCGCGTATCGAAGGTTGATATTTTAATGGTGATTTTTCCAATTGTGTCGGAAGTGAATATTCTGTTAGAGTATATTATTCTGTGCCTCTGCGTCACCCTTAGGTTGACTGGTAGAGAATGCTTATATAGCACTAGCACACCCTGGCCACTCCATACAAATGTCGCGTCGTTTACTACTAGCGTGAATGAGCGTATGTGCGTGCGGCGCCATACAAACTGTTCCAGATTAGTCTCAGAGGGGAGGTGGGGTCGACACGAGAGAGCGGCAGGGAGTGGCCATACTGTACATAGTACTATTATTTATACTGTGGCACTAGCTAACTCGCGCAACTTCATCTGCGTGTGACAGAGCGTTGAGAGTGAATCGTAAGGTTACCATTTGAAAGGTTATAGTGAGCCAATCGTAAAAGATAGACATATGCTATCACGGACTTTTTTTTAGAACTTTTTAAGATTAATTCCGTCGTTTATACATAATTGTTGCGTAATTTGAACCGTTTAATCCGCGCACGCAACGCAAGCTCTCAAAAGGAATATGTTTTTCTTTTTTTGCATCATTAATCTAACCAATAAGCCTTCATCTCAAAATAAGCTATCTAACACTAAAATATTTTTTCTATTCAAATGAGTTCCTGATATTAGCGCGTTCAACCAAACAAACAAACTCTTCAGCTTTATAATATTAGTATAGACTAAGTCCGCCTATGTACAACTTTGTGCATCAAATTTTTTTTTTCATACTACGTCGGGTGGCAGACAAGCATACGGCCCGCCTGATGGGAAGCGGTTACCGTAGCCATATTAACGCTCGCAACATAAAATACCGCTCGCGCGCCGCCACCCCCGCTGCCAACGCAGCATCTCCTTCATTTCTGGTGACCTCACTCACTCGCAGGAACACAACAACCCTCAAGGGAATTGTTATTTGGCTGGGGTATTCTGTGAGGTGGAGGTACATTCCCCAGTCGGGTAGCTTACAATTACGCTCCCTACCTCTCTTTTGGCCAGAGCTTCGTTTGTCAGTCAGCAGGGTGCACCGCGTGCAGGTGAAGTTGGCTTTGGTTCATAGATGTTGAGGAACCACTTACACCCCCAATTTTATAAAAATAAGTAATGGTGGTATAACATATATATATATAACACATTTGGCTATACATTTTCGTATCAATAGCGAACATTTACGAATCGATAAGCTTTAACAAATAATAAAGTGAGGAGAAAGGTGAACGCTACAGGAGTGTCGGCTATTCGAAGCAGCCGGTGCTTGTTGGCATTTTTAGGGTCCCGCGGCGAAAATCTACTTCATGTTTATGTCACATAATCACACTCTAACGACACACATACGCATAACACACTCATCATCTCATCATAACACACCGTTGTATATATAGACACCCCTGAATAATCACTCTTTCCGGTATTACTCTTTGTTTGGCGCAGTTTTATGCCCTTTCGGCGATTCAGTCATTTTTCTAAAGGTGGGAGCTGAAAATCAGTGCTTTACCTTCAGGGGTAATAATTATCACTGAGCCTCCAACCCTTGGTGTTGCCACAGTTTTAAAAGCATACAGTTGGGAAGCGAAGGTACTTGCGCAGAGCAAGGGAGGGGAACCCGCGGAGAAGCGGGCGGTGCGGTCAGCGTCCCACAAACAAGCGTAGTTTGTGGGAGCCACCGTGAAAGGCAGTCACGTGCGCGTACTGAGTGTTTTAAACGTTTTTTTAATTTACGTTCAGTGATTCCTATTTATTATGATGGTGAATACAAATTGTTCTGTATACGGTTGTAACTCGATGTCGGAACACATCAAGAATTTAAAATTTTATAGATTTCCTCGTGACGCAAGGTAAGTTTTTTCTATAATTTCGTAAAAACCTACCTACTTTGTCTTTGTTGAAATGTATGTAGCTATATTGTTGGTGAAGTGCAAGGTACTCCAACTATAAGTATACAACAAATAACCGAATTCTTGTGCTCCAACGACAGATGACTAAATAGTTAAGTACTTCGTAACTCAAACTCCAACCTAGCGGGGTTTTCAAGTGTAAATATGTAGGTATATATATTCTTTACGGCGCATGCTCTTGCCCAAAGTGTAATTATTATGTTTACACCTTCTTAATAGTTGGGAAGTCGGACACAGAAGGAGTAGGTATTTGTCTAATATCCAACTGTTATGATTTTATTTAAAAAACAATTCTAATATCCAACTGATATGATTTTATTTAAAAAACACAGACGAAATTTATTTAAAAAACACGACAGAAAAAGACAAGGTTCTATATTCAAGATTTCTGGGCAAAGATATTAATTACTACGTATGGCTGTGCCATTTCTAACATAAAATTTGTCTCTGCGACTATATGCACGTGCTGTGTGTGGGACGAACCTATGTGTATGTTTATGTTACGTAAATGTACACTATAAACTTTATAAACAAATGGGACACCAATTTTTAACTTACACTCTCATATTTATTATTTTCGCTGTCGAAAAGCCAAATGACTCATCGGTTCGTGACAAATTATCTCCTTAGAATGGCCTATCCATACCTAGTAGTTAAGATCTTTGTTTCAGGGCTAGTTTCTTTTTTTAAATTTTTTTAAGCAATCACGTTTTTTGATAATTTTTATTTACTTTTTTATTTTACACATTTTAGTTATATATATATACAGTAAATTTTGCTATCCAGTCATTGCATTTTGGGTATTGATATTCCTAGTTTCTATTATTAAGTATCTTGCGAAAATGAAGTGAGTAAAGTCGTAATCAAATTTAAATCGTTAATTGTTTGGTACCTACATCAACTTGGCTGGCACCAGAAATCCGCTATTTTTTTTTTAAATTTTGATATACTCCGTGACACTGGCGCAATAAAGAAAAATTTTACAACTAATCAAAATTGGTTCAGCCGTTTATTAGTTACGAATGAACATAGGGACTTTTGTCTTCGCCATAATAAGTTAATATACCAACACCAACCAGGTGCTGTAGGAAACAATATTTTTAGATAAATTATAGGTAGGTATTATTAAAACAAGTACAGTTTATATCACAGCCATGCTTATGTTTCCCCCATATTTTCATGATCAAATTGTTTATCCGAATGCGAATTCATTATATTGTTAAATTTAATGATAGAAAATTGAAATCTAAAAATAAACCTTTACGTAAATATTTAGCAGTGCAACATTTGTAAATATGTATAATTATATTCTTGTTGATAAATGATTATAAAAATATTAAAGATTATTTGATTTCGAATTTTATGACAACCCTTGCATATCGGCGAACGACCGCGTGGATACCTACGCGGGCGGCGGCATCGTGCCACGTCAAAGGCGATTCCCTACTGTATGAAAAATAGTAATACTGTGGTGTTGCTGGAGCGCATGCGCGCTTTCTAAACATGTTCTTAATTTAAAGGGGGGGGGGGGGCGGGCGCCACCTTGCTTGGTCCAGGGGAACTACCGCCGAATCTAAAGCCGATTACCATCGAATATTATAATTCGAAAATAGGTCTTTGGTTTTAGTTTTTGACAAACATCTTTAGCTCGGGATTCTACCAGCTTGACAAAACACAGGTATCTGAAATCAAAGCTGAAGTTTGATATTCGCATTAAAAAAAGTCGATGGGAATCGGCTTCAGCCCCATGATAAAGTTCCAATTTATTTATTTTTTTACACAAAAGTAGCTTCCCTCATCAAGACAATGTAGTATTTTTAGTAGGTCGTTTAATTAATACTGAAAGTAACTGGAAATCATGAATTTGAGTAAACATCACATCACGTTCTTTGGGAGTGTAGTCATTGGTGCCGTGAGCGGGATGATATGTTAAATTCCATGCACGTCGTATCAGGGGTTGTATATTGTTCTGATTTGGTTGCAACAAGAGAGAATTACCAGGCGGTTATACGATTTTGTAATTCATATTACTGAAATCAATTTGTTTGGTGATAACTAACATTTGTACCACTAGTGTATATTTAATTGTCCGTGGTGCAAAGCTTCACTCGAATAGCGAATTGTACTGTTAGTTCCATAGTATTGCTCTTTATTTACTAAAACTTTAAGCCTTCCAGCTCCTACCCTATGGCCTGAGTGAATATCAGTCTCTCAGATATTTTCCTATAATAAACCATACATACAATTTAGTTAGTTACTTCACATCTGTCAGGCATCCCGCAATGGCTTATTTTTTTATTAATAGCGGCTTTAACGTACGACACAATACACCGACAGAAAAGCTACTAAAATATAAGATATAAAAAGAGCACCGACATCGCTCAAGTCGGGTCTAAACTAGTGGCGTTTTATTGGAACACTCAGGCCGCGAGTCCTATTCATACTTGACCACTTTTTCTTGCCTCAAGTTTCTTCAATAACCGCTTTGGATGGCATTTCGCACTCTCTCGATGTACAATTTGGATTTGCTATTATATTACCGGAACATTTAAAACAACTGACTCTGTATAGTTTTAAATAACAATTACACCTCTGGATACTAGATAAATGTCACAATTATATTCAAGAGTAGTTAGAAACCACAAATAAAAGAAATGTGCCTTGATATTGAATTGTTGATTTGAAGCCAAGCCCGGTCATTTGATAGGCGTGCGCGAGGATATGGATCCAACGCGTAGAGGCCCCTTTGAGAAGTTTGATGTAATGTTGTACGCCCGCCGTGACCCGCTCCAGGATATGTCAATGGAACGACATACCCATGAGCAGGTCTCGGCAGGCGTTGAGACTATTGCGAAGTGTGATGGAAAATAAATGGGCTATGGAGATGAGATCTGGGTGAACTTAATACCGGGCTATTACAGAAGAGGGACGGACGCCTTAGTAATTTAACAATAGGCTATTTGACCATATTCATAAAATCGATCGAATGTTGTGATTATTTATTAAACCAAGCTTGCAATTTCGACTATATAATATTGCGGATATTGCAATTGCCATCCACCTACAATATTTACCAAGAATACCTGGAAATTTAATTACAAAACAAACAACAAAACAAGAATTGAGTGTGGCAGAGTAAATTATATATTTACGCCTGAATCAGAACCTATTAATTTAACAGTAAAACAACACCGACTTAATTGGGACGGAATAAACGTCAGATGCGCCGTGTTCCTCGCCAATAACTCATTTGGGCGCTACGTCACCCGATCGAGATATTATTATGGTGTAAAATTCGAGCGTTCAACAATACGAGCCCGGTTCTTGCAAATTAAAATCCCAACAATACGTACGGGCAGGTGTTTTCCGTGTGTTGTGTTTTATACCCATTATCCCCGACATCCGTCCGCTCCGTGCCTACTTTCAGACCGTTTCATCTTGCGCCCTGGCGGGTCAGCGTAATTTATTACCTATTGTGCGGATATTTCATTTATCACGGTGAATTCAATTTACAGAACAATTAATCATTGCACAATACTTACTTGCCGACAGCGGCCTGGTAACCCGCGCTGGAGACGCGGTCCGATAAAAAGTTTCGCGTGCTTCATCGTGCTTAGATAAAATGAAAATATCTACCGTTTTTAGGGGTTTATTCCAAAATAATAACATAAAGATCTTCAAAGGAGTCCTCAACGTCCGTCAAGTTTCATTTAGTGTGTACGGGCTTAGTAAGTAAACGAGCTGAACCGACGCGTTTTTGTAACACTGCCCCAGATATCCGCAGCTAGAGTGCGGGCAATTCTGGATTTATTTGTTCGTTGTTACGTTCTAGCTATTTTCTGATGGAACTAAATATCACGTGAGAATATATGGGGATACCTTTATTATGTGATTTTAGATTGATAGATAGATATGCTTTCATTTCACGATAAAAATACAGGGTTTATTTTCACATAAAAACTACAAACAAAAACTTTTATATGCAAAAAGGGGCCTTATTACTGAAAGCAATCTTTTTAAGGCAACCTTGAGTACTTTAAGTTTTAATTACATAGAAAGACAATAATTACCAGCCCCCTTACCACCAACTCTTATTGCGATTCAATAACTGTATATAATGCTTTTTTCATACCAATGAATAAGCGACTCTATTTCAAATTGAATAGAATTATTATTGTTTAAATATAGTCTCATTTCGCGATCTCTTATTACCTGACGTGGTATAAAAAAAAAAAAACAACGGGTTGCAGTCCGGGAGTGCCGGTACATTTATGAATATTTTGGAATAGTTAGGAAATAATTTCGCACGAATTGCTTTATTTGTCAGTATAACAGTACTATCATTTATGTGGTACAATACAATATTCGTTTATTGGGCTATCGTACACAAACATAAACTATTCAAAGCAATATCAATCGTATCGTCTTTGCATAAAGTTGGATTTTGTAGTCTCGCAGCTTTGTCTTATGAACTGGTATTTCGAAACTATTTCGAATCAATAAAATACCTATTCAAAGAATTCTCAATCGTATCGTCTTTGCTTAAAGTTGAATTTTGTAGTTTCGCATCTTTGTCTTACTAATTTTCGATCAGGACTCGTGATGCTGACGCGAGTTTAACATTTTTTACCCATCCCAAAGAGTGCACAACGACGTCGCTAAAGAAGTTTTCACTTCAAAAATTTAGAGCGAGATGCTGCTATATGCGTGTAAGAGACGGTCTCAAGCTCTAAATATATCGATCTGTGTGATGAGAGAATCTTTCCCTCACTAAGTTCATAAAAATACTTTTATAGATAACAAGCTAATGTATAAATTGCCTAAGTTAGGTCACATAGTCTAGGTTTTGTCTTCTTGAGAGATAAAGAGCTTATACATAATTATTTTAGGGGTGTAAGTGGTTCATCAACATCTTTGAACCAAAGCCAACTTCACCTGCACGCGGTGCACCCTGCTGACTGACAAACGAAGCTCTGGCGAAAAGAGAGGTAGGGAGCGTAATTGTAAGCTACCCGACTGGGGAATGTACCTCCACCTCACAGAATACCGCAGCCAAATAACAATTCCCTTGAGGATTGTTGTGTTCCTGCGAGTGAGTGAGGTCACCAGAAAGGAAGGAGATGCTGCGTTGGCAGCGGGGGTGGCGGCACGCAAGCGACACTGTATGTTGCGAGCGTTCATATGGCTACGGTAACCGCTTCACATCAGGTGGGCCGTATGCTTGTCTGCCACCCGACGTAGTATAAAAAAATATATATATTTATATATATATATTTTGTTCATTATGTCGCAAAATGTTCAATTGGAGTTGGATCTGTTAAATTGTTATGACGGTCATACAGCTTAGTATTGTTCACATAGATGAACCTTGGCTGATTGTTTAATATCAAATTCATTAATATTTCTCAATGTTTGGCGTCCATTTAGTGAAGTTTTTTATTTTGTTTCTTTGAAAACATTTTCAATATCAATATACATAAAAAACAAAGTCGGGTTAGTTACATCATTTATAACTCAACAACGGCTGGACCGATTATTATGACCTTCGTCACAGAATAATATACACCTTCGTTTTTGTTGATTTGTCTCCATCCCGAATAGGAGAATAATCTATTAAATTATTAGACAAATTAACGAAAAAGAAAAAAGAAGAAAATTCATTTTTTGTATATTTATTTGTTGTTTTTGAAATTGTCTGGACAAGGTTTGTATGGGAAACCCACAGGAATGAGAATGGTAATGGGAAGATACAAGCCACAGTGAAGCGTGGGCAGGCCGCTACTAAGCAAATAAATATATCTGAATATATAAAAATTAATATAAATATATAATAATGGGGTCGAAAGTTTCTCGAGTGGAGACCACGTACCGGCAAGCGCAGCGTAGGACGTCCACCCACAATGTGGACAGACGATCTCATTAAGACCGTAGGATCGCGCTGGATGCAAGCCGCTTTCAACCGGTCTTATTGGAGAACTAGAGGGGAGGCCTATGTCCAGCAGTGGACATACAATGGCTGAGATGATGATGATGATATAAAAATTTCGTGTCACGTTGTTTGTCCGCGATGGAATTCTAAACTACTGAACCAATTTTATTAAAATTTTGCACAGTGTGTGCAGTTTGATCCAACTTGAGATAGTTTTTAACTCATCGGAAAAATTAACGTAAGAATATTTAAAGGCGATACGAAGTTCGCCGGGCCAGTTAGTACTTAATAAAATAGACAAGCATTTAAAAACTTTGCAATATTCCATAATCCAGGTTATGCAAATGTGTTAAACCAGAATTGCAGATTACAGAATGGCAATTTTGTAACTAAATTGATGCCGTGCCCTTATTGGGTCAGCTTATAGTAATGCTTACGTGTCTGTGGCTCATACAATGTAGGTTTGCGGGTCAACCCTTGTATATATCTACCGTTTACACCGAATAACGTTTAAATCTCGTTCTTGTTTACACTTAAATGTCGTGACAATGTACATTTTGATATATCTAAACCACTAATTATTTTCGCCATGGAATTAATATGTACCGTCGTAACCAAATACATATTGCCGTTGATTCCCAAACCTACATTCATAAATTTAAATTCAATTACAGATGATATATAAATGTCGATACAAATGTCGCGTCGTTTACTATTAACACACCCCGGCCACTCAATACAAATGTCACATGTTTTACTACTACATAAACAATATAGTCTGTGCAGAGCGGGTATGAGCATGTGCGTGCGGCGCCATACAAACTGTTCCAGATTTGTCTCAGAGGGAGGTGAGGTCGACACGAGAGAGCGGCAGGGAGTTGCCATACTGTACTATTATTTATACTGTGCTATTACATATACAATGACGTATGTGCAGCGTGTGTGCGTGCGGCGCCATACAAAGTGTTCTAGATTTGTTTCAGAGCGGAGGTGAAGTCGACACGAGAGAGCGGTAGGGAGTGTCATAGTGAACGTAGTACTATGACTTATACTATGAAGGGTACCATATCATTGATTTTGACTATTTATTCAAATTTATATCATTAAATCAGTAAGTGAGTATGAATAAATAAATTAAATAATGTCATGGGCATGTCATTGTCATATAATTGGAAATTCGATTTCGACGATACAATTTATAAAGTTGATAAAGAAGATAAATTCATTTTCTAAAGAAAAAACAAATGGTTCAGTGGTAACGATTATATATATAAAAATAGATCATTTTAACATATAGATTCTAAATTACTAGTGAAGTTTGTAATACCGTGTCTGTTCCATCTGAACTAGATTCGACTCAGAAGGGAGTGAGGTCGACTCGTGAGAGCGGTAGGGTGTGGCCATAGTGTAGTACTGTTGTAATTATTACCAAAGTATATTATTTAAACTTCATCTTCTTGGCAGTTTGTATGTTACAAACTGGGAAACGGGGAAAATTCCTGGGAAATTTTGGGGTTATTCTTAAAAGATTTTCCTAAGAAACTAACTACAGAATGTGTTCTTCAATAAACGCCATGAAGGAACTTACTATGCGATCGGCAACGCGTGAGTGATGTCTGTCGAGGAGCTCGATGTTGTCGTGGCACGTGTCAGTCTAATCGAACACGCAAGTTAAGCAATGTCGTCCGTAGTTTATCCATGGATGGGTTTATTAACCTCGAGCTCATCTTTGCATTGTGGAACACGTTGAGCCGTCGGTTCCAGATTTTGTCATTAGATAACAGTCGTTAAATTAAGGCAGTGGCCTTCAGGCTTGAAACACTATCCTTCTCCTGCCACCACCCAACCTGCAGTTGAGAAGCCTTGTAGAGTATGCTCTAAACCCCCTTCTAATGAAACCATTGTGAGGAGATCCATATCCCAACAGTGGAATGGATATGGGTTGACGACGAAGGATGTCTGCGACGTCGCAAGCGTCTGTGGGTTACGATGACTGCTTACAATCAGGCAGGTTGTATATGGTTGTATACTTCTTGGCCACTTTAGTGAAACAAATTCGCGTCGCGCGATGTTTTCCTTTATACCCATATTTTTGGCGAGAAAAGCTGAATTTATGAACTTTATTTAATCAAGTTTACGCTGTCACGTTGTAATGACAAGTTAACTTCCTTAAATTTAATAAACAAATCTGTTGAATAGGCAATGTCTGGTTTCCTCTTGAAGTAATTTTCATTTAAAATTGGATACTTTACACTAAAAATCTTAGAAATGAAATGAGTCTTAAAAATGTCAACTCTCGCTTGAAAACAAAAGTCATCTAAGCGTCATCTTTAGAGCCTGACAGACGGCTCTGCCAACCCGCAGTTGAGCAGGTAGGTTGGTGGAGTATGCTCTAAACGCCTTCGACTGAAGGGAGACCTATCGACATTAGACCTTGAACTACCAAGTGGCCCCTGGTTAGAGATCAGGTGATCTCTATATATACATATATACTGAGGAGTTGAGTGTCGTAAGTTCAAATTCGTTAATTTTTGATTTTTTGTGAAGCGGTTACTGTGGCCATATTAACGTTCGCAACATAAATTATCGCTCGCGCGCCGCCACCCCCCCTGCCAACGCAGCATCTTCTTTTCGGGTGACCTCACTCACTCTCAGGAATACAACAACCCTCAAGGGAATCGTTATTTGGCTGCGGTTTTCTGTGAGGTGGAGGTACATTCCCCAGTCGGGTAGCTTATAATTACTCTCCCTACCTGTCTTTTCGCTAGAGCTTCATTTGTCAGTCAGCAGTTTAAAGCGCGTGCAGGTGATGTTGGCTTTGGTTCAAAGATGTTGATGAACCACTTACACTCCATTTTGATTAACGCACCACCACATTGATTAAATTGAGTGGTCTTCATAAATAGGCGTTAGTAGAATTTTTTATCAATAGGTACACGTTTGGCCAGTGTATGGTCTATAGATATGGCAAGATAACATATTATAATCAGAATCACATAGAACAAACATATATGTAATAATATTACATATGTGTCATATCATTTCACGGTCAAAGTATTTACTATGCTGAATTTATAAAACAATACATAAATAATATTTTTGCGGCGCCACATATAAGTAGCTTAGCAAATACTCATGAATGCTTTTTAGCTTTCCTTCATCAGAAGCCAGTAACATTTTTATATTAATGTAGAACCAGTAGAACAGTGATCATTACAGCATTAAAAATGCTATTGTTTTCTCAGCTCAAGGTCGCTCAGCGAGCGATGGAGAGAGCAATGCTAGGGGTCTCTCTGCGTGATAGGATCCGATGATGATGATACCCGCAGCAGAACTAAAATAACCGACGTAGCTCAACGTCAACGGATAAGCAAACGGAAGTAGCAGTGGGTCGGTCATAAAGCACGTAGAGCGGATAACCGCTGGGGAAAGAAGGTTCACGAGTGGCGACCCCGTGCTGACGGACGCAATGTGGGATGACCCCCCACTAGATGGAGCGACGAGTTCAAGAAAGTTGTAGGGAGTTGATGCAAGTCGCTCAAGATCGGGGCGTGTGGTTCTCTAGGGAGTAGGCCTTTGTTCAGCAGTGGACGAATACAGACTGATGATGATGATTGATTTATCGCGTCATAATCTTACTGACTTAATACTTACGTAGGCTTATTGCTCCACTACACTGTTAAATATATATATAGGTTTAGAAATTTTAAAACTAAATCGTACTTTAGTATCTAAGTCAAGAGAACTTTGGACGTAAATAAATACCATTCGCAGTATGAAAACTTCAAAATAACTTTAAGCTTAGTATAATCATGAATAAGATTAAATATCTTTGCTAATCTTAAATTGGTTTTTAAATATTTTTTTTAATAACTTAATAAAACAAATGGATTTATTTAAAATATTATTATCGCCTAGTTCATGAGATTAGATAAAGTAGTGTATGAAACTGCACATAATTAGGTCTTAAAATACTCGTGTGATGCTATTATCACATTTGCCTTCGGTTCATGTGATAAGCTCACACTCGTATTTTAAGAACTCTTATTATGAAACAGTTTCATAAACTGCTATTATTTTACATTTTTGCCACGTTTATTGCAACCCAATATGTATTTTGAGGCGTCTATCATTGTTTGACCTAAAAAAATACAAATTTATTCCTGCATGTCAATAGATGGCAGTATTGTAATTAAATTTACATCTCTCATATTCGGTAAGTAGGTCCTTATTACCCCCAAATGGGGCTTGTAGGTGACCAATTAGCGCTCTAGGGCAATAATGTAGCTCTAAAAGGCTCTAGGGCGGTAAGTAATTAAAAAAAAAACACTTCACTCTTTCAAAAAGTTCGCGTACATCTAACCATCATACTGGCAATAGACATCATGCATTCAGCCCAATGACAAAAGAGGTCGCTTCGCTATTCAGCCTTGTCTTCGTATGAGTATAATAGTCATCAATTTAAATATCGAACGGCGAAGCTCAATTTCCTTCTAAAAAAAAAAAAAAAAAAAAGATGAAAAAAGGCGGGAATAGAAACTTTTTTACTTTTAATATTGTTTGTTTTCGGGATTTTTTTATAATTACGTGCTAATTAGGAAAAAAACATGAGTTCTGCAAGTGATGAAGATATAAGCTGCACTCCCGATTCAATGAAAATGGAAGCTGAAGCAGCAATTAACAATATTTTGCCTGAAAGTTCTAAAGAGAGATATTTGAAAACTTACGACGAGTTCATGAAGTGGCGAAAAGAAAAACAAGTAAAGTCTTTTATTCTTGTAATCCCGGTTTTTTTCTACTTACCTCACAATCGAGATGTAAAGCAGAGTAGTTAGCTCGGGTGTAAGCATCAATTGCACCCTCGAACTATAGGCGCCCTCGCTGCGCTCGTGCGCCTAAATATCTCGGGCTGCAATTGATGCCTTACAGCCCTTAGCTACTAATCTACTATTGTTGTGGTTGCGGTTGTAGCCATTTTATTTATGTTTATTATTATTACTAGCTGTCCCGGCGAACTTCGTACCGCCTAACAATCAATGAATGTCGTGGTACATATTAGCTGAACTAAAGTTATGATTTTATGGAATTAAAACAATGAATAGTAGAAAATAATAGAGAAGCTCGATGGCGTCATTGCGCGTGTCAGTCTAATTGAACACGCAAGTTAAGCAACGTCGACCGTAGCCTGTACACGGATGGGTTTATATTACCTCGAGCTCCTCCGTGATTCGAAAGACACGTTAAGCCGTCGGTCCCGGTTGTTATCATTAGCTCATCTTGAGCTCCTCCGTGCTTCGGAAGGCACGTTAAGCCGTCGGTCCCGGTTGTTATCATTACCTCATCTTGAGCTCCTCCGTGCTTCGGAAGGCACGTTAAGCCATCGGTCCCGGTTGTTATCATTAGCTCATCTTGAGCTCCTCCGTGCTTCGGAAGGCACGTTAAGCCGTCGGTCCCGGTTGTTATCATTAGCTCATCTTGAGCTCCTCCGTGCTTCGGAAGGCACGTTAAGCCGTCGGTCCCGGTTGTTATCATTAGCTCATCTTGAGCTCCTCCGTGCTTCGGAAGGCACGTTAAGCCGTCGGTCCCGGTTGTTATCATTAGCTCATCTTGAGCTCCTCCGTGCTTCGGAAGGCACGTTAAGCCGTCGGTCCCGGTTGTTATCATTAGCTCATCTTGAGCTCCTCCGTGCTTCGGAAGGTACGTTAAGCTGTCGGTCCCGGTTGTTATCATTTAATGACAGTCGTTAAGTTAAGTCAGTGGCCTTTAGGCGGTTCGAAAACACTGGCCTCCGCCAACCCGCAGTTGAGCAGCGTGTTGGAGTACGCTCTAAACCCCTTCGGTTGAGTGAAGACCCGTATCCATAAAAACTGAAGATTTCATAAAAATAAAGATTTCCTTATTGTTAAATTTAAAAAAAAAAAACGTTTTGTTTTAATTTTTTTAGTTTTGAAATAGGTTTTATCATTTTGGTGATTTGTAATTGTCATTTCTTTTGATGTTTACTCTGATTTGATTCTTGCGCTCGAACCCCATGGGAAAAGCGTTTTCATCCCTATCGATTTGACATTTTTAAATTTTCATAACAAATCACAGACAACTTTCGCGACATAAAAGTGACATCAATCAATTTGACGTTTTGATATTTGACAACCAATAAATATCGTAATCCCTTTTTCAACTGACACTTTCATTTGTATGGGAAAATGTTTTTTCTTTTATTTTATTTTTTCGAGAATTTTCCAATGTTTTTAAGAGTTATTCTGCTATTCGGGACGGAAACAAATTCAACAAATCAAAAACCATGGCAATCGGTCCAGCCGTTCTCGAGTTATAAGTGTTGTAACAAACACGACTTTCTTTTATATATAAAGATATCGGAACATATGCAATTTCCAAAATAGCCCTCGTGGGATCTTTTTTGTGGGATTGTGGGAATAAAAGGAGTAATTAATAGCTGTGTAGTCACGTGTGATTGTTAAAGAAAAATAAAAATGCGATTTTCGAAAAGTATTACAACCAATGGTGGTATAAATACTATAGATACGGCGTACCCATACTAAATTGTGTCAGAAAATGGTTCCCGTCTCCCGTCGCCTGGGAGTTCTATGACTATCGCTATCCTTTTCATCTTGTTGCTTTAATATATTTGCTACCTCTTTCCCTAGCTGATTACGTAGTCGGCGCAATGGCGCCTTTGTATCTTGTAAATCAAGAAAACACCCAGTCCAAGACAAACAGACATGTTCATGCACACACATATTTGTCTTGTCCGGGGCTCGAACCCGCAACCACGGAGTCAAAGTGGCCATTGCTAACCATTCGACCACCGAGCTCGTCAAATCGGGTATGATTGTACTTAGTATCAATCAATCAAATATAATCTACAAAAAAATATAATACAGACAAATTGAGAACCTTCTTTTTGAAAGTGGTTAAACGTGAACTCGACAGTGAAGTGAAAATTAAATAATATAACAACGCTAAAATATAACTGAGTTAGTACGCTCAATATAGACCCGAGCTAAATAATAAGGCGACTGCTTTTACTGCTTGACGGATGAAAAATTCTTTTCATAAAGAATATTTTATTTCCTGACAAATTGTATTTCAACGGTACTTTGAGGTTTAACTCTTTGAATTCCAAAGTTAGATGGAAGTCTTTAACGGTGACGAATGGCAGAAGGTAACGAATGTGTACAATCAAAACTTTGAAAAGATTCATTGGCGTAAATTTCGCGAAGGGAAAATATGAACGCTCGACTCAAAGAGTTTTACGAATATTTCTGGAGCGCAACCTCCGGGCTTTCATTTTACTTAGGTTATTATTTTCATCACTGAACAATACTTAATATAACTTCAGAGCGATAATTCTCGTAATTAAAATGTAGTCGGAATTCAGTTCCGATTCGGTATCGATCTCACAAATGTCACATTCTCGAATCACAATATGAAATTTCAAAGTTTAATTAAAGTGTTTAAAAATGTTAAAAAAAAAGTGTGTAAAAATTATATGTAATTATGACTGAAAATTTTAAAGAAACTATGAAAGGTTTTCGTCTAGCAAGAAGTTTCGTCTAGTAAGAATTGATATTAACTAATATGAACTTACGTTGTATGTATAAGTATATGCTTCTAAGTGCCCTATTATGACACTCATTAAATTAACTAATTGTCAGATTCCGTATTCCGTTTGCGCCAAATAAGCCGATAAATGTGATGTGTGATTGAATATATGCAATCGCGAACAGGTAATAATAACAGTAATCTGATAGGTACGTAGAAAAGTATCGGGAATGGATGATTTGTTTATGATTCCAAATTCAAATTTTTTGTTTTTTTGTTGTTGTTGGATTGGCACTACTTTTTTCCATTTTGGCGCGGAGTTTGAGTTGTATCTGTCATTTATATTTAATACAGCGCTGTTTTTAATTGTATCATATCTAGTGTATATTGCGATTTTCATAATGGACAAAAACATCGAACAAAGAGTTTGTCTTAAATTTTGCATCGCCAATGGAATTTCGTGTTCGGAGTCACTAAAAATGTTACAGAAGGTTTACGGTGAATTGACAATATCAAAAACACGTGTTTATGAGTGGTACAAAGCTTTCAAAAGCGGTCGAGATGTGATGGAAGATTTGCCTCGCTCTGGTAGGCCATCAACGTCTGCAACTGGACTTAACATCGCAAAAGTGAAGGAAATAGTGACTGAAAATCCTCATTCAACTTTGAGAGAGATAGCCGTCGAACTTTCTGTATCTCACGAATCGATCCGTACCATCTTAAATAATCACTTGGGTATGAAACTAGTCCCAAAAGAGCTGAATTTTCTCCAAAAATTCAATCGCATAAGAATCGCTGAGGACATGCTAGAACGAGTCGATTCCGATCCAACATTCATGAAACGCATTGTTACTGGTGACGAGACGTGGGTATACGAGTTTGACATGCAAACTAGTCAACAAGCTTCAGAGTGGCACCTTCCAACTGAACCGAAACCGAAAAAACCACGCCAAAGTCGATCAAAAGTTAAAACAGTCAACATTGTTTTATTTGACTATCGCGGTGTTGTGCACTCAGAGTTCTTGCCGGAAGGTGAAACTATAAATAAAGAATATTATTTGACCGTTATGTGGCGTTTAAGGGAGCAAATTTGACGAAAAAGACCAGATTTGTGGGAAGAAAAATCTTGGATTTTGCACCACGATAATGCGCCTTCGCACAAGGCTATTATTGTGAACGAATTTCTGACCAAAAACTCCACAAATATCATCGAGCAACCACCTTATTCACCAGATATGGCTCCATGCGACATTTTTCTTTTTCCTAAACTCAAATTACCACTTCGTGGTACCCGTTTCCAGTCGATAGAAGACATAAAGGAGAATTCGCGGCGAGAACTGTACTCAATTCCGGAAAAAGCGTTTAAAAAATGTTTTGATCATTGGATTATTCATTGGCGTAAGTGTATCGTTTCTGAAGGAGCATATTTTGAAGGTGATAAAATAAATTTGGATGAATAATTAACATTTTGTGTATTATTGATCTTTTCCCGGTACTTTCTTGACAGAGTGTATAGCTACTCGTAAATCCCTTGTTTCACAGACAGAAGTTTCATAGAATATCGTTTCACAGAAAATGTTTCATAGAATATTTGCTTGTATTTTCATTACCAATATTATTGTTTTAACGACTATTCATTTCAAAGAAATATTTTTCACCTCTGTGAATACGTACGAACGACGTACGAACGTATCTCTATACGATTCAATAAATTTCCTATCACATATTTTTTTCACAAAGTAATGAAACAGTTGAAATTGGTGAATTTCTTTTTTATAGTATTTTATTTCAATGAAAATATAAAAATAAATGTTATGTTGTCAATAATTTACGCTATCATAAAAGTAGGTTAGGTTAAAACCGCGAGCCCACCGATAAACGAATAGCTCTCACTCGATAAAATGTATGTTAACTATAAAAATAAAAAAATAATCTTTTATTTGTAACAAAAATCTATGAACGTCTAAACTACTCAACCGATCAACATGAAACTTTGTACACATATTCTCAAAGGTATTATAAAGGACATAGGATACTTAACCAAAAATAAACGCGGGTGAAGCCGTGAGTGGAAGCTAGTGAACATTAATTGAATCTTGAAAGTAAACGATCTAGTAAAACAGTAGTAAAAGGTCAAAATTTATCGTTGCATTCTGTTACAGAAATACATCCAGCCGCTCTGAATGTAGACCGAGGAGGCACTAGCACCACCTATACTTAGAATAAAGAAATTAGCAAATGCAAATAGATGTAAATTGCACCGAGAAATTACAGTTATAGGGGTACGCTGTAAAACGTGAACACGATTTAAGGCGTGCTTCGGTGCTTTTTTTTATTGTTAGTATTTACAGCATGGAAGCATTATAGGTACAGGGCCGGCTCTGGCGTAGAGGCAACAATATATGTAATAGTATTTACGTACAGTATGGCCACTGCTTGTTGCTCTTTCGTGTTGACCTCATTTCCCCTTTGAGTCACTTAAAATAGTGGGTCTACTTCGAAGTGAAAATTCGGAATTTTCTAGATACGAATTTCCTTCGATTTTGGGCTGGAGTATGTGGACTTTTCATCAGGCAGGGAATAATTTATTGTATATATATTGTGTATGAAACATTGTATAAATAACATATTCTACATGAATCAAGAGGAGTCCGGTGGTGTCGATGCGCGTGGCAGTCTAATCGATCACACAAGTCAAGCAACGTCGACCGTAGCCTGTCCATGGATGTGTTTATTTATCTTGAGCTCCATCGTGTTTCGGAGGACACGTCGATACGATAATAGGCGGGTTGAAAACAGTGACCTCTGGCAACCCGCAGTTGAGCAGCGCGGTGGAGTATGCTCTCTAAATCCCTTCGATTGAGGTTTATCAATAACTAAAACGTAAGAAGTATTTTTCGAATCAAAATATTCTATGGTAATCGAATCGATCCTTCGGCGATCGATTCAAAATTTCATCGGCGCTAGTATGCTACATAAAGCTCAAGTAAAAGTACAAAGGCGGCCTTCTCATCTAGACAATCTACGTAATCAGATTTAAAAAAATGCGTTCAATAATTCTTCTACGAAACATTTTAAAACCTTGTTTGTTTACCAAATTTTATTAAGTGTGGTTTGACATAGATTTGCGAGGGCAGCTTGATCGAAGGATGGCCTCGGAGGCGATTTGTTACACATTGTGTTGGTATTTCATTTATCACGTCGATTCAATTTTCCTAGTCATTAATCACTGAACAATACAGCGCGGCAGTGGACTAAGAACGCAGGACAAAACGCTAAACTTTGCTAAGGGAAACTGCTGGATGTCGGCCCCGATGTAAGCAATGGATACTTTAAAACCAAGGTTCGATTTCTGTACAAAAACATTTGTGGGTATGTAGTATAGTTATAAATATTGTAGATATGACATACCTATTCAAAACAGCATCGGAAAACGGTTCCCGTAGCTGGAACATTTGATTAGACCTCAAGAAGAAGAAGAAAGTAGAAGCTAAAACGTAAGACCAAAAAGGTCTTACGTTTTAGCTATTGACAAACATTTTCAACTCAGTCGGTAGAGTGCTAGGGTTTCTACCAGCTAAACTAAACACAAGTAGCATAAATCTAAGTTGAAGTTGGATTTTCGCAATCAAAAAATCCGATAGTAAGCGACTTCTGCTTATCGGTAAGGTCCCTGAAGGCCAATTCTCGTAATATTTCTACGAACGCAGATTGAAAGTTGACCGAATCGAGATTGAATTGGGAATTGAATAAAATTATATACTTGATTTCATTAATTAATTATTATCAATTCTTGTTGTTGGCAAAGTAACATTCTTAGTTTGTTTAAATTTCACTCATATTTCGATATAATCCCGCTTGAATTTAATTTTGAAGTTACTTATTGTGTTACGAGAATACCAAATATGACATTTGTGAGATCGAGACTGGATTGAAACTGAATTTTGACTACATTTTAATTACGAGAATTGCCCCTCTGGTTTGTATGGGAAATCCACTGGAATAAGATGCGAACGGGAAGATTGACTCACAACGAAGTGTGGGCGGACCGCTAGCTTAACATATATCTCGGCCGCGACGATCGTTCTCCCAGAAAATTGTGTGAAATCTAATAATATTATCCATTAGGCAACAAATGAGTCGATATATTGAGTGAACCACTAATGTCCGTCGTTGAATTATGCCACAGTAATTGGAGGGTCCAATAAAGCAGTCATCAATTTAATGGCTGCTTCGACACGGTGCTAACACAACATATGGCGTTGACATGGATTATGTGTGTATGGCTTGTTATAACAATTTTATATCTATATAGAGTTAATAGGTTGGAATAAAAAATAGAATATCAGGGGACTATCAGGCTATTAGGCAGGCAATATCTGACAATTTGTGGGGTAAGTGGCTCACCATGATTTTTAGAGTCAAAACCAACGTCGCCTGCACGTGGTGCACCCTGACGAGTAACGAAAGAGGCTTAGGCAAAAGAGAGGTAGAGTACAGTGCATTTATATGCCGCCAGACTGGGGAAGTACCTCCACTTCAAGTTGCATAATTAAGTAGCGTCGAATGAATATCATAGTACGGAAAGGATAAAATTATATTTTACAAAGACAATTTGTTAAAGAAATTGTAAATCTAAAATAAGTAATTAAAATTTCGTTATGCATTCCAGGAATTATGGATATTTCATAACATTAATGTTATGAAATATCCATATTTCACTGTGATCAAAAACACAGATATACTCGTAAATGACAAACAAGGATATATTGTCTAAGGTTTGAATACATAATTATAAGTATAAAATGTTTAAAACCTTTTTTGGTGTTATCAAAAAATAGCTGAATTTCATCTGCAACGATGGACTGCTATGCCTACTTTAGTAGTGTAATTACTTAATAGGTTGATGACGTCACACTGTGACTCACACAGTAGAAATATAAGATGCAAAAATTCGTCAGCAACACAAACCTTCCTGGTAGCTCAGTTGGAAGAGCACTCGACCGGTCATCGAGAGGTCGTGGGTTCAAATCCCACCTAGGGGGGGCAGATGAATTTTTCCATTTTTCAAAAAATATTTATCTGGCAAGTTGGCCAAGACAACTATTTAAATAATAATAATTTAAAACCTAATGCAGGAGCTCCGTAACTGCGCGTTGCGACGCCCTGGGGCAGGGTTGGCAAACCTTTACGTACCAAAGTGCCATTTATCTAAAGAAATGTTTAAGGTCAAATACGTGCCATGAAATAATTTGGACTTTGTGATTATTAGGAAATTATTAGTAATAAATACTATCAACTCAAAACGCTTTATTTACATTAAAAAATATTAACATTTTGCAATGTTTCAATTATACGCGTAATTTAAATTAAAGTAAAATTAATATGACTTCTGTTGTTGCCCTAAGGCAGGGGTTCCCAACCGGTATTCCGCGGACCACTAGTGGTCCGTGAGAGGTAAATTATGGTCCGTGGTACAAACACAATAATGAAAGAGATTGAGCACTAGTATACAAAATACTAAAATCTTGAGTTACAGAATAATGGATTTATATAACTGTTGGAGACCCTACCAGGATGCCGTGTGGTTTCCGGTAGACTAGAATAGAATCACTCCGTCTGTTCCTGTGGATGTCGTACAAGGCGACTAAGGGAAATACATTATCAAACATCGATCAGGCCTCCCCAATCCGTCTGGCCAGCGTGGGGAGTGTAGGCCAAATCCTCCTTCCGTCTAGGACGGACGAGAGAGGGTCATGCTCCTGTAGTAGGGACTAAAATGGACCTGATGATGATGATGATGGGGACCCTACACGTAACAATACCTCGTAGTGGTCCGCGAACAATAAAAGGTTTGGAACCACTGCCCATCACGACTATGCGGAGCTATCATGAGGGCGGTGGCAGCGACACGAGGCGCTCAAAATTTCAGTGTCGGTTTAGTTGCGACTTTCATTGTTTCAAATGCAAACATGCATACAAGCAATCGTCGACAACCCTAAACTTACACAATGCTAAGGTCTAAGGAGAAACTTTGCCTCCTTTTGTGTGTTCTACCGATTCTACAATGGGTTGTGTTCGGAAGAGTAGTTTGATATGATGCCTACGGCACACCCCGGTCACTGCATATAAATGCCGCGTAGTGAACTACTACATAAACAAAGACGTCTATCATCATCATCATCATTATCAGCCTGTATCTACCCATTGCTGGATATAGGCACAGCATAGTAATACAACCAGTACTTTAACTTCATACTAGCGCCCAAATCGGCGCACGTACACAGCCAAGCGTCATTTACACGACCGTTCGGGAAGTTTTGGTGCGATGCTGTGATATAGGTCTTTCCCAATGGTTTCCACTCTGATATGCGATATGCGATACTCCGCCTTCCCCATCCAACCGCTACCAGGCACTTTTTTGGCAGTTTTTGAGGTCGTCAGTCCATCAAGAGAGAGGGCGCCCTACGCTGTTATGACGTTTGTGCAGAGCCTGAATGAGCGAGTGTGCGTGCGGCGCTATACAAAGCGTCTCAGAGGGGAGCTGAGGTCGTTACGAGAGAGCGGCAGGAAGTGGCCATACTGAACTATTACTTATACTGTGCCTACGGCCTGCTTCTACAGTCGCAACCCTCGTCATCGGCAGAGAATTAATTTTCACATGTTGGAGCCAAGATTATCACTCACTCTACGGTTCCAGAGAGGTTTTCTTCCGCGAATTCTCAAGTTATGGAATAAACTCTCTGCCAAGGATTTCCCAAGAGATGTAAGTACGGGTTTCTTCAAGAAAGGCATGTAGGGATTTTTACAGGGCCGGGAACTCCTGAGTGATGCCACAGGTGATGCCTCTGGTGTTGCGAGCATCCATAGACACGATAATTGCTTACTATCAGGCTAGACTTTATAGATGATTACTTACTAGCACTAAACAATCAAATTTAATATAATCACTTGTGCGATAAATTGTGTTTTCATGCGATGGCCAAGTCATTCTGTTTATTTAAAACATAAAAGATTTTTAATATTGATATGTTCGCTATAAGATTTTGTTAGGTTAGCTAATTACGTAATAACTGAAGACAGACGGTCCCTTAAGTAGGGACTGAATAAATTAACCGACTTGGTATTACATGTATCTCATATTTTTTTATGGTTGAAGATCTGAGTTGCGAGACTTGGTTTTTATACAAGTTATGTTTTTGATGGTATATGTAAGTGTTAACAATCTCATAAGTATTTACTTTATTATTCTGTTTGGTCAATAACTTATTTTTGACGTGATAACGTCATATAAATCGGTAAATCACTGCACGCACGAAAAAGCATGACTCATTGTCACGTTCCGCCTGAGCCGAGCGTGCAAGCGAGAGCGCTGAACAAGAGATAGAGAGACACGATCGGCCTATGTATCTTATGACGTTATCACGTAAAATTTAGTCTGTAAACCGACTTTAGAGACAACCAATTTTTAGTATTACCAAACCCCGGCCACTCCATACAAAAATGGCGCTTTTGCATGTAGTAACCAAATGACGTCTGTACACGTGCCTATGTTTGAGTGACGTTCTCTAGGGCTGACATTATACAATTATTAGTCGGACATGTAAGGGGGTGTAAGTGGTTCATCAACATCTTTGAACCAAAGTCAATCTGACCTGCACGGGGTACACCCTGCTGACTGACATACGAGGCTCTGACAAAAAGTGAGGTAGGACATAGCGTATTTTTTAAGCAGCCTGACTGACGAAGTACCACCACCTCACAGAATACCGCAGTCAAATAACAATTTCCTTGAGGGTTGTTGTGTTCCTGCGAGTGAGTGAGGTCACCAGAGAGGATGGAGTTGCTGCGTTGGCAGCGGGGATGGCAGCGCGCGAGCGATATTTAATGTTGCGAGCGTTAATATGGTTACGGTAACCGCTTCACATCAGGTGGGCGTAGTGAAGAAAAAAAAAAACGTGTGACACTCGGGGACTGCCGCGGTAAAACTATTGCATAGCATTTTTTATCAACTAATGCTCGTTTGCTCGTTCATCCATCCATCCATATCCATTCATCTATCCATCCATCCATTCATCCACCCATCCATCCCATCCACCCATCCACCCATCCACCCATCCATCCATCCATCCACCCATCCATCCATCCACCTATCCACCCACCCTCCCATCCATCCATCCACCAATCCACCCATCCATCCACCCATCCACCCATCCATCCATCCATCCATCCATCCATCCATCCATCCATCCATCCATCCATCCATCAATCCATCCATCCATCCATCCATCCATCCATCCATCAATCCATCCAACCATCCATCCATCCATCAATCCGTCTGTCCGTCCGTCCGTCCGTCCATCCATCCATCCATTCAAATTGTTTTTTTTTTACTTTCCATGTGTTCCATGTTACATCCATCCACTGCACAAGTAACTCTCATCTTTTACATACTCGCATATTATTTTAAACTGAATGGAGAATAAAATACAAGCGACGTCAATTCGTACGTTGTGGCATTCCTTGCGAACGGTTCCAAATCGGTTCCATAGGGGAGGTGAGGTCGACTAGTGAGAGCGGCAGAGAGTGTCCATACTGTACGTTAGTACTATTACTTATACTGTGGTATTACTTAGTAAACGTGTCATGCTTCTCTAATAGTTGTGTCCTCCTCGTAGATAATGTCTTTTACATCCTTTTTGTGCCAATACGTTTAAATAAATAATAATTGTTGAACGTAAAAATAACCGATGAATTGATGATGAATAATTTTTAAAGTAAATTGTCTCGTTTCGCGCCACAAAGTAGACTGACAAATGCATTTAGAGACGCTTGTGAATATTTTATGAATGCTTTTATAAAATAATTATGAGAGATGGAGCTCAAACTAAACTTCACTAATTATTTAATTTTCTATTGGGGAAAAACACACATGCAGTTTCTAAGATGTTTTATCTATAGATGCGTTCTACCTGTCTCTATTCTGGCAAGAATAAAGCAAGGTAATTGCCCGGTGTTCACTCAGTCCTGCGCCATTTACCGTTGCAAAAACAATTATTGAAAAATTGTAGGCAAAATGGCTTCCTATTTTTCACGTTCTTTTCCTTTTTTTGCGTACTGCTGCAAAGCCATTTCTTTATACCACGTAAGTGGCAGACAAGCATACGGCCCAGCTGATGTGAAGCCGATGCTGTAGCCATATTCAGCTCCAATGTCAACGCAGCAACTCCGTCCTTTCTGGTGACCTCACGCACTCGCAAGAATACAAAAATCCTCAAGAGAATTGTTATTTGGCTGGGGTATTCTGGTCAAGCTAATTCCCCAGTCGAGCAGCTTACAAATACGCTGTACCCTACCTCTCTTTTTTCCAGCAGGTGACTTACTGAATATCTCAACATATATACATATGCTTAGATAATGAGTGCTGTGATGTTCGCCTTTGACCCGTCTATATATAAAATGTCATGTACAGTCCTGGTGTCTACGCTAAATTCAGAATATTCCGCCTATTCTGTAGGCATAGAAAATTATCCTCGCGTGGCGCTCACGTTTCGTATTTATAACTGAATGGAATAAATGTACTAGGAAATTATTTTACGTAGCTATGTTTAGACTTCCATTTAAGGATGTATTTGGGATGTAAGTAGGGTTGCCAGATAGGAAAATGAAACAGGAGAGCATGCAGGGTTCTAGTAGACAAACTCTAAAAGCAACATAATATTATATTAACCATACAATATGAATTTAAATTAATTACAATACGAATTATGAACATCCGTACTATTATATTGTTTATACTAGCTGTTGCCAGTGACTTCGTCTGCGAGAATATCAGTTATCGTGGTAGGACCTTAGGAAGTTTACGCAGCGCACGCAACGTAAGCCTCAAAAGGAATATTTTTTCCCATTTTTTCATTGGAACCAGTAGTTCCTGAGATTAGCGCGTTTAAACAAACAAACGCACAAACTCTTCAGCTTTATAATATTAGTATAGATTAAATACTTGTCATTACTGATTAATAAATTAATACATTTATTTGGATTACTCCTTCGCAAATAATGCATTAATTACAAACAAATTTGATTACCATAAAAAAGGTTATAGTGAGTTAATCTTAAAAGATAGACATATGCTGTTGCGGACTTTTTTTTAGAACTTTTAATGAGGAACAATTCCATCATACATGTTTTTTTGCGTATCTTCAACCGTTTACGCAGCGCACGAAACGTAAACCCTCATTGGTGCTCCGCTCCTATAGGTGGTAGCGTGATGTTATGTAGCCTAAAGTAAATGTTGTTATTACTAATTTTAGTTCCGTTTTTACTCTTTAAGGTTGCGCTCTGTAGAAAACAATTACTACCTATGTCACAGAATAATATACACTACAGAAAATCCACTTTTGACTTAATTGCAATAAAATATCAACCTTTGATACGCGCTAATACGGTCCAAAATAATTCTGCAGCTGTACTCGTACCTAAGTCTTTCAGCGGCAGGGACAATCGAAAGTAACCCCTATATCAAACAAGTTACGAGCGATCGCTGCTGCTTTTACAAAATCCTGTATCACGGCCTTGTGCCTATGTTCACTATGCGTAATTAACTCTTAAGTGCTACCATAGTATAAGTAATAGTACTAACGTAGTGCTACCCTTGTTAATAGCTATACACTAATACGTGAAGCAAAATCTTTGTACCCTTTGTGCGGACGGAGGAGTATGAAATTTCGCACACTTATAATTTATACAGAGAAGGATTGCAGAATGCTAATATTTTTTTTTAAATTATGCATAAAAAATACATTCAATCAATAAAATAAAATAAAAATTACACACACTACCATGTATTTGACACACACACACACATATATCTTTTGTTTATTGTTAAAGTCATAATTTAAATTAATTATGGTCTTAGATTTACGATTAATAAAATACCTATAATACTTAAAGCGGCTGTTCTCTTAATGTACGTAATTTGGATGGATTTATTTTATCGGGACTTGAGCTTGTCACGTAAACTAAATATGATTACGTTTTGTTTTATTTCAGAGGACGCTTATGGAATATGTAATTGGGATTTGGGTCACCCACAATGGCTCCGATGCCGTTAGAAAAACGTCCAACTTATTTTAAAACCTTGGTATAATAATTGCGAAAGTGTTTTTGTATCAATTTTATGCCTTGACCACAAATGTGACAGTAAAAAAATTGTGTATACATTTTGTACGTGTTTTCTTTATAAGATTTGGGCATGTACCTACATGGTTTATTACATATGTGATAGAGAAAATGTTTTATAATTATTAAGGTAAAACGATATAGATCAATTCGTTACAGTCTAGTTTTTTGACCTGGTACTCGTAACCGTATGTATTGTTGTATTTTATAGACGTTTCCTGTCAAAAATATCAAACCTAACGTAACTTACAATGGATATTAAGTTCTATCTTTAACAGCCCTTGTTGCGTCAATCTTCGAACGTAGGCGTCCTCTCCCATCCTCCATGAGTCTCTATCTCTTGCCACCTTCATCCAGTTTATGCACCTGTTGGCGGTTGTCATCCGCCCATTTAAGGTTATTATACAGGAATTATATTAAGTATATTAAGTTACTATACAGTAAATGAACGTTATGCCTGATGAAATTATATTATTTGTTATTATGTTATATTACGCATCGATTACAAGATTCTATTTAGTTTCATCCCTGTGTCTAGAATAAAGTATTGTAAGTTAAATCTGAGTCAATTTCCAGTGTTCTAATGATCTGAAATTTCATACTTGTGTTTGTGTCAATGGACGATTAGTTAAATGCCTCCATGTATAATCAAATATAGCGGCTGCCATAAAATGATGATTTAGGCAAAAATTACGATATTATTTAGCACTACAAACTTTCTTTGCTAAGAATTTTAATCTAGGCGCTATGGAATTATTTTCTAACAAAATGTTTGTGGTGTCGTAAGTTATTATATTCAAATTCAAATTACCTACTAAGCCCTTTTCTAGACTTCTCTTACCATCGCCAAAAAAGTTAAAGTCAAAAGCTAGCACCTAAATATATACATGCAGTCCCATTGTGCTACAAAGCAGGGTTTGTTACCACTTAACATTATAAAATAACGTTACTTTTTTCGATACTTTTTACCGGTAAAATATGTAAATATGTCGAAGATGAGCAAGTAGAGGTGCCATGTGAACATACCGACTAGTTTGGTCTGCGATCTCGGTTTCCGACCACCGCATAGTTGAGGGAGTGAGGGGTTATGGTATTCCATAACCCCTCACTCCCTCACTTTGTTGCCGATCAAATTAACCACAGCAATTACATATACATACCTGTTGAATTGTTTTCTTTTTATACTACGTCGGGTGGCAGACAAGCATACGGCCCGCCTGATGTGAAGCGTTTACCATAGAGTATATTAACGCTCG
This sequence comes from Hypsopygia costalis, assembly GCA_937001555.2. NCBI lineage: Eukaryota > Metazoa > Arthropoda > Insecta > Lepidoptera > Pyralidae > Hypsopygia > Hypsopygia costalis. The sequence goes on along the minus strand of OW443338.2, from coordinate 22,412,564 downwards.
CAGTACAAAATATCGCTTGCGGGCCGCCACCACTGCTGCCAACGCAGCATCTCCTTTCTGGTGACCTCACTCACTCGCAGGAAAACAACAACCCTCAAGGGGATTGTTATTTGGCTGCGGTATTCTGTGAGGTGGAGGTACATTCCCCAGTCGGGTAGCTTACAATTACGCTCCTTACCTCTCTTTTCGCCAGAGCTTCGTTTGTCAGTCAGCAAGGTGCACCGCGTGCAGGTGAAGTTGGCTTTGGTTAAAAAAAAGATGTTGATGAACCACTTACACCCCAATCTTAACGTGTGAAAGTTAAGTATTTTAACGCGTGAAAACCTATAATTAAGAAACTTTAATAATATAAATAAATAAATATTCCTGAACAAATTACACACGGCCATCTTGTACCAAACTAATCAAAGCTTGTAGTATGGGCACTAGATAACTGACATTATAACATAAATACATTTTTTTTTAAATAAATACACATTACATAGAAAACACCCAGACCAAGACAAACTGACATGTACACATCCACACAATTATTTGTCATGTGCAATGATCGAACCCGCAACCTGGGACTCAAAGTAGCCATTTCTAACCATTGAACTACCGAGCTCATCATATAAAAAGCCTTTAGAAAACTTTTCTTATTACATACATAATTAATTTGATATATTAAATGTACGTACTAGAAACTTTCGTTAGCTTGTTTTCAAAAGGGTAAAAGTTGAAAGTTTATGTAAGATAGGAATATTCTGAATAAGTAGACCAAGATAAAAGCTTTCTTATTGTGAGTACCTAAGTAACTGTTTGTTTTTATTTTTGTGCTGCGCTAAATTGTTCTGACAATTTAAAAGTTTTCCTTTGAAAACCGCCTTTTAAACTCTTTTATCGGTTGTTTGAATTTAAACAAAATATACTCTCTACAAAATATACTATCTTTGCCGTGTGGTTTCCGGCAGACTAGAATAGAATCACTCTGTTTCTTCCCGTGGATGTCGTACAAGGCGACTAAGGGAAATACATTATCAAACTAGCTTTCGCCAGCGGCTTCGCTCGCGTGACATTCGGGGCAAACACGTGTTTACTCATTAATCAATAGAAGTACTCGTGAAAAATTTAGGATAAAATAGTCCAACTAATCTCGTTTTCCCATACAAACTTTGGACCTGCGTTTCACCCTCTTAGAGGTAAAATTTGAAAAATCTTTTTAAGTAAATCGTGTCGACTACGTTATATTTTCAAATCGATGCCATTGTCGTAATTAACATCCCAGAAAACCTAAGAATCAATACCCATATTGATATTATGTCATTTCAACCCCATTGCACCCCTACAGAGTTGTCACGTCGGCTATGTTGGATTATTAAATAGTTGTTTTTTTTTGTAATCAGCGATCCGATATACCATAAAAACAATACCTATGACGATTTTCACACTTTTTCACCACATTTTAGACATTTTAACGCCATCGCTCCCCAATAGGGGATGATGGTCACGTTACAGCCCTACGGGTACAATAAGTAACAATAATAGGTAATTTCTGGGATAAAAACTATCATAGGTATGTCCTTTCCCAGGACTCAAGGTATCTCTCAACCAAATTTCATCTAAATTTATCCAGCGATTTAAGCGTGAAGAGGTAACAGACATTCTGTCGCATATTAGTATAGATTGGCGTTCCGAAAACCCGTAAAAACGGCACATATATTGATATATAGACATTTCAAGCTCATCGCACCTCAATAGAGGATGATGGTCACGTTAGCCACGTTGAATTATAAAATAGTTGTTGTTTTCGTAATCAGCGACCCAATAAACCATAAAAACAATACCCATGACGACTTTTAGACTTTTTCAGCCCGTTTTACCGCTTTAGGGGTTGAATTTTGAAAAATCCTGAAACATGTGTTTACTCATTTATTTATAGAAGTACTCGTGTACAGTTTCAGATAAAAGAGTCCAACTAAAATTGTTTCCCCATACAAACTTTGAACCCCCGTTTCACCCCCTTAGGGGATGAATTTTGAAAAATCATTTTTTAATGCACCCCTAGACATCATATGGAACCTACATGCCAAATTTGGAATTTCTAGACCCAGCAGTTTGGGCTGTGCGTTGATATATATCAGTCAGACACTCAGGTTCCTCTTTTATATATTTCAATCCCATCGTACCCCCTCAGGGGGGATTTTATGACACGTCGGCTACGTTTGATTAGAAAATAGTTGTTATTTTCGTAATCAGCGACCCGTAAAACTATAAAAACCATACCCATGACGATTTTCAGAGTTTTTCACCCCATTTCACCCCTTTAGGGGTTGAATATTGAAAAATCCTCAAACACGTGTTTACTCATTTATCTATAGAAGTACTCATGTAAAGTTTCGGATAAAATTGTCCAACTAATCTCGTTTCCCCACACAAACTTTGGACCCCCGTTGCACCCCCTTAGGGGATGAATTTTGAAAAATCCTTTCTTAGTGTACCCCTAGACGTCATAAGGAACCTACATGCAAAATTTGGAATCTCTAGACCCAGCGGTTTGGGCTGTGCGTTGATATATCAGTCAGTCAGTCAGTCAGGACTTGGAATTTTATATTTATATCGATCAGGCCTCCCCAACCCGTTTGGCCAGCGTGGGGAGTGTAGGCTAAATCCTCCTTCCGTCTAGGACGGACGAGAGAGAGTCGTGCTCCTGTAGTGGAGACTAAAATGGACTTGATGATGATGATGATGATGATGATACTCTCGACACGCAATACACAATGCACAAATTTTAAAGTTCACCTCAGCACATTTTGCGATTTGTACATTTTGCTTGCTGTGCTCATTTTGCGTTTTGTTCAATTTGCGATTTGTACGTTTTGAGTATACTGATGCTCATTTTGCGTTTTGCACGTTATGCTCCGATGATTCACATAGGTATACCTATTTCACAAACAAAATAGCAATGGGGTGTAAGTAACCTCACCTGTACGTCGGGTGCACGACGTACAGGTGAGGTTACTTACACCGCCGACTAGCGAAGGGGACTCTGGCGAAAGAGTAGTAGGTCAGATCGTATTTGTAAGCTGCCCGACTGGGGAAGCACCTCCATTTCACATAATCCGCAGCCAAACAACGATTCCTTTGAGGGTTGTTGTGATCCTGCGAGTGAGTGAGGTCACCAGAAATGAAGAAGTTGCTACGTTTGTTAAAATAAAAATAAAACACCTATCCACACTGAATCGTCCAATTGGCTATTTTCCAATGTTTAAAAATTGTACAAATAAATTAACAATATCGTAAAATACACAAAACTATAAAGATCTGCAAACTTTCATTCTAATATCTTCAGTCAGACTTTTTTTAGCGTCGATCAAAGTTTGGCGGGAAAGTCCATTTTAAAAGTATGAAATTATTAAAAAATAATATATCCATTGGAGTAGCAATAAAAAATGCTATAACTTTTATTATGATAATAATTACATAAACGTAATATTTAACATAGCTGTCGTACAAATTTCTGATTTGATGCATATAAAATACAAAACTGTGACGTCATAATTCGGTAGTCTTTTGTATGGAGCGTTTTGGGGCAGTCTAAAAATTGTGATTTTCAAATTAATATATCTCGAGAGATTTTTGTGCTATCGAAGTAATTCTTTTACCTATATATATATATAGGTTATATTATGGAGACGTCCCTACATATCAAACAGAAAAAAATGTTAGTCAAATAGCCAATTCGGGAAGGGCGGATAGGAGCTAGATAGCGTCGTTGTTCGTGTCAGTCCGAACACACAAGTTAAGCAACGTCGACCGTAGCCTGTCCATGGATGGGTTTATATTATCTCGAGCTCCTCCATCTTCGGAGGGCTCGTTAAACCGTCGACTCCGGCTGTTGCCATTAGATGTCAGTCGTTAAGCCAAGTGGCCTTTAGGCGGCTTGAAAACATTGGCCTCCTCCAACACGCAGTTGTGCAGCGTTGTAGATGCTCTAAACCCCTTCAGTAGTATGCTCTAAACCCCTTCAGTTGAGGGGAGATCATATCCCAGCAGTGGGATAAGTAAGGGTTGACGACGGTAGCTAGTGTTTAAATAAAACCTCATAGTTCGATGAATTTGTAATAGTCTGTGACTTATTTCCATTTTTATTTAATCTAAGGATGGAAATAGAATAAATTATAAAAACAGTTGTACAGGTTTTCCTGTAAAATTTTCCATCAGGCACGAATTATCTTATTTCCATCAGCGCCCAACTTCCTCGCGCTGTTGTATGAAGTGTCTATTCTTCCAATTTGTAAAGTCTTTCTTCATTAACTATTGGCGACGTACGGAGAATGATTTGGACGGATTTTCTCTAAAACGTTATGGGTATTCGTCTCGTCTCGTATTGGTAGATAATTTTACAGTTGACAGTTTGGTTTTTTAGGGTTCCGTACCCAAAGGGTAAAACGGAACCTATTACTGAGACTCCGCTGTCCGTCCGTCCGTCCGTCACGAGCCTGTATCTCATGAACCGTGATGGTTAAAAAAATTCACAGATCATATAATTCTGTTGCCGCTATAATAACAAATACTAAAAAACAGAATAAAAGAAATATTTCAAGGGGCTCCCATACAACAAACGCGATTTTTTTTGCTCGTTTTTGCTCGATAACGGCAACAGGTAGACGCTTGAAATATCCACATAATATTTAGTCATATATTATTAGTCATATATTCTCTTAAGCCTCGTTGGATCGCAACACTAATGCTTTGGACAAAGTAAAGGCCAGCATTTTGATCACGAGATGTTCCGACTAGACGCGACGAAAGTTCTTTAAAAATTTTTTTGGCACTCGGCCCCCATGGCCCAACGTTTCTACCCAAAACGATCATAATCGAGATTACTATATTTGCGTCTTTTGAGGTTTTAGCTGAATACCTCAAAAGACATTCAGTCGCCGCGCCAGCCCTATTTTGTGTAACGGGAAGTTAAGACGGTGCAAGAAAAATAAAAAATAAACAGGCCTATAAAAACTGCAAAAAAAAAAAACACGTTTGTTGTATGGGAACCCCCCTTAAATATTTATTTTATTTTAATTAAATTATTTATTTTTAAAGTGAACGTGTAACTAAATATTCTGTGAATATTTCAAGCGTCTACCTGTTGCCGTTATCAATATTGAGCAACAACAAGCAAAAAAAAATCACGTTTGTTGTATGGGAGCCCTTGTGTCACGTTTGTTATACTTACATCGCCGCGCTCAATTATATTATTATATGTCTCATGATTAAGTTTACTCACTATATGTACGAGTAGAAATTTCCCAAAGTCAGTGGAATACAAACGGTGGCGCGGAGGAGTGGCCGCGTCAAGCAGAAGTGTCGTTAAGAGCTGGGCCGCCCGCCCCGACAATTACCCGCTACGAGCCCCTAATGACCCAGAGAGACCCTTATTAAAACTTGCTTCACCTCAATTTCACTAAGTAAAGTTTAAAGTAACGACGTTTATTAATTGTAATATCGATGAGGCAATTTGTACCCACAGCCCGCAATGTGTATTTGGCTTGTTATGCGACTATAATTTGGACCTTTCTCCGTTGTGGCAAATTTTTTGTTGGTTTTGGTGGCATATAAATAAATAAATAAATATTGTCAGACAAATTACACAGCGCTATTTAGCCCCAAAGTAAGCGAGGCTTGTGTTATGGGTACTAGACAACTGATAAACATACGTAAATATTTTTTTTGTAAATACATACTTATGATACATAGAAAACACCCAGACTAAGACAAACAGACATGTTCATGCACACAAATGTTTGTCCTATGTGGGAATCGAACCCACGAGCGTTGGTGTCGAAGCCGCGTCATTGACCGCTACGCCACCGAGCTCGCCTATATATAGTTATGTATTCATTTTGAACACATACAAAAGATAATCTAGATATATCTTAGACCTGATAGAAAAGATAATCTAGATATATCTAGATATACCTGAGCTAGTGTGTCTTAATTTAAAGAAAACTAATATAGTCACCTAAACCACGGCGGCGAAAATTGCATTTGCCGTCGTCACCTCTTATTTCTCCCACTTCTGGGATACGGCCCCCCCTCATATGAAGGAGTTTAGAGCATACTCTTCCCCCCGGACCGCCGAAAGGTGTAGACATATAATAGTGACCATATAAATTGTTTAATTAAAGTATAAATTCAATTATTCAAAATTAAATCAACTGCAAATATTCGGATTGCATAAGTCGTGAGGAACCCTTCGTCTACAACAAACAATCTGCAATAACTCCGCGGTCGTTCTGTTGCCCTGGTACAACATAGTGACATTGAAGGTATTTTCATTTTCACTCCACCACGCTGCTCAACTGCTGGTTGGCGGAGGCCAGTGTTTTCAAGCCGCCTAATGATTTGTCTTAACGTGTGTCATCTAATGGCAACAGCCGGGACCGACGGCACCCTCCGAAGAACGACGGAGCTCGAGATAATATAAAACTATCCATATACAGGCTACGGTCGACGTTGCTTAACTTGCGAGATCGATTAGACTGACTTTCGCAACACCGCCACCGAGTTCCTCAAATCTTTATTATGAGTATAGTACTATTTTACGGGTTGATGAGTAAAATCCATGCAAAACTTTTTTAAACCACTAAGCTAGCAGATAAGCATTCAGCCAGCCTGATGTAAAGCAGTTACCTTATCCTGTGGACGCCTGTAACACCAGAGGTAGTGAAAATATATATTAAAACTTTTTTAAATATCATGTATATGATATTTAAAAAGTAATTTCATTGATCCTAAAAGTTTTTCGCGTTACTTTCATAAACTATTTTATTACGCTAGAGTTCATAAAGCTCTTCAAAAATCAATAATCAGTTTTACAATATCCCGCATAGTTCAGAAATAATCGAGTGGCGTCTAAATGTAGACGGAAACATCAAATTTTCGGACAAATATAACTTATTTTACAAAGTAATATTTATAGAATTTAATAGAGATTGTGAAGGTTTCCAAGCAATAATGTTGTGAAATTCACAGCCGGCACACGTATTTCTCTCTTCCTATAACCCAGGGTCGCTTACACGAAGCGTGAAGAAATACTTTTTTTATACCACTAAAGTGGCAAATAAGCATACGGCCCGCCTGGAGGAAAGCAGTTACAGTAGCCTATGAAAGCCTGTAACACCAGGGGCTTCACACGCCCTTTGCCGAGCCTGTAAAAACCTCTTCACGCCCGTCTTGAAGAACCCATGCTGTAGTCTCCTGAGAAAACCTCGACAGGCAGTTTATTCCACAGCTTGACAGTACGCGGGAGAAAACTTCTCTGGAACACAGTACGCGACTACTTAGGCTCCAACCAATGTGTGAGGATGAATTACCTGTCGATAGCGAGCATCATGTCAAACAACTCCTCTGAACACACCCCATTGTACAATCGGTAGAACACACAAAGGGACGCAAAATCTCTTCTCAGATTTAAAGGTTCTAAACCGTCTGTCAGCTTGGGACCGTCAACAATCCTCACAGCACGCATTTGAATCGAGCATAAGGTGCAAGCTGGTATCTAGGCCAAGACAAACAGACATGACAATAATAAATAAATAAATAAATATTGTCACACAAATTACACAGCGCCATCTAGCCCCAAAGTAAGCGAAGCTTGTGTTATAGGTACTAGACAACTGGTAAACATACGTAAATACACTTTTTTTTTGTAAATACATACATATGATACATAGAAAACACCCAGACCAAGACAAACAGCCATGTTCATGCACACGAATGTTTATCCCGTGTGGGAATCGAACCCACGAGCGTTGGTGTCGAAGCCGCGTCATTGACCGCTACGCCACCGAGCTCGTCAATGTTCAGGCATATTCTTACTTAGGTCGTCAAGGAGCGGACCGCCAACGCTGCGCTAATCGCAATGATGTCGGTCATCACATTGTGCTCTCCATCAGACAAGTTTGTTGTCTGTAAAGTTGATAATTTTACGTGATAACATCATAAGAAAACATCAGCCGATGGAGTGGAAGTGATGTCGATGCGTCTGAACCTGAACGATTAGGCCGGTCGTGACTCTCTTTTTTTATGTGAGAGGGGGGCAAACGAGCATGTGGATACCTCGTGGAAAGCAATCACCACCGCCCATGGAGACCAGCGACACCAAGGGGTCGCCGATCCGTTGCCAGCCTTTTAAGGAAAATGAAAACTCGGTTCTTGAATGTCGTAGTTGTTCGGAAATACCGCTGAGGGAAGTTGATTCCAGTTTCACTGTTCGTGTTATAAATTATGTCTTAGGAAACGTACTGTAGTTCTCTATCGCTTGTTCCGCGCTCTCGCTTGCACGCTCGGCTCAGGCGTTCAAGTCAAACAGATGTTCATGCACACAAATGTTCGTCTAGTACGGGGATCGAATCCACGACAACGGAGTCAAAGTGGCCACTTCTAGCCAATCGACTATGGCTATGGTTTTAATGGCTACTTTGACTCCGAGGTCGTGGGTTCGATCCCCGCACAAGACAATCATTTGTGTGCATGAACTTGTCTGATTGTCTTGGTCTGGGTGTTTTCTATGTATTATAAGTATGAATTAAAAAGTAAATAGTACATAAAGCTTGTCTTTGAATTTGGGACTAGATGGCTCTGTGTAAATTGTCCAGAAATATTTATTTATTTATTATATTTAGTGTATTAGTTATTATATCTAAATCTATATTTAATAATTCCCATGAAGATAAAAAACGAACTGACTTCCTAAGATCCATCACAGACGACGTACAGGAGGGAGTTTTTGCCCGAGAGACGCGGTGACATGTCCTTATCTACTGACTAGCTCGGGTTAGGAAAGTATACGAGTTCATGTCTAAGTTTAACCGTCGTAAGAAGTAAGGACGTTTCGTGGACAAAAAGTTCTCAGCTTACATAAGTGCATTATTATCTCTCCGCGCAGCTGCCTTTTTAACGTTCAAGATGTTGGACACAGGACCCCAGCCGACATCACAGTGTATAGTAGTGTAGTCTCAAAGTACTTGTCTGTAAGATCGTATGCGTCCTTATACAAATGTAATTATTCGTCATTATATAATGCGTTTGCCCAGCGTAGGAGTTTGGTGAATGTATGCGCAGCGCAGACGCCGCGACGTCCAGACGGCCGGAGCGTCGCGTGGTTGCAGCGTTTCCTCTGCAGTTTAATGGGGATGTTTGATATTTTTTCTGACATTAGATGTCGCTAGGTAGGCGTCGGGTCCAGATTGTTAAAATGTACTGAATTTTTTCACAGTGAAACTTTAAGACGACAAGACAACACAAGACGTCAACAAGACATTTGACAAGATGCTATGAATTGACCCTACACTACAGTGCTGCCTAAAGACCCTTGTTGGACGCTGTGCTAGTGAACCGCGAAAAATTATAAATTAATAACATTGATTAGCTTAATTAATCATAATATTATATTTTATTTTATTTGAGTATGTTCCCGGGTGCACGACGCTAGCGCAGTGTACTCATGTGCCCACCAAAGACGCTGCGATAATGCGACTCACGCGAACACCTTCGAGGCTGAAACAGTGGATCCGACGATATTACATGAAGTACATATGATTTCTACACTTTTCTATTCGTGGACTCCAGTGTACTGCAGCCCATCGGGTGTCAATTACCGTGCCTGTGCTCTGTACTGACGTCATTGTTTATGTAGTCGTTACCGAAGCTACACTTGTATGGAGTGGTCGGGGTGTAGTGAAGCTCAAGTGCCGTGCACTACGGATTTTAAGTATCTAACACTATTGGGGACCTAAAACAATGGAGTTTGTTACTTAATTCATCGATTCCAATAATATGAATTCCAAAATCATCTGAACGCTTGGTAATTGTGTAAATCATTTGTAAAAATGTTAACATAAAGAAATTACAAACACACGAACCTATGTGGAAAAGCCTTTATGCTACATCAGAGAGACGACCATTTTATTCAGCATTATATTATTAGCTTCTCTTAAAATCTGCTTATAATAATCATTCCATAATCCAACATAATTGAATGTAAAAACTAATTTCTCCAGGATCAAATTAATACTTTCGTGATTAACAAAATAAAGCGATGTCATTAAAATAGCACTCAAGTAGATGATCTTAATGTTGTACAAGTTTGCCGAAGTTAAGCCCGCTTTACAAGCATGATTTATAATTCTTTAAGGAGGTACCTATTAAAACTTTTTTCAGATTGCAACTCCTTTAACACTTTCAATTCCAACTGCAATAAATCAGAGCTAACCGCGGCAGCTTTCACGTTATGACTTCCTCGTAAAATTTACATTTAAAAGTTAATTTTCTCGTGCCCCGGCTTAGGGCAATTGTTAATCATGGATTCTCCTTTCTACGAAACGTTGCTCGAGGTGTAAAAATATGAAAATAATTTTAAAGATATTCTTAAGACTTTCTTGTTTGATCATACTTTTAATCGGCTGCAACAGAGAACAGTCAAGGGAGGAATTTATATTTCTGTCGGTTGTATATTTACGTAGATAGGTCGGCACTACGTTTGAGTCGGTATGTTTTTGGCATTCTTTTGAAGATGGATCAAATGAAGAAAAAAAATCCGGTGGGGCTGCGTCGGTGCACACGGCTGATGTTTAATGTGTAACGTCTATATCAGCGAGTCGCTTTCAGTGTTGTTTCCGTAATTATAAGCAATGCTTCTCCCCCGCCACCCCTCCCGGCCCCGATACAAACTTAAGGTCTTAGCAGCGAGCTGCCTATTAATTTGAATAATTACATATGACTTATAGTTTGGTAATTAGTAAGGTAAGACGATATAGATCAATTCGTTACAGTCCCGGGGCCCTACCGCCGAAGCTGAAGCCGATTACCATTGCATATTTTAATTCGAGAAATACCTGTTACGTTTTAGTTACTGACAAACATTTTCAGGTCAGTCGGTAAAGCTCCAGTGTGTCTACCTGCTGAGCTAAACTTCATCATCATCATCATCAGGTCCATTTTAGTCTCCACTACAGCAGCACGACCCTCTTTCGTCCGTCCCAGTCGGAAGGAGGATTTGGCCTACTCTCCCCACGCTGGCCAAAACGGGTTGGGGAGGCCTGATCGATATTTGATAATATGTTTCCCATTGTCGCCTTGTACGACATCCACGGGGAATAGACGGAGTAATTCTATTCCAGTCGGCCGGAAACCACACGGCCAAAAACGCGAAAAAACGGCGAAAGCTAAACTTATGTACCATAAAATCTAAGATGAAGTTCCATATTCGCAATCAAAAAATCCGATGGTAATCGGCTACAGCTTAGCCGGTAGGGCCCAGATTAGCGCCAATATTACTAAGCTTAAACGATATAGAAGGAGACGCTCTACCGATTAACTGAAGATATTCATCGCAAACTTAATGAGCTCCGATTTTCGCAATCAAAAAACCCGATGTGAATTGGTTTCAGCTTCAGCGCTGGACCCCCTGACACCCGTATTTATTAGAGTGATTTTAAAGACGTTTCACGTCAAAAAATATGTATTGAAATATGATACAATTTTTTTTTATACAAACCCATCTGATGTGAAGCGGTAACTATATAAACCTAGCCCTAACTATATAAACACTCGCAACATGCAATATCGCTTGCGGATATCACCAGTATGTGATATAGCAGTATAAACTGTACTATCTAGTACCTAGTAGATAATATTTATTTTCTTTTATAAACTTCAACAAAAAATATATCCATTGATACATAATAATTATCTACGTAAAGATTCTGGCTGTTATTACAAATTTCATTACGGCACATTTCTATGGCATCATAGTATTCTAATATTACCAATGTTCAAGGCAAAACAATCAAGGTTAATTTAACAAAAACCAATTAACAATATGATTAGCTTTCACAAGTTCACATCTGCAGCGCTACACAATAGAAACGGATATTTGCGCAAACTGTAGCAAAAAGTAATATTGGTTTTAAACTTTTCTAAAATCACAACGCTGAAGCTAAACAAATAGTTACATACGCGAAAATGGTGTGTGACCAAACTACACAAATATGCAAAATCCTGGTCGTTAACCGAGAAATCCGGTTACAAAAGACTTTGTCGGGTACTGAGTATTTCGTAGTCCACAAACGAATTGCAAATGCGGCTGGAGCGCTAGTTTGCTCACTCGGTCGCCAAACACAGCGAGCGCTGTCGCCGCCGCGCATGTTGATGAAATGCCAAGTAATAAAAGTGGCGCCTCCACACGCCGCCTGCCAGATGCAACACCCATGGTGGTAGGTGGTGGTAGTGGCGGTAGGAACATTAAAACAGAACACTATTCTTAAGCCTGCTTTTCATTTGAACAAATTATGACATTGTTACGTCTAAGCCGACTACTTCTTTATTATGCTTCGAATATGGAGTTAGTCAACTCATCCCCCGCGATAAATTTCGAGTGGGTTCAGTTGACTATTGAGTCGCGTGACCTATATAGTAAAGAAATTTTTCGAAACTGAATTATCTTTTCAGATTTTTAGTGCATTTTTCTGTATTCTATTTGCTAGGTGAATTGACGTTTCGTATTAATTTTTTATGTATTATTTTTTATTTTGTAAAAACTACCGCCGAACGTATAGGTATGCTAAAAAGTAAATTCATTAAAATTTTATACAAGTTTGACTTATCTCGAACCTAGTTGAAATCTTTGATATTAAAGTTCTCAGTATTTTTCTGTCTCTAAAATCTTAATTTTAAATTACATATATAACATAAACCTAGTTGGAAAGAAAGAAAAATACTGGTAAAACGATTTGTTATTTATGAAGCTAATAAAATTTTATTTTGTTACTTTTTTGTCAAATATTACTCGTAGTGTAGTGTGTAGTAGAAATATAAGATGCAAAAATTCGTCAGCAACACAAACCTTCCTGGTAGCTCAGTTGGAACACAGCACTCGACCGGTCATAGAGAGGTCGTGGGTTCAAATCCCACCTAGGGGCGGCAGGTGAATTTTTCCATTTAAAAAAAAATATATATTTATCTGGCAAGTTGGCCAAGACAACTATTTAAATAATAACAATGTTGTTTGAACTGTATTAATGATTTATAATATAATAGTTGATTTCGGCCAACTTCCTTCGAGGAAAATTCACCTCCTCTGACTAACTCTGACTGAAGGTGGAGAACCTACTATACTGTTAAGTTACTTCACTGCATGTGGAACGAATGAAAACGAACAATAATTTAACCTTTTATTTTGACCTGTGTAATGAATGACTGTTGCGAGGGAGAGATATTTCATTGAGTCGGCGTTTCAACAGACTTTATTTGTATGTCAGATCGTTGGCGAGTGCACCGAGTCGATACATCAACATCACTGTTCCGAATTATGTGTTCGTTTTTGAAACAAACTTCACAACTCTATATATATTTACTAGAGTTTCATAATTTAATCTCGTAAAGTAGATATATAGCGTTATGTGGTACTTTTTACCCGACTGACGAGTAAGGGTTATGTTTTTCGAGTTTATCTTAGCATTTCTTTGGCATTCTTTTAAACTACAGTTTAAACCGCATGACGTATTTTAACTTCAACATCTAAAGTGTCATTCGATTCGTCTCAGCTGTGTGATTATACCAATATGGTGTCCGCGAAAAAAATGGAGGTTAAAAACAAAAAAAAAATTCGGGCTATCATCGGAGAGATATTATAACTATCAATTATCTTTTTATAGAACAATGCATCCTCATTTTTTTTTAACAAGCCTGCCAAGTCTTCGTGCTATCAATGGAAAGCAGTTACATATGAATGCGTTCAACACTCGCGCGTTGCCGACCCTGTAAAAACACAGTCTTTTTGACGAACAGATCTAGCTATAACGTCGTTGCTCTAACTTATAATGGAATAAAACGAAGTCAATTGCTTTTAATAATACAACTAAATATAAAAGAAAAACTGCAATTTTATTCTACGCAGCTTCCGAGCAACAGTTAGTAAATAAATGAATTTGCTGTTAAAATAGCAGAGGCGTGAGACTTTTTGATCTATCTCGCAAACTAAACGTAATTTACTCTCGTGTTCGTATTGATACAACAAAATCACAATGCAACCCACGTCATACGCAATGTTTCAAGTTACTGAAACATTGCTTGTTTGCCACGTAGTATAATAAAAATTGTTGTCTGTAAAGTCGGTTTACGGACGATAATTTTACGTGATAACGTTAAAAGAAAACATCGGCCGATGGAGTGGAAGAGAGATAGATGCGTCACAAGTCGAATGCTTAGGCCGATCGTGTTTCTCTAGCGCTTGTTTCGCGCTCTGACTTGCACCCTCAGCTTAGGCGGAACATGACAATGAGTCGTGCTTTTTTGTGCGTGCAGCCGGCGTTCATCGATTTATAAGACGTTATCAAGTTACAACGGTATACTTGATCACAGGGCTGAAGTGAAAACTTCATCTCTCTCTCCGTCTTGCTCCGTCCCTACCGAGCATTTCATACAAGCGTGAGGGCTCAGTCAGTGTCTTTCCTAGACACATTTCAGATCAGCGCGCTTAGAGAAAGAAGTCTTTCCTTTAAAAACAAGTCCTTCACCGCGAACTGTAACCTCACGATTGTTTTTTAGAAACTACTAAACCAATTATACACACCCCGTGAAAGTGTGAAGAGTTTGTGCATGTATATCTATCACGTTTCATTAAAATCTAGTAAACAGAGTTGCGCGATTAACAAATAATTAAATTGTGTAACCAAAAATAAAAATCTTAGAACAGTATCCAGAGGTATTAAATAACTTACATACGGACATACAAAAAATGATTTCTTTGCTTTGATCGACAGGGAATTTCCTCCTTGTTTGCCACTCTACGTAGTATAAAAAATGGGCTGTATCAAGCTGTGTTGTACGTGAATACTTTACATCCACTAAAATTATCTCAAAATGGCAGCGCTTCCCCCTCGTCCGCACGCGATGTTCAATAGTTCTTACTTAGCGTAATTCTTTGATTGTTTCATCTATCCAGTGGTGTGATTGAATTTTAGATGTAGAGCTTAGATTGTCAATTGGTCTCCGCTCCGCTGCGACTAGATGCCGCGGCGCACTTGTAAAATGCGGCAACAAATACTACGCTGAACTCGGCGTACCCGAGCCTGTTGCAATACAATTCTTCACGCACACTCGTATCAATTTTAGATAGTGCGGCATCTAGTCGAAGCGGAGCGGCGACCAATTGTTAATTTATGATGTAGAGTATAGATTCAAAACTACAACGGTAAACTGCTTCCCCCGATTTTGTTATCATTAGATTTTTTGGATTGGCCCGTATGGCAAATCTAAAGACGTATCCACGTCAAATATGTCTATAGTTAATTGATTCAGGTGTTATTTTGCAGAATTTTGCTGTCGGCTCAGATGTTGGAGATTCGCCGAGACGACCACAGCAGCTGGAGCAGAGACGACCAAAGCAGCCACGGCAGTCGCATACAACTACTAACGGTAGTGGGTGGGTGCCGGCCGGCAGTAGTTTGCATGAACTAATTGGTGGCGGAAGCACGCAAAGTAGGGTAGATCAAATTGCCTGTAAATAAATCTATATAAGCGCCGTCGACGACGCCCTGACGACTGACGACTGATGCATCCGATGTACCATTGATCAGCGACTCTATTTAAAATTGGATAGAGTCGCTTATTCATTGGTATGAATAAGCAATCTATTCAGTTATTGAATCGCAATAAGAGTTGGTGGTAAGGGGTATGAACCATTGATTTGGTTCAATCCCCTGATTATCTCAAAATGGCAGCGCTTCCCCCTCGTCCGCACGCGATGTTCAATAGTTCTTACTTAGCGTAATTCTTTGATTGTTTCATCTATCCAGTGGTGTGATTGAATTTTAGATGTAGAGCTTAGATTGTCAATTGGTCTCCGCTCCGCTGCGACTAGATGCCGCGGCGCACTTGTAAAATGCGGCAACAAATACTACGCTGAACTCGGCGTACCCTACTGAGTCAATTTTACTTTATCTCTCGCTGCCCTGGATCCTACCGGGAGGTACATGCTACACATGTAGCGTGTATGTTTACATGCTTGTAGACGCCGAAAATGCTACATCTCTACGAAAGTGCTACGTGCTGCGAAGGGTAATGCTACAACATAGTCTGTCCACACTCTAAATTAAGTTTGTTAGTAATAGACAAATAACAAAATATTTGAAATATCTTCAGATTTTAACAATATACCTAAATAGGATCTTCACAAACTACAATTGTGAAGATCCTATTTAGGTCAAATGATAGTTAGAAAACTTTTTGGAGAAGAAAGTCTGGTTTTGATAGTTTCTCATGAGTTTATTATCCATTAGTTTTTTTATACCATGGGTCGGGTGGCAGACAAGTATACAGCGCGCCTGATTTAAAGCGGTTATGTAGCCATATCAACGCTCGCAACATGAAATTGCTTGCGAGCCGCCACACCCGCTGCCACCGCAGCAACTCCTTCCTTTCTGGTGACCTCACTCACTCGCAGGAGCACAACAACCTTTATGGGAATTGTTATTTGGCTGCGGTATTCTGTGAGGAGACTGTACTTCCCCAGTCCTAACAAATACGCTGTACCCTTTGGGGGTTGATGCTACTCACGTCCGCAGGCTTTACCCTAGTTTCCCTGCACGTGACCCCTGGGTGGTGCTAATCGAGTAGCTTTTTTCTGAAGTGGTAGAGCTAAGTTGGAATCATTTAATGTCCATGACAGGGTCGCGATCAACTTATGGACATTGAGTGACTGCAGCTCGTAATTGGGCCGGCTCGTCCGGGGCAGTACCACTCTCACACAGAAAACCGGCGTGAAGTAGTAGCTCGCTATTGCGTTTCGTGCGGTGAGTGTTGAGACCCGGAGCCCAATCCAAAAACCTCAACTCTGGATATGGCAGTGGCATTAGGAAGAAGAATACCCCAGGAGGGTACCGTCACCGTTGGTGAAGGAGAATCCCTTCCTGAGTTTCACTACTCAGGCCGCCCGACGTATTCTGGGGCGGGCACTATGCCACTCTGTATCTCTGCCAGGAGCAGGCGTGGGAAAAGGACGGTGGCACGTTCCCCTGAGCTCTATATCGAGCTATGTAACATAAGGGGACTTCACTCCAACCTGAATGCCGTCCAGCACCATCTTGAGACGGCTAAGCCAGCCTTGCTTTTTTTAACTGAGACACAGATATCCCCACCATCTGACATCTCGTATCTGCGCTACCCAGGGTACAAACTGGAACACAATTTTGTGCCACGAGCCGGTGTGTGCGCGTACGTTAGGGAGGATATCTGTTGTCGACGTCTTGGCAGTCTTGAAGAGCGGGGCCTGTCAATTATGTGGCTGCGCGCAGACTTCGACGACCACATTCGTATCTACGCGTGCCTCTACAGGTCCCACAGCGGTAACGCCGAAACGGAGTGCCTTGTTGAGCACATCCAAACGACGACTGACAGTCTACTCCAGCAAATGCCTTCTGCCGAGATTGTGGTTATGGGTGACTTTAATGCCCACCACATCGAATGGCTTGGGTCACGCTCAACTGACCATGCTGGAAGATCTTTTCATGACTTTGCCTTGGCATATGGTCTAACGCAGCTGGTCTCTTCACCTACACGGGTACCGGATGTGGAGAACCATGTGCCATCCCTTTTGGATCTTCTGCTGACCTCCCACCCGGATAACTATCGCGTATCTGTTGGCGCCCCTCTTGGATCCTCAGATCATTGCCTGATAGAATGTGTGGTGCCACTCATACACCAAAAGCGACCGCGTACCGCAGGTATCCGTCGTGTGTGGCATTTCAGGTCAGCAGATTGGGATGGGCTGCGTGACTTCCTGGCTTCCTACCCCTGGGGGCCAGTTTGCTTCTCGCTGGATGATCCCAGTGCCTGTGCAAATGCTGTCGCCGATGTGGTTCTGCAGGGTATGGAACTATTTGTTCCTAATTCTGCGGTGCCCATTGGCGGCAAATCTCGACCATGGTTCGGTGGGTCTTGCAGAGCCGCGTTGCGTCAGAAGCAAGATTCCTACCGTGCCTGGTCCAATGCTCGGGCCACTGGAGATCCAAATACCGGCGTACTCAAAAAAAAATACAACGCTGATTCCAGATCGTTGAAGGGTTGTATCGCGAAGGCAAAGTCCAGATTTATAAGCGAAATTGGCGAGAGACTAGTGCGCTTGCCATCTGGGTCTCGTGCGTTCTGGTCGCTCGCCAAAGCCGTACAGGGTAACTTCTGTCAGTCGTCGTTTCCACCACTGCAACGGATGGATGACTCGCTGGCCCATACTGCAAAAGAAAAAGCCGATCTCCTAGGGTCTCTTTTTGCATCTAACTCGACTCTCGATGACCAGGGAGCCACACCACCTACCATCCCTCGGTGTGAGAGCTCTATGCCAGAAGTAAAGTTCACGCAAAGAGCCGTGCGTAGAGCGCTTTGCTCCCTGGACATCCATAAGTCGAGTGGGCCGGATGGCATTCCGTCCGTTGTTTTGAAAATATGTGCCGCGGAGTTGGCCCCAGTTCTAGTCCGCCTTTTTCGGTACTCGTACTCGCTTGGCGTGGTCCCCAGCTCGTGGAAGGAGGCTTTGGTTCACCCGATCCCTAAAAAAGGTGTTTGCTCAGATCCGTCCAACTACAGGCCCATTGCTATAACTTCCTTGTTTTCCAAGATAATGGAAAATATTATCAACCAACAGCTGATAACATACCTAGAGGATCACCAGCTGATTAATGATCGCCAATATGGCTTTCGCCATGGTCGTTCGGCTGGTGATCTTCTGGTATGTTTGACTCATGGTTGGGCAGAGTCAGTGGAAAGCAAGGGCGAGGCTTTGGCTGTTAGTCTGGACATAGCAAAGGCCTTTGATCGGGTGTGGCATAAAGCGCTACTATCCAAGCTTCCCTCTTTTGGGTTACCCGAGAAACTCTGCACATGGATTGCCAGCTTTCTCACTGGGCGGATCATTAAAGTTGTGATTGACGGTGCACGCTCGGATCCATTACCCCTGAACGCTGGTGTGCCACAAGGCTGCGTATTGTCTCCTACATTGTTTCTTCTGCATATCAATGACTTGCTGCACGTATGCGGCATTCATTGCTATGCCGATGACAGTACCGTAGACGCAAGATACAGTGGTCTATGTAATGTTTCTCGGGATTGCGTCGATGAGTGCCGGAAAAAACTTGTGTCTGAGATTGAGACGTCCCTTGGACACGTCTCTGATTGGTGTAGACTGAACTTAGTCCAACTGAATCCATCAAAGACACAAGTATGTGCGTTTACCGCAAAAAAGTCCCCATTTGTCGTGGCTCCTAGATTGGAAGGTACTCCCCTTACTATTAGCTCCAGCATTGGTATCTTGGGTGTTGACATATCCAGAGATGTACAGTTCCGTGGTCACTTGGAGTGCAAGGCCAAATTGGCTTCTAGGAAAATTGGCATCATCTGTAAAGCCAGAAGGTATTTTACACCACAGCATCGCCTTCAACTGTATAAAGCCCAAGTTAGGCCTCATATGGAATACTGTTCACATCTCTGGGCTGGTGCGCCCCAGTACTTACTCGCTCCATTCGACCGCATACAACGAAGAGCTGTTCGAATTGTCGGTGACCCAATGATTTCTGATCGGCTGGATTCTCTCTCTACACGCAGAGATGTTGCATCTCTTTGCGTTCTATATAAATTGTACCACGGGGAGTGCTCGGATGAGCTATTTGATTTGATACCTGCCGCTGAGTTCCACTATCGTACAACTCGCCAAAAATTAAAGTTCCATCCACATCACCTTGATATTTGGCGATCTACTACAGTACGCTTTTTAAGGCATTTTCTACCACGTACTGTAAAGTTGTGGAATCAACTTCCCTCAGCGGTATTCCCAAATAAGTACGACATGGGGGCCTTCAAGAACAGAGTCAATATTTCCCTTAAAAGGCTGGCAACGGATCGGCGACCCCTTGGTGTTGCTGATTTCTATGGGCGGTGGTGATTGCTTTCCATCAGGTGACCCACATGCTCGCTTGCCACCCTCTGTTATAAAAAAAAAAAAAAAAAAAAAAAAAAACCCTACCGATCTTTTGCCAAAACCTCGTTAATGAGTCAGCAGGGTCCGTCACGCGCGCATTAGATGAGGTTGGCTTTGGCTCTAAAGATCGTGGTGAGCTGCTTACACCCCAAAATTTAACCATTAATAATTAAAATAAAAAATATTGCTTAATCGTACTCTAGTTTATTATCTGTAAAAAATTGACTCCTCCACATGTTGTTTACTTTGTGCAGCGATTGTCGTCGTCGTTTACTCATCCCACTGTTGGGATGAGGGTCGCCCCGCAATTGAAGGGATTTAGAGCGTACTCCACCGCGCTGCTCAATTGCGGGTTGGCGGAGACCATTGTTTTCAAGGCGCCTAAATGCCTGTCTTAGCTTAACGACTCTCACCTAATGGCAACAGCCGGGACTGACAGCTTAACGTGCTCTCCGAAGCACGGAGAACCTCGAGAAAGTATAAACCCATCCGTGGACAGGCTACGGTCGACGTTGCTTAACTTGCATGTTCGATTAGACTGACACGAGTAACGAAGCCATCGACCTCAACAAACTAAATATGTACCAAGTAAAGTAAATAACAGTAAAAACTATATATAAACGATAATGCCTTAGCGGCGAAACCGGTCGGTAAAATTTAATATACTTACGTGGAACAGTACAAGTGCTTTATTATAACAGTAAAAACTAATGTCGAGCTTCTCTCAACGATTGTAGTCATTGAAATTTTATTAACAAAAAAGATCTCGAAAGCCCAACAGCAATGTAATATTTCTTAAAGCGAACTATTTCTTGATTCCACTTCTTATTCGCGTTGAACTCAGAAAAAGATCGCACAGCAGCCGAGTTTAACGCCGAGCGAATGATGAAGGCATTTGTTAAATGAAAAGCTTTATCATGGAGTATCCTAACAAAAATTTCATATCAATTTTTGATCATACTTTTGGCCAGTAGGTTATATAAATAGTGGAAATAGGAAGATTGCAGCTTATGGAGCTGCAGCAGGTTTAATCGCTACATACTTGTGACAGGGAGATAGACAGACGAATGGACGAGTGGGCGAAGTCCACATTAAAGATGTAAACATTAAAATAAATGTGAGTGGTCCACCAAAAAGGGACCTAGAGGGATTGGAAACCGTTATTTTTTTTTTAATTTTAGAATCTGTGGTCTTTTAGCTTTGTTTTGGTCTAACCAGAATATTTTTAGGTGGCGTAGTTTGTTTTTATATTTTTTTTTGTAGCCGAGGCAGTTTTGGAAAACTTACACCTTAAACTTGTTTCTAGACGAAACTTCAAACGCGATTTACCCTTTTCGGTCAACCACTCACAAATATCTGAATAACTCTACGTTAAATTTCTTCTTTGTCGATTTATTCCTAAATGCTATTCATTATTGCGGGAAAGAGAAGTCGGTGCCGTGTAAGTTGTCTTTTATCCAGCATTCCGCCTGAGTAGCCATCTCCTCATCGAAGTATGCGCACCATTCGCCCGTTTTACCTATAAGATGGTACTGTTATGTATAACATTGTTGTGTTCCTGCGAGTGAGTGAGGTCACCAGAAAGGAAGTAGTTGCTGCGGTGGCAGCGGGAGTGGCGGCGCGCAAGCAATTTCATGTTGCGAGCGTTGATATGGCAACGCAGCATCTCCTTATGCTGCGTTGACCTCACTCGCAGGAACACAACAACCCACAAGGGAATTGTTTATTTGGCTGATGCCTCTGCTGGTACAGCAGCAACTCCTTTCTTTCTGGTGACTTCGCTCACTTGCAGCAACACAAAAATCCTTAAGGGAATTGTTATTTGGATGCGGTATTCTGAATACAAATACGCTATACCGTAACTCTTTTGTTCCATTTTCCTGATGTACCATATTTTCCTTTACGCTGTCGATGTAGTAAGTAAGTACCTTTTCTTATAAATGATGACTTCTGGTTGAACATGCCTATTTCCTTCATATGGTCATAATTAACGGATTTATTCTGTCTGAAGTTATCAATGTGGAGATGATCGCACAGCCTGAGGACTTGCTCCTCTGTGACAGATTTGTTCAGGAACTGCGCCACGCGGCGCACCGCTGCCGGTAGATCCTAAAAATCATAAATTTAATTACACTATCATAATAATAAATTAGATTTTAAATTAAACGCGATTTTTACTATGTTCAAAGGTTCAGTTGCCTATACTCCAACTCGTGGTTTATTTTTTTATATTCCACAATAAATTATACTCCGCCATACAGTTCCAAATTAAGCAAAGCTTGTACCAATACTAGGTAACTGAAAACTACATATTTTTATTGTAAATACACACTTAGAATACATAAGTAACAATACTAGAACAAGACAAATAGTCATGTTCGTTCACACACATACTCGTAAATATTTGCCTTGTGTTACGAGCACTACCTTGGAGACTTGGAGTCGAAGTAGTCATTGCCAGCTTGTCGTCCATCGAGCTCGTTAGTCTCTATCACCACTTCCACTTCCCCATGACACTTAGGGTTGCCAACTTTTATTTACAAGAAAAACAGTATATTAAAAGCTGCGTAGCAAAATAAACAGTATAGTAAGGCCCAGTCAATGCGGAGCAGTACAATAAACAGTGCTATAGTCAAATGAATTTTTTTTTACAGTATTAAAGCATAGAAAATAGTATAATATTGTTTTTAACAGTATGGTTGGCAACCCTAATGACACACCAGTAGCGTTGTTTATAAAGTCTAAAAGATGCTACTGCTTGTGTTATAGGGAATAGTGATTTTCTAAGATTTTTGAATGATGTCATTGTCACTACCTGATAGTGGTGATATAGCGGGTCATTACCGTCATCATACGGCATACGGCAATATACATTTATTTATCTATAAATTAGTTGGCTAAACTGGTGATCGCAATATCACAGAATACCTAATTGTTCCTACGTAGCATTATCTTATCGCGATTGTTTATAAATATTATTTTAGTATGGCTAATGAAAATCGCTTCATATCAGGATGACCTCATTGTGACTCGTGAGTTTGCCATCCTAATTAAAAAAAAAAGACAAAAATAGCCGAATTATGATGAAATTATTTCATTTGAAGTTAATAAAAACCTTGAACGTCTCTAAGTCACCCGCGTGTTCGTGTCTGAACTCGATGACATGTACAATAATTCGTTCGTTGGTTTATAAAATCAATTTGTTGTTCTGTTACTACAGCAAATGTACTAGTCCAATGTTCCGCAAAGGCACACGTGAGCACAGAATAATATACTCCCGTGAGGCCAATTCTCCTAATTTTTCTACGATCGCAGATTGAAAGTTGAATCGAGATTGAATTGTGAATTGATTAAAATTATACACTTGATTTCACTAATTCATTATAAGCAATTCTTATTGTTGACAAAGTAACATTCTTAATTTGCTTAATTTTCGGTCATATTTCGATATAATCCCACTTAAAACAAACTTTGAAGTTACATAATGTGATAGGAGAATACCAAATTTGACATTTGTGAGATAGAGACTGGATCGCAACTGAATTTTGACTACACTTTAATTACGAGAATTGCCCCTGGTGTACCGTGGTCATTTGTTAGTGTGACTCGAAAAAATAAGGTTATCTCATGAAATTAAATAGTCGGACAGACGAAAAATACTTACACAAATAAAAAGTAATTTGTTTATTTATGGTGTAGGTACCTCCAAAAGTTTTAGTTTTGCTAGATGTACCTTAAATACAAAAAGTTTGCGGAGCACTGTGCTAGTCTATATTCTTTTTTTTTTATACTACGTCGAGTGGCAGACAAGCATACGGCCCACCTGATGTGAAGCGGTTACCGTAGCCATATTAACGCTCGCAACATAAAATATCGCTCGCGCGCCGCCACCCCCGCTGCCATCGCAGCATCTCCTTCCTTTATGGTGACCTCACTCACTCGCAGGAACACAACAGCCCTCAAGGGAACCGTTATTTGGCTGCGGTATTCTGTGAGGTGGAGGTACATTCCCCAGTCAGGTAGCTTACAATTACGCTCCCTACCTCTCTTTTCGCCAGAGCTTCGTTTGTTAGTCAGCAGGGTGCACCGCTTGCAGGTGAAGTTGGCTTTGGTTCAAAGATGTTGATGAACCACTTACACCCCAAACAAATTCATCTTTATTCTTCTGTCTATCATGTATATCTATCATCTTAGCAAATTTATTTCCTCGTAAAATTAGGGGTACCTTAGACAGTTCCTCGTAGAATAAAAATAACATATTAGGGTGATTCCTTTTCTCCCACGCTTCCATTATGTGTGGGAAATATGGTGCATTACCAACTGAAAATAAATATTACATAAAGGTTCATCACACATTACTCACGTCATGGTTAAGTTACGTCAACCTTTTAGTTATGTGACGTATTTGTGTTAAGTGGTGGTTAGTTATAACGTCGTTGTGCATAGTAGCAATGGCAAAGACTCAAGTCGATATGTCGAATTTAGTCAAATTCATTATAGACTACAGGCCCGTGTACAAAAAAATGTGGGTCATTTGAACCACCAGGTGACCTATCTAGAACGATATAAGAGCATAAAATAATAGGATTCAGCACTATGCCGTCACTTGTAAGCTGTCCAACTGAGTGCAGGTGAGAATTCAAAAGTACAGGTAGAGTGAGTACATTTTGGTCATATGATTTTGTACGGCATTCTTACCATCAATAGATCCATGAAAAATATTAAGAAAACGCGCAGTGCCGTAAAAAAATGGTGCGCCATAAATTCGGATTTTTTTTTTGATTTTCCGACAATTTCCAGGGTAAATTTGGTCATTTGATTTTGTACGGCATCAGTTTAATACTGTTTCAATACAGCTTCTAATCCATTATTCCGCAACGCCGTACAAAAATCATGCGACAAGGGGAAAAAATCGAGGGTTGCAACCCCCTCTCTTTCCGTGGTCCAGGGGGTGATTTGACACAACATAAAATTAATTTATTTTGAAAGTATTCTAAGCATAGATAATATTTTTTCACATGCCGTACATTTTCGTTGGTCCAAAGATCTGTAGGAAAAAAAAACTCAAGAAAAAATCCATATAGCGAAATGTAAGGTGAAATTCATCACGATATTTTTTTATACGGCATTTAGATAGTTTATTTGTACTTAATAAAAGTTCATATTGATAAAAAAGTAATAAAAATATTGAATAAATATAATTTACATATCAGTTCCCGGCAAACTTCTTGAGCAAGTGACTTGACTGCGCAGTAGTGAATATTAGATCTCATTGGTAGAAGTATCGTATCGAACGCATGATTGGTAGATCAGTAGACCCTTGCCTCCCGCACTGCGTCTACGTCCGGCTGAGTTCCAAATACACTTGCGGTCAGTGAAAAGTTTCTTGTTGACGTTTTTTATTATAATTTTTTTGTTGACGTTTTTTGTTATAATATTCATGTTTCAGAAAATGATAGAGAAGATAATTCGAACGTCGATGAAGACGATGATTCCGACAACAACTCAGCGGCTGATTCCGATACTGAATAATTTAAATAAAAAAACTTATGTTTTATTATCATCAATATATTTTTTCTAAAAAATAGTTGTTTTATTTATTCACATCATTACAATGAATTTGGGGTGTAAGTGGTTCATCAAAATCTTTGAACCAAAGCCAACTTCACCTGCACGTGGTGCAGGGTGCACCACGTGCAGGTGAACAACAATTGCAGCCAAATAACAATTCCCTTGAGGGTTGTTGTGTTCCTGCGAGTGAGTGAGGTCACCAGAAAGAAAGGAAGGAGATGCTGCGTTGGTAGCGGGGGTGGCGCCGCGCGAGCAATGTTGCTAGCGTTAATATGGCTACGGTAACCGCTTCACATCAGGCGGGCCGTATGCTTGTCAGCCACCCGTCGTAGTACAAAAAAAAAAATAAAAAAAAAAAAGAAACAAATCAATTATATACATGTATCAATAATGTTTGAAGTACATATTAAACCAAAAAGTATACAAAACTGTTGATACTGGGATTGACAGTTTCAATTCTTGGATATAATATACACGCCGTTTCACTTCAGTTAGACGTCATAATGATTTTATCATATTATCAATTGTTCTCTTCAAAAATACACTTCTGGACACATCTATTGGCCCACCTTAGAGTTTAGGTTTCGATGGCCCCTACCGAAATATGATTGCTAGATTGAACAAAAACTATTGATGCAGTTTTAAACCTGATACATTTTACCATCTTTTTCGATCGTATTGTTTTAAGAGATGGAGCTACGCCTAACAAGTCGGGTATGCGCCTTGATTAAGGCAGTTGATTTTTGAATAAAAAACATTTTTATGAAATAAAAGTTTAATTTAATAACGCGTGTTGCCTCCATGGGCATCTACCACAGCTCTCATACGATTAGGCATAGAGTTTATCAACCGCCAACCGCTCTATGAAATTTTGAGGGATCCTCCCGCATTCCTCTTCTATAGCAGTTTTCAACTCCTGCATCGTCTGGGCAACTGGCTGACGAGTTCTAACACGTCTTTTTAGCTCGTCCCACATGTGCTCAATGGGGTTCATGTCTGGGCTTCTTGCTGGCCAGTCCATAACTGTGATGTTCACATCCCGACGATATTCCCTGACGATGCCGGCCGTATGGGCTCTTGCATTATCATGCATAAAAAGGAAATTTGGGCCCACATAGTCCGCGTATGGCATCACGTGAGGTTCTAAGCACTCACGAATGTACCTTTCAGCATTTAATGTTGGCAGCCGTGGTCCCGTAACAACCTCAAGTTGAGTTTTGCCGCTCGCGGATATACCGCCCCAGACAGTCCATGAGCCACCGCCATAAGCAACCCTCTCTTCAAAGCAGCATTGTGCGAAACGCTCTCCCTTACGTCGGTAGACCTTCTTCCTTCCATCATTGCCATGTAACACAATTTTAGACTCATCAGAAAAGAGTACACGGCTCCAATGCTGCTGAGTCCAATTTAAATGAGTGCGCGCGAAATGAAGGCGCGTTGTTCGGTGGGCTCGCGTTAGTTTGGGGCCATTAGCTGGCTTGTGTGGTACCATATCGCATTCTTTTAACCTTCTCCGAACAGTTCGAGCGCTCACAGATACTCCGTGGAAGTCACGAAGATGGTTTTGTATCTCAATGGAGGTAAGGTGACGATTTCTCAAGCTGGTCGTCACGATGAATCGATCCTGCCTTTCAGTTGTGACCCGAAATCGTGGCCTTCCTTGGCGACGAACAAAGCCGCTAGTCTCTAGGTACCTCCGATAAACATTTCGGACCGCAGATCGACTTAAATTAAGTTGAGCACTCACATTTCTTTGGCTGTGTCCGGCCTGGATAAGTGCCACAGCTTGGGCGGCGACTTCAGGCGAAGTATCCGTAGATTATTGATAGAACCTCACTTTAATGTTAAGAATAAGTAATGTTTGTTGCAAAACCAAAGAGAAAAATCACACTTTCAAGAACTAAATACAAGTAAACCAATAAAAGCAAGTTTTCTTAGTATTCGATTGTTGGATATCAACGAACAGGCTCCAAATTGTCTTTTGTTTCTTTAAATTCTGTGTTCGAAATTCAAAAAAAGACTATTGAATGAAACTATGACTGTGCCAGGTTCAAAACTGCATAAAAACTTTTTGCTCGACCTAATATAAAATTTTAGCTAGGACCAAACGAAACTGAAAATGCAAGGTGGGCCAATAGATGTGTCCAGAAGTGTATGTTAATGCCGTACAGTATCAGATGGCCATAAAGTACCCTTAAAATGGTAGCGTCATTTTCATCAGCCTAAAAGAGATTGTCTGCATTAAAATGTACGGCATCATCTTTTCCTAATTTATTTATCTTAATACTATTTAAAACAAGGGATAAAATGTAGAAAATTGCTAGATTTCATTAATCTATGAGTATTTAAACTTTTGCAATAACTTGAAAAATTACAGTTTTTGTATTTCTCTATAATTTTTTCTAGAACAGTTTCTTTTGAACGGCAATACTATATAACAATTGTATTTTATAATATCATGTTAAAAAAAAAGTTCCCGTACAGGATCAAATGACTTTACAGCTTTATAAATCAAGTATACGATGAAATTAAGATAATTATTGATATACATTCAAATGAACAATAATTTTTTGACGGCATTATTTTTAATAGTACTTTTGAGTGCTTGATAATGTGTTGGAACCGATGCCGTACTTTTTCAAATCACCCCCTGGACCACGGAAAGAGAGGGGGTTGCAACCCTCGATTTTTTCCCCTTGTCTCATGATTTTTGTACGGCGTTGCGGAATAATGGATTAGAAGCTGTATAGAAACAGTATTAAACTGATGCCGTACAAAATCAAATGACCAAATTTACCCTGGAAATTGTCGGAAAATCAAAAAAAAAATCCGACTTTATGGCGCACCATTTTTTTACGGCACTGCGCGTTTTCTTAATATTTTTCATGGATCTATTGATGGTAAGAATGCCGTACAAAATCATATGACCAAAATGTACTCACTCTACCTGTACTTTTGAATTCTCACCTGCACTCAGTTGGACAGCTTACAAGTGACGGCATAGTGCTGAATCTTATTATTTTATGCTCTTATATCGTTCTAGATAGGTCACCTGGTGGTTCAAATGACCCACAATTTTTTGTACACGGGCCTGTAGTCTATTAGTCATATTAGTTACTGTTTAACTTGCACGTAGTTGCGATAGTGGCCAACCAGTCCATACCCATTGCAAAGACTCAAGGCAAGAGGCCTTGATAGTGACCACGTTACGTCGAATTTGACGTGACGTGGTTGACCTTAGTCAAATTAGTTACTGTTACTACGCCGGTCAAATAAGCAACTCTGTATGAAAATACCTAAAAAAGTGAACCAGTGTCGTCACGTGTCTTGCTTCCTCAGTTGAGATGTTATAATAACATATAATGAATCTTCACTATTTGGATTAGTATAACGCTCAGTACAGCAAACGACTAACAATATGTTTTGATATTTAGGTAATGTTTTTGGCAGTTGCTGTGAAGATTTTATCAGCTGCATATGTATGCAAAAGATTTGAAAAATGCCCAGCGGACGTATCTACGTCCGAGTATCTTTATTTTTTGTTGTCATTATGTATTAAAATTATGCTTTGTAAGCATTTCGATTATATATTCCATGTGCTTGATAAAAGATTAAAGTTACTAGGGAATATGTTCCCTAGTAACAGCCGTAAAGAAACGAAAATGAAGGGCCCTAATCCAAAATAAAAATTCTGTAGACAAAATTTCTTTACATACCGTTTGGTATTCTAGATTCAATTTATTATATTTAGACAATAAATTAGGGCAGGATGAAAAGTCGACATGGGCCAGCCTAATTGAAAGAAATTCGATTTTGTTTCTGAAACATTCCGAACTTTCACCTGAAACTTTGGATTTTCGCTTCATCATCATCATCATCAGGTCATTTTTCATTACATTACATTACAGGAGCACGACCCTCTCTCTTCCGTCCCAGACAGAAGGAGGATTTGGCCTACACTCCCCACGCTGGCCAGACGGGTTGGGGAGGCCTGATCGATGTTTGATAATGTATTTCCCTTAGTCGCTTTGTACGACATCCACGGGAAGAGACGGAGTGATTCTATTCTAGTCTGCCGGAAACCATACGGCCGATTTTCGCTTAGGCTCCCTGATCTCTTAGAAAAGCTAGATGACATCACTTATTATATTATCCAAAAGATAGTAAACAAAGTCGACATATCGAGTCTTCCTTGGGAATACCTCCACCTTACAGAAGACCGCAGCTAAATAACAATCATCATCATCATCAGGTCATTTTAGTCTCCACTACAGGAGCACGACCCTCTCTCGACCGTCCAAAAGATGGAAGGAGGCCTACACTCCCCACGCTGGCCAGACGGGTTGGGGAGGCCTGATCGATGTTTGCTCATGTATTTCCCTTAGTCGCCCTGTACGGCATCCACGGGAAGAGACGGAGTGGTTATATTCTAGTCTGCCGGAAACCACACGGCCGATAAATAACAATACCCATGACGATTTGTGTTCCTGCGAGTGAGTCAGGTCCCAGAATGTGAGAATGATACATTACCAGAAGAGATACAAGGATACGTCACGTGTACGAGTAAATGTAACGCGTGAAGCGTCTATTCGACTACGGCAACAGCTTCACATCAGGCAGCAATTTGTTTATTTGGGACTAGGCGTTGTAAATAAAATAAAAAAAAAGATGATACTGTTGATTGTTGGCACTAGGTGGAACATTATTATCATAACGTTATAGTAAAACACTTATACTTTTCCACGTAATTATAATTAATTTTACCGACCGGTGACCGATTACGTGGAACAGTACAAGTGTTTTATTATAACATTATGAAAAAAAAATACCTTTGGCTTCCAGGAATAAATTCCAAAATGTTTTAAAGTCTCCTGTAAAGCCGAACATCTGAAATAACTGGTAGTGATGATAGTAGGAAACGGCAACGTCCCTTGGATCTCGTGCCACGTAAATTACTTTCGCAGTGTCCAGGATTGTTGGGGGCAGTAGGGACATTGCCAAGTGGGTCTTGATGAAACGTGGAGACGGAGCTTTAAAAATTAAGTCAGTGATGGAATCACTGCCGGCATGTTCTGGTCCTTTTGGGCTGTTCTCCATCATTTCATGTTTCTTCATATTGTAGAAGAGTAAGAATCTGTAAACATAGATAAATATTATGTTTTATTGAAGAATAAACTGTAATGTATTAATCATAAATTCAAGTTTTTTTCAAAATTAAAGGTAATATTTTTGTTATTTTGTTTATATTATAGACATTTTGTCGCTACTTCTTGCCTATTAATATTAAAATCTGTGGAAACTGTCATGGCTGTATATACCAAAATAAATAAATAAAAAGAAAAATCTATTAATTAAGTTGAGGTGTAAGGGGTTCACCACGATCTTTTGAGCCAAAGCCAACCTCGCCTGCACGTGGTGCATCCTGCCAACTAGCGAAAGAGGGTCTGGCAAGAGAGGTTGGGAACAGCGCATTTATAAAGGCTCGCCAGGGAAAGTACCTTCTCCTCACAGAATACCACAGCCTAACAACAATTCCCTTACTGGTTGTTGTGTTCCTGCGAGTGAGTGAAGTCACCAGAAAGGAAGGAGTTGCTGTGTTGGGTAGCGGGGGTGGGGTCTGTATGCTTGTCTGCCACTCGACGTTGTATAAAAAATAAAATTAGATTTGTCAACCAAGCAACTGTTAATACTGCAACATTAATCGCTAAAAAATGTACTTCCAAAAATATACCAACTCCATGTAAGGAAATCTGTCGGGTAACTTTACTTCTGCAGCTCTTTTGTAATCCAAATCATTCCCTATGAGCCAAACAAGCTCCTGGGTCCATGTAGTACCTGTACATACATATATTATTAGTGAAATATTAGATTTCTTGTACATATACTAAACTTATATATATATATATTTAACGCCCAACACACATTCCCACCACTGTGTCTCCTGTGTAGCCAGGATTAACAGCGGCGACCGCCAAAAAAGGCAATGAACAGTGAAGTCCATTGCAGTCCCTGGGGTAAAACTACGGCTGCCTTGGAACTCACAACGAATTTAATCAGAACAAGTTAGTAGGAGTAGGAAGCTTTTGGAATTTGACTTCCCCTCTTAGCAATGTGAGAGACAGCAAAATCGCAAATAAGGCAAAACCTGAAACTCATATAATAATATGTATTTAACGTCTTTGAACTGACCTGATTTCGGGAATGTTGCTACGAAAACGTCGTTTGATCTCAACTCCATGTTGTATACTTCAGGACCAGTTTTCATAAAATCCGGAAATAGTAAAAAGCCATTGGGACCAACACGAAGGAAGTCTATTGGAGCACCTGTTGGACAAAGTATTTTATGAGGCACTTCATCCTCATCAGTATATATCTACCCACTACTGGATATAAGCCTTCCCCAATGCAAATACGATACTCCACCTTCCGCATCCAGCCGCTTCCAACCGCTCTTTTTTAAGGTCACCAGACCATCTAGAAGGAGAGCGCTTCGTCGTCCTAGGCGTACCCTGCACTCTAAGAAGTTGGCAGAGGTCAGCTACCTCGGCCACTGATTTGTTTTAGCGACTGTCATATAATGACAACAATCGGGACCAACGACTTAACGTGCCATCCGAAGCACATTTATACACCTTTACACATTTTGGACGGGCTCAAGGAGATGAACCCTCCATTGAGCATAAAAAAAATACTTATTTTTAACCGACTCCAAAAAAGAGGAGGTTCTAATAGGTTCTAAGAGGTAATTCGTCTGTATTTTTTTTTGTTTGTTACTTAATTACTCCATGATTTATAAACCGATTTGAAAAAAACTTTTTTACATTGAAAGAGTTAAGTTCCAGATTGGTCCCATATTTTTTTCATCATTATTATCATCATCATTAGCCTGTATCTACCCACTGTTAGGTTTGTTATTTCATTACTCCGACATTTATAAACCGATTTGAAAAAAACCTATTTTTATTTAAAAGAGTATACTTCCAGATTAGTCCCATAATTTTTTCATCATCATCATAACATACATACATAAATGTAGAGTAATGTTTGTTTGTGGGTTTTTTTTTGTTAAAATTATTAAATACTTATCAATATTCACTCATATACACTTTTACACGCACACTTACCATATTGGTATTTATTTATTTCAGCTGATTCTTCCTTTGACACAGGTTTGATTTCCCATGGATAGTTTAATTGATCCATTATTACACACAGTACACACAGTCTTAACCCTCCTAACACGAATAATTAAATAACCGAAATGAAAACACTAAGTAAAGATAAGAGTTGTTAATTTTAAACGTACAACATAACAAACGATTAGATAGGACTGCCTTGATGCTATCTGGATTCCAAAAAACGTAGCTGAGAACAGCCCCCCCACTTACTAGATTCGATAAAGTTCTAGTGTCCGTGCGGAAGGGGGGAGAGGGGGGATCAGACGGAATACCTGAAGGTCAATTCTCGTAATTATTTTACGCCACAGAACGAAAGTTGACCGAAACGAGATTGAATTATGTATAACTGTAGACTTGTTTTCATTAATTAATATACCAGCATACCATTCTTAGTTTATTTAATTTTCTGTGATATTTCGATATAATCACACTTTTTGTGCGAGTGCTTTTTGGCACTCAGCATAGTATAAAAAACTTATGCATTTTCTTTTGAAGTGGTAAAATGATGTCACTTCGTATGCCGTGCGTAATACGAAGATCGTTTCCGGTTTCCGCAATGTTCCGGCATGCCGCCGCTGGCCATCAGTAAATATCTCCAGCGAAAAACTCGCGCCCGGATTAAGTTGCGCGTACATTATGAGAACATCCGCATTATATTTCACTGGGAGGAATGAATTATGTGCCGTTGGACCGCAGCGGCGTAAACTTACTTTATATCAGGCGATGGAAAATTCATTTTAAAAGTTCAATTTTTTAAAACGCCCAGGGAATCGTGCCTAAGCAAAGTTTGCGTTTGTAGCGTACTTTCATGCCTAGCCATTTTAGCAGCACTGGCTTATTAGCATCATGAACACACCGACTCCAATATATTCTGTGATAATCAAATTATTATTGAGTGACTAGTTTTCGCCCTTTCCTTCGTACACGCGTATTCCGCCGTGGGAATATTCCTAATCCTTTCTTTTAAGGGTTCCGTACCCAAAGGGTAAAACGGATTACTGAGACTACGCTGTCCGTCCGTCTGTCTGTTACCAATATGATCTCGTAATTTTTTTTATATTTCTGGACAATTTACACAGCGCCATCTAGTCTCAAATTAAGCGCAAAGCTTGTAGTATGGGTACTAGATAACTGATATTATAATTAAATACATTTTTTTAAATACATACATATAATACATAGTAAACACCCAGACCAAGACAAACAGACATGTTCATTCATGCACACAAATATTTGTTTTGTGCGGGAATCGAACCCGCGACCTCGGTGTCAAAGTGGCCATCGCAGACCATTCGACCACTGTATCTCATGAACCGTGATAGTTAGATAGTTAAAATTTTCACAGATGATGTATTTCTAACATGCTTACTGCATGTTTGCTATTTTTAAAATTGTGTCACCTCTGGAGGAATCCATAGATAAATAGTTGTCAAATTTCCATGAATTATTACCCCTTTAGATTGGTTACCCCCATATTCTATGTGTCTGTATTGATTATGTCAGACTCTTACTGTATATACACCATCTAGGAGGATGCATTTAGCCGGGAAGGCTTTTAAGACTTCGCCGGAAGTGATCGTCCCACGGGAACGTGCCGACACGCAAGCGTTACTCAGGAATGATTACGCTTTAAACAAAAATGGCAATTTACTCCATGAAGTAGGGTATTATCACTATTCGCAAATAATTATATTAAACTATAGGTTTAAACTCAGATAATAATATAATAAATAATATTTTCCATCACACTTCGCAATTGTCTTAACGCCTGCCGAGACCTGCTCATGGGTATGTCGTTCCATTGACATATCCTGGAGCGGGTCACGGCGGGCGTACAACATTACATTAAACTTCTCAAAGGGGCCTCTACGCGTTGGATCCATATCCCCGCGCACGCCTATCAAATGACCGGGCTTGACCCGAGATTAAAAAAGAGATACATAATAATAAATAATAATAAATCATTTATTAGTTCACAAACATGGTATAAAGTTCTTGATATAAAATTGTTCAATTGTTTGCCTGATACCGTCAGCATGCAAATTTGAATTGAATTCAATTAATATTCAATTAAACAATTAAAACCAGTACTTTATATCATCTTGATTAAACATTATTATACAAGATTATTATATTAAATTTACATTTATTCATGAAAAATAGAGTCATCAAGATAGAATCATTATTGTCATCTCAGCTCATTTTTTATACTACATCGGTTGGCGAATATACGACTCGCCTGACGGAATTCGATTATATATATATTTATATTTAAATATCCATATGAATGTTATGTACTTAAGTCTCTATATTTATAAATATTTATGTTGTAAATTTCTATGTACATATTTATAATGCTTTTTTAGATTTATTATTTAATATGTCATTAATTTACTATTATTATTTGTATTGTGCACCTACCAAGTCGTAGGTCTTATTTCTGCATCACCTTAAGGGGACTGGCAGAAAATGGTTGTACAGCATTATGTCCGCCTTTGTATTATGTGCATGAAGATTAAATAAATAAAACAACCTTCAAGAAAATGTTTATTTGGCTGCGGTATTTTGTGATATGGACTTTCCAGTCGCGCAGCTAAAAAAATATTTAAGCCTACCTCTTTTTTGCCAGAGCTTCGTTTCTTAGGCAGCAGGGTGCATCAAGGGTAGATGAGGGTAGCTTTAGCTCAAAGGTATTGATGCGACACTTACACCCCAAAATTCCATATTCGCTCACTGCTGGACATAGGCCTCCCTCTAGAGGGCCACTAGCATCCAACGACTCCCTACAAATTTCTTGAGTTCGTCGCTCTATCTAGTGGGGAATCTTCCCATACAGGGTATACTGTACAGGGTCGCCACTGTAGTACCCACCACACATCAGCATGCTTATTCTTTGAGCTATACCTTATAGTTATACTGATGGTAGGTCTAGGGTAGATATATGCAATTATAAATCTACTAGATGGGTAGGGACAGGTACAGGTACAGTGCATTGCCAAAATTGCGCTTTGCTTTAGTTACAATGCCTACCGAGACCTGTTGACAGTTGTTTTTTTTAATCTCTATAATTATTTAACGAGCTGCATATTTTATTCTGTGTCTGTTGAAATGTGGCACGCGATCGAAAATGGATTTTGAATTGATCGTCATGAGACTGAATCGAAATTCTATTGAAATTAGATCGTTAAAATTAAGAGTAGAATACATTATTTCTGTCAATTCATAATTCAGTCTCGATTTAGTCAAGTTTCATCGTGTGTTGTAAGATAATTAAGAGAATTGGGCCTCTGCTCATAGGTGTATTGTTGCAATTTTATATTCTGGAGCTGGTCACGGCGGGCGCATAACATAACATTAAATTTCTCTAAGGGGCCTCTACTCGTTGCATCCATATCCAAGCGCACACTATCACATCAGTATGCTTCTTTGTGGTATATCTTATAGTTATACACAAGGTAGGTCTAAGGTAGATGTATGCAATTATAAAGCGAGTACATCCAAACGTATCTACTAGATGGGTAAGAACTAGGATAGCGCAATTGTGGCAATGCACTGTGCATTGCCACAATTGCGCTCGCTTTAGGCTGCGTAC
The DNA here is from genome assembly GCA_937001555.2 of Hypsopygia costalis. Taxonomy (NCBI): domain Eukaryota; kingdom Metazoa; phylum Arthropoda; class Insecta; order Lepidoptera; family Pyralidae; genus Hypsopygia; species Hypsopygia costalis. The sequence goes on along the minus strand of OW443338.2, from coordinate 22,376,212 downwards.
TGAGTGACGAGGAAATTCGTGCTCTCATGGAACTGTGATAGGAATGTATCATAACAGTTTCGCTTCGGCCGGTCGTACCGTTTCAGTATGATCAACCAGAAAAGTGCTCTATCAGTTGTGTAATGTAAATGTTTGCTAGAGAGTCAAAATAGACATTGTAAATTTTAAAAACCGGCCAAGTGCGAGTCGGACTCGCCCACCGAGGGTTCCGTACGTAGGATCATTATAAATTTGATATTTTTCATTATAAATAAGAAATAATGCGTCGGAAAAAATAAATAAAATATATTTTGCAATGTGCACATCAAGCCCTTTCATATGATACCCCATTTGAACTAGTAGCTTCAATTTGAAATTTCGACTTCCTATAAAAAATATAGACCCCCTATTTTTTAAGATTTAATTATAAATTTTAATTATAATTACAAATGTATAGTTTTGAGACTGACCTGTACTTGTAGTCTATAATGATGTTATTTGCCAAATTTCATAGTTCTAGGTTAACGGGAAGTATCCTATAGGTTGATTCCCTTGAGAATGTCGAAATATGCGTTTTTTGCTGAATAAACAGCCGTAACTTTTTTTTACGTAAACTGAGTAGTTTGATTTTTTTACAACTTCATGGGACCGTAGAACTGAGTATACAATTCTAATTTCAGCTTGATACCTCCACGCATTCTCGACTTAGAGGGTCTTGACAGACAGACAGACAGACAGACGGAAAACAAAGTGATCTTATAAGGGTTCCGTTTTTCCGTTTGAGGTAAAAACACAAATGAATTGTAATGAAATTCAAAGAATAGGCTTTCTCAGGCTCAGGCACTTTCTCACGTAAAAAATGCATTTTTTCCACAGTACACACACACAGTTTGGCAGTCCACAGTACTCGACTCACAGTGCCCGATTGCCTAGTGTGCGGAGAACATTGTACCGAGCACTACGCAACGAGTAATATAGATGGTTGGTTGGTGTGACCATGATCGCAGTCGCGGTCGCACAGTGCGCGGAAGCCCTAAGATTAAAATGGTTGAGGCGGTATTTATTTCGTGCGTTGCGGATTTCGCATGTGCGAAGCGCTGTCACTCAGGAGTTCAGAACGCACACTAGGAAAGGAGTAAATTTAATCTAAATCGTAAAAGCTGTTTGAAAGATCGTCGTGGCATAATTAATTATATACTTGTAATAAATTACCCGGCATTTGTTCTGCCATATAAATTATTTTAGCGGCATTTTTTTTTATGAGACGGTGACAAACGAGCATAATGGGTCACCGAGTGGAAAGCAATCACCACCGCCCATGGAGATCACCAACACCAAGGGGTCGCCGATCCGTCGTCAGTCTTTTAAGGGAAATAAAGACTCTGTTCTTGAAGGCTCCCATGTCGTAATTGTTCGGAAATATCGCTGAGGCAACTGATTTCACAGTTTCACCTCATTCGTGGTATAAAATGTTTTAGGAAACGTACTGTAGTAGATCGCCAATTATCAAGATGATATATCCTTTACGACCTATTCTCATGCCTACCAAATATACACAAAAAATCATCATCATCATCATCGGTCAAGCCATTTCGGAGGAGCGCGCCCACAAACATGATACGAGATTTTTATACATATATGTATATAAGAATTATTCGTTTAACAGTATAGGATATAGATTGGGCTGTATTTAATAATAAATAAATATTTCTGGAAAATTTACACAGCGCCATCTAGGTTAAGATTACATTACGTTAAGCGAAAAACTATTAATGGTACTAGACAACTGATAAATGTATCTACTTAAATACATTTCTTTGTAAATGCATACTTATAATACATAGAAAACACCCAGGCCAAGACAAACAGACATGTTTATTCACACAAATGTTTGTCTTGTGCGGGGATCAAACCTGCGACCTCGAAGTCAATGTAGCCATTGCTAGTCATTCCACCACCGGGCTCTAATCTTAACAGTATACTTAATGTATGAAAATGTGTAGGTCTGCTTTTAAGATGAGTTTTCTGCTTACGTGTTTTCATTAATATTCATGATATATCCAAAAACATTGTCTATTCTTAACCATTTATGTATTTATGCAAATATTACAATGTACTATCATCATCATCATCAGGTCATGTTAGTCTCCACTACAGGAGCACGACCCTGTCTCATCCGTCCTAGACAGTAGGAGGATTTGGCCTACACTCCCCACGCTGGCCAAACGGGTTGGGGAGGCCTGATCGATGTTTGATAATGTATTTCCCTTAGTCGCCTTGTACGACATCCACGGGAAGAGACGGAGTGATTCTATTCTAGTATGCCGGGAACCATACGGCCAATGTACTATAGTATGATATATAACTGATATGATATGGATATGACGGCTGAAGTGAATGGAAGAATAATTTTAACAAAAAAAACCGACTCCAAACATTACTCTACATTTATGTATGTAGATACAGGCTGATGATGATGATGAAAAAAATATGGGACCAATCTGGAAGTATTCACTCTTTCGAATAAAAAAAAGTTTTTTTAATCGCTTTATAAATGACGGAGTAATGAAATAACAAACGTAACAGTGAGTAGATACAGGCTGATGATGATGATGAAAAAAATATGGGACCATACGTTATATATATATATACGTTAAAAAAAATACAGCTGAATTGAGAACCTCCTCCTTTTTTGGAATTGGTTAAAAAGGACAAGCGAGTGACGACTGCAGTATAACATGTTCTATACATGTTATACTGCAGTCGACTCAATTCAGCTGTATTTAAGTTTACGGGGTGTCAGTGGTTCCTCAACATTTTTGAACCAAAGCCAACCTCACCAGCATGTGGTGCACCCTGCTGACTGACAAACCAGGTTCTGGCAAAAATAAAGGTAGGGCATTGTGTATTTTTTAAGTTGCTCGACTTGGGAAGTACCTCCACCTCACAGAATACCGCAGCCAAATAACAATTCCCTTGAGTGATCTAAAAACTTTAAGAACATGTACTTACTGTATTCTCGCAAATAAAGAATTTGAATTTGAGAGTTGTTGTGTTCCTACGAGTGAGTGAGGTCACTAGAAAGAAAAGGCGGCGCTGCGTTGGCAGCGGTGGTGGCGGCGCGCGACCGATATTTCATGTTGCGAGCGTTAATATGGCGTTTTTTTTAATACCACTAAAGTGGCAAACAAACATACGGTCCGTCTGATGGAAAGCAGTTACCGTAGTCTTTGATTGCCTGTAACACCAGGGTATATGCTGGTGGGCTGTATGCTTGTCTGCCACCCGACATAATATAAAAAAAAAAGGGATTTCCATTCAAGCTTTATCTTTTAATAATTGAATATGTGGTAGTGTGTAAGCGTCCCTATGCCACGGCTCGCTGCCGTTTCCAATTGCAACAAATGTATTTTCTCCAATTGGCAGTCGGCCAGCTGTTGATATTCCGTTGAAACGCTGTCGTCTACACACGTGTACTGTTATATGAAACGAGTCCAACTTCAACTGCCGTAAGGCGTCCGCTTGTTCGATTGCTAAAGTTTGATGGTACGCAACGGGTGATACTTCGCTTCATAAATGAACATTTCTTACAGAATTGTTTGAAAGTACAATATGGCCACACCCTGGCCACTCCGTACAAAAAACGACAACACAAAGGACCGCGTTTGTATACGTGCAAATGTGTGTGTAGATGACTTATGGTTGACTGAATAACTGCCCGCGAAGTAGGTACATACCTTGCGCTTTGACTTAAGACGTTATACTTAAGGTTAGGTAATATTGTAAATAATAAATATCTTTTAAACGTTTATTTGAATGATTGTGATTATGATACTGCATTAAACCCCGTTACGTTACCGTGCTACACTAAATGTTTTACGCGGGTTGTAATTGGTTATTATACAATCTAATGGCGTGGTTGTTTGTTGAAAATGTGGAATAATAATAAATAAATAAAAATAAAAATGTTTTTATTGCGACCAACAAAGGATCATTATAAAATAAGAAATATTAGTAACAGTAAACTTAACATATTGTTAGTAACATTAAAACAAAGAAAACAAGAGGTACTATAATAAATTTAATTAAACTTCCAAAAATTCCAAAAATGATTTCTATGATACAATATGTAAAATTTATTGTTAAACTGGAAAAAATAAATTAATGTTGTAATAAAAAATCAAATAGTTTCATTTCATGGTAATGATCAAACCCTTTCGGCATTGTAGGTCTTAAATCAATTTACCATTTAAAATTCAGTTGAGAATAGATTAATACTACGTACGAACTTTCGTAATACGCGGCGCCACGTGGCAGCCCTTGCTATCGGTTCCACATTCGACTCAGAGGGGAGGTGAGGTCGCCTTGTGAGAGCGACAGGGATTGGCTATACTGTACGTAGTACTATTACTTATACTGTGATATGGCTGTGTTTGGACGAGTTATTTAGTCTTTAGCGTTGCCGACTTTGTAAAAATCCCTTAATGCTCATTTTAAAGCAGCACATGCTGTAATATTGTGGATAAACTTCGACAGGGACACAAGATAAGTAAAGTACATATAGCTGTTGTAATAGGAAAAAAGGATTTTACTGCACCATGGTCGTAATTAGAGGCGGGTGAAAGGAATAACCTAATAAATTGACCCAATAGACTGTCCCACATTTGTAATAAATCGATCGTTAAGCTTGTATTGACTCCAAGACAGAATAGGAATCTAATTCGGAGATTTCTGATAGCATATAATATAGGTATGTATATATGTACTTTGCTCCATGGACATAGGCACCGTGGCGCGTGGTTTCTTCATACCGTCTTCCATAATCTGTTATCGGCCATTTACGACGAGCTAACCATTCGACCACCTAGTTAACCTAGTGGTCGAATGGTTAGCAATGGCCACTTTGACTCCGTAGTTTGGGAGTAAATCGCCATGTGTATTTTGTCCAAGGAATATTTATTTATATATTTATTTCGAATTTAATTAATCTAAATAAATATATTTTAATTTTTAATTGATCACATGTACGTTATTAGTGTTACAATAAATAAGAACCTTGTATGTGTATTCTGGCAAATAAATAATTTGAATTTGAATTTGTTAGTAAATAGACAGGCCGTGTGGTTTCCGGCACGTAGAATAGAATCACTCCGTTTCTTCCCGTGGATGTCGTACAAGGCGACTAAGGGAAATACATTATCAAATATTGATCAGGCCTCCCCAACCCGTTTGGCCAGCGTGGGGAGTGTAGACCAAATCCTCCTTCCGTCTAGGACGGACGAGAGAGGGGAGGTTATTATTATAATTGATGAAATAGATATTTATTGATATATTTATTTAGATTAATTAAATACGACGTCCGTGACCTACCGTCGCGTGAGACTCGCGCTATTTGTGTGTTGCGATTTAGTCGACGGAGCCTCAAAAAGCGGAAATTACCGGTTTTTTGGGTGGTTCAACAACATTTTTGAACCAAAGCCAAGCTCACCTGCACGTGGTGCACCCTACTGACTGACAAAACGAGACTCTGGCGAATAGAGAGGTAGCATATAGCGTATTTTTTAAGCTGCCCGATTGGGGAAGTACTTTCTACACACAACAGTCACAGAACAGTCGGCCAAACTGGGGAAATACCTCCACCTCACAGAATACCGCAACCAAATAACAATTCCCTTGAACCCTCAAGGGAATTGTTATTTGGTTGCGGTATTCTGTATTCCTGCGAGTGAGTGAGGTCACCAGAAAGATATAAAGGAAGGATGGCAACGGATCGGCGACCCCTCGGTGTTGCTGATCTCCATGGGCGGTGGTGATTGCTTACCATCAGATGACGCACATGTTCGTTTGCCCCCTCTTACATAAAATAATAAAAAAAAAAACGAATATGAAAGTTTCAAAACATCTCCAATCTTTTGTAAGATATTATTACGTATTTTGATTACTTTGGAAAAAGCGAAGAATTGGTCCCCCCAGGTTCAAACGGGTGAAACAAGATACTTTAGGCGTTCTACCACTTCTCCCGGAAAGGTCTCACTGGTGTCTTATGTAAAGATAAGAGGGGAATCAAAAGGAATAATAGTACTTACCTAGGCTTACATTCCATTTGAGTTTCTCTGGATTTGTTTTGTAAGTTAATTGTAGTGATTTAGTTACCCGGCCCCAGTGCCCGGCACAAAGGAATCTGCGATACAATCTTAAGAGTAGCATTAAGCTGGAATATTGCAGGTGCTACTACTTGAAGATAAGCCCACTGAATTATTTATTTGAATTTATTAACTTAGCTTACGAAGCGAATGTGAATAAATTATAACGATACTCCATTTTCCTGCTTGAATAGAGTAGTTATGAAACATTATAATAACTTTATATACGAGTATCAGATATAGCTACTAATGTTCTGGGACTGTACCGCCAAAGCTGAAGCAGTTCCCATCTGGTTTTTAATTTCGAAAATCTGACTTGTTTTTTAATTTGTGATAAACATCTTCAGTTGAATCGGTAGAGCGTCTGCGGTCATACATACTAAGCACTAATTTAAGATGAAGTTAGTGAAGTAGATTTTTGCAATTAAAAAAAATTTTGTCTATAAAGTCGGTTTACGAACGATAATTTTACGTGATAACGTCATAAGAAAACATCGGCCGATGGAGTAGAAGACAGATAGCACAAGCCGAACGCTTAGGCCGCTTGTGTCTCTCTTGCTTATACCGCGCTCTCGTTTGCACGCCCGGCTCAGGCGGAACGTGACAATGAGCCATACTTTTCCGTGCGTGCAGCCAGCGTACGTCGATTTATTAGACGTTATCACGTGAAAATACAATCGTAATCGGCTTCAGCTTAGGCGGAAGGGAATGTACTGAAGTACATGGAACATGTCTCCAGACAGTCAGGGGAGAGTGACTAAAGTATTAGGGAGAGCACAAAAGATCCATGAGGGTCGACGTGTCACCGGTGCTTCAGCACTGGACCCACTCTAAGATAAGATAAAATAGGCGGAAGGGCTCTTCTCTAGTAGCTTTTTACAAGCTTTTATTTACTTTCCCCGCGGTGTCTGTAACCAAATCTTACAAGTAAAATTTGACCCACTTCCCAGTAGATTGAGCTGAAATTTGGCACAGTCGCTTGGGTTCCGTGGGACGATTACCTAAATAATACAACTTTTAAACCAATATGGCGGATGCCACAAAATCATAATTTATGAATATAAGACATGTATATTAAATGAAAGGCCTAGATGAGTAAAACAGTAAGTAAACTTTCTGGTTCTTTTTCTTTGCAATAAAAACTAGTTTCACAAAACATTTCCTTTTGTTCATTTACGTCGAAGGTTATTAGAAGGTCTCACTTGTGAACATCCTCACCGCAGATATACCTCAATGCTTTAAGACTAAAGTCTTCAGACTTTAGTGTCTGTGTTAGACTGATTAAAATTAGTGCGTTTTACCCATGACCTAAGGTGCAGAGAGTTGGACGCTGACCGTCGAGCTGGTTTCTATGTAATGCCTCAAAGGGATCGAATCCGGAACGAAGAAATTTGACGGAGAACCAAGGTTGTTGACATAGCTCTCAGCGTCGGCAACTTTATGTGGCAGTGGGTCCGCCACATCTGCCATGTCAGTAATGGCAGATGGGGGAAGAAGGTCCTAGAGCGGACGCCGCGTAAGTGGCACGCCTCCTCTCTAGATGAAACGACGACCTCAGAAAGCGGCTGGTGCCAGGTGGATGTGGAAAGCGAAGGATCGCATATGGTGGAAAACATTGGGGAAGCCCTATATCCAGCAGTGGGCAGATAACGGTTGATTTTGATGATGATGACGATGATGTTATTTGTATAATTTTCGAACGATATGACAAGTTCATCGTTCAGTTCAAAAAACTGTTTTCTTACGCAGTATATTCGGTATCAACACATGATCATCCCACTGTTGGGATATGGGTCTCCCCTCAATCGAAGGGGTTTAGAGCATACTCCACCACGCTGCTCAACTGCGGGTTGGCGGAGGCCAGTGTTTTCAAGCCGCCCAAAGGCCACTGATTTGGCATAACGACTGTCACCACACCGTGTAATGCTTCGAACGCCAGAGTTGGGCTACTGTTTGTATATTTACTGCGGTACTACAGACCCCTTTCCACTTTCCTGTCGGGGGTCGGTGAGATAATTAGGAACAACATTAAAGACGACGCGGACGTTAATAGATTCGTGATTGATGACACGCACACAAATGAGATGTCCTTGTGCATTAACGTGATGCCGGTTTTGCTGAATTTTCTTTTTTAATCTCTTCCTTTTTTGAAGTCGGTTAAAGAAAATGCATTGAAATGAAATTCTTTATTCTGTTATTAGGCAGTAGACTCGACTTCCATCTTTTTTGAGGAGCTCGACGACGTCGTTGCGCGTGTCAGTCTAATCAAACACGCAAGTTAAGCAACGTCGACCGTAGCCTATACATGGATGGGTTTATTTATCTCAAGTTCCTCTGTGCTTCGGAGGGCACGTCAAGCCGTCGCTCCCGTCTGTTGTCATTCGATGACAGTCGTTAAGCCAGTGGCATTTATGTGGTTTGAAAACACTGTCCTGCATGAACTCACAGTTGAGCAGCGTGGTGGAGTATGCTCTAAACCCTTTCGATTGAGGGGAGGCCACTCACAGTAGCACGTACAGTATGGCCACTCTCCCGCTCTCACAAGGCGACCTCGCCTCCTCTCTGTGTCGAATGTGGAACCCAGTGGAACTGGTCGCAAGGGCTACCACGCGGCGCCGCGTGTTACGATAGTTCATTCGTAGTAGCTATATATATTGTCTTAAATTAACCTTTAAATGACAAAATGATATATTTCTTATTATGTAATCATTACCTTTAATCATTATATTGCATTATTTGATTTTTAATTAAAAATCAATTTATTTTTTCAAGTTTTGATAAATTATTTTACATATTTGTATCGGATTTTATGTATTGTGTTACAATATATTGGATCTAATGCAGTCTCATAATTACTATAATTCAAAATAAATTTGGTGTCAGTCAGTGCTTTTGAGATCACGGGTGGCGCGGCGGGAGCGGGACGGGTGTAGTAGTTATCGGGAAAGTTCTTACATCCGTACTTATAACTTTTTATAGTACAATTAAAGGTGCTACATGAAGGTGGTTGCGTTGCGTGTTAGACTTGGCTTGGATAATCTAAAATGCCCGAATTTCACGCGAGCGAAGCCGCGGGCAAAAGCTAGTTCAAAATAAACCTTTAAAGATATGTGTCTTTATTATAATATTACCACAGTATAAGTAATAGTACTACATACAGTATGGCCACTCCGCTCTTTCGTGTCGACCTCACCTCCCCTCTGAGACAAATCTGGAACCGTTTGTATGGCGCCGCATGCACACGTGCTCATTCACGCTCTGCACAGACGTCATTGTTTATGTAGTAGTAACCGACCCTACATTTGTATGGAGTGGCCGGGGTGTGATATTACCTACAATTTTTAAAATACTTACGTCACAGAGCGAGCTACCTACGTTGTCATGCAGTCAACGCTAAGGCATGTTTGCTTGTATATAGAAGTATATAGTTTGTTATATAGTAATTATTTTTGTATTAAGTAGCCAGGGTGTTCCCATACTCAAGTTCTAAGGCCCTTCAATTGAAGGGAGACCCATATCGCATACCTATTAGACCTCGCAGATTACCGTAGACTTCGCCAAATCAACTTCATCATCACCATCGCAAATTGAAAGACGCAGTTATAACATAATTACAGACGGCTAGCAATGGCCACTTTGACTCCGAGATCGCGGGTTCGATCCCCGCACAAGACAAGCATTTGTATACATAGGCGAGCTCAGTGGTCGAATGGTTAGCAATGGCCACTTTGACTCCGAGGTTCCGAGGGTTCGATTCCCGCACAAGACAAACATTTGTGTGCATGAACATGTCTGTTTGTCTTGCTCAGGGTGTTTTCTATTATATATAATTATGTATTTACAAAAAAAATGTATTTAAGTACTTATTTTGGGATTAGATGGTGCTGCGTAAATAAAAATCCAGAAATGTAAATAAAAAATCAAAATCAAAATTTCTTTATTCCTTGGACTTTATAAAGCACTTAAAAACGTCATACAAATTAAATATAAGAACATGTATAAATCATTACTACTCTAAATCCGTAGAGCTTAGATTCACTTTCATCACACTATCTTGAATGTGAAAGCGAATTTAAGTGCCAAAAAATATATATATAAACATTCATGTATTGTACCTAGCCTTAATTATTTTCAATTTTACCTTTCTTCTTTCTTTTTATAATTAGTACAGGTAGGTATTTGCTCTGGAACATTTCTGGAAGCGTTTCGTAACAGTTCCTGTTGTTTTCTTTCGTATATTGTGTTTGTTTTGTTCTCTATTAGGTACCGTCTTAACTAACAGCACTAATGAACTGTATTTTCCTCGCAAAAATAGGTCGATAGTATTTGTAAAGGAAATATTTGTCAACAACCGTCTAGGTACCTATTTTGGCAGCTATAAATATAAAACAAATAGCAGAGCAGTATTTAGTCCCAAATTGAGCAAACTTTTTAAATGTTACAACCGAATGCACTCACATGATTGTTTATTTATTTTTAAGCAAATACGTACTTATACTTACTTATTATACCTTCCAGGGTAGTGCTGAATTCTTGGAAATATCTAAGAAATAAGTATTTTTTTTATTTCTAACACCCAGATCTGAAATCTGCAAATTGAATTTGAAATTGTCGATGCCAATTCGTCCAACTCTCTTAAATTTGTTCTGCATAATAAGTGTAAATTAAAAAATCCTGTCACAAAAAATATATAATATATTTACTGCTCCATCAGACCCTGATTCCTGAGATGATTCCAATTCTAAACACGATATAAGGTATTTGCTGTGAGTTGGTGAGCGCAGGCTAGTTTTAGCACTGGGTGTTGGGTTTTGTACTAATTAGTTTTTGGGGTGTAAGTGGCTCATCACGACATTTAGAGCTAAAGCCACCCTCCTGTCGCCTGCACGAGGTGTGTCCTGCTGACTAGCGAAAGAGGCTCTGGTAAAAGAGTAGAGACGTAGTGTAAGGGTTATATTAAGTATCTACATATTGTAAGTTATATGTCACTATTACCATATTACCTATACTGTGCTATTACTCTATGTACCCATTTATAATAAGTGTAGTAATCAAGTACAGTTCAGCCCCCTTACCAACATCTCATATTACGATTTAATAACTGAATAGAATGCTTATTCATACCAATGAATAAGCGACTCTATTTCAAATGGAATAGAGTCGGTTATTCATTGGTATGAATAAGCAATCTATTCAATTATTGAATCGCAATAAGAGATTGTGGTAAGGGAACAGGGCTTAACTGGTTTCGTTCGTGACGCGACGCGTCAAGAAAGGAAAAGTGTATAACATTCCATTCCATTCGGTACTGCTTCGGTTTTAGAGTAGAGTACAGCGTATTTGTAAGATGGTTGACTGGAGAAGTACGTCCTCCTTACAGAATACCGCAGCCAAATAACAATACCCGTGAGGGTTTTTGTGTTCCTGTGAGTGAGTCAGGTCACCAGAAAGAAAGGAGTTACTGCGTTGGCAGCGGGGACGGCGGCGCTCGAGCGATATTTCATGTTACAAGCGTGAATATGGCTAAGGTAACCGCTTCACATCGCGCGGGCCATATGTGCGTCTTTTACGTGACGTAGTATAAAAAACCTATTAAGTATATCGGCCTCGCTCCCTTCGACAATTAGAGCCGACTTTACTGGAATGAGCGTTACATACAAGAGCGTGACGGCTCAGTTTCATTCGATAGCCATTGAACAAAATGGTCAACGCGTCTAAAGAGGTTATCTTTTATTTTTTTTTATATCAGAGGGGGTAAACGAGCATGTGGGTCACCTGATGGAAAGCAATCAATACCGCCCATCAGAGATCAGCAACAACAAGGGGTCACCCATCCGTTGCCAGCCTATACTCCTTCCTTTTCCTTTCTTTCTGTTTTTCAATTAAGTAAAAAAAAACTGCTATGTTGGATTTTGCTGTAAATCTTCTAGAAACAAATAAATTAACAAAATGATTGAATATGACATTGTTCACCAAATCGTGTAAGCTCCGGGGAGTTTTGGAGCCGTCGAGATAATTAGGCAGCGGTAAATAGATCGTTATGATTGATGCTGCGAGCTCACGAAAATACACAATTTTAACCTTATTTACAGTGATGTATGAACGTTCCTTAATATCTATATATTAATACATGAAGCAAAAACTTTGTACTCCTTTTTACGAAAATTGCGCGGACGGAGGTGTATGAAATTTCGCACACTTATAGCGCAGTATAAATAATAGTACTATGTATAGTATGGCCACACCCTGCCGCTCTCTCGTGTCGACCTCACCTCCCCTCTGAGACGAATCTGGAACAGTTTGTATGGGGCCGCACACACTCTCGTTCACGCTCTGCACAGACACCATGGTTTATGTAGTAGTAAACGACGCGACATTTGTATGAAGGAGTCGGGGTGCGGGGTGTGGGGGGAGGGAGTAGTTTATATAGAGAAGGAGTGCTGAATGCTAATAGTTTTTTAAAATTATGCATAAAAAATACATTAAATCAATAAATAAAATTGGTTGTCTGTAAAGTCGGTTTCCGGACGATAATTTTACGTAATGACGTCATAAGAAAACATCAGCTGATGGAGCGGAAGAGAGATAGTTTGTTCCGCGCTCTCGCTTGCACGCTCGGCTCCGGCGGAACGTGCCAATGAGACACGCTTTTTCGTGTGTGCAGCCGGCGTTCATCAAACGTTACCACGTCAAAAATTATTACACACACTACCATGTATTAGACACACCCGCATATATATAATATATGTAATAAGAGTATATTATACTCTTTTGTTTATTGTTAAAGTCAGAATTTAAATTAATTATGGTCGAATTTCGACCAATGTGCGACCACTAGTATAGGCTGTGGTATGGGTAAGTTAAGTATAATCATTTACCTTTCGAATGCCGCGATTTTAGTGCTGTACCAAGCGCTATATTAACGCTGTACCCACCATGGGACCGTGACACGCAAGGGGTTCAACTGGTGGTACTAGCGGTTCATATTAAATTTCTTTTCGAAATGCATAAGCGTGTCGTGATAGTCATGTGTAGGTAATTTTCCGCTTTCTCCTCGACGAAGTAATAGTAGGCACCTAGTTTATTTGCCTTAGAAAATAAGCAATAAAATTATTATGAGTGTATATTTTGGCCCTAAGTATGAGTAATGTAATGTGTGACTAATTTATACCACTCAAGAAAAATAGTTTTGTTTGTTTGTAAAAATTTATTGTCCAAAGACAAAGATTTTGGGAATTAAAAGTTCTTTTTTTTTACCCGACTGCGACAGAAGGACGGTTATGTTTTTCGAGAGTATGTATGTATGTATGTATAAATTGTTTGGCACGTTCTGCAGCCTGAACGGCTGGATGGATTTTAGCTTGAGAGGTGTCGTTAGATTCGTATTTGCTGTGAGAGTGACTTAAGCTACATCAAATATAAAAAAAAAAATCAATATGGCGGCTGTGAGCCGCAAAATTGTCGTTGCAGTAAATTTTTTTTCTTCTAAATATATCTATATGGGTATCAAAATAAAGGTCTCGATGACCTGATTTCAAATATATATTTGATATATTAGTTTTTGCCTGCGGCTTTGCTTGTATGGAATTATATTATTGTTACGCGTGATTAATAAATCTGTTGTAGGTACTAAAATAACTGATATTATACTTAAATAGCAAAGCTTGTACTAGATAACTGATAATATACTTAAATACATTTTTTTTGTAAATACATACATATAATACATATAAAACACCAAGACAAACAGACATGTTCATGCACACAAATATTTGTCTTGTGCGAGGATCGAACCCGCGACCCCGGAGTCAAATTGGACATTGCTATCCTATTCGGCCACCGGGGTCGTCGTCGGGGTCGTTTTATCTGACCCCGGAATATTATTTAATATTTATTTGAATTTTATTCATTGCCAGGATGATGATGAATTTTATTCATTCCGGGGAGGGACTGGATGAGGTGTGATCAAATTACTATGAATGCTTTTCACTTTGCTACAAGAACAAATCGTTTTTTTTATATCACTCTCGGTGTATGAAGTGAAGCCTGACGTTTTGATCGGGAGCTGTGTTTGGGGCGCTGTTGATTATACTTCGAATTGATATGGAGAGTGCCAGAGAAGAGGTTACAGGGGCGGCCATTGTGGAAGCTTCGGGAACGTCAACTGCTGGTGTGAAACGTAATTCACTGATGAGTGTATGTCCGGTTTTTGGTTTTATTAATTTTAATTGTCATTGAGAAGTGTCATGTGATGCTGATGATATTTTTAGATATATAACAAAGAAATAAAATTTATGTAATATTTTATGAGTTTAACCCCTTGCCTGCTACAATCCCATGGTGGGTACAACGTTTGGTACAGCGCTAAAATTCTCGGCAGGTGAAAGGTTAATAGCGACCTGGGGCCCCAGCGCCAAAGCTGAAGACGATTACGGTCGGATTTTTTTGACTATGAAAATCAAACTTTAGCTTTAGCTTAGATTGGCCGTAATTGTGTTAAGAAGATATACCGTAAATAGGTAGAAACCATAGAGCTCTACCGACTAAGCTGAAGATGATTGTCATTAACTTAAATCTAAGATCTGTTTTCGCAATCAAAAAATCCCACGGTAATCGGATTCAGCTTCGGCGGTAGCCCGTGCTCCGGCTTTGCCCGTATGGGATTCTCCCTGTTTCTGCAACATTTTTCATTGTTGCTCCTCTATTATTTTGTATTAGTCGTAGTGTGATGTTGTATAGTTTTATAGCCTTTCTCGAGAAATGGGTTATGTATCACAAATTTTTTTATCAACTCGAAATAGTGGGATGAGGAAAATAGACGACGATATTTGGTGGAAAGTTGACAGGTTGATGATGATGGATGATAGATTTAGCTGGATATTAATTTTATAATTTAAATATTTATTGACGTATCATGTACAGTGATGCAGTTCAAAATATTTATTTCCAATCTAGCTTTTGCTCCGTGTTCACGCAGTATCCCGCGGGAGATTCGATAACTTCGAGCTAGTGTACCTATTCCGCCTCCGAATCAGAAGGTCTATATGGGAATATGTCATTGTTTGCAGAAGGTCCACATGTGAAAACGTCGATTAGGTAATAATGTCTAGAGTAGCAAAACGACTTACTAGTAAACTAGTCCAACATGTCAAATAGAAGTGCTGTAAACAATGACATATTCCTTTACGGACCTTCTTATTCGTAGGGCCTATACCTTGTCTTCCTGTTCCTGATAACATTCCAGCAGTGGATAGATACAGGCTGATATTGATGATGATGATGATAATTCCTTGTCTACGCCAGATTTTAGATCCAAGTGTTTGAATAGCGCGTCAGGTCGGGAATCGAAACTTAGGTATAAATAAATATTCCTAGACAAATTTCACATGGCCATCTAGTGCCAAACTAAGCAAAGCATGTACTATGTGCACTAGGTAACTGATATTATACTTAAATATATATATTTTTTGTAAATGCATATCTACATATAATACATAGAAAACACCCAAACCAAAACAAACACCAAGGGATCGCCAATCCGTTGCTAGCCTATACTCCTTCCTTTCTTTCTGGTGATCTCACTCACTCGCATGAACACAACAACCCTCAAAGGAATTGTTATTTGGCTGCGGTATTCTGTGAGTTGGAGATACTTCCCAAGTCGAACAGTTTAAAAAATACGCTATGCCCTCACTCTCTTTTCGGCAGAGCCTCTTTTGTCAGTCAGAAGGGTGCACCACGTGCAGGTGAGGTTGGCTTTGGTTCAAAGATGTTGATAAACCGCTTACACCCCAAAATTATGTTTATACCATGTTCAAACACATGTGTTTAAATTTACATATCAAATTCACACCAGCCCCCTTACCATCATCTCTTATTGCGGTTCAATAACTAAATCGACTGCTTATTCATACTAATGAATAAGCGACTCTATTTCAAATGGAATAGAGTTGCTTATTCATTGGTATGAATAAGCAATCTATTCAATTATTGAATCACAATAAGAGATGGTGGTAAGGGGGCTGAAATGTTTATTTGCCATTGATGATTTAAATCAGGTAAACATTGTGAATGTGTCATTACTTCCTGTTACTTTACCTCCGTAAACAAGAAAAGTTTGAAACTGTGTTTGTAAACACGTGTGTAAAGAATTTTGGGATGTAAGTGGGTCATCAACATCTTTGAACCAAAGCCAACTTCACCTGCACGCGGTACACTCTGCTGACTGACAAACGAATCTCTGGCGAAAAGAGAGGTAGGGAGCGTAATTTTAATGTACCTCCACCTCACAGAATACCGCAGCCAAATAACAATCCCCTTGAGGGTTGTTGTGTTCCTGCGAGTGAGTGCGGTCACCAGAAAGGAATGCTGCGATGGCATCGGGGGTGGCGGCGCGCGAGCGATATTTTATGTTGCGAGCGTTAATATGGCTACGGTAACCGCTTCACATCAGGCGCACCGTATGCTTGTGTGCCACCCATACGTAGTATAAAAAAAATCTGATACGTATGAATAGCCTTGATGTATGAATGACTTTGGGGCATGGGGCCCGTCAGCCCACAAATTATATAGAGATTTTTTTTAAGAATTGGTCGACTCGTCCTGTCACCAAAAGGCTGGTCAATACCTTGTTCAGAGAATCAGTATCGCTATCCAGCGAGGCAATGCTCTTCTGGGGACACTGCCGAGAGAGAACGAGAGATCCATTATTTTACGGATATTGAAGTGAAAACTTCTTTAGCAGCGTTGTGCACTTTTTGGGATGGGTAAAAAAATGTTAAACTCGCGTCAGGACACGTGGCCTGATCGAAAATTCGTAAGACGGAGGGAGCGGTGAAGTGATATCCCCCTCTCTTTCTACCGCCCGGCGAAAATGTATGCCTACTTCTGCTATTTACTTTTAATGTAATATAAATTGTCATGCGTGTGTACAATAGCGCAATAAATGAATATTGTATTTTACTACATAAATGATAGTACTTTTATACTGATAAATAAAGCAATTCGTGCGCAATTATTCCCACACCAAAATATTCAAAAATGCACAACGTTAATGTTTAAGTTTACACTTCGGAGTGCCGGCACTTCCGGAGTGCAACCCTAGTTTTTTTATCGCATAATTTTTTCTTTTGTTTTTAGATTAGTTTTAGTTACAAATTCTTATTTGTCTCTGAATAGCTATTCTGCTGTTCGGAATGGAGATTCAAGATTCAAGATTTTATTTTTGCCACTAAGTAAGTAACATCAGATTTTATAATAGGAAGTACAGTTCAACTTAGCACCTTTTTCAGGTATTGCAAATGATGACTGCAGCTAGTCATACTCTACAGATTATCTCATTACAATTTAATTGTTTAAACCTATTAAGTAATTACACTACTAAAGTAGAGTACTAGAGTAGAGTACTAAAGTAGAGTTGATGACGTCACACTGTGACTCACACAGTAGAAATATAATATGCAAAAATTCGTCAGAAACACAAACCTTCCTGGTAGCTCAGTTGGAAGAGCACTCGACCGGTCATCGAGAGGTCGTGGGTTCAAATCCCACCTAGGGGGGGGCAGGTGAATTTTTCTATTACAAAAAAATATATATTTATCTGGCAAGTTGGCCAAGACAACTATTTAAAAATAATAAAAATTTAATTGTCATTATCCATTACAAATTAATTGTCATTAAATCATAAAAAAATAATTGTCAATATTGCATTGCAAATTGAAATATCCAAATAAACAAATATCATAAAAATCTGTCCAGCTGTTATTGAGTTATAAATTGTGTAACTAAACCGACTTTGTCATCAAGTTTTATGGACACACCTGTACGATGTTTTTCGCGGAAATGTTTTCATTTTCATTGTTGATGAAGTTGCAAATAAAGACAATGATAAGGATCTTTACTTGTTTTTTTGTTAATTGCATCTTCATCAACAATGAAAATGAAAACATTTCCGCGAAAAACATCGTATACGTTAGTCAAGCGACAGCATAATTGTTCAGTTGCGCATAAAATATTATTTTATTCAAATAGATACATTTGTTATTGAACGTCTTCATATGTTATTGAACGTCTTCATATGACTAGGCCGGTGACGAGCTCGGTGGTCAGAAGGCTAGCAATGGTCACTTTGACTCTGAGATCGCGGGTTTGATCCCCGCACATGATAAACATTTGTACATGTTTGTCTTGTACTGGGTGATTTCTATGTATTATATGCAATTATATTATATATTAAAACATAATTCATTCTGTTTATGTATTTACAAAAAAATGTATTTATCTACTCTCATACTGAAATTTTGAGATTGAAAAACTAAACACAGAATCTTTATGTCAGTCTTTTACGCACAAGCCATCAAAATAAATTTAAAATAGTAGTTTATGAAACTGTTGCATAATAAGGGTTATTAAAATACGAGTGTGAGTTTATAACATGAGCCGAAGGCGAATGTTATAATAGACCACACGAGTATTTTAATACCTAATTATGTGCAGTTTCATACACTACTTTATCTAATCTCATGAAATATATGATAATAATATTTTAAATACAACCATGAAGTTAATTTAACAGCTATAATTCTTACTTATAAATCCATTTGCAGATCTAGCATGTGTAGTGCGCATGCGCGACGCGCCGCGCGGCGCCGCCTTCACAGATTATGTAGAAAAATTTTGCAAAGTTGCAATGTATTTGCATACTCTCAGCCCTGGATACAGGTATTTAAAACAGGTTGCAATGTATTTGCATTGCAACCTGTTTAAAATACCTGTATCCATGGCTGAAGCTGTATCGAAATGGCAAAAAAGTTATTTTACGATACAGTTGTCCAAAGAAGAGCTGTATCGAAAAATAACTTTTTAAATTTATTTTGATAGCTTATGCGTAAAGACTGTCATTAAGATACTGTGTTTAGTTTTTTAATGTGTAAATTTCAGTATGAGATTAGATAAAGTTACTTTTCGATACAGCTCTCTATGGACAACTGTATCGAAAAATAACTTTTTTTCCATTTCGATACAGCTTCAGCCCTGGGTTCAGCAGGTTGCAATACAAATGCATTGCACCTTTGCCTTGCACCTTTGCAAAATTTTTCTACATGATTTGCAAACGGATTTATAAGTAAGAAATAAAGCTGTGAAATTAACTTCTTGGTTTTATTTAAAATATTATTATCATCTATATCATGAGATTAGACAAAGTAGTGTATGAAACTGTACATTAGGCCTCACATGAGCCGACGACGAATGTCAACTTTGCCATATATGTATATATATATATATATATCTGGCAAAGAAGAAAAAACTATAACATGTGTGAATTTTTGTTGATAATTTGTATTACATATTTACAAAATTATTATTTTATTACAATAATAAACATTATCATAAATCAATCGATTTCGTAAACAAAGAGCGTTGGTGTATATGTTACAGTCAGTATAATAAATTGGTCATTATTGATAATGGCCGGCCAATTTAATGAATTGTCAATCATTAATAATTATTAATTAAGTTTACTTGGCACCACACCATTCATCATTTAGGTTGACGGAGCTTAGCGGAGCTCTTATTTCCGATGACAGGACACATGAAACCCTAACCTAACCAAAAATCAACTCAAATCTAACCAAAACATGTTTTATTACATTGACCAAGTATCGGTCAGTATAAATAATAACGAATTTATTACATTGACCATAACATATATAATAACAGCAAAAGGCATAATCTGCTAAGCAGCAGAATTATAAGCCTTTAATCGTGTCTAACAGTATTCATTGCTATTTCACATCTCTAATACACTACTGTCAAGAAAAAAATATTTACAATATTTACGATATCTACCTTAATTTTAACCATTATAAAGTTACACGAACATGAAGCAAATCGGTCCGAAATTTGTTCAACAAAATTAACCCCATTTATTGTTCACACCAGCAGTTGACGTTTGCGAAGCTTCCACAATGGCCGCCCTTGTATCCTCTCCTCTTGCACTCAGCATTGCAGTTTGACGTATAGTTGACAGCTCCCCACACGCAGCTGCCAATATGAACATCAGCCTTTGCCTGATGCTCCGAAATAACCGTCAAGAGCGCCAAACACGCCAAGATGACCAAAATATTCTTGCGATCCGACATTTTTAAATTCTAACAAATTAGTATGTGTTTACTTTGAATGTGCGAACGTAAAATATCCGAGAACGTAGAGCATCCGGAGGTGGAGGCCTGGTAGTTTGTAACACATGTATTCTTACCTAACATGGTACACCAGCTTCCACAGACAAGAAGTAATTTGTAAGTAAGTGCGTTTAATTTCTATTGTATTATTATTTATCTCGAGCTTTTCCGTGTTTCAGAGGGCACGTTAAGCCGTCGGTCTCGGCTTTTGTCAGTAGAAGACAGTCGTTAAGCCAAGTCATTGGACTTAGCGGTTTTAAAACACCTCCGCCAACCCGCAGTTGAGCAGCATAGTGAGTATGGTCTAAACCCCTTCGATTGAGGGGAGGCCGGTATCTGAGCAGTGGGATGAATAGGATTGACGACGATGACGACTATAGTACAAGAGATAGCCGTGCAATAATGAGCTCATTTTGATGAGAACTTAATAGTTCTCATCAAAATGACCTCAATATTCATTATTGTTTCAACTAAGTTATTTACATATATGTGATTACGAGAAATATTTGCCTCAAATGACAATAATATTTTTTTCCTAGCCCCCTTTTCACACTATTGTATACCCAGCTGGCTAACTTACGGCTTATGGAAAACCCGGAATCTCTGTTCTTATTGACTCAGTTGTACCGAAGACTTATAAATACGAGGGCTGTTTATCGTCGTCAGTATTCTACCTTTGTACATCCCAAAGGAAAGAGCTATTAGTTGAAACTTCTTCAGATATCATCGAAAATGTCGGATCGCAAGAATATATTGGTCATCCTGGCGTGTTTGGCGCTTTTGGCTGTTATTTCGGAGCATCAGGCAAAGGCTGATGTTCTTATTGGCAGCTGCGTGTGGGGAGCCGTCGACTATACGTCAGACTGCAATGCTGAGTGCAAGAGGAGAGGATACTCGGGCGGCCATTGTGGAAGCTTCGCGAATGTCAACTGCTGGTGTGAACAATAAATGGGGTTAATTTTTTTGATAAAATTTCGGCCGAAACAGCTGATGTTGTCTGTCCTCTTTATAAGCATCATATCTATTTAATTCGAAGGCATTTTTTTTTAATTACGCTAATGTTGAACAACTATATTAAGCGAATAATTTGTCGTTGAGAGTAGTGTATCCCATGGTTCTAGTTCTATAGATTTTCTAACTGGAAATAAACTGTTACTTTAGACATTTTAGATTTCGATTTCTGTTATCATTCATGTCCCTGTTCGGAATATAAGAAATCCTACTTTGTATGCTCCTGAAATTGTTTACTATGTTCAGCGGCCTGTGTGATTTATTAAAATTATTTTTTTAAAGAAATAAACTTACTATTATTGATTTGTACATTTTATTTTCTTTTTTTTACGCCGTGATATCTGTTACCGTAGCCCATAACTGTTTATGATACAAGTAGTATTGTGCTAACAACTATACTACTACTAATATAACAGAGCGTTTACACTTCCGCTGCTAACTCACTATCTTCTTACGTTTGGTGACCTCATTCAGCCGCAGGATTACAACAATGCACGTTCACCTCACAGAATACCGCAGCCAAATAACAATTCCCTGGGGTTTGTTGTGTTCCTGTGAGTGAGTGAGGTCACTAGAAAGAAAGAAAGGAAGGAGTATAGGCTGGTACTGGATCGGCGACCTCTTGGTATTGCTGATTTCCATGGGTGTTGGTGACTGCTTTCTATCAGGTGACACACATGTCCGTTTGCCCGCCTCTCACATAAAAAAAATGCTAATTATTTCACTGCGGTCGTCCGTGAGGTGGACGTGCTTCCCTAGTCAGGTTCGATAAGCCTATTTTTTCATATTACGTCGAATACCAAACGAGCATACTGCGCGCCTGATGTGAAGCGGTTACCGTAACAGAAAGCTAGCCAAGTCAGACCTTAGGCTTCAATATATTATCCTAAGTTTTAAGAAGAAATTATATTAGAGGTTGATATAAAATATTTTATGTTATGTTAAATAAATTTCAGTCCTGACCATTGAACTTGGCACCCATTTACATCTCACTTCTTTTGTCGTTAAAGTCAACAACCAAGGCATATATCATAATATTGAATTTGGCTCTCATTTCACATTTATGTTTTTGATGGGATATCATTACTTTTTGTACAGAAATTATTAATAGGTAGGTACTTACTAAATAATATTACTCGTAAAAAATCATACCAATTGGTTTTCGTTAATCTACTGTATTTTCCTACGGTTACGGGGTATAATTGTCTTTTTTGTGTTATTTTCTATATTTTATTGTACCTACCTTTGAAATGCTCGAGTCAATTGCCCATTCAGTATCCGAATTTTTTAAGCGTTTTCTGTATATATACTTAATTTGGCAAAGTCGGGGCGGTATAACATACTCAGGCGGTTGTAATCTACAATAGAGCTGAGCTCTCTTGTGCCTCGATTTGACTTGACTCTTTGACTTGACTTGGATCTAAATTGATAAGATATACAAAACCACTAGTATAGGTAAGTTAAGTATAATTAGCGATTTTAGTGATGTATCAAGCGCTATACTAACGCTGTAGCCCACCATGGCACCGTGGCACGCGAGGGGTTTAACTAGTGGTACTAGCGGTTCATATTAAATTTCTTTTCGAAATGCTTGCATGAATGCGTGTCGTGAGTAGGTAATTTTCCGCTTTCTCCTCGACGATGAAATAGTAGGCACCTAGTTTATTTACCTTCTAAAATAAGCCATAAAATTATTATAAGTGTGTATTTTGGCCCTAAGTATGAGTATGTGATAAGTATGTGCCTAATTTATACCACTCAAGAAAAATAGTTTTGTTTGTTTGTAAAAAAAATATTGTCCAAAGACATAAATTTAAAAGTACAGAATATTATAAACAATGGCGGACTTATCTCAGTAGGGATCTTTTCCAATCAACCAAAGAATGCTTGAAAGTGAACTGTTTAAGGTACAGTAAGTAGTTTTTAGTTAAATAAAAGTACATAACTTTTACTTGACTAAAAACTATTTTTTTGTGTTTGCCAACTATTATTTATACTGTGGTTAAGTCATATGTTGTATCATAACCATCATCATTAATATCATCCTGTATTTCCTCACTGCTGAATATCATTATCATTATTAGCAGCCTGTATAGAAGTGCTAACAGGACACTGCCGACTGAACAGGCACCTGACACTAATAGGCGTAAAAACCGACCCCAAATGCCCGGAGTGCATGGATGACGATGAAACAAGCTTCCACCTGTTTGCCGAGTGCCCCATGTACTCACTGATAAGATGGGAGACCATGGGGTTGGACACACTAGACACAGAAGACACGGAAGGCCTGAAGGTGGAACAGATCGTAAGATTTTGCAAGGAAACAGTAGGTTCGACGGAACGCCGTGATTGCCGGATAAACCCACATCCTCCCCAAAAGGGAGGACCTGGAGGAGGGAAATGGGTGAAATGGCCTCAGATAAGGCTGATCGGGCCCGATAGCCGGCGTCCCCGTTGGAAATAATAATAATAGCAGCCTGTATCTACCACTGTAGCTTTCCGCGTCCAGCCGTTTCCAGCCGCTTTCGTGAGGTTGTCGGTCCATTTAGAGCGGGGGGCGCCTGACACTTAATCGTTCCATCTGCACTTCACTGACACGACAGATGTGGCCGGCCTACAGCCACTTAAGCTTGCTGACGCTGAGAGCTATGTCAACAACTTGGTTCTCCGTCAAATTTCTTCGTTCCGGATCCACTCCTTTAAAGTCTCTGCACCGTAGGTCATAGCGGGCAGGACGCACTGATTGAAACTTTAGTTTTGTGAACATTCAGCCCAAGTCCCATGGATCAAGAAGTAGCATTGAGATCATTTAGCACTCGACTAAGATCCCATAGCGATTCAGCCATTATGACTACATCATCGGTGTCCACTAAAGCGTGAGATGTACTCGCCATTCACATTGATGCCCAGCGTCTTCCAGTTCGAGTCTGAAATACGTTTTCTAGTACTGTGGTGAATGTTTTAGATGTGGAAAATCATTGTTGCAGCGTTAAACAGACATCTCAGCACCGCGATATAGCAGTGGTCTACTTGACACCGGTGTAAGGATTCTAGAACAGACAAAGATTCGTTTTTTTTTTATATTACGTCGAGTGGCAGATAAGCATACGGCCTGCCTGATGTGAAGCGTTTATCGTAGTCATATTAACGTTCGCAACTTGAAAAATCTCTCGCGCTCCCACCAGTCCCGCTGCCAACCCAGCAACTCCTTCTTCTTCCTGATGACATCTCTCACTCACAGGAATACAATAACCCTTAAGGAAATTGTTATTTGGTTGCGGTATTCTGTGAGATGCAGGTACTTCCCCAGTCGGTAATACGCTGTACCCTACCTCTCTTAATAACTCTCGAAGGAGTCTTTAGTAATCCACAAAAGCCATACAGAACGGTAGATTGTACTCTGTAGTTTTTTTTGACAATCTGCCGCATTGTATGAATGTGGTTTACGGGACGTTAGCCTTTACGAAATCCAGCCTTTTCCGGTGGTTGGTAGTAATCAAGGCTTCAAGAGAGTCGACTTTGCTTAACTTGCGTGTTCGATTACACTGACTCGCGCAACGACACCATCCAGCTCCTCAACCTTAATCTACCTATTTTTTTTATATTACGTCGGGTGGCAGACAAGAATACGGCTCGCCTGATGTGAAGCGGTTACCATACCTATATTAACGCTCGCAATACGTAATATCGCTCGCGCGCTACAACCCCGCTGCTATAGATACACCTATTTTGTTTTATTTGTTTTATTGGAGCTCTGTCATGGACAGAGCTCCTCGATTACAACATAATACTAACTACAACATATACAAAACTAGCTGATTCGCGCAACTTTGTCTACGTGAGACAGAGCATTGAGAGTGAATATTAAGCTTATCATTTGAAAGGTTATAGTGAGCCAATTTTAAAAGATTTTTTTAGATCTTTTTAAGATGAATAATTCCGTCGTATATAATTGTTGCATAACTATTTTTTTTACTCAGTGCACGCAACGGAAGCTCTCAAAAGAAATATTTTTTTGCCTATTTTTGCAACATTTTTCATCGGTGCTCTGCTTCTATTGGTGCTAGCGTGATGTTATATAGTCTTCCTCGAAAATTAGGCTATCTAAGACTAATATATTTTTTCAATTCGAATGAGTAGTTCCTGAGATTAGCGCGTTCAACCGAACAAACAAACTCTTCAGCTTCATAATATTAGTATAGACTAGTTTTCGCCCGCGGCTTCGCTCGCGTGACATTCGGGGCAAACACGTGTTTACTTAATCAATACTACTAAAGTACTCGTGTAAAAATTAGGATAAAATAGTCCAACTAATCAATACAATACCCATGAGGATTTTCAGACTTATTCGCCCCATTTATTTCTCTATAGTACTCATGTAAAGTTTCGATTAAAATAGTCCAACTAATCTTGTTTCCCCATACAAACTTTGGATCCCAGTTTCACTCCCTTAGGGTATGAATTTTGAAAAATCCTTTCTTAATGCCAGACATCATAAGGAACCTAAGCTACGTGGCAAATTTGGAATCTCTAGACCCAGCGGTTTGGGTTGTGTGTTGATATATATATGAGTCAGTGAATCAGTCAGTTTCTTCTTTTATAGTATACTAGCTGTTGCCCGCAGCTTCGCTCGCGTGAAATTCGTGCATTTTAGACTATCCAGGCCAAGTCTAACACCCAACGCAACCACCTTCATGTAGCTCCTTTAATTGTTCTAAATACGAATGCAAGAACTTTCCCGATAACTACTACACCCGTCCCGCTCCCGACGCGCCGCCTGCGTTCGCAAAAGCACTGATTGACGCCAAATGCAAATTTAAAAACCTATTAGGATAACACAAGTCATATTCCATCAGCTTAAAAAGGATAAATGAAAACATTAAAAAAATTACACCGACTTCAAAAATCTCAGGAAGTAGGTAGTATTATAATTATTTTTGGCTTTTTCGTGTCAGGATTTTTCAGTTGGTTTATTTTTATTTAATTTTACTTATTTTTTGTTTGTTTATTATAATAATGGGTAAATAGTAGTGACATGGTGCCTTCTAGACGAAAATACATGAATAACTTAATTAAGAAAGCTCAACACTATTGCTTAACTCTTAACCGTTCCTCATCAGCTGAGCAGTGTCACATGATGACTTCTCAATGCAAATTATGTTACTTAATAACATCAGAAAACTCATCAATTACTGTATTCATGTCCAAGCCTTAAATTATAAATTTAGACTATCAAACTTATAAATTTCAACCCTTTCTCTCGATTTCCCAGGGAGCCCATCACCAGAACTTGATTTGATTAATATTTTTAAAATCGTTGTTGTTTACGTAATTAGCGACCCGATAAACCATAAAACAATACCCACGACGATTTTCAGACTTTTTGACTCTGTTTTACCCTTTTAGGGGTAGAATTTTGAAAAATCCTGAAACACGTGTTTACTCACTTTATCTATAGCATTACTCGTGTAAAGTTTAGGATAAAATAGTCCAACTAATCTCGTTTCCCTATACAAACTTTGGACCTCCGTTTCACCCTCTAGGAGTAAATTTTGAAAAATCTTTTGAAGTAATTTCATGTCCAATATGGTATATTTTCGAAACGATGCTATTTTCGTAATTAACTTCCCAGAAAACTATAGGATCAACACCCATATTGATATTATGACATTTCAACCCCATAGCACCACAGGGGTGATTTCATGTCACGTCGGCTATGTTGGATTATAAAATCGTTGTTATTTTCGTAATCAGCGACCCGATATACCATAAAATAATAGACTACAGGCCCGTGTACAAAAAATTGTGGGTCATTTGAACCACCAGGTGACCTATCTAGAACGATATAAGAGCATAAAATAATAAGATTCAGCACTATGCCGTCACTTGTAAGCTGTCCAACTGAGTGCAGGTGAGAATTCAAAAGTACAGGTAGAGTCAGTACATTTTGGTCATATGATTTTGTACGGCATTCTTACCATCGATAGATCCATGAAAAATAATAAGAAAACGCGCAGTGCCGTAAAAAAATGGTGCGCCACAAAGTCGGATATTTTTTTGATTTTCCGACAATTTCCAGGGTAAATTTGGTCATTTGATTTTGTACGGCATCAGTTTAATACTGTTCCAATACAGCTTCTAATCCATTATTCCGCAACGCCGTACAAAAATCATGCGACAAGGAGTAAAAATCGAGGGTTGCAACCCCCTCTCTTTCCGTGGTCCAGGGGGTGATTTGACACAACATAAAATTAATTTATTTTGAAAGTATTTTATGCATAGATAATATTTTTTCACATGCCGTACATTTTCGTTGGTCCAAAGGTCTGTAGGAAAAAAAACTCAAGAAAAAATCCATATAACGAAATGTAAGGTGAAATTCATCACGATATTTTTTTATACGGCATTTAGATAGTTTATTTGTACTTAATAAAAGTTCATAGGTATTGATAAAAAAGTAATAAAAATATTGAATTAATATAATTTACATATTAGTTCCCGGCAAACTTCTTGAGGAAGTGACTTGACTGCGCAGTAGCGAATATTAGATCTCATTGGTAGTAGGTGCCCGCACCTACGCGCGACGGCGGGAAGTATCGTATCGAACGCATGATTAGTAGATCAGTAGACCCTTGCCTCCGGCACTGCGTCTACGTCCGACTGAGTTCCAAATACACTTGCGGTCAGTGAAAAGTTTCTTGTTGACGTTTTTTGTTATAATTTTTTTGTTGACGTTTTTTGTTATAATATATTCATGTTTCAGAAAATGATAGATAAGATAATTCGGACGTCGATGAAGACGATGATTCCGACAACAACTCAGCGGGTGATTCCGATACTGAATAATTTAAATAAAAAAACTTATGTTTTATTATCACCAATCAATATAATTTTTCTAAAAAATAGTTGTTTTATTTATTCACATCATTACAATGAAACAAATCAATTATATATATTTCGTCGGGAGTTCAAGATCTAGGCACGATAGATGACGATTTATCTTACTCGGTAATATTTTCCATCAGAGCAAAGGCGTTAACCATTTAGTATTATTTTTATTACCAAATGTGTACTGAATATAACGAAGAAAAATCAAATCAACGTAATAACTTCATTAATTAAATAAATCAATGATTCAGGTGTGATCAGTATCACATTTAAACATGCGAACAGTAGAGCGGTCGCGGCAAGAATGAATCGAGAACGCCGCGCGTTGCTTTAAAAGAGATGGTCTGTATTAAAATGTACGGCATCATCTTTTCCTAATTTATTTATCTTAATACTATTTAAAACAAGGGATAAAATGTAGAAAATTGCTATATTTCATTAATCTATGAGTATTTAAACTTTTGCGATAACTTGAAAAATTACAGTTTTTGTATTTCTCTATATTTTTTTCTAGAACAGTTTCTTTTGAACGGCAATACTATATAACAATTGTATTTTATAATATCATGTTAAAAAAAAAGTTCCCGTACAGGATCAAATGACTTTACAGCTTTATAAATCAAGTATACGATGAAATTAAGATAATTATTTATACATTCAAATGAACAATATTTTTTTGACGGCATTATTTTTAATAGTACTTTTGAGTGCTTGATAATGTTTTGGAACCGATGCCGTACTTTTTGCAACCCTCGATTTTTCCCCTTGTCTCATGATTTTTGTACGGCGTTGCGGAATAATGGATTAGAAGCTGTATTGAAACAGTATTAAACTGATGCCGTACAAAATCAAATGACCAAATTTACCCTGGAAATTGTCGGAAAATCAAAAAAAAAATCCGACTTTATGGCGCACCATTTTTTTACGGCACTGCGCGTTTTCTTAATATTTTTCATGGATCTATTGATGGTAAGAATGCCGTACAAAATCATATGACCAAAATGTACTCACTCTACCTGTACTTTTGAATTCTCACCTGCACTCAGTTGGACAGCTTACAAGTGACGGCATAGTGCTGAATCTTATTATTTTATGCTCTTATATCGTTCTAGATAGGTCACCTGGTGGTTCAAATGACCCACAATTTTTTGTACACGGGCCTGTAGTCTATAATACCCATGACGATTTTCAGACTTTTTCACCCCATTTTACCCCTTTAGGGGTTGAATTTTGAAAAATCCTGAAACACGTGTTTACTCATTTATCTATAGAAGTACTCGTGTAAAGTTTCGGATAAAATAGTCCAACTAATCTTGTTTCCCCATACAATCTTTGGACCCCCGTTTCACCCCCTTAGGGGTTGAATTTTGAAAAATTCTTTCTTAGTGCACCCCTAGACGTCATAAGGAACCTACTTGCCAAATTTGGAATCTCTAGACACAGCGGTTTGGGCTGTGCGTTGATATATAAGTCAGTCAGTCAGTTTCTTCTTTTATATATTTAGATATTCCATTAGCTTAAAAAGGATTTATCAAACTTTAAAAACATTACACCGACTTCAAAATTCTCAGGAGGTAGGTAGTAGTTATTTTTTCCTTCTCACTCTCCTTACCTCAATGCAATTTCCCCATACAAAATTTGAACTTGAGTTTCATCCTTGGGTAAAATTTGAAAAATTCTTTCAAATTTTAGTAATTTCCTGTCCACTATGTTATATTTTGAAATCAATGCCATTTTGGTAATTGTCGTCCCATAAAACCACAGAATCAACACCCATATTGATGTTATGACACTTCAACCCCATGGCACCCCCACAGGTGTGATTTTATGTCACGTCGACTATGTTGAATTATAAAATTATAAAAAAAGTTGTTGTTTTCGTAATCAGCGACCCGATAAACCATAAAAACAACATCCATGACGATTTTCAGACTTCTTGACCCCATTTTACCCTTTTAGGTATTGAATTTTGAAAAATCCTGAAACACGTGTTTACTTATTTATCTATAGAAGTACTCATGTAAAGTTTCGGATAAAATAGTCCAACTAATCTTGTTTGCCCATACAAACTTTGGACCCCCATTTCATCCCCTTAGGGGATGAATTTTGAAAAATCCTTTCTTAGAGCGCCCCTAGACGTCATAAGGAACCTACGTGCCAAATTTGGAATCTCTAGACCAAGCGGTTTGGGCTGTGTGTTTCTTCTTTTATAGATTTAGATTATAAATGTTACATTTTTAAAAGCTTTTATTCTACTTGCCCTGTATGTTAGTATGGGACAAATCTTGCGAGTTAAATTAGAACCACTTCCTGTCGTCAGATTAGGTTGAAATTTGGTTTACTTACGTAACTTCGGTGACAATGCAATAATATGGTACCTTGAAGCTGGTCTCATGATAGAGTCGAAAGGTGGCCATAGGAACTCCTAAACTGAACAAGATAAAACCGTCGAGTTTGGACTCGATTGAATAGTTCTGACAAGCACTCTTGTGCTACATGACAGCCAGGGTCTCAAGATGGTGTCGGAAGGTGGCCATAGGAACTCCTAAACTAAACAAGATAAAACCGTCGAGTTTGGATTTAATAAGCTTGTCGATGTTGTATGAAATCTCGCGACAAGCTTTTATTTATATCAATATAAATTTTATAATTTAATAAAATGGTGTGATTGATTGCATTCAAAATTTATTTTCTTCGTTTTAGAGCATTTAAATAAAAGCTTGTTTTTAAAAATATTTTTTTTAATTAATATTTTATTATTGTTATATTACGTTATTATAAACGGATGCCAAAAAAAACAATACCTACCCTTGTAATTAAAGTAAAATGATTTGAAATGTTATACATGTAACAAACCTAACCAAAAAAAATACATGCCAATACATATCTACTACATTACATATTTACAGTGCGTTTTTAACAAATTGCTGGTGCCTTGAAAACTCGCAAAACAGACACAATCATCAACGAAGTCGCTCATCGTACATTCAGCGATGAGCGACTTCTTCCCCTGCCTCGCCCGCCCCCGGACCGGACCTTAGTATCGCAGACTCCGTTTGTCTTCGTCGTAACTACATATTAAAATATTTGTCTTTGGTGTAGTGTAAAAGACAAAGTTTATCTAGTTTAAGTACCAAAAGCGTTAAAAGTATTTATTTTGATATGGATCATTTTTTTGCCACCAAATCTGCATGAGAAATAAAATATAATTTTATATTGTATTTATGGTTCTCTATTTTGGCGAAGATGGCTTACACATAAAAGATAGATATATGCTGTCGCGGGCTTTTTTGTAGGCCTGTTTGAAATAAACATTTTCATCATACATTATATACGTGTAGTTCTCACCGTTTTTGCAGCGACAAAATAGCTCTCAGATGACAGATTTTTTTTCACACTTATCGTTATATTTTGGAAAATTCACATAATATGTTTATAAATTATATCCTATATGTTATTCTGATGTATAAGCTATATTATAGTAAAGTTTCATTAAAATCCATTCTGTAATTTTTGCGTGAAAGAGTAACAAACATATAATAATAGTAGGATAAGTAAAAGTAGGATAAGCGGTTTCACCCGCGCAATCCCGTTGATCCCGTCCTCGGTGTGATTTCCGGGATAAAAAACTATCCTATGTGTTATTACAGATTATATTTTACCCGTGTACCAAATTTCATCACAATCCCTTTAGTAGTTTTTGCGTGAAAGAGTAACAAACATCCATCCATCCACACATACTCACAAACTTTCGCATTTATAATGTTAGTAGGAAGTAGGATTACATGTCATATTGTAAATACCTAAACAAATGAATACAAATACTACCAAACACAAAAACACAATCACATAAACGGCCGTGTTCCAAATGTCATCAACTCTTCTTTCAACTAGCTTCAAAGGAGACTAACGTTTATTTCAGAGGCGAATAAAGTAAAAGCCTTTATTACAGTGTGTATAGTAACCGGAACCGACGAGCTCTGCTTCCTACGACACTCTTTTTCGTTCAAATTGCTGTTAGTCGTAAATATCGTAGATATTCCTTGAGCGCGATATTAGATATTGCAGTGTATCTGACTTGAAATAACGTTTTGTGCATGTTGAGAATATGACGGAGGAAATAATATATCACACAAAGGAAGGAGCATAGGCTGGTAACGGATACCCCTTGGTGATGCTGATCTTCATAGGCAGTGGTGATTGCTATCCATCAGGTGACACCCATCGAGTACGTATTCGCCCCCTCTCATATAATAAAAATGATTATTAAATAGATTTTGCATTAACTTTTTTTAAGGGAAAATATTAAATTGATCCATTGAAATAACTTGATTTGCACATCAAATCCTGCATTTGATGTTAGGTTAGCAATGTATTTATTTGACGTTACGTTAAATAGTATCCTTTTTTTTAATATGTAGCATCCCCTCGAGTAACGTAGCGAATTCATCGTGTCCCTTTATTATTTATATTTAAATTATAATTTGACTACGAGTTATAAATGTTCGTTAAAATAAAAAAAAAATATACTGTTTTTAGGGTCCCGTAAACAAAGGGTCCAGGGGTATTACTGAGAGTCCGCTGTCTGTCTGTCACCATCTATCTATCTATATCATCTATCTCTTGAGCCGTAATAGCTCGACACTTGAAATTTTCACCGATTATGTACAGTAGATATAATAAAGGTAAAAATATAATAAAGGTAAAAATTAAAGATGGTTGTTATACAAAAACGTGTTTTTAAGCGTTTTCAACTTCTCTCTCTCTACAATCGTAATAGTTCTAACTATAGTTAGTCTAACTGTTAGTTACTAATATAGAGACACGAAATTTTGACCGATTATGTATTACTGTAGCCGCTATAACAACAGATATTAAAAATAAAATAATATTCAAAATTAAAGGGGGTCGTCATAAACGTATTTTGTACAGAGACACTGAACCCTTTATGCACGAGTCCGACTCTCACTTGACCGGTTTTATTCTATTCTTAGCTGATCCAAGTTTCTTTGTGACAAACGAACTTTAACCTCGGTGCCATTTGCAACGTCTAAGAAAGAAAGAAACGCAATTAATTGCAGTACCCTCCTTTTCTAGCAACCTCCCAAGTAATCTGTTGTTTATATTGAAGGGATAAAATTTGTGAGGACAGCAAATTACTCCCTACTCCGAGTTAAACGAATTAAAGTGCTAAAAGTTCACTCGTGCGAAGCTTATTTAAAGACCTGCCCTATTGAAACAGTAAACAAGGTTCGTAATTAATAGAATGACAAGATAAACAAAATACGTGCCTGTTTTCATTAAGGCTTCAATCGCCGCAATCAGTACCTTTGTGTTTGGCCCGTGTTTTTTGAGGCGGATACGTTTTTACTATAAGAACTTTGTAGATACATAGATAGATTGTTAGCTAGATAGATGGATAGATTGATGGATAGATAGATAGATAGATGGATGGATAGATAGATAGATAGATAAGATATTTATTACACAACCGTACTAGTCGACATGTTAATTACAGAAATTGCTTAAAACTAGCTGTCACCTGAGGTTTTGACCGCATGGTATTTTTTTTTAAATGCGCATATATTTTTGGATAAATCAATATTCTTGGACGAATCATCTACACTGTCATTTAGTTTCAAACTAAGCAAAACTTGTAGGTACTATGGGTACTAGATAATGATATTATACTTAAACATTTTTTTTTGTACATACATACATATCATACATAAAAAACACTCAGGCCAAGACAAACAAACATGTTCATGTACACAAATATTTGTCTTGTGCGGGGTTCGATGCCCGAAATATTTGATTAATTGATAGTCATTATTTTAATAAAACTTATTTCCACGGGAATAAGATGTGTTTCCGCTCATTCTACAGACCTTAAACCATCCCCGTAAAATATCCATTTAAGTAACTAATTTAAGTAGTAATGCTCATAATAGCACTTATTCTGATGCGTCATTTACTTTACTAGAGTAGTAGAAATAAGCTATGAACAGACTGAAATTTAATTATTTTTTACTGCGATACAAGTATGTGTAATAAAGTAAGTCTCAGTGTTCATTTAACGCGAAAATAGGTGTCTAAAGTTACCCACGAGAACGTTCTTAGATTATGTTTTGTGGAATCCGCCAAGATGTAATGAAAACCATAATTCGTAATGTAATTAAAACTTCGAAATGTTCTTCACAAACAGTGTACCCACATAATATCAACTTCAGATTCAAATAATCTGCCTGTATTTGGTGGAACGATTTGGAACTTAAATATTTTTATTTTATTTCATTATGTTACTTGCATTTTGGAATGGGCGAGATAGTAAAGATTAATGTATCAGCACATCCCGGCTACTCCATACAAATGTTCCGTCGTTGAGTACTACACAGACGGTACTGGGCCTCAATCTAAGGGGGTCTATTTAATAGAACTTAACTACGGTTTGGCGGAGACCAGTGTTTCAAATCACCCAAAGGGCACTGTCTTCTTATGACAATAGCTAGGACCCGATACGGTTTAACGTGCTTGGAAAGCACGTTAAAAAGTACAGAGAAGCTCGTGAAAATAAACCCATCCATAGATAGGCTAGGGTCGATGTTGCTTAACTTGGGTGATCGATTAGACTGACACGAACTTTCAGCTTCTAGCCGTCGAGCTTCTCACTATGTAGCTCTATAGTGGAAAGTAAATTAAATCTTTAAAACAGCTTATTATCACATGAAGCACATTAGACTGAAATAATAATTAGCAAGTGTATTATTTGCGAGTATAATACATTTTGTGAACAACCAATCGCATTTGGCCAGTTTTATTTATATCTAATCGATTTAATAGTCATCGGATAAGTGATTATTATCTGTACTTAGCATTATGTATGCACCGCGTGCGTGTCATATTATTACAGTCTACGTATCGGCATTGAGGTTGTATTCTGGGACAGTTTTATTCATTTTACTTTTCGAAATACTACTTTGTTAAAAAATAATGTTGAATTGAGCTATATGTATGGTATTAAGTAAACGACCGCTTTTAGTAAAACCGTTTCAAATACGCGACATCTATAATTTGTAAACTTCAATTGGTAGATTCTTTTTAGGGTTCCGTACTTCAAAAGGAAAAACGGAACCCATAAAAGATCACTTTGTTGTCCGTCTGTCTGTCTGTCCGTCTGTCTGTCAAGACCCTCTATGTCGAGAATGCGTGGAGGTATCAAGCTGAAATTTGAACTGTATGTATATACAGGTCTCCGGTCCCATTAAGTTGTAAAAAAATTTTACTGCAAAGTTTACGTAAAAAAAATTTACGGCCGTTTATTCAGCAAAAAACGCATATTTCGACATTCTCAAGGGAATCAAAACCTATATAGGGTACTTCCCGTTGACCTAGAACTATGAAATTTAGCAAGTAACATCGTTATAGACTACAAGTACAAGAATAAATCTCAAAACTATACACTTGTAATTAAATCTTAAAAAAATAGGGGGTCTATATTTTTTTATAGGAGGTCGAAATTTCAAATTGAAGCTACTAGTTCAAATGGGGTTGAAAGGGCTTGATGAGCACATTGCAAAATATATTGTATTTATTTTTTCCGACGCATTATTTCTTATTTATGATGAAAAACATCAAATTTATAATGATCCTACGTACGGAACCCTCGGTGGGCGAGTCTGACTCGTACTTGGCCGGTTTTTATTTTCTTATTCTTACACTACGTAAAATATAATTTAAGAAGCGAATATTATTACAAACTAACCTGTTAATAGACGAATGAATAATTTATACTAGTTTTATATAGTATTTAATTTCATTTCAGGTAGTTAATGACGAAAGCGGCATTTTGCGAAACATCAAAAGCGCCGAACTACTATTATAAATATATATATGTCAAATAAATATCAAAATCGGATATATTGACATTTATTATAAATATCGGATTTGTGCGAGCTCTTTGTGAAACGAAAGCACTTCAAAACGCCTAACACAATTTGAATCCGATATGTCGCACCGCAGCAGCATTATACTAATGTTCATAAAGTAGGAGAGAGAGTCATAAACTGAGGACATAATAATATCTAACCAACCCGTATAAGAGGAGCTCGATGGCGTCGTTGCGCGTGGCAGTCTAATCGATCACGCAAGTTAAGCAACGTTGACCGTAGCCTGTCTATGGATAGGTTATTTACCTTGAGCTTCTCTGGAACTCTTCCGTGCTTCAGAGGGCACGTTAAGCTGTCGGTCCAGACTGTTGTCTTCAGTTGATAGTCTTTCCCCGGAAAAAATCATCTCAATCCATCGACTCCTTTCGACATGTGTTTGTTTATTTGCAGAACGGCGTACAAACAAAGCAACACACATTCACATTTTCAGCTAAATTCATTGAGTTACGAGTGACGATTTCATAAAAATCGTCCGGTCGTTCTGTCTGTCCGTTGCCATGAAACTCAAAATTTCGAAATTCTGACTTCGGATTCGTGTAGAGCATCAAAAAGTAGTAATGTAAAGTGACCTTTGTTTTCCGAAAAAAAGTCGTTCTGTCTGTCCGTCCGTTGCCATGAAACTCAAAATTTCGAAATTCTGACTTCGGATTTGTGTAGGTAGAGCATCAAAAAGTAGTAGTGTAAAGTGACCTTGGTTTTCCGATATAAATTCGGGATTTCGAAAAAAAAAAATCGCTATGGTGGCGCATGCTGCGCGTCTTATGTTTAATATTAGAATGGATTATTACGGACATGACATATAGCCTACATATTTACTGGATAACGTATCTACCTAATACCTATTAAAATCGAGCCCGATTTTAATACAGGCCAATACTTTCTGAGCTTAGCGATTAAAATCAAACAAAGTAAAGGCAGGTGGAGTAGGAAGATTCTAGTGTGTTGGCTTGGCTAGGCGTATGGGACAACGAAGAAGAAGACAGGGGCCCTACCCGCTAAGCTGAAGCCGATTCCCATTTATTGATGATGAAAAACAATTTCAGCTTAGATGTATGGTACTTGTGTTTAGCTTAGCTTTTGGGGTGTAAGGGGTTCATCAACATCTTTGAGCCAAAGCCAACTTCACCTGCACGTGGTGCACCCTGCTGACAGACAAACGAAGCTCTGCCTAAAAGAGAGGTAGGGCATAGCATATTTTTTAAGCTGCCCGACTGGGGAAGTACCTCCACCTCATAGAATACCGCAGCCAAATAACAATTCCCTTGAGGGTTGTTGTGTTCCTGCGAGTGAGTGAGGTCATCAGAAAGAAGGAAAGGAAGGAGAATTAGGCTGGCAACGGATCGGCGACCCCTTGGTGTTGCTGAACTCCATGGGCGGTGGTGATTGCTTTCCATCAGGTGACCCACATGCTTGTTTGCCACCCTCTCATATATTAAAAAAAAATAGCTCGTAGTAACTCTAGAGCTCTACCGACTAAGCTGAAGATGTTTCTCAATAACTAAAAGGTAAGTTCTGTTTTTCAAACCAAAATATACTTTAGCAATCATCTTCAGCTTCGGCGATAGGACTCCGGTAATGTGGCTGGATATGGAAGGCGGATGGGTTCATTTGGTGGAAAGCATTATTAGGTATATTCAACAGGCTGATGAAAGAAATAAACCTTTCTCTATGATAAATGTTTTTTTTATATGATGGAAGCGGGTACCGTACCTATGGACGTATGCAACACCAAAAGCATCAGTGTTCACTATCCTGTAGAAAACTCCACACCCCTATTGAAGAATTGCATGCTATAGTCTCTCGGGAAAAACTCGTCAGGTAGTTCATTCCACAACTAAATAGTGCGCGGGAGAAATCCCTTCTAGAATCGCACTATAAGCGATCACTTCGGTTTCTAAGTGTGAGAATAAATGCCTTGCCACTGGCGAGCAGTGCATTTGTAGAAAGAAGCTGTTGACATCACATCAACAACTCCTCTGAACACAGCCATACAATGTATGTGGGAATATAAGCTGAGTAGAACGAAACGTGATTGAATAAGAGGAAGTTGTATGAGCGAGTGAATGAGTGAGAGTAAAAATATAAAAGAAGTAACGAAGAGGATTTTAATAAGGATTGTCAAATTTTCAAAAACGAAGTTAAAATATAATTGATTCAGTTACCTATCCGCATTATTATTTCGAAGAATCGCTAGAAGAACTACAGATTTTGGGGGCTCGTCCGGGATAGAACAATTTACGAAGTGTAACGACGTTTTCTACGACGAGTTGTCGCCACATTGCATGGGCGGCCATTTTTCTGGTGGTGAATCAAAAAAATTATCGAGTCCACTACGACGCACGAAGAAATCAAAATCAACTACGATGACTGCAGCGGCGCCAGTATTTGGGCTCACCGAAGGGCTTATTGAGAAGTTTAGTGGTGATGACAAATCTTACTCATCGAGCAAGTGGGCCCAAGACATACAAGACAACGCCGAGATATTTCAATGGACGCCGCAGCAAACTTTAATTGTAGCTCGCCGGTCGCTCATCGGAACGGCGGAGCTATGGTTGAGATCGGAGAAGCCGTATAAAAACTTTGAAGACCTAAGGACCGCTCTCATGAAGGAATTTCCTGATACTTTGAACGTAAAGGAAATGCATGAGATGATGTCGGCGCGCAAGAAATCGAAGGCTGAGACATACTATCAGTACATGTTGCACATGAAGGAGCTCGCACGCCGCGCGAAATTCCCGGATTACATCGCGATTCAGTATATCGTAGACGGGATCGACGATTACGACGAGGGTAATAAGGCAATTTTATACGGTGTCACGACATTTTCAGTCCTTAAGGAAAAGTTGGCAATTTATGAGAAAATTAAGTCCGAAACTAAAAGCATCGAGAGGCCGAGAGGCCATACAAGGTCAGTGGAGGCGGCGTCAGCGACGGCGGCGGCGGCGGCAGCGGTGTCTACTTCGGTATCGACAAGGCGGTGCTTTAGTTGTGGTGAAATAGGGCACGAAGCGGGTGCGTGCAAGAACGGACTAAAGTGTTTTGGGTGCAACAAATACGGACACATTCGCAGTCAGTGCCTTGTTGATCCTACGGCTCCAGCACCGAGACGTCCTGATTTCAAGATGATGCCGGGTGGTGGCGCTGGCGGCGCAGCCGGTGGCAGCAGAGGAAGCAGGCTTTCCGGTTCCGTCGAAACCGGAAAGAGCGGGCCAAAGAGACTCGCGTCTATGTTCGGGACGGTGAATGAAAACGAATTAAATACAGGTGCCGGGAACATAGACAATGAACAGCTAATGACAGTGACGGCCGTGAATACTGTCATGAACGAGGACCGGAACGTCAACGTCACTCAAGAAGTAAACAAATATGTTCGTAAGCCGGTTAAGCGAATTAAAATAAATAATAATGATTTTTACGCCCTCGTGGACTCAGGTAGTGATGTGAATTTGTTATCATTGTCGTGTTTATCAACCTTAAACGCAGAAATAGTCAATAAAACGTTAACTTTATCTGGTTTAGGCTGTAGTAAAATACAATCACGGGGCAGTATCTCTGTTTTGCTCGAGATTGATAATCAGTGTTTTAACGAAGTAATTTTTCATTTAGTGCCGTCAGAGGTGATGCCCTACGACGTAATAATAGGTCAGGAGTTTCTGGGTCGTGTCACCGTGATAATGAACGAAGGGGATACAAGGTTCTTTCCTATAGGTTATTGTGAATGGGTAGGTCAAATTGATTGTTTTGCAGGATGTGCAGCGGTCAATGTTGACCACATTCAGGATCCGGTGATCAGGGGTGAAGTAATACAATGTGTTAAGGAGTATAAGCCATTGTATCAGGAGGAGGCCCCTATTCGACTTCAAATTGTGCTAAAGGATGACATCCCGGTGCGACATCGTCCCAGACGCTTGTCACTTATGGAGCAACAGGTAGTGGAAGATCAAGTAGAGGAATGGCTGGACAAAGGAATTATCAGGGTGAGTTTTTCAGATTATTGCAGTCCCTTAGTACTGGTAAAGAAAAAGGACGGTTCAACCAGGGTTTGTGTGGATTATAGACGAATCAATGGAAAAATTGTTAAGGATGAATTTCCGCTTCCGGTGATTGATGATTTGATCGACAAACTGCAGGAAGCTAAAGTGTATAGTGTACTAGATTTAAAGAATGTTTTTTTTCATCTGAAAGTTAGTGAGGAGTCAATAAAGTACACCTCATTCGTCACCCATCATGGGCAGTTCGAATTTCTACGTGCCCCGTTTGGTTTGTCCACCTGTCCCAAAACCTTTATGAGATTTGTGAGTATAATTTTCAGAGATTTGATGGCTCGAGGAGTGTTAACCATATTTATCGATGACATTATAATTCCAGCCCTTAATGAAGTTGAGGCGGTATTAAAACTAAAGCAAGTGCTAGAAGTTGCAGCATGTTACGGCTTGGAGATGAATTGGAAGAAAGCTAACTTACTGCAGCGTGAGGTTGAATATTTGGGCCATAGGGTAAAGGATGGAGAGGTACGACCAAGTACAGATAAGGTGGATGCAGTCGTAAGGTACCCTGAGCCGAGAAACCTCAAGCAATTGCAAAGCTTTGTTGGGTTGACAAGTTATTTTAGGAAGTACATTGAAAACTATGCCGCAGTGGCTAGGCCATTGACTGATTTATTAAAGAAGAATACAGAATTTGTGTTTGAGGATAAGGAAAGATTTGCTTTTGAAGCATTGAAGAGTAAATTAGCTAGTGGACCTATCCTGAAGATTTTCAACCCGAAGTTGAGTACTGAGTTGCACACTGATGCTGCAGGGATAGCGTTGGCGGCAATACTCATGCAACACCATCCAGGGTCAGGCCTACACCCGGTACATTACATGAGTAAAAAAACAACCGACATTCAGAGTCGGTATTCAAGCTATGAGCTAGAAGCTTTAGCCATTATAGAAGGCATCAAAAAGTTCAGACACTACCTTTATGGCATTCGGTTCAAAATAGTCACAGACTGTAAGGCTTTTGAATTAACGCTTAAGAAGAAAATCTTGTCAGCGAAAGTAGCCAGGTGGGTACTCATGCTCAGTGAGTATGATTTTGAAGTGGAGCACAGGGCTGGTTCTAGGATGCAGCATGTAGATGCTCTAAGCCGCATTCCAACAGTGGCAGTGATTACCACCCTACAGGAGAGTCTACGCCAATCACAGGATCAGGATGATGGGGTAAAAGCTATTAAGGAGATTTTAAAAGGAGGAAGTCCCTATGAGGATTATTGGCTAGAGAATGGGGTGTTATTCAAAAGTGAGCATAAGCTGTTGGTAGTGCCAAGAAGTTTGGAGAAAGAAGTTATTAACAGAGTACATAGCAAGGGCCACTTTGGCAAGTCAAAGATGAAGGATTTACTAAAAAGGGAATACTATATTAGGGATGTGGACAAGAAGATACAGGAGTTTTTATTGAATTGTATTCCCTGTTTACTAGCTACAAGGAAGGAGGGAAAACAAGAAGGATTCTTGAATCCTATAGAGAAAGAAAGTGTTTCCTTTGATACCCTACACTTAGATCATATCGGTCCGCTTACAGAGACTAGAAAATAATACAACTACATTCTTACAGTAATAGATGGATTCACAAAGTTCGTATGGTTGTTTCCCACAAAATCCACTACATCGTCAGAGACGCTAAGGAAGATTCAGATTCACCAGCAAATATTTGGTAACCCCCGACGGTTTATAACCGATAGGGGAACGGCATTTACAAGTAATGAGTTCAAGAGTTATTGTGAAGAAGAAAATATATGTCATGTGAATATTACTACAGGAGTGCCACGTGGTAATGGCCAGGTA
This sequence comes from Hypsopygia costalis, assembly GCA_937001555.2. Classification (NCBI taxonomy): domain Eukaryota; kingdom Metazoa; phylum Arthropoda; class Insecta; order Lepidoptera; family Pyralidae; genus Hypsopygia; species Hypsopygia costalis. The sequence continues at coordinate 22,334,237 of OW443338.2, read as the reverse complement.
GAACGAGTAAATCGATTACTGATTCCGGTTTTGACAAAACTATGTTTGGAGAATCCCACAGTGTGGTACAAGCACGTAAGCAGAGTGCAGAGAGCAATCAACGCTACTTTCCAGAGAAGTATAAATACAACGCCTTTTGAACTACTAATGGTAGTAAAAATGAAAAGTAAAGAAGATCTAGAAATTTTACAACTATTACAGGAAGAAAATACACTACAATACGATGAAAATAGAGAGAAACTTAGGCAGCAGGCCAAAATTCAGATTCAAAAAATTCAGGAGGAAAATAAGAAACAGTATGACAGGAAAAGAAAGGAAAGTTCGAAGTACAAAGAGGGTGAATTAGTGGCCATTAAGAGAACCCAATTTGGTCCAGGTTTGAAACTTAAACCTAAATACTTAGGCCCCTATAGAATAGTGAAATGCAAGCGTAATGATCGCTACGATGTATAGAAGCTCGATAGTTCGGTGGAGGGTCCTATTCGCTCATCAAGTTCAGCTGATCAGATGAAGAGGTGGCCAGAGTCCGGTGACTCTGAGATGTTGGAGGATTAGCAGTGACCATTGCTCATGCAGGTATGTTTTTGTTTTTTTAATAGTTCGTTTCCTTGTTCTAGGGAACCCTAGTCTTTTGTTCGTTTTCACGGTGCCATGGCTTAGGGCTACCTGATCCTAAGTTAAATGTTTCTTTATTAAATACAGTTTACTTTAAACTTAAGGGTGCTTATTTGTAATTTTTTTGTTTTCATAAGACTTGGTGCATGTCTGAGGACAGCCATGAATGCAGGACGGCCGAATGTGGGAATATAAGCTGAGTAGAACGAAACGTGATTGAATAAGAGGAAGTTGTATGAGCGAGTGAATGAGTGAGAGTAAAAATATAAAAGAAGTAACGAAGAGGATTTTAATAAGGATTGTCAAATTTTCAAAAACGAAGTTAAAATATAATTGATTCAGTTACCTATCCGCATTATTATTTCGAAGAATCGCTAGAAGAACTACATGTATGTACAGACAAATTATGAAGTCTAAAATAAAATAACTATTGGATAATAAAAAAAAGGAGACTACAGCATGGGGTTCTTCAAAAAGGGCGTGAAGAGGTTTTTACAGGGTCGGCAACGCGCGTGTGATGCCCCTGGTGTTACAGGCGTTCATAGACTACGGTAACTGCTTTCCATCAGGCGGGCCGTATGCTTGTTTGCTACTTTAGTTGTATAAAAAAAAAAGTCTTAGTCGCCTTGTACGACATCCATGAGAAGAGACGGAGTGATTCTATTCTAGTCTGCCGGAAACCACACGGCTTATAATAATAATATTCTTTCTATATATAATAATTTTCTAGAAATAGGGCCACCGTTTCTGACTTGTTGACGTGCTTGGTGGTCGAATGGCTAACCATGTTATCCTTGACTCCCGCTGAGTCGCGGGTTCGATCCCGCACAAGACAAATATTTGTGTGCATGAACATGTCTGTTCATCATCATGTCTTGGTCGGGGTGTTTTCTATGTATTACATGTATGTATTTACAATAGACAAGTGCATTTAAGTATAATATCAGTTATCTAGTACCCATAGTACAAGCTTTGCTTAGTTTGGGCAGTGTGTAATTCGTCCAAGAATATATATTTATTTACTATTTATATGTAAAGATACGACGTATATATGCGAACACGCTAGTAAAATATACCTTTGTTAAATTTACAACGGGCACTGTATGTAGGTAGTGTTAGAAAGCGTATCGTATGTCATTGCACACGCTTTCTTTCTCGCTAACCACCCGTGTCCACGAACATGTTATAGGCGCTGCATAATAACATTTAAATTACTAACTAAGAAATGGGAAATATTTTGATTTTATTTACTAGCTGACCCGACAGACGTTGACCTGTCTTCTTAAGAATGAATATCGAATTCGAATTGGGTTCGCGCAATCTGTCAAATGACTGACAGTTCTGTCGAACGACATAAAGTTACATTAGAAAAGTTAATATATGGTCGTTAAATTTTCTACTTTTCCGCACAACTTTCTTAGATAATATAATCGATATATATTATCTTGCAAGTTAATTTTGACGCATTTTACTATAAAAGTCCGACACATGGACTAACTTGCTCTACCGTTTAGTTCTGTAAAATCCTCTAAAATTATATTTCATAACTAGCTGTGCCCGCGACTTCGTCCGCGTAGAATAGTGTCTTTGGGCAGCATTTTTTAAATATTTCGGCTAATTATTTTACAAATAAGACACTTACGTATTAATACTTATATGAGTTATTTGCAGTGTTTGTTGCAAATAGCTTATTAAAGTCATCATCATTATCAGCCTGTATCTACCCACTATATAGATATAGGCCTTTCCCAATGCTTATCACCAGTGATCCTCCGCTTTCCGCATCCAAACGCTGCCCGCTACTTTTTTTTTTTTTTTTTTTAAAACATAAACTATCGCTCGCGCGCCGCCACCCCCGCTGCCACCGCAGCATCTCCTTCCTTTCTGGTGACCTCACTCACTCGCAGGAACACAACAGCCCTCAAGGGAACCGTTATTTGGCTGCGGTATGCCTAGTTTTGGGCATAAATATTGAATTTATAACTATTTTTTGGGCATTTATTGTAAATGCCCGGCATTTTGCCCATCTCTAGTACGGCGCGATGCTTGGCAAGTTTTTTACTCGCGTTAATTTCAGTTTCTCATTTTGTAATGACTGCGTAAAAGTTATCTACATCAGGATAGCACTAATATTTTGTCTCTTGTCGCAAACTTATAAAACATTCACATAAACCTTGCATATTTCCATACAAACTTTCATCCCCTATTCCCTATTGTTATTTTACCCCCGTGTGGGTAAAACTTTTGCAAACTTTGAATGTCATATTTATTTATATCGAATCAACAGCCTAAAAAATAAGTTTCAAGCTTCTAGCTCTAAAAATAACGATACTTCCATACAACCTTTCACCCCCTCTTTTAACCCCTTACAACCCTTTTTTTGCATTAAAAAGTAGCCTATGTCCTTCCTCAGGCTCTAAACTATCTGTGTACCAAATTTCATTTAAATCGGTTCAGTAGTTTTGCCGTGAAAGCAGGACAGACAGACAGACAGACAGAGTTACTTTCGCATTTATAATATTAGTAAGGAAGTAAGGATATTTATTTATATCGAATCAACAGCCTAAAAATAAGTTTCAAGCTTCTAGCTCTAAAAATAACGATACTTCCATACAACCTTTCACCCCCTCTTTTAACCCCTTACAACCCTGTTTTTGCATTAAAAAGTAGCCTATGTCCTTCCTCAGGCTCTAAACTATCTGTGTACCAAATTTCATTTAAATCGGTTCAGTAGTTTTGCCGTGAAAGCAGGACAGACAGACAGACAGACAGACAGAGTTACTTTCGCATTTATAATATTTCCATACAACCTTTCACCCCCTCTTTTAACCCCTTACAACCCTTTTTTGCATTAAAAAGTAGCCTATGTCCTTCCTCAGGCTCTAAACTATCTGTGTACCAAATTTCATTTAAATCGGTTCAGTAGTTTTGCCGTGAAAGCAGGACAGACAGACAGACAGACAGAGTTACTTTCGCATTTATAATATTAGTAAGGATAGTAAGGATAAGGATAGTAAGGAAGTAAGGATATTTATTTATATCGAATCAACAGCCTAAAAAATAAGTTTCAAGCTTCTAGCTCTAAAAATAACGATACTTCCATACAACCTTTCACCCCCTCTTTTAACCCCTTACAACCCTTTTTTTGCATTAAAAAGTAGCCTATGTCCTTCCTCAGGCTCTAAACTATCTGTGTACCAAATTTCATTTAAATCGGTTCAGTAGTTTTGCCGTGAAAGCAGGACAGACAGACAGACAGACAGACAGACAGACAGAGTTACTTTCGCATTTATAATATTAGTAAGGAAGTAAGGATTTCAGCCAAAGGACGTCCACTGATGAATAAAGGCTCCCCCCATAGCCTTCCACAATGCACAATGATCGGTTCTGTACCATATGCATCCATTGGATTTAGATATTGCTATTTATTACATGTCTGTGCTAGCTCGGGTATCAAGCAGCGAGTCAAATGCAAAGCCGCGAAGCCGTGGCGTTCGACTCGAGGCGCAGCAAGCCTGATAAATTAATAGCCTCACAGGAACCGGGCAGGCCGGATGTGAAAATATTTGGTTACTCCGTAAAAAGACAACATGGACGGCTAAATTTTATTTTTATTTTTTGTTTATTCTTTTGAACTCTATTGGTAAACCAATAGAGTTCGGCTGGTGCGAAGCCGAAGCGGACCGCTAATTCATATACCTACTTGTATATTCAGAAATCGCCAAATATGGTCATTTTAGATCTTATCCTAAAAACAATTTAATGGTAGTTTAATTTACTAGCTTACACCCGCAACTTCTTACGCACGTATCCGTGCCATTTTGCTTGCCGGGAATTTTCAAAAATCCTTTCTTAGCTTATGTCTACGTCATAATAGTGCGTATGCCAAATATTAACCCGATCCGTTTAGTGATTTGAGCATTTTTTTTTAACCCGAATAGTTTAGTGATTTCAGCATTTTTTTTTAATGTCATACAGTAGACAAACAAGCAAGCGGGCCACCTGATGGAAAGTGGTCACCGCCGCCTATAGACATTAGTAACACAAGGGGCGCTACCAATGCGTTGTCCACTAAGGAGTTGGAGGAATGGAAGGAAGGAAGGAGGGGATAGGGAAGGAGTTGGGCTTCCGGATCTCTCACTCACCGAACGAAACGCATTGCTGCTTCACGTCGATATTCTGTGAGAGGGTGGTACTTCCCCGGTCGAGCAAGCCCATTTCATAATTGCTCTACCACTCCAGAAAGCATTTATAGATCAGTCAGTAAATAATCATTATATTAATAATGAAGTGAAGTAAAGACTTTGTACCCCCATTTTATGAAAATTGCGCGGACGGAGGAGTATGAAATTTCGCACATTTATTATTTATTTATTTATTATTATTAAATCAATAAAAAAAGTATTACACACAATACCATATAGTTGACACACCCACACTTTTTGATTGAAATTCGACTACTAGTAATAAATAAATATTCCTGGACAAATTACACACAGCCATCTCGTCTCAAACTAAGCAAAGCTATGGATACTAGATAACTGATATTAAATTTAAATAAATTTTTTTTTGTAAATAAATACATAGAAATCACCCAGACCAAGACAAACAAACATGTTTGTCTTGGTCTGGGTGGTGTTTGACGAGCTCGGTGGTCGAATGGTTAGCAATGGCCACTTTGACTCCGAGGTCGCGGGTTCGATTCCCGAACATGACAAATATTTGTGTGCATGAATATGTCTGTTTGTCTTGGTCTGGGTATTTTCTATGTATTATAAGTATGTATTTACAAAAAAAAATGTATTTAAGTACATTTATCAGTTGTCTAGTACCCATAACACAAGCTTTGTGCTTAATTTGGGACTAGATGGCGCTGTGTAAAATTGTCCAGAAATATTTATTTATTTATATTTATGTTCATGCACACAAAAGTTTGTCTTGCGCGGGGATCGAATCCGCAACCTCGGAGTCAAAGTAGCCATTGCTATTGCTAACTATTCGACTACCGAGTTCGCCAAAAAGTCAGTAATAGCTGCCTTATATAGATAGATATAGAAAAAAAATCTAAATACCTATATTTAAATTCTTCCCACCCATTTATATTTGTATTTTATTTTAAACATCATAGTTTGCCTGCACAGAGTTAAGGCCAGAGCAAAATAAAATATATATTATTTTATTCTGGTTATAGCGCCTCGACTTTGCACAAACTACAATATATGTCAAATTACTCTGAATATGCCGTTGTGCAAAACGGTAGAGTCACACAATTCTTTTTTTTCTGTGGCAGGGCGCCATCGTAACGTTGAATCACCAGTCGCATTGCAAAAGGCGGCCGGCCCAGACCCATGCAGTACTTCATCGTGAAATTATGAGTTTGCTACGTGCCCGATATTTCGGATGAGATAAGAATACCGTTTTATATGTATTCGAGTCACAAGAGACGAAATTACCGAAAATATTAAGGTTTATTCAAAATATCTCCTATGTCTCTCTCTGTTATATACGTAAAATCCGTGGTGCACGGCAGTTGAGCTTCACTGGACTAGCCATCTCTTTAGGCTTTTAATGCCTTATTTGCTATATTGCTGTCTCTCACATTGCTAAGAGGGGAAGTCAAATTCCAAAAGCTTCTTACTCCTACTATTTTTTTCTGATTAAATTCGTTGTGAGTACCTAGGTAGTTAGTAGTTTTACCCCTGGGACAATGTACTTCATTGTTCATTGCCTTTTTTGGCGGTCGCCGCTGTTAATCCTGGCTACACCGGAGACACAGTGGTGGGAAGGTGTGGTGGGGGGCAGGTTAAAAAATATATATATTCTGTCGTTGTTTGGTCAAAAGATAAAAATGTTATAATCACAGTAATTAAATATTTGGAGTACGAAAATGCTGGCCTCAAACGCCTTTATGCGTATTGTGTGGTTACTGAAAAAAATAAAGTCAAGTGCAAGTCGGATTCATACACCAAAGATTTCCTTATTTCATTATAATGTAAAATAAATAGATTTATAGAATTTCGTTTCTCATAAAATGTTTCATTGAAATGAATAGTCGGTAAACAAATAGTATTTTAAAACAAAAAAAAAAAAAATGTGGGTCTAAAATTGTAAGTTATTTATATGTCATTTTAGATTATTTAGTTTTTTTACTAATACGAGGTTATGTAGTGAAATAATCATCTTTATAAAATTTTTACCATTAAAAATAATTAACAATTAAAACATAGATGTAAGACTAAAGTACAATGTATTTCTACATCATATATATAATATGTTTATTGTACAGAATAAAATAACAAAAATAGAAAGTAAGGAAAAAGAAATTGGTTCTAATGCGGACTTATTATATTCCACTAAAACGTTAAGCACTTGAGGGGATTGTGTGGAACGAGGGTGGAATTATTGTTGACAAAGTAAGTAACAAATAATATTTCGATATTACACAAAGTAGCGACAGTTTTAGAAATTAAAATTCGGAATTAGACAAAAAATCGCATTGTGCAAGCCACAACGGGCAATTTATACTACAAGATTTAAACGGCCTATTATATTGCATTCTCTTTCACACCTCACTAACACGGGCGAGACGACATTGTAATAATTCAACCTGAATACCCTGTAGTGTAATAAGATTTTATGATGTAATGATAGCATACGCCTCCACTTACTTACCTACGTTCGTTACTCACTCAGCAAGATATATCGCTGTAATTTCAATAAAAATAAACAATATGTTTTTAACACGGCTTTGTTAGTCGTTAATAAAGAAAGGAATGGGTTTCTTTCATCAATCTCAATCATTAGATTTTATAGGGGATTATGTAGAAATAAGAAATACATATATTAGATTTAAAATGGCCTTATTTCAGTTCAATCTCACATTTGCATATGGGTCAAGATTAAGTTTATAAGATTTGATTACAAAAACCGCGACAGATGACACTAATTAAGACGACAAATACGGTTGTTTCACAGATAGAAGTTTCATAGAATTTCGTTTCGTAGAAAATGTTTCATAGAATATTAAGTTTGTTTTTTGTTTTTCATTTCAAATGTTATTGTCTTAACGACTATTCATTACAAAGAAATATTTTTCATAGAAATCCAATTTAAAGAAGTATATCACATAATTTTATTTCACAAAATAATCAAACTGTTTTTTTAAAGAATATTTTTTCATAGTATTTTATTTCAACAAAAATGTAAAAATAGACATTATGCTTAATTTTTTACTGCGACCCCACCGGAAAACGAATCGCTCTCACACGATAACATGTTTTTCTTTATTATAAAGACAGAAGATATGGTTTATATTAAATTACAAAAATATATGAAAATCAAAAAATTTATATTTTATTTGTAACAAAAATCTATGAGTTAAAATTATTGGAAGTGAGTATACTGTGAACTGATTATTCTATGAAAAGAAAATGTAAGAAACCTTTTATGTGAACCGAAATTCAATAAAATCATATACAGCGTACAACCACAAATATGTTATGGCCCACATGCGCGCTTGTGTAAAAAGTTTTTAGAATATTCTTATCAGTCAGATTTTTACAAAATACTAATTCTCGTCCATATTATTCCAATTTATATATCAGTCCCTGTGGTCTTTCACTGCTGAGGAACTATCGTCCGCTGAACCTACTACCTGAAAGGAGTCACTAGCCCAAAGCTCCTCAATCCCTCAATCCCAGGCACGTAGACCTTAAAGTGGCCGCAGACGCATTCAAATATGCCCACCAACAGCACTGGTTGACAGGCCGTCGACACGCGGACGGTCGTTTCGATGTGACATGGAACACCATGCCTATATAGATGGCCCGACGGATCTTTAGAGCCAAAGACAAACTCTCCTGCACGTGGTTCATGCTGAGTAGCAGAAGAGGCACTGGCGAAAGAGAGGTAGAGTACAGCGTAATTATAAGCTACTCGACTGGGGAATGTACCTCCACCTCACAGAACACCGCAGCCAGATAATAATTCTTGAGGGTTGTTGTGGTAACAGAGGAACTATTCGTCTAAACTTAAAAAAGACTAGTGCAAGGCTGCTCAATTATTTTTGGATTTGGGCCATAATTTACATTTCTTGACCTCACTCACTCGCAAGAACACAACAACCCTCAAGGGAATTGTTATTTGGCTGCGGAATTCTGTGAGGTGGAGGTACATTCCCCAGCCGGGTAGCTTACAATTATGCTCCCTACCTCTCTTATCGCCAGAGCTTCGTTTGTCGGTCAGCAGGATGCACCGCGTGCAGGTGAAGTTGGCTTTGTTCCAAGGATGTTGATGAACAACTTATACCCCAAAAACTACATCCAAAATTCAATCACACCACTGAATAGATGAAGGTTCAAAGAAATAAGGACTATTGAAATCGCGTGCGTGGGAGGGGGAAACGATGCCATTTTGAGATAATCTTAGTACATATACCTTATTAACGTACAACACACGGCCGTGTCCATGACACAGCCGAACCTCATTTTTTTTTCCAGAATTGAGAAGCGGCAGGATCGATTTTTCGCTCCTGTAAACACTTATATTGTAAATCAAAGACGAGCTCGGTGGTCGAATGGTTAGCAATGACCACTTTGGACTCCGAGGTCGCGGGTTCGATTCCCGCACAAGATAAACATTTGTGTGCATGAACATGTCTGTTTGTCTTGGTCTGAGCGTTTTCTATATATTATAAGTATGTATTTACAAAAAAAAAAATTGGTTGCCTGTAAAGTCGGTATACGGGCGAAAGTTTTACGTGACAACGACTTTGAGTGGTAAAATGTTTTCGAGTGGAAGGGACGCATGCCTTTCACTTTTTATGTCTGTCTCTCTCGCTCTTAGAAGGGACGCGTGCCTTTCACTCGCTCTCATTGTAAGCGCATAACGTGAGCCAGTTTCTTGAAGTGTCACCCGGCTAACCAATTTATAAGACGTTGTCACGTCAAAAAAATGTATTTAAGTACATTTGTCAGTTGTCTAGTACCCATAACACAAGCTTTGCGCTTAAATTGGGACTAAATGGCGATGTGTAAATTGTCCAGAAATATAAAAAAAAAGTCTCATCTAAATCACCAAACCCGTTTGCGAGATAGTCGTGGCTCAAATATAAGAATTGCTCATTTAAAATATATAGTATAGGATTAACCTGGTACAAGCAAAGCCCTCAAAAATGTATGACAATTAATTCGTATCCTCATAACACTTAACCGTAAACGGTGTGTCACGCCGTTAACCTCTTTTAATGACGTAAATTAATTATATGGGTTGTATGACATTACGTTTTCCATTTTAAAACATAAAACAAATAAAAATAAGAGCAAGGAAAACAAAAACGACCGTACCTCAGCCCGATGTCTGAATCTCAATATTTAATTTACATCGGGCTTAAAATTCGCACTGGAGGCAATATAAAATACCTCCTCGAGGCTGTTTGGGGAAGATGGGTTCTGTTTACTGTTTAGTTTGCTCTGTGAATAAGTTAGGTAAGTAGAGGCGGGGCTACTGAAGGAGCGAGGAGCAGTAAACAGAGGATTTAATGGTTATGGAGCAGTCGGTGGCGCTAAGTGAAAATGAAAGTGATTCCCCCGGGCCGGTTAGCTTCTAAAATTATGACGCGCGGTCGCTCACGTGTCTCCGGCCATAACGCCAAGGTACTGTTTTAATGTAATGGAACATTACATTATTATTTTGAGCGAAGTTATTATTTTTGACATTAAACTTTTACTTTTTATTTCTAATGGGGTGTGAATCAGTATTTCAATGATACTATGAATGGGGTGTAAGGGGTTCTTCGACATCTTTGGAACCAAAGCCAACCTCACCTGCACGTGGTGGACCCAGCTGACTGACAAACGAGGGGAAAACCTCCTCTGGCGAAAAGAGAGGTAGGGCATAGCGTATTTTTTATGCTGCCCGACTGGGGAAGTAGGTACCTCTACCTCTCAAAATACTGCAGCCAAATAACAATTCCCTTGATGGTTGTTGTGTCCTGCGCGTGAGTGAGGTCTCCAGAAAGAAATTTGGGGCTATAAGTGGTTCATCAACATCTTTTAACCAAAGCCAACTTCACCTGCACGCGGTGCACCTTGCTGACTGACAAACGAAGCTCTGGCGAAAAGATAGGCAGGGAGCGTAATTGTAAGCTACAGGTGACTGGGGAATGTACCTCCACCTCACAGAATACCGCAACCAAATAACAATTCCCTTGAGGATTGTTGTTTTCCTGCGAGTGAGTGAGGTCACCAGAAAGGAAGGAGATGCTACGTTGACAGCGGGGGTGGCGGCGCGCAAGCGATATTTTGTGTTGCGAGCGTTAATATGGCTACGGTAACCGCTTCACATCAGTCGGGCCTTATGCTTGTCTGCCACCCGACGTAGTTTAAAAAAAAAGCATTGATGATTCTGATCTCCACGGGCGGTGGTGATTGATTACTTTCCATCAGGTGATCCACGATTCTTAAGAATAGAGCTTTTGCAATTAAAAGAGCTAATAGAGATGCAGTTGAATCCATATACCATTGTCAAGTGTTTGTCGTAGTACGGTCGTAAAATTGATTACATTTTGATATGTCTGCTGGCCATATCATGAAATGGTAGCATTTCGTGATATAGCTATCGTAATTTGGTTATCCACTTTTGATCATGTCATTAATATGCATTAAGTATCAAATAAAATCAAATCAAAATATCTTTATTCCTTGGACTTTTTATAGCACATAGAAACGTCATACAAATCTACTATATAAACATAAGTCGGGTTTTCCTTCCTGACGCTATAACTCCAGAACGCACGAACCGATTTCCACGGTTTTGCATTCGTTGGAAAGGTCTCGGGCTCCGTGAGGTTTATAGCAAAGAAAATTCTGGAAAAAATTGAAAAGAAAAGCGGGAAAATCTTATTTCACATACAGCGCCATCTCTAAGGAAATGGATGGAAACGAAAAGATTGAGCCACAGCGAAGCGTGGTCGGGCCGCTAGTTAAATATAAGAACATGACTGTATCCAAATCAATACTACTCTAAATCCGCAGAGCTTAGATTCACTTTCATGACACTATCCTGAATGTGAAAGTGAATTTAAGTGCCAGTTCCGGCGATGGGGATATCTTATAGATTGAGTTTGTTTTTCGGTTGGGTTTGTCTCCGTAATGTCCAATCAAATCAAAATATCTTTATTCCTTGGACTTTATAAAGCACTTAGAAACGTCATACAAATTAAATATAATGAATTAAATATAAAGAACATGTACCTATCTAAATCATTTTGTTAATTATCATTAATGTGAGGCACCTTCGACTTATGTAATTTATGAACAATGTTGTGGTACCGTAAGCAATCGAAAAGGCTCTCCTCTAAAATCGCAGAAAGTCCCCTTGTTGCGCTGAAGTTGCTAGCTAAGTATCCACTTAATGTAAACATCTATTGGCCTATCAAATCATCTTTTATCATTATGACGAGTCTGGTGTTGGAATGGCTAGCAATTGTTACTTTGACCCCGGAGTCGCGGGTTCGATCCCCGCACAAGACAAACATTTGTGTAAATAAATAAATACTTCTGGACAATTTACACAGCGCCATCTAGTCCCAAATTAAGTGCAAACCTTGTGTTATGGGTACTAGACAACTGATAAATGTATGTACTTAAATATATATTTTTTTGTAAATACATACTTATAATGCACAGAAAACACCCAGACCAAGACAAACAGACATGTTCATGCACACAAATGTTTGTCTTGTGCGGGAATCGAACCCGCGACCTCGGAGTCAAAGTGGCCATTGCTAACGATTCGACCACCGAGTTCGTCGTTGTGATTTGTCTTGGTGATTTCTATGCATTATAAAAATCAAAATCAAAATATCTTTATTCCTTGGTTTTTATAGCACTTAGAAACGTCATACAAATTTAAATATAAAAACATGTATAAATCATTACTACTCTAAATCCGCAGAGCTTAGATTCACTTTCATCACACTATCTCGAATGTGAAAGTGAATTCAAGTGCCAGTTCCGGCGACGGGGCTTCTTGAGAAGAATTGGCAAGAAACTCAAGGCCGACTCTTTTAATTGCCAATATCCTTACATTAAATACAAATACAATCATTATCATAACATAACAAGAGCAATTCATTTCCAAATACTTTTATCATTTATGTAATCTGAGATACAATAGTAAGCCTTTTGACATAGTCTAGTATTGATATATTTCTTAAATTTAACCAAGGATAATTTAAACGCGTCGTTTGGAAGTTTATTGTAGAAGCACAGTATAAGTAATAGTACTGTAGTAGAAGCGTATACAATGACCTGGGAACGAGTTAGAGATTTTATAGAGCCTAGTAATATGCACAGCGAGTTTGTTTTTATTTCTTAAATTTAATTGATGGAGATCACTGTTTTTCCTAAATTTTGTTCGATTTTTATGCACGTAAATAAGATTTTCATAAATATATTGAGAATGTAATGTCATAATATTTATCTCTTTAAATTTATTTCTCAGTATCTCCCTGGGACTCATCATATAAATAGCACGGATAGCTCGCTTTTGGAGCAAAAAAATTGAGTCTACATCCGCGGCACTACCCCAAAGCAATAAACCATATGACATAATGCTGTGAAAATAGCTAAAATAAACTAAACGCGCAGTGTCAACATCAGTCAGTTGACGTATTTTCCTTACGGCGTAAGCTGCTGAGCTGAGTCTACCCGATAAGGTTTCTATATGTGGGCCCCATTGTAATTTAGAGTCTAATGTTATACCAAGGAAGACAACCTTATTGACCAATTCCAATTTCTCATCGTCCATCACCACACTGGTTTTTACTTGTTTAACATTTTTTGTAAAAAATCTAACATAGGTTTTACTACCATTTAAAAGCAGGTTATTAGCACTAAACCAGTTTACTATTTTTGAAAGAGCATTGTTTACATCGTCAATTTCTGATTGTTGTCTATTTACCTTAAAAACTAAAGAAGTGTCATCTGCAAACAATACTATTTTATGATTATTCTTTACAAGATGAGGTAGATCATTAATATATACGAGAAACAGGATATAAGTATAGCCTATAGCCTTCCTCGATATAATATAAATATAAATAGGCTATCTAATACTAAAAGATTTTTTCAATTTGAATGAGTAGTTCCTAACATTGTGCGTTCAACCAAACAAACAAACTCTTCAGCATTATAATATTAGTATAGATTATGATTTATTTATTTATGATCAATCTAATCAAATAAGTTAGTATCATCAACATAGGAGAACTATTACTTAAGTTGAAGAAATCAGGAAATATTACTCCGTGCCGTAGAAACCTCGACTACAATACCCTGGGGAATAGTTTCGACTAACTTGTTTGAACATTAATATTTGGATTAGGTTCGGATTCGAAAGTCTGAGAATCTGAGATACGCGTCCAAAATGTAGTGAATATGTTGATTTATTGTATACAGTAATTTCCATAATAAAGCGCTTTTTAACTAAGAAAAAATGTATGAGTTCTTAAGCCAACGGTTTAACGTGTCACATATTTCTAACACTGTGTCTCCTGCGTAGCGAGCATTAACAACGGTGACCGCCAAATAGGCAATGAACAGTGAAGTCCCTGCAATCCCGGGGATAGAACACAACGAAATTAATCAGAATAAATTAGTGGGAAGTGGATGTTTTCCCATCAGCCTATATGAAGAGCTCGGTGGTCGAAATGGTTAGCAATGGCGACTTTGACTCCGAGGTCGCGGGTTCGATTCCCGCACAAGACAAACATTTGTGTGCATGAACATGTCTGTTTGTCTTGGTCTGGGTGTTTTCTAGGTATTATAAGTATGTATTTACACAAAAAAAAATGTATTTAAGTACATTAATCAATTATCTAGTACCCATAACACAAGCTTTGCGCTTAATTTGGGACTAGATGGCGCTGTGTAAATTCTCCAGAAATATTTATTTATATCTAAGGGAATGGTTTCAGTTTCGCGAAGTCGATTGTCGTATACGTTGTTCGGGGATTCGAATTTTGGACATACCCAGTCAAAACACCGATGCGTGTACAAATTCATTCATAGTAAGGTCGACAAAAATGTGGAACGCATTGCCTGTTGTTCGGATGAACACAACAACCCTCAAGGGCATTGTTATTTGGCTGCGGTATTCTGTGTGGTGGAGGTACATTCTCAGTCGGGTAGCCTACAATTACGCTCCCTACCTCTCTTTTCGCCAGAGCTTCGTTTGTCAGTCAGCACGGTGCACCACGTGTAGGTGAAGTTGGTTTTGGTTCAAAGATGTTTATAAACCACTTACACCCCAGTATTACAAACAAGTTTTGGAATTTGATTTAGTTTTTGGTATATTTTTTAATGTGTGTCACATAGCCATTTTTTCGTGTACATCAAGCGGGCCGTATGTTTGTCTGCCACCCGACGTAGTATAAAAAAAAAAAAAAAAAACAACAAGAGAGTATTTCCGCGGATGCAGATATTCGGATCTACGCTACGTACTTACTACGTTCTTGCGATTTTTCTTATATTTCATATGAAGTTTATCTCTTTTTTAATACACTTCAGAAGTCCTGGTGTGATCCACTGCTTATCTGTTTGATTTTATTTTGTTTTTTATTTTTATTAATCAGCTCAGTTCTATTAAAAAGAGCTTATTCAGAAGCGTTGAATCAATGAATTCAGTCGATCTATCTTTTGATTTTGTTGTTTTTAGGGTTCCGAACCTCAAAAGGAAAAACGGAACCCTTATAAGATCACTTTGTTGTCCGTCTGTCTGTCTGTCTGTCTGTCTGTCAAGAATTTCTATGTCGAGAATGCGTGGAGGTATCAAGCTGAAATTTGAACTGTATACTCAGGTCTACGGTCCCATGAAGTTAAAAAAAAATAAAACTGCTAAATTTACGTAGAAAAAAGTTACGGCCGTTTATTCAGCAAAAAACGCATATTTCGACACACTCAAGGGAATCAAAACCTATAGGGTACTTCCCGTTGACCTAGAACTATGAAATTTGGCAAGTAACATCGTTATAGACTACAAGTACAGGAATAAATCTCAAAACTATACATTTGTAAATAGATCTTAAAAAATAGGGGGTCTATATTTTTTATACGGTGTCGAAATTTCAAATTGAAACTACTAGTTCAAATGGGGTATCATATGAAAGGGCTTGATGTACACATTGCAAAATATATTTTATTTATTTTTTTCGACGCATTATTTCTTATTTATAATGAAAAATATCAAATTTAATAATAATACTACGTACCTACGGAACCCTCGGTGGGCGAGTCCGACTCGCACTTGTCCGGTTTTTTTTTTATTAGAGCTTCACACTAGGTCTTAAAACAATTTTATCGTTGGTCGATTGTCGGATCTTGTTGTTTACTCTGACTATTAACATGTCGGTCAGGTCAAATCTGAACGCCATTCGTTGGCTGGCATAACATACTTCACATTATCATCGTTGCCGGCTGTTCTTCATGGTCTATCTACTATCAAGTTGGCTTCTGTATTTTTTTTTGTGTCTTCTGCGAGATGTAGTTACTTTCCTAATCCTGTTTGTCGCAGCCTGGGTGCACCATCAATAAATATTCCAGAGAAAATTACACACCACCATCTAGTCCATATAGCTAACATGTAGTAAATACATACATATAATATGTAGGATACACCCATATCAACACAAACAGACATGTTCTTGTACACAAAATTTTGTCTTGTACCTGATCGAACCCGCGACCTCGTCAAAGTAACTATTGTTAGCCATTGGACCGTCCGTCCGTGCACTTCAAACTAGGGTTGTAACGGAACTTCGCTTCCGCCTCCGTTACTGCGGAAGTTCCGCAAGAAATCGTATCTTCGCCTCCGTCTCCGCCTCCGTACAATTTTTGCGGAGTTGTAACGGAGGTTTATTTACGTAAT
Source organism: Hypsopygia costalis (assembly GCA_937001555.2). Classification (NCBI taxonomy): domain Eukaryota; kingdom Metazoa; phylum Arthropoda; class Insecta; order Lepidoptera; family Pyralidae; genus Hypsopygia; species Hypsopygia costalis. Next base: position 22,317,695 of record OW443338.2, on the reverse strand, counting down.
CATAAAAAATTAATGCGCGGTAAAAAAGATTAGAAGTCATCAATTCCAGATTTTGTGTTAATTTTGATTGACTAGAAGGTAATGTTTATTTACGAGTATAAGCATTATTCTGTGGTATAAGTTTACTTAAGTGATTTGAAATGAAAACTTTGTATTTAGTTTTAACGCCCCATAAATTTAATTTTTTTCTACATCGTAGTAGGCCTCCGTTACATCCCTACTTCAAACCATGCATGTGCATGTGGCTTTATATCTACAAATAATAGTATTGTATTCTATTTTGGAGTCTAGTGGGTACTAGACCCCAAAATAGAATACAATAAGATTGTTTATCCCGTTCGTTCGTGTTCTGACACGTCACGTATTGTTGCAATGTAAGGTAAGAAAACGATAATTGCAAAGGTTCCTTTTCTAGCTCTACTTCTAGCAACGTGCCAGAAATATTTTTAACTCATTTATTTTATTATTTATATTTTTTTTTCTTTTTACTGCCTTATTTTTCAGTACCTACGGATTTTCTCTCAGACATCGAATCCGCAACGAGGAAATCAGACGAAGAACCAAAGTTGACGACATATCTCAAAATTAGCAAGTTGAAATGGCGGTGGTCTCGCCACATCTGCCAAGTTAGCGATGACAGATGGGTGAGGAAAGTCCTGGGGCTCCCATGGCCCGGTATGGCGCAACGAAGCGTTGGGCACCTCTCTAGACCGATGACTTGAAAAAATAGAAGCGGACGAATGCGGAAAACGGAGGAACGAATATGGTGGAAAGCATTAGCGGAGGCCTATATTTAGCAGAGGATAGATACAGGCTGATAATGATGACGATCATTTTTCAATACTTAACAAAGTACTTTGGCGCTACTTGCGAAATGGTCAATAAGGCCGGATATGCCTGGATGGATGACGACATGTATAGATGTATAGAGGGCATCAATCGATTTCAATCGTAACCATCATTGTAATGGTACAAAATTCAAAATAATATTTATCTAATCTCATACTGAAATTTACACATTAAAAAACTAAACACAGTATCATAATGACAGTCTTTACGCACAAGCTATCAAAATAAATTTAAATAGTTATTTGTTATGCAAGGCTGCAAAGTTAATTTTTGGCGCGAGTACCTTGTATTGAAACCTGAGCAAGCGAAGGATTCTAGGATTGAGCCACGAGCGAAGCGAGTGGTTCAAATATAGAATCCTGAGCGTAGCGAGGGTTTCAAAGGTACGAGACGCTAAATAACTTTGCTGCCGAGCGCAACACACAACTTTTCACCTCACTAAAGCGAGGAAAATGTTAGGTGCAAGAAAAACAGTTTTGACGTGACAACGTCTTATAAATTGGTTAGCCGGGTGACACTTCAAGAAACTGGGTCACGTTATGCGCTTACAATGAGAGCGAGTGAAAGGCGCGTGCCTTTCACTCGCTCTCATTGTAGGCGTGTCGTGGACGCGTGTCCCTTCTAAGAGCGAGAGAGACAGACATAAAAAGTGAAAGGCATGCATCCCTTCCACTCGAAAACATTTTACCACTCAAAGTCGTTGTCACGTAAAACTTTCGCCCGTATACCGACTTTACAGGCAACCAATATTTTTTAATAAATATTAAATTACTGTTTATTTATTTCAAAAATTAAAAGTAAAATTACTACAATTGGTAATATTGAAAGTTAAATTTTTTTTTGGAACTGAAATTTTCTTGCCGGCCAGTGCGATTTTTTAAATGAGGCTGGCGCATGACATGAAATAAGTATTTGCATTTCAATCATCAATGGACTGGCTGCAGAGAATATAAACTATTACGAAACCAATGAGGTTCTATATATATGTAATTTATTGTACGAAACCTTTATTGAATAAAAATATTCGAATTTTAAAAACACTTTCCACGCTAGCGGATAAAGTGCGATTTTCCACGCAGATTTCGAATGATAAACAGAGCTTTTACGAGCTAGTGAGGTGAAAAAGTTATTTTTCGATACAGCTCTTATATGGACAACTGTATCGTAAAATAACTTTTTTACCATTTCGATACAGCTTCAGCCCCGGATACAGGTATTTTAAACAGGCTGCAATGAAATTACATTGCAACTTTGCAAAATTTTTCTACATAATCTGTGAACGCGGCGCCGCGCGGCGCGTCGCGCATGCGCACTACGCATGCTCGATCTGCAAATGGATTTCTAGGTAAGAATTATAGCTGTTAAATTAACTTCATGGTTGTATTTAAAATATTATTATCATATATTTCATGAGATTAGATAAAGTAGTGTATGAAACTGCACATAATTAGGTATTAAAATACTCGTGTGGTCTTTTATAACATTCGCCTTTCGGCTCATGTTATAAACTCACACTCGTATTTTAATAACCCTTATTAAGCAACAGTTTCATAAACTACTATTACAATAGTGCGTGTTAAATTAGTGTATACTTGTTAAATAAGTAATAACAATAACTTAGGTAAATTTATTTGTATTAACAAATTTACATCTCTTTCCTATTTAATTATCTAAATAACATTTATTTATTGTACAATATCCCGGTAATGAATATTCTGCAAATGTGTTGTTGTTGGCAGGTTTATCAGATCGCCTAGGGTCTGATTGACCAGTGCAATTGAAATACATATTGCAATATGCATCCGACAGATTTATTGTTCCAGCAAAACTGTCGGAAAGATATGCGTTCACTAGGCCGCGCCCGACGCAATGCTGCGTGCATTGTGTCGGGCCGGCTGGTAAGCAACGGATGTTGATTTGCTTTCTTAAGATTTTATCATTTAGGCACAAGACCATGGGGCAAATTTCCATGCGTTAAACCAATCAGGTGATAGCGGCGGTGAGCGCCCCGGTATACGAATGTACCCGATTGACGACCAGCCGGCAGAGGTGGCGAGGCGTCGTGAGGTGAGTCCTGTCTGCTTCCTCATCATGATAACCACGACACTCTGGCAAGAGTGAAGCGACAAAGAAGAAGAAAAATTTATCATAACCCTTGCCCTAGGGAATTGCGTTCCTGCGAGTGAGGTCACCAGAAGTGTCAGGATGCTTCTTATATTGCGGGTTATGTTAACTGCTTTACATCAGGCGGGCTGTATGCTTGTTTAACAGCGGGCATTGTATAAAAAAAAATTAAAGGAAATGGGTGGCGCTGTGTTTGGTTTAATATAAAATGGCCATTGGTTTAACGTGAAACATCTATCTATATCAGCGAGTCTTCGGCCAAGTCCTTCCTTCCCCGCCAACTTTCCCTATCCCGCCGCAATGTCAAGGTTGCAACAGCGAGCAGCCCCCTTACCACCATCTCTTATTGCGACTCAATAATTGAATAGATTGCTTATTCATTCCAATGAATAAGCGACTCTATTCCATTTGAAATAGAGTCGCTTATTCATTGGTATGAATAAGCATTCTATTCAGTTATTGAATCGCAATAAGAGATGGTGGATCTCCTATTGCGATTATTGCGATTCAATAACTGAATAGAATGCTTATTATATTATAGGGGGCTATTCAGTTATTGAATCACAATAAGAGATGGTGGTAAGGGGGGTGCTCGCTATTGCAACCTTGAGGGGGCAGATGTTATAAAATAACTAGCTGAACCGAAAGACGTTACCCTGGCTTCCTAACTATGAATAATTGATTCGAATCGGTTTCGCGCACGCTGTCAAATGACTGATAGTTCTGTCAAACGCCATGAAGTTATATTAGAAAAGTTGATATGGTGACAGGTAATATGGTAATTTTCTTAAATTTTCTAATATTCTAAACAGTTTTCTTAAATTTTCTAACATTCTGCTCTTACTTTTTAATTTTCTGTCATAAGAACCTTCTCTGACAATAACAAATACAACAAAAAAAGAAGTACATTTATGTCTACGAGACTAATAGTTTGATTTGGTAATTTTTAAGGTAACGTCACGATATAGACCTTTTCGTAAACGGTCCACTTTTCTGCTATACCCGTTTGTTTGGGTGCGGTATTAAAAATCTTTCACGCAGTGTTGTCAACAACCGCTTACTTACTTAGCGACTATAAATAAAAAAAAATAAAAAAAAACTGCTTAGAGAACCCTCTATTCAGTTTTTTTTTTGGGGCAATAAAAAAAATCCATTGATTCCTTACGACGTGAAAGAAGCACTAACAAACAGACACACTTTCACATTTATCATAATAGTAAGGATTTAAAAACAAATACGTATCTACTAAAAAGTTTTTTATTACTGTGTTTCACTCATCATTTCATTTGATAACCATATCATTGGTGAATTAATGTGTAACTTATAAATCGCTATTTTAGATTTTCAGCATTTATATAATCGTGCAAAAAAGAACCAAACGAGGGTGGCAAATTTCAATTCAATGAGACACTGGGAAGTTGATCAAGTTTAACGTGCAAGATTTGATTATAGAAACCGCGGTGATACTAGATAAAAACTTGCAAAAAAAAAATATTAAGCCACGCGGACAAAGTCGCTCGTAACACCTAGTGAGGAATTCAACTCGAATAGTAATTCCATATGCGTAGTGCACATCACCTATTTAACATTAATTTAATCTCTGGTAGTACGTCCCAAACTGTGAGATGCGGTTAGGACTGCGACCCATCCGGAATTCCCCAGATTCCCCGTAGTTCAGAGACCGCATCCGCAGGACGTCCGCCTGGGTTTTCTACAAGTCGAGGTTAAGCAACTTGGTTTCGCTTTAGATATACATTTCAAACCAGGTAATTGAATGGAATAAAAATACCCCTAACTGTGAAGGAAAATACAGATTTAAAATTGAAATTTCCTTACTTAGCTCATTTATTGCCGGCTTACGTGTTAAGAATTTTACTCATGCTGTTCTATTTTCTATTTATCTATCTATTTTGGAGTGTAAGTGGTTTATCAACATCTTTGAGCCAAAGCCAACTTCACCTGCACGTGGTACACCCTGCTGACTGACAAACGAAGCTCTGGCGAAAAGAGATGTAGGGAGCGTAATTGTAAGCTACCCGACTGGAGAATGTGCCTCCACCTCACAGAATACCGCAGCTAAATAACGGTTCCCTTGAGGGCTGTTGTGTTCCTGCGAGTGAGTGAGGACACCAGAAAGGAAGAAGATGCTGCGGTGGCAGCGGTGGCGGCGGCGCGCGAGCGATATTTTATGTTGCGAGCGTTAATATGGCTACGGTAACCGCTTCACATCAGGCGGGCCGTATGCTTGTCTGCCACCCGACGAAGTATAAAAAAAAGAAAAACTTAATTATTCCATTAGGGATTTCTTACAGTCAAATATGGAAAACCTGAAAGGATTTTAAAATATGGCGATATCATAGTAAGATGGGTACTTACTATGATATCGCCATATTTTAAAATCCTTTCAGGTTTTCCATATTTGACTGTGTTGGAAGAAAAAAGAAATAATAATACTATGTATCTTTTTAAAAATAACTAGCTGATCCAGCAAACGTTGTTTTCCCATAAAAAATAGATAAAAACCTATTCTCAGACCTACTGAAAATAAGTATAAAATTTCATCAAAATCGGTCAAGCCGTTTCGGAGGAGTATGGTAGCTAACATTCTGACACGAGAATTTTATATATATATATATTAGATAATAAAAAGAACCTACAGAAAACACATAAAATTTCATCAAAATCGGTCAAGCCGTTTCGGAGGAGTATGGTAGCTAACATTGTGGCACGAGAATTTTATATACATACCTATATTAGATAATAAAAAGAAGTACCTATCTTTTTATTAATATTTTTTCTTTTTTCTTAGTAATGAAGAATAATTTGTACGTAAACTGAAGTGGTTTAGAATTTCAAAATAGATATAAGTAAACATATTGATTTTGAAATTCATCTAAATATCACAAACTTTAAAAGACACGTAGAAAATTTGCTTACTTAACTTGATTAAAATTAGTAAACTAGGTATACAATTAACTCGATCAAAATGGCTATTAGCATATTCACGAATAAGCACATCGTGTCTGCTCTGCAGTAGAAACAAAAGGGTTTCAGCTCAGTGTGCACTGTGTATATAATTACTCAAGATGAGCAAACACACTGATTGCCTGCTGCATCCAAAGTTCAGTCACATCACACAACTTCAACTTAGATAAATTTAGAATTGTTATTTATACATAATTTACGTGCAACAAAAATAATAGCTCTTTACATATTTTTAACATTATCGATCCGTTCTCAGCCTCTACTCCTTCCTTTCTTTCTTTTTTCTGGGGTATTCTGTGAGGTAGGGAGGTAGGGAGCGCAATTGTAAGTTGGGGAATGTCCCTCATTCCCCAGCTTACAATTGCGCTCCCTACTTCTCTTTTCACCAGAGCTTCGTTTGTCAGTCAGCAGGGTGCACCGCGGGCAGTTGAAGTTGGCTTTGGTTCAAAGATGTTGATGAACCACATACACCCCCGAAACTGTTGTATTTGTTACTAGCAAAGTACCCGTGCTTCGCTACGGGAACACTCCTGATTTGCGTCTATTTTTGTTTCGTATTGACCATTATCACAAACATACACCATTTAGGTTAAGACGTCCCGGTAAACAATATTTTTGGCATTCGCACCAGGAGCAATAATTGCAATGCTTCCAGGAGATCTTACTCCTGAGCAAACTACAGAAAACTGATCATGAGAGAAGCAGTCCCGTCTCAAGTCAACCCCAGCCACCTTTAGAGACTGCCCCTGAGCTTTGTTAATGGTCATAGCGAAACACCTTTATGGGAAATTGAAGTGAAGTCTCTTAAATTGAACTGGGTGGTCTTATGGAATAATGGGAATGCGGGTTATCAAGAGAGATTCCTCAACAGCGCATCCTTTACTGTCCTCACTCAACAACTCATCGTTCCAGTTGTTTAATACGTGAACAATGGTGGCACGAACCTCCTGATGATACACCTCCATTCCATGCAAGTGGTAGGAGATGGAGCGGAACAGGCCAGCTCCATCACCTTCCAAAGCTATAATGGTATGGGGCATCATCACACCTTCCACAAATATAAATTAAGTGAATCTTGACTTCATTGTTTGAAAAATACGGAAATTCATTAAGTAGGTAAAAACCTATTCTAAGTACCGACTTTATGGGAAAGTCGGTACTTAGAATATGTTTTTCAATTAGTTTTCGACACCAGATGTAGCTTTATTTGAAGGACGCAGTTTCTTTTACGCCCTACGCGCGCGATGGATTACCTCCGGGGGTAACTACTGGAATGAGGTGAGCGATAAACCGTCATGGATAACCCCATGGTTTGAAATAATCTCTCGTATATACCCTTTCCTTAATAACGAAACCATAGCGCGCTGTACAAATGCTAGGTATAGCGCCATCTAGTGATAAGTTAATTCAAATATAAATATAACATTTTTTGACATTTCTTGGCTGGGCGCTGGTCAAAAGTTAATCAGTTACCCATAAACATCCCCTTTTTTTTCTATACAACTATTCTACCAAGTCTCAAAATCGTAGGTGAATCGGTTTCCAAGAGGGTTTTTTTTTCAACCCCTTATTTTAACCTATTAGGTGTGAAATTTCGGAAAATCCCGTCTTAGTGCGCGCTTACATTGTATGAGGAACACATATCCAAAGTTTCAGGTTTCTAGCTTCAGGGGTCTGGGCTGTGCGTTGATTAGTGCGTCAGTCAGTCAAGTCAGTGAGGACAAAGCCTTTTACTATCTAGCTTTTGCCTGCGGCTTCGCTCGCGTGAAGTTCGCGCTTTTTAGATTATCCAAGTCAAGTCTAACACGCAACGCAACAATACATACGGATTGCCAGCAGAAGGTTCTTATGAAAGAAAAAAATAAGAAAGATGCGCGGAAAGTTAGAAATTTTAAGAAAACTCAACGATCACATTAATTTTTTTTTGGTGTAACTTTATGTCGTTTGTCAGAACTGACAGTCATTTGACAGATTGCGCGAAACCAATTCGAATTCAATATTCATTGTTAAGAAGACCTGTCAGGTCAGCTGGTTAACTAATAATTATTTTAAGATTAACTTTCAACCTCTTAAACCTTAAATCTTAAAACTTACAAACTACTTGTTATAGTTAAACATCAGTTAAACATCCAAAGAGGTCGGCTCATATAGTTTATGGAAATGTTATGAATGGCCGGTGTCTTCTTCAATATTATCGGAGCTTGAGACATTCCCTTCCCCACTTTAATTGCATGTTTATGCAAATATTCACCCGGCCTTCCCTATCTATTATTCATAATTTAATTTAAGTAGGTTAGTGCCCAAGATTATTGCATTCTTGGTAGCTTAACGGGCTTAAGTGTCTGCTTCAAGCATGTTTTAAAGCAATAGACATAACAATATGGTAAAGAGAAGTAAATATGTATGGCTGTGTACGTACCTTACTTTATCTTCAGAACCAAAGTCATCCTTACCTGTACTTGGTGCATCCTGCCGACTAGCAATAGAGGCTCTGGTAAAGGAGAGGTAGAGTACAGCGTATTTGTAAGCTATCTGACTGGGGTAGACTGATGGTTGTTATGTTCCTGCGAGTGAGTCAGGTCACCAGGAAGGATGGAGTTGCTGCGTTGGCAGCGGGAGTGGCGGCACCTGAGCAATATTAAATGTGTAACCGCTTCACATCAGGCGGGCCGTAGGCTTGTCTGCCACTCGACGTAGTAAGTATAAAAAAAAACCGGACAAGTGCGAGTCGGACTCGCCCACCGAGGGTTCCGTAGGTAGTATCATTATTAAATTTGATATTTTTCATTATAAATAAGAAATGATGCGTCGAAAAAAATAAATAAAATATATTTTGCAATGTGTATATCAAGCCCTTTCATATGATACCCCAATTGAACTAGTAGTTTCAATTTGAAATTTCGACACCCTATAAAAAATATAGACCCCCTATTTTTTAAGATCTATTTACAAATGTATAGTTTTGAGATTTATTCCTGTACTTGTAGTCTATAACGATGTTACTTGCCAAATTTCATAGTTCTAGGTCAACGGGAAGTACCCTATAGGTTTTGATTCCCTTGAGAATGTGTCGAAATATGCGTTTTTTTGTTGAATAAACGGCCGTAACATTTCTTTACGTAACTTAGCAGTTTGATTTTTTTACAACTTCATGGGACCGTAGACCTGAGTATACAGTTCAAATTTCAGCTCGATACCTCCACGCATTCTCGACATAGAAATTCTTGACAGACAGACAGACAGACAGACAGACAGACAGACGGACAACAAAGTGATCTTATAAGGGTTCCGTTTTTCCTTTTGAGGTACGGAACCCTAAAAATGAATATAGTGATGCTTCTGGTATGGCAAGCGTACATAGACTACTTACCTTACACCAGGCAGGTGTTTGTCGGTTGGTAGCGGTAGTGGGAACGCGTGAGCAATATTTGGTGTTGGAAGCGTTGATATGGCTACGGAAACCGCTGCACATCAGACCGGCCATATGTTTAATTGTTACCCGACTTAGTATAAAAAAAGATTATAGAAGGAAGGGATTCTTAAATTTCAATCACACTGAACTACTATCACAGTATAAGTAATAGTACTATGTACTACTATCCTAATATATGTATAGTCACTCTCCACTCTGCCGTCGTACCTACCATGTGGTACACTTTTCAGGGCAAACGTTTTCAGTTTGCCGCTCGATTCATTTCAAAGTAGTTTTGTTAGTTTTGACTTTACTGGTGAACTTTTACAGATAAACTTTTTACAGTCCTTTTAACTTACTCTTTGACCAAATCCAGTTAGTATGTAAAATCCTATTGCAACTACGTATGACGTGAACTCGACCATTGTAAAAAAGCGCCAATTTTAAAGCCCAAAACTTACAAGTTTAAAGCCATTACACTAATAGACATAAAAATGAGTACACATTATTTTTTAAATATATAAAATCAAAATCAAAATATCTTTATTCCTTGGACTTTATAAAGCACTTAGAAACGTCATACAAATTAAATATAAGAACATGTATAAATCATTACTACTCTAAATCCGCAGAGCTTAGATTCACTTTCATCACACTATCTTGAAAGTGAAAGTGAATTTAAGTGCCAGTTCCGGCGACGAAGCTTCTTGAGAAGCCCCGTCGCATAAATTTGTAGATTATCTTAAAATTAACATTATTGACCGATAAAGTATTGGCCCTTATTTGAAACTATTTGCAACCCACGACTTCGTCTGTATGTTCTATTATCGTGGGAACGATATTTTTCTAGTCAATGTCTTAGATAAAATCCGTGTATCAATCCAGGTCATATTCTACAGGTGCCAAACTCCATCCAGATCCGAGAAGCCTTTCTCGCGTGATTGAGTAACAAACATCCAACTCTAAAAAGGAAGAGGTTCTCAATTTGGTTGTATTTTTTTTAATGTTTCTTTCGTCTTCTTTTCATTTATAAATCGATTTGAAAAATCTTTTTTTATTTGAAAGAGTATTCCAGATTGGTCCCATTTTTTTTTTCATATAAAAAATTCAGTTCTGATAGTGTTTTTAACTTTTTAGTAGTGCTTACGAATGAAGAGTAACTTGTGGAGTCGGTTTTTTTTTGTTAAAATTAAGAAGGGAGATATTTTTGAGGAATAGTTAAGTTTTTTTTATCAGTTGTATTCTTAAGTAATTTTAAGATTAGTTAATATTTATTTACTTTAGTTTAGTTTGTATTTTTGTTAACATTAGCTTCTCATTATTAAATTTCGTACCACTCAATATTGAATTAAAAAAAGGAAGAATTGTAAATTTGAAAGTTCGTGAGAAAAGATCATGAAAAAACGTCTGACGGATTTGGATTAAATTTGGCACACATATTACTGATCTCATATCTAGTTAAATATATTTGGCTTTAAAATTAGATAGAAAATTCAATTCATCACATAATTACATTAACAATTTAGAAGATTCCACCAATGAAAATCTCTTACCCCTTGTATTACGTGTACGTCAGCAGATTGTAGTAAGTACAAAATTTACGTAAGGGCGGATGCTTACAACACAACACTTGATAGTGCGTGCATACGTGAATAAACGAAAATATTATTAAAAATTTTCTTTATTTTATTCATTTCATAGGTAGGTTTTGTTTTATTGTGATTCACTAGTGTTATGCCGTTGTCATGAAAATCTAGGTAAGTATTTGTAACTATTTAAAGTTAAGAAATACTTTTGAAAATATCATAGGTTGAAAAATCACTCTATATTATATCGATGATAGAGTTATTGGTTGCCTGTGAGAATGACTTTACTGACGATTTAAGATCCGGGGCAGGTCGCTATATGAATGAAATATTTTTTTAGATACTTATTTTATTTTTTAAGCTACTTATAATTGTAACTGGTGTTTTTGTAATTAAACAATCACGTTTCCATATTCTTATAACTGACTATCTGTATGACGCGCAGCGTCTTGATGCGTTAAGCCAGGGATCGCATAAAGTGGATTTTCCATTTATTTATTTTTATATAAGAGGGTGGTAAACGAGCATATGTGTCACCTGATGGAAAGCCCCCGCCCATGGAGATCAGCAACACCAAGGGGTCGCCGCCGGGGGCCAATCCGTTGCCAGACTTTTAAGAGAAATACTGACTCTGTTCTTGAAAACTCCCACTATACTCCTTTCTTTTTTTCTGGTGCCCTCACTCACTCGCAGCAACACAACAACTCTCAAGGGAATTGTTAATTGTTAATTCAGCTTAAAAAATACGCTATGCCCTATCTCTCTTTTCGCCAGAGCGTTGTTTGTCAGTCAGCAGGGCGCACCACGTGCAGGTGAGGTTGGCTTTGGTTCAAAGATGTTCATGAACCACTTACGCCCCAAATGGTTCACCGCCGGAATGCATTGGGAAAGGCCTATATCCAACAGCGAGTACATACAGGCCGATAATGATGACGATTTATTTAGATTGTATGATATATTAGTGAAGCAGTCTATTCCACATAATTACATACAAGTGATTTATCTATATATTGCAAAAAATTTGTAGTTCTTTTTACGAAAATTGCGCGTACGGAGGAGTATAAAATTTCGTAACCGATCATCATGAAACTTTGTACACATATTCTTGGAGGTATCAGAAGTAACATAGGATACTCTTTTAATTCACGGGTCAAGCCCGGTCATTTGATAGGCATACGCGGGGATATAGATCCAACACGTAGAGGCCCCTTTGAGAAGTTTGATGTAATGTTGTACGCCCGCCGTGACCCGCTCCAGGATATATCAATGGAACGATATACCCATGAGCAGGTCTCGGCAGGCGTTGAGACTATTGCGAAGTGTGATGGAAAATAAATGGGCTATGGAGATGAGATCTGGGTGAACTTAATACCGGGCTATTACAGAAGAGGGACGGACGCCTGCCATAACTGCTTTTATTGCTAGTTATTTGCGGCAGGCGGTGGCTTGCCACTCACTAGATGGGCCTCCGAAATGCCAGGAAATCGGCCGGAGGCAACACCGGTGTGAGTGACTCAGGGGTGTCGAGAGGTGTGCTGCGCTTTCTATAGGATACTTATTATTAAAAAAAAAATCGAAAAAGAATTTCACGCGAGCGAAGCCGCGAGCAAAAGCTAGTAGTTTATATAGAGAAGGATTACAGAATGCTAATATTTCTTAAAAAAATATGCATAAAAATACATTAAATCGATAAAAAAATATTACACACACTACCATGTGTTTGCCACACTCCATATATACTTTTTTTATTTATCCTTAAAGTCATAATTTAAATTAATTATTGTCGATTTTCGACCAATGGGCGACCACTAGTTAATAATAAAATGTCACAAAGGTTCCACCAAGTGCCAACAATGAACAGTATCAAATTATCCAAAGCTAAATTTCATTACACTTTAATACATATTTCATTTCAAATGACTCTACATTTTTACTTCTAGTTATGTAACTAAATATAAATCACAGTTTAAATTACTTTCTCGTTCAAGTAGCACTGGATTGCAGTGTAAGTTTGTATTAAGTTCATATTTAAAATTTTAGTCGTGTTATGCCGCGGGTGGAGTAATCCCAGTTTATGAGTGTTATTGCGCACCGCCGCACGAGGACGCTTGCAGTTAGCCGAGAGTTTTACGGATTAAAAGTAGTCCTGAATGCCTGGCTTGACCTCATTTGTAGCTTCTTTTTTATGTTAAATGGGTGAAAATCAAGAAAATACAGTATATTTTCTTGATTTTTTGTGTGTACAGAAGTGTTTTAACTAAAAGTTGGCTTATGTGCTGTACAGTAAAAGAGATTAGCATAGATTAACTATGGGTCGTCGCTGAGGATCGATTATATTTTTTTTTTATTCCACGTCGGGTTTGAACTGTTTCGTATATATATTTTCATTCGGTCTTGTATTGAATTAGGAAGTATCTATATCACAGAATCAGTAACCGGTACAGAAGACCGTTCCCAAATAACAATTTAGTAAACAGATGTTATGTTTCTGCGAGTGATTAAGATAACCAAAAAAATGAAATCGGCAGCACGTGAGTGATGCTTTCTATGGCAATGCAAAATATTTATTTAACACTGGTTTGATCGGTAGATCAAAGATTTAACGCCTGAGCAGACCCGAGGGGATATACAAGTTGCTAAACAACTCGAAAATGCTCGTATACGCAAAATTGGGTAAAATAGCTCCCACTTCAGATTTTTCCTTCCATTAACTTAAAATTAACTTACCCAATAAAAAGTTTCAGGAACCCTTTTCGTACGCAAACAACATTCTCATGGCTCACTGATTTTTCAGTGACGACGAGTGAGTTACACGAGGACCTCTCAAATATTTGTCGAATACTTATAATGCATTCAAATTGTTATCCAGTAACAATAGCCTTTCAAAGCTGGTTGTTTTCAGGGTTCAGCTCGCTACGTAATGATACGTATGGTTTATATAGCGGTGCAATGATTATAAGACAAATAGAAACTATTTAATTGCTTTTAAGTCACGCACATATACAATAGAAACCTGACATTATCGAAAGGAACAAAAATCCTGGAGCCGGTTCTGGTTCCGCCGAAATTGAAGCCGATTACTATCGAATATTTTGATTCGGCAAATAAGTCTTACGTTTTAATTATTTAGAAATATCTTCAGCTTAGTCGGTAGAGTTCCAGGGTTTCTACTTAGCTGGAGCGAAACATAGTAATTATTATATGACTATGAATAATTTTGAAGCGGTTTTCACTATAATTTAGAGAATGTATTCCGGATGGTTTATATCTATACTAATATTATAAAGAGGTAGTTTGTGTGCTTATGAGGGGGTAATTTTCTACGGCCGATTTCGAAAAATCTTTTACCAATAGAAAACCACGTTATTTGTGAGTGTCATGGGCTTATATATTAACCCGATAAATTAAAATACATTTTCATAAACGCGAGCGAAGCTGCGGGCGATAGCTAGTGTACACATACATTGATACCACACGGGCAAATCCGAGGATAGTCACTAGTTTTACATGTAATAAAAAAAACAAGGTGTACTGTAATATCATGGCGTCCCTTTCGCTCGCCTTAAGCGAAACCTCAAAGAAAGTAGCATTTTCTCTTTATAAACTGAACAGACAGTTTATAAAGAGAAAATGCTACTTTCTTTGAAGCAACTTACTTATTTCCCTACAAGCAAAATGAATAGTTCGGAATTGAAAGCTAAATCTAGATACCATCTGAAGCTCAAAAGCTAGACAGTGCTAATCAAGATTTGCAAATACAGAATCTAGAAACCGTTAAACCGTTTATATATGTTTTTCTTTGCATTTCATAATAATAATTTATTATTTACTTTAATTAATGGTTGTGGCGGAGAACAAGTATTTTACAGAGTGATCAGCAAAGCCATGCACTGAGCCACCACCATTTTGAATTTGCTGCAATGCACAAATGTTGTCACTCTTCAATTGCAAATGTTTTTGTGTTATTTTTGCATTGTTTAGTCTTTTTACTCGACCGCTAAGAAGGCAGGGTAAAATAAGGGTAATGTAAGTATGTATATGTTATAACATATACATACTTACATTACATAATTATTTTTATTAGCGCTAACATCTTACCGCCACGGTAAGTGGCGCGTGATTGAATGAATGCCGGGCAATTACCTTGCTTAATCTTAGTCACAAAGGAGACAGCTTGAACGCATCTATATGTAAAAATATCTTAGGTACTGAGTATCCTACCATATTTATTTTTTAATTAATTTTTCATACCACGTTGACTAACAGAACCGTTCTCTACGTTTTTTAAACCTATCTACATACAAAGTGTTTTAATATACGTCCAGCTAGACAAAGTGTTTGCAATACAGTAGGTACCTACTTATTTTACTTTAAGCTTCGTGCATGTAAACACATATTTACATGAAAAAGAAAGAAAAGCTTAGTATCAAATTAAATACTGTCCAGTTTGTTTGTTCTAACGAGACGGCGGGTCGCGCTGATATTGCAGCCCTCTTGATACCCTGGCTGTGCCAATATTCTATATTAACTTTGCTCGAACCTGCTCTTATTAATATGCTAAAACCAACACTTTTATAACAAACATGCTGAACTAGGCTGCGCTCCTGAATTGGTTCGATTATATTCAGAATTTCAGGTGTAACTTGAAATCCTGAATATAATCGTTGTCGTCGATAACATTGAAACAGGTGGTATTGGTAATGTAAATTTAATAAATGTTTGTAATGAAGTCGACATCAACCTATTATTATCCCAATTTTCGGTTTAGAGCAATGGTTCCCAACATTTTTTATATTCCCTGACCACTAAGAGGTTTTTGTTCGGTGTAGGGTCCGCGAGTGTCATATAAACCCATTATTCTATAACTCAAGATTTTAGTATTTTGTATAATAGTGCTCAATCTATTTCATTATAAGTTTGTACCACGGACCTTAATCTACGTTTCACGGACCACTGGTAGTCCGCGGACCACCGGTTGGTAACCCCTGGTTTAGAGTGACTCCATACGCTGCTCAACTGCGGGTTGGCGGAGTGTTTTCAAGCCGCCCAAATGCCACTGACTTTGGCTTAACTACTGTCATCTAATGACAATAGACGGGATGACCGACGGCTTAACACACCCTTCGTAGCACGGAGGAGCTCGCTATAAAAGACTCATCCGTAGATAGGCTACTGTCGACGTTGCTCAACCTGCGTGATCGATTAGATAAGACTGACACGCGCAACAACGCCATCAAGTTGGTCATATACTGAAGAAAACTAATGAATTTTAGAATAGGTACGTTCAACAATGATCTGCGCATCGATTTCAACCAGAAGGCTGGCCATTACCTTGCTAAGAGAATAAGTATAGCTATTCAGCGAGGTAATGCTGCCAGTATTCTGGGGACACTGCCGAAAGACAACGATCTTGGGGATATTTTTTATTTGTAAGTAAATTTGTATTTATTTATATATTTATTTTTTATTCCATAACTTTTTCTTTGTTTTATTGATAAATTAGATAGGCTTTTAGATTAGTTTTAGTTTAATATACATTTTAGAATATAAGACTATAGATATGGCATAAAAATAAAAAAAAATATATCTACATTTATGCCACAAGTTGTCTATGTTGAGTCCAGAAACAGTTATTATACAACCTGCAGTATGTCATAATAAGGCTAACTGCACATGGAACAACTTCCCGGCCGATTATCATTATCGTTCGATAGTGAATTGGTCGCGCAAAAAACTAATGGTACGATCGGATTACATTATATTATACATGGATTACATTATACATGGATTCATTGAAGTAGCAAAACTTTTTATAGAATTTATGCATGTGTATTTGTCCTAATATATTACGAAACTAATATTAAGTTTATCTCACATATATTACGAAACTTAACATATTTCAATGAAAATTTTGATGATGTTTTATTCCAATAATATGTAAAGCAAAGGCGACATGCAAAGGCTAGCATACAACAATATAGGAAGTATACACCTGTTATGTAACAATGTGGTAGCTACATTGTTCAAAACACGTCAACTACATGTGCATAGTTAAAACCAAGGTTAAAACGGATCAAAATTGAGCTTCAAAATCCGAATAGAGATTTTGAAATGTTGACGGATTTGATGGCAGAAGGCGCTGGGTCGTGCGGATTCCAATCTAGCACCAAACGAGACGATGCCGCGGTCTCACCCCGCTTGCCTCCTCCACCCACAGTTGGCTCCGTCGGTTCATTATGCAGCGGCCCACGGTACGCGCCAATCACATAGCGACACTGCGATATTGCTGTCTCAATAGGGATGCTAACGGAATTTGTCGATAAATGCATTCCTTTGCTCTCACGGTCGAATGAACACTATTGTTGCCTATTAATAGTAATTGACATTACACATGATCGGTAATAGGTAATGATAGATGTGTAAACAGTCAGGCAGATAAACAGGTAATTCACAAAGTTTCGGAATAATATGGCTGTAAAATATTAAATGTAAAGTTATAAAAAAAACCTTTTGATAATTTCGGCTTTGTTTATAAATTACACCTATAAGGATCTAGAGGTATGTTGTGATTTTGCGAATGAATGACATCACTGGCTAGGAAGAAGTTATCTCGTTGGCTGCGAGGATGGTCGTGTGAGGGAGATATTTAAAATTTCAAGCCACTCAAACAAACGTAATACGTAAAAAAACAAAGCGAAAGGAAATATTTTCCTTTATTACGCCTATATTTTATTTAAATACGTATACGAACTCATTCCGGGAAAGGTACAAGGAATAAATTAGCTTTAACTTAATTTCTTTCCATGCAATTTTACTAAAGTGGAATTCACCCCGGAAGGCGTCGCAGTGTTCTACGAAAACTTTATTGTATTGATTTATTGTTAGCGGTTAGAAATAAAATGTACTGATAATAATTTTGACGACATTGCTATTATCGTTTTAGTTCATACTTACATTCGCATTTGGCACTACGCTTTTAAGGCATTTAAAATTTGTCATAATGGGTTATGAGCGTCAGGACGTAAGTTTCACCTCTTCGACTACTTCTATTATTTAGCCCGTGTCCTGTGCCTGAAATATAATTAAAATACAACAAAACGCCAATACTTAGACGTGTTTGTTATTTAGTTCAATGAAACTTGGTCCTTGAGCGCAATATCTCTACACGAATCTAACGCTCATTTGCTATCGATATAATACCATCTGTATAAATATTTACATCACTAGCAATATTACCTGTTCCTAGTATAAAGAATAATCCCTCGGTCTGTCGTCATTGTAGAGAGCACGGACGACAGGAGACTTGTGGGCCGTATAATGTCTTGTTGCTATGGCATGCGACAGCTGCATTTTGATATTTTTTTACCTTCTTCGACTATATTCATGTTCGTTCAAATAAGCGTACATATGGGTAATGTAGAGCACGGCTGGTTTTGAAGTAACTGCAAAATGTAACAAATAAGTTTCGTTAGGTGCTGAAGTGATTGCATTTTTAGTGACTGAGAAATAGGCATCTGAACCATTTTTTTTTTTCGATTTGTTATTTATATACAATAATATATCTAAAGGTGAAAGAATTACTTCGAAAGCATAAAAACTTCTCGAGATATGATCACAATTTTGGATTATCCCGAAAACGCTCCATACAAAAGGCTACAGTATTATGACGTTACGATACGCTATTTTATATGCATTAAATCAGAAATTTGTACGACAGCTATGTTAAATATTGCGTTTATATAGCTAGTGCCATAACAAAAGTTGTAGTATTTCTTATTGTTTCTACAATGGTAATATTTATTTTTTATAATTTCATACTTTTAAAATGGAGTTTCCTACCAAACTTTGATCGACCATAAAACACGTCGGACATAAGTTATTAAAAATTTGAGTTCACAAATCGTTCTAGTTTTATGTATTTTACGTTACTGATAGAGAGATTTTATAATTTTAGAACTTTGTTCAGATGCCTATTGTGCGCCTTGGAAGTTTGGTACGAATTTTAACAAACATAGTAACAATACTGACTTTGTTGCTTTAGGTACCAGAATACAATTACATAGGTATACTATCACAGAATTGTTCCAACTTGTTCCAACGGAATATCTCTCTAGCGAAACCTTCATAAGTTATATGGATCGCCCGAGGGTAGAGTTGACATACTTTTTTCAACTGATTATGGGAAGCTAAAATATTATTTAAAAAAACCGGCCAAGTGCGAGTCGGACTCGCGCACGAAGGGTTCCGTATTATCTATAAAAACGGCAAAAAAATTACGTTTGTTGTATGGGAGACTCCCTTAAATATTTGTTTTATTTTTATTTAATTACTTATTTTTAAAGTGAATATAAAACTAAATATTATGTGAGTATTTCAAACGTCTACCTATTGCCGTTATCAATTGCGAGCAAAAACGAGCAAAAAAATCACGTTTGTTGTATAGCCCCCTTAAATATTTTTATTTTATTCTGTTTTTTAGTATTTGTTGTTATAGCGGCAACAGAAATACATCATCTGTAAAAAAAATTCAACTGTCTAACTATCACGGTTCATGAGATACAGCCTGGTGACAGACGGACGGATGGACGGACGGACGGACGGACGGACGGACAGCGGAGCCTTAGTAATAGGGTTCCTTTTTACCCTTTGGGTACGGAACCCTAAAAATGGTCAGTCTGTAACCTGTTATATACATTTATCATGAAAAATACAGGTTCTGATTTCGATAAATTTTACGCAGTGATAGATTACATGCCGGGTGAATATTTAGGTTACTTTTTATTCTGAAAATACATAAATTAGTTTTTATGTGATAGCATTAATACTCTATCACTAAATACATGATCTATCTATCGCACACACATAGCTCAAACCACTGTGCCGACTGAACGGATTGGGTTTAAATTTTTAATACATGTATTATGACGTGGATGCTAAGATAAATAAATAAATATTCTCAGACAAATTACACAGCGCCATCTAGCCCCAAAGTAAGCTAGGATTGTGTTATGGGTACTAGGCAACTGATAAACATACGTAAATACATTTTTTTTTGTAAATACATACTTATGATACATAGAAAACACCCAGACTAAGACAAACAGACATGTTCATGCACATAATTGTTTGTCCTATGTGGGAATCGAACCCACGAGCGTTGGTGTCGAAGGCGCGTCATTGACCGCCACGCCGCCGAGCTCGTCAAAGAGCTCACTAAGAGGATTTGTGAAAAAATCCAAGCAGCAAGCTAATTTTGTTTGTAAGTTCTGTAATGTAATAACAATATGTAATACAATTTTTAAAGATATATAGTAATTACATAGGCGGACTCATCCGTAATAAAGATCTCTACCAGTCGACCTTACAGTCATTGAAATGAGCTCAATCAAGGCGAGAAAACACACGTAGGTACATTTTGCTTGTGTGTGTATCTATACAAGGCAACAGTTACTGGCTGATATATCAAACCATCCATCAAACCACTGGACGAATTTTTGAAAATTAAGATAAATAAATAAATAAATAACTAAAATTAAAATAAATAAATAAATAAATAACTTAAATCGGGATAAAGGAATACGTTATTACGGTTACTACGGTTGACGTTATTTGATTTGCGTAATCTATTATACTGCCACGCGCAACAACAAGATCGATCTTCTCTGTAACTATGTAGGTACAGAGTAAATTACGTAGGTGCAAAGTGATTGACATGTAATAAAATTAATTAAGATAAATAAATAAATAAATAACTTAAATCGGGATATAGGAATACGCGCTAAGTCTCGGGTGCAATATTCTTAGTGTTTAATAATAAAAGGTAAGACTGACAACAAATTGATCTTATAAGGGTTCCGTTTTTCCTTTTGAAGTACGGAACCCTAAAAAGTGAATTGTTATCTACGGAACCGTAAAAAGTGAATTGTTATCTAGAAGACTGCGGCCTACCGCAGTCTACTGTGAGGTGGAGGTAATTTCTCAATCGGATCCCATCTTCGGGTATTATACATAGACGTATCCAGTCGGGTCTAGCATGTTTATACCTTTCTTTGCGAGCTCGTGGTTAGCCATGATCAAATGGCTGATTATGGCGACGTTGACTCAGAGTTTCCGGTTGAGTCCCCGCTCAAGACAAACATTTGGGTGTGTGAACATGTATGTTGGTTTTTATTTTATGTATTATATTTTTGTATTTAAAAAAAAACATCATCATCAGCCTGTATCTATCCACTGCTGGATATAGGCCTTCACTAGTGCCTTCCACCGTATGCGAGAACCCGTATGGGGTGCTCAACGCTTCGTCGCCCCATACGAGGTCTCCACTGTATGACTTCCTTCCTCCATCTGCCATGCAGGTGTGGCCGGCCCACTGCCACTTCAGCCAATAGGCTGAATAGAGTCAGTAGACTCTGGGAGCTACGACGACAACTTTGGTTTCTCCGCCGAATTTCTTCGTTCCAGCTATAGCTCTCTCTATCGTTCGCTGTGCGTTTTTAAATTTATGGACCAGCCCAATGGTCATCGCCCAAGTTTCTGCATCGTAGGCCGGAAAGACGCACTGGTTGAAAACTTTGGTCTTCAAAGTTTTGTCTGAAAAGCGGTATTCTCGCTGTGAGCATGGGCTGAAGTTTCAGGAATGCTGCCCAGCCCAGTCAAATGCGTATATCGATCTTTTTGTTGAAGCAAGAAAAAAAAAAGTATTTAAGTATCAGGTATCTAGTACCCATAATACAAGTTTTGCTTAATCTAGGACTAAATAGCAGTGTGTAATTTATCTAGGAATATTTATATGTGTTTCTTTTTCTTTCTCCAGAACCTCGTTTGATTTTGAAGGTTAGCTTTGGCTCTAAAGATGTAATGATTATGTGTCGCCTAATTCCTAAGCTATTAATACGGAATAGTTAAAACATTGGTAGTAACGAAGCAGTACCAGGTGTGGAAGATCAAATTTTAATTGTATATTTGAATTACTCTTATAACCCTTCTCATAATTTTAGCTTGTTTATTTTGTATGTGGATTCGTGTTATCGTCTATAATAGGAGTCATTTCGTAAACAGAATATCATACGCCATGTTGTTGTTTATATGAACGAAGTCGGTAAGAGCTTCCAATTGCCCCAATATCCTCTATAGTCATGGGTAACAAATATAGTAACACTGTGTTACGTCGTCCAAATTGCACTAACTCATTTCACTGCACCGCTGAGTTGGCTCACTTTTCCAAAATGTGTTCTCCCAAAAGATGAGTGTCAACACGACCACGCTCATTAATGATCTCACTCAGTCCACGCACTGAATGAATGAGCCAACACAGCGTAGTTTCACGTCTGTATCCACAGACCAAGTATTTATGTTACCGGAAATGTATGAAATCTAGGAATTTGATAAAACTCCTAGGAAATGTATACAATTCCGAATCTATTTAGGAAATGTATAAAATATTGTTTTAAAAAAATATTAATACCTACATATCCTAGGAAATGTATACATTTCCTAGAAATTGTATATAATTCCGACATCATATTAGGAAATGTACTTGGCACCACATCATTCATGGTCTGGGTTGACGGAGCTCCGCTTCGCGGAGCTCCTATTTCCGATAACAGGACACAAGAAAACCCTAACCTAACCAAAAATCAATCCAAATCTAACCAAAACATGATTTATTACATTGACCAAGTATTGGTAAGACTTGTCAGTGAATATGACCCCAATTTGACTATGCCCCTGTTAGCCATTTTTTCATTAAATTAAGGAGCTGATCTATTTATTAGGTGACAGATCTAGATATTATTTTGATGATCAAATTTTACATTTACGATCATGTTTTACATTTCCGATTGCTATTTAGGAAATGTATAGATTTCCTAGGAAATGTGTATAATATAATTTATTTCACACATCTCCGAGCGATTTTAGGAATTACATCCATTTCCTAGGAATTGTATACAATGACGGATTACATACATTTCCGGTAACATATATAACTTGATAATGTTTATGTGTCTGTCACATTACATAGACATCGTTGGTCACAACCGTGTGTAATTTGTGTTACGAGTAAGAGCCAGTGTGCACGGCAAGCAGAATATGCTCGCAAATGACATAATAGCTTCAAAGATCAGAAGGTCATTGAGAGACTCACTGGATGGCCAGCAGTGCGTTTCGATTTTGTTGCGCCAAAGTGTTATTTTTTCAATTTTGAGTTAACTCATGCGTCGGTAGATTTATTGAGTCAGCGCACGAAATTTTACTGAGTTACCCATATACATCCTTATTCATAGACATATCCACGTAATACTCACGTCTGTATCAAGGATACAGTCAACCAGGTTTTTTTTGTACAGCTAACAACGTAGGTAAGTATTTTTTATTGCCGCAGCCGAACGCATGAATGTATAATGCAGGGCGATGAACGCAGGACCGGCGTATCTGATAAGTTATTTCCGTTGCTTCAAGGTGCTTGGATAAAGGAATGTAACTTTGTTAGTCTGTATTAAGTAGATATATTATATCAGTGTCAGAAGTTACGTGTATATTTTTTAGCTTGAGGGCACGGTTCAATTTTTTTTTTATCGCATTGTTGTTTATTATAAAACTTTGCCGATAACTTTTTTATATCGGATGCAAGCAAGCATAGGGCCCGCCTGATGTGAAGCGGTTGTCAGCCATATTCACGCTAACAACATGAATAATCTACTGCACTAACTAAGATGTACGCACTGTCCCCTTAATGCAGCAACACCTTCCTTTCTGGTGACATCATTCACTCGCACGAGTGCAACAGTTCTTAAGGGAATTGTATTTTAATGTACCGAGGGCTTAATGTGCCCTCCAAAGCACAGAGGAGCTCAAGATAAATAAACCCATCCTTGGCAAGCTACGGTCGACGTTATTTGATTTGCGTAATCTATTATACTGCCACCCGCAACAACAAGATCGAGCTTCTCTGTAACTATGTAGGTACAGAGTAAAATACGTAGTTGCAAAGTGATTGACATTTAATCAGAGAACATGTAATTGAAAATTCTTCAGAAGTTGTTTGCAGGTAGGTATATGTAACAAAGAACATCGAGTAAATCCTATAGTAACTTTTACCTGACTGTACCCGAGAGCGCGTCTAGAAATAATTTATTTTGGTATAACTAACTTCTGCTCCAGAGTTTGCCCAGCGTGAACAGAGTAGGTACTCTTAGGAGAAAAAAATCTTATGTGTTAATTTATAAGAGGTTATCATGTCAAATAATAGTAGTTTATGAAACTGTTGCATAATAAGGGTTATTAAAATACGAGTGTGAGTTTATAACACGAGCCGAAGGCGAGTGTTATAATAATACCACACGAGTATTTTAATACCTAATTATGTGCAGTTTCATACACTACTTTATCTAATCTCATGAAATATATGATAATAATATTTTAAATACAACCATGAAGTTAATCTATCAGCTATAATTCTTACATAAAAATCCATTTGCAGATCGAGCATGCGTAGTGCGCATGCGCGACGCGCCGCGCGGCGCCGCGTTCACAGATTATGTAGAAAAAATTTGCATAGTTGCAATGTATTTGCATTGCAACCTGTTTAAAATACCTGTATCCAGGGCTGAAGCTGTATCGAAATGGTAAAAAAGTTATTTTACGATACAGTTGTCCATAGAAGAGCTGTATCGAAAAATAACTTTTTAAATTTATTTTGACAGCTTGTGCGTAAAGACTGTCATTATGATACTGTGTTTAGTTTTTTAATGTGTAAATTTCAGTATGAGATTAGATAAAAATCTTTTCATAAAAAGGACAGGGCTGGGTAATTGGGATTTCAAGACCGTGAAGTACTTTTTGGTGAAAAAAAAAACGAAAATCAGTTTTGGGGTGTATGTAGTTCATCAACATCTTTGAACCAAAGCCAACTTCACCTGCACGCGGTGCACCCTGCTGACTGACAAACGAAGCTCTGGCGAAAAGAGAGGTAGGGAGCGTAATTGTAAGCTACCCGACTGGGGAATGTACCTCCACCTCTCAGAATACCGCAGCCAAATAGCGGTTCCCTTGAGGGCTGTTGTGTTCCTGCGAGTGAGTGAGGTCACCAGAAAGGAAGGAGATGCTGCGATGGCAGCGGGGGTGGCAGCGCGCGAGCGATATTTTATGTTGCGAGCGTTAATATGGCTGCGGTAACCGCTTCACATCAGGAGGGCCGTATGCTTGTCTGCCACCCGACGTAGTTTAAAAAAAAGACGTGTGGCACTCGGGGACTGCCGCGGTAAAGCTATTGCATAGCATTTTGTATCAACTTATGCAATTATAATTTTATTTATTTATTTTATTCATGCAGTATTGCTTTTTCATTGATATTAATTCAAGTTACACTTTTTGAGCGTGGTGACCGATAAGAAAACGAATTTTTCTTTTATTAAATAAATAAAACGAGTTTCGTAGAGTCGTACGATACGTCTAATCGCACGCACACAACGCCGTGTCGAAGACTGCCGAACTGAAACGACGTTAGACGATGCACGGTCTTCAAGCCACACCTCCTTGCCCGTCGGAGTGGGGAGCGTGAGGTTTTTTCGTTACGGAATTTCTGGATTCGGTCCCCGCGCTCAAGACCCGCGATAGAAGCTATGCAATAGCTTAAAAAAAATGTTCACTTCTTTAATAACCATAATCTTTTTAACAAATATTTAATATAATAAACATTAAGAAACTAATTAATCAATATCATAAAATGAATTAACCATCTCATAAACACCTAATAAGCTAATTATGAAATCCTTTCATGAACCCACGCATAAACCTGTCACAACCTTATAATAATGTTCACAACATAACCATAACAGCTTTTCGTCCGCTAAGGCAAGATTTTTGTGATGCTTTTAACCAAACTAATAGATTAAAAAGGCAAAAGCGCTGGTACCTGCCCCAAAGAAAGATTTATGATTGACGAGCTCGGTGGTCGAATGGTTAGCAATGGCCACTTTGACTCCGAGGTTGCGGGTTCGGTCCCCGCGCAAGACAAATATTTATGTGCATGAACGTGTCTGTTTGTCTTGGTCTGGGTGTTTGCTATGTATTATATGTATGTATTTAAAAAAAAACGTATTTAAAGTATATTATCAGTTGTCTAGAACCTATAGAACAAGCATTGCTTAGTTTGGGACTAGATGGCCCAATGGATCGATGGATGAATAGTCACGTCAGGCTCAACTACTGACGTTAAGCCAATGCTTGAAAATACTGTTTTCCACAATCTACCGTTGAGTATAGTAGCATAGACTACGCTTTACATGACTTTTAGTGTTGGGATTCCCGTATCCCAGTCGTGGGGTGAATATGGATGACGCAGATCTTAATAAAAATCACAGTTAAGTTGAGTAAAGTGAGTTAAGTGAAAGGGGAGGTGAGGTCGATGCTAGGGAGTGAACAGTATTAAGTAATAACTTAATACTGATCAACACCCTGTTGAACAGTATTAAGTAATAACTTAATACTGTTCAACAGGGTTAGGCAATGGCGCAAAATGCACTTAAGGAAAGGCAATTCCATTTCCTCACTCACACATATGCCATATTGTGCATATGCTATCTGAGGATGAAGATATAAAGTAAGTAATTTGTTGTATGGTGTATTTATATAGAGCGCTTGGAACAATCTTTAAATCAAGATTTACATAATTAATATGAATACATCCTATCCCTACAGGTCCCTCCCACAAAAAAATAAGGAGCATTTTAGCGTTATAAGTATAATGTTTATGAATAGTGCTTTTGGGAGTTTGCTTTTAGGAAGGCAATAAACCTTGTACAACTTTTTTTTATTTTTAAGACTTAGTAACTTGTAACTACCCGTAAAAGTAAGGACACTGAGACCAAATTTTAGAAATGAAGATCTTTGCGTGGTCGAAACTTGTCAAGTAAATAGATTTCTTCTATATTATCTCGTAGCATTGATGTACAAAATACCTTTTTTTTCTACATCAATGCTACGAACTAATATAGGTTTTTTGTACATCAATGGCTCGTAGTTACATTTCTTTCGAACATCCTCCGACGTTACTTTTCTTTCGACTGAGCATTTGCAAGTCGGCATGGTGCACTGTGTATAAGTGAGATTAAATTTGGTTCTAAAACATTATATTATTGGGTTTGTTTGTTAGTTTTGGTATCTTTTTCTAATGTTTAATTTAAATTATTCGCACTGGCAACCCATTCTTTTAGGCTATTGACTGCACTGGTCTGTGATTGGCTAACGATAGCATTCAGTCATTTGTGTGTTGCGAGCGTTAGTATGGCTTCAGTGACCGCTTCACATCAGGTGGGCCGTATGCTTGTCTGTCGCCCAACGCTGTATAAAAATAAAAAACTGGACAAGTGCGAGTCGGACTCGCCCACCGAGGGTTCCGTATGTAGGATCATTATAAATAGTTCAGGAATCTAACCCCCTATTTTTTAAGATTTAATTACAAATGTATAGGTAGTTTTATTCTTGTACTTTAGTGACTTGTGTGAGTAGTCTATAACGATGTTACGTGCCAAATTTCATAGTTCTAGGTCAACGGGAAGTACCCTATGAGTTTTGATTCCCTTGAGAATGTGTCGAAAAACTAATGTGTCGTAAACTTTGCAGTTTGATTTTTTACAACTTCACGGGCCCGTAGACCTTAGTATACAATTCAAATTTCAGCTTCATACCTCCACGCATTCTCGACTTAGAAGGTCTTGACAGACAGAGGACAGACAGACAGACAGACAGACGGACAGACAGACAGACTGACGGATAGACAGACAGACAGACGGACGGACGGACAACAAAGTGATCTTATAAGGGTACCGTTTTTCCTTTTAAGGTACGGAACCCTAAAAAAGACACCCACAATGGTTCAATCAAGTGGCTGAATGCAAAAACAGCCCAGTGAAACTAAAATAAACTAACTATGCAACCGTGGCCAATGTTTAGCATATTCGTATCGGCTTCCACAACGCAGAGTGTTGAACAAGAGCCCGGATCGGAATATGCACCGATTTTCTAAAAAAATGTTCATTTTTTTTTACTTCGTTTTCCAGAAAGTATACATTTGACGAGCCCGGTGGTTAAATGGCTAGCGATGGCCACTTTGGCTCCGAGGTCGCGGGTTCGATTCCCGCACTAATCAAAACATGAACATATTTGTTTGAGTTGGTCTGGGTGTTTTCTATGTATTATTATGTATGTATTTACAAAAATAATGTATATAAGTACATACATATATCAGTTATCTAGTTCCCATAGTACAAGCATTGCTTAGTTTGGGACTAGATGGCGCTGTGTGATTTGTCCAAAGATATTTATTTTCTATAAAAAAAATACCAAAATAATAATTTGTTTAATAACTATTTATGTGCAAAACAAGAAAATATTATTATTATTGGTTTTCGTAAAAATAAACATCTTAGCCGTAGTGAGTAATTTACATCCCAACACTATACAGGAAAAAATATTTTTATAAATTTCAGTTGGCTGACTAATATTTAATAGTTTACTATTAAATAATACATGATGGTAATATATTTATTACCAACATATATTATTATTAAATTTAGTTAATTTCTCTTTTAATTCACGGGTCAAGCCCGGTCAATTGATAGGCGCGGGGATATGGATCCAACGCGTAGAGGCCCCTTTGAGAAATTTGATGTAATGTTAATTATTAATTTATTATTAATTAGTTAATTTATTATTATTTAATTTATTATTAATATTTAGTTTTGTTTTTAGTTTATTTTAATTAGTTTCTATTTGGATGTATTTATTTAATTTTATCTACTTTAAGTTTACAATAAGTTTAATTTTTTAGTAACTTATTATTTAATAAATATGTTATTACCATAATGTATTATTATTTAATAGTTTATTTCGGTCATCTTGCCGGAAATTATAAAAATACTGGCTGACCCGACAGACGTCCTGTCTTCTTAACAATGATGTTTAATTATAATAGAATAATTAATACAATTCAACTATAAAACTAAAGTACCTAAATTTAAATAATACTTAAAATTAAAAAATAAATAAATACATCTAAATTAAAACTAATTAAAATAAACTAAAAACAAAACTAATCTAATAAACCATAATAAATAAAATAAACACAAAATAGGGCTGGCGCGGCGGCTGAATCTGCTGAATGCCTCAAAAGGCGCAAATATAGTAGCCTCGATAGCGGTTACATATTTGAGCCATTTGGGGTGGAAACGTTAGGGCCATGGGGGCCGTGTGCCAAAAAAATTTTTAAAGAACTTTCGTCGCGTCTGGTCGAAACATCTCGTGACCAAAATGCTGGCCTCTACTTTGCACAAAGAATTAGTCTTAACAATTAATTTTTAATTCGAATTAGTTTCGCGCAATCAGTCACATGACTGACAGTTATGTGAAACGATATAAAGTTACACTAGAATAGTTAATATTATGCTCGTTAATTTTTATATAGGTATATAGATGTGTAGTACATAATTTTGTTCTTCGCATGAGAAGCTTAAAAATGCTCATACACTTACTTAAACAGCTCGTAGTTGGAGACATGAACATAACAACGTTTTATCGGAAAATATCTCAGTTTAGTATCGGTATTACGTGACGGCTCCGTTACACAACAATGTTGCCAATATTAAAATACTTGACAAATAGTTCTCACGTCAGATAGTTGTAGTGTTCGCAGTTGTTAACAATGATAAACTAAAGGTTAATAAAGCATAGCTAATGCCACTTTTTACCCGACTGCCGGAGACGGGAGGGTAATGTTTTTTAAGTGAATGAATCTATGTGAAAAAGTATCTAAGTGTCTATTTTGTGGTTGGTTTTGCGCCGTTTGCATCGGCTATGATCTTTATCAGATTGGGGGACCGTCCTATGCTGCATATTCCGGTTCGCGGTCGTCAATCCTAGAACTGTCCTGAACAATCGCATTAATAAATACTCCCCACAGAGTACCCCATTGTGGAGAGTTTCGCAGCTGGAACTACATGTTCGGCTGTTTGGATCAGGGTACCTCAGGGACTGGCTGACAAGCCCATAATTTGCCAGTCATGGGTCCGGATTCGAGGTGGCTTTATGCGTGTGTCACTCATGTGCATGTGGTTTAGCTACAGAGGTTGAGCATGTTCAAATGCCTTGCTATAATGGGTAGCGACTGCGAAGCTAGCCTAAGGCGAAGGGCCGTCCGTGGTGGAGTTTTCGTTATTCTTTGCTTAAAAATATTTATTGACTGTAAGTATACCCGTCTGGCCAGCGTGGGGAGTGTAGGCCAAATCCTCCTGTCTGTGACGGACGAGAGAGGGTCGTGCTCCTGTAGTGGAGACTAAAATGACCTGATAATTATATAATGAGGGAACAGGTACTGATTGGTTTTTACAAATTTTTTTACGTTTTTGTAAAAGCCAATCGGAACCAATTTCCATGAGTGTCTGATATCAGTATATATAAGGTAAGCCTCATTTATGTATAATGAGGGAACAGTCAAAATATTTTTTTTAAGTATGGCATATAACTGTCAGTAGTTTTAAGATTAAACGTGGATCTTAAACATCTTTTTTGAGCTCTGAATACGAGTTCACGGTTTGTAGAGTTTCCCCAGAATATTATTCAATATCGCAGACTGCAATACAATGATAGGCTGTAAGTAGTGCAACGTTGTTAACAGTGGGTGCTAAGCAACGCAAAGCATTGGTGTTATGCTGATGAAATTAAATTAGATTCTTACATAGTTCTTCCGGGTAGGGTTTTCAATTGAGCTTTTTGTCAATAATTATGTTCCAATATCTTGTAGTTTGTACTATAAAGTTTCTATGTGTACAATGTTATACGGAAATCGAGCATGTCAATTACCTCTTGTTATTCTTAAATGCCGACGTAGGTGTACCCTTTAAATTAAAAGTTTGGATATTTAGATGAAACGAAGCCTAGAAAGTAACTTTAACTTGTTAGGTGAAGCTACGATTGAAGTTAGGAATATAAGTTGAAGTTACCTTTGTGTATTTTGCCGCGTATATAGTAAGTTAAATTCAAAGGAAACATTTGATATGATGCCCACAACTTCTGCATATGTACGCATAACCGTGAAAACGTCAACAACAGTGGCTAACTATGGTAACTTTTGCATTTATTTTATACAGTTGGGTTAGTGCGGATTAGTTATAATACAGAACTGTTTTTGATAGGTTGGAATCTTTGTATTACAATAATGAGTCCACATTATTCGTAGTCGGTTTTTTATGTGTGAAGGCACTGGGCAACACTTTACCGTGGCCATGGTCGATGAGTGTAGAAATTCAGAGAGAAAAGCTTATAAAATCTTCAAAAAAGGTGGTCATACGTGTAGCAGAGAAGACCACGGCGGTAGGGGCGGCAGCAGTCGCATGTTTCTTTTGTTTCAGATGTTGGAGGTTCGCCGAGACGACCGCAGCGGCTGGAGCAGAGACGACCAAAGCAGCCACGGCAGTCGCATGCATCTACTAACGGTAGTGGGTGAGTGCCGGCCGGTAGTAATTTGCATAAACTAATTGATGGCGGAAGCACGCAAAGTAGATCAATCAAATCAAATTTATGACTTGCACTATTTTTTTATATATGAGAGGGGGGCAAACAAGCATGTGGGTCACCTGATGGAAAAGCAATCACCACCGCCCATGGGTATCATCAACACCAGGGGTCGCCGAACCGTTGCGAGCCTATACTCCTTTCTTTCTTTCTGGTGACCTCACTCGCAGGACCACAGCAACACTTAAGGGAATTGTTATTCGGCTGTGGTATTCTGTGAGGTGGAGGTACTTCCCCAGTCGGGCAGCTCAACAAACACGCAATGCCCTAGCTTTCTTTTCGACAGAGCCTCGTTTGTCAGGCAGCAGGGTGTACCACGTGCAGGTTAGGTTGGCTTTGGGTATAAACACATACAAACACGACTCAGTGCGGCGGGGTACTTTGATTTATAATTCTGTAGATACAACATAAAGGTACTGGAAGAGCTAGAAGAGATAGAGGAGGCTATTTATTATGTTCAAATTAGTTTTAAATAAATAAATCACTATGAAGTGACGGGGAAGTGGGTAAAAGATTTATGAAGATCATTTCAACATTTTTATTTTTGACTTGTCTTAACTATGAATATTGAATTAGAATTGGTGTAATCTATATTAAAGAAAAAGAATCCCTATTTCCCTTGGTCACGCAATTAATTATTTTAATAATTAATTGCGTGACCAATTAATTTTAATATAATTTCGACCGATGCATCTGTTTTAAACGATATTTTCACCGCGTCAATATTTACAATTAGGTGCAATAATAATTACGTGGAGGAGGGTACACGTGATTTTATTAATAAGAAAACACAAAGACTTATTTTTTTTATACTACGTCGGGTGGCAGACAATCATACGGCCCGCCTGATGTGGAGCGGTTACCGTAGCCATATTAACGGTCGTAACATAAAATATCGCTCGCGCCCCGCCACCCCCGCTGCCAACGCAACATCCTCCGCCTTCCTTTCTGGAGACCTCACTCACTCGCAGGAACACAACAATTCTCAAGGGACTTGTAATTATTTGGCTGCGGTATTCTGTGAGGTGGAGGACATTTCCCAGTCGGGTAGATTACAATAACGCTTCCTACCTCTCTTTTCGCCAGAGCTTCGTTTGTCAGTCAGCGCGGTGTACCGCGTGCAGGTGAAGTTGGCTTTGGTTCAAAGATGTTGATGAATCACTTACATCCTTAATTATTATTATGTCATTACTATATTTACTTACATAATAATGTTTGTAAGCTAAATTACCAACATTAACATTATTAAAAATACCTGAGGAAATTGTGTTAGAGTCACGAACGGTGTCACGAAACGCAGGTTCACAGGGAAAGGGTCTGAATTTTCCAACAAAATTACAATAAACATTTCTTCGTGGACGTGTTTGTAAAAAAAAATGTTTTAGCTTACTCTACTGCCTCAAATCTTAATTGACATGATAATCAGATTATAGAAATACTGTAATCTGTGACAATAGGTAACTTTGAGGCATCTATGTGGACATGCACGTTTTGACGAGCTCGGTGGTCGAATGGTTAGAAATGGCTACTTTGACTACTAGGTCGCGGGTTCGATTCCCGCACAAGAGCGTAATTGTAAGTTATCCGACTGGGGAATGTACCTCCACCTCATAGAATACCGCAGCCAAATAGCAATTCCCTTGAGTGTTGTAGTGTTCCTGCGAGTGAGTGAGGTCACCAGAAAGGAAGGAGATGCTGTGTTGGCAGCGGGGTGGCGGCGCGCGAGGGATATTTCATTTTGCAAACGTTAATATGGCTACGGTAACCGCTCCACATCAGTATGATTGTCTGCCACCCGACGTAGTATAAAAAAAAATAGATAAGGTTATGAACTGGGTTTTTCTAGGAGGCACCATACTATACTTTACAATATTAGTTTCTAATTCATTAAGAAGAACATAGAGTTCAGTGTTTTGTAATTAATGGTACATCTACTACAGTCCCAGGGGTAAGTGTGCCAAGCTTGAGTAAGATAATGGTTTCAATAAAAACACTACAAAGAAAGGGCACAAAGAAAGTTTGAGCTTTCTTGTGTAACGGTTCGCAGAAAAAACTAATTGGATCTCATCTTGTTCTCTAGTGGAAAAAATATTTGTTTATTGGGTTATTAGTATTTTGAACTAGCTGACCTGACGGACATTGTCCTGTCTAAACCTTTTTTTTTTATACTACATCGGGTGGCGGACAAGCATACGGCCCGCCTGATGTAAAGCAGTTACAGTAGCCATATTAACGCTCGCAACATAAAATATCGCTCGCGCGCCGCCATCCCCACTGCCAACGCAGCATCTCCTTCCTTTCTGGTGACCTCACTCACTTGTTATTTGGTTGCGGTATTCTGTGAGGTGGAGGTACATTCCCCAGTCGGGTAGCTTACAATTACGCTCCCTACCCCTCTTTTCGCCAGAGCTTGGTTTGTCAGTCAGCAGGGTGTACCGCGTGCAGGTGAAGTTGGCTTTGGTTCAAAGATGTTGATGAACCTCTTACATCCCGAGACCTTACCCAGTATACCCAGAATATCCCACCAAAGTTGGTGCACAGGGGAGCGTTAGCTCTAGGCATACGGTCATTGGAGATAGAATAATTCAGCAGTTACAATAATTCACACAAGTATAACAAAAAGAACGTACATAGACAAATTTATCTATGTTAGAGATCTTTACTAACTAACTTTTGAGTGAGAACTGTTGTTCTGAACATCCAACAATAACCAGTGTTGGATACACTCAACAACGGTTCGAAAATCATTTTACATGTTTTAATAAATGAATGAAATATAAAGTACAATTCACACTTAAATTCACATGAATCCATTATATTTTATTGACACAACGGCAAAAGCCAAATTTCATTGTACGAACAAGAACGAACATTATCCACTTTGTAGCTAAGAAATGAAATCATTTTTATTTCGTTTTTCAAAAAAGCTGTAATCCAGGGTGTCAATGTTTCTATATATTATATGTATGTATTTACAAAAAAAAGTATTTAAGTTATATAACCCGTAGTACAAGCTTTGCTTAGTGTGGGACTAGATGGCCGTGTGTAATTTGTCCAGGGTTATTTATTTATATCTCTAGCGCTGAGGTCGTCGAGAATGAGATTCTGGTGGTTAAAGACTATGTTTACCTCGGTCAAGTAATATACCTAGATTGGTAGAGGTAACCCCAATGAAGAGATTGATAGTGCACTGGGCTGGGTAACATTCGGGAAACTTTGGCGCATCTACACTACGTATATTGCCATGTGTGTGGATTCTTTATTTTTCTAATCTGTGGTTGTCTACAGGTAGTTGGACAGAGAACGTCGGAAACAGTGGTTGAGGTATCTATAAGGGACCGGAATTAAATAAATACGTCAGACACCCAAAAAGTAGCTTTCAGAGTCATCAAACTTAAGTGGCTACGACTTGTCAGTGATTGTAGACAGGGCTGGAAAGACCCAGAGTGGAGGCTCCGTAACCCTTGTAACTCGTAAGCGTTACAAGGGTTACCTTATAGTTGCTCTGAATATTAATCCTCACACATCAGAACCGAAATGGACGCGTATTGTTTGATCTCAGAAGAGGTCCCAGAGGTCTACAGCATGGCGTTCTTAAAAAATGAAAAGGTTTTTACATGGTCGGTAACGTGCAAATGTACAGCTCGCTTAAGCTGTATGCTCTTTAGTCACCTCAGTAGTATTTAAAATATAATAAAGAGGCGATCGAACTCTTCCAGATATTTTTGTATAGCACTTTGTTGTTTGGTTATTTTTATTTATTTAATCACAACACATAACATCATTACGTTATTAAAAAAAAAAAAAACAACTGAAAAGGCAGCAAGCTTTGTACGCATACTGAGCCGTCACGGTTTCTTATTCTTTTTTTTTATATAGTTACAATCTACAGACCTCGAGATCCGTACCTTATGTTAACAATCGTCATTTTTTTTTGTCACAATTTTCATACAATTTATTAATTGCACGCCGCTGTTGTGTTAATTATTATATTATTGTCTAATATTACTTATCTAAATCCTCCTATTGTTTTTATTCACCTTATGGTTTAAATAACTTATTGCATGCACATACAAAAAAAGGTACTAGAGATGGCTTGTATCCATTAATTGGCACTACATAGTACAAGCTATAACATAGCCAAGTATACACCGCACAATGTCGTCGCAACATCGATTTTTTTCAATTGTTTGGTTGAACGGTAAAGCCTTTTTTCGCGATGTATATAAATAGCACCAGTCTAGACCTACCATTAGGTGAATACAAAACTCGAACGTCCTATCGGTCATTATTATTTATTATCGCCCATTTTAAAAGGAATGCCAGTTTTAATACCCTGGGGTATTAAAACTGGCATTCCTTTTAAAATAAGCATTCTTTAAGCCGACTATACCTCAACACTAATCCAGAAGCACTAAAAATAATTTACCCTCATTATTAAAAGCACTACGCATTCTATTCTATAGCTTATAAGTACATTCACACAGGAAAATGCAAATGGACGCGGCAATTCCACGCCAAGCGAGCGAGGCCGAAGTTAGCCCATGCTTTTTAATTTACCGAGTGCCACCATTACCAACCTTATCGTACCGCTTGCCCTCAGATCTGAAATAGGGTGTCGGCGGAATTGCCTCCTTATTCCGATTATCCTGAGCATACTCCGATGCTGAAATTTAGAATGGTGCCCGTCGAACGGCAGTTATTGGGCCTTAATGGTCCCGGAACGGTCTATATCAGGCAATGTTCCCCCGCTTTATGACATTAAAAACAATGAAATGAATTTTGTTACGTTGCCTGAATCGTAATTTACAATGTTATCGATAAAAATGAGCTGTATTTTAAAACTGTATTGGTCGTATTTTTTTCTTGTCTGGATCACAGTATAAATATTAGTACTACCACACTCCGGCCACTCCATACAAATGTCGCGTTGTTTATTACTACTTAAACAATGACGCCTGTGCAGAGCGTGAATGAGAGTGTGTGCGTGCGGAGCCATACAAACTGTTCCAGATTTGTCTCATAGGGGAGGCGAGGTGAGGTAATCGATCACGCAAATTAAGCAACGTCGACCGTAGCCTGTTTATGAATGGATTTCGGTATCGACCCATAATGCGCTGTTAGGATCCGGGTCTCCCCTCAATCGAATCGGGTTTAGAGCACACTCCACCACGCTGCTCAACTGCGGCAGGTGGGGGGGGGGGGGGGGGAGCAGTGTTTTCAATCCGTCTGGCTTAACTGATTTAGCTTAACGACTGTCAGCCGGGACCATTAGACGTCTAAGGTGCCCCTCCAAAGCATGAAGGAACGAGACATAAATATGTAAAACCATTCATACATAGGCTACGGTTTACGTAACGCTCAACTTGCGTGATCAACTAGACTGCACGCGCTAGGACGCCATCGAGCTCCTGTTCTTTCTTCTTATGAACGGGTTTATTTATCTGAAACTCCGTCCTATCTGAACCACGGAGAAGGTTGTGATAAATAAATCCATGTTAGGGCGTCGTTCCCGGTTGGCATCTGATGACTGTCTTTAAGCCAGATCATTAACCTTTGAGCAGTTCGAAAACACTGGCCTCAGCCAACCCGCAGAGGTACGATGTGGACTACACTTTAAGCTCCTTCGATTGATAGGACATCCATACCTCAACAGCAGTAAATTCAAAAAAAAAAACAAAATTCAAAATATCTTTATTCCTTGGACTTTATAAACTTGTTACACTAACTTAACTTAACAAACTAAATATAAGAACATGTATAAATCATTACTACTCTAAATCCGCAGAGCTTAGATTCACTTTCATCACACTATCTTGAATGTGAAAGTGAATTTAAGTGCCAGTTCCGGCGACGGGGCTTCTTGAGAAGAACTGGCAAGAAACTCAAGACAGACTCTTTTAATTGCCAATATCGTTACATTAAATACAAATACAATCAATAACATAACATAACAAGAGCAATTCATTTCCAAATACTTTTATCATTTGTGTAATCAGAGATACAATAGTAAGCCTTTTGACATAGTCTAGTTTTGATATATTTCTTAAATTTACCCATGGATAATTTAAACGCGTCGTTTGGAAGTTTATTGTAAAAGCGTATACATTGACCTGGGAACGAGTTAGAGATTTTATGGAGCCTAGTAATATACACAGTGAGTTTGTTTTTATTTCTTAAATTTAAAAATGATATGTATTGATTCCGATAATCAAGTTCTTCTTCTTCCTCGGTACACTCTTGCCAAAGTGGTCGTGGCCATTGTTGTGAATCACGATGAGTGATCATTTTGGTAATACAGCACCATTCATCGCGAACTGCAGCTTTCAGGGTGCATTTTTTTTTATACTACGTCGGGTGGCAGACAAGCATACGGCCCGCCTGATGTGAAGTGCTTGCCGTAGCTATATTAACGCTCGCAACATAAAATATCGCTCGCGCGCCGCCACCTCTGCTGCCCACGCAGCATCTCCTTCCTTTCTGGTGACCTCACTCACTCGCAGGAACACAACAACCCTCAAGGGAATTGTTATTTCGCTGCGGTATTCTGTGAGGTGGAGGTACATTCCCCAGTCGGGTAGCTTACAATTACGCTCTCTAACTCTCTTTTCGGCAGAGCTTCATTTGTCAGTCAGCAGGGTGCACCGCGTGCAGGTGAAGTTGGCTTTGGTTCAAAGATGTTGATGAACCACTAACACCCAAAAATTCATTGCATTCGCAAACCGAGCACTTAGTAGCGGCCTTGATCTGGTTCGTCCATCTCATTGGTGATCTACCACGTGGTCTGGTGCCTTCAACTTTTCCCTGGATTACGAGACGCTCTATATAATATCTATGATGATAATCAAGTATGCTATATTATTAAATATAACAAAAAATCACCACGTTTATTTTAAACTTTCAGACAAACCCATTGTTTCTCGTCATTATTGAAAGTTTAATGTTATTTCAACTTTCGTTTACGTTTCGTTACACGCACCAGATGTTATAATAATAAACTTTCAGTTTTGTTTGAAATTATTCGGGAGAAGAATGTAATTAGTATTTGGAATTTATGATTTTTCGTTAATTTTACGACATTTATTTTGACGAGCTCGGTGGTCGATTGGATAGTAATGGGCATTTGCATATGCATGAATATGTCTATTTGTCTTGGTTTGGGTATTTTTTTTACAAAATAAAATATATTAAGCATTTATCAGTTATCCAGTATCCATAGTACAAACTTTGCTTAGTTTGGGACTAGATGACGCTGTGTAATTTGTCTAGGAATATTTATATGTTTATTTACAAATAAACTCTTTTTTCAATAAAATATTTAGTTAATTGGCATTTATTTTCTGTATAGGATCTATTTCCTCTTTCCTTCATTTTACCAACCAATCATTTCACACTGCACCAACCTTAAGGTTACCTTGAAAAGACTGCTTTTAGCCATTGAAATAAGAATAGGTAAGACCGCCTTGTTGCGTACATGTTTTGTGTACCATTTTAATTGTGCAAATACAGCATATTCTATCAATGATTTTATGGTTTTGATCTATCAATGAAAATAAAAAAGTAAAAAAATATTGGGAAAAATTAATAAAAATATAAACAAAATACATGTAGGTAGTTGTTTTCCGCATCAGCTGTCAGTTTAACCGCTTTCCTCAACCACTGTAGACTACGAAGCATATTCGGATGTGGTTTGCATTATCATTTAAAAAGGTTTATACGTATTTACTATACCATTTATATTATCCCATACGCCCACACTCCACCACACAGATCGAATACGGGTTTGCGGAGGCCAGTGTTTTCAAACCGGCTAAAGGCTGATTCGTCTTAACGAATGTCATTTAATAAAAATAGCCGGAAGCGACGCCTTTAATGTGTTCTCCGAAGCACGGAGGACCACAGAATGTATAAAACCATCTACAGATAACTTATTAGCGTGATGGAGACTGACACGCTCAACGACACTATCGAGCTCCTCCCGCCATCGAGTTTGTTTTAAAGAATTCTTGATTAATTTCTACTGTAGAGAGAGAACCTCTTTTGTGCTAATACTATAATAAAGGTCCTTAAATTTCTTAAAGATTATTAAATTACAAAATTCATGGAAAGATTCGCTTATTAAATACTCAAAACGCTCTGTAGAGTTTTGCAATAAAAAATCTAAGAACATAATTATTAATGCTATAGAAGGATTTGTTCCATTGCCGAAATTTTCGGAAAGCATGAGTTTTT
The DNA here is from genome assembly GCA_937001555.2 of Hypsopygia costalis. NCBI lineage: Eukaryota > Metazoa > Arthropoda > Insecta > Lepidoptera > Pyralidae > Hypsopygia > Hypsopygia costalis. Next base: position 22,277,939 of record OW443338.2, on the reverse strand, counting down.
AATACCATGTAAGTAGCTCACCACGATCTGTACAGTCATAGCCAACCTCGCTTGCACATGGTGCACCAAAAGAGATGTAGGCAAAAGAGAGGTAGGGTACAGCGTATTTGTAAGCTGCCCGACTGGGGAAGTATCTCCACCTCACAGAATACCGTAGCGGCGTAGCCAAATAACAATTCCCTTGAGGATTGTTGTGTTTCTGTGAGTGAGTGAGGTCACCAGAAAGGAAGGAGTTGTTGCCCTGGCAGCGGGGGGTGGCGGCGCGTGAGCAATATTTTAATGTTGCAAGCGTTAATATGGCTACGGTAACCGCTTCACATCAGGCTGGCCGTATGCTTGTCTGCCATCCGACATAGTTTATAAATCTTCGACGACTAATCCCATTTTAATGGAATTTTCAATGAAAAGCGAGGGAGTTTATTCGGCGCAGTATATACTTATTTATGATTTCTGCATGAAAATAAAAAAAAAAAAACTGAAAGAAACCTGAAATAATCACTACTAAGTTGCAACAATAACATCAAATAAAATATGTGTGTATATCATGAATTTAATCGATTAAAAAAAAACTATGTTACCAGTTATCACATTTCTATAATAACATAAAATAAGGTGATTAAAATATAGTACTTAATTGTAGTACTTTTTCTATCTGCCTCGCAAAACTCTATGGCTAACTGGAAGATACCTCTGACAAAGTACTTAAAGCGGCATCTGAAGAGATACATAAGTCCGGCTTTGTGCAAAAGCTTTTCTTGCTTGCACCTATTTATTTTGTTGAAGTGCAATTATTAAAAAGAAAAAACAAAAATAATATAGTTCGCAAATAACTAAGTCGTCTAATTACCACAGCCTAATAAACAGTTCTTGCATATAGTTTTACAATGCCAAAGGAAGCCTAACAACATAGCACATGTTCGTAGTCTGTGTTTAGCAGTGAACACGCGTCAGCCGTCGCCAGGTGCGAGGGCAGCTGACTGCCGCACGACACGACACCTGCGCTGTTCATATCAAGTTCTGTATCAATTTACCAACGTTTAATTTAACTCATAAGTAAGCTGCCAACCATAAAGTTAATACACCTAGCGGAATTTGGTAGCAACAAGGGAGAATTACCAAGCATTCAAACGATTTTGCAATTCATATTATAGGAATCGATGTGTTAGGTAACAACTCAATGTTTTAGGTCCCCAATAATGTTAGATACATAAAATTCGTGGTGCACGGCAGTTGAGCTTCACTTGACTAACCATCTCTTTAGGCTTTTAATGCTTATTTTAGTTGCCATATTGCAGTCTCTCAAATTGCTAAGAGGGGAAGTCAAATTCCAAAAGCTTCTTACTCATACTAATTTCTTCAGATTAAATTCGTTGTGAGTTCCAAGGCTCAATAGTTTTACTCCCGGGACTGCAGCGGACATCATTGTTCATTGCCTTTTTGGTAGTCGCCGCTGTTAATCCTGGCTACGCAGGAGACACAGTGGTGAGAATGTGTGGTGGGCCCCGTCCCTAGAGGAATAGAGATCCCTTTTGGATCATTGTTTGACAGCTTGTCTGCATTTAACAGCACGAACGAAAATTACCATTTGGAAAAATTGGAAATCTAAGATGAAATCGTGGAGAATTTTATGCAATAGTGTTCCAGCTACATGGTGAAGTGTTAAATAATTGATTGTTGTACAACATAGCGAGAAAATATTTTTCAGTAGGTATATTAATTTTATTCGACCTCAGGTCTAAATTACACGCGTAGGTAGATCGTCAGAACGTCAATCTTGTTTAGGTACTGGTTATATCCTTCGAATTTTTTGGGGTGTAAGCGGCTCATACATAATTATTAGAGCCTTAGCTGCATATGGTGTAAAATATTTATGGAGCCTTGTTATGAAGCGCTTATTGCGGCAGAGTACACCACGTGTAAGCTTTAGCTCTAAAGCTCCTTAATTACGACCATCCACCTCGTGAGACCATTGTGGGTGGACGTTGGAAGTTTTTTTTACAGCGATTCGTCTTTGTCCACCTAGGTGTTTTGTGGGAAATATTTTCCATCCCCGACGTATATAACAAAACAAATTATAGTCAGCATCTTTCTAAGGTGTATAAAGTAAAAGTATACCTATATAAAGTAAGAGGCGTTCAATGCTTCATATGAGAGACAAGTCGTTGCAAAGAAAACTTACCATGGTTCAGGTAGTCTCAGGACATGTAAAAAAGGACTCCATGATGGTCAGTCAGTCACTTACTCCCTTCTCTTATCCCAATTAATTTATGAGCAGGTGGACTTATAACATAAGCTTATAAAAATATATATATCATACATAGACTGAAGATTATAACAATGGAATTTCTACGACTTTCTATTAGTTTTTTTTTTGACGAGACGAGTCTTTTCGTCGAATGGCTACTTTTACTCCAAAGTCGTTGGTTCGATCGCCGTACAAACGTAAAACAACAAACATTTTTGTTTGTCTGTTTGTCTTGGTCTAGAACTTTTCTATCTAATATACGTACATATTTACAAAAAAAAAAGTATTCTACTACTTATCTATTATCCATAGTACAAGCTTTGCTTAGGCCTAGATGGCAGTGTGTAATTTGACCAGGAATATTTATTTATTTAAACGTTAACTCTCAACAATGAGATGGATTTTAATGCGGTGTTTATTATCATCACGTTTTATATTATACATATAAAACGTCTTCCAGAAGTTTTATGTGTATAATATGTTTATATTATCCCACTCCAGAGAAGGCGGAGCGGGTAGCTAGTTTTAAATATATAAAAGGAAAACTTTCCTGACTGCCTGATCAATCAACGCTAATAAACTCAAATTACTGGGTAGACTGGCTGTAGGATTTAAAAGACACTCGTTTACGAATTTATTACTGTACCCGACGTAAAGCGCTTACTGTAGCCATATTACCGCTCGCGACATGAAACATCGTTCGCGCGCCGTTACCTCCGCTGCCAATGCAGTAACTCATTCCTTTGTGGAGTAATCACTCACTCGCTAGAACACAACAACCCTTAAAAGAGTTGTTATTTGGCTGCGGTATTCTATGACATGCAGTGTACTTCCCCAGTCAGGCAGTACACTTACGATGCTTAAAATACGATATGCTCTACCACTCTTTTGACAGAGCCTGTTTCCCTACCCGGCAGGGTTCACTTACACCCCAAGAATCCTTCCAAGAAAAGTATGCAGTTCCGTAGCGAACTCGCAATCAAGTTGTATTCGTAGCTTGGATAAAATTGCGAATGTAATTGCATAATCGTATTAATACAAGTCAAAAATAGAACGTTCTTGTTTTAACTCGGTTAACAAAATCGTATAAAACTCACAACAAAAGCTTTTCCTGTCCTGTCTTACTTAACCCGGCCACTAAACACGCAATGGAGGGTGTACTTTCCATGGCTGTTCCGCTTTAAGCCAGTCGTACTTGGGTACACAGGTAAAATAAAATCGGGTGATTAGAAATACATTGCGGGGCTAGCAACACGTTAAAAATAATAACAAGAAACCAGTCGTCAATGTAACGCTACTCTACCTGTTTTACTCTAGCCGTGTCCAAGAGGCTTTATGACACTAAAACGTATCTACAACAATCCTGTATATTTTATATTTAAGATATTCCATTGTTGTAGTCAGCTTTTCAATGAAAGGAAGTTGTGATTTAGTCAATCGTTTTATTGTGTTCACGGTAGTCACAGTTCGACGATGAAGAAATAGGCTTTTTGAAATTATAATTTAGACTTATGGAATACATATTAGTGTAACCCGCGGCTTCATCCGCGTTATTATTATTTTAATAAACCTTTTTTCTCGGGTGAATAAATTATCTTTCCAGTACAAAAGGTGGCCTATGTCACTGTCCAGACCTTACCTGTAAAAAATAATGTCAATTCATTAGTCTAGTTCCTTTCGACATGAAAGAAGAACAAACACACTTTCACATTATATATATATATATATATATTATATACGAGTATATATATATCTAATTTATAGAATTCTCGTGTCACGGTGTTTGTAATTTAACTCCTCCGAAATGGCTCGACCGATTTTTATGAAATTTTATGTGCATATCGGTTACGTCTGCGAATCGGACAACATCTATTTTTCATCCCCCTAAATGTTAAGGGTAAATTTTTATTTTATGGACAATTTTTTTGGTTTTTATTTTTTTATTATACAGCATATAAAAATACATACAACCCCAAATTTTCACCCCTCTACGATCAACCCCTAAATTTATATAGCAAAACAATGTTTGCGGGGTCAGCTAGTATATATATATATATACATACAACAGAACAAACAGACAGGTAGACAAAATTGAAAAAAATGTTATTGTAGTATATGTACCGTGCATTTAGTTAAAATCGGTTATTTTAATATTTCAAACTGATGCTCCAATTTTATTTATCTGTATAGATAATAACAGGGTATATTGCTACTTTGACAAAAATATAGAGCGAGAGCAAGTATGTAAGTATATAAATGTACTTTAAAAACGCCTCATTCTTTGTTGTCTGGTCCTGTGTGAAACTACAGCTGAAGCCCTGCGGTGAGTGACAAATTGATCATACAACATTACTATTAGCAGAAATCATATTATATCATAATTCATATAAAATATAGGTACATAGACATAAAAGTGAAAGTAAAAATCGATACCCACCGCTTGCTTGTTGGCAATTGGGATAGATATTAGTTTTGATTACAAACATTTATTTTTATTACAAACTAGCGGCCCGACCACGCTTCGCTGTGGCTCAATCTTTTCGTTTCTATCCATTTCCTTAGAGATGGCGCTGTATGTGAAAAAAGATTTTCCCGCTTTTCTTTTCAAATTTTTCCAGAATTTTCTTTGCTATAAACCTCACGGAGCCCGAGACCTTTCCAACGAATGCAAAACCGTGGAAATCGGTTCGTGCGTTCTGGAGTTATAGCGTCAGGAAGGAAAATCCGACTTATTTTTATATAGTAGATTATATTTTATTCATACAGTATCTTTGTACCTTGTTTTACAAAAATTTCGCGAACGGACGAGTATGAAATTTCGCACACCTATAGTTTATATAGAGAAGGAGTGCAGAACGATAGTGTTTTTTTTTATTATGTATTTTTTTATTTTTTATTATTACTTAAAAAATACATTAAATTACTAAAAAAACATTATACTCACTACCATGTATCTGACACACTCACGCATAATACTCTTTATGGCTGATTTTCGACCAATTGGTGACCACTAGTAATAATAATCAAGTAATTTCAAGTGTTTTCTACTGAGCTAGAGAAAATGTGGATTCAATTCTCAATTGAATCTAATCGTTTCACTTCTACCACAGTTTAAGTGATAGTACTACGTACTTCCTCATAAATTACATTATTTACAGGTTAACAAACGAGATTTATTTTTAAAGGAGAGGTAAATTAGAAAAGATTATGAATAATTGGCCGTGTGGCTGTTTCCGGCAGACTAGAATAGAATCACTTCGTCTCTTCCCGTGAATGTCGTACAAGGCGACTAAGGGAAATACATTATAAAACATTGATCAGGCCTCCCCAACCCGTCTGGCCAGCGTGGGGAGTGTAGGCCAAATCCTCCTTCTGTCTGGGACGGGCGAGAGAGGGTCGTGCTCCTGTAGGGTAGACTAAAATGACCTGTGTGTGATGAATAGTCAAATTCCAAAAGCTTCTTACTCCTACTAATTTCTTCTGATTAAATTCTTTATGAATTCCTAGGCAGCCGTAGTCTTACCCCCGGGACTGCAGTGGATATCACTGTTCATTGCCTTTGTTGGTGGTCGCCACTGTTAATCCTGACAACACAGGAGATACAGTGGTGGGAAAATATGGTGGGCCCCCGTTCTGTAAAAAAAAAAAATAATTAAAACATTGTTTGTTCATTACAAGCTAGTAATGAACAAATAATGTTTTAATTTTTTGTCCGCGGATTGCATGAAAGTCGGTTAAATTGCGCAAAAAGGTGGCCTATGTCGTAGGACATAGGAAATAATATGTATTTACCTAATTTCATTAAAATCGATTCAGTCATTTAGCCGTGACAATGTAACAGACATATATACTCTTTCGCATTTATTATATTAGTATGGAAATGAATATTATGTTAAATACATAAAAATATAAATAAAAATGAATCGCCGAAATGTACATACAACTTCCGAACGACAGCACCAAATTGGATAATTCTTTTTTTTCTGTTCATTATTGCCAGGACAAAGTTAGTATAAAAGAAAATTTTAAATAACGAACAGTTTTTTTTAAATCTCACAGTATGAAAAGTGAGTGAGTGTGTCCGAAGACTAGTTTATGATGTTATGTATGAAAGGATTCGATTATCACTTTTTATGTAGAACGTTACACTTCTATTAAGTGCGTAACGCTACCATTTTACACTCTACACTACAACATACGTGCTGTTGACTGTACGAGTACAATAAGAGTTAAGAACTGCAAGTGTGAAGCGTAATATTCTCTTAGGTTTTTTTTTTATACAACTAAAGTGGCAAACAAGCATACGGCCCGCCTGATGGAAAGCAGTTACCGTAGCCTATGAACGCCTGTAACACCAGGGGCATCACACGCGCGTTGCCGAGCCTGTAAAAACCTAGGTGCAAATGTATGGATAATTTTCAATTGAATATTTTTTTTCTTGGACTAATTACACACTGCCATCTAGGCCCAAACTAAGCAAAGCTCGTACTATGGGTACTAGATAACTGATATTATACGTAAATATTTTTTTTAATACAAGAAAACACCCAGAATAAGACAAATAGACATGTTCATGAACACAAATATTTGTCTTATGCGGGAATCGAACCACCGACCCTGGAGTCAAAGTGGCCATTGCTAACCATTCGACCACCGGGCTCGTCATTAATTTATAGTAACAAATATAGTGAGTAGAGTAACAAATATGCATAACATAAGAAACACCTATATCACAGTATAAGTAATAGTCCTATATCCAGCAGTGGGTAGATACAGGCTGATAATTATGATGATGATATTGTGCATATACGTAACACTAATGTGTCATAGGATTTTCTTAACGAATGAATCAAAATTATATTTTTTATTTAGCGATTTACGATATACATACATATATTTGGAACCTGTTAGTTTATTCACTATTAATGTTTGAATCGAGACGTGATATGCAAATAAACTACGAATTTTACTAACTATTACAAACACAACTGTTCATTCGTAACGCAAAAATCGACAACTTAAAAAAAATGTAGAGTCACAATTTCACATACATTCACTACATTCATTCAACAAAGTCATGAATGAATTTGCCGCATTCTTTGTACCACTACTTCCTGTGTTATTGTCAGTGTATACCTGCTAGCCTGCCTCCCTTTCAAACCTACTATTTATAATTGCTTTTCTACCTGACGCGTTCCGAGACGTGATCGTAACAAAAAGATATGGCGTGTGGAATAATAACAATCGAAGCGTTTGCGTGCCGCATTCGTCGTGAGTCGAGCGAGCACCGGCATTGTGGTCTCTTGTACCGGTATTGAAACCATCGCCCCACGTTGCCGGCTCAGGTATTTATGAATGAACGTGATGGCCTGGCGAGCGGAATCGGCCGGCGGCACAACCAGGTAGAAAATTACACTTTTGGAATTCTTTCAACAGTTTGCTTCGAGTAGGGCCACTCAAAAGACGTGAAGCCGCAGAGCGGGGCGAGGGGTCCCGCCTGTCGCGCATGTGCCGAGCTCTTCCTACGGAGAGCTTTAGCAATGGCCCTCTCTCCGTCAGTTGATTTACTGCAGTTGCGGGCACTCGACGCGTCGTCATGTACCGCTGGCCAACTTTCACGATTAGTGATGTGATACGGTACCGAAATGATCGAACCTTGTATCAGTGAGAATCGGATTTTGTGACTCTTCGGATGATGTGATGGATTAACTGTGCATTGTGAAATGGTAATTGGATATGTTGCAGTGATAGTTGTAATAAAACATAAATCGTAATCAAACAAAATGAAACTGTTTTTTGTGACGTTGGCAATGTGCTTTTTCCTATGGGAAACAACTTTGTCGGTTAACATGATGCTTCCTGAGAATTTGTGTCCTAGTGTGTGTGACTGTAAATGGAAATTTGGCAAAAGAGCAGTGGAGTGTATAGGACAGAACCTCATTACTGTGCCGGAACCTACAAACCCAGACACTCAGATTATCGACCTTTCAGGAAATAGCCTCCAGATACTTCCCCAAGAAGTATTTGCTAGAACAGGACTTATTAATTTACAAAAAGTACGATTAAGAAATTGTACTTTAGGCCAAATACATAGTGGAGCATTTAAACAGCTTAAGAATTTGGTAGAATTAGACCTTTCGCTAAATTTACTAATCCAAATTCCTACAGATGCCTTTAAAGACACTCCTTTTCTAAGAGAATTGATATTGTCTGAAAATCCAATTGCGAAGCTAGACGCAGATAGCTTGAATTATCTAGGAGCGCTAGTTAAACTCGATTTATCTATGTGCCGTATAAGAGAGATAGATGCTGAAGCATTTAATAATTTACGTTCTTTAGAAGCTGTAAAGATAAATGATAATAACATTAACTATTTACCTTTAAATTCATTGAAAAGATTAAATAAACTAAAAGTTATAGATTTAAATGATAATCCTTGGGTGTGCGACTGTCGCCTCCGAGAGCTCAGGATGTGGCTTGATAAGTATAAACTAGCTACGAATGCTATTTGTGCAGTTCCAACTAGATTAACAGGCCGACAACTGACAAACTTATCGACAGACGAGTTTGCTTGCAAGCCGGAAATTTTACCAGTGAGTCGATACATTGAAACTCTGGTGGGGAAAAATACAACAGTGATTTGTAAAATGGAAGCGATGCCAAGTCCAAATATCCGTTGGTACTGGAATGGTCGATTACTTCAAAATGGAAGTCATTTCAATTCTCATCAGAAAATTTATATTTTTGAAGATGGCGATATAAAGAAGAAATCCTCTTTGATACTTACTAACTCGCAGGAATCTGATTCGAACGAATTTTATTGTGTCGCCGAAAACAAGGGTGGAAATGCTGAAGCTAATTTTACTGTTCATGTTACAATGGAAACTATGGCCTTCTGGGGAAGCACACAAATGATGGGCTTGGTGATTGGACTACTCATAATTGCATCCATTATTACTTTGTGTCTCCTTTTTAAATATAGCCGAGTACGCCCTGAGTCAGTTTGCGAAAATAAAAGTCCAAATAACTTAGAATGTGTGTCAGGAAATGAAATACACCCGACTCCATCAGATGCACCACGAGTCGAAGCTTTATCAAATGGATTACAACCTGAAAACTGCCAATCTCAAAATTGTAATCCAGTTTCAAAGCCACCCCGAGCTAACGATGTATCATATACAAGAAATCACTATGAACTCGGCAGCATGGCAACTGCGAGCGTACCTGTATTACTGTCTCCAACAAGTGGGAATATAAATCCCGACCTTATTAATGATACCAGGCCAGAGAGTGCTGCTCGACCTGGGAGCGGAGAGTATAATAGAGAAGTCTCAGATTCACTGTATCCATCCGGCTTCTGGGATCAACTAAAAGCGAACCAGGCAAACCATCTGTCTCGAACAATAAGCACAACTATTCCAACTTATTATTCAGATAAGACCCCGATTATTGAAAATTGTAGTGTCGATGGATCTCATGAAGAGCTAAGACACCTCACTCGGACATTTCCTCGATCCCACGCGCCGGTCGGAGCGCTGACGGCGATTGACGCTCCATACCCCGTTGATTACGGATTGCCCATAGGGGGCGCACGCACGTTACGGGTCTGGCAACGGGCTCCTCCTGTGCTGCCTCCCGTCTCAGGGTTAAGACGCGTGGTTACCATCACCAGACCCGTCGGAGACGATGGCTTTCCGGATGGCTGTGCTACGGATGTATAAATTACTTGACAATTGGATATTTACATATCTCGAATCGTCATTGTAGGTATATTTAAAATTTAAGGTAGGAATCTATACCAACTTGTTGTTAGTGTATTTTTTGTATTATATAATTTATTTAGATAAAATTAATCAATGGAATGATTGGATCCCGTTGTGATGGATCCGCGACTGACTAGTTGAAGGATGTAATTGTAAATTGGTTGAGTGAAGGTATATTTATAATCGCCAAATATATTAATAACTGATTGTATAACTATGACTTGATTGTTGAACTGACCATGTATATGTTGTATTAATAATACGTGTTGTTGAACTACAAAGATTGGATCAATCCAAAGATGTTCAAATTCCCTTCCCGAAAGTAAGATATAGCTATAATGAATGTTGAAAAATTGTCATTATCATGCATTCACTTGCATGTTGACATGACTGTGTGCATATGAAATATATGTGTTTTGTTCCAAGAAAATACTATTAAAAATAGACTTAAAACAATGAGAAATTAAAAGGCGATTGTAAAATTAAGTTTTTGTTTTAATCAAATTACTCCAAACATTATGAGTAGTTAACATAAAACATAATAATGACTCAAAGTATTGAAAATGTAGCTATACGTGGCCGTGGCAAAGAAGGAACGAATACTAATTATTTTTACGGTGAGAAAATATTTCTTATATTCGCAGATATCTTTATAATACCACAGTATAAGTAATTGATAATACTCAAGGAAGCAATTTATCAGATCTCCATAATAATGAATGTAGAAAATCTTCTGTATTGTGGATATGTAGTTACATATCCACAATACAGAAGATTCTTGACATATTCTAATTCATAAATTCAAAAATCATTTGCGGTAATTCATAAAGCTAAAAGGTTCCACCTTTTAGCTTTATGAATTACCGCAAATGATTTTTAAAACATGCTGCGAGGAGAGGAGATAAAGTTTTCTATTAAAAATAATATTTATATAAATTCCGGTAAGTTGGCCAAAATAAACTATTAAATTATTGCATGATGGTAATACATAATGTTACTTGTCATGAATCTAGAAGTTCTAAAGACAATATGATGTGCATAGCGATTAAAATGCATATCAGTTCATAGTAATTTATGCGTTTGTCAAATATGGTAACTAAAACAATAATACGTTTTTTTATATAAGAGTGGACCAAACGAGCATGCATGTCACTTGATGGAAAGAAATCACCAACACCAAGGGTCGCTGATCCGTTGCCAGCGTTTACAGCTTTTCTTTTGGAACGAGGATCGTAACTATATAATCAATCCCAAGGAAATTTTGCACACGTATGTAATTCATTCCGACTTAAAAGCTAGAATTTATCTAATTATTACTGTATTAAAGTCGCGGCCAACTTTAATACAGTAATAATTAGATGATAAATATTACGTAACTTCCATCAATTAATATATTTATTTCTAAATATGTATTATTGACCCATATTTATAAATAAATGTATTGATTATTTGTCGTATGTTCAAATATCGAAAAGCATTTCAATATTTTATATATGTACTAGCTAGTACGAGTATACTAGCTAGTATATATATATATATATATATATATATATATATATATATATATATATATATATATATATATATATATATACATATATATAATATAGAATTGCTTTTCGATTACATAAAACGATCAATTAATTAATAAAGTTATTTATAAATATGGGTCAACCATACATATTTAGACATAAATGTATTGATTGATTGATTAATGACATAAAATATTTTATGTAGAACTCTGCATTTTGCCGTACTCGTTGTGGCATACAAATCAATAGGTCACAATTATATTATTGTAAATGTCAATTTACATGCTTGCTTTACACTTGCTTTTCGTTTTGATTAGGATTGTTTGTGATCAGCAACCAGAAATTCTTCAATCTAGGCGATGAACAGGTGATAATGCAATTGAAATGCATATACATTAGAGCAGTATTATCACCCAAGTGGTCAAGTAATTGGCGAAAAAATTACAAAACCGTAGTCAGTGAGGTACCGCTTTGTGGGCTTTTATTTTTAAGTAATGATCACAAAACAAACCTAACTGAAAAATATTTCTATGCCTACATAATTACTACTTTAGAGTAGTAAGTCATTAGTTTTTTTTATGTACTAGATGGCGTTATTATTATTTATATAAATAAATAATAAATAAATATTTCTGGACAATTTACACAGCGCCATCTAGTCCCAAATTAAGCGCAAAGCTTATATGGGTACTAGATAACTGATAAGTATATTTTTTTGTAAATTCATACTTATAATACATAGAAAACACCCAGACTAAGAGAAACAGACATGTTCATGCACACAAATGTTTGTCTTGTGCGAGAATCGAACCCGCGGCCTTGGAGTCAAAGTAACCATTGCTAGCCATTCGACTACCGGGCTCGTCTATGACTATGACAGTTTTTCACTTCAGTTTTTAAACAGAGCAAGCATGTAGTATTATCATTTTCTATTAAACAAATAAATAAAAATTCGTGGACAAATTACAAATGGCCTTCTAGTCCCAAACTATCATATTTTAGGTAATTGGGTTCTTGATAAATTATATTTTTTTTGTAAGTACAGACCACGACAAACAGACGTGACATAGATCGAAGCCCGTGACCTCGGTGTCAGGGTAGCCTTTGCTAGCTATTCGACCACCGAGCTTGTATAAGAAACATTCATTAGAGTTTTAGATTTTTATACTGTTTTTGACATTTTTTTAATAATAAAACACTCGTTTAATTACATAGAACAGTACAACTGCTTTATTAATATCAAAATATCTATTAGAGATATTTTGTATAGCCTTATCTATTTGTCTTTGTACAACCATATTTAGAAAATTAGAAGAAAAGTATTTTAATCTAACATAGTTTGGCATTATGGATTAGATTAAAAACTCTGAATGCATTTTATTTCTTTTAACTACTTAATGTAATTTATGAATATATTCTTCAAGGGGTTTTAAAATGTACGAGTATGATTAAATTAATTTTGATTTTATTACTAATTCATAAAATCCACAATAACACATATAATCATATCATTATATTATTAATATAATTATTAACAACAATATGCAACTCTCGCTCAAATTGCGGAACTTGAGCGACGATGATAAATGATAGAGCCAGAAATTGTATGGTTTTGTAATAAAATCTATGGTCATAATATATTATTAAATATATATTTCTTTTAACAGTTGGCAAATATATGTTACAATTCTTGCTTTGCGAAATGATGACACTAATTGGAGACGAAAAACTAATAATTTTAGGATGGATTGAAAATTTTTAAGTCATACGTACTATTACTTACACTGTGGTCATACTTTCAGCTAGATGTCAAATCGTGTCGGACATGTTGTGATGCATTAAAAAATATTTTAACAAATTTATTCATTAAAAAATACATATTATACAGAACCAGAACAGGTCCAGTATACATATAATACAAAAAGTTATTTCATCATATATATTTACAAAAAAAAAATGTATTACGTATGTTTATCAGTTGTCTAGTACCCATCAAACAAGCTTCGCTTGATTGATAGGTACTAGACAACTGATAAACATACTTTGGAGCTAGATGCCACTGTGTAATTTGTCTGACAATATTTATTTATTTAAAATTAAACATGAAAATCGATACATACATCGATATATACGGGTCTCACCTCAATCGACGACTGTCATCTAATGAAAACAGCCAGTACCGCCATGCCCAGTCGACAGACTGTCATCTAATAACTGGGACCGACGACGGCTTAACGTGCCCTCCGAAACACTCGACAAAACAAAGCTCGAGATAAATAAACCCATTCCTGGATGGTTTATTTACGATACGACACTATGGTTTATTTTACCATCCATGGATGGCACGTCCCAGTTGTTGTCATTAGACGAGTCAGTGGCCTTTGGGCGGCTTAAAAACACTGTCGCGCACAAAAGGGCGCGCGTCTTCCGCGGAATCCTCGCGCATTCTCGAGAATGCCCCTATTTATAACACGAATTTAAGTTTATATGTTATACTATTGACATAAATTTAATTATGCTATGTACAATTTCGTAAGAAAAAGCCGCTTCCATTCCATTCCCGTGCGGTGTAAATTGAGCCGTAAAGTCGTGATGGAGAACACAATCTATTACTGATGGATGAAGTCCCACGGCGATCACATTAGAATGGAGGAAAGACTAAAAATAATGTAGATAGAGAAGTTCACTGTCAGGTTAGGTTTAATAATTATACTAGTTTACTAGTAGTGGTCGAAATTCGATCATAATAAAATTAATTTAAATTATGACTTTAACAATAAAGAGAAGAGTATATATGCGCATGTGTTACAAATATGTACATGGTAGTGTGTGTAATGATTTTTTTTTATTGATTTAATGATTTTTTATACATAACTAAAAAAAATATATTAGCATTCTGCACTTCTTCTGTATATAAACATACACCTCCGTCCGCACAATGTTTATAAAAAGAGGCACAAAGTTTCGGCTTCACGTATTGATATATAGATTTAAAAAAAAAATAGATAAAAAAATATATATATTCCTAAACATATTATACATCTACTACCAAACTAAGCAAAGCTGGTACTATGAGTACTAGATCAGTGATATTATACTTAAATACTTTTTTTGCAAATGCATACATATAATACATAGAAAACATCCAGACCAAGACAAATAGACATGTTTTTGCATACAAATATTTGTCTTGTACGGGGATCGAACCCGCGACCCCGGAGTCAAAGTAAATATTGCTAGCTATTCCTCCACCGGGCTCGTCTGATATCGTAGTCGACAGATAAGAAGTTGAAGATCAAATTTTGCAAAATTTGCCATATTATATGAAATAAAAGTTTTTAATATCTTAATTTTAAAATATCTTTAAAATATAGTGTTTTAAGAGTTCAAATAAATTTATCCAATTCTCAGAAAACTCATTCTATCGTAAACAAAATTTCATTAGGTATTGTAATAAATTTGGTGCAATACGATTTATATCTTTTTGAATGTTGAATATTTGAAATATTATATTTAAGTAATAATTGAATGAATTTCATGTTTCAAACGTTTTCTCAAATAAGATATTATATCTCATATAATAAAGACGTATTATATTAAAAATATGAAAAAACGAAGGTTTATTATCTAAAATTAATAACTATACTCAGATACTCTAAGGTTGGCAGGTATAGATCCCTATAAAGGATGAATACGCCATTGTATTTTTTTTTTTTTTTTTTTTTTTTTTATTTGAGAGGGGGGCAAACGAGCATGTGGGTCACCTGATGGAAAGCAATCACCACCGCCCATGGAGATCAGCAACACCAAAGAATCGCCGATCCGTTGCCAGCCTTTTAAGGGAATTAAATACTCTATTCTTGAAGGCTCCCATGTCGTAATTGTTCGGAAATACCGCTGAGGGAAGTTGATTCCACAATTTAACTGTTCGTGGTATAAAATGCCTTAGGAAACGTACTGTAGTAGATCGCCAATTATCAAGATGATATGGGTGGAATTTTAATTTATGGCGAGTTGTACGATAGTGGAATTCAGCGGCAAGTATCAAATCAAACAGCTCATCCGAGCACTCTTCTTCCTTTAGTCTAATGTATCGTGAATTTTATTTGACGTGAATAAAGATATTGCAAACAAATAATGTTTATAACCGAATGAACTACATTAATTTAATTTGGTCACCATCTAGAGCTTCGTTTGTCAGTCAGCAGGGTGTACCGCGTGCAGGTGAAGTTGGCTTAGGTTCAAAGATGTTGATGAACCACTTACACCCCAAGAAGGCATATAACGCATAGATAGATGTAACGAAAAATAATATAATATTGCAACAATAGTATATTGCCAGCTGTATTTTAATATTATTATTAGCGTAGCACAAAATACAGCTGGTATTTTGTGCCACACTATTAATAATATTATTGAATCAATTAATATTTTATATATGTGTAAAATGTAATATCAAATTAAATCAAATGTATTTATTAGCCATGTCCATAAATTACATTCAGCTCGTCGTTTTTGCATATTTGGTACCTAAAATGAGTTTAATTTAAATATTGATACATATAACAGTAAATATTTCTGGATAAATCACACACGGCTATCTAGTCCCAAAATAATCAAAGCTTGTACTATGGGTACTAGATAACATATATTATACTTAAATACATATTTTTTTTGTAAATCCGTACATATTATACATAGAAAACACCCAGACCGAAACAAACAGAAATGTTCATGCACACAACCCGCGACCCCGGAGTCAAAGTGGACATTTCTAGCCATTCGACCATCGGGGTCGTCAAAATATCTTGTTGATGAATGCTGTGTTCTTGCTATTGTCCACTTTTAATACTAACCAGAATGTTTGAAGGTTTAGCTACTTTTGACATATTATTATATTCGTCCACCCTGTAGAATGGGTTTGCTTCAAAAACTTTTTTATTTCGTTAGTTCGTGCTTAAATTTGGTACGTAGCTGATAATTCAGTAATATACAGAGTAGATTGTACATATTTTTTTTAATAGCCATGCCTTGTTTTAAGCATTTTGTTAATCTAGTTTTGGGCACTATTAATTTGTCATAATGTTGTAATAAAGCACTTGTACTATTCCACGTTATTATATTTAATATTACCGACCGGTTTCGCCGTTAAGGCATTATCAAGGTAAACAGATGGTGTTTGTGTTTCTACAAATACCAAGTGCCAACAATCAACAGTATCAACTTTATTAATTTGTCCCTATTTCCTGTTTGATAAGTATGTATGTTGGCCGTGTGGTCTCCAATGGCGGACGAGAGGGTCGTGCTCCTGTAGTGGAGACTTAAATGACCTGATGATGATGAAGTATGTATGTCTCGTTTCATCATATACAGTTTTAAAAAGCGATCGGTAGGTATAGTGATGTGACAGTCATAATCTTATTCTCTCTAAAGTATTCTCGTGCTGATGCCCTCCTTTTTAGTCCATTCGTTTAGTAGAAAAGTTCAATTCAAACAGACAAGCTCGGTGGTCGAATGGTTAGCATGGCCACTTTGACTCGGAGGTCGCAGGTTCGATTCCCGCACAAGACAAACATTTATGTGCAAGAACATGTCTGTTTGTCTTGGTCTGGGTGTTTTCTATTCTATTTATTATAAGTATGTATTTACAAAAAAAAATGTATTTAAGTATATTTTTCAGTTGTCTAGTACCCATAACACAGGCTTTGCGCTTAATTTGGGACTAGATGGCGCTTTGTATCGTCCAGAAATATTTATTTATTTAATTCGTATGATAATACGAATTGAACTTTTCTGTAATTTCAGCCTTACGGCCATAACATTCACCATAACATCGAATAAAATTTGGTATACATAACAAATTTTATTCGATGTTATGCCTATGATTTATACATAGATTTGGCCGCTGAGATTTATGTCATTAAATTAATAATATCATGAAAGATCATATACATACATAATGATTAATTAATACAATAATGAGAAATGACTTCCGTTATTTCGTGTTATGGGATTTAATATATGATTTTCATAGTGACCTATGTTGAATAATTTATCATTGTATTCCTATGTCAAGGAAAACACTCTATATTAAAAGTTTTTCTTTACAAAAATTGCTTTTGCGCGCGTCTTTTTAAATCAGAGAATTTAATTTATTTTTTATTTAGACGTGGCTTTCTGCGAAGGTACAGTCAACAGTAAAGTAGAGCCACGTAGAGCATGATTGTGCAGATTTAAAATTTAAAATCTTAATAAATACGAATATTATTATGTGTAAATTACAAATAAAAGTTATTTCAACTAGGCAAACTAAATGGTTTAAACAGCAATTTCATTGTGAAATATTAATATGAATTTTGAAATCTGAAAAAGGCTATCTGCTTTTACTTTTGACTATATGTAATATTATATAAGTTACAATTGACGAGCTCGGTGGCGTAGCGGTCAATGACACGGTTTCGACACCAACGCTCGTGGGTTCGATTCCCACATAGGACAAACATTTGTATGCATGAACATGTCTGTTTGTCTTAGTCTGGGTGTTTTCTATGTATCATAAGTATGTATTTACAAAAAAAAATGTATTTACGTATGTTTATCAGTTATCTAGTACCCATAACACAAGCTTCGTTTACTTTGGGGCTAGATGGCGCTGTGTAATTTGTCTGACAATATTTATTTAATAGAAAAATCTAATTATATTTCAAAGCCGAATTCTTGAGAAAAGCTAATTAAGATCACATTACCACCATTAGAAGTCTAAACGGCAGATGAAACCATATGCCACATCTAGAACATAGATAACATGTTCTTTAGGGAAATTTCCTTTTTTTTTTTTTTTTTTTTTTTATACTACGTCGGGTAGCAGACAAGCATACGGCCCGCCTGATGTTACGTAGCGGTTACCGTAGCCATATTAACGCTTGCAACATAAAATATTGCTCGCGCGCCGCCACCCCCGCTGCCAACGCAGCATCATCTTCCTTTCTTTCTATTCCTATTTACATTATTATAAATACTTCCCCATTTTTCTAGTAAGTCCAACCCTATTTGTCAGCTTTGCAATGGTTACGCTAATATCGTTTTTTCATGTTAACAATATCCTGATGAAAGCATTCTTCATGCTCGTTAGCGCTCCACAGTTACATGGAAAAAAGTCCAAATGGGAATGCAAGTAACAGGCCGGCGCTTGATAGAATGTTAACATGATTTCGACGGGCGTAGGAAACATGAAACATACATAGTATTCTTTTTTATTTTCTAAAGTCGGGCACACACATGAGTAAGAATATTGCAAAAATAATTATTAAACTAGGCCGTCTAGCCCATGGGGCCGAAATCGAGGAGTGAAGCGAGTAGATTCGCTGAGTGTATTTTTCATTTATTTCAGTTCAAAATGTATTTAATGATCATTCGTCAAGGACATGAGTGATCACAATTTTTTTTTCGACACAAACCTCAAGCGTGTCGAGGTCTTTAATTGTGACAAGTTTCTTCAAAATCGGTTGAGTGGGTTTGGAGTCTATTCATTTCCAAGAATGACTTTTCGGCGTATATAAGTAAATAAATATATCAAGTGAGAAATCATACTAAATAAATAAATAAAATTAAACGGTTTCGGTGTTTGTCTCGATAGACAGAGGGAGTGCGCGTCTGGACGTTAGCCCTCACGAAGGTTGCGGCTTTCCCGACAATACTATGTGAGTGACCCATTTAATTTTAAATATTTATTAAAGGTTAGTAATTAACTAAGCATCTAAAATTGTAACACTGGGCGACTATTATTGTAACTGATGAGATGTTATAAAATTAATCAAACCTAACCTAATTTTATATTTCAGGCGCCTATATATTTTTTAGTAGCTTAATTTATTTTCTATTATTAAATATTCTTGGCTACATGCTTCCGATTCCACGTTAAGTCCCGGCTGATGGCGTCTTAAGCCAAGTCAGTGGCTTTTAGGCGGTTTGAAAACAATGGCTTCGCCAAACCGCAGTTGAGCAGCGTGGTGGAGTATGCTTTAAACGCCTTCGATTGCCTATGGGTTACGGGTCTCTCCACAATCGAAGTGGTTTAAAGCTGTGGTATTACTTAGGGTTGACAAAGGAGAAGAAGAAATATTATTGGACAAATTACACAGATCCGTCTAGTAACAAACGAAGTCAAACTTGACCAGCTAAGCACTTAAATCTTGATACCTTCACCGTAGTAGCGTTTCTATGCCGTTCCTAATAAGAGTTAAAATATCGTTGTGACTCCCCAAAGTCCAGGTAGTCGCAGGCGGCTATCTCAAACCCCACACATCTCTTGTGGCCCACCCGTGTGACGGCTGCGTCGCCTTGTTCCCAACGTGGCGATCGCCTTAGTTGTAGGCGTTGTATATTTAAAGGCGCCGCAAGACTAAAAGCAATTCCTTAGGTGGTGTTTAGTCGGTAGAAGTCCGGCATAACCATCATAGCCTTATGCTACGGGGGTATCCTATGAGGACCACCTTCCCGTAGTCACCTCCGGAAGGTAGTCAATCGCCCGAGCGTAGGGCGTCAAAAAAAAAATGTGACTAAATGATCTATTTTCATCTGTACTAAGATTATGTAATTACAATGATTAGTCATAATAACTTTTAAATTTTCGCGGTGCATGATTTATGAAACATATAACGGTAATTAACGCGATCATGCATAAGGGTATTTACATATCTTTATTATTGCCTGAATCTTCGACCAGGGGCCCTACCGCCGAAGCTGAAGCCATCGTATATTTTGATTCGAAAAATAGGTCTTACCTTTTAGCTATTGACAAACATCTTCAGCTTAGTCGGTAGACCTCTAGAGTTTTTACCGGCTAAGCTAAACCAAGTACCTATACATCTAAGCTAGTAATAATAAAGTAAGGTAAGTAAGTACCTAAGGTAGTAATAATCGGTATGTAAATATTCTTATGCATGATCGCGTTAATTCCCGTTACAATTTTCATACATATTTTTAAATCCTACAAGTAGCAGTTCAAACGTTGTTTTCGCAAATAACTCTTGATATAAATAGACTACGTTTAAAGTATTGTATAAGCGACCTAATTAAAGAGCTCGATAGCGACGTTGCGCGTGACAGTTAAGCTACGTGAACTTTAGCCCGTTTTTGTATGGGTTTATTTAACTCGAGCGTGCTTCGGAGGGCACATACAATACATACAATCATTAAGCCATTTCAGTGGTCTCAGGCGGTTTGAAAACATTAGGCTCCGCCAACCCGATTTTGAGCAGCGTGGTGGAGTAGGCTCTAAACTCAAAAAAATGCAAATAAACTTATGAGAAAATAGTTACGTGCGAGATCTTAAGGTTACGCCATTTTTTTAAGTGCCAGGGGCTCATACCCACCACTATGTCTCCTGTGTAGCCTGGTTTAACAGGCGACTACCATAAAAGGCAATGAACAATAAAATCCACTGGAGTTCCGGGGATAAAAATTACGGCTAACTTGACTCACAACGAATTTATTCAGATACTATATTATAGTAGGAGTATACTACTATATTATAGTAGGAGTAGGAGGCTTTTGAAATGTTAGCAAGGTTACGCCTGAAACCAATTTTAAGTTGTACAATTTCCTGGCAAATAATGCGGATCGCAGTATTGCGAATTTTGTAAGCTGCCCTATTAGGGAAGTACCTCCGCCTCATAGAATAGAGCCAAATAACAATTTCCTCGAGGATTGCTGTATTCCTACGAGTGAGTGAGGTCACCAGATCGAAAGGAAGGAGTATAGGCCGGCAACGGCGACCCCTTGGTGTTGCTGATCTCCATGGGCGGTGGTGATTTCTTCCCGTACGGTGACCAACATGCTCGTTTGCCCTCTCGGAATGGTTAGGGAATAATGTCGCACGAATTGCTTTATTTATCAGTATAAAAGTACTATCATTTACGTGGTAAAATCTAATATTCATTTATTGCGATATCGAATACAAACATGACAATTTATATTACATTAAAATTAAACAGCAGGTGCAGGCATACATTTTTGCCGCGCGGTAGAAAGAGAGGGGGATATCACTTACTCTTTTACGCCGCGCCGGCGGTGTACGCTCCCTCCGTCTTACGAATTTTGGATCAGGTCACGTGTCCTGACGCGAGTTAAATATTTTTTACCCATCCCATGACACTACTGATAGTGCCAAGCAGTAGTGCCATGGGCAATAAAGGTCCCAAAAAGTGCACAACGCCGCTAAAGAAGTTTTCATTAAAAAAAAAAAAACACTTTTCTGGGTTAGAACATAATTTACCAAGTACATCACTCGGCAACGTACATAAGGATTTCCGGCTATATATTCCCAGAAACGCTTTCCGCATACAGTAATATTTGGTTAGACAAACGTTTAGAATGCTACACTAAAAGCGACATACAGAACACCATTCCATCAGATTGGGATCCAAGCTGTATCAGGCACGGTCGGACGCACATGATCGGGGATTTAAAACACGGGACGACGTGATGCACCCATGTTTAATCCCCGACAATCGATCTCTATGCCCCAGAGCCAAAAAAGGGGGTAAAATAAATAATAAATAAATAAATATTGTCAGACAAATTACACAGCGCCATCTAGCCCCAAAGTAAGCGAAGCTTGTGTTATGGGTACTAGACAACTGATAAACATACGTAAATACATTTTTTTTTTGTAAATACATACTTATGATACATAGAAAACACCCAAACCAAGACAAACAGACATGTTCATGCACACAAATGTTTGTCCTGTGTGAATCGAACCCACGAGCGTTGGTGTCGAAGCCGCGTCATTGACCGCTACGCCACCGAGCTCGTCAAAATTAGGGAACTAGGTCTGCCTGTGACATCGTAGCTCTCAAAGAGCTGTAGAAATAAGTTTATCTAATAGTTTTCGATATAAGAAGTAAGAAATGATGTTGTAAATTTTAAATTTTCTTGTTGTCTATTGCAATGGTTTTATTGAAGAACAAAAATCATCATCATCAACATTTTCACTCTGTATCTACCCACTGATGGATATAGGCCTTCCCCGATGTTTTCAAATGCGATACTCCGCTTTTCGCATCCGTCCGCTACCAGCTACTTTTTTGACCTCGTCGGTCCATTTAGAGAAGACGCTTCGTCGCCCCATACGTGGTCTCCACTCTAGGACTTTCCTCCCCCAACCGCCATTGCTGACCCGGCAGATGTGGCCAGCCCACATCCACTTCAGCTTCTGACTCTGAGAGCTATGTTGATCTCTTTATTTCGTTGTCGATCCCTTAATGAAACCCCAAGCATTGATCTCTCCATCGCTCGCTGTGCGATTTTTAATCTGTGAACCAGTCCGACGGTCAGTGAACAACAAAAATATTTCTTACTTAATCTCACTACCCATTGCTAACATAAATGTGTGTAGGTATGTATTTATTTATTTATTTTATAAAAGTTTAGAACTTTTGATTGAGGTTTTTCTGCATCTTTCATCACAGCAAAGGTCATATTAAAGCGCGGGGCACACCGAGAAGGACACGAAGCTAAGTTCGTTTAGCTACGCTCATGTCGCAACCTCGTCTTTTAATACGTCGGTTCACACCGTGATGTACAGAGCTGAGTAACCCGAAGTATGAACGATAAGGCAGTGGCTTGAGAGATGCTAAATCGCAGACCAAGTGTATATTAGACCACGGGCCCAACCGTCGAAGCTGAAGCTGATTATCATCAGTTTTTTATTCCAAAAATTGGTCTTAGGTTCAAGTTATTGACAAATATCTTCAGCTTAGTCTGTAGAGCTCTAGGGTTTCTACCAGCTGAGCTAAACATTATTAGCAACACTCTAAGAAGTAGTTTCATTTCCGGATTAAAAAATTCCGAGGGAAATCGGTTTCAGCATCGGCGGTAGGGTATCATCCCCTGTTTTGTACCACACATAAACAGTCAGCGTCTGAACGCTTAACCTAATATTTGAGACGAACTTCTTAGCTTCCATGGATTCACCGTGCGGGTGCCGCGTCCATCGTGTGGCAGAGAGAGAAACCCCAAGTAGATCCCGAGACTTGTGACACGGGTGTAGGTTTAATATCTATTATTTTTTAATATCAATTCTATCGGTGGTAAATTGAGTTTATATGTTTTAATCTGCTTTTTGTTTTTATAATGCAATACTATATAACAAAATTCAACCAATTACTACACGAGTTATTAGTAGTATACTCATATTGCCTGTGGTTGTATAAATTAGGCACGCTTGGTGCCATACATATAATTGAATACCATTCCATTTTATTTTATTTCCGTGAGTTAAACGAACTTAGGTTTATTTTGCTTCGTTCCCGGTGTGACCTGCGCTTTTTACACGTGTTTTGTTCGTCGTTCGTGACCTTTTTAAGTGAGAACCACTTAATCGATTCCCATTATGCTCTTTTTCTATAAATATACATACTAGTTTCCCCCCGCGGCTTTAATTCAATTCAATGTCGGCTATCGACAATAGGAAACCATGCACTTCCTTGGGTTAAATCTATGTCCATGCCAAATTTAATTAAAATTGATTCAGCCGTTTAGATGTAAAAAGCATATAAAGTATTAGGATGGAAGTACATGTCAGTATCTAATAATGATAACCTATATAATAATATATTATGTGTCATAAAACATTATTAATAATTTCAGGCACATAGCTACTTCTAACTGCTACTTAACATACTGTCCTACTGCTGAAGGTCGGCTGGAAGATATCTCTATTAGAGATAAGCTCGCCTTTGCATACGGTACCACTTACGTAAACTCTTGTAATCTTTTTTTAGGGTTCCGTACCTCAAAAGGGAAAACGGAACCCTTATAAGATCACTTTGTTGACCGTCTGTCTGTCTGTCAAGACCCTCTATGTCAGGAATGCGTAGAGGTATTAAGCTGAAATTTGAACTGTATACTCAGGTCTACGGTCCCATGATGTTGTAAAATAATCAAATTGCGCAGTTTACGTAAAATTAGATACGGCCGTTTATTCAGCAAAAAAACGCATATTTCGACTCATTCTCAAGGGAACCAAAACTCATAGGGTACTTCCCGTTGACCTAGAACTATGTTTATGTAAATTTGGCAAGTAACATCGTTATAGACTACAAGTACAAGAATAAATCTCAAAACTATACATTTGTAATTAAATGTAAAAAAATTGGGGGTCTATAGTTTTTGGTGTCGAAATTTCAAATGAAGCTACTAGTTTAAATGGGGTATCATATGAAAGGGCTTGATGTGACATTGCAAAATATATGGTATTTATTTTTTCCGAAGCATTATTTCTTACTTATATATAATACGAATGAGTCTTATAATACGAATCGTTAATAATAAGTATGTAAAACAAAAAAAATGGGGTGTGGCTGTGTCATGGACACGGCCGTGTGTTGTACGTATTCACGTTATATGCACTAAAATTATCTCAAAATGGTAGCGCTACGCTCTCCGCCGCACGCGACGTTCCATAGTCCTTACTTAGCGTAATAAATTCATTGATCCTTCATCTATCTAGTGGTGTGATTGAAGTTTGGATGGAGATGATAGATTTGTAGCTGCAACACCAAACTGTATCCCCCGATTTTGTTATCATTCGTTTTTTTTAAATTATTAAACACGTACTTTAATTCGGGACAAAAAAAATTCGACAAGATTTGCGCATAGCTGACAGGAGAACGCCCCGGACCCCAACTCAGAAAGGTAAGAATTTTTGTTGGAATGTAAAGCAGGTAATCTTGACGGGTTATTCCCAGAGCGCTCCAAGAAAATTTCATAATATTCTACGAATAAAAGATTATATTAATATGTTAATAATTATGTTACATTCTTCGCCATCCATTATCTGTTTGTCGTCACATAAACAGTAATAAAAAAGAAACGAAAAAAGGAAATTATGTATAGGATGCAACATAAATATTTGTTTAAACAAAATAAGACCATAAAGGCCTATATTTAATGTCCGAAGTCTAGGCGCTTCTAGGTTTGATTAGTCAAACATCAGATACCTTACCTCCCTTTCCAAAAGCAAGTCGAGCCTCGCCCGCTTCGCTTGGTCGGCTTTTGTTAATCTCAAGAATAATCTAATCTAACCAAAATTCCTGACAATAATGACCTCAGTAACTTAAGACTAATTTAAGAATCAATGTCAACGTTATTTTTGACGAAGGAAATAGTGAAGGAATTTGATAAGATAATTTGATAAGATCAGTTCTCAGAAACAGCTAAAATAAACCAAACATTTTTTTTTATTTTTGCGTATTATTTGTCAGTGGAGGGAATATCGGAACTCTATTTTTAGATCATACATATTTTATTTCGTGATATTGATATTGAGAAAAAGAATAAACATAGATCTCTATGTTTATTCTTTTTCTTCAGTACCGGAATAGAATGAATAAATATTTGAATTTTTGGAGTTAAAATATTTATTTAAACACATAATGAGAATAACCTTTTGGGTTTTCAGAAGGCGAGTTTCATCACAATACAAACCTACTAACTGACCACCCTTAGCACATATATTAGACGAGCTCGGTGGTCGAAAGGTTAGCAATGGCTACTTTGACTCCAAGGTCGCGGGTTCGATCCCCGCACAAGATAAATATTTGTGTGCTTGAACATGTCTGTTTGTCTTGGTCTGGGCGTTTTCTATGTATTATATGTATATATTTACAAAAAAATGTATTTAAGTATTATACCAGTTATCTAGTACAAGCTTCTCGCTTAATTTGGGACTAGATGGCGCTGTGTAAATTGTCCAGGAATATTTATTTATTTATTAATTTTTATTATACTATATTATAGCTAACTCGCACAACTTCGTTTGCGTGTGACAGAGCGTTGAGAGTGAAGCGTCAGGTTAATCTTAAAAGATAGACGTACGCTATCACGAACTTTTTTTAGAACTTTTTAAGATGAATAATTCCGTCGTATATAATTGTTGCGTAACTCGAACCATTTACGCAAAGCACGCAACGGAAGCTCTCAAAAGGAATATTTTTTTCCCATTTTTGCAACATTTTCCATTGGTGCTCCGCTCCTACTAGCGGTAGCGTGATGTTATATAGTCTATAGCCTTCCTCGAAAAATAGGCTAAAATAATTTGTCATTTCGAATAAGTAGTTCCTGAGATTATCGCGTTCAACCAAACAAACTCTTCAGCTTTATAATATTAGTATAGATTGCAGATAGTATTTTAAGAGAAATGAATTTGAATTCAATTTAGCACCTAACCTAAACCTTCCCAGTACTAGCAATAGGCGTGAATGCTGTTTTACGCCGTTGCTTGTAAAGTCCCACGCTGCGGCCGAGTTATATAAAAACAGTACAAACCCACCGTCGGAGCCGTCGAGATAAACCAGTTTGTGTGGTTTCATTTCCGTTCAATTCATTTTTTGAGTAAGAAAAAAAGTTGGGTTCAATGGAGTTCGAAGCTTTGAGGACTCTGTAGATAGAGCATTGTATTATATCATATATATTAAACGAGCTGTCATAAAGTGTATATTATTTAGATCCTTACTAATATTACAGATGGGAAAATAGCCCGGTGGTCGAATGGCTAGCAATAGCCACTTTGACTCCGAGGTAGCAGGTTCGATCCCTGCACGAGACAACTATTTCTGTACATGAACATATCCGTTTGTATTAGTCTGGGTTTTTATATTATTGTATGTATGTATTTACAAAAAAATATTTATGTAATTATATCAGTTATGGCTTGCGGTATTCTGTAAGGTGGAGGTAGATTCCCCAGTCGGGTAGCTTACAATGACGCTCCCTACCTCTCTTTTCGCCAGAGTTTCGTTTGTCAGTCAGCAGGGTGCACCGCGTGCAGGAGAAGTTGGCTTTGGTACAAAGATGTTGATGAACGACTTACACCCCATAATTTCAAAGGAAGTTATCAAGCATTGTATTTATTACACAGAAGTTGTTCTATGTTACTTATCCAACTTTTAAATGTAACACAGAGAAAACGCGTCATCTGTCTTTCGTTTTTCCCCGACATGCATTTAAAATGTCAGTCAAGAGATGTGAAAATACTTCATTGTCTGTGAGAGAATTGCATTGTTTTGTAACTTTCGTTTTTTTCTATTCGTTGAGGGCATTATCTATCTATATGAACATTTCAAAATAGCACGAATTTGTGTCTTTTTCTTTCAACTTTCAGCCAGGGATTGAAAGCGGTAAAGGTATAAGGGTATGGTACTGGTATAAAATTACGATATCGTTTTGATTTAAAGGTAGAGCCAAAACGGTTGAGAATTGTGGTTACAATACCGGTAAAACAAGAAGAATACCTTTATTTTTTTACGGTACCATTATACCTTTATATTACCAGTACCTTAACCAAAACCATTTCGGTACCGAAAAAATGATGCGACAACGACGCGACGTGGGTATCGATCAAGTACTTACCTACCAATGCCGCCGACATTGTGGAAAGAAAACCTTTATTTTATAATTTAGATACCTAAAAAAATAACGATACCGGAATATTACAATACCGAAATTATTAAGATACCTTTACTTTAAGGTATCGAAATTTAAAACCTTTATTTTATCTAAAAAAATAACGATACCGGAATATTACAATACCGAAATTATTAAGATATGTTTACTTTAAGGTATCGAAATTTAAAGGTATGACGTCATACCTTTAACCGATATATCCATTTTTTTTCGGTTATTCAATCCCTGGTTTTGGCTCTTTATTATGTCGCGCCCGTGTCATCAACGTGCCCGTGAATGACGGCACATTGTGAGTGTACCTTAGATGCGCTTTAGCACTTTGTGTTTTAATTGTTTGATTGGACGACATATTTATTGTTTTAGCGCTTCAGCGGATTTTAGCCTTAAAAAAAATCGGTTGTCTGTTATGACAACGTCATAAGAAAATACTAATAAAATGTTTGCATTTTTCAAAAGAAAAATTTAATGGAACGCCTCAGAGCGAGGTAACGCCGCATGAGTCATGTGTTTTCGTGCGTACAGCCGGCTCCATCGAATTATAAGATGTTGTCACGTCAAAAAATAAGAATAAACGAAACTATTACTTTAGATAGCTAACGTAGTTCTTATATCTCACTGACTTATATCTCACTGTTCTTATATCTCTATGACTAAGCCCGCCGTTTAAGGTCACTGACTCGGCTGAACGACTGTCATCTAATGACAACTACCGGAACCGACGGCCTAACGTGCGCTCCGGAAGAGCTCAAGATAAATAAAGCCATCCACAGACGTGGTAGACGTTCGTTAAAAGCTGCCAAACATTAGCGTTCACATGTTAGCAGTGTTAATACCAGCCCCCTTACCACCAACTCTTATTGCGATTCAATAACTGAATAGAATGCTTATTCATACCAATGAATAAGCGACTCTATTCAATTGAATAGTCTTACCACCAACTCTTATTGCGATTCAATAACACAAAGTGCTCAAGCGCATCTACGGTACATTCACAATGTGCCGTGATTCACGGGCACGTTAATGACACGGGCGCGATATAATAATATTGTCAATCATGTAGATTTTTACTGTTTTTACCTTAGATTATCAATTGGTCTCCGCTCCGCTTCGACTAGATGCCGCGGCGCACTTGTAAAATGCGGCCACAAATACTACGCCGAACTCGGCGTACCCGAGCCTGTTGCAATACAATTCTTCACGCACACCAGCATCTCTGCACATCAGTTTCAATACAATTCTTCACGCACACTAGCATCGTTTTACGCAAACTACAATATTGAGTTGCCGCATTCACGGAGCTGTTGTTTTTAGATAGTACGGCATCTAGTCGAAGCGGAGCGGCGACCAATCTATGGTTTTTACTGTGTACAATTTAGCTGTTTACGTCGTTGTCGACAACCCTTATTCATCACACTGCTGGGATACGGATCTCCTCTCAATTGAACGGGTTTAGAGTATACTCCTAAGAGAGGTAAGGCATAGCGAATTTTATAAGCTGCCCGACTGGGAAAGTACCTCCACCTCATAGAATACCGCAGCCAATAAATAATTCGGTTGAGGGTTGTTGTGTTCCAGCGAGTGAGTGAGGTCACCAGAAAGAAAGAATGAAAGGAAGGAATATAAGCTGGCAACGGATCGGCGACCTCTTGGTGTGGCTAATCTCCATGGGCGGTGTTGATTGCTTTCCATCAAGTGACCCACATGCTTGTTTGTCCCCTCTCGTATAAAAAAGAAATACTCCACCACGCTGCTCAACTGCGGGTTGTTAAGAATAAATAAAAAAAACCGGCCAAGTGCAAGTCGGACTCGCGCACGAAGGGTTCCATACCATTATATATAAAAACGGCAAATAAATCACGTTTGTTCTATGGGAGCCCCCTTTAAATATTTGTTTTATTTTTGTTTAACTATTTATTTTTAAAGTGAATAT
The DNA here is from genome assembly GCA_937001555.2 of Hypsopygia costalis. Classification (NCBI taxonomy): domain Eukaryota; kingdom Metazoa; phylum Arthropoda; class Insecta; order Lepidoptera; family Pyralidae; genus Hypsopygia; species Hypsopygia costalis. The sequence continues at coordinate 22,247,999 of OW443338.2, read as the reverse complement.
ATAACTAAATATTATGTAAGCGTCTACCTATTGCCGTTATCAATTGCGAGCAAAAACGAGCAAAAAAATCACATTTGTTGTATGGGAGCCCCCTTAAATATTTATTTTATTCTGTGTTTTAGTATTTTAGTTTTATTAGTACTAGTCGAAGCGCAGTGAACACCCATTTCTAATTTATGGTTTTAACTGATTCCGAAGTGATTATTAAATTGTTATGTCGTGCCGAGTGCTACAGGGTATGATTATCTATGACAGCTGTCGCGTTGTGTAATTATTTTAATTATAGCACATATTCACACGGCTGCTCCGAATTTGAGGTGTAAGTGGTTCATCAACATCTTTGAACCAAAGCCAACTTCACCTGCACGTGGTGCACCCTGCTGACTAACAAACGAAGCTCTGTCGAAAAGAGAGGTAGGGAGCGTAATTGTAAGCTACCCGACTGGGGAATGTACCTCCACCTCACAGAATAGCGCAGCCAAATAACAATTCCCTTGAGGGTTGTTGTGTTCCTGTAAGTGAGTGAGGTCACCAGAAAGGTAGGGGATGCTGCGTTGGCAGCGGGGATGGCGGCGCGCAAGTGATATATTTTGTTGCGAGCTTTAATACGGTTACGGTAACCGCTTCACATCAGGCGGGCCGTATGCTTGTCTGCCACCCGACGTAATATATAAAAAAAAACACGGCCCTAAAGTTCATCATCATCATTATCAACCTGTATCTACCCACTGCTGGATATAGGCCTTTCCCAGCCCAATGCTTTCCACCATATGCGATCCTCCGGTTTCCGCATCCAATCTACTAGCCTTGCTACTTTTTCTCTCCATCTGGAAAGGGGGCGCCCTACGCTTCGCCGCCTTATACGTGGCCTCCACTCTAAGACTTTCCTCTCCCATCTACCATTTCTATGTATCATAAGTATGTATTTACAAAAAAAAATGTATTTACGTATGTTTATCAGTTGTCTAGTACCCATAACACAAGCTTCGCTTACTTTGGGGCTAGATTTCGCTGTGTAATTTGTCTGACAATATTTATTTATTTACCATTGCTGTCTCGGCAGATGAAGTTATAAATGAATAAACAGCTTGTGATGTTCCCGGGTCTATGTATGGTTCCACAGTACCTATATGCCAATCCGGACTGTGAGTTATATCATTAATTTTCATTAATGCGCGGTGACCATAAGCTGGCCTACATGCAGAATTTAGTTAGCGTATATTTGTGCGGTACATAAGTCTTATTTCCATTTTTTGGCTCGCAAATTTTGGAACGGGGGCCCACCACACATTCCCACCACTGTGTCTCCTGTGTAGCCAGGATTAACAGCGGTGACCGCCAAAAAAGGCAATGAACAATGAAGTCCATTGCAGTCTCGGGGGTAAAACTACGGCTGCCTTGGAACTCACAACGAATTTAATCAGAAGACATTAGTAGAAGTAGGAAGCTTTTGGAATTTGACTTCCCCTGTTAGCAATGTGAGAGACAGCAATATGGCAAATAAGGCATTAAAAGCCTAAAGAGATGGCTAGTCAAGTGAAGCTCAACTGCCGTGCACCACGGATTTTAAGTTTCTAACACTATTGGGGACCTAAAACATTGAGTTGTTACCTAACACATCGATTCCAATAATATGAAAATAATTGCAGAATCGTCTGAACGCTTGGTAATTCTCCCGTGTTGCTACCAAATCTGAATAGTATACTATACAATTAATTCAACATGTCATTCCGGCTCGCACGAGTAATAAAAATAAATGTTACTTGTATTCAATTCTTTTATTATACTTTGAGTTTTTAATTTTTACTATAATATTAGCTGACCCGGCAAACGTTGATTTGCTATAAAAAATAGATAACAACCTATTCTCAGACCTACTGAATATGTGGTGGTGGCTATACCGTACATAGTACTATTATTTATATTATGGTAATAGTTTTTATTGCACGCAAATTCTGTTTAATAACAATGCTTAATTTATTTTTTTACAAACTGTTACCCGCGGCTTCGCCCGCTTGATCATTAGTATTAATAAACCTTTTTTTCCCTTCGGAATAAGCTGTTTTTTCTGGGATAAAGAAGTAGTCTGTCACTTTCTATCCCCATTTAAAAAAGTATGTAAATCCATTGATTCCTTTGAACGTGAAAGAACACACATAGGTACTTTCATATTTATTAATAATACGAAAGTATGGATTTTTGAAGTGAAAATGTCGTAAGGCACGTTGGGTATTTTTGGAGATGGGAAAAAATCATTGAACTAATTGAGTAGGTAATTATTATTATTTTTTTTTATTTAAGAGGGGGGGGGGGGGGCGAACGAGCATGAGGGTCACCTGATGAAAAGCAATCACCACCGCCCATGGAGATCAGCAGCACCAAGTGGTCGCCGATCCGTTACCAACCTACACGCCATCCTTTCTTTCTTTCCTTTATACAGAACCTCTAAAATGGATATAAAGTACCCTATGATGTGTAGGCTAATAAACTGCTTTACCTTTCGTTGAAAATCCTTTTAAAATCGGATTAGCCGTTCCGAACAATACCCCGGACACTGAACACACTTTTCAATTTTATTTACATCAACAGATTTAATTTTAAAAGCAATTTTCACCTTCACGTTATAATTTAATATTTTCCATCAAGAAGCGTGAAATACGTCGACTCATCCGTAAAATAGAGTCAGATGTGATCATGGAGCAAAAGCGAATTATATAACTAGACGAGATAAAGAATAAGAATTGTACACACGTACGTATTTCCGAATTTTCTTAATTCATTTATCTTCCGATATTTAGAATCGAATAACGTTCAATCTGACATTAGCTCCCCATTAAAACGCACCATGTGAACTATTAAAAATACAGATCGGACTTTGTTCTATTGATGAATCGACGTGAGTATAATAATTTAATAAAATATAATATCTTCAGAAGGTGTGCTATTAAGACGACTGGAGTCAAACGACCAAGTGCAAGTGCAAAAAGTGCAAACGGCAAAATGACCTTGACAATTTACGAATCTTCAATGTAAATATTTCTGGACACACACACAGCGTCGTTTCTTTGCTTAGTTTGGGACTAGATTGTCTCAAACTAAGCAAAGATTGTACTATGAGTACTAGGTAACTGATAATGTATGATTGATTTCTACCTGGTGATCCAGATGCTCGTTTGCCCCCCTCTAATATAAAAAAATGGCGAGAATATAAAGATGAAACAAAGGGGACATAGACGAAATAAATAAATTGAGCGACTAAAAAATACTGAATAGGCAACTAAAATACTAAGTTAGATTTGTATTAGTTATGATTTTATGTCATCTCTAGTAGTATAGTATAATAGTCGCTCAGTTTTACAATTCAAGATGCTAAAATAATTGCTACCTATTTAAAACCAGTAGCAAAGCAAAGTACGTAAAGCGACCGCCCCAAAAGTACTGAAAGTTAGAAATGAGAAATTTAAACGTCAGAAGGAAATAACCACCTAGGTTTGGCTTTGAAGGAAAAAGCGACACGGGAAACGGTGAAATGAGATAATTAAAACTAGCGTAGTCTGAAAACAAAGCATAGTTTGAGATATAAATGGCTTACTCATAACAAAGCTCGCATTAAAACCTTTTATATCAGTTCCCGGCATCTTAAAATCTGCCATTTTTAGCAGATTGCAGAATTTAAAATGCAAATTACAATTTTAATGTGTCCATATTAAATAATAAAACACTACAAGTGTTAATGAATTTCAAGTGATAATGAAATGTAAAAATAAAAATAATAAAACACAAAGTACCAAATTTTGACATGAATAGGTTTTTAAAATTGCTTCCATAGAGGCAATTACACTTCGTTAGGCGGTAAACATTTTTACGAAAAAGTTTTTTAAAAAGGCAATTAAAAAAAACAAATAAAATAAAATTACAGTTTGGTGTTGCAACTACAAATCTGACATCTCCGTTCAAAATTCAATCTCACCACTGGATAGATGAAGGATCAAAGAATTTATTACGCTATGTAATAAGGACTATGGAACATCGCGTGGGGTGGAGGGGGAAGCGCTGCCACTTTGAGAAATTTTAAATTTTAGTGCATATAACGTATTCACGTACAACACACACCCGCATCCATGACACGCCACCATATTTTCTTTTACGATGCTGAATGCTAATCTATAGTATAGTAAAGCAGTTATTGAAGCCATTTCACCATCATCAGCCTGGGGGCCTACCGCCTAAGCTAAAGCCGATTACCATCGGATTTTTTAATAGCGAAAATTAATCTTCAATTTAGATTTATGGTACTTGTGTTTCGCTTAGCAGATAGGAACCATGCAGCTCTACGAACTAAGCTGAAGATGTTTGTCAATAACTTAAACGTAAGACCTATTTTTCGAATCAAAATATTCGATGGTAATCGGCTTCAGCTTCAGCGGTAGGGCCTCTGTATCTAACCACTGCAAGATTAAGCCTTCCTCAATGCTTTCTACCAAATTCGATGCTCCGTCTTCCGCATCCAGCCGTGCATCCATGTTGTAGTCTCCTGAGAAATCCTCGACAGACAGTTCATTCCACAGCTTAACTTACGTGCGATATAAATTCCGGCAAGTTGTTTGAAATCGATTACTAAATGACTATTCAATAATAATAAGATTTTTTTACGAAAAATACCTTTTTCGGCCATTACTTTATTTTTAACTCGATAAATGAAGAATCTCCGCCAACCCGGAGTTGAGCAGCGTGGTGGAGTATGCTCTAAACCCCGTCTATCGAGGGGAGATCCATCTCCCAGCAGTGGGACGAATATAGGTTGACGACGAAATAGTACAATGCACCCCACGCTTTTTTTACAATCATCATCATCATCATCATCATCAGGTCATTTTAGTCTCCACTACAGGAGCACGACCCTCTCTCGTCTGTCCCAGACAGAAAGAGGATTTGGCCTATTTTTTACAATAATACTTAATTTTTAATAATAATAATCATTTTCGTTTATTTATATTTTCTGCCTATATTAAAATATATTTTTCGTCTTTTAGTTTGATTGATCATTAAAGCGTGATTATGTTTTTTTTTTTATATAATACGTGGGGTGGCAGACAAGCATACGGCGTGTCTGATGTGAAGCGGTTACCGTAGCCATATTAACGTTCGCAATATAAAATATCACATGCGCGCCGCCACCCCCGCTGAAAACGCAGCATCTTCTTCCTTTTTGGTGACCTCACTAAGTCGCAGGAACACAACAACCCTCAAGGGATTTGTTATTTAGCGGTATTCTGTGAGGTGGAGGTACATCCCCCAGTCAAGTAGCTTACAATTACGCTCCAGGTGCATCGCGTACAGGTGAAGTTGGTTTGGGCTCAAAGATGTTGATGAACTACTAACGGGGTGTAAGTAGTTCATCAACATCTTTGAGCCCAATTTCACTGTATTTTTAAAATAAGTCAATATTCTAAAATAGGTTTCTTATAAATATATAGATTAAGATACCATTTACCACCCTATATACATATTTGCTTCAAGACTTATTCTTTTAAGTAAGTAGAAAATAGTTAATTGATATTTAAGACGGGAGGCTGACCATGTTGGATAAGAAAATCCCTGGTATTTTGGTTGGTCTTAGAGGCTAAAACAGGGCTACTGGCGGCCGATAATGCGATTAGAGGGTATTAACCTAGAGTAATTTTTATTTTTATCTTCGCACAACAGAGTACGTAGAAACAATGTGAGAAGTTAAGTTGATCGGTGCACATTTTTTTTAATAAAATGCCGGGTGCCAAACACTTGTTTATGTATACGGCTCCCCTTTTTTAACCGACTTCAAAAAAGGAGGAGGTTCTCAATTCAGCTGTATTTTTTTAAATGTTTGTTACTTAATTTCTCCGTGGTTTGAAACCGATTTGAAAAAAAACTTTTTTTTATTTGAAAGAGTATACTTCCAGGTGGTTTCCGGCGGACTAGAATAGAATCACTCCGTCTCTTCCCGTGAATGTCGTAGAAGGCGACTAAGGGAAATACATTATCAAACATCGATCAGGCCTCCCCAACCCGTCTGGCCAGCGCGTGGGGAGTGTAGGCCAAATCCTCCTTCTGTCTGGGACAGAAGAGAAAGGGTCGTGCTCCTGTAGTGGAGACTATAATAACCTCATGATGATGAAACTTCCAGATTGGTCCCATATTTTTTTCATCATCATCATCATCATCCGCCTGTATCAACATACATAAATGTAATGTTAAAAGTAATGTTTGGAGTCAGTTTTTTTTCTGCTAAAATTATTTTGATATTTTTGCTCTTTGTTGATATCTTTAGTTTATTTAAATTATTTTTCTCTTCAATCTCATTATATCCTCTTCCTCCTCCTCCACTCTTTGTATACTGTTTGCAATATTATCTTTTGTGAAAGACAAGTAAAAATATATTTAATATCCTCACTTATTTTGCAATCTAAAAGTTTGTCTACAAGGATCCCTTATAGGGATAAGCTCGCCTTAGTGTGTAAAAAAATATTGTGGTGTTGGGCGTAATAAATATGAACACACTATTTTCAACTCCGTATTATGTCCATATCATATTAGCATGTATGTAAGTATATGCAATTTATTGCTAATAGTAACTAACAATATCTGCGGGGCACCGCCTACCTTAATTTCAAATTATATGTCCTCTACCCTATGGTTGTCTGGAAGAGATCGCTCGACGATAAGACCGCCTTTGTATTAGTACTTAATGCTTTTTACTGTATATTTTTCTTTTATTTAGTTGCAATAAATTATATTGTATTGTATTGTACATACAGTGAAGAGAATCAATAAGAAACACAGTACATATCGATGCCTTACAGCCGAAAAGGGATAAGCGCCATTTTTTGGAGAATGGACTTATATATATGGCCAGAATCGTCTTTTTTTTCTGCGTCGTTTGGTCTGGGTTACATGTTTCTAAGTGACACTTTATGTCGCTTAGGCGGTAGTAATAATGGGGTCATGAGCTAAATTTATTCGCTGTAAACGACAGAAATTTTGAAGTTTTTTTTTTTTGGTTGTTGATCAAAGAATATTTGAAAACAAAATAACTTATGCTTTTTGGGCTCTCTGTAATATTCAATCACTAGAACCTTAACCTATTTTTGCTGGAAGCAAACATTCAGAAACATACGTTTATGATATTTTGCTTATAAATAATTATTTGTTAAATTCGGGTTAGTATTTTATGCCTGTTCCTTTATAAAATATATTGGTCGTTTATTGTAATTAGGCCACATTTTTGAGACTTTATTTGGCGTTTAGTATATTTTTCCCGTTTCATAAATAGAAAGCAAAAAGGAGGTTATTACATATAGCCCCTGTAAATATTTAGAATTAGTTTGTCGCTTATCCTTTTTTTTCCCTCCCAATAATTAAACGATTCCGGCGGTTAGATAAAAAGGTAGAACTAAAAGTTATCCATAGACCAGTCCATTCTCAACGTCTTTGTCGTGTACCTGTTCAATAAAAATCTTCAAATGTCAGTTGTCGGTATCGTTTTATTGAAACTACGGGTCCAAGCGACAAAAAGACGAACCTTCAATTATGATAATTCTATAAAGATCAAGTTATATTTTTGTTACACTCCTATAGTTGATACTTTAAAATATTTTATGAATGAAACAAAGACTTGAGACAAACAATTGTGATATTAACAGTGTACTAATCTTAAGAATACTTGTATATACTTAAATTAACGTTGTAAACTTCAATTTCATAATTAACTAGCTTTCGCCCGCGACTTCGCTCGCGTTACATTCGGGACAAACACATGTTTACTCATTAATCAATAGAACCATACAATACCCATGACAATTTTCAGACTTTTTGACCCCCATTTTACCCTTTTAGGAGTTGATATTTTCAAATCGATGCCATTATTTTAATTGACTTCCCAGAAAACCATAGAATTAATACCCATCAATATGGGTATATCAATATAATTATGACATTTTAACCCCACCGTACCCCCCACAGGGGTGATTTTAAGTCATGTCGGCTATGTTGTATTATAAAATAGTTGTTGTTTTCGTAATCAGCGACCCGATAAACCATAAAAACAATACCCATGACGATTTTCAGACTTTTTCACCCTGTTTTACCGCTTTAGGGATGAATTTTGAAAAATCCTGAAACATGTGTTTACTAATTTATCTATAGAAGTACTCGTGTAAAGTTTCGGATAAAATAGTCCAACTAATCTTGTTTCCCTATACGAACTTTGGACCCCCGTTTCACCCCCTTAGGGGATGAATTTTGAAAAATCTTTTCTTAGTGCACCTCTAGACATCATAAGGAACCTACGTGCCAAATTTTGAAGCTCTAGACCCAGCTGTTTGGGCTGTGCGTTGATATATATCATCAGTCACTCAGTTTCTTCTTTTACATATTTCAACCCCATCGCATCACAGGAGTGATTTTATGTCACGTCGGCTATGTTACATCATAAAATAGTTGTTGTTTTCGTAATCAGCGACCCGATAAACCATAAAAACAATACCCATGATGATTTTCAGACTCATACAACCCTTTTTACCCTTTTAGGGGTTAAATTTTGAAAAATCCTGAAACACGTATTTACTCATTTCTCAATAGAAGTACTCATGTAAAGTATCGGATAAAATAGTCCAACTAATCTTGTTTCCCCATACAAGCTTTGGAACCTCGTTTCACCCCCTTAGGGGTAGAATTTTGAAAAATTCTTTCTTAGTGCACCCCTAGACGTCATAAGGAACCTACTTGCCAAATTTGGAATCTCTAGACCCAGCGGCTTGGGCTGTGCGTTGATATATAAGTCAGTCAGTTAGTTGCTTCTTTTATAGATTTAGATAGATGAATGAAAATTGATTTCGGCTAGATATTTCAATTGTGATAATTCTAAGTTGATTTGATCTCTGGTACTTATGACCGTAATAAGAGCGTTTATTACAAACAATTGTTATTAAGTATTACCTATTACATTTTAGTATGTGGCATTCATTTCTGTGTCAATTAAAGACTGATTTGATTCATTTTTTTTTTTAATTTTAGTACCCCTAGGGCGAACCTGAAATCTTTTCTACACGAAAAAATATTTTTTAAGAAGAAACACATCGAAAGAGTATTCTAATATGCAAATTATTCCTATTAAAAAAATCTACTTAATACAATTTCGCATTTAGTAAATTTTCATTTGATAGCTGGTTATACCATATTTCCTCAATTTTATTTCCAATAATCACACACTTGTGCTATTTTAGTTCAATTATAATGAAAGATGAGGTGTAGTTATATCATTTTTGCTGGAAGCGAATAATTCTTGTATTTTCATTTACGACATTTTGGCTGTTTGTGAAATGAGATCATTTGAGGATTACCGACAGTAAATAGGGGTTGCAAGTTGAATTATAAAAAAATTACACTGTAATTCAATAGATAGTATGTTAAATACAACATAAACACATTTTCAGCCTCTCGGAAACTAAACTATAGTTTTTATGATTTTTTTTCAAAAAAAAATAACTTTAAATCACTCTCCTGTAAAATTTGAAATATGGCGCTTATCCCTTTTCGGCTGTAAGGCATCGATATACAGGAAGAATAAAAACGAATGCGATAGAATGTAAAAGACGAAAAGTATTAAGTGCGCGCGAGTTCCACAGCTGGCCGTTATAACAATTTTCTGTGAGCGCGGTAGATAATCGCGGTGGTGCCCTGCGACGTATGGTAGAATTTTCGGTGCCCTGCGACGAAACATTTTACCAACTGCAGTGCGTATAGTGGTGTTCTGTTTGACAATAGGAACTGCCACATAGTTATTCACGTAATTGATTTGTTTTTGGTCCACCACACATTCCCACCGCTGTGTCTCTTGTGTAGCCAGGATTAACAGCGTCGACCACCAAAAAAAGGCAATGAGTAATGAAGTCCACCGTAGTCCCGGGGGTGCCTTGGAACTCACAACGAATTTAATCAGAAGAAAATATTAGGCTTTTGAAATTTGACTTCCCCTCTTGGCAATGTGAAGGACAGCTATAAGGTAAATAAGGCACTATAAGCCTAAAAAGATGGCTAGTCAAGTGAAGCTCAACTGCCATGCATAACATTATTGGGGACCTAAAACATTGAGTTGTTACCTAACACATAGATTCCAATAATATGAATTGCAAAATCGTCTAGTAAACTAAAGTGGAGAAGCTCGATGGCGTCGTCGTCTATGAGTCTAGTCGAACGCAAGTTAAGCAATCTCCACCGCAGCCAGTACAGACAGGGATTATCATCCATAGGGACATCCATAGGGATGGGTTTATTTATCTCGAGCTGCTCCGTGCTTCGGAGGGCACGTTAAGCCGTCGGTCCCGGCTGTATTCATTAGATATTACAGTCGTTAAGCCAAGTCAGTGGCCTTAAAACGCCTTGAAATCACTGGCCTCTGTCAACCTGCAGTTGAACAGCGTGATGGAGTATGCTCTGACCCCTTCCATTGAGGGGCCTCAATGGAAGGGATCATGGGTTGATGCCGATTAAATTAAAGTACAATTATTAGTTTAGTTTCACTGGGCTACTTCCGCACTTCGCCATTTGATTGGGTCAATGTGGGTCAATGTTAGTGTTTTTGTATTTGATCTCGTTTCAAGACATCCCAAAAGGTTAGTACCTGTTCAGACTGCTGCAAGCTTTCGGGAGCGATGCCGGAGATTAGAGAATTCATGCCCGTTGATCTGTCACGCTCCTGCATTCTGTAAGTACGTGCTGTGGCGTTTCTTCTGCCTACATGCATCCAATACAGTACAATGATACTGTAATCAATGAGAACTGAGATGGAGGAACTTGTTTTGTGAGCATGGTTTCTCAAATCGTACCTAAGTTACGTACTACTGTTACTTATACTGTGTTCAGCAGAGCAGAGGTTCCCAATCTTTTTCAGCCCGCGGCACAGTTACAAATTTAGTATTTTGTCATGGGCGCCCTACCCTACTTAGCTATTTCAAAACGATACAGTCGGAAGAAATAGGTACCTTTAACAATAGTAATAGGTGGTTAGGTAGATAGGAACAAAAATTAAAACATATACAATATGAAATTGAGAAAATGAGTTATTTTATTATAAAAGAATTGAAACATAAAACAACAGGAAGGTACCTATGTTCTTTACCGATGCTAGGACTCAAAAAAGGTATCCGCGAATATTTGTGGTTTCGGATAATGATTGAGGATCGACTCACGGCGCCTTTTCTACACACACGGCATCACTTTGGGAACCCCTGGTCTAAAGTATAATACGTACTGTGAAGCTTTATCCTGAGGGCAACCCAAGATGTTTTTAGGGCAACGCACAGTTTCGAAACTCTTGTTTTAGCTAATAAATTAAATTTTACGAGTTTACTACATAATAAAAGCGAAAGGGGACTATGATGTCGCGCTTTATGTGTTCTTAGAGTTTTCAAATTACGTAGCAAATAGTCAAACTTGAATTATTAGGCAAGTTTAATTTGGTAGCATTGTGTATTTATCATTGATTAATATGAAGCGAGGTCCATACTCGGTCACGGTCAAGGCAAAGTAGCCACGCCAACAATAGTGTTCTGGGTTAGTAGTTTTAATAAAAACTTGAATCTTTAGACAAAGGCAGGAAGTTATTTATTCCATGAACACTAAACATTGTGTCGGAAACTAAAATCTAATTACACTATCATATTATTCTACTTAATTAAATCAAAATCAAAATTATAATCAAATAAAAAATCAATACCTATTAAAATTACTGGGGTTCTTAAAAATGTGAAAATATAACTAAAATCAGAATTAAAATCTCATCGTAATCAAAAGCAACATCAAAATTAAAATTAGAATCAAAATCAATAACAATGTCGAAAACAAAATTAAAAATCACAATTGAAATTAAAATCAGTACCAAAATTTAATACAAAATTAATTTTAATCTAGTTTAACATACCTTGATAAGGGCAAAATAAAAACGAAGTCGAGTTACCATGAACATAATAGGTAACCATGCATCCATACATGCATGCAAAGTAGTTGTATTGCAATCATCATCATTCGCACCGCTCGCCATCGACAGGGAATTCATCCTCACACATTGGAGCCTTAATGGTCGCGTACCATGCAGTTCCAGAGAAGTTTTTTCCCGCGTACGGTCAAGCTGTGAAATGAACTGCCTGTCGAGGTTTTCTCAGGAGACTACAGCATGGGGTTCTTCAAAAAGGGCGTGAAGAGGTTTTTACAGGGTCGGCAATGCGCGTGTGATGCCCCTGGTGTTACAGGCGTTCATAGGCTAGGTAACTGCTTTCCATCAGCGGGCCGTTTGCTTGTTTGCCACTCTAGTAATATAAAAAAAATATTGTGAAATCATTGTGCAAAATTATAAGTACGTTGCTATTTGATCTCGCCAACTATTAAGCTTAGAATACAAATGTGAGCAAAATGGGGGAGTAACTTGCATGCCAAAAACAGGTGCCAGTAAGTGGCATATTGTAGATACATTTGCATGTAAAATTGGGCATTATGTCTGTAACATGCGGTTAGAGATTTTGTCCCACGTACTAACAAGTTTTGGAATGAACTGCCTGTCAAAGTTTTCCCAGGAGACGATAGCGAAGCGACGACGATAGCTTCATCGAAAAAGGCGTGAGTATGTTTTAACCGATATCCCTGGTCCACTGATATCCCTGACGTGTAGGCAATGGTTACAGTTTAAATAAAGCGGGTTTGTATGTTCACTTTAGTTTTAGTCGTTTGATTCGAATTTTTGTGAAGTTGAGACCGCACGATTGTTTTTACCAGACTAATGAAAAAGGGAGGATTTCAACATGTGCGGTGTCTTTCGATCCGTGTCAATTGTGCGAGTAAAATATGATATAATAATTTCATTCAAAATCAGGAGTTTCATTTCACGCATCTTCGTTCTAGATGCTAGCGTTCAAAGAGGGCAACCCTATTTATATTATATATAGATATATCATATCACTTATATATAAAATCGTCTATATATAAAATGTCATACGTAGTTGTACGTATATTATATATAAGTATTACCACCTATATATACCCTAGGTATGTAACAAAGTAATATGTTTGCAATCACAGGCATATGTATACCTGTATATTTAAAATGGAAAAAAAAAAATATCTCCATGGTCTAGGTGGGACTTGAACCCACGACATATTATCGGCGGAGTGCTCTTCCAATTGAGCTATTAGGAAGGTTTGTGATGGTGACGATTTTTTTTTCATTTCTATTCACTGCTTTAAAGTCACAATGTATCACCTCGAAATTAACTATTGAATTAATAAATATGTATAGCTGGCTTTATTTTATACTGTGATCGATAGGGCGTCGGCCTTTGATACTGTCTCGGCCCCCTAGGCTGATTGAAAAGTTTTATCGGACTGAAAGAGGTACACAACTCAAACTTTCAAAGTTAAAATTCAAAAAAAAATTCAAAATTCAAAATATCTTTATTCCTTGGACTTTATAAAGCACTTAGAAACGTCATACAAATTAAATATAAGAATATGTATAAATCATCACTACTCTAAATCCGCAGAGCTTAGATTCACTTTCATCACACTATCTTGAATGTGAAAGTGAATTTAAGTGCCAGTTCCGGCGACGGGGCTTCTTGAGAAGAACTGGCAAGAAACTCAAGGCCGACTCTTTTAATTGCCAATATCGTTACATTAAATACAAATACAATCATTAACATAACATAACAAGAGCAATTCATTTCCAAATACTTTTATCATTTATGTAATCCGAGATACAATAGTAAGCCTTTTGACATAGTCTAGTTTTGATATATTTCTTAAATTTACCCATGGATAATTTAAACGCGTCGTTTGGAAGTTTATTGTAGAAGCGTATACATTGACCTGGGAACGAGTTAGAGATTTTATGGAGCCTAGTAATATGCATAGCGAGTTTGTTTTTATTTCTTAAATTTAATTGATGGAGATCACTGTTTTTCCTAAATTTGGTTTGATTTTTATGAACGTAAATAAGATTTTCATAAATATATTGAGAATGTAATGTCATAATATTTATCTCTTTAAATTTATTTCTCAGTGTCTCCCTGGGACTCATCATATAAATAGCACGGATAGCTCGCTTCTGGAGCACAAAAATTGAGTCTACATCCGCGGCACTACCCCAAAGCAATAAACCATATGACATAATGCTGTGAAAATAGCTAAAATAAACTAAACGCGCAGTGTCAACATCAGTTAGTTGACGTATTTTCCTTACGGCGTAAGCTGCTGAGCTGAGTCTAGCTGATAACGTTTCTATATGTGGGCCCCATTGTAATTTAGAGTCTAATGTTATACCAAGGAAAACAACCTTATTGACCAATTCCAATCTCTCATTGTCCATCACCACACTGGTTTTCACTTGTTTAACATTTTTTGTAAAAAATCTAACATATTTGGTTTTATTACCATTTAAAAGCAGGTTATTAGCACTAAACCAGTTTACTATTTTTGAAAGAGCATTGTTTACATCGTCAATTTCTGATTGTTGTCTATTTACCTTAAAAACTAAAGAAGTGTCATCTGCAAACAATACTATTTCATGATTATTCTTTACAAGATAAGGTAGATCATTAATATACACGAGAAACAGGAAAGGGCCCAAAATAGAGCCTTGTGGCACCCCCATCGCTACAGCTGATCCATGTGATCGTTTTCCATTAACATCTACTTTCTGAACCCTATCACCCAGATAAGAAGTAAGAAGATCAAGAGCGATGCCTCTTATACCATAGTGGTGTAATTTTCTGACTAGAGTTTCATGCTGCACACAATCAAAAGCCTTAGATAAGTCACAAAACACCCCATAGGCGTCCCGTGACTCCTCCCAAGCCTCATATATACATTCTAGTAGTTTTACCCCAGCATCACATGTTGACCGTCCACGAGTGAAACCGAATTGTTTAGTGTGCAGCAGATTATTTTCGTTAAAGTATTTAAGTAACTGTGCGAGAATTAGTTTTTCAAAAATTTTACTAAATGTAGGTAGTATTGATATTGGTCTGAAGTTTGTGGGGTCTAATGTACTACCTGATTTAAACAAAGGAATAATTTTGCTCAATTTCATCAAGTCAGGAAACACACCACAATCAATACATCTATTAAATATCACAATTAAAGCGGGAGCAACAATGTCAAATAAAGATTTTATAATATGTACAGAAATGCCCCATAGATCAGCCGTTTTCTTAATATTAAGTGATTTAAATGCGACTTTAAGATCAGATCCATTAACATGACGGAAATGAAAATCGTTATAAAATTCAGGCACATTATCTTTAATTAATGACTCTGCAACGGAGGTGGAAGAGCCCAAAGCACTAGTTAAAGTAACAGGGAAAGCAGAAAAAAATCTTTCAAAAGCATTGGCAACTTCTAAATCTGACTTGGTAACATGACCATTGATACTTAATTTAAACTCTGAATCCTTTGTCCTGCCCTTCCCAGTCTCTTCATTGATAACCGTCCAAGTGGCTTTAATTTTATTACTACTATTTCTAATTTTTGATTTAATAAACATAGATTTTGCTACTTGACAAACGCGTTTAAAAATTTTTGAGTATGATTTTACATGTTCTTTAAATTTCTCACTATTATTGAATTGTCTTTCATAGTATAACATGTACAAAGTTTGCCTACTCTTATAAATACCTACGGTTGCCCAGTCACCAAAGACGAGGCTATTAGTAAAAGTAATTTCCTTGGAAGTAAATATTGAATTAAATTCGTGAAGAAATGCATTAAAAAATGAATTATACAACAAGTTAGGTTCCAAGTCATTATCTAAAAAAGGTAAGTTACTAGTTAGGTTTACTCTCATTCGTTCTAAGCGACTAATTGTTACTGGCACAAAAGTATTTTTTGTCTTGACTACATTTTTATTATTTATTTGAATACTTATCATTTGCCCAGAATGATCAGAATCCAATTTATTAATAATACTTTTTTGGGTTGGACTAATATCTGTATATATATTAATTAATTAATTGTTACTACAGCTATTGGAAATAGTGTACCAACTGGGTGTATGTAGGTCACCATCAGCTTTAAACCAAACCCAATCTAAACTGCGCGTGATGTACCTTTTTTAATATGAGAAGGGGCAAACGTGCATGTGGGTCAACTGATGGAAAGCAATAACCACCGCTTATGGAGATCATCACAACACCAAAGTGTCTCCGTTCCATTGTCAGCCTTTTAAGGAAAATATAGGCTTTGTTCTTGAAGGCTCCCATGTCGTAATTGTTCGGAAATACCGCGGAGAGAAGTTGATTCCACAATTTGTAGTATAAAATGTCATAGGAAACGTACTGTGGTAGATTGCAAATGCCAAAATGACTGACCGACTCCATAAAAGGAGTAGGTTTTCAATTCGTCAAAAGTTGTATTTTTTTAAATGTTTGTTACTTTATTACTCCGTCATTTATAAACCGATTTGAAAAAAAACTTTTTTTATTTGAAAGAGTATACTTCCAGATTGGTCCCATTTTTTTTTCATGACATAAAATTCAGTTCAGATAGTGTTTTTAACTTTTTAGTGGTGCTTTTGTAGCGTAATATTTGGAGTCGTTTTTTTGTTGAAATTATAATTTATGACGAGTTTTACGATAGTGGAACTCAGCGGCAGGTATCAAATCAAACAGCTAATCCGAGCATTCCCCGTGATATAATTTGTTTAATTTAATAATTATAACAAAAAGAAAAACCGGCTCCAAATATTACTCTACATTTATGTAGGTATGGCCGTGTGTGTTCCGGCAGACTAGAATAGAATCACTCCGTCTCTTCCCGTGGATGTCGTACAAGGCGACTAAGGGAAATACATTATCAAATATCGATCAGGCCTCCCCAACCCGTCTGGCCAGCGTGGGGAGTGGAGGCCAAATCCTCCTTCCGTCTAGGACGGACGAGAGAGGGTCGTGCTCCTGTAGTGGAGACTAAAATGGACCTGATGATGATGATGATGATATGTAGGTATGTAGGTAGATACAGGCTGATGATGATGATGGAAAAAAATATAATCTAATTTGGAAGTACACTCTTTTAAATAAAATCAAAATCAAATCGGTTTATAAATCACGAAGTTATTAAGTAACAAACATTAAAAAAAAACAGCCGAATTGAGATCCTCTTCCTTTTTTGAAGTCGGTTAAAAAGGCTTATAAGACAGATAAGTTAGTCTATTTGCAGATTTGCATCAGTCGATTTTCACCGTGCGGCAGCTCGCTTACAAAATGGCCTCCTAAAGCCGTACAGCCATCCCATTTATACAGTTGACTGGAATCGCAAACGCCTAGGTCATTTTCTTTGAAAATGTTCGCAATACACATATTTACGTTTACGTAAATAGGTTTATTACTAAATGGTCTGTAAGCAGATATGAGCTAAAACCCACTGGTGGGAGATGGGTCTCCCTTCGATTAAGTTTAACTGCAGCTTAGTGGAGGTCAGTGTTTCCAAGCCGCCAAATGCCACTGACTTGGCTTAACGACTGTCATCAAATAACAACCGGGACCGACGGTTTAATGTGCTCATCGAAACACTGAGGAGTTTAAGAAAAATAAACCCACCCAGAGACAGGCAGGTAGACTTGATTAACTTGCATGATCGATTAGACTGACACGCACAATGACGCCATCAAGCTCCTCAAGTAGATACGGGATTCCCCCAATTAAAAAGTTTCGACATACACAACGGAAATATACCTCGGGCACGTCAAGCTGATAAAGACCTAGAGTGACGGTATCATGATATTTTTCAATCACTATAATTTCCCCACGCCACGTCCCAGTCCCATCCGGGTATTTGGAAAATCATTATAAAGCTCTCAGTATACGTAACGGGAACTCGGACGGGACGGGCCGGACACGTCAAATTAATAACGACCTAAAGCAACGGTAATTATTTTTTTTCAATCACTATGTTACATCAAGACCCGTCCCGGACGAGTCACGAGCGGGATGTGATCGCACTAGGAAAAAATACTCTATTGCCGTGACTTTAAGTCATTATCTGCTCGACGCGCCCACCCCGTCCCGTCTGAGTTCCCGTTGCTGCTGCTGAGACCTTAATTTCGATACGCTCCATCTCGGACGGGACAGGAACGGTCCGTCATGGCCTGGAAATATTAAGAAAACCGCAAAAAGAAACACAACGATACGAAGTCAATTTTTTTTTGTTATTATCCTCCCATTTTTTTTTCGTAGACACCATATTGAAATATTATACTCTATGGCAATCTCACAGCTGAGACAAATCGAATGACACTTCATATGTTGAAATCCGTCAAGTACCGCTTGACGGATTTCAACATATGAAGGCTGTAGAGCCTGCCCAAGGATTATACCTACATACATAGACCTGAATAGTACAACCCTCCCTTTTCGTAAATCGGGTAAAAATACCTTATTTAGTACCGTCACTTTAAGTTGTTGTAAACTTGACATGGCTGCCCCGTCCGAGGTATTTTCCCGCTATATAAGCTGAGACCTTCACTCACAGTGCATCACATGCAATGCAGTAGGGATGGCTCAATCTGCAGTAGTGATGTAAAGGCTGTATAATAACGTGGATATTATACGGTAAGAAATGTATAATACGGTATATTACCGTATTATACAATATCTGTATAATATTTTTTTTATACCACTAAAGTGACAAACAAGCATACGGTCCGCCTGATAAATAGCAGTTACCGTAGCCTATGGACGCCAGAGGCATCACATGCGCGTTGCCGACCCTGTAAAAAACCTCTAAACATATGCACATAAAAACATAGTGCACATAAATTACTATTTCAAACCTCATTTTTGACCTTGATTTGTCTATGATTAGATATAATTTTTCTAAATCATTCATTTCGAAATCACTCACGTACAAAATTTAACCCTTAACTACCTACCACTAATTTCTGTCCTATAACCACCTACCTGCGGTCCTGGAGACTCCTCATAAATTAATGCATATAATGAAGTATCTAGGGTAATGAGTCAATCTTAAATTGAATAAAATACTTCCTTACATTTTAGAGCTTTATTTTTGACTTCTAAAAGACACAAATTATATAGAGATCTTCGTAAAACTTATAATTACTAATGTAGTTGTAATTCCGACACAAAAAAAACAGCATTCTAAGGAAATCAAATTTATGGCACTAAGTAGTGAAAATTTTTACTTTTTGGTATTATCACCTAGAAACTAAATGACTTATCTACAAAATCAAATAATAAAATCAACAAATAAATTTAAACTTGAACAAAATTGCAATTCCTAAACATTCACAATTTTTCGCGGCATTTATAGAACATTTTGTAGGAACACTCAGATCAGTACTGTACCATGATACTTTGTGCTTGTGGTTTTCTTTGAATATATAGCCATGTAAAACAAAAGAGCAATGAAAGCTTTCAACTCCAACAGCTAAGTCTTGTACACATGTCTGATTTTGGTATTTTGGTGTAATTTTCCATATTTTTTAATTTGTGTACAGTACTATTTTATTTAACATTTCGTCAATAACCAGATGACTCCAAATATCGCGCGGTGTTGTAGAATTATTGAGCACACTGCGAAAGGGTGGTTTTACGCCTGGAGTTTGCTTCACAACAATAGTATGTCGCAATGTTCTTGCACGAGCGACATTTGGCTCAGAGGCCCAACGAAAACGATTGCCGCCAAAATAGTTCTTCTTTCTGGACCTACCTATAGATTGAAAGTGCGTAACTGGAATATCATCATCCGAATAACTAGACAATGATTGCGACTGTGAAGATACCGTTGATTCGGGCTCAAGCGAACTGTCATTATCACCTTCAATTTCAGAGTCTGATTCGCAATGTTCGGTCTGCACAAAGTCTTCAGTTAAGTCAGGTTCTACGTCACTACAATGCTCATTCGGCATGTCTTCTTCGTCAGTCAACTCTTCATGAAGCCAACGTTGAATATTATCCTCATTTTTATTCAGTTTGACACTAAAACAAAAATACAAATTAAAATTAAAAATTCACGCAACCACCTACGTGCGGTCAAGGAGACCGCTAGCGAAATATTTTTACTTACCTAGCATAGACGCGCGCACTTATACTCTCGCCGAGCATAGGCACGGTACTGATCGTTGTGTAGAAAAGGTATATGGACGCACACTGCACTGCCCCATGCACTTTTAAAAATATTTGAGTTTGAAAATTCGTTGCGGTCTGTGAGACGGGTGGTAGGTGGTTAAGGGTTAAATATGAATGTACGTTTTTATGACGTGCGAAGAGTAGATGGACGATGGAAAAATCACGATGAGAAAAATCCTGGGATTCTTTCCAAGTGGAAAAACATGGGCATTTATATTTTTTTATAATTATCACGTATTTTTATGATTCCGGTTTTGAAATCAAACTGTAAGTATATTACCGTGTACCCTGCATTTTCAGTGTTTATGTTATTTCCTTTTAACTTAAAAATTATTATAATGCCAAAGTGATTTAAGCCGAATTGTAAGGAATTTCAGTGAAACAAAACATAGTTTTAAATATTTTACTCCAAAAAGAAATATAAATTATACGGCAGGTATATTATTTTTACACTCTCTATATTTTATTATTCAGAAACTATAAAAAAAATAAAGAGACACTAACAGAAAATAGGTAAATAGAAAAATTATTACGTTTATGAGTTAAATAGGGCTGCGCCGTAGACACGAAAGAATACGGTATTTTATTGTATATATACTTACGGTATAATACATAGCGAGTCGTTATTATACGGTAAATTTACAACTCTACTCTGCAGTATACTTGTAGGTATAAAAATTACCCTAAGCCGGCTACCGTTCGCAAGGCCCCGGGGGGCCCGGCGACACGCGAAGGTCAACTGCCAAACATTCGCTTCATTCGCACGACTTCTTCAGACGCTGCCGGCGCCTGTGCATGCTCATTTATCATTTTCGCTTATGTTCAACCCTTACGGCATAAACGCGTGATAGGCGATACAGCCTTGCAAAGGAACTTGAACGCTTTGTTACTGAAATTAAAATTCAATTTCGTTCACGATTGAATCTTTCGTTTGCATGACATAATGTTTAGAGTTCCTAAATTGCTTTCTAAGGATATTTTATTAATGAAACCATAGAATGATAACTAAAAGCAACGAAATTGAGATTTTATATAACAGTCATTCTACTGTACAGCTACCGAATAGAAGAATGTTTGATTGAATTTGAGGTGTTTTCTTAAAAGTTAGAAAGTGACGGTTCATAAACATGTTTGAATCAAAGCCAACCTCACCTATAAGTCCTAAAAAACGTGCCTCTGGTGAAAAGAGAAGTAGTGCATAGCGTATTTTGTAAGCTGCCCGACTGGGGAAGTACCTCCACCTCACAGAATATCGCAGCCAAATAACAATTCCCTTTAGGGTTGTTGTGAGGCGCTGCGAGTGAGTGAGGTCACCAGAAAGAAAGAAAGGAAGGAGTATAGGCTGGCAACGGATCGGCGACCTCTTGGTGTTGCTGATCTCCATGGGCGGGGGTTATTGCTTTCCATCTGGTGACCGACATGCTCGTTTGCCCCCCTCTCGTATATAAAAAAAATGTAACGAGACGTGAATTTTTAACACAGTTTGAGAACCGAAGCGTGAGACGTCGTTACAAATCCGAATCACGGACTTATACCAAGTCGATGACAGCATTAGTTATATTAATTTGCAACCAAGAGAGAATACTAACAGCAAAAGTATTTGTAAAGTTATGAATGGTAATCCATTTGACGAGCTCGGTGGTCGAATGGTTAGCAATGGTACAGTCTTAACTCTTAATACTGTGGCAATGGCTACTTTAACTTCGAGGTCGCGGGTTCGATTCCCGCATAAGACAAATATTTGTGTCCATGAACATGTCTGTTTGTCTTCGTCTGGGCGTTTTTTATGTACCTACAAAATAAAGTATTTAAGTAGAATATCAGTTTCCTAGTACCTATAGTACAAGCTTTGGTTATTTTGGGCCTAGATGGCAGTGTGTAATTTGACCAGGAATATTTAGCTATATTTATTTATACTTACCGTTCTAGTATTATAAATGTTAAAGTGAATAATATAAATATTCCTGGACAAATTATAGAGTGCCATCTAGTTACAATAAACTGGTACAATCATCATCATCATCAGGTCATTTTAGTCTCCACTACAGGAGCACGACTCTCTCTCGTCCGACCCTGACAGATGGAGCATTTGGCCTACACTCCTCACGCAGGCCAGACGAGTTGGGGAGGCCTGATCGATATTTTATAATGTATTTTCATTAGTCGCCTTGTACGACATCCACGGGAAGAGACGGAGTGATTCTATTGTGGTCTGCCGGAAACCACACGGCAAATACAATAGGCGGACTTAATTATAATTGCATTCTCTACCAGTCAATCATTGGGAGTGGAAAAATTACGAAAAGATGTACTGAAATATAAATGCATACATAGATAACACCCAAACCAAACCAAACAGACATGGATGAATACGTAAATAAAATGTGTGTCTTGTGCGTGGATCAAACTCGCTACCTCGGAGTCAAAGCAGCTATTGCTAACCAATAACCATTCGACCACCGAGCTCGTCATTAAATATATTTGTTTTTCTGTCCTTCATGTCGAAAGTAACCAATATATTGTCGGGAATAATTTGAGGTCTGGAGAGTGACATATCCTAACTTTTATCCATGAATAAAAAATCCGTTTTTGGACGATAATTTTACGTGTTAATAAGGAAATATCGACCGATGGAGTGGAAGAGAGATAGCTTGATCCGCGCTCTCGCTTGCACGCTCGGCTCGGGTCGGGCGGAACGTGACAATGAGTCATGCTTTTTGAGCAGCAGCCCGCGTTCATCGATTTATAACACTCTATCACGTCAAAAACATCTTATTACCACGGGAAAAAGCTTTAGTAAAATAATGACTATGCAGGCGAAGCCGCGAGTAAGAGGAGTATAACATATATGGAGCGCTGTAGTTACATACGTCTTGCTGTTAAGACCCTCAAATACGTTATATTGATTTTATAACAAAAACGAGGGGTTGGTGGTTGCACGCGGGGTGAATGCCCTTGTCACTGCAGATTCTCCCGCCATATTGGTTGGGGTTCCCGCTTCGCTAATGGACTACCGACGCCTAAAATATGAGCCCATTCCTCTTAGTTCGCTGGAAAACCATTGGAAATCTCAGAAATCATTCCTAAAGATAAAAAATTCTGGATTTCTTTTAAGTAACTATCCATTGCTCGATGGCGTCCTGATGCGTGTCAGTCAGTCTAATCGAACACGCAAGTAAAGCAGTGTCTACCGTAGCCTGTCCATAGATGTGTATATTTATTTCGAGCTCTTTCATGATTCGGAGGGCACCTAAAGCCGTCGGTCTCTCGATTTCCCAAAAGGGAAATTTATTTCTTCTGAATAAATTTGTTGTGATTTCCAAGGCAGCTGCAGTTTTGCCCCGGGGACTGCTGTGGACTTCATTGTTAATTGTCACCGTTTTTAATTCTTCATATTCATAATTAACAGGAATGGTGGTGGTGTGGTGGACCAGTCCCGAAAAATTCTATTAGTCCTACGGTAACCGCTTTACATCAAGGGGGTTGTATGCTTGCCAGCGTAGTATAAAAATAACCCTAGTTACCACTGTCTTTCCTTCTTGGTCACCTCACTCACAGGAACAGAGCAGAGGACTATAGGAAGTTTTAGTATGGCCTTACCTGAGACAGAGATAATCCTTAGTTGGACTGCTTATCATTAGGTTGTGTCCTATCTTAAAAATCTACTACCAGGCATTTTAAATATATAAATGAATATTTGTGGATAATTTACACAGCGCCATCTAGTCCTAAATTAAGCGCAAAACTATGGGTACTAGACAACTAATAAATGTACTTTTTTTTTTTGTAAATACATATAGAACACCCAGATCAAGACAAACAGACATGTTCATACACACAAATGTTTGCCTTGGACTGGGATCGAATCCGCGACTTCGGAGTACCATATTCCATACGATCACCGGGCTCGCCGAATTAAAGAAGTCAAATACGGAATTTCAACCCAAGTGGGAATTTAAAATGAGGATATGTTGTTTTCACGTCAATCTAGTTTTGTTCCGAATGTGTGGGCGCGTATTTGCGTAATTTGCTAAATATATGAGTGTCAAGCGGTAATATTCCATAAAAAAATTAATACTTACACGTGGGAAGTGAAGTGGCAGTGGCGTTATGTTGGTCGATGTAAATAACACGTTTTAAAAAAAATAAGTAGGTACTTCATTATCTTACAAACACTTATTAAGAATGTTATGGATCTCCGTTGGTCTCCTCTAGCACCGCTAGGACCGCTCAGGAAGTTTTGATGCGCCGCGCACCAAAACTTTCTGGTAAATGACGCTTGGCTGTGTGCGTGCGCTGATTTGTGCGCTAGTATGAAGTTAAAGTACTGGTTGTATTACTATGCTGTGCCTCTAGTCCGAATCGAAACCGAAATTATTCGTTATCCGAAATAAAATTCTATCCGAAACCCGTATAACAATTCCGGATAGGGGCGGAATTTAAATGAGACACGTTTTGATAGGTTTTCGCCGGCCGAGACCACGCACTAACTAGGGTGTCGCTCGTTGCTTGCATTGTTAACATAGTTTTTACTTCTCCATTTCTGTCATTCATTCTTGTGGGATTAAAATTGCAAAAAGTTGATTTAAAAAAAAAAAAAACCGACTTAAGTTGGCGAGCGCAGCTTATTGGTGGAATACCCCGGCAGACGGTGCTGCCTGTCTTCCGAGAGAAAAGTTATCGCGTGACACAAGATTCCTTAGTCCCCTTGTACGACATCCAGCGCAGAGCAATGGAGTGGCACAATTTTATTCTGCAGGCTACCATAGGGCAAATTTAAGGGCTTCCCTCGATTTTTCTGGGATCCCATCATCAGACCCAGACTTGGTGATATGGAACCACCTCGCAATTACCCTTTCAAATAAAAAAAATGAATTTGATCATACGTGCTTATAAAATTTAAGGGTTTCCCTA
This sequence comes from Hypsopygia costalis, assembly GCA_937001555.2. Classification (NCBI taxonomy): domain Eukaryota; kingdom Metazoa; phylum Arthropoda; class Insecta; order Lepidoptera; family Pyralidae; genus Hypsopygia; species Hypsopygia costalis. The sequence continues at coordinate 22,222,917 of OW443338.2, read as the reverse complement.
GAATTCTTTGGCATTCCATCATCAGATCCTGACTTGGTGAATATGGGACCACCTGTCAATCATACCCTTTCAAATAAAAAAAGAATTAAGATAATCGGTTCACAATTCGCAAAGATATCGAATAACATACATACAAATAAAAATATTCAGTCGAATTGAGAACCTCCTCCTTTTGAAGTCGGTTAAAAAATTTAAGGCTGATGTTATGGAAGACGATTTCCATGAATTGACACCGAAGGAGCGTTAGATATACAACCTAGTCCGATGATGTCCGTGTCGGCACCTGTTGGCTGTCGCAGAATATCGGCGCTGTGATTATACAGCATTAATAGCCGAGCGTTGCATGGCCAAATTAGCATCATGAATGAGTTATGAATTTAACGTCACATTAACTATGTTATATGTTATTGTGTATTGTTTCCTCATACTGTGATGTTAATTAAATACATTTTCTTTCTTTCTTTCATATATTTCCCCATGATCCAAAAGTTCCTTCTCATGCTTTGCTGATTTTGCTGGATTTTGGAACAAGTTTCTCAGAAATCAGAATGGTGGAAATTAAAAAACACAGGTATAAATTTATGAAAATTTATTTTAGTACTGAAAACGAATTACATTTAATAAAATTAAAAAAAATATATGATGGTTGGTGCTGATTTTTTGCATGTTTTGCTGACATGAATTATTAATTAAAATGTTCATATAAGACGGCGAACTCACATACACACACTCACGGACCCCCAGGGGGCTATAAAATTACTGAAAACGTACCACTCTTGAACCAATCTAACTAAATACTAACTAATCATAACTACTACATACAATATCTCCATCGCTTCAAGATACCCGACAAGAACACCTATCCCTGTGACGAAACGTCCGAACAAAACTGGAACATCTTGTGAAACACTCCCAATTTCCATCGAGACAGATTCAACAATGAAACATGCAATCACCTCTGATTGGACACCTAGGCTGTTCTACTTCTACTCCAGCGTTACTAAACCTTTTCCGATCTGCAGACCCCTAGAAAATCTTAAATTAAACAAAAAACACAGGTATAAATTTAAGACAATTTATTTTAGTACTGAAAACGAATTACATTTTATAAAAATTAAAAATACTGATTGTGATGGTTGGTGCTGATTTTTTGCAAGTTTTGCTGACATTATTTATTAACTTAAATGTTCATATAAGACGGTGGACTCCCATACACACACTCACGGACCCCCAGGTGGCCGCGGACCACAGTTTGAGAAACACTGTTTTACACTAATCCATTGGTCAAACGTGTTAATGGATTAGATTTCATTGCAGAGCACCTATATGGCATCAAGGAAGTAATCACCGAAGAGACAACAATAGAAACTTTCATCCCCATTTTGACGAGCCCGGTGGTCCAATGGCTACTTTGGCTCTCAGGTCGCGGGTTCGATCCCCGCGCAAGACAAACATTTGTGTGCATAAACATGTATGTTTGTCTTGGCCTGGCCTAAAAAAAAATATTTAAGTACATTTATCAATTGTCTAGTACCCATAGTACCTACTACAAGCTTTGCGCTTAATTTGGGACTAGATGGAGCTGTCTAAATAGTCCAGAAATATTTATTATTTCATAGAAAAGATAGTACGAAGTCTTAAGAAATTAAGTATAGTGCGGGGGTGTAAGTGGCTCACCTCACCACGATCTTTAAAGCCAAACCCAACTTCACCTGCACGTGGTACACCCGACTACTGAATATATACTGCCGACGTACTGAATACGTACTGCCGACTAGCGAAAGGAGCTCTAGCAAAAGGTACACTTTTTTTTCAATAATACTATATTTTTTGTATTTTTAGATTGTGCTTTACTTTACCCATAAATACATATAAAATCCCCTTACAAATTGAGTCAGTCAGTAGGCATGTCTATTCTGTATAGCGTATCATTTTCTTCCAAGTCTAGTCTGCAACTTGCAGGCACACAAGTTGCAACAATACAATGGGCTTAGCTCAATGGGGACATGTCGTGGGCGCTTCTCGTCCAGTTCAATGTTCTTCGTAAGCCATTGTGATACTGCATGTTTCCTTTGTATGATATCCATTTGCTTTTCAGTATTGAAGCGGCAAAAATACGTCGAACTATCTCGCATACTACTCATTACACTACAATTTTTATGGAATTGAGGTCACGTTTTAGAAATAATTGTTTGATGGAATGTTGACGAATCCAAATTGACGGACGGTTTAGAACCTTTGAGTCTGAGAAGAGATTTTGCGTCCCTTTTTGTGTTCTACCGATTGTACAATGGAGTGTGTTCAAAGGATTTATTTGACATGATGCCCACGGCCTCCTTCTACTGCCGCACCGCTCACCATCGACAGGGCTGCCGTGTCAGGCGTAGGTCTTGTATCTTAAGATACATGAGTTACGCGTAACAAGTGTTATTCGTATTTTTTTAGCCTCCTCTATCCAGTCCTATTGATACTTTTTTAAAATCTTTTACCGATTTTGCATACGCAGCTGTCACACAACTCATGTAACTATGATTTTGGCTGCTATTATCATGGGTAAATCTTGTATCATATACTTAACAGACATATTCAGGACAGTTGTGAACTCTTCAGTAAAGCCCAACTCTGGTAACTAGCTAGTAATACATGAGTTAGCCGTGACGGATGCGCACAGGCAGCTACGTTCGCTCCGTAGAAACAAAAGCTGATATCCATTCTTAGCCTCGTAAGCTGTCGTTAATGGTGAAAAACTTTCAAGATCAAGAAGATAAGACCGCTCATCAATTTCTAAACACTTTTGAATAAAATCAGGAATTAACAGGTCAATAATTTGTTCATTATCTAAAGAAACTACACCAATATTATATACGGTATTGAACAACAATCACCACCAATTGATTTCGAGCAATCGTCACCAAAACAATACACTGAACTTCAGCCTGACCAAATACTTTCAAATACGCTGCCAAAACTTAAGAAAGAAGTTTGGTCGATTTAAATGAAAACATGGAGTTTTCTGATACCTGATGGCTTCGTGCAGTCAATTTATCTTGATTTGCTGAAAATGCTGACAAGGCTATCTTACCCAGTCAAGATAATTCTATGTTAAATAAGGTATCAACACCGACTGATCCTTCGAAAACCATATTTGGTCAAGCACAACAAAAAATGCTATAAAAAATTTATAGACGAAGAAAGAGAAGAAATATGGTTAAATTTTAGAGGATTCAATAAGTAGGAACAAAGAAATTTTATCTCTAGACACGTAAAGAAAACAAAGAAATCTCTACACAACAATAGAAAACTCTAAACTTTTAGAAAGATTAATTCTAATTTCTAATTTTTATTAATTTTAATAGTCCAAGTGGACTAATAGAAATATTAATTCTAATAGTCCAAGTCAACGTATTATTTCATCTAGAGTTTTCTTTTGTTGTTTATAGAATGTGCAAAGTATTTTTTTTTCAAATACGCTTGGATTATTAATGATGATATAATAACTGTACTAAAAGCTAATTTTAAAAGCAGTATTACTGATGTTGATGAGTTACCAGCAGCATTGTCGAGTCAGACCATGGAATTCATTTCCAGAAGAATATAAGCCAGACCGTTAAAGATTACATAGAGAAGATTCGTCCAACTATATCACATTAGAACTAAAAATATAAAAAATCTTTATGACGAGACGTTTACATTATTAGTGATTAATAACATTAACATAATTAAGTAGAAATAAACGATTCATTGCAAAACTTTTTATTTTTAGGAATGAATTATCTCATAATAGTGTTAAACCAATTTCTGGTAACTAATACTTAACTGAGTTGAGGAAAACACTCCGTGTTAGATTTGTAGCAGCTAACTCACATATCTTAAGATACAGAGCACCTCATAACAAGCATTGTATGGAGAGCTTGTCACGCCTATAACTGTTATTGCGTTTAACTTGTTATATATTAGTATAAAAAGAAATTTGAATATTGTCCGATGTTTGTCACATATTAATACGTCTGATTATGTAAAAACATTTGATTTCAGGCTTCTATATATTCAACAAAAACGAGAATATCTGAAAAAATCTTTAGAAGGCGATTTCTCAAAACTATGTTTCGTGAGATAACGGATATAGGTCTGACACGGCAGAGGGAATTCATCCCCACACATTAGAACCGAAGTGGTCACGTACTGTGCGGTTCCAGAGAAGTTTTCTTCCACTGCCTGTTGAGGTTTTCCCAGGAGACTACAGCATGGGGTTCTTCAAAAAGGGCGTTAAGAGGCTTCTACAGGGTCGGCAACGCGCATGTGATGCATCTGGTGTTACATGCGTCCATAGGCTACGGTAACTGCTTCCATCAGGCGGACCGTATGCTTGTTTGTTACCTTAGTGGTATAAAAAAAAGACTATATGTCATCATGATCAATTGACGAGCCGTTTGTCGAATGGCTAGACTCTGGGTTCGCGGGTTCGACCCCCGCACAAGGCAAACATTTGTGTGCATGATCATGTTTGTTTATATTGGTCTGGGTTCAGGACCTTCAGTAAGCTCAAGATCATTAATAATCCTCACAGCTCGTCTCAGACGATGGCAACAGTACTACATATTGTAAGGTTAAATCTATTTTCGCATATCAATAAGGTCCAATTTTACAAACTATTATTGAATTATTTTACTTTAACAGTACATACACTCAACAATTAATTTAATAAGTTGCTCAACGAATTTTGCAATTATTCTACTTTAAAAAGTCGCTCAATGATTATTATTTTAAAAGTCACTCAAAGATTTTTAGAAAGGCGGTTGAATGGAGGGGAGCCTTATACTGGGCATCAATCGGCTGGCGAGCGGGAAGGTAGTCAGTTCGAGAGCGGCCAGCGAGCCACAAGTTGGCATTTTATAGTTGTCAGTACAAAGCGAAAACGAACAAGTGAGAATTAATAAAATACGTTGAAACTGCAATTGGTGTTTTGGTGTCCTTTTATAATATGAGGTCGAACTTGTGCTTTGGAAAGCAATAGCGTTTCGCTCTATTGAGATCATCGAGTTTCTTTGACGCCAGCTTAACCTTTTGCTCTAAGTGACTTCGAAACTGGACGTCACAGGAGATCTTGACACCAAGGATCTCAGTGCTCTTAACGAAGTTAATTATGTGTCCTGGAATTGATGAGACACAGCAAATAGGGGTTTCTTAGCAGGTAGTTCTTAGCAGTGGTTGAATTGGACTATTCAGTCGCTCCTCGTCAGACACTTCAGTCAGACTCCAGTCAGTATCTGACCTATGTCGTGCATGACTGTCCTCCACTTGAGAGCACGGGCCATGTAATAAGTGTCCTCGGTGCTATCGCCCGCATGGCAATGAATACCCTCAATGCTTTGCGCAATCAAACGGATTAAATGCCGTTATTATTAATCAAATATTGGCAGCCTTATTGGAATGTAAGTGGTTCTTAAAGGTTCATCATCATTATCATCGTCAGCCTGTATCTACCCACTGTTGGATATAGGCCTTTCCCAATGCTTTCCACCACACGCGGTTCTCCGCTTTCGGCATCCAACCGCTACCAGCCACTTTTTTAAGATCGTCGGTCCACCTAGAGAGGGGTCGCCCTACGCTTCATCGCCCCATACGTCGCCTCCACTCTAGGACTTTCCTCCCCCATCTGACATCGCAGACTCGGCAGATGTGGCCAGCCCACTGCCACTTCAACTCGCTGACTCTGAGAGCTATGTCGACCACTTTGGTTCTTCGTCGAATTTCTTCGTTCCGGATTCGATCCAGGGATTGAATAACCGAAAAAATTTGGATATATCGGTTAAAGGTATGACGTCATACCTTTAAATTTCGATACCTTAAAGTAAAGGTATCTTAATAATTTCGGTATTGTAATATTCCGGTATCGTTATTTTTTTATAGCCCTGCCATACACTCGTCGAGTGGCGAGGGAAGTAGCGAGGGAAGTAGGCAGGAACGTAGTGTGGCCACGTTACTCGTCTTGCCGCTCGTCTTGCTCCTCGCCTTGCCCATCATTCCCTGTTTTGTCGGTTTTTTGGGCGCGAGTCAAAGGGACCGGCAACGTGCATGCGAGTGACCGGCCACATAATCGCCTCGGACGCATTCCGCATCGAGCGCTCGGGCGCGTAACACGCGTCATATTTTTTAAATCATGTCTGTCATGAACATTTCCCTATAAGAGTTGGTAGCAAAAAAGAAATGTTTGATGGCATCTTTTAGACCGTTAGTCCATAAAAAAAAGCTTCGTTTCGCTATAATAAAAATGCATATCGCGGACGCTGCCACAGCTTCAACGTCCATTGTATAGCAAAGGCGAATGTCCATGTGCGGAGCGTCGCGAATAATTGCGCGAGTAGAGCAGTGTGTGGGCAGTGAGGGAAACATCGCGGCAGCGCGAGGAGCAAGGCGATGAGCAGCGCGAGGAGCATAGTGTGGCGGCGGGGTTAGATATCTAAATTATAAAATAAAGGTTTTAAATTTCGATACCTTAAAGTAAAGGTATCTTAATAATTTCGGTATTGTAATATTCCGGTATCGTAATTTTTTTAGGTATCTAAATTATAAACTAAAGGTTTTCTTTCCACAATGTCGGCCGCATTGGTAGGTAAGTACTTGATCACACGCCAATGCTACCTACGTCGCGTCGTTGTCGCATCATTTTTTCGGTACCGAAATGGTTTTGGTTAAGGTACTGGTAATATAAAGGTATAATGGTACCGTAAGAAAATAAAGGTATTCTTCTTGTTTTACCGGTATCGTAACCACAATTCTCAACCGTTTTGGCTCTACCTTTAAATCAAAACGATATCACAGTATAAGTAATAGTACTAACGTACAGTATGGACACTCACTGCCGCTCTCACTAGTCGACCTCACCTCCCCTATGAGACCGATTTGGAACCGTTCGCAATGGATGCAACGTCCTACAAATTGACGTCGCTCGTATTTTATTCTCCATTCAGTTTAAAAGATGGGAGTTACTTGTGCAGTGGACGGATGTCTTAACACATGGAAAGTCAAAAAAAGAAATTTATTCGATCCCTTTGGATGAAATAAAATACTGATTTTTTATAAATTACCTAAAAAGCATGCGGCAGCCATAGTTTCATCATAACTAATTCACGTCTGTAAAAGTCAAAGTAGGATACAAGATACAATTAATACGAGATGAGAAAAGGATAGCATTAGATTTATATGTCTCAAAGAGCAAGTGAGCGCGCAGACGCGGAATTGACATTGCTGTCACTTGAGTTATGGTGGTTTATTGTTAATGTTTACAATTTTCTTAATTACATTTCAATGTTTATTGTGCGTGATGTGTATTGGTGATTGTGATGGTATTAGTTTTAAATTACGTTTGTTCTATGTGAATATGAAAATGAATCAAATCATTGCGCATGCATTTATATGAATAGTGAAAAGCTACAATTAGTGAGAATGAAATGGTTTGATCATTACAATGAACCGGTGTTCGGAAGGCGAACGTTTGATTTAGTGGTGATTAGAAAATATAAAATTTTGGGTAAGTTAGCAATGGCAATTATACAAGGCGTTTTGTAAATATTGGCTGAACTACTTATAATTTCGGCAATATAGAGGCCGAAAAAAAACCAAAATTATTTAGAAAGAAGTTTAATTACTTAATATATTCTTACAATAATTATTAGCCTAATCTATGTGACCGGCCCGATGGGTTGGAGCTAAGTGCGGCGCCGTCGTCGTCACGTAGCCTCGCTGGTTGCACGAGGAACTTGGTCAGCAGTTTCCGTCAGTTGCGTAAATCGGCCATGTTGTTACTAGGGCGATAGTGCCGTGTGCAGTGTCGTGCTACGTCGGCGATATGTATAGGGGCTGGTCGCGTAACTCCTCCCTCCTGAAGAACAGCAACTAAATTTTCTTAGAAAATGTTGCTGGACGGCAGCTACCCTTAGCTTCGTGTATTACTTCGTAGTTAGATTTTGTATTGTCAGTCGCAGGTTGTTCTTCCACGGCGGGGTTATTGCGGCGTTTTCTTAAGATTAGTACGATGCCAACGAGGGTGGTTATACCTGCTAACATGACGTAGAGGGGTATAGTTGTGTGATACAGCGAGTAAGGGTTTATGCTCTCTTCAATCGCGGGCTGCGAAAGTACTTTTTCGTGGATGCTGTGTAGTGATTTTAGGCTTATTGAGTTGGTTTGCAGTCGATGAGTTGTAATAGCTGGTGATTTTCCTTCGTAGCTTATCTTCTTGAGTTTCAGGGGTTGCCCCTCGACGTGATCGTAGTCGTTGATGATCGTGAATTCTTCGGCTCGTAAGGTGCAGTGCTCTGGTAATGTGACGAGATAAGTTCCTTGCAGTTCATCGTAATCTTTGCTGTCGCAGCTCAACAATACCTTGGTTGGTTTTGGGAAGAATATTACATAACTTCTATCGTCTAGTTGCTCCATAGCTCCTCTGGTGAACAGGATAGTGGTTAAATTGCAGTAACTATTAAGGGACTGTTTAGTAATGAGAGTATTAACACAGTCATTCTGTTCTTGAATTCGATGATTAATACTTTCAGTGCAAATATAAGTCGATCCAACCTTTGGGCATTCTGCCTCTATGTACATGAATGATTTCCCTTCGGTTGCTATATATGGGAAAGGGGGTAGGAGGATTTGTTGGTTCTTATTAGGGGCTAATACTAATCTATATAAACTATATGATAGCATAGATACTATTGGGAATTTAAAAACTATCACTAGTAGCCGTCCTGTAAAATAACAGCCCGGCTTTATTATATTATAATATTCTCGTAACTCTAAATCTAATACCCTTTGTTCCCCATAAAGTAACTTAATCTTATCTAGCATACTCCTAAGTACTACTGTGCTTAATAAAGAGTGGTGCATAACGGAATTACTAGTAAAGGCCAAGACATTTTCTATCCTATATAGTTCCTTGGATAAATCGTCTGTGTTTTCGCTTATAATAGTTAGTAGTTGAGCGAATTTAGCATATTTTATGAGATTGCTATCCCCGTAAGCTTCTTTTTCTAATAAAAGTTCTAGTGTGGAGTTAATTTTTTCTTGATTACGCATTAATTGAGATAATATGTTATTATGCTCAGTCATCCATTCTTTTGACATGCTGACGTGACTATTCATCTCTGTTATAATCTTGTGCTGATTGTCTTGCAAGGTTGCAATTAAGTTATTATATCGAACTGCATCTGAATAATCCAGGTTACCCGTAATGCTCTTTATTATAGACCCTATGCCATTAACTAAACCTCGTTTAGCACGGTTAGGCTCAAGACTTTTTAACTGTTCTTTTACATTGGTCAATTTCCCGTGAAGGTACTTTATTTGTAATTCATATAGAACGTAAGTGTCGTTGGGAAGTCTAGTTTCAAACTCGCTTATCTGTAAGTTAATTAAGTCGATATTGTCCTGTATATTATCAAGTCGAATAGTTTGTATGAAAGTATGGTAATGGTCAATAATTCGTGTCGACCCTAGCTTGAAGGGTAGTAGTCCTGGTCCGTCATTAAGACTGTCAAGTCTTATCTCCGTTGATGCTCGAACTAGCTGGCCCGCCAACAGAATCAGAATCCTGTAACAATTTACTGGCCTTAGGAACCCGTTTTATACGTGATTTGCCTACTGGTCCGCGCTTCTTAGAGGTATATATGTGTATGGGAAGGTCTGCTAGTACTTTATCTTGAGTATAACGGGCAGCTAACTTTTGGCGATTAGCTAGGGGATTTTTTATAAAAATCTGTTGCTGGGGTTGGTATTCTACTTCCGTCTCGCGGTCTTTATTTCTATTTTCTATAAGGGTCGTGCGATCATGCAGAGAGGACTCATTTATTATGTTATATACTTCCTTCATCTGCTCTCGGTGTGATTCTATATATTGTTGAAGTAGGTGTTTAGTTAGGTCTATACTAACGGGATCCCTAGGATCAAAGTGACCTCTTATAAGATCACAAGGTCTACACTTAGTAAAGCTATGGACAGAATTATTATAAGCTATAACCGCGTAAGGTATAAGATTTATTACAGGTTCTTTTTTGCGCTGAAGGCGAAGTAATCTGAGATGTTCTAACAGTGTTGAGTGGAAGCGTTCTATATTTCCATTATCATTCGGGCAATGGGGTAACGTTTTATGGTGGTTTATATTATGTAACTGAATGAATTCCGCAAATAACTGGTTGGTGAATTCTGGACCGTTGTCACTAACAATATTTAAGGGCAATCCGTGATGAGTGCCGTAATGGAGTATTCCCTGTATAACACTAAGAGCTGTGCCATCACGCAGGTGATATGCTTGTCCATACTTAGAGAAGACATCAATGATGGTGAGGTATTTTTCGCTCTCAATTGTAAGTAAATCCATATGTACGAGTTCAAACGGCTTTGTGGCTGGCGGTACAATATTGAACCGTTGCTTGATGGGATTTCGGTCGTATTTACCCTGACCGCAAATAGTACAGTCACCGATAAATTTCGTAATATGATCTTTCATTTTTGGCCAATAGTATCGTTTAGACAGAGAAAGATACGTTTCATTAATACCCCGATGGTTTGTTTTACCATTGTGGTATTTTTGGAGTATTTCTTGCTGACGTAAGTATTCTTTGACATTTTCGACTTCTGTTTTTGTAAGAACTAGGTTCATAGCGGAACTACGGAATTTATCTTGAATTATTGGTATAATATTGTACATGGCTAATGTTGGATTAATAAGTAGTCCGGTTTTTACTTTAGGATTGACGTACTCCTTTATAGAGTTTATTACGTCATCCTCCATATTTATATGAGATATTTGTACTACGGTACGAGTATGAGTCTCGAAGGGTTTTGAAACCGTAGGACGGCGTTTTATATCGTCAACCATGGTTAGAACTAATTGGCGATGGAATTTATTTAATGGCTCATCACTGATAGGGATCTCCAATATTGGATTTTCTTGGCTAGTATGTGCAGTAAGGGTGTCAGAGTTTTCATGAGAAGATGGTTTCTCTGAGGGATTCACCACTAGGGAACTAGTTTCCTCATTGTGAATTTCTATACGTGACAGTGCGTCCGCGTTGAGGTTACTAGTACCTTTTTTGTATTCAATTGTAAAGTCATATTCACTCAATTTGAGACGCCACCTAGTTAAACGCGAGTTAGGCTCCTTAATGTTAACCAACCACTGCAGGGGTTTATGGTCAGTGACTACTTTAAATTTACGACCGAATAAGTAAGGCCTAAAGTATTTAGTGGCCCATACGATGGCTAAGAGTTCCTTTTCGATAGTGGAATAGTTTACTTCACTGTCGTTAAGTGTTCTCGATGCATACGCTACGGGTTTATCCGTACCAACCGTACCCTGTGATAAAACCGCCCCGACTGCATAGTTTGACGCGTCGGTAGTGAGTATGAAATCTTGGGAAAAGTCTGGGTACCGCAGGATTGGGTCGTTGGTCAGAAGGGTCTTACAGTGTTCGAAACATTGAATATAATCCGGAGTTAAAGTAATCTTAGCACCCTTTTTGAGTCTGGTGGTCATGGGTTTTGTGATTTTCGCGAAGTCAGGGATGAATCGACGATAGTAACCTAAGAGTCCTAAGAAGCTTTTTATATCCTTTGTTGTTTTTGGGATAGGGTAATTCTGGATGGCATAGATTTTATCCGGGTTTGGTTTAATTCCATCTCTACTGATAATGTGGCCTAGGTAGGGTGTCTCTAATTTCAAAAATTCTGACTTATCCATTTGTATTTTAAAATTTGACTCGCGTAGTCTCTTAAAGACCTTTTCCAGGTTGACCATATGCTCTTGAAGAGAAGTACTGAATACTATTATATCGTCAAGGTAGACTAAGCAGACAGTGTTTTGTAGATCCTCCAAAACATTGTCCATTACGCGCTGAAAGGTCGAGGGTCCGTTTTTGAGACCCATGGGCATACGTAAGAACTCGTAATGCCCATTTTCGGCGTTAAACGCTGTCTTTGGGATGGATCCATCAGTCGGATCCATCTCAACCTGATAGAATCCAGTAGTAAGGTCGAGGGTAGAGAAGTACTGGCACTTACCCAGTTTGTCTAAGACGTCGGTAATATTAGGAATGGGATACCTGTCATCAATGGTCTTTTCGTTAACTTTCCGAAAGTCGATTACAAGTCGCCATTTTGGTTTACCCGAGGCATCGGCCTTTTTGGGAACTATCCAGATGGGAGAGCTCCATGCTGATCTAGACGCCCTAATAATACCCTGTTCTAGCATTTTAGTAATTTGATCTTTAATTTCCTGCCTGTATACATAGGGGTACCTATAATTCTTTGTATAAATGGGGGTTTCATCAGTGGTTTTTATGCTATGTTTAATTTGGTTCGTAAATGTGAGTGGTTCACCATCTAAATAAAATACATCTGCATATTGAGAACATAGAGATGTTAAATTCGCCTTTTCTTCCGCGTTTAAGTGCTCGGTACGTAAACGCTCTAGTACACGCTTTGCACGGTCGTTTCGTTCGTTACAGTTAGTACGCATGCACTCGGTAGTGTACAATTCCGCTCGCGCGGGCCGGTCAAGTGAGAAGATTACGTCATTCGGCGTCATATTTTCTACCTCTACAATACCGCGGTTATTACTCACTCGTGTCAAACACTCATGTATAAGACAGTTAGACAAAACTTGTCTAGGAATGTATGCATCTCCTTCTGATGTATAGATAGGGACTTTCACTAACTTGGAACTTCGTGCTGGTATAATATCTTCATATAAGTTTACATTTTGAGAGTTATAAAATAAGATAGGGTTATTTGCATTTTTGGTAGAGAGAGTCTGGGATTTTAAATCAATCTTTGCTTCCCAATTCCGGAGCAAGTCTAGACCTATTAACCCATCAAAATAGTTATGAAAGTTATATATGTATAATTTTATATTACTACTATCATTCAGTTCCGAGAAACACGGTAACGTGATAGAGTAGTTATCGCGCGTGGACGTATGCACATTCGTGACCTCGAATGGATCGTAGTTTAATTGAATGTCTGAATAATAACTTTTTACCGCGCTGGGGCTTATAAACGATTGGTTAGCGCCAGTATCTATTAGAAATTTAAGAGGGGGATTTGAAGTTTGAATATATGGTAATTGACGCTGCGTATGTAAATTAACCTCTATTTTGACCTTTTTGATTTGGTAATTTTGGGAAAATTTTGACTTGAAGAAGGTTGTGGCTCATCATTTTCGAGCTCGGGCATACAGTATTCAATTGGCGGTTGAATCACTTCGCAACCGCTCTCGTTTTGAGGGTCGTAGTGGTCATAGTATTCGTTCTGAGTCAAGTAATGCGGTCCGTCACGGTCGTCTGAGTAAGAGGAATAAGCTGCCTGATAAGTCTGGTAATTATAATCATCGGAAGAATAATAATCAGGGTAGTAATAATTGTTGTAGTAGTCACCATTGTCATTTACGCACTCATTAAAATTAATTTCACGAGATTTGAAGTAATTAGACGGAGGGGGGTTCCCGTGCTTCCTCCAATCGTGCCCGCCAGGAGGTAATGCTCTAGGCGTGAAAGATTGTATGCCGCTCATAGGTGTGGCGGACGGCGGTTGATTCCTAGGCGGCAAGCGGAATACATTACTACTAGCGCGGTAATTGGGCGGCGGTGCCCGGAACATTTGTTGAGTGCGTGAAGGGCCTTGGTGTGACGGATTAAATTTGAATGGTTGTAGTGGAGGCTGATTAGGCCTAAATACTTGAGCTTGCATGGGTGGAAGTCTCTGTACTGGTGACATAAATGGCTGAGACATAGGCATAGTAAATCCCTTAGTAGTGATTGGTACAAAATTATTATTAGCCATGGGTGGTACTTTCGGAGGTGGCACTTTAGGTAACATATCGTTACGCTGTTGCAAATACATTATATTTAGTTCCTCCTGTACAAACTCAAGCGCCTTTTCTATCGTAGGCGGCCGCATGCAGCGAATTCTTGACCCAAGAGGCTCCTTAAGTCCTCTAACGTATGCTTGCATAGTAAGCTTTTTGTAAAGCTGTCGCTTGGCTTCGATGGTAGTACCTACAGTCTCGTGTAAGGTCACATAAGTCATTAAAGTGCTAAACAAGGTCTGACAATGATCATAGAATTCTTGCGGTGATTTTTGACCTTGGTTGGCAATTGATAAATCATGGTAAAGAGCGGTCTCGTCCCGCTGGTCAGAAAAATTGTTAATTAAAGCGTCACGGATACCCTGCCAATTATCCGGAATGCCACTAATTATGGTTAATAATTAATTATGGTTGCCGCTGGCCCGGTGATTTTATTCAAGATCCCATTAATTAGGCACAAGTTGCCAAGTGCCCCACCTGCTTCTAAGGATATATAATCCGTGATAATCCTATCACATATACTAATAAAACGTGTTAAAACATTTGGGTTCCCATCAAATTCGGGAACCGGGCGAAGCGCCTTAAAAATTGTGTCAGGGTCATGCACCATTCTTAAATCCGGTTCGAACGGATCGTCAAATAAGGTACCTAAATCTAAATCACTATCTATTACCCTATTGGAATCTAACGCTAATTGCCTACGAGCCTGCCTAGTTGCAGTCTCGCTAGGACCCCTTTTATTCTTTAGAAAAATTTTGGCAAGGGTGTGAAACTTAGGAATTAATATAGCAACACGAATAAGATATATTCAATGCACTCACAATTTCATATTCTGGCTTCCTTCGTAGTTTCGATGGCTGGAAACGCTCCTCCTTTTCTTGCCTACTTCTGGTTCTTTTCTACTTGCTGATGGAGTCACGGGTACGCGTCGTTCGGAGGGAATAGCGGATACGCCGCGTTAATCGCTCGCGCGCGGTAGCGAAATCCCAAGATGTACCCTGGTTCCTAGCTACCCTATCAGTCAAGTATCCTACCGACTGCGCCACTTATAATTTCGGCAATATAGAGGCCGAAAAAAAACCAAAATTATTTAGAAAGAAGTTTAATTACTTAATATATTCTTACAATAATTATTAGCCTAATCTATGTGACCGGCCCGATGGGTTGGAGCTAAGTGCGGCGCCGTCGTCGTCACGTAGCCTCGCTGGTTGCACGAGGAACTTGGTCAGCAGTTTCCGTCAGTTGCGTAAATCGGCCATGTTGTTACTAGGGCGATAGTGCCGTGTGCAGTGTCGTGCTACGTCGGCGATATGTATAGGGGCTGGTCGCGTAACTAACTCAGTGTAGTGTATTTACTATGTTTTTTTTTATACTACGTCGGGTGGCAGACAAGCATACGGCCCGCCTGATGTGAAGCGGTTACCGTAACCATATTAACGATCGCAACATTAAATATCGCTCGCGCGCTGCCATCCTCGCTGCCAACGCAGCAACTCCATCCTCTCTGGTGACCTCACTCACTCGCAGGAACACAACAACCTTCAAGGAAATTGTTATTTGACTGCGGTATTCTGTGAGGTAGTCGCACCTCGCTTTTCGTCAGAGCCTCGTCTGTCAGTCAGCAGGGTGTACCCCGTGTAGGTAAGATTGACTTTGGTTCAAAGATGTTGATGAACCACTTACACCCCCTTACATGTCCGACTAATAATTGAATAATGTCAGCCCTAGAGAACGTCACTCAAACATAGGCACGTGTACAGACGTCATTTGGTTACTACATGCAAAAGCGCCATTTTTGTATGGAGTGGCCGGGGTTTGACGATATCGTAATTTTATACCAGTACCATACCCTTATACCTTTACCGCTTTCAATCCCTGAATTTCGATCCCTTAGAGAAACTCCAAGCATTGCTCTCTCCATCGCTCGCTGTATGGCTTTTAGTGTGTGAACCAGTCCAACGGTCAGCGTCCAAGTTTCTGTGCCGTTGGTCATAGTGGGGAGGACACACTGATTGTACACTTTGGTATTCGAGCATTGGGGTATATCTGCAATGAGGAGGTGCCGAAGTTTCCCAAAAGCTGCCCAGCCCAGTCGAATGCGTCTATCGATCTCTTTGTTGAAATTACTCCGGTCCAGCTGTTTTGTCGTGAAGGTTGTTGTGCAATATTTCATGTTGTGAGCGTTCATAATATAAATATTTCATGATATGGCTACAGTAACCGCTTCACATCAGGCGGCCCGTATGCTTGTCTTGTCCCTTATGTATGGGGAAACGAATTGATGATAATGATGAACAGTCAGCCGCAAACTATTTGACTAATGAAGCCACAATCTTATAATGGCGACATATATATAACGCAATCCTTCTATAACCGGCAGTCGTACAAAGATTTATTCTACAGCCGATACCATAATAACACACATCATTAACTCAGAGTAATGATTATTAGTTCGATAGGATTAATTATTTCTTCCAATAATATTCTCTTTTCTTTTTATAAATAACCTCTTCAGCTATATTCTGCAGATATCTGTTTTATCTGTATATATAAAAATGAATGTCCATTTCCCTATGATGACACTGGGAAATGGACATTGACGAATCACGCGTTTTGTTGTAATTGTTATTGTCAGGAGAAGGTTCTTATGATAGAAAAAAGAAATAAAGTTGAGCGGAATATGAGAAAATTCAACAAAAATTGAATCACCATTTTACATATCACCATATTAACTTTTCTAATATAACTTCATGGCCTTTGACAACATTTGACAGCAGACGCAAAACCAATTAGATTTTTTTTTAATTAATATTGTGTGACAAGCTAGTGTCTGATGTAGGCTTTAAGAAGCCTGTATTACAGGTCACCAGGTTCTCACCTCCCAGTGCAAAAAAATCAACATTAATCCCTTATATTATAAGATATACTGAATACTGGTGTTTGCGCTAATACAATAAAGTGACATACGAGTATAAATTCATAGAATTAAATATTCATAGTTAGGAAGACTAGCTGACCCGACAAATTCAAATTAATTATTAATGAAAATGTAACACATTACTGTCGAGTTACTTAGAAACCTAATACGTTTAATTATCATCATTATCATCAACCTGTATCTACCCACTGCTGGATTCCTTCTGGATGGCTTCCCCAATGCTTTCCACCTAATACGATCCTCCGCCTTCTGTATCCAACAGCTTCCAGCCGCGTTATTAAGGTCATCGGACCATCTAGAAGAGGGCGTCCAACGCTTCGTCGTCCTACGTTTAATTAAACATATTATAATTGAATATATTTTAAGAGTTATTTTTTAGTAAAGGTGGAGAATATAAAAAAAAAATGGTTGTCAGCTTTTAATTAACCTAACAATATTGTACTTGTTGATAATTTTGAGGCAACTAACTAGGAGCTAAAAACCATTATTTTTTATATTCTCCACATCATTTTCTTTCAAATTACTTAAAAAAATATAATTTACTTAAAAAACATTTAGCTGCAATTCTTAAAAAAACATTACTTATTTCAAAATACGAAAGAGTTTTCAGATAATTTCATAGCTCTACAATTTTTGTTTAAGATTCACATAAATTTTGACATAAAAATTTCCTCCACTATGTGCATAGCTTCCACCCGCGGCTGCGCTCACATTTACTTTTTTTTTTTTTTAAGTATCCTATGTCCTTCCTAATACCTTTGAGAATATGTGTACAAAGTTTCATGACGATCAGTTGAATAGTCTCAGCGTGATAGCGTAACAAACAAACTCACATTCACATTTATAATATTAGTAGGGATAAAGGCCTAACTTTTATAATTCGCTTATTAGACTTTTACAAAATCTGATTCTAAGTTTAACATTTCTTGTAGGATGTTCACTGAAAGTAACCATATTTTCAAAAATGTTTTACGAATTAGGCTATGACTGTCCTTCCGAATACATTTGAAAATATGTGTACAAAGTTTCATGACGACCAGTTGAGTAGTTTCGGCGTAAAAGCGTAACAAACTCACATTCACATTTTTAATATTATAAAAGTAGGGATAATGGCCGAACTTTTCAGCTTATTTATAAAAAAAAAAAAAAGTTATTTTTTTACTACGTCGGGTGGCAGACAAGCGCACGGCCCGCTTGATGTGAAGTAAAATAGCGCTCGCGCGCCGCCACCTGCCAATGCAGTATCTCCTTCCTTTCTGGTGACCTCACTCACTCGCAGGAACACAACAATCCTCAAGGGAAATGTTAATTAGCTGCGGTATTCTGTGAGGTGGAGGTACATTCCCCAGTCGGTTAGCTTACAATTACGCTCCCTACCTCTCTTTTTTAGGGTTCCGAACCTCAAAAGGAAAAACGGAACCCTTATAAGATCACTTTGTTGTCCGTCTGTCTGTCTGTCTGTCTGTCTGTCTGTCTGTCTGTCTGTCTGTCTGTCTGTCTGTCTGTCTGTCTGTCAAGAATTTCTATATCGAGAATGCGTGGAGGTATCAAGCTGAAATTTGAACTGTATACTCAGGTCTACGGTTCCATGAAGTTAAAAAAAAATCAAACTGCTAAGTTTACGTAGAAAAAAGTTACGGCCGTTTATTCAGCAAAAAACGCATATTTCGACACACTCAAGGGAATCAAAACCTATAGGGTACTTCCCGTTGACCTAGAACTATGAAATTTGGCAAGTAACATCGTTATAGACTACAAGTACAGGAATAAATCTCAAAACTATACATTTGTAAATAGATCTTAAAAAATAGGGGGTCTATATTTTTTATAGGGTGTCAAAATTTCAAATTAAAACTACTAGTTCAAATGGGGTATCATATGAAAGGGCTTGATGTACACATTGCAAAATATATTTTATTTATTTTTTTCGACGCATTATTTCTTATTTATAATGAAAAATATCAAATTTAATAATGATACTACGTACCTACGGAACCCTCGGTGGGCGAGTCCGACTCGCACTTGTCCGGTTTTTTTTTTTGAAGAGTGTGGGGTTATAGAGGATGACCAAGATTTATATAAGCCCCTTTAAAAAAAAAATAAAAAAAACCTCTCTTTTCGCCAGAGCTTCATTTGCCAGTCAGCAACCCTTACCGCATGTAGGTGAAGTTGGCTTAAGTTCAAAGATGTGGATGAACCACTTACACCCCAAAGCACACTTTCACAAAATCAGATTTTAAGTTAACTTTTATTTTAGGCTGTTCACTGAAAGGTACCATATTTTCAAATGATTTTGACGAATGGTACTATGACTGGCTGTATGACGACATCGCTATATTCAATTACATCTCAACATTCACGTACACGAGTCTCGGTTGAAGAAATTAAAGGGAAGAATATATTCCACTATTACTTATACCACATGTTGACTGAATCTATTTGTAAGGTTCCTCCATTCTATATTTAGGTTGTTTACCTCGAGCTTTACAATGCTTTTTTTATATTACGTCGGGTGGCAGATAAGCACACGGCCCGTCTGATCTGAAGCGATTACCGTAGCCATATTAACGCTCGCAACATAAAATATCGCTCGCGCGCCGCCACCCCCGCTACCAACACAGTATCCTTCCTTTCTGGTAATCAAAAAAATCCTCATGACCTACACACGATCATTTGAGGAGTTGAAAAGATTAAGAAATCGTTGATCGATTCCTTAAGCCTAAATGTCGTGGAAGTTTTATTACCTACATGAATACAATATGAAACAATAAAACCTTAATTGCTATATGAGTCTGCTCTGCATAATAATTATATCTAACATGAATTCACATAACTCCAAAATAAGTTAAATAAAAATAAAGTTTAAAAAACTAAAACCCGACTACTAAAAACACACTCTAAAAAGTACGAAACAAGAAAATAGTCTGCCCTGAAATTATTATGTACATACTACAAAACAATTACCGACTTTTAAATAAACAACTTACTTACACGTAGTAATTTTAACGTAGTTTTTTATACATCATACGGATTGTAAATACATATTTATAATACATAGAAAACACCTAAACCATGTATTGGTTTAGGTGTTTCATATGTATATATAACAGACATGTTCATCCACACAAATGTTTGCCTTGTGCGGGAATCGAACCCGAAACCTCGGAGTCAAAGTAGCTATTGCTAGCCATTCGACCACTGGTCTCATCAATTAAATTATAGTTTAAGATATCAGGAAACATTATTTTGAATCGACTGTCTGAACAAAATTAATGTTACCGTCAAGGTTCACAGAAAGTGAACCTTTCACCGCCCGCTGAAGGTCTCAAGCGCCCACAAGGGGGCGTTATCGCCCACTTTGAGAAGTTTGAGAACGACTGCTTTAGAACTTTCTGTCAAGTTTTCCCCAGAAGACTTCTGAGGTTCTACAAAAAAAGCGTAAAATGGTTTTGCAGAGTCAGCAAGGCGTGATTGATGCCTCGGTTTTTTTTTAATAAGAGGGGGGCAAACGAGCATATGGGTCACCTGGTGGAAAGCAATCACTTCCGCCCATGGACATCAGCAACACCTAGCGGTCGCCGATCCGTTGCCAGACTATACTTCTTCCTTTATTGCTTTACTGTGCCGCTGATGTCGCAAGCGTCCTCCACAGACCACCTTATAGGCTGCGTTGATTGCTTGTCATCAGACTGGCCGTACGCTTGTTTTCTACGGTGGTTTAGCTAATAGAGGTAAATACTAATTAATAGTGTAAATTGCTCACTACGATCTTTGGAACCAAAGCCAACCTCACCTGCACGTGGTACACCCTGCCGGTTAGCAAAAGAGGCTCTGGCGAAAGAGTGGTAGGGTACAGTGTATTTGTAAGCGGCCCGACTGGGGAAGTACCTTCACAGTTTGTTGAGTTCCTGTGAGTGAATGAATCGACGAAAGTAACACACGTCAAACAATGGAGCGCTTCGGTTTGTTTGTGAGATGTTATTATCATTAGATGATGGCTCGCGGTTGGACTGGTGTTCTGTTCTAAGTTCTGTTAGTATTATTGTATGTTTCTGTATTATGTGTGTTGTATAGGCCAGGGAGTTGTGCTCTACGTCAGTATGCCGCAAACTTTTAGTGTTTAAGGTATATCTAGGAGAAGTAAAATTTTTGGAGGTACACCAAAAAAATTAATAATAATAAATAAATAAAAAAAAGAAAAATCTGTTTTTATTTGTGAAAGTTTTTTTCTTCTGTCTGTCTATTTAGCATTATGAGATAACCTTATTTTTCTGAGGCACACCAACTAACGACCACGGTACACCAGTGTGCCGCGGCACACACTTTGAGGAACACTGCTCTATGTCACACTCTCTCATCTCTAATATCTTCAATTTAGCAGCTAAAATCTCTACTTTGTTATCCATTATCTCCATACACCAACTTGGAGACAAGTATATAAGAAGACAACCAGCTGAGCTCTTTTTCACCTTGTTTGTATTTATTCTGTTACGCCCGTATAATATTGCATTCACAAACATTCATAACTGCAAATAAAATGTGGGGTAAAATGACGCCCACGCGATTACTCACGTTTCACGGAAAGGCGCAACCATTCTAGTGTTAATATTGAAGTAGAATGAACGAAAACGAAAAGCCCGCACTTATGAATAATAGTAGTAACTTGTCATGACATACGGTTTAGTATAGATTACAAATGTTGGGCCGAAAGATGCCGTGAAAAACGTCTTCACTCATTCGAAAGGAAAGGACGTGGGGAGAAGCTATCTGCCACAAAAATGGACAAGATTCGTAGCGATGCGAGGGAAAGTTTGAAAGTGGCATTTTGATTGGTAGCTTGGAAGCCATGGGCTGAAGCCGCCATTTGTTGCCGGTATATAG
Source organism: Hypsopygia costalis (assembly GCA_937001555.2). Classification (NCBI taxonomy): domain Eukaryota; kingdom Metazoa; phylum Arthropoda; class Insecta; order Lepidoptera; family Pyralidae; genus Hypsopygia; species Hypsopygia costalis. Next base: position 22,201,237 of record OW443338.2, on the reverse strand, counting down.
ACATTTATATTAGGTTGCCTTTTCCATTTATATAATATATATGTTACTATTATTACAAAAGCAATTTATGGTATGTATTTATGTAATCTATTTAAACGAGCTCTAAGGAGTAGTTTAATAAATTGCCCTGAATGGGCATTGTAATAATTTACTGACTAAATTGTTTTGCGTGTCGACTGCCTTTTTGTAATTAGGTATATCGAGTTTGTTGTATTAAATGAAATCAACAAAGTGATTATGATAATAATACTTGTATTTATTACATATTTTATCCTTATCGTGGATCTCATACATAATGTCTTAAAAACTATAAACAGTATTTATGTAAGAGGCATGACTTTGGGACCATGTAATTTTTTTTTATATGTCACCTGGCGAAAAGCCACCGCCCGTGGAGATCGGCAACACCAAGGGGTCGCCGATCCGTTGCCAGCCTTTTAAAGGAAATAAAGTCTCTGATCTTGAAGGCTCCCATGTCGTAGTTGTTCGTAAATACCGCTGAGGGAAATTGATTCCAGAGTTTCACCATTCATGGCATAAAATGTCTTAGGAAACGTACTACAGTAGATCGCCAATTATCAAGATGATATGGATGGAATTTTAATTTATGGCGTGTTGAACGAATTATGGCGCGTAGTTTGTCCAATATTTAAGAATTGAACCATCAATTCTGTCCGCCATTATTAACAGGAGGTTGTTGGAGCTGCCGCGCACCTTTCGCATCAGTGAAGCCACCCGTTTCCGAATAATTGCCGCGAATCCATCCGTGTGCATCTGCAAACATTGACACATTACAAGTGCGGGGCAGTCCCAGCAGCATTCTAAACGCAATATAGTGTTTTACTGCAGGACGCTATATTTTGAATATAGTTGATCCATAGGCAGCATGTATAGCACGATTCACAGAACGCTTCGAATAAAGTTATTTTTACAAAATCAGTCGTCGTCAACCCTTATTCATCCCACTGCTGGGATACGGGTATCCCCTCTATCGAAGGGGTTTAGAGCATATTCCACCACGCTGTTCGACTGCGGGTTGGCGGAGGCCAGTGTTTTCAAGCCGCCAACACATACATTTTTCAAACTTCTTCTCAGTCGGACACTCTTGGCAGAGTGGTCGTGATCATGGGCAGGTCACTACGAATGGCGGCTCCTGTTATATTTCTCCATTTGGTTCTGTTGGAGGCATTGTGGGAGCATTCGGACATGGAGGACCTTGTGAGAGACTTAATTAAATCTCCCCACCTGGTTGGAGAGCGGCCGCGAGGTCTCTTGCCTTCCACCTTGCCCTGGACTACAAGACGCTCCATAGAATTTTCTTTTCGGGTAATATGGCCGAAGAACTTCAGTATACGTATTTGCACAGTCGACGATAACCTTTCTTTAATATGAAGTTCCTTTAAGATCGATGCATTGGTTCGGCGAGCAGTCCACGGAATTCTCAGTAGGCGTCTCCAGCACCACATATCCAGGGCATCGATTTTTCTCCTGTCCTCAAGCCTCAGGGTCCACGTCTCAGCTCCGTACAGAAAAATTGGAAAGACGAGACTTCGCATCAGTCGCACCTTAGTGTTTTTAGTAATTCTGCGATCTTTCCAAATTTTTGCGAGCCTTTCGACAGCAGACCGCGTTACAGCACAACGCCTACGTATCTCATGTTCACACCCCCCGGCATTGGTGATATTGGAGCCCAAGTAAATGTAGCTCTGGACGACATCACAGTTGGCGATAGTTTTAACAGATGATTGGTTGTTCTCGGCCCTGTCCACTATCATCATTTTGGTTTTATCACGATTGATAGTGAGTCCAAAATTCATACTGTTTTTCAAACTTCGAATCAACTTATTACATCTGGCAGCTAACGCCCTGTATTCTCTCTATAATCATCTTTTATCTCTATATCGTATCATCTTTTAACGACGCAATTACCCAGTTACTTATGTCTATTATTTACTCATGTGTTTTTTTTACACCTACACACCTAATTCATTGTTTGAAGATATTAATGTTATTTGTACAAATATATAATGTTTATTTTATGAAACCCAACTAGATGTTTGTTATTTGATTTGATGGTTACGATAAGATAGAACAATATGTCAATTTATTTTCATTATAACACAGTATTACAGTATTTTGACGAGCTTGGTGGCGTAGCGGTCAATGACGCGGCTTCGACACCAACGCTCGTGGGTTCGATTCCCACACAGGACAAACATTTGTGTGCTTGAACATGTCTGTTTGTCTTGGTCTGGGTGTTTTCTATGCATCATAAGTATGTATTTACAAAAAAAAATGTTTATCAGTTGTCTAGTACCCATAACACAAGCTTCGCTTACTAGTATAATTCAATAGAAACGCATAATTCTATAGAATTCTCACTTAAATTGCCAAAGTCCATAGCAGTCCCGGGGGTAAGACTACGGCTGTATTGCAACTCACAACGAATTTAATCAGAAGAAATTAGTAGAATAAAGGAGCTTTTGGAATTTTACTTCTGGGTATGTCGGGTATGGTCGCTAGTCTATCCAGATTAATAAAATTAGACTGTCTGATTGTAATATTAATGTAACCGTTTTTTATGGATATATACATTTACAGTTTTGTCTGTCTATCGGTCTATTTGTTCTGGCTATTTTCTGAATCGGCTAAACCGATTTTAACGAGACTTTCACTGGCAGATAGCTGATTTAATAAGGAGTAAAGTTTTTTACTACATGCATATGGATGTATACATTTACAGTTTTGTCTGTCTATTTGTTCCGGCTATTTTCTGTATCGGCTAAACCGATTTTGACGAGACTTTCACCGGCAGATAGCTGATGTAATAAGGAGTAACTTAGGCCACTTTTATTTTAGATATTTTATTTATTTTTATTAATATAAATTAAAAAAAAATAAGTATTCCGCGCGAACAAAGTCGCGGGCACATCTAGTATAACATATCTACATAGAGAGTATCTAAAGCAGACTACTTCTACATAACTTTAACATCGGTACATATAAAATACTCAGATCTCGATCCTTCTATAGTAAAATAAACTAGTATAGAAATAGAGGAATAAAAATACAACTCAAACAAGCATTCAGTGAAACGTTTCATATGTAAATAGCCCGTAATCTGTTCGAGCTCGCCCAACGCGCCGGGCGGGCGGGCGGCGCCATCGATCCCCGATACATGAACATCCTTAACTTCTAAACTTATTCCCTCTAAACAACAAGCTTCAAACTCGTGTGTAACATATACATGTCTTATTCCCTGAAACAAAATACGATTTAATATTAATGTTGATCACGTTTCAACAACGACCGCAACTTTATATATTCCATGAAAAAGTTTAGTGCCAAGGAATTATTATTGGGACGCTGTTCTAATAAATCTGTACGGCATCATATAGGGGTGTAAGTGGTTCATCTTTGAACCTAAGCCAACTTCACCTGCATGCGGTACACCCTGCTGACTGCCAAACGAAAGTCTGACGAAAAGAGAGGTAGGGAGCGTAATTGTAAGCTACTCGACTGGGGAAGTATCTCCACCTCACAGAATACCGCAGCCAACTAACAATCCCCTTGAGGGCTGTTGTGTTCCTACGAGTGAGTATGTCACCAGAAAGGACGGAGATGCTGCATTTTCAGGTGGCGGCGCGCGAGCATTATTTTACTTCACATCAGGCGGGCCGTACGCTTGTCTGCCACTCGACGTAGTAAAAAAAGAAAAGTCTAATAAATAAGCTGAAATGTTCGGCATTTATTCCTACTTTTTATAATATTAAAAATGTTAAAAGGAAGGAGATGCTGAGTTGGCAGCGGGGGTGACGGCGAGCGTGCGATATTTAATTACATGGTCAAAATAGCGCTGAAAGATTGTATAAATGTCCATACAGAATTCGGGGCTGTTGAATGGTATAAAAAGCGGATATTAACTATCCTACTAGTAACTTATACCGATTAAGCCAGATAATGAAAATTCGGAGTTGCGACGCACGAGGCATAAATTTTCATAAATTCCGTAGAACTACCAGGCGGCGTACGTGCTCCGGTCTACGCCGCAGCTATCGCCTCGTGAGTGGCGACTACTGAATGTAAGGATTTAATATTAATAGTGTCATTAGAATATTAATAAAGTGTACTAAAACCAGAGCCGCACTTTCCTTTTTAATTTTCTGAAGTAAATACTTCTTTATCGGCGGTGTGCTATTTTTGGGATGTGTAAAAAATGTTAAACTCGTGTCAGGACACGTGACCTGATCGAAAATTCGTAAGACGGAGGTAGAGTAGGACGCCGGCGCGGCTTAGAGTAAGTAATATCCCCCTCTCTTTCTACCGTGCGGCGAAAATGTATGCCTGCTCCTGCTGTTTATTCAAATGTAATATAAATTGTAGTGTTTGTGTACGATAGCGCAATAAATGAATATTGTATTTTACCACATAAATGATAGTACTTTTGTACAGATAAATAAAGCAATGCGTGTGAAATTATACCCTAACCATTCCAAAATATTCAAAAATGCTCAACGTTCAAGTTTTCACTTCTGCCGGCACTCCCAGAGTGCAACCCGTTATTTTACCACGTGGGGTGGCAGATAAGATAATTTTTTTACTCCACGATATTTTTTTACAATTTTTTTATACTATATAGGTTGACAGAGGAGTATACGGCCTGGTTGATGTGAAGCGATTACCGTAGCCATATTAACACTCGCAACATAAAAACGCAGCAACTCCTTCCTTTCTGGAGACATCACTTACTCGCAGAAACACAACAACTCTCAAGGGAATTGTAATATTATGTATATATGTAGTGAGTGTAACTATAAGCTACCGGACTGGGAATGTAAGTACCTTCACCTCACAGAATACCGCAGCCAAATAACAATTCTCTTGAGGGTTGTCGTGTTCCTGCAAGTGAGTGAGGTCACCAGAAAAGAAGGAGATGCTGCGTTGGCAGCGCGGGTGGCGGCGCCCGAGCGATATTTTGTGTTGCGAGCGTTAATATGGCTACGGTAACCGCTTTATATCAGGCGCGCCGTATGGTTGTCCGTAGTATACCACCGGACGTAGTATGAAAAAAAAATATTAAGTATATAAAATAATAGTATAAAAAAAAATAGATAAGTCGTATAAAAAAGTATAAAAAAAATATTTCGTATCTGAAATTGCGACAATTTTGTAAAAAATGCTCTACTTTTCCCCTTCGTTTTCTAGAAAGTATTATGTATATGTACTTTATATGTGTATGTACTTTACAGAAAACGAAGGAAAAGGTCAACATTTTCATACGAAATCGACACAATTTTAGACACGGACTTTTAAAAGTAAATTGTAAGTATTTCTTGAAATTATTTTAACCAAAACTATATAAAAAAGTTAATTTTAATTAAATCAAATCTTGAGGTGCGTGGGTAACCGGCGGCGAGGTCTGACGCCCACTTGTGACGTCCTCGCCCGCACCTCTTGGTAAGGACTCTAAATATGGCTTTTAATTATTAATTTCTATATGGTGGTCGTCTAAACTGGATATGTTTTTATTACACCTAGACCATGTTTTCCCGAAAGTTTTCCCGGAATTCAAGGGTTCCGCAATCCGTCCAAAAATTAACAAAACATTCGTCGAAAAAAATGACTAGTTAGGCCCTATATAATAATTACAGCTGCTAGCGTTCCGCTAGGAAAAATATAAACATTTAGGGTTCCGTGGCAAAAAAATAATTGGAAACCTCTTACCTAGATGTCCACGCTGTGCTCGATGTTTTTTTAAAGGAAAACGCATTTTCCCATATATATATATATATATATATATATATATATATATATTTGTATATATATATATAACACATATATATATATATGTATACATAGAAAACACCCAGACCAAGACAATCACACATTCATGCACACAAATATTGTCTTATAATATTGTCTTATGAGGAATCGAACTTGCGACATCGAAGTCAAAATGGCCAACCGACCAACACCAAACTTACATATTATATGTACAATAATAGCTCATTTCTTTTCTTTTTTATACTACTTCGGGTGGCAGACAAGCATACAGCCCACCTGAAGTCAAGCGGTTACCGTAGCCATATTAACGCTAGCAACATGAACTATCGCTTCCGCGCCGTCCCTTCACCTTCGGTGAACCACCCCATCAACTCTTCCTGTCATCGCAAGTAACTCCTTTCTTTCTGCCCCCTTACCACCATCTCTTATTGCGATTCAATAGCTGAATGGAATGCTTATTCATACCAATGAATAAACGACTCTATTCCATTTGAAATAGAGTAGCTTATTCATTGGTATAAATAAGCATTCTATTCAGTTATTGAATCGCAATAAGAGATGGTGGTAAGGGAGCTGATGACCTTAAACACTCGCAGGAATACAACAAATCGTAAACCCGTGCCAAGCCAGGGCGGGCTTCGCACGGGTAGAAGATCAAAACACACAAAAGTCGGACTTTTTACGTTTTCTCTGCATAGAAACTTTCCTGCTTTAACGAAAATATGAAAATAAAAATTGCAGAATTGTTTCGAGATTTTTGATTAGCAACATACTCGACGATTCTTTTTATTAATATAAACTACTAAAAAAAAAGCTTTAGTATAAAAACGTCTTCAATCTTCAAATAAGCTTCAATAAATTCACATTACCCAGCTACAATAAAGTCTAGCTTATTCAATCTAGAAAGTAGTCTGAATAGACTAATTTAGAACAAACTGGTGCCTAATATAAATTGAATTAATTTGAGTATACCCCGAGCTTATTCAGGTTAGTTAGTTTGATAATTGAGTGACGTTCGTAGTAGGTACACTACTAAAAGTAAAAAGAAAGTTATACGTAGTTGAACTTATTACTTGACTAATCCAATCTATTTTGTAAGGCAAGATGTTGGACTCTCATATCCAATAATTAAACACTAATTGATAAACTCCACCCCTGCATTTCAAACACTATGTAATCACTCCAATCGCGGTGTGCACTGTGCGACGGGATGGCAACCGCCTTGCCGAGAGGCCCTCCGCCTCTTCGGGGACCCACGCCAGGCCGCGGCAGACTACACATTGTCCCCCCCATCCCTTTTTTTCCTCTAGCGTTCCGTTTGCGGTTTTTAAATCCATCGCGGCTAAATGTAGTTAGGCGGGCAGTTTTTAGTCAGTTAAAGCCTGATTCGCCCTTGAAAGGTCACTCTGGTAGCTACCAGGCTGATGGGGTGTCGAAGAGTATTTTCCGCCTGCCACACGCGCGTCGGGCGTTAAAAAAAATAGATGGATAAATCGTTTGTAGAATGTTTTTGTAACGATCAACATCTACAAATCGCCTGATGATACCTCGCTTAGAGGCGAAAGACATGTCGCAGAAACGACTACCTAGTAGTAATGCACTCACAAGAAAACAACAAGCCTTTTTGCCAGATCCTCGTTTGTCAGTCACCACGCAAGCAAACGGCCGAATTAATTTATGCAGGTGCTTAAATTAATTCGGCCGTTTGCTTGATTGTCACATTCTTGCGATCACTGCATGCAACAAATGTATCGCTCGAGTCTTGCTATTCCTGCTGCTAATGCAACATTTTACAATTATTATCATGCTAGCGACCTCACACACTCGCAGGAACACAGCTATCCTGAAGGGTATTATTATTGATTTGCAAATCTCTATGCGGTGGAAACTTCGGGCTCGACGTTCCCTACCTTACATTCTCCTGAGCCGCCTATGCTAGACGACAGGGTGCAAATACCAGTGAGGTTGGCTTTGGCTCTAATACTTACATCCTTAAACTTTGTTTCCTTTTCTGTGTAACTTAGATACTTACCACTGCCTAGGGAACGCGCTCCTTTCTCTACCAGTCACTCAACGGAAACGTCTAAACCAAACGCGCTTGCAAATACGTTGGCCTGCTATACGAGTAAGTTTGTAGTTATTCTATACTGTTACTATATTGATTCAGTACAGTTGTTATCAACCCTTATTTATCTCACTGCTGAGATACGGTACTCCCCTCAATGAAAGGGGTTTAAAGCTTACTCCAGCTCGCTGCTCAACTGCGGGTTGTCGGAGACCAGTGTTTTGAAGCGGCCTAAAGACCACTGACTTGGCTTAACGACTGTCATCTAATGACAACAGCCGGGACCAACGGCTTAACGTGCCCTCCGAAGCACGGAGGAGCTGAAGATAAATAAACCCATCCTGGGACAGGCTACAGCCGACGTTGCTTAACTTGCGTGTTCGATTAGACTGACACGCGCAATGACGCCATCGAGCTTCAGTACGTGCAAATGAAATAAAGCCGGTTTTATCGGATATCTCGAGCATTGCCCTCACTTCCGCCCTTATCTGCGTCCGTAACTATATACCTGGCCGCGACGCTATCAGCCATGTCTTGGCGGTAATAACGGCATGTTACCGTTTCGTACTTTTTACTCTATCAAAATTAACGGGAAAATATTATTTATTGAAATGTTGCCTCATTTTACAACTGATTGTAAAAAAGTAAAACTGATCATTTGACATCTCACCTATTAGTTGTGAAACATTGATTGTATGTACTAGCTGAGCTTCGCTATGTCATCCGCTATTTCGGTTCTTAAAGGCCGTAGTGTGATGTTGAATGTCGTCTTGAAATTAGCAATTATATGCAAAAAGAATTTGGCAAATCGAACCGATAGTTTTACTTTTTTTTTAAATGTGAGGGGGGCAAACGATCACATGGGTCAATTAGTGGAAAGCAATTACCACCGTCCATAGAAATCAATAACACTAAAGGGTCGCCGATTCGCCCCTTGTTGCCACTGTTGCCAGCCTTTTAAGGGAAAGAAAGACTCTGTTCTTGAAGGCTCCCTTGCCGTAATTGTTCGAAAATACCACTGACGGAAGTTGATTCCACAGTTTCACCTTTCTTGGCATAAATTTTCTAAGGAAACGTAATGTGATCGCCAATTATCAAGATGATATGGATGGAATTTTAATTTATGGCGAGTTGTACGACCGTGGAGAACTCAGGGGCAGGATTAGCGCTTTTAAAAAAACAAACGTGAACGGCTGGACCGATTTCGCTGTAAAAACCTCTTCACTTCAAAATGGGCATGTATGATACCCCTGGTGTTGCAGACATCTCATAGGTTGCGGTAGTTGTATATGTAACTTAGTGATATAAAAAAATGCCCTACTAGTATTTCTCACCGGAGCTTCGTTAGTTTATCAGCAAAGTACTCCAAGTTCCGGCGAAGTTGGCTTTGGCTCAAAGATGGTAAGGACCCATTTACACTGCGATAACTTTTGATCAATATAGTATTGAACAATACAACTATAAGAGAACCAATGGCGTGCGAGTTGAACTCGCAATTCAATAATTTTGTTCAATAATCATCATCAGGTCATTTTAGTCTCCACTACAAGAACACGACCCTCTATCGTCCGTCCCAGACAGAAGGAGGATTAGGCATACACTCCCCACGCTGGCCAGACGGGTTGGGGAGGCCTGATCGATGTTTCATAATGTATTTCCCTTAGTCGCCTTGTAATCACGTCCACGGGAAGAGACGGAGTGATTCTATTCTAGTCTGCCGGAAACCACACGGCCAATTGTTCAATAATATTGTTATTAAACTTTTGAAATATTTTTGTCGTGATAACGTATTATAAATCAATGAACGAAAGGCAGCAGGCACGACGAAAAAGCATGGCTCATTGTCACGTTTCGCCTGAGCCGAGCGTGCAAGCGAGAGCGCGGAACAAACTATCTCTCTTCCCTCCATCAGCCAACGTTATGACGTTATCACTTAAAATTATCGTCCGTAAACCGACTTTACTGACAACCATTTTTTTTTAATAAAATGTAAATAATATAAATATAAATTTGAGTTAATTTTCAATTTATCTTTATTGTATACTCAACACAATAAAGATAAATTTATGCATAATTAATTTAAAATTTTCAATTACATATTGTCGAATAAATCAATTTTGCACAATTAGTTTCGGATATCAAGCCACATAATAGATCCTTTTATAGCTTTTGTTATGAAACCCAATTAAAATTTAACGAAAGCTTCAGTAGATTTGCGTCAAAGGCAACACTGAATAAAAATGAAAATGCACACAGATGTACGAAAATACAGTTGAAATGGTACATAAACTCTTACTAGTATCGACCATGAACAAGCTTTGTTGGATTCCGGAATTAACAAAAATTTATCGACAAGTATGTAGTTTATATATGATGATATTAGTTTATATGTGATGCCCCTGGTGTTACAGGCGTTCATAGGCTACGGTAACTGCTTTCCATCAGGCGGGCCGTATGCTTGTTTGCCACTTTAGTGGTATAAAAAAAAAAAAAAAAAGCCTCCGCAACTCGTTTGGCCAGCGTAGGGAGTGTAGGCCAAATCCTCCTTCCGTCTAGGACGGACGAGAGAGGGTCGTGCTCCTGTAGTGGAGACTAAAATGGACCTGATGATGGTGAAGTAGTTTATGGTGTTAGTTGTTTATCAATATCTATTGTTTGTCACCCCAGGTAGTATAAAATTCAGTTAGTTAACGTAATATAAATAATAAATAAATATTGTCAGACAAATTACACAGCGCCATCTAGCCCCAAAGTAAGCGAAGCTTGTGGTATGGGTACTAGACAACCGATAAACTTACGTAAATACATTTTTTTTTTTGTAAATACATACTTATGATAGATATGATGAATGATATGATAGAAAACACCCAGACCAAGACAAACAGACATGTTCATGCACACAAATGTTTGTCCTATGTGGGAATCGAACCCACGAGCCTTGCTGTCGAAGCCGCGTCATTGACCGCTACGCCACCGAGCTCGTCACGTAGTAGAATGTCAACAATAAACATAATATACATGTTTACTTACATTATGTGGTTGTACCACTGTACAGGCTCAAAATTATACTTTCGTCAACTGGAGAGCCCGAGGGATAGATGTAAATATTAGAAAAATGTACCTACATCATGATATGCTTTCGCTTTTTTTCAATCATGTTACATTTTTTGTATTGTTAGATTGTGATTTACTTTACAAGATAAAATCCACTATATTTTTTTTACTATATTTTTTATACTTGGCAGAGGCATATACGGCCCTACCGTAGTCATATCGCTCACAACATGAAATATCGCTCATGCGCCGCTATCCCCGCTGTCAACGCAGCACCTTTCTTCCTGGTAACCTCACTCACTCGAATAAAATTTTCAATTCCACAATCTTCAAGGGAATTGTTGTTTGACTGGGAATAGGCTATTGGACCAACGTTTTTTTTCGGTTTTATATGTAAGGATAATAAAACCGCATAACAATAATAAAACCGCACGTGAAAGAATTACTTTGATACCAGAAAAATCTCTCGGGATATGTTAATTTAAATTAATTTCAATTTTGGACTTTCCCGAAAACGCTCCATACAACTATCTACTAGGTTATGACGTCACAAGCAAGTATTTTGTATACAGCAAATCAGAAATTTGTACGACAGCTATGTCAAATATTATATTACGTTTATGTAATTAGTATCATAATAAAAGTAATACTATTTTTTATTGCTTCTCCAATGGAAATATTATTTTTTAATAATTTCATACTTTTAAAATTGACTTTCCCGCCAAACTTTGATCGACCCTAAAATAAATTGGACGGAAGATATTAGAATGGAAATTTGTAGATCTTTATAGTTTTGTGTATTTTAAGATATTGTTAAATAGTTTATAAAATTTTTGAACATTGTCAAATAGCCTATTGGTATTCTGTAAGGTCGAGGTACTTCCCCAATTGGACACTTTGGACAGTTTATAAATACGATGTGTATATAATATAATACCATATCTCTCTTTTGGCAGAGCCTCTTTAGTAGGTATATCTTATATATATTGAGAGTAGGTTTTCGTAGCCCCACTGGACCTATCCAGTAGAGTTACTGTATTAGCAATTGGGGTAGCAAGCAATGCGCGAGGTTACTGCTTATAGTGCACTCATCCACCTATGGTAACAGCTTTGCATCAACCGTGCTGTATGCTTGCTTTCCATTCCCACAAAAAAAAAACTACCAAAAAGAAATCATCATTATCATCAGGTCCATTTTAGTCTCCACTACAGGAGCACAACCCTCTCGTCCGTCCTAGACGGAAGGAGGAGGATTTGGCCTATACTCCCCACGCTGGCCAGACGGGTTGGGAAGAAACGGAGTGATTCTATTCTAGTCTGCCGGAAACCACACGACAAAACAAAAAGAAATCATCGAACTAAAAAAGTATAAAATCAAACTCAGGAAGGTAACTACTGAAAGGCAAAAGAAATGCATCGTCAAAAGGCCCCGCGAACACATTCAATAGGGTTCAAGTGGAAAGATCAGAGTTGTTCACAGAGCGACAGCTACCGAAACGACTTATCCCGGCATTTTACATATATACTACCAGTAACATTCGCCTAGACGGATCAGGCGGGAAAGGATTCCGGATAAAAACGCCTGTTACCAACCAAGTCAATGGCAATCCCTTAATCTGCATGGTAATGGTACTATATCCACAGCGTTTCCCATTATTATATGAAAATATTTTTGTTGCGTCGAAACGGAGGCGACAATGAGTGTATAAACATTGGAATAAATCATTTGGGACCCTCATTTTATGAAGTAGATTGGTATTTTAGGCTGTGGGTTTTCAAAGGTTATTTTTGTTAGAGTATTAGTGTTGTTCTGGATGAAAACAATTGTGTTTTATGTTTAGAATATGAATGAGAAATGATATTTACACCACAAATATTATATGATAATACACTACCAAACTATATTACTCGTTGAGTAAATGATGTAATGAATGAAGTGATATAAAAATAAATCCCCGTATTCCTCGATGGGAATCGTTACTATAAATACTAAAAATATTTCAATGCTCAACGAGTTTAAGAGGCTTAATGCGAAGCACTAACGATTATTTTTCTCTGCAACATCCCTCAAGAAAATTGTATTTTAAGATCACTTACTCCACATTAAAATGTTATTGTTTATTAGGGTGTGCCAAAAAGTCGATATTTTTATTTTTTTTATCTCAGCCCACAATTTCGTAGAATATGTCGAAATAAAAGTCCTGTACAAAGAGCAGCTCGAAATTTTAATATAAAGAGGTTCTCCGACGAACCTGAAGTTGTGCAAACTATGAACGAATTTGGCAGATAAGTTGAAGAGGTTACCGTAGCCATATTAACGCTCGCGACATGAAATATTGGTCGCGTGCCGCCACCCCCGTTGCCAACGCAGCAGCTCTTTCCTTTTTGGCGATCTCACTCACTCGTAGGAACACAACAACTATCAAGGAAATTGTTATTTGGCTGCGTTATTCTGTGAGGTGTGAGTACTTCCCCAGTCGGGCAGCTTACAAATATGCTGTACTCTATCTCTCTATCACCAGAGTCACTTTCGCTAGTCGGCAGGCACATCGTGCAATTGAGGTTAATTCTGGTTTAGACTCTAAAGATCGTGGTGAGCCACTTACACCCCAAAAACTATTACTGTTTTTTGCCTACTATCACTTTTACAGCACTTTTGTAAGTACCTATATAATACTATGACGATTCTCGTAAACAGCTCTAACTTTGATGAAATTTTCAATAAAGCATTTACGGGGACCCAAGATCCATCTCTAACTATATCTCTACTCTGGGAAAATTCGTTTTCTCCTATAACACTGAAAAAGGCTCGGCCGATATTTTAATATATCGCCGTAATAAATTAGTATGTATTAGTAATTAGCTTTTGGAATTTGACTTCCCGTCTGCTAAGACGGGAAGTCAAATTCCAAAAGCTAATTACTGTGAGAGACAGCTATAATAATATGGGCAAATAAGGCATTAAAAGCCTAAAGATGTGGCTAGTCAAGCGAAGCTCAACTGTCGTGCACTACGGATTTTACGTATCTATTGACCTAAAACATTGAGTTGTTACCTTATATGTAAATCGGTGTCATTATTATTGAAATTGTTTGTAACCTTACACGTTCTTGGAAACGGAAACAGTGTACTTGGAAAGCAATACAAACGAAGTTGACAGCTGCAGTATATATGTCACAGTATATGTCGCAGCCCACTGGTTCAAATAGTCATTCAATTGAATTGCTGGATGTTTCATTGAACAACGCCATTTAACCACAAGTCTTCTTCGTATGGGCGAGTGGCTAAACTCAACAACACAACGTTAAACAGTACAGCTGATCGACGCTCAGCTAAATGATTAAATGCCAATTTGCAAAATTAACCATCATGTGATATTAAATTTTCATTGTGTTTTGATGGCGGAAATAGGAATCCCGTTCATGTATAGTCTGGTGTGAAATAAGCTTAATAGTTGGTATTTATTTACATACAAATTAATAAATTTGTTTTCAAATATTTTTATATTATCATTGAACTTGTTTTATTTTATTATATTAACGTTTTGCATGTGGCAACTTCCTTATTATAAAGCTTAGTTTAAATAACTTGATTATTATTTTCACAAAAAACTTTCACAAAAAAAAAAAACTAGCACCGCGGTTACCGAAAAACATACTAAATGCCATAATGATTTTGATTCAACTATAAAACTTTATTTGAATGGTGTTGTACAATGAAATAGCTAGCTATTCAATTGAATTGTTAATTTAATCAGTTGGCTGCGACATATACACAACAATCGAAAAACATACTAAATGCCATAATGATTTTGATTCATCTATAAATTTTTTTTTGAATGGTGTTGTACAATGAAACAGATAGCTATTCAATTAAATGGCTAATTTAATCAGTTGGCTGCAACATATACACAACATTTTCTCGACGCGACCTCCGTTGATCAACATAGTTGGCCCCAACGATGTCTGTAACATATAGCCCACGTTAGTCTCGCAATATGCGCAGGTCTTGGGATTTATCCCTTTTATTCCCAGTTGATTTGTAGTCACTTCGTGAGTTGTGTTAACGCCTGAAATGTTATACAATTCGTTGTTTTTATTTAGTCTCACATAAACAAAAATGTTCCTAAAGGTATAAAATAAATATTAAAGAATGTATGTATGACGATGTGTATGAGGATTTTTTACGGGCCTGCCCAAAGAAAGATTAATGTTAGACAGTTATTTTTTGTAGATTGTTGTTCTAAAGATCAATGGGTATAAATTACCTGATGATGCCTCGCATAGAGGTGAAACACGTGTCGCAGAGATGACCAGGGCAGTAGTGGCGGTGCGATGGCGGCAGTGGCATGTTTCTTCTGTTCAGATGTTGATGAGTCGCCGAGACGATCACAACAGCTGGAGTAGCCACGGCAGTCGCATGCATCTACTAATGTCGGTGGGTGCCGGCCGGTAGTAGTTAACATGAACTAACTGGTGGCGGAAGTACTCAAAGTAGTGTAGATCAAATTGCAACCCACGTAGGTGAGGATAAAAATGTTTATTGTAACTCCCTAATGCTACTCAACCTGTTTCGAAGTGATATTATCACATTTCGATATTGAGATTTCGAAACAACAGTTAAAAAAGAAAATTAATAAAAAGTAATCAGGAAACAACACTGCCGGAACAAAATGAACGAAAGTTTTCTTTCATGTCAGTGCAAAATAAAATTTATATAAAGTTTAGTTTAACGTGTGTAAGGGGGTGTAGGGACTCAGTCGGGTAGCTTACAAATATGCAGTGCCCTACCTCTCTTGCCAGAGCCTCTTTGGGTAGTCGGCAGGTTGCACCACGTGCAGACGAGATTGGCTTTGGCTCGAAAGATCGTAGTGAGCCCCTTACGCCCCCATACACAGAATATACACAGAATAGTAAAATCTCAGGAAGAGTGTGTATATAATCACAAACAATTTAAATCCGTATCTAGCAGGCTTTCATTTCATAAATTTACAATGGGAGCACCTTCGTAAATATACACGAGCAAAGTAATTTTGTTCAGTTCATAAAATTTAGAATAATTATTTTGTTTCATGTGGAAAACAGGGTGGGCTCGGGTAAACAGGAAGCGGCGCGGCGTAGCTAAACAAAAGAAACTTTTACGAGTCTGAATATACGAGAAGGATTTCTAATTTATCGAAGAACAAAAGCAATTTTGCAACAGTGGTAGCTTGGACGGCGGCGTGCTTGCGTGTCCGTGTAGATGTCTAATCTTCAGCCAACTTACCCATAAAACTGGGTTAACTTTAACCTAGTTTGAGGTGAAACGGCCTTTTGAACGTTCTTGATAATAGGTTTTCAGAAATTAAGTATCTTTGTTTATAGTTTAGATAGATGATATTGGCTTTTATGTTTCTAATGGAAATATTAAGTAGGTATCGAATCGGCAACGATCAAGGACATAGATAATGTCCGGACCTTGTAGCATATCGAAATATCAATAACCTATTGTCAAATTACCAAGAGCGGAGGTCGAATTCCAATGCTAATAATTTCTATTTGACGTCAATACGTCCTTAACTTTGCTACCAAACGGGGGCAATCCAAAAAATCGAATTTTTTATTTATTTATTTCACCACAATGAGTTACATTTGCCTGCCTCCCCAACTCGTCTGGCCAGCATGGGGAGTGTAGGCCAAATCCTCCTTCTGTCTAGGACGGACGAGAGAGGGTCGTGCTCCTGTAGTGGAGAATAAAATTACCTGATGATGAGTTACATTTTTCTTATTTCTATTTTTCGCCAAACTGCTAAACAGTTTATTGGCGAACTTTGACGCTCTGTTTTACAGTAATAGGTACATACAGTATGTATGTATAATGATAACAAAATCGGGGGATACAGTTTGGCGTTATAGTTTCTAATCTATGCTCTACATCCAAAATTCAATCTGGAAACTGGGGCCCTACCGCCGAAGTTGAAACCAAGTACCATCGAATAATTTGGCTCAAAAAATAGGTCGTATGTTTAAGTTTTTGACAAACATCTTCAGCTTAGTCTGTAGTCTCTACAAGCCAAGCTAAACACAAGTACCATAAATCTCAGTTGAAGTTTGATTTTCGCCATCCTTCGGTGGTAGGGCGCCAGGATAGGAGAAGGATCCAAAAAAATATTACGCTAAGTAAGGACTATACAAAATCAGCGAGGGGGAATCGCTACCATTTCGAAATAATTTTAGTGCCTATAACGTATTCACGTACTCGTACTAGACACGGCCGTGTCTATGACCCACACCCCGTTTTTATTAAATTCGTTGCGAGTTTCAAGGTAGCCATAGTTTTAACCCCGGGAGCTGGAGTGAACTTCACTAATCATTGTCTTGTTGGTCACCGCTGTTAATTTTAGCTACACAGGAGACACTTCAGTGAGAATGTGGGGTGGCTATTGTTCTGTATCTTTTGTTCTCAATTCATAACAATAAGATACATTACTACCGGTTTATAAACCGATTCAATAACCGATTATCCTTATTAAGTCTCTATATAATAAGATACTTACTATTACATCCTTTTTAAGTATCTATAGATACTTAATAAGAATGTAATCGGTTATGGAAAGTCAACGTCACGCACTACTTGTACCCTTGGTGCTGTAATCCGTGCGGATTGCTATATTTTTTTATTTCACAGCTAGCTAGCAGCAGTTAAGGGCCGTTCCAGGTGGGGGGAAAGGTCATGAGGTTCATGGGGAAAGTCATTAGGTAAATCGTCTTTAGTCTTTCCTAACCCGGTTATCGTAGAGAATGCAGCTATAGATACCTTGGACAGGCTAAGCAGTTTCGCCGGGGCAATTTCAATAAAGAGATCGATAGACACATTCAATTAGCTGGGTAGCTTTGGAAAGATTCTGCTTATAATACTAATATAATATTCATACAGATAACTCAATGTTTGAAGTCTTCTACAAGTGTTGTGTCCTCGCGATATCCGATACCCAGGTGTTGCAGAGACATAGGCGCACAGTCCGTTGTGCAGGGACTTGAGTGAACAATCACTGCCCCCTTACCACCATCTCTTATTGCGATTCAATAACTGAATAGAATGCTTATTCATACGAACGAATAAGCGACTCTATTGCAAATGGAATAGAGCGCTTATTCATTGGTATGAATAAGCAATCTATTCAATTATTGAATCGCAATAAGAGATGGTGGTAAGGGGGCTGTTTGCTGATTTAATGTTAGGTTAAAAGGCGAACAGCGATCGAGATAGCGACACTGGAGTTTCTTTAAACTTTTTTGCCTGATAGAACCTTTGCGAATATAGTTATACATTTTCTGTAAACTCCCTGCTGTCCGCTTACATGAACTCATATGAAGAAGCAGTGGGTAGGCCACTTCTGCCAAGTCAATGATGGCGGTTGGAGAGAGGACAGTCGAAACGTTATATAGACGAAATTATTGGAGCAGGTATGTCAGGAGGTACCTTAATACGGGTTGATGATAGCTATAATTCTTAAAATAAAACGGGTTGCACTCCGCGAGTGCCGACAGAAGTGAAAACTTGAACATTAACGTTGTGCATTTTTGAATATTTTGGAATGGTTAGGGAATAATTTCACACGAATTGCTTTATTTATCAGTATAAAAGTACTATCATTTGTGTGGTAAAATACAATATTAATTAATTGCGCTATCGTACATACCCGTAAACATGACAATTTATATTAACTAAAAATAAACAGCAGGAGCAGGCATACATTTTCGCCGCGCGAAAAAGAGAGGGAGATAGCACTTCCTCTCCTACGCAGCGCCAGCGGTCAACGCTCCCTCCGTCTTACGAATTTTCCATCAGGCCACGTGTCCTGACGCGAGTTTAACATTTTTTACCCATCCCAAAAAGTGCACGACGCCGCTAAAGAAGTTTTCACTTCAAAAATGGTTGTCGTAATCAACAATTTTACTATACCAATAAATCTTTGTGTCTCAAGTATCATTTTCATTTGAATGAACCGAGTCTAAATCAGATTTAAGGATTATTGCAAGTGGCCCAATATCTTGTTATTATTGGCCTCTAAGGCAAGTCTCGCGCTCGGTAATCCCGTATTTTGCTTATGTTTTACGCATATAATATGTTGATACCCACACGTATTACGCAGAGGGATATTGTGCCAGAAGCTGCCTGTTTATGCTAATGTTTCGTATCATGCCACGTTTTTTTCCTTATCACCATGAACAAAACTATTTGATCGTCGTCAACTTTTATTCATTTGACGACCTCGGTGGTAAAATGGTTAGCAATGGCCACTTTGACTCCAAGGTCTTGGGTTCGATGTGTGCACATCTCTGTTTCTCTTTGTGTTTTCTATGTATTATATGTATGTATTTAAAAAAAATGTAGTTGAGTATAATATTCAGTTATCTAGCATCTAGCACCCATAGTACAAGCTTTGCTTAGTTTTGGGCTAGATAGCCGTGTGTAATTTTTCCAGGAATATTTATTTATTTATTCATGGGATACCGCAAACAGACGGGTTTAGAGCATACTCCACCATACTGCTCAGCTGCGTAACTAAAGACAAACTTTTAAGCCGTCTAAATAAATAATAATAAAATAAATATTTCTGGACAATTTACACAGCGCCATCTAGTCGCAAATTAAGCGCAATGCTTGTGTTATGGGTACTAGACAACTGATAAATGTACTTAAATATATATATATATATATATATATATATATATATATATATATATATTGTAAATACATACTTATAATACATAGTAAACACCCAGACCAAGACAAACAGACATGTTCATGCACACAAATGTTTGTCATGTGCGGGAATCGAACCCGCGACCTCGGACTCAAAGTGGCCATTCCTAACCATTCGACCACCGAGCTCGTCCAAAAAGAAAAGACCACTGACTTGGCAAACTCGGGTACCGACGGATTAACGTCAGTTATAAATGTCCGAATATCTACAAAGATCGATCTTTTATTTGCCACTACATTATATCATACGATATGATATTATTACAGTATACTTTTTAATGGAAACATCGTTACTGGAGAAGTTCCGCATTTTCAGGACCGATTTTAACGGATAAGTCGCTAGTAGAGGATCTGCAATATTGTCATGTTTTTCTCTCTCTCTATCACTCACTCGCTCACTCGTATGTCTGCATAAAAAAAACGTATACGGTAAAATGGACTAGATAACCGATATAATATTTAAATACATTTTATTAAATACATACATATAATACATAGAAAACACTCATACCAAGACAAACAGACATGTTCATGCATACAAATATTTGTCTTGTGCGGGGATCGAACCCGCGACCTCGGAGTCTAGCCATTCGACCACCGGGCTCGTCAAATGTTATTAACATTGGTGACCAACATCACATATCGACTTATATACACATATTTCTATAGAGATAGAGATGTTTTATGGAGAAAATACCTTTTTCTCAGAAATATCGATATTCCAAATTGCTTGTAAGGGCATGTCAAATGTGAGATTTTGTTTGTACTCATGTATAGGTAACGTAGCATCGGTGGTGGTGTTGTAACACAAAATTATTCTGTAAATTGAGTTTTCCAATGAAGTGCCGGGAAATTGTAGCCGTCAAAGACCTTTGTAGATTCTAGCCAACTGATGAAACTCTCCAGAAGCAACATGAGGCTCGTCATAGAAGTGTTAACAGGACATTGCCGACTGAACAGGCACCTGGCACTAATAGGCGTGAAAACCAACCCCAAATGCCCAGAGTGCATGGACGACGACGAAACAAGCTTCCATCTGCTTGCCGAGTGCCCCATGTACTCACGGATAAGATGGGAGACCATGGGGGTGGACAAATTAGACAAAGAAGACCTGGAAGACCTGAAGGTGGAACAGATCGTGAGGTTTTGCAAGGAAACAGGTAGGTTCGATGGAACGCCGTGATTGCCGGATAAACCCACATCCTCCCCCAAAAGGGAGGGCCAGGGGAAATGGGTGAAATGGCCTCAGGTAAGGCTGATCACCCGCCCGACAGCCGGCGTCCCCGTTGGAAATAATAATAAATAAATAATAAGACCTTTCTAAGAAGAAACTATTAAAATTTATTCGACGCATTTATGTACTTATTTTTGAAGTGAAAACTTCTTTAGCGGCATTATGCACTTTTTGGGATGGGTAAAAATGTTAAACTCGCGTCAGGATCACGTGTCCTGATCGAAAATTAGTAACATAAAGCTGCGAGACTACAAAAGCGCTTTTGAAGCCTCCGGGCGTAAAGCAAATGTATATATTTAGAAATAAAAAATATAAATGTTATGGTGTATGCATCATAATAATAATATCATTTATTTGCAGACCAAAAATCCATACAAATTATTCATTAAAATTCCAACACAAAATAAAAATACAACATACAAAAGATACACAAAATCAATTAAATAATCAATGAAATAGGTACATAATCATATTAAATGTCAA
Organism: Hypsopygia costalis; assembly: GCA_937001555.2. NCBI lineage: Eukaryota > Metazoa > Arthropoda > Insecta > Lepidoptera > Pyralidae > Hypsopygia > Hypsopygia costalis. The sequence continues at coordinate 22,179,869 of OW443338.2, read as the reverse complement.
AAATAAATATAAAATAATAATATCAATTAATAAAATCAGAATATTTTTTTATTTTTTTTTTTATACTACGTCGGGTGGCAGACAAGCATACGGCCCGCCTGATGTGAAGCGGCTACCGTAGCCATATTAACGCTCGCGCGCCACCACCCCCGCTGCCACCGCAGCATCTCCTTCCTTTCTGGTGACCTCACTCACTCGCAGGAACACAACAGCCCTCAAGGGAACCGTTATTTGGCTGCGGTATTCTGTGAGGTGGAGGTACATTCACCAGTCGGGTAGCTTACAATGACGCTCCCTACCTCTCTTTTCGCCAGAGCTTCGTTTGTCAGTCAGCAGGGTGCACCGCGTGCAGGTGAAGTTGGCTTTGGTTCAAAGATGTTGATGAACCACTTACACCCCAAAATAAAAGGTTTTTGAAAAATTATTTCGCGTTCACACACTTGGCAAACAACGGCCATATAACAAACAGCAAATAACGAACCCCAGCATGTGGACAGATGTTTGTTGATTGCTGTTTATACATGGGGCACACTAAAAGTTTTGCACTTCTATCTAATCGGAACTATTTTAATTTCGAATGTTATATTTTTTGAAACGACTTGCAACCTTCTTAGATATAAAAAAATATTGGCGAGAAATCATTTGTCAATTGTTTTTTATCACACATCAAAGTTCTACCACAGTATAAGTAATAGTACTAACGTAGTTCTACGTACGCAACGAAAATGGAATTAAGTCGAAAAGATTTTAGAGCGATGATTTTTTAGGATTTTAAAAGTTCTCTCTACCCGCAAGACTGTGCCGCTCGTCTTCAAAATGCTTTTGGGAGAGAAGCACCTTTTTGCTGAATTTGAGAGAGGTCGGGTTTCTTTACATGACGAATTTCGTGAAGGGCGGCCTTCAACTGCCATCAACAAAAATAATGTGGCTACTGTTAAGCGGCTCATCGAAGAAAACCCGCGGATTACCTATGAGACAATTCGAGGACTATTAGGGATTGGTATGAGCCAAATTCAGAAAAAATTACATGAATAATTAAAATGTATATATCTGTTTGGTAAACACATGTGTTTGCGACAAACAACTATCGTGTTTATGTTGTGTGTTTGCTGTTTGGCCGTTGTTTTGCGAACGTGTTGGCGCAGTTTGATTTGTAGTATGTAAGGTATTTAGTATATTTTATTTATTAGTATTACGTACGTATTCAATCATAAACCGCATTCGTGATTTTCTCCACTCCCAAGGGTTGACTGGCAGAGAATGCTAGGAGCATTAAGTCCGCCTTTTATTGCGGTCAAAAAAGTTTTAAACTGTATTTCACATCAGGCGGGCCGTATGCGTGTCTGCCACCTGACCATTTAATAAGAAAAACTCCTAAAAACTTATTTATTTTTCATACCACAAAACTGGCAAACAAGCATACGGCCCGTCTGATGGAAAGCAGTTACCGTAGCCTATGAACGCCTGTAACACCAAGGGCGTTGCCGACCCAAAATTAGTTTTTCAAGTTATCATAGTGCGTTTAAGATATTTTGCTTTCATGCGTATTTTTTTTTACTCATCTAATGTCGACAATATTTTTACTTAGAAGGAAAATACCTGATGATAGCAATAATCTACATTGTTAGATACTTTGAAAATACTTTCTAGACAAAAAATAGGACAAACAAATTTCAGCAATCAATTTGTCTGTTATATCGTCACGACATTCATAGCCTTCATGGTTTCATACTGAAAGTATGTTCCCAAAAGGTCGTAAAACCTAAGTTAATGAATATATGACACGCACCTGGCGATGTTCTCTTATTTTTGCTTGACATAGACCTCAATTTACTATAGTAGATTTACTGCTATAAGATAAAGTTACGCCACAGACAAACTGTACTAACATTTATTTATTTTTTCTTTACATTATAAAATTATATATATAAGCTAAATTAAAAATAATACTATCGTGTCGTCTGTTTTAACAGTGTTATACCACACCCCGGCCACTCCATACAAATATCGCGTCAGTTACATGAACAATGACGTATGTGCAGAGCGTGAATGAGCGTATGTGCGTGCGGCGCCATACAAATTGTTCCACCTTTTACTGCTGATGCCCGGGCATTAGCGCCGGTCGCTTATTTAAATACGTCAGCTGAGGACCTTTCCACCAACATAGAGACAGCTGACGTTTTTATTTTTTCAAAGTTGCATGTAAGCTATCATCTGACAAATTTTCAAGTGAGAGGAAATCACTGAACGAAAAAAAAAATATTGCATGTTCGTGTAACCAGCTGACGTATAATCCACCACGGTACGGCCTGATGACTTTTTTATGTCTTCGAATAATTGCGTTAACGAATATTTAACAAATTTTCAGTCGGGAGGAAATGAATGAAAACAAGCCACATAGTATATTTTGTTACTTATTTGGTCTCAAGCGATAACTCGTCAAATACTTCAGAGAGTTGTATTATGCCGTATGGTAAACGTCAGCTGCCGCTCCGTGGGTGGGTTGAGCAACGGCAGCATCTTAATCACGTAAAAAAGAATTGTTTTCAGTCATATCCTCCTGTCTGAAAATTTGTTAAGTGATAGTTAACGCAATTATTCGATGATAAAAAAGTCAGCTGGCCGTACCGTGGTGGATTATACGTCACAGCTGGTCACACGAACATGTAAAAAAAAGTTGTAGGGCGCCATGACAAAATACAAAATTTGTAACTGCGCCGCGGGCTGTAAAAGATTGGGAACCCCTGAACTAAACAGTTACCTTTATATAAAATCAGACATATTCTCTATCTCATGTTTGGTTGACAAGCGTCTATAAAACGTTGTGATATTATATATGTATGACATGTAAATAACCCAAATTTGCAACTATGACATGATGTAATTAAATTTTGAACCGATCATCGCACCTGTTGGCACCTGATCGATTTTTTTATTAACATTGATAATCTGTGGTGTAATATACTAGCAGGAAAATTTTCACTGTTTATACATCAACTTACTGCAGCGTGTGCGAGCAAAAATTGTATTATATTGTAAATTTTATTTACATATTAATGCAAATTAACATGCAATCGTGTATTTTGCATATTCAACATTTATGTTAGCTCTGGATGGTAACCGAATATTAGTAGGTATGTCTACTTTGTATTATTTTGTTTTGTAATGGGAGACCATTGAGGGGGGACCATTGAGGGGAGACCTTTAAGGGGAGACCATTGAGGGGGGACCCGTATCACAGCAGTAGGGTGAATAAGGATTGAAGCCTGCACACTAACAGAATACAATAATAAAATGTATTTTAAAATCACCAATTTTCTGCCGAAAATTCGGTATGTAAGTTCACCACCATCTTTTAGAGCTCAAGCCAACTGATTTACTGACAAGACTCCGGTACAAAGAGAGATTAGAGAGCGTAATTATAAGCTACCCGACTGGGGAAGTACCTCCACCTCACAGAATAGCGCAGTCAAATAACAATTCCCTTGTGAGTTGTTGTTCCTGCGAGTGAGTGAGGTCACTAGGAAGAAATAAGTTGCTGCGTTGGCAGCGGGGGTGGCGGTGCATTAGCGATATTTATTGTTGCTAGCGTTGATACGACTACGGTAACCGGTTCACATCAGACGGGCCGTATGCTTGTTGGCGACCCTACGTAATATAAAAAAAAAATCACTACGAAGTAGGTCTCCTAAATGGACTAGATATTAATCTATTACAGGTGTGGGATAAACACCTGACATATCAACCACCTTGATGCCATTTTGTGGTATTTAGCTCATCACTCACAAATTGGGCTCTGAAGTACTAACAAAAGTCGGCTGGACCTAGAAACGCTGGACGTTGAACGAATGAATGAATTAGTTTCATTCATTCTTAGTTTCTTCATTCGTTCAAAAGGTTGTGAAGACTTATGCTGCATGTTCTCCGAACTTACTCGTGATATTTTGACCTTTATAAATAAATAAATAAATAATAAATAAATAAATATTGTCAGACAAATTACACAGCGCCATCTAGCCCCAAAGTAAGCCAAGCTTAAGAAGTAGACAACTGATAAACGTACGTAAATACATTTTTTTTTGTAAATAGATACTTATGATACATAGAAAACACCCAGACTAAGACAAACAGACATGTTCATGCACACAAATGTTTGTCCTATGTGGGAATCGAACCCACGAGCGTTGGTGTCGAAGCCGCGTCATTGAGCGCTACGCCACCGAGTTCGTCAAAGACCTTTAACAATACAAATAAATTATTAATACTTATCCTTATTATTTTCGGCATAATAGACGTAGTTCCTTAAACAGGGTTCACCCACCAGTCGTTCTATTGTGATGAAGAATCGCATTTAAGTATAATTCACAATAGACCGCAGTAATCGGCTCAGCTACTGACGTATTTCATTGCCTCGCCTATATTTTTACCCTGTTGAAGTTGAAATTGGTGAAATAAATAAATATTTCTGGTCAATTTACACAGCGCCATCTAGTCCCAAATTAAGCACAAAGCTTGTGTTATGAGTACTAGACAACTGATAAAAGTACTTAAATACATTTTTTTTGTAAATACATACTTATAATACATAGAAAACACCCAAACCAAGACAAACAGACATGTTCATGCACGCAAATGTTTGCCTTGTACGGGGATCGAATCCGCGAACTCGGAGTCAAAGTGACCATTGCTAACCATCCGACCACCGAGCTCGTCAAATGTGTAATTTAAGGTCGAAGGACATTGCGAGTAGCATCCTAATCAAATACGCATGTTAAGTAGCACCACACCCCGGCCACTCCATACAAATGTCGTGTCGTTTACTACTACATAAACAATGACGTCTGTGCACAACATGAATGAGCATGTGTGTGTGCGGCGCTATACAAACTGTTCCAGATTTGTCTCAGAGGGGAGGTGAGGTCAACACGAGAGAGCGGCAGGGAGTGGTCATACTGTACGTAGTACTATTACTTATACTATAAACTAATAAAACTACTATACCAATAAAACCTTTCATGGTTTTATTCCTTATTCATAAAGCAATGGTTTTATTCCTTATTCATAAAGTGAGTATACGGACAAAGATATCGCACAAATAATGTTGTAGAGAGTTATAATGCCCAACTAAATAAAACAATGAAAAGGCATCATCCAATAACAGTTATACGCTTGCTTAAAACATTGTTAGAGAAAGAAACAAATTTCTGTGAAGAGCCATCTCCTCGTCGGAGTGAACATATAGAGATGATTTCATAACAAAATGTCAAATGGAGTTGATACATAATGAAATAGATGTTGGTTATTATTTGAATAAAGTGTGATAGGGATTTTATGTTTATTTATTTTAATTAAGGTTGACTGTACACATTTTCAATGAAACATTAATACAGGGTGAATGATTCCATTAGTTTGACCACGAGGAAGCATAATTCCTCGTAGTCAATCCAGTTGGACAAGATAGTTTGACTACGTGGAAGGACTCTTTTCTTCATCTTGAGTTTCTCTGAACTTCATTGACCCTGGTTATTTTCATTAGATGACAATAATCAAGCCAAGTTTTTTTTTATATGATAGGGGGCAAACCAGCATGTGGGTCGCCTGATCGAAAGCAATCACCACCGCCCGATCAGCAACATCAAGGTCGCCGATCCGTTGCCCACCTATACTCCTTTTTTCTTTCTGATAACCTCACTCACTCGCAGGTATATACTGGTAACACAACAACCCTCAAGGGAATTGTTATTTGGCTGCGGTATTCTGTAAGGTGGAGGTACTTCCCCAGTCGGGCAGCTTAAAAAATAACGCTATACTCCAGAACCTGCCGTAAATTCGATGTACCATGTTATTGAAATAAACAATTTTTTTTTTTTTTTATAGTTACTCGAGTGGTGACCTCGTATTGGCGAACGCCGTTTAGGACGCCCCCACTAGGTGAAGCGACGACCTCAAGAAAGTTCTAGGTCACTCAGTATCGGGGCGAGTGGCTGGTGAGGCCTATATTCAACAGTGGACGTATATGAATTATTAAGATGATGACATGGACAATTTACACAGCGCCATCTAGTCCCAAATTAAGCACTAAGCTTTTGTTATGGGTACTAGACAACTGCGCCATCTAGTCCCAAACTAAGCAAAGCTTGTACTATGAGTACTAAATAACTGATATTGTACTTAAATACATTTTTTTTGTAAATACATACTTATAATACATAGAAAATACCCAGACCAAGACAAATAGACATGCTCATGCACACAAATGTTTGTCTTCTGCGGGAATTGAACCCGCGACCTCGGAGTCAAAGTGGCTATTGCTAACCATTCGACCACCGAGCTCGTCAAACGATGGCATAAAACGTACTAATCAACAAATAAAAGTGTAGCCAAAGAATTATTATATTGGAGAAGAAAAGTTAAGATGTTTGCCTAAATTTATACAGAGTTATTGCCATGATGAAAGCTGAGAAGAACATGCAGGTAATGTGTCCTGCATAACTCATTCCTTCTTAAATAAATATTCCTGAACAAACTCTAACTAGATGGACACACGGCCATCTAGTTGGAGTTTGTTCAGGAATATTTATTTAAGAAGGAATGAGTTTCATTTATTTATTAATTATCTTAGTTTGGAACTCCAAAGTAAGGAAGGCTTGTACGATGGGTACTAGATAACTGATATTATACTTAAACACGTTTTGTTTTCGTAAATCATCATCAGGTGATTTTAGTCTCCACTACAGAAGCACGACCTTCTCTCGTCCGTCCTAGACAGAAGGAGGATTTGGCCTACACTCCCCACGCTGGCCAAACAGGTTGGGGAGACCTGATCGATGTTTGATAATGTATTTCCCTTAGTCGCCTAGTACGACAACCACGGGAAGACACAGAGTAATTCTATTCTTATTCTGCCGGAAAACGCACGGCCAATTCGTAAATACATATATAGAAATCCCCCAGACCAAGACAAACAGACATGTTCATGCACACAAATACTTGTAATGTTATAATAAAGCATTTTTATTTTTACCGACCGGTTTCGCCGCTAAGTCATTATCAAGGTAAAGAGATGGTGTGTAACTGAAATAAATAAAAATTTCTGGACAATTTACACAGCGCCATCTAGTCCCAAATATCTTTGTACTTAACAAAGCTTGTGTTATGGGTACTAGACAACTGATAAAAGTACTTAAATACATCTTTTTTGTAAATACATACATATATTACATAAAAAACACCCAAACAAGACAAACAGACATGTTCATGCACACAAATATTTGTATTGTGCGGGAATCGAACCCGCAACCTCATTTTTCGCGGAAAAACCAAAAAAGAGGCGGTTCTTTAATATTAATTAGAAAATATTTAGAATTCAAGGAATTAAACATTTGTAAAAAATTATCACTCACTAATATTTTCGAATGCTGTGGCATAGAAATGCCAATGTACAATTTAATTATAATTAATATATATAGAACACCTAATTCAGACATTAATTTTTTTTTTTTCAAAATTCAATCATTATTGCATAATTTACAAAAAAAGAAAAATAGATACAAATTAATACTATGTGGAGACTGGAATATTGACATTTTAAAAGATAACAATATTTCTAAAGAGCTTATCAGTATTCTCAATAATTATAATTTAATACCTCATATTACCACTCCTACGCGCAAAAAAGCTTGCCTTGACCAAATTGCAAGCAACATGCATAAAGTAGAAGCTAAAACTCATTTGCTAGGGTTATCTGATCATGAAACCGCCCAGACAATCTCTTTCAAATTGAAATCGGTACCAAAAGAATATATCTTCGAAAAAACGGACTATAGCCTAGAAAATTCACAAAAGTTTATTAAGTGCATATCCTCTCTAACTTTCTCCCAAGTTTATAATAACAATAATACAAATGATGCATTTGATGAATTTCATGAGTTATTTAAATTGTTCCACGACCTATGCTTTCCCAAAATAACCACGAAAGTATCAAATAAGTTCAAATATCAAAAATGGTTAAGTAAAGGCTTGAAAAGAGCTTGTAAAAATAAAAGAAAAATGTACATGCAATATTTAAAAACTAAAGCTAATAAAAATTATATGAAAAACAAATATCTAACATACACTAAAATATTAAAACAATGTATATACAAGTCACGGAAGTTGCAGAATAAAAAAATTATAGAGAACGCAAAAAATAAATGTAAAGGTACATGGCAAGTCATAAATGACAATATCAATCCAAATAATAAATCAGATAGTATTGACAATATAATAAAAGATGACATAGAATATACAGAGCCTAAAATCATAAGCGAACTTTTTAATGACTATTTTATTGAATTGACAAACTCTTCAAGTGATATTGATAACGCCAACAATTATAGTAACAGGTTCGCAAATGATGTAGTTAATAATCCCAATACAATTTTTTTGGAACCTACTAACGAAACAGAAGTCTACACCATTATTATGTCACTTAAAAATAGCAAAGCGGTAGGTTACGATAACATCAGCACCCATGCTTTAAAGTTATGTGCCAAATTTATATGTAAACCCTTGGCATATATTATAAACCTAAGTATGGAAGAAGGACACTTCCCAGAAGCTCTCGAATTTTCAATTGTAAAACCTCTACACAAAAAGGATTCCAAAACTGATATGAACAATTACAGACCGGTTACTCTTATACCGGTAATATCCAAAGTAATTGAGAAGGTTATGTATAAACGTATATACAAATTTATTATTAAACATGGACTATTAAAAGACGAACAATTTGGTTTCCAAGAAGGGAAGTCCACTACCTTGGCGTGTTTTAATTTAATTAATTTTGTGATAGATAGTATTAATGATAAAATACCGTTAATTGCTCTCCTTCTGGATATGAGCAAAGCTTTTGATTTTGTCTCACATAGTAAACTTTTATCCAAATTAGAGAAAAATGGTATCAGAGGAAATGCTTATAACTGGATAAAAAGTTACATATCTAATAGAAAACAATGTACAGAAATATCCAAAATAACTGGAACAAAAAAAAATATTTATAGATCTAAATATAGACCAAACACTTGTGGGGTACCGCAGGGCAGTGTTCTTGGGCCATTGCTGTTCTTGATTTATATAAATAATCTACCCAATATTACCAGACATAGGTGTTTCATGTTTGCAGACGATACAACAATAGTAATAAAAAACAATACAACTGATGACTTTAATGCGGACATTAACAGAACTTTACTGAATGTAATTGACTGGTTAAATCAGAACAACCTTAAAATTAATATAAATAAAACAAAAGTAATACAATTTGAAACGACTCAATCGAAATCATGTACATTATCCATTCGATATGAAAATAGTAAAATTGATATAGTGAACAAAGTTAACTTTCTAGGATTTACTCTGGATAAGCATTGTAACTGGAAGGCGCACGTAGATAAAGTATGTTCAAAAATTGACAAATTCGTTTACGCACTAAGACGGCTCAGAAATATCGCATCTATAGAAGCAGCTCTAAATGCCTATCATGGCTATGTGTCCTCAGTACTTGGATATGGACTTTTATTATGGGGAAACTCGGTAGATTCAAGTAGAGCTTTTAAAGCCCAAAAAAAGTGTATACGAGCTATATGCAACGCCCATTTTCAAGAACCATGCCTACCTCTTTTTAAAAAATTGCATATACTACCGCTGCCTTGTTTATATATTAAACAATTATGCATCCTTGTTAAAGAACATCCCGAATACTTTGTTACAAGAGGGGACATCAAAAATAAGCCGACACGGCATGAAAACATATTACTATTGCCAAATATTCGGCTGACTCTATACAAAAATAATTCGTATTGTATGGCTATTAAAATATTCAATAATTTACCGGAACAGTTCAAACAACTGACCGTGAGATCTTTTAAGAAACAATTGCACCTCTGGTTAATGGACAAATGTTTCTATTCTATCCAGGAGTATTTGGACATCAAAAATAGGCGTTGACATTACATACATAATAATATATTGTAAAATCTAATTAATTTTATATAATTTTATTGTTGTAATGGTATGATATGGATTTTTAATTTTTTTATTTTATTTCACTGTGACATTGAATTTAAACTTTGACAATTTTCATAATTTAACATATTTTATTTTTGATGCTATTACTATAAGCGAGACATGACATTATTGCAATTTTACTGTGACCGCTTTAGAACCTGCAGGCAGTAAATATCTAAATCATTATGTTAATTTGCACGCCCGGTAAGGGTAGAATAAGAGAAACTTTGTTATGACTTATTGAACAACCCCAGTATGTACCTTATTTACGCAAATAAATTATTATTATTATTATTATTATTATTAAAAAAAAAAAAACCTCGGAGTCAAAGTGGCTATTGCTAACCATTCGACCACCGACCTCGTCATTCTCATGTGTGTCGCATTTTTTATCACCCTCAACCGTACCAGCCCGTGTACTAGACTAATGTTAAAATAGTAATACCGTGCTAATGTGAACTAATTCTTGACGATAGCGCCACGTGTCGGCAGTTGCGGTTATTCTGTCCTTGAGATTATTAAACCACACTGGTACGCCACTTAATCGATAGCATAACTATTACTCATGTACGTACAATAATTATGTAGTAATTTTACCCATGATTGTTAGTTGTCGTAGGATTTTTATAGGCAAGATTACGTCACAAATTTACAGAAAGTGAGTTTTGCAGATTTTAAAGTAAAGTCAGTCTTGCAGATTTTAAACTATTCAATTACAAAAGCTTACCCTTTTGAAGTCATAATCCTTCTCTCGTCTTTGAAATAATATAATAAGATAACTTGAAGAACACAATTTTGGACTATCCCGAAAACGCTCCATACAAAAGGCTACTTGCTGAATTATAACGTCACAGGTTTGTATTTTGTATTCATCAAATCAGAAATTTGTACGACAGCTATGGTAAATATTACGTTTATGTAATTAGTATCATAATAGTTATAGTATTTTTTATTGCTTCTCCAATAGAAATATTTTTTTAATAATTTCATACTTTTAAAATTGACTTTCCCGCCAAACTTTGATCCACCCTAAAATAAGTCGGCCGGATGATATTAGAATGAAAGTTTGCAGATCTTTATAGTTTTGCGTATTTTACGATATTGTTATATATTTTATACAATTTTTGAACATTGTCAAATAGCATATTGAATCGGAATCGAACCAACGCTCGTGGGTTCGATTCTCATATATGACAAACATTTGTGTGCATGAACATGTCTGTTTGTCTTGGTCTGGGTGTTTTCTATGTATCATAAGTATATATTTACAAAAAAAAAATGTATTTACGTATGTTTATCAGTTGTCTAGTACCCATAACACAAGCTTCGCTTACTTTGAGGCTAGATGGCGCTGTGTAATTTGTCTGACAATATTTATTTATTATTTATTTATTTATATTGGCTTCAGCTTCGGCGGTAGGGCCCCTAGTTTATTTTATACTGAGTTATGAAATATTGCTAATGCCAAGCACGAAGATATTCTAAAATAAAGGTACGTGGAAATATTTTATAGCGGCTTGTATGCGCATTGCATGTGAATCACGTTGGACAATGAAATAGATTATTATGACAGAAATGACAATCGGTGGAGCTCGTAGTACAGAATAAGTAGTTCCGTAGCTCGTAAAATCACAAAGTGATGAAGAGGAACGAAAAGTTATTTTGATATTTTATGAACGGATTTCAATGAAATTTGATAAATAGACAGAATATTGTATATAGATAAATAAATATTTCTAAACAATTTACACAGCGCCATCTAGTCCCAAACTAAGCAAAACTTGTACTATGAGTACTAAATAACTGTTATTGTAATTAAATACATTTTTTTCTAAATATATACATACATTAATATATAAATCACCCAGACCAAAACAACAGACATGTTCATGCACACAAATATTTGTCTTGTGCGGGATGGAACCCGCGATCTCGGAGTCAAAGCTGCCATTGCTAGCCACTCTACCCATAGTTTGAACATTTACCCATAGTTCAATCTATGGGTAAATGTATACTTGTAATATATAGAAAACACCCATACCAAGACTAACAGACATTTTCATCCATACAAGTATATGTCTTGTGCGGGGATCGAACCCGCGACCTCGGAGTCATAGTGGCCATCGCTAGCCATTTGACTACTGAGCTCGTTGATAATGCCGTAGAGGCGAAACTGAAAAGTTCCATCAAGTGCCAACAAATTGGCTTTCGCTCAAATAAAAAGGCGAGTCATACACCAAAACATACCTGTAGAAACCAACAACAATGTGTGATTTAACAGTGGATTGACGCTCTTTTATATGTAGTGATAGAAACTAGGCATTAAGATCACTCAATATCGTGAAATCGTAACGGAAACGTAGTCAAATCGACACGGGAACGGGTAGCAGCGTTCGCCGGGATTCTCACGATTTATGAGGCAATATGTTTAACGTCTACTACGGGTACCCTCTCTGAACATAACGGCGCCTGTTACGTAAACAGATTGCTCGCGAGTTGTGGGCCGATGTTCCAGATATCCGACGAACAAGTATTCACTAACTTTTGTACAGAATCCGCCGTCTTGTGATTTTCTACCATTCATTATCGAAAGGATTATATGTGATTATAACTAGCTTCAGTCAACGATGTATATGATAATATAATAATAATCATTTATTCTCAGACATTCTCGTCCATAAAATATTAGGCCATTTCAAAAGTTTAACTAAGAATATTATTGAACAATTGACCGTGTGGTTTCCGGCAGACTAGAATAGAATCATTCAGTTTCTTTCAGTGGATGTCTTACAAGGAAACACGACTAAGGAAATATATTATCAAATATCGATTAGGCGTCCCCAACCAGTTTGGCCAGCGTGGGGAGTGTAGGCCAAATCCTCCTTCCGTCTAGGACGGACGAGAGAGGGTCGTGCTCCTGTAGGGGAGACTAAAATGGACCTGATGATGATGAAACTGCTAGGAATAAAATTATCTGAAAAATGTTTTGGAAATTCTTTAGTGAACTAGTTATAAAAAATAACACGCCCCTAGACTGAGTAGCACCCAACAATGCCAGCTTACTTGACTGCAGTCGGATCCAACGAGCCAGCATTGGTGAGTCAAATCATAGAACACTAATATTCTCTTTTTTATATATATTGGTTCTAACGAGCATGTGGATCAAATGATGGAAATCAATCACCATTGCTCATGGAGATCAGCAACACCAAAAGGTCGCCGATCCATTGCCCGTCTATGCTCCTTTCTTTTTTTTTTTTTTTTTGTTTTATACTACGTCGGGTGGCAGACAAGCATACGGCCCGCCTGATGTGAAGCGGTTACCGTAGCCATATTGACGCTCGCAACATAAAATATTGCTCGCGCGCCGCCACCCCCGCTGCCACCGCAGCATCTCCTTCCTTTCTGGTGACCTCACTCACTCGCAGGAACACAACAGCCCTCAAGGGAACCGTTATTTGGCTGCGGTATTCTGTGAGGTGGAGGTACGTTCACCAGTCGGGTAGCTTACAATTACGCTCCCTACCTCTCTTTTCGCCAGAGCTTCGTTTGTCAGTCAGCAGGGTGCACCGCTTGCAGGTGAAGTTGGCTTTGGTTCAAAGATGTTGATGAACCACTTACACCCCATAATATCTTTCTTTGTGGTAACCTAATTCACCCGCAGGAACACTTTCAACATTACGCGTTATAATAACAATGGAATAAGTGATTTAAAAATACTATATATAAATATAGAATAATAAAAATAAAAATAAAAAATACTATATATATATATATAAATATAGAAATAGAATAAATTTCTATATTTATTTTTATGTGAGAGGGGGCAAGCGAGAATATAGGTCACTTGATGGTAAGTAATCACCGCCGCCAAAAATCAGAAACACCATGGGTTCGCCGATCCGTTGCCAGTTAAAAGCCAGGCAAAAATTGACTCGGTTCTTGTAGGCTCCCATGTCTTATTTATTTGGGAATACTGCTGAGGGTAGTTGATTCCACAATTTCACAGTTATTTTTTTGAATCCATGGTAACGGTAGCTGGCCCGTGTAGTCTACGTAAACAGCGTTATAAATACGCGTATCCATACAAAAAATATATACTTTTTTATTATTATATTATATTAAAGAAGAAACCTCTTTTGGTAATTGCAACCTACGTAGAGTTTATGAAACAAACTCGTTGACACCTTTTTGTAATAAAAGAATGTCGACTATCTGTCTTTGCTTCTCATGTTTATAAAATTATATTGTACAACCAAGTTTTATTTATCTTTATTCTCCACCTAACACTGTTCCCTCCTCTCAGATTCTGGTATTACCTCTACCATTTTGTAGATCTTCTTCGGACGACCAATCTGACCTCTTTCTAACCTTGGTCTGCCAGGTCCTCTTTTACACAAAACCGGCTCTTCAGAAGATGGACCAGGAACTTCTCACATCCATGTCGGATAACTTATCTCTCGTCTCAAAGAAATTAGAGATATGTTCACGAATATCATCTCCTTCGTTTAATCTATTCAATATCAATTGTTTCAACAGTGTCGCCTTCTTCGCAGGCCCTTTAGAAGCATAAATTGACTTTAATTTGTCCCATACTTCCTTCGCTGTTACACAACCTCTGACATGTCGCAACTCGCTTGGGTGCATAGCTAGTATTAAATCAGCCCTGGCTTTAGAATCTCCCAATTGTCATAACAGCACTACAGCCTCATCTGCAGGCCTCGACCTACTGCCATTCACGTAATCCCATGCATCGTTCTTTATCAAAAGAGCTTCCGCCTGAATACGCCAGCTTTCATAATTATTCTTTCCAAGTGGCTCGATCCTCAGGACACTCATTTTAGAAAAATATTTCTACCAGATAAAAAATTCTTTGACTGTCAGATTCGATATTCATTAATTAAAATTATATTTATGTACATACGTATTTTTTACTTTCGTCTTTCTCTTCCTGGGCCCATAACCATGGTAGAGGTAATACCAGAATCTGAGAGGAGGGAACAGTGTCATAATGTTGATTCTATAGAAGAATATGTAGATTGTCAAGATTACGTTGGAGCGGCTGAAATTTCTTTGAAAGAAGCTTTATCTGGTAACGAAAGTTATGGTTGGGAAGAGGCCATTCTTTCTGAGATAAAGAGCTTAGTCAAAAATGATACTTTTGACATTGTTCAAAAACCTTTGAATTGTAATGTCGTTGGCTGTCGTTATGTACTGACGAAGAAACTCAACATAGATAAAACTGAAAAGAAGAAAGCGAGACTTGTGGCGCAAGGATATAGTCAACGTCGTGGTATCGATTTTTATGAAACGTTTGCGCCTACAGCTCGACTTGATACTGTCCGTCTGCTGGTAGCACTTGCAGTTGAAATGAACATGGAGATTCACCAAGTTGATATAAATACAGCTTATCTACATGGGAACTTAGAGGATAATGTATGTGTCTATATGCGAGTCCCACAACTTTTAAGGAAATCCTTGATGAAGATTGTGGAGCGAGAGGTTAATGATTCTGAAGTTTGGCAACGTGCTAAGAAGATGCTAAATGATTTAGATGCTGGCGGAAATATATGCAAGTTGAAGAGATCGCTTTATGGCTTGAAACAAGCTGGACGTCAGTGGAACTTGAAGCTTGATGAAAAGCTAAGAAGTATGAACATGAAACCTTCATGGAATGAACCATGTTTGTATGTCAAGAATATTGATGAAAAAGGTACGAAACTTTTTGTGTTAGTCTATGTAGACGATATTCTTGTAGCGTCACAAAAAGAAGATTGTATTCAACTTTTTAAATCGGAACTGGCCGAAAAGTTTGATTTGAAAGACTATGGTCGGGCGAAATATATTTTGGGGATCGATATTGATAGAAAAGACAATGTCATTAAATTGTCACAACAAAAATATATTTCTGATTTATTGAGAAAATATAATATGTTTACGAGTAAGACAGAGAAGCAATCTGGGAATAAATCTTTTAAGATTCGTTGTTATAAATGCCATGAGTTGGGGCACAAGGCCTCCGATTGTATCAAGAAGAAGTCGCGAGAATCAAGAAATGTAGAAGATACCGGTTTTGTTTGTGCATATTTTAATTGTTTATCTGTTTCAGATGACGTAGTCTGTGCAGGGATTAACTATGTGAGTGAAAGCTGGATCTTAGACAGTGGATGTACATCGCATTTGTGTAATGATCCATGTAAGTTTCGGGACAAAATGTTAGCGGCTGATGGTAAATTGAATTTGGCAACGAATATGAGTACTGACGTTAAAGGTAAGGGTTTGGTAAGATTGTCAGCATGTAAAAATGATTCCCTTTTTAATATTCGACTCCCTGACACATTGTACGTTCCTGATTTGCGGAATAATTTGATATCGGTAGCTAAAATTACCGATTGCGGTCATACTTTCACTCACGTAGCAAGCATATAAGTATAAGATATCATTTTGTTAGAAATGTTTTGAGGGATAACAGTGATATTGTATTAAGATACTTGCCTACTAATTCAATGCCTGCTGATGTACTAACTAAAGCGTTAGGTAAAGCTAAGCATTATCAATGTATAGATAGCTTAGGGCTTGTTAATTGTACATTGTAACGGTTAGCAATTAAAGGGGCGTATTAAAGAAGAAACCTCTTTTGGTAATTGCAACCTACGTAGAGTTTATGAAACAAACTCGTTGACACCTTTTTGTAATAAAAGAATGTCGACTATCTGTCTTTGCTTCTCATGTTTATAAAATTATATTGTACAACCATGTTTTATTTATCTTTATTCTCCACCTAACATTGCTGCCTTATCTCCAGCCTCAACATATTATACATAAGGATTATAGAGAGATGAAATTATCACTATCCAAATAGGAAAAATGTGATAACAGTCTTTTACCACCAAGTAGTAATATTAAAGTCGTACTTACAAAAGTAGGGCTTATCACTGCTGATTGTATACATAGTCTATTGTATATCTGTTCATAAGTCCGTACCATAGTATTTAATTTTCTGTAGCTAACTTGAGAACTTAGCTAACGTTAAGAAAGGAGAAGCAGATTTGAATCAAAACGTTTTTTGCATAGCGATATAAAAACAGTTTTTTTTACAATAGGAACAAACATTTCAATTACGTTGTCTATAGAAGTAAGGATAAATGCTAAGGATAAATGAAAGCCCATAAAGTTTGCGTGCCGCAGTAAGATTCTTAACTCAGATTACGGTATTGCGTGGGCACTCTGAAGGCGACGCCATTCATCAAATGATTTAAGTGCTATGCAGACTTAGCAACTTTCTGTCAACAATTTTGCCGACCTCCAGTCAACAAGCTTTCAAAAACAGGAATAAATTAGCAACTAGCGACCTGCACCTGCCCTGTCTTCGCACGGGTGCAATAAAATATCGTTTTATCCTGTAGATAGGCGAAAGATTTTCGTTATTTTTTTTATTAAAATAAAGTTTCTTCTACATCTTAATTAAATGTACCGTTTTTTGTTTTAATAATTATTTTGTTCTTTTGCTATGTATCACTTAGTGCTATGTGTCTTATTGTGTTAGTATTTTTTTTTATTATTATAATTTTGTTCTTGTCATGCTGTATTTTTTTATATTTTTTACATTTTTTGTTTTTATTTATTTTGTTATTATGTCTTATTCTTTTATTTATTTTCTAAAACATTTACATTAATTAACATAAAACAGTCCTTAAACCACAGAGGTTTGTCTGGGCTGTTTACATTCTGCATAATTGGAAGATACATTAATAATTATAATAATTTGATACTGTTTAATTTACGTAACCATACATTTAGAAAAAGAAGAAAGAAGACAAATGAACACAGTCCTGTTACAAGTACTACTACATTTTTGGTAACGAGGGTGAACAAATAATATAAGCTGTTAACTGTATTTAAAATATTACTTATTATTTTAGCGAGGAGAATAGGTATCCCAAGGTTCCGTCTCTCCTCCTCGCTGTCGAAATTTTAGTTTTTGTCAGTGGAGGAGATGTTGGGAACGTCACGTTCAGGTGTGCAACGCGTCATGATCAGCTCTGTAATGCTCGTTCGGGTAAAGTCGACAGGGAGGAAGTGAGAGATGAAATTATCACTTCCCAATAGCAAAACTGTGCTAATAGGTAGACTTTTACCACTAAGTAGTGATATTAAAGTCGTATATCATCATCATCATCATCAGGCCATTTTTAGTCTCAAGACTCAACAAGAGCACGACCCTCTCTCGTCCGTCACAGACAGGAGGATTTGGCCTACACTCCTCACGCTGGCCAGACGGGTTGGGGAGGCCTGACCGATGTTTTATAATGTATTTCACATCATTGACATCCACGGGAAGAGATGGAGTGATTCTATTCTAGTCTGCCGGATACCACACGGCCAAGTATATAAAGTTTTATATAAGCTAACTATATACTACTACATGGCACTACGTATTCCTTTACAAGATGGCATACCCCGGCCTTACAAATGTCGCGTCGTCACCTATTACATAAACAATGACACCAGTGCAGAACGTAAACAAGCGTGTATGCGTGTGGTGCTGTAGAAACTGTTCCAGTTTCGTCTCAGAGGTGAGGGCGATACCAAAGAGAAGCAGGAAGTGGCCATACTGTTACTTATGCTGTGATGACAGTACAAAAAGAACGTCGAGCGAAGTTCGGTTATTCAGGAACATTTTATTTTTAATCGAACTACTAAAAGTTGACAGTCTACTTCGGACCGTACTGTTTATTTACAGCTCCATTAAAATTATATCATCACTTTATAATCTGTAATATTTGTTGTAAAAGTATAAAATCCTACGTTTACATGGAAAATACTCTTTTTTTATGAAAGCCAACTGAACCTCATTATAAAAATCCCACGATGTTCCAGCGAAAGATAAGATTTGAGGTTCCTCGTCTAGGGATGTTCATATTTCCATTTTATAGAAAACTATATCTATATACAATAATGCCCAGCATTGATTTATATTCCCATGAATAAAGACCTATTTAAATCTAAGCGTCATTGTCATACCGCCGTTATACAGCCTAATAATATCACATCTGACTATTTTTTTTTCTACAACTCTATCACTAAGTGTCTAAACACACTATACCGAAGATACGCGACCGAAGTTCGGCGCCATTACGCCTGAAATACCTTTTTTAATGACTATTGACACATTTGACCGAAATTACGTTGCGTTTTTTACATAGCAATCTTAATTACGCGGAATTTCGGCCGCGGAATTTCGGATTAATGTGGTTTGACACTAATAACTAAAAATAACATTGTTTTATTATTTTTGACATTGAAAATTTTATGATAATTCGTTTCTATAGGCAATCTAATACGTACTACGTAGTTAAATCAGCCAGCCACCGAGCAGAGGCCCTACCGCCGAAGCTGAAGGCGATTACAATCCGTTTTTTTTATTGCGAATATCATACGTCAGTTTATATTTATGCTACTTGTGTTTACCTTAGCTGGTAGAAACCCTGGAGCTCTACCGACTAAGCTGAAGATGTTTGTCAATAACTAAAACGTAAGACTTATTTTTAGAATCAAAATATTCAATGAAACCCATTCCGGGTTTCAGCATAGGCGGTAGGGCCCCTGGGGCCCTACCACCGAAGCTGAAGCTTCGTCGAAAGCTTCGTCGAAAGCTTCGTCAAAGTCGTCTTCGTTCTATAATCGTTCGTTGCTAGAAAGAGTAATCCTAATAGTAAAACTGAATATTAAATTCAGAAGAATTCCTATTACGCTCAAGGCCTTTGTTTGATGTTTCAT
The DNA here is from genome assembly GCA_937001555.2 of Hypsopygia costalis. Classification (NCBI taxonomy): domain Eukaryota; kingdom Metazoa; phylum Arthropoda; class Insecta; order Lepidoptera; family Pyralidae; genus Hypsopygia; species Hypsopygia costalis. Next base: position 22,160,042 of record OW443338.2, on the reverse strand, counting down.
AGAAAATATTGTGTCTGGATAAGAATCGTACCTAAGGATGTAGAACAACGAAAATTAATAAAAATCTGTTTTAGTCAATATAGTAATCTATTGTAGTTTAGTTTGGTTGGACGTTATTTTAAGAAAGTGGACAATTTTATCATCAAATTTTTCGATCAAAAATTAAAAATACACGAGTAAAATCCAATATTCCCTAACTATTTGTAAGGTTGAATTGCATGATAGGTCACTAGTTAAAATAAATTGTTAAATTTACATTTCCCTATAAATATTTATGTCATAAAATTAAGCACAGAATAATAATTAGTGGGTCTAAAAAGTTGTCAACTTGACTTAATGCAAGGAAATGGTAATGGTCACAACTCCATTTCCTTGCATCAAGTCAAGTTGACAACTTTTTAGACCCACTAATTATTATTCTGTATGAGGTGTATGATTATAGTATGAGGGGAATGGATAGGACGGCTGTTGGAAAGCACAATCGACTGTGACAGTCCGAATTCAGCTACAGAGTGATCAACAACTAGGTACTGAAATGTGTTGACGGCTATTTTTTTAGGGTTACCGAATGCAATAATGGATAAGAAATATAAGTGTTGCCGTTACGTGTGGTGTTCTACTTACCTATTTAACCGCCTAGGTATGTAATTTAATTACCTACAACCGATGATATTTTGTAATTTTCCTACGATATTAGCCTTTGTTCGGCTAGCAAAACGGCCAAGCTACAGAATTAGTATTAAAAAAAAACCGGACAAGTGCGAGTCGGACTCGCCCACCGAGAGTACCGTACGTAGGATCATTGTAAATAGTTCAGGAATCGAATACCCCATTTTTTAAGATTTAATTACAAATGTATAGTTTTGAGATTTATTCTTGTATTTGTAGTCTATAACGATGTTCCTTGCCAAATTTCATAGTTCTAGATCAACGGGAATTACCCTATGAGTTTTGATTCCCTTTAGAATGTGTCGAAATATCCGTTTTTTGCGGAATAAACGACCGTATCTTTATTTTACGTAAACTTAGCAGTTTGATTTTTTTACAACTTCATGGGACCGTAGACCTGAGCACACACTTCAAATTTCAGCTTAATACCTCCACGCGTTCTCGTCATAGGGGGTCTTGACAGACAGACAGACGGACAACAAAGTGATCTTATAAGGGTTCCGTTTTTCTGTTTGAGGTACGGAACCCTAAAAACTGAGTATAATTAGGATCAGAATAATTCCTCCTACGCGCAGACAAGCAGCCTTTGTTGACTCATAGAAAATATTCTGTCTAGATAAGAATCGTAACTATGAATGTAGAATAACTAGAATCAATAAAAATCTAAGTTTGTTTGGACGTTATTTTAAGAAAGTGGACAAATTATCCCTTCCAGACCCTTGGCACAACTATTACGCTCAACTGGTTGTGCTGTGGGTTATCATTGAATATTCGATGAAAAATAAAATTAAAAATACATATAACCTTTTTACTGCCAACGACGGATAAACCCACAGAACAGAAAAAAATATGTATTTTTTCTGTTCAGTGGATCAACCCGTCATTCCGTCACAGAAACAAGTCTTAACAGCGAACATTTTCCTTCTACACGAATTGTTACAGTAAATATGTAACTCATTTATATGCATTATTTTGTATTAAATTGTTTACTTACTTAAAATAAAGGTTATTTATTCCTATATGGCTTGGCGTATGACGATGTGGCGTTATAAGGTTAAATTATTCCCGATTTACTACTGATGGTATTTTTGCAATTTTATTGTCTATATTCTTTTAGATAAAATTATTTTTGTGTAAACTAATAGAGCATTTATTAAAAAAAATATACCAATTTGTTTACACAGGATCAAGGCAACAATAACAACACAAAAAAGTCGTTAATAAAAATAACTGTAATTTCATTCACATACCTATTTTTTGACGAGCTCGGTGGTATAGCGGTCAATGACGCGGCTTCGACACCAACGCTCGTGGGTTCGATTCCCACACAGGACAAACATTTGTTTGTCTTGGTCTGGGTGTTTTCTATGTATCATAAGTATGTATTTACAAAAAAAAATGTATTTACTTACGTTTATCAGTTGTCTAGTACCCATAACACAAGCTTCGCTTACTTTGGGGCTAGATGGCACTGTGTAATTTGTCTGACAATATTATTTATTTATTTACTTATAGTGCAGAGATTTGGACACTGACCATCGGTCTAGTCCAGAGGCTAAAGGTCGCGCATCGAGAGATGGAGAGAGCTATGCTCGGGGTTTCTTTGAGGGATCGAATCTGGAACGAAGAAATTACGACGCAGAACAAAATAACTTGCAAGCTGAAATGGTAACGGGCCGCTCATATCTGCCGAGTAAGTGATATTTGCCATGGGGGAGAAAAGCATTAGAGAGGAGGCCGCGCGTAAGACAACGAAGCGTTGGACGCCCTTCCTGATCCCGTCCTTCCTGATGGTCCGACGACCTTAAGAAAGTGGTTGGAAGCGGCTGGATGCGGAAGGCGGACGATTGTATTTGGTGGAAAGCATTGGAGAATGCTTATATCCAGCAGTGGGTAGAGACAGGCTGATGATGATAACATGTCCCCAATATGTGTATTTTATAAATGCACACTGTAATGTACAAATATATAGGTATACCAATTGTAAGTTCCCAACATGTGCCAATAATAACTTCAACCTAGATCTTACGACAGAGTTTAGAATGGCTCTCACAGTTTCACAACCGCGATCGATTGTGGAAAGTGACTAATTTTCCTCGACGTAGCGTAGAGGCGAGTTGAGTACAGAGGGACAAATAGGTGGTTTACCATCCTTCCATTGGCATCCGTTTCCTTTCCAAATGAAAACATATTAATATTATTATATTAATATGTTTTATTGGCCGTGTGGTTTCCGGCAGACTAGAATAGAATCACTCCGTCTCTTCCCGTGGATGTCTAAGGGAAATACATTATAAAACAACGATCAGGCCTCCCCAACCCGTCTGGCCAGCGTGGGGAGTGTAGGCCAAATCCTCCTTCTGTCTGGGACGGACGAGAGAAGGTCGTGCTCCTGTAGTGGAGACTAAAATGACCTGATGATGATGATAAATATGTTTTATATGAGAGGGGGGTAAACGAACATGTGGGTCACCTGATGGAAAACAATTTCCACCGCCTAAGGAAATCAGTAACACAAGGGGTCGCTGAGTCGTTGCCAGCCTTTTAAAGAAAGTATTAATCTGTTCTTGAAGGCTCCCAATGCGCTGTCATAAATGTTCAGAAATACTGCTGAAGAAAGTTTATACAACAATTTCACCGTTCGTGAAATTGTTGTATATATATGTAAAATTGTTTTAAGAAACGTATCTGTTGGATCGACAATTATCAAGATGATTATGGATGGAATCTATGATGATACAGAAGCTCCCAAAAATAAGGTCAACCTTAGCATTATTTGCATTGTTGGAAAGTTTTGTCAATGCATCAGCTTTCTATCAATCCCAATTTAAATGGACGGCCAATAAAGCAGTCTTGATGGACAGCTTTTTTTGCCAACCATACCTTTATCACAGTATAAGTAATAGTACTAACGCCTTTAGTGTAGTTCTTAAGTATAGTATATACTTTGGGGTATAAGTGGTTCATCAACATCTTTGAACCAAAGCCAACTTCACCTGCACGCGGTGCACCCTGCTGACTGACAAACGAAGCTCTGGCGAAAAGAGTGGTAGGGAGCGTAATTGTAAGCTACCCGACTGGGGAATGTGCCTCCACCTCACAGAATACTGCAGCCAAATAACGGTTCCCTTGAGGGCTGTTGTGTTCCTGCGAGTGAGTGAGGTCACCAGAAAGGAAGGAGATGCTGTGATGGCAGCGGGGGTGGCGGCGCGCGAGCGATATTTTATGTTGCGAGCGTTAATATGGCTACGGTAACCGCTTCACATCAGGCGGGCCGTATGCTTGTCTGCCACCCAACGTAGTATAAAAAAAAAATAAGTAATAGTACTTCGTAAAGTATGGCCATTCCCTGCCGCTCTGTCCTATCAACTTCACCTCCTCTCTGAGACGAATCTGGAACAGTTTGTATGGCGCCGCACGCACACACGCTCCCTGGCTACGGTCGACGTTGCTTCACTTGCGTGATCGATCAGACTGCCACGCGTAACGACGCTATCGAGCTCATCTATTTTTCTCTCAAAGCTTATAACTGTGACTTTTTTTTTATACTACGTCGGGTGCAGACAAGCATGCGGTCCGCCTGATGTGAAGCGGTTACCGTAGCCATATTAACGCTCGCAACATAAAATATCGCTCGCGCGCCGCCACCCCCGCTGCCGACGCAGCATCTCCCTTCTTTCTGGTGACCTCACTCATTCGCAGGAACACAACAACCCTCAAGGAATTGTTATTTGGCTGCGGTATTCTGTGAGGTGGAGGTACATTCCCAAGTCGGGTAGCTTACAATTACGCTCCCCACCTCTCTTTTCGCCAGAGCTTCGTTTGTCAGTCAGCAGGGTGCACCGTGTGCAGGTGAAGTTGGTTTTGGTTTAAAGATGTTGATGAACCACTGACACCCCAAATGTGACTTCCAAATTAGTGCTCCTCGACCATCCTAGACACTGAAGTAGGCTTTGCAAGTATTCGAATGATGGTAAGGATTATTAATATAAGGCTTGCAATATCGAATATATTAAAACAATACTGAAGAACTATGTATATGTCGTAGCCAACTAGTTAAATTAGCCAGCCAATTGGACGCCTAGTCCATTCATTGAATGCCGCTTTTCAATTAAATGGCTAGGACGATAGTTGATTGAACTCGAAACATTCAACGTTTAACAACTTGGCGTATTGAAAGTTAGCCCTTTGAAGATGGCTGACCAAGATTCAGCCAAGTGATTAAAATTTGATTCAGTTTTATTCCACTGCGGCGCTAGTAATCACCAAAACAAATATGGCGTCAACAGTGTAACCCGCCAATGTTATTGTGCCTCCTTGTGTGAAATTTAAAGTGAAATTAAAGTGTGACATTGACAAAATAGTGTAAAACCATGGAGGTGCCAATTAAGTTATTTTTTTTTTAATTACATTCAAGTATTTAATTGTAATAAATAATATGTATAAAAGGGTTATTGTGTAATTTAACTGCAGACTGACAGTTTTGATTTATTATTTTAATTTTTGCGATTTCCTTAATAAAACTCTTCTTATATTCATAGTTTTTTGAATTATTAATAAAATGTATTTATCTAATCTCATACTGAAATTTACACATTAAAAAACTAAACACAGTATCTTAATGACAGTCTTTACGCACAAGCTATCAAAATAAATTTAAAAAGTTATTTTTCGATACAGCTCTTCTATGGACAACTGTATCGTAAAATAACTTTTTTACCATTTCGATACAGCTTCAGCCCTGGATACAGGTATTTTAAACAGGTTGCAATGCAAATACATTGCAACTATGCAAAATTTTTCTACATAATCTGTGAACGCGGCGCCGCGCGGCGCGTCGCGCATTCGCACTACGCATGCTCGATCTGCAAAATGGATTTATAGGTAAGAATTATAGCTGTTAAATTAACTTCATGGTTGTATTTAAAATATTATTATCATATATTTCATGAGATTAGATAAAGTAGTGTACGAAACTGCACATAATTAGGTATTAAAATACTCGTGTGGTCTATTATAACATTCGCCTTTGGCTCATGTTATAAACTCACACTCGTATTTTAATAACCCTTATTATGCAATAATTTCATAAACTACTATTATTTAACAATAATTCATTGTTACCGTACCATAACTTAGTAGTATGTACTTTATATTCAGTGATATAAGTAAAAAGTGGTCCTACATAATTTGTTAACTCATGGTCACCCTAACCAAACATCATAAATTCAACAATATCCAATGGCTAAACGACGTTCAGCCAACTGGTTAAACGTCACGTTTAACGACTTGGCTAGTTGTACTTTAGCCATTTAACTGAATGGCGGCATTCAATGAATGGCCTAGGCGTCCAATTGGCTGGCTAATTTAATCAGTTGGCTACGATATATATAATATGTCGTGGCCATATCGTAGATTTGTTCACTTCGTGAAACTTTCGAGACTTTCATGAAATGGTCGCATTTCATGAAATGGTCGCATTTCATGAAATATATGATAAGAAATCGTTTCTCGATATAGCTAACTAAATGGTTACTTCATGAAATGGTCAAGATTACTTTGATCATATCGTAAAATAGTTACAGTTAAGTAAATAAGTTTGCTAAAAAAATTGTTTAATTTTGTTACAAAAAATTGTTTAATTTTCTTTTTGTCCTTTGAACTTAAATGACATTAAACAAGTTCTTAACATATTCTGGATTTTTATTCAGTATTTTTTGGACATCCAATTTATACGATTTGGCCAAATGTAGATGACAAAATCGTGAAATGTTGACGATTTAATGATCTGGTCAAATTAAGTTGCCCACATCAGGAAATGCGACCATTTCATGAAATTCTCGAGCATTTCATGAAGTGAGCAAATCTACGATATGGCCACGACATATACAACAGCAACGACGTCATCAAGCTCCTCAATGTTTTAAACTCAATCTTTATTATATACCAATACAGTATAACTTAGATTCCCTTTGATTAAAACATTAAACATGAAAATCGATACCTATTTTCAATTCGATGACTATTGCACGAGGAGGTGCATGTGTACGATAACGAGTTTAATATTAAATGAGACCATTGAAGTCTAGAACACGCTATATGGTCTTCAATACTTGTGTTTGTAACCAACGACGTAAAAACGACGGGGTGTTAGAAGTTTGACGCGTGTTTGTGTGTGTGTGGGTGTGTTACCGTGGCATCGTAGCTCCCTTGATTTTTTTTTAGTTGAAAGGTGAATTAGTGTGCTTAGCTATGTTTGATGAAAATCCGCCACAAAATTAAGGATTCTCTTTTATTATTATAGATCCAGACGCGCATTCCGTGTCATCGCGATGAACACTGTGTTTTACATGATTCCTGACGTGAGTTTTAAGGATTTATAACAAACGACGAGCCGAGGGTGGTCGAATGGTTGCGGTATTCTGCAATGGCCACTTTGACTCCGAGGTTGTGGGTTCGATCCCCGCACAAGACAAATATTTGTGTGCATGAATATGTCTGTTTGTCTTGGTCTGGGTGTTTTCTATGTATTATATGTGTGTATTTACAAAAAAAATGTATTTAAGTATAAAATCAGTTATCTAGTAGGTACCCATAGTACAAGCTTTGCTTAGTTTGGGACTAGATGTGTAATTTGTTCAGGAATATTTATTTATTAATTAAATAAAATGGTTAGAATTTTGCAGACGGGTTTTTTGTTTCAGTTAATAATTTCTTATTCATATATTTTCCTGGTAGGTACTTATACCTCTACTTCTCCCTATATCTCCATTATTTTAGTAAATCCAGAAACACGTGTTTTAATAAAATTTACAAGTTCATTTAGCAAAATATATATATAGCAGCAATGTTACAACCACAGTATAAGTAATAGTACTACGTACAGTATGGCCACTCCCTGCCGCTCTCTCGTGTCGATCCCACCTCCCCTCTGAGACAAATCTGGAACAGTTTGAATGGCGCCGCATGTACACACGCTTATTCGCGTTCTGCACAGACGTTTATATATACAACTAAAAAGGCAAACAAACATACGGCCCGCCTGATGTAAAACAGTTACCGTAGCCTATTAACGACTGTAACACCAGGGGCACACACGCGCGTTGTCTACTCTGTAAAAACCTCTTCACGCCCTTTTTGAAGAACCCCATGCTGTAGTCTGCCGAGAAAACCTCGACAGGCATTTTATTCCACAGCTTGACAGTACGCGGGAGAAAACTTTTCTGGAACCGCACAGTACGGGACCACTTAGGCTCCAATGTGTGAGGATGAATTCCCTGTCGACGGCGCGCGGTGCGACTGTAGAAGGAGGCCGTGGGCATAAAGTCAAACAACTACTCTGAACACACCCCATTGTACAGTCGGTAGACAAAGGGACGCAAAATCACTTGTCAGACTTAAAAGTTCTGTACCGTTTCTCAGTTTGGGATCGTCAATAATCATAATAATATGTATTATTACAGCAAAAAAAAAATCAATAATGCAATTTGTAACGAACATAGACTACGCCCTTTCGCCTAGGCGGTTGAGCCTTGGGGTAAATAAAAAAAAATATAGGCACTTGGATGCGAAACAAACTCCTGTTTATTTTTAATCCGATTTTTTATTATTTTAATAACTATAAAGATTACCGAAGTGAATAAATCGATACCTCCAAGGAACACTACGCCAACTAAAATTTCGATAGTTTTCTTTTTTTTATCTAAATCGATTCATTACTTCAGTAACATTATGCTACCTAAATTCTATTTATCAAAGACACACAGACACAACAAAATCGAAAAATATAAATCGCTAAGTAAATGTATAACTCATATTAGCGGTGTGTATCTGAACGTGTATGTTTTGAGTTGGCGTAGTGTTCATTGGAGGTATCGAAATATAATAACTTATGGTAACATACATCAGGAGGAAATCGAGAATCTTCATTTAGTGGAATGGGTTTCTGTTCATTCAGCTGCTTTGGAAGGTGCTGAACGAATGATAAAGTAACAAAAGAAGAATAATATTTCGTTTTATCCATACTAACGGCAATAGAAGAAATCCATGGGTCATACATTTATAATGAGTACAATTTGCCGCATTAATTAGTGACTGACGTATAGTTAGGGGAACGCCAAAGAATAAGAAATTATTTCAAAGTACCTACCTCGCATCTAGTAAAAAAAATGGATGAATATATTCTCTCTCAGCTTAGTTTGGGACTAGATGGCATCGTGTAATTAATTAGTCCAGGAATATTTCATTATTTATTTATTTATTTATAACATTGTCTCACTTGCATTAAAAAAAATTGGTTGTCGGTTTTCGGACGATAATTTTACATGATAACGTCATAAGAAAACATCGGCCGATGGAGTGGAAGAGAGATAGTCACAAGCCGAACGCTTAGGCCAATCGTGCCTCTCTTTCATCGCTTGTTCCGCGCTCTCGCTTGCACGCTCGGCTCAGGCGGAACGCGACAATGAATCATGCTTTTACGTGTATGTAATAATAAGTATGTATATGTTATAAATAATAAGTATGTATTTACAAAAAAAAATGTATTTACGTATGATTATCAGTTGTCTAGTACCCATAACACAAGCATCGCTTACTTTGGGGTTAGATGGCGCTGTGTAATTTGTCTGACAATATTTTTATTTATTATTTATTTGACATTATTACCAATACAATTACCTATTTAAGAAAAAAATAGCTACCCTATTAATCGATAAATGTTATTGTTGTAAGTATATTTGATTTTCTAAACTACAAAATAATTTAAATCAAAATTTTGACATCGATAATTAAATAATTTGAGACATTCAATATATGACATTATAATGATATGTCATATAATGAATGAAGAAATTTATACATCAAGACGTACTGAATCTATTATGCCTGTAATTTTTAGATAGTTTATCTTTTATCTAAATATATAAAAGAAGAAACTGACTGACTGACATATCAACGCACAGCCCAAACCGCTGGGTCTATAGATTCCAAATTTGGCACATAGGTTCCTTATGACGTCTAGGGGTGCACTAAGAAAGGATTTTTCAAAATTTGTCCCCTAAGGGGGTGAAACGGGGGTCCAAGGTTTGTATGGGGAAACAAGATTAGTTGGACTGTTTTATCTGAAACTTTACACGAGTACTTCTATAGATAAATAAATAAACACGTGTTTCAGGATTTTTCAAAATTCAACCCCTAAAAGGGTAAAATGTGGTGAAAAAGTCTGAAAATCGTCATGGGCATGGTTTTTATGGTTTATCGGGTCGCTGATTACGAAAACAACAACTATTTTATGATCTAACATAGCCGACGGTAACATAAAATCACCCCTGTGGGGATGCGATGGGGTTGAATTATATAAAATAAGAAACTGAGTGACTGACTGATATTTATCAACGCACAGCCCAAACTGCTGGGTCTAGAGATTCCAAATTTGGCACGTAGGTTTCTTATGATGTCTCGGGGTGCACTAAGAAAGAATTTTTGAAAATTCATCCCCTAAGGGGGTGAAACGGGGGTCCATAGTTTGTATGGGGAAACAAGATAATTTGGGCTATTTTATCCGAAACTTTACACGAGTACTTCTATAGATAAATGAGTAAACACATGTTTCAGGATTTTCCAAACTCAACCCCTAAAGCGGTAAAACGGGGTGAAAATGTCTGAAAATCGTCATGGGGTATTGTTTTTATGGTTTATCGGGTCGCTGATTACGAAAACAACAACAATTTTAAAATTAAACTTGGCAAACGTGACCGTCATCCTCTATTGAGATGCAATGAGGTTGAAATGTCTATATACCAATATACATATGTATATTTTTACGGGTTTTCGGAACACCAATCCATACTAATATTATAAATGCGACAGAATACCTCTTCACGCTTAAATCGCTGGACCGATTTAGATTAAATTTGGTTGAGAGATACTTTGAGTCCTGGGAAAGGATAAACCTAAGATAGTTTTTATCCCAAAAATTACCTATTATTGTTATTTATTGTACACATAGGGCGGTAACGCGACTATCATCCCCTATTGAGGTGCGATGGCGTTGAAATGTCTAAAATATGGTGAAAAAGTCTGAAAATCGTCATAGGTATTGTTTTTATGGTATATCGGGTCGCTGATTATGAAAAAAACAACTATTTAATAACCCAACATAGCCGACGTGATAACTCTGTAGGGGTGCAATGGGGTTGAAATGTCATAATATTAATATGGGTGTTGATTCTATGGTTTTCTGGGACGTTAATTACGACAATGGCATCGATTTGAAAATATAACGTAGTGGACACGAATTACTTAAAAAGATTTTTCAAATTTTACCTCTAATAGGATGAAACGGAGGTCCAAAGTTTGTATAGGAAAACGAGATTAGTTGGTTTGTATGGGAAAAGATTAGTTGGACTATTTTATCCTAAATTTTACACGAGTACTTCTATTGATTAATGAGTAAACACGTGTTTGCCCCGAATGTCACGCGAGCGAAGCCGCGGGTGAAAGCTAGTAATATGTATAGTGTAATCTAAATATATAAAAGAAGAAACTGACTGACTGACATATCAACGCACAGCCCAAACCGCTGGGTCTATAGATTCCAAATTTGGCACATAGGTTTCATATGACGTCTAGGGGTGCACTAAGATAGGATTTTTCAAAATTCATCCCCTAAGGGGGTGAAACGGGGGTCCAAGGTTTGTATGGGGAAACAAGATTAGTTGGACTGTTTTATCTGAAACTTTACACGAGTACTTCTATAGATAAATAAATAAACACGTGTTTCAGGATTTTTCAAAATTCAACCCCTAAAAGGGTAAAATGGGGTGAAAAAGTCTGAAAATCGTCATGGGCATGGTTTTTATGGTTTATCGGGTCGCTGATTACGAAAACAACAACTATTTTATGATCTAACATAGCCGACGGTAACATAAAATCACCCCTGTGGGGATGCGATGGGGTTGAATTATATAAAATAAGAAACTGAGTGACTGACTGATATTTATCAACGCACAGCCCAAACTGCTGGGTCTAGAGATTCCAAATTTGGCACGTAGGTTTCTTATGATGTCTCGGGGTGCACTAAGAAAGAATTTTTGAAAATTCATCCCCTAAGGGGGTGAAACGGGGGTCCATAGTTTGTATGGGGAAACAAGATAATTTGGGCTATTTTATCCGAAACTTTACACGAGTACTTCTATAGATAAATGAGTAAACACATGTTTCAGGATTTTCCAAACTCAACCCCTAAAGCGGTAAAACGGGGTGAAAATGTCTGAAAATCGTCATGGGTATTGTTTTTATGGTTTATCGGGTCGCTGATTACGAAAACAACAACAATTTTAAAATTCAACTTGGCAAACGTGACCGTCATCCTCTATTGAGATGCAATGAGGTTGAAATGTCTATATACCAATATACATATGTATATTTTTACGGGTTTTCGGAACACCAATCCATACTAATATTATAAATGCGACAGAATACCTCTTCACGCTTAAATCGCTGGACCGATTTAGATTAAATTTGGTTGAGAGATACTTTGAGTCCTGGGAAAGGATAAACCTAAGTTTTTATCCCAAAAATTACCTATTATTGTTATTTATTGTACACATAGGGCGGTAACGCGACTATCATCCCCTATTGAGGTGCGATGGCGTTGAAATGTCTAAAATGTGGTGAAAAAGTCTGAAAATCGTCATAGGTATTGTTTTTATGGTATATCGGGTCGCTGATTATGAAAAAAACAACTATTTAATAACCCAACATAGCCGACGTGATAACTCTGTAGGGGTGCGATGGGGTTGAAATGTCATAATATTAATATGGGTGTTGATTCTATGGTTTTCTGGGACGTTAATTACGACAATGGCATCGATTTGAAAATATAACGTAGTGGACACGAATTACTTAAAAAGATTTTTCAAATTTTACCTCTAATAGGATGAAACGGAGGTCCAAAGTTTGTATAGGAAAACGAGATTAGTTGGTTTGTATGGGAAAAGATTAGTTGGACTATTTTATCCTAAATTTTACACGAGTACTTCTATTGATTAATGAGTAAACACGTGTTTGCCCCGAATGTCACGCGAGCGAAGCCGCGGGTGAAAGCTAGTGTTGTATAAGTGACTCTAATTAAACATGACATGGTATTGATAGACATTGTAAGGAAAATTTAAATATTTGTATAGTATGCCTGAGGGCAGAACATAGAGCACAAGAAATTAATGTAAACCAACACCTCAATAATGTATATGTCGCAGCCAATTCGTAGAACCCGCCGCGTTATATAACGGCTAACTGTTTTATAAAATGGCCAAGCCATTATTTCAAACCGCCCTTTTATCTTATTAGTAAATTGTCACCAGATATGCGGCCAGCTATTCTAATTAATCACAAGACAAACCTAACCAAAAGATTATGTTATGTAATGCGGCAGGTTCTACTAATTGGCTGCGATATATATACCACCTATGTTTAACAAATAAAAATCTAAATACATGACATGGTATTGATAAACCTATACTAGCGATCGCCCCCGACTTCGACTTTCATACAAACTCTCTTATTTTAATGCCTTAATGTTTATTAACTTAATACATTTACACTAATATTATATTGAGGAGCTCGATGGCGCTGTTGTGCGTCGAACACGTAAGTTAAGCAATGTCGACCGCAGCCTGTCTATAGATGGGTTTATTTATCTCGAGCTCCTTCGTGCTTCGGAGGACACGTTAAGCCGTCGGTCCCGACTGTTGTTTAAAGCGAATTGAAAAAACTGGCCTCCGCCAGTTCGCAGTTGAGTTCGAAGGTGGAGTATGCTCTAAAGCCCTTCGATTGAGGGGAGACCCAACAAGGTTAATAATAATATAAATATTGATATTACAGTATATTAGACTCTATATACTCAATGCTTAGTTAATTTTTTGTGCACGTTAAATTGCAAACAGATGAACGAAAATATAAAAGTGAACGTGCGTTTAACGTTTTCAGGTTATAATAACTACTGCAACAATTTTCATGAGAGGCATATATTTTATCTCGAGAAATGGCGCGCTTCCCGGTATAAAAGAAATAGGCTCAGGTTTATATCCTTTTTATAGGTTATTGTATTAATATCAGTGTATTTTGTGAACAGCGATATAAAAATAAGATAGCATATAAAATTAAAAAGATTAAGTACAAATTATACGTCTCCTCTTAATGGAAGATATTTAGAGCATACTCTACCACACACAACTGCGGGTTGGTGGAGGTCAGTGTTTCAAGCCGCCCAAAGGCCCCTGACTTGGCTTAACGACTGTCATCTTATGACAACAGCCAGGACCGACGGCTAAACGTGCCCTTCGAAGTACGGAGGAGCTCGAGATAAATAAACCCATCCATTTACAGGCGAAGGTCGACGATGCTAAACTTGCGTGATCGATTAGACTCACACTCGCTATGCCGCCATCGAGCTCCCCATACAAATTATAATGTTATTTTATAGGGTTCCGTACCCAAAGGGTAAACCGGACCCTATTTCTGAGACTCGGCTGTCTGTCCGTCCGTCCGTCCGTCTGTCACCAGGCTGTATCTTATGAACAGTTGAAATTTTCAAAGATGATGTATTTCTGTTGCCGCTATAATAACAAATACTGAAAAACAGTTTTTTTTTTTTTTTTTTTTGGGGCTGCCATACAACAGACGTGATTTTTTTTTTGCTGTTTTTATAGGTAATGGTACGGAGCCCTTCGTGCGGGAGTCCGACTCGTACTTGGCCGGTTTTATTATAATTGAACCGTTGCTGTAGGTGGTTGTATATGAACATCTTCTCAACATTTCCTCGCGAATTAAAAAGTTTGAAATAGCATGTGAAATGTTAGGAGTAAAATTGTGGCAATTAACTTGATCGTATTCAGCTCAGGTAACCAAATCGGTATAAGTATCGAAACCGTGCCAAAGCAAAAGCAAAGTTATTAGAGATGCCGTGCAACCACCTCCGCATAGGTACTTTGGCAAAAATATGCTTCAGTTCTGCCCTGCCCTATTTAGCGAGGCATTGCTTTTTAGAAGTTTGGGGTGAAGCACTCTTATTTATATTTTATATCGCATCTCGGAATCGGTGCTACATTAGCATTTCGATGAAATTTTGTAACTAGATAATAAGTTAGTAGCTTTATCGACCCATCCGTACAACAAAGTCCAATGTAATCATGGAACAAGAGCCTCCTCATGTACCTTGGTTTGTATGGACTAAATACAGTAGACGTCTAATTGTTACAGCACTTAGAATGCGTTCCGGACATTACCCATTAAACTCATTCACTTTTTTAATGCGCAAAACTAACTCACCCAACTGTAAGGTATGTGGAAAAGTAGAAGACCTATACCACATATTAATGGAGCGTGTCCGGCACGCTTCTAAAAGAGAGTATCTAGTCTCTGAATTTGGTTTAAACAGGTTAGATGTCGGAATGTATCACGATGTGTTGGCTAATCCCATGTCACCTGAAGCTAAAGCCTCATTTTCTTTATATAGCAGCAGATGTTAAAGTTAGAATAGGTTTCGATGGGACTGACATAGTCAATTATGACAAAAGTCCCTAAATTAAAATAGATTAAAAAAAACGATGCATCCGTACAACAGAGTCCAATGTAATCATGGAACAAAAACGTGTTAAACTAGCTAAAGCAGATAATGAATATGAATTCTTCAGACATGAAGGTTTTAAGATTTTCTTATCTCATTTATCTTCTGATATTTAAAATTAAATAATGTTCAATGTGACATTAGCTCCCTATATAAAGTTAACTACCATCGATACATATTATGTACATGTATTCTACAGATGAGTCGTTATGCATCTCAAATTTTCCTGTCTTCACTAAAAAGATTTTTTTTGTTTTAAATTAATAATCCTTTATAACATCATCTATGTTTAAATTAATAAAAAAATAACCGTAGGTATGATTACAATAAACGATTATTTTAGCGTGCCACAAAATTGAATTCACACTACAAAAATACTGTGGTTTTAATTCTGCTTGCAAGAATTAACCTAAACAAACAAACATTGCAAGCTTGTAAAAAAATTAAGACGCTGAAGCCACTCCATAGAAATGTCACGTCGTCGTTCGCTATTACATAAACAATGACATCCTGTACAAAGCTAGAATAAGCATGTGTGCGTGCAGCGCCATACAAACTGATCCAGATTGGTCTCACAGGGGAGGTGGAGTCGATACAAGACTATACTACCATGTACGTATTATTATTACTTATACTGTGCCGAGGTACAGTAGCCAATAGTTTCTACTACAATTAGACTGGCATCTTCTTATCTTATCTTGTCAAAATTGTTAAAATGGGTCCAGCGCTACAGCACCGGTGGCACGTCGACCCTGTTGGATTTGTGCACTCCCTATTCTTTAGTAACTCTCACCTGAATGTCTATAGACATATTCCATGTTTAGTACATCTTTAATTGAGAAGAGCCTGTAGTCCTCCAGGTCTTTCATGCCTTTCCTAGGATTGCCATTAGTTTGCCAGCTAGGGCATCACATTGACACATCAAGTGCTTCATGGTCTCATAAGGTTCCTTGCATGTTCTGCATTCTGGGCTATTGTCAAGTCTCATCTTGTATACGTGCCCATGGCAGGCATAATGCCCAGTCAGTGCTCCAAGGATGAGACGTATCGTTTTCTGTCATATTTCTGTACATATTTGTACCAATTTATCGTGCCTTCGTCGATGGTTTCCTTGGAATGATGTAATCCACTCATCTCCCTCCATTCAGCCAGATGCCTAGACTTTGCCATATTATTTATGGCCATAATGACTGTCCCATATGAGAGACCTACAAAGGGTTCAGGTCCAATAAAATCTCTGCTTGATCCCTCGCTTGCCAGAATGGCATTGTAATGACTGGCATAGTCTCATGGGCCCTAAAGTATTATTTTATGAAAATTGCTATACTATTTTCTTGTTCAACCGCATATCTACTAAAAAGCCCACGTGCACCAGCTTTACGAGTAAGTCTAATTTTAATTCGATTAATATAAAACCATTCCTTCAATTTATTCATAAGACAAAGATTTAAATGACATAAAAGCCGGTGTTTAAGGATAAGAAGCCAATCTAAACAGGTGTCATTTCACAGAAAATTGATTAACGAGATATCAAAGCACAGTTTTCCTTCTAACAATCAGATCAAGTATGACGTAGTTATTTACATGAATAAGTTACGAACTTAGAGTACCTATATAAATATATTAGCAATATATCGAATATGAACTAGTCTAATTAAATATGAACGTTGGTACAGGCACAGTATTACTATTACAGGTTTGAACAATGCGAAACAGTGTTTTATTAATATTCTTTTAAGTAACTACATATTTTTTTTACACTAAAATATGGTTTAAGTTTTTAGCTCTCTGTAACATACACGTATAGTCTTTCTTTCTCTTTTGCATCGACAGTCTTCTGTAGCGTAGCGAAAAATCCTAGGTCCACAGAAACCAAGCAATATACTTTAAGAATGCTTTCTGCTGTGCCAGTCGAGAATAAGAAACATAATTTTAACAAAAAAAAAAACGAATTCATACATTACTCTACATTTATGTATGTAGATACTGGCTGATGATGATGATGATGATGAAAAAATATGGGACCAATCTGGAAGTATACTCTTTTAAATAAAAAAAGATTTTTTCAAATCGGTTTAAAAATCACGGAGTAATTAAGTAATAAACATAAGAAAATTGAATTGCCGAATCGAGAACCTCCTCCTTTTTTGGAGTCGGTTAAAAAGAAGCTAAAGGAGCACTACCTTACTGCGAGTGAGTGAGGTCACCAGAAAGGAATGAGGTGCTGCGTTGGCAGCGGGGGTGCCGGCGCGCGAGCGATATTGTAACATAACATCAGGCGGCCGTATGCATGTCTGCCACCCGACGATTATATATGCCATCCCGATGAATATAATAGGTAGGGGAAAAAGTCTTTTCGCATTATAGTATGTATGAACTTGTAATAAAATCTCTTTGGTTATACCATTTGTATCTAGCAGGTTTTGATATCTATAAAAAGTTTAAATTTTAAAAAAGATAATTCCAAATTCAAATTAGGTAAATGTGTGATTTTCATTTGTTTTTTTTACTGTCAAGATGAGTGAATCTAATGAAGAAATTCGATACATTTTAAAATTTTACTACAAAAAAGGTAAAAATTCAACGCAAGCTGCGAAAAAAATTTGTGATTATTATAGACCTAGTGCAGTGTCTGTGAGAGTAGCACAAATTTGGTTTAAGCGTTTTCAATCCGGAAATTTTGATGTCAAAGATGCACGTCGCTCTGGTCGCCCTGTTACGGATAAAATGGATGCCATTTCTGAAAAAGTGGAGCAAGATCGGCATATCAGTAGTTACGACGTAGCTGAAGAACGAGGAATTGACCATATAACAGTTTTGGCGCATAAAAAGGTCGTGGTCAAAGACCGGCCAGGCTTCAGAGACTCTGGCGAAACCCGGGTTAACCCGCAACAAGGTGATGCTGTGTGTATGGTGGGATTGGAAGGGAAGATATTCATTATGAGCTGTTACCGCCAGGCAGGACTATCGATTCTGAACTCTACTGTGAACAACTGATGAGATTAAAGCAAAAAGTTGAGAGAAAGCGGCCGGAATTAATTAATAGAAGGGGTGTGATTTTTCATCATGATAACGCTAAACCTCACACATCTTTAGCCACTCAGCAAAAATTAAGAGAGTTTGACTGGAAGGTGTTAATGCATCCGCCGTATAGTCCTGACCTTGCACCTTCTGATTTCCACCTGTTTCGGTCTCTTAAGAATTCTTTAGGCAATGTCAGGTTAACATCACGAGAAGACTGCCAAAACCACTTGTCGCGGTTTTTTGAACAGAAGTCCCATAATTTCTATAGTAATGGGATCATGTCTCTACCTACAAGATGACAAAAAGTTATCGAATATAATGGCACCTACATACTTTAGTTAAATGTAAATAAACTTTATTAAAAAATGTTTTGAATTTTCATATAAAATACGAAAAGACTTTTTCCCCAACCTAATATATAAAAAAAAATGCATAAAATTTTCTATGCATTTTTTCAGTGCAGTGATTTTACTGCACTAGCATTGTTTAGGCAAACTATTTTAAAAATATAAAATAGTATACAACAGCTGCTTACACTCGATACAATGAACTATAGGCGATGCGCGGACTCTATAGCTTTTATATAACCTAAAATTACAAAGATAGAGATAAACCAGCGCATAAACGGTATTTTTAACGAGTGTACAAGGGTGAAGCCCTAAGGGAGTTAGGTTTGTCCCTCCTTCAGTACTATACGCCTACACTACTGATTTGTAGTAAACAAAACGTAATACCAATTTGTCCTACGTGTAGTGCATACTATATTAATGTGAATTTCTCTTTGACTCACTTCGAAACAAAAATGTGTTGTATAATGCTATTGTGTTCCGGTTTATAAGCCATCATCCCGTTTAATTTTGTTTTGGATTTCCCCTACCCCTTCAGCGCTCAAAAGCTTTTTATATAATCTGGAACTCCCTTCAATTGAGGGGGACTTAGAGCATACCCTATCACGCTCGACTGCGGGTTCACGATGGCCAGTTGTTTTCAAGCCGCCCAAAGACTTGACTTAACAACTGTCATCTCATGACAACGACCGGGACCGACGGCTTAACGTGGCCTCCGAAGCATAAGTCGAAGAGAGGCTCCGAAGCACGAAGTATACTTATTGCCACGCGAACGAAGTCGTGCGCATCGTCTAGTTTTTTCTATAAAACAACGTACAATCGATTTATTATTATTTCTGAAATGCAAGTTCCAATGCCTAATTAAAACAAATAAACACAACGACAACAAGCGGCCTGCTCGCAGCCTGCTCACAGCCGGCGCAGCCAGCCAAACTAGTATAAATATAAAAGCGACAGGTTACTCACTGATTAAATACGAAATCTAGAAAACTACTTGAACTATGGATGCACAAATTAAACTTCAATTCGGCTTACATACTAATGTAAGCCGAATTGAAGTTTAATTTGTGCATCCATAGTTCAAGTAGTTTACCACTAAGTAATCATGGTTACCTTAGCTGGTAGAGAATAGTGATTTTTGTAGCATAACTACTTCGTGACGATAAACCCGCGCCAAAAGTGGGGTCTAATAGTCTTCGGGTAGATGATTGTAAATTTTCACGCTCATTAAGTGGGGTCCAGACTTAAATATATGTAATTTGATAGTCATTATGGCTAGCTTGCTCTTTGGTAGGTTTCGAGGTCGATTGAACTGCGAATTTATATAAATTTCTTTTCACAATTACGAGTTAGGTTACAGGGTGACCGTCCGACATAGTTTTCTCCGAATCAATTTCCTTGGTTGAAAGACAGGGAAGCGTCTGAGCCACATATTCGTAAGCACCCGACGCAACTCGGGAAGTTTCGTCTGCCACTCGGGAGCTCGTATTTACCCGAGACGTGTCGTAACGTCTTACATCGTAAATCGTAATTACCAGACGGATCTCTCTACAAATGGCTCTTAAACCGCTTTTGGCATTTGATGATCACAAGCAAATTTTTTTACGTTGGAAAATCTGCCACCCATCGGGGCATCGTGGTTATCTCGGAGTTTGCTGCCGTGGCGAATTGGATAGCCATACCGACTAAATACTCACGATCTCCTTTTCTCGATTAATGAAACATTTAGAGGGTCGGCAATGCGAGTGTGATGGCGTTGCATGCTTTCATAGGCTGCTGTAATTGCTTTCCATTAGGCGAGCCTTTTGCTTGTTTGCTACTATAGTGGTATTCAAAAAAGAGAGAGGGGGAGGAGGCGTTATGCATAAAATAACGGACGGACAGAGTGATGCCATGAGGGTTTCAAAACCGGAACCCCAAAAATGAACACTATGTACTACCCGCATAATTTGACTTTATAGCTAGAATAAGAATATCCAATGTTTAAATTAGGTATTCTCAAAGCGAGTAAATTATTTCACTTATTCAAAGTCCTGACTTTATTATAATATTATAAGTGTGATTTATTCCCTAGACGCGTTAAAGTAATTTCATTGCCACTATCTTCAAAAGGCATAAAGAATACGACTGACACTACTACGCACATCTCGCGGGAAAACGATAAAAAGGGTAGTTAGATAAATAGATTGCTAGACGCGAAGGCGTGCGCTTCTAAACTGCCGTTTAATAGAGAAAGATGGCGCCTGGAATCAACAGTTACTTTTATAGCTGACAGCGTGACTGGCTTACAAATAAACTAAGGGTTGTTGGAACAACTTGAAAATACTTAACGTAGCTAGGGACCCATACGTGCCCATAATGTGCCATAGTATACGGCAGGCCTTACTATGCTACGCTTAGAATTCTTAACTACGCTCCTACATATATGGTGAGGTCCCTCTTTTCCACTGGGCACTCTGAGCAATTGCCAAGGGCCTCGCAATCATTGGGACTTACCAGTCATGTCTTCTTTTTTTAAGGTGCCTCTCCAACTAATGAAGCTTAGCGATCAGCGTGTTTAAGTTCTTCCTGTCCATCTCTACGGAACAGCTTAGCAGCACTTTCTATTCCGGTCCATTCTCTGTTGTTTCTTAGGCAGGATTTCTTTCTTGCTCCAACTTTTCTTCTTCGTGCTACTTTGCCCATCATAATAAGCTACAGCAAATCGTATCGCTGTCGCAGAATATGACCCAGATAAGAAACTTTACGCTGTTTTACTCTGAGCATAAGAGCTTTGGCCAATTAATTTCAACTTTCAACTTCTGGCCAAGTCATATGTAATTGAAATCTAGTGTCACGGTGTTTGTGAACGCTCTCCTCCGAAATGGCTCAAACATTTTTTGTGAATTTTTTATGTACATATATTTGGTATGAATGAGAATAGGTCGTAAAGTATGTTACATTAATTTATATGGCAGACCAACGTTTACCGGGTGAGCTAGTATTTAATATATAAATTACGAGCCGCAACGTTTGCCTGCTATAAACTCCGAAACTACTTACCTACCTATCATAATGAAATTCTACACATCTTCATCATTGGCTTATTCTTTTCCCATTATTTGGAGTCGGCGTAGTATGTCTTCTTTTCCATTCACACTTATCAGCCGTCATATCAACAGTTGCCCCTCATCATCAGTTCCATTTTAGTCTCCACTACAGGAGCACGACCCTCTCTCGTCCATTCTAGACGGAAGGAGGATTTGGCCTACACTCCCCACGCTGGCCATACGGGTTGGGGAGGCCTGTTCGATATTTGATAATGTATTTCCCTTAGTCGCGTTGTACGACATCCACGGGAAGAAATGGAGTGATTCTATTCTAGTCTGCCGGAAACCACACGGCCAGTTACCCCTATCTTACCCATATTATCTCTCACACAATCTGTCTCACTAATAATAATAGTAGTAGTAAGTAGTATAAAGCCCAAGTTAGGCCTCATATGGAATACTGTTCACATCTCTGGGCTGGTGCGCCCCAGTACTTACTTGCTCCATTTGACCGCATACTACGAAGAACTGTTCGAATCGTCGGTGACCCAATGATTTCTGATCGGCTGGAGTCTCTCTCTACACGCAGAGATGATGCATCTCTTTGCGTTCTATATAAATTATACCACGGGTAGTGCTCTGATGAGCTATTTGATCTGATACCTGCCGCTGAGTTTCACTATCGTTCAACTCGACAAAAACTAAAATTCCATCCACATAACCTTGTTATTTGGCGATATACTACAGTACGTTTTTTAATACATTTTCTACCACTAACTGTGAAGTTGTGGAATCAACTTCCCTCAGCGATATACCCAAATATGTACGACATGGGGGCCTTCAAGAACAGAGTCAATATTTCCCTTAAAAGGCTGGCAACGGATCGGCAACCCCTTGGTGTTGCTGATTTCTATGGGCGGTGGTGATTGCTTTCCATCAGGTGACCCACGTGCTCGCTTGCCCCCCTCTCGTATAAAAAAAAATGTTAGTACGATATGGCGACTCTACTGCTCTCTTGAATCTATCTCTTTGTTTATACCTCTTTATGTACTCTCGGACCTGGAACAGTTTGTTCAACACTGCAACACACATCCATGCACTGATCACTTTGTACAATTGTCATTTCTTTATGTGGTAATTTATTATAATAGTTCTATGTGCATGGAGTAGGCAGGGGTGCCTCTGGTAGAAGAATTCTCTTAAAGATATAAACTCGGCCTTGTATACCGTTTTGTATTACACTATTTTTATACACTTCATGATATGTTCAATAAAGAATACACAATTAAAAATATTCCCATTCTCTTTGATACTACGTGGAATCACAAATACAAAAACTCGATTTCCGACGATGTAGCTAATAATTTCAGGAATTATTGACAATTTTAAATACGAATACGAGCTACAACAATGGTAAACAAGTTGCCTCGCAATCCACATGTCACTCACACTACGAAATCAATAATCATTATCTGTACAATGACATATGGGGATACATGCAGCAAATATTTTGACACTTTGAATAACATATATTTATATAGGACTTGATTTTCATATCTTAGCATTTAGGATAAATATCAGAAACTCTTAAAGTTTTCTTAAGTACGATTTGTTGCCCAGACAATAAATTATATTTACATCCCAGCACACAAAATGTTTCGATTTAGTAGTAAGTATTACTTCTAAACTTTCTTGAGGAGCGTGATGGCATCGTTGCGCGTATCAATCTAATCGAACATGCAAGTTAAATCGACCGCAGCCTGTCCATGGATGGGTTTATTTCACGAGCTCCTCCGTACTTAGGAGGGCTCATAAAGCCGTTGGTCCCGGCTGTTGTCATTAGATAACAGTCGTTAAGCCAAGTCAGGGGCCTTTAGGCGGCTTGAAAACACTGGCCACCGTCAACACGCAGTTGAGTAGCGTGGTGAATTATGCTGTAAACCCCTTCAATTGAGAGGAAACCGTTATTCCAGCAGTGGTATGAAAAAGGGGTGACGACGACGACTTCTAATACGAAATATGCTTGGTGCACTGACGGGCCACTATGCCTGTCAAGGACACCTATACAAGATGAGGCGTGTTGATAGCTATACAAGAGTGCAGAGTGCAAATATGCAAAGGGTCTAACGAGACCATGAAACACTTGATGTGTCAATGTGACGCCCTAGCCGGCAAACGAATGGAAATTCTAGGTTAGGCATACCCGGACCTGGAGGAATAGAGGCTCGTTCCATTAAGCGGCATACTGAAGTACATGGAACATGTCTCCAGACAGTCAGGGGAGAGTGACTAAAGGAATAGGGAGAACACAAAAGATCCATTGAGGGTCGACGTGTCATCGGTGCTGCAGCACTGGACCCACTCTAAGATAAGATAAAACGAAACATTTGGAAACATTTTCGTTTTAGGCCGTATGCTTGTCTGCCACCCGACCCAGCGACATAATATAAAAAAACACTTGATGGTGAAAATGTAATATAAGTCCTTTCTAGTACATTTTAGTAAATAAAACATAAAATATTTAAAATATACCTACTTGATATTATCATGAACGACTATTTTATTTTGTAGTCATGAATTATATTAATATTAGATTAATTATATTAATATTAGACTTTAATTACATTTCTTTTAATGCTATACCAAAGTGATATATTGTACGTTTACATATTTACATCTCTGGTAAGCATTTTATATTTTTACTTGCGTTACCTAAAAATTACATAACATAACTCTAAATTCAAGATGACGAGCTCGGTGGTCGAATGGTTAGCAATGGCCACTTTGACTCCGAGGTCGCGGGTTCGATTCCCGCACAAGACAACATTTGTGTGCATGAACATGTCTGTTTGTCTTGGTCTGGGTGTTTTCTATGTATTATTAATATGGATTTAGAAAAAAAAATGTATTTAAGTACATTTATCAGTTGTCTAGTACCCATAACACAAGCTTTGCGCTTAATTTGGGACTAGATGGCGCTGTATAAATTGTCCAGAAATATCTATCTATCTAAGATCAGGGCAATTCATAAGACACAAGTAAGTGGTTCATGCCATATTTGAAAGTCAACCTTACCGGCACGTCGCACCCTGCTGACAGGCAAACGAGGCTCTGGCTCTGGTATTATGTAAGCTGCCTGGCTATTACCTTCATCTCACAGAATACCGTAGGCTAATAATTCTTTTTTTTTATACTACGTCAGGTGGCAGACAAGCATACGGCCCGCCTGATGTGAAGCGGTTACCGTAGCCATATTAACGCTCGCAACATAGAATATCGCTCGCGCGCCGCCACCCCCGCTGCCAACGCAACAACTCCTTCCTTTCTGGTGACCTCACTCACTCGCAGGAACACAACAACCCTCAAGGGAATTGTTATTTGGCTGCGGTATTTTGTGAGGTGTAGGTACATTCCCCAGTCGGGTAGCTTACAATTACGCTCCCTACCTCTCTTTTCGCCAGAGCCTCGTTTGTCAGTCAGCAGGGTGCACCGCGTGCAGGTGAAGTTGGCTTTGGTTCAAAGATGTTGATGTACCACATACACCCCAATATTTTCTTCCCTTGAGAGTTGTTGTATTCCTGCGAGTAAGTGAGGTCACCAGGAAGGAAGAAATCGCAGCGGGGTGGCATGTTGCGAGCGGTAATATGGCTACGGTAACCACTTCATATCAGGCGGGCCGTATGCTTATTTGATACTTGAGATGAGTATCAAAAAAAATTCGCTCTTCAACTTTTTGGAGAGAGTATCTTAGTTTACGGTGACAACAAAATATCGTTCCGGTAAATCTTATTTTTCCGTAACTGAGACAAATTTCGTTCACACATTTTTTTATTGAAAATCCGGTGAATCAAATAGGGCTGTCAAACGCTTACAACTTACAAAGAGTGTAAATAAAAATATGAGCAAAACTCCAACCAAATAAAAAAAACACTTTCTTATTCCATCACCTGGGGTCCTACCGTAGTCGCTGAAGCCGATTACCATCATCATCATCGGGTCCATTTTAGTCTCCACTACAGGAGCACGACCCTCTCTCGTACGTCCTAGACGGAAGGAGGATTTGACCTACACTCCCCACGCTGGCCAAACGGGTTGGAGAGGCCTGTTCGATATTTGATAATGTATTTCCTTTAGTCGCATAGTACGACATCCACGGGAAGAAACGGAGTGATTCTATTCTAGTCTGCCGGAAACCACACGGTCAACCTTAACCAAAGATTACCATCGAATATTGTGATTAAAAAAAATAGATCATAACGTTTTAGTTATTGTCAAACATCTTCAGCTTAGTCTATATAGCTTCAGGGCTTCTACCAGCTAACCT
The DNA here is from genome assembly GCA_937001555.2 of Hypsopygia costalis. Classification (NCBI taxonomy): domain Eukaryota; kingdom Metazoa; phylum Arthropoda; class Insecta; order Lepidoptera; family Pyralidae; genus Hypsopygia; species Hypsopygia costalis. Next base: position 22,134,020 of record OW443338.2, on the reverse strand, counting down.
AAACACAAGTGCCATAAATTTAAGCTGCAGTTTGATTTTCGCAATCATATAATCCGATGGTAATGGGCTTCAGCTTCAGTGGTAGAGACCCAGATCAACTTACAACACTCCTCTTTTGGACTAATTAATTAGATTGAGTTTGCAAGTTCTATCTTTAATTATTTAGTGATGACTGCATCCAACCAACAACAACAACCAAGAACAACATCTACAAAGTGAAAAGTTTGTAGAAGTTATTCCCGGCTGCATGCATCACTGAATTGGACTACGATTACTAATACTATCTGTATTCAAAACATACACATACACAATCATGACTAAAATATTTGACAATCATTTAATAATTAATGAAAATTTTGTACTACTACTGTAACAGATAATATAAAAAATTTAATAGATATGATCTTCTAATATATAAAGTTCTCGTGTCACAGGTTTGATTATCATACTCCTCAGAAACGGCTTGACCGATTTTGATGACATTTTATACGTATATTACGGAATATAAGACGTACGGAGGTCTGAGAATAGGTTGTTATCTATTTTTTAACTCTCTACGACTCCAAAAAAGGAGGAGGTTCTCAATTCGGCAGTATTTTTTTTACCGTTTATTACATATCTCCGTGATTTATAAACCGATGCGAAAAATACTATTTTTATTTGAAAGAATATACTTCCATATTTTTTTCATCATCATCATGTAGAAATATAATATCATCTAATTTCAACCGGTAATTAGAGAGCGGGCCCTACACTTCGTCGGCTCATACGTGGCCTCCACTCTAGGATTTTCTTCCCTCCACTCTAGGACTAGAGCTATGTCGACCACTTTGATTCTCCATCGAATTTCTTCGTTCCGGATTCAATCTCTCATAGAAACCATAAGCATTGCTCCCTCCATGGCTCGCCGTGCGACTTTTAGTCTGTGAACCAACCCAACGGTCAGCGACCAAGTCTCTGCGCCGTAGGTCATAGCGGAGAGGACGCACTGATTGAACACTTTGGTCTTCAAGCATTGGGGTATATCTGCGGTGAGGATGTGCCGAAGGTTTCCAAAAGCTGCCCAACCCAGTCGAATGCGTCTATCGATCTCTTTGTTGTAATTACCCCGATCCAGCTGTATGACCTGTCCGAGGTAGACGTAGTCTTTAACCACTTCAATAGCTGCATTCTCTATGATCATTCCTTCGCGTATTAAAAAGTTTGGCATTTCCTATCTATGTCGCACTATTAAAAAGTAGAACACGTTGCCGGTAGAATATGTATTTTCTCATTCATACAATATGGGATCCATCAAGCAAAGCGTGAAGAAGCATCTTGTAGGCCAGCATGGCAGCGTCAACTGACAAGATATCAAAGTTTCTTGTCCGTTGCCGATACGATTGGGGCTTTTTTTAGCTTACTATCAGCCGAAGCGGAGCCAATATGCTGAGCTAATATATATAAAAAAAGTAGAAATTAACAAAACCAACACTTCTACTTGCTTGCTTCCGGAATAAAGCGATAACCTTTATTCCGGAAAATTACTAAAGCAGTTAAAGGGGATCGGACCAGAAAAATCCATTAAGTTACCTTTTCAATGAATGTTTGAGGACAAAGGGTTTTCAAACTTAGCTAAGGATCACTTCGATTAAGCCTTCCTTCAACTAAATAATAAATTTCATCAAACCATCTAGGAGCTATGCGATAAAATGAGATAAAATTATAAATTTATTTCAGATTATCGCGGTGCTCCTAGATAGATACAGCTGACCTTATAGGTCAATATTATAACACCTTTTTTTGTCGGAGTTAAACATTGCTTTAACCTCTAACACTGTATAAATAATAGTACTAGTATCATATATGTGACAAAAAATTGGTTGTCTGTAAAATCGGTTTACTGACGATAATTTTACGTGATAACGTAATAAAAAAACATCGGCCGATGGAGTGGAAGAGAGATAGATGCGTCACTGTCGCTTGTTCCGCGCTCTCACTTGCCCGTTCGGACCAGGCGGAACGTGACAATGAGTCATACTTTTTCGTGCGTGCAGCCGGGCGTTCATCGATTTATAAGACGTTATCACGTGAATTTTTTTTTCCATTCAGTCGTTGTTGCGACATAAAGTTACATAATTTTCATGACATAACGTTGCCTAGGACAAGGATTTAATTTAGAATATTTTAGTGCCTAAAATTAATTTCTTGGTAAATTGTGACGTCTTACTTGTGATGAATTGTTGAGATACGTCACGATCGTTTTGAAGGTAACTCAGGAACTAAATCATAGAATAAATAATTATAGAACGCTAAGTGACAGCATCATAAAGATATCGAATGACTTTTGCTTCAAATTGGACTCTGAACAGATTAGAATTGTATTATAAGGCAAAGCACAGCGGAAATCTATTGTTAATCTATGACGGGTGAATCTCTAGCTGACGTACACTGAAATGATTTTACAATGTCTTCGTCTGACAAAATAACAGACTGATTTATTTAGCATCAACCCATATTCAAACGACTGCTGAGTTATTAGATTCCCCACCATCAAAAGACTTTGGAGCGTACTCTACCATGCTTCTCAGCTACGGGTTTCGAAGATTAGTGCAGTGTTTTTAAGCCACCCTTAAGCTAAGGGTGGCTTAAGTTAAGGGCCTTAACGACTGGCAGATAATGATAATACTCATATATGATATAATTTAGTCAAAATTCATTCGGGTGTCATAAAAACTTACAAGCGACAATGAAAACTTGTATTTATTACCTACTAAAAAATCGTATTACTTTGGACCCCCAATGGTTAACTGGTTCAGAATGCAATAGCATTTAGTCCGTCTTTTATAAAAATTTTACGTGTTTAAAGTTTTAAATAAACATAAAATAAAATAAATAAACAAAATTAGATGAATATCGAAGTGTCAGCCCTACAGCCGCGTTCTACCGTGGCGTGGCGTGGCGCGGCACGTCATTGCACGAGGCGTAACTCGGCATGTGATTTCGTTCATCATATCGACGCTCATTATTGGTGCGCCGCGTCCGACTCGCTCAGCCGTGCTATCATTACAATCGAATTCCCCTAGACGACTCGTGATTCACGAACAAAATCCCATTGGGCACGATTTTCCAAATATTTATGGGTTTTAAAAATTTCGAATTTGTATATCATTTTTTTTATTTTTTATAGTACGCCAAACAAGTATATGGATAGCTGGTACCGTAATAATACAAGATATATGTATTATTCGCGTGCTGGCACGATCCTGTTTTGGCGACTATAAGACATATCAGGAGTAAACTCATTTGACTAAAAAAGAATTTTGAAAATCAGTTTACAATTTGTGGAGAAATCGAGGAACATAAATAAAAAAGATATGCATACAGTCGAACATAGAACTTCCTCCATTTTTGAAGTCGATTAAAAATAATGAGTAACGAAAAAAATTACTTCAATACATGACAAGACTGCGAATGTGCGAACTGTAAGGTCGAAACAAGTCGCTACTTATGCCTTAAGTAGTGATGAAGATGATACGAGAGTTCGTTAGACTTCCATCAAAGGTTATGAACCAACCATTATGAAACCATCACGTGAAAGAAAGTTATTTTCATCTCTGAATTTATATAGTTCTTCACTGCTCGGTTCGCAGCTTTCATGTTCATTTGATTATGACATCCATGTTCACTGAAGTATACCGACGAACAGCCACGCGAGATATGTATGAATAAATATAGCCTATAGAACATTATATGCTCGCTCGACCCTAAATCAGCGATGGTTTGGCATTGGCTAAACCACTTATGCAGGCAAGTTTGACATTTAATATTAACCAAAGCCACAGACATACTCGTATCTCACTAAAGCTTAATATTCATATTATTCTAAGATTATAATAAGAAAGTTGGATCAAATATTCAATAACAAAACTTGTAGCAAACAAGTTATAAGTTAATTTAAAAAATCAAAAACCCGACTGCACCTACAACAGATTTATAAATCACGTGTAACAATAATATAATTCCATACAAGCGAAGCCGCAGGCAAATACTAATATATCAAATATATATTTGAAATCAGAACATCGAGACCTTTATTTTGATCCCCATATCGATATATTCAGAAGAAAAAAAAAATTACTGCAACGACAATTTTGCGACTCACAGCCGCCATATTGATTTTTTTTTATATTTGATGTAGCCTATGTCACTCTCACAGGAAATACGAATTCAACGACACCTCTCAAGCTAAAATCCATCCAGCCGTTCAGGCTGCAGAGCGTGCCAAACAATTATACATACCGATGCCTTACAGCCGAAAAGGGATAAGCGCCATTTTTTGGAGAATGGACTTATATATATGGCCAGAATCGTCTTTTTTTTCTGCGTCGTTTGGTCTGGGTTACATGTTTCTAAGTGACACTTTATGTCGCTTAGGCGGTAGTAATAATAGGGTCATGAGCTAAATTTATTCGCTGTAAACGACAGAAATTTTGAAGTTTTTTTTTTTTTGGTTGTTGAATATTTGAAAACAAAATAACTTATGCTTTTTGGGCTCTCTGTAATATTCAATCATTAGAACGTTAACCTATTTTTGCTGGAAGCAAACATTCAGAAACATACGTTTATGATATTTTGCTTATAAATAATTATTTGTTAAATTCGGGTTAGTATTTTATGCCTGTTCCTTTATAAAATATATTGGTCGTTTATTGTAGTTAGGCCACATTTTTGAGACTTTATTTAGCGTTTAGTATATTTTTCCCGTTTCATAAATAGAAAGCAAAAAGGAGGTTATTACATATAGCCCCTGTAAATATTTAGAATTAGTTTGTCGCTTATCCTTTTTTTTCCCTCCCAATAATTAAACGATTCCGGCGGTTAGATAAAAAGGTAGAACTAAAAGTTATCCTTATACCAGTCCATTCTCAACGTCTTTGTCGTTTACCTGTTCAATAATAATTTTCAAATGTAAGTTGTCGGTATCGTTCTATTGAAACTACGGGTCCAAGCGACAACAAGACGAACCTTCAATTATGATAATTCTATAAAGATTAAGTTATATTTTTGTTTGACTCCTATAGTTGATACTTTAAAATATTTTATGAATAAAACAAAGACTTGAGACAAACAATTGTGATATTAACAGTGTACTAATCTTAAGAATACTTGTATATACTTAAATGAACGTTGTAAACTTCAATTTCATAATTAACTAGCTTTCGCCCGCGACTTCGCTCGCGTGACATTCGGGGCAAACACATGTTTACTCATTAATCAATAGAAGTAATCGTGTAAAATTTAGGATAAAATAGTCCAACTAATCTCGTTTTCCCATACAAACTTTGGACCTCCGTTTCACCCTCTTAAAGGTAAAATTTAAAAAATCTTTTTAAGTAATTCGTGTCCACTACGTTATATTTTCAAATCGATGCCATTGTTGTAAATCCCAGAAAACCATAGAATCAACACCCATATTGATATTATAACATTTCAACCCCATTGCACCCCTACAGAGTTGTCACGTCGAGTATGTTGAAATAGTTGTTTTTTTCGTAATCCATATACCATAAAAACAATACCTATGACGATTTTCAGGCTTTTTCACCACATTTTAGACAATTCAACGCGATCGCACCCCAATAGGAGATAATAGTCACGTTACCGCCCTACGGTTACAATAAATAACAATAATAGGTAATTTCTGGGATAAAAACTATCTTAGGTATGTCCTTTCCCGGGACTCCAGGTATCTCTCAACCAAATTTCATCTAAATTGGTCCAGAGATTTAAGCGTGAAGAGGTAACAGACATTCTATCGCATTTATAATATTAGTATGGATTGGCGTTCCGAAAACCCGTAAATACTACACATATATTGATATATAGACATTTCAACCTCATCGCACCTCAATAGAAGATGATGGACACGTTAGCCACGTTGAATTTTAAAATCGTAGTTATTTTCGTAATCAGCGACCCGATAAACCATACAATACCCATGACAATTTTCAGACTTTTTGACCCTCATTTTACCCTTTTAGGGGTTGATATTTTCAAATCGATGCCATTTTTGTAATTGACTTCCCAGAAAACCATAGAATCAATACCCATCAATATGGGTATATCAATATAATTATGACATTTTAACCCCACCGTACCCCCCACAGGGGTGATTTTAAGTCATGTCGGCTATGTTGGATTATAAAATAGTTGTTGTTTTCGTAATCAGCGACCCGATAAACCATAAAAACAATACCCATGATGATTTTCAGACTTTTTCACCCTGTTTTACCGCTTTAGGGGTTGAATTTTGAAAAATCCTGAAACATGTGTTTACTAATTTATCTATAGAAGTACTCGTGTAAAGTTTCGGATAAAATAGTCCAACTAATCTTGTTTCCCCATACAAACTTTGGACCCCCGTTCCATCCCCTTAGGGGATGAATTTTGAAAAATCTTTTCTTAGTGCACCCCTAGACATCATATGGAACCTACGTGCCAAATTTGGAAGCTCTAGACCCAGCAGTTTGGTCTGTGCGTTGATATATATCATCAGTCACTGAGTTTCTTCTTTTACATATTTCAACCCCATCGCATCCCCATAGGGGTGATTTTATGTCACGTCGGCTATGTTACATCATAAAATAGTTGTTTTTTAGGGTTCCGAACCTCAAAAGGAAAAACGGAACCCTTATAAGATCACTTTGTTGTCCGTCTGTCTGTCTGTCTGTCTGTCTGTCTGTCTGTCTGTCTGTCTGTCTGTCTGTCTGTCAAACATTTCTATGTCGAGAATGCGTGGAGGTATCAAGCTGAAATTTGAACTGTATACACAGGTCTACGGTCCCATGAAGTTAAAAAAAAATCAAACTGCTAAGTTTACGTAGAAAAAAGTTACGGCCGTTTATTCAGCAAAAAACGCATATTTCGACACACTCAAAGGAATCAAAACCTATAGGGTACTTCCCGTTGACCTAGAACTATGAAATTTGGCAAGTAACATCGTTATAGACTACAAGTACAGGAATAAATCTCAAAACTATACATTTGTAACTAGATCTAAAAAAATAGGGGGTCTATATTTTTTATAGGGTTTCGAAATTTCAAATTGAAACTACTAGTTCAAATGGGGTATCATATGAAAGGGCTTGATGTACACATTGCAAAATATATTTTATTTATTTTTTTCGACGCATTATTTCTTATTTATAATGAAAAATATCAAATTTAATAATGATACTACGTACCTACGGAACCCTCGGTGGGCGAGTCCGACTCGCACTTGTCCGGTTTTTTTCGTAATCAGCGACCCGATAAACCATTAAAACAATACCCATGATGATTTTCAGACTCATACAACCCTTTTTACCCTTTTAGGGGTTGAATTTTGAAAAATCCTGAAACACGTATTTACTCATTTCTCAATAGAAGTACTCATGTAAAGTTTCGGATAAAATAGTCTAACTAATCTTGTTTCCCCATACAAGCTTTGGAACCTCGTTTCACCCCCTTAGGGGTAGAATTTCGAAAAATCCTTTCTTAGTGCACCCCTAGACGTCATAAGGAACCTACTTGCCAAATTTGGAATCTCTAGACCTAGCGGTTTGGGCTGTGCGTTGATATATAAGTCAGTCAGTCAGTTGCTTCTTTTATAGATTTAGATAGATAAATGAAAATTGATTTCGACTAGATATTTCAATTGTGATAATTCTAAGTTGATTTGATCTTGGGTACTTATGACCGTAATAAGAGCGTTTATTACAAACAATTGTTATTAAGTATTACCTATTACATTTTAGTATGTGGCATTCATTTCTGTGTCAATTAAAGACTGATTTGATTCATTATTTTTTTTTCATTTTTAGTACCCCTAGGGCGATGAAATGAAATCTTTTATACTCGAAAAAATATTTTTTAAGAAGAAACACATCGAAAGAGTATTCTAATAAGCAAATTATTCCTATTAAAAAAATCTACTTATACAATTTCGCATTCAGTAAATTTTCATTTGATAGCTGGTTATACCATATTTCCTCAATTTTATTTACAATAATCACACACTTGTGCTATTTTAGTTCAATTATAATGAAAGATGAGGTGTAGTTATATCATTTTTGCTGGAGCGAATAATTCTTGTATTTTCATTTACGACATTTTGCCTGTTTGTGAAATGAGATCATTTGAGGATTACCGACAGTAAATAGGGGTTGCAAGTTGAATTATAAAAAAATAACACTGTAATTCAATAGATTGTATGTTAAATACAACATAAACACATTTCCAGCCTCTCGGGTACTAAACTATAGTTTTTATGAATTTTTTTCATAAAATTTTAACTTTAAATCACTCTCCTGTAAAGTTTGAAATATGTCGCTTATCCCTTTTCGGCTGTAAGGCATCGATACATACATACTCTCGAAAAACATAACCCTCCTTCTGTCGCAGTCGGGTAATGAGGGTTAGGTCAGTTAGGTAGGGCTCATTTATGGAGACGATGCGCGAATAGCGCGATGCGCTATTCTCGTTCGGTCGAGATCTGCATCGACATTGAATTCCCTAGACTCGGTGCTCCGCGTTGTGCATTCATACATATTGGCCACCTGTTTGATGTTTATATTTGCAATATGAGCGGCCAAATGAATGAATGCCTAACGTAGATGCAGCGCGTCTAGGGAACTGAATATAACATATAAGTATAACATATATAACACATATAACAGCTGTGGATGGATTGACAATAATCAGATATTAAGTTTGACCAAACCATCACCATAAATTCGTCGGCGTCCATAAACGTGGACACTATGTTTTAGCTCGATATTATGTAAGAGAATTTTAAATTGTTATATATTGCTATTGCTGCATGATGTATTATACTGTTAATTTAATTCGTTATTGCGTCATTGGTGTATTAATTAGATTTATTATTTACTAGCTTTCGCCCGCGGCTTCGCTCGCGTGACATTCGGGGCAAACACATGTTTACTCAATAATCAATAGAAGTACTCGTGTAAAATTTAGTATAAAATAGTCCAACTAATCTCGTTTTCCCATATAAACCAACTAATCTCATTTTCCCATACAAACTTTGGACCTCCGTTTTACCCTCTTAGAGGTAAAATTTGAAAAATCTTTTTAAGTAATTCGTGTCCACTACGTTATATTTTCAAATCGATGCCATTGTCCTAACTAACGTCCCAGAAAACCATAGAATCGACAACCATATTGATATTATGACATTTCAACCCCATACAACCCCTACAGAGTTGTCACGTCGGCTATGTTGGATTATTAAATAGTTGTTTTTTTCGTAATCAGCGACCCTATTATGGTATATCACCATAAAACCGACCAAGTGCGAGTCGGACTCGTGCACGATGGGTTCCGTACCATTATCTATAAAAACACATTTATTGTATGGGAGCCCTCCTTAAATATTTGTTTTATTTTTATTTAATTATTTATTTTTAAAGTGAATATGTAACTAAATATTATGACTGAGTATTTCAGGCGTTTACCTATTGCCGTTATCAATTGTGAGCAAAAAAAGAACAAAACGATCACGTTTGTTGTATGGGAGCCCCCATAAATATTTATTTTATTCTGTTTTTTAGTATTTGTTGTTAGAGCGGCAATAGAAATACATCATCCGTGAAAATTTCAACTGTCTAACTATCACGGTTTATGATATACAACCTGGTGACAGACGGACGGACGGACGGACAACGGAGCCTTAGTAATAGGGTTCCTTTTTACCCTTAGGGTACGGAACCCTAAAAAACAATACCTATGACGATTTTCAGACTTTTTTTAACACATTTTAGACATTTCAACGCCATCGCACCCCAATAGGAGATGATGGTCACGTTTTCACCCTACGGGTACAATAAATAACAATAATAGGTAATTTCTGGGATAAAAACTATCTTAGGTAAGTATGACCTTTCCCAGGACTCAAGGTATCTCTCAACCAAATTTCATCTAAAACGGTCGAGCGATTTAAGCGTGAAGAGGTAACAGACATTCTGTCGCATTTATAATATTAGTATGGATTGGCGATCCGAAAACCCGTAAAAACGACACATATCGATATATAGACATTTCAACCTCATCACACCTCAATAGAGGATGATCGTCACGTTAGCCACGTTGGATTATGCTTGTGTACTTATTGCTTGTTGTGGGTTTCAATAAAAGTATAAGTATTATAAAATAATTGTTGTTTTTGTAATCAGCGACCCGATAAACCATAAAAACAATACCCATAACGTTTTTCACCCCATTTTACTCCCTTAGGGGTTGAATTTTGGAAAATCCTGAAACACGTGTTTACTCATTTAAGTATAGAAGTACTCGTGTAAAGTTTCGGATAAAAGAGTCCAACTAATCTTGTTTACCCATACAAACTTTGGACCCCCGTTTCACCCGCTTAGGGGATGAATTTTGAAAAATCCTTTCTTAGTGCACCCCTAGACGTCATTAGGAACCTACTTGCCAAATTTGGAATCTCTAGACCCAGCGGTTTGGGCTGTGCGATGATATATAAGTCAGTCAGTCAGTTTCTTCTTTTATAGATTTAGATTATGTGAATTCTGGGAATAGAGACGGTTTCTCCTGCACCGTTACCTGTTAAAATTTGAGCCTCGACTATATTTTGTTGCAACTGGGTTACTTTTAGCCGAGTTCCATTGCAAAGTTGTGGTCTTAAATTTCGGAGCAGAATAATCGGAATGCCAATTTTTTTCGGATATTGCGACTTCTGACTGAGTCGGCACGCAAAGGCATAAAGACTCATTCATAAAACTATTAAGCTTTCTTATCTTTTGTTTACATTCACAGATGGTCAAATGCTTTGTTTGTACAACGCTCAAAAAAATACTGTTTATTTGGTGAGGGCAATTAACTTACCGTTCTTAGGTACCTGCCTAGCATCCAAATGTGCAACAAAAAATAATGACGTAATAACATCTAATTAAACTCGAAAATAATCTACTTTTAACGAATGAAATAAACAAAACAATCACCCAACTAAAGAAAACAATATTTAATAACTTATCTACTAAAGTAAGCAAATCGAATTGTAAACAATTTGCAGTGAATAATAATGCATTTGCAAAACAATAATTGTCACGTGTCTGCACGTTTGGGCAAGCACACTTAGGCATATTTTTTCTATGCCGTACTACCATCGTTTTTAGGGTTCCGAACCTCAAAAGGAAAAACGGAACCCTTATAAGATCACTTTGTTGTCTGTCTGTCTGTCTGTCTGTCTGTCAAGAATTTCTATGTCGAGAATGCGTGGAGGTATCAAGCTGAAATTTTAACTGTATACTCAGGTCTACGGTCCCATGAAGTAAAAAAAAAATCAAACTGCTAAGTTTACGTAGAAAAAAGTTACGGCCGTTTATTCAGCAAAAAACGCATATTTCGACACACTCAAGGGAATCAAAACCTATAGGGTACTTGCCGTTGACCTAGAACTATGAAATTTGGCAAGTAACATCGTTATAGACTACAAGTACAGGAATAAATCTCAAAACTATACATTTGTAAATAGATCTTAAAAAATAGGGGGTCTATATTTTTTATAGGGTGTCGAAATTTCAAATTGAAACTACTAGTTCAAATGGGGTATCATATGAAAGGGCTTGATGTACACATTGCAAAATATATTTTATTTATTTTTTTCGACGCATTATTTCTTATTTATAATGAAAAATATCAAATTTAATAATGATACTACGTACCTACGGAACCCTCGGTGGGCGAGTCCGACTCGCACTTGTCCGGTTTTTTACTCATGTGGTACTACGCGGCGTGGTCCACGCTGCGTAACAACCCCCGCCCGCTCCCTGCCCCCCGCGCGGCAACGCTCATTGTGTACGGGCGCGGTGCTTGGCAAGTTTCTGACTCAACCATAAAAGATAGACATATGCTGTCGTGGGATAATTTTTATATAATTTTAAGGAGAACATTTCCGTCATACATGATTTCTGTGTAGCTTTAACCATTAAGGCTGAACACGCGACGGAAGCTTAAGAAATGGAGTAACTTGTCTCGTTTTCCCAACATTTCCCTTCACTGCTCTGCTCCTATTGATCGTAGCGTGATGAAAAGTATACTATAACCTGCCCAGGAGTATGAAGAATAATTGTACCAAGTTTCGTTAAAATCCGTCGAGTAGTTTTTGTTTCTATAACGAACATACAGACAGACAGACAGACAGACAGACAAAAATTTTACTGATTGTATTTTTGGTATCAGTATCGATCACTAATCACCCCCAGATAGTTATTTTGGAAATATATTTCATGTACAGAATTGAACTCTCTACAGATTTATTATAAGTATAGATAGAATACTTAAGTGTAAATAGAATTAAGACTTTTATACTATTTTACAGATTTAATAGTAGGAAAAGAAAAAATAAGACCATGCCCACGACAGGGGTGTGCGCACGCCATTTCTGATGTAAGCCGATCTGCGCATACTCAGCGGCACTATACACAGGTGAGTGTGCGCACATTGCGATTGGCGATTTTAAAAAAAACATATAAGTATGGAGTATAAGTGGTTCATCGACATCTTTGAACCAAAGCCAACTTCACCTGCACGCGGCGCACTCTGCTGACTGACAAACGAAGCTCTAGCGAGCTCTGAGGAACACAACAAGCCTCAAGAGAATTGTTATTTGGCTGCGGTATTCTATGAGATTGAGGTACTTCCCCAGTCGGGCAGCTCTTTTGCTAGAGCCTCTTTTACTAATTAATCACATCAGGCGGGCCGTATGCTTGTTTGCCACCGACGTAGTATAAAAAAAGAACCTTTAAAATGACCCCACAAAAAACTTGATTTTGGCAAAAAGTTCCGACATAGTGAGCATCTAAAATTGTGGGCGGATATTGTATTGATTTGGCGACTAAAATTGATATAAAATATCATTTTTAAAATATATAATATACCTATATAAATATATCAATTATAAATATACCAAACCTAACCTAATCTAGTATTTCTGAATCTCATTTATTATTTTTGGTGGCTCGTGTTATTATTTTCCATTTAAAATTATAATAAGAAAATTAAATGAACAATTTAACAAACGAGCGCATTGCACCGGGTTAGGTATTATTTTCCCCTTGAGTCGAAAGTCCCTTGAGTACGGAAAATTGAAAAATCCGGAGGGAAAGTAAAAAAAACGGTAAAAAGCAACCAAATCCCGGTCTAAATTCTATTTACATCTCCATTAAATTCAGCGCGTAATTTTGTAATTTGTTCTAAAATAAATTGTTTATGTTTACACGAAAAATATTCAATTTATTTTACTTTTAAGTTGTATATTGTTGATCGAAGACTTTTAAATACATTAAAATCGAAGTCAAAGCCGATTTTACTTTTCCAATTAGCAAATGAAATGATGTTCGTGAAAGAACGGTAGATTTACTGGTAACAAGGGAGTTTCTTGGAAATAGAGAATGTCTAAGATAATTAGTCAATTTTTAATGTTATCAAAATACAAACTAATGTAAATAAAAATAAACTAATCTTAACATTACTTAAAAAAAACTAATAAAAAAAGAAAAACAAAACACCTAACTACCTATCCATTTTTTTTTATTGATACTACTTACTACTGAAAGCTATGATACCTTATTACACTATTACCTTATTTTTTTTAATACTATGTCGGGTGGCCGATAAGTACTATAGATGAAAGAATTACTTCGATAGCAGAAAAACATGAAAATCAAAATTTTGGACTTTCTCGTTGCTTTTCCGAACGTTCCATGCAAAACTCTATATACCTTATGAGTTATGACGTCATATCTAGTAGGTAATTTCATTAAAGCTGAAATTTATATATATATAGAAACGACAGCTATGTTAAATATCGTAACAAAAGTTATAGTATTTTTTATTGTTTGTCCAATGGTAATATATATTTTTAATAATTTCATCATATTAAAATGGACTTTCCCATCCACATTTTTATCGTCCATAAAACAAGTCAGACTCATGTTATTAAAATGAAAGACCGCATATCGTTATATAAAAGTGGCATAAATTATAACAAAGAATAACATTATTAACGTATAGGACGGGACGGGTTAAGAATAATAAATATTGCCGACGAGTGAGTAAAGTAAAAGCGACAATTTCGGCTACGAGAGCGTGCAGCTGAACTTCACGGCTGAAAGCGCTCTTATTACAGGTTGCTCGTTCTGACTCGCGCGAGGCATTAATCGTCTAAAGACTTGCGTACACCGAACAGAGGTTCTACCGCCGAAGCGAAGCCGATTACCATCGATTTTTTTTATTGCAAAATTCAAACTTCCGATTAGATTTGTAGTAACTATGTTTGGCTTAGCTGGTAGAAACTCTGAAGCACTAACGACTAAACTGTAGATGTTTGTCCAACGTATTGTCGAATTTTGAATAAAAAACCGGACAAGTGCGAGTTGGACTCGCCCACCGAGGGATCCGTACGTAGGATGATTATAAATAGTTCCTGAACTATTCGATTCCTGAATCTAACCCCCTATTTGTAGGATCATTATAAATAGTTCTGGAATCTAAACCCCTATTTTTTTAAGATTTAATTACAAATGTATAGTTTTGAGATTTATTCTTGTACTTGTAGTCTATAACGATGTTACTTGCCAAATTTCATAGTTCTAGGGCAACGGGAAGTACCCTATGAATTTTGATTCCCTTGAGAATGTGTCGAAATAGCATTTTTTGCTGAACAAACGGCCGTATCTTTTTTTTACGTAAACTTAGCAGTTTGATTTTTTTACAACTTCATGGGACCGCAGATCTGAGTATACAGTACAAATTTCAGCTTGATATCTCCACTCATTCTCGACTTAGAGGGGAAAGACAGACGGACAACAAAGTGATCTTATAAGGGTTTCGTTTTTCCTTTTGAGGTACGGAACTCTAAAAAATAGGTATTACGTTTTAGTTATTGACTAACATTTTCAGGGTAGTCGATAGAGCTCCAGGGTATCTACTATCTAGGCTAAGCTAAACACAAGTACCAGAAATTTAAAATGAAGTTTGATTGTCCGTATGTATGTATGTCTGAAACCCGACGTAACTAAAAAAAAATATTATCACTAATGTGTTCACATGAGCGAAGCCAAGGGCTGAAGTTAGTTTGTATTTAAGTAATTCATAATGTAATAACCAGAATATTACTGCGTAATTGAAAACGTAGTTACAAAGGACACGGCGCTATTGGAAATGTTCAAATCAATGACAGCAAATTATATTACTAATGTGATACGACACATATTCCACAAGAAGGGAATATTTTAATAAAAGAGCTATTGTAAATTGTAGCTGAATTAAATTTTCTTGTTACTAGCTAGCTACCTAAGATTACTTTAAGTTTAACCTTTCTACATATGCACCCATAGGTTGACGGGCTTTCTTTTTTATGGAAATAATGTTACTAATTTGTAATGTGCTTTGACACATTTAAGTTATAAAAAAAAATGATTGTCTGTAAAGTCGGTTTACGAACGATAATAATCTTTTTTTTTTTTTTGAGCGGTCATGTTAACCCTTGCAACATAAAAATATCGCTCTCACGCCGCCACCCCCGCTGCCAACGCAGCATCTCCTTCCTTTCTGGTGACCTCATTCACTCGCAGGAACACAACAACCCTCAAGAGAATTTTTATTTGGCTGCGATATTCTGTGAGGCGGAGGTACATTCCTCAGTCGGGTAGCTTACAATTACGCTACCTACCTCTCTTTTCGCCAGAGCGTCGTTTGTCAGTCAGCAGAATGCACCGCGAGCAGATGAAGTTGCCTTTAGTTCAAAGATGTTGATACACCCAAAATTTTTGTAAGTGATATCACTCCAACCAGCCCACAAATCCAAACTTGCGTGTTAACGTCATAAGAAAACATCGGCCGATGGAGTGGAAGAGAGATAGCTTGTTCCGAGCTCTCGCTAGCAAGTTCGGCTCAGGCGGAACGTGACAATGAGTAATTCTTTTTTGTGCAGCCGGCGTTTATCGTCTAAGAATACTGTTTCAGTGTACGCCTGCCGTATTCTAGCGGACGTATGTCACGTCGCTTCGCCTCGCCTAGCAAATGTGACACAGCACACTTCAGTTAACGTAAATCACTCATCAGAAGCCTAGTTAATGGCTCATTCCAGTCACTGCTTAATGACAATTTGATGCCGTTCATCGCTTAATTTCGCCAAGTAATGAAACTTTCAAGCAACACCGCTCGAAGGTAAGCCGAATATAATAGAGAGTAGGTATTGGACCTGAATACATTAAAGAGACAAGTGTTGTTTGCTGCCGTTACTATCTGTAACAGCTATTTTGCGTATACTGTATATCAAAGCTATGTAGTTTCAAAGGGCTCGTTCATAATTTAGCATATGGAGTACTGTTGTCATCTATGGGCGGGAGCACCTAAATACCAGCTAGGCACCTTGTGACTCGATTCAGAGACGCGCTGTGAGGATTGTTAACGAATCCAAATTGACGGACGGTTTAGAACCCTTCGAGTCTGAGAAGAGATTTTTCGTCGCTTTGTGTGTTATACCGATTGTACAACAGGGTGTGTTCTATCTGTGTGTCTGTGTAGTGCGTGAATGAACGTGTGTGTGTTAGTGTGTACGACGCCATACAAACGGTTCCAGATTCGTCTCAGAGAGAGGCGAGATCGATACAAGAGAGCGACAGGGAGTGGCAATACTGTACGTAGTAGTATTATTTATACGGTGCCTAAAGTTAAATATTGTGGTTACTTGCATGTAGGTCACCTAATGGAAAGCAATCACTACCATCTATGGAGATCAGCAACATCAAGGGGTCGCCGATCCTTTGCCATCCTTTCTTTCTAGTAACCTCACTCACTCTCAGAAACACAACAACCCTCAAGGTAATTGTAAAAACACAGCTTAACTAAACTTTTTTTGTTTAGTTTACTTCGTTGTTTAATTAACAAAAATAATAAAAACTTTTTAAATGTTTTTCTTTGGTTATTCTTGTTTCTATTGTATTTACGAATAGGCATGTTCTAGCATTCATTCTAACTCGGTCTCCCAACGAGTCAACGTCTATCAGGATTTTGTATTTTTATGTCGTATAACTTCGAATATCAAGTACAAAAGTGTTTGTTTTTCACCAAAAATATGAATATTTTCCCGCTGTGTGGAATCAGGAGCGGTTTGGTCAGCATGTGACTGAGACCTTTTTTAAAAAAAATCTGTGAAAATACACGAAAACTGCTACAAAAAATTATATGGAGGGAATCTTTGTGGCCAGTATTTTAACCATTGCAACTATTAAAAAAACCCGGTCAAGTGCGGGTCGAACTTACATACATAAATATATATTCCCGGACAAATTATGCAACATCTTCTAGTCCCAAAATGAGGCAAAGCTGGTTCTATGGATACTAAATAACTTATATATGTATGTACTACTTATATAATATGTCTGTACATAGAATATACCCAGATCAAGACAAACAGAGATGCCCATAGCCATAAATGTTTGTCTTGTACGGGGATAGTCGCAGCAATCTTTAGTGCTAATCAAAATCAATCGAGAAGTTGTAGATAAAATTCCTTCCTATTTGTTTAGACGGTGTGTGTATTAATTATACTGCTACAGAAATATTTAAAGAGCTATAGTTTGAGTGTAAAAAATTGAGTGTACAGTAGTGGGACAAAGCGCTTGATTCGTCTTTTCTTTTTTGTTTATTTTTTTTATATAAGAACGAGCATGTGGATCACCTGATGGAGCTTTCCATTTTCATTTTCCAACACGGGGATTGCTTAATCACCACCGCCCATGGAGATCAGCAACACCATGGAGTCACCGATCCGTTGTCAGCCTATACTTTCTTACTGGTGACCTCACTCACACGCAGGAACACAACAACCCTAGAGGGAATTGTATTTGGCTGCGATATTCTGTGAGGTGGAGGTACTTCCCAAGTCGGGCAGCTTAAAAAATATGCTATGCCTCTCTTTTCGCCAGAACCTCGATTGTCAGTTAGCAAGGGTGCAACGCGTGCAGGTGAGGTTGGCTGTGGTTCAAAGTTAATGAACCACTTACACCCCAAAATTTTTATACTACTTTTCTATCTGTCGCTACTTTTTAGTAGAGTGATGTTCGCCTATGGTTTGTCTATATAAAAAAATATCATATGCTTAACTAATATTATTGTAAGACATGTATTATTGTAGGTAACTAGTATTATTGTAAGACAGTAGATAGTTAATCCGATAAACTGAATAGTACATTAAAGACACATAAACAATAGTTTAACAGGACGGGGCCCACCACATATTCCCACCACTGTGTCTCCTGTGTAGCCAGGATTAACAGCTGCGACCGTCAAAAAAGACCACAGAACGAACAGTGAAGTCCGTTGCAGTCCCGGGGTAAAACTACGGCTGCCTTGGAAGTCACGATGAATTTAATCAGAGGAAATTAGTAAGAGTAAGAAGCTTTTGAAATTTGACTTCCCCTCTTCCCAGTGTGAGAGACAGCAATATGGCAAATAAGTAAGTAGAAAAATGCCAATTCATTATGTACAGAGATTTAAGAGTTAACACGGCGAGAAAACAATGGTTTGCAGAGAAACTACCGACAACTTATTTAAACTAAATGCAGCACTTTAAAGATTTAGCTTAGTTCCTGTTAAACAAGGTATAAAGCACTATTATAACACGGAAAATTGTAAAGGAAGTAGATTAAAAGGAAGCAAATAGAAATGGCCGTCGGCAACTTTTCGAAATATTAAGAAAACAACATTTGAAATGAGATTTCATTTTATTGACGTGAATTCATCTTTAAAGTTACTTCCATAGGGAGGCAATTAAAAAAAAACTATTGATAACAAAATCGAGGAATACAGTTTGATATTGCAGCTACAAATCTATCGTCTCCATCCAAAATTCAATCACACCACTGGATAGATGAAGGATCAAAGAATTTATTACGGTAAGTTTGGGGTGTAAGTGGTTCCTCAACATCTATGAACCAAAGTCAACTTCACCTGCACGCGGTGCATCCTGCTGACTGACAAACGAATCTCTGGCGAAAAGAGAGGTAGGGAGCGTAATTGTAAGCTACTCGACTGGGGAATGTACCTCCACCTCACAGAATACCGCAGCCAAATAACAATTCCCTTGAGGGTTGTTGTGTTCCTGCGAGTGAGTGAGGTCACCAGAAATGAAGGAGATGCTGCGTTGGCAGCGGGGGTGGTGGCGCGCAAGCGATATTTTATGTTGCGAGCGTTAATATGGCTACGGTAACCGCTTCACATCAGGCGGGCCTTGTCTGCCAGCCGACGTAGTAGACTATGGAACATCGTGTGCGGGGGAGGGGGAAGCGCTACTATTTTGAGATAATTTTAATGTATTCACGTAGAACACACGGCAGAGTCCATGACACCCCATTTCTTTTTTCTAGTATGGTAATTAATCCACTTTAGCTGATGGAAGCACAGAAGACTAAATGAGAGTGCTTGACGAGCTATATAATCTTGCATTATATGAAGAGGGAATCACGTGTGTCAGCAGCGAATTTCACAACTTTATGGTTCGGCAGAGAAATTAATTGCAGAACTTTTTGGTGCAGTAAGACAACAACTGTGTGCTGTGGGAATAACTTGTTTGTTACGGTTCAAAACAGCCAATGTGTATGAGGACCACATACCTGGGTATGCAGGATCCTTTCCAAATAATCCACTTATTAAATATAATCTGGGTGCTGATAATAGTGCGAATACGCTGTTTAAGACTTGCTTCATTAGTTTTGTACATAAAAGTGAAATTATTCACTTTTATGTACAAAATTAATGAAACGAAACGAAATGAAATGAAATGAAATGACCTCTTAAAGCCGATTTGAAGCAGCCAAGACTAGGTCCATAGGACATCTTTATGTCCAAAGGAAGTGAGTTCCTCAGTTTTGCCGCTTACACGGAAAATCATTTGGCGTAAGTTACGCTATTATGTAGAGGAATTTTCAGTAAAGGCTCCACAGAACAACGCTAACGATTATCGATATCACGAAATTGAAACCTGGTTAGTTAACGTGGTAGTTAGTATAATTTAATCCAATACGCGGTTCTGACGTTCGACCGGTGACTATTCGCCCCGTTACTTTGAGAGGTCGCTTCCCCCCTAATTGATTACGTCAAAGGCAGAGGTGGAGAAGTAATCATGTTATCCGAGATAGTAACTAAATTTGATCTAATTGTTTTTGGGGTGTAAGAGGTTCATCAATGTCTTTGAACCAAAGCCAACTTCACTTGCACGCGGTGCACCCTGCTGACATACGAAGCTCTGGTGAAAAGAGAGGTAGGGAGCGTAATTGTAAGCTACCCGACTGAGAAATATACCTCCACCTCACAGAATACCGCAGCCAAATAACAATTCTCTGGAGGGTTGTTGTGTTCCTGAGAGTAAGTGAGGTCACCTGAAAGGAAGGTGATGCTGCGTTGGCAGCGGGGGTGGCGGCGCGCGAGCGATATTTTAGGTTGCTAACGTTAATATGGCTACGGTAACCGCTTCACATCAGGCGGGCAGTATGCTTGTCTGCCACCGGACGTAGTATATAAAAAAAAAGACGTGTGGCACTCGGGGACTGCCGCGGTAAAGCATAGCATTTTGTATCAACTTATGCAATTATAATTTTATTTATTTATTTTATTCATGCAGTATTGCTTTTTCTTTGATATTAATTCAAGTTACACTTTTTGAGCGTGGTGACTAGGGTTCCCAACCCTCCCGGATTGCCCGGGAGACTCCGGTAATAATGGTCAATCTCCCGACCTCCCGGGAACAATAATTTCTCCGGTTTTTCATTGTATATTGTTGATCGAAGGGTTTTTCTAATTATACACATCTTTCGCTTGCACGTCATTAATCGTTTTCCATTCTTTTTCCATTTTCCATGTAAAAACTTTTATGATTTTGAATATCAGATGCTGTTCGAAAGTAGAATAAATATAAATTTAAAAATTAATTGAGATTTTCTTTCCACGTGCCTAAGTCTCCCGGGTTAGTCCTTTCAATAGTTGGCAACCCGAGTGGTGACCGATAAGAAAACAAATTTTTCTATTATTAAATAAATAAAACGAGTTTCGTAGAGTCGTACAATACGTCTAATCGCACGCACACAACGCCGTGTCGAAGACTGCCGAACTGAAACGACGTTAGACGATGCACGGCCTTCAAGCCACACCTCCTTGCCCGTCGGAGTGGGGAGCGTGAGGTTTTTTCGTTACGGAATTTCTGGATTCGGTCCCCGCGCTCAAGGCCCGCGATAGAAGCTATGCAATAGCTTAAAAATAGACGATGGTAGAAACAATATTTTTACCATTACGCATGAAAATGAGCATATGATCTGCTTCATCATCATCATTACTACTGTCAAAGAGTATCTCTCCGTCAGTTTTAGTACACGATATGCTACTCTTGTTAACTACACCAAGTTGTTAACGAGGGGACGAGGAATCCGACACCACCCTGGGAGAGCTCGTCTCCTTCGCGGTTGTAGACGAGGAGGCCAGATTCAAGGATCACGAAGTCCTCCCTCTGTCGTCGGATATCCAACAGTCTCAGAATCTGACATTCGATGGACCTCAATTCTACTTCTAGCTCTCCCATCCTCATCACGCCACATGATCCACCTGAAGGTACGCTATTAATCGCAGCTAATGCACGCTAGCAACACCAGAGGTATCAATCATGCGTTTCCGATCCAGAAAACTCTCTAGAGTATTTATCTAACGATGATTTTTTAGTTTCTTGAAGCTCTAAAATGTCCCAGTTGCCTTCAACTTTTTTTTGGAATTCACTACAATCACACCCCGGTCACTCCATAGAAATGTCGCGTCGTTTACTAATACATATAATAAACAATGACGTCTGTGCAGAGCGTGAATGAACGTGTGTGCGTGCGGCGCAATACAAACTGTTACAGATTTGTCTCAGAGGGGAGGTGAGGTCAATACGAGAGAGCGGCAGGGAGTGGCATTACTGTACGTAGTACTATTACCTTATACTGTCCTACAAGAGAAAGATATCATAAACTTACAAGTTTATCATGACTTTCTTTTCTTTTAAAGTACAGTATTATTATTTATTTGAGGATCCTTTTCTCTCAGTTCATTCAACCCCAATTCCTTTAAATAATTTTTTTTTTATACCACTAAAGTCACAAGCAAGCTTACGGCCCGCCTGATGGAAAGCAGCTACTGCAGCCTATGAACGCCTGTAACACCACGGGCATCACACGCGCGTTGCCTACCCTATAAAAACCTCTTCACGCCCTTTTTGAAGAACCCCATGCAGTAGCCTCCTGGGAAAACCTCGACAGGCAGTTTATTCCACAGCTTGAGCTACGCGGGAGAAAACTTCTCTGCAACCGCACAGTACCTACGCGACCACTTAGGCTACAATGTGTGACGATGAATTCCCTGTCTATGGCGAGCGGTGCGACTGTAGAAGGAGGCCGTGGGCACAGAATAATATACTCTACGTGGGCATCATGTCAAACAACTCCTCTGAACAGACCCCATTGTACAATCGGTAGAATAAAGTTAATTCCCTCAGTATCCATACTAATAAAAATAATATTATTAATATGAAAGTATGTTGGTTTTTGTCCTTCTTTCACGTCGAAAGTGACGAACGGATTGACATGTTTTTTTTTTGGAGATAGTTTAAGGCATGGAGAGTGACATAGGCTACTCTTTATGACGGAAAAACATCTTATTTCCACGGGAAAAAATAAAGTCTATAATCATTTGTCCTTTTTTCACGTCGAATGGGACCTAATTGCTAACATGATTTTTTTAAACAACCAAGCGAACAAATGTTTTTAGAGCCAAAACCAGGCTCAGCTGCACGTGGTGCACCCTGCCGTGTAGAGAAATAAACGAAAGAGTGATAGGGTACAGCGTATTTGTAAACTGGCCGACTAGGAAAGTACCTCCACATCACCGAATACAGCACCAAGCAAGAAAAAATATACACAAATCAATGGCAGCTCACCAGGAGCACGCGGGTGAAGCCGCGGGTAACAGCTAGTAACTAGCTGTTACCCGCGGTACTTAACAACTGTTGTTAAATAAATTGTTTATCATATATTTTACATCCCTCACAGATACCTATTGTTCTAGATAACAAAAACAAATCTCAGTAATACAATGTTTATATGAGAAATTGGTGCCTGAGGGAGTGACGAATCATCCTATAAACACAGTCTAACGTATAACCCCAGTAGTAGAACTTACAATGTAAGGTATAAAATAATGTTAGTATATTTATTTATTTACTAAGATTTACCAACAATTGTTTCCACTGATATACTTATCTAATACAATTCTAAGTCTTAAATCTAAGTGTAACAATTATTTAAAGACAAACACAGCTTGTATAATTTCTTTAAATTATTTGATGTTGTAACGTTCATATTCTAGTAATGTATATAAAATTGATTGGTGACGAACAACATAAACCTATTTGTATTTCCTACAATTCAAATCAACAGAAATTTTAAACACTTGTTTTAGATTTACAATTACCTAAGTGTTTATTTCTAATGACTACTTATGTCTCAATAAAGTCATGCAAATATTGAAAAGTTATTTCAATATTTGCATGACTTCAGTGAGACATAAGTAGTCATTCTTGCTTGTTGCATCTCGGGTAGTATACCATTCTGATTTAGTAGCAACAAGGTAGAATCCAAGGTAGAATTGGTCGTGTGGTTTCCGGCAGACTAGAATAGAACCACTCCGTCTCTTCCCGTGGATGTCGTACAAGGCGACTATGGGAAATACATTATCAAATATCGATCAGGCCTCCCCAACCCGTCTGGCCAGCAGCGTGGGGAGTGTAGGCCAAATCCTCCTTCCGTCTAGGATGGACGAGAGAGGGTCGTGCTCCTGTAGTGGAGACTAAAATGGACCTGATGATGAAGGTAGAATCACAAAGCGTTCAGACGATTTTGCTATTCATATTATTGGCATCGATATGTTAGGTAATAAACTGACCGTTATAGGCCCCCAATAATATTAGATATTTAAAATCCGTGGTGCACGGTAGTTGAGCTTCACTTGACTAGCCATCTCATAAGGCTCTTAATGCTTTATTTGCCATATGTTTCAGCTATTTCTCACATTGCCAAGAGGGGAGGTCAACTTTCAAAAGCTACCTATTCCTACTAATTTGTTCTGATTAAATTAGTTGTGATTTCCAAGGCAACCGTAGTGTTACACCCGGAACTGCATTGTTCATTGCCTTTTTTGGTGGTCACCGCTGTTAATCCTGGCTACACAGGAGATACAGTGGTACCCGTACCGTTAAAAAAAGTAGTATTTCTACTTGTACGTAATTAATTTCACAATGCATAATTTTGAATGCCATTTTACCAGCTTTTATTTAGTTTTACCTACCGCAGACATACACCTCTGTAATCAAATCTTGCAAGTTAGATTTGATCTACTTCCCAGAAACCGATTGAGCTTGGCACACTAGTTTGGTTCTCGTAACGATGCACGATCGTCTAAATGTCTCCATGTTTAAACCTACATAGCGGCCGCTTCAAAATTGAGATTTATAATTTCCACATCAATCCCAACTGAAATCGGATGTCAAATGAAAGGGCTTGATGAGTGAAACACAGGACATGTAAGTAAACTTTTTAGTTCATTATTTTATTAACAACTAATAAAAGAAAATATAATAGTTTTATTTTCTTTTATTAGTTGTTAATATAGAATAAGTCAATATAAAATAGTTTCAAACATTTTTTCGAGGGAAGCTATAAATAGCGGTCGCGATCACAACACGCGGTCAATTGGTTTTATAGTATTTTCTTCCCAGTTATGAAATCTTCTTCGTCTTACGTCATTCTCCTCATTACTGGGGCCTTACCACAAGCTCCAAACGCAGGAATGGAACCATCATGGTTGCGAATTTATGAATGAAATTCATTGATAAATACGCAACCATCATAGTTCCATTCCTGCGTTTAGAGCTTGTGGTAAGGCCCCTGAGGTTCGTGGCCTTCACGTATCCTGTTACGAACGAACGATCTCCACTTGTTGCGGTCCTCTGTACAGCGCACAGCGTCAGGCAAGTTGGTGTCAGCTGAGTCACGAATCAGGGGCCCAACCGCCGAAGCTGAAGTCAATTACCACCGGATTTTTTGGTTGCCAAAATAGATCTTAGGTTTAAGTTAATGACAAACATCTTTACCTTAATCGGTAAAGCTCTATGGTCTCTATCAGCTAAACTAAACACAATTACCGCACCGCCAATCTAAGCTGAACTTTGATTTTCGCAGTCAAAAAAACCGATCGGTCCAGCGCATTGGGCTTCTTTATCTAGGTCCTTTTCCCTGAATCTTCCCTGTCACTAGGAGTTTTTCCAGGTTGTCGTTCTTCTTCCTGGCTATGTGACCAAAGAAATCGAAGATTCTATATTAAATAACCATGTAATCTAGTAGTGTATCTAGTGATAGATATCCCGACTAGATGACATTGACTAAATAGTTTTTGGGTCACAAACTGCGAACCTTATTTTGATGGTGACATAAAATAAACTATGTGAAGTGGTGACTGACCCGTGAATCGAAATGACGAATTTGATGTCTACTGGAAAACGGACTATACATTTATTTTTTGCTATACGATGTACGACAAATGAAGGGTACAGGCAAAGAATAGGAAATGTCACAATTTTTATTTTTTCTATATTCTATTGGAAGCAAATCTTTATCTATTGTAGCTTAATTTCCAATCACTAACTTTTAAAAAAAAGTAAACAGATGGCGCCAAAAAGGAAAAGTAAAGGTTTCTACATAGTATATGCTGATCTCAATGTAAATTGTAATACTTCGGAACTTTTAACTGTGTTTTTCTCAAAATCTATTCATAAGGACATTCCCTGATTTTTGCCTGTGCCCTTCAAATGACAAGACTGAAATTACTCGTAATATACAAGTAAACAACAGTGTAATGACTATTGACTAGCTGATCCGACAGTCATTGCCTGTTTTCTTAACTATGAACATTGCATTGGTTTCGCGCTCGCTGTCAAAGGACTGACAGTTCTGTCAAACGCCATAAAGTTACATTAGAGAAAGTAATACGGTCGTGCAGTTTTCTTAAATTTTCTAATTTTCCGGGAATCTTTTTTTCTTTAAAAGAACCTTCTTCTGGCAACAACAAACACGACAAAAAAAAGTCCGGCGGTCGAATGGCTAGCGATGCTGCTTTGACACCGAGGGTCGTGGCTTCGAACCCCGACAAGATAGACATTTGTGTGCATGAATGAGTTATCTTCTGAACTGATAGGCATGAAATTTTGCATACATGACAATAGAAGACCAGAATAAATGATAGGATATATTTTACCTCGGAAATATGATTCCCGAGGGATTACCAAAAATTTCTCCATTTGGAGCAATAACCGACTTTAACGCAGGCGAAGCCGCGCACTGAAACTGGTTTTTAAATAAATAAATTAATATTCCTGGAAAAAAATACACACTGCCATCTAGTCCCAAACTAAGCAAAGCTTGTACTATGGGTACTAGATACCTGATATTATAATTAAATACATTTTTTTGTAAATATAATATATAAATAAATATAAATATTGTCATACAAATTACACAGCGCCATCTAGCCCCAAAGTAAGCGAAGCTTGTGTTATGGGTACTAGACAACTGATAAACATACGTAAATACATTTTTTTTTTTTTGTAAATACATACTTATGATACATAGAAAACACCCAGACCAAGACAAACAGACATGTTCATGCACACAAATGTTTGTCCTGTGTGGGAATCGAACCCACGAGCGTTGGTGTCGAAGCCGCGTCATTGACCGCTACGCCACCAAGCTCGTCAAATACATACATATAATACATACACCCAGAACAAGATAAACAGACATGTTCATGCACACACATATTTGTCTTGTGCCAGGATTGAACCCGCGACCCCAGAGTCAAAGTGGCCATTACTAACCATTCGACCGGCGAGCTCATCTAGTTACATAAGTAATTGTAGTAGCTTTGAAACCATATTGCTTTTGGATCTAATTTGCTTACTGTTCATTGAATACTTCAGTGATTGCTTACTTTAGTGAAATTCATTGTTTAATGCAGTCGTTCCCAAAGTGTGCCATAGCTTGATGAAATCTCAACTCCTTGGAACCACTTGGAACTTGGAACTTCACATTGGTGTAAGTGGTTCATCTAAATCTTTAAACCAAAACCAACCTCACCTGCACGTGATGTGCCCTGTTGACTGACAAACGAGGCTATGGCGTAAAGAGAGGTAGGGCATAGCATATTATTTGCTGCCTGACTTGGGAAGTATAAGTATTTAACAGAATACCGCAGTCAAAAAACAATTCCCTTGAGGTCACCAGAAAGAAAGAAAGAGACTATAGGCTGGCAACGGATCGGCGACCCCTTAGTGTTGCTGATCTCCATATGCGGTGGTGATTGCTATCTATCAGGTTACCCATATGCTCGATTGCCCCCCCTCTTATATAAAAAAAATCGAATACTCTTCGCACCTCCGGGGCCCTAATGCCGAAGCTAAAACCGATTACCATCGGATTTTTTGATCGCGAAAATAGATCTTACATTTAAGATAATGACAAACTTCTTTAGCTTCGTCGGTAGAGATCTATATATTCTACCAGCTAAGCTAAACACAATTACCGCTAGCCTAACCTAAGGTTGATTTGCTTCTTCCTAGTCAGTGCACTCTTGCCAGAGTGGTCGTGGTCATCATAGTGAATCACGATGAGTGATCATTTTGACAATACAGCGCCATTTATCACGGACTGCAGCTTTTCTGGTGCACTCGCAAACCGAACACTCAGTTGCGGCCTTAATCTAGTCCGTCCATCTCATGGGTGACCTACCACGTGGTCTAGTGCCTTCAACTTTACCCTGGACTACGAGACGTTCCACGGAGTCATCACCACGACGAGATATATGGCCGAAGAAGGTTAGAATGCGTGACTGAACTGTGGTATATAGGCGCTGTCTGATGCCGAGTTCTTTTAGTATAGAATCATTAGTACGGAACTCTGTCCATGATACTCCTAGCATCCGTCTCCAGCACCACATCTCCAACGCATCAACTTTCCTTCTCTCAGTTTCACGAAGAGAAGGAAAGTTGAAACATAGAGGAAAATGGGGAATATTAGGCAATAAACGAGTCTGGATTTCGTGGCCTTGGTAATGTTCCTATTACCCCAGATATTTCTCATTTTAGCCATAGCAGACCTAGTGATCGCCATGCGCCACTTGATTTCGTCTATGCACCCGCCTGTGTTGGATATTAACGTCCCAAGGTAAATGTATGATTGGACAACTTCCCAATTCTTGTGTGTGATCCCTGGTAGGTTGTTATTGGCGCGGTCGACAATCATCATTTTAGTTTTTGCGCGATTTATTTTCAATCAAAATTCACGGCTTGTAGTTTCCATCTTATGCAGCAGATCTTCCATATGACGAGCACTAGTTGCGAATGAGGTCGTATCATCCGCATATCTTAAGTTGGAGATCCTTCTACCACTTATCACTACCCTTTCCGTCCAATCCTCCAAGGCAATTCTCAAGGTTGATTTTAGCAGTCAAAACATCCGATGGTAATCGGCTTCAGCTTCGGTGGTAGACCCTGGATCGGTGCGCTCCAGTACTTGCTTGCTCCATTTATTTTATTGATACAGATAATTGCTTACTTCAGTGGGTATACTCACACGATTCTCGGTATTCAGTCGAATGAGCGAGATGTAAATGTACAACTCTTGGAAAATTCATTGCAAATGAATGCTCATGAATATTACAGCTTCTGTATCTTTTCAGGGTTCCGTGATAGTTGAAATTTTCACAGATGATGTATTTCTGTTGCCGCTATAACAACAAATATAAAAAAAAACAGAATAAAATAAATATTTAAGGCGGCTCCCATACAACAAACGTGATTTTTTTTGATAACGGCATTTGGTAAACGCTTGAAATATTTACAAAATATTTAGTTATATATTCACTTCAAAAATAAATAATTAAAATAAAATAAAACAAATATTTAAGGGAGGCTCCCATACAACAAACGTGATTTTTTTTTGCTCGATATTCATCAACTGATGTTTCGTCAACTGCAACAGGTAGACGCTTGAAATATTCACAGAATATTGAGTTATATTATTCACTTTAATAATAAATAATTTAATTAAAATAAAATAAATATTTAAGGGGGCTCCCATACAACAGACATGATTTTTTGCCGTCTTTATAGGTAATGGTACCATTCCATAAACGAAACCCTTCGTGCGCGAGTCCGACTCGCACTTGGGGTTTTTTTTATATCACAAGATGGCCGCAACCAACGCAATATCGAAGTTGAATTATATATTCGCAAGTCAAGTCTCCATTTGCGATATAATTAAATTACTTTGGTATCACTTCCCGTGCTCTGCTACAAAAAAATAAATTACCTACAGACGATAATAAAATTAGAAATTGCCGTATATATTTGGTTATTCTTGGAACATTCCTTTTAAGGGTCCCGTTGTATGAACTTTTATAGTTTCGTCATGTATATCTGCCCGTCCGTCTGTAGATAGATAGAATATGCTTTATTTGCATAATACAAATTTAAAGTACAGTGAATAAAATATATACACTATAATATATACTTAAAATATATACACTACTTATTATAAAATAAATAACTAAATAAATAAATATTATTATTATAAAATGTCAGTTTACTAAATTTGGAATTAAAGAGCAATTGATTACGGACAGTTGCTTTGCATATGTTACAGTTAAAACCTGTTTGTCGTTAGAACGCGTTTTCCCTAGTTAAAACTAGTTTTTACTAAACGCCGTTGGCCGGCGAGTGCCCGAAACATACCCGAAACGATTAAAATAATCAAACACCTCAAGTTTTGTTGTATTTCTAGTTTTAACAACGGCTTTAGTAAAAACTAGTTTTAACTAGGGAATACGCGTTCTAACGGCAAACGGGTTTTAACTGTAACATATATACGCAACAAGGCG
Organism: Hypsopygia costalis; assembly: GCA_937001555.2. NCBI lineage: Eukaryota > Metazoa > Arthropoda > Insecta > Lepidoptera > Pyralidae > Hypsopygia > Hypsopygia costalis. The sequence continues at coordinate 22,103,942 of OW443338.2, read as the reverse complement.
GCCTAATTGCTGCAATCTTTTCAAGGCAACCTTTGGGTAACGAATTTGTGCATGGAGTGAAGGATTCGCAACTGAAAAGAAATTAATCCAAATTAGAAGTACAGTAATATTATAAGAATCATATTATAAGATCATCATGTATAGACGAAGATGTGTAACCAATTACTGCTAAATTATTTTATAATAAATTAAAATACATACACTACTTATTATAAAATATATAAGATAAATTAATAACTATATAAAATAAATAACTAAATAAATAAATATTATTATTATAAAATGTCAGTTTACTAAACTTGGAATTAAAGAGTAATAGAGTTTTTACTTGTTTTTGAAACTAACTATAAACTTTGCAGTTCTGATAGCTACAGGTAAGGTAGATAGGTAGATAGATAGATAGATAGATATTTCTGGACAATTTACACAGCGCCATCTAGTCCCAAATTAAGCGCAAAGCTTGTGTTATGGGTACTAGACAACTGATAAATGTACTTAAATATTTTTTTTTTTTGTAAATACATACTTATAATACATAGAAAACACCCAGACCAAGACAAACAGACATGTTCATGCACACAAATGTTTGTCTTGTGCGGGAATCGAACCCTCCGAGGTCGCCCTCGGAGTCAAAGTTTGCTATTGCTAACCATACGACCACCGAACTCGTCAAAGGTATTCCAAAGCCAGATGCCTTCTTCCTACTTATGTATGACGCTGCAATCTGGATTCCTTAAATATTTGTTTTATTTTAATTTCATTATTTATTTTTAAAGTGAATATATAGCTATATATATTCTATGAATATTTCAAGCATCTACCTGTTGTCGTTATCAATATCGCGCTACAACGAGAAAAAAAAATCATGTATGTTGTATGGGAGCCCCTCTTAAATATTTATTTTATTCTGTTTTATAGTATTTATTGTTGTAGCGGCAACAGAAATACATGATCTGTGAAAAATTCAACTGTCTAACTATCACAGTTCATAAGAGACGTCTAACTATCTACAGCCTGCCCCCCTAGCCAAGTGTAATTCGTAGCGTAACGAACGCGATACGATATCGATATATTGGCACGTTAATGATCAAGCAGATATAAGCAAATAGCAACATATTTACAATTCCCTGCATCATGTATGCCAGCTCCTTTCCATGCTAAATATAAAACTTATATGGAAATACGGTACGGTAGACTGCCAATCAGCAAAGAGCTGATGTTGAGTTTTGTATTTATAACGAATGTAGCTAACGGGACTAATTAGCCATATAAAAGTCCGCCGTTCCTCTCTGAAGTCTATAAAGTTTGAATTAATACTTCCATAATACCGTTGAAATGTTTACGAACCTGTAATACTTTTTTTTATACTCAGTTGGGTGGCAGACAAGCATACGGCCAGCTTGATGTGAAGCGGTTACCGTAGCCATATTAACGCTCGCAACATAAAATAGATAGATAGATAACATTTTTATTTGTACACTGAAACACACAAAATACAGAAAAATAAAATAATTCTAATAATAAAACAGAACTTGGAACACAACTCCAGTCCAACCACGAGCCATCATCTAATAATATAGCAAATCACAAACAAACCGAAGCCCCATCCCCCGCTCCGTTGTTCGGCGTGTATTGCAGTGATACAAACAGGCAACAACTTAGTGTAGAACTCAGAGAGCAAAACACAGATTTTCAGTTATTCCCTTTGAGTAAATGCTGGGCGCATCCAAACGCCACAGACGTGTCAGCCAAGATATGACATATTTAAAAGACATTAAACTTAAAATATCGCTCGCGCGCCGCCACCCCCGCTGCCAGCGCAGCATCTCCCTCCTTTCTGGTGACCTCACTCACTCGCAGAAACACAACAACTCAAGATAATTGTTATATGGCTGCGGTATTCTGTGGGGTGGAAGTACGTTCCCCATTCGGGTAGCTTACAATTACGCTCCCTACCTCTCTTTTCGGCAGAGCTTCGTTTGTCAGTCAGCACCGCGTGCAGGTGAATTTGGCTTTGGTTCAAGGATATTGATGAACCACTTACACCCGCAATATATATGCCATCAAAAACATAACTTGTAAAAAAAACAAGTCTCGCAACTCAGTGCTTCTTCATTAGGCTTCACTCTCAACGCACTGTCACACGCAGACGAAGTTGCGCGAGTCAGCTAGTGCTTCCATAATTCCGTTGAAATGTTTACGAACCTGTAATACTTCCTTCAGCAAAATCAATAAACTGTACAATTTGTAGAACTCTGATATTATGGTTCAATACACACGTGTATGTTCACAAATTCCGTCCGCTTCACTTAATCGAATCGAGTTAAATACACTTTCAAATGGTGATTGTATATAGTAAGAGTAGATTTCGCAGAATTGCTTTGTCGATTTTCTGTCGTGCGCCCATATATACGTCGTAGTTAAATAATTCAACATTAATTCTAATTCTATCTCTGTGTCATTTGTAAATGATTATTTTATGTTGATTCGGATGTAGTGGGCGTGTATTGTAACATATTCTAATATCGGGTGCTGAGTTTCTATATTGGATGTTTTCAAAGAAATCGTGTGGGTGTAATTCTTCGTCATATAATTATTTTTAGATTTTATTATATTATGTCCAATGTTTAAACGTGAATTATAAGAAAATGGTTGATTTTCTTATTGTATTGATTTCTAACAAAGTTTAATTTCAATTCGTTTAGTAAATTCAAGCAAACAGCTCCCCAATCTTAATGCTACGGTTTCACTTATTATTGAAATGTACAGGCAAAATACAAGAAATGTCACAATTTATATCTTTATCTATGGTAGTTTAATTAAATAAATAAGTAAATATTCCTGGACAAATTACACACTGCCATCTAGTCCCAAACTAAGCAAAGCTTGTACTGAGGGTATTAGGTAACTGATATTATACTTATTTTTTTTTTTGTAAATACATACATATAATACATAGAAAACACCCAAAAGAAGACAAACAGACACGTTCATGCACACAAATATTTGTCTTATACGGGAATCGAACCCGCGACCCCGAAGTCAAAGTGGCCATTCCTAACTATTCGACCACCGAGCTTGTCAAAAATATTTACTTAAAAAAAATCCCATTATTTTAAGTAAATAGATGACGCCGAAACAGGAAATTAAATGTTACAGCATACGTTGATCTTAATAAAAATGATATATTGCTAAACTTTTAATTTTGTTTTTCACAAAATATGTTAATTAGGACATTCCTTGATCTAGTACCCTTCAATTATAATGATATAATTAAAGTTTTCATTAAAACTACTTAACGTCTTTCATGGCTTGTAGTAATTAGTAGATGATGAGGTGATGAAATAAGCTAGCTTGTGTCGTGGAAATAGCAGCAGTAATGTACATAGCGCCGTGGTTAAAGTGTAAATATAGACATTTGGCCGCATACTGCATAGAATTTATATCCTTAAATTCCATTTATTCCAATTCATTGTGTATTCTCCCATCTTTTACTTGCTACTTTAGTTAAGTAAGTACACGCGTTTGTATATTGGTTCAGCATAGTGGCCCCGCATCGCTTGATGATGAAGTAAGTTTTGGGGTGTAAATGGTTCATCAACATCTTTGAACCAAAGCCAACCTCAACTGTACGTGGTGCACTCAGCTGGCTGACAAACGAGGCTCTGGCGAAAAGAGAGGTAGAAGAAGAAGAAGAAGAAAAACATTTATTTGCTCATTACACAGCACATTATGTTTACACAAGACAACAAACAGATAATGTGGTATTAAAAAGAAGAATAATAAAGTACTGTGCAATGTCGCAAAATGGTCCTAACTCAGCATAAAGACCGAAATCTGCAACAGACTCGGCACTGATTTTCAGTTAGGACCAGTTGCAACATCACGGACATACAAGCACAATAAAAAATAAATTAAAACAACAAAAAAGAAACTACATAAACAAATTACACACAAAATCAAAAAAGACTCAATAACAACTATTCTAGACACTTCTTAAAACAGATACATTAAAAATATTTGAAATAAGTGAATGAAGGTGCAATATAAAATATTAAAAGAAAAATAAAAAATAATATTCTTTCGTCATCAATCAAAATTCAGTCATTCGCACTCAATCGACAATCGACTCATACACAACACTCAGACGTCCCATCTCTAATCCGCATTTCCCGTTCTGTCAAACATTCATTTCATTCAGTCATCATTCATTCAATTTATTCAGTTCGTTCAGTTCAGTAATATAACTTTATATAACATTGCAAACAAAACAAAAACAAGAACATTTAATTTGAAAAATAAATATGTCTGAAAAAAATATTAAATACGTGTGAACTGAACAAGATTAACCTAATATTTAGTCTAGAGTGCACAAACAACATAATTCACAAATTGTTGAATCTGTGTCGCGCGCAGCTCAAGAAAATCAAGATTTCTAAAGCAGAAAATCGCATGTCTTGTAAATGGCGGCTTCAACATTAATAGACCCATCAAACCGGTGAGTATCGATTCTACTTAAAGATTATATTAACTGACTATTTGTATATATGCCTAATATTGGTTAATTAACATAAAAAAAAAATTTTGAGGTTAGTTTGGATTATTCACAGTCATTGACGAATTACGAAAGATAATATGAATAGATACTATGGTATTTAGACTTAAAATTTCAACTCCTATGCATGCATGACAAAAAACAGATTACAATGAATGTGTTAATTTAATCACTAGGCTGATTATGTATGTGTTGTTTGGTGTGACATGTGAAGTCGGCCATTACTACGATTATAAAATCTAGAATTTTGTCAAAGCTCGATGCTGTGAATTTCGCGCGTCTCCCCCCTAATACCCATTAATGGCTATAAAGGTTTTTGACGTGTTAACGTCTTATAAATCGATGAACACCGGCTGCACGCACCAAAAAGTATGACTCAATTTCAAGTTCTGCCTTAGCCAAGCGTGCAAGAGTGTGCGCGCAACAAGCGATAGAGGGGCACGATCGCCCCAAGCGTTAAGCGTACGACACATTCATCTCTCCACACCTCCATCGGACGGTACCTTCTTATGATATTATCACGTGAACTCATCGTCCACAATCTAACTTTACAGACTACCAATTTTTTGTTTGTTAATTAAGTGGGCTTTTAGAGCAGTGATGAAGGTTTTTTTTGTTTTTATAGCTCTTATTGGAGGAGGTATAATATTCCAACATCGACTGGAAACGAACCTAAAACTGCCCCGAAAAGCAGCTGACCTGTGTTGAGGCGTAGAGAGGCGATAGAGGGCCGCGCGCGAAGAGTAGCAGCGAGCATTCTGCATCCACTCCAGCTTTGTATTAAGGTAATCGGGTTCACCAGTCTTAACAATACCAAACAGAAGACTAGCAAAATGAAGGCTTCTGCGGGATGCCATTTTCAGTATATTGGCATTGTTAAGGAAAGGAGTGATGTGGCTGCGGGGTGGCACTGTAAAACAAAAGCGTGCGCAGGTATTCTAGATGCGTTGTATCAGCCTTTCAGTTCTGCTGAGTAGACGGGGGCCATATACAGTGTCCGCATAATTAAGTTTTGAAAGAATCAAAGATTCACTCAACCTAATCCTCCGATCAGTACAGAGGTATGGCCGAATCCTATACAGCAGTTTCAATCTATAGAAACAGTTTTGAACTGCTTTAAGTATATGGTTCTCAAAATGTAAATGTGCATCCATTATTAAACCCAGATTGCGTGCCTCTGACACATGTTCAATCGGTTGATTGTCAAGAAGAACTCTTGGGCATTGCTGTACAATACTTGCTACTTGATCCCTTGTCCCAAGTATTAAGTACTTCGTTTTACTAGGATTTAGCAGCAGGCAATGTTGCTGGGACCAGTTATTAATGCGAATAAGATCTTCGTTTAATTTTGTTACAGAACTGGCTGTATCCCGAGGATGAAAATGGATATAAATTTGTAGATCATCCGCATACAGATGAAAACGGCAGTTTGTTATGCTTTCAACAATGTTTGAACTGTATAGGATGTAAAGTAAAGGACCGATTATGGAACCCTGCGGGACACCCCTCAGTACTGGACTGCACACTGACCTGGCAGATGTACCATCAGTATTTTTTATCTCAACCACTTGCCTTCTCGATTTTAAATAACTATGGAACCATTGCACTGTGGCAGCATCCACCCCATAGTATGACAGTTTTGCAAGAAGAAGAGTATGATTTATAGAGTCAAATGCACGAGAATAGTCAAGTAGAACCAGAATGGTCCCCATACCACGGTCCTGGGCAGACAGGATATCGTCTGTCACATTCAGAAGTGCCGTAGCAGTACTACGACCTTTACGGAAACCAGACTGGGCACTAGGTAGAATATTGTTATCCTCTAGATATTTGTAAAGTTGCAGGTAAACTACCTTCTCTAATACCTTCGAAAGCACTGGGAGAATACTGATTGGTCTCAGACCCTCTACATCCACAGGATTAGGTTTTTTGGCAGAGGGCCGAACTAAACCTGTACCCCATAGATCAGGGAAGTCCGAGGTAGTAATAGATCTGTTGACAATATCTGTGATAGTATCCAGGTACTGCATAGCGTATTTTTTAAGCTGTTCGACTGGGGTAGTACCTCCACCTCACAGAATACCGCAGCCAAATAAGAATCAAATAAAAATCCTTGAGGGTTGTTTTGTTCCTGCGAGTGACTCAGGTCACCAGAAATAAAGAAAGGATCCTTCCTTAGTATAGGCTGGCAACAGATCCCCCTTGATATTGCTGATCTATGGGCGGTGGTGATTGCTTTCCATCAGGTTTGGTACCACATGCTCGTTTGCCCTCCACTCACATAAAAAAAAGACAACAACATGTTAGTTGACACTGCCAGGCTGACCCTCGAGGTGCTTCTTCAGACTTCGTTTGAAGGATCCCATGTTGTAGGATGAATGAAACACATGAACCGGCAAGGCGTTCCAATTTTTTATGGTAGGTGCGACAGAGGTAGAAGGTCCTTACTTTTAAGTACATGAAACAATATTTCCAACGGTGGAATAATAACACCACAAGGCTGTGAGTGGTTGTATGATGAAAAGGAGAGGATGGGATATGAGAAAACAATTCTAAAAAGCACTTACCATGGCAAAGGAGAGACAGAAAATCCGTACCTATTTTATCGCCTCTACTATTTATTTTATCGAATTGAAGAGTTTCTAAATTCTTGGTGACCTTTTCATCATCGATTATGCGGATAGCCCGTCGCTGCAATCGCCGACAAAGTATATAGTATAGATATAGTATATATTTCTGGACAATTTACACAGCGCTATCTAGTCCCAAATTAAGCGCAAAGCTTGTGTTATGGGTACTAGACAACTGATAAATGTACTTAAATACATTTTTTTTTGTAAATACATACTTATAATATAATACATAGAAACCAACACATAGTAGACATGAGATGTATGCGTGGGTGTCAACAGTAAGCGTCCGAATGCTTATTTATGCCATCATCATCATCATCAGCCTGTATCCACCAGATACCAGATACAGAGACGCGCGGGGAGCGCGAAACAATACAGTCACGTCACATTTGCTTTAATCTTTGAAAATTCGTAAAGTGATAAAAAAGTTGAAAGTTTGCTATAAAATTTTTACCAGTGATTAAACAATAATGTATAGATTACGACAATAACAACATTTTTACCATAAGTGAAGTCTAAGTGCTCATAATCTCAAAATTAATTCAAAAATATTTCGGTTCATTTTGAAATCTCAGTGCTAAGTGACAAAGTGCAGTGTTCGGGTCAATGACCGTCACAACAAACGGCCTTGACGCACTACGTAAACAGTTCACGCGCTCAGTGTATGGAATTTTCAACACTGATATCAACAGCGCGGTGGCGAAGCGGTTGTACCCGCCTCGATTGCTCATAACATCATACGTGGGACGAAATCCAGCTTATCAAATTTTTTTTTCCATTATTATTATTTTTGGATTTTTATTTTATTTTCTACAACATGAGTCTTAATTGTCACAAATGTAAAAGAACTATACAAAGTAAACAATTACTTTGTTGCTCAATTTGCAGAAATGCTTACCATGTACCTTGTTCAAACAGGTCTGAAAAGCAATATTTTTTAATGAGTCGGGAGAAAAAGGACTCGTGGAATTGTACAGAATGTCTGCATAATAAAGGCAGGAATCAACCAGATATAAAAGTACATAAATCAGTTATGACTTCACCATTAGACAGTATCACAGTACGAAAAAAAACAACTTGTATGCCCAATGTATCCACCCAAAATTCTTTTGAAGTATTATCTGTAGATGATGAATTGGACGATATGTCAGCTATATTAAACAATAAGTCGATTTTAAATAGAAGCTGTCCTAATATTAATATGGACCATTATGATAGAATAGAAAGGTTAGAAGAAAGTAATTCTAAACTTGCTGAGAAATTAGAGATTGCCGAAAACGAGATAATTAACCTATTGGCAGAGAATTCTTCTCTAAAAAAACAAATTGCCTCATACAATGTCCAAGTTAGTCAGCTTAAAAATATTTGTAAATCAACACCGAAAAAATCTTCTGTAGGAAAAACCAGATCCAGTCTAAATAAAACCAAATTGGATTTTTCAATAGATCAAAACACTCCGCAAATACCAAAAAGAAAGAATACTTTTGAGAGAAATTTTCAAATTTCTGTTCCGGAAATGACTACTGTTAATAAACAAACGGAGAAGAAAGAAAATACTTATTTAGAAAATGAGAATAAACAAAAAAACATATATATATTTGGAGATCAACAAGTGAGAGGATTGAGCACCCATTTAACAAGGACTGCATCTGGCAAGTGGAGTGACTACAACATGCAAGGAATAGTAAAACCTAATGCTCCATCAAGTGAAATTTTGCGGGATCTGAAGAACTGTTTGAGGACGGCAGCTCCGGAGGATATAGTTATTTTATCTATAGGAACGAATGACAGGGACCCTTACTTATTGCTTAAGAATCTTTGTAGCACACTTAATGAACAATACAAGTGTAAAATACTACTGTTGAACATTTTGAAGAACCGGTTTTTTAATGTTAACGATGTAAATTATGAACTTAAGATGCTTATGAACAATTTTGCTAACTGTACATTTGTAAAAGTAAATGAACTTTACACTACCCGAAAAATTGCTTACCTTGACTTGATAAATCTTAAACTAAATATTATATTTAACTTTATTGAACGGGAAAGACTGTCTACAAAACCAGTTATACACCATCAAGATGAGAACTTTGTCTCGCATTTTCAAAATGAAGATAATAGAACTTCTATCTGTCTTAATAATAATGATGACGGTGAAATGTTTTTTCGATCATAATAGTACATGTATTAATTCTAAAAAATGTAAATATAAATTAGATAGTAATTCAGGGGCAATTAACGGTTTTACACCAAAATATAGCTGGATTGTGCAAAAAACTTGACATGTTAGAAATTACTTTATCTGAATTAATAGACAAGGGCACCGAGGTTGATATACTATGTTTTAGTGAAACTTTTGTTAAACAAGGCACGGAGGCCAATATAACCATAAACAACTTTAATATAGCTGCTTCATTTTGTCGAAACAAAAATAGAGGAGGTACATGCATACTAGCTAAAAAAACATTACATACTAAACCACTAACTATTCCATCTCATCTCCCTACTAATTTCTACTTTGAATCATGTGGTATTGAAGTGATCGGTCTTAATTTGATTATAATATGTATTTACAGAGTACCTGACCAAAAAAAGATGCAGATAGATCTTTTTCTTCACAAACTGGACACACTATTAAATTATCTTACAGATAAATATAAACAGAAAAGGATTATAATTTGTGGCGACTGGAATATAGATATTATGAAAGACAACCCTGTTACCAAAGAACTCCTTAATATATTAAAAAGCTATAATTTTAAGACCCATATAAAAACTGCAACACGTCTTAATGCTTGCTTAGATCAAATGGCTAGCAATATAAAAAAGGTACGACCCGAAAAAATTGTACTAGGTCTATCCGATCATGAAACAGCTCAATTACTCATAATAAAAACTAATAAACGGAAACCTTTTACGAGCTGGTTTGAGCATAGGCGAGATTTTAGCAATGACAATATGAGAAAATTCTCTGAATGTATGTCTTCACTCTCTTTTTCAGATGTGTTTGAGAGTAGCACCCTGAAAGGCGCTTTCGAGAAATTTTATAGCGCTGTTTGTTTATTCTATGATCTTTGTTTTCCTCTAATATTGGTGAAAATGAATAACAAACCTGTAAAACTAAACTGGTTATCCAGAGGTTTGAAAAAATTTAGCAAAATAAAACGTCAGTTATTTATGACATATAAAAATATAAGTACAAATAAAAAGGCTAACAAGATTAAATACAATATTTACAACAATATCTTTAGAAAATGCGTAAAAAGTGCTCAAAGGATCTCAAATGTTAAATATATTAAAAATGGTAAAAATAAATCGAAGGCGGTCTGGCAAGTTATTTCATCTACCACCGGTACCAAACAACACACTAATGACATTGATAAGATACATTTTAATAATAAGACATATAATAATACCACTGACATCTGTAATATATTCAATAATTTTTTTTATGATCTGACATCAAAACGAAATTCAAACGTAAATAATTTTAAATTAAAAAATGATAACAGAAATCCAATGACAATATTTTTAAGACCTGTCGATGCGAGCGAAATATATAACGTAATCATGTCTCTTAGTAACAGTAAAGCTAGTGGGTTTGATGATATTAATACTAAAAACCTTAAACTTTGTGCGGCCTCAATATGCCACCCACTTGCCTATATAATAAATTTGTCTTTTGAAGAAGGCCACTTTCCAGAAACCCTACAAATGATGATAGTTAAACCTCTATTTAAAAGGGGTGATAAAATGGATCCAAATAACTATCGTCCAATAACTATTACTCCCACTTTAGCAAAGATATTTGAAAAGGCTATGCTCAGGAGATTAAATGATTTTTTCACCAAATATAGAATACTTCGAAAAGAACAATTCGGCTTTCGTGAGGGTAGCTCAACTACACAAGCCTGTTTTCATTTTATAAAATTTATAACTGAAAATTTAAACATTGGCATCCCAATAATATCTTTATTTCTAGATATGAGTAAAGCCTTTGATTTTGTAAACCACGCTAAGCTCTTATATAAATTAGAATATTATGGAATCAGAGGCAAAGCACTAGAATGGTTGTCTAGTTACCTAAAAAATAGAAAACAATTTACGGAACTAACAAAAACTACACGTAATTCACAAAATAAGGTCATTAAAGAAAAAGTAAGATCAGACCCTCTATCAAACAAATCTGGAGTTCCTCAAGGCAGTATACTGGGTCCATTGCTTTTTTTAGTGTACATAAATGACCTCCCGGAAGCAGTTTCGCATATGTGTACACTATTTGCAGATGATACAATAATTGTTGTTAAAGGTGACAACAAAAAACATCTGCAACCAATTGTCAACAAAGCACTCCAGGATGTAATCTGCTGGATGGAAGACAACGATTTGAATATAAATATTGAAAAAACTAAATTCATTCAATTCAATTCATACCATACTAATCGTGCAAACCTTGACATTTGTTATAATAACGATAAAGTAGAAGAAGTTGATAGTCTGAATTTTCTAGGAATTACACTAGACAGACATCTTAATTGGAAAAATCACGTTGATCTGCTGTGTAAAAAAATAAGTAAATATGTGTTTGTTTTGAAGAAACTTAGGCAGACAGTGTCGATGGAGGCAGCATTATCAGCATATCATGGATTTGTAGCATCAAATCTTAGCTATGGTCTCATTATATGGGGGCAATCGGTTGATATTGACAGAATTTTTAAAATACAGAAGCGTTGTATCAGGGCCATATGCAAAGCATGGTTTTTGGACAGTTGTAGACCGCTATTTAAGGCATGCAACATATTGCCTTTGGCGTGCATGTACATAAAAAATATCTGTCTTTTTGTCAAAGCACATCCAGAATATTTTAAAATGCGCAGTGAATTTTGTCCACGACAAAAACGAGTAAAGTTTGCTAACTTACTATATCAACCTCGGTGTCATAAAGATATTTTTAAACGAAATGTATTTAATAATGCAATAACTATTTATAATAAAATACCGAATAAATTAAAATTATTACAAGGAAATACATTTAGGAGGAATTTAAGTGACTGGCTAATGACTAATTGTTTTTATACTATTAAAGATTTTATAGAATATTGTGACAAAAATACTACTTAATATTTGCACGTCTGCATGCAGGCAGAATACATCTACCAATGTACTGTAATAAGATCTCATATTATGATATTGTGTATTCTGGCAAATAAAAATATTATTATTATACCATTTATTTAATATTTTTCTCTTTTTTTTACATTTTTAAATATAAATATATTAAAAAAAAAATACATTTAAAAATATAAAAAAACAGGGGCACCCGCCGGTAGTGGAGCGAAGACTCAAACTACCGGTGGTCAGGGCTCCAGAGTGAGGAACCTTCTCACGATGCGGGCCGTGTCCAGGAGAACCGCCTTCTGTATCTGGTTCTTGATCCAACTGCCTAGCGAGAGCCTCTCGAGGTGATGGTCGAGGCTCTTAGCTATAAGTCCGTTTACTGATACGACTATCGGAACAATAATCGTTGAGTCCACATGCCACATGTTGGTAACCTCGTGGGCCAAGTCCAAGTACTTAGAAAGTTTCTCTTTCTCGGCCTTAACGAGGTTCTCATCATGGGGAATGGTGACGTCAACAAGAATTGCACGGTTCGTCACCCGGTCTAATACCACGATATCAGGTCTATTTGCGACAATAGTTCTGTCCGTGATAATAGACCGGTGCCAGTAGAGCGTGACACTACCGTTCTCGAGAACTGGCGCAGGTGCATACCTGTAGTATGGTACTTCAGAGCTCACAAGGCGATATTTAAGAGCAAGTTGCTGGTGTATAATCCTAGCTACTTGATTGTGTCTATGCAAGTACTCGCCGTTAGCAAGATGAGAACAACCGGAAACAATATGCCTGAGTGACTCACCGGGACGGTGGTATGCTCGACAGATGTCGACCGTACCGTCCTTCAGGATATATTTCCGGTAGTTATTCGTCTTGATAACTTCGTCCGTAATTGCACAGACAAAACCTTCGGTTTCCCCAAAGAGGTTGCCGAAACGTAGCCAGGCCACCGACGCGAGCGAGTCTACATCAGGCCCATTCAGAGCCCGGTAGAATCGCCCATGTAGCTCCTTGCTCTTCCATATATCCTTGCGGCCCTGGGTGGTAAGCACAGATGGTTTACGCCAATTCTCGTTTGCCAAGGATAGTGGTGTAAGGCCCTTATCAACTGCTACAACGTCGCGATGCATCCCACTATCACAGTTTAGGAAATATTCCCTGAGATTGCACACCTCACGGTTGTGTAGGTTTTTGGCATTTAAAAAGCCACGACCCCCACACTTCCGTGGGATGTACAATCTCATCACTGATGATCGTGGGTGATGCATGCGATACGTCGTAAGCAGTTTTCGGACCTTTACATCCAGGGCGTCTTTTATTTAATTTTATTACTTTACGTCCATTATTATTATTATATCATTTATTCATATTTTCTCTCAATTTTTAACATTTTTAAATATACAGATAAAAAAGAAAAGTACATTTAAAAATATATAAAAAAGGGGGGCACCCGCCGGTAGCGGAGCGAAGACCCAAGCTACCGGTGGTTAGGGCTCCATAGTGAGGAATCTCCTCACAATGCGGGCCGTGTCCAGAAGAACCGCTTTTTGTATCCGGCTCTTGACCCAACTGCCAAGCGAGAGCCTCTCGAGATGACGGTCGAGACTCTTCGCTATAAGTCCGTTCACTGTTACGACTATCGGTACAATTATCGCTGAGTCCACATGCCACATGGCGGTAACCTCGTGGGCCAAGTCCAAGTACTTCGAAAGTTTCTCTTTTTCGGCCTTCACGAGGTTCTCGTCATGGGGAATGGTGACGTCAATGAGAATTGCACGACTCGTCTCCCGATCTATTAACACGATATCAGGTCTATTGGCAACAATAGTCCTGTCAGTGATAATAGATCGGTCCCAGTAGAGCGTGACACTACCGTTCTCGAGAACTGGCGCAGGTACATACTTGTAGTATGGTACCTCAGAGCCCACAAGGCGATATCTAAGAGCAAGTTGCTGGTGTATAATCCTAGCTACTTGATTGTGCCTGTGCAAGTACTCGCCGTTAGCAAGATGAGAACAACCGGAAACTATATGCCTGAGGGATTCTCCGGGACGGTGGCATGCTCGACAGATGTCGACCGTACCGTCCTTCAGGATATATTTCCGGTAGTTATTCGTCTTGATAACTTCGTCCATAATTGCACAGACAAAACCTTCAGTTTCTCCAAAGAGATCACCGAAACGTAGCCAGGCCACCGATGCGGACGAGTCTACATCAGGCCCATTCAGAGCCCGGTAGAACCGCCCATGTAACTCCTTGCTCTTCCATACATCCTTGCGGCTCTGGGTAGTAAGTACAGATGGTTTGCGCCAGTTTTCGTTTGCCAAGGATAGTGGCGTAAAGCCCTTATCAACTGCTACCACGTCGCGGTGCATCCCGCTATCACAGTGTAGGAAATATTCCCTAAGATTGCACACCTCACGGTTGTGTAGGTTTTTGGCATTTAAAAAGCCGCGGCCCCCACACTTCCGTGGGATGTACAATCTCATCACCGACGATCGCGGGTGATGCATACGATACGTGGTAAGCAGTTTTCGGATCTTTACATCCAGGGCGTCCAATTCAGTCTGAGACCACCTTAGTATGCCGAAGGTGTATATCAGCAGGGGCATAACCCAACCGTTGAAAGCCCGAACCTTGTTACCACCTGACAAAAGACTTTTCAGTACTTTTGTCAGGCGACCAAAGAATCGGTCCATCACCGATTGTTTTATGTCCCCGCTGGCTATACCCAAAGCCTCCGACATACCAAGGTACTTGTAGGTTTCGATTTCAGAGAGGGACCTGAGGAACATTGTCTCTGAGAGTTGTAAACCATCTGAATTTACAACCCTACCCCGCTGTACATTAATGACCGCACATTTGTCGACACCAAACTCCATACCGATGGAGCCACTGAAAGTTTCAGTTACTCTCAGTAACTCCAAAATGTCTGGCTTATTTGGTGCAAACAATTTGAGGTCATCCATGTACAGCAGATGAGAAATGATCTCACCCCCTCTATGAAGTCGAATGCCCAACCCTGAATCCCTTAACAGAGTGCTAAGTGGATTGAGGGCTAGGCAGAACCACAACGGACTGAGGCTGTCACCCTGGAAAATACCACGTTGTATCCTTATAGGGTTCGCCAATGCAGGAGAAACTCCACCCCCCGGTTGACAAAGCACTGTGGTCCACTGCCCCATACACGAACTAAGAAAGGTGCATAAAGTTGTATCTACTTTATACAACTCTAGGACCCGTCTAAGCCATGAATGAGGCACCGAATCATAGGCCTTTTTGTAGTCAATCCAGGCGGCGGACAGGTTCTTCCTGTTTCGGCGAACCTGTTGGCAAATGGTCATGTCAATGAGGAGAAGCTCTTTAGTACCACGAGACCCAGCCCTACATCCATTCTGAGCAATGGCTAAAACATTATTACAGTCAATGTGTTTAGTAATTTTTGATGTCAGAATGGATGTAAGGAGCTTGTATAATGTTGGCAAGCACGTAATGGGTCTATAGTTTTTTGCTTCCGTGGTACTGCCGTTCTTATAGAGCAGGAAAGTAATACCAGTCGTCATGAAACTTGGTAGAGAGCCCGTTTCGAGAGCTTCTTGGAACTGAGTTGCTAACTGAGTTGTTATTATTATTATTATTATTACCATCCTCCGCCTTCCTTCTTATTTATGCCATTATAGGTTAAACGAAAATCGAGTAAATACAACAGGAAGTTATTAGTAATATGAGTACAGTGTTTCTTAACCTGTGGTCCGACACCCCTGAACGTCCGCGAGTATGTGTATAGGGGCCCGCCGTCTTATCTATGAACATTTGAATGAATAAATGATGCCAGCAAGATTTGCAAAAAAGCAGCACCAACAGCAGATGATGATGATAATGATTAGATCAAGGAATGTCCTAACTAACATTTGAGAAAAACAAAATTAAAAGTTTAGCAATTTTATTAAAGTCAACGTATGCAGTAACTTTTAATTTCCTGTTTTGGCGCCAACTATTTATTTAAAATAATGGGATTTTTTTTAAAGTAAATATTTATGACAAGCTCGGTGGTCGAATAGTTAGGAATGGCCACTTTGACTTCGGGGTCGCGTGTTCGATTCCCGTATAAGACAAATATTTGTGAGTACATTAATACAGTATTTTTATTTTTTATAGAAATGTAATTCCTTTTCAGTACTAAAATAAATTGTCGTAAATTTATTCCTGTGTTTTTTATTAAGGGGGTCCTTGAAATTATGTTTGATTTTCTAGGGGTCCGCAAACGGAAAAAGGTTAAGAAACGCTGTAGTATACTCATATTGCTTGCCTGTTATTATGTAAATATGGCACGGCTGGTGCCATAAAAATCTAATTGCATTCAATTGTAAAAAGTGGAACGCGTTGCCGGCATATGTATTTCCACATTCATACAATATCGAATCCTTCATGCGAAGCGTGAAGAAGCATCTTGTAGGCCAGCATGGCAGCGTCAACTGACAAGACATCAAGGTCTCTTGTCCATTTCCGATGCGATTGGGGCTCCTCTTTTCGCTTACCATCAGACGAGGCGGAGCCAATATGCTAAGCTAATATAAAAAATCAATTTAAAAACTCTTTATAGCACAAGTAAAAGAAATACAACCTTCACTTCATATTCAGTATGTTATATGAACATAACATTTCATTATATTGAATAGAATTAAAGCATTCCTTAAACAATGGCGCTCAATTAATTTGGTGGTTCCCAACGTATACATAAATAAGTGAACGAAGAAACTTCTCCAACATAAATGGAACAAAAGATAATATCAGCTGGTAGTTAATGAAAGTTAATTTTGTTGTGAGAAACAAAAGAGCCGATAGGTTGAGAGGAACATTTAGCCTGCCAACTGTCCCTTTGTTTCGTTAAGTGTAAATTTAATTAATTATTGCATGTTTGGGCAGCGGCCAGGACATGCTGTTATAATGTTTGCAAATTTATAATGACAAATGATATTTTTATTTAAAAAAAATCCCTTAGGATCAGTAGTACCATTGACTAGTACCATTGATGGTACAAGTGACACAACTTTGTATCTCTAGTACCATCAATGATACTAGTGACACTAATTTGCGATCAGTTGTACCATCATAAATATTGGTTGTATAACTAGGACCATTAATGGTACTAGTATTGGTTGTCTGTAAAGTCTCTTTACGGACGATAATTTCACGTGATAACGTCATAAGAAAATATCGGCCGATGGAGTAGAAGATAGATGCGTGACAAGCTGAATACTTAGGCCGATCGTGCCTCTCTATCACTTGTTCCGCGCTCTCGCTTGCACGCTCGGCTCAGGCGGAACGTGACAACGAGTCATGCTGTTTCGTGCGTGCAGCCGGCGTACATCGATTTATAATACATTATCATGTCAAAAAAATTGAGCCGTCACGAGATTTGTACCAGCTTTGAAATATAGAAACTATTTTGTATAGAAAATATGTCTGAGCGACAGAGGAAATTTGAGCCGAGACTAGAGTTCCAGTAGGTCGGAAGGAGTTGCTGCATTGACAGCGAGGGTAGTAGGGCGCGAGCGATATTTCATGATACGAGTGTTTTTAAAGTGATATGGCTGCGGTAGCCGCTTCACATCAGGCGGGCCGTATACTTGTTTGTCGTACATACTTGTGTGTAGTCGTAGTACATAAAAAAGGCATAAGATGTCTCACACCAAAAACAAAACTGTTGGTGTTCACTACATATACAAAAAGAAATAATAATAAATAAATATTCCAGGACAAATTACCCACTGCCATCTAGTCCCAAACTAAGTGAAGCTTGCACTATGGGTACTAGATAACTAGATAGTTTTTTTTTAAATACATACATATAATATATAGAAAACACCCAGACCAAGACAAATAAACATGATCATGCACCCAAATATTTGACTTGTGGGGATCGAACCCGCACAAGTCAACCGCACAAATATTCTCCTCGGAACCTCGGAGTCAAAGAAGCCATTGCTATCCAGCACATTGCAGTGAGACTTCTGGAAATCACGTCTGAATGAATGGACGTTATTACTAGGTAAATGAAAGAAGTTAAATGTTTAAAAACGTAAAAACGTTTTTCTTAAACCCTTCGAGAAGAAGCTTATCCAAAAAGAGGTCGTACCCAAGTAAAAGTGAAAATGTCAGACTGTAAGAAAAAAATACATATTATGGAGAATAAAAATACATTTAAAGAATTAAGACGGATATATATTTGTTTCAATAAAATGGAAAAGGAAATTAGAAACCGCTTTTCTAATTTCCTTAACATTAACTAATTTCCTTAAAATATATAAGTATAACGATATATAATATGAAGAGAGAGAAAGGCAAACCGGCATGTGGGTCACCTTATGGAAAGCAATCACTAACGTCCATGGAGATCAGCACACCAAGGGGACGCCGATGGGTTGCCAGCCTATACTCCTTTCTTTCTTTCTGGTGACCTCAATCACTCGCAGGAACACAACAACCCTCAAGGGGATTGTTATTTGACTGCGGTATTCTGTGAGGTTGAGGCACTTCCCCAGTCGGGCAGCTTAAAAAATACGCTATGCCCTAGCTCTCTTTTCGCCAGAATCTCCTTTGGTGATCAGCAGGGTGCACAAAGTGCAGGTGTGTTTGGCTTTGGTTCAAAGATGTTGATGATCCACTTACACTCCAAATATCTATAGAACATCTTCATCGTTAACGTGACCTGACTTTCAGTCAAATAAATTCTGTTAAAGCCACATGAACAACATATGGCACACATAACAAATCAATCCAATAAACAAACAGAGCAAGGAAAAACAAAGCAAAAAAAAAGAGAGAATGGGAAACAAAACCAACACACTCGAGACAATGAATAACGTAACAAATAGGTACAATAAACAATGAAATTAGAAGTAATGAACGATAATACAAAGCCACATTTAATTTAATGTAATTTTGCAATGGGAATTAGCAAAGAGGAATGCATTAATTTAAGCCACGACACAAAACAAAATGGTTTATAAATTCATAAATCTGCTCAGCGGTATCGAATTGAAATTGACTTTTAATAAAATAACATGTGTCGAATAATTAAGATGTACGAAAACTTTTTGGGCGCAAATAAGAAGTTTATTTTTCCATGAAAGAATCTACAGAAAACTTACTACAGACAGTACTATGTATGTAACGGAGATATCTTATGTAAAATGTATGTGCAAGAAGGAGACGAAACAGTTTTGAAACAAACTGCGCTCGCATCAAACCACTAGCTTATTGTTTTTCTAGAAGGCAAGTATCCTTTGCTTTATTTAAGTACGTGTTACATTTTGTCTTACTTACGCCATCGACCCAAATAAAGTGACTAATTTGAAGTAATTATTGAAAATTTAGTACTCGTATTACTTTCGTGATCAATATTTCGTTACATAAGGTTATTTGTTAATTTGTCGCTGTTTAGGTCATTTCATTACCTAAATATATACAAATGGAAAACCCGTAATTCTGCATTCTGGAAAAAATAAAGTGATTTTGTAATGAAAAAATAAATAGTTCAATGCATAAGAAATAAATCATTTTACCATTTAAAAGTTCAGTTGAGAATAGAATATTATACTAAAAACGAACATTCGTAATACGCGACGCCACGTGCTAATGTGGGAGGTGAGGTCGCCTTGTGAGAGCTGCAGGGAGGGGCTATACTATACGTAGTGCTATTACTTATACTGTGCTATTATTAAAACATTGTATGGAGATACGGAATCCTTCAAGTACGAATCGGCTTGTACCTGACCGGCTTTTTAGAAATATAAGTTGTTTCTAGAATGTTTCAGGATATTTCTGATGAGCCAAGGTATTCTAAAGTACAATATAGGAAGATACTCGTAGTTAATTGAATTAGAAGGCCAGTTCTCGTAATTTTTCTACGAACGCAGATTGAAAGTTGACCGAATCGAGATTGAATTGTGAATTGACTAAAATTATATACTTGATTTCATTAATTAATTATTATCAATTCATGTTGTTGCAAAGTATCGGGGTGTAAGTGGTTCATCAAGATCCCTGAACCAAAGCCAACTTCACCTGCACGTGGTGCACCCTGCTAACTGACAAACGAAGCTCTGGCGAAAAGAGAGGTAGGGAGCGTAATTGTAAGCTACCCGACTGGAGAATGTACCTCCACCTCACAGAATACCGCAGCCAAATAACAATTCCCTTGAGGGTTGTTGTGTTCCTGCGAGTGAGTGAGGTCACCAGAAAGAAAGGAAGGAGATGCTGCGTTGGAAGCGGGGAAGGCGACGCGCGAGCAATATTTTATGTTGCGAGCGTTAATATGGCTACGGTAACCGCGTCACATCAGGCGGGCCGTATGCTTGTCTGCCACCCGTCGTAGTATATAAAAATAAAAAAAGTAACATTCTTAGTTTGTTTTATTTTCACTTTTCATTTTCTCATATTTCGATATAATCCCGCTTAAATTTAATTTTAAAGTTAGGTAAATATTGTGTTACGAGAATACCAAATGTGACATTTGTGAGATCGAGACTGGATCGAAACTGAATTTTGATTATTGTTGAGGATGGCAAAGGAAACCACTAGTTACGTGTTTCATCTATATTTTTTGACTGATAAAATACAACAATTGTTTTCGAATATAAAAAGAAAATAATACTGAGAATTTGAATATATTGGCCAAAAAGGATGTATGCGCTGTAGGTCGCCAACAATTATATTTTAATTACGAGAATTGCCCCTCTGATTTTATTTTCCGGAAGTCAAATTTACAGGCAATTTGATCTAAACTACTCTGCGTGCTTCCGCCACCAGTTAAAATCGGACTAAACGTTTCAAATCGAAAATCCCAAAACATATAATTAGTGACATAATTATAATATTTATTCCATAGATGGTGAACCTATCTCTGTGCACTGTAACCTCGGTTACGGTGTGTGTTTTCAGTAAACATTTTACCGATTTCTTTGGTGTTTATTCAACTGTAACACATTTATCAAGGCAGTTACATCTTTGAGCGAAAAGTGAAAAAAAAATTCCCGCACAGGACACGTCGCTATGTAAATATCTTTTGCGGGATAACGAAGGTGCCGCCCTGAATAACGAGTGGGAATGTGTGTGTATTTTAAATTGCACCTTAATAAGAATATTCTGTCGTGGAATTTAACTGAAATACGAGTAATTAAAATGAAATGCGGTCTGCGTTTTCATAAAGATGTGCTCGCCGATTTTTCTTTGGATTTTGGCACTACGGGTAGATGAATGTTTTTATGCGTATATTCTCATTAAAAGTGCTTATTCTAAATGTGTATGTATCGTTGTCAACCCTTATCCCACTGCTGGGATGCGGGTCTCCCCTTAACCCACTTGTTACTGCTGGTATTTTAAAAGAACACTCCATGAAAAAAAATTGTTAAAAAAGTTGGTAATCATATCACAATATTTTATGTTTATTCGATACACTAATAGACCATAAGTTATTTGTGTTACGTTGTGTAGTAAGCGTTAAATTTTCAGCGAAACTTATTGAGCTAATAAAATCGTCCGGTCGTTCTGTCTGTCCGTCCGTTGCCATGAAACTCAAAATTTCGAAATTCTGACTTCGGATTCGTATAGAGCATCAAAAAGTAGTAAAGGTCACTTTACCTTTTAAATAAATAATAATAAAAATAAATTTCGCTACGGTGGCGCTTGCTTTTTTAATATGCCTATTTTGATCTACGTATTTAATAACTTTAAAGAATAAAAAAAAAATCTACAAAAATAATTAACATTGCATATCTATCTATACATATAATAAAACAGTAAAAATAATGTGTCTGTACATTGAAGATATTTACAAAAAAACAATTGGAGGCGATGGAGATATAGTAATAGAGTAAGAATTTAAAAAAAAATGTTTGTCTGTTTGTCTGTTTGTCTGTATGTCTGTATGTCTGTATGTCTGTATGTCTGTTTGTCTGTTTGTACACGCTAATCTCTGGAAGTACTGGACGGATTCGAATGAAACTTTTTTTGTTATATAGCTGTTAAGCCTGGGCAAAATATAGGGTATAATTGATTCTGGAAATTGGAACACCTGATGCAGCACCATAATGGTTCAGGTAAACTATAACAGATATAAAAATGACGCCTTAGCAAAAGTTGTTCAGCCTGATGAGTATTTTCTGTTGAGGTATAAAAATCAAAGATTTGGAAAACCTGATGCAGAACCTTAATGGTTCAGGTAAACTATAAGAAATATAAAAATGACGCCTTAGCAAAAGTTGTTCAGCCTGATGAGCATTTTCTGTTGAGGTATAAAAATCCAAGATTTGGAACAAATGATGCAGAACCTTAATGGTTCAGGTAAACTATAAGAAATATAAAAATGACGCCTTAGCAAAAGTTGTTCAATCTGATGACCATTTTTTATTGAGGTATAAAAATCCAAGATTTGGAACACCTGATGCAGAACCATAATGGTTCAGGTAAACTATAAAAAAATTAAAAATGACTCCTTAGCAAAAGTTGTTCAGCCTGATGAGGATTTTTTGTTGAGGTATAAAAATCCAAAATTTGGAACACATGATGCAGAACAAAGTTAAATTTATTTGCATAAACAACACGTATTTACAATAAATTATAGTTTAAAAAAAAAGTAAAAAAAAACACGCTATAATAGCAAATAGAACTAAAAAAGTTACTTAAAATAACAATAAATAGATTAACAAAATATTGAATGTATCGTAAAAAAAAACCGCGAGCTGCTACTTTTATTCTTACCTGCTACAAGTTAGACGCAATCATTTTATTTTATTTACAAAGATAACGTGGTCTATTTAGTCAGCTTATTATAGACGTGTACGCTAAAATTGAAATGGAACGATTGGTATATATTCGCACAAACCAGAAGAATATGTGCATTTGCGGGACGCTATGTAGCAAGATCAGAGTTTATTTGATTTGGTGGAGGAAAGTGTTTTAAGTAACGAGGGGAAACTGTTTTTCTTAGATGCTCCAGGAGGGACTGGAAAACATACCTGACGAGAGCAATCCACGCTGAAATCAGGCGCCAAAATAAGATCTCGCAGCAGCATCGCCAGGCATTGCAGCCACATTATTACTAGGCGGAAGGACGCAAATACAATGTTCAATATCATACTCGATTTAAACAGAATTGAAACACCGACATGCTCTGTGAAACGAAACTGTGACAAAGCGAAGGTGTTTCAGGATTTCTGTCTAATCGTTTGAGATGAATGCGAAATGGCCAACAGTAAGGCACTAGAAGCTGTAGATATAATTTTACGTGCCCAAGAGTTTCCAAGAATATTAAAAAATTTGGGGAAGATCTCCTTCCTGAAGTAAAGTCAATGCTTGGCAGCGAAATATAATTGAAGTTGAGATTCTCACTGGGAGTGGTGCCGGTGAAACTGTATTAATTCCGCGTATACCACTCTTCTAAAAAAAAATCCATTTTAATTTTAAACGTACACAGTTCTCTGTGACCACTTGCTTTGCTATGACAATAAAGAAATCACTAAAATTCGCTGGTGACAAGCTTAGGACTGGTCGTTTTTCGCATGGCCAACTTTACGTGGCTTTCTCGAGAGTTGTAACGCTTCAGATCTTTTTATATTAGCTCTCGAAGGAAAGACTCCCTTAATTTATTTTATATATATTTTTAAACTATGGTTACAATGTTAAATAAAAAAAATATTTTCTTATGTATCTAGATTAGTTCGTATTTTTATTAATACGCCGGAATCATTAAGTCCACGCGAACGAAGTCGCAGGCATCAGCTAGTTATTTAATATAAGTGAAATTATATTTTGATTATCATTATAAATTCATTATTTGTGATGTTTTACTTGTGGTTCTTTTAAAAGAACGCTAGTAAAATGTACTTTTTAAATGACATGGGAGCCAGACGAGTATGTGGGTCACCTGATGGAAAGCAATCACCACCGCCCATGGAGATCAGCAACACCAATGGGTCGTTGATCCGTTGCCAGCCTATACTCCTTCCTTTCTTTCTTTCTGTTAACCTCACGCACTCGCAGGAACACTACGACCCTCAAGGGAATTGATAATTGTCTGCGGTATACTGTGAGGTGGAGGTACTTCCCCAGTCGATCAGCTTAAAAAATAAGCCATGTCGCACCTCTGTTTTTCCAAAGCGTGGTTTGTCAGTCAACAAGATGCACCACGTGCAGGTGAGGTTGGCTTTGATTCAAAGACGTTGATGAACCTCTTACACCCCAAAAGTACGGCTACAAAATGGTAAGTACTGTAGGGTGATATAGAAGAAATAATCTGGATTATGATGTCAGATGAATTGGTTTGAGCATAGCAGGGAATTATTAACTAGAAAACATATGATGCATCAATGTTTCATTTTATTAACAAGAAATCATATGATGCATCTTGAAACCTACAAAGATTTTGTATATGGGGTGTAAGTGGTTCATCAACATCTTTGAAACAAAGCCAACTTCACTTGCACGCGGTGCACCCTACTGACTGACAAACGAAGCTCTGGCGAAAAGAGAGGTAGGGAGCGTAATTATAAGCTACCTGACTGGAGAATGTACCTCCACCTCACAGAATACCGCATCCAAATAACAATTCCCTTGAGGGTTGTTGTGTTCCTGCGAGTGAGTGAGGTCACCAGAAAGGAAGAAGATGCTGCATCGGCAGCGATGGTGGCGGCGTGTTTCTATCCAATCAACTCAGTTTACGCTACGCCCAACGATTTTATTATTTTGTCTGATCAATACCTTAGACTGATGAGGGAGAGGGGTGTGATGACTGAAACCTCGGACCTACCGAATTATTTTTTAGCTTTTAGTACATTACTTTCAATAAAACCGTTTAAATTAAAAATGATTTTTTCATAATTTTTATATATATTTCAACCCCATTGCACCCCCACAGGGCTGATTTTATGTCACGTCGGATATGATGGATTAAAATTAAATTAAAATAGTTGTTGTTTTCATAAACAGCGACCCGATAAACCATAAAAACAATACCCATGACGATTTCCAGACATTTCACCAAATTTTACCCCTTTAGGGGTTTAATTTTGTAAAATCCTGAAACACGTATTTACTCATATAGCTATAGAAGCACTCGTGTAAAGTTTCGGATAAAATAGTCCAACTAATCTTTTTTCCCCATACAAACTTTGGACCCCGGTTTCACTCCCTTAGGGGTTGAATTTTCCAAATTCTCGTCTTAGTGAGCACCTACGTCCTAAATGGAACCCCCTTGCAAAATTTGAACCTCCTAAAACTTGTAGTTTCTGAGATTTCGTGACGAGTGAGTCAGTGATTTTCTCTTTTATATATATAGATTATAAAGCTGAAGAGTCTGTTTGTTTGTTCGAATTGAAAAATTATTTCTGTGTTAGATAGCCTATATTTCAAGGAAGGCTGTATAACATCACGCTACCACCAATAGAAGTGGAGCACCAATGAAAAATAGGAAAAAAATATTCCTTTTGAGGGCTTACGTTGCGTGCGCTGCGTAAACGGTTGAAGATACGCAAAAATCATGTATGATGGAATTGTTCCTCTTTAAAAGTTCTAAAAAAAGTCCGCGGAAGCATATGTCTATCTTTTAAGATTGACTCACTATAACCTTTTTTTATGGTAATCAAGTGTTGTTCATTATTTGCAAATTAGTAGGTACCTAATTATTCGCCTTAAGTTTTGTTTCTTAATTATACGTTGTATGTTAACTACTTGATTTCCTACGGTCTTACCACGATAACTGATATTCACGCGGGCGAAGTCGCGGGCAACAGCTAGTATATACATAAAAAACAAGTTTGAAAATCTCTTTTTTAAACCCAGAAAAGTTGTCATCCAATAAAGTCACAGTTTCTATAACAAAATATGAAGCGTTGATAACGACATCTGGAAAAATATCCGAAACGGGATGCGCTGCGTGATTAATCAAAAACAATGTGGAGTGAGTCCGGCGGCTGTGAGGGCAGTGCTCCGGCCGCCATTGTCTATGGCCAGCGGTGTGTGGCGAGCAGCGGACCACGAAATCGGTCCCAGCCGCACCACGCAGCCTCTACCGATTCATACAATTTACTTGAACGAGGCTAAGGAATAATGGTTCAAATGCGGTACGGGTATTTCAGTGCGGAGCCGTCACGCAACGGTGCCTGCTCACTAATAATAACGTACGTAATAATCCTTGTTGTGTAATACGAAGCTAATTTATATTCATAGGAGTTAGTAGAGTAGTTTTTATCTACGACTTCGTAGGAGCACATCACGGTATATTTTAAAAAAAAACCATATATATACGATTTCCTCGTCGTCTTGAACCCTTATTCAACCTCTTTACCACACGACACGACCACAGCAGTAGGGGTGGCAGCAGTCGCACGTATCTTCTGTTTCAGATGTTGGAAATCCGCCGAGACGACCGCAGCAGCTGGAGGCTGGAGCAGAGATGAACAAAGCAGCCACGGCAGTCGCATGTGTTTACTAATGGTAGTGGGTGGGTGCCGACCGGCAATAGTTTTGATGAACTAATTGGTGACGGAACCACGCAAAGTAGTGTAGATCAAATTACCTTATTCAACCCACTGCTGGTATACGGATCTTCTCTCAATCGAAGGGGTTTAGAGCATACTTCACCACGCTGCTCCAGTGCGGGTTGGCGGAGGTCAGTGTTTTCAAGCCACCTTGGCTTAACGACTGTCATCTAACGACAAGCTAACGAAGGTGCTCGAGATACATAAATCTATCCATGGACAGGCTACGGTCGACGTTGCTTGACTTGCGTGATCGGTTACACTGCCACGCGCAACGACGCCATCGAGCTCCTCTCGATACGAAAACGATTTCCTTCATGAAGGGAAGCTCTGCGCAAAATTTCTATCTTCTAGGTCCAATTGCTGGTGAATGCCGCTCTGCTGTCTCTCTCCGTGGGCATTATATTCATCCTGAGATACGGGTCTCCCCTCATTCTAAGGGATTTAGAGCATACTCCACCACGCTGCTCAACTGCGGGTTGGCGGAGGCCAGAGTTTTTAAGCCACCCAAAAGCCACTGACTTGGCTGAAAGATTGTCAACTAAATAAAATGACAACAGCTAGGACGCAGGGCTTAACTTGCCCTCTGAAACACGCAAGAGCTCGAGTTAAATAATCTCACAGAAGACCGCGGCCAAATATTAATTCTTTTGAGGGCTGTTGTGTTCCTGCGAGTGAGTGAGGTGACCTGGAAGGAAGGAGTTGTTGCGTTGGCAATGGTGGTGGCGGCTTTTGAGTGATATTTGTAATATTTCATGTTGGGATTTACAATAATTTATATGGCTTCGGTAACCGATTTGTTCATCAGGCGGGCTGGATGCTTGCCTGCCACCTGACGTAGTATAGGTAAAAATAAATCATCCATAGACAGACTACCGTTGAGGTTGCTTAACTTGCAATACTGGCAAGCACAACGAAACCAACGAGCTCGTCACGCCGCGGCGCTGGTGACGCCACCGATCCGTAGGGCTGGAGATGAAGAGGGGGCAAACCAGCTAGTGGGTCACCTGATGGAAAGCATTCTCCACCGCCCATGGAGATAAGCAACACCAAGATCCGTGGCCGAAGTGGTGGTGAAATAGACTCTGGTCTTGAAGGTTACCAATATGTTCAATATTAATTTAATATGAATAAGAAAAATAAACCGTACAAGTGCGAGTCACACTCGCCCACCGAGGGTTCCGTACGTATTATCATTATAAATTTGATATTTTTCATTATAAATAAGAAATAATGCGCCGGAAAAAATAAATAAAATATATTTTGTAATGGGACGGGGGCCCACCACACATTCCCACCACTGTATCATATATATATATTTTGTAATGTGCAACATATATTTTATTTATTTTGTCCGAAATCCCTTTCATATTATGATACCCCATTTGAACTAGCTTTAATTATAAATTTCGACCCCCTATAAAAAAATATAGACCAGGGGGTCTATATCAGGGGGTCGAAATTTATAAGATTTAGTTACAAATGTATAGTTTTGAGATTTTTTCTTGTACTTGTAGTCTATAACGATGTTACTTGCCATATTTCGTAATTCTAGGTCAACGGGGAATCAAAACTCATAGGGTCCTCCCCTATGACTTTCGATTCCCTTGAGAATGTGTCGAAATATGCGTTTACGTACTCGTAAACTTAGCAGTTTGATTTTTTACAACTTCGTGGGACCATAGACATGAGTATACAGTTCAAATTTCAGCTTGATATGGATTGATACGCATTCTCGACATAGAGGGTCTTGACAGACGGACAGACGTACGGACAACAAAGTAATCTTTGGACTTCGTAAATTTGATCGCATATCGGAATATCGCGAAAAACTTAAATGGCTTCCCATTCGTCAGCGCAGAAACATGCACATAGTTTCTTTTCTCTTCTCTGTACTTTTTAATCCTAAAGCTCCTTCTTACCTTAAAGATTCCTTCCGGTTTTCCTCTTCCATTCACAATCTGCCACTTCGCTCCTGTGAAAATCTTACTCTTTGCGTTCCTTCTCATTCCTCTAAATTCGTAGATCAATCCTTTACTATTCAAGCTATAAGGCTCTGGAATAACTTACCTGTGACTATCAGAACCGCAAAATCTATTGAAGTTTTCAAAAAGAGTGTACATAATTATTTCCTTTCGCTTTGACTCCATCTTTGTATACTGATATTATTAGCTTTGTTATTTATTTATATTTAAGCTATGTAGGTATGTATTTTAATATATATTATGTATTTTTTTTTTCTTCTCTCTTATTGTTTATATGTATGTATATATGTATGTGTGTATATATATGGACATATATATGTGTATGTGTGTATATATGTATGTATGTTTATATCTATGTTTTATATATGATATATAAGTGCTTTCTTGCGAACCCTACCCACTTCATGCATTGTTTCGTTACCTCAAGGTTGCCTTGAAAAGATTGCTTTCAGCAATAAGGCCGCCTTGTTGCACATAAACATTTTGTTAATATTTTAGTTATAATCTCTGTACTCTTATTGTGCAAATAAAGCATATTCTATCTATCTATCTAATCTTATAAGGGTTCTGTTTTTCCTTTTCAGGCTGACAATATTTAAAAAAAACTAATAATCATGCTATTTATGCCGTCATATCCATTGACCAAAATATCTAATTTAAGTTTCCTTTTAAATTTTTTTAAAGAACTAGCATTTTTAACCTACGATTTTAGTTTATTGTAGATATATATTTATGTAGCCAGGTGATTAGCTGTGTGGTTTCCGGTAGACTAGAATAGAATCACTCCGTCTCTTCCCGTGGATGTCGTACAAGGCGACTAAGGGAAATACATTATAAAACATCGATCAGGCCTGCTCAACTGTGGCCAGCGTGGGGAGTGTAGGCCAAATCCTCCTTCTGTCTGGGACAGACGAGAGAGGGTCGTGCTCCTGTAGTGGAGACTAAAATGACCTAATGATGATGATGATAATTTATGTATGCGAGTCCCTATTGATGCTTACTAATCTTCCCCCTCCCGCGCCTGTGCGAGACGGTCGAACTAATCTGTCTGTGCGATTTAATTATTGCAAATTAAATAATTATCTTGATTCGTGTCGTAAAGTGTGTGGGCATTTCGGTGAATTTTGTTCATCTGATCTGAACTTATCATTTCCGCGTTAAATTTTGATCATAGTTAGGTTTTATTTGTAAAAAGTTGATACAGTGATTATTATTTGCAAACTAGTAGGTACAACAACAAAAATTTTTAGTGCTGCTTCGTGACTAACTACGGCTGAATCAATCGTTGTAAAAC
Organism: Hypsopygia costalis; assembly: GCA_937001555.2. Lineage (NCBI taxonomy): Eukaryota > Metazoa > Arthropoda > Insecta > Lepidoptera > Pyralidae > Hypsopygia > Hypsopygia costalis. The sequence continues at coordinate 22,073,820 of OW443338.2, read as the reverse complement.
AGGTTTGGCCCGTAAAAGGTAGGTAATAATTTCATATTTTGTTATTCTATTAGTGGTTTTTATTAGTGTTAATATTAGTACAACAAAAGAAATACGTAAATCTTTCAGTGTTGTCACTTTATAAATTTACCCCTGAATCGGGGAAAATTTTATTTTGATAGGTAATAGTTTTATTCCTGCTAACTCGTTATATAAACAAAATGTCAAGTAAAACCGATGATCCTGGTGGCACGACACCAATTTTTGGTCGTAGTAATTTGACGCCGCGATCACCGCCGGCAACTAATGCCAAGCGAACATTTGGCGATATATCACCAAGCCACTTATCACCTGATTATCCTTAAAATTAGAGTCTAAAAATAACCCCGTTGCGCCGGTAACTAAGGCTAGCGAGTCGTACGCCGAAAAATTGAAACTTCGCTTGCCAAAGCAAATTAAGCCGGTTCAAACTCGCGAGCCAGTGCCTTGCATCGTAGCATAGCCAACTGAAGAACGATCCGCGGAGTTAACAACATCCGAAGCTACTAAGGAGGCACTTATGAAAGCAATTAAGCCATCCGATGATGGGTTTCAAATTGTAGGAGTCAAGAAAACTGCGAAATCCGGTGTAGTAGTATGCGTTTCTAATGACGCTCAAATTAAAAACCTGCAGTCAATTCAAAGCATAAAATCGGCTGGACTTAAGCTCGAAAAGCCTAAAGGACGCCGCCCGCGTATTATTATACAAGACATTCCAGATACAATGGACGACACTAAAATTTTAGCCGCGTTATATAATCAAAATAATATAAAAGACGAATTAAAAATTACATTTTCGGAATACCTAAAAGACATAAATCTCTCAAATAAAGATCTCAATTAAACAGTAAATTTATACAACTTAATAACAAGTCGCGCGCGGGTATATATGCGCCAAGGGGCGGATTTACTATAACATCAATCAATCACCTAATGTCCACTCACTGTGCGGTAGCTGAAGTAACATCTCCATATTTAAGAGTATTTGTAGTCAGTTGTTATTTTCAATTTTCTGACCCTGTGGGTTCCTACGAAGAGTTTTGCATGCTGTTACTGGTCATAAGGTTATTATAGGGGCAGACGTAAATGCATCATCACCATTATGGCACGGCAAGTTGAGAGCGACCGATGCCGACAGACGTTCTGCTGTTGAAGAGTTCATGGCTGAAATGCATCTTCATATTCACAATACCCCTGAAGCACCACCTACTTTTAGTAGCCCAATGGGCGAGTCTTTTATTAACGTCACACTTTCTAGTGCAGACGTCCGAATACAAAACTGGCTCGTTCTTCCTGAAGCTTCTTGTAGTGATCACCGCCTGATTGTGTGTGAGTTCTCCCCAGTTGTTGATAACTTAAATCCGCAACAGTTAATAGGTTTTCAATATAAAACTAGGAACGCCGACTGGGCAAGCTTTGCTTCACTTTTCGCTTCCCGCGCCAAGGATTTTACTCGTAGTGAACTTACAGTCACGGAAAGTGTTGAAATAATGTCTGACACATTCGTATATTGCGCTGACGTTGCATTAGGTCGAAAACCTATAGTTAATAACAGACGATGCGACTGGTGGAATGATACCCTTGTTAGGTTGCGTAGGCATTTCCGTGCCGCTAGACGTAAAATCTCAAAGTTAAAGAAACGTAACATCGAAGGAGAAATTTATCAATCCGCTCTAAGTGACTTGCGTATTGCTAGATCTCACTATCGCGCTGCTGTTGAAAAATCCAAAGGTAATTTACTAAAACGTATTGTAGAAAGATTAAATAGTGAGGGCCCGTGGTCTCCCCTATATTACGAATTTAAAGCAAATAGGCGGATTGATCAGGCATACGTATCCAATATAAAATTTCATAATTCACATACCCTTGGTGTAGAAGAGACTGCTGAGACAATTCTGCATGCGTTAATTCCTGATGATTGCGCCGATAGTGACAGTGACTACCATCGTGAGGTTAGGAGCGCGGCGGATTTATGCCCTTCCACTCCAATATCAAATGTACCGTCGATGGATGAATTTATGTCTATCGTTAAAGCTTTGCCTACAAATAAAGCCTCCGGTGATGATAAGATTTCAAATAGAATGATTAAAGAAGCTTGTAAAGTAGCCGCTGAACCTATCTTAACAATACTTACTCGGTGTATTGTAGAAGGTCATTTCCCTGGTATTTTGCGAAGTGGTGTCATAAAAATAATACCAAAAGGCGGTGATAAACCACCGGACGATCCGAAGTCCTACCGCCCTATTACTCTGCTACCGTCGTTGGGTAAGCTGCTTGAGCGCTTGTTTGTGCCACGGTTGCTGCCCGGTGGCCCGCAATTTCATAAAAATCAGTACGGCTTCACCATTGGTAAATCTACTGTTGATGCTGCGCTCGCAGTGCGCAAAGTTGTTGAACTCTCGGAAAGCAAGTATGTTGTAGCTATTTTCTTAGATATCTCAGGTGCCTTTGATAATGCTTGGTGGTCAATGTTGTTGCTGAAACTTAAGTTGAGAGGTTGCCCTAGCAATATCTACTCTCTCATTCGATCGTACTTTTTGAATGGTACAACTAAATTAAAACTTGGCCATTATGTTGCTTCAAAGGTGCTCACGCAGGGCTGCCCTCAGGGTTCAGTGTTGGGACCGTATCTCTGGAATATCGGTTTTGATGTTTTTTTAGCCTACCCTTACCGGAAGGGTGCTCGTTAACTGGTTACGCTGACGATGGTCTCTTATTAATCAATGCTAATTCAAGATCTAGCATAGAGAAACTAGCCAACACTAGCCTAGGCTTAATTTCAGATTGGGGTTATCGTAATCGTCTCGATTTTGCGCCACATAAAACATATCAACTCTTGCTTAAGGGAAATTTATAGGTTTCACCGCGATTTCATTTTAATGGAGTATCAGTTGCTAATAGAAGTTCGGTTTGTTACTTATGCTTGCTTTTGGATAGAAATTTTAATTATATCGAACACATGAAGCAAGTAGGTCAAAAAGCAAAAAAGAATTTCTATGCCTTAACACGAATTTCTACCTCTACGTGGGGATTAACTTTCAAAACGTTAATAACTATTTTTACCGCCACATACTTAGGTTGCGTTACGTACGGTTCACCTGCGTGGGCAGATAGGGCTACTATAGGTGCAGCACGTCGTAAATTGCTTCAAAGCCAGCGCCTTGCTCTGATATTTTTATGTAAGTCTTATAGAACTGTAAGCAGGTAGGCACTACCCGTGCTAGCAGGTGTGTTACCAGCAGACTTTAGAAGTACAACGCCGCGCTTCAATGTACTATACATCTAAAAATATGGTCCCTGATTTCTTGAAAACGCGTGATCGTGAAAAAATTGTTAGACTGTTCAAACCTATTAATGAAGTATTTGAAACATTACTGTCTGAATGGCAGGAAAGGTGGGAAACTTCTACCAAAGAACGCCACTTGTATCTATTCTTTCAATCGGTAAGAGATAGATTAAAGAAAAAGTGGTTAGAAGTCGACCACCCCGTTGCACAATTTTTAACTGGACATGGCAATTTTAAGGCTAAACTCTTTTCATTTAAATTAGTGCCGTCGCCCTTATGCGAATGTTCTACTGCTAATTCTGAATTCGATCAAACAGCACACCATGTTCTCTGAGAGTGTGATCTTTGGCGGCGGGAGCGTGATGACATGTTGAATTCATTGCAAGTTGCATCCGGGGTAGTATACTATTCAGATTTGGTAGCAACAAGGGAGAATTACCCAGCGTTCAGACGATTTTGCAATTCATATTATTGGAATCGATGTGTTAGGTAACAACTCAATGTTTTAGGTCCCCAATAGTGTTAGACACTATTAAATTAAAATCCGTGGTGCACGGCAGTTGAGCTTCACTTGACTAGCCATCTCTTTAGGCTTTTAATGCCTTATTTGCCATATTGCTGTCTCTCACATTGCCAAGAGCCGTAGTTTTTACCCCTGGGACTGCAATGGACTTCATTGTTCATTGCCTTTTTGGCGGTCGCCGCTGTTAATCCTGGCTACACAGGAGATACAGTGGTAGGAATGTGTGGTGGGCCCCCGTCCCAATGATGCTTACTAATTTTATTCAACATTTTTCCACGCCCAATAGAACTTTTCCCTTCATTAATCTTCAAAATCGCATTCAGTATTTTTTGCGCTCCTAACAAGTCACTGCTAAAAATGCATTTAACCTTAAGTCCGTCCATTGTACCCAGTTATTGCGGTCAATAAAAGTTGATACTATACAGGATGCGATCATTTATAAACATTATGACAATACAAAATTAGGTAAATTGCTTGGTGAAGTGGACTGGCAGAGCGCGTGTAATAATACATGCCCTTTAGAAATATATAAGTATATATCCGATAATGTCAATGACTGTTATAAAAAATCTGAAATAATCAAAAAAATTAAAACAAATTTAAAAAACGATAAAAATAAATGGATTAATAAAAAAACTATGTACGCGTGCAATTATAGAGATAAATTGTTTAAAGAATGGTTACAAGATACTAGTAATTTAATAATAAAAACAAAATATAATAAAGCAAGAAATTACGCCAACAAATTAATACAGAAAACAAAAAATGAATACATTAAAAATGAAATTATAATCAATAAAAAAGACCCAAGGCACTTGTGGCAGTTATTGAACTCAATCACAGGGAGAATAAAACAGAGTGTAGATAATGTAATTATAAGTTCGTTCAGCAAACCGGGAATATCTAATACTGACATTGCGAATAGATTTGCAAATTCATTTAATAATAATGTGAAACACAGTACACAAAAGTGTCACAGCCGCTTACTAGATTGTAGTAGCTATAGCACCCCAGCTAATGTCACTATGCGGTTCCGGAGCGCAGCGGCCTATAATTTAAATAAAATAATTAAAGAACTTAATCATAAGAAATCACCGGGCGTGGACAAAATAAGGACAATAGAAATTAAATATATATTTGATAGCATTGCTCCACTATTAGCAAAATTTATTAACTTGTGTATAAGTACAGGTAAATACCCAGACGACCTCAAAACTGGAATCGTTAGACCGGTGCATAAAAAAGGCTGCAAAAGTAATCATGAAAATTATAGACCAATTACTATCCTACCAACAATTAATAAAATAGTAGAAAAATATATTACTAGGCAGATACAACATTTCTATAAGGTGAATAATATACTAACCGACTCTCAGTATGGATTCCAACCTGGAAAAAACACTACACAGCTGTTGTCAAAATTTACCGATTCTATATTTCAACACCTTAATAATAAAATGCAGGTACTAGTCATATTTATTGATTACAGCAGAGCATTTGATACACTTTGTCATGATGTATTGCTAGATGGTTTGAACGAATGTGGAGTTCGAGGGAATGTATGGAAATGGTGCCAGGAGTATTTACACCGTAGATCATATCGAGTCAAAGTGGGAGATACTCTGAGTGACCAAATTTTTGTCACTGAAGGTACAGCGCAGGGCTCGGTGATCGGTCCTCTACACTACCTCACCTACGTAAATACTCTTCCAAACGTAATACATCATGGCGAAATTTATCAATTTGCGGATGACACTTGCTTGCTAATAGCAGATAAGGATATAAGTTCAGCAGTGCAACGTCTCCAAGATGACTTTAATAATCTGCTAAAATGGTCGCATGACGCTGGCCTAAAAATCAATACAGATAAAACCAAACTGATGCACTTGAGCTCAAGTCAAAATAGACAATCTAACCAACTTAATCTTATTGCTCATGATCACAAATGCTTTCACGATAATAAAAATGTATGTGACTGCTCCCCCATAGAATTAGTTAGCAAACATACCTATTTAGGCCTAATTATTGATGACAGAATGAAATGGACCGATCACATAAGCCATGTGTGTACCAAATTAAGGTCAATATTAGCCAATTTTTCTATTATAAAATATAAAATTCCATATTACACTGCCTTATCCTTGTACAAAGCGTTAGGTGAGTCGATCATTTCATATGGGTTGAGTAGTTATGGTCGCACATTCAAATCACATCTGAATAGAATATACGAATTACAATTGAGAATTTTAAAATTGATAGTGCCATTCAAAATAAAACAAAAATTCAAAGATAATAATGAAGGTCTATTTTATCACTGCAATTTAATGCCTATATATGATAAAATTAAGTATACGCTTTTGGTTGAACAGTTTCACAATTTTCCAAAACCAGAACAAAAAAATACTACCAAGAATATAATGACGAGAAACGCCTCAAACCCCAAACTATGCTTACCGCGATTTAATAATTTATATGGCAAAAATATGCTGTCATACAAAGTGCCTTTTTTGATTAATCAATTACCGAATAGTCTAAAAAATGTAATTAACGAAAAAAACATTAAATTTAAATTAAAAAACTATTATATAAATAATCTGAATGAATAAATAATGTAAAATGTATAAAAACTAACAACAGACCACAAACCAAACCGACCTACACCTAGTTTGCATTATTAACTACGCAAAATAAAGCAACACTCTGTACATGCAACCGTCATCAACTTATCAACAGACCCCTCACACGCACACACACCAGTACTCTGTTCCTACCTGTAGTTTTACTCGCCTATGGAGAAAGATGTTTGCCTACCGACTTGATTGTTTGTATTTATATGGTTTACCTACATGTTAATATACTGATGTTACCTCAATTGTTGTATTGACCGGCGATGAAGACCAGTATAGGGAAAAACTTAATTTAAGTTTATATTATACTGGAAAAATGTATTGAGATGTTTATATTATAAAGATTGTAATAAATAAATAAATAAATAAATAAATAAATAAATAAATTTAAAAAAAAAACCGTCTTCAGTTGGCGAGCGCAGCTTATTGGTGGAATACCCCGGGAGACGCTGCTGCCTGTCTTCCGGGAGAAAAGTTATTGCGTCACAAGATACCTTAATCGCCTTGTACGACATCCGGCGCAGAGCAATGGAGTGGCGCAATTCTATTCTGCCGGCAACTACAGGGCAAATTTTTCCTCCAAGTTTCCCTCGATTTTTCTGAGATTCCATCTTCAGACCATTACTTGATGAATATGGGACCACCTCGTAATCATACCCTTTCAATAAAAAAAAATGAATTTGACCACGCGTGCTTATAAAATTTAAGGGTATCCCTTGATTTCCCTAGAATCCCATCATCAGATCCTGACTTGATGAAAATGGGACCATCTTGCAATCATACCCTTTAAAATAAAAAAAAAGAATTTTGAAAATCGGTTTACAATTCGCGAAAATATCGAAGAACATACATACAAAAAAAACATTCCGTCGAATTGAGAACCTCCTCCTTTCTTGAAGTCGGTTAAAAATAACAACTAGTTTCTGATAATACCTTGAATCTTACCTTAGCCTTAACATTATCAGACTTACTGAAATACAGTCAGCTTGTTCATCGTCATCGAAAAAGAGGCTCTGGCGGAAAGAGAGGGAAGTTCCTCCACATCCCAGAATACCGCAAGCAAATAATAATTACTTTGAGTGTTGTTGTATTCCTGAGAGTGAGGTCACCGGGAAGGATGAAGCTGCTGCATTGGGAGCGGGGGTGGCAGAGCGTGAGTGATATTTCATGTTGCAAGAGTTTATATGGTTACGATAAACGTTTCACACCAGGCGGGCTGTATCATTGTTTGCCTTCCGACATAAAATAAAAAAGCAGCCCCCTTACCACCAACTCTTATTGCGATTCAATAACTGAATATAATGCTTATTCATACCAATGAATAAGTGACTCTATTTCAAATCGAATAGAGTCGCTTATTCATTATGAATAAGCATTCTATTCAGTTATTGAATCGCAAAGAGTTGGTGGTAAGGAAGTGGTTGGCTGGTTCTCTTTTTGACCCATATGTATGTACGTTAACGTTTGTTTCATATGAGAGATTTATAAAGAATGAGAGCAACATCTCTACGTGCAGAGAGCGAGTCCAGCCAATCAAAGATCATTGAGTCACCGACGATTCGAACTGCTCTTTGTTGTATGCAATCAAATGGAACAAGTAAGTACAGGGGAGCACCGGCCCAGAAATGTGAACTGCCCCCTTACCACCATCTCTTATTGCGATTCAATAACTAAATAGATTGCTTATTCATATCAATGAATAAGCGACTCTACTTCAAATGGAATAGAGTCGCTTATTCATTAGTATGAATAAGCAAAAAATATTCAGTTGAATAGCGAAAGCGCTATCCAAATAGGAAAAGACGCTTTTGAAAAAAGTCAGCCATATGAGGCCTATAGCCTATGGAATACAGCTGAATTAACAATATTTCAAATGGAATAGAGTCGCTTATTCATTAGTATGAATAAGCAATCTATTCAGTTATCGAATCGCAATAAGAGATGGTGGTAAGGGCGCTGTATTCCATAGGCCATAAGCCTCATATGGCAGAATTTTTTCAAAAGCGACTTTTCCTATTTGGATAGCGCTTTCGCTATTCAACTGCATATTTTTTACAAGCTATCATTCATCTCTCCCGGTGACCAGTGTTATCCATTCTATGGGAGGATTCCAAAGTTCAAGATTGTTCAGCGTGTCATAGCGAAAGCTATGCTCTGAGTATCTCTACGTGATAAACCGAGGAATGAGTATATCTGTAGAAGAGCTAGAGTAATCGACATAGTTCAAGGATCACCAGACTGAACTAGCAGTGAGCAGGGCACGTAGCATGTCGAACTAATTACCGAATGGGGTAGAAAAATTCTGGAATGGCAATCTAACCGCGGCCTAGAAAACGCAGAGCAGACGAACTGATAAAGATAGCACCCGTGGACATGGTGGAAAGGCACAGATCTTTGTGGAAGTTTATGGGGTGATCTATGCTGAACAGTAGACGATCCTTACCGAAATAAATAACTACAAGAGAGTCCAGAGTGCTTAGTGCAAGTTTTTTGTTCGCGTTCGATCTTGTCAACGTAAACAACCGAGCAAATAAAAGAAGAACTCTCATGTTGTGAATTTATAAGACGCGTGTTACATATCAACATTATGAGGCTTACTTAAGACCAAATTGATAAAAAAGTTTCATATTGTGAAGTTACTAAACGCGTGTTCCATATCCAAATTAGCCGGGTTGCTCACTTCAAAATGTGAGCAACATTTTGAAGTGAGCAACCCGGCTAATTTGAATATGTAACACCCATTTAGTAATTAACAATATGAAACATTTATCAATTTGGTCGGCTTGTAAACGTTAACACGTTCGAATGTGAGCAAAGACCAAATAAGAGAAGAACTCTCATGTTGTGAATTTATAAGACGCTTGTTACATATCAAAATTATGTGACTTACTTGCTCACATTTTGAAGTGAGCAACTCGGCTAATTTGGATATGTAACACACGTTTAGTAAATTCACAATATGAAACTTTTTATCAATTTGGTCGGCTTGTAAATGTTAACGCGTTCGAATGTGAGCAAAGATGAAATAAGAGAAGAACTCTCATTTGTGAATTTATAAGACGCGTGTTACATAATTATCTATATTATGCGACTTACTGTGTAGTCAGTGTAAATGAGAGCAACATTTTGAAGTGAGCAACCCGGCTAATTTGGATATGTAACACGCGTTTAGTAACTTCACAATATGAAACTTTTTCTCAATTTGGTCGGTTTGTAAACGTTACGCAACATTACGCACTCAATTCATGCAATGTATAAATAAAATTTTGGCAAGTTAACATTCAAAGGCAAATAACGTTCAAAGGCAGAACGTATTAGCAACATTCATTCTCGGATCATCCCATTATTATCCCGTCCGAGGGCTTTCGAAAAAAAATAAAAAGGATCATAACAGAATTTATTTTATATATCAAATTTATTTTATCGGTAGTAACTTGCGAAGCGATCGGAAAGCCGGTGGAGGCTTAGAAAATTATTTTCAGGGGTGACCATCAAACAACTTACCGTTCGCTACAGAAAGTTCGCGTTACATAAAAGAAGTTTTATGGACCGATAAAGACCTTTTCAAGGGTTCCCGGTACAGGCGTGTTCATGTCCACAGTTACTAGGGCTGTGTAGGGACCTTCAAACGACTTCGAAGTCGGATGTTCTGTTCGTATGCGTACCTACTCGTACATTATGAATGACCATAAATACTTTATATAAGCAGTTCGATAGACGATACCGTTGGCTTACACATATTTGACGATACTATTTTATCTAAAGTACCTATGCTTTTATATCATATATGCCAACCCGTAGTTGAGTTGTTGAGTTACTGTATTTTCTTTTATGGCATTACGGCGACTAACAAGCATACCCCAGTCCAGGGGCGTTACCACAAGCTCTAAACGCAGGAATGGAACTATGATGGTTGCGTATTTATCAATGAATTTCATTCATAAATTCGAAACCATGACGGTTCCATTCCTGCAGCATTTAGAGCTTGTGGTAAGGCCCCTCCTCTTGTGCTCAACGAAGGTTAAATATATTGTTTAAATTTACGTGATAACGTGTTATAAATCGATGAACACCGCCTGCACGCACGAAAAAGCACGACTCATTGTCACGTTTCGTCTAATACGAGCGTGCAAGCGAGAGCAGAACAAGCGATAGAGCCGTTCGGCTTGTGACGCATCTATCTCTCTTCCATTCCATCGGCCGATGTTTTCTTATGACGTTATCACGTAAGATTATAAAACCAACTTTACAGATAACCTATTTTCTTTATATAAACGTGGGGCAAACGAGCATGTGGGTCACCTGATGCAAAGTAATCACCACCGCCCATGGAGATCAGCAACACCAATGGGTCGCCGATCCGTTGCTATTCTTCTTAAATAATAATAAACGGAAAAGTCTTGTTGGATATTTTTTTTATTCAACGCTAGATGTCAAACAAGCATACGACCCGCCTGATGTCAAGCTGGTACCGTAGCCATATAGTGTAAAAAAGTGTGTCACTCGCGCGCTAGCCCCGCCACCCTGTAATAACTATCTCCTCAGATCAGATAACCTCAATCACTCGTAGGAACACAAATCTTTAAAGGTATAAGGGTAATAAGGTAAAGTAATAAGGGTATAAGGGTATTTAGCTGCGGTCTTCTTTAAGGTGTGAGGATGTTTGTTGCTTTTTTTATACTACATCGGGTAGCAAACAAGCATACTACCCGCCTGAAGTGAAGCGGTGACCGAAGCCATATTAACGCTCACAGTATTAGATATCTTTCGCGCGCAGCCACGCCCGCTACCAACGCAGCAACTCCTTCCTTTCTGGTGACCTCATTCCCTCGCAGCAACACAACAATACTCAATGGGATTTCAATAATTTATTTTATTTATTTATTTATTTATTCCGGTAGGATTGGCAGACAAAACCGCGGACGGTAGCTAGTGAATAGATAAATACTTTTCTAGACCCCAAAAAGATGAAAGAACAATAAACATAAGACAAGGGTCGTATCATATCAATTGATCAGTGAAAGGTTAGCGAGGGCTGACACAAATATTTAATGTGGATTTCGGTATACTTATGTAAACATAGCCTAGTTTTAGTAACCAACATTATTCGCAGAGGTCTACACATATATAAAGGGGTGCAAGTGGTTCATCAATATCTTTGAACCAAAGCCAACTTCACCTGCACGCGGTGCCCCCTGCTGACTTACAAAAGCTCTAGCGAAAAGAGACGTAGAGAGCGTAATTGTAATCTACCCGTCTGGGGAATGTACCTCCACCTCACAGAATACCGCAGCCAAATAACAATTCCCTTGAGGGTTGTAGTGTTCCTGCCAGTGAGTGAGGTCACCCAGAAAGGAAGGAGATGCTGCGTTGGCAGCGGGGGTGGCGGCGCGCGAGCGATATTTTATGTTGTGAGCGTTAACACTTTACAGGACAGTAACGGCGATACCAGTGCTCTGACAAAACAGGAGTTTGACAGTACGGCCGCAGTACATCGCAGTAACTACAAAAAATATTGTATAATGTACACCGGTGCTTACCGTGCTATGCTCATACTATCATTGTAAAGAATAAGATTTACTGTCTACCTACAAGTTAATCAATTCTTTGTACTGTCAAATCTAAGGTCTAAAATATATACATTTCTACATCGCATAGAAACACAAAAAAGTGACTGTTATAGTGACACTACGGCTTAGTTTGCCTAGAGACTTTATAGAATTACCAAGTCAGTGTCGCGCCGACTGGAAAAGACTATCGTGACGGCTTAACTTTGCTACTTATAATAACAGGGCTATAAATGTAGTGGTTTTTTGTATAGAAAGTCGTAGTGACATCATCAGAAATTTGAATTGAGCCTTCTGTCCCGTAAAGTGTTAATATGGTTACGGTAACCGCTTTACATCAGGCGGGCGGTATGCTTGTCTGCCACCCGACGTAGTATAAAAAAACCGGACAAGTGCGTGTCGGACTCGCTCACCGAAGTTTCCGTACGTAGGATCATTATAAATAGTTCAGGAATCTAATCGCGCAGTTTTTTCGAGCTTTTCCTGAAATTCAGCTTCAAACACTTATAATTTTGCCTATAAGTTTGTATGGATGGATGGATGTTTGTTACTCTTTCCCGCTCGAGCGGTTAAACCGATGTATGTGAACAATTGCTGCGTATTATATTTTGAAATTGTGGTTGTATTTTTCATTATAAATAAGAAATTATGCGTCGCAAAAAATAAATAAAATATATTTTGCAATGTGCATCAAGTACTTTCATATGATACCCCATTTGAACTAGTAGCTTCAATTTGAAATTTCGACCTCCTACAAAAAAATATAGACCCCCTATTTTTTAAGATTTAATTACAAATGTATAGTTTTGAGATTTATTCTTGTACTTGTAGTCTATAACGATGTTACTTGCCAAATTTCATAGTTCTAGGTCACCGGGAAGTACCCTATGAGTTTTGATTCCCTTGAGAATGTGCCAAAATATGCGTTTTTTGTTGAATAAACGGCCGTATCTTTTTGTACATAAACTTAGGAGTTTGATTTTTTTACAACTTCATGGGACCGTAGACCTGAGTATGACAGACAGACGGACAAGATCTTATAAGGGTTCCGTTTTTTTTCCTTTTAAGGTACGGAACCCTAAAAAAAATATTTGGCAACGCGCGTGTAAAATATTTGCCTATACCCCTGGTGTTACAGGCGTTCATAGGCTACGGTAACTGCTTTTCATCAGGCGGGCCGTAAGCTTGTTTGCTTGTTTTAGTGGTGTAAAAAATATGTTTTAAATTAGTAGTAGGTAGAAAGTCATAAATAATTAATTACCAAAATGACATAGACAGTAGACACGCTGGGCGCAACCCGTCCATACAAATGTCGCCTCATTTACTACTACATAAACAATGACGTCTGTGCAGAGCGTGAATGAACGTGTGTGTGTGCGGCGCCATACAAACTGTTCCAGATTTGTCTCAGAGGGGAGGTGAGGTCGACACGAGAGAGCGGCAGGGAGTGGCCATATTGTATGTAGTACTATTATTACTGAAGTAAAGGCGCGTTTCCATTATGAAAGTACTTGCATGCAGGTATGACGGTGACGTCATACCTGCATGCAACTAACGTTCACACTTGTAAGCAAGTAACTTGCTTGCAAGTGTGAACTTGCAAGCAAGTTACTTGAATAAGAAACATGATTGCTAGAATAGGCTAGATGACAATTTTTTTTTCGATGTGGTTTGTTAGGACGTCAATTATAATATTGCTATAGGTGAAAGAATTACTTCGATAGCAAAAAAACTTCTCGAGATAATATCTCAAGAAGTTTCGATATCATACTAAGATAACTTGAAAATCACTATTTTGGATGTTCCCGGAAACGCTCCATACAAAAGGCTACTGAATTATGACGTCAAAGTTAGGTATTTTGTATACGCAGAAATGTGTATGACAGCTATGTTAAATACTGCGTTTATGTAGCTAGTGCCGTAACAAAAGTTATAATATTTTTTATTGTTTTTCCAAAGGTATTAATTTTTTTTTATAATTTCATCCATTTAAATTGGACTTTCCCACCAAACTTTGATCGACCATAACAAGTCTGACATAAGTTATGAAAATTTCAAGATCGCAGTTCGTTCTAGTTTTGTATATTTTACGATACTGATAAATATTTTTTATAATTTTAGATCATTGTCATTTAAGCCTATTTGCACCTCGCATGCAAGGTAGCATAACACTTGTATAAACGCGTCGTCAGTTGTACGTTTTGTTACAAGTTCGAAACTACCCGCATGCAACCAGCGTCTTGCATGCATGTTTACGTTTCCATTATTCAAGTTGTATGCAACTTGCACCTTGCATGTAGGCTACTTGCATAATGGAAACACGCCTTTAAGAACGTATCGATCTATGTACTTACTCATATGTACGTACAGTCAAGGTTCACAAGTGCATCTTTTGCCTTTGATTTTGAATAAAACCCTTCCTTATGATATTAAAATTTCCTTAAATTAATTTCTAGGGAATGATTGAGGAGCTCGACTGTGTTGTTGCGCGTGTCACTCTAATAGAACACGCAAGTTAAGCAATGTCAACCGTAGCCCATCCTTGGATGGGTTTATGTATCTCGAGATCCTCCGTGCTTCGGAGCGCACGTTAAGCCGCTGTTGTCATTAGATGATAGTCGTTAAGCCAAGTCAAAGGCCTTTAGGCCGCTTGAAAACACTGGCTTCCGCCAACCTGCAATAGAGCAGCATAAATTTCATTACTGCCTAATTTTAATAGCAATACATAAAATTTACAATATTAGGTAATACTGTTAACTGAATTAAGTGTCAACATATTAAGAATTATAATCTAGACCAAAACTGTATATGTTTAGAAATAATGTGTTATATAATGATTGTATTTTTTTCTGTTGTCCAAATAAATACAATACAATACTCTTTATTGCACCAAATATAGGATAACAATGTAGTAACAATAATTATAAAGTACAATATAGGCGACCTTATCGCTATATGCAATCTCTTCCAGGTAACCTTTGGGTATAGGAAAAAACGTAGGTGACGCAGTAAACAAAGTAAATACAAAATGAAAAAAGAAAAACATACACATGTACACATATAAACCATTGCTTAGACAGCGTGATGGAGTATGCTCTAAACCCCTCAGATTGAGGTGAGAGAGGTGATGTTGCGATAATTAATATTCACTATCAAATCAGTAACTGACATACACATAATATATACTTTGTGTGTAATGAAAAAAAATCGAATTGACACAAAACTTCGCCACAATTTTCTCTAATTGTACTTAACAACACTCTGTACTACTTACATCCAGGGGCGCCGACTCCGTGGGTGCTCGGGGGCTGGAGCACCCATGAGAAATAAACAGTGGGTGCCGAACAACCCTGAGAATAGACATCAAGAAACAGATCAGTAATAGCCTTTTAGGGATGATAGGTGTTTTATATTACCCGACGACCCGTGGTTTAGAGTACGCAGTATATAAGTAGGACATTAATTTATTTGTCGGTCCATCAGTGTGCATTTCTCTTTTCACACTTCGCCACTTTTTAGAGTCATCAAATGAGCATGAGCACCCATGAGGTTTTCTAAAAGCCGGCGCCCCTGCTTACATCTAAGCATAGACGTATCTATTTATTCATCTTTGGTCTACGTAAATAATTTATACGCTTTGGAATTTGGACTTAAATAATTTTGCAGCTATCGATTATCGTTTAACTCTTCTTAAATAGGTCATTATAGAAATCGGTTTATGAACGTAGCGCCTGCCGAGCCCGAAGGGCAATATTGCGCTTTGTGCCACCACATACAATAATGCCGTGATTAATGGCTCAGGCGATATACGAAGCAACTTCTTTGTTGTTTAACAAATATTTATCCGCCAGCGTCGACGGCGCAATCCACTCCTTTGATATCGCCCCGCTCTAGGAGTTCGGCGTTAGCAAAAAGCTTCTTGGGGATATGCATTGTATACCGCCTTAATGATCTTTGACTTTTGCCGTCCTGATCTACGTACCTACTCTAGTTCCAAAATTCAATCAGGAATCGTAATAGGGATGTTGGCAACATGAAAGGAAAATAATAAATTGGGATTCGCTAAAATAACGTAAATTTGGACGGATTATTTGAACATGCATTTCAAGTAGTGAGTAGTGACGTTGACTGTACTGTACAGTCATATGATTAGATTTTTTGACATGAATAAGTCTTTAAATTTGCCACCATACGAAGGCAATCTAAAAAATCTAATGACAGCAAAGTCAGCACATACAGTTTGGCGGTCTACTTAGTTTCAAATCTATGCTCTACATCCAAAATTCAATCACACCACTGGATAGATGAAGGATCAAAGAATTTATTAAGCTAAGTAAGGACTATTGAATATCGCGTGCGGGGAAGGGGGAACCGCTGCCATTTTGTGATAATTTTAGTGCATATAATGTATTCACGTACAACACACGGCCGTGTCCATGATACAGCCACACCCCATTTTTTTTTATACCAGTCGGAGTTTCAAATACAGTATGTCTATAATGTAAATCGATTTCCTTAGTTTATACATGCTTGTAATATAACAAATATTTCACGTACACTGGTGTACCCCGTTAATAACGCTACACCGTGACTTCCTCACTGGAACACAAGAATCCTCAAAGGTATTTTTTTATTTGGCTGAGTTACAAAACACAGAGAGCTTCTATGACATAACTATCGGCACTAGACACTCGCAACTCGCTACTCGCCAAGTCGTTAATAGTTCTTTATCTACTCGTTCATCGCAGGCGGTGAGACAATAGGCTAGACGACAATGATAAAAAATTATAAAAAGTACTTAACAGTGTCATAAAATATACAAAACTAGAACGATCTGTGATCTTGAAATTTTGATAACTTATGTCCTACTTGTTCTATGATCGATCAAAGTGTAGTAGGAAAGTCCAATTTAAAAGAATGAAATTATAAAAAAAAAATATTAATTTTGGAAAAACAATCAAAAATCCTATAACTTTTGTTATGGCACTAGCTACATAAACGCAGTATTTCACATAGCTGTCGAACAAATTTCTGTTTTAACGTATACAAAATACATAAGTGTGACGTCATACTTATGTAGCCTTTTGTATGGAGCGTTTTCGGGAAAGTCCAAAATTGTGATTTTCAAGTTATCATATCTCGAGAAGTTTTTATGCTATCGAAGTAATTCTTTCACTTATAGTTATATTATTGTGACGTCCTTACATAACAAACCGAAAGAAAAAATTGTCGTCTAGCCTATTGCCTTACGGGTATTAATATTATAGAATATGTATTATTATTAAAGCACGAATAAGAGTGAGATTAACTTCACTAGTTTATTAATATTGATGAGGTAAAGTAGGTATTTGAGAGGTTGAAACATTGCTGTCTGAATGGTAAGAAAGATGGCAACCTTCTACCAAAGCACAGACCAAAGGACGCCACGTGTATCTGTTGTTTCAATAGGTACGATAAACATTAAATTGAAAATGGCCATTTTAACTGTTTATGGCAGTTTTAAGGCTAAACTCTTTTCGTATAATTTAGTGCTATCACCATTATGCGCATGTTCTACTGCAAATCATGAATTCGATCATGCACACCATGTTCTCTGGGAGTATGATTTTTGGCGACGGGAGCGGGACGACATGTTGAATTCCGTGCATTTTGAACCCGGGGTAGTATACATACTACTTTAATTTGGCAGCTACAAGGGAGAATTTCAAAGCATTCTGTAGTGCACGGCATTTGAGCTTCACTTGACTAGCCATCTCTTTAGGCTTTTAATGCCTTAGTTGTCATATAGCAGTCTCTCACATTGCTAAGGGAGGAGGTCAAATTCCAAAAGCTCCCTACTCCTACTAATTTCTACTGATTAAATTCGTCGTTTGAACCTCGGGGAGAGCAGTGGACTGTGGACTTCATTATTCATTGCCTTTTTTGGTGGTCGCTGTTAATCCTGGCTACACGTGAGACACAGTGGTGGGAATGTATAGTGGGCCTCCGTCCTGTGAATGAATGGTGTCCTCAGTCCTCCGGCTAGAGATGTGCCGAGTCAGACTGACTCGAGTACTGACTCGAATACCTAGCAGGTACAGGTACAGGCAAGTATACTCAAGTATATAAAATACTGTATTCGGATCCACAATACTCGAATACAGGTTTCGACTACTTACGGTATTCGAATACTAAGTCGTGTACTTTAATAGCAACCTTCTGACTTCAAGCATACAGTAAATAACTTACTAAACAAAGAATTAGCGGTTTACGTTAAAAAGTAAGATTTTTGCTATATTATATTACATTATATTTTTATATTGCCTTTTATGTGATGATTTTTACCTAAGTTTTAAGGAAGAATACTCATTATCATAACTTCAGATTACCAAAGTAGGTAGTACAATCATTTAATCTCACTGGCTTATATACATATAAATCGTGCTTCTAGAACTATAGAACTTTTTTGGTATACATAATTATAAAGTTAAAAAATCCAATTTGTTCAAAATCCAAACGTAGTTAGCTTTAATATGTCATGCCGATGCCATACATAATTACCAAAGGATGATTATATTATTAAATGACTGATTATACAATAATCTGTTGTTATTATTGACGTATACTATCGTTCTTAAACGATTTGTGATAAAAATATTAGGATTTGTCGTCAAAAGCAAACTACAATGTTCCATTCAAAAAGTACTCGAGTCTACTGAAGTATTCGAATACTCATGCCAGTACTCGAATACCTGTCCGAGTCTTCCGACTCGAATCCTAATTCGATTCTTTTTTTAACGAATACCAAAATATTCGAATATCAAAAATAGCCGACTCGGCACATCACTACCTCCGGCCACTTCATTAATATGAATTCGAGTCCGGGGTCTCGGAAAAGTACTTGTATAAGTACTCGAGTATTTTATTTAGGTACTGAGTATTCGAGTTCTCTACTTTGAATGCTCGAGTTCCTGAATACCTATTAGATATTCGAGTTAGTACTCTACTTAGCCTGACTCGGCACATATCTATTCTGACTCGCCGACCACCAGAAACATCACATCGCTCTTGCAAATAAACTCGTTCCTAAATAGTATTTTGACTAATCTAACTACCTATGTAAATGTTTTGTCTCCGAAATGATTTTTCTATTAACATCAATATTTATTTTTTTACACTATTATTCCAGTTACAGAAACTGAGAAGTTATTGTATCTCGGGTCACAAGACTTGTTATATAATCCGTTTCCATTTTGCCCGAACAACAATAGACTTGACCGCACTGGCGGCGAACGTTTTTTGGACTTGATCCACTATTATCCCTATTGATCAGCTCTTTTTGATGGCAGAACTATACATGATATACCTTTCTCAATAACAATGAAAGCTACAGCTATCGATTTCCTTTCAGAGTAATGAATTTGATTTGCGGAGCAGCGTTGTTAAGGTCAGATTTTAAAGATTTATTCCAGCAAAACGAACTGCCCAAATATTTAAACGAATATGTCATAAAATATTTGATTTGACGAGCTCGGTGGTTGAATAATGGCCACATTGACTCCGATGTCTCGGGTTCGATTCCCGCATAAGAGAAATCAATATACATATAATAAAACAGTAGGAACCGCGTGTCTATACATTTGATAAAATTAACAAAAAATGAGCGTGGGCGATAAAAAAAGAGTAACAGAACACAAAAAAGATTTTTTTGATTTTTTTGTCTGTCTGTCTGTCTGTCTGTATGTACTCGCTAATCTTTAAAACTACTGAACAGATTTTTACGCGGTTTTCACTAAAAGATTAAGGTCATCCCTGAGCAACATATAGGCTTTGTTTCATCGAAATCTGATGTCAGATTAAAAAGTTATCGTCATTTAAAGTTTAAAGAAAATTTTTCTTTATAGAAAATCACTCATCACAAAATCTAAGAAACTACAAGTGCTAGGAGTCCCAAATTTTGTATGGGGGTTCCTTTCAGGACGTAGATGCTCACTAAGACGGGAATTTGGAAAATTCAACTCCTAAGGGCGTGAAATGGGGGTCCAAAGTTTGTATGGGGAACCAAGATTAGTTGGACTATTTTATACGAAACTTTACACGAGATCTTCTGTAGATAAATGAGTAAACACGTGTTTCAGGATTTTTCAAAATTCAACCCCTAAAGGGGTGGAATGAGGTGCAAACGTCTGAAAATCGACATGGGTATTGTTTTTATGGTTTATCGGGTCGCTGATTCCGAAAACAACAGTTATTTTATAATCTAACCTAACATAATCGACGTGACACAAGAGCACTCCTGTGGGGGTGCGATGGGGTTGAAATGTTACAATATCAATATGGGTGTTGATTCTATGGTTTTCTAAAATGTCAATTACGAAAATGGCATCAATTTGAAAACGTGGACACGAAATTTCCATCTCGGTATAAAAATCCAAGATTTGGAACACCTGATGCAGAACCATAATGGTTCAGCTAAACTATAAGAAATATAAAAATGACGCCTTAGCAAAAGTTGTTCAGCCTGATGAGTATAAATAGTTTAACAAAATATTGATTGTATTGTAAAAAAAATAACCACACGCAGTGCTTCTTTTATTCTTACCTGCTACAAGTTAGACGCAATAGTCTTATTTATTTTATATATATATATATATATAAACTTGTAGCACTCGATTTATATATGTATATATATACATGTATATATATATATATATATATATATATATATATATATATATATATATATATATATATATATACTAGCGGCCGCCCGCGACTTCGTACGCGTGGAGTTAGTTATTTGCAAATAATTTTTAATTACATTCGAAAAAGCTAACTACCTAATGAAAGGAAAAAGATGAAAAAGTTAAAAACAATCAATATCTAGACGAATTTTTAGAATCAATTAAGTCGACGGATATTATTTTTTAAAACCTCTTTGTAAAACCTAAAGTACTTTTTATTGTTATAATAATACATCCCTCCTTATAATAGTAAGTATGTAGTTGTTTTCAATATTTTTTATACTTAAATATCATTTAAAATCCTTCTGCCATAATTACTTTAACTCCAATAACATTGGATTTTCATACAAATTTCCAACCCCCGTTTTAACTCCATGAGGGGGTTGATTTCTAAAGATACATTATTAGTACACCTCCATACCATCTATAGAGCATAGATTTTAAATTTCAAGTCTCTTACTTCAAAAACATAGGACTTTCATACAAACTTCCAACCCCCGTTTTAACACCAAAAATAGGTTGATTTCTAAAGATACATTATTAGTACACCTCCACACTATCTATACATTTTAAATTTCAAGTTTCTTATTTCAAAAATATAGAGCTTTCTTACAAACTTTCAACCCCCATTTTAACCCCAAAAAGGGGTTGATATCTAAAGATACATTATTAGTACACCTCCACACCATCTATAGAGCATACATTTTAAATTTCAAGTCTCTTACATCAAAAACATAGAACTTTGATACAAATTTCCAACCCCCGCATTAACCCCAAAAAGGGGTTGATTTCTAAAGATAAATTATTAGTACACCTCCACACCATCTATAGAGCATACATTTTAAATTTCAAGTTTCTTACTTTAAAAACATAGAACTTTCATACAAACTTCCAACCCCCGTTTTAACCCCAAAAAGGGATTGATTTCTAAAGATACATTATTAGTACACCTCCACATCATCTACAGAGCATACATTTTAAATTTCAAGTCTCTTGCGTCAAAAACATAGAACTTTCATACAAACTTCCAACCCCCTTTTTAACCCCAAAAGGGGGTTGATTTCTAAAGATACATTATTAGTACACCTCCACACCATCTATAGAGCATGCATTTTAAATATCAAGTCTCTTACTTCAAAAACATAGAACTTTCATACAAACTTCCAACCCCCGTTTTAACCCCAAAATGGGGTTGATTTCCAAAGACACATTATTAGTACACCTCCACACCATCTATAGAGCATACATTTTAAATTTCAAGTCTCTTACTTCAAAAACGTAGAACTTTCATACAAACTTCCAACGCCCGTTTTAACCCCAAAAAGGGGTTGATTTCCAAAGATACATTATTAGTACACCTCCACACCATCTATAGAGCATACATTTTAAATTTCAAGTCTCTTGCTTCAAAAACATAGGACTTTCATACAAACTTCCAACCCCCAATACTCTACCCCTAAGGGGGTAGCTTAGGGGTAGAGTATCGTAAAATCCACGAGGGGAAACTGTTTTTCTTAGATGCTTCAGGAGGGACTGGAAAAACATACCTGACGAGAGCAATCCTCGCTGAAATCAGGCGCCAAAATAATATCATACAGCAGCATCGCCAGGTATTGCAGCCATAATATTACCTCTAGGCGGAAGGACGCAAATACAATGTTCAATATTCTACTCGATTTATACAGAACGAAAACACCGACATGCTTTGTGACACGAAACTGTGTCAAAGCGAAAATGTTTCAGGATTGCTGTCTAATCGTTTCAGATGAATGCGAAATGGCCAACAATGTGGCTTTATCGAGGATTAGTAACGCTTGAGGTCTTTTCATATTAGCTCCCGAAGGAAAGACTCCCTTCATTTATTTTATATATTTTTTTGAAACTATGGTGACTATCTTAAATAAAAATAATAATTTATTGACTTTTAACGTATAATACTGCCCCAAATATTTTCTTATGTATCTACTTTAGTTCGTATTTGTATTAATATGCCGGAATCATAAAGTCCACGCGAACGAAGTCGCGGGCATCAGCTAGTATTTATATAAATGAACATGTCCGTTTTGTCTTCGTCCCAGACGATTATAACGTCTGTTGGAGTTATACCAAAGATGAGTTAATGTAATAGTTACCTACTTTGTATTAATCATTAGGTAATAATCTTTGACAACCCCGGTGGTCGAATGATTAACCATATCCACTTTCACTCCGGGGTAGCGGGTTCGATCCCCGCACAAGACAAATATTTGTGGGCATGAACATGTCTGTTGGTCTTGGTCTGGGTGTTTTCTATTTATTTACAAAAAAAAAATTACCCATAGTACAAGCGTCGTTTAGACTATTAGATGGGAGTGTGTAATTTGTTCAGGAATATTTGTCCTGTCCAGAATTTTATGTATAACAATCATCATATTTAATTATTAAATTAAATATAACTAAAAAAAACGGACTCTTGAAAGGTATCCCTGGTTAGTTGTTTAAAAGTTTTCAGTGGTGCTTTTCTTTATGAACACGCTTTATACACGTATCTATGTATAAAGTTTTCAAAACCTTCACGGGATATCAGGATCCCTTTTTTAGCGGATGCCTCGCATACATTTTGGGGTGTAAGGGGTTCATCAACATCTTTGAACCAAAGCCATCTTCACCTGCACGCGGTGCACCCTGCTGACTGACAACCGAAGCTCTGGCGAAAAGAGAGGTAGGGAGCGTAATTGTAAGCTACCCGACTGGGGAAAGTACCTCCACCTCACAGAATACCGCAGCCAAATAACAATTCCCTTGAGGGTTGTTGTGTTCCTGCGAGTGAGTGAGGTTACCAGAAAGGAAGGAAGGAGATGCTGCGTTGGCAGCGGGGGTGGCGACACGCGAGCGATATTTTATGTCGAAAGCGTTAATATGGCTATGGTAACCGCTTCACATCAGGCGGGCCGTATGCTTGTTTTCCACCCGACGTAGTATAAAAAAAAAATACATTCTTACTATTTTTCACACACAGAGCTGAAATGGTAGCGCACAGGTTCCAGAGGGAACTTTTCCGAGTACTATCAAGTTGTGGAATGAACTTTCTGCCAAGGAATTTCCATGTGTCTACAGTATCAGATTTCTTCAAATAAAATATGAAGAGTTTTTTGAACTGTAGGCAACGCGACGGTGATCTCCTGCTTACTATCAGATGGTTCGTACATTTGTTTACCACCTCAATGGTATAAAAAAAGAAGATTATCTTGATTAATTTATTGTATTATGATAATATTGTAATATGTATAATGATAATATTGTATGGTTATTTAAAAAAAGACCTATATTGACAGAGTTTCTTTCGGCATTTCTTCTCGTCAATGGTCATTCCGAAATGCTGGTAGATAAAAAATATACCTAATTGTAAAAGACGTGTCTAAGTACCCGCGAGGGCCCGCAGAATAAAGAATTTTGACTTTGACTTTGACTTTGATTATTTATAACAATAATAATGTGAAACCGGTCAGGCCTCGAAACTCAAAACACACTTTGTTTGTAAGTTCTTTACTATTAAACAATATGTAAAACAATTCTTAAAAAAAAAACCGGACAAGTGCGAGTCGGACTCGCCCACCGAGGGTTCCGTCGGTACGTAATATCATTATTAATTTGATATTTTTCATTATAAATAAGAAATAATGCGTCGAAAAAAATAAATAAAATATATTTTGCAATGTGTACATCAAGCCCTTTCATATGATACCCCATTTGAACTAGTAGTTTCAATTTGAAATTTCGACACCCTATAAAAAATATAGACCCCTTATATTTTAAGATCTATTTACAAATGTATAGTTTTGAGATTTATTCCTGTACTTGTAGTCTATAACGATGTTACTTGCCAAATTTCATAGTTCTAGGTCAACGGGAAGTACCCTATAGGTTTTGATTCCCTTGAGTGTGTCGAAATATGCGTTTTTTGCTGAATAAACGGCCGTAACTTTTTTCTACGTAAACTTAGCAGTTTGATTATTTTACAACTTCATGAGACCGTAGACCTGAGTATACAGTTCAAATTTCAGCTTGATACCTCCACGCATTCTCGACATAGAAATTCTTGACAGACAGACAGACAGACAGACAGACAGACGGACAACAAAGTTATCTTATAAGGGTTCCGTTTTTCCTTTTGAGGTACGGAACCCTAAAAATATAGAGTAATATATAGGCGGACGTATCTCTAATAGAGATGTCTACAAGTCAATCTTACAGTCATTGAAATGAGCTCAATAGTATACCATGTCCCTGAAAGTTTTCTATTGCGTATAATCTAACTGCACATTGAACATTGTGTTTACTTGCACACGAGCAAGACCTTTTGAGTATTACCCACATATAATTTATATTTATCGGGCACGTCATGAGTCTGTAAACGCAATGACATTCATCTATTTTAATTTTAAATAATCACAATGTTTAGAAAAACCAACCTACGTTAAAATGTAGGTTTATATAACGTTGTGTTAGTATATAATTTAGAATTTAGAATATAATTTAGAATTAGACGAGCTCGGTGGCGTAGCGGTCAATGACGCGGCTTCGACACCAACGCTCGTGGGTTCGATTCCCACATAGGACAAACATTTGTGTGCATGAACATGTCTGTTTGTCATAGTATGGGTGTTTTCTATGTATCATAAGTATGTATTTACAAAAAAAAAATGTATATACGTATGTTTATCAGTTGTCTAGTACCCATAACACAAGCTTTGCTTACTTTGGGGCTAGATGGCGCTGTGTAATTTGTCTGACAATATTTATTTATTTATAATTAAGTTTTAAATTATTTATTAATAAATAGAAATAAAAAATAACACAAAACTACGAATTTCGTTCCAACGGAAATATTTAAAGTTTAAAGCTAAAGCTAAAAGTGGTACAGATATCCAAAAAGTGTTTCTTGCCCAAAGAAATGCATCCGGGCAATGTGTGTGCGAGCTGAAACCTATGGAATCGTGCAAACCATTTTTCAAGAGTCTTATAGCATTATGTTTGACTCACCGTGATCTTTAGAGCCAAACCTCACCTGCACGTGGTGCACCCTGCCGACTGACTAGTTAACACTCTGACAAAAGAGAGGTAGGGTACAGTTGATATGTCATGTTGCAGGCGTTAATATAATTAATTAATTTATATTATGAATAATTTATAATTAAATTATTATTTATACCTATAATAATTAATATAATCAACAGCGTTAATACCTTAACCGCATCACATCACATCAGGCGGGCCGTATGCTAGTCTGCGACTGGATGTGGTATAAAAAAGGAGCAAAGGGGTTTATAGTGTTGGCAACACGTGAATGACGCCTCTGGATAGCTTACCATTAGGCAAGTCATAAAATACTTAATCATAATTTATAATGATAGAGACTTTGAATGAAAGGCAGGTTTTCTTACTGAAACGCCTATTTAGTGTCGCAGATTAAATATAAATAAATAAATATTCTTGGACGAATTACACACTACCATCTAGTCCCAAACTAAGCAGAGCTTGAACTAGATAACTGATATTATACTTAAATACATTTTTTTTTTTGTAAATGCATACGTATGTCTTCCCTCAACCGAAGGGGTTTAGAGCATACTCCACCACGCTGCTCAACTGCGGGTTGGCGAGGCGAGTGTTTTCGAGCCGCCTAAAGGCCACTGAATTGGCTTAACGACTGCCAACTAACGATAAGAACCGCGACCGACGGCTTAACTTGCCACGAAGAACAGTGGAGCTCAAGATATTCTAATGATAACAACCGGGACCAACAGGCGTAACGTGTCTTTCGAAGCACGGAGGAGCTCGTGGTAATATAAACCCATCCGTGTACAGACTACGGTTGACGTTGCCTAACTTGCGTGTTCAATGTAAATTGCTTGTAAATCTATACGGATAAATAAAATTGGAGTGTCTGTTTGTAATATTAAAATAACCGCTTTTTACTAAATGCATGTGGATGTATATACCAAAAATATTTTTTTTTACAATTTATTTCAATCTGTCTGTTTGTTCCGGCTTATCTCTGAAACGTCTGTACCGATTTTGACGGGACTTTCACTGGCAGATAGCTGATGTACGAGTAATAAGGAGTAACTTAAGCTACTTTTATTTTAGAAATTTTATTTATTTTTATTAATATAGTAAATAAATAATAATTTAGTAAATAAATAATAAATTATTTTAACAAAAAAAACCGACTCCCACAAACAGTAGGTAGATGCAGGATTATGATGATGATGATGATGAAAGCAATATGGAACAAAGCTGGAAGTATACTCTTTAAAAAAAAAATTCTAATCGGTTTATAAATGGCGGCGTAATATTGTGACAATCACTTAAAAAATACAGCCGAATTGAGAACCTCCTTTTTTTGAGTCGGTTAATTTGTTACGAAATCGCGGGCACAGCTAGTGTTAAAAAAATAACCTATAATATGTACTTATAGACACTATACCAGCAGATGAAGATTCCTAATATTTATCTAGTTATGAATAGATATCTAGTTATTATTAAATCCAAACTAGCTGAGTAGATTTGATAGAATTTGGATTTTCTCTGTTGGATAATGCGATAGATACAATACGGCGTATCCTAAGCAACAAAAGGGCTATTCATTGAATATTCTCTTACAAGAGTCTATATTACCCGAAATTTGGGTCTACCTTTGTTTTCTTTATACTGTAGGTATTAAATATTCATTAACAAAAAAAAACACTTTATTCTGACAGAAGGACATATCAGATCCTGGATCCTTATGATGGATGGTCAGATGTATGCTACATTGTGACTGCTGTCATGAGAAGCATCTTACTATATACATTTATTTAATATAAAGTATATATACATCTATATATATAATATAAGTACAATATAAAGAAAGATCCCCCCTAACCCGTTTGGCCAGCGTGGGGAGTGTAGGCCAAATCCTCCTTCCGTCTAGGACGGACGAGAGAGGGTCGTGCTCCTGTAGTGGAGACGAGAATGACCTGATGATGATAAAGAAAGAAATGTCTTTCCTTCTTGTCTTCTGTTTTGAGGAATACGGAAAAATTATGAAAATCTGTGGTTTTAAAATATCATGACAAATCTCTCAATTTAACTGTGTACAAAATTACATTGTTACGAATAATAATACAATTTTATATTTTTTTATAATGCATAGATAGAAAGAACCAAATCCCACCTGTATTTTAATTAAAAGTCGGAACAAGTTACAGGCCCGTTTATTTCGGCCTGTCATTGTTCATTAATAACTTCGGGGATAACCGAGTAAACCTAGATTTACCTGTCATTCGGTATTCAACGGAAAATGTACTATGAAACAGAATGGAACTACGAGTATCACACTTTTAGAGTAAAAATATATGAATTCCACGTAAAATTGATCCATCAACATTAAAATAAAAGCCTAAACTAAAACAACAGGATCCGATGGAAAGCTGTCATTTACCTTTACTCATATGTGTATTTTAATAAATGGAGTGGAAGAGAATAATGGAAGTACACATTTTATTCTGTTTTTCTTTTGTTTATATACCCATGCTGTTTGTTAGCTATTAATTTACGTTCTATTAGGTTGGGGAAAAAGTCTTTTCGTATTTTATATGAAAATTCAAAACATTTTTTACTAAAGTTTATTTACATTTAACTAAAGTATGTAGGTGCCATTTTGTTCGATAACTTTTTGCCATCTTGTAGGTACAGACATGATGCCATTACTATAGAAATTTTGGGACTTCTGTTCAAAAAACCACGACAAGTAGTTTTGGCAGTCTTCTCGTGATGTTAACCTGACATTGCCTAAAGAATTCTGAAGAGACCGAAATAGGTGGAAATCAGAAGGTGCAAGGTCAGGACTATACGGCGGATGCATTAACACCTTCCAGTCAAACTCTCTTAATTTTTGCTGAGTGGCTAAAGATGTGTGAGGTCTAGCGTTATCATGATGAAAAATCACACCCCTTCTGTTAATTAATTCCGGCCGCTTTCTCTCAACTTTTTGCTTTAATCTCATCAGTTGTTCACAGTAGAGTTCAGAATCGATAGTCCTGCCTGGCGGTAACAGCTCATAATGAATAATGCCCTTCCAATCCCACCATACACACAGCATCACCTTATTGCGGGTTAACCCGGGTTTTGCCAGAGTCTGTGAAGCCTGACCGGCCTTTGACCACGAGCTTTTTCGCACGTTCTTGTCGTACATGATCCACTTTTCATCACCAGTCATAAGCTTCTTCAAAAACGATTCGCTTTCATTACGTCGTAGTAAAGAATCGCAAATGAGTACACGGTTCATTAAGTTTCTTTCAGTGAGATCGTGAGGCACCCAAATATCGAGCTTTTTAGTGTACCCAGCTTTTTTCAAATGCGCCAAAACTGTTTTGTGGTCAATTCCTAATTCTTCAGCTACGTCGTAACTACTGATATGCTGATCTTGCTCCACTTTTTCAAAAATGGCATCCATTTTATCCGTAACAGGGCGACCAGAGCGACGTGCATCTTTCACATCAAAATTTCCTGATTGAAAACGCTTAAACCAAATTTGTGCTACTCTCACAGACACTGCACTAGATCCATAAACGTCACAAATTTTTTTCGCAGCTTGCGTTGCATTTTTACTTTTTTTGTAGTAAAATTTTAAAATGAATCGAATTTCTTCATTAGATTCACTCATCTTGACAGTAAAAAAAACAAATGAAAATCACACATTTACCTAATTTGAATTTGGAATTATCTTTTTTAAAATTTAAACTTTTTAAAGATATCAAAACCTGCCAGATACAAATGGTATAACCAAAGAGATTTTATTACAAGTTCATACATACTAAAATGCGAAAAGACTTTTTCCCCTACCTATTATATAAATTATGCCACGGGGTGTGCTCGCCTGAGTTATTTGATTTGATACCGCTGAGTTGCACTATCGTACAACTCGCCATAAATTAAAATTCAATTCATCATCATCAGCCTTTATCTACCCAGTGCTGGATATAAGCCTTCCCCAATGCTTTTTACCAAATACGATCTTCTGCCTTACGCATCCAGCCGCTTCCAGCCGCTTTCTTAAGGTCATCGGAACATCTAGAAGTTCAATGCACTCTAATACCTTCATCCCCCATCGCTTACTCGGCAGATGTGACCGGCCCATTGCCACTTCAGCTTGCAAACTCTAAAAGCTATATCGACAACTTTAGTTCTCTGTCGAATTTCTTCGTTCCGGATTCGATCCTTCAAAGAAATCCCGAGCACAATCCTCTTCATAGCTCGCTGTTAGACCTTGAGCCTGTGCATTAGCCATATCATCTTTATAGTTGGCAATCTACCAAAGTACTCTTTTTAAGGCATTTTCTACCACGAACTGGGAAATTGTAGAATCAACTTCTCAAGAACAAGGCCATCAAGAACAAGGTCAATTTTTTCCTTAAAAGGCTAGTAACGGATCCTTGACCCCATGGGGCCATTGTTAACCATGAGGCCACAGGGCTCATCATCTCTCGTCATATTACTTACTTTTTTAAACAATGTTTTGTTTTTAGACACAGACAAAGTTTTTGGGGTGCAAGTAGTTCATCAACATCTTTGAACTAAAGCGAAATTCACCTGCACGCGGTGCACCCTGCTGACTCACAAACGAAGCTCTGGCGAAAAGAGAGGTAGGGAGCATAATTGTAAGCTACCCGACTGGGGAATGTACCTCCACCTCACAGAATACCGCAGCCAAATAACAATTCCCTTGAGGGTTGTTGTGTTCCTGTTAGTGAGTGAGGTCTCCCGAAAGGAAAGGAAGAAGATGCTGCATTGGCAGCGGGGGTGGATATTTTATGTTGCGAGCGTTAATATGGCCACGGTAACCGCTTTACATCAGGCGGGCCGTATGCTTGTCTGCCACCCGTCGCAATATAAAAAATAACAGTCATTATATACTTACGTTAAGTAATACTCTTTACTTACTCCTCTCTTAAACAACCCATACTTTAGTAATAATTCCAACAAGTACAACAAAAATATACGCAGTACATTTACATTTCTGATTTATTCTGTCGAAAATTGGGCGGCACTTGTTGCTACAAATTAATTAAGAAACAAGTTAACAAAAAGTGCAATAAACTTCGTTAAGGAAGCTTAATTTCCGACTGAGCTCGAAGAGCCTGGCATTAATCAAGTGAAATCGCTCTAAACTGCCGCGGATTTCATTACAGCTCTGAACAATCGCGGATTACCATTATAATGAAAGAATGGAAGAATTCGCCCGTCCTAGAAATGTCATTTGGATTTATCAAATTAAGACAGAAAAAGAGTAGAAACGTAACTAAATTTATTGGTACTGGTAGTATCAATATTGACTAAAGTTGATACTGTTGATTATTGACACTCGGTGGAACATTATTATCATAATGTTATAATAAAACACTTGTACTGTTCCACGCAATTACATTTTCATCCCACCATCTCGGAAAGAGTATTTTGCTCTTCGATATCTGAGTGCATAAGTCGTTTTTATCCGCTAGAGGATAAAGTAAATTTGAATTTAGAACATAGTGTGCACTAAGTTTGTGAATTCAAAACATCATTAAACCTATTTACTTCTATCTCCATGGTGCCGAATTTATCATACAACTTTTTTTAATTTGTTAAAAACTTTGACTCAAATCCTCGTTGTTTACTTTTTTTTTATTTGCTTTGCGCGCGCAATTTTCTTTTCACGTTATATTGTTAAAACCTTATGTTTCAACAAGAAACTTGAATACAAGTGAAAAACTTAAAATGAGTGACTGAAACTATTAATAATGCGCAAATGAGCTTTCTCCCTCAATAATCTTGTGATTGTAAATGATTTCTTTTTGCATTTAGTCATTTCCTGAGGTGGGATGAAAAGTTACTCGTACGTGTTGCACTCGAGTGCGAAGATTTTTCACCTCGTGCTCTTTTGATTCCCTCGCTAACGCTCAGGATTCTAATTTTTGAATCCTTCGCTTGCTCGGTCATTAAAATTGAGCACGCGGTTAAAAAGCAACTTTGCAGTCTTATATAACAAATAACTATTATTTTACCGACCTTTGATGACATTGATGGTGCCTTGGCGGCGGGACCGGTCGGTAAAAATAAATATAATTGAGTGGAACAGTACAAGTGCTTTATTATAGCTTTATCAATATTTACTTTTTTTATACAAAAGGTTTGCCATGTAAATACTGTTTTTACGAAACAAGTGTCGCTTTTTTCGTAAACCATATTTAATTTATCGGCGAACTCAACTTAGTTTTTATTACAAAAATAAATAAAACAAAACATTCCGGAACAAAAACCAGGATTGCAAATTCGAACAATTTATGGTTTTTATATTTTATATATTTTTTTTACGCGGACGCCATGGCGTCACGTTTATTTATTTATTTATTACATGTAATACTTGGACGAATTACAAAAGTTCTTGCCGACTATGTGTGGGTTATTTATCAAACCCTTTCATTAGATACCCATATTAAATAGGTTAAAGAGGGAATTATAAATCGCAATTTTGTGGCGGCCGCTATATCGGGTTGTAAATGGCGGCATTTATATAAACATTCATTTCCACGAGAATCAAACGAGTGTGCCAAATTTCAATCGGACACTAGAAGGCGGGTCATAAACTCGCAAGATTTGATTAGAGCCTCCCCAGTGAGATTAAATAAAAATGTATATAAATCTTAGATTTTAGCAATAATATAAATTATGTGAATTTTGGGAAAAACCGTATTTTCGAATACAATCTGTAGTCACTAAAAGTATAATAGTTATTCATATTGTGCTTAGTTATCTATATAAATAAAAAATAATGTTGCTAAGCGAAAAACTACAGAATGGCTCGACCAATTCTGCAAAGTTTTGTTATAATATTTTCGTTAAGGTATAAGGAAGGTTCTTATAGAGAGAAAAGACGAAAAATTGCGAGGAAAATAACACAACAAACTTTCTTCCCGTGCGAAGCCGGGGCGGGCAGCTAGTAATAAATAAAAGGCATGTTCGGAGTTCCGACGAAAGACATTTATTACTGAATTAACCACAGATGACACATGTTTCTTATTAGAGGACGCAATCACAGATAATTAATAACAAGGGCAGTGGATAGCTAATATGTCCTCTACCCTTAATAAATTGGGATGTAAGAAGCTTTATTTTTTATAAGAAACTAGGCACATATATAAGAGATAGATTATCGAAGGAATATTTTATGTTATATATACTTTAATAAAAGTATTAAAGATTTTTTATTATACTACGTCGGGTGGCAGACAAGCATACGGCCTGCCTGATGTGAAGCGGTCACCATAGCCATATTAACGCTCGCAACATTCTCTCGCGGGAACACAACTCAAGAGAATTGTTATTTAGCTGCAGTATTCTGTGAGGTGAAGGTACATTCCCCAGTCGAGTAACTTACAATTACGCTCCCTACCTCTCTTTTCGCCAGAGCATCGTTTGTCAGCCAGCAGGGTGTACCGCGTGCAGGTGAAGTTGGCTTTGGTTCAAAGTTGTTGATGAACCTCTTATACGCCAGATGAGATTAAAGATTACAATAGTAGATGCTTGCAATGGAAGGAGTAGGTGTTCTTAGCGCTCCCGCTGTGTATGCAGCATCTCCTCTAGTGACCACTCTTCCTGCGTTTGTTCCTGTGAGTAACGCAGGAATGCAATAATCCTCACTCAAATGTATTTATAATATGGCTGCGGTTTTCTATGCGGTGGACGTACTTACTTCTCTAATCGGGTTTGACATGACCTACCTCTCTTGCGCCAAAGCCTCGTTTGGTATTCGACAGGATGTACCGAGTGCAGGTGAGGTTGGCTTAGGCTCGGATGATGATGATAAGTACTTAGTGTGTAAAGTTCTAGACACACCATGCCGAAACTATGCGGCCGAAGTTCGGCATCATCACGCCTACAATGCTTTTTCGATGCGATACATTTGAAGGAAATTACGTCGAGTTTTTTACATAGAAATCCTAATTAACCGAATATTGGCCGCGTAATCACAGAATTTTCACAGAATTGGCCGTGTGATTTCCGGCAAACTAGAATAGAATCATTCCGTCTCTTTCCGAGGATGTCGTACAAGGCGACTATGGGAAATACATTATAAAACATCGATCAGGCCTCCCGAACCCGTCTGGCCAGCGTGGCGAGTGTAGGCCAAATCCTCCTTCTGTCTGGGACGGACGAGAGAGGGTCGTGCTCCTGTAGTGGAGACTAAAATGACCTGATGATGATGATGATGAATCACAGAATTCGGCCGCGTAATAAATAGCACGCGTAATTTCGGCATAGTTCGATTAGACACTTCACAATAAAAAAAACGAGTGGGCTTTAGCCTTTAGACCACACGACTGAAGTAAAACTTCTAACTCTACTAACTTATATCTCTCTCTCAACTTCCATTCGCCGTTTCCGTAACGCTCTCGTCACGCATTCACCAGCTTACTCCCCAAGTCGGGCGCGTGTAAAGAAATTTTACTCAAAAAAAATGTAGTACAGTCTGCAAAGAAATCACACAAAACCTTTTTTATGCCAATCGATTTCGAGAAATATATCCACGGCTATCCAGTGGGACCTATTCTCTTAAGTTTGAACTCTTAAGTTTTCTATGCTCCCTTGTGGGATCTATTGAAACTTTAAGTTTCATATGCTTAAAGTGACAAAAAAGAGTGGTTATGGGGACATATGAAAGCCCGTTGGTAACTTTCTAATTTGAAGGCGCTTCGCTCACTGGTAAATAGTGGCGGCGTCGCGGCGGAGTGGTAGCGCGGTCGAGTTTATCTCATTTATGTGTATATAAGGTAATATTACATCTGGTGCAAATACGAATAGGGTATAGTGTATAGCTTTTGTTTTATATGAGAGGGGGATAAAGAAACATGTGGACACCTAATGGAAAGCACCACCCACCACCACAGAAGAACCACCGCCCATGGAGATCAGCAATAGCAAGGGGTCGCCGGTCGCTGGAATTCCCGTCATTCACTTATTCATATAAGACTTCACGTTTAGAATACCTCTGTCCGAACGGCCTAATTTCAAAAAAGAGTAGATCAGATAAAGGCACCACTTTGTTCATAAGAATAGTTTTCACATGATAACACTTGAGCACTTTTGTATGGAAAAAGTCAATATTGCTAGTATTGCTACTACTAATTAATTTAGTTCTGTTTCCACTCTTTTTGTCTCACTGTGTAGAGATTATAATTTATGCTGATATTTGTAAAAAGTTGTCTGTGATCGCAAATAGTGAGAGAGATTAGGCACGTGCGTGATACACTTGAAAGCACGTAAAAGACGTAAAAGAGGAAAAAGGAAGGAGTTTCTCAATTCGACTGTATTTTTTCTCTGAACTTTTTTCTAGGTTAAAGATCACGACCTGTCAGGTCGTGATCTCGTTGTTTCTGAGTTATCCTCAATAATGCGTATTTAACATATTAAATTCCAATGTTCCAACGGGAATGTAAATAGTGAGAATATATGCTAAATCTAGGGCGTAGTCCATTGCGTCCTCGGTCAAGCGGCACTGACGACGGACGCTTTGCCGCGTCCTAATACGAAGTGACTATGCTCACTGCGTGATTGCTTCGTTTATTCCTGTTACACTTTCTGAGTCTTGTTTTCATTTCAGCTCGGATACATTCTCCTCACTTGGATGACTAGATGAGGAAAATTACGCTCACGAGCTGTGAGCGTAATTTTCCGTATCTGTAAATATGATGTTCACAATATAATAATTACATAATTACATTAGTACTTTTGGTATAACATCAATTATATTTTTTTATATCCGTATATCGTATTTTTTATGATAGGGGATTGGAAAAGATAGTGAGAATTACCCCAAAATTCATGTTAAGTAAAAAATAGAGCTATTGAAACGAAAATTTCCTGTGATTTAATTTCCGGGACTACCGATTTGACTAATACCAGAATTTAAATCTCGAATTCTCGGTGAACTAGCTTTTCAGGCATAGTGACGGGCAGATACATACTGATGTGAGGATAAGGCCTAGCGCAGATGACACACTTTTTCTGCGATCGAGTCGGAAGCGGACAAAAAGTCTGCGCGGCGCGTAAAAAGGCTGTGGCGGATATTTCACAGTCTCTACGCATTCTACGTACAGTCTCTCAGTATCTTTCATAAATGAGGTATTCTCCTACATACTTTAAAACAGGGTTAAGTAAAATCATATTTTATTATTTCTGACAGATCATTTTTGAATTAATATCGATACATCGATCTCTCGTGCCATGAGCCCATGACAGACGTTACAAGTGAACGGCAGACTACGGACTAAAGCGTGTGTCATCCGTATCAGCGTGTGTAGAAGTAAACCTACTATTTTTTTAGCGGATTTTTTGTGCGGTATAGTATGACCCGATCCGGCGCAGTCTATGACATCACAATCTTGTGGACTTTTTGTGCGTCTTTTGCGTTACCGCTTCTATAGGTATATTATCACAGACTAAAAAGTGTGTCGCAGATAGTCTATCATTTGCGAGAGGCTTAAAGCTCTTCCATTTA
Source organism: Hypsopygia costalis (assembly GCA_937001555.2). NCBI lineage: Eukaryota > Metazoa > Arthropoda > Insecta > Lepidoptera > Pyralidae > Hypsopygia > Hypsopygia costalis. The sequence continues at coordinate 22,037,517 of OW443338.2, read as the reverse complement.
TAAAGTTTGACACTAATGTACTAATCCGTAAATAATATAATCACTACTTTTTACACTGAACGTGAAGTGCCACTTGTAACAATCTTTTAGATTTAAGTAATCCTTTGGGGTATAAGAGGTTCACGAGTCGAGATCTTAAACATATAGTTTATAATGTAAATTAAAATATAATTTTCATATCAACAAACCGAGTCCAAATCATTTTTTTCATACTGAACAAAGTAACCCTAAGAAACAACCCTTTGTTACTTATTATTTTCAGACAAAAGAGAAGCCTACTAACTATGCTAGTAAAAGGTAACTAATAATCATTTCAGCGAGCTACCAAAGCTTACCTATATAGATTGCAGTAATTAGGGTAGGTAGTTAATTGACTTTTGTGACGATCAAAGTTATGCGACGGAGTGAATCCCATTTTAGCGTCGAAACTTTCCTCGTTTGCATCACGTGGAGAGGGTGAAAGCTTAAGTGCCACTGTTTAAAGCTCACTTCCCTATATGAGGCATACGTACGTCATAGTACCCACATTTTAGGTCTTATTAAATTACTAAGCACAAAGGTGACAAAGGCGTGGATAGCGCGTTGTGATTGATCGTACTGAATAATTTATATTTAATTATCAATGAGGTGCTCAATAGCGTAACTGCACGTGGCAGTCTAAGCGCTCATGCAAGTTAAGCAACGTCGGCCGTAGCCTGTCCATGGATGGGTTTATTTTTCTCGAGCTCCTCCGTGCTTCGGAGGGCATGTTAAGTCGTCTGTCCCTGTTAGTATTAGCGTACTGGCGGTATTGTGAGCGAATGTCTATATGGACGTATTTTTTTTTATACTAAAAAAGAGACAATCATACGACACCTCCCTCACTCGCAGGAACACAACAACCCTCAAGGGAATTGTTATTTGACTGTGGTATTCTGTGAGGTGGAGGTATATGCCCCAGTCGGGTAACTTACAATTACGCTCCCTACCTCTCTTTTCGCCAGAGCTTCGTTTGTCAATCAAGTTTGTCGCGTGCGGGTGAAGTTGGCTTTGGTTCAAAGATGTTGATGAACCACTTACACCCCAAAATTCATTACAAAGGACTAACAATAATGTTTAACTATATTAGAGAAAAAAAAGGACCGGCCAGTTTCTATTTTGTTGTTATAGCCGGTAGTAATTTAACGGTCACTGAGTATTTATTTTTGTCGACTGCGGCTGTGCTACCAGTTTCAATACGAACATAGTTATATAACTTAATAATAAAATGTCATCAAATCAATACAATGTCAAGGGCTATTTATTTTTGGTTTTCAAATACTCTTGAATATTAGGGTGTAAGTGGTTCATCAACATCTTTGAACGAAAGCCAACTTCACCTGCACGCGGTGCACCCTTGCTGACTGACAAACGAAGCTCTCGCGAAAAGAGAGGTACTGACTGGGGAATGTACCTCCACCTCACAGAATACCGTAGCCAAATAACAATTCCCTTGAGGGTTGTTGTGTTCCTGCGAGTGAGTGAGGTCGTCAGAAGGGAAGGAGATGCTGCGTTGGTAGCGGGGGTGGCGGCGCGCGAGCGATATTTTATATTGTGAGCGTTAATATGACTACGGTAGCCGCTTCACATCAGGCGGGCCGTATGCTTGCCTGCCACCCGTTGTAGTATAAAAAAAAACCGGACAAGTGCGAGTCGGACTCGCCCACCGAGGGTTCCGTAGGTACGTAGTATCATTATTAAATTTGATATTTTTCATTATAAATAAGAAATAATGCGTCGAAAAAAATAAATAAAATATATTTTGCAATGTGTACATCAAGCCCTTTCATATGATACCCCATTTGAACTAGTAGTTTCAATTTGAAATTTCGACACTCTATAAAAAATATAGACCCCCTATTTTTTTAGATCTATTTACAAATGTATAGTTTTGAGATTTATTCCTGTACTTGTAGTCTATAACGATGTTACTTGCCAAATTTCATAGTTCTAGGTCAACGGGAAGTACCCCATAGGTTTTGATTCCTTTGAGTGTGTCGAAATATGCGTTTTTTGCTGAATAAACGGCCGTAACTTTTTTCTACGTAAACTTAGCAGTTTGATTTTTTTTTAACTTCATGGGACCGTAGACTTGTGTATACAGTTCAAATTTCAGCTTGATACCTCCACGCATTCTCGACATAGAAATGTTTGACAGACAGACAGACAGACAGACAGACAGACAGACAGACAGACGGACAACAAAGTGATCTTATAAGGGTTCCGTTTTTCCTTTTGAGGTTCGGAACCCTAAAAAGAAGACAAAAAATATTTATCTAATGGCCAGAGGTGCAATTGTTTATTAAAACTATTCAGACTTAGTTGTTTGCTTTGGGAAGCCCGGGCAAAGCGTATAAGCTAAGGAAAATTAAAAACTATACACAGAAGTAATCAACCTAAGAACATCGTTTAGCTTTTATGTATGGCACATATCTTTGGAAATGTGATATCACAATCGAAAAGTTATAACATTTTCATACTGAACTAAAATTAAAATAAAAACGGGTTGCACTCCCGGAGTGCCGGCAGAAGTGAAAACTTGAACATTAACGTTGAGCATTTTTGAATATTTTGGAATGGTTAGATAAATTTCGCACGAATTGCTTTATTTATCAGTATACAAGTACTATCATTTATGTGGTAAATTACAATATTTATTTATTGCGCTATCGTACACAAACATGACAATTTATATTATATTAAAACAGCAGGAGCAGGCGTACATTTTCGCCGCGGGGTAGAAAGAGAGGGGGATATTACTTCCTCTCCTGCGCCGCGTCGGCTGTCTACTTGGCCTCCCAATTTTCGATCAGGCCACGTCTCCTGACGCGAGTTTAACATTTTTTACCCATCCCAAAAAGTGCACAACGTCGCTAAAGAAGTTTTCACTTCAAAAACTCTTCAAATTTCGCCCCATTCGATGGGGTAAAGCGGTCCCTTGGACAAAGTGAATAGGCTACTTACTCCTTGCAATCATCGTAGAAGTAGCTATACGTAATTTTCATGGGCCCACCGGCGTCAATCCGAGCACTGAATCCAGTCCTCTATCGGCGAATCCACATGAAGAGTATGTGGATTCGTGAAGACTAGACATTTTTTGGTAATGGTTCTACATTCTTTTTTGTTAGCTTGTCCTTTTCTTAATGCTTTACCTCTTCCTGATTTTTTGATTTTTTTCTTTTCCGGTTACTTTTCCTTTTGCCATTTTTTTACTATTAATCTTCTGGTATTGCAACTTATCCTCTTTGTACTATTCGCTTCGCCCAAAACGTGTATTTGTATAAACCTATTTTTGCTAAGATTTCAATACCGGCTCAGTGCCACAATAATATCATGAATAATACTCGAAAACATCGTTAATCTACAAAACTAAATAATTCTCGGTTAGCTAGAAACAAATGAAATGAGTAAGTACACAAACCTGTTCAAAAATCACAATAAAAACACTCAAAAAGGTATTTCTTTGTGACCAAAACAATTTTGGTTTGAATCAACTGTCATGGCGTCGTCACAGATCGTGGCAGATCACTCGCCGATGCGCCTGCAACTTGTAACGCCATCTGTTATTCTTTTATATATATGTTTTTTAGAAAAACCGATTAGCCGTTACCTCAGTTATTCGCTTTGCCCGGACTTCTCCATGTTGTTGATAAAAAAAAAAAAAAATTACATCAAGTGTTTCATCCTTCAATGAAATCAATGAAAGGCTCATTTGATGCCCTATATTATATATATTTGCTTAGTTATGATATCCATGGATATCTCCACAATGGTTGTGCGTGTCCAATCATTGTGCGTCATATTCTGGTATTATTTTTTCCACCGACATATTTTCTGTTCATCATCTCCTTCTTTTCATTTATAGATAACATCTGCACTAACTCTCCGTTTCAGATATGTAAATTATAAATTGCCATTTTGTGGCGGCCATCCTATTGGATTAAGAATAATTGCATTTAGATAATCTTGTGTCACGAAGATCACACGATTGCGCCCAATGTTAGCTCAATCTGTACTGGGAAGTGGGTCAAATTTAATTTGCAAGATTTAATTACAGACGCGCAGTGAACCAAAATAAAGCATGTAATATACAAGCAATATTGATTTTCAGTTATCGTAAACGACTCACAATTTCATCGACATTCAGTAAATGTAAGAGGAGCGATCTAGATACGAATAGGTGTCATCTCAGAGGAACGAGAAATTCACGAGGTAAATGCAACGTGGAACGTAGCTCGATCACTTAGGTTTCAGAGCATAAGCGTTAGCGGATCTTAGGTCTGGGGGTAGAGCAATTCGCTCATCGTATAGTTAGTACTATTACTAATAAAGTACGTGAAGCGCCTTTCTAGTAATAGAACTAACTATACTATAATGTGACATTGCTTTTCTTTGTTTGTTAAACAACTCTAAACCTCGTCAATCCACTATTATCCTTTTCAACATTCAAAGCTGGCAGAAACAGAAATAGAAACAGAAGCAGAAGCAAAAGCAGAGGCAGAAGCAGAAGTAGACGCAGAAGTAGAAGTATGAGCAGAAGTAGGAGCAGAAACAGAAACCGTTGATGTTGTAATTTAGGCCCACCCTCAGGGATTATTGTTGGTATACAGAGTGTTTTTCAGTTCAGTTTCAGAGTGTCTCAGCCCTGTTTTTCAGTGCAGGCCAAAAGTGACATCACTGATGCCGATACAAAGGTAATAAAATCAACTATATGTACAAAACAAAATATATAAAAGAAGATCATTTTTTTAATGTTAGTGGCCAGATACAGAATCTTTCAGTATACTCCACTTAACAATTTGATAGATCTTGTAAAACAGGATTATTAATCAGTTTTTCGATATCTTGTTATAGGTTAGAAATAATTATGAGATCTAAATATATGGCAGATAGTAACATTGCATTTTCGGATAGATCGAGTTTCTTTTGTAAACTATTATTGACACTATTTTATTGAGTTCGTCGCTCTGAAATTGTTCCTGAAAGTAAAGCACTTTCACTAAAAAATCATTGAACGAAAATGTCGACGTGTTAAATTCATTTTGATAGCGACATACAAATTTTCGAAAGGACGGCACAATGAAAAATCAATTGACAGTCTCGCAAATTAAAAAGTAACGTGTGGCCAAAGAGTTTCATTTTCGAATGCCATTATAATATATTGATCCTTTCACTTTCTGGATCAGTAATTAGGGTGTGTCTGTACCTGGCGATTGACCATACCCTGCGGTTTAACGAATGCGCTAAAAAAATAGTTCTATATTTGTTCTATCGACATACTTTTCAATATTTATAAAATTTTTACGTTTCAGTATTTATAAAAATTAACTTCAATTGTAATGGTTAGCCAGCGATGTACTTTTAAATTATACTCGTTAGGAAAGTAAAATCAACCTAGGCGATTAGTTCTATGTCAACTCTAATTATATATTTACTTTTTACTCATTCAATTCATTGCATTATCAAAATAAATAATACAAACAAAATGAAAGCTAGGGATGTAAATGAGCATTATCGAATGTGAACTTATTCATGTGCCGTAGGTACATGACTGACATTTGCTTAGAAGGAAGAACATTTGGTTTTAATTTGTGAATTACAACACCTATTACAAAAATTAAATAAAAAATAATAACCAAAACTACTCAATTCATATTCGTCATGGAAACATAAATCTACCTCCATTCCAAGCGAGCGAATTAAATTTACTTAGAAGTACATCGCTAGCTTTCGTTTACGTTTCTATTGTTTATTGGGATAATGCAATGAATTAAATGAGTAAAAAGTAAATATATAATTAGAGTTGACATAGAACTAATCGCCTAGGTAGATTTTACTTTCCTAACGAGTACAATTTAAAAGTACATCGCTGGCTAACCATTAAAGTTGAAGTTAATTTTTATAAATACTGAAACGAAACAAATTACGTCTTAAGTGTATGTCGATAGAACAAATATATAACTATTTTTTTAGCGCATTCGTTAAACCGCAGGGTATGGTCAATCGCCAGGTACAGACACACGTAATTAAGTTCTCAATATCTAGTATGGTTTAGACAATAACCTCACTTATCGTTGAGATCCCTTATCGTTTCCACCGCTGTACATAGGTATGTGTAAATATATTTGCCACGACGATCTCACAAACGGTTCTAAAACTTTCAATGAAATGTACATGTACCCCTGTACGGGGACAAGAAATCGACCTAGCTAGGTCTCTGGGAAAATTCGTTTCTGTTAAAATACGCCGAGTGAAGCTCGATCGTCCAGTTACTTTTCTAAAATAGTGTAAACATTTAATGATATCGTAAAATACACCAAACTGGAATTATCTGTGATATTAAATGGATAAATTTTAATTTATTCATTTAAGTTTATTTTTGTAAATTATAGTCTAACTTATTTTTGGTATGGAAGAGCGGGGTCTTCTAATACAGGCATGTTCGCTTAAAAGAAGACCCCCACCACTTAAACTATGTAAAACAAATGTTAAAAAGAAAATAAATTATTATTATTATGTATCTCTTTTTAATCACGGGTCATGCCCGGTCATTTGTAAGGCGTGCGCGGGGATATGGATCCAACGCGTAGAGGCCCCTTTGAGAAGTTTGATGTAATGTTGTACGCCCGCCGTGACCCGCTCCAGGATATGTCAATGGAACGACATACCCATGAGCAGGTCTCGGCAGGCGTTGAGACTATTGCGAAGTATGATGGAAAATAAATGGGCTATGGAGATGAGATCTGGGTGAACTTAATACCGGGCTATTACAGAAGAGGGACGGACGCCTGCCATAACTGCTTTTATTGCTAGTTATTTGCGGCAGGCGGTGGCTTGCCACTCACTAGATGGGCCCCCGAAATGCCAGGAAAACGGCCGGGGGCAACACCGGTGTGAGTGACTCAGGGATGTCGAGAGGTGTGCTGCGCTTTCTCCGAAGTTACTCGCGGCGTGATGCCCTTTAACACTTCCACCCCTGGAGCATATAGCTCTAGCGGCTCCTCTCTGGACGGCCAATGAAGGCAAGCCAGAGCTGAGAGTCCTGCGGGCCTTCTTGTGTTTACACTCCGACCGATGAAGACACGCCGGAGACGAAGGCCCTGACCGACTCTCTGGAGACTCGGGTCCGTGCTGTCGCTACTCACACAACAGCTCGCCACACAAGCTGCCCTGCGGACTTATTATTATTATAAATAATTATTATTATTATTATAAATAATTTAAAAGTTCTATATTTTTTTTTACGATAAATAAACGCATAAATAACAGTTATGCGTTTTTCTCAGGAGATTATAGCATAGGGTTCTGCAAAAAGCGTGTGAAGAGGTTTTTACAGGGTCGGCAACGCGCATGTGATGCCTCTGGTGTTACAGGCGTTCAAACGCTACGGTAACTGCTTTCCATCAGGCGTGCCGTATGCTTGTTTTCCATTAGTGGTATAAAAAAACATAAGTAGCTGTCATACAAATTACTGATTAATGCATACAAAATTACAAAATACGTACGTGTGACGTTATAAGTCTAATAGTATTTTGTATGGGCCAGATTAGAGAGTTTTCGGAAAAACAGCGTGAAGTATTATGCTATCGAAGTAATTCCTTCACCTTTAATTATATTACTGTGACATCCTTAAATAACAAACAGAAAAAATACATTGTGCACATACCTAACATGTTTTTGCATGTATTCTATCTGCCTCCACAGTGGCAAGAAGAAAGCAAGGTAATTGCCCGGCATTCGCTTCAGTTCCGCGTCACTTACCATCGCAGCAAGATGTGTGCGCTAATCAATAATTATTATTGAAAAGTTGTAGATTAAATTTTCCTTTTAAGCCTTTTTGTGTGTTCACATTATTTTCCTTTCTTTGCGTGCTGCATGCGTAGCTCTTGAGTAATAGCGTTGTAGCTACTTTTTACTGCCACGATGTACGCCTATAGCACGTCTATTAATATAGGCATATACCATAATGGATGGCAGGCTGGTAAATGTATTTCGCTCAGTTTCATGGAAATGTAGGTTCCAACATCCACTGAGCGTGGGAGGCCAGAAAGTTTGCTGATTGAAATACCAAGAAAACCAAATATCGCTGAAGTGGAGAGCTAAAGGTCAATAACTGGTAAAGAGATTGTGTTGCCACCTGTCACATAACCACAGCGGCCAGTTGTCGTGTAAGTTGTCATTTTCGGAAGTTGTCATTTTCGGTATGTGTCATTTTCGGAAATTGACTTTTTTGGAAGAGAGGTTTTAGGAAGTTGTCGTTCTCAGCCTGAGGGGAATTTCCATATTATAACTCAACCTAACTTCGTTTCCGTCATGCTGATTAAAAAAAAAAGAACGAGCTGACCGAGAACAGGCGGCCGGCATTTATAATGAACGGACAAAAAGATCCGTTCCTATACTTGTTTTATTTATTACTTTTGGTGCAGAACCAAAATGTATAAATAATTGCTGCCTCATTTTATGAAATTTCCTTTTTTGTAATGCAGATATCCCGCAGAGAATGGGTGGGTCAGGGAGGTCGCCCCGCTCGGGCCTAATGGCCCCGTCGCAAGTCAACAAGGCGAACGTGCCCGGGTTCCCCAATTAACACGTACCTCCTGAAGAAAGTAAACATGGTTCGATATACATTATATATTCTGCGGTTCGATTGACTTCGCCGATTCGCCCGCCCAGTTTTGTTTTATGTGAAAAATATGAATATAAATAATAAATAAATATTTTCTGGACAATATACACAGCGCTATCTAGTCCCAAATTAAGCGAAAAGCTTGTGTTATGGGTACTAGACAACTGATAAATGTACTTAAATACATTTTTTTTGTAAACACATACTTATAATACATAGAAACCACCCAGACCAAGACAAATGTTCGTGTACATAAATGTTTATCTTGTGCGGGAATCGAACCCGCGACCTCGGAGTCAAAGTTGCCATTGCTAACCATTCCAACACCGAGCTCGTCAATATCTTACGTAATGAATTGGTTAGTAAAATTTGCGGTATTTTGTAGTGTAATACTTACCTAATAGGTAGGTGGCACCACACTACGACTTTACAGCAGTGAAAATATAAAAATGCAAAAATTCGTCATCTGGTAGCTCAATTGGAAGAGCACTCGACCGGTCATCGAGAGGTCCTGTGTTCAACTGGAAGAGCACTCGACCGGTCATCGAGGTGTCCTGTGTTCAATTGGAAGAGCACTCGACCGGTCATCGAGGTGTCCTGTGTTCAATTGGAAGAGCACTCGACCGGTCATCGAGGTGTCCTGTGTTCAATTGGAAGAGCACTCGACCGGTCATCGAGGTGTCCTGTGTTCAATTGGAAGAGCACTCGACCGGTCATCGAGGTGTCCTGTGTTCAATTGGAAGAGCACTCGACCGGTCATCGAGGTGTCCTGTGTTCAATTGGAAGAGCACTCGACCGGTCATCGAGGTGTCCTGTGTTCAATTGGAAGAGCACTCGACCGGTCATCGAGGTGTCCTGTGTTCAATTGGAAGAGCACTCGACCGGTCATCGAGGTGTCCTGTGTTCAATTGGAAGAGCACTCGACCGGTCATCGAGGTGTCCTGTGTTCAATTGGAAGAGCACTCGACCGGTCATCGAGGTGTCCTGTGTTCAATTGGAAGAGCACTCGACCGGTCATCGAGGTGTCCTGTGTTCAATTGGAAGAGCACTCGACCGGTCATCGAGGTGTCCTGTGTTCAATTGGAAGAGCACTCGACCGGTCATCGAGGTGTCCTGTGTTCAATTGGAAGAGCACTCGACCGGTCATCGAGGTCTCCTGTGTTCAATTGGAAGAGCACTCGACCGGTCATCGAGGTGTCCTGTGTTCAATTGGAAGAGCACTCGACCGGTCATCGAGGTGTCCTGTGTTCAATTGGAAGAGCACTCGACCGGTCATCGAGGTGTCCTGTGTTCAATTGGAAGAGCACTCGACCGGTCATCGAGAGGTCCTGTGTTCAATTGGAAGAGCACTCGACCGGTCATCGAGAGGTCTTGTGTTCAATTGGAAGAGCACTCGACCGGTCATCGAGGTGTCCTGTGTTCAATTGGAAGAGCACTCGACCGGTCATCGAGGTGTCCTGTGTTCAATTGGAAGAGCACTCGACCGGTCATCGAGAGGTCTTGTGTTCAATTGGAAGAGCACTCGACCGGTCATCGAGGTGTCCTGTGTTCAATTGGAAGAGCACTCGACCGGTCATCGAGGTGTCCTGTGTTCAATTGGAAGAGCACTCGACCGGTCATCGAGAGGTCTTGTGTTCAATTGGAAGAGCACTCGACCGGTCATCGAGAGGTCCTGTGTTCAAATCCCACCTAGACGGGTAAAGAGATTTTTTTCATTTTCTAAAATATTTATAATATTCTGGCAAATTGGTTGAAATCAACTATTTAAATACTCGTAATTATTATTTATACCTTCTTTCACTATGAGATGCTTTAATAGATTTTCGTCAATATCAAAGGGTACTAACAGAATATCAGCCTTATGAGTTGGCATACATGGCACACTGGGACATGGATCTATGAGTAGAAGGGCTTATGCTACTGTGCACAAGATGTCCTAAGCAAGTGCTAACGACATAGATTGACTTTTTTATTCAGTACTGAGCTGTTGATCAATCTTTCACATCTGGGTAGAAGCCGTTTCCTTGTAAAATATTTTATGATAACAGAAATCGGCTATAGCGTCTCCTTTCTGCTCATGGTTTCATGGTCCGAAATCATTAGTGAGCTTATTTCTATGTCACGAATAAACATCTATCTCGTCGACAACCCTTATTCATCCCACTGCTAGGTTACGGATCTCCCCTCAATCGAAGGCGTTTAGAGCATACTCCACCACGCTGCTCAACTGCGAGTTGGCGGAGGCCAATGTTTTCAAGCCGCCTGGAGGCCACTGACTTGACTTAACGACTATCATCTAATGACAACAGCCGGGAGCGACGGCTTAACGAACACGAGATAAATAAACCGATCAATGGACAGGCTATGGTCGACGTTGCTTAACTTACGTATTCGATTAGACTGACACGCGTAACGACGCCATCAAACTCCTCATTCTATCTATCGCTATTTAAAATTTACAGTTTCTGTAATTAACATATTTAAAATATTATCCATTATCTTTCTCACATATTACATTTTTATAACTTCGGTTCAAGAGTATACGCTGCACGATTTTAATATTGAAATTCCAATTTCGTTTCACTTCATTCACACAAACCTATTGAAAAGATTGATGAATTTTATTTTTCCATTTTATGAAACTGCTGTGAAGTGTATTTTTAGCATACCGGAAGGTGTCAATATAATACAAATTTTATTTCATCATATGGCAAATATTTTTATCAACCTTCACTTGTTTAATTGCATCGGTTTTCCGGATTTATTGGAGTTGATTTTCGTTGAATAATGCTATGTACTCGTACATCTATATACCTTTAATGCAATGAATAATTCATTCATTCATTCATTGAAATATTCTAATACTGCCAATATTAACTAAGAAAGAAAATATATTTATATACTCTCATATTGAAATTTAGAGATTGAAAATCTAAACACAGATTCTTAATGTCAGTCTTTTACAGACAAGCCATCAAAATAAATTTAAAAAGTTAAATTGATTTTTAATAATAGAAAATAAATTTAAATTGATTTGCAAATGCATTGCAATTTTGCAAAAATCTTCTACATAATCTGTGAACTCGGCGTCACGCATGCGCAGTAATGCGCACCATGCTCCACCACGCATGCTCGATCTGCAAATGGATTTATAAGTAAGAAATAAAGCTGTTAAATTAACTTCATGGCTTAATTTTAAATATTATTATCATCTATTTCATGAGATTAGATAAAGTATTGTATGAAACTGCACTTAATTAGGTCTTAAAATACTCGTGTGACGCTATTATCACATTCGCCTTCGGCTCATGTGATAAACTCACACTCGTATTTTAAATATCCTTATTATGCAACAGTTTGTTATACTACTATTAATTAACACCACAATATGAGGAAACAATACAGAATAACATTTTAAATATAACCTTACATAACTCATTCATGATGCTAATTTGGCCATCGCTCGGCATTAGTGCTGTGTATTAGCGCCGATATTCTGCGATATTATGTGCAACATACACGGAAAGTATAAATAGAAATCAGAGAGAAATAAAGGACTTATGCCATATTACCACTTAGATTTGATCAGAAGAAGAATTTTACCGGCGGGTTATTATTTTATTTTATTTTTAAAATTACAGAAGTAGGGGGACCAGGGGCACAATACACTGTATTACTATGCTGTGCCAGGGGCCTACTATAAAAAGAAAAAAAAAGGAATGGTGTCATGGGTCACCAGTTTATTATAAAACTATTAATTTTAAGTTCTATTTGAGGTATAAAGAAAGTAATTATTTGGGTATATATTTTTATTATGATTTTTTTATCGATAAAAAAAAATATATAAAATGAATAAAGTAAAAAAACTACTTTACAAAATTATCATAACACCTTTATTTTGTTTATCAGCACACATATCATACATAGATATACATAATAAAAATATTACGGATTTTTTTTTTAACGTTACGGACGTTTTTTGCCGGCAAGGATACCCCTCCGCAACGCCCCTTATGGTTCGTTCCAAAATAAGTATACTTGTCAGTAATATTCAATTTCAGCATTATCGATACCTACAAATGTTTTAATTGAATTCAAAGGGCTTTGACGGTGAAACTTCGGAAAAGTTCTGCATGACTTGTTGGGCTTGTTCGATAAACTCTTTCAAAGCTCTGAATCACTAAAATGTGTATTGTTGAGTAGATCGAAAATAACCTAAATACAAATCGATCGCGCTATTTAAACGCTCACAGATTACATAAAGGCTCTTACGGAGAAGGCTGGTAACGGATCAGCGACCCCTTGGTGTTGCTGATCTCCATGGGCGGTGACAATTGCTTTCCACCAGGTGACCCACATGCTCATTTGCCCCCCTCTAATATAAAAAAAGATGCAGTACCACAGAGTCACAATACAATGTGTCCACCTTTTGAACGCTGACGAATTTGAGGCTTGGTCAATTTTTACGTGTAAATTAGTGTCAATATTTTGACGAGCTCGATGGCGTACCGGTCAATGACGCGGCTTCGACACCAACGCTCGTGGGTTCGATTCCCACACAGGACTAACATTTGTATACATGAACATGTCTGTTTGTCATAGTCTGGTTGTTTTCTATGTATCATAAGTATGTATTTACAAAAAAAATGTATTTACGTATGTTTATCAGTTGTCTAGTACCCATACCCATAACACAAGCTTCGCTTACTTTGGGGCTAGATGGCGCTGTGTAATTTGTCTGTTAATATTCATTTATTTATTTATTATTTATATGTAATAGATACAATAGCTAGGTGTGTAAAAATCAGCCTGATACGTCTGTCAGCCAGCCTGTTTCACCGCAACCAGCTTGTTTAAGCCAAAACAGTAGACTTTGAACGGCTTGCAAACATTGAACTCCGCAAAACCGCTGTTCAGTAGCGTGGTGTAGCATGGTCTGTACCCTTTCAATTAAGTAGAGATCAGTATCCCAGCGGTGAGATGAACACGGGTTGATTAACGAAAGAAAATTTTGGGGTAGGTAGGTATGTACTCGTTATAATATCTGTACGGTCTATTGATGCCTGTACACACCTTTGAATGATATTTGATAATTTGATATGAAATAAATGATAGGCTGCAGGACTTGTGGGAAACTGTCTGTATTATTTCAACTTATAATTATGTGATTGATGATGATGATAATTGATTGATATAATTGATAGGAGCACGTACGACGCGTTGCGTGGCGAATTACGAACTAAACTTAAAATATGTATAAATGTTGCACATAGCGTAAAGTGCTGATACATCGAATTGTGCGGTTGCATTGCACCGTACAATATCTTTGATAGAATATATAACATAGAAAGACAAGAATATATATTTTTTTAAACAAGCTTTTATTAGTTGTAATAAGAATAACGTGCAGAACATGCAAAGCCTGCCTGCAAACGAATGGAAATCATAGGAAAGGCATACCCGGACCTGAAGGACTACCTACAGGCTCTTTCCAATTATCGGCATACTGAAGCATCGGAAGTTCATAGAACAAGTCTCCAGCCAGGCTGGGGAGAGTGACTATTTATATTGTAGTGACTATATAAAGGATTAGGGAGAGCACAAAAACTCCATGAGGGTCGACGTGTCACCGGTGCTGCAGCACTGAACCCACTCTATAAGATAAGATAAAATAATAAAAATGACAATTAAACTTTACTTATTGCGTTGCGCTCATCGAGCTCTTTCATTTGATACCATGAAATGGTATAGAAATTATAAATCGCCACTGTGGCCGCCATATTGAATTAAAAATGCCGGCATTTCACGAGCCTGGTGGTCGAATCCCTGCACAAAACAAATATTTGTGTGAATGAACACGGGTGTTTGCCTTGGTCTGGGTGTTATCTATTTATTTACAAAAAAAAAATGAAAGTGTAATATTATTTACCCATAGCACAATGTTTGGTTAATTTGGGATAAATGGCAGTGTGTAATTTGTCCAGGATATTTATATTTATATAGATGGTCGTTTGTTTGTTTGTACTCGTAATATCTTTATTGTACATAAAATAAATTTACAACACAGTAATTTAAAGGAAAAGTACAAAGGCGGACTTATCCCTCACAGGGATCTCTTCCAGCCAACCTTGGAGTATCTGAGAGGATTTCTTGAATAGGCAAGTGGAGTACCAAATACTTACACTTATTAATACATATGTACATACATAAATAATACAATGTTATTATAGAAGAAGAATATAATAAACATTGTGCAAATTAATAAACTTATACCGTCTTCAAATCAGGATTCAGCAAAGAACCTTCCCAGCGCTGATTGAAAACAATTTAAAGATTTAGCTCTCCTGATCTCAACAGTCAGTGAATTCCATAACTTTGCCGCCTTTACGGTCGTGTATTGTCACGAGAATCAGCGTTCGATTGAGCTGAAACTTGGCACATTTCAACTCATTCAGACGCTGGAAAATGGATTTAGCTTGCAAGATTGAGGATGATTACAGCTGAAACCTAGGGCCCTACCACCGAAGCTGAAGCCGATTACCGTCGAAAGTTTTGATTCGAAAAATAGGTCTTACGTTTCAGTACTTTATTGACAAACATCTTCAGCTTACGAGTAGTTGGTAGAGCTTTAGAGTTACTACCAACTAAGCTAAACGTAAGTACCAATACAGTATACCAATACAATAAGTTTTGGGATGTAAATGGTTTATCAACATCTTTGAACCAAAGCCAACTTCACCTGTTCGTGGTGCACCCTGCTGACTGACAAACGAAGCTCTGGCGAAAAGAGAGGTAGGGAGCGTAATTGTTAGCTACCCGACTGGGGAATGTACCTCCACCTCACAGAATACCGCAGCCAAATAACAATTCCCTTGAGGGTTGTTGTGTTCCTGCGAGTGAGTGAGGTCACCAGAAAAGAAGGAGATGCTGCGTTGGCAGCGGGGGTGGTGGCGCGCATGTGATATATTATGTTGCGAGCGTTAATACGGTTACGGTAACCGCTTCACATCAGGCGGGCCGTATGCTTGTCTGCCACCCGACGTAGTATAAAAAACAAAAACCTTAAATCTAAGCTGAAGTTAGATTTTCGTAATCATAAAATCAGATGGGAATCTAGCTTTAACTTCGGCGGTAGGGCCCCTGGTGAAACAGACGTACCTACTTAATTCCTAAGTGAATTAGAAAAATCACGGCACAGCAACAAAATTTCCACAGCAAATATATACTCGTGACTCGTCAGAATTATTGAAACTTACAGGGAAATTACATGGCGTAACTTTTGGGCTTTAATTTGTAATTGAAAGTATTATTTTCGTGACGTTTTCACGAGGCGGGTTCAACTAATTGCGATTCCGAGTGGATCTTTGAGTTGGGACTTAAACTGGTTATAATGTCCGCCGTATCCGAATCACGTACGGAGTTAAAGCCCCAGGGTTTTCCCGTCGCGGCTCCGTTGTTTTTGACATTTCACCGAAGATAACTGGCTTAAATTTTGATGGCTAATTCACGACAAGACAATAATAATAAGATAGATAAGTATTTGTATAAGTTGTCGTAAACATGAGGACAAAATATTTATGATTGGATAAATATGAATAAAAATTTGTTAATGCTTGTGTAAACATGAATAAACAAAGAAAAATATTTTATTAGCCACAAGTGTTAGCCGATCTATCTAACGTTCGTTACGCTACGAATTACACTTGGCTAGGGGGTCTTTTTATATAAACGTTTGACAGCTTGTCTGCACTTATCTGCACGATCAAAATTGGACATTTAGATAATTATCTTGTGAATCTAAGGTGAAATTTTGTGCAATAGTGTACCAGTATTATGCTGACATTTTAAATAATTGATTGTTGTACAACTCGTATTTCAAATCGACGCCGCAAAATAAACTTTATATTTAATTTTAACAATGCGCTATTACATTCGTGCACTGACTGTGATTGTTTCCTTCTATATGCGTTTAAGTATGTGATAAGTAAAATATAGTATATTAGACAAATAAAGAATTTACGAAGATTTTGTATAGGATGTATTGTTTGTATAAGATTTTGTATTTTGTATAAAATAATTTACGTTTTACACTAGGGTTGAATAAGAATACACTAGGCCATCGATATTTTATTCAATTGTTATTGACTATTACACATTAACCGAATATGTATCACTGTTGTATGCTACCTTAAGTTATAAATCATGGCTGGTGGAATCACACTAATATTATAAAGGCGAAAGTTTGTGAGTGAGTGTGTGTGTATGTTTGTTACTTCTTCACGTCTAAACGGCTGGAGAGATTTTAATAAAATTTGGTATGGAGTTAGCTGACACCCTGGATTAACACATAGGCTACGTTTTACTGCGGAGAAAATGTCTTATTCCCGTGGGAAATCACAGTAAAGTTTGTATGGGGAAACAAGATTAGTTGGACTATTATATTCGAAACTTTACACGAGTACTTTCTATAGATAAATGAGTCAACACGTGTTTCAGGATTTTTTAAAATTCAACCCCTAAAGGCTTAAAATGGGATGAAAAAGTCTAAAAATCGTCATGCATATTGTTTTTATAATCACACTATCACACTAATATTATAAAGGCGAAAGTTTGTGAGTGAGTGTGTGTATATGTTTGTTACTTCTTCACGTCTAAACGGCTGGAGAGATTTTAATAAAATTTGGTATGGAGTTAGCTTACCCTGGATTTGCTTCTAAAAATGTGAATAGTTGTTATTTCACGTCAGTACACAATTTATTTTCCCTAATAAACCGCGTGTAACACCGCGGGGCACAGCTAGTACATACATATTGCACTAAAGTATCATCTTTAGGTTCATACGTAATTGCCTAATACGAGTATGTCAATTTAACCTATCTTTAGGTAGATTCTGCCTATTGGTATGTGATACTATGTAATTTTATGTCATCTTTCAGATTCCTCATTAACTCGGATAATATGAAGTTATGGGCTTAGTTCAATCAACTATGCGAATATGATGATCCGAATTAAACTTACAATAAATAAATATGCATATGCACTATGTTTTGAGAAAAAAAATATTCCAGATGCAAAAGCGGAGCGAATTTTGATGCAATCTGCATTTACAACGAAGTCATCTGCAATTCAAATAAATATTTAATAAAATGTCTTTCGGCTATGCGGATTATAGCACAGTGAAAGTAAGATACACTGAGCAAGGAAAATTTACTCTGGATTGCATCGATGAGTACCGAACAAAAATTGTGTCTGAGATTGAGACACCACTTGGACACGACGCGGATTGAGGTAGATTGAATTAGGTACAGCTAAATCCCATAAAGACACAGGTTCGCGCGTTTACCGCTAAGAAGTTCCTATTTGTCTTAACTCCTAGATTGAAAGGTGCTCCCCTTAGTGTTAGTCCTAGCATTGGCATCTTGGGTGTCGTCATATCGAGTGATGTTCAGTTCCGCGGCCACTTGGTCTGCAAGGCGAAACTGACTTCTAGGAAGATTGGTGTCATCAATAAAGCCAGGTGGTATTTTTCACCGTGACATCGCCATCAATTCTATAAAGCCTAGGTTCGACCTCACATGGAATACTGTTCGCACCTCTGGGCCGGTGCATCCCAGTCCTTCCTTGCTCCATTTGACGAATCAACGTCGAGCAGTGCGAATCGTCGGTGACCCAATGAACTTGGATCGACTGGACTCTCTTTCTCTACACACATAGAGATGCAGCGTCTCTTTACCTTCTATACAAATTATATCACGGGGGGTGCTAGGATGAGCTGTTTCATTTAATACCGGCCGCTGATTTCCACTATCGTACAACTCGACATAAATTTAAATTCTATTCATCTTGATAATTAGCATTCTAGTACAGTAAGTTTCCTAAGACATTTTATACCACGATCGGTGAAACTGTAGAATCAACTTCCCTCAGCGGTATTTCCGAACAATTACAACAAGGGAGCCTTCAAGAAAAGTGTCTATATTTTCCTTAAAAGACTGGCAACGGATCGACGACCCCTTCGTGTTGCTGATTTCCATGGGCGGCGCTGATTGATTGGGTAATGGTTTCCGTAGTTATATTAACGCTCGCAAATTGCAACATAAAATATTGCAACCATCCCTCGCGCGCCGCCATTCACAGAAACACAACAACCCTCAAGGGAATTGTTATTTGGCTGCGGTCTTCTGTGAGATGGAGGTACTTTCCCGATCCGGCAGCTTAGAATTATGCTCGCCCTACCTCTCCTTCACCAGAGCCTCATTAGTCAGTCAGTAGTGTGCATCACGTGCAGGTGAGGTTGGCTTTGGCTCAATGATAGTGGTGATCCACATACACCCAAAAATCAAGTCGCAGATTTAATGATAATCTACAGCCAATTAATAAAATATCCAAATTTAGAAAAGTTTTTTTCTATTTCACGTCAAGAAAACTGAAAAGTTTCGATATCAAATCAAAAATCAATATCAAGTTGTTGTCAGTGCTCGGCACGACGAGGAGGTGGCTCCGTTTGAGATCGGAACTCGAATTTCCCGACAGTAGATAAGTGACGAGCTCGTTTGCGTCGTTGCGCGTGTCAAATCGAACACGCAAGTTAAGCAACGTCGACCGTAGCCTGTCTGTAGATGGGTTTATTTTTCACGAGCTCTGCAATGCTTCGCAGGGAACGTTAAGCCGTCGGTCCTGGCTATTGTCATTATAGATGATAGTCGTTAAGCCAAGTCAGTGACTTTTAGGCGGCTTGAAAACACTGGCCTCCGCCAACCCGCAGTTGAGCAGCGTGGTGGAGCATGCTCTAAACCGTTTCAAATGAGGGGAGACCCATATCCCAGCCATGGGATGAATAAGAGGTAACGACAAAGTAAGTACCTCTCCGCCTTGTCTCCCTGTGCACCTGCCATGTCTTATCTCTGCATCACCCTTAGGTTGAGTGGTAGAGAATGCTTGTATAGCATTAAATCCGCCTGTGTACAATTTTGTGCATGAAGTTTAAATAAAAAAAAAAAGCCAAGTGCGAGTCGGACTCGCCCACCGAGGGTTCCGTAAGATCATGATAAATTTGATATTTTTCATTATAAATAAGAAATAATGCGTCGGAAAAAATAGATAAAATATATTTTGCAATGTGCACATCAAGCCCTTTCATATGATACCCCATTTGAACTAGTAGCTTCAATTTGAAATTTCGACCTATTTTTTATGATTTAACTACAAATGTATAGTTTTGAGATTTATTGTTGTACTTGTAGTCTATAATGATGTTACTTGCCAAATTTCATAGTTCTAGGTCAACGGGAAGTACCCTATAGGTTTTGATTCCCCTGAGAATGTGTCGAAATATGCGTTTTTTGCTCAATAAATGGCCGTAACTTTTTTTTACGTAAACTTAGCAGTTTGATTTTTTTACAACCTCATGGGACCGTAGACCTGAGTATACAGTTCAAATTTCAGCTTGATACCTCCACGCATTTTCGACATAGAGGGTCTTGACAGACAACAGACAGACAGACGGACAACAAAGTGATCTTATATAAGGGTTCCGTTTTTCCTTTTAAGGTACGGAACCCTAAAAATGACATTTTAACAAGTAATAAACTAAGTAAGCTGTCATGTGATTTTAATAACATTAATGTTATCATTTTCTGATAAATATTTCATTAATCACATTGAGACCAAAATAATAACGAAGCTGAATCCAAAAACGCAAAGAAACAGAATCCAAATATTAGTATTTATACAAATGAAACAACAATAAATCATAATAAAGGAAAATAAGAAATAAACACAGGAAAAATTGATATTGCGGTACTCTTGCCGGTTTGTTTGTTTTAATCTCGAGTAAGAATTATGGCCTCACGAAGATACACGGAAAGATTCGAAAAAGTTCACAATTGGTGCGATTTCCCTAGAGACTGGTGTTATACTTAGACGGTCTGGAGTCGGCAGTCGGGACGTGCCTCCCTAACGACTACTGGCGAGTATTGTAACAATAAGTATACAAATACTGTAAATATCCGATACCGAGTAATAACTAGGCATCGGATCAATATTATCATTGATTTTTATTGATGTTTTGTTAAATTGGTATTTTATCTTTAGTAGCTTTAACTAGCTAAGTAGCTTTAATGTTGCCTGCGAGGTTATGTGCAAAAAATAAGGTACCTTTCAGTACTGACGCCAGGCACGTGCAAACAACATTTCTGGCGTCACGTAAAATGTTGCAGAACATTGAGCAGCGTTGCAGATGCAGATTAATAAGAACCGATGCTGAAATAAATATGGCGTGAGTAAAATGTATAAGATAAAAAAATAATTAATATTAGAGGAAGTTTAAAAGTAGCAAGAGCGGATCCCGCCTTCGAGTTAGGGGGGATGGTCCTATAGAAGACAAAACCCTCACTCGGACAATAGGCTTGTGAACCATTTTTTTTTCGATTTGTTATTTAAAGACGTCCCAATAATATAACTAAAGGTGAAAGAATTACTTCGATAGGCTAAATACTTCTCGAGATATGATAACTTTTAAAGATCACAATTTTGGACTATCCCGAAAACGCTCCATACAAAAGGCATACAGTATTATGACGTCACGATACGCTATTTTATATGCATTAAATCAGAAATTTGTACGACAGCTAGGTTAAATATTGCGTTTATGTAGCTAGTGCCGTAACAAAACTTATAGTATTTTTTATTGTTTCTACAATGATAATATTTATTTTTTATAATTTCATACTTTTAAAGTGGACTTTCCCACCAAACTTTGATCGACCATAAAACACGTCGGACATAAGTTATTAAAATTTTGAGATCGCAGATCGTTCTACTTTTATGTATTTTACGTTACTGATAGAGAGTTTTTATAATTTTAAAACATTGGTCACATGTCCATTATTGCGGATTTTCCTAGGCCCATCAGCAGGCCAGGTAGGGGATGGGAGGGTCGTCATGACCCCCATGGTTCATGGGGGTCATGACGTTTTTTGATTGGATCCGTCGTCAAACCTTATTCATTCCACTGCTGGGATATGGGTCTCATCTTAATCGAAGGGGTTTAGAGCATACTCCACCACCACGCTGCTCAACTGCGGATTGGCGGAGGCTTAACGACTGTCATCTGGTGACAAAAGCCGGGACCGACGGTTTAACGTGCCCTCCGAAGCACGGAACCCCATTGGATCCACCGTTGGAAAATAGCACCTTAGCGGGAAATGATGAAAGGATAAAAGCGTAATAATAGTATGGCGGAGTGATGAAAAAGACGTGAAAAGGGAACGATAAATTGGAATCGAATGGATATAATAAGAGAGGAAGGCCAAAAAAGAGAAGAAGTAGGATTGTGTGAGAGATGATATGCGTAAGAAAGTATGGTTTATTGTCTGATGTTTGGTGCCATACACCACACCCAACTGACAATTACCTCAAGGGTTATTGTGATGTTGTACTCTGCAGTAACTCCCCCTGTTTGTATCGCGATCCAACCTATTGTAGTTTAATGTACGACAGACGAAGACCGTGTACCACTTATAGTAGAGTATGTATGCAGAGTATGTACGTGCAGTCATGTTTCTTCGAGTGAGCGAGGTTACTAAGAACGAGTTGCTACGTTGTCAGCAGAGGTGGGGACGCGCGAGCGATATTTCATGTTCCGATGGCTGCGGTAACCGCCTCCCATCAAGCGGCCGTATGATGGTTATCGAGCCAATGTAACTGAGGCTATTTGAGACATAGTAGACCATTCACCCCCTATACATTTTTAGGCCTTTTTTAAAAGTGCCGGTCAATAAAAAAAAGGTTTCATTAGAGCTTTAAGGAGCGTTAATTTGTCAGGCACCAAAACTGTACGATGAATTTCATTTTTCGAACTGTTCGAAACAAATTTTTTTGTTTTTTTCCCACCATTTTTAGAATTACGGTAACTGTATGAAAGTAGCAATCTGTCGAACTTTATTTTCGGGTTTAATCGGTTCACAGACTAATCGCACGATTTTGCTGCCATACTAACTATTGCTCCACATAGTTCTAAACACATGTGCCATTTTGTTTTGTTGGCAGGCACTTTCAAAAAACCCCAAAAAAAATTATTCCATTGGCACAAGACATTGGCACATTACAAAAAATAGCGTCTTAAATATTAGGTTCGGTTATTTTAGATATGTTTATATCATCTTTAGTCGCCAAGTTAGTCGCTCAGTTTTATATATAACTGAGCATTTAAAATTATAAAATTGGGCGACTTGTTACCGCAAAACAATCTCTTCGGCCGTGTAGCTAACCGAAGCTTCGTAACCAGTTATGTACTTTATAAAAGCAGCAAAGGATGTAAACTGCACTGCGCTGTAGTAAAATTTTACTTCAGGGTTAAAATCAGTTTTGCCCTACTGGTCCTGAGTTGATTTCTTGCTATGATTATCATTTCTCAATCTCAAGTCTCTAGATCCTTGGTTCCGAATTACCCTCTCAGGGGTAAAATAGGAATTCTGTAAGGGTAATCAAGCTGATAAAAGGTAACAAATTAGTACAAGCCAATAAAATCTAATCTAAGGAGGGGGTAAAATTAGTTTCCTTTATTAGTCATAGGGGTAACAACATTAAAAAGGTTAGGAAACGCTGCTCTAGATAGTCGTACCCCTCGGCATGCGGACATTGTTAAACTGAAAAAAAAATGTTATAAATATTTAAAAAATGGAAAAGTTCACCTACGCCTAGATGGGAATTCTAACCCATGACCTCTCGAGCGAGTGCTCTTTCTAACTGAGTTACCAGGAAAAAATTGTGATGTTGATGAATTTTTGCATTTTATAATTACTGCTGTGAAGTCGCAGTGTGGCGCCATCTACCTATTAAGTATTACAATACTAAACAAGGCATAGCAGCCCATCGTTGCAGATGAAACTCGACAATTTATTGATAAGACCAAACAAATATTTTTTGTTTTTTTACAATTTTACACAGTCATCTAGTCCAAAATTAAGCGCAAAGCTTGTGTTATGGGTACTAGACAACTGATAAATGTACTTAAATACATTTTTTTTTTGTAAATACATACGTATTTGTATTGGTCTGGGTGTTTTCAATGTATTATAACATTGAAAACACCCAGACATGTTCATGCACACAAATGTTTGTCTTGTGCGGGAATCGAACCCGCGACCTCGGAGTGTGCAAAGTGGCCGTTGCTAACCATTCGACCACCGAGCTGGTCACATTATTATTTAAATAGTTCATTTCGGCCAACTTGCCAGAATATTATATATATTTTTTAAATGGAAAAATTCTTTCGATTTTTATAATATTTCCCTTAGTCGCCTTGTACGACATCCACGGGAAGAGACGGAGTGATTCTATTCTAGTCTGCCGGAAACCACACGGCCTCCCCGCCTAGGTGAAATTCCAACTCACGAATCTACTACATACTTATTTCGAAATCATTTTTAAAAATAATAATAAAGAAATGTTTTTAATAGGTTTGTTTTTTCAAAATCTGAAGACGTGAAGTGGAACGAACCGCAGACGTGAGCTAATTCTTATAACGAACGGAAAACGATATCCCGCCCGTGGGATTTAAGATCAATTGAAAAATATTTTAACCATTATGTGCACAGAATATAAGTGTTGGTCAGCATTAAAAAGGCGCTTAGAAATGTATGTTTAAGGT
Organism: Hypsopygia costalis; assembly: GCA_937001555.2. NCBI lineage: Eukaryota > Metazoa > Arthropoda > Insecta > Lepidoptera > Pyralidae > Hypsopygia > Hypsopygia costalis. The sequence continues at coordinate 22,013,221 of OW443338.2, read as the reverse complement.
ATAAGTGGCTCATCAACATTGAACCAAAGCCAACCACACCCGCACGTTGTGAACCCAGCTGGCTAACAGGCTCTGGCGAAGAGAGAGGTAGGGCATAGCGTATTTTGTAAGCTGCTCGACTGGCGAAGTAGGTACTTCCACTTCAAAGAATACGGCAACCAACAACACATTAGGGTTGTTGCGTCCTGCGAGTGAGTGAGGTTACTAAAAATAAAGAAGTTGCTGCGTTGGCAGCAGGGGTGGCAGCGAGCGTGCGATATTTAATTTTTAGTCAGTATGGCTACGGTAACCATTACACATCAGGCGGGCCAAAATGCTTGTCTGCCACCTTACATAGTATAGGATAAAAAATGTTTATATCTCTGCATTATAATATATTGAATTGTAAGCACAATTCAATATATTATAATGCAGTGTCCTAACTGTAAAACACCTCAATGGCGTCGTTGCGTGTGTCAGTCTAATCGATCACGCGAGTTAAGCAACGTCGACCGTAGCCTGTCTATGGATGAGTTTATTTATCTCGAGCTCTTGCGTGCTTCGGAGGGCACGTTAAGCCGTCGGTCCCGGTTGTTGTTATTACACAACAGTCGTTAAACCAAGTCAATGGCCTTTGGGCGGCTTGTCCTCCGCCAACCCGCAGTTGAGCAGCGTGGTGGAGATTGAGGAGAAACCCGTATCCCAGCAGTGGGTTTGTGGTTGTGTTAGTGGCGATTATGGGTTGATGCCGATGTAGTAACTACAATAATATAAATAATAAATAAATATTGTCAGACAAATTACACAGCGCCATCTAGCCCCAAAGTAAGCGAAGCTTGTGTTATGGGTACTAGACAACTGATAAACATACGTATATACATCTTTTTTTTTTGTAAATACATACTTATGATACATAGAAAACACCCAGACTAAGATAAACAGACATGTTCATGCACACAAATGTTTATCCTATGTGGGAATCGAACCCACGAGCGTTGGTGTCAAAGCCGCGTCATTGACCACTACGCTACCGAGCTCGTCAAATGTGTCGTATTATTACGTTACTGAGTGTCGAATATACTCGTAAATAGGTACAAAACGCGCATAGCAAAGTAATTATCGGATGCTTGACGTAATGTGCTCATAACAACCATAGCAACAGTAGGGGAAAGTTACGCAGCATTGGTATTATAATCTGCAAATTTAATATCTGACATATTTAATACTGCGTTTTTTTTTTCTTCTCAAGAAGCCCCGTCGCCGGAACTGGCACTTAAATTCACTTTCACATTCAAGATAGTGTGATGAAAGTGAATCTAAGCTCTGTGGATTTAGAGTAGTAATGATTTAGATACATGTTCTTGTATTTGATTAGTATGACGTTTCTAAGTGATTTATAAAGTCCAAGGAATGAAGATATTTTGATTTATGAGAAGGGGGCAAACGAGCATGTGGGTCACCTGATAAAAATCACTCACCATCAGCAACACCAAGGGATCGCCGATCCGTTCCGACCTCTCTTTTGCGTCAGCCTTTATCGCTAGTTGACATGGTGCACCACGTGAAGGTGAGGTTAACTTTGGCTCTAAAGATCGTGCTGAGCCATATACATCTTTAAAATATTGAATATCCTATCGTATTGCAATAATATTGAAATATATAAACCCAAGTTCGCCGAAGTCTGTTATTACTAGACCACTAGGATTCTAGCCCACGGGGCCGAAATCGTGCTTGAGCGGAGCGAGTAGCTTCGCTTAGTATATGTTTTCCATTGATTTCAATGGAAAATGTATTTGATGATCATTCCTCAAGGACAATCGGTTCAGTGGTTTTGGAGCCAAGAATGACTTACACTAAGGTTGAGTGGAAGAGATCCCCATGTGGGATATGTCCGCCTTTGTACCGCTTTACTTTACATGTACTCATTCGTTATAATTTGAACAATAAAGATAATACAAACTGACTTTTAGGGGTGTAAGTGGCTTATCAACATCTTTCAACCAAAGCCAACTTCACCTGCACGTGGTGCACCCTGCTGACTGACAAACGAAGCTCTGGCGAAAAGAGAGGTAGGGAGCGTAATCGTAAGCTACCCGACTGAGGAATGTACCTCCACCTCACAGAATACCGCAGCCAAATAACAATTCCCTTGAGGGTTGTTGTGTTCCTGCGAGTGAGTGAGGTCACCAGAAAAGGAGATGCTGCGTTGGCAGCGGGGGTGACGGCGCGCAAGTGATATAATATTATGTTGCGAGTGTTAATATGGTTACGGTAACCGCTTCACATCAGGCAGGCCGTATGCTTGTCTGCCACCCGACGTAGTATAAAAAAAACGACTTTTCGGCGTAAATAAGCGTTTCGCTCGCTTCGCTCGGTCTACCCAATAACAATCACTTACAACATAATGCATTAATAAACGTAATGCTAATTAAATCCAACGACGATGTCTCATTAAGGCATACAATGGCAAGTGTAATTGAGTTGGTAAATGGAGCCAGCGTTATTGAGACGGCGGGGTCATCCATCAAGTGCTGGTAGGCTGGACAGGCCACTTTAGCCTCTGTTCGCCGGACGGGGGAACAGCTATGGACGTAGTTTACTCATTTCCTTGCATACTTTTTATGCGCTTATCAATTTAAGCTGCTGGTATATAAATAACACTATTTCAGTAACATTGAAGTTAATAATAAATCCTTATAACCAATATTTACTTTTATTTTACATCTTGTACACAATTCAGCGTAGTAATGATGTTAAATTATTATTCTGCTTCTATATAAAATTATATACATACACCATATATGTATATATAAAACATCATACACCAATTACGAAAATGGCATCGATTTGAAAATATAACATAGTGGACATAAAATTAGATTCGAGTACCTACTAGAATCTACTGACATTCGTACCTTTTAGCTAATGATCACTACACCGAACACAATAATTGTAGTTTGTCTGTTTGGATATTATTTTAGGCCGATTTCGATATTAATAAAATTCAAATCTATAAATGAGAAATAAACAGTAACAACACTGGAGGGAATCTTTGAATTTGTGCAACAAAAATCAGTAGATGTTTGACAGCCTACGTTAAATGTGAAGCCACACCGGATAAAATGTATTCATAATTTAGTTGATAACTGTCCGCCAAATGAATTATGGAAGTTTTTAAATAGCTTGGGTGTCGGAACTTCTCCTCGGGCTGAGAACTTTGGTCTAAAAGTTAATGCTAGCAAGATTTTGAGATTCCAAGCCATAATAAAGCAGCCCTTACTTCATTTTCCAACAGCAACTTATGACAATTCCCGACGACGTTTTCAATCCTTCAACGATACCTTTCTCCTCTACTGTAAGGAACTTAGAAATTATTAAGGATCTAACACTATCTTAGATTTGGTGCTCACATTCATGAAATTACCCACAAACTTGTTACTTCCTAATATTTTCTACTAGTACTAGACTACTACCACTACTTGCCTGTGGGACGTTGCCTTCTTGGATCCAAGGTATTTTTTCGCGAAACAGCTAATGGGCATACCCGAAAAGCTCCAGAATCAATGTATGAGATTTGTGTCTAGTCATCGTAAATGTGATCATATCACAGATTTTTGCCAAAAACTAAACCGACTACCAACCAATAAGGCTCCGTCGCAATATCTACATTCTCTCTTTTAATTTTATTTCTTATATGAAATAGGGGCAAACGAGCATGTGGGTCACCAGATGGAAAGCAATCGCCACCGCCCATAGACCTGTCAGCAACACCAAGGGATCACCGATCCGTTGCCAGCCTATACTCCTTCCACTCTATCTTATTCGTTGTTATAATCAATTTAAAACTAACTGTATTTTGCTCATCAAGCCACTTCATAGGGGTTAATTTGGAAATCATAAATCGTAATTTTGTGACGGCCGTCATATTCTATTTAAAGTCACGAGATCCAAACCAATGTGCCAAATTTCAGCTCAATTGTATTCTAGTTTTATCCACAACGAAGTTATAGGGGGTCGAAAATGGTCTGATTTGCTTCGAGAAAAGAGTGCCGCTTTTTGCTCGACTTGGCGGCACTGCCGTGCCCTCAGAACTGAGAAGATGGCCAAATTAAACTTGCAAGATTTGATTACAGGCCGCGCGATAAAACTAAATAAAGGCTAGTAATATTTATTTTGGCTTCGCAAATAAAGAACCTGTCACATACGTTTTTCGTAAATATCTAATATTTACAGAAAAGGACCAGTCCCCTTACCACCAACTCTTATTGCGATTCAATAACTGAACGGAATGCTTATTCTTACCAATGAATAAGCGACTCTATTTCAAATTGCATAGAGTCGCTTATTCATTGATATGAATAAGCATTCAATTCAGTTATTGAATCGCAATAATAGTTGGTGGTAAGGGGACTGGTCCTTTTCTGGTAAGAGGGTGAAGGCCAATTGGGTCCTGTTATGCAGACGAGATCCAACCGACATTTTATTACTTTAGAGTTAAAGCTATTTAAAGTTTAATAGGAATAAAAATATCACGGATTATACGTTTTGGAAAGCATATATACGAGTATGACATCAAACTGCTAGAATTTGTTGCGAATATATAAAACTCGATTTGAAGTTTCTCGCTATGTAGATCTCTTAATTTGGCGTAGTTTGTCGGTTGGATATATTCTGCATGACGGGTCCAATTCTCCTAATTATTTTACAGATGGCAGAATGAAAGTTAATCGAATCGAGATTGAATTATGGCTATAAAACATGTACATGATTTCAATATTTAATTATTATCAATTCTTATTGTTCGCAAAATAATTAATACTCGACTAAAGAGTACGCAAGTAGCCTGCATGCAGGTGAAAGCGGAGTGAAACCTGCTACTGTTCCGCTTGCGTACTCGGTTGGTTTACTGAGCGCAAAAGCGGAGCAGGTAAAGGTCCTCTCGTCTGGTTGGTTTACTGGACGAGAGACTCGCATCCCCGTGATATAACCGGAAGGTTGGCACACGGGGCGCATTAGCTGTTAGGTATAGGGTACGTTGTTGGCAAAATAACGTTCTTAGTTTGGTTATATTTCGATATAAACCCACATATTTAAACTTTGAAGTACGAGTATATATCGTAGTAGGTACGAGAATACCAAATTTGAGATTTTTGAGATCGAGACTGGATCAGAAGTGAATTTTGATTATCTACTTTTTAATTACGAGAATTGCCCCTTTGTTACAATTTTCATTTAATTTTATGATACTTATTACATATAGACTCATGCAGCATTAGCATCAGCTCATAATCATCCCACTGTTGGGATACGTGTCTCCCCTCAATTTAAGAGGTTTAAACCATACTTCACCACGTCGGTTCACTACGTCGGTTAGAAGACAAACATAGGTTATGGTTATGTAAATAATATTACATCGGTTTCGGTTACGATAACGGATATGATATTATTTCGGATTATTACATAGTTACGAATAGTTTCAGATAAGGATGTAACTTTTTTAGGAATTGTAAAAGGAAAATTTTTATACCTACAAGGTAAACTTAAAAAAAAAAGAAACATGGTTCAAGTAAATCCAAAATCAGCAAACCACGAGAATCTACTTTTGGACTTGACCGGCTAAAACCTATCACAACGTGTCTCATTTAAATTTCGCCCCTATCGGAAATTATCCTATAAACTTTTATATCGGTTTTGGTTACGGTTCCGGATAGATTTTTATTTCGGATATCCGACAGTTTCGGTTTCGGTTACGGAGCTCCAAAACATCCATAGCTAACACGTAGTAAAATAAGAGAAATTATAATTCGTGAGATTACAATTTACTTATTAAAATATCTTATAAATATTTAAAAAAAATGGAAAAAAATATAAAAAAGTTAATTTGGAAAAATATTTACAATATTCTGGTAAGGGGGCCGAAATCATCTATTCAATTAATAAATATTACAAATATCTGTTTGTAAGACATAAAAACTATAAAGCAATGACAAGGCATATAGAAACAGCCCCCTTACCACCATCTCTTATTGCGATTCAATAACTGAATAGAATGCTTATTCATACCGACGACATAAGCGACTCTATTACTGAAATAGAGTCGCTTATTCAATATTTCTGAAATAGAAATAGAGTCGCTTATTCATTGAAATAGAAATAGAGTCGCTAATGAATAAGCGACTCTATTTCTGAAATAGAGTCGCTTATTCATTGGTATGAATAAGCATTCTATTCAGTTATTGAATCGCAATAGGAGATGGTGGTAAGGGAGCTGAACGTCGAATATAAATATACATTGAAACAGACCAATCGCTAACAACTTCATACACGCCCCTGCATCGCTAGTGTATCAAGAGCTTAAGACAACAGAACAAAATTAGACTTAGTAAATGGCAGACCGTTACAGAGATGGCCCGGCCATCCGTCAAGCGTTAGTCAGCCGGACAGACTACTTAACCACTGTCTGTTGCCGACGCGATCGCCACATTCGATTCTACTACAAATGTCGTCTACGTATATATTATGTTGCTGTCAATTCGTAAAATTGCATACGGTTAGGTATTTTACAAAATGTCGGAGCCACTATTTATCACTCGAGTGAATTCTCGCCTGATGGTGCAGCACCAAGTTCGCATGCATGCCGATTTAATTTTTTTTATACCACTAAAGTGGAACTGCGTTTCATCAGGCGGGCCGTATGCTGAAATATGATGAAACGCAGTTACCGTAGACTATGAACGTCTAAGAATGCCATGCTGTAAGTCTCCTGAGAAAAACTCGCCAGGCAGTTCATTCCACAGCTTGACAGTACGCGGGAGAAAACTTATCTGGAACAGCACCGTACGCGACAGTTAGGCCCCATTGGGGGCGTCGCGCGTCGCATGGGACGTTAGACAGGCGTTGCGTGCAACGTCCCGCGTCATCGCACGCGCAAACACAAACATATGGCAATATACGATGTTGTTCATAGGGATGCGGGACGGGAAAAGTGCGTTGCCCGCCGCTGCGCCCGCGGCGACTCCTCAAGTGTGCAGCGAGCATGGCCACGGCGGCGCACGCGGGGCAACACTCGAGCTGACGTCCGACTAGTTTCTTATATTAAGTAATTCAATTTTTGACATAGAATTTTCTTCTAAAAAAAACAATCATATTGCAACGGCAACTAAGTCTTCTAAATTACGATTTCCAAATTTAGTCCCCGTAAATGAGACTTATGGCTCCAATGTGTGAGGATGAATTCTCTGTAGATGACTAACGGTGCGACTTTAGAAGTAGGCTCTCTCAATTCCTCAATTAATCACAAACCGAACCAAACCTAACAAAACGAACTAATTTTCAAATCAGAATAGTTCACAGATTATTAACAAAATAGATAAAAACAAAGTCCCAAAAGTATCATCTCTTGTTTACATCTTTCACATCAAAACGAAATAATACTCGTAGATCGAGCTGCAGAGGTATATAGACGTCAAAAATATCGGCTAATGAAACGTTGAACAATTGTTATAAATATAAATGACAAAAAAAGCAGGATAAAGTATGTAATTATACAGGTAATAAACATCATTTCCCAAGCTCCAGCTGAGCTAACATACCTCCAGAATTCACCCCTGTGGGAGAGACGTTCAATATTAACAGATTAACTCTGCCGGGTATCCGCCTTCATAAAATAAATTCCAATATTCCCCCCGTTTCTCTCATAACTCTCCAAAGAAACGACTTTAGCCTGAAACTTTAAGGCAAACGATTTGAGAATAAAAATTGCATTTTTACAATGTAAAATTAACTTTTTATTGAGAAATTTACGAGCCGTAATAAAACGAGGTTTATAATTATATAGACGCGTCATTCCATTTATTTATGAGAGTTGTAAAAGTTTAAAAGCATTTTATTTACTAATTAAGTATCAACGAAGAAGGAATAAATTCACCGCATCATGAAGATTCCTATAATTTAAATAAAATTCTGGATTTCGAGTTCTCTTCTTCTTTCTATTATTATTTATATAATAATGTAAGATGTGTCTAAATGCCTACAAGAGCTTACTGGTAGAATATAATAATAAAGAATTTCATTTCAATCTAAGGGCAGCATACTCAATCAAGACGCGCTCGGTGGTCAAATGGTTAGCAATGGCCACGTTGACTCCGAGGCCGCGGGTTCGATCCCCGCACAAGACAAATATTTGTGTCCATGAACATGTCTGTTTGTCCTGGTCTGGGTATTTTCTATGTATTGTATATGTATTTATAAAAAAAAAATGTATCTAAGTACATTTATCAGTTGTCTAGTACCTATAACACAAGCTTTGCGCTTAATTTGGGACTAGATGGCCGTGTATAATTTGTCCTGGAATATTTATTTTATTTATTTATACTCGTTGATAGGGCTGATCAGGCTAAGCTTTGCTGCGAAGTAATGACTGCAGACTCACATAGATCCTCAAGTTGTTGCTGATGCCTCAAGACTGCAAAAGCTTTTAAAATCTTGGAATATGTAAAAAAAGAATTAAGTAACTAGATAAATAATTATCCTATTCTATTCTGAACACAGTATCTTTATACAATATAACTCTAAACCCGTGTCAGTCTAATCGATTACACAAGTTAAGCAATTTTATATTATATATTTCGTGTTGCGAGCTTTTACATGGCTAAGGTAAACGCTTAACGTCAGGCGCGACGTATGTTTGTTTGCTACCCGACGCAGTATATAAAAAGGTAACGCCGACCGTAGCTTATCCATGGATCGGTTTATTTATCTCGAGCTCAAACCGTGCTTCGGAGGGCACGTTAAGCCGTTGGTCTTAGTTGTTGCAATTAGAAGTCAGTGGTTTTTGAGGCACTCATGGTTTTGAGGCACGAGTGCCTCCGCCAACCCGTAGTTGAGCAGCTAATTAAATAAATAAATATCTAAAAAAAAATTTTCTGGACAATTTACACAGCGCCATCTAAATACATACTTATAATACATAGAAAACATCCAGACCAAGACAAACAGACATGTTCATGCGCACAAATATTTGTCTTGTGCGGGGATCGAACCCGCGGCCTCGGAGTCAAAGTGGCCATTGCTAACCATTTGACCACTGGGCTCGTATCCTGATTTAGTTCTAGTTTGCAGTGAAATATTGTATGAATCAGGACATGCGCTGACGAGGGAAAGGTCCCTTTCTTACAAAACGCTGCGTTTGCACAAAACCCGCCCGTTTGTCACGCTGCTACACGGGCAACGACGTCATCGATTAATTAATTTATACTTCGTTGTCAACCCTAATTCATCCCACTGCTGGGATACGGGTCTCCCAAACGAAGGGGTTTAGAGTATACTACATACTTTGACGAGCTCGGTGGCGTAGCGGTCAATGACGCGGCTTCGACACCAACGCCCGTGGTTTCGATTCCCACATAGGACAAACATTTGTGTGCATGAACATGTCTGTTTGTCTTGGTCTGGGGGTTTACTATATATTATAAGTAAAAAAAATGTATTTAAAGTACATTTATCAGTTGTCTAGTACCCATAACACAAGCATTGCGCTTAATATGGGACTAGATGGCGCTGTGTAAATTGTCCAGAAATATTTATTTATTTATTTCTCCAAACAACAACCCCAAAATCCCGACATTTTAAAATGTTACCCATAACACAAGCTTCGCTTACTTTGGGGCTAGATGGCGCTGTGTAATTTGTCTGACAATATTTATTTATTTTATTATTATACTCCACCACGCTGCTCAACTGCGGGATAGCGGAGATTAAATTTACACTTACTTTACTAATATTTTTTACTAGCGCGAGTGCTATACGGCATCAATCTATAATCATCCCACTATTGGGATACGGGTCTCCCTTCAATCGAAAGGGTTTAGAGCATACTCCACCACGCTTCTTAGCTGCGGATTGGCGAAGGCCAGCGTTCTCCAGCCGCTGTTGTCATCTAACAACAGCCGGGACCAACGGCTTATCGTGCCCTTCGAAGCACGGAGGAGCTCGTGATAAATAAACCCAACCATAGACAGGCTGCGGTCGACGTTGCTTAACTTGCGTGTTCGTTTGGACTGACACGCGCAACGACGCCATCTAGCTCCTCAACATTTACCAAATATAGTTTAAAGAAGTACAAAATTATTATTATTTAATTATTATTATTTAATTATTATTATTTAATTATTATTATTACTTTTAAATTATTATTTAATAGTTGATTTCGGCCAACTTGCCAGAATAATATAAATATTTTAAAAAATGAAAAATTAACCTAGGTGGGATTTGAACCTACGACCTCTCGATGAGCGGTTGAGCGCTCTTCCAACTGAGCTACCAGAGCTACCAGGAAAGTTTGTATTGATGACGAATTTTTGCATTTTATATTTTACTGCTATGAGTCACAGTGTGGCGCCATCTACCTATTAAGTATTACACTACTAAACTAGGCATTCATTAAACATAATAAACAAGCGCACAAAATTAGATGGCCCACGAGCATTTTTGACGAACACAACATATTCGATTTTTATCAACGGTATAGATATACAAACTTTTAGAAATAAAACAGCATTATCACTGTAGTCCACACAACATTTAAATACCTATTTTAATAAAGAACCTAGCTGCAATAAAATTACAATGAAACTAGAAAAGGAACAGTGTTATCCAGGCGTCCGTCGCTCAGGTGTGACGTCAATAAATTAGCTTCTATAAGTTCTACTTTCTTATGAAAATAAGTAAAGCTATAAAAAGCTGAGCTGAGATTACATAGATTACAAATAACGGTTCTCTTGAGGGCTGTTGTGTTCCTGCGAGTGAGTGAGGTCACCAGAAAGGAAGGAGATGCTGCGATGGCAGCGAGGGTGGCGGCACGCGAGCGATATTTTATGTTGCGAGCGTTAATATGGCTTCGGTAACCGCTTCACATCAGGCGGGCCGTATTACATGCTTGTCTGCCACCCGACGTAGTATAAAAAAAAAAAAAAAAAAAATGACTGACAATTCTAACAACGCACTGACTATTTACTTTTATCGGGCTGAAATTCAACAACATACAGGTAGGATCAACATATCTCAAGATTTGTCCTGAGCTCTCACTTCGCCAGCATTGCGGCTGGTTTTTAGAAATCTCAGGACCTTCAGAATTTTTAATAAATAAATAAATATTTATGGACAAATTACACACTGCCATCTAGTCCCAACCTAAACAAAGCTTGCAATATGAGTACTGCCCCCATAGCCAAGTGTATTTCGTAGCTTAACGAACGTAAGATAGATCATGCGACATTTGTCAATTCTCTTACTGAAATGTTCGATTTTGACAAATGTCACGTGATCTATCTAACGTTCGTTACGTTACGAATTATACTTGGCTAAGGGGGCTGGATAATTTAAATAATAGAGAAATCCATTTTGACGTGAAACGTCCTTAAAAACTCTCAAATTCATACGGGTACCAGAGGCCCTACCGGCAAAGCTGAAGCCGTTACCATCGGATTTTTTTAAAGCAAATATCAAACTTCAGCTTAGATTGGTGGTAATTGTGTTTAGCTTAGCTAGTAGAAACCCTGGAATTCTACTGATTGAAATGAAGATGTTTGTCAATAACTAAAACGTAAGCCCTATTTTTCGAATCAAAATATGGTAGATCATGTGACATTTGTCAAAATCGAACATTTTAGTATGAGAATTGACAAATATCACGTGATCTATCTAACGTTCGTTACGCTACGAATTACACTTGGCTAGGGGGGCAGGTCAGAAAACTGCACTGTAACGAATTGGTCTGTACGTCTTACCGTAATAATTAAAAGAACATGAATCGCATGTCCATATGTAGCGTATATAGTCAGCTCGCTGCTTAGACCTTAAGTTTGCATCGGGGCCGGACGGGACGGCGGGGGAGGAACGTAGAATAACGTAAACAACACTAAAAGCGACTCGCTGATATAGACGTTTGACGTAAAAGACATTTTGTATTGATGTATTGTCCTAAACAGAAAATTACAATTGTGTCTACATATTAAGACACTAGCTAGTAAATATAGTGCCGCTGTGTATAGTGAAGAAGTTTAGTCATTTTACTAATGTAGACACGGCCAGATTGATTGACTACTTTAATCACTTTCATAGTATACTATCGTATAGAATTCTTTTATGGGGTAAAACCGCATATATCGGATTAATTTTCGTATTACAAAAGCGTGCAGTTCGCTATATTTACAATCTAGGTTATCGCGATTCTCTGCGTGACATTTTTGAATATATTAACATTCTCACGGTGACGTGGTAATACATTTATGAAACTACTTCCACCCGCGGCTTCGCCCGCGTTAACTTTTTTTTAATAAAACCTATCCAATGTCCTTTCTGATACCTTTGAGAATATCCATACAAAGTTTCATGATAATCGGTTTACTATGATCGGCGTGAAAGCGTTACAAACAAACTCACATTAATATTTATATACCTAGAAAACACTACACGGAGAAAACACTAATTACTCGTATATATATAAAACACCAAGACAAACTGAAATGTTATGCAAGTCTAAGTGATAAATAAGCACTTAGATTAGCCCCTTTTCATGGAGTTTTTCTTAATTGACAGCTTGATATGTTCTTCGGCCAGGCTATAATGATGATGTTCACGTGAGCGGGCCCGCAGACGTTAGCAGGTCTGGTATTTACTTTTTGATACGACACCTGGCCATGCTACGTGCGTAGTACCTACGAGCCAAAGGGACTACGACACGTGTTGCCACATGCTGTAGCGCCCCAGGGAATCTAAACACAATTGCAATTGGATTTTACATTCTGAAAATAGTTCTTCGATTTAGTTCTGTTACAATAAAACAAAACATATGCCTGAACTATAGCCATTTAGTGTTACTGCGCCACACATAATATGATCCTATTTGTTTTTTTAGGGTTCCGTACCCACAGGGTAAAAAGGAACGCTATTACTAAGGCTCCGCTGTCCGTCCGTCCATCTGTCACCAGGCTGCATCTCATGAACTGTGATAGTTAGAGAGTTGAAATTTTCACAGATGATGCATTTCTGTTGCCGCTATAATAACAAATACAAAAAAACAGAATAAAATAAATATTTAAGGGGCTGCCATACAACAAACGAGATTTTTTTTTGTCGTTTTTATAGACAGTGGTACGGAACCCTCCATGCGCGAGTCCGACTCGCACTTGGCCGGTTTTATTTTTTTTTGACGTGATAACGTCTTATAAATCGATGAATGCCGGCTGCACGCACGAAAAAGCATGACTCATTGTTACGTTCCGCCTGAGGCGAGCGTGCAAGCGAGAGCGCGGAAGAAGATATAGAGAGGCATGATACTATGTTTATTATGATGTTGTCACGTAAAATTATCGTCTGTAAATCGACTTTACAGACATGAAATTTTTTTTTTCACTTCTTTCTCTTAAGCTTATAAGTAACTAGCTGACTCGCGGTTATCATTTAAAAGGTGAGCCAATCTTAAAAAATAGACGCATTCCGTCACGGACTTTATTTAGAACTTTTTATAATGAATAATTTCGTCGTATATAGGTAATTGTTGCCTATCTTGAACCGTTTACGCAGCGCACGCAACGGAAGCTCTCAAAAGGAATATTTTTTTCCATTTGAGAGCTTTCATTTTTGCAACATTTTTCACTGGCGCACCGCTCCTATTATCTATAGCCTTCCTCGAAAAATAGGCTATGTAACACTAAAATATTTTTTCAATTCGAATGAGTAGTTCCTGAGATTAGCGCGTTCAACCAAACAAACAAACTCTTCAGCTTTATAATATTAGTATAGATTAATATAAGACTGGAAATAATTAATTATGTGTGTGCTGGAGATACAAACAAATATTTCATTAATTTATTAGTACCTATTACAGCTTAATTAGCAGAGTCCCATAGTCCTCAACTAGCTGTCTGGCTAAGCTAAAAACTTTGTGGCTAACCCACAAACCTAGAATTTCTCTTATTATAAAGTTCAATTTTCAAAAATAACACATCCGATCAGGGGTTCTACTTTCTAACTTAAAGCGGACCAGCGCCTGGAAGATCACACTCGTCTCCTACTACTTCGAACCTGACAAACCAATTGGGCCATACCTGGAGCAGTTGCGGCGGATTGAGCGCGATGCCGGAGCAGGTGGATTGATCCTGGGCGGGGACGCCAACGCGAAGAGTGTCTGGTGGGGCAGCTCTCATGAGGATTCCAAAGGAGAGGAAATGGCTGGGACCTTAAGGGAGCTGGGCCTCCAGATTCTTAACTGCGGTGACGTCCCAACATTCGATACCGTCAGAGGCGGAAAGAGGTACAGTAGCCATGTCGACGTGACGGCATGCTCGGAGGATATGTTGAGCTTGGTGGATGGATGGCACGTCGAGGAAGCACTCACGTCTTCAGACCACAACGGCATCATATTTGACATCCGCATTGCCAAGGCCAAGGGAGTATCGATCGCGAGGACCACCAGGATCTTCAACACCAAAAAGGCTGATTGGGGTAAGTTTCGTGAGAAACTCGCCTCAATCATGCTGAGAGACAGTCTCACCGCTGCACGCGTGGAGGCTGTCGAAAAGTGTGAGGAACTGGAGGTGATCGTGGATGGATACACCCGGGCGATAGGCGAGGCCTGTGATGCCTCTATGCCTAAAAAGAGCAATGCGGGGTCATTTAGGCTGCCGTGGTGGTCGGAGGAATTGGAGGAGCTGAGACGACAGACCAACACCAGGCGACGCAGGATCCGAAACGCTGCGCCGTCGCGTAGACAAATGGTAGTCCAGCTGTACCTCGAACAGAAGGGCAAGTACGAGGCCGCGGTGCGAGAAGCACAAACCCGCAGCTGGAGGGAGTTTTGTGGGAGGCAAGACAAGGAAGGTGTCTGGGAAGGTATCTACAGGGTCATCGGCAGGGTAACCGAGCGGAAGGAGGACACGCTCCTCGAAGTCGACGGGAGGGCGTTGGACGCCAGGGAGTCAGCAGAGCTGTTGGTGGACACCTTTTATCCCGCCGACAGCGGGTTGGACGACAATACAGATCACCGCCAAATGAGAGAACAAGCCCGTACGGTAAACGAACGGGCCAATGATGATCATGACCCGCCGTTTACCGAGAGGGAACTCATGGCGGCTGTATTGTCCTTCAACCCAAAAAAGGCCCCTGGTGCCGACAGCCTCACGGCTGACATTTGCGCTCGGGCCATTGACGATGGCTCGGGATTCTTCCTGGCCCTTCTTAACAAGTGTCGGGCCCTCCGATACTTCCCTCGGCTGTGGAAGGAGGCCATCGTAATTGCTCTTCGGAAACCGGGAAAGGAATCGTATCGCCTGCCCAAATCATACAGGCCGATCGGGCTTCTGTCTGTTTTGGGCAAGATATACGAAAAAATGTTGATCGCTCGCCTCAAGCATCATCTTCTGCCGAGGATTAGTACTCGCCAGTACGGGTTCATGCCACAGAGGGGCACCGAAGACGCCCTCTATAACCTGCTGCACCATATTCGCAGCAAGCTAGACGAGCGTAAGATTCTTACTCTCGTCTCGCTGGATATAGAGGGTGCCTTCGACTGCGCCTGGTGGCCTGCTATCAAACTCAGACTGGCAGAGGAAAATTGCCCTCTGAGCTTGAGACGAACGATAGACAGTTACCTCAGCAATAGGACGGTGAGGGTGCGCTTCGGGGGGGAGGAATGCGCACGCGCTGCCACAAGAGGTTGCGTACAAGGGTCCATAGGAGGTCCGATATTGTGGAACCTCCTCTTGGACCCCCTCTTGTGGCAACTAGAAAGAGCGGGGGTGTACTGTCAGGCCTTCGCTGACGATGTCGTGTTGGTGTTTGACGGAGCCACTGCACTGGATATAGAGAAATGTGCCAATGCCACTCTCGAGCACGTGAGGGCGTGGGGGGTCAGAAACCGGTTAAAGTTTGCGCCGCAAAAGACCAGCGCCATGCTGGTCACGCGCAAACTTAGGTATGACACTCCGCGCCTAAGCATGGGCGGGATGGGCATTGGTATGTCTCGGCAGATCAAACTTCTCGGGTTGACCATCGACGCGGGTCTGACGTTCAATGCGCATGTGGCCACTGTCTGTAAAAGGGCGGTGGACATATATAAGCGCCTTGCGCGTACGGCCCGCGTCGGCTGGGGTCTTCATCCTGAGGTAGTGAAGATCATATATACAGCTGTAGTTGAGCCGACGATACTTTACGCCGCGGCCGTATGGGCACCAGCGGTGAACAAGCTAGGCATCCAAAAGCAGCTCAACAGCGTACAGCGGGGCTTCGCGCAAAAGATCTGCAAGGCCTACCGAACGGTCTCCTTGAACTCTGCACTGCTGCTGGCTGGGGTGCTCCCCCTTGACCTTAGAGTGCGAGAAATCGCATCTCTCTACGAGGCCAAGAGGGGTCTGCCCCATCCGGCGCTGGGGGACAGGGAGATCGAGCGGATGGCCTCTAAGATCGAGGGCCCGCACCCAGCGGAGCTGGAGAGGGTCGAGTTCGATCACCTGGTGGACGAGGAACAATACAGGGCAGCCAACACCTTTGCCCTGCGAATGTTCACGGACGGCAGTAAGATTGAGGGTCGGGTAGGTGCCGCTGTTTCAATCTGGAACGGCGATGCCGAAACCAAGGCCGTCAAGCTTACTTTGTCGTCCTACTGCACCGTCTACCAGGCCGAACTCCTCGCTCTCTGCACCGCGGCAAAATACGCGTTGAGCTGCAATGGATCCAGCGTGGGCATCTTCAGCGACTCCATGGCGGCGCTCCAGGCGATAGGCAACGTTGATTCCCCTCACCCCCTTGCGGTACAGACGCGGGACGCTCTTAAACTGTGCAAAGCGCAGGGTAAGAGCGTTTCGATATTCTGGATTAAGGCGCATGTGGGTCTTGAGGGTAATGAACGCGCCGATGAACTCGCCAAGAGCGCGGCCCTGAAGTCGAAGAAGAGGCCCGACTACGACCGCTGCCCTGTCTCATTCGTCAAGGGTATGATCCGTAAGGCGACCATTGACGAATGGGACAGGAGATATTGCTCGGGAACTACAGCTTCAACAACGAAGCTGTTTTTCCCAAGTGCGGCCGCCGCGTACAGTATCGTGGGCAAAATGGCTCCGTCTGGCATCACCACGCAAGTCTTATCGGGACATGGTGGGTTTGCCGCGTACTTGTACAGGTTCAAGTGCGCGGACGATCCATCGTGTTTCTGTGAAGCTGGGGAGGGTCAGACAGTGCAGCACATTTTATTTCAGTGTCCCGCATTCTCCAAACAAAGATGGGAGTTGGAGCAGCGTTTGGGAATGCGGGTCACTGAAACGAACGTGTCCGAGGTGATGGCTGGAAAACGTAGAAATAAGTTTATTGACTACTGTGTCAGTCTAGCCACGGCTGTCATCAGGCGGAACAAGTAAAGTGGCCCCACCTAGGACCAATGTTGACTTGGGCGCCTATATTTTCCGATAGGCGTCTCGATCGCGGTGGCTAGGTGGGGTTATTGAGTTAAGTGTCTGCCGAGGACAGCTGTGGATGGATTGACAATAATCAGATGTAAAATTGACCTAGCCATCACCTCAAACTCGTCGGCGTCCAAAAGGTGGACTTAAAGTTGTACGTATAGTGATATTATTATAAGTTGTTTTGTTGTATTTCTGGATTATTGCTAAATTAAGGATATTATTTACTGCTATTGCACCATGTTTTATATTATTGATAATTTGACAATTTTGTGTATAGTTTTAAGATCTAAATTTGTGTATAATTTTAAGAGTTTATTTTAAATTTTACTATATATATATATACATAATTAATTTAAGATATACAAAGGCCTTGTCCACGACAGGGGTGTGCGATGTCTGATGTAAGCCGATCTGCGCATACTCAGCGGCAATTTACACCGCTGAGTATGCGCATATTGCGATTGGCTTATAATCTAAAAAAAAAAAAAAAAAAAAACTTGAAGCGGATTGTGATCGTATTTTTTGGTTGACGGAAGTCAAACTTCACCTTGGTTTAATGAAAATTGTCTTTGGCTTAACTGGTGGGGATACTGGAGCACCACTACTGGCGTAAGGTGGAGGAACTCTGGAGTGAAACTGAAGGTAATCGTTATAACTTAAACCGAGTCCGATGTTTAACTTTCGAAATCAATAAATCTTATCTATGTCAACTTTAGCTTAGGTGGTAGGGTCCCTGATTTGATTACCTCCATCCGTAATTGGAGCAGATAGTAAATACACTCATAAGTGCCATGTCGTCATACTAAAATATACTTAGGGACCGTCCATTAATCACGTGAGGCTCGAAAGAGGGGGGAGGGAGTTCGGTAAAAATCACGAAATATCACAAGGGGGAGGGGGGGTATAGTAAGATATCACGTGTATTTATTTTTTGACAAATTTCTAAACCGAAAAGCGGCGTGTTGAAGTAAAAGAAGGAAGTTGAAGACGATGACGACGGCCTACAACTCCCTGCGCATACAGTACCTACCTATAATAATGGTTTCAGACTATTCATGATGACTTTTATGCCACGATAAGGAAAAAGGCAGCATCCTTTTCTTCATGTCAAAAATACACGTGATGGGGGGGGGGGGGGGGGTTTAGACCAAAACCTCACCAAGTATCACCAAGGGGATGGGGGGTGTTAAAAATGCAAAAAAAAACATCACGTGATTAATGGACGGCCCCTTACATGATAGACACATTGAATTTTTGGAGAGATTCAGTTTATTTTATAAACTACTAGGTGTGGGTGTTTCGACATCAAGACCGGACATTTTCCAGAGCTACTAAACGCATAATACTTGTAGAGCTTACCGTACCGTGGGAAACTAACATACCCAAAGACCACGCGATAAAACAAAACAAATATTATGACCTCCTAAACGAATTAACAAAAAGCGGCTATGTAGTTAATCTATACGCTGTAGAAGTAGGAGCGAGAGGTATACCAGCAAAATCTCTCTATAACCTGCTGAAAGACCTTGGCTTGTACAGAAGTGCAGTAAGTTCTATACTAGAACGAGTATCTAAAGCTGCATTAGCAGGTTCATACCAGATTTGGCATGGCAGGGAGAGAAACACAAGTAGTGAAGGTGAGTGTTGATGTACGTCGGAAAGGGGCCCCTTAAACCTACACCCTTGTCACAAGTCTCGGGGTCTACTTGGGGTTTCTCTCTCTGCCACACGATGGACCCGGCACCCGCACGGTGAATCCATGGAAGATAAGAAGTTCGTCTCTGCTACTAGCTGACCCGACAGACATTGTCCTGTCCTCTTAATAATGAATATTGAATTCGAATTGGTTGCGCGCAATTTGTCAAACGAGTGTCCGTTCTGTCAAACGACATAACGATACGATAGATTAGATAAGTTAATATGGTTGTTCAGTTTTCTTAAGGCGGGGTGGTAGCAAAATCCACAATTTAGAATTCATCTGCAAAATCCACTATTTAGAACTGGTACTGCAAAACCCACAATTTAGAATTTATCTTTGAAGTAATAAACAGAGAATTAAAATCTAGGAAAATTATATTGATATAATATATAGAGCTGTGGCATTTTCAGGATCAGTAATCACTTTTTCAAATCAGAGACCAACGGATTAACATGCCCTCCAAAGCACGGACGAGCTTGAGATAATATAAACCCATCTATGGACAGGCTACGATCGACGTTGCTTATCTTGCGTGTTCGATTAGACTGACACGTGCAAAGACGCCATCAAGCTTCCTTTGCACCCATCCAATTATTGGGTTACTATTATATTTATTATATTACTATTATAATTATACTATTATATTATAGTTAAAATTATACCCCTGTTTTGGGCAGTTAGGATCCATTTGCTGCCTGTTATGGCTCTAATGTCGTCCCCCCATCTAAAGTCAAGCAGCTTTTTTTTAATCGATTTTGAATCCCATCTCTGACTGATTACCAGTATTATCACTTCCTCTAGGCGATCTTTCTCGCATCCTCGTCCACTTTCAAAGTTGGCCTCATAATAAATTGTACGTATTGTTAGTTCAAGAGGGTTGTTTGGACTTTATACTCCCTTTCCGGTATTAATAATAGTTGCGGTTACCCTTACATATAATGTAACCGCATTATGTTCGTTTGACGGCTTTATTTTCCCAGCTAAATAATATTTATGCAAGTAACAAACCTATATCATTGTAATTTAACTAGATCAGTAATTAATTTTCAAATATTTTGACACAAATATACCGGAAATTTCTGCAGTGGTGCTGCAAGCAATTTCTGAAGCCCGTTTATTTTAAAAGAGGACGTTCTCTGTTTGCGAGTCAACCGTATGTGTATGTTCTCGATTTTCTCAAAACTACTGATCGATTTTGAATCAATAATTTTATTTGCGATCTGTTGTTAGACATCCCAAGTACTGAGCTATGCATTTATAGTTCAATGATTTCGATGAGGTTTTCACTAGTCCAGCGTTTCTTAACCTTTTCCAGTCCGCGGAAACCTAGAAAATCAAGAACAACTTCAAGGACCCCCATAGTAAAAAACACAGGAATAAATTAAGGACAATTATTTAGTACAGAAAACGAATTATATTTATATAAAAAATAAAAATACTGTATTAAATATTGGTGCTGCTTTTTTGCAAGTCTTGCTGTAATTATTTATTGATTCAAATGTTCGTAGATAAGACGGCGGACCTCCAGGGGTCTGCGAACCACAGGTTTAGAAACACTGCACTAGTCGACTGCATATTTTTCTGGTAAAATTTTAATGTATAACTACAGAATAAAAAAGTGTATAACACCCTTGTCCTAGATTAAAATCGAAGCTATTGACTCTAAACATAGGAGCAAGACAATGATAGTCTTATCGTAGTCATTTCATTATTTTTGTTTATATTATATTGACGAGCTCGGTGGTCGAATGGCTAGCTCGCGACCTCGGAGTCAAAGTAACTTTGACTCCGAGGTCGCGAGTTCGATTCCCGCACAAGACAAACATTTGTGTCAATGAATATGTCTGTTTGTCATGGTCTGGGTGTTTTCTATGTATTATAAGTATGTATTTACAAAAAAAAATGTATTTTAGTACATTTATCAGTTGTCTAGTACCAATAGTTCAAGCTTTACGCTTAATTTGGGGCTAGATGGCTCTGTGTAAATTGTCCAGAAATATTTATTTATTTATATATATATATTTGTTTTAGAGGATTTTTTGTATATCTATGTCATTTTTACACACAAGTAAGTACATACGTAGATAATTATATTTTCACTAGATATGAAAATATTACGTACAAAAAAATTTATACCGACAAGCTATTAACAAACGCAATGTGATCCCTTTAACACACCCCGACACAGTTTGCAAAAAACACTTTGTCCCCTACGAACTAAGTGGCATGTCAAAACTTGTTCTCTTACGTATTCCCGTTTGATTTATGGCGCCGATATGTCAATTTAACGTCACTCAGTATGATTTATATGGTCATTTGCACAACCTTACGACGATATGAGATGAACTTTACGCATTGCTTTTTTAACCCTTGCCTACTTTATTACACGCGGTTTTTGACGGTTTTTTTACTGATATATATCACACAAGATGTCAATAACAGTCTGTATAATATTGAGAGGTAGATAGTAATTTAGTTCCATTTGGTATATATGTGTATATATATATAGCTGGATGTAGGCATTTGTTCATATCCAGCTGAATTCACATTTGCATATATAACGTATCATTGAGAAAGTTCCATAATTTCCACCAAAAGCGATCCTCCGCCTTCCTCATCGAGGCAGTAAACACGACATTTATACATATGACGACCATATTTCGAGACTAAGCGAACTGTGAGATATTAATTTTGACTTGAAAGCTAGTAAAATGAAAGTGGCGGTTGTTTCTTTCAATTCTAAAAGTCGAAATCCGACACTACATACGAGTATACAACCAATATCGAAATCTATCTTTGAAAGTGATCGGTCCTCAAGGAACCTCGATATTTTTTTTGCAATTGTATAAAATGACGTATGAATTAAGTGATAACACTAAAATATCATGATGTTGATTAAATAATCCTCCGCATCCATGGACCTAAGATGACGATAGTGTATCACATTTACAATATTGGAATGTTTGTAATTCCATAATTGTAGCAGTAATGTAAAGTATATTGTAGTTTAAGCTGAGGGAGGCTGAGCAATTCTCGTAATTAAAATGTTGTCAAAATTTAGTTCCGATCCAGTCTCGATCTCACAGATGTCAAATATGGTATTCTCGTATCACAAAATTAAACTTCGGAGTTTAATTTAAGTGGGATTATACCGAAATATGACCGAAAGTTAAACAAATTAAGAATTCTGCCAACAATAAGAATTGATAATAAGTATATAGTTAATTGATTCAGGTGTTATTTTGCAGGCATCAAATTTATAGACAATTTGATTTGATCGGCGATTTGTGTATACTTTGCGTGCATCTGCCACCACTTAGTTCATGCAAATTACTGCCGGCCTGCACCCACCCACTACCGTTAGTAGTTGCATGCGACTTCCGTGGCTGCTTTGATCGTCTGTGCTCCAGCTGCTGTGGTCGTTTCGGTGAATCTCCAACATCTGTGCTCCAGCAGCAGTGTGATCAAAGCAGCCACGGCAGTCGCATGCAACTACTAACGGTAGTGGGTGGGTGCCGGCCGGCAGTAATTTGCATAAAGTAATTGATGGCGGAAGGACGCAAAGTAGTGTAGATCAAATACCTAATTATACAATTTTTATTCAATTCGCAATTCAATCTCGATTCGGTCCACTTGATTCTGGGATCGTAAAATAATTAGGAGAATTGGCCTCCTGAACATTTTTTTTAGAAAATTGTTTTAAACCCGGTTTTAAATCCATTTGGATTTTAGGCCAATGTCCTCAACTGTCAAACTCAACTGCCAAACAATGTCTGCGCAATTGCACAGAACATAATTAATTTCTATTTACATGGGTAAACTTCAGTCGCGGAGTTTTACGAGTCGAGTACCATTCCGTTCTGTTTACATATCCTAAACAGATAAATGTATTTGAATAACAGTCTTATGTTACATAATGACATTTAGAGACTGCGACGTAATCTATAATAGAGTACGCCAAGGGGATGATCACAAGTAGCGACTAACGTAAGAGAATTTAAACTTTGTCTGTGTCTATCTATAAAAAAATCTGGGGCCCTACTGGCTAAGCTAAAGCCGATTTCCATAGATAGATAGATAGATAGAATATGCTTTATTTACTCTATATACTCGTATGCTACAGAAACAATTTATTCAACATACAAAAAAAAAATCACTTATAGAGTAGGTATGTATGTGCAACAAGGCGGCCTTATTGCTAAAAGCAATCTTTTCAAGGCAACCTTAAGATAAGGAATACATTAAATGAAGTAGGTAAGGTTCGCAAGACGACGGAAATATGAAAATACAAATTATACAATATATAACGAAATATTCCATTGGTTTCTTTGGTTGCGAAAATCAAACTTCAGCTTAGATTTATGGTTGTGTTTAGCTTAGCTGGTAGCAATCCTGAAACTGGACTAAGCTGAAGGTTTGACAATAACTTAAACGTAAGACCTATATTTTGAATCTATATTATTCTATATATAATATAAGGATGAGCTCGGTGGTCGAATGGTTAGCAATGGCCACTTTGCCGCCGAGGTCGCGGATTCCCGCACAAGACAAACATTTTAGTGTGCATGAACATGTCTGTTTGTCTTGGTCTGGGTATTTTCTATGTATTATAAGTATGTATTTACAAAAAAAATAATTAAGTACATTTATCAGTTGTCTAGTACCCATAACACAAGCTTTGAGCTTAATTTGGAACTAGATGGCGCTGTGTAAATTGTCCAGTAATATTTATTTATTTATTTATATTTGGTGGTAATAGGCTTCAGCTTCGGCGGTAGGACCCAGGGTGGGGCTGTGTTAACAAACGGTCGTGTGCACCGACGACCGTTTGTTAACGTGAAACGTCTATATCTGGTCGTCGCTTTTAGTGTTAACGATTAAAAGAAAAAACGCTCCTTCCCCAACGCACCCCCCGGCCCCGATGCAAACTTAAGGTCTTAGCAGCGAGCTGATTATATACGCTAAATAATGGCATGCGATAGATGTGTCTATGACTTGTAGTTTTGTAATTATTAATGTAAGACGATATAGACCAATTCGTTACAGTCCAGTTTTCTGTTCTTACTAAACTAAACTAAACTCTTATTGCGATTCAAAAACTGAATAGAATGCTTATTCATACCAATGAGTAAGCGACTCTATTTTAGTTGAGATAGAGTCGCTTATTAATTGGTATGAATAAACATTCTATTCAGTTATTGAATCGCAATAAGAGATGGTGGTAAGAGGGCGGTACCCGTATGTATTAGAGTTATTTTAAAGACGTTGCACGTCAAAAGCTTACCGTTACAGACTTCTACTGTTACTGACCTGTATCAAAACAAAGCAAAGGATTGAGATTCGAAATTTAAACCCAATCCGTCTAATAACTTGAGCAAGGTTTTTTTAAATTTAAGACATTTCCTACCACGAACTGTGAAGTTGTGGAATCAACTTCCCTCAGCAGTATTCCCAAATAAATACGACATGGGGGCCTTAAAGAACAGAGTCAATATTTCCCTTAAAAGGCTCGCAACGGATCGACGACCAAGGGGTCGATCCGTTGCGAGCCTTTTAAGGGAAATATTGACTCTTTTCTCGGACCCACAGAAATCAACAACACCAAGGGGTGTTGCTGATTTCTATGGGCGGTGGTGATTACTTTCCATCAGGTGACCCACATGCTCGCTTGACCCCCTCTCATATAAAAAAAGTATATATAAAAGGCAACCGAAATTGACTTATCTATCAACTCACAGCTCATTATCAGACCACTGGATGGATCAGCCCCCTTACTACCAGTATTTCTGAAATAGAGTCGCTTATTCATTTTTTTTATACTACATCGGGTGGCAGACAAGCATAAGGCCCGCCTGATGTGAAGCGGTTACCGTAGCCATATTAACGCTTGCAACATAAAATATTGCTCGCGCGCCGCCACCCCCGCTGCCAACGCAGCATCTCCTACCTTTCTTTCTGGTGACCTCACTCACTCGCAGGAACACAGCAACCCTCAAGGGAATTGTTATTTGGCTGCGGTATTCTGTGAGGTGGAGGTACATTCCCCAATCGGGTAGCTTACAATTACGCTCCCTACCTCTCTTTTCGCCAGAGCTTCGTATGTCAGTCAGCAGGGTGAACCACGTGCAGGTGAAGTTGGCTTTGGTTCAAAGATCTTAATGAACCACTTACACCCCATTGGTTTGAATAAGCATTCTATTTCTATTTCGTCTCACCTCTCAGTAACGGGAATGGTTGAAATATATAATACAGGACTAGCGGCCCGGTACGTGCTTCGCTACGTATAAAGTGAAATAATAAAAAAAAAAATTGGAACATCAAATTCATTTATTCAAACAAAAAAATATTTTATTAATTGCTAGCTATTTTGAAACTTAATCCAAAACATTTGCATAAACAATATTTTTTGTTTTTCCATTTTCAGCATGAATAAACAAACGTATGGGAGTACAGAGTCTCGAACAGGCAACATAAAGTCGAAGTACGTCCAAAATGAAATGACCGCATGAATGACATAACAACATGCTTGTACTGACAACACTGAAAACAGTTTGAATTTGACAGCACAATCCCCATCTGAAAAAAGTTTCAATTTGACAGCAAAATCCCCATTAACAAAATGATCCGCCATTTATTGAATTTATTTGTTACAAAAAATGTGATAAATGTAGAACCGCTCTACCGATTTTGTGCAAACTTCACCTAAACCATCCACTAAATAGTCCGAACAAAGCCTAAACATTTGGTTTCGATAGGTGACCCCGTTCTTGAGTTATAAAATTACAACGAAAAGTGGCATTGATTTTTATAGATTCAAGTAGCTTTGACATAGGCGTCAGAACATAGGAATAGGCGCGTACGTAGTCGGGTGCGCAAGCTAGTCATAGATATAAAGTAGATTTAACTGCTATGAGTGAGTTACGATAACATAGCTTACATGGATTTCCTGATAAGTAGATATAGGTTGTTATTCTTAGAGATTTGTGTTGACAATGAACCCCATCTTACTATTCCGGTGTGGCGAAGTCCGGTCGTGGCAACTGGCCGAATATGATAATAGGTTCGACTTTGCTATTCAGCCCTGTGATTGAAATACCAGTATTTTGGATGTAAGTTGCTCACCACGATCATTAGAGCCAAAGCCAACTTCACCTACACTCGAATACTGGTCTCCCATAAATCGAAGAGGTTTAGAGTATACTCCATCACGCTGCTCAACTGCGGGTTCGTGTGGCCAGTGTTTTCAAGCTGCCTAAACGCCACTGACTTGGCTTAACGACTGTCGTCTAATTACAACAACTGGGACCGATGGCTTAACGTGCCCTCCGAAACACGGAGGAAGTCGGAGGAACTCCAGATAAATAAACCCATCCATAGACAGGCTACGTTCGACTTTGCTTAACTTACGTGATCGATTAGAGTGACACGAGCAACGACGCCATCGAACTCCTCATCTCTCTTACGTCTCACATAGTAACCTTATTTTCAGTGAAATATTTTGAAAAATAGAAAATGTAGTTACCTATCTGAACTGTAATTGGATGACCACTGTAGGTCCAAAGCTAACGTAATCTGAAGAAGAAGGAACGGCACGCGAGCATCACTCTAGGTAATACAAGCATATTGTAGCCTCTCCATCTCACTATTAGGATACGAGTCTCCCCTCAATCGAAGGACTTTAAAGCGAACTCCATCACATTCGTCAACTGCGGGTTGGCGGATTGTTTATACCACGGTAAACGTTTCACATCAGGCGAGCTGTACGTTTGATACCCAGAATAAAATAACTTCTTAGAAATTGTTTTTGTGCATGATTATGTTTGTAGATGTTTTGATATTTAATTTACGGCTGTTTGCCCAGCGAAATAAACAAAACTAGATTTGTATGGGTTTGCGAACTTTGTTTGTAGGTACTTTCTCGGTTCATATTTCTTTCTTTGGCAAAATTGCTCACATTCCTATGACGAGCTCGGTGGTCGAATGGCTGGCAATGGCGACTTCGGCTCCGAAGTCGCGGGTTCGATCCCCGCCGCACATTTGTGTGCATGAACATGTGTGTTTGTCTTGGTCTGGGTGTTTTCTATATATATGTATGTATTTACAAAAAAAAATGTAGTTAAGTATAGTATCAGTTATCTAGTACCCTATGGCAGTGTGTAATTTGTCCAGGAAAATTTATTTATTTATTTATTCATGATTCGACTAAATTTTTTGGTTCGTACGCATTTGGACCAATATTTCCTAATCTTGAAAACGCATGAGGACATTTTTTATTTCGTGGCGATAAATTGAGCGCACTTATGCCTTCTGACAGCTATAAAAATACTTATAACAGCTTAACGTATTGGAGTTCGTTTCCGAATAAGCCTAGCCCCTTTAGCCATGTGTAATTCGTAGCGTAACGAACGTTAGATAAATCACGTGACATTTGTCAATTCATCATACTAAGAATTGACAAATGTCACGTGAGCGTAACGAACGTTAGATAAACCACGTGACATTTGTCAATTCTCATACTAAGAATTGACAAATGTCACGTGATCTATCTAATGTTCGTTACGCTACGAATTACACTTGGCTAGGGGGGCAGGAGCCCTACCGTCGAAGCTGAAGCCGATAACCATCGATTTTTTTATTTCAAAAATTGCTCTTAAGTTGAAGTGATTGAGAGACATCGTCAGCTTAGCCGGTAGAGCTCTAGGGTTTATACTTTATACCAGCTGAGCTATACATAATTAGCAACAACCTAAGCAGTAGTTTAATTTTCCTAATCTAAAATTCGGATGGGAATCGGCTTGAGCTTCGGCGGTAGGGCCCCTGCCCCCCTAGCCAAGTGTAATTCGTAGCGTAACGAACGTTAGATAGATCACGTGACATTTGTCAATAGGCTATTTGACTAACATTTTTTTCGGGTTGATATGTAGGGACGTCTCCATAATATAACCATAAGTGAAAGAATTACTTCGATAGCACAAAAATCTCTCGAGATATGATAATTTGAAAATCACAATTTTTAAACTGTCCCGAAAACGCTCCATACAAAAGACTACCGAATTATGACGTCACAGGTTTGTATTTTGTATGCATGAAATCAGAAATTTGTACGATAGCAATGTTAAATATTACGTTTATGTGATTAGTATCATAATAAAAGTTATAGCATTTTTTATAGGTTCTCCAATGGGAATATTATTTTTTAATAATTTCATACTTTTAAAATGGACTTTCCCGCCAAACTTTGATCGACGCTAAAAAAAGTCTGACTGAAGATATTAGAATGAAAGTTTGCAGATCTTTATAGTTTTGTGTATTTTACGATATAGTTAAATAATTTATACAATTTTTAAAGATTGGAAAATAGCCTAATGTTCGATTTTGACAAATGTCACGTGATCTATCTAACGTTCGTTACGCTTCAATTACACTTGGCTAGGGGGGGTTGGGTCCCTATCGCCGAAGTACAAGCTTAAATTGAGCGCACTAATGCCGTCTGACAGCTATAAAAATACGTATGATAGCTTAACGTATTGAAGTTCGTTGACGAAAAAGTCCAGGGGCCATACCGTCGAAGCTGAAGCCATCGGATTACCATCGGATTATTTGATTGAGAATATCAAACTTCCGCTTAGATTTATGGTACCTGTGTTTAGCTTAGGTGGTAGAAACACTGGAGCTGTACCGACTGAGCTGAAGATGTTTGGCAATAATTAAAACGTAAGACCAATTTTTCGAATCAAAATTTACGATGGTAATCGGCTTCAGTTTCGGCGGTAGTGCCCCTGGTCAGGACCAGGGGCAGTTTTCCTTGACCAGGACCAGGACCCTGGTCAAGGAAAAGTGAAAATTTATTTCGATTCTTCATATTCTTGAAACTTCGATTTGTGTAAATGCGTACTTGATCCTTTTTAGGGCCTTTTTAACGTCATGCGTTTTTCGCCCCGCATGCGGGTTCTGTCATAGTAAATTATCCGCTTGCGTTTTTTTTTTACTATGACAAATCCACACGCGGAGCAATAAACGCACGAGTCTAAAAAGACCCTTAGTCGAAATATCATATTGTCATATTGGTCAATATCCGTCTAGTTGTCATTTTGCGTATTGGTCCTTAAGCATTGAAAGGCATTTTTGAGAGGTATTCATAAAAAGGAGTATACATACTATTTTTGGAGTAATAAATTTTATCCTCTACTTCATCGATCGCTTTACTTGAACATGGCAACATTGATGAAAGGCTAAGGGTGCCTCAGAGCAAATTATCAAGAACAGTGTCAGCACTTTACAGTTTAATCGACGTCAGACCCCACAAATTTACCCAGTTTCGATTATCGATGTTGTCACTCTCTTATATAGGGTAGAAATGTTAAGAGAAATTTCGGTTATAGTTTTAATATAATAAATAATAATAAATAAATATTTCTGGTCAATTTACACAGCGCCATCTAGTCCCAAATTAAGCACAAAGCTTGTGTTATGTGTACTAGACAACTGATAAATGTACTTAAATACATTTTTTTTTTGTAAATACATACATATAATACATAGAAAATACCCAGACCAAGACAAACAGACATGTTCATGCACACAAATGTTTGTCTTGTGCGGGGATCGAACCCGCGACCTCGGAGTCAAAGTGGCCATTGCTAACCATTCGACCACCGGGCTCGTCTATCTCGTAATATGAAATAAATCAATATTCCTGGACAAATTACACACTGCCATCTAGTCCCAAGCTAAGCAAAGCTTGTACTATGGGTACTGAATAACTGATATTATACTTAAATACATTTTTTTTTGTAAGTACATACATATATGTAAATATAATACATAGAAAACACCCAGACCAAGACAAATAGACATGTTCATGCACACAAATATTTGTCTTGTGCGGGGATCAAACCCGCGACTTCGGAGTCAGAGTAGCCATTCGACCACCGGGCTCGTCCTGTCTTCCTCGTCGAAATCCTGCAATAAATTCACTAGTTATAACAAAAAGTTCTCGAGCTGAATGCAAATGTAGATGTTTGCGCCGGGTATATTTTGGATCGCCTAATTTTTTATACTCCTAACCGTCATTGGTATACAAAGTATTGATCTAATTTATAACTAAATAGGGTTCCGAACCTCAAAAGGAAAAACGAAACCCCTTATAAGATCACTTTGTTGTCCGTCTGTCTGTCTGTCCGTCTGTCTGTCTGACTGTCCGTCTGTCTGTCTGACTGTCCGTCTGTCAAGACCCTCTATGTCGAGAATGCGTGGAGGTATCAAGCTGAAATTTGAACTGTATACTCAGGTCTACGGTCCCATGAAGTTGTAAAAAAAGCAAACTGCTAAGTTTACGTAAAAAAAAGTTACGGCCGTTTATTCAGTAAAAAACGCATATTTCGAATTCTCAAGGGAATCAAAACCTATAGGGTACTTCCCGTTGATCTAGAACTATGAAATTTGGCAAGTAACATCGTTTTAGATTACAAGTACAGGAATAAATCTCAAAACTATACATTTGTAAATAGATCTTAAAAAATAGGGAGGCCATATTTTTTATAGGGTGTCGAAATTTCAAATTGAAGCTACTAGTTCAAATGGGGTATCATATGAAAGGGCTTGATGTACACATTACAAAATATATTTTATTAATTTTTTTCGACGCATTATTTCTTATTTATAATGAAAAATATCAAATTTAATAATGATCCTACGCACGGAACCCTCGTTGGGCGAGTCCGACTCGCACTTGTCCGGTTTCTTTATGTGAGAAGGGGACAAACGAGCATGTGGGTCACCTAATGGAAAGCAATCACCACCACCCCTGGAGAACAGCAACGCCAAGGGGTCGCCGATTCATTACCAGCCCATACTTCTTCATTTCTGGTGACCTCACTCACTCGCAGGAACACAACAACCCTCAAAGGAATGTTAATTTTGGCTACGGTATTCTGTGAGGTAAAAATACGCTATTGAAAGATTAGAAATTATACGCTTGAAATATATCACGTTTATTTATTACTGCTATAAATCAGTACAATTAATTCGCCTAAGAACGGGCAGAGTTTCGACTTATGATCCGGTAGAATACAGAATGCCTCTGCAATTTTTTTTTTTGACGCCCGAAGCGCGCTGGTGCTGGGACCTTCCAGCTGTGCTGGAGGGAGGCGGAAAATCCTGCTCGACACCCCCTCAGCCTGGTTCCTACCAGACTGACCTTTCAAGAGCGAGTCAGGCTTTAACTAACTAAAAACCGCCTGCTTAACTACTTTTAGCCACGATGGCGTTAAAAGCACAAACGGTGGCTTTAAAAGCGCAAACGCTTAAACGGAGCCATGATCGGGCGGTATGGTGATGGCAGGCCGGCAGTGACGTCACGACCAATCGACGGCACTATTGGTGGGCTTGTTTTCGACAGTTTGGCGCCCTTCTGGTCTAAGCCCGGCAATGGCTTGGCTTATGGCTTAGGCTGGCAAGCATGTTGGGCTGGCATGGCGTTACACTATACACCACCTCTTATCTTCGCCCTCGTTTGTCATTCAGCAGGGTGCACTACGTGCAGGTGAGGTTGGCTTTTCATTTAAAGATGTTGATGAACCACTAATTTTCGCCTAATTGTAACTTCCCAAATTCGACATTATGAGCAACAATTCATTCTCCCTGCTATTTATAATTACTAAATTATGATTCGCACAAAGTGAAAATTTAAATTATCCAACCATTTCATCGTTTTACTTGCATCTCATCCAACACACTACAAATATGAAATATAATAACGGGAATTAACGCGATCATGCATAAGGTTATTTACATACCTTTATTATTATTGCCTGAGACGTTTCGACCAGGGGCCCTGCCGCCGAAGCTGAAGTCGATTACCATCGAATTTTTTGATCGTAAAAATTTATGGTAAATTTAAGATAATGAGAAACATTTAAAGCTTAATCGGTCGAACTATATGATTTCTACCAGCTAAGCTATCACAATTACCGCCAATTTACGCTAAAGTTCAATTTTCGCAATCAAAAAATCCGATCGTCATCGGCTTCAGCTTCGGCGGTAGGGCCCCAGGTTGCACCGGCTGTGGTCACAGGCTGACTGTCTCAGCGGTGTCATTCTGTCTCAGTTGTCGAGGTCGATGAATCTTCATATCTACCCCCGTGTTGTTCGATATCCACGTACCGTGACAAATCACACTCACGACACCCTATTCTGTAGTTCGCAGAATACCTATTTTTCATAAACCATGCAACGCGAAAGTTTAAAAGTTATTACACTACTCATATTAGGTACCTAAGAAAGCAAAAAAAGTATGCAAGCAATGAAGCAATTTGAAATTGTATGTTCTCATACGTTGTATACGAGTGAATGCTGTTTTAGTATTTTTTGTGCGCAGATTATATTAAATAATAAAATATATTATGTTCAATTTACACAACGCCATCTAGTCCCAAATTAAGCTAAAGCTTGTATAACTGACAAATGTACTTAAATACATTTTTTTTAAATCCCTTGCAACACAAGGCGAGCATGTGTGCCTACACATGCTCGCCTTGCATTGGCATTACAGCAGGCGGGGGGTGGTCTCTCTCCGCACCTCCGGGTTTAGAATAACCAAGTAAAATTAATAAGGACTAATCAATTTTAGCCGAGTCAAAGGACACCCGTTTGCACTTTGAGATGATCTATTTGTGCCTGATGCTATATGAGGATGATCGGATGCACTGAACTGCTGAAAATCAATAGACTGGATGCGGACTTTTTGTATCTTTTAACTGCCAATTTTCCTTTATTCCGTTCTAATTTGTATTGTCTTTTTCTATATCACTTCTTTTTAGATGCAGAGCTAACCAGATCTTACCCGATTCTTTTTTACATTTGCATTTGGGATCGTACGTATTTTAACTTCGTGTATTTTATTGTAGCAATTGTATCCAAGTCTCGTTTTCCGTCCAATAAATATCTGCTAAAAAAGTCGGCTGCGGCCTTCCTGTTATTACCTAATCTTGAATCTAATATTAAACGAAAGTATTGTTTTTGTGCTAATACAATTTTTCAGGAAACGGCCGATAAGGATGTAGCGGTTGGCGGTTTGTATTTCCTAACCACTACTACTATAGTTCTTCAACAAGATATACTGATATACTATTATTACTAGCTGGTTGACTAGCGTGGCTACGAAATTAAATAAATAGCTTGGATTAACAATATATTTAATTACTAAGTTCGCAGCAGTCAGAATTATAATTGTATTGTATTCGCGTCGGATATTTATAATAAAAATATCGACTCCCACTTGACAGTGCGTGTGCGCATAGTGAGAGGTCATTCATTCATAGTGACGTCGGCCGTCCACAGCTTGCTCGCATTAATAAACGTGTGAGCCGCCATGATGCAAACGTACTACAATAAATAGAGTAGAGTCCGGTGCACTATGAATGAATCTCGACCCCAAAGAGAATGTAACCACTACTTTTTAAGAGACGGATGTGCCATACAAATAGCGTAATTCTAATATGTATGAAATGGAAGCGAAAACAATCAGAATTTGTACCAAATTCGCTTCCGATTCATAGAGTCGTTTTTTTACTTTGAGTTGCGCCAGGCTGCTCGACCCTACCGCCGAAGCTGAAGCCGATTACCATTTAAATTTTTGAGTGCGAAAATGAAAGTACTGCTTAGATTATTGCTAATTATGTTTAGCTCAGCTGGTAGAAACCCTAGAGCTCTATCTACTAAGATAAAGATGTTTGTCGATAAAATTAAGCTAAGACCAATTTATAGAGTCAAAAAAACTGGTGGTAATCAGCTTCTGCTTCGGCGATAGGGCCTCAGGTCGCGCGATATGACGTAGGAGTGGTTTCTGTGCCTCGTTGTAGCGGGCAAATGACTTGTCTATGAAACTTGCATACTCGCCACAAGGACATGAAATGTGAAAATAATGCTCATAAATCGGGGTCAGCACCGAGTGAGTAATAACTCTGGTGTGACAAACATTTTTAGGCTGCGATGACTGCTTAACATCTGCCGGTGGTATGCCAATTTACCAACCTAGTGGTATAAAAGTACTTAAGGATAGTTTGAAACATGGCAGCTGTAACTGGTTTTTTTTGAGACTCGCAAGTTTAATTCAATATGGCGGCCGGAACAAAATAACGATTTATAATTTTCCCTTAAGTATGGTACGGCACACCCCGACCAGTCCATACAAATGTCGCGTCGTTTACTACTACATAAACAATGACGTCTGTGCAGAGCGTGAATGAGCGTGTGTGCGTGCGGCGCCATACAAACGTTCCAGATTTGTGTCAGAGGGGAGGTGGAGTGGGGCCGACACAAGAGAGCGGCAGGGAATGGTCATACTGTACGTTACTACGTACTATTACTTATACTGTGGTATGGGTATCAAATGAAAGGACTTGATGAGCGAAACAGTCTTTTTTAACAACAAATTCTTTTTGTTGTTTCTTTTTTTACTAATAGCTACCAGTCTAGACAGCAAATTACGCCCTCCACCAACCCTAAAGAATACAACAAAGAATCCTTAGTAGGTATATTAAGCATGCCATTTGTCAAACAACGAATTTATATTTTTCTTACTGGGTATCAATACATTGTTGTTCAATATGCGCCTATTTTCTAAATGTATTTGTCCTCTTTCCAGAAAGTTATTTGAAAGACTTACCTAGCAATAAGGCCGCCTTTTGTTTGGCATTAGTTGTGACGTAATGTACAATACACATCCCACACACACAACACGAGGAGCTCGATGACGTCGTTGCCCGTAGCAGTCTAATCGAACACCCAAGTTAAGCAACGTCGACCATATCCTATCCATAGAGCTGGGCATGGAAAAAGGGCACGTATGCCGTCGGTACTTGAGGCCACGTTATTTGTCTCAGAGGGGAGGTAACGTCGACACGAGGGAGCGGCAGGGAGCGGCCATACCCGTTTCTTTACTCATGTGGCCATACTGTACGGAGCTGGGCATGGAGAAAGGGCACGTTATGCCGTCGGTACTTGAGGCCACGTTATTTGTCTCAGAGGGGAGGTGACGTCGAAAGGAGGGAGCGGCAGGGAGCGGCCATACTGTACGTAGTACTATTACCTATACCGAGATACAGATAAATAATAATCTTTCGCTGTAAAGTGACAGTACCTGAGGATATATTACAAATGAACAGCGGAGTCTCCTAATTACAGGTTACTTGTTTGCCTAAAAGGAAACTCCAACATTATTTATGATTACTGTCCATATAAACTGAAAATAAAGTTTATGATTGTTGTTTTTTTTTAATAATGATAATAAATATTTCTGGACAATTAACACAGCGTCATCTAGTCCCAAATTAAGCGCAAAGCTATGGGTACTAGTACATATAAATATACTAGTACCCATAGTACAAGCTTTGTACAAGCATAGTACAAGCTATACTATAAATGTACTTAAGTACAATTTTTTTTGTAAATACATACTTATAATACATAGAAAACACCCAGACAAAGACAAACAGACATGTATGCACACAAATGTTTGTCTTGTGCGGGATCGAACCCGCGACTTCGGAGTCAAAGTACAGCTATTTGACCACCGAGCTCGTCAAAAGAAGATAAAGTTGTGAAAGCAACTGTACCCAATTACTGTTCACCCATAATCGTGTTTTAGTACCCTCCCGCCTCATGCAACGGGTGCATACTACCGGGGAGTTGCGCATGTCTCGTAGTTAAAACTCCGCACGAGAGTAATTTAACTATCACACAATTAGCTACCGCCCGCGGCTTCGTCCCACGTGAATGTAGCACGCAGATAAAAGTTTAATGTATGTTAGCGTAGAACAATCTTATTTTATTTTTGTTTTATTATATTTTTAGATGCAATACAGAGACAACAGGATTGGCAGCACGCAAGCGATATTTCATGTTGATAACGTTGCGTTATATGGCTACGGTAACCGCTTTATATCAGGCGAGCCGTTTGCTTATCTGCCACTCCACGTAGTATAAGAAAAAAATTAGTTCGATGTAACCGTTTCTAATCGTTATATAGAGTTTACATCATGAGTATAGACACACCCTGGCTACAGATAAAGTTGTGAAAGCAACTGTACCCAATTACTGTTCGCCCATAATCGTGTTTTAGTACCCTCACGCCTCTCTCGTCGAAGGGATTTAGAGCATTTTTCACCATGCTGCTCAACTGCGGATTGACGGAGGCCAGTGTTTTCAAGCTGCCCTAAGGCCACTGACTTGGCTTAACGACTGTCATCTAATCACAATAGCCTGGACCAACTGCTTAACGTGGCCTTCGAAGCACTGAGGAGCTCAAAATAAATAAACCCATCCATAGACAGACTACGGTCGACGTAGCTTAACTTGTGTGATCGATTAGACAGACACGCGCAGCGACGCCATCGAGCTCCTCACTATATATGTAGTATATACGTGTGGCACATTAAAAGTTTCCGGAATAAATAAGAAAAAAATACTATTAATTTATTGTTTCTCAAAATATTCTCCCTTTGCGTAAATGTACTTTTTCATTCGATTAAACCAATTTTGAAAACTTTTGTGCCACTCCTCCGTGGTGGCCTCAGAAACGTGTTTTTCATACTCTTCGACAGCCTCTTCTGGTGATGAAAATCGTTGACCGCGTAATTGGTTCTTCATATTCGGGAACAGAAAAAAGGGTCAGTGGGTAGCTTTCGGAAAGTAACAAGGTGCCAGGTCGGGACTGTATGCAGGATGGCTCATAAGTTCTACGTTTTTCACCTTCAAAAATTCGTTCGTTTGTCTGGCGGTGTGGGAACTAGCATTGTCGTCGTGTAAGATGACACGGCGTTTATGGTTATTTTTACGGAGTTCGTCAATGATTTCCGGCAAACAAATGGTCGTGTACCAGTCACTATTCACGGTACGACTATTTTCTAAAGCAACAGTAGCCACGTATCCAGATTTATTAAAAAAAGAAGCAATCATCCGCTTAGATGCACTTTTCACGCGCGCCTCTTTGGTTGGTTTCGGCTCATCTTGAAAGTACGCTCGATTGCTGCTTTATTTTGGGATCGTATATTGATACGATATATATTGATATGTTTCGTCACCTGTTACTATGTCCCACACCAAATTTGACGCACCTTCGTTAAATCTGGTAAGCATGGCACTGCACCAAGTGACGCGGTCCGTGAGTCTCGGTCAAATTGTGTGGGATCCACCGCGAGCACAGCTTTCTCACACTCAAATGTTGTTGTAGGATTGATTGTATTTTACTCATGCCTATGTCTAAGGATGCGCGAATCTCTTATTAGGTCACATGCCAGTCTGTTTAAATCATACGGCGCAAAGCATCGATGTTTTTGTTGTTCACAGCGGTGGACGCGCGACCATCGCCAAAAGCAGATTGAAGCCGAGCGATGCTCTGTTGAGCTGTCAAAATACACTTAAAATCGTAAAAAATCATACTACGAAAATTTTCACGAGTTAAATCCATGTTAATGTATACATTTTTAAAATGGCGCCACAATGTTAAAACAATTGACAGTCAGATGAAACAAACTGCATTCTACAGCCAAGGAGTTCCATTTTCAAATGTTGTAATTACTTTTTAAATATTGCTTATACAAGTGGCCACATCCGGAAACTTTTATTGTGACCTATGTACTTTATAGTTAATTAATTAACAATTATTCTTCATTATATAATTAAAGTCAGAATTGCAATTCTGCAAGGAAACGCAGCCAGTGTTCTTGCCTCCCTGCCGCATGGGACCGATATTTTTGAACCATAGTTATTTCATTACTTTTATTTTTAAGTAGTTTTAAGATTATGTAGTTTATTTTTAATTAATTTAGTTTAATTCATTATATCATAAATATTCACATTTATTTTCTATGTCTGGATCCTCTCTAAATATCAAAAATAAAATGTCCAAATTACATAAATATTAAATACTATTTCATTCTTTCTTTTATATTGAACCATACTTATCATCGCTCACTGATTATACGAAAACGGAGGAGTGCGTAAAAGAAAAATATGAGTGTAAAGCCAAACTGTATTTTCCATTAGTGTCATAAAAAAGGTAACGTTTCGAAATAACCGCGAGGCCGGGCCCATATCCACGTGTGATAATGCGCAGTAACATTTTATAAGGGATCTAAATGCGAGCAGATGGCACAATGCGAATCGCTGTAGTACTTCCCTGCACGGCCGCAATCTCCCATTACATTTTATGCAAACAATCCCGGAATGATTTCAGTTGAACAATTTCCAAATGTATATAAGCACTTAACAAAGGCAACGAAATAGTTTAATGGTTATTGTGCTTGTTATATTGTATACTTGTTTATTATATTGACAATTGACCATCTGACTAGTCCACTGGCTTAAAGGTCACGCAGTGACCATTTCCATATTCCATACAACGTACCCTGTACTTAACGGCTAATGCGCCCCGTATGCCAACCTTCCGGTTATATCACGGGATGCGAGTCTCTCGTCCAGTAAATCAACCAGACGAGAGGACCTTTACCTGCTCCGCCTTTGCGCTCAATAAACCAACCGAGCACGCAAGCGGAACAGTAGCAGGTCTTACTCCGCTTTCACCTGCATGCAGGCTACTTTATACACGAGTACAAGTACAAGCGCTCCTAGTGTTTCTGTACCCACACTGGAGCGCCGGATAGCCGGCTCCCTGATTTCCTTGACAGATACCGGAGCTGTATAAGGCACGCTCACTTCCCGGCATCCTTCAAAGATGAAACGCCTACCCCGGGCCTACGGTAGGGTGACCAGGGTGACGGAAGCGATCGCCCGCCATCCTCCTTGCTCAGCAGGCAAGTACCCGAGCTGCGACGTCGGCGTGGGAAAGCCACCGCTGTAGGGCCGCTTCAAGCCCCGTTGAGATCGTCTGTGGCGGCCCTTCGCCTTAGGCCAGTGATAACCAATTTCAAGGCAAATCCATATTGCATACAGCTTGGTCGGGGTAATTTCAACAAAGAGATCGATAAACGCATTCGATTGGGCTGGGCAGCTTTTGGCAAGTTTCGGCATATCTTCGCCGCACAGATACCCCAATGTATGAACACTAAAATCTTCAATCAGTAAGTCCTCCCTGCAATGACCTATGGTGTAGAGTAGACACTCGGACACTGACCATCGGATTGGTCCACAGACTAAAGGTCGCGCAGCGAACGATGGATACGGCTATGCTCGGGGTTTCTCTGAGGGATCGAATCCGGAACGAAGAAATTCGACGGAAAACTAAAGTTATCGAAATAGCCTTCAGAGTGCAAACTGAAATGGGAATTGGCCAGTTACATCTGCCAAGTGATGGCCGATGTAGGAGGAAGGTATTAGAGTGGCGATCGCGCGTAGGACGACGAAGCGTTGCAAGCCCTCCTTCTAGATGGTCCGTTGGCTTTAGGAAAGCGGCTGTGCATGGATGCAGACGGCGGAGCATCGTATTTGGTGGAAAGCATTGGGGAAGGCTTATATCCAGCAGTGGGTAGATACAGGCTGATGATGATGATTTATTACGCTAGCTGAGCCGCGCACCGGAGCAGAAGTCAACCTCACACGCACGTGGTACATCCTGACACCGCCGACTAGCGAAATAGAGGTAGGGCATTGCGTATTCGTAAGCTGCCTGATTGGGGAAGTAAGACCATACAGAATATCGCAGCCAAATAACAATTCCCTTGAGGATTGTTATGTTCCTGCGAGTAATTGCTGCGTCAGCAAGTGGATGGCGGCGCGCAAGTAATATTTCATGTAGCGAGCGTTAATATGGCTACGGTAACCGCTTCACACCAAGTGGGCCGTATTTTCTGCCACCCGACGTCGTAAAAAAAAGAAAAGAAAAATATCTTCCCTCACAGTCGAATATCGAAGGATTCTTACCATACACCAAGTATTTAATATAATTGCTTTGAGGAATCGCATTATTTTTTATGCGATAAAAAATTTCTTCATTGTTCCACCCCAAAAATTTTGCAGCAAATTTCCTTGTTTCCTTCTCAAACGATTGAGTTATTTCCTCATAAATTAAGGCCTGCACAGACGACAGACTTCTCCGTGAAATTTTTTGTCCGACTAAATAGATCGTTTACAACTGCATGGAACGACGCACACGAGGAACCTCCGAATCGTATTCATATTGTTAGCTTATAGTTATCATTAAATTTAAAAGCATAATTTATAATTACTTAGTATGTATTTATGCGTATGATTGCCACAAAGTCATGATTTCACATTGTATAAAAGATTTGATTTGACTCCAAGCTTGTAATTCGTTGCGCCATCTTTCCGACCACTCACGATGAAGCACGCCAGTTTGAAGAGTGGAAGTAGAGAGGCAGGCGTCAACTTCATTCCAAGCGAGGCAAGCATCAGGCATTCGATATCGAGCGCTCGTACAGACAACACGTGTGTGAAATAAACGATCTCAACTGTCAGTATTACAGTTAAGATACTCCTAGGAATAAAGTGAATATCAAGCAACATCAAGAGTTTCATTACTTTGAACAACCGATAACAATATGGTTGTAAGCAATTTATTTTGGCGAAGAAAAAGTCCGCGGGCAAAAGTCCTTCGTCTGCGCAGACATTTTTGATGTGAAACGTCTTTAAAATGTCTCCTATACATACGGGTACCAGGGACCCTACCGCCGAAGCTGAAGCCAATACCGTCGAATATTTAGATTCGAAAAATAGGTCTTACGTTTTAGTTATTGCCAAACATCTTCAGCTTAGTCTATAGAGCACCAGAGTGTCTACAAGCTAAGGTAAACATAAATACCATACATCTAAGCTGAAGTTTGATTTTCCCAATCCAAAAAAACAATGGGAATCGACTTTAGCTTAGGCGGTAGGCCCCCTAGACTGTAACGAATTGGTTTATATCGCCTTACCTTAATAGTAATATAACTCTAAGTCATAGAAACATGAATCACATGTCATTATTTAGCGCATATAGTCAGCTCGCTGCTAAGACCTTAATTTACATCGGGGCCGATCGGGGCGGCGGGGAAAGGTCATTGCTTAGGATAACGGAAACGCGACTCGCTGATATTGACGTTTCACGTTAACCGACGGCCGTGTGCACCGCCACAGCGCCACCCGATTTTTTTAACATGAGGATTCCCCAATAAAACTCATTAAAACATCGAATGCATTAAAAAAATAACTGGAACCACCTCGACGTATTTTCATATATACTTTAAAGCTCCATAGTATACACGGTAAGAAACGAATTTTCAAAAATCCGTTCTTAGTGTATGTCGAAGGAATTACTCTTATAATTAAGCCCCATCGGTTTCGGCCTGACGTTGATGGATTGATTTACATTTTCTATTAACTTTGGTTACGAATCCACATCAATTACACCATTTATATCTTAAGGGGGTCCCTATTGTAAAGCGCCACTCGGGTGAAAAAATAATTATTATACATGTTAGGATATGTTTGATCATATATATTTATAAGTATTATATCTATTGAATAACTTTGTAACAATTAATGATGCGCCGTCTGACTAATTTTATCATTGTTTCTCTTCTAAAGGTTGTCTGGAAGAGATTGCTTTTAGCGATAAGACCGCCTTTTGTAATTTAGATTTTTGCAACTTTCGTGTATGCATCTTTATCATATTGGTGCAATAAAGTGTATTTCTATTCTATTATTCGCTAAATTCACAACGCATCAATATACGCGATTAAAATGTCATATACCAAGCCCCATAGTTATTTTACGTATATGGTTAATTGGTTTTGAATAACTTAGAATGGATCTGTTAGGGAAAATTAATAAAACAGACGTTTAGGAACAGTATACCTACTTCAATAAACACAGAGTATGTTACTTTTTAACCAATTTATGGGCTTTTCTGTCATTCTTCCATGTGGGATCACATGAAACTTGTGAGTATGATTATATTAGACTCGAAGAAGCATATGGAAATGATTGTATTCAAAGTGGGCATAGATACGGAACTCACAAGTTTCATAAATTATGATCGATGTGGAGCATAACGGAGGAAAAACTCACAAGTTTTATATGCTCCCTTTGGAAGCATAACAGAGCCACAGGACGGGGGGCCCACCACACATTCTAACCACTGTATCTTCTGTGGAATTAACAGCGGTGACCAACAAAATAGGCAATGAACAATGAAGCCATTGCAGTCCCGAAAGTAAGACTACGGCTGTCTTGGAACTAACAACGAATTTAATCGGAAAAAATTAGTAGGAGTAAGAAGCTCTTAGAATTTGCCTTCCCCTCTTAGCAATGTGAGATACAGCAATATGGCAAATAAGGCATTAAAAGCCTAAAGAGATGGCTAGTCAAGTGAAA
This sequence comes from Hypsopygia costalis, assembly GCA_937001555.2. Lineage (NCBI taxonomy): Eukaryota > Metazoa > Arthropoda > Insecta > Lepidoptera > Pyralidae > Hypsopygia > Hypsopygia costalis. The sequence continues at coordinate 21,970,756 of OW443338.2, read as the reverse complement.
CTCAGCTGCCGTGCACCAAGGATTTTAAGTATCTAACACTACTGGGGACCTAGAACATTAAGTTTTACCTAACACATTGATTCTAATAATATGAATTGCAAAATAGTCTTATGTGTTATGACAAACTATATTAAATAATTGCTTACGAAAGTCTTTTTATTATTATGTATTTAGTGTCTAAATTATTTTTTACTCGAGTGACGCTAGTTTTACAACAGGTACCGCCTTAATTTTGTTAATTTGAGGGAAAAATGTCTAAATATTCTGAAGCAGGTCATATAGATGAAATATAAGATAAATTCGAATCACTAATTTACACATGTGACGTTGAATAATGATTATAAATGGCCATGTTTGGATGAAGATTAAAATATATTTGTGAAATCATGTAATCAAATTTTGTAAGCTAAATGTGACCCACTTGCCAGTAACCGATCAAGCAGAAATTTGGCACACTCGTTTGGTTTGCATGACAATGCATGCCGCCATATTTTACCCAATATGGCGACCGCCACAAACTGGTGATTAATAATTTCCATATTAAACCCTATGATATAGTTATCAAATGAAAGAACTTGGTGAGCGTTGATGAAGAGAAACACGGTAAGCAAACTTTTTATTCATATTTTTTATAAACTAATAAAAACTCGTTACAAAAAATAATATTTATACAGAGTTATTTTTTGTTATATAGAAGAAGGGGGCAAATGAGCATGTGAGCTACCTGATGGTAAGTAATCACTACAGCTCCTGGACATCAGCAACACCAAAAGGTCACTGATCCGTTGCCAGACTTTTTAGGATAATATAGGCCCTTTTCTTGAAGACTCCCAGATCTTATTTCTTCGGGAACACCGTTGAGGGAAGTTTATTCCACAATTTCACCGTCCATGTTAGAAAATGTCTTAAAAACTGTATAGTGGTAGTTGACCATCAAGATGGCATGGGTGGGATTTCAATTTTTTGCGAATGGTACGATAGTGGAACTCAGCAGCTGGAATTTAATTGAACAGCTCATTTGAGTACTTCCCATAGTATAATTTGTAAAGCATACAAAGTGAAGCGACATCTCTGCATGTAGACAGCGAGTCCAACCAGTCAGAGATCACACACAGAGGTTACTGAAAATCTGAACCGCTCTATATTATATGCGGATCAATGGAGCAAGTAGGTAGGCGCACCAGCCCAGAGGTGTGAACAGTATTCCATGGCCGGGCCGGACCTGGACCAGTTGAATTCGACGTAGGGGCGTCAAATAATGTCTAGCTTTACTGATCACACCAACCTTTGTAGAAGCCAATTTGGCCTTACACTCCAAGTGAAACGAAACCGACCTTTAACGAACACCGAATTTCAGACAAAAGTTTGGTTAGCAACTCGTTGCCGCAAGCTCAAGTAATACTGACTTGATCAGTGTATCGTGCATCCACTATTTCCGTGCTTCCGAGGGCACGTTAAGCTGTCCGTCCCGGCTGTTGTCATTAGATGATAGTCGTTAAGCCAAATCAGTGGCTTGAAAACACTGGCCTCCGCCAACCCGCGGTTGAGCAGCGTGGTGGAGTATGCTCTAAACCTCTTCGATTAAGGTTGCAGCCGCTTCTTTATTACGTTACGGTTAAAATTCACACCTAGCTTTCATGGATAATTTTGACTATCTCTCCCGTTTTGTGTTTTATTTAATTTTTGTGTCTTTTGCTTTTAATTTTCGGCCTTTTTTCCATTTTGAATTTCTCTCTCTCGCCTTTTTTTCCCAAGTTCTGACATTTGTCTCCATCTGTCATGGAATTAAAATTTTGTACTTGTTTACTTTGTTTTTGTCCTTTTTCTAACTTTTCCTACCTCACTACTTTCTCCCTTTCCCTCTTTCACCTAATATGTAAATTTATTGTTATTTAAACCAACACAAACCTTGCAGGGAACTTAAAAGAACCCAGCCGGTAGTCGAGAAAAAAAAGTTCCAGTTTCATCTAGCCTAGGATGGTGAAATTTCCGTCTTAAAACATTTAGGTCAGTTCTATCAAGTTGGCCTACATACTATTCTTCAAACCCCTGTACTAGCTCAATAAATGCCCTCCAACTTAACCTGCTTTTATATTATTAGCTCAAATATTCAAACTTGGAAAATAACAGCTGCCCACATACCCGGGAGGCGTAAAATCTTTTATCCAATTTTAAGCAAAGGAACGGAGAAAGTGTTGTACAATTTTTCCCTACACGTCTTACACAGTTGTGAGTGACTAATGTATCTGACCCCCGTCAACCTTTGACGAAGGTGAACGCTGCAGGTGCTCACTGGATTGTATTGACGATCGTCTGCAAATCCAACGGTAATAAATCCCACATCAAACTTTAGATAATATCGCTCTGAAATAGGATCTTGTCTGAACTTCACAATATATTTTTAATTTGGCAACACTGTAACTGTCAGTTAGTATTCCTTCAAGATTTTAGGTTTCTAGACTTCTCGTTTATGGTATTCATTTTGTTGATGTGTTAATCGGCGACAATTTCTTTCTGTAAGTAATAAAAATGAATTTTCGCTGAACGTCTGGCAAATGATAAATATTGGAACTATTTTATGAAGCAAATAAGTAAAAAAGAGTTTTTTAAATTATTATTTTGACAATTTAATGGAAATAATTATACCATTCTCGCGCAGTAGCAGTGAGAAAGAAAGATAGCTGAACTTCGATTGGGGAAAGAGTCGCAGAGTTATGATGATGTGGCGACACGTCGCCATGCTATCAGCTGGCCTGGCCTAGCATTAGATGTTTCCCATGAAAATAAGCTAAATTGACTGGCTGATCAATACATAGATGACTGTTTGTTCGATGCTGCGCATGCACGCACACAATCGCCATAGCCAATACAAGTCATGGACATGGTCTAGAAGTATACAGACTTTTAAAAGTTCTCACAGGATACCGGGATAGGTGAGGACAAAATCGCACACATTGCCCGCACACTGGCACGGCTTACAGCTCCAGTCCTCCTCCATCACCGGGCGGTGATGGAGGAGGGCTGGAGCTCCATAACGGAACGATATATTCCAGCCGCAATTAGGCTTTTAAGAATGGTCTTAGGATGTACTTTGACTTACCAGTAAAACATGGACATGTTTCAGGATCTAGTGATAAAGCAAGCGTGCAAGTACTGGAGCTCCATAACTAAACAATGTATTCAAATCGTGTTTAGGCTAAAAAGTAAACAAATGAATATGTTCGCCAGCGTGAATATCGATTAACGCTCAAACTTTTGGTCATCCCTCGGGAACGGATCATTTTTTCGTGATAAAAGATACTTTTTTGCTTATTCTGGACTTCTAATGTGATGTTAGCAGTTTTATGGCAATCGGGGACCCTACCGCCTAAGCTGAAACCAATTCTGAATAGGATATTTTGATTCCAAAAATAGGTCTTAGATAAAAGTTATTGACAAACATCTTCAGCTTAACGATAATGCCGAATCTGAATCCGATGGTAATCTGCTTCAGATTCGGCGGTAGGCCTCCTGTTCAATAGTTAAGGCGTGAAAGCGAAATAAACAAACTCACTTCCTCATTTATCTTAATATATAAAAATTTCGTGTCACGTTGTTTGTTGTCTTCGTCGTCGTCGTCAAAAGAGTCACGAAAGAGATTTATCGAGCGAAAGTGAGTGGAAATGTCGGTAAGGGTCGCCCTAGGCGTACGTACAATGACCAAATACGCGATGTGTTGATAAAGGGCCAAATTAGAAGTATCCGAAATCGACGGGTCTGCATGAGGAGGTTAATGAATGTGGAGGAAGCAATGGAAGTATGTTTGGATCGGTGCACCTGGCGTTCCGTGGTCTCTGCCTACCGCAACGGGAGACAGGCGTGATGATAAGTAAGTAAGTAAGTACGTTGTTTGTCCGCGATGGAATCCTAAACTACTGAACCGAATTTAATAAAATTTTGCACAGTGTGTGCAGTTTGATCCAACTTGAGATATAGGAAAGTTTATAACTCATCGAAAAAATTAACGTAAAAATATTTAAAGGCGATACGAAGTTCGCCGGGCCAGCTAGTAATATTATAAGATTAGTAAGCTTGAAGCGTGGGGGCTTTTTTTGATTATGATAAGTTTATTTAGAGAATAACCTAATCTAACGGACTTTCTCGTATGATTTCGTTTGCCTTGAAATATATTTGGCTACTATCTTCGGGACCTCTTCTCTCACGAGAATAAATTAAAACTTGCGTACATTCGTTTGTAATGTAAAGAATACTTTTCTCGTTCGTTTCCGTTCGTTTAGATTCCGGGGATTACTAGTTCCTAATTACTTATTTCTTTTCAGGTTTTACGTTACTGATTGATAATGATGATATTTTTTATGAAAACCAGAACACTTGGTGTGCGTGTCCGACTCGTACTTGCCTGGTATTTATTTCTTTTTACCTCGCCGGGTATAAAATTATAGTAAAGCGGTTACGGTAATTCATAGACGCTTACAATCGACGTGAACCCATAATCATCATACTCCATCGGAGGGGTGTGATGTTAGCAGTTTCATTTTGGAGTGTAAGTGGTTCATCAACATCTTTGAACCAAAGCCAACTTCAACTGCACGCGGTGCACCCTTCTGACTGACAAACGAAGCTCTGACGAAAAGAGAGGTAGGGAGCGTAATTGTAAGCGGGTAGCTTACAATTACCTCACAGAATACCGCAGCCAAATAACAATTCCCTTGAGGGTTGTTGTGTTCCTGCAAGAAACATAAAAAGATTAACAAACATGGATACAACTATCCATAGATCCATTCTCATATGCTTTCGAATTATAATATTAATTCTCATCGTAATATTAGGAAGCAGGTTTAGTACAGATTATGTTAAAACTATAATAATAGGTATATTAACTTTATGTTGAATACTAATATTGCAGAATCCTGAGCGATTATGTTGTACTAAAATAAGCACTTCTGGGAACAAATAAATTTCCGAGCTTAAATCTTAATCTCTTTTACGGCATATTTATTTTATTGATTTACCAACAATTGTATACATTATTCAAACGGGGAGCAAACGAGCATGTAAAGCAATCCCACCGTCCATGACGATCAGCAACACCAAGGAGGTGGCCGATCCGTTGCCAGCCTCCTTCCTTTCTTTGTTTCCCTTATCCTTTCCACTGCTGGGATAAAGGCCTCCCCTCAATCGAAGAGATATAAGAGCTTACTCCACCACGCTGCTCAACTGCGGGTTGGTGGAGGCCAGAGTTTTCAAGCCACCTTAAGGCCACTGGCTTGGCTTAACGACTATCAGGTAATGATAACAGCCAAAACCGACGGCTTAGGAGCTCGAAATAAATAGACCCATCCATGGACAGGTTACGGCCGATGTTGCTTAACTTGCGTGTACGATTAGACTGACACGCGCAACGACGCTATCGAGCTCCTCTGTAAAGTAAAAATAACTTATAAGTAATCATGCATCATGCCCCAAAATAAACGCTTCTGAGAATAAATAATTTTATGAGCAATCTTAATCTCCTTTACGCCGGTTGATATTATAATTTCTATAGATATGACAATGTGCTCAATATAACGCAGTCTACAAAATGACCGCATACAACGATGAGCAGTTCGAATCGTCCGTGACCCAATGATCTCTGACCAGCTGGACTCGCTCTCTACACGAAGACATGTTGGATCTCTTTGCGTTTTATATAAATTATACCACGGGGAGTGCTCGGATGAGCTATTCGATTTGATACCTGCTATTGAGTTCCACTATCGTACAACTCGATATAAATTAAAATTCCTTCCATATCATCTTGATAATTGGCGATCTACTACAATACGGATCCTAAGACATTTTATATTACGAACGGTGAAACTGTGGAATCAACTTCCCTTAGTGGTATTTCCGAACAATTACGACATGGGAATGGGCTTTCAAGAACAGAGTCTATATTTCCCTTAAAAGGCTGGCAACGGATCGCCACCTATGGCACAACAGACTGAGAAGACTTCTCAGTCTATTGTGCCTATGGCCACTTGTGACACCAGAGGCAGCACGCGTGGCCGACTTTGCAAAAACCATTTAAATCCTTTCTTGAAAAACCCTATATCAGTGCGTCATCATTCCATACCTAATCTGGGACTTAGCTCTCGCGTCTGCCATCACCGAATCAGCGGTATTCGTTTCGCTGTTTTAATATTGTACAGTCAAAGGTCGTAAGTACACTACCATCTATTTAACATTATACAAAAGATGTATTAATACAATGGTAAAATTTCTTAATTAAGTATAAATTTAAGGAAAAAAAATTAATTTAAGGAAATTTTAATATCGTATATGTTTATTTCTAAACTAATGGTAAAATTTCTTAATTAAGTATAAATTTAAGGAAAAAAAATTAATTTAAGGAAATTTTAATATCGTATATGTTTATTTCTAAACTATCTACGACGTTGTCCTGTCTACTTAACTATGAATATTGAATTCGAATTGGTTTCACGCAATCTGTCAAATAACTGAGAGTTCTGTCAAACTACATAAAGTTACATTAGAAATGTTAATATGGTCTTTAAGTTTTCTTAAATTTTGTAATTTTCCGCGCAACTTTCTTATTTTTTTCTTTCATAAGAACCTTCTCCTAACAATAATTAATACAACATAAAAAGAATTAGCGAAATTGTTCCATCCGTCCACGCGACGAAGGGTAATAGATATATATACATATATATATATATATATATATAATATATATATATGTGTGTGTGTGTGTGTATATATATTTATTAAAAAGAATCCTAAGTCCTTTCTAATACCTTTGAGAATATGACGTGTTCAAAGTTTCATGATGATCGGTTGATTAGTTTCGACGTGAAAGCCTAATAAACAAGCTTTTATAATATTAGTAGGGATACATTAAGGTAAAGTTGGTGGTACTACACTTATGACCCTCAACTGTATGTAAAATTTGTCCCATATGTAATGCTAGTGATGGGTTGAAAATAGCTAGTCCGTTAGTTTCACTTGCCAACATATTTACTCCATTATTTACGTTTATTAATATTATACCAGTCCTTTAGAGATACATTTTTATTCAAACGAGAGTCTCAAAGCTATGCTATTAGAAGAAGTGAATAAGCATAAAGTCAGTACAAACGATCCAATGTCTCAATTCAAAGTTCCAGCGCGCAGTCCTCCCTTTACCAAGCTGAATTAATTTAAATGAAATCATCACAGTTTATTCTACTGAGATGGCGGAACGGGCGTTCAACCGACAAGAAAGCGCCTCAAGACTCATTTACAATTCCAATTAAGGACAATTCTCATTTACTTTTGTCCTGTAGAAGTAACGAATCAGAGCGGGACCTTTCCTCTGTGCGACCTCAAAACATGCTCGCGAAGGACCCCGTCTTTGTTAAAAAAGTACATTAAACAAGAAATTGGATTTATCAATATCATTAGGCAGTCAAGAAACTTCTTTATGGGATTATACAAAATCAGGAATATGCTTGTAATGTACAAGCATACTTGTATTGTTCGGAAATAAACGATATAATCCAAAAGAAAAATTGCAATGTATGAGTAAATTGAAGTAGTTTCTAAATAATACTTAAAAGCCTCGGAAACGAACAATTACTAGAAAACAACTCTACGAAACCAAACTAAGTTCCTGTAAACTAGTTTCATTTACTTATTCTGCGGTATCACGAGAAACCTTTTATAGGCCACAAAAACTTTCGCAAATAACACCTAAATTAATACACTGTCAGTAATATAGCTAAACTCGATTTTTTTTTTTTTTTAGATATATCGATGTTTGTTAGCAGTCTTTCACGCGTACACAACTACATGGATTTAAATAAAATTTGGAATAGTTTAGAATATGGTCCGGATTGAGACATAGTAAAATTTGGAATAGTGAATATGGCCCGGATTGACACATAGTAAAATTTACCAACTCTTCCTATTGTCCGATTGTGCTGAAATTTAGCAAACTCGTTTGGTTCATTAGACAATATATGTTACTTAAATGCCACCATTTACAATCCAAATGGTGATTTAGAATTTCGACTTTAACGATATCAAACGGAAGGGCTTCCTTAACGAATTTTTTGTGCCAAATATATACCTAGTAAGTAAACGCTTTAGTTCTTTTTAGGGTTCTGTACCTCAAAAGGAAAACGGAACCCTTATAAGATCACTTTGTTGTCCGTCTGTCTATCTGTCTGTCTGTCTGTCCATCAAGACTCTCTATGTCGAGAATGCGTGGAGGTATCAAGCTGAAATTTGAACTGTATCCATGTCTACGATCACATAAAGTTGTAAAAAAATCAAACTGCTAAGTTTACGTAAAAAAAAGATACGGCCGTTTATTCAGAAAAAAACGCATATTTCGACACATTCTCAAGGGAATCAAAACTCATATTATGCTACCCGTTAACCTAGAACTATGAAATTTGGCAAGTAACATCGTTATAGACTAAAAGTACAAGAATAAATCTCAAAACTATACATTTGTAATTAAATCTAAAAAAATAGGGGTCGAAATTTCAAATTGAAGCTACTAGTGCAAATGGGGTACAAATGGGGTTTATGAAAAGGCTTAATATGCACATTGCAAAATATATTTTATTTATTTTTTCCTACGCATTATTTCTTATTTATCATGAAAAATATCAAATTTATGATAATGCTACATACGGAACCCTCGGTGGGCGAGTTCGACTCGCACTTCTTTTATTTTTATACTACGTCGGGTGGCAGACAAGCATACGGCCCGCCTGATGTGAAGCGGTTACCGTAGCCATATTAACGCTCGCAACATAAAATATCGCTCGCGCGCCGCTACCCCTGCTGCCAACGCAGCATCTCCTTCCTTTCTTTCTGGTGACCTCACTCACTCGCAGGAACACAACAACCCTCAAGGGAATTGTTATTTGGCTGCGGTATTCTGTGAGGTGGAGGTACTGCCCCAGTCAGGCAGCTTATAATTACGCTCCCTACCTCTCTTTTCGCCAGAGCTACGTTTGTCAGTCAGCAGGATGCACCGCGTGCAGGTCAAGTTGGATTTGTTTCAAAGATGTTGATGAACCACTTACACCACCATTAATAACGCCACCACCAAAAATGGCAAAGAACAATGAAGTCCACTGCAATCCCGGAGCTAAAACTATGGCTGGCTTGAAACTCACAACGAATTTAATCCGAAGAAATTAGTAGAAGTAGGAAACTTTTGAAATTTACTTCCCGTCTTCGCAATGTTAGAGACTGCTTGCTATATGGCAAAAGATTGTTACAAAAAAAATATTATTCTTGTTTATTAACTTACGTATTGTAGGCCGTGTGGTTTCCGGCAGACTAGAATAGAATCACTCCATCTCTTCCCGTGGATGTCGTACAAGGCGACTAAGGGAAATACTTTATAAAACATCGATCAGGCCTCCCCAACCTGTCTGGCAAGCGTGGGGAGTGTAGGCCAAATCCTCCTTCTGTCTGGGACGGAAGAGAGGGTCGTGCTCCTGTAGTGGAGACTAAAATGACCTGATGATGATGATGACTTGTTTTGATTATGATTGTCTCCCATCCAATGACTATTTCTTTACTGCCTGCAGGGTTGACAGAGGTCTCTTATAGAGATAATTTCGCCTTTGCACACTTGTGCAAAAGCGAAATTATCTCTATAATAGACCAAGGTATCGCCTACATCAGAAGTGTGCAAAGGCGAAATTATCTCTATAAAAGACCAAGGTATCTCCTACATCAGAAGTGTGCAAAGGCGAAATTGTCCCTATAAGAGACCTCTGTCAACCCTGCAGGCAGTAAAGAAATAGTCATTGGATGGGAGACAATCATAATCAAAACAAGTCAAGACAAACCCGGTGGTCGAATGGCTAGCATTGTCCACTTTGACTCTGGAGACGCGGGTTCGATCCCCGCACAAGGTAAATATTTGTGTGCTAAGCATGTCTGTTTGTCTTCATCTGGGTGTTTTCTAAATGTATTTACAAAAAAGAAATCAATGTATTTAAGTATATTATAAGTTATCTAATACCCATAGCACAAGCTTTGCTTAATTTGAGACTAGATGACGGTGTGTAATTTGTCTAGGAATATTTATTTATTTCTTATTATTTATTTGTAGATATTTAATTTTTGCGCATTAATAAATATTTTTCATTCTAACATACGGATACCGAGCATCACATTACCCGATTTAGACTTGCCATTTAATGTCCCAAACGTTTTAAAGTTTCCTTACATCGCAGCAGAGTAAATCGCAGTCGACGAGAGAAGCCGAGGGATTACGTTAAAGACACCGATCGCTTCCAATAGTTGCTGGGTAGTATTTGCTAAATCCACGTTTGCGAGCTTAGATATTCAATTTAAGTTACTGCTCGCTGCCCGAGATTTCTGCAAACAAAACTCATGAAGGCAAACGTTATAAATTGATTGAAATAATAAGAAAAAATAGTTTGCAGTGATTGGTCCTAATAACTCATACACTATATTTGCAAGGATATTTCATTAACCGAACATTTTGACGTCAATACGTCTTTTAAAATTGCTTCCATAGGGAGGCAATTAAAAAAAAACGAATGATAAAATCGGAGGATACAGTTTGGTGTTGCAGCTACATATCTATCATCTCCATCCAAAATTCAATCACACCACTGGCACACCCCGGCCACTCCATATAAATGTGGCGTCGTTTACTACTACATAAACAATGAATGACGTTTGTGCAGAGCGCGAATGAGCGCGTGTGCGTACGGCGCCATACTGTTCTATTACTTATACTGTGCCACTGGATAGATGAAAGATCAAAGAATCTATTACTCTAAGTAAGGACTATGGAACATTGCGCACGGGGGAGGGGAAAGCGTTTGAGAAAATTTTAGTTCATATAACGTATTCACGTACAACACACGTCCATGTCTATGACACGGGCACACCCAATTTTTATGTTTAGAAGCAAATGCAATGATTTCTTATGTAAATGAATTGTTGACGCAAAATAACAATTTGACTGAAACATTGGGTTTTCATTTCATTCCTCCTGATTTCCCAACTAAAGAACAGCCCCCTTATCACCATCTCTTATTGCGATTCAATAACTGAATAGATTGCTTATTCATACCAATGAATAAGCAATCTATAAGTAATCTATCAAATATTATTATTAATTATAATAAATCAAATATCGGTAAGGGGGCTGTACTAATTCTAAAAGGACACTAAAACATTTCATGTCCTTCCTAATACCTTTGAGTATATGTGTACAAAATTTCATGATGATCGGTTGAATAGTTTCGGCGTGAATACGTAACAAACGAACTCACATTCACATTAATAATATTAGTAAGGATGTATTAAAACGACAAAAGTATTCCGCGAATTTTAACATTGGTCACACCCCGGCCACTCCATACAAATGTCGCTTAGTTGACTACTACATAGACGGTGACGATTATAAGTGTGTGTGTGTGTGCGGTGCCATACAAATTGTTCCTTTATCTCAGAGGGGAGATGAGGTCTATACGAGAGAGCGTCAAAGAGTGGCCGTACCTACTGTACGTAGTACTATTACTTATACTGTGCTTTGCTTAAATTCACTTTTCATAAAATTAATTTCACCTATTTTTAAAACTGGGTCGTAAATGCCTAACGAATGTTTTACAGTAAGTAAGCGAACAGTGTACAATTTCGGGCCCCGATCCTGGCCACACATAAAATAAAATTTATAGGACGATTAAGACCCTCTGAAGGGTAGCCGCAAACGTGCTATCCCGTCACTCTGTAAACCGCCAATACCAATAAAATTAAACAACATCTTTCTCCCCTAGTAGGTATTTAAATAGTACTATATTCGTCTATGTGTACGTAATGATGATTATTTTGAATATATCAGTAAATATAATCAAACAGAATATTAAATAAATACAATAATTCTATGTTGAAACAATAATATTCCTGGATAAATCACACACGGCCATCTATTAAAATGGACTTTCGTACTGAAACATTGATCAATCATAAAACAAATCGGACGCAAGTTTGAAAATGAAAATCGAATATCATTCTATTTTTGTGTATTTTACGATATTATTCAACAAATACACAATATTATAATAATATGCATATTATAAAAATATGAATGTGAGTTTGTTTGTTAAACTTATTACACATATTCTCAAAGGTAAACGTTAAATAAAAAGTAAACGCGGGCGGAATCGCGAGTGAAAGCTAGAATTATATACTTCCAAAATAATAAGAATGTCCTGTTTTACTTGGAGTCCACTTTAGTTATACTAGTCGTATTGTAAAAAAAAATGGAAAGCCTTTCAAATCGTCATAAAATATCGACATTTGCTTCGATTCAAATATGATATCGATCAAAATGAAATAATATTACATTTTATTTCATATATTAATATTTCATAAAGACGCGTCCTTTCCCCTCATAAAGTTAAATTGTTTAATAGCATAAGCAATGACATTTTATATTTAAGACGGACCATAGGCGAACATCACGACAGTAAAAATTGGCTGTAAATAATGCATCACGCAAAAAATGGAAAAGAACATGAACAGATAGGCATTTTATCTACAATTTTTCAATAATTTATTTTTGATTAGCGCTTAAGTCTTGCCGTGACGGTAATTACCTTTCTATCTTCTTGCTACAAGCAGGTAGAGCGCATTTATAGATAAAATATCTTAGAGCATAAGTATAATAAGTCTATGCTATGGTCTCGCTACTGTCGAGGCTGAGCTAACCGAATATTTCACATCAAAATAAAGAAAAAAGAAACTAATTAAAAGTTGAGGCTTGCAAAGGCGTAAATAAAGAAATTCGTATTTGGTTCTCAAAAATGTTCAAGATATTTCGCGCGCTGGCAATTCCGGCTCTAGAATTTGAACTCCAATGAATCGGCAACTTGTATTCTGTAATACTTACCGCGCCGCTCCACACTGTGGCGCGCCCTGTAACTTTGCCTTTAAAGTATAAATGTCCTTCTTGGATGTTGTAAAGTTGTTAGCGATCACAGGTGCGCGTGTCGACTTATCTCAAGTGAAACATTTTTCTCTTACAACTCAAATTCATATTTTTGCAAGACAAATTGCCATATTTATGGTATTCGAAAACTTTTTAGGCATATTATTATTTTAAGATTGTAACTTAGGCACTTAGGTGTACGTTGTTGGTCTTTCTGCCAACTAGGAAACGTAGCTGTCATGGAAGAGAGACAGGATTTATCACAGAATCTATGCTCTGTGAGGAAAAGGAAATAAAGATTGCCTAGTGTTGGTTAGTAATTTTTTTTTTACTTATTATTTTCCTGATCACATCTGCCGAGCAAGTATTGGCAGATTGGTGGAAAGCCTGGGGGAAGGCTTATACCCAGGAGTGGGTAGATACAGGCTGATGATGATGATGATTCCTGATCGAATATCGAGTATACGGGAAAATAGCATACGTGAAATATTCAAATAGAGTAGTCGTCGTGTGAACGGAGACAAAATGCTTCTACGATATCGAAGGGTTGTCCCTACGATAACGTAAAAACGTTTTTTTTTTATACTACGTCGGGTGGCAGACAAGCATACGGCCCGCCAGATGTGAAGCGGTTACCGTAGCCATATTAACGCTCGCAACATAAAATATCGATCGCGCGCCGCCACTCCCGCTGCCAACGCAGCATCTCCTTCCTTTCTGGGGACCTCACTTACTCGCAGGAACACAACAACCCTCAAGGGAATTGTTATTTGGCTGCGGTATTCTGTGAGGTGGAGGTACATTCCCCAGTCGGGTAGCTACAATTACGCCCCCTACCTCTCTTTTCGCCAGAGCTTCGTTTGTCAGTCAGCAGGGCGCACCGCGTGCAGGTGAAGTTGGCTTTGGTTCACAGATGTTGATGAACCACTTACACCCCAAATGAACCACTTGCCTCGAATTTTGTCACGATATCGTAGCGACTTAGTAGTCGCTGCAATATCGTGACGGTTGAACATTTACGGGAATTGAAGTACTGAGAATATGCAGCGCTATAAGTGAAATGCACAGTGCTTATGCGCGAACAAGACTGTTTTAAAAACACGAGATATGTTCTTTCCGCATATTGTCAAGACTACGTCATGAGTTTTAGTTGTCAAAATCTGTCATTGGCCATTCAAAATACAGCTGATGACGTAGGAAAGTTTAAATCACGTGACCATATCAGTAAAGAAATCTCTTGTGTTGTTGTACCACGGTCGGCAATCATTGAAAAAAGTGGGGTATGGCTGTGTTAAGGACACGGACGTCGGTCGTGTGTTGTACCTGAATACGTTATATACACTAAAATTATCTCAAAATGGCAGCGCTTCTCCTCCCCCGCACGCGATGTTCCTTGGCTTAGTGTAATAAATTCTTTGAACCTTCATCTATCCAGTGGTGATATTGAATTTTGACATAATAGGTAGGGGAAAAAGTCTTTTCGCATTATAGTATGTATGAACTTGTAATAAAATCCCTTTGGTTATACCATTTGTATCTAGCAGGTTTTGATATCTATAAAAAGTTTAAATTTTAAAAAAGATAATTCCAAATTCAAATTAGGTAAATGTGTGATTTTCATTTGTTTTTTTTACTGTCAAGATGAGTGAATCTAATGAAGAAATTCGATACATTTTAAAATTTTACTACAAAAAAGGTAAAAATTCAACGCAAGCTGCGAAAAAAATTTGTGACGTTTATGGACCTACTGCAGTGTCTGTGAGAGTAGCACAAATTTGGTTTAAGCGTTTTCAATCCGGAAATTTTGATGTCAAAGATGCACGTCGCTCTGGTCGCCCTGTTACGGATAAAATGGATGCCATTTCTGAAAAAGTGGAGCAAGATCGGCATATCAGTAGTTACGACGTAGCTGAAGAACTAGGAATTGACCACATAACAGTTTTGGCGCATAAAAAGGTCGTGGTCAAAGACCGGCCAGGCTTCAGAGACTCTGGCGAAACCCGGGTTAACCCGCAACAAGGTGATGCTGTGTGTATGGTGGGATTGGAAGGGAAGATATTCATTATGAGCTGTTACCGCCAGGCAGGACTATCGATTCTGAACTCTACTGTGAACAACTGATGAGATTAAAGCAAAAAGTTGAGAGAAAGCGGCCGGAATTAATTAATAGAAGGGGTGTGATTTTTCATCATGATAACGCTAAACCTCACACATCTTTAGCCACTCAGCAAAAATTAAGAGAGTTTGACTGGGAGGTGTTAATGCATCCGCCGTATAGTCCTGACCTTGCACCTTCTGATTTCCACCTGTTTCGGTCTCTTAAGAATTCTTTAGGCAATGTCAGGTTAACATCACGAGAAGACTGCCAAAACCACTTGTCGCGGTTTTTTGAACAGAAGTCCCAAAATTTCTATAGTAATGGGATCATGTCTCTACCTACAAGATGACAAAAAGTTATCGAACATAATGGCACCTACATACTTTAGTTAAATGTAAATAAACTTTATTAAAAAATGTTTTGAATTTTCATATAAAATACGAAAAGACTTTTTCCCCAACCTAATATGTAGCTGCAACGCCAAACTGTATCCTCCAATTTTTTTTTATTTGTTTTTTTGAATTGCCTCACTATGGAAGCAATTTTAAAGACTTATTCACGTCATAAAACTCATTGTGTCGCAAATGACTCATACGCTACAGCACTTTTTGGCACCTACGTGTTCTATAAAAATACGTTTAATAATAAGAACTTTAACGTGAAAATATTAAAACCTTTCATATCAAGGAGACAAGGTCCCGCCGCCAAAGTGAGTGATGTAACCTTTTGTCGTCGCCAATTATTTCACTCACTCTGCTCGATCAAAGAAAATGTGTATTTGTAGGTGCATAAAAAGCAATAAAGTGTATGGACATTTTTTATATTGAAATGGTAATTGGAAATAAATTGGAAAGAAGACAGTGGAAAGAATATTGTAAAGTCAAGTGCATATGTCTGTGTGTCCCATATACTACAGTAAGGTCGACGACCACATGAATAAATATGACAATAATGACACGACGACCCATCACGATGCCCCAGTATATACCAATAGGCTGATTGACATTTTTGTTTTCCAATTTGTTATTTAAGGACGCCACTGTAACATCACTATATCACTATGTGCTTCTAATTTATACATATAATATTTACATTTAAAGCATGATGCAAAATGCATCATGCTTTAAATGTAAATATTATTTGAATTGTATATTATTTGAATATTATTAAATTTTCAATTTCAATTCAAATATTCTTCATTCATTCAAAAATTCAAAATCATTCAATTCAAATAATATTTGAATTGAAGCATCAGCTTTCCAGCAGCAGGGTTACTTTCCACAATGACCACCGCCCAACGAACGAACGCACGTTACCAGTAACACCAACGGGTCACCGATCCGTTGCGAGCCTTTAAAGGAAATATTGACTATGTTTCTGAAGGCCCCATGTCATATTTATTATTAGATATGATAATTTGAATATCACAATAGGCTACTTGACAATAGTCAAAAATTGTATAAATTATTTAACAATATCGTATAATATACAAAACTATAAAGATCTGCAAACTTTCATTCTAATATCTTCCGTCCGACTTATTTTAGGCTTGATCAAAGTTTGGCGGGAAAGGCCATATTAAAAGTATGAAATTTAAAAAAAAGTATATTTCCATTGGAGAAGCAATAAAAAATACTATAACTTTTATTACGATACTAATTACATAAACGTAATATTTAACATAGCTGTCGTACAAATTTCTGATTTTTAATACATACATAATACAAACCTGTGACGTCATGACCTAGTAGCATGTTGTATCGAGCATTTTCGGGAAAGTCCAAAATTGTAATTTTCAAATTAACATATCTCGAGAGATTTTTGTGCTATCAAAGTAATTCTTTCACGTGTGGTTTTATTATTGTGACGTCCTTACGTATAAAACCGAAAAAAATGTTGGTCAAATAGCCTATTTTGGAATTTCCCGAAAACGCTCCATACTAATGGCTTGTAGATTATCCAGGACACACGTGCCTATTATGAATGAATTAAACCAGAAATTTGTACGAGTGTCATGTAAAATATTGTGTTTATGTAGTTAGTACCACACCAAAAGTTATAGTATTTTTTGTTTTTCAATGGTAACAGTTTTTGAAAATAATTTCATCCTTTTAAAATGGACTTTCACACTAAGCTTTGATCGACCTAACAAGTCAGACGTAAGGTATCAAAAAGAAAGATCGTAATTCATTCTAGTTAAATGTGTATTTTACGATACTGATCAATACTTTTTTAAATTATTAGATACGATAAAGAACATTCTTAAGTGGCCTATTATAACAGGCCGTGTCTGTACATTAAATATTTAAAAAAAAATGTCAATTCAGTATCCTTCGGCATCAACCCTTATTCTTCCCACTGCTGTGATACGGGTCTCCCCTCAATCGGAGGTTTAGAGCATACTCCACCACGCTGCTTAACTTGTAATGCTATCTGTGTTACCACTATCACCACTTAGTACAGGGTATAAGTAATAGTATTACCTTGGGAAACCGACTCACTCGCAGCCGGGTAACCGATCCTGGTTCCTTACTCCTGCCAGTAGGAATCCTCGCTGATGGGAGCAGCGGTTACCTCTGTACTAAACCTTATCTCCAGGGGTAGGTTCATTTATGGAATACAACGGAAAGTCAAATATAAATCGAAGTAGGTATAATCTATTGAAGTATACAATAATATCCCGACATGATATCAACACTCGGTTTGGGGATTCCGGGAACCATACGCGCACTTAATAGTCTTTACCGAACATACCGTTCTCATCCACGTTGGGACCGCAGTTCACTGACTGCCAATGACGTGCAGAACTCGAGTCCTCGAGACACGCCGCCTGACACCGGAGTCGCCGGTGTCGTGCTGGTCGCTGGCCGCCGACCGTGCCTGCTGACCGGGGGATGCTCGTGGTAGCCGCCCGCCGCAGACTTCACGCGTGTTCCCTCACACGCAGACCGCTGCAGACCTTTTTGCTAACTCCCTCGCCGCCCGGGATGAACTTCACTCGCGGATATAATGGCGGCTCGACCGGCCAACTTCTGGTTGCGTCTGTTCGTCCTTAGAGCTACACCGGGACTGTCTCTCCGAGCGCGCTCGCGCTCCCTTCCTTGTTCCGCGTGGCGTCATGTCACGCCCCTTTTTGCCCAATTTCTATTGGTCCGTTCGTTGTGCGGTCATAACATTTCGACGGTAACAGTTAGCTAGGATCTGAGTTGTCATTCGTCTGACTGACAATCAGTCCACGTGGACATTATTTGTATTGGTAGTTTTCATCGCACGGTCACTCAGCGTCACTTTCGCCATTGGCTTGCAGTTGTAGCTTCCATTTCAACGGACTTTCAACGTTTTTCCTTTTCTCAGAATTCGTCGCTTGTTCCCGGAACGACTTCTTCTAATCGGCCTCGAATGCCGGTTCCTTTGAATTCCCCGAAAGACGCCGTGCGTTGCTTATTAACTACGGAAATACCGCGGGTTTGTTTTGACATTAATTCTTACATTACATTATCTCCTTTGTTAAAAACAAAAAAAGAAAAGAGAAAAAAGAAAAAAAGACTGAAGGTCCATCTGACAATCTCAGGCTGCCCCTATGTGGGCCGTGACTCTAAGAGTCAACGAAAAGAAAATTAAATTAAACTTTACAAGTGTTACAATGCCTCTCAATGGCTTGAGGAGCCTTAATTTTATGTGTCCAGACGTGGCTATACATTACAAAATAGATCACTCTGTTCCCATTACAACGTTACTTGTTAACCATGGCATATACTATTACAACTTCCATATGTCATAACATTATATATGTCGCTTAATATTATCTTAAGCATTATAACACAATCTAGTAACTTGGCTTTACTACAAGGGAATGTACCCTACCATATGAACTAAGTTTAACATAAAAACCAAAACAAAAGGTACATTCTACGCTGTTTTCTTTTTTTTTTTATGCGACATGCCCAAGTATTACAGAATAGACAAAACAAAACAAATTACAAATGGCAATCAACCATAACAACTCGGTGATGTGATACCACCAGGCGCATAATCCTTAATTCAAGAGAAAAAAAAATACAGTAACCTTAACCTAAGTTTACCATTACAACTTGCGCCCTTGAGAGATAAAATGAAATTATAACCTCAGCACAATCCTTACAAGGAAGACTGTTCCTTATTACTTTATTTATTAGTTAATTACTAATCTTACAGCAGTGTCACCATTCTCCTATTCTCCGGAAAAACAAATGTTACCCTATCTGCCTACAAAACCAGGCTTAGACCTATAAGCTTACAAATGTTAGTCTGATGACAATACTGTATGTGTCTCAACATACTTGTTTACTTCTTTTTATTATTACATATTTACAAATATACAAAGATAGTGTTTAACTGTTATTTACACACTTGTGGAAAGAAAGAAGTGACAAGTATTTAAAAGTTTAAGAAGAAAGGTTGGTGGAATTGAAGATGCGGAGTCCAATGTTTCGTGGCCCGACTTTAAGCTGTTAACCAAAAATATTTACAATGGGTGCTCTGTTATCTTTATGGTGTCGGGTGGCCACTATCTTTTAACGGATAGGGGCGACCCTAACCCAAGGTCTAGGAAATAGTGATGCCCTTCTGTGACGTATGTCACAGAACAGCATTACTCGTTAATTTTCAATGATAACCGACCTTCCGAATTAACTGGAACAAAAAAACAATATTAGCAAAACATTTTGCTCCCCCGTACCCTCTACCTTAACAGTAGTCTGCTTTTTTTTTTTTTTTTTTTAATTAAGCAATCCCGAACACTTTACTAAGACAAAAGTTCGGTATAACTTTACGTTTCCGGGCTTTCTTTAAAAGCTTGCCCTTCCTGCTTCGACTGCTCGAAACTAATAACTTAAACCTAACATTTGTTATCACTTATCCCTATATACCAGGATATACTCACGGGTGCATCTCTTGCACACGCTCTAATTCACCTAGTCTGAGGTCGTTTCTTTACTACAGACTGTGTTATTCTTTAATTCTATTTACTTGAAACATATACTTATACTTATACTTCTAATATTTACACTGAGACACTAGTATAGTGTTTCGTCATTATTACTCAAACGATTACTCAGACTAACTGAATTTCCTTATGACTCTAACTATTGCTTATATGTACAATCTTAATATATTTTGTTTACTTTACTTAAAGTTTACTGCAAAACGGACGAGTGCAATTGTTCGTTTTGATATGTGAAATACTCTCTTTAACATAAACTACATGTGGACCCATGTGCGTACGCAGTTTTCTATTTACTTTGTACTTAGCTCCAATGCTTGTTGGTTATTAAGAGGTAACAATTTAACATTGTTAACTTGCATGTTTAACGTGTTCTTTCCCCACCGAGTCGATTGAAGCTATTAAACAAAATTTTAACCATTCATTCATCATTCTTTTGTGGCCTTATCTCATACATCACACATTCAAACATTCAAGCGAGAGAAAAAAATTTTGCTGGTACCAGACTTTTTGGAGAAACAACTCGTGAAACCTGTCAAGTGTACATATGTATAACGTTTGATGGATAGGCTTTATTGTGCGATAGGCTTAACTTAATCCGAGTATAGCCTTTTATGTTACCCAAACATGCAAAACCATCCTTTTAAAAGTTATACATAGTTATTTTTTTTTATATTTACGTGATACAATCCTACTGGGGTTGGTCGGGTGCTCAGCGGCTGAAGACGTGCTTCGCTGAGGTGCTCCGTCGCTGCTCAGCGCCAGTGCGCTGCCACTGCCTTGAGCTGGTGCAGCTGGCTGCGTCCACTGCAATGCCTTTGGTGCGGCCGGGTTCCTTTCGTGATACCGCTGTGCAGCATCCTGACCGATTTCTTTGCGGGGTTCGCTGAAACAGTTTTGTAGAGGGGATTAATTAACATAGGACACTGTTTTTTCCAATGACCCTGCTGGTGGCATTTAAAACACGTGCTCGGGTTCGTTTGTTTTGTGGGAGACTTAGCCGATATCCTTGGCCTAAGTGGTGTTAAAAGTTGTTGAGCTTAATAATTTCCAACAGATCACTTTCGGAAATACGATGTGCTATTTTATTTGCCAGGAACTGTACGTAAGTTACGAATTCCAGGAATGTTTGTTGTGGTGTTTGTTTATAATCTCGGATTTGTGTCATTAACTGATAACAATAATAGTCTAAGGGCTCGTAGTATTCCTTTAGTGGTTCCTTAAGCTGGTACCATGATATGCATTTATTCTGTACCATGTAAGTGCGGGTTCTGATAGAAGATCATGGAAATTCACTAACATTGACTGCTCTGATAAACCCCGGGCCACCTGTAGTTCTTACACCCTACTGATGAATTCCCTTACATCCGTTGAGCCATCGAACTTTACGTTCTAATTTTCCAAACCATGTTTTAACCCAGTGTAATTGTGAGAGTGAGTGTGACTCACCTG
Organism: Hypsopygia costalis; assembly: GCA_937001555.2. Lineage (NCBI taxonomy): Eukaryota > Metazoa > Arthropoda > Insecta > Lepidoptera > Pyralidae > Hypsopygia > Hypsopygia costalis. The sequence continues at coordinate 21,949,246 of OW443338.2, read as the reverse complement.
TGATGACGATGTCGATACCTCGTCCCACGTAATTAGTTCTTCCGTACGTGATAACTCTTGCCCTGCCATCGCCGTTGAGTGTCGCCACGAATTTTCCATGACAATACTAAGCTATATTAACAAAACACAGCGAAAAACAAAATAAAAAAACTTAAAACTAAAAAATAATTAAACTGCAGGCTCCTGGACTATGTGCAATATGCGCTGCAAGTACATACGCTCTGCGTATGCCAACAAACATACAGTAGTATTGCGTAACCTTCGCGTTTACTGGCGAACCCGTTACCCAACTTTTATTTTTTATAAGAACTATATGTACCTATTACGTAGTTCGCGATTTATACTAAACTTAACGTTGTATATTGAACATAAATAGCCGTTGGACGCCAATGTAATGGTATCTTCATTTATGGAATACAACGGAAAGTCAAATATAAATCGAAGTAGGTATAATCTATTGAAGTATACAATAATATCCCGACATGATATCAACACTCGGTTTGGGGATTCCGGGAACCATACGCGCACTTAATAGTCTTTACCGAACATACCGTTCTCATCCACGTTGGGACCGCAGTTCACTGACTGCCAATGACGTGCAGAACTCGAGTCCTCGAGACACGCCGCCTGACACCGGAGTCGCCGGTGTCGTGCTGGTCGCTGGCCGCCGACCGTGCCTGCTGACCGGGGGATGCTCGTGGTAGCCGCCCGCCGCAGACTTCACGCGTGTTCCCTCACACGCAGACCGCTGCAGACCTTTTTGCTAACTCCCTCGCCGCCCGGGATGAACTTCACTCGCGGATATAATGGCGGCTCGACCGGCCAACTTCTGGTTGCGTCTGTTCGTCCTTAGAGCTACACCGGGACTGTCTCTCCGAGCGCGCTCGCGCTCCCTTCCTTGTTCCGCGTGGCGTCATGTCACGCCCCTTTTTGCCCAATTTCTGTTGGTCCGTTCGTTGTGCGGTCATAACATTTCGACGGTAACAGTTAGCTAGGATCTGAGTTGTCATTCGTCTGACTGACAATCAGTCCACGTGGACATTATTTGTATTGGTAGTTTTCATCGCACGGTCACTCAGCGTCACTTTCGCCATTGGCTTGCAGTTGTAGCTTCCATTTCAACGGACTTTCAACGTTTTTCCTTTTCTCAGAATTCGTCGCTTGTTCCCGGAACGACTTCTTCTAATCGGCCTCGAATGCCGGTTCCTTTGAATTCCCCGAAAGACGCCGTGCGTTGCTTATTAACTACGGAAATACCGCGGGTTTGTTTTGACATTAATTCTTACATTACAAACTGCGGGTTGGCGGAGGCCAATATTATCATTAGACGGCAGTCGTTAAGTTATATACTAATTTATATACAGAAGTCTGTGCGTATACATAATTATTTATATACAGAAGTCTACTGATAGTGTAATTATCTATATACAGACTTCAACTTAGTTCACAGCTAAGAAAACCCCGTTTGTTGTGGCTCATAATATATTATAATATATAAAAATAAATTATATTTGTACTCCACCACCTACGTACACTGTTTATGATTACTTTACCTACACTCAAGGTTGTCTGGACGCTAAGAACAGTAAGTAATAACGCCTCTTGTATTGTTTTAGTCTGCAAGAAGTCACTACGCGATAAAACCTCAATGGTACTGTAAAAGTCAGAATATTCAACCTTGACACTTCGACCTTTCTGCCATTCTTATGCCGTACATAATAAGAGTTATAATCACACTGTAACTTAAGCTGATTCCCATCGGATTTTTTGATAACGAAAATCAAACTTCAGCTTCGATTTATGGTACTTGTGTTTAGCTTAACTGGTAGCGCTCTAGCGACTAAGCTGAAGATGTTTGTCAATATCTAAGACGAAATACCTATTTTTAAATCAAAATATTTGATGGTAATCGGCTTCAACTTCGGCGATAGGGCCCCTGCCCCCTTACCACCTACTCTTATTGCGATTCAATAACTGAATAGATTGCTTATTCATACCAATGAGTAAGCGACTCTATTTTGAAATAGAGTATTTGGTAAGGGGGCAGGTCTTACAGCACAATCGTATCGTGCTAAGTATAAATATGACTATCTAGCTTACGCCAGCGGCTTCGCCTGCTTGAAAGTCGGTTATCAGTACCCGTTAACAGATATTTTTTTAGGATTAAAAAGTATCCTATTATTTATTCTGTACTTCTACTACAGTGTATGCAAAATTCCATAGCAATCGGTTCAGTTAAGGGGCTTTCAACATTCAAACAAACTCACTTTCCCATTTACAATATTGGTAAGGATATTTATTACAAAGGTGTTTTAATAAAATTGGATATTTCCCATTTCAAATATTTTGTCTACCGCCCATGGAGACCAGTAACACCAAGGGGTCGCCGATCCTTTGCCAGCCCTTTAAGAGAAATAAATACTCTGTTCCACCCCACAGGACAGGGTTAGACTAGTGTGAGTAATTATAACGTCTATAAAATATTATGGAATAAAATATTTGTTTTTGTTCTCGCGGGCTCCCATGTCGTATTTGTTCGAAAATACCGCTAAGGAAAGTTGATTCCACAATTTCACCGTTCGTGGTATAAAATGGATGGAATAAAGAAGAGTGTCTGGGTCCTGCCAATGTGAAACTGCAAACTGCTATCACTATATTCCTAATATTTATTATTCTTACATTTATAAGTAATAAAGCGGGCGCCATGTTCAACAGGTAATAAGATACGATGACAAGGATCGCATTATCGCGCGGAACGGAAAATCCCGAAAGTGGCTTGATTTATAGCCTTAAATATCCGTGGTGTGATTCGGCTCGGATTAAATTATGTTTTGTCTGAAATAATAGGTAGATTTTGATAAGAAATAAGTATGCTCGAAGATAATTATCAACAGACGCAACAAGCAATTTATTTTTAGCTTCAGCGTCACTTTGCCTAATAGGAAAATTATAAGTGGATTTAATTTTCCAAGTCTTAATTTATGTGATTTAAATTTCTAAGTCTTAATTAAGAAAGTGTAAAGTTCTAAATAGCGTCAAAAAATTCTTCCGCATCGCCGTCAAAGGGCAAAGTGGCCTGAAGGCTAGCAGCATTGCCACGCTGGATGGCAATGCTTATTCACTGAGCGAGAAATAGGCCAGCCCTCTGGTCGCGGGAAGAGTCGACCAAAGAACAGATAAAGTTATTAATAATACTAAAAGCCCCGACTACTATACAGATATATTAAAGTTTTAAAACAAAAACTGGATTAATAAGTTTTGAACATTTTATTATGAATTTTATATATCCATTTGATAACACCTAATTCTAGTAGCAATTACATCAAATGATACTGGAAAAAATGGTCGACGGCATCGCCGGTCCCGGTAAAATCCATGAGCGAAGACCAGTGTTTTCAAACCGCCTAAAAGCCACTGACTTGGCTTAAAGACTGTTGTCTAAGACAACAACCGGGTCCGACGACTTAACGTACCGGACGAAGCTGGGAGTAACTCGAGACAAATGAACCCATAGACAGGACTATAGACAAGCTGTGGTCGACGTTGCTTAACTTGCGTGTTCGATTTGAGTGACACGCGCAACGACGCCATCGATCATTTGATCTCGCCACCGCTTAAATATCCATTGAGTCCATGAAACAGATCTTTAAAAAATACTTATAAAGTTTTTCAAATGGCCTTGGTTTACCGGAGCTCATGACATACGAGCGCAAAGGGCTTATTCTATCTTATCGTGAGCGCACTAAACTTGCTTTGAAAACTCCACAGGGAATACACTGAGAGTGGGAAGACAAATGGAATCGTCCGCGACACTCCAAAGCGATAACTATAAGGAAAGAATATGTCACCTTCCTCTACGTCAATTGCTATCGGCAAAGATTTTTCAACAAGTAAATTTGTTTGGCTATCGCCTTACAAAATATTGTTTGTAACTTGAGTTTCCAGGTAAAATATGTGTCAAAAGTAAAAGGTAGGTATACTACTCAGTAATGCATCAGATTACGTATATGTATATGTGATGTATATCGAAACCATGTTATTGTGTGGTTTATTTTAGTATTACAATTGACGAGCTTGGTGGTCGAATGGTTAGCAATGGCCACTTTGAGTCCGAGGTCGCGTGTTCGATTCCAAGACAAACATTTGTGTGCATGAACATGTCTGTTTGTCTTGATCTGGGTGTTTTCTATGTATTATAAGCATGTATTTACAAAAAAAAATGTATTTAAGTACGTTTATCAGTTGTCTAGTACCAATAAATATCAAGCTTTGCGCTTAATTTGGGACTAGATGGCGCTGTGTAAATTGTCCAGAAATATTTATTTATTTATATTTCTTACTAGTCAGATAGGTGTGTCTAGAAATAGCCATCTGTTTACGCTTTTAATGGTTTATTTGCCATATTGCTGTCTCTCACATTGCTATGAGGGATAGTCAAATTCCAAAAGCTTCTTACTGCTACTAATTTCTTCTGATTAAATTCGTTGCGAGTTCCAAGGCAGCCGTAGTCTTACACCTGGGTCTGCAACGGACTTCACTGTTAATTGCCTTTTTTGGTGGTCATCATCATCATCATTATTATCAGCCTGTATCTACACACTGTTGAATACAGGCCTTTCCCAATGCTTTCCACCATATGTGATCCTCCGCTTTACGCATCCAACCGCACCAGCCCCTTTTTTGAGATCGTCGGTCCATCTAGAGAGAGGGCGTCCTACGCTTCGTCGTCCCATACCTGGCCTCCACTCTAGGACTTTCCTCCCCCATCTGCCATCGTTGATTCGGCAGATGTGGCCAGCCCACCGCCACTTCAACTCGCTGACTCTGAGAGCTATGTCGACCACTTTGGTTCTCCGTCGAATGTCTTCGTTCCGGATTTTTTGTGGTCGCCACTGTTAATCCTGGCTACACAGAGGACACAGTGGTGGGAATGTGTGGTGGGCTCCCGTCACGTGTAAAAAAAAGAAATATTCCTTTCATTGACTGATTAGCGGAATGCAGTATTGGCAAGCGATCTCAAAAAGTGGCTGGTAGCTTTTGGATACGGAAAGCAGAGGATCGTATATAGTAAGTAGCATTGGGGAAAGCCTATATCCAGCAGTAGCCTACAACAGGATAATAATGATCATGATGATCATTATGGGCAGACGAGACGAGGTTTTGGCTCAAATAAACGGTGTGACACTTATATACTGTATCTATATATCATTTCGATCACATTTGAGTGTAAATGAGGCTATTTGACCAAATTTTTTTTTGGTTTGGTGGGACGTCTCAACAATATAACCATAGGTGAAAGAATTACTTCGATAGCACAAAAATCTCTCGAGATATGTTAATTTGAAAATCACAATTTTGGACTTTCGCAACACTTTTTTTTTGGACTTTTCCAAAATTGTGAAGTACAAAAGGCTTTTTTAAAATGATTTAAAAAAAAATACTGAGTTATGACGTCCCAAGTTTATATTTTGTATGCATGAAATCAGAAATTTGTACGAGAGCTATGTTAAATATTACGTTTATGTAATTCAAATTAAGTAAATATCATAATAAAAACATTATTTTTTATTGCTTCTCTAATGGAAATATTATTTTTTAATAATTTCATACTTTTAAAATGAACTTTCCCGCCAAACTTTGATCGACCCTAAAATAAGTCAGACGGAAGATATTGGAATGCAAGTTTGCAGATCTTGTTTTGTGTATTTTACGATATTTTTAAATAATTTATACAATTTTTGAACATTGTCAAATAGCCTATTGTCGCTGCGGGAACGAAGTCGCGGACATTCGCTAGTCGTCATAAATATAATTAATATGTACTACCTATTTTTAGATGCACGCCAACGAAAAAATTGTTACTAAAGTCATGCATGACGTAAAATCTTTTATTTGGGTGTATATCGCTCATTGGCTGCAGCAACGTCATAATTAAAGTCAACATGCATTTTCCGAACGTTATTTTGGTATTTATCTTGATAAACTGTTTCTACTATAAAATTCTTCTTAATAGGTTTAAAACATTTTAGAAGTGTCTAATTATTTTCTTATCTTATTATTGCTGCAATTAATAAGTCTTATTTGGTTGGACAATCATAAAAGTGATCTACGTGCAACAACGAGATAAATGTACGCTGTGACCATATAGCAGCAAATGAGCGATATGACCTACACACACCGCTGGTCATTGCTGTTCACGGCTGTGTTCAAAGGAGTCGTTTGATAGGATGCCAACGGCGTCTTTCTGCAATCGCACCGCTCGCAATCGGCAGTGAATTCATCCTCGCACTTTGGGACCGAAGTGAATTCGCGCTGTACACGACAACACGATTCCAAAGGGGATTTATCCCGCGTACTATTGAACTGTGAAATGAACTCTCGGTCGAGATTTTCCTGAGAAACTAAATGTAGCATCAAGGGCGGATCCAGCTTCGGCGCCGGGGGGGGGGGGGGGGGTGTGTCACGTAGTTGTCAAGTCACTTCAAGTTATAATTTAATTTCGATAATAAGATATACAGGTAAAAAGTAGGTACTTTATTAATGTATGTAAGTTCTGTACTTAATCTATATTGAGAGAAAAAAATTTTAACAATTTTTATTAGTGGTCCATATAGGTCGTGGATTCAACATTGTGTTCGTGCAGCCGGGGGGGGGGGGGTCATGACCCCCTTGACCCTCCCCCTGGATCCGCCCTTGTGTAGCATGGAGTTGTTCAAAAATCAGTGTGAAGAGGTTTTTCACTATTTTACGACTGACAATGTGTAGGTGATGACCCTAGTGTTGCTCAAGTCCATAGACAGGTCTTACTTGTTTTCCACCTTAGTAGTATAAAAATATATATTCTGCCGAGCCCGGTGGACGAATATCTTTGGTGTTATAAGCGGCCATAGGCAACAAAGACTGCTTTCCATCAGGTCGTATGCTTGTTTGCCTAACTGTACGTTTGTTTGTTAAGTGGCACACCTAGTGGTTTAAAAATATATGTGTTCAAGAAACTTATCTTTATATATCTATCCAGTCCAAATAAGGTACTATAATTAATAGATGACAAGAAATTTGTAATCATTCAGAACAGAATAAAATCATGCCTAATATTAATATTTGATAACGTAATCATATATGCATAAATATGTATTTATTTATATTTATGCATATATGTATGTTTAAGTATAGTTATATATAAGTATATTTATAATGTACCTATATAGTATATGCTGCGCCTATCTACCTTTATTTCATGTCTCCTCTACCCAAAGGTTGCCTGGAAGAGATCGCTAAGCGATAAGGCCGCCTTTTGTACTTAATAAGTCATTATTGTCATTATTTTTACTGTTTTGGTGCAATAAAGAGTATTGTATTGTATTGTATTGTAATCATTGAATTAACTTAATATTTTATTTTTTGCATTTGTGGTTGCATCATACGCTTTTCTCGATTCCCTTCAATATATATTCTCCTGAATTCATTAAATGTTACAGTATCTTCCGACTCTCATAACCTTCAACCTTGTTCATACAATTCTCTTTTACTCTCAATCTCATTTTTCCACTCCAGTTTTATGTTTAACTCCGTTACTCTACAAGTTTCATGAATCTGTAATGCGTTAACGGAATCTATTAGAGGTCCATTTAAAAAATATATATTCTGGCAATTTGTGTGAAATCAACTATTTAAATTCATAATAATTTTTTAGAGGTTCTCCTACCAAATTTACTTTAAAAAAAAACGGAAAGGTGAGGTCGATCTGAGAGATGCTGTTCGTAAGTGTAGCCGGTTCCGTAAGATAAAACTAACCATTCTACCATACAGTTCAGCATGATGAAGTGATCAGTCAGCTATCTTAGGGAACTGCTCTGCTCGGCTCTGAAGCGCCGTTTATAATGTTTTTTTTTATAGAAGTCAACATCAATGAAAGTACCAACATATTGTCACATATTACAATCTTCTGTAAAATGTAATATAAAATTAAGGTATAGGGTTGAGAGAAATCCCTTTGATGTTTAGCTACGAGCGAGGTATACTAATTAATTAAAATACTGGCACATAACGGACGAATGAATTTGCATAGCAACTCAATGTCTACCCAAATTAATTTCAATCGGTTGACGTGATTCCCTCCTATTCAATGAATAAAGGTTCTCGTGGATACCGCCCTTACGCGCGTGTTGGATTTAATTGAAACGCCGCGATGAGCGTGGGCTGACATCATATGTGACGAGCACACCAAGCGCAGTAATTACTGGCGATGGAACCGCGGGTTATAGAGTGACGTTCAGTGGTCTGCCGCAATAAGGGTTAAAAGCCATTGAGTCGGGACTAGGGTCAACATTTCGAAATTTGAAAGGATATGGCAAAAATAATAAAGGAAAATTTTAAACCCCACGCAACGTCCACTTAATGTTTGCTATCCTGTGCCTTACTCAAAATTCGAAGCGAAACACTCAAAAGCCGGACATGTCCAGTAAAGTCAATTCGGTTTTTTTTACTACATTGTTTTTAACAGACAAGCATACGGCCCGCCTGATGTGAAGCGGTTGCCGTAGCCATATTAACGCTCGCAACAAAAGATATCGCTCGCGCGCCGCCATCCCCGCTGCCAACGCAGCATCTCCTTCCTTTCTAGTGACCTCATTTACTCGTAGGAACACAACAACCCTCAAGGGAATTGTTATTTGGCTGCGGTATTCTGTGAGGTGGAGGTACATTCCCCAGTCAGGTATCTTACAATTACGCTCCCTACCTCTCTTTTTGCCAGAGCTTCGTTTGTCAGTCAGCAGGGTGCACCGCGTGCAGGTGAAGTTGGCTTTGATTCAAAGATGGTAATGAACCATTTACACCCATTTTATTGTCGGCGGTAACATACAGAGTTCAATATTGGAACAACCGATACCTAAAAAATGTCGGTTAAGAAAATAATGGCTGCATCCCGGCTGAAAAAATAGTCCTGTTTGTTGTACTAACAGTACTACAAAAAGTAGGACTTGCATGAGACGGGACTTGGGCCGAAGCACGTTACCTTTTGCATTTATATCATTTCGACATTATACAAGTTTCTTCGCAATTCTGAATAATGACTGGAGAATATACAAAACGGAGTGTTGTAGTGGTAGTCTATTGGCAACCACAACTACACTCACAGACGTTTGACCCAGATTATCCTTATATATTTATATGTTTACTAGCTGGCCCGGCGAACTTCGTACCGCCTAATAGTAAATGAATGTTGTGGTATAAATATTAGCTAAACAAAAATTATGATTTCTTGAAATTTATACAATGAATAATAGAAAATAATAGAGAAGCACGATGGCGTCATTGCGCGTGTCAGTATAATTGTACACGCAAGTTAAGCAACGTCAACCGTAGCCTGTTCATGGGTGAGTTTATATTTATCTGGAGCTCCTCCGTGCTTCGGAAAGCACGTTAAGCTGTCGGTCCGGGTTGTTATCATTAGATTATCTCGAGCTCCTCCGTGCTTCGTAAGGTACGTTAAGCCGTCGGTCCCGGTTGTTATCATTAAATTGTCTCGAGCTCCTCCGTGCTTCAGAAGGCACCTTAAGCCGTCGATCCTGGTTGTTATCATTAGATGACAGTCATTAAGTCAAGTTAGCGGCCTTTAGGCGGTTTGAAATCACTGGCCTCCGCCAACCCGCAGTTGAGCAGCGTGGTGGAGCATTCTCTAAATTTCTTCGGTTGAGGGGAGACCCGTAACCCAGCAGTGGGTAAATATTAAGTTCAGTACATTATTCGTCACAAAAAAGTACCAACTGACAACCAATAAATATTTCAATCCACAAAACTGTTTTCAAAACAAATTACAGACAACTATCAAGACGTAAAAATGAAACCAATAGAGTTGACCTTTGTTTTTAATCTAAATTTGTTCTATATTAAATGAGCTTGATGTACATTTCTGAACGCACGCATACATTTGACGTACGCACGTTAACGTCACGTTTGACAGGTCCGACATCCACGAACATTTTGTATGGAAAAATGATTTTTCTTTTATTTTATTTTTTTCGTAAATTTTTCAATGTTTTTAATAGTTATTCTGCTATTCTGGGCGGAGACAAATCCAACAAATCAAAAACCATGAAAATCTATCCAGCCGTTCTCGAGTTATAAGTGTTGTAACAAACACGACTTTCTTTTATATATATAGATTAGGATAATCTGGATATGTTTATTAGGATAATATTTATAAGAATAATCTAGGTCAAATGTCTGTGAATTTGGTAACAGCAAGCCCAAGAGTGACTGTAGGTTTTATTCCGCACATATTTTTATTTTTAGATTTTTTTTTTGTAATACAAGTTGAACAAATATATTAATATTTAATATTTGTTAATGTTTAATATTTGTACCGTTCCTAATATAGTAAATATACACATATACTCATTATTATCAGCCTGCATCTAACCAATACTTTCCACCATAATGCGATCATCCGCTTTCCGCATCCTACCGCTACCAGCCCCCTTACCACCACCATCTCTTATTGCGATTCAATAATTGAATAGATTGCTTATTCATACCAATGAATAAGCAACTCTATTCCATTTGAAATAGAGTCGCTTATTCATTGGTATGAATAAGCATTCTATTCAGTTATTGAATCGCAATAAGAGATGGTGGTAAGGAGGCAGCTACATTTTTGAGGTCGTCGGTCCATCTTAATTTTTTAGGTTCATCAACATATTTCCACCATAATGCGAACAATTCCCTTGAGGATTGTTGTGTTCCTGCGAGTCAGTGAGGTCACCAGAAAGGAAGGAGATGAACCCACCACCTCCATGGGAGGTGGTGGGTGACCTTTCTGGCATATTAACGCTCGCAACATAAAACATCGCTCATGCGCTGCCACCCGCGCTGCCATCGCAGCATCTCCTTCCGTTCTGCTGACCTCACTCACTCGCAGGAACACCAGCCCTCAAGAGAACCGTTATTTGGCTGCGGTATTCTGTGAGGTGGAGGTACATTCCCCAGTCGAGTAGCTTACAATTACGCTCCCTACCTCTCTTTTCGCCAGAGCTTCGTTTGTAAGTCAGCAGCGTGCACCGCGTGCAGGTGAAGTTGGCTTTGGTTCAAAGATGTTGATGAACCACTTACCACTTAGGTTATTGATATTGATACTCATAGCTCATGCTATAATTGTAATATTTTGTAGCTATTTTGAAGTGAGCTTTTATAGCAAGTTGAGTGGACCAAGAAGAACCGAGAAAAACGTCACCGTCAACGTTAACTTCCGTATCCATTAGCGCATGGCTGCTCTACGTGGAAACTTTATCCTGTCAGACGACGTCCGAGAACGGCCCATCGAGGCGACTCACACCGGCATTCGTTTCTTTTCCATTTAACTGTTATATAATACTTTTACGGTTAACTACTTAATAATAATCTCCTATCTGGAACACATCTGCTTATATATTTTTATGATTCGCTATCTCTAACATTAATGAAAGAAACTGTATGATATTTTTTTCATCTTTATGTGATTTATTAAATGGTTTTATATGTTTGTATATATATAAATAAATATTAAATAAATATTCCAGGACAAATTACATACGGACATCTAGTCCCAAACTAAGCAAAGCTTGTACTATGGGTCCTAGGTAACTGATATTATACTTAATTTCTTTTTGTACATATAAGACGTAGAAAACAGCCAGACGAAGACAAACTAACATGTTCATGTACACAAATAATTTGTCTTATACGGGAATCGAACCCGCGACCTCGGAGTCAAAGTGGCCATTCGACCACCGAGCTCGTCATCTTTCTCGATATCTTTCAGAATTTGTGAGAAAGAATAAATACTTGCATTCTAAATTAAACATCTTTCTAAAATTGGTCTAATAACATATCTAATATACGCGAATGGACTCTTCTAGAATAACTAATCTAAACTGCACGAAACTGCATTAAAATTCGTTAACAATGTCTCCTACACTTGTCCCAAAGTTTTGTACGAAACTTCACTTAGCGTACACTGGCACAATATTATTACGTACAAAATGCTATTTGTTCACTTATTTTGCGTGAACCCAGTGACTATTCAAATTAATTTCAATCCGTTGGCGCGATTCTCTCGTATTCAATAAATAAATGTACTCGTGAAAATCTGCTCGCGTAGCGTGTGTCCGAATTAATTGAATTGACCGAGCTCGGAGCTATTTGAGATCATATGTGTCAAATACGCCAGACGCAGTAATTGCTACGCGACAGAGCTGGGGGAAATAGACTGGCGTGCAGTGGTCTCCCGCAATATGGGTAAACAATTGACACGAGATGATGTACTCCAGTCAAGAAGGATTTACTTTATAAACTGACCTATATCAGAGAGTTCCTGTGAGTTTGTTCACGTGGGTAATTTGCAATGTATATTTCGTAGCCATTCAATAGGCATGTTGCCAATGTTTTAAAATTATAAAAACTCTCTATCAGTAACGTAAAATTCATAAAACTAAAACGATAATAACTTATGTCCGATGTGTTTTATGGTCGATCAAAGTTTGGTGGGAAAGTTCATTTTAAAAGAACGATATAATAGGCTAGACGACAATTTTTTCTTTCGATTTGTTATGTAAGGTCGTCACAATAATCTCGTAACAAATAAGAACTATACGAGTAGGTGAAAGAATTACTTCGATAGCATAAACACTTCTTGAGTTATGATAACTTGTAAATCACAATTTTGGACTTTCCCGAAAACGCTCCATACAAAAGGCTACTGAATTATGACGTCACACTTATGTATTTTGTATACGTTAAAACAAAAATTTGTACGACAGCTATGTGAAATACTGCGTTTATGTAGCTAGTGCCATAACAAAAGTTATAGTATTTTTGATTGTTTTTCCAAAGTTAATATATTTTTTTTTATAATTTCATTCTTTTAAATTGGACGAGCTCGGTGGCGTAGCGGTCAATGACGCGGCACCAACGCTCGTGGGTTCGATTCCCACACAGGACAAACATTTGTGTGCATGAACATGTCTGTTTGTCTTGGTCTGGGTGTTTTCTATGTATCATAAGTATGTATTTACAAACAAAAAAAAATGTATTTACGTATGTTTATCAGTTGTCTAGCACCCATAACACAAGCTTCGCTTACTTTGGGGCTAGATGGCGCTGTGTAATTTGTCTGACAATATTTATTATTATTATTTATTATTACTTTCCCACTACATTTTGATCGATCATAGAACAAGTCGGACATAAGTTATTAAAATTTCAACATCGCAGATCGTTCTAGTTTTGTATATTTTATGACACTGCTAGGTATTTTTTATATTTTTTTATCATTGTCGTCTCGCCTATTAAGATAAAAGTTACCGTTGGATAAATAATAAAGAAATACCATAAGTTGTGTTACGGCACGCTACATAAATGCAATGCTCGAAAAAAAATGGTTCACAAGCTCACGTACGTCAAGTACGGCTCAGCCATGAAATCAATCAATCATATTCATTACAAATGTAAGTAATGTAAGTAAATGTCACAAATATTAAAATAAATAGTTACATTATATTCTTTTATAACATAATATAAACTAGGTCGGATTCTAGTCCACGGGGATGAAATCGAAGTTGACTGGAGCGAGTAGATTCGATGATCATTCCTCAAAGATCTTAAAGATCGATCTTTGGCCGTGTGGTTTCCGGCAGACTAGAATAGAATCACTCCGTCTCTTCCCGTAGATGTCGTACAAGGCGACTAAGGGAAATACATTGTAAAACATCGATCAGGCCTTCTCAACCCGTCTGGCCAGCGTGGGGAGTGTAGGCCAAATCCTCTTTCTATCTGAGACTAATGAGAGAGGGTCATGCTCCTGTAGTGGAGACTAAATAGACCTGATGATGATGATGATGATGATGATGACCGGTCACAATTTTTTTTCGACACTGACCTCAAGTATGTCGAGATCTTTATTGTGACAAGTTTCATCAAAATCGGTTCAGTCGTTTTGGAGCCTATTCATTTCTTAGAATGACTTTGCGGCGTATATAAACGTTCCGCTTGCTCTATTCGCTTCACTAAAAAAAATGTGTAGTTTTAGCTAGAATTTAGACTTATAGAATTCGTCGATGCTATAATCACACCCCGGTCACTCCATACAAATGTCGCGTCGTTTACTACTATATAAACAATGACGTCTGTGCACAGCGTGAATGAGCGTGTTTGCGTGCGAGGCCATAGAAACTGTTCCAGTTTTGTCTCAGAGGGGAGGTAAGGTCGACGCGAGAGAGCGGCAGGGAGTGGCCGTACTGGACGTAGTACTATTACTTATACTGTGCTATAATTTTTTTTGTGCAGTATAAACTCTTTTTTATTTATTTTTAAATATTGCTTGAATCTCCCTGAATTCTTCTGGTACCCTATTTAATTATTTAAGGTACGCTTTTACGGTCTGATGTCGTGGACAAATCCTTTTAAAGAAAATTCTTCTCGTCGTCTCTCGTTCCGTCCTTTCAGTATCTATTTCTATGTATTATATGTATCATAAGTATGTATTTACAAAAAAAAATGTATTTACGTGTGTTTATCAGTTGTCTAGTACCCATAACACAAGCTTCGCTTACTTTGGGCATAGTAAGATGGCGCTGTGTAATTTGTCTGACAATATTTATTTATTTCAGATTTATAAAGCAGTTTCTTAAAGTCAGTTAATAGTACAAGTAAGTATAAACATTGCACAGACAAATTTTGCAGCCTCCGGAAATGTGGCTCACATGGCTTTCGGGATAAGATTCACACCATACCACGGATAGATTGTTTGCGATACAAAACCTTTATTTGTATTATGTTGATAAATTTGCCCCCAGTATTTTATGCTGTAGCGATGCTTAGACTGGACTAATGCAAAATACAGGCTGAGTTCATCACGAAGATTTTCTAGAGCATAAGACGCAGACAATATCGCACCTTCAATAATGGAAAGTTCTGTTTTTCAATTAAAATATTGGTCAATATTTACATCCAAGAAGCTAAAGCTATTAAGATCTCTCTTTTGACCATTTAATTTAATATCTTAAGTTTATTGTTTTTCACTAGTCGATTTAATTATAATATTTAGTTTATTTTACTTGAGTTCAACTATACGTGGTTTGATACAATTAACTTAAGTTATTTAAAAAGTTTAAAATTTGAATTAAGTTAAGTTTCAAATTGAATTCCTTTTAAAGAATATTATCGTTGATATTGGACTCTTCAAGGTTATATGTTTTAGCTAATGCCGATCCTGTCGTCATTGACCTTTTTTTATTTATGAGAGGGTGCAAATGAGCATGTGGGTCGCCTGATGGAAAGCAATCACCACCGCCCATTGAGATCAGCAACACCGAGGAGTCGGCGATCCGTTGCTGGTTGTTGGATGTAAGTGGCTTATCATCAACTTTAACGCAAAGCTAACCTCACCTGCACGTGGTGCACCCTGGTGATTAACTAACGAGACTCTAGCAAAATAGAAGTAGGACACAGCATAATTATATGCTATCCTAGTGGGGAAGTACGCCCAGCTCACTGAATACCTCAGGCAAATAACTTTTTCCAGAGGTCTAGAGTTGTTGTTGTGTTCCTGTAAGTGAGCGATGTAACCAGAAAATAGTTGTTGCAATGTAGCGCGATTGGCGGCGCTTGGATGATAGTTGATATTTCATGAGTCCCCTCTTCATATCAGGCGGCCCGTACACGTCTGTCGGCCGATCTCTCATCATCATGTGCAGGCTTTGTGGGCATCTCATTGAATAAAATATAGCATTTTTTTTTATACTACGTCGCACCCGAGGTAGCATACGGCCCGCCTGATGTGAAGCGGTTACCGTAGCCATATTAACGCTCGCAACATAAAATATCGCAGTAACATACATTACCCAGTCGGGTAGCTTACAATTACACTCCCTACCTCTCTTTTCGCCAGAGCTTCGTCTGTCAGTCAGCAGTGTGCACCGCGCGCATGTAAAGTTGGCTTTGAATCAAAGATGTTGATGAACCACTTACACCCCAAAATTATGTGTTACACTGACACCCTGTCTCGTCTTATATACATCTTATCGCAAATCATAACTTAGATATAACTTACAACTTACAGTCAAATTCCAAAAGGTTCTTACTCCTACTAATTTTCTTCTGATTAAATACGTTGTAAGTTCCAAGGCAACCGTAGTTTTACCCCCGGGACTGCAATTGACTTCACTGGTCATTGCCTTTTTTGGCGGTTGCCGCTGTTAATCTTGGCTACTCAGGAGACACAGTGGTGGGAATGTGTGGTGGGCCCCCGTCCCGAATAACTTACACCAGGGTAAAATACTAACTGTGCCTGTGAATTCGTCCACGTCAGAAGTTTTTTATCTACTCTGTGTCAATTCTCTCGCCTCCCTGAATTTAATTTCGCCTTGGAAGACACTAGGGACGTTAGGGCGGAACTTTGATTCTACTTAGTTGTAACTTTGGACTGGTTTACAGCCAGTAAGTCATGATTCCGCGGATATAAAATTGTACATTTAACACAAAATTAGGTTTGAAATTTTGAATCGATTGTCTTGGCTTCTTCGAATTCTCATTCGAAAATCCCTCGTCTACTTATTTAGCTGCGCAATACGCTTTTTAATTTTGCTATATCAAATAACACAGTTAATTCAACGTTCCCAATCTCCGCAAATAGGAAAATTCCAAGCTGATTGGCAGCAATACTTTGGTTGGATGCCCGCAAGTCGGAACTTCTATTAGTGGCTTTTATACCTCCGATTCAGTTTGCTAAAGCTGCTTATATACTCGTTGTAACTACTCTTTCGTCCTACTGCGGGGGTGTATTGTAGAATAGTTATTTATTCAAAGTGAACAAAGTAGTTTTTTGTGTTTAGAGCTGACTGTAAATGGAGAGCTTGCGAAGTAGTTTGGAATTAATTCAAGAGCGAGTGATTCAATTGTAGACCACCTGATTACGAGTTTACTATAATGGGTTTGATGATTAGGCGAGATTTCCAAAAAAATTTAAAATTTGTTTATTTCTTATTTTTGTATGATTTATTCCGACCCTTCTCACCTCTCATTAGGAGAATTTCGAAAATTGTTTTCTAAACCGTTTACAATAAACACTCCTTACTTCGGAGGGCACGTTTAGCCGTCGGTCGTGGCTGTTGTCATTATAGATGACAGTCGTTAAGCCAAGTCAGTGGCCTATAAGCGGCTTGAAAACACTAACCTCCGCCAACCCGCAGTTGAGCAGCGTAGTGGAGTACGCTCTAAATCTCTTCAATTGAGGGTACACCCATATCTAGCAGGGGAATTAGTAAGGGTTAACGCCGACAATGAAAACTCGACACCCCCTCAAATGTATACTTTATATCCTGGACGGCGAATGACGAGTGATCCTTTCAGTCGAGACTTTAATTTTCGTCACTTTCGACATTATGTGTTTAACAAATTGACGAAAAATATTAATAGACATTATAAGTATATGGAGTATAAAGTATAAATTATTCTCATTTCCTACGTTAGTTACCTAGGAATTCTTTGTTAATACAATAAATATTACAAACTGTCGTTTACAGTAAATATATTCATAGAATCGCAGCCCTAAATCTCACGGAAAGTTTAAGATTACTTTATCGAACTAATGTGGCGTTATTATTCTTTCAATTGATAGCAATTGAAAGCAAATTGCTTTTCACACTCTATAAAGTATCTGTTTGTCCCGGAGAAGTTTGATAAATTCAATTTTCAACCGGATAACTTCCGTGTCTGGGCGGTTCACGCTTGATACTTTTTGAATAAATTGGCCGCGAGCTGAATCTATACCAGCATAGAAAACTCTTGAACTTATCGGAGGAAATATAACTTTTGTAGCATATTGAATCAGTAATATCCGCATTTCGGGACTATTTGTTTGTGGACGGGCAGGCAAGGCAAACAGCAATGATATTTTTGACGCAATATTGTCGCATCGTAAACATCTACAGGGGATATGTTGTATATTCCAGATCTTTTTTATGGCATATGGCGAAAATATTCAATGTGATATTAAATAGACTGTAACAATGGGCATGTGTCCGCTAACAGTGCCGACTAGTTGTAGTAGTTTACATTAACTGATTAGCAGCGTATTATATCCGCTACTAATTAGTATGATTTTTATATAAAAAAAACAAGTACTTACTATAGAAAATATCGTATGTTAGAAATAATATATGTGCATGTTTGTAGGCACAAATAAAATGGATACCACATAAACTTAGTATACGGATACGTAAAGTTTACTGCATGAATACATTACCCACGGACCACGAGCATCAAATCCATTTTTGTGAATTACTACAACCGACTTGGTTTTATTGAATCCTATTGATCCTTTTTTTTTATATACTACGTCGGATGGCAGACAAGCATACGGCCCGCCTGATGTAAAGCAGTTATCGTAGCCATATTAACGCACGCAACAAATATCGCTCGCGCGCCACCACCCCCGCTGCCAACGCAGCATCTCCTTCTTTTCTTGTGACCTCACTCACTCACAGGAACACAACAACCCTCAAGGGAATTGTTATTTGGCTGCGGTATTCTGTGAGGTGGAGGTACATTCCCCAGTCGGGTAGCTTACAATTACGCTCCCTACCTCTCTTTTCGCCAGAGCTTCGTTTGTCAGTCAGCAAGATGTACCGCGTGCAGGTGAAGTTGGCTTTGGTTCAAGGATGTTGATGAACCACTTACACCCCAAGATCCTTCAAAGGATGCTATTTTTTTGGAAAAATTTTGAATAAAAATTATAATTTCTGAGCATGGATTGGAGTTCCTTTAAGATATTTAAAGCCGCCAACCGCAGTTGAGCAGAGTGGCGGAGTATGCTCTAAACCTCTTCAATTGAGGGGAGACCCATGGCCTAGCAGTGGGATGAATAAGGGTTGATGACGACGATTTAAAGGAGGTAATAATCCATTCTAAGGACCGTCTGTGATTGGTAAAATTTTGAATGAAAATTCGTACAAAACCCGTTCCATGTTATAGAATTCTTAATTCTAGCACAGTATAAGTAATAGTTCTAGTCAATAACCTCAATATTCGTTGAGAAGCGCTATGTAGGACAAGAGCCGAGAATAAAGGTTGGTGACTCTTTCCTGTGACCATCAACCTAGAGTATGAACAGTGAACGACCAGAGTCGTTCGTCGAGTCAGAGTAGATACGTCACCTCTGGTCACATATATACTCGTAGGCTGGCAACGGATCGGCGACGCCTTCGTGTTGCTGATCTCCATGGGTGGTGGTGATTGCTTTCCATCAGGTGACCTACATGCTCGTTTGCCCCCTCTCATATAAAAAATAGTATATCAGAAGAAATTAGTGGTTAACTGACGTGGGAGACGCTCTCACATCACCGGAATAATTCTAATAAGACCATTACATTCACTTACTTCTGTACGGAATTCTAAGGTGACCACAACGAGGCTCCATTATTTAGGCTTGAACGATGAAAGAGCCCTATGAGAGCGGTTATTGATCTAAGATGGCAGCAAAGTGCAAGTCAAGCTTGAAACTTTCACCCTTATTATATAACATATTACATCAAAGAACACATCACGCTTAACTTTGCCATTTGATTAGGGAGGAATGTACAGTACCCATTGAGCCCAGCTATGGCTAGTAAGATTGTTCGTGTTGGCGACTGGCTGGATATATTCTTTTTTATATCATACTAGCTGTCCCGGCGAACTTCGTACCGCCTAACAATCAATGAATGTCGTGGTACATATTAGCTGAACTAAATTTATGATTTTATGGAATTAAAACAATGAATAGTAGAAAATAATAGAGAAGCTCGATGGCGTCATTGCGCGTGTCAGTCTAATTGAACACGCAAGTTAAGCAACGTCGACCGTAGCCTGTACACGGATGGGTTTATATTACCTCAAGCTCCTCCGTGATTCGAAAGACACGTTAAGCCGTCGGTCCCGGTTGTTATCATTAGCTCATCTTGAGCTCCTCCGTGCTTCGGAAGGCACGTTAAGCCGTCGGTCCGGGTTGTTATCATTAGCTCATCTTGAGCTCCTCCGTGCTTCGGAAGGCACGTTAAGCCATCGGTCCCGGTTGTTATCATTAGCTCATCTTGAGCTCCTCCGTGCTTCGGAAGGCACGTTAAGCCGTCGGTCCCGGTTGTTATCATTAGCTCATCTTGAGCTCCTCCGTGCTTCGGAAGGCACGTTAAGCCGTCGGTCCCGGTTGTTATCATTAGCTCATCTTGAGCTTCTCCGTGCTTCGGAAGGCACGATAAGCCGTCGGTCCCGGTGGTTATCATTAGCTCATCTTGAGCTCCTCCGTGCTTCGGAAGGCACGTTAAGCCATCGGTCCCGGTTGTTATAATTAGCTCATCTTGAGCTCCTCCGTGCTTCGGAAGGCACGTTAAGCCGTCGGTCCCGGTTGTTATCATTAGCTCATCTTGAGCTCCTCCGTGCTTCGGAAGGCACGTTAAGCCGTCGGTCCCGGTTGTTATCATTAGCTCATCTTGAGCTCCTCCGTGCTTCGGAAGGCACGTTAAGCTGTCGGTCCCGGTTGTTATCATTTAATGACAGTCGTTAAGTTAAGTCAGTGGCCTTTAGGCGGTTCGAAAACACTGGCCTCCGCCAACCCGTAGTTGAGCAGCGTGTTGGAGTACGCTCTAAACCCCTTCGGTTGAGGGAAGACCCGTATCCATAAAAACTGAAGATTTCATAAAAATAAAGATTTCCTTATTGTTATTTTTTAAAAAAAAAAACGTTTTGTTTTATTTTTTTAGTTTTGAAATAGGTTTTATCATTTTGGTGATTTGTAATTGTCATTTCTTTTGATGTTTACTCTGATTTGATTCTTGCGCTCGAACCCCATGGGAAAAGCGTTTTCACCCCTATCGATTTGACATTTTTAAATTTTCATAACAAATCACAGACAACTTTCGCGACATAAAAGTGACACCAATCGATTTGACGTTTTGATATTTGACAACCAATAAATATCGTAATCCCTTTTTCAACTGACACTTTCATTTGTATGGGAAAATGTTTTTTCTTTTATTTAATTTTTTCGAGAATTTTCCAATGTTTTTAAGAGTTATTCTGCTATTCGGGACGGAAACAAATCCAACAAATCAAAAACCATGGCAATCGGTCCAGCCGTTCTCGAGTTATAAGTGTTGTAACAAACACGACTTTCTTTTATATATATAGATTGTTTTTATACTGACATATATTTTCAAATTTGTTTACTTAGTTACGGTTTCTATGATTATTTGTGTCTGCAGCATTCGTTGTAACATAATATTATATTGTATTAAACTCGTTCTTTATAAGTACCTGTATCTACGTGTTTCCATTCTTCATTATACAGTCCTCCATTCCTTAATAGTTCCCTTCACTCGTTTAACAAATAATGTATACGATATCCCCAATCTGAAATTAAGTCTAGGCTAGTGTTGGCTAGTTTCTCTATGCTAGATCTTGAATTAGCATTGATTAATAAATAATGTACATAAAAGATGGTACAAATCGAATGAGGTGACGTGATCTACATTCAGGATAGGTACGGCAATTATCCGATTATCCAACCATCACCATCGAGACACTCCAAATCAAACGCCCCGTAGCTTAAATAAGTAAACAAATTTACCTGAAATTTCAAACACTTTGTAGATTTTATCATTTGTAATCAATTAGCCGACATGCCTCAACTTCCCTTAACCAGATAACGCTATCTAGTAAGATGTCTTAACAAATTAAATTAATTGTTTTAACAATTAACAAATTTAAAAAAAGATTGCACTCTTCCCCACTTTCTCACCTCTCAGTTTTCCTGTTCCTTCACCACTGTAGAAACTTAGTTCTAGTGGATGAAGTGGATGGTTTAGGGCTGTCAGTGGCCCACCACGATCTACAAAAGCCAAAACCAACATTATCTACACGTAGTGCACCATGCGGATTAGCGAAAGAAGCTCTGGAAAAAGAGGGGTAGGGTATAGCGCATTTTTAAGCTGCACGAATGGAGGATCATCTCCTCCTCGCAAAATACCGCAGCCAAATAACAATATCCTTCAGGGTTGTTGTGTTCCTGTGAGTGAGTGAGGTCACCAGAAAGGAAGGAGTTGACTGCGTTGACAACGAGGATGGCGGCGCGCAAGCGATATTTCATGTTGCGAGCATTAAGATATAGTATAGAGATAGGTCAAGCCACATTATAACAGCACGAACATCAACATGTAATGTATCTACCCTATGTAAATGTAAATAAAGAATTACTTACGAACATGACTACGCTAACCGCTTCACATTAGGCGGGCCGTATGCATGTCAGCCACCCGAAGTATTATAAAAAAAATGCCATGGGAAGATACCTACTATAAATTAGAAATATATGAATTACCGATTATTAATTATTTTTTTTACAATCTCAAATGAGATCATTGCAAGATACATTTTTTTTCACTTCTCTTATAAATATATAAGAAAAGAATAAGAAAGTTGATTTAAAAAACATATGGAAACCGACTTCAGTTGGCGTGCGCGACTTATCGGTGGAATACCCCGGGAGACGCTGCTGCCCATCTTCCGGGAGATACGAACGACTCAATCCTTGAACGACATCCAGCGCAGAGCAATGGAGTGGCGCAATTCTATTTTGCCGGCAACCACAGGGCAAATTTAAGGGTTTCTCTCGATTTTTCTGGGATCCCATCATCAGACCCTGATTTGGTGAATATGGGACCACCTCGCAATCATACCCTTTCAAATTTATTTAGAAGATAGACATTATTATGATACTAATAACATTATTAAAATAAAAACATTTTGTATTTATTTATATATATTTTTTTTTATCCCATAAGTTTTTCTTTGGTTTTTAGATTAATTAGATAGGTTTTTAGATTAGTTTTAGTTTAATGTGTTTTTCCCTTTCAAATAAAAAAGAATTTTGAAAATCGGTTGACAATTCGCGAAGATATCTAAGAACATACATACAAAAAAAAATCAGTCGAATTGCGAACCTCCACCTTTTTTGCATTAGGTTAAAAAGCAAAATGCTTAAATTTGCTTTTTAAAAATTATTATTATACAATGTGTAATTTCGAAACTTGATCAAACGAAATGGGAGGTTATAAGAGACAAATTTATCGATAAAAATCAAGAGCTTTTTTTTTAAGTTACCTACCTCGAAAACCCAGTGGTTTAAAGTTTTTTTTTCATGAAAACTTGATTAATTTATTTTTTCTTCATCACTTCTTAAGTAAACTACCAATTTTCTTGAAAATAGTCTCATTTGAAAACTGGACAATGTGCATATTTAAGAAAATAAAAAAAGATAATAATAACAAACAAAAACTTGTTCAAAAAAATAAAGGAAAAGAAAAAATTGAAAAAAAAAAATCAAGATTTTTCTCATTTTTGGTTTGTAATTTTAAAACTAGGTCGTTGAGGTGTACTTTTCTGCACGGTTTATTAAACTTCATGATTTGATCTACAAATCCACCAAAAAGCATAGCTCTATCTCTTTTCATTGTCATAATATCCACCGCCACAGTTAGGTCGATGCAAAAAATGGTTTGGTTTCACTGAAGTCGAACAATAGCAGGTAAAGATCGAAAGAGGGAATACATGCCGCCTAGAACGAGTGAGTGAGAGAGAGTGTAGTATACCTGTTATTGGTGGCTCTGTTTAGGATAGGTAGTGTTTCACTTTTGTAAATAGTTCATCTTGTAACGTTTCCGGACTTGCACGTTGAATACGTTCTTTTTTTATCATAATGCCTGCTGCGATAGACAACTTGTCTGCTCATGAGTTAGCGGATATCCACTACATTTACGGGTTCTGCGATGGCAATGCTCGCGCTGCCGCTCGAGAATATCGTCAGCGATTCCCGAGAAGACCTGCCGTTGACTACAGAGTATTTATGACTGTGCATAGAGAGTTTTGTGCGAATGGATTACGACGTCGCCCTCGTGAACGTGCTATCATTGTACCAGTGGAAATGGAAGAACAAGTGTTGCGGTTGGTGTATCAAGACCCCACAACTAGTACAAGGAGAACAGCGCGTCAGTTGGGGATGTCACATTACAAAGTGTGGAAAATTTTAAAACAAGAAGGATTGTACCCGTTTCATTTTCGAAGAGTGCAGAATTTACACGAGCCAGACTACAACGCCAGAGCTGTGTTTTGTTCGTGGTTATTGCGGCAAAGACGTCTTGTCATGAATTTTTGTGACCACATCCTGTGGACAGACGAAGCCAATTTCAATAGGACTGGAATTACAAATTTCCGCAACCTGCACCTGTGGATGCCTCAGGGTGAAAATCCGTTGGCGGTTCGGCCCGCATCTTTTCAAATTGAATTTTCAATTAATGTTTGGGCTGGAATGATCGGTGATTACCTAATCGGACCATTTGTTTCACCGGCAAGGTTGACAGGACAGGCCTATTTGCGATTTCTGCAAGAAGAAATACCAAACCTAATGAGAGATGTTGATTTACAAACACGACGCAGGATGTGGTTCCAGCATGACGGCGCTCCAGCTCACTTCAGCGTTATCGTGCGTGAGCATTTAAACGGAATTTATGGCGACCGATGGATAGGACGAGGAGGACAAGTGGCGTGGCCGGCACGAAGCCCAGATTTGACCCCGCTTGATTTTTATTTGTGGGGTCATATGAAGCAGCTCGTTTACAGCACTCCAATTCCAAGCAGAGAGGAGCTGCTGGAAAGGATAACTGCAGCGGGAAACGAAATAAGAAATAACCTTCGAGACGTTTTAAAA
Organism: Hypsopygia costalis; assembly: GCA_937001555.2. NCBI lineage: Eukaryota > Metazoa > Arthropoda > Insecta > Lepidoptera > Pyralidae > Hypsopygia > Hypsopygia costalis. Next base: position 21,924,474 of record OW443338.2, on the reverse strand, counting down.
AAAACAACCCGCAGTGTAATTTTTAGGGCTACAGCTTGTATTCAAGAAAATGGTGGTCATTTTGAAAACCTAATAAATTAATTGATTTTGTACAACTTAGTTTTATTTTACAATTAAATGTAAATACAAAAAATCTGAGTCACCAATAACCGGTAGGTATACTACACTCACTCACTCACTCGTTCTAGGCGGCATGTATTCTGTTTCGACCTTTACCTGCTATTGTTCGACTTCAGTAAAACCAAACTTTTTTTGCATTGACCTACTTTAGCGGTGGATATTATGACAATGAAAAGAGATAGAGTTATGCATTTTGGTAATTATGTAGATCAAGTCATGAAGTTTAATAAACCGTACAAAAAGTACACCTCAACGACCTAGTTTTAAAGTTACAGACCAAAAAAGAAAAAATACTTGATTCTTTTTCAAAATTTTCGTTTCTTTTATTTTTTTTAACAAGTTTTTGCTTGTTATTAATATGTTATTTTTAATTTATTAGATAGGCACATTATCCAGCTTTCAAATGAGACTGTTTTGAAGTAAATTGACCGTTTACTTATGAAGTTATGAAGAAAAAATAAATTATTTAAGTTTTCATGAAAAAAAAAATTTAAACCACTGTGTTTTCGAGGTAGGTAACTTAAAAAAAAAAACTCTGATTTTTATCGATAAATTAAACCCATTTCGTTTGATCAAGTTTCGAAATTACATATTGAATATATTACGTTACTTATCATATTCACATTCAATGACACTTATAATTATATTTGACAGGAGTATATCAACTCATCCGTAGAAGAAAGTCCGATCTGTTGAACACGCAACTTAATTGTAGGAAAAAATATCGTTTTATTGTAAGTCAATGAAAAGAACTTAAAGCATCATTTTGCCAAGCTAATAAGACAATTAGCAGAGAACGCAACCTACCTACAAACCTAGTCATTGTGTTCCTTATTTAAGTGTATTGTATGTACAGTGTACATACAATACACTTAAATAATGTACACTCACTCCACTGTTCCTTATCCGGGCGGCAGTAGTTTGCATATAGTAATTGGTGGCGGAAGCAAGCAAAGTAGTGTAAATCAAATTGCCTGCAATTGAAAAACATCTAAAATAAGATAAGAATCATAATATGAAACTCTATCACAAATGAAAATACCGTATTTCATCTATCATCATTTATCTAAAACATACATTGCTAAAAGGGACAAAAATACATAATTCAAATAGGTCGAGACTCAATCAAGGATTAGTTTATGCGGTAAGCCATACCCTCTAAATCTGGTGCTGGGGCGACCAGGGCTAATCAGCGCGGATTGTTGCCCTTCCGCTACTCCACGCCCAGAATCAAGTAAATGAGAAAACTTTCTAATTGGAATTTCAAATAGGCCGCCGTTTATCCAGACGAGAACTGTTCGCGGTTCCACGTCAACACGCTCCTCTACGTTATAATTCCATAGGATTTAGTAATTGATACCAGCCACGTTAAATTATTCATGGAATATTATCATAAGGAAATAAATCATATAGGCAAATCTTATACTGTCACTAGGGGTCGCCCGCGTGGACTTTCATGCCCTACTTTCGAAGAGAATTGCTAACAATAGCCATTTGGACTCTGAGATCACGGGTTCGCTCCCCGCACGAGGCCAATATTTGTGTGCATGAACATGTCTGTTTGTTTTGGTCTGGGTGTTTTCTATGTATTATTACATGTATTTGTTTACAAAAAAAACTAATTTAAGCATACCTAATATAGGTTATCTATTATCCATAATACGCGCTTTGCTTAGTTTGGGACTAGATGGCAGTCAGTAATTTATCGAGGTATATCCTAGTACGTTGAAGCAAACGTGCCAAAACACAAACCAAGTATTCAGTGGCCAAAAAAGTCCCTTTAGCACACATTTTGTTTTTCTCAACAACAGTGTATTACGATCTAAGATAGATTCATCCGTTTCGTGGTCAACTTTTTATTCATCCCACAGCTGAGAAAGATGACGAGTCTCCCTTCAATCGAAAAGGTTTAGAGCATACCTCACCACGAAGCTCAACTGCGATTTGACGAAATTTTCAATAATTTGTTTGCTTAGAGAGTTATTATTTTTAGGGTTCCGTACCTCAAAAGGAAAAACGGAACCCTTATAAGATCACTTTGTTGTCCGTCTGTCTGTCTGTCTGTCAAGACCTTCTATGTCGAGAATGTGTGGAGGTATCAAGCTGAAATTTGAACTGTATACTCAGGTTTACGGTCCCATGAGGTTGTAAAAAAATCAAACTGCTTAGTTTACGTAAAAAAAAGTTACGACCGTATAGAGCAAAAAACGCATATTTCGACACATTCTCAAGGGAATCAAAACCTATAAGGTACTTCCCATTCACCTAGAACTATGAAATTTGGCAAGTAATATCATTATAGACTACAAGTACAGGAATAAATCTCAAAACTATACATGTGTAATTAAATCTTAAAAAATAGGGGGTCTATACTTTTTATAGGGGTCGGAATTTCAAATTGATGCTACTAGTTCAATACTAGTTCATATGAAAGGGCTTGATTGCACATTGGAAAATATATTTTATTTATTTTTTCCATCGCATTATTTCTTATTTATAATGAAAAATATTAAATTTATAATGATCTTACGTACGGAACCCTCGGTGGGCGAGTCCGACTCGCACTTGGCCGGTTTTTTTTACTTGAGTGGTGCTAGCTGTGGATTGATTGATTAGTCAGCCAGTCAGTCTTTTCTTTTATGTAAAGTAACAGAGCGGTTGTATGTTCATATTCCAATTTATTTACTAAGAAACTTCCATGATATAACCTGACATATTTTCAATCTTCTCTTTTATGTATAGTAACAGAGTGGTTGCGTCCTCATATAACTATTTATTGCATAAGAAACTACCTAGATACAACATAACATAATTTCATACTTTTAATCATATCGATTTTAGCTGTTTTATTTAAAGTTTTATTTAAAGTAACAGAGCGGTTGTGTCCTGATATTGAAATTTATGAACTAAGACAACATGATAGAATGTAATATATATTTTTCATAATTCATTTATTTGTCCATAAACATGGTTAGAAATACATTGGTGTTAAATATGAATAAAACAGTAGGAAAAACCATAATTCACCTTATTGCTATAAGAACAAAAACATTTGAATCTAATCATGATTCAATATTCTATATTAATAAAGACTAAGTCTGAGTGTCATTTGCACATGTAAATTGAGTTCTGACACAAAAGAATGAGAATGACATTAAAAAGAATGTCAATAAATATCAATAAATGTCAATAATTAATAATTCGGTTCTAGACCTGTTTTGCACCAGCTACAAATATATAAAGAGCAATATAGCCAACAGCTTCTTTACAGTTGAATAAACGATGCACTCACTGTTTGATTCTTGTTGTGTCTATAATGTTACCATAATTGTTATCATTTTTTGTTTTGTCATGTGCAAGCTTTCTTCATATATTTCTATCTATAGGTGGAGACTTGTTATTGGCATAATAATATTTATTGTAATTATGCATGTAACTATTAAGCTGTAAGACTCCCAAATACAAATAAATAAATAAATAAAATATAAAGAATGTCATGAAATCATAACAAAATGTTAAAAATGTAGGTCAGCGAATAAAAATTTATCATAATTTATTAGATACTAGATGACCCGGTGAACTTTGTTTCACCTACATCTATCTACTTAATAAATATATACGATCTAAGATCTGTCTATTTAAGAAGAGCACGGGCACACAGGGTAGGGTACACTTGCAATGGCAAGACATTTGTTTCCTAACTTGCCGCTTTCCATAAAATTTGACAATACCGTTATCCATTACCGATCCAATAGACTGTGGAATCGATACCTAATAATAAATTATTATAGGGAATATTTTTTTTGCATAAAATATGTATAAATAAAGCTAGTAAATGCTAATAGAGATGCATATCTGAGTGTTTCGCCCGAGTATTTGCGACACATCAGAGATATTGTAAAACTTGCCCGGCCTTTGGTCGAGTAAGCTCCGTACGAAATTGGCAATCCTCTTTCACAATGGAGCGTAAAATGGTTTTCCGTTTTTGCCCGACCGAGCGGAGCGCTCGTTGATTCACCGGACACGTCGCTCGGCGGCTATCACTAGTTGGGGGAATTTGTGGAAATAACTCTTTTACACCTCTATACCTGAACGTCGTACGGTTTTAATGGACTGTCCGAAGTGTTCAGCCTCGTCAGTTGTTTATGATTTACTCGTACACTAAAATAATTCTATAGGCAATAAAAGTTTATTGTAATAGGCAACCATATCAATCATCTCACTGCACTGATATAACTTGTAGTCACCATATTCTCGCCATATAAATATTCGATATCTTAACTATGCTCAGTGAATCATAGCTATTATTTGCTAAACTGAATACGAGTTGCGTAGTATTTTTTATCTCAAAATTGCTAAACCAATTTCGATGCCAAACAAAGCGTTTCTTACATATAGGTGTCACTACTGTACATATTGTTGTAGCGGTTCAAGGATTGAACGTCACTAATAAATAACGTATTTAATAAATTAATAGTTTAAAAAACACTAGAAAAACACGCTTTTATAAATGCACCTGATCGTGTGCAAAGTCCATTACGTGGCCTTTCTCACAAGTGCAAACACGACTATGATACGATATTCCATCATGGAATGCCAGTGCCTATCTCCCGGCTTCATCATCAGACCTTGAAACCTAATCGTGGTCAAAGTTCATTATCAAAAACAGCTGTGATATGATGTTCCATCATGAAGTTCCAGTTCATATCTTTCGGCTCCATCATCAGATCAGTTCGACAGTACCATATTATTGTATTGTCATCAGAACTACATACAGCTGCCAAGTTTGATTACGCTACGATCCTTGGAAGATGGTTAAATTAGTTACCTTAGATTCCATTACATAGTTAGTTACATACAGGTCGACCCTCAGATCACAGCAGTTTGCTGTGATCTGAGGGTTGACCTAATAAAAGGGTGTTAAAAAAGTAACATCTCGCCCCATATGGAATAAGTTATCGTCGTCAACCTTATTCATCCCACTTCGTTCCGAATTCGATCCCTCAGAGAAACCTCGAACATAACCATCACAATCACTCACTGCGCGATCTTTAACCTGTATACCAGCTCCCTGCTCCATAGGTCATTGCAGCGAGGGCGCACTGGTTAAAGAGAGAGTATGCTCTAAACCTCATCGATTGAGGGGAGACCTGTATCCCAACAATGGAAAGATTATGGGTTGATGCCGTATAATGTTTATTAATAATAGTAATATTAATAGAATGTTTTCCCGCAACTCGATTTAACCAGCAATAGAAGAAAAAACGTATAAGAAAAATTTTAAAAATCGAACCAGTACGAGTAGATAAAGCCCCAGTAAAGTACGTACAAAAAGCAATGTAAGTTGTCACTTACATAGATAAAGCTTTAACAAGGCAGCTATTTCAGCTCCCGTTCCGAGTACAATGCGACCCAAGTGTACAAGCCAACTTGAAACTACTGTTGGTGACGGCTAAAGGCAATATCTTTCTCGAGCTAGACCAATATCAGTTGTTCTGCAGAAATAATGCCGCTGGCGAAAAACTAGGAACGTGAACACTTGCATATACTTGCAGATAAGCGTTATTTTGAATACAGAATATTAGTTCTCGTATTTCTTTACCTAATATACGCAATGTGAATAAGATATTGGGTATATTTGAGGTATAGTGGCTTGCCGTTGGCGAAACACTAGGAACGTGAACACTTGCATATACTTGCAGATAAGCGTTATTTTGAATACAGAATATTAATTCTCGTATTTCTAGATTAGAATTATCTAATATACGCAATGTGAATAAGATATTGGGTATACTTGAGGTATAGTGACTTGCCGCCTGGCGAAAAACTAGGAACGTGAACACTTGCATATACTTGCAGATAAGCGCTATATCGTATATAGATTATTAGTTCTCTTATTTTTAGATTAAAATTACCTAATATACGCAATTTGAATAAAATATTGAGTATATATAAATAAAAATAAATGTGATAAAATAAATGTGAAAAAGATATTTGAGGTGTAAGGGACTCACCATAATCTTTGAGCCAAAGTCGACCTACACGTGGTGCACCCTGCTGATTTACTAACGAGACTATGGCGAAAGAAAAAGTAGGGCACAGACAGCATAATTTTAAGCCCGACTGGGGAAGTACACTTAATACCGCTTAATACCTCCACCTCACTTAATACCGCAGCCAAATACCAATTCACTTGAGGGTTGTTGTGTTCCTGCGAGTAAGTGAGGTCACCGGGAAGGCTGGAGTTGCTGCGTTGGCAGCGGGGGTAACGGCACGCGAGCGATATTTCGTGTTGCGAGCGTTAATATTGCTACGGTAACCGCTCCACATCAGGCGGGCCGTATGCTTGTGTGCCACCCGACGTAGTATAAAAAAGAGATCCGACGATCAGATAAAGATCATAGAGAGTCGTATGCAAACGGCACAAAATCGATCATAGTGTAAGTCTATGGTCGACGCCTATCTTCAGCAGTACTATACAATTTATTTCTGCTATTTACATTTAACTATTATTTTCAATCTTATGTATGTCTAACCTGTATTTTCGCCTACTTTTTATTTATGTTCGTGTGTCATTAGCAAACAATTAAACTTATATAATTATTAATGAACATGTTACGGAGACGATCTCGGGGCGAGCTTAGTGGTCGAATGGTTAGCAATGGCCACTTTGACTCCGGAGGTTGCGGAATCGATCCCCGCACAAACCAAATATTTGTGTTCATGAACATGTCTGTTTGTCTTGGTCTGGGTGTTTTCTATGTATTATATGTATGTATTTACAAAAAAAATGTATTTAAGTATAACATACATTATCTAGTACAAGCTTTGCTTAGTTTGGGACTAGATGGCCGTGTGTAATTTATTACAGGAATATTTATTTATTTACATATAAAAAACATTGAATATCTAATATTTAGTAACTGGGTTGCAGACAAGGTGCGTGTGTGATCTATTTCATTACTATTAATCTATAATATTCTCACTGTTTGAAGACTCCATGGGGGTTTCCATTTAATTGAAGTAGGAGCGACCACCTCGTTACTACACTGCGGTTTGGCGGAGTGTGAGTATTATTGATATGGGTACCATATCAGTAATATTCAATGGACTGGAATACAATATAGTGACGAGCCCGGTGGTCGAATGGCTAGCAATGGCTACTTTGACTCCGGGGTCGCGGATTCGATCCCCGCACAAGACAAATATTTGTGTGCATGAACATGTCTATTTGTCTTGGTCTGGGTGTTTTATATAATATATATCGACGGTGGAAAGGCAAAACAAAATAAGCGACATTTGGCCAATTGTTCAGTAGAGCTGTTTAAAGATTTTAAAATTGAAAAAATCATCATAACTTTTTTATTTATTGGAGGATATTTTTAATTTTTTGCGTGCAGATTAAACTTGGTATTACCTATATACAGTACATAAAATAAAACTATTTTAATCTATATTTTAAGAGATAGTGTCGTTTCATTTAAATGACTTTTCAAGTGAGTAGGGAAAAATACTTTATACGGCATCTAAGAAAAATGGTTAATGGGGTAAATTAATTTATGCGCCGTTTTTTATACAAGTTTGCCGGGAAAAATCTATGAAAAATCAAAGTAAAATTTAAACAAATAGGGATAAACAATTTATAACACTTTAACGAAAAAATTACGAATAAGAAAAAAGTATTATAAACTATGTATCCTTATTAGTACACATTGGTAAAACACTTTATCGATCACAAGCAATGTTAAAATGTTATTGTTTTGCCATAGTCGGGACAGGGATTTGATTGATCTGGTTACTTTTCTAATTTGAAAATGTCGTCATTCATATAAAATTGTATGTATTGTAATACCTAGGTCTTGTACGATCATTTGTACAAGTTCGATTACAATACAATTTTATATCTCTTACCTTTCATCATCGTTAAAATTTCTATGATGAAATTTTAACTGATTGATTAACTGATCAAGAGATTGTTAAGTTTTTATAATTTCAGCTTATGCATGTCAACCAGTCATGGATAAAGGTCTCTCACAAAGATATCCACACTGAACGATCAGCTGAACCTCTGAGTATATTGGTGTCTGGCGATCAATAGTCCATTCTGAAAGCCTCCATTGATTTTATTATACCACTAAAGTAGCAAACAAGCATACGACCCGCCTAATGGAAAGCAGTTACCGTAGCCTATGAACGCTTGTAACATCTGGGGCATTATATGTGCGTTGCCGATCCAGTAAAAACCTTCTCACGCCCTTTTTGAAGATTCCCATGCTGTAGTCTCCTTAGAAAACCTCGACAAACAGTTCATTCCACAGCTTAACAGTACGCGGGATAAAACTTTTTTGGAACTCCACAGTTCACGACCACTTAGGCTCAAATGTGTGAGGATGAGACTTCATCCTGTCGATGGCGAGCGGTGCGACTGTACCATAATGTCAATCAACTCTGAAGACACCTCGTTGTATTGTACAATCGGTAGAACACACAAAGGGACGCAAAATCTCTTCTCAGACTTATAGATTCTAGACCGTCTGTCAGTTTGGTATCGTCAACAATCCTCACAGCACGCCTTTCAATTGAGTCATGTTGAGCACACCTAGTTTCTTCGACGACAGCTTTACCTTCTCCTTCAACTCCGAGAATCCCAATATTTTTGGCGATGGTAAGGGGTGTGTTCTGGAATTGAGAAGCCACACCAAAGGAGGTTTTCTTAGCGGTGAACACGCAGACATGTGTCTAAGTAGGGCCGAATTGAACGAAATTCTGTCGCCCCCAATCGAACACATTTTTCAATATGCTCTCGATTTCTTGTGTTGACTTGTGTTACAAGTTGTTCGCGGCTCTCCTCTACCAGAGAGCGGACAATATTAGCTCGATCCGTGTAATAAGTGTCCCCAGTGATGTCGTCGGCATAGCAATGAATGCTGTCAATAGATAACGTATCATTGATATGCAGCAAAATCAGCGTCGGGGACAATACAAAGCCATGCGGGACACCAGCAATAATGTCTATGCCATCGTAGCAACTGCTTTCCACAATGGCTCTAATATGCTTGTGCTGGACAAGAAGCTAGCGACCCATTCGCAAAACCCTCAGGTAGACCGTATGCAGGCAACTTCGAAAGAAGACTACGATGCCATACCCGATCGAATGCCTTCGTTATATCCAGACTAACAGCCAATGTCTCACTTTGACTCTCCATGGCTGAAGCCCAACAATGTGTAAGATACACTACACCAGTCGAGCGACCATGACGAAAGCCGTAGTGATGGTCGCTGATCAAGTCGTGCTCTTCTAGGCAATTCAGGAGCCGGTTGTTAATCAAGCGCTCCAATACCTTGGAGAAAAGGGAGATAGCAGCGATAGGACTGTAATTCGATGGGTCTGATCTGTCACCCTTTTTGGGCACTGGGTGCACGTTCGCAGTCTTACACAATGAAAGGATCTTGCCTGGTAGAATAAGAGAGAGCAACAAGGCGCATAAGAACAGGACACAACTCAGCAGTACACTGCTTTAGCACCACAGCCGGAATGCCATCTGGCCCACTCGACTTATAAACGTGGAGGGATAGCAATGCCCGCTGAACATCTCGTTGAGTAAACGATATTTTCGGCATTGAATTAGCCACATTAGGAAATAGCACACCGCGGGATGGAAGGTGGTGAAGCGTCTCTGTCGTTCAAAATCGAGTTTGAGGCAAAGAGTTTCCCCAGCAGATCGGCTTTCTCCTTAGCACTGTGGGCCAGACTACCATCCTGTATTCGGAGTGGTAGAAAGAAACAGTTTCCTTCGGCACCCTTAGCAAGCGACCAAAAAGAACAACCAGATGGTTGCTTAGCTAAGCGCTCACCAATCCTGATGATGCACTCAAATTTCGCCCTGGCAATTACTTTCTTACTGAACCTCGAGGCAGCATTGAACTCGCGTTTCAAGACAGAAACACCAGGATCTCCATTAATACGAGCCGTAGTCCAAGCCTCGTAAACAGCTTGCTTGCGGAGTTTGCTTCCCCACAAGACCGATTAAACCACGGCACTGTTAGGAATAAATAATTCCATTCCAGCCAAAACCCACTCAATCTCTATTCTTAATAGGTAATGAAGAGCCTCTTATCCGGCAATTCAAGTTATATTAACAAAATCGGGGGATACAGTTAGTGTTGCAGCTATAAATCTATCATTTCCATCCAAAATTCAGTCACACCACTCGATAGATGAAGGCTGAAAGAATTTATTACGGTAAGTTACTATTATGGAACATCGCATCCGGAAATCACTTGATTGAGCAGTCACGTCAACTGTCAAGTTATCATTGCAACTGGTACCTTATTGATGTGAAACGCCAATTTGATCACACGATATTTATCAATTATTTCAAAAACACACATGTGAAGCGCCTATGTCGTAAAAAATCACGTAAGGAAAAACAATTGACTCACCAAAATAAAATATATTACAGTTAGTGAAAGTAACTGATAAGACGTTTACAATTAAAAATATGACAGGAAAAACAACTGAAACGCCACTAGTTGTGTTTTTCTTGCAAGGAACAATAAGTTATGCGACACGTTTTCTTATATGTTAGTAGGGAAAAAGTAATAAAAAGCCAAAGGTAAAAAATACACAGACGGGTAAAATTAATTATATGCCATCGTCGTAAAAAAGTTAGTTAAGTCAATAAATTAAAACACGCCGATGGTATTTTTGAAACCCATCATACGACAATGTTAATAATATATGTCATAAAATTGTCGTTTGAAGGGAGTGAAATTTTAAAATGGCCCTGTTTTTACATTAAATGAAACGCCAAAAAGTACCTCCAAATAGACTGTAACCCAGACAGATCGATAGAGAATCAAAAATCCTATCGAACTGCATATAAAACTCAATTTCGGTCAAAATGGCGTTTCATTTGTTTTGCCTTTCCACCGTCGATATAACATGAATGTATTCACAAAAAAAATGTATTTAAGTACATTTATCAGTTGTCTAGTACTCATAGTACAAGCTTTGCGCGTAATTTGACACTAGATGGTGCTGTGTCAATTGTCCAGAAATATTTATATTATTTATTACATATCACACCCCCGGCCCCGGTGCGACACTGTCACTTTTGCAAAAAAATGCAAAAATGAGTTATATATTTAAAAATTGTCAGAGGATGTGAGTATCATTGTCACGCCCTCTTACGGAAACTATGCGTACTACAAAAGTAATGTTAACGTACCAAAAAACGTAGGTGCTCTATGACAATTTTTAAATATTGAACTCATTTTTGCATTTTTTTGCAAAAGTGACAGTGTCGCACCGAGGGTGCGAATGGCTCAGCGCGTATACACCTGGGCAGACTAGACTTGGCTGACGTGCGTCGGGCTCTCGCGAAGCTGAAGCCGAAAAGGTCTGCAGGACCTGACGGTATCCCGGCTTTTATCTTCAGAGATTGTACGTTTGTGCTGGCACGGCCACTGTTGCACATATACAACCTGTCCCTGGAAGAAGAAGATTTTCCGAAGATCTGGAGGACAACCCGGGTAGTTCCAGTACCGAAAGGAGGCATGAGTGAGGCTGTCGATGGGTATAGGCCGGTGGCAGTACTATCGACTCCAGCCAAGGTATTTGAATTTGCATTACAAAAGATCATCTACGATCCAGTACAGGCACAGCTGTCAGAGGCGCAACACGGTTTTCGGTCGGGTTGCAGTACAACTACTAATTTACTAAATTACATGGCTCAGCTGTTTCCTACGGTGGATGGAGGGGAGCAGGTAGACGCTGCTTACTTCGACTTTCCGAATTTGATGCGTTGGGCGTTTGATGTCGTAGATAACGATATTCTGTTAAAAAAACTAGCCGGCGTCGGCTGTACCCCTCATTTATTGAAGTTCTTGGCAAGCTACATGAGCGATAGACGTCAGTTTGTTGAGTACGCAGGCTGCAAAACAAACTCATATTCCGTCAGGTCGGGAGTAAGTCAGGGGAGTCATCTTGGTCCTCTCGAATTCCTTATTATGATCAACGACTTACCAGAAGTTATTAGGGATTCAAGTTGCTTGCTATTTGCAGATGACTTGAAGATATTTCGGCCAATCAGAAACACCGAAGACTGTGAGCGATTTCAGGGCGATATAGATCGAGTGGTTTCTTGGTGTAATACTAACAAGCTTTACTTTAATGTTTCGAAATGTATGACAATTACTTTTTCTCGAGCTCGTCGTCCAGCCCCCTTACCACTATCTCTTATTTCAATTCAATAATTGGATAGATTGCTTATTCATACTAATGAATAAGCGACTCTATTACATTTGAAATAGAGTCTCTTATTCATTGGTATGAATAAGCATTCTATTCAGTTATTGAATCGCAATAAGAGATGATGGTACGGGAGCTGTTCATCATGACTATGAAGTTAATTCAATGAAACTAAAAAGAGTGACAGAAGTAAAAGACTTGGGGGTTAAATTCACATCCGATCTGAAGTTTCGAGATCACGTTACCAGTATTTGTAAAACAGCTTATAAAAATCTGGGCTTTACACTTCGTTGGGCGCATGGTTTTGCAAATATTGGAGCGATCGTCGCTTTGTACAATGCGCTGGTTAGAAACAATCTGGAATGCAACGCAGTCATTTGAGCTCCGCATGAAGCTAAATATAGCCTTATGTTGGAGCGTATTCAAAATAAATTCACTAGATATATATATATAAGGAAGTATGGGGTATATTCTTTTTATCCCCTCATGTACCCTAATTTATTTGTACTGGGTATGGTGGGGTATAATGAGCTGCGGGTACGCAGGGTGTTGTATCTAGCATCTTACATGTTTAAATTAATTAGGTGTAAAACGGTTACCGGTCTATGTGTCCCAGACAGATACGTGTGGCGTCGCCGCCGGCCGCAGCTGTTGGCAGTGCCCCGCGGCCGCACCGACCTTCTCGGCAAAGCACCACTTACGCGTGCATTGCGCACTCTGAACGAAATAGCGGAAAGAATTGATCTGTTTTCGTGTTCTCCGAATGAATTCACAAACGTAGCGCCGTTTGTAATAAGTTACAATTAAGTTACATATAATGAAAAAAGGTTGTTACACTATTGTATTAAGTTTGATACCTGTAAAAATAGCTGTAAATGTTGCAATAAATAAATAAATAAAAATTATGAACTAAAAATGATGTATAGTTAATAAGTAGTTATATTCATAATTCATAGTCATGTTGGTACTGGTGATTGTTACACGCACACAGGTCATGCCTAACAAAGCAATTTTGTCTATGCTTTGTGGCAGCTAACAAAGCCTGTGCTTTGTTAGCTACCTAGCTAGTTAGTATAAATATATTCACATCATCGTGGTTACACGTTTACATTTATAGGTTTTTAGTAATTTTAGGCTATGAAACTTTTTACTTACAAGGAAAAATATTAATAATAATAAATAAACAATATCAACGCCTGCGGAGACCTGCTCATGGGTATATCGTTCCATTGATATATCCTGGAGCGGGTCACGGCGAGCGTACAACATTACATGAAACTTCTCAAAGGGGCCTCTGCGCGTTGGATCCATGTCCCCTTGAATTAAGAGAGAACTGAGAGAAATAAATAATAATTCTGGACAATTTACACAGCACCATTTAGTCCCAAATTAAGCACAAAGCTTGTACTATGGGTACTAGAGACAACGGATAAATGTACTTAAATACTTTTATTTTGTAAATACATACATATAATACATTGGTAACATCCAGACCAAGACAAACAGACATGTTCAAGCACACAAATATTTGTCTTGTGCGGGGATCGAACCCACGACCCCGGAGTCAAAGAGGTCATTGTTAACCATACAACCACCGAGCTCGCCAAACATAATAGATAATTTTAGTAGGATTGTTTTTTTAGGCCGTGGATATCCTTAGGCAATATAACTTTTTAGTTACAAGGAAAAAAAAACTATTGTTACTTAATAAAGTATTATTATAAAATAACATTTAGATTTGCGACATATTTTTATACGGCATGGGGCCCCCCTCCTCACATTCTCACCACTGTGTCTCCTCTCTAGCCAGGATTAACAGCGGCGATCAACAAAAAAGGCAATGAACAATGAAAGGAATACTTCCTTTCCTTCGTATAGATTACAACGGATCGGCGACCGCTTGGTGTTGCTGATCTCCATGGGCGGTGGTGATTGCTTTCTATCAGGTGAGCCACATGCTCGTTTGCCTCCCTCTCATATAAAAAAAGAAGTCCATTGCAGTCCTGGGGGTAAGACTACCGCTGTATTAGAACTCACAATGAATTTAATTAGAAGAAATTAGTAAGAGTCAGAAGCCTTAAGTAAGTGAGTAATTCTTTATTTGTGCTTATATAGGGTATATAGGCTTAGATACATTAATAAATATATAAATAAATATTTCTGGACAATTTACACAGCGCCATCTAGTCCCAAATTAAGCGCAAAGTGATAAGGGTACCAGACAACTGATAAAATATTTAAATGCATTTTTTTTTTGTAAATACATATAAAACGCCCAGGCCATCAAACAGACATGTTCATGATGACACACAAATGTTTGTCTTGTGCGGGGATCGAACCCGCGACCTCAGAGTCAAAGCGGTCATGGCTAACCATTCGACCACAGAGCTCGTCAACATTAAAGGAGAAAAAATGATACGATGTTGAGGTTTAAGTGTCTCGTTACCATCTTTAAACCTCCAACCAAGCTGAGTACATGTTGATGTTCGTGCTATTCTATTGTGGCTTAATCTAACTTGCCATATCCAATGCCATGCAAATAATAAAGTTACAGGTTGTGTATTAAAATTAAAATACAATTAAAATATTATTTTTAATAATTTCACACTTTTAAAATGTTACGAAAATAAAGGTAATATAATTAATTAAATACAATCTAATTATAGAAAACTTAATTAATTTACAAAACTAAAATTGTTTATTAATATCTTAAAATTTAATTTATAATAAAATTAATACAACTACATTAAAAACTAAAATTATAATAAAATACACAGAAAAAATAAAAAATATCATTACCATATTAATTGTCCCGACAATTTTCGGGGATTGTGGCCAAAAGGCTGGCCGCATTTCCACGCTGTATAGCGATGGAAATATTTTGGCCTAGATATTGGCCAGCCCTTTGGTGACCCGCAGTCAAGACCAGCTTCTTGGCAACCTCCTGGAATAAATCTCGTGCCGATGGCCCCCACGGTCCCAACGTTTCTACACCGAACGCCTTAAATATATAGGAAGTACTCAGTTCTGAGTACTTCCCAGACTTAAGACGTACAGCGTGCAGCTGAGCCAGCCTCAAAGCTGGTTCCCTGGAGATGAGAAGCCGCTAAGTTATCAACACATGTTACATCCCATACCAGAGGTCTTCCCATCGTCCAAGGAACCAAAGTCATTCCATCGGGCCGTTTTCCATCATTACGACTAAGGCCAGGAGGCTCTAAAATTGCTGGTGTATTACCTAGTAATTAGGACCCGATTTTAAATAATATTACATATTAAAATATAAATAGCTCAAATCTTGCATTTATGACATAACATTAAAAGTAATTAGTAGAGAGTAGCTTTAATTTATGACATATAATAAAAAATAATAAGGAAAATATTAAATGGATCCACAAAAAAAAACCTGATTTGCACACACAAATTAATCTGATCGCACATCAAATCCTGCATTTGATGTGCAATAAGTATTTTTAAACGGTTTTATTTAGCTTGACCTGTTTGTTTGTTTATTTATTTGTTTATATTTTTGGGTCAAATCTAGTAATTGAAATTTGACCCCCTTCCTGTTGACAGATTGATCTGAAATTTGGTACACACCTTTAGTTCTGGTGACAATACAATTAAATAAATTCTGTTTCATTGTAAATCCAAGATGGCCGCCGCTACAAAATGGCGGTTTACAAATTTTGTCACGACTACTTCAATATGGATATCAATTGAAAGGGTTTAACTAGTAGAACACAGTTCACACAAAAAAAAAATCCAAGATGGCCGCCGCTACAAAATGGCGGTTTACAAATTTTGTCACGATTACCTCAATATGGGTATCAAATGAAAGGGCTTGACTAGTAGAACACAGTTCACAAGAAAAAAAATTAAAATCCAAGATGGCCGCCGCTACAAAATGGTGGTTTACCCATTTTGTCACGACTACCACTATATGGGTATCAAATGAAAGAGCTAGACTGTAGAACACAGCTCACGATGAATATTATAATAAAATCCAAGACGACCGTCAACAAAATGGCCGGTTGGCGGTTACATATTTTCTCAATTTTCAGGGTATCAAATTAATACAAGACAAATTTAAATGTAAAAAAAAATGACAAAAGTCAAATCTAAACTTAATTGAATGAGAAGTACTATGTAATGAAATTATAAACTAAAAACTTGAAATAAAAATTGTGAAAAAAACATTTTTAATTTAAACGGTTTTATTGAGAGTAATGTACTAAAAGCTAAAAAATAATTCGGTAGGTCCGAGGTTTCAGTCATCATACCCCTCTCCCTCATCAGTCTAAGGCATTGATCAGACAAAAAAATAAAATCGTTGGGCCCGTGTTTCTATCCAATCAACTAAGTTTACGCTACGCCCAACGATTTTATTATTTTGTCTGATCAATGCCTTAGACTGATGAGGGAGAGGGGTGTGATGTCTGAAACCTCGGACCTACCGAATTATTTTTTAGCTTTTAGTACATTACTTTCAATAAAACCGTTTAAATTAAAAATGTTTTTTTCACAATTTTTTGATCTGTAAAATAGTTTAGGTTAAGTTTGCAATGTATTTATTGGATGTTACGTTAAACAGTATCCGATTAATAATACCCCGTTCCCAAACAGCGTAAGTACGTAATAATATAAATGTAGAAACTATAATACGAATATACAGAGTAATAATAACGATTAAATTAATATATTTCGTTTGATCACTCGTTCACCCAACAATAGTCCGGTTCTGATTCGGTAAGGCTGAACATTGGAATGATGCCATTCATCATTCTGCGGCATGAATTCCTACGTATGCCTGAAAATTGGATCAAATAATCCAAATTATCTTTCCATGTTGTTAACGCCGTATTCGTACAAATCAGTCGTAATTTGTTGCTCAACATTCAGAATTTTGTACGTCAATGGAGCAACATCGAATTCTTTTTATGCTAAATTTAGCACTGATCATTTGGTTGGATATACTTGTCACTCGTGTATGGAATGAAAGGACTGGATACAGGGTCTTCGATTTCTACGACATAATATTCAAATTAATCGAACGTTTATATTTATTTTTGACAAATTACACACGGCCATCTAGTCCCAAATTAAGCAAAGCGTGTACTATGGGTATTATATAACTGATATTATACTTAAATACATAAATATAATATGTACATAGAAAACACCCAGACCAACGGGACGAGGGTCCACCACACATTCCCACCACTGCATCTCCTGTGTAAACAGGATTAACAGCGGCGATCGCTAAAAAACGCAATGAACAGTGAACTCCATTTTAGTCCCGGGGGTAAAACTACGGCTGCCTTGAAACTCACAACGAATTTAATCAGAAGAAATTAGTTTTTTTTTATACTACGTCGGGTGGCAGACAAGCATACGGTCCACCGGATGTGAAGCGGTTACCGTAGCCATATTAACACTCGCAACATGAAATATTGCTCGGCGCCACCAGAAAGGAAGGAGTTGCTGCGTTGGCAGCGGGGGTGGCCGCTGCCAACGCAGCAACTCCTTCCTTTCTGGTGACGGTGACCTCACTCACTCGCAGGAACACAACAACTCTCAAGGGAATTGCTATTTGGCTGCGGTATTCTGTGAGGTGGAGGTACTTCCCCAGTCGGGCAGCTTAAAAAATACGCTATGCTCTACCTCTCTTTTCGCCAGAGCCTCGTCTGTCAGTCAGCAAGGTACACCACGTGCAGGTTAGGTTGACTTTGCTTCAAAGAAGAGAGTAGGAGTAAAAAGTTTTTGGAATTTGAATTTGATACCCAGACCAGAACAAACAGACATGTTCATGCTCACAGATGTTTGTAATGTGCGGTGATCGAACCCGCAACCTCGGAGTCAAAGCGGTCATTGCTAACCATTCGACCACAGAGCTCGTCAACATCAAAGGAGAAAAAATGATACGATGTTGAGGTTTAAGTGTCTCGTTACCATCTTTAAACCTCCAACCAAGCTCACCTTCACGTGGTGCACTCTGCTAACTGACTAACGAGGCACTGGCAAAAGAGAGGAGACAGAGGTCACCAGAAAGAACAAGTATTGGGTATTGAAAACCGATAGATACATCGCGATACGAACAGACGACAGATGCCTGTTCGGTTCGGTGTGACTTAAGGGCCTAGAAGGCTTTTCAGAAGTCTTATCTTTTTTTTTAATACTACGTCGGGTGGCAGACAAGCATACGGCCCGCCTGATGTGAAGCGGTTACCGTAGCATATTACCATATTAACGCTCGCAACATAAAATATTATTACTCTCGCGCGGCCCCCCCGCTGCCAATCTCCTTCCTTTCTTTCTGGTGACCTCACTCACTCGCAGAAACACAACAACCCTCAAGGCAATTGTTATTTGGCTGCGGTATTCTGTGAGGTGGAGGTAGATTCCCCAGTCGGGAAGCTTACAATTACAGGGAGCGTAATTGTAAGCTTCCCGACTGGGGAATGTACATCCATCTCTCTTTTTGCCAGAGCTTCGTTTGTCAGTCAGCTGGGTGCCCACGAGCAGGTAAAGTTGACTTTGGTTCAAAGATCTTGATCGACCACTTACATCCAAAAAAAAAGCCGTCTTGCTAGTATTATTAAGGTGTGAGGGAGACGACACTATGACAACACATACATCATAATGTATTACAATATGAACTCACTATGTGCCTAGTAATTCTGTAGCGGAAAGGCAATGGTCGTTGTGGTATGTACCTGTTTCGACTTTACAGAAGTGCAGTAAGTTGGTACAACAGGTGGATTAAATGCTAATTGGTTTCTCCGACATTAGAAGTTGAGAGAAACAAACTTGCGGTCACAGATTTGTGATTGCGGTTTTTACGAATAGATAAAATTGATACTTTGAATATTAATTATAATGAAACCATACTGAACTTTATGGCAAAGTGGGCAGTCTTAGGGAACCGACTGTACCTACCGATATATAATAAAGAAATATTTATGGACAATTTACACAGCGCCATCTAGTACCAAATTAAGCGCAAAGCTTGTGTTATGGGTACTAGACAACTGATAAATGTACTTAAATATATATATTTTTTTAAATACATACCTACTTATAATACATAGAAGATACCCAGACCAAGACAAACAGACATGTTCATGCACACAAATGTTTGTCTTGTACGGGAATCGAACACGCGACCTCCGAGTCATAGTGGCCATTGCTAACCATTCGACCACCGAGGTCGATGATACATTAATGCACATAAATTTAATGATATGTGTGCATAAATTGTTTCTTGAACAGACTTATATACATCCACTTTCTTTTTGACAATAAAGCTGATTAATTGGAACTAGCGATCGCCCAGTGGTCGAAATTCGACCATAATTAATTTAAATTATGATATGACATGACTTTAACAATAAACAAAAGAGCAATATGCTTGCGTGTGTCAAATGCATGGTAGTGTGTGTAATGTATTTTTATTGATTTAATCTATTTTTCATGCACAATCAAAAAATATTTTATATTCTTTGATTCTTTCCTCCTTCTATAAATAATCTATAAGCGTGCAAAATTTTAAACTCCTACGTCCGCATATTTTTTGTAAAAAGGGGTACAAAGTTTATGCTTCACGTTATAATATATTTACGTTGGCCGTGTGGTTTCCGGTCACTCCGTCTCTTGCCGTAGATATCGTACAAGGCGACTAAAAGAAATACATTAAAAACATCGATCAGGCCTCCCCAACCCGTCTGGCCAGCGTGTGGAGTGTGGGCCAAATCCTCAATCTGTCTGGGACGGATGAGAGAATGTCGTGCTCCAGTAGTGGAGTCTAAAATTACCTGATGATGATGATGTTTTATAGATAATTGTCACGCATCTACAAAAACAAATTTTATTAGAATAAGGAAATACAGAATGAGCCAGCATAAACATTAATAAAGCATGCCTTATGAATGCGGAATCATTGCGGACTCCCTATAAATTTGTGGAAATCGCTAAGTAGGTAGATGTTCTTTACTGGTTCTGTATACGTGTTTAGTGCACATTCTGTGAGGGAAAGATCGCGTATCGTAACGGAAACATTTGTGAAGTATCCCCGAGCATTTGGGCGGGGGTATGCGGGTCACGTGCGCGCAACAACGGGAACGATGCCCGGCATCTAGAGGTTTGTTGTGATATCCCGACGGTTTTTTCACAATACCTGACCCATACACAAGAGAGATTTTCGTAATGTTAGTTTGTGGAGATACCGCGGCCAACTTTATGTTCTTGTTAGACGTTTTAGGAGCCACGTGTTACGTGCCTTTTGTTTTATTTGTAAGGCTTTTGTTTTATGTCATATAGGATTGGGTGAAGCTAGCACAAATGGTGGCACGGCTGACTTACTTTAATTCGGAGGGCAGAGACTATAATTAACAAATTAGTTAATAAAGAAAATTTATGTTTTTTAACTTAATTATTACTTGGTCCTGACCTTTTGTTTTACTTTAAACGAATTCGGGCTGCGTGAACACAATACCTTGATAAAAAAATGGGATGTATCAATCAAGATCGGCATCGCTGAAGAGATGAGATAGGAGCAGATTATACTCCTCAATCTTCTGGATAATATCTCGGAGAGTATGTATGTGGTCTACGGTACTGCAGCCTGTTCAGAATCCAGCTTGTTCGGGAGGCTGGAATTCATCGGCTGGAAAGTCTGCGTTCGAGATGGTTTGTAATAAAAAGTAAAGCGATATAGTTCTTCAATAAAGCCTTGTCACCCTTCTTGAAGAATAGCATGACCAAGCTCCTGGTCCATGTTTCCGGGGTCTCACCGGTGTATATGACGGAGGTAAATAGCCTCTGAAGGATTACAAGTACCGGCTTTCACACTGGTCAGCGGAGCCTCCGGTGAGTGGTGGCCGTTGCGTATTAGCACTCAATTGGAGAGGGTTTGCCTTAGTTGCCACGCTTGGCAGGCGGGTTGGCAAGCGCAGTATTCTATTTCTTTCTGGCAGACGCTAGTGACCATCTCCTGTATTTTTCCCTTAGTCGCCCTTCACGACACCCACATGTTGAGATGGGGTGACCTGATTCTATGCCGAGGCCACACGCAAGTTAATTATATACGCTCAAAGAAAATTTCTATTCATTATAATGTATTACTTGTTTCTGACCCTGGCCTCGCCCTCGTGTAATTTGGAAAAGTTTTACATAGACTTTACCCACGAAATCCGATTCATAACTCCGATTTCCCTACGAATATTTGAAGCAAGGATAATTTTCAGTTATTTATAGCATTTTTTGTAAATACACCCTATTAGCGCCCTCGCTACTTTCCTGTTATGCCCAACATTCGAAGATTAGGTGGTAGAGAACTCTTATAGAGCCTTTGCGTATCTTATTTATAAATGAACGATCACTTTACATAACGTTATGTAAAATAAGCAACAAAAAATATTAACCAAAACAAAATACAACTGAAGATTCTAACATTTTGTTATACTAAATTTTTTGCCTGGATTTATTTAATTATTAAATTCAGGGTACTATTTCACGTAACATCAAATAAATACATTGCAAACCTAACATTGGCCGTGTGGTTTCCGGCAGACTAGAATAGAATCACTCCGTCTCTTCCCGTGGATGTCGTAGGTACAAGACGACTAAGGGAAATACATTATAAAACATCGATCAGGCCTCCCCAACCCATATGGCCAGCGTGGGGAGTGTAGACCAAATCCTCCTATCTACAACGGACGAGAGAGGGTCGTGCTCCTGTAGTGGAGACTAAAATGACCTGATGATGATGAAACCTAACCTAACCTAATTTGCACATCAAAAAATACTTATTGCATGTCAAATGCAGGATTTGATGTGCGATCAGTTTAATTTCATGTGCAAATCAGGTTTTTTTTTGTGGATCAATTTAATATTTTCCTTAAATTAATATACCCTATATTATTCTCACAGCCGAGATGAATCCAACGATACCTCATATGTTGAAATCCGTCAATCGATTTAGGCTATAGAAAGAGATAACTCTGTTGTGAAAATCATAAGAGTCAATTTCATTTTGCAACATACAATTCTCGAAAGGAAGCCACAAGGAAAAAGCAAATGAAAGTTTCGCAAATTAAAAAGTAACATGTTCCCAAAGAGTGCTATTTGCGAATTCAAAAATGGATCGCAGGTTTAACTATACTTATAAGACATATAAGACATATATAAAAATACATAAATAATGGCTATCTTTTATCTAAAAATAATTAGTTACAATCCTAAAAAGAAATCTTATTTACTTTTACAAGGTTATTGGAACTTTTGTCTGTGAGAAGGGATTAAAAGCCATGGCACGGTGTAAGGGACGAATAAGAACTCCGAAAATAAATTGAGGGGATTATATTGATCGGTCTTGTAAGAAAGGCAAAGTATTTCAATTTATATCGTATAGAGCTCGTATTATGAAATTCGCCAGAAAGTTTTAGAAGAATGTTCAAGTAACAGTTTGAAAATACTCTTAGCTTAATTCGCGTATCAGAAAAATGTTCAAAATTTTTAATATGAACACAACATTATCTGTGATGTTACGTTGTAACTTTACTTAAGGTCCTATATCCACAAGTTGGGACAGAGGGCGTCCATGGTACATCTCCAGACCACTCGATTTTGAGCTTCTCATTTCAGTTCACAACAGGATTTTCCAATTGTCTTCGCCTCTGCAATGATGGTCCGTCGCCAGGTTTGCTTAGGTCGGCCACGTATACCCTTTCCTTGAAGACTTGTCTCGGGATATGATGAGAATAACTGCGAAATGTGTGGCCGATCCAAATCATTGACTAACAAAGTAACTCTAAAAAGTACTAGGTACTATATAATATAAAAAGTACTAGGTAGGTGATATTTTTATATTTCAATGATAACTATGTAATGGCCCGTATGCTTGTCTGCCACCCGACATAGTATAAAAAACGAGTTTTCTAACGGGGTAGAATTTTTGCCAGACAGTCTGGCATGTTTATACGAGCATCATGCAAATACTGCACGGATTGCAATTAGATGCGGTTTTCACAAGTGTAACAGTGCAGGTCAAACTTGAAATCTGGTGTCTGTTTTATTTTGATACACCAAATAAATGTCTATACGGGTAACGTCTATTCTATATTATCTATTACAGGGTCTGATAAGGCAGTAATCATCTGCCATTCATATCGTCATTTATGTATAAGTATATATGTATATATCTGTGTATGTGTAAGTATGCATAATAAATTGTGAGAATGTAATTATTATCAATAAAAAAAAGTATGCATATTAATTTTATTTATATAAATACCATTAAGTTACGTATTATGTTTACAATATTAAGTTATTTGTTTGGAAGAGCCGCAACAGTGTTACTCTGCACCACTCCACTCCCAATGGTTGACTGGTAGAGAATGCAATAGCATTAATTATTAATTTAATTAATATGGGGTTTAAGTGATTCATCAACACCTTTGAACCAAACGAGGCTCTGGCGAAAAGAGAGGACTGTGGAATTACCTCCACCTCGCAGAATACCGCAGCCAAGTAACAATTCCCTTGAGGGTTGTTGTGTTCCTGCGAGTGAGTGAGGTTACTAAAAAGGTAGGAGTTGCTGCGTTGGCAGCGAGGGTGGCGGCGCGCGAGCGATACTTCGTGTTGCGAGTGTTAATATGACTACTGTAACCACTACACATCAGGTATGCTTGTCTGCCACCCGATATAGTAAAAAAATCGAAAATAAATTAAATCCGCGTTTTGTTTCCCGTGGTTTTAATTAATTTACGTAAACGTAAAGTTTTAAATAAATAAATAAATTGACGGGCAACCGCTACTTAGTAATACGAGTACATCTGTAGTTTTAGGGTTCGCTTCGCTACACTATTCATACAGAACATTCTACATCAGATTCACATTTACTGTTAAACCTTTTTTATCCAGCAGCGGCAGTAGCAGCTCATATAAGAAATATTAAGGTTTAGCAATCGCCAGCAGCTGACGCGAGCACGCGTGACTCCCGCGAAAATATACCGACCTACTTCACCTTGCTAAAAGTCGCTTTGTCCGTTAAAATCTATTTCTTTTTCTTATTTTTAGGGTTCTGTACATAAAAAGGAAAAACGGAAAGGAAGGATAGGATCACTTTGTCGTCCGCCTGTTTGTCCCTCTGGCACTCATTCCTGAAAAATGACTATTATTTTCAAGAACGAGTGGAGGTATCAAGTTGAAATTAATATTTAAAAAAAATACTATGGCCGATACACACACTCGCTCAAGGACCGCGCTCGCTTTCAACCTGAAAAAGCACGGTTTTATTTTTTTCACAGCTGCGAGGGATGGCAGACAATGAAGTCCACTGCAG
Source organism: Hypsopygia costalis (assembly GCA_937001555.2). Taxonomy (NCBI): domain Eukaryota; kingdom Metazoa; phylum Arthropoda; class Insecta; order Lepidoptera; family Pyralidae; genus Hypsopygia; species Hypsopygia costalis. The sequence goes on along the minus strand of OW443338.2, from coordinate 21,899,758 downwards.
TCTCGGGGGGTAAAACGACGGCTGCCGTGGAACTCACTACGAATTTAATCAAAAGAAATCCGTAGCAGTTGGATGCGTTTGGAATTTGACTTTTCCTCTAAGGTCTAAGAGTAATGGTTCGCAAACTTTCTAAATTTAGTTGTTGTTCAAACGATCAACATCTACAGATCGCCTGATGATGCCTCGCGTAGAGGCGAAACACGTGTCGCAGATGCTATCACGGCAATCGGGGCGGCCGGCGCGACGCCACGGTCGCTTCTTCCTTCTGTTTCTTGATGGCGGAAACACGCAAAGTAGTGTAGATCAAATTGCCTGCAAATTTGACTTCCGCAAAATAACACCTGAATCAATTAACTATTTCATTTTAATTATTTTATTACGAGCCCGGTGGCTTACAATAGCCGCTTTGACTCGTACAAAACAAAAATATGTGTACATGAACACACGTCTGTTTGTCTTGATCTGGGTGTATTCTGTGTATTATATAATAAAATCATTTATTTCAGACCTGTTTACAATTATTAATAATAAACATAAGTCCATAGATAAATACCTTAAAACTAACATACATATAAAATAATATACTAAACTAATTTATTTAGACGTTCAGTCAGCGACGTGTATCGCATTGCGTTCGACAACCGACCTCGGAACTTGCGAAATACGACGCCCTCCGGCCAAAATTCCTCCCTTAAAAAGGTTGATAGCTGGTGGGTTGGAACACTCACCACAAATGAATTAAAATTCACCTTATGGCGAGACTCCAACCGCTCAACCCTAAGGGTGAACTTTGTCTTCCCGCGCACGTATTCCACAAGATCTTCCACCTTTGTAGTCCAGTGCAATCGGGACACATACAGCTGCGTCGATGGTGTTTCTACACGCAGGTGGCATGGTCCGGTCTGGGCGGTACCGCAAAGGTTGCGGCTGGCGGGCGTTTATACGTGCGTACAAAAAATATTTATATCAGTTATAAAGTACCCATAGCTTTGCTTAGTTTCGGATTAGATGGCCGTGTGTAATTATTATAACAGTTATAACTAGTTCGAATTTTGTATAAATAAAATAAATTTTCATCCACGTCTCCTCTACAATGTACAGTTTGAGAACATACAGCAGTGAAACTTGTAGCTACTTCGGTACTGTGAACGCAAATACGCAAACCCAAGTGTCTGCACTCGTCGTAAACCCGCTCGTACACTCTGATTGAGTACTTAGGAGACTGCTGTTAATGCAGTATATTTTGATACTCGCAAGAGAATCAAATCAAAAGTTATAGTACATACATGAGTATATATTTCCATCAGGTGACCCTCATGCTCGTTATGTTTATGAAAACATAACGAGCATGAGGGTCACCTGATGGAAAGCAATGACTACCGCCCATGGAGATCAGCAACACCAAGGGGTTGCCGGTCCGTTACCAGTTATACTTTCTTTCTTTCTGATGACCTCACTCACTCACTCATGAACACAATAACTCTCAAGGGAATTGTTATTTGGGTGCGGTATTCTGTGAGGCGGAGGTACTTCCAAAGTCGGGCAGCTTAAAAAATACGCTATGCCTTACCTCTCTTTTCGCCAGAGCCTCGTTTGTCATTCAGCCAGGTGCATCACGTGCAGATGAGGTTGGCTTTGCTTCAAAAATGTTGATGGACTACTTACATCGCAAAAGCAAGGTACAAGTAAATTAAATCCGAAAATTTTATGTTTATAATATTACGTGCAAATAACCAAAGACCTATGCCTAGCGCCAAATGCGTTTTTTATACTACGTCTGATGGCAGACAAGCATACGGCCCGCCTGATAGGAAGCGGTTACCGCAGCCATATTAACGCTCGCAAATCGCAACATGACTTATTGCAAACATCGCTCGCGCGCCGGCACCCCCGCTGCTAACGCAGCAACTCGCTCCTTCGCGCTGACCGTACTCTTTTGCAGGAACACAACAACCCTCAAGGGTATTGTTATTTGGCTGCGGTCTTCTGTGAGGTGGAGGTACTTACCTGATCCGGCAGCTTACAATTACGCTCGCCCTGCCTCTCTTACACCAGAACCTCGTCAGTCAGTAGGGTGCACCACGTGCCACAAACACACCAAATACATACATAGGTCTCGCCTGATGGTCGCCTACCGTACTTATTCGACACAAGGAGTATCTTCAATCGAGCAAGGCAACAGCCGTTACCCATACAGAATCTTATTAGAACCTTTCTGATGTTTACTCACTCAAGAATACAAAACACTAGGACTGTTTTCTATTCGGCCAAGTATCTACTTCAATTTAAGTGATTTCTGTGCTCTAAAAAATATAAACGACTAGCTTGCGCTCGCGACTTCGTACGCGTATCCATTCTACGGGATTTTTTAAATCCTTTTTCGCGGATTATGACGTAGCCGCCATAATGGCTACGTGTATGCCAAATTTGAATCCAATCCGCCCACTGTTCTGTTGAAAGATCCGTCAGTAACGTTTTCGTTTTACAGGTTGACGCAAATCGATGGATTAAAATGTCAATGTGACGTTATGAAACTTTGTATACATATTCTCAAGGGTATAGGAAGGACATAGGATATTTTTTATTAAAAAAAAAAGTAAATGCGGGTGAAGCCGTGGGTGGAAGGTAATAAAATAATACAATAAGAAGGTAATATTTATGTAATAATAATATAATATAATAATACAATAAGTACTGAAATAATACAATAGGTGTCAAATTTTATGAGACCATCCAAAACGAATATTATCTTGGTAATAGGAAAATCATTTTGAAATATCCATATAGCTATGTATATTATAAAAAATGTAAAATTGCATGATACAGTTTAAATTAATATATAAAAATTTTACAATATCCAATCTAACTCATTAATGCAAAGCCGCGCTACGGCAGTAACCGAATAGTTTAAATCACAGGTAATTGAGCTTTTTTTTTATCTTAAGAATTCACAATGCAGATTTTAAAATGTTTTTCTGCATATCTACTCGATTCTATTCTGGATAAACCCTTGAAAATTTTGCATATACTTTTTACCCATATATGATTCTATATAGGTTATTTTTTTTCCATTACTTTCGTAAAAAAAGTAACCTTTCGTCCACCAATAATAAATAAATACTTCTGGATAATATACACAGCTCCAACTATCTAGTCCCAGATTAAGTGCAAATCTTGTACTATGTGTTCTAGACAACTGATAAATGTACTTAAATACACTTTTTTTTTAAATACATACTTATAATACATAGAAAACACCCAGACCAAGACAAACAGACATGTTCATGCTCACAAATATTTGTCTTGTGAGGTGATCGAACCCGCGACCTCGGAGTCAGAGTAGCCATTGCTAGCCATTCAACCACCGGGTTCGTCGTTATTGTACATCAATATTGTCTAATTTGTAACAAAACATTTAAATAACAAACATCTACCTAACAATAGAAACAAAAATTAAAACGTATAGAAGACTTTCTTGCAGATTTGCATTCAAGAAAACAAAATAATATTTCATCGCTGCAAGTCCAGAATCACAGTCACTAATTACGGCGGATGAAAAAAGAACAATTGGAATCATTCTTCTGGTGTTGGCAACACTGGTTTACCTGCTTAACAAAATAGTAACTCACTTTAAAAATACAGATAACGAAGTACTCCCGCGGGAGCACGGTTCGGCAAAAACATATTTCGCGACGTTTCGCTGGTCGTTTGTCAAGCCGGCGAAGGCGGCCGGGTGCCGGGGTGCCTCCAGCTATCTGTTTGTCCAGCTGCCACCTTTCTTCTTTTAACAAGAGCTTTGCTTGATACCCGGAATTTATTTTCCCGTAATTTGTCGACTCGTATCCTTTCTAAAGTAATAAATATCTATCTGTGGTAAGACTCTTTTTATCTCAACAAAAAATAAGGCTTTGAATTGGCATCAGACTGAGATTCTTTATATGAGATTGCGCAAGTGATCAAATACGTATATTGAAAACCACGACGCGTATTTCGTATTTATTTTGCTTCACTCGGTTTCTGCTTTTCTCAAATATTGCAAGCAATATTCAGCACTAGTACAATCCAACTGAATTTTATGAGGTGTAACAAAATTTAAGAGTTTTTTACACCTAATTAAACAACTTTTACTACACGAATATTATATATAATTAAATAAATATATCAACTTTTCGATATGTTTCATAGTAAACGGTTTACTATGAAGGCATCTGATATTTTTTATTGATATGGTTTTTCGTGTCATCATTTACAGACCTTGCTCTTGGAGTTTGTGGAGTAATTTTTTTTACCATTATAATTATCATATACATTTTTTTTTACGTCGGATAGCAAACAAATCATCATACGACCCGCCTGCATTGAAGCGGTTGCCGTTGCCATATGATAAACGCTTACAACATGAAATATCGCTCGCGTGCTGCCACCCTCGCACCCAACGCAGCAACTTCTTTCTTCCAGGTGACCTCATTCACACACAAAACACAAGAACCTTCAAGGACACTATTACTTGTACGTCTTTCGTGTTTTGCAGTCTTTCGTTTATCTCATCTTCAAGACTACCCCAGTTACAATTAGGCAGAGAGCCAATATACCGTAACCCAAGTTATTAATGTATCTTAACTTAGAGTGGGTCTAGTGCTGCAGTACCAGTTACATGTCAACCCTCGTAGATCTTTTCTTCACATTTATTAGTGTAACTACTTTACATTAAAATTATTTAGCTAGCGAAACAGCTACCCATCATGTCAAAAAGTCTAAACGACTACCTTGTAATCAATTATATATTTTACACATTATTGCGAAATAAAATTGAAAATTGGATGAACTTACTTAAGTGAAATACAATTGTAATGTTAGGAGCATTGATTTAAAATAAAATTACCCACTCAACCCATCATTTATCAACGTAAAGATGATCTCAATCGTACTGGGTATCTGTTTGGTAATTTGTAGCTGGATTCAACTCTAACACAGTGAGGTGACGGCGCAATATTGCCACACGCAAGAAATGTTACAGATTTTTTAGTTTTTAAAGTAGATACCTACATTTATTCGTAAATATATGAATAATTCTACAGTAGTGTTTTGTAAATAATATATTTTGTTCCTCTATTCCCAAATAACAAATGTCTGGCAATATAAACACGTCAAGTAAGTGATCAATACGCTGAGAACTTGCGTCTCATTGTTTTGCAAGTCGTTATGAAAGTACTTGTAGATAGACAGAGGCCCTCATCAAACCCTCGGATAAACACGTCTGGAAGTTTGACAAGTGTATAGCTAGAAGTGCAGGCTTTACGAGCTCACGAATCATTATCTCATTGTTTCGGCGAAACTCGCCACACGTCGTCGACGGCGACGCTTTGTTCCCGAAAATTATGATCGTCCCATCCCGTTTATCCGCAACCATTAGTAACATTATGTTCTCGCAGTTAGCCCAGTACAAGTCTGATAACTCGTGTATGAATTCGTCGACAGCGAATTTATTGTATTTTCTCTTCCTACGCCTCTGAACAAATTTGCTGTCTTTGTTTGATGTGTTGTTATATATGATGTATATTACATCAGCTAACAAAAACGTGTTTTTTCTGATTCCACGTTTGTCTGATAGATCACCTGATTTTATGATGAATACGTCAATCTACTCCAGGCCTTCAGGCAATATCGATTCAGACTTTAGCTTTATATTCCTATAAATACAAGAATTAAATTTAACGTATACTTCTGGAAGTGATTTCAAATTGAAATCGGTCTTCACATGTAGGTATATATGAATTAAACTTGCTTATTCAGAGTTATTTAATTTATTTCCTTGTGAGTTGGTGAATAAAATTCATTTTACCAATATTGTTTAAAAGTGTTGAAACTCCTATTATATTAATGGTCTCGGGGTCTACAGCTAATTGCAGACAATAATCTTTTACTTCGAGTAAGATCACAATTCAACCTGTATCTAGACCATTGTTTCCCAATATGGTCAATATCGACTCCCATGGGTTGATTTTCATACGCAAGCGTCTATGAAATTCACACAAATGAGTAGCCTAAGGGGTTCAGGAAATATGAGCCACAAGCTTGCGCCCGCGACATTGTACGTGCGTAGCGTATCCCATAAGAATTGTCAAAAATCATTTCTTAGCGACGTCATATATAGGGTTTGGGTCCCGGGACGTCTCGAGTCTCGAAGTCCCGGGACTTTTCGTAATTTTAGTTGTCTCGAGTCCCGGGACTTGAGACTCGAGACTCGAGACGAGACAAGATTATCGAAATTCATTGTTATTGTCAAATAATTGAAGGAGCATAGCGCCATCTGTAAGTTTATTGAACGACTACGTGGTCTGCTAAGTAACTACCGGTTCACTAATAGGCCTTTTCATCACATTTCTTTTTATGCGCATGCTTTAGCATCAGCCATCTTTTTCGTACTGTTTTTTGTAAACAACCATACTAAAGTACCCGCTACCCGTATCAAAAATTAAAATATTAATTGAAACCGATTTATATTTTTGGGAAAAGTGAAAAAAAAAGGAATGTTAGGATAATTGACTTTTAGACTCTATATTTGAACTTTTATTGGGTGTGTTTAAGATATTTAGCCATTTCCCCTTGTCAACTGTTTGGTCCACTGGCACATTATTCTTAATTGCATTTTTGACTCTGTAAATAACATAAATCTTTTCTATATTATCTCATATTAAACATTTCCTTTATTATAAAAACTACTAAACATATTCAATTCAGCATTTACATTTGTCTAATTAATACCCTCAAATATAGATTATAGCCCAAAAATATTAATTACTTTTTTTATAAATTATTTATTCCCATAAATAATACTAAAAATATATTTTCAATTCTTACAAATAAATTAACATTATTAATAAGAATAAAATTGTAAATATTATGTAATTTATAAGTTTTAAGCTAGTAAACAACTGTTGATGCCCAACTAGTCAAACAGCTCACTTTTAACTGAATTCGTTTAATAACTTTAAGTAAACATTTAATTTTCTGTACATTAAAAGTAATTTTTTTTTTTACAAAGAATTGGCTTTTTTTAATAGGTACAATTTTAAATAAAAAATTAACTTAATTACAATTTTACGAAAGCCCCACTAAAAAAAAACAAAATGTCTCGAAGTCCCGGGAATTCCCGGGACTTTGTCTGTAGGCTGTCTCGTGTCCCGGGACTTTGAACTTGTCGGGAATTCCCAAACCCTAGTCATATACCACGTCAATTTTCAACCCGAACCATCCAATGGTTTGCGTTAATGGACCAGTCAGTAACAGTTGCCTATTGTTATTAGTAATATATACATATAGAGAACTAGACCAGAAATTGATGTGCAAAAATGTTATTTACATATATAAAAGCTCTTAGGGTCTACATCAATTGGTAGATAAACACCTTCTACTTCAAGTAAGATCACAATACGACCTTTCACTAGACCATAAATTCCCAAGGTGTATGTCGTCCATGAGACGATTCCGACAAGCAAACTAAGAAATTAATATAGATTCAGAAGAGCGATTCTCTTATTTTAAATTTGGTCAAAATTCAGTTTCGATTTAGCTTCGATCTCACATTTAGCCTTCAAAATGCCAATTCTCGATATAATCACATTTTAATAACTTTGAAGCTTCGTTTTGTCATACGTGAATATTCATTAAATTTTTTGTACGTTAGGGGATGTCATTTCCTCGAAACTATTTACCGCTACTCTGGAAGACGCATTTAAAACGCTGGACTAGAAAAAACGGGGCATCAGTGTGAATAGTGAGTACTCACACCTTCGGTTTGACGTGATCATAATGGCTGCATCGCTGGAAGATCTCGGTCGTATGTTGACCGATCTCAAAACTGCATCTCGATCTGTGAGGCTGGGGATGAATTTCAACAGGACGAAAGTCATGTACAACGATTTTTCCATCCCTAGCCCGGTTATCGTAGAGAACGCAGCTATTGAAGTGGTTAAAGATTATGTATTGAATGTCCAAGGTAGACATAAGTCTACCTTGGACATAAGTCTACCTTGGACATTCCATACTGCTTAGCCGGGGTAATTTCAGCAAAGACAACAATAGACGCATTCGATTGGCAAGCTTTTGGAAAGCTTCGGCACATCACACAAAATTTAAGCGTTTGGATAATAAATCACAGGGAACCGTTCGCGGTGGTAAAATTTGTCGACAAAGCCTTCAGGAAGGTATTAGAGAGGTATTAAGCGCTGGACGACCTCATTCTAGATGGTTTGATTACGTTAAGAAAACAGCTGGAAGCGGCTGGATGCGGAAGAAGTAGGATCGTATTTGGTGGAAAGTATTGGGGAAGGCTTATATCCAGCAGTGGCTAGATACAAGCTGCTGCTGATGATGATGATGATGAAATAAATAAATAAAAAATATTAAAATTTTCCGTTAAAACTTAAAATTTCGTTTTAAGTTAAATGTTCACATTTAATAATGTTTTTTTTATCCGCGATGAGTGGTTGTAACTGAATAATATCTAGTTATTTAGTCATTCGACAAGAACTGAGACCTTGTTGTTGTTTTTCCTCCCTAGATCAATTTGAATTCACTTTGAAAACTACTAGACCGATCACGATATTTATTGAATATGTAAATAGTCCGTATATTTTATCTATCCCATGCCCAGATAGAAAAAATAATAAGACAATATTTATTTTCACATTTACGTCTATTTGTTTCGTTTTCGTTGCCGAATGAAAATATATGTTAACACTTAATTATTTACCAAATTTTGAACTATGTTTTATATAAGTTCAATCTAGAACGAAAATCTGATCGATATTTGCATGTTCCTGTGATTTCATTAACATGCTACGAATATACGTAGGTCACACTAAAAGTTTTGCGTAACTTAAAAAAACAACATGTTATAACCAAAATATTATGTTTATAGCTTTTCAAAATACTCTTCTTTACATTTTAAACATTTTTTCATGCGATCGAACCATTTTTTAAAACAGGCGGACCACAGATCTGAAGGCATATTTTCTACGTGCTGATTGAACGCTATCACTGCCTCTTCGGAGTTAGTAAAAGTGAAACCTCTCATCAAATCTTTGATTTTGGGGAAAATACAGAAATCACAGGGTGCTAGATCAGGGCTATGTGCACGATGGGTGACGAGTTGTACTTTTTCGGAAGCTAAAAATGACTTTGTTTTGTTGGCCGTGTGTGAAGAAGCGTTGTCATGATGTAGGAGAACGCGGCTTTTTGGTCGTCTTTCGCGAACTTTTTCTAACACCCTCGGTAAACAAATGGTAGAATACCACTGGCCATTAACACTATTTTGATCTTCAAGTGGAATTGTGCAGATGGGATGGGATGTAGCTGAGAAAAAAAACGCGATCATTTTTTTACCAACGTTTCTCGCCTGCTTCACTTTTGTTAGCATGTTCTCATTTTCAAACACCCATTCACAAGATTGCTGTTTTTTTTTTTCGGGTTCAAAACAATAAATGCACGTTTCGTCTCCTGTGACAATGTCATAAACAGCACTAGAATGTCCGTGGTCGTACTTCAGTAGCATCTGTGAGCACCATTCCACGCGAGCCCGCTTCTGCTCCGCTGTCAGTTCATGATGGGATCCAACGACAACAAAGTTTCCCAACATTTACTTCTTCGTGTAAAATTTTCTGAATTTGGCTCATACCAATCCCCAATAGTCCTCAAATTGTCTCATAGGTAATCCGCGGGTTTTCTTCAATTAGCCGCTTAACAGTGGCCACATTATTTTCGTTGGCGGCAGTTGAAGGCCGCCCTTCACGAAATTCGTCATGTAAAGAAACCCGACCTCTCTCAAATTCAGCAAACCATCGCCTCACGATGCTTAAACAACGTGCTTCTCTCCCAAAAGCATTTTGAAGACGAGCGGCACAGTCTTGCGAAGAGAGAGAACTTTTAAAATCATCGCTCTAAAATCTTTTCGACTTAATTCCATTTTCGTTGCGTACGTAGAACTTTGATGTGTGATAAAAAACAATTGACAAATGATTTCCCGACAATTTTTTTTTATTACAAAGAAGGTTGCAAGTCGTTTTAAAAAATATAACATTCGAAATTAAAATAGTTCCGATTAGCTAGAAGTGCAAAACTTTTAGTGTGTCCCATGTATATGTTATAGTTAACCGTAACTTCATCCGCAATTTTTTTTATTTCAATTATATCTATCCATCTCGTAGAGGCGATATATACTCGTATCACATGATGTATGGGAAATGGCAAAAGTAGATATGGTATATTATGTACGTTATTTTCTTCTTCTTCTTTTCAGCAGTTTCCTACCAGCAGTCCGATCAGATTTTTTCATTTCCTTCGATCTTGTGCAAACTGCATCCAATTTGGCTCTACTTCCCTTTTGACGTCGACCTTCCACCTCATCTGCGGTCTTCCTCTTGGCCGGTTTTCCCCGCTGGGCCTCCACTCCAAAATCGTTTTGAACTGCGAACTTTTCTTCCGGGCTATATGACCTGCCCACTGCCAGTTGAGACTCGCCACTCGCTCGATGGCATCTGTGACTTTACGTGATGTGTTCGTGTTACGGTCTCTAAGTGTAATAAATGCAGTTAATTAATAAATAGAGGAAAGCAAGAAGATTGCGAATGGATGTGTTGTGTAACAACTAAATGTGAACAGTGTTAGATAATTAAAATCCGTGGTGCACGGCAGTTGAACATCACTTGACTAGCCATCTCTTTAGAATTTTAATGCCTTATTTTCAATATTGCTGTCTCTCATATTGCTAAGAGGGGAAGTCAACTTCCAAAAACTTCTTACTCCTACTAATTTCTTCTGATTAAATTCATTATGAGTTCCAATGCAGACGTAGTTTTACGCCCGTGACTGCAATGGACTTCACTGACTTTTTGGCGGTCGCCGTTAATCCTGGCTACACAGGAGGCACAGTGGTGGAAATGTGTGGTGCGCCCCTGTCCCGATAAAAAAAAACAGAGGAAACTCTAAAGTCTAAATGCAAAAACCACTAACACGTCTTTGAAATGCCCAGCAGGGTTCATATACACATATCTAGGATTTTGCTGTAGGTACATCCTGGATCTGTGTTCAAATAATAATTTTTTGCATTCTTTGCATTTTATATGTTATAACAGTAAGTATGCATAATAATAAATAAAAATCATTTATTTCAGACTAAACATGTTTACAACTAATAATAAACATACGTCCATAGATAAATACCTTAAAACTAACATACATACAAAATATAATACTAAACTAATTTAATTACACGTTCAGTCGGCGACGTGTATCGCGTTGCATTCGACAACTGACCTCGGAACTTCCGAAATACGACGCCCACCGGCCAAAATTCCTCCCTTAAAAAAGTTGATAGCTGGTGAGTTGGAACTCTCATCACAAATGAATTAAAATTCACCTTATGGCGAGACTCCAACCGCTCAACCCTAAGGGTGAACTTTGTCTTCCCGCGCACGTATTCCACAAGATCCTCTGCCTTTGTAGTCCAGTGCAATCGGGACACATACAGCTGCGTCGATGGTGTTTCTACACGCAGCTGGCATGGTCCGGTCTGTGCGGTACCGCAAAGATTGCGGCTGGCGGGCTTTTTCCTCTTCTTTTTCTCCACCTTGGTGAAGCCCTCCTCGTCGCACTGCTTCATGTCCTGTTGAGGACACAGTGTCTCAGCCCTGGGAGCAAGCTCACATAGGCTTTGTTTTTTCCCCTTACTAGTTTGCCGCTGAGTTTGCGAAACGGCACGGGCGGCGATGGCGTAAGCGCGGGGAGTTGACGTCATCTTCGTATCGGGGGAGCGGGCGGCAGCGGCGGCGGTGGGACGCGGTGCATCACACACCGCAACAGTTGGCGAAGGAAAACTGCAAACGCTAGCATTCCGAGCTCCGCGACGTGTGTTGATGTTATCGGCCTCGGGTGACCTACTTACGGAATCGCGATTCTTTAATATCACTAATTCCGCACGCAGCTCACTGATGGTAGATTCCGAGGCCTCTACCCTACACTTAAATTCGGCCAGGGTAGCTTTCAGGTTCCTAATGTCCTTCAGCATACTGACGGCATCGACATGTGCCATGGTGACAGATGGCAATTTGTGCAGCTGTTTCGCCACGAAGGCTGGCACGTCGTCCGGGTCGGTCTTCTTGAGAAGAGTGATAATATCCTGCACACTCTTCTCGGTTCCATCCCTCCTGCGGGACGGCATCTGCTCGGTTTGGCCGAGCTCCTGGAACAGCAGCCTCTTACCACTGCAAATCTCTTCTTCACTGAAGGTGGACTTGCAGATTTGCAAGATGCTGACTTCATCCATGGTATCGATGGCGTGCTGCACGAACGCCAATAGCTCGTTGGCTATGAGTTTTTCGGAACCCATAGCCATAATTATCGGGCAGCGGCTGAATGCCGCGCGGCTCGCGAATTATTTAAATTCGAAACTGTGCAACGTAGCGCAGCGCGTCCGTTTACAAGCGCGCATCGCACTGCACTCTTAATAATACTTACTGTTATAACATATAAAATGCAAAGAAGATATTGAGTATTGAGATGAGACTATTTCCGCATGATCATAACTAGAATCCATAATTCGTATATTTTTTTATATTAGAATGAATTTAATTTAGTACAAAGCTCAGGGCTAATTTAATCTACAATTTAATTTAATAGTCGAATAATAAAATATGTTCAAGGTTATGGTTAATTAAAAATAAACTTATATTGTAATTATACATAACGATAATAATATATAAAACTATAATAATTACTTCTTAGTACTATAATAATTAATACAAATTTACTTACAAATAAAAAATATCCCCAAGATCGTTGTCTTTCGGCAGTGTCCCCAGAACACTGTCAGCATTACCTCGCTGGATAGCTATACTTATTCTCTGAGCAAGGTAATGGCCAGCCTTCTGGTTATAGGACGTATCGACCAATTTTTGAGAAATATCTAAAAGTTTACGGTCTGCATGAATAATATTATCACAAATACTATTTACGTTCAGGATTTGAATTTACATTGAAGAAATTAAATAAATTCCAAGAGATTTCCGATGACATGGGTCCCGTCACTGTCACATTGTAGGTATAGATCCAGGGTTCTTACAACTATTCGAGCATGTAAATGGACATTTGCATAAAAAAACTACGGACACTTTCCATACTAATATTAAAAATGTGAAACTGTTGTTGTTTGTTTATTTGTTTGGCCTTCTTTCAGATCGAAAAGAACCATTGACATAGTTTTTGCGGCGGTAGTTTAAGGTCTGGAGAGTAACATAAGCTACTTTTTATCCTAAAAAAACATCTTATTCTCATGATAAAAATATTTTATTAAAATAATGATCACACAGCAAAGCGATGGGTATGTGGATAGTAAATGATAAATAACAGTAACCGTACAGAGTGCGTAGTGCGAGTTTTTTGTTCACTTTCGATCATGTCAATGTAAACAAATCGACCAAATAAAGAAGAACTCTAATGTTGTGAATTTATAAGACGCGTGTTACATATCAACATTATGTTTTTTTGTTTTTTTTGTTTTTATACTACGTCAGGCGACAGACAAGCATACGGCCCGCCCGACGTGAAGCGGCTGCCGCAGCATATTAACGCTCGCAACACAAAACATCGCTCGCGCGCCGCCACCCCCGATGCCAGCGCAGCATCTCCTTCCTTTCTGGCGACCTCACTCACCCGCAGGAACACAACAACCCTCAAGGGAATTATTATTTGGCTGCGGTATTCTGTAAGGTGGAGGTACATTCCCCAGTCGGGTAGCTTACAATTACGCTCCCTACCTCTCTTTTAGCCAAAGCTTCGTTTATCAGTCAGCAGGGCGCACCGCGTGCAGGTGAAGTTGGCTTTGGTTCAAAGGTGTTGATGAACCACCTACACCCCAAAATATGTGGCTTACTTGCTCACATTTTGAAGTGAGCAACCCGGCTAATTTGGTATGTAAGCTGCGTATGATAAATTCACAATATGAAACTTTTTTTCAACTTGGTCGGCTTGTAAATGATAACACTCGACTGGGTCGGTGCGCCCCAGTACTTGCTTGCTCCATTTAACCGCATACAACGAAGAGTAATTCGAATCGTCGATGACCCAATGATCTCAGATCCATTGGACTCTCTCTCTACACTAGATATACGAGGATAATGTACAGCCCTGTGAGCATGCATTTAAATTTTGTCACATTACCCCAGATGACATTATTCGAACATTCAAACATTTAAATATTAAGAAATCTGAGGATCTCTGGGGAATGTCCACTCAAATTGTTCTTCCTATTTTGGATACTGTTGCTGCCCACCTGGCTATAATTTTTAATGAAAGTATAGAGAGTGGTATTTTCCCAGACTTAATGAAACTTGGCAAACTTATACCTTTATTTAAATCAGGAGATAATCGTGAGCCTGGGAATTACAGACCAATCTCTATTCTGCCAGTATTGAGTAAAGTGTTTGAAAAGATCATGTCAAATCAGCTGCTCGCACATCTTAATAAGTTCCACATTCTACATAAGAAGCAATACGGGTTCACCGCCGGAATGTCCACTACAGACGCAGGAATCGCGCTCGTGAGATACATATTTGAGGCTTGGGAGACGTCTCAGGACGCTATCGGTGTGTTTTGCGACCTCTCCAAAGCATTTGATTGTGTTGATCATCAGACACTGCTGCTCAAATTAAATCATTATGGTATTAAAGAGAAGGCTTTGCAAATGGTAGAATCATACCTTAGTAATAGAACACAAACGGTGGATGTAAATGGCACAAAATCAAATGCATTTGATGTAAAAATGGGCGTGCCCCAGGGTTCACTTTTGGGTCCTCTCTTATTCTTGGTATACATCAATGATTTGCCTGATTTGGTAGAAAAATTTGCCAACGTAGTACTGTTTGCCGACGATACCTCACTTATTTTTAAAGTTGCTAGGTATAAAGACAAAATTGATGATGTTAATAATGCTCTTTCTACAATTTTGAACTGGTTTACTACAAATAATCTCTTTCTTAACTCATACAAAACTAAATGTAATAAATTCACGTTACCCAATGTCAGGCAAGTCCATGCTGATGTAGTCATAAAGGATAACACCCTAGTTTATGACAATGATACTGTTTTTCTTGGTATTACCATTGATTCAAAGTTGCAATGGGGCCCTCATATAACGAAACTAGCTCGCAGACTCAGTTCCGCAGCTTATGCGGTTAGGAGAATAAGACAGATAGCGGACGAGACAACTGCTAGGCTCGTTTATTTTAGTTATTTCCATAGCATTATGTCATATGGTATATTGCTTTGGGGTAAAGCAGCTGACATTGATAATTTTTTTCTATTGCAAAAGAGAGCCATTAGATCAATTTACAATTTGGGTTCTAGGGATTCACTCTGTGAGTTATTTAAGGAGATAAACATCCTCACTGTCGCTTCTCAATATATTTATGTAAATATTATGTACGTCCGTAAAAATATTTCGAATTTTACAAAAGTATGTGATATAACTAATGTCAACTTGCGGAACAAAAACAAATTGGTTATTCCAAAACATAGACTGGGGAAGGTCACTAATTCGTTTGTCGTAAATTGCATCCGCTACTACAATAAGTTGCCGGAATCGGTCCTAATTTTACCCGACACTAAATTCAAACAGCTTATTAAGACCACCTTATGTAAAAAGGCTTACTACAGGACCGACGATTACCTTAATGATAAAAATGTATGGCAAATTCTCGGCACAGGATGTGAAGCACAGGCGTCTTATCTTTACAAGTAGTATTGTGGATATACATATTTAGACTTTATACAATATGTATATACACTCTATACTCTCTATATATAAGGTCCTAACTTATTAATTGACAATACTGAATTGAGGATGCGTATTGCTTAAATACATCACATTACTAATGGAATTTCACGGCTAGCAATTATTATTTTTTTATTTTAAGAAAAAATAAATTATCATTTTAATCAAATAAATACCATATACTGAACGCTTTAGTGAAGAAAAGTGTTTGTATAACAAAATTTATTTATCATTAAAACATGTTTAAAATGTTCTTTTTTATCTTTACATAAAACCGTCCTTGTTCACGAGTTCATACCAGTGCAAATGTTGGTAGTATCATGTGCGCATGTGCAGTCTACCTACCATTCATGCTTGCGCGCTGCGCGAACGGCGAAAGACAATCAGTCGCCGCTAAACTGAGTTTGTGAGCGCACGCGTGTTTTCTGCATTACCGGCCGGCGCCGCTACCGCCCGACAACGTAGTGCTCTTGCTCGTACGTTTTAGTTTTAGTGTGATTTGTTCAAATTTGCCATGCCAAACCGACGTTACACCAACCAGGAATACCTGGCAATGGTAATTGCGTACCGTGATAGTGAAGTGATAGTGGGGAGATTGTTCTGCAAGCGTAGAATCTACTAGAGCGAAGGCTCGGAACACGTGTCAGCAGGAACACGATTCTCACAGCTGTTTACCCTTCCGAGAACATGGACGGTTCGACCAACCTGCGGTGGACGCTGGTAGGACTCGATATCCTGCTGTCTTGAGGAGGAAATATTGGACTTTTTTAGTCAGCATCCGATGGCAAGTACCTCTGACGTATCTACATATCAGCTGCGATTGCGAGTTCTCGACATTTCAATCTACGCTATTGAATTGAGACCTCATTAGATCGAAAGAAAAAATAAATACTGTACCGTTGGTCTCGATATACCCTACATCTTGCCAAAACCGCGTCTGTTTATCAGCTGGCTGCACCACGTGCACTAAAGATCAGCTTTAACCCTAGTAGGTAATTGGTAGTGCATTGATAATAATGATACTAATGGCCGTTCGCTTATGAAAGACAGCTGTGAGGGCGATGAACTTGTGCTTCCGAGAAATCAACAGACATCGACTTCCGAGAAATCAACAGATTTGACGAGCTCGGTGGCGTAGTGGTCAATAACGCGGCTTCGACACCAACGCTCGCGGGTTCGATTCCCACATAGGACAAACATTTGTGTGCATGAACATGTCTGTTTGTCTTAGTCAGGGTGTTTTCTATGTATCATAAGTATGTATTTACAAAAAAAAATGTATTTACGTATGTTTATCAGTTGTCTAGTACCCATAACACAAGCTTCGCTTACTTTGGGGCTAGATGGCGCTGTGTAGTTTGTCTGACAATATTTATTTATTTATTATTTATTTATTTATCGGCCGTTACGGCTGGCCCTCTACTTTACTTATTGGGGTATGTACGGAAGTTAGAAAGCTAGCTACATACCTATGCCGTCAACTCGTATATGGGCGATGACTTCTTTTATTTAAATACGGCGCGATTGAGTTTAGATGAAATTTTAGGTACCTAACTAATTTTTTGACAAAGTTGTTATTATGATTTTAATGTTATTGAATGTTTCTTTTGAATCTTTTGCAACAATGAGTCTTGCGGCCCTATAAAAAAGTAAAGGGGTATGTTTGGCTTACCGCGATCTTTAGATCCAAAGCCTGCACGTGGTGCATCCTGCCGACTAGCGAAAGAGACTCTGGAGAAAGAGAGGTAGGGTAAAACGTATTTGTAAGTTGCCTGAGTGGGGAATACCTCTACATCACAGAACATCGCAGCTAATTTACAATTCCATTGAGGGTCTTGTGTTCCAGCGAGTGAGTGAGGTCACAAAAATGAAAGGAGTTGCTGCGTTGGTAGCGGGGTTGGCGGGGGCGCGCGAGCGTTGTTACCGTCGCGACCGTTAATACGACTACGGTAACTACTTCACATGGAACATGTCTCCAGACAAGTAGGGGAGAGTGACTAAAGGATTAGGGAGAACACAAAAGATCCATGAGGGTCGACGTGTCACCGGTGCTGCAGCACTGGACCCACTCTAAGATAACTACTTCACATCAGGCGGACTGTATACTTGTCTGCCACGCGACGTGGTATAAAAAAGTTAAAAAGAGAGGGAAAAACAGAGTTCAACGCTCGCACGCGTCACCGTAGCTGTCATATGTGGCAGGTACTTGGTCGTATACGTATCGTCGTACCTAACTAGTCATTATTACAATTTCATTCTTACGCGTGATGGTAAATGCGTAAGGGAGCACGTTAGAATATTTTTTCTTGGTATACAGAAAAATAATATCATTTTAAAAACATTTTTATTTATGCAAAATTTCATTCACAATACGATGTATACAAGCTATAGATGCCAACCATATAGTATTGTCAATTAAAAGGTTAGGACCTTATATATCTATATATCTCTATATATATAAGGTCCTAACTTATTAATTGACAATACTGAATTGAGGATGCGTATTGCTTAAATACATCACATTACTAATGGAATTTCACGGCTAGCAATTATTATTTTTTTATTTTAAGAAAAAATAAATTATCATTTTAATCAAATAAATACCATATACTGAACGCTTTAGTGAAGAAAAGTGTTTGTATAACAAAATTTATTTATCATTAAAACATGTTTAAAATGTTCTTTTTTATCTTTACATAAAACCGTCCTTGTTCACGAGTTCATACCAGTGCAAATGTTGGTAGTAGTATCATGTGCGCATGTGCAGTCTACCTACCATTCATGCTTGCGCGCTGCGCGAACGGCGAAAGACAATCAGTCGCCGCTAAACTGAGTTTGTGAGCGCACGCGTGTTTTCTGCATTACCGGCCGGCGCCGCTACCGCCCGACAACGTAGTGCTCTTGCTCGTACGTTTTAGTTTTAGTGTGATTTGTTCAAATTTGCCATGCCAAACCGACGTTACACCAACCAGGAATACCTGGCAATGGTAATTGCGTACCGTGATAGTGAAGTGATAGTGGGGAGATTGTTCTGCAAGCGTAGAATCTACTAGAGCGAAGGCTCGGAACACGTGTCAGCAGGAACACGATTCTCACAGCTGTTTACCCTTCCGAGAACATGGACGGTTCGACCAACCTGCGGTGGACGCTGGTAGGACTCGATATCCTGCTGTCTTGAGGAGGAAATATTGGACTTTTTTAGTCAGCATCCGATGGCAAGTACCTCTGACGTATCTACATATCAGCTGCGATTGCGAGTTCTCGACATTTCAATCTACGCTATTGAATTGAGACCTCATTAGATCGAAAGAAAAAATAAATACTGTACCGTTGGTCTCGATATACCCTACATCTTGCCAAAACCGCCTCTGTTTATCAGCTGGCTGCACCACGTGCACTAAAGATCAGCTTTAACCCTAGTAGGTAATTGGTAGAGCATTGATAATAATGATACTAATGGCCGTTCGCTTATGAAAGACAGCTGTGAGGGCGATGACCTTGTGCTTCCGAGAAATCAACAGACATCGACTTCCGAGAAATCAACAGATTTGACGAGCTCGGTGGCGTAGTGGTCAATAACGCGGCTTCGACACCAACGCTCGCGGGTTCGATTCCCACATAGGACAAACATTTGTGTGCATGAACATGTCTGTTTGTCTTAGTCAGGGTGTTTTCTATGTATCATATGTATTTACAAAAAAAAATGTATTTACGTATGTTTATCAGTTGTCTAGTACCCATAACACAAGCTTCGCTTACTTTGGGGCTAGATGGCGCTGTGTAGTTTGTCTGACAATATTTATTTATTTATTATTTATTTATTTATTTATTTATCGGCCGTTACGGCTGGCCCTCTACTTTACCTATTGGGGTATGTACGGAAGTTAGAAAGCTAGCTACATACCTATGCCGTCAAATCGTATATGGGCGATGACTTCTTTTATTTAAATACGGCGCGATTGAGTTTAGATGAAATTTTAGGTACCTAACTAATTTTTTGACAAAGTTGTTATTATGATTTTAATGTTATTGAATGTTTCTTTTGAATCTTTTGCAACAATGAGTCTTGCGGCCCTATAAAAAAGTAAAGGGGTATGTTTGGCTTACCGCGATCTTTAGATCCAAAGCCTGCACGTGGTGCATCCTGCCGACTAGCGAAAGAGACTGGCGAAAGAGAGGTAGGGTAAAACGTATTTGTAAGTTGCCTGAGTGGGGAATACCTCTACATCACAGAACATCGCAGCTAATTTACAATTCCATTGAGGGTCTTGTGTTCCAGCGAGTGAGTGAGGTCACAAAAATGAAAGGAGTTGCTGCGTTGGTAGCGGGGTTGGCGGGGGCGCGCGAGCGTTGTTACCGTCGCGACCGTTAATACGACTACGGTAACTACTTCACATGGAACATGTCTCCAGACAAGCAGGGGAGAGTGACTAAAGGATTAGGGAGAACACAAAAGATCCATGAGGGTCGACGTGTCACCGGTGCTGCAGCACTGGACCCACTCTAAGATAACTACTTCACATCAGGCGGACTGTATACTTGTCTGCCACGCGACGTGGTATAAAAAAGTTAAAAAGAGAGGGATAAACAGAGTTCAACGCTCGCACGCGTCACCGTAGCTGTCATATGTGGCAGTACTTGGTCGTATACGTATCGTCGTACCTAACTAGTCATTATTACAATTTCATTCTTACGCGTGATGGTAAATGCGTAAGGGAGCAAGTTAGAATATTTTTTCTTGGTATACAGAAAAATAATATCATTTTAAAAACATTTTTATTTATGCAAAATTTCATTCACAATACGATGTATACAAGCTATAGATGCCAACCATATAGTATTGTCAATTAAAAGGTTAGGACCTTATATATATATTTTTGCTATGTTATTTTACTTTAATTTTTTTTTTCTCTTATTTTGGTTGAATACCATTTTTCTTTTTATTGTATTATGATAATATTGTATGGCTATTTAAAAAAAAGACCTATATTGACAGAGTTTCTTTTGGCATTTCTTCTCGTCAATGGTCATTCCGAAATGCTGGTAGTTAGAAAATATACCCAATTGTAAAAGACGTGTCTAAGTGCCCGCGAGGGCCCACAGAATAAAGAATTTTGACTTTGACTTTGACACGCAGAGATGTAGCGTCTCTTTGCGTTCTATACAAATTATATCACAGGGAGTGCTCGGATGAGCTGTTTGATTTGATACCTGCCGCTGAATTCCATTATCATACAACCCGCCATAAATTAAAATTCCATCCATATCATCTAGATAATTGGACATCTACTACAGTACGTTTCCTAAGACATTTTATACCACGAACAGTGAAACTGTGGAATCAACTTCCCACAGCGGTATTTCCGAACAACTACAACCTGGGTGCCTTCAAGAACAGAGTCTTCAGCCTCTTACCACCATCTCTTATTCGAACTTCGAAATAGAGTCGCTTATTAATTGGTATGAATAAGCATTCTATTCAGTTATTGAATCGCAATAAGAGATGGTGGTAAGGGGGCAGTTCCCTTAAAAGGCTGGCAACGGATCGGCGACCCCTTGGAGTTGCTGATCTCCATGGGCGGTGGTGATTGCTTTCCATCAGGTGACATGCTCGTTTGCCCCCTCTCATATAAAAAAAAGACATCCCTGCCGCTTTCTCGTATCTTCCTCACCTCCCCACTGATTCGAATCTGAGATACTCTATTCGACGCCTCATGCACACAAGCTCAAGCAATACAATCACGCAAGTAATAATTAAAGACGCGACATTTGTATTATTTGTATTGAGTGGCCAGGGTGAGGCTACGTGTGAAGATAGTAAATTTTGATCTCACAACACAATCGACCATGTAGGATTTTATTACACAACCCATATAAACCGGTACAAACCCAATAACTGTTAAAAGCATTTGCTTTGCCAGGATTAGGGTTTCCAACTCGACACAAATGTAATGAAGAGTTTCTGGAGTTCTCCTATTTTAATTCTAATTCTCGTAATCTTATATGTATATAAAAAAATCCTGTACCACGTTTCTTGTCCTCATAACTCCGAAACTACCTAATTATGTAGAAGAAATTTTGGGCATTGTGGATAGTTTAGATGAACTTGAGGAAGAACATGAAAAAGGTTTTATCAATATCATTCCGTAGGGGTTTTTTAAACCCCGTTATTAGATAGAAATTTGTATGAAAGTTCAGGCGGACGAAGTCGTGGCGACCATGTGTCACATTTATATTTAAATTAAACATTTTGTTCCTTAAACGTTTGGCATAAAAAAGCTAATACTCGTAATAGCTCAAAAAAGATGTTAAATGAAAGTATTACTCTTCGGAGTCCTTTACAGGCTTTACATACTCGATCGAAACTATAACAATGACAAAGATAGAATAAGTACTGTAATCAATGATGTTATAATTCTATAGATATGGTATACCCATACTAAATTGCGTCCGAAAACTGTTTCTGTTGTTGCATTGATAGCTAATTCTAATTATAATTAGGTATGTAGACTATCGCCATTCTTGCTATATCTTTTTCTCACCGAGCGCAAACTGGCACCAATTTTCCTCGCAAAAATATGAAATTAAAATAAAGTACGTGTTAAAATCAATTATTATTGTGTGCTTTCGTGTAATACATTATCTCTTGGCTTTTAATTACATTATCAATTTAAAATATACATTTTCTAAATACAGAAGATGGCATTTTTACTTAATTCAATCAAATATCGCAAACGTCAGATTCATCAGCTTGCTTGTGGGAAGTAATTGCGAGTAAGTCAATTGGCTCACTTTTCAGGTGTTCGTATTTGAGTAACATCTGTATAGAACTATAACATCTATTATTTAAAAAAAGATTTCAACCCTAGTCACAATATTCCTCGATCAATATTGACATGGGAGCATCTAGTATTAAAAGCTTTTAAAAGAACGTATGCGTGCCGATGCATATCCATTACGAAGTGTATGTAATTGCACTATAGCCAAATTCTGCAGTTATGCAAGCGACAACACTAGTGCTCGTAAGCCCGTTAGTGCATCAATCACTCTGTAATCCCGGCTCCAGCTCGCCGACGCTCAAAACGGTCATGAACCAGCTTAAAACGATTATGTGCGTTAAATCCTTTATTCAACATTTGTCTGCCGGTAATTAAAATTATTGTATGCTGCATTGTTCTAGTGGTCACTCATTTATTACACTATTTTGATGTCATAAGCGTACTTCGAATTAGAAACGTTTTTGGGGTGTAGGTGGTTCATCAACATCTTTCAACCAAAGCCGACTTCACCTACACGTGGTGCACCCTGCTGACTGACAAACGAAGCTATGGTAGAAAAGATAGGTAGGGAGCGTAATTATAGGCTACCCGACTGGGATTTGTACCTCCACCTCACAGAATACCGCAACCAAATAACAATTCCCTTGAGTGTTGTTGTATTCCTGCGAGTGAGTGAGGTCACCAGAAAGGAAGGAGATGCCGTGTTGGCAGCGGGGTGGCGGCGCGCGAGCAATATTTTATGTTACGAGCGTTAATATGGCTACGGTAATCGCTTCACATCAGGCGGGGCGTATGCCACTCGACGTAGTATAAAAAACTAACTATGACAGTCGATCTCGAACACACTCCACCGCGCTGCACAACTGCGGGTTGGCGGAGGTCAGTGTTTTCAAAGCCTAAAGGCCACTGACTTAACGTCTGTTGTCTAATGACAACAGCCGGGACTGACGGGTTAAGTGCACTGAAACACGTAGAAGCTTGAGTTAAATGAACCCATCCATGAACAGGCTGCGGTCGACGTTGCTTGCCTTGCGTGATCGATTAGACTGCCACATGCAAAGACGCCATCGAGATATACCGCATACGATAATAACTGCTCCATACCAATGTTGCATGATCGCTAGTGCCAAATTGCTCTACGCAGTATGGAGTGTGAGGACATAACTCAAAGTTTTTAGAAGTAGGTTAAAATTAATTTAAATGACAATTTACCCTATCATTGTTCTGAATATCAATCAAAACAAGTCAAAAAACTTTTAAAAGGATTAATAATTCCAAATAGCGCCAAAGTTGCGAAAATTGGAACAGCACATTTGAAACAGGATATCTTTGGAATTTCAATCAATATACAGTTGACAATACCAGTTTCTGAAATATCATGGTAGAATCTGTTAAAATCAATTATCAAGACATGATGAAGTATTTGAAACATTGGCGTCTGAATGGCAGGAAAGGTGGGAAACTTCTACCAAAGGACGCCACTTGTATTTGTTCTTTCAATTGGTAAGAGATAGATCAAAGAAAAAGTGGTTAGAAGTCGACCACCCCGTTGCGCAATTTTTAACTGGACATGGCAGTTTTAAGGCTAAACTCTTTTCGTTTAAATTAGTGCCGTCGCCCTTATGCGAATGTTCTACTGCTAATTATAAATTCGATCAAACAGCACACCATGTTCTCTGGGAGTGTGATCTTTGGCGGCGGGAGCGGAATGACATGTTGAATTCATTGCAAGTTGCATCCGGGGTAGCATACTATTCAGATTTGGTAGCAACAAGGGAGAATTACCAAGCGTTCAGACGATTTTGCAATTCATATTATTGGAATCGATGTGTTAGACTGTTAGGTAACAACTCAATGTTTTAGGTCCCCAATAGTGTTAGAAACTTAAAATCCGTGGTGCACGGCAGTTGAGCTTCACTTGACTAGCCATATCTTTAGGCTTTTAATGCCTTATTTGCCATATTGCTGTCTCTCACATTGCTAAGAGGGGAAGTCAAATTCCAAAAGCTTCCTACTCCTACTAATTTCTTCAGATTAAATTCGTTGTGAGTTCCAAGGCAGCCGTAGTTTTACCCCCGGGACTGCAATGGACTTCATTGTTCATTGCCTTTTTTGGCGGTCGCCGCTGTTAATCCTGACTACACAGGAGACACAGTGGTGGGAATGTGTGGTGGGCCCCCGTCCCGTATCAAGACATGATTATTTAATCATACTTCTATATAATATCAGTTTTTCACTAAACTTTGTACCAAATAGCCCACTAAGACGAGTGAAACAGCGAAATATGTCACATTGTGTACCTACTCCTCTCAAATCTGCAAAATTAAAGTCAAATGCCCATAAAACCCCGTTTCAAATCGTAAAAGCCGGCCAGTTCAAGTATCTGGGATTAATTAACCGAAAAACGTTAACCATTTCGATTTGCAATCGAAAGTCAGTATTTGCATTTATTAACGAGTTCATATTTATATATTCCCCGATTCTGCTTTAACCATTCGATTAAATTGTTTGCATATCCTTTTGGATTGTTTTGCAATCATTGAATAAAAGAATGTAAGTTACAAAAAAAAATATTATACTTATACTTATTTGACATGCAATAAAATATACTGCATATAAATTTTATTAATGTGGTATAACCCTGATCTAATTTATGCAATGAAATTATTTATTCTTTCATTTGGCACTTGTGGGCACTTAAACACGTGTCATTAATTTTTTTTTTTTTTTTTTTGTCATTTTTTTTATCTACGAGCATTTCGGTATTGACCATTGGCGACGAAGAATTGCTTGAAAGAAACTTGCCAATATGGGTCTTTTAAAAAAAAAAAACTTCGAGAAAAGGATGGTACGGCCGTGCCGCTTTTTGTTCGACTTGGTGGGAGCACTGCCGTGCCCCAAGATATCAGATAATACAACAATTACAATTTAGTTAGTTATTACAATTAATTTAATTGCATTTAAAAGTAACGACTATTAGTCTTAATCCTTAAATGCAAGTTGTAATTAATGTATTTAAATGAAGCTATATTGCAAAATTCGACTAAATATATAAAAACCAATCAACCAACAAACTGTTGTATTCCTACCAGTGGTGACTTGGTGAGGACACCAGACGTGAGATGCTGTGTTGCTAGTAGAGGTGCCACCTCGCTAGCATACTCGTTTAATTGCGAATTTAAGGCTACAGTAATCGCTTTACATCATACGGGCTGCATGTTTGTTTGGCAGGCGTCGTCGTATTTATAAAGAAAATGTGAATTATTCTGAATAATACCTAATATAACAATATTTATAATATTCCGGATTTTTTGGCGGCTGGACGCGGAAATCGGAAAATGGTATATGGTGGAAAGCATAGGGGAAGGCCTATATCCGGCAGTGGGTAGATACAGGCCGATAATTTTTTATTTATAAAAAAAAAATCATATACTCTCCTCATCATAGCATTACCCCCTTTGATTGAGGGGACGACCGTATCACAGGAGTGGGATGAATAAAGATAATAAATAAATAAATAAATATTGTCAGCTACCCTGCACCACGGATTTTAAGTATCAAACACTATTGGGGACCTTAAATTGAGTTGTTACCTAACACATCGATTCCAATAATATGAATTACAAAATCGACGGCTCGCCGGCTCGCTTGGTAATTCTCCCTTGTTACTACCAAATCTGTATCAGTTTTATTTCATCATCATCATCATCATTATCAGCCTGTATCTACCCACTGTTGGATATAGGCCTTTCCCAATGCTTTCCACCATATGCGATCCTCCGCTTTCCGCATCCAACCGCTACCAGCCACTTTTTTTGAGATCGTCGGTCCATCTAGAGAGGGGGCGCCCTATGCTTCGTCGTCCCATACGTGGCCTCCACTCTAGGACTTTCCTCCCCCATCTGCCATCGCTGACTCGGCAGATGTGGCCAGCCCACCGCCACTTCAACTCGCTGACTCTGAGAGCTATGTCGACCACTTTGGTTCTCCGTCGAATTTCTTCGTTCCGGATTCGATCCCTTAGAGAAACTCCAAGCATTGCTCTCTCCATCGCTCGCTGTGCGACTTTTAGTCTGTGAACCAGCCCAACGGTTAGCGTCCAAGTTTCTGCACCGTAGGTCATAGCGGGGAGGACGCACTGATTGAACACTTTGGTCTTCAAACATTGGGGTATATCTGCGGTGAGGATGTGCCGAAGCTTCCCAAAAGCTGCCCAGCCCAGTCGAATGCGTCTATCGATCTCTTTGTTGAAATTACCCCGGCCCAGCTGTATGGCCTGTCCGAGGTAGACGTAGTCTTTAACCACTTCAATTACTGCATTCTCTACGACAACCGGGCTAGGGATGATGAGATCGTTGTACATAACTTTCGTTTTGTCAAAATTCATCCCCAACCCCACGGATCGAGAAGCAGCATTGAGATCGTTTAACATTCGACTGAGATCCTCCAGCGATTCAGCCATTATGACCACGTCATCGGCAAATCGTAAGTGTGAGATGTACTCGCCGTTCACATTGATACCCCGCGTCTTCCAATCAAGCGTCTTAAATACATCTTCTAGTGCAGCGGTGAATAGTTTCGGGGAGATGACATCCCCTTGACGTACCCCCCGCTGCCGTTGAATAGGATCAGACTGCTGATTTTGGACGCGGACAGTCATTGTCGCAGCATTATATAGACATCTCAGCACTTCGATATAGCGTTGGTCTACTTGACATCGCTGTAAGGATTCCAGAACAGACCAAGTTTCGATGGAATCGAAGGCTTTCTCATAATCCACAAAAGCCATACACAACGGCAGATTGTACTCAGTAGTTTTCTGCACAATCTGCCGCAGTGTATGAATGTGGTCTACGGTGCTGTAGCCTTTACGAAACCCAGCCTGTTCCGGTGGCTGGTAGTCATCGAGCCTTCGAGCGAGACGATTTGTGATAACCCTTGAAAACAGCTTATACACGTGGGTCAGGAGCGAGATCGGCCTATAGTTCTTCAATAAGGTTTTGTCGCCTTTTTTGAAGAACAAAACCACCAAACTCCTGGTCCACGCGGCTGGTGCGGTCCTATTGTGAATGACAGAATCAAACAGACAACAAAAAACAACAGTTCTGTTGTAATTCCGTCCTCACCAGGAGCCTTACCATTTTTCAGCTGATCAAGGGCCATCTCAATCTCACCCATGCTGATGTCAGGGATGTCTTCGGTGTAGTGTCGAGTTAACGGAGCTCGGCGATCACCTACACGAGCAGCCGGTGTAGGGACAGGTGCATGTGCAGCATAAAGATTGCTATAGTATCTCTCGACTTCCGCTAATATTTCTGCCTTCGAAGAGACGACACGGCCATTCTCCAGCTTGAGCTTCGACAGTTGCGCCCTTCCTGTAGGCTGTGAAAAGACTTTTAGTCCTTTATTTTGCACTATCGCATTTTCAATGCAATTGGTATTGAAGATGCGATAGTCCCGGTGTATTAGCCTTCTAATTTGCCTGTTCAAAGTTCTATACTCTGCCGAAGCTCTTGCCGATGCCGTAACTTCTCGTCGCCTCTTCATAAGAGCAAGAGTCTCGCTTGAGATCTTAGCTTCTCTAGCTTTATGCTGCCGCCCGAAGTGTTTTTTGCCGACTTCGTGTATTGTCTCCGTTATTTGGTCTGTTGTCTCGTCCATGTCCGCAGTAGTTTCCAGCGAGCTGAATCGGTTTTGACGTTCCATTTGGAACTTCTCCGAATTTTGGTTGATCTGGGGAAGAGTCGGACGCAGATTCGACCTCATCACACGGGCTCTCTCGAGTTTGAAGCTCATATTCAGGGTGCCTCGTATAAGTCGGTGATCACTACCGGTGCTAAATCTATTGATCACTGAGACGTCCCTGAATACTCGCCTCTTATCCGTTATGATGAAGTCGATCTCATTCCGAGTCACTTTATCGGGGCTTTGCCAGGTCCATCTCCTCTGGGGCTTCTTTTTGAAGAATGAATTCATCAAAAAGAGCCCCTCCTTATGGAGGAAATTGACCAGCATTTGTCCCCTGTAGTTTCTCGACCCCAAACCAAACCCTCCGATT
The DNA here is from genome assembly GCA_937001555.2 of Hypsopygia costalis. Taxonomy (NCBI): domain Eukaryota; kingdom Metazoa; phylum Arthropoda; class Insecta; order Lepidoptera; family Pyralidae; genus Hypsopygia; species Hypsopygia costalis. The sequence goes on along the minus strand of OW443338.2, from coordinate 21,871,092 downwards.
ACCGATTCATCGCATTCTTGTACTCCTACTTTGGCATTGAAGTTTTATTTCGCTTGCCAACAATTGTTTACACTATTACTTAAGGCGCCGAAAAAACTAATTAAAATAATTTTACAAGTTTTCATTTGGTTTCACCACTGTGTCAGTAATCTAGAACATACAACTATTTTGTAAAAAAAAAAGCAAGTCGTGTATGTATAAGTCCCGCAATTGCCAAGTAGCTTATATATTTTTTTACTATAAAAAAGGAAAGTTTTACAATAATTTAATAGGAGTTCGATGGCGTAGACAGCAAATTAGACAGCGCCATCTAGCCTCATAGTAAGCGAAGCTTGTGTTATGGGTACTAGACAACAGATAAACATACGTAAATACATTTTTTTTTTGTATATACATACATATGTTACATAGAAAACACCCAGACCAAGACAAACAGACATGTTCATGCACACAAATGTTTGTCCTATGTGGGAATCGAACACACGAGCGTTGGTGTCGAAGCTGCGTCATTGACCGCTACGCCACCGAGCTCGTCAGAGATTTTATCTTCATTGAGAATTTATCTTCATAACAATTATCGGCAGAGATACAGGCCGATAATGATTATGAAGATAAATAACAATGTAAGTTTATTGTCAAAAACTTTTTTTTTATAAAAAATAAAATAATAAAATCATGTATTTCCGATTAGCATCACCCCTTTGATTGAGGGGACGACCGTATTACAGCAGTGGGAAGAATAAAGGTGGCGACGATTCAATCACATTAATATTATTGAGTTATTCGCATCTGGCCCCTTACCACCATCTCTTATTGCGATTCAATAATTGAGTAGATTGCTTATTCATACCAATGAATAAGCGACTCTATTAAATTTGAAATAGAGTCGCTTATTCATTGGTATGAATAAGCAATCTATTCAGTTATTGAGTCGCAATAAGAGATGGTGGTTAGGGGGCTGGTGGGGAGAGTGCTGGTGATCTGAGTCACAGGCCCAGCCTAGTTCAGTCACCAGTCTCTCACAATCTTTTATAATATTTCAGTCAATGTTATATATTATTGTTGTCAAATGTGCATAATTTTGTTACGATTTATTGTTACTAATTACATGGAGTAAGTACCAAAGACTGTGGAGAAGAATAAAGATATATATTATTATTATGTATCTCTTTTTAATCACGGGTCAAGCCTGGTCACTTAATAGGCGTGCGCGGGTATATGGATCCAACGCGTAGAGGCCCCTTTGAGAAGTTTGATGTAATGTTGTACGCCCGCCGTGACCCGCTCCAGGATATGTCATGGAACGACATACCCATGAGCAGGTCTCGGCAGGCGTTGAGACTATTGCGAAGTGTGATGGAAAATAATTGGGCTATGGAGATGAGATTATTATTATTATTGAGTACTATAATATCTACTGGTACTCAAACATTTCACAGCGCAGCGATGAAATACGAGGTTGTGCTCACGTGTTCTAGATGTACAAAAATATAGCGTTTGTAAGAGCTCGAGTTCCGAACTTCCCCATGTTATTTCTCCGAGAATTAATGTGGTCGAGTTCAGAATCACCTGTTTCTACACATCTACAAAATTTACTACACTTTCCGAGAGTCCGGGTTAAAGTAAAGTCGTCAACCCATTCATCCCACAAGATATTAGAGAATTAAGGTAAGTGTTAATTGCGATTTTTTTTTAACCTATGTAACTTTATTATTGTTGGCGACAGACCTCTTTTTGTAGACTTTTTTATAGTATTTACTTTTTATATTCGAATATTATATTTTTGATACTTTTTGTTTTTATAGTTGTCATACTATGTCAGTGTCTCAAGTACGGAAAATACATGGTAAGTAAGTACAGCTTTAATTATTTTATTTATTGCCTTGCCCTTCATACATACATACCTCTGTCCACGATTAACATTGGTCCTTCTCCCGGTCATTTTACCAGTTGTAATAAATTTCCAAATTCCGAATTTTTAAAATATTTTCCAAATGGTTTTAACAAGAGGTATGGCAACGGCTCAAGACGCCTGTGCGGATCAAAATGTTCCTCCTTTAGAAGTATCCGCTGGCGTATCGCTTAGTGTTAACCCTGCCAGTAGCAACCCCGATTCGCAACGAGGTTCACATCGTTCGTCGGCCTCACTTCGAGCCCAGCGACTAGCGGCGAAAGCCCTACATGCACGTCGTTTAGCCGACTTGGAGGCCCAGCGCGAACAAGCCGCCGCTGAGCGTGAGCGTGCCGTTGCGACTTTAGAATTAGAAGCTGAATTAGCGGCTCTTGATGACGCCGCCAGCTCCCAGTCATATAGGAGTTCTAGATTACTTAAATGGGTAGATGATACTAACACCGCTTTGTCTGAGAGACAGATGACATCGACGCTGCACGCCCCTGCGCTACAACTTCCAAGTGCTGGTACCCCAGTGCTACTCGACGGACGTGAGCACGTCGCCTCGCCTGGCGCTGGCGCTGTCAGCTATTCAGCCGGCAGTACAGCGCGCGAGCACGCGCCCTTTATCACGTCGGTCAAGCCGGCATTGGATGTACAAGAAGCACCTAAAATAGCCGACCGCGAGCGCGTAAGCTCACCACGTATCGCCGGCATACAAGCCGCGGCACGCGAGCGCGCGCCCTATTTCGCGCCGGCTCCAGAAGCATTTGCAGCAATGACGTCCAGTGGGGGATACCCACAGTTCGCAGTGGGCCCCTCCCAATTGCACACACAGACTACGGCACCACACATATGCATGGTGTCAGCGACACTATCACCTACCTGCGCGATGCGCGGGGGTGCTGCAGTTGCACCGTATACCCCGTGCGTCGCGACTAATAGTCGAAACTACAACGATGCCGCGCCTCAGCTAGGCGCTCGTGCATTGGAAGCTTGCAACGAGGTCGGCCGGCTTCATCAGCACCCGGCGCTGGAGGCTCCGCACCACACGCCTAACTCATTTACAACAAAACACATGTTAGGTACACAAAACGATCAGAATTGTAAACAAAATTATATTAATCGTTCAAATGTGTTTGACACTACTCACAATCAACCTAGCGATTTTTTGAAGTTGGCTGAGGTCATAAGTGATCTCGCCCGGGTGAAGAGTGAGAAGGTGAATGCAGGTAATGTAGTTAGTCTGCCCCTATATTTCGGTTCGCCTCTTGAATGGTTAACTTTTAAAACTTCATTTTTAAATTCTATAAAATCGTTTTCGGCGACGGAAAATATAGGCCGGCTGAATAACGCCCTTAGAGGAGCAGCTCGTGATGCCGTTGTTTCTCTTCTGGCTTTGTCACACGATCCAGAAGAGATCATGGCCGCGCTGCAGGAGCAGTTTGGTCAGCCCGAACTTCTGATACATCATCTTGTATCACAAGTTAAGAGCATGCCCAGATTGTCTGCAGCGGATGGTGGCAAGGAACTCCACCAGCTAGCATGTGTAGTACGTAACTGTGTCCACACCATAAAGATGCTAGATTCTGTGGAATTCCTCGCCTCTCCAGAGCTGTTCCATAGTGTACTCCTCAAGTTAACCCCATTGATGCGTGAGAAATGGGTTGATTATGCTTTTATTTATTCCGACTCTGGTTTTAAATTCAAATTAGAGCTTCTGTCTTCTTTTCTCACGCAACAGTCTCGGGTTCATTTGAGGTTTGGCATTATCGATGACATTTCGCGTCCGAAGCCTATAGATAAAGCTCGCACGCATGTCACCACTAATGCCGCCTCTGACACTAACGTCGATGATGACGTTTGTTATGCAACCTCTTCAAACCCATACAGGCAAAAATTTTCCAAAGATAAAGTGACGCCATCTGCCTCAAATTTTAGCAGTACTCGGCTGTCAAAGTTACCGCCATCTGCTGAATTTTGCCTATACTGTCGCAACACTGGCCATGAAGTGGTCAAGTGCGAGAGGTTTAAATTTCTTTCTGTGAATGATAGATGGTACTGGGTTAAGAATAATAAAGTTTGCCAAAAGTGTCTAAAAAGGGGTAAACATTTTTATAAAATTTGTAAAGGCAACTGCGGGGTAAAAGACTGCAAGGCTAGTAATTACCACCACGAGTTGCTTCATAAAGCGCAAATAAATTCTGTTCATTACAGTGCATCGCCCGAGCCGGAGCCCGAAACTGCACCGGTAATTGTAGCTCATGCTCATGGCAGCACTGCAGAGCACCTGAAGTCTCCATCTCCTCCTCCGCAATCATTGCTGAAAGTGCTATCAGTGACTGTGTCGGGACCAAATGGAAACTTGGAGAATGGGTATTGGCTGGGACGATGAGCTGCCTACTCCTGCGAAAATAAAGTGGCAGGCCTGGTTCGATTGTTTGGCCGAAATTTCTTCGAATGTTTCATTAGCTCGCTGTTACCGAACCAAATCTGCTGTGGAAAGTCAGCTCCACGTTTTAGCCGACTCAAGTGAGCTAGCTTATGCGTGTGTGGCCTATTGGCGTTTTCTTCACGAAGACGGAACAGTACACTTAGCGCTCATAGGTGGAAAAGCTCGTCTAGCTCCCTTAAAACCTGTATCTATTCCAAGGCTAGAGCTGCAGGCGGCTCTTATGGCAGTTCGCTTCGCAACTTATATTTTAGAGGCTCATCGTATAGTTGCTTCTAAAGTTTATTTTTGGACGGATTCCTTAACAGTTTTAAAATGGTTACGAAGCGACGCCCGCGTATTTAAGCCGTTTGTAGCTCACCGTGTGGGAGAGATATTAGAAACTACGGATGTTGCCGATTGGCGTTATGTTCCATCGGCATTGAATGTGGCGGACGATGCCACACGTGGGCAATGCTCTTTGTCCTCATCCTCTCGGTGGTATACTGGCCCTAATTTCCTTTTATCTTCCCAGGAAGATTGGCCTTGTGAGCCTGCGGCAGGCCCTCCACCCGTGCTTGAAGAATTAAAATCAGAGCACGCGTTAACCTTTTTATTAGCCGAACAACCAAAAATTCCATCTCCGGTAGTTGCAAATCATTCACATTTCGGTCAATGGCTTCGGTTGGTAAGGGCTACCGCTCGGGCACATTATTGTGCTAAAGTTTTTCGGTCTTTATTGGTAAAGCCTCAAAATTCTAAATCAAAGTCAGCCGTCTCCAAAGTTTTTCATAAAAATTTGAAACCTCTTTCGGCTAAGGAAATTTTGGAGGCGGAACGGCACCTTCTTTTGAGCTCCCAATTGGAGTCGTTTAATCATGAATTCTTAAGTCTTATTGCAGGTCTTTCCCCAACTAATCAAGGGAGGCTTAGAAGCTTAAGCTTGATGTTGGGAGAAGACGGTTTAATCCGCTTGTGCGGAAGAATTTGTGCAGTTTTGGATGCCCCCGCGCAGGATATAAACCCCATTGTTTTGGACGGTCGACACCCAATTGTGAGGTTACTTATCGACCACTATCATCGGAAGTTTGGTCACGGTAATACCGAAACCGTGGTTAACCTCCTGCGCGGGAAATTTTATATATTAGCTTTACGCCCTAACGTCAGGTCTGTCGTCAAACGTTGCTGTTTTTGTAGAGTTAAGAAGAACCTTCCTCCACCTACGCCTCGATTTGGTGATCTTCCTGCAGATAGACTATCTCACCATCAACGTCCATTTTCTTTCACCGGTCTCGATTATTTTGGCCCGATAGAAGTCGCTGTCGGAAGAAGACGAGAAAAGCGCTGGGTGGCCTTATTTACATGTCTGACCACGAGAGCCGTTCACCTTGAGATCGTTGGAAGCCTTTCTGCGGACGCAGCCATCATGGCTCTCAGGAGATTTATTGCTCGTCGCGGATGTCCATCTAGGATTATCTCGGATAACGGGACCGCTTTTGTCGGTGCAGCCAACCAGCTCGCAGATGTTTTCGACTTCGCAGCCAACCACAAGATAGAGTGGAAATTTATTTGTCCAGCAGCACCTACGATGGGTGGCTCATGGGAACGCTTGGTGCGATCAATTAAGGCTGCTCTTTCCGCCACCCTAACACAGAATGCCCCAAGGGAGGAAACGCTGGCAACTTTATTGCTGGAAGCGGAAGCTGTAGTGAACTCGCGCCCACTTACACATGTGCCAGTAGATCCAGAGACTCTACAAACACTAACACCTTTTCATTTTTTATTGGGTACGCCATCCACTGAAGCTATTCGTCCTTGCTCTGATGTGGATTTATACCGCCGGCTGAACCACAAGAAAGTTCTGAGATTGGCTGAGATGTTTTGGACCCGATGGCTAAATGAATTTTTACCTACCTTAATTCCAAGACATACCGGCACATTAAAATCGCATTTCAAACAGGGTGATCCAGTATTGGTGGTGGACAAAAATTTACCTCGAGGAACCTGGCCCAGAGGAAGAATTTCAAGATTTTTTCCTGGACCAGACGGATTGGTTCGGGTGGTCGAGGTGATGACAAATAAGGGACCTTTGAGGAGACCTGTGCGCAAAGTGGTACCCTTACTTTTAGAGCAGGGTACTCAAGAAGACTGTGCACAGGTACTGTCGCCTCCTTAGATTGGTGCTCTGCACCGGGGCGCGCCATGTTGGCGACAGACCTCTTTTTGTAGACTTTTTTATAGTATTTACTTTTTATATTCGAATATTATATTTTTGATACTTTTTGTTTTTATAGTTGTCATACTATGTCAGTGTCTCAAGTACGGAAAATACATGGTAAGTAAGTACAGCTTTAATTATTTTATTTATTGCCTTGCCCTTCATACATACATACCTCTGTCCACGATTAATAATTATAATGTATGCATTTACAAAAAAAATGTATTTAAGTATAGTATCAATTATCTAGTATCCATAGTACAAGCTTTGCTTAGTTTGGGACTAGATGGCTGTGTGTAATTTGTCCAGGAATATTTATTATTATTTATTATTAACTTTATATAAGTGTGAAGATTCTTTCTTAAACTAAGCATGTATATGTTATGGTCAATGTAATAAATTAGTTATAATTCATACTGATCGATACTTGGTCAAAGTAAAAAAAAATGTTTTTGTTAGATTTGAGTTGATTTTTGGTTAGGTTATGGTTTTCTTGTGTCCTGTCATCGGAAATAGGAGCTCCGCGGAGCAGAGCTCCGTCAACCTAGATTATGAATGATGTGGTGCCAAGTAAGCTTAATTATTAATAATTGAAAATTTATAAAATTGGCCGGCCATTATAAATAATGACCAATTTATTACATTGACTGTAACATATAAATTAATAACAACTTTGAAAATTGAAATAAAGATATAAACGGCTAGAAGCGATATCAAAATAGGTGTCTTCCTATCTGTCGTCGACAACCTCTTATTGATCCCACTGCAAGGATACGGATCTCTCCTCAATCGACGAGGTTTAGAGCATACTCCACCATGCTGCTCAACTGAGGGTTGGCGGAGGCCAGTGTTTTCAAGCCGCTGACTTGGCTTAACGACTGTCATATAATGGCAACAGCCGGGACCGATGGCTTAACATGCTCTCTGAAGTAAGGAGGAGCTCGAATCAAATCAAATCAAATCAAAATATCTTTATTCCTTGGACTTTATAAAGGACTTAGAAACGTAATACAAATTAAATATAAAAACATGTATCTCGATATCGAGCTAAATAAATCCATTCATGGTCAGGCTACAGTCGAAGTTGCTTAACTTAAAAGCATGATTGATTATACTGATGTACGCAACTACGCCATCGAACTCCTATTAAAGTATGGTAAAACTTTCCTTTTTTATAGTAAAAAAATATATAAGCTACTTGGCAATTGCGGGACTTATACACGACTTGCTTTTTTTTACAAAATAGTTGTATGTACTAGATTACTGACACAGTGGTGAAACCAAATGAAAACTTGTTAAATTATTTTAATTAGTTTTTTCGGCGCCTTAAGTAGTGTAAACAATTGTTGGCAAGCGAAATAAATCTGATACTGATTTGGTAGTAACAAGGGAGAATTACCAAGCGATCCGACGATTTTGTAATTCATATTATTGGAATCGATGTGTTAGGTAACAACTCAATTTAATGTCCCCAATAGTGTTTGATACTTAAAATCCGTGGTGCAGGGTAGCTGAGCTTCACTTGACTAGCCATCTATTTAGGCTTTTAATGCCTTATTTGCCATTTTGCTGTCTCTCACATTACTAAGAGGGGAAGTCAAATTCCAAAAGCTTCTTACTCCTACTAATTTCTTTTGATTAAATTCGTTGTTTGTTCCAAGGCAGCCGTAGTTTTCCCCCCGGGACTGCAATGCACTTCACTGTTCATTGACCTTTTAGGTGGTCGCCGCTGTTAATCCTGGCTACACAGGAGACACAGTGGTGGGAATGTGTGGTGGGCCCCCGTCCCGTAAAAACAAAACGACAAAAAAATAAATAAATCTGAAGCGTCTATAAATATAAAGGCACCGATGGGTGATACACGTGACTGTATACCTTCTACGTATACCTAATCGGATAAAACGTATTATCCTTTTCTCTCCGCTTTGGTGCAAAATGTTCGTAATTGGGCAATAATCCTGTACTGTGCTTTTTGCTATCCGCTACGACGTGTAATTGGCTTTATGCTGTCGTGATTGCCTTTAATTTGTTGTATAATATTTTTTTATCAACCAAAAAAAAGATTTTAATAACCTGGCAAATATAGAAACCTCAATCAAATTAATCTACTTTTTACCTTTATAAAATTCATCGAATTCGTTAAAGTCGTTTGTGTAATCGTGGCATATAGTTACATATTGTTATTAAGTGAACTGTATATGATAAGTATTAAAAAAAATGGAAATATTCCCCTCCCCCGCCTAGGTGGGATTGAACCCACGACCTCTCGATGACCGGTGTGTCCGGAGTGCTCTTCCAACTGTGTTGGTGAAGGTTTGTGTTGGTGACGAATTTTTGCATTTTATATTTTACTGCACATAAACAACTATTTAAAATAGTAAGAACTGTATTATGTGCAGAAAATCGGTTAATATTTTATATCACGTTCACAGCAAAGACGACATTAGAAAAGTAAAAAAAAAGGATCATAGATAATAAAAAAAAGAAATATAACCCAGTTACGGCCAGTCCGTAACACATATATTGATTTCTTCTCCATAATCGGTCACTTTTTGTAGAATGGTCGTGGTCATGAAGGATCACTCTGCAGTCTCTATTATAGTCGCTGCTCTCGCGATCCTCCTCCATCAATCTTTGTTGGCCGCTTGCTGAGCACTTTCACTCACCGCGGTGCTATTTTTATGCATATTTATTTATAACGTTATAATAAAGCACTACAAGTGCTTTATTATAACATTAAGATAATAATGTTCCACCAAGTGCCAACAATCGACGGTATCAACTTCATATTTATTTATTTGTATATAAAAAATGTTTGATTTAAACGTTTGGTTATTTAAACTTTCGCAGGGCAACATTTGGTAAGTACATAATTTTCATTAACCGCCCATGCTGTCGCAAAAGACATAAACATTGCTCTATGACGAAAAATCCACAAGAATTGTGTGTTACAATACTCGTAACGGTAATCGAATGTCATAAGCTGCCGCTACACGACAGAACTATTCGGAAGGCGGTGCCGGTGGCGGCTGGTAAGCGAGGCTTGATTTATATCTGTGCGCTGTCCAACTTTCTGCAGCGGGCGCCTGCAACATTTGTACATGACACCTCAGATATACGAGTGGAGACCGAAGACGGCGAACTCACCAGACACTGCCTCGAACGTCTTATTGACATTTAATTAGCTTCGTGGATTGTTCTTGGCTCCTGTTTGTTTTATACATAGTGTAAATAATTACTTCCGTACAGTATGACACAAGCAACAGAAGTATTGTTATGGGGTGTAAGTGGTTCATCAACATGTTTGAACCAAAGACACTTCACCTGCACGCGGTGCACCCTGCTGACTGACAAACGAAAAAAGGCAAAAAGAGAGGTAAGGAGATGCTGCGTTGGCAGCGGGAGTGGCGGCGCGCGAGCGACATTTTATGTTGCGAGCGTTAATATCGCTACGATAACCGTTTCACATCAGGCGGGTCGTATGCTTGTCTGCCACCAGACGTAGTATAAAAAAAAAAACAATTTAATTGATCATAATATCTATAAATATATTCAACAATACTTATTAGAGAACGTCCATTAAGAACGTTCAAAACCAGAATACAAATACATACATACATATTTCTGGATAAATTACACACTGCTGACACTGCCATCTAGTTCCAAACTCAGCTAAGCTTGTACTATGGGTACTAGGTAACGGATATTATACTTAAATACAATTTTTTTTAAATATATACATATCTATATATATAAAAGAAAGTCGTGTTTGTTACAACACTTATAACTCGAGAACGGCTGGACCAATTGCCATGGTTTTTGATTTGTTGGATTTGTTTCCGTCCCGAATAGCAGAATAACTCTTAAAAACATTGGAAAATTCTCGAAAAAATAAAATAAAAGAAAAAACATTTTCCCATACAAATGAAAGTGTCAGTTGAAAAAGGGATTACGATATTTATTGGTTGTCAAATATCAAAACGTCAAATCGATTGGTGTCACTTTTATGTCGCGAAAGTTGTCTGTGATTTGTTATGAAAATTTAAAAATGTCAAATCGATAGGGGTGAAAACGCTTTTCCCATGGGGTTCGAGCGCAAGAATCAAATCAGAGTAAACATCAAAAGAAATGACAATTACAAATCACCAAAATGATAAAACCTATTTCAAAACTCAAAAAAATAAAACAAAACGTTTTTTTTTTTTTTAAATTAACAATAAGGAAATCTTTATTTTTATGAAATCTTCAGTTTTTATGGATACGGGTCTTCCCTCAACCGAAGGAGTTTAGAGCGTACTCCAACACGCTGCTCAACTGCGGGTTGGCGGAGGCCAGTGTTTTCGAACCGCCTAAAGGCCACTGACTTAACGACTGTCATTAAATGATAACAACCGGGACCGACGGCTTAACGTGCCATCCGAAGCACGGAGGAGCTCAAGATGAGCTAATGATAACAACCGGGACCGACGGCTTAACGTGCCTTCCGAAGCACGGATGAGCTCAAGATGAGCTAATGATAACAACCGGGACCGATGGCTTAACGTGCCTTCCGAAGCACGGAGGAGCTCAAGATGAGCTAATGATAACAACCGGGACCGACGGCTTAACGTGCCTTCCGAAGCACGGAGGAGCTCAAGATGAGCTAATGATAACAACCGGGACCGACGGCTTAACGTGTCTTTCGAATCACGGAGGAGCTCGAGGTAATATAAACCCATCCGTGTACAGGCTACGGTCGACGTTGCTTAACTTACGTGTTCAATTAGACTGACACGCGCAATGACGCCATCGAGCTTCTCTATTATTTTCTACTATTCATTGTTTTAATTCCATAAAATCATAAATTTAGTTCAGCTAATATGTACCACGACATTCATTGATTGTTAGGCGGTACGAAGTTCGCCGGGACAGCTAGTAATAATATATACATGACATAGAAAACACCCAGACCAAGACAAACAGACATATTCATGCACACAAATATTTGTTTTGTGCGGGGATCGAACCCGCGACCCCGGAGTCAAATTGCCCATTGCTAACCATTCGACCACCGAGCTTGTCAATAATATGCTATACAATAGTTTATTAATAAGTACTCTTTTACATTCTTTACCAAGTTGTTATATGACACAAAAAATATTTTTTTTTATACCACCAGTGTGGCAAACAAGCATACGGCCCGCCTGATGGAAAGCAGTTACCGTAGCCTATGAACGCCTGTAACACCAGAGGCATCACACGCGCGTTGCCAAAAGAAAAAGATTAAGGTTCAACAACTAAAAGACTTCATTTTAGACTTAAATAGTTTAAGCGAATCATTAAATGACTCTGAGGAGGTCTCTCAATAACGCTATGTTGCAAATTAAATAAATAAATATTTCTGGACAATTTACACAGCGCCATCTAGTCCCAAATTAAGCGCAAAGCTTGTGTTATGGGTACTAGACAACTGATAAATGTACTTAAATACATTTTTAGGGTTCCGAACCTCAAAAGGAAAAACGGAACCCTTATAAGATCACTTTGTTGTCCGTCTGTCTGTCTGTCTGTCTGTCCGTCTGTCTGTCAAGAATTTCTATGACGAGAATGCGTGGAGGTATCAAGCTGAAATTTGAACTGTATACTCAGGTTAACGGTCCCATGAAGTTAAAAAAAAATCAAACTGCTAAGTTTACGTAGAAAAAAGTTACGGCCGTTTATTCAGCAAAAAATGCATATTTCGACACACTCAAGGGAATCAAAACCTATAGGGTACTTCCCGTTGACCTAGAACTATGAAATTTGGCAAGTAACATCGTTATAGACTACAGACGTACAGGAATAAATCTCAAAACTATACATTTGTAAATAGATCTTAAAAAATAGAGGGTCTATATTTTTTATAGGGTGTCGAAATTTCAAATTGAAACTACTAGTTCAAATGGGGTATCATGAAAGGGCTTGATGTACACATTGCAAAATTTATTTTATTTATTTTTTTCGACGCATTATTTCTTATTTATAATGAAAAATATCAAATTTAATAATGATACTACGTACCTACGGTACCCTCGGTGGGCGAGTCCGACTCGCACTTGTCCGGTTTTTTTTTTGTAAATACATACTTATAATACATAGAAAACACCCAGACCAAGACAAACAGACATGTTCATGCACACAAATGTTTGTCTTGTGCGGGAATCGAACCCGCGACCTCGGAGTCAAAGTGGCCATTGCTAACCATTCGATCACCGAGCTCGTCAAAATAAATAAAACTTAAAAATAAAATTGATGGTTTATTTTTAAGTTTTATCTATATACACATATCATAATTTAAACATATGTTATTGGGTATTCGTATTTAAACTATGTTGTAATTTTTGTCCTGTCTATTATTATCACAGTAATTACTGTACTTTGTTATTACACGCCTTTAATTTTATTCTTTTTTCATATTCTAAGGTGACTGACTGGAAGAGATCCCTCTAAGGGATAAGTCCGCCTTTGTACTACTTTATTTTGCATTTTATTTCTTGTTATTTTTTTTTAATTTTCAATAAAGTTATAACAAACAAACAAATAAATGTCAATATTTTCGTTACTAATTTGGTTGTATAGACTGTACAGGCGAGGGACATGTTTACCTAGGTTAGTACGTGAAAAAGGGTTTGTTCGCACAGACCGGCTCGGAGAGGAGAGCAGATCTTGGTGACGTTTAAAATAGAGTTTTGGATCATTGGTATAAGGTTTATTCTTTAAATTCACTTATTCTGTTAAATGAGAATGTTCAAGAGCAGATGTGGATTTTTAAAGTAAACCTTATTACAATGACACAAAACACTATTTTAAACGCATCCAAAATCTGCTCTCCTCTCGAAGCCGGTTTGTGTGAACGGACCCTAATGGTTGGACGAGGTTTCCAAAGCAGCCGTAACGGAACACTTAAATAAAATTTACTAAGAATAGGCGGAGAATCTACAGCAATGTTTAACTTTGTGCAAAACGGTTCTTATATAAGTAATTAATCGCTGTATATTACTTAACACACACATTTGCACCTTTTTACACAACCCCAGGGATTATAGTCCGAGAAAATTAATAAAATCAAGGGAAATAGTTTGTATTCGTACAGTTTTTTTTAATTGTACAGTTATGCCGAAAATTTGGGTTAGTATCTGAAGGCCAAGATATCAAAACGACCAAGTAGGCACATAGTTCACATCTTAGAAAGACTATAAGTAATATAAAAGAAACTTGTAACGGCCGGAAGCGGATGGATGCGGAAAGCGGAGGATCGCATATGGGGGAAGGCATTATGGAAGAAAAACACATATACCATCTGTTTACCTTGATAATGCCTTAGCGGCGAAACCGATCGGAACGTGGAACAGTACAAGTGTTTTATTATAACATTATGATAATAATGTTCCACCAAGTGCGAACAATCAACAGTGACGAGCTCGGTGGCGTAGCGGTCAATGACGCGGCTTCGACACCAACGCTCGTGGGTTCGATTCCCACACAGGACAAACATTTGTGTGCATGAACATGTCTGTTTGTCTTGGTCTGGGTGTTTTCTATGTATCATAAGTATGTATTTACAAAAAAAAATGTATTTACGTATGTTTATCAGTTGTCTAGCACCCATAACACAAGCTTCGCTTACTTTGGGGCTAGATGGCGCTGTGTAATTTGTCTGACAATATTTATTTATTTATTTATTTATCAACTTCATTAGGCAAGGCATTTGTCCAGCAGTGAATAGCTACAGGCTGATGAGGATGATAATGATGTACAGTTACACCTTGAAGGTCTTTTTGCTCATATATTTTATATTATATCTATCTGTCTATTTAATATAAGTTTTGAAAGCTTGTTTCGTTTTTATTATTTTTATCTCTTTGATAACTTTCCCTGTAAATTCTTAAGTATTGGTCGTTGTGTAAAAATAAAAACGTAAAAAATAAATATGAAATTTTAGGATGAAGGTGAAAAAATTATGAATGCTTCTTCAAACAAAAGTTTCTTTACAACTTGTACAAATATTCAAGATGTGAGCAAAAATAATTTGAAACCCGCAAAATAGGCAAAAAAAAGAGACAATATGGGTTGGGCAAAGAGAGGATATATCGCTCCCGGCTGGGGAAGCACTACTTCACAGAAGACCGCAGCTAAAGAACGAATACCATGAATATTGTTGTGTTCCTGACTGTTCCTACGTGGTCAGACGTCACGAGATGCTGCATTAACAGCAGTGTGTCTAGCACAGCAATGCTCCTTGTATTCCACGCATCTATAACCTATGGTTCTGCTTTATATCAGATGAACTGTATCCTTGTTTGACACCAAGTGTGATATAAAAAAATTGGTTGTCTGAAAAGTCGGTATATGGACGAAAAATTTACGTGAAAACGTCATAAGAAAACATCGGCCGATGGGCTTAGGCTGATCGTGCCTCTATCGCTTGTTTCACGTTCTCGCTTGCATGCTTGGCTCAGGCGGAACGTGACAATGAGTCATGCTTTTTCGTGCTTGCAGCCGGCGTTCATCGATTTATAAGGAGTTATCACGTCAAAAACATACTCATCATCATCTTCGATTAATGTTTTTTTAAGTGTGGGGGTCGTGACGTAAGGTCGTGTCTAGTGACTCAGGGCTTGACGGAAATAATTCAAAGAGATGGGGGTTGTTATGATTTAATTAATTTTCCAAATGTGGATCAGACTAGGAGAGTTATGTATCTAAACAATAAAATCTTTTTACGTGTATCTAATTTATTTCACCGACAATTTCCTGCAAAATTCATACGGGAAAAAAAGTGAATTATATAAAATTAAAAAAAATCCCAGAGCAACTGCATCTGTCGCGTCGTAGCAATAAGCGCCTGAATTGATGTCACTATATGTTCTTATTTATAAAAATGAATACAACTTGTCTTCTACTTCGCAGATAGACTCAAGAAAGTAGTAGTTTTCATGCAATACGCAAAGACATGTGGACAAATGGTGAAACATATTTAATTGCAAAATTTATTGACAAAATGCTTTAAACGTCGATGATTGTGTTCTGGATTGTATGTATATATTTTTACTGAATTTAATTGAACTTCAAATGAAAGCTTTTCTGTAAAAGTAGCAGATGGATCATGATTGCAATAATCTGTAAAAGCATACAAAAGGCAACCGTTACTGACTGATCTATCGACGCATAGCTCAAACTACTTGTCAAATCACGGCTTGATTGGTATAGGTATAGGTACAGGTAACTATTATGACGTAGGCATCCGCTAAGAAAGGAATTTGGAAAATTCGCACGAGATACCGAAGTACCGCACGAAGTCACGAGCGCAAGCTAGTAAAATAAAAAAAGAATATATTTTTATTTTTTTTACTTGAGAGGGGGGGCAAACGAGCATATGAGTCACCTGATGGAAAGCAATCACCACCGCCCATGGAGATCAGCATTATCAAGGGGTTGCCGAACCGTTGCCAGCCTATATTCCTTCCTTTCTTTCTTTCTGGTCACCTCACTCACTCGCAGGAACACAACACCCCTCAAGGGAATTGTTATTTGGCTGCGGTATTCTGTGAGGTGGAGGTACTTCCCCAGTCGGGTAACTTAAAAAATACGCTGTATCCTACGTTTTCGAAAGAGCCTCGTTTGTCAGTCAGCAGGGTGCACCACGTGCAGGTAAGGTTGGCTTTGGGTTCAAAGATGTTGATAAACCACTTACACCCCAAAATAAATAAGAATTGATAAAATCTTTGGACATTACCGCCTGATTTATTATCCTTACCTTAATTTCACTTCGACTTGAAAAGTTGAGCGAATCTTTTTACCAAAACCATTGAAAAAACTCATGGCTCGTAAACGGAGTAAATTAAGAATTGGCATTAGGACTTTTTTATTCTGTGTTAGAACTTAATCGACAGTTAAAAAGTTGTTGTTTAGTCATTTCCCTCATTATTGCTATAACGACCAGACTCTCAGCAATCTTAAACAAATAACCACAAAATATTGTTGTTTTATTGACTATGTGACCTGAAAATACTTCATTGCTTTTTGAATGTCGAACAATACAGTGAAAAATGTATTGAAATCCTTTTTTTAATCGTCACTGCTGCATACAGGATTTTTAAGGCTGCGTTTCCACCAGAGATGTGCAAGAATGCGTAGCAAGGAATGTGTTTTATACACAAATAGAATCACTTCGAAAACACCAATACATTCATGTATTTTTTCGCTTCCTTGAAAGCCTTCGACGGTGTCAAATGGGACAAACTCTGGGAAGTCTTGGCTGAAACCAGTGTACCTGACCACGTCATTATCCTCATCCGTAATCTGGAATCCGGATTCATACGAATCCGGTTACGGCACTGTTACCACAAAATACAGCTGTATTTTGTGTTACCACAAAATACAGCTGTATTTTGAGGTACCACTATGGCGGAAGCAATATTTAGACATTTCATATGTCAAAAGGACTTACGACAGGGCTGTTTAATTGTGAACGTGCTGCGAGGCATTGTATCGAGTAGTTTTTTGACATAAACAAAATTTGTACTTATTGGGAATTTATCGTAAATAGCCGGCATTTCGGCCGTCTCTAGTTGCGAGTGATGTATGCGAGGGACGCAAGCGAAAAACTACTAGTCAATCAGACCGTTTCCCGCTCTCATGTCTGAAAAGAGCCTCCACGCACCGTTTATCTGCACACCGTTTCACATCGCAATCGCTACACATTTTCGCACAACTCAGCTACCTCGCACATCTCTGATGAAAATGCAGCTTTAACCTCGCCCACGACACTTTAGATTTCAGGTGGCGATGAACGATATTAACCGAGTTAATTTGTAATTGTGTTATGTACCAGGGAATAAGGCTGAAGGGACAAAATAACTCAGAGCGCTGCAGTGCCCCCGGCGCTCATAAACCCATTAAAAGTTGAGGCCACGTACTAAAACGGGTGACCTTACCACCCGGACGGCAGTTTTAATCGCCTACGTTTTACGTACCATTAAATTCCACGACCAGTTTATTGTTAAATTGGGATCGTTAGATGGAGTTTCAAACCACGTGTATCTGTATTATGTACGTACTTCTAACTAACGCTCATAAATTAAGAGCAGACTAGAAACCGTTTAGACGTTACTAGTTATGCTCGCGGTTTAATTCGAATAGACTTATATCCAAAAAACATAACATAGAAAATGCATATTATGTAAAGAGTCTCGCGTGAAAGTGCCACAAATGGGCGTACAGACAAAGATAAGTTCGTAAACTTTTAGTACCCGAATTTGATTTTTCTACACACTTCAAAATCAAGTGAACTTTTCAGAAGTTACAATAGAATAAGAAACGCTCATAGATAATATAGGTATATCTTATACATCTAAAAAGAAGAAACTGACTCACTGACTGACATATCAACGCGCAACCCAAACCGTCAGGAGAGCTAATTCTTCCAAATTACGAAGTTTAGGGGTCACTAAGTAAAGATTTATGAAAACTTCGTACAAAGTCGCGAGCGCAAGCTTATAGCTCTTATAAACATTCACTCGAAATGTTTCGGTGTGAATATAAGAACCCATCGTTTTAAGGCAGTCATGTAAAATCATAATTCATCATACTTATTACATAGGTAATATTATTTAATGAATAAAAATTAAATAAACTAAAATTACATATTAATTAACTTGTACAATTTAAAATGAAAGTAAAAAATAATATATAACTAAAATAAAAACTAAAAGTATAATGAAATACACAGAAGAAAAAATACATAATAGCACTCAAAAGCCATTATTTCCCATACCTCGCAAATAATATAATCCTTACAAAATAAAATTCTTGAATAAACCCATTATGAAAAGTCAGAAGTAAGCAAGTATGCAAATTGGTGAAATATTGAAAGCACGATAAAAGGTATCCAGAGAATTTAAACTGGCTGCGACAGCAATGTCGATGTGTGGGATCCGAGGTGCTCCCTCGGCTAAATGGTACGGAATTTAGTCATCATCTCCTCAGCACCGCCTCTTCCATGTAGAGGGATTTCGCTCGTTCATTCACCTTAAATCGACGTCATTGCGAAAGGCAAAATAGAACATTTCCCAAAAAGCGTTTCCGATAAAACGGGCCTATCAAATTTTCTCAATATCCATTTACGGAGGAATAAGAACGGATTATGCGCTAACCAAACCCTTTAATCTGGGATATAGGTTATTGAAACATTCCGGACATCGCCGGGTGGACGTATTACATTTCTCGGGACCTTAGTTACTTTATTCCAATTATACCCAGAGTGACACACTCTGTGAAATTGTATTTAGGCCTGGAATAGCCGACACTATGTAATAAGTACTACTACATATTTCATGAATATGTTTCATCGAAGCTTAAGGTGTTTAAGAATAATATTTTTGTTTATATATTTTCTGAAGCCCTGTTCTTTCTTCTTGTAGTTTATGGCGGTTGAATTTTTAAATTTTCTAGTATCAAAATCTATATCCCTACTTAATATTATAAATGTGAATGTGTGTTTGTTTGTTAACAGCGTAACAAACAAACTTCGAAACTACTCAACCGATAATCATGAAATTTTTTTTTCAACTTTATTAAAAAAAAAACGTACACGCGGGCGAAGCAGCGGTGGAAGCTCGTAACCTATATAAAATGACTCCATATTTCCCTTGGTTTCAGCGTCACGCGTGAACGATTGGACCGATTTCACTATTTCTTTTTTCATTGTGTTTGTTATTGTTATTTTTTATGAATAAAAAATAAGAAATTTTCGCGGAAAATTACAAAATTTATGAAAACTGATAGACGATATTAATTTTTCTTATGTAACTTTATGGCGTTTGACACAACGGCGCGAAACCAATTCAATATTCATAGTTTAGAAGACAGGACGTCTGTCGAGTCACCTACTTACTTAATAAAATATTGAACTTGCTGATGCGCTAGTTCAACACTGACCATGAAATTTTAATACTTGTAAATAGGTAAATAAATAATAAATAAATATTCCACGGCAATTTACACACAGCCATCTAGTCCCAAAATAAGCAAAGCTTGTACTATGCGTACTAGATAACTGATATAATAGGTACTTAAATACATTTTTTTTAATATATACATGTAATACATAGATAACATCCAGACCAGCATGTGTGAGATTTTTGCTTGTTAAATTTTAGAGATGGATATGCAGAGAGAAAATTGTGCAAACAATATTCTCTTTTACTGTTTGTTGTCGGCCGTGTGGTTTCACTCCGTCGCTTCCCGTGGATGTCGTACAAGGCGACTAAGGGAAATACATTATAGAACATCGATCAGGCCTCCCCGACCCGTCTGGCCAGCGTGGGGAGTGTAGGCCAAATCCTCCTTCTGTCTGGGACGGACGAGAGAGGGTCGTGCTCGACGAGAGTGGAGACTAAAATGACCTGATGATGAACTTACTTGACAATTAACATTAAAATATAATAATGATGTCGTTAACTTTGCTAACTTTCCTAAGGCTCCTGCCCCCTTACCACCAACTCTTATTGCGATTCAATAACTGAATAGAATGCTTAGTCATACCAATGAATAAGCGACTCTATTCAATTTGAAATAGAGTTGCTTATTCATTGGTATGAATAAGCATTCTATTCAGTTATTGAATCGCAATAAGAGTTGGTGGTAAGGGGGCTGATTGCTAGACTGAAGCTAACAACGCAGTTTTTAACAAACGTCTGTTATTATAAGCGTCCAAACGCTTTCATACTGCTTGTGGTAAAAAAAAGGAATACATTTATATTTCTAGTATTTAATAACAGAAAATCGACATTAAGGTTACACATATACCGGCCGTTATTAGGTAATATAAGCACCATAAGCTCATTGACGAGCTCGGTGGCGTAGCAGTCAATGACGCGCCTTCGACACCAACGCTCGTGGGTTGGATTTCCACATAGGACAAACATTTGTGTGCATGAACATGTCTGTTTGTCTGGGTGTTTTATATATATCATAAGTATGTATTTACAAAAAAAAATGTATTTACGTATATTTATCAGTTGTCTAGTACCCATAACACAAGCTTCGCTTACTTTGGGGCTAGATGGCGCTGTGTAATTAGTCTGACAATATTTATTTATAAGCACAACTCAGACACGTCGTACAGTCACCTGGCCTATCACGGTATTCAGGGAGAATTTTGTAAAATCTCGCCGAATTCCTTGATGCCTACATAAATAGGGGAACTCTGTGTGTAGAATCTCATTTTTTGATTTGATGAGTTAGTGAATTGGATCTTTTCTCTTTATTATGTACCTACTGCCGGCCGCCCGCCTGGTTATTATTTTAATAAAACTTTTTTCCGTGCGAATTTTTGGACGTAAGTGGCTCATCACGTTCTTTAGAGCGAAAGCCAACCTAACCTACACGTGGTGCAGCCTAGCCAGCAAGACTCTGGCAAAATAGAGGTAGAGTACAACGCACTTGTAAGCTGCCGAACTGGGGAAGTATGAATGAATGAATGAATGAATGAAATTTATTTGCGTGAAATGTGGTATACAAAGTTGTTAAATTAAAATATACAGAACAATACACACTTCACCAGAAACTGGCATGCAAAATATAATGTCCTTATACTAATTTATTTGTATACAATAATCATGTCTATGATCTATTTTACATTCCAAATTGATACAGTGGGTCTATAAATATAAAAATTAATTGAGTTATAGTCATATGCTAATTACAATAATGTCAATCTAAATACAGAATATTCAATGACAGTACAGAATGTCAATCTAAATAAAAATATTCCTTTATTGAATAAAAACACTTTTCAACAAGCACCTTTGCCTCACAGAATACCGCAGCCAAATAATAATTTCCTTAAGACTTGTTGCTGTTCCTGCGAGTGAGTGAGGTCACCAGAAAGGAATGTATACATATACGCTGGCAGCGAGATTGGCGATTTGCGAGAAATATGTCATGTTGGCTGCGGTAACCGCTTCGCATCAGCAGTATGCATGTCTGTCACCCGACGTAGTGTAATAAAAAGAATAAGATATTTTTCTGGCATAAAAAGTAGCCAATCACTCTCCAGACCTTAAACTATGCCCGTAAAAAATTGCGTGGAGCGAGCGGAAGCTTAATACACCGAAAGGTTACTTTTGTAAATGAATAAGCTCCAAAACCACTGAACCTATTTTGTAGAAACTTGTCACAATTAAAGACCTCGACATGCTTAAGGTTTGTGTCGAAAAAAAATTGAGATCGATCATGTCCTTGAGGAATGATCATCAAATACATTTTCCGTTGAAATCAATGTAAAACGACTCAGCGAAACTACTCGCTGCACTAGGTTAGAATCCGGCCTAGTAGTAGTTAGGTTAGGATGTAAACGACTTAATATCATTCAACACTTATGCGCACATAAGATAAACTTCACTTTCGTCGAGAAGTTTTAATTACTGGACTTATTACAATGCAAATGGGTCCCTTTTTGCAGTGGCCGAGCGGCGCGGGACAATGATATACGGCGGCAGTTTAGCCGGGTTAGACCTACTTACCGGCTAAATTCTGTATAATTTTGCAAGGAAAATGATTCCCGGTTAATCCTTTAATCACTGTTAAATTAAAAGCAGATATTTAGTAGTTACAATGATGATTGTGGTATAAGTTAAATTATCATTAATATTCCGGTTGGCACTGACCGAATAATCAGATTTATAAGTAAGAGGTGTGACCTAAGATGTTTTTACCTACAGATGCGTTTTACCTAATTCTATTATGACAAAAAGAATGCAAGGTAATTGCCGGACACTCAGTACCGTCGCGGGAAGACATTTGTGCTAATCAATATTAATAAAACAATTACTGAACATTTGAGATAAAATGCATTCATCATACCATGTCAGTCCATCGTACATGCCAAAATGATAACGGTTGCTTAGGCACTAGGCTCGCAATACAATACAACAACACAATAGTACTCACCTATGGAGCGGAAACTAGGGTTACGACCAAAGGTACACTGTATAAATTAAAAGTAGCACTAAGAGCTCTAGAAAGGAAAATAGTTGGAGTAACTTTAAGTGACAGAAAAACCAAGAAATGGCTGAGGCAGCATAGCAAAGTGACAGATGTGGCCGAGAGAATAGCGAGAGTGAAGTGGGAATGGGCTGGTCACGTAGCGAGAAATGAACATTCCTGGTGCAAGAAAGTCCTTACATGGAGACCGTATGAGTAAGACCAAGAGGGAGCAAATGAGATGAAAGGACGACATAAAAGCGATAGCGGGCAATAACTGGATCCTAACTGCCCATAACAGGGATAATTGGAAGGGTTTAAAGGAGGCCTACACCAAGCAATTGGTAGATAGTGGCTAAAGAAGAAAAGGAAGACAATACTACATGGTGTTTCATTTTTGTTTGCGTTTTGGGTACTATTACTTATACTGTGGTTGTGCATTCGACAGAATACATCGTGGGAGTGTTAGTATCAATATCAACTTTATGGCTCGCTGTAAAGCTTGGCTTTAGAGATTCATAAATTGGCACTCTGAACCGGCGTACGAACATTTCATCGTCTGGCGCTGGCAAGGCACTTGACTTGCAAACCTGCAAACCTGCAGTCACTACTACAGGTACGATCACGTCAGAATGACCCATACAACGACATCTATATGTATTTCATTACATGCAAGTTTATAGTACATAAGTATACAATGTGTCTCGTTCGCATAGGGACAAACTTTGATTCCGAAAAGTAGACATAATTTTTTCCAGTAACATAGTAACATTTTTGACTTGATAACGTCTTATAAATCGAAGAACGCCGGCTGCACGCATGAAAAAGCATGACTCATTGTTACGTTCCGCCTGAGCCGAGCGATGCACGGTCCAGAACCAGACAGGTGCAACCTGGTCGAAACTTCAGCCAATAATAAAGATACTATGTAACTACCCTTAGTTTACCCTAATTTAAAAGTTATATTAAGTCAATGAATCAAAACTTTTTCATAAGTATATAAGAATATAATATGTACCTATATTAAAAAAAGATTTAAAAAATGTTCCTGACCTTGAGCCTAATGTACTTATGAAGCGGCAACCGTTTGGTAGCTGGAGGTCGAATCTCTGCGAAGCCCGTCGGGATTAGCGTCAAACGAAGAAAAAGAGACGCAGGAAATAAGCCGTAATCCATGAGACGTGACCTAAATTCCTCCTTAAACATCGTCGATTTGATACCCTCGTGAAAACAATTTGATTTTTCCCTTTCTTCCAACGGTGCCTTTTGACAGCAAATTGGATTGGATTGTATTTTACGCATGATTTTTTACGTGATTTGTCTTTGTTAAAGGACGTGTGAAATTAACTTAATAACGTTTCCTGTTAACTTATATTTAAATTCTTCAAAATTATAGAAAGTTGCTTTAGCTGTTCTATGTTTCAATTACTATATAAATTATTGCATAACGAAAATTGTCAATTCCTGTTTACTAAAAAATCTACGATTACGCGTTCCATCCAGGTATCTTCGTAGTCGCATAACTACACTGTAACCATCTTTGCGCAGAACCGTATTGGGCTCGAACTCTCCAATGTCACGGCTTTGTTAAACCGTAAGTAGTTGTAGTGATATTGTTGATGTGCACTATGATTCCATAGGAAATTTTATAGATCTGTGCTTGATCATTTTTCAAAAGCTGGCTAATGTGGTGAACCTATTTATGAATGGTATTGATGTACTAATATTCATGTGTTAAACTAATCTTTCTTTTTATTTTTTAGTGTTTTAGACAACTTCTGCATTGTCTAATAGTTACTCGATCAGTGAGTCGTTCTCGTGCGTGACTCGCACATACCTACGGTCCACATTTATCATAATCTAAGGAAGCTTGACAGACGTGTACTTGCGAAACGACTGCGCCAACTCTGGGCACGTATTCTGCCTGGGCCACTGGTAGACATAGCGTACTTTATGAAATGTAAGAACGGGAATTAACGCGATCATGCATAAGGGTAACAGGTTGCACCGGCCGTGGTCTCAGGCTGACTGCAGCCTGTAACCACGGCCGGTGCAACCTGGTCGAAACGTCGTCAGGAAATAAAATAGGTATGTAAATACCCTTTTGCATGATCGCGTTAATTCCCGATCTTATAATTTATAAATCATGCAACGCGAAAGTTTAAAAGTTATTATAGTGTACTTTGTAGAGCTGCAGCGAGGTGGTAACGATGGAAGAAAGGAGCGCTTTTAAAGTACCAAAAAAATATGAAAGAAAAAATGTGCTAAAGCAACCTTACACAAATATTTTTTAACGTGAATATGTCTATAAAATTGCTTCCATAGGGAGGCAATTCAAAAAAACGAATGATAACAAAATCAGCGGATACACTTTGGTGTTGCAGCTACATATCTATCATCTCCATCCAAAATTCAATCACACCACTGGATAGATGAAGGATCAATGAATTTAATACGCTAAGTAAGGACTATGGAATATCGCATGCAGGGGAGGGGGAAGCGCTGGCATTTTAACATAATTTTAGTGCATATAACGTATTCACGTACGACACACGGCCGTGTCCATGACCAAGCCACACCCCATTTTTTTTCTTGACCCACAAACACACAACAGTGGGATATTTCACACGTATCACAACATAATGGTTAGAATGACAAACGTGAATGTTTGTATTACCTACGATACAGAGTAGCAGCGAACTTTCATCAGATTTCTATGTTATGAAAAACTATGGGTCTAACAACAAGCAATGAAACAAATAATAGTGTAACCTATGACAAATATCTTAGAGCGTAACCAGTGTAACACAGTTTTTTGATTCGTTGTGTATTTAACGAATATTTATGGTTTTTCCTCGAGTGTAGGGTTGCCATCCGTCCGGGTTTCCCCGGATTTGGAGAACGTCCAGGCGGGATTTCATTTGTAGTCCAGGGTAAAAAGTTTGAAATCATGAAAAAGAATGCATATAACTTGATTTCAGTAATGTACGTACACGTCAGTAAGTACGAGTGTGAGTTTATCATATGAGCCGAAGGTGAATGTGATAATACACGAGTATTTTAATAAATAATAAAAAATAAAACACTTTATTGCAGACTTTGTGGTCCATATTTTGTTAGTAACAGAAACTTACAAGCTACGTTAGTTTTATTTAAAATACAGATCAATATAAATCCATTTATATCAGGATTATTTCAAATATAAATATTTTAAATAATCCTATTTAAATAATACCCGCCACGTCCCCTGGAAGCAATAGGTACAACAACATGAGTCTGTATCCAGATGCGACAGTCAGATTTGTCTCTAACAACTTCCAGGATGCTATTGGTGCTCCCGCGAACCCTGCGCATCAACGATGCTATTCTTCCGCGCAACACCGCATAAAAATCGTTGGTGTGCGCTATAGCGAACATAGTTGAGGCACTGCAGTATCGCGGAAGCCCCAACATCACCCTGAATGCGTTGTTATATTGTACTCGGAGAGCATTGAAAGCCCGCCGTGTATAGTTAACCCAAAGATTGCACGTATATAGCGTTTGACAGTAGGCTTTAAATAAGGTTATTTTTACCTCTGTACTGCAACGTGCAAAGCTCCGGGCCAACATATTACACCGCACTGCCAATGCTCTCCTTTCCCTCTCCATGTCCTCATCGTCCCTCAGATCTTCTGTAACCACATGTCCTAGATATTTAAAACGGTTAACTCTCCGTAGGATATCCCCATTTAGCTTAACCGGTGGCACATGACTAGGTTTTTTAAGTCCCGCATTGAAAATGAGCAGTTCGCTTTTTTGCACATTATATTTAAGGCCATGTGATTCAGCATACTTTTCACATATAGATACCAATATTCTGAGGGCTCTTATAGATGGGCATAACAGAACCATATCGTCCGCATAACTTATACTATTCACAAAAAGCCTTTTTAAGACCTAATTATGTGCAGTTTCATACACTACTTTATCTAATCTCATGAAGTTTATTTTCTTATAACAGCTTTATTTCTTACTTATAAATCCATTTGCAGATCGAGCATGCGTGGTGCGTATGCACGACGCGCCGCGCGGTGCTGCGTTCACAGATTATGTAGAAAATTTTTGCGAAGTTGCAATGTTTGCATTGCAAGCATTGCAACCTGCTTAATATCGCTGAACCCAGGGCTGAAGCTATACCGAAATGGAAAAAAAGTTATTTTTCGATTCAATTGTCCATAAAGATCTCTATCGAAAAGTAACTTTTTAAATTTATTTTGATGGCTTATGCGTCAAAGACTGACAATAAGATTCTGTGTTTAGTTTTTTAACCTCCAATTTACACAGCGCCATCTAGTCCCAAATTAAGCTTGTACTATGGGTACTAGACAACTGATAAATGTACTTAATTACATTTCTTTTTGTAAATAATATTTATAATACATAGAAAACACCCAGACCAAAACAAACAGACATGTTTGTCTTGGTCTGGGTGGGGACGAACCCGCGAACCTCGGAGACAAAGTAACCATTGCTAGCCATTCGACCACCGAGCTGGTCATAAATAAATCAATAAAATATAAAAAATAAATCGATAGACCAGGTATGAGTATATTCCGATATATTATATTTGTACACAGTTATCAATATTATTAGTTTACAATGTTTTAATCCGATAATCGAATCCGTGACCTTTGACGTCGGAGTAGCCATTTTTAAGTACTAGTCATCAATTTGCGTTTTCAAATCTCATTTGTTTTATCCTCCTCTGAGCCCCACTCCGCGTGATAAGCGTTCTTTTATTCAGTTAGCGTTTTGTATTGTAATTTGAAGCAAAATTCTTAATCCAATTTAAAATAAGTATAATATACGACACTAGAAAAACAAATGAAATATAGTATTAGCACAGTATAAGTAATAGTACTACGGCATTAGTTTCTAATTATAAGTTGCGGTGAAACTTTTTGAGGCGTAAGAGGCTCACCATGATCTTTAGAGTCAAAGCCAAATTCACCTGTATGTGGTGCATCCTGCCGTCTAGCGAAAGAGGATCTCGCTAAAGAGAGGTAGCGTACAGCGTACTTGTAATCTGCCCCCCTAGCCAAGTGTAATTCGTAGCGTAACGAACGTTAGATAGATCACGTGACATTTGTCAATTCTCATACTAAATTGTTCGATTTTGACAAATGTCACGTGATCTATCTAACGTTCGTTACGCTACGTACGAATTACACTTGGCTAGGGGGGCTGGTCAACTGAGGAAATACCTCCACCTCACAGAATGTCGCAACCAAAATGGTCGTTGTGTTCCTGCGATGTGACTGAGTGAGGTCAACATAAAAGAAGGAGTTGCTGCGTTGGCAGCGGCGATAGCGACGCGCGAGTAACCGCTTCACATCAGGCGGGCCGTATCCTTGTATGTCACCCGCCGTATTAGAATAAAAGCTTTAGTTTGTAAAAACGGGCTGTCAATTGCGACGAATCATATTTATAATACGTGCTTACTAAGTCACTTATTGTTTTTCCCCTCATCACTATCGATTTGTACATCAAAAGAAAAATAATATAAAGGAGTTCAATCATAAAAGGAGCTCTATTATATAAAGTTATCGAGAAAAATGGCGGGCAGTAACTACGCGACGGTTCAAGCAAGTTCACGCACATTGCAAGTGTTATAGCTAGTATGTAGTGTAAAGTGGTTTTTCTCCAGCCTCTATCGATTTAACTCTTAATCAAACGGGCGGACGTTTTTTTTAAATAAATAAAGACTGAGTTTTGGTTGAGAACTTTACATAGATTTCGTGAAAACAAAAAACTTTTTTTTTTAACTACTTTAAAGACATAATTCTGAAGTTCAACAAAGATTTTAGTAATGAAATAATATGCCAATTGTATTTTTTATTTATTGAACATTAAGTATAATATTTTATAAAATATCTTTTTTTTTATACTATGACGGGTGGCAGACAAACATACGGCCCGCCTGATGTGAAGAGGTTCCCGTAGCCATATTAACGCTCGCAACTTAAAATCGCTCGTGCGCCGCCAACCCTCCTGCCAACGCAGCATCTCCTTCCTTTCTGGTGACCTCACTCACTCGCAGGAACACAACAACTCTCAAGGTAGTTGTTATTTGGCTGCGGTATTCTGTGAGCTGGAGGTACATTCCCCAGTCGGGTAGCTTACAGTTACGCTCCCTGCCTCTCTTTTCGCCAGAGCTTCGTTTGTTAGTCAGCAGTGTGCACCACGTGCAGATGAAGTTGGCTTTGGTTCAAAGATGTTGATGAACCACTTACACCCCTAAATATCAATAATTTTATCACGTTTTTTCAACAATTTATACATGTGACCGATTTTTATAATCATTAATTAGTTGTCACCGACCCGAATAGCAGAATAAATCGAAAAAGTGAAGAAAAAAAGAAATCCTTTTTTCCTTAACTTTTTCGACGTTTTAGTAGTTATTCTGCTATTTAAATATCATAAAACACCTAATTAAATATCATAAAAATCGGTCCAGCCATTCTTAACGTATAAATAGTGTAACTAAGCCGACTTTGTTTTATATAAATAGTAGCTGACACGCGCAACTTCGTCTGCGTGTGACAGAACGTTGAGAGTGAAGCGTAAAGTTGCATTTGAAAGGTTATAGTGAGCCAATCTTCAAAGATAGATATATGCTATCACGGACTTTTTTTAGAACGTTTTAAGATAAATAATTCCGTCCGTATATAATTGTTGCGTAAATTGAACCGTTACGCAGCGCACGCAACGGAAGCTCTCAAAAGGAATATTTTTTCCCATTTTTGCAACATCTTTCATGCAGCGCTCCTATTGGTGGTAGCGTGATGTTATATAGCCTTCCTAAAATATGCTATATTACTATAAAATATTTTTTCAATTCTAATGAGTAGTTCCTGAGATTAGCACGTTCAACCAAAGAAACAAACTCTTCAGCTTTATAATATTAGTAACTATAGATTTGTTTTATATAGATTTTCTGACGAAAAAACTGCTTATTTTAATAATGTTTGTTTCACATTTTAAGGTTAAATATGCATTTAATGTGGAATTTACAATAAGATAAATTTGTTGTCATCTGGATTCTCCGCTCTGCATCACATTAGCAATCTTAGGTAACGAAGAGCATAAGACATTTTCAAAGTGCATTATTTGTTCTGTGCCGATATCATAAATTAAATGTTTTATCAAAACAGCAATGTAACTTGAAAATGTTTAATTTACATAATGGACGAGATTGCGTCCCGCGGTGCAGGCCGCTTGCATTCATTCTGTTTGCATCTGCTATTTGCACTGAAAAGGCATCCGGCATAAACTAAGTTTTGACGCTCAGTGTTACAGCGGTAACACCAAAATTAGTCTGGAATTAGAGAAGTCCATTGCGTATTTGCGTTTCAGAAAAAACATTTGCATGATCTGGAAGTCGTGCACGCAACTTCAGAAACAATTTATCAAATAAGTAGATAAAAAATCGGCAAGGTTAACTGATGAATCTTCTTCAGTGAAAACCCACAGTTAGATTTGAATAAGGGATCTCCTATAAATATCGATCCAATTTTTCCACTCCGCCGCAGACACGTCTTCTTCGGCTTTTTCGAACGCTACTAGTGCATCTTCCGGCGATGAAAACTACTCTCCCTCTCATTTTTTTTATTTTATTTTAGTATCAGTCAAAGGTAGTTTTGACTAACGTTGGTCAAAATCAATTTTAACTGATCAGTCCGTAGTCTTATTTTAACTGATCATTACCAGTCAAAAGTAGTTTTGACCAATGACGTCAGTTAGGTTAGGTTATGCTTGTCATTAACAAATGTCGAGCGAGCGAAGCAAGCGAGGCTTTTTTTTGAAGAAGGAGCTAAAGTACTTGAGGTTTGAATAGTTAGACAAAGGAGTGCCTAGACTTCGGGTATTGGCTAAACACAGTCTGAATTTTATATCAGACAAAACCATAATAATCTGTCAAAACTGTTTTTGACGTTGACGTTGGCCAAAACCATATCTGCCTGATTTTTACAGTTAAAATTGCTTTTGACCGGCTAAGGCTTTTTACTGTAACATGTATAATCTTGTGAATGCTTGCCGAACTAATCTGAAGTAATGCTGATATTTTTGAACATAATTCGTCTGTTTACTTGAATTTTCACTTCTAGCCAGTTCTAGCACATTTTCTTCGAAGGACGACCACTATTTATGCTTTAGAAGGTCCTTCATCCATAAAATGTTATTCGAAGAATTCGAAGAAGAAGAAAAGACTTGCACATCAGTTTATTTCCCTATTGTCCCCCCCCCCCCCTCCTACCCCACCCCACCAGATACTATGCGGATATACTTTAAAACTGCCTTATTTTACGTTGACAATCGAGTTACCGAATAGGGACTCCGGGACTATTTCTGCAATATATTCTAACAGTTACCACATACCGGTTTCCGTGTAAGCTTACAAATTACTAAGATTCCATAGCCATACGTAACATATTTTATGTTTAAACAGGGACATGCATTTACATACCGAATACCGACGCAACAAATCCAGAACATTCCAGCGCTAAATGCAATTCAAGCCCAGTAGCCGTTATGTGACAAGTTAAAGCATTATGCAAATTTTAGTTAAATCTGGGTAACAAATGTGCATATCATGAGCACTTACCATTGCCAGCCACGGTAGCCATTCCTACAACTGTATTCATATTCTAAATTATAAAGTACCTAGGTCTGT
Source organism: Hypsopygia costalis (assembly GCA_937001555.2). Taxonomy (NCBI): domain Eukaryota; kingdom Metazoa; phylum Arthropoda; class Insecta; order Lepidoptera; family Pyralidae; genus Hypsopygia; species Hypsopygia costalis. Next base: position 21,839,834 of record OW443338.2, on the reverse strand, counting down.
CTATCTGCCTTGTCTTTCTTTACTTATTTAAACCTTTTAAGGTCAAAAGTAGGACTTAATGCTAAAAGTATTCTCTACCAGTCAATCTTCTGATATGACATTTTATGTATAGAGAGGCCAATAACTGTACATCACGTCCGTAAAAATTGGCTACAAGCGCTTACCAACGCATGTATACAATCAGTACGGTGGTGGTAGCCAACCATAAAATAAAAGCCAATCTCGTTTCTCCTATCTCAAAGTGAAAGTGCCCAAAATGAAATCTATGAATATTAGGTTCAACATAAAAATTCGGGCTCTGATGCAAACTATCAATCTGTTTACGAAAAAGTCAAGTCTGCTTTAGACCACACACCTGAAGCAAAACTTCTTTAGATCTACTAATTTTTATCTCCCTCTCAACTTCCGTTCGCCGTTTCCGTAACGCTCTCATCGCGCATTCACTAGCTTACTCCCCAAGACGTGCGTAAAGAAGTTTTACTTCAAAAAGCGAACTGTTCAATACAAGGTTAGTGCAACATTAGTACTCGTACTGTCATTTGTTATGTGGCGATTGCGGCTAGAGCAAAATTAATCGATTATAAAATAGAAGGCCAACTTTTTACTCCCGACAAAGCAATATTGTAAGTAACATTTTATAATATCCTTTTAGACATTGTATAATATCCTTTTAGATTAGTTTTTTTGGTGATATTGACGTTATTATGTGGCGTAAACTTCTTTTGCATAGTTTTGTATCTGTTGTAGCTCCGAGTATACACAATGTACCTACATTATAATTCGCGACGGCTTTTTTGTTTCTTCTATTTTATTCTATTATATACAACTAGCGACCCGCCCCGGCTTCGCACGGGTGCAATGCTGATACTAAATGTACTACAGAAGGTCTTTGCGCTTTGTCCTATCCAGTCCTTCCCCAGTTATAGGCACACGCCGCCGGCTCCGCGGCCGGTACCGCCACAGCCGTTATGTCCCTGCATTTTAAATGTGTAATATCTTCTAAACTATTCATTTAAATTACATGCTGTGAAGGGCCATATTGATCTATATTAAATGCGCAATGTATTTAAGGTACTTAATTGGATAAGGATTAATTCTGTATTGCTTAAAATCGCTTCGTAAATAAGGCATTATTTCTTGTTAAAAGCAAAGGATAAAATAACGGTTATTGTGTGTTACCACTAAGAGATAGACATATACCATCGCGAACTTTTTTGTAGACCATTTTAAGGTGAACAATACTGTACTACATTATTTTGATCTATCTCATTGGGTTCAGCCAGCGTTTGCAATGAAAGAGCAAAAAAATGTGTTTATTTACGACATCACATTAGAAACCTCTAAATTATCAGTGTTTTTCTACTATGTTATGCATATATTATACATAAATAAACTTTCCAGTTGAATCACTCTATCTATTAAAAAAAACCGCATCATAATCCGTTGCGTAGTTTCAAAGATTTAAGCATACAAAGGGACATAGGGACAGAGAAAGCGACTTTGTTTTATACTATGTAGTGATGATCTTATAAATTCTATCGACAAGCATCAAAAACGTAACCTGAAAAGTGGGGTGATTGTCTCACCTCGCAATTAGTTCTGAATGCTGGCTGTCACGTAATTGTTTTATGTGAACGACCTAAACATATTACACATCTACAAAATATACCATTAACCAAAATCACGGTATAGTTATTTATTACAAAAATAAAATATATACAGTATGCTGCCCAAATTTAATTTTAATATGAAATAGTTTTAATATAAACCGCACAGCTTGGCTCGGGACGATGGCAAGAGGCCAGGAACGACTTTAGTGCCCTGGAGGTTGGGGCGTGCCTTAGTGTGGAATGCCACTTTTGTTGACACTCTGGCTCCCTCCCACCTCCCGGTCACTGAGTCTAAGGCCGATTAGGCTGCGGCGGCAGCAGAGTCACTCTAAAGGCGCAAATATGCTGGTCTCACTTACATATTTGAGCCGTTTGGAGTAGAGACGTTAGGGCCGTGGGGTCCATCAGCCCGCAATCTTTTTAAAGAGATATGCGGGAGATTGGTCAAGGCTTCCTGCGACCAGAGGACTGGCCGTTACCTTGCTCAAAAGGATTAGCATTGCTATTCAGCGAGGTAATGCTGCCAGCATTCTTGGCACGCTACCGACGGGCAACGATTTGGGGGATTTTTTTTATTTATAATTATTGTTTAGTTTCTTTTCTTTTATATCTCTATGTAAATATTTTATTTGAAAATATTAAGTTTAGATAGGTTTTTTACTTGCAAATTTTGATTGACGGATAACTAAATAAAAGCTTACTTACCTGTTTAGTTATGTATATGATAAATAAATGGCTCCAAAGTAACTTAGTAAGTCTGAATTCTGATAAAACCAAATGTGCCTTCACTATACGGAACTTACCTAGTAAAAGATTTCTCCAAATACCTCTAATCTCACATAATTGTTTCACAAATACAGACTTTGAGCAATGAGTGAGTTTATGCCAAAATTAGACAAACGAAATAAAGTTTTTAGTATTTTCCTAGATAGAGAAAATATAGTAATAAATAATAGTATAAAAGAGTTAGGTATCATCATCATCAGGTCCATTATAGTCTCCACTACAGGAGAACGACCCTCTCTCGTCCTTCCTAGACGGAAGGAGGATTTGGCCTACACTTCCCACGCTGGTCAAACGGGTTGGGGAGGCCTGATCGATATTTGATAATGTATTTGCCTTAGTCGCCTTGTACGACATCCATGGGAAGAAACGGAGTGATTCTATTCTAGTCTGCCGGAAACCACACGGCCAGTAGTTAGGTAACTAACTCTATATTTTGTCTATGATTATGGTTATAATATGATTGAGGTCAATCAAATATCTTGGTGTAAATATTGACAATAATCTTTTAAAAAAATCATATTTACTATCCACGAGATTACGGAACCTTATATCCGTATTTTAAAACTTAACTTTTTTGCTTTTCTCAAAGAGCCATTTTGAAGGTATATGTGGATTATTTTCCTTTAGATATTCAACAGAACTACTTTATCAACTCTGGCAAGTGCTTACTTCATTGTACTTGTTCTACTATTATTTATCCTACACTTTGTATTAAAGTAGCATTTGATAACTTCTATGATGCAAGCCGACAAAACTGACGTTTGTTACAATTGATTGAGATATTTAAAAATGCCATCTTCCATATTTCAATAAACCGGACAAGTGCGAGTCGGACTCGCCCACCGAGGGTTCCGTAGGTACGTAGTATCATTATTAAATTTGATATTTTTCATTATAAATAAGAAATAATGCGTCGAAAAAAATAAATAAATCAAGCCCTTTCATATGATGCCCCATTTGAACTAGTAGTTTCAATTTGAAATTTCATTCTTTATTGCACATACAAGTTTACAACATAGTGATATAGGACATATACAAAGGTGAGCTTGTCTCTACAAGAGATCTCTTCCAGCTAACCTAGAGATAGTAACAATAGTAAGTTATTGGACGGGAGACTAAACAAACTAGTGCAACGAATATAAAATGGTTACTTAAAACAAAACATAGTACTTTAATAATTATAAAAGATACTCTCTACTAAACCTAATATATACATATATATATATATACATATACACATACATACATACATACGCATACACACACATATACACATCATAAACTTACATAAACTTATTAAAACACAATATATATAAATACACAATATGCATACATAAATAAACCAGATAAATATACATAATATTATTCCAGTGTCTGAGTTAAATAGTACTCTTTTAATCTATTTTTAAAGGATGTGACGGACAGGCTATCTCTAATCTCCGGTGGCAGTTTATTCCACATTTGCGCTGCACGAACAGTGAAAGAGTTAAAGAAGAATTTAGTGTTAGAAGACGGAAAATCCAATGTTTTTATATGACACGGTCGTTGTGATCGGGTTGGCGGTGGTAATAATGGGAAACGGGACAGGAGGTACTGTGGAGAGTTAGGGTTTTTAAATAATTTGTATAAAAACGATAGCAAGTGCACATTTCTGCGAAGTCGAATAGGGAGCCACTTCAGTTGAGTTCGAAATTCAGACACGTGGTCAAATTTTCTGAGACCAAAAACAAATCGGATAGCAAGGTTTTGCAGGCGCTCCAACTTATTCAAAAGCTCCTCTGTCGCATCCAAATAGCAGATGTCGGCGTAATCGAGAATCGGAAGTAAAAGAGTCTGAGCAAGCATAACTTTAGTTTTAAATGGCAAAAAGTTTTGGAGTCGCTTGAGTGAATGAAACGCGTAATGCATGCGCTTACTAACCTCGTTAATATGAGAAGACCATGACAGTGTTTCATCAATGATGAGACCTAGATTTTTTGTTTTATTTGTAAAAGCAATTTTGATACCATTGTATGAAATATCCGGTAAATCGTAAAACCTAAACCTATTTTTCATCTGGGCGCTGCCAACCACTATAGCCTGGGATTTGGTTGGATTTACTAATAACCCGTGTCTATCGGCCCACATCTTGATGGCAGCCATATCCCGATTTATGGCGCAGAAAACTTCAGATGCCTCAGAGCAGGTGAAATGGCTATAAATTTGCAGGTCGTCAGCGTATAGGTGGTACGAAGAAGTAAGAATTTTGGACAGCTCGTTAATAAAAATCGAAAAAAGTAGTGGAGATAAGACACCACCCTGAGGCACGCCAGCTACTAAATCAGTCCAATCTGAAGATAACGAGTCGGTTTTGATACATTGTCGGCGGCCACGAAGATACGAGTCGAACCATGCAATTACAGGTGGAGAAAAGTTAATTGTACGAAGGATTCCTAGGAGTATGTCAAAATCGATAGAGTTAAATGCATTACTGAAATCTAATAAGACCATCAAAGTGAGTTTTTTGTTATCCATAGCATGACGTATGTCATCAGTGACATTCAGCAATGCGCTCACTGTACTGTGGTTGGGACGAAAGCCAGACTGAAAAGGGCAGAGAAGATTATTTCTAGATAAATACTCAAGAAGCTGATTATATACCAGACTTTCCAATACTTTAGAAAGTACAGGAAGAATAGAAATTGGGCGATACTGGGAAAAAGATACCGGATTCGAAATTTTAGGAAAGGGGATGACGTGAGCCAACTTCCATGCTGATGGAAACACGTTAGTCATGAGTGAGATGTTTAGCATATGAGTAATCACTGAAATGACACAGTCAAGTATTGGGAGCAACATGTCACGACTCACCTCATCACTACCAACAGCATTTGTAGAAATAGATAATATGTTCTTTCTCACTTCCTCCTCTGTGACATTGCGGAAAGAAAAAGAATCACATCTGGGAGCAGCCTGTTGGGAAAGAGACGACAGGGTAGAATTTTTAGTAGGAAGGTCCAAAGAAATTGGGGGCGTGCAAAAAAATTTGTTAAGAGAATCAAGATCAAGAGAATCGTTGGTAGAATCAGGTTGTTTACCCACACCCAGTGTTCGCAGAAATTTCCATATACGAGAGGGAGGTAAGCTCTCAATCGACGTGTGGATGTAGTGACGCTTCGCATCCCTACATAACCTATTACAGAAGTTACGTAATTTTTTATAAGCAACAAGATTCTCTTCAGAAGGGGTTTGTTTAAATTTACACTTGGCCTTATCCCGCTTACGCATAATCTGTTTAATTTTAAACGTCAGCCAGGGAGCAGGTACGTGCTTCACTCTAACCGGTCTAATGGGAGCATGTTTGTCAAATAACGACCTTAAGCAACAGTTAAAAATATCCACTTTCTCATCAATTGACGTTGCAGAAATAAGTCTGTCCCAGTCAATAGTACGCGCATCATCCCTCAAACGACTCACATCGAGGTTTCTCAAGTTACGCTGAAAAATAGTCTTGCTTTTGCGCTTGGGAGGACGCACCTTGTAAGAAAGAAAAATTAGATCATGATGAGAAAAAGGCGCTGAAAGTTGTCCGTGCGAAATAACAGAGTCAACATTGGAGACAAGCATCAAGTCTAAGAGTGACGGTCTGCAGTTAGGCAAATGATGTGTTGCAGTTAAAGGGAGAAATTTTAAGTCCATTGCAGAAACCAAATTGTTTAGCTTATCAGCTCGGGTATCATTTTTAAGTAAGCAGGTGTTGAAGTCACCCATAATTATAATATGACTGTATAACGGACGCAGACTTTCCAATGTTGACTCCAAAGACTGGAAATAGTCGATTTTATCATTAGGGCTATAGACAACACCCAAGAGAACTTTAGTGTGGTGGAGGGTAATTTCTAAAAACAAATGTTCAATAGAAGATGAATATTCACCAGGCGAGAGAGAAATTACAGTACAAGAAATATTTGCACGAAGATAAACACACACTCCACCAGCTCCAGCGCCAGTTCTATCATTACGATAAAGCCGGAAGCCAGGAAGAGAACAAAGTGTAGACGGAAGTGAAGGCTTTAGCCAAGATTCAGAAACTAAAATGCCATCGACTACGCCGCTGCTAAAGGATGCGAGAAAGTCAGGATAATCAGCAATTATGCTCTGAGCATTAATGTGCACAAGATTAAGGTACTGAGAATTACTGCCGAATGCAGTTAGCAAATTGGATTCAAGACTTGTGGAGTCTGATGTCGTTGAGATATCACTAAGAGCACTATCATACTCATCTGAAGAGCACGACTGGAAAATGTCATCATTTAAGTTAAAATCAAATGACATTTACGGAATAAAATATTATATAATAATAAAATAAATAATATTAAAATATACTCTAAAATTATATTATAAAATACGTATTAAAAAATAATTAAATAAGATAAATACATACACTACGAATAAAAGTATAATTACAATTTACCAATTTAAATTCAAAAACAATACACGCATTACTGACATGAAATGAAAGTTAAAAGAAAAAAAAAAAACAAATATGTAAGATTAAATCACACTGACTGACACATTAAAAGTATTGCCACACATTGCAAGTACACAAGTTAAAAAAAAAAAAACAAGATTTAACACAAAAGAAAACTTCACAATGAGAACTTGTCTATACGCCAACATTTTAATCAACCTCACGTGAGGACTGATTGCCAACAACACGGTAAGTGAAGAAGAAGATTTCTTTTTTGTCAATGAGATGTCAGCTGTCAATCTGTCAAGTGAGTCGAATGAATGAGTCGAATCAATTCAACAATAAATGTAAACAAGTGAAACAAGTCGGGTAATTGTGTTACAAGTAATTGTTTGATTAAATATAATATGATCTACCTGAAAACTCATTTTACGAAAATAAAAAATTATATATGTGTGGCAACTGGACAACGTACAAATAACAACTTACAACACAATATGGGCTTGTCGTCGAGTTATTACTTCGTGCCCGATGTTTACGGCTTGTTGCTCGTAGCAGCACGACGAGGCTTCTCCGTAGATTGCGAAACATTACTGGGGTGCATGGATTGCAGCTGACGAAGCTCAGCCATAGAGGCAATTTTTTGGCGTACTTTATCTGGCAATAATACGATTATGTTCCCATCGGTCGTCCAACAGTTTTTCATGCTGAAATGCTTTCTGGCTGCAATGAATATTTCTTGACGCGCCTTCGTAAGAAATTCGCAAACAGAAATTTTTGTACCCTTCAGCAATTTCTTCGCACTCCAAATTGCAGAACGCAGAGCAAGAGTGGTAAATCGTACTAAAACGGGACGTGGAGTGTCCTTCTCAATACCCAAACGATGACACGCCTCTATGGAGGAGGAAGTAACCGCCGATGTCATATTCAAATGCTCAGTAAAAATTTTGTGGAGCCTGTCTGACAGTATCTCATCCTGTTCCTCGGGTATTCCATGAAAGAGGAGAACCTTCCTTCGAGAGTGACTCTCAAGACGATCCAGAGCCGCAGTAACAAGCTCCAATTGAGTCTTCATCATCGAAACAGCCTTCCAGATGAATGTCTTGAATTGTGTGTAGTCTGCGGAGAGAGCTTTGATAGTGGGCTGGGAAGAATTGGAAGATGCCGACTGCTGTTGGAGGCCCCTCTCAAAATCATCCATCCGTGTTGTGAACAGAGTTGTTAAATCTTCAATGTTCTTGTGCAACTGTGATGCCGAATCCATAGTGATGGTGGTGTTGAAAATTAATATGTCAATAGATGCGAGTAGTGATATTAACACATTAAATGCAGTGATTAATGCAGTAAGTTAAATAATATTATTTTTACAAATAAAATATAATAGACTGAGCAATAATTGTATGTTACTTATTCTATGGCTACCCGCCAAAAAAAATTTCGACACCCTATAAAAATATAGACCCCCTATTTTTTAAGATCTATTTACAAATGTATAGTTTTGAGATTTATTCCTGTACTTGTAGTCTATAACGATGTTACTTGCCAAATTTCATAGTTCTAGGTCAACGGGAAGTACCCTATAGGTTTTGATTCCCTTGAGTGTGTCGAAATATGCGTTTTTTGCTGAATAAACGGCCGTAACTTTTTTCTACGTAAACTTAGCAGTTTGATTTTTTTTTAACTTCATGGGACCGTAGACCTGAGTATACAGTTCAAATTTCAGCTTGATACCTCCACGCATTCTCGACATAGAAATTCTTGACAGACAGACAGACAGACAGACGGACAACAAAGTGATCTTATAAGGGTTCCGTTTTTCCTTTTGAGGTTCGGAACCCTAAAAATGCACAATTTATGTTGATAAAGTAAATAAATCCCAAGGGATCACATATCACACAAAATCATACAATAATATTTGATGTTAACGCGTATTTTATGTTAATTTCATATTTTTGCAAGAAAAAGGCGCCATTGCGCTGATTATGTACTCGGCGCGGGAAAGAGATAGCAAGTATATTAAAGCGCTGAGATGATAAGGATCGCTCTCCTTATCATAGATCTACGAGGCAAGGAACCGTTTTGACGAAATTTAGTATGGGTATCCATAATATTTATAACATCATTGAATATATAACATTAACCTCGACGGTAATATTAGTCATATTAATCTCATTAATTTCACCTCAAGTGTTACTAATCTCGTTGACAGATCGCTATAATATTGTATAGTATATTGACAGCGGCATTAACAGATAATTGTACTTAATCACGTACATAAATAGCCGGGACCTACGGCTTAACGTGCCCTCCGAAGCACGGAGGAGCTCGAGAAAAGTAATCTCATCGATGGACAGGCTACTCTCGTCGTTGCTTAACTTGTGTGTTTGATTAGATTGATACGCACAAGGATGCTTTCGTGGTCGTCGATAAGCCATCGGTCCAGGGGCCCTACCGCCGAAGCTGAAACCGATTACCATAAAGGTTATTGAATGTGAATATGACAATTGGCCGTGTGATTTCCGGTAGACTAGAATAGAATAACTCCGTCTCTTCCCGTGGATGTTGTACAAAGCGACTAAGGTAAATACATTATCAAACCTCGATCAGGCCTCCCCAACCCGTCTGGCCAGCGTGGGGAGTGTAGACCAAATCCTCCTTCTGTCTGGGACGGAAGAGAGAGGGTCGTGCTCCTGTAGTGGAGATTAAAATGACCTGATGATGATGATAAATATGTCACTACTGCTTAAATTGTTGGTAATTATGTTTAGCGAAGCTGGAAGAAACCCTAGAGATCTACTGACTAAGCTGGAGATGTTTGGCAATAACTTTAACCGAGGTTCAATTTTTGTAATAAAAAAATCCGATGGTAATGGCCCCAGGGATTAGGGATACCGCTGAAGCTGAAGCCGATTACCATCGAATATTGTGATTAATAAAATAGGTCTTACATTTTAGTTATTGACAAACATCTTCAGCTTAGTCGGTAGACCTTCAACGTTTCTACTATCTAAGCTAAACACAATTACCACTAATTTAAGCTGAAGTTTGGTATTTGCAATAAAAAAATCAGATGGTAATCGACTTCTGCTTCAGCCCCTGGTTATTGTCATTAGATAACAGTCGTTAAGCCATTTTCCAGTTAATGGCCTTTCGTCGGCTTGAAAATACTGGCCTACACCAACCCGAAATTGAGCAGCATTGTAGATTTTTTTTTTATACTACGTCGGTTGGAAGACAAGCATACGGCCCGCCTGATGTGAAGCAGTTACCGTAGCCATATTAACGCTCGTAACATAAAATATCGCTCGCGCGCCGCCACCCCCACTGCCATCGCAGCATCTCCTTTCTTTTTGGTGGCTTCACTCACTCGCAGGAACACAAAAGCCCTCAAAAGAATTGTTATTTGGCTGCGGTATTCTGTGAGGAGGAGGTACATTCCCCAGTCGGGTAGCTTACAATTACGCTCCCTACCTCTCTTTGGTGATGAATAAGGGTTGACTACGACGACGGCTTACATAAAATAATATATGATTAATTTGTATAATATTATTCATTTGCAGGTTAGTCGTCTCTTCGACACGATAAACAAATGTTATATTAAGTAATTTTAACAATTTCAATTTTAATCTCATACATAATCCATACTAATAATGAAAATGAGAAAGTATGTATTTCTGTTTGTTACCGATTTCACGGCTAAACTGCTGAACCGATTTGAATGAAATTGGGCATGGACGTACATTGTAACATATGGTGCACATATGGTGCAGAGACTTGGACACTGACCATCGGACAGGTCCACAGGCTAAAGGTCGCCCAGCGAGCGATGGAGAGGGCTATGCTCGGGGTTTCTCTGCGGGATCGAATCCGGAACGAAGAAATTCGACGGAGAAACAAAGTTGTCGACATAGCCTTTAGAGTTTGCAAGCTGAAATGGCAATGGACCGGTCACATCTGCCGACTGATGGCAGATGGGGGAGGAAGGTATTAGAGTGGCGGCCGCGCGTAGGACGACGAAGTGTTGGGCGTCCTCCTTCTAGATGACGTTAAGAAAGCGGCTGATGCGAAAGGCGGAGGATCGTATCTGGCGGAAAGCATTGGAGAAGGCTTATTATCCAGCAGTGGGTAGATACAGGCTGATCATCATATTCAGGTCATTTTAGTCTCCACTACAGGAGCACGACCCTCTCTCGTCCGTCCCAGACAGAAGAAGGATTTGGCCTACGCTCCCCACGCTGGCCAGACGGGTTGGGGAGGCATGATCGAGATTTGATAATGTATTGTATACGAGATTTGATAGTGTATAGTAGTACAGTGGGTAGATACAGGCTGATGATGATGTACGTTTGTAACAGTAACGTAAAATCAATATGTACTCACATTTCTCATTTGTTCGTTTACTCGAAGCATTATCCAAAGACAATCAACTCGTAAGCAATATTTTCCAAGTTTATCCACTTGTTGTTAGCAATATATACTCTGTAATGCAGCGTGTGACGGCTTTAAAATGGCCGACAATAAAAAAGGGATAAAAGGCACGGCGTACATGTAATATTGCCAACCGCAAACAACCCGCCAGCTTCTCTCCTAAGCGATTTTTCATGAGCTATGCCGCGTTAATGTGTACAAACGCTCTTGGCTTCGGCATACTTTGCTTCTTCACAGAAAATAAATTATGTTCAGAGCCGCTCGCGGGAGTTCTGCGAATGCGAAATTTAACCGCAAACATATTTTTAAATTCTAGTAATATTTTATAGTGCGAGTATATCGTAGTAAAGTATGAGCCCACAGATTATGTAACCACACTAAGCGATAGTAGTAATAACCACAGAAATGGGCGTACTACCATACTATATTGTAAATTATTATTATTTAGATAGTTGTCTTGGCCAACTTGCCAGAATATATAAAATTTTTGAAAAATGGAAATATTCACCTGCCTCCCCAAGTTGGGATTGAACCCACGAGCTCTCGATGACCGGTCGAGTGCTCTTCCAACTGAGCTACTAGGAAGGTTTGTGTTGCTGACGACGTTGCATCTTATATTCAACCGTGTGAGTCAAGTGTGGCGTCATCAACTTATTAAGTAATTACACTAGGTACTAAACAAGGCATAGCAGTCCATCGTTGCAGATGAAATTCGGCTATGTTTTGTTAACACCAACTAATTAAATTATTATTATTATTTAAATAGTTGTCTTGGCCAACTTGCCAGAATACTATAAATATTTTTGAAAAATGATAAAAAAATTCACCTGCCCCCCCCTAGGTGATTTGAACCCACGACCTTCGAATATTGTAATTTTTTTTAAGATTTTTTTTTCTAAATCGATCTTGGACTGATTATAAAAAAAAAACCGGACAAGTGCGAGTCGGACTCGCCCACCGAGGGTTCCGTAGGTACGTAGTGTCATTATTAAATTTGATATTTTTCATTCTAAATAAGAAATAATGCGTCGAAAAAATTAAATAAAATATATTTTGCAATGTGTACATCAAGCCCTTTCATATACTACCCCATTTGAACTAGTAGTTTCAATTTGAAATTTCGACACCCTATAAAAAATATAGACCCCCTATTTTTTTTAAGATCTATTTACAAACTAGCTGTCCCAGCGAACTTCGTACCGCCTAACAGTCAATGAATGTCGTGATGTACATATATATATGAACAAAATTTATGATTTCTTGAAATTAATACAATGAATAATAGAAAATAATAAAGAAGCACGATGGCGTGAGGCACGTGTCAGTCTAATTGTACACGCAAGTTAAGCAACGTCAACCGTAGCCTGTTCATGGATGAGTTTATGTTATCTCGAGCTCGTCCGTGCTTCGGAAGGCACGTTAAGCCGTCGGTCCTGGTGTTTATCATTAGATGGCAGTCCTTAAGCCAAGTTAGTGGCCCAACCCGTAGTTGAGCAGCGTGTTGGAGTATGCTCTAAACATCTTCGGTTGAGGGAAGACCCGTATCCCAGCAGTGGGTAAATAATAAGTTCAGTACTTTACAAAGTCACAAAAAAGTACCAATTGACAACAATAAATATTTCAATCCACAAAACAAATCACAGACAACATTCGCGACGTAAAAGTGAGACCAATCGATTTGACATTTACATAACAATCAATAAATATTCCAATCCTTTTTAACTGGCACTATTTGTATGGAAAAACGTTTTTTCTTTTATTTAATTCTTTCGTCAATTTTTCAATGTTTTTAATACTTTCCCGACCAAGACACGACATTATTTTATACACTTCTGGACACATCTATTGGCCCACCTTAGAGTTTAGGTTTCGATGGCCACTACCGAAATATGATTGCTAGATTGAACAAAAACTATTGATGCAGTTTTAAACCTGATACATTTTACCATCTTTTTCGATCATATTGTTTTAAATTTGAATTCAGAATTCCACACGACATGGAGCTACGCCTAACAAGTCGGGTATGCGCCTTGATTAAGGCAGTTGATTTTTGAATTAAAAACATTATTTATAAATAAAAGTTTAATTTAATAACGCGTGTTGCCTCCATGGGCATCTACCACAGCTCTCATATGATTAGGCATAGAGTTTATTAACCGCTCTATGAAATTTTGAGGGATCCTCCCCCATTCCTCTTCTATGGCAGTTTTCAACTCCTGCATCGTCTGGGCAACTGGCTGACGAGCCCTAACACGTCTTTTTAGCTCGTCCCACATGTGCTCAATAGGGTTCATGTCTGGGCTTCTTGCTGGCCAGTCCATAACTGTGATGTTCACATCCCGAAGATATTCCCTGACGATGCCGGCCGTATGGGCTCTTGCATTATCATGCATAAAAAGGAAATTTGGGCCCACATAGTCCGCGTATGGCATCACGTGAGGTTCTAAGCACTCACGAATGTACCTTTCAGCATTTAATGTTGGCAGCCGTGGTCCCGTAACAACCTCAAGTTGAGTTTTGCCGCTCTCGGATATATCGCCCTAGACAGTCCATGAGCCACCGCCATAAGCAACCCTCTCTTCAAAGCAGCATTGTGCGAAACGCTCTCCCTTACGTCGGTAGACCTTCTTCCTTCCATCATTGCCATGTAACACAATTTTAGACTCATCAGAAAAGAGTACACGGCTCCAATGCTGCTGAGTCCAATTTAAATGAGTGCGCGCGAAATGAAGGCGCGCTGTTCGGTGGGCTCGCGTTAGTTTGGGGCCATTAGCTGGCTTGTGTGGTACCATATCGCGTTCTTTTAACATTCTCCGAACAGTTCGAGCGCTCACAGATACTCCGTGGAAGTCACGAAGTTGGTTTTGTATCTCAATGGAGGTAAGGTGACGATTTCTCAAGCTGGTCGTCACGATGAATCGATCCTGCCTTTCAGTTGTGACCCGAAATCGTGGCCTTCCTTGACGACGAACAAAGCCGCCAGTCTCTAGGTACCTCCGATAAACATTTCGGACCGCAGATCGACTTATATTAAGTTGAGCACTCACATTTCTTTGGCTGTGTCCGGCCTGGATAAGTGCCACAGCTTGGGCGGCGACTTCAGGCGAAGTATCCATAGATTATTGATAGAACCTCACTGTAATGTTAAGAATAAGTAATGTTTGTTGCAAAACCAAAGAGAAAAATCACACTTTCAAGAATTAAATCCAAGTAAACCAATAAAATCAAGTTTTCTTAGTATTCGATTGTTGGATATCAACGAACAGGCTCCAAATTGTCTTTTGTTTCTTTAAATTCTGTGTTCGAAATTCAAAAAAAGACTATTGAATGAAATTATGAATGTGCCAGGTTCAAAACTGCAAAAAAACTTTTTGCTCGACCTAATATAAAATTTTAGCTAGGACCAAACGAAACTGAAAATGCAAGGTGGGCCAATAGATGTGTCCAGTAGATTTATGGAGCTTGATTTAAATTTCTGAACGCACGCATAAATATTTTAGAACCAATAAATATTTAAATCCACAAAACTGTTTTCAAAACAAATCACAGCCAACTTTCAAGACGTAAAAATGAGACCAATAGAGTTAACATTTCTTTTTAATCTATGACATTTAGAACAAATGTGAAGTTTCGAAATAATGAGCTTAATATACATTTCTGAACGCACGCATACATTTGGCGTACGCACGTACGACAACGTCACATTTGACAGCTACGACAACCACGAACATTTTGTATGGGAAAATGTTTTTTCTTTTATTTTATTTTTTCGAGAATTTTCCAATGTTTTTAAGAGTTATTCTGCTATTCGGGACGGAAACAAATCCAACAAATCAAAAACCATGGCAATCGGTCCAGCCGTTCTCGAGTTATAAGTGTTGTAACAAACACGACTTTCTTTTATATATATAATAGATATAAGATGTATAGTTTTGAGACTTATTCCTGTACTTGTAGTCTATAAGGATGTTACTTGCCAAATTTCATAGTTCTAGGTCAACGGGAAGTACCCTATAGGTTTTGATTCCCTTGAGTGTGTCGAAATATGCGTTTTTATTTAATTTTTTAATTACGTAATTTTTTTCTACGTAAACTTAGCAGTTTGATTTTTTTACAACTTCATGGGACCTTAGACCTGAGTATACAGTTCATATTTCAGCTTGATACCTCCACGCATTCTCGACATAGAAATTCTTGACAGACAGACTGACAGACAGACAGACAGACATACAGACAGACAGACGGACAACAAAGTGATCTTATAAGGATTCCGTTTTTCCTTTTGAGGTACGGAACCCTAAAAACGAGTGTGTGTCGTGTGGTCTAACCACACGACTGAAATAAAACTTCTTTATCTCTACTAAACTTATATCTCCCTCTCAACTTCCGTTTGCCGTTTCCGTAACGCTCACGTCACGCATTCACCAGCTTACTCACTACTAAAGAAATTTTACTTCAAAAAAGCTTTCACCTAGAAAGCTACATACATGATCAGTTAATAACATAAGCTACATTTGATTGCACCCGTGCGAAGCCGGGACAAAACGCTAGCTTCTAATAAACGTTTAATTCATATTTTGATATCCCTGCATCTAAGACTCTAAAAAGCTACAATCGATATTCGTTTCTAGGGGCGTTATTTTCATTAAATAAAATCAAACAAAACAGATTAGATAGTATTGTACACCCACTCAGGCAACCCACAACTCAAAAATAATGAAACACGTGGGTATTAGATTATATAAAAAGTAATCAGTTACGTGTATACCTAACATCGGTTTTAAATTTGTTTGGTGTAAAGATTCAAACGAACCGCCTTCTCCATTTTGATATAAATCGAAAAGATGTGAACAAGTAATGATCGATATCTTATTATATACTTATAAAGCAAAGTCGTGTTAGTTACACCATTTATAACTCACGAACGGCTGGACCGATTTTTATGACTTTTGTGCTTTGGATTTGTCTTCGTCTGGAATATAATAATACGTAATAAAACATTGGAAAATTGATTAAAAAATAAAATAAAACAAAAATCATTTTCCCTTACAAATAGTATCAGATCAGAAACTGGATTGAGATATTTATTGGTGCGAAATTTATATCAAGCTCTGAATTAATTTAAAAATAATGTTAAATCGATGGTCTCACTTTTAGGTCACGAAAGTTGTCTGTGATTTGTTTTCAAAATTATTTTGTGGATTAACATATTCATTCGTATATATATATATAAGTATATAGCTACGGTGAAGATGTTTGACAATAACTTTAACCTAAGACTAGTTTCGGGTATAAAAGCCGATAGTAATCGGCTTCAGCTTCGGCGGTAGGGCCCCTGCGGCCTCACCGGCTAAGTTGAAGCCGATTCCCATAGGATTTTTTGATTGCGAAAATCAAACTTCAGCCTGTGCTTCAGCTTAGATTTATGGTACATGAGTTTTGCTTAGATGGTAGAAACCTTGGATTTCTACCGACTAAGCTGAAGATGTTTGTCAAATACTTAAACGTAACACCTGGTTTTCGAATCAAAATATTCGATGGTAATCGGCTTCAGCTTCAGCGGTAGGACCCCTGAATAAAACAAATTATACATTATTAGCATATTTAGAAAATGGCACACCGTGTATGTGCTACAGCATAAACAAAATGGGCGAAGCTAAGCCTACAGAATTGCTCAAGTTGAACATAACATTGGTTAAACACTTACTGCTGCTAATTAATTAATTAAACGGGTCACTCGTATATTTTTGTCGGGAAAGCCGACTAGTTTCGGATCATCTTAGGCGGCACTTCAACAATCAATGCACTGACCCTCTACTACCCTTCGAATCGAAAGGCGAGAACGTCAGCGCGCGGTGTTCGTCGCGTTAGAGAGTGGAAGTACGCATATGGTACATTCGCCCTGATGAAGATTACATATATGAGATCAAAACTAGTCGGCTTTATCAGCAAAAATACGTGAGTGACCCATTTAATTAAATTTATTTATTTACTATTATTTCTTATTAATTAATTAATTATTGTTAACATTCAGCAGCATCCAAAGCTCAGTCGCAATCACAGTTTCAAAATAGCTACATATAAATAAGTTATTTACAGAGCATTCGTTTGATATTATATCATAACAAAGTTCTTGAACACTAGAGAGGAGAGATTTCGATTCAAAAGTGGAGTAGAAACTAATTTCATTTTTGCGGCAATTACATAATTATTGCAGATGCAGTAGATACATAGCATCTGCGGTATGTCATTTTTGAAGTAACACGAGTAGTATCTTTACGCAGAACAACGAAAAGACCGTGTAAATAACACGAAAAAGGACGCCAACTAACGACTTTTGCCGCAAGGAAAATGTAACATGTGTCGTAATGTCGCCTTGTGTAGATACAAAATAATATTTCTTGTTACGAGTAAAAATGCTTACTAAGTTGAAGATACAGCAGCATTAATTGTACCTATATATATATTATATACAGTTAACTAGGTAGGTACTGTTTGTTTTCCGTTTTGGCAATACCCTCAGTAGTCCGCACAGAATACCGCAGCCAAATAACAATTCCTTTTAGCGTTGTCGTGTTCCTGCGAGTGAGTGAGGTCACCAGAAAGAAGGAAAGGAAGGAGAATAGACTGACAACGGATCGGCAACCCCTTGGTGTTGCTGATCTCCATGGGCGGTGGTGATTGCTTTCCATCAGGTTACCTACATGCTCGTTTGCCATCCTCTCATATAAAAGAAAAGTATTTTGTGCCTTGACTTCGGACAAACTTAACCAAAAAACGAAATAAGTATACCTACTGAATTTATTGACTTAGATACACTATTTACAAAATAGTTAATTGATTCAGGTGTTATTTTACAGGCAATTTGATCTACACTACGTTGCATGGTTCCGCTACCAATTAGTTCCTGCAAATTACTGCCGGTCGGCACCCACCAACTATCGTTAGTAGTTGCATGCGACTGCCGTGGCTGCTTTGGTCATCTCTGCTGCAGCTGCTGTGGTCGTCTCGGCGAATCTCCAACATCTGAAACAGAAGAAACATGCGACCGCCCGCGCCGCCCCGACTGCCGTGGTCGTCTCTGCGACACATGTATCGCCTCTACGCGAGGCATACTCAGGCGATCTGTAGGTATTGATGATTAGAACAACAACCGACAAATGACAATTACAAAATATCAATATGAATATCAGAACAAACAAAACAATAACTGGCGTTCTTCTATCATGAATACTGGAACTAGATATACAATCAATACCCAAAAAACGTCCTCACAAAAACAGCCCCCTTACCAACAACTCTTATTGCGATTCAATAACTGAATAGAATGCTTACCAATGAATAAGCGACTCTATATCAAATGAAATAGAGTTGCTGCTGACTGACAAACGAAGCTCTGGCGAGAGAGGTAGGGAGCGTAATTGTAAGCTACCCGACTGGGGAATGTACCTCCACCTCACAGAATACCGCAGCCAAATAACAATTCCCTTGAGGTTGTTGTGTTCCTGCGTGTGAGTGAGGTCACCAGAAAGGAAGGAGATGAAATTTTATATTGCGAGAGTTAATATAGCTACGGTAACCGCTTCACAACAGGCCTTATTCTTGTCTGCCACCCGACGTAGTATAAAAAAAAAGAAAACCGATAACTTGGCAAACGATAGTTCTCTATCGTTTACCAAGTTATAGTTTTCTTTGGCAAAGGATAGAGATTACGCTGCAGTCTATTGCAAGGTAGAGGTACTTCCCCGATATACCCTACGTATATCGGGGAAGTACCTCTACCTTGCAATAGACTGCAGCGTAATAACAAGACCTTTGAGGCCGCTGGTGACCTCACAAACCCGCAGTAACACAACAATAATATACCCGGTGATTAAAGCATTTTCTGTCTAGTCTCCGGACCTGAGAAGATGTTTTTTCAACGGACCGTCAGCAGGCGAAAATTACTCTTTACAAGCACACTGCTTGCCAATTGCTTTATACAGTTAATACAGTTCATTGCCGTGTGGTTTCCGGCAGACTAGAATAGAATCACTCCGTCTCTTCCCGTGGATGTCGTACAAGGCAACTAAGGGAAATACATTATCAATCATCGATCAGGCCTCCCCAAACCGTTTGGCCAGTGTGGGGAGTGTAGGCCAATTCCTCCTTCTGGCTATGACGGACGAGAGAGGGTCGTGCTCCTGTAGTGGAGACTAAAATGACCTGATGATGATGATGATTGCGCTTGCAATACAGATTAATTTTCGCCTGCTAAGATGCTTATCTTATAAGCGATTACCGTAAATCATATCAGATGGTATGTATCCCGATCGATCCATAGTCACACTAAGTACTGACACTATTGTGACTATGGATCATTTTAAATAAAATGATTACCATACCAGTGTGATTTACCCATAATCACACTGGTATGACTACGGACAAATAACTATATCTATAGCCAAAGCGATCCATCCAAGATTCTTTGTCACATGGCAATAAAATGTAATCCATATTGTTTGAACACTACTTGATGACGCACACATACAGATAAATCTTCACTAATATTATAATGAATGAAAATTTGTATCTTTGTTTGTTATGGATAAACTCAAGAACTACTAAACTGATTATAAAATAAAATTCGCCTATAGACACTTTAGACACCCTATAATTTGACGAGCTCGGTGGCGTAGCGGTCAATGACGCGGCTTCGACACTAACGCTCGTGGGTTCGATTCCTACACTGGACAAACATGTGTGTGCATGAACATGTCTGTTTGTCTGGGTCTGGGTGTTTTCTATGTATCATAAGTATGTATTTACAAAAAAAAAATATTTACGTATGTTTATCAGTTGTCTAGTACCCATAACACAAGCTTCGCTTACTTGCTAGATGGCGCTGTGTAATTTGTCTGACAATATTTATTTATTTATTATTAATGCTATTTTACATGATCAGCATGAACCCATAATTATCCTACTGTTGGGATACGGATCTCTCCTCAATCGAAGGGGTTTAGAGCATACTCCACCACGCTGCTCAACTACGGGTTGGTGGGGGCCAGTGTTTTCAAGCCGTCCAAGGCCAACGACTGTCGTCTAAAGACAAGAACCGGTACCGACGGCAAAACGAACCCGAGACACATAAGAACTCGAGTTAAATATATGTCTATAGATAACCCATCCATAGACAGGATACGGTTGACGTTGATTAACTTGCGTGATTGATTAGATTGATACGCGCAACGACGGCATCGAGCTCTAAATAGCATTTCATCATTATCAGCCTGTATCTACCCACTGTTGGATATAGGCCTTTCCCAATGCTTTCCACCATATGCATTCCTCCGCTTTCCGCATCCAACCGCTACCAGCCACTTTTTTGAGATCGTCGGACCATCTAGAGAGGGAGCGCCCTACGCTTCGTCGACCTATACGTGGCCTCCACTAATAGAAATAACATTAAGGAGTAATTTATTGCACCCGTGCGAAGCCGGGGCAGGCCACTAGTTTCTTATAAAGATCCCCATTTGGTTGCTACTTATATTATCATATAGATAACCCCTAGAAAGTGTATCATACGTACGAACGTGTTTAATGGAAGACGAGTATGTATGTGTAACATTAAGTCATCGATAACATTGACTCATTAAAATCCCGCCTACGTACATGCATAAAACAAAGCGTGCGAGAAAAATAAATGAATGTCACACAAACTTACTATGATCGTTCATAGTTTTTAGGGTTCCGTACCCAAAGGGTAAAGGAACCCTATTACTAAGGCTCCGCTGTCCGTCCGTCCGTCCGTCCGTCTGTCACCAGGCTGTATCTCATGAATCTTGATAGACGATGTATTTCTGTTGCCGCTATAACAACAAATACTAAAAAACAGAATAAAATAAATATTTAAGAGGGCTCCCATACAACAAACGTGATTTTTTTGCTCGTTTTTGCTCGCAATTGATAACGGCAATAGGTAGACACTTTAAATACTCATGATATTTAGTTATGTATTGACTTTAAAAATAAATAATTAAATAAAAATAAAACAAATATTTAAGGGGGGCTCCCATACAACAAACGTGATTTTTTTGCCGTTTTTATAGATAATGGTACGGAACCCTTCGTGTGCGAGTCCGACTCGCACTTGGCCGGTGTTTATTTATTATACTACGGCGGATGCCGTAAAAAAATAGGTTGTTTGTAAAATCGTCTTACGTAACGATAATTTTACGTGATAACGTCATAGGAATACATCAGCCGATGGAGTGGATGAGAGATAGATGCGTCATATGCCCAACGCTTAGGCCGATCGTGCCTCTCTATCGCTCGTTCCGTGCCCTCGCCTGCACCCTCGGCTCGGAAAAAGCATAACTCATAACAATGAGTCATGCTTATTATTTTTTTTATGAACGTGACAACGTTCCTCGATTTATAAGTTGTCACGTCAAAAGATGCCGAAAAAACCGGTTACCGTTGCCATATAAATACTCGTAACATGATATATCGCTCACGCGCTGCCACCCCCGCTGCCAGCGCAATAACTGCTTCCATCCTATTTACCTTACTCACTCGCGCAGAAACGCAACAACCCTCAAGAAAATTATTATTTGACTGCGGTGGAGGTACTCCCAATCGGACAGCTTAGAATAACGCTGTACCCTAACTCTCTTCACCAGAGCCTCGTTTGTATACAAACATTACGTACAGGTGAGGTTGGCTTTGGCTCAAAGATGATGGGAAACCCGAAATTACAATTTCTCTCTTTTTCTCTCGGTTCTCGGATTGGCAATGCGATGTTTTTATTTCAGAACGCGAGGTACTTTGTTAATTCGTACGTGTTGTATATTGCAGGCAACCCTAGGACATCTACACACACATTTGCACGTATACAGTGGTCTTTATGTAGGCGTTTTTTTTTTGTATGTAGTGACAACGGTGTGACATGGGGCTCATTTCGTTTATTTTATTTACTATATTTGCTAGAAACTTGTGATACTCATAATTGACCCTATCGATTAATGCAGCAGAGAGATGCAGGATAAGCAGACTGCTTAACGTGCACTCAGCTGCTCAGATGCATGTTCTCATCATCATCATGATGTTATGTGCGTCTTAACACAGGGGCATGAGGTAAAAACATCTTAGACGAGAGCATTTTACAGCAGGTTTCTGCTTTTCATTAGTTAGACCAAGCCTTTGGGCGCTAGATAAATAAAACTTTTGACATTATAGTATTATTATTAAATTAAAACTTATGACATGTAATAAATCATATTTGCATGCTGTTCTACGATACAGCAAAACATGTAGACCATTAATAAATGTATTCCACCAAACATACAAACTTGCAATTTATGTAAGTGCTTGTATGATGTATTTACACATGTTCTGAGCAAATAAATGTATCTTTATCTTTAGATAATACTTGCCTCTGCCAATCTGCAGTTGAGCAATTTGGTGGATTACACTTAAAACCCGTTCAACTGAAGGGATACCGGTACCTCTCCCAACAGTGGGATGATTATGGATCGACGACGATGTGGACAAAGAAGTCACGGAAATATGTACTTGATATTAATTTCTTTTTCGATTACATTTATTTGAAATTAATAGGAAGGAATGTTGTAATGAATAATTGAAAAATCTTGGTTTTCCATTGTATTTGTGACAAGCAACCTATACTAATGCGCCTCCATGGACAGACCTTACAGTCTTAACACAGGATTGCAAGTCTCTCGCCAAGTAAACCAACCAGGGGAATAGAGGGAACTTTCCTCCTTCTCTCATCCCTCTTGTGCTATCGAATAAATTATTTGTCCTATAGTGAGCCTATATTTATATTATTGTGACGTCATTACAAATTATAAGCTACCCGACTGGTGAAGTATCCCCATCTCGAAGAGTGCAGCCAAAGCGTCTATAAGCTACGAATATCGGATACCGTGTACATCAGGCGAACCATATGGTTATCTGCCATCCGATGTAGTATAAATAAAATATTTGTTTGCGATCTACATTTTTTTATGTCCATAAATCCCCTTAAAACTATTGTTTTAAAATATTTTCCATTGTACACATTAATTCAGAAAAAAAATAAGGAAAAAATCGTAGAAAATAATACTAAGCCATTTTCGTCGTAAAAATGGCGCCATAACAAAAAACAAAAAAAAAAAATACAAAAATTTACGAAAAATTTCATTAGGTAACTAATGTAATTTTTGTTGCACTCTCCATTAAACTGTAGTCCAATATTGTGTTTACAAATAGGTATATTTAATTTCATGACTATAATCTCCTTAATTTCACCACATTCAATAAACAATGCTTACATATACCACAATTTATGACTCGAAACATGGGATGACCCTGGTCCTTGCCTATTTCTGGTCCGTAGGTATAGGTCAACAGAAACATAATAAACGCAAACAAGTTTTTTCCGGTTACTCATACTTTGAGGTAAGCAAGTATTTAAACTATACTACTCATACGCAGAGCGAGCTGACCAGTCGTGGAGTGACAATTGCCCGAGACGCAGTATTTCCAATAAAGTTATTTAATTTATTTCAATCAAAATGAAGGTGACAGTAGTTGTAGCTATTTGTATATTGTCATTTATTTGTGTTGCCGAATGCAAGGACCTCATAGTCGGCACGAGTTACAACAACCGACTTATATGGCAACAGAAGGTCGAGTACAATGCCATTCCGCTTAAGAAGAGGGTCAAAGAGGAATTTTATTCGGACGCGGGTCAACAAATTATTAAGGTAAGTCTTAGTATTAATGCGATCACTATTTCATATACGTTTATTACCAGTTTATTTTACACGAGAATTGTTACTCCATATGAGAATTGTTCTTTGTGTTTCTCAATAAGGAAAACAGTAGTCATGTGAGGCAGTTCGAGGAACTGTAATCAAACAAACTAACCTTTAATCACTAATAACCCGAATAGCGATAAGCAGATATATATTTAGAGCTTTATTTATTTAAAAATGGATAATACTATGAGATAACGATTATAAACATCTTCATATACACGTACTTCTAAAATTAAATTAAGGTGGGACGCTGTAATAAGACATATGTGTATCGTGCAGAAAGAAAAATCTATTGACTCGATCGACTGGTAGTCGTATTTAGCTTACCTGGAGCTCTACCGCAGCTGAATTACCATCATTTTTTTAATTCGAAAATCAAATTTCAACTTAGATTTATGATATTTGTGTATAGCTTAACTGGTAGAAACTCTGGAGTACCGAATAAGCTGAAGATGTTTGTCAATAACTTAAACGTAAGACATATTTTTCGAAACCATATATTCGATGGTAATCGGCTTCAGTTTCGGCGGTAGGGCTGATCTGATCATCACATTCTACGTTATAGCTTGGGACCGGTAGTCCTACCGCCTAGGCTAAATCCGATTCCCATCGGGTTTTTTAATTACGAAAATTGGTCTTTTGTTTAAATTGGTGATATACTTCTTCCGTTTAATCGATAGCGCGCCTCCATTCCTACCTGCTAAGCTTATTATTATTAATAATCCGATGGTAATTATTAATAATCGGCTTCAGCTTAGGCGGTAGGGCCCCAGATTTAGAATAGAATAGTCTTCTCATCGATTTTCAAGGATACAATAAATTATTATTAAGGCTCTTAAAATATTATTTATTTATATCGCTTATTATAGTCAAAACGGTCAATTTTAGCAATTATTTCACGATACAAACGGCCAATTATAGCTATTATACAAGATATTAACAGCCAATTTTAGCCATTATACGGGGAATTAAACATCTACATTTTGAGTGATTTGACTACTTTTATTGTGTTCTTCAGGGGCTGTAAGCTATATGTTGTCTTTTATGAATGGCGTCGCTAGTGTACAGCATAAACGCTTTTATCGATTGTTAAAAGAAGCACATATTTTTATTTACAACTACCTGTCCAGCTTCGCACGCGTAGAAAGTGGTATTTTATTTTCCTCACCATTTTTAAATCTTTTCTCTCCATAAGAACCTTCCTTGTACCTTAACGAAAATAGCCGTTCTCGAGTTTTGCTCATAGCAACATTCATTTTTATTTATATAGATAAATATTAATGAATTTCATACAACTTTTAATCCCCTAAATATAGATATCCAACTACCTACATACATGCAATAAGTGGAAAAAAAATATGAGCAGATTTTTAAGGAAACGTAGATTTTTTATCCCACATTCAAAAAAGAGGGTTTCTATTTTAGCCTATATGTAAATACGTTCGCTATTTGACTCCGAATTTTTCTGGGAAAGTTTTAGTGTATAAAACATTATCGTAAAGTCCTAAGTAGACTATAAGAAACCAAAGCTATAGCCTAAAACATGCAAGTAAGTCAACGAAATTTTCATTCAAGTCGGTTTATTATCTATACATATAATAAAACAGTAAAAATAATGTGTCTGTACATTGATTATATTTACAAAAAAACAATTGGAGGCGATGGAGATATAGTAACAGAGTAAGAATTTAAAAAAAATGTCTGTCTGTTTGTCTGTTTGTACACGCTAATCTCTGGAAGTACTGGACGGATTCGAATGAAACTTTTTTTGTTATATAGCTGTTAAGCCTAGGCAACATATAGGGTATAATTGATTTTGGGAAGTGGAACACCTGATGCAGAACCATAATGGTTCAGGTAAACTATAAGAAATATAAAAATGACGCCTTAGCAAAAGTTGTTCAACCTGATGAGCATTTGCTGTTGAGGTATAAAAATCCAAGATTTGGAACACCTGATGCAGAACCGTAATGGTTCAGGTAAACTATAAGAAATATAAAAATGACGCCTTAGCAAAAGTTATTCAACCTGATAAGCATTTTCTGTTGAGGTATAAAAATCCAAGATTTGGAACGCCTGATGCAGAACCATAATGGTTCAGGTAAACTATAAGAAATATAAAAATGACGCCTTAGCAAAAGTTATTCAACCTGATGAGCATTTTCTGTTGAGGTATAAAAATCCAAGATTTGGAACACCTGATGCAGAACCATAATGGTTCAGGTAAACTATAACTAATAAATATAAAAATGACGCCTTAGCAAAAGTTATTCAATCTGATGAGCATTTTCTGTTGAGGTATAAAAATCCAAGATTTGGAACACCTGATGCAGAACCATAATGGTTCAGGTAAACTATAAGAAATAAAAAATGACGCCTTAGCAAAAGTTATTCAACGTGATGAGCATTTTCTGTTGAGGTATAAAAATCCAAGATTTGGTACACCTGATGCAGAACCATAATGGTTCAGGTAAACTATAAGAAATAAAAAATGACGCCTTAGCAAAAGTTATTCAACCTGATGAGCATTTTCTGTTGAGGTATAAAAATCTAAGATTTGGAGCACCTGATGCAGAACCATAATGGTTCAGGTAAACTATAAGAAATATAAAAATGACACCTTAGCAGAAGTTATTCAACCTGATGACCATTTTCTGTTGAGGTATAAAAATCCAAGATTTGGAACACCTGATGCAGAACCAAAATGGTTCAGGTAAACTATAAGAAATATAAAAATGACATCTTAGCAAAAGTTATTCAACCTGATGAGCATTTTCTGTTGAGGTATAAAAATCCAAGATTTGGAACGCCTGATGCAGAATCATAATGGTTCAGGTAAACTATAAGAAATTTAAAAATGATGCCTTAGCAAAAGTTATTCAACCTGATGAGCATTTTCTGTTGAGGTATAAAAATCCAAGATTTGGAACACCTGATGCAGAACCATAATGGTTCAGGTAAACATAAGAAATATAAAAATGACGCCTTAGCAAAAGTTGTTCAACCTGATGAGCATTTTTTGTTGAGGTATAAAAATCCAAGATTTGGAACACCTGATGCAGAACCATATGTAAATACAATGTTCAATATCCTACTCGATTTAAACAGAACTGAAACACCGACATGCTCTGTGACACGAAACTGTGACAAAGCGAAGGTGTTTCAGGATTGCTGTCTAATCGTTTGAGATGAATGCGAAATGGCCAACAGTAAGGCACTACAAGCTGTATATAGGACTTTACGTGCCCAAGAGTTTTCAAGAATATTATTAAAATTTGGGGAAGATCTCCTTCCTGAAGTAAAGTCAATGCCTGGCAGCGAAATATAATTGAAGCTGAGATTCTCTATTTCTCACTGGGAGTGGTGCCGGAGAAACTGTATTTATTCCGCGTATACCACTCTTCTCCAAAAAAATACATTTTAAAATTAAACGTACACAGTTCTCTGTGACCACTTGCTTGGCTATGACAATAAAGAAATCACTAAAATTCGCTGATCAAGCTTAGGACTGGTTGTTTTAATTTATAACAAGTATTTTCTTATGTATCTGCATTAGTTCGTATTTGTGTTAATACGCCGGAATCATAAAGTCCACGCGAACGAAGTCGCGGGCATCAGCTAGTTAAAAATAAAAACTTATTCCCATTTCGAAATAGGTACCATTGTGGAGTGCAGAAAGAAAAACTTATTTTTAAACGGTTTTATTTAGCTCACCCCGTTTGTTTTATTTTATTTATTATTTATTCTTGGGTCAAATCTAGTAATTGAAATTTGACCCCCTTCCTGTTGACAGATTGATCTGAAATTTGGTATACACCTTTAGTTCTGGTGACAATAGAATTAAATAAATTCTGTTTCATTGTAAATCCAAGATGGCCGCCGCTACAAAATGGCGGTTTACAAATTTTGTCACGACTACCTCAATATGGGTATCGAATGAAAGGGCTTGACTAGTAGAACACAGTTCACATGAAAAAAAAATGAAAATCCAAGATGGCTGCCGCTACAAAATGGCGGTATACAAATTTTGTCACGACTACCTCAATATGGGTATCAAATGAAAAGGCTTGACTAGAAGAATACAGTTCACATGAAAAAAAATGAAAATCCAAGATGGCCGCCTCTACAAAATGGCGATTTACAAATTTTGTCACGACTACCTCAATATGGGTATCAAATGAAAGGGCTTAACTAGTAGAACACAGTTCACGATGAATATTATAAAATCCAAGATGGCCGTCAACAAAGTACTATGTAATGAAATTAGAAACTAAAAACTTGAAAATAAAAATTATGTAAAAAAAACTTTTAATTTAAACGGTTTTATTGAAAATAGTGTACTAAAAGCTAAAAAATAATTCGGTAGGTCGGAGGTTTCAGTCATCACACCCCTCTCCCTCATCAGTCTAAGGCATTGATCAGACAAAATAATAAAATCGTTGGGCCCGTGTTTCCATCCAGTCAACTCAGTTTACGCTACGCCCAACGATTTTATTATTTTGTCTGATCAATGCCTTAGACTGATGAGGGAGAGGGGTGTGATGACTGAAACCTCCGACCTACCGAATTATTTTTTAGCTTTTAGTACACTATTTTCAATAAAACCGTTTAAATTAAAAGTTTTTTTTACATAATTTTTATTTTATTTGTGCACTGGAATCACCCTCTTCAGCTAGATACTCTTTACACATATAAATAGAACTTAATATTTAATGCGAGCCTGTCTTGCTATTGTGTCTTTGAACTAGTCCTGCCAATACCTCGATATAACAAAGCTGAACGATTGAATTCTGAATTACGTTCGCTTTTCATTGGCAGTAACTCATTGGCAGTATCTCATTGTGTAAACTGTTACGGAGATAAATATTGCCTTTTGACGTAAAGATCAATTGTTCTGCGTGTATTTGATTTCATTCAATGGAAAATGTATTTGATTTGATGATCATTCCTCAAGGACATGATCGATCTGATTTTTTTTTCGAAACACAAACCTCAAGCAAGTTGAGGTCTTTAATTGTGACAAGTTTCATCAAAATCGGATAAGTGGTTTAGGAGCCTATTCATTTCCAAGAATGACTTTTCGATGTATATAAGCTTCATAAATCTCACGGACTCTCAGGTTGTGGAATGAATTACCTACTGAGGTTTTCCCAAGAGACTACAGCATGGGGTTCTTCAAGAAAGCCTTGAAGAGGCTTTTACAGCATAGACAACTCGTTAGTGATTAATCTGGTGCTGCGAACGTCCATAGACTGCGATGACTGCTTACCATCAGGCAGGTCGTATTCTACTATAGTTGTAAAAAAAAACAATTTTAGCATTAAGCGATTGGTACTTTTTAACATTCATTTGCATTAGGTTCATTTGGTTTAATTTGTTATCCATTGTAGATTAATTTAAATTTAATATTTTTAGTCTATTGCGATGTATTTAAAATTATAGCGTCCGTATCAATGTCTACTTTGACTCCGGGGTCGCAGGTTCGATATCCGCACAAGACAAATATTTGTGTGCATGAACATGTCTGCTTACTTTGTATTATATACATTTATTAAAAAAAGCAGTAGAATATCAGTTATCTAGTATCTACCCATAGTACAAGCTTTGCTTAGTTTAGGACTAGATGGCAGTGTGTAATCTGTGCAGAAATATTTTTTTATTTATATTACACACCAGGTTTTAACAGACTCCAAAAAGGAGGAGGTTCTCAATTCGGCTGTACTTTTTTTTTTGTTTAATGTTTGTTACTTAATTACTCCGTGGTTTATAAGCCGATTTGAAAAAGCTTTTTTTATTTGAAAGAGTATACTTCCAGATTGGTCCCATATTGTTTTCATCATCATCATCATCATCACCCTGTATCTACAAACATAAATGTAGAGTAATGTTTGGCGTCGGTTTTTTTTTTTTGTTAAAATTATTATAAACTTACAAGCAGCGGATAACACACAGCTAACAACTTTCTGTACTATTTCAGGGTGTGATAGCGAGAGACCTGGACCACACTGAAGCGACCGCCTCCATAACAGCGGGAGGCGTGGGCTTCTCCTACGTCAACTTACGATTCAAGAGTGACAGAGGATCAGGCCTGAATTACCAAGTCGAAATTTACGTTTAGGCAGTACTAGCTAATAAGTGGTATTAATAAAACAATCGGCTGTTAATTAGCTATTATTTAATTACCGATTACATTAATTTAAATGCACCTTACCAAATAAACCATACAATAATACATGTCCTTTATTGCTTCACGTAGTGATTTATAATGAACAGCCCCCTTACCACCATCTCTTATTGCGATTCAATAATTGAATATATTGCTTATTCATACCAATGAATAAGTAATATCTATTCTATTATTGAATCGCAATAAGAGATGGTGGTAAGGGGGCAGAAGGCGGTCTTATCGCATAGCATCTATAGGATAATTATACCAAGTATGAACATAGTTGAATTTATAGTTTTGTAGCTTGCTCCCGCGAGTTACGCGCTATTTCAGTATTCCTGTAGATTCCGTACTGGGACGTAAGAGGTTCATCAACATCTTTGAACCAAAGCCAACCTCACCTGCACGTGGTGCACCCTGCTGACTGACAAACGAGGCTCTGGCGAAAAGAGAGGTAGGGCTCAGCGTATTTTTAAGCTGCCCGACTGGGGAAGTATACATCTCTCAGAATACTGCAGTCAAATAACAATTCCCTTGAGGGTTGTTGTGTTCCTGCGAGTGAGTGAGGTCACCAGGAAGAATGAAAGGAAGGAGTAAAAGCTGGCAACGGATCGGCACGGGCGGTGGTGATTGCTCTCCATCAGGCGACCCAAATGCTCCTTGCCTCCTTTCATAAAAAAAATCGTTGTAAATTTCAAAAGTTCTTTCTTAGAGGCTGGCTAGATCATAATAGCTACCTCTATGAAAAAAATTCAACCCGTGTCGCCCAGTGGTTGGAACTGCGCGTTATCAACGCGCAGTTCAGATCAGTCAGAACGATTGTCTTTTATTGTATTTACAGAAAGTTGATACTGTTGATTGTTGGCACTTGGTGGAACATTATTATCATAATATTATAATAAAACACCGTCTATGTCGGCGTCACAGATGATGTTGATAAAACCATCTGTTTACCTTGATAATGCCTTAGCAGGTGGGTAAAAAATAAATATAATTACTTGGAACAGTAATATAAGTGCTTTATTATAACGTTATGTATTTACAGAAGATTTACAGAAGAGAGAGGTTGGATGCGGAAAGCGGAGGATCGCATATGGTGGAAAGCATTGGGGTAGTGGGTAGATACAGGCTGATAATGATGATGATTATTATTAAAATATTACTTACAATGTTTAAAGTAGGGTTGCCAGGTCGCGAAACCTAATAGCCGGACAGACCAGCAAGTTTGGCCGGACATTTGGGTAAAAAAAGCCGGACACCATACATTATTGAGGATTTTGTGCCTCAGCATTAATACGTGTATGTATGTTGTATACAAAAGCAACGCTCGACTTGCTCTACGCTCGGCGCTCTCGCTGGTTTGCGTAATGTAAAAAGCCTAACAAAAACCGGACAATCCGTACAACGTTCATTTTGGCCGGACACGCTATTAAAAAACCTAACTAGGTATGTGCGGCTTTATCCGGACGCCTGGCAACCCTAGTTTAAAGTATAACGTTTAACGTTTCTGTGCGTGGAATACTTTGTTAACTCTTATGGGTTGA
This sequence comes from Hypsopygia costalis, assembly GCA_937001555.2. Lineage (NCBI taxonomy): Eukaryota > Metazoa > Arthropoda > Insecta > Lepidoptera > Pyralidae > Hypsopygia > Hypsopygia costalis. The sequence goes on along the minus strand of OW443338.2, from coordinate 21,808,044 downwards.
ATATCTCAATCAATCTAGGGCATCTACACGCATGAGGAATAGTTGCACGTATACAGACGTGGACTATTTCATCATCATCATCATCATCAGGTCCATTTTAGTCTCCACTACAGGAGCACGACCCTCTCTCGTCCGTCCTAGACGGAAGGAGGATTTGGCCTACACTCCCCACGCTGGGCAAACGTGTTGGGGAGGCCTGATCGATATTTGATAATGTATTTCCCTTAGTCGCCTTGTACGACATCCACGGGAAGAAACGGAGTGATTCTATTCTACTCTGCCGGAAACCACACGGCCACTATTTATGTAGTAGTTTTTTATAGCGTGGCCAGAGTGTGCCAGTTTTAGTAAATCATGTTTACTATGCTATGCCTGTTACATTGCTAAGAGGGGAAGTCAAATTCCAAAAGCTTCTTACTCCTACTTATTTCTTCTGATTAAATTCGTTGTGAGATCCAGAGCAGCCGTAGACTTACCCCCGGGACTGCAATGAACTTCACTGTTAATTGTCTTTTTTGGCGATCGCCGCTGTTAATCCTGGCTACACAGGAGATACAGTGGTGGGAATGTGTGGTGGGCCCCTGTCCCGCTATGCTATGCCCGACTAATAATTGAATAATGTATCAGCCCTAGGGCACGCACACATAGGCATGTGCACAGACATCATTCGGTTTACTACATGCAAATGTTTTTTTTGTATGAGTGGCCTGGGTGTGTCTGTACATAAAGTCACTTTTACCAAAAAGCATTACATAATAATAAACAGCAGCTAATAATAAGCAGCAATTTGGGGTGTAAGTGGTTAATCAACATCTTTGAACCAAAGCCAACTTCACCTGCACGAAGCTCTGGCGAAAAGAGAGGTAGGGAGTCTATTTGTAAGCTACCCGACTGGGGAATGTACCTCCACCTCACAGAATACCGCAGCCAAATAACAATTCCATTGAGGGTTTGTCGTGTTCCTGCGAGTGAGTGAGGTCACCAGAAAAGAGATGCTGCGTTGGCAGCGGGATGGCGGCGCGCGAGCGATCTTTTTAACGAGCGTTAATATGGCTACGGTAACCGCTTCACATCAGGCGGGCCGTGTGCTTGTCAGCCACCCGACGTAATATTAAAAAAAAAACAAATATATGAAGTATTAGGTCACCAGTCTCTGGCCTTCTACGTAGGAGGCTGCCATGTCAGAAATTAAAATATATCTGATGCTCATAATTAAATTCATTTTACAAATGTTTTATTCATACAGTGCCAGCGATCTGTTTGGAATGCAAATTTATGAAATTTTGACATCATATTTATAGGAATAAACTTTGGCATACATTTTTTGACGAGCTCGATGAAGTCGGTTTACTTGTCGAGCTAATTAATCACGCGTGTTAAGCAACTTTGACCTTAGCCTGTCTATTGATGGGTTTATTTATATCGAATTTCTCCGTGCTTCGGAGGGCACGTTAAGCCGACGGAACCGGCTGTTGTTATTAGATGACAGTTATTTAGCCAAGTCAGTCGTTTTTAACGGTAGTCGGTTTGATAACACTGGTTTCCGCCAACCTGTAGTTGGGACGCGTAGTAAATTCACTCACAACCCCTTCGATTGAGGAGGGGGAAATCCCAAATCCCAGCAGTGGGATGATTATGGGTTGATGCATATACATTTTTAAGTTACATTAAGAATAATAAAGAATAGAGAATTTATTTATTTGCACAAAACATGAGTAGCTAATCAATCAAACATTTGTATGCAAAGTTTCTTTGAAATTGTAAATTTTAGTTCATCTTGTCTCGCCTTGTCGGCGAAACATTTGAGATAGAGCAACTAACTACTATGTTGTCGAAATTCAGTATCATGTCCAACTTAAATATAAAATAAAACATAAAACAGAAATTAACACAAAATAGTAATAAATAGAAAATAATCAATAACTAGATAAATAGAAAGTAAATGGAAGAGAAATTAGATCGATTTGAAATGAAATTAAATAACTAATTAAAATAAGAATTCTTTTCAGAGATTTGTCTTCAATAAAGTCATTCACAGTGTAATAACATTTCTCTGTCAATAGTTTTTTGAGAGGAATTTTAAACAATTTTACATTTATTTTTTTTAATAAATATTTATTTATAAATTTACTAATACATTCACACGGTATTAATCCGTATCAATCAATCAATGATCAAAATTTATTGCGTTAACGAGGGTGACCATCCGCCAAACTTCTGTTTTTTTGTACTACTAATGTGGCACACAAGCATACGGCCCTCCTGATGGAAAGCAGTTACCGTAGACTATGGATGACTGCAACACCACGGGCATCACATGCGTGTTGCCGATCCTGTAAAAAACCTCTTCACGCCCGTTTTGAACAATCCCATGCTATAATCTCCTCGACAAGCAGTTCATTCCACAGCCTAATAGAACGTGGGAGAAAACCTCTCTGGAACCGCACAGTACGTGACCACTTAGGTTCTAACGTATGAGAATGAAATCCGATCGATGGCCAGCGGTGCGACTGTAGAAGGAGGCCGTGGGCATCATGTCAAACAACTCCTCTGAACACACCCCATTGTACAATCGGTAGAATACACAAAGCGACGCAAAGTGTCATCTTAGACTTAAAGGCTCTAAAACCGTCTGCCAGTCTGAAATCGTCAACAATCCTCACAGCTCGCCCCTTAATCGAGTCACAAGGTGCAAGCTGGTATATAGGTGCATTCTGCCATAGATGAGAGCAGTAGTCGAGTACAACGAGCTTTAAAATACAAAAGCTTTAAAAGCACAAAAAAAGTGCTTACGCGCAATGACAGGAATATCCCCTCGTGATTCGTGTAAACCTTTATTTAGGGATCTTGGTCTGCTACGCTTGCCTTGTCTATACATATATGATGCCTGTGTTTTCGTAAAGAAATTGACATTAACCCTAGAAGTCAACGCAACCCTCATAGGTTAGTTTTCTATGAAACGCCGGCAACTGAAAAATACAGTCGAAATTGTTTATACGTGTGTATTAGACAATTTAATAAATTACCAAAAGTGACTTAAAAAAATTGCACACCAAAGAATTCAAGACAAAATTGTATAAGTGGCTTAATAATAAAAATTACTATGCAATTAAAGAATTTTTAGAATAGTTATATTTATTTTGTATTGTAATGTAATGTAATTTAATTTAATGATAATGTTTTTTTTATTTTTTAATATTGACCCGCAATTAATTAAGTTGCATGCTTATTCTAATAAGCGGAACAACTACTGTTAATTACATTGTCACCTAAACTACCATGTTTCATGCAAATAAATGATTGAATTGAATTGAATAAAAACGACCGCACTTGAGCTTCGTAAAACCTTTGTCGCGAACTAAAGTAAACCTTCCCTCTGTTGAGCACACCTACGCCTTCGCCGTATCCAGGGTAACAGCCACCAACACGCCTACACCGTTAGTAACTTTTCGATAACCACCGGTCCCCCCACTGTCGGCATACAAACCCCTTTAGTAGCCCTGGCAACTCGCAGAAACATGGCAAAATCCATTGTGGCTGCAGCGTTCTACGAAGTTGATATACTTCTCCATACGGATGATGACCAGACTTTGAGCAAGATGTCTTCTCAAAGCCTATGCCTCATACCCACTAGTGATGTAACGAATATTCATATTGGCATTCGCAATTTTATGGGAATGTTTTGCGAATAAGAACGTCCTAAAAGTAATTCAGATTTTCAATTACAAAAATGTAAATTAAATAGAGAAATAAGTATCAACTTCTTATATATTTATTTCAAAACCTTATCTTCTGTTAGGATTTTTTGTTAACTAAACAATAAACATCACTCGTAAATCAAACAGCAATCGGCGTTCTTCGGATCGGCTCGACAATGCTCGGAAGTAGATGCAAGTAACTACAAATGTGTGCGTGTAACTCGCGCGCCAACTAAGCTGTCAAAATAAAGCCATAGACAAATGGCGCCAAATACAAAAGTAAATTCGTATTCGCATTCGCGAATATCGACGGCAGATATTCGTATTCGCATTCGCGAATGTCTAGAAATTGACATTCGTTACATCACTAATACCCACCAACATCCAAAAATAATTGTTATGGGCAAGGCACATCATTACCTCTCGCTGTGTCCTTCCTCTCTATGGCCAGACCCCCGTTAGCTAGTAAGCCGAGTGCACCACTTCCACGTGAGGTTGGCTTTAGCTTGAAAGATATGATGAGCTACTTATATTCCATAGAATATAAGTATCTCATCATGTCTTTGCCGATTTGCTTTCACACATGAAAGCAAATCGGCACAGAGATGTGAACAGTATTCCATGTGAGGTCAAACCCGAGCCACCCTGGGTTTTATATAGTTGAAGGCCATGACGGGGTGTAAAACACAGCCTGGTTGTTTTTTTTTTTATATACCTAGTAGGTATATAAAAAAAAACACAACCAGGCGGTGGCGACGGATAGCAGACAAGCATACGGCCCACCTGATGTGAAGCGGTTACCGTAGCCATGTTAACTGCTCGCAACATTAAAAATATCGCTCGCGCGCCGCCACCCCCGCTGCCAACGCAGCATCTCCTTCCTTTCTGGTGACCTCACTCACTCACAGGAACACAACAACCCTCTAGGGAATTGTTATTTGGCTGCGGTATTCTGTGAGTTGGAGGTACATTCCCCAGTCGGGTAGCTTACAATTACGCTCCCTACCTCTCTTTAAAACTTTTGTACTCCAAGTGGCCGCAAAACTGAACATCATTCTATATGTCAACAGCCAACAATGTCAGTCTAGGAACTACGACAAATGGGGACTTTATTACGGTAAACGCGAAACCTATGTCTTTGAGGGATTTAAATGGACTATCTTCAATCTAAAATGTCTAATTATTAATTAAGTTCTGTGGGAGGAATATCTCAAGTTATTCAAACATTTCACTTCTGTGAAAAAAAAAAAGCTTCTGCTTTATCTTGCTAGAAAATATATAAATAAATATTCCTGTCTTAGACAAATTACACAACGTCGACTATGTATACTAATTAACTGATAAATATAAATAAATACACTTTTTTTTTAAAATACATAAGTACCTTTAAAACATAAAATGCAAGATGACATAATAATAATACATAAAATCTAAAATAAGTCACTATATCGGTATATTGGACTGCATCGGTATTCATTCTGGGAATTCGAATCTAGGAAACTGTATAAAATTAGAATATAATCTAACTTCTTCATTCTTTTGGGATACGTAACGGATTTTTCAGCGTTTTTAGGGTTCCGTGCCCAGAGGGTAAAAAGGAACCCTATTACTAAGGCTCCGCTGTCCGTCCGTCCGTCCGTCCGTCTGTCACCAGGCTGTATCTCATGAATCGTGATAGTTAGACACTTGAAATTTTCACAGATGATGTATTTATGTTGCCGCTATAACAACAAATACTAAAAAATACAATAAAATTAATATTTAAGGGGGCTCCCATACAACAAACGTAATTTTTTTTGCTCGTTTCTGCTCGCAATTGATAACGACAATAGGTAGAGGCTTGAAATACTCACATAATATTTGGTTATATATTCACTTTCAAAATAAATAATTAATGTAAAATAAAACAAATATTTAAGGGGGGCTCCCATACAACAAACGTGATTTTTTTGCCGTTTGTATAGATAATGGTACGGAACCCTTCGTGCGCGAGTCCGACTCGCACTTGGCCGGTTTTTTTTTCACTCTATCATCACAGTATAAGTAATAGCAATAAGTACAGTATGGCCACCCCCTGCCGCTCTCTCGTGTCGACCTCACCTGCCCTCTGAGACAAATCTGCACCAGTTAGTATGGCGCCGCACGCGCACACGCTCATTCACGCTTTGCACAGACGTCGTTATTTATGTAGTTCACGGCGCGACGTTTGTATGGAATGGCTTTTGACGTAGACTGGCCTGTAATTGCGTTTAGCTTAGCTGGTACAAACTTCAGAGCTCAACTGATTAAGCTGAATATGTTTGTCATTAACTTAAACCTAAGATCAATTTTCGCGATCAAAAAACCCGGTGGTAATCAGCTTCAGCTTCGGCGATAGAGCCCCAGAGTCGGTAAGAATTGTAATATCAATTTTATTAGATTGCCAGAGTCAGATTGACATTGACATATAGATTGCGTACAGTATGGCTCCCTGCCGCAGGCCGCTCTCCCGATTTGTGCAATATATGTACAATGTACAGTCATCCTCACGTAAAACATATTTCTAACATAAGAATGTCATAATCATAATAAAATATTACTACCAAATAGACTACAGTGAACGTTGCTTGACTTGCAGTATTACAAAACCAAAACCAACCAAGAAATAATCTTAAATTAGGCTACGGTCGACTTTGCTTGCCTTACGTTATTACAAAACCAAACAAGAAATAATCTGAAATTAGGCTGTGGTTGACGTTGCTTGACTTGCGTTATTACAAAGTCAAACACCAAGTAATCTGAAATTAGGCAGTGGTCGACGTTACTTGACTCGCGTTATTACAAAACCAAACCAAAGCAAAAAAATAATCTGAAATTAGGCAACGGTCGACGTTACTTGACTTGTGTTATGTTATTACAACAGAAACCAACCAAGAAATAATCTCAAATTAGGCTACAATCGTCGTCGCTTTACTTGCGTTATTATAAAACCTACAAACAAATAATTTGAAATGAGTTACGCCGACACGCGCCGAATATTAACCATACCGCGGTTGGTTTCAGCTAGTAGGTTGCATTGCTATATTAATAAGGTAAATTTTAGGCGCTTCTCAGAAATAAATTTGTTTTCGAGGATTTACCCCATTTAAAAAAAATCATAGCAGCTACCAGCCCTTCTAGCCAAGTGTAATTCGTAGCGTAACGAACGTTAGATAGATCACGTGACATTTGTCAATTCGAACATTTAAGTATGAGCTCCACAGTTCAAATTAGCGATCGCTACGCTTTTCCACTTCGCAAACTGCCATTTGGCTAGTACCGCAATATTTTTTCTGTTATATTCATGACCTATAATTATTTCAGATTTTTCGCTTTGTAAACATCGGAAAAATGGGGGGAAATGGTATTTTTTTTGCGGATTGCCTAAAATGGCGGACGGTGATCCTATGAGGAATCCAAACTATCCTAAACAAACTTATCCTAATACTACAATACTAGTCCCAATCACCAATTTAATATTTTCAGTCCCTCAATTTATTATTTTCCTATTATGAAAATAGGTTTGTTATTCAAATCTGCCATATTGTTATCTCGGACACATAATAATAATTTCCAGCAAATCCCCTTCAAATCGCCATTTGGGATGGCGACTTCTCTAAAAACAGATTAGGGACGTGATCGATCATAATATGGGAACGTTATCTAATAATATATATTTATTATTGTAAATGAGGGTACGACTTATTTATCGTATCCATTTCTTTCTTTAGGCATAATTATCTAATAAATAATTGGAATCATTGTTAAAAAAACCTAGGTACTCATACTTTCTTCGTTTTATTCATCATTTGTTAATATTTCGGCCGATATGTTCATCGTAAATTTTTGTTTCTTTCGGAATTATTTTATTCGCCCGTTTCGTCTTCTTCTTTCTTTTTCTTTCAGCCGTTTTCTACCAACAGTATGTTGTATGCCTCCTTCAATTTTTTCTACTTCCTTCGATCTTGTGCAACCTGCATCCAATTTGGTCCTGCTATCTTTTTCACGTCGTCCTTCCACCTCATCTGTGGTTTTCCTCGGGGCCTTTTTTCCCGCCCGTTTCGTGCTACTTTAAAATACCATTTCCTATTCACGCAAACAGTTATACAAATTGTTGGTCGCTGCGACCATGTTCGATGTCGTGATTGCTCGTACAGTGTGGCCACTCCCTGCTTCTCCCTCGTGTCGATCTCATTTCCCCTCTGAGACGAATCAGAAGCAATTTGTATGGCGGCACATACACACACGCTCATTCACGATCTGCACAGACGTTATTGAATATGAATAGTTAACACCGCACGCTATAATCTCAATATCACCACCACCACTTCCACAAATTCTTTCATATTTCTTTGGCACTTATTTGAATAGATTCTGCAAATGTTCGTTTGTAAAGTACTTTAAAGGCAGGCGTCACAAATTAGCATATTTTTCAGGAATCGCTCTAGTAGTCACGTCCATGCAAATAAATCACTAAAGTCATAATATTTTAAAAAGTACGGTTCTATTTGAAAAGTGTGCCATACAAACTTAGTTGAAAATTATAAATTACGTTAGATGGCAGTAAAAAATCCTTATGTCACCTTTTTGTCCTATTGAGACCAGTGTGCGCCGCCGCGACATTTGTAAGAAGTGGCCGAGGTGTAGCGTGGTATTGCATAAAACCTAATGAAAATGGTTGGTCGCGTTCTCAGAGGCCGTTAGTTCTACAATCTGTACTGTGTCTGTACCGCGAGCCTCTTCATTCTTTACGACAAACTCTTCATATTCGTCTCCGCCGTCAGGTGATGCTGTAAATACAACCAACTTTGCGGCTAACTTCGTCGATGAATTTAATACCAACTTCCAGATATAGAATATAGAACAAGATCCTTTTGAGGAAAATATAACAGGTAAATGTGAAGACGAAATCAGCACACGGTCGATTGAGGCCGTCTGCCAACAGGAAATACTCATTGTGCATAAACTCATTGTTTGATTGTTCACTAGGGTTGTCAAACCTTCAATTGCTATCAACATATTTTCATCCTACGTTGGAATATAGATCTAGAGTGTACTCCGCCATGTTGCTCCACTCCGGAATGACTGCAGTCATCAGATGCAGGCCTCCACTTTGGCGTATTGAAAACTCAAGTCACTCAAACAATATCAAAGGCTATATTGCCTTAACGGCTGTCATCTGATCTGATGTCAATAAAAAATAAATAGAAAAATATTATTCTATGGATATTATGACTTCTCCGAGGACTTGATTTTGATCGAATATAAATAGCGCAAAAATAAAAGTTTTTGAAGAAATTAGAAATATACCTATTTCAATTTTATCTTAGCGCAAAGCTGGTAAGACTTTTAAAATATAGTCTTGAAAGAGTTGGCAACCCTAGCTGGGACTATCGATGACTACAAATGACCCAGTGACGCATTTCAGAAATAACGTCACGTGACTATTGTAATCCCGCTATGATATAAATCGCAAATAAAATAAAGTTCCAATCGTTGGACTTCCTTGTCAACTAAAACTTGTAATAGTATTTTATTTGCTTTTCAGTTCTTTTAAAAAGAAGAAAGATAAAAAGAAATGGTATAAAGGAAATGGTATAAAATATAATGAACACCATTGAAATATAACTTTCATCATCATCATCTTATTACATAAAGTGTTTGGCTCTCTCAGCAAAAAATACTACTAAACGCGAAAATAATTAAACATTTACAAATTCAAAAACGTTTGAAATTATAGTATTATAATAATAACTGTGGTGTTTGTGTAGGGATAATATTAATAAAACGTAATAAATTGTAAATTTAAGTAGTCACCCGCGTCGGCATGGGTAGGCCGTGCAATCCAAGGTGCAATCAGTGTGACTAAATACGTTAGTACTATTACTCATACTGTGCTAAAACAATAGGTGCATATCAACATACTTTACAGCATAGATTTTCATGTAAATTGTTCGAGAGCTACTTGAATATGTGTTTACTATACTATATTCTACTACTACAATACTATATTCTATTGAATCATAAATTAAATAAATAAATATTTCTGGACAATTTACACAGCGCAAAGCTTGTGTTATGGGTACTAGACAACTGATAATACTGATAAATGTACTTAAAGACATTTTTTTTTAAATACATACTTATAATACATAGAAAATACCCAGACCAAGATAAACAGACATCTTCATGCACACAAATGTTTGTCTTGTGCGGGAATCAAACCCGCGACCTCGGAGAGTTTTGGGGTGTAAGTGGTTTATTAACATCTTTGAACCAAAGCCAACTTCACCTGCAAGCGGTGCATCCTGCTGACTAACAAACGAAGCTCTGGCGAAAAGAGATAGGGAGCGTTATTGTAAACTACCCGACTGGGGAATGTAACTCTACCTAACAGAATACCGCGGCCAAATAACAATTCCCTTGAGGGTTGTTGTGTTCCTGCGAGTGAGTGAGGTCACCAGAAAGGAAAGAGATGCTGCGTTGGCAGCGGGGGGTGGCGGCGCGCGAGCGATTTTTTATGTTGCGAACGTTAATATGGCTACGGTAACCGCTTCACATCAGGCGGGCCGTATACTTGTCTGCCACCCGACGTAGTATAAAAAAAATATTATGAAGAAATAGTGCCTAAATAACAAATTGACACTTGTATCTAAATTTATTCTGTCATTATAAATTACTTTGTCAGATCCTCGTAACAAATATTCAACAGGTAATAAGGTTTCAATGGTGTGTAAATTATGAGAAGGGTCCCCATTATCGCGTTTTACAAAATCCCCAAAACTGTCCACGTAGCTAGCCGTACCGGGTCCTTCCCACAATTTATTACTAAAATATTTATATTCTGAAGGGTGTTACACAGGTATTCTAATTATGATAACAGGACGATGTAAATAAATAAAATAGTGATGAATAAAACATTCAACAACAAAGGTACAGAATAAATATCTTGGAGTACATCATACTCGTATGTACCTACTTAGTAAGTAGGTACATATTACTTATATACCTACTTAGTAAGTAGGTACATATTATGTACTGTACTAGTACCTAGTAAGCAGTTAAGCACTACTTAATTAGATGTTCTTTACGAGCTCTGTAGTTAAATGGTTATCAATGGCCATTTTCACTCCGAGGTCGCGGGTTCGATCCCCGCACATGACAAATATTTGTGTGCATAATCTGTTTGTTTTGGTCGGAGTGTTTTTTTACAAAAATATAATATCAGTAATCTAGTACCCATAGTACAAGGTTTGCTCAGTTTGGGACTAGATGGCCGTGGTTTATTTGCCCGGAATATTAATGTATTTATTTTAGTAGTTTGCTAACACAGAAGTTTTTATACCGCTGAGGTGGCGAACAAGCATTTGACCGGTCTGATCGTAAACAGTTTTCATAAGCAGATCGAACCCTTGGAACATTATAGGCATCGCTCACGCGTTACCGACCTTTACCGACCGTGTAAAAACTTCTGAAATATTAAATAAATATTCCTTGACAGTAGTCCCAAACTAACCAAAGCTTGTACCACAGTATAAGTAATAGTACTCTTGTACTGTGAATGGTAGATAGATAACTGATGTATGTATACATTTTTTTAAATATATAAATACATAAAAACACCCAGACCACGACAAACAGACATGTTCATGCATACAAATATTTGTCATGTGAATCGAACCCGCGACCTCGGAATCAAAGTAGGCATTGCTAACAATTCGACCACCGGGCACGTCAAATACTTCACGCCTTTCTTGAAGAATATATATATACTCTTCTATTATAGTTTTACTCCAGTGGGAAAGCCTCGACAACGCAACGATACATATTTTATTTCACGAATAATATTACTTCCAATGCGCATGAATTCCCTACTGATAGTTACGCGAGTCAGCGCCTGTGGGAATCATATCGAACATCTAAACACAACCAATTGTACAATCAGTAAAATACACAAAGGGAGACAAAGTACCGAGTGTTAGCTTAGGATCATAAGGCCCAAATTCGTCTGTCGTTACTCAAGCCTCTATATGCCTGAGCGTCTGGATACGAGACAATGTGACACCAATAAATCCATGTGAGGTCGGACTTGGGATTTTTACAATAAATTGTACTTTACGGTGAACTGAAATTATTGCTGCCTATCGGTTCTTTAAGATCTAAAGTATTGAAATGTCCATATTAACAAAATAGTTAATTGTTAATGATGACCAGTTTAAAACGTCTATTTGTTGAAAAAGACCAAAACGTAATTGTTATTTTTTTATTAATGTCATCTAACCATGTTGTGTTGTGTTACAAACGAAGCTCTGACGAAAAGAGAATATTTTTTTCAAATTATAGACTGTGACTGTGACGAGAATCCACCAATATAATATGACTATGGTAGGTAGTGGTTAGAATATCATGTTAACTTATCTGCCACCCCGACGTAATATAAAAAATCTAGTAATTTATGTAATGACTAGCTGTTACCCGCGGTTTCGCCCGCGTGGTCCAGGGGAGCTGCCATTGATTTGTATATATTTTTTCTTGCTTGCTGCTGTATTCGGTAAGGTACTTTCCCAGTCGGTCAATTGACAAATACGCTGTACCATACCACTCTTTCGCCTATTTCGCTACACGATAGGGTGCACCACGTGCAGCTGAGCCTGGCATTGGCTCTAAAAAACATTTGTTTGCTTGGTTGTTTAAAAAAATCATGTTAACAATTAGGTTCCATTCGACGTGAAAGAAGAACAAATGATTATAAACTGATTTTTTCTCGTGGGAATAAAATGTTTTTCCTTTATAAAAAGTAAGTAGCCTATATCATTCTCCAGACCGGAAACTATCCTTGTTAAAAAATCATGTCGGTACTTAGGTTCCCTTTTGACGTGAAAGAAGGACAAATGATTATAAACTTTATTTTTTCCCGTGGGAATAAGATGTTTGTCCGGAATAAAGTACTCTTTATCCTATGTCACTCTCCAGGCCTTAAACTATCTCCAAAAAACATCATGTCAATCCGTTTGTTATTGTCGACGTGAAAGAAGAACAAACAAACAAACACACTTTCACATTTATAATTTTAGTATGGATTAAAGTTAACCTGACCACACACTTAAGTACCATTTATTAAAAGTTAAAAATCTAGGTCAATTTGATAAGCTCTTATTTAGTTTCATCGCGATGTCTGGAATATGATGTTGCAAGTAAAATTTAACCCACTTCTCAGTGTCCGATCGAGTTGAAATTTGGTACACTCGTTTCATTCCAATATGGGGTGAGCGCCCCAAAATGGCGATTTATAATGTCCACGGCAAAACGTTGCAAGTGAATTATTTAGTCTTCTTCTATTAGCAATCAATAAAATCTTTTTTATTTATACTAATTCTATTCTATTTGAAAACAATTCATTGTTATCAAATAGAATAGAATTCTATTTGATAACGCATTTCTTCATAATATATATTTACGTTTAAAAAGTACATTGAAGCAATTTTATGCTGTTTTCTGGTACATATTTAGTAGAAAACTGACCAGAGGCAGTTTTATTCTCGTAATTAAATTGTAGTCAAAATTCAGTTTCGATCCATTCTCATTCACAATATGAAACTGCAAAGGTTAATTAAAGTGGGATTATAACGAAATATGACCAAAAATTAAACAAATTAAGAATGTTATTTTGCTAGCAATAAAATTGATATATATATTTTTTAATTTATTTTATGAACCACAAACAGGTTTACAATACATATTGATTTGTGATAATATTAAATGACAAACTCATTATAAACCCAACGTAATGGTTACAAATTATTTCTATAATTTTTTAATCTTTCAGTGAATCCCAATTAACGTCAACGTTTAGTAACGTAACTTACTACCTGGAAAACTATAAAAGAGATTTATAACATCACAGTCTACATAATTATTGTGGAATGCAAGTACACTAAATGCACATATGAAATGTTATATTATAAATTTGTATACCTACGTAGATTGGGGTGGTAATGAAGTTTGAGGTATATGATTGTATGTGTATGTGTATGCAAATATGTATGTATGTATCATAACTACGTTTTTATTATTTTGTGTATCAATAAGAATATAATTATAGCTTATGTATTTAAAAAAAAAAATCAAAATTCAAAATATCTTTATTCCTTGGACTTTATAAAGCACTTAGAAACGTCATACGAATTAAATATAAGAATATGTATAAATCATTACTACTCTAAATCCGCAGAGCTTAGATTCACATTCATCACACTATCTTGAATGTGAAAGTGAATTTAAGTGCCAGTTCCGGCGACGGGGCTTCTTGAGAAGAACTGGCAAGAAACTCAAGGCCGACTCTTTTAATTGCCAATATCGTTACATTAAATACAAATACAATCATTAACATAACATAACAAGAGCAATTCATTTCCAAATACTTTTATCATTTATGTAATCCGAGATACAATAGTAAGCCTTTTGACATAGTCTAGTTTTGATATATTTCTTAAATTTACCCATGGATAATTTAAACGCGTCGTTTGGAAGTTTATTGTAGAAGCGTATACCTGGGAACGAGTTAGAGATTTTATGGAGCCTAGTAATATGCATAGCGAGTTTGTTTTTATTTCTTAAATTTAATTGATGGAGATCACTGTTTTTTCCTAAATTTGGTTTGATTTTTATGAACGTAAATATTTGGTTTATAAAATTCTTGTAATGATGCAATTCTACTGTATGCATAAGCCGACAATTCACAAACATAAACCGGGGATACACTTATGAGTGCTACCTCTATAATAATTAATGAATGAAATCAAATATATAATTTTAGTCAATTCACAATTCAATCTCGATTCAGCTTACATTCTATGATCGTAAAATAATTACGAGAATAGGCCTTCAGCATTAAAATGGCATGCCATGAGAAACAAAGACGAGTAAAAGTAGTTACCCCCTAGTTCACTGCAAGTAATTCGTACGTTGCGATGAAAGTTTTAGTGTTTAAAATGAACTTTTTATTAAGTTAGTTTTGTACAAACTTAAATTGATTTTTTGTTGGTCTTTAGCTAAATTGAATTGGAATAAAATTGCGTATGACTAACAAACTCTAACATAATTTAGTTATAGAAAGAAATTGGTTCACAGTGTTTACACAATAATTTTTTTGACGAATTGACTAGCTCGGTGGTCGAATGGTTAGCAAAGGCTAGTTTGACTTCGAGGTCGCGCACTTCGCACTTGTATGTATATATTTACAAGAAAAAAATAAGTATGATATCAATTAACTAGTTAGTACCCATAGTACACGCTTGACTTAGTTTGGGACTAGATGGACGTATGTAATTTTTCCAGGAATATTTTTTTATACTACGTCGGGTGGCAGACAAGCATACGGCCGGCCTGATGTGAACCGGTTATCGTAGCCATATTAACGCTCGCAACATAAATATATCGCTTGTGCGCCACCACCCCCACTGCTGTTATTTGGCTGCGGTATTCTGTGAGGTGGAGGAAGGTATATTTTTATTTATTAATTTTCTCTACAAAGACATGATGAATTGACAGGAATTTTGTGATGGTTCATCAACATTGGGGTGTAAGTGGTTTATCAGCATCTTTGAACCAAAATCAACTTCACCTGCACGCGGTGCACCCTGCTGACTGACAAACGAAGCTCTGGCGAAAAGAGAGGTAGGGAGCGTAATTGTAAGCTACCCGACTGGGGAATGTACCTCCATCTCACAGAAAACCGCAGCTAAATAACAATTCCCTTGAGGGTTGTTGTGTTCCTGATGACATTGGGGGTGGTGGCGCGTGAGCGATGTTTTATGTTGCGAGCGTTAATATGGCTACGGCAACCGCTTCACATCAGGCGGGCCGTATGCTTACCATCCACCCGACGTATTATAAAAAAAAAAAAAAACAATTTGGCCTTTACCACAGCCACATGTGGTAAAGGCTTCACCGATTTTATTATCGAGTGTAGTGCGAATTTGATCGATCCTTCTATCGGGTTTCTCCCTCGCGGGCGTTTTCATTCGACCTTGTAGTGACAATAAGTTTTTCAAAGTTGTAACTACCTACTTTTCCGCGCAACATGGCTGACAGTAATTTGAGAATTTACTCAAGGACTCATTGTAAGCAAATGGATGACAGCCTGGTTGAGTTACTTGAATATCGATAGATTTGTTCTAGCTGTTCACGGACGTCTGCAGTCATGAGCTCTTAGAGACCAGCCCCCTTACCACCAACTCTTATTGCGATTCAATAACTGAAAAAATGCTTATTCATACCAATAAATAAGCAACTCTATTCTATTTGAAATAGAGTCGCTTATTCATTGGTATGAATAAGCATATCGCAATATGAGTTGGTAGTAAGGGTACAGGTCTCGCGCCGTACATATGGAGAAGACTAGTCTTCTGCAGACGACAAGTCTTCCCTTCCAGTCATCCATAGTGCGTCCTACTATGTATTCTCCATAAGCATTAACCTTTCGCATGCCGCGGTCCCATGGTGGGTACAGCGTTGGGGCCGATATGTAACAAAATACGGGACAGAATACAGCCCTGTCTTACGCCTTTTTGGAAACTTGAAAAGTTCAAATGTAACTGTGCCAATTTGAGCGACACCGTGGCTGTTGTGGCACAAAGTACCAATGCGACTAGATGACGTGTCACACCCAGCTCCATCAAAACCATCCAAATTTGGGCCCAATCTACTCCAACCCAATACACACCAATGATTCGTTGACAACCCTCATTCATCCCACTCCAGGGATACGGGTCTCCCCTCAATCGAAGAGGTTCAGAGTATACACCGCCACGCTGCTCAACTGCGGGTTGCGGAGGCCAGTGTTTTCAAGCCGCCTAAAGGCGACTGCCTTGGCTTAACGACTGTCATCTAACGACAAAAGCCGACCGACGGATTAACGTGCCCTCAGAAGCACGGAGGAGCTCGAGATAAATAAACCAAACCCATCCAAGGACAGGCTGCGGCCGACGTTGCTTCACTTTCGTGTTCGATTAGACTGACACGCACAACGATGCCATCTAGCTCCTCACCGATGACTACATAATAAGAAATAAATCATTTCACAATTTAAAAGTTCCTTTGTGAATAGGTTATATACCACAAACGTACTTTCGTAATCGCAGTGCCGCGTGGCAGCCCTAGCGATCGGTTTCACATTGGACTCAGAGGGGAGGTGAGGTCGTCTTGTGAGAGCGGTAGAGAAAGGCCATACTGTACATAGTACTATTACTTATACTGTGGTATGGTATGTCAGTACACTGATTACGTCACGTCACCCCCGGCGTCGTAGCTCGTAATTTAACGTGATACATAAATCTAACGTAACGTAGATACATAAGCCGACTTTACTGAAACTAATAGATCTTATACAGGGTAAATTGTATCAGGAATGGCGTACGTATTGAGATGAAAGGAGCTGTTAATTTTTTACGCAAGTCGATTTGGAAGGGATCCATTTTCATTTTTTGATGGATAAAACTAAAATCTTCAGATTTTAGCAATGTAAGGGAATTACAGCGGCCAGAATTGAAAGAAAGGCAGAGATATGGGAGGGGCTCAGATGCTTCATGTTTTTAGGGTTCCGAACCTCAAAAGGAAAAACGGAACCCTTATAAGATCACTTTGTTGTCCGTCTGTCTGTCTGTCTGTCTGTCTGTCTGTCTGTCTGTCTGTCAAGAATTTCTATGTCGAGAATGCGTGGAGGTATTAAGCTGAAATTTGAACTGTATACTCAGGTCTACGGTCCCATGAAGTTAAAAAAAAATCAAACTGCTAAGTTTACGTAGAAAAAAGTTACGGCCGTTTATTCAGCAAAAAAAGCATATTTCGACACACTCAAGGGAATCAAAACCTATAGGGTACTTCCCGTTGACCTAGAATTATGAAATTTGGCAAGTAACATCGTTATAGACTACAAGTACAGGAATAAATCTCAAAACTATACATTTGTAAATAGATCTTAAAAAATAGGGGGTCTATATTTTTTATATGGTGTCGAAATTTCAAATTGAAACTACTAGTTCAAATGGGGTATCATATGAAAGGGCTTGATGTACACATTGTAAATATATTTTATTTATTTTTTTCGACGCATTATTTCTTATTTATAATGAAAAATATCAAATTTAATAATGATACTTCGTACCTACGGAACCCTCGGTGGGCGAGTCCGACTCGCACTTGTCCGGTTTTTATTTTCTTCATTTACTACGTCGAATGAGATACAAGCATACGGCCCGCCTGATGTGAAGCGGTTACCGCAGCCTGTAACATTTCATATGCAGACGGGCCATAGGCGAACATTCTGGCAGTAAAAATCAGCTATAAAGCGCTGACTTAATACATACGCATACGCGTATACATATGCGGTACGCACAGAAAGAAAAGGAAAGTGAATTCACTGGAAAACATATTATCAACAACTTTTGGATAATTGTTTGTGATTTGGGGTGTAAGTGGTTCATCAACATCTTTGAACCAAAGCCAACTTCACCTGCACGCGGTGCACCCTGCTGACTGACAAACGAAGCTCTGGCGAAAAGAGAGGTAGGGAGCGTAATTGTAAGCTGCCCGACTGGGGAATGTACCTCCGCCTCACAGAATACCGCAGCCAAATAACAATTCCATTCAGAGTTGTTGTGTTCCTGCGAGTGAGTGAGGTCACCAGAAAGGCAGGGGATGCTGCGTTGGCAGCGGGGGTGGCGGCACGCGAGCGATATTTTATGTTGCGAGCGTTAATATGGCTACGGTAACCGCTTCACATCAGGAGGGCCGTATGCTTGTCTGCCATCCGACGTCGTATAAAAAAAAAAAAAAAGATTAGCGCTAATGTCTTGACGTGACGGTAAGTGGCTCTGATCCGGAGGGGCAACTAAGTGAATGTCAGGCAATTACCTTGCTTACTTGCCATATTGGAGATAGGTAGAAAGAATCCGTAGGTAAAAATATCTTATGTCGCGTCCAGACACTTGCCAAACAACGACCAAACAGCATACAACAAATACTACCGTGTGTTTACTGTTTGTGTTTGTTGTTTGTGTATCTGTTTGGCAAACACAGGTGTACTGTGTTTGCGGCAAACACCAAGCGTGTGATGCAATGTCTGTGCTGGGTGTTTGCTGTTTGGCAAGCGTATGGACGCGACTAGACCGCAGCTCGCAACAAAAAATATAGCTCGCGTGTCGCCTCCTCCGCTCCCAATGCGACACGCAGCAACTTCTTCCTACATGGCGACCTTAGACCTTACTGACTTGCAGGAACAAAACAACCCTCAAGGTAAGTGGACGTACTACCCTAATCGGGCAACTTATAAAATACGCTATGGCATACCTCTCATTTTGCCAGAACCTTACTTGTTAGTCAGCAGGGTGCACAACGTGTACGTGAGGTTAGCTTTGGTTCAAAGATATTGATAAACTACTTGCACCTTTATATATTCTACTTTATTTAATTTCTAATAATAATAACAGTTCTGAATTCTGAGTTCCAGAAACCCCGAAGTTCACAAAATAAGGAAATACTTATAACTTTCACTATTATTATCTTTAAATAGATTCGAACTAGGCCGGAAAAACATTTTCTATTATTTTTTATATTTATTAGGATTTTTGACGTGACAACGTCTTATAAATTGGTTAGCCGGGTGACACTTCAAGAAACTGGGTCACGTTATGCGCTTACAATGAGAGCGAGTGAAAGGCGCGTGCCTTTCACTCGCTCTCATTGTAGGCGTGTCGTGGACGCGTGTCCCTTCTAAGAGCGAGAGAGACAGACATAAAAAGTGAAAGGCATGCGTCCCTTCCACTCGAAAACATTTTGACGTGACAACGTCTTATAAATTGGTTAGCCGGGTGACACTTCAAGAAACTGGGTCACGTTATGCGCTTACAATGAGAGCGAGTGAAAGGCGCGTGCCTTTCACTCGCTCTCATTGTAAGCGTGTCGTGGACGCGTGTCCCTTCTAAGAGCGAGAGAGACAGACATAAAAAGTGAAAGGCATGCGTCCCTTCCACTCGAAAACATTTTACCACTCAAAGTCGTTGTCACGTAAAACTTTCGCCCGTATACCGACTTTACAGGCAACCATTTTTTTTTTACCACTCAAAGTCGTTGTCACGTAAAACTTTCGCCCGTATACCGACTTTACAGGCAACCAATTTTTTTTTAACACTACGTCAGACAAGCAGGGTGGCAGACAAGCATACGGCCCGCCTGATGTGAAGCGATTACCGTAGCCATATTAACACTCGCATCATAAATTATCGATCGCGCGCCGCTCTCCTTCCTTTCTGGTGACCTCACTCACTCGCAGGAACACAACAACCCTGAAGTGAATTGTTATTTGGCTGCGGTATTCTGTGAGGTGGAGTTTACACACCAAAACTTATACACCAAAAGATGTTGATAAACTACTTACCTACACCTTTATACGTATGTAAATGAACAGCACCGCAGGAATTTTTTCCGAAAGTGAACATCGTATTTGTAATCAAACGCGCCTACTTATCTTTTTCAATTATTTGTTTCATAAAAAATAAAAAAATAAAATTAAAATTGAAAAAATTAATACACACCCTATGTAAGCAATGGCGCCTAGACTAGAGCCGTAATCAATGCTGTAACTTCTGCCGCCATTTGATGTGAATGAGCCACCACGCACGAGCCCGCAACAATGTAACTCATTGATAGATTCATGAAACTGGTACTGATACGTAAAATCTTCGTGATTGTTTCATAAAAAATGGTAAGAAAATTAACAGAACACGAACACTACCGTAAGGCCACATTCGCACGAGCCTTTAAAAAACGTTGCGTTAAAACTCGGCGTTGGCGCTTTTATAACGTTCTCGATGTGACTGTTCATACGAACGCTTTAAAATCACTCTTGTTTCATTTCTCGCTTCAGTAAGACGTGGAAATGGTTTCTGCTATAGTACTAGCAATAGCGATTTGTGTTGCTAGAAGACGAAAAAGAAAGCAAAAGGCATTTTGGGTTCATCCTCTGAATGAACTGAGATACATAAATGGACAGTTTGTGAGACTGTATGAACAATTGAGGCAATACCCCGATAATTTTTTTAGTTATTTTCGAATGTCTATTACATGGGCCTCGATTAACACTTCAAGATACCAACATACGTTTGGCGATACCACCTGTATAACGACTAGCTGTTTCACTGAGACTAAAACAATAAATGTAAACTTACAAAATCATTTTTATTTATTAAAACTTAAGTATTTTAACTAAATCATAATAAATTTTTAACAATCATCGGGAGACATGTAAATTTCTTCTCTAACTCCGCTCTGCTAACATAAACACAAAAGAAACACGTCCGACTGTCGAGCTAGCGCGCGGCGCACTGAGTGACAGTGTTGCAAAAGTGAAAATTTTTAAATCAGTAAATTTGCCTGCTAAAAATCGGGAGAAATCGGGAGATTTTTACTCGGAATAACACAAGAGTTAAAAGACAGATTTATTATGATATAGTACTGTAATTAATTCTATTAACGATTTTCATCTTCATACCACTTCTTACTGACTATTTTTACCCGACTGCGACAGAAGGAGGGTTATGTTTTTCGAGAGTATGTATGTATGTATTTATATAAGTATGTATAATTGTTTGGCACGCTCTGCAGCCTGAACGGCTGGATGGATTATAACTTGAGAGGTGTCGTTAGATTCGTATTTGCTGTGAGAGTGACATAGGCTACATCAAATATAAAAAACCGGACAAGTGCGAGTCGGACTCGCCCACCGAGGGTTCCGTACGTAGGATCATTATAAATTTGGTATTTTTCATTATAAATAAGAAATAATGCGTCGGAAAAAATAAATAAAATATATTTAGCAATGTGCACATCAAGCCCTTTCATATGATACCCCATTTGAACTAGTAGCTTCAATTTGAAATTTCATCCCCTATAAAAAATATAGACCCCCTATTTTTCAAGATTTAATGACAAATGTATAGTTTTGAGATTTATTCTTGTATTTGTAGTCTATAACGATATTACTTGCCAAATTTCATAGTTCTAAGTCAACAGGAAGTACCCTATGGGTTTTGATTCCCTTGAGAATGTGTCGAAATATGCGTTTTTTGCTGAATAAACGGCCGTTTCTTTTTTTATTAAAAACTTAGCAGTATGATTTTTTTACAACTTCATGGGACCGTAGACCTGATTATACAGTTCAAATTTCAGCTTGATACCTCCACGCATTCTCTAGTTATAGGGTCTTGACAGACAAACAGACAGACAGACAAACAGACAGACGGACAGACAGACAGACAGATGGACGGACAACAAAGTGTATAAGGGTTCCATTTTTTCCTGTTGAGGTACAGAACCCTAAAAAAATCAATATGGCGGCTGTGAGCCGCAAAATTGTCGTTGCAGTAATTTTTTTTTCTTCTAAATATATCGATATGGGTATCAAATTATAGGCCTCGATGACCTCGATGATGATTTCAAATATATATTTGATATGTATTAGTTTTAGCCTGCGGCTTTGCTTGTTTGAAATTATATTATAGTTACGCGTGATTAATAAATCTGTTCTAGGTGCAGTCGGGTTTTTGATTTTTTAAATTAACTTATAACTTGTTGTGAACATTTTTTCATCAATATTAAAATTAAAGCAACTTTGATTCTCCGATACATCTTTTTGTATGTATGGAATTTCCCCCATTTACCTACCAAACAATAATAAACTCTGTTATAACAGGCATTTCGGTGCAATTTGTTTTGCGTATGCTGCGGTATTGAAGGGCCTTGCAAGGAAGGAAGGGGTATCCCCGCAGCCCGTGCATTGATTTAATTTTACCATGTTACCTTTGGTGTTGCCCTGTATAGAATAATATTTTTAATTGTCACTTTAGTGAAAAAATCAGAAATCGGGAGATGGGGTCACTAAATCGGGTTATCGGGAGAGAATAGTCGAAATCGGTAGATCTCCCGATAAATCGGGAACTTTTGCAACACTGCTGAGTGAAGCGCTGGCGTTATTTTACCGCTCGTGTGAATAATAATACGAAGTTTCATATGATCTATTCCCTTTAACGCCTAACGCCCAGCGCTCAAAATGCAACATTGCTCGATAAAAAAGCGTCGCGTTTTAAAAGCGCTGTCGTATGAACATATACTTGAAAATGCATTTGTTCTATTTGAACGCTTTTTTAACGGGCGTTAAAAAAGCTCCCGTGCGAATGAGGCCTAACACTACAGATTTTCAAAAAGTATCTCGGTTAAAATCAAAATTAGAAAACAACACTTATAACCAGTATTTAAATTTTTTAATGTTCGAAATTGCACACATTCCCACCACTGCGTCTCCTGTGTAGCCAGGATTAACAGCGGCGACCGCCAAAAAAGGCAACGAACAGCGCAGTCCATTTCAGTCCCGGGTAGGGTTGCCAACTTTTTTTACAAGAAAAACAGTATATTAAAAGCTGCGTAGTAAAACAAACAGTATACTAAGGTCCAGTGCATGCGGAGCAGTACAATAAACAGTGCTATGGTCAAATTAAGTTTTTTTCAACAGTAAAGCACAGAAAACAGTATAATACTGTTTTTAACAGTATGGTTGGCAACCCAAGTCCCGGGAGTAAAACTACGGCTGCCTTGGAACTCACAACGAATTTAATCAAAAGAAATTAGTAGGAATAGGAAGCATTTTTTAGTTTTTGAGATAACGAAATTTGGTTAAAAAATAACCTGCTAAGTGCGAGTCGGACTCGCGCACGTAGGGTTCCGTACCATTATCTATAAAAACGGCAAAAATCACGTTTGTTGTATGGGAGCCCCCCTTATTTTTATTTAATTTTTTATTTTTAAAGTGAATATATAACTAAATATTATGTGAGTATTTCAAGCGTCTACCTATTACCGTTATCAATTGCGAGCAAAAACGAGAAAAAAAAATCACGTTTGTTGTATGGGAACCCCCTTAAATATTTATTTTATTCTGTTTTTTAGTAGTTGTTGTTATAGCGGCAACTGAAATACATCATCTGTGAAAATTTCAACTGTCTAACTGTCACGGTTCATGAGATACCAGGCTGTATCTCATGAACCGTGACAGTTAGACAGTTGAAATTTTGACAGACGGACGAACGGACGGACGGACAGCGGAGCCTTAGTAATAGGGTTCCTTTTTACCCTTTGGGTACGGAACCCTAACAATAGCAAGATCACATTTCGAGGCATCTGCAACGAAATACATGAGAGGAAAAAAATAGTGTGTGGCTGCGTTACGGACACGCCGTGTGTTGTACGTGAATACGTTACATGCACTAAAATTATCTCAAAATGGCAGCGCTTTCCCCTGCCTCGCACGGGATGTTCCATAGTCCTTAAATTCTATGATCTTTCATCTATCCAATGGTGTGATTGAATTTTGAATGGAGGTGATAGATATGTAGCTGCAACAACAACAAACTGTATCCCCCCATTTTGTTATCATTCCTTTTTTTAAAATTGCATCCCTGAGGAAGCAATTTTAAAGACATATTCACGTCATGACTTTAAAAAACCCACCATAATTTCATCTCCCGTTCAAAACAACACATTCAAAATGGACGAGAGCGACGTATGTACAAAGTATAAAGACAAACAGTACCTTTAGCGCGATAATAAATTTATAATTTCAACAATATAACATTAACACAAATAGAATTCGCATTTGCTGTTGACATTGCCGACGTGAGTTTAATTTCCTGTCGTGGAAATCACGGCAGGTAATGAAAGCGCGAACGATAATGAAATAACATCCGATTCGTCAAATCGCAACATTTTCATTACAGCAAAACCTTTGTAAGACACTCGTATCTGAACAATCTTGGTTACGCGGCAATAGGCGGCAACCGTTATTAAAACTGTCTTTTGTGCGTGCTGATGGCAACATCTTTACGACTCATAGATAATTTCCTTTAGGGTTCCGTAACAGAAAACTGGGCAGCTTAAGCCATAGCAGATGTTGCTTTTATGGTTTAAAATATTTATTTCTCAAAAACAGAATATAGTATTCATTTCCATTGAGAAACACTAAAAAACATTAAAATTGTACAGACGATCGCATGGATCGAGAAACGTAGCGGTGGTACCTATTATTATTAATTAGATTTACAATATTTAGAAATTGTACTTAAATAATATCTTCAAAAGTTTCATAAGTCACATCTTAACATCCAGGTAAAATTTTAGCATCGACGATTAGCATTTTTGCGATTGCATCCATGGTGTATCGCATTTGGAAACTTGTTACTTTTACAAAAATGCTTGCATCCAGCACCCGAAAGTAGTGTGGGGTGTAGCAATGTAGTGCTCAGTGCGAGATTTTTGTACCTGTTCGGTCATGTCAACGTAAACAAGCCGATCAAATAGAAAATAACTATCGTGTTGTGAATTTATAAGACGCGTGTTACATATCAATATTATGTGGCATACTTGCTCACATTTTGAAATGAGCAACCCGGCTAATTTGAATATGTAAATCGCGTCTGGTAAATTCACATATTGATATTAAAGTAGACTATTGAGAAAAAGTTTCTGCTTTATCTCAATTTAGTCGACTTGTAATAAACACGTTCGAATGTGACCAAAAACTCGCACTAAGCCCTCAGACCAAATAGCTCATGTTCAGTCAGTAGCTTTGTTTTGATCGGCGTTTGTAGATTAATCTGTAAGATTGTGAGGATGTATGGATTTGTTGTTGCGAGCGTTAATATGGCTACGGTAACCGCTTCACATCAGGCGGGCCGTATGCTTGTCTGCCACCCGACGTAGTACGTAGTATAAAAGAAAAAAAAAAATTTTTTTTACTTTTTCACGGGTATACGGCTGAACAGTTTGATAAAAGGACAATGCCCATTCGTGTATGGAAAAAAGTACTGATAATAAAATTGTTGTGTCATCACTAAATAACATTCACTTAGTTCTAAATCGTCACTAGATATGTTCTAGAAAGTTTGGAAGGCATTGGTTGCCGGAGTTCCGAAATATTTAAGAAATAAAATGCGTTTGATTTTAGGTTATGTGCGACCATACCACAGAATAAGTACTAATAGACCTACGTAACCGTACATCCAGCGAATTAGCAGTATCAATTTCAAGTTAATTATTGTTAGTACTATATGAAGTCGGGTTTTAAAAACGCAAAACACACAATGATATAATAATTAATCCTAATCGATATTATTTGATTCACGAATCAATAAGAAACCCCATCCCTATCTTGTGACATATTTATGGTAGTGTTGCCAATTTAGCGATAATTTCACTAGAATTGGTGATTTTTGTTTAAGTGTTATCGACAGAAAAAAGATTTTACGACAGAATCGTCAGATAGAAGCGGGTACAGGTGTATGGCCTGAATGGTAATGTGGTATAAATGGTGGTATAAATGTGTAAAACACTGGTTTTAGCGATTTCCTAGCGATTTTAGTTAATTCTTGGGACTTGCATTTATAGATGTTGGTAACTCTCATTAGTCTTTTAGATCGGAAGTCAACAATAAACTTAAATATTCTGATAAACTTATCCCCGAAGAGAAGTTGTATGAAAACCTACTGTAAAATCTATTTTTTATTTTAGAACTTTGACAGTAAACTTTTTCCTAAGACACAACTAATTACCTAAGAGTACTGCCCGTGGTCAATCTCCTTTGGCATAAATATAGAATATGTCCTGGATTGACACATAGTGTACAAAAACAGTTGCAAAGTGATAAAAACGTTGACATACAATTTGTAAAAAGGCATACACATCCATACATACATAGTATACTTTTTGTCCAGGTACTGTGTTCCGCGGGGCAAAGCCGTGGGAAAAAGCTACTTAATAATATTACCTGTACAATAGAGCTTGGTCACAGCATAGTAATAGGTTGTATTACTATGCTGTGACCGAGCTCTACACACGCACACAGCCAAGCGTTTTGGTGCGCCGCGGCGCCGCGCACCAAGTTTTGGTGCGCGGCGCACCAAAACTTCCTGAGCGGTCGTGTAAATGACGCTTGGCTGTGTGCGTGCGCCGATTTGGGCGCTAGTATGAAGTCAAACTACTGGTTGTATTACTATGCTGTGGCTCGGTCGTCGCGTCGTTTCTTTCCGTTTTGTCATATCAAGTGATGAGATTGTCGAGTAATTAAAATAGCAATTTATGAACAGAGAGCATTATATGGAATTGTTAATTGACCTAAACCACTCTGAACGATTGATCTTACCTCGGCATCCTTCAGAAGAAAACAGATTTTTCCAAAATAATGTAAGTAAAGTGACATTAGTATTAGACAATAGTATGATCATTAGCATAATGGCGACGTACAATTAATAAATTTGTAGAATATTGTGACATAAAAATAGAAGATTATTAAACAAAAGGTACGGACCGCGGAGTCTGTAGATTGTAATTATTATCAATAAAAGTAACAGTAAGTGACATGTATTGCTATGTAGCTAACATATTTGATAACAGATATTGTTAAGAGATGAGTTTATATTGATATACTGGCCGACATCTTCTCGGCGTGTTTAGGCAAATGCAAATTTTCCCATAAAAGAGATCTAGCTATGATACAAGAATTTCTCGTTTAGTGATATAGGATTCAATAAATAAATATTCCTGGACAAATTACACATGGCCATCTAGTCCCAAGCTAAGCAAATTTTGTATTATGGATACTAGATAACTGATATAATACTTAAATACATTTTTTTTTAATACATACATACATATATATAATATAATATATAGAAAACACCATTTATTATTAGCCTTTTAATATTATTAGCCTTTTAAAACAGCATTCAAGTATATATTTTTGATTTCCGAGATTTGTGAGTTTATAACAACTTTGTAATTATAACTTTGAAGTTGTGACGTTAATTGAATTCCATGAGGTGGTTATTTATAACACCGAAATTAACGCCATTACGACATCCACGGAATACTTATAAATAAGTTACGATTGAAAAAAATCAGCCAAGTGCGAGTCTGTGTATTAGAAGTTACACAAAACTGTATCCACATTACTTGTATGTTATACATATATAAGATAGTTAGAAATAGAATACATATTTTGACGACTGACGTAAAATAAAAGGGATCTGGTATAAAACTATTCAATCGGAGCCTTTAAACCACACTTAATTTGATAACTGTGAACTTAACCATTTAGATTAAGTTCACAGTTATCAAACCAATTTACTATAACTGCTATGAGGCTACGATCTGGACACATTCCATTGAACAAATATTGGTTTATGATGGGCAAGGTACCGTCGCCAAATTGCTCTGAATATGATGTTATCGAAGACGCGTATCACATATTGATGGAGTGTGGTCGAAACGAAGCATTCAGAAGACAAGTTTTTGACAATATACTTTTAATCCAGTCAGAAATAGGAGGTTGTAACAGTATTCTTGTGATTCCAATGTCGGAGTTAGCGAGGCTACTGTATAAATTGATTAGGTTAGGCATCAAACATAGGTAGTAATTAACATAAGGACGCATAACGGAGCGACATAGTGG
Organism: Hypsopygia costalis; assembly: GCA_937001555.2. Taxonomy (NCBI): domain Eukaryota; kingdom Metazoa; phylum Arthropoda; class Insecta; order Lepidoptera; family Pyralidae; genus Hypsopygia; species Hypsopygia costalis. The sequence continues at coordinate 21,779,775 of OW443338.2, read as the reverse complement.
CAAGTGTGACTAAGCTCCTTAAATAGATAGATACTCGTAGATAGTTTATTCGTATTACAGCAGTTACACACGTACAATTACATATAAGCTTTTACAATAGATGACAGAATACACATTGCTGATTGTAGGTGTGTGTTGCAGCAATACAAAGGGGCCATATCTTAGTGGGAATGTTGCAGAAGCAACACACTGATTTTCAGCTATTACCCAGAGGTACGAGTGCGTATCAGTCCAAGTAATGCCAAGTATAAATAATTATTAAAAAAAAATGGTTGCCTGTAAAGTCGGTATACGGGCGAAAGTTTTACGTGACAACGACTTTGAGTGGTAAAATGTTTTCGAGTGGAAGGGACGCATGCCTTTCACTTTTTAAGTCTGTCTCTCTCGCTCTTAGGCGGGCTAACCATGCCCGAGTGGAAGGGACGCGTGCCTCTCACTCGCTCTCATTGTGAGCGCATAACGTGAGCGCGGAGCGTAACGCAGTTTCTTGAAGTGTCACCCGGCTAACCAATTTATAAGACGTTGTCACGTCAAAATATAAATATGAGATGTGCTAAATGTACAAATACGATTATGAAATAGTGAGTGACTAATACAAGTTTAAATATATAAATAAATGTGGAATAATAATAATATACTTATAGATAGCGTAATTAATTTATGATAAACAACAAGTGAAGTGAGATTATAATACAATTTTACGATATTCAATTTACTTAATATTCAAAAATAGTGAATGGATTACATACCCATGCAGTGACAGCAGACCGCTACGACAGGTAACTCTGTGGAATGCCTAATTTCTGTTTATCTAGTAGAAAAGAACTTAAATGTTTTTTAAAAGTAAATGTGTTTCTGATTGGCGGCGGTATGTTGTTCCAACATTTCGTTGCCTGGTAGCGGAAGCTGCCCCTAAATGCAGCCGTTCTGTGATGCTGCACGACTAGACTGGATCGGCGACAAAACCTAGTGCCATATCGCTCTGGGAACAGAGAGAACATCAATTTGGAGTGGAGATATTCCGGATTTGTAAATTTAATAACCCCAAATAACAAATTTGCCAAATGGAGCTGCCTACGCGAGTCCATGTTTAGTAAAGAAGCATTATTTAAAATAGGCGATATGTGAAGAAATATATGAGAAAGAACTCATTGACATCTTGAACACTAACTCCAAATTAAAAAGTGACATGGCTGCCCTACATTTAGAATTTAATTCAATTGTTGAGGAACGGGACACTCTCAGAAACTTAGTTAATAAGTTTGATCGCTGCAGTAATGAGTATGAGATGGCCCTTGCTAGGATCTCCACACTGGAACAGGAGCTTCGGGAGGCTCACTTACAGATCTCACAACTGCAAGAGGACGCACACAACATCACTGTACAGCAAAATATAAGTCTGTTTAGTGAACTAGTGGAGAGTGCCCCGCAGTTGGTTTCTCCTGCAATAGGCAAATGCACTGACACTTTCCAATATCCTGTGGTAGATTTAACTAATGATAGTCAAATTAAGCAACAACAGTCAGTGTGTATGTTAAATTGTGGTACAAACAAACTGAAAAAATATGTGAAAATCAATAGATATATTAAAAGAACACAGAAGTTAATTAAAAAAATAAAGTTTGTATCTAAGTGTGCCAAATCTACTAAAGAAAAGTTACAATTATATGATGATTTAGAAGTAAGTACATTAAAGTTAGAAAATAGTAGAATTAAGTATGAAGCTGACACACAGGCCTTACAATCGAGGATTAATTACTTGACCGAATCATTAAACTCAATTCAAAATAAATATGATCTGTCACAAAAGGAGATTAAAGAGTACTCAGAGGCTGTGGATGATCTCTTGAAATTGAGTAATTACAACGCTGAGCGCTTTGATTCACTCATCAACAACCATCCATGTAACTGCGCTTGCTTTAGTTCTCCACGGCCAGTGTGTGCTACTGCGGTTGACAATAATAATACTGAGACTTTGTGTGATAGCTCACATACTGGTATTAGGACAGAGCAGTCATTAGGTGCATCAATTGATGTAACATGTTGTACACCAGGTGATGCACAAAGTACTATTATGTTTAGTGATAATATTGGAAAAAATATGGGCTCAAAATTGAATTCACTTATTAAGGGACAGTCAGTTGTAAACCATTGCTTACCATCTGCAAATTATGAAGAAATTATGAAAAGAATTTTAAATTTCAAATTTAATAATTATGAAAATCTCATTATTTTAGTAGAAAATAGGGGTAATTTAAACAAAAAGGATTTAATAGATTTTTGTGATTATTTATTATCTCTAGACTTAAGTAGTATAATTTTGTTTACATTCCCCTACTCTAAGAGCTTGTCAGATGCAGAAAATAATCTTAGATATAAGTTGAACAGTGTACTACACACTATAAGTACATATAATGATTGTATTCATTTGATTGATACTAACAGTTTTGTTAGCAGAAATTTATATTATTTGACTAAAGGTAGATATTACCTTTCTGCTAGTTTTAAGCGACAGATAGCACTTTCACTATCCTATTTTTTTGACATTTCAGCCAAAAACTTGGCTACAAAATCCGCTTCTATTGAGCGGACTGTTGACATGGAATTTTCTAATAATGACATTTCTAATCATTTAAATTAACTCATAAGACAACAGAGGTAACAACCTCTAGCACTAATTTATTAAATTCACAATTAATTGATTTAGCAATACAATCAAACAGTAACTATAACATGTCACTATGCCCACAAAAATGTAATAATTACAACACAAATAATAATATTAACCTGGTACATCAAAATATATATTGTATGACTGAGGGCAAGCAACTAGAACTGGAATTATTCATGAACTCTGATAATATTAGTATTATGTGTATTACTGAGCATTGGTTAAAGGGGCATCAGCTCATGTTCAATTTCAGCAACCACCAGGTCGGTAGTTCATTCTGCAGGGTCAATACAGTACATGGCGGGTCGCTAATTTTGCTAAATAAAAAACTTAAATTTAAAGAACGGAAAGATATTGTGTCTCTCTCTGTAGAATGTTCCATAGAACTATCCTGTGTACAATTAGAGCAGTTCATTGTTATATGTGTATATAAACCTCCTTCCGCGGATCTTAATTTATTTTTAGAAATCATGGATGAAGCCCTATGCAAAGTTAGTAACTCAGGTAAAACTATTTTGGTCTGTGGAGATTTTAATATTAATATACTTACTAATACATCTGCATCAAGTAAAATTTTAAGTCTTTTTAAATCCCATAATTTAGTTAACTTATTTATGGAGCCTACTAGAATAAGTGCCACCACGGCTACCTGCTTAGATAATATATATACCGATATTAGTCCAACCCAAAAAAGTATTATTAATAAATTGGATTCTGATCATTCTGGGCAAATGATAAGTATTAAAATAAATAATAAAAATGTTGTCAAGACAAAAATTACTTTTGTGCCAGTAACAGTGAGTCGCTTAGAACGTATGAGAGTAAACCTAACTAGTAACTTACCGTTTTTAGATAATGACTTGGAACCTAACTTGATGTATAATTCATTTTTTAATGCATTTCTTCACGAATTTAAATCAATATTTACTTCCAAGGAAATTACTTTTACCAATAGCCTTGTCTTTGGTGACTGGGCAACCGTAGGTATTTATAAGAGTAGGCAAACTTTGTACATGTTATACTATGAAAGACAATTCAATAATAGTGAAGAATTTAAAGAACATGTAAAATCATATTCGAAAATTTTCAAACGCGTTTGTCAAGTAGCAAAATCTATATTTATTAAATCAAAAATTAGACATAGTAGTAATAAAATTAAAGCCACTTGGACGGTTATCAATGAAGAGACTGGGAAGGGTAGGACAAAGGATTCAGAGTTTAAATTAAGTATCGATGGTCATGTTACCAAGTCAGATTTAGAAGTTGCCAATGCTTTTGAAAGATTTTTTTCTGCTTTCCCTGTCACTTTAACTAGTGCCTTGGGCTCTTCCACCTCCGTTGCAGAGTCATTAATTAAAGATAATGTGCCTGAATTTTATAACGATTTTCATTTCCGTCATGTTAATGGGTCTGATTTAAAAGTTGCATTTAAATCACTTAATATTAAGAAAACGGCTGATCTATGGGGCATTTCCGTACATATTATAAAATCTTTATTTGACATTGTTGCTCCCGCCTTAATTGTGATATTTAATAGATGTATTGATTGTGGTGTGTTTCCTGACTTGATGAAATTAAGCAAAATTATTCCTTTGTTTAAATCAGGTAGTACATTAGACCCCACAAACTTCAGACCAATATCAATACTACCTACATTTAGTAAGATTTTTGAAAAACTAATTCTCGCTCAGTTACTTAATTACTTTAATGAAAATAATCTGCTGCACACTAAACAATTCGGTTTCACTCATGGACGGTCAACATGTGATGCTGGGGTAAAATTACTAGAATGTATATATGAGGCTTGGGAGGAGTCACGGGACGCCTATGGGGTGTTTTGTGACTTATCTAAGGCTTTTGATTGTGTGCAGCATGAAACTCTAGTCAGAAAACTACACCACTATGGTATAAGAGGCATCGCTCTTGATCTTCTTACTTCTTATCTGAGTGATAGGGTTCAGAAAGTAGATGTTAATGGAAAGCGATCACATGGATCAACTGTAGCGATGGGGGTGCCACAAGGCTCTATTTTGGGCCCTTTCCTGTTTCTCGTGTACATTAATGATCTACCTCATCTTGTAAAGAATAATCACGAAATAGTATTGTTTGCAGATGACACTTCTTTAATTTTTAAGGTAAATAGACAACAATCAGAAATTGACGATGTAAACAATGCTCTTTCAAAAATAGTAAACTGGTTAAGTGCTAATAACCTACTTTTAAATGGTAGTAAAACCAAATATGTTAGATTTTTTACAAAAAATGTGAAACAAGTAAAAACCAGTGTGGTGATGGACAATGAGAGATTGGAATTGGTCAATAAGGTTGTCTTCCTTGGGATAACATTAGACTCTAAATTACAATGGGGCCCACATATAGAAACGTTATCAGGTAGACTCAGCTCAGCAGCTTACGCCGTAAGGAAAATACGGCAACTGACTGATGTTGACACTGCGCGTTTAGTTTATTTTAGCTATTTTCACAGCATTATGTCATATGGTTTATTGCTTTGGGGTAGTGCTGCGGTTGTAGACTCAATTTTTGTGCTCCAGAAGCGAGCTATCCGTGCTATTTATATGATGAGTCCCAGGGAGACACTGAGAAATAAATTTAAAGAGATAAATATTATGACATTACATTCTCAATATATTTATGAAAATCTTATTTACGTTCATAAAAATCAAACTAAATTTAGGAAAAACAGTGATCTCCATCAATTAAATTTAAGAAATAAAAACAAACTCGCTATGCATATTACTAGGCTCCATAAAATCTCTAACTCGTTCCCAGGTCAATGTATACGCTTCTACAATAAACTTCCAAATGACGCGTTTAAATTATCCATGGGTAAATTTAAAAGATTTATCAAAACTAGACTATGTCAAAAGGCTTACTATTGTATCTCAGATTACATAAATGATAAAAGTATTTGGAAATGAATTGCTCTTGTTATGTTATATTAATGATTGTATTTGTATTTAATGTAACGATATTGGCAATTAAAAGAGTCGGCCTTGAGTTTCTTGCCAGTTCTTCTCAAGAAGCCCCGTCGCCGGAACTGGCACTTAAATTCACTTTCACATTCAAGATAGTGTGATGAAAGTGAATCTAAGCTCTGCGGATTTAGAGTAGTAATGATTTACACATGTTTCTTATATTTAGTTTGTATGACGTTTCTAAGTGCTTTATAAAGTCCAAGGAATAAAGATATTTTGACTTTGACTTTGACTTTGACTTTGTGACTTCTAGGAGCAACATTTAAACAATATAGACAGCAAGCGTTTTGTACTCGCTGCAGCGCTGTATTAAACGTTGAGTTCTACCTGTGGTTCTACTCAGCAAACGAGGTCCATAAAAAAAACCGGACAAGTGCGAGTCGGACTCGCCCACCGAGGGTTCCGTAGGTACGTAGTATAATTATTAAATTTGATATTTTTCATTATAAATAAGAAATAATGCGTCGAAAAAAATAAATAAAATATATTTTGCAATGTGTACATCAAGCCCTTTCATATGATACCCCATTTGAACCAGTAGTTTCAAATTGAAATTTCGACACCCTATAAAAAATATAGACCCCCTATTTTTTAAGATCTATTTACAAATGTATAGTTTTGAGATTTATTCCTGTACTTGTAGTCTATAACGATGTTACTTGCCAAATTTCATAGTTCTAGGTCAACGGGAAGTACCCTATGGGTTTTGATTCCCTTGAGTGTGTCGAAATATGCGTTTTTTGCTGAATAAACGGCCGTAACTTTTTTCTACGTAAACTTAGCAGTTTGATTTTTTTACAACTTCATGGGACCGTAGACCTGAGTATACAGTTCAAATTTCAGCTTGATACCTCCACGCATTCTCGACATAGAAATTCTTCACAGGCAGACAGACAGACAGACAGACAGACAGACAGACGGACAGACAGACAGACGGACAACAAAGTGATCTTATAAGGGTTCCGTTTTTTCCTTTTGAGGTACGGAACCCTAATAAAAGTATATATATGTATAGTTATGAAACAATGGGTTCTAGGACTTTGATCGTTTATAATACAGGTCGCGCGGCGAGTTAAGATCGCTCGGCAAAAGTAGAAGGGGCATGCGCAGTATTCACTTTCTAGGTCTATTTGGCGGGGCAGAGGAGTGGTGAATCAGTCGCACTTTACCTCCCGCCTCGCGTCCGCGCGTCTCGTGTCTCCTGGGTACTGTTGCGTACAAATTGTTTTTCGTATTAGTAGTACATCGTAGTGAAAAATAAAGTTTTAACACGGCAAGCCAGGAAAATGGTTTACTATCAACACTACCGGATGATTAAATTTTTACTACATGAGGTACACTAAAAGCACTTGCACCTTGCACTTCTAGGTAATCGGAATAATTTTAATTTCGAATGTTATATTTTTTGAACCGACTTGAAAACTTCTTAGTAATAAAGAAAACAAATTGGCGGGAAATCATTTGTCAATTGTTTTTAATCACACATCAAAGTTCTACGTACGCAACGAAAATGGAATTAAGTCGAAAAGATTTTTCGTGAAAGGCGGCCTTCAACTGCCGTCAACGAAAATAATGTGGCTACTGTTAAGCGGCTAATTGAAGAAAACCCGCGGATTATCTAGCGTCCGAAAAAGTACAACTCGTCACCCATCCTGCACATAGCCTCGACCTAGCAACCTGTGATTTCTGTATTTTTCCCAAAATATGCCTTCAGATCTGTGTTCCTCCTGTTTTAAAAAATGGTTCGATCGCATGAAAAAATGTTTAAAATGTAAAGGAGAGTATTTTAAAAAGCAGTAAACATAATATTTTGGTTATAACATGTTGTTTTTTTAAGTTACGCAAAACTTTTAGTGTGACCTACCTATATTATTAACTAAAACTTACTTTTGTTTTTATTTTTCTTGATATACTAGCAATAAATCACAATCAAAAACTAGTGTTATTATAATTATGTTAAGTTACTAAGGGTTAAAAAAAGAAAATAAGGAAAAAAAAATTTTTTTCTTAGTAATTTTGTGCGCGATTGTACACATGCGCCAATTGCCCCCACTAGTTTTACCGAGCGATCTTAACTCGCCGCGCGACCTGTATCACACGTTATTTAAATTGATTGGGATTTTTTCCTTTACTTATACTGTGAAATACTGCTTCTTGCCATGATGCTAGGTAGATTAACGTGAAGTACGTTATAGGTATTGACAAACCCAATGGCTTAGCAATGGCTACTTTTATTCCGAGCTAGCAAGTTCGATCCCGCACAAGGCAAACGTGTATTGCATGAACATGTCTGTTTGTCTTGGTCTAGGTGTTTTTTATTTATACTCGTACTAATATTATAAAGAGATAAAGTTTGTGAGGTTGTTCGGGGTAATCTCTGGATCTACTGAACCGATTATGAAAATAATTTTACCAATAGAAACTTACGTTATTTGTGAGTGGCATATGCTATATATTAAACTTCAGTGTGTTAAAATAAATGACATAAATATAAATCTTTAAATTTTGATGTGTTGATTTGGAAATTTGATTTTTCATAGCTTTCTAAGGGATTGCAGAGCAAGTATTTGATACTAATTTCAACTTGATTTATTTATAATTTTAGTTTTGTTTCTTTTTATTTGTTTTCTATCTCTAATTAAATTTTTATTTGAAAGTATTAAGTTTAGATAGAAATAAAAAGTTGATACCTGAAATCGTTTCTGAGAAAAAGGATCTTGACAGATAGACATACAAACGAACTAATCATAAAGTAGTACTTTTGAGGCCAACGTCATTCATTTTGAATACAAGGCAGCGCGACTTTGCTAGTTTTGATACTTAGAGAGGGGAGAAAGTATCGCACTTCGCCTAAAATAAACTAAAGAACCCTTAACAGTATTTCAACACGTTCTTGACAGTCTCTTTGAGAATAAATTCTCCTTTAAAATATGTGGCTTTCACTGAATACCACATCTCACGTAAAAAGCTCTTAATTAACGGGAGGTTTATATTTGGTGGTGCTTATTTTATTTTTAGCTAAATGAGAAGCGAAGAGAATTTAAGAGTCACAACGTATAGAAACCGCTAAATTGTAATAAACACCGAAATCTATGGAAGGAAGGGCTGTATTTCACATTCTTACTTACGTATTTCTGCTGTTCTGCAAAGTGTCAACATATTCGATCCGCTTAGGAGCATTGTTTTTGAAGCTAATATCAAAATATGGTACCTGCAATGAGTAGAGGGGCAATTCTCGTAATTAAAATTTAGTCAAAATTCAGTTACGATCTAGTCTCGATCTGACATTTGGTATTCTCATATCAAGACATGGAAGTTTAAAGTTTAACTGTAATGTGATTATATCGAAATAGGACCGGAATTTAAATAAACTACGAATAATATTCTACGTTATTCTACGCGTAATAAGAATTGACATCAATTAATGAATAAATTCAAGTATAAAAACTTCTCCTCATTTTCTACAGAAATGTATGTATACGAATAATAGTACACACTAGTCTGACATATAAACTGTGACTCAGGGACTATATATAAACACAACACACAAGTCTTTGCGTCTGTTAAACTCCCAGACGTATTCCTACACATACGTTTAGCAGAACTGCAACAAATGGACTAAAATAAGAGTTGAAAATTAAAGCACATTAAGTTATACTCGACGAGACTTATCCCTGCGGACCGTTAGTTAAAATTGCATCGTTTTGTTACAGACTAAGTACAGTGCTTAGTGGCGTTGGTATTTGGACTGAGTTGGGGAAGTTAAATGAAGTTTGGTGTAATTACTCTCCGAATGGCGGTTAACTTGAGCCGGTTATGGCGACGCTGCCTCCCGTACGTTTGCCACTCTTTTCCCGAGCCTAATCTTACGTAATAATGTAAATGTAAATGTGGTTTGGCTTTGCTTGTCACTTTAAAGTTAATCCAAAGTTGTGTTGAATTGACTTCTTCATCGACATGTTTTTTTTTTATATTACGTCGGATAACAGACAAGAATAAATAGCCCGCCTGCATGTGAAGCTGTTACCGCAGCCATATTAAGGCTCGCAACATGTAACATCGCTCACGCGCCCGCCACCACCGCTGCCAACGCAGCAACTCCTTCCTTTGTGGTGATCTCACTTACTGACAGGAACACAACAACCCTCAAGGGAAGTGTTTTGCAGCTGCAGTATTCTATGAGGTGGAGGGCAGCTTACAAATACGCTGTATCTTAACCTTTTTTTCCCCACGGTCTCCTTTCTATAGTCAGCAGGGTGTATCACATGCAGGTGAGGTACACCCCATGTGGTTTTAAATACCGACAAAAACGTAAAACCTTAATACCTGCGCGAGGAGTTCGCTCGCATGTCAGTCTAATTAACAAGTTAAGCAGAAGTCTGACCGTACGTAGCATGTATAGGGAGTATGATTTCGAGCTCCTTCGTGCTTCGGAGGGCAAGTTAAGGCCCGAACTCCACCTAAGTGTAGATGTGCGGCATACATTACACATCTCTATACATAATTGTATATGCGATATTTTATGTTACGAGCGTTCATATATGACAACGGCAACCGCTACGCATCAGGCGGCTTGTTTTCCACCCGACGTTGTATAAAAAAAACAATATCGTTGTACATCCCGGTCACCAGTCCGAGCTCCAGAATATCCTCGTAAATCCCTTCGCTTGACGCCTGCGGTGCCAAATCGGTGAAAACATATCTAATCTCCGCTTTGGTGGAGTCTGGACCTTAGCCGGTCTCAGGTGTTGTTATAAAATGATGGTCGTTATACCAAGTCTTTGTGCGACCTTTGAGGGCTGGAAAACATTGGGTATATTTGGCCTCCGCCAATCCGCAGTTGAGCGGCGCGCGGAGTGGCGGAGACCAATGTTTGGCGTACATACGCATGATAGAAAATCACAAAGTAGGTGGCCAAAACTACGTCAGGAGTATGGTTGTTAAAATCTGACATTTTAAATAGATAATTAAAAAAAAACGGATTCCAAACATTACTCATAATTTATGTATGTAGATACAGGCTGATGATGATGATGACGATGATGAAAAATTTATGGGACCAATCTGAAAGTATACTCTTTCAAATAAGAAAAGTTTTTTTCAAATCGGTTTATAAATCAAGGAGTAATTAATTAACAAACATTAAAAAAAAGGCGAATTGAAAATCTCCTCCTTTTTAGAGTAGATAAGTAGTAAAAATACAGCTGATGGCGTAGGGAAATTCAAATCACGTGACCACACCAATCACTACAGAACATATCTTATGTTTTTCTATCATGGACGCCTTCGATAATTAATTAATGATGTAAGTAGTACGCTCTGAACGCGAATGTACATAATAATATATGGTACTTGTAGATTAAAGCCTTCCGGGACGGGGGGAGCCCACCACTCATTCCTACCACTGTGTCTCCTGTGTAGCCAGGGGGCCTACCGGCTAAGCTAAAGCCGATTCCCACCGGAATTTTTGATTGCGAAAATCAAACTTCAGCGTAGATTTATGCTACTTGTATTTACCTTAGCTTATAGAAACCTTAGAGCTCTACCAAATAAGCTAAAGTTGTTTGTCAATAACTAAAACGTAAGACCTATGTTGCGAATCAAAATATTCAATGGTAACCGGCTTCAGCTTCGGCGGTAGGGTCCCAGGATTAACAGTGGCCACCACCAAAAAAGACAATGAACAGTGAAGTCCACTGCAGTCCCAGGGGTAAAACTACGACGGCCATAGAACTCACAACGAATTTAATCAGAGGAAATTAGTAGGAATTGCTTTTGGAATTTGACTTCCCCTCTTAGCAATGTCAGTGACAGCAATATTTCAAATAAGGCATTGAGATATATTTAAGCCTATGATGAGCCTATGAGATACATTTAAGCCTGTGATCTGCGGATCTCTTAGATATGTGACCTCCATTATTTCCCTCAGCCCCGCTCCGTAGCCATAGCGCTCCGCAGTCTAAAGGCAGTACCGAAATAAAGTAAAGTTTTTAAAATTCAAATTCTTGCTGAGACACAAAACCATTTTTTTACAATTAACAAAAAGATATGATTAGGCATTATGAGCATAAAAAGAAATTATTACATAATAAAAGCTTTATTCAATTGCTCGGCTGGCAGCAAACAATGGGTGTGACACGATCGTGTCTGTACGTCACGCAAAAACTACCGCCTACATTCACCTAAAGCCGTTTTTTATTGCATCTAAAAGGCTTTATTTCGAGCTTCAACCCACGCAGACCGAATTGTATACAAAATAGCACCATCATAGTGACTTTTATAAATTTAGAACAACACCACATCTCTGAATAAAAGTCGTTATACCCTTCAGTTTGTTTGTCTCGCAAAAAACCTACATAATACTTATATTGCGCCCCGGCTTCACACGGGTAGAGAAACTCTACCGCTGTGTATGCACGTATGAACTTTGTTACGTTTCATAATATGCGACAATTTTGTTTGCATATGCGTACCTCTAACGAACATCGAACATTGTGTTCGTCAAAAATGTTCGTCAGCGATTCAATTTCGTACTACTTTGAATATTTAATAAACGTTACGTAACATCTAATTTACGTTCATACGAGCATTGCCAGACGTCCCGATTTTGGCGGGACGTATCGCTTTATTAGGCTAAAGTGTATTGTCCCGTGCGGACAACACTACATATCCCGCTTTTGTCGATGGACGAAAAAATTATGATTTCGTCAAATGAAATTAATGGACGGAATGCCAGAATTTGAATCTTTATAAAAATATAAACAATTTATTTTTTTTACATAATATTTTATAGAAATATATTTCATCTTTTGATTATGAACACACATGTCTATTATACATTTATTCTACATAAAAAAAACTCTTATCTAATAAATATGTATTTTTCTTATAGTCTCGCTTTTTTCAAACGTGTCCTGCATTTTTTACTTTCAAAACCAGATGTTTTTGTTCGAATTACGTGTTCGCGATGTTCGCGTTCGTTCGTGCGTACACGGCTTATTGTTTATACGATGCAGGTATCTTCAACATTCATCGTCATATTTCAACCAATTTACACAAAATATTAATGAATTATATACCCAAATTATCGTGATGAGTCACTCCATCCATTGGTGAAAACTATATAAAAATCCGTTAAGTAGTTTTTCAATTATTTTCAGCGAAATTTATTGAGCTTATAAAATCGTCCGTTCGTTCTGTCTCTCCGTCCATTGCCATGAAACTCAAAATTTCGAAATTCTGACTTCGGATTCCTGTAGAGCATCAAAAAGTAGTAATGTAAAGTGACCTCGGTTTTCCGATATCAATTCGGAAAAGTGTCCAAAATAAATAAATTTCGCTATGATAACGCATGCTGCGCGTCCGATGTTTTCATATGCAGTTGTTCCCCTGTCAAATCGGAACACATTCACAAAAATTTTGTATGTATTAGTTTTTTGAAAAGTTGTAATTTTTAAAGCTAACAGTGTGATTCCGGGCAAGAGAAGAATTTTCTGGGATATCTGAAGACTTCATTTTTAATATTTTTTAAATAAATACAATAATATATTTTCCATAACTTATGTTATTATACTCTTAACTTATCATTCTAATATCTACTAATATTATAAATGTGAATGTGAGTTTGTTTGTTACGCTTTACGCCGAAACTACTCAACCGATCATAATGAAGCTTTGTACACATATTGTCAAAGGTAATAAGGAAGGACATACTTAGGACACTTATTATTAAAAAAAAATGTAAACGCGGGCGGAGTCGTGGGTGGAAGCTAGTGTTATATAGAGTTTTTAAAACTGAATGTATTCTGATAGTATTGAAAAATAACAGAAATCCGGTGCAAATACATGTAGAATGAGTTGTATGGGCAAAGTAGTCAGTATTTTTGTCAAGTGCACGCCAACCACCATGATAATTGGTAAATTAATTAGTGTCCATTATTTAATTTTGTCACACGCCGTGTGGTTTCCGGCAGACTAGAATAGAATCACTCCGTCTCTTCCCGAGGATGTCGTACAAGGCGACTAAGGGAAATACATTATAAAACATCGATCAGGCCTCTCCAACCCGTCTGGCCAGCGTGGGGAGTGTAGGCCAAATCCTCCTCCTGTCCGTGCCGGACGAGAGAGAGTCGTGCTCCTGTAGTGGAGACTAAAATGACCTGATGATGATTTAATTTTGTCATTTCATTGTAAGTCGTCACGATAAAATTACTACTCAACTTTGCACCCATACGAAACCGAGGTGAGTCGCTAGACTTCTGCTTGAATCTATAAGACGCAACTGTTACTGACTGATCAACCCATAGCTCAAACCACTGGAGGGATCAGGTTGAAATTTGGCATATATTGACGTAGGCATCCGCTAAGAAAGATTTTTTTAAAATCGCCACGGAATACCTCGGTACGCGTATATTCCACACGCGTACGGAGTCGCAATAAAGAAAGAAAAACATTTATTTGCACAGCACTATTTGTATAAAAAACCGGACAAGTGCGAGTCGCGCTCGCCCACCGAGGGTTCCGTACGTAGGAATAATACGTATAAATAAGAAATAATGCGTCGGCAAAAAACAAATAAAGTATATTTTGCAATGTGATATAAAGCCCTTTCTTATAATACCCCATTTGAACTAGTAGCTTCAATTTGAAATTTCGAAAAATATAGATCCCCTATTTTTTAAGATTTAATTACAAATGTGTAGTTTTGAGATTCATTCCTGTACTTGTACTCTATAACGATGTTACTTGCCAAATTTCATAGTTCTAGGTCAACGGGAAGTACCCTATAGGTTTTGATTCCCTTGAGAATGTGTCGAAATATGCGTTTTTTGCTGAATAAACGGCCGTAACTTTTTTTTTACGTAAACTTAGCAGTTTGATTTTTTTACAACTTCATGGGACCGTAGACCTGAGTATACAGTTCAAATTTCAGCTTGATACCTCCACGCATTCTCGACATAGAGGGTCTTGACAGACAGACAGACGGACAACAAAGTGATCTTATAAGGGTTCCGTTTTTCCTTTTGAGGTACGGAACCCTAAAAAGACTAACAAACACAAATAATAATAAGAAAAATTATGCAAAAAATAAATGCATGTGACGCGAACTCAGAGCAGAGCTCCAAAATAACGCAATAATGAGGGACAGAAGTGACAACCCTAAATAATGACGAGACGAGGGCCGCTGCGACGAAAATTAGAAGAATGCGGCGCGACGACATAAATACGCCGTGACAACGTCAGAAAAACTGCAAGAACTCGTTTCTAACAAAGTTTGGGTGAATAATAGAGGAGTCTAATCGAACACGCAAGTTAAGCAACGTCGACCGTAACCTGTTCATAGATGAGTTTATTTATCTCGAGCTCCTCCGTGCTTCGGAGGGCACTAAGTCGTCGGTAACGTCTGTTGTTATACATGACAGTCGTTAAGCCCAGTCAGTGGCCTTTAGGCGGCTTGAAAACACCGGCCTCCGCCAACCGGCAGTTGAGCAGCGTGGTGGAGTATGCTCTAAACCCCTTCAATTTAGGCAAGGTCCGTATCCCAGCAGTGGGATGAATAAGGGTTGACAACGACGATGAATAATAGTGTATCGATTCAAGTACCGCTTAAGTTAAATATTATAACTGTTGATTATATTAGGTTGGGGAAAAAGTCTTTTCGTATTTTATATGAAAATTCAAAACATTTTTTACTAAAGTTTATTTACATTTAACTAAAGTATGTAGGTGCCATTTTGTTCGATAACTTTTTGCCATCTTGTAGGTAGAGACATGATACCATTACTATAGAAATTTTGGGACTTCTGTTCAAAAAACCACGACAAGTGGTTTTGGCAGTCTTCTCGTGATGTTAACCTGACATTGCCTAAAGAATTCTGAAGAGACCGAAACAGGTGGAAATCAGAAGGTGCAAGGTCAGAACTATACGGCGGATGCATTAACACCTTCCAGTCAAACTCTCTTAATTTTTGCTGAGTGGCTAAAGATGTGTGAGGTCTAGCGTTATCATGATGAAAAATCACACCTCTTCTGTTAATTAATTCCGGCCGCTTTCTCTCAACTTTTTGCTTTAATCTCATCAGTTGTTCACAGTAGAGTTCAGAATCGATAGTCCTGCCTGGCGGTAACAGCTCATAATGAATAATGCCCTTCCAATCCCATCATACACACAGCATCACCTTATTGCGGGTTAACCCGGGTTTTGCCAGAGTCTGTGAAGCCTGACCGGCCTTTGACCACGACCTTTTTCGCACGTTCTTGTCGTACGTGATCCACTTTTCATCACCAGTTATAAGCTTCTTCAAAAACGATTCGCTTTCATTACGTCGTAGTAAAGAATCGCAAATGAGTACACGGTTCATTAAGTTTCTTTCAGTGAGATCGTGAGGCACCCAAATATCGAGCTTTTTAGTGTACCCAGCTTTTTTCAAATGCGCCAAAACTGTTTTGTGGTCAATTCCTAATTCTTCAGCTACGTCGTAACTACTGATATGCTGATCTTGCTCCACTTTTTCAAAAATGGCATCCATTTTATCAGTAACAGGGCGACCAGAGCGACGTGCATCTTTCACATCAAAATTTCCTGATTGAAAACGCTTAAACCAAATTTGTGCTACTCTCACAGACACTGCACTAGGTCCATAAACGTCACAAATTTTTTTCGCAGCTTGCGTTGCATTTTTACTTTTTTTGTAGTAAAATTTTAAAATGAATCGAATTTCTTCATTAGATTCACTCATCTTGACAGTCAAAAAAACAAATGAAAATCACACATTTACCTAATTTGAATTTGGAATTATCTTTTTTAAAATTTAAACTTTTTAAAGATATCAAAACCTGCCAGATACAAATGGTATAACCAAAGAGATTTTATTACAAGTTCATACATACTATAATGCGAAAAGACTTTTTCCCCTACCTAATATTTGAACGTAACCTTCGATTATTAATACTAAGTAATACCACAGTATAAATAATAGTACTACAGTATGGCCACTCCCTGCCGCTCTCTCGTGTCGCCCTCACCTCTCCTCTGAGACAAATCTGGAACAGTTTGTATGGCGCCGTACGCACACACGCTTATTCTCGCTCTGTACAGACGTCGTTGTTTATGTAGTACTAAACAACGCGATATTTGTATGGAGTGGCCGGGGTGTGGTAATACTAGAACTAGATGCACAATGACGTACAATAACTAAGCAAAATAATGTCCGCAGTAGCCAGAAGGTGACATAAATCTTACTTATAGTATATGACCCATATTAAAAGAAACTATAAGTACATAATATGCATTGTAAATTCGCCCTTAGATTTTCGGTTTAAGATTTACAATTCAGACCAGTTCTTATGTCATTTGTATAAAAACAAGGTTAAGACAAAGGCTATCATTCATTTGAAAATAATGGCAAATATGGAAGCGTTCGAATATGGTTAAATGAAAGAGCTCGCAGATCGTCATTTGGGTGCTGTTTCGGTGAAGACGTTTTTTGGGTGCTGATTGTGTTATGCATGTAGTTCTAATACCAATGATCGAAGAAGGTAACATTACATTGAGCAGAGTCAAGCACAACACAAACTTGCGTTATAATTTGCAAGCTTTTATTTAGTTTCACCACAGTATAAGTAATAGTACTACGTAACGTATGGACACTCCCTGCCGCTCTCTCGTGTCGACCTCACCTTCCCTCTGAGACTAATAGGGAACTGTTTGTATGGTGCCGCACGCACACACGCTCATTCGCGCTTTGCACAGACGTCATTGTTTATGTAGTAAACGACGCAAAATTTGTATAGAGTGGCCGGAGTGTCGTTTCACCGTGGTGTCTGTAATCCAATCTTGCTACTTTACAGCCTCCAATTGAGCTAAAATGTGGCACACTTGTTTCGTCTCGTGACTATACACGAATACCGACAACTGCCATTTTTAATCCAATATGATGGTGATTTATAAATTCCACAATAACCCCTATGATATGGATATCAAATGAAAGCTCTTGATGAGGAAAACACAGTAAGTCAAACTCTTTTAATTCTGCTTTTAAAGCTTGTGTTTCTTTTTTATTCTTGTTTTCAAAACTAATTTAATCATATATGTATATGTTACAGTCAAAACTCCTAACCAGTCAGAACCAATTTTGACTGCAAAAAACAGTCATAAGTTGTACTGCAAAAAAATCAGTCAAAAGTGGTTTTGACTGGTAATGAGTTTTGACTGTAACATATATATATATTCTTTATTGCATAAATATTACAAACTGTTTCGTGTTATACAGGTAAATACAAAGGTGAGTGAATATATATGCCTAGAGTTAGTTATTTGGACATATTTTTTTTTATATTAGAAAAAGCTAAATACCTAATGAGAGGAAAAAATAAAAGAAAGATAAAAACAATCAATATCTTGACGAATTATAAGAATCAATGAAGTCGACGGATATTATTTTTTCAAAACCTCTCTGTAAAACCTAAAATACTTTTTGTTGTTATAATAAAACATCCCTCCTTATAATAGTAAGTATGTAGTTGTATTCAATAATTCTTATACTTAAATATCATTTAAAATCCTTCTGCCATAACTACTTTAACTTCAATAACATTGAACTGTCATACAAACTACCATCCCCCGTTTTAACCCCAAAAAGGGGTTGACTTCTAAAGATACATTATTAGTATACCTCCACACTATCTATAAAGCATACATTTTAAATTTCAAGTCTCTTGCTTCAAACACATAGGACTTTCATACAAACCTCCAACCCCCGTTTTACCTCCCTAGGGGTGGAGTTTCGTAAAATCCGTTCTTAGCAGATGTCTACACCCTAAAAGTAACCTATCTGCCAAATTTCAAGTTTGTAGGTGTTATAGTTTCTGAGATTTCGTCAGATCAGTGAGTGATATTTCGCTTTTATAAATATAGATTAAATTAGTTTTGAAAACAAGAATAAAATTGAAACACACATGCTTTAAAAGCAGAATTAAAGAGATCGACTTACTGTATTTTGACTAAAGATGTTATAAATAAATAAATAAATATTGTCAGACAAATTACACAGCGCCATCTAGCCCCAAAGTAAGCGAAGCTTGTGTTATGGGTACTAGACAACTGATAAACATACGTAAACACATTTTTTTTTTATAAATATATACTTATGATACATAGAAAACACTCAGACCAAGACAAACAGACATGTTCATGCACACAAATGTTTGTCCTATGTGGGAATCGAACCCACGAGCGTTGATGTCGAAGCCGCGTCATTGACCACCGAGCTCGTCAAAGATGGTAGCAAAAAAAAAACAGTTTTGACCAATGACATTGACAGGTTATGCTTATGAATATCAATAATCTTCTCGAATTGCTTTTGAAAAGGGGGGTGAGCTACCTGAGATTTGCTAGTCAAACCTAAGAAGCACCTGCACTTCAGGTATTGACTGTAACATTCTCCGAACTTTGAATCAGACAAAACTACTTTTGACTGAAATGTTAGTCAAAACCGCTTTTGACTGTCAAAACTGTTTTTGACTAAGGACGTTGGTCTGAAACAATTTTTGCCTGACATTTGCAATATAATATTTTGGGGTGTAAGTGGTTCATCAACATCTTTGAACCAAAGCCAACTTCACCTGCACGCGGTGCACCCTGCTGACTGACAAACGAAGCTCTGGCGAAAAGAGAGGTAGGGAGCCTAAATGTAAGTCACCCGACTGGGGAATGTACCTCCACCTCACAGAATACCGCAGCCAAATAACAATTCCCTTGAGGGTTGTTGTGTTCCTGCGAGTGAGTGAGGTCACCAGAAATGAAGGAGATGCTGCGTTGGCAGCGTCTTCAATATTTTCATTCTGATCTATTAATGGCATCTAGAGTATTCGACTAAAAACAAAAAAAAAACTTTTCTAAATAAAAACTAAAACCAGCTTCATTCAAATCGTCGTGTATTGTTATATTCTCTTTGTTAAATAAAAAGCTACCAACAATTACGTTATAGACGTACAAGTAATTACATTATATACAAAGGCAGACTTATTTTTTAGATATCAAAAATTGTATTCGTATCTTTGATTATCCCTAAAAGCGTCGAGTTCAATAAAGTTGTTATTTTACTTGAAAAAAAATATTTAAAAGATTTCATTCAGATGGTGGTCCTTTATTTTTCACTAGCTTCCATCCGCGACTTCTTGCAGATGGAATTCTATCACGGTAAATTGCTATCACGGTATCCTGTGGAATTTTCAAATAGTAGAAGATCCTACGTCATAATGCTACCTGTCTGCCAAATCTTAAACCGATCTGTCCAGTGGTTTGGTTGAACCGTGCGTTGATAGATAAACCAGTAAATGTTGCCTTTTATAGAAACATATTTTCCAAAATTCTACAAACTTTATCCTCACAATACAATAAAAAAAGTCGGTTGTCTATAAAGTCGGGTTACTGACGATAATTGAACGTGACAACGTCATAAGAAAATACTGATGGAATGTTAGCATTTTTCAAAATAAAATTTTAATGGAACGCCTCAGAGCGAGGTAACGCCGCATATGTCATGTTTTTTCGTGCGTGCAGCCGGCTCCATCGAATTATAAGACGTTGTCACGTCAAAAAAACCAATCAGCCAAATCGGACAATCCGATCTCAAGTGATTCTGATACATTTCATTTATCAATAGATATTTTTTTGAAGTGAAAACTTCTTTAGCGGCGTTGTGCACTTTTTGGGATGGGTCAGGACAAGTGGCCTGATTGAAAAATCGTAAGACGGAGGAAGCGTTGACTGCCGGCGCTGCGTAGGAGAGGTAGTGATATCCCCCTCTCTTTCTACCACGCGGCGAAAATTGTCTGCTCCTGCTGTTTATTTTTAATGTAATCTATATTGTCATGTTTGTGTACGATAGCGCAATAAATGAATATTGTAATTTGGCACATAAAAGATAGTACTTTTATACTGATAAATAAAGCAATTCGTGCGAAATTATTCCCTAACCATTCCAAAATATTAAAAAATGCACAACGTTAATGTTCAAGTTTTCACTTCTGCCGGCACTCCCGGGATGCAACCCGATTTTTTTAATACTAAACACCATTCTGGATGGCGCCTAGTTTAACATATGATTTTGTTAACACTCTGTATAATTAATCTAGAGATCCATTATCATTATTACTTTAAACGTCTCACACCACTAACATAATTAAGGTGGTAATATATAATATACCTAATTGTTATAGATAATACGTTATAGAGCGCCTATCAGCATCTATAGCTCTATTATACATAACTCCCCAGGTACAGGATAGGACTCCGCTGCTCGGCGTAGTGATCTATGGCCTCATAAATTGTAGCTTACTATTCTTCATGTCTGACATAAGACGTACCTTTCACGTTTTAAAGCATTGCCATATGACTATTTTTCAGAAAAGGTGAGGGAACAGAAGAAGCTTTTCTTCTTTACCTTTAAAAGCTTCAAACGTTTTAAACATGCTCTTTTATCTCAGCAACTTTATACTAAATCGCTTCCATTACTTTTAACCAGGATTCGCAAATATCCCATATCTCTACTAATAATATAAATGTGAATGTTAGTTTGTTTGTTACGCTTTCACGCCGAAACTAGTCAACCGATCATAATGAAACTTTGTACACATATTCTCAAACTCAAAGAAAAGTACTAAAGGCGGTCTTAATGCTTAGCGATCTCTTTAAGACAACCTTAAGGTAGAGGGCGTATAGATAGATAGCAAGTAGGAGGCGCATAATAATACTATATAAACATACACGTATTCTACATATAGCATATAAACAATACTTCATTTAATTTCGTTTTAAGTAGCCACAAGACATTAGAATAACACGTAGTACTATGATTTACTAATACTTAGGTACCTATTATTAACTTTTCATATGCTGATGTCTAGATATGGATATAGCGGAGAAATACCTATTTGCCATAACCTCAAATATATATCGATCCTGCTCAAACTTATACAAAAATGATGAGAAAGGACAAGGCTACCAATAACCGTCATAATATCTATGAAAATGCCGCGGCAAATAAAGGTCTGCGTGATTCGGCACGCGAGAGTTTAATGCATAATAATGTAATTGGAAAGTCATAAAGAAGTATAATATACCAGTGTAATTTTAGTAACTGTGCATAAATATAGAAGCAAATATTGAATTACACTCTATAATCAGGCGCAAAATTAAATCAATGCTGAAATGAGGGCCGTCCGCGTCGGGAAATGAGATTTTCATCCCATAATCAGAGTTTTGTGTCGACACTCTATTTTCATGTTGTTGGCCCGCCTCCGCTGTATTATCAGATTTGTAGCCATCCCATAGTGTATCCCATCGCAAAGATATTACTTGTTATGGTATACCGTATCCATAAATTTTGTGGTAAGTATATTTGACTTGTGGATTACGTAGGTACAGCAAAGATGCTATTTTTATGTTTCTCGTCATCTATAAAAAAGACGGATATTTAAAAGTTTCTTCCAAAAACTTTTTTTCACCAATGGTCAGCTTCAAAATAATATAATAGATATCGCACCCCGGTCACTCCATATAAATGTGGCGTCGGTAACTACTAATTATATAAACAATGACTGTGATAATTTTGAGTGAGTGATATCGTTAAGCTCGACACGTTACAGATGTGACTGTAACGTGTCGAGCTTAACGATATCACTCACTAAACAATGACTGTGATCATTTTGAGTGAGTGATATCGTTAAGCTCGACACGTTACAGATGTGACTGTAACGTGTCGAGCTTAACGATATCACTCACTCAAAATTATCACAGTCATTGTTTATATAGTATGTGTTACAGTTAAACGTAATACGTAGGTCACACTAAAAGTTTTGCGTAACTTAAAAAAAAAAACATGTTATAACCAAAATATTATGTTTATTGCTTTTCAAAATACTCTCCTTTACATTTTAAACATATTTTCATGCGATCGAACCATTTTTTAAAACAGGAGGACCACAGATATGAAGGCATGTTTTTTACCTGCTGATTGAACGCTATCACTGCCTCTTCGGAGTTGGTAAAACTGAAAACTCTCATCAAATCTTTGATTTTGGGGAAAATACAGAAATCACAGGGTGCTAGGTCGGGGATAGCCCCGACCTAGCACCCTGTGATTTCTGTGCACATAGGTGCAGGATGGGTAAAGAGTTGTACTTTTTCGGAAGCTAAAAATGACTTTGTTTTGTTGGCCGTGTGTGAAGAAGCGTTGTCATGATGTAGGAGAACGCGGCTTTTTGGTCGTCTTTCGCGAACTTTTTCTAACACCCTGGGTAAACAAATGGTAGAATACCACTCGGCATTAACACTCTTTTGATTTTCAAGTGGAATTGTGCAGATGGGACCTGTAGCTTTTTTATTGTTATTTTATTTAAGTTTTAATTAATTTTCTATTTGAACACACACTTGGTACGTGTTAGAATATGTCTGTTGATGTAGATAATAGTTTTTGTTCTGTCTCTTCATCTGCTTCCAATGATAGTTTCCACAGTGCGCACATGCCGCTGAATGAGGAGTTACAAAGTATATTTGCTAATGCACCTAAAACTTTCAATGCAATCCACATAAATGCTCAGAGCATCCCTGCTCATTTTAAGGATATGCACACCAGCTTTGATGTCAAAAACCTCCACGCCATATTAGTATCAGAATCTTGGCTTAAGCCTTGTCTTCCTTCCACTTCTTACTGTTTGCCCGGCTTTCAACTTATACGCAATGACCGTATCGGGAAGGGTGGAGGGGGAGTCGCTATCTATCTTCGCGCCAATATTCCTTTTAAAATAGTTTGTGCCTCTAACAGTTCTAATCCCACTGGTGATTCTGAATATCTTTTTATTGAAATTAGTCTGTCTCACTCTAAGGTCCTCCTTGGTGTTTTCTATAGTCCGTCTCCAACTATCAATTATTTTTCTTCGTTTGAAACACTTCTGGAGAACCTTTGCCCTTCCTTTAATCATACCATAATTATGGGTGATTTTAATACGTGCCTTCTGAAAAACGACCATCGTTCCAATTCTCTTTCTTCCATAATCGATTCTTGTAATCTTTCCATTCTACCTCTTCAAGCTACACATTACTTTCCTAATTGTAGGCCTTCGCTGTTGGACTTAATCCTTGTGTCCTCTACGGATCTTGTTTATAAACATGGTCAACGCTCTGCTGATGCCTTTTCTTTCCATGACTTGTTATTTCTCTCTTTCAAACTCCGTCCTCCTAGAAACAAACCAAAAATTGTCATGCAGCGTAATTTTAGTGCTATTAATATCGAGAAATTACGTAAAGATGCTGAAAAATGTGACTGGGCTGCTGTCGTTAGTGCACCTTCAGTGGATGAACAGGTTGCCTTATTCAACTTCAACATAACCCATCTTTACGACCAGCATGCCCCAATACGTCCTGTTAGGGTGAAGTATCTTCCTGCGCCTTGGCTGACTGAGGACATTAAATCGGCCATAAAAAAGAAAAATTATTTAAAATCTAAATTTAAACGCGATCCTGACAAGTATCGTGACCATTATATACGTGCCCGTAACCGTTGTAATCAGATGTGTAGGATAGCTCAACGTCGCCACATTCACAAATCTGTTGAAAATGGAGATCCAGCCAAAGTCTGGAAATTCCTTAAGTCACTGGGAGTTGGAAGGAATAGCCATAATGTCTCTCCTAATAATATAGATATTGATTCTCTTAATAAACATTTCTCGTCTTCTTCTGCTTTCAGTGGTAGCATCAAAACTGATACATTGAATCATCTTTCATCTATTCCAATTCCCGACTTTCCACCATTTCATTTTAGTCAATTTACTGATTGTGATGTTAAGAAGAGCATACTTTCTATTACGTCAGGTGCTGTGGGAGCTGATGATATTAGTCGTGCTATGATACTTCCTATCCTTGATATCCTTCTTCCTATTATTACAATATTGTTAAATAATAGTATCAACTCTGGCATTTTTCCAACAATTTGGAAGGATGCTTTTGTGACACCGTTGCCTAAAAAAGCTAATCCTTAATAGTTTTCTCTCTAAAAATAATATTTTAAATCCCTTTCAATCTGGTTTCCGTCCCGGTCATAGCACGACTACCGCACTTATCAGGATTACAGATGATATACGTCTCGGTATGGAGAAATCTCAACTTACGGTCCTGACACTTCTTGACTTTAGTAATGCGTTCAATAGTGTAGATTTTGACGTACTCCTAGCCATGCTATGTTCTCTTAACATATCTCCAATCGTAATTGACTGGTTTCGTTCTTACCTGTATGGGCGTAGGCAACGTATTCGTATTGACGATACTTTTTCTTCGTGGTGTGATACGTGTGCCGGCGTGCCTCAGGGTGGCGTGTTGTCTCCTCTCTTATTCGCGTTGTTCATCAATTCTATCACTTTGCAACTTCGCTCATCCTACCATCTTTACGCCGACGACCTACAAATCTATTGCCAAGCTCATATCGAAGATATCTCCATAGCTATTGATACCATCAATTGTGACCTGTCTCGTATTTCCCACTGGAGTAAATCGCATGGGCTCACAGTCAATCCGATAAAAACTCAAGCTATTATCATTGGCAGTCCCAGATTTATCTCAAGAATAAATTGGCTTAATCTTTCGCCTATTGTTTTCGATGGGGTGCGTATAGAGTTGACTGAAAAAGTAAAAAACCTGGGCATATACTTCGACAGAACGTTATCGTGGACCCCTCAGCTAGCCGAAGTCAGTAGGAGGATCTTTTCAACCGCGAGCTCGTTAAGACGCCTTAGCTACTTCCTTCCGTTAGACACTAAAATTGCGCTTGCACAGGCATTACTTCTTCCTATCCTTGATTACGCTGACTCTTGCTACCTGGACCTTACTGAACAGCAACTCAATAAACTTGAGCGTCTTCAGAACCTATGCATCCGCTTTATATATGGTCTCCGTAAATATGATCATGTCTCTAACTTTCGTACGCAACTCAAGTGGCTTCCCATCCGACAGCGTAGAGATTTGCATATTCTTTCTCTATTATTCTCTATCCTCTTTAATCCTTCGACTCCATCTTACTTAAAAGAATATTTTTCCTTTCACAGAAACGTCCACAGCGAAGGTCATACTCTTCGCGACGCCTTCTATTTTCGCCTGAAAACCCCTTCTCATTCCTCTAACTTTGTCACCAAATCCTTCTCTGTTCAGGCTGTTCGCCTTTGGAACGCATTACCGCTCTCAATTCGGCAAGCACAAACGCTAAACAATTTTAAACACCTTGTTAAAAGCTATTATCTTTCGAAATGAACTTTTTATTCTACTTCATTCAGATGACATGTTCAATATAGTTTTGTATCTATGTGTCCCGTATCATGTGTATTTATTTAAGTTAAGTTTTTGTTAAGTTTATGTTTTCTGTTTTCATGCGCCACCTACCTTTGTCTACCATATATTATTATCCTTTATAATAAGGTTGCCTGGAAGAAATTGCATTCGCGATAAGGCCGCCTATTGTACTCTCTCATATGTATTGTCTTTTATGATTGTCATATCTTGGTGCAATAAAGAGTTTTTATTATTATTATTATTATTATAAAACACAAGTACATAACAGTGCAAATTATTGCATACCTAATACATGGGGCACACTAAAAGTTTTGCACTTCTAGCTAATCGGAACTATTTCAATTTCAAATGTTATATTTTTTGAAACGACTTGCAACCGTCTTAGTAATGAAAAAAAAATTGGCGCGAAATCATTTGTCAATTGTTTTTTATCACACATCAAAGTTCTACGTACGCAGCGAAAATGGAATTAAGTCGAAAAGATTTTAGAGAGATGATTTTTTATGATTTTAAAAGTTCTCTCTCTCCGCAAGTCTGTGCCGCTCGTCTTCAAAATGCTTTTGGGAGAGAAGCACCTTGTTTAAGCACCGTGAGGCGATGGTTTGCTGAATTTGAGAGAGTTTGGGTTTCTTTACATGTGGAATTTCGTAAAGAGCGGCCTTTAACTGCTGTGAACGAAAATAATGTGGCTGCTGTTAAGCGGCTAATTGAAGAATACCCGCGGATTACCTATGAGACAATTCGAGGACTATTAGGGATTGGTATGAGCCAAATTCAGAAAATTTTACACGAAGAATTAAAAGTTCGGAAACTTTATTGTCGTTAGGTCCCTCATGAACTGACAGCGGAGCAGAAGCGGGCTCGCGTGGAATGGTGCTCACAGATGCTACTGAAATACGACCACGGACATTCTAATGCTGCTTATGACATTGGCACAGGAGACGAAACGTGGATTTATTGTTTTGTACCCGAAAAAAAACAGCAATCTTGTGAATGGGTATTTGAAAATGAGAACAGGCCACCAAAAGTGAGGCAGGCGAGAAACGTTGGTAAAAAAATGATCGCGTTTTTTTTCTCAGCTACAGGTCCCATCTGCACAATTCCACTTGAAAATCAAAAGAGTGTTAATGCCGAGTGGTATTCTACCATTTGTTTACCCAGGGTGTTAGAAAAAGTTCGCGAAAGACGACCAAAAAGCCGCGTTCTCCTACATCATGACAACGCTTCTTCACACACGGCCAACAAAACAAAGTCATTTTTAGCTTCCGAAAAAGTACAACTCTTTACCCATCCTGCACCTATGTGCACAGAAATCACAGGGTGCTAGGTCGGGGCTATCCCCGACCTAGCACCCTGTGATTTCTGTATTTTCCCCAAAATCAAAGATTTGATGAGAGTTTTCAGTTTTACCAACTCCGAAGAGGCAGTGATAGCGTTCAATCAGCAGGTAAAAAACATGCCTTCATATCTGTGGTCCTCCTGTTTTAAAAAATGGTTCGATCGCATGAAAATATGTTTAAAATGTAAAGGAGAGTATTTTGAAAAGCAATAAACATAATATTTTGGTTATAACATGTTTTTTTTTTTAAGTTACGCAAAACTTTTAGTGTGACCTACGTATTACGTTTAACTGTAACACATATTATATAAACAATGACTGTGATAATTTTGAGTGAGTGATATCGTTAAGCTCGACACGTTACAGTCGACTGTAACGTGTCGAGCTTAACGATATCACTCACTAAAAATTACAATGACTGTGATAATTTTGAGTGAGTGATATCGTTAAGCTCGACACGTTACAGTCGACTGTAACGTGTCGAGCTTAACGATATCACTCACTCAAAATTATCACAGTCATTGTTTATATAGTATGTGTTACAGTTAAACGTAATACGTAGGTCACACTAAAAGTTTTGCGTAACTTAAAAAAAAAAACATGTTATAACCAAAATATTATGTTTATTGCTTTTCAAAATACTCTCCTTTACATTTTAAACATATTTTCATGCGATCGAACCATTTTTTAAAACAGGAGGACCACAGATATGAAGGCATGTTTTTTACCTGCTGATTGAACGCTATCACTGCCTCTTCGGAGTTGGTAAAACTGAAAACTCTCATCAAATCTTTGATTTTGGGGAAAATACAGAAATCACAGGGTGCTAGGTCGGGGATAGCCCCGACCTAGCACCCTGTGATTTCTGTGCACATAGGTGCAGGATGGGTAAAGAGTTGTACTTTTTCGGAAGCTAAAAATGACTTTGTTTTGTTGGCCGTGTGTGAAGAAGCGTTGTCATGATGTAGGAGAACGCGGCTTTTTGGTCGTCTTTCGCGAACTTTTTCTAACACCCTGGGTAAACAAATGGTAGAATACCACTCGGCATTAACACTCTTTTGATTTTCAAGTGGAATTGTGCAGATGGGACCTGTAGCTGAGAAAAAAAACGCGATCATTTTTTTACCAACGTTTCTCGCCTGCCTCACTTTTGGTGGCCTGTTCTCATTTTCAAATACCCATTCACAAGATTGCTGTTTTTTTTCGGGTACAAAACAATAAATCCACGTTTCGTCTCCTGTGCCAATGTCATAAGCAGCATTAGAATGTCCGTGGTCGTATTTCAGTAGCATCTGTGAGCACCATTCCACGCGAGCCCGCTTCTGCTCCGCTGTCAGTTCATGAGGGACCTAACGACAATAAAGTTTCCGAACTTTTAATTCTTCGTGTAAAATTTTCTGAATTTGGCTCATACCAATCCCTAATAGTCCTCGAATTGTCTCATAGGTAATCCGCGGGTATTCTTCAATTAGCCGCTTAACAGCAGCCACATTATTTTCGTTCACAGCAGTTAAAGGCCGCTCTTTACGAAATTCCACATGTAAAGAAACCCAAACTCTCTCAAATTCAGCAAACCATCGCCTCACGGTGCTTAAACAAGGTGCTTCTCTCCCAAAAGCATTTTGAAGACGAGCGGCACAGACTTGCGGAGAGAGAGAACTTTTAAAATCATAAAAAATCATCTCTCTAAAATCTTTTCGACTTAATTCCATTTTCGCTGCGTACGTAGAACTTTGATGTGTGATAAAAAACAATTGACAAATGATTTCGCGCCAATTTTTTTTTCATTACTAAGACGGTTGCAAGTCGTTTCAAAAAATATAACATTTGAAATTGAAATAGTTCCGATTAGCTAGAAGTGCAAAACTTTTAGTGTGCCCCATGTATTAGGTATGCAATAATTTGCACTGTTATGTACTTGTGTTTTATAATAATAATAATAATAATAAAAACTCTTTATTGCACCAAGATATGACAATCATAAAAGACAATACATATGAGAGAGTACAATAGGCGGCCTTATCGCGAATGCAATTTCTTCCAGGCAACCTTATTATAAAGGATAAAAATATATGGTAGACAAAGGTAGGTGGCGCATGAAAACAGAAAACATAAACTTAACAAAAACTTAACTTAAATAAATACACATGATACGGGACACATAGATACAAAACTATATTGAACATGTCATCTGAATGAAGTAGAATAAAAAGTTCATTTCGAAAGATAATAGCTTTTAACAAGGTGTTTAAAATTGTTTAGCGTTTGTGCTTGCCGAATTGAGAGCGGTAATGCGTTCCAAAGGCGAACAGCCTGAACAGAGAAGGATTTGGTGACAAAGTTAGAGGAATGAGAAGGGGTTTTCAGGCGAAAATAGAAGGCGTCGCGAAGAGTATGACCTTCGCTGTGGACGTTTCTGTGAAAGGAAAAATATTCTTTTAAGTAAGATGGAGTCGAAGGATTAAAGAGGATAGAGAATAATAGAGAAAGAATATGCAAATCTCTACGCTGTCGGATGGGAAGCCACTTGAGTTGCGTACGAAAGTTAGAGACATGATCATATTTACGGAGACCATATATAAAGCGGATGCATAGGTTCTGAAGACGCTCAAGTTTATTGAGTTGCTGTTCAGTAAGGTCCAGGTAGCAAGAGTCAGCGTAATCAAGGATAGGAAGAAGTAATGCCTGTGCAAGCGCAATTTTAGTGTCTAACGGAAGGAAGTAGCTAAGGCGTCTTAACGAGCTCGCGGTTGAAAAGATCCTCCTACTGACTTCGGCTAGCTGAGGGGTCCACGATAACGTTCTGTCGAAGTATATGCCCAGGTTTTTTACTTTTTCAGTCAACTCTATACGCACCCCATCGAAAACAATAGGCGAAAGATTAAGCCAATTTATTCTTGAGATAAATCTGGGACTGCCAATGATAATAGCTTGAGTTTTTATCGGATTGACTGTGAGCCCATGCGATTTACTCCAGTGGGAAATACGAGACAGGTCACAATTGATGGTATCAATAGCTATGGAGATATCTTCGATATGAGCTTGGCAATAGATTTGTAGGTCGTCGGCGTAAAGATGGTAGGATGAGCGAAGTTGCAAAGTGATAGAATTGATGAACAACGCGAATAAGAGAGGAGACAACACGCCACCCTGAGGCACGCCGGCACACGTATCACACCACGAAGAAAAAGTATCGTCAATACGAATACGTTGCCTACGCCCATACAGGTAAGAACGAAACCAGTCAATTACGATTGGAGATATGTTAAGAGAACATAGCATGGCTAGGAGTACGTCAAAATCTACACTATTGAACGCATTACTAAAGTCAAGAAGTGTCAGGACCGTAAGTTGAGATTTCTCCATACCGAGACGTATATCATCTGTAATCCTGATAAGTGCGGTAGTCGTGCTATGACCGGGACGGAAACCAGATTGAAAGGGATTTAAAATATTATTTTTAGAGAGAAAACTATTAAGGATTAGCTTTTTTAGGCAACGGTGTCACAAAAGCATCCTTCCAAATTGTTGGAAAAATGCCAGAGTTGATACTATTATTTAACAATATTGTAATAATAGGAAGAAGGATATCAAGGATAGGAAGTATCATAGCACGACTAATATCATCAGCTCCCACAGCACCTGACGTAATAGAAAGTATGCTCTTCTTAACATCACAATCAGTAAATTGACTAAAATGAAATGGTGGAAAGTCGGGAATTGGAATAGATGAAAGATGATTCAATGTATCAGTTTTGATGCTACCACTGAAAGCAGAAGAAGACGAGAAATGTTTATTAAGAGAATCAATATCTATATTATTAGGAGAGACATTATGGCTATTCCTTCCAACTCCCAGTGACTTAAGGAATTTCCAGACTTTGGCTGGATCTCCATTTTCAACAGATTTGTGAATGTGGCGACGTTGAGCTATCCTACACATCTGATTACAACGGTTACGGGCACGTATATAATGGTCACGATACTTGTCAGGATCGCGTTTAAATTTAGATTTTAAATAATTTTTCTTTTTTATGGCCGATTTAATGTCCTCAGTCAGCCAAGGCGCAGGAAGATACTTCACCCTAACAGGACGTATTGGGGCATGCTGGTCGTAAAGATGGGTTATGTTGAAGTTGAATAAGGCAACCTGTTCATCCACTGAAGGTGCACTAACGACAGCAGCCCAGTCACATTTTTCAGCATCTTTACGTAATTTCTCGATATTAATAGCACTAAAATTACGCTGCATGACAATTTTTGGTTTGTTTCTAGGAGGACGGAGTTTGAAAGAGAGAAATAACAAGTCATGGAAAGAAAAGGCATCAGCAGAGCGTTGACCATGTTTATAAACAAGATCCGTAGAGGACACAAGGATTAAGTCCAACAGCGAAGGCCTACAATTAGGAAAGTAATGTGTAGCTTGAAGAGGTAGAATGGAAAGATTACAAGAATCGATTATGGAAGAAAGAGAATTGGAACGATGGTCGTTTTTCAGAAGGCACGTATTAAAATCACCCATAATTATGGTATGATTAAAGGAAGGGCAAAGGTTCTCCAGAAGTGTTTCAAACGAAGAAAAATAATTGATAGTTGGAGACGGACTATAGAAAACACCAAGGAGGACCTTAGAGTGAGACAGACTAATTTCAATAAAAAGATATTCAGAATCACCAGTGGGATTAGAACTGTTAGAGGCACAAACTATTTTAAAAGGAATATTGGCGCGAAGATAGATAGCGACTCCCCCTCCACCCTTCCCGATACGGTCATTGCGTATAAGTTGAAAGCCGGGCAAACAGTAAGAAGTGGAAGGAAGACAAGGCTTAAGCCAAGATTCTGATACTAATATGGCGTGGAGGTTTTTGACATCAAAGCTGGTGTGCATATCCTTAAAATGAGCAGGGATGCTCTGAGCATTTATGTGGATTGCATTGAAAGTTTTAGGTGCATTAGCAAATATACTTTGTAACTCCTCATTCAGCGGCATGTGCGCACTGTGGAAACTATCATTGGAAGCAGATGAAGAGACAGAACAAAAACTATTATCTACATCAACAGACATATTCTAACACGTACCAAGTGTGTGTTCAAATAGAAAATTAATTAAAACTTAAATAAAATAACAATAAAAAAAATAAAAACAAAACAATATCATAACACTACCTGCTAGCAGAAAGATTTTAATACTGCTACAAAAAATAGCTTTTAGGTACCTAAAAATACAGTAATAATAACATTTACTTCACATCTCATTGCAAAAAGTAAACATTCAGAGAAATGATAAATATATTAGTAAAATTTATAGCTTAGTACAGTATAAACAGTGAAAAACAAAGACAACATAACATTGATTCACACGAGTAACGACCAAGTATCCAGAGTCATAAAAGAGCGTAAAATAAGACAAAAGAGACATAAAAAGATATTAAACAGACGAGTGTTTGCCAAAATGAAAAAAGAAGACTGATTGCCAAGTGAGTGACAAACTTTTAAGTTAAAGTAAATGAGAAAAATAAATAAATAAAATAAATTCTCAAGATACAGGTCAGACCTAGTTTGAGAATCGGGGCCCATTTATTTAAGCTAAAAATTATAAAAATTAAGCTCGACACGAGCTTAACGATATCACTCACTCAAAATTATCACAGTCATTGTTTATATAGTATGTGTTACAGTTAAACGTAATATTAGGTATGCAATAATTTGCACTGTTATGTACTTGTGTTTTATACTTTTAATTTAAAGTAAATGAGAAAAATAAATAACTTCTCAAGATACATGTCAGACCTAGTTTGAGAATCGGGGCCCATTTATTTAAGCTAAAAATATTTCAGTGTTACTACATTGTAATCTAAAATTGCTGCATTAGTGAAATAAAAGATCTCTTTTTAATCACGGGTCAAGCCCGGTCATTTGATAGGCGGGGATATGGATCCAACGCGTAGAGGCCCCTTTGAGAAGTTTGATGTAATGTTGTACGCCCGCCGTGACCCGCTCCAGGATATGTCAATGGAACGACATACCCATGAGCAGGTCTCGGTACGGTAGGCGTTGAGAATATTGCGAAGTGTGGTGGAAAATAAATGGGCTATGGAGATGAGATCTGGGTGAACTTAATACCGGGCTATTACAGAAGAGGGACGGACGCCTGCCATAACTGCTTAAAAATCAAACAAATCAAACAAATCTTAACAATCAAACAAACAAATAAAAGATTATTATTAATAACTAGCGACCCGCCCCGGCTTCGCACGGGTGCAATGCTGATACCAAATGTACTACAGAAGGTCTTTGCGCTTTGTCCTATCCAGTCCTTCCCCAGTTATAGGCACACGCCGCCGGCTCCGCGGCCGGTACCGCCACAGCCGTTATGTCCCTGCATTTTAAATGTGTAATATCTTCTAAACTATTCATTTAAATTACATGCTGTGAAGGGCCATATTGATCTATATTAAATGCGCAATGTATTTAAGGTACTTAATTGGATAAGGATTAATTCTGTATTGCTTAAAATCGCTTCGTAAATAAGGCATTATTTCTTGTAAAAAGCAAAGGATAAAATATCGGTTATTGTGTGTTACCACTAAGAGATAGACATATACCATCGCGAACTTTTTTGTAGACCATTTTAAGGTGAACAATACTGTACTACATTATTTTGATCTATCTCGTTGGGTTCAGCCAGCGTTTGCAATGAAAGAGCAAAAAAATGTGTTTATTTACGACATCACATTAGAAACCTCTAAATTATCAGTGTTTTTCTACTATGTTATGCATATATTATACATATAAACTTTCCAGTTAAATCACTCTATCTATTAAAAAAAACCGCATCATAATCCGTTGCGTAGTTTCAAAGATTTAAGCATACAAAGGGACATAGGGACAGAGAAAGCGATTTTGTTTTATACTATGTAGTGATGACGTCTGCGCTGAGCGTGAATGACCGTGTGTGTATGCGGAGCCATATAAACTGTTCCAGATTCGTCTCAGAGGGGAGGTGAGGTCGACACGAGACAGCGGCCATACTGTGCGTGGTACTACTATTTATACTGTAATGATGCCTAAGATTTAAAAAATGATATATAATAAGTTGACTCTCATAACCAGCATCAGCATCAGCGGCATTGCTTATTGACAAATGTTAATATTCCATTAACGATTATTTTAATGATAGTAATGTATAATTTTCAGCGAAATTTATTGAGCTTATAAAATCGTCCGGTCGTTCTGTCTGTCCGGCCGTTGCCATGAAACTCAAAATTTCGAAATTTTGACTTCGGATTCGTATTCGTATTCGATTCGTAGAGCATCAAAAAGTAGTAATGTAAAGTGACTTTGGTTTTCCGATATCAAATCGGGAAAGTGGCTAAAATAAATAAATAAATAAATTTCGCTATGGTGGCGCATGCTGCGCGTCCGATATTTAATTTTGGTTTCTATCGATAATTTTATAGACTTTTATAATTCGACTATAATATACGTTGACACAATACACAAATATAACACACCTAGTTTGACATACTTCAAAATAATATTAAATTTGTAATTTGCTATAATATTATATATCTATATTATCTAGCTATATTATGATAAGAATTCTTACTCAAAATTTGTACGCTTGAAGGCAAAACATAGAGGTATCATTATTGTAAACAACATCTTACACTTATCAACATTTCACCTATGTTTAACAAATAAACTGATTCTGATTCCAGCCAAAACCACTCTTGACTGCAAAAAAATCTGTCAAATATGGTTTTGACTAAAGATGTTAGCCAAAAGACCAAATTGGTAATAATTACAAAATTGTTAGCATTAATCTTCAGTACTAACTCGTCTATTACTTATCATAGTCAAAATATAAGTACTGTGACACTACAATATGTATAATATTTAGTTGAACTGAATGCATTTGCAGCCCGACACTGCGGTCTCAGTAACTCATGCACAGTTCCGGCGCAAAAAGACTCAGCCGGACGGTCCGGGCCGCGCGATAACGCGGGTATGTGTGTACATGACTTTATTTATAACTAGTTCCTTTCCGACATTTCAATATTCCAAACTACAATTCCAAAGAATAATATTTATTCTTATTTTTGTCTTTTAATCGCTGGCTCCAGTGCTCGAGAGCGGGCGGGAGCCCGGTGGTCGAATGGTTAGCAATGGCCACTTTGACTCCGAGGTTGCGGATTCGATCCCCGCACAAGACAAATATTTGTGTGCATGAACAAGTCTGTTTGTGTTGGTCTGAGCGTTTTCTGTGTATTAAATGTATGTATTTACAGAAAAATTTTTTTTTAAGTATAATATTAGTTATCTAGTACTGGATACTAGATAACTGATATTATACTTACAGTACAAGCTTTGCTTAGTTTGGGACTAGATGGCCGTGTTTAATTTGTCCAGGAATATTTATTTATTTAAAGCAATAAATAATTACATGAAACATAAACCCGATTGCGATAGTTAAAACATTACTCTCTCTTTTTAGACAATCGAGTAAAACAGGCGTCAATACGTATTTAACGTAAAAGGTCACACACGTTACCACGCATCTTCGCTGTTCGCGGGTTTTCTCATCGAGAGTCTGGACGTTTGACATATCCCATACATCAGCAAGTGTAGACTCTAGACTAGGATCCCTACCGCCAAAGCTAAAGCCGATTACCATATTTTGGTTCAAAAAAGTTAATGACACACATCTTCAGAGCCGCTAGAGCTTCAGGGTTTCTACCAGCTAAGTTAAACACAAGTACCATAAATCTAAGTTTAGTTTGATTTTCGGAATCAAAAAAATCCAATTGGAATCGTATTCAGCTTGGCTGGTAGGGCCATAGGGCGCCTATCGCCTAAGCTGAAGCCGATCACGTTCAGATGTTTTGATTGCGAAAATCTAACTTCAACTAAAATTTACGCTAATAGTAATAAGCATAGCCGGTAGGGATGGAGCCGCTCTACTGATTAAACATAAGATCATCACAAATTTTAATAGAAGTCCGATTTTTGCAATCAAATAACTCGATGAGAACCGGCTTCAGCTTCTGTCAAATCGAGACTGATTAGTTTTTCCCTTTTTTTTAGAACAACTATACATACGTAAAGAATGGTTCTTGTCGTGTTTTTTTACCGACAGTACCTGTTTACGCCTTATTTAGTATTATTTGTTTCACCACCGAAATAACAGATGGCGCTGTTCGAAAGCTGCATCGCGTTATGGTTTGTTTCGCGGTGGTTTAAGTACTGTTTTGTTATGTTAAATTTATTTGTCAATGAAAGTCAACGAAAGTAAATCAACGCTTGATATTCGCCTTGAGTTTTCATTTGCACCGTACAACGCTCCCTAGGACCTTTACATTGGTCCTTAACGAGTCGGACTAGAAGCTATTTTCGTGTGGCAAGTGGGAAGTTCCTACTGCACAGGCGCCGACACAGTGGTGGATTGCCGCTGATGGTACCTTGACCGGCCGCCGCAAGAGGGCGCTAGCTGTCAAGGAAGTATTCATCGGGTCTGAAGCAAGTGTATGTATAGTGTGAGTGCAGTGTATACATGAGTGGCAAACAAACTGTAAGTACTTTCAACTTGTAAAATTTTCAAGATTTAACTAACAAGTAGAAGCAACTAGGACTTAGAATAATCCAAGAAAAAGTGAACTAACGGGGAACCTATGCCCGATTTTGGTCAGAATTTTCTAAGTCTTAAACACTTAGAAAAATTTCGCATTAAAAATCTTGGACTTGTAAAATTTTACGCATTTGTTCTACTAGTCTTATAAAATTCACTCATTCAATTTCTAAGTAAAAAACACTTAGAAAAATTTCGCATCATAAATCTTGGACTTGTAAAATTTTACGCATCTATTCTATTGGACTTATAAAATTCACATATCGGTTCTGCAACACATTGGAATTTGAAACTTTAAAAAATTTACAATCTTTCTCCTGGATTTGTGCATCAGTCTTCAGTATCCAAACAAAATTTAATGAACTTTAAAATATTTTAATATGTGTTAATTGGATTTGTTGGTTATTCGAGTATTGTGTACCTAACTAAAAATAAATAATTATTGATATACTTACCTGTGTCATACTGCAACATTATTGTAGTACCTACTTGTATTTTTGTGTTTGTTTGAGAATCGGTAAATAAATTCATACACAACAATGGAATCATTAATTAGTGTACAGGATGATCTTAAATCTAAAATATCAAAGGCTAGATTAAACTTTAAAAAATCGCCAAAAGAGCGAATTACAATTTCTTATATAGAAGCGAGGCTAGAAAATTTAGAAAAGGCTTGGCTACAATTTACCGACACTCATGCAAAAATTGTAAAGGGAACAAATAAAGCGGAACTGTTGAAATCCACATATGTAACTACTGATATGTACGATGTAACAGAAGAAAGTTATATTGATTATAAGACCGAGTTAAAGGATATGTTGCGGGATTTAAACGGCAATAGTAGCGCATCTACATGTAACTCTAAAACGGATAGTCAATCTTTCCAGGTCAAACTTCCGAAGATTTCTGTACCTGTATTTTCTGGATCATATTCTGAATGGATAAGTTTTAGGGATTTATTCATGTCACTAGTGCATAACAACAAGGCTCTAGACGATGTCCAACGTCTACACTATTTAAAAAGTCACCTTACTGGCGAACCTGAGCAGTTGTTACGTCACGTCCCTATTACTCATGACAATTATACGGTATGTTGGGAACAATTGGAAAGACGCTACAATAACAAAAGGTATCTTGCTAATTCCATTTTAAAAAGATTTATGAGTCAGAAATCATTGTTTTCGGAATCGTCACATGCAATTAAAGAACTTTTGGATACAACAAGTGAGTGTTTACATGCATTAGAAAATTTGAGAATTAATATAGAGTCTTGGGATGTAATTGTTATATATATCATTTGCCTAAAATTGGATACAGAAAGTAGAAAATTATGGGAGGTTAAAATTAGCGAGACTTTTGATGAATTACCCACATTAACAGAATTTAAAGAATTTCTTGAAACACGTTTTAGATCTTTAGAATTTTTAGATAATAAAGTAAATAAACCCACTAGTACAAATCGCACTCAGAAATTCAATCCAAAATCATTGCATGTATCTACTGTATTTTCATGTGTTTACTGTTCCGAAAACCATAAATTGTATAATTGTAAAAAGTTTGCCAAGGAAGACATGGACACGCGACGTAATTTTGTTCAAACAAGTAGTCTTTGTTTTAATTGTTTAGGTCCCAATCACTCTGCAATCTCATGCCACCAAACCACACGTTGTAAGATATGCAAAAAACGACATCATTCATTATTACACCTTAGGAAAGTTGTACATTCAGTCGATTCTCATGTTGGTAGTAATCAATCGGCTAGTGTAAATGTTGTACCGACGACGATGTCGTCTTCACCTCAAGGCGAAACCGGAAATGTTGTAACATGTTTTTCTAAAGTACACAGTCAAGTGTTATTGGCCACAGCCTTAGTTAAGGTTAAATCAAGGACTGGTACGGATATCACTCTAAGGTCATTGCTAGACCAGGGTTCGCAGGCTTCATTTATCACTGAAGCTTCGGTTCAGCTTCTTGGTTTAAGAAAGTATTCAAGCAAGAGTCAAATTTCAGGGCTGGGAAGTGATCAGACGGGTTCTGTGCCCTCTAAGTCTGTAGTATTCTTAAAAATTCAATCACTTCACGACCCCAACTTTGTTGTTGATGTAAAGGCTCATGTTTTAAAGAAGCTAACTACGTTTATGCCGGAAAGAAAATTCATCCTACCAGCTTCAATAGAACTCTCAACCTTAGAGTTAGCAGACCCTACTTACACGGTACCCAATAAAATTGATCTATTATTGGGTGCTGAAATATATGCGCAGATCCTTCAAGAGGGTCTGATAAGAGGGTCATCTGAGTCAGTAGTTGCTCAAAAAACAAAATTAGGCTGGATCATATCTGGTCAAATCAACTCCTCTAGTAACAATGAGACAAAATCTTGTTACTCTATTGTCAGTTTACATTCCCAGTGTAACGAAAACGAACTTCTTCGCAAGTTCTGGGAATTGGAGTCCGACAGCTACAACTCAGACTCCAGGAAGCACCTCACTCCTGAGGAACAGAGATGTGAGGAGCTATTTAAGTCTACTACCGTACGTGACGCGTCCGGTAGATATGTTGTCAAATTACCATTCCGTGAGGAGAAGCCATGCAGGTATGGTAATTCCCGAGATATTGTAGCTCGCAGATTTCACTTACTTGAGAAACGATTACTAAAAGATCCCAATCTTAAGCTTCAATATTCTAATGTAATTCAGGAATATTTAGATTTGGGACACATGGAGGCGGTACCTGAAAAAGAACGTGATAATCCAAATGCAATATACTTACCACACCATCCCGTCATCAGGGAAGATAAATCGACAACCCAAATCCGCGTCGTATTTGATGCTTCTTGTAGGGATTCAAATGGTGTATCCTTGAACAGTCAACTAATGATAGGTCCAACTCTTCAGTCCGATCTCAGACATCTTATTATACGCTGGCGTTTACATCCAATCTGCCTCGTGGCCGACGTTACGAAGATGTATCGACAAGTGAGGGTATTTCCTGAAGACGCTGACTATCAACGCATCTTGTGGCGTAATCTAGATCATCCTGAATGCGACTTACAGCACTATAGATTGCTGACAGTAACATTCGGGACAGCCTCGGCGCCTTACCTCGCGGTGAAAGCGCTTCAGCAAGCAGCCATAGACGATGGCGTTCATTATCCTTTGGCATCTGAAAGAATTTTAAACGATTTTTATATAGACGATCTACTAACTGGTTGTCAAAATGTCGAAGAAGGGATAAAGGTTTACAAGGAAATCAAGGAATTACTGGGAAGGGCTGGATTTGAACTGAGAAAATGGTCTAGTAACAGTGAGGACTTAATAGAAAAAATAAAGGAAGGAAGTAAGGAAGAAATTGGAAGTCTAGAGCTAAAAATAGATTCGGTCATGAAAATTCTGGGACTTACCTGGAATCGTCGCACTGATTTCTTCGAATATTCCGTTCAACTGCCGCCGCCAGGTGAACCTATAACTAAAAGAAAAGTTTCA
Organism: Hypsopygia costalis; assembly: GCA_937001555.2. Taxonomy (NCBI): domain Eukaryota; kingdom Metazoa; phylum Arthropoda; class Insecta; order Lepidoptera; family Pyralidae; genus Hypsopygia; species Hypsopygia costalis. The sequence goes on along the minus strand of OW443338.2, from coordinate 21,739,318 downwards.
TCAGATGTGGCAAGGTTGTTCGATCCTCTTGGGTGGATCGCACCTACCATTATCACAGCAAAGGTCTTCATCCAGAAATTGTGGATTTCTGGAATTGACTGGGATGATAAACTTCCACCCCAGTTGTTAAAAGAGTGGCTCACTTTCAGGAACGAGTTGTCATTACTTACCACTGTCCGAATTCCTAGATGGATTAATTCAAGAGCAGACGATCAGCTCATGGAGTTGCATGGTTTCAGCGATGCCTCAACTATCGCATACGCTGCCGTGGTATATGCTCGAATAATTAGTGGAAATGGTGAACGGCATGTACATTTACTTACCGCAAAAACGAAGGTCGCGCCTGTGAAACAAGTGTCGATTCCCAGGCTCGAGTTGTGTGGTGCCGTCTTGTTATCAAAACTGCTCCTGGAAGTATCTTCTGTTCTTCAAATATCCAAAGAAAACATCCACGCTTGGACTGATTCTTCGGTTGTACTCGCTTGGCTAAGGAGTCATCCAAGTCGGTGGAAAACATTCATTGCCAACAGAGTTTCAGAAATATTAACGGTTTTAGACAGCACGCAGTGGTCACACGTCCAATCAAAAAACAACCCTGCGGACTGCGCCTCTAGAGGGCTCAGACCGCATGAGTATCCAAATGACTTGTGGAATACGGGACCACATTGGCTGAAGCATGAGAAAATTATTTACAACAGGCAGAAGGTAGAAGAAACAAATTTGGAGGAAAGGACGACGAAGAAGGTATGTTATGCTACTACAAATGAAGAATTCGGTTTGTGGGAAAGATACTCATCTTTGCGAAAACTAGTAAGAGTAGTCGCTTTCTGCAGGAAATTTCTTCAAACACGTTCAGCTCACCAACCTGAAAATAAAAAAATATTTATTACTGGTCAAGAATATACAGAAGCTTTAAACACATGCATTCGACAATGTCAAGTTTTAAATTTTCAGGACGATTTAGATAATCTAGCTAAAAACGGTAAAGTAAACAAGAAAAGCAAGCTTACCTCTCTCAATCCATTCATCGATGAAGTTGGTATTATGCGAGTTGACGGGCGATTACATAGGTCACAAATGAGTGAAGAGACAAAACATCCTGTTCTGATTCCAAGAAAATCACACTTCACTAATTTGTTAATAGCTGAAGCTCATGAGAGAACACTTCATGGCGGACCGCAGCTTATGATCAATTATTTGAGAAGTAAATACTGGATTGTTGACGTCAAGAATCTGGCAAAGTTTTATGTTCGCAAATGTATTAGCTGCATTCGTTATGGATCTCGCATAAAACATCAACTGATGGGCCAACTTCCATCCGCAAGAGTCACTGCTTGCCGACCTTTTCTTCGCAGCGGTGTTGACTTTGCGGGTCCCATCAGCATTCGTACTACCAAAGGTAGAGGTCATCACTCATATAAAGGCTACATCTGTTTGTTCGTCTGTATGGTTACCAGAGCAGTTCACCTCGAAGCTGTAAGTGATTTGACTACTCATGGCTTCTTGGCTGCGTTTAAACGCTTCGTGGCCAGACGGGGACATTGTGCCGATATATGGAGTGATAATGGTACGAATTTCACGGGTGCTGCTAGGGAGCTAAAGTCACTTTTTTCCGCGGAAAGGTCTGGCATAGCAACAGACATCGCTGATTCACTTGCCAACAACGGCACAGTCTGGCATTTTATCCCACCCAGAAGTCCAAATTTTGGTGGACTTTGGGAGGCAGGGATCAAGTCGACAAAGCACCATCTGCAACGTGTAATCGGTAAAGCGACTCTGACTTACGAGGAAATAGCTACGGTCTTGACACAAATCGAAGCTTGTTTGAATTCTCGTCCACTCTCTCAAATGAGTAACAATCCTGGTGATCCAACTCCTCTCACACCAGGACATTTTTTAGTCGGAGAACCCTTAGTGTTAGCCCCTGACGTGAATTATGAAGTTTGTAACCTTAGTAACTTAAAGCGTTGGCAATTGTCACAAAGGATGTTGCAACATTTCTGGCGACGTTGGTCTCAGGACTACCTCACGCAATTTTTTCATCGTCGGAAATGGCAAGAACAAATACCTGGGCCAGAAATTGGTGACGTGGTATTAGTCAAGGAGGACGACCTACCTCCAGCAAATTGGCTTTTTGGTATTGTTGTACACAAACATGAAGGTTTGGACAAGATTGCACGCGTCGTCAGTCTCAAATGTAATGGCAAGGTAATTAAGAGACCTGTATCAAAGGTTTGTGTGTTACCAGTTACAGAATAAAAAATTAAGTATGTTTTGCAGATATGTCTCAATTTTTGTTTGAAAATATCAGAATAACATTTTGTATTCTTTAAGTTATACGAGTATTTATACAGTCCATTGCTAATCATTGAGATGTATTCATTAAGTTGTTTTGCATTGCAATAGTTTTTGCAAATGTTTTATGTTTTAGTTTGTTATGTTTCATGTTCTGATTGCTATTTGAAGTAACTTGTCAATAATGTCATAGTTAAATTACACAGTTTGTTTTTAACTGTTGTGATGGACAAGTTGTCCATGGCGGGCGGTATGTTTACGCCTTATTTAGTATTATTTGTTTCACCACCGAAATAACAGATGGCGCTGTTCGAAAGCTGCATCGCGTTATGGTTTGTTTCGCGGTGGTTTAAGTACTGTTTTGTTATGTTAAATTTATTTGTCAATGAAAGTCAACGAAAGTAAATCAACACTTGATATTCGCCTTGAGTTTTCATTTGCACCGTACAACGCTCCCAAGGACCTTTACAGTACCATTTTTACAAAATTTGTACCATTTTTACAAAATTTGTAAATGGTATTAAATTTTTTTTAAAATCTATTCTTAAATGTCATCGTCAACCCTACTCATCCCACTGCTGGGATACGGGCCTACCTTCCATCGAAGGGGTTTAGAGCATACTTCACCACGCTGCTCAACTGCGGATTGGTGTAGACCAGTGTTACAAGCCGCCTAAAAGCCACTGACTGGGCTTAACGACTGTCATCTATGATCATGTGTGACAACAGCCGGAACCGACGGCTTATCGGGCCACCAAAATACGGAGAAGCTCGATGTAAATCAGCTTATATAGACACGGAAAGAACTTACTTAGTTATTTAACTTGCGCAATGGATTTTAAGTTAATATTCCCAGGAGCTTACCAGAGAAATACTGCATAATAGTAAATTATATTTCTGAAAATACATTACATACTCGTTTCATTGCTAGCGCTAGCTTTTCTAGTTTGAAAAGCACGTCTGAGCGATCTCACGGTCGACACCCTTGCGCCCCGGAAGCGTGCTCAGCCATGCCCTGCGTGACCTCGCATCACTTTGTCAAATGTTACCTACTGAAATTCACTAGAAATAAATTTAAGTACACGCTGCATGTTTTATTTTCTATTTATAAAAAGAAAATTTCTTATTCACTAACTTATCAAGCCCGTCGCCGCCGCCCAATATAAACCGGCGCCCTACCGCCACCGAATATCTTGATACAAAAAATGGGTCTTCTTCGTCAACCCTTATTCATCCCACTGCTGGGATACGCCCCCCCCCCCCCCCAATCGAAAGGGTTTAGAGCATACTCCAACACGCTGCTCAATTGCGGGTTGTCGGAGGCCAGTGTTCAAACCATATAATGACCACTAACTTGGCTTATATCATGTAACGTAACAGCCGGGACCGACGGCTTAACGTGCCCTCCGAAGCACGAAATATGGATCTTACATTTTAGTTATTGACAAACATCTTCAGCTTAGTCGGTAGAGCTCCAGGTATTCTACCAGCTAAGCTAAACAAAAGTACCAAAAATCTAGGCTGAAGTTTATCTTCGCTATCAAAATATCCGTTGGGAATTACACTACATGTGCTCTAAATTCACTAAGCCTTCAGTTCTAGAATGGGTCATCGACTGCTACATGTTTTCTTGTTTTAGGGGTTTTTCATTTCCAAATCACACAGAAAAGCAGTCGGGTTTTTTAGTTTTTTAAATTACCGTTTTTATTTTATGTTTTTTAGTTTTTTTATTTTGATATATGCAATGTCACTCTCACAGTAAACATATATCTAACGACACCCCTCAAGTCCATCCATCCATCGAGCTGTCCAGACTGCGGCGTGCATTTGCATTTGAACTTGGCGCCAAAAATCCGCCATTTTGTTTTTTTTTATTTTGACGTACCCAGTGTCACTCTCACAGCAAATACGAATCTAACGACACCTCTCAAGCTAAAATCCATCCAGCCTTTCAGGCTGCAGAGCATGCCAAACAAGTATACATACGTACATACATACATACTCTCGAAAAACATAACCCTCCTTCTGTCACAGTCGGGTAAAAATCTAAGCTGAAGCAGCTGAAGTTTATCTTCGCTATCACAATATCCGTTGGCAATTGGTTTCAGCTTAGTCTGTAGGGCCCTCGGTTATCATTATGCTTTCCGATTGGTGCCCCTTTTCAAAACTTTGATTTATAAATAGAATAGAATATTTATTTATTTGCAAGTACAGTAAGTAGGTTACTGGCCGTGTGGTCTCCGGCAGACTAGAATAGAATCACTCCGTCTTTTCCCGTGGATGTCGTACAAGGCAACTAAGGGAAATACATTATATAACATCGATCAGGCCTCCCCAACCCGTCTGGCCAGCGTGGGAAGTGTAGGCCAAATCCTCCTGTCTATGACGGACGGAGAGGGTCGTGCTCCTGTAGTGGAGACTAAAATGACCTGATGATGATGATGACGATGACAGTAGGTTACAATAACTGGTGGTATGGTTTTTATGGCTATGGTACAAAATATTCGCCTCGTTCTCACAGGCATGCAAATATGTAATGATACGGTTTTCCTTTTCGTGAGTAACATGAAAAAAAAAAAGGTTTCACGCAATACCAGCTTACACCGTCGTGTATGTTTACGATTATCTATTATACCAATAAGTTGCCAAAAAAGCATACGGCCCGCCTGATTAAAAGCAGTTACCGTAAACCATGGACGCCTGTAACACTATAAACAGCACATGCGTGTTGGGGACCCAGCAAAAACCTCTTCACGTCCTTTTTGAAGAACCTCTTGCTGTAGTCTCCAGGGAAAATCTCGACAGGCAGTTTATTCCATATTTTTGTAATATAAGGTGTATTTTTGTTCTTTTTGTGATTTGACAATGGTCTTGATAGCAAACTCTTTGTTTGTTTAGGCACAGTGCCCTGCTTCTAAAGGAAATACGTTATTTTTTACACTCTATACTACTAAATAAGCAATAGTACTACGGTCCGTACATAAATAGACTAATCTTCATATGGATTACTCAATTGCGTGCTACATTATGGCTGCTACATACTTAAAAATAGTCAACATGTTTAAGTTTATGTCGCAGAAATGTTCTCTAGATAGTATTTGACGTGAATACGTCTTTAAAATAGCTTCCTTAGGGAGGCAATTAAAAAAAAACCGGCCAAGTGCGAGTCGGACTCGCGCAGGAAGGGTTCCGTACCAGTATCTATAAAAACGGCAAAAAAATCACGTTTGTTGTATGGGAGCCCCCTTAAATATTTGTTTTATTTTTATTTTATTATTTATTTTTAAAGTAAATATATAACTAAATATTATGTGAGTATTTCAAACGTCTACCTATTGCCGTTATCAATTATGAGTAAAACGAGCAAAAAATTACGTTTGTTGTATGGGAGCCCCCTTAAATATTTATTTTATTCTATCTTTTAGTATTTGTTGTTATAGCGGCAACAGAAATACATCATCTGTGAAAATTTCAACTGTCTAACTTTCACGGTTCATGAGATATTCCGATTTCTATTATAAAAAAGAATATTGATATATTATCAAAACCCTTGGCACAATTTTACAATAAATGTTTGGAGTTAGAAATATTTCCTGAACAGTTGAAAATTGCGAAAATAATTCCGATTCATAAGAAAAACTCTAAAAGTGATCCGTCTAATTTTAGACCGGTAGCTATGCTATCCATATTCTCAAAAATCTTTGAGAATATCATTAAAAGCAGAATCGTCAAACACTTAAAGGTCAATAGCATTTTAAATGAAAGACAGTTTGGATACCAAGAAGGAGTTGGAACTGCAAATGCAATGGATGCAATTATCGATGACGTGACTTTAAAGTTAAACGAAAAACTTAAAGTCGCCGGTGTATTTCTAGATTTAAGTAGTGCTTTTGACTCAGTGGATCACACTATTCTCCTAATGAAGCTAGCACATTATGGAATTCAAGGTAAGATGTTGAATCTATTAAAGTCGTATTTGAGAAATCGAAAACAGTTCGTTGAGGTAGTGGATAGTAAGGGTGAATGCATCAATTCTAAAAAGCATTCCAAAATGACGACAATTAATAGAGGTGTACCTCAAGGTTCAATATTAGGACCAATATTCTTTAAAATTTTTATTAATGACTTGATAAATTATATGACCATGACACAATCTGACATTAAATTAGTTATTTTTGCTGACGACACAAACGCTGTACTCTGGGACAAGAAAATAGACGCTCTTAATAGAAAGATAAATACTGCAATGAAACATTTTTATCATTGGTTCACCATCAATAATCTCAAATTGAATACCTGCAAAACGAATGTAATGTTATTTAAGACAACAGCTAATGCCAGAGACAAAATGGAAGTTCACTTGAATAATAAGAAAATTGAGCCGGTAGGAGTTGTAAAATTTCTGGGTATAAAATTGGACGAATTTCTCAATTGGAAACCTGAACTACAAGCCGTGGAAAAAAGTATTAGCAGTGCTTGTTGCGTACTCAGGTGCTTAAGAGATGAATTGACGTTGGAACAGTTGAAATCGGTTTATTATTCGTTTGTAGAGTCTAGATTTCGCTACAGCATAAAATATTGGGGCAGAAGCTACCAATATAACATGGACAAAGCTTTCGTAGCACAAAAAAGAGCGATAAGGACGATGGTTCGCATACCCCCATGGGAATCGTGCCGAGAACACTTTAAGAACCTCAAGATTTTAACTGTGCCGTCTTTATATATATTCGTGTTACTGACTGATTTCATAAAAACTAGAGCCAAATATGAATCGGAGGAAGAGATGTTACGCCGTGAGGGCACAAGGCGTAAAGATTTGACCCGAGTTATAGCCCCTGTTCTTAACGTAGTAACTCATTGTCCGCGTAACCAAACTACAGTCATTTACAATAAATTACCCAGTGAAATGAAACTAATAAGAAAACTTTCAATATTTAAAAGAAAATTAAGAACATTATTGTTGGAGAAGTGTTGTTACTCAATTGAAGACTTTTAAATTCGGTTATACTGTCCTGTCAGGGAAACATAAATGTAGAGAATGTGCCGTTCTGTCTGAGGAATAGTCTGGGCAATGCAGGGTATTGCAATTAGTAGCTATAGTGACTTATTTTGTAACTTATTTTGACTTATTTTATTTTATTTTGATTTATGTTTGTTGTATAATTTGTGACATGTTTAATTATTGAATGTTTTAGGTTATAAGCAAAAATTCAAATACAATTGTAATATTGTTATGTGAATAAATGAAATGAAATGATACAGCCTGGTGACAGACGGACGGACGGACGGACGGACAGCGGAGCCTTAGTGATAGGGTTCCTTTTGACGCTTTGGGTACGGAACCCTAAAAACGAATTATAACAAAATCGGGGATACAGTTTGGTGTTGCAGCTACAAATCTATCACCTCCATCCAAAATTCAATAACACCACTGGATAGATGAAGGATCAAATAATTTATGACGCTAAGTAAGGACTTTGGAACATCGCGTACGGGGTAGGGGATAGCGCTGCCATTTTGGGATAATTTTATTGTATATAACGCATTCACTTACAACACACGGCCGGGTCCATGACACATTCATACCCCTTTTTTAAACATTATAACGTGATCGTATCCTAGAAGACTTGGACACTATCCATCAGGCTGGTCTATGGGCTAAAGGTCGCACAGCAAGCGATCGAAAGTGCTGTGCTCGGGGTTTCTCTGAGGAAACGAATCCCGAACGTAGAACCAACGGTTCGACGGAGAGCCAAAGTTGTCGATATAATCTTCAGAGCAAGCTGAAGTGCCAATGGGTCGACCACATCTGTCGAATTAGTGATAACAGATGAAGGAGCAAAGTATTAGAGTGGAATAATGAGCAAAATCACAATCAGGTAACCAATTCCCGTAATTTTTAAATTGAATTGACTAAAAATTATATACTATACTAGCTTTCGCCCGCGGCTTCGCTCGCGTGACATTCGGGGCACACACGGTGGGTTTACTCATTAATCAAAAGAAGTACTCGTGTAAAATTTTGGATAAAATGGTCCAACTAATCTCGTTTTCCCATACAAAATTTGGACCTCCGTTTCATCCTCTTAGAAGTAAAATTTGAAAAATCTTTTTAAGTAATTCGTGTCCACTACGTTATATTTTCAAATCGATGTCATTGTCGTAATTAACGTCCCAGAAAACCATAGAATCAACACCCATATTGATATTATGACATTTCAATCCTATTGCACCCCTACAGAGTTGTCACGTCACCTATGTTGGATTATTAAATAGTTGTTTTTTTCGTAATCAGCGACCCCATATACTATAAAACAATACCTATGACGATTTTCAGACTTTTTCACCACATTTTAGACATTTCAATGCCATCGCACCCCAATAGGGGATGATGGTCACGTTACCGCCTTACGGGTACAATAAATAACAATAATAGGTAATTTCTGGGATAAAAAGTATCTTAAGTATGTCCTTTCCTAGGACTCAAGGTATCTCTCAACCAAATTTCATCTAAATCGAGCCAGCGATTTAAGTGTGAAGAGGTAACAGACATTCTGTGGCATTTATAATATTAGTATGGATTGGCGTTCCGAAAACCCGTAAAAACGACACTTATATTGATATATACACATTTCAACCTCATCGCACCTCAATAGAGGATGATGGTCACGTTAGCCACGTTGAATTTTAAAATCGTTGTTGTTTTCGTAATCAGCGACCCGATAAACCATACAAACAATACCCATGACGATTTTCAGACTTTATGACCCCATTTTACCCTCTTAGGGGTTGATATTTTCAAATCGATGCCATTTTTGTAATTGACGTCCCAGAAAACACCCATATTGATATTATGATATTTTAAACCCACCGCACCCCCACACGGGTGATGTTATGTCATGTCGGCTCTGTTGGATTATAAAATAGTTGTTGTTTTCGTAATCAGCGACCCGATAAACCATAAAAACAATACCCATGACGATTTTCAGACTTTTTCACCCCGTTTTACCGCTTTAGGGGTTGATATTTGAAAAATCCTGAAATATATGTTTACTCATTTATCTATAGAAGTACTCGTGTAAAGTTTCGGATAAAAAAGTCCAACTAATCTTGTTTCCCCATACAAACTTTAGACTCACGTTTCACCCCCTTAGGGAATGAATTTTGAAAAATCCTTGCTTAGTGCATTTTTAGATATCATAAGGATCCTACGTGCCAAATTTGAAATCTCTAGACCCAGCAGTTTGGGCTGTGCGTTGATATATATCAGTCAGTCACTCAGTTTCTTCTATATATTTTAACCCCATCGCATCCCCACAGGGGTGATTTTATGTCACGTCGGCTGTGTTAGATCATGAAATAGTTGTTGTTTTCGTAATCAGCGACCCGATAAACCATAAAAACAATACCCATGACGATTTTCAGACTTATTGGTCCCATTTTACCCCTTTAGGGGCTGAATTTTGAAAAATCCTGAAACACGTGTTTACTCATTTCTCTATAGAAGTACTCATGTAAAGTTTCGGATAAAATAGTCCAACTAATCTTGTTTCCCCATACAAACTTTGGACCCCCGTTTCACCCCCTTAGGGAATGAATTTTGAAAAATCCTTTCTTAATGTACCCCTAGACGTCCTAAGAAACCTACGTGCCAAATTTGGAATCTCTAGACCCAGCGATTTGGGCTGTGCGTTGATATATCAGTCAGTCAATCAGTCAGTCAGTCAGTCAGGACTTTGAATTTTATATATTATATATAGATTTTACTAATTAATTATTATCAATTCTAATTTACATACATTCATAGTTAATTTAATTTTCGGTCATATTTCAATATACATAATTCAATATAATTTAATGGTAAATTAAACTTTGAAATTTCATATTGTGATATGAGAATACCAAATTTGACAATTGGGTATTTGACTAACATTTTTTTCTGTTTGATATGTAGGGACGTCTCCGTAATATAACCATAGGTGAAAGAATTACTTCGATAGCACAAATATCTCTCGAGATATGTTAATTTGAAAATCACAATTTTTAGACTGCCCCAAAACGCTCCATACAAAAGACTACTGAATTATGACGTCACAGATCTGTATTTTGTATGCATCAAATCAGAAATTTGTACGACAGCTATGTTAAATATTACGTTTATGTGATTAGTATCATAATAAAAGTTATAGCATTTTTTATTGCTTCTCCAATGGAAATATTATTTTTTAATAATTTCATACTTTTAAAATGGACTTTCCCGCCAAACTTTGATCGACGCTAAAAAAAGTCTGACTGAAGATATTAGAATGAAAGTTTGCAGATCTTTATAGTTTTGTGTATTTTACGATATTGTTAATTTATTTGTACAATTTTTAAACATTGGAAACAACCCAATTGTGAGATCGAGACTGGATCGGAACTGAATCTTGACTACATTTAAATTGCCCCTCTGGATTTGTTGATGTTGTATGCTGAATGTAACTATAACGGCAACGAAAACAATATACTCGTACCAATACAGAAACAGTTGTCCTCCACCGCATCTAGCCAATCCTAGAATAATTTTAAGAGCCTATGCCCGTGTCTCAAATAATAGACCACTCCTGCCTCGTACTGTTGTTACTCGCCTTAGGGTTGTCAAAAGTGAGCAAAGGATCTATTTTGAAAAAGTAAACTTACAATGCGATGTTTGTTTGTAACTATTACAAATCGACTCATTAATATATGAACACATTATTGGGAATGTCGTTCGTCATTTTCCACACGGTATATGATCAAAGTGTCATATAAGTATATTATCGTATACAGCGACTGAAAACAATATTTGAATTGGCTACTCGACTACTGATATGGCTATACATGACTTTTTCGAAAATAATTACAAGTAAAAAAAACCGGACAAGTGCGAGTCGGACTCGCCCACCGAGGGTTCCGTAGGTACGTAGTATCATTATTAAATTTGATATTTTTCATTATAAATAAGAAATATTGCGTCGAAAAAAATAAATAAAATATATTTTGCAATGTGTACATCAAGCCCTTTCATATGATACCCCATTTGAACTAGTAGTTTCAATTTGAAATTTCGACACCCTATAAAAGATATAGACCCCCTATTTTTTAAGATCTATTTACAAATGTATAGTTTTGAGATTTATTCCTGTACTTGTAGTCTATAACGATGTTACTTGCCAAATTTCATAGTTCTAGGTCAACGGGAAGTACCCTATAGGTTTTGATTCCCTTGAGTGTGTCGAAATATGCGTTTTTTGCTGAATAAACGGCCGTAACTTTTTTCTACGTAAACTTAGCAGTTTGATTTTTTTACAACTTCATGGGACCGTAGATCTGAGTATACAGTTCAAATTTCAGCTTGATACCTCCACGCATTCTCGACATAGAAATTCTTGACAGACAGACAGACAGACGGACAACAAAGTGATCTTATAAGGGTTCCGTTTTTCCTTTTGAGGTACGGAACCCTAAAAATTACAAGCCGTCCGTCGCTCGAGCACATTTGTCCTAAATTGCAAAGGCATTTTTTTTTGTACTACGTCGGGTGGTAGATAAACATACGGCTCACCTGATGTGAAGCGGTTATCGTAGCCATATTAACGCCCACAATATAAAATAGGTATGCAATGCAACAACTCCTTCCTTCCTGGTGACCTCACTCACTCGCAGGAACACAAGAACCCTCAAGGGAATTGTTATTTGGCTTTTTTTTTTTTTTTTTATACCACTAAGGTGGCAAACAAGCATACGGTCCGCCTGATGGAAAGCAGTTACCGCAGCCTATGGACGCCTGTAACACCGGAGGCATCACATGCGCGTTGCCGACCCTGTAAAAACCTCTTCACGCCCTTTTTGAAGAACCCCATGCTGTAGTCTCCTGGGAAAACCTCAACAGGCAATTCATTCCACAGCTTGATAGTACGTGGAAGAAAACTTCTCTGGAACCGCACAGTACGTGACCATTTTGGTTCTAAAGTGTGAGGATGAATTCCCTGTCGATGGCGAGCGGTGCGACTGTAGAAGGAAGCCGTGGGCATCATGTCAAACAACTCCTCTGAACACACCCCATTGTACAAACGGTAGAACACACTTGGCTGTGGTATTCTGTGAGGTGAAGGTACTTCCCCAATCTTGTAGCTTACAAATACGATGCACCCTACCTCTCTTTCGCTAGAGCCGCTATCGCTAGTCGGCAGGGTGCACCACGTGCAGGTGAGGTTGGCTTTAGCTGTAAAGATCATGGTGAACGACATACACCTTATAATCAAAAATTTACTAAACATGTATTGTGAGCTACATATGTACTTAAATTTCATTAACTTGCTAAGTAAGGCGTGAATACGTAGCGTTTAGTTTGACGAGAAAGTTTTACATCTGACATACTTGTTTACAACAATTCAAAGTTATAATTAAACAAAGTACTAAATTATTACGAACAATGTTTGTCTTCATTAATAACAATAACTATGCATTATACTTAACTAAAGCAATTTTTGAACCACGTCAAAATTTTACAAATTCAACTTTTTGCCAATTCGACATTTTAGAAATTCAAAATTGGGTCTGGAAGGGCGATAATTTACAAATAATAAATAAATAAATACCTATTCCTGGACAAATTACACATGGCCATCTAGTCCCAAACTAAACAAAGCTTGTACTATGGGTACTAGATAACGGATAATAAAACTAAAATACATTTATAAATATCAGATATTCCCCGTGTTTATATACAAAATACGATATACAAAAATGAAACTAGGCATACTTTGTCATACATCGTTATCAAACATTATTGATCCCATTGCTGGGATACGCGTCTCCTCTCAATAGAAGGGGTTTCATACTCCCCCACGCTGCTTAACTGCGGGTTGGCGGAGGCCAGTGATTTCTAGCCGCCTAAAGTAAAGGCCACTGACACTGGCTTAACGACTGTCATCTAATGACAACAGCCGGGTCCGTCGGCTTAACATGCCCATGGATGGGCAACATGGATTATGTTGCTTATGTATAAATAAACCCATCCATAGACATACAATACTAGACATATAATTTACAAAATTGTATCGTTCCAATATAATTATATCACTGGAAATATTTTGACTTTTCTTGTAGCAGTCGTGGTACTACGTAGTCAATATAGCAATAATAGCACTGCTGTTCCGGAGGGAAAACTTTAACACTACACATAATGTTTTTATGCCTTCAGTGCGACACTGTATAAATAGAAATAGAAGCGCCACGTTCTTTGTAAGAACAGGGGCACTAACGCCGAAGCTGAAGTCGATTACAATCGGATTTATTAATCGTGAAAATACATGTTAGGTTTAAGTTAATGAGAAACATCATTCTTTAGCTTAATCGGTAGAGCTCTATGATTTCATCAGATAAGCTAAATAAAATTACCCACCAATGTAAGCTAAAGAGTGATTTTCGCAATCAAAAAATCCTATGTTGATTGCCTTCAGCTTCGGCGGTAGGGCCCCAGATTTCACATGGTAACCCTTGAGCACGTCTGTATGAAAAAAAATCATCAATATTGCGCTATTATTAATAAATTTTAAATATGACATAAGCGACGCAAAACAACTTCACCATTTTTGTAGAAGAAATAAATTATATTTTGATTTTATATTCATTTATAAAATATTTTTTTTCTTCAGCATTAGAGACAGTTAAGTGACTAATTAGGTGAACACAATGACTAATAATAAATTTATTTCTGTTTCTACTTTTCTTAGTCGCAATGTAAAAGAATATTCACGAAACTTTTTGTACTAACAACTTGCGGCAACTAGTAGATTCGTGACGTTTCGACGAATTATTTTAATTAATTTCGGGGTTAGAAGGCGGCAGGGTGGTTTGAGGTCTCGGGGTGCTACATCCCTCCCGCACCGGCCGACTAGTCGCCACATATCCCTAGCCGCGGTCTCTACAAAAAGTAATTATGTAAACCGAAATGTTTCTACTATTTGGAGTTAGAAATTCTAAATTTTCATTAAATTTCTCATAAAGATTAGATATTATATTTATATTTTGGTATAGTTGTCTAAACCTAAGCACAGTATAAGTAATAAATAAGTACTTCCGTACAATGTAGGAACTCCCTGCCGCTCTCTCGTATAGGTTGAGGCCTCCCTCTCCCTCCCTCTAAAACGAATCTGGAACAGCTTGTTCGGCGGCGTAGGTTCGTTCGCCCCCTATTTTACAAGTAAGAAATTTATAATATATTTATGTATATACACACAAATTACTATTTTTGTGTATTGCCATCAAAATTCTTTTAAAATTTAACCGATTTCAAAAATGAAGGTTTATCTTCTATTTGTCCGGGATGTACGTATGTTCGCGATTTTCTCAAAAACATAGTATTCCAATTCTAAATGAAATTTTAATTGAAATCTGTTAATTTTTCTTTATTATATGTTATATTCATTTTATACACAGTATAAATATATTACAGTAATGTTCCCCAAATGAAAACCAAATGAACTCTATATATTAATACGTGAAGCAAAAACTTTGTACCCCTTTTTACGACAATTACGCAGACGTAGGAGTATGAAATTTCGCACACTTATAGTTTATATAGAGAAGGAGCGCAGCATGCAAATATCATCATCATCATCATCATCAGGTCATTATAGTCTCCACTACAGGAGCACGACCCTCTCTCGTCCGTCCCAGACAGAAGGAGGATTTGGCCTACACTCCCCACGCTGGCCAGACGGGTTGGGGAGGCCTGATCGATAATGTATTTGTCTTAGTCGCCTTGTACGACATCCTCGGGAAGAGACGGAATGATTCTATTCTAGTCTGCCGGAAATCACACGGTCATGCAAATATTTTTTTTTTTAATAATGCTTAAAAATATACATTAAATCAAAAAAAAAAAAAATACACACACTACCATGTATTTGACACACTAGTGCATATAACATACATACACTCTTTTGTTTATTGTTATAGTCATATTTTAACTTAATTATGGTAGAATTTCGAGCACTGAGCGACCTCTAGTTAATAATACAACCTCAAGATAAAAACATTTGTCAACCTCGTCCCGATTATGAAATTGCCGCGAAGAAAGGACGTCTGGAAATTTAATAACGGCCTGATATCTGGAAAGAATTGTCGCAGTGGATCGGATACCTAAGGCATAAGTTAATTACACTAATGAACAAGGGAAGAAGGTACGCTCAAAAAATCCACCCCAAGATCACTCCAAAGTCTTTAGTACGATGTTCATCGCGCGGTTCATTAGCGCCTGCCATAATGGCGGGCTTCTATGGCGCGGGATTTTTATACAACCGAATCTTTTTAGGATTGATTTAGGGTGTAAGTGGCTTACCACGATCTTTAGAGCCAAAGCCAACCTCACCTACACATGGAGCGCCCTGTCGATAAGCGAAAGATGCTCTGGCAAATAAGATGTAGAATACAGCGGATTTGTAAGCTGCCCAACTGGAGAAATACAGAATTCTGTACTGCGGAATTCCGCAAACAAAAAACAATCCCTTGAGGATTGTTGTGTGATGTGAGTGAGTAAGGTCACCAAAAAGGAAGGAGTTAATGTGTTGACATCGGAGGTATCGGCACACGAGCAATATTTCATGTAACGAGCGTCAGTTGGTAACCGCTTCACAACAGGCGAGCCGTGTGCTTGTCTGCAGCCCGACATAATATATATAAAAAAAATGTTTTTTTAACGTCGGCTTCACGACACCTCAACATTAACCTCAACATGCACCCTAAACCTTCAAACTTCTCTTCTCTTCTTCTCTTCCCTGCAAGGAAACGAAACCGGAACCAATCCGGAACGAAGTAATTCGACAGACAGCCAAAATTGGTCACATAGCTTTCAGAGTTAGCAAGCTGAAATCGCAGTGTGGGCAAAGCTACATCTGCCGCGTAAGTAATATCAGTTGCAATTTATTTATTTACAGCATATCGCTACTATGTATGTGTGAAACAAGAAAATAAATAAAAATTGATTTTATAAGTTTTGTTAATTGTTTATAAAAAAGAACATTTTTTGTGTTTCACTCATAAAGCTCTTTCATTTGATTACCATTTATATGAAAAATATGGATCACCATTTTGTACCGGCCGCCATATTGGATTAAAAATGGCGGCATATGAC
Source organism: Hypsopygia costalis (assembly GCA_937001555.2). Taxonomy (NCBI): domain Eukaryota; kingdom Metazoa; phylum Arthropoda; class Insecta; order Lepidoptera; family Pyralidae; genus Hypsopygia; species Hypsopygia costalis. The sequence continues at coordinate 21,722,865 of OW443338.2, read as the reverse complement.
TGGGTGAATACTGTTTGAAGCTCGTATTTACGTTACAAGCTTGTATTTAACTGAAAGAAAAAAAGGAGTATAGGCTAGCAACGAATCAGCGACCCCTTCGTGTTCCTGATCTCCGTGGGCGGTGGTGATTGCTTTTCATCAGGTGACCCACATGCCTGTTTGCCCCCCCCCCCCCCACATACATGTGAGTAGGTACATTTGTTCAGTAAGTCGCGCTGGGAAAACGTAGAAAACTTAATTTGTGGCCAATTTGTGGATGCGACAGTGGCATTTAGGCGGCTTGAAAACACTGACCTCCGCCAACCCGCAGTTGAGCAGCGTGTGTGTGGAGCGGTGGAGTATCCGCTAAACCCCTTCCATTGAGGGGAGACTCGTATACCAGCAGGAATTAATAAGGGTTGACGACGAAGCACAAACTCTACGGTCTACAAGATTTCTGTTAGCTTGCATGTAGATAGAATAGAAGCGGCTTTAAACAAAACCACGGGTGGCGATTCTATTGTTTGCATGCATTATCATGTAGAACATAAAAACGCGTCAGCGCTTTATCTTAATTAAGCAACTTGAATAATCGTGATTGCTCGAACAGTATATAAGCAAATATTTATTATAGCGGATAGTGTAAAGGTTATGCAATTTCGGTGCATCCCATTAATTACTACATAATAAACTCAGTGACTGCAGGAGCCGCACATTGCACGCGATGGTTGCGATCAGACCGCTCCTATACTTATTATGAACGCAACTGGTTTATGGTCACCATTTTTATACGTAACGTCACATCATCAACCTGTTCTCTTAGTAAATAATAATTAACTAGTAGTCGCCCAGTGGTCGAAATTCGATCATAATTAATTTAAATTATGACTTTAACAATAAACAAAACAAAAGAATATGCGTGTGTCAAATACATGGTAGTGTGCGTAATTTTTTTATTTCATTTATTTAATGTATTTTTATGATTAATAAAAAAACAATATTAGCATTCTGCACTCCTTCTCTATATAAACTAAAAGTGTGCGAAATTTCATACTCCTACGTCCTACAATTTTCGTAAAAAGTTTTAAAGTTTTTGTTTCACGTATTGAATTATTAATTTATTTGTATACAATAAATAAATATTGTCAGACAAATTACACAGCGCCATCTAGCCCCAAAGTAAGCGAAGCTTGTGTTATGTGTACTAGACAACTGATAAACATACGTAAATACATTTTTTTTTGTATATACATACTTATGATACATAGAAAACACCCAGACTAAGACAAACAGACATGTTCATGCACACAAATGTTTGTCCTATGTGGGAATCGAACCCACGAGCATTGGTGTCGAAGCCGCGTCATTGACCGCTACGCCACCGAGCTCGTCAAAATTGAATATATAGATTCTTTACTTATCAATTGTCATGACAAATTTTATGTTTTATCAATGATTTAAGTCTGTCCCGAGGTTTGTGAGGGATCGAGGCCTTATGGTACTTTATCATAGTTTGTCATGTAATTATTAAGTACTATCAATCTTTGAAGTACGCACTTTGATTTGGGTGACTTGGTGGAATACTTTGTCAGTATATACAGTCGTGTAACCGTCTGTTATTTTTAAAATATGAATCTACACAGATATACTAAGTTAGTATAAGTGGTTACTCGAACTTTTCTTAAATATCTCCTACGTACGAGTATAGTCATCAACCAGTTTGTGTTATATATATTAGAATAAACAGGTAAGATAAAACTGAATTCGCCCCCGAACGGTAAAAATTTGTCCAATTTTGGTGGTCATCCGGTTTGTCCCAAAGCGCACATAGAATTTGTCGAACCCAAAACACTTTACCGCAGTATAAAGTAATAATACAGTAGACATAATAATACCCATGTGTCGCAATAAACATTTTGTTCATGGATATCCTACCCATGAACAAAATGTTTATTGCGTATCGTATCTGATATGAAGTAAGGGACTAATACTCTTAAATAAATATAAGCAATTTAGATCTCATCAAAAATTTTCAATTTGACTGCATTTTTTTATGTTCGTTAACTAAATTTTTTTGTAGGTAAACTGATTGTGATGATTTTTTTTTAATTCGAAAGCTGCTTATGTGATGCCATTAAAAATTTATCATGTTCTGACCCGTAGTTTATATTTTTCCTTAATTATTATTACGTCGATCAATTAAATTTACATAAAAGTCGGTTGATTTTTTTTTAAGTTATTTTATGGCGAAGACGAAAACATTTTGTTATATTTAATTATCGATTCAATATTAAAAGTTGTGCATGTTTATGAATAGAATCACTCACTATCGCACTCTTCCGAAACAGCTCAATCGATTATTATATTTTTTTTTTATGTATATTTCGTAGGGTACGTATGAGAATAGCTCGTAAAATCATCCATATACAAATCTTTGGAGTGTAACTGGTTTATCAACATCTTTGAACCAAAGCCAACCTCACCTGCACATGATGCACCCTGCTGACTGACAAACGAGGCTCTGGCGAAAAGAGAGGTAGGGCAAAGCATATTTTTAAGCTGTCCGACAGGGGAAGTACCTCCATCTCACGAATACAATTCCCTTGAGGGTTGTGTGTTCCTGCGATTGAGTGAGGTCACCAGAAAGAAAGAAAGTAAGGAGTATAGATTGGCAACGGATCGGCGACCCCTTGGTGTTGCTGATCTCCATAATCGGTGGTGATTGCTTTCCATCAGGTGGTCATCAATTCTAAATTGGCAAAAAACTAACAAAAGCTTTTTGTTAATTAAGAATTGATCGTTCTTTGGAACCCCCGACCCCGGTGTAATTGAAGACTCCGGTGGTCGTATAACTTTGACTCCGGGATCGCGGGTTCGATCCCCACACTAGACTAATATTTATATGCATGAACATGTTTGTTTGCCTTGGTCTTGGTGTTTCCTCTATATATATATATATATTAATATATATATATTTTATATATATATATATATTAGTATAATATCAGTTATCTAATACCACAGTATGAATATAATACACATAATAAATACAAGCTTTGCTTAGTTTGGGACTGACTAGATGGCTGTGTGTAACTCGTCCAAGAATATTTATTTTATAGCTTACAGAAACTGGATCAGATGTTGCAGCATCACCAGAAATATGCAGGAAACCAGCCCCTCATCAACTTCCTATAGTGGTATCTTGGGTGGGCTCATTGTATTTATTTCAATAATCAGGTCTTATAGATAAATAGTTTAAGGTGTTCAAATTCAGTTTATTGGCAATTACAAGGTTAGTTTACAATGATTAGGGATCTCCTCTGTTAAGTTGAAATAACCTGTGTTAGAGGAGGGGACTCCTCTTCTCCGTGACAATTTTAGGTGTAAGTGACTCAGCACTACCTTTGAGCCAAAGCCAACCTCACCTACACGTGGTGCACGTTCCTGATAGACCATCGAGGCTCTGGCGAAAGAGAGCTAATAACGAGCACGTAATAATAAGCAGTCCCAGCTGCTGCTGGTGACCCAAGTAGGCAAGTCTCACAGAATATTTATTAATTTGTAGCCCAAATTAATAGAAAAAAAGCAGCCAAATAACAATTCCCTTGATTGTGTTCCAGCAAGTGTGTGAAGTCACCAGGAAGAAAGGAGCTGCTGCGGTGACAGCAGGGATGCCAGTACGTGAGCTACATCTCATGTCTCGAGCGTTTGTATAACTACAGTAATCACTTCACATCAGACGGGCCTTATGCTTGTCACCCGACGTAGTTTAAAAAAATGGTGATCAGGGTCTGGAGATATAGCAGGAGTGAGATTTTTTTCCAGATTAGGCGTTTTATATTGATTTACACTTGAGCTCCTTTCACAACCGAACGAAGCCACAGACGAAAGCTAGTCGTGTACCTACATTATATTTGGGAAAGTCTCGTAAACGCACTCATGTGCTAATTTAAACATCACAACTATACGATGAAATACAAACACAAGTTCCCAAGTATGTCAAGGTACGCCATATAAGCCTGCGGCGGAGAATAGAGTGGCCCCTTCATTAGAGACGGGGGAGGTCGCTACTATGGACCACACTTTTTGCCGTCGGCAAAGAAAAATCCGTATTTTACCTCTGGAAATTACATCTTGCTTGTAATCATCAATTGTAAGTACTTTATCTTCTTTTACATATAAAAGTTCCTGTGACTGACTTATCGACGCTAATCGTAAAAGCAATTTGATCTACACTACTTTGCGTGCTTCCGCCACCAATTAGTTCATGGAAACTACTGCCTGCAGGCACCTTTTTAAAAATAAATATTTCTGGACAATTTACCCAGCGCCATCTAGTCCCAAATTAAGCGCAAAGCTTGTGTTATGGGTACTAGACAACTGATAAATGTACTTAGATACATTTTTTTTTTGTCATATATACTTTATAATAGGTACATAGAAAACACCCAGACCAAGACAAACAGACATGTTCATGCACACAAATGTTTGTCTTGTGCGGGAATCGAACCTGCGACCTCGGAGTCAAAGTGACTATTACTAACCATTCGACCACCGAGCTCGTCAAAAAAAAAAGTAACGTCACTCAATAACATGAAAAATTCTATGTAATTAATTTGTTTTTAAATAATAATCTATATATATAAAAGAAAGTCGTGTTTGTTACAACACTTATAACTCGAGAACGGCTGGACCGATTGCCATGGTTTTTGGTTTGTTGGATTTGTCTCCGTCCAGAATAGCAGAATAACTATTAAAAACATTGGAAAATTTAGGAAAAAAATAAAATAAAAGAAAAATAATTTTTCCATACAAAATGTTCGTGGATGTCGGACCTGTCAAACGTGACGTTAACGTGCTTACGTCAAATGTATGCGTGCGTTCAGAAATGTGGGTATAGGATAATAAGTATTAAAACATTGACAAAATTGTCGAAAAATTAAATTTGAAAACGGATTGGGATATTTATTGATTTTCAATTAAATGTCAAATCGATTGGTCTAACTTTTACGTCGCGAAAGTTGTCCGTTGTTGTTTTGAAAATTGTTTATGAATGAATGCTTGAAAATGAATATTAATTGGTTGTCAAGTGTCATGGTACTTTATTTTGTGACATAGTAAAATACTGAACTTAATATTTACCCACTGCTGGGTAATATTTACCCACTGCTGGGTAATATTAAATACGGGTCTTCCTTCAACTGAATATGTTTCGAGCATACTCCACCACGCTGCTCAACTGCGAGTTGGCGGACGCCAGTAATTTCAAGCCGCCTAAAGGCCACTTGGCTTAACGACTGCCATCTAATGATAACAACCAGGACCGACGGCTTAACGTGCCTTCCGAAGCACGGAGGAGCTCGAGAGAATCTAATGATAACAACCGGGACCGACGTCTTACGTGCCTTCCGAAGCACAGAGGAGCTCGAGATAATCTAATGATAACAACCGGGACCGACGTCTTACGTGCCTTCCGAAGCACGGAGGAGCTCGAGATAATCTAATGATAACAACCGGGACCGACGTCTTACGTGCCTTCCGAAGCACAGAGGAGCTCGAGATAATCTAATGATAACAACCGGGACCGACGTCTTACGTGCCTTCCGAAGCACGGAGGAGCTCGAGATAATCTAATGATAACAACCGGGACCGACGGATTAACGTGCCCTCCGAAGCACGGAGGACCTCGAGTTAATCTAATGATTACAACCGGGACCGACGGATTAACGTACCTTCCGAAGCACGGAGGAGCTCGAGATAATATAAACTCATCCATGGACAGGCTACGGTTGACGTTGCTTAACTTGCGTGTACAATTAGACTGACACGTGCAATGACGCCATCGTGCTTCTCTATTATTTTCTATTATTCATTATATTAATTTCAAGACATCATAAATTTTGTTCAACTAATATGTATACCACGACATTCATTGACAATTAGGCGGTACGAAGTTCGCCGGGCCAGCTAGTAGTAGCATAGATTAAAAAATAAATAACTTGTCTGCGGCTGGTTTGCCCCGAACCCTGCGCCCGCATCCTGCTCTAAATAAAGTGCCGTTACTAAAATTATCTTTTCTGAAAAATACTTTACCCTTTACACAATCTTGTATACCAACTTTTATAGAACTGACAGATGGTACTGTGAATAAACATTTTTTCTTTTTTTTGTTACACTGAAATTACCGTAATTTGGAAAGTTTCAACAATGTTTCCGGAACGTTCCGAAAACTTTTTTTCTTACCGAAACATTCCGTAATTTTCATCTCTAATTCTGAAAACAACCATACGATACGTCAAGGTGAAGCTATGTGAAGCTATAGGCTACGGCGTAGCATATAAGCTACGCCGTAATTTAGTAAATTTAGTAAATTCATCAGGAATTGTGAGCTACTTCAATTTACTTACACGCAGGTACACGATAACCCTACTTGGTCTAAGCTCACCCCGGCCACTCCATACAAATGTCGCGTCGTTTACTAGTACATAAACAATGACGTCTGTGAAGAGCGTAAATGAGTGTGTGTGCCTGCGGCGCTATACAATTTGTTCCAAATTTGTCTCAGAGGGGAGGTAAGGTTGGCACGAGAGAGCAGCAGGGAGTGGCCACACTGTACGTAGTTCTATTATGTATACTGTGATCTAAGTCTAGAGAATTTTTACAAGGATGCGGCCCTCAGTCCTCTCTCCTCCGCCAGAGCCTTGCATCTTTGCTTACCGACGGGGTGCACCACTTCCAAATGTAATTAGCTTCCATCCTAAGTAAAATGATGTTGTTCTACGTCCAGTAATTTTATTGACGTCTTCGGTCCACCTCTAGAATCGCAGTGGACGCAGCCTCCACTCCAGAACTCTTCTCACCCAAATGCCGTCACTGAATTTGAATGAATGAATGAAAAGTTTATTACATTAAGCACACAGACACTTACAGAAGTATACAACACAATAAATCATTGTACATATTGTATAGAATCACGTATATCTAAAACGATCAACATTGTCAGGTGTGTCCACATGCCTAATTTAAAAGGATTTCACTCAGTATACACCACGGCGTGAGCCGGGCACTGATTTTCAGTGAAACCCATCAGTGAAATACGGGCCACGGACGGCCAGAAACTTATTGAGCCTCTAATCTTAATAATAATAATTAGAAAAAATAATAATGACATCTAAATACTGAGATTGAAATTATATTAAACTAAGGACAATTTAAATAATTACTAAAACAATTGAATTAAATTCTCTGAATTTGTGTGCTGATTAAATAATAATCTTAATCTATATATATAAAAGAGTAAATCACTCACTCATCACGAAATCTCAGAAACTACAAGTGCTAGGAGTGTCAAATTTTTCAAGGGGGTTCCTTTTAGGACGTAGGTGCTCACTAAGACGGGAATTTGGAAAATTCAACCCCTAAGGGGGTGAAACGGGGGTCCAAAGTTTGTATGGGGAACCAAGATTAGTTGGACTATTTTATACGAAACTTTACATGAGCACTTCTGTAGATAAATGAGTAAACACGTGTTTCAGGATTTTTCAAAATTCAACCTCTAAACGGGTGAAATGAGGTGCAAACGCCTGAAAATCGTTATGGGTATTGTTTTTATGGTTTATCGGGTCGCTGATTCCGAAAACAACAGCTATTTTATAATCTAACATAACCGACGTGACACAAGAGCACTCATGTGGGGGTGCGATGGGGTTGAAATGTCATAATATCAATATGGGTGGTGATTCTATGGTTTTCTGAGACGTCAATTACGAAAATGGCATCGATTTGAAAACATTGACACGAAATTTTCATATCGGTACAAAAATCCAAGATTTGGAACACCTGATGCAGAACCATAAAGGTTCAGCTAAACTATAAGAAATATAAAAATGACGCCTTAGCAAAAGTTGTTCAGCCTGATGAGTATTTTTTGTTGAGGTATAAAAATCCAAGATTTAGAACACCTGATGCAGATCCATAATGGTTCCGGTAAACTATAAGAAATATAAAATTGACGCCTTAGCAAAAGTTGTTCAACTTGATCAGCATTTTTTGTTGAGGTATAAAAATCCAAGATTTGGAACACCTGATGCAGAACCATAAAGGTTCAGCTAAACTATAAGAAATATAAAAATGACGCCTTAGCAAAAGTTGTTCAGCCTGATGAGTATTTTTTGTTGAGGTATAAAAATCCAAGATTTGGAACACGTGATGCAGAATCATAATGGTTCAGCTAAACTATAAGAAATATAAAAATGACGCCTTAGCAAAAGTTGTTCAGCCTGATGAGCATTTTTGGTGAGGTATATAAATCAAAGATTTGGAACACCTGATGCAGAACCATAATGGTTACGGTAAACTATAAGAAATATAAAATTGACGCCTTTGCAAAAGTTGTTCAACTTGAAGAGTATTTTTTGTTGAGGTATAAAAATCCTAGATTTTGAACACCTGATGCAGAACCATAATGGTTCAGCTAAACTATAAGAAACACCTGATGCAGAACAAAGCTAAATTTATTTGCATAAACAACATGGTGTATACAATAAATTATAGTTTAAAAAAATAACTAAAAAACACGCTATAATAGCAAATAGAACTAAAAAAGCTACTCAAAAAAACAATAAATAGTTTAACAAAATATCGATTGTATTGTAAAAAAATAACCGCGCAGTGCTACTTTTATACTTACCTGCTACAAGTTAGACGCAATCGTTTTATTACAAAGGTAACGTGGTCTATTTAGTCAGTTTATTATAGACGTGTACGCTAAAATTGAAATGGAACGATTGGTATATATTCGCACAAACCAGAAGAATGCGTGCATTTGCGGGACGCTATGTAGCAAGATTTTGTGATGCAAAGTCTTTTAAACAACGAGGGGAAACTGTTTTTCTTAGATGCTTCAGGAGGGACTGGAAAAACATACCTGACGAGAGCAATCATCGCTGAAATCAGGCGCCAAAATAATATCTCACAGCAGCATCGCCAGGTATTGCAGCCACATATTACTTCTAGGCGGAATGACGCAAATACAATGTTCAATTTTATACTCGATTTATACAGAACGGAAACACCGACATGCTTTGTGACACGAAACTGTGACAAAGCGAAAATGTTTCAGGATTGCTGTCTAATCGTTTCAGATGAATGCGATAAAAAAACAATAAGGCAGTAGAAGCTGTCGATAGAACTTTACGTGCCCAAGAGTTTTCAAAAATATTATTAAAAGTGTGGTTTCCAGCAGACTAGAATAGAGTCACTCCGTCTCTTCCCGTGGATGTCGTACAAGGCGACTATGGGAATAGGGATATGGGAATTTTGTCCCAGAAATTACCTATTATTGTTGTTTATTGTACCTGTAGGGCATTTCTATGTTCGACTGTATGTATTTTTTTAAATTCAATGATTTCTCCGTCAATTGTACAGCAATTTTAATAATTCTTATTCGTTAGAGAGGATACACTCTCCAGGTGATCCCATATTAAAATGAATGTTGCTAAGCGCTAAACTCGAGAACGGCTCGACCAATTCTGCTAATTTTTAATTTAATATTTTCGTTAAGGTATAAGGAAGGTTCATATGTAGATAAAAATTGCGAGGAAAAGAAAACAACACTTTCTACCCGTGCGAAGCCGGGGCGGGCAGCTAGTAATAATATATATTAATTCACTATGAATTTGGCTGATGGGGCCAGCCCACTACCACTGATGTGGCAGACAAATGATCTTATATAATTGAAAGCATTACGGAAGGTATCCGTATATATAGCAGTGCATAGACACCTTTGATACAGGCTGATGATGATTAGCCAGTTAAAACCAACCAACTATGGGGTTCTTAAAGAAAGTCGTGGAGGGGTTTTACATGGTCGGCAACGCATGACCGATATTCTGTTGTTGCGAACGTCCATAGGCTGCGATACCATCAGGCAGGTGGAATACTAGTTTGTCACCGTAGTTGAATAATAACAAGTTTGTGTCTATCGACATGAAGGCCGAAGTCAGAGATATGACAAATGGAAACTAGGTGAATAGTTGAGCCACTGAATAACTTATAGTTCTATTGAGCACAACTCGGACTTAGAGGTGTTGTGCTTGCGAAACAGACTCCAGCTCCACAGCCTCACTGTCACAACATTGCCAACAAATAAACTTGCCAGTTGTCTTATCACTTCTTGTTTCACTTCGCTGTTGTTCATCTGGATGAAATGATATGCATTATTATGACTGCTACATAATGTAAAGTCAGTTCAGTTGTCTGTTTGAAAATACAATAAGTGCTGAATGGTTTCATTGAGGTTTTACATAAAGATAAAGGAGGAGCTCGTTGGCGTTGTTGCGCGTGTCCGTCTAATCGATCACTCAAGTTACAAGGTCGGCTATTGCCTGTCCATGGATGGGTTTATTTATTTCGACCTCCTCCATGCTTCGGAGGGCACGTTAAGCCCGGCCCCGGCTGCTGTCATTAGATGACAGTCGTTAAGACAAGTCAGGCGAACTTGCTGAATTCAATAAATAAAAAAAATGATAAACTTTAAGTTAGATTAATTCCGATTGCAACACAAAAAACAGTAGTGAAATCATTTGAGAAACATGTAACATATTTTTTTCACAGAATTTTCTACGACTCTTGAAGGACCTTTGCATATTTTTTATCTTACTTTTAAAGTTTTACTTTCCCACAAATGGTATCGTTGAATAGCTCATTTCTTTCTTTGTAATATGCAAAAGTTTCATAACAATCGTAATAGTAATGTTTTCGCGTGTTTGACAACGCGCACTCACTCGGACGATCGCAATTAGGCCGACCGCGATGGTACGCTAGGTTACCACAGCCTAAGAACGCTTGCAATACCTTGCATTGCATTTTACTTGCTAAAATTGATGTTAGATTTACGTTAATAACATACATATTCAGTTTAGTCGGTGGAGCTCTATGGTCTCTACCAGGTAAGCTAATCACCATTACCTCCAATTTAAGCTAAAGTTTAATTTTCGCAATCAAAAAATCCGATGGTAATCGGCTTCAGCTTTTAAGTATTTTCTTTACATTATTGGAGTTTTAGTAAGGACCCCTAATCTTTTCTAGCAATAAATGTAGCCTATGTTACTCAGAATTTTTGAAATCGGCACAGTAGTTTTTGAGTTAATTCATTACAAACATACACACACAAAAATACAAATCTTTCCTCTTTATAATAGTAGTGTAGATTTCTTCTATTCTCTATTTCTATTATAGAATACTGCTGCCTCGCCTTAATTACGTCTGTGCAGAATGTGAATGAGCGTGTGATTCGGATTCGTCTTAGAGTCAAAATGAGGTCAATACGAGAGAGTGGCAGGGAGTGTGCATACTGTACTGTATGTACTATTACTTGTAGGTAACCTACTTATCTTAACCTACTACAGAAAAACAAAGAAATGTAGAAAGATCTCTATAGGCAAAATAATAGGTAGGGGAAAAAGTCTTTTCGCATTTTAGTATGTATGAACTTGTAATAAAATCTCTTTGGTTATACCATTTGTATCTGGCAGGTTTTGATATCTTTAAAAAGTTAAAATTTTAAAAAAGATAATTCCAAATTCAAATTAGGTAAATGTGTGATTTTCATTTGTTTTTTTTTACTGTCAAGATGAGTGAATCTAATGAAGAAATTCGATTAATTTTAAATTTTTACTACAAAAAAGGTAAAAATGCAATGCAAGCTGCGAAAAAAATTTGTGACGTTTATGGACCTAGTGCAGTGTCTGTGAGAGTAGCACAAATTTGGTTTAAGCATTTTCAATCAGGAAATTTTGATGTGAAAGATGCACGTCGCTCTGGTCGCCCTGTTACGGATAAAATGGATGCCATTTTTGAAAAAGTGGAGCAAGAACGGCATATCAGTAGTTACGACGTAGCTGAAGAATTAGGAATTGACCACAAAACAGTTTTGGCGCATTTGAAAAAAGCTGGGTACACTAAAAAGCTCGATATTTGGGTGCCTCACGAGCTCACTGAAAGAAACTTAATGAACCGTGTACTCATTTGCGATTCTTTACTACGACGTAATGAAAGCGAATCGTTTTTGAAGAAGCTTATAACTGGTGATGAAAAGTGGATCATGTACGACAAGAACGTGCGAAAAAGGTCGTGGTCAAAGGCCGGTCAGGCTTCACAGACTCTGGCAAAACCCGGGTTAACCCGCAATAAGGTGATGCTGTGTGTATGGTGGGATTGGAAGGGCATTATTCATTATGAGCTGTTACCGCCAGGCAGGACTATCGATTCTGAACTCTACTGTGAACAACTGATGAGATTAAAGCAAAAAGTTGAGAGAAAGCGGCCGGAATTAATTAACAGAAGGGGTGTGATTTTTCATCATGATAACGCTAGACCTCACACATCTTTAGCCACTCAGCAAAAATTAAGAGAGTTTGACTGGAAGGTGTTAATGCATCCGCCGTATAGTCCTGACCTTGCACCTTCTGATTTCCACCTGTTTCGGTCTCTTCAGAATTCTTTAGGCAATGTCAGGTTAACATCACGAGAAGACTGCCAAAACCACTTGTCGTGGTTTTTTGAACAGAAGTCCCAAAATTTCTATAGTAATGGGATCATGTCTCTACCTACAAGATGGCAAAAAGTTATCGAACAAAATGGCACCTACATACTTTAGTTAAATGTAAATAAACTTTAGTAAAAAATGTTTTGAATTTTCATATAAAATACGAAAAGACTTTTTCCCCAACCTAAATTTACATAGATACTGAGTCACATTTTCTGTTATAAGGTACCTTTTACCTACCTGATTATTCCGTTATGTGCGTAATTCAATAAATGGAAAAAGTATTTTCCCGTTCTGTCATAGGTTCTGTAATAGGTAAAATGGAATTATTGAAATAACAAGAATTTCATTTTTAAGGAATATACCAACTTTAGGAAACATAGGCCATATATATTTTAGAAAAATATTTTCATAAAATTTTGGTACGATTTCGTGCAAATAGCAGTTTTATATATATACCTAGTATACTCGTACCTAGTTATAATTTTATTTTATTATTAGTAACAAATATTTTCTTGAAATTATAGATGCTGTGTTTGCCTTTAAATAATTGTTACATTTAGAATTAAGACCCAGAACTGTATTAAATAAGTGTATCAGTGGAAACGATTGTTGGTAAACCCGAATAAATAAATAAACTTGAAATAAAACATGTCTTCCAATAAACTTAGAATTTTTGCAGGGCGAGATGTTATATCGATGACAAATATCGTATCAATAGACTACAATAATCGCTCCTTAACAAACTTACATTTACTTACTTTCTACCCGACTCGTATAAATCTACGAAATAACTTGGAAAAGTAAAGCGTGTACATCGACAAAATCTCATTAAGAGTAGACTTCCAAATTATCAAAGAGCTCGTCGTCAAAGTTCGAAGTTATGAAATTCCCGACACCCGAAACCGTCAACATTTCACTAGACAAGTGCGTAAATTGAAGCAAAGTTAACATAAGTGGTTAGTTAATTCAAAGTATTATGACATTACTCGTCTCCGGAGCTATTTGCCTCGGCAAAGGGACGCTAGCTGCGAGTAATCCCTCCATCATACCATGCAAATTGAATCACGTCTCTCATCTGCTCACATGAGAGTGTCTTTCTAGAAAAGCGTGTACATTTCACGAAATCATGCAGTAATATTTCAGGAAAGAAATCTTATTAAATAAAGAGAAAATCTTGACTTCTTAAAATTATTTTTTTCTATGAACAGGGAGTGAGTCCAGGTTAAGTAGATGTTTGTTATACGACTTTTGCTAAATTACACGCCCACGTTGTTCAACATTGCTGTATATTATTGAAACAAACATATGTATTATGTAACCTCTTTATTATAACTAATACAACAATAAATAAACAAATATGTAAATTTAATATGTACCTACTAAATTGCAGAATTGAAGAAAAGAGTACGTTTCCTTAAAAAGGCTGGCGACTAATCAGTAACCGTTTTTTTTTCACGTGCATAGTTTATGGTTTAGAGAGTGAGACATAGGCTACTTTTTATCCCGGAAAACCACAGGAAAATTAAAAGTTTTATTAAAATAATCACCGCGAGGGCGAAGCTACATTTAATAAAGGAGGATAAACAACTGCTTATCCTCTTTTCACATCGAAAGGATCCAATGAATTGACATGATCTTTTTACGATGAAAGTTTAAGGTCGGGAGATTGACATAGGCTATTATTTATCCCAGTAAAATATCTTATTCTCACGGAAGAAAAAAGTTTCATTAAAATAATGTCTATTGCGAACTCTTTTATATTTTATATTTTTTTAATATATTTTTAATTTAGATGTATTTTTTGATTAGTTACTATTTCCATAGAATCCAAAATTGTTTACTCTTGAACCTTTGTGCGTACGTCTCGTGTAATATGTTCTACTCTACCGAAATACATATATTCTGTTCACCATCTGCTTCTTGTCATTACAGTTATATACTACAATTATATTAGTGGAAATGTTAGCTACATTTCCACTAGCTCTCCGTTTTAATGACCATGCAGGCGAAGCCTCAAATGTATGTTTGTTTGTCCTTCTTTCACGTCGCAAGAAATTAAAGAATTGACATGACTTTTTTCCCGGGGATAGTAAGTCTAGAGAGTGACAGGCTACTTTTTATTCCGGAAAAACATCTCAGTCCTAAGAAAAATTTTTTTATTAAAATAATAACCTTTATTGAAATATTTTGATGAGCCCGGTGGGCGAATGGCTGGCGATGGCATGAACAATTTACACAGCGCCTAGATGGCGCTCCCTATTAAGCGAAAAGCTTGTACTATGCGTATAGACAACTGATCAATGTACTTAAATCAGGGTTCGCCGATATATATCAACGGATATATATCAATTGATTTTTATCTTGATATATATCAACTGATTTTTACCTGTCTTCTGAAATAAAATTTTTGGAGATTAATGTTTACCCTGGTAACACGTACCGAAAAATTACAATTCAGAATACTTTGGATTGCTTTCCAAAATGGCAACCTCATTTAAAGTTGGGGAAATCCCCTTTAACTCACCAGTACGGGCTAGCTTTTTATTGAAATTCAAACCTTAACTTCATATCATATAAGGTTTATTTTACGAGGTAATAAAAAATGAAGATTATTATAATAATAGGTACTTACTTGTTTTTTTAAGTGTTCATTAAAAGTGGTAAAAAAGTAGTAATTTGACACTTATATTATTTTACAAATTCCTTATATATTTTTAAGTGTTTAATCCCCTTACAGAATAAAATTGGCTTCGTTTTCTTAGCCTGGATATATATCCGATATATATAAAAAAATCGGATTTTTTATATTTATTATAAAAATCGGATTTTTTCGAACCCTGACTTAAATACATTTTTTTTAAATACCTACATATAATACATAAAAAAACACTCAGATCAAGTCAAACAGACTTGTTCATGGTCACAAATGTTTGTCTTGGGGCGGGGATCGAACCCTCGACCTCGGAATCAAATTAGACATTGCTAGCTATTCCACTTAAAAATGAGCTGTCACATCACGGCACGCCTGGCAGATGTGGCATACTGATTATATCTTACCTTACTATATATATGATACCTTTCGGAGGAAGTACTTCAGCGTGGCGACGCATCAGCACGCAAAAATTCGTATTTCACCCGCCACAATAGATGTTGTGCTCATCAAAATTTCATCAAAATCGGTCAGTGCGACCACAATCATAGTGACACTAGATTTTTATGTATATAATATAGATATATATAAATGTGCAACGAAAATGTGTCTGTCTGCTTGTTATCTTTTCACGACTAAATGAAACTGATTTGAATACAACATGTCATGGATATAGATGACATGGATTTTAAGATGAAGGATATTTATTGACTACCGTTTGGCGTGATAACCGATAATCATATGAGCAAAGCCGCGGGCACAACTAGTGCATTATATTTCAGAGCTACCAGTACCTATCTGATTATGCGTTGATTAATAGCTCAGCCACTTATGGTATTGCTTCTAATGACCGAATAATCAACAAACGGATGTTTCACCTGATATAGCCCTCTTGAAATAAGCTTTGAAGGTGACAGCGCACCCAGAGGGGCTCTGATTGAGTGCACTAGATCGTACCTCATTAATAACGACTGAGATATCTGTTACTAGTTATTTGCGTTGTTTCTTGTTATCAAGGGTGGGGCATGGATTTATGTCGACAGATGACAATGACTCAAGGCAATAGCCAAAGTATGGAACAAATTATTTGGTACATTACACCTTACGTAGACATTAAGTAGACATGACACCTTACGTAGTTACGTAGTCACTAACGTGCGTAGGCAGGCCCGCCTAATGTGCAGCGGTTACCGTAACCATATTAACGCTCGCAATATGAACTATCGATCGCGTGCCGCTACCCCCGCAGCCAACGCACCAACTTCTTTGTTTGTAGTGTCCCCTCTCACTCGCAGAAACACAACAACCCTCAATGGAACTGTTATTTGGCTGCTATATTCGATGAGATAGAAATCTTCCCCATTCGGGCATCTTACAAATACGCTACTTATCATTTACAAGAGCCTCTTTCGCTATTCGACAGGGTGCACCACGTGCAGGTGGGATTAGCTTTGGCTCTAAAGATCGTGTGAGCTATCTATTATATTTTCTTGGAGTGTAAGCGGCTCACCATCATCTTTTAGAGCCGAAGCCATCCCCATTGCAATTGACAAACGGGACTAAAGAGCAATTACGTGAAGTAGGGTACTGTCGGGACGGGGGCCCACCACACATTCCCACCACTATGTCTCCTGTGTAGCCAGGATTAACAGCGGCGACCGCCAAAAAAGGCAATGAACAGTGAAGTCCATTGCAGACCCGGGCGTAAAACTACGGCTGCCTTGGAACTCACAACTAATTTAATCACAAGAAATTAATCTCCTACTAATTTCTTGTGATTAAATTAGTTGTGAGTAGGAAGCTTCTGGAATTTGACTTCCCCTCTTAGCAATGTGAGTGACAGCAATATGGCAAATAAGGCATTAAAAGCCTAAAGAGATGGCTAGTCAAGTGAAGCTCAACGGCGGTGCACCACGGATTTTTAGTATCTAACACTATTGGGGACCTAAAACATTGAGTTGTTACCTAAAACATCGAATCCAATAATATGAATTGCAAAATCGTCTGAACGCTTGGAGAAGTAGGGTATGTCGAAATCGACCGGTAAAGTACCTCAGTCTCAGCGAACAGAATCTTCCTACAGAGATTTCCGAGGATTTTTATCAGATCATCTGTCCATCTAGTGAGCGTCCGCGGTCGGCATTCCAGAATCTTTCCAGCTCCGTTACCACCATCTCTTATTGCGATTCAATAACTGAATAGAATACTTATTCATACCAATGAATAAGCGACTCTATTTCAAATGGAATCATCATTCTATTCAGCTATTGAATCGCAATAAGAGATGGTGGTAAGGGGGCAGATCTACAGCCAAGTAATTGTGGATTCTTATGATCTTTATTTTATTTACCTATTTATTTATATCTTTATTGACTTAATTATAAATGCATAAGCAGAATGATAATAGGACTCCAATTTTGTCGAAATTGCAAACAGTATTTCCCGTTAAATTACAATTATAGGTACTAAAAGGCAGTGCCGTAACAGGGCAGTCCCAGCGGTACCCAGGTACAGGGACAGACCCTAGACCTGAGCAATATTGCCAAATAAATACGACATGGGGGTCTTTTCTTAAAGATTCTTTGTTCTTACAACGTAATTTTTCCCCTTAATCTGGCATCGAATCTGTGACTTGGTGTTGCTGTGGCTACAGCCAATGTTCACCACATTTCTTTTTTTTTTAATTTATTGTATGAACCACAAACAGGTTTACAATACATATTCATTTACGATAATAAATGACAAACGTATTACTCATTACAAACACAACATAATGGTTACAAATTATTTCTAACACTTACTAATCTTGCTGTAATCCCAATTAACGCCAACGTATAGTAACGTAACTTACTACCTAGAAAACTATCACTGAAATTCATAACATAACAGTTTACATAATTGTTGTGAAATGCAAGTACACTATGCTAACAATGCACATATGAAATGTTATATTATTAATTTGTATACCTACGTAGATTGGGGTGGTGATGAAGTTTAAGATACGAGTATATATGATTGTATGTGTATGCAAATATACTCGTATATGTATGTATCATAACTACGTTTTTATTATTTTGTGTATAAATAAGAATATAATTACAGCTTACATAAATAAATAAATAAATATTGTCAGACAAATTACACAGCGCCATCTAGCCCCAAAGTAAGCGAAGCTTGTGTTATGGGTACTAGACAACTGATAAACATACGTAAATACTTTTTTTTTTTGTAAATACATTGATGAAGACTGAGAAAAGTAAAGGAGATAAAACGCCGCCCTGTGGCACACCGGCTACTAGATCGGACCAGTCAGACGAAAACTCATCAGTTTTGATACATTGCCGGCGGCCACGGAGATAGGAGTCGAACCATGCCACCACAGAAGGAGATAAGTTAATAGACCGAAGAATTCCAAGAAGTATGTCAAAATCGACAGAATTTAAAATCGTTAAAACCCGACTTATGATGATACATAGAAAACACCCAGACTAAGACAAACAGACATGTTCATGCACACAAATGTTTGTCCTATGTGGGAAATGTATGTAATCTCTTTTTATACCACAAAACAATACAAAGAAAAGTAGACAAATAAATTAAACAGTAATATTTGAAAAGGCTGGCTTATCTCTGAAAGAGATCTCTTCCAGCCAACCGCAGTCTTCGTTGTATGCCTGACTTTGGTCCGACGTCGGTGCATCGAGGTGCAAGAGTAAATCTGTATGATTCAGTCTCAGTTTGGCAGTCAAACAATTTTAATTGGTAATACCTGACCAATTAAATTGAATGTAATTGGTAGGTAGGATGAGGTTGTGGAATTAATTACCTGCCCAGGTTTTCTCAAAAAATTATACCATAGGGTTCTTCAAGAAAGGCGTGAAGAGCTTTTTGCAAGGTCGGCAACGCGTGAGTAATACTTGAGGTGTTTCGAACGTCCATAACTGCTTACCATCAGGTAGGTCGTATGCTTGATTCCCAGCTTAGAATATGTTCTGTTTAAGATGTTGGAGAGGTACAGGGACGACCACAGCAGCTATGGTAGTCGCATGCATAAACGTGCAGCCCCCTTGCCACCATCTCTTATTGCGATTCAATAACTGAATAGAATGCTTATTCATACCAATGAATAAGCGACTCTATTTCAAATCGAATAGAGTCAGAGAGGGGCAGTTCATATCACTGGACTCAAAATCAAGATTAAAATTTTGCATGCTATTTATGATGTAGGATTCAGCTAAGAAAGCATTTTTGAAAAATCCCACGGGATACCGGGATGTGCACGTGTAAATATGATTGCCACAAATTTCCCTTCTCTGATGTGACCGTTCCGTTACCGGAGATTCTAGCCCCTGGTCGGTGCTTCAAATATGGCTTGCATGAAGTAGGCGGTCTCTCAGTTCCAACTCGCTCCCCTCGACTCTGGTAAAATCTCTTTAACATAGATTTCTAAAGTGGTCTATATAGAACCCGAGGGGTCGATTCCGACATGCGAGGGGCCATAAAATTCTTATTTCTCATATAATATTAAGTAAGGCGTGAAATCTACTCGGCGTAATTAGAAAATATATATGCAGGGGTTCTTACGACAGCCGTTCCACCCGTTGTATAATGACAGCAAATTATTAGGAGAATAGAGGAGCTCGATGACGTCTTGCGTGCGTTAGACTAATCGAACACGTGATCGTAACCTGTCTATAAATAGATTTATCTATCTCGAGCTCCTGCATGTTTTGGCGGGCGCGTTAAGTTCTCTCGGGATGGACTGTTGTCATTAAACGACCGTCGTTAAGCCAAATCAGTGGGTTTTGGGCGGCTTGAAAATATGAAATAAATAAATATTCCCTAACCAATTACACGGCGCCATCTAGTCCCAAACTAAGCAAAGCTTGTACTATGGATACTAGATTACTGCTATACGTACATAAATACATTTTTTTTGTAAATAAATACATGCACACAAATGTTTGTCATGTGCGGGGATCGAACCCGCGACCTCGGAGTCTAAATAGTCATTGCTAGCCATTCGACAACCGAGCTCGTCAATTGAACATTGGCCTCCGTCCGTCAATGTGCAAGTGAGCAGGCGTACGGAGTGTAGTCTAAGGCACTTCGATTGATCGAAGACCTATATCACAAACATAAAGTTGACGAGCTCAGTGGCGTAGCGTTAATGACGCGGCTTCGACACCAACGCTCGTGGGTTCGATTTCCACACAGGACAAACATTTGTGTGCATGAACAATTGAACATGAATAACACAAGCTTCGCTTACTTTGGGGCTGGATGGCGCTGTGTAATTTGTCTGACAATATTTATTATTATCACCGCAGTGGAATGTATATGTATAGTACAGATATGTAAAAATATGTATAGATAGAACATGCTTCATTAGCACAATACACAGAGTAGGGAATACAATAACAAAACAAGCATGTGCAACCAGTGCAACAGTACTCCGCTATAGTTATATTTTACCTAACTTAACTACATAAAGTTACGTTTAAACCCAAGTAATGTAGTTTAAACATCCATAAACTGATGAGTTCGAGAAACTTGCACATACACGATACCTTGAAATACGGAAAGAAAATTTCATCAAGCATGAATAGTTGGTGGAACAAAGAGGGGGCGAGTTGGGAGCGGACTCCATCCGCGCCTTTCCTATCAGAAATTGAACTAGGTTCTGCTTTGTTCGTAAACAATGTGCAATGGACAAGGTTCGCTGTAAAACTTGAGAACTTCAAAATTATAAAGTAAGTATAGCTTTATAACTCCAGGTTCCGTATTCGATACGAGACACCATCGTATAATAATATTATATACTAACTGTGCCCGCGACTTCATCCGCGCGGAGTACTTACTTTTTTTATTATTTATTTATACTAATCAAAATAAACGTAGCCTAAGTTATTCCTTATTACATCAGCTATCTACCAGTGAAAGTCTCGTCAAAATCGATCCTGCCGTTTCAGAGATTATCTGGAACAAACAGAGAGACAGACAAAATTTGTAAAAAAATGTTATTTTGGTATGTACCGTGTATACATTCATATGCATTTAGTAAAAAGCGGTTTTTTTAATACTACAAAGAGACATTCCAATTTTAATTATCTATATAGATGTATAGATAGTGCGCCATGTATACATTTCCCGTGACGTTAAGTTACGAGTACGTGATTTAAAATTTTGTATGGGTGATTTTTATTAATGGCAATACAGATCGTGACGTAGCTTTGACAATAGTTAGGAAGAGATTACTAAGCGTAGTATGTACAAATGCTTGTAGATTTTGGCTTCTTACCACATTTATTATTATTTAAATAGTTGTCTTGGCCAACTAGCCATATAAATATTTTTTGAAAAATGAAAAAATTCACCTGCCCCCCCTAGGAGGGATTTGAACCCAACGATGGACTGCTATGCTTACTTTAGTAGTGTAATTACTTAATAGGTCGATGACGTCACACTGTGACTCACACAGTAGAAATATAAGATGCAAAAATTCGTCAGCAACACAAACCTTCCTGGTAGCTGAGTTGGAAGAGCACTCGACCGGTCATCGAGAGGTCGTGGGTTCAAATCCCACCTAGGGGGGGCAAGGTGAATTTTTCCATTTTTCAAAAAATATTCTTACCACATGCTCCGTCGGTTATGATCCCATACCGGGAGCATATGAAACTTAAAACTTGATAATGGATGGGAGAGGAATCAAAAAGAACCTAATATTTATGTCGCAACCAATTCGTAGAACCCGACGCATTACATAACAGCTAACTGTTTTATAAAATGGCCAAACCATTATTTCAAACCGCCCTTTTATCATATTAGTGAATTGTCACCACATATGCGGCCAGCTATCTGCTGACAATTCACTTGGGTATCCATCAAGTTTATGGAACCTCGCATTTCTAATTAATCACAAGACAAACCTAACCGAAAGATTATTTAAAGACAATCCGCCTTAAATTAGCCATTATGTAATGTGGCGATTCTACGAGTTGGCTGCGACATTTAAACCGCTTGTCGCTCTCTACTCTTAGAGTATATAGAATAATAGAGTGTGTCCATGGCTGCCTCATGGGAGAATATGGAACTCTTAAGTTTTGTATGTTTAAGCGAGCACACAATTCACGACTTGAATATGTTCCTTGTGGGATCATAACAACACAACACAACACCTTTCACAACGGGGGCACAAGAACTTTCAGCTTATGAGAGTTCCACGTAGTGCTACGAATGATACGTACGTCTGGTGGCTACGCAGGACTGTCTTGTACTGCAAGTACTACGGTCTACAAGTTGTTATCTGTACCATGTGAAACATTAGAAACACTGTTATTATGTTTTTGTCAATTCAAAATAGGCATAATTACACATCACCATCTAGTCAAAAGAAGTGGTACTATTCGTGCTCAATCAATATCTTCGATCAAGAAATACTCGTGCCTAGTATTAATTTGGAGTGGTCATACACTCCCTGCCGCTTCTTGTGTCGACTTCATCTCCCCTCTGAGACAAAACTGGAACAGTTTGTATGGCGCCGAACGCACAGACGCTCATTCGCGCTTTGCACAGACGTCATTGTTTCATCATCATCAGGTAATTTTAGTCTCCACTACAGGAGCACGACCCTCTCTCATCCGCCTCAGACAGAAGGAGGATTTGGCCTACACTCCCCACGCTGGCCTGACGGGTTGGGGAGGCCTGATCGATGTTTGATAATGTATTTCCCTTAGTCGCCTTGTACGACATCCACGGGAAGAGACGGAGTGATTCTATTCTAGTCTGCCGGAAACCAAACGGCCAGTCATTGTTTATGTAGTACTAAACGACGCGACATTTGTATGGAGTGGCGGGGGTGAGGTTATAGCCTACCTCTCACCTCTCACATTAGTTTTTGTAGCACTTGTGGATTTATCAAGCTATGTAATTTTAATAACAACTACCAACAAAGTTGCTAATTGTGCGAATGAGTTTTCCACCTACAAAAATGAATTCGCTTTCACAACTTCTGTTCGGTTTTCTAATTGTATTACGGAACACTACAAAGAAACTCCGAAGGCAGCGCAGCCCCGCGGTTCGCCGAGACGCGAACTCAATGCATTGTGAACTTAGTTTCCAATTATTTATTCCAATGTTAAATTTATTTGTCCGGAGAGAAAAACTTAATCTTGAGTAAGCCTTTTTTATCAGTGAACAATTTTAACTAACAGGTAACAAGATAACGTCATTTCTTACCCCATAAAGCTTGCGCTGTAAATAGTTTTTTGTCCAGCAAAAACAAACTAAAAGTAAAGGGTGTTTTATAGAATTACCAACCTATGCCTCTCGTCTCGTCGTCCTCAACCCTTATTCATCCCACTGCTGGGATACGGGTCTCCCCTCAAAAGAAGGGGTTTAGAGCATACTTCCCCACTCTGCTCAACTGCGGGCTACCTATGCCTATGTTCAAATTATCGTACTTGAATTTGTGTCAGCATGTTTCTGTTTTTCTCAGGTTGTTTATTTCTTGATATATTGAGATAAAACGAAATTAGTTGTAAATATTTTACAAATAGGCAAGCACTAATTGGCAGTGAGTGGTTAGGTGAAATGGAAATAGATTTGTAACACACAGGACAGTGCGTATAGACGCACTAAACACTAAACATTTATAGCAGTAAACATACATGTTAATGTATATTTACTGCTATAAAAAACTTTATTTACAAAATATTACATAAACATGGGGGTTTGGGGTGTAAGTGGTTCATCAACAACTTTTAACCAAAGCCAACTTCACCTGCACGCGGTGCACCTTGCTGACTGACAAACGAAGCTCTGGCGAAAAGAGAGGTAGGGAGCGTAATTGTTAGCTACCCGACTGGGGAATGTACCTCCACCTCACAGAATACCGCAGCCAAATAACGGTTCGCTTGAGGGCTGTTGTGTTCCTGCGAGTGAGTGAGGTCACCAGAAAGGAAGGAGATGCTGCGATGGCAGCGGGGGTGGCAGCGCGCGAGCGATATTTTATGTTGCGAGCGTTAATATGACTACGGTAACCGCTTTACATCAGGCGGGCCGTATGCTTGTCTGCCCCCCAACGTAGTATAAAAAAAAAACATGGACCAGAACATAACAATTATAAAACTAAAGTACCTAAAACTAAATAAAACTAACCTGTATGTCACATTTGAAAGTAAATACTTGATATGTGGTAAAAAAATATAGAAGAATACACAACTGAAATTATTCAGAGGTACGTACGTTGTAGGTAATAATATAATCTTCTGTTCTTATGATGTTTTGCTGTAATCAACGGATAGTATAAGCAGAGAAGAAAAATGTCCTTATTATGTAAATACGACTTTTAAAACAAAACTGGCACCCGATTGCAGCAAAAATTCGTAGGTGCCCGTGTTCGATCATTATACTTGATCGAAGTAGGTGCCAACGAAAATACATTAAAAAGAAATGCGTATGCACATGCCTAACGTAGTTTAAATCGAAATGTTGTTTC
Source organism: Hypsopygia costalis (assembly GCA_937001555.2). Lineage (NCBI taxonomy): Eukaryota > Metazoa > Arthropoda > Insecta > Lepidoptera > Pyralidae > Hypsopygia > Hypsopygia costalis. The sequence continues at coordinate 21,698,187 of OW443338.2, read as the reverse complement.
GTCCTTCTGGGTAGTGCGGCATTCCTTTTGCGAATGTCAAATATTTGCTTATGGCACGGAAAACGAAGGAAAAACTGAAACAATGAAGTGTGTTTTAGACAAATCTAATCTACACTTACTGCTTTATACTCAGAGGAATTCATTAAGGTATGTAATATCAAACATATTAGTACGAAAAAAATCAAAACGCCTAGGTTTTTTTATATTAGTATATACTTGTTATATTCAGCCTATTTCGAATTTTGGTGCATACACATTTTCACTTACATTTGGCCGACCGGCAGGCAATTTGTTACCAAAGAATTTTTATACAACTAAATTGGACAACAAGCATACGGCCCGCCAGATGCAAAGCTGTTATATACTACATTAAGCTGTTGTTATATACAGCACAGATGGTATCTAGGCGCTCTCCGCCCATATATAACCACAGTATAAGTATAAGTAGTATATAACGACAGTCCTCCATATGCGGCCGTACTTCACCTCAGTAAAGCAGAAGTGTTATTTTATATCATAAATCTGTCCTTTATTAAGAAGACTAAGTAAACAAGGAATCTTCCATTCTAAAATAGAATCACTGGTTTAGCTCTTATCAAGATAATTATTTGAAGAAGTGACTGTCGCTTTATTACTTAGTGTTTCCCATAAATATTCTTAGGTTAAGCCCCTGGGGTAAATAAAATCAAAGAGCGGCAACAAACGATCTCGATTAAGTGAAATTAACTGCGAGAAATCGGCTTAAGAAGCGAATAAGTCTCGGTTAGATCATCAATATCTCTCGCCCACTGGTATTTTCAATCTATTTGTGCGATCTCAGACGTCTGGCCAAAGATATATGGGCGATTTAAAACACCTATCTATATTTTTTACTAAATTGTCATTTGTTGACATAATACCAAGCGGGTTCCAATTAATTTTAACGACCGCAGCGACCAGCCCGAAAAATTGATGAAAAAAAGTGATAAGTGCTGTATTTGTGTGACTATAACTATGACATGAACGTATGAATCAAAGGAAATATTTGGTAAAGAAGGAGATGCTGCGTTGGCAGCGGGGGTGGCGGCCCGCGATCGATATTTTATTTTGCGAGCGTTAATATGGCTACGGCAACCGCTTCACATCAGGGGGGCCATATGCTTGTCTGCCACCCGACGTAGTATAAAAAAATATATTTCTGGACAATTTACACAACGACATCTAATCCTAAATTAGGCGCAAAGCTTTACTATGGGAACTAGACAACTGATAAAATTAAATGTACTTAAATACATTTTTTGTTTGTAAATACATACATACATATAATACGTAGAAAACACCAGAGCAAGACAAACAGACATGTTCATGCACACAAATGTTTGTCTTGTGCGGGAATCGAACCCGCGACCTCGGAGTCAAAGTGACTATTGCTAACCATTCGACCACCGAGCTCGTCATATTGACTGCAACATATAGACTACTCTTTGCTACTACGTTATATTGATAAAGTATAACTAATGGTGATGATCTGATGGTGCCTATGACTAATATCGACATGTGTTTGCTTAACTGTCAATTTTCACAATGATAATTAATTGATCAGCCCCCTTACCACCATCTCTTATTGGGATTCAATAATACTTACTTACTTACAACAATAACCGAATAGAATGCTTATTCATACCAATGAATAAGCGACTCTATTCCATTTGGAATAGAGCGATGTTTTATGGAATAGAGTCGCTTATTGTATGTATATAGAGTCGGTCATTGATATGAATAAGCATACTATTCAGTTATTGAATCGCAATAAGAGATGGTGGTAAGGGGGCAGTATTCATCACGTAGATGTTGTTTGACGCTAAAGTAGATATTAACAGTTGCTTCTGGAATTGCTGTAATAAGCATCCTAGAAAGATTTCTAATCTAAATAGAGTTAATAAAATATTTTTGAAGTAAAACTTCTTTACGCTCGCTTGACTTGGGGAGTAAGCTGGTGAATGCGTGACGAAAGCGTTACGAGAACGAGGCGAACGGATGTTGAGGGGGAGATATAATTGGGAACAATATTTTCTGTCACCTAAGTTTAGATGTGTCACTAATCTGCAGTACCCTAATAATAATATCTATCCCCAAGAAATATATTAGTCATCATTTTAATCAAATCTGTCTCTAAATATAAATCATCAGCTTAACAAACTATTAGTATCATTTAATTCGTTTGATCATCAAAATAATAGATCTGTCACCAAATAAATAGATCAGCTCCTTAATTTAATGAAAAAATGGCTAATAGGGGCGAAGTCAAATTGGCGTCATGTTAACTGACGAGTCTTACCAATACTTGTAAAAAAATAATGAATAAATTAAATGTAATTAAATGTAATAAATTAATGTAATAAATCATGTTTTGGTTAGATTTGAGTTGAGTTTTGGTTAGGTTAGGGTTGTCTTGTGTCCTGTCATCGAAAATAGGATCTCCGTGAAGCGGAGCTCCGTCAACCTAGATGATGAATGATGTGGTGCCAAGTAAGCTTAATTATTAATAATTGACAATATAATACATACAAAAACATTTATTTGGTACTAGACCCTATATCTCCATGATTTTGGGTGATTTATTGTGGAATCGATTTTATATTGTTTGGTGACTACAGTTTGGTGACAAATTTATTATTTTTCGGGCAAACCGTTAAGAAAAAATAGTTAAGAAACACAAAACTAATTAAATTGGCGATAGCTTAAATGATACCCGATATAAGTTAGTTGAGCTAAAGAAGTTTTACTTCAGCCGTACGGGGTGGTCTGAAGCACACTCATGTTTTTGAATATTATTTCAGATTTTCTCTATGGTTATTGGTTAGGTCTCTAAGATCTAAGGAGATTCTTACGGGATCAAATCCAGAACGATAAAATTCGACGGAGAACCAAAGTGGTCAGCGAGTCAACGCGTTGAAGTGGCAGTGGGCTGGCTCCATCTGCCAAGTCAGTGATGGTAGATAAGGGAGGAATGTCCTACAGTTGAGACCACATATGGGGCGACGAAGTGTAGGGCGCCTTTTCTCTAGATGAACCGACGCCCCCAAAAGAGTGGCTGGTAGAGTTTGGATGCGGAAAGCGGAGGATACGGTGGAAAGCATTGGGAAAGGCCTATATCCAGCAGTGGATAGATACAGGCTGATAATGATGACTATTTTAGATTAAAAGATCAATCAATCTTGTTAAAACTAACATCATTTTAACTCTACATTTTCACCGCAACTCACAACTGTTACAAGTTGACTCCAAGGAAAAGTATAAATAAACTTGTAAAATATATTTAAATAAAAAAATGTTTGTTTTAGAATGTTTTCACTTCGCCTGATGGAAAGTGCAAGTGCCAGGTATTGCAGGCAGACCGAATGTAGAGATCGCCATCACTACTACTTTTCTGCCCCATTCATTCAATAACTGAATAGAATGCTTATTCATACCAATGAATAAGCGATATAGAGAGTGTTCATTGGTATGAATAAGCATTCTATTCAGTTATTGAATCGCAATAAGAGATGGTGGTAAGGGGGCTGGTGTCCCCTTTGAATACCATTCATCATTGGTCATTTTAGTCTCCACTACAGCAGTACGACCCTCTCTCGTCCGTCCCAGACAGGAGGATTTGGCCTACACTCAACACTCCCCACGCTGGCCAGACGGGTTCGGGAGGCCTGATCGATGTTTTATAATGTATTTCCCTTAGTCGCCTTGTACGACATCCATATTCTAGTCTGCCGGAAACCACACGGCCAATGATACCATTAGATTCCTTATATTGGTTAATTTTGCAACAAATAATTTATAACTGCGTTAAAATTAATTGTACATATTACCTACTAGCTTCCGCCCGCAGTTTCGCCAGCGTTTACGAAAAAGTCTTTTCATTTTTCGGGTGAATATATAGCCTATGATACTCACAAATAACGTGGCTGTCTATTGGTAAAAGATTTTTCAAAATCTGTTCAATAGATCTACAGATTATCCCCTACAACCTCTCAAACTTTATCTCTTTATAATATTAGTATAGATATTTAGTTGATATGGAATTTGAAGAGAAATACAAAAAGGTTGACAACTCGAGTTCTTAGCGGCTCCGCATATTATTATGGTGTCCAAACTCATTATTTTGAGTCTACTCGATAGCAACGAATACATAATTAAATAATACATATTATTATGAGAAGAAGAAGCAGAGCCGGATTAATCTAAACAACACTTAATTATTCCAGCAATATTGTTTTGTTCCACCGCGTTCCGTCCCACGCATCGTACCTGAATGATGCGTTAATTTCAACATTTCAACAGCTCTTCATTACAGATATCGTTGGAAACTAACTATAACGGAATATTTAATGTCAAGGTATATATGAAGGGTACAGGCAAAGATCAAGGAATGTCCAAATGAATAGATTTTGAGAAAAACCCAGTTAAAATTAAAAGTTTAAAAGTAATTAAAATTTACATTGAAATCAGCGTATGTAGTAACTTTTACTTTGCCTGTTTGGCACCATGTGTTTACTATTTTTTAAAAGTTAGTGATTGGAAATTAAACTAGCATAGATAAAGATTTAATTCCAATAGAAAATAATAAAAATTTTGACATTCCCTGTTCAAACATCATATACTTAAACAATGTCACATCGCTAAAATCGGACGTTTTAAAACTTTAACTTTCGGGTTTTCTTGGACGGGTTTATTGAATTCCCCAATATTGGATCAAAATCGGCGATGCTTCTGGATACCCTAACTCCCGATTAAAAGCTTTTATCGGAGGACTGATTAAGTGTCGAGGCCGCGATGGATTTATTGTAAAAGTTGGCCGTTTGGTGAGGTTAGTGATTCAAGCCTGCACACTTTAGTCGAATAATTGTCTACGTGATCGGAATAGAGGCTTCCTGCGGGCTTTAATAAGATCAGATAAAGAGCTCACGCTGAGGCAGGTGTGCGCTGACCTTTTCACTTGCCATTCCAACCTTTATTTTTCAGTTTCACTGTTTACATCCAATAGGCTGACTCATTTTCAATAATACTAGGCAGAAAATTCGTAAGAAAATCTAACGTTCAGCGGGAATAATAGTCGCAACTCGCACTGCTTCTTGAAATATATATGTGGCAGCTATATCGTAGAATCTGCGTTATTTAACGGTTAGCTGTTTAAAAAACAGCGGAGCCATTATTTAAAACAGCCCACTTATCATATTATCAGTTATTTCCCTAAGTGAATTGTCACCTGATGGCGTATCCTTCTATTTCTAATTTCTAAATCCTTCTATTTCACATGACAAACCTAACCTAACCAAAAAATAACTTAAAGACAATCAACCTAAATTTAGATTTAGGTTGATTGTCTTTAAGTTATTTTAACTTAGGTTAGGTTAACCGGCGGTAGGACCCCTGGTTAGCCAGGGGGGCCTACCGCCGAAGCTGAAGCCGATTACCATCGGATTTTTCGATTGCAAATATCAAACTTCTTTTAGGTTGGTGGTATCTGTGTTTAGCTTAGCTGGTAGAAACCCTGGAGCCCTACCGATTGAGCTGAAGATGTTTGTCAATAACGAAAACGTAAGATATATTTTTCGAACTGGTTCGAAAAATAGCCCTTATCTTTAAGTTATTGATAAACATCTTCACCTTAGTTGGTAGAGCTCTAAGATCTCTAAGTTGAAATTATTTGTTGAATCAAAAAATCTGATGGGAATCGGCTTCAGCTTCGGCAGTAGGGCCCCAGTTCGTAATGCGGCGATTCCACGATAGGTATGTCTACGACATATATATAACTAACGACCCACACCAACTTCGCACGGGTGAATGTTTTAGGGATTTGGTAACAAAATATTTTTTTTTCTATTTACAAAAGTTTAGGTTATATTGTATATACGACATAGTGGAGGCTAATCTGTGCGAGCTTGATGTCAACAACTGGCAAAAGCTTACGCAAGACAGAGAGAAGTGGAGGACTCTTATGTCGAAGGCTAAGACTCACATTGGGTCCCTGCGCCAAAGGAGTAAGTAAGTAAGTATATACAAAACTTTCTTATAAAAACATTTTACTGACAATGAAAACCGCAACAAAATCTGCCTCGTGGTTTAGGAGGAGTTACCGGATAAACAGACAGATGTTTTATACGGCATACGTAACGAAGAAATAGCGTTACGCGTGGTCTAGACTTAAGCTGTAATACACATGCGAAGCCGCGTGTACAGCCTAGTATATAATAAAATAACAGGTCAATTCGATATAACTTCAAAGAGGATGTTGTCCATTAGCTATTTTGCCGTGCTAATATAGTTTCAGTGGTTGCGGAGAGTAGGCATCCCCTAGAAATTCAATTATTCATAAGCGATGTTGAACATGTATCAGTCTATATTTATGTGAACGTACTCGTGGATGTATTGGTCTATTATAAAACTCAAAACGACGCGCTTTATAAAGATGCGTTTCCACTTTGCGTTCTCAACGTGCCTTCGTTCGTTCAGGCGCATAAAAATTTGAGCGAGTTGCGAGCAAATATGAGCAAATGCTTTGAGAATTCGGTCGTCGTTAAACGCGTTTGGCTGGTGTTTTGTTTTTTTTTACCCGGACAGCCATTGTAGTTATTGAAATTTTACTCAAAAGAAACAGAAAAGAAAACGGTATTTGAAGTAAAAAAATAAAACAAAGTTTTTTGATTTCACTGCTTATTCTCTTAGAATTCAAAAACAGATGGGACACCAGACGAACGCTGAGAGAATGCTCAAAGCATTTGCTCCATTCGCTCGCCGCTCGCTAAGTTATCATTTGCGCAAACAAACGAAATGCCCGTTCAGAACTGTTCAAACGCTTATTGAACGCTTAATGAAAACGCATCTTCAGGCACTTTTCAAATGGACTTTAATCTACTATGATGAAAAAGAGATGGTATAGACACAAGTATTTTTCCAATTAATGTTACGCGTCCCCTGTTTTTATAAATCAACGGCAGTTGAGCTTCACTTGACTAGCAATGTCTTTAGGCTTTTAATGCCTTATTTGCCATATATTATTGTTGTCTCTCAAAGAGGGGAAGTCAAATTCCAAAAGCTTGCTACTCCTACTAATTTCTTGTGCTTAAATTCGTTGTGAGTTCCAAGGCCGTAGTTTTACCCCCGGAACTGCAATGGACTTCACTGTTCATTGCCTTTTTTGGCGGTCGCCGCTGTTAATCCTGGCTACACAGGAGACACAGTGGTGGGAATGTGTGGTGGGCCCCCGTCCCGAAAAAAAATGTAAAGAAATGGCGAGCGAAAACAGTGGAAATAATTGTGTAAAGGGGTCGGCGTAAGGTAATTTTATATCGGTGTCAATTTTATAGACACCAAACATTTAGAAATAAAAGTAATGATACAGCTTAGTGGGTTGATTGACAAAGCCTATTGAAATAAAAAAATATATGAATATGAACCTTTTCTGTCATTGAAGTCGATTAATAAATTATGTTCTACTATATTAACCGAATATGATTCTAATTATTAATTTAATGAGTACATCGTTTTTTCGATACTTCTTAATATTTTCTTTACTGTTAACATTCATATTTATAATAATTATTAATAACATTTTATACATATATGTATTTACAAAAACAAATGTATTTATGTATTATATCAGTTATCTAGTACTACCCATAGTTACAGGCTTTACTTAGTTTAGAACTAGATGGAATATAGACTTAGCTTAGCTTTACCCGCGACTGCACATGCACGTATCCCAATAACCCGTGAGTATTTTCAAAAATCCATACTTAGCGGATATTTAGATTAGCAACTTAATTAATTATGGGGTGTAAGTGGTTCATCAACATCTTTGAACCAAAGCCAACTTCACCTGCACGCGGTGCTGACTGACAAACGAAGCTCTGGCGAAAAGAGAGGTAGGGAGCGTAATTGTAAGCTACCCGACTGGGGAATGTACCTCCACCTCACAGAATACCGCAGCCAAATAACAATTCCCTTGAGGGTTGTTGTGTTCCTGCGAGTGAGTGAGGTCACCAGAAAGAAAGGAGATGCTGAGTTTGCAGCGGGGATGGCGGCGCGCGAGCGATTATTTATGTTGCGAGCATTAATATGGCTACGGTAACCGCTTCACATCAGGCGGGCCGTATGCTTGTCTGCCACCTGCCACATTATAATATCTACCTGTATGGCAAATTTTAGTCCGTTTCATCAAATTAATACAAAATATAAAAATTATTTATTCAGTATCAGATTATTACATTTCCGTGTTGCGATTTAGGATTTCTTTAAATAAAAATATTATATTTGTATTAGAAAATCCTGCCTCTCCATATCAACAAAATTGAGCTGTACATTAATCGTAGTCAGCCAGTCAAGTCTCTTTTATATGTATAGGGCACATAAACACGAGTAATTATATATTATATACATGTATATTACACATGAACCAACATAGCAAAATAACAGACATATTTCAAAAAGATATGTTGACCCATATGGCACGTAATAGCGCTTACCGTCAATTTTCGTAGTCGTTCCGTTACCCTTCCTCGTGGATAGGTATCAATAAGTCTTAAATAAATAATCAGAAACAAGGACGGCAAGGTCCTAAGTACGGGACATTAACAAGGGTTCAGTCCAATTTTCGTCCTGTCCACGTTGATATATCGAGGGCCGATGGAACGGACCTCTGAGCGAGCGCCGCACCGCGCCGCCGCCGCGCTGCGCCGTCCTACCGCTGGGCGACGCAACTCATTTACTTTTTCACTAGAATACAATTACGGGTTGGTACTCAATAATCCCAACCGACTACGTCGACCGACGCAGTGGTGTACTAACGACCTCGGTGATCGAGGAGTCTGCACAAGTGTGCAATACACCTAGTGAGTGTGAGTTACTCGTTTAAGAGCGTAGTTAGACCACGAAGTATTGTGACTGATTAAGTCTAAAAGTATTGTACCTAGTGTATTAAGCATAATAACTCCGTCTGTCTGTATGAGTGAGCATGCGGTACTAAGTGAGTTTAAGCGAGACGACCTAAACACAGACATAGTAAGACTCAAAACCTCGTAGTGTAATAGGCGTTTTAGTGATAGGTATATCCACACGCTTGGCAAACAACGGCCAAACAATAAACACATACCAAACATCGAATACAAACACCCAGCACAAACACTGCTCCACACGTGGGTCAAATTTAACTTGTAAGATATCATTATTACAAACATCGCGCGGTGAAATTAAACAACTCGTTGTCAACCCTTATTCATCGCACTGCTGGGATATATGTCTCCCCTCATTCGAAGGGGTTTAGAGCGTTTAGACCGTACGCGTTGACGGAGATCAGTGTTTTCAACCCACTTACAGGCCACTGACTTAACATATAATGACAACAGCCGGGACCGATGACTTAACGTGCCCTCCGAAGCAAGGAGCTCGACGAAATAACCCATCCATGGACAGGCTACGGTCAACGTTGCTTAACTCGCGTGTTCGTGTAGACTGGCACGCGCAACGATGCCATTCAAGCTTCTCAACTACCGAACGAACTACGAAACTACTATATATGCCTGAAATTATCCATGTGCGTGAGTGGACACCTATTATCATCGAAACTTACTTTGAGTGTAACCACCGGTAATAGATATGCTCGATAGTTACATTAGTGTAACTATCGGTCATAAGTGTGCTCAGTGGTTACACCGGTGTAACAAATCAGTGTAACCACGGGTCGGAAGGGGAAATTATGACCATCAGTGACATACATTGGTGCTATTGCTACGCTATAGTTGAATATCGAATCTCGCGAATTCGGTTTTCAAGGATTCTGCATTGATTTTCCCTTTCGAGTTTTCCCCGTTTAAAACAAAACTGACCCAAAAGACATCGCTTTATTTTCCGTTGTAATTCTTTTTGCAGTTTGAATACAGAACCATTGGGACTATATTTTCTCGTTATTGGTATGGAAAGTAGAGTCTACAGTCTCACTCTGAAATAAATTTATTTTTCGGGCGAAGATTTTTTCTCGATTTTTCTATACTTAAACCAAACACAAGTAAGAACCCGTTAAAGAGTCTAAGCGTTTCTTAACCTTTTTCCACAGTATAAGTAATAGTACTAACGTACTTTTTCGGTCCGCGGGCCGCTGGATTATCAGCACAATTTCAAGGACCCCCTTAATAAAAAACACAGGAATAAATTTAGGAATTTTAGTACTGAAAACAAATAACATTTTTATAAAAAATTTAAAGTACTGTATTAATGTGAAGGTCGGTGCTGCTTATTTGCATGTCTTGGTGACATTATTTTATTAATTCAAATGTACATAGATAAGACGGCGGACCCCCCCCCCCCCCCCCCCCATACACATACTCGCGGACCCCTAGGGGTACGCGGACCACAGGTGTTTCTAAAGTAAGTGTATACGACCAAAAGGCAACTAATGAAAAAGGCGCATACTAGTTTTTGTCGTGGAGAGGAAGTCAGAGTTTATCACTCGGTCGCAAAAATTTTACCACGGTAGACGCGGCGATGTTGGCATTTATATTGAATCCTTCGTTCGCTCTGGATTCGAAATAGCGTCCTCGCAGTAAAAATATTATTTTGCTCCATTGTAATAGGTACACAATGTGCTATTCCACCAGAACTTCGACATTTTTACTTTCGTCAAAACCCCTCAAAAGGAACGGCCCATTTCCCGATTGACTTTTTCATTCAGAATCATAACAATACCACAACCATGCTTCTCCATAAAAATGCATAAAAAATTGTTGATGTCTGATTTATGAACAAAAGATGAACGTGCACAGCAAGAATGCGTATTTATATTTGGGGTGTAAGTGGTTCATCAACATCTTAGAACCAAAGCCAACCTCACCTGCACGCGGTGCACCCTGCTGACAGACAAACGAGGCCCTGGCGAAAAGAGAGGTAGGGCATAGCGTAAATTTTTGCTGCCCGACTGGGGAAGTACCTCCACCTCACAGAATACCGCAGCCAAATAACAATTCCCTTGAGGGTTGTTGTGTTCCTGCGAGTGAGTGAGGTCACCAGAAACAAAGAAAGGAAGGAGAATAGGCTGGCAACGGATCGGCGACCCCTTGGTGTTGCTGATCTCCATGGGCGGTGGTGATTGCTTTCCATCAGGTGACCCACATGCTCGTTTGCTACCCTCTCACATAAAATATATATATATATATATATATATATATATATATATATATATGAATTGACACTAAAACCGGTTTACCTAGTCTTTAAAAATATTTTTGGAGCATCCATTACGTGAAGTATTTTTTGAGACGTGAATACGTTTTTAAAATTGCTTACATAGAGAGGCAATTCCAAAAAAGACGTGTGGCACTCGGGGACTGCCGCGGTAAAGCTATTGCATAGCATTTTGTATCAACTTATGCAATTATAATTTTATTTATTTATTTTATTCATGCAGTATTGCTTTTTCTTTGATATTAATTCAAGTTACACTTTTTGAGCGTGGTGACCGATAAGAAAACAAATTTTTCTATTATTAAATAAATAAAACGAGTTTCGTAGAGTCGTACAATACGTCTAATCGCACGCACACAACGCCGTGTCGAAGACTGCCGAACTGAAACGACGTTAGACGATGCACGGCCTTCAAGCCACACCTCCTTGCCCTTTGGAGTGGGGAGCGTGAGGTTTTTTCGTTACGGAATTTCTGGATTCGGTCCCCGCGCTCAAGGCCCGCGATAGAAGCTATGCAATAGCTTAAAAACATAGTAAATACACTACACTGACTTCAGCCAATATTTATAAAACGCCTTGTATAATTGCCATTGCTAACTTACCCAAAATTTTATATTTTCTAATCACCACTAAATCAAACGTTCGCCTTCCGAACACCGGTTCATTGTAATGGTCAAACCATTTCATTCTTACTAATTGTAGCTTTTTACTATTCATATAAATGCATGCGCAATGATTTGATTCATTTTCATATTCACATGGAACAAACGTAATTTAAAACTAATACCACACATGAGATCACGCACAATAAACATTGAAATGTACTCGTAAATAAGAAAATTGTAAACAATAAACCACCATAACTCAAGTGACAGCAATGTCACTTTCGCGTCTGCGCACTCACTTGCTCTTTGAGACATATAATGCTATCCTTTTCTCATCTCGTATTAATTGTATCTTGTATCCTACTTTGACAGACATGAATTAGTTATAATGAAACTATGGCTGCCGCATGCTTTTTAGGTAATTTATAAAATAATTTATCATGGGGCACGTTTTGACGTCAAAAACGGCCGTTTTCCGAAAATTTTACTTCTACTATATGGTATTATATATTTCATCAAATTTCTAAGTTATAACAAAATTTTCAGCAGAGGGATGAAAGCGCGATAATTCAAAACAGCGACATCTACGTCAAATATTTGAACTACAAATCGAAATATAGAGACATCTATGTGAAATTCTTAGAACTAAATCATTATGAAAGTATGCTGGGGAAGTATTTCAAAAGCAACTGGAAGTAAAGCAAAGTTGCGACATCTATGTTACATACTCGTATATTGCCCGTCGGAGTGGGGAGCGTGAGGTTTTTTCGTTACGGAATTTCTGGATTCGGTCCCCGCGCTCAAGGCCCGCGATAGAAGCTATGCAATAGCTTAAAAAAACGGACAAGTGCGAGTCGGACTCACCCACCCAGGGTTGCGTACTTATGATCATTATAAATTTGATATTTTTCATTATTAATAAGAAATATTCCGTCGGAAAAAATAAATAAAATATATTTTGCGATGTGCACATCAAGCCCTTTCATATGATACCCCATTTGAACTAGTAGCTTCAATTTGAAATTTCGACCCCTTATAAAAATATATAGACCCCCTATTTTCTAAGATTTAATTACAAATGTATAGTGTTGAGATTTATTCTTGTACTTACAGACTACAGTCTGTAGCGATGTTACTTGCCAAATTTCATAGTTCTAGGTCAACAGGAAGTACCCTATGAGTTTTGATTCCCTTGAGAGTCTGTTTTTATATATGTGGGGGGGGGGGGGGGCAAACGAGTTCCTTTCTTCCTTCCTTTCTTTCTGTTGATCTCGCTCACTCGCAGGAACACAACAACCCTTGTTGAGTGAGCGAGGAGCAAGGGAATTGTTATTAGGCTGCGGTATTCTGTGAGAGGGAAGTACCACCACTTCCCCAGTCGGGCAGCTTAAAAATACGCTATGCCCTACCTCTCTTTTCGCCAGAGCCTCGTTTGTCAGTCAGTAGGGTGCGCCACGTGCAGGTGAGGTTGGCTTTGGTTCAAAGATGTTGATGAACCAAACACACCCCAAAGTTTTTTTAATTTTAGCCTTGATTTTAGCTCTAGATTCAAGCCGAAGAAAAGTAGTCACGGATCCATCAATGGAGCCATACAAGTGATTTCAGTGGACGGAGGGGTACTAAACACCCTTAGGTTAAGTAGTTTAGACGCGATGATAATACGTCTATAAAAACATACTAGCTGGCCCGGCGAACTTCGTATCGCCTTTAAATATTTTTACGTTAATTTGATTTAATGAGTTATAAACTATCCTATCTTTGAAGTTGGCTCAAACTGCTGTCCAAAATTTTATTAAAATCGGTTCGATAGTTTAGGATTCTATCGCGTGACACGAAATTTTTATAAGATTAAATAAATACCTATATAGATATTTTATAAGACATTTATTAAGACTAATAACACACAACAAACATACATACAGACTTGACTACAAAAAACAGAATCCTTCCATAGTTTCGCCGTAGTCGGGTAATAAAAGTGAAATTTTCGTTGGAACACTGTTTTGAACAAACTAGGCAAAGTTGCTGGAAGTAATAATCCGTATATATAATTCCGCACCCGATCCTCGCGCCCGCCCATCTGTCGCCGCTTGTTCCACTGAAATTGATTCTCAAACTGACGAGAAACGTAAAAATAATGACAAGGCGAAAATATGGTTATAAAGCGAGAAAAACGACGCCTCGTGGAAGGCAAGGCAACGTTTCAGCCACAAGACCCTACCTACGTTAAAAATTCACAGTGTACCCACCCGCTACGCTAGCATTTTTCGAGAGTACTAAAGTCAGCTTCGTTTATATTAAAGACCTCTATCTATTCGTTTTATCCGCCTCGAAATATGCTTTCACTCTCGCTGCCTCTTCATTCCACTAGAGACTCGCCTTAACCCGCCTCGTTTTTACAAAAATGTTACATCTTTTTAAGGTTTCGTAGTCAAACTAAGAACCTTTTTAGTTTGTAATCAGTCTTATCATATCCATACATTAGGACACTAATAATCACTAAATATTTTTGTTTTATTTATCTCTCCCTCCGGCCTCCGCCAACCGGCAGTTGAGGAGCATGGTGGAATATACTCTAAATCTCTTCAATTGAGAGAAGACCCTTATCCCAGTAGTAGGACGATTAAGTGTTTATGTTGACATATATTTTTGCAAGCTGTTAACAGAAAAATATGTCTGCTTAATAGTTTTATTGGAAGGAAAAATACGTAAGATCTACTAGATTATTAACAAGTTAATTAAGGGAAGGTAGGAAGAGGGAAAAGTTGTTTTTCTACCTCCTCTCTATTTCCCTTATCCTCATTCCACTGTTATCTTATCCATATTCTTATTCTAGCGAACCATCTCGGCTTCGCCCATGTGGGATTTTCTCCGTTTTGCTAAATTTTTCAATGAAATGCTTGATTCTATTGGTATTGGTGTGATGTGATAATAGCCTATATCCTGCAGATAAATGGCCTATCCAACACTAAAAAATTTATAGTTCCTGAGATAAACACGATTAACCAAAGAAACAAACTCTTCAGTTTTATAATATTAGTATAGATAGATGGTCGATTCAGTTCATAGAATGTGCCGAGTTATGAGAAACTTTTGTGTCTAGTAAGCAATTTCTAAGAATTTCTGTGCTATTAGTTAATTAGCACTTTGATATAAGTTTCGCAACAAACTCCGCTACAAATTGCTGCTTTCAGTTTCCTGAAAGTTGCAAGAAACGTCGTACCTAATTATTTAAATAGTTCTCACAGAGTATGTAAAGTAGTCGTGAATAAACATGCGACCTATTTTGTTTTTTCTTCTATTTTGTTTTCACGTGCCTACTCGTAACAATAAGAGACGCCAACACATGACACAGCTGACCATGCTGCCGGCTATTAAACGAGCTATCCTTTTATGTATGTTTATACGAGTATAATAATAACGGTATACATAAACACATATCAATACCTACAAGAGTTCGAGTTTTTTTTTCCCTTAAATGGCTGGCAACGGATCGGCGACCCCTTGCTGTTGCTGGTCTCCATGGGCGGTGGTCATTGCTTTTCACCAGGTTACCCACATAATAGTTTTACACCCTTTCATAAAAAAAAATGCCATGACGATATGCAATGGTTTAAACTATTTGGATGAAAATATATGGGTTTACGGTATCGATCTAACTAGGTCTCAATTCTGGGAAAATTAGTTTTTTACTAAAAATGCCGAAACACGCTCGGTCGCCCATATGCTACCTGTTAAACGGGTATTATGTTTATTTATACCACTAGGGTGGTTGACCGAATTTCACTCGACGTTTCACATGAAAATGAATTTTCACACTATTGAGACCTAGTTAAATGGATCTAGTTACATGGACCATTCAATGGACGATGGATATGTGCTCAAAAGTATCCAAATCATAGACTAAGACTTTATTCTGTGCTAATGGTCCAAATTATGTCTGAACGAAAAGACAAAAAAATCTTAAACAAGAATTTATGACATTTTTTTAAACAAGATTTTGTTAACTTTCTTAATTGTAAGAAACTACCAATAATGAAAGACAAGGAAAAGCACTTTGATGAAGGTCAATCGAATTAATCATGGTAGAAAACACCAGGTATTCTTTTCCCGTGTCATATCTGACACGGGAAGATACCTTTCGGCATCTTCTATGTATATAAAACGAAGTCGTGTTAGTTACACCATTTATAACTCAAGAATGGCTGGACAGATTTTTATAATTTTTGTGTTTTCGGATTTGTCTTTGTCCGGAATAGATAATAAGTATTAAAAACATTGTAAAATTGGCGAAAAAAATAAATAGAAACAACATTTTCCCATACAAATAGTGAAAAAGGATTGTGATATTTATTGGTTGCCAAATATTTAGGCGTGGGTTCAGCATTTTAATATCAATATAGAACAAAGATAATAAGTATTAAAAACATTGAAAAATTGGCGAAAAAATTAAATAGAAAAAACATTTTCCCATACAAATAGTGAAAAAGGATTGTGATATTTATTGGTTGCCAAATATTTATGCGTGGGTTCAGCATTTTAATATCAATATAGAACAAATGATTTAGTGACTTATTTTAAAAAAATGTCAAATCGATTGGTCTCACTTTTACGTCGGGAAGTTGTATGTGATTTGTTTTGAAAATTGTTTTGTGGATTGAGATACTTATTGGTTGTAAATTTGAACTTTTATATTTGTTTTGTATTTGTATTTATTTTATAATCATTGTATTACTTCCATAAAATCATAAATTTAGTTCAGGTATTAAGTAACACGACATTCATTGTCTGTTAGACACGACGTGTACGTCACGAGTTTGGCTGTCATGTTCCATACAAAATCCATCTGATGACATAGGCAAGTTCAAATCACATGGCCACATTTTTCAGTAAAGAAATTTTCCTACCATACCTGCCTGGTGTTTTTCTGCCATAAATTTATTGTCAATATGTAGTGGCATTAGTACCACAGTATAAGTAATAGTACATGTTAGTACCTAACTACGAAATGTTATAAATTGCTGCGGTAGCCGCTTCACATCAGGCGAGCCATGTGTTTGTTTGCCAACCGACGTAATAAATATGTATATAAAATACATTTTCGTTTCTTGTTAAATACAAGGGAATGATTCCTTTGAATGAAATTTGCTGTCTCCATTGTTGCGACCACTTTCCCTCCACCTGGAGGGAATAATACCATCCTGTACAATCTATGTCTCGCACGTTTTTTTTTTTTTTTTAATATTATTTAATACCACTAATGTGGCAAACAAGCATACGGCCCGCCTGATGGAAAGCAGTTACCGTAGCCTATGAACGCCTGTAACACCAGGGGCATCACACGCGCGTTGCCGACCCTGTAAAAACCTCTTCACGCACTTTTTGAAGAACCCCATGCTGTAGTCTCCTGAGAAAACCTCGACAGGCAGTTCATTCCACAGCTTAACCGTACGCGGGAGAAAACTTCTCTGGAACCGCACGGTACGCGACCACTTAGGCTCCAATGTGTGCGGATGAATTCCCTGTCGATTGCGAGCGGTGCGACTGTAAAAAGAGGCCGTGGGCATCATGTCAAACAACTCCTCTGAACACACCCCATTGTACAAACGGTAGAACACACAAAGGGACGCAAAATCCCTCCTCAGACTTACTACAGGTTCTAAACCGTCTGTCAGTTTGGGATCGTCAACAATCCTCACAGCACGCCTCTGAATCGAGTCACAAGGTGCAAGCTGGTATCTAGGCGCTCCCGCCCACAGATGGCAACAGTACTCCATGTGTATGGTGCACTAACTTTTGCCCGCGACTTCGTACGCGTATGTATGAAATTCCTTATAACCCTGTTCACCCACTTAGAGATTGAATATCCAAAAATCGTGAAATACGTGTTTACTTATTTTTTTTAGGACTACATTTACACAGTTTCAAGCCAAAATGCCCATTTAATATTTTGTCCCCATACAAAGTTTAATACCCCTTTTTACCCCTTAAGAGATCGAATTTTAGAAAATAATTAATTAGAATTTTATTAAATTATGTATGTCAAAGACCAATATCACGATTTTCCAAACAGATCTGACCACAAACAAAAAAGTTACATACAAACGTTAATACCCCTAATATATATCATCATCATCATCATTATCAGCCTGTATCTACCCACTGTTAGATATAGGCCTTTCCCAATGCTTTCCACCATATGCGATCCTCCGCTTTCCGCATCCAACCGCTACCAGCCACTTTTTTGAGATCGTCGGTCCATCTAGAGAAGGGGCGCCCTATGCTTCGTCGTCCCATACGTGGCCTCCACTCTAGGACTTTCCTCCCCCATCTGCCATCGCTGACTCGATCGGGATTCCGGGATATATATTATGTATTATATATTTTCGGTGGAAGTTTGCATGGTAATGTACATCATATATATTTCTTAGTTTTATCATTCTTTTATTTTAGAAATTACAGGGGATGGGGAACACATTTTACCACTATGGAAGTGTCGCGCAAACTATTCAATTTAGAAAAAAAATGATATTAGAAACCTCAATATCATTTTTGAAGACCTATCCATAGATACATGTATGGGTTTGATGAAAAAATAATTTGAGTTTCAGTTGTATGGGGAAATCCCAAAATTAATTGTTTTTATTTTTTATTTTTGTGTAAAAATCTTAATGCGGATCACAGAATACATGGACTTACCTAGTTTTACCTAGTAACAGTATAGTTCTTACAGTTTCGGAAAAAAGTGGCTGTGACATACGGACGGACAGACAGACATGACGAATCCATAAGGGTTCCGTTTTTTGCCATTTGGCTACGGAACCCTAATTACCCTGATTGAAATCGATCTTCGGTTGATAATAACGTTGCGATCTTGAACTGGTTTCCTTCATAGAATCTTATTACATTAATCATAGATCTTTGTGGCTTCCAAAATAATCAATTCAATATGATCGGGATTCAATAGATCGATTGGAGTTGGAAATCTCCTGGCGCGCCGGCATCCCGATCGATCGAGATGAGCGATGGATCGGGGCCTCCTGCCGCCGCGCCCTACCGATCACTCACATAACAGTTGTTAAGCAGAATTTTAGGCGGGAATTTATTGAGCGAACTTGTACTTTTAATCAAATTTTTATAATAATGTAATCGGTATCATGCGTAAAATTAGTGAATTCTTGTAATCTTCAACTGAAGAGTGACTGCTGAAGAAGATATTCAAATATCAAGTTAATAGTTTCATCGCCCCGGCTTCAGGGATAGGCCGAGAAATATGGTCAAGAACACACTAATACTACGTTAGTACTATTACTTATACTGTGCTAATACCTCAATAACTCAACAGCAAAATCGATATGTAGTGAAATTTTACTGCTGTTTTGCACGACTTTTTCGAAAAACTCGGCGCGGCGCGACAGTATAAACACTTCAAGGCCGGCCTTACACAGCCGGAATCTGTCCCGGAATTTAGAAACTGAAATAAAGATCTTAATTCTGGACGCACGGAATTCGATACAAAACACCTATTCTCCAACCCCCATTTGTAAAATTTTTGTCAAATTCAAATTTCTAGATTAATCTGACAAAAAATACTGACGAGTATGAAGAATTTAAGAATCTGAATCCCGGGCCCCTGCCCGGACGCATATCTTTCCATACAATCATAGCCCTCACTCGTCGAGTGGCGAGGGAAGTAGCGAGGGAAGTAGGCAGGAACGTAGTGTGGCCATGTTACTCGTCATGCCGCTCGTCTTGCTCTTCACCCATCATTCCCTGTTTTGTCGGTTTTTTGGGCGCGAGCAAAGGAGCGGCAACGTGAATGCGAGTAACACGCGTCATATTTTATAAATCATTTTTTAAAATCATGTCTGTCATGAACATTTCCCTATAAGAGCTGGTAGCAAAAAAGAAATGTTTAATGGCATCTTTTAGACCGTTAGTCCATAAAAAAAAAGCTTCGTTTCGCTATAATAAAAATGGATATCGCGGACGCTGCCACAGCTTCAACGTCCATTGTATAGCAAAGGCGAATGTCCAAGTGCGGATCGTCGCGAATAATTGCTCGAGTAGAGCAGTGTGTGGGCAGTGAGGGAAACATCGCGGCAGCGCGAGGAGCAAGGCGATGAGCAGCGCGAGGAGCATAGTGTGGCGGCGGGGTAAGGAGCGAACTCACTCACATACTCCAGAATTCGGTTATTTAAATTCAGCTTTTATATTATGAATCAGAACATATAAATTTTGAAAATTCAGAAGAACAATCGCGCTCAAGTTCCCGCCAGAAAGTCCCAGATACATGTCACTTCATTTCTGTCAGTTAAATTACAAATCGAGCACTTGTCTTGTCTTGTCTTTCCGTCTGGCGACCACTCCTCAATTGAAGACTATTCCGCCATTATCAAGTTTTGTATAATTTCAGGTTTCAGGCATATACTGAAAAATTACGTTAGAAATACATTAGTTCCTTAATAGTTCAATAGCAAAACCGATATTGAAATTTTACTACTACAATGCGTGACTTTTTGCAACCACACGACAGTACAACTTAAAAACTTTTAATCAAAGAATTCAATAATTATGTGAACTCTAAGAATTATTTGCACCTTTAAACTCTATTAAGAATCAATATTATTACATTAGGAAAATTTATTTTGAAGCACAACTGCACAACTGCCCTCGCTAAGTCCCCGCCAAACAGTC
Source organism: Hypsopygia costalis (assembly GCA_937001555.2). Lineage (NCBI taxonomy): Eukaryota > Metazoa > Arthropoda > Insecta > Lepidoptera > Pyralidae > Hypsopygia > Hypsopygia costalis. The sequence goes on along the minus strand of OW443338.2, from coordinate 21,677,674 downwards.
GAAATCAAGTGTCAAACAAAACTACTGGGCCGTATCGTAACTCATGATAGTATGGCCGTTTTGAAGAGAATTCCCGTTTCTGAGGGGAATTTTAGCTTCTCTATACGAATAAAACGGAAATGTATCAAACGTGAATTTAAGGTATCAACTTATGGAAAACTGATATGTATTGAAGTTTTTTGCATTACGCGCAATGCATTTTCAGTTCAGTTATGTAGACTAAGCATAATTTGATTACTTTTATTAAATTATTATTGTTAAAAATTAATTTCAGGAACTATTAAACGGATTTCCATCAATTAGAATGACAGACTTTCGAAATGAAAGTATACAAATACTATCAATTTTATTATAACGTTAATTTAGTACAAAAATATTTATATACCAAAGAAATTCTAACAAGTATGCCAATAGAATGCCAATGCTTGACATTTCTTATGAAACCGTTTCAACCACTTTAGACCATGTGCGAGTAATATGTACGTATGTATGCGTTTATTGAAACAGTCAATAAAAACGCGATTTAAAATAATATTTTTTTAATCGTGATATAATATATTTATATTATTATTTATATATCTTTATAACCAATCTGAAAAAAATAGTTTAAGTCAAATTAAACGTCATAATATGCGTTATATGGATGTCACTCATTCATTATTGTTTTTTTAATTTAGTGTTGTATCCTGCAGTATCTTTTTGTATCCTATGTATAATAATATAATGGACTAACAGTAGATAACAAATAAATCTACAACATAAATATATGCAAAAAAAAATGATGTAATACTTGGAAACTTTATCAAGATTTGCTAGATATTTTTAATTGTTTGAGGTTCCATTGTTTTGAAATAAAATCATGAACAATTATATCATGACTTATCAATCTTGATACATGGAGATTTAGTTTTCGTTATATGTGAACCCGAAAAATTTATAGATAAATTATAAAAAAATACAATAATAAAAGATGTTTAACTTGATCAACAATGATCAAGTCAAACATCTTTTTTCGCAAAAGACTACAGGAAAATTTCTAAAAAAAAGTCCACGACAACATATTATTATGTCTATCTTATAATATTGACTCACTTTAACCTTTTTTTATGGTAATCAAATTTGTTTGCAATTAATGCATTATTTGCAAACAAATTTGAAAGCAGGTATAAAATTAGTAGGTACCTACAAATTTATACCTATATATATTTAGGTACCTATAAATTATTCACCATAAGTTTTTTTTTCTTAATTATACGGTTATGTTATGTACTTGATTTCCTATGGTCTTACCATGATAACTGATATTCACGCGGACGAAGTCGCGGGCAACAGCTAGTAATAAAATAAAAAAAATATAAAATAATAAAAAAAATTTTAGGGGTGTGTCATCGCTATCATTTCGGGGTTTGAAAAATAAATGTTGGCCAATTCTTAGACCTACCCGATAAGCACACAAAATTTCATAAAATTAGGTCCAGCCATTTCGGAGGAGTTTGGTAACTAACACCGCGACAAGATAATTTTATAAGATGAAATAATAACATAACAAAGTAATATTTTCACATAAACTCTCTGACTAAATATTCGCTCTATATTTTGCTAGGGTTATAGAAAGAGACAGTCGCAACTTAAAGATACAAAAAAAAAACAAATACCGTATTACATAAATATAATTATTGGTCAAGTTGCCCGCTAAGCTATAGTAACGCTCTTATTTATTTCTACGGTGATATGTTAAGGAGAATGAGAAAAGTATGAATTGTGTAGGTAAAGTCGAGAGCTCATGAAGCTTTTCACGTATATCTACAGCGATTGTAATAATAACGGTACAGAGTCCAACGTGTAAAGCTTCACGAGAGACTACAATAAATATAACTTTTAAACAAAATAAAATCTCTGGGGGGGGGGTAGTTAGCTGCCCCTCCCTGCTCCCCATTGGCGATGCCCTTGATTAAAAACGTTGTTATTTTAATTTAAAACTAATTTATGGACCAATATTTTTAGACCAGTAGAGTAGGACTACATAGCCTATGTTGTAATTAAATTATCTAAGTTATTTAAAGATTCTTTAACAAAAAACGGTGTGTGCCTGAGCGAGCGTTACATACTCGACGGAGTTTTCATTTTAAAATTACATTACATCATTTAGCGACAAACTAACGTTTTTTGGGATTGAGTTTAGCAACTCGGGCTTACGGGAGTTGGCAACACTGCGTTGAACTTGGTTGGAATCAAATGTTGTTTGATTGTTGTGTTGAGAAAAAATTAAATTAAATTCAACATAAATATTTGAAATTGTTCAATGCGTCTCTTTTATTCATTGGTTGTTTGCTATAAGCAAAAGACTGTACCTATATTTTGGTGGTAGTTTGTTAAATGATTGTGATTATTAATTTCAATGTAGCAAATCTACAAACGTTGTAACGTTTTGATTGATACAAAAAAATATGTGTTTAGGTTAAAAACATGGAAGAAACTCTGCCTTACCTTATCTCTTATCTTAATTTAAAACCAGAATTCGAAAAACACCACAAAATACCATTAGTATGTGACGAAGTAAGTACTTAAACAATAAAACTTAATGCCATTTTCTTATCCCTGGATTTTGTGTTCAATGGTTCTCTTCCTGCATATTTAAGATTTGTGATTATGCATATATTATGTAGTATCTGTTTTCATTAATTGCAGTTTACTCTTGGACGGGGGCTCACAAATTCTGTTGTAATACCATTTTTATCTATATCTAGAAATCATTGTGTTTTTAAAAAAAATAAAAATGATGATAGTTGGACAATCAAAGATAACAGCACATTTGGTATATTGATTAATGGCCAAAAACTAGGCAAAGGGAAATCAAGAAGATTGTTGGATGGGGACATCATCAAACTAGAACCATCTGGAGAATTTGTTTATAAATTTATAAGTCCATCAGAATGTACAATACCACGGAAACGCATCAAATTGGAAAAGTCTGAATGTGATGCAAACACCATCAAAAAGGAAGATAATTCAGAAAATAATGATTTTATAAACAATGTCAAAATAAAGTTTGAAGAGTCTCAACATTTTGAAATAAAACACATTGAAGAAAAGATACAGAATGCGAAACAAATGCAGACAACATCTATGATATTGAAGGAACAGCTACAACTGGATATGAACAGAAAGATCCAGCAGTTAGAGAGTGAGTTCGCGGCACAGATAGAGAACTTGAAAGGAGAGAAGAATGAGGTGGAGAAACAGAAAGCTGAGCGCATTGCAGAGAGAGACGCCCAGCTTGCAGCTGTTAAACAGGAAATGGAAGGGAAAATAGAAGACTTAATGGTAATAACTTTTTATTTTATTATACATATTTATAAAATATGGGGTGAGTAGTATTACTACATGTAACATTTTTTTGTGTGAAAACGTTTTTATAATGTTTTGTAATTTCTCACCTGGCAAAGCTTTGTACTCTAAAGCTTATACTATTTTCTATTTAACTTACTTTTTAGAACATTTCTATATCTACACAACAACATACAAATATTTCGTATACTATACTAGAACTATAGGACATTGTCTATTTTATATATACAACACTTAGCGGTACAATCCTTGAGTCACAAGATATAGATCGACATTTATGGTGACAATAAAAGTGTTTCATCGCTAACTCTGATGCAACCTCTTTTTACAAATGTTTTCATGTTAAAAAAATTTGAAGGTGCAAGATCACAAAGAAAAAAGAGAAGTAAAATAATATTAGTCAATTTAGTTAGTTTTTTAAGTTTAGTTTTTTAAGTTAGTTTTTAAGTGTAATTTATTTAGTTAGAGAAGTATAATAATATTAGGTAATTTAGGTAATGAATATTTTTAAAGATCCCCCATTTTTGTAATGTTTGAAAATATTTTATTGGCTATTTATTTTATTGGCTTTTTGGCAATTTCCGATAATTTTAGTGCATAAAACTGTTGAAATTAAAATTCTTTATTTGCCTATTGGCTTGTGGACACTTAGACATGTTTTACACTTTTTTTTTATAAATCACATTCTTACTCTTTTCTATCTAATACTACTACTTCGTTTTTTTTAAGTACTAGCATTTCGGAATTTGGTTGATTAAAAACACATTTACAGTTTTGACAGAGGCATAATTACTCAGAATATCCATATATTTGTATACTTTGTTTAAAGATAGTATTTTATTTTGGTTCACATGTACACATGTGTATTTGTCGGCATACTAAACACTGCCGTTTGTAACCTATTACAGGGTCAAATTAAAAAACATAATGAATCAGAATCAGAATTGTTAAAAGAAAACAATGTGCTCAAAGAAAAATTGTTAAAAGAACGCGAGGAGTTCCTCTCTGAGTTGAACAAGAAGAATTCCTCCAAGGAAGAAATGCTTGAAAAATTAGAGGCAAAAATGCGAGAGCAGGAGGAAGTCCGCATTATAGAGAAGCAAGAATTGGAAGATATGCTCCGGAGGGAGACTGAACAACTCAGATTAGCAAAAGAAAAAGTAAGTAGTATAAAACATATTAACATTTTTAAAGATAATTTATAATTAGAATCCTATCTAACTCTTAACATTCCACTTAGCATTGGATTTCATTATCTTAAAAAAAGACTGAGTACCCTTAAACCCTCATGCATTAATGTACCTAAGGTGTTAAGGGTACATGACGATTTTTTTTAATTAGAAAAATTGTAATCTTAGAACACATAACTATGAATTGTAAATATTCTCAAATTAAATTACCCATAGGTTACAGAACAATGAAATGTAATTGATAGCAATTATTTCAATTTATCTTCTTTCTAGGAATTGAAAGAGTTGGAAGAACAGAAGAAACAGCGGGAAATTGAGCTGGAGCAAGAGCTAGAGAAGATAAGAAAAAATCTTGAGGAGAAAGTACAGCAGACCGAACAAGAGAAAATTAAAGCTGAACAACTGCTAAATGAGCGTGTGGAACAAATGCAAAAACTCAGCGATGAAGAAAAAATTAAAATGGATCAGCTTGTATATAGTCCTTATTTACTAATATCTTTTAAATATTTCATACATTTATTTCTTATATTAAAATATTAAATTTCCACAAGGCTTTGTGCAGTTTGTATCCAACAAGGGGAGGCCTATGTTCATCAGTTGACATTCTTTAGCTGAAATAATGATAATGATTGAAAGTTAATATTTTATACATATATTTTCACTTTGCCTAACCCTTGTTAGCAGCGGAGGATATTTCTCTTCTCCACATTCTCCAATTGAATTATAATAACTACTTTCCATCCAGGTTCAAGAAAGAGAACAAATAGAAAAGAAATTGGCTGAAGCTCAAGCCAATTCTGAGAAGTCACTAGAAGAACTAAGGGTATCAATATTATATTAAATTCTTTATTGCATATAAACACAATAGGTACACATAATTGTTACATAAAATCTAAAACTTAATATAAATTGGAATTAATACAAAAATAACAATAGGCTAGACGACAATGATAAAAAATATAAAAAATACTTATCAGTGTCATAAAATATACAAAACTAGAACGATCTGCGATCTTCAAATTTTAATAACTTATATCCGACTTGTTCTATGATCGATCAAAGTGTAGTGGGTAAGTCCAATTTAAAAGTATGAAATTATAAAAAAAAATATTAACTTTAGAATAACAATCAAAAATACTTTAACTTTTGTTATGGCACTAGCTACATAAACGCAGTTTTTCACATAGCTGTCGTACAAATTTCTGTTTTAACATATACAAAATACATAAGTGTGACGTCATAATTCAGTAGCCTTTTGTATGAAGCGTTTTCGGGAAAGTCCAAAATTGTGATTTTCAAGTTATCATATCTCGAGAAGTTTTTATGCTATCGAAGTAATTCTTTCACCTATAGTTATATTATTGTGACGACCTTACATAACAAATCGAAAGAAAAAAATGTCGTCTAGCCTATTCAATGTTTTACAAATTTGTTTGTTATTAAGTTTAAATACTTGGAAAACAGTGAAATCGCTATTTACACTGCCTTTGTAAAGATATTTGACATCAATTTTACATTAATACAGTATGTATTTTGAATAACAGTCTAGAGTAACGCAAAGAGAAACTGAGTTGGCGGCACTGGCATCCGAGAGAATACAGAAACAAGCGGAACAATCCAGTGAGGTCATCAACAGGTTACAAGAACAGCTTGAACAGGTTAGTCGAAATTCCAGGTGAAAATAAAAGAAATGGGGCTTTCACTTTCAATGGGGGTTATTATTTGAGTTTTCATTTATACAGCATAATGTCTTATAACAGTTGACTTATCTTTATCAAATTTTCAAATTACATATTAAATTATATTTGAACATATTAACTGTCTAATAATGATAGAAGATATTAACTGTCGCCTAACTTATGGATTGATTCAATATCAATTAATAAACCAAAATAGACTCCTAGTAGATAAATAGCGATAATTACGGATGCATTTCATAACTAGATATCCCACTAAATTAGGGTTGTCATCTCTGAACGCTAGCAACCAGGACAACTCCGGGTTTTGAATGTTAAAACCCTGACATCATCACCAGTGCTTTTTAGTACTAGCACTATTTTCACCGAAATTTATTGAGCTTATAAAATCGTCCGGTCGTTCCGTCTGTCCGTCCGTTGCCATGAAATTCAAAATTTCGAAATTCTGACTGTGACATCAAAAAGTAGTAATGTAAAGTGACCTTGGTTTTCCGATGTCAATTCGGGAAAGTGGCCAAAATAAATAGATTAAAAAAAAATTCTCTATGGTGGCGCATGCTAGGGATGGGCGTTGAATGAACGAACCGTTTTTTTAGACTGTTTTTTGTGCGTGAACGATTAAACTAGTTTACAGTTCACAGATAAACTAGTTTATTCGTCGACTGGTTGATGAGTCCGTTGCGTCGCGTCGCGATCGTCTCATCTCGTTTAGTGACTTGACAAATGAGATTTTCGTTCGTTTACGTTTACCAATCGTTTATGTCAAGAAATAGTCTTATCGATGACGACGTAAACTAGTCGAAAATTAGACTGTTTTTATTGCATAGCTTTTATCGCGGGCTTTGAGCGCGGCGACCGAATGAAGAAATTCCGTAACGAAACCAAAACCAAAACCAAAACAACCAAAACCAAAACCAAGACCAAGACCAAAACCAAACAAACAAACAAAAAAATCGTCGACGACCCACCCACCACGTCGACGACGTAAACTAGTCGAAATTAGACTGTTTTTTTTTTAAACTAGTTCATCGTCGACGGTAAACGGTCTCGTTGCGTCGACTGTAAAATCGTCGACGACCCACCCACCACGTCGACGACGTAAACTAGTCGAAATTAGACTGTTTTTTTTTAAACTAGTTCATCGTCGACGGTAAACGGTCTCGTTGCGTCGACTGTAAAATCGTCGACGACACCCACCACTAGTCGACGACGTAAACTAGTCGAAAATTAGACTGTTTTTTAAACCAGTTTATCGTTGTGGATAAACGGTCTCGTTTCGTTGACGGCAAACCCGTCGACGACACATCCCTAGCGCATGCTGCGCGTCCGATGTTTTAATCTGTGACAAGACAGTTATTCGCAGCATGGAGCGGGGGGTAGTTATTTAAAACATTCAAACCCGGACTACAAACAAAACCCCGCCCCGGACGCTCCTCGGATGGCAACCCTACACTAAATGTGTATAAAGTGTTCATAATTTCAATACAGGTCAGGAGTAAACTACAATCTGTGGAGACAGAAAAAAATACTCTACTCGAATGCATAGGCCTCTCGGAAAGGCCTGCTGAAGGGCCTTCGAAGCAGGCAACGTTAGCCGAGGTCGGCGAGGTGATGGACAGCGAGCTCCAGTGTAGCATCTGTGCGGAAATCTTCATATCGGCGACCACGTTGAACTGCGCCCACACTTTCTGTAAATACTGTATAACCATGTGGAAAAAGAAGAAAAAGGAATGTCCCATCTGTAGGCAAGTGTACTCCACTATTATTGTTTTTCTTTTAAACTCTTGTAAGTTACCGTTCGTTCCCTACGTCATTCGTTACATAGGCTATGCCCCACCACTCTTTTCGCCAGAACCTAGTTTGTCAGTCAGCAGGGTGCACCACGTGCAGGTCAGGATGGTTTTGTTCAAAGATGTTGATGAACCACTTATATTTTGTGAAATTCATGTTCATGTCGTCGACCTAGGGTGACCTAAACCTGCCAAAGGCATTATTGGTATTAAAAAAATTTCATCTTAAACATCAAGTGTAGCGGCTCATGCCCGTTGCTTTTTTAAACCACTTGTTGTGATTCATTTCCGATAATAAAAAGTAATTCGTTTTATATTAAATTGTTCTCATTTTTGTGCAATTTGTCTAAATATTTTATTTTAATTATAAACGGGTAATGTACTCCTGTTTTAATAAATTGTTAATAAAAAGAGGTTTTTAATAGTCAAATCAAGTGTTGTATTCCGGATGTATTTCAGCTGCTTTTAAATGAGTATCAGTTGAATAATGGTTGTTGTTTTGACTAGTAAAATCCTCTTCTAGACAGTGTCAGTGATTTTAAATCAATCTTGTTCGAAGCGTGCTGGAGGCAACAAGTGCCTAGTTGAAGTTGCTATAGATTATAAGTATCTTAAATATACAAGTTCATACTGTCTACTTAGATATTAAAGTGGTGTCCTCAAGAACCATTGAGTTTTATTATAATTCAGAAGTGACAACTACCCGCGAGCCATGCCGAGGACAAACTGTGAGTATGCAAATGTTAATATTATAAATCATACAGATCATTTAAATTACCCAAGTGGACTTCGCTATATGGCTAGTATTAGTACAGATACAGTAGAACAGTAGCGAATAAAATGGCCAAGTAGTGCTTATATGGTACGAAGTCCAATTCAAACAAATTATTATTTCTAAATAATCACAAATAATATAGCCATGTAGGTGGCCTACTTCAAGTCATGTAGGTGGCTTACTTCAAGTCGTGTAGGTGGCTTGCTTATGTGTATTGCCATGTATATTATGGCTTAGTTGGCTATGTAGGTAGCCATGAAAAGCGCTATGTATGTGCGCTTAACTGAGTAAATTTAATGATTAATCTTGTATAGTAACGCCATGTAGGTGGTCGTGAATCTTGAATAGTAAAGCCATGTAGGTGGTTTATATCAAGTCTTGTAGGTGACTTGATTATATTCAAGATAAGAAATGTATACCATAAGTATGGCCATGTAGGTGGCATGCTCATGTCCATTGCCACGTCGATATGTATGGCTTAGTTGGCTATGTAGGTAGCCATGAAAAGCGCTGTGTTTGCGCGCTTGACTAAGTAAATTTACTGATTAATCTTGAATAGTAACGCCATGTAGGTGGTCGTGAATCTTGAATAGTAAAGCCATGTAGGTGGTTTATACCAAGTCTTGTAGGTGACTTGATTATATTCAAGATAAGAAATGTATACCATAAGTATGGCCATGTAGGTGGCCTGCTTATGTCCATTGCCACGTCGATATGTATGGCTTAGTTGGCTATGTAGGTAGCCATGAAAAGCGCTGTGTATGCGCGCTTGACTAAGTAAATTTACTGATTAATCTTGAATAGTAATGTAGGTGGTCGTGAATCTTGAATAGTAAAACCATGTAGGTGGTTTATATCAAGTCTTGTAGGGGACTTGATTCAAGATTTGTAATGTATGCCAGAAGTATCGCCATGTAGATGGCTTGCTTTTGTCCATCGCCACGTATGTATGACTTAGTTGGCTATGTAGGTAGCCATAAAAAGTGCCAATGTATTCGCACCTGACTGAGTAAATTGACTAATGAATCGCGAATAGTATTACCATGTACACGGCGCACAGTCTTGTATAGTAAAGTCATGTAGGTGATCCATATCAAATCTTGTAGGTGGCTTGCTTATATTCAAGATTTGAAATGTACTATACCACACAAGTGTGGCTTAGTGAGCTATGTATGTAGTCATGAAAAGCACTGTATATATGTGCTTGACAAAGCATATATTTAATCTATATCTATCTATATCTATAGTTATATATTTAAGAATGATGATATCACCATGTAGGTGTGCGACTTAGTTGGTTATGTAGGTACATAAGTAATAGCTACCATGTATGCCAGTCGAGTGACTAGATCATGTAGGTGACCAACGTTTTATATAAGCATTTTGTCGATATAGAGAAATATCGACATTTTAAAATATTGTTGACATGCACTAGGCATGTACATAGACATTGTTAGCTAGTCATAATAATGAAGTTGGATTATATATAAACGTAATATCAGAGTTAAAAAAAAAAAAAACAATACATACAATTTTTGATATTTATTTTATTAAATTTATGATATAAAAATTAAATACGAAAGGATATGATGTGCGCTAAATATGCATTCCAGGCGACCGAACTGAGGAGGGTACTCCAAAACGAACGAGACGTCGACGCCGACGTCAGTCTTCAACTGAGAGCGAAGCAGATGAAGTACCTGCTAAACGGAAGCAATCTTCAAAAGGCCTGACTTCTGATGACCTGCTGAAAATCATCACAACGCTACAAGAGAGTTCAAGTAAGAACATTAACACTACTAATGTCATTCCTGAGTTCGACCCCAATAATAGATCTCAGGATGTTGAAAGATGGCTGAGAAAAGTAAATGAATGTGCTGTCATTTATAAATGGGACGAAAAACAAATTATACACTATGCCCTTCAAAAGCTGTGTGGACTAGCAAAAAGATGGTATGAGTCCCTTCCATCGCTAAGCTTTTCGTGGCAAGAATGGCAAAGTAAACTGAAGAAGGCTTTCCCTAACGATGAAAACTTTGGGAAATTATTAGAAGAGATGCTGAATCGGAAATCTCGGTCAGACGAAACTCTTAGGGATTATTTTTACGATAAGCTTGCGTTGTTAAGTCGATGCGAAATCGAAGGCCGTAAGGCCGTTGATTGTATAATATATGGAATCTCCGACAATTCTGTTCGTAATGGTGCACAGGCTCTTAGCTGTAATGAACCGGAAGATTTGCTCAACTATTTAGCATCACAACAGGGTAATCACCTGAAATATAATCCGCGCAGTAATGCTTTACTATCTAGCAATAGTTATTATAGGAAGCGAGATATTCGCAGCGGTTTTTCTAATCAAAATAGGAGTTCAGTAGTTTATCCAAGTAGAGGTATAACGTGTTTCAATTGTCAGGAACGAGGTCACTCCTTTGATAACTGTTCCAAGCCATTAGTCAAATGTACAAAGTGTGGTAGGATAGGCCATAATCTTGACAATTGCAACAGGAAACCTCTAATTTCCTACGATAATGCAAGCCATGCAGAACAAACCACAAATAAGAAGGTTCTTAAGATAACAGCTAATGATCAAACTGAGGTCTTAGATTCAGGTTCCTTAGAAAATCTGGCTAATAGTAAAGATAAATGTAATCCCATAAGTCCCAAAATATCTCAAACTTTAAAAATTTCACCAGACACAAACAGTAAATATTACAAAAATATTTCTGTCAATGACTCTTCTTTTAAGGCATATATTGATTTTGGTAGTGATTGCAGTCTCATTCAATTTTCAATTGCCAAATTATTGAGCCTTGCTGAGGATAATAGAGATTTGCCAGTAATTAGAGGATTCGGCAATTCTACGATACAACCTAAATTTCGCACGATCATTAGAGTAAAAGTAGATGAAGTTGAAACAGAATTGACAGTATTGGTTGTTGATGATGCATTTCTACCAGCTCCACTTCTCATAGGACAAAATTTCACAGAATTATCATCAGTAACAGTTTTGAAAGACGAGCATACTTTATTCTTTTATCACACCCCCTCAGAAAATCCTTGTTCTCGTACCACTATTTGCTTGTATGTTGACAAGGATACTATCATAATTAAAGGAGGTCTGGTAGAAGTGCATTGTAAGGAATCCTTCTCAGGTGATGTTTATTGTGATGGAAGTACTAGCTTGAATCCCAATCAGGAATATCATCTCCATCAAGGTTGTTACAAGATTGTCAATAATAAGGCTCTCGTATTTGTAACGTCTTTAACTACTAAACCTTTGATGTTTAAAACTGGCACTCTAATAGCAAGAGTAAGTCCAGCCACTGAAACTAAGACTCTCAAAATAAACACTAGCTATAAAACAAACGAAGATCTCTCACCTCTCAACAAATCGGATATTAAAATTGGCAAAGACGTCGACCATCACACTTTAGAAAGACTTTGCAACCTACTACAAAAGTATAGAGTATGCTTTGCTCAGAATCTCAGTGAATTAGGATGCGTTAAAGATACTGTAATGAATATTGAGCTACATGATAAAAATCCTGTTGTATACAGGCCATATAGGTTATCCTACAGTGAAAGACAAACGGTTAGGGATATTGTTGATGAGTTGCTAAAGAACGATATTGTCCAAGAATCGGAGTCAAATTATGCTAGCCCCATACTTATTGTTAAAAAGAAAAACGGAGAACCTAGGCTGTGTGTAGACTATCGTGCCTTAAATAATAAAACTATTAAAGATAAATATCCTCTACCTATTATAGACGATCAAATTTCAAATTTAAGCGGCAATAAATACTTTATAACTTTGGATTTGGCCTCTGGCTATTACCAAATTCCCATGGGAGAAAGTAGTCGGCACCTTACGGCATTTGTCACCCCAGATGGTCACTACGAATTTAATAGGGTCCCATTTGGGTTGGCAAATGCTCCATCAGTTTTTCAAAAGACTGTCAATAAATTGCTAGGCTCACGTAGATTTAACTCTGTTTTGGCCTATATGGATGATCTCCTTATTCCATCTGCTACGATCGATGAGGGATTTCAAAAGTTGGAGGACATTCTAAATTTGCTTAAGGACGCTGGTCTCACCCTAAAGTTGTCGAAATGTCGATTCTTTGACAAAACAATAGAATATTTGGGTTACGAGGTTTCAGACGAAGGCATTAAACCTAGTGAACGAAAGATTACGGCAGTCAAAGACTTTCCTGTCCCCACAAACACACACGAACTTCGCCAGTTCTTAGGTCTGGCAAGCTATTTTAGAAAGTTTGTTAAGAGTTTCGGTGAAATTGCCAGGCCTCTCACTAAACTTCTCAAGAAAGATGTACCTTGGCAGTGGTCGTCAGACCAGATAAACTCATTTTTAACGTTAAGAGCCCGATTAATAGAACGCCCGATTTTGGCATTGTACGATCCAAAATTGGACACTGAATTGCATACCGATGCAAGTTCATTAGGATTAGGAGGCATGCTTATGCAATGGCAATCCCATCCTAGGGTCTTGAAACCAGTAGCCTACTTCAGTAGACAAACTACGCCAGAAGAAAAACATTTACACTCCTATGAGTTAGAAACTCTGGCTGTAGTTTGCTCTCTTAAAAAGTTTCGTCCTTATCTCCTAGGACTTAAATTTTCAGTCTACACTGACTGCAATGCTCTCAGGACTACATTGACCAAAAGGGACCTAATTCCACGCATAGCGCGGTGGTGGTTGCAAATTAGTGAATTTGATTTCAATATCGAATATCGTCCTGGCTGTCGCATGAGTCACGTTGACGCTCTTAGCAGAAACCCACCATCTTTTACAGATTTGGCTAGTTCCTTAAAGACATTAAGTATTAGTACTGGTAATTGGATTGTTACTCTGCAAACTGCCGACCCCGAATTGCAAAGAATAATTCAAATTTTAAAGCCAAATACTGATGAAAATAATTCGGAGATTAGGAAAAATTATGCAATCAAGAATCATACACTGTACAGGAAAATTGATGATGATCTACGATTAGTCGTGCCTAAAGACGCAAGGTGGCAGATTTGCAGAGCCAACCATGATGATATCGGTCATTTTGGATTGGCAAAAACGTTAGAACGTATCCAAAGCCAATATTGGTTTCCTAAATTACGTCGTTTTGTTAAAAAGTATGTGGCTGCTTGCATCGATTGCGCTTATAATAAAGATAATGCAGCAAAGATACGCAGGGGGCTTTTACATCCTATTGTAAAGGTCGTGAAGCCATTTCATACGTTGCACTTAGATCATTTAGGCCCATTCGTTAAAAGCAAGTTAGGTAACATGTATATTTTAACTATAGTTGATGCATTCACAAAATATCTTTTCGCTAGACCAGTTAAAGATACAAAGTCCAAGAATGTTATTAAAATATTACAAAATATATTTAATGATTTCGGCATACCCTCTAGGATAGTCTCTGATCGGGGAACTGCATTTACATCAGCACTATTTAAGGAATTTTGTAGTAGCAACGGCATAAGACATGTGCTTAACGCAGTTGCTTGTCCCAGAGCGAACGGTCAGGCAGAGAGATTTAATCAAACTATTCTTACTTCTCTGTCTACCCAAAATTCAGGAAAAGATGAACGCAACTGGGATCAGCAACTGGGTAAAGTTCAGTGGGGTATAAATAATACAATAAATGCCACCACGAAAAAGTCTGCATCAGAGATACTATTCGGTATTAGGTTAAACGACTCCACTGACAACATGTTGACGGTCATTAATGAACGGAGTAATTGCGATCCCCTGGCTTCGCCTGTACCTGAGGACATACAGGAAGGTAGGGATAAGAACGATTCCGATTCCTTGCTTAATACTTCGTCTGTGTCTGCGGGCATGGGTGAGGTTGGGCATCGGAATGATTCCGATTCCCTAACTAATATTTCGTCTAGATCCGCGAACATAGATGAAATCAGGCATCAAGCGGCAGTAAACACAAATGAAAGTCAAAAACGGCAGAAAAAATATTATGACTTGAATAGATACCCCGCAGTCTCGTACTCTATAGGTGACTTAGTGAAAATAACAAAAACTAATTATTATAATGACGGAAAGAGTAAAAAGTTGATGCCCAAATTCATTGGCCCATATAAGGTTGCAAAATCTTTGGGCAATGACCGCTACCAAATTACCAATGTGCCTGGATTCAATACCAAGCGCTATGATAGTGTTGTTGCGGCAGATAGAATGCGACCCTGGATTCATGTCCAGGCACTAGAGTTGAACAAATCTTCTGGCTCCGAATCCTCGTCTGATTCAGACAGCAGTAGTGCATAGTCTGAAAAATAAATACTATGTTTTCTAATAATATGTAATTGATGTCAATCTATGTGAACAATTATGTATGTAGACCAAATAAATGTGTTGTGATATAAGATTTAACTGATGATATATAAGATTATACTTGATTTATACGTAGTTTAATATTGTATTATCAGTCTGAGAGATATTCTTGACATTACGAAATAAATCTGTAATTGGAATTGCTTGTTACGTGTATATTATATAAGTACTTACATAATTTAGATACGCTTTAATTTTAGTACATATACTACTATGATTACTGCCTAAATAAATGGTAGAAATAATAAGTATATTGATAATAACAATATAATTTTTTATCTTAATCAAAATTACTTACCTAGTTGTAATTCGAGTGTTGTGATTAGTTGCGTGCTCCGGAGATAGCCCGCTAATAGGACGGCCGAGTGTTGTGATTCATTTCCGATAATAAAAAGTAATTCGTTTTATATTAAATTGTTCTCATTTTTGTGCAATTTGTCTAAATATTTTATTTTAATTATAAACGGGTAATGTACTCCTGTTTTAATAAATTGTTAATAAAAAGAGGTTTTTAATAGTCAAATCAAGTGTTGTATTCCGGATGTATTTCAGCTGCTTTTAAATGAGTATCAGTTGAATAATGGTTGTTGTTTTGACTAGTAAAATCCTCTTCTAGACAGTGTCAGTGATTTTAAATCAATCTTGTTCGAAGCGTGCTGGAGGCAACAAGTGCCTAGTTGAAGTTGCTATAGATTATAAGTATCTTAAATATACAAGTTCATACTGTCTACTTAGATATTAAAGTGGTGTCCTCAAGAACCATTGAGTTTTATTATACACTAAAGAGACAATCAAGCGTTCGACCCGCCTGAGGGTAAACAGCCTATGAACGCACGCGACACCAGAGGTATCGCTCACGCGTTTCCGACTATGTAAAAACCCCCTTACGACTTGCTTGAAGAGCCCTATGCTGTTAAAATAGTTTGTATGTTTCACATCTCGCAGGCACTCAAAAATAATACCAGAGTGTCTAGTGTTTGTCCTATATTGTCATTTGTATTGGAATCGAAAAGTAGCCATCAATTTTAAAAATAATCATTTATTCTAATTACATTGTAAATTTCAGGGCACCTATTACTTCTGAATGCAAAAGTTTAGTGATAGACTCATTTATTGAAAAAATGCAAACGCTGACTGAAGAAATGAAGCTGAAAAGACAGGAACTGCTGAAATACAGAGAGGGTATGTTTACTTACATTACTTACATTTACTAGGTTTATGTTACAGTCTCAAGACTGATGAAATGAACTTTATTCAGTTTTCTTTAATTGGTGGGACAGAATTGTCCCACCAATTGTCATGTATTGATCATTCGCCTACGACTCCCTTTTGTGATAAACAGCCATAAGGCATGTCTAGATTAGCATCAGCATCAAGACATAGTCATCCCATTGTTAGGATACGGGTCGTTTAGGATTAGGTACAGGTTGAGGGGACTCAATCGAAGGGGTTTTAGAGCATAAAATACTGGCCTCCGCCAAACCGCAGTTGAGCAGCCTGGTCTCCACCACGCTGCCCATCGGCGGGTTGGCGGAGGCCAGTATTTTCAAGCCGCCCAAAGGCACTGACTTGGCTTAACGGCTGTCGTCTAAAGACAACAACCGGGAGCGACGGTGTAATGTCCCCTCCGAAGCACGGAGGAGCTCGAGATAAATAAACCCATCCATAGACAGGCTACTGTCGACGTTGCCTAACTTGCATGATCAATTAAACTGACACGCACAAAGACGCCATCGAGCTCCTCATGCTGTGCCTCTCATGCCTCATACATACCTAGATAAAAATGAATATTTATGTGCATTCTTTTTGCCATATAAGGTGCAAAACAAGCATATAATAATAATAAATCTGTCCCGTCTGTAATAAGGCAGTTACCATAGACGTTTGCAATTCAGGTGAGCATTGTGCGTGCGCCCTGCTGCCCTCACAACATTTGCACAAAGCAGTTACCATAGTCTGTAGACGTTTGCAATAAGGGAGCATTGTATGTGCGCTGGCACCCTGCGGCCCTAAACTTTGCACATGTCTGGTAACCTCACTCACTCACAGCAACACGTCCTTAATCCTTAAGGGTATTGTTACTTGTTTACAATCTTCTGTGAGGTGGAGTTCCCCAATCTCCATATACTATACCTCTTGTAAACAATAGTAAAGTAAAGCAGTGGTTGAATACTTATCACTTTTGTAACACTTTCTGCTGAAACAAATTGTAATGTTTTTGATATTCGAATTGTATATTTGGGTAATGTGTATCTTATAGAACGGTAATCTAGTGAACAATGCAGCTTCATAAATACTCTATATAAACTGTCGATTACATGCACATTTTAGCAATCCTACATACATAGGTTTGATATGGATCTTGCAATATAGTAGTCTCACTAATCCGGCACTACAATAGGACTTCAACTTCTTTTTGGGATGGGTAAAAAATGTTAAACTCGCGTCAGGACACGTGGCCTGATCGAAAATTCATAAGACGGAGGGAGCGTAGACATAATAAAAATAGAGAAGTAGAAGAACTCAAGCCCCGAGCGGGAGATAATAGCCTAAACACGTAGGGCTGTCGCTTAATAGTTTATTCAACCGTCAAAAATACTTAGTCAATCTCTATTATACAAAATTAAGTAAGGTACAAAATACAAAATTAAGTAGGGTAAGTGTTAGGGATCAGCCCCCTTACCACCATCTCTTATTGCGACTCAATAACTGAATAGATTGCTTATTCATACCAATGAATAAGCGACTCTATTTCAAATGGAATAGAGTCGCTTATTCATTGGTATGAATAAGCAATCTACTCAATTATTGAGTCGCAATAAGAGATGGTGGTAAGGGGGCTGTAACAAAAAGCCGGCCAAGTGCGAGTCGGACTCGGTCACGAAGGGTTCCGTACCAAAAACGACACACAATCACGTTTGTTGTATGGGAGCCCCCCTTAAATATTTATTTTATTCTGTTTTTATTATTTGTTGTTATAGCGCCAACAGAAATACATCATTTGTGAAAATTTTAACTGTCTAGCTACCACGGTTCATGAGATACCTACAGCCCTTGGTGACAGACGGACAGACAGACGGACACCGGAATCTTAGTAATAGGGTCCCGTTTTTACCCTTTGGATGTGGAAATCTAAAAAGAATAAAAATAATTATGTTTGTACATACACCAGGAGTGACTGCAATTTTTTCATTACCTACATTTTAATGCATGCTTACTCAGTGACAAACGAGCAGACAGCCCACCTGATGGTGAGCGGTAACTGTAGCCCATAACATCCACGATTCACGCATTCAAGCTGTTGGCAACAAAAATGCAGAATCGCAGGTGCGTTGTCCTTCAAACCGGAACACAAAACACAACAATGCAAGCATTGTTGCTTGGCGGCAGAAATAGATAAGGCAGTGATCCTCACCCAGGCGGACTCCTACCATTTGATAAAACCTACTTCATGTTATCTGTTTAGTGATTTTTTTTTTATACTACGTCGGGTGGCAGACAAGCGTACGGCCCGCCTGATGTGAAGCGGTTACCGTAGCCATATTAACGCTCGCAACATAAAATATCGTTCGCGCGCCGCCACCTCCGCTGCCAACGCAGCATCTCCTTGCATTCTGGTGACCTCACTCACTCGCAGGAACACAACAACCCTCAAGGGAATTGTTATTTAGCTGCGGTATTCTGTGAGGTGGAGGTACATTCCCCAGTCGGGTAGCTTACAATTACGCTCCCTACCTCTCTTTTCGCCAGAGCTTCGTTTGTCAGTTAGCAGGGTGCACCGCGTGCAGGTGAAGTTGGCTTTGGTTCAAAGATGATGATGAACATCTTACACCCCATTTGAAAAATTACGGTCTAAATAGGAATACGATTAATTAAAACGTAGCTTTACTAATCGTAATCATAATATTTATTCAAGTAATCTAAATTATTATGAAAATATATTTTTATTAAGTACCTATTATATATTATTTTTTACACTAAACTATTTTTAATACTTTTTAATTTACACACTTATCATGTGATTATTAGGAGTGTCGGTGGCCGAATGGTTAGGGTATCCGACAAATTGTTATTGAGACATCCATGAACACTGCAATGTTTTTTATGGCTAGTCGACTTTGTAGCCATCTTTAACGAATTTGTAGTTATATACGACGTAGGTAGGTACCTAAATGTTCAAATTATTAACGAACGTCAGCGCAGGCGCGAATCTTGCGCGGTTTTGCGTACGGCGCAGCTCCGACCCCGACTGGCGCTCCATATAACCTCCTATAAATGTTGTCAGTGTGTGCGTGCGACGGCCATACGTACGGGCGCGCTCACATACAAACCGCGCTCGGTGCGTTTGTATGAAGTTACCTTACTTCTCTATTTATACTATGGCGTAGACCGCCAGCGCGGCGTAGGAGAGGATGTGATATCCCCCTCTCTTTCTACCGCGCGGCGAAAATGTATGCCTGTTCTTGCTGTTTATTTTTAATGTAATCTATATTGTCATGTTTGTGTCCGGTAGCGCAATAAATGAATATTGTATTTTACCACATAAATGATAGTACAATAGTATATAGTATTTTTATACTGATAAATAAAGCAATTCGTGCGAAATTATTCCCTAACCATTCCAAAATATGCAAAAATGTTCAAGTACAACATTAATGTTCAAGTTTTCACTTCTGCCGGCACTCTCGAATCCGTTTTTTATTTTTTTTACTTTTTTTCCTTATTTAGATTTTTCTTTGCAAACCTATAATCGGAACATTCTAGTTTTAAATTGTGCCGGAAATGAGGGATTCTACCACATTCTACTGTACTAGAAATGGAACTGATCCACTAACGTAAATAATGTGTAAAATTTGTAGCTTATAGAATAAAAAAGGCTGACTGAAATAATAAAAAAAATATCCACTTTTTCGTGATGCGTGGTTAAACAAAAAATGATAAAATATATATTAGCTTATTCCATGCCACATTTTTTATTGTCTAATATTAATATATTTTATCGTTAGAAACTAAAGGGAAGCTTTTATATAATTATATGTAAAAACGTTAATTTTGAACAGATAAATCTGAATTGTTTGCAATTATACATTTCAATGTGTCAGCTGCTCATCTTGAGAGCCAATCTCACTTGATGCACCGCTGATTAGCAAAAGAGACGAAGAGAAATAAAACATAGCGATATTTAATTTAAAAGGAGAAGTGTCACCCAATACAGAAAACCACTAGTCCCTGGAAGGTTTTTGTGAATCTGAGGAAGTGAGATTATCAAGAGACTGAGAACATACTGTATTGATACAAGTCGCGCAGTACTCACCCTGGCGCAAATCAATGTGTACAAGTGAGAGAAAGTGCTTTCCACATACTTCATTGGATTCATATTATGCATGCTAGATAATATTGATAATCAATTTTAGCTCCTATTTCGTGCGTCGAAATTATAGTAATTATGACAATACAATTAAATTGAAACTTGGAATAATAAAATCTATTATAGCTAAATATTAATTAATTAATTAGTAAAAAAAAATATTTATATTATATTTAAACTAATTAACATTATTATGAAGCTGTATTGTTCGCAGAACTCGAGTCAGTAGAGCGCCAGCCCAGCGCGGCGAACAATCGGTATGCTTTACTTTTATTATATACGGGTAGTGCGGATCATTGTGTGAAGTATTAGTGATATCCAGATTAGCTGAACTTTCCTTACTCAGTTTTAACAGATACGTTGCTCTAAAGTAATTGATTTTCATAAGATAAGATATTTTGCGTGCACAATACTTTTTACTACTTTTATGTGTTGCATTTAAAACTCTTGTAGTACACAAGAATTTTAAATGCAACACATAGAAAGATTTATGTAAAAATGCCGTTTTTATTAGTTGGTGGCGCTAGTTTTGCTGCTAAACTCTCAAATGTTCATTATATTGTCTTCGTTTGCTTCGATCAAGTATAAACAACTTCGTTTGTTACTAGTTCGTATAGATCATGGGTTTTCAACCGGTGGTCCGTGAGAGGTAAAAATATGTTCCGTGATACAAACTTATAAGGAAAGAGATTGAACACTAATATACAAAATACTAACAACTCGAATTATGGAATAATGGATTTATATGACACTTGGGGAACCTACTCCCAACAAGAACCTCGCAGTGGTCCGCGAACAAAAAAAAGGTTTGAAACCACTGCCATAGATCATGATGTACGTACATTAAAAATTAATTTCGTCCAAATTGTTTTTTTTTTTTTTCTTAATATTTATGAACATATTCATTATACCTACCTTCGCCTAGAAACCATCTACAATCTTACGATTATTCGAAGAATTGTGGGTTCAAATATCATCTAAGCGGCGGATGAGACGTGAATGTGGTGAAAACGAAACGATGCGAATGAATACTCAAGCTCTCCTTATATATTAATAATTTATTAATATGTTAATTTGTGTTAGCTACGACGCAGCTGGGTAAAATAATATGGAAAATATTAAATTGATGCACAAAATAAAATCTGATTTGCATATCATATTAATATGATCGCACATCAAATCCTGCATTTGAAGTGCAATAAGCACTTTTTGTTGTACAAAATAGGTGAGGTTTGCAATGTATAATTATTTGATGTTACGTTAAATAATATCCAAATATATGTACTCTTCAATTATAAAAATTCCACTCATATACTAGAGTAAATAAATAAATATTTCTGGACAATTTACACAGCGCCATCTAGTGCCAAATTAAGCGCAAAGCTAGAAGATAAATGTACTTAAATACATTTTTATTTTTGTAAATACATACTTATAATACATAGAAAACACCCAGACCAAGACGGACATGTTCATGCACACAAATGTTTGTCTTGTGCGGGAATCGTACCCACGACCTCGGAGTCAAAGTGATCATTGCTAACCATTCGCTCGCGAGTCGGTGGTCGAATGGTTAGATTAAATAGTATCCAAATAAAATGTAGTCTTCAATTGTAAAAATTCGGAGTTATTCTAATACATATATTCTAAAGTACTTTATAATGTATGTAAGTGTAATTTATATTTCAGCGGAGATCACAGCGATGGGGAGTCGTTCTACAACAGCGACTCCGAGATCCTCGAGGAGGAGGAGGACGACTACTACGAACAGTTAGTTACACTTTATGTTACACATAGCCGGGACTCAATCCACCGTACTAATTACACTGGACAGGCTATTACGAGGCGTAATAGGTGCTAGAGATAGTTGTCACGTTAGCCAAATTGTGTAGTTACTTTCTAATAGTTCAAATTCAAATTCAAATCGTTTATTTTCTCTCTCTATAAAACAGTTTTACAATAAGGGCATAAATAGATGGTACAATTTTTTAAGTTAATGTCAGACTAATGATTTTGTGTTAAAAATGTACTAAAAAAGTACTTTTTAGTTTACTTTAGAACCCATAACAAAATGTTAGAACCCCACATACTGGTTTCTCAATGATCCTATTGAAGCCATTTTACAAATATTAAGTTTTGTGCTTATATTACAAAAATATCATTTATTTAGATATAGAATTCTTGAAGGTTCAAGTCGTTGCTGATCTACTAAATATAATATTTCTGAATCATACTTCGGTATCAACCCATAATCCTCCATAAGGTAAATGAGGGGATACCCGTATCCCACTGTTGGGATCCGGGTACCCCTCAATCGAAGGGGTTTAGAGCATACTCCACCACGCTGCTCAACTGCGGGCTAACAGAGGCCAGTGTTTTTCAGCCGCTCTAAGGTCACTGATTTGGCTTAATAATTGTCCTCTGTGCCCTCCGAAGCACGGAGCAGCTCGAAATAAATAAACCCATCTATAGAAAGGATGCGGTGGACTTTACTTAAGACTGACACGTGCAACGACGCCATCGAGCTCCGCATACTTTACGATTAAGTATTTTTAACAGCGGAGGTATGTTCTTCCAACATTTTGTTGTCTAATAAATTCCGTCTCTTCCCGTGGATGTCGTACAAGGCGACTAAGGGAAATACATTATCAAATATCGATCAGGCCTCCCCAACCCGTCTGGCCAGCGTGGGGAGTGTAGGCCAAATCCTCCTTCCGTCTAGGACGGACGAGAGAGGGTCGTGCTCCTGTAGAGAAGACTAAAATGCACCTGATGATGATGATGATGATGAAATAACATGCTATGTTCGTGTTATCTTTTTGATGAAAGATTTAATACCTATGACCTACAGAAGCAATTGTATATCCTGCAGTAGTATAACTTCTGCCCAACATGCACGAAAAGAACCGTGTAAGCTTGTTCACAGGTGTAAGTCGTTGAGTAAGTAGAATTTATTTCACCCACAGCGACTACTACGAGCCATTCTGGATACCGCGCCGCTATTTCGACTCCTACGACGACAGTGCCGACAGTGGATCTGACGATGAGCACGATGACGATGACGCGGCCGCCCCCGCCGCGGCGGCACCTGCCTCCGCCGATGGTAATGCTGCCGCCGCCGCCTCTACCGCCGCCAACGGCAATAACCCAGCACCTGGTTAGTATAATGGACAATAGGCTATTTAACAATGTTCAAAAATTGTATAAATTATTTAACAATATTGTAAAATACAGAAAACTATAAAGATCTGCAAACTTTCATTCTAATATTTTCCGTCTGACTTATTTTAGGGTCGATCAAAGTTTGGCGGCAAAATCCATTTTAAAAGTATGAAATTATTAAAAAATAATATTTTCAGTTGGGGAAGCATTAAAAAATACTATAACTTTTATTATGATACTAATTACATAAACGTAATATTTAACATAGCTGTCATACAAATTTCTGATTTGATGCATACAAAATACAAACCTGTGACGTCATAACTCAGTAGCCTTTTGTATGGAGCGTTTTCGGCAAAGTCCAAAATTGTGATTTTCAAATTAACATACCTCGAGAGATTTTTGTGCTATCGAAGTAATTCTTTCACCACATTTTTCTTTTGGTTATATTATTGAGACGTCGGGACATATCAAACCGAAAAAAATGTTGCTCAAATAGCGCTAATATATTTATTCATCATCATATAATTATTATTGAAGTGAAAACTTCTTTCAGCGCGCTGTACACAAACTTTGCGGCTTATAAACGAGACTGAATCGTAACGCTCTGCTCTGTGACACTTGTTTGGATACAGTCAGCAGGGAGGAAGCGAGACGGAGCGAAAGATGAAGTTTTCACTTCTGTCAAGCACAGCACCTGGTTTTGTTATTTATTATTGAAAAATGAAAATGAAAAATATTTATTCACAGTATTGTTGTCACATATTATATAAAAAGTTACTTGGAATGAATATCTCGCCCGGCTACATAATAACACTACTCGATGACGGATGGCTTACATTGTAACAAATACAGGAACTGCTCATTTGAACGTTTAAAAAAAAACCTTAAAATAAGAGAGGTTATTAGCCTAAGCGAAGCTCCGTTTCTCAGGCACTGAATATTCGCCATCCGTCCGTCTATAGCGGTCATCAAATAGAGTGAAAATAATGTAAATTTCTTTTAGGTACTGAGGCATCCACCACCAGGCGAGGGCGCAGGCCGAGCGTCCCAGGTGTACCTGGTTCCTATTACGGAGGCTACGGGCGGTGCTACAGCTGCGGCGCACGTGGTCATTGGGCGCCCGGCTGCCCCTTCAGATAATCCTCGTCAATCGTAACATAACGGTGTGCCATTCACGCAGCCGTTGAAGCGGGGTCCGCCGCGACGTGTTTTCGTGTTTGCAAACACATAACATATGTTATGTATATAACATTGTTAGCTAACCGAATAGGGGCGTGGTCTAACAGTTATGTTAGAAAAAATACAATAACATGTTTGCCGAGACGAATGGATAACATCCCCCGCGGTCGCCTGCGGGGAGGGGAAATATCGCATTTTGTGTAAGCGTGCACTAGAAGAAGACGTCATTTTCGCAAATTTCGTACGAAGGTTGTGTGTTGAATAGGCTATTTTCCAATGTTTAAAAA
Source organism: Hypsopygia costalis (assembly GCA_937001555.2). Taxonomy (NCBI): domain Eukaryota; kingdom Metazoa; phylum Arthropoda; class Insecta; order Lepidoptera; family Pyralidae; genus Hypsopygia; species Hypsopygia costalis. The sequence goes on along the minus strand of OW443338.2, from coordinate 21,652,511 downwards.
TTGTACAAATTATTTAACAATATCGTAAAATACACAAAACTATAAAGATCTGCAAACTTTCATTCTAATATCTTCAGTCGAGACTTTTTTTAGCGTCGATCAAAGATTGGCGGGAAAGTCCATTTTAAAAGTATGCAATTATTAAAAAATAATATTTCCATTGGAGAAGCAATAAAAAATACTATAACTTTTATTATGATACTAATCACATAAACGTGATATTTAACATAGCTGTCGTACAAATTTCTGATTTGATGCATACAAAATACAAACATGTGACGTCATAATTCAGTAGTCTTTTGTATGGAGCGTTTTAGGGCAGTCTAAAAATTGTGATTTTCAAATTACTATATCTCAAGAGATTTTTGTGCTATGGAAGTAATTCTTTCACCTATGGTTATATTATGGAGACGTCCCTACATATCAAACCGAAAAAAATGTTAGTCAAATAACTTATTGTGAGAAACACAAACAATAACGATAGGCGCAGCGGACGGGCGGTTTTGTTAACGTGTTTTGCTAACATGTTTTGTTAGAAAATTGGCGCTGCAGACCCGCCCTAACCCTGCTGCACATTTAAAGACAGTTTTATTTCGAATACATTATTGTGATGATTTATGTGAATACCCAACGATTTCCATGAAACGAAAGTTCGATGAGGAAAACAATGAAATAGTAACGAAAACGTCTGGAAAAGAAAATGGTCTGAACCATATGTCAAGTACCCTCTCTGTCAGAATAACCTTTTCTCTGAAAAACACTTTTTTATACTACGTCAGGTGGCGATCAAACATACAGCCTACCTGATGTGAAGCGGTTACCATGGCCATATCAGCGATCAGCGGACAGCTTTTTTTCGAATACTTTATTGTGACGATTTATGTAATACCCAACGTGAGGACAAACACAGTGCTACGTTCTGTTTCTTGGTGTCGGACCTGGAAAGTGAAGACGTCACTTTATAATTTAAGTGATTTGTAATTTTCATACAAAAGCCATCCTTGAATCTTAATTAGTGTTGCTCTATTTAATCTCACTATGAATTGTGTTATCTCCGACAAAAGAACAGAAATTGTCAGGCAAATTTGGACTTTTTGTCACAAACATCAATTTAATGATAAAGAGTTTATGAAGCTATGTAACTTGAAGGAAAGATAATATTTAGGATTATTGTTGAACTTTTATGCTTTGTTAATTATAATAAATCAATTGAAAGTATTGATGTGTCAAAGCAAAAATGTTTGGTCCAATCTTGCTGTCTTTTAATCTGTATGTACCGACGCTGATTCAACGAACGAACTTTGCACTAACAACTTCAAGGCTATGGGTCCTTTACGTAAATACATAGTTTGCAAACTCAAGTTCAGTAACGTTTCATGAGAGGTGAATTTAGGTAAAGTGGATCAAATAGGTGGTCATAACGTCATCATAACGAGACCGTAGCCTCTAATGTTGGCGTAGGAATGTACATGTATCGTCATCAGGTGATGCGCTCAGTTTTAAAAGTTTATTAACTTTTTAAAAAAAGTGACCACTTGTGTAATTTATACTAATATTATAAAGAGGTAAAGTTTGTGAGGTTGTACAACCTGTGTATGTAAACCGGGTTTGAAATTTTTTTTACCAAAAGAAAGCCACGTTATTTGTGAGGAGAGATTATCCCTACAACCTTAAAAACTCGCAAACTTTAAAATATTAGTATAGATTAAATGTGCGGCACATACCAATCAAGAAATAATGTGATTTTTCCTTTACTTTAAGTACTACATAAGAGCAATTGAGTGCTGCATGGGTACAATTGATTGTTGAAAAGTTATGGAAATTTTATTAATACGTAATGTTGTATGATTAATTAAGTATTTTGTAAAAATAATAAAGTATCTTTAGAAATCATTGCCTTGTGTATTTTAAAATACGAAAGTCTACAGAGCAACATAAACTTTTAATTGTGAAGAGTGCTAAAAGTTATAACATGATGTACGGCTTCAGAAAACTAAACAAAAGTACACACCCGATGTAAGGTACTGGTATCAGTGGTCGTCAAACTAAAGCCCGTGTTACAAAATACGGATCCCGAAGTGAATTCCGTGCGGCCCGCAGATATAGACAGTGTGTCCCGGGCTAGAGTGAACTGATAATTAGGGTTCCGAACCTCAAAAGGAAAAACGGAACCCTTATAAGATCACTTTGTTGTCCGTCTGTCTGTCTGCCTGTCTGTCTGTCTGTCTGTCTGTCTGTCTGTCTGTCTGTCTGTCTGTCAAGAATTTCTATGTCGAGAATGCGTGGAGGTATCAAGCTGAAATTTGAACTGTATACTCAGGTCTACGGTCCCATGAAGTAAAAAAAAAATCAAACTGCTAAGTTTACGTAGAAAAAAGTTACGGCCGTTTATTCAGCAAAAAACACATATTTCGACACACTCAAGGGAATCAAAACCTATAGGGTACTTCCCGTTGACCTAGAACTATGAAATTTGGCAAGTAACATCGTTATAGACTACAAGTACAGGAATAAATCTCAAAACTATACATTTGTAAATAGATCTTAAAAAATAGGGGGTCTGTATTTTTTATAGGTTGTCGAAATTTCAAATTGAAACTACTAGTTCAAATGGGGTACCATATGAAAGGGCTTGATGTACAAATTGCAAAATATATTTTATTTATTTTTTCGACGCATTATTTCTTATTTATAATGAGAAATATCAAATTTAATAATGATACTACGGAACCCTCGGTGGGCGAGTACGACTCGCACTTGTCCGGTTTTTTTTTTATCTATTTTCACCCCGAAAATAGATAAAAAATTATCGACAAAAAAAATTTGAAAAATATGTTTTATATTTATTTTCATGAATTAAGATTTTTATATTTCACTAACTACTAGGTACTAATGACAGTGATATTTTGTTCTCTCTGAAGCCTGTACTCTCGGAAAGAGCCTAAGAAATTATTGAGAATCATGGGAAATCCAGACACATAATATGCTCAATACCTTTGCGATCCGAATGACCTCGCTAAAAAACCAATCACGTTAGATGGCATGAAAGCCAGATAAGGTAAATGGCCCCTTTTTCGTATTAGTACGTTATTCCGTTAGTTTCGTCTTTGGGTCAAAAAATAAGTAATTTTAAAATATTATTTATTTAAGTTGTACAATCTTACAAAATCTCTATTATTTAAACTATCTAAAAAACCAATTACCAACATTTTCGCGATTAAAGTGACAGGAATACCATACTCTAAACTCTCAGCCGGCTACGAACAGCTATGCGGTGTGCGTGTATTCCCTGTTACCGTAAGGTTAGCGCTCGTGCTTCTTAAGCTTACAGAAACGAAAAGGTAAGTTCATTTGAATGAAACTTTAAATAGTGCTTTTTTGGGTTCTTCAATTGATTTGATTTAGGAAATAGTTATATGCAAGCATGAAATTCCTATAGAATTGCAATAAATCAACTCACGAAATAACGGTCGTTTTATTTTTCGTTTGTCCCCTAGTTCGTGACACTACCGAATCAATCAGGGTTATTCTAGATACAATTTTATTGCTTGTGTATTTGTAAAATAATTAAGATATTTTAAATAGCAATTAAAAAACAAATAAAGTATTCAATTAAGTTTCTAATGAGCTAAATTCAAGATATGTTTTGTTCAATATAATTCTTATAATACGAGTTTGAAGGTAACCTTAATTTACATTTTTAAGGTAAATTCGCATAAGTGATTTTTTATTCAATTTATTTTTGCAAATTTTTATGATATATAGAGTAGTTAATGGTTAATTTATATAATATAAAAATTATCTATAAATTTGAGTACGGGAAATTCTAAAAATCAATAACACGAAACAAGAGACTCTATTTTGTTACTTTTTTTTTCAAGTTCGTGATAGATCAATTAATACATACTCAAAAAGGACATAGGTAATATAATAATATTATAGCATGGGGTTCTTCAAAAAGGGCGTGAAGAGGTTTTTACAGTGTCGGCAACGCGCGTGTGATGCCCCTGGTGTTACAGACGTTCATAGGCTACGGCAACTGCTTTCCATCACGCGGTATGCTTGTTTGCCACTGTAGTGATATAAAAAATATATATAATATTTAAGTAAAAAAGAGACATTTTGCATAAATTTTTAGATTTTAAGTTAAAGTTTATTTAATGTCATAAAATTGAATATTAGCTCACTCTTACATGTTTTTCATTTAAAATCTTCATTTAAAATACTTATTCCGTTTTTAATTATTTCATTCTTTAAAAGTATATTTTATGTTTTTTATTAATAAATTATCATAACTCACTATAATAAACTTAATCGCGAAACAGAGGCCACGAACTTAGAAGCAGAGCCAAATTTTATCACGGTTATATAATAGGGTTCAAACGAGAGGTTCACAAAAACATTAGTAAGTATTTAAAAAATGAAATAGAAGTACACAATTCCTGCATTAGCTTACTGTCAAAAATGTCAAAATATCTGTATTCATCATACAAAAGCTATCAAACTGATATTACGTGCAGTAATATATTTAAAAAATCTTAGTCATAGAGCCGATGCCGAAATATGGGACATTTACCTTATCTAGATAGCCGAAAAACAATTCAGCTACATGACATAAAAGCAGAGTAACCAGTCAGCAGAGAGAACTCAGCTAGACGATTATAAAAGCGGAATGAGCTGCAAATGGAATTGCGAATAGTCCGATTAGAATAACCATATTTGGCGGAAGTCAAATTAGTTCGTGACAAAAACACAGAACGAGTTAATAGCGAAAACGCCTGGAAAAGAAAATAGTCTGAACCATATTATTGCTCTCTTTTTTTCAGAATAACCTTGTCGCTGAAAAACATTTTTATACTACGTCGGGTGGCAAACCAACTTAAAGCATACCATAACTGATGTGAAGCGGTTACCATGGTTGGCCATCTTTATTTCAATACAGGTCTCCGTGACGGCAGCGTACCCATAGTACCTCAAAGTTGACATTTATTGTTGTCCAACAAAGTACAAATTCTTCTATCGCAACTAGTTGCGAAACTTTGTTAGCGATGACGACGGCCGGAGAAAAATACACAAGCATTTTATATTTAGGTTGTTACGTATACGCTATCTTAGTGATGGCTACGAGTGATAATCACAAGTTATTTGTAGTATTAATAATGGTATTAACCCATTCATTGTCGGCATAAGTATTATGAACTTTACCCTCATGCTTCCATGCATACTACTATAGTCTAGACATTGAATGAATGCAAAACCATGACGCCGGCGGGAACTTTGTCATGTTGTGATTAAAAATTATTATAACGTCAATGGGCGGCCTCGACATCGAATGCGTTTAAAATTAACAAGTTTAGTTGATTATCTTCTATTAAATGATACACAACTTCACAAGTAGAGATGGGCGGCGGATAAATTCCCATTTCCGAAGATATAAGTTTTGTTACTCCGGTAAATACCTGAAATGTCGGTAAAAACGAATTACACAACTTTTACGCTATTTAACATACTCTAATGATAACTTCTATGATTGTAGTCAATTTAACATAATGTTAATATTGGCTCATTAAGCGAATAGCCAAAGCCTAAAACATTAATCTGACAGCCGCTGAGCCGCTCCCGCGTATAAAAAACAATATTATTGTTTGTGGTAAGGAGATATTGTCTTGCGTGATTCTGGATACTTGTCTTTTTGTTAGAATTTTGTTAAGATTTAAACCACCAAAGGGTATTTAGTTTGGTGCATTGTAGATGAAATTAAAAGTTTTACTGTGACGTCGTTCGACATTTTGTTAATAAGTGTTACCTAACACGTAAGTATGTATTATGTAAGTTGTGAATGTGAAATCGAATTCCGATTCCGATCCGATTGCAGTTGCGGTTCCAGTACAGGTTTTGGTACCGATCCAAGGACCCTACCGCCGAAGTTCAAGCCGATTACCATCGGATTTTTCGGTTGCGAAAATAGATCTTAGGTTTAAGTCAGTGGTACTCAACCTTTTTTTAATACGGGCCACAGACACGTTTTAGCCATAGTGTCGCGGGCCACTAACAAAAATTATTTAGGGGTAGGTAGGGTAAACAAATAACATAATTCCAAATTAGCGATGTTTACACTTTAATAATGTTAACATCTTTGTTAACACTTAATCGAAATGCCCATAATATGCTTTTATGAGATTTTTGATACTGTGAACGTTTTTTCAAAACTTGTCTCAAGATCTGGCTTGTCGCTGCATGCTAACCTTATAACATCATCCAGGTGAGAATCAGTAAGTTTATTTCTGTACATGTTCTTTGTGTATTTCATTTTTGAAAAAGATGATTCGCACACGTACGTGGATCCAAACATTGTTAGTAGGATTTGGGCACTTTTTTGGACGGTTTTCACAATTCTTTGGACGGTTCACAATATATTTGTAACTTTAAGCGGGCCAACCACAAAGGCCGGGCGGGCCGCAGGTAGAGTATGACTGGTTTAAGTTAATGACAAACATCTTTAGCTTAGTCGGTATATGTACATAACTATGTTCGGTATATGTACGTCGGTATAGGTATATAAGTCTGTGGTTTCTACTAACTAGACCAGGGCTGTCCAAGACACGGCCCGCGGGCCGCATGCGGCCCTCGGCTTATATTTGTGCGGCCCGTGACGTGTTTTTCATTTACCGATTATATATATTTTTTTACCGCTACACTGTTAAAGTTATAACTAACTGGTTATAACTAAGCTTCAATTTTTTTTAAAGTAGAAAAAATGTCAAGTAGGTATTTGTTACTGCGGCCCGCAAATCCCTGAACTAGACCAACCTTTTTTTGTTCGAGGACCACTACGAGGTTTTTGTTCCCCAATATAGTAGTGATCAATCTCTTTCATTGTAAGTTTGTATGACGGACTATAATTTACCTCTCACGTTACAGACCACTGGCAGTCCGCGGACCACCGGTTGGGAACCTCTGGGCTAGACTAAACACAATTACCGCCAATCGAAGCTAAAGTTTGATTTTCGCAATCAAAAAATTTGATGGTAATCGGCTTCAGCTTCGGCGGTAGGGCGCCTAATTATGTTTCTGCGTTCGCTTCCGATTTCGTTACCAGTTCCAATTCCGGTTTCAATTCCGATTCCTTACGGATTCGAATCGAAATTAAATTCGGTACTGGCTTTGATACTCAAAGGGTACTGGCTCAGGAACCGAATCCAGAATCGGAACTGGATATCAGATATCGAACTAGAACCGACACATATACCGGTACGAGAAATGGAACCGGAACGAAAATGGGAATCGGAAAAAGAATCGAAATCAGAATTCCAATTCCCAACATACCTCAGACATACTCAGCGTCGGACTGGCCATATAGTCGGGGTGGCATTTGCCAGCCGGGCCCCAGCCTGCGCGGGCCCCCCCACGGGCCTGGCTTGCGGGGCTTGCGGCAACCGTAGGATAGGAGGCCTGCGCAGGCTAGCTCCCAGCTCTTGCTAAATAAAACTAGATCAGATAGTTCGTTCTAACTAGATCAGATAGAAAGAAATGAAATAGAAAAATTTTTCTTTGAATTTATTGATGGTTTTTTTATGTTTTGATGTGTGATGCGTGTAGTTTGTTTTAACTCTCCTTATATTATGATATCTCGGTGATGATATATTGGCACGGTGGATAACACGGTTTGGTACCGGTTTGGTATCGGTAGCGACCACCGACTTGTACGAGGCACCCTAAATATCAGCTATAAACTCCAAAGAGCCCGTATGATAAAGGCGAACTCTGGGGTGTAAGTGATTCATCAACATCTTTGAATCAAAGCCAACTTCACCTGCACGCGGTGCACCCTGCTGACTGACAAACGAAGCACTGGCGAAAAGAGAGGTAGGGAGCGTAATTGTAAGCTACCCGACTGGGGACTGTACCTCCACCTCACAGAATACCGCAGCCAAATAACGGTTCTATAGAGGGATGTTGTATTCCTGCGTGTGAGTGAGGTCACCAGAAAGGAAGGAGATGCTGCGATGGCAGCGGGGGTGGCGGCGCGCGAGCGATATTTTAAGTTGCGAGCCTTAATATGGCTCCGGTAACCGTTTCACATCAGGCGGACCGTATGCTTGTCTGCCACCTGACGTAGTATAAAAAAAGAACTACGTCCAACTCTTCCTCTAACCATTCAAACTTCGGAAAAGTTCCAACTGGAACTTCAAAACCGATTCAGTTCGTTGGAAACCACTGCGGACATAGACGAGGCATCAAACAGAATAGGGAAAGCATTGCACGAAGTCGGCATCAAACACTTTGGGCGGCAGCATAAAGCTCGAGAAGCCAGGCTCTCTAGCGAAACTGTGCTCTTATGCAGAAGCGACGAGAGGTGACAGCATCTGTTGAGCTTCGACAGAATAAGCAGTTTTAAATAAACGGATTTGTGGGCCTACCGCCTAAGCTGAAGCCGATTACCACTGGGTTTTTTGATCCGCACCAATCGCGTTGACCAGGAGTTTGGTCGTCTTGTTCTTCAAAAAAGGAGACAAAACTTTATTGAAGAATTATAGACCGATCTCACTCCTGACTCACGTGTATAAGCTGTTTTCAAGGGTTATCACGAATCGTCTCGCACAAAGGCTTGATGACTACCAGCCACCGGAATAGGCTGGGTTTCGTAAAGGCTGCAGTACCGTGGACCACATACATTGCGGCAGATTGTGCAGAAAACCACAGAGTACAATTTGCCGTACTGTGTGACTTTTGTGGATTACGAAAAATCCTTCAACTCCATCGAAACTTCGTCTATTCTGGAATCCTTACAGCGGTGCCAAATCGACCACCGATATATCGAGGTGCTGAGATGGCTGTATAGCGCTGCGACAATGACTGTCCGCGTCCAGGACCAGCAGTCTAAGCCTATCCAGCTGCAGCGGGGAGTACGTCAAGGGGATGTCATTTCCCCGAAACTATTTACCGCTGCTCTGGAAGACGAATTTAACACGCTGGACTGTAAAAAACAGGGCATCAGTGTGAATGGCGAGTACATCTCACACCTTCGGTTTGCCGACGACGTGGTCATAATGGCTGAATCGCTGGAGGATCTCGGTCCTATATTGACCGATCTCAATGTTGCATCACGATCCATGGGGCTGGGGATAAATTTCGACAAGACGAAAAACATGTACAACGATGTTGTCTCCCCGTTATGGTAGAGCCCGGTTATAGTAGAGAATACACCTATTGAAGTGGTCAAAGACTATGTCTACCTCGGAAATTCCATACAGCTTGGTCGGGGTAACTTCAACAAAGAGATCGTTAGATGCATTCGATTGGACTGGACAGCTTTTGGATTGGAAAGCTTCGGCACATCTTCACCGCACAGACACCCTAATGCTTAAAGACTAAAGTCTTCAACCAGTGCGTCCTCCCTACAATGACCTATGGTGCAGAGACTTGGACACTGACCATCGGACTAGTCCACAGGCTAAAGGTCGCGCAGCGAGCAATGGAGAGGGCTATGCTCGGGGTTTCTCTGAGGGATAGAATCCGGAACGAAGAGATTCGACGGAGAACTAAAGTTGTCGTTCAAAGTTCAGATTTTGCAAGCTGAAGTGGCAATGGGCGGGTCACATCTGCCGAGTAAGTGATGGCAGATGGGGGAGGAAGGTATTAGAGTGGAGGCCGCTCGTAGGATGAGGAAGCGTTGGACGCCCTCCTTCTAGAAGGTCCGATGACCTTAAGAAAGTGGCCGGGAGCGGCTGGATGCGGAAGACGGAGGATCGTATCTGGTGGAAAGCATTGGGGAAGGATTATATCCAGCAGTGGATAGATACAGACTGATGACGATGATATTATGATACCGGTAGTGGGTAACCTGATGCTATTGTCCGTACCTAATAATTTACTATATCGTTGATAATATTTTTTTTAATTTTGTATATGTCAATTTGTGTATCTCAGTATTTTCCGATAGTATCCCATCTACCATCATCTAGTCTCGGGCCCCGGGCTGTGGTCAGCCACCCGGGCCTTTCCGGCCCAGTCCGACCCTGGACATACTTATATGTTAGGTGACACTTATTAATAAAAAAGTCTAACGATTTCGTAAAACGTTTAATTTAATCTACAATTCACAAAACGTTTTTTAATAATAACCTAATAACCAATGTAGTAAACTACAACCAAGTACTAATTCTTATTCTGTGCTACAACGATAAAATTTCATCGCGAATGTTTATATGAATGTAAAGAATGTAATTCGTTCTTACCCTTTTTCGACTATTTAGCCGGGCAAATATCCAGTTTTTGCCCGATTTGAAAATTTACCGTGTAGAATCCCAACTCTATTCATAAGAACATATAAACCAACTTATTCCAACAAATAGCAAAAGTCATTATGGGTACGCTCGCTTATTTGTTTATTTTATGAAGTAGTTTATAGTCCCTTAAGAATCGAGTCGTTATTAAATAGTCTACGCTAATCTGGACTTGAAACTCGGCGATTAGTTAGTACACTAAGTCTGATTGGAGGACAAAATTTAATTAGGGGCTCACAGACTTTAATTATTTGTAAAACTATGTAGAGTGCATTGTTTTTCAAAGTTCTTTTTCGTGAACATGTATGAAGTACATGACTTTTAAGCGGGAATTTGTGGAATTAGCTTTTGCCTCTACACATAATTTTCACAATTTATTGCATCTCGTATTGCCTCATTAATTGAGATAGTATAATAAGCTGCGAGTGATCATTATAGTGCATACGAAACGGAATCTTTGATTAAAACTGCATTTTCGCTGCTGTTGAATTGTTCCAAGAAGTCTTGCAAAACAATAGTAAAAGTGGGTTTTGCTGTTGAGATAATACAAGTAATTAGTAAACGAGAAGATTTGAAATATTTTTCACCTAGTCCCTGAAACCGGGAAGGCACAGGCGGAAATAAAATGAAAAATAGTTACAAAAGTCTAATCCACAGATATAAAACCATTAAATAAAAAAAAATATAAAGTATACCACTGACGATGCGTCTGAATCTGTGATCGTCCAAATAACGCGGGCCGTTTATTTTAGGTATGATAACAGATCTTCTTCGGAATCGTCTTCGGAATCGTATAATTACTTCCTATAATTAATCAACTTATTGTAAACTCACAAAACCATTCTATCGCAAAGCCACCTTCTCGGTAATCTATAGATAACGGATTATGAAAGATTGACATTTCGAGGACAAAAAGATGCAACAAAGTAAAATTAGATTGATATAGAATCCATCTGTGAATAGAGATGACATTCTACCTAGTAGTAAATACCTGAAAAATCCCACAGCGCGACGGCTAAAAATAATGTATTTACAAGGATAAATACAGAAGGCGGGTAAATAATATCAAATTTAATTCTGACGTCGCGTCGAGGAGTGCAGAAATCGAGCCGAATTGCATTTATTTCTGTGCATCCATTTGAGCAAATTGAATCGAATCGAATTCTTCATTCATCAGAACTCTTTATTGCGGTAGATGTTACTGGGTGGATGAAAATTTTTATTTATGAAGAAGTGGGGAATCTATGGAAAAAGAAACAACGTGCTGTGAAATATTGGATACAAGACATTAACATAATAATATTTGTGAGTTTTTAAACGTTAAATATTTACTTATAATAGCAAGATTCTTTTTCTTCTTGTGGACGACGTCGGTATGGATCCATCGTCAGTGGCGGGCTTTAAGTAGCTACCATTTTACTGGAATCTTAACTTTATTTTAATCTAATACATATCAGTTCAAACAATTATCTTTTATCTGACGCTATTTTATTTCAAGTATCATTAATTACTTATCACGGCATTAATATTACGCCGTTTAATTTTATGCACTACTTGGCATGATGTTGATCAAAAATATTCTGTCTAAAAAAACCATAGACAATGATATGTATGTAAGCTTTTTCAAGCTTCACGAAAACAACGGATAGTGTGTATGGAAGTGCGTTAGATTGATTGCGCCGCAAATTATTTTCTCGGGTAAGATATTACATTTTATTTACGAGTATATTCTAGCATTTAATTGAGAAAATGTTGCTTGTTCATCCTATTTACAAATGTACCGCCATTTATTTACATTGGTATTGGTACCTAAATGTACAATGACAACTATACGGGTGTGTGCTCTATAATATCGTTTTCTCATTATTCTAACGCGATGTGGTATTTATCATGCGATGTTTTTAGACAAATAAACTAAATTAGATTGCTAAAACAATTTCTTGATGCTTTCAATTTTCATAACATAATGTACATCATAACTCAGTCTCGTAGAGGTTAGAGTGCAGGATTGCAGATGAAATAACACTAATTTATTTTTGCATTTGTTTGTGTTTCAGTGTCGCATGAGGAGAGGAATGAATGTGAATAAATCAGTTTAAGTTTCATCATAAAAAGGGAACAAATTCTAAATAAGTATAATAAATTCAGAATGGCAAGTTTAGAGCAACAAGCTTCTAAACTTTTGGACTTCAACCAAAAATTGGACATCAATCTGTTGGATAACATTGTGGGATGTTTATATTCCACTGTGGGCGAGCAGCAGCGCGTGGCTCAGGACATATTGACTGCACTCAAAGAACACCCGGATGCATGGACTCGTGTTGATACAATATTAGAGTTCTCTCAGAATCAAGAAACAAAATATTACGCCCTACAGATATTAGAACAAGTCATACAAACACGATGGAAAGTTTTACCTAGAAATCAGTGTGAAGGTATAAAGAAATACATTGTCGGTCTTATTATAAAAAATTCTTCAGACCCTGTTGTCATGGAAAGCAATAAGGTATATCTTAAGAAGCTAAACATGATTCTAATTCAGGTGTTAAAGAGAGAGTGGCCTCACAACTGGGAGACATTCATAAGTGACATAGTGGGCGCCTCCAAAACAAATGAGAGCTTGTGTCAAAACAACATGGTCATCTTGAAACTTCTCAGCGAGGAAGTGTTTGTGTTCAGCACAGGGCAACTGACACAAACCAAAGCAAAACATCTCAAAGACACTATGTGCTCAGAGTTTAGCCAAATCTTTCAGCTCTGCCAATTTGTCCTTGAAAATTCACAAAATGCCCCGTTGGTTGATGCTACATTGCACACTTTGCTGAGATTTCTAAATTGGATTCCTCTTGGTTACATATTTGAAATGAAACTGATAAGCACTCTTATTTTTAAATTTTTGAATGTGCCCATGTTCCGAAATGTTACTCTGAGCTGTTTGACAGAGATTGCCGGTGTCACTGTCAGTAACTATGACGAGCAGTTTGTGGCGTTGCTTGTACAGACGATGGAACAGCTTGAGGTGATGCTTCCGCTCACTACCAACATTCGTGAAGCTTATGCAGCTGGTCGACATCAAGAGCAAGTTTTTATTCAAAATTTGGCCCTGTTTCTATGCACATACTTAAAGGAACACGGTCAGTTGATTGAAAGAAGAGGATTAGCAAACACATTGATGAATGCTCTTCGCTACTTAGTATTGATATCAGAAGTAGAAGAAGTGGAAATTTTCAAAATTTGCTTAGAATTTTGGAATGCATTGGCAGCTGATTTGTATAAAATGGCACCTTGTTCACATTCATCCAGCTTGTACAGTGTCGGTAAAGTAGTGGGAAGGAAAGCACTGTATGCAGATGTGCTCAGCAGCGTGCGTTACATAATGATCTCTAGAATGGCAAAACCTGAAGAAGTTCTGGTAGTTGAGAATGAGAATGGAGAAGTAGTAAGAGAGTTCATGAAAGATACAGATTCGATAAACCTGTACAAAAATATGAGAGAAACATTAGTGTATCTGACTCATTTAGATTATCAAGACACTGAGCGAATTATGACTGAAAAGTTGCAAAATCAAGTGAATGGAACAGAGTGGTCCTGGAAAAATCTTAATACACTGTGCTGGGCGATTGGATCTATATCTGGGGCTATGATGGAAGAAGATGAGAAACGGTTCCTTGTTGTTGTTATCAAAGAGCTATTGGGCTTATGTGAACAGAAGAAAGGTAAAGACAACAAAGCAATAATTGCTAGTAACATTATGTATGTGGTGGGACAATATCCTCGTTTTCTAAGAGCCCATTGGAAGTTTTTAAAAACTGTTGTGAATAAACTTTTTGAGTTTATGCATGAAACTCACGATGGTGTGCAAGATATGGCTTGTGACACATTCATTAAGATTGCACTTAAATGTCGCCGGCATTTTGTTACTACCCAAGTTGGTGAAGCTTGTCCATTTATCGAAGAAATTTTAAGCACAATCAGCACTATTATTTGTGACTTGCAAACCCTTCAAGTACATACCTTCTACGAAGCTGTTGGATACATGATCAGTGCACAAATTGACCAAGTGGCTCAAGAGCAACTAATAGAGAAGTACATGCTTCTGCCTAACCAAGTTTGGGATGATATAATATCGCAGGCTTCACACAATGTGGATATATTAAAAGATGCTGAGGCTGTCAAGCAACTAGTCAGTATCCTCAAGACAAATGTACGTGCATGTCGAGCATTGGGTCACCCTTATGTTGTGCAATTGGGTAGAATATACCTTGATATGTTAAATGTATATAAGGTCATGTCAGAAAATATAAGCCAAGCTATAGCACTTAATGGCGTGGTGGTCACCAAACAGCCGCTTATTAAAAACATGAGAATAATAAAAAAAGAAACTTTGAAGTTGATTGCAAGTTGGGTGTCACGTTCTACCGACAATAGTATGGTTTTAGAAAATTTTATACCACCACTACTAGATGCCGTTCTGTTGGACTATCAGAGAACTACAGTACCCGACGCTCGTGAACCTGAGGTGCTCTCATGCATGGGAGCCATTGTATACAAACTTGGTGGGCATATAACATCAGAAGTGCCTAAAATTTTTGATGCAGTGTTTGAATGTACCCTAGAGATGATTAACAAAGATTTTGAAGAGTACCCAGAGCACAGGACAGAGTTTTTCTTGCTTCTACAAGCAGTAAACACACATTGTTTCAAGGCATTCCTGAGTATACCACCAGCACAATTCAAGTTGGTGTTGGATTCCATTATTTGGGCATTTAAGCATACAATGAGAAATGTGGCTGACACTGGCCTGCAGATTCTGTATCGGTTGCTGCAGAATGTGGAACAACATTCGCAAGCAGCCCAGAGCTTCTACCAGACGTACTTATGCGACATTCTGGAGCATGTATTCAGTGTAGTGACAGACACGTCACATGGCGCTGGCCTCACAATGCACGCTACTATTTTAGCGTATATTTTCTCATTAGTGGAGGCTGGTCGAGTGACGGTTGCTCTCGGACCCACACCTGACAACGTTGTCTACATTCAGGTAAGGAATTAAATAATGTTTCTTAACAGCAGTACATTAAGCTAATACACAAGACCTATCTCATTATAAGCAGTTATTTATTTATTTAGATCATTAGGTAACCCAGCAGTTGTTACACCAATACAATAACCCTATATATACCAAATACAGGTACTGCCAAATGTACAAACATTTAAGAGCCCTATTACATTTGCACGCTGACGAGCACTCGCGCAGTACTAAAGCCGCGAAGGCCGCCGGCGCATCGTTTTTTGTAGTAATTTTGAAGTTATATTTATCGTTTTTATTGAAATAAGATAATAAATTGATGCTGCAAAGCTTATTCATCATGAAGTAACAATTATTCTCGTATAAATTTTGCTCAATAATATTATTGTTTATTCGAGAAATTAACATTTTACTTAAAGCGATTTTCGAAGTTTTTTTGGTTAAAAGAATGTTTTTTTTCTATATTAAATCAATGATATTTCAAAATTCCGAGGCCGCTATTTACTATACGACTAAATAACAAATAACATTCTATTTTTTTTATTTCATTTGTTTGTAACAGTAGTTCAATCCAGGAGCTCAAAATAGTGAATGCGCGCTTTTTATAAAAATCTTTCTTTGCAATTTTGGGTTTATTTAAAAAGTTAAGCAAAATTTACAAAAAGCGAGGCCGCTATGTACTATGCCAATAGCTATTCTGTACTATTCAATAAGTCAACATTGTTAATGTATTTTTGTTTCCGAGATCAAGAACGCCAAAATTGGCCATTTTACGCAAAAATCACAGTCAAAATGTAATATGGCTCTTAAAATTACACACAGCTTGCCTCTCACTTGATTTTGACAGTAAAGTAACAGTTTAGTTATTATAGTTTATGGACACTTGCAGTCCCAAGACTTAGAATTGTAACTGTATAATATTTTTAGAGTTTTGCTGGGTCATCGAAACATCCAAGAAATAATATATAAACTTATTTATGCCCTCTTTGAAGAATCCTATGTTGTTATATCCTTCAAAGAACTCATCTAATAAGTTAAATATTTGCGGGATAAAAGCTCTCTGTATCTGTATTAAAGTCACTATTCCAATTTTAGGTGCATTTGCTACAACGTTCCAATGTTTATATAATGATTTCTATACAAAGCAAGCAACGTGATTTTGGAATGAGCTGAATGTAATTATTATTTTTAGTAAAGTCAACATTAAAAAAACTATTTTAAAGAGAATCTCTCTTGTCATGGCATGCTAAGTCCGACTGGACTGCTGGAACACTTCATTGTTGTGTTGTTAATTAGATCTTCAGACATTAGGAGATTACTGAAGGACTGTATTAGAAGGGGTGTAATGGTGAGAGGAATACTCCCAAGTTCTGCAAGCGTCCATAGGCTGTGGTAGCTAATTCTTGTCAGGTAGGCAGTGCATTTATGCCATATATCAAACCCATGTCACAGAATAAGTATAGTAAGAGTACTTTTACAATTCCACTCCCTGCCGCTCTCATATCAACCTCTCCTCTGAGACGAATCTGGAACAGTTTCTATGACGTCGCACACACGCACGCTGCACGGACGTCATTGTTTATGTAGTAGTTAACGATGTGACATTTGTATGGAGGGATTGGGGTGTGCCCATGTCGTATTTGGTACTCAAAGTGTTAGCTATTTAACTGCAGATATATGAAAATAATGTATTTTCTTTTTTTACAGGAATATGTGGCTAATCTTCTTAAAACTGCATTCCCTCATTTATCCGACAATCAAATAAAAATAACCGTGCAAGGTTTGTTCAACTTGGATCAGGATATCCCAGCGTTCAAAGATCACTTGAGAGACTTCTTAGTGCAGATAAGAGTGAGTATTTTAATGACATTCATCAACCTTACGACATGTCAACGTACTACTGAAATAGAAAGGCCATTGCAGTAGTATAATTCAACATGTAAATCGCAGTTGAACTGGGAAAACCAACTAAGTTACTCCAACATTATTTTACATAACAGCGCAATTCAAAGTTCCATGTCATTTATTTAATTTTAGTTTGTTTGTTTGTAAAACTTTATTGTATGTACTTTATTATATATATCGTTTTAAATGAGATCTATCGGCAATGTCCAGATGCCATTGTACATTCTAATACTTCACTATCAAATTACTATGTCTTGTAATTTCTAGTAAAAAGTAAGTACCTTAAAAATATAATATGCTATATATTCACTATTTGTATAAAATATTGATGATAAATGTTGTATGTATATGAAATATTGATGATAAATATTGTGTGTAGTTACATCATTTATAACTCAAGAACGGCTGGATCGATTTTTATGATTTTTGTGTTTTTGGATTTGTCTTCGTCCGGAATTGGATGACAAGTATTAAACATTCGAAAATTGACGAAAAAAATAAAATAAAAGGCGAAACATTTTCTCATACAAATAGTGTCAGTTGAAAAAGGATTGAGATATTCATTGGTTGTCAAATTATACATGCGTTAAGAAATGACAAATTAACAAAAGATTTAATTTAAAAAAAATATCTAATCAATTTGCCTCACTTCTACGTCGCGAAAGTTGTCTGTGATTTGTTTTGAAAATTTTTTGTATTTGAATTGTTATCGGATTGTTTTAGAGGAGCTTCAATGAAGAGAATTAAACACATTTATATACATAGTTTTGTAATTTTATATTTTTTTGTAATATCTTAATAAAGTACTGAACTTAATAACTATTTCATATTCATTGTTCATATTACTTCCATATAATAATGAATTTAGTTCAGCTAATAAGTAACACGACATTCATTGGTTGTTTGGCGGTGCGAAGTTCGCTGGATCAGCTCGTTCGTAATAAAATCAGCACATTATCCATTTATCAAATACTAGCTTCCACGCACGCTTACTTTTTTTTTAAAATAACTATCTTATATTGTACAAATTTTCATGATGATCAGTTGAGTAGTTTCGGCATGAAAGCGTACCAAACAAACTCACATTCACATTTATAATATTAGTAGGGATATTGTTGTCTATCATTTGAATGTTGTGAGGCTCACTAATTTTGCAATATAACTTCACATTAACTAATTGATGAGCCCAGTGGTCAAATGGGTTCTATTTGTCTTGTGCGGGTTCGATCCCCGCACTAAATAAATATATCATAATTTTATTATTGACAAACTTGGTGGTCGAATGGTTAGCAATGGCCACTTTAACTGCGAGGTTGCGGGTTCGATTCAGATGACAAACATTTGTGTGCATGAACATGTCTGTTTGTCTTGGTCTGGGCGTTTTCTATGTATTTAAGTATATTTATCAGTTGTCTAGTACCCATAACACAAGCTTTGCGTTTAATTTGGGACTATATGGCGCTGTGTAAATTCCAAGTCCAAGTCCAGAAATATTTATTTATTTATTTTTTATTATCATTGTAATTGTGTGATATTACAGGAATACACTGGCGAAGACGACAGTGATCTTTACCTGGAGGAGCGCCTGTTCGCTCTCCGGCAGGCGCAGGAGGAGAAGCGGAGAGTCCAGCTGTCAGTGCCCGGGATACTCAATCCTCACGAGCTCCCGGAGGAGATGCAGGATTAAGTCGTATTTATTAGCAAGTAAAGCTGTGGTAACAGTATATTTTAGATTAATTATATGCAAATAAATAAGTAAAGGCCTAATTTCCATCACATTTCTTTTATTCTTTACCCTGAATCTGTATATTCTAATTCACATTCTTTGGTTGTTGATGTGGAACTGAATATAACGTCTGGGTATCTACATAGAATGGATATGCACAAAATGAAGAAAATTATTATTTTGCAACTGGCTGTTGCTTTTGATAACTGTCATGAAAACATGTCATTTCTTGCATATTTTGTGTATTGATATTGTTAAACTTTTCAACATACTTATTACTACACTAAGAAGTGCCGAAGAAACTTATTTATTTGTTCTATAATTGGAATTAAATAATTTTATTAGGTTGAAATTGGCAGAGGAAAATTTGTGAGACTCCGAAGTGTTGCTAAAATGTGCCCGAGTTAGCAAATAATAATGTTAGGCCTAAATTAGCCAACTTTCAGAAATTTTATTTATGGATCTTGTAACATTAGTTCTATTTGGGAATAAAAAATTACAATAGTGTGTTTGGTTCTAAGAATTACGGCCCTGACTACTGCCTGCAGTATATTTGTATATTGTAATAACGTGTGTGCGATTGCATTTGATTGACATGACTTTAGAGTGCAAATTCGTAAGTAAGAAATTACACTCTCAGAATATTTAAGTGACGGTGAAAGACCATCACCGGTCAGTGGCCCTGTTTTTAGAACCAGGTGACGTGAAGGGAGGTGAAGTAGGAAAAATTCACAGATTTGAAATCACAAATAACTCTATATCCGATGGAGTAAATTACACTGCTGTTGGTATTCGTTTTTTAATAATTTGAAGTGAAAATTATTTAGGCGGCCTGGCCACAAATTGTGTGGCCGTCGAATGAAACTAGTGATAACGCTCGTTCGAGTAGTCTGCAGGGAAGGAGCGTGAGATGAAGTCTTCACTTCTGTCATGTGCTCAAGCAAATCTTATTTTGTAAACAATCCATATTCCCAGAACTGCCTTACGCATTATTGATGAGTTTTTTTTATTATTATTATAAGAACCATTTTATTTATTCTCTTTGATCATTGATGCCTTAAAAGAATTGTTTAATAAATAGGACATGTTACGTAAACTTTCATCAGTAGATTTCACCATCAATGCAATAACATACCGACTAGAGTACTTAACATGATATACCCCATTTTTCTCTAATGGGATTTTTACGAAAATTTTCTCAGATGGTTGGGGTTGTTCGTCTCTAGATTCTGTTGCTTAATGTGACATGTATTTTTATTTTATAGGCACACACTCGAACAGTCTAGTATTTATATTTTATTATGTGTACATTTTTGAACCTTGTGACATTGCTATATTCAATGTGGTTAATTCATTTAAAAGTGTATATGTCGCAGCCAATTTGTTAAAAATAGCCATTCAGTTTAATGGCTAGCTGCATCATTGAACAATCCCATTCAAACGCACGTCTAAACTTCTCCTGCATATAAACTTCTGCGCTTTCTACTTGCTTACTAATTCTCGTTTCCTCACCTTAAGGTTGTCTGGAAGAGATTGTTTAGCGATAAGACCGCCTTTTTTACATTTATTATATTAATACTTCTGTAAAATCTTTTATTTTTTGCAATAAAGAATATTGTATTGTAAACTTCGTTTAGACGAGTGACTGTGCTCAACGTTCAACAGTACAGCTGGACGACGCTCAGCTAACTGATTAAATGCCAATATACCTAGTTAATAATCATATATTTGAGTTGCTTTTTAGTTAGGTCAGGTTTTTATTTTGTTCTGTCAGCAGAATTAGGCGCCCCGCTAAGTTGGGCTCCGTCGACCTAGTGCATGGATATGGTCGAAGCCAAGTAAGGTTAATAGTTGGTATTTATTACATTAACCATTTTATATTGTTATTACCATAACAACTGCATTATTTGTGACTACTAAATAATGCTTGGAACTAAACAAAAAGTAGCGCCGCAGTGACCGAAAAATATACTAATTTAACTATAAAACTAGGTGTGTGGTTGAATGGCGATGTTTAAGGAAACAGCTAGCCATTTGATTGAATGGTTATTTCAACTAGTTGGTTGCGACATACACAATAATCTTTAAGGTACCCCCAAGCCTGCCTGATCCATTCACAATCTAGTTTACCCATCCATAGATTAAATAGTTAAAGGCAATTCTTAATTTATTGTGATAGTACAGACAAAAGCACACTTGCTTTTCACTAGCAGTCCAATTTTAACTCCTATTCCGTGTGACATAAGAATGAAGTTATATTTATTGCATTATCGAAGGCACACTATTTACATATTAAGTAAAGTCAGATATGGTACAAAAAATAGGCAAGATGTCTTTATAGTATGGACACTCACTGCCGCTCTCTCGTCGACCTCACCTCCCCTCTGAGACGAATCTGGAACAGTTTGTATGGCACCGCACGCACACACGCTCATTCTTGCTCTATATAGACGTCATTGTTTATGTTATATTTAACGACGCGTCATTTGTATGGAGTGCCGGGGTGTAATACGACGATAGATTTTTTGTTACTGCAGGTCTTCTTATACATGAAATATAAAAGTCTAAGATGACCCCCGCAAGTGCGGTTGGTTTTACAGCAATAAATAATTAGCAAGCAAGTTTACCTTAACAAATGGCAGTTGAAGAATAACATTTACTTTTAAAGTTTAAATTGCCACAATCGGAATGTAAAATTTCATTTTTATTTTTTGAATTCAGTTCATCCGCCCTGGCTTTCAGGCAAGGGCGGACCCACGTTGTGGGCACGGTGGGCATTCCCACAACCCTTCAGAAAAAGGAAATAATGAAATTCAAAATTCCGTCTTATGTCATGATGGTTCATGAGCAAGTTCGTATTCCGACTCGTCATCGGCCGATTTTCGGGTGGCTGTGACCAAACTTTTGTTGAGGGCTGGATCCGCGTGTGACTAAAAGCAATTTTATTTATGTCACTAGGGTGGAAAGTGCTAAGATAGTTAAGTTTATGCTCGTTTGATTTGATGAGCACTTTCAGACATTACACCAAGACACCAAGAGATTACACATGACACCAAGAGTATGAAGTTGAGGCCTGAAAATTGCCAATGTAACTCCCCAGTGGAAAGGGCTAGGCTAATTGAAAGCTATGTTGTAGCTAAATTTATGATGTTTTCACTTTCTAACAACGAGATCAAAATCGTCATTATATGGAATGGGACTGGGAATGTGCTCATGACACCAAATGAAATCGTAGCTCTTTCCATTGGAGTGTTCCAATGGATTGCCATTGGATCCTGGACATTGGTCCAGGCCCCATTTGTAATCTCTTGGCATCATGTGTTTTTTATACACTGATGGAAAACAGTCATCGTAGCCGATGGGCGCCTACGACACCAGAGGCATCACTCATGCTTTGGCGACCCTACAAGAACCCCTTTTTGTTGAAAAACCCTATACTGTAATCTCCTGGGAAAACCATGGCAGGTAGTTCATACCATAACCTAACAGCTCGAGGTAAAAACCTTCTCTGGAACCGTAAACGCCCATTGAGGTTTCAACGTGTGAGGATGAATTCCCTGCCTATGGCGAGCGGTGCGACTGTAGAAACGCCGTGGACATCATGTCAAACAATTCCTCCGAACACAACCCATTGTACAGACGGTAGAATACACAAAGAAATCGTTGCTTATAATCAGAAGGCCTATTGTCGTATTTTTTTTTACGATCGCTGAATGAAAGTTGACCGAATCGATATTGAATTGAGAATTGACTAAAAGTTATATACTTGATTTAATTAATTAATTATTATCAATTCTGGTTGTTGGCTATATAGAATTATTAGTTTTGTTTACTTCTGAGTCATATTGCGATATAAAGCATTTTTTAAATTAAATTAAAGTTTCATATTGTGATAAGAGAATACCGAATTTGACATTTGTGAGATCGAGACTGGATTGGAACGGAATTTTAATTACATTTTATTTACTTTTTATTAACAGTTACTTTTAATTATCAGTTAGCAGACAATAATCATGTACCATTTTGATTCTTTCTTTGACTAATCTGTGTTAAGTTAGTTACATACTATATTTACAGCGATACACTGATTTACGTGAGATAAGAGGCTATAATTTTTTTATATGGGAGGGGGGCAAACGGGCATGTGGGTCTGATGGAAAACAATCACCACCACTCATGGAAATCAGCAACACCAAGGGGTCACCGATCCGTTGCCAGCCTATACTACTTCCTTTCTTTCTGGTGACCTCACTCACTCGCAGGAACACAACAACCCTATACGGTTATTTTGCTGCGGTATTCTGTAAGGTGGAGGTACTTCCCCAGTCGGGCAGCTTAAAATCACCGTCTCTCACGGGCTTAATGTGTGATGCACTTTAGTTACACTACCATGTCTATTTGTGGTAATGGTTGGTATAACACTAATCGTCGATCGTCAGGCACATTCACAATCCAATTCACAGTGAAATAAAAAGATGATAAACTCTATACATTCTATAGAAACCTACACTTAATTGCGGACGGAGCCGACACGTCTATGCATAATGAGAGAACGTTTACAAATATTATCATTGGGTACAAATATTTAGAGGTTGCCTCACAGTGTTAAATTTCTTGCTTTTTCGGCTGTATAAAAAAGCCCGGCTAAGTTCAATTTTTTTTTTTTTTTATACTACATCGGGTGTCAGACAAGCATACGGCCCGCCTGATGTGAAGCGATTACCGTAGCCATATTAACGCTCGCAACATAAAATATCGCTCGCGCGCCGCCACCCCCGCTGCCATCGCAGCATCTCCTTCCTATCTGGTGACCTCACTCACTCACAGGAACACAACAGCCCTCAAGGGAACCGTTATTTGGCTGCGGTCTTCTGTGAGGTGGAGGTACATTCCCCATTCGGGTAGCTTACAATTACGCTCCCTACATCTCTTTATAAAGCTATAAAGCCGACGAAGTCACCAATCACCAAGAGATGGGAAGAATACATTGAAATAAGTATTTATACTTGGAAGTAGCATAGCTAAGGATGACAGGCAAGATACCCTTTCGACGTATTATTTCCATTACTCCTTAGAAGTAGATCTTCCTAAATTATTTTATATTTTTTAATCAGTTCGTGGAAAGTTCCGTCGCGGATTTGTGATTCTATCTCGCTCTTAATTTATTTTCTCTACCTCGCCTCTCTAGCAGAATAGAGTCTAGTTTCTTAAGAAATTACAGTGTAAGATTACAAGATTCTTTAATTTAGTACTTACGAAATTACACTGTATTGTTCTAATTGTGAGTGCAATTTGGTAAGTACGAAATGACTGGTAAAAAGTAAAAATTCTGTAATTTCGTATTCGAATGTTATAAATCTCTAATTTAATTACCTATCCATAGTAATATTTTAAAAATATACTCTGTTATAATATTATTGAGTGCAATTTCGTAAGTTCATGTTGATTCTGTAATTTCATACTTACCAAATTACACACAAATTTCATAGCTATAGAGTCTAATGTATAGATGTAGTAGTACTGTTTAATAGGTGATGGCCAGAGCCTGCGGGCTACTCCGAAGTGAAAATAAGAAGTTTCAGACGATTTTCCAATGTAAAATTCCTTTGATTGGACCGTTGGACTTTATATCCAGCAGATGCCTAATTTATTGTCTAAATATGTCAATAAATATGATATACTGACATTTGTTTTATCGAAGACGTAACAAAATGTATTTTTTTTTAATCCGATCTTTCGGCCGAAAATTACGTATATAATTTTCGGCCGAAAGGTTTTAGGACAGAAACATCTTGTAAATATAATCGAAACTGCATTGAAGCATCGGTATCGATATAATAGTGTTTCTAAATTAGACTGTTACCACGGCGTCGTCTGTTCTTGTGCCTATAAAAGAATACCTTCCAATGATAGTATGTATGTTCAGGAGATCGCGTGAAATTGTGCCAGGTGATGTATGCAAGTCGTGGCTTCAACTTTTTCTATCAAGGTATTTTTTGTAAGCATAAGATGCTATCAGAATTTTCTCTTAATTATAGACAGAAATCATGCATCAATTTACATTGCTAGAGAAGTATAGATTTTTTCTATGTTTTAAGTAATCTTCAAATGTAGGTAATGAAATCTCTGTGATGGAAACCAGTGTCGGATGTAGAACATGTGCGCTACGGAATCTGAGTATTAATGGTAGATTCTAGGAAATAATTATGTGAATCGCTGTTAGTTACATGTTTGTTTTGTTTAATGTTGTCAGAACTAATTTTGTAATGGTGTCGGAATCTTAAGTAGATTCTCGAATGCATTTGGGTCCGATTAACTGTCTTACAATTTTGTGTTTGAAATAAACCGATAACTATTACTCATGTTTGTTTTCATAGTTGGGTCTAAGATTTTCCACTCTAAAATCTAAGTCCGCGCGCCGTCACCTCGTGAACGGCGAAACGGACGCGGGGACGGCGAATTGAACACGAGTTCGCAGTTCCCGAGGTGAGAAGCTGCCATTTCAATTCTTATTAGTGTGTGTTGCGCATGGAGTTTCATCAGTGGCGTAACTCTCATACCATCAGGGGCCCGTGGCAAATTCATCAGATGGGCACTCAGAGGAATGGGGGCGTCTCTAATAAATCATATAAGTAACTAACACTAAAGAAGTATTTTGTACATTTTTGGTTATAACTTTATTTTCAAGAGATGATAATGACCTACCTATAAAAATTTTGTATGTTGTATTAATATACAAATATAAAAATAGTACTTTTTACGCCACTGAGTTTCATACAAATCTGAACGACCCGAGTTGAGACGATGCCGTTCCGTTTCCGAGCCGATATATTTGCGATAACGCGCCAGCCTTTATGGTGCATGTGTTTGTTCAACATGGCTATCCGTCGCGCGCCGGTTTGCTTGCCATGCTGGATGTCATGAGCATGACTGCGTCTGAATCCAGAATTGCGGTTATTATTGCGAAAAATCCTAGGTCTGTGATTATTACACTACGTGGTATATCGCGCGCATATACTGCCTGAATGTAACAGCATGCGGTGTTAGTGAATGTAAGCAAGACAAACCTAACATAATTTCACATAGACAATCTCAATACTTCATAGTGTAATAAGTACTTTAGGGTCTGGCAGTGCCCATTGCTGCGTGACGTCATCGCACGGCAAATTTTTACGTGACGAAAAGTATAGGTAATTATGAAAATTAAATTTATCGCTCATTTGGTGCATCAACGACAAATGCTTTTGTCGAGCTTTATTTTGATATAGGTATAACTTATTTTTCATGCTATTAATGTAATGTTAATTGGTTGAGAAATCATGAAAATTCATAAGAAGTTAGTTTTGTGAGTTGAGACTATATTGCACCGAATGCGCGTTATGTTTAGATTAGTATTAAATAATTTAATATAAGACTATTTTTTTTTTAATATCACGTCGGGTATCAAGACAAGCATACGGCCCGTCTGATATAAAGTGGTTACCGTAGCCACAATACAACCCACGTAGACACTATACAAGGAGTATTGCGACACCCACTGCTAACTCGGCATCTTCCGTCTTGCTGGTGACCTCACTCACTTGCAGTTACACGACAATCCTCGAGGGCATTATCTGGCTGCCATATTCTGGATGTTTTTAATTTGGCTTGAACCTTCCTCTATTTCTCCAGTCTTGTTT
This sequence comes from Hypsopygia costalis, assembly GCA_937001555.2. NCBI lineage: Eukaryota > Metazoa > Arthropoda > Insecta > Lepidoptera > Pyralidae > Hypsopygia > Hypsopygia costalis. Next base: position 21,625,886 of record OW443338.2, on the reverse strand, counting down.
GCTTAACTTGCGTTGTTCGTGTCGTTATATCCATGCGCCATCACGTAGAGAGGACGGGGACAGGGGCCCACCACACGTTAAGCAGTACATTAAGCCTCTCGCAACAAATCAGACGGAAGGGTCCCATCCTTTTTTTTTTGTTATACCACCAGTGTGGCAAACAAGCATACGGCCCGCCTGATGGAAAGCAGTTACCGTAGCCTATGAACGCCTGTAACACCAGAGGCGCGCGTTGCCGACCCTGTAAAAACCTCTTCACGCCCTATTTGAAGAACCCCATGCTGTAGTCCCCTGAGAAAACCTCGACAGGCAGTTCATTCCACAGCTTGGACAGTACGCGGGAGAAAACTTCTCTGGAACCGCACAGTACGCGACCACTTAGGCTCCAATGTGTGAGGATGAATTCCCTGTCGACGGCGAGCGGTGCGACTGTAGAAGGAGGCCGTTGGCATCATATCAAACAACTCCTCTGAACACACCCCATTGTACAGATGGTAGAACACACAAAGGGACGCAAAATCTCTTCTCAGACTTAAAAGTTCTAAACAGTCTGTTAGTTTGGGATCGTCGACAATCCTCACAGCGCGCCTTTGAATCGAGTCAAGTTGCAAGCTGGTATCGCTCCCGCCCATAGATGGCAACAGTACTTCATATGCTGCCGTACTTGAGCTTTGTAAAGCATAAGTCTCTGCCGCGGATTGAAGTACTGCTTCGCCCTGTTGATGTGTCAATGTGTCTCCTGTGTAGTCGGGATTAACAGCGGCGACCGCCAAAAAAGGCAATGAACAGTGAAGTCTTGCAGTCCCGGGGTGAAACTACGGCGGCTTTGAAACTCACAACGAATTTAATCAGAAGAAATTAGTAGAAGTAAAAAGCTTTTGGAATTTGCCCTCTTAGTAATGTAAGAGACAGCAATATGGCAAATAAGGCATTAAAAGCCTAAGAGATGGGTAGTAAAGTGAAGCTCAACTGCCGTGCACCACGGATTTTATGTATCTAACACTATTGGGGACCTGGAAACATCGAGTTGTTACCTAACACATCGATTCCAATAATATGAACTGGAAAGTCATCTGAACGTAAACGTTTAGAATCCAACGTGGATTCTAAAGGCGCTCCCTCACCGGTAATGTAATGTAATACTCAAAATTGAATCTGTTACGTTACATTACAGGCGAATTCTCCCAGTGAAGGACCACCAGGTTAGTAAGACACATTCCACAAAATTGGATTTGATGCAATTTAGGAAAAAAAAATAAAAACATGTGTATTGGGAAACAATTATTTTAATATATTCAGAATTAATCTAATTTATGAATTTCTTCACAAATTCACATTGTGCTTTTATATGAACAACAAAAAAATAAAACATGAAAATTATGTACCTAGCTAAAATTTATTAGAAGAAATTGTATAAGTCTGGCAAATTATCTCTATTAATACTCATATTAACAACTATTGAATAAATTAATTCCAAAATATGTACCACTTAAATGTCCAAATTTTATATAAATAAAATCGAGTTTATACAGCTTAATTACATAATATATTAATATTACCTGTTTGGTATGGAACAATAAAAATAATATCAGTAAGTAAAGCGAAATATTTAGATCCGGACAAGAAAATATGTCGTTGGGGGCCTTCCTTTGGATAAAGCGATGAATGAAAAAAAGCGGCTGGACGAGGTTGGGGGAGGATCGCATTTGCTGAAAAGCATTGGGGGCGGCCCATATTCAGTAGCGTTAAATACAGGCTGATGATGATTGTGCAGAAGTAGTGTCAATTTCAATGCAAGACGGCATATGTCGCCGGTAAAAAAAATATGCTGCAATGGTTTGGATGACGCAGCTAAGTAAGAGTAGGTACCACTCCGATGACATTATGTCTGTTAATGAATACGTGGCTTTGTTTTTAACCCCCGACCAAAAATGCGGGGTGTTATAGGTTTCAGATTTTATTGCTTGAACGGTGAGTGGTCAAGAAGATTCTTAGCTATGGTTTAGAAAAAATTGTCTACCAGCCCAATAATAAATATAATATCATTGGTTTGTTGAAAGTTTTGAAGATCATCAGCTGTTTTCTAGTTTATGAAAGCATATGAACAACTTTCACGGATCTGATAGATTCGAAATTTGTAAAAAGATTGGTAACCATTATCTAACGCTGTAGCATCACCAGGAATCTGTAGGACACCCAATTCCTCACCAATTTACAACAGAGGTATTGTTTTGGGCTCATTGTAACGGTCTCGATAGACAGGTCATAGATAAATGGTGATTAGGGTCTGGTGATTCAGCAGAGACGAAATTTCCTAAGTAGTCTGAGATTTTTTTTAATTTACACTTATTTTCTAGGTTAATAGATACCTAGGTAGCGAAATTATTAGCATAGAAATAAATTTAAATTCGTCTATGTAATGTGACTTGTTGGTTTATCTAAAATAATAATTATTAAACAAACAAACACACAGCCAATGGTTATAGAACATACGTCATATTCATTAGAGTACATTTTTTGGTAAACAATTATCATAGTTGGCTATTAATTTCATTAAAATAATAACAAATAAGTACCTAGTCTTCAAAAGTACAGTGGTCATCAAAAGCAGTTCATGCCCTTTATGGAGATACGATACCTTTAGAGAGAGACACTGATATATGCATTGTAAGAGATGGCGATATAGCCACTCTTGTGTCAGCTATAGCAGTGTCTCGCTCATAACAAAACATATTTTATCTGGTTGACTTTATGCAATACCATCTAAAATTCGATAGGTACATTTCTATATATCCACTTTTAAGTTTTAGCATACCAGTACACCGACTCATAAAATTACATAGAATAAATATTGTAATTCGGGAAATATTAAGCATAATAAAGTTACTTGTGCTTCTATATTTTTGTTAAAAGATACCACTTCAATGCATACAATCTTTTCTGTACTTTTTTCTGTACTTTGTATCCAAGAAAGGACATCACGCTGGACACCGTAAACTTACTATACAATGACTTGACACTCGGGGATCCGATTTTAGCTTTTAATACGTGCGGAATAAGAGCGATACAAAGGTCGAAATATCAAGTTTCGCAAATGTATGAGCAGCGTTATATGAATCGGAGGCGTGCGACGGGCCAATAGATCGCCGTAAGTACTGCCATCATCTTTAACGTATTGGAGGTTTATTGTTTGGTGATAGACATACTACCACAAATAATGGGAAAATAATTGTGAAACCCATGGTGATGATCACCAGATCTGGCAGGAACTAGAGGGCACACTATTCGCGGTGACACTTGCCCGGCCAAAAGTGCCTATTGGAAAAGTGCACATGCTGCATGAGATTTCGCGTACGTCCATTTAAAATAAATTGTATTATAAATTGTGTTTAATATAAACGTAATTTTAAATTGTACTGAAATGTAAGGAAAAATAACAAGAACTACTATTAACAGGCCACGGCCAAAAACATGCTCACTTGGAGGCCTTGGCCGAGTCACCGGCTGAAATCACAACAAACAGAATTGCGCCATAACAGTCATTCATTTCGTAGGTACATAGTTACATTTTTTTGGACCTAATAACTCAAAACAACCTCCAAAATAGGCAAATTATGCCTATTTTTACTACTACGCTTGACCATCCCACAACCGACTCCCTGCCCAGCATAGACTTATAATACCTAGGTACATTACATTTTATATAGAGCTGTCATCAAAAGCCATATCAATCTGTATCATTTCCTTACATGGTGATAGAGTAAGTTTCTCTTTCTCTTGTGTGAATGTGTTGGAAACTATCAATTTGTCTATGTATATTTTTTCTCTATCTATGCTGCCCAGGAAATGTCGACAGAAAAGATATTATGAAAGACTGATTGTTCCAATACTATTTGTTCCTTGCACATCTAAACATTTGAGTAAAGTTAAATTTACAGTAAGAGATAATTTTATTAACCTATATAACCTTGGAAAATTGAAAAGAACTATAATGTCGTTATCTCAATCCAGACTTTCCACATTGGTTTGCACATTAAAATAAATTAGTATAATATCCCCCAGATATCTATTAACCCAAAAACTACAGTACATAGTAATTAAATATAACTATAGAAAATCATAATTAACCGTGACTATGCTTATTAGTAGTTTTTACCATTCAAAACCTTGACATAGCCAAGGTTAGGACCAAAAAAAATTGGCCAAGGAAAAACAATAAAGACGTAATCGTCACTGTACAGAGAATTTAACTAAACTCCATCAACATAGAGTAAGGCTCAATTTACATCGCCGCGGAATGGAATGGAAGCGTCAATTTCGCCTCATGACGCGCAAATTCACTGCTCGAGTATTCTTGCGTATTCCTTTGCTGTGACCAACCCCACAGACTCCCCGTTCGCGCCACTTCCCACGGATTCCACAAGCAACGCCGACAGTAGCTAGGGGAATTCTCTAGAATGCGCGAGGACTCCCCGGAAGACGCGCGACCTTTTTTGGCTCGTAGGTTTTTAAGTTTATATGTTATGCATTTGACATAAAGTTCATTATGCGATGTACAATTTCGTTGCAAAAAGTCGCTTCCATTCCATTCCGCGGCGGTGTAAATATAGCCTAAATATTTTACACAATCACGATAAAAGCTTCTGGCTTACACATACTACATGAATAATACCATAATGACAATTCCATATAGTATACTTTAATTTGGCTATTGACTGAGTGAGCAGCTTCGCTGGGCAAATGTTCAGTTAGTACGGTCGGTGCTCTAAGATAATTGACAAAGTTGACATACTGAACTGTATGAAACAGTGGTCAGTTATCTTAGAGTCCGACTGTACATGCCTCGCCAATGACAGTCATACGCTTATACTAGCCACGCGCTTTCGCAGCCGACCCGTGTAGGTAGTTTAGTTTTAATAGAGGCAGGTGCCTCGATCTGTTTACTGCGCCCACTCAATAATGCGCATATACACTAAGCAGGCGCCCAATCCTAAATTAAAATTGCCGCCCGAAAGTTTGAAGTAAGCCCTTACATTATCTTTAGAGCGATACACTGCTATATACGTGTAAGAGACTAGCTTGGCTAACATACTAGCCGTATCTCTCTATGTAAATATGTTAAACATTTACATGTTTAAAGCGAGACACTGTGCTGCTGTAAGCTGTAGTGTCTGCTTAGTGTGCACGCTTTGTTCGCTTGCTCGGGTGGATTTTGTTTTTATTACTATTCAATATCTCAGTTAATGCAAACGAGTTTCTAAAGATTTTTATCATTTTTATTAGTTTTGGTCAATATTTTTTATCTATAATTATTTATTTATATCTACATGTTATAAAAGTCAACTTTGATCTTTTCACGCGCGAACCGCCTATTTGATTTACAGTTTTTTTTTTGTTATCTGAACACTATATTATTTATGTCCTAATTCGTTACATAAAGTAACATACGAAATTAATGTAGCCACGGGATTACCTAACAGCATTTAGATTAAAAAAAAAATGCCTTAACAAATATTAAACCTCTTCATCATTGTTTAAAAATATTCAGTTATTAATCAGTTCGGCAATTAATCATCATACTCGGCACGTGAGGCAACTCACGAGGCTGCTCGCTCAGTCGATATCTGGCCATTAACTACAAAAAAACAATTCTAATTCTAAAACCACATGTCTTTCATAACATAAACATTTATATTAAATAGTACAATACTTTGATATAAACAAGTTTGAAGTACAAATTCAATCATTCTTCTTATCTGCAGGTTCTTCTTGTTCTGCTCCAGTAATGGCCGGTTTGTTATTTGGTTGTTTCTTTTGCTGCTCCATTTCACCAGAGAAACCAAACTCATTCACACGCTTATGGTCTACTTTATAGATCCAACGTTGATACAAGAATATGAAGAACACAATATCTGCAAAGAGATAAAATTGTTATCATATCACTTCTCATATACTTATTTACTTAATATAGTTTTAAAGGCAGATAGTATTGACACACTTACCATCTCTGAAGCATCCCAGACGATACATTGTTGGCATTTTGATAACAAATGCAAAAATGTCATCTATAAATGTATTAAGGAACTTGTACGTCATCATACGCCATGGGAGGTGGGCCACAGACTTGAGCTTGTAATTTATGAACAACTGAGGCGTCATCATGATGAATCCAAAAGTCAGTAGATATCCATACATCATGTTGAGAACAAATGAATACCATCCCTTATGTTCTTGATAAAGTAGTGAATATATACCATAACCAATCAGAAGTGGGAAGCAAGCCCAGCTAAGGTAACGGAAAGCCAATGTGTCATATTCCCTTGTACTGGACTGTACGTAAGAACCCTTATCAGTGAATGTCAATTTCGGGATGCCAAATATGCGGTCTTCTCTATTAAGTTTTACATCCATTACTTTGTTAATTTTCCATATTTCAATCATTAAACCGATGAAGCAGGAAATTCTAACCATAACATTAGTTTCATTGTCAAGTACATATAAAAGGACAACAGTGGATTGGAAAACATTGAAAAATACTGATCTCACAGACAGGCCCTCCAGGGATTGCCTGTTATTCCAAAACTGTATATCATTTTTGAAAGCCAGGAGCTCGAAAATGGAGTGCAATATTGATACACTTATGGTCAGACCCAATAAATACGGAGATGTGTCTAAGAGCAGCTCCTTAACTGTATCCTGCTCCTCGTCCTGTTCTTCTGCTGCTAATGCTGTGAACATGCTCAGTTTATCCCTCATCGCTTGTGCTGTGTAAAGCTGCCACTTAAACAAACTTAATGGCTGAAATGTCAATTGTAATCCGAGATCTGTTGTAGTTTTATTTATAGGAACATAATCCCTCATCATATTCCAATAATCATTCAAAAATACTGCTGGCTTGTATTGTTTACCGTCAGGAAAGAATAAGATGAACTCGTCAAGGGGTGGAGGCACCGTGCCTTGCATCCAAGAAGTTTGATCTGTCACTAGGTTAATAGTTAAATTAGGATGCCAATGTGATACTATTTCTTCTTTCATTGTTTCAGCTTTCAGTATTTCTTCAGCCGATTTCTCAGTTTGGCCAGTTAGTAAATTGTGAGTCTTTAAATAACGCATTTTCTTATACTTGTTTAACATTTTCTTACCGTAAGTGACATAGAAACCGGCATAGTTCTCCTTATCTTTGGGGTCTGGGGATTTTCCTGATGGTACTATAAATACATGAAGATATATGGAACCATTGTTTTTCAGTGCATCTGAAGGTTTAATATTTGTGGAATAAGTGAATGTACCATCCCCATTTGATCCACTATACCAATCTCCGTACATAATACTGTCGTGTTTCCATATCAATGGACTATTAGCAAAGTCTCCAAAAAACTCTTTCTCTGACAGGTAACAGTACATGTCTAACATGGTGCCATTGTTGAACATATTGACAGCGGCCACCCGCGGCGCTCCCGTTGGATTTGCTACATCAGTTTTAGGTGCAGCTGGCTGACGAAACATAGATGTAATGAAATATACAACTAAAGCCCTAATAATAAGTGATTTAGTAATAGCGAAAAATGATTCCATTTTCGTCGGTTGCATCCTGCGCCGTTGTTCGTCAATCTGAGCATTGATCTGGAAAAATAGTAGATATTTACAGTGACATTGGTGTATCGATGGCTAGGTAATGAGAATATAGGTTATGTAGTTTTTAATTATTGGTTATTTTACAATTTGCAAAGTCAAATTCTATTTAATTTTTCTAACAACTGATATAAAAATAGAACAATCAATAACATACATCAACGTTATCATCGGAGACCTCGCTGGTATCGGCTACTCGATTTTCACTGGGTACCAATCTATTTTCTTCAGATCCATCGTTAGAGTTATCGTTAACACTATCCATTGTGTCTGTGATAATGAGTATTTATTTGCACTTTTTAAGACATGAAATTTTAAGCATATTTTTTGTGAAAAGAACAATGATGAATCGATAAGTTAAAAAATACTTTAGGTTCGCTCGCGATATGACTGACAGCCAGTGACGTCTGACGTGCAGGGTTGCCAGATGCTCGCAGGCCAAAGTCGCCAAATTTTGGATTTCAAGTAGACCAAATTGCCCTACCTTGCAGGTCAGACCGAAGTCGCCGTAAAAAAAGACTCATTCACACCACGGCTGAAATCAAATATGCAAACAAGTGGCCTGCATGAATTTTTGGCATGACTGTTTTTAGGTCGTAGACGTTCATTTTCATGTCGTTTCAATCTCAACTTTTGCCCTTACTCGTATCGTGGCAAGCTTTTTATTTAAACGATATACCAATCATGGCCTTTTCGCCCAACGCCAATGTAAAGTAGCTCAATCGGCGACATATAGCCCAATCTGGCAACCCTTCTGATTTGAACAAGACGTGCCAAAATGACACGATGGTTTGACCATTTTTTTTATTCATTATCCATCATAGGAAAAGGAAAACATTTAATACAGTTTAGTCATAGATAGTGCGTACATCTCTGAACAATCTTATTCTACTAAATATGTTACGGGTAAAGATAGGTGTGAACATAAGCTGTAGTAATAAAAGCATTGCCCTTAAACTTAGATTTATGCCACAAAGTATACTTTTATGACATAAACCTAAGTTTAGCCGGCTAAACATAGGTTTATGTTTTAACTTTAGCCTCCCTTCAAAATTAAACCTAAGTTTAGCCAGTTAAACTTAAGTTTATGTTCACATCTACCTCTAGCCGTAAAATATACATTTTTGAACATGGCAAAAAAGCATACGGCCCGCCTGACGGAAAGCAGTTACGGTAGCCTATGGACGCCTGTAACACCCGAGGCATCACATGCGCGGTGCAGACTCTGTACAAACCTCTTCACGCCCTTTTTGAAGAACCCCATGCTGTAGTCTCCTGGGAAAACGTCGCAGGCAGTTCATTCCACACGATGGTTTTTAGAGCCAAAGCCAACCTCATCTACACGTGGTGCACCCCTACCGACTGCGTATTTGCAAGCTACCCGACTGGGGAAGTAACTCTACCTCAAAGAATACGGCAGCCATGTTACAATTCCCTTGAGAGATATTCTTGCGAGTGAGTGAGGTCACCAGAAAGGAAGGATATTTCATGTTGCGAGCGTTAATAACGCTACGGTAGCTGCTCCACATCAGGAGGGCCGTATGCTTGTCTGCTACCAGACGTAGTATATATAAAAAAAAAAAAAATTAGCAAATATTAGTCTCTTTTCTTTGGGCTTATTCTATTGAATGTTTACATGAATTGAGCGAGAGAATAACTTAATTTATATATAACGTGCTTCAACTAGCAGGTACCTACTTTTTTTATTACTTACTTAGCCGTGTGATTTCCGGCAGACTAGAATAGAATCACTCCGTCTCTTCTCTTCCCGTGGATGTCGTACAAGGCGACCAAGGGAAAAACATCGATCAGGCCTCCCCAAGCCGTCTGGCCAGCGCGGAGAGTATAGGCCAAATCCTCCTGTCTGGGACAGACGAGAGAGGGTCGTGCTCCTGTAGAAGAGACTAAAAAAAAAAGACCTGATGATGATGAGGTACCTACTTCGGTAAATTTATTGCGTCCACACGCGAATTAAATTGCCCTCTTGCCCGAGGGCGCAAGATGTAGCATCCTCTAATGGATGAGCGCATGCTAGACAAGCTATTTGAAGAAGTTCAGAAGAGCTTCTTCTGAGATTTTTGTATATAATTAGGTACCTACAATAGCAGTTGCTCACGGTAACATCATAAGAAAACATCGGTGATGCGTCACAAGCCGAACGCTTAGGCCGATCGTGCCTCTCTATCGCTTGCACGCTCCGCTCGGGCAGAACGTGGCAATGAGCCATGTGAGGTTACCAGAAAGGAAGAAGATGCTGCATTGGTAGCGGGGGTGGTGGCGCGCGAGCGATATTTTATGTTGCGAGCGTTAATATGGCTACGGTAACAGCTTCACATCAGGCAGGCCGTATGCTTGTCTTCCACCCGACGTAGTATTAAAAAAACACGGAGCGAAGCATATTGTATACATATATATTATATTGATGACCTCGGTGCGGTGGTCGAATGATTAGCAATGGCCACTTAGACTCCCAAGATCGCCAGTTCGATTCCCGCTAAGAAAAATATTTGTGTGCATGAGCATGTCTGTTTGTCTTCGTCTGGGTGTGTTCTATATGTATTATATGTCTGTATTTACAAAAAAAAATAAGTATTATATCAGTTACCCCACAGAAATAAAAAAGGACTAGAAATAACAAGTGGGCGTTACCCGCGTAGGTCAATATACTCCAATTTGGCATATCTCGATCGTCGCATATCTCAGTCGTCATTTGTCACAGCCGCGGAAACAATCATAGAAAAAAAATATAAAAATGCCTTCTTGTGCCATATTATCGTGTAAGAATAATAGTAGCAAAAATAATGTGTCAAATGGTGGCATTTCATACCATCGGTAAGTAATATTTCTCATTATTTTCATTATTTAATAGAATTTAAGCATATTCAATAAAATGCACAAACGCGAACAAACTAAAGTAACCTTTATGCGTTTAATTTTAAGGTCAAATTTCTAACGCACTCCACGTCTCTTGTTTAGAACATTCTAGCGTTAATCGATTAGTGATGTGACTCATGTATCGTCAGTATTTATTTACTTGATTATTTACTCCCATCACGATATTGAAACAGTATAATTTTTGAATTATGAAAAAATATTATATCATAATTATGAACATAATATAATAAATTGTAAGAAATGTTATAAATTATAAATAAATATAGGCAGGCATAAGAAACCAGCTGTAGCGCGAGGCTTCGCTCGCGTAGCACTTCGTTGTCACATATAAAGTATCCTATATATTAATCCAGACTATCTATATTTGTGCAAAATTTCATCTAGTCTGATCGAGTCACAAAGTTCTAAACATCCTCACAAACTGTCGCATTTATAATTATTAGTGTGAAGTATGATTTCACCTATCATCATCATATATCATCATAATTAATAAGTTTTTTCAAAAAAATATTTTTTGGGACAAGCTTCTACGGCAGCTTTTACGTTTATCATGCATTGTCATCCAAACAAACATGTACTACAAAATTTCAGCTCAATCGGTTGAAAATCTGTCTCAAAATTAAGTTGCACCACCCGAATGCATTCCACCCGAACAAACATTGTTACATACTGACATACATACATTGTAAGTTGAAGAAAAGATTGTAAAAATATTCAATTTTATGGTACCAAAAATTATAATAGGTAGATATTCATTAATCCGGTAGCAGTACTCGGTGATACTTGGTGTTCCTCATAACTACATCACTTCGAAAAGTAGTGATATCGACATTCGTGCAGTACGGTCATTCAAATATCAGCCTTTAGTCAAGGACAGAAGTCATAATATTAAAATCAATATTAGTAGCGCCACCTTGCGTCGATTAGCTATACTGTTTAGAATCTGACAGAATAAGAAGTACAGCTATTGCTCACTAGATGCTTATTCGGGATTTAATTGTTTATGAACCGTGTCATAACTGCATAAGGTTGAATTTAAACTAACATATTTTTGTATATATGTCATTTTTTACAGTATTTTTAGACCAATCATAGCACAAACATGCATGTAGTAACACGTTAACATTTTGCTTTACATGTGTGAGTTTGGCGACAAAGGTTTTCTTACTAATAGGTCGTCATACGATTTCTACGTGTTTTTTTATTTCTGTGAGTTACCCAGTACCCATAGTGCAAGCTTTGCTTAGTTTGAGACTAGATGGCAGTGTGTCCAGGAATATTTATTTATTATTTATACCTTGGCGGGACGGGACCAGAGTGCAAGGGCTCAATAATATGTATAATTATATATTTGAATTTTGAGTGTGTAAGGTAAGTTGTAAATGTCCCAGTTTTTCGTCTTCTTGCCATAAATGTGCCTAATTAAAAGGAACAAATTATACAAAGTGCGAAATTTTGCAAATTCATTTATTTACTTTTCTGGATTATAATACATACATTTGTATTTAATTAATATATCGTTAAAGATTACTATGGTTGTAATCTTCTCAAAACATCTAGTCAAAACCATAAGCTTGAACTGATAATAACTATCAAATTTATTAACTAATATTTTTTCTTCTAGAATCTTGCATTAATAATTATTGCAAGTTTTGGAATAATTATTGCAAGTGAATTTTTACTAAGTTCTCTTATGTAGAAAACAAACCAATAAATACAGCCTTCTATGATTACATTAATTTTCAGTTTGTAAAATTTATCGTATCGCTATCATATAACAAGGTTAAACAAACTAGCAAGCCTTCACGTAAAAGAATAACGGTAGACATTTTGAAAATATTGTTACGAGCTAGGGTTCTGGATTTGGATGTAAAACGCCAATGACAACTTGCAAGGATTTATTCACGCAGGGTCTGGTCTGCAGGTCTTCACAACACGAAGTCCACACAAAGATTCCAAATCGCAGGTCAAATCGAAGTCCAATAGTATCGCTGAGGTCGTAGGTTATCGCTTGTCTCGCAGGTAGATACGCTCGAAGTTTACTCTTCCGAAGTCCAAACTGAACTCATCTGTGCGCCGCGGCAGTCGCTATTTATATTCGCCGGCAAGGGTTCTCGAATGTTCTCGTATATACATGTATGTACTTCCCTTCGGAACGTGTCTCGAACATTTTCATGTCATAGTGTTACGAACCTTATGTCAGTAGACATACGGGTCATTATTGCTTGCAGCGAAGTATGCGGCGACTATTCTAGAAGGTTCCTTTCTAGATCGTTCGAGACAGGACCGCGACAATATCATAATGCAAACAGGTCATTGTTTTCCAACGTTTGTAGTGCCACGCACCTAGTCGCATTCGCGGTTCTCAGAATGAGTACATAACGATGCAATAGGCGGAGTAATCCCGTAAAGAATTGCCCCCGAAAGATATTTTAACAATCTGTTAAAAATATCGTTAGGCTACCTAACGTCACACATCATTGAAAAAAATATGTGTGTCATAATTTGAAGATTTTTCATGTGTTTTTTTTATATAAATTTTTTGAGTGATAATTTTTATTAAGGAATCAGGAGCTTACAAATACTATATTATCTATATTGATAAATTATAGTCATCTTCGGAACAACTGCACCTATCTATTAAAAATTCTTTCGACATTTCAAAGGTATACCTGAAAGGCTATTAGAAGTATATGAATATATGTATATTAGTCTTATGATTTTGTATGTAGGTATATAATAGTGCTACTTCTGGGCACTATTTTATCATTACAAAAAGAATCTTTACTAGACAATCGCAGAATGGTTGAAGGAAAATACTGGGATGTCACCGTAAGATACAATTTATGATAACATAATAGAAATTGAATTTAAAACTAGAAATTGTTGGTATATATAACGAAAGGTATACAAGAAATACATTGTATTTGGTGGATGAGAATAAAACTTTATTTATTACATTAAACCTAAGATCCAAAACATATGTTTCAAGACAGAAAACTCATATACCATGTCTTTAACTATCACCACAAGATCAAATAATCGTGACAGATAGAAAAAGACAGCGCTATTTACAATAAAAAACTAAAACGACGCGAAATTTGTCACATTTCGTATCAAAGTTTCCGAGATTTCCTACTGTCATCAATAGTAGGTTGGTTGCTTATGACATCGTGTTCATTTGTCAGCTCTTGTTGTTGGACATTAAAAGAGACAGCAAGGCCGCTTTCTCCTTCTCTTTTTTCCTCACAATGTCCAATGATCTATTTTTCCACGTACTCTTCCTAAGCTTGATCGGTCGACTGCCAACATATCGACCTGGAAAGAAAAATTAGTACGATTCATGATCAATATTGCAGCAGAAGGATGCTCACTGTTGAACACAGGCTTGCTACTTCCGACTCCTCAACATTGGCTTTGTGCTGTTTGCATACATCGCCTCGATTCTAGTTTTAACAACGGTGTTTAGTAAAAACTAGTTTTAACTCTGTTACAAACAGATACACATTATAGTAGTGAAGTAAGAGACTGTCCTGCATCAGTGAGGAAATTACAGTAATTAAGTAATTCAAACTTGAGGCGTTTTACAAACATACATTCTGAGACAGTCCTTTAGCTGACATCATAAACTTTTTCTCTTTTATAAATGAAAAACGGTATATTTCGTAGTTTTAGAGCAGAGTATAAGTAATAATACTACTATAGTCTGGCCACTCCCTGCCGCTCTCTCGTGTCGACCTCACCTCCCCTCTGAGACAAATCAGGAACAGTTTGTATGGCGCCGCACGCACACACGCGCAGACGACGTGTTCACGACGCGACAATTGCATAGAGTGGCCGGGCTGTGGGTTTAGTTAGGCCTCTGTATCAGGCATCTCCCATTTTAAACCTCGTTATTTGGAAACCTGGGTCAATATAAAACCTTTATAAGTAAATAAAAACCTCAGGCTCTTGAGTTACCCGCGTTGCAGAGTATTTAGAATCGAACACATAAATTATTGAATAGTTACCATCCATTTCCTTCATTGCTTTAATAAAGTCTCCGGGGTCCTTGAAGCTGACGAAGCCGAAGCCCTTACTTTTGTTTGTGCGCTTGTCTCTTATCACTTTGGCCCGCTGGAACGAGCTGTACTTGCTGAATGTCCGGGTCTGGATGGGAAACACATTAAATTACTTAATATTACAAATGTTGAAAATTATTTGTTCGTATGTTTCTTACTTTTTCATGGTTAAATGAAATTTAGGTTAAATTGGACATTCTGTCCAACATTCAGGCTGGAATAATTCCATCTATTAGACGTACCGCAGCTCGGCCGTGGTGGACCACGGCCGAGCCGCAGGCGCCAATTGGTGAGCATATACTCTCTTATGTTTTGATATATTTTTCTCTATTAAAAAAAATACGTTTATTCTAACAGTGCGATAAAAAGAGAGGAAAGGTTACAGTGAGATTCGCTTACAGAAAATCGGAGTCAATCGTCTAGTTATATGTACATAATTATATAGAATACGCATCTTGTAGCAAAAGTTGTCCAAATTAGTTGCATACAGTAAATAATGCAGTAGTCCAACCGATTCTAATGCAGATTTCGCTTTAATTTAAAAGGTACCTAGTTCATTGTGGAAGTACTGTGTTTTTTAAACTGATGAATGGGATTATAAACTGAAAACTGTAGGGCATGAGTCTGTACCTAAATCTTGACATTTACAATAATGAAAATAGGCTATTTGACCAACATTTTTTTCGGTTCGATATGTAGCGACGTCTCAATAATATAACCATAGGTAAAAGAATTTCTTCTATAGAACAAAAATCTCTCGAGATATGTTAATTTGAAAATCACAATTTTGGACTTTACCGAAAACGCTCCATACAAAAGGCTACTGAGATATGACGTCACAGGTTTGTATTTTGTATGCATCAAATCAGAAATCTGTACGACAGCTATATTAAATATTACGCATATGTAATTAGTATCATAATAAAAGTTATAGTATTTTTTATTGATTCTCCAATGGAAATATTATTTTTTAATAATTTCATACTTTTAAAATGGACTTTCCCGCCGAACTTTGATCGACCCTAAAATAAGTCGGACGGAAGAAGAAGAAGAATGAAAGTTTGCAGATCTTTATAGTTTTGAGTATTTCACGATATTGTTAAATAATTTATATAATTTTTGAACATTGTCAAATAGCCTATTGCATACAGTTTCGAGTGGCGATCTCTAAAGTGAGCGAAAGGCAGTTTATAACCCCGCTTGAGTAGCTTAAATACCTTAAAGAATAGACTTTAAGATTAGGGGAGTATTTTCTATTGTCCATGATAGATAAGTAGGTATATTTTCGGCCAAATTTCAGAATACGCGTATAGACAGTGTCTAAGATACTACTCGACGAGAGAAAGATTCATATCTTCAGAGTCTGTGTTATGCCATGTGTGGACCAACTTCGTCAAGTGAATTTGAATTAACTGCAAATTGGACTAAATGCAAATTGTACTAAATGAGAATGGCATAAATCGATTCTAATGAGAAGCAAGTATTTACATATGTCACTTCTTCGTCATGTATATTTGTATTAACTGCTAATTGGATTAATTGTGAATTGTACTAAATGAGAATTGAACAAATCGCGTCCTAATCCCTACTTAATACTATAAATTTGAATATGGTTTGTGTTACGCTTTTACGCCGAAACCACTCAACTCCCCCCTTACCACCATCTCTTATTGCGATTCAATAACTGAATAGAATGCTTATTCATACTGTCATCATTCGACGAATAAGCGACTCTATTTCAAATGAATAAAGTCGCTTATTCATTGGTATGAATAAGCAATCTATTCAGTTATTGAATCGCAATAAGAGATGGTGGTAAGGGGGCTGATCATCATTAAACTTTGTACACATATTCTCAAAGGTATTAAGAAGGACATACGATACTTCTTTATTAAAAAAAAAGTAAACACGGGCGAAGCTGCGGGTGAAAGCTAGTAAGTAATAAGGCTTACGAGTAGTTCATCAGTGACGTCGTTGCCGAGATCACCACAAAACATGCGGAAGTCATCATCGGGCCAATCCAGCAGCGTCACGTCCTCCCATACCTGCCCGCCGGCCGTGCGCACCACCTGGACACGTGTTGTACGATTAGGAAATAATTGATAATTCGTTATTATTGCTTAAACAAATAGTATAAAACAAATTTTTTATCACTATCAAGATGACAGAAAATCATACGCAATATACAGACGCTGACAATACCAGGGGGAATAAATCTCAACAAGTAACAAGGTACAAAAAAAAGGCATTTTTTGAAAAAGCCCAGTCAGTAATCTCCTGGGAAAACCTCAAGCGGCAGTACATTTCAGTACGCCAGAGGAAACCTTTCTGGAACGTACACGATGTTTTTTGCTTTTAACGTACAAAATCATTCATTCATTTTCATTCAAAAAAAAAAATGTCAATGTCAATGTCAATCAGGAATATTTTCCTGATTGACATTGACATTGACATTTTTTTTTTCGTAAATTACGGAAAATCACGGAAAGATATTTCTTTCCGTAAATTAATTTATTTTCGCAGTATAATTCACCAAATTCTGTGTTATTTTTACTTCTTTCAGACCTAGATATTGTTTAAACTATTTCCAATAAAAGTTATTACCTCCCTCTCAAGCAGTGTGTAAATAACTGTATTTACTATTTCCTAGTTTCAAGGAATTGATGTTCATATCCTCATAGATACCTAAACGAAGAGTGAAGCTACCCATGATCGGTAAATCTTGCGAGAAACAGATAATCTTACCCAGGCAGGAGTAATGGAACCATGTAAATGACCAAACCAGAAAATACTGATACAACAAGACTGAATCATCAAACCTCAGATTATAAGCGTTCTCGTAATAGGGAGATATAACGAGAAAATCCAGAGTCCAAATAAATTGTCCAAGAATATTAACGAAACGCAAGCAATACTTTACCTCTGTCCATAAAGAGTTTTCATTGCCGTCTGATTGTGCCGTTCCTACTTTTCTTTTCTTTTCTAACTTTTCAACATAACTGTGGTTTTATACAATACTATTTTTCGCGTTATTTTAGTACCAGACTTTGGTGATGTGTATTATATAATTTTTTTAAGGTGTATTTATAGTGTATCTTTTTTATATTTAATTAAATATTATATTTCTTTTTTATAGGCATTTTGTATAGGTGCCCCAGCCCATGGCAGCTGACGTGAACGTGTTGCGATTCAATAGCTTACCCGGGGATTCATCGCTAGACGGTTTCCTTCGATTCGCCCAGTGTTCCCAGACAAGATTTTTCAGGGGGTATAGAGGATTAAAAATACACAATAGTAAAGTTCACAAAAATAAAAATATTTTTATAGATTCTGATATTTCTTCGACCATACCATCTGCAATTGATTCCTCTGTACCCCTACAAACTAGGCCCTTTCATGAAACAATATCATCCCTGAAACATTCTGTACCTATCATTAAAAGGATCCCAAAAGGAGCTCGTATATCTGTGGCAGAGAAACTTTCACAAGAAATTAAATTTACATTTCAGGAAAATACACAGGCTTGGGAACACTTATTGACCTTCCCTTACCGGATTTTACATATTAATAAAAGGTGCTGTAATTCATCTCTTACCAACTCCATTAAAGAAAACTGAAATAGACCTGACCCATTACTTAATGTAAATCCTTTACTTTCAGCTTCAACAAGAATTAAAAAAAAATGTATTTCAATATGTGGAATCTAAGGTAGGGGAAGGGGATATTAAAGGCGCAGCCAGAATCCTTTTTTCTAGCGATGGAATCGCCCCAGATACCCCTGATACTCTATCCGCACTTCACGACAAACATCCAACTTCGGCAGCAGGAATTACCTTTCCCGCCCCACCTAGCCCATCGGATGCGCCGTTGCAGATTGGCCCACAAGAGGTTTGCAGGGCCGTTTTGTCTTTTAGGAGTGGTTCCGCTGGTGGATTAGATGGTCTCACCCCTCAGCACCTTAAAGATTTGTTGGGAGGTGAGACCAGCGATACCAGCGAGTCCCTTCTGGGGAACCTGACGGCCCTTGTAAACCTAATGCTGTCTGGGAAGGTTTGTGACGGTGTAACTGATGTGCTAATTGGTGCTAATTTATGCGCTTTAAAAAAGAAAGACGGCGGTATATGTCCTATAGCTGTAGGTACGGTATACCGCCGTCTTACTTCTAAGATTTGTTGCAGTGCCATCGAGGACACTCTTGGTAGCTACTTCCAGCCATTACAGTTGGGATTTGGCTCTAAGGGTGGCTGCGAGGCCGCTGTACATTCTGCAAGGACTTTCATCCATAACCAGTAGGGTGATGTGCTGCTGAAGGTGGACATTAAAAATGCTTTTAATTCCGTGGATAGTGGCCGCCTTGTTGACAGAAGTCAAATCCAAAATTCCCTCGACTTATAATTTCCTTTGGCAATGCTATAACAAAAATTCAAAATTAATGTATAAGATCTCTTGTACTTCTCTGTGGGTTGTCAACAAGGTGACCCTCTTGGGTCAGCAATTTTTAGTTTGGCTATCCATCCCGTTTTACTGGCTCTAAATTCTAAATTTAATGTTTGGTATTTAGATGACGGGACTCTTGGAGGAGACTGCAATACAGTTCTTCATGATTTTAAAGCTTTAATCCAACATTTAAACTCTTTAGGTCTAAACATAAATTATGCAAAATGTGAACTTTTTATTTCGGATAATTGTCAACAAAAAAATGTAATAGTTTCGAGTTTTGCTGCAATTGCCCCCGATATCAAAATCTTAAATAAATCTACATTACGCCTCCTTGGGTCACCTGTTTTCAATGAATCCTTTTCTTCTTTTAAAGAAGAAAAAATACAAAATTTTCAGTTCGTTTCGGACCGCCTCTCAAATATAAACACACACATAGCTTTCACTATCTTGCGTTTTTGCCTTTTTGTTCCAAATTTTACGTACGTGCTACGGTGCTGCCATTTTTGGAAACGACCGGATTTGACAGAAAAATTGGACGTAATTATTAAAAATACACTTTCGGCTCTGCTTAATGTTAATTTAGACGATCGTTCATGGGAACAGACCTCCCTACCTATTAGATTCGGAGGCCTAGGAATTCGCAAAATTACTAGTGTCGCTCTCCCAGCATTTTTGTCTTCCGTTCACAGCGTTAAAAATCTTTTTACAAAAATTTGTAATGATTTTACACCAGAAATATGCCATGTAACATGCTTGGACGAGTCAAGATCCAAATTCAAAATTTCCGGATTTTCCATCATCACAGAGACAGTGGGACGAGCCGCTTTGCAGACTGTTACGAAATAACCTTTTACAACAATTCTGCAGAGCGTGCCCGTCTCCTGGCTGTAGCGGAATGGGAGTCTGGATTATGGCTACAAGCATTACCATCTCCTAATTTAGGAACTCTGTTGGATCGCGATACCTTCCGTCTAGCGGTGTGTCTGCGTTTGGGCACTTATATAAACGCCCCGCATCGTTGCCCCTGTGGTGATACTGTCGATCAACTTGGTCACCACGGACTTTCGTGTCTCAAAAGTGCAGGCCGCATACCACGCCACGCTAGCCTTAATAATATCATCCACCGGGCTCTTGCCAGCATCCGTACACCCGCGGTTCTAGAACCGAACGGGCTTGCACGTAATGATGGGAAGAGACCGGATGGAATGACACTTGTGGCCTGGAGGTGGGGGGGATAAAATTCATAATTTCATTAATAATCATTACTAATATAGCTTCAGTCAACCGACAGATAAATAACTGCTTTCTGCACCACTTTGTTTATTATCTTTTTGTACAACTTAATTACATATAAATTATATACAAATAAATTTAAAAAAAAAATTCATACAACAATACTTTACCTTCCTGCTCTTTTTCTCCTTTTTGACCTTTGGTACAACAGTCTCTGAGATGATCGGCGGCGGAGGCGGCGCCGGCAACGGCTCTGGTATTATAGGTTCCAACTTCGGAGGCGGTGACACCCGTTTCTGTTTTTTTTAAAGTAGGTAAGTTATCATTTTTTTTCTTAGGTTATATTCACAACATGATAGCTGTCAATTCAATTCAATTCTTTATTTCTAAGAATATGTGTTACATATGCAGTTACATAAAAAATAGTCAACATACTGCTGTCTCTAGCGTTCAAAAATACTGACACTGTTCATTTACTTATTGAGTGTACACGACATAAATGTAATACATTTATGGTTTCACAAACAATAACTTGATTATTAATTAGATAGCAGTTTACGACGAACTGCTATATAAAATTTTTTTTACGAAACTGCTATATAAAAATTTGTAACAAAGACAATGTGCTGTCATTGTGAAACACAAATAACAAACTACTTACTCTTTTTCTACTTTCATGTTTTTCTTTCTTCTCATCATCTTCTTTGGGCTTTTTATATAGTTTTGGTGCAGCGGAAAGTACCACTGGCTGTGGTTTAGGTGGCGGGGGTGGAGGCAATTGAGGCCCCGGGACACCAGGGCGCAGAAATGGCATTGGGCCTGGAAAGCCGTCTGCCATTGGTGGCCGAAGACGCTGCACCTGTCACATACATATTCTTTGTTGCAATTACCTAGCCAAAAAGTTTAAGGTCAGATAAAAATGCCTAAGGTCTAAAATGTCCATAGTGTCAAAATGTCTATTTATTGAACAGGAACAAAACATTCATGTAGCAGTTGTTGACTAAAATAATATTTGTTTTGCCAGATACTGTTTGCAAGTGTAAAAAGTAAGTAATGCAAATAAGTACTATAGTAGGACTACACGCTGGTCATCACAAACGCATTTCGTCATTAACGCAGTTTGTCATCACCGATCTTATTTACGTAATTGGTCACTTTCGCGATTCGTCTCACAAGCAGTTCGTCACATATGCGATTGGTCATACAGTGTGATTCTTGATAAAGTGCACATATGAAAATGAGATAAAATAGAGCAATTTATATCCAATTATTTAATAAAATAAATTTTTTTTTGGAATTTAGAGCCATTTTAATTTTTGAAATTGCTACTGTGAACCTCATGTAAATAACATTTTATAACTCATGAACCAAGTGACGTAGAGCGTTAAAACAAAGAGGATTATGGTCCTAGATAATAGCCGGAGCTGATAAAATTAAAATTTGACTACAAAATTAATTGCTATTTATCGAAAATAATGAAATGTATAAAGAAATTATTATTATTTTTATGCATTTTTTTCATTAAAAGTCAAATTTCTTTAAAAAATCACGTATTATTATTATTTTATTATTCATTTATGTTTATCTGCATCATATTACCTTTCTAACAAATAATATTTACTTCTCTATCCCTCATGCAACATTTATTATACCATACATTTAGAAAATTTACTTCATTAAAATTTGGTTATTTAACTCAGAAATAAATAATAATTTGTTAGTAAAAAAAACCTCTTTTATTTAGTTGATTCAATGATCTCTAAATAATTCGAGCCAGCCTTAGATTGCTATAGCAAATAATTGTCAGATCACGAAAATAATACTGCTGTTTTGTACAAAAAGTTGTTTTTATATTATACCATACTCGCCCCCAAGAGGGAATGTGCCAATTATGTGACATGTACAATAGGATCGAAATTGGGTATGTGACAAATTGCGAGTGTGGCGAATTGCGTATGTGACTTGCGTCTGTGGCCTAACTGCGTAGGTGGCGAACTGAGTGTGTGACGAATGGCGTTTATGACGAACAGCGTTTATGACGAATCCCGTTTATGGCGAACAGCGTAATGTGACATAATGCGTAAGTGCCGAAATGCGTTTGTGAAAACCAGCGTGTCGCCAACTGTAAATATATTGATTACAGTAAAATAGCAAAATAAGTCCTTTCTTAGCTAATATCCATGCCAAATTTTAGTGCCTGTTAGCTGTGTATTAATTAGTAACAGAAAGAGAAACTTTTACATGTTTAGTTGTAATACATGTTGACATTTTAATACCTTAAACATTATGACTCAATAGGGGTAAAATTGCATTCTTTTGCAGCAGTTGAATAATACCCTGAAATGTTTAATCTGTATACAAACCTAGTACCTCTGCTTCGGTTAAATAGGCACTCTCCCGGAGTCTTCGTAAAGTCATATGTGATGCAATGAAAAAACTACTGGACGGATTTCGATAATTCTTTCGCCATTAGAATGCTACATTATCCGTGAGTAACATAGGCTATATTTTTTTCTAAATTGTCCCGTGCGAAGCTGGGACGGGCCGCTAGTACTCTATAAAATTACTTATATAAATTAATGATTTTTATGTAGGTTTTTTTGTAATTATATTATTCTTTACTATTTCTTATTTTCTTTGTTATGTGGCCCCCTAAGGGAAAAAGGCTCCTCCATTTTTTTGCACTTTTCCCTGTCCTTGGCAACTTTGTAAGTAAAGTATTTTTTGCATTAAGATTTTTTGTGCAGGGTGCAGTTGTTTTGGTACTCTTACTGTTTTAATTAATGTTAAATAGAACAAGGTACAGTAAAGCATTTTTTTATATCACTTGGGTGACAAGCAAGTCTGATGGTAAGCAGTCATCACAGCCTAAATACCTTAATAATATGTTGTTAACTTTACTATACCTTGTAGTAACCATAAGATTTAGATGTTTTAATGTAAGGAAATGAATGTAATTTAATACTTATACATACAGAAGCAGGTACCATCATAGATGGTGGTGGTGGCGGCGGCGGTACATTCGGGAACATCATCCTCGTGCCAAATGCACTAGGATCAATTGGCAGAAGACTAGGTGGCGGTGGGGGCGGAGGCACGATACGATCTAACTGTTGTTGCACAGCGCCAAACGTGCCTGCTCCAATTACCGGACGATGAACTGCCAACGGCATGTCTGCTCCAGATATCTCGGCTTCAAACCTATACCAAATATTGTAAAAGTTATAAATACAGAATCACCTGAGCAAATTTCATTCTGAAACTCCAAACAAAGTTGCAACATTTCCTTGGAACTCTCAAACTTATTTAGTAATTTTTTTTTATACCACTAAGATGGCAAACAAGCATCTGGCCTGCTTGATGGAAAACAGTTACCATAGTCTATAAACGCCTGTAATAACACGGTTAGCACATACGCATGCGACCCTATAAAAACCACATAATATGAGTTTATTATTACCATGTAGACTAATATTATATGTAACATAGTGACAGCACAGCACAAAATATGTATTTACCTGGACATTTCATCTTGCATCTGTTGGTATTTGCTGGAGTCGTCCATGATGTACCACTGCGTTTAACCTTTAAAGAAGCCCAAAAGATTTACGTACTAACGGGAAAATAGATTTAAGTCGTTTATATTATATTTTCTTCAATACGTACACTTCGCAACATATTTCAAATTTTGGTTTTCAAAAGATATAAATCAGATTAGCTACTATCACTTCGCTATCACAGCACGCAACAAATAAAGTACACACTCAAAAAACAGAGAGGCGCTCTAAATTTACTAATATAGTAATAAATTTTTGTATGTGATTATAGTGTGAGGTTATGTTGCATTGCATTCAATTGATTCAATCCGTCCCGTTGCTACTTAGGGATGTGAAGCGGTAAAATTACCGAGGTAAAATACGGTAAAATATGTACCATATTTTTTTTTCATGTGTAATTTCATTTACAAGGTGAAAGGTAATAAGGTTACTTCTCTGTTTTTTTTATTAATGACAAATATAAATATTGCCGTAATTTATTAACTTAAAGTGCTAACCCACAACTTTGTAATGCATCGTAATGTTTTATTTATTAATTTTAATGTATTGTATGTAATGTATACTCCATAGATAGCTTGATCTCTGTGACAGCTGTCAGTAAAATCACGCCTATGAAGTACTGAATTTATTAAGTAGTAGCAATTTCATACTTAATGGACATGCCGACCTAATTAGTGATGGCGATGAATCATCGTGACCACCGACTATAAATTATCGATCTTTATTAAATAAAATTTAATTTTAAAATAATTTGTCATTTAATTTTACTGTATATTTTAATATCATAAGTAATCATAACATAATTTACATGACGTGCATACTTGATCTAAAATAATAGTTAGTAAATAAAATCCAATTTCACACCTCATGTAACATTCCGACATCCGACAACTTTGGGTTTCGAGAGTAGACACGCCTCAAAGGTCATGAATGTTTGTAATTTAAATTAATCCCAATTTTATATTACATTAATTAGATAATAGTAAGAAACGTCGATAGTTACTATCGAGATTTTTTTATATCCTGCAACCCTAAAATTGTCAGTCTGACATATGTCACAGAGATCAAGCTATCTTTTATGGACTTACAGTTGGCAGTATTTTGGCATAGTTTTAAGTTTTTAAGTAAGCCGTTCACTGGTTTGGCAGTTTCCATCCTACTAACTTACTTATAGCAGGATTAGAAATTTTGAGATAGTCACACTGTGTCGTTTGAAAACTTCATTGACATTTTAATATTTTTTTTGTTTTCATGATTTTTTATTATCTTCGAATGATTGCGTAAATCATATTTATTTTAACAAAATAAAAGACCGGGAAATGATTGAAGAAGATAACAAGACCATCTGGTGTGGTAATTTGCCAGAACAAGCCACAGAAGAATTACTATATGAATTGTTTTTACAGGTAAATCTAAATATTTGTCACCAAACTAACCCAATTTAAGTTGTTTTGTATTATTGCGTCCCTTAACTTGTTAGAAGCATTTATCTACATGTTTTTACATTTGAAATTTGAGATAATCTAATTCAAACCTTGCTCCCGTGATCCTTATCCCGTGACCTGCCCATAGATTTAATATTTTTAGGACCATCCAAATGTACTTTGCCGTTGGGGCTCACTTTTTTAATCCTTACAAACTAACTTTTACAGGCAGGACCGCTAGAAAAAGTAAGAATAGCAAAAGATAGAGATGGTCGTCAGAGAAATTTTGCATTCGTAACTTACAGTCATGAAGTATCTGTGCCATATGCGTTGAGTTTGTTCCGAGGCACGGCCTTATTCCATAGAAAATTGACATTGCAAAGTAGAGGCAGAATGGTATTATTACCACCACCAATAAGGTGCTTTGGTCCTGAGCCACCTATAGATTTTATCGGACAGGCTAATAATGTTGCCCAGCAGTTTGCAGACATGACAGAGAAGATAAAAGAAGAAGAGTTCATTCGTGGTTCTCGACAGAACCATGACTATAATGACAAGCTTGTAATGGCAAGTTTACAAGGGAATTGGAGTCACAGACATCACCCATATAGACCAAATAAGGATGACAATAAGCATAACAGAGGTGATTATAGGTTTAAAGACAAACAAAATGACAACTATAAAGGTAGCAGTGGTAACAATCATGGTAACAATTGGAGAGATAGGAGAAATGCCAAAAATCATCGAAAAAATTGACTCCACTTTTAAAATAATGTACCACCACCTATTCACACACATCTACTTAAAAAACAAATCAACAACCTGTACATTAATTATAAAATGCAAAGTGATGCATCAGATTCAATAGGTAGATAAGTACCTAAGATTTATTGGTTCAAGATTTGTCTTATCTTTTTATTATGTTATGACAACAAAAATTAGCTATACATGCATAAGATAAGAGCATTAGCACAATACTTTTAAAAAGACTTCTTTCTAATGGTAGTGTGCAAAGTCCATTTATTTTTTTGCTCCTTACACAATGATACATCTGATCTATTAAGTGCAACATCTTGCACAACATATAGTGCCATTAGTTGGCTTAGGGCCCATGCGATAGCATCATTGCAAGTTCTTACATCCTATTTCAAAGGATTATGAACAAAAAAATAGCTTTTAAATATCATTCAATAAGACCACTAAGATGTGTAACATATGGCTTATCATGCAGTTGAATCGTACGTCTTTTATTGGCTGTATGAGAGGGTGCCCAGCACATACAACACTTCACTCGGCTTGTCATGCCATGTCCTAACAAATGGTGCATGAGCGTTACAAGTCCAGCCAACTATACTTTCACACAATATTTTGAGCAATTTTTTTTTATTTTAATTAGAGACTTTCAGATTTTCATTCAAATTTTATTATAAGCTACGGTCACTGTTCCACATCAGGTAGACATTATGCATGTCTGTATACCCTGACATAGTATAAAGAGAAAAGAGCTTTGTCATATTAGTACTGATTTTATGAATTGAACTTTGCCTTCATGTGGTTGCATCGCAGCCATCACACCACCCATTCAATAGACCATTGTGTAGGGAGCCTTACTAGCATTTGGTTTCTATTTGGAAACAATTTTATTTGTCAGACTGATAATGGTTTGTTGTGAACCACGTGACAACCTATGTTGGTTTATTTATTTCTTCCATATTTAGAATACTGACATAAGAAAGGCATTTTTAATCTTTAGTTAACAAAGTTTTAATGTTCTTTTATATATTTAAAATTTATGATATTGTTATTTTAAGATATGAAAGCTATTTGTAACTTTATGGCTTAGCTTGGGATAATGTTTTACAGACTATAGTAGGTACATAAATTTATTACATATCAGAATATGCCAGAATATAGCCTGAACATTCATAAGATTACTACATGTAGTAGGCAGATAGAATTTTTATTTCATAAGATTACAGGGATATTTTCATACTATTATTCATATTAACTCTTTCTCGAAAGTAATATATGGTAAACAAAACAATATTAAAAAAAAGCCATGTCTATGGTTAGGTATTTTTTTACAGTTTTAAAATATACCTTACTCCCAGAAGTTTTGTAACCTGTGATCTACTTATTTAGTTTTAACCTGAATTGAATATACCACATCAGCCCACCTGAATGGCCTATTGACAAAAAAATAAATATTGCATGTTCATTATTGTTCATCTACCATCATCAGATTAGTCACAAATATTAGTGACATTATTCTAGATGGACATTATTCTAGTGAGCGTTATTCTGCTTATTCTGGACATTATTCTGTTTGGTCATATTGTTTCATCATTTTATACTGCAGTCGTATAAACCCTTGGTAGGCACAGGAAGTAAAATGAAAATGTGGCAAATCCGTATTGAAGATTTTAATATGTTAATATGCAGAGAAGTTACATGTTCTCTAAGAAGGGTTCGAAATAAATTTTAATAATAAATTGCTTGTTCTTATTAATAAAATTCTATATTATCAGTCAAAACTGATAAATTAGTTAAGCCCGGGTTTTGTCCTGAAATTTGCTTTGGCTGGTAACTTAATTAACGTTACGACAGCATATTTGTGTTCTTCCCGATGATATACCATATCCCGTTTCTCCCACTGTATTCTGAGTTTGTTCTGAAAATGATAGTCAAAAATACTATAAAAACTATGGATAGGTTGCTAAGCCGCCGAATCGCATACGCAATAGGTGCCCCAATTGTCGCACCTAGTAATTAGTTCGCGCTGTGAAAGCCAACGAATGTGACTGTTCCGAAAAGTGCAACAACTGACGAAATTTGGTAATAATGCCGTCTTATGTACATGCGTCGAAGTATAAAATAATATTTGATTTTAATAATATATATATTTAATAAATTTAAGTACATTTAATATTCTAGCACACACTAAACAATGGCGTCTGTGGAGAGCGTGAAATGAGCGTGTGTGCGTGCGGCGCCATACAAACTGTTCCAGATTCGTCTCTGACGAGGTGAGGTCGACACGAGGGAGTGGCCATACTGTACTAGTACTATTATTTATACTGTGATTGTTTAAAGAAAATAGATTCAGTGAAGAAAAGAGATCTATATTAAATCTCGGATATAACAAGGATGGCGAATAGATAAAAGAACAACAGATGCGACACCATAGTATCGATTATAACCCGATTTCATACACAATTTATTCCTTCTCCCAATATATGGGGTCGGCACAGTATATCTTTTTCGTCCATTCACCCTTATCAGCCATCATATCAGTTACCCCTTCTATACCATATCTTTCTTACCCATACCATCTCTTTTTTGGTCTTCCTCTCTCATTATAGCCTTTTCATTCAAATTCATCGTTCTATTTGTCATATGTTTTTCCTCCCTCCGCATTACATGCCCCATACCACGAAAAGCGGTTTCCTCTTATCATTTCCCTCACAGATAATACTTTCAAACTGCCTCTAATATAATTATTCTTTGTCTAATCCATTCTACTTAGTCACGCCACTCGGTATTCGCATTTCGGCTACATGCATACTTCTATCCCTTCTTTTCCACACAAGCCCTAGTTTCGAGAAGATTCACAGTTTCTGCAGATTTTCTGCAATATGGAGATATTCCTCTCCCCGGGAGTAGGTACAATAGACCATTAGTATGACAAGCATAGTTTTGATTTTTGTTCAACCGTGTCGTAATTGTTCGGAAATACTGTTGAGGGAAGTTGATTCCATAGTTTCACCGTTCGTAGTATAAAACGTCTTAGGAAACGTACCGTAGTAGATCGCCAATTATCAAGATGATAAGGATGGAATTTTAATTTATGTCGACTTGTACGATATTGGAACTCGGCGGTAGGTATCAAATCAAACGGCTCATCCGAGCCCCGTAACGTGACACTACATCTCTACGAATATAGACCAAATTAAAAAAAAAATACGAATAGAGTCGCTGACCCAATGATCTCGGATGGAAAATCGATCGTAGATCATTGGGTCACCGACGATTCGAACTGCTCCTTTCATCTATATTGACTTGTGGTGAAATCGGGAAAACTATTACTCGTGCTATACCTAGTCGTCTGCTGTGGCTCTCTTAAAGTGCCTAGGTAAACAAGGTAGTAAACTTATTACCCTAAGGTGATTGATTGATTCACCACCATGTGCAACCACACACCTGTATGCCACTTGAGCATATCTCACTATGACGCTGTTTGGGAGGACGCAAGGTACTAGGTACTAGGCCGTTTTAAAACGATAATATTAGAGTACATGGTACTTACTTATGATTTTACTTTTGTATTTGTACGAGATGAAGCAGAGTATATCGTACGTGAAAGCCAACGATACCAAGTATAACACTAGCGATATGAGCTTCTCGTCCATGTCGAATAAGTCGGACTGCATTATTTTGTATATAAGGTAGCTGCCGCAAACACCGCGCAGTGACAGAAACATTACCAGATATGTCACCTCCACTATGAAATATAACATTGTATTTTCGTATCCTTTATTTTTCAGAAACCTGTAAAATCAATCATTATTATTATTACTTATAAGAAAGTAAGGACTATGGAGATAGATAGCACTTGAACATCAAAATGGAAGCATCTAGTTTTAGATAAAATGTATGATTTCGTAGTAGTAGGTCGCTGCATTAGCGGTAACAGGATTGTGATGTGAGTGAAGTTGAGTGAACTAGTATAGCGAGCGTTCATAGGCTGCGATGATTGCTTACCACAGCCGGGTCGTATGGTTGTTTGTCACCTTAATAAAAAACTAACAACATACGTTCGAGTATGTAGGAGATTAATATATGAGTAACCTAAAGTCTTTATTTGATGTTCAGCTAACTATAATAAAGACAAAAACCAATCGTTGTAAAAGCACAGGGTATGTAATAGTACGAACATACAAGTACGTGGTGAAAGTCCAGGAGAGACTGAAGGTAGTGGACGTCCTTTAGTGATATGATGATGATGAGGTTGTATGTAGACCATGGCAGCGTGACCTTTGCTAACGTGATAAGCCCTCTTACAGAAAAACAAAAAGATACATTCTTAAGGCCATATGATAGAAGCACAGTATAAGTAATAATACTGCGTATACAATATGCCCACTCCTTGCTGCTCTCTTGTCGACCTCACCTCCCCTCTGAGACGGATCTGGTTTGTAAGGCGCCGCAAGCACACACCCTCATTCAGGCTCTGCACAGACGCCATTGTTATGTAATAATATATTAGTTCACGACGCCACATTTGTATTCAGTGACCAGGGTGTGACAGAACTTGATCTTTCGCTCCTCACTGTCCACTTTACCCAAATGAGCGTCACACGTCTCTGCTCAGCGTTCACTAGCTTAAATAATGTCCTCAGCGCGCCTAAAGTTTCCACTTCAAAAAACTAATAAATCTAACCATCGTGTTTGCAATAGAGGGTTAGTAATTTCCATCAAGGCGACAGTGCACGCAAATGTGCAGCCGATGTATTCCTTCTGCATGTAAACGGTGATGGCGACTAGCGCGCTAGCATGGTGGCACAGCATCAGGGTGTTCTCCGTCCAGTAGACGAGGCACCATAACAGGTCGAATGCGAAGTAGCCCCAGGACCACAGCATCAGCCCATAGTGGCGCGCTGATATTTTCACTGAGGAAAAACGAACACTAGGCAAAATTCAGGGTTGGAATTATATGCGAGTGACCTCCAGGCTTCGGTGACATTTGAGGGTCTATTGCATTACATGGACCTACTTCCGAGTCTGTGTGAATGAGATTGCGTACGGTATTAATGAAGTTTAAGCGAGACGACATAAACAGTCTCAATACTTCGTAGTGCAATAGACGCTGCTATAGATAATTGGTCTTTGGGGTAGATGGTTGGGGCGTAAGTGCCTGCACGTGGCGCACCATGCCGACTAGGGAAGGCTCTGGCGAAAGATTGGCAGGACATGCTTCATCTCCTTCATCAGACACCTTCATCTTAAAGAAGAAGGCAGCCAAATAAATGTAACCTTGAGGATTGTTGTGTCCGTCTGAGTGAGGTTACCAGGTGTGGGAGAAGATGCTGCGTTAACAACGGCGATACTAGAGCGCGAGCAATACTCCTTGTGATGAAGCATTTATATGGCTAGGGTAATCAATCAAAGTCAATTGGGTTGAATGCTCGTTTGGTACCTGGCGTTATATAGAAAAAATATGCGATAAGACGTCATACGTTTTTCGTATACATAATTTATTCAATTTTATTATACTATTTACAAAAATCGCATAAAACCATTTATTTATAACTACTTGGCTAGTTGAGAGATTACATTCGCAGCAAACGATTGATACCTATTTATGTTTATAGATAAATTAGATATTTACTGGTGAGTTGCCATGGTGTAATGCTTCGCACACCGCACTGCGAGAGCCCAACTATGGTGGCGAGAGTGCCGTGCAGTAGGGTGACGACGCGCGAGCAATACTCGGGACTCTGGCGGGGATTCGCCACGGAGCACCACACGTACAATGAACACCAAAACAGGAACGAGCTGAGCTTCGCCAACGAAGCCACTGACAACTCTTGCTTCAACGCCATCCAGTGCAATTCCACCAAAATAAATTGCTACTATGTGGAGTCATTTTAAGACAGTCATTTTTGATTTATGTGTATTACATGTGATTGATTTTTGGTTACCTTCTTGATATTTATTACTGTCAAAGTCTGGCATTTTACCAAAGAGTAACTTAGTGTCAATTTACTTAAGGGATAAGGATGATAGACATAAGTATGTATAACAAATAATAAATACCTACAGATAAATGTAAGGTTAGCCACATAACAATTCCGTTGAGGGCTGTTGTGTTCTTGCAAGTGAGTGAGGTCACCAGAAAGAAAGGAAGGAGTAAGTTGGTGTTGCTGATTTCCATGGAAGGTGGTGATTGCTTTGCATGAGGTGATCCCATAAGCTCCCCCCCCCCCCCCCCGTGTCAATTACAAAAGTATTAATTGTAGGTAAAGTTGAGGGCTCATGAAGTTTTTAACTTGTATGTAGTACGAGCCTCATATCTATGTACAATAAGTATAACTTATAAATAAATAGAATCTCTAGAGCTGGCCCTCTCTGCACCCTCCCTTGTCTATACGTGTAAATATAGAGAACGTAGTCATCCGCTAGGTGTACCGATACTATTGGGATCGCCTAGTTGGGATTTAAACCAACGACCTCTCGATTACCGTCGAGTGCTCGTCCAACTGAGGTAGGGGCCCATCCATAAATTACGTTACACGAATTTCATGATTTTTTGACCCCTCCCCCCGTCCTTGTCACTGCTGGTCACATTTGTGAGACTCCCCCCCTCCCTAGTGTGACGTCACATATTTAGCAAATTTACATCTAGAGTTGCAAATGTTTTTGCGATTTTCGTTATTATGAACGAAATTTAGGACCTCTCCCACCCCCTTGTCACACAATGTCACACTTCATCGACCCCCTCCCTCCCCCTTAACGTGTGACGTAATTTATGGATGGCCCCGTACCAGCCCTTGTACTGGTCCACGTAATTACATTTATTTTTAAACACAAACACCTTACCATACTTACCTTCATAAAACCGGTCGGTAAAAATAAATGTAATTACGTAAAACAGTACAAGTGCTTTATTTATAACATTAGGTACTATGATTAATTATCGAATCGTGTTGTCTTAATTATCAAATGGCTTCAATGTCTAAGCCGCTACAATATCATAGTGGTTGAACATTTGCAGGAATTGGAGTATAAAGACTGACTAATCAATTAGTGCCAAAATCCCGACTGTAGTAATGGTCTCGGATCACTAAAGTTTTGGTTCGTTCAGTGGTATAACTATATATCATCAGGGGCCCGAGGCGAATTCATTAGATGGGCCGTCAGAGGTTGGGGTCCTCTAATAAATCATGTTAGTAAAATATGTTATATATTTAGGTACTTAAAGCCTAAGTTAAAAAAAATACTATTTTTATACTGAGCTCTCGCGCCTGGGGCCCCCTTGGTTCGGGGGCCCGTGGTATTTTGCCCGCTCTGCCACTCTGTAGTTACACCACTGGGTTCGTTGACTTTGATAGGCTGCAATGCATTCACTGGTCACTCAATACAAGATGCTTGCAGAACTTATGTCCAGCGATGTAGGAGGTACCTAATTACGTTATTTTTGTTAATCATGTCTTGACCCCTTCGTCCACGTGGTCAAACTAATTTGTCCAACAGGAATAATTTTTCCAGATGGTCAAACTTCTGGCACAATGGACTCTTTTTATAATTGTAAGTATATGGTATATGAGCAGAGACCAATTTATAATGAACTGCCAGTTACAATGAATCTACAACGAAATAAGTATTAAGTAGTAATTTTTTAGATAAATTACGATAAATAAATTTCCATTATAAAATTAAGTTCTGTTTTATTTGACAGTTCATTTTATACTTAAAAAAATATATGCGAGAAGTTTGACCAAGAGAAACAAAAAATTAAAAACAAACATATTTAGACATTTATTGACTTTTTTTTAATAATAGTATTGAGAAAATTAAGATATCAAGTCATTTGTTAGTTGAATTTGACCCACTTCCCAGGGTCCGATTTAGCTGAAATTTGGCACACTCGTTTCGTTCTCTAGTCAATTTTGGGGTGTAAGTGGTTCATCAAGATCTTTGAACCATAGCCAACTTCACCTGCACGTGGTGCACCCTGCTGACTGACAAACGAAGCTCGGCGAAAAGAGAGGTAGGGAGCGTAATTGTAAGCTACCCCGACTGGGGAATGTACCTCCACCTCACAGAATACCGCAGCCAAATAACAGTTCCCTTGAGAGTTGTTGTGTTCCTGCGAGTGAGTGAGGTCACCAGAAAGAAAGGAAGGAGATGCTACGTTGGCAGCGGGGTGGCGGCGCGCGAGCAATATTTTATGTTGCGAGCGTTAATATGGGTACGGTAACCGCTTCACACCAGGCGGGCCGTATGCTTGTCTGCCACCCGACGTAGTATTAAAAAAAATGCGCAATTACCTTAATGCTGCCATTTTTAATTGAATACGGCGGCCGTCATAAAATCGGGACCTATATTTTCCACAACCACACATTTACATTAACTTCAAAGAATGTAAATCGAATGAAAGGGCTTGATACGCGAAATACAGTAAGCTAATATTTTTTGCTTTGTTCTAGTTTTTAAAATAAGTTTGTACCTAAAAAGTTATGTAAAAAAACGATGAGTAACAAAAACTACACGTTGTACATTTTTGGTAGTGTTCTATTTATTTCATAATTTTAAAACTTTATAAATCGTACAATAATGCAATTCACAATAGATAAATGTATATTAAACTTCACTCCATTGGAGGATAACAATTTAATTTCGCGTATGAAAGTATTACTTGATTACTACTATTTTATATTTCACTACAAAAATAACTTTCGCACAATTCAGTCATCATAAGTAACCTCAACTCGTAATGATTAGACTAGTCATTGTAGACAAATATTGATTTATCTACGTATTTAGAATTTCACGTCTCATTATAAATAAGGGGAAGGACTATTACGACTGCGTTATGGTCAGTGGCGGACTAAAGCCGGCCCTAGGCAGCATTGTATTTCCGAACCTACTAAAGAAGTTTTCACTTCCAATTAAAAACTTTCGGGCTCCAAAAATTACGGGCCCTACGGCCCTAGGCACGTGCCTAGGTTGCCTAGGCCTTAGTCCGCCCCTGGTTATGGCTGTACAAGTCTAAGTCAAAGTCAAAGTCAAAATATCTTTATTCCTTGGACTTTATAAAGCACTTAGAAACGTCATACAAATTAAATATAAGACATGTATCTATACTATCTACTTAAATCCGCAGAGCTTAGATGCACTTTCATCACACTATTTGTTAGTCTACTATTCTCAAACATTATTCGTTAATAAGACAGAGAAGTATAAAGGATTTCAAAGTACATTATTTGATTTTTGTTGATTTATTTTGTCAAGGCAAAGTGTACTTTTAACGAGTTCTTTCATCAGGTTGTCCACGATCTGACACTCATAATGAAACTCTACACAAATTGTAAATCTTTACTGCCCCAATGAACTTGTTTTTTTTTTCATTAAAATTTTCGTTTGATCCACCTTATTTATAATTTTTCTCTATAGTATCTAAATCATTCACATTTACCGCAATCTCCATAAAAATATAGGTAAATAACTAGACATAATTTGTGGATTATTCCTCCGAATGCGGATCGAAAAACGCAACGTAAGCAACAAGCCACAAAAAGAGCCGGCGATCTGGTAAAGATCGCAGGGAGCCGATGAGTACAAACGGCACAAACCCGATCGTTGTCGAAGACTAACGGTTGGTCTATTTGCTCACCTCAGTGATGAGCAAATAGGCTTCTTATTTCTGAAATCATGTTAATGATACTTTCGTTATCGTCATCGAAGCTTATCTACAATTTTTTCTACAGCACGATACCGTGACGGTGACATTGCATCTTTCAGCATCGGCCTGAACCTGGAGTCTGCCGACAAAGACATACAAAGGTGGCGGGCGTGCACACGGGTGTCAGCGTGAGCGTCACTGAGTAAGTCACCGGCGGCCCTCAACAGTACCGTTCTAGGCTCTGAAGGCATATCGAGGATTCTTGTAGCGCCATTGTGTTGTACTAGGCGTGCGAGAGCCTGCGCGGCTGCGGCGCGCACCGGCCCGGCGCGGTGCGTCGCGCCGCGGCGGGACAACGCCACCGCAGCCCGGGCGCTATTGCTGCCACACGCCAGACGGACTAACGCGGACGCTGCATCTGCTCTTAAAAACCTGTTTACGTCAGCACTTCGTTCGAGTAGAGCCATCGCCGCTTCTTCCAACTCCGAGTCCAGCACTCTACCACGATGCTCGAACAGGGCACCCAATGTTGAACACGCTGTCCTAGCAACTCTTGACCGTAGAGACCGAACGTGGGCCGCCGTAGCGCGCACTGTTGCACGCCAAACCGCGGCGGGCGCTCGAGCCGAGGAATCCACTGCGAGTCGTTCCGTTTCAATCAGACCGTTCACTATCACTTCCCAATCTTCATGTCGTGCTGGCACAGTGCACTCTGCTAGTGCGTTTCGTACGTCTCGTTCGCTCGGGTTTGTATGTTGTTCGTAAACATAACTGGTCGGATCAGGTGAAGGATTTCTGCTTATAACGGGGCTACTAGAGGCGCTCCTGCTCTTTGATTTATTGGAAATAGACTTCCGGCTGTGCGGGCGAGAATTTGGAGATCCGAGAAGTTCTCTATTTGTAACATTTGGGATGGTTAAAGGAGATGCACACCGAGACTCGTTACTATACAGTGATCGATTCGACTTCTCGGAATAGTCTTCCACGTGAATCGATGGCGATTGTCTTGGCAGTGGTGAGTCTTCGACTTCGTCGGCCGAAATGTTAATTTCAGTCGTAGCTCCAACAATGACGCTCTCGACAGATTTATTCTCCTCTTCTACGGGCTGCTTTTTTGTTATTTCAGCATCATCGTAACTAGTGAAAGCGCTCGAGTCTCTGCAAAGAAAAGAAAACAGTTAAATGCGTCGCAGTTAACGATATGTTTTTGTACAAAGCGGGGAACAGATCGGAAGTTTAAGTTACCGCGTATGCGGGGGTAGGTCGGCAACGAGGTCAGGTGTGAGGGGTGGCGCGGGTGCGGGTTCGACGGCGACTGGCGGGCAGCACCACAGTCGGAGCATGCCGTCTGCCGCCGCGGTGCCTCCGCGACTGCCGCCTGACGCCCGACGCCCTTACATTACGCCCAACACCGTCGCCGGCCCGCTTCGGCCAACACGACACCCTTCCTACCTAACCTAGCGATCAATTACGAGCATGTTGATGAACTCACCGTGTTGTGTTACCTGCACTTTATGCAAATACATAGATAGTGTAACGTTCCAGGCATTAACATAACTGTTTCGTTAGAGAATATAGGTTTTTCGAATACAAATGCAGGTTACGAGTAGGTTCATAGATAAATAAAAATATTGTTGAAGTAGCTCCTCAGTATTTTATTGAAGAATCGCTTTCAAGACGTTTTAGGAATTTACTAAGTCGGTGTAATTGCGCTAGTATAGTGTTTGTCCAGTACAAAGTAGAGCGATCCCACGATAACATAAAATAGGTCGTCGTTCACCGTCCATAGACGCCTTGAATAGGTAGAAGTGGGCCAATAATTTCTGTCTCAAATGTAGGTTAGTGGTGGCACGCAATTATATCCCCTCGTTCATATACCATACCGTTCACTCCGATAACAATGCGTGTCGAAAACATTACTCTAACAGTTTTTGTGTTCACTGTTATTAATGGTATTTTATTCTGTTATGAATAAAGATATTAAAATTCTATTCCAAAGTTGTAATAGTTTAAAAAATATTTTACTTTCACAATATAATTTTATAAAGCTGACATCTATATCACCTTATTTTTGTGAATAATGGAAATTTATCTTTATCCTTATAGTTTGCAACCTTTCCAAAATACTACCTGTGCGTTGTTCAGGACAAACTTAAAAAAAAAATACGATCAACACCGTTTTTTGCAATGCTAAGTTTATTTTTATAGATTTATTAATAGTATACACAGAGTACAATTTGCCGTTCTGTACTGCTTTTGTGAACTACAAAATAGCCTACGACTCAATCGAAATTTGCTGGAGTCCCTCCAGCGATGTGAAGTAGACCATCGCTATATCGAGGTGTTGAGATGTCTTTATAATGCCGCAACAATAAGTGTTCGTGTTTATGATCACTCGTCCAAGCCTATCCAGCTGTAGCGAGGAGTACGACAGGGAGATGTGTGCTGGAAGACGTATTCAAGACGTTGGATTGGTATACACGTGGCATCAATGTCAACGGAGAATATCAAAGCTTGGATTTGCCGATGACGTGGTCATAATGGCTGAATTGCGGGAGGATCTCAGTCGGATGCTAAACGATCTCAATGCCACTTCTCGTGACATGGGGATGAATTTAGACAATACAAAAGTCATGTATAACGAATACGTTAACGCAGCCCGGTGGTTGTTGAAATTGCGGCAACTGAAGTGATGGACTTCGTCTACCTCGGACAAATAATACAGCTTGGCCGGGGTAACTTTAACAAGAGATCGATAGACGCATTCGAATGGGTTGGGCAGCATTCGGGGAAACTTCGGCATATATGCACAGCGTAAATACCGCAAAGTTTAAAAACCAAAGTTCTACCAGTACATACTTCCCGCCTACGATGCAAAGACTTGAGCTCTGACAGTTTTGCTGCTCCATAAATTAAAGTCGCACAGCGTGTGATGGAGAGAGCTATCTCTACAAATCAAGTCATTGAAAGATAAATCAATCTATGTACGAAATGGCATTACATAATTGACAAAATCTAATGTACTGTACATTAGATTTTGTCAATTATGTAATGCCATTTCGTTCAAGTAAAATTAAAATACACCCTACTCTTGCACCTCAATTGTATTCTCGTAATCATGCCATCAACGCGTCATCATTTAGGCATAGAGTGCCTACCCATGGTTGCCTGGCGACCGTATACACCTAAGCAGTAGTAAATACTAGTACTACACGCGTTCACATGTAAATAAGTAACAACCATATAACAAGTTAACATCTGGCATTCAAAGGCCGGGCACTGACGCATTTTCTTAGTATAGGCTCTTGACTTCAGGGTCGTTTAATATTCCTAAGTGTTATATCGATTCTACGTTAGTCAGCCACATGAGGGGTGGTTGACACTGTATAATTGGCATTGGACTGTGCCAGTTTTACATAGATAGCGATCGACGTCTGGGGGTCAAGTGAAATTTAGTTGCCTGAGTGGAAATGGAATGCGAATAATTTATTAACGAAGGATTTTGCTACTTCTTACGTATATTTTATTGGAGTAGGGAAATAATTTTATAGTAAGTTATTTAGGTACCTACTTACTTATAAGTAACTCAGGAGTTTGTTTTATTCTTTGATAAGCTTCACGCAGCTTGATTATAGGTCCCTCCTAAACTTTTGTTACTGTGTAGAGTCATGCTGAGTAATTCTACTACGAGTACGTAGGAAATAAGGAACTGACTAAGAAATACAAAAGCATTGGTCATACCGACGTCGCGACGTGGGGAAGAAAGCAAACGTCTCGCGTGTGAAGCGGATATATTAGCAAAATAACAACCTGATGCATCACATGCACATCTCTAATTTCGGCTGCTGTTTTCTGTAACATAGAGCTTCCGGACATGGACGGAAGTGGCCCTCCGTTTTCAAAATTGTTATTTAAGCGTTGCGATATTATACATAGCCGTGTGGTTTCCAGCAGACTAGAATAGAATCACTCCTTCTCTTCCCGTGGATGTCGTACAAGGCGACTAAGGGAAATACATTATGAAACATCGATCAGGCCTCCCCAACCCGTCTGGCCAGCGTGGGGAGTGTAGGCCAAATCCTCCTTCTGTCTGAGACAGACGAGAGAGGGTCGTGCTCCCGTAGTGGAGACTAAAATGACCTGATGATGATGACGATGATGGTCGGGTCGCTAGTTTACTTATTTACTTATATAATAAGACTAGCCAATCCGACAGACGTTCTCCTGTCTTCTCAATGAATATTGAATTCGAATTGGTTTCGCGAAACCTGTCAAATGACTGCCAGTCTGTCAAACGCCATAAAGTTACGTTAGAAAAGTTATATGGTGATTCAGTTTTCTTAAGGGCCCAGATTGTCTAGGCGCGACGTCGGTTTCGAGCGACCGCAGCGCTACTGTTTACTGAAACAACCGACGGGGCGGGTGAATGACCCAAAGACAGCGCGATTGTCAAAATGTTTTGCGACAAACGTTCCAATTGTTATTGAAGTTGAATATTTACAGCATAACAAAAATGTTGAATTATTGGAAATAAACGACGAGTGTAAAATATTCTAAGACTAGTTTTTCGTTACAAAATGATAATAAATATTAATTACTAGATTAATAAGAGTAGTTGAGACACAATTTTTATGTTTTTCTATTTATATTAAACAATCAAGAGCAGGTCTGGACTGACCTTTTTGTATTCTACTTACCAAAAATTCCAACTATGTATTTATTTGTAATTTTCCTACCAAAGTTTATTCTTATTTCGTAAAATATTCATTCAACAAAATAATTGCAAATTCAGTAGGAAGTACGGTCGAAATAACATCGAGCTTTCCTCGCTAGTGTATATCTCTACGCAAGGAAATGTGCCTATTGCGTAAACTCAAATAGGGTGGTGGCACCAATTATCGGCCATGTCAACTTTTTTTGCTTGTAATTTTTGAGTTAATAACTTTTGCTACGCTAGTATACGAAAGTATAAAAATGATTCATATAATTAAAAGTAAGTAAACAATAACAAATATGAGTCGCCATCTAAAAAGCGTGCTAGGGTTGTACAAAAATAAATGAAACACAAGTTTATAAATTATTAATATACTAATTAAAAGTAAGTAAACAATAACAAAATATGAGTTCAAAATTCTAATGTTTTTTCATTTTAACGATTACTGATCAAATTTTGATTTCTGCTAATTTGATGATAAAATCAATTGCTATTGCAAAACTTATCAGAATGAGTACCAGCTGCCCGATTCACGTAATAAAAACCGTAGCGTAGGG
The DNA here is from genome assembly GCA_937001555.2 of Hypsopygia costalis. Classification (NCBI taxonomy): domain Eukaryota; kingdom Metazoa; phylum Arthropoda; class Insecta; order Lepidoptera; family Pyralidae; genus Hypsopygia; species Hypsopygia costalis. The sequence goes on along the minus strand of OW443338.2, from coordinate 21,584,968 downwards.
ACTTAAAAATGTCACTTCGTTTTTTGCAAATTAAGCCCTTTTAACCGACTTAAAAAAAGAAGAAGATTCTCAATTCGCTGTATTTTTGAAACAATTTTGATGATTCTTTACACCAGGTAACTCTTCAAAATCGTATAGGAATTGTATAGTAATTGAGCTATTGAAAGATTTATGACAATCCAAGACTAGATAAGTAAGTGCGTTTAAAACAGAAAACCAAAAGGCGATTTCTAAGTTTCTAAGTTAAAACGACTTTTGGACTGGCGTGTTTACGTGAATCGACCGGCTGGATAGTTAAGTTACCTCAGTCTCTTTCAAAACCATTAGGCGTTCTTCTCTTTCAAAACACGTAAAGCTCTTTCTTTCCTCTCTTTCATAGCCTCTATGATACTGGGCGCGTCACGAATGGGCATGCTTCGTGACTGCCGAGGATCAACTAATTCTGGATGTAGGCAATCGTAATAAAACCTAACTAATTTCATCTCCATTTTCTTCTTCCAAAATTTGTCGTCCTTTTCTAAAATATAAACTTTCATAGGTACAGTAGCACCAAACCAGATGCCAAGCATGCAAACGTTTCTTTTAGTAATATGTACCTGTCCCTGAATTTGGAAATACCAGTTATGATTTTTATTTATGACATAACTCTTGGAAGCCTTGCCCAAAAGGTATGTTTGGCCATTGCTTCATCAAGAGTCATGCCAGCTAAAGAATGTGGGCACTTAATTTCAATTAAACCGTTTGCATAAATGCCATCTGGTGTATTACCAAGAAATTCATATTGATCGTCGACGAACAAACCGCAACCTTGTATACGAATATTCTTTTGATTTTCTAACTGTCTAATTTCGGTTTCTTCGTTTTCGATACCGTACCGTACAGCAAGCAAACTGGAGATATTACTACCATAAACGATTTTACCAACAAAAGCAGCACAACTTGTGCTCTCTCGTTTTTTACAAACTTCCCCGAATGATGATGAGGTTAGTAATTTTCTCCTTGTACTCATCCACTCAGCACTACTTCTTTGCAAATGGGTCGACCTTTCAAGCTCCTCTCTTTCAGCACAAGACAACTTTAAATCGGCTAAAAAAGATGGCTTGGCTTTCTCATATAATTCTGGACTCAGATCAGGTTTTTCGCAGTTTGGTCCATAGTGAGCGTCTTTCGATACAGTGTTGTGGCTTTTTTTCAATCTTAATTTAGGTTTAGCAATTAAACGGTTTCTACGATTACAATTTTCCACTTTCGCGATCAAAGGAATCGGACTACATTTAAATATGGCTTCATGAGTTTTACTATGAATCGATCCCGTATTAAAAGACACAACAGCAGCTGCGCATCAGCCCGCATAAGAACCACGGGAAGAATAATTTACACGCTTACCCCCAACTAATTTGGCAATTACTCCGTTAAAACTTTCAACTATATTACTTGTGCAATTATGAATTAAACTTCTAGAATGATATGACAGTCTTTTACTTATAATTTCTACCGCGTCCATTAATCCGCATCCAACAATTGTTGGAAGTAATCCAACAGGTTCTATTCGACGAGTATCAGGTCTACAGAAATACTCCTTGCAATGTTGGTGATTACCAAATACGTGTTGTGGACCATTTAGGATATCTTCACTAAGATTTTTTATTTTTTCTTCGAGTGACTGATTTTGATCCGCCCAATATTTAATCGCGCATTTTACACCCGTTCTTAAACGCAAATACCTTTCTTTTAGGAATTTCCGCAATTCGCAAGGATACTTAGTGTCTTTTGACAGTTTCTCCAAGCTATTGCAGTAGTTTCGTAAAAGATGATTTTTGCATTCAATTTTCTCTACTATTAAATTATCGTACGGACGCGAATCTAATATTTTTTTATAAGTACTAGAATCGCCGTCTGCTACAAATTTATTATAAATTACACCGTGATCAACAATGGAACGTTTAAACCCCTCAACTATTATTGTCGATTCCATCCCGGTAGATGATCCTGAATAATTCTTGAAACAATGGTGTTCCGGGGGCTGACTGTTGTTCTTTGCGGCTCGTGCACAGACTACGCAGTATTTATTTTTAACTCCAAAAAACAATACTTTATTAGTTTTAATGCCAATTATCGCAGCTGCGCCGGATAAGGCGGAAAAATTCTTACCATAAGATCTCTTCCTCCAACAACCGTCAACAGCAACAGATATTAATGGTGTACCATTTTTATCAACACTACCTATAGACTGCGTACTCTGCTTCTTCCTTGACAGCTTCTGCCATGGAATGTGTTGCTGTCTTTTCCCACCAATCGCAAACCGTATTATTAATTTCATTGTATAATGAAGGTGACATGATTGGTAACGGTTACTGCGGCAGTTAATGTTTTTAACTGAGAGTAGCTCCCACCAGATGATATGATACCAGATACAATTTGATGATTCACTTCCATGCTATCTTCTTTCTTTTCAACCAAACACACAGTAAACTTCATACTACACATACTACATTTCATGATGAGTTTTGAGTCCAGACCAACTTTTACTTCACCTATTATACTGAGGTAACTTAACTTACAATCCATTGGACCGTGGTCTCCTATGGCCTGAAGAGCTTTATAAAAAAAAGAAATATCTATTACTCTACGCCCAACTTCCACTTCATCCACCTTTCCCTCTTGACTGTTTTCAATAACTAGTTCCTGTAAAGAAAGATAATGGCTTTATTTTTTTTTATAAAAAATAATTAAAAAAGAATGGGCCAAATTTCTTCAAACATAGCTAAGAACTCCCTTAGAATACATCTTTGAAACACATAACACTAGATCAAAATCTTGAACGTTTTATATAAATAAACGTAATAAAAACTGGTTGTTTGTAAAGTCGGTTCAGGACAATAATTTTAATAAAAAAAGCTGTTGTTTCATTTTTAACCTTATTAATATTCCTGTTAACATAAAAAATAGCTAAACATGTTGTTTAGCGTTTTCATGCATTTTCCTAATGTCGGCCGGGTGGCCGATATTGGGATTTATCAATAAATAAAGATCCCTAACCTCGACCCTGCGATTATTTCATAAAAAAGACAAGTAAATGTAAAAACCTTGGTTTTTCTTCAATAAAAAACAATATAAAATACCAAAGGTATGTTTAATTCCATTTAAATACTAACTAACTCAATGCGCTCGCAACCGGGATTTGACTCGCCACTGCCACTAAACGACACAAGTCGGTACCGGCGCGTGCTCTATTGCCAACTGAACGTTCAAATATTGAAGCACCCGCACCAAAATATGGATTACTCGCATATAGAGTCGCTTTTTGAATAAAAACTATTATAATTTTAGGGTTATTTTAATAGTTAGGGTAAGTGCTCCAGTGAATTAACACCCACCAGTGAATGAACAAAACACACATTTTTCAATATAATAAGAAATCTAAGCTTTTCTACTCAAGCCAGTATTTTTTTCTCAATCGAAACATTATATTACATCAACTGAACACACAGGTATTTGCCTGTGACCTATAGTTTCAAAATCGCGACCGCCTAAAATGAAAGTATTCTGTCGTATTTTTGATTGTATGGAGCAGAATTTAGGGCATTGCTGAGACTTCGTGTTTTGATATTCACTTTGTAGACACTATAAGTGTGATAGTGTTAACAAAATTTGATAGTAGGATGTAAAAAGAACTGTTTTATCTTACAAAAAGCAGATTGCATAAATTTTAATTATCATAAATAAATTATAGGGGTGTTCGATAATTGGATCACGAAATTGAAGAAAATCTAGTCAATGAACACACAGTTTTAAGCATTTGGCATCTTAGCCTTAATGCAGTTGGCAAATTTTTTGTACACAACTTTTATAAACGGTTGTCAATTTTTTGACCAATATTCGAACGAGGTGTTCTTTTATTATTACCAGTTTATCCTCCATACCTAGCCTGATATCTTCAGTAACTTTTAGAAGTGCAGTAATAGTACTGTGCCCAGGACGAAAACCAGACGGAGTGAACTGATTAAATAAAATAAATAAAGATCTCCACATAGAAGTGCCTTTCAGCTAAAACGACCATGGAAAGACAGCAAAATGCAAGCTAAAAAGAAATTAATAAATAATGATGACATATAGAACCAATCTTCTATTATAGAAATACTAGCGACCCGCCCCGGCTTCGCACGGGTGCAATGCTGATACTAAATGTACTACAGAAGGTCTTTGCGCTTTGTCCTATCCAGTCCTTCCCCAGTTATAAGCACACGCCGCCGGCTCCGCGGCCGGTACCGCCACAGCCGTTATGTCCCTGCATTTTAAATGTGTAATATCTTCTAAACTATTCATTTAAATTACATGCTGTGAAGGGCCATATTGATCTATATTAAATGCGCAATGTATTTAAGGTACTTAATTGGATAAGGATTAATTCTGTATTGCTTAAAATCGCTTCGTAAATAAGGCATTATTTCTTGTAAAAAGCAAAGGATAAAATAACGGTTATTGTGTGTTACCACTAAGAGATAGACATATACCATCGCGAACTTTTTTGTAGACCATATTAAGGTGAACAATACTGTACTACATTATTTTGATCTATCTCGTTGGGTTCAGCCAGCGTTTGCATGAAAGAGCAAAAAAATGTGTTTATTTACGACATCACATTAGAAACCTCTAAATTATCAGTGTTTTTCTACTATGTTATGCATATATTATACATATAAACTTTCCAGTTGTATCACTCTATCTATTAAAAAAAACCGCATCATAATCCGTTGCGTAGTTTCAAAGATTTAAGCATACATGGGGACATAGGGACAGAGAAAGCGACTTTGTTTTATACTATGTAGTGATAGTGATAATAGTTTAGAAGAGAAAGGAGAATCTAACATAGAAGTGATGAATAATAATATTAAATATTTTATAATAATAATCCAGTATTAATATTATGTTTTAAGCATTTGGCATCTTAGCCTTACGGTCTGCCCGAGGGGCTATGCGAATGGGTTGCTAGCTTCTTGTCCAGCAGAAGCATTAGAGCCGTTGTAGATGGCAGTTGCTCCGATAGCATAAACATCAATGCTGGCGTCCCGCAGGGTTCTGTATTGTCCCCGACGCTGTTTCTGCTGCATGTTAATGATATGTTGTATAATGACAGCATTCATTGTTATGCGGACGACAGCACCGGGGACACTTATTACACGGGCCGCGCAAATATCCCTCGTTCTTTGGTGGAGGAGAGCCGCGAACAACTTGTGTCGCAAATTGAGAGCACACTAAGTAGAGTGTCCGACTGGGGGCGACAGAACTTAGTGCGATTTAACCCCTCTAAGACACAAGTCTGCGCGTTCACCGCTAAGAAAACCCCATTTGCTGTGGCTCCACACTTCGAAAACACACCCCTCACCATCGCCAATAGTATTGGTATTCTAGGAGTTGACATCTCCAGCGACGTCCAGTTTCGATGTCATCTGGAGGGGAAGGTCAAGCTGGCATCGAAGAAACTAGGTGTGCTCAACAGGGCGAAACATTACTTCAACCCGCGGCAAAGACTTATACAAAGCTCAAGTTCGGCCGCATATGGAGTACTGTTGCCATCTATGGGCGGGAGCGCCTAGATACCAGCTTGCACCCTGTGACTCGATTCAAAGGCGTGCTGTGAGGATTGTTGACGATCCCAAACTGACAGACGGTTTAGAACCTAGAGATTTTGTGTCCCTTTGTGTGTTCTACCGTTTGTACAATGGGGTGTGTTCAGAGGAGTTGTTTGACATGATGCCCACGGCTTCCTTCTACAGTCGCACCGCTCGCCATCGACAGGGAATTCATCCTCACACTTTAGAACCGAAATGGTCACGTACTGTGCGGTTCCAGAGAAGTTTTCTTCCACGTACTATCAAGCTGTGGAATGAATTGCCTGTTGAGGTTTTCCCAGGAGACTACAGCATGGGGTTCTTCAAAAAGGGCTTGAAGAGGTTTTTACAGGGTCGGCAACGCGCATGTGATGCCTCCGGTGTTACAGGCGTCCATAGGCTGCGGTAACTGCTTTCCATCAGGCGGACCGTATGCTTGTTTGCCGCCTTAGTGGTATAAAAAAAAAAATGTTAGATAGTTCTCTTTAGGTTATAAAATATCAAGTAACACCCAATTATAATAGTAATCATATCGTCTATTTAATATAATAAAAAAATATATATATTTACAATAACAATTACCCGAAATAAACTCTTACATAATAATTTATATATAGAACTGATATATAAAAGTGGAAGTTCATTCAATGGGTTTCAAAAGGTTTATTCACTGGATTTTTTTGTTCATTCTCTGGTGATTTGTGTGTTCAATGCTGATAGTTATTGAGATAACCTGCATTTTATACAAATATACCCCATATTTGTATAAAATGCAGATTATCTCAATAACTATCAGCATTTTTGCTAAAATATGTATACTGTATCAATCATGAATAAATTGTGAACATAATAAAATAAAATATTTTTTGGTTAGGATCTCATAAGTAGCTGGCTGTAATTTTCAAAGTTTGGAATGCCCTTAAGGGTTCATTCAATGGAGCACTTACCCTATATTCCATTTTCTCGCAAAGGCCGATATTAGGAGGAGGCCGATACTAGAAGACTTCACCCTACTGAGATTTTGTCTTCGTCCATCACTAACTAGGTTTTTTTTTTTTTATACTACGTCGGGTAGCAGACAAGCATACGGCCCGCCTGATGTGAAGCGGTTATCGTAGCCATATTAACGCTCGCAACATAAAATATCGCTCGCGCGCCGCCACCCCCGCCACCCCCGCTGCCATCGCAGCATCTCCTTCCTTTCTGGTGACCTCACTCACTCGCAGGAAGACAACAGCCCTCAAGGAAACCGTTATTTGGCTGCGGTATTCTGTGAGGTGGAGGTACATTCCCCAGTCGGGTAGCTTACAATTACGCTCCCTACCTCTCTTTTCGCCAGAGCTTCGTTTGTCAGTCAGCAGGGTGTACCGCATGCAGGTGAATTTGGCTTTGGTTTAAAGATCTTGATGAACCACTTACACCCCAAGGTAGTTTGTTTATATATGTAATAAGTCTACAAGAATTTCGTATAACAACTTACGTCTATAGTGTGTAGTCTAAGCATAGCAGTGTTGCTTGGAGTCTCAGCCTGAAGGTTTTCTTTATTTTCAATACTGGAAATATTATTCATCATTATTATCCACTTTATAATTATTTTGTAATTTTTGTACAACACCAGACCCTAGGCGCGTCGCGTCTCTTTGGCGGTAAGTATGTCGACAAAGCCGCGTGCCCGTGCTATTTCTGTTATGAAACATACCTACTTCCACAATCTGATATTTAGACAATAATGATGAACATGAAAACGAATACTAGGTAGAAATTGACTTTATTACTATATAATACAAACCAATATTTACATGCTATTGTATATGTCTGAATCAAGCGATCTAAATCATATGACATAGGTATTGTATTAGCTTTGTAATGTACCCTGTTCAAATGAAAATAAATTATATTATTATTACTACTTAGACAGGATAAGCACACAAATAAAACTAGGATTTTTACATGACACTTTCACAGAAATCTCGTAATTTTTTTCTAGGTAGGTATTTAGGACAAGACGTAGTAAAGTAGGCAGATAAATAAATAAGTAGGAAGGAACTTACATTTTTTCCGAGATCTTTTGGCTTTCATATTTTTATAATGCGTACTAAACTTTCTTTTCCCTGGCAAATTCAAATTCAATCAGTCCTGCGAAAAAAACCCTCGATTACCGACTAGATACGTTTATGATATTGGCTATAGCATGTTGAAATCATGTTTCAAGCCTGAATTGATACATATTTTACAAGGTTCATAAAATAACCTACTCAACAAAGTATCTAATTCATTCTTTGTATTTTTTACGATTTATATACATTCATTATATTGGTAAATTAGTTATACTTACAGTTTTTCACAAAAAACACAAATTCACAACACGTAATTTTGCCGGAGCATCCGACGCGCGTGGTGTCACCTTGACATATAAAAACACACTGGCGTATTAGTGGCGGCGCTGGGTACTAATTCGTAATATCGGAATGTGCGTCATTTTTCATACATTTTTCTATGGAGAATTTACGTAAAACATATCTAGATTTTAGGGCTTTAAAAGAGGAAGTCTTTGTTTGTAAAGGTACAAAAAAAAAGTATATGTTATATTTATTGGTTTCTTCAGTGTTCAAAAAGTGTTTCTTTTTATCAATTTGTGTTGATTTATTGGGTTAAATCTGAAAAATACGAAGGCATGTTTTTGCATTTTTTCTCAATTTTGTGCGTTTGTTGACCTTTATTATAAAACAACTATTAGATTTTAAGAGTTTAATATAATCATACAATAATTTTTGGTCTTTGATTGTAATATATACAAATTATCATTGATATCAATCATATCTAAATAGGTTAAATATGAAAAATCGTAACACTCTTTTCACAGTTTTCACGATCTGGCCCTATTCCGCGCTTTTTCTTGTTTTTTTTTTCTTTCATAAGACTCTCTTGACAATAACAAGCACAAAAAAAGAATTAGCGAAATCGGTACAGCCATGATGACGTGATGCCACGACCATGGGAAATTTGGTTTCATTTTTATATACATTCTCGTCGATAGTTAAATTCAATTTATGTCTACAATTCTATAAGTGATACAAAACTATCGCCTAGCTCACGGTCAACCAACCTCCTGGATTATTGACCAGAATTGCTCTAGGTCGCCCTTGTATCATAGGTACATGTGTACGAGTCCCACGGACTTAATTGTAGACAGGTACATAAGTTAATTAAAACTTGAACACAATATACATACTAACTAGAAACTGGAAAATCGACATTCAACGATCTAGTAAAGATCATAAGCAGCCGCTGGATAGTTTAATGACAGATTTATATAGATATATAGATGGGGTGTAAGTGGTTCATCAACATATACGAATCAAAGGCAACTTCACCTGCACGCGGTGCACCCTGCTGACTGATAAACGAAGCTCTGGCGAAAAGAGAGGTAGGGAGCGTAATTGTAAGCTACCCGACTGGGGAATGTACCTCCACCTCACAGAATACCGCAGCCAAATAACAATTCCCTTGAGGGTTGTTGTGTTCCTGCGAGTGAGTGAAGTCACCAGAAAGGAAGGAGATGCTGCGTTGGAAGCGGGGGTGGCGGCGTGCGTGCGATATTTTATGTTGCGAGCGTTAATATGGCTACGATAACCGCTTCATATCAGGCGGGCCGTATGCTTGTCTGCCACCCAACATAGTATAAAAAAAAGCATACAAAGTGTCTCCGCTAATTATAACAGGCATGCCACTTACCTGTCACTCAATGGTATGGGAGATAATCGTTTGATCAGCAAGTCTCTTCCGGGTTGAGAAATACCTGTGAACATTGTCTTTAATAAAAAAAGTAACTCTGGAACTATGTGCGCGAGTCCGTATTAAACCCGCCTACTGCTGCCGATCTGGAGCCCTACTTCCGACATTGAAGCCCATTCCCACTGGATTTTATTGATTGAAAATATCAAACTCTAGAATAGATTAGTGGCAAATAGGCTATTTGACCAACATTGTTTTCGGTTTGTATGTAGGAACCTCTCAATAATATAATCATAGGTGAAAGAATTACTTCGATAGCACAAAACCTTCTCCAGATATGATGACTTGAAAATCACCATACAAAAGGCTAACTGAGATATGATGTCACACGTTTGTATTTTGTATGCATCAAATCAGAAATTTGTACGACAGCCTATGTTAAATATTACGTTTATGTAATTTATATTTATATTAGTATCATAATAAAAGTTATATCAAATCAAATCAAATCAAAAAATTCTTTATTCCTTGGACTTTATAAAGCACTTAGAAACGTCATACAAATTAAATATAAGAACATGTATAAATCATTACTACTCTAAATCCGCAGAGCTTAGATTCACTTTCATCACATCTTGAATGTGAAAGTGAATTTAAGTGCCAGTTCCGGCGACGGGGCTTCTTGAGAAGAACGGGCAAGAAACTCAAGACCGACTCTTTTAATTGCCAATATCATTACATTAAATACAATTACAATCATTAACATAACATAACAAGAGCAATTCATTTCCAAATACTTTTATAATTTATGTAATCTGAGATACAATAGTAAGCCTTTTGACATAGTCTAGTTTTGATATATTTCTTAAATTTCATCATCATCATCTCAGCCATTGAAAGTCCACTGCTGGACATAGGCCTCCCCTCTAGATCTCCAATAAGACCGGTTGGAAGCGGCTTGCATCCAGCGCGTCCCTACGGTCTTAATGAGGTCGTCTGTCCACCTTGTGGGTGGACGTCCTACGCTGCGCTTGCCGGTACGTGGTCTCCACTCGAGAACCTTTCGACCCCATTCTTAGATTTACCCATGGATAATTTAAACGCGTCGTTTGGAAGTTTATTGTAGAAGCGTATACATTGACCTGGGAACGAGTTAGACATTTTATGGAGCCTCGTAATATGCACAGCGAGTTTGTTTTTTTATATATAGTATTTTTTATTGCTTCTCCAATGGAAATATTATTTTTCAATAATTTCATACTTTTAAAATGGACTTTCCTGTCAAACTTTGATCAACCCCAAAATAAGTCGGACGGAATATAATTTATTAGAGTGAAAGTTTGCAGATCTTTATAGTTTTGTGTATTTTACGATATCGTACAATTTTTTAAAATTGTCAAATAACCAATTGTGTTCTTTTTAGCTTAGCTGATAGAAACCCTGAAGGTTTACCAATAAAATTAAAAATGTTTATTAACAACTTAAAACCTAACAAAAGCGAGATAGGGCATACCGTGCCCGACTAGAGAAGTACCTTCGCCTCACAGAATACCGCAGCCAAGTAACAATTCCCTTGAGGGTTGTTGTGTTCCTGCGAGTGTCTGAGGTCACCGGAAATAAAGAAAGAAAGAAAGTGGCAATATAGGCTGGCAACGGATCGGCGATCCCGTGTTGTTTAACTCTATAGGCGGTGGTGATTGTTTTCCATCAGGTGACCCACATGCTCGTTTGCCCCCTCTCATATAAAAAACCTATTTTTAGAATCAAAATATTAGATGGGAATCGGCTTCAGCGTAGGTGGTAGGGTCCCAATTGTGGTGACATTTATTAATCTGCCCATTTATTGTAGAGCTAAACACATTTAATTATTTCAACAAAATTTATAAACATTATGACATATTCCCCGGGTAATAATACTTAGATAACATAACACTTAGATTAAAAATAAAAATAGAATGAAGGGTATCTCCGACATTTTATATAGTTTTTACAGTCCCTTTAATGTATCCAAACATTGCTTGTTAAATTTTAATAGGTACCTACCTCATAACTACACGTTACACTATGTTTACAAGTGCATCATTCTTTATTTGCAACAGGGATGGGTTCCGCTCATTAGAATTGTGGTGAATTGTATATTATTTAAGTTATCTCATTCCTAAACTTCCAATAAATTGACTGTGCGAACGAAGTAAGCGATCTCTTCAAACCTTAGTTGCCTTACTTCATATTCAAATCTAAGTGTACCTACAGTTTTCGCAGCGAAAAACTATTAGTAAATTACCAGGCAAAGGGGCAGAGTCTGGCAGCGGCCGTAGTCTCCTAGGCGGCGCCGGCGCTGCTGGCGGCGGCGTAGAGCGGGCGCGTCTTCGGACCGGCACGGGTAGCTGGGAGCTCCTGCACACATAGTTATTTGATCAACGACCGAGCAAAGCTGTTGTTGTTGTGTTAAGTACTCACGTTAAATCCCGACCTTCCGAAGATCTGAACCCCGAGCCAAAGGCGGACCCAGTATTCGTGTCAGGGGATGGGGGGGACTCTAAGGGTAATTTACAATACAAAGCCACCGCTCGCTCGCTTTTTGCTTTTATTTATATGAGCAAGTCATTCTTTCTTCTCCCATCTTCCATCGTACAAATAGAGTGTATTCGGAGTACAAATAAAGCGATCTATTTGTACTCGCTTACTACCACCCATTCTACCACATTAGGTTGTTGTTGTAAGTATCTTTGTACAAAAGTTGCAGAACACCGTAGAAATAAAATGGCTGCACAAATTTGTACAAATTCGGACTTCTCCCATAGAGGGATCTCTACCAGCCAACCTTTGAGCGTCTGAGATGACAATATACTTACTTAGTTAACAAATAGGCAGGTGGAGTACATACATGTTAAAATTTATTATCTAAATACTTTTAGTGTGACGTACATGACCAGCGTATATTTATGTTTTCATGGCACACCTTCTAGAAAACACCACGTCCACCACTCTACTTAGTGGACTGTACAATTTCCCCTAAAAGTGTACACCCAACAGCAGAGAGTAGTTAACATTAAGAGAGATTGGAGTTTTTGGGGTGTTAAAACGCACGCAACCATCTTTAGTTTCGAGCCTATACCAATCTCGCCTGGACGTGGTGCACCCTGCTGATTTATGAGGCTCTGGCAAAAAGAGAGATAGGACAGCGTAATTATCAGCTGCACGACTTGAATAGTACCCCCACCTTATAAAAGACAGCAGCCAAATAACAATTTCAAGAAGCCTAGAGAGTTGTTTTATTTCTGCGAGTGAGTGAGGTTACCAGATAGAAAGGAGTTGCTGTGATGGCAGCGAGGGTGGCGGCGCGCGAGTAACTGCATCACATCAGGCGGGTCGTATCCATGTCTGCCATGCCACCCGACGTAGTATAATAATAAATAAAATATTAATTAAAATTTTTTTTTTAAAAACAAGCTTTTATTCAATGCTCTAAAACGAAGAAAATAAATTTTGAATGCAATCAATCCCACCATTTTATTAAATTATAAAATTTATATTGATATAAATAAAAGCTTGTCGCAAGCTTGTCGATGTTGTTTGAAATCTCGCGACAAGCTTTTATTTATATCAATATAAATTTTATAATTTAATAAAATGGTGGGATTGATTGCATTCAAAATTTATTTTCTTCGTTTTAGAGCATTGAATAAAACCTTGCTTTTAAAAATATATTTTTAATTAATATTTTATTTTTTAAATTTTTAGTTTCGTCTTAATTTCTGCATTTCTAATATTGCATCATTGTTACACAGTATTGTACCAATTAGTTTTGTACTGTCCAGTTCTTCAATTAAAAGCCCGGATAGAAGGGCAAGGCCTTCATTACAACAGGGTGCGCCCTGGTTCCCTGAGGTGGTACGTTTGCGAGAATATATTATTTGACACACTATTGCCATTCAGTTCATCAGCACGGCCTCACCTTCACTTGGGTGCTTTTCATACCGCATCTTATTTCTAGTTGGACCTTTTTTTTTTATACCACTAAAGTGGAAAACAAGCATACGGCCCGCCTGATGGAAAGTTATCATAGCCTATGAACGCCTGTAAGGTGCCAGGGGCATCACACGCGCTTTGCCGCCCCGAACTTTTACTTGCGCCTGACGGAAATTCGAGTCCGGGTTTGATTTCGGAGTTTTCCTTCTCCTAGACAGGTTGCAGACCAGTGCTATCGACGCCCATCTCACCGATCTCTACAAAACTCCGTAACTCCAAGAGGGTTCTTCGGATCCTGGATCTTCATCTTTAGATCCTGGATATTAATTAACACAAGAGTGCTTGTCAAGACTATTAAAACGAGCCCAAAAAGTCGACGGTTTTATCTTTTTTAGTTTAGAAGTTCCTATGGCCACCTTCCGACGTCATCTTGAAACCCTGGCTGCCATGTAGCACAAGAGTGCTTGTCAAGGCTATTCAAACGAGTCCAAACTCGACGGTTTTATCTTGTTTAGTTTAGGAATTCCTATGGCCATCTTCCGATACGATCTTGAGACCCCGGCTGTCATGTAGCACAAGAGTGCTTGTCAAGACTATTCAATCGAGTCCAAACTCGACGGTTTTATCTTGTTTAGTTTAGGAGTTCCTATGGCCACCTTCCGACTCCATCATGAGACCCTGGCTGACATGTAGCACAAGAGTGCTTGTCAAGACTATTCAAACGAGTCCAAACTCGGCGGTTTTATCTTTTTTAGTTTAGGAGTTCCTATGGCCACCTTCCGACTCCATCATGAGACCAGCTTCAAGGTACCATATTATTGCATTGTCACCGAAGTTACGTAAGTAAACCAAATTTCAACCTAATCTGACGACAGGAAGTGGTTCTAATTTAACTCGCCAGATTTGTCCCATACTAACACACAGGGCAAGTAGAATAAAAGCTTTTAAAAAAGGGAGTGATGAATTTCTCACGGCTTAGTAGAGTTATTAACTTGCGGCTATTATTTATTACTAGTCTCCACCCGCGGCTTCGCCCGCGTTGACTTTGTTATATAAAAAGTATCCTATATCCTTCCTAATATACCTTTGAGAATATGTGTACAAAGTTTCATGATCAGATCGGTTGAGTAGTTTAGGCGAGAAAGCTAACAAACAAACTCACATTCACATTTATAATATTAAGTAGGGATTCTGTGTGTAGGTAGAGCTTTCATTTCATCTATTAGACAATAGTGCGGTGTGCATATCCTGTGATTCGAGGAGTCTGATATGCTTTGACCTCGATGGACTATGTATGTGGTAGTTTAGTCAAAAATCATACACAAAGAAGTCCATTTGCCCAGTCGCTTTTTGGTGAGGTTACCTGGTTATATGACTTGGCTTGATGTTCTCTATGGGTCTGCTCAGTTTCTCCCGCAACTGCAATGAAAAGCGTATAGTTGTAATTTGATTATTTGTAGGTGCAATTGCAAATAATGTATGTAACTCTATAACTCTCAGTGTCGTAGCGTGATTAGTTAAACAGATCAAACCAAACGAATAATTTTCTATCGAAAAAATTCTATTGTACTTATTCGAATGAATGTTCTCTATCTATCTATTCTAATTCCCTAACTAAACTAAAAATTGATATCTACATACTAAAAAAAGGCAGATCGCAAAGTGCCCATCACGCAGGGAGCGGTCCCACATTAAATTAATTCCGTATCAAAAGGTCAAATTACCTTTTTTTACCTTTAGCTAATAATTAACGACATACATGAAACTAAAACGACCTACGTTCTACGACGTTCTCCTAGTATGACTATTTCAGATTTCAGACGTTTTACTAACGTCTGAAATCTGAAATAGTCATACTAGGAGAACGTCTGAAATGAAAAACGTCATGTTAGTCTATGCATTCAAGTGCATTTTTATAAATTACTCCTTTATTATAAAAGCGATGGGCTTCATTTAGTACTGGGCACATGAGCCAAGCTTTATTGTTATTTCTAATTTATAAAATGCATTGTACATCCAACAATAACGCATACATAGCCAAGTACTTTTGTATAACATGGTAAGAAAAACCATCTGCACAAGATAGCTGCGTGCACGGAGATCACCAGTTACTTCCTTCAGGCGCTGAGCTCTAAATGTCGTTAGGGGAGCACTAAATGTCAGTAGGTAGGACACCGCTAATGCATCATAGCAATTGGTATCCCATACCAGCACACGAACGACCCAACTACCAAAGCAATAAGGCCTTCAGGGTGCTAGCCCTCGTCTCGCAAAAATAGCTGCGAGGATGTTGAGAGTAACAGGCACTCTCTTGAGGAAGTCAATTTGTATGTAGAAAATAGGTAACCTTATTACAGAAGGCATCAGCTCTCGCAGTGCCTGCCAGCCTTCTTCGGACCGCAGACAGCACGGCTGCGGGACCAGCCGACCGCGCCAGGCACAGCGTCGCGCGCAGCTGAGCATTCTGGACCGCCTCTGAATCGCCCGATACCTTCGGGAAGAATACATTTTGAATACACAATATTGATCAAGATGCTTTTTTAATATCCTTTCCATTGACTGTACATTTAGTTAGACCAGGAACTAGGTTAGACTGTGTGTATTTGTAGAAAAAAGTTATATTAGACACCTCAATGTCATTTTTGAAGACCTATCCATAGATACACGTATAGGATTGATGAAAAAAAATTTTTGAGTTTCAGTTCTAAGTATCGGGAACCCTTTGGGGGTTCCCGATACTTAGAACTGAAACTTATTTATTGTATTTTTTCTATTTTTGTGTGAAAACAGAATACATCTACTTACCAAGTTTCAACAGTATAGTTCTTATAGTTTCGGAAAAAAGTGGCTGTGACATACGGACGGACAGACAGACAGATGACGAATCCATAAGGGTTCCGTTTTTTGCCATTTGGCTACGAAATAAAAATTATGTAAAAAAAACTTTTAATTTAAACGGTTTTATTGAAAATAGTGTACTAAAAGCTAAAAAATAATTCGGTAGGTCGGAGGTTTCAGTCATCACACCCCTCTCCCTCATCAGTCTAAGGCATTGATCAGACAAAATAATAAAATCGTTGGGCGTAGCGTAAACTGAGTTGACTGGATGGAAACACGGACCCAACGATTTTATTATTTTGTCTGATCAATGCCTTAGACTGATGAGGGAGAGGGGTGTGATGACTGAAACCTCCGACCTACCGAATTATTTTTTAGCTTTTAGTACACTATTTTCAATAAAACCGTTTAAATTAAAAGTTTTTTTTACATAATTTTTATTTTCAAGTTTTTAGTTTCTAATTTCATTACATAGTACTTCTCGTTCTATTAAGTTTAGATTTGACTTTTGTCATTATTTTTTTTACTTTTAAATTTGTCTTGTATTCAAATGAATACCCATATTGAAAAAATGGGTATCTTATGATACCCATATTGAAAATTGAGACGATATGTAACCGCGCCAACCGGCCATTTTGTTGACGGCCATCTTGGATTTTATAATATTCATCGTGAACTGTGTTCTACTAGTTAAGCCCTTTCATTTGATACCCATATTGAGGTAGTCGTGACAAAATTTGTAAATCGCCATTTTGTAGAGGCGGCCATCTTGGATTTTCATTTTTTTTCATGTGAACTGTATTCTTCTAGTCAAGCCTTTTCATTTGATACCCATATTGAGGTAGTCGTGACAAAATTTGTATACCGCCATTTTGTAGCGGCAGCCATCTTGGATTTTCAGTTTTTTTCATGTGAACTGTGTTCTACTAGTCAAGCCCTTTCATTCGATACCCATATTGAGGTAGTCGTGACAAAATTTGTAAACCGCCATTTTGTAGCGGCGGCCATCTTGGATTTACAATGAAACAGAATTTATTTAATTGTATTGTCACCAGAACTAAAGGTGTATACCAAATTTCAGATCAATCTGTCAACAGGAAGGGGGTCAAATTTCAATTACTAGATTTGACCCAAGAATAAATAATAAATAAAACAAACGGGGTGAGCTAAATAAAACCGTTTAAAAACGAGTGTGCTTTAGACTAGTGTGTGCCGCGGCACACTGATGTACCGTTGTCATTAGTTGGTGTTCCTCGGAAAAATAAGGTCATCTCATAAAGCTAAATAAACGGACGGAAGAAAAGTTATTACACAAATAAAAACAGATATTTCATTTATGGACAGATATGTACCTCCAAATATTTTCGTTCTCTGTACCTTTAACCACTAAACACAAAAAGTATTCGGAACACTGCCTTAGACCACACGACTGAAGTAGCTCTACACACGACTGAAGTAGTTCTTTAGCTCTACTAACTTATATTTCTTCCGTTCGCCGTTTCCGTAACGCTCTCGTCACGCATTCACCAGCTTACTCCCCAAGTCAAGCATGCGTAAAGAAGTTTTACTTCAATGTATGCGTATAATAACACGATGGAGTTGTTGGATTGGCAGCGCACGAGCGATATTTTAATATTGCGAGCGTTTATATTGTTAGGCGCCCATTAGACGCTCATTCAAACGTCAATCAATTCCATCAGTCATGAATTGCGTTTGCTCGACGGTGACTGATGAAATTTTATCGACATTAGACGGTCACTCTGACTGATCGTCAGTCAAACCCAAAATTTCACAGGGAATACACGTGTTCAGGCGAGAACAAATATTTATTCCTATAATATTTATTCCCTATGTACGCATTTTTTATTTATTTATATTCGTATGAAAGATGCGTGTTTTGATAACCTGTTGATCAGCTCGAAAAGCTCGGAGCAACTTTGCGATATCTTGTTGCTAGTAGAAATATTGAAAATATGAAGTTTTCAGTATTTAATTATGTCATCTGCTGCTATTTGTGAAGCAATTTTAAATACCTACATGTCGGCACTTAGATACGTTTTACAAGACCTCGATGGCGTCGTTGCGCGTGTCAGTCTATTCGATCACGCAGGTTAAGCAACATCTACCGTAGCCAGTCTATGGATGGGTTTATTTATTTCGAGCTTCTCTGTGCTCCAGAGCGCACGTTAAGCCGTCAATTCCGGCTGTTGTAATTAAATGACAGTCGTTAAGCCTGGTCGGTGGCCTTTGGGCGACTTGAAAACACTGGTGTCTGCCAACCTGTTGTTGTTGAACGCAGTTGAGCGGCCGGCGTGGTGGAGTATGTTCAAAACCCCTTCTATTGATGCGAGACTCGTATCCCATCAGTTGGATGATTTTAGGTTGATGCCGAAGTACAAAAACAACATTACAAGTTATTTATCTAACACTTCAATTTTAATAATACTTATTTCGGGATATAATTGTAATAAGATAAAAAAGTAGGGTATTTATAATTTTAAAATTCAGGCATCAATTGAGAAATGTGTGATGCAAGATGATTATTATTATTATTATCTTGTTAATGTGATGGGGTAGGAATATTTGGGATGTGTAGTATGGATTCATTTGAATTTAAAGCAGGTCTTTCAGATGGTTGATCGTAATGATAGTTAATACTTGAAATTATTTGGGAAGCCGTGCCTCTTTCTATAGATGTAAAATTATTTGTACTTCTTCTAAAGATGTAACTCCAATGCATTCCATGTACGACTCCATCGCTGTCCGCGCGCTGACTGACGCTTGACTGATGAATTGCCATTACACGTTCACTCAAAAGTCATGACTGATGGTTGAATGATGCAAAAATCAAAATATTCAGATAATCGTCAATCAACTTCATTCAACCATCAGTCACTGCATTAGACGATAGGTAATCCGTCAGTCATAGCTGTGACTGTGGTAATACTGACAGCAAAACCTATCGTGTAATGGGCGCCTTAGTAGTTTAGAGCGTTATTGTTTGCCACAAGACGTAGTAAAAAAAAAAATAGGTTGACTGTGGGAACTCTACGTTTTTTTTTTTTTTTGTGTTGACACCGGAATCAACAGGTACACCGCTATCAGATTATTGAATCTGTTGTTATATTTGAAAAGACAATTAGACCGATGTCGGTCACAGAGAACTGTACAAATTTGATTGCCGACCATCACGCTTTTACTTAAATTTCGTTATCGCTCCGTCTATCGTTAGGTTAACTGGTTCAATCAGCGCCGTATCAGCTTGCCCTTATTCGGACAAATTACAGTAAAATTATTTTAATTTCCTTTTTACGAATGTATTTCATATTATTTAATCCAGCTGCGTTTATTTTGTGCTTTTGTATTGTTTGTGCTGATTTATTTAAGTGCGATTTTTAAACTTAAAGTGATAAGCTGTAGTCGGCATAGCTGTAGCTGTAGTCGACTGGTGGTCCGGTTGGGAACCTCTGGTCTAGTAATCTGAACAACTATTAAACCAAATGTATGTAGACCTATTCAGATCGCCACATTTACAAGCTATAGGTCCATGACGTCGTTGTGCGTGTCAGACTAATCGAACACGCAAGTTAAGCAACGTCGACCGTAGCCTGTCTATGGATGGGTTTATTTATCTCGAGCTCCTCCGTGCTTCGAGGGGCACATTAGGCCGTCGGTCGCGGCTGTTGTCAATGGATGATAGGTAAGTCAGTGGCGTTTAGTTTAGTTTAGCGGCTTGAAAACACTGGCCTCCGCCAATCCGCAGTTCGATTGAGGGGTAGCCTGTATCCCAGGAGTGAGATGATAAGCTACTTCTATGTAGGTATTTGTGCCTTTTTTATTTTCATAAATCCTTAGTAACATTCAATGACATTATAATTACTAACATCATTGGTAACAATGAACTTTATAAGTGAAACATTTCAAGAAAAGTGACGATTTTAATATTCAAACATTCGAGCGTTGTACGTAAAGAAGGAACTCTAAAACTGTTTTAAAATTTAAAAAAAAATGGGTGTAGCTGTGTTATGGACACGGCCGTGTATTGTACGTTATTATGCATTAAAATTATTATCTCCAAATGGTAGCGCTTCACACGCGATGTTCTATAGTCCTTACTTAGCGTAATAAATTCTTTGATCCTTCATCTATCCAGTGGTGTGATTGAATTTTGGAGGTAAAGCATAGGCGCCCATTACACGATAGGTTTTGCTGTCAGTATTACCACAGTCACAGCTATGACTGACGGATTACCTATCGTCTAATGCAGTGACTGATGGTTGAATGAAGTTGATTGACGATTATCTGAATATTTTGATTTTTGCATCATTCAACCATCAGTCATGACTTTTGAGTGAACGTGTAATGGCAATTCATCAGTCAAGCGTCAGTCAGCGCGCGGACAGCGATGGAGTCGCACATGGAATGCATTGGAGTTACATCTTTATAAGAAGTACAAATAATTTTACATCTTTAGAAAGTGGCACGGCTTCCCAAATAATTTCAAGTATTAACTATCATTACGATCAACCATCTGAAAGACCTGCTTTAAATTCAAATGAATCCATACTACACATTCCAAATATTCCTACCCCATCACATTAACAAGATAATAATAATCATCTTGCATCACACATTTCTCAATTGATGCCTGAATTTTAAAATTATAAATACCCTACTTTTTTATCTTATTACAATTATATCCCGAAATAAGTATTATTAAAATTAAAGTGTTAGATAAATAACTTGTAATGTGGTTTTTGTACTTCGGCATCAACCTATAATCATCCAACTGATGGGATACGAGTCTCGCATCAATAGAAGGGGTTTAGAACATACTCCACCACGCCGGCCGCTCAACTGCGTTCAACAACAACAGGTTGGCAGACGCCAGTGTTTTCAAGTCGCCCAAAGGCCACCGACCAGGCTTAACGACTGTCATTTAATTACAACAGCCGGAATTGACGGCTTAACGTGCGCTCTGAAGCACAGAGGAGCTCGAAATAAATAAACCCATCCATAGACTGGCTACGGTAGATGTTGCTTAACCTGCGTGATCGAATAGACTGACACGCGCAACGACGCCATCGAGCTCTTGTAAAACGTATATAAGTGCCGACATGTAGGTATTTAAAATTGCTTCACAAATAGCAGCAGATGACATAATTAAATACTGAAAACTTCATGTCTTCAATATTTCTACTAGCAACAAGATACCGCAAAGTTGCTCCGAGCTTTTCGAGCTGATCAACAGGTTATCAAAACACGCATCTTTCATACGAATATAAATAAATAAAAAATGCGTACATAGGGAATAAATATTATAGGAATAAATATTTGTTCTCGCCTGAACACGTGTATTCCCTGTGAAATTTTGGGTTTGACTGACGATCAGTCAGAGTGACCGTCTAATGTCGATAAAATTTCATCAGTCACCGTCGAGCAAACGCAATTCATGACTGATGGAATTGACTGACGTTTGAATGAGCGTCTAATGGGCGCCATAGATTCGAAACTACAACGCCAAACTGTATCCTCCGATTTTGTTATCATTAGATTTTTTGGATTGCACCCGGTATTCTAGCAAATTTAAAGACGTATTCACGTATTCACGTAAAAAAAAAACCGGCCAAGTGCGAGTCGGACTCGCGCACAAAGGGTTCCGTACCGTTATCTATAAAAACGGCAAAAAAAAATCACGTTTGTTAACTGATTCACGAAATGCGACTAGTTTACGTTCGTAACTATCAAAAGTTACCAAAGAGGTAAAAATAATTCTTCTCTCACAACTAGTTACCAAAAAGCGAAAAAAAATTCTTCTCTTGTAACTGGTTACGAAAGTTTAGTTACCAAAGTGGATGAAGGGTTTGTTTTATTTTTATTTAATTATTTATTTTTAAAGTGAATATATAACTAAATATTATGTGAGTATTTCAAGCGTCTACCTATTGCCATTATCAATTGCGAGCAAAAACGAGCAAAAAAATTACGTTTATTGTATGGGAGCCCCCTTAAATATTTATTTTATTCTGTTTTTTAGTATTTGTTGTTATAGCGGCAACAGAAATACATCATCTGTGAAAATTTCAACTGTCTATCACGGTTCATGAGATACAGCCTGGTGACAGACGGACGGATGGACAGCGGAGCCTTAGTAATAGGGTTCCTTTTTACCCTTTGGGTACGGAACCCTAAAGACCACTCTAGAATTTAAAACCTTTTGTATCTCTAGTTTATTAATAATAGAGACATGGAATACATAAGCCGACCGACTAGGGAAGTACCTCCACCTCACAGAGGAGCCCAGCCAAATGAAAAATGTATGCATATGTTGTTTGGATTGATGGAATTGTTGGATTGGCAGCGCACGAGCGATATTTAATATTGCGAGCGTTTATATGCTTATTTGCCACAAGATGTAATAAAAAAAAAGTTGACAGATATAACTATCAAAACGCAAATACTATATCTTTCTATATACATACCCCTAACATTTTGGGGTCGAAGATAAGGTCAACGAGATGATGCAGCGCCAGCCGTTGTAGCAGCGCGTGCGGCAGCGCCGCGGGGAGCGGCTCAGTTGCCATCCGGGATACCAGCGCCGGCAGGAGCCGTCGTGCGCAGTCGCTGCTGGCGCTCCTGACCAGCGCGCACACCGCTACCTCTGCGGGTGCCCTGGCTGCTGGTACCTGGTTTATGGTAGTTACATAAATAATTTATTATTCAATCAATTGGCTCTTCAACTGACATCTGCCGAAGAGAGGTAGTGTAATTTTTGTAGTATGACACAGTGTAATTTTAAGTTGCCCAGCTGAGGAAGTACCTCCACCTTACAGAATATTGCAGCCTAATAACAGCTCCCTTGAGGGTTGTTGTGTTCCTGCGAGTGAGTGAGATCACTAGGATGGGACGAGCAGGATGGAACGAACAGTTGCTGGGTTGGCAGCGCGCGTGCGATATATCGTCTTGCGAGCGTTTATATACCTAGCTGTGATAACGGCAGGGGGCCGTATGCTTGTTTACCACCAGACGTAGTATATACGTATCGACAAGTATCGATCAAACTACTTTTACTTGTATATTAAAATAGACTGACACGCGTAATAATGCCATACAACTTCAAAATAATCATCGCATTACGATGAACACCTTTTAATAAGAGATTTCATGCGTGTTCACAAAACAAACGTGGTGCACTGATGCATCCTGCCCATTAGCAATCTATATAAGCTTGCGAATCTTCACTGGAGCTCGCCTTCGATTAAAGGAACTGCGTCCTTACCACCATCTCTTATTCATACCAATGACTCTATTCAATTTGAAATAGAGTCGCTTATTCATTGGTATGAATAAGCATTTTATTCAGTTATTGAATCGCAATAAGAGATGGTGGTAAGGGGGCAGTTCTCCCAACAGTGAGATAGTGTGGTTTAAATAAAATGGTTTGCCACTTACAGCGTCACTCAGCGCCCACATGTGCTGCACGAGGGATAGCGCCGCCGGCTCGACTCGGCGCACGTTGCTTGCTTCCAACAGTACATTATGCAATTGATCCGCCGCCTTCACCACCGATATCCAGTTCTCCTGTACATTGTTACAGTGTACTTCAGCTGTATTCAATTTCACTTAGAGAAAAACACGAATCTGATAAAAGTATAAAATCGAAAATGAATCTGACCTTTCAAGTCAAATAAGCCAATTGTCATAGCTCTGTTACATTGGGAATTATAATGCCAAAGACACTTTAAACTTAAGACTTTTTAGATTCTATTAAATTCGAATAAATGTATTATTATGTAGAGTTTACCGTATTATGCAGTTGTTCGACGGTATGCTGCGGCACCAAGCCCAGATCCTCCCAGTCATAATGGGCCCGTAGCGGCGATGGCGCGCGAGGTGATATCAAATGAGGATCTTGCAGAGGTGAAGACGCCAACAGATTTAACACAAATCTACGGAAATATTTACATCCCTTAATTGTACCATTCGAAGAAAAAAATATGTATCTAGTTCTAGTTATGTTAACCCTTACCCGTCTCTTTCTAGGTGCAAGCGCGTCTGATGACGTTTCGGCGACACCGATGGACTCCTCTGCAGATTATGCAGCACTTCCACTTCTCTATGAATCTCTACAGGACTAGGAACTTTATCTGGTGAGCGGACTTCAGTCAGCGTTAAAGCAAATCCTGACCCTTCCTTTAACAAATTTTCGTGTCGGTCGCTTTTGCTACGGAAATAGTCGTATAGCTCACTCAGAGATTTCGATTTCTGTTTTACATTTGTACTGTATTGAGCGACTATGTTTTGTTTTTGCGGCTTACTATGAATCACCGGCAGTGGTATACCGCTTTTTTTCGGTGCCTTCATTTGAGAATCTCTTTCAAATGCTTCACGTCTGATTTCATTCATTTTTGTTATAATTACCGGAGTTATTTGTGTAGATACTTCTACGATATTGTCTTTTTTATACAGTGCAATTGATTTATTTTGATTATGGTCGTCTTCACTGGTCAGTAAGTTTTCGCTATCTGGGGTCCGTATTTTAACACTTTCTCCACCAAACCTCACTTTTTTCACTACAACATCAGTATCTTCTGAGTCTCCGTCACTATATTTTAACATATTTCTATCTGAACTATCACAGTCTTCTTCACTTCCAGTATTTTTTTCTGAATCTGTTTCATTTTCCTCTAATACAGTCATCGTTATGGCAGTGTCTGCATCAAATTTAATTTCAGTCTCTATAATCACCTTCGCGAAATTACTATTGTAAAAGGGTACATGCCCAAATGATTCCTCAGAAGACGAATCTGCTGATAATCTTATAGGATTGGGAATTGGCGTATTGAATACGTGGTTAATTTTTAGTAATGTTTGATTATTGTTATCTCGATAAGCCTTCCGTGGAGCATAGTAAACATCCATTGAGTCTTCGTCGTACGTCTGGCATAACTGGCGAAACTTATCTTGAACCTTCAGGTCTAATCTCGACAGGGATATCATGTAGTCACGAGGTCCACACACTCTTTGGAGTTTGAGCAGAGCTCGTTGGGCTACATCCCTATGTATCGGATCAAATAATTTGTCACCTAATATTTGAAACATCGGGAATGTATCTAGGGATGAATTTCTTCGCTTTAAGATGCCCATCACGGAAGGTATTGATAATATTAATCCAGTTACAACATTGACTTTGGTATCTATGTTTGCAGATTGGGGTCTTATGTTTCTATACGAGCACTTGTCCAAGATCGCCCGTGCTGCGCACTCTGAGTCTTCACAATACGTACAGAAAACTTTTAGAGCGTCCAATGCTGCTTTCCGGACATTGGGCGAGCTGTGACCTAGATTGTCCACGACTTGATCAAAGGGGAACGATAGGGCGTTTCCAGACAATGGCAGGAGATCGGCGAGAACACGGAGAGCGTGCAGTCGTACTTCCCATTCTGGATGTACGAGTCGGTCCCTGATAGCAATGTAGAGCAGCTCCACATCTAGGTCTGGCGGCAGGGCCTGGGCCCGGAGCACGCGGTCCCATAGGGGAGCGAGAGGCGGCGGCGGCGGCGGCTCGGGCAGTTGCATGGCGTGCGAATGAAGTGGCGGCGACGGCGGGCTCGCGTGCCCGCCCGCCTCGCGCGGCGCCACACAACTGGGTTAATGATCGGACGGTAAGCCACGCCGCCTTTGACCAATCGATGGAAACACTACCCCTGTACATAACTCACTAACAATGCTATCAACTATGTATTTCCATGCTATTCATGATTATGCATAAAGAATAGTTAAACATTGCAAACAGATATTAATTTGATCTAAAGATTTGATCGAAAAAGGTACCAGCTATGCTACATATATTCACATCAGGTGCATAATTAGCCTTAATTTCCGTGAGGACCAGTCATGGTAACGTTCTTGCTAGTCATGCATTAGCCATTATAGAGCCTTGTATTGACGACGCAGCGACGTAAGTATATTATGTAAGTAAATTATTCGCAGTTTTAGCAATTCTGCTGTGAAAGAGACTAGCTGTTATGCTGTGCCGCTAGCTAGTACCTGATAATAAAGTCCACTAGACTAGACTTTAAAAGCGATATATGCTAACTTCGGGTGTAAATGCTTCATCAACATTTTTTAACCATAGCCAACTAGACCTGCACGTGGTGCACCCTGCTGGCGAGGTAAAAGAGGTTAAGAGAGGTAGGGAGCGTAATTGTAAGCTGCCCGACTGGGGAAGTACCTCCACCTCACAGAATACCGCAGTCCCGTAACAATTCCCGTGAGGGTTGTTGTGTTCCTCCGAGTGAGTGAGGTCACCAGAAAGAAAGGAAGGAGTATAGGCTGGCAACGGATCGCGACCCCTTGGTGTTGCTGATCTCTACGGGTCGTGGTAATTGCTTTCCATCAGGTGACCCACATGCTCGTTTTCCCCCTCTCATAAAAAAAAACTGTTTTCTATAATAAGACCTTAGCGTTTGTTTTCCGTCTTATTTGTATAAAAAACAAATAATTTAGAGAAGCACTATCGCCAGGGTCATTAGGGTCTAGATTGGTGCCAAGGACGAATTTTTGAATTCTGTTGCTCCAATTAAGGAAATCAGTATTTCCTAAACTGTGGAGGTGGTCATGACGGCGATTTTAATTGAATAATGAGAATATACTATTCAATTTTTGTTTTTCATATGAGAGGGGTGTTGTGTTGTTATTTATTACACACCTCACTATTGCCCTTGCTCTGATATTTTTATGTAAATCGTATAGAACTGTAAGCACCGAGGCGCTACCCGTGCTAGCAGGTGTGTTACCAGTAGACTTAGAAGTACAACGCCGCGCTTCAATGTACTATACATCTAAAAATATGGTCCCTGATTTTCTGAAAATGCGTGATCGTGAGAAAATACTTAGACTGTTCAAACCTAATAATGAGGTACTTGAAACATTGATGTCTGAATGGCAAGAAAGGTGGGATACTTCTACCAAAGGACGCCACTTGTATCTGTTTTTTCAATCGGTAAGAGATAGATTAAAGAAAAAGTGGTTAGAAGTGGATCACCCCGTTGCGCAATTTTTGACTGGGCATGGCAATTTTAAGGCTAAACTCTTTTCGTTTAAATTAGTGCCGTCGCCCTTCTGCGAATGTTCTACTGCAAATTATGAATTCGATCAAACAGCACATCATGTTCTCTGGGAGTGTGATCTTTGGCGGCGGGAGCGGTATGACATGTTGAATTCATTACAGGTCGCATCCGGGGTAGTATACTATTCTGATTTGGTAGCAATAATGAGAATTACCAAGCGTTCAGACGATTTTGCAATTCATATTATTGGAATCGATGTGTTAGGTAACAACTCAATGTTTTAGGTCCCCAATAGTGTTAGATACTTAAAACCCGTGGTGCACGGCAGTTGAGCACTTGACTAGCCATCTCTTTAGGCTTTTAATGCCTTATTTGCCATATTGCTGTCTCTCACATTGCTAAGAGGGGAAGTCAAATTCCAAAAGCTTCCTACTCCTACTAATTTCTTCAGATTAAATTCGTTGTGAGTTCCAAGGCAGCCGTAGTTGTACCCCCGGGACTGCAATGGACTTCACTGTTCATAGCCTTTTTTGGCGGTCGCCGCTGTTAAACCTGGCTACACAGGAGACACAGTGGTGGGAATGTGTGGTGGGCCCCCGTCCCGAACACCTCACTATTGGCTGTTGGTGATGTTATTTATTACACACCTCAAATTGTTTAATCCATTAGGCTTTTTATATAGCACATTGGGAGGAAAATAAGTTTTCATTCCGCCCCGCCTCATCTGAAACGGTTACTGATTTCCTTATTTGCTCACTCTTGTGGTGAAAGTGGCTCACTTGGATCCTGTACACTAGCAAATGAGGCTCTGGCGTAAGAGAATTAGGGCATGTCGAAATAATTGAAGAAGTACTTCCACCACAAAGAAGAACTCAGCTAAATAATAATAATCTCACTAGAGGAGTGTTGCGTTCCTGCGAGTGAGCGAGCGAGGTAACCCAGACGTGAGGAGATGCTGAATTAGCAGCGGGGTTGAAATATTTCTATAAGTTTTATTTGTTACCATGTGTATGACGCTATGCCACTTCCTACTAACATTGCAAACAAACACTATTCCCATTCCTTTCCAAATGAATAGGGCTTGATGAGCAAAATATAGCAATAAATGTTTTTAGTTCTTTTTTAGGGTTCCGTACCTCAAAAGGAAAAACGGAACCCTGATAAGATCACATTTTTGTCCGTCTGTCTCTCTGTCTGTCTGTCAAGACCCTCTATGTCGAGAATGCGTGGAGGTATCAAGCTGAAATTTGAACTGTATACTCAGGTCTGCGATCCCATGAAGTTGTAAAAAAATAAATCAAACTGCTAAGTTTACGTAAAAAACAGTTACGGCCGTTTATTCAGCAAAAAACGCATATTTCGACACATTCTCAAGGGAATCAAAACCTCTAAGGTACTTCCCGTTGACCTAGAACTATGAAATTTGGCAAGTAACATCGATAGAGTATTGGGGTGTAAGTGGTTCCTCAACATCTATGAACCAAAGCCAACTTCACCTGCACGCGGTGCACCCTGCTGACTGACAAACGAAGCTCTGGCGAAAAGAGAGGTAGGGAGCGTAATTGTAAGCTACCCGACTGGGGAATGTACCTCCACCTCACAGAATACCGCAGCCAAATAACAATTCCCTTGAGGGTTGTTGTGTTCCTGCGAGTGAGTGAGGTCACCAGAAATGAAGGAGATGCTGCGTTGGCAGCGGGAGTGGCGGCGCGCGAGCGATATTTTATATTGAGAGCGTTAATATGGCTACGGTAACCGCTTCACATCAGGCGGGCCGTATGCTTGTCTGCCACCCGACGTAGTATAAAAAAAAAAAAAAAAAAAAAAAGAGATTACAAGTACAGGAAAAAATCTCAAAACTATATATTTGTAAATAGATCTTAAAAAATAGGAGATCTATAATTTTTATAGGGTGTCGAAATTTCAAATTGAAGCTACTAGTTCAAATGGGGTATCATATGGGCTTGATGTACACATTGCAAAATATATTTTATTTATTTTTTTCGACGTATTATTTTTTATTTATAATGAAAAATATCAAATTTAATAATGATCCTACGTACGGAACCCTCGGTGGGCGAGTCCGACTCGCACTTGTCCGGTTTTTTTTATTAACATACATAGAAACTTGTTTCAAAAACATTTTTTAATGTGTATTCTTGTTTCGAATAATTTCATCCTTTTTTAATGGACTTTTCCATCAAACTTTGATCGACCATAGAACAAGTCGGACGTCAGTTATTAAAATTTTAATATCGCAGATCGTTTAGTTTTGTGTATTTTACGATATTAATAATATTTATATAATTTTAAAGCATTGTCAAGTAGCTTATTTTTTATTATTGATTTGGCACTTACTTACGTCATTTTATTGTAAGATTCTCTCTTTCTTTCACTTCCATGCATCAAGATTGTCTCTATCTGTAGCCGAAACGAATGCGGCGAAAAGAATCCCCTATATCACGATTAGCGCGCATATTAACCCCACCACAGACTTAAAAACATTGTTCGCAAACAAATATAAAAACAAAAGTATCAAACATTAAAACTACAAAGAGATAGATTTTTGCATCTCTTGCCCAACATTTCATCGTAGGTACGTAAAAGGAAAGAACTATCCACTAATTAACGTAAGTATATGTAATTCAATACAATTTTGATTCGTCTTACTCAATTCCCTCATAGATAGATATATAATATATCTATAGAATAGATAATTATAAAAGGATTAAGGTCATAGAGCTCTACAGAGCATTCGCGTGATACAGTCGATAAAACCCAACTAACAAAGTAGTCTAATAACCTAAGCTTATAAAACTAAAAAGATGTGTAAACGAGTTATTAAGGTTTTAGCGGTGACAGCGTGTTGTATAAAAGCGTTCGACACCACACTTTTGCTCTATAGGCTTATAGAGTAAAAATGTCCTATAAATAAATGATGTAAACGTTTACTACGCCATTTTATAAAACCATTACAGTTGGGTACTATAGCAAGCGCTAATATAACTATTAAAGAAAAATACTGCTCATTAAAAGTGTTAACAAATGTCTTTATTCGTCTGATTAACGTAATAAGTGTTCCAAGTGAACTGTTATAATCCTTTCGTTCTAGCAGTGATAAATACTCAACTATAACACAACTTTGTCGTATTACGGATATTCAGATCGTTGCTATAGTACTTAGTGCGTTAGTAGTCACAAAAAACTCTACAATAGAGTGAATTTGTGATGTAAAGTAGTTTCAGATTATTACTTCATAATGTAACTGTACTATATTGGTTTATATATACCTATTATAGTTTTACGGATAAGAATAACATACAAATACTTTTTTAGAGCAGAATTGTTGTGTAATGACTTTTTAGTTCCTATAATAATACTTGTTAGTGTTATGATAGTGTACCTATTGCTTTAACGATACCAAAACGACACATAAAAGTAAATAAATATTGCTGTTAAATGACAATTATATCCCGAAAAAGGTTTTTTATTTCACTTATACAACGTTTTTTCTGACATTTCTATTCCGCGTGCAATATTGTGCAAAGAGGTTCCGTACAAAATAAATCTTGCAATGATCAAGAGCATATCATTGAAAATAGAAATTCCTGGGATTTAAGTGATAATATTTCAGAATCTTCAAGTAGTGATTCGACATGCGAAAAAAATGAACAATTACGTGATGGCGTGAAGAATTGGGCCCTTAATTATAATATTTCGCATGAAGCAACAAAAAGAATAATTAAATTAATTAACACTAGAATACCGAATAACTTGCCTAATGATCCACGAACCCATTTATCCCGTGGGAACTGGACAGTACTGGCACAGTGGCTTGACAAACACATTGAAAAACTACCTTCAAATAATTGATTGCGATCTGCCTGCCATTTCGTTGAACATAAACATAGACGGCCTGCCTGCTTTTAAAAGTTCAAAACTTCAACTATGGCCAATTTTATGCAACGTTTATGAAATACCAAAAAATCCTATAATCGACAGCCTGTGTCTTTTACAACTTAAAAAATACTTTCGTAAAAAAAAAAACAAATAACAACTCTTAATTCAATAAAACCTAGAAAAATGCAAGATAAAGTGAAAGGTTTATTATATGATTTATAACATAATTTCATTATGCATTAGAGGAGGACTCTGCAGAACCGTGAGGACCCTGCTGTAAACCAGACATGCTAGCTTGAGGCGGGGAGGATAGAGCAGTCTGAGTTGGTACTGTGGAACTATTAGTAGGTATTGGCTGAATAGCAGCAATAGCAGCAGCAATGTTTTGGCTGGTTATAGTTTTAGACTTTTTTCTTATTCCTATGTAACATGTGCAACAGCGCAGACTGACTGACACTGCCGCGTATTTCGGCCGTAGAGCCGAGCGAGAGATATGAGTGGCGAGCAATAGCGATGGGGGTCGCAGGACGGCAACACTTGAGTGAAAGAGATAGAGCGGGAAATCCCCAGTAATATATTGCATTGGTTATGGTTGCGTACGTGTAGCGCTGGGTGAAATGAATTAGTTTTAATTAAGAGTTGTTTATCGAACATTGAAATAAAAATATTAATTAACTTAATTAAAGATTTAAATTTAATTGCAGAAATTACATTCATAAGGGGGATAGTGGTCATAAATAGCCATGACATCGCAACCCCGACACCAGAAAAAAATGATATTTAACAAATTTCTTAAAAAAACAAAGTCTTTAAAGTGGCTCGGTAGAGATTGATCAGTATTTAATCCACAGTTAATATAGTTTGCACTTAATATAAAATGTGTGAAGGTCCACGGCCATTCTGCTTCTACAAGCAGCATAAAATCATCTCGACTAAGAAATTTATCAATATCTATAACGACGACCATTATGCTGAAAAAAAAAACAATGTTAACTACAATTTACTTATATTTTCAAAAGTTAGGCTTTGAAGTTTAGTTATCCCTACTAGATACCTAAATCATTTCACTGCATATTACACGACAAAGACATCTTAAACCCTTGTTATTAATAAAGCTTCAAAAAAATAATGGAGTCAGTCATATTCCCTCGGAACCCCAATTTCAATCTGAAGCCATGATGAAAGTGAATATATTGTCATGACAAGTACTATAATGGTACCTAAAAACCCGAGGTCACTTTAATTTAAATATAATTTAATAAAAACTCAATATTCGAGTGGGGCACTTAAAATTTACTGCAAACCTAATCACATTTTATCAGTAAAATTGCAGTCGCACGCTATTTCGACACTATACAGACAAATAATACATTAACAAAATAAAATTTTACTTACCTCAAATCGCTTCAATCATTTTGTAAATATATTTTGTTTATTTTTACACTTTACACGAATGATAAAAGAATGAATGGTGAATATTGTGAGGTAAAGGAAACAAAAACTCAAGTATGGTATGAAAATGTACTATAACAGATCCTTTAAATCCAGTACTGCGTTATTTTGTGACCCGAATCACTGTTATGTAGCGTGTATAGGACTGATTTGTCACGTGTGACGCTGCTATAAGTTCATTTTAGTACTGAACAGAGATATAAATGCGCCACTTTTAAATAAAATGTTCCTTCTTAGGTGTTTTATAACACCAAAAACAGTGTTTTACAAAACGTTCTATGGACTTTTAAATGACTAACTTTTGCTGCTTGGGAAGTGACTCAGTGCAGCGACTTCCCTGAGGAGTTCCAACGTCTCATGGGATGCTCCGGATTACTCCGCTTAGGCTCGTCAATAATCCGGATGCTTAGTGCCAGTTTTTTGTTCGCGTTCGAACGTGTCAACGTAAACAAACCGACCAAATAGAGAACTCTCATGTTGTGAATTTATAAGACGGGTGTTACATGTCAAAATTACATGGCTTACTTGCTCACATTTTGAAGTGAGCTACCCCTACCGCCGAAGCTAAAGCCGATTACCATCAGATTTTTTGATTGCAAATATTTAAGCTTCAGCTTAGATTGAGAAACCTTTTCAGCTCTACCGACTCAGCTGAAGAAGTTTACCAATATCTAAAACGTAAGACTTATTTTTCGAATCAAAGTATTCTATGGTAATCGGCTTCAGCTTCGGCGGTAGGGCCCCCGGTTAAATTGGATATTTAACACTTGTCTGGTAAATTCACAATATGAAACTTTTTCTTAATTTGATCGATTGTAAACGTAAACTCGTTCGAATATGACCAAAAAAACTCCCACTAATTCAGCACGCCTTTACAATGAATCAAGGGAAATGTCTGATAACTTTAGTTTTTAAATTTGTCGTATGATTTTTATTCAGCGATGGAGCTAATATCGCGTGTTAGTAATCGCCTTAAATATGGAATACAATTTTGATTCCTCTCACACGCGTGCTCGCGCGTTACCGACCGTTTAAAACTTGCGATGTTATCTAGCCATAGATGAGTAGTTACCTAGTTAGCGTAGGTGTAAAATGTATACATTTCACCCCAGCTTTGTTTGACGATGACGGCAAGGCCAAGGTTTCAAGGCCCCCGACCTTGTATTCAAGTAACAGTAAACAATGAAAGCCGACTTGCTAAAAATCCATGGGTTAGGTAGATATGTTGGGAGGTACCTCCCTACATTCACACCTACTAATCAGGCTTTTCGCGATTACAGTGCAGTACAACAATATACCTAATACATAATAGGTATGTATGTAAGTATGTAATATCTTTATTATACCACAAAACAATATAAAGAAAAGTAAACAAATAAATTACACAGTATATAGGCGGACCTATCCCTATAAGAGATCTCTTCCAGCCAACCAATTCATAATAGGCGTAAGTAAAGAAGAAATTTATATTATATATAAACAAAATAATTCTGTACAAATTACACACCGCCATCTAGTCCCAAACTAAGCAGAGCTTGTACTATAGGTACTACTAGGTATCTGATAAACATAAATAAATATTTTTTTGTTAATACATTCACGTACATAGAAAACACTGAGACCAAGTCAAACAAACATGTTCATGCACACAAATGTTTGTCTTGTGTGGGGATCGAACCCACGACCTCGGAATCAAAGTAGCTATTGCTATTGCTAGCCATTCGACCACCGGGCTCGACTCATATATGATGTGATTTTACAGAATAGATATGTAAGTAGTCAATAATTACATCGTTAGTTAATTGATTCAGGTGTTATTTTGCGAAAGTCTGTGATTTAAGATTATAGCAATATTCGCAAATACTAGTCATAAATGAAAATAATTGAAAAAAATTGTTTTTTTTTTTTTTAAATAAATCCAACGCTTTTCCACCCAAAATACAAATTTAGAAAAATCTCACGTGAGATTGGGGTAGGGGGAGGGGATCGAAGAAAATCTTAGAACATTTCACCAAGTGGAAGAGGGGGACAAAAATCCTCAAAAATGCCTGACGTAATTTATGGATTCCCCCCTCGGCAGATATCGGCACCATCAGACGTATTCGATGATGCGAAGTGTCGATACACTTTTATTTTTACAAGTTTAAGTGTATCGTGTATTCGTGTTTTAATAATATTGCCCTTCTAGATACAACGTAGTAGTTACTATTACTTATACTGTGTCTTGACTTAATCTTTGCAATATGCGAGAAGAAATTAAGTACCTTATATTATTGTACCATGGTTTATATTATAAAATTAATAGTTTTACAGACATGAGTCGTATAGATTAGAGCCCGACATTTGTAAGTTTGTTTGTTCACCTCACCACCTCCAGGGGACTGCCGAAAAATCTTGCTTATATTATAATCCCGTAGTTTCTCAATTTCTTTTAATAACTCAACAGCAAATCCAATAGTGCAACTTCGATAGCGGCGATATACATAATTTTAATCACAGATTACTTAACACGTTGACTGTACAGTGAGCTAGGTACATGCCGCGGGATTCTATGACGTCCGTATACCGTTCGCGGTACACGGTACCTTGAGTTACTTTATGAGTTCTAACTGCCTGGACTTATCAGTAAGTTTACTGTTACCTGAATGGACTTGTGGATAGAAAAACATTCAGACCATTACTTTTTTAAATTTATGTTGCTAGAGGGGGAAAAGTAAACCACTTTTTCTTCAATAATATGCCTTTATTTGTGCATCGCTTCAGAAAAACAATGAAGGAAATAGGTTTGTCTGCATTTTTGGCACTGTGTTGTCACCCTTTTAGCATTCGCTCTAGGAGATTTTGGAACTACCCTCATCGTAGGTATCCAATAATTACTATAGGACATTGTCTATTTTCAAAATATATACAACACTTACAAGGTGGTAGAAACCTTGAATTACAAGATATATCGACATTTATGGTGACGATAAAAGCGTTTCATCGCTAAGTGTGGCGCGAACTCAATATTGGAGCCTTTTTAAAAACGTTTTCATGTTAAAAAAAATACCATTAGAGATGTTTGTCTCAGAGGAAGTATGTGCTTGTGCTTAGTATGTGCAGGTTTGCACCTCGGTTTTGCTTTGTAGTTGCGGGCTGTCGAGTTATTCCAAGTAGTCGAATAAATAGCAATAAATATGTAATAATACAACTAATGGAGAAACAAGAAAGAAGAATCCTGACGATATTTTTCGGCATGTCCCTGAAGTCTCCTTGTTTATGATCAAAGAGTGAAGTAATTTTATGGGACTTATTCTATATATTGGGGTTGGCAAGTTAAAGCTGATCTCAGATGGCGCCACCACTGTACGAACCATTGTCGTTTATCATAAATGTTTCGGATTTGTTTGTTGCGTTGATTTCTTGACAATTTTACGATTTAAAACATGTATTTCAATTGGAAAATATGCGTGTTAATAATTAAAATGGTTAATAATATTTATCGCTTTGAGGCACAATTTTTTAAGTTTCTCATCTCGAGGAAACTGGTGGCCTCCAGTTTCTTTACAATTTGGTACACAACATCTAGGCATTTTCTCAATAATGGTCTCCATCTATGAATTCACTAATAATTTCATACAAAAACTGCTTTGATATTGGTCTTTGGCGTCTTTGCGCTGCTAGCGCCACTTTGACAGTTGTCGACAATGTCGACCCCATATCAGATAAGCAGTGTGTTGCTTGTACGTGCTTTTACGTTGGCCAAAACTGCCAAATTCTAACTTCAAAATCGTCAAAATATTAAAATGTACTAACATACTAGATTAAAATGTATTAAAAATAATAAATAAAATATTACAATGCATTACAGAGTTGCATGTTATCACTTTAAGCCAATAATTTACAAATATATAATAATATAATAATTGAATTCTATTTGTTATCAAAAAAACAAACTAGGTAGGTACCACTTATACCAATGACTAGACAAACTTGACACAAATATTAGTGGAGATTTTTTCGAATTTCCCCATTATTATTCATCAAGGAGTGCATTATTATATTACTTATACTGTATACTGTGATGCGAGTCTTAATTTTTTATAGGTTGTAATGTATTCAGTTTAACAATAGATGCAGTGAAAAAGAAATGAAAATAATAGTTAATTGTTGAATATTAATACGCAGTTGCCAGTTGAAATCAGATAAGTTTAATAATGATAAAATATCAATATTATACTTATCTCAATCACTCCGTTATGAGAGTTCATGTCAATGATAGCGGAGTTAAAGGACAAGTGGCTTCAGCTTTTATTAGAAAGCGAACGGGAAAACGCAGGGTACGACAACTCCCCCACCAGATGAATCTTCGATCTGACCTGTTAGAGTTCGCAAAGAACCAAATCAAACAAACGGCATTAGAACGATCTTAGTGGAATTAATAAGGCTATTTTCAACAGTGGACATCCTTTATTTGAAAAAAATGTGGATTATGCGTGAATAATCAACGCATAACTTAAACCGCTGATTTATTCATTTAATAGACGCCTGTAGCATAAATCTATACGTCACACAAATAGAAAATTCGATTAATAGACTTGCATTATAATTATTTATAAATGACAAGCATTTATAATTCGTAATATGAATCAGAAATTGAAATTACACAAAAAAATATTACTTAGTTATTATTAATAAATTCTCTTGTAATTTCAAAAAGCAAGGTATTAATCATGTCAGTTTTCTGATACGGAAAATTATTGTCCTCTAAAAAACTGCCAAATACTGCCAGATTTCCTAAAACGTCGCGACGTCATCTCACTCATCTCCCACGCGGTTACATTATGCCAATCCTGCCAAAATTAGTGTGCCCATATGGTCACACTAAAAATAAGAAAATAATGCAGACTTGCTCTAAAAGACGTTGATTCCAGAGCCGTACAGCCGTTTAATAATAATATCTGTGATTTTGCTCTTTGGCCTTGCTACTAGTGACGTACAACGCTAAAAATAACTCGAATCGATATCTACTCAAAAGCAGCGCAGCGGTACCCAAATTGTCTTGGGTTATTTATAATAAACTAATAATAAAGCTGAAGAGTTTGTTTGTTTGGTTTACGCGTTAATCTCAGAAACTACTGTTTCAAATTGAAAAAAAATATTTTAGTGTTGAATAGCCTATTTATCAAGGAAGGCTACCTATGATACAATAAAAAATAAGTATAACATCTCGCTACGTTCATTAGGAGCGGATGAAAAATGTTGTAGAAACGGGGAAAATCCCACGGGGGCGAATCCGAGGCAGGTCGCTAGTGTACTCATTAGCGTGATAGGAGTTATCCTACTTACTTCCTACTTCTACTAATTTCTTATCTGTGAAAGTTTTAGACAACGCGATGTTTGGATTTAAATGAAATTTAGCATACATATAGAATATATTCTGGTTTAACACATAAGATACTTTTTATTCAGCTACACTGTTCACACGGGGCGAATCTGTGGATGGAGGCTAGTGTAAAAGAAGTGACTAGCTGACTGACTTATTCGCCGACTGATTGATCTGAAATAACTGGGTTTAGTCAAAAAGCATGACATTTTGCACAAACGTTCCTTAAATGACGTAAGTGTGTGCTAAGAAATGATTTTTGAAATTCAACTCCTAAGGAGTTAAAATAAGATCTATATTAAATTTAGAGAGAAGGGGTTAAATTTGAGAGAAAAGAAATTGTTACCGATTCGCTGTTTTTGCCTTCGCCGTCGCGGTACTGGTACGACACGTCTTTGGTGCCGGGGCTCCGCTTAATTCCACTGGTCCGATGTCGGTGACAGTGTACGCTCGGCTTTTTGGGCAATTCATCAATTCGTGTACGCTCGGCTTTTGACGTGACAACGTCTTATAAATTGGTTAGCCGGGTGACACTTCAAGAAACGCGCTCACGTTATGCGCTTACAATGAGAGCGAGTGAGAGGCACGCGTCCCTTCTAAGAGCGAGAGAGACAGACATAAAAAGTGAAAGGCATGCGTCCCTTCCACTCGAAAACATTTTACCACTCAAAGTCGTTGTCACGTAAAACTTTCGCCCGTATACCGACTTTACAGGCAACCAATTTTTTTGGGCAATTCAATGTCATCAGCCGTCATGTCGTCGTATTTGTTTGTTATATCTTTTCCATCTGAGACTTAAATATAGTGAAAGAAGAAAGTCAAATTTTGCATTAAAAAAGAAATACTTAGTCGGAATATTTATATTTGAAAAATTGTTAATGACCTAGATAAATTCGAAAACTGAATCAACGCAAGCTATAAGGCAAGTTCGAGGTTTCGCTTCCCTCTTTTCCGCACTGTACACACACACGCCACGTATACGGCTACAATTCATACATCATTAAATGTAGTTTTACCGGCCAGCAGTGAGCGGGAAACTGGCTGTCCTCGTCGTCACACCGCCAGTAGTTGAAAAATCATGCAATATATTTCATACATTTATGCTTCCCCGGCAGCCAGGCCAGTGGCGATTCCGGCGCCATACCGTCGGGCCGGGTGGAAAAATAAAAAGAAAAATATCATGTTTTTACTTGATTTATCGTTTGCTACCCTGATCGATTATCGATATGAAGCATCACTATTATACTAGCTCGTTTCTGGCTTACTTTTGCTTTGTGACTTTGTTTGTGTGTTTCTTGCTCTCTGTCAATGGAATTTAGATTGAGTTATTGTTATTTTATTTTACTGAACACTGTTGTGTATCATTTGTAGTTCAGAATTGAACCATGGGATTGTTACAGAGATTTTGTTATATGAATAAATCCATTAAAGAAAATGTGTGATCAGTGGTAAAAGAATTAAAGATAATGCCGACATGATGAAGCTTTTATCGCTGGTATTTATGATTTCGAGTGTCGGCTTACCTCAGATCTTCGCTGAAAATGATAACTGCACGAGGACCAATAGTCGCGGCGACTACAAGCTATGTGTTCGTAAATTATCAGAATCCCTGGCATTCAAGTTTAATGAAATAGTTTTAAAGGAGCTCGGCAGCGAGTACTTAAGCCACATCGAAAAACACAGTGCGAATAAAATAAGTCGTTATCAGATATCTGACAATGATACTTTGCACGATATTGCCGATAAATTAACTCACAAGCTTTCTTCTGCAAAAAATATTCTCCGAGATATGAAGAATATCACCAGCAATAATGATACTCCGTCCTTTACAAACCCTTGTCCGTTCAATTCTATACGTAAGTCAGTATTTATTAAAAATTCTAATGTTTATAATAGCTTCCCGATGATGGACCAGTCAAAAACAAATGATAGAGTCAAAGATTTGAAAGTAAAAAGACAGTATTTTCTATCACATATGGACTATGCAACTGATAGAGACTGTACAAGCATGCCTCACTCAAATTTAAGATATTTGTATCATACAGTTGTGCATCCGGATCCTAAACTTGTTGTGTTTATAATTGATAACAACATGAATGCAAACTCATTACAACATGCTGTGAATGTAGCAAAGGAGACAGCATATGCATTGCAGAGTGTAGACTATATAGCTCTAAAGATGACCAACACAACAGACTTTTTCAAATTCGAGGACACATGTAGCAGTGACGGTGCTTCTGACTTAGGAAATGCAACTGACAACAACAAGCTGCTATTGAAAGAATATCTATCAACTATAGACGTAGCGCCGATAGGTGTACCTCCTTTTATTATCAATGAACAGCTAAAACATCTACTCACTCTAAAAAACCTGCCGAAAGATAAACTGTTCATTTTCTTAACAGATACTAAAGTATTAAAAAATGATACATGGCTCAAAATGTTTCCAAATTCTAACGCTGAAAGTAATACGAAGTTTGCCATCGGCCTGATATATGAGAACCAAGTTGATAAGAATAGCTCATTGGGAATATTACACATTGACAAGTGGCATAACCATTCTAACAATCACTCCGTTATGAGAGTCCATATCAATGATAGCGGAGTTATAGGACAAGTGGCTTCAGCTTTTATATCATTATTGCCTGGAAATTATCACAGCACAAAGTTAAGAGTGGTAGGTCCAATATGGGAAGCCACAGAAAGAGACTTCATGGTGTCTTTAGTGCTTCCAACCAGTAAAGGAGTGATGGGGTTAGACTTGTATTGGTCTGATCTAGCTGAAGACATTGTTTATTTCCGAGGAGTGAATGTGAAAAAGAGGGCTTTTGTTATGGATTATTCAGGTAAAGTACTCATGCACACATTTTTCCCCCGCCCTGAATCTGCATCTGAAAAAATTAAGTTCACAAATTTAGAAAATATTGAAACATACGAGTTTATAAATGAAGTAAAAAGAGAAATGTTGTTGAAACGTTTTGGCAATGTTACAAAGACTGTTGCAGACAACACCTCTATCACTTACACCTGGAAATGGGTTGAGGATTTGTACATAGTGTGTATAGTATCAGAAATTCCAGAACATAATGTTTTTAATATGACAAATGTCTCTTTTACAAGAAATAACAAGGATATTCTGTTTCATAGGTTAGATTTGATTCCTCCTAAAACAGGCAAGATTTGTAGACATTTCAAACAAGTAGCAACCATTGACCAAGGGACAGTTTATCTAAGTCCTTCTAGTTTTCAGTCTCCATTCACTCATTTGTATGATATGGGGGATGGTCGGGAGGCGGTAACTTACATGCAGAATTATCTTGCCTATTTAAAGAATGTTGCATATGGCCTACTCTCAAATCCTGGCTTAAAAAATGATATCCAGCAAGATGTGGGATTTTTAAATTCTATTTTAACATTTTACAAGCGGCAGCATTTACATGGTCAATACTCAAAGTACATTGTTAGGAGGTATGCTGTTACCGAGAGTGGTGTATTGGTGATGTTCCCAGGAACTGTACTGGAGTATGATTATGAGCCTGTAAAGAGGCCGTGGTATACCTATGCATTGGAACATCCTGGCAAGGTTATCCTCACTCCTCCTAATTTAGATGTAGGAGGTGCAGGATATATTGTAAGTATTTCATATGCTATCCAGAGACCCTTTTATCCTACTGTGATAGTTGCAATGGATGTCACATTGGGATTTCTTTACAAAATACTCATTGATAGCTTGCCCCTATGTGCAATGTCTTATGTCAAATGCTTTATTATGAACAGTAGAGGATACCTTGTATCTCACCCTGGATTAATGGATCCCAATAGCTCTGGCCCCATAGAACAGCAACATATCACACATAAAGAGTCCATGATAGCTATTGATATGTTGAATCATAAAGGATTTGCTACAAAAATGTTGTGTAATAACTTTTATGATAAAACAATACAGAGATTTTATGAATTTAACACTTCATTACCAAATGTACTCTCAAACGTAGTGTCCGGAGATCACTGTGTGCACTACTACATAGCAGCTATCCCTGGTACTAATGCTTTCATAGGTCTAGTGAATGCATCCTGTAGTGTAGGAGCATTCTGCCCCTGCAGCATGGTGGACCGCCTCTGTCTGAATTGTAACCGCATGGAGCAAACTGAATGTGAATGCCCCTGTGAATGTAATTCAGAATTATATGAATGCCCTAATGCTAATGTGTCTAGATTTAATCAAGATATTCCTCTTTGTGGCATGATGCCAGAGAATAATAATCACAAATCCCATTTCTTTAATAATGTTGCAGAAACTTTAAATACTTGTTTCGACTTTCAATGTGAGAGTTATTTGATGCATTCAACTTGCCTTGGAGTGTTAGGTTGTGAATGGTGCCAAATAGACGCAGATGGGAGGACACCATTGTCAGCTCCATTTTGCACATCACAGTCGACATGTTTCAATGGTGTCTTGGGCGCTGTCACGCCCTATGGAGAAAGTACCTCTGGTCACGTCAACAGGGATGCTTTCGGCAGCTACTCCACTATTGGGCCAGTAGCAGGCTGTATAGTTACTGTTAGTTTAATTATAGCAGTCGCCGTATACTGCTATAAACAGAATGCTACTTCAGCTAGTTGTCATAATTTGTATGTGGACGGCCCGGCAGAGACGTGGCACGATGCTGATGTACAAATGAGTCACTTGCAGTCTGATGATATGCACGACCAATCCGGCCAGGACAAACTTTTGCCGGCGATGGAGATTGATGCCCCTATTTCTCCCTATAGGGTTGTGACAGGCTATAGGCGCGCGCACACAGCTGGTGGCTCAGATCATGGTTATTCTACTATGACTCCCCATGAGGACTCTGAAGCGACTGGTTTCTCTGTGAATGACCCAATCGTTTTGTCAGATGACACAAAATCCGACGTGAGTTGTCCACTTCCAGCTAAAATAAAACCTAGACTAAAAGCCAGTGATTTGAGTGTCACGGCCTTGCCTTGCGGAAAGAATAGTATTATTGCTTCTGTCACTGTCCACAGACATATGGAAGCATCATAACATTGTTGACATAAATCTACCTCTAATGTACATAGATAATTATTACTTTGTCACTTACTATTGTGATATAACTAATGTGTACGACAACGGTTTACTTTACTTAAATATTTTTATAAGTAAGGACCAAGGCACACAGAAAACGCTTGAGACAAACTGAAAGGGAGCTAGCCTCTTCTATATTCATCAGAAATTTCTCATATATTCGTTTAATTTTGAGGCAAAACCTAAGTGTGTGATAGCTAAGCCTCTTCATCTAAAATCAATTTTATAAATAGTATACATTGAGTAAATTTTAAAATACAAATTAAAGGCATAACTACTTTTATTGACGTATATGTTAAAAAATAGTAGGTAGATTTTGGTATTGTCCCATAAGATATCAATGGTTAGAAGTCGGATCAACCCGTTGCGCAATTTTTAACTGGGCATGGCAATTTTAAGACTAAACTCTTTTCGTTTAAATTAGTGCCGTCGCCCTTATGCGAATGTTCTACTGAAAATCATGAATTCGATCAAATAGCACACTATGTTCTCTGGGAGTGTGATCATTGGCGGCGGGAGCGGAACGGCACGTTGAATTCGTTGCATGCCGCATCCTGGGTAGTATACTATTATGATTTGGTAGTAACAAGGGAGAATTACCAAGCGTTCAGACTATTTTGCAATTCATATTATCGGAATCAATGTGTTAGGTAACAACTCAATGACGCGATATATACTTAGGGTACCCTCTTAAACAAAGCCACTTTATTCCGGAAGTAACTTTCCCATGAAAACACTCTTTATCAGGCAAACTACTGTGTCAATCAAAATTCTGTCCGTTGAATATAAATACATCCTAGAAATTATACAGCGCCATTTAGTCCCAAAGTAAGCATACCTTGCAACTATAGGTATTAAATAATATACTATTTATAATAAAGCACATAAGAAGATACGAGCTAACTAAAGCCACCATTGAATAAAAAATCATAAATCACAAGCGATTACAAAAACGAAAATTATAGAACACTATTCTCACAAAGCTAAGTATCCACAAGGCAAATTACGCAAAAAAAGCCAAAAACGACCATTTATAACAATTTATACGTCAAACTTTCCCCCATGACATTTTAAATACCTACATATAGATAGGTGAATATCACGGCAGTAAAAATTGGATACAAAGCGCTTACTCAATACCTACGTATACATGCGTAGGTATTGAGTAAGCGCTTTGTAAGCTGTACGCAAAGAAAGGAACGTGTACACACAGGAAGGTATTCTATCTACTACTTCAATAATTGCTATTGAGGTTCATCATTCTGTGAGGTGGAGGTACTTCCCCAATGGGGCAGCTTACAAATACAGCTTTTAAATACTTGCAATAATACTATACTCTACCTCTCTTTTGCCAGAGCCTCTTTCGCTAGTTGGCAGGATGCACCACGTGCAGGTGAGGTTTGCTTTGGCTTTAAAGATCGTGGTGACGTTATTTGATGAAATACTTCATTGTATTTGGGGGATTATACGGTTCTAATAATTTTCGTTTTTATATTCAGTGGTGCCGCTAGTTAGCAACTTTTTTTAAAAATTATTTTTACTTACATAAAATACATGGAAAACAGTCGGACC
This sequence comes from Hypsopygia costalis, assembly GCA_937001555.2. Lineage (NCBI taxonomy): Eukaryota > Metazoa > Arthropoda > Insecta > Lepidoptera > Pyralidae > Hypsopygia > Hypsopygia costalis. Next base: position 21,540,361 of record OW443338.2, on the reverse strand, counting down.
AAGATAATTTATTATAACTAAATTTTCGCACGCCCCGTTGTCGCTTACTAAAACATATTTTTAAATGATCGCACGCTCAAATGGACATTCAAACAGATTGATTTACATTTTTTGGCTGGAATTACATACATCGTGATTCCGAAAGGCGAGATCTGTCGCTTCAGTATTTACCTTTTACAAATATTGTCCTTTCTTCCGAAGAAATTTTCTGTGTGGCTGGGGCTTAGACAGTATCAGTTTTACTGTTACATTTTGGTGCTCTTCCTTTGTGAACACAATTATTGTTATGCTTAAGTATAACTTTCATGGAATAGGTTTCCATGTTCCCATCACAAATGTCTTTGGGTTCCCTATATAATTGTTGTGAATGATCGATTGATTGAAAGCATGTATGATTTTTTACAAATTTGTATGATTTTATGTATATGTATGTACTTATATTTTTAACTTAGATGACCTTAGTTGTAAGATTCATGATATGAAATGACATCACAATAAATATTTTATACCGTTGCCAAATTGTAGAGAAATCTATAGGCAGAATAAATATGGTTGTTGGACTATACAGGTCGTATTATTAATATGTGGAACCTACATTTTTTTATAGGAGGCGCAGTCAAAAAATCTAAAAAGCCAAAACTTGTATACACATAATGATAGCAGTATTGTAATTTTTTTTAAACAAACTTCTTTGGTAAATGTGTCGTTGTTTGTATATTGTTTTTTAGTAGGTAAATATTTCATGGAGTTCAGAACCCATTTGTTTGGCCTGATAATATTGATCAATGGTGCAGTGGTCTTACGTTACCACTACAGAGTTCTGTGCTCTATGGTCTTTAGATTTATTGACTGCCCCTTGTTTTAATGACTATTGCTTGTAAGTTTTAGACATAGTTGTATAAATGTGCCAGTGCCTATTCTATTATAGTTACATGTAAAACGTATTTCTAAGACTGACTTTGATGTTGCATTTATTTAAATGTATTAAATTCTTTTTGTAAGAAATATTGTTTTTTAATTTATTTGTTCACCTCACGGAAATTAAATGGAAACGGTATGCGTTACATATGTAAGGGACCATCCATAAATTATTACATCACACGTTAAGGGGAAGGGAGGGGGTCGACGAAGTGTGATATTGTGTGACAAGGGAGGTGGGTGGATCCTAACTCTCGTGACGTGACATTTCAAAATCCATTAAAATGTAAGTGTTAAAACACGAACTTTGAGCTATTAACGAAAAACTCAAAAATATTTGCAATTCTAGATGTAAAATTGCTAAATATGTGACGTCACACTAGGGAGGGGAGGATTGTCACAAATGTGACAAGGACGGGGGGAGGGGTAAAAAAATCACGAAATTTGTGTGACGTAATTTATGGATGGCCCATAAGGTACCAAGCGTGCCAAAACTTACCCAGCAAGAGTCGGTACCATCCACCCCGGTCGTCCAGCCCCGTTAACGGGGCGGTTGGGAAAAAGTGTTTCATCGACCCCGGTAGTGCCGACCTCGGCGTCTAACGGGGTGGCTGGCACTGATCAAGGTTCATCTACCCCGGCGTGGTTTTTAAAGGGGCGGTTGGCACCGTTTGAGTAGCATACGCCCCGGTAGTGTTCAAAACATTGAGATTAAAATAATATTTTATATACATAAAATATGAACTGAAAATAAAAAGAAATTTGTATGCAACAATCAGTTTTTATTATTGGTATAAAAATACAATCAAACATACACTCATGGACAAATTCAGAGGAACGCAAACAAAGGTTTATTATCTTGCGTACTGGCCTCATACTTTAGTAAATGTATTAAAAAAAGAAAGTTTTGGAATTTTCTTTTTTTTCGAATTTCATTTGTTTTTAGGTAATTATTGCGTAATAATGTGCTCTTCATAGGTACTGCGAAAAATTTTGCCAACTTCTGAATTTAAGTTTATTTTTAGGTTTTGTTTAAATTTTTGCCCCGCGTTCCTTGTGCCTCGTCATAAGGGTGAATGTTTACTGCAAATAAACTGAGAATGCCAGATCCAAATGCCACTCAAGTTGCTAGGGCTGTTACTTTAATTGAAACTGGGGACACCTACAAACATGTGGCCCAAACATTACGAGTATCAAAATCTGTGGTACACCGGGTTGTCAAGAGGTATCGGCAGACCGGACAGTATGCGAGACTCGCAGGACAGGGATGTAAACGGAAAACTGTAGCCAGAGACGACCGGTTCGTCGTTACCTGCGTACTCAGAAACCGAAACTTGACTTCTTCTGAAGTAAGAGCAAAGCTTTAAGAAGTTCGAGGGGTTACAGTAATCACACAAAACTGTGAGAAGAAGACTGAAATCGGCTAGAATAAATTCACACTTGCCTGCCAGAGACCCTCATTCTTGCCAGATGCCATAGAGTAGCTCGAGTCAATTTTGCTCGAAATCACGAAAATTGGAATTAGAAAGCCTGGAGTCAAGTTCTATTCACAGATGAGTCCAGATTTTGCCTGAAGCCAGATAATGGATGGATTAAAGTGTGGAGACGCCTGGGAGAGAGGTACGCTCAGTGCAACATCATTGGAAAAGAGGCATATGGTGGAGGGTCAGTTATGGTATGAGAGGGTATTTATTCGGGGGCACTTATGGAACTCCGCGTCATAGAGAATGGGTCACTAACAGCGGCACGATATGTAACCCAGATTTTAGAAGAAATTGAAGTGCCATTTGCCCCTTTCCTAGAAGATGGATTCGTTCTTATGCAAAATGATGCTCGCCTGCATACCGCGGCCGTAGTTGTTGAATATATTCTAGACGTTCGATCAATGCTATGGAATGGCCAGCGTGCTAGCCAGACTGCCAGACTTAAACCCCATAGAGCATGTATGAGATAAGCTTGGAAGACAAATTAAAAATCCTGCCCCCGCTAATCTGAGAGATCTTAAAAACGCATTACAGGAAGAATGGAATGCAATCCCTCAAGATTTTATTCAAAACTTGATTAGGAGAATGGAAAATAAAAAAAACTAATTAGTAAAAACTAATTTAGTATTGCCCCCTCGAGATTTACGAACAGCTTCCAGTCTCCTTGGCATTGTCCACGTTATGGCATTTTTTTTTATACTACAAGCGGGCGGTAGATAAGCATACGGCCCGCCTGGTGTGAAGCGGTTATTAGTAGCCATATTAACGCTCACAACATAAAATATCGCTCAAGCGCCGCCACCCCCGCTGCCAAAGCAGCATCTCCTATCTTTCTGGTGACTTCAATCACTTGCAGGAACACAACAGCCCTCAAGGGAATTGTTATTTGGCTGTGGTATTCTTTAAGGTGGAGGTACATTCTCCAATCGGGTAGCTTACAATTACGCTCCCTACCTCTCTTTTCGCCAGAGCTTCGTTTGTCAACAGGGTGCACCGCGTGCAGGTGAAGTTGGCTTTGGTTCAAGGATGGTGATGAACCACTTACACCCCAAAAAAAAATACTAAGCAATTAAAAAAAAATGTTTAAAACTGTTTCCTTCCAATAACATGTATCTTTTTTTTATTTGCTTAATTTTGACCGTTAGATCGTTTTTTTTTCAACGTACATTTTTTAAATTATCGTATAATAAGCAAAATCCAAATAAATAAATTTAATTCTCACAAACATCCATGATATTTTGCTTTATACAAACAAATTTTGTGTACCTCTAAATTTGTTCACGAGTGTATATTTAAAAATTCTTATAAAGAAACATAGTTGTCTTGATAAAAACAGACAAACAGACCTAGATATAAACCCAATTAAATTATAACTCATTATAATAATAATAATATGTAAATATTACATAATATATATAATTGTGTTATATAATAATGGGGTTTATATCTACTTATGTTTGTTTTTATCATGTCAACTATATTTCTTTATAAAAAAATAAATATATTTTTATACTCTTAATAAATACTGATTGTTGCATAGAAACTTCTTATTATTTTCAGTTTATATTTTATGTATATAAAATAATACTCTAATCTCCCTATTTTATACACTACCGGGGCGTATGCTACTCAATCGGTGCCAACCGCCCCTTTAAAAACTACGCCGGGGTAGATGAACCTTGATCAGTGCCAGCCACCCCGTTAAACGACGAGGTCGGCACTACCGGGGTCGATGAAACAAATTTTCCCAACCGCCCCGTTAACGGGGCCGGACGACCGGGGTGGATGGTACCTACCCCCCAGCAACAGGCAAGCAATGAATATAATACTACTAATAACTTCGTGTTGTAATTTGTTTAATTTGGTCACAGTATAAATAATAGTACTATGTATAGTATGGCCACTCCCTCTCTCCTCTGAGTCAAGTCTAGGACAGTTTGTATGGCGCTAACACGCGCACGCTCATTCGCGCTCTGCACAGACGTCATTGTTTATGTAGTAGTAAACGACGCGACATTTGTATGGAGTGGCCGGGGTGTTGTTTGTATAGCATTGTGTCATAAAAACCTAAAACAGATTAAAGATGAGCAAGTTATGCGACTGATAGAAATTCATACTTAGTTAATCGTTCGGACTCATGTCTAAAGGCTTTTGTCACCAACATGTGTTGACAACGTAAAAGTTGGCAACTTTTTTTAGGTGGAGACTCGGCTTTACAGAAACTTTCGTCACCAACACGCGTTGACAACATAAGGCTCAAGCCACACCGGAATGGCAGCGACTGGCAGCGGCCGGCAGAGGCCGGCGTGTCGGTCACAGTAGGTCGCGTCACCGCCGGCGGCCGCTGACGGCCACGCGCTCCTGAAACCTCCTCCCGAACGCTCTTCAATCACCAGAAAGTCTACATTCGGCGCGCGGCCGCCGGCAGCGCCGCGCAGTGTCGTGAGGCGCCGCCATCGTCCTCGGGCAGCCGCGGGTCGAACCGCCGACGGCCGCCCGTGGCCGCGCGGCCGCTCGATTCGCCGCGCGAACTTTTCAAGCCATGCTAGTCTTTTTTGTATGTAGATAAAGTTTAAAATTATTTCCCACTGAAAGTGCTCGCCGCGACGCTGCCGGCCGCTGCCATTCCGGTGTAGCTCGGCCCTAAAAGTTGGCAACTTTTGTTTGGTGGAGACTCTGCTTTATATTAGGTTGGGGAAAAAGTCTTTTCGTATTTTATATGAAAATTCAAAACATTTTTTACTAAAGTTTATTTACATTTAACTAAAGTATGTAGGTGCCATTTTGTTCGATAACTTTTTGCCATCTTGTAGGTAGAGACATGATCCCATTACTATAGAAATTTTGGGACTTCTGTTCAAAAAACCACGACAAGTGGTTTTGGCAGTCTTCTCGTGATGTTAACCTGACATTGCCTAAAGAATTCTGAAGAGACCGAAACAGGTGGAAATCAGAAGGTGCAAGGTCAGGACTATACGGCGGATGCATTAACACCTTCCAGTCAAACTCTCTTAATTTTTGCTGAGTGGCTAAAGATGTGTGAGGTCTAACGTTATCATGATGAAAAATCACACCCCTTCTGTTAATTAATTCCGGCCGCTTTCTCTCAACTTTTTGCTTTAATCTCATCAGTTGTTCACAGTAGAGTTCAGAATCGATAGTCCTGCCTGGCGGTAACAGCTCATAATGAATAATGCCCTTCCAATCCCACCATACACACAGCATCACCTTATTGCGGGTTAACCCGGGTTTTGCCAGAGTCTGTGAAGCCTGACCGGCCTTTGATCACGACCTTTTTCGCACGTTCTTGTCGTACATGATCCACTTTTCATCACCAGTTATAAGCTTCTTCAAAAACGGTTCGCTTTCATTACGTCGTAGTAAAGAATCGCAAATGAGTACACGGTTCATTAAGTTTCTTTCAGTGAGATCGTGAGGCACCCAAATATCGAGCTTTTTAGTGTACTCAGCTTTTTTCAAATGCGCCAAAACTGTTTTTTGGTCAATTCCTAATTCTTCAGCAACGTCGTAACTACTGATATGCTGATCTTGCTCCACTTTTTCAAAAATGGCATCCATTTTATCCGTAACAGGGCGACCAGAGCGACGTGCATCTTTCACATCAAAATTTCCTGATTGAAAACGCTTAAACCAAATTTGTGCTACTCTCACAGACACTGCACTAGATCCATAAACGTCACAAATTTTTTTCGCAGCTTGCGTTGCATTTTTACTTTTTTTGTAGTAAAATTTTAAAATGAATCGAATTTCTTCATTAGATTCACTAATCTTGACAGTAAAAAAAACAAATGAAAATCACACATTTACCTAATTTGAATTTGGAATTATCTTTTTTAAAATTTAAACTTTTTAAAGATATCAAAACCTGCCAGATACAAATGGTATAACCAAAGAGATTTTATTACAAGTTCATACATACTAAAATGCGAAAAGACTTTTTCCCCTACCTATTATATATACTTGGTCTGTGGTTCTCCTTCTACTAATATTGTAAATGGAAAATGAAAAACGACTGGCCCAATGGATTTGGATGAAAAAGACAGAATGGGTTATGGATTAAGAGAGTAGGTGATTTTTTCTGGTAGTATGTTCTCGCGAACGGCATCTAATAGATAACCGATAAATAAAACAAGTTTAATATTTCAAGATTTATTCTAGTGACCAGTGATGATAACATTTTTTCAAATGTAGCAACGTATTGGAATCTGTCAAATGAGGCCCACGTACGACACCAACAATCAGTTGTAATTGCTGATTTTTCATAAGAAAAGCACTTTGCGATAGATCAATTTTATGTAACTTGAGATTGCATTTTTCTTGCAAACAATTCCTTGGATTTATTATTGGAACCGACGCGGCCCAGTCACAAATTGCATTCAATTACTGTAGGTACCTTGATGACCGCTTCGTCTGACTTGATTTTTAGTACAAAACTTTTATTTTTAATTTTTAGAAGAATTTTCCCATGTGACATAAAGTGTCACCTACTTTCAATTAGCTTACATTATTTTTCTTACAATAGATGCTAAATGTCGCTGGGCATGTTTCTTAGAAAGGCATTTGCTATCAGATAGCGTTACATTAAAAGCAAAGCTCGTATGATGGAAACTGGACAATTGATATTTTGTATAAATGCGTTTTTTTGTGTTTGTGTATAAATACATAATATGATACTTAGAAAACATCCAGACCAAAACAAACAGATATGTTCATGTTTACACATCACACGAGTATATTTGTCTTGTGCGGGGATTGAATCCGCGACCTCGGAGTCGAAGTGGCCATTGCTAACCATTCGACCACCGAGCTCGTCATAATGGCGGACTTAATCCCATCAGGGATCTCTTCCAGTCAACCACAGATACTATTTATCCATGTACGCGGGGTAGAATCTAGTAATGAATATTAACACTTAATTACACCATGTAAATAAAAATTCTTCCCATTTGACAGATTCAAATATCAAAGTTCACTTAATATAACGATCGGTCTGTGTGGGTAGTCGAGCCTACGAGCGTGTGCGGGCGCGGTGCGGCCGCGCGGCGCGCCGCTATTCGTCGTCGAAGCGTATGTGCGTGTGCGTGGGCTGCGGCGAGGCGGGCGCGAGCGCGGCGGGCGCGGCGGCGGCGGCGGCGTGCCGCGCCAGCAGCCGGCAGCGCCCGCGCGCGCGCTTGCCGCTGCGCCCGCTCGCCGCGCGCGACCACTGCTCCTCCTCCTCCGCGCCGCACAGCACGCGCGACATGTTGCTCGAGTGCTTGCAGTACTATAAATAAATTAATATTGACAGACAAATTACACAGCGCCATCTAGCCCCTAAGTAAGCGAAGCTTGTGTTATGGGTACTAGACAACTGATAAACATACGTAAATACATTTTTTTTTTGTAAATACATACTTATGATACATAGAAAACACTCAGACTAAGACAAACAAACATGTTCATGCACATAAATGTTTGTCCTATGTGGGAATCGAACCCACGAGCGTTGGTGTCGAAGCTGCATCATTGACCGCTACGCCACCGAGCTCGTCAACAATCATATCAATATAGTAGTTTATGAAACTGTTGCATAATAAGGGTTATTAAAATACGAGTGTGAGTTTATAACATGAGCCGAAGGCGAATGTTATAATAGACCATACGAGTATTTTAATACCTAATTATGTGCAGTTTCATACACTACTTTATCTAATCTCATGAAATATATGATAATAATATTTTAAATACAACCATGAAGTTAATTTAACAGCTATAATTCCTACATATCCATTTGCAGATCGAGCAAACATGGGTAACTCAGTAAAATTTCGTGCGTTAACCCAGTAGCGCTAGCGCAGCTTACTGCGCTGGCTCACTGAGTTAACGCAAAATTGCGCCATGGCGCAATGAGTTCGAACGCGCTTCCGGCTGCTAAGTGAGCTACGTAGCGCACTGCGCCACGGCGTTGTGTACCTATGTGCGCGGCACTGAGCTGAGCGGCGCATAGCCGCGCACCGCGTGCCTTCGCGCGTGGTGCGCTGGATGTGTCGGATTGTTGACTTTGACATTTGCGTTGAAACTGCGCCGTGCGCTAACACCTTTTGAAAAAGTGTGTTAACACATCAGCGCAGTGAACTGTGTTAGCGCAATTGCGCGGCGTAGCGCAGTGTTACCCATGTCTAAGATCGAGCATGCGTAGTGCGCATGCGCGACGCGCCGCGCGGCGCCGCGTTCTCAGATTATGTAGAAAATTTTTGCATAGTTGCAATGTATTTGCATTGCAACCTGTTTAAAATACCTGTATCCAGGGCTGAAGCTGTATCGAAATGATAAAAAAGTTATTTTACGATACAGTTGTCCATAGAAGAGCTGTATCGAAAAATAACTTTTTAAATTTATCCGCTCTTTTGCCCCCCACGTTGAGCCCCCCGCGCCCCCCCCCCCGCGCAAAAACGCGGCGGAACTATGCCCATTTGTTTTTTGTTCCTACCTGCCCGGCGCCGCGGGTGGTCGGGGCCCCATAAAAACGGTCATTGAGACGCAACTTTGTTATTGAGTGCCTACAAGTGGTGTTTTTTACGTTTACTAAGAACAGCACTATACAATGCCGTCTTTTGTTGTTCAACACTCGACTATAGTGTAGAATTACGATGGTCTAAACATTCTCAAGTGGTGTTTCATAGCCCTACTTGTATTCAAAAAAATACCTTATGAACTAAGGCGATAACGTATAGTTTTTTATTTAAAAATACGCTAGGGAGATAAAACCCGATGTTAATAAACAAAAACCTACACTTACCTAAACAAAATAAGTTTTTATAGCACTTGACACCGGCCCGAACATCTGGCGCCGTTAAGGCGAGTCTCTTAAACCCCTTTTTTTATTTTTTTTCCATTGAGTTTATGATTCTTTGGCCTTAATCCGATAGCTAATATGGCGGAGAAACGAAAAAAGCATAAACAAATGGGCCTGAATGTATGACAGATGAGTATTGTTCAATCTGCCCAAAACTGAACGCCAAACTGCAAATGTCGACCGTAGGTCGACACGGGCAATTCAAGCGTTTCAAGGTCGTGACGTCACTTGTCGACCGTAGGTCGACACGGGCAATTCAGCGGTTATTTTGATAGCTTGTGCGTAAATTATCTAATCTCATACTGAAATTTACACATTAAAAAACTAAACACAGTATCTTAATGACAGTCTTTTACGCACAAGGCATCAAAATAAATTAAAAATAGTAGTTTATGAAACTGTTGCATAATAAGGGTTCTTAAAATACGAGTGTGAGTTTATCACATGAGCCAATGGCGAATGTGATAATAGCATCACACGAGTATTTTTAGACCTAATTATGTGCAGTTTCATACACTACTTTATCTAATCTCACATACAGTTTGGTGTTGCAGATACATGTCTATCATCTCCATCCAAAATTCAATCACACCACTGGATAGATGAAGGATCAAAGAATATGGAACAAGGCGTGCGGGGGAGGGGGAAGCGCTGCCATTTTGAGATAATTTACGCGTACAACACATGGCCGTGTCTATGACTCACCCACATCCCATTTTTTTTTTGTGTGTGAGAAGCTCGATTGCTTAGTTGCGCGTGTCAGTGTAATCGAACATGCAAGTTAAGCAACGTCGACCGTAGCCCGTCCACGGATGCGTTTATCTCGAGCTAATTCGTGCTTCGGAGGGCACGTTAAGCCGTCGTCGCTCCCGGCTGTTGTCATTAGATGACAGTGGCCTTTACTCGTACCCCAGCAGTCGGATCAATAAGGGTCGTTATTCATCTCAAAGCATAGCTTTGGAAAAGAGTAAATTGCCTAGTGGAATATGCGGCTAACTGTTCGCGTGAAAAAATTATACTACAATACAGGTAATTACCTCTTCAGCAGCTTTGGCCGAATCAAATCGTATGATGACCTCCGTTTGTCCTTCTTTGACATCCACGTGCTGAGCGTGGACGTTGCTTCTAATCTGTATAAAAATAATAGATATCAGTACACAAGACATTCGGATCGCTGAATAGGAACTTTTGTTTATACATAGTGGCAAACAAAGCACTTTTTTTTAAGGCAGAGGAAGGCAAGCGAGCACGCTGTTCATTAGAAGGCCAATTCTCACAATTATTTGACGATCGCAGAATGTAAGTTGACCGAATCGAGATTGAATTGTGAATTGACTAAATTGTATATGTACTTGATTTCATTAATTAATTATTATCAATTTTTATTGTTGGCAAAATAACATTCTTAGTTTGTGTACTTTTCGGTCATATTTCGATATAAAACAAGTTACAAATTAAATTGAAGTTTCATATTGTGATACGAGAATACCAAATTTGTGAGATCGATACTGGATCGGAACTTAATTTTGACTACACTTTAGTTACGAGAATTGCCCCTCTGATGGAAAGTAATCACTACCACCCATAGAAATTAGCAACATTAAGGGGTCGATCTGTTGCCAGCCTTTTAAGGGTTTATTTTATATAGACTCTGTTCTTGAAGGCTCCCATGATGTATTTGTTTGGGAACATTGCTGAGGGAAGTTGATCCCACAATTTCATCTTAAAAAGCGTACTGTGGTAAGATGTGATCGATGGAATTTCAATTAATAGCGAGTTGTACGATAGTGGAGCTCAGCGGCAAGTATTAAATCAAACAGCTCATTCAAACACTCCCCATCATAGAAATAAACTCACAAATTTGTGTGTTGGTGGAGTTTAAGATCAGTCACTCCAAATTGGATAATCTATTCAGTTTTCTCGAGTTCTGACTCTGAATCCTCTGCTCAAAGTACTTCTATTGACCTCTGCATATCTGATTGAGTGGAGCGACCGGGACGCATATATTTTTTTTTTTTTTTCTTTTCTGTGTGTATTTGCAATCAGTCTTAAGACTATGAGCGAATCTGTTTAGTGAAACTGTCATGCAGAGTGGCTTCCCACTAGAAGCGCCTACTCATCCGCTGCCCAGAGCTACTGCCGGTCTTCTAGCTCTAGGATATGATGACGTTTTAGTCGTCTCACATAGTGGTCTATGGTGAGTTGGCGAGCAAGTTTGTTAGGGTGATGGATCAACCGTTCTTTGTATTTAGCTGCCAATCTCCGAATTTCCTCTTTCACTGTTCTCATTTCAAGGTGTTCATGGAGTTCGTTGTTGGTTATGTACCATGGCACCTTTGCAATGGATCTTAGGATCTTGTTTTGTTGACGCTGGAGTATATTTATGTTGGAATCGCTTGCGCTGCCCCACAGTTGCAGACCGTATGTCCAAATGGGTTTCAGGATGACTTTATATATAAGCAATTTGTTGTCCAAAGAGAGTCTCGAGTTCCTTCCTAGCATCCAGTATAGGCTGTTGTACTTTAGCTGAAGCTCCTGCTTTTTGCATTGGACGTGATGCCTCCAGGTTAGTTTACGATCAATGTGTAAGCCAATATATTTTATTTGATCGCTGTGGGGTAGAGTATATTGACTCAACTTTACAGGTGGGCAATTTCCTTTTTTGAGAGTGAATGTCACTTGTACTGACTTTGCTGCACTAGCTTTTATTTTCCATTTTTGGAGCCATTCATTTACGTTGTTGAGGCCTTTCTGCAGGTTTTCTGATGCCAGTCTAGGATCTTTATTGCTTGCAAGTATAGCGGTGTCATCCGCAAATGTGGCTGTGGTTATCCCTGAAGTGACTGGTAAGTCAGCAGTGTACAACGTGTAAAGCATGGGACCAAGTACAGATCCTTGTGGTACCCCAGCGTCAATCTCTTTGAAGTCAGAAGTGGCGTCACCCTCTTTGACATAAAATATGCGATCCTCAAGGTAAGATTTGAATATTAGAAAATATGAATGGGAAATATTCTGCTTGATCTTGCACAGCAGGCCTCTGTGCCAGACTTTGTCAAATGCCTGCTGGATGTCCAAGAACGCTGACGAGCAGTATTCCCTTTGTTCTAGAGATTTTCTTATGGCATCGCATACTCTGTGGGCTTGTTCCACTGTACCATGTCGTTCTCTAAAGCCAAATTGGTGATCTGGTATTACTTTGCGTTCCAAAAGGCCTGGCATTATTCTACGAAGTATTACTTTCTCCAGTACCTTGGATAGAGCAGGCAACAGACTGATTGGTCTGTAAGATGTTTTCTCGGTAATTAATTTGCCAGCCTTGTAGATCATTATGATTTCCGAGACTTTCCACACACTTGGGAAGTACCCTATCCGTAACATAGCATTGAAGATGGTAGTGATGAAGACAATGGCTTTTCTCGGTAGTTCCAGTAGTACTTCTTTAGTTATCAGGTCGTAACCCGGTGCTTTTTTACTGTCCAGTCGTTTAATTGTTTTTATGACTTCCGCAGGCGAAACAGGTCTAGGGGGAAAATCCATTTGAAGGTCTTGTTCTAGAATGGGATCAACATATTCCTCTGATGAATTGTCCAGTGTTACATTTGGTTTAAAGACGCTTGTTAGATGATCCGCAAATAGATCCGCTTTGTCCTGATTTGTCCTGGCCCAGTCGTTTTCTTTTTTAATTGGGGGCTTTTGTATGTTAGGCCTGTCGCAAGAGGTAGCTTTCCAGAGCGAGTAGTTGCTGGATGTAGTAGCAGTTAGGGACTCCAACTTTGCTTGCATTGTTAAATCATTGGCATTCTTGACAGCTTCCTTCAATTCTACGATAGCTTTGTTAAAGAGGGCCTTATCCTGCGGATTACGGCTCAACTGCCAAACTCTACGTAATCTACGTTTCTCCTGGATCATGATCTTAATTTCCATAGGTACGTTTGACAGCTGGTTCCTATGTTCCGTGGTAGGGGTGCTTCTCCATGCAGCAATTTGTACCAGATTAGTAAATTGCACTACTGCTGTTTCAACTTCCTCGGCTTCTTTGAGTCTGACATTTAGGTTAAGGTTTTCCTCTATGTATTCTCTGAAGGAATGCCAATCAGTATAACGGTTATATAATCTTGCAGGCCTCTCGACCTCAATTACAGTTGAGCTGGTAGTTAGTAAGACCGGGGTGTGATCAGATGACCCGTCTACACATGACTCAACCTTCATGTACTGCTTGGAGAGTCCTTTGGTCACGAAGAAGTCGAGAATGTCCGGGATCCGATTGTGATCAGCAGGCCAGTTGGTAGGTTCTCGTGGGGCAATTGTGGTCAGGAGATTTATATCAATGCTCAACTTTAGTTGTCTCCCTCTAGTTGTTATTAGTCTCGAACCCCAATGAACATGTTTAGAGTTCCAATCGCCTCCTGCTATGAAGCGATTTCCTAGACTTGAGAAAAAGTGAGAGAACAAGTCTGAGTCTATTCGATGTTTTGGTGGACAGTATACAGCTGAGACATTAAAGCATCCACATCTGTCTTGTATTGCGACTGTAGTGGCCTGTATTTGTTCGGTTTTATATTCAGGAAGTAAATGGTGCTTTACTTTGTCCCGAATTATTATAGCTGATCCCGCATGTCCTGTACCGTCTGGATGGTTTGTAGTGTATATCTGGAACCCTTTGATTTTAACATTTGATTTGTCTGTGCAGTGTGCTTCAGATACTAAGACAATGTCTAGCTTGTGCTCGGCAATTAGTATCTCGAGCTCATCTTTGTTAGGTGGAAGTCCATTAATGTTCCAAGTCGCCGGTCTTAGCCCAAGGCCTGTTAACCTTGTAGTTTGGTTATGAGTGTAGTCATGAGGCTCATTAGAGTACTCATCTGTTGTAAGATTAAGTCAAATTTTTCGTTTTGTTTAGTGAGGAGTGTTTCTAGTACTGTTGCGTTTTGGCTTACATTAGGTATGGAGTTTTCTGTGGTCACTTGACCTGGCGCTTTTCGAGTGACTTTGGCGTAAGAGAGTGGTTCAATTTCTTTCACAATGGAGGGAGACTGTTGGGCTATATTTCTTCGAGGATTTGAGTCCCGAATGGTGTTGTCTTTTTCAATAGCATGTGTATCCACTCTATCCACGCGTCTATCCACTCTTCGGTGACCGTATTTGTTAATCTTTCGGGCAAGTATTTCTCTGTACACCTCACAACCCTTGTAGTTTGCCGGGTGGGAGCCTTGGCACAGGGCGCATTGGGCTGGTGTATTTCTATCGCGCTTTGGACAGTCCGAGGTTTTATGTGCCTGAGCGCATTTCACGCAACGGAAAGGCCTCATGCAGTAATTCTTTGTGTGCCCATATTGCTGACACCGTTGACACTGTACAATTGATTTTTTCTTCTTGGGGTCCTCTATGGTTACAGATTGATGGTATATATATTTGATTTCTTTAGCCGCTTTGTTGTTCTGGCTAGGCAGGAGATTAACAAAGAATGTGGAGGTAGGTTTTTTCTCTGGACCATATCTGGAGTTAATAATTTCCCCGACAACAGTGTTTCCAGTTTATTCAATTTCTTCCTTTATCTCACTTTTGGGTGTTGTGTGGTGCAGATTTCGAATGACGATACGGCAGAGTCGTTCTTCTTTTTTGTTGAATGTGTGACCAATTAGACCACTTTCACGAAATTTAGTGATGATTCCTTTGTAGGCCTCCTTATCTAGGGTGTTAATCCTTAGTTGGTTTCTGTTTGAAATCCGATAGGTGTAAGAACTTTTATCTGCAACAGTTTCCACAAGTTCAGTTAATTTATTGACATCTTCTATACCGTACAATATTATGGGTGGAGGCTTGCTGGTTTTTTTCTCCACTAGTTTCTTGGATGCGGTGGGTTCTTCTGTCAGATCAATTGGTAATTGGCTGAACATGTTGCTGGTGGTAATACTCTCTGGCGAGTCGCCGATTTTTTCCGTTTCGGATTTCTAATGCCTGGTACTCTCTGCCAAGGTGGGGGGCATACAGTGCCTTGTTGGCTTGATGCATTTTGCGTGGCCGCAAACTGTAAAGTTTCTGGGGGTTTACTTCCCAAGGAATTGCTTCTAGGCCTGGTAATAAACAGACCGCGGTGAAAGGCCTGTTGAACAAATTTCTTGCTGCCAGTAGCATTCACTGTAATGGAAGCCTGGTCGCCTACTCCCATTAAGTCTTCGGTAACTAATTTCACACTCTCCAGCCCGGGTACCGGAGAGCGCCGGGGGTTAGCCGGATCGCATGACGTACAATTACTCTCGTTATCTGACATTTCCATTAAAAAAAGGGGGGGTTGGGAAAAAATACTCGTACCACTTTCCCAAGGCAGTACTGCAGCTATTTATGAGGGCATTTAACTCCCCTAGGTCAGCTGTGGCCTTAACAGGTTACTTGACCGCCGCCTGTGACTCGGCGTTGTTGCTCGTTTAGCACCACCCGGGGGACACGTGTAGGGTGGCTAAGGAAAGGTGGTAATTCCTACGGACGCGAGCAACTCCGCCTCCCAAACGCACGCATATATACGCCGGAAATTTATTCTTGGAAATGAATAGGCTCCAAAACCACTGAAGTGAATCTACTCGCTCCACTCAACCTCGTTTTCGGCCCCGTGGGCTAGAATCCGGCCTAGTAACACTTGTAAAAGATAATTACTATTCACATGAAGCTTTTACACAATCCAATCCAATTCATGAGTGATGGGGGAAGCATTGGCATCAGCAATAATTCTATCACAATGGACTGGCATCGTCAATGGCTTGAGGATAATTCAATGCAGTGGACTGTCTATTTACCCGATGCCATTATTGGATTGACTCTGTGGAATGGCTCATTGAATGGTCTTGTGTAAATCTATACATATATAAAAATGAATCTCTATTTCCTTTGGTCACCGCATCACGCGTGAACGGCTGGATGGATTTCGCTATTTCTTTTTACGTTGTGTTATTTATTGTCACGAGAAGGTTCTTATGAAAGAAAAAAAATAAGAAAGTTGCACGGAAAATTAGAAAATTTAAGAAAACTGAACGACCATATTAACTTTTCTAATTGTACCTTTTTGTCGTTTAACAGAACTGTCAGTCAATTCATTTGACAGATTGTGCGAAACCAATTCTAATTCAATATTCATTGTTAAGAAGACAAGACAACGGATCGGCGACCCCTTGGTGTTGCTGATTTCTATGGGCGGTGGTGATTAAATTTGTGACTTAAATTCACTTTCACATTCAAGATGGTGTGATGAAAGTGAATCTAAGCTCTGCGGATTTAGAGTAGTAATGATTTAGATACATGTTCTTATATTTAATTTGTATGACGTTTCTAAGTGGTTTAAAAAGTTCAAGGAATAAAGATATATTGATTTCATTTGATTGCTTTCCATCAGGTGACCCACATGCTCGCTTGCCCCCCGCTCATATATATAATAATAAAAAAGAACGTCTCTCGGGTCAGCTAGTGGTATATAAAAATGTGATGTGACAATGGAGTGACTTACAGTTCTCTTAGTGAGCCTCACGTCCATGCAGGCTTCTGGCAATTCTTCCTTCACGAACACGCCCGGTAATCTCTCTAGTGTTGGAATGTTTTTCCTTTCTTCAGCAGATTCTAAAACTAATAAGTGACATAATTACAGTCAACTTCTTCTTGGTCGGATTCGAAATATCGATCACTTCAGAGTCAGAGAGTTTAAAACTTTCTATATCATAAGATCAAATAAGCAAAATGACCGTGATGCATTAACGTCATGAAAGTAAAACAACCTACGAGTAAAACATTTCAAATCTAGTCTTACTAGAAGAACATCTGAAATTAAAAGCGTCATGTAAGACAAAAGTACTCGGCTATGCGTTATTGTACATGCAAGTGCATTTTATAAATTACTCCTTTATTTTCCTTATTATAAAAGTGACTGGCTTCATTTAGTACTGGCCACTTGTAGAAGTACATATTATGATATGACGTTTTTAATTTTTTTGATTTTGCTTATTTGACTTTCTGATACGGAGCTGTTTAAAAGCAGGTAGACTCACCTTGCTCCACGCCTACGTTCGGCGCGGCAGGTGCAGGTATACTTGAGTATGAGTACCTCTTATTTTGCAAGTCTGCCTTCATTTCCTTCATATATTTTCTTTGTAAGTTCAAATATTTATTTCTTAGTGCTTTCCATTCAGATTTAGAAAGTACTTGAAGTCCCCACAATGCCCCTTTGGGGGCTTCATTTTTGCCCAATTTGATTTTTGCTTTACTTCTTTCTTTTGCACTCCGTTTTCTAGTCTTTTTCTTTGCAGCATCATCTTCTTTGCCTTCATCTTGACTCGTCAATTCTTCTTTGGACTCTGTATCTGCCAGTTTACTTTCCTGTAATTACAGAAGTTTTATGTCAAAAAGGTTGCGTTTACAAAGGTTTTCCCAGAAGACTACAGTATGGGATTCTTCAAGAAAGGCGTAAAGGGGTTTTTACAGAGTTGGTAACTTGTCAGTGATGCCTCTCGTGTCACAAGCATCCATAGGTTGTGATGACTGCTTACCATCAGACAGGTTGTATGATTGTTTATTACCCTAGTTGTATTAAAAAAAAGTTACATAGGAACTTTGATCAATGCGAGTTATACTACAAGAGGAAGCAAGTATAAAAAAAATTGTATTCGAGATATATAGAATTAAGCATCCTCTCTAAGTGATAACTTGTGATGCATTTGAAGGAAAATTTTCTTCCCACATATTTTATAATCTTTTCTGTGATTTGATTGTTACTCAGCAATGGGACACAATAAGCTATCAATATCTGAGAATTATAGATAGTTATGAATTTTGAAAATGTGAAATTATATAATTATAAATTATTAACTATGTAATTTGTTGAAACCAATCTTGTTAAGGTCTGAGCATATGTAGCGGGAACTTGGATGGGCACATTAACACCTGTCATTTTAGGTTGTTATCTACTTGATTGGCAGGTCTTCCTTTCAGTTGCCGTGAGTATGTCAAGACTTTTAAGTATAAAAAAAGAACTGAATAAAATATAACCTATATCAACATCATGATGTAAATATAACAAAGTGGTTCATATAAAGTATGTACGTAAAGTTGTTATTTATTTATTTATTTAAACTTTATTTACCACAATTTAAGGGTACATAGGCGGTCTTAATGCTAAAAGCATTCTCTACCAGACAACCTTTGGGAGTGCAGATATACACGATTTACAATGGTTTTATTTTATTATGTACGTACATAATAAAATAAAATCAAAGAAATAGCAATATTTTAAGGAAAGTTTATTACCAGATAAACAACACTTACATTTGGTGTTTCCACACCTGCCTCGCTCTCCGATACATGCTCCAGTTTCAACTCTACATTTTTCTGCACCTTCTTCTCTTTCTTTTTCATTTTCTTCCTTGGAGGTTCATAATGTTCCCGTTCCTCTTTAGGATCCTGCAGAGGATCTTCTACACTGAACATTTTTATAGAAGAAAGATCCTCCGGAGGCATGCAAGTGGGCAGTTTGCATCCCATTTTAGTAAATGTGCTAATGCAGTTCTGTGCATCTTCAGGCTTACTAAATTCTATAAAACCATATCCCTGTGAACATAATAACATAATTTGTAAAAGTTGTAAAAGTGTCTTAAATAACAAATTGAAATGGATCTATTAGGCATAACAGGGTCTAAATGGGAACAATGTATTATTGATGCGTTGATTGTTGGCACTTGGTGGAACATTGTAATTGAAATACAATGGAAACAATGAAATAAACAGAATTATTTGATAACTGGCTGCATATGAATACAAGGCTCTTTCACTTATATGCGTAATACGTAAATAACACTCTTACACATCTCTAACAATGTTTTAAATATAATTTGTACCAACAGCAATTTTTAACTAATATTAGATTTATCTATTTATTTTTAATTTGTTTTGATGAATACCAGATCAATATGTATAATATATTGAATTGGCAAATAAGCCTTGAAGCTATTAAAAATCTTATGTTACATCTACTCTTCTTTAAACCAGTTGACTGTCTGTGTTCTCAGTTTGAAGAACAAGAGTCTTTTCTTCAAGACCTTGAAGTAGTCACACTGGAACCTTGCTGCTATTATAAGTAGCAAGATTCGGAATATTTTCCCTGTTCAGTAGCAATAAATGTGTGAAAATAATGCTAAATATACCTTTATTCTCCGAGAGTTTTTAAATTTTGGTAGTGAGATGTACGCTACACTACCATAGTTGGAAAATATCTGCTCAAGCCATTCCCGGCTAGCAGAAACTGGAATAGACTCCACATACACCGTCCGCTGATCAGCATCGTACGGTAGGATCGGTGTTTGTCTTTTAACCTGAAACAAAAACAAATTTGTTTGATAAAAAAAGCAAAAAAATTGGTTGCCTGTAAAGTCGGTATACGGGCGAAAGTTTTACGTGACAACGACTTTGAGTGGTAAAATGTTTTCGAGTGGAAGGGACGCATGCCTTTCACTTTTTATGTCTGTCTCTCTCGCTCTTAGAAGGGACGCGTGCCTTTCACTCGCTCTCATTGTAAGCGCATAACGTGAGCCAGTTTCTTGAAGTGTCACCCGGCTAACCAATTTATAAGACGTTGTCACGTCAATATAGATTGAATAAAATATTCCGTAAAATTAAGTATTTTACCTTCAGTTTATCTTCAGACAACTCTAGGAAAGTAGAATGTTTCATTGCTTTAACAATATCCATAATGTCTTGCGTCATTGATCGAATTTTATTAAATTTCAGAAACACATCGATGGGGACATACGGATCGTTTTTTACAAGCTCACCTAGATATCTATCTTTCGTTAAGTTAGCATCGCTAAAATAGAATTCCATTTGTTTCATTATATTCTCGTACAACTGCTTCTTACGATGTCTTACTCGCTTCCGTGGACTATTTTCATTTTTAGGATCTTCTGTTGTTTCAATAGACTCAATTCTAGACATTATTACTAATATGTTTCTTTAAATAACTGGATAAAACTAAAATGTAAGAATTGGAAAATTATCTAAAAATATTTAGAAGTAACGAGCTACGAGCCGGCGTTGCTTAAGACCGACAGACATTCAGTCAGTACTGTCAATGTCAACTAACTGTCACTGTCATTGCGAACTTTCTTTTTTCGTTTCACAATTTCTAGTAATAGTCGATGATTATTTTTGCCATAACCAAGTTTTTTTTTTAAATTTTATATCATATTGAGTCTCCTGCAAGTGTTTTTGTAAAATGTTTCGAAGATACCACTTGCAAGAGACTCAGGGACAGGAATTATGCTGAAAACTACCGTGAGGAATCCACTAGTTCGTATATAACTCATCAGGAAAATTGATAGTGCTATTTTACTTCTGTATTGCACATCTCTCTGTTCACAGTTATTTACCTCTGGCATTTGGATATCTTGCTTTTATATATAGGCGGTAAGGTTCATAACCTATGTTCCATGTAGGTCATGTTCATGCACGACTTCTTGAAACAGTTCAACAGCAGCAATTTAAACACTTTTAATGCAAAGATTCCACTCCAGTTGTAGGGCAAAATTACATAGGCATAGACATATTATAATACACTAATAGAAGTTTCAGAACACAGAAATCAAATGTGCTACTTATGGATAGACAAAATCCTGGGTATGTACGATAAATTCCCAATAAGTACATATAAATTCCGTTATCCTATTACTATCATAATTATAAGTACCTACGAGATGAAAATATAGGGTTTAACCCTTTAACCGCCACGAGCGGATTAATCCGCCAAATATTTTCGTGCCCATTTCGCCAAGGACGGATTTTTACGCTCAAATACCACTACTCAGTAAATCTGCCTTTTTGTTTAATAGCTCTGTATTATATAAAAATAGTGTTCATTAATTGATAAATAGATAATGAAGTTATTATTTACAATTGATTACACTTAAGTTTCTTTATTATAGGACTTAAAATTAATGTCTAAAGTTAAATAAATTACTGATAGTATTTTTAGAAAAGTGTATTGATGTCTAGCGCCACGGCCGGAAAATTCCGTTAGTAGGGATGGGGCATAAACAATGATTGACAGATACAAAAATCCACATAAATCAAACTATTTCTGTTTATACTGTCTTATTTATTATAAAACAAATAAAGCAATTGTTACTGTAGAAATAAATGAGTTTATTTTATTTTGTTTTAAATGAATAAAGCCCAAAACTGTCAGTGAATGAACAAAACTGAATTGACAATTCCCATCCCTAGTCTGCATGTTTTTGAACGAATGTTTTATGTATTCCTGTAGCCACGAGCGGAGAAACACGCTCGCTTCTGACGTCATAAAAGAGTGCCGCCTTCTGGAATTTTCCATTAGTGTTGTGCTGCATTATACGTGTTTCATAAGTGTCATCGATACAATTTTCTTTATACGCTTTTGTTTCATTGCTTTACCAAAATACTTACTAATACAAGTAATTTTTCGAGTTATGGAGGTAAAATAGGTACCAAAATGGCTTGGAGGGACTCACTTTTTTTTATTTTTTTTATTTTATAATACGTCGTGTGGCAGACAAGCATACGGCCCGCCTGATGTGAAGCAGTTACCGTAACCGTATTAACGCTCGCAACATAATATATCACTTGCGCGCCGCCACCCCCGCTGCCAACGCAGCATCTCCTTCTTTTCCGGTGACCTCACTCACAGGAACACAACAACCCTCAACGGAATTGTTATTTGGCTGCGGTATTCTGTGAGGTGGAGGTACATTCCCCAGTCGGGTAGCTTACAATTACGCTCCCTACCTCTCTTTTCGCCAGAGCTTCGTTTGTCAGTCAGCAGGGTGCACCACGTGCAGGTGAAGTTGGCTTTGGTTCAAAGATGTTGATAAACCACTTACACCCCAAAATTCTCAGTGATTATTTCGACTAATAGAGGGTTGAGATTTCGAGTAATGGAGGTTTTGGTGTTTGAAGGGAAGGGAACTGAGGCCCAATTCTCGTAATAAAATTCTCAACGGCATCGTAACGACTTCGCCCGCTCCCTCTCTGGCACGTTGTAAAATAGATAAACCAAAGAGGTACGAGACCAAGTCGTTCCGGTGCCGTTGGGAATTTCATTACGAGAATCGGGCCTCTGAACATTTCTGCGAGATTTAGAGGTTTTCGACTTATCGAGGTTCGACTTATAGAGGTTCTACTGTGTTATAAATAAAATTATTAAATTACAAAGTAACGCTTTCCATATGTTAAGATATTTAAATTAAACTGTAAGCGTTCGAAAGAGATGCATTTCCAATATCGATATATATACTGAACATCTCTATTAGTTGTAGGTATTTATTTATCGTTTTACTGTGCCTGGCGCTGGGGGCACGACAAGTGATATTAAGTAAAGCGTTTAAAAGGTTGATTTAAAAAATAATATATATCTATGCTTACATCCAAACTTATTTTTTTTTTGACTCTTTACCATATTTATTGTTGTAGTGCTCAAAGTTAATATCCATAGCGGATAGTCTTGCAAGCATGCATCATTGCAAGTACCCTACATACAATATTGTACCTACATATTTCAACTAAACCGAGACAAAACACTAGTCTTGTGCTTAATCGGACACTCTTAGGTGCGCACTCTAATAGTACAGTCCGATTAATGTACTATTACACCTTAATAGTACTATTAGTACCTATTAGTACTCAGAAATTTAGCCGACAATATAATCATGTGATCAATGTAAATTTGGTAATTACAAGCACTATACAGCGCTTATAAGATTTTATATGAATAAAACACACGGCGCTGAAAGCGATTTATACCAGTGCAGGGCGCTTACCTCCTATCTCGCTTCCACTTACGATAACATTGCGAGACGCTATAATCTTTGTCTCTCGGACAGACCACAGACAGACAAGTGTTTCGGGCTTGGATAACCTAGTACACTGTACGAATAGTCCGATTAGTCCGAATAAGAGTTCGCGTTCGGTAACGTTTCTTTTAGTACAGTGTCAAGTACCGTCACCTATTATTACATCGTACATGTACTACTTAAGACTACAAAACACTAAAACTAAATGCAATGTGAACTGAAAAAGCTTGGGAGCCCCTGATTTTAACAATAAATTTTAAAAAGCTTGATCAGTCGCTGAACGTAGCGATTGAATATTTACGGGAATCGAAGCACTGGCCTTGGTTTCACCTGCCCCTTCAAGGAGTTTTCTTCATCAGCGATTTACAACTCCAGTGTAGATAGGTACCCCTGCACTAGACACTTACACCGGGGAGTGGGGAGCGCTCCTACACTGTGCAGTGTGCACCTCACCGTGACCTCTGCTATCGCGTAGGAAAATTCAAAAGCGTGTATAGTATACCACTCTTACATCAATCATTATTATTATATCCATGCGTATTCGGAATGTTTTTCCTGCGCTGTATATCGCTAAACTACTATTCCGAATGCATTTATTAGTTTCTATTAGTCAGTAACTCACTATTTCGTAATATTTGTAACTAAGTACACTTTGCACATTTCATATTTTTTTAAATAATTATTTATATGTACTTGGACTGATACACACTCCGCACCCTCTTTGGGTATTAGCTAAAATCAGTATGTTGCTTATGGACCATTCCCTCTGAGCTATGACATGACCCCTTTATATTGCTGCAACACACACCTACAATCAACTATGTGTATTTTGTTATCTATTGTTTAAGCTTATAATTGTACGTGTAGCTGCCGTAATTCGAAGAAACTATCTATCTATGTAGTAAGTACCTACCTGTACTGCCAGAACATTAGCCGACGGTCAGCAAGTTACCCACGAGGAAAAGTTACTGACATTGACCGTTGTTCTGACATTGACCAGGTCCAAGCTTTTGCTAACCCGTTTCCACCAGACAGTTTCAGTGAGACACACGAGACCCTAACAATGAATTGAGCAGCGTGGTCGAGCTTCGATTGAGCAGTGGAATGAATATGGTCTGCTTATTCAAATAGTGTACATAACCAGCTTTGAAAACGCTTCACCAAGTGCCAACAATCACCAGTATCAACATAACATAACCAGCTATTACTCCTCCTCCTTTACTGGTTTCAACGACGATAAAAAGAATAAGACTATCCATGTTCATACAAAATACCGTATACCGGAATTTAGTTACTCTAAAGAAAAACAAAGGTCGATATGAGTCTCAAATTAGATTTATGTAATTTGATTAGTAACAAAATCAGTACACGACACGAAGATTCAATTTGTTCAACTATGCTTTTCTGTTTTAATCAAAAATAGCTAGATGGCGCGCGAACTTTTATCACCCTACCACTACCTATGTATAAGTATGTACAGTGCTACAAACTTATCTGACCCGGTGGCCAAATTTAGAACTAAAGCCGCCATCTTGTAATGTAGTATTGCCAGGTACAATTAATTTACTTACCGCGTATGCACATTCCATTGAGGTGTATTTTTTTAAATACATATTATCTTTTTCTACACATATTTCATTTCTTACAATAAAAAAATCGTCAACGAGTTGTTTCTGTGCAATATTATAACTCTCTAATATGATATAATAGCTATGATCGCGACTTAACGTGGTGCATTTTTAAAACTAATCAACAAAAAATAGAAGGCAATTGATATTTAATTGAAACACCACACAACACCATTAATAAGTATATCAATGCTATTATTTTAATAGTGTATATATTTCTTTGATTTTTATATTTCCTCTAAAACGGGCGGCATTTCGTTTAATAGCAACACTTAAGTCGATCGTACCGCCCCCGCCACCGGGCCAGATAAGTTTGTGGCACTATAACACTGTTTAACAAAAAAAAGGTGGCCGATGAGAGTTTTTTAAAACCTCACGTTCCGTTTTACGTACCGATCGCATGACACAAGAATTCTTATGTTTTATTTTATATAGAATGAATTATTGAAATGAAAAAAGCTTCATGCAAAAATTACTGTTATCAATCTATGCACAAAATTTTAATATGCATTATCAATTACAATCGTAGCATGATGATTGATAAATTAATAATAACAACGATCTTTCGTTTAAAATTCTGTTGCGTAAATTGGACTTTATTGACACGGCGCGTGAAAGTTTTCAACTTTTTCTCTCATCTAATGGCAGTACAATCTAATGTCCTGGTTATCTATTGAAAATGTAGAATAAATATCTATATTCCAAAACTCCACACAACCACACAACTTTCAAAAACTCCAAAAAGATCGAACTGTCGAATCAACGATTTCGATGATACAATATGTAAAATTCATTGATAAAACTGGAAAAAATAAGTTTATTTTATAATGAAAAACAAATACATAGCTTAATGATTAAATACTAATAAATCATTTTACCAATGCACGTGATGCACCCCGCTAACTAATAAACGAGACTGGCAAAACACACGTAGGGCACAGTTTATTAATTAGCTACCCCTAGGTAGCTAGGATGTATCTCCACCTTACAGATTACGGCAGCCAAACATCCCTATCGTTCCAGCGAGTGAGTAAGGTCACAAACAAAAAAATCCAGTAGTTGCCGCGTTGACAGCGAAGGTGGCCGTGGGCTACAATATTTCATGTTGCGAGCATATAAACAGCTACGGTAACCGCTCCACACCAGGCGCGTGGTATGCTTGTTTTCACCCAACATTTTTGCATACGACCCTCCTGATAGAAAGCAGTTACCGTAGCCTATGAACGCCTGTAACACCAGGAGCATCACACGCACGTTGCCGACCCTGTAAAAACCTCTTCACACCCTTCTTGAAGAACCCCATGCTGTTAGTCTCCTGAGAAAACTTCGACAGGTAGTTCAATCCACAGCTTGACAGTACGCGCGAGAAAACTTCTCTGGAACCTGCGGTTACACACAGTACGCAACCACTTAGGCTCTAATGTGTGAGGATGAATTCCCTGTCGATGGCGAGCGGTGCGACTGTAGGAGGCCGTGGGCATCACGTCAAACAACTCCTCTGAACACACCCCCTTTTATACAATCGGTAGAACACATTGTATTAAAATGCAAATTACGGTTTTTTAGGAATGTTTCTACTAGATTGCTATGTAGTCTACTACAAAACATTCTTAAAAAACCCTAATTTGTTATAAATAAATTAAAAATGTCAAAATTGGAGATTAGTGATGGTGGACTCGAAATCAGGAACTATGTATTACGAATAGAGTGTTTTAACAAATGAGCTATGAGACAGGTTTATATTGGTAGCGAAATTTTATATTCTATTGCTGTGAATTCGCATTCATTGTATATGTTTTTTAAAAGCAAATTTTAATTTGCTTTTTAAAAAATATTTTTATAACATATGCACGAAATTAGAGAACAATGATATTAAATATAACGTCCCTCGAGAAAATAGTTAAAAATCTTAAGTCCCATCATTCACTGAAATTACAATATTGTGCAATATAGGTATCTAAAAAAATATGGTGACTGTATGAAAAAAAAAAATTGCTGACAATAAGTCAGCCTGAGATATGATAAGATTACATCAATTACATAATATTTACTAGGAGCAAAGATTTCGTTCACAAGTTGCTTTTTTTCTTCGACCGCGGCGCTAGTATGCACAAAAAATCTGCCGCTACTAGCGCCGAAACTAAATAAAAAGAAAAGCATCACCATAAAAGCTCTGATGAGCGACATCTATTGGTAAGGGTAAAATTGAAGAATATTTTTTAGTGAAAATCGTCATTTGTTAACTTTATTATTAGTGTTATATATCAGACAAAAACTATTTTGCGTAATTTTTAAAATTATTTCATGATTATGTATCAAATTTCGTTGAGAAATATTCGGTATTAAATTTTTTCATGTCTTATTGCCAGCACCACCTTGAAATAATATTACTCTATATTATCCTTTTCTCTATGCTGGTTTGAAATTATAGTAAGATCATAGTTTCCAAGATACCGAAATGAATTAGTAAATTAACCACGAATCGTGGTGATCAAAACAATGTCATTTTTACATTTGTTTACAATACATACTTATCAAAGTTTAATAAATAATTAAGTGATTTGTTATCTTCAATCAATGCCTGTCGACGGACGCAGTCTCCAAATCATTTTTTGCAAGCTTGTTCGTTATCCAAATACATTGCTCGTACATTAGTAACCTACAAATTACTAAATTGGACCAAGGCAGTAATGTTTACCACGCACTCTTCCTTAGTCGTTGTCAGAAATACATACATACACACACAGTAGATCGTAGCTCTATTGGTGTCAGTTCTTTCGCGTTCGCGTTTTCATACAACACACACAGTTTGTTTAGTTCATTCAGAGTAATAGTTAGCGGTGCACGTTGCAACACTTTGGACGAATATTCCGATAAAAATGTCGACAAAATACGAAAACAATTCTGCTATATCAAATTTTGTGGAGTATTTAAAAATACCAAGTGTACAACCTAACATAAATTACGGTAAGTTACACTTGTTATTCATTAAAATAAAATCTCAATGTTTTATTTATAAACACAGTTTTAAACATCGTAACGTAAGCCAACATGAATGTTTCGCTGGTGTCGTATGTTCATTCTCGCCGCGCCGCGACTAACGGGATAAACAGTATCAGTACTTCAGTAGTAATCCTGTATGTTAGTCCAGCAATGAGAATGGGACTTCGATCGGCCGGCAGAGGGACAACATAAAACACAATACAGTACAATACGATGTCCACATAAGTACCTATTTTCATAAAAGTAACTTGTAAAAAAACCGTTCAATTTCGTTATTAACTTTTTGTTAACAATAACACTCATAGAACATCTGTGTTAGTTTTTGTTATATGTACTATAGAAGTTGACTTTAAAATTAAAATAATTAGGACCTATCGTATTAATTAAAAACCTAATTAAATGTTGATTTAAGTGTTTTTTTTCGGAGTCGATTTTTTTTTTCGGAGACGACGGAGTTCTAGTTTATTTTCTTCACATAAATTAATTAAATTTTGCTGATATTTTATGAAGAAATAATGAGTGTTTATAGATTCACGAGTCTTCGATCTACCTATATTTCAAATGGCGGTGCTAGTGTGAAACACTTAACAAAATGTGGCCTTTTTTAGGTTTCCACGGCTTTGCGTTATTCCACAACAGTTAGTTCATGTAGTCCGAGGGTATAGTGGTATGGGGTATAGTGCGTAGCTGTCAGTCGGCCACTTCCATGCATGAGATGCATGCTGCATGCGATTGTATTGCAGCTACATTGGTCGTATCATTCGTATCTCTGTCTCTGCGCCTATCCAACATTTGAAACAGAAGGGTGAGAAGGTACTCGGAACTGCCACCTTGTGACGGAAGCACGCAAACTAGTGCAGATCCAATTGCCTGTAAATTTGACTTCCGCAAAAATTATACCTGAATTAATGAACTATCTTACAATTGCGTCATCATCTCTGCTTATCCATATCACACTCGTGTACGCGAGTTAAGTTGGGTCTCCTTGAGTCATCGAGTGTCTTTTTCGAAACATTTTGTAAAACATCGAAATAAAGGCGTGGCTACACCTCATACATAAGGTAGCCTGCAAAACATCGTAAAAAAAAAGAAGAATTTGAATGTTTCAAAAAGAAACACTTGCAGGAGCGGCACTTGCGGCTTTAGAAAACTAAAATTTCGTATGGTTATAGATTTTTATAAAGCGGGGGCTCGTTTTCTCCGAATCATTCTGTAAAACATCGAAACAAAAAGGTGTGGTCTAAGCTTATAAGTATTGCCACGCCTTTTTCTTTCGTTGTTTTTGCAAATATTTAGATAAAACATTTGCAGAAGAGAAAAAACCTTTCAAAAATGGGTAAGTATCTCTCTGCTACATCTAATAAAATCTATAAATTAATACATGAAGCAAAAACTTTGTGTGTAGGTACTTCTTTATACGAAAATTTTTGGCGACGAGAGTATGAAAGACGGAGGAGTATGAAATTTCGCACACATATAGGTAGTTTATATCGAGGAGTGCAGAATGCTAATATTTTTTAAAAAATATGCATAAAAATACATTAAATCAATAAAAAAAAACATTACACACCTACCATGGATTTGACCCACGCACGCATATATTATTACTCTTTTGTTTATTATTAAAGTCTGTGGTCAAATTGAGAATAGATTAGAGTTTATTGAAGTGATTATAGAACATAGACATACATAGTGTTATAAGTATAGTCTTTGACAATAGAACCTTTATTGTAATAATGTTCAAACCACAGACATTAAATATTTGAAATTGAATGTCTGTGGTTCAAACTTATAATTTAAATTAATGTAGTCAGAATAATACTGCACTTAGTATTACTACTTAATGGTACACACACATTATTCAGACTTATTCACAGCCATATTATTAAACTCAAACCTCTTTTTAGGGTTCCGAACCTAAAAAGGAAAAACGGAACCCTTATAAGATCACTTTGTTGTCCGTCTGTCTGTCTGTCTGTCTGTCTGTCTGTCTGTCTGTCTGTCTGTCTGTCTGTCTGTCTGTCTGTCAAGAATTTCTATGTCGAGAATGCGTGGAGGTATCAAGCTGAAATTTGAACTGTATACTCAGGTCTACGGTCCCATGAAGTTAAAAAAAAATCAAACTGCTAAGTTTACGTAGAAAAAAGTTACGGCCGTTTATTCAGCAAAAAACGCATATTTCGACACACTCAAGGGAATCAAAACCTATAGGGTACTTCCCGTTGACCTAGAACTATGAAATTTGGCAAGTAACATCGTTATAGACTACAAGTACAGGAATAAATCTAAAAACTATACATTTGTAAATAGATCTTAAAAAATAGGGGGTCTATATTTTATATAGGGTGTCGAAATTTCAAATTGAAACTACTAGTTCAAATGGGGTATCATATGAAAGGGCTTGATGTACACATTGCAAAATATATTTTATTTATTTTTTTCGACGCATTATTTCTTATTTATAATGAAAAATATCAAATTTAATAATGATACTTCGGAACCCTCGGTGGGCGAGTCCGACTCGCACTTGTCCGGTTTTTTATATCATAGAGGTGTTTTTTTGTTAATAGCACACTTTATCTAAAGTTTTTCAAAAACATTCTCATGTCATTTTCATTAAATAGTGAATATCTATTTATTCAAATAAAAAAGAAATTGGTACTTTGTTCGATCGGTATTTTGTTAAATATGGGTATGGATGCTGCGAAAGCAGCTCTTTGGACAAAAAATCACGAATCGCAGCGTTGAATACAAATATATAATAAAAAGCCTTATGCTCAGTTTGATAGTTACTTTACTTTAGTTTGTAGGTACCTACCGATATGTAGTTAGTATAAAAACATAGGTAACAAACTGATTTTGGTAACAAACGACATCCCGCCAGGGATTTGCGGTGAAACTTGTATTTACGAGTATATACTAAACTTGTAGAGTTCTGAAAATGTTACAGGCAGGTAATAAGACGGCGACAACGACAGAACAGCCCCCTTACCACCATCTCTTATTGCGATTCAATAATTGAATAGATTGCTTATTCATATCAATGAATAAGCGTTCCATTTGAAATAGCATTCTATTCAGTTATTGAATCGCATTATGAGATGGTGGTAAGGGGGCCGATGAGTGAGTCGTCGGAAGAACAGCCCCCTTAGCCAAGTGTAATTCGTAGCGTAACGAACTTAGGATTTGCGGTGAAACTTGTATTTACGAGTATATACTAAACTTGTAGAGTTCTGAAAATGTACAGGCAGGTAACAAGACGGCGACAACGACAGAACAGCCCCCTTACCACCATCTCTTCATAATTCTAATTTGTTTGTTTGTTTAGATTTTTACATATTTCTCTACTTTTGGCGCCCACTGGTAGTGTCGAAATCACAGAGGTTGGTAGCTTTAATAATGAACCTATTACGACTACCTACCTACGGCTACGGTACCCTTGACCGTGTTCGTTCGAAACACACTTGGGCGGTTTTTCTTTTTGACGTGACAACGTCTTATAAATTGGTTAGCCGGGTGACACTTCAAGAAACTGGCTCACGTTATGCGCTTACAATGAGAGCGAGTGAAAGGCACGCGTCCCTTCTAAGAGCGAGAGAGACAGACATAAAAAGTGAAAGGCATGCGTCCCTTCCACTCGAAAACATTTTACCACTCAAAGTCGTTGTCACGTAAAACTTTCGCCCGTATACCGACTTTACAGGCAACCAATTTTTTAGTTTTTTTAAACTATTTTGATTAGATATATATGTACTTATACGACATGTACACGTACATAAGTTTGATAAGCAACAAAGATAAGATTTTTTTATATGTATATAAATAACATGTGACGGATTATTTATTATCTACAAGTCAAGTCTGTTATCTTCATCTTGGTGATACTATAATATAACAGTTAGGTTTTTTTTATCTCGCTCGGCGTTACCAAGTGTTATCCACTGCAGACACGACCTAGGGTCCAGTGGTACTGGTTTTTTTTTTATGTGAGAGGGGGGCAAACGAGCATGTGGGTCACCTGATGGAAAGCAATCACCACCGCCCATGGAGACTAGCGACACCAAGGGGTCGACGATCCGTTGCCAGCCTTTTAAGGAAAATGAAAACTCTGTTCTTGAAGGCACCCATGTCGTAGTTGTTCGGAAATACCGCTGAGGGAAGTTGATTCCACAGTTTCACTGTTCGTGGTATAAAATGTCTTAGAAAACGTACTGTAGTAGATCGCCAATTATCAAGATGATATGGATGGAATTTTAATTTATGGCGAGTTGTACGATAGTGGAATTCCTCCAAAACTCATCGTCCTATATTCCAATAAATGTAACAATGTAGGTGTACCTACTTATTGAATGTCTTTATAGTTTCGTCACCTATCAGATGACCACTGGACTGGAACCACATGAGTAAAGTCTTTACTCGTGTGCTGGAACCCTCATTAGTTGAACACCAATTGAGATTCCAAGGAATACGATACATATAGAAGACAAAATCAATAGGTACCTACATGATTTTTCCTTGCAAATTATTATGAAGCAAAAGAAAACACTTGATATGTTCTGTGATTAGGGTTGCCATCCGTCCGGATTTCCCTGGATTTGTCCAAGTTTGGAGGGCGTCCGGGGAGCGTTTTATTAGTAGGCCTGGATTAAAAGTTTTAACTACCCCCTGCTGCATGCTGGGAATAACCGTCTTGTCACAGAATAAAAAATAGTGCTAGTACTAAAAAACACTGATGACATGTCCGGGTTTTAACATTCAAAATCCGGAGTTCTCACTCATCTTGTCCTGGTTGCTAGCGTTCAGAGATGGCAACCCTATCTGTGATTATGTAGTGGGTGGAGCACACAGAGTGGATGTAGGTACAGCACTTTTAACTTTAAAGAGTCCTGCCAATTCCGACATCATCTTAATTCATCTTCATTGAAAATTCTTGGATCATAACTCATTGTAGTATATGGCTGCAGTAGTGCAAACTGCAAACTGCACGTGAAACAACTCTAGAACATTTAGATAATAAGGATACAGCGAATTGAATGATTGACAAGCAGTAGGTCGCAGATTGTGGGCCTAAAACTAACAAATTGATCCTAGCTCATCCTAGTACCGTGTTGGCTCAATGGAACTAGATTGGATAATGATTCCATTATGTACAGTCATAGTTTTCATTCCCTTTAGTTACATTAGGTATTGGATATCTAAAACGTTCTACATTTTCAATAATACAACTTTTTTGTTTATATGTTTGTATTATTTTTATTGTAATAGAACAATACAACAGTAGTTAAAAGGTTCTGTCTGCAAATAACTTAATAACGAAACATTCTGTCGGCGGATCGGCCGTAGTTGAAAGGTTATGACGTCGTAATCTTCTTTTATCTTCTATCTATTTATTATACCTATAAAAGAGAAAGTATGTATGTATGTTCCGTATAGACTCCGAAACGGCTGGACCGATTTCAACGAAATTTTCAGACAATCATTAGATTGACCCAACAGATAATCCTGCACCCCTGGAATACGCGGGCGAAGCCGCGGGAGAGACGACTGCCGAAGATAGGTTTTGGATTCAGGGAATAATATTAATTACACTGAATAATAAGAAAAATAACATACAAAGGTGATCTAATATCTGTAAGATATCCCTACTAGTTTGTTAGCTTTTGATTGTTGGATAGGAGACAGTGGTCTGATGAGGTACAAGAGATGTAGGTACATTACAACAACATACGAGTACATTTTGAATACTACTATTATTGTTTTTTATGTTTGGATAATTAATGTTAAATTCAAGTTAGCTTAGATTTCCGGTAGTGGCGGATTACAACTACAGAATAATATACTCTACTAGCGGCCCGACCACGCTTCGCTGTGGCTCAATCTTTTCGTTTCCATCCATTTCCTTAGAGATGGCGCTGTATGTGAAAAAAGATTTTCCCGCTTTTCTTTTCAAATTTTTCCAGAATTTTCTTTGCTATAAACCTCAAGGAGCCCGAGATCTTTCCTACGAATGCAAAACCGTGGAAATCGGTTCGTGCGTTCTGGAGTTATAGCGTCAGGAAGGAAAACCCGACTTATTTTTATATAGTAGATTACAACTGCTTAACTCTCGGGCTCTGGCGAAAGAGAGGTAGGGTACAGCGTATTTATAACCTGCGCGACTGGGGAAGAGAATACTGAATACTGCAACCAAATTACAATTTCCTTGAGAGTTATTGTGTTCCTGCGAGTGAGTGAGGTCACCAGAAAGGAAGGATTTGCTACGTTGGCAGCGGTGGTGGCAGCCCGCGACCGAGCTTGTCTGCCGCCCGACATAGTAACTATATAAAACAAAAATCTATTTACACCTTAAAATACACCTTAGATTAGTGATGAAAATAACACAGGAAAAATATTACAGTGTCTGTATCTAAGATAGATTTTTTTAATGGAGGAAATCCTGAAAAACAAATTTCACAATAATCGCCCGACTAGCCAGATTGCTATATCAATTTATTTACCAGCTGAATACTAATCGCGGTATGGTGGTATTTTTGGCGCTGTTTCTGGTGCCGCACAAGACGTGATGCCCTAAGCTATTACTTAATTTGCTTTAAGGCTAAACCGGTACTGCTTATCGGGAAAATATCTTAGCACTGTCTGCTGCCGATACCGATACGCAAAAAGGGTACCTAAGCGAATAACACGTTGTTCAAGCGACACCGGTACAGTGGTATTCTAGTAATGATAATTTACTTGGGTGATAATTCATGGCTCCACTATGTTTTAAAACAGCTAGCTGTTATGTAATGTTTTGCGGATTATACAAACTGGCGGCGACATTTATATAATATACAAAATTTTACATGAACATTATCTATATATCAATACGTGAAGCAAAAACTTTGTACCCCTATTTACGAAATTGCGCGGACGGCTTTATATTAGGTTGGGGAAAAAGTCTTTTCGTATTTTATATGAAAATTCAAAACATTTTATTTTCATTTAACTAAAGTATGTAGGTGCCATTATGTTCGATAACTTTTTGTCATCTTGTAGGTAGAGACATGATCCCATTACTATAGAAATTTTGGGACTTCTGTTCAAAAAACCGCGACAAGTGGTTTTGGCAGTCTTCTCGTGATGTTAACCTGACATTGCCTAAAGAATTCTTAAGAGACCGAAACAGGTGGAAATCAGAAGGTGCAAGGTCAGGACTATACGGCGGATGCATTAACACCTCCCAGTCAAACTCTCTTAATTTTTGCTGAGTGGCTAAAGATGTGTGAGGTTTAGCGTTATCATGATGAAAAATCACACCCCTTCTATTAATTAATTCCGGCCGCTTTCTCTCAACTTTTTGCTTTAATCTCATCAGTTGTTCACAGTAGAGTTCAGAATCGATAGTCCTGCCTGGCGGTAACAGCTCATAATGAATATCTTCCCTTCCAATCCCACCATACACACAGCATCACCTTGTTGCGGGTTAACCCGGGTTTCGCCAGAGTCCCTGAAGCCTGGCCGGTCTTTGACCACGACCTTTTTATGCGCCAAAACTGTTATGTGGTCAATTCCTAGTTCTTCAGCTACGTCGTAACTACTGATATGCCGATCTTGCTCCACTTTTTCAGAAATGGCATCCATTTTATCCGTAACAGGGCGACCAGAGCGACGTGCATCTTTGACATCAAAATTTCCGGATTGAAAACGCTTAAACCAAATTTGTGCTACTCTCACAGACACTGCACTAGGTCCATAATAATCACAAATTTTTTTCGCAGCTTGCGTTGAATTTTTACCTTTTTTGTAGTAAAATTTTAAAATGTATCGAATTTCTTCATTAGATTCACTCATCTTGACAGTAAAAAAAACAAATGAAAATCACACATTTACCTAATTTGAATTTGGAATTATCTTTTTTAAAATTTAATCTTTTTATAGATATCAAAACCTGCTAGATACAAATGGTATAACCAAAGAGATTTTATTACAAGTTCATACATACTATAATGCGAAAAGACTTTTTCCCCTACCTATTATATAGAAGGAGAGGAGTGCAGAGTGCTAATATTTTTTTAAAGTTATGCATAAAAAATACATTATATCAATAAAAAAGCATTACACACACTACCATGTATTTGGCACACATACGTAAAATTAGTACACGTAAAGCTTATACTTTTTTCTAATGTTAATGTCATAATTTAAATTAATTATGGTCGAATTTCGACCACTGGGCGAAGTGGGCGACCACTAGTATGATTAATTGGAAGAAATAGTCGTACTCGTATCTATAAAATATTTTAATTTCAATTAATATATCATTTCAGATGAGTGTGTATCGTTTCTCAAAAGACAAGCAAAGGAAATCGGCCTTACGGTGAAAGTATACGAAATTGTACCTCAAAAGCCTATAGTTATCTTGACGTGGCTGGGACAAGACCAGTCACTTCCTACAATCATTCTTAACTCTCACATGGATGTAGTTCCTGTGTTCGAGGTGAGTTACTATTGCCCCTAGGTTCCTCTCATTATCCTTACTAAGGCCAATTCTCGTAAATATTTTGCCATCGCAGATTGACTCTTGACTGAATCGGAATGGAATTGTGAATTGAATAAAATTATAAATTTGATTTAATTAATTAATTATTATCAATTCTTATTGTTAGTAACAACACATTGTTATTGTTTAATTCTCGGTCATATTTTGATATAATTCCACTTAAAATAAACTTTAAAGGTTCATTGTGTTAGGAGAATACCAAATGTGACATTTGTAATATCGAGACTGGATCCGAGCTGAATTTTGACTTGACGGGAATTGCCCCTCAGATCTACTGTATTTATTGTTTACATTGTACTATCACAGCCTAGATAGCTCTCATTTACTTACCAGTCATCCAATGTAGACGTCTGGCCTAGAGAGAGAAGTCATGGGAGGAATACGGGGCGAGAGGGGAGCGGGGTGTTCCGAAAATACACTCGTTCGGGAGTTCGGGACACGCCGGGCTACATCTTATTGTTTTACGTGTTTAATTTTTTTTATTAAATGATTCATAATACATACATTATTCTATTTTTTTAAATGAATCAGAGAATCTCACAGATTACCGCAGCCAAATAACAATTCCCATTTCCATAAAGTTCTTAGTGTATTGTGCTTAAGGGTTGTTGGGGTCCTGTAACTGTAAGTGTGATATATACCTAATTAGAAAGTCAAAGGAAGGAGTAGCTGCGTCGGCAGCGGGGCGCGAAGTATTATTTTATGTCTCGAGGTACTAACAGCTTCAGATTAGGTAATCGTGCATTGTCACGAGAACCAAATCAGTGGGCCAAATTTCAGTTATGTACAGTAGGAAGTGGATTAAATTTGACTTGCAAGATTTGTATACGGACATTGCGGTGAAACTAAATTAAAGCTTGTTAATTGTAATAACATGTTTTATCGTAAAGAGTTAGGTACTAACTAGAAGTTATTATTACTAAGTTTTGTTGTGAATTTGATCGTCCGCTATTAAGAGGGGACGTTCAAGTTATTAGGTACGTGAAATGTGTAGTTTCGGGAACTTTGCGTGGTATTTTAATTTTTGGACTACTAGTCAAAAAAAGAAATGTATTTAGTATTGCGTAGTACGTACTACGTACGTACGTATATAACTACTACTTCGACTGTGGTATTAGTGTTATGACTACCTTATCATCGTATAACGAAAGCGCGACGTGTCAACAGTCGGGCGCAAACCGGTGCGGTTGCCTTTGAATTAACAATAAGAAAAAGAGGTTGAATGAAAACTGATTAATTCAAAATCTTTTGGTTGTGTGCTTGTAATATCTTTATTGTACATACTCGTAAAAATAAATTTACTACATAGTAAGTTAAAGTACAATATTATCTCTCACAGGGATCTCTTCCAGCCAACATTAGAATATCTGAGTCTGAGTGACAGGAGTATCCTTCGAGTATCTTGTTTCTGTTATTATTACTTAATTAAAGTATTATATTTTTCGCAGAAAAGTTGGACGTACCCGCCATTTAGTGGGCACATAGACGAGGATGGAAAGATTTTCGCCCGCGGCTCACAAGATATGAAATGCGTGGGCATGCAATATCTTGAAGCAATCAGAAAGCTGAAGCAGTCGGGAGTGCAATTAAAGAGAACGTTGCACGTCTCTTTTGTACCAGGTTCGTAATCATCATAATCAACTCTATTTTTGACTTTGACTGCGAAGTCGCGGGCTCGCGGGCTCAATCCCCGCACATGACAAATACATGTCTTTTTGTCATGGTCTATGTGTTTTCTATGTATTTATTTTAAAAAAGTATATATGTACATATATCAGCTATCTAGTACCAATAGTACAAGCTTTGCTTAGTTTGGGATTAGATGACACTGTATAATATGTCCAAGAATATTTATTTATTTATTATTCACAGATGAAATTATAGTATCAACAAGTCATGAATGTTATTTACTTACTTGTTTGGGTGTTACGGTCCAGAGATGACAATGTAGTCCATGTAGGTCACACTTGCGCTTTGTGAAGTAGAAGTACTGCTTCGCTTTATTGAGTACACCCAGTTTTTTTTTTTTTTGCCTTCTTCTCAACGTAATACCAGAACTTCCGTCGCTCGTGATTTAGATGCCAAGAATACCACATAATCTGGGCTATAACGGGACGGGGGCCCACCACTGTGTCTCCTGTGTAGCCAGGATTAACAGCGGCGACCACCAAAAAAGGCAATGCACAATGAAGTCCACTGCAGCCCCGGGTTAAAAGTCAAACACAGTATAAGCAGGTAATAATACTTTTAAAACTTCAACAGACGAGGAGATTGGAGGTCATGACGGCATGATGAAATTCGTCCACACTGACGACTTCAGGGCGCTAAATGTTGGCTTCGCTTTAGATGAGGGAATGGCGAATCCCGGCGAGGAATTTATTATATTTAATGGTGAAAGAAGTATTTGGCGTAAGTACTTGCTGCTATAAATGGTATACACCTGTGTACACATTTTTGTATTGCGTAAAATAAGCTAGTTGACATTTTTTTTTCGATTTGTTATGTACAATAATATAACTATAGGTGAAAGAATTACTCCTCTAACATAAAAACTTAGGATATGATAACTTGAAAATCACAATTTTGGACTATCCCAAAAGGCTACCAATTTATGACATCACACCTTCTTATTTTGTATGCATTAAATTAGAAAATTGTAAGACAACCAAACAAACTTTTGTTTAGTTGTCCTACAATTTTATAATAGTATTTTTTATTATTTTATCAACGGTAATATTTTTTTTATTAATTTCATCCTTTTAAAATGGTCTTTCCCATCGATCTTTGATCGACCCTAAAACAAATCGGACATAAGTTATTAAAATTTTAAGATCGCAGATCGTTCTAGTTTTGTGTATTATACGATACTGATAAAGATTTTTTTTATAATTTTAGAGCATTGACAAGTAGCCGATCCTTAAATTTTCTGTCTCCTGGAAACTGCTCCAGGCTTACCTCT
The DNA here is from genome assembly GCA_937001555.2 of Hypsopygia costalis. Lineage (NCBI taxonomy): Eukaryota > Metazoa > Arthropoda > Insecta > Lepidoptera > Pyralidae > Hypsopygia > Hypsopygia costalis. Next base: position 21,501,121 of record OW443338.2, on the reverse strand, counting down.
AAACAAATATATATGCAGTGCACTTCATATAATGCATATCTGGGGGCACGGCAGTGACCCCACCAAGTCGAGCAAAAAGCGGCACGGCCGTACCATCCTTTTCTCGAAGCACTTCAGGCCTTTTTCGACCCCTATATTATTGCTGCATACTTTGGTCACAGTATAAGTAATAGTCTACGTACATTACGGCTACTCCCTGCCGCTGTCTCTTATCGACCTCACCTCCCTTCTGAGACGAATCTGGAACAGTCTCCATGGCGCCGCTAAGGCATTATCAAGGTAAACAGATGGTGTTTTGTAGAAACACAAACACCATCTGTTTACCTTGATAATGCCTTAGCGGCGAAACCAGTCGGTAATATTAAATATAATAACGTGGAATAGTACAAGTGTTTTATTATATCATTATGATAATAATGTTCCACCAAATGCCAACAATCAACAGTGTCAACTTTATTATGTTGTGTTTTTATAGAAATTCATGTGCACTGCACCGGACAACCTGGCCACGGATCTCTTATGATTCCTAACACAGCAGGTGAAAAGGTACAGTAATTACGTTTATTCTCTTCTTCGCCTTCATTTACTACTAATAAATATAATAAACTAACAGACCCGACAAACGTTGCTCTGTCTTCCTAACTCTGTCAAATGACTGACAATTCTGTCAAATGCCATGAAGTTATATTAGAAAAGTTAATATGGTGATTAATTTTTCTTAAATTATCTAATATTCCGCTTAACTTTCTGTTTTTTTTCTTTCATAAAAAGTTTCTCTATACAATAACAAATACAACAAAAAAATTATTAGCGAAATTGTTCCATCCGTTCGCCCATACATAATGCGATGACATAGGGAAATAGACATTCATATATATATATATATGAGGAATTTTGTGAGTATTGAATGTATTGATGTTTAAATACAGTACGAGGGTCAAACTGAAAGTTCTTAGAAAATCAAAAACTGAGCGAACTAGCAAGTTATTAGTTTTATTATATCTTTTCAAAATAGTGTCCATTCACATCAATACACCGCTGCATTCGATGGAACCACTGAGAAAAGCACTTAGCCCACTCGTCCTTAGGGGTCTCTTCGACGGCCTTTTGAACCGCGCGCACTGCTTCCTCGGTGTTCATAAAAAGTTTTCCTCGAAGTTTTTCTTTTATTTTCGGGAATAAATAAAAATCGCAAGGTGCGAGGTCGAGGCTATACGGCGGGTCACCCAGTCATTCCACATCTGACGTCACTAAATAGTCGACCGTTCGCCTGGCGGTGTGCGACGAGGCGTTGTCGTGGTGAAGAAGGATCCTACTTCGAGGACGTTTCTCCCGAACTTTTTCCAATACAAAGGGCAAACAATTGTTACTGTACCACTCTGCAGTAACTATTTTTTGATCCTCTAAAACAATTGTCGCATAGTGACCTGTCCTTCCGAAGAACGAAGCCACCATCTTTTTTCCCACACTTCGACCTTTCTTCACTTTAGTTGGCAACTCCTCGAAAAGAAACACCCACTGAGCAGACTATCTCTTGGTTTCTGGATCATAACAGTAAACCCAGCTTTCGTCACCCGTAAGTATGTCGAACACAGCATTTGAGTCACCTCCGTTAAATCTTTAAATCATTTCACGGCCCCAATCAACCCGACGGAGTTTTTGGGCCTCGGTCAAATTATGAGGTATCCACCGAGCACAAAGCTTCCTGACCGCTAAATGTTCATGGAGGATTTTATGCACTTGACTCATACCGATGCCTACGCTTGTCCGAATCTGCTGATACGTCACTCTTTTATCAGTCTCTATCATACGCCGCACAACACTGATGTAATTTTCAGTCGCCGTATAAGGCCGTCCCTGACGCAGATCATCGGTGAGATTAGTGCGACCACGTTTAAACTCATTAAACCAGTTGTAAATAGTCGCACGAGATGGGGCTTCATCGTGAAAGGCCAATCGAAGTCTATCATAGCTTTCTTGCTGACTTAAATGATAACGAAAGTCATAAAAAATAATTGCACGAAAATTTTCTCGCGTTAAATTCATGTTGACGTGACACAGACAATTTTCAATTTGCCGCCAAATCGTAAAACAAATGACAAATGAATGAAATACATACTCAATAATATTGGCAGAGTTCCATTTTCAAAATTTAAACTTATTTTTTTATTATATTGTTTACAAGTGGCCAGTTCTAAAAACTTTCAGTGTCGCCCTCGTACGTAACTCTTTCACGGGCAAACTGCTGAACAACTTTGGTATACATTATGGAGTATGTGTGTACCGTGTGTGCTGGATTGACACCTTATCTCGGTACCTAATTTCTTCTCGTGGGGAGGAGCTGCGAACTAATAGTCGTCGGTAACCCATATTCATCTCACTGCTGAGATATAGGGTCTCCCCTTAATCGAAGCGGTTTAGAGCATACTCCACCACGCTGCTCAACTGCGGGTTGGCGGATGTCAGTGTTTTCAAGCCGCCAAAATGCCACTGACTTGGCTTAACGACTATCATCTAATGACAACAGCCGGGACCGAATTAACGTGGCCTAAGAAGCACGGAGGAACCCGAGGTAAATAAATCCATCCATGGACAGGCTACGGTCGCCTTTTCTTAACTTGCGTCACAGTATTACTATTTTCTTGCGTGTTCGGTTAGGCTACACGCGCATCGACAACTAGTAGCTAGCAACTAATAAGTAGTACCTAGGTACCTATCAATAGTTTACATAGTTCCATGTTTGAGTATTTAAACTATTGGCCTGTCCGTAGCGTTCGGCATAAACCTTTTACGTTACTAATTATTTAATTCTATGGAGTACAAAGGGATATAACATTTTTTACATCATATATTGGATTTTTACTCATGTGGCTTTACTATCCATTTAGATTTAAATTACATTTTTCATTTTCTGACACCCGTTTGTTGAAATACGTAGGCATTGCATTTCCAAATGCCAATCGTCCCAGTCATTGGGCTACTGTCAGTTTATCGTCATACCACAGAAATATACTGTGGCAATGTACCTATCTACCAAAGATAACATTGAATAACAGGAAACAACCTACTATTATAATGGCGGCACTACTGGCACAGAATAATATACTCTATATTATTACATTCTAGAAGAAATTTCAACTTGTTATAGTTACTTAATATCTTTGAACTTCCATATCGCACGGTATCATAATATATTATTTACCATGCCTATCGTATCATATTATTATTTATCTAATCTCATACTGCAATTTACACATTAAAAAACGAAACACAGTATCTTAATGACAGTCTTTACGCACAAGCTATCAAAATAAATTTAAAAAGTTATTTTTCGATACAGCCAAACCCCGGCCACTCCATACAAAAATGACGCTTTTGCATGGAGTAACGAAATTACGTCTGTACACGTGCCTATGTTTGAGTGACGTTCTCTAGGGTTGACATTATTCAATTATTAGTCGGACATGTAAGGGGGTGTAAGTGGTTCATCAACATCTTTGAACCAAAGTCAATCTCACCTGCACGGGGTACACCCTGCTGACTGACAGACGAGACTCTGACGAAAAGAGAGGTAGGACATAGCGTATCTTTTAAGCAGCCCGACTGACGAAGTACCACCACCTCACAGAATACCGCGGTCAGTGGGTAGCTTTCGGGGCGACCGCAGTCAAATAACCATTTCCTTGAGGGTTGCTGTGTTCCTGCGAGTGAGTGAGGTCACCAGAGAGGAAGAAAAAAAAACACAGTAATACACTACACTGACTTCAGCCAATATTTACAAAACGCCTTGTATAATTGCCATTGCTCTTACTCAAAATTTTATATTTTCTAATCACCACTAAATCGAATATTCGCCTTCCGAACACTGGTTCGTTGTAATGGTCAAAACATTTCATTCTCATTAATTGTAGCTTTTTACTATTCTTATAAATGCATGCGTAATGATTTGATTCATTTTCATATTCACATGGAACAAACGTAATTTAAAACTAATACCACACGTGACATCACGCACAATAAACATTGAAATGTAAATAAGAAAATTGTAAATTTTAAAAATAAACCACCATAACTCAAGTGACAGCAATGTCACTTCCGCGCGTCTGCGCACTCACTTGCTCTTTGAGACATATAAATCTGCTATCCTTTTCTCATCTCGTATTAAATTGTATCTTGTATCCTACTTTGACAGACATGAATTAGTTATTATGATGAAACTATGGCTGCCACATGCTTTTTAGGTTAATTTATTATTTAATAAAAAAACTGTACTTTATTTCATCCAAAGGGATCAAATAAATTTCTTTTTTTGACTTTCCATGTGTTGAGACATCCATCCACTGCACAGTAACTCCCATCTTTTAAACTGAATGGAGAATAAAATACAAGGGACGTCAATTTGTAGGACGTTGCATCCATTGCGAACGGTTCCAAATCGGTCTCATAGGGGAGGTGAGGTCGACTAGTGAGAGCGGCAGAGAGTGTCCATACTGTACGTTAGTACTATTACAAACTGTGTTTATCTCTTGGACAACTGTATCGTAAAATAACTTTTTTACCATTTCGATACAGCTTCAGCCCTGGATACAGGTATTTTAAACAGGTTGCAATGCAAATACATTGCAACTATGCAAATTTTTTCTACATAATCTGTGAACGCGGCGCCGCGCGGCGCGTCGCGCATGCGCACTACGCATGCTCGATCTGCAAATGGATTTATATGTAAGAATTATAGCTGTTAAATTAACTTCATGGTTGTATTTAAAATATTATTATCATTTATTTCATGAGATTAGATAAAGTAGTGTATGAAACTGCACATAATTACGTATTAAAATACTCGTGTGGTCTATTATAACATTCGCCTTCGGCTCATGTTATAAACTCACACTCGTATTTTAATAACCCTTATTATGCAACAGTTTCATAAACTACTATTACCGTGCTTTGTGTTTCTACATTTTGTCATTATCATTGTCATTATTCTTATTTACTTACATTGAGACCTACATAATCTTGACACTGAGTAAAATAAGTGATGATAATTATTACCCACAAGTAGGCCTGCCATGCGTCCGGGTTTCCCTGGATTTGTCCTAGTTTAGAGGGCGTCCGGGGAGCGTCCGGGCGGGGGGTTTCATTTGTAGTCCAAGGTTAAAAGTTATAAGTCACTACCACTCCCCGCTCCATGCTGCGAATAACCGTCTTGTCACAGAAACAGAAAAAAATAGTACTAATATTAAAAACATTGATGACATGTCCGGGTTTTAAGATTCAAAATCCGGAGTTTTCACGCATCTTGTCCTTGTTGCTAGCGTTTATAGATGGCAAGCTTTACAAGCAATGACTTTAGTTACTATAACATGATTGATTACCAGCTTTTATTTCGTTTCACCGCGGTGTCTTTAATCATATCTTGCATGTTGCATTCGACCTACTTCCCAGCGTCCGATTGAACTGAAATTTGACAAACGCGGTTATCTAACTGCCGCCATCTTTAATCCAAAAAGTCTACCATAAAATTGCCTCTATGATATTGGAGATTAATGAAAGGACTTGAAGAGTGAAACACAGTAAATAAACTTATGTATTAATTTTTATTTTATTCGCAAGTAATAAAATTTGAACCTAATAAAACTTGTCTAATTTTTTTCTGTGATTTTTCTTGTTTTCAGCTAAGATATATTATTGACAAATTCATGGACTTGAGGAAAGAACAGAAAAAAATTTTGGACAGCGATCATAAACTGACTGTTGGTGACGTCACTACAATCAATTTAACTCAAGTATACGTAAGTGCCATTCAAATTAATTTTGTCTTATTTTCGCAACGTGCTTGAATAGTGTAGTATTTGAATGAAACACCATGAGTGCAAGACAGCAACTGATTTATTATTCCACCACCGTCGATATCATGTAAGGAAATACACTATAATAAATGCGGCGAATGCTGAAAGCATGCTCACCCGAGCCTATACAGCGACACGTCACAAGGACCATTTCATTCAATTGTAACGTAGGTACAATTATAACGTATGGAATGATCCTCGTATGAATAAGTGTCGAATATAAGGAAATATTATAGGTAGATACGGGGGCCCACCACACATTCCCACCACTGTGTCTTCTATGTAGCCAGGATTAACAGCGGCGACCGCCAAAAAAGGCAATGAACAGTGAAGTCCATTGCAGTCCCGGGGGTAAAACTACGGCTGCATTGGAGCTCACAACGAATTTAATCAGAAGTAATTAGTAGAAGTAGGAAGCTTTTGGAATTTGACTTAATGGTAGGTAACTAGGTACGTGAAAAATTCCAATCTAATACCAGGGGTCAGATTCTGGTAAAATGTTCAATACGTTACGTTGTCGTTGGCTGCGTTCACATGACGGTTATTAAATTAGATTTTACATGTATATTATTTTCCTATATATTCAACCTTCATTAACATGGGGAACATTCCATACGTTATAATTGTACGTTACAATTGAATGGGATGGTCCTTGTGTGAATTAATGTCGAGTAAGTAGGTATATAAGAAAATAGTAAGGGTGAAAAATTCCAATAGAGTAGTCGTCACGTCGTGTGAACTTATCCAAAGTACTTTTGACATATGGATATCTTGCTCATATATAAAAAAGCTTGGTTTAAACTGAGGGATGTAAAAGTGCAAATAAAATATCGATATATCGATAACGATATATATCGCATGAGCTTGATATCAGTAGGTATATCGATATTTTTGGGTGTCGATATATACCGGTTATTCGATATATCGTTAATTTTTATTGAAAATAGAACAATTAATTAGATCAGACAAATGTACATACGAGTCAAAATAAATTAAATTTAATAAATACCTAATTGTTCTGTTTTCAATCCTATCATCTCAAAATAAAAACAAAATATCCAAATCGTACTGGTTAAAAATTACGGGAATTGGACGACTCTGAAGGATGCGGACTGCGGTACCGCCCATGGTTATCATGACTATGACTTATGAATCTTATAATTGATGTCATAAGAACAAAAACTAAGCACGTTACGAGACGTATTTTTGATACCTTTGTGATGCATGCCCATGCCATGAACTCTTTGCACATGCCTTACGATTCCCATCAGTGTAGTACCTTTGTTTCTGAAAATTTTACTATAAATTGGGGTAAATTTTATACTTTCATATGTGTATAGTGGTCATATACATATATAATTAGATAATTTAATTATTCCAATTAAATAATATAATAATATTTTTCTATACAAATGTGATGAAATACTTAACATATGACATACCTATTAGACGTTATACATGTATTAACCATTTTCACTACAACGAGTTGTTAACGAGTAAGTACTAAGGTTTGACTGACTAATAAGCTTATATATACTTCCATGCTATCCCCTAATGGAATTTGGTAAAATAATGGTAAGTGAACTTCTATCCGTCTTTCATCACAGACCTGGGGGTTATCGCACACGAGTAGTATGTATATTAATTGTGTGAGACACACCAACCCTAAGTAAGTGTCGTTATTTGACACATAGTCATAGACATAGCGTTTAATCATATGACGTTTTGTATCTGGGTTAGTACTTCGATTTAGGACATTTGTGTGGAATTAATGTACCTATAACTGCCCTATAATAGCTACCATGCCATGGATGAGCGAGTACCTCAATACAGAATATGCAAATATGTACTTTATTTTTCTTTTATTTCAGGGAGGAGTGCAATCAAACGTGGTTCCAGAAAAATTAACTGCAGTTTTTGATGTACGCCTGGCTGTTTTTGTTAAACATGATCAATTTGAACAGCAGGTAAGTAGATATTTGAAAATACAACATAGATACCTACTATTTGTTCACACCTGTATTTTTCTAGTGGTCGGTGGTACTCAAGAATACAGCCCGCCTGATGTGAAGCGGTTACCGTAGCCATATAAATCCATGAAATATCGCTCGCGTGCTTACCTCCAATATCTACGCAGATCTAGATTAGTAAAAACAAAATGTGTTTTTTCAGATACAACAGTGGTGTAAAGACGCTGGTCAAGGAGTGACTTATGAATTCGAGCAGAAAAATGCTCACGTGGACTGCACTAAAACAGATGCCACTAATCCATATTGGATTGCATTTAAGGCAGCTGCTGATGAAATGTTTGTATCATATTTGATACATAATTATTTTACTCTCTCAAGCTGGGTCTGGAAGTGTTTTTTCTAAACATTTTGCACAAACATCGAAAAAACAATTGCAGGAGACCCAGGTTCAGGCCAACACATGCCTATATATTTGTGTAAATTTAGCACAATGCTAATAAAATTTGTTAACATTGTAAACTGACTGGGGAAGTACCTCCACCTCACAGAATACCGCAAATAGGTAACAATTCCCTTGAAGGTAGTTGTGTTCCTGCGAGTAAGTGAGGTCACCAGAAAGAAAGAAAGAAATGAAGGCTGGCAACGGATCGGCGACCTCTTGGTGTCGCTGATCTCCATGGGCGGTAGTGATTGCTTTCCATTAGGTGACCCACGTGCTCGTTTACCCCCTCTCATATAAAAAAGAGGTTAAGGTAACAGCTAATGTGCAACAAATATGATATGCAAACTTATATCATCCCGATAATTTAGGGAGAGAATAATAGACAATTTTAAACATTGACTAGAAATTACTAGGGTGATGTAGCATAAATAAAATGAAATAATAAAATATACGCTCATTCTTTCGATTCGAGATGTATATACAAAAAATATAGAGTATATAATAATATGATCAAAGATAAAACTATATGCTATTATAATTATATATTGTATGAAGTAGTAGATAATTAATTTTTTTTTCAGGAAATTGAAATTGGACCGTCGAATTTTTCCAGGAGGGACAGATAGTAGATATATTCGAGCGGTCGGAATTCCAGCCATTGGTTTCTCACCAATGAACTATACCCCTGTACTTCTGCATGATCACAATGAATTCCTCAAAGCTGACATCTATTTGAAAGGCATTGATATTTATGAGAAGATTATACCTGCCGTAGCTAACGTTTAATGAAATAATTGCCTACATTTATTCGAATTCAAATAGTATGTATATGTTTTACGAACGTAATCGCTTACAGACGATCTTACATCATACTTTGTATTGTAAGGTAATTATGTTCATCAATATACCAATATTATTTGCCTGCGAATAAGTGCACATATTCACCGCAAAGATATCTGAGCGTTTCATATGGCTAAATAGTGATTCTGGACCAGAGTTTCTACAAAAATAATATGTAAAATATATAGATATTATAGTAGGGAGATACCTACATAGTTGTTAAATTGACGTACATAATGTACACTATGTTTTGTATTATTATATTCTATATTGTTGAAATTGATGATTATATTACTAAAATAACAATATGATATCGTGTCGTTTTAAAAAGTCATATTTTTCTTTAGAATCATTATAATTATCTACGTTTTATCTTTGTTACATACATATATGTATTAATAACTTACATGTGCTACATTTTAAATTATGTACTAAGTATGTACGAGTAAATATTATGTTAATAAAAATATGTTTTACCATGTGTGTGTTTTTTTTTTTATAATCGACGAAGTGTAGTGTAGTATATGATCTAATAAAGTTTCTCAAACATATTACTGCTGAGAAAACACAATAAATACAAACATGCACACAACGTTTATATTAAGTATTTGAGAGTTTACTTGAGCACCTAAATCTATATTAATATTAGAAAGATGAAGAGTTTGTTTGTTTGGTTGAAAGCGCTAATCTCAAGAATAGCACGAATTGAAAAAATCTTTTAGTGTTGGATAGACCATTGGTGGACAAAAACTACAGGATATTTATCATTAAGCTATGCCATCAATGAAAATTATTATAAAAACGGAAAATTCCCTATAGGCGAAGCCGGAGCGGGTCGCTTGCTGCTATAAATAAATATTTCAGGACAATTTACACAGCGCCACCTAGTCCCAAATTAAGCGAATAGCTTGTATAATGGGTACTAGAACTGATAAATGTACTTAAATATTTTTTTTTTGTAAATAGATACATGTAATACATGACATGTCCATGTTCATGCACACAAATGTTAGTCTTGTGCGAGGATCGAACCCGCGACCTCAGAGTCAAAATGCCATTGCTAGCCATTCGCCCACCGGACTCATCTACTATCGATAGTACTACAAAATTAGTAAGTACATATTGATCTTAACGTAAATAATCAAACTTCTCCAAACAAGCCGATTTTGAAGTGCAAATGATTACCAAAAATAAAAAAAAACTGGACGCGGGATGTTTGAACATAAACGTCACAGCACAGCCTCGCCCGCGAGCTGTGACGGAAGAGCAGTCTTCTTGCAATTTCAAAAGTCATACGTCTGAACTCAAGCATGTGAACGTTGGCGTCCTCCAGGGTTCCGTGCTATCAACAACGTGCTATATACAACTTTTTGTACATATAAATGACCTTTTGCAAATTGGCAACATAAGTAAGTATACTGTTATGCTGAAGACAGCAAGTTATGCCGTAACAACGTATTGAGCGGTTAACTGAGTTGATTGCAGCATCATTGCAAATACACATTATACTAAATTCATACGTAAGATTACTCGTACATGTATAATATTGGAATATCTGAACTAGTCGTCTTCTGAATATAGAATACGCGGTAACAATTCACAATATTCAGATATACCAATTAGATTCAGTTAGAATCTAATTGGCATATCTTTGGCATATTGTGTAATATATGCATAATTGTGGGGTGTAAGTGGTTCATCAACATCTTTGAACCAAAGCCAACTTCACCTGCGCGCGGTGCACCCTGCTGGCTGATAAACGGAGCTCTGGCGAAAAGAGAGGTAGGGAGCGTAAAGCGTGAGTGAGGTCAGCAGAAAAGAAGGAGATGCTGCGTTGACAGCGGAGGTTGCGGCGCGCGACCGATATTTTATGTTGCGAGCGTTAATATTGCTACGGTAACCGCTTCACATCAGGCGGGCCGTATGCTTGTCTGCCATCCGATGTAGTATAAAAAAAATATATATCTGAATATTGTGAATTGTTACCGCGTTATTAGCATACTCATTGGGATTGTACTATTGGCAACGGTTCCGGTTAGACTTAAATAGATCTTTAGGCATGTCGGAAGGAATTATCAAATGTATCTATAAAAAGTTGATATTTTGAAAATATACTGATATCAATGTTGATATAATAATTATTGATATATTGGCTTACTTTTGTAGTAAATTATGTTAAACTTTTAGTAATGTATGAATTTCTAATGAATTTGTTTAGACTAAAATTCATGTACTAAATGAAACTTCTAATATTAAGTAAAGTAAATAGTACTGTTAAATGTAAAAGTATGTACATTTAACAGCAAATGCTATTACTTTTGCGGTTCAATTCTATCGCTATCTATAGATTAGTGAGGGCACTGCTATTGAAAAAAAAACCGGCCAAGTGCGAGTCGGACTCGCGCACGAAGGGTTTCGTACCGTTATCTATAAAAACGGGAAAAAAAAATCACGTTTGTTGTATGGGAGCCCCCCTTAAATATTTGTTTTATTTTTAATTAATTATTTATTTTTAAAGTGAATATATAACTAAATATTATGTGAGTATTTCAAGCGTCTACCTATTGCCGTTATCAATTGCGAGCAAAAACGAGCCAAAAAATCACGTTTGTTGTATGGGAGCCCCCTTAAATATTTATTTTATTCTGTTTTTTAGTATTTGTTGTTATAGCGGCAACAGAAATACATCATCTGTGCAAATTTTATTTGTTTAACTATCACGGTTCATGAGATACAGCCTGGTGACAGACGGATGGACGGACGGACGGACGGACGGACGGACGGACAGCGGAGCCTTATTAATAGGGTTCCTTTTTACCCTTTGGGTACTGTACCTTAAAAAATATCATATCGATATATCGATACTTCGGTATTTTTTCAACAACCAGGAACAACCCTTTCACTGTTTCACAACAAAATCTGTCAATTAACTTTTTAGCGCGAACTTGGTAAGCGAAGCGCGGTTGTGCTTCTAAACATTTTTTTATAATTCAATGAATAATGATATTGATTTAAATTAGAGATAGTGTATTATGGTGCAAGTAATCATTTGAGTGCATAAAATTACTAGAATTTTTTATTAAAAGTGTTTGAATTGGGGCTGCCGAGTCATTCCAAGAAGTCGTGCAAAACAGCAGAATAAATGAACTCAGCTTTACTATTGATTAATACAAGTAGTGTTAGTAGTGGAGGAAAAAGCAGATTCCTGACAATATTTTTCCGCATGTCCCTGAAACTGGGATTAAGAAAGAAATAATACTAAGACGAGCTCTAAAGGACATTCATTCGAGAGCCGTAAAAAATCTGTCAACTGTCAATTAATCAAACGGATCGAATTGAAATTTATTTCAATTTTGTTTTGTAATTTTGTATTACTTTTGTTGTGATTTGTGATGGATGAAAATGTATCGTAAATTCAAAGGCGAAAGGGTTTAATATTTGCAAGAAATAAATTCAAGACTCGGCCAATAACATGAATAAAATTTGTCGAATATGCCTGGAAGAAGGAGTGCTATCATCCATATTTACAAAAAACTTTAATTTATCGTTGTGCGACATGATAGAATATTGTTGTAACATAAAAGTAAGTAATACTGCTTTATTTAATTAGCGACCCGGAAATTCTCTAAATGATAGGCACTGAAAACCACAACAAAATAATAATAATAAAGATACTTATAATGCTTTAGACAAAGCCACAAAAGTAAACTGGGATACAATGCTATTGCATCTTAAATTCGCCTTTTGTATACAAATTTGTATTGTGTAAAATATAGTTTAAATATAAATATATAAATAAATAACCAAAGATCATATTGATATCTATACCCTCTCAACTGTCGACCAGCCTCCTGGAGGTCGATTTCAATCGATTTCAAAAACCGCGCATCTGTCGACCGCCTCCTGGAGGTCGATCTGTCCGGACGTATTTTGAGAGTGTGAAATTAATCTTTAAAACTATACGTGTACAGCTCAAACTTTAACAACGTTTAGGAAAAAATGACAAGGACAGACAGTATCCTCAAGTGCTATTCAACTGGCATCCACTTAACGACAGTTTGTTTATTCAATGGCGCACATGTGTTCGTGAAGGTCACGGCCACCCATTGTGTAGTGTTATTGTTAGTTTTTTGTTTACATTCCTTCAATTGTTTCACGTTTTTTTGGTTTGTAAATAACAGGAGATTGTTAAATTTAACTGTTTTTTAAAATAAACGCAACAGAATTTGCTCCATGACATACAGTTTGAGTGGACGGGTGAAAACATAGCTCATACTACTTTCACCTTATAATTAACATATATTACAAGGTAAAATTGTGCAAAACTATATTTATTCTGTTAGCATATACCATACAAATTTCAACAATACAGTTTTATAAATATCTTTAATACATTTTTTTTTTGTTATCTTTTTTTTAATGCGACGCGGCAATATCGCGAGAGGCCATTTTGGGGGTAACGTATAAAAAATGACAGATGCGCTAAGTAGGTAAGATTTACGGTCGACAGGTGAGAGGATAATATAAAAATGAATCGCTGAATGTGTTGCTAAGCGCAAATCTCGAGAACAGCTGAACCTATTTCCCTAATTCTTTTTTTAGAATATTCCGTGAAGTACGAGGATGGTTCTTACACAGAGAAAAATTAAAAAAATTGCCTGAAAAAGTCTAAAAACAACACTTTTCTATACTCCCATACAAACGATTCGTAATAATACTTAAAAGTCAATTTGAACTTTAATACCATACCATAATGGCGTTTGACAGAACTGTCAGTCATCTGACAGCGTGCACGAAACCAATTCGAATTGAACAGGGCAATGTCTGTTGGGTCAGCTAGTGAGCTAGTTATAGATAATTAATACACTTATTAGGTTACAACCATCTGTGTAAAATATTAAGTTTCAGCAGGTCTGAAACAATCTCTAGAATAAATTTGTGTTATTGCTGCCGGCTTAGTGTTGAATAAATCTAAATTGTCAGCATCTTAAAGAATGTGTGTGTTACTATGATATCTGTAGCATGCTGAGTAGCATGCGGCTGCATATCAGCTGGGGCTTGGTACACAAGTATTGATTTTATTTCAACCCCGCCGTACTATAATTATATTTTTCCAAAACCAAGGCCTTTCTGACAGCAGAGAGGGGTACCGAGAGAGTCCCCCCCCTCTTCTCCCTCTCTTCCCGTCCCCTGCCCCCTCGAAATTGTGGGTGACTAATCTAAATTTCTTCCGTTAAAGTAGTGCAGTGTACATTTCTAGACAGAATTTTTATGAGTATAAAACTAATGATATTTATTGCCTCATGTCTCGTAGTATAAATTGTAGATATATTAAACATTTTTTTAAATTGATTTGATATGATTGATGTGTATATTGTGGAGTACATACCACAGTAGTGTATTAGAACGTACTATGCACATAAGTATGAATGATATAAAACCTGAAATGATTTTAGATTTTTAAATTTATATGTCTATCAAATTATGAAATTAAATTTTTTTATGAACATAATCTATATGTGGCTCTAATTATTTAATATTAGTCTTTGTATACAAAGATAGTAACACAATTTAAAAATTAAATTTAACTTAGCAAGAGATTTTTCACTAAGTGTAGTTAAAGATTGCTGGATTATGCTTACTACTAAAAGTAATGACAGAACATCTCGCAATTTTTAAATCTAATTTATTGTTTCAAAACTATCATGTCATTTTGTAATAAGTAATGCACAGTTGAGTTTTCTTGTGTGCTACCACAAGAAATAAGGAAAAAGGGCTTTATCGATCTGGTTGCCAATGCCAAGTAAGCTGAATGTTTAATAAATACAAATTTATCTATTGATTTAATGTCTGGTCATTAGGAATAATGCCCAATTAATCACATTCTCCATAAAATATATGTTACAGCCAATGCAATAAATTGACAATTATTAATAATTAAGCTTACTTTGCACCACATCATTCATCATCTAGGTTGACGGAGCTCTGCCACATGAGTAAAGAAACGAACAGAGGGAAAGCTGTCTAAGATCTGCAAAATTTGTGCCTATTCTCATAGGGTTGACACCTTTTGCTCGTACAAAAGGATTAGAGGAAAAAAATAAAAATAAATGTACATTAATAAAATGTATTCACACGTACACTAAAGTTAATATCTAAAATACAACGTACTTATTCTAAAAACTAAAAGTAAATTACTAACATCAATAGCCCGACTGGGAGGTACCACACCTCACATAAGACCGCAGTCAAATGACATCTCTCTGGAGTGTTATTGTGTTCCTGCGTCAGGTCATCAAAAAGAAGGATTAGCAGCAATAGCAGCCGGGGTTGCAACGCGCGAGTGGCATTTACTGTGTTGCAAGCAGTGGCGGCTGTACCTTAAGTGCGCTCGTGCGCTGAACCACAATTTCGAAAGATTAAAAATTACATAATATTATTTCATATTTATTTTTAAATTACCATTTTAATACCTATTTATTTTTTAAACATACAAAAACATATAACAAATAAAATATTTCATAATGACGAAACTACATATAAGCTCTTTGCTAAACTATTAAGAGTTATTTTCCCTGTAAACAAAAATCGCCGCTCGCCGAAGCGCACGAGAGCTGCTAATGTAACATATGGGCGACCAGCTAATATGCCTGACGCGTGAAACAAAAGATAGTTCATAGAAATGTACCGAGTATTGGGTCTGTTTTCGTGCGCGCCGCACGGGCTAATCGAAGACATTTTACTATGCCGAAGATTACCGAGAGCAGCCGACGATGTTTGACGAAATTCGCGGGCGGCCATGTCTAGGGGTTCGCTAAAATGCGCAAACAATACCATCGGGTATTGCTTGTATATTTTTTTAATTTTAATAAAAAGGTGATTGAACGTTTCGCTTCATAAAAATTGCGACGCATAGATTTAATGTATAAAAACTAATAAAAAAAAACATGTTTTATGTATTTTTTTTTTTTTTATACTACGTCGGGTGGCAGACAAGCATACGGCCCGCCTGATGTGAAGCGGTTACCGTAACCATATTAACGCTCGCAACATAAAATATCGCTCGCGCGCCGCTACCCCCGCTGCCATCGCAGCATCTCCTTCCTTTCTGGTGACCTCACTCACTCGCAGGAACACAACAGCCCTCAAGGTAACCGTTATTTGGCTGCGGTATTCTGTGAGGTAGAGGTACATTCCCCAGTCGGGTAGCTTACAATTACGCTCCCTACCTATCTTTTCGCCAGAGCTTCGTTTGTCAGTCAGCAGGGTGCACCGCGTGCAGGTGAAGTTGGCTTTGCTTCAAAGATGTTGATGAACCACTTACACCCCAAATTTTTAATCTTATTAGTGAGCAAGTAAAGTGTGATAGTCAAAATACGACATATGTTTACTTTTTCTATTATTGTTCATACACACAGTACAGTAAATAACCATTTTGTCACACTTTTTTTATTTTTAACTTTTATTCGTAAACAACGTGGAGCGCACACAAACACCTATACGTGCAACGCGCAGGCCCTGAGCTTGTCCACTGGCGGAGTCAGTTTGAACCGGTTATTTCTAATCGCGGCGTGTACGCGATGAGCGGCCAGTGGACACGCACACAAGGCCACGCATGCTTGTAGTAGTGTACCTAAACACCGCGGTTGAATGAAGCTTTATCTCTGTTCGTTTCTTTACTCATGTGGCTCTGCTCCTATTTCCGATGACAGAACACAATAAAACCCTAACCTAACCAAAAATCATCTCAAATCTAACCAAAACATGTTTTAATACGTTGACCAAGTACTGGTCAGTATAAATAAACTAATTTATTACATTGACCATAACATATACATTATATATTTATATACAAAACATCGTCGCGCAGCATGCGCCACCATTACAATTTTTTTTTTCTACGAATTCCCGAATTGATATCAGAAAACCAAGGTCACTTTACATTACTACTTTTTGATGCTCTGCACAGTCTACACGAATCCGAAGTCAGAATTTCGAAATTTTGAGTTTCATGCAACGGACGGACAGACAGAATGACTTTTTTTTTTCCAAATCCCGAATTGATATCGAAAAACCAAGGTCACTTTACATTACTACTTTTTGATGCTCTACACAAATCCGAAGTCAGAATTTCTAAATTTTGAGTTTTATGGCAATGGACAGACAGAACGACTGGACGATTTCATAAGCTCAATGAATTTCGCTGAAAATGCTTGTTTCATAGGCTTCATACAGTTTAAATGGATAGATAATGAGGTCCCCAATTACATTGTTTTGATCCTCACAGCTGGGACACTTAGTAGTATATTATTTAAGCAGTATTTTTGCTTACAGATTAATAAAAATGATGGGTTACCAGAACAAATGTGCAGCAATTGTATTTACAAGTTGGGAATTGCATACCATTTCAAGCAGACTTGCGAAAGCGCCGATATACGTCTAAGACAATATTTAGGCCTACAAATACCGGAGAAGTATGTGTACCAAAACACAATATCAAAATTATTTTTCTTGCATTAATTTATTTCACTAAACTAGTTTGCTCAAAGTAGGTTACTTATGTTGCATTTAATAATCTAGCCCTTTTGTAAACACTCTAAGGCCGAAATGCGAATGCAAAAAACATTTTTTTAATTACAGGCATAATGACGCAGCTGTTATGACGGATCCCATTGTAAGTACTTATTTGTTGAAATACAAAATGTTGATGTTACCGACAAACTATATAATTCAGTCAATATATAGAATGCGTAATCATTTTAAACAATGCAGGGCTTGTTTAGGCAATATATAAAAATAATCTGTGTATCTTTAAATATTACAGACTATGTCTAGGTAAATTGCCTAGCGGTAATATATACAAGAAAGTATTATAAATGTCTAGAGGCAATGTATAAAATAATCCAAACTGTGGCTTTATTCCATCAGGTTTATAATGTCCCGGAATACCCTTTTCCTATAAAGTCCCTTCCCCATAATACCCCTTTTCAGAAATGTCCCCTACGTATAAGATCCCTTATCCGAAATATTATTTTCATACTTTGTTGTACGAAAATAATATTTGACTTGGTCAAACCCTCTTTTCCTATAAATAAGATAATTTTGTGACTTCATTTACTTAATTAAACATGTATTATATCGATCTGGACTGGATTGCAAATCCTTATAATATACTTATATTATTTTGCATGCCTACATATTAAAGGCAATTTACAGTTGCCAAACTATGTGACATTTACAATAACGACTATTATAATAACCTACATTGTTTCTTCTGCATATCAATGACTTGCTGCATGTATGCGGCATCCATTGCTATGCAGATGACAGTACCGTAGACGCAAGATACAGTGGTCTATGTAATGTTTCTCGGGATTGCGTCGATGAGTACCGGGAAAAACTTGTGTCTGAGATTGAGACGTCTCTTGGACACGTCTCTGATTGGTGTAGACTGAACTTAGTCCAGCTGAATCCATCAAAGACACAAGTATGTGCGTTTACTGCAAAAAAGTCCCCATTTGTCGTGGCTCCTAGATTGGAAGGTACTCCCCTTACTATTAGCTCCAGCATTGGTATCTTGGGTGTTGACATATCCAGAGATGTACAGTTCCGTGGTCACTTGGAGTGCAAGGCCAAATTGGCTTCTAGGAAAATTGGCATCATCTGTAAAGCCAGAAGGTATTTTACACCACAGCATCGCCTTCAACTGTATAAAGTCCAAGTTAGGGCTCATATGGAATACTGTTCACATCTCTGGGCTGGTGCGCCCCAGTACTTACTCGCTCCATTCGACCGCATACAACGAAGAGCTGTTCGAATTGACGGTGACCCAATGATTTCTGATCGGCTGGATTCTCTCTCTACACGCAGAGATGTTGCATCTCTTTGCGTTCTATATAAATTGTACCACGGGGAGTGCTTGGATGAGCTATTTGATTTGATACCTGCCGCTGAGTTCCACTATCGTACAACTCGCCAAAAATTAAAATTCCATCCACATCACCTTGATATTTGGCGATCTACTACAGTACGCTTTTTAAGGCATTTTCTACCACGTACTGTAAAGTTGTGGAATCAACTTCCCTTATCAGCGGTATTCCCAAATAAGTACGACATGGGGGCCTTCAAGAACAGAGTCAATATTTCCCTTAAAAGGCTGGCAACGGATCGGCGACCCCTTGGTGTTGCTGATTTCTATGGGCGGTGGTGATTGCTTTCCATCAGGTGACCCACATGCTCGCTTGCCACCCTCTGTTATAATAAAAAAAAAAAAAAAAAAAAACGACTGTAAATGAGCAAATAGAGAATTTCATTTCCTTCAATTGCATTCGGCATTCTTTATGGATACGCTAGAAATACATTGCTGTTGTATGCTGAGTGAGTTTGTTTGTTACACTTTCATGTCGTAACTACTGAATAGATTGCAATGAATTTTTGTATAAATCCAGTACAGAATAAATAATAACATAACTTTTATCCCAAAAATTTAGATTTTGACAAAATTACGCGATATCCAACATTCTGACATGCTAAACGTGGATGGAAATTGTATATTTAATATTTTGCCTGAAATTTTAGAAAATCTAAATTATACAGATTGTCGACAATCCTACTTAATATTATAAATATGACAGTTTGTGAAGATGTATGTTTGTTACTCTGTCACAGATACACTACTGAGGAGATTTGGATGAAATTTGGTATACTTAACTTTAATTTTGGTATATAAGGTTATGTTCTGGAATAACACAAGATACTTGTTTGTTTGTTTAAATATTTATGAAAACACCCAGACCAAGACAAACAGACATGTTCATGCACACAAATGTTTGTCTTCTGCGGGAATCGAACCCACGACCTCGGAGTCAAAGTGGCCATTGCTAACCATTCGACCACCGAGCTCGTGATAATGGCGGACTCGGATCAGGGATCTCTTCCAGTCAACCACAGATACTTTTTATCCATGTACGCGGGGTAGAAGCTAGTAATGATAAAAAACTAATATCGCAATATTTTTTTTCAGATACCTATGCACGCTACAATAATTAAGAAATGGTATGTTAGCAAACTGAACTCGATCAACTAAAATTTTAACTAACTTGGAGTCGGACAAGTTAAAATAGTTTAATGTTTTGTTGAAACTTAATATTATTATGTTTATGTTATACACAGTAAGTGCAGGCTGGCTCAAAGGAAATCTAGTACGAATTATAAAAGAAAGCCAGAATCGGAGAAACTGAAGCGTGGTCCAAAACCTAAGCCGAAACATCCCCATAGTTGTTACCAGTGCGAGAAACAGTTCAGGTGTCAGGCGCAGCTGGAGATGCATGTCAGGTACTCATTTCTTGATGGTGTAGATCAGTGTTTTTCAAACTTTTTCATGGCGCGATCACCTAGTTATTACAATTATTTAGGACCCCCTACTCTCTAAAGTTCATAACCTGTATGTATTTTATTATATTACAAACATTAAATCTGTACTATGTATTTTCATAGTTAAGTGTCGGTAAACTATATATAAATATTCCCGAACAAATTACACAACGCCATCTACAAGACAAACAGGCATGTTCACGCACACAACTGTTTGTCATGTGCGGGGCTCGAACCCGCGACCTCAGAGTCAAAGTAGCCATTGCTAGCCATTCGACCACCGGGCTCGTCATTTATATTCAATAAAAATATGTATCCGGGAAATAGTCGTTTATATACAATAACAAATAAATAATATAATGAAGTATCCAAAATAGACATAATAGTCTACGTTCCGAAATGAACATTTTCGTAACAAAATTATCTTTTTGAATGTTTTTTTTTTACAGCTTTATACTTTCCGCGACCTCCTTGTTGAGATTTGGGGACCCTCCCATGAGGTCGCGACCCACAGTTTGAAAAACACTGGTAGACATATAGATTTTGGGCTTTTTGGAAACACTGGCCTTTATTTCTAATGTAAAGTTACGTTGTCTATATTTATTTACATAAATTATTATTTCAGAACGCACACTGGGGACAAACCATTTCTTTGCATGTATTGTCCAAGACGGTTTACACAAAAACACAACTTGACCATACATCTACGTATTCACACGGGAGAGAAGCCATTTCAGTGTGAAGTATGCAGGTAATGACAACACAATTTAGAGCTTGTACTGTGAGTACTAAAAAAATTTGATCACTAATTGAACACTAATTTGACCTACTAATATCATATTATAAATGTGAATGTGAGTTTGTTTGTGACGCTTTCACGCCGAAACTACTCAACCGATCATCATGAAACTTTGTACACATATTCTCAAAGGAAGGACATATGATACTTTTTATTTAAAAAAAAAAAAGTAAATGCGGCTGAAACCGCGGGTGGAAGCTAGTATTATAATATAAAAGCAACTCAGACGATGTAAACCTCTGTCAGTATATGAGGTTTGATTATGTGCACGCATGCATCGAGCTACGTGTTTTTAAACTTTTTTTTTGTTACAGTAAAAGATTTTCCGCCCAAGGCAATCTTCAGGCGCATCTCAAGATCCATACTGGACAGCGAGATCATGTGAGTGCACTGATTTAATCTACTGCAAAAATCATGTGGAGAGATCTCTCACACTTACGAGAATTAGTTCTCACTGGCAGCATGACTATTTTGGAGATCTGTTACAAACAACCCATTAAAGACAAGATAAGTCAGTTTTTTTGCAAGCATATGGCCCGCTACCGAAGTCATCTGAACGCTTGCAATTCAAAAAGCAACAACGAGAATTGACGCAATCATGCTTAAGGGTATTTACATACCTTTATTATTGCCTGACGTTATTTTTCATAAATCATGCAACGCGAATGTTTGAAAGTTATTAAAATGTAATAACGAAAAATGTGTAATTCGTCTTATATATATTTATTGAGACTTGCATACAGAGTAAGAAGCCGGATAGTCGGCGCTCTTTGTCCAATAGTCGCCGTCTACGAAAGTGACGGGATAGTTCGCTTTGCAGACTAGTCGGATCATCTCTAATATTATGTATTTTTTACCTGAGTAGTATAAGTCACCAAACAGTATGCATTCATAATATACATAATTATTTCTAATAATATTATTAAGTACCTATCTGTACCTAAATAACGATATAAAAACTCATAAGTTTGTAATCTTTTTTCTGAAATGAAAATTAGGAAAATAAATTTCAAAAGTAATTGACCTTTTCAAACTATTTGGATTTTAGGCTATAGATATATCCTTTAACCCTTTAACCGCTTTGGTCTGCCCACTTACCACCATCTCTTATTGCGATTCAATAACTGAATAGATTGCTTATTCATTGGTATGAATAAGCAATCTATTCAGTTAATGAATCGCAATAAGAGATGGCGGTAAGGGGGCTGATATATAAGACGTCACGGATGTTCGGCGGTTAAACGGTTAATCTGTCTGCGATGACCACTAACGACTTAGAATGATCAATTTGACTTTTTGTGCTATTGCAGGTGTGTTCTTTATGCAACAAGTCTTTCATAACGTCCAGCGAGCTCACTCGGCATATGACGAAACACAGAGGTGTTAAAAATTTCAAATGTGACTTGTGTGGGGCAGCGTACATGCAGTCGAGAGATCTCGTGAGTTAATTAACACAATTTACATCATTCATGATAAACAAGCATATGACCTGCCTGATGGGAAAGTGGCTATTGCAGCATATTGACTTTGTAATTTGTTCGTCGTAATTCATAAATTATTAGGTATGTAGACATGTATATGTACAGCATACATAGCTCTGTTGTTATATACTGGGTGTATTTCTTTTTATTTAAAATTTATTGCATACAATAATCTACGGTTAACAGTAGAAACAATTTATACAAGGGCGGAGCGGACTTGTCCCTTTATGGGATCTCTTCCAGTCAACTAATAGGGTGTAGTTAAATTTATTGGCAATACTTTCAGGGGCGATAGTACTCATCATTATTAACAACTTTTACTATAGGTGCAATTTTAAAGGTGACAAAAAATCAGCTTTATCAAGCTGTTCGATCAGGTTTCGCGTGCTGCGTTACATACTGTATGTATATACTATACATCGATCTAATAATACTATAGTATGCTTACACAACTACTTTACGAATCAAATATGATTTACCATTTTAAAACTTGGTTGGTACATATTTGATTTGCTGCCATTTTTAATATGTAGGGTTAGAAGCTTTCTAAAATGTTTAAATCATTCTAGGAGCTACAAATTAACCATACATTTTTGGCTACGGTTACAGCTTCACATCAGGCGGGCCGTATGCTTGTCTCACTGTTGACCTCACTAACTCGGAGGAACCCAAAACCCTTAAGGAAATTGTTATTTGGCTGCGGTATTCTGTGAGGTAGAGGTACTTCCCCAGGCGGGCTGCTTACAAATACCATGCCTCTCTTTCGCCACAGCCTGTTTCGCTAGACGGCAGGGTGCACGACCTGCAGGTGAGGTTGGTTTTGGCTCTAAAGACGTGGTGATCCACTTTCACTCCTAACATATCTGCTACGCCAACCAGGCGTTTATAAAACGTTTTGTATTGTAAGTGTATTTTTCCCTTTTCAGAAAGCACACAAATTGAAAAAGCATCAAATCTCAAATGAAGGTAATAAAGTTCAGAACGAAGGCTTCAACACTAACATAGACATTATTGGCATAGACGTAGGAAAGGACGCCCAGCCATTGCCTATAGACCCTGTGAAAGACAGTCACCACCATATACAACATTTGATAAATAATAAACCACAAAGTGACACACATAATGTAGTGTCGGAGCACAGTCATACGTTATTCGATCTTAGAGGGGGAATGAAAGAGATGTACCAAGGGAATAGCACATACAAACATACTAACGAGAGCCATAATTGTGCTGTGTGTGGAGAAGGATTCGACTATCTAAGTGCATTAGCACAGCATCACCTACAGTATCACAAAAACTATGATCCTGTGCAGTTGAAGAGCTATGGTACACAATAGGACTACAAGATTCATATTGAACCTAAAGTGCAGAGCGTTAGAGCTGATATTCTATTGAAGATTCGTAACCAAGAGCGAAACTATGATGCAGTGCAGTTTAAGAGCTATGGTACACAATAGGACCACGGGATTGATATTGAACCTAAAGTGCAACTCGTTAGAGTTGATATTCTATTGGAGATTCGTAACCAAGAGCGAAACTATGATCCAGTGCAGTTTAAGAGCTATGGTACACAATAGGACCACGGGATTGATATTGAACCTAAAGTGCAGCGCGTTAGAATTGATATTCTATTGAAGATTCGTAACCAAAAGCGTCAACCGGACTAGTATTGACTAGCTTTTGCAGGAGTGTCGCCTGATGGATTTGTCTATATAAATAAATATTCCTAGACAAATTACACACGACCATCGAGTCCCAAAGTAAGCAAAGCTTGTACTATGGGTACTGATAACTGATATAATACTTAAATACATTTTTTTTCGTATCGTTTCGTACTTAAATACATATAATACTTAGAAAACACCCAGACCAGGACAGACATGTTTATACACACAATTATTTATTTTGCGGGGATCGAACCCGCGACCTCGGGGTTAAAGTGGCCTTTACTAGCCATTCGACCACCGAGCTGTTCAAATGTAATTAAAACAGTATTATGAAACTTTATTCTTCCTCTACATACAAATGGAAAAGCTGAAAAAAGTAACGTGGAATATAGACTAGATGAGCGGCCACGATGTTCTACGTTCGTATGTGTGTGCATTATTATATTTGCCGCTGCGCTGATGTGGATTAAAGTCACTACACCACTAGTCAAACGCCTTCTCATTTCAGTTATTGATCGATTAATTTTTTCCCTTTGATGAAGAGTTTGACAGTGAGTCTAATTCAGTCACATATGTCGATGTTTTGAGGAAAAGAATAATCGCTGCGGCAAACGAAATAGGGCATTTAATTGACGGTGAAAAATGGACTAAGAAAAAGAATGGGAATAATATGTGTGGGAGGCGGAAAAGTCTTCGCCAATATTCATATATTGGCGAAAACTCCGTTAAAAGAATAATAAATTATATTATGTACTAATTTGCATATTATTTTTCCTTGCTAGGGTCATCATATAAAGTATAAAGATTTTGCCTAACCATGGTAATTTTTTATGAATTCTGCCAGTATCTTAGGCTCAATTTACACAGTCGCGGAATGGAATGGAAGCGTCAATTTTGCCTCATGAAGCGAGAAGGCGTGCGAATTCGCTGGAATGCGAGCGTATTCCATGTTGTGACCAACCCAACCTTTTTTGGCTCGTATTTTAGTTTATATGTTATTTACGATTGACATAAAGTTCATTATGCTATATACAATTTCGTCTAAAAAAAGAAGCTTCCATTCCGCGACGGTGTAAATAGAGCCTTAAGTAGACTGTTATACCTTGTTGGATAGCTGAATATAGATAGATAAATAGCCTGTAGATAGTTTTAAGTATATCTGCAACATAACCTCCCTGGTGGGCGCCAAGTTACATTCGGGGTTCTATGATTATGGGAATAATGGGAAAATCTTCACACAATCTTCAAAAAATCATACTCGAAGGCGTTTTTAAGGTGACTGATATGGTTGAATAAAAGACAGAATGGTGGGACAAGAGTAGGGTGTGGGTGTCTGAATTCGACTAATTCTGGAGGAAATCATATCTTCGCTATGTTATGTAGTTTAATAGATACCGAGTGGGCTGTGGCGAAATAAGCTTATTTCGGCACTGCCACAAAAAAAAAAACCTTAGCTCTTTGACGGAGAGCGACAATTTTTCTCCTTTGGCGACAAATTAACGACAAATTTCCTGTCTAGTATAAATCAAGATCTGAGACCTGGGCTGTGCCGAAATAAGGCACGCGAGTAGGGTGTATGCACAATTATTTTTCGGTTATATAGAGACGTTAGAATAAAATATTTAGGTGAAAGAATTACTTTGATAGCATGATACCTTCTCGATAGAAAATCACATTTTTTTACTTTTCCGGCAACGCTTCTATCTGCTCTGCTGCATACATAAGTCTATTAGATTGTGATGACATACATATTTGTATGGATAAAATTAGAAATTTGTACCATAAAGTTATGTACATATATATTATGTATATTGCGTTTATGCAGATAGTCTAGAAACAAAAGTTATAATTATTTTGCTATTACTATTATTGATTTGTATATTTTTTAATTTCATCATTTTAAAATTGACTTTTTCGCCAAAACTTTGGCCGATTATTCAGACGTAAGATATTAAAATGAAAAATCGCCTTCATTATATTTTTGTGTATTATTATTATATTATTAAATATTTATAAAACTACATACATACATCCTATTTTCCAATTAGAAAAAGTCCAAAAGATTTTTGATCATTTTTCACGCAGAGTAAAATTAATTATAAAGAGACAGCAAGTACGATCAATCTTCAATAGAGAACAAGAGCATACTCAAATATTAAAACAATGGTCTGACAAGCAATCATGGCGGTAGGGGACCAGAGGCCCTACCGCCGAAGCTGAACACGATTCCC
This sequence comes from Hypsopygia costalis, assembly GCA_937001555.2. Classification (NCBI taxonomy): domain Eukaryota; kingdom Metazoa; phylum Arthropoda; class Insecta; order Lepidoptera; family Pyralidae; genus Hypsopygia; species Hypsopygia costalis. Next base: position 21,474,469 of record OW443338.2, on the reverse strand, counting down.
ATCGTGCTTTTTGGTTGCGAAAATCGGAGTGGTATTTATATTTGTTTTAAACATCTTCAGTTAAATTGGTAGAGCACCTCCGTTCCTATCAGCTAAGGTTATTACTATTAGCACAAATATAAAGTGAAGTTAGATTTCCACAATCAAAAAATCCGATCGTAATCGGCTTAGGCGGTAGGGCCTTAGATCAGTAAAAATATCAAATTACAATAACATAATAATTTATTTAATAATCTTTGTACATTAACATAATATTTGTTTACAACTACAATCGAATTTATATTACCTAGCGAATAGGGACCCACGGCTCCAATATGTCGGCAATCTTCTTTCTCTCTGTAATTTGCAAGCAAAGGAATTTCATGAGAACCAAGCAGACTGAAGCTATTTTTTCTTATTCTTAGGGTATGCATATATATGTCGTCAACCCTTATTCATCCCACTGCTGGACGTACAGGTCTCCCCTCAATCGTTTAGGGTTTAGAGCATACTCCACCACGTTGCTCAACTGCAGGTAGGCAGAGGTCAGTGTTTTCAAGCCGACTAAAGGCCACTAACTTGGCTTAACGACTGTCATTTATGACCGACAGCTTAACGCGCCCTCCAAAGCACAGAGAGCTCAAGGTATATAAAACTCATTCATCAACCGGCTATGATTGCTTGACTGGCGTGATCGATCAGACTGCCACGTGTAACGACACCATCGAGCTACTTACCTATTGATCTATATATTCATGTTGATCTATATATATATACATTATATGTTTGGCTCGGATAAGTGTGATTCACCTTTAAACATACTTTTTCATCTAATTTGTTACAGCAAAATATTTGGCTTTTATTAAAAAAATTATCAGCCACATGTTGCCACCTTCCACTGCAACCACAGTACTTCTCTAAAATTTCTTTGTAATGACTCCGTTTCTCTGACAAGTACAGAAGACTGCTCTCAAATAGCTCGGCGTGGCTGTATTCATGCTGCCCCAGAAGGGGGAGAGGACCAAAATGGGACAAGGATATAGATTAAATAGATAGTTAGTAGAGTCAAGAATTGCCCGTGGCACAAAAGAGCCTTAGAGCAACATTGCTGCACGCATCTCTTGCAATTCACCGTGAGCTCGGAGGAGCCATGGGAGGTGGTGGGCTTATTGTGCTCTCAAATAATAGGTACTGGTTATTACTAATTGGTCTGCTTATAAATGTATATTGCTATATTCTACTGCATGTTCACCATTTCCCTTAAAAGGCTGGCAACGGATTGGCGACCCCTTGGTGTTGCTGATTTCTATGGGCAGTGGTGATTGCTTTCTATAAGGTGACCCACATGCTTGCTTGCCTCCCTCTCATATAAAAATAAAAAAAAAATAGACAGAGGGCCCACTCTGAAATGAAAATTCGAAGTTTCGGCTGAAAGTTCAGCATTTTTTTTTTGTAGTGTCTATGAGAGAACAAATATCAATATTTTATAGTTATTTATCCAGCAAATTAGGCTTGTTTGGATGAAAAGTCCAGATCCACCGATCCAGTCAAATGAAATTTGAATCTGTAAATTCAAAAGTTTTAAACAAAACTTCGGGTTTTCACTTCGAATTAGGCCCCCTGTGTTCACTAACAGGGGAAGAAAGGACTATCTAGAATTGCAACATCAATTTTGTTCGTTCTACAAATACATACCAGGTAGTATGAACTCTTCAGGGTGCAGTTCAACATAATGTCTGTAGACAGCATCTTTTTCGGCAAAGTAACTATCACGTTTATTTTGAATGAATGTTAATATTCCTGCCCATGCTCCTACACCAACAATATGCTTCTGAATACCTTAAAATATACAATATCAAATCATGTTGAAGTGGATCACAATACAACTGTTATTATTGTACGAAATCAACACCATGTTTTTGTTATTATGTAATTATTACCGCTAAAAAGAGGACGTCTTGTGCCGAAGTTTATAGCTGCGCCAGTGCCTATACCGAAAAACACTCCTATAATTTGCGGCCAATATTGATTTAAGAAAGGTTTTGTTCTATCTTGGTCGCCTAATTTAAGGAGATCAATAGCAGACATATTCGAAGACATCGTGTTCTGAATTTATTAAATTTTTTTGAAGAAGACTACAAATACTACTTGGAGAGAAAAATGCAAACAGTGTGACCATATCAAAATGTCCAATCTTGCCTTGATAAGCAAGGCTTGCATAGAAGTTGGCCAGAATACGCCAAATTTAATGGCTCCTTTCACAATGGCCCATGATGGACGATTACAGACAAGCACGATTGTGTAGAGGGCGTGATATGGCGTGATTGTCTGTAATCGGCGATCATCGCCGATAATCGGTAAGTTGTCGGTACATCAAAGGAATGCTGGCCCATGATTGTGTGCGCGTCCACACAATCGCCGAAGTGTAGACGTGTAGACCGTTGTAAAGTATTCTGTGGTAGGGATGTGTCGTCGACGGGTTTGCCCGTTTGCCGTCAACGAAACGAGACCGTTTATCCACAACGTTAAACTAGTTTAAAAAACAGTCTAATTTTCGACTGGTTTACGTCGTCGACTAGTAGTGGATGGGTCGTCGACGATTATACAGTCGACGCAACGAGACCGTTTACCGTCGACGATGAACTAGTTTAAAAAAAAACGTGTGGCACTCGAGGACTGCCGCGGCAAAGCTATTGCATTATTTATCAATTTATGCAATTATAATTGTTTATTTGTTTTTTGTTTGTTTGTTTGTTTTTTTGTTTGTTTGATTGATTGTTTGTTTGTTTGTTTGTTTGTTTGTTTGCTCGTTTGCTCGTTTGGCCGTTTGACCGTTTGCTCATTTGGCCGTTTGGCTGTTTACCCGTTTGGCCGTTTGCCCGTTTGGCCGTTTGCCCGTTTGGCCGTTTGGCCGATTGCCCGTTTGGCCGTTTGAAAGTCATATTTGACATTGGTTGTCAAATCGTGTTAGGTTTTATTTTCGTTAAGGAATTTCTTGATTCGGTCGCCGTGCTCAAAGCCCGCGATAAAAGCTATGCAAAAGCTTAAAAAACAGTCTAATTTTCGAATAGTTTACGTCGTCGTCGATAAGACTATTTGTTCACTTAAACGATTGGTAAACGTAAACGAACGAAAATCTCATTTGTCAAGTCACTAGACGAAACGAGACGATCGCGACGCGATGCAACGGTCTCATCAACCAGTTGAAGGATAAACTAGTTTATCTGTGAACTGTAAACTAGTTTAATCGTTCACGCCCAAAAAACAGTTTAAAAAAACGGTTCGTTGATTCAACGCCCATCTCTATTCTGTGGTGTAGACGTCTCGGTAAAAAAATAAAGAGGGACATATTCTTAGTGTTCTGTGCTTGTATCTAGTTCTTTCTGTCACTCTACAAACTGAATATGGTGACGTAAACGAATGAAAAAACTTTTCGCTTCAAACGTATTTATTTATATTTTGGGTGTAAGTGGTTCATCAACATCTTTGAACCAAAGCCAACTTCACCTGCACGCGGTGCACCCTGCTGACTGACAAACGAAGCTCTGGCTAAAAGAGAGGTAGGAAGCGTAATTGTAAGCTACCAGACTGTGGAATGTACCTCCACCTCACAGAATACCGCAGCCAAATAACAATTCCCTTGAGGGTTGTTGTGTTCCTGCGAGTGAGTGAGGTCACCAGAAAGGAAGAAAAAGCTGCGTTGGCAGCGGGGGTGGCGGCGCGCGAGCGATATCATATGTTGCGAGCGTTAATATGGGCCGTATGCTTGTCTGCCACCCGACGTAGTATAAAAATAAATAAATAAATAAAAAATAAATAAAAAAAAAGAACTTTAACAAAACATTTTACAATTCACAATTCTGTTTTTGCACACATTAAGTAAATGATTTTAAGAGCTAAGTAGAAATATTGCCGCAGCCGTGATCACTTTGATATCCATTATCGATAGACGTCATTGTTGGGGTTGATAGATTGATACTATTTGATAGAATTGAAACGGATTTTATTTGCTAATTCATAGATATAAATATGATATAATGATACACTGAGCTCGCGCCGGCGTCTAACGTGAACTGGCCCGTTTTTGCATAGCATCGCGTAAATTGCTGACGCTAGCAAATGGACGGGCCGTGGCCCGTACATGCTCCCGGGCCGAAAGATGCGAGAAGCGAGATGAGATGAATTAAAACTCTAATAACAAGATGATACACAATATTGCCTTAATGCTAATAACAAGGTGATTTCAATATTTGATTTAAAACTATGAATACGAATAGCCTAAAGTCTGCTCTCGGCGACCGTAAACACCGATTGGAAAACCGGTGAGGTGCCTCTGTTCTGTTTCTGATTACGCACATTTGTTTTTGCACTTTCACTTGTTACACTACACTGACACTGACACTGCACATCACTTTGATCATTTGACCCACTACACTGTACTTCACTTTGTTGATTCTCCACGGAGGGAGCCGGCACCCGCGGGCCGCACAGCCCGCGGCGCCAGGCGACCGCTGCACCGACCACCAACGCGCCTCCGACCACCAAGTATATGGCGACGTAATGGTGAACGTCATGATATGACACTCGCTCCACGAGTGGCTCATTCTGTTTCATTATATTTATTTGCTCTTGTAAGCTGGCCAGTTGAGTCCCATTGATTTCTTCAGTGTTATTGATATATGGGTTTGATCGAGTTATGTTGAGGAGATGATTGATAGGCGCCATCGCCGGAATTTCAACCTTTGGCTTCATGAATAATTCACTTGTTAGTAATTTATGTGAATAAAATTTGAAATCAGCTGATTTTATTAAACAATCTTGACTAAGTGTCAATAAACCCGCATTCTTCAGTTGAATGGGAGTAATCTGATCGCTGCATAGTAACTTAAAGTAGCATGTATTGCAACAGAAATAAAACTAAATGTTCGGTTTGCTGGTTGTTATAAACTTATCCTCGCATGGGCTCATAAGTGATGTGCAATCTGACTTGTTGTCTCGTCGACACAAATAGTGGTCATCCTTCAATTGATAGATCGGTTTGTCCAGGTGACATAATATAGTCTCAGGGGATTGATGTAAACAAAATGTTACTTCTCGCTCTGTTATTATAATAATAGAATCTTTGTGAAGATTAATTGCTATATATTCGCTGATAGGTTGAATGTTGATCATATTGTCATTTGATCGTTGAGGTATGGGAATCATGCGGAATATTTCGTATAAGTCTCGGGATATCAGTGGGATTCGTATTTCGAATAATAAGTATTGCATTGATAGTCTAGCTTTCACGGATACTAATTTATACATTTTTAATAAATTTACGTTGTCTGTCGGTAATGATAAGTCAGTCGGCAATTGGGATGATATCACGTTGAGTTCTCGTTGAAGTTGTTCGGGGCTAAGTAGATGTAAGTCGAGCCTTCCATGATACACGTCGGTGATGGTATTTAGGATATGGTCTTGCATGGTCTTCAACGAGTTTAAAATGTTATTTGTAAGAAGAGCTGATAACGTAAAATCCATGATATAAGATGAGTTTTGGGCCGCTGCTTTCAATATAGCTAAAGATTGATCCAGTTCTGTAATTTTCTTATGAATGATTTTGTGATGTTTGCTCATTATATTTTCAGTTCTCTTAATAATATTAAATTCTGCTTCCACAATGGATGTTTGGTTTTTCCACAGCATTGCTAAATTATTTTGGTTTTCTTTTATTAACTGGATGTCCTGTTCATACTTTTCTGCGAAATTGCTGTCTAATACTCCGAACAATGTATTTGCTATATTCCCGACCGCGTTGATAAGCCCGCGTCGTCGGCGCGTGCGAGCGGAGAAATGTTGTGTTTGTAACATGATATTGTAGTGTTGAATTTCAGAGTAGTCGTGACTTAATTGAGATACAACATTATCGCATGGTGATTGTTTGTTTATACTTGAACATATGTTTTCTAGATAAGTAATGTATTTGACGGCTGCCGCCGTTCCTTCCCAATAGGGAGAAAGATCGTAGTAGACCACCAGCTTCCAATTGTCTCGAGTAAGTTCCATGTTGGATATCTTGTCGAAGAATAAACTTTGATTACTTTGAAACGGTGTAAAAGTATACGAACAGTTTACATTCGTAATGAGTGTCATAAAAAATAGTAATATTGTTGTGGCAGTGGAAATAAAGTTAAACTTTCTGTTTCTGGTAATCGTCGTTTGGTCTTAGTTTCAGATGGCTCATTCGGTGAAGATGATTCTTGATTTTCTTGTTCGGGGTTGGTTGGTAAGATTGATAGCTTTACGACGGGCCGTTTAAGATATCCATTTTTTGTTTTCAGAGTTACTACCCTTACGTAACCATCGCTGCCTGGATGCAAGTCGACTACTCGCCCAAGTAACCACTTGCCTGGTAGTGAATTAGCATCATGAATAATCACTACATCATTGATACTGATATTTTGCTGGGGCTGTCGCCATTTGCTACGATTTGATAGTGTTGTTAAATATTCTTGTTGCCACCTTTTCCAGAGATCTCGGAATATTTTCTCTTGGTGATACCATCTAGTTCGCAAATCTCTTTCGGTGTCATAAATTGATAATGTGGGACCACACGCCAGGAAGTGAGCCGGTGTGAGATAATTGAGGTCATCAGGATCCTCTGTTAATGAGCATAACGGGCGCGAATTGAGTGCTGCTTCAATCTGGGCACAGAGTGTACTCAGTTCTTCATAGGTGAGTTTTTGATCTCCAAGGACCCGTTTCAAATGATATTTGAGGCTCTTCACTGCAGCCTCACAGAGCCCATTTGCTGACGGCCATGAAGGTGCATTGAAGTGCCATGATATGCCCATTTCTGCAATTTCGCTACGGAATTCATCTCCAAAGGTGTTAAGTATTTCTTGATATTCCTGTTGCAGTGCGTTATTTGCTCCTAAAAAGTTTGTGCCGTTATCACTATATATGTGACCCGGTGTTCCTCGGCGCGCTGACATTCTTCTTAGGGCTGCTAAAAATGATGAACTTTTCAGGTCGGATACTACTTCTAAATGCACCGCCTTCGTCACCATACAGGTAAACACAGCGATGTATCTGTCGGGTTTGGGTCAGACATCGGAAGTAAAAATTCAACGTGTGGGTACTAACAATAATTTATTTTAAATTATACCTTATCAACTAAATAATTCACAAATTAAAATAATATTATATAATTACAATCGTATTATCAATTATAATTATTTTAATTACATTAAGTAATTATACCAATCAAACGCACTATATTGCAATGGCAACAATTAATTTAATCACTAGAAAGTAATTAATAATAATCGCTGTGCCAACATATAGGCAGTCAGAGAGGCCAGGGACGGACCAAGCGCTAGACTACGGTCCGTTCACCAAGACGCATTCATGAGAAATGCGTGCCGACTGAATGCTAAGCCCGCTTTTATAGGAAATCGGTTGGGCGCGCCGGCGCAGGTGTTCAATGACGTCATGGTGCACGTGCCGTTGGCGCGCTATGACGCTGTCTTTTTTGCGCCGCCGTCACGGCCATTCTGACGCTCGCTCGTCCTCGAGCGTCCAAATTTTATCTGTTAAACCGAAAGACACCATTGTTAATTATAACATAATATAAGATCATTACTTTGCTTAGTGCTGGACTAGGTCCTACAACCCCTACAGCTCGTAAATGCTGGTCTAGATCGTCATCCTCGGAAAGAAATGAGATCCCTACAGCCAATCTATGCCAGACTAGATCGTCACCCACCATAAGTGCTGGTCTAGATCGTCATCCCCTAAAGGAAATGAGACCCCTACAGCTAATCTATGCCTGTCTAGATCGTCATCCCCAAAAGGAAATGAGACCCCTACGGCTAATCTATCTAGATCGTCACCCACAAAAGTAGGTGAGACCCCTGCAGCAACCACTGGCCTAAATTAAACCCCTTCAGTATAGCCAATCAATGCTGGACTAGACCGTCACCCACAACAGCAGGTGAGGCCCTTGCAGCAACCACTGGCCTAGGTAACTACTACAGTGTTACTAAACATAACTAACAGAGAATGTTTCTTCAGAATCAATGGATAAGGTCTCTTTAGATCCAACGGATAACACTTGAGAAATAAATTCAAGATTATTACTTGTCAACATTTGAGAACCGACGGTTCTGCTAACTCTGGTAGGATAGGTAGTACATTACATTAATTATCAGATAAATTAAGTTCATCATCCGCCGTCACGGACGCTTCATTATTATCATTTTCATCACAATAGTTTTCGGAAATTTCAAGGAACCCTTTTTGCCCTTTAGATACTTCTCTCAAACTTTCTTGAGAGTACTTAAAAATTATATTTGATTAATCATTTTCTGAAACGGTTATAAATTTAAAAAAGGTCCCTTAGTTTTTTTTTTTTTATCTAATTTAACTTGATGCCTTTACATCTAATGAACATAAAGTCGCCTACCGAAAAAGGTTTTACCTTTGCTTTGCCCTGATTATTACATCGAATAGTGTTATCAGTAGCTAATCGTTTAATATTGTCTGCTGCAGATAAACGAGCCGCTTCAACATTAATCCTATCTGTTTCGGATGAATTAGGAGATATTTTAGCAAGATTTAATGTATTACTTTGAATGTCGAACATGAGCTCCATAGGCGAAAAATCCGTAACTCGAGATCGTGTACTATTAAGGGCTAACTGGATTTCTCCTAGTTGATCCTGCCTGATATTATTAGAACTACATTCTATTACAGTAAAAATATTTTTCAAAGTCCGCATGACCCTTTCAACTTTACTATTTGCTCCAGTAGCAATTAAATGAAGCTTTATGTTATTTTCTATGTAATGTCGATAATTTTCAACTACCCTAACTACAGCTAACGTCTCTAATTCATAAAAGTGATAGTGAGTTTCTGCATCTACCGTCTTACGTCTAAAATATGCGACTACATGAGGAGCATTTTGTAAACCGAAAGTTAAATATTCGTATTAGCCTTTTGGAGTAATAAAAGCCGTTGAATTTATATGTACGGGTAATTGATGAAATCCTGAGGTCCTATCAGTACTAGAAAAGTAGTGAGTGCCATGCAGTTTATCTATTTGGTCATTAATTAATGGCACAGGCTAATTATGTGGTTTAGTATTACTATTTAACTCCTTAAAATCCACGCACATGAGACTGTTTCCACGTACATTTATTCTTACTAGCCGGTTCCGCCGTTAACGCATTATCAAGGTAAGCAGATGGTATTTGTGTTTTTAATAAACATTTTTTTTTTACCGTGCAATCAATGCTATAGAAGAAAAATAAAAATATCAAAAGGGTATTCTGAAATAATTTACCCATCTGTGTTGTCACTTAATGGAGATTTACCACTAAATCGGGGTAAAATTTAGTGTGTTGTATTACTCGTACATAATTAAATAACTTACATCGCTACGCTTCTTGTTAAATTGAGGCTATAAATTAAAATGATAAATTACTGTAGAACTCTATTTTTAATTCGGCACTTTTAATTCTCGTCGTAGGTAGGGAAACTATGGAATTATTGTTATATAAAATCATGAAAAGTTTTTCTTTATCGAATCCAGTTAAATCAGTATCAATTGAGGCAATACCTAAATTATTTTCTACCATAAATAGCACAAATTAGATTCCTTGGATTATTTAAAGATTAAACTATCTTCACTAATTTCAACAAGAATCCCGTTGTAAAGGAGGTCTCGACCTAACAAAGCAGTATCTCTCTTTATCATCATCTTTCACATGAAAAGCGACTTTAATCGATATGTTTTGAATTTGGATATCGGTAGTTATCTGTTCCGTGCTGCAAACGATACATTCACATAAACCGATTAATAAACTAATATTGACAGGGTCATACGTTCTTCCGCCTATAATTAAATAGAGAAACTTTTCTTAACAAGGCTGCACTCAGAGCCGGGGTCAAAAACAAAGGGTCTTCTCATACCACACCGCGGACAGTCTTCGAACACACGTTCACCTCCTTACTTGTCGAACCCGCAACTTCGTTCTTCGAACTGTTTGTTCTCTTGGGGCAGCTGGGAGCTAGGTGACCGGGATCACCGCACACGTAGCAGGTTACTTGAGACTTCAGATTGATACGCTTCTCTGTAACATTCGATGTATTAATAGGTTGTCTATTTATTTCGCGGCAGTCTATGACTCGATGTCCCATTTTACCACAGTTGTTACAATTTCCTCGAAAACCAAAAGTTATTCGAGGGCGCTTTGGTTCGGATTCGTTCAGTTCAGTACTTTCATTTTTCCTTTTTAAACTAATACCCCGCAATAAGCGAAAAAGTTGGGATTTGTTGTGAATGGTTGTAGAATTCAGTTCACGTCGTATAAGGACATCGCATTGAGACAATACTGATACAGCAAAACCTGTTATCACGTTATCAGGTAAATTTGCATCTGGGATTTTTTCAATTAAATGCCACAATCGTAGACATGCCTGAGCCGGGGCTTCCCCAGGATTAATTTGAAATTTCAAAATTTCGTCTAAATGATCTTGAATGAGCATAGGCCTCGAAAATTGAGCCATTAAGAGTTCTTTTACTGCTGACCATTCAAATTGACCTCCAGGGATTTTAGTTAAAAGCGTAGCTGCCCTACCTTTAAGACAATGAGTCAGTGCCATAATCAAATCTACCCCCTTTAAATTTCTTTTCAAAATTATGACCTCAGACAACTGGCACCAACCTTCTATATCTGAATTAGGATCGTCAGGGTCAAAAGGCACTAATGGAGTGTACTGGGAGTGTAATGCGGTGTACTGGGCCTAGACGATAAGTTCTCTGCTATTATTGTAAAAATGGCTTCCATGCTGTTAGAGAATAAGGACATCTGCTCCGGCAAGTTAGTGGAAGCAGCCTGCTCTGAAATGAGCGGAGGGGGTTCGAATCCCACTTCTGATGTCGGGTTTGGGTCAGACATCGGAAGTAAAAATTCAACGTGTGGGTACTAACAATAATTTATTTTAAATTATACCTTATCAACTAAATAATTCACAAATTAAAATAATATTATATAATTACAATCGTATTATCAATTATAATTATTTTAATTACATTAAGTAATTATACCAATCAAACGCACTATATTGCAATGGCAACAATTAATTTAATCACTAGAAAGTAATTAATAATAATCGCTGTGCCAACATATAGGCAGTCAGAGAGGCCAGGGACGGACCAAGCGCTAGACTACGGTCCGTTCACCAAGACGCATTCATGAGAAATGCGTGCCGACTGAATGCTAAGCCCGCTTTTATAGGAAATCGGTTGGGCGCGCCGGCGCAGGTGTTCAATGACGTCATGGTGCACGTGCCGTTGGCGCGCTATGACGCTGTCTTTTTTGCGCCGCCGTCATATCCTTTAAATGTTTTGATCCCTCGCCCAACATTTGCTTTGATAAAAAGGTGACCCGTGTAATCCACTGACGTATGATAGAAACTTCTAGAAGGATTGGATCTTGCTGCTGGAAGATCCCCCATTATTTGATAATGTTTGCTTGGGCTTTGTCTTCTACATATGACGCAAAAGCGTAGCCTCTTCTTGGTGGCCCTGTTGCCTCCAATGATCCAATATCTTTTACGTAAATATGCTGATGTTAATCGCGCTCCCCCATGAAACGTAAGTTCATGTGCTTGATCTATTAAAAGCTCAGAAAGGCGACTGTTGCTTGGTATTATGATAGGATGTTGCATGTCAGGGTCGAGATTTGCATGTCGCAATCTCCCACCGACTCTCAGTATCTCTTGTTCATCGAGATAAGGTCGTAATTCACACAACTTGCTCTTGTTGTGTATGTTTTTTCCATTGCTTAAATCTGATATTTCTTGTTGAAATGATAATGCTTGAATATTTCTGATAATTGCTAATTTTGCTTGTTTTAATTCCTGTAGTGATAAATAATTGCTTGATGATTTGCTTTTGTTGTTTTGACGTGACAACGTCTTATAAATTGGTTAGCCGGGTGACACTTCAAGAAACTGGCTCACGTTATGCGCTTACAATGAGAGCGAGTGAAAGGCACGCGTCCCTTCTAAGAGCGAGAGAGACAGACATAAAAAGTGAAAGGCATGCGTCCCTTCCACTCGAAAACATTTTACCACTCAAAGTCGTTGTCACGTAAAACTTTCGCCCGTATACCGACTTTACAGGCAACCAATTTTTAATTCTCAGAATCCATGCTACCACTCTGAGAACTTTGTTAAAAGAACTATATTTTGTTAATAAGTTCATTATGATATAGTCATCCGACTGTTCAGTGACTATGTTGACTTGCTGAATGCTCTTGACTTCCTGGTCAGTCTTGTATTCTTCTTGACGTCCTTCGTTGACAAATGACTGCAACCAGGTAGGTCCCCGCCACCACAGAAGGTGTTCCTTTAACTGTGAAGCAGTTAAACCACGAGTTGCACAGTCAGCGGGATTCTCTTGTGATTTAACAAACCGCCAACACTCTGATGGCATAGTTTGTGTGATTTCGGTGACCCTGTTGGCCACAAAAGTTTTCCATCTTGCTGGGTCTCCGTTGAGCCAACCTAAAACCACCATGGAGTCAGTCCAACCATATATTTGAAGGTTATAGCTAGAAAGACATTGTTTGACTTTCCGCATAAGTTTTGATAGTAAAAGAGCACCGCTTAGCTCTAACCTTGGAAGCGATACTACTTTGCTATAGGGATGTGTCGTCGACGGGTTTGCCCGTTTGCCGTCAACGAAACGAGACCGTTTATCCACAACGTTAAACTAGTTTAAAAAACAGTCTAATTTTCGACTGGTTTACGTCGTCGACTAGTAGTGGATGGGTCGTCGACGATTATACAGTCGACGCAACGAGACCGTTTACCGTCGACGATGAACTAGTTTAAAAAAAAACGTGTGGCACTCGAGGACTGCCGCGGCAAAGCTATTGCATTATTTATCAATTTATGCAATTATAATTGTTTATTTGTTTTTTGTTTGTTTGTTTGTTTTTTTGTTTGTTTGATTGTTTGTTTGTTTGTTTGTTTGTTTGTTTGTTTGCTCGTTTGCTCGTTTGCTCGTTTGCTCGTTTGCTCGTTTGGCCGTTTGACCGTTTGCTCATTTGGCCGTTTGACTGTTTACCCGTTTGGCCGTTTGCCCGTTTGGCCGTTTGCCCGTTTGGCCGTTTGGCCGATTGCCCGTTTGGCCGTTTGAAAGTCATATTTGACATTGGTTGTCAAATCGTGTTAGGTTTTATTTTCGTTAAGGAATTTCTTGATTCGGTCGCCGTGCTCAAAGCCCGCGATAAAAGCTATGCAAAAGCTTAAAAAACAGTCTAATTTTCGAATAGTTTACGTCGTCGTCGATAAGACTATTTGTTCACTTAAACGATTGGTAAACGTAAACGAACGAAAATCTCATTTGTCAAGTCACTAGACGAAACGAGACGATCGCGACGCGATGCAACGGTCTCATCAACCAGTTGAAGGATAAACTAGTTTATCTGTGAACTGTAAACTAGTTTAATCGTTCACGCCAAAAAAACAGTTTAAAAAAACGGTTCGTTGATTCAACGCCCATCTCTACTTTGCTAGTGGGGACGAGCCTTGATTTCCCAACCAATAATGATATTGATGAATTGTTATCTTTCTTGATCCGACAGTAAATTACGCAAGCATAGGCCTTTCCTGATGAGTCAGAGAATCCATGTAATTCCACGCATGTATCCTTTTCTGTTGTCTGGATCCATCTTGGTAATTTTATTAGGTTGATATTATGTATGTCATTTTTTATTTTTGTCCATTCCACGAAAATGGTATTAGGTATTGGATCATCCCATTGTAAATTGCATGCCCATATTTGTTGAAAAATAAGTTTCAATTTTGTTGCTAGAGGCGATAACCACCCTAGGGGGTCAAATAGTTTTGAAATTTCAGATAATAGCATTCTTTTTGTGATATTTGTTGGATTTTATTTGCTAATTGATAGATATAAATATGATATAATGATACACTGAGCTCGCGCCGGCGTCTAACGTGAACTGGCCCGTTTTTGCATAGCATCGCGTAAATTGCTGACGCTAGCAAATGGACGGGCCGTGGCCCGTACAGTCATAACATAACAGTAGACAGTCAGTAAATGAATAGACACGATTGTGTGGAGAGCCATATAGGCTCCTCTTCACAATGGGACGTGTTGGCCCATCAAATGATCGTCCATAATCGCCGCCATGATCGGGCAGCTCTCCACACAATCGTGTCTATTCATTTACTGACTGTCTACTGTTATGATAAGACGTCTCTCGATGATGGATATCAAAGTGATCACGCTGCGGCAATATTTCTACTTAGCTCTTTTAATCATTTACTTAATGTGCGCAAAAACAGAATTGTGAATTGTAAAATCCAATTCTCATTTTGATATAGTTCTTTTTTTTTTTTTTTTATACTACGTCGGGTGGCAGACAAGCATACGGCCCATATTAACGCTCGCAACATATAATATGGCTCGCGCGCCGCCACCCCCGCTGCCAACGCAGCTTTTTCTTCCTTTCTGGTGACCTCACTCACTCGCAGGAACACAACATCCCTCAAGGGAATTGTTATTTGACTGCGGTATTCTGTGAGGTGGAGGTTGTACTTCGGTGAATGTATTCCCCAGTCTGGTAGCTTACAATTACGCTTCCTACCTCTCTTTTGGCCAGAGCTTCGTTTGTCAGTCAGCAGGGTGCACCGCGTGCAGGTGAAGTTGGCTTTGGTTCAAAGATCTTGATGAACCACTTACACTCCAAATTTTTGATATAGTTCTATGAACCGAAAAGGTTTTTCATTCGTTCACGTCACCATATTGTGTTTGTAAATCGACAGAAAGAACTAGATACATAAGTACAGAAAACTAAGAATATGTCCCTCTTAATTTTTTTACCGAGACGTCTACACGTCTACACTGTACCCGAGACAACTACGTACTGACTAATCGGCGATGTGTGGACGCGCACACAATCATGGGCCAACATTCCTTTGATGTACCGACAACTTACCGATTATCGGCGATGACGCCCGATCACAGACAAACACTCACGATCACGCCCTCTACACAATCGTGCTTGTCTGTAATCGTCCATCATGGGCCATTGTGAAGAGGGCCATTAGAGTAGAGCAAATAAATTACAAGATAAAGTTGAATTCAATTTGCTAGCAAGAAAAAAAAAACACATATGGGGACAAATTTGACAAAAACATTAGTGGAGATTTTTTGGAATTTACTCATCATTATTCATCAAGAAGTGATATATTACTTATATTTTGGTGTGGGACTTCATTTTTTATAGGTTGTAATGTAATCAGGATGTTCTGGCCAATGACAATGCTTTTAATAATCCATAGCATGGATATCTGAGTATTATGTGCTTAAGCCTTAGTATGTGACTGCGACGAATTGGCTTTGTGAGTGTACTTATATTAATAAAACTTTTAATAGGATACGGCGAACTGTTGACGTACCGAAAACAAGAAAAACAAATATATAGGACATAGTTAGCTATACAGACAGACATATTAAAGTTTAATATTGTGTTTGCCTCTCGCGCTCATTCGTGTTCATTACCTCACTCACTCGCCGAGTGCTGGTGCGCAGCTGTGTGCTATTTCTGTTAATAACTCAGTGCGGCGCATACATTTACCCGGCCGCGGCGGCGCACAGTGGTCCGGATTTTGGATATGGTGGACTTAGAACCCAAGATCAGTATTTCTGGCTGAAAAAATTCATACGGACAATTAAGTGAACGCTCATCAACGTTTGTTCTAGCGGTTTTCATAAAATTGTTTAATTTAGCGAAAAAAAATTATTGAAAAAAAAAATGTATGGAGCAAATCGGAAATTATTCTTTTTCTCAAAACGTTTAAAAGTGTTAGCAATGAAACCTATTGTATTACATTTATTTGTTAAATTTACAAAGAAATTTTTTGCTTGTACGTCTTGGCGTTTATACAGGGTTTAACTTAAAATATTTAATTTAAAAAAATAACATGAAATATATATTGTTTTAGTCTGTTAAGTGGTTTCGGGAAAGTAAAATACTAAGAAAAAATTTATTATATGCACACAAACATCAATTTTGAAAAATACATATAACTTAATTTCATAATGATATTTTACTTCTTGGTTATTAGCGTTGTTACTGAAAGCGCAGTTAGTGACGGAATGACGCATTACCTGCTAATATTCCCCTCCCCCATTCCCAAATATTGCTATCTCTCTCTCTTTCACTCCTTTAATCCCTTGCTAGTTGCGCGCTTATGAATCAAACAAAACAGACGGGAGCTCATGTTGACGCGTCATTAGACATTCAACCCTTGAAGAGTCAACATACCTGAAAATTGTAAAGTGAAGAATTTACCTACTCAATCATGGCTGGATTTAGTACTAACCTGGACATTTACTTGTTTCTGCGAAAAGGGGACCTCAAGGACTACAAACGACTTCATCAAGCAATTTTGGATTGCGTTATACTTGAAGAAGTTGCGCAAGAAGATTCTGAAAAAATATTGAATTTTGCAAGATCTTTCACTGTGAACTTAAATCGTCGATGGGTCGAAGCACATAGGATACAAAAAACATTCATGAAGAAGCATATGAACTGGTTAGAAACAAGAATTAAGTGGCCAGAATGTGAATCTGTAAATCTCACCGAAGTTTTTGAAGGGATCGAGAATTTGGACCCTCGTTCTACAGAAGAAGAAGCAGCTGTTCTACCCTTTGCATCTACTTCGAAGGCGACTAGTGACGTGAGTACTTCTACAGACATTGCATCAAGGAAGCCATTTGAGGACTTGGGGAATAAGCAAAAGAAAAGGCGATCGGGTACATTACTCGACTATCCGGAAGAGGAACTGACTTTTGCTTTTGTCACAAAGTTAAAGTCTAATGGGAAAGAAGGTCTTGCTCGCATCATCGATCATCTCATGAAGAAACCTGAAAAGATTGAAGCTGTCGAATCACTTTTATCAACAGACGAAAAGAAGAAGACTATGCAGGAAGATTAAGCGTTGGCCTTAACTACTTCATTGGCTCTGTCAAAGTGGAAGTATCTCACTTTACGGTCTGCATTATCACAGCAATTGAAGTTTCCGTCTTACCACAAGTTGTTAGAGGCTAAGAAAAGGTGTTATCCAGATCCCACAGATATGGAAATATCAGAAGATACAGTGAAAGTGAAACTACAAGCATTTTTAGACGTGACAACTCGAAGAATCCTGCAAGTCGTTGGTAATGATGTAAATATATGCAGTGGAAACTTGAAGCTAACCTCCAAATGGGGATTCGATGGATCTTCAGCTCAGAGTAACTACAAGCAAAGAAGTGAACTGGCAGAATTCAACGACTCCACTGTGTTCATGACGAGCCGCGTTCCTCTGAAGCTAGCGAGTGGAAATGTTGTTATTTGGAGTAATCCAAACCCATCTTTAACATCTTATTGCAGACCTATTGAATTTCAGTTTGCGGAAGAAACGACTGACTTTGTTAAGCAAGAACAAGCGGAAATGGAGGAAGAAATACGAAATTTCAAGTTGCGGAAACTTGGAAGTTACTCATGAGTTGCACATGACAATGACAAATGAAAAAAAGGTGACTACAATTGTTACAGATACTCCATCTGCAGCTACGTGCAATGTTTGTCTTGCAAAACCTAGTGAGATGAATGATCTTTCACAAATGTTTTCAAGACCTGTACGAGAAAATGTATATCAATATGGATTATCAACACTTCATATGTGGATTCGAAGCATGGAGTGTCTTTTACTTATTTCGTATAATTTGGATTTCAAAATGTGGAGTGCACGAGGGGACAACAAGAACCTTAAGAAGTTAAGGAAGGATATGGTACAATCGGAGTTCAAACAACAAATGGGACTTTTGATTGATGTTGTCAAGCAGGGCTTTGGACCTACGAATGATGGAAATACGGCCAGAAGATTTTTTCGGGAATACGAAAAAAGTGCTCAAATAACGAAGATTGATGCTGATTTGATAAAACACTTCGCAGTCATATTGCAAGTGTTATCTTGTGGGAAGGCTGTCAATATCGATGGATTCCGTGAATACTGCAAGAGGACCGCAGAGATCTTTGTACATCACTACCCCTGGTACAATATGCCTTCCAGTGTACACAAAATGTTGATACATGGCGCTGACATATGCAAACATTTCTCTTGTCTTCCTATCGGAATTTTGTCAGAAGAAGCAGGAGAAGCCAGGAATAAGGACTTCCGAAATACCAGAGAGCGCCACACGAGGAAAACGGGAAGAATCCAGAATAATGAAGACATTATGCACAATTTTTTGATATCTTCAGATCCTTATATATCTCATCTGAAACCTAAATACACCAATTTTAAATCATCAAGAATGTTTCCAGAAGCTATGCAGTTATTAATAAGAAATAATAGAAGTTGAAGCAGAAGAAGAAATGGACGTTGATGAAGAAGCTCCAGAAAATGCGCCAGATCCTTTGGAATATTTTTTAAATTTTTATTTATATTAATGTGTATGTTATTTTTAGTTTTTTAATTTAGTTACTTTTTTAATTGTATAATTTAAATTTTGTTTAGTTGAATTGTTACTATTTATTTTATTGTTAAATAGTTTATGTAGTTAAATGATGTATAATTAGAATTGTTTTTTTTTTGTGTTATAACATTTGATGTATCGTGTATTAGTAATTGACTGTATTATGTTGGATTTTAGAATATATTAGTTTTTAGTATTTTATTGTAATTTTGTTCAATAAATGACTATTTAGTTGTAAATTGTATAATTAATTGTATTTGTTGAGATTGAAATGTTAAATTTGCTTATATAATTTTATTATATTTTTATGTTACCTACTTGTTTTCTTGAACCGAATTGTAATTTTTAAAAATTAATAATTAAATTAAAATGAAAACGACCTTCAATTATTATACAACCTGTCCCTTTTGATGTCCCATAACTTATTGCACGTAGGTGCTCTACATCACTTATAAAAAATCATACAACAAACATTGTTCGGGGCGCTATGTAGAGTACGTCCTTTAAATTATAGGACATCGAATATTTTTAACAATTATGTTATTAAATGCTATAAATATGTTTTCTTAGTATTTTACTTTCCCGAAACCACTTAACAGGCCAAAAAAATATATATCTCATGTTATTTTTTTATATTAAATTTCTTAAGTTAAATCCTGTATAAACGCCAAGACTGCAAGTACAAGCAAAAAATTTCTTTGTAAATTTAACAAATAAATGTAATACAATAGTTTACAATAGGTTTCATTGCTAACACTTTTAAACGTTTTGAGAAAAAGAATAATTTCCGATTTGCTCCATACATTTTTTTTTTCAATAATTTTTTTTCGCTAAATTAAACAATTTCATGAAAACCGCTAGAACAAACGTTGATGAGCGTTCACTTAATTGTCCGTATGAATTTTTTCAGCCAGAAATACTGATCTTTGGTTCTAAGTCCACCATATTCAAAATCCGGACCACTGTGCGGCGGCGCGGCGGGGCGCCTTGTGGCCTCTCGTGGCGTAGTTTGATCTTGTTGCGCCATAGCTCATTTTTGGGTTAACTCGGTGTGCCGGCGCAGTAAGCTGCGCTAGCGCTGCTAAGTTGACGCAAGAAATTTTACTGATTTGTCCATGTATACCATATATGTTCAACCCACAGTCGAGTCGACAGCAGTGTTGTCAGCAGTGAACAATATCGTAGCTTGTGAACAAAAAGAATAAGACAAATATTAATAAGCCATGTACTAGATTCTAGTAATTTTTTGATCCAAAGCTATGACATATTTCAAAGTGCTGACAACACTACTGTCGATTCAACTGTCATGTCATATGTCATCACTGTCAGCTTTCACACAGAGTCAAGGTATCAGGGTTGCCAACTTAGTGCTTTTGGTACCAAATCTAGTGCATTATTGGACATAATTAGTGCTTAAAATATTTTTTTTGCGACTAGTGCCTTATCTAATGCAATTTTAAGAATCAAATATTAGTAGAATTGGTAGTTATAACTATATTACAGATGGGATAAAGTGTATATCGTTGCTTTTTGTATTGCTCCTAATTTGTATCGTTCAAAGTAATGTTCTGTTTCCTCGATTGACTCATCTATGCTCAGCCTTAAAATTGACAAGTATAAGTATATTATACATAAATAATTAATTTCAGGCACATTATTTTGTGCATTAAAAAAACAACAAACCCATATTATAAATACCATAAACATATATGTATATCTTAGATTTTTTTTAAACTATTTCACATGTATTGTCTGTGTCATCATCGACGTGTAGCATGACTCGTTAGGCAGTCGTAGTAGAATTTGCGAAACACGACTCCATGCGGCCAAAATTCTTCCTTTACAAATGTCGAAAGATGCTGAGTTGGAGTCTCGCCACAAAACAACTAAAATTCCCTTTGTGGCGTGACTCCAATCGCTCCACCCTCAATATGAATGTAGTCTTCTTCCTGATATATTCTACGATTTCTTCGACTTTCGTAAACCAATACAGCCTGGACACGGAAAGCTACGTCGATGGTGTTTCACTCATCACGTAACAACTATTCCAGGCCACACGATGCGGTTCCGCGTTGTTTGCGGATGGTAGACATCTTCTTCTTCTCTACATTAATGAAGCATTGCCCCTCTCATCCTGACGGCAACGTACGGGGATTCTAATAGATTTAAAGAAGGCTTGGTTCTCATAGAACCCAGCCTGCTGCATTTGTTGGTACGCATATGGATTGTACTGGGGTCCTGGGAGCAGTGTAAGAGAACTGATAGAACAGGGCCGCCTGCCGAACGGCCTGAAGCCCAGGGGTCCGATTCTCGTAATATTCAATCGTCGTGTTGTCGTACTTGATCGTCGCTAGCTGCCTTCACACGATGACTATTAGATTCTAAATTTTCGTGAATTGTATTTTTCAGTAAAACGATATTCAACGATCATTCGCTTGAGAACCATTCCATAAGTTATAATTGTACATTACAAATGAATTTGATAGTATCGCGTGTACTGAGAAATGGCAAAAGTGAAGAAATCCAATCGAGTTGTCGACGTGTAAATGTATCCAAAGCGATTGAGTCGAGCGACTGAGTAGCTGCGGTAACGTAACGAAGCGGTTGTACATTTTCTGGAATTTAAGCACTGAACTGAACTGGGGCGAGTCGTTAAGTATATTGGTTAAGCATAAATAATGAAACAATCAAGTATAGCTATTTAGCTTTTAATCTCAGCGTCAGAATAATTCCACAAGTACTTGTTAACGCGCCATTCTGCTAGCTGTCAAACCAGTCAACCAGACCCAGGTCCTTCCTTACCACAGATAATCTAGTACATACTCGTAACCTGAGTAACCTGACACAACAATATTCATTCCTCGAAGGAAACGAGTCTTCCTTTGATCATTACACGCACTCTTTCTCTTACGGGGTAATCAGGTGAATCCAATCAGTGGCTTCACTGCGTGAGTGCATTTGTTTAAAAAAAAAAGTTAAATCTAGTGCAAACGCAGGTAGTTTAGTGCGTTTCTTTGGACAGCTGTTGGCAGCACTGTGAGGTATAGGTAAGTAACATAAATGTCATATCAGTAACTGGGTCGAAAAAAATGTCCGTGTTTTAATTTAATTGTACTAATTTATCAAATAAATAAGACTAATCTGTAATACGTTTTTGTTGAAAGATTAAGTTTGGTAAATATAATAATGTTAATCGCAATCTTTAAGAGATAAACAGCACATAACCTCGGTGCCTTCAGTGGAAATTCGAGGAAGGGTAAGGGCAAAATCAGTTTCTCGTTTACCATATTTCGCATGTTTTAACAATTTTAAATGAATATTTATTGTGAAACAGTTTTAGTTTTACAATATCATGTTGAATTTTATCATATTTACAACATATTTTTGATGTATTACTCTTGTGAGGAAAATTTCAATCAAGTTCAAGTCAGCTGTGTCGCGACAGTGAATGTAAAATATGTGTACGCGTAACACATGCGATATGTAACTGTCTTCTTTAGTTTAATACTCACTAGATAATAAAATCAGTAAATTATGTTCAAGAACTGCTGCTTGGTTTAAATATGTACAAAATTAGAATGGATATACATTGGGAAAGTTCATAACATCAGAACTAACATATCAAGAGAGATTTGTGAACCTCAGTTCTAAAATAAATGAACTTTTTCTAGGTTTGTAGTTTCAATCCTACATTTTACATAAAATATTAGTAGGAGGTCACATAGATTTCACAACTAACTAGGTATATCTTATTTTATTTACACTTTGGGTAAAAGAAGTTTCTAATCACAATTCTGTATATTTCTTGGAAATGTTATCAAGAAATTAAATGTATAATTGTGATTAGGATTATATAGGACAATATATTATGTATAAACCTATAAAGTGTCCTTCATTTTGCCTAAGTAGATCAGTGACAACTATGAAATTTTTGTTGGGTGTATGGACCTCAACTTTTATATAAATCCATTATTTTGTAGTTAACAACTATAGTATTTGGCATAATATTGCTCGATTGCTTTCAATATAATTTTGTAGCATGGTCTTTAATTTTTTTTTTGTGATCTAATTTAATCTGCAATCAATCTTCCAGATTATAAGCAAAAGTGTATGTTATTATTATCAGGGAGAGTTGCTCAGTAGCAACTCCTTCAAAATTACCCACTTGATTACATCAGTCCGTTGTCAGAGTGCTGAAGTCTAGCACATCTGAGATGAGCCTTTATCTCCTCTCCTACTGTGTCAATCTCAAGCAATTTGTGGATTTCTATGTTCGTTATAAACTTTGGAGCCGCTGCCAGTTGTTTGAGGATAGTATTTTGGAATTTCCAGATTATGTTAATATTTGATTGGCTGACAGAGCCCCATAGCTGTATTCCATAAGTCCAGATAGGCTTTAACACCTCTTTGTATATGAGGAGCTTATTGGTAACAGACTGCAATTTTTACTGAGTAGCTAATTGAGCCCTCGGTACTCAATGGCTATCTCCTCTCTTTTAGTTTTGATGATTTTTTTCCATGTCAATCTGCAATCCAGGTCCATTCCTAGGTATTTTATATACTCATGATGAGGTAGTTCCCGCCAGCCTATGATGATTGATGGGAAAATTCTCCCTTTTCAGAATAAATCTGACCTCTTCAGATTTTGTTGCAAATATGCCAATTCTCCGTGTCTTAACCTCTCTTAACTTCTTCTTTAACCTTTATTGCATGGACAGCTGTATCATCTGCATATGTAGCAATTATTATGTCAGATCCAGTCTTGATCTCACAAATGTCAAATTTTGTTTTCTCATATCAGAAGAAGAAATCTCAAAGTAAAATAAAGTGAGATTACATTGAAATATGACCGACAACTAATAGTAGATTATTGCATCGAGCACAAAGTAATTTATTATTATCGCACCGAGTGCCTGATTTAGAGCCCGAGCGTTAGAGAGGGCTCTAATTTAACAGGCACGAGGGCAACATAAATTACTTAAGGCGAGGTGCATAATCTGCTTTTCTTTCAACTAATACCTATAGGAATAGTAGATAAAAGAAACTCATATCAAACAGTTAAAATAGAAGTTTCATTATTGAAATTAAAAGTTATGTTGTATGTATGTATATATATAATAGGTAGGGGAAAAAGTCTTTTCGCATTATAGTATGTATGAACTTATAATAAAATATCTTTAGTTATACCATTTGTATCTGGCAGGTTTTGATATCTTTAAAAAGTTTAAATTTTAAAAAAGGTAATTCCAAATTCAAATTAGGTAAATGTGTGATTTTCACTTGTTTTTTTTACTGTCAAGATGTGTGAATCTAATGAAGAAATTCGATACATTTTAAAATTTTACTACAAAAAAGGTAAAAATGCAACGCAAGCGGCGAAAAAAATTGTGACGTTTACGACCTAGTGCAGTGTCTGTGAGAGTAGCACAAATTTGGTTTAAGCGTTTTCAATCCGGAAATTTTGATGTCAAAGATGCACGTCGCTCTGGTCGCCCTGTTACGGATAAAATGGATGCCATTTTTGAAAAAGTGGAGCAAGATCGGCATATCAACAGTTACGACGTAGCTGAAGAACTAGGAATTAACCACAAAACAGTTTTGGCGCATTTGAAAAAAGCTGGGTACACTAAAAAGCTCGATATTTGGGTGCCTCACGAGCTCACTGAAAGAAACCTAATGAACCGTGTACTCATTTTTGATTCTTTACTACGACGTAATGAAAGCGAACCGTTTTTGAAGAAGCTTATAACTGGTGATGAAAAGTGGATCACGTACGACAAGAACGTGCGAAAAAGTTCGTGGTCAAAGGCTGGTCAGGCTTCACAGACTCTGGCGAAACTCGGGTTAACCCGCAACAAGGTGATGCTGTGTGTATGGTGGGATTGGAAGGGCATTATTCATTATGAGCTGTTACCGCCAGGCAGGACTATCGATTCTGAACTCTACTCTGAACAACTGATGAGATTAAAGCAAAAAGTTGAGAAAAAGCGGCCGGAATTAATTAACAGAAAGGGTGTGATTTTTCATCATGATAACGCTAGACCTCACACATCTTTAGCCACTCAGCAAAAATTAAGAGAGTTTGACTGGGAGGTGTTAATGCATCCGCCGTATAGTCCTGACCTTGCACCTTCCGATTTCCACCTGTTTCAGTCTCTTCAGCATTCTTTAGGTAATGTCAGGTTAACATCACGAGAAGACTGCCAAAACCACTTATCGCGGTTTTTTGAACAGAAGTCCCAAAATTTCTATAGTAATGGGATCATGTCTATACCTACAAGATGGTAAAAAGTTATCGAACAAAATGGCACCGACATACTTTAGTTAAATGTAAATAAACTTTATTAAAAAATGTTTTGAATTTTCATATAAAATACGAAAAGACTTTTTCCCCAACCTAATATATAGTATGAGCAATTATTAAACGTAAGGATAAGAGTTTTGTTGGGCAAATTTATATTCTATAACACTGTCGGCTTCATTTAGAATGTTTTCCGGAGTTAATGTGTCGCTAGATGATTCCATTTTAATTCGAAGCCGAAGCACTCAAAATCAGATAGTATCACACTTTTATCGTTTCCAAAAATATAGTCAGCAAAATTAATAAAGTTCCCGCCAAATCACTTTTTTAAATTTCTTTCATTTTTAACTCAGAGTTAGCAGCAATCATTTTTTAAATTTGGAACAAGTAGGATAGAAACGAATAATACGTACGAAAAAAAAAAGTATTGATATCGGCTGGCTGAATAGAGCTAATCCATTGAGATTGGCACCTTTTGGTGCGATTAAAAAAAACTGTGCAATAATGAAATTTCATACATTTTTATTGCTCTAGAGTCTAGAGCATTAAAGACTCGTTTTGTACTGAGTTTTTAGTGTGATTGTGATGAAATTAAAGCATAGTTGGAAGAAAACAAATTAAGAATGTTATTTTTCCAGCAATAACAATTGATAAAAATTAATAAATGAAATTATGTACACATTTTCATATTTACACGCCCTGCGTCTTCTTTCATTTAAGTATTTCTTTCGTTGTTTGTTATTTTTTATTTTTTAAGTGTTTAGTTACATTAATTAACAGCTAATTGTATGCTTTACAAGTTACAAGCACTGCAAAAGAGGTGTTTGGTCAGATTTCCCGAGTTAAAGATGACGTGACCCCCGAAACGAAACTGCTGGAAATAAGAAGGAATCTAGGCTCAGAGAATTACAATTCTAAGGAACATCGTAACCTAAACAAGAAAATATCAAAGTCTCTGAGACGAGATATACGAAGTAGAAACACCGAAAAGATTC
The DNA here is from genome assembly GCA_937001555.2 of Hypsopygia costalis. Taxonomy (NCBI): domain Eukaryota; kingdom Metazoa; phylum Arthropoda; class Insecta; order Lepidoptera; family Pyralidae; genus Hypsopygia; species Hypsopygia costalis. The sequence continues at coordinate 21,448,644 of OW443338.2, read as the reverse complement.
AGCGCCTAATCGAAAAATATCGTGGACCTAAAGTTTTTGGTAGGGCTACAAACAACGGCAGTAGCCAACTCCACAAACTGGAAAACTGCGAAGGGGAAATTGTCACAGATACTTCAGGGCTACTTAATGTGATGGCCAAATTCTATGGGGAATTATATAACACACACACCTGCGAACCCACTGTCGTGGATACTACTGACAAACGTGCCCCTCTAACAAGACACTACACAGAGGATATTCCAGAAATTAGTACCTACGAAGTGAGACAAGCGCTCAAACAACTAAAACAATATAAATCACCAGGGGAAGATGGTGTTACAGCGGAGTTGCTTAAGGCAGGTGGCCGAGCAATCCTGAAGGAACTCCGCTGGATATACAATGAAGCGCTTTTCACAGGTAGTATTCCAACTAAGTGGCTTGATAGTATTGTTGTTCTGTTCCACAAGAAAGGCCCTAAGACTAATCTAAAGAACTACCGCCCTATCTCTCTACTAAGCCAAGTCTACAAAGTGTTCTCTCGCATCATCACGTCAAGGATGACAAACCGCTTAGATGAGCACCAGCCTAGAGAACAGGCAGGCTTTAGAAAGGGTTTTGGTACCACAGACCATATATTCACCATGAGGCAAGTGATACAGAAATCACAGGAATATAACAGACCACTTTACCTTGCCTTCATAGATTATGAAAAGGCGTTTGACTCCGTGGAACATTGGGCTATTTTCAACTCACTTCAACGATGCAGAGTCGATTACCGGTACATCGAACTTCTAAAAAACCTATACAGATCTGCCACTATGACTGTACAAATTCAAAGACAAACAACAACCATACCGATTCGACGAGGTGTACGCCAAGGGGATGTTATATCTCCGAAGCTCTTTACGAACGCTCTTGAAGATGTATTTAAAACGGTAGACTGGAAATGTATGGGTATAAATGTGGATGGCGAATACCTGAACCATCTTCGCTTCGCAGACGATATCGTTCTACTCGCTGAGACGCTGGAAGACTTAGAAAAAATGCTCAGAGATCTGCAAGAGGCGTCTATGCGAGTTGGCCTAAAAATGAATCCAGAAAAAACGAAGTGGATGAGCACCACTGACAGTTCAATGATTTCAATAGACGGCATAACGATTGACTGTGCAAGCAGTTACGTTTATCTAGGCCAGAAAATCATGTTGGGCAAAGGTTCGATAGAAGGTGAAATTGACAGACGGATACAGTTGGGATGGGGAGCATTCGGGAGACTCGCCGACGTATTCCAGTCTGAGATCCCACAAAGTTTGAAGACGCGAGTCTACAACCAATGCATTCTTCCAGTGATGACTTACGCTTGTGAAACATGGACGCTTACTGCCGAGATTATTCACCGCTTAAAAGTAGCACAAAGAGCAATGGAGCGAGTAATGCTTGGCATCTCTCTTAGGGACAAAGTAAGAAATGAGGTCATTCGCCGACGCACCAAAGTCACTGACATAGGCACAAAAGTTGCACAACTGAAGTGGCAATGGGCCGGCCATGTGTGCCGAAGAGACGATGACAGGTGGTCGTACAGAACTCTTCTGTGGAGACCTCGTGCAGGAAGTAGAAGTGTAGGCAGACCAGCTGCCAGATGGTCGGACGACATAAAAAAGACGGCAGGGCCGACCTGGACGAGGATCGCCGCGTCAAGATCTTCTTGGAGAGCCATGCAAGAGGCATATGTCCAGCAGTGGACACAGAAATGCTGAGAAGAAGAAGAAGAAGAAGAATTGTATGCTATCTAACTATGTAGTCACTACGGGGAGTGGCGCCGTATGCTGAAATACAGGTTTTAAATCTAGTTCGGCTATGGATGCTGTATTGCTACTGCGATGTAATACTTAGTTACATAAGTTAGGTGTAAGCATAAAATTTGTATAATCTTTTCTGGAAATAAACTATTATTATTATTTAGTAAATTCTCGATTCAATCTCGATTATGTCAATTTTCATTCTGAGATTGTGCAATAGTTACGAGAATCGGCCTTCAGGTCTTTAATTTTTCGGTAGCACTTAGTCTGTGGACCATTGGTGGTCCACCGGTTATGGTCCACCAGTTAGGCAACCCTGCATTAGAGTAAGCAATTAATTTAGCAGATTCTAGAAGTAGTGTATGCAACGTGGTTTCTACCTGGGCTCAAACTTGTTTTCTAAAGTTTACTCTAATTTCCTTATATGCTTAGTACACTTTTACTTGGTTAATGTTCTATTTTATTTATTTCATAACTTGTCATTTCCATAATGCAAGCCCACTTTCCTTCTCTGCTGTCTTTTAAAAGTAAGTACTAGTATTATCTATAGGTATGTATTTAACACGGCGACAAATTAATCTGAATTTGAGATTAAAAGATAATTAAAGAAGGTAGCGAAAATAATAGGTTGGCAGCTACTGTGAAGGATAATTTTAAGTAAAAAGTATGAAAATGAAATGAAAATAACTTTATTTCAAATAATTTGTTTTACATAACACATGGTTAGGGTTTCCTTTTAAGTAAAAAATAAGTAGCAGCTTAATAATCAGTTGTGTGTTGAGTTAATTTAAGCAGCAATTAAGCAGCGTTGTTTTAATTCGAACTGACATAGAGTTTTTATTTTTGATACCAAAATTTATTTGTTAAGGGCACTTCACTGCAGATAAAAAGTAGAAAATGGGCATTCATAAATAGGCTATTTGACCAACATTTTTTTCGGTTTGATATGTAGGGACGTCTCAATAATATAACCATAGGGGAAAGAATTACTTCGATAGCACAAAAATCTCTCGAGATATGTTAATTTGAAAATCACAGTTTTGGACTTTCCCGAAAACATTCCTTAGAAAAGACAACTGAGTTATGATGACGTCACAGGTTTTTATTTTGTATGCATCAAATCAGAAATTTGTACGATAGCTATGTTAAATATTACGTTTATGTAATTAGTATCATAATAGAAGTTATAGTATTTTTTATTGCTTCTCCAATCCAATGGAAATAGGTATATTTTTTTCATAATTTTATACTTTTAAAATGAACTTTCCCGGGAAACTTTAATCGACCCTAAAATAAGTCGGACGGAAGATATTAGAATGAAAGTTTGCAGATCTTTATAGTTTTGTGTATTTTAAGATATTGTAAATAATTTATACAATTTTTGAACATTGTCAAATAACCTGTTATAAAATGTGGTTGTTTATAATGTTCATTGAGATGTGAAATAAATATGAACAAGGTTATATAAAATATACATTGCCAATATATTCCCAACTGACAGCTTGTGTGGCATTAGCTGCATATTTATGTTATCATTTTAACTACATATAAAATATGCCAATTCAAGTGCCATCACACTTCTACAAGAGAGGGAAACTATAATGATTGAAAAATGCCTCCTGACTGTCGCTTTAGGTCGTCATCAACTTGATGTACATGGCCTGTCTGGGGTATTTTCTCGTTACATTTGTTGAGACTTTAATCTGGCAATAATTTCCATTACCTACCCATGCAAATGTAAGTTTTGTTGATATTGTTTAATAAAATTTCATTGTTTATATTTCAAGATAACGGAATTATTTTAACACATATGGCATAACAACCAAGATGGCTGACAATTTCACCTCAAATTACGGTGTAAGAGAGTTGACATTGGGAGCAAGTTTCACCAATAATAAAGCTTCTCAATACCATACCATAAAATGTAAGTATATATAATGAAATAGTAATTAATTTATTACTCTTTAGTAATAAGTTTTTTGCTCCCTCTCTAGATGGACCGACGATCTAAAAAATGTGGCTGGTAATGGTTGGATGCGGAAAGCGGAGGATCGCATATGGTGGAAAGCATTGGGAAAGGCCTATATCCAGCAGTGGGTTGATGCAGACTGAAGAAGATGATGATGATGAATAAGTTATAGTATTAAGAGGTGTAATTCAATGCATATTTATTAAATTATAATGGTAATCTAAATATTGGACCTTACCTACTTTGTAAATACAAAATGTTGCTACCTCTTTTGCTAGTTTCCTTTGTTAGTCTATGCAGGTTGTATAAAAAAATATATAGTTAACAAATACAACAATTTTCTTGATTGTATTATAACAACAAAATGAACTCAAACTGGAACAGATTCCATTGGAGATCTGTTAATATAAGTATCTGATAATAGTCTGTAGATATTTGATTATGAACTAGTAATTGTGTAATAAATTATTTTAAATAAAAGATGATGATTTCTGATGTGTTTCTAGTCACTGTTTTAATCCTAATAGTATGGGCTTGTTGTAAAAAATATACGAATATTGGTTCCATCCGGCAGAAATGAAATAAGTATGCAACTTGGCATAAGTGTAGCTTTTATACATGTGTACAACATTTAAGATTCCGTGTCTGAAACTGAGCCGATTTTGTAAAAATTTGGTCAACTTTCTCCCTCGTTTTTAACCGACTCCAAAAAAGGAGGTATTCAATGCGGTTGTATTTTTTTTTAATGTTTGTTACTTCATTACTCCGTCATTTATAAACCGATTTGAAAAAACTGTTTTTATTTGAAAGATATACTTTATATCTACTACTACTTCCAGATTGGTCCCATTTTTTTCATATCATAAAATTCAGTTTTGATATTGTTTTTAACTTTTTTTGTTAAAATTATCCAGAAAGTATACATACTAAACAGTATTTGAGTATATTATTATATTATGAAATACCATTCCGATTCGGACGAACGAAACTAATTATGTATAATGTTTATTTAATACCAATACATTAATTTCGATAAATCCACCTCGATTTGACAACAGTTTTCTCGAATTTGATGAATAATACAAATAAAACTCAAATAGTCTTAAAGGCCAAAATGGCAATTAATACAGTTTTTTCTTTACAGTTCATAAACACTTACACACTTAAGTGCTTCTGGGTATAAGTCAGTTGGGGTTTTTTAGTTTAGAAACATGTTCATCATTATCATAGACGTGTCCCCTTTACCCATTATTTCGGTGTAGTATGTTGATTTCTTCGATTCACAGTTCTTACCCTTACTTACTTACCCGTATCATCACTGAATGTCATAACTTTAACATGTTATTCAAATGATTTATTTCATATTATTTCAGATGATTTTAAACCGGCTTCAGTGGACGTAAATAAAATGGCGACAGTTGAAGTTGGGACTAACAATCAAGTTACTGTTACAGTCCCTCACCTTGGTAAAATATATTAAAATAATATTTTTTTATATTTATAAAGCGCCTCAGTGTATAACACTGGCGCTCTCTATATATAAAATACACATTCTATATAATATAACACGAGTTATATATATATGTTATATTATATACAGCGCCAAAGCATGTGACACTGTGACGCTCTCTAGTCGCGGAGGTCAAGATTCACTTCGGCTCATTGAGCCAGTATAGTAGAATATTTTTATATACAACGTGTCCCAAAATTCAACGATAAGCGGGCGCCTGAAGGTGGACCTGCTCATGACTACTTGAGGAAAAATAAGAAAAAAAATCTAACTATTTTTTTTTTGTAATTACATTATAAATTTTGATATTCTTCGTAAATTGACACCCCTAATGATATTTTGAATTACTACGACCACAATTTTTTCAATATTTCAGATTTTTTTTTTGTATCGGCAACCTAAGTAGTACTGCTGTCCACCACAACTCCTTAAAACCCAAAAATGCCTAGAATTTTCAAACAAAAATCAATCAAAATATTTTTTTTCTATAAAAATTTAAAAGTTTTTTACCTTCAGTCCACTTTCACTTAATGTTTTGTAAAAAAAAAGTATGGACACTACTGAGGCAAGTTCTTTTAAAAATTGACACAACAAACCAAGATTCTAAAATGGTATAATACTCTAAGAAAACTAGCCACAAAAAAAATTCACACCATTTTTAAACAAGAGTCATATTTCTTAATTGTTCTTGTTGATATTTTATTATGTGCCGAAAATAGGTTTTTGTTGTTGAAAAATGTTTAATCAATGAAAACAAATGGTGTAATTATTAAATTTATTTATTGCATAATTAAAATTACAGTAAATGTTCGAATTGTTTACCACCAGCATTAATACAGGCACGACATCGCCTTAAAAATGATCGTTTTATTTGTCGTGCATATCTTCTACCATTGATATGAGCCGCAGCTTGAGTGATTTTTTGGCGAAGCTCGTCCAATATTGTGATGGGTTTTGCATAGATCCTGTCTTTGAGACAACCCCAATAGAAGAAGTCCAGGGGGTTTAGGTCGGGTGAACGGGGTGGCCATAAGATAGGACCAAGTCGCCCGATCCAACGCCCTGGATACTCTTGGTTTAAGTATTCTCGCACCGGACGGGCGTAGTGAGCTGGGCAACCATCATTTTGAAACCACATGTTTTGTAAATCACTTAAGGGAACGTCGTCTAATAATTCTTGCAAATCATTCTGTAAAAAGTTTAAATAACTATCACCGTCTAAGTTTCCTTGTAACTCAAATGGCCCAATCACTTTTCCATTTAATATGCCTGTCCATAAGTTAACCTTGAATTGATATTGGAATTTGTCTTGTCTCATCAGGTGCGGATTTTCATTGCTCCATCTATGTAAGTTGTGCAGATTCAAATAGCCATCTTTCTTGCAGGTTGTTTCGTCCGACCATAGAATTTTGTCTAGGAATTGGGGATCTTCCCGGTGTTTTTGCAACATCACACGGCAAAATGCGATTCGTAGTGGATAGTCCCGGGGTAATAACGTTTGCACACGCCTGTAGTGATATGGGTGAAGCTTGTGATGTTTTAGAATTCGATGTGCTGAACTTTTTGGGATTCCCGTCGCTGCTTCTATGGCACGTACCGAGGTAGTTGGATCAATATTTATTTCATTCAATACTTCTTCTTCGTATTCCGATCTAGGTCTTCCAGCGTTTCTCCTGGCAGATGGAAAATGACCCTCCGAAAACGCTTGATGCACATTCTGAAACACTCGATAATCTGGGTGTCTTTGAGCGTTTGGGTACCTTTCTCGATACAATCTACTAGCAGCGTTAGCATTGCACCGACATTCACCATAAATGAGGTGCATATTAGCGTATTCCAAAGGTGTGTATGGCAGCGGCATGATAATCGCTAAACAGTCCAAAATACGCCAGAAGTCCAATTCACAAAACACAATCACAGTCCAAAGTAATGCCAGGTCAGTTTAGTTTGCAGATCACTTAAATCCAGTCCAATAAGCCAAGCCAAAAGTCGTTAGTACGAGAACCACGTCAATTGATTACCAAAAGGTGCACAGTAATTAAAGAATCAGAGCGTACTGGACATGCTGAGAACAGGTACTTCTTCACCTGCGTTATTGATATTCAACAAAGAACATCCATCTCCAACGTTATCTCTCGCTATCTTTCTCTGATTTCTAAATTTTATGGACTACATGCCTCATTGAAATTCTAAGAAATTGCAACAAATAATCTATTTTCGGCGCATTGCAAAAGTGATTACTAAGAACAAAATTTAGTCTTTCTTAGAAATGGTACGCATATTTTTTTGTGGCTAGTTTTCTTAGAGTATTATACCATTTTGGAATCTTGGTTTGTTGTGTCAATTTAAAAAAAAAACTTGCCGCAGTAGTGTCCATACTTTTTTTTTACAAAAAAAGAAACTGAAAGTGGACTGAAGGTAAAAAACTTTAAAAAATTTATAGAAAAAAATATTTTGATTGATTTTTATTTGAAAATTCTAGACATTTTGGGGTTTTAAGGAGTTGTGGTGGACAGCAGCACTACTTAGGTTGCCGATACAAAAAAATAATCTGAAATATTGAAAAAATTGTGGTCGTAGTAATTCAAAATATCATTAGGGGTGTCAATTTACGAAGAATATCAAAATTTATAATGTAATTACAAAAAAAAAATAGTTAGATTTTTTTTCTTATTTTTCCTCAAGTAGTCATGAGCAGGTCCACCTTCAGGCGCCCGCTTATCGTTGAATTTTGGGACACGTTGTATGTTTTCGCTCGCGACTTCGAACACATATATTCTACAGTATATAATTTTAAAGAGTAGTAGTACTTTCTTATATCACTTCTAACTCTTTTAGTTTGTAGATTAAAAGAAATTATAATTGGAAACTGTAAAAAATATTTTTACAGCAGTATACTAAATATAATAAGGAAACTACAGTACAATTATTGTGAAAATGTCTATCTCACTAAGACATTTTCACAATAATTTTGCACCCACATTGAAAATGTTGTGGAGTCATCATTTACTCAGGATCACACCCAGTGTCTCCGCCAACCCGCAGTTGAGCAGCGTGATGGAGTATGCTCTAAACCCCTTCGATTGAGGGGAGACCCGTATCCCAACAGTGGGTGATTATTGGTTGATGCCGATGTATAAATATTAAAATTAAGATATAAATACCTTTTTTAATAATAAAGATTTTAATATTAATTTCATTTTTTTTTACAGATGGTGCAGGAGTACCCCAAACAGTATTTAAAGGGAGTCAAAGACCTTACACGAAGGAGTGTGTCTTGATCATAGATAGAATTACGGGAGAAATGACCCTCGAAAAATTATCTAGCAATATACAAGTGAAAAAGACTCGGTAAGGGAATAATTTCGCGACATATTATCATGTGGGTTAACCACCTACGTACCTACTGTTTAACTTTGTCTGGTTACGTTCCGACGTGCTCTTTCGTCCGAACTTATTGGTCTTCTGTCTAAAGATTTTGATATTTTGTTCCCTCTCATGCTTACGTAATCATTGGTAGTCAAATCGTCATTAGAATCGAAACGAAACAATAGATTGACGGAAGAAATTTAGACAAGTGAAAAGTGAGTAGCGCGCGGTAATTCCCCCACTCGCTGCTAAGAAGTACCTATAACGTATTCATTATTTGTGGCAATCCCCGACATATGTGTTTTGTTTTCAAGCATAGACAATTTGTGGGTTGCCATTTGTGTAAAAAAGTAAATAATAACTGCTAACGTAATCACGATATCGACCCCCCCCACCCACCATGTCATCAAAAATAAGCAAAGCAAAGACCCCCGCCCCCTTCAAGCGCTTACGTAATACTTGAATGGCCCCTTTTGCGGGATGCGGCGCATAAAATACGCTATGCGATGCAAGTTCGTGGGAAAAAGTCTTAGTAGCTTTGTATCACTAATAGAGAAGCTTAGTAGCTTGTATAGTGAAAAAAAAAATGTTCAATGACCTATATTAGCGCCATCTAGCCTCAAATTAGGTAAGGCTTTGTTCTGTAGATACTAGATTATCACTTCGACTCTGTACTAGCTGACCAGACTAGTGACAGGAATTAACTGTTTATTGATATTTTTTTTATAATAAGGGAATTATCTTATCGCTGATAATGAGAAGATAAAAATAATATATACCATTTTATATAAGAGGGGGGCAAACGGGTCACCTGGTGGAAAGCAATCACCACTGCCCATGGAGATCAGCAGCACCAAGGGTCGCAGGAGGAAAAGGATCGCAGATCCGTTGCCAGCCTCTTAAGGGAAATATAGACCCTGTTCTTGAATGCTCCCAGTTCGTAATTGTTCGCAAATACCGCTGAGGGGAGATGATTCCTTTATTTTTGTGATTTTTTTGTGTGAATACTGCATCGGGTGGCAGCCAAGCATACGACCCGCCTGATGTGAAGCGGCTACCTTAGCCATATTAACGCTCGCAACATAAATATATCGCTCGCGCGCCGCCACCTCCCGCTGCTAACGCAGCATCTCTTTCCTTTCTGGTGACCTCACACACTTGCAGGAACACAACAACAAATTGCTGTTAAGTGACTCCAAAAATGTGTAGAATGGGATATTTCTCGTAATACTTTTCACCAGCAGCGTCCCTAATATGTAGCCAGGATTAACAGGGCGACCGCCATAAAAATATATATACCATTTAACATGAAGTTGAACCCTTTGCCATTTCTGCAAAAATGATCGATGTTTGTTCGCAGACAAGAGTCGTCAGTGAAGCCGCGGCCGCTGACGCCCGTGACGGCGGACTTCACCAACACCACGCAGCGCTCCTCGTCGAGGACGCGCGTCACCACCAACCGACGGGCCAACCCTAATTCAGGTTACTATACATACCACTAGAGTCCGAAATTTCATTCACTCCATGCATTTTGGAGTCGACAGCGCACAAGTGATGGCCGAAGGTTAAAAAAAATATCTCATAATCATTCTTTATAATGTCTAAATAAAAATATAATTTCAATTTCCATAATTTAATATTCAAGAAATTACCATTAAATTAAATACATTTTTTTTTTATACTACGTCGGGTGGCAGACAAGCATACGGCCCGCCTGATGTGAAGCGGTTACCATAGCCATATTAACGTTCGCAATATGAAATATCGTTCGCGCACCATCCCCGCTGCCACCTCAGCAACTCCTTCCTCTCTGGTTTAATCACTCACTCGCACACAACAACCCCAAGGGAATTGTTATTTGGCTGCGGTATTCTGTGAGGTACTACAAGGTTACCTGTTAAAGTAAACTATAACAGGTTTTGATAGACGTTTTTAAATATTTGAGGTTACATTGTTATCGAAGTAAAATGAATAGCGCGACTTGTTCAACCTTGATACATACATGGATGTTGTATTTTCGTTTTTACTGAATCTGTAACTTTTGTTGACGAATTATTGAAGAATATATTTTAAAAAATGACCGAATCGTGATCGTCTGGCCTGACGATCATCTTGTTGCCTGCCCAACAACGAAAAAATCAATCCTAGCACAAAAAAAGAATTTCTTTTATGTCCTATTAAAGTATTTTTTTATTACTTTCATGGCATTTTAATATACCCGTAATAATTGATAATATGTATTAAATCCATTTTTTTCAAATCTAATTTCAAATAAACTCTCCAACTATAAATTCGTTCTATATTTTGCTAGGGTAAAAGAGAGAGACAATCGTAACTTACAAATCATAGCTGATATCGTAGTAAATAAATAGTGATCAGAAATCAAAATGTTATTGTCCTAATAATCGTTGTCGTCAGTGAAGTCTTGTCGATAATTTCTGCTTTTCGGTCGCACTATAGTCATCATCACGTATTAAAAATTGTGAAAAAATAGCGACATGTCTTTTTATAAATTAATTCTTCTGTCATTCCATTTCAAACGCCTGAGCATGTCTTATCGTTATATGACGAGCTCGGTGGCGTAGCGGTCAATGACGCGGCTTCGACACCAACGCTCGTGGGTTCACACATATCTGTTTGTCTTGGTCTGGGTGTTTTCTATGTATCATACATAAGTATGTATTTACAAAAAAAAATGCATTTACGTATGTTTATCAGTTGTCTAGTACCCATAACACAAGCTTCGCTTACTTTGGGGCTAGATGGCGCTGTGTAATTTGTCTGACAAATATTATATTATTATATTATCCCCTTTTGTCGTATGTGAAAGGAATTTATCTATTTCACTCATTTCAGTTAGTCGAATGTGATCTTGGGCGTTCATAGTGGATGCGATTCCTTTCGGCACATGAATTCCACTATATTAAAATTACCACTTTATTAAAACGTCAACAGTATCAGAATGGTGACTTTAAAATGTCCTATTATCAAAATTACTACTGCACTAAATTGTCTACTTTATCAAAATGTCAACTGTATCGAAACATCCACTATATCAAAAGGTCCACTGTATCTGATTGCTTTGAAAGCTGTATATAAACTTTATAATGTCGTTTATTACAGGTTCAAGTGCTACCGCCCAAAACCAACAGCGATACAACGGTAACGCTATGCAGAAACCTCCACAGAGCATGGTCAGGTCGCCGCAGAGAGTGAAGACTTCGCCGCCGCAAGCTCCGTAAGATATCTATATAATCACCATGTTTGCTATATTTTTACCCAATTGATATGACGAGCTCGGTGTTCGTATTAGCAATCGTCGGTTAGCAATGGCCACTTTGAATCCGCGGTCGCGGGTTCGATCTCCGCGCAAGGCAAATATTTCTGTGTTGTGCATGAACATGTCTGTTTGTGTCTGTCTGGGTGTTTTCTATGTATTATATGTATGTGTATACAAAAGAAATGTATTTAAGTATGATATCGAGTTATCTAGTACTCATAGTACAAACTTTGTTTAGTTGGGGACTAGATGGCCGTGTGTAATTTGTCCAGGAATATTTATTATTATTTTATTATGCTGCTAAACAAAATAGACATTTTAGAAAAACAAAGCCCATCTTACTTCCCCGTGGTTTAGAGTCCGTATTCCGATATGGACCGCGTTAATAATGGATTTCCCATTTATAATTGTAGAGATTAACCAACATTCCGCGGTTCACTGACTATCTATTCGATTCAACCATAGCAAGCGTTATCACCCAACCGACTCCGATCTCCCGTAAAACTTGCATTTGTATTCCAATGCCGCAGCGGCTACAAAAGTTCAAATTTTCGGTTTTATGAATTTAAATTTTTTTACAGCTGTTCCGCTACTGCGGTGAACGCGGGCAAACATAGTTTCATGAGTCTTTCGATAGAGTGTTTGTCACCGTAGCTCCGTTAGTTCTTCGCCTTAGAGTGTTTGTTCGTTACATCCATCACCGCCCCGGCATTTGGACGGACCGAACTAGCGGCCTATATATTTGCATGGACCGTTTGTCCACTTTAACATTCCGCGTCTGGGTTCTGTCATCTGGATTTTTGACGGGCTTCGGCAATTTGCCGGTTATTATGCCCATTAGACACGGGAAGAGTAAAATCAATAGAGTAGCGTGGCATTGCCTACATTACTTGCCTACGTTACTGTTCTTATATTACAATTTTGCACTACTCTCATGTTCGCCAGTTGTTATAGCCATTTGAAGTATTCGTCAGGAACGAAAGAACAAACGTATTCCGTCTCCGTCAAAATGTCCGACTCCGTCATCCGATAAAACTTCGGACTGGATACGTCGACAAACGGCCTTATAGGAGGTTATGTGTGTTTGTTTAGATGGTCAGTCGGCGGTAACAGCACGCACGCGTCTCTTCCAATGATCGGATTGGACGAGGGTTTAGGCATGGCGGCGGCCGCGGCCGCGCCGCCCCCGCCCGTCGCGCCTCTCGCGCCCTCGGGCTCGCTCGGCTCGCTCGGTGCGCTCGGCTCGTCAGGCTCGCTCGGCTCGCTCGGCGCGCTCGGCGGGCCCGCGGCCCAGAACGGGTATGCGCGCAACGACCGGCACGCGTACGCCGAGAGGACCGCGCCCAACGACGGCCGGCCGCCACAAAACTCGCACGCCCCGACACCACCAGTAAGTCACATGATACATTCTCTTACTATTCTCCATAGATATAGTTTAAGACATTTATTTTAAATAATATAATTTGAGTAAAACTAGAGAATTTAGTAGGGTTATATTAAAAATTGGTCATTGCCACTAATTTCCGGCTAGTCATTTTTTTTTATTTGAATCGTTCCGACTAAAGATATCGCATAAGGATCAAAAATCTATATTAACGATTGAAAGTAGAGTACTAGAAAAGTCTGAAATCGTGATTTTTCGTCAATTCTGACTGGCAGTGACAGTTTGCTATATATTTCATAAGATTACATTTTATTTCGTTATATTCTATTATTTTTTAAATTAGTTTTTGTTCATAACAGAGTGCAGTACAAGAGGACAGTTCGTCAAGTTCGTCGAGCGACAGCGACAGCGATTCGAACAGCGGTAGCGACAGCGAAGACGACTCTGCTGCGCATCGCTCTCTTACCAACGGTGTGTACTGGTTTATTGATTTATAGACGTCATGTGTCTGGTTTATAGACGTCAGGTTGTTCCCGCCAAAATGGCAGTAATTTTGGGCCTACCGATATCGTTGCGAGATCGAGTTGCTGTTGAACTGGAACGTCGGCTTGAGCTTTGTCCATTTTCAAGTCGGGTGGTCACCACTGTAATCAGAAGGTTGCGTGTTCAGATCACGTCGGGGTCACCACTGTCGTGTTAGCTATCTTGAGGTAATAAATAAGACTCCAATTGCTTGTGTACAAATGTCGAATAATTTTAATTTGGATTTCTTATAAGTACCGTAAGGTCGGGGTACTTTAACCCTAGGGTGTTACTTTGTCCCAAACCGAAAAAAATTTTGAATTTCCCGCCACGCTTTTGCAGTGCGAGCTATCGAAGTATTTCGCGCTGTTATCGATAGATGGCTTTATAGTTTTGTCGGTAAAGCAGTTCAATGAATGACAGCGAATGCGCGAGTAATGTTATTACCGCCAATAATTGACATCTTTTGACATTCGTGAAACTGTTGTGTGCAAACTTTCTATTGAAACTAAGTTCTCAGGTAAGTGTAAGCTATTTTATATTATTCATCGTAACAGACATATCGTACCTTTATTAAAAGCCAATTTATAAAGAGAGTCTTTTCCTTTTATATAATATAATCGATTTTAACAGGTTACTTCAGCCCATCATAGTAAATCATTACGTTTTCCATACAAAAAAATACATGGGCCATTGAAACCACTTTCAAAATACAACTTTGGCCCAAACTTTGCAAAAAAAAAAAAAATACAATACATAGGTACTTTTCCTGGTTTTACTGGTTTATATGCGTCCTATGTATATAGTACTAGACATACGTTACCATTAGACAGATCTAGAACTATTAAGACGGAGATTATCAAACGAAAACCAAAAACTAGTATAATTTTGGGACAATGTACCCCGACCTTACCAGTATACAATATTTTATAAGGTAAATAGATAATAAGTAAAACGAGTTAATATCCAATCAGCGCCTTGCTCATGTAGCAGCTGAAGAAAGAGAGGCTGCATGTTGTTGTTATCGCTGTCTCTGTCGCACGCAGATATAGTCACTTTCGCTCGCGCCGGCGGGCTAGTATGGCCGTGTCTACGATGCGTGCGCGCCGTGCCGATGAATGCATATTTTGTCTCGACAGTATCATAACATCAGCTTCCTCGCTATCGAGTTGTAGAATGTTCTCTCTGTTGAGGATATCCCAGGATACTGCAGTTCTTCAAAAAGAACAAGACGTGGTTCAAGGCAAAGTGCGAGTGATACCCGTGAGCAAGAACAGTTACCACAACTTATACACGCGTGTATAAGTTGTGGTAACTGTTCTTGCTCAGGGCAGAATATGCTCAGGACGGAATGTGAATGCTTGTTTGCCATCGCAGTAACGAAATGACAGTCCGATAGACGGAGACACTTTCACATTTATAATATTTAAATTATAGGATTGTGTAAAACATAAAAATATTATTTGAAACGTATTTCCGCTAAAACATGTGTTTCCTCATTCTTACAATATCGGATCCTTCAAGCGAAGCGTGAAGAAGCATCTTGCGGGCTAGTATGGCAATGTCAACGGACATGACACTAAGGTCTCACAACCGTTGCCGATGCGATTTCGGCTCCCCTTCTCGCTTAACATCAGGCAAAGTCAAGCCATTGCTCAGCATAAAGGCTCAACTTTTTTTTATAATAGAAGGGTGGAAACTAGCATGGAAGTCACCGGATGGTAAGCAATCACCACAGCCCATGAACATCAGTAACACGAAAGGTCACTGATCCGTTGCCTGCCTTTTTAGGGAAATATAGGCTCTGTTCTTCAAGACTCCCAAGTCGTATTTGTTCGGGAACACCGTTGAGGGAAGTTGATTTCATAATTTCACCGTACGCGGCAGAAAATAAAAATGGTTGTCTGTAAATTCAGTTTACGGACGGTAATTTTACGTGATAACATCATAAGAAAACATCGGACGATGGAGTGGAAGATAGATAGATGCGTCACAAGCCGAACGCTTAGGTCGATCGTGCTTCTCTATCGCTTGTTCCGCGCTCTTGTTTGCCCGCTCGGCTCAGGCGGAATGTGATAATAATTCATGCTTTTTCGTGCGTACAGCTGGCGTTCATCGATTTCTAATACGTTCATCATGTCAAAAAAAAAACATATTGTTTTCAATTTAAATTAACTAAGTCAAGACATTCTAAAATTCTAAAACATGTGTCTAAAATATTATGACGACAATGCACTGGGTCCAAAGTACACTTACTGAAGTGTCGTTCGATTATTTTGTTGATGACGAGCTCGGTGGTCGAATGGTTAGCAATAACCACTTTGACTCCGAGGTCGCGGGTTCGATCCCCGCACAAGACAAACATTTGTGTGCATGAACATGTCTATTTGTCTTGGTCTGGGCGTTTTCTATGTAATATATGTATGTATTTACAAAAAAAAAATATTTAAGTATTATATCAGTTATCTAGTACCCATAGTACAAGCTTTGCTTAGTTTGGGACTTGATGGCCGTGTGTAATTTGTCAAGGAATATTTATTTATTTTGTCATTTATATTACTTATCTGTTGTCTACAGGTAATGTTCCGAATCCTGCGCTTCCAAGTGATGTGCTTAACGATGATCTCTGCCTTTCCGAGTCCGGCAGCGACTCCGACTGACCTTACGAAAAATCTCTTTGTTTATTCGAGCTTGGGTATACTTTTCCATTGTAATTGTTTCTATGACGCGCGTGGAGTGTCGCCCTAAACATTTGTATAATGTGAAAAGAGTGTAAGTACATGTTTACGTTGGTTGCTCAAAGCACGCAGAAATATTCCGTGTGCTCATATAATTAAGGTTTATTATTCGTCCAGCGTCGCCACTGCATCTTCATTTACGCGTCCAGGGGTTCAAACTGCTACCTCTATTGTTATATATATAGATTATGACGTCATCGGATGACTTATTTTATCTAGTGCTCTGATTATTGACTTTTACGGCCTTAATATTAAACCTCGTTAATCGAATGTTTAGTCAAACGATATTTTGTCACATTCTCACTTCAAATAATTGTCTTCAATTATGAAAGTGATAAAACATTGTTTAATTAACAAGGTTTGGTAGTAAGGTTGTGTTTCCAATGTGCTTCCAATAACCCCCAGTGTTCCAATTTGAGGCATTGAAACCTATGATCAAGAAAATAGATAAAATAATTTGCGCATAACATCCAAAATTATAGTGATAGCGTCGGTAGCACTTAGGCGGTGGAGTCACTTTAGATTTTTTCTATACCATTTCACAAATCTGAAAGAATTATTGAGAGATCATGTCCCGCTATTGTGAAATTGTTCAGTTTTTGAGTGATATCCACCTGAATATAATATATAAGTCGGGCTCTAAAGGGCTAGTAACTAGGGCCGTAAAACTATTGAAAAAGCCTTCGATCACTTGAAAAATATATTTTTTGTTATAATAACACACTGTTTAACTTAATTAGAGATTTTATACCCGATCAGTTAATAAATATTTACTGGTTGATTTTATTCTAGTTTTTATTTATAAAGCCGCACAATGTCGTTTATGTCACGGTTGAAGCACGTCATCTGTCAACACGGAATCACATTTTTTCTTGCTCTGCTCTTTTCTGTCGCGCAGTAACGTCATTTGCTAAAAGGGATAGCATGAGTGTTTCGCATCGTCGATGCGATACGCGATTGCACTGACGCTGTCTTTTACGCTCTAGCGTAAATAGCGTAGCGAAATGATATTCCTGAGTGACAGAAAAAGATAAAGCACGGAAAAACTAGATTCAGTGCTATCAGATTTGATTCAACATTCAAATTACACACACGTAATAAAAGCTCTGTCTCGTCGATAACTATTCCTGGCTGTTTAAATCTAAGTAAATAAATCTAAGTATTATTGAATACTTAGAATTATTTATTAGCGATTAGTATCGTTTTTGTGACGAGAATAAAATAAATAAATTAATAATGGTACGAAGATACCTTCTTGTTGAGGATAGTATTTCTGTACGCATTCGTATATGGGAACGAGAACAAGTAAACTCATAAATTTATCAATGGGGTTTCATGTGACAGCACTCGATCATGCACCTAAATTTTTACTGTTATTTCAAGTAATGGAGTATGTAACAGGATATTTGCCGTAATATTTTTCGACAGAAATGAAACAAATATGTCAGTCTCTAAAGGACTCGTATCCAAAGCCGTAAAAGGAATAATACAAAAATATCTTCCACACAAATGAACTATGAAAAGAACCATAGATCGTCTCGTCTCGATTGGCGACTTCTGAAGTGATCAAGCGGCAACTGATAATTCCATTCATACAAACACCTCCCATATTTTGTTTACTAACACTGTGTCGCGTGAACTATTGAAAGGATTCCAAATTTGTTTTTTTACCACCGAATAGTAAAGTATGGTAAGGGCAATTGAAATTTGCTTCTGATCAGTGATTTATGTCAACAAAATTAATGGTGAATCATTGGTTGATGGAATTAAAATAATACAGAATCAACATAGAACGTGTGCGTACGTTTCAGCAGCCGGCCCCCTTACCACCATCTCTTATTGCGATTCAATAATTGAGTAGATTGCTTATTCATACCAATGAAAAAGCGACTCTATTCCATTTGAAATAGAGTCGCTTATTCATTGGTATGAATAAGCAATCTATTCAGTTATTGAATCGCGCAATAAGAGATGGTGGTAAGGGGGCTGGTCTGCTAATCAGATCGCAATCGGAACAACACCATTATACCAAAGTTTGATATAGAGATAGGGGACCAAACTACTCTTCTATACGTGATATTTTTATACGATTCACTTGGCATGATGGTTAGCATTTACTCCGGCTTTTGAAGGTTTGTAATACTAGGGGCAACAGTTGTGTATTGTCCTTATAAAAAAAGCGGAAAAGTGCGAATCCGATTCGCCCATGAAGGGTTCCGTAGCAGCAAGTAACATAATATAAAAGTTACGATTTATGACGTATTAAAAAATAACTACTTACTAGATCTCGTTCAAACCAATTTTTGGTGGAAGTTTGCATGGAACATCATATTTTTTTTTTTAATTTTATCATTCTCTTATTTTAGAAGTTACAGGGGGGGACACACATTTTACCACTTTGGAAGTGTCTCTCGCGCAAACTATTCAGTTTAGAAAAAGAAAAGATATTATAAACCTCAATATCATATTTGAAAACCTATCCATAGATACTCCACACGTATGGGTATGATGACAAAAAAAATTTTTGAGTTTCAGTTCTAAGTATGGTATTGTATTAAGTAAGTACCCCCAAAATTTATTGTTTTTTTTTTTTTCTATTTTTGTGTGATAATCTTAATGCGGTTTATAGAATACATCTACTTACCAAGTTTCAACAGTATAGTTCTTATAGTTTCGGAAAAAAGTGGCTGTGACATACGGACTGACAGACATACAGACATGACGAATCCTTATGGGTTCCGTTTTTTGCCATTTGGCTACGGAACCCTAAAAATAAGGTCGATTTAGAACGTCATGTTCTAGCCTCCTGAAAATTTTAAAGGAGATCGTACCAAAACTTGATAGTGCGTGGGACAAAATCTTTTTAGAACTGCAGAATACACGACTATTATGGTTCTAATGTGTGAAGATGAGTTCCATGCCGATGGCAAGCAATACATTTGTAGAGGGACGTCGCGTACATGACATTGTACATCAATCTAAACTATATCCACCAACAAGAATAAAACATAGATTAATAGAGATCTCGACACCAAGGATCACAGTGCTTTTGAATCCTAGTTTGTGAGAAGCGTGTTCCACCAACCTGCAGTTGAGCATAGTGGTGGCTTTAAATCCTTTTGATTGAGGGGAAACCAGTAACCCACTGCTGGCGTGAATATGGGTTGATAAAAAAGGAGCGTGTTCTGAAAATATGGCACCATGTAAATAGGGTTTTCATAACGATAAAGGCGCAAACTTGATGGTTGAGGTTAAATTGGACCAGAGGGGCAATTCTCGTAATTAAAATATAGTCAAAATTCAGTTTCGATTCAGTCTCCATCTCACAAATGTCACATTTGGTATTCTCGTAACATAATATGATAATATGTAACTTCAAAATTAAATTTAAGCGGAATTATGTCGAAATATGAGTGAAAATTAAACAAACTAAGAATGTTACTTTGTCAACAACAAGAATTGATAATAATTAATTAATGAAATCGAGTATATAATTTTAGTCAATTCACAATTCAATCTCGATTCGGTCAACTTTCAATCTGCGTCCGTAGAAAAATTACGAGAACTGGCCTTCTGGTTGTCCCCAGGTGGATTCTCTAGACGAGTCCTCCGGATTTCATACAGAAGTAGTTTGTGGTTTTCTTCCACTAGCGGGAGAGGGATTCATGTAATGTGTCCACGGTTCCGTCGTCTCTATAGCAATGAATGCTTTTGAATATGTCATTGATATGCAGCAGCAACAACGAAGGAGACAGAATATAGCCTTGCGGTACCCTTAATATTAATATCTATGCTGTCAGACGAACTGCCAATCGATAACCATTTAATGCATTCGCTGTTCAAGAAGCTGGCGATACAATTATATATATAGTTGGGTTGTCAATATGCTTTAACTTTGATAAGAATACGGTGCTCATACGGCGCCAGTCCCGATCAAACGCCTTTGCTAAATTTAGACTGACGACCAATTCGTCAATGACCACTGCCTTGACTATGCTAAAGCCCAACGTTGTGCAAGATGGCTTCTCGATTCAAAATATAGCGAAACAAAGTGTAAACAAAAAATCGACGAATATAGCCTAAAAATAGAATATGACCGACCATGAAGGACCAAATATTGTAAATATAGTCGAGAAAAATAAATCCATTTATCGACGTTGCTTGTTTGTTCGATTAAACTGACACGTGTAGCAACGTTATTATATTCTTATACACCTTTAATATGATTATCTTCAAGAACAATACCGCAACCATATGGATTATGCCTGTAGCACACCTCCGCTGTGGAACCAAAACGACGAAACCGCAGTAATTTCGCTATGTCCGTATGTAGGAGAAGCGGAACTGCCACGGAACTGCCTGTTCTAACACATAGATTTGACTATATTCTATCTCTTTCCCCGCACAGTTTCGTCGACATACTTCGACGCCAGTCACACTTCCGCGCTCCGTCCGCCATTTTGTTGCGGTTCCGCGTTGTTTTCGCACGTGTTTGTGAAAATCGACAAAAATAAAAAGCGAAATTACTTTTTTTCCTAAAATGGACGTCGACTTTACTGAAAAAAATATTCAAGAGGTCAGAAATAGACCTATTCATATTGAATTTAATAACCCCGTGGTTGTTATACACTCCAGATTACGATCTGAATTCGGTCTCACCCAACAAACAAAAAAAAAAGTTGTGTCAGTAACAAGTGTTACTGACGCTTCTTTTCGTTATCGCTTTCAATGAATTTTACGTATTGTTAAAGTTATGTGGTATGTAAGCCGCGTATACGTATTGGTAAAGTTATGTGGTATGTAAGTGGATGTGTCGTGGACACGGATGTGTGTTGTACGTGAATACGTTACATGCACTAAAATTATCATAAATTTTTTGGACTGCCTCCGTATGGTAGCAGATATCAAGACGTATTCACGTCAAAAATTCTTCGTCAGAAGTACCGGGAAAATGGTGTTCTTTTAAAATTCTTCGTCAGAAGTACCGGGAAAAAATTCTTCGTCAGAAGTACCGGGAAAATGGTGTTCTTTTAAAAGGACACTAGTAAAATGCTTTGCTATTATATTTAACTGCAAATAAAACTGAAGATTGTGTTTGTTTGTCCAGGGTATTCTTAGGAACTTGTAATTTTATTTCATTGGGATTTTCACTCGGCAGGTAAAATAGTTTATAGGATTTGGTTCCTTCAGTTGCAGGGACACAACAATCTTCAAGGGTTATTTGCTAGGAACCGAATGACATACAGTGGTCGAGGTGTGTTAGTAGGAAAGTACACGAAGTGGTCTAGAGGGGATTTCCCCCGCGCACTAAATTATGGAATGAAGCTCTACAGGGATGTGAAGGTTTTACGGAGAGACTGCTTGGGGTTCTTCAAAAAGGATGTGAAGAGGTATTTAAAGGGTCGGCAATGCGTGAGTGATGCCGCTGGTGTTACAAGAATCCATAGACTGCAGTAACTGCTTTCTCAGTAGTTAACTCGTGCGTTGCCGACACGTGTTAACATTTTTTGTAATTTTTTTGAAGAACCATTTTTCGGCAACCTCTTAAACCGCATATAGTATGACACAACGCTCGTTAGTATATATACATCAAATATTTACATACCCTGGCGTCCTTGCCATAGTGTGACCGCGTAGAAATGCAGCAACAGCAAAAGCATTGAGTACACTACTTACGCATCAATGCTTTATTGACCACAGCGGCGGATGGACGTCGATTGTCATGCTGAATTGTAACGAAAATGTATGTCAAAATACCGTATGTATTCCTAAATCAAATGCACACATTCACAAAATAGATTTTCGGTGTTAGGGCGTGGCTAACAATTTAAATCTTTACATAATGCATTTAAAAAAAAACATCATCATCAGGTCCATTTTTGTCTCCACTACAGGAGCACGAGCACGACCCTCTCTCGTCCGTCCTAGACGGAAGAAGGATTTGGCCTACACTCCCCACGCTGGCCAAACGGGTTGGGGAGGCCTGATCGATATTTGATAATGTATTTCCCTTAGTCGCCTTGTACGACATCCACGGGAAGAAACGGAGTGATTCTATTCTAGTCTGCCGGAATCATACGGCAAAAAAAAAATCGTGTGGCTTATTTACGCTTTCTAATGAAAATTATTTGGCAAGTCTACCTGTAATGAGTACCTACTTGATGCAGACGACGTTTGATTTATTATTACCAGGATGACATTAATTGTAAAGCGTATGTCACAATGTGAGCGAAGTGAGATTCGCTTCGTTCATGTCGCGCTACTATATATAAACGAGAGAGAGATAGCATCAGCCACCTTACCACCATCTCTTATTGCGATTCAATAATTGAATAGAATGCTTATTCATACCAATGAATAAGCGACTCTATTTCAAATGGGATAGAGTCGCTTATTCATTGCTATGAATAAGCATTCTATTCAGTTATTGAATCGCAATAAGAGATGGTGGTAAGGGGCAGGTTCGCCTGCTCGCAAGTTCGCGATGTGAACAGAGTGCTTCATGTGAGTTTTTTCTTATTGCGATTCAATAACTGAATAGAATGCTTATTCATACCAATGAATAAGCGACTCTATCCCATTTGAAATAGAGTCGCTTATTCATTGGTCTGAATAAGCATTCTATTCAGTTATTGAATCGCAATAAGAGATGGTGGTAAGGGGGCAGGTTCGCCAGCTCGCAAGTTCGCGATGTGGACAGAGTGCTTCATGTGAGTTTTTTCTTATTGCGATTCAATAACTGAATAGAATGCTTATTCATACCAATGAATAAGCGACTCTATCCCATTTGAAATAGAGTCGCTTATTCATTGGTATGAATAAGCATTCTATTCAGTTATTGAATCGCAATAAGAGATGGTGGTAAGGGGCAGGTTCGCCTGCTCGCAAGTTCGCGATGTGAACAGAGTGCTTCATGTGAGTTTTTTCTTATTGCGATTCAATAACTGAATAGAATGCTTATTCATACCAATGAATAAGCGACTCTATCCCATTTGAAATAGAGTCGCTTATTCATTGGTATGAATAAGCATTCTATTCAGTTATTGAATCGCAATAAGAGATGGTGGTAAGGGGGCAGGTTCGCCAGCTCGCAAGTTCGCGATGTGGACAGAGTGCTTAATGTGAGTTTTTTGTTCGCATTCGATCATGTCAACGTAAACAAACCGACCACATAGAGAAGAACTCTCATGTTGTGAATTTAAAAACACGCGTGTTAAATATCAAAATTATGTGCCTTACTTAGTCACATTTTGAAGTGAGCAACCCGGCTAATTTGGATATGTACGCGCGTCTGGTAAATTAACAATTAGAAAGTTTTTCTCAATTTGGTCGGCTTGTAAACGTTAACACGTTCGAATGTGACCAAAGAACTCGCAGTAAGCCCTCTAAAATATGAAAAGACGCGTAAGCGACATGAGCGAAGCTAAACGAAGTTCTTGACCTGCCCCCT
Organism: Hypsopygia costalis; assembly: GCA_937001555.2. NCBI lineage: Eukaryota > Metazoa > Arthropoda > Insecta > Lepidoptera > Pyralidae > Hypsopygia > Hypsopygia costalis. The sequence goes on along the minus strand of OW443338.2, from coordinate 21,424,647 downwards.
TACCACCATCTCTTATTGCGATTCAATAATTGAGTAAATTGCTTATTCATACCAATGCATAAGCGACTCTATTTCAAATGGAATAGAGTCGCTAATTCATTGGTATGAATAAGCGTTCTATTCAGTTATTGAATCGCAATAAGAGTTGGTGGTAAGGGGGCTGGTACCTGTACCTACTCTTTATATGTATTAAAGGAGGTAGATACATACTTATTGCATTAGCGCGCGGAAAATGAAGAGGCAGTGGAATTAAGACAATTGTAGAAATTTGATGTGACGCAATCTTTCGACCTCATTAGTTTGTTGGATGTATCTGTCTGCTGAAGCGGTACAGCCCCCTTACCACCATCTCATATTGCGATTCAATAATTGAATAGATTGCTTATTCATACCATTGAATAAGCTACTCTATTCCATTTGAAATAGAGTCGCTTATTCATTGGTATGAATAAGCTATATAATCGGTTATTGAATCGCAATAAGAGATGGTGGTAAGGGGGCTGTACTAAACATCCTCTACTCTTTAAAAAATCAACAAATCATTGCTGACAGTAATTTCTATTTTTGTTCTGTCGACGCTTCTGCAAGTTATTTTTTTTTTATTACAACTCTTGCCATGTTTTTATTTTTTAAACATGTTACGTAAGCATGGTACATTGGAGGTTATTATTATTTTCCATTATTATTTCATCGGTAACTTTAAGCCAATCACTAATAGTGACATAATAAAATAATAATAATGTGCCTTTAGTGACCAGATTTCTTTATGTTAATATGTTAGTACATCATATTGGTTAAGTGTGTAGTGTTTGATTTGATATATTTTATGACAAACGTATAATTATTTATATTAGTTATAATAACATGAAATTGGTATAATATAAATAAATACTTATTATACTTACTTTTATTGTTTTATTACATAAACGTAACTTTGCGTGAATACATTCCGATAAAAAGAGTTATATGTGTTAAGTTAGAACATATTGCTCTCAAAACGTGTGCGGAGATATCGTCATTAAGTTTAACACACCAAGGGGAATGAGGTACAAATTACATTAAAGAGTGATCTCGACGAGCTTGGTGGCGTAGCGGTCAGTGACGCGGCTTCGACACCAACGCTCGTGGATTCGCTTCCCACATAGGACAAACATTTGTGTGCATGAACATGGTTGTTTGTCTTAGTCTGGGTGTTTTCTATGTATCATAAGCATGTATTTACAAAAAAAAAAATGTATTTACGTATGTTTATCAGATGGTGGTAAGGGGGCTGGGCGGGATAGTAATGCGGGTAAAGGTCCTCTTGCCTGGTTGGTTTACTGGGCGAGAGACTCGCAATCCTGTGATATAACTGTAAGGTTGTTGCACATGGGAGCATTACCTGTAGGCATAAGATCGTTGCCACTTTAGCTTGCTAATTTGACAACTTTGGTTCTCCTACGAATCTTTTCGTTACTTATCATTATTAAGTAATGCTCATAAGTCTCCATGCTGGGCAGGCGGATTGGCGACTTTCCAGAGTCTCGTCGGCTGTACGGCAAGGTGCACCACGCGGAGGTGAGTTTGGTGTTGGCACCAAAGAAGGCGATGAGCCACTTACACCCAAGAAGGTATTCTTCAAAGTTTTCCCTCGCCAGTCCGAAACTGGCGAGGGAAAACTTTGAAGAATACCTTCTCCCTCATTCCGGCCATGCAGATGAAATAGTATAACAAAAAAAAACCGGACAAGTGCGAGTCGGACTCGCCCACCGAGGGTTCCGTAGGTACGTAGTATCATTATAAAATTTGATATTTTTCATTATAAATAAGAAATAATGCGTCGAAAAAAATAAATAAAATATATTTTGCAATGTGTACATCAAGCCCTTTCATATGATACCCCATTTGAACTAGTAGTTTCAATTTGAAATTTCGACACCCTATAAAAAATATAGACCCCCTATTTTTTAAGATCTATTTACAAATGTATAGTTTTGAGATTTATTCCTGTACTTGTAGTCTATAACGATGTTACTTGCCAAATTTCATAGTTCTAGGTCAACGGGAAGTACTCTATAGGTTTTGATTCCCTTGAGTGTCTCGAAATATGCGTTTTTTGCTGAATAAACGGCCGTAACTTTTTTCTACGTAAACTTAGCAGTTTGATTTTTTTTTAACTTCATGGGACCGTAGACCTGAGTATACAGTTCAAATTTCAGCTTGATACCTCCACGCATTCTCGACATAGAAATTCTTGACAGACAGACAGACAGACAGACAGACAGACAGACAGACAGACAGACAGACAGACGGACAACAAAGTGATCTTATAAGGGTTCCGTTTTTCCTTTTGAGGTTCGGAACCCTAAAAACATGAATTTCAGGAAGTCACATATTGACGTTTAGATAGTACAAAGAGTATATCGGTGTGAAGGTCAGAAGACACATTGGAGCCTAAGTGGTCTCGTACTATGCGGTTCCAGAGAAGTTTTCTCCCGCGTACTGTCAAGCTGTGGAATGAACTGCCTGTCGAGGTTTTCTCAGGGGACTACAGCATGGGGTTCTTCAAAAAGGGCGTGAAAAGCTTTTTTACAGGGTCGGCAACGCGCGTGTGATGCCTCTGGTGTTACAGGCGTTCATAGGCTACGGTAACTGCTTTCCATCAGGCCGTATGCTTGTTTGCCACACTGGTGGTATAAAAAAAAGATCCTGCGACGGTCAGTTTGCCTCTCCCTCCACCTCCCTGATGACGTCATGGACCGGCCGAGTAATAACCGAAAATGTGGAGTTGGACGGTGATGGATGTCCGCGTTAGGGTTGCCAGATGGTCGCATCGTCTGGATCGTCAGGGTTCTCCCGACATTTCATGTGATGTTCAGACTCCCGACAAATATACGTATCTTATCATAATATTCTACCGTAATAATAATTTGAAAATGGAACACGCGGACCTCGAGCGGCTCATAGCGCGCGTAAAATTTTTACTCATAAATTTTCTTTTCACCAGACAACAACCCCAAAATCCCGATATTTTGAAATATTATCCAGATTTTTCGATCTGGCAACCCTAGTCCGCGCACCATATACCTTCCTCTAGCGTCTATAAAAAAAGTATACGACATTTCTATGTGCCCACAAGGGCCTAATGACAGAATAGTGAATTCATCAAATTAAATATAATAATTACATTACATCAAACTTCTCAATGGGGCCTCTACGCGTTGAATCCATATCCCCGCGCACGCTTTTCAAATGACTGAGTCCGGTCACTTGACCCGTGAGTCCAAGAGAGATATAATAATTAAATTATATAATAAGCTAATGTATAATAAATAATACACTAATGTAGTAATGTATTGACTTTAATTATTGAATCTTTTTGCATAAAATAATATTTAAAGAACAAACAGAAGTGTAAGACTATGATAACCTAGATTTATAAGAGTTGTTAGTGGTGCAAACGTGATGGAGTGTTTGCATATAAAATATCAGGTGTACTTAATCAGAGACCTGGAATTTCACTAACGTTTATTACAGTAGGTTTTTTAAACCAGTAAGGCGGTAAACAAGCATACGGCTCGCCTGATGGAAAGCAGTTACCGCAGCCTGTGGACGCGTGGAAATTTAACCAAACTAATTACGTAAGGAATTTTTGACCTCTCCGTCCCCTACCAAGGAGGGGACGGAGAGGTAGATGTTGTAAGTTTTTCCTCACCCCTCTCCCTTTCCCCAATGTCACCTGAGATGTTCAAAATTTGTATCTTGGGTGCTTCGATCAACAATAATACAACTTGGGTGTAAAACGTTGGATTTATTAAAAAAAAAAATTGCTCTATTATTTTTATTTAGGACTAGCAAAGACTAGTATTTGCGAATATTGCTGAACAGCTCCAACGGATCTTCTTGGGTTTTTTTATTAAGTTCATAGCATAATTTTTTTAAGTCGGGGGGTTTCAAAAATATTTTATCCTTTTTCAACTACGTTTTAACCGTCAAGGGATATTTTCAAAATTTTCAATTTTGTTTTTACATTAATGTAACCACAGAATTTCAGAATCCCCTTTTCTATTAGATGTCAACCTTTAGTACTGTATATTATTCTGTGGTACTGTGCCACGAAGTAGGTACCTACTATCGCCGTAGTGCAAACTGAAATTGGTGTAGGTAACTAACTAGTTTATACCTTTCGTGACTATTGTAGCGGGAATAACATAAAACTACGTCCAAGGTTTACATTATAGATAGTTTTATCTACTAACTATTTACAATAATTTTCAATTCTAATATGTGTGTTGTGATGATAGCCCAGGAATATTAGTCAAATAAGCGCAATTATCTCGGAATGAGAGGTAGTCAGCTGTAAACTTGTTTAAACCTTTATTTGGCACCCAAAAACCAGGGATTGAATAACCGAAAAAAATTGGATATATCGGTTAAAGGTATGACGTCATACCTTTAAATTTCGATACCTTAAAGTAAAGGTATCTTAATAATTTCGTTATTGTAATATTCCGGTATCGTTATTTTTTTAGGTATCTAAATTATAAAATAAAGGTTTTCTTTCCACAATGTCGGCCGCATTGGTAGGTAAGTACTTGATCGATACCTACGTCGCGTCGTTGTCACATCATTTTTTCGGTACCGTAATGGTTTTGGTTAAGGTACTGGTAATATAAAGGTATAATGGTACCGTAAAAAAATAAAGGTAGGTATTCTTCTTGTTTTACCGGTATCGTAACCACAATTCTCAACCGTTTTGGCTCTACCTTTAAATCAAAACGATATCGTAATTTTATACCAGTACCATACCCTTATACCTTTACCGCTTTCAATCCCTGCCTAAAACTTGTCTCAAAACCTACTTATCATAGGGTGTCCGCGACTACAGATATATCACTACATATTATAAAACAAAGTTGCTTCCCCTGTCTGTCCGTCCCTATGTATGCATAGTTATTTAACTAAACGGATTTTGATGCGGTTTTTTTAATAGATAGAGTGTTTATTATAGAAGGTTTATATGTATAATACATGCATAACACAGTAGAGAAACACTGATAATTTTCGAGGTTTCCAATGTGATGTCGTAAATAAACAAATTTGTTTGCGCTTATATTGCAAACGCTGGCTAAACCCTACGGGATAGATCAAAATTATGTTGTACAGTACTGTTCACCTTATAATGGTCTACAAAAAAAACCGCGATGGTATATGTCTATCTCTTATGGATAACCCACAATAACAGTTTTATACTTATCCTTTATTTTTTACCAGAAATAATGGCTTATTTACGATGCGATTTTAAGCTGTATAGCATTAATCCTTATCCGATTAAGTACCTTAAATACATTGTGCATTTAATATAAATCAATATGGCCCTTTACAGCATGTAATTTAAATTAATTTAAATGAATATTTTCGAAGATATTACAGATTTAAAATGTAGGGACATAACCTCAGATCACAGCAAACAAGTATCAGCATTGCACCCGTGCGAAGCCGGGGCGGTAAGTAATGCTTTCGAACGGCTTCATGTAATTGGATAATTATATTTTGTTTGATGTGTTCCTTATTGTCAGGTTTGTATGGGAAATCCACTGAAATGAGTTGGAAACGGGAATATTGAACCACAGCGAGGCGTGGGCGGGCACTTAGTAATAGTTTATATTAAACTAGCTTTCGCCCGCGGCTTCGCTCGCGTGACATTCGGGGCAAAAACATGTTTACTCATTAATCAATAGAAGTACTCGTGTAAAATTTAAGATAAAATAGTCCAACTAATCTCGTTTTCCCATATAAACCAACTAAACTCATTTTCCCATACAAACTTTAGACCTCCGTTTTACCCTCTTAGAGGTAAAATTTGAAAAATCTTTTTAAGTAATTCGTGTCCACTACGTTATATTTTCAAATCGATGCCATTGTCGTAACTAACGTCCCAGAAAACCATAGAATCGACACCAATATTGATATTATGACATTTCAACCCCATTGCACCCCCACAGATTTGGTACCTCGGCTATGTTGGATTATTAAATAGTTTTTTTTCGTCATCAGCGACCCGATATACCATAAAACCGGCCAAGTGCGAGTCGGACTCGTGCACGAAGGGTTCCGTACCATTATCTATAAAAACACATTTACTGTATGGGAGCCCCCCTTAAATATTTGTTTTATTTTTATTTAATTATTTATTTTTAAAGTGAATATATAACTAAATATTATGACTGTGAGTATTTAACAAAAAGATCACGTTTGTTGTATGGGAGCCCCCATAAATTTTTATTTAATTCTGTTTTTTAGCATTTGTTGTTAGAGCGGCAACAGAAATACATCATCTGTGAAAATTTCAACTGTCTAGTTATCACGGTTCATGATATACAGACCTGGTGACAGACGGACGGACGTACGGACAGCGAAGCCTTAGTAATAGGGTTCCTTTTTACCCTTTGGGTACGGAACCCTAAAAAACAATACCTATGACGATTTTCAGACTTTTTCAACACATTTTAGACATTTCAACGCCATCGCACCTCAATAGGAGATGATGGTCACGTTTTCGCCCTACGAGTACAATAAATAACAATAATAGGTAATTTCTGGGATAAAAACTATCTTAGGTATGTCCTTTCCCAGGACTCAAGGTATCTCTCAACCATAGCTGGGCACCGTTAATCAAACAGTTAACTTCGTTAATCGCTAATCCGTTACTGAAAAAGTTAACTTCGTTAAAAGTTAAAGCGTTACATTTCAGAAAATGTAACGGAAGTTAACGTTAATCGTTAATCCGTTAACACGTGATAAAAATTGCATATTATAAAAACTGTTGGTTCTGGAAGTTAACAGGTTAGAAACAAAAAAGACGGGTATAATTATTAGAGAGCATGTTGACAAACTATGGTTTTTTATTCATTAAGATTAAGATTCATCTGTTGTATGTGAAGAACGTTTCGGCAGAAAAGACGTTCAACTGCAACGTTTGAGGGTATAGCAGTATTATATTTAATAAATAGATTTGCGAATATCCGTTCCCCGAGGAATGCCGCATCATTTAACGAGACTTTCGACTTCATGTCTAGCCACATTTTGATGAGACTTTGATTTGTGGCTCTTAGGTTTTTCTTTAGACTGAAGGACAGAATTACTCACGTTCCCGCCTCCGCCATTTAAACTATCTCTGTCCTTCGAACTTTCGACAGCAAAATAGTGTCATTTCACTCGCGGCGTGCGCCGCGCCGCTCTAATCAATCGGGTCGAGCGTAGTAGGTACATGTCAGAGCGGTGCTGGATTAACGATTAACGGACTTTGTGAAATTTAACGGAAGTTAACGAGTCCGTTAACATATTTTTAAGTTAACTTAAAAGTTAATCCGTTACTCGAAATGTTAACGTCGTTAATTAACGATTAACGGATTAACGAGTTAATGCCCACCTATGCTCTCAACCAAATTTCATCTAAAACGGTCCAGCGATTTAAGCGTGAAGAGGTAACAGACATTCTGTCGCATTTCCGTTGCGTTCCGAAAACCCGTAAAAACGACACATATATCGATATATAGACATTTCAACCTCATCACACCTCAATAGAGGATGATCGTCACGTTAGGCACGTTGAATTTTAAAATCGTTGTTGTTTTCGTAATCAGCGACCCGATAAACGATAAAAACAATACATATGACGATATTCAGACTTTTTGACCCCATTATACCCTTTTAGGGGTTGATATTTTCAAATCGATGCCATTTTTGTAATTGACGTCCCAGAAAACCTTAGAATTAACACCCATATTGATATTAGGACATTTTAACCCCATCGCATCCCCGCAGGGGTGATTTTATGTCACGTCGGCTATGTTGGATTATAAAATAATTGTTGTTTTTGTAATCAGCGACCTGATAAACCATAAAAACAATACCCATGACGATTTTCAGACTTTTTCACCCCATTTTACTCCTTTAGGGATTGAATTTTGAAAAATCCTGAAACACGTGTTTACTCATTTATGTACTTCGACTTCGATGATTATTAGTACTCGTGTAAAGTTTCGGATAAAATATTCCAACTAATCTTGTTTACCCATACAAACTTTGGACCCCCGTTTCACCCCCTTAGGGGATGAAATCCTTTCTTAGTGCACCCCTAGACATCATAAGGAACCTACGTGCCAAATTTGGAATCTCTAGACCCAGCGGTTTGGGCTGTGCGTTGATATAGAAGTCAGTCAGTTTCTTCTTTTATAGATTTAGATTATGGGAATTCTGGGAATAAAGACGGTTTCTCCTGCACCGCAGCCTGTTAAAATTTGAGCCCCGATTATATTTTGTTGCAACTCGGTTACTTTTAGCCGAGTTCCATTGCAAAGTTGTGGTGGTCTTAAATTTCGGAGCAGAATAATCGGAATGCCAATTTTTTTCGGATATTGCGACTTCTGACTGAGTCGGCATGCAAAGGCATAAAGACTCATTCATAAAACTATTAAACTTTCTTATCTTTTGTTTACATTCACAGATGGTCAAATGCTTTGTTTGTACAACGCTCAAAAAAGTACTGTTTATTTGGTGAGGGCAATTAACTTACCGTTCTTAGGTACCTGCCTAGCATCCAAATGTGCAACAAAAAATATTGACGTAATAACATCTAATTAAACTCGAAAGTAATCTACTTTTAACGAATGAAATAAACAAAACAATGACCCAACTAAAGAAAACAATATTTAATAACTTATCTACTAAAGTAAGCAAATCGAATTGTAAACAATTTGCAGTGAATGACAATGCATTTGCAACGGAAAAAACAATAATTGTTACGTGTCTGCACGTTTGGGCAAGCACACTTAGCCATATTTTTTCTATGCCGTACTACCATCGTTTTTTACTCATGTGGTACCACGCCGCGTAACGACTCCCCGCCCGCTCCCTGCCCCCCGCGCCGCAGCACTCATTGTGTACGGGCGCGGTGCTTGGCAAGTTTCTTATTTAACCATAAAAGATAGACATATGCTGTCATGGGATAATTTTTATATAATTTTAAGGAGAACATTTCCGTCATACATGATTTCTGTGTAGCTTTAACCATTAAGGCTGTATACGCGACGAAAGCTTAAGAAATGGAGTAACTTGTCTCGTTTTCCCAACATTTCCCTTCACTGCTCTGCTCCTATTGATCGTAGCGTGATAAAAAGTATACTATAACCTGCCCAGGAGTATGAAGAATAATTGTACCAAGTTTCGTTAAAATCCGTCGAGTAGTTTTTGTTTCTATAACGAACATACAGACAGACAGACAGACAGACAGACAGACAGACAGACAGACAAAAATTTTACTGATTGCATTTTTAGCATCAGTATCGATCACTAATCATCCCCTGATAGTTATTTTGGAAATATATTTCATGTACAGAATTGACCTCTCTACAGATTTATTATAAGTATATAGATGAAACCCTCAAAACGAGTGTCTGACTTGAACATGTAATTTCTTTGTTCTCGACAGTTCATTCACCATTGTTATAGAACAAGTTTTTGAGGAACTTGAATTTGAATAACGATTAGCTACTTACGATAAAATTCATGTAATGATAAGAGAAAAAAAAATACAAGGAGTTAGGGCTCAAGTTTTGCGCTGAATCACTAAATGCGAAGAGCTCTAAACCCCTTCGATTGAGGGGAGACCTGTATCCCAGCAGTGGGTTGAATAAGGGTTGACGACGACTAAATGCACTATACCGAAAATGCACAAAAAATGCACTAGATCTGATATCTATCAACGAGATGGGAAACCCAATCAACGACATTGAAAAGGTAGTGGAGCGCTAGAAAAACTATGCACTAAGTTGACAGCACCGCGTAGTAAAGGCGGGTACGCATGAACGACCACGAACATCGCAAACACGAACATTTGGTTCGTTTGTATGGACGAAAATTTGTTGTTAAGTAAATAACTGTATAAGTCCCTTTTCTCCTGCTCCAGATTGTAATTGTCATGCATTCTTAATAGGAGGAGACAATTTCCACTGGGCTACCTCCTGTATTCACTTGTATTTTATTAAGAGTGATCTACTTAACGAACTACTACAATTGATTAAAAGTACCGTTGCTAGAAAAGACTGGATATCTGATCAGACCTGGGAGCTAATCGTCAAAAGAAAAGAAATAAAGAGCACAATTACACCAGCATCAAGTCAGGAATACTCGCGCCTAAGCAAGCTCATCCAAAAACTGTGCAGAAAAGACAAAAATATATACATTGAAAACATTTGTGCAGAAGTAGAGAAACACGCCGAAAAACATCAAACTGGTGATCTCTTTAAGAAGATACGCAAAATCACGCGTGATTTCAAACCGCACTCTTGGACGATAGATGACGAGATGGGAAACCCAATCAACGACATTGAAAAGGTAGTGGAGCGCTGGAAAGACTATTGTGAAGATTTGTATAAAGATCAATCCAACACTATCAATATTAACCGCGTACTTGAAAAGGAAATGGAGCCCGATAACCTTGTGTGTGAGGTGGAAGATGCCATCCGAAGACTTAAAACAAATAAGGCTCCCTGACTCCCTGACTCCCTGACCTGATAAAATCACCTCCGAGGTTTTAAAATCACTTTCAAGAAGGCGTGAAACTACTACACAAAATTTGCAACATGGTCTGGAAAACATGCGAATGGCCACTTGATTGGGTTCACTCGTCGATTCTTCCATTGCACAAAAAAGGCTCTATAAGGAATTGCCATAACTATCGAACCATCGCTCTGATCTCCCATGCGAGCAAAATTATGTTGCACATTATTAATAGTCGCCTGAGAGCATACTTGGATTGGCAAATACCACCGAATTGTGTTCTGTGGCAAATACCCAGGAGCAAGTTGGATTTCTGAAGGGCAAAGGGACTAGAGAGCAAATTACAAATACAAGGCTCATCGTAGAAAAATGTTACGAAGCCAACATTTCAGTCATCTTATGTTTCGTGGAGTCGATCTGTTGGTTAATTACAGTGTGTGTGTAATAGTACTACGTACAGTATGGCCACTCCCTGCCGTTCTCACTAGTCGACCGTTCGCAAAGAATGCTACAAAGTATGAATAGACTCGTCGCTCATATTTTATTCTCCATTCAGTTTAAATTAAAAGATTGCAGTGAACGGATCTTTCAACACACGGAAAGTCAAAAAGAAAATTTTATTCTTTCGCTTTGGATGAAATAAGGTACCGATTCTCTTTTATAAATTACCTAAAAGCATGTGGCAGCAATAGTTTCATCATAACTAATTCATGTATATGTATATTCTATCAGAGTAGGATACAAGATACAATTAATACGAGATGTGAACAGGATAGCATTATAGCAGATTTATATGTTTCAAAGAGCACACTAGTGCGCAAGCGTGAATGTGACAGTGCTGTTCGAGTTGTGTTTTTTTTACAATTGTTTGTTTACATGTCATTGTTTTTGTGTGTGATGCCCCCTGTGGTACCTATTAGTGTTAAATTACGTTTATTTATTCTATGTCAATATGAATTACATTACGCATGCAGTTATATGGATAGTAAAATGCTACAATTACTGAACATGAAATGATTTTACTATTTACAATGAACCGGTGTTCGAAAGTGAGGCAGGCGAGAAAGGTTGGTAAAAAATGATCGCGTTTTTTTTTACAATTCCACTTGAAGATCAAAAGAGTGTTAATGCCGAGTGGTATTCTACCATTTGTTTAGCCAGGGTGTTAGAAAAAGTTCGCGAAAGACGACCAAAAAGCCGCGTTCTCCTACATCATGACAACGCTTCTTCACACATGGCCAACAAAACAAAGTCATTTATAGCTTCCGAAAAAGTACTCATTATCCATCCTGCACATAGCCCCGACCTAGCAACCTGTGATTCCTGTATTTTCCCTAAAATCAAAGATTTGATGAGAGGTTTCACTTTTACCAACTCCGAAGAGGCAGTGATAGCGTTCAATCAGCACGTAGAAAACAAAACATGCCTTCAGATTTGTGGTCCTCCTGTTTTAAAAAATGGTTCGATCGCATGAAAAAATGTAAGAAATTTTGAAAAGCAATAAACATAATATTATGGTTATAACATGTTGTTTTTTTAAGTTACGCAAAACTTTTAGTGTGACCTACGTACATGCAAACGCGCCAGTACGGAGTGGCCGGGGTTTGAGAAACGCAACAAATTCATTCATACGTGAGTATACGGCTTTACGAGGATATATTGAAATACTGTGCTTCTAAACACCACGAGTTGTTTAATTAAAATATATTTTAGAAAGGCAGTCGCTTAACGATTTTGAACTGAATAAGACGTTAATATAATTGTAGTTACTTGTAAAGAAAATATGACACGTCCTGAGAAATTCCGGAAGGTTGGTGCTTTATATTTTTTACTTTATAAGGAGAAATTTTCTTAATGTCTGATGGAGCAGCTTTCGAACTTTACGCAGACAAACATTGATATTGCATTCAGATGGTAGGTCAATATTGATAAAGAAAGAAAAGAAAATATCTTTAAGGGTTCCATTATTTCCACCGCTGATACACTGCTAAAGCAGTATCGTTACTGATTACGGGTAGCTCACTGCTAAACCAGCATCTTCACGCGTCTGGTAAGGAGATACAGCTTTAGCAGTGAGGGTGCTGCTAACATACGTTGCACAGTCGAAGACAACAATCCTCGAGTACATTGTTACTTGGCCGCGGTCTCCTGTGAGGTGGAGGTACATCCACTGTAGGGTTCGACATGCTCACTTCCCTTTCACAGAGCTAGCTTTCGTTTGCTAGGTGGCAAGATGCACCACGTACAAGAAAATATTTAAATACATATAAGTTATAATAGTCATCTAGCACCCCCACTTGAAGCTTTGCGTAGTTTCGTAGCACTATTACTTACTTATACTGTGGCGTAGTTTAGGACAAGATTGAAGTTCTCGAGTAGCGCACTCAGAATCATTTCTATGAACAAGATTGAAGTTCTCGAGTAGCGCACTCAGAATATGTTAGACGGAAATAAATACCCATTACGACATCGTATCAATGATCGATGGGCAGATGTTTCGTTCTTGCATAAGACTTTTTATACTTTTATATAAAAAAAAAAATCCTCTCCAGACTTTTTGTAATGCCATTTTTTTACCAAAAACTATAACTTGTTATGCCATATCAATTAGCCAAGTTCAAGGCATGTAATCAAAAAGCAAAGTGGTAAAACTGCCGCGCCGCTCTCCTTTTATTTATTATTATTATTGATATTATATTATATTGATATAGACGCTCACAATACCTACATGGAGTATTGCCCGCATTGTTGCCAATGTATAGGAAGGAAAGAGTTGCAATTTGAGTTTGTATTATCTCGAGCTCCTCCATGTTTTTTTTAACAAAGCCAATCGCAATATGCACACACTCAGCGATGTAAGGTGCCGCTGAGTGTGCGCAGATCGGCTTACTTTGTAAATATCGCACAGCCCTGTCGTGGTCAAGGCTCTTGTCTTATCTATCCATTATAATACACATAAAATTTAAAAGAAACGTAAAAACTATCGTAAAAATTGTTGCAAAAAAACCATTCTCCTAATACATAAATACTAAATCACGCAAAAGCGAGAATTGAACATAAATTAAAATAAAAATTAATAAAAATCACAAACTGTAAAATGAGCAAAAGCGTTAAAATTACAATACCTTGTGTCCACGTTTTGGACACCGACGAATTTGAGGCGATGGTTTGGTCAATTTTAACTCAATAACCCCATCTACCCACCGCGATCGAGGCGTCTATCGAAAAATATAGGGGCCAAGTCAAGGTCAAGGGCCATTTTGCTTGTTTCGCCTTGCTAGTAGGCAGTCAATAAGTTTATTTCTACAATTTCCAGCCATCACCTCAGACATGTCCACTTCAGTGACCCGCATTCCCAAACGCTGCTCCAACTCCCATCTTTCTTTGCCATGCGGGACACCGAAACAAAATGTACTGTACTGTCTGACCCTCGCCAGCTTCACAGAAACACGATGTATCGTCCGCTCACTTGAACCTGTACAAGTACGCGACAAACCCACCATGTCCCGATAAAACCTGCGTGGTGATGGTGATGCCAGACGGAGTCATTTTGCCCACAATACTATACGCAACGCAGCGGTTGCACTCGAGAAAAACCGGTTCGTTGTTGAAGCTTAGTTCCCGATATCTCCTATCCCATTCATCAATGGTTGCCTTACGGATCCTACCCTTGACGAATGAGACAGGGCAGCGGTCGTAGTCGGGCTTCTTCTTCTTCAGGGCCGCACTCTTTGCGAGTTCATCGGCTCGTTCATTCCTCTTAAGACCCACATGCGCATTGATCCAGAACATCGAGACGCTATGCGCTTTACACAGTTTAAGAGCGTCCCGCGTATATACCGCAAGGGAGTGAGGGGAATCAACGTTACTTATCGCCTGGAGCGCCGCCATGGAGTCGCTGAAGATGCCTACGCTGGATCCATCACAGCTCAACGCGTATTTTGCCGCGGTGCAGAGAGCGAGGGGCTCGTTCTGGTAGACGGTACAGTAGGACGACAAAGTAAGCTTGACGGCATTGCTTCCGGCATCGCTGTTTCAAATTGAAACAGCGGCATCTACCCAACCCTCAATCTTAAAACATTCGCAGGGTAAAAGAGTTGGCTGCCCTGTATTGTTCCTCGTCCACCAAGTGATCGAACTCGACACTCTCCAGCTCCGCTGGGTGTGGAGCCTCGATCTTAGAGGCCATCCGCTCGATCTCTCAGTCTTCTAGTGCCGGATGGCGCAGCCTCCTCTTGGCCTCGTAAAGAGATGCGATTTCTCGCAACTTAAGGTCAAGAGGGAGCACCCCAGCCAGCAGCTCGGCAGGCCTTGCAGATCTTTTGCGCGAAGTCCCGCTGTACGCTGTTAAGCTGCTTCTGGATACTTAGCTTGTTCACCGCTGGTGCACCATACAGCCGCGGCATAAAGTATCTACTACAGCCGTATATATAATCTTCACTACCTCAGAATTAAGACCCCAACCGACGCGACCGAAAAAACGATATTATATAAATACTAGCTGTCAATGAATGAATGAACAATCAATGAATGTCGTGGTACATATTAGCTGAACTAAATTTATGATTTTATGGAATTAAAACAATGAATAGTAGAAAATAATAGAGAAGCTCGATGGCGTCATTGCGCGTGTCAGTCTAATTGAACACGCAAGTTAAGCAATGTCGACCGTAGCCTGTACACGGATGGGTTTATCCTCGAGCTCCTCCGTGATTCGAAAGACACGTTAAGCCGTCGGTCCCGGTTGTTATCATTAGCTCATCTTGAGCTCCTCCGTGCTTCGGAAGGCACGTTAAGCCGTCGGTACCGGTTGTTATCATTAGCTCATCTTGAGCTCCTCCGTGCTTCGGAAGGCACGTTAAGCCATCGGTCCCGGTTGTTATCATTAGCTCATCTTGAGCTCCTCCGTGCTTCGGAAGGCACGTTAAGCCGTCGGTCCCGGTTGTTATCATTAGCTCATCTTGAGCTCCTCCGTGCTTCGGAAGGCACGTTAAGCCGTCGGTCCCGGTTGTTATCGTTAGCTCATCTTGATCTCCTCCGTGCTTCGGAAGGCACGTTAAGCCGTCAGTCCCGGTTGTTATCATTAGCTCATCTTGAGCTCCTCCGTGCTTCGGAAGGCACGTTAAGCTGTCGGTCCCGGTTGTTATCATTAGCTCATCTTGAGCTCCTCCGTGCCTCGGAAGGCACGTTAAGCCATCGGTCCCGGTTGTTATCATTAGCTCATCTTGAGCTCCTCCGTGCTTCGGAAGGCACGTTAAGCCGTCGGTCCCGGTTGTTATCATTAGCTCATCTTGAGCTCCTCCGTGCTTCGGAAGGCACGTTAAGCCGTCGGTCCCGGTTGTTATCATTAGCTCATCTTGAGCTCCTCCGTGCTTCGGAAGGCACGTTAAGCCATCGGTCCCGGTTGTTATCATTAGCTCATCTTGAGCTCCTCCGTGCTTCGGAAGGCACGTTAAGCTGTCGGTCCCGGTTGTTATCATTTAATGACAGTCGTTAAGTTAAGTCAGTGGCCTTTAGGCGGTTCGAAAACACTGGCCTCCGCCAACCCGCAGTTGAGCATCGTGTTGGAGTACGCTCTAAACCCCTTCGGTTGAGGGAAGACCCGTATCCATAAAAACTGAAGATTTCATAAAAATAAAGATTTCCTTATTGTTAATTTTTTTTTTAAAAAGCGTTTTGTTTTATTTTTTTTAGTTTTGAAATAGGTTTTATCATTTTGGTGATTTGTAATTGTCATTTCTTTTGATGTTTACTCTGATTTGATTCTTGCGCTCGAACCCCATGGGAAAAGCGTTTTCACCCCTATCGATTTGATATTTTAAAATTTTCATAACAAATCACAGACAACCTTCGCGACATAAAAGTGACACCAATCGATTTGACGTTTTGATATTTGACAACCAATAAATATCGTAATCCCTTTTTCAACTGACACTTTCATTTGTATTGGAAAATGTTTTTTCTTTTATTTTATTTTTTCGAGAATTTTCCAATGTTTTTAAGAGTTATTCTGCTATTCGGGACGGAAACAAATCCAACAAATCAAAAACCATGGCAATCGGTCCAGCCGTTCTCGAGTTATAAGTGTTGTAACAAACACGACTTTCTTTTATTGGTGGTGAAATTTATTCCGAAGGTTATGTTTACCTTGAACTACAATCTCACGACGGTAGTGTTTATAAACATAAAATTTATTCGTTTGTTACATTGCCATGCAAATCAAATGGAATTCTTGGATTAGACTTTTTATAAAATTTTAATTCAAATATTGATTTGGAAAATAGTATTGTGAGTTTAAGACACGGTGCGGAATGTATTCCAATTTATAACTCAACTAGAGTTACTAGTGAAATTTTGAATATCCCTGCAAGAAGTGAGTCAATTCATTATATTGAATTACAAAATGGTTTATGTGATGACTATGTAGTATTGCCAAAACAACTTCAAGAAAATTTGTTTTTAGCAGCACTGATAGTAAAGCCTATCTACTATATAAAAATAAGTCGGGTTTTCCTTCCTGACGCTATAACTCCAGAACGCACGAACCGATTTCCACGGTTTTGCATTCGTTGGAAAGGTCTCGGGCTCCGTGAGGTTTATAGCAAAGAAAATTCTGGAAAAATTTGAAAAGAAAAGCGGGAAAATCTTTTTTCACATACAGCGCCATCTCTAAGGAAATGGATGGAAACGAAAAGATTGAGCCACAGCGAAGCGTGGTCGGGCCGCTAGTTAACAATGTAATGCCAATAAAAATTTTAAACGTCAGTGAAGAATCGGTTACTATCCCGACTTTTCAACCGAAATTACATTTACTACGCGAATATCAATTATGTAACTTTAGTAAATCAAAGTCAAGTGCAGACAGAACAAAAACCTTATTATTAAAATTAGACCATTTACATTCTACTGAACGGGACACAATTACAGCTATTTCTTCAAAATATAATGACATTTTTAACTTACCAGGTGATAAACTTACAACCACTAATGTACATGAGCATAAAATTTATCTCAAACCAAATGTTACTCCTCTTTATACAAAGCCTTACAGATTGCCAAAAAGCCAAAGTCATGAAATAGATAAACAGATTAAACAGTTGATACAAGACGATGTGATAGAAGAAGTTCGTAGTGAATGGTCAAGTCCTTATTTAATTGTCTCCAAAAATCGGATAACGGTGATAAAAAATGGAGGCTTGTTGTGGATTATCACAACTAGCCTCCATTTTTTATCATCTCCCCTCCTCATCATCGCACCTCCATATTCAAGATGACAAATTCCCATTACCAAATATTACCGATATTTTAGAATCACTTTCTGGTGCCGTCTGTTTTTCTCATTTAGACCTCAGCCAATTCATAAACAACAACAGACAGACAAACAGATGCCTCAGCCAAATAGTATTATCAAGTAACTTTAGATTCTGAGTTAAAAAAAAAATACTACCTTCACTACTAATACTAACACAGGACAAGCCGGTCAATATCAGATGAAACGAATGCCGATGGGTGTTAAGACCAGCCCAAGTGCATTTTCGAGTGTTATGGTCAAACGCATGATAAGTGCTTCATATATTTAGACGACCTAGTTGTTTTTGGGCGTAATTTTGAAGGTCATAATAAAAATTTAATAGACGTTTTCGAAAGACTTCGAAGAGTCAATCTGAATCTAAATCCGAACAAGTGTAATTAAAAAAAAAAGAGTTATTATATAGTGGGATGAGTAAGGGTTGACGACAAAAGTATATTTGAGACCGTTATCACAGAATGAGAAAAAGTACAACAACGAGCCCTTTCATTTGATATGTTCACGATAGGTACATCGTTTTTTTTTTAATTTTCTCCAAAAGTGACATATATCGCTAGTTTTAAGTGGGTGTCCTTAGTTTTCTTACTCGTAATTTAGACGTACGAATCCTTAGAAGTACAATACCATCTATTTGCTGAAAAAGTTAAACTTTTGGATTTCAGGTTATAATAATGTCAGGCTTGACCCTAAGCAGTATGTCTGAAGGTTTTATATTTGGCCAAATGGCAGGCATGATCGCCGGGCTACTTTCGAAAGACAGTGATGTGGATATGAGCACTGAAGAAGTATCTTGGATTGGTACGTAAAGCACCAGCTACTTGATTTTGATCGCTATTACACCAAAATTAGCAAACCCTTAGTTTTGGATGAAAAAAAAAAAATGATTGTCTGTAAAGTCAGTTTACGGACGATAATTTTACTGATAACGTCATAAGCATCGGCCGATGGAGTGGAAGAGATAGACGCGTTAAAAGTCGTGCTCTAGCTTGCACGCTCGGCTCAGGCGGAACGTGACAATGAGTCATGCTTTTTCGTGCGTGTAGCCGGTGTTCATAAGACGTTATCACGTCAAAAATAAGAAAAAAAAGAAATTGTTTCTATTTGATATCACAAAATTCTACAAAACATTATACATAGATACATAATTCTGTAGTACGAGTATGTGCGACATT
This sequence comes from Hypsopygia costalis, assembly GCA_937001555.2. Lineage (NCBI taxonomy): Eukaryota > Metazoa > Arthropoda > Insecta > Lepidoptera > Pyralidae > Hypsopygia > Hypsopygia costalis. Next base: position 21,405,624 of record OW443338.2, on the reverse strand, counting down.
AAAATGGTTCCAACTCAGTGTAGCTGGGGTGTAGTCTCAGCGCTGGTTTTCAGTTGGAACCAACACAGCGACTGCACGAGCACCTTAGCTTATGGAGTTCAACCAGAGTGCTCAACATAAAGTGCTATCCGAATAGTTCCTTTTAAAACTATAAGCTGAAAGCATCCAGACAACACCCAATGGTAGAGTCCTGTTATGTTAAATAAGAACTCTACTTTAGTTATGTTATTTTGATACTCTTTGCAGTATATATTTTTCTATGAGATGATCTGTCTTCTTTGATTTATTACATACTAGCGACCCGCCCCGGCTTCGCACGGGTGCAATGCTGATACTAAATGTACTACAGAAGGTCTTTGCGCTTTGTCCTATCCAGTCCTTCCCCAGTTATAGGCACACGCCGCCGGCTCCGCGGCCGGTACCGCCACAGCCGTTATGTCCCTGCATTTTAAATGTGTAATATCTTCTAAACTATTCATTTAAATTACATGCTGTGAAGGGCCATATTGATCTATATTAAATGCGCAATGTATTTAAGGTACTTAATTGGATAAGGATTAATTCTGTATTGCTTAAAATCGCTTCGTAAATAAGGCACTATTTCTTGTAAAAAGCAAAGGATAAAATAACGGTTATTGTGTGTTACCACTAAGAGATAGACATATACCATCGCGAACTTTTTTGTAGACCATTTTAAGGTGAACAATACTGTACTACATTATTTTGATCTATCTCGTTGGGTTCAGCCAGCGTTTGCAATGAAAGAGCAAAAAAATGTGTTTATTTACGACATCACATTAGAAACCTCTAAATTATCAGTGTTTTTCTACTATGTTATGCATATATTATACATATAAACTTTCCAGTTGAATCACTCTATCTATTAAAAAAAACCGCATCATAATCCGTTGCGTAGTTTCAAAGATTTAAGCATACATGGGGACATAGGGACAGAGAAAGCGACTTTGTTTTATACTATGTAGTGATACTTGTCACAAATACATATTTCTAATCCTCTAATTCTTTAATTATTTATATTACATATTATAACATGGTGTCAGAAGTGTAAAATGTCTCAAATATCTCATGAAAATACAAACATATCGGAATCAAAGGTAAACTATACAATCGAACAGTTTACGTCCTATGACGATTGATAGCTGTGTTGCACAAAAATGGCGTACATGGAAACAAAAATTCGAGATATATGCCGAAGCCAATGAACTAGATAAACTAAATAATGCTCGACAAGTCGCTATTTTTTTTAATTTAATTGGCGATGAATGTCTTGAAATATCTACCTCATTCAATGTTGCTAGAAAAGAGATTACTTTGGGTGAATTACTAACTAAATTTGATGAAAAATTTAACCCATAAAATATTACAATAGAAAGGTATAACTTTTATACGAGATTTTTTACGGTTCTCACAAATTTAAGTAATTTATGTGAATTTTCGATACTGAAAGATTCCTTGTTAAGGGATATGTTAAAATGGATTAAAAAATTCAAACATACAGGAAAAATTACTTCAAGAAGAGAATTTAACAATAAATAAAGCTGTTCATTTAGCAAAAAGTATAGAACTATCACATGAGCGGAGCAATAAATTAAAAAAGAATGAACATAATGAAGATTTTATTGAAATACAGTAGGTGCATTAAAAATAAACAGCGGCAAGTACAATTTTCACGTCACCACCATACACAGAAGGAAATCTACTCCAATGTTGGAAACATTCTCGTAGTCCGTCGCCGAGATCCAGTAGTCCACAATCTTCAGCGAGCTTAACCAACAAATTATTCAACCGCAATAATACACCTTCAACAAGCAACAGCTCTACATGCCAGATATGTGTTCAAATACATCGTTCGTCCAGCTCAAGGAGTAACTTGCCGGAATTGTAGTCGGCGCAATCATTTTGATGCATATTGTTTTTCAAAGCATTCTAATTAGGGTTTGGGAATTCCCGACAAGTTCAAAGTCCCGGGACACGAGACAGCCCACAGTCAAAGTCCCGGGAATTCCCGGGACTTCGAGACTTTTTGTTTTTTTTAGTGGGGCTTTCGTAAAATTGTAATTAAGTTACTTTTTTTGTTTAAAATTGTACCTATTAAAAAAAGCCAATTCTTTGTAAAAAATCAACATTTATTATACAGACAATTAAATGTTTACTTAAAGTTATTAAACAAATTCCGTTAATAGTGAGCTGTTTGAGTAGTTGGGCATCAACAGTTGTTTACTAGCTTAAAACTTATAAACGAAATTAATATTTACAATTTTATCCTTATTAATGATGTTAATTTATTTGTAAGAATTGAAAATATATTTTGGGTATTATATATGGGAGTAAATAATTTATAAAATAAGTAATTAATATTTTGGGGCTACACTCTATATTTGAGGTTATTAATTAGACAAATGTAAATGCTGAATTGAATATGCTTAGTAGTTTTTATCATAAAGGAAATGTTTAATATGAGATAATATATAAAAGATTTATAATATTTACAGAGTCAAAAATACAATTAAGAATAATGTGCCAGTGGACCAAACAGTTGACAAGGGGAAATGGCTAAATATCTTAAACACACCCAATGAAAGTTCAAATGTATTGCAGAGTCAAAAAGTCAATTATCCTAACATTGCCTTTTTTTTCACTTTTTCCAAAAAATAAATCGGCTTTAATTAATATTTTAATTTTTGATACGGGTAGCGGGTACTTTAGTAAGGTTGTTTACAAAAACAGTACGTAAAATGCTGATGTTAAAGCATGCGCATAAAAAAAAATTATGTGTGAAGTGGAATTTTCATCTGTAAGTTTATTGAATAACTACGTGGTCTGCTAAGTAACTACCGGTTAACTAATAGGCCTATTAGTGGTGATGATGGCGCTATGCTCCTTCAATTATTTGAGAATAAAAATGAATTACGATAATCTTGTCTCGTCTCGAGTCTCAAGTCCCGGGACTCGAGACAACTAAAATTACGAAAAGTCCCGGGACTTCGAGACCCGAGACGTCCCGGGACCCAAACCCTAATTCTAATAGTACTATCAATGTTATTGACAATTTAGATTTAGATATTAAAATTTCTCTCAGTTCTTTTGACAAAAAAGGTTTTATTGTTAGCTCTATACATATGAGCTCTATACAATGACTGGAAAATTAAATTAAATTGTGTAGGAATAGATTTATTGTGTCAAATAGACACAGGTTCTGACGTTAATGTAATTTCCAAACATACGCTTCAGAAATTTCAAAAAAATATTAATCAATTGAAATCAAATAACAAATTGTTTTCTTTCTCTGGTACACCTATACCAGTATTAGGCGGTTGTTATTTAAGTTGCCAATTTTCTGATAATTTCTGGTAATACATGTAATTTATATTTTGAAGTTGCGGATTTGCTATGTCAGACAATAATTGGTCGAAAAACTTGTGACCAGTTGGGTATAGTTAACGAGTTTTTAATTTACGACAAGATGGGGAATCTCAATTTGGTACGTCTTCATTTACTTCAATTTTAGCGAAAATTTTGATTCTGAAAAAGTCTTATGATGAACAAAAATCAAATCAAGGTGTTGAATCACCGGAGATTATATTAGAAAAGTACGCTTTCACATTCGAGGGTCTTGGTTGTCTTCCGCACAAAGCACATCTTCATTTTGTTGATCCTAATGTTCAACCCCAAATAGCTCCAGTTCGTAGAGTTCCATTCTCATTACAAGCTCGTCTCAAAGATGAGTTACAAAATATGATTAATCTTAAAGTAATCGAGAAAGTAACAAAACCAACCCGATGGGTGAATTTAATTGTCATTGTTGAAAAACCGAACGGAAAGCTTCGAATTGGTTTAGATCCTCGTAATTTAAATTAAGCCACACACGACGTCCTAATTATCCGCTTCCCACTTTTGATGATTTCCGTGCTCAAATTTCAGGTGCGTCGATATTTTCGAAATTAGATGCTAGTTCAGGATTTTGGATGATCCAGTTAGATGATGAGAGTAGTGACCTATGCACCTTCAATACATCCGAAGGCAGATACAAATTTCTTCGTCTCCCATTTGGTATCATTCAAGCAGTAAAATTTTTCACAGAACTAAGGTTGAATCGTTCGGTTATCGTTGAATGTTATATTACATAATATAACAAGTCCCTGGTCCATCAAAACAAGCACATTTACTATCAGCCATCCAAGGTATAAGGATACAATCATCCAAGGTCAAGATCCACATTAACGATGCATCCCCACGGCCGTCATCGTCCCCAGGTAGACGTCCCTAGGAACACGTCCAATGTTTTTTGTACTTTCAGGATATATTCATCGCATGAGTCCGCAGCGCGACCAGTGCCCCAACTTACGACATTTAACATTTCAGTATCAGCCATCCGACCTCCGCATGCTCAATCGCTGCGTCGTCGCCGCAGTGACCAGAGTGCTTAGTGCGAATTTTTGGTCTCTTTCGAACGTGTTAACGTTTACAAGCCGACTAAATTGAGAAAAAGTTTCATATTGTGAATTTACTAGACACGTGTTACATATCTAAATTAGTCGGGTTGCTCACTTCAAATAGCAAGTAAGTCACATAGTCACATAATTTTGAGATTTGGTCGGTTTATTTACGTTGACAAGATCGACTGCGAACAAATAACTGACACTAAGCACTCAGGTTGTTAGCTCACACGGGATATTATATATATATATATATATATATATATATATATATATATATATATATATATATATATATATATATATATATATATATATATGTATATATATGTATATGTATATATATGTATATATATATATATATATATATATATATCCGGGATAAAGAGTACCTATGTCACTCTTTCGGCATTAAACTAACTCCACAAAAAAAAAACATGTCAATCGTTTGTTACTTTCGACGTGAAAGAAGGACAAACGAACAAACACACTTTCACATTATATACAATTATAAGTATGGATTTTCCTATTTACAAAAAATGGTTACGCCTTATTGAAAATTTATTAAAAAAACCATACATTAAATAAAAAATAAATGAATATTTCTAGACAATTTACACAGCGCTATCTAGTCCCAAATATGGGTACTAGATAACTGGAATTATACTTAAATACATTTTTTTTTGTAAATTCATACATATAATACATAGAAGACACCCAGACCAAGACAAACAGACATGTTCATGCACACAAATATTTGTCTTGTGCGGGAATCGAACCCGCGACCTTGGAGTCAAAGTGACCATTTCTAACCGATTCGACCACCGAGCTCGTCATTATAATGGAACTTTTTTTATTCACTATACGATGTAGACATCACAGGAAATCACACAGACACAACATAAACGTTGTTAATGATTATCAAAATAAATTACATTTACCAAAGTCGTCGTCGAAACGTTTGCCTCCAAGTAGTTTTTATTTTTAAATTTAAACTTGAAAATTATGTTAAAAACTACTCGAAGACTACTGTAGATCGAAGTTGTGTAGACATTTTCATTTGTATTTAAATTGATAAATAAAATTTGTAGATTAGACGTGCAGATTACTTTTAAAACTTTTCGAACCACATCTTAATCTGCTTCGTGACGTCTTTTTTTTGTCGTCCCTAGCCCGGTTATCGTAGAGTATACAGCTATTGAAGTGGTTAAAAACTACGAGTATGTCTACCTTGGCCGGGGTAATTTTAACAGAGATTGATAGACGCATTCTATTGGGCTGGGCAGCTCTTGGCAAGCTTCGGTACATCTTCGCCGCACAGATGCCCCAATGTTTGAAGACTAAAGTCTTCAACAAGTGCAATCTCCCTGCGATGCCCTATGGTGCAGAGGCCTGGACAAGGACCATCAGACTGGTCCACAGGCTAAAGGCATCGAGCGATGGAGAGGGCTATGCTCGGGGTGGATGGTACTGACACAGAAATTGAGTCGACGGAGAATCAAAGTTGTCGACATAGCGTTCAGAGTTTGCAAGTTGGATTGGCAATGGGCCGGTCACATCTGCCGAGTAAGCATTGGTAGATGGGGGAGGAGAAAGGTATTAGAGTGGAGGCGGCGCGTAGGACGACGAAGCGTTGGACGCCCTCCTTCTAGCTAGATGGTCCGATGACTCTACAAAGCGGCTGGATGCGGAAGGCGGAGGATCGTATTTGGTGGAAAGCATTGGGGAAGGCCAATGTCCAACAATGGCTAGATACAGGCTGATGATGATGATAAAGATCCGTGTAAGACATATCTCCATCCGTTTATTCATACGTCACAAGTATGAATAAACGGAGTGTCCATTTTCATTCGGATGACATGGCAACACTGATTGCACGGCCTGTCATGCGGACGCTGGTCACGCTGCCGGTGAAATACAGAATGATTATTTCACGAGCAACAGATTTAGAGACAAAGGTTTTTTTTTTTTTTATATGAGAGGGTAGCAAACGAGCATGTGGGTCACCTGATGGAAAGCAATCACCACCGCCCATGGAGATCAGCAACACCAAGGGGGTCGCCGATCCGTTGCCAGCCTATTCTTCCTTTCTCTGTTTTGGTTGCATGAAATCAGAAAAAAAAACAAAGTAGGAAACAACTGACAATAAGCAATTAATCAGTTACCTATACAATACAAAATGCATTCAATGATTTGTTGATTTTCATATTATAAACCGTCAATGATTTGTTGATTTACATATTATAAACCGTTTTAATTCCGGGTATCGCTAGTATCCACTTCATACCGGTTAATCCGATATAGCAATAAAATTTTACGTTTCACCTCATACTTAATTATTAATATTTTTACGGAAAGCAATGCACGATGAAATATGTTCGTTAATATTGAAAGAAAAGTTAGACTCATTCGTCAGTATGCGCCTTGCAAAATAATGCTTTCTTATATGTAGGATAGAAGGTAGGATAGTAAAGATTGGCAATCGACACAATAAAGTGAGGCGGAAAATGAATTGCACTAGACTGTGTGCAATGAGCACACTACACTAGCTTACGATTTAGTATCGTCCATTCGTCTACTTAACTTGGTCTGTTCTGGACTCCCTCCAGCGATGTCAAGTAAACCGCAGATAGATAGATATCGAAACTAAAAAATGTTCCTTTCCGTAGAGGGGGCCCCTCTATTGCTTGTGTTTTCATAATTATTGTATAAAAACACCCATTTTAAATTCAAATCAAATGTAAATGTAATTTTGTATATGAAATAACTATATTTACACAAGAGTAACAAGATTTAATTACATACAAGAGTAGTAGGTACTATTACTGATTCTGTAATACAAGTATGGCAGAACTATTTTTTTTTACACTTGCATGTATGATGCCACTGCCTATTAATACATTTTCTATATTTATTTTCAGCTTCCATAACGTTAATGACCAGCATTGCAGGCTCCGTTATGGCGGCGATGATCACGGAGACATTTGGGCGGAAGCTTACTATTACCATACTAACACTGCCGATTGTCCTGCATTGGATCGTGTTGTACTACGCCTATACTTTCACAACATTCATGATAGCGAAATCAGTAACAGGAGTTTGCTTCGGAGGTGTCATGTCAATCATTTTTATATCAACAGCGGAATACACTAATCCAAACGAACGAGCCAGTTGTCTAGCACTTATAACCGCAATTGGCCCTTCAGTAGGTGGCACATTGGGGCATGTTTTGTCAATAATGTATCATTGGAGGACAGTAGCTTTAATTGGAGTTATCCCATCCGCCCTATCGGCTTTGCTGCCTTGTTTTTGGAATGAAAGCCCGTCATGGTTGGCCTCGAAAGGACGATTTGAAGAGTGTGAGACGGCATTTAGAGCGCTGCACGGCTATGGGGATGCAGCTAACACCGAATTACAATTACTTTTTTCTGTAGAAAAACGCAAACAGCGGCAAATATGGAATAATATACAGGAGTCGGCACTTAAGAAGCTGTTGTTTTCAATTAAACAAAAACATTTCTGGAATTTGTTACTTTTAAGTAGTGTACTTAATGCCTTTAAAACTGCTGGTGGTAAAGTTCAGATTGGTATATATTTGATCCCAATTTTAGTGGAGATTGGCGGACGTTCTGATATTATAATGTTGTTGATTATTGATATCTGCGTCATTATAGGGTGTTGTTTATCCAGCCTTTTATTGAGTCGTATATGCATTAGACCTTTATTGTTCTCGTCTGGAATCATAAGTAATATATTACTTGTGAGTTTAAGTTTATGCATTTACTATAATGACAAAGATAACATTTCTTATTCCTGGATAAATGTGACTCTTCTTTCGTTGTATTTCATAGGTATGCATGCGGGAGGTTTTCCACTTTCCGAGTCATTATCAGTAGAATTATATCCTGTCGAAATTAAGGCATATTCTATGTCTATAGTTGGGATAATTGGAGGGATAATGATGTTTCTGTCTATCAAGTTAGCCCCCGCTATGTTTGTTGCTATAGGCTATCACGGTGTATTTATGTTAAATGCGGTTATATCGTTTATGTGTTTAGTATATTTCTGGTTCAATCTACCGGAAACGAAAGGGAAAACTTTACAGGAAATTGAATTACAAGTTCAAAATGAAACACCCGAAGCCATAAATAATATTTTAAACGACGAGGAAAGATTTCAAGCAGAAGAAATTAAATATTCTTCTGCCACCACTGATCTAGTGAGTAACTAGATCCTATCTCTGTGGGCCTTATTAATATTATAAGTGTTTAAACACTCTTTGCCGAAGGATGCCGAAAAGGCGAAGACACGCGGCCGAAATTTGGCGTCATTACGCTCGCAATGCTTTTTCACTTACTAACAACTAGAGATGTACCGGATTGTCAAAAATATATATCCACGGATACGGATATACATACGGATTATTAGTATATAAATAAGCGTACGGATGCGGACCTCAACTTTCTTATTTGACATAAAGACATTTTACTTTTATATAAATACTAGCTGTTACCCGCGGCTTCGTCCGCGTAGTCTAGGGGTACAGGATTATCCGCTGTGTAAATCTAAAGATTGGCTGAAAATTTCGTTGAAATCGGTCCGGCCGTTTCGGAGTCTATAGGGAACATACATACATACTTTCTCTTTCATAGGTATTAGATAAGTAGATAGATAGATTAGAAGATAGATTGAATGTCTTTGGAGGAAACGACAGTTGACGTTTTGCTTTTGCGTTAGTGTTGTAATCGTCTCGACTCACACGGCGCGGCGCCAGCATTTTGTCATGTTATATTTTAAGTAATAAAAAATAAATTATATAAATGAAGTTTAATACTATTTCATTGCTACATTACTTACATTAATAGCCATAATTAGAAATGCGTACATATATGTAATTCAATTTAATATTGTAAAAATATCCTTCTTAGAGTCGCCAAATATATACCTAGGTAACGGATACAGATACGGATATTTATTTTTCCTCGAATATCCGCGGATAAGGATAAGGTGAATTATGGGGTGTAAGGGGTTCATCAACATCCTTGAACCAAAGCCAACCTCAGCTGCACGTGGTGCACCCTGCTGACTGACAAATGAAGCTCTGGCGAAAAGAGAGGTAGGGCAAAAAAATTAAAAGCAAAAAATAATAAACTTTGTTTTTATTGACCTTAATAACTAAGTTCTTAAACTAATTTAAGTACACCTAAGTAATTTTGAGTCGGCGGTAAGGTCATTTTGCTACGCAGCACTGGCCGTGCTACGTAGCAAAATATCTATATATAAAAGAAAGTCGTGTTTGTTACAACACTTATAACTCGAGAACGGCTGGACCGATTGCCATGGTTTTTGATTTGTTGGATTTGTTTCCGTCCCGAATAGCAGAATAACTCTTAAAAACATTGGAAAATTCTCGAAAAAATAAAATAAAAGAAAAAACATTTTCTCATACAAAATGTTCGTGGTTGTCGTAGCTGTCAAATGTGACGTTGTCGTACGTGCGTACGCCAAATGTATGCGTGCGTTCAGAAATGTATATTAAGCTCATTATAGAACAAATGTCATAGATTAAAAACAAATGTTAACTCTATTGGTCTCATTTTTACGTCTTGAAAGTTGGCTGTGATTTGTTTTGAAAACAGTTTTGTGGATTTAAATATTTATTGCAAAGAGAATGTAACCACTACGTTTTAAGAGACGGATGTGCCATACAAATAGCGTAATTCTAATATGTATGAAATGGAAGCGAAAACAATCAGAATTTGTACCAAATTCGCTTCCGATTCATAGAGTCGTTTTTTTACTTTGAGTTGCGCCAGGCTGATTTATTGGTTCTAAAATATTTATGCGTGCGTTCAGAAATTTAAATCAAGCTCCATAAATCTATATAATATATAAAATAATGTCGTGTCTTGGTCGGGAAAGTATTAAAAACATTGAAAAATTGACGAAAGAATTAAATAAAAGAAAAAACGTTTCCCATGCAAATAGTGCCAGTTAAAAAGGATTGGAATATTTATTGATTGTTATGTAAATGTCAAATCGATTGGTCTCACTTTTACGTCGCGAATGTTGTCTGTGATTTGTTTTGTGGATTGAAATATTTATGTTGTCAATTGGTACTTTTTTTCTGACTTTGTAAAGTACTGAACTTATTATTTACCCACTGCTGGGATACGGGTCTTCCCTCAACCGAAGATGTTTAGAGCATACTCCAACATGCTGCTCAACTACGGGTTGGGCCACTAACTTGGCTTAAGGACTGCCATCTAATGATAAACACCAGGACCGACGGCTTAACGTGCCTTCCGAAGCACGGACGAGCTCGAGATAATCTACATATATAAAACAAAGTCGGGTTTGTTCGAACACTTATAACTCGAGAACCGCAGGACCGATTCTCATGGTTTTTGATTTATTGGATTTCTCTCTGTCCCGAATAGCAGAATAACTATGAAAAACATTGGGAAATTGACGAAAAAATAAAATAAAAGGATAAACATTTTCCCATACAAATGAAAGGGTCAGTTGAAAAAGGATTGCGATATTTATTGGTTGTCAAATATTAAAATGTCAAATTGATTGGTGTCACTTTTATGTCGCGAAAGATGTCTATGATTTGTTTTGAAAATTGAAAAATGTCAAATCGATTGGGGGAAACGCTTGGCCCAAGGAGCGAGGAACGAGCGCAAGAATCAAATCAGAGTAAACATCAAAAGAAATGACAATTACAAATCACCAAAACGATTAAACCGATTTCGATACTAAAAAATAAAACGAAACGATTTTTAAATTTTTTTGATTAAACAATTGGGAAATCTTTATTTTTATGAAATCTTTAGTTTTTATGGATACGGGTCTTCCCTCAACCGATGGGGTTTAGAGCATACTCCAACACGCTGCTCAACTGCGGGTTGGCGGAAGCCAGTGTTTTCGAGCCGCCTAAAGGCCACTAACTTGGCTGTCTGTCATCTAATGTAACAACCGAGACCGACAGCTTAAAGTGTCTTTCGAAGCACGGAGGAGCTCGAGGTAATATAAACCCATCCGTGTACAGCCTACGGTCGACGTTGCTTAACTTGCGTGTTCAATTAGACGGACACGCGCAATGATGCCATCGAGCTTCTCTATTATTCATTGTTTTAATTCCATAAAATCATTAGTCATTAATCAGCTAATATGTACCACGACATTCATTGATTGTAGGCGGTACGAAGTTCGCCGGGACAGCTAGTTCTAGATAAATATGAATAATGGAAATTGTTACTGTAACTTGTTACTCTTGACGGGCAGAGTGCATATATTTACCACATATGTTGAGACATTATTTACCACAAAATCATAAACAGAAAAATAAAATAAAGATACGAAATAAACGGTAGACATTCTAGTAATAAAATAATATTTATTTTAAAAATAAAAATACAAAATATTTGATACCTACTAATAAGTCGTTCGCTAGTGATCGATGACTCGTAAACTATTGAAATAATTACATTGCCTTTCAAATTCCTATTCATCTTCCAACCTAGCCATTAGCCATGTACCACCCAAGTTGGCAGGTTGAGCATTTTATGTGCCACCTTCCAACCTACTTCAGGTTGGATAGTGGAAACATTTACGTATTTTACTTAACTGAATTATTTTAGTTCGAAAGAAAGAAGTTATGAGTAGTTTCGATAGTTTCATTTCGATACTAAGTATATTTGGACACCATACTTTTGTTCCGATAATTTTGAGGTATCTATACTTTTATAACGCAGTTATATTGCGAAAACCAATTATTTGATAAAAATATGGAACTGAGATATTGCGTCTACAAAGTTTAGGACGTTGGAAATGACCCTTGTAAAACGGTGACATTATTGTTTGTATAATATAAGTAGACATTGATAAATCTTCTTTAATAGCATGCCTATTATAGAAGATTTATCAATGTCTATTATACTATACTATAGAGTTTGAAAAATTGAGTGCTTTGAATAAAATTTGACTATAACTGACAGAAGATTAATTGTTTTTCCCCGAAAACTGTAGTCTCTATAATTTCTAAATTAATAGGAATACAACAAAATCAACGAAATTAATTTTTACTTTCATTAATTCAAAATTGTCAATGATATAAAATTATGAAACAAGTGTATTTTTGTGAACAAGTAAAAATGTTTTCCCTGGAGAACATTTAAAAAACTTAAATTGCTAAATAAGTTATTTATAATGGAAATAGTAATTGAAAAAGAATCTTTAAGAAAATAACATTTATTAATAAACAAAAAAACTAGTTCAAATGCTAGTCGGCTACTCTGTAATTATAGTCATCTGAAGGAACAATACACGTGGGTCAGGAGTGAGATCGGTGTATAATTCTTCAATAAGGTTTTGTCATCTTTTTTTGAAGAACAAGACGACCAAACTCCTGCTCCACGCGACTGGTGCATTGTGAATGACGGAATCAAACAGACATTGTAGTTCCTTTAGAACCGTAGTTCCTCCAGCTTTCAACAGTTCCGTAATTGTAATTCCGTCGCCGGTATGTGTATGTGCAACATAGACTTTGCCGCAAAATGTCTCTACCTCTGCGAAGATCTCTGGCTTAGAAGACACGACTCGACCATCCTCTAGCTTGAGCTTCGACAGATAAGCTCTTTCAGAAGGCCTAGAAAATACTTTTGCGCCACTTTTTTACCATCGTTGCGTGCTATCATGTCCTCAACCCGTTTCGCATTGAAGACGCGATAGTCCCGCCGTATCAGCCTTCTAATCCGCTTATTTAAAGTTGCATATTCTATCGAAGCTCTAATAGATGCTGTCGCCTCTCGTCGCTTTTGCATAAAAGCCAGAGTTTCGCTAGAGAGCTTGCCTCTCGAGCTCCATGCTGCCGTCCAAAGTGTTTTGTGCCAACTTCGTGCAGTGTTTTCCCTATTCTGTCTGATGCCTCGTTTATGTCTGCAGTGGTTTCCAACAAATTGGATCGGTTCTGAAGTTCCAATTGGAACTTTTCCGAAGCTTGAGTGATTTGAGGAAGAGTTGGACGTAGATTCGACGTTATCATACGACGTCATCTTTCGAGTTTATAGCTGATATTTAGGGTGCCTCGTACAAGTCTGTTATCAGTACCAAACCTGTTGACCACCGAGACATCACTATATATTCGCCTTTTATCCGTTATGATGAAGTCGATTTCATTCCTAGTCACTTTTTCGGGATTTTGCAAGGTCCATTTCCTCTTCTTAAAGAACGGGCTAAAGGGCTTCTTTTTAAAGTACGAGTTCATCAAAAAGAGCCCCTCCATTTGGTAGAAATTGATTACGTATGGCCATTGTAATATCTTCATATATGACCTCGACCTCTTCATCCAGATGTGCCGTCGTTGGAGCATATACCTGTACTACTTTCAAATAGTATCTCTTCGTCAGTTTTAGCACAAGATACTACCCTCGACGACACACTGGATACCTCCACTATTGTTGACGAGAGCTTTATGGACCGTATTTGGTGGAAAGCACTAGGGAAGGCATAAGCCGCCCCTAGTGCTTTTCACCAAATACGATCATCCGTCTTCGGTACCCAACCGCTTACAGTGAGGAGGCACTGGTGAATATTCTACGAAAAACTGTTTAATTTATACAATTTCATTATTTAAAAAAATGACTGATTTGTTTTATAGTAACATAATTGTTTTTTATCAGTATTACATTTTAAAACAAATCTTTTGTTGTGTTATTTTTTATACGAACCGTGAGAACCTTAACTTAAACCTATGAACCTTAACGTTTGACCTTATTAAACAATTAAACAGCTTGGTACTAATCTTTTTAACTTCTGAAACGATTTTGATGAAAAATGTTTATTGTTTCTTTAATTATAGGGTCATCATACATAGGCAAGATTAGCCCTATACAGGGAAAAATAGCACAAGCTAAAAGAGGCACATACACAGCAGTGAGTCGCAATAGGTTGATGATGATGATAAAGTTGAAAGTTACATAACTATGTCGATAAAAAGATATATCCATTCAGTAGTTTCTGTGAATCCCAACAATATCACATATTTTAGGTAGGTATACTTACCATCCCCCAACATAACTAGCTCATGACTTATATGGTTTTGTGTATGTGAAGGGCGGCGAAAATTATCTTTGCCCGGAGCGGCTAAATAGCTAGATCGGGCCCTGGCTATAGCAGTAGCCTAAAATCGCCTATTTTAAATTATAAAAAATTGGGCGATTTTATGTTACTTGGGGCCAAATTTTTGGCAGTTTGGACCTAGCTATATCTGGCAACATTGAAATTTCTTATTTTCTTGACTGAATGTATATAATAACCATAGATAAACGCGAGCTCCCTGGCGCGTTCTCTATATGTATTAGCGCAGTGGTTTTTGGGTAATTATGGGTTGTAGATTTCATTTCTGTTTGCGAAAACCCAAAAAAGGGTGGGAGAACGGTTTTTTTTTCGGTGGTAAATATATTGTCCGTTTAGAAATTGTACAAGTGGTAAGATGCTTACCATTGTCCGTTCAGATTTAAATTTTACCCTTGACTAGTTATTTGCCTTTGCTTTGCTTTCTGATTATTAATTTTGAATATTTTTTATTATATACCTACAAATCACCTGATTTTGTACATTCATAATAATATTCTTGTTTTGGGTGAGCAATAAATGAATAATTGGAAGAAGGTTGCAAATATAAACAAGTTGAAACAGTTTTATTAACTAGCAGATAAGAAACTAGAGTCCAAATTCAGCGGAATAATCCTATAAGGATGTACCTATACTTAAAGTATTATTCCGCTGAATTTGGATCCTCTGTAGAGTTATTTTATGGTATAACTCCATAAAATAAACCTTTTTTTAAAGTTATGATATTTTACAAAAAAAAATTACTAAGCACGAACAGATAATGGTAAATATATCACCACCTCGTTCAAACCGTTATATTTCGTACAAATATTATATTCCATCGAATATCTTAAACGCACACTTGCAAGAAACTAATACAGTTTACGTTATTGAATGCCAATATTACTTACATAAATATTCTTTTATCAAACTTTCCGAAAAACTTCAAACTGCTGCAAAACTTTTGTCACTGGAAACTTTGAAATCGACTACAACATTTATCCATAAAGACCATAAAGTCTTCAACGTTACCATACGAGAAAATTTATAGAAAAAAAACAAAGTTAAAATTTACCTTCGTTTTGTGACGTTTCACGTCAACTAAATAATTGTGGTTGTGTGTGTTTGTGTTTTTAGCCATCATTTCATTCATTAATTACTTACTTAATCTGAACCCCTGTAAAAGCTATCTAAGCTGTATCTAAAAAAAATAGGTCAAAAAATAATAATATAGAAGTTGTATTTTGTATGATAGCATGTTCCAGTCAAATTTTTCTTAAAAACTGAGGCTGTACTTGTGATGGTGGATTAGATTATTTCAAAGATTTTGATCTGTATCGAGGATACAAAGAGAATGACATGAATCTCGATCCCTAAGGCTTGCCTGTTTGCAATTTGCATAAATTTATCAAGTTATTTGATATTTACTTCCGCTATGTCTACCTCTTCGTGTAATAAAAATCATAATAAAAAAGTGAACAGTGCCCGTGAACGCGACAGAAATAAATCTATTGCATCTGAATCAGGAGGATCAAGCCAGTGTGAGACACCGCCGCTCGGCGATAAGGTACGTATTTTATAATTTTCTCGACTGCACAAAGATGACATATATTTCTGTATATGTTTTTATATATAATAATATAATAAGAGCGTAATATTATCTATGTCCAGGATGGAGGTCCATCTCAGGGCCGGTTTGCTGGCATTGGCCTGGATTCTATACAGTGCATGGCAGAACAGGTAGCAGTGGAACTTAATGCCGAGGCAGCTGCGAATCTAGCTGAAGACATTAGCTACAAGCTACGGCAGACAATTAGTGTTAGTATTGAAAAAACGAGTATGCTTATACCACAAGACTGAAGTAAAACTTCTTTAGCTCTGCTAACTTATATCTCCTTCTCATCTTCTATTCGCCTCGCCTGATCAGACTTTTCGTAACACTCTCGTCACACATTCACCAGCTTACTCCCCAAGTTAAGCATGCATAAAGAAGTTTTACTTCAATTTTCTGTTGTCTTAATTATATAGTACCATTACACAAATATAAGTATAACATAGGGACAAACCCATCACACATTCCCACTACTGTTTCTCCTATGTGGCCAGTGGTGACCACTAAAAACTCAATGAACAATGAAGTCCACTGCAGTCCTGGAGTAAAACTTCTGCTGCCTTGGAACTCATAACAAATATGATCAGAAGAAATTAGTAGGAAGCTTTTGGAACTTCCCTCCCTTGGCAATGTGAAAGACACCAATATAAGGCAATAAAAGCATAAAGGTTTGGCTAGTCAAGTGAAGCTCAGCAGACTTGCATCTTATATTTTAATTATCTAATATTGGGGATCTAAAACTGGGAGTTGTTACCTAACACATCAATTCCAATGATATAAATTACAAAATCTTTTTAAATGTCTGGTAATTCTCCCTTATTGCTACCAAATTTGAATAGTACCCCGGACGCAACATGCAAGGAATTCAACATTTTGTCAAGTATGACATTGTCAAGTTTAAGAGTTGTCTTGGTAATACAGTAGTGATAATTGGCAGATAATATAATGAAAAGATTTATTATAAAGTACCGGGAGAAAGACTGTTCATACTCCCACACCATTTCGTCATCGTAAGTAGCACTGGTGATTGATCAGATGAGTCATCATAACAAGGTTCAGTTTCTTTTATATATTCCCTAGTTTATACCTTTTGATATGAAATAATACCAGGAGATCAGGTAGTCTGTCTGCTTGGCTTGGCCAGGGTGGTTCAGCAGTTGTTACAGGAATTATTATCCATTGTCAACTCTAGTTGTCAAGTAGCAATAAAAATTATTTTAAACCTTACTATGTCTAAGGTTGATGTTGCAATTGATAGTTTATAATTGCGAGCACACCAACTTAGTCTTTTAGCTGTATATGGACTTATACAAATGACTGTACTATGAGTAAGCATTAATTATTTGTTATCTATTCCATATGCTGGAATTGTGCATTTTGCTATAATATTTTCTTCTTGTGTAATCATGATGACTTTGTCACATTTCAGACAATCGCGCTGCATAGCGAAATGATGAAGAAATCCCGCATTGATTGTTTGGATGTTAACACTGTACTAACGTTGTCGGACACCAGCCCAGTGGTGGGTCATACCACTGCACCATATGCAGTATTCGGAGAAGAAAAGATTTGTTGTCAACTGGTAAATTTCCGCTATCTTGACTTACTAAAAATTCTGTATGCAATTAGATAAAATTTAAGTGCTATTTATCAATGTGTTATCTTATATATTTCGGCATTCTTTGATGCTTCTGGGAAGTTCGTTTGCTAACAGATGGCATTATCACACATTATATTAAAATATCAGCAAGCTTTTTTTGGAGAAAACAAATTTTTCCAGAATTGAAAATTAGCTACATCAGTTGTTTGCTCCTGTAAACCCTACATTGTAATTTCATTGAAATCTTAGAGTTGTTTGCTAGATCTTCATGGTATATAGCTCTACTAATATTATAAATGTGAATGTGTATTTGTTTGTGACACTTTCACGCCGAAACTAATTATCTTTACGCGATCATCATGAAACTTTGAATGCATATTTTCAAAGGTACTTATGACTCTTTTTATTTAAGAAAAAGTAAACGCGGGCGAAAAGGCGGGTGGAAGTTAGTATAAAATAATTTATGAAGGATTTTGTGCCTATATCAAAAATTATGACAAACAAATTTGTTTTTCAGGAGAATTTGGTGAATGTCACAGAAACTGCCCTCTCTACTCACAATTACGTATACTCCACACTCCTTACGGTCTCTGTGGAGTGGATCACAGACGATAAAAGCTTAAATAACAATAGCAATATTAGTATTAATTTGCAGAACTACTATACAAAAGTTGCAAGAGGTAATTTTCTTTATTTACTTATCTATCTATCTATATATATAAAACAAAGTCAGGTTTGTTCGAACACTTATAACTCGAGAACGGCTGGACCGATTTTCATGGTTTTTGATTTCTTGGATTTGTCTCCGTCTAGAATAGCAGAATAACTATTAAAACATTCGAAAATTGACGAAAAAATAAAAGAAAAAGCATTTTCCGATACCTACAAATAATGTCAGTTGAAAAAGGATTAAGATATTTATTAGTCGTCAAATATATATATTAGATGGTACGAAGTACTACAATAAATAAGAAGACACTGCAATTCATACAAATGCCATTATATTTTATGTTAAAGTATGGAAGTACATTTGAGGATCCACCTCCGCATCGTGAGGGCACTAACGGGACATTGCTGTCTCAACAGCCATATGCGGAAACTGGACCCGAAAGGAACTAACTTACGGCCCTAAAGACCCTACGATTTTTCATAGTATCAATCTGACTGAGCAGTGAATTATAAACATGGGGTGTACAGCACAAAAGATCAAGCTTGGTCATGGTTTTTTTTATACTAATCCTCGGATAGCAGACAAGCATACAGCCCACCTGATGTGAAGCTGTTACCGTAGTTATATTAACGCAGTTATACCGTACTCTATGAACGCCTGTAACACCAGGGACATCACACGCGCGTTGCCGAGCCTGTAAAAACCTCTTCATGCCCTTTTTGAACAACCCCATGCTGTAGTCTCCTGAGAAAACCGTGATAGGCAGTTCATTCTACAGCTTGACAGTACGTGGGAGAAAACTTCTCTGGAACCGCACAATATACGACCACTTAGGCTCCAATGTGTGAGGATGAATCCCCTGTCGAAAGCGAGCGATGCGACTGTAGAACGAGGCCGTGGGTATCTTGTCAAACAAACCCTTTGAACACAACCCAATCGGTTAAACACATAAAGCAAAATCTCTTCTCATATTTAAAAGTTCAGATTACTTACTGCTCTCAAAATGTGTTCGAGTTTCATTATATCATCTTCAGATATGTGACAAAATAAACGCATTTACCAGTGAGATGATTGTTGATTTTCAATTCCTAACCTAGTTTTTTGTTTTAGCTATATTGAATCTAAAGAGAAAACCTAAGGAAGTGGCTGTCGAAGATCTTACTACAAACACTCGCATCGGACCCATTTTCCCAAACCTTTTCAACTTGGCCGTGCTCGTACTCAACGATGATAACCTGAATGCTCTCAATGTACCGAACAAGAAACCATTGCAGTCAAATGTGCTGGATATGGTGGACGCTCTATGTTCCAACCCATGTAGCTTAGACACAAATATACAACAACAGGTTTGTCTGCCTTGTCGTATCATCATCATCAGGTCCATTTTAGTCTTTACTACAGGAGCACGACCCTCTCTCGTCCGTCCTAGACAGAGGACGGAAGGAGGATTTGGCCTACACTCCCCACGCTGGCCAAACGGGTTGAGGAGGCCTGATCGATATTTGATAATGTATTTCCCTTAGTCGCCTTGTACGACATCCACGGGAAGATACGGAGTGATTCTATTCTAGTCTGCCGGAAACCACACGGCCAAGTCCTTCTTTTCTTTTCAAGTTTCTTGTCATATAATAGGTTGTTAATAAAATTTTAACTATTGCGTTGCATGATTTAGAAGATATTAATGATGTAATTTAATTCAATTCTTCTTTATGGCGATCCTGATGTCCACGTCAATGACATTGCTTTTACTGACTTAGAGATTCTAGAACTCTAGTATTCAATTGACGTTTAAAATAACTATAAATATTTTAAAAATGGAAAAATGCACTTCCCCCGTTTATTGCCTCTGTCCAACTGAGCTACTAGGAAGGTTTCTGATGGTGGCGAATTTTTTACATTTTATATTTACTGCTGTGAAGTCGCGGTGTGGCGCCATCTACCTAATAGGTTATAATACACTACTAAACAAGGCAAGTCCATCGTAGCAGATGAAATTCGGCTATTTTTTGATAACACCAAACTTATCATCAAATAATTATTCATTGAGTTCTGGAATAGTAATCGAGAGATTGTGGGTTCGAATTCCACCTAGGCAGGGGAGGTGAATTTTTTTATTTTTAAAATATATTATTCTGGCAAGTGGGCTAAAATAAACTATTTAATTAATAAAATAACAGTTATTACATTAATAGTGACCAATATTTATTTTTTAGTTTCAGAGGTTGTTTCCTGTAATGGTGTCGAACATACTAGGAAATGGCTCGTTAGCAGAGAAAATGGTGGCCATATTAACAAAGATCACCCGGACTTGGCCGTCTTTTATAGCGATAGGTAATGTTATGTTATGATGTTTACAGTATAACCAAAAAGAGTAAAAACAACGAGCGTGCTTTACACCACACGACTGAAGTAAAACTTCTTTAGCTATATTAACTAGGGTTGTAACGGAACTTGGCCTTCGCCTCCGTTACTGCTGAATTACAGCAAGAAATGGTACATTTGCCTACGCCTCCGCCTCCGTACAATTTTTGCGGAGTTATAACGGAGGTTTATTTACGTTTAATTAAAAAATTTAATTACTAGAAGCTATTTGAAACAAAGATTTTGCATTTTTAATAGTTTTAATTAACCATTATTCCTATTTTTTTCTGCATCTACTTTCATCTCCGCTTCCGTTAACCTAACCTAACCGCATCCGCCTCCGCCTCCGCCAAGAAGTCCTCCGTTACAACCCTACTATTAACTTATATCTCTCTCACTCTCTCAACTTCCGTTCGCCATTTCCGTAACGCTCTCGTCACGCATTCACACCACCACCACCACCTCACGAGCAATTCAAGCGTGCGTAAAGAAGTTTTACTTAAAAAAAAATCTTTATTAGTAATACTTAGCAACATTGACCTTTTCCATACAATAGATGATGAACATTCATAAATGCTTAAGGTTTACCATGTGAAAACTGTTCTCACGAAGATAGTGGCGCCTCTATTTTTTTGTTATCTTTTTGGCCACACTATACGCCGAATTTTTTGTTAAATTTAAGGAAACATTTAACTTTAACATATAGGTTAATCGTCAACCCTTTATCCAACCCACTGCTGAGATACGGGTCTCCCCCTGTCTCGAAAGGGTTTAGAGCCTACTCCACCACGCTGCTCAACTGCGGGTTGCCGCGTTGGAAAAATCGCCTACTCACTAAAAAAACAAAACTCCATATTTTAGATTGATATCGATTTTGAGGTCAGTGTTTTCAAGTCGCCTAAAGACCACTGACTTGGCTTAACAATAGCCGGGATCGACTGCTTAACGTGCACTCCCAAGCATGGAGAAGCGCGAGGAAATCTCTTCACGGATGATACGCGGTGGCAAACTATCACGTGCAATAAAATGTATTTGCGTTCTGTCGTCCATCTTCTCGCCGTCTATTTTTTATACTACGTCGGATAATAAGGCCCGCTTGACGTGAAGCGGCAATCATTGCAGCCTAGAGATGCTTTCCCCAATCGCCTCGCTGCCTACACTTCCACCTCCACCCGCCGCTGCCAACAGCAACTCCTTACTTCCTGGTGACTTTAAAAAACACAGCATTTTCTGGAAATATCTTCCTCATCAGCTTGTATCTACCCACTGCTGGTTAAAAAAGCCTTCCCCAATTTTTTTTTAATAATAATTTATTTTTTAATGCTTTCCACCAAATACGAACCACCGCCTTCCGCATCCAGCCGCTTTCTTAAGGTCATCGGACATCTAGACGGCGGGCGTTCAACGCTTCGTCGTCCTACGCGCGGTGTCAACTCTAATACCTTCCTTCCCAATCTGCCATCATTTACTCGGCAGATGTAACCGGCCTATTGCCATTTCAGCTTGTAAACTCTGATGGCTATGTCGACAACTTTGGTTCTCCGTCAATTTTCTTCGTTCTGGAGGTTATTTGGCTGTAGTTTTCTCTGAGGTGGAGGTACTTCCCTAGTCGTGCAGATTACAAATTACACTGTGCGCTCTTTTGCCAAAGTCTCGTTTATTAGCCACAGCAGGTGCCACTCTAATAACTTCCTCCCTAATAACCACTTACTCGGACCTGACCGACCATTGCCACATCAGCTTGCAAACTCTGAAGGCTATGTTCACAACTTTCTCAACGCGCGGCCTCAACTCTGATATCTTCCTCCCCCATCTCTCATCACTTACTCGGCAGATGTGACCGACCCATTGCCACTTCAGCTTGCAAACTCTGAAGGCTACGTTCACAACTTTGGTTCTCCATCGAATTTCTACGTTCCAGATTCGATCCCTCAAAGTAGCCACAAAGGTTTTTGCTCAATGATACTATGAAACTCCATGTACAAAATAAACTTGCAATAAGAATATTTTCTTATGATCTCAGGTAAAGGGATTCTATTCGACTACCTATCACAAGGGTCGAAGGAGCGTTTGACGGCGCCCATGATCAAGTGTGTACTGGCGCTGGGGCGGCGCGCGCTGGTGGAATGTCTGGGAGAGCATTTGGAGCACATCGATGAGACCATGCACCTGCCGCGACGGAATCACTTGCAGACCGACCTTAGGGAGAGCATACTGGTGAGTTCTCACACATTTCTGCAGGTTTGTTTCTTAAGGTTGCCATTCAACGGCGCCCATGATCAAATTGACTGATGGCGTTGAGGCGGCGTGCGCTGGTGAAGCATCTGCGTGAGTATTTGAAGCACATCGATGAGACCATGCACCTGCTTCGATGGAACCACTTGCAGACAGACCTCAGGGAGAGCATACTGGTGAGCTCTGTACGTCCCCTCTGGATTAGTAGAACAATTGTATCATGAACAGTACAAGTGACACTAGTTTGTATATATCTCTAGTACCATTAAAGGAAAGTCAAGGTATTATATATCACGGGGAATACCCCGTGATATATAATCCCTCGCGTGCCGTGCTCCGAATAACGCATACCTTTATTTGTCTCGGGATTTTCATAGATGTTAACACTGTTATTATTATTCCTTGTCCTCCTTAATCATTTTGGTATAAGTTTGAGGAGATTTTTTTTATAATTATTACGTCGGGTAGCAGACAAACATACGGCCCACCTGATGTGTAGCCATATTAACGTTCGCAACATGAAATATGGACCGCGTACCGCCACCCCCGCTGCCAATGCAGCATCTCCTTCGTTCTTTTCTGGTGACCTCACTCACTCACAGGAACACAACAACCCTCAAGGGAATTGTTATTTGGCTGCGGTATTCCGTGAGGTGGGGGTACATTCCCCAGTCTAGTAGCTTACAATTACACTCACTGCCTCTCTTTTCGCCAGAGCTTCGTTTGTCAGTCAGCAGGGTGCACCGCGTGCGGGTGAAGTTGGCTTTGGTTCAAAGATGTTGATGAATCACTTACACCCCTTAACCATTGGCTAACTGGCACGCTTGATAGAAAACAATTAGTTAGATGCTGTTTTTCTGTATCTTTAAAATACTATTTGTCGTGAAACAGAATGACTAAAATTCAGAAGGGAGACTCTACCACAGTATATGTAATCTATGTACAGTATGGCACTCCCTGCCGCTCTCTTGTATCGACCTTACCTCCTCTCTGAGACGAATCTGGAACAAATTGTATGGCTATTACTATTTAAATAGTTGTCTTGGCCAACTTGCCAGAATATTATAAATATATTTATAAAATTGTATGACGCTGCACGCACACGTTCATTAACGCTCTGTACAGCCCCCTTACCACCAACTCTTATTGCGATTCAATAACTGAATAGAATGTTTATTCATACCAATGAATAAGCGACTATATTTATAATAGTTATCGACGCGACATTTGTATGGAGTGGCCGGGGTATGTCTATTGAAAAGTTGGGGCTTAGTTACAGTTAAAGCAAATTTTCATCGATGTTTTAATAAGATTGTGAAAGGTATACTATTATGATTCATTGTATTTTCAGGATGCTTCAACTTGCTTACTCAGATCTGAACCCACAACGTATTTAGAAGACTATGTGATGACTGATTACACTTTATATGAAATGCTCGGGGACTCCCTGGCACCGCGACGGACTCTCTTCCCATTTACTGGTAAGAGCAAGTTAGTCAAGTAAACATAGGACCTAAACAATGTTTTCTTACAAAACGCCATATGCCAGACAAGCATACAGCCCGCCTGCTGTAAAGCGGCTACCTAAGCCTATATTTATAGCAGTAGACGCTTGCAACTAGATATAGGAAAAATGCCAGATAACTTGGATAAATTCCCAAGAAGTGATGAACGAGGAGATGCATCAGCAGCAGTGGTGCATACACAAGCGACATTTGTATTTTTATCCGTGCGGTGACGGAGAAAGAGTACTAAAAATCACCGCACCTCTCTTCCCGTGGGTGTCGTAAGAGGACTCTTGAGGGATTTCTTGAGATTCCATCTCAACCGGTGGTAGGGTATATACCCGCCTGGTTAGTTTGGTAACTAACCAGGTAGGTGAATGTACGGTGGCCCGTACATTCATAAAAAACAACAGTGGCACTCCGGGAGTGCCGAGAGAAGTGAAAATTTGAACGATTACATGTGTATTTTTTGAATCGTCAGGAAATGTTTTGCACTCAATAGTGCTTTAAAACGGAATGTTTTATTGAAAACGGAATGTTTTCAATAAAAAAAACCGTTTTTCTAACTCTCGTACGTGTATTTCGGGAACGAAAGTAGCGTGGACTCAACGCGGAGAGCAAAGGTCGACTGACGAACCAATGCCCACAGGCAAGCATGCGGCATGTGATCTGCCCGCCACACCCTACCTCATTCCGCACTAAATATACCGGTGCCGGTTACGGTAACAGTGTCGCGAGTTCAATGGTTTTTGCCAATCTCAAAAAATGGTTAACGCACCTAAAGAAGTTTTCACTTGACGTGACTTACCTATCAGCAAGTCGAGTTTCGGGATCAGCTGGCGTATAACCAGTGCTCGGACGATTGATGGCGCGATATTGTGGAAACAGTGGTGGATTTTGTCAGGAGTCTATCCACTGTCAGGAGGACTGAGCTGTCTCGTCGGTCAAGCAGACCCCTTAAATGGTCGCTCGCGTATAGGGGCCCAATCAAACGTAACCACCTTGAGAGGTTGCCCTTTCATGGCGCGTATAATCTCGCGATAGATCGTCGTGCCGGTTGGTGACCGGATGGTGGGGAACCGGCGACTGCCTGCACTGAATGGAGAAACAGTCCACCGCGCTTTTTAGGCGTTTATAGACTACTGTAACTCCTTTTGTTTGCCACGCGATTTGGTATATAAAAGTTTAAATAAAATACTTTTAATTTTTTAGATGGAAGAAAAACCGAAGATTCGAACAGTGAAAAAGCATCAGAAGAAGAGTTTAACTACACACCCCTCAGGCCTGTCACACGGCGGCCTAAAGTGAGGTTCATTCCTCGCAGTATGCCCAAGAAACTATTCCCACGAGAGGCAGTCTTCGAACCCACCAGATTTTCTAGTGATAAGTTACAATGTAGTATACAAATCAAAGTGAAAAATTGCATGTCAATAGACGAATCAAGAACAATAGGTCGCATGCCCATGGGCAGGTATACGCACAATCCTTTTGGATCCAGTAGGTTACCAGGTGTAGTCATTGCCAGCGGACTGCTGCACAGGTTTAAATTTAGGTTAAAAGAAAACAAAAGCAATGTATTTCCTATATATGGTTCGTTTATGCTTTAATATTTAGAATTAAGCGAAATATAAATTATTTTTTTTATATAAATTTTGTTTTTTTCTACCCATCTTCATAATAAATCTCACTGTTTTTGAATTGGAACCTGTTATGCAGAACATATCCAACCGACAAACTATGCTAAATTGAGAGATACATAGCGAGAAACTTCAAATCGAGTTTTATATATTCTCGACAGATTCTAGCAGTTGGTTGACACACGCTTTCCAAAACTTATACTGCGTGAAATTTTTATTCCTTTGAATAGCTTTAACTTATAAGGAACAAAATGTTGGTTGGATATATTTTGCGTAACAGGGTCCAATTGACAAAAAAATCGTACATGTTTGCAATTCATCGAGAATGTATGAGTGATACTTCTGTTGTCGCGAGCGTCCAAGAGATGCGATGACTGCGTACTAATAGGCAGGTGGAGATACATTCCCCAGTCGGGTAACTTACAATTACGCTCTTTTCGCCAGAGCTTCGTTTGTCAGTCAGCAGGGTGTACCGCGTGCAGGTGAAGTTGGCTTTGGTTCGAAGATGTTTATGAACCACTTACAGAACCACTTACACCCCAAATAATGGTTATCGTTTATATCACCGCGCGGTACAGCGCGGCGTGTTCCGTATATATATATATATATATGCCGTCATGTGAATGCACCAACCGCGCGGTCATGTGAACTTAGCCTTATAGTGGAGGCCAAGAAGTGGAGGGCACTCTCGAATGTGAAAAGTGTAGGATCACATAAATAATAAATAAATAAATATTCTAGGAAAATTACACACTGCCATCTAGTCCCTAACTAAATAAAGATAAGCTACACGACAAATTCCCTACATCGGGAAAGCCGACTATTTTCGATCTCTAACGGAGACTTTCATCGGGGGAGTGTTCCGACGCGTTCGCCCTATCTCGATCGCGACGAACACTCAACCGTTTAATCGTCGTCAACTTATTCATCCCACTGCTAGGATACGGGCCTCCCCTCAATCGAAGGGGTTTAGAGCATACTCCACCACGCTGCTCAGCTGCGGGTTGGCGGAGGCCAGTATTTTCAAGTCAAATAATTTGTTTTTTACGTAACATATGGTCAGGGTTTCCTTTTAAGTAAACAATATACTTGTGATAGAAAACACTGCTCTTCCTTATTTGTAGTATCTAAATTATTTGCAATTTTTATTATAAAGAGGAAAATAATAATAATGATGATATAACAAAGCAACAACATGAATGTAATACTAATAACAAAATAATTAGCAACAATCCAAGCAGTAGTTTTATTTTCGCATTTAAAAATTCCGATGGTATACGGCTTGAGCTTCGGCGGTAGGATCCCCGATGTATGTGCCAGAGATTTCCGCACATTGTTTG
Organism: Hypsopygia costalis; assembly: GCA_937001555.2. NCBI lineage: Eukaryota > Metazoa > Arthropoda > Insecta > Lepidoptera > Pyralidae > Hypsopygia > Hypsopygia costalis. Next base: position 21,378,088 of record OW443338.2, on the reverse strand, counting down.
CAATGTATAATTGTTGGTAAGCATATTTAAGCAAGAAATAAATTGTGTCGTCCGCAAAAGTCCAGCACTTGAAGGTACGACCTACGCACAGAGTAATAAAACACTCGAAAGAACTCATGTTAATTTGACAAATTGAATATTTATGAGTGACGAAAGGTTTTTGTATTTAAACTCTCAAGAACTTATGATTCAAGTTCATATTGTGCGGTTGCAGATTTTGTGGTGCGTGGGATCGTGCGTGACGCGAAGGGGACTTTGTAGGGCGTTTTTATGCTCACGTTGGGTGATGCATGCTTGTTATTCCATTATGTAGGCACTAACATATATTAGAGGAAGATCCAGGGACCGCCAGATGTCACTTATTTTCTGATATACAAAATGTGCATGATTGATCAATCATGTACAATTTTGTTCATCCGAAAATAAGTGTTAGGCTAACATTACTCAATCATGCACATTTTGTTCATCAGAAAACAAGTGTTAAGGTAACACTAGGTACTCAAGCATGCACATTTTGTTCATCAGAAAATAAGTGACATGTGACGGCCTAGGAATCTTGGCCTACCTTGATGCTTGGATTATAACTAAAAGCTCCTCCTCCTCAGCAGCGTTGGGTAATTATGCGAACCCAGGGGGTGAAACAAAGGGTAAATCATTTAGAAGTTATGAATGAAAGAGGTTGAAATTCTTACCCAGAAGGGCTCGATATGACAAACTGGGGTAGGAAGGAGAAATAGTGTATTTTTTAACTATGTTTTAGAGAATATCTTTTAAAATATGTAATAGTGTTGTGTTATGTTACAAATAAATGTTTCTTCTTCTTCTTCTTCTTCTATTTACGTCGTCGTCAACCCATATTCATCCAATTGCTGGGGTCTCCCCTCAATTGAAGGGGTTTAGAGGATAATCCACCACGCTGCTCAACTACGGATTGGCGCAGGCTAGTGTTTTCAAGCCGCCTAAAGGCCACTTCGCTTAACGACTAGCTAATGACAACAGCCGGGACCGGCGGCTTAACGTTAACGTGCCCTCCGAAGCACGGAGGAACTCGAAATAAATAAACCCATCTATGGACTGGCTACGGTCTATGTTGCTTAACTTGTGTTTTCGTTTATACTAACATGCGCAACGACGCGCGACGCCATCGAGCTCCTCGTAGTGTATTTATCTCTCCATAAACTTGTTTGCTAATCGGGAAGATGCACCACATGTAGGTGGTTTTGGCTTTGGCTTTAATGATGACGGTGTGTCACTTGTCAAAATTGATCTAGGCTAAGTATCAATTCTGAGAAATATCTTTTTTCTTAAAAAGGCCGAGAAAATCTCGAACGGTACCCTCTGAACACGTGGTCCGACTGCTTTATCCGACTAATCGGACCACGTGAACTTTTTTTTCCTGTTGGTTCGATTAATCGGACTATGAGGAATGGCAATTCCGCTTTGTCCGACTAATCGGACCACGTGAACTTTTTTTTCCTGTTGTTTCGATTAATCGTACTACTATCTCGAACTTTTCGTAATTTTCTCCAACTGAAATCTTTCTCCGAAATGGGCAAAGCCGATCGGTAAAAATCTAATGATTTTATTTATCGAAATGCGAACAAAGTTCAAGTTCCGACAATCAGCCAGTATGAACATGTAAACTCAGCTGTTTTAACACTGTACCAAAGGAAAAAAATAAAACTGTTACAACAGTTTATTATACTGAATTTCTAAATTGCTGTTTTTTTTCTTTTAATGTATTCATGTGGACTATGCCCGTTTTTCGCTTTTTTCCCTTCATTTGTTACTTGTAATACTCGTGGATAACTCTGTAAATGGCCTAAGATAAAGTAAGTTAGGCTAAGTATTTATTTGGCCGTGTGGTTTCCGGCAGACTAGAATAGAATCACTCCGTTTCTTCCCGTGGATGTCGTACAAGGTGACTAAGGGAAATACTTATTATCAAATATCGATCAGGCCTTCCCAAACCGTTTGGCCAGCGTGGGGAGTGTAGGCCAAATCCTCCTTCCGTATAGCGCGGACGAGAGAGGGTCGTGCTCCTGTAGTGTAGACTAAAATGGACCTGATGATGATGAGGCTAAGTATTTTATGTAATGTGGCTATTGTTATCCCAAATATAAATAAATAAAGATAATAAATAAATAAACAGAAAAATCTGTTGTTGTATTATAGTTGTATTATAAAAATATAATACATACATGCCAAGGGAAATACATTCGGAGGACATGCATGAGAGGTTTATTTATTCAAATTCCACTCGCGGTCAACAGACACTTTCCAAGTGTAAACCACAGACGTAAACATAAAGGAGATTCCCCATTCGTGTATGGATAAAAATACTGATAATAAAATTATTGTGTCATCACTAAATAACCTTCACTTAGTTCTATATCGTTTAGAAATAATCAAGTGGGATCACTTGTTATTTCCACCCAGTACTTATTGAAGTGAAAACTTCTTTAGCGGCGTTGTGCACTTTTTGGGATGGGTAAATCAGGAACTTGTCCAGGGGGCTAGCCAATTGGCAGTTTGCGAAAGTGATAAAAGCGTAGCGATCGCTAATTTGAACTGTGGAGCTCATACCAAAATGTTCGATTTTGACAAATGTCACGTGATCTATCTAACGTTCGTTACGCGACGAATTACACTTGGCTAGGGGGGCTGATGCGAGTTTAACATTTTTTAGGCCTAATCGAAAATTCGTAAGACGGAGGGAGGGTAGATCGCCGGCGCGGCGTAGGAGAGGAAGTAATATCCCCCTTTCTTTCTACCGCGCGGCGAAAATGTATGCCTGATCCTGCTGTTTATTTTCAATGTAATCTAAATTGTCATGTTTGTGTAGGATAGCGCAATAAATGAATATTGTATTTTACCACATAAATGATAGTGCTTTTATACTGATAAATAAAGCAATTCGTGCAAAATTATTCCAAAATGTACAATGTTAATGTTCAAGTTTTCACTTTTTATTAACTACGTACGGGTAGCCTAATTACCTAACGTACGTAAGTAGGTAAGTAAAGTCCGGCTCCATTAAATCTATAAGTACTAATATTATAAAGCTGAAGAGTTTGTTTGTTTGCTTGGATGATTGCGCTAATCTCAGGAATTACTGGTTCGAATTGAAAAAATCTTTTAGTGTTGGAGCGAAGCATCAATGAAATGATGAGTTCGATTGCGTCAACGACGATGATGTCACTTTAATCGATCACGCTAGTTAAACAACGTCGACCCTAGCCTGTCCGTGGATGGGTTTATTTATCTCGAGTTCCTTCGTGCTTCGGAGGGTACGTTAAGCCGTTGGTCCCGGTTGTTGTCATTAGATGACAGTCGTTACGTCAAGTCATTGGCCTTTAGGCAGCTTGAAAACACTGAACTCCACCAACCCGCAGTTGAGCAGCGTGGTGGAGTATGCTCTGGACCCCTTCGATTGAGGGGAGCCCCATATCCCAGTAGTGAGATGAATCAGGGTTGACGACGACATAGTTCTTATAACTATCACTGAGAGACAGTACTAAAATACATATGAACTCATTGCTTAAAGGTTCGGAACGGCAGGCGGATTCAGGGTTTTTAACTAAATTTCATTTAGTTAAAATCCAAGGAATTCATCCTCACACATTGGAACCCAAGTGGTCGCGTAATGTGCGGTTCCAGAGAAGTTCTCTCCCGCGTACTGTCAAGCCGTGGAATGAACTGCCTGTTCTAAAATACATACATATAAAAATAGGTTTTATATGTATGTATTTTAAAGGTCAACAAAACAAATATAGTAAGATAGTTAATGCTATGGTAAGTACTTACTACAATTTGGATCTTTGCCGAAACATATATAGAAAATATTGTCGATGAATGCGTATACGAGCACACCTTTTTAAACCCGTAACATTAAGGAGTAGTCTGAAACAGAGCAAATTTTACATAATATCTTTCCAGGGCGATGTACTATGGTTAGTTCGCGTTTACAACCGTGCGTCACTCTCGGGCCTGTACACCGCAAACCATACAATATGGTTTTCTAAGACAGACATATTGAAGGATCCAACGTTATGCATCAATACACCAGCATGGTATTTTATATTTTCTTGGTTGTATAATTTGAGGAAATAAATTTATATAAAATATTTGCCGTGTGGTTTCCGGCAGACTAGAATAGAATCACTCCGTCTCTTCCCGTGGATGTCGTACAAGGCGGCTAAGGGAAATACATTATAAAACATCGATCAGGCCTCCCCAACCCAAAGGCCAAATCCTCCTTCTGTTTAGGACGGATGGGAGAGGGTCGTGCTCCTGTAGTGGAGACTAAAATGACCTGATGATAATAACGAAAATATTCCTGGGCAAATTACAAAAATCAAAATCAAAATATCTTTATTCCTTGGACTTTATGAAGCACTTAGAAACGTCATACAAATTAAATATAAGAACATGTATAAATCATTACTACTCTAAATCCGCAGAGCTTGGATTCACTTTCATCACACTATCTTGAATGTGAAAGTAACTCAAACGGAGAGAAACTCAAGGCCGACTCTTTTAATTGCCAATATCGTTGCATTAAATACAAATACAATCATTAACATAACAAGAGCAATTAATTTCCAAATACTTTTATCATTTATGTAATCTGAGATACAATAGTAAGCCTTTTGACATAGTCTATTTTTGATATATTGCTTAGATTTACCCATGGATAATTTAAACGTGTCGTTTGGAAGTTTATTGTAGAAGCGTATACATTGACCTGGGAATGAGTTAGAGATTTTATGGAGCCTAGTAATATGCACAGCAAGTTTGTTTTTATTTCTTAAATTTAATTGATGGAGATCAGACACACTTCACAAGGCCATCTGACTTTCAGCCTGAATATCAGCCAAACAAGAAAAGCTTGTACTATGGGTACTTATAGTTAACTAATATAATACTTAAAAAATGTTTTTTGTGAATACTTACATATTATACACTAGGGATGGGCGTTGAATGAACGAACCATTTTTTTAGACTGTTTTTTGTGCGTGAACGATTAAACTAGTTTACAGTTCACAGACAAACTAGTTTATTCGTCGACTGGTTGATGAGTCCGTTGCGTCGCTTCTAGTGACTTGACAAATGAGATTTTCGTTCGTTTACGTTTACCAATCGTTTATGTCAAGAAATAGTCTTAACGATGACGACGTAAACTAGTCGAAAATTAGACTGTTTTTATTGCATAGCTTTTATCGCGGGCTTTGAGCGCGGCGACCGAATCAAGAAATTCCGTAACGAAACCAAAACCAAAACCAAAACCAAAACCAAACAAACAAACAAACAAACAAACAATTATAATTGCATAAGTTGATAAATAATGCAATAGCTTTACCGCGGCAGTCCTCGAGTGCCACACGTTTTTTTCTTAAACTAGTTCATCGTCGACGGTAAACGGTCTCGTTGCGTCGACGACCCACCCTCCACTAGTCGACGACGTAAACTAGTCGAAAATTAGACTGTTTATTTTTAAACTAGTTCATCGTCGACGGTAAACGGTCTCGTTGCGTCGACTGTATAATCGTCGACGACCCATCCACTACTAGTCGACGACGTAAACCAGTCGAAAATTAGACTGTTTTTTAAACTAGTTTAACGTTCTGGATAAACGGTCTCGTTTCGTTGACGGCAAACCCGTCGACGACACATCCCTATTATACACCCAATATCCAGACCAAGACAAACAGACAGGTTATGCACACAAATATTTGTCTTGTTTGGATTCAGGGATCGAACCTGCAACCTCGGAGTCTAAGTGGCTATTGCTAACCATTCGACCACCAAGCTCGTCCATTCATCAATCAGTGATTTGTAAATTGTCAAGCCACGAGCACAACCTTTAAGAATCGGATCGGTAAGCAGTCATCGCAACACCAGAGGTAATACTCACACCGACCCTGTATAAACCCCTTCACGCCTTTCTTGAAGACCCCCATCTGAAGTCTCTTGGGAAACCCTCGGCAGGTAATTCATTCCACAACCTGCTGATAGCGAGCGGTGCGACTGCAGAAGGAGGCAGTAAAGTTAAAGATATATTTATTTGCATTTTAAGCTATTGCATAGCTTCTATCGCGGGCCTTGAGCGCGGGGACCGAATCCAGAAATTCCGTAACGAAAAAACCTCACGCTCCCCACTCCGACGGGCAAGGAGGTGTGGCTTGAAGGCCGTGTATCGTCTAAATTCGTTTCAGTTCGGCAGTCTTCGACACGGCGTTGTGTGCGTGCGATTAGACGTATTGTACGACTCTACGAAACTCGTTTTATTTATTTAATAATAGAAAAATTTGTTTTCTTATCGGTCACTACGCTCAAAAAGTGTAACTTGAATTAATATCAAAGAAAAAGCAATACTGCATGAATAAAATAAATAAATAAAATTATAATTGCATAAGTTGATACAAAATGCTATGCAATAGCTTTACCGCGGCAGTCCCCGAGTGCCACACGTCTTTTTTTTTATACTACGTCGTCGGGTGGAAGACAAGCATACGGCCCGCCTGATGTGAAGCGGTTACCGTAGCCATATTAACGCTCGCAACATAAAATATCATTCGCGCGCCGCCACCCCCGCTGCCATCGCAGCATCTCCTTCCTTGCTGGTGACCTCGCTCACCCGCAGGAACACAAACAGCCCTCAAGGGAACCGTTATTTGGCTGCGGTATTCTGTGAGGTGGAGGTACATTCCCCAGTCGGGGAGCTTACAATTACGCTCCCTACCTCTCTTTTCGCCAGAGCTTCGTTTGTCAGTCAGCGGTGCACCGCGTGTAGGTGAAGTTGGCTTTGGTTCAAAGATGTTGATGAACCACTTACACCCCAATATAAAATATATACATACAATTGCTTTTATATTATAATAAATTGTACTTCATATTCTGCCTTGCCGGCGTATAAATGTTGTGAAAAGGAGCACAAACTTAGGCATTTTCGCAGTAGCATTGTATATGTATAATCGGTAGAACACACAAAGGCGGGCCAAGTCGCTCCTTAAACTTAAGGGTTCAATACCATGTGTAAGATTATAAACAAAATTTATTTATAACATTTTATTTTATTTAGTACTATTAATTAATTTTTTGTTGTTAATTCAAAAGACGCTAGAACGCTAACAACATTCATTGTGACGCTTGGCGACGAGATCTCCAGCTACGTTCAGTTACGAAGTCACCTGGAAGAAATAGACTGGCATGGCGTTGAACAAACTAGAAATAGGTGTGTCAATAGTACGAGTACATCGCTTTTTTGCGGCAAAGACTTTGCTCTTAGAGTCTTTGCTATACAAAAAATACAAGTGTAACCTCACGTACCTATGATGTAACTTCTGGGCGGGAGCACCTACATACCAGCTTGCACCTTGTGACTCGATTAAGTAAAACGAAATTAAAACGAACTTAGTTTATAAAAAGTAATAAAGTAACTTTTCTAATCATCATCGTCATCATCAGGTCATTTTAGTCTCCACTACAGGAGCACTACCCTCTCTCGTCCGTCCCTGACAGAAGGAGGATTTGGCCTACACTCCCCACGCTCACGCAACGCACGCTCGGCCAAACGGGTGGGGAGGCCTGATCGATTTTTGATAATGTATTTCCCTTAGTCGCCTTATACGACATCCACGGGAAGAGACGGAGTGATTCTATTCTAGTCTGCCGGAAACCACACGGCCTCTAACTTTTGTAATAAATAGTTCTTATTGTTGTCAAATACGAGTACAGACATAAATGGAATATAAGTATATAAGTATATAAAACAGTATATAAGTGGAAATGAATTTCCGTTCATCCACAATCAACAGAAATATGTGATAGAAAATACATTCTTTCTCACCAGGGGGAATGTATTGGAAGGGACTAGTTAATTTCCCAAAAGAAGGCGAGGTCTTTTTTTAATCTGGAGGCCTACCGCCTAAGCTGAAGCTGATTTCAGTCGGTTTTTTTTATTGCGAAAATCGAACTTATGTTTAAATTTTCATTTCATTTTTCAATTCAGGCTCCGAGCACACCAGGCTCAAGGTAGTTTCACAAAGGGAATCTGGGCATTGGTTAAAGGCGTACCCATGTCCCAATATAGGAAACTGCCTTGATCCTGATACCCTCCGCGTTGCAATCAGTCTAAGACTTGGAGTCAAGGTGTGCACTCCACACAAATGCCCATGTGGCACATACGTCGACCAACTGGGACACCATGGGCTGTCTTGTATCAGGAGTGCCGGTTGTCTCTCCCGTCACGCCACTCTTAACGACATTATCCGTCACTCTCTTGCTAGCGTCAATGTACCGGCTATCTTAGAGCCGTAAGGTATCGTACGTGACGATGGCAAGACGCCTGACAGTATGTCTCTCGTTGCCTGGAAGACGGGTAGAGCCTTGGTATGTGACGCCACATGCGTAGACATCTTGGCTCCTTCACATCTTGCAGGAACGAGAAATCGCACTGACGCGGCGGCTGAGACGGCTGAGCGACTTAAGATCAACAAATACAGTGTTATCGGCCCAAATACTCATTTGTTCCATTCGGGGTCGAAGCCCTTGGTCCATGGGGTCACAGCACAAAAGGTTTGTAAAAGAATTAGGAAAAAGATTGGTCGACGTAACTGGTGACCCAAGATCTGGTAAATTCCTCGCCCAAAGGATCAGTTTAGCCATCCAGCGAGGTAAGCTGCTAGCATCTTGGGAACGATGACACATGGGCCAAACTTTTTACATTTATTTTAGTTTTAGGTTAGTTTTATTTCAGTATTATCTTATATATTATTATAATACATTATTTTACAACAGCGGCTAGTTTGCAATAAAATGTTGTTTGGGATAAAAATCTTCACTTAAATCGGTAAAGCGCCACCGTTCTTAATGGCCAAGGCCAATCTATTAATAATTATAATTTATTATTAGCACTAATTTAAGGTAAAGTTAGATTTTCGCAATCAAAAAGTTCCGATCGTAGTCGGCTTCAGCTTAGGCAGTAGCCCGCAGATTAAAAAAAACTTTTTTGGGAAATTTACTTCCCTTCCAATACATTCCCCGTGATGAGAAAGAATGTATTTTCTTCCACCCATTTCTGGGTATTTGCACCCCTGACTTTTCAATATCTAATAGTGGCACAAAGGTTTAAAAAAAATTAGACTTCTTTGGGAAAATTACTGGAAAATTCTAAGTGAGGTACCACTGACCTCATAGATGATAATGAGCTTCAATTCATCTTCATTGCAGAAAAAATGGTTTCTGCAATGAAGATGAATTGAATTTTGGTTCCCTTTGACATGAAGAGTATCTCGACGGCGAGACGATAGTCGGACGAGATGATATTTTGCGGTCAGGGTAAAAATAGAGAAAGCACCGTGCGAACGATCACCCCGCACACAATATATATGGAGGAATCGATACTATCATTTATTTATTAAATGCTTTAAACTTTAAAGAATTTAATAAACAAATTAAAAAAGATTTAAATTTAAACATCCCTACTATCACTACTATACTCGTAAATGTTAATGTGAGTTTGTTTGTTATGCTTTCAGCTTCGCCCGCGTTTATTTTGTTTATGTCCTTGCTAATTACCTATGAGAATATATGTACAAAATTTCATTATGATCGGTTGAGTAATGGGATCGGCATGAAATATATATATATATATGATGGAAAGCAGTTACCATAGTCTATGGACGCTTGTAAATTAGCCGCAAGTTAGGTTCGTAAAATAAAACCATTGCTCTGATTGTTGCTAAAAATGTTTACCTCAGCTGGTAGAAACTCTAGAGCTCTACCGACTAAGCTGAAGATGTTTGTCAATAACTTGTAAGAGCAATTTTTGGAATCAAAAAAATCCGGCGGTAGGGCGGTTGGTTACTGGGTAATGATAGTAAGCGATTCAATATTTTTTCTTGGTATAGGTTTAATACACATTGAAATTATTATAATTTACATCCACCAAGAATGACGGATCAGCGGCGGATGAAAAAATTATTTGAAAAAAAAAAGATTTTTTTTTAAATATTTTTTTCTATAAATATTTCTGGACAAATTACACAGCTCCATCTTTTCTCAAATTAAGCGCACAGCTTGTACTAAGGGTACTTTACAAGTGGTAAATGTACTTTTCAACACACTTGCTCATATAAAGTGGCTCTAAGTTCACAGCAATTAGGCACATAACCACCACCTATAATCAAACTGTGACTTTTTCATTGCTATTATTCACTAGTGAGTTATAATAGTAGTTTATGAAACTGTTGCATAATAATGGTTCTTAAAATACGAGTGTGAGTACGGCTCATGTTTTATAAGTGAGTATAAACTCACACTCGTCTATACCACTAATTGTCGAGCGGGGGCTCCGTGGGTGCTCGGGGGAGCACCACATCATTGTCATTGTCATTGTCATTGTCATTGTCATTGTCATTGTCATTGTCATTGTCATTGTCATTGTCATTGTCATTGTCATTGTCATTGTCATTGTCATTGTCATTGTCATTGTCATTGTCATTGTCATTGTCATTGTCATTGTCATTGTCATTGTCATTGTCAATTGTCATTGTCAATTGTCATTGTCAAATGTCATTGTCCCTGTCAGTGACATTGGTGGTAGCGTGATGCTCTGCTCCTATTGAGGAGCAAAGCACCAATGAAAAATGTTGGAAAAATAGGGAAAAAATATTCTTTTTTCAACGGAAAAAAGAAGAATTTTTCCCCATTTTTCCAACATTTTCCAACACGCAACGGCGTGCGGTGCGTAAACGGTTCAAGTTACGCAACAATTATAGACGACGGAATTATTCATCTTAAAAAGTTCTAAAAAAAAAGTCCGTATCCACGGAATAAGCTATCCAGCTTATGACATAAATATGTCTATCTTTTAAAATTGGTTCACTTTCACATTTCAAATGGTAACTCTACGCTTCACTCTAAAGGCCCGGCGCCCATTATCGGCATCGGCACGGCTGAGGATTTTAGGTGATAAATACTCGTACATTAACTTTATGGCAATAAACTAGAAATTTCCATGAAATATGGTCGTAGTAACAAAAATACCGCTTTGGTATGCTTGAGGCTGCTGCATTGGCAGCCTTGCGGATGCTTCGGGATACTTCGGCATCCTTCGGTACGCCGCGCCGCCCGACGCGCCGCCTCGTCGCGAGGCAACACTCGGCAAAATCTTCTCCTTGATTGATTAGATTTCTCTTCTTCTTCAGCAAGAGCTGCTAAAGCTAAAGTTTGATTTTCGCAATCAAAAAATCCGACTTCAGCTTCGGCGGTAGAGCCCCTGGTCGACAATAGATCTCACTACATGTTACTTAGGTCATAGAGGAAAGAAATTCTTGATAGTCGTTAAGTATATGATTCTGTGAAAATCCTTTGCTCCTAAAAAACATCTAGCATTGCTCGGTCATCCAGGTATTGTAAATAAACAGTAAACATAGTATGCGTATTGCAAATGAAGGTTCTTTGAATACGTAAGCTACAGGTTTAAGGTGGTCACTTGCGATAATGATAAGTAAGGCCGGAAAGTTGTGGACTTATACACTTATAGATTTAATTGCAGTGTATTGTAAAGATTGGTACACACCGAGAGCTTTGCGGTAATGTTATATATATTCTTCATTGCACAGAGTTTACGTAAGTGGTATGCAAAGGCGAGCTTTTCTCTAATAATGATCTCTTCCAGCCAACATTCAGCAGTGGGACAGTATGTTGAGTAGCGGTTAGAAGTGGCTATGTGCTTGAAATTATTAATTATAATTTATATTATATAACACGATATAGTATGTAATCTATCTAATATAATATTCATATATACATACATACAAAATAAATAAATACCTATATAAATTATCATCATCATACATACGATGTGGACATTAAATAATGATCTTTCATTTTTTAACCGACTTCAAAAAAGGAGGAGGTTCTCAATTCGACTGAATATTTTTTTGTATGTATGTTATAGAATATCTTTGCGAATTGTGAACCGATTTTCATAATTCTTTTTTTATTTGAAAGGGTATGATTGCAAGGTGGCCCCATATTCACCAAGTCAGGATCTGATGATGGGATGCCAGGGAAATCAAGGGAAACCTTTAAATTTTATAAGCACGTATGGTCCAATTCATTTTTTTTATTTTAAAGGGTAATTGCGAGGTGGTTCCATATTCACCAAGTCAGGGTCTGATGATGGGATCCCAGAAAAATAGAGGGAAACCCTTAAATTTGCCCTACGGTAGCTGGCAGAATAAAATTGTGCCACTCTATTGCTCTGCGCTGGATGTCATACAAGGCGACTAAGGAATCTTGTGTCACGCGATAACTTTTCTCCCGGAAGACGGGCAGCAGCGTCTGCCGGGGTATTCCACCAATAAGCTGCGTTCGCCAACTGAAGTCGGTTTCAATTTTTTTTTTAAATCAACTTTATTTCTTAAAGAATAGACGGATATTAATGGATATAATGTTCCAGTTGATTTACTAAAAGCAAGAACACGAATTTGGGGTGTAAGTGGTTCATCAACATCGTTGGACCAAAGCCAACCTCACCTCAGTGGTGCACCCTGCTGACTGATAAATGATGCCCTGGCGAAATGGTAGGTAGGGCATAGCGTATTTTTTAAGCTGCCCGACTGGGGATGTAACCTCCACCTCACAGAATACCGCGGCCAAATAACAATTCCCTTGGGGGTTGTTGTGTTCCTGCGAGTGATTGAGTTCACGAGAAAGACAGGTAGAACTAAAGGCGGGCGAAAGATCGGCGATCCCTTGGTGTTGCTGATCTCTATGGGCGTTGGTGATTGCTTTCCATCAGGTGACCCACATGATCGTTTGGCCCCTCTTATATATATATAAACGAAATACTGTTATATATTTGTCGCGACGTGTTTGTGGCCCGTAGGTATTGTAGGGAAAGTAGGCTAATTATCTTACTTAAAAATATGTCAGTGATCCGTTGAACTATTTAAGTATCCGTTGAACTAGTTAAGTATATATAATTCACGTGAGTTAATAATAAGCTTGCTTATAAAAAAAAAGTGTTATGTATCATTTTGCGTTTGGCCATAATAGGCTAGTTGCCCATGTTACAAAATTATAAAAACTCTCTATCAGTAACTTAAAATACATAAAATTGGAACGATCTGCGATCTTAAAATTTTAATAACTTATGTCCGACGTGTTTTATGTTCGGTGGGAAAGTCCGTTTTAAAGGTATGAAATTATAAAAAATAAATATTACCATTTAGAAACAATAAAAAATACTATAACTTTTGTTATGGCACTGGCTACATAAACGATATTAAACATAGCTGTCGTACAAATTTCTGATTTAATGCATATAAAATAGCACGGTGTGACGTCATAACATGGTGGCCTTTTGTATGGAGCGTTTTCGGGATAGTCCAAAATTGTGATCTTCAAGTTATCATATCTCGAGAAGTTTTTATGCAATCGAAGAAATTATTTCACCTATATTTATATTATTGTGATGTCTTTAAATGACAAATCGAAAAAAAAATGGGATACAAGCCTATTATACGTTAACTAGCTTGTGCCCGCGACTTCATACGCACGTATTCTGGTATTCCATGTAAATTTCTAAAAATCATTTCTTAGCGGAAGCCTTCGTTATAATATCTACCGAAGTTCCAATCCGATCCGGCCAGTAGTTTGAACTGTGCGTTTCTAGATACAGATTCCCGTCGCTAACGCAACATATCCTCACATTTGGTGACCACATTCATTCGCAAGAACACAATAATACGCTTTATATTTGTGGTCTTTTGTGAACTGGACGTCGTATTTGATACGCCCTGCGTTTCTTTTGTCCGTTATTATTCGGCAATCGGCAGGCGGCACCTGATTCAAGTGACGCTGGATTTAGCTCTAAAGATGATAGTGAGTTACTTATACCATCGTGGCTTTACCTATGTAAATGCCGGACTAGCCACACCAACTCGTCATTTCATTACACATTCCTTTTCGCCGTTATTTGGCCTGTAGTTTCTGTATTGCGGCAACCACAATGTCACATTGGTGGTCTCAGCATAAAACGGTTTTACAGAGACGGAAGCTAAGCAACGTGTCTCTAGATGGGATGACTGCTTACTAACAACCAGGTCGTACACATGTTTGCCATCGTAGTGATATAAAAAATAGTAAATAAAGCTCCCGGTACGTATCAACCTTAACGTTGGCAGTGGGCCGGTCGGGAGGCGCCGGACGCCGCCGCCGGCTCCCACGTGGCATCGCAGACGAGGCGCCTGGCGCCTGCATACGAAATATCACTAATAGACAGAATATCATCGCACCTACAATAAACTTGATTTAACTGCGTCGTATGTTCCGACGATCCACTGTACGCTTCCAGCCTGTGGAATTTGTTTAAATTGTTTAGCAGTATTACAATGTTCCATTGCATTCACCTAGCAGTTTATGTGATATCTTTTTTTGGATATTGACTGTGGCCAGTGTACCTAACACATCTTTTTGAGGCGCAGGTGCACTTTCACATAGAAATACACAGTTTATTTAGTTACGAATATTTATTTAGACGTGCTTTTTTGTCATCACATAGTATATAGGAGATAATCCTAGTTTCAGAGAACTATTAACTATTCTGTGACATTGAGTGACAATATTATTTACTAAGGGAAGGACAGCTGCAATGCAAATAAAATAGGGATGTCATAGCGAGTCGTTTGTGTAAATTTGTGTAATATATAATAAAAAAAATCGGTAATATAACTTATGATTATGTAGTTCATCATATTGTTAAACTTGGATTATTAGTCTTAGGTAATTAGACTATCATTGTTTTTTTTTTACAAATTTCATTAAATATTCTAAAAAATAGCTTTGATGAGCGAATAAATTTACTGGTATCTGATTCTCATAGTCATAGATACATACGTAGTCCTTAATTTCCTTGCTGGATTTTGGAACTAACTATACCGCTATTGGAGATAATTTGACCCTATAAGTAATGTATGAAAAAGTACTCCGGTACTTCTAGGGAAGGACATACCTACCTACTTAGTTAGATACTCATTTGAACTTCACGAAAGTGGATCTGCTGACTGGGACGAGTCATAAGTAAATTTCTCAAACAAATATAATGAAGATATAATTAAAAAACAGCCATTCCTTTAGCTTATTGATTCAGATGCATCATAGCATTAGGTATTTGAAATTTCACAGATTTAGCACAGTATTATTTCAGCCGCAAACAAACATTGTCCATCGCGCAGACCGGTCGCTTTCATTTTGACTTTTTATTAAATAATAATAATAATGTCACTATTATTAAAAATTGATAAATAAAAAATATGTAATGTAAAGATTAATCATTAACAGTGTCTTCAATGGTGGTTTCATGTTTGTACAACAAATTTGAAGTTTTTCAAAGAACATTGTTTACAGAAGTGGTATCCAATTGGGATTGCTGAAAAGGTAAGAATTAATATGTTATTATATTACTAATTTAAAAAGTAACCAGTTTCCGCCAAGCCGCGATTGAGCTCTAAACTCTTTTGATTGAGGGGAAATCTAGCAGTGCGAGTACGGTAAATATGGGCTACATATGCAGACTAAACTATATAATATAGGATAATTTTAGTTCATTCACTATATATAGATATATATAGTGAAAGAACTACCTCACCGATCATACCTAACCTAACCGAATTAATTAATGTATATCAAATTATAGCAATTTTGGCCGTGTGGTTTCTGGCAGACTAGAATAGAATCACTCCGTCCGTGGGTGTCGTACAAGGCGACTAAGGGAAATACATTATAAAACATCGATCAGGCCTCCCCAACCCGTCTGGCCAGCGTGGGGAGTGTAGGCCAAATCCTCCTTCTGTCTGGGACGGAAAGAGAGGGTCGTGCTCCTGTACTGAACCAAAATGACCTGATGATGAAATTATAGCAATTAAACGTTATACCAAATGAAATTATGAGTAATTCTCGGAGATTGCGTTCTTTGGCTGATTCATATGGTCTAAAAATATTTTCACTTTTGGGTTTATGATTTAAAAAATAAAATAAAAACCGACTTCAGTTGGCGAGTGCAGCTTATTGGTGGAATACCCCGGGAGTAAGAGCTGACCGTCTTCGGGGAGAAAAGTTAATGCTTTAAACAAGATTCCTTAGTTGCCTTGTCCAGCGCAGAGCAATAGAGGGGCGCAAATTCTATTCTGCCGGCAACCACAGGGCAAATTTAAGGGTTTACCTCGATCGATTTTTCCGGGATCCCATCATCAGACCCTGACTTGGTGAATATGGAACCACCTCGCAATCATACCCTTTCAAATAAAAAATGAGAATTTGACCATACGTGCTTATAAAATTCAAGGGTTTCCCTTGATTTCTCTAGGATCCCATAATCAGATCCTGACTTGGTGAATATGGGCCACCTTGCAAGCATACCCTTTCAAATAAAAAAAGAATTTTGAAAATCGGTTCACAATTCGCGAAGATATCGAATAACATACACAAAAAAAAAATTCAGTCGAATTGATAACCTCCTCCTTTTTTGAAGTCGGTTAATAAAATGTAATAAAAACAGGTTTCATGAAATTCAGATAATAACCCGGGACTTTGATTAAAAACTATCCAGGACACTCCGAAAACGAGGACATGTCCTGGGAAAACAGGAAGGTTGGCAACTCTAGCAGGTACGAGAATTAAAGTAGCCCCGCCGGCCGCGCCGCGCCGTGTCTGTTTGATTGATTTCTTCGATTTGAAATTTTGAATGCGATAAACATTGAAACTGAGAGTATTTTCACGATTTTCACCAACAGAGTGATTCATAAGGAGGTTATATAGTTCATTAAGGTTTTATGTAAATTGGCTGAAATAAATAATAAATAAATAAATATTGTCAGACAAATTACACAGCGCCATCTAGCCCCAAAGTAAGCGAAGCTTGTGTTATGGGTATTAAACAACTGATAAACATGCGTAAATACATTTTTTTTTGTAAATACATACTTATGATACATAGAAATATGACGAAAATACTTGAAGATGTCGTCAAAAATAATTTCTACTGAGATCTTTCACCGTGCTTTTTGCTTTTTTACTTGCCTTCACCGTGTAAATCAAGAGAATACATGTGAAACCGGGGCGGGTCATCATCAGGTCATTTTAATCTCCACTACAGGAACACGACCCTCTCTCGTCTGTCCCTGACAGAAGGAGAATTTGGCCTACACTCCCCACGCTGGCCAAACGGGTCGGGGCGGGTCGCTCACTAGTAATAAATATGAAAGTTTGTGAAGATGCTTCTATGTTTTATCTCAAACCGCCTAAACGGGTACGAATTTGGACGAAGTTTGGCACACAGGCAGATGAATATTGGGCCTATTACCTGTGCTATTACATTATAACGTTTTCAGAGTCTAGCATGGTGCCGACTCGATAGTTTTAGTGAGGTTTTAGCGAGACGACACCAAGTTAGGCCGGCCGACGGACGTTTCATTTTCGACGGGCTCGGTGGTCGAATGGTTAGCAATGACCACTTTGACTCCGAGGTCGCGGGTTCGATTCCCGCACTAGACAAGTATTTGTGTGCATGAACATGTCTGTTTGTCTTGGTTTGGATGTTTTCTATGTATTTAAAAAAATGTATTTAAGTATAATATCAGTTATCTAGTACCCATAGTACAAACTTTGCGCTTAATTTGGGACTAGATGGCGCTGTGTAAATTGTTCACAAATATTTATTTATTATTTATTACACAGCCGAATTCAGAGTCACAAAAAATGGGTGTGACTGTGTCACGTCACGTTCACGGCCGTGGGTTGTACGTGAATACGTTATATGCCCTAAAATTATCTCAACATGGCAACGCTTCCCCCGCTCTCGCACGCAATGTTCCATAGTCCAGTGGTGTGATTGAATTTTGGATGGAGATGATAGATTTGTAGGTGCAACACCAAACTGTATCCCCGATTTTGTTACCATTCGTTTTTTTGATTTGCCTCCCTATGGAAGCAAAACGTATTCACGTGAAAAATATTGACTATTGTGATGAATTTAAGAATCTGAAATCCAGTGTCTGTGAGTTCGTTCCTTACAAATGCATGGAAAGTTTTCAGATTTTTAAATTCAACACACTCGTTTATATTTTTTTGTCAAATCGATCTGAAGAAATCACAATCTGTGTGATTTCTTCAGATCGATCTGTTTGTGGGGTGTAAGTGGTTCATCAACATCTTTGAACCAAAGCCAACTTCACCTGCACGCGGTGCATCCTGCTGACTGACAAACGAAGCTCTGGTGAAAAGAGAGGTATGGAGCGTAATTGTTAGCTACCCGACTGGGAAATGTACCTCCACCTCACAGAATACTGCAGCCAAATAACAATTCCCTTGGGGGTTGTTGTGTTCCTGCGAGTGAGTGAGGTCACCAGAAAGGAAGGAAGGAGATGCTGCGTTGGCAGCGGAGGTGGCAGCGAGCGAGCAATATTTTATGTTGCGAGCGTTAATATGGCTACTGTAATCGCTTTACATCAGGCGGGCCGTATGCTTGACTGTCACCCGACGTAGTATAAAAAAAAAATCTGAAAAAATCTGCATGGTACACACACGCAGGTTTTGTGTATGTATGAAATGTGATATGTGTTTTGTATGAAATTCCGTGTGACCTGAATCAGTCTTGCAGCGTGTGGTCTTTGTTTCAGTTACTAAATTTTGAGACGAATTCTGGCTGTGTAAGGCCATCCTTCTCTTTTCTCTTTTATTCTCAAGTTCTCGAGTGGAGACCACGTACCGGCAAGCGCAGCGTAGGACGTCCACCCACAAGGTGGACAGACGACCTCATTAAGACCGTAGGATCGCGCTGGATGCAAGCCGCTTCCAACCGGTCTTATTGGAGATCTAGAGGGGAGGCCTATGTCCAGCAGTGGACTTTAAATGGCTGAGATGATGATGAAGGCCATCCTTACTGTGAAAACGTCAAATCATAATGTAAGGGTCTTAAGTTTGGATTAACATCTAGGATAGTTCTTATAACTGTAGTTTTTTTATGCTACGCTGGCAAACAATACAATGAAAGATATACGACCCGTCTTCTAGATAGCAGTTTCGAAGCGTCGCTCGTACCGCGGATCGAAACTTCTACTGCAACCGACGCACCCCTTTCCTTTCTGGTAACCCTTATGATCACAATAAATAAATAAATAAATATTGTCAGACATATTACACATCGCCATCTAGCCCCAAAGTAAGCGAAGCTTGTGTTATGGGTACTAGACAACTGATAAACATACGTAAATACATTTTTTTTTGTAAATACATACTTATGATACATAGAAAACACCCAGACTAAGACAAACAGACATGTTCATGCACACACATGTTTGTCCTATGTGGGAATCGAACCCACGAGCGTTGGTGTCGAAGGCGCGTCATTGACCGCTACGTCACCGAGCTCGTCAATACAATAGCCGTCGAGACTTCTAGAAATTGTTATTTGGCTGCGGTCTTCTGTGAGGTTGCGTTACATTACATTCCCAGTCGGGTAGTTTAAAATTTGGGGTGTAAGAGGCTCATCACGACCATTAGAGCGAAAGCCAACCTCGCCTGCACGTGGTGCACCCTGCTAACTGGTGAATACACAGAATACCGCAGCCAAATAATAATTCCCTCAAGGGTTGTTGTGTTCCTGCGAGTGAGTGCGGTCACCAGAAGGGAGGGAGTTGCTGTGTTAACAGTGAGGGTGGCGGCGCGCGAGCGATATTCCATGTTGCGAGCTTAGTTAATATGGCTACGGTAACCGCTTCACATCGGCTGGGCCGTGTGCTTTTTTTAATAGGAAAGGATTTTAGAATATTAGGAGCCGTCCATTAATCACGTGAGGTTTATTTTTGCATTTTTAACACCCCCCACCCCCTTGGTGATACTTGGTGAGGTGTGAGGCTACCCCCCCCCCCCCCCCCCTAAAATCACGTGTATTTTTGTATTTACAAAGAATCTTAAAATTTTCAGAATATTAATTAATAAAGATTTTTGTTACACCACTAAGGTGACAAACAAGCATACGGTCCGCCTGATGGAAAGCACTTAAAAAATAAATACACGTGATATCTTACTACACCCCCCCTCCCCCCTTGTGATGTTTCGTGATTTTTGCCGAACCCCCTCCCCCCTGTTTCCTCACGTGATTAATGGACGGCCCCTTACCACAGCATAAGTAATAGTACTACGTACAGTATGGCCACTCCCTGCCGTTCTCTTGTGTCGACCTCACCTCCCCTCTGAGATGAATGTGGGACAGTTTGTATGGCGCCGCACGCACACACGCTCATTCACACTCTGCACAGTCGTCTTTGTTTATGTAGTAGTTTACAACGCAACATTTGTATGGAGTGGCCGGGGTGTGATATACTACAGGATACCGGGTTACGCGCATACGAAATCGCGGGCGCAAACTACTCTTTCATAAAACTACATTAAATCAAGTTGATAAATGTGAACCCAAGCAAAGCCAGCAGACAACAATTTGGAGCACACAATAGTAATGTTTACTCGGTCCGTTTGCTTCGGACGGACTGATGTATTGACGCATTTCTCACTGTCTGCTTATATTCCTTTGTCTTTATCCTCCATTGTATAACAAGGCAATTAAATTACATAAATTAAGAAGGCCAGATAACAGAGCCTGTTGGCTCTCTGCTGTAATAATTATATAATTTGAGTAAAAGACATTTAACTGTTACGATATCGTAGCGACTTAGTCGTTAAATCCCTTTGACTACTTTCACATGACGACTACTCGATTATAATAATTTTAAAAATGGAAAAATTCACCTCCCTGTCTTAGGTGGGTTTTGAACCGACGACCTCTCGATTACCGATCGAGTGCTCTTCCAATTGTCCAGCCCGCCTAGCCAAGTGTAATTCGTAGCGTAACGAACGTTAGACAGATCACGTGACATTTGTCAATTCTCATACTAAAATGTTCGATTTTGACAAATGTCACGTGATTTATCTAACGTTCATTACACTACGAATTACACTTGGCTAGGGGGGCTGGAAGGTTTGTGATGTTGACGATTTTTTGCATTTTATATTTTACTGCTGTAAAGTCGCAGTGTGGCGCCATCTACCTATTAAGTATTACACTACTAAACAATTTGATTTATTTAATTTCTCAATTTTTAAAATATTTATAATATTCTGGCAAGTTGGGCAAAATCAGTTATGTATTAAAAAAATAATTACTTACTCGATTAGAATTTTTCACGCATACTTAACACTCATCCACAGGCGGACAGTTACATTCAATTGTACCGTAGGTACAATTATATAAAATGCATGGAATGGTCCTGCCCCCTTTGAAATAGAGTCGCTTATTCATTGGTACGAATAAGCAATCTATTCAGTTATTGAATCGCAATAAGAGATGGTGGTAAGGTGGTAAGGTGTGAATGAGAGTGGATTATACGGGAAAATAGTTCACTCATTGGAACTGAAGTGGTTGCGAACTATGCGGTTCCAGAGCAGCTTTCTCCTCTCCCGCGTACTGCCAAGCTGTGGATTGAACTGCCTGTCGAGGTTTTCTCAGGAGACTGCAGCATGGGGTCCAATGTGTGAGGATGAATTCCCTGTCGATGGCGAGCGGTGCGACTGTAGAAGGAGGCCGTGTAATGTAATTTAAATACAATGTAATTTACATTAACTTTAAGGTGATTGTTCCTCCTAACTTGCTCACATTATGTTTGGAAGGATCTTTTATCAAACAATAATACATTGATATTCCAGTGCTATACCTTACATCTCTTAAAAGAAATAAGTGCATTTATGCGACTGTAGGAGGAGGCCGTGGGCATAATGTCAAACAACTCCTCGGAGCACACCCCATTGCACAATCGGTAGAACACACAAAGGGATGCAAAATCTGTTCTCAGACTTAAAGGTTCTTAACCGTCTGTCAGTTTGGGATCGTCAACAATCGTCACAGCACGCCTTTGAATTGAGTGACAAGGTGCAAGTTGGTATTTAGACGTTCCCGCCCATATATGCCTATAAGAGTACTCCATATGTGTCCGTACTTAAGCTTTGTAAAGCAGAAGTATTTGCCGCGGGTTAAAAGTACTGCTTCGCCCTGTACATACATAGTATACATAGTTTCCTCGGTTTCACCTCTCCCCTTCTCTGTAATTTTTAACGAGATTTTCTTACACGACGATGTGTAACCCTATGTACCCGTCAATACACTGGGAAGCTCTCCTCCACTGTGCGCCTCACTGTGACTCTGCTAGCTTAGAGGTTTTTCTTTTTGATTCTAGTTTTGTATATTTTACGATATTGATAAATATTTTTCATAATTTTAGAACATGTTATGTAACCTATTGCTGGCATGCAATACCAGAAATTGACATTCGGCTGGCAACGTATTATTTTGGGAGCTTTTCATGATTGTGTTGTGTTTGTTGTTGTTGTAAGTAGGTACCTTTATTGTACAAAAGTTACATAATACAGTAGAAATAAAATGATTACACAAATTTGTACAGAGGCGGACTTATCCCATAGAGGGATCTCTTTCTTTACCTTTAAGCATCTGATACCTTTGAGCATCTGAGATGACATAGTTAACAAATTAGCTGGTACAAATAATTTTACAGTCATGTTAACATCTTACATGTGTCTTTATTGTACATGTTAACATTTTTATAAACCATTTACACGTATAGATATTCATAGTATAAAGGCGGACTTATCCGGGATCTCTTCCGACCAATGTTTGAGTATTTGCCAGGACTGCAAAATAAGTGAGCTTCATTCGGTAATCTCACCCACTTCAAGGATACAACTCACCAGGTTATACCTGAGATTTTCTGTAAAGATCTTCCCTAGTATTTTGTCTTTCTATATATATATGCCTGTACGTTCATTTTAATGATTGGTTATAAATTATAATGCCATTTCCCATTATTAAATTAGTGCCAATCGGCGTCACAGTCGCACTGAAATACTCGTCATGTATTCAAATTCCTGTATCCAATGTTATTAAAATTATTTGTACCTAGACTCTTACGTCGAGACTGGTCCTAGGGTTGTCAATATATTTTATACTATTTTTAACCCTATTTATTGCTCAATATAAAATATGCATTAATATTGTTTTCGGCAACTATTGCGAAAACACTGATATCCTATTTTTTTTCAATGAGTATTTAATTGCAAATATTATTTACCAATAAAAATAAGTATGTAATTAATCTACACACTGTTCAATTTCTTTTACCAACGTTATTATATGTTATATTAGATTTAGATAAAAACATAATTAAAAACAAAATTGGTTGCCTGTAAAGTCGGTATACGGGCGAAAGTTTTACGTGACAACGACTTTGAGTGGTAAAATGTTTTCGAGTGGAAGGGACGCATGCCTTTCACTTTTTATGTCTGTCTCTCTCGCTCTTAGAAGGGACGCTCTTACAATGAGAGCGAGTGAAAGGCACGCGCCTTTCACTCGCTCTCATTGTAAGCGCATAACGTGAGCCAGTTTCTTGAAGTGTCACCCGGCTAACCAATTTATAAGACGTTGTCACGTCAAAAACTTAAATATTCCGTCTGCGGAAAAATGGATAAAAAAAGTAGTGTTGTATAACAAATAACTGGGATGGCAAAAAATTTTACAATAACAGTTTTAAAAGCTTCTTTTTTGTCCATTTGTATCTAATGTACGCTTTTTTTTAAAGTAGGCAGCCCTACCTGTACTTAACCTCATTTCGCTGGCGCCAGTTTCAATCACAATCTTTACGAGTGCTCCAAGACTATTGCCACCTTATTTCAATAAACATACTAATTACTAGACCGGGCTTTATCTTGCATAGTGGTTTAAAATAGTCTTGATAACCGATTTCACCTTGATATTTGCGGAAGGATGTTATTTATGGTTATTTTATTGTTGTTAACAGTAGTATAATAGTGTTATTTCAGTCATAATAAATAATTGTTAAGAAATTGCAAGCTTGCTCTCAATCAACGAGTTCAAAAATCAACGAGGTTCTGGTTTATTAGAGCTGAGATGATATTTAAACTTATTTTAAGAGAATGGGGTGGAGGTTTACCATACATTCTCACCACTGTGTAGCCAGGATTAACAGCGGCAAACAAATTGACCAAAAATGCAATGAACAATTAAATCCATTGCTATACCAGAGGTAAGACCTTTTGTTATAATACGTCGGATGGGAGACAAGCATACTGTGAAGTGATGTGAAGCAGTTACCATATTAACGCTCGCAACATAAAATATCGCACGCGCGACTCCACCCCCGCTGCTAACGTAGCATCTACTTTTCTGGTGACCTCACTCACTCGCAGGAACACACCCTCAAGGGAATTGTTATTTGGCTGCGGTATTCTGTGAGGTGGAGGTACATTCCCCAGTCGGGTAGCTTACAATTACACTCCCTACCTCTCTTTTCGTCGGAGCTTTGTTTGTCAGTCAGCAGGGTGTACCGCGGCTATGGTTATGGTTCAAGGATGTTGATGAACACTTACACCCCAGACTACGGCTGCCTTGGTCACAACGAATTTAATCAAAAGAAATTAGTAGGAGTAGGAAGCTTTGGAATTTGGCTTCCCCCTAGGCAATGTGAGAAACAGCAATATGACAAATATGGCATTAAAAGCCTTAAAAACGGCTAGTCAAGTGAATATCAATTGCCTTGCACTACAGATGATTAAATATACTTTATCATGCACTTATTTCTTTTAAGAGAAGTAAGGTATAGCAATGTATTATTGTTCGATAAATGATCCTTCCAAACATAATGTATGAGCTAGTTATGAGGAACAATCACCTTAAAGTTAATGTAAATTACATTATATTTAAATTACATTACACGACCTCCTTCTACAGTCGCACCGCTCGCCATCTACAGGGAATTCATCCTCACACATTAGAACCGAAGTGGTCACGTACTGTGCCGTTCCAGAGAGGTTTTCTTCCACGTACTACCAAGCTGTGGAATGAACTGCCTGTTGAGGTTTTCCCAGGAGACTACAACATGGGGTTCTTTTAAAAGGGCGTAAAGAGGTTTTTACAGGGTCGGCAACGAGCATGTGATGCCTCTGGTGTTACAGGCGTCCATAGGCTGCGGTAACTGCTTCCATCAGGCGGACCGTATTCTTGTTTGTCACCTTAGTGGTATAAAAAAAATTACAATGTTAAGATATTGGGCTAAATTATTTATACAACTCGATCAACAAATCTAGATATGGCCAACCTTCATCCACGAACCAATACATACTCATTAAAAGGTGCATGTACGTGGTTATTAATTCTTTTCATTCTGGGGTGTAAGTAGTTCATCAACATCTTTGAACCAAAGCCAACCTCACCTGCACGTGGTGCACCCTGCTGACTGACAAACGAGACTCTGGCGAAAAGAGAGGTAGGGCATAGCGTATTTTTTAAGCTGGGGACTGGTGAAGTACCTCCACCTCACAGAATACCGCAGCCAAATAACAATTCCCTTGAGGTTTGTTGTGTTCCTGCGAGTGAGTGAGGTCACCAGAAAGAAAGAAAGGAAGGAGTAAATCATCGGCAATTATTTATTATCATCAATTCCGTACTAGTTTGTGTCCATCGCCGAAATCACAAGAATGTGCAGCAGTGGTCGCCTTTCTGCTGAAATATCAAGACTGATGACCGCAAAACCATCCAACCAAATGGGCGTTTAGCATTTACAAAGATAAGGCATAATGCATTATCTTTAGTAACTACGGTAAAAAAAAGTAACTGTGCTGATAACAAAACAATTATAAAAAATATATTTATTTGAATTTTAGGATTTTAATTAGTTTTGAGAATTGTGTCAACGGTAAAAATGTTTTATTTACGAGTACAACCATTTCATTTAGAGTCCATACCAGAGTATTGTGACGACATGAACTCGTGTTGAGAGCTTAAACTTTGCTATTTATCTGTAGTTAACAAACATAACCAACGAATTACTAAAGAACGACGAACGAACAAATTAATTAATGAACGAAAAGAATGGCCGTGTGCTTTCCGGCAGACTAGAATCACTCCGTCTCTTCCCGTGGATGTCGTCCAAGGCGACTAATGGACATACATTATCAAACATCGATCAGGCCTCCCCAACCCGTCTGGCCAGCAGCGTGGGGAGTGTAGGTCAAATCCTCCTTCTGTCTGACGAGACGGACTCGAGAGGGTCATGCTCCTGTAGTGGAGACTAAAATGATCTGTTGATGATGATGATGAACCAACGAATGGTTATGTTTGTCTCGATTTCTAAATTCTTGCCACATGTTTTACGGTCTGCATAAGGAAACTTCACGGAACATTTTTTAGGGCAGGCTAAAAGATAAGGTTCGTGAATCAGGAAATTTTTCTTTTCATAATCTAATTTTATTTGGGTCTCTTCTTTTCTGCTTACCATCACTATTTTTGGAAGTATGTTTTTGACTTTTCTGACACTTTATCTAAACTTCTTATAGATATTTCACAGTTATCATTATTTGGTCCATTTTATAACCTTTTTACAAAGGTTTACACAGATCTATACCTTAAACCTTGTTTGCTACTTAAATGCTCTAAGAATTCTTCAACAAACTGCGATTAAAAAATCTGTGTCCGTATATTTTGCAACATCATGTTTCTGTTTTGATGTAGACTGGTCATCTTTGCCTATATTTTCTTGAAAAGTATCATTACCAAGAATATAAGTCATTAACGGAATAGTGTCAACATATCTTCACTTCTAACATTTATTAACTTTATTAGATACTAGCTTTCGCCCGCGGCTTCGCTCGCGTGAAATTTGGGGTAATACATGTTTACTTATTTATCTATAGAAGTACTCGTATAAAGTTTAGGATAAAATAGTCCAACTAATCTCGTTGCCCCATACAAACTTTTGACCTCCGTTTCAGCCTCTTAGAGGTAAAATTTGAAAAATCATTTGAAGTAATTTCGTGTCCACTGTGTTATATTTTCAAATTGATGCCATTTTCGTAATTGACGTCCCAGGCAACCATAGAATCAACACCCATATTGATATTATGACATTTCAACCCCACCGCATCTCCACAGGGGTGATTTTATGTCACGTTGGCTATGTTGGATTTTAAAATATTTGTTCTCTTTCGTAATTAGCGACCCGATAAACTATAAAAACAATACCCATGACGATTTTCAGACATTTTTCACCCCATTTTAGACATGTCAACCCCATCGTACCCCAAAAGGGGATGATGGTTACGTTAGCTTTTGAATTTTAAAATCGTTGTTCTTTTCGTAATCAGCGACCCGATAAACCATAAAAACTATACCCATGTCAATTTTCAGACTTTTTGGCCCCATTTTACCCTTTTTAGGGTTGAATTTTGGAAAAATACTAAAACACGTGTTTACTCATTTATATAGAGAAGTACTCGTGTAAATTTTAAGGTAAAATAGTCCAACTAATCTCGTTTCCCCATACAAACTTTGGACCTCCGTTTCACCCTCTTAGGAGTAAAATTAATAAAAAAAACCTTTTAAGTAATTTCGTGTACACTACGTTATATTTTCAAATCGATGCCATTTTCAGAATTGACGTCCCAGAAATCCATGGCATCAACACCCATATTCATATTATGACATTTCAACCCCATTGCACCCCCATAGGGGTGATTTTATGTCACGTCGGCTACGTTTCATTATAATTGTTTTTATTAGTTGTTTTTTCGTAACCAGCGACCCAATAAACCATAAAAATAATACCCATGACGATGTTCAGACATTTTCATCCCATTTTAGAAATTTCAACCCCATTGCACCCCAGGGATGATTCTTGACAATCATCCCCTATTGAGGTAGTTACCCACGTTGAATTTTAAAACCGTTGTTGTTTTCGTAATCAGCGACCAGATAAACTATAAAAACAATACCCATGACGATTTATAAACTTTTTCATCCCACTTTACCCCTTTAGGGGTTGAATATTGAAAAATCCTGAAACACGTATTTACTCATTTATTTATAGAAGCACTTTTGAAAAGTTTCGGATAAAATAGTCCAACTAATCTTGTCTCCCCATACAAACTTTGAACCCCAGTTTCATCCCCTTAGGAGATGAATTTTGAAAAATTATTTCTTAGTGTACCCCTAGACATCATAAGGAACCTACGTGCCAAATTTGGAATCTCTAGATCCCAGCGGTTTGGGCTGTGCGTTGATATATCAGTCAGTCAGTCAGTCAGGACTTTGAATTTTATGTATATATATTCTTTAGATTGATAGAACTTTCTTATTTATGAACCGATTGAAATGAAACAAACACTAAATGTTATGTAGAGCAAACCGTAACGCATTAGTGAAAACTGCGTTCAAATAGGTTAAGACGTTTCTAAGATTAGCGTGCACAAACGTACAGAGAAACAGACAAACAGAGAAAAATTCTAAAAATCATTGTTTTGGGTTCTATTGCGTTCATAAAGCCCCCTATAATAGATTTTCTTATATGTCTTCCATTTCTGCACATAGAGTTATTACTAAGCCAATTGATATATTTTTTGTGCCAATTGTGGTCACCTATCCTAGTTGGAACCACGACAGGGGTTGCTTAACTTGCGTTAGCGCTACGACCTCTAAGCATCTCTCTCATTGTATTATTTACTTTAACGATGATAACATAATACCTTCATAAAGTTTCAGTTAATTCAACTGAAAAGTTTCAGTCAATTAAATTGATTGGTTATTTTGTACCATTTTATATGTGATTCTTTAGATTGATATAACTTTTTTATTTATGAACCGATTGAAATGAAACAAACACTAAATGTTAAGCTGAGCAAACCTTAACGCATTAGTGAAAACCGTATTCAAATAGGTTAAGCCGTTTCTGAGATTAGCGTGCACAAACGTACGGACAAACAGACAAACAGACAAACAGACAAACAGACAAACCGACAAACAGACAAAAATTCTAAAAATCATTGTTTTGGGTTCTATTGCGTTCATAAAGCCCCCCTATATTAGTTTTTTTTATATATCTTCAATGTACAGACAGCGGCCAGTTACGATTTTATTATATGTATTGATATTGTTTTTTTTTGTATACTACGTCGTCACGTGGTAGACAAGCATATGGCCCGCCTGATATGAAGCGGTTACCGTAGCCATATTAACGCTCACAACATAAAATATCGCTCGCGCGCCGCCACCCCCGCTGCCAACGCAGCATCTCCTTCCCTTCTGGTGACCTCTCTTACTCGCAGGAACACAACGACCCTCAAGGGAATTGTTATTCGGCTGCGGTGTTCTGTGAGGTGGAGGTACATTCCCCAGTCTGGTAGGCTAATTACGCTCCCTACCTCTCTTATCGCCAGAGCTTCGTTTGTCAGTCAGCAGGGTGCACCTCGTGCAGGTGAACTTGGCTTTGGTGCAAAGATGTTGATGAACCAATTACACCCCAAAATAGTAATAGTAACTCCTGCGCAATCGATAATATTAACACAGTCATGGTTCAGGATATTTAAATAAATAAATAAATATTTCTGGCCATTTTACACAGCGCCATCTAGTCCCAAATTAAGCGCAAAGCTTGTGTTATGGGTACTAGACAACTTATAAATGTACTTAAATACATTTTTTTTGTAAATACATACTTATAATACATAGAAAACACCCAGACCGAGACAAACAGACCTGTTCATGCACACAAATGTTTGTCTTGTGCGGGAATCGAACCCGCGACCTCGGAGTCAAAGTGGCCATTACTAACCATTCGACCACCGAGCTCGTCAGTATAATTTATATGCAGTGTTATGGCCCTTTTCTGTATCTATATTCTATTTTTGTGGAACCATATCATTGTAAAAAAAATCCAGAGTAAGGTAAATTCTGGTATTATAAGTCTAGCTATATTTGATATTTCAAAAGTATTATTATCTAGTGTAAACGGTTCACATGTTAGTTCAAAATTGTGTAGAATGCTGTTTGGTTTTACAATATTATCTTCTTATAGCGACTGCGAAAAAGCGAAGCGAAGCACTTAATGGCTCCAGAGAGGTGGGAAACTGTAGTAGCGTAACTATAGAAGGAAGATTTTATGAGCCGCGTGTCACTTGTACAGGGTGACGTAATTATTATATCAGTTAGTCGGTGAGTTCAAACGGGCGACTACTGTCGCGTGACTTACTTATTATGACTAACGCCTAACGTGGGGAAATAAAGTGTACGCTGTCTGTAATTAAATGTTCATTATGATTTATTATTAACTAACACATGTGATCTGAGTACGAGTTCGTTCGTGTACATTGTTGCAGCATATAAACTGAGATTAGCTACTATGATGTTATTTTAGAAATTGGTTGTTTTTGAAACAGACTTATTTTTTCTACGGGACGAGGGCCTACCACATATTCCCACCACTGTGTCTCCTGTGTAGCATGGATTAACAGTTGCGACCACCAATGCAATGAACGATCAAGTCCATTGCAGTCCCGGAGGTGAGACTACGGCTGATTTGGAAGTCATTACGAATTTAATCAGAAGAAATTACTAGGAGTAAGAAGCTTAAGGTATAAGGAACAGTCTTATTACCTAATTCTGCATCAACCCATATTAATTCATCCCACTGATGGGATACGGGTCATCCCTTAATGGAAGGGAGAGGGGGGGGGGTAGAGCATACTCCATCCATTACGCTGCTCATCTGCGGCTCGACGTAGGGCAGTGTATTCAAGCCGTCATAAGGCTACTGGCTTGGCTTAACGACAGTTATCTAATCATCTAATGACAACAACCGGGACCGGTGGCTTTACGTCCCCCCCCCCCCCCCCCCCCTCCACCCGTGGGGATGAACTCAAAAAGTGGCTAGAAGCGGGTGGATGCGGAAAGTGTAGATTCGCATATAGTGGAAAGCATTAGAGAAGGCCTATTTCAGCAGTAGATTGTTACAGACTGATAGTGACGAAGATGATGATTAGTATATTTTTATACTACCTATGTCGGGTGGCAGACAAACATACGGCCCACCTGATGTGAAGCGTTTTCCGTAGCCACATTAATGCGTACATGAAGTACAACTCGCGTACCGCAAACCCCGCTGACAACGCAGCTCTCCTTCCTTTCTGGTAACCTCACTCACTCGCAGAAACACAACAACCCTCAAATAAATTGTTGTTTGGCTGCGGTATTCTGTGAGGTGGAGGTATCCCCAGTCAGGCAGCTTATAAAATACGCTATGCCCTACCTCTCTTTTCGCCAAAGCCCCGTTTGCAAGACAGCAGGGTGCACCACGTGAAAGTGAGGTTGGTTTGGTTCAGAGATGTTGATGAACCACTTACACTCTATGTACATAATTTTTAAAAATAAAAAAAATATCACGTTAGGCCTACGGGCACCCCAGTTTTACTACATATATAGACTGCGAGGTAGCAACGCCCGCTCATACGGTTCACATGTAGAGACGGTCGAATGGAATTTTATTGCTTACAGTCATTCTGAAAATTTCCTGCGTTTCATGAATAGAAATTCCAGGTTTTCATTATCCTCCTAGAGTAGTTCCAATTAGTTTTTACTTCACGATGCAGTATCGTGACGTGGGATTGAGCTCGGTCGGACAGTTGTTACTGAATTTTATATGTGTACCCGACATATTGCTGTCTCTCACATTGCTAAGAGGGGAAGCCTAATTCCAAAAGCTTTCTACCCCTACTAATTTCTTCTGATTAAATTCGTTGTAAGTTCCAAGGCAGCCGTAGTTTTACCCCCGCGACTGTAATGGATTTCACTGTTCATCGTCTTTTTTGGCGGTTGCCGCTGTTAATCCTGGTTGCCCAGGAGATACAGTGGTGGGAACGTGTGGTGGGGTGGTGGACACTGATTTGTTATTACAGTTGTTACGTGGAAAATATTTGTTACCGTAATAATAATAATCATCATCATCATCATCAGGTCATTTTAGTCTCCACTACAGGAGCACGACCCTCTCTCCGTCGCACGACCCGTCCCAGACACAAGGAGGATTTGGCCTAAACTCCCCACGCTGGCCAGACGGGTTGGGGAGGCCTGATCGATGTTTGATAATGTTATAATAGAATCTAAAACTAGAATAGAATCACCCCGTCTCTTCCCGTGGATGTCGTACAAGGCGACTAAGGGACATACATTATAAAACATCGATCAGGCCTCCCCAACCCGTCTGGCCAGCGTGGGGAGTGTAGGCCAAATCCTCCTTCTGTCTGGAACGGATGAGAGAGGGTCGTGCTCCTGTAGTGGAGACTATAATGACCTGATGATGATGAAATTATGTAATTCTTTATAAGAAATAAAGATTTTAAACCTGGAGGCCTACCGCCGAAGCTGAAGGCGATTCCCATCGGAAGATTTGATTGCGAAAATCGGACTTCTCTTTAGGTTTGCGATAAATATCTTCAGTTGGATCGGTAGAGCGTCAATGTCCTTACTGACTAAGCTTATTAATATTAACGCTAATTTAAGGTGAAGATAGATTTTCGCAATCAAAAAATCCGATCGTAATCTGCTTCAGCTTAGGCGGTAAGGCCCGTGTTCTACGTGTTGTATTGTTTCAAATTAGGCCTATTTTAGTTTTCAATAGTAAGTAATGGAAGGTCAAACTTACCAACATTTGCCTTTGTGATTATAGTACTCCATCCATCATCAGTGATATCGAGGGTACCTATTTGATTTTCTCCTGTGTATCTGAGTTCATAAACGTCTCTAGCAAGCATCAGAGCAATTTTTTTCAATTCATTAATCAGACCAAACGGCTTTTGCATACGAAACGAAAAGATCCGTTTAGACGAATTCAAAGTCTTATCTCCTAGCTAGGGCGTAACTTTATCCATATACAACAGGTTTGTGACGAATTTTAGTATGGGCATCTAGTGTATAAAACATCATTGAATTTAGTTGTTTAAGAATATCTATCCATAAAAATCCAAACAGATCCCAATGACGGAAAAAATCCCAATGAGGGATAAGTCCCCCTTTGTACCTATTTATTTTTATGTACTTATTTATTTTGTAATTCTGAACAATAAAGATATTATAAAAAACAAATAAAACTGGTAAATAAATATCAATTCATTCATTTTGGACTTAGATTAAGGCCCTAGTAGCTGGGAAACTTTGAAAAAAAAAAATATATCTTAGCATTTAGGATGGATAATACAAATTCATATATTCAGTTTGTTGCCAAGACAATAAAGTATTTTCATGTCATTATACCAACACTCAAAATGTCTCCATTTAGAAGTAGTAGCGAAAAGTACTAAAACAGCCGTTTTTCAAGTGGGCGTAGTCGCGGGCACAGCTTGTAAGTGTGTATTGATAAATGTCCTTTTTACATGAGAGGGGGCAAGGCAAATGCTCATGTTCATCTGATAGAAAGCAATCAACACCTTCTATCCGATGATCGAAGAACAGATCCCAATTACTTAAAACGTCAGTGCATTCGACCATATCCTTATGTGCATGGTCGTGGGATCTGTTGTTTTGCAGCCCAAGTACTCGATCTTTCCCGTATTCGGATTCAGGCCATAGTTCTCAAGTGACCTATTCCATTAATTCATTCATCGTGAATTAATGGAATCATTACAAAATAAATAAGATCAGCAACCTGCCTGTCCAATAATTAAGTTTATATGCACTGCAGCAGTGCACGTGGGCTCTTTGTACCTACAATTAGTAGGCACTTAGAGCTCAGCTCAGTAGGTGTGTGCTGTGTCCTAGACGCGTATCTAGTCTGTTTATCTACCTCACAAAACACATAAATCCCCATATTAATGTAGGTCCCACTTTAATTAATAGCGAATTAAACTAATAAGCACCTTAGACCAATTACAATAAATTTATTACCCTATATATTTACCCTGCGCTTAGGGTTACCATCTTTTCTGAGATAAATGACATATTAAATTCTTAAAATAGAAAAAACAGCAAAATATTAAGTATGTACCTTCAGGTATGGAAGAAAAAAAAATTATTTTTCTGTGTCTATATTACTTTGGCACGCGCAAAATTTTCTTGTTTACTTTAAAAAAATATGAAAGTTATTTTACAATTTATATTGAGACTTATTTGGGTCTCAACAAACGAGTTTTTCATTCATCTGGACAATCTGTTCCTCTGAGTCTCTTTTTGCCATTTACTCCTAGTGCCAAGTCCTCTCAGTGACTGCTGATATTAATAGTAATTAATAGAATGAGAGTAAGTAATTAGTAATTAGATGTAGAAAATGAGGCATTATAACTTCATCATCATCAGCCCACAGTATCTACCCACTGCTGGATATAACCTTCCTCCGACTTCCACATCCAGCCGTTTCTAACCTCTTTCTTAAGATCGGGTAATCTAGAAGAATGGCGTTCAATGCTTGGTCGATCTTTGGGGTGTAAGTGGTTCATCAACATCTTTGAACCAAAGCCAACTTCACCTGCACGCGGTGCACCCTGCTGATTGACAAACGAAGCTCTGGCGAAAAGAGAGGTAGGGAGCGTAATTGTAAGCTACCCGACTGGGGAATGTACCTCCACCTCACAGAATACCGCAGCCAAATAACAATTTCCTTGAGGGTTGTTGTGTTCCTATTTTATAAAAAAAAAAACTTTATATAATAAAGTATGATAGGCAACCCTAATTGTGTTTGTGACTTAAAGTGAAGGATATTTAAGAAATAATAACTTAATATTGTTCTCATAGAATATGTATAAAGTTTAATATGTATTAATTAACGTATAGGTTGGGGTGTAAGAGACTCACCACGAACTTTAGAGTCAAACTAGCACGTGGTACACCCTGCCAACTAGCGAACGAGGCTCTGGCAAAAGAGAGGTAGGTTACAGCGTATTTGTAAGCTGCCCGACTGAGGAAATACCTCACAGAATACTGCAGCCAAATTACAATTCCTTTGAAGGTTGTTGTGTTTCTGCGAGTGAGGTGACCAGAAAGGAAGGAGTTGCCGCGTTGTCAGCGGGGGTTGCGGCACGCGAGCAATATTTCATGTACGAGCATTAATACGGCTACGGTAACTGTTTCACATCAGGCCATATGCTTGTCTGCCACCCAACATAATATAAAAAAATTGTGTGTCTTGACATAATACTTAGTTACATAATACTACACATCTCTTTAGGGTTTTAATCTTCACCACCAGCTATCAACTTTTTTAAGGGAGGAATTTTGGCCGGTGGGCGTCGTATTTCGGAAGTTCCGAGGTCAGTTGTCCAACGCAACGCGATACACGTGGCCGACTGAACGTGTAATTAAATTAGTTTAGTATTATATTTTGTATGTATGTTAGTTTTAAGGTATTTATCTATGGATTTATGTTTATTATTAGTTGTAAACATGTTGGTCTGTAATAAATTATTTTATTATTACGTATCTCTCTTAAATCACGGGTCAAGCCCGGTCATTTGATAGGCGTGCGCGGGGATATGGATCCATCGCGTAGAGGCCCCTTTGAGAAGTTTGATGTTATTATTATTATTTAATGCCTTATTTGCCATATGGCTGTCTCTGACATTGCTAAGAGGTGAGTTCAAATTCCAAAAGCTTCTTACTACTACTATTTTTTCTGATTAAATTCGTTGTGAGTTCCAAGGCAGCCGTAGTCTTACCCCACGGGACTGCAATGGACTTCATTGTTCATTGGTTTGTTTGGTGGTCGCCGCTGTTAATCCTGGCTACACAGGAGACACAGTGGTGGGAAAGTGTGGTGGGCCTCCGTCTCGTAAGTGGGTAGGTACAGGCTGATCATGATGATGATGATTATTATTTTTAATATTATTATGTAAAAAAACTAAATTCTTTACAAGAGACTGTAGCTAAATAACGATTCCCTATAAAGGTAGGCTACTTCCAAGAAGGCGCTGCCTGCAACGGGACTGTCAACGCACGAGCGATCTTTTAACACAAGCGTTAATATGCTACCATTACTGCTTCGCATCAGGCGGGGCGCATTCTTTTTTCCCCCCTATGATGTAGTATTATAAAAGCCACGGCCATCAATCATAATTATAAAGTTTCACACGGTCCTAACGTCAATATTTAGTGCCAATTTTTTACGCCTCGATTGATTGAATATTAAAACTAGTCAGTGAAACAAAAAATGCTCTCATTTAAATTGGAGACACGTGTTAATGTCGTCATTTGCGGTGAAAAACAATAATACTATGATGTCATTTCTCGAATGGGAATCGTAGTGCGGTCAAGGATTTGAAAGGTTTTGTCGCGGCTCTTATCAGCTTATCTACGTCGCGCGCTACCAGATTGTTTCGTTATAAATTATGACAGCTCAGGCCTCGTCCTTACTGACAGCGAGTTTATATATATATATATATATATTATTTTGTATTTAAAAAAAAAATCGAAATAATAGAATCTATTATTTCGATTAATACATCTATCATCTATTGAATAGAATATAGATGACTGCTCGATTATTTATTGAATAAACTAAAACTAATGTAACAATCTATATATTTTATCTATATAAAGAGAAGAAAAAAATTACGCGATAAAGAAAAAACATAAATTTACTTACAAATAAAAAATATCCCCAAGATCGTTGCCTCTCGGCAGTGTCCCCAGAAGATTTTTTTTTTAATATGAGAGGGGGGCAAACGAGCATGTGGGTCACCTAATAGAAAGCAATCACCACCGCCCATGGAGATCAGCAACACCAAGGGGTCGCCGATACGTTGCCAGCCTATACACCTTCCTTCCTTTCTTTCTGGTGACCTCACACGCAGGGACACAACAAACCTCAAGAGATTTGTTATTTGGCTGTGGTATTCTGTGAGGTGGAGATACTTCCCCAGTCGGGCAGCTTTAAAAATACGTTATGCCCTACCCCTCCTTTCGCCAGAGCCTCGTTTGTCAGTTAGCAGGGTGCACCACGTGTGAAACACGGAGGAGCTCGAGGTAAAGAAACTTATCCATGGACAGGTTACAGTCAACGTTGCTTAATGTTCGATTAGATTGACACGCGTAACGATTCCTTCGAGCTCGTCGTAACATCTTAATATTAATATATAAAAATTTTGTATCACGTTGTTTGTCCGCAATAGAATCCTAAACTACTGAACCGATTTAAATAAAATTTTGATATATGATAGTTTATAACTCATCGGAAAAATAACGTAAAAGTATTTAAAGGCGGTACGAAGTTCGCCGGGCCAGCTAGTACATTATAATTCCCAATGAAAATATTAAGTTTCTGAGTGTCATCACTATTCGTTTGCCCTCTCACAACGCTATCAATAAAGCCACTCGTTCATAGATACAATCTCACATTTGGAGGTGACTCACACGAACCAAACATTCTTTGTATAATGGCATATTAAGAAAAATAGTTTAAGTATACGAAGAGGCAGTGGCTTCCAAACTGTGAGTGGCGGTCGAATTGTCACGCTGCACATGAGGCTAAATGAATGAAAAATTGGGCAAAAATGTTTTAAAGTGTTTTGTTTTAATTTTATTATGTAAACTTTTTTTTTTTTTTTTTCAAATCAGTTTATAAAAAAACATGTAGTTTTTTTAATAAAAAAAATGTACTTATATAGTTGATACAGGTTGATTGTTTGCACTTGGTGGAACATTATTGTCATAATGTTATAATAAATAAAGCACTTGTACTATTCCACGTAAATATATTTGATTTTACCGACCGGTTTCGCCGCTATGGCATTATCAAGGTAAACAGATGGTGTTTTCAACAATCAACAGTATCAACTTTATAACACCATCTGACGACATGATAGGATGGACTGTGCTTATTTTAATAGTTGAAACGTAAAAATAATCTTAAAATTCATCAAAATAACGTTAGAACGGTTACCGCTTAATATCAGCTGGGTAATGCACTTGTCTGTTTCGTATAAAAAAATGAATGATAACTATGAAGAATATAAGCGAGGGGTCGTGTGAGATATTTGAAATCATTTTAGAAACGCGGTATCTATAAGTTTTAAAAGCGCTGGATAGACTATAAGTATATCTCGTTGATCATAATTCTGCAATAAAACTAAATTATGTTTCTTTGTCGACAATGTTTGGATAAAATAGGTGTGTTATGACTCTACGAGTCGTCTCTGACTCATATGTAGTAAATAATCGATACCCGATTGCAGAAATCATTTTCTCGTAAAAATGTTATGGTGAAGAGACATGGTGAAGAAGGTGCATCACGTGCAGTTAAGGTACAAAAGGCGCCATTGTGGTGGTTTAAAAAAAGAGACGTGCGTCATTTGTGACGTTTTAAATAAGAAATGTATCAGGGGTCCGGATACAAGGATTTATACGAGTTTAATCTGCCATATACAGTTCACCAAAATAAATAAAATGTTAACTTTGTAGCGTTCCATATTGGCACGCTACATTTACCTATGGATATAGAATAATATAGAGCTTGCAATGGAATAAAATTGCATTGCATTCGTGCGTGCGTGACATATGGAAAATTTAGGGTGTAAGCGGTTCATCAACATCTTTGAACCAAAGCCAACTTCATCTGCACGCGGTGCACCGTGCTGATTGACAAACGAAGCAGAAGAGGTAGGGAGCGTAATTGTAAGCTACCCGACTGGGGAATCCTCCACAATCCAGCAGCCAAATAACAATTCCCTTGAGGGCTGTTGTATTCCTGCGAATGAGTGAGGTCACCAGAAAGGAAGGAGATGCTGCGTTGGCAGCGAGGGTGGCGGCGCGCGAGCGATACTTTATGTTGCGAGCGTTAATATGGCTACGGTAACTGCTTCACATCAGGCGGGCCGTATGTTTGTCTGCCACGCAACGCAGTATAAAAAAAAACTGTTATGGTGAAGAGATGTGTGAGGAGGACGTTCAGTTTAGGTATGGGTATAGAAACGTTACTGAGCTTGAAATTATTCTCTAACCATTCCAAAATATTCAAAAATGCACAACGTTAATGTTCAAGTTTTCACTTCTGCCGGCACCTCCGAAGTGCAACCCGTTTTTTTTGTCTGTTTTATTGCAGACCGGGGGCCTACCGCCGCAGCTGAACCCGATTACCATCGGATTTTTTATTGCAAATATTAAACTACAGCTTAATAGGCTTGTTGCCCATGTTACAAAATTATAAAAACTCTCTATCAGTAACGTAAAATACATAAAACTAGAATGATCTGCGATCTTCAAATTTTAATAACTTATGTCCGACGTGTTTTATGGTCGGTCAAAGTTTGGTGGGAAAGTCCATTTTAAAGGTATGAAATTATAAAAAATAAATATTACCATTGTAGAAACAATAAAAAATACTATAACTTTTGTTACGGCACTGACTACATAAACGCAATATTTAACATAGCTGTCGTACAAATTTCTGATTTAATGCATATAAAATAGCGCGGTGTGACGTCATATCGTGGTGGCCTTTTGTATGGAGCGTTTTCGGGATAGTCCAAAATTGTGATCTTCAAGTTATCATATCTCGAGAAGTTTATATGCAATCGAAGTAATAATTTCACCTATATTTATATTATTGTGACGTCTTTAAATAACAAATCGAAAAAAAAAATCGGATACAAGCCTATTGGTGGTTATGTAATGTTTAGCTTAGCTAGTAGAAACCCTGGAATTCTACCAGCTGAGCTGAAGATGTTTCTCAATAACTAAAACGTAAAACCTATTCTTCGAATCGAAATATTCGATGGTAATCGATTTCAGCTTCGGCGGTAGCCCCCAGGGAGCCTACAGGGGTTCTTGAGTTAAAGTTATTAGCAAACATCTCCAGCTTAGTCAGTAGAGCTCAAGGGTTTCTACCATCAGAGGGGCAATTCTCGTAATTAAAATATAGTCAAAATTCAGTTTCGATCCAATTTCGATCTCACAAATGTCGCATTTGGTATTCTCGTAACACAATATGTAACTTCAAAATTAAATTTAAGCGGGATTATATCGAAATATGAGTGAAAATTATACAAACTAAGAATGTTACTTTGCCAACAACAAGAATTGATAATAATTAATTAATGAAATCAAGCATATAATTTTAGTCAATTCACAATTTAATCTCGATTCGGTCAACTTTCAATCTGCGTTCGTAGAGAAATTACGAGAATTGGCCTTCTAAGCTAAACATAATAAATTTATAATTACCAACAATTTAAGCAATAGTGTCATTTTCTGATTCAAAAAATTCGATGGTAAACGGCTTCAGCTTCGGCGATAGGGATCCCTGGATCGGGACCCTTGATATACAAAATGGACTCACACTTTGTCGGTTTAATTGCTCACGAATTTTGAAATTCTAAGCTCTAGATGCGATTAGTGTGATGTCAATGTAAGCCTCGATTTACATTACCCGCTCAAGTGTTATCGAGTCGAGTGTGACTTTGTGACAGACATTCACGCGCACTTATCTTAAATCAACTTGTAATTGCTACTGAGTATCGATTAAGAGGTGTCCTATTAGTTAGGCGTGTTTGAATGATATATTGTATTCGCAATTATTTTATAATTTATACTTGTTGACGATTATTCGAGTGCTCGATCGCGGGGTTGAGTCGTAGCGACTAGATCACTATACCCATTCAGCGCAGTAGACTAAGACCAAGATTGGTTGATTGGACCATAGATTTGTCTAGTCCCAACACTTGTCAAAAACTTTGTATAAATATTTTTTGTATTTTTGTACTTATGTACAAGTTACATAGAGCAGTACCTCGGCTGAATTGTCTCCAATCAAGGTACTCACATCCATCAGCTACAAGATTATACACTTCTGGGTATTAAATACCTAAGCTAATTTTGGCAGGCCAGTGGTTGTCTTGAATTAAGTAATACAAGTCACATTCACTCGATTGCAGTCTCTCTTAATATTAATTAAAATGTTTATTAAGAATTTTATTTTATTTTGTTTTATTTCTTTTCTTCCTTTTTTTTCTACCTCTTTGTAAATATTTTATTTGTAAATATTCTGCTTTAATTTAGATTAGTTTTAGTTTAATGTATATTTGTTATTTTATTATTATTA
This sequence comes from Hypsopygia costalis, assembly GCA_937001555.2. NCBI lineage: Eukaryota > Metazoa > Arthropoda > Insecta > Lepidoptera > Pyralidae > Hypsopygia > Hypsopygia costalis. Next base: position 21,337,085 of record OW443338.2, on the reverse strand, counting down.
TTATTTGATTTATTATAAAGCAATTAAAGCAACTGTTATATGAATGTAATAGAATTTTATTATTTATTTTTAAGTGCTTTCTTTTTAGTTTCTTATAATAGTTCAAATCTTATAATAGTTAGTTAAATTAAATTTGACTAACTTCCCAGTGTCTGATTAACCTGAAATTTGGCACAGTCCTATGGTACACGTATTTCATTCATTCAAAGATTCTTAAGGCACGCACATCGTCATTCTTAATCCAATATAGCCATCATCATCATTATCAGCCTGTATCTATCCACCGATGGATATAGACCTTCCCTAATGCTTTCCACCATATATATCAATCAAACAATCAATCAATCAATTTTTATTTGTATGAAAACAGGTATGAATACAATAAGATCTTATAAGTGAATATATAGTTCTGGACTGAATTCTGCCATTCCGACGTACAAATATTTTTACAAAATTAGATGTCCTTAATAATTCAGATGCAATATATGAAATTTCGATGAGGCAAAGCTCAATGTTTTGATAAGACTTAGGAGACCCGCTCCTAATCTTATGAAAGCATTGAGCTTTGCCTCGGTGATGATATTCAAATATTCGGTGATATTTCTGTGAAGTATTCGAATATTATTTGAAACTTCGATTATAATTATATATACACGTATTACAAATATATTTATTAGAAGTATACGCCTTAACAAGGACGATATTATGGTACATGACTTCACTGCGCAAAAACTCTCGGTATACCAATATGTCGGCCCATTGACGTGTGCGGGTCTGCGGGCACTGCGGCCCGACAGGTCCTCGGGTAGGTCGCAGATCTATTATAATTGATTACATAATTGACAATTGAAATGGATAAATTTGCGGTCGGTTCTGTGCTTTAATTAATTAAATTATTTTGATTAGCCGTTAACTTCATATCGTAATAGGTAGGTACATATTACGGTTAGATATATCTGTATATCTAATAGTATTGTACGAGTACATAAACTTGTATCATGGATTAATGACCATAGTATAAGTAATAGTACTACGTACAGTATGGCCACTCCCTGCCGCTCTCTCATGTCGACCTCACCTCCCCTCTGAGACAAATCGGGAACAGTTTCTATGGCGCCGCACGCATACACGCTCATTCGCGCTCTGCGCAGACGTCATTGTTTATGTAGAAGTAAACGATGCGACATTTGTATGGAGTGGCCAGGGTGTGTTAATGACTGTCATATTATGATAACAGCCAAGACCGACGGCTTAACGTGCCCTCCGAAGCACGAATATAGAAGAAGAATATTAGGTGTAATTTAGACTTATTAAAATAAGTTAAGTTATTTGCTCTCATATTAATAAAGATATCTAATTCATTCTTCGGTTTTACTTAGGGTTGCCATTCGTCCAAGTTTCCCCGGATTTGTTCTAGTTTGAAGGGCGTCCAGGAAGCGTCCAGGGTTAAAAGTTTTAAACCACTACCACCTGCTCCACGCTACGATTAACCGTCTTATCACAGATAACAAAATAGTACTTGTTCTAAAATACACTCATGACATGTACGGGTTTTAGGGCCGAAACACCTAACCGCGTTGCGGCACCGCACCGCCAAAATCAGCAGTGCCGCCCGCCGCAACGCAGAATTTAGCGGCACACTGCGTCGCACATAGTGTACAAAAAGTAACATAAAGTAAGCGTTTAATCAAACTTTAATGTTATTATTTTTGATTATTTTTCTTACATACATTCAACAACATTAAAAATACACAAAGGTTGCCATGTATGGCAACGCTTTGTTTCGCAGCGCCGCAACGTAACGTACGGTGGAGCGTTGCGTTGCGGCGCGTCGCCGCGACGCGGTTATGTGTTTCGGCCCTTATGATTGAAAATCCGGAGTGTTCACGCATTTTGCCCAACCGCCGAAGCTGAAGCCGATTACCATCGGTATTTTTGATTCTAAAGATTGGTCTTAGGGTTGTTTATACTTGATCGAACGTCTCAGGTTAAAGTAATTGACAAACATCTTCATCTTAATCTGTGGAGCTCTAGAGTTTCTACCTGCTTCTTCTGGGCTAAACTTCTTCTGCTGAGCTAAACATAATTAGCAACAGTCTAAGCAGTAGTTTCATTTTCGCATTTAAAAATCCCAATGGTAATCGGCTTCAGCTTCGACGGTAGGGCCCCCTGGTTGCTATTTTTTTTATATGAGACGGTGGCATACAAGTATGTGGATCATCTGATGGAAAGCAATCACCATTACCCATGGAGATCAGCGAAACCAAGGGGTCGCCGATCCGTTGCCAGCCTATATTTCTTCCTTTCTTTCTGGTGACGTCACTCACTCGCAGGAACACAACAACCCTCAAGGGAATTGTTACTTGGCAGCGGTATTCTGTAAAGTGGAGGTACTTCCCCAGTCGAGTAAAAATACTCTATGCCCTATCTCTCTTTTCGCCAGAGCCTCGTTTGGCAGGGTGTACCACGTGCAGGTGAGGCTGGCTTTGGTTCAAAGGTAATGATGAATCACTTACACCCCTAAAAGCTAGCGTTTATAGATGGCAACCCTAGTTTTACTAGTCGTTATAATACCAAACTTGTATGTATTCTTAAGCATCAGCATAGAGTAAATAAAATCTCTCGTCCCTGGCATCAGTGACTTCCTGAATTATGCCCGCAAAAAATGTGGCTCAGTTTGCCTCGATGATGTCATCGATGAACTCTCTCGTAGGTACGTACATACTGTTATAAATTTCATCACGATTTTCGAGTACGTACTCGCATACCATAAAAAAAATTATTTGTTGATGTATCTATCATCTTAATCTCTTTTTTATACAATGTATGCTAAAGAATGAGCATGTTTAATGAATAAAGGTTACGTTTTGGGGTGTAAGTTGTTCATCAACATCTTTGAACTAAAGTCAACTTCACCTGCACGCGGTACACCCTGCTGACTGCCAAACGAAGCTCTGGCGAAAAGAGAGGTAGAGAGCGTAATTGTAAGCTACCCGACTGGGGAATGTACCTCCACCTTACAGAATACCGCAGCCAAATAACGGTTCCCTTGAGGGCTGTTGTGTTCCTGCGAGTGACTGAGGTCACTAGAAAGGAAGGAGATGCTGTTGCGGCGCGCGAGTGATGTTTTATGTTGCGAGCGTTAATATGGCTATGGTAACCGTTTCACATCAGGCGGGCCGTATGTCTGCCAACCGAAAGTACGTAGTATAAAAAAAAAAACATTAGCATATAATCATTGGTAATGTCATTTTCACTGTCAATGATAGATCACTCACAGATAGATCAAAATATTACGATATTACCTATTTCAAAGTTCCAAATTAAAGTCGGTGGAAATTATTCAAAAGCTGATGCATATTCAAGGATGTTCGTTTAACAATCGCAATTTTGGAATAATACTTTTTTAATGAAAGAATTAAACATTGTGCTCAATTTTGGAGCAGGTATCATAGATTGAGATGAAGAATATAGAGATAAGGAGAGAAAATGACACATATCAAATATACTTACTTGATCTGAGTCATTTAAAGAATTTATTTATCAATAATAAGCACATATATATAAAAAAAAAACAATAACGTGCGTAAAGTGTGTTGCAGTCGTTTGCGCCCGTCTCCGAGCACAATTCAGATAGTTCTATAAAACGAAAAACTTACATAAATTATATTTTTTTTTAAATTACAGATATTGCAATTTGCAACATTGTAAATATACTAGAGTATGTAGGTTATGATTTGTCATTCACTCATTTGCAGCCAAATATCCCTATTATGTAATAGGGGTGTGTGTGTGTGCGGAGCAGATCCCCCATGCGTTGATCGATCAGGTGAAGGCGGCGGTGGGCGCCCCGGTACACTAAGGTACCCGATTGAAGACCTGCAGGCAGAGGTGGCGAGACGTCGCGTCGTGAGGCGAGTCCAGTCTGCTGCCTCATCACGATAACCACGACTACTCTGGCAAGAGTGAAGCGACAAATAATATATTGTGTGTCATGATTTGTGTCTAAAGACAATTCTGCAATAGATTCACGATACGCCACAGATGATACACTAGTTAGTAGGCATATTTTTAATGATGTTTCTGACCGTGAACAATAACCATACCTATTTTTTAGGTAGGTTGCATTTTCCATTTTAGATGCTTACATAATAGCAAAGTTTATTATTCTCTCTGAAGTAAACTATTTTGTTGTGTGAGTAAAAGACACTATCGGCTAAGATCGAGGCGGCATTGCCGTAGGCATTAATAACCAATTAGCCTTACGTCAGGTTTCGAGTATTTATAGTCAGTATGTAATACTGCATGACTTGGTATAGTCAGTATGTAACACAGCATGACTTGGTTTAGAACTTGTTTGCGTTAAAAAGTTGCAGTCACGAATATTGATAAATCATGCGTAGTGTCATAGTTATTAGCAATTTTAATGAATAGAATTGATACTTAGATAAATTAATAAATGATTATAATAAGTTTTTTTTATGTTATTGGCCGTGCTGCTAATAATATGATTTTAATTCAGCATTGCTATGACTGAAGGGTTGGTTGACACAGAGCTGGTTTTCAGTTCAGTGGGACCACGGCGACAGCGCAAGCGCCCTCACGTCAAGTCATTATTGAGATTTCCACCATCCTGCAGTCGTGACTCGTGGAGTAGTGAGGGGTGCGCAGAGAATGAAGGTTGCTAAAATATATGGCTGAATGACTTTCTATAACCGTTTTGAATAGTTTTTCTCTATGGAACAATAAAAAGTATTGCAGAGAAAAAGTATGTCGTAAGTTCACAGTAAAAATTTCGAGACAAGAAAATGTAATTCTTGTTTTCTGAGATATGGGAAAATACGCCAAATTTTAGAGAATTTTCCGGGTATTACGACTATGTGGCAACCCTATTTGGGGCGCAGGGAATTCTCCCGTATGGGGTATTTGGTGACAATGCCGGCGGCTAAGCCGTCGGCATGTGTGGATATACCATTAGATACATATACTACCTGCATCGACATCATTATATCTCGTACTACGAAGACTACGCTGCAGCGCTCAGACGATAACTAGAAGCGCAAAGCGTGTACTGATAACAGTGACTCGCCTGCCAATTTCACTGAGCGCATTATGACGTCTTTGTGCCATATGCCCATTGATAGTACGGTTTCGGATTTAGTACACTAGATTTGAGCCTATCAAATTTTTCAAACATCGATAGTCTCAAATAGGCGCGCCCGTTTAGTCAGGCTTTGTATGTTTTTTACCTTGTTAACAATTATTATGCATGTAGGTTTTCAATTACCTGTGTATTATTAAATACGATATTCGTAAAAAATGTGGGAAACATGTTGTTTCCAAGTTGCTTTTTATATGTGAAGTGGACGTCTACTAACAAATTACAGTTTATCTAGTCCCAAATGTTGTTAATGCTATTAAGTAAGCATATAATTATTGTACTATAAGAATATCATAGACTATGTATACTGGGAAGTTTATGAGTCTATGTATGCGAATTTTTTCTATCGAACAAAGTGAATCTAATCATGTAATTAATCAAGGAATATGACAGATTATATATTCAACATGAAAAAATTGCTAATATTTTTTCCTAATCTAAGCCGCGACCGGGTTTTCGCTTTTCGAATCAGGTTCGAAATAATGTCAAGTTTCTACAAATGACGTGTTACACTTTATTGGTCATTAATCTTGCGAAGATTTACAACGTTGTATTTCCTAGCTAAAAGCTCAAAATAAATCCATTGAATATTTACGTTTTTTTATTTATAAATAACTTTTATTATATCGTGTTTGTTTGTACCGTGGAGTCGGTCGCTACCTCGCAGACTCGTACCGACACCGATACATTAGCAGATGACTCATAAATGTTTATTACATATTGGATAACAGGTTTTTAGAACGATTTTAACTGTCTGATGGGTAGTAATAGTTTATTTTGAATACGTAATGCTTGTTTTATAATGTGTATTATAAAATGTTAAGCAGTTTATTAATGATACTTAGATAAAGCATGACATAAAATACGGTATTCTTCCGCGGAATCATCCACGCTTATTCCAAAAACTTCTAGAAAATCGTTTCATAGCGGATACTTTTGACCCAGAAGGAATCTTTGTAGAAAATTTTAAGTTCTTTGATTTTGTTACTACGTACCTGTAAATGGGACTCGACGTGCCTGTAAACGGTAGTCGATTCCTTCGGTCACATAGCACGACGATAAGAAATATCCTCGAAGAGCATATACTTGTTAACAAGATGGAAGGCACGAGGCCAGGATGTCTATCGCCAACGCGATTGGCTGATCAAATCAGGGAGACTTCTAGGATGAGTTTCGATGACGCATTGCGTTATTCGCTGGACCGAGACAGGGGCTCTACAAGCTAAGCTGAAGCAGATACCAGTTGTATTTTTTGATTGCGAATATCAAACGTCACCTTCGATTTATGGTACCAGTGTTTAGCTTAGCTGGTAGAAACCCTGGAGCTCTACAGACTAAGCTGTTGTTTGTCAATAACTAAAACATAACTCCTATATTACGAATCAAAATATTCGATTGTTAAAACGATTTCAACTTCGGCGTTAGGGCTCCAGATGGAGGGAAGTAATTGAGAATTAGAAATTTTGAATCAATTCAAGTTTCGGTTAGACAAGACCGTCAGCCATGAGGAAACGACTAAGAAGAAGAGAGAAAGTTTAGCGGTGTTTGGCTGGCATTGATAATTTATATTAGTCCGTCAGTTTTCTTCAGGTATATATTCTATGATGTAATGGTGATTTTCCAACAGCGCGTAAGGGAGATTCATACTGTTTACTGTTGTTAATAGATGTATACAATACAATGTAGATGTTGTTAATAGTTCATGGAATCAGTCAAACATGACGCATAATACTTTAGTACCTTTTTAGTACCTTCTTTACGAAGATCTGGCGGAAAGAGAGGTAGGGAGCGTAATTGTAAGCTACCCGACTAGGGAATGTACCTCCACCTCACAGAAGCAACCAAATACCGCAGCCAAATAACAATTCCATTGAGGATTGTTGTGTTTCTGCGAGTGCGTGAGGTCACCAGAAAAGAAGGAGATGCTGCGTTGGCAGCGGGGGCGTCGCGCAAGTGATATATTATGTTGCGAGCGTTAATACGGTTACGGTAACCGCTTCACATCAGGCGGGCCGTATGCTTGTCTGCCACCCGAAGTAGTATAAAAAAAAAGTACCTGAGGGACTGTGTTTTGTTCGTTGTTTTTAAGAGAAAATGAATTTTCTCAGAATTGAGCCATATCTAGATCGATTTTTGCCTTTTAATAGTGAATTAACTGGTAAATGCTGCTGTCGTGTGTTTGTAATCCGTATTTGAATATGTCTGCTATTCCCAAAGGTTGTGTGTTCACTCTGTGTGTTTTGCACCTAATGTAGGCAAGTCACGTTTTGTTAACTTTAACTTGATCGTGGAATTTATTACTTACTGATTATGAATATAGAACCGATTTGCAATGCATGGCATGTTAGATATAAATTAAGCGATTATAGGTATTAGCGATTAAACTGCTCATAACTCATGAGGCGGGTTTGAATTTGAATATTGTAAACAGGTAGGCCTGGTTTCGTACAGTCAAGGGTGATAAATGCCGTACCATCTACCTTACCTTAATCATCATCATCATCTCACTGCTGCTGGATAATAGGCCTGCCCCAATGCTTTCCATCAAATGCGATCCTCCGCCTTTTGTATCCAGCCGCTTTCATAAGGTCATTGGACCATCTAGAAGAAGGGCGTGCAACGTTTCGTCAGCCTACGCGCGGTTTCCACTCCCTTCCTCCCCATCTGCCATCACTTACTCGGCAGATGTTACGGGCCCATTGCCACTTCAGCTTGCAAACTCTGAAGACTATGTCCGGATTCGATGCCTCATAGAAACCCCGAACTAAAAGCCCGAAAGAAGGCTATCCCTCTCCATCGCACCCTACACGACCTTTAGCCTGTGGATCAGTCCGATGGTCAGTGTCTAAGTCACTATACCATAGGTCATTGCAGGAGGACGCACTGGGGGAAGACTAAAGTCTTCAACTAGTACGTCTTTCTGCAATCAATGCAAACCTCCTCCATTGGGGTATCTATGCGGCGAAGATGCGCCGAAGATTTCGAAAAGCTGCCCAGCCCAATCGAATATGTCTATTGATCTCTTTGTTGAAATTACCCTGGCCAAGCTGTAGGTATGAAATGTCCGAGGTAGACATAGTCTCTAATCACTTCAATAGCTGTATTCTACGATAACCGAGCTAGGGATGACAAAATCGTTTTACATGACTTTCATCTTGTCGAAATTCATCCCCAGTCCCACGAATCGAGATGCAGCATTGAGATCGGTCAACATATAACCGAGATCCTCTAGTGTTCAGCCATTACTACCACGTCTCGTCAGCAACCCGAAAGTGTGCGATGAGTTAGCTTTTCACACTGCGCTGTTTTTTTCTAATCCAGCGTTTTAAATACGTCTTTAGAGCAGCAGGTAAATAGTTTCGGGAAAATGACATTCCCTTGACTACCTTGCCTTAAACATTGAAAAAAAAATGAGGTATGGCTATGTCATGGACACGGCCGTGTGTACGTGAATACGTTATATGCACTAAAATTATCTCAAAATGGCAGCGTCTCCTTTCCCCCGCACACGATATTCCATAGTCCTTATTTAGCTTAGCATGTTCCGCTTGCGAGCTCGGTTGGTTTACCAAGCGCAAGAGCGGAGCAGGTAAAGGTCCTTCCGTCTGGTTGGTTTACTGGACGGTTGACCCGCAATCCCGTGATATAACCGGAAGGTTGGCACACGGGGCGCACTAGCTGTTAGGTATAGGGTACGAGTCCTTACTTAGCATAATAAATTCTTTGATCCTTCATCAATCCAGTGGTGTGATTGAATTTTGGATGGAGATGATAGATTTGTAGCTGCAACACCAAACTGTATCCCCGGATTTTGTTATCATTCGTTTTTTTGAATTGCCTCTTAGTCTTTAAAGTTGCTTTTAAAGCCTCATTCACGTCAAAAATATGTATATACAATAAACAAAATATGGCGATGGCATAAAGTTGAGTAAACTCCTGGATTGGAGGCCCTGTATAGCTCGACGAAGTGTTGGGCGCCTTCTCTAGATGGACCGGTAACCTCAAAAAAGCGGCCGGAAGCAGATGATGCGGAAAGCAGAGGATTGCATATGGTGGATAGCATTAAGGAAATCCTTTATCCAGCAGTGTATATATGATATGCTGATAATGATGATTCATTCTCTAGAAATTAATTTGATGAGTTTTTATTTTTTATTCAATGCGTGTTTTATTCAAAATAAAGGCAAGGTGCGTGGCACTGTACTTATGACCTCTGACTGTACATCGAGACCTGGCAAATATTGTCTACTTCTTTACTTTTGTGAGGATTGTTGACGATCCCAAACTGACAGACGGTTAAGAACCTAATTTGAGATTTCTCTTTGTGTGTTCTACCGTTTGTACAATGGGGTGTGTTCAGAGGAGTTGTTTGACATGATGCCCACAGCCGCCTTCTACAGTCGCACCGCTCGCCATCGACAGGGAATTCATCCTCACACATTAAAACCGAAGTGGTCACGTACTGTGCGCTTCCAGAGAAGATTTCTTCCACGTACTATCAAGCTGTGGAATGAACTGCCTGTTGAGGTTTTCCCAGGGGACTACAGCATGGGGTTCTTCAAAAAGGCCGTTAAGAGGTTTTTACAGGGTCGGCAACGCGCATGTGATGCCTCTGGTATTACAGGCGTCCATAGGCTGCGGTAACTGCTTTCCATCAAGCGGACCGTATGCTTGTTTGTCACCTTAGTGGTATATATTAAAAAAAAAACTTCACACAAATGGGTCTACCTGCACAAGGTTGTCACGTGTGATTGAATGCCCAGAATTGTTCTGAACAATTCTGGGCATTCAATGATAGATACCTCACTCACGTTGCTCGGACACGTAATTACTGATCTGTCACATAGCTATTTGCTCCGGTTCTATTAGACCGACTATTAGAGCGGGCGCTGTATGGAGTTGAGTGTGCAAAATATGAGGACCGCATTCTATAAACAGTTTTGAATTCAGAAAAGCTTGTAGAATATGATTCTGAATGATGCCAGGAAGTTTCTTGGTCCAATTTTTTTTTATAACCCATTCCCTTGGATATCGAGTAAATGGACTGAACAAATGCTTTACAACAATTTTAATCATTGTTTTATTGAAAATTTTCAATTGTTTCTTATGATTAAAGATACTTACAGCTACTAAGTGAAAATAAAAAAACAAAAAAAAAACATTGTTAAAAAAAATATATATTACATAAAAGGATATTTTATGTAATATTTTTTTTATAAAAAGAAATGATTACATAAAATGATTACAAAAATCTTATCGACCGACCTATACGATCCTCTTTTGAAAAAAAAAAAGAATACTGCTCTGCCGTGTTTCTGGATATACAAACAGCCTTTGATAAGGTGTGGCACAAAGGCCTCCTGTGCAAGACAAGGACATCTCTACCCCATAGCTATTATCTACTTGTAGAGTCCTGTCTCGCAAATCGAATATTTCAGGTGAGAGAGGAAGGAGAACTGACTGAACGGACTTCCATAATATAATAGTAGGAGTTCCACATGGATCAGTGCCGACTTCCCAGAAACACTGATGTAGAAAATAAATCAAAGATCAAATGTAAATGCCAATCACTTTTATAATAAGGAAAACAAAGGAGTAATTTATAAAATGCACTTGAATGTACAATAACGCATAAGCAAAAGGAAGTTGAGTATGCAAAATGTGAGGACCGGCAATACACTTTCCATTTTTAGGAGAATGTGTATCTACATTTTGCATAATAAGGATTTGCATGTTTTGTTAGTATTATTATTATTATTTCTTTTTAATACTTTTTTATTTTTACCCGCGGCGGAACGGAGACGGTACATGCGCTGCAGTAAGCATTTGTTTGTAAAACCAATGTTGCCATTTATCTCCAAAACTACGAGTCCGATTTAGATGCGGTTTTCAGTGACGGGTTTGGTTTTGATTGGTGCATGTTCTTAGATAGGTATTACAGTGACAACTCACCAGGGGGCGCTGCAGTAAACATTTGTTTGTGAAACCAATGTTGCCAAATGCCAATAAATATCTCCAAAACTACGAGTCCGATTTTGATGCGGTTTTCAGTGATGGGTTCGAGTTTGATTGGTGCATGTTTTTAAATAGGTATTACGGTGACAACTCACCAAAGAGCGCTGCAGTAATCATTTGTTTGTGCAACCAATGTTGCCATTTATCTCCAAAACTACGAGTCCGATTTTGATGCGGTTTTCAGTGATGGGTCCGAGATTGATTGGTGCATATTCTTAGATAGGTGTTACAGTGACAACTCACCAGAGGGCGCTGCAGTAAACATTTGTTTGTGCAAAACCAAAACTACTAGTCTGATTCTGATGCGGTTTTCAATTGTAATACCTACGCTTGCTCTCTAAAAAGTTTGAAATAATAACAAAATTAAAAATTTTGAAAAAACAGACGACGGTTAAAACGTAGTTGAAAAAGGATAAAGACCCGACTTAAAGGATTTATGCTATGAACTTAATAAAAAATCCAAGAAAATCCGTCGGGGGCTGCCATCTCTATTTTAAATTTCAACATAAATATAAATAAGTATACAAATTACTATAAAACTGCCAAATAACCCATATACCGTCTCCGTTCCGTCGAGGGTAAAAAAAACAAACTGTACAAATATAAATTAAAATTTTTGATTACTTATGTAAAAATTTCCTTTTATGTTTTTTTTTTTCAGCAATATTTGTTTAATTTTTTTTTTGTTTTTTATTTCCACTTAGTAGCTATAAGTATCTTTAATCATAAGAAACAATTGGATATTTTCAATAAAACAATGATTAAAATTGTTGTAAAGCATTTGTTCAGTCCATTTACTCGATATCCAAGGGAATGGGGTATAAAAAAAAATTGGACCAAGAAACTTCCTGGCAACATTCAGAATCATAATCTACAAGCTTTTCTGAATTCAAAACTGTTTATAGAATGCGGTCCTCATATTTTGCACACTCAACTACCTGTGGCGCCTGCACTATATGTTAAAATTTGAGACTCAATTTTTGTGATATATTTATTCTTGTATTTTCCGCGAAATTCATTGAGCTTATGAAATCGTTCGGTCGTTCTGTCTGTCCGTTGCCATGAAACTCAAAATTTAGAAATTCTGACTTCGGATTCGTCAACACGAATCCGAAGAGCATCAAAAAGTAGTAATGTAAAGTGACCTTGGTTTTCCGAAAAAAAGTCGTTCTGTCTGTCCGTCCGTTGCCATGAAACTCAAAATTTGAGCATCAAAAAGTAGTAAAGTGACCTTGGTTTTCCGTTATATATACGAAATTTCGAAAAAAAAAAAAAATCTCTATGGTTGCGCATGCTGCGCGTCTGATGTTTTTATATTATATTACTACGTCCGCGTTGATAGATACGCGTGTATCGCAGTATCTTGTGAGATTTCTTTAAAATCCTTTCTTAGGGAATACCTATATACGTCATGATAGCTACCTGTATGCCAAAGTTCAACGGGCCCTACCGCGGAAGCTGAAGCCGATTACTGTCGGATTTTTTCATTGAAAATATCAAACTTCAACTTAGATTGGTGGTAATTGTGTTTAGCTTAACTATTAGATACCCTAGAGCTCTACCGATTAAGCTTAATATTAAGTAAGAGCTATTTTTCGCATCAAAATATTCGATAGTAATCGGCTTCAGCTTCGGCGGTAGGGCCCCGATCCGGCCATTTGTTTGAGCTGTGCGTTGATTCTCGCCCGCGGCTCGAACGCACGTATTCCGGTATCCCGTGGGAATTTTCAAAAATTCTTTCTTAGCTGATCCTTACGTCGTAATAGATACCTGTAATCCAAATCCACCATCAACCATCATCAATCAAACCATCGCTTTATTGATCGCGAATATAGATCTTAGGTTTAAGTTCATCATCATCAGGTCATTTTAGTCTCCACTACAGGAGCACGACCCTCTCTCATCCGTCCCAGACAGAAGGAGGATTTGGCATACACTCCCCACGCTGGCCAGACGGATTGGGGAGGCCTGGTCGATGTTTGATAATGTATTTCCCTTAGTCGCCTTGTACGACATCCACGGGAAGAGACGGAGATACTCTATTCTAGTCTGCCGGAAACCACACGGCCGTTTAGTAAGTGACAGTAGTACACAAGGTTTAGTAAATGACAAACAACACAACAAGTACACGTGTTTTATTATAAAATTATGATAATGTGAAACACCTTCAGCTTAGACGGTAGACGTCTACCAGCTTAGCTAAACACAATTACCGCCAATTTAAGCTAAAGTTTGTTTTTCACAATATAAATATCCGATGGTAATCGGCTTCAGATTCGGCGGTGGGTCCCCTGCCCACCTAGCCAAGTGTAATTCGTAGCGTAACGAACTTTAGATAGATCACGTGACATTTGTCAATTATCTTATTAAAATGTTCGATTTTGACAAATGTCACGTGGTCTATCTAACGTTCGTTACGCGACGAGTTACACTTGGCTAGGGGGGCTGATCCGTCCAGTGATATGAGTTGCGCGTTAATAGATAAGTCAATAACGCTTGCATACAATATACAGAAAGATTAAAGCGCGGAGTGTATGTATGACCTACCTGATGGTAAAAGTCTGCTTGCCAGTTTATACGCAAGTAGTAAGTAGTATTTATTTCGACGAGCTCGGTGGCGTAGCGGCCAATTACGCGGCTTCGACACCAACGCTCGAGCGCTCGTGGGTTCGATTCCCACGTAGGACAAACATTTGTGTGCATGTACATGTCTGTTTGTCTTAGTCTGGATATTTTCTATGTATCATAAGTATGTATTTACAAAAAAAAAATATTTACGTATGTTTATCAGTTGTCTAGTACCCATAACACAAGCTTCGCTTACTTTGGGGCTAGTTGGCGCTGTGTAATTTGTCTGACAATATTTTATATTTATTTATATTTTATTTCTATGTACCTATATCTCGGAATATTTCTATAAATTTAAGGCTAGTTGACGTCGCCTCGTCTGGTCTGTCACCGATTGATAAAGGTGAGCCTACACTGCCTCCCACTCCGTTGTCAATCGTAATTAACCACCCGCGGCTAGGGATGCAAACGATACATCGATGTTTTAAAACATCGAGGTATCGTTCATAAACATCGATGTAAAACATTGATGTTGAACTACAAGAAAACATCGATACATCGTTCACTAACAACGATGTTTTATGAACGATGTTTGATTCTATAATTACCCAAGAAAGAAACCGGTTGCTCGGCAGTAGATTGTCGAAATTATTATTTTTGAATTCTATAATGAGATAAAATAGTAAATAAGTTTTGTTTAATTCATAATAAATTTGATTATCTTTGTCTTTCTGATATTTGTTTAATTTGTCGTTCTACTACTTTTTATATCCTCATACGTTATTGGATGTATCGTTTAAAGTAACTAATTGTTTGACATTGTCAGTAATCATGATTACCAAAATGAATCTAAGTAGGTTTTCAATATTTTTTATAAGAAAAAGCCTTTTCTCTGTATTTCAAGGCTGTATTTGCTGTCCCTGCTAGTAATTAAAATAAACATCGAAAAAACATCGATGTATCGTCCTAAAACATCGATGTTTTCAACATCGATGTTGCACTTTAAAAAATATCGATGTTTCAGTAGCGATGTTTTTTATGAACGATGTTGCATCCCTACCCGCGGCGGCGGCCACTCGCCGCGCGCAGTGGTACGCTGACGCGTCTTAATTCCCACCCACAAGCTCGTATGCCACAATCGCGAGACCATTAATGCAGTGAGATCAATAGCTGGATAGTGTGCAACATGGTGTTGAAACATCATGCACACTATTCAACTAAATCTGTAAAGCCAAGTGCATAGATCCAATACCTATTTTTAGGGTTCCGTACCTCAAATGGAAAAACGGAACCCTTATAAGATCGCTTTGTTGTCCGTCTCTCTGTCTGTCTGTCTGTCAAGACCCTCTATGTCGACAATGCGTGGAGGTATCAAGCTGAAATTTGAACTGTATATCCAGGTCTACGGTCCCATGAAGTTGTAAAAAAAATCAAACTGATAAGTTTACGTAAAAAAAAAGATACGGCCGTTTATTCAGCAAAAAACGCATATTTCGACACATTCGGAGATCAACACTAGGACAAGGGGATCAAAACTCAGAGGGTACTTCGCATTGACCTAGAACTATGAAATTTGGCAAGTAACATCGTTATATACTACAAGTACAAGAATAAATCTGAAAACTATACATTTGTCATTAAATCTTAAAAAATAGGGGGTCTATTTCTGAATTTCAGGAAAAACTGCGCAACATCTCCTATCTTCCTGGTGACCTCACTCACTCGCAGGAACAATTATTACCTGGCTACAGCTTTCTATGATGTAGAGATAATTCCCCAGTCTGGCAGCTAGCAATTACGCTCAACCTACCTTTCTTTCACCACAGCCTCGTTAGTTAGTCAGCAGGTTGTACCACGTGCAGGTGAGGTCAAAGATAGTGAGCCAGTTACATCCCAATCTAAATAATAATGTCGCTCCATATTAGCTAGTATTCCGCCCGCCACTTCGTACGCGCGTACCTACTTGTATTCTGACTGATAGCGTATTAGTAGAAAATTCCAACCTGTATAGTATGAGACTATACAGGCTGGAATTTTCTAATGCCATCTGGAGGAAAAGTACTCTTAATACCGTAGATAGAAAATTTTACGCAAAAAAAAACATTGCTTTGAGCGATATTTTATGTTACGAGCGTTAATATGGCTACGGTAAGCTTCACATTAGGTGGACTGTATGCTTGTCTGCCACCCGACGTAGTATAAAAAAAAAGTTTGTTAGAGAGATTTCATACTTATAATTGACCCTAACGATCGATGCAATAAAAGTACAGAGTGTATATTTTACAGATTTTAATCGGTTCGATTCCCGGGCGTGGCAAGCGAATTATCGAAAATATTTGAATGCAGTTTTCTTTCTTTTCAAATTATAGGAATGTTTTCTTTGAGTAAAATTTTCTATCTACAGTATTAAGAGTACTTTCCCTCCAGGTGGCATTAGAAAAATTCCACCCTGTATACTAACACAGACAGGCGCTGCTCTGCCAACGATCGCAGTTTGTTATTGAAGTTGAAGAGGAGCATCATCATCATCATCATCAGGTCATTTTAGTCTCCACTACAGGAGCACGACCCTCTCTCGTCCGTCTCTGACAGAAGGAGGATTTGACCTACACTCCCCACGCTGGCCAGACGGTTGGGGAGGCCTGGTCGATGTTCGATAATGTATTTCCCTTAGTCGCCTTAGGAAGAGACGGAGTGATTCTATTCTAGTTTGCCGGAAACTACACGGCCACGAGTTTTTTCTTGTCTTTTAGTATAGAATAATTTGTACGGTACTCTGTCCATGATACTCCTAGCATCAGTCTCCAGCACCACATCTCCAACACATCAACTTTTCTGCTCTCAGTTTCACGAAGAGTCCATGTCTTCGAGGCATAGAGGAAAGAGAATTGATAGATCAGTCAGGAAGGTTGCCTTTTATAGATACAGAAATATAAATATAATATTGCTACTGTTTACATTAGAGATATTGAATCATTTAACATTAGAGATATTTAAGAAAAAAATGTAATAACCACCGGAATTAACGCGATCATGCATGTAAAGTATTTTTACACACCTTTATTGCCTAACGTTTCGACCAGCGGGCCAACCGCGTAAGCTAAAGCCGATTACGATAGACTTTTTGATAGCGAAATTCTAAGTTCACCTTTATTTAGCGCTGATTGTAAGAAGCTCAGCAGGTAGGGAGGGAAGCGCTCTACGATTAAACTAAAGATTGTTTATTACAAATTTAACAGAAGTCCAATTTTAGCAATAAAAAATAACTTGATGGGAATCGGCTTAGGCGCTAGGCCCCCTGGTCGAAACGTCAGGCATGTAAAGGAGTGTAAAAATATCTTACATGCATGATCGCGTTAATTCCCGATTATCATTTTTTTCTTAAACATCTCCAATGTAGAGACATATATATGTCTCTACTACAAAAAAATATCTTTTATATAATAAAGCAAAATATCTTAATTCTGTACAATTTTGTTGTTGAACAAATGATTTGTGATCGGAGTCGAGTACGTGTATATATGAAATATATATAGTTTGGAAACTCCGTTCCTCAAAAACAATTAGGTGTTCAAGTATTTTATTTATATAAAACTAGTAAATAAATCACGTTGTTCAACTAATAGTGTATGTGTTATGTATGTATTCAATGTGGTGTATGACATTCTTGTGAGTGGTATATAAATTGTGTATTATATTGTATGATGTCCAAGAACTATGAAGATATGTATATAAATTGAAATTTTAAGTATGTGTGTATAGTGCTATATAATGTGCAAGAAAATGTTTTTCCTCTTCTTCTTCGTATAGAATTATGTATGATCATAACATTATAAGATGTGAATCACATGGGTATGTTTACTTACTTGATATCTGGAAACATTCCATGTACTGCGCATTATACATTAAGTATTATAGAAGTATGTAACTTGTCTATTATTTGTTATGCTAAACCAGCGCACGAGCGATAAAGAGCCCTTTACAAAGACTTAAATTTGTTGATGGAGTGTGTCAAGTACAAACAAAACAGAGGCTCACTAATGAGAAAATTAAAATTGAACATCAACGATGTAGGATTGGCTCAATGTATATTGACTAATCCTACATCAGTGCAGGCAAGAATGTTTTTTGACCTAATTATCGCATCTCATCACTGAGTCTCTTGGATTAGGGTACGATGGGGCTGGCATATCTGGAACAGATATAAGCCCCTAAAAAAAAGATTAAAAAAAAGACTTAAAAAAATTAAAAATAAATCTCAAGAAAACATTTTTTGACGTAAATACGTCTTTACTCCCATAGGGTATCCCATGAAAAAAACGAATGATAACAAAATCGGGGGATACCGTTTGGTGTTCCAGCTACAAATCTATCATCTCTATC
Source organism: Hypsopygia costalis (assembly GCA_937001555.2). Taxonomy (NCBI): domain Eukaryota; kingdom Metazoa; phylum Arthropoda; class Insecta; order Lepidoptera; family Pyralidae; genus Hypsopygia; species Hypsopygia costalis. The sequence continues at coordinate 21,318,958 of OW443338.2, read as the reverse complement.
CAAAATTCAATCATAGCACTGGTTAAGCGAAGGATTAAAGAATTTATTACGCTAAGGTAAGTTAAGTTTACTGGAACATCGCGGGCAGAGGAGGGGGAAGCGCTGCCATTTTGAGAAAATTTTAGTGCATATAACGTTTTCACGTACAAATATATATCCATGTCCATGACACAGCCACGCCCCATTTTTTTTAACAAGCTTTTCATCATTATCTTCACCATTATCAGCCTGTATCTACCCACTGCTGGATATAGGCCTTTCGCAATGCTTTCCATCATATGCGATCTGCCGCTTTTCGCCTCCAACCGCTAACAGCCCCTTTTTTAAGGTCGTCGGTCCATCTGGAGAGGGGGTGCTCTACACTTCGTCACTTCGTACGTGACCTCCACTCTAGGACTGCCCTACTAAAACTGCTATTGGTCACTGGGCAGATCTTGTGGTCTTATTACTTGATAAAAATAATAAAAAAAGAACTAACAAGTTTACTGACCGTATTTCCCTCATCATCCCTTTCAATTGATACGCATACCATATGGGTTAAAATGGTAATTATAAATCGCTAGTTTGTGGCAATCGCCATATTGAATTTACTTTATATTGGATTACAGACACGGTGACACTAAATAAAATCTTGTAAATTAATTTATTTTCATTCTAAGAGTAGGGTTTTTGGCGGGCGACGTTTTAATACGTCGGGTATCAAAGAAGACAAAAAGAATATCAGTTACCTAGTACCCATAGTACAAGCTTTGGTTAGTTTGGGACTAGATGGCAGCGTGTAATTTGTCCAGGAATATTTTTTTATCTAGCGAAACACGAATATTACTGGCGTCTTTGTACCCCTTACACTATTTGTCACCAATATCATAAAGGTAAACTGGATGGTTGGAACTGGTCCCATGAGATGGACGGACCAGATTAAGGCCGCAACTGAGTGTTCGGTTTGCGAGTGCACCAGGAAAGATGCACTCCCTGATGAATGGTGCTGTATTGTCAAAATGATCACTCATCGCGATTCACAATGATGACACACGACCACTCTAGCAAGAGTGTACCGACTAAGGAGAAACTGGATGTTAATGCATTAGCATTGACTTGGCTTTTTGTACCTGAAATGATGTGCAAAGAAGTTTAAATAAATAAATAGAGCAGAATTAGTTAATCCCATATCGTATGTGCAAGTGATCTTAATACCCGGCATAATAACAGTACGCCTCGCCGTAGTAACGGACAATCTGTGCAAATTGTAGGGGTAATCAAACTAACAATTGTTTGTAATGAATTAATACGCAGAACCACGGCAGGTGACAATTATGTAGATTTTATGACTCCGACAAGAGTGCGTACAAACCTACCAGTGTCATCGCAGGGGACTGACGAATGCTCTTATTTTTATCCGGTTCGTAGCAGATGAAACAGAATAAAGTATGAAAGATTTTTAGCATTGATGCGTAGTATATAACAAAAATTAATGATGATTATACAGGGCTAAATCAGGGCGACAAGAAGGTCAATCCTCATAATTATTTTACGATCGCGGTATGAAACCTTCAGGTCTCTTACCATCATCGCACGTCAGTTCATTTGGTTCTAATACGGCTGTGTTAGTGGACGCCGCCGGCTGGCAGTGGAAAGAGCCCGACGAATAATGTCATTAATGCTGCCGTGATGTGGGATTCTCGGCCGTGTGGTTTCCGGCAGACTAGAATAGAATGACTCCGTCTCTTCCCGTGGATGTCGTACAAGGCGACTAAGGGAAATACATTATAAAACATCGATCAGGCTTCCTCAACCCAGACGGGTTCTAGCCAGCAGCGTGGGGAGTGTAGGCCAAATCCTCCTTCTATCTGGGACGGACGAGAGAGGGTCGTGCTCCTGTAGTGGAGACTAAAATGACCTGATGATGATGATGTGGGATTCTGCCAGCGCTCCTGCAACACGAAAGAACATGGTGTCCGAGCCAGGCAGCTTCTCCACATTGATAGCGATGAACTGTATTGAAATAATAATTATTTTTAAATAGTTGATTCCGGCTAACTTGTCATATTATTTTTAAAAATGGAAAAATTCACTACCCCGTCTAGGTGAGATTTGAACCCAGCACTTCTCGATTACCGGTCGAGTGCTCTTCCAACTGAGCTACCACGAAGTTGCGAATTTTTGCTTTTTATATTTTACTGCAGTGAAGTCGCAGTGTGGCGCCTATGTATACATACTCGTCGGTATTGAAATAAGTCTCTCCTAAGTATGTAAAATAAAGTAAAAACCGTCACTCACTCGGAAAATAATATCTACCTACATTTTGTGCTAGTCAAATATTATGTACTGCGTGTATGGGATTGGTAGTATGGGCGGCTAAAGTGTAAATATTGCTCGCTGATTGCATTTGACAAGTAAGTGTATATACATTAACAATTTACACGTGTGTACTAACAAGCTGTAAATAGATAGGTACTCATATTTTGCGAGTTGAAATTATGTATCTGTAGTATAAAAAAAATTGTTGAGGTAATTGTTGTCATTGTTTTTGTTGTTGTAAAGTCTTTATGGTACAAAATAAATTACATAAACATGATGATAAAAGAGTTACATGAATGGCGGACTTATCCCATAAGGGATCTCTTCCAGTCAACCATTGTGATTATGAGAGTAGTTAAAATAATATAAAATTTGTGCGAAAACTTAGGTACAATCTGAATATACAAATTATTGGTAATAAAATAAAAACATCGGACGCGCAGCATGCGCCACCATAGCGAAATTTATTTATTTTATTTATTTATTTATTTTGGCTACTTTTCCGAATTGATATCGGAAAACCAAGGTCACTTTACATTACTACTTTTCGACTTCGAAATTTTGAGTTTCATGGCAACGGACGGACAGACAGAACGATCGGACGATTTTATAAGCTCAATAAATTTCGTTGATAAAAATAACTATAATACGAGTACAATCAATTATGTCATAATTAGTCTTACTTAACAATCACTTTGAAACAATGAAAGTTAGAACATATTACACTATAAATGAAATGAGGAGCTCGATGGCGTCGTTGCGCGTGTCACGTCTAATCGAACACGCAAGTTAAGCAACGTCGGCCGTAGCCTATCTATGGATGGGTTTATTTATCTCGAGCTCCTCCGTGCTTCGGAGGGCACGTTAAGCCGTCGGTCCCGGCTGTTGTCATTAGATGGCAGTCGTTAAGCCAAGTCGGTGGCCTTTAGGCGGTTTGAAAATACTGGCCTCCGCCAACCCGCAGTTGAGCAGCGTGGTGGAGTATGCTCTAAACCCCTTCGATTGAGGGGAGACCCGTATCCCAACAGCGGGATGATTATGGGTTGATGCCGAAACACTATAAATATGTATACATATATTACTGCAGTTGCAATGCATAAATTATACAGTACATGAGGTAATTTGTAGAGACCGTGCTTCGGAGGGCACGTTACGGACTTCGGAGGTCACGGTACCTGCTTCGAAGTTACGTGCTTTAGAGGGTACGTTACGGGTTTCAAAGGGCCCGTTAAGTCGTGAGTCTCGGCTGTTTTCATGAGATGACAGTCGTTGTTAAGCCAAGTCAATGGCCTTTGGGCGGCTTTGAAACATTGGCCTCCGCCAACCCGCAGTTGAGAAACGAACCCAACAGCTAATGCGCCCCTGTGCACCAACCTTCCGGGTATATCACAGGATTGCGAGTCTCTCGCCTAGTAAATCTCCTTCCTTTCTGGTGACCTCACTCACTCGTAGGAACACAACAACTCTCAAGGGAACTGTTATTTGGCTGCGGTATAATGAAAAAAATATTGGTTTAGGTTTATTTAAAAAAAATTGTTAATTCTTGTTTTAATATTTGGATATTTCGAGGCATGATTCACAGTACCTATTGATAGAATGACATGAAGTAAACATAGTTCAATATGTGCAGTGATTGGAATTTGTGATTAGATCCGCCTATACTGATTGACAAAACTAACAAAGAACCGGCCAAGTGCACGTCGGATCTCGCGCTTTCAGGGCAATGTTTTGTACCAAAGGTAGAAGTTACGAATTGTATTTACATAACATTTATTGCACACAATTTTATGTACAAAAAGCGAACTTAATTCTAAAGCATTAATTACCAGTTTATGTATTTGTAAAAGTTTAATTGATGTTAGAAGTAGAATTTTTGAAAAGTCGCAACCGTCAACAGAAAATAAATTTGTTAGAAATGTGACAAGTGACGAGCTCAAATGTTTAGTAATGGCCTATTTGACTCCGAAGTTCCGGGTTCGATCCCCGCACAAGAAAAATAGTTGTGTGCATGAACAGGATATTCCAGCCTAAAAGATACACAGGCGAATGAACGAATTTGCGAGAGTAATAGGGCTTCTTTTGGACTCTTTGTAAATGGAACTATAAAAACGAAGTTATCTTAGGCCTATTTTCTTAAAGGTATATTATATATTACTCATATCATTGTAGTAAGACATACAAGGAAGTTGGTTCCATAATTTCTCTCGTCACTGCATATCCCAGTATGCAGTTGAATGCCAAACAATCAGCTCTCGTTCATGGGTACAATACCCAATTATCACCCACGTCACTGTCCTATCTACGGCGTCCTCTCTGACCGGTGTGCGTCAACTTTATTGGTTCGTTTACCGATTTGACGCAACAGGATAATTTTGACTATTTCAATTAATTTTACAATCAACCACATTATACATTTCGTCAACACAATGCTTAATTAAATCTACACATATACAATGTTGACACATAGCGAAGTGACTTTCAATTATTTTTAGAAAATTCCCTCAAACTGATCCGAAAATGGAATAGTTCGATGGAGTCGTTGCGCGTGACAGTCTGATCGAACATGCAAGTTAAGCAGCGCCGATTGTAGACTGTCCATGATCGTAGGCCGTCGTCGTAGAACGTCGACGCTGGTTATTAATCTCGAGCTCCTCCGTGCACGCAGGACACGTTAAGCCTTCACTTCGTAGAAAGATATACTTACAAAAAAAAATGGATACGACCAACACGTTGTGCAAGTTAATCCATTCAGTACCTAGGCCGCCCATCGGTGTCACAAAATCATTAATCCAAAGCTAAAGCCGTCTATCGGCGTCTAGGTTTTCCTTTAATGTATAGTCCAGTTGGTCCCAAAGTGTGCGCCGCGGCGCCCTGGTGAGAAAAACCCGTCCGTAGAAAGTAAACACCGTGAGTCGATCTGGCATCATTATCCACCACCTAAACCACATATTCGCGTTCCATTCTTTTATAGATAAAACTCAATTTAATATGGTACATGTTTTAATTTTTGTTCCTAGCTACGTAACCTAACTACTATTATTTATAGGTTATATATTATTATTATATACCTATTTCTTTCGACTGTATCTTTTTCAAATGCAAGGGTATGGCGCCGTGACAAAATACTAAATTTGTAACCGTGATCTGAAAAAGATTGGAAACCCTTGGTGTAAGCTAAATAGTTTGGTGGTTTGATGGGTAAAAATACGTAAGCCGACATGAATGCGTCAACGAATTGTGTATTTGTAAGAAGTAATCTATTTTTTTTTTAATCTTTTCAATGAAAAGAAACCGAAATATTAATCTCGTAGGTAATATGATTTGATGCGTGATGTCGGGCGATTATTCAGAACTGCCATTATTTTTTATTCGGAATGTGTGAACACTAAAGGGTTTTGTGTCATAAGATATTAGAAGGTTCGTTTTGATTTATACCTCTTAAATGAGATTAGGTACCTGGCGTTTGACGGTTGTTTTGTGTTCTATTTTTGTGTACGGTTATTGTGCGAATACTGCGGATCGCGCCGGCGCTCGATCGTTCGTGATAAAAACGATTTAGGGCGACTAAACTTGTTGAATGTGTGGTAGCTATGGTTATTTATGCATGTAAAGAGGGATAAAGAACCTACAACATTTAATTATACAGCTCATGGGTCGATCTTTTGACGTGATAACGTTTTATAAATCGTTGAACGGCGACTGCTGCCCCCTTACCACCATCTCTTATTGCGATTCAATAATTGAATTGATTTAAAAAGTGGTTAGAAGTCGACCACCCCGTTGCGCAATTTTTAACTGGACATGGCAATTTTAAGGCAAAACTCTTTTCGTTTAAATTAGTGCCGTCGCCCTTATGCGAATGTTCTACTGCTAATTCTGAATTCGATCAAACAGCACACCATGTTCTCTGGGAGTGTGATCTTTGGCGGCGGGAGCGGGATGACATGTTGAATTCATTGCAAGTTGCATCCGGGGTAGTATACTATTCAGATTTGGTAGCAACAAGGGAGAATCACCAAGCGTTCAGACGATTTTGCAATTCATATTTTTGGAATCGATGTGTTAGGTAACAACTCAATGTTTAGGTCCCCAATAGTGTTAGGAACTTAAAATCCGTAGTGAACGGCAGTTGAGCTTCACTTGACTAGCCATCTCTTTAGGCTTTTAATGCCTTATTTACCATATTGCTGTCTCTCACATTGCTAAGAGGGGAAGTTAAATTCCAAAAGCTTCCTACTCCTACTATTTTCTTCTGATTCGTTGTGAGTTCCAAGGCAGCCGTATGTGTGGTGGGCCCCCGTCCCTATATTCATTGAATAGATTGCTTATTCATACCAATGATTAAGCGACTCTATTCCATTTCTAATAGAGTCGCTTATTCATTGGTATGAATAAGCATTTTATTCAGATGGTGGTAAGGGGGCTGGCACGTAAAATTATGACTTTTTGTCACGTTCCGTCTGAGCCGGGATGCAAGCGAGAACGCGGAACAAGCTACAGAGAGGCGCGATCGGCCTAAATGTTCGGCTTATGACGCATATATCTCGGCCGATTTTTTCTTATGACGTTATCACGTAAAATTATCGTCCGTAACCAAAGAAGGCAATGAACAGTGAAGTCCATTTGTAGACCCGGGGTAAGACTACGGCTGCCTTGGAAGTCACAACAACAACGAATTTAATCAGAAGAAATTAGTAGAAGTAAGAAGCTTTTGAAATGGTTCGATTTGTCAACATTTTTTTCTTTTTATAGTGACGCATTGATACAACGAAATATTCGGTGCTGATTATTGTAGAAATAATACGATTATTAGAGATTACAAAGTTACGGTTTATTGAAAAAGTGCAAGTAATTACAATGACTGACTTGACATGACATAAGAGCGGAAGCGGAGATAGCGACCACGAGCGGCCCAAAGAGAAAAATTTAAAAGTTATTTATAGGCATATACGTTGTTTACATTCTTCCAACAATTATACTTATTACTTCATGCGAAAACGCGCACTGATCCTGGTTTTTGATTTATTATATTAATAAATTGATTCTGTAATGAAATAACAAATATTTTAATGTTTAATTAAATAATAAGAAAGAAATAATATTACTATTATATTTTAAAGTTCAGTTGAGAACATTGCTATTCAAGGAGGTAACGCTGCGAGCACCCTTGGTACGCTGCCGACGGGCAACGATTTGGGGGATTTTATTTATTTATAATTTGTTTTGTTACTTTATCTTTTTTGTTTTCTATCTCTATGTTTATTTTAATTCACATGTAGCAACGTTCAACCATAGTAGTGTCGTGGCGCCAGGCAGTCGCTTCATACTCAGAATAATGAATGCGCCTACGTCGATCGTTGTTTGTAATGGATTCCTCGTGTTCGAACTGAAATAAATTTATTTATTTGTAACCCGCCTGGGGAAGTACTTCCACTCCACAGAATACATCAGTCAAATAACAATTTCTTTGAGGGTTGTTGTGTTTCTACGAGTGAATGAGGTCAGTGGGGGTGGCGGCGCGCAGGTGACATTTCATGTTGCGAACGTTAATATCGCCATATCGCTACGGTAACTGATTCACAACAGGCAGGCCGTATGCTTGTCTGCCACATGACTTATTATAAAAAAAAATATGTACTTGTTTACTTGTATTTCTTCCTTAAATCTATTTGCATTAGCTAGATACCTTGACACCAGTTTAATTGTATTATAAGTAAAGGAATATGATATCAAAATAAATAAATAAATAAATATTCCTGGACTAATTACACAGTGCCATCTAGTCCCAAACTAAGCAAGGCTTGAACTATGGGTAACTGATTACCAGATAACTGATATACATATGTATCACTATTTAAGTAACATTTTTTACTTTTGTAAACACATACATTTAATATATAGAAAACACCCAGACCAAGACAAATAGACATATTCAGGCACACAAATGTTTGACTTGTGCTGTGATCGTACCCGGGACCCTTTACGGCAAAGTATCCATAGCCCTTCGACCATCACCGGACTCGTCAAAACAGTATTTCAAAGTCAAAGTCAAAACTCTTTATTGAATAACTAAAAACATCGGACGCGCAGCATGCGCCACCATGGCGAAATTTATTTATTTTATTTATTTATTTATTTTGGCCACTTTCCTGATATTTTTATCGATACTGATATTGATATCGGAAAACTAAGGTCACTTTACATACTACTTTTTGATGCTCTACACGAATCCGATCGAATCAGAATTTCCAAATTTTGAGTTTCATGGCAACGGACGGACAGACAGAACGACCGGACGATTTTATAAGCTCAATAAATTTCGCTGAAAATAGTAATACTGTGACTAAGTGTACAGAGGATCTTAGACTTGTATAGGCACTTATAACTTAATCACCTTTGTTAGGTATTGCAAAAGACTTTAGGCGCGCGCGTCTATTTACGAGTACATCCATATGTGAAGTTTCGTCATATCTTTATAAATAATATTTTTAACTGCAATTTTACTCGACTATCATTATTTATCATGATTTACGTTTTAATTAACCATTATTAATTTTAATAATTGTTCATCCAATGATTCATGTCATAATTTATTATTTTAATATAAAATTTTAATTTAAATGTACTTACTAGTATTAAATGTAACAATTTTTTTAATATTGAATATTTCAATGTCTTCACTTATCTGTAAAAAATATTTTCTGTAATTGGAGTTAATTCAAGAGTTAAAAGTATTTTACTACAAACCTTTTAGATAAGCATACAACAATAGATATATTTGTGAGCAAACCAAACGATTAGTCAAACAGTATCACTTCGGATACGGCGTTACCTTTTGGAGATTCTCGGAATAATGCCGACATTCCTTACAACATTGCGGTGAACGGAACCCTTGTATGCTACAGTTAACACCGCAATATACAGGTTGAGTCAAATATTCTTTAAAAGTGTACCAGCGTGGTGTTTATTTTTTATACCACTTCTAATATACACGTTATTTGTAGTTGTACGGTAACATAATAATTAAAATGTTTTCCTACAACATGAAACTGCAACGTCTGTACATTGGCAGTTTCGTGGTTTCGTCACCGCTACTTACTTTGTACGTAATTTTATTATTTTTTTTATACTACGTCGGGTGGCAGACAAGTATACGGCCCGCTTGATGTGAAGCGGTTACCGAAGTCATAAACACACACAAACATTTGTCTTATGCGGGGATCGAACCCACAATTTCGGAGTCAAAGTGGCCGTAGCTAACCATTCGACCACCGAGCTCGTCAAACTAAGATGACAAACAAGCATACGGTCCGCCTGATGGAAAGCAGTTACCATAGCCTATGGATGCCTGTAACACCAGTGGTATCACATGCGCATTGCCGACTCTGTGACAGGTACGAGGGTAACGTAGAGTTTCCGTTTAGACCCTAGGGGTGTATGTGGCTCACCACGCTCTTTGAGCCAAAGCTAACCTCACCTGCACGTGGTCCACCCTGCTGACTGACTAACGAGAGTCTGGCGAAACAGAGGTAGGGCGAATTTAATTGTAACAATTACCTTAAGGGTTATTGTGTTACCGCGAGTGAGTGAGGTCACCAGAAAGAAAGGAAGGAGTATGGGCTGGCAACGGATCGGCAACCCCTTGGTGTTGCTGATCTCCATGGGCGGTGGTGAATGCTTTCCATCAGGAGACTTACGTGCTCGTTTGCCCCTCTCTCATATAAAAAAAGAGGTTGAGGTTATAGCTTGCGCACGCGACTTGGTCGCGCGTAGTTCAGTATCTCATAATAAAAAAAAGACGTGTGGCACTCGGGGACTGCCGCGGTAAAGCTATTGCATAGCATTTTGTATCAACTTATGCAATTATAATTTTATTTATTTATTTTATTCATGCAGTATTGCTTTTTCTTTGATATTAATTCAAGTTACACTTTTTGAGCGTGGTGACCGATAAGAAAACAAATTTTTCTATTATTAAATAAATAAAACGAGTTTCGTAGAGTCGTACAATACGTCTAATCGCACGCACACAACGCCGTGTCGAAGACTGCCGAACTGAAACGACGTTAGACGATGCACGGCCTTCAAGCCACACCTCCTTGCCCGTCGGAGTGGGGAGCGTGAGGTTTTTTCGTTACGGAATTTCTGGATTCGGTCCCCGCGCTCAAGGCCCGCGATAGAAGCTATGCAATAGCTTAAAAAAATGGGGTTTGGCTGTCATGGACACGGCCGTGTATTGGACGTGAATTCGTTATATGCACTAAAATTATCTCAAAATGACAGCGCTTCCCCCTCCCCCGCACGCAATGTTCAATAGCCCTTACTTAGTGTAATAAATTCTTTGATCCTTCATCTATCCAGTGGTGTGATTGAATTATGGATGGAGATGATAGATTTGTAGCTGCAACAATAAAATTTATCCCCCGATTTTGTAATGATTAGTTTTTTGAATTGCGTCCCTATGGCAGCAATTTTAAAGACTTATTTACTTCAACAAAAATAAAAAAAATGCACAGTGGGTTGAGCTTATAGCTTGCACTTGCGACTTCATACGCGCGTAGTTCAGTATCTCGGAATTTTTTTCAAAAATCTTTACTTGATAAAGATATTTCAAATTAACTCTATTTTAAAGTAAACAAATACTTGTCATATCGCAAGTATATTATATTTCAAACGTCCAAGTAATAAAATGTAATCGCTCGTGTGGGACGACTCATTGAGAACTAGTTATGTGTTGCGTAAATTTTCTTAGTGGGAGAATCAATATACAATGTGATACACCGAGCGTGCGACCTCGCTGGCGTCAAGAATAGGGGGAAAATCCTTTGCAAGAATAGATAACAATTTCTTTACAATGGAGCTGATAACAATTTCTATGCAGTGTAGCTGGTAATTAAATAAATATTAAATAAATAAATATTCCTGGACAAATTACACACGGCCATCTAGTCCCAAACTAAGCAAAGCTTGTAATATGGGTACTAGATTACTGAAGGCCAATTCTCCTAATTTTTCTACGATCGCAGATTGAAAGTTAACCGAATCGAGATTGAATTGTGAATTGACTAAAATTATACACTTGATTTCATTAATTCATTATAAGCAATTCTTATTGTTGACAAAGTAACATTCTAAATTTGCTTAATATTCGGTCATATTTCGATATAATTCCACTTAAATCAAACTTTGAAGTTACATAATGTGATACGAGAATACCAAATTTGACATTTGTGAGATCGAGACTGGATCGAAACTGAATTTTGACTACATTTTAATTACGAGAATTGCCCCTCTGATATAATACTTAAATACATTTTTTTTTTGTAAATACATACATATAATACATAGAAAACGCCCAGACCAAGACAAACAGACATGTTCATGCACACAAATGTATGTCTTGTGCGGGGATCGAACCCGCGATCTCAGAGTCAAAGTGGCTATTGCTAACCATTCGACCACCGAGCTCGTCAAATAAATAAATATTCCTGAACAAATTGCCACCTAGTCCCAAACCACAGTATAAGTAATAGTACTACGTACAGCCCCCTTACCACCAACTCTTATTGCGATTCAATAAATGAATAGATTTCTTAATCACACCAATGAATAAGCGACTCTATTCAATTTGCAATAGAGTCGCTTATTCATTGGTATATTAGCAATCTATTCAATTATTGAATCGCAATAAGAGATGGTGGTAAGGGGGCTGCTCTCTCATGTCAAATTTGTCTCTCCGAGACAAATTAGGAACAGTTTGAATGGCGCCGCACGCACACACGCTCATTAACGTATACACATACAAACTGTTACTATCATATTTCTGTTACTAGTATTATCTGCATCGTTACCACATTTAACAAAAAAATAATAATGGGGTGTGTCAAGTCATGGCCACGGCACATTATCTCGAAATGGAAGCGCTTCCCCCTACCCCGCACGTGACTTAATAATATATTAGAATAATTTTATTCTTCGATCCTTCATCTATCCAGTGGTGTGATTGAATTTTGGATGGAGATGATAGGTATGTTATGTAGCTATAACACCAAACTGCACCCCCCGATTTTGTTATCATTCGTTTTTTGAATTGCCTCCTAATAGGGGTGTATGTGGTTCATCAACATCTTTGAACCAAAGCCATCTTCACCTGCACGCGGTGCACCCTGCTGACTGACAAACGAAGCTCTGGCGAAAAGAGAGGTAGGGAGCGTAATTGTGAGCTACCCGACTGGGGAATGTATCTCCACCTCACAGAATACCGCAGCCAAATAACAATTCCCTTGAGGGTTGTTGTGTTCCTGCGAGTGAGTGAGGTCACCAGAAAGGAAGGAGATGCCGCATTGGCAGCGGGGGTGGCGGCACGCGAGCGATATTTTATATTGCCAGCGTTAATATGGCTACGGTAACCGCTTCACATCAGGCGGGCCGCATGCTTGATGCCACCCGACGTAGTATAAAAAAAAGAAGCAATTTTAAAGACGCATTCACGTCAATAAAAAGGTAATAGGTTGTTAATATATTTTTTTTTGTCTGAGTTGAATAGGCAATAATAATGTCAAGCGGTCTATACTCGTACGCGCTATAAATCGAACATCCCATATACGCGTGGGCGGCGCAGACGAACTGTCTCTGCGTTGCCCTAGAAGCTTATGTAATAATTCTACATTTTTTGTGGGTTCTCATGAACAAAACGATCAGTTTGAATGAACGTTCCATGAATGAAATTCCTAAGCTCATAAGCGCCCCTAGCAAAAAAGAGAAAAAAAACAACGGTATGAAAGGACGCGACGTTGTAAATTCTTACTTTACGTCGCATTTTATTTTGAATTCTAGTGATTTATATTCGTTATTATTTTAATGAAATACCTAATAAAATTTATATATTCAAATGAGACGTGAATCACGATTTAATATTACATATCAACATACGATTATGTTATACTTACGAGTATATATTATGTATAATTAGATTTGCTGATTTAGTAAATTAGCATCATCATCATCATCAGCCTGTATCTACCCACTGCTGGATATGGGCCTTTCCCAATGCTTTCCACCATATTATGCGATCCTCCGCTTTCCGCATCCAACCGCTACCATCCTTTTTGAGATCGTCGGTCCATCTAGAGAGGAAGCGCCCTACGCTTCGTCGCCCCATACGTGGCCTCCACTCTAGGTCTTTCCTCCCCCATCTGTCATCGCTGACTCTGAGAGCTATGTCGACAACTTTGGTTCTCCGTCGAATTTCTTCGTTCCGGATTCGATCCCTTATAGAAACTCGAAGCATTGCTCTCTCCATCGCTCGCTATGCGACTTTTAGTCTGTGAACCAGCCCAACGGTCGGCCATGTCAAGCGGTTACTACTGCCATATAAACATAAAACGCTCGCAATGTGAACTTATCGCTCGCGTGCCTCTACCCCCGCGGCCAACGCAGATACATGTTTCTTTCTTGGTGACCTTACTCACTCGCAGGAACACAACAGCAAGGGAAATGTTATTTAGCTGCGGTATTCTGTGAGGGGGAGGTATCATTCCCCAGTAGGACATCTTACAAGAAACGCAATGCCTTCTCTCTATTTTCACTTTTTGATCTTTGGTAAGAGCGTTTGTGTGCATACGGTGACCTCTTCACATCCGGCGGTCCGTATGCTTGCCTGCCACACACCTGACGTAGTAAAAATTCCCTGAAAATTAAAAAAATAATAATAAGGAAGTTATTGTTTGCGCAATAGGCTATTTTCCAATGTTTAAAAATTGTATAAATTATTTAACAATACCGTAAAATACACAAAACTATAAAGATCTGCAAACTTTCATTCTAATATCTTCAGTCAGACTTTTTTTTAGCGTCGATCAAAGTTTGGCGGGAAAGGCCATTTTAAAAGTATGTAATTATTAAAAAATAATATTTCCATTGGAGAAGCAATAAAAAAAGGCTATAACTTTTATTATGATACTAATTACATAAACGTAACATTTAACATAGCTGTTGTACAAATTTCTGATTTGATGCATACAAAATACAAACCTGTGACGTCATAATTTGGTAGTCTTTTGTATGGAGCGTTTTGGGGCAGTCTAAAAATTGTGATTTTCAAATTAACATATCTCGAGAGATTTTTGTGCTATCGAAGTAATTCTTTCACTTATGGTTATATTATGGAGACGTCCCTACATATCAAACCGAAAAAAATGTTAGTCAAATAGCCTATTGTTTCTTACTGATTAATTTATCTTGGTAAAGGGAATCCCGCGTGTACTCATTAATACAACTTCATGTATCCCATCCCAAGTAATACGCGTATCATTATTATAATAATAATAATAAATATTTCTGGACAATTTACACAGCGCCATCTAGTCCCAAATTAAGCACAAAGCTTGTGTTATGGGTACTAGACAACTGATAAATGTACTTAAATACTTTTTTTTGTAAATACATACTTATAATACATAGAAAATACCCAGAACCAAGACAAACAGACATGTTCATGCACACAAATGTTTGTTTTGTGCGGGAATCGAACCCGCGACCTCGGAGTCAAAGTGGTTATTGCTAACCATTCGACCATCGAGCTCGTCCATTAAGTAAGAAACGCTGGTTAAGTTTGACGCCTACGAGGAGACGCTTTAACTTAGACTTATTTCTTAGCCAAACTCACTTTCAGTACTGGTCAAGGTTCCATTTATTATAGACATGATAGTCATAGAGAATAAAACATTCCCACCGCTGGGACTTCTGTATAGCCAGGATTAACAACGGCAACCACAAAACTAACATTCAGCAGTGAAGTTCTTTGCTGGCCCAGGTTTATCCCCGGGCCAGAAATACGGGTGTATTGAAATTCAGTCGTTGTCAACCCATATTTATCGCACTGCTGGATCTCCCCTTAGTCGAAGGGGTTTAGAGCGTGCTTAACTGCTGGGGTGGCGGAAGCTGCTGTTTTCAAGGCAAAGGACACTGACTTGGCTTATCGAATTTCATCTAATGACAACAAATGGACTGACAGCTTAACGTGCCCTCGGTTGGAGTATCGAAGAGCTGGAGATAAATAAACAGGCTACGCAGCTTTGTTGCGTGTTCGATTCTCATCTTCCTCGTTGGAATATATTAATCAGAAGAAATTCAAAGGGTCAGCTTTGTAATTCTGCATAGTTATATAACAAAACATAATCTACATATAAATTGGATTTTATATCTAGAAACGAACATGTTACTGTTACTATAAAGGTATCAGGCCAAACCCTAGAAAGAGTTCAAAAGTACAAATCCTGGGCCAGAAGCGCACTTTTATGGCTGTCGTCAAACAGCGTAAAAGTTTATATCTGGGTCATATTTTTTCGACGTCAGCGATATGACCTGCTTCAACTGATTATGATAGGCCAAGTAGCAACAAGAAGAAAAGTTGGAGGAAGAAAGAAATGCTGGCTAAGAAACATCCAAGAATGGACCGGGATAGCCCTATGGTGCTAAGCTGTTCCATAAAGCTAAGGACAGGAAGAACTTTAACAAGCTAATTGCTAACCTTCACTAGTTAGAGAGGTGCCTAAAGAAGAAGAATATACAAATTGCAGCAAAACATGCAGCTAGGAGCGTGCGTTGGCGTCTCAGACAAATTGCCAGATGAACGGTTTTACGATACTTTGTTAAAAACGCAATTGAACTGCGCGCACCCACACAGCGCCTACCTTTCGCAGAAGGCTCCGGATGCGCCATGCCATACAATGTTTCTATGGGTATTGTGGGATGCACAAATGGGCGGAAATGTGGAGATTGGAGATGTAGTGCGGAGCCAGCTGTGCCGGCGCCTCGCGACGTGCCTTTGGCCCCAAACACCGGATCGTATTGGCGCCGCGCCGCTCGTAGGTGAGAAAAGCTCTCTGAACCTGCTTAGGAAGATTACGAGATAGCGAATAACTGTTTTATGCCATTACATGACGTGCTTCTTAGAGGTCGTGTAGGTAAAGTAAAATCTAAAATTATTTGTTTCGTATATCAGAAAAAAAACAGGATCTAGACCATTAAAAAAAACCGGACAAGTGCGAGTCGGACTCGCCCACCGAGGGTTCCGTAGGTACGTATTATCATTATTAAATTTGATATTTTTCATTATAAATAAGAAATAATGCGTCGAAAAAAATAAATAAAATATATTTTGCAATGTGTACATCAAGCCCTTTCATATGATACCCCATTTGAACTAGTAGTTTCAATTTGAAATTTAGACACCCTATAAAAATATAGACCCCCTATTTTTTAAGATCTATTTACAAATGTATAGTTTTGAGATTTATTCCTGTACTTGTAGTCTATAACGATATTACTTGCCAAATTTCATAGTTCTAGGTCAACGGGAAGTACCCTATAGGTTTTGATTCCCTTGAGTGTGTCGAAATATGCGTTTTTTGCTGAATAAACGGCCGTAACTTTTTTCTACGTAAACTTAGCAGTTTGATTTTTTTTTAACTTCATGGGACCGTAGACCTGAGCATACAGTTCAAATTTCAGTTTGATACCTCCACGCATTCTCGACATAGAAATTCTTGACAGACAGACAGACAGACAGACAGACAGACAGACGGACAACAAAGTGATCTTATAAGGGTTCCGTTTTTCCTTTTGAGGTTCGGAACCCTAAAAATATTAATCAAGGATTATTTTGTCAAATAAATAAACAATAAATAAATATTCATGGGCAAATTACACAGTGCCATCTACTCCCAAACTAAGCACAGCTTGTACTATCGTTACTAGATAACTGATATTATTCTTAAATATTTTTTTTGTAAATTCATACTTATAATACATAGAAAACACCCTCACTGATATTACAACCAAGACAAATAGACATGTTCTTGTACAAAAATATTTGTCTTGTGCGGGGATCGAACCCGCGAGCTCGGAGTCAAAGTGGCTATTGCTAACCATTCGATCACCGGGCTCGCCAAGTGATCAAGCATCAAGTAATCTTTTTTATATCGCTACGTTGACAAACAAGCATACATCCCACAAAGATGATCTTGACCTTGACCACGAACAATAGCTACAGCGGTCATAAATTCATAATTGATTTTAGTAATCCTTTATCTGTTACATGAAATAACTAATAATGCTAAAAGACAGTTTCGGATGTAGATTTAGCATGTCATTAGAAAGCGCCCTGCGGCTTCGCCTGCGTCATATTATTTTAATAAAAGTCTTAGTTTCCCATGGGAATAAGATATTTTTTTGGGATAAAAAGTAGCCTATGCTTCCAGACCTTATTAACTCCGTATGCCAAGAGGAGATGCTTTCTGCTCCTACTATTTTTTTCTGATTAAATTCGTTGTGAGTTCAAGGCAGCCGTAGTTTTACCCCCGGGACTGCAGTGGACTTCATTGTTGCCTTCTTTGGTGGTCGCCGCTGTTAATCGTGGCTACACAGGACACACAGTGGTGGGCCCCGTCTCGTATTTAATCCCGTATAAAAATCATATTATTCCATTGGTTATTTTCGACGTGAAAGAAGGACAAACAAACACACTTCCACTTTTATAATATTACATACCTACTAATCAAAGAGAGTGGTTTGTATTCAAATGAATATAAACCACTCTCTTTGATTAAATACTCGTGTATATATAATAGTGAGAAGTCACCAGAAATCTTTCTGTAGCTGATGTGATATCAGTGGGGGTGGCAAATGCATAATTCAATATTCCATGTGATTTTTTTTATATGAAACCGTGACCCACATGCTCGTTTGCTCCCAAACGAGCATGTGGGTCACGTGATAGAAAGCAATAACCCATGGCGATCAGCAACACCAAGGGGTCGCTGATCAGTTGTTTCTTTCCTATACTCCTTTCTTTCTTTCTTTCTGGTGACCTCACTCACTCGCAGGAACACAACAACCCTCAAGGGAATTGTTATTTGGCTGCGGTATTCTGTGAGGTGGAGGTACTTCCCCAATAGGGCAGCTTAAAAATACGCTATGCCCTACCTCTCTTTTCGCCAGAACCTCGTTTTGCCAGTCAGCAGGATGCACCGCTTGCCGGTGAGGTTGGCTTTTGTTCGAAGATGTTGATGAACCACTTACACCCCAAATATATGATGCAAACTTATTTATACTGGCTATCTTAAGATCGTTTCACTAGTAGTTGTGACTTTGACAGACACACTCAATACCTCGTAATCTAGTAGTATATGCTGCGTATTGCGTATCGCTTTGTATCAAGTGGATAGTATTTTTGAAGTGAAAGCTTCTTTAGCGACGTTGTGCACTTTTTGGGATGGGTAAAAAATGAACTCGCGTCAGGACACGTGGCCTCATCGAAAATTCGTAAGACGGAACCGGCGGCGCCGCGCCGGCTCGGCGTAGGAGAGGAAGTATTATCCCCCTCTCTTTCTACCGCGCGGTGAAAATGTATGCATGCTCCTGCTGTTTATTTTTAATGTAATATAAATTGTCATGTTTGTGTACGATAGAAATGAATATTGTATTTTACCACACAAATGATAGTACTTTTATACTGATAAATAAAGCAATTCGTGCAAAATTATTTCCTAACCATTCCAAAATATTCAAAAATACACAACGTTAATGTTCAAGTTTTCACTTCTGCCGGGCACTCCCGGAGTGCAACCCGTTTTTTTTTGCTATGCCGTCTCAGTTATACAAAAATATGTGGGTGGCGAAAATGGATTGGGAAAGGAGCTAATGTACTCTCATAACCGCAGCCCCTAATTCCCATGTTATCTTTATTGAAAAAACAACCTCATTCTTCAAGAAAAGAGTGGCGCTAGTATAACGGGCAATATGAATGGAACAAATAAATTTTAATAATTTACTGGTGCCATTGTCCCATTATTTACAATTATTGTTTCTGGAAAAGACAAAATAATTGTTATGTGGTTTGTTAATCCGACACTAAAGATAAGTTTGAGACAAGCATTCTTTTAACCTTGAGGTAAAAACGTGCGGTCTGAAAGGCCGCATCGGGTTGATTTGCTAGTTTATGCCTGCTTTGTACTTTTTCCACTTTGTGTTATCATTTAATGTCAGCATGATTCTTATCTTGAGAGTGGCAGAATATTGGAACTGTTAAGTAGGAGTTATGTTTGATTTATATAGTTATAATTTTAGATTTTGAAATATTGAGACTGAGACTATGTATAATTATGTAATCTCTAAATTATTATGTCACAAAAAGACTTTTCTTACATGAAGAATACAATTGTAAAATCCATCTTAATATTATAAACGTGAAATTGTGTAATGTCAGATAGCGCTTATTTCGTGTCGAAAAGAAAGGAGATTTTTTACTGGGGTAGTTTAACTTCTGGAGAATGGCAAACTACTATGTTAAATCAAATCTAATACTAGCTATGTTTCCATCTACCATACATTTAATGACGACATGAGGGCACTTGACACAATATTAAATAATAGCAAGAGTGAATGGCAAATGTTTTTAAATAAGATCGCAATTGACGTATTTATTACACGAGTTTATAATTTATTTTTTACTAGCGACCCGCCCCGGCTTCGCACGGGTGCAATGCTGATACTAAATGTACTACAGAAGGTCTTTGCGCTTTGTCCTATCCAGTCCTTCCCCAGTTATAGGCACACGCCGCCGGCTCCGCGGCCGGTACCGCCACAGCCGTTATGTCCCTGCATTTTAAATGTGTAATATCTTCTAAACTATTAATTTAAATTACATGCTGTGAAGGGCCATATTGATCTATATTAAATGCGCAATGTATTTAAGGTACTTAATTGGATAAGGATTAATTCTGTATTGCTTAAAATCGCTTCGTAAATAAGGCATTATTTCTTGTAAAAAGCAAAGGATAAAATAACGGTTATTGTGTGTTACCACTAAGAGATAGACATATACCATCGCGAACTTTTTTGTAGACCATTTTAAGGTGAACAATACTGTACTACATTATTTTGATCTATCTCGTTGGGTTCAGCCAGCGTTTGCAATGAAAGAGCAAAAAAATGTGTTTATTTACGACATCACATTAGAAACCTCTAAATTATCAGTGTTTTTCTACTATGTTATGCATATATTATACATATAAACTTTCCAGTTGAATCACTCTATCTATTAAAAAAAACCGCATCATAATCCGTTGCGTAGTTTCAAAGATTTAAGCATACAAAGGGACATAGGGACAGAGAAAGCGACTTTGTTTTATACTATGTAGTGAAATGCGTGTTTCGTGATAATAATATATCGAAACATTAAGAAAATATACAGTAAGTTTTATGATTTTTTTATATATCCAGTTGAATTTACTGCCATTATTAAAACCATTTGATAAAACCCTTGAAGCACTGTCAGGATCAATATTTGGTTTCAATATTTTGTATAGTTTAAATATAATTGAGTGAGATTTGTTGTTTTCATATTATTTATTTTTATTGGACTTATGTTTATTTAAAATATATTTGTTGAGAGTTGTTTAAAATTTAAGTTTCTAAAGAAAACATATCTAAAACAGCATTTCCTATTCAAATAGGTATGTTTAGCAGTTTAAAAATATTTTGTCCTTCTGGATTGAAAGGGTCTAATAGGCCCACATCAGTACTCAAAGGTTAAGTTACTAAGTAATAAACGGGTGTCGTATCTGTGGCCAATAACTGGTAGTAACTGTTCTGTGACGGAGGCGCGGTGCGTGAGTCACCTCGTTCATTGAGCGCTGGTCCATTGAGGCGCGCTTGCTTTTGCTTGCGCTCATTAGTTCATTCCTGCTCCGCCGGCCGGCCCTGCGCACACGCTCGCAGCGCGCGCACCGATCATAACACCGACGCACTGCCCACGACCTGTCGGCTCCCATCTCTAGATATAACGTGAGTTTAGCCTACGACTTCCGTTCGACGTAAACATAGGGTTTTTTAAACGCAACCTTATTTGTGTCGAAATCACAATTTTAGAACAGCGATATTTATTTTTTATTTAAGATTATTGTTATTTTTGTTACAGATGGAAAACTTCGTGAAATCACATTTTTGGGTCGTCACTGCGGCTTTTCTGACCGCTAGTGGTATCTACGCCGGCGCTGGAGTCAGCAACAGGAGGCCGTTCACTCCGAGCGACTCTATCCTCGATATTATCAACACCGAACATGTCGAAAAGTTATTAGCTGAACGACGGCGGGCTGAACAAGCCACGGCGTCCACCTACGTGCAAAGAAACGATCTCGGCGATGGAAGTGTTGAGACTGGGGCGGTGTCAGCCTCTGAACCAGAAGACAGTACGGGAATACCGCCCGGTGTCGATTTTAGAAAAATTCTCAAATCATCTAAAAACGCTGTCATAGTAACGCAAAGGGATTACCTCAGGGAGGATTGGTGTAAAACGGAGACTCTTATTCAGAAAATACGCGAACCGGGCTGTTTACCTGCTAGAGTGATAAACAAATTTTGTTACGGACAGTGCAATTCGTTTTACATACCGAAGGGGCCGCGACGTAGAGACGGCAACGATGAGCGCCCACCGCCGGCCTTTAAGTCTTGTTCATTTTGTAAACCTAGGAATATGACATTGATGACTGTGAAACTGCGGTGTCCAGGCCTCAATCCGCCATATAGACTTAAAAGGTTACAGAAGATCAAGCAGTGTAAGTGCATACCAGTGGGGGTGAATTGATTTTAGCCAAGTGACAAATCCTTCACCTTACAGGCGGTGTGACTGCCGTGGATTTCGACGAGAGTAGAGTTCACAGGAGCAGCAAGGCGTTAAAGCGATTCCGAGACAAAATGAGATGCATCGAGTGTTTGTATTGTGTTACCTAATATTTTGGTAAGTTACTTGTTAACCAGAATGCGAACTGTGCATGGACTGATTAAATAAATTCAGATCGCGTGCTCTCATACGTCAATAGAGATGACGTCATGTGATGCATATATTTATAAGATGTATAGAATTACTTTGATAATAGAGCGGCTTCGCCTGCAGGTCGTCAAGCTAAAGCTTTAATTGTTCGTAGCGAAACTAATTAGTGTACACTCAATAGATGGCCTTGCATTCTTTAAGGATTTAGTTTTAACATCAATGAAATAGGTGAATTTAATGATAAAGATTAGCCTACCGGGTACCAAGGCGGGCGTCTCATTAATATAATTTTGTTAACAGAATGTGTGATATTAGTTATAGGGGAAAATAATGAAGTATTGTATTCTTCACTAATCAAATCGATCAGATTCCGATGTGACTTTTGCCAAGTCAACAACTGACTCTATTTATTATTTATGACATAATAGTAGCTAAAACAAAATACGCTTAGTACATTTATTATTAATACTGTTTAAATCATGAACCATGAGCAATAAAATCGGGTTGGTTTTTTTTTGTATAATAAAATTCAATTGTTTGTACCTAAAAAAAGAATATTAGTTCAATATATCAAATTGTATAGAACATTGATCGAAAATAACTTTTATTATTTACTAACAATAATTGATTAGAATTCAGAATAGTTTGCCGTTTACCAACTCTATTCCATTGCTTATGTGTTTTAGTAGTTTCGTCATGTTATTCTTTTAATATGTAAAGATTGTAAATGAGTCAAAATGTAAGTATTAAGAATTATTTGAAACATACCATGATCTCTGTTTGCTCTCGAAATAATGCATTTGTACATTTTTTACGATTTGACATAATCATACCCACCACAAGTTGACCTTGTGTTTGGTTATTATGTATAAATATGTTTGGGTATATATTGATTATATCATACCTACATACGTTACACATATGAAGAGTAGAGGCAATGTCCTAATGAAAAGATTTTGAGAAAAAACACAGTTAAAAGTTCAGAAGTACTACAATTTATATTGAGATCAGCGTATGTAGTAACTTTTACTTTGCCTTTTTGGCGCCACCTGTTTAGTTCTTTTTTAAAGTTAGGGATTGAAAATTAAACTACCATAGATATAAAGATTTACTTCCAATAAAAATTTGATAAAATAAAAATTGTGACGTTCCCTGTTCTTTGTCTGTACCCTTCGTATAGTATATATATATATACTATATGTGAAATGATAGTTGTATGTTGATAAATAAATATAATAATGTAATGACAATGTGTTATTTGTATCTATACAGAAAATTGATGTCATTAATACGATATACCGATAATTAGATTTTGATGTAGGGTCTATGAACATAAGAAACCTCATGACATTGTAGAATGCAAATAAATAATTACAATTGGAATAATTAATTAATGATACTAGATTATTGCAATTAAAATCTAATTAGAAATTAAAATTATCATGTTAGTGTTTGTCAGAGATAGAATATAATACTTGTAAATAATTTAAAATGTGTTTTCTGTAGCTAATGTGGTATATTTTTTTTGTAATGTGTATTGTATGTATTGTTGTTGTTTATAATATGTAATTATAATGAAAGTGGCACTTTCGCGACGAGAAACAAAATAGCGTTTAGTGACGATGTTTTTTTATTATTATTGTATACAATACAATCTAACAAAAACTAACATGATAATTATGATTTTTTACTTCGTCCGTCACAGGATACCTAAGCCAATCAAGATATTTCGATTTAGTTCAGGAATATTTTCAATACCGGCGTAATTTTCAGTATTCCAAAATTATTTTATTTTAATATAACTTTTCTTTGTATTATTTTTGCAGTATTTTTTTGTTCTTTTAGACTGTAATATAATTATTTATTCGGAATATTATTTGCGACCATGTGTAATTAAATTAAGTATAGAATACATTCTGATTTCATGACAAAGAAATCTTGCCAATGTGTAAATCATTTGTTTAGATGTGAACCTCAATGTATTTTTTTACGAAAATACTACTGAGATTTTATATTAACTATTAATTCCAATTTAGTACTTAAAATTAAAAAAAATATGACATAAGAGTTGGCCATTGTTTTATCATCATAATCATCATCATCACCAGCCTGTGTCTATCCACTGAGCGACATACCTATTTGTTCTGAGTCTGGCAGTGACATTTATTTGCCTCTGTTAGGTAGTTATAGGGCAGAATTTGTGGCTAGGTTTGCAGATATGAAATACGTACGAGTGAGGATTATTTATTATTTATAAAATGAGAAAATGTACATATGATCCACGATTTAAACCATTGTCACCGATTAAAGGGTATGTGTGAGAATAAAATCATTTTGTTTGAAATTTCCTTTTGTTTTATTTTTATTTGCGAATAAATATATATTCCTATACAAATTACATAGCGCCACCTACCCCAACACTAAGTAAAGCTTTTACTATGAGTACTAGATAACTGATGTAACATTTAAATACGTTTGGGGTGTAAGTGGTTTATTATCAACTTTGAACCAAAGTCAACTTCACCTGCTCGTGGTGCACCCTGCTGACTGACAAACGAAGCTCTGGCGAAAATAGAGGTAGGGAGCGTAATTGTAAGCTACCCGAATGGGGAATGTACCTCCACCTCACAGAATACCGCAGCCAAATAACAATTCAATTGAGGGTTGTTGTGTTCCTGCGAGTGAGTGAGGTCACCAGAAAAGAAGGAGATGCTGCGTTGGCAGCGGGGGTGGCGGCGCGCAAGTGATACATTATGTTGCGAGCGTTAATACGGTTACGGTAACCGCTTTACATCAGGCTGACCATATGCTTGTCTGCCACCCGACGTAGTATAAAAAAAAACTTTTTTTTTGTGAACGTAGGTATATATTTTATACATGGGAAACACCTAGAGCGAGACAAACAGACGTGTTCATGCACACAAATATTTGTCTTGTGCGGGAATCGAACCTGCGACTTCAGAGTCAATGTGTCCATTGCTAACAATTCGACCATCGGGCTCGTCAAAAATTAAGTGACAGATACTATGTGACTAGAAAGAACGAACAGCATACTTCTGAGTTCTGCAGGGTAATAACACAGTATAAGTAACAGTACTACGTAGTAATAATGATGAAACAGTTTAATAAATAAATATTCTTGCATATACACTGCCAACTAGTCCAGAGAGGTTTTCTCCCACGTACTATCAAGCTGTGGAATGAACTGCATGTCGAGGTTTTCCCAAGAGACTACAGCATGGGATTCTTTACAGGGTCGGCGACGCGCGTATAATGCCCCTGGTAACAAGGGCGTCGCCAGCCGATGGCCCAGGGAGGGGCAAGTTGATATGGAGAATGAGAAAAGTATGAATTGTAGGTAAAGTCAAGAGCTCGTGAAGCTTTTCACTTACATCTACAGCGATTCTAATAATAACGGTACAGAGCCCAACGTAATATATAAAGCTTCACGAGAGACTTTACAATAAATAAAACTTATAAATAAATAGAATCTCTAGGCGTGGGCAGCTGCCCCTCCTGCTCCCCCTTGGCGACGCCCTTGCCTGGTAATGCAGACGTTCATAGGCTGCTGTAACTGTTTTGGTGCCCCTGACGTAATTGAGTAATATCCATCCAAACTTTCACGTTATAAGTACTAAGATAGATTGAAATAAAACACAGAAGACACTCATAAGTATTTATTAAATCTAGTGTATGTAAAGACATTGATATTTAAATTGCAACCACATTTAAAATAATTTCGTACATTTCTCATCGTTACACAATGAAAGTGCAAACATAAAGTATAATTTAGTACATAGAGTAGTTAAATATAAGTTCATTTACATGACTTTAAATTTCAGGAAATCACGGATGTTATTATTTAAATAAACCAACTTGCCTCAATGTTATAAATATTATAAAAATTGAAAATAACACCTCCCCAGCGTCTATACAACAGTAAATATTAAATTCGCCACCATCGCAAACTTTCCTGGTCTCTGCTGCTGCTCCAGCTGCTCCAGATCCTTTGGAAAGAGCAATCAACCCGTAATCGAGAGGTTGCGGGTTCGAATAGATAAGATCTAGGCGGGGGAGGTGAATTTTTCCATTTTAAAAATATTTATAAATACGGATTTTTTCAGAGTTTGTTTCTGAGAATCTTTGAAAATACAGTCATGTGTATGAACCTTTGTTTAAACAAATAAATCAAAAGTAAAAGTAATAATTGTTTATAATAGCTGAATTTTTCCATCAAGTGCATCTTGTCAAGTCTACCATAGAATACTCTAAAAATGTTATGATCTAGGGAGAGAGTAATGTTGCTCGTTTGATCAACCAATTACGGTTAGTCCACACAGTGCGATGCTGCGCCGCCCGGACGGATGCCACAAGGACGCCTAGGCGGACAGTACGGTGTGGCGTAGCGATTTTCGCAACGTTTACTACGGCTTGCCGCTCGGCAGCAGCAGTAGGTAGGATGCCGCCGCCGTAGTTGTGACGCACAATTTAGCTATTATTGTGAAATAACGTATGTCGCTTCTTCTGCTGTAAAATACGTCTATAACAGAGTGGCGGCGCCGATGCGGCGATACGTCGGCATTTCTATTTTCGTGCTATTGATTGCAAATCCGACATACTTATGTGTGGTTGAGCACTTTGTGATATGCCAATGAACTGTTGAAGATATCATAGCGGTGCCGTCCCCGCGCCGCCATGCCACTACAACGCACTGTGTGAACCAAACCTTAGCCATAATATCATGCTTTCATATCATTCGTAAATATTTAACTTTTATTTGATAAAATGTCTAATATACTGCTTTGTAGACGATAATCGATTATAAAAAGTACAATGCCTATTTTGCAGATCACAATTTTTGGAAATATACTTTGTCTGACGTAACTGAACACCTTTGATCATTCCGCATAATACATACTTAGTCCTAACTTTCAATTCAGATTTAAGGTTATGTAGCAGAATGTCATAACACTTGGCTCCAATCTAGGCTTGTTCTTTTTTTTTTTCATTAAGCACACAGTTGTTGACTTATTACGTTCGTCTCATAATATCTTGGGCTTTAAAAAATTTTGAGGCCTTTGGTTCAAAACATATAAAAGTAAAAACCGCATATGACTTATATCTAATGGAATACATAACACTATTATATAAGAGTACATAAGAGATACGATTACAAATGGGTATAATATCCTAATATCTATAGTCTCAGTGTGTGAAATTCAGGTTTTGACGGTTTTATATATCTGTATTCTATATTTTTTGACAAGAAAGAACGGTTTAGTAACAGTATATTTCGAATAATATCATAATACGTGTTCTGATATAATATTAGTTACTTATCTGATCTGATATAATATTAAGTAATTTAATATCTGTACTGATGGTTACAACGTATAAATAGCGATTTTATTAGCCAATTTTTTAAGTTAAAATATTTTGACTCAGAAACCTCAATTTCTCACAGCGAAACGGTCTATATATAAAATATGTACAACTACTCATTTTGCCGCTTTGTCGTTACTGTTGCCTTTAAATTACAAACTGCTCTCAAAAGCAATTGCGATATTTAATTAATCTATAAATTACTTGGTAAATGCCCTCTGGTTACCTTTGGTTACCTACTAATTAATTGGACTTTATGCCTCTTTATATATCTTCAATTATTTATAACACGCTACAATAATATTAATATATTTTTAATACACAATTAACAAAATTTCATTTCGTAATTGAAAAATATAAATTTCATAAATATTCAAATAACTTTTTTTTTAAATAAAACCAAACGTAATATTAGTTATTTGTCAACTATAAAACTTGATTGTAAGTACATTACCACTGTTCATTTTAGTCACGATTTTTTATCGTTCATTTCTTATAAGATAATTCGAAATATATACATGATAATAATGGAGTTTTAATTTAGAATTTATATGATTACATAAAAATATACAAATAAGAAACTTTCCAAAAAATCACAAATAAAAAGTCATTATAATAAAATGTCGTTCATAAAATGCAAATAACTGTAATCCGTCCAGAGATCTGAAAGATCGTTCTAGAAAATGTTATAGGATATCTTTGAAATTATTATGTTTAAATTATAAAAATTAAATTATTAAATTTAATAAAACATAGTAATTTATAAATAGTAATCTAACATATTAAAACTATTAAACATTGGCTGATTAACTCTGCAATTTACTTTTAATTATACACAATTTTAAGTGAATCATATTACATAGAAAAATAAATTCAATAATTTTCTTAACATTACGACATACATTAAGTTAATACAGGATATATTATTAATTAGTATTATAAATTAATGTGTATGTTATAATACACTTTTCACTATATAGTTTATACGTTTTCCTTCAGTCATATATTTATATATACAGTATTATTCTTACTTACATATTAAATGTCCTATACAAAAAAATACACTACATAAGACGAGGGATGAAAGATAATTAGTTACTAAAAGTAAACCCCTTATTACTTGTCATTATTATTTTTAAACAATTAAGAAAAAACAATTTACACTCCATATATTATATAAGTACAACACACCTTCTTTCCAAGAAATTAACAAGGTTAAACAATATGGAATTTCCTACGCCGTTGTCTTCAATTTCATCCTTCGTATTCCTTCGTTTTCATGCGAAACCTCTACGAAATTATTATTAGGAACATTAAATAGGTTCTTAACAGATTAGGTATGTAATAAACATATAAAGGACACACAAAAGCATATAAATACATGCTCATAAGCGTATAATATAACCTACTATGTTGACAAAAACATACGCAAACACTTTCAACTTGTATGTCTTTGTTGTGGGTTGTTCAAATGTTTGTAGCATAATATCTACATGTAATTATTGCTTGTGAAAATTGTAGACATAATACATAATAACATTTTTATAATAATAACAATATATTTAAAGAGGCAACGAAAGCCAATGTTATGTTTTATTTTATTATGGTATTACAAATATTTATTACGATGTTTGATTCATTAAATATTTTTTAATGAAAAGAAATATAAGTAAGTATATTTTCTTATATACAAAACAAGCAATCCAAACTTCAATGTAACTCTCCCATTTCTTGGTTATTTTATTTTTTATACAACGTTGGGTGGCAAATATATATAAGCCAATTGACGTGATGAAATTAAATTGTTTAATAGTAAGTACTGGATTTGATTATTTATATGAAAGTTTTAGAGTTTTTGTATTTGACCTATCTATGAGACATTTTTATACATAATAGTTGTATCAGTTATGGGTTTCTCTATTTCAGCCCCCTTACCACCATCTCATATTGCGACTCAATAACTGAATAGATTCCTTATTTATACCAATGAATAAGCGACTCTATTTCAAGTGCAATAGAATCGCTTATTCATTGCTATGAATAAGCAATCTATTCAATTATTGAGTCGCAATATGAGATGGTGGTAAGGGGGCAGATAGCACTTTT
The DNA here is from genome assembly GCA_937001555.2 of Hypsopygia costalis. Taxonomy (NCBI): domain Eukaryota; kingdom Metazoa; phylum Arthropoda; class Insecta; order Lepidoptera; family Pyralidae; genus Hypsopygia; species Hypsopygia costalis. The sequence goes on along the minus strand of OW443338.2, from coordinate 21,289,338 downwards.
GTAAGCTGATTTGATTTTAAAATGTTAGTTCTCTACATTTTAACGGCGTGTCGCTCAAATGTTTGTCTAATGATGCTCTCACAGTCACTCGTATTCGTCAAAAATCAGCATAGAGGCGTCGCGAGCCTTGATACTCTTTGCCTGAGCAGGTTTTAATTGCCCCTTGAGTGACTTCACACCGCTGAGGAAAAATGCACAGTAGTTCATACCCGAAGCAATACGTCTTTCGGAATACGAAGATGTTCGGGAGTCTATAATAATTTACCGCAAAATCTACTACTTTTAATTTTAAAAGAAACGGTTGAACTCCCGAAATCATACGCGTGTTGTTAACAATGTCAGAAATATCAGAATTATGTATTGTTTCGACTAGAAACTAGTATTCTGGATGACACAGCGACTACGTGAGAAATTGACACATTTTAGAAAAAAAAAATACAACAAACTCCAGATGCTTTTTAGTTTAGTAACATGTTAATTTGCTTTAAACAGTAAATATTGGTTGTCAGTAAATATTTCGGTCAATTTAATGTAGGTTAAGCCGTCGGTCCCGGCTGTTGTCATTAGATGACAGTCGTTATTAAGCCAAGTCAGTGGCCTTTAGGCGGCTTGAAAACACTGGCCTTGAGCAGCGATGTAGATGCTCTAAAACCCTTCAGTTGAGGGGAGACCCATATCCCAGCAGTGGGATGAGTAACACGACGACATATCAAAAAATTGCGCAGGTAAACATGAAAACTACGAACTAGGTACTACCAGCTAAAGAGAATAGCAGAGATGATAGTAAAGTAAGACAGTCTTAGAAGAGTTAAGAAGAGATTTTGTGTACTTTGCGCAATTTTTTTGATATTTCTGTTGGCACAAAATGTACACATGAAATACGTATATAAAAATGCTATTAAGATTTACGAAGTAGCAATGGAGATAATAATGTTAACGAGCCCGGTGGTCGAATGGTTAGCAATGGCTTTGACTCCGAGGTCGCGGGTTCGATCCCCGTACAAGACAAATATTTGTGTGCATGAACATGTCTGTTTGTCTTGGTCTGGGTATTTTGTATGTATTTAAGTATTGTTTCAGTTATCTAGTACCTATAGTACAAGCTGTGCTTCTTTTGGGACTAGATGGTCTTGTGTAATTTTTTCAGGAATATTTATTTATAAAAGAATCTGATGTGTTGACAGACAAGTTGATTCAGTAATAGTAAGTAATGTTTGAAATACAAAGAACATTTAAGTCTTATTCTAAAATTACAAAATGATATCATAAGAGATATACTTTTGTTCGTTCAACCCTCGCAAATCAAAATCTTTGGTCTTGCTGCGTTCACTGGATTGCCACGTGGCTATTACGAACTAAACTTATAGCTAGAATACAAATAGTCTTTGAGACATAATTATAACGACATTTTAAACCTTACTCTACGTAACTTTATATTTATTCTTGGGTATTCCGTATGATCAAGTTATATATGTAATAAAATTAACATTGAAACCTTATAATGAAATATATATTCTAATATTACAATATACTCGTAGATCTTCTTCCAGCATGTTTTAAACTAAGTTAACCTATAACTTATTTTCTTATTGTAGATCTGTCGCACATGTCACATTCTAATTTTATATTCTGAGTATGAAATATTAGGCAATTTGATCTACACTCCTTTCGTGCTTCCGCCACCAATTAGTTCATGTAAACTTCTGCCGGCCGGCACCAACCCACTACCGTTAGTTGTTGCATGTGACTGCTGTGGCTGCTAGAATGCCATGTGGCTGTTAGAACAGCATGCAACCACTAACAGTAGTGAGTAGGTGCCGGCAGATAGTAGTTTGCATGAACTAATTGGTGGCGGAAGCACGCAAAGTAGTGTAGATCACATTGCCTGTAAATTTAAACTTCCGCAAAATAACACCAGAATCAATTAACTATACGAAATATTACTTATTGTATGCTATTGTATGATTAATGTAAGCAAGTAATATTATACACAAGCAACTAATAATATTTCCTGTCTCCAGTCACTAGTTATTTAATTAATTACTAAGAGGTGATGCTGGTTTCGGGGAGCTTTTCCACTTACGGGGTATCTTATCGACGGCGATACAATAAAATTCGCTGTGGACGTCATCGACTCTCACTTTTGGCTTAATAATATGTTAGACAGAATCTTAAACTAGGTTTCTACTCCCAATTCTTTCAGTTCAAATACTTTTTTGAGTCATTACCATGTCACAAGTGAATTCTACTGTATATTTATTATTTTAGGTACTCTCCCGAAACTATTATTTTTTAATTGTTTAATAGCTCTTTACGTAACCACGAAAACACGGAAATTTATTTAAATTAAATATTAGAATATTTCTGATAAATAAAGGATCAGATGTAGAGGCAGAGTTCTTAATACAGTACATATGACGTATGTCACGTTTCTGTCTCCGTGATCTTCATCATCCATTGAGGGTTTTTTTTGTAACAAACGGAGAGATTTATGTAAGTTTTATAACAAAACTATATATAGTATTATTATTTTTTCTTTATAATTCTGCGAATAGCTCTCGAACAAATCGTGACGTCACAGAAATAATGTAGTAGTTGGATCCACACATCTAGGACTTTTCGCTAGAGGTTAAGTCAGCTGTACCGTATTACGGTTTGGCGCTAGTAGTGAAGAAACCGCGATTTCGAACTGCCATTTCCATATCATTGCATTAGTTCCAATTTTGTCCACTTTCAGAAATAACTTGGGCAAACTGTGAGGTATGATGTGCAAAATTAATACTGTGATATCACATACTTTTCGTAGCTGAAGTTTAAATTTTCAATTTGACATATATAACGAAAAATTAATAATACCTAATTATGGTTTTATTATGTAATATTTTTAATTGTGTCTTTCAACCTAGTTCCTATGCTTTAGAAGTATCTGTTTTTCCAATTTATTAATGCCAAAATTTATTTGTCTATAGGGGTGGTATAAGCGGTGGAGATTACTTTCCGTCAGATGACACACATACTTACGCTTATGCCTCGCTTACAAATTGTTTAATACAATTTATGTTAAATAATAATATTATTAGAGCAGCAATGATGATGGATGATTTTGATTATGACGCGTCAATGTGAATCAAACACCCGTTTTTAATACATATTAATTACATACATTAAATTCATAAGTCATAAAAAATCCGTTCTTAATAAATCATAATTATGTACTTTTTATCAATTACATATATATTTTTTGAATAAATATTATGTTATTATTTGAGTCAATATCATATTTAAAAAAAGTTAGATGTATAGTTGTATTATATTAAATTATTATGAAAATTGAAATAAACAAAATTATTTGAGGAAAATCATGTAACTAGTTTTCAAAGGCCTTGTTTTCAGAAATAAGCAAGCGTAATGGAATCAGTTAAGCTGTTAAACAACTAAATAATTTAATTTCGAGACAGTACATTGCACTTACATTTATCCTATAATGAGGCTAATCTTGGCTTATTTTAATATCCATAGATTACAATTACATCTGTCACAGTATAATCTGACGAGGTTTGCCACGGTAACTATACTTAATGCATTGATTGTAATTCAATATAAATTATCATTTCATTAAATTACATTCATGATATTATTATTACTTATTTCTATTATTTTCCCTTTAGTTCATTTCTTTTCAAATTTACATTTACAACTATATGACTATGTACTAATAAACCGTGAAACATGATTATGATACAAGTAGATGTAATATGAACTTGATGATATTGAAATTACTTTGACTTACTTACTAAAATGCGCCATTGATTTATTATTTGTAAGTAAATATAAAAAAACGGATTATAATAACACAATCTCTTCACAGAATATATTGAGCAAACATAAATATTTTGCGACATAAAAAAATTTACATAAAAAGTTGTTCACATGGCGTGAGGTATCGTGGTTTACTGGTATAGATCACGCAGCGAGAGTTGAAGTGAGTGGTAAAGGAATGCGCAGGAGGCGCAGTGAGTGACCCATCTAATGCCGCTCGTTGTTTGCGGATATAATAGTTTTTGTTTTTTTAGACATCAAAGTGTCCCAGTTTGTCAACGGTGGTAATATATGCACTACTTAGTATGTTCATGGAGATAATAGACAATAACTGGTTAACTTTGAATACACCAGTCCGGACTCGGATGATACTAATGATAAATTTTCCTTGATGCATGGTAAATGTAAGCTGCCTTGGATACTCAAATCTAACTGAGAGTGTATTGTAGCCTCGCTTCACGCATGGTATAGCTAAGAGCAGAACATACTTGGAAATCACAATTCGACTGTAATTCTTAATACGTACAGCATAGGAACGGTACAAAGGGTGAAGTGTCAAGGTTGATGTGCTCTTCATTGTTCTATGTATTACTATCTACTATGTAGGTACTTTAGTAGAGTGAGCTCCACGAAGAGTATTTGTTCCATGCCTAGCGTCACAATACACTTGATTCCGTATCTCGATGAGTCGTAAAAGGTCCAAGATCGTCCAGCGAGAGCTACGCTCGCACACTGTTAAATTTGTATATATGGCACTGTCATATTTAATATCGTATTGTTCAATGTGTATGTGACTGTTTACATATATCTACATAGAACCCATTGACATGGCAGAAAGAGTTCGTAATTCGTCTCAATTCACGCTGCGTGAAATATGTACCTACAATAAGCATAGCATCCAATGAAGATTACCCAGAATATTTTTGTCTTGTATAAGTTATATCGCCCAATATTTGTGCTGATGTAAAAACGTAAAAAAAAATACATAACTTTATGGGAATGATAGTTTGATTAGGGACTTATATAATAAACTTACAATGACCTGACTATTATTATTAGATGTAATATATATTTAGGGGAGACCCGTATCCCAGCATGGATGATAAAATGTATATTACATTCAATTCGATCTACTCTACTTTGCGTATTTCCGCCACCAACATGGCGCAAAGTAGTGTAGATCAAATTGCCTATGAATTTGACTTTCACAAATTGATCTACTCTATTTTGCGCACTTCCGCCACCAACACGGCGCAAAGTAGTGTAGATCAAGTTGCCTGTAAATTTGACTTTCACAAGTTGATCTACTCTATTTTGCGCACTTCCGCCACCAACATGGCGCAAAGTAGTGTAGATCAAATTGCCTGTGAATTTGACTTTCACAAGTTGATCTACTCTACTTTGCGCACTTCCGCCACCAACACGGCGCAAAGTAGTGTAGATCAAGTTGCCTGTAAATTTGACTTTCGCAAAATAATACCTGAATCAATTAACTATTTAAATAACATTAATTAATTTACTAAACTTTTATAATCATAAAACGAACTAGAAGAAGTTGAAACGAAATGTACACACAACTTTCAAGATAACACATTATTTTTAAATGGGCGATACAGTCATATACATAAAAACCACAATTACAATCTACGATATATATTTGAGTTTTCAGTAACCTATTTGCAACAGTATAAAATGAATTATTGCTACCTAGAATGCCCTTTGCCTTAATTAATTATTTGCCTGAATTTTATCCTCTTGATGTACACTTTGCTACGATAGTTACGATACTAATTTAGGCTAAGTGCATAGTGCCGACAATGTGGCGACGGCAAAGTCTATATGCTGTCGCATTTCGTATACAAGATCTGCGGGTGGCTGCGACAGCAGCGACAGACGTTTTAACATGAACATTTTGTAAAAGCTACGATGTATAGAATGCGACACTTTCGTGACTTTACGCCGTGACATTATCGGAACTATATACTTAATGCGATGACTTAGTGTTATACTTATGTATGCCAATACTCGTTACGACACTACTTTCACGGGATATTGTTTTTTTTTTTCCAAAAGTTGATGATGATATCCTACAATAAAGAATGTATGAAATACATATAGTAAAAAAATATTTGGCAATAAAATAATTTAAATAAGTATAACTATTAAACTTAACTATAAATATATTAAATTATGTTCTAAATGAAAAAACACAAAGTCCTTTCTTTCGCCATATTTTTTTTATACCACTAAGTTGGCAAACAGGCATAGGGTCCGCCTGATAGAAAGCAGTTACCGCATCCTGTGAACGTATATTATAAGCCAGTATCTATCCATTGCTGGATAGGGGCCTTCCCTAATGCTTGCCACCATATGCGATCCTCAACTTTTGGCGTCCACCCGCTTCCAGCCGCTTTTATAGGTCTTCGGTCGATCTTGGAGCAACGATTGTTGCGCTATATTTATATATAATATATGACTATAATATATTTCCTATTCAATTTATGGGAAAGTTTCCGTCAATTTGGTATATATACATAATATATTATTCATTGTCTTATAATTTAATGTGTATTTATGGATAAATTTATACTAAAATCTCATTTAGGACTATCTTAGTCTAGTATTATATGAGAGCACCTACGACTAATTCTTATCTTAATTTTCCTTATTTTTAATGGAAGTATTATAATGTAGTAGGTATCCGTTCCTAGCCATGGTTTTATATGTACACTTATGATATAATTATATATTTATTATCTGTAATTTAGTAAATTTCAAGTAGACTTTTTTTATGTGGTGGAAGTCGGTAGGTACGACTAGGGCCTAGGTGACTCTGATTTATATTCTATGTTTTTGTGATTTATTGTTATTATATATAGATATTTAGTAATTATGTACAATCTGACCGAATAGGTAAATTTATAACAGAAATTGCTATATTTGGTGGGTCATTCACCACGTGTGATGCTAATTTAGTCATTATATATTTTTAGGTTTACAGTATAATATATAATTATAATTAATATACTTACATTAAATTATTGTTATTATAAGGTTACCTATTTATACGCGCCTAAAACATATCTCTCTGCATAATTTGTGGAAAGATAATTTAATAAGATACATATCGGGATTATTAGAGATACAAGGTTAATCTTTAGGTAAGTTTAATATGTATGAGGAGCTCGATGGTCTAATTGAAATCTAATCGAATTGCGCGTGTCTAATCGAAAAACGCAAGTTAAGCAACGTAGACCGCAGCCTGTCTATAGATGGGTTTATTTATCTCGAGCTCTTCCGTGCTTCTGAGAGCAGTTAAGTCGTCGGTCCCGGCTGTTGTCATTAGATGATAGTCATTAAGCCAAGTCAGTGGCCTTAGGGCGGTTTGAAAACACTGGCCTCCGTCAACCCGCATTCGAGCAGCGCGGTGGAATTTGCTCTAAACCCCTTCGATTGAGGGGAGACCTGTATCCCAACAGTGGTATGATTGTAGGTTGATGCCGAAGTTAAATGAACGAGTGAGTTAGGTGTTAGACAAAATTCAATGTAATATAAGAATTTGCGGAGTGAAGCCCTGTCATTTGAATTAGTAGGACCAGTTGAGTGTGTAAGGTTCTTTTTTTTTGTTTAACAATAGTGTAGTTCATCTCCAATTGTATTTCTTAGAAGTTATATTTGGCTCTCATGTTCATAATTAGACATACCAAACATATCCGATGAAAATTCATAAAGTATTCACAAGTAAGTTGAGTTGTACGCTAATTGGGCCTACTCTGCAAACAATTTCTGACTCACTCATTCTATAGCAATACTCACTACTATTTTTAATTATGTGTAGTAACTTCACAAGTACGTTGGTACGTTGTTGTTTGCCATGGTTATTAATTCTAAAGCACGAATAACTTCCTAAAAGATAACGTATGTTGGATATTTGGTACTACTGCATTGAGGTGGCAAAATTAATCGGAAAGCGCGAGTGGTGCGGGGAGCGACCCGTCTGATCTGATTGGCTATTTCAAGAAAGTCCTTTACATCTAGTCATTCCGTAATTAAGATATCAAAGTGCTCCCATTTTTTTGTGATTATCGCCACAACTAAAGCTTCCGCGTGCAATCTTAGGTTATAATGAAAGGGCGGAGTCTGTCGCCCAGTAAACCAACCAAGCAACAAGACCTTTACCCTGATCAGTATTGCACTTAGTAAACCAAGCAGGCACTCAACCGGATCAGTAGCAGGTTTTTGCAGTTGTTCAGTATAAACTGAACAATCATAGTCTAATTAAGTATACCAGTAGCGTTGTTCACAGGTCTAATTTCTGGCCGACACTAAATACGACTCGTGATCTGAGTTACATCAATGAATTTTCACTGATGTGTTGTGACTTTAAGCTTCCCCGCACGTTGGATCTCTTTAAGGGGTTAGGTACTGTGTTCCAGAACTACTATATTAGTATTATAAACTTTTTTTTTGCATTTTTTTTTTGTTTAATATATTATATCCTTTAATCTTAAGTCCTGTTTAACATCCGCGAGAATATGCCAAAATCACATATGTACATTTAATGAAAACTTAGTCTTCTTTTAAGTACTTCGTTACTTCATTTTTAAGTACATCTTTAATTCATTTCTTAATTAACTATATCTATTCATTTCCTATGAACTGACATCGACATTTCAATATTTTATTTTATGTATAAAAATACGATATAAATATATTTACTCTGTAATATTTTTCTGACTAGATATTTACAGACTACTCGTTTGACTAGAGTGACTCGTCGCCTATCCGCGGCTTGTACGCCTGTCGGACTCTTAATATTAAACTAATCGCAATCTATCAATATACCGGGAACATTATTTATGACCTAAGATTATAATATATATGACTAGAGTTATAAAGCCAAAATTAAAATAGTCCAGAGTAAAAATCAGGCATAATACAAAATAATAATACACCAATATTATATATTTTAACATTTTTAGAATGAAATTATAGTTAATAAATTAAGGGGTTAACGTGAATATGGTTATAATTTAATAATCAATTCTGTTACTTTATTAATTATGATAATTTAGAAGAATGACTCATTATAATTAATCAATACTTGTAATTAAAGTGTAGTAAAACTTCAGTTTCTATATAATCTCGACTTCAAAGTTTAATTAAAACGTGTTTACATCGTAATTCGAAATGTTGTTGTGTAATTAATATTAATCAATGAAAAGAATCAAGTATATAATTTTCAGATAATTCATAATTCAAATTATAGAATTGGCCTTCAGATTTAATCATAACTATTTTTAAATAAATTTAGAATGTAAACAACAAAATTATTTGATACTAAATATGTAAATAAAACATTAACCTGTAAAATATAAATACATATGTTAATAATTTATATATGTTTTATATATTTTTAACTTAACTGTGCATATTACACAAATTCTAAGGAAGACATCCATTGGGGGTGACGCTTAATTAAAATATACTTTATCCATATACTTATATCTAATTTTTTTTGGTTCTCATAACGTAACGTATTTTATATAGCAGATATAAAAAATTCATTTAACTTAAAGAAAATATATAGGAGAATAATCAATAAATATATTATTACATTATTTATCCTGATTAAGAAAGCCAAAATTCAAAGTGGAAGTCCCCAATTCCGTATACAAATCTCTCATCTTTCCCTTTTTCCTTCCCCTTTTCCCTATAAAAAAAAAGCATTTTCTCACCGATTTAATTATGTACTCTATATCATCATTCAATTTCAAATTTTGCTTTGATTAAGTCTATGATAAAATAATGAAGAATCAGGCCGTATACAAGACCGACATCAGAATTATTAATTACCGTCCTTTAGCATTTTGTGTTTGTAAGTCTACTCAGATGTTACAAAGTTACCTACAGCGGACGCTTTACGCGCTTTGCCTTTCATCTCTTTGGATCTTTGGATTTCAGGTCTAAAATGATGTACGTAGGTTAATTTCTCCTTAATAAATCGTAATTTCTTCTAGGTAGTCATAGATTTGCCCCTGTATTTGTAATAACCTTCTGTTCACTGACTTTGACAGTCGCGGCTGATAATCCTTGTTACATAGGAGAAATACTGGTGAGAATGCGCGCTAGGTCTGTTTCTTTGCTTTAGGCTAGTACAGTCAAATTTCTTATCCTGGAGTGTGGTATGTTAATTGTTCCATTGGTTAGCATATTACGATTTCAAATAGGTGCAATAGATTATTCTCAAATGAGACTAAATAGTATTATTAGGTAATGTTGTAGGTACATTATGTAATCTGCTACAATGTAGAAATAAATGCAAAGAATATAAAGCATTTCTTGCCAATCTTCCTTCCTTTGGGTTACCCGAGAATTTTTTTTACGGATTGCCAGTTTTATCATTGGGTGATGTATCAAAGTCGTGGTCAAATGAACATGCTCGAATTCGTTGCCCTTGAATGATGGTGTAACACAAGGCTGTGTGTTGTCCCCTACTTTATTCCTTCTGCATATCAATGACTTATTAAATGTGCGCAATGTTCATTCTTATGCAGCTGATAGTACGGTAGATGCTTGATACACTGGTCAATTCAAGTATTTCTCGAAGCAAACTTGTGTCCGAAATTGAGACAACACTTGAACAGATCTCGAATCACAATTCGACACCTTCGCTCACAATACTCCAGTATCGAATGAATTTAGTCCAATTAAATGCCCCAAAGACACAATTATGCAAAAAATTCTCAGTTTGTCGTAGGTAGCTCTGCGATTAGAGGGCAACTCCTTTACGTTGCTCCTGGAATCAGAATCCTAGGTAGTATATTATGTACATATCTCACAAGTTTCAGTTTCGTGGTCACATGGAGTACGAAACCAAATTGGCTTATAAAATTGGTGTGATCAGTAAAGCAAGACGTTATTTTACACCACGACATCGCGTTCAGCTGTATAAGGCCCAGGTACAGCCACACATGGAATAGTGTTCACATCTATGGGCTGGTGCGATTCAGTACCTGCTTGCTCCATTTGACCGCATACAACTTAGAGCGATTCGAACTGCCGGTAACCGAGTGTATTTCTGATCGACTAGACTCGTTACTCGCAGAGACGTTGCCATAGTCTGTGTGCTTTACAAATTATACCACGAGGAGTGCCCGAATGAGATGTTGAATTTAATACCAGCCGCTGAGTTCCACTATCGTACCACTCGCATTATACGCTTCTATTTCCATAAAGCTGGTAACGCTTTTGTTGTCAAAGATGTCCATAAGCTGTGGTGATCGCTTACCCTCAGGTAACTCAGATGACCGTTTCCCCCCATCTATTATAAAAAAAAATCGTTTTAGTTCCCAAAAAGTATCCACCCATAGTAGGGCTTAAACGCCACGTTATGAGAATTTTTGTGTTCAGTTTTTTCGCACGACATATAATTATGTACATCTCTACTCGTATTATGTCGTAATCATCGTCTTCGTGGTTATTTTTACATAGTACTTATACATAGCATGTTTTATATACTTATTTACTATCAATTTTCTCATATTAGACGACATGTATGTTAGCTATATAATCATATGTTAATTATAAGATGATTAGGTAAGTATGTTATATTCCCTAAGTATATCTACTCACCTAAAATAGTAAACTGCAACTTCGCTACCGGATGTACAATATGTAGGTAGTGAAATTGTATTTTACTTTTTCATTTACATATAATTATAGAAGTCCGATTTGGATAATTCTTTTTTTTTTACAATATTTACTTACTTTACTACTGCCTCCTGTAGCGTGACGAGTCTATTATTAATTAGTAAAATACATGGTAAATACAAACAATATAATAGTGACAGGGTAAAATGAGATACCTAAAGTATTTTATCGTATGCCACCATCTATTTCGTTCCGCCATTAATTTATACGGAGAAATTTAGGTAATAATTTTGTTCTCATTGCCGATTTTTTTTATTTTTATAATTTGCTATTTTAATGCATTAAAGAGAAAAAAAATTATGTAACGCTTGAGTTGTTTTTTTTATTTATAATAAAATTTTTATAGTACATATAGAGCACTAAATTAAGAAATCGCTTTACATAGCATGGCGGCACTACACTATCGTTCAAACAGTCGAACTTGACTGCAACTCACGAGCGATTAAAAGATAAACTCTATATACATATTATTATTCATATAAAGTTTCTATATAAATATTATTATGTATATAGAGTTTCACTTTAAAACAAAATCAAATATTCACATCGCATTGGACGATCGTGTAGTACCAGCAACATAAGTATAGACCGTTCATAGATCAATGATATTATATTTGTACTTAAAAGACAATTCCCCTTACCACCAACTCTTATTGCGATTCAATAACTGAATTGAATGCTTATTCATACCTATGAATAACTGAATAGAATGCTTATTCATTGATATGAATAAGCATTCTATTCAGTTGTTGAATCGCAATAAGAGTTGGTGGTAAGGGGGAAAATGATCTTATTGGTATACTTAATACATTGATACTCGTAAGAACGGCCTTACCTAGCTCCAGTTCACCATTTCCTTAATTGTTGTTTTGGCAGTCGCATTGGGTGTACATATCCTTTAGGCCGCTGGTGGGATAGCGGCATGTAGCCAATAGTTAATTAAATTTAGTTAGGCTAAATTAAGTTGGCTGCGAAACATGAATTGATAATAATAAAGATAATTAAAACGTAGCAAATTGCCTCAAAATCATTTAGTTGGAGCATTAATTATTCAGGGATTATGGGTGTAAGTAAATTTGCCATTCTCATTAAAAATATATGGTTGCATTATTTATAGTAGATAATATTTTTAAATTTAAGTCTACGCTAATTTTATTCAGGTTCATACTTCACACTGACTAGATAACTTGTATTATTTACAATAATTCCCTGTCACGAGTGTTCATTATATTATTTATACATAATTAATTAATGTCCGTAGAAGGCTCATATATGTAATATTAGATACAATTTGCGTTATAATGAGTTAATACAGTCATATATAAATGCGCATATTTACATCTAACAAAATTCACAGCGTCGACGTTATTCTGTAACGTAAAAAATAAATCTTAAAACAATTAAAATATCAGTTTTTGATACAAAAAAAGGCACATTGAGAATGAGAAAAAGGAAGATTTTTTTGACACGTTTTTATTAACTTCACCTGTGTGTTTACTTGTCAGTTTGTACCGACTTCTCTGAACTTTATTTTGACCCACTTGTAACGGTCAGATTTAATAGAAACTTTGTATAATTATCAAGGACCGATGACAATACAATAATTTGATAAGTTTACTTAATTATCCTGGTAAGGATCGTCAGGATTAATTATACTATAAATTTCCTCTTCATTTAGCGTTTGATTGTAATCAGTTGCATTCGGCGTGCCTCATTTGGTCATCTCTGAATCTTGTGCTACGTTAGAAGTATATTTCAAGAAATCTTTTTACCACAGTTGTTTTCAAGAACTTGTTCCATATTACGTAGCCATCCCTAGCACTCCTTTGTATATAAAAGTTGTCAAACTAGGCCACAAAGTCATAAACAGATATTAACTGAGTGATGTCCCATAACACAGTTGATCTGTGCAATAATCTGCAAACGAGCATGTGGGTAACCTGGTGGAAAGCAATCACCACCGCCCATGGAGATCAGCAACACCAAGGGTTCGCCGATGGATTGCCCGCCTTTTAAGGGAAATATAGACTCTGTTCTTGAAGGCTCCCATGTTGTATTGTTCAGAAATACCGCTGTGGGAAGTTGATTAATAAATGAATTCTGAGACTGTTTATTTTATTTCTTCCACTGAAATTTCCCCTCGATCACTGTTCACGCTAGAGTCGCACCGTTGAATTTTCCTTGCATATTATCTTATAAGGATTTAATTTATGTAATAAATATTTCAGGAATATTAAACCAATCATTGACAAGAAGTTTTCTCGAGTTCTTGCTCCATACTGAATAGATAACTATTATTTACTCATTCGAAAGAAAGTGAAAGAAAGAAAGACTTTCAAATGTTTTCACAAATAACTTTTAATGATTATTAAATATTTCTTAATTTTTTCTCAATGTGCCATTTTTTATTGTCTTATTATAGTCATAATAATTATTATACATAATAGCTACGTTATATTGTACAACATAGTTTTATAATTTTAGTTACCACTACATATTGAATGTATCTTGTCATAGTATTTTTTGTTAATTACAAATTTAATAATAATACCTATGTAGTAGTAGAGCGATCCTTTCACTGCACTTCTAGCAAACATAAATTTGCTAGAAGAAAATGTACATTACGTCGTAGCAACCTTATATACCCATTTTTAATTATAATGACTACTTATGACTAGACTAGATATGAATACTATAGAAATAACTAATGTTCCGCTTGATAACTGTTCTCGTTTTGTTCCAAAAAGATAGGAAAACCCACTTTTTGAGAACAATTTATTAGTCAGAGAGTTTTTAGAATGAATTTTTTTTTTTTTTGTAGAGTTCTTAGAGAAAATTGGAATACTTAGGTAACCCTACGACCCTAATTACTTCGCAATCACTTCCTAGAGAATATATAATAGTGATACTGATGAAGAAGTTGAAATAATAGCCCAGATTTCATTGTTATTATGGCTTTAGTTGATATGAAAGCCTTTAGTCAGATCATTAAGGTCATCATCAGCCCGTATCTACCCACTGCTGGATATAAGTCTTCCCCGATGCTTTCCACTAAATACGATCCTCCGCCTTTAGAAACATTAAGATCACCGTTAAAATTAGTCAGAAAAATAAAAAAACAAAAAAGAAACCCAGCAGAGGTACGAAATTCTTTAAAATTGTTGTTTACCAAAATACCCCTTTACTCGCAAACCAGTCTGATATAAGTAACAAAATATTGTCAGAAGCTTGATCTTATCCCTACCATATCAAAAATACTTTCCAAGCGTTAAATGTGGTTGCAACATAATTTCTATTACATTTAAACACGTACAATAAATTACCAAAGAATAGCTCACTTTAAGTATGCTCTCTTTTAGCTCTTAGGCGACATTTATAAACTAATTACTTAGATAATTGTGTACTTAGGACACGTTAATACATGTTAAAATCAAAACCTTTCTTGGCCGCTATTGGCAGGCGCTCACCCAGCAAGTATGGATTCTGAAATATACACGAAAATATAAATAATTGAAAAGAAAAAAAAACATTATAGTCACTAATAACTTTTAAACTTTCGCGTTGCATGATTTATGAAATATAAGAACGGGAATTAACGCGATCATGCATAAGGGTATTTACATACCTCTATTTTTGCATGACGTTTCGACCAGCCTCACTAAGGGGGGAGGAAGATTCAAAAATCCTCAAAAATGCTTGACGTAATTAATGGATGCCCCCTTAGGAGTAAGTCGATGAGCGAAATGAAATAAGTAAAACCTTTTTATTTCTTTTTTTATTCATCCATCATCATTATCATCATCACCAGCCTGTATCTACTCACTACTGGATATAAGCCCCCCAATTTTTCACCAAATACGATACTCCGTCTTCCGCATCAAGCAGCTTTCTTAAGTTCATCAGGCCATCTAGAAGGAGGGCGTCTAACGCTTCGTCGTCCTACGCGCGTCTTTTTTATATTAACCACTAATAAAATCTTGTTTAAAAAAAAAATGTGGTTTATTCTTGTTTGTTTAAGAGAGGTAGGGAGAGACTGGGGAATGTACCTCCACCTCACAGAATACCGCAGCCAAATAACAATTCCCTTGAGGGTTGTTGTGTTCCTACGAGTGAGTGAGGTCACCAGAAAGGAAGGAGATGCTGCGTCAGCAGGGGGGGGGGGGGCGAGCGATATTTTACGTTGCTAGCGTTAATATGGCTACCGCTTCACATCAGGCGGGCCGTATGCTTGTCTGCCACCCGTTGTAGTATATAAAAAAAAACTTTTGTATACTTACATCAGGCTTGTATTTTTTGGCAACAAGACTTTTGTGGTGTTCAGGGAAGCGCATGTCCAGTTCCGAGCCTGAGTCGGGCGGGCAACTGAACATGTGCTCTCCGTCGCACATACACCGCTGGGAGAGCTGGTACTCCCTGCTAAAGGCTGCTGTATTCTCGAACTCCGTGATGCAGCCTTGTTCTTCTATAGTAACACAAATGCTTTATTAAGTAGAATACCTTTCAGGTCATCGTCAACCCCTCACGCCCACTGCTAGGATATGGGTCTCCCCTCAATTGAAAAGGTTTAGAGCATACTCCACAACGCTGCTCAATTGGGGGCTGGCGGACGCCAGTGTTTTCAAGCCGCCTACAGGCCACTGACTTGGCATAACGACTGTCATCTATAATGATTACAGACAGAAACAACGGCTATACCTGCCCTCCGTAGCACAGAGGAGCTGGAGATAAATAAACCCATCCATGGTCAGGCTGCGGTCGACGTTGCTTAACTTGCGTGTTCGATTAGACTGACACATGCAACGACGTCACCGAGCTCCTCCTTGTGGTGTATGTATGTATGTCATCTTTTTATTATACCACAAAACAAAGTATACAAATAAATTAAACAGTAGAAAGGCGGTCTTATCTCTCGAAGAGATCTCTTCCACCCAACCGTAGAGTGTTTGAAAGGATTCTCGGCGTGGAAAGTTTATTTTTTGGTGGTGTGAGTGGTTAAATAACATTGAGCTAAAGCCAGCGTCGCTTGTACGTGGTGCACCATACTGATTAGCCAACGGAGATCTGGCAAAAAAGAAATATACAGCGTCTTCATAAACAGCCCGATTGGCAGAGTAACTCCATCATACAAGGGGTGGCGACGCACGAGCGATATTTTATGTTGCCAGCGTTTAAATATTACAATAACCACTTTGCATCAGGCGAGCCGTATGCTTGTGTGCCATTTTTTTTTATTCCTGGACAAATTACACATCTAGTCCCAAACTGCGACCTCGCAGACAAAGTAGCCGTTGCTACTCATTCGGCAACCGGATGCATAAACTCCATCATACGAGGGGTGGTGACCCACCTCGTAACCATTTTACATCAGGCGAGCCGTATGATTGTCTGCGATGATGTTTAGTACAAAAAGTCTAAACTCTGTTAAAGCTTATAAATATATATATTTAAACTAGCTGACCCGGCAAACGTTGTTTTGCCATTTTAGGGGTATAAAAAATAGATGTTGGCCGATTCTCAGACCTACCCGATATGCACACAAAATTTCATCAAAATCGGTCAAGCCGTTTCGGAGGAGTATGGCAACGAAAACTGTGACACGAGAATTTTATATATTAGATATAGTTGTCTTGGCCAACTTGCCAGATAAATATTGTTTGAAAAATGCAAAAATTCACCTGCCACCAAAAAAAGGTGGGGTTTGAACCCACGACCTCTCGATGACCGGTCGAGTGCTCTTCCAACTGAGCTACCAGGAAGGTTTGTGTTGCTGACGAATTTTTGCATCTTATATTCTACTGCGTGAGTCACAGTGTGGCGTTAATAGGTTGATGACGCCACACTGTGACTCACGCAGTAGAATATAAGATGCAAAAATTCTGTTAAAGCTGATAAAACTCATGCTCAATAAATTTATAACCAGCGTTCAATAAAGAAACGATTCTAAAATGGCAGTGCAAATCATTCTCCTACAAGCATTAATTTCTCTGTGTGTAGCTATTATGTGTGAATGTACACGAATAATGTGTATTTTCATAGAATGCGATTTCAATTCGTCTCTTGATTGACACGGCGTTACAGTTTTAGCAAAGTACGTACAGCGTCTGCCCTAGTTTTAGTCACATTCGTATCTAACCATACACGTATCGTTCGTGTAGTTGCGCTTTCAATGTTTTTTTTTTATATGAGAAGGGGCAAACGAGCATGTGGATCACCTGATGGAAAGCCATCACCACTGCCCATGGAGATCAGCAACATCAAGGGGTCACCGATGCGTTGCCAGCCTATACTCTTTCCGTTCTTTCTTTCTGGTGACCTCACTCATTCGCAGGAACACAACAACCCTGAAGGAATTGCTATTTGGCTGCAGTATTCTGTGAGGCAGAGGTATTTCCCCAGTTGTGCAACTTAAAAATACGCTATGCTCTACCACTCTTTTCACCAGAGCCTGGTTTGTCAGTCAGCAGGGTGCATAATATGCAGGTGAGGTTGGCTTTGGTTCAAAGATGTTTATAAACAACTTACACCCCCAACAACGTAAGAATTAATTTAACTCTTCAACATTCGTGAAAATAACAAAATAGTCTAGTTATTGTTACCATAAGAGTTATCTTTATGAATAAGTCATCATGATTATCAGCCCATACGAGTATCTAGGTACTCACTGCTATATCGTGATGGTCCACCACACATTGCCACCACTGTACATGTGTAGCCAGGATGAACAGCGGCGACCACCAAAAAAGGCAATGAACAATGACGTCCATTGCAGTCCCGGAGGTAAGACTACAACTGCCTTAGAACACACAGGGAATTAAATCAGAAGAAATTAGCAGGAGTAGGAATCTTTTGGAATTTGTCTTCCCCTCTTAGCAATGTGAGAGACAGCAATATGGCAAATAAGGCATTCCCACCCGCTGCTATATATAGGCTTTCCCCAGTGCTTTCCAGCGTATGCTTTTCACATCTGACCGCTTCCAGCACAAACAACACTTCATTGCCCCATAGGCAGCTTCCACTCCAAGACATTCCTCCTCCATCTGCCATCGCCGATTCGACAGTATAATTATGAAACTTACCGGTATATCCAACAGGACACGGGTTGGGTGGATTGCAGTAAGCGGGTAGAACGGCGTCCGACTTAACCATTTGCCTGTTGGGTACGATGCCTGATGGCTGAAGCCGCTGTTCCCCTTCACCAGCCCCGCCCGTCATGTACTGATGGCCCCACAGTGAGCTAAGTTTTATCCACAGAAAAAAAAAACAATTAGTTTTATTAAAATTATTATATTTTATCAAAAATCCTCGTTGGATAAAACTGATAGACCAGTTTTTGGCATACTGTACTTAGTTAAAATGGTGTCCTAAAATCACTATGAAAACTCCCTGTAAACGATTGTTAAATCCATTTGGCATGTGTACTATTATGAAACTACATCTGATGACCAAATCTCGTAATTACTTTATGATAGCAGAACAAAAGTTGACCGAACCGAGATTGAATTGTGAATTGACTAAAAATTATACTTGATATCATTAATTAATTATTGTCAATTCTAATTGTTAGCAAAATTATATTTTTACTTTGTGTTTAATTATATAATTTCAGATATTATAATTTTAATTAGTTTTTGTTATTTCCGTTTCTTTTTTTGTTTGTATATATAGTTAGTCATATTTAGTATTTATTTCAGTTATAAATTTAACTGAGATTATATAATTCGAAATTTGAAAAAAAAAATGAATTGAAAACAAGAGTAAAAAATCGTATTCGAAACAAGCTTTTTAGTTAATAAAAATAAAACTAAAAAGGTTACTGTCTTTCGCCTTTCATTTGATAGACATACGAGTATCATAGGGGTAAATATGAAAATTTTATACGGCCATTTTACGGTGGCAGCCATATTGGATTAAAAATAGCAGCATTCTGGTAATCATGCATTATCACGAAAACCTATAAATGACTTTGAAATTTCGGTTCAATCGGCCACTGGTTAGTGCGTCAAATTCAGCTTGCAAGATTTGATTGCTGAAGGATAATTCTCGTAATTAATGTAGTCATAATCCAGTTCCGATTAAGTCTCGATATCATCATGTCAAATTTGCAGTGGGAATATCGAAATATGGCCGAAAATTGAACAAACTAAGAATGTTATTTAACCAACAATAAGAATTGGTAATAATTAATTAATGAAATCAAGTATTACATATCAAGTCATAGTTCAATCTCGATTCGAATCTCGACTCGAGAACTTTCATTCCGCGATCGTAAAATAATTACGAGAATTGGCCCTTAGATACCGCGGTGAAACTAAATAAAAGTTTGTAAAATTATATGTCCGTGTGAAAAACACCCGATGCTGAGGTCCACCCCTGCAATACGTAAACTCTGACCTTGAGTACGTAAGTTCTATGTTATTGTTATACCTAAAAATACATACCTGTGTTGTAGATACTCTTGGTCGCGAAGGCTGGGGTTCGGATTGCCTTCGATTAGCGAGTCGTAGTCCAGCTGTTCGTTCTCCAGCTCCTTGTTGGCTCGAGCCATCAAAGCCAGGTGGCGGTCGCTCGGGGAAAATTCGAGGTAGCTTGAACCAACGTCGCTGAGTTCTTTGCCCATTCGCTCGACAACTTCACGAAGCAATGACTCGGTTAATATGTGGTCCTGCGAAATAGTTTTGTTGTTATCATCACCGTTATCAGGCTTTATATCCATTATAGTATTGTGACATCCTTATATTATACGAAAAAACGAATTGTCAAGTAATCTATTATAAATATATAGACTCACTAGTGAATCAAAACTCCTGAATAAAAAAAGTAATAAAAATACATTTAAAATTTTTCCTTACCTTTTCCCCGATAGAACCATGGGGGATAAAGCCCATCGTTCCTACCACGCCTATCACCAAAACAAGCAATTCTTGTCGGCCCATAGCGGATCTGTAATAAAGAAATATATATGCTAAATATATAACTTCTTACAGTATCAGAATACTGAGTACAGCTAAGCACTAAGTGAGGTCTTCTATCAAAAATGTATAAAAGCCAGTATATTTCATATATTTTTTTTATTTTGAGAAAAAATGATCATATCTTCTGCCCTTTAGGGGTATAATTAGTTCATAAACATCTTTGAATTATAGCCAACCTCACCCGCACGTGGTGCACCCTGCTGACAGACAAACGAGGCTCTGGCGAAAAGAGAGGTAGGGCATAGTGTATTTTTTAAGCTAACCGATTGGGGAAGTACCTCCACCTCACAGAATACGAATATTCTATTAAAGTATGTCCGCGTTTCTCGAAATGGAGTTTCTTAATCGTAGTCTAGAAAAGTTAATCGATGTATCAGTGCCAATAAGTTTGAGAAACTCTGATGTATGACATCACCTAACATTTTTTTCTTTATATGAGAGGCAAACGAGTATGTGGATCACCTGATGGAAAGCAATCACCACCGCCCATGGAGATCAGCAACACCAAGGGGTCGTCGCCGATCCGCTGCCCGCCTCTACCCCGTCCTTCCTGGTGACTTCACTCATTCGCAGGAGCACAAAACTCTAAAGGGAATTGTTATTTGGCTGCGTTTTTTTGTAAGGTGGAAGTACTACCCCAGTCGGACAGCTTACAAATACGCTGTAACCTACCTCGCTTTCTCTTGATAGACTTTGTAGACATATTGATAGTAATAAAGTACAGGCACTGTTTATTCAAATTTATATATTAATACGCGAAGCAAAAACTTTCTATCCCTTTTTATGAAAATTACGCGGATGAAAATTGGCACGCTTATAGTTTTAATGTATTTTACACTAAATCAATAAAAAAAAAACGGTTGCACTCCGGGAGTGCCGGCAGAAGTGAAAACTTGAACGTGAATGTTGTGCATTTTTGAATATTTTGGAATGGTTAGGGAATAATTTCGCACGAATTGTTTTATTTATCAATATAAAAGTACTATCATTTATGTGATAAAATACAATATTCATTTATTGCGCAATCGTACTCAAACATCACAATTTATATTCCATTAAAAATAAACAGCAGGAGCAGGCATTCATTTTAGCCGCGCGGTTGAAAGAGAGGGTGATATTACTTCCTCTCCTACGTAGTACGAGAGTATACCGCCACCGCCACCGCGCGGTCTACTCTCCCTCCGTCTTACGAATTTTCGATCAGGTCACGTGTCCTGATGCGAGTTTAACATTTTTTACCCATTCCAAAAAGTGCACAACGCCGCTAACTTCAAAAACATTATACACTTCAGCAACTGGGTCTTCTACAAGTATTCACTTCAAAAACATTACAAACACTACCGTTTATTTGACACACACACACGCATAGGTTTATTTGACACATATAAGTATACTCTTTTGTGTATTATTAAAGTCATAATTTAAATAATGGGGTGTAAGTGGTTCATCAACACCTTTGAACCAAAGCCAACTTCACCTGCACGCGGTGCATCCTGCTGACTGACAAACGAAGCTCTGGCGAAAAGAGAGGTAGTGAGCGTAACTGTAAGCTACCCGACTGGGGAATGTATATATAATGTACCTTACAGAATACCGCAGCCAAATAACAATTCCCTTGAGGGTTGTTGTGTTCCTGCGAGTGAGTGAGGTCACCAGAAAGGAAGGAGATGCTGAGTTGGCAGCGAGGGTGGCGGCGCGCGAGCGATATTTTATGTTGCGAGCGTTAATATGGCTTCGGCAACCGCTTCACATCAGGCGGATCGTAGGTCGTACCCGACGTAGTATAAAAAAAAAATGGTCGAATTTGGACCAGTGAGTGACCACTAGTAAATTTGATTACGTGGAAAAGAACAAGTGCTTTGTCAATAACAGAATGCTTACAATTAGACATCATGGTAACCATACTCGTAGCAACTGAATTATTTGACCAACCGAAATCATAATTGGCAAATGACGTGGATCAATCAAATGAAACATGACATAACATTATTGTCTGATGTTTTTGTAAATAAAAAAATCGAGCGCGCCTCCATTGTGCGGGCCCATGTGGGCGTGCGATTAAGATGATATCAAAACGGCGTGTCATTCGGCGTATCGGCGTCCTTTGATCGCGGAGCGTCAAACTTGGAGGTGCGTCATTAAATTAATTATTTTCTAATTCATTTGATTAAATACTATGCGACATGGTAGCGGAAAAGATGACATCGTGATTTACGGTCACTATGTAGATTGAAGATATGTGTCGGCGTTGTCAAAGGGCATAATGCGACCCTTGCCGCCAGGCATAGCGGTAGTTATGGCAGGCGTTCGTCCTTCTGTAATAGCCCAGTTTCTATTGTAGTCTGCCAGATCATATTCATAGCCCATTTAATATCCAACACATTTAGCAATAGTCCTAATGCCTGCCGAGACCTGCGGTATAGCGCGCAATTGACATACGTGGGGCATTTTTTAAATTTTTTTGTATCTTCAATGTCTGTAGCTGGCCACTTACAATAAAATAATGAAAAGACAATTATGGAATTCGAAAATGGAACTTTTTGGGAACATGTGCCTTTTTAATTTGCGAGACTGTCATTTGCTTTTCATTGTGGCGTCCTTTTGAAAAATGTGTACCGATATCACAGCTCGCTTTTGGATCAAGTCACAAGATGCATGCTGGACTAGGTGCTCTCGCCCATAGGTGACAACAGTACTCATGCGGCCGTACTTGAGCTTTGTAAAGCAGAAAAGGCCCGCGAATTGAAGTAGGTACTGCTGCGCTCGGTTGGGCACACCTAGTTTTTTCGACGCCAGCTTGACCTTCCCCTTCGTTCAGTTTCGTGACAACGAAACTGAACACCACTGGAGACTTGAACTCCAAGAATCCCAATACTCTTGGCGATAGTGGTGTGTTTTGGAATTGAGAAGACGCAGCTAATGGGGTTTTTAACCGACTCTAAAAAAGGAGGAGGTTCACAATTCGGCTGTATTTTTTTTTTAAATGTTTGTTACTTAATTACTCCGTGATGTATGAACCGAGTTGTAAAAAAAAAAAATATTTGAAAGAGTATACTTCCAGTTTGTTCCCATATTTTTTTCATCATCATCATCTTGTATCTACCGACTGTTAGGTTTGTTATTTCATTACTCCGTCATTTATAAACCGATTTGAAAAAAACTTTTTTTATTTGAAAGATTGCTTCCAGATTGCTCCCATATTTTTTTCATCATCATCGTCAGCCTGTATCTACATACATAAATGTAGAGTAATCTTTGGAGTCGGTTTTTTTTGTTAAAATTATCTTAGCGGTTTAACGCGCATACTTGTGTCTTAGTGGGGTTGAATTGGACTAAGTTCTGTCGCCCCCAATCTGACACTCTATTCACAGTGCACTCGATTTCCGGCACAAGTTTAGTTTAGCTGTTTTGTGCACGTTTTTGTACTTTGGCAATTTGAAAACACGGGTCACCACCAACCCGCAGTTGAGCAGTATGCTCAACTGTGACAGGGTGGTGGAACCCCGTATGGCAATAGTGGAACGAATATGAAATGAAATGAAAATAAACTTTATTTCAAACTAGCTGCCCGCCCCGGCTTCGCACGGGTAGAAAGTGGTATTTTAGTTTCCTCGCAATTTTTTAATCTTTTCTCTGAATAAAAACCTTCTAATAAAAATATGAAAATAAAAATTAGCAGAATTGGTCGAGCCGTTCTCGAGTTTTGCGCTTAGCAATGGTTTTGTCTTCACGGAACATCTCCACTAACACTTGAACTTTATAGTATGATATTAAAGTTCAAATTGACTATAATAGATAAAGTTCAGATAGACTTTTCAGGCAATTTTTCTCTGTGTAAGAACCATCCTCGTACTTCAAGGAATATTCTAAATAAAGAATTAGCGAAATCGGTTCAGGTTCTCGAGAGATTAGCTTAGCAACACATTCAGTGATTCATTTTTATATTATAGAGATAATTTATTTTTACATAAGGTTTCCTTTTAAGTAAAATAATATACCTATGGTAGAAAAACCTTCTTTATTTGCAGTAGGCAATTAAATTATTTGCAATTCCTAAGAATTGAAATAGAAAGAACAAAAAGAAGAAAAATCTTGAACATAGTAAACATGGATGCGTAATACAAATGACAAAAATAAATCATACAACTTTAATGTAGATTAAATATTTAAGTATCCATAGTTTGCCAGAATAAATGCGTGTATGCATGTGTGAGGATGAGTATGTGTGTGTGTGACTATATAGTTAGAGGACAGATATTTGGGTTTGGGAAGTTGAGTTGATAACGGCGTAAATAAATAAACTGCGCATCTGTGTCTTTTAAATTATCAGCAATCCATATGCCGTAAGCGTAGCGTAGTAACGTAGTAGTCGCATAGATATTTATTCGTATGATTTTGTTCCTCTTAATCATTGAATCACACTCATCTAAAACGTTTCGCGTTTTAGATGACCGACTACGATCGAGCCATTATTAAATATTCCTGTCCCGAACTCTTATTTCTATACTAAATCCTTCAGTGTACATGCAGCGAGTCTTCGGAACTGGCTCCCATTGGATGTCAAAATGTCACAAACTCTTTCTGGAATTAAATCGGGCGTGAGGAAGTATGTACCTACTTGATTAGCACTCCTGAAATTTTATGTTAGTAATATTTTCTTTTTGGATTAATTTATTTATATATCCTGGATGGATGTCTTTTAACGTTTGTGATATCTAGATGTCTATATCTATTTTGAAATTTTAAAGCACTTCTGTTTTCGTAATAAATATTCTTCGAAGTATCTTCTTAATATTATTATTTTTTCGTTTTACTACCTACAATGAGTTCTAAGATATCACCAAATTATAAATATCATATATCCTTTCAGGTTTTCCATGGTTGACTGGAAGAAATCCCTAATGGGATCAGTCCGCCATTGTACAATAAAGTTTTTACTATACACACGTCTTGAAGTACAAGTTTCGTATTTGTACCTCGAGAAAATGCTTTAGTGTATACTCACCTTTAAAGTCAAGTCAAACTTACAATAGTATGGTGTCAATGGCGTGCTGGAAAAGGTGACATAACATCAACTGAGCATCAAGTAGGTACTTGTAACTGAATATTCAGTAAACTTTCGCAGTATTTCAAAACCCATCTGCCACCGATAAAGTCTAAAACATGCGCACATTGTCTCGTAAAACTGAAGAGTTACCGTTTAGTGTAAATCAATGATGTTATAAACACTATAGATATGGCATATCCATACTAAGTTGCGTCAGAAAATGGTTCCCGTTGCCTGGGATATCTGTGACTATTGCTATTCTTATCATCTAGGCGCATTAATATGTTTGCTATCTCTTTCCCTCGCTGAGTATGTAATCGGCGCAATGGCGTCATTTTTTGTTTCTTGTAAAAAATATGAAACTAACGACAATAGATCGCTATATATTCATCAAATATTATTGTGTAATACTTTAGTGTGAAATTGGGTCCATTGGTCTTTATTTAATTTAACAAATTGTGCATTTTGTAATAAACAAAATGAAAATACTTTATTTACATAATTTTAAATATTAGTATGGTTTAAACTTAGTACAAATCTGAGTGCTATTTTAATCTATAATTTAATTTAATAATTGCAGTTAATACAGAAGACGCCATTTTTACGTATTTCAATAAATTTTCACAAACGCGAGTTTCGACGGCTTGTTTTTATGCGAATTAAATGAGGTAATAGACAGTTTGCTCACTTTTTTGACGCTTGTGTCATATCTATAACATTTACAACATCGTTGGTATAAACATTTGAAGTGCAAGAAATCCTTAGTAATATCATTTCAATGCAAACGGAGGTTGCTAAGTGCTAGATAACACACCGGTTCCCGCTGCTTTGAATATAATAAACACAGCCAGGCGGGATCCAAGACTATACTCTGACCATTCACTAACGTTCATTCAAGCTTTCTACGGCCACAGATTATATTGGAGACGAGATATGTTTTGCAGTCAATTTATATTGTTAGCAAAACATCTTTTAGTTATTTAGTGACATCATACCAAGGGAGGTATCCCTGGCCACGTCATATAAATGCCACGATGTTAATGTCTACTATTATTACATAAATTAAACAAACGTTTTGTGTCACTATAATGATCAGCTTAACAATAACTTTAGCAAATGAAACGTTGTCATACAAAGATTTGATAATCGTTAGTTGTCAAAGTGAAAAATAGGTGAAACGTTGGTTGGCAAGTGATTAATCGGCGAAAAGGCAGGGTATCCTTGATTATTAACATACTTGTGATGAAGCTGTTACTAGGTTACAAGTACATAAGTTGTTGTTATAAGAATGAACAATCTATTAAAAAAACTAATAAGTATTCCTGGACAAATAACACATCCATCTAGTCCCAAACTAAGCAAAGTTTGTACTTTAGATCACTGGTAATATACTTAAATACTTTTTTTTGTGAATACACGCATATGACATGTTTGTGCACATAAATATTGTCTTGTGCAAGGATCGAACCTACTACTTCATAGCCATTCGACTAACTCTTTCATAAACTGGTGCTCATAACAAGCGAGGAAGCATTTCTCACCGCGAGCACTCGGCCCCCTATGAGGAAGCACTACCTTACTATAAGATCGATATTGTTCATATTTTATGTAACACGACCAGTGCCTAGTACAAGTTCTTTATTAGTAACAAATAGTCAATACTATGGTCCTTATTTAAGGCTATTTGTTTCGAAATTGTCAGTATATATATAGAATATGTATTTCGTATTATTTGGTTATTAAAATCAAACGAATTTAAAATTAACTTTGTATTACTAATTCTGTTTACGACGACATTATGTGATGTGGGGAAATTGGATGATTTAAATTCCATGACCAAATTTACGTACAGTGAATGAGTCAAAGGTACAGTCCAATTAGTACAAATACCCACCGCATATTACGTTTACTACTAATTATAATCCAAATTCATAAAAGGAAATGGTGGCTGAATAACTGATTGATTTATCAACGCACAGTTAAAACCTCTAGACGGATCGTATATCTACAGTACTATGATGTAGATTATTAATACTTTAGGCATTCGCTATTTTTCCGTATATTCAGCATTCATTCACATGAGAACCATTCCATATATTTAGGGTTGCCATCCGTCCAGGTTTCCCCGGATTTGTCGTAGTTTGGAAGGCGTTCGGGGAGCCTCCGGACGAGGTTTCATTTGTAGTCCTTGATTAAAAGATTTAAATTACTACCGCCCGCTCCATGCTGCGAATAATCGACTTGTCATAGAATAAATAAATATTACTAGTACTAAAAACATTGATGACATGTCCGGGTTTTATGCTTCAAAATCCGGAGTTTTCAGGCTTCTTGTCCTGGTTGCCAGCATTTAGAGAGGCAACCCTACATATGTTATAAATTATAATTATACGTTACAATAAAATTAAATCGGATGGTCATAGTGTGAGTGTCGAGTATATGAGAAAATAGTATTCATAGAAAATTCCAATCGATTAGTCGCCGTGAGATCATATATTATCCAAATCGCTTCAACGACTATACGATATCGGTACGATATCGGTACGATATCGGTACGATATCGGTACGATATCGTATCCGTTGAACATTTACGGAAATCTGAACATCGGATCGACTTCAACTTATGTAGGTAGGGTACCCCCTATTCTCAATGAGCTCCAACTCAATTCTCCTCGTTATTTAATACAGATACCTAATACGTATTAGCGAGTAAACAATAACAAGTGACTACTATTTTATGACCTAGCGAACCATGTGGTAAACTGCTCATTAGTATTGCTTTCGCGTAGATGCGTTTAGGTCCGGGATCGAACGAAACCAATATGTCACTGCTATTTTTACTTGCGCTATGTCCTGTAACGTATTGTTTGAGATAAACGATCAAAATTACTACTTATTGACGTATACTTCGGGTATTTTTCTTCCTAATCGGTAATCGCGTCACGTCAAAATGTATTGTTATACATGTAGTAGACAAAGAGTAAATCATCTCTGTACAAACCGAAATTTACGCACTACTCCTATTCAGAAATAGGTATACATGGCATATGACGCTTTCTCCGGTTTATAAGGCGTTTTTCCAGGCCTTCAAAAAATAAAACTTATGAAGTTCATTCCCGTTGCATATTACTGTCTCTTACATTGTTAAGAGGGGAAGTCAAATTCCAAAAGCTTCTTACTTCTACTAATTTCTTTTGATTAAATTCTTTGTGAGTTCCAAGGCAGCCGTAGTTTTACCCCAGAACTGCAATGAACTTTACATTATTCATTGCCTTTTTTGGTAATCGCCACTGTTAATCTTGGCTGCACAGGCAGGTACCCTTCTCTCTTCCCTAAGCATACAAAAATATTTTTTTTTCCGTCCGCTTTAACAACCCCATTCAGAGACAGGTTACAGTCGACGTTGCTTAACTCGCGTGCTCGATTAGATTGAAATGCGAAGGACACTATCGAGCCCCTCATGCACATGCCTACATAAAAATAAAAACCGGCCAAGTACGAGTCGGACTCTTGCACGAAGGGTTCCGTACCATTTTCTACAAAAACGGCAAAAAAAATCACGTTTGTTGTATGGGAGCCCCCCTTAAATATTTGTTTTATTTTTATTTAAATATTTATTTTTAAAGTGAATACATAACTAAATATTATGTGAGTATTTCATGTATCTACCTATTGCCGTTATCAATTGCGAGCAAAAACCAGCAAAAAAATCACGTTTGTTGTATGAGAGCCCCCTTAAATAGTTTATTTATTTTGTTTTTTAGTATTTGTTGTTAACTATACATCATCTGTGAAAATTTCAACTGTCTAACTATCACGGTTCATGAGATACAGCCTGGTGACAGACGGACGACGGAGCCTTAGTAATAGGGTTCCTTTTTACCCTTTGGGTACGGAACCCTAACAAATGCATAATGTAGTTGGATTTGCCTACCTAATAATATTTAAAAGCGAGTAATTTTAAAAATAAATATGTTACAAGGTTATATGAATTAAATTTTCATGCAAAAAGGTAATTCATTACAAGTCACGTTAGGACTAACCTTTTCAGTATTTACTTTCGTTTGTGATTAGAATATATGAAACAATTTCATAATCACGGGTGGGGTATGAATTTTAATATTGTAGTTACATCAGGCACTCACGCATAGGCTAAATCGGATTATGACATAATTATAAAAATACTTTTTATTTTTTTTAGTAATTAGCCGTTTTAATAAATATCTTTGTGCTAATTTGCATGAATCATTATGATGCAAAATGTTGGTGAGGGCCCATATCCAACAGTGGGTAGATACAGGCTACAGGTGCTTTAGTTTTAAAGATCGTGATGAGCCACCAACACAACTTTACAGAATGTATTCTTTAAAAAACCGGCCAAGTGCGAGTTGGACTCGCGCACAAAGGGTTCCGTAACATTATCTATAAAAACGGCAAAAAAATCACGTTTGTTGTATGGGAGCCCCCTTAAATATTTGTTGTTGTTGTAAAATCTTTATTGTACAAAATAAATTACATAAACATGGTGATAAAAGAGTTACATGTACAATGGCGGACTTATCCCATAAGGGATCTCTTCCAGTCAACCATTCAATGAGTATTTAAAATAACATAAAATTTGTGCGAAAGCTTGTGTACAATCTGAATATACAATTTTTTTTTTATTTTTATTTATTAATTTGTTTATATATTATTTATTTGTTTATATATTATTTATATATTAATTTGTTTTATTTTTATTTAATTATTTATTTTAAAGTTAATACGCAACTAAATATTATGTGAGTATTTCAAACGTCTACCTATTGCCGTTATCAAATGCGAAAAAACCGAGCAAAAAAAATACGTTTGTTGTATGGGAGCCCCCTTAAATATTTATTTTATTCCATTTTTTAGTATTTGTTGTTATAGCGGCAACAGAAATAAATCATGTGAAAATTTCAACTGTCTAACTATCACGATTCTTGAGATATATCCTGGTGATAGGCGGACGGACGGACGGACGGACAGCGGAGCCTTAGTAATAGGGTTCCTTTTCATCCTTTGGGTACGGAACCCTAAAAAAGATAAGATATATGTTTTTTTGGTAGGAGTCTTAAGTAAGCACGATGCTCTTTTTCCCGCCACCCTTATTTAATTTCCAGGTAATCTATTTCCGAATGATCGATGTAGCTCTCCGCGCGCCGAACTACCTGGGGAATGTACTCTCAATAATTTTATAATGTTTTGGAATATTTTTGCTACTTTTCGGCTCTTATTTTTTTTTATTATTAAGAAGGGCGAATTGTTCGTAGGTAATCATTAAATTTTTATGTTCATAAATTAAAATTTAAATAATTCTTTGACTGTTAAAAATAACTCCTCTTTTTATCGATTAACAACTTGCAGTTATAGGTTTTCAGTAGTTTTAAGGTGTTTAGTACATGGCAGTAGCGCTTCACTTGACTAGCTATCTGTTAAGCTATGTGTAAGCGACTCTATTCCATTTGAAATAGAGTCGCTTATTCATTGGTATGAATAAGCATTCTATTCAGTTATTGAATCGCATGAGATGGTGGTAAGAGGGCTGTGTTTACAAGCCGCCCAAAGGCTTACTGACTTATCTTAAGGACTGTTATCTGGTGGTAATAGCCGGGGCCGACGTCTTAACGTGTCCTCCGAAGCACGGAGCAATTCGAGATAAATGAACCCATCCATGATGATGACAGGCTACGATCGATTAGGCTGACACGCGTAACCACACCATATTATGTGTGCCCAAAAATAATCCACAAACATGCATGTAAAACATACGGCGCTGTAATACATAGGTAATGTCGCAAGATAATCATAATAGCTCACTCAGAATATAAAGACGTGTACGCACGTACGAACAAATTAGTTACTTTTAATGATTCGCGATAACTTTGTTCACATGCGTTTACTGCTAACGATCGTAGAAAGTTGTGTTCGTAAAATAGATAGAGATGTATAAATGTGGCAATCCAAATATTACGTTCTGTATGGACGATGTACAGAGAAATTTGAACGCGGAAACACATTGTAAACATGAACTTCGAACACGAACATGTTCGTATGGGCGTAAATTTGTTGTTACGTTTATTAAAAATCGTTCAAACAAGTACAAAATTGGATCGCCGATGAACATTTTTTCAAACATAATGTTCGATGTTTGTTAGCGGCACTCATATGCATTTTGGGGTGTAAGTGGTTCATCAACATCTTTGAACTAAAGCCAACTTCACCTGCACGCGGTGCACCCTGCTAACTGACAAACGAAGCTCTGGCGAAAAGAGAGGTAGGGAGCGTAATTGTAAGCTACCCGACTGGGGAATGTACCTCCACCTCACAGAATACCGCAGCCAAATAACGGTTCCCTTGAGGGTTGTTGTGTTCCTGCGAGTGAGTGAGGTCACCAGAAAGGAAGGAGATGCTGCGATGGTAGCGGGGGTGGCGGGGGTGGCGGCGCGCGAGCGATATTTTATGTTGCGAGCGTTAATATGGCTACGGTAACCGCTTCACATCAGGCGGGCCGTATGCTTGTCTGCAACCAAACGTAGTATAAAAAAAAAAAAAAAAAAAAAAAAAAAAAATAGAAAGTTTTTACGTAATTATCATATAACTCAACTTTGACCGTGCCTCCGAAGTTGAAGCCGATTCCCATTGGATTCTTTTGATTGCGAAAATCAAACTTCAGCTTATATTTATGGTACATATGTTTGGATTAGCAAGTAAAAACCCTGGAGCTCTACCAACTTAACTGAAGATGTTAATCAATAACTTAAACGTAAGACCTATTTTTCGAATCAAAATATTCGATGGTAATCGGTTTCAGCTTCGGCGGTAGGGCCCCAGTTCTCGATGAAACGATACTACTGATGTATTGATGCTTTTCCTTGATAATATGTTGGTCGTAAAGTATCTTTTTAGTAAGTAAGTAATTTTATGACCTCTACGCACGTTGGCGCTTGGCTTCACTCGGCCAACTAGGCGAGCGACACCGAGTGAAGATAAGGCAAAGCCAATAGGCTGTCTACATGTTGGCGCTTGCCATCACTCGGCAACGCTCGGCCAACGTGTATAGCCGTCTTTACATAGGTTTCGAAGTATCGGTATATGTTTACGATACCTTAAGAACAACAAACAAAAACCCTTAGAAAAGTTTAATGTAACGTTGTACACCCACCGTGAGCCGCTCCAGGATATATCAATGGAACAATATACCCATGAGCAGGTCTCGGCAGGCATAGGCACTATTGCAAATGTGTATTATTGTTTTCAATCTAGTCTTGAAATCACAAGAAAAAAGTGGACATTACAAAAACATGTTAAAACTGTCATACACATATGTTAAGTACCTATCTAGTGAATGTTATTCGCCCAAGAGTTGCAAAAAATACGCTAATACGAGAGAATCGATATCTGTACGTATTGATTAGCAGCAACCTTGCCCTTTCTACTGATTCATATATATATTCTCGGTCTCGTAAACATATACCGATACTTCAAAACCTATGTAAAATTCGATCGATACGAGTAAGTATCGATACTTTACGACGACGATATTATCAAAGAAAAGCATCAATACATCAGTAGTATCGTTTTATCGAGAACTGGGGCTGAAACCGATTACCATCGAATATTTCGATTCGAAAAATAGATCTTACGTTCAAATTATTGACAAACATCTTCAGTTAAGTTAGTAGAGCTGCAGGGTTTTTACTTGCTAATCCAAACACATGTACCATAAATATAAGCTGAAGTTTGATTTTCGCAATCAAAATAATCCAATGGGAATCGGCTTCAACTTCGGCGGCACGGTCAAAATTGCGTTATATGATAATTACGTAAAAACTTTCTTTGCATATGAGTGCCGCTAACAAACTCGAACATTGTGTTTGTGAAAAAAGTTCATCGGCGATCCAATTTTGTACTTGTTTGAACGATATTTGATAAACGTAACATCAAATTTACGCCCATACGAACATGTTCGTGTTCGAAGTTCATGTTTACAATGTGTTTCCGCGTTCAAATTTCTCTGTACATCGTCCATACAGAACGTAACATTTGGATTGCCACATTTATATATCTATAGCCATTTTACGAACACAACTTTCGACGATCGTTAGCAGTAAGCGCATTTGAACAAAGTTATCGCGAATCATTAAAATTAACTAATTTGTTCGTACGTGCGTACACACAGCTTTATATTCTGAGTGAGATAATATGATTATCTTGCGACATTACCTATGTATTACAGCGCCGTATGTATTGCGCTTTACATGCATGTTTGCGGATTATCTTTAGGCATACATAATATGGTGTGGTTGCGCGTGTCAGCCTAATCGATCACTCAAGTTAAGCAACGTCGACCGTAGCCTGTCCATGGATGGGTTCATTTATCTCGAATTCCTCCGTGCTTCGGAGG
The DNA here is from genome assembly GCA_937001555.2 of Hypsopygia costalis. NCBI lineage: Eukaryota > Metazoa > Arthropoda > Insecta > Lepidoptera > Pyralidae > Hypsopygia > Hypsopygia costalis. The sequence continues at coordinate 21,255,359 of OW443338.2, read as the reverse complement.
ACACGTTAAGCCGTCGGTCCCGGCTATTACCACCAGATAACAGTCGTTAAGATAAGTCAGTAAGCCTTTGGGCGGCTTGTAAACATTGGTCTCCATGGATTGATGCCATAACACGTAACATAAGAAATAACACTTTTTTGTTAGCCTAAACAGATAGCTAGTCAAGTGAAGCGATACTTCCATGTACTAAACGCCTTAAAACTACTGAAAACTTACAACTGCAAGTTGTTAATCGTTATAAAGACAGTCAAAGAAATTTAAAACCATTAAAAGAGTCTACATTCTTAATACCTATAAGAAGGTAATTTATTATAAAACAGTGCTTCCTCAAAAGTGATACTTTTTTCCAACGTTAGTACGTATTTTAGGTAGTACAAGTAAGTAGCTAGGTCGGTTAGGTTCGTGTGTTGAAACAAGTAATTTTTGGTTAGTTTGGTCTACGTTAAATACCACATCTGCCGAATCAGCGATGGCATATGGAGGAGATACAGTGGAGGCCACGTATGGAGCGAAGAAGCGTAGGGCGCCGCCTCTCTAGATGGATTGACGTCCTCAAGAAAGTGGCTGGAAGCGGTCGGATACGGAAAGCGGAGGATCGCATATGGTGGAGCCCCTCTCCACCATATGCGATCCTATATACAAGGCCTATATCCAGCAGTGGGTAGATACAGGCTGGTAATGATGATGATGATGTGTTAGATGGCACGTTATTACGATTTATTATAGCGCCGTGTGTGTCGAGCTTTAGGCAACTGACGGTCTCCATACAGCAATGAAAATTCATCGATCTAACTCGGAGCATGGATCGGCACATTCAGTATCGACTAGATATTAGACCCGTGAACATCGCAAGCGGTTCATATTTTAAATTTTTAACTCCAAAAAAGGAGCATGTTTTCAATTCGGCTGTATTTTTTTTTAATGTTTGTTACTTAATTACTTCGTGATTAATAAACCGATTTAAAAAAAACTTTTTTTATTTGAAAGAGTATACTTTCAGATTGGTCCCATATCTTTTTCATCATCATCATCATCAGCATGTATCTACATAGATAAATGTAGAGTAATGTTTGAAGTCGGTTTTATTTGTTAAAATTTTTTAAAATCACTAGGCTCAAGTTACACTGGATTCAAACTAAAACAATGGGTGCTCGTTGATGTCGTTTATAGAATGACCAATTAGTACTCGTATGTCCTGGAAATTGTTAATAAAATTTCGCATTATGCTTTCGTATTCCAATTTTAACCTCGAGGTAATAAAAATATCGAACACATGGTATCTATGTGTATCGCACATTTGCTCACACACACTTACTTAATAAACCTCGTAAAGTTAAGTTATTAAAGTAAGCTTTTCAACATCCTTCAACCACACAACAAGGTGTGTTAGGTCACTTAGACAACATTTAAAATGTTATTGTTTGGTAATATCGCCTGTTATTGTTAGAGACGTCCACTTTTTGCAATAAGACGCGATATTATGGCTAATTGTGTAACTGGCGAATAATTGACGAGCTCGGTGATCGAATGCTTAGCAATGACCACTTCGACTCCAGGGTTGCGGGTTCGATCCCCTTACAAGACAAATGTTTGTATGCATGAACTGAACATGTCTGTTTGACGTGGTCTGGGTGTTTTATATGTGTTATATGTATGTATTTACAAAAAAAAATGTATTTAAGTATAATATCAGTTATCTAATAGTACCAATGATACAAGTTTTGCTTTGTTTGGGACTAGAAGGCAGTATGTAATTTGTCCTGGTATATTTATAATCAACATGCTTTTAGCCTTCGACGGAAACAAAGGGTGTATATATTTATAATTGAAAAATCTAAATAAAATACTCTTTTTTGTATGATAATTTTGCCCCCCACGCAAGCATCTGGGGTGCATGTAGGAAAGTAATCGCCGCCGCCCATAGGAATCTGCAACACCATGGGATCGCCGATCCGTTACCAGCCTTTTAAGGAACAAGTTGACTCTGTTCTTGAAGGCTCCCATGTTGTATTTATTTGGGAATACTGCTGAGAAAAGTTGATTCCATAATTTCACAGTTCATGGTAGAAAATGTCTTAGAAAGCGTACTGTGGTAGATCACCAATTATCAAGATGATGGCCGGGGGCCCACTATATATTATATATCATCATATATATATATAATAGCTAGGATTAACAGCGGGGACCACCAAAAAAGACAATGAACAATGAAGTCCATTCCAGTCCCGGGGGTAAGACTACGGCTGCCTTGGAACTCACAAATAATTTAATCAGAAGAAATTAGTAGGAGTAAGAAGTTTTTGGAATTCGACTTCCCCTCTTAGCAATGTGAGAGACATCAATATGGTAAATAAGGCATTAAAAGCCTTCATCATTAATGATAAGTCGGCCATTGTTATATTTTAATTTTAGCAGACTTTCCCATGCCATCGATGTGCAATACCAACAGGTAGCCATAGTGGATCAAAGGTTTTGTTAACTTTAAACTATTGTGGTAACTATGACTGAGTAGGTACATAGACACGCCTCGATTCTGTGAAAGCATCGTGATTTAATTTCCTGGAAGTTTATTAACGGAAAATCGATAGAGCGTGGGGTGTCCGGGGGTACGCGCAGCTCACCTAGGCATTTAACAGAGCCCTAGATTGCAAACGTCGATAGAGAGGGAGGAGATTACCGCGCAAGCTTGATGCATCCCGCTCCCAGATGCATCCTGTTTAAATATAACTAGGCCCCGCTTGCCCAGATTTATTGATTTTATGACTGGTACGTATTAATATGGACTCGACACAAAGGAACTATTAAAATATGGTTGTCGTGGCTTTTATATACTTTTATAATACAAGGATTGTTGATTTAGTGGCGACCCTGCTGTTTTTGCACCTCCTTACGTTTGGTGAGGTTTAGTTTGGTTGCGTTTGGTGGTCTTTCACCAGACTAGTTTGCTAATCAGCAGGCTGTAACCTAATGAAAGAGAAGTTGGCGTTGATGTATACTTTATTTGTTAATTTATATAAAACAAAGTCGGATTCGTTTTTTATAACTTAAAAACAGCTGAAACGATTTTTACATTTTTTGATTTGTTGGATTTGCCGCTATCAATCATCAAATATTTTTTTAGGATTAACTATGTTACAACCCAGATAAAGAGAAATTACCAATTTTTACGGCGACGTGAAAAAGTTTTATTCTGTCTTGTTTTTAAATCAGAACGAAATGTCTTATAAATCGTATAACAATTGATAAGCTACATCCAATAAACCCTGTAATTATGTTACCGTATGGGGTACGTAATTTTCAACATCATTACACACTCCCGGTCACATTTATTGGCCCACCCTTTGTTTTCAGGTTTGACGGCTCTCTTTTTCGTATTTTATTGTTTTCAATTCGAATTCAGAATACCGGGAAAAAGGGAGTTACAGCATTTAGATAGATTATGCGTTTTCTGTTACTTTTTCTTTTTTATACCATTAATTTAGCAAACAAGCATACGGCCCGCCTGATGGGAAGCGGTCACAGCAGTTTATGGACGCTAGAAATACCAAGGGCATCACTTGCGCGTTGCCGACTCTGTGATTGTTTTTTTTTTTTGACTCACCTAGGCATTTAACAGAGCCCTAGATGGCAAAGGTCGATAGAGAGGAGGTTACAGCGCAAGCTTGATGCATCCCGCTCCCAGATGCATCCTGTTTAAATATAACTAGGCCCCGCTCGCCCAGATTTATTGATTTCATGACTGGTACGAGTTAGTATTAATATGGACTCGACACAAAGGAACTATTAAAATATGGTTGTCGTGGCTTTTATATACTTTTACAATACAAGGATTGTTGATTTAGTGGCGACCCTGCTGTTATTGCACCTCCTTACGTTTGGTGACGTTTAGTTTGGTTGCGTTTGGTGGTCTTTCACCAGACTAGTTTGCTAATCAGTAGGCTGTAACCTCACGAAAGTGAAGTTGGCGTTGATGTATACTTTATTTGTTAACTTATATAAAACAAAGTCGGATTCGTTTTTTATAACTTAAAAACAGCTGAAACGATTTTTACATTTTTTGATTTGTTGGATTTGCAGCTATCAATCATCAAATATTTTTTTAGGATTAACTATGTTACAACCCAGATAAAGAGAAATTACCAATTTTTACGGCGACGTGAAAAAGTTTTATTCGGACTTGTTTTTAAATCAGAATGGAATGTCTTAAAAAATCGTATAACAATTGATAAGCTACACCCAATAAACCCTGTAATTATGTTACCGTATGGGGTACGTAATTTTCAACATCATTATATACTCCCGGTCACATTTATTGGCCCATCCTTTGTTTTCAGGTTTGACGGCTCTATTTCGTATTTTATTGTTTTAAATTCGAATTCAGAATACCGGAACAAAGGGAGTTACAGCATTTAGATAGATTATGCGTTTTCTGTTACTTTTTCTTTTTTATACCATTAATGTACCAAACAAGCATACGGCCCGCCTGATGGGAAGCGGTCACCGCAGCCTATGGACGCGAGAAATACCAAGGGCATCACTTGCGCGTTGCCGACTCTGTAATTGTTTATTTTTTTTGACTCACCTAGGCGTTTAACAGAGCGCTAGATGGCAAAGGTCGATAGAGAGGAGGTTACAGCGCAAGCTTGATGCATCCCGCTCCCAGATGCATCCTGTTTAAATATACCTAGGCCGCGCTCGCCCAGATTTATTGATTTTATGACTGGCACGAGCTAGTATTAATATGGACTCTACACAAAGAAACTATTAAAATATGGTTGTCGTGGCTTTTATATACTTTTACAATACAAAGATTGTTGATTTAGTGGCGACCCTGCTGTTATTGCACCTCCTTACGTTTGGTGACGTTTAGTTTGGTTGCGTTTGGTGGTCTTTCACCAGACTCGTTTGCTAATCAGCAGGCTGTACCTCATGAAAGTGAAGTTAGCTTTGATGTATACTTTATTTGTTAATTTTTATATAACTTAAAAACAGCTGAAACGATTCTTTGATTTGTTGGATTTTCCGCTATCAATCATCAAATATTTTTTTAGGATTAACTATGTTACAACCCAGATAAAGAGAAATTACCAATTTTTACGGCGACGTGAAAAAGTTTTATTCGGACTTGTTTTTAAATCAGAATGGAATGTCTTAAAAAATCGTATAACAATTGATAAGCTACATCCAATAAACCCTGTAATTATTTTTACCGCATGGGGTACGTAATTTTCAACATCGTTATACACTCCCGGCCACATTTATTGGCCCACCCTTTGTTTTCAGGTTTGACGGCTCTCTCTTTTTCGTATTTTATTGTTTTAAATTCGAATTCAGAATACCGGAACAAAGGGAGTTACAGCATTTAGATAGAGTATGCATTTGCTGTTTCTTTTTCTTTTTTATAACATTAACGTAGCAAACAAGCATACGGTCCGCCTGATGGGAAGCGGTCACCGCAGCCTATGGACGCTAGAAATACCAAGGGCATCAGTGGCGCGTTGCCGACCCTGTCATTGTTTTGTTTTGACGTTCGTTGTTGCTTTTTCTAAACATTATAATCTTTGTTATGGTACTTACAATAATCGGAAATATTAAGATAATCGACTAAAATCAATTTTTCTTCTACCATGATGTTTTTGCAAACAATAAATATTTTATTATGTTTTTAAATTCTGAATTCTAAATTTCTTTTTTAAAACTGTGCAAAAACCTTCCGTTCAACATTTTTTTTATTTAGGTGTCTCAAGAGCCGTCAAAACTGAAATACAGGATGGGCCAATAGATTTGTCAGGGAGTGTAATAACAGCTGCCGAGGCACTGGGGAGATATATTTGCTTGCTGGACCCGATTGGGTAGACGCAGCGTCCGCGTCTCGCGTCGGTTCTACCTGTTGCGTCTTCCACTCAACGTCACACCGAAACGTGGCGCTTCTGCCACGCTGGCTTTTATTATTGCTTAATACTTTATTATGATTGCTTAATACTGATGCTACCTATCAATTTTGATGCCACATTGTGCAAGGGTGACGTTAATTTAGTTTTCGCTTAAATTTTGTTTTAGCTACTTTTTTTGAACAATTATATTATTGTTCGATACGTAAAACGTTTTTAAATTACATGCTACATAAGTAATATAGTTCTAAAATAATATTTGTGACACTAATAGGAAACAAATTGTAATAAAAGATATAATTATACAGACGAACAAACATAAAAGAAAATTGTAGAATATTAATGATTGATAAGTTTATAGAGTTTTCAAGTAGGTACGCGAAAATAAGACTAATAATATAGTTAAATTTAATAATATAAAAGTACTATTAAATAATAATAATAAAGCATTTAAAGAAATGATAACTTGAATGTGACTTACGTGTAATCTGACTAAGCTTGCTACTATGATAATAAGGGCCACTGCAAGGTACATGCCAAGCGCATGTACCCTTATCACTGAATTTATGCCAATAAAACAAAAAATTTGACTATCTTGTATGGATGTCACTGGAAATTTGGAAAAGGTACTCACCAGCAAGTTACCGGCGGGGAAGTGAGCCCTAGCAACGGACGACAGTGGATCGATGTCCGGGCGCATGCGCCCTGTAGCCTCCTACGCAGTCGCGATTTCAGGTGAACTACGATATTCAATATTGTGTACAAAGATGGACGAAAATTTTCCGATACACGTGACATTTTGTATTAAGTATAAATATTGTGAAATATCATATATATTATCATCATCATCATCAGCATTAATATGCAATGCTTTCCACCATATGCGATCCTCCGCGTTCCGCATCCAACCGCTACCCGCCACTTTCTTGAGATCGTCGGTCCATATAGAGAGGGGATTACCTACGCTTCCTCACAATATATATAACACAATATATACGTACATATGTTGAGCTTCGTTTGAATAGCCATCTGTTTAAGTTTTTAATGCCTTATTTGCTATATTGCTATCTCTCACATTGTTGAGGGGAAGTCATATTTACTTTAATCCGCGGCAAAGGCTTCTGCTTCTATGGGCGGGACTCCCGCCATAGAAGCAGAAGCCAGAAGGTATCTAGGCGCTCCCGCCGCGGGAGCGCCTAGATACCAGCTTGCACCTTGTGACTCGATTCAGAGGCGTGCGGTGAAAATTGTCGACGATCCCAAACTGACAGACGGTTTAGAATCTTTAAGTCTGAGGAGAGATTTTGCGTCCCTTTGTGTGTTCTACCGATTGTACAATGGGGTGTGTTCAGAGGAGTTGTTTGACATGATGCCCACGGCCTCCTTCTACAGTTGCTCCGCTCGCCATCGACAGGGAGTTCATCCTCACACATTGGAGCCTAAGTGGTCGCGTACCGTGCGGTTCCAGAGAGGTTTTCTCCCGCGTACGGTCAAGCTGTGGAATGAACTACAGCATGGGGTTCTTCAAAAAGGGCGTGAAGAGGTTTTTACAGGGTCGGCAACGCACGTGTGATGTCCCTGGTGTTACAGGCGTTCATGTTGCTTGTTTTCCACTTTAGTGGTATAAAAAAAATGTCAAAACTTCTTACTCCTACTAATTTCTTCTGATTAAATTCTGCTTAATATCTGTTAATCCTGGCTACACAGGAGACACAGTGGTGGGAATGTAGGGGGCTCCCGTCCCGTTATGGACCGATGATATCAAAAAAGCGACTGAAAGCGAGTGGCTGCGAACGCAGAGGATAGATATGATGGAAAGCATCAGGGATTTTGGGAAGCAGTATTCAGTAATGGGTACACCATCTGCAGGTGGCTTTGGTTCTAAAGAAGACGTTGACCCACTTATACGTCTCTATCTAGTATAGCGACAAAATCAGGGAGCCTTCCTGATTGTGTCGCTGTACCTACTAGATATAATATAAAATAAATAAATATTTCTGGACAATTTACACAGCGCCATCTAGTCACAAATTAAGCGCAAAGCTTGTACTATGGGCACTAGACAACTGATAAATGTACTTAAATAAGTTTTTTTTTTGTAAATACATACAATATAATAGGTACATAGAAAATACCCAGACCAAGACAAAGAGACATGTTCATTATTGTTCATGCACACAAATGATTGCCATGTGCGGGGATCGAACCCGCGAACTCGGAGACAAAGTGGCCATTGTTAACCATTCGACTACCGAGCTCGTCAGACTATATAGAGATAGAGACTCCTTAGTGAAAACTTCGGATTTCTTCTAGGTAATTTGTTTTGTTCAGTTTACGACAAAAGAAAATACATTAATTGATGTTAGTTTTATCATTGACTAGCTGATCAGACAGGAGTTGTCCTGTCTTCTTATGAATTAATATTGAATTCGAATTAGTTTCGCGCAATCTGTCAAATGACTGACAGTTCTGTCAAAAGACATAAAGTTACATTAGAAAAGTTAATAAGGTCGTTCAGTTTTCGTAAAATATCTAATTTTGCGCGCAACTTTCTTCTTTTTTTCTTTCATAAGAAACTTCTCTTGACACAAACAAATAGCGAAATCGGTCCAGACGTTCACGCGTGATGTCGTGACCAAGGGAAATAGGGATTGTTCGGGCTAGGGTTCTACAGATAAAAAATCTGCCCCTTACCACCAACTCTTATTGCGATTCAATAACTGAATAGAATGCTTGTTCATACCAATGAATAAGCGACTCTATTTCAAATTTCATAGAGTCGCTTATTCATTTGTATGAATAAGCATTCTATTCAGTTATTGAATCGCATTAAGAGTTGGTGGTAAGGGGGCTGTTATCTGATCTGTATAATCATATAAAGCTATTTGTCTACAAGCTGCTTTTAAACCGTACGTTTCCAGTATAAGATGATCCGGCGTAGCCGAGACATTTACGTAGCATTAGTAATACTACGCGGGATCTTTTTATAATGGAAATGTCACGGTCTACCAGCTGTTGTCTGTATCGCGTTGCGAACGGTGTAGAATCGCCAAACGCTGTATTGGAGAAAACCATGTTAAAAGGAAGTATTTTTTTTTATTATACTACGTCGGGTGCACGACAAGCATACGGCCCGCCTGATGTAAAGCGGTTACTGTAGGTATATTAACGCTCGCAACATAAATATCGCTCGCGCGCCGCCACCCTCGCTGCCAACGCATCAATCCTTCTTTTCTGGTGACTTCAGTCACTCGCAGGAACACAACAACCCTCAATTTATTATGATTATTTTAAAATTTAAAGTTGGCCGAATTCAACTATTTAAGTAATAATTAACCCTCAATTGTTATTTGGCTGCGGTATTCTGTGAGGTGGAGGTACTTCCCCAGTCGGGCTGCTTACAAATACGCTGTACCCTGCCACTTTTTCTCCAGAGTCTTTTTCGTTAGTTGGCAGGATGCATTGCAACACGTGGTTGACTTTGGCACTAAAGATTATTGTCAGAATGTCTGACCACTTTCTTTTCATGTTTTTTCACTGCTCGTAGAGGTACTAAAAAGTTAATTTAGGTATCAAATAGTATCAAAAAGATATTGAATCTTGATAGTCTCCAAACATAAAATATCGCATTTGGTCCATATATAATTTAAGTGGCTGAAAAAGTGACGCTTACATTTTTTCAGCCCCTTAAATTATATATTCAGCTCAATTGAACCTTTGTTTACAGAAAACACCACAGGGGCAAATCTCGTAATTGAAATGTAGTCAAAATTCAGTTCCGATCACGTCTCAATTTCACAAAAGTCAAATTTGGTGTGCCTGATGTGAACCGTTTACCGCAGTTACGTAAACGCTTGCAATATGAAATGTCGCCCGTCCGCCGCCACACCCGCTGCCATCGCGGCCACTTCTTCCTTTTTAACCGACTTCAAAAAAAGACAAGACAAGACAAGACTTCAAACTGGTCCGTCGGTAGTAGTTAAAATAATATTGTAAATAGATAAATAGGTTTAGGTAGGTATTAAGCTAAATTGTGTGTATATAGTAGAATATAAAATACGTGTAGGAGATACGTTAAATAAGGTTTACCAGGAAAACACCACAGGGGCAACTCTCGTAATTGAAATGTAGTCAAAATTCAGTTCCGATCACGTCTCAATTTCACAAATGTCAAATTTGGTGTTCTCGTATCACAATATGAAACTTCAAAGTCTAATTTCAGTGGGACTCTAACGAAATGTGACTGAAAATTTAACAAACTAAGAATGTTATTTTGCCAACAATGAGAATTGATAAAAAATAATTAATGAAATCAAGTATATAATTTTTAGTCATTATGAATTAATAAATAAAAAAAAATCCTGGACAAATTACACACGGCCATCTAGTCCCAAACTAAGCAAAGCTTGTATAATATACTATGGGTATTAGATGACTAATATTATACTTACATACATTTTTTTTTGTAAATACATACATGTAATACATAGAAAACACCCAGACCATGACAAACAGACATGTTCATGCACACAAAAATTTGCCTTGTTCGGGTATCGAACCCGCAACCTCGGAGTCAAAGTGGCCATTGCTAACCATTCGACCACCGAGCTCGTCAAAGTCAAGTTGCCCCACCCATACCTAGCCTCAACTCTAAGACTTTCCTCCCCCATCTACCATCGCTGACTCGGCAGATGTGGCCAGACCACTGCCACTTCAACTCGCTGACTCTGAGTTGTATTACTCCCTGGCAAAATCTTGGCAGGGAGTTCATTCCACAACCTGAGAACTTGAGGTAGAAAACTCCTCTGAATTATTAACTTTTTGAAGTCGGTTCAATTTTTTTTAAAAAATATTTTTTGGTATAACACTATTACTTATACTGTGGTATAACATCATTTACTCACAAGAACCATCTATCCCCCCTAGCTAAGCCACTAGGAAATTGTTATTTGGCTGCGGTGCTCTGCGAGGTGGAGGTATTTCCTGAGGCAGGCAGAGTGACATTACGCTGGGCACTGTGCTCTACCTCTCTTTTGCTAGTGCCTCGTTAGTAAATCAGCAGATATTTTATTTTGCCATTTCTTTGTCGTTATTAAATATTGGAAACAAGCAAGATATTTATTTTGTAATGTGATAAACTGACATCTAGACTCTAGGCTAGCAACTATTGTGGAACGTAGTGTCTTCACAATGTTCACTATTACCAACAGATGGCGCTGTCATGAATGTATAGTTTTCTTCTTAGTTTACGAAATTTCCTATAGAGGGACTGACATCTAAAATTTTGAAAAATAATTTATTATTTTTATTTTATCAATCTCATTTCTCTGATGTTATCGAGATTTATTTTTAGTTCTAACTTTAAAAACTTTTATGACAGATTTCATAGAAGTTTTTAAATACTTTTAGTTAAAAAAAGTTTGCCCCATGAATCCATTAGGATTCGTGGGCCAAACAGTACATAGCCTCACTCGAGAAAAAAAACCGGACAAGTGCGAGTCGGACTCGCCCAACGAGGGTTCCGTAGGTACGTAGTATCATTATTAAATTTGATATTTTTCATTATCAATAAGAAATAATGCGTCGAAAAAAATAAATAAAATATATTTTGCAATGTGTACATCAAGCCCTTTCATATGATACCCCATTTGAACTAGTAGTTTCAATTTGAAATTTCGACACCCTATAAAAAATGGTCTATATTTTTTATTCCCTATTTTTTAAGATCTATTTACAAATGTATAGTTTTGAGATTTATTCCTGTACTTGTAGTCTATAACGATGTTACTTGCCAAATTTCATAGTTCTAGGTCAACGGGAAGTACCCTATAGGTTTTGATTCCCTCGAGTGTGTCGAAATATGCGTTTTTTGCTGAATAAACGGCCGTCACTTTTTTCTACGTAAACTTAGCAGTTTGATTTTTTTTAACTTCATGGGACCGTAGACCTGAGTATATAGTTCAAATTTCAGCTTGATACCTCCACGCATTCTCGACATAGAAATTCTTGACAGACAGACAGACAGACAGACAGACAGACAGACGGACAACAAAGTGATCTTATAAGGGTTCCGTTTTTCCTTTTGAGGTTCGGAACCCTAAAAATATTAATAAAAACTGTTATAATACATAATGTTATTGCTTGATTAATAATAACCGAAAAATTTAATTACTTTAACTATGCAAGACACTTGTGTCGCTAATAAAAAAATTGTTTCATATAAATAGATTGTAAATTTCGCCTTGCAATTTCCTTGAGAATCCATGTTTTTAGGTTAGACATAGGGTGTTTAGACATAGGTATAGCATAATATTGCTAAAAGTGGCCGTTTGAATGATGATGTAAAATGTCTTGCCCCGAAAATATTTTTTATTGTATACTTACTATGCCAGGTGGCAGACAAACATACGGCCCACCTGATGTGAAGCGGTTATGTAGCCATATTAACACTCGCAACATGAAACATCGTTCGCGCACCGTCACCTCCGCTGCCAACGCAGCAATTTCTTCCTTTCTGGTGATGTCACTCACTCGCAGGAACTCTACTTTTTAAGTTTTCATCTGCTGCATTATTTTTTGCAGCAGATATCACGTTGAGCATCAAATACAAATACGGCTCGCTGCCTGATTTGCGCAAGCATAATTACATGTTGCGAGCGTTAATATGGTAACCGTATCACAATAGGCGGGCCGTATGCTCGTCTGCCACTCGACGTATTATAAAAAACACCTATATGAAATGAAATCTAAGGAACATTTTAAATACAATAACCTAACAATTGAAAATTAATAAACGCTTGTAGGTACGAAAATTATTGTATAACACTGGTCAACAATGGTTTTGTTGCCCTTGATGTGAAAGTGGTTTCGAATAATTTTATGCCTACAATTTATAAAACTATGAATGATTTTGGAATATTGGCTCTGGTTTTTTTTTAATCTTAATTTTAATATTAGACTACAAAACACAGAATGAAATAGTTAGTATATTTTTTAAATGTCATTAATTTATTACAAAGGTTTACTAATGTTTTGTTTTAGTTTTTAATTAATGTACATAGAAATAAAAAGCGAAAAAAATATTAAAAACTTTTGTTATACTTTAAAGAAACACCTTTTATAACCTTTTCGTCTATAGTTAATTTGGGGACAATCTCATGTTAAGGACCAGGAGTAATCTGCCATCATGTGACGATCCCATCTACCCTGATACCTTTCTTTCATCACTTTTAGGTCTTGGTGGAAGCGTTCTCCCTGTTCCTCACTGTAACATCCCAGATTATCTGGAAATCTATCCAGGTGACTGTGGAGAAAGTGTGGCTTTATGCTCATATTTGCTCCTAAAGTGTTGAAGCTTTCCAGCATCTGTTGTACAATTTCTATATAATTTGGTGCTTTATAGTTAGCTAAAAATTTATTTACTATCAATACAAAACTTCCCCATGCTTCTCGTTCAGCATCAGTCATAGCTTTTATGAAATTTACTTCTTTTATCAATGTTCGAATTTGAGGACCGTCGAATATTCTTTTCCATACTCAGCTTAGGAAATGTTTTACAAATATTTTTAAAAGCTTCTCCATCCTTGTCCAACGCTTTGACGAAATGTTTCATCATACCTAACTTGATATGTAGTGGCGGAAGGACGATTTTTTCTCTACTTAACAGTGCCTCATTTATTATATTGGCTTTGGCAACTTTAAGGATCATCTCAAAGGACAAACATTTTGTTCCTAGTGAACTGACTTTGCTCTGCTGTCCCATAAACAAATAAAGCAAGGGTATTTGCTGTATCCACTTTGCTGAAAAGTTCATCAACTTCAAAATCAACACAAACCCACCATTGATGTTCAGAGTAATTAATTTTTTGCAGAAGCAATTCAATATTCTGATATTCTTCATTAAGTTTTGTTGAATGGGTAATAGGGATTGATGTAAATCGATTTCCATTGTTCAATAAAACGCATTTTAAACTCCTTTTATCAATAAAAAGTCGCCAACCAGTAGATTTGTATTCACTTAAACCTATGTTTAATAAAAAGCACTTGTTAATAACTCGTGTTCTGAAGAGAAAAGACTACTTAAACTGTTTGGTGTTTTAAATTTATAATAAACCAAATTAAAAAAAAAACTAGAGCCAATTAAATAATTTTCTTGAATTTATTCGTAAACTGGGTACTTGAGATATATAAATCTGCAGAGATATCCAGGGCAACAAAAAAAAATTGATTTTTTGTTGAGCTGTGTAATTTGTGTTTCAATAAAGGTGACCAATTATGCAGATAAAATCTATTTTGGTCGCGACTGGAATCGCTTCAGCCGGCACCAATTAAAAATTAACATTGTTTTCAATTGTACAAATACCGAGGGAGCGAAGTGAAAGAGGTCTACGGAAATAGAGTTGCACGAAAAATCTATTTTTGTATGTTTGAATATGTATTTTCAATTGCAGATCATAATACAACCCTTACCCTTTAGGGTAAGGGTTTGTAAACTTAACTGAAAGATAATTTTAAAATATAAAAACATCCGGTCCGGCCTCATATGGTCCGGTCTCACATGGAATACTGTTCACACCTCTGGGTTTATACGCACCCGTACCTTTTTTTTATACTACGTCGAGTGGCAGACAAGCATACGGCCCGCCTGATGTGAAGCGGTTACCGTAGTCATATTAACGCTCGCAACATAAAACATCGCTCTCGCGCCGCCACTCCCGCTGCCAACGCAGCATCTCTTTCCTTTCTTCTCCTTGCTTCATTTTATCATATACAACGTAGTTCGAATTGTCGATAACCCTTTGTGTGGTGGGTAATTTCTGACAGGCTAGTCTCACTGAAAGAACATTTTAAGTACACATCCTAGAAAATTAAACGTTTTCCTAGATTGACTTATAATAAAATATATTACAATGAAATCTTCAATCAATATTTTTCTTAGGTTTTTTTATATATCTAGTCAGACAACAACAACAACAAGACTAGATTCAGATTTGGTAGCAACAATGGAGAATTACCAAGCGTTCAGACGATTTTGCTATTCATATTATTGGAATCGATGTGTTAGGTAACAACTCAATATTTTGGGTCCCCAATAGTGTTAGAAACTTAAAATCCGTGGTGCACGGCTGTTGAGCTTCACTTGACTAGCCATCTCTTTAGGCTATTAATGCCTTATTTGCCATATTGCTAAGAGGGGAAGTCAAATTTCAAAAGCTTCTCCTACTAATTTCTTCTGATTAAATTAGTTGTGAGTTCCAAGGCAGCCGTAGTTTTTACCCCTGGGACTGCAATGGACTTCATTGTTAATTGCCTTTTTTTGCGGTCGCCGCTTTTAATCCTGGCTACACAGGAGATATAGTGGTGGGAATGTGTGGTGAGCCCGCGTCCCAAAAATATCTAGTCAGTCTTAGGCACTCTTAGGTCACAGTACGGCCACTCCATACAAATGTCGCATCGTTTCTTACTATATAAACAACGGCGTATGTGCAGAGCGTAAATGAGCGTGTGTGCTTGTATGTGCCATACAAACTGTTCCACAGGGGAAATTCTCGTAATTAAAATATAGTCAAAATTCAGTTTCTATCCAGTCTCGATCTCACAAATGTCACATTTGGTATTCTCATAACACAATATGTAACTTCAAAATTAAATTTAAGCGGGATTATATCGAAATATGAATGAAAATTAAACAAACTAAGATTGTTACTTTGCCAACAACAAGAATTGAAAATATTTAATTAATGAAATCAAGTATATAATTTTAGTCAATTTACAATTCAATCTCGATTCGGTCAACTTTCAATCTGCGTTCGTAAAAAAAAATACGAGAATTGGTCTTCAGATTCGTCTCAGAGGAGAGTTGAGGTCGATACAAGAGAGCGGTAGGGAGGGGCCGTACTGTACGTAGTACTATTACTTTTACTGTGCTTGTATATCTTTACCCGGAGCATGGATTGCGTGAAATTGGATGAAAAAATAAGAATTGTCCTACCCCAGTCTAATTAAAATTGTTTCAGCGGTTAAGTCCGCGCTGCGAAATTAAAATGAAACATACTCGTAGGTACCTACAGACAAAAATACCTTCGCATTAAAATATTGAATCGAGTTGGGGTGAAAAAACATTTCATGTATTTTTTTACACCACTGGGGTGGTTAACAAGCATGCTACCTGCCTGAAGCTAAGCAGCCATCGCAGTTTATGGTCGTTTGCGATACCAGCCCCCTTACCACCATGTCATATTGCGATTCAATAATTGAATAGATTGCTAATTCTTACCAATGAATAAGCGACTCTATTCCATTTGAAATGGAGTCGCTTATTCATTGGTATGAATTTGCATTCTATTCAGTTATTGAATCGCAATAAGAGATGGTGGTAAGGGGGCAGAGGTAGCATTCATGCGTGCCAATTCTAAACGAATAAAGATAGAAAGCCAAGCGTAAGATGTTTAATACCGGTGTTTTGAAAATAACGATACCTAGATAACATCGTTAAATATAACGTTACACAATGACACCAATATTATTAACGTTATTTTTCAGAATCGTTATCGATGAGATCGATGATCGAGATTCGTTGTTGCGTATATCAGTTTAATCGAACACGCACGTTAAGCAAGGACGACGGAAGCCTGTCTATGGATGGGTTTATTTATCTCGAGCTCAGTCGAGGGCACGGTAAGCCGTCGGTCCCGGCTGTTGTCCTTACATGACCGTCGTTAATCCAAGTCAGTGGCCTTAGAGCGGCTTGAAAATGCTGGCCTCTGCCAACACGTACGCTCTAAACGCCGTTTTTTTTTTTATACAACTAAAGTGGCAAACAAGCATACGGGCCGCCTGATGGAAAGCAGTTACCGTAGCCTATGAACGCCTGTAACACCAGGGGCATCACACGCGCGTTGCCGAAAATTCGCCGTACCCATATCGGTACTGCGTTTAGAGCATATTCCACCACAGTACTCAACTATTGTTCAACTGCTGGGATATCCCAGCAGTGGGATGAATAAGGATTGACGACGATGACGAGGATGAAAGGTTGTAAAAACCGTTGAGCTGTCGAATATATATTCGACATCGACAGTCGAATATACCTATATCGATATACAATTAAACAAAAAAAAAACTGAAAAAAATCCGTTAGTTAGTAACTAATTATTTTGAGTCTCGTTGGTTTATATATTTGTTAAAGTGTTGTTTTAATGTTAATAGATTTAATTATTTATAAAAATATCAAAGTACAAATAGTAATAGTAAAAAGGCTAATTTGCCCACGACATGGCTCTGCACTCAGAATAAACTAATGTAGAACTTTGGTCTTGTCGCGTCTGTTTTATTATGCCTACGGTGCTCAGGTTTCATAACGACAGACGTAACGTGGGCGGCTTACCTATTTAATTAGTTACTTGAATACTAAGGATATTTTGACCGTTTGACTTTAAAGATAAGGACTAGCAAGTGTTGAACTCGGCAACTTGACGCCCATATAATAATTTTAACAAAAAAAAAAACGACTTCTTACCACTCCCATGTCCAGGTTCGCAACCCAAGGAGGCCTCGGATGTCCGCCGGACATTTTATGCCCAAAATACGGACGATCGGCCGCGGACGCAAACAAAAATCGTTATAACTGGCGTAATACTACAGCTATATTGAAATAAAAAATACCTATGGATAGCTTATAATATACAGAATGAGACTACATTGTCACAAATTGCTATAATTGAAGCTAAAGTAAAAAATAAACAAAGTAAAAGTCAAGTATACCAACATTTTGCTCGAAATTTTTTTTTCGAACAAGTTTTTATCAATAAACTTTTCATTTCGAAGCAATCAGACTTATATTGAAATAAACTACACTATTTCAGCTTTAAAATGACATATTAATATCTTTCGTAGGTTTACACAGCGTGGAGAAATAAAATAAATAGTATCAGTACTACTCACCAGTCACGGATTCGTCTCCATACAAAAATCACGATGAAACCCGGCGGCCGCGCTGACATAAAATGTCATTATTTACACATCCCACTATATTTCTGTTAAAAACTATTTTTTATATGTTCACAATACACTATTATTCACTTATCTTGCTTTTAAAACAGTAAAAGAGCATATTAATTATTGTAAACAAACAAACACAACACCGCCATTGTTCCGTGTTCCGCGCGCGCCCACTTTTCGTGTTCATAAATAAACATGAGTGTTTCGAAACTCATTTAACTAAACACACACACGAAGTACACATCACAACGATTCTTTTGATATATAATAACCGTAGAAATAAACACTTTAATCACAATAAATAATTAAAATACCCGAGCCGACCGCCAAAAAAAATGGCGGCGCGCAAAAAACTTGACAATAATAAACAAAACTTTTGATTTCATAAAAATTTTGTACTGTCAGTGTCACTCTTCAAATTTTTGACGCGTAGTAGACTATATCCATCTTATTCTTAATAAAAGTTTCAAGGCTCTGGATAATGAGAAGTTGGAAAAATAAATTTTTGAAATAGGGTCGGCGCGCTGGGATAGGAGAGTATCCCAGGACATTTGGGGCTACTTTTTTTTTCTTGGGATAGGAGAGTATCCCAGGACATGCGAGTTGAGTTCGTACGCATCAGACGGCTCATAAATTCCTTGGATCTGAGATCTTCGCCCCTGGTTTCTCTAAAATAAAATGTTCATAATCAAACAACGTCTCGCGGTTTTATACTAAAATATTATAAGTAATTATTACATTATCACAAACAGCTTAAATTGATCCTCTTTGCACATTAGTCAGAACATTCCATAACTATGTTTTATTTTTAAGGCAATAATGTTTACAAATAAAAGCGTGTAGTTTAGATTTTTTAAACTACATATATACGAGTATTCATTTAATATAAGATTTTGTGAAATAAATGTGCTCGACAATTATCTAGTGAGTCAAGTAAAGGCTATATCGGACAATGCTGACCGACACTAATTGGTCTCGTTCGGGCCGTGGGGGACAATGTTGTCCGATGGTCTGAGCAATTTTCACAGTTCTCCTTTGAGCCACTGGGCATTGATTTTAAGCTGTTTTGTACAACATGACCCGCGCAGCCCCGCGCAATAGTTTGGATATGACAGCACTCAAAGATTTTAATTTCTTGATGAAAAAAAATACAAAAATATATTTTTTTACATTTCACAATATTTTTTTGTATGGGTGTTAAAGAAAGTTAATGTCGTTCAACTTTGTCTGACACGGCGTTGAACTTGTTAAAGACTTACGAGACATTTTTGCAATTTACGCAGGCGACTTCCAATCATTTCGCTTAAAAAAATATTTGGACTGGCGTCACCTTACACAGACTGTTTGAACAACTTCCATCTACAGTTGTATCAGACGATAAACCTAGACAAAGATAATAACTTATATACACTTTTACCTTCGAAGGTGTCATCTACAAAATTGGGGTGGAGTATAAAAGCAGAATAAGACGGAGAGAGGTTCTCGTAAACTTTGTGCTATCGATACTCGTGAATTGGTGATAAATGATGATAAACTGAAGCCTTTGTGCGCCTTATTTATGTGCGCCTTCTCCGAGACATTGTTGGAGGAGACAATGGCACCTGTAAGTTCTGAATAGCTCGTTTTAAGGCGATGCATTCTATTATAAACCTTTGGGATATAAGTGTATTGTTACTGTGCGAACGTGTCAGTTTGTAAGCACGGTCATACATTATATAAGAGATATGAGAAGTACGAGCACGTAACAACGCGTCATCACGCCAACCGCAGGTCTAACCTTTCGGGGGGTGTAAGATGTTCATCACTATCATGGAACGAAAGTCAACCTCACCTGCATGTGACGCAACCTGCTGATTGACAAACGAGACTCTGGCGAAGAGAGAGGTAGGGCATAGCGAATTTTTAAGCTGCCCGACTGGAGAAGTACCCTTGAGGGTTGATGTGTTCCTGGGAGTGAGTGAGGTCACCAGAAAGAAAGGAAAGAGGAGAGGCTCGCAATGGATCGGCGTCCCCTTGGTGTTGCTAATATCTATGGGTGGTGGTGATTGCTTTCAATCAGGTGACCCCCCATGCTCGTTCGCTCTCATATACGAGTATAAAGAAAACATTGTTCGTTATGTTTTAATTATGCTTTTGATTTCACGAGCTCGATCGAGCATCAATGGCTACTTTGATTCCGAGGCCACGGGTTCGATCTCCGCATAAGACAAATATTTTTGGCAATGAACATGTTTGCTTTGTCTTGGTCTAACTGTTTTATATGTATTTAAAAAATAAAATGTATTTTAGTAAAGGAGATTGACCAAGGGCAGTACCTACTCTTAGATAATTAGTTGTGTCTTAGGAAAAAGTTTACCGACAAAGTTTTAAAATTAAGAATTGATTTTACAGCAGGTTTTCATAAAAGTTCTCTTCGGGGATAAGTTTATTAGAATTTTTAAGTTTATAGTTGACTTCCGATCTAAAATAAACCATAATGCTACTACTAATGAGAGTTGCCAACATCTATAAATGCAAGTCCCAAGAATTAACAAAAATCGCTAGGAAATCGCTAAAACCAGTGTTTTACACATTTATACCAACATTTATACCCCATTACCATTCGGGCCATACACCTGTAACCCGCTCCTATCTGACGATTTCGTCGTAAAGTATTTTTTCTGTTGCTTACACTTAAACAAAAATCACCACTTCTAGTGACAATATCGCTAAATTGGCAACACTATTATAAATATGTCACACGATAGGGATGAGGTTTCTGATTCGTGAATCAAATAATATCGATTAGGATTATCATTGTGTGTTTTTAAAACACACAATGATAATACTTGTACTGACAATAATTAACGTGAAAATGATACTGATAATTTAGATGTACGTTTACGTAGTTCTATTAGTACTTATACTGTGGTGTGATTTAACATAACCTAAAACCAAATGCATTTTATTTCTTAAATATTTCTGAACTCCGGAAACCAATGCCCTCCAAACTTTCTAGAACATATCTAGTGATGATATAGAACTAAGTGAAGGTCATACAGTGATGACACAACAATTTTATTATCAGTACTTTTTTCCATACACTAATGGGCAATGTCCTTTATCAGTTATTCAGCACCTATAGCACAAGCTTTGCTTAGTTTGGGGTGGTTTGGGGGGTTGGAATAATTATATTTAATTTATTTATTTAAATGTTTGTCACTGACTTAGATTAAGTAGAAAATATGTAACAGCGACCCAATAAACGTTATATCTATCTATAAGGACTCCAATAAACATAAAGTAATTACGAGTATGTATTAGATTTATGAAGTGATGGAATATAATAGCCGAGATTTTCTTAGAAATATTTATTTTACTAAAAAGCAAACTAAACTTCACGAATAACCATAGCGTAGTAAAAAAAAAACGTTGCTTAGCAACTAACGTAAATAAAATCTTCTATAGATTCTAGTAACCAAGGAGTCCACATGAGAAATTTTACTAAATTCAATAGTGCTACAAACTTATCTGACCCGGTGGCCAAATTTAGAACTAAAACCGCCATCTTGGAATGTAGTATTGCCAGGTACAATTAATTTACTTACCGCGTATGCACATTCCATTGAGGTGTATTTTTTTCAATACATATTATCTTTTTCTACACATATTTCATTTCTTACAATAAAAAAATCGTCAACGAGTTGTTTTTGTGCAATATTATAACTCTCTAATATTATATAATAGCTATGATCGCGACTTAACGTGGTCCATTTTTAAAACTAATCAACAAAAAATAGAAGGCAATTGATATTTAATTGAAACACCACACAACACAATTAATAAGTATATCAATGCTATTATTTTAACACTGTATATAAATCAAAGAAATATATTATATTTCTTTGATTTTTATGTTTCCTCTAAAACGGGCGGTATTTCGTTTAATGGCTACACTTAAGTCGATCGCACCGCCCCCGCCACCGGGCCAGATAAGTTTGTGGCACTATATGTATATGCCTAAAGTATATGTATAAAGTGTTTTTTTCCGAAGACTGACAGATCGAAGTCTAAATCGTTAGAGTCGTTTGCTGAGAAAATACAAATTGCTCTATTACCAGTAAAATATACATATTTGAAAATAATTGTAATTTGTTTTGTTGTGCAAATAAATAAATTAATTAACAATGTTTACTAGGCCTCATAATTGGTTAATAAATGTACACAACATCGCATTTTTTTTAAAAACAAAAATCGTAAGCTCCTTTTTCGTGGGGAAAGACGAATATTAAATATATTTCTAATTTCAACTGCAGAAATAGTATTTATAATAATTTCCTAAAGTAGAATCTTCTTTATATATATAATTCTACTGTACGTGTGTATGTTACTAAAGTCCTCCTAAACGGCTGGACAGATTTGAATGAATTTTTTTGTATGCGTTTGGGTCGTCCTGGATGGTTTAGATTCACAAATCAGCCCGGCAGATGGCGTTGCAGTAATGGGCACGAGAAGATTGAGCCACAGCAAAGCGTGGGCGGGCCACTAGTAATAATATAAAAAGACTCGCTATTAAGGAAAAGATGATTGAAAATTGTTCTCAGAAAATATGACGTCCACTTTACAGACTTGTTTTCCGACATGTTTTTTCATAGTTAATGTTTTTGCAACTCAAGGATCATTAGGTAAATGTTCGCTGAATTTTAAGGTAATTAATAATAATATAATAATTAATTTTATTTATTCTCATCTCACACAGTCTTTTTATTACAAAATAAGATAGCCATTTAACAGATTAATATTGTGTGAGAAGCTGGTGCCTGATGTAGGTTTTGAGAAGCCTGTATTACAGGTCGCCAGGTTCTGACATCTCAGTGCAAAAAAATCAACATAAATCCCTTGTATTTAAAAGGTGTACTGGTGTTTGCGCGAATACAATCATCATCATCATCATCATCAGGTCCATTTTAGTCTCCACTACAGGAGCACGACCCTATCTTGTCCGTCCTAGACGGAAGGAGGATTTGGCCTACACTCCCCAAGCTGGCCAAACGGGTTGGGGAGACCTGATTGATATTTGATAATGTTTTTCAACAAGCGTACCCAAATACCAGGGGTTCTATTGCCGAAGCTGAAGCTGATTACCATTGGATATTAAGTTATTTACAAACATCTTCAGCTTAGTTGGTAGAGCTCCAGAGTTCCTACCAACTAAGCTGAATACATGTACCATAAATCCAAATGGGGGAAAAATATGTATTTTGAGGGCTTTCGTTGCGTGCGCTGCATAAACGGTTGAAGTTACGCAAATATCATGTATGATGAAATTGTTCCTTTTTAAAAGTTCTAAAAAAAAGTCCGCGACTGCATATGTCTATCTTTTAAGATTGTCTCACTATAACCTTTTTTATGGTAATCAAATCTGTTTGCAATTAATCATTATTTGCAAACAAATTTGAATACAGGTATAAAATTAGTAGGTACCTACATAAAATATTCACCATAAGTTTTTTTTCTTATATACGGTTATATACGGTCATGTTAAGTACTTGATTTCCTATGGTCTTACCACGATAACTGATATTCACGCGGACGAAGTCGCGGGCAACAGCTAGTAAGAGATAAAAAAGTAAGGGCTAAGCACATTTATATCTGTGTGATTGTATAAAGTGCCTTTTGGGATAAAGTTTAGCTGGGAATTTGTGTGCGTCGCAAAATGACGAGTGTACAGGGTGTTGGCCTAGGGACTATCAAACTAAAATGTAACCTTAGACATACCCCAGCCACTCCATATAAATGTCTCGTCGTTAACTATTATATAAAGAATGATTTCTCTGCAGAGCGTTTATATATATTTAGTATAAACTAACACTATGTAAAGGCCGGTAATGCGATGGTTTGTCATTTGTAGGTTGTTGTTCTAACCATCAACATCTACAGATCGCCTGAGAATGCCATGCGTAGAGGCGAAACACGTGTCGCAGCGACGACCACGGCAGTCGGGAAGGCAGCAGTCGCATGTTTCTTCTGTTTAAGTTCTTGGAGATTCACCGAGACGACCACAGCAGCTGGAGCAGAGACGAACAAAGCAGCTCGGCAGTCGCATGCAACTACTAACGGTAGTGGGTGGGTGTCAGCCGGCAGTAATTTGCATGAACTAATTGGTGGCGGAAGCACACAAAGTAGTGTAGGTCAAATTGCCTGTTACAGATTTGTCTCAAAGGGCAGGTGACGTCGACACGAGAGAGCGGCAAGGAGTGGCCATACTGTACGGAGTAAGTACTATTACTTATACTGTGGTTCTACTTAGTATGTAAATTTAATAATTATGTACCTAATCTTAAGATAAGATGGAGTATCTCATAAAATAAATAAATATTACTTGACAAATTACACAGCGCCATCTAGTCACAAACTAAGCAAAGCTTGTTGTACTATGGGTACTAAATAACTGATAATTATATGTACATAATTACTTTTTTTGTAATTAAATACATATAATACACAGAAAACGCCCAGACCAAGACAAACAGACATGTTCATGCACACAAATGTTTGTCATGTGCGGGGATCGATCCCGCGACCTCGGAGTCAAAGTGGCTATTGCTAGCCATTAGACCATCGAGCTCGTCTAATATATTTATACACAGTACTAATAAGACTGCAGCCTAATTATTCCAGTAGAAACTGTTTTACCCCAGTGAGGGTAATTGCCCAAACTTCGTTCACCTACTGACACAGACTTAACCCTACTTTATCGATTAATCAGGGGACAGCGAATCGGTGGATACGGCAATAGTAGAATAACAGCCAATCGTAAACTTAGATCCTCCCGGCCGACCACGGATTCAAAATAAATAAAATGCTAATCCGATCCCCCTTTACATCCGTTACTGTCGAAGTTAAACCAATTTCGTTGATCTCGTACCTTCGGAAGTAGCAGGGAGTACTAAAGTGATATTGTCCAAGTTTCCTCATAATGTACCTCTTTCTGTACCTCGGCGGCCCTTTAGTGTCATTGTTTGCGCAAACTTAATTTCTTTATTTCTTCATATACCTAACTTCAGCATTTTTATTGCTTGGAAAGTTTTATTACTGTAAGTAACTGTTGTGATTTTCTCAGATTGATTCGCGATTTTACCTTTTTTAGGGGTTTACTTTGACAAAGTGTTCTATTACAGACTGATCTACCAACGCACTGCTCAATCATACAAGAGGTATACGTAGGCATTCGCTGAGATATTTTTTGTATGAAGTGTATCAATAACACTTCATACAAAAAATATCTAATAAATATCTAATAAAATAATGCCTAAGCAAAGTGTAAGCTGGTTGTTTTGGGTGTAAGTGGTTCATCAACATCTTTGAACCAAAGCCAACTTCACGCGGTGCTCCCTACTGACTGACAAACGAAGCTCTGGCGAAAACAGAGATAGGGAGAGTAATTCAAAGCTACCCGACTGGGGAATGTACCTCCACCTCACAGAATACCGTAGCCAAATAACAATTCCCTTGAGGGTTGTTGTGTTCCTGCGAGTGAGTGAGGTCACCGGAAAGGAAGGAGATGCTGCGTTGGTAGCGGGGGCGGCGGCGCGCGAGTGATGTTTTATGTTGCGAGAGTATTTTTTTTTACGAGAGGTTACGGTAACTTCTTTACATCGGTCGGGTCGTATGCTTATCTGTCATCCGTAGTAGTATAAAAAAAAGTTGTTGATAGATGATATGAAATAGAAACTATCGAGGGCTTCTCGTTAAACGGGACGATATTATCCGCTGAATAAATATACTTACAGAGTTCTGCAATACCTTATATTAAAGGCATTGAAGCGACCTTAAAAGATTACCTACTTATTTCACTTTATTAAAAGTAGGTTGTCTCCACAATCCTCGTCTCTGTTGTAGTACAATCCAAGCCTTTTACAACTGGAGAGATAAAATGAGTAGACGGCTAATGTATTGGTCATGATCAATACTGCTTTCGAGATTCCGTATTGAAGACGATTTTATGATCTGATGCTTCATTAGATTATAAAATCGCAGACAAGGCAGACAAGGCGAACGCCTTGTCTGCTTTCCGACGTAGTATAAAAAATACTTTTTCGCACATTATTGTGCTTTCCTCTGAACGATCCAACACACGAAACAAACATCGTAGATATTAATTACCCGACTGCGACAGAAGGAGGGTTATGTTTTTCGAGAGTATGTACGTATATATGCATGTATGTACGCATGTATGTATGTATGTATAATTGTTTGGCACGCTCTGCAGCCTGAACGGCTGGATGGATTTTAGCTTGAGAGGTGTCGTTAGATTTGTATTTGCTGTGAGAGTGACATAGGCTACATCAAATATAAAAAAAATCAATATGGCGGCTGTGAGCCGCAAAATTGTCGTTGTAGTATTTTTTTCTTCTTCTTAATATATCGATAAGGGTATTAAAATAAAGGTCTCGATGACCTGATTTCAAATATATATTTGATATATTAGTTTTTGCCTGCGGCTTTGCTTGTATGGAATTATAATATTGTTACGCGTGATTAATAATGGAACAATATTTTCTGTGACCTAATTTTAGATGTGTCACTAATCTGCAGTACCCTAATAATAATATCTATCCCCAAGAAATTCATTAGTCATTATTTTAATCAAAACTTTCTCTAAATATAAATCATCAGCTTAACAAACTACTATTATCATTTAATTCGTATGATCATCAAAATAATAGATCTGTCACCAAATAAATAGATCAGCTCCTTAATTTAATGAAAACATGGCTAATAGGGGCGAAGTCAAATTGGCGTCATATTCACGGATGAGTCTTACCAATACTTGGTCAATGTAATAAATCATGTTTTGGTTAGATTTGAGTTGATTTTTGGTTAGGTTAGGGTTTTATTTCCGAGGGATCTATTTCCGGATCGATTAAACCAAGATGATGAATGATGTGGTGCCAAGTAAGCTTAATTATTAATAATTGACAATATAATACATACAAAAACATTTATTTGGTACTAGACCCTGTATCTCTATGATTTTAGGTGATTTATTGTGGAATCGATTTTATATTGTTTGGTGACTACATTTTGGTGACAAATTTATTATTTTGAGGGCAAACCCTATTAGTTAAGAAACACAAAACTAATTAAATTGCTGATAGCTTAAATGATACCCATTAATAAATCTGTTGTAGGTGCAGTCGGGTTTTTGATTTTTTTAATTAATTTATAACTTGTATGTCTTGTTTCCATATACGATGATGGCGTAAGTTATTCTTTTTGTTGTGTCAATACGATGGAAACTTTCTTGGCGGCAAAACACCAAAAAGATAACTAATAAATAATATTGTGTATGTCAATAAATATTTGATATTATTTATTGACATACACAATATTATATAATACATTGTAATATAATACACAAACTAAATTGTAATTGCTGTGTTAGTTGAATATTTTAATAAAATAACAATACCCATATTACTGAGTTTCTTTCAAGCATTTCTTCTTCGCCAGTGGTCAATACCGAAATGCTAGTAGATAAAAATGACGTGCCGAAATGCCCACAAGGGTCCAATGAGAAAATAAATAATTTCATTTCACTGGTAACTATTATTGTGGTATTATTATGGTATTAATCACTGGTAAGTATTATTCTACTGAACGACAATAGAACCTCTGTTACCGTTCTTTCTACATTTTAAATATTTCAGTAGAATAATATTTAAAATGTAGAAAGGCAGGCGTTATTAGATAGACGGATCTTTTCGAACCAACCTTTGAACTTTTGCCTCGACAGAATAAGTTGACAGGTAATATTTAAATAAAAACATCTAGTTACTTTTTTATAAAAAAAATATATTACAAGAATAATTTTAAAAATCTCCTAGAAATGTGAATAGCTTGGAAATCCTTTGTATGATGAAAATGCGGAGGTAGACCGGCCGGCTCTTTCTCTTAAATGAATTAGAGGGGCCATCCGCATCTGTATGCAAAATTTAATAGCTTTCGCTTGTTTGTGGTTAAAAAATAAGGGTCTGGATGATTCCGGCTCCTGTTCATTTGTTTTTGCTTCTCTTTTATGCATAATTAATCATACATAGTCATACATAAATATTTCTTCATGTTTTTCACTAAAGGGCGGTGAAAAAAATTGTCATTGTCAGCGGGAAACATCGATTACAAGGACAATAAAATTTTGATACTTGATCATTATTTATTTAAGATCGTATTTGTTATGATTTAAGTTAGGATAGGAGAAAGGAAGGAGTTGCTCCGTTGGCAGAGGGATGGCGGCGCGCGAGCGATATTTCATGTTGCGAAACGCTTCATATCAGGGGGCCGTATCACGGCGTATGCTTGTCTGTCATACGACACACAGAGAACCCGACTGTGGGGAGTTTCACAGGTGGAACTACGGGTCCGCCTGTTTTAATCAGGGTACGTCGGGAACTGGCGGCAAGCCCATAATTTGCCAGTCATGGGTCCAGATTCGAGGTGGCTATATGTGCGTGTAATCACTCACGTGCATGTCGTGTAGCTACAGAGGTTGGGCATGTTCGTCTGCCTTGCCAAATTGTCGGCCGGGCGTTCAACCTCGCGCGTAGCGAGTTGGTTACCACTGGCCTTGGGCGAAGGGCCGCCACAGTGGTTCTCAACGGGGCTTGGAGCGGCCCTTACAGCGGTGTCGGCTTCCCAAGCTGGCATCGCAGCTCGGGTACTTGCCTGCTGAGCAAGGAGGATGGCGGGCGATCGCTTCCGTCACCCCGGTCACCCTACCGTAGCCCTGGCGTAGGCATTTCTACTTTGAAGGATGCCGGGAAGTGAGCGTGCCTTATACAGCTCCGGTATTGTCAAGGAAATCAGGGAGCCAGCTAACTGGCGCCTCAGTGTGGGTGCAGAAACACTAGTCGCGCTTGTACTTGTACTTGTGCGCCGGGAAGTGAGCGAGCCATACAGCTCCGGTACGGTACACATCATGGAGATTGGGGAGTGGTAGTAGGGCCCCGATGCTTAGTTCGCCGAGCGTCGGTTTGCCACGAGCTACTCGACTTAAGAGTACGCAAGTAGCCTGCAAGCAGGTGAAAGCGGAGTAAGACCTGTTAATGTTCCGCTTGTGTGCTCGGTTGGTTTACCGAGCGCAAGAGCGGAGCAGGTAAAGGTCCTTCCGTCTGGTTGGTTTACTGGACGGTTGACTCGCAATCCCTGTGATATACCCGGAAGGTTGGCACACGGGGCGCACTAGCTGTTAGATATAGGGTACGTTGTCTGTCATACGACGTATTATAAAAAAAATGCGGTGCGTAGCCGCCCTAGATACGAACAATTAACTGCTGCCCGCAGTAACTAGTTTTTCATATGTACATAACATTTTTATAAGCTACAGAGCTGTTACTGCAAACGATAAATAATGGTGCAAACGTTGGATTTGATAGCTTTGCAGCTATTAAAATTATTGCAGGTCGTAAGGCGCAAAATTGTATTCGTGGGGTTTCCGGAACTGTTTGAGAGTTAATTTCGCGTTCGTTTGAACGTTAAGTTCCAAGTATGAGATACA
This sequence comes from Hypsopygia costalis, assembly GCA_937001555.2. NCBI lineage: Eukaryota > Metazoa > Arthropoda > Insecta > Lepidoptera > Pyralidae > Hypsopygia > Hypsopygia costalis. The sequence goes on along the minus strand of OW443338.2, from coordinate 21,225,932 downwards.
TGGGGCACACTAAAAGTTTTGCACTTCTGGCTAATCGGAACTATTTTAATTTCGAATGTTATATTTTTTTAAACGACTTGCAACCTTCTTAGTAATAAAAAAAAATGGCGAGAAATCATTTGTCAATTGTTTTTTATCACACATCAAAGTTCTACGTATGCAACGAAAATGGAATTAAGTCGAAAAGGTTTTAGAGCAATGATTTTTTATGATTTTAAAAGTTCTCTCTCTCCGCACGACTGTGCCGCTTGTCTTCAAAATGCTTTTGGGAGAGAAGCACCTTGTTTAAGCACCGTGAGGCGATGGTTTGCTGAATTTTAGAGAGGTCGGGTTTCTTTACTTGACTAATTTCGTGAAGGGTGGCTTTCAACTGCCGTCAACGAAAATAATGTGGCTACTGTTAAGCGGCTAATTGAAGAAAACCCGCGGATTACCTATGAGACAATTCGAGGACTATTGGGGATTGGTATGAGCCAAATTCAGAAAATTTTACAAGAAGAATTTTTTTTTCTCAGCTACGGGTCCCATCTGCACAATTCCACTTGAAGATCAAAAGAGTGTTAATGCCGAGTGGTATTCTACCATTTGTTTACCCAGGGTGTTAGAAAAAGTTCGCGAAAGACGACCAAAAAGCCGCGTTCTCCTACATTATGACAACGCTTCTTCACACACGGCCAACAAAACAGTCATTTTTAGCTTCCGAAAAAGTACAACTCGTCACCTATCCTGCTCATAGCCGGTCGGGGCTATGAGCAGGATGGGGCTATGAGCAGGATGGGTGACGCGTGCACCCTGTGATTTCTGTATTTTCTTCTAAATCAAATATTTGATGAGAGGTTTCACTTTTACCAACTCCGAAGAGGCAGTGATAGCGTTCAATCAGCACGTCCTCCTTTTTTAAAAAATGGTTCGATCGCAAGAAAAAATGTTTAAAATGTAAAGGTTAGTATTTTGAAAAGCAATAAACATAATATTTTAGTTATAACATGTTGTTTTTTTAAGTTACGCAAAACTTTTAGTGTAACCTACGTATAACCGTTCAAATTATATATCTACGTACATCTCATACTTGGGTTGGGATGTGAGCAGTTTATTGCCATCTTGAGCCAAAGTGAATCTCATCTGCACGTAGTGCACCCTACTGAATGACAAACAGTTCTGGCAAAAGAAAGGTAGGCACAGAATATTTATAAGCTGCGCAACTGGGGAAGTACCTCATCTTACAGAACAGCGCAGCCAAATAACAATTCCCTTGAGGGTTGTTGTGTTTCTTCAAGTACATGAAGTCCCTAAGTAGGAAGTAGTTGCTGCATTAGCAACGGTGTTGGGGGTGCGCGAGCGATATTCTATCTTGCGAGCATTTATATGGGTACAGATAACGTTTCATATCAAGCGAGCCATATGCTTGGTCGCCATCTAACGTAGTATCATCACTACATAGTATCACTACATAGTATAAAACAAAGTCGCTTTCTCTGTCCCTATGTCCCTTTGTATGCTTAAATCTTTGAAACTACGCAACGGATTATGATGCGGTTTTTTTTAATAGATAGAGTGATTCAACTGGAAAGTTTATATGTATAATATATGCATAACATAGTAGAAAAACACTGATAATTTAGAGGTTTCTAATGTGATGTCGTAAATAAACACATTTTTTTGCTCTTTCATTGCAAACGCTGGCTGAACCCAACGAGATAGATCAAAATAATGTAGTACAGTATTGTTCACCTTAAAATGGTCTACAAAAAAGTTCGCGATGGTATATGTCTATCTCTTAGTGGTAACACACAATAACCGTTATTTTATCCTTTGCTTTTTACAAGAAATAATGCCTTATTTACGAAGCGATTTTAAGCAATACAGAATTAATCCTTATCCAATTAAGTAAATAAATAAAATACATTGCGCATTTAATATAGATCAATATGGCCCTTCACAGCATGTAATTTTAATGAATAGTTTAGAAGATATTACACATTTAAAATGCAGGGACATAACGGCTGTGGCGGTACCGGCCGCGGAGCCGGCGGCGTGTGCCTATAACTGGGGAAGGACTGGATAGGACAAAGCGCAAAGACCTTCATTTAGTATCAGCATTGCACCCGTGCGAAGCCGGGGCGGGTCGCTAGTAAAAAATATATTGGATTCTAGTAAAACAGAATTTGAAAAACGGTGTAGAAAGTTTGTCGAGTTCGATGGTCGAATGGTTAGCAATGGCCACTTTGACTCCGAGGTCGCGGGTTCGATTCCCGCACAAGACAAACATTTGTGTGCATGAACATGTCTGTTTGTCTTGGTCCGGGTGTTTTCTTATGTATTATAAATACTTATAATACATAGAAAACACCATTTTTTTTGCAAATACATACGTATTTACAAAAAAAATATGTATTTAAGTACATTTATCAGTTGTCTAGTACCCATAACACAAGCTTTGCCCTTAATTGGGGAATAGATGGCGCTGTGTAAATTGTCCAAAAACATTTATTTATTTATCTACTAAGTCAATTCAAGTTCTGTTTCCAGTGACGGCCAATTACGGACTGCCTATTTCGTCAGTGTTGTGTTGTACTAAATTCAGGTGAAATTGGCTTAGGTTCTGATATTTATAGTGATCCAATTCCAGTCTAAAATATGTAGAACTAGCTATGCCTGCGACGTTGTCCGTATACTTACAGCTGTCAAACGAAATATTGCTGAATGAACGTTTTGAAATTTAGTACCTTGTTTTTGAGATTATTCAAACTTGGCGATATTTATTTGTACCCCAAAAGCAAACAAGCGTATGACACTAGAGGCATCACTCACTCAATACCGACCCTGTAAACACCCCTTTACGTCTTTCTTGAAGAACTCCATACTGGAGCCCGCTGGGAAAACCTCAATAGGTAGTTCATTCCACAACCTGAGAGCTCGAGGTAGAAAAATTTCCTGTTAATTGATAAATCAGTTCAGATATCTGTTTAGAAGTCTACTTCTAAACATACCAAATATTTAAGTACGTATGTTTCCTAACTAGAGTTAGGAAACATTGGTACATTAAATATTTGAGTACCTATATCAAATATTTAAGTTACAACTTAAATATTTGTTAATTTAATATAAAGAGAGGGGGATATTACTTACTCTCCCTCCGTCTTATGAATTTTCGATCAGACGCGATTTTAAACATTTTTACCCATCCCAAAAAGTGCACAACGTCGCTAAGGAAGTTTTCACTTCAAAAACGCGGGGAGGAGGAGGAGGGCAGTTAAGTTCCAACTTAAATATTTAAGTACCAACTTCATCATCATCATCATCATCAGCCTGTATCTACCCACTGCTGGATATAAGCCTTCCCTAATGCCTTCCACCAGATACGATCCTCCGCCTTCCGCATCCAGCCGCTCCCAGCCGCTTTCTTAAGGTCGTCGGACCATCTAGAAGGAGGGCGCCCAACACTTCGTCGTCCTATGCGCGGCCTCCACTCTAATACCTTCCTCCCCCATCTGCCATCACTTACTCGGCAGATGTGACCGGCCCATTGCCACTTCAGCTTACAAACTCTGAAGGCTATGTCGACAACTTTAGTTCTCCGTCGAATTTCTTCGTTCCGGATTCGATCCCGCAGAGAAACCCCGAGCATAGCCCTCTCCATCGCTCGCTGCGCGACCTTTAGCCTGTGGACCAGTCCGATGGTCAGTGTCCAAGTCTCTGCACCATATGTCATTGCAGGGAGGACGCACTGGTTGAAGACTTTTGTCTTCAAGCACTGGGGTATCTGCGCGGCGAAGATGTGACGAAGCTTTCCAAAAGCTGCCCAGCCCAGTCGAATGCGTCTATCGATCTCTTTGTTGAAATTACCCCGGCCAAGCTGTATAGAATGACCGAGGTAGACATAGTCATTAACCACTTCAATAGCTGCATTCTCTACGATAACCGGGCTAGGGATGACAAAATCGTTGTACATGACTTTCGTCTTGTCGAAATTCATCCCCAGCCCCACACGTCGAGATGCAGCATTGAGATCGACCAACATACGACCGAGATCCTCCAGCGATTCAGCCATTATGACCACGTCGTCGGCGAACCGAAGGTGTGAGATGTACTCGCCATTCACATTGACGCCCCGTTTTTTCCAGTCCAGCGTCTTAAATACGTCTTCCAGAGCAGCGGTGAATAGTTTTGGGGAAATGACATCTCCTTGACGTACTCCCCGCTGCAGCTGGATAGGCTTAGACTGCTGGTCCTGGACGCGGACAGTCATTGTCGCAGAGCTATATAGCCATCTCAGCACCTCGATATAGCGGTGGTCGACTTGGCATCGCTGTAAGGATTCCAGAACAGACCAAGTTTCGATGGAGTCGAAGGCTTTCTCGTAGTCCACAAAAGCTACACAGAACGGCAAATTGTACTCTGTGGTTTTCTGCACAATCTGCCGCAATGTATATATGTGGTCCACGGTACTGTAGCCTTTACGAAACCCAGCCTGTTCCGGTGGCTGATAGTCATCAAGCCTTCGAGCGAGACGATTCGTGATAACCCTTGAAAACAGCTTATACACGTGGGTCAGGAGTGAGATCGGTCTATAATTCTTCAATAAGGTTTTGTCACCTTTCTTGAAGAATAAGACGACCAAACTCCTGGTCCACGCGACTGGTGCGGTCCCTTTGTGAATGACGGAATCAAACAGACGTTGTAGTTCCTTTAGAACCGGAATTCTTCCAGCTTTCAACAGTTCTGTTGTGATTCCGTCCTCACCGGGAGCCTTACCATTTTTCAGCTGTTCAAGGGCTATCCTAATCTCACCCATGCTGATGTCTGGAATGTCTTCGGTTTCGTGTCGGGTTAGCGGGGCTCGGCGATCACTTACACGAGCAGCTGATGTAGGGACAGGTGCATGTGCAGCATAGAGTTTGCCATAGAATCTCTCCACCTCTGCGAAGATCTCTGACTTAGAAGACACGACTCGGCCATCCTCTAGCTTGAGCTTCGACAGATAAGCCCTTTCAGAAGGCCGAGAAAAGACTTTCAGCCCTTTGTTGCGCGCTATCACGTCCTCAACTTGTTTAGCACTGAAGACGCGATAGTCCCGCCGTATCAGCCTTCTGATCCGCTTATTTAAAGCAACATATTCTGTCGAAGCTCTAACAGATGCTGTCGCCTCTCGTCTCTTCTGCATAAGAGCCAGAGTTTCGCTAGAGAGCTTGGCGTCTCGAACTCTATGCTGCCGCCCAAAGTGTTTGCTGTCGACTTCGTGTAGTGTTGCCCCTATTCTGTCTGATGCCTCGTCCATGTCCGCAGTGGTTTCCAACGAATTGAATCGGTTTTGAAGTTCCAGTTGGAACTTCTCCGAAGTTTCAGTGATTTGGGGAAGAGTTGGACGCAGATTCGACTTCATCATACGGGCTCTTTCGAGTTTGTAGCTGATATTTAGGGTGCCTCGTACAAGTCGGTGGTCGCTACCGGTACCAAACCTGTTAACCACCGAGACATCCCTAAATATCCGCTTTTTATCCGTTATGATGAAGTCGATCTCATTCCTAGTCACTTTGTCGGGGCTTTGCCAGGTCCATTTCCTCTGGGGCTTCTTTTAAAGAACGAGTTCATCAAAAAGAGCCCCTCCTTTTGGAGGAAATTTACCAGCATTTGCCCCCTGTGATTCCTCGACCCCAAACCAAACCCTCCGACGACCGATTCATCGTATTCTTGTACTCCCACCTTGGCGTTGAAGTCCCCGACAACAACCGTGAAGTGGGTCTTGGTGGTATTATGAATGGCCTTTGTAATGTCTTCATACATGGCCTCGACCTCTTCATCCTGGTGTGTCGTCGTTGGAGCATATACCTGTACTACTTTCAAAGAGTATCTCTTCGTCAGTTTTAGCACAAGATATGCTACCCTCGACGACACACTGGATACCTCCACTACGTTGTTGACGAGAGCTTTATGAACGAGGAACCCGACACCACCCTGGGAGAGCTGATCTCCTTCACGGTAGTAGAAGAGGTTGCCAGATTCGAGTATCACGGTCTCCTCTCCCTCTCGTCGGACTTCCGACAGACCCAGAATCTGGCATTTGACTAACCTCAATTCTACTTCCAGCTCTCCCACATCCTCGTCGCGCCTCAGTGTCCGTGTATTGAAAGTGCCAATGGTCAGTTGTTTGTGGTGGCCTGCCAACCGGAGATTGTTCGCACCCCCCGCCCTGCCGGAACCGAGACCGCCACCTTGGCCCGGGATAGCAGGGTTGCCGGGTACTGGGGGCCATATATTTTGTTGTGTATGCATTAGAGAGAAATGCCCTTGAGTCGCCACGCTGGGCAGGCGGGTTGGCGACTTTCGCCAGAGCCTCGTCCGCTTATCTGCAGGGTGTACCACGTGCAGGTGAGGTTGGCTTTGGCTTCGAAGATGGTAGTGAGCCACTTACACCCCAACTTAAATATAAAGTAAAGTAAAGTACCAACTTAAATATTTGTTATGCATTAAGAGTTGAGTCACTGTCATAATTGTACCGAGTAGGTACGCGTGTGTATAGAGAGTGCTATTTGAAATCCGCGACTATGCAGTGCGTAGTTATTGTAAGAGCTCGTATTGTCAACCCCACAAAGGCAGTCGCTTACGTGTGATGCTACAAGCACTTTACATATTCAGGAAATTACGCAACAAGATGCCTGAGGCAATTTGTTTTATATGAGCGAGGGTCAACAGGGCATGTGGGGTCATCTAATGGATAGTAATCACTCATAGAAATCAGAACCACCAAGGGCTCATCGATCTGTTGCCAGCCTTTTAAGCGAAAAATTTACTCTGTTCTTTACGGCTCCCATTTCGTAATTATTTCGTAACACTGCTGAGTAATAACTGCATGTTAGAAAATTTCTTAAAAAGGGTATTGTGGCAGGTCGCCAATCTAGGTGATATGGAATTTAAATTTACCGTTACCGTTATCGGAAATACCGCTGAGTGAAGTTGATTCCACAGTTTCACCGTTCGTGGTATAAAATGTCTTTGGAAACGTACTGTAGTAGATCGCCAATTTATCAAGATGATATTGATGGAATTTTAATTTATGGCGTATTGTACGATAGCGGAACTCAGTGGCAGGTATCAAATAGATTAGCTTATCCGAGCACTCTCTCGTGGTAGAATTTGCTTAGTACGCAAAGAGATGCAACTTCTCTACTTGTAGTAGGCGAGTCCAGTCGATCAGACATCATTTGGTCACAGAGGGTTCGAACTGCTCTTCGTTGTATACAGTTAAATGGAGCAAGTAAGTACTGCATCGGCCCCGGCCTCGGGTCTGAGATGTAAACAGTACTCCATATGAGGCCTAACCTGAGCTTGATATAATTGAAGGCGATGTAGTGATGTAAAATACCTTCTGGCGTTACCGTTGACGCCAATGTTCCTACTAGGCCAATTTAGCTTTCCACTCCAAGTGACCACGAAACTGGACATCACTCGGCATGTCAACATCGAAGATACCAATGCAGGACCTAATGCCCTATTAAAATTATTAAAGAAACTAAGGGCAGCACCTTACAATTTAGGAGAAATGACAAACGGAGACTTTTTTTAATGGTAAAAGCGAGAACTTGTGTCTTTGAGGCATTTAGTTTGCCTAAAGTCAATCTACTCTAATCCGAGAAGAGACGGCTTCATCTCAGATATAAGTTTCGTTCGGTACATATCGATGCAATCCCAGGAATCATTACCTTGACTCTTCGATCATTAATATATTAGTGATCGAAGCCTTGACTACCGTATCTTACGAACAGAACTCTAAAAATGTTTGTGTCTATGTTTACTAAGACCGTCCTCCTACGTTATTTCTTAAGCAAATGAAAACAGACTTATGAAACTCAGAGGAAATAAACCAAGTCTATTTCAGGAATGCCTGAAAGCTGTTGCACTGCGACATGCTTTGTAGTTTTATTGAAAGACTGCCTTTAGCGTCGCAAGAGCGTTTTTCATTTGCTGAAGAAGTAACGTAAGTAGCGCAGACTTAGCTGGAAAATATATACGTTCATTTTAAAATAACCTCTCTTTGTTGAACATAATTCTTTTTATTCATTGTGTTTTATGATGTACACTATGTTCTGTTGATTTATTGGGATTTTTGGCTATTTTCTGTTCTAACTGTTGTGTACTTGTATGTTTAAATGCGTTCAAATCTTTCTCAATATGTTGGTAATATTTGAAAAGCAAGAATAAATAAATAAACAAATATTCCTGGACAAATTAGACACGGCATCAAACCAAGGAAAGCTTGTACTATGGGTACTAGATAACACTTAATATACTTAAATATGTAAATATTTTTTTACCGATTTTGATGAAACTTGTCACAATTAAAGACCTCGATATGCTTGAGGTTTGTGTCTACTACTAGACAACTTTTAATTTAATTTAGGACTAGATAGCGCTGTGTAAATTGTCCAGAAATATTTACTTATTTAATCTTCGCCATGTTTTCGTTAATAATGCATAACATAGGTTAGGTGGATGTTTCTGATTTAAAATACCACACCACAAGTACAATATTCCGCAGGAACCTCGGCGGAACAAAATCGCATTTCTGTGCAAATATTTAAATTTCTTCGTCGTCTCGAAGCAAAGCCGATTTAAAATGTTTGGATATCCCCATCGTTTGAGTTCAAAGGAGCTTACATATCAAACATCAATATACTCTAATAAAAACTTTAAATTATGTAAGATTTGTTATTTTTATTCTGATTCCTTTTCTCTCTTTCTTCTCTCTAACAATCCCTGGTAAAATTAAGATAATGAGAATAAATAATTCGTGTAGTTTCATTGGGGTGACATTTAGTTCACATTCGAACGAGTTCACGTTTACAAACCGACCGCATTCAGAAAAAGTTTCATATTGTGAATTAACCAGACGCGTGTTACATATCGAAATTAATCGGGTTGCTCACTTCAAAATGTGAGCAAGTAAGCCACATAATTTTGATATGTAACACGCGTCTTAAATTCACAACATGAAAGTTCTTCTCTATTTGGTCGGTTAGTTTACATTGACAAGTTCGAACGTGAACAAAAAACTCACACTAAGGACTCTGATGAACATAGTAAAAGTCGCCGAGGGTGGAAGGCGATACGGCGGTGGGGGAGGGGGAAAAAAGTACCTTGTTTCAGGTTTTTTTTGCTTTATTTTTTTAAACCCGCCCTCACCGTCGGGCCGTCACCCACCCTCGGGGATTTTTAGTATGGTCATCTGGACATCTCAAGAAAAATCTGTACCAATTTTCAAAACTACACGAATTATTTGGTCTGATCAACGATTTTTCAGGTAATTTTAACGGAATATTTATTGTATTAACGGAGAAATGTTATGTACAATAATGACTTAACATTGATGGGTATCAGTCGGTGTTAATTTGCACGAACGATAAATTTAACAAAAAAAAAACCGGACAAGTGCGAGTCGGACTCGCCCACCGAGGGTTCCGTAGGTACGTAGTATCATTATTAAATTTGATATTTTTCATTATAAATAAGAAATAATGCGTAGAAAAAAATAAATAAAATATATTTTGCAATGTGTACATCAAGCCCTTTCATATGATACCCCATTTGAACTAGTAGTTTCAATTTGAAATTTCGACACCCTATAAAAAATATAGACCCCCTATTTTTTAAGATCTATTTACAAATGTATAGTTTTGAGATTTATTCCTGTACTTGTAGTCTATAACGATGTTATTTGCCAAATTTCACAGTTCTAGGTCAACGGGAAGTACCCTATAGGTTTTGATTCCCTTGAGTGTGTCGAAATATGCGTTTTTTGCTGAATAAACGGCCGTAACTTTTTTCTACGAAAACTTAGCAGTTTGATTTTTTTTTAACTTCATGGGACCGTAGACCTGAGCATACAGTTCAAATTTCAGCTTGATACCTCCACGCATTCTCGACATAGAAATTCTTGACAGACAGACAGACAGACAGACAGACAGACAGACAGACAGACAGACAGACAGACAGACAGACAGACAGACAGACAGACGGACAACAAAGTGATCTTATAAGGGTTCCGTTTGTCCTTTTGAGGTTCGGAACCCTAAAAATAAAAAACCGACTCAACGGTAGGTAGTTTACATTTATGTAGATACAGGCTGATGATGATGATGAAAAAAATATCTTTCAAATGAAAAACATATTTTTCAAATCGGTTTATAAATGACGGAGTACTGAAATAACAAACCTAACAGTGGGTAGATACTGGCTGATGATGATGATGATAAAAAAATATGGGATCAATCTGGAAGTATATTCTTTCAAATAAAAAAAAAAGTTTTTTTTCAAATCGGTTTATTAAATCACGGAGTAATTAAGTCACAAACATTAAAAAAAATACAGCCGAATTGAGAACCTCCTCCTTTTTTGGAGTCGAATAACAACAGCACACAAAGTATCATTAATTATTATTGTCTTTGATTAACAAATATAATTTATTTTTTCCACTTGATTACCTTTCTGAAGTTCAATCTTCAAGTTTCCTTTGTCACAATGGACTACATTTTTTTTTCTGATGCGAATGCAAATCGAGTTATAAACTTCGTTAGGAGGTACGAGTACTTCGCGTTTCGCGCGAGGATGACATCCGGGCTCCTTTGTTGAATGTAGCGAACTTCTTTTTCCCTTTTTATTTTTTCGGCAAATGGTGTATTATTGTGTATATATTTATACAGAATCATAGTGTTTTGCTTATGAAAATATTCGAGAAAAAAGTTTAGAGCTTCTTACTTTGTGTGGTTAGTTCGTATTATACAATTAGCTGAGGTATTTAAGGTAGCTGTGTTGCCAGAATAATAGTACTGCTAAACACCGGCCACCCCATACAAATGTCGAGTCATTTACTACTACATAAACAATGGCGTTTGTGCAGAGCGTGAATGATCGTGTGTGCGTGCGGCGCCATACATTCTGTTCCAGATCGGAGGTGAGGTCGATACGAGAGAGCGGCAGGGAGTGGCCGTACTGAACGTAGTATTATGACTTCTACTGTGGTACTACTCTGCCAAAAAAATCTGAGCAGTTGTCTTAAACATTATGAGTTCATTTGAGTTCCAGTCAATCGCATGTAGATCGTTAAACTTCCAATATGATATCAACATCATCATGATCATTTCAATCAAAGGACGGCCTCTGCTGAACATAGGTCTCCCCAATAATAATAAATAAATAAATATTTCTCTCTCTAAAACAATTTACACAGCGCATTCTAGTCCCAAATTAAGCAAAAGCAAAGCTTATGTTATGGGTACTTGACAACTGATAAATGTATTTATATACTTTTTTTTGTAAATACATACTTATAATACATAGAAAACACCCAGACCAAGACAAACAGACATCTTCATGCACACAAATGTTTGTCTTGTGCGGGAATCGAACCCGCTACCTCGGAGTCAAAGTGGCCATTGCTAACCATTCGACGACCAAGCTCGTCATAACAAGATAAAGGAAACATGATCTTTGAAGACATTCAATATGCTGTCGTTATACATAATATAGATAACGATAGCATATTGAATGTATTCAAACATGATGTTTCCTTTATCTTGCCTCCCCAACCCGTCTGGCCAGCGTGGGGAGTGTAGGCCAATTCCTCCTTCTGTCTGTGACGGACGAGAGAGGGTCGTGCTCCTGTAGTGGAGCCTAAAATGACCTGATGATGATACATAATATAGATGTATAAAAACCAAATGAGTTAATTCTCCAAAATATTCACTACAGAATCGACCTGTTATAGACTTGCACTATGATCGGTTCTGTGCATCTGGCTCCCTACCTGCAATCTTAATCAAATCGTCGGTCCAGTTAGGAGGGAAATTCTCCAACGCTGCGTTTTCCTACCCCATCGGTCATCAATTCTGCGTGCTATATGTATGTATAGCAGACAGGAGTGGCTGTGGGGGAGACCCACAGCCACTCCTGTCTGCTGATCCAACATAGCTCAAAAGCTATGTTGGTAACTCCAGTTCTACTTCTTAGTATCTCTGCGTGATAGAACGAGTATATTCTTTCGATCACGCAGAGATACTTCGGGCATAGCCCTCCTGAACTTACCAATAATGCCCATAGTAAGGGGCCATGTCGCTGTGCCATGTGTCATAGCTAGTAAGGACTGCTCAAAGAAAAAACTTTTTTTTAAGTGGCAAACAAGCATACGGCCCGCCTGATGGAAAGCAGTTACCGTAGCCTATGAACGCCTGTAACACCAGGGGCATCACACGCGCGTTGCCGACCCTGAAACTGGTCAAAGATTTTCATCTTGAATACATAGTGTACGAGACGACATCTTTGAACCAAAGTCAATCTCACCTGCACGTGATGCACCCTGCTGACTGACAAACGAGGCTCTGGCGAAAAGAGAGGTAGGGTATAGTGTAATTTTTAAGCTCCCGACTGGGGAAGTAGCTCTACCTAACAATTGAGGGTTGTTGTGTTCCTGCGAGTGAGTGAAGTCACCAGAAAAAACGAAGGCGTATACTCCCTTCATCCGTCGCCAGCCATATAGGCTGGCAACCTACGAAGAATGACCCGTAAGCTCGTTTGCCCCACTCATATAAAAAAAAGCATCCATAGCACTACGTGACACTCTCTTACACTGAAAGTGTAACACTCTACGTGTGGTTGACTGTACGTTGCCAAATTAGTCATTCAGGATAAACCATTATACGAAATTAAATGGCAGTCAATTTTACCTTTAAAATCGAAGCATATTTAAGTCTGCCTAAGTTTTGTTAGGCTCTGCAGTTACGTCGAATGGTTTTAGAAATCCACTGTGGTTGCTTCAGTAAATAGGGTAGGATTACGGATCGCTGACTTCTTGATATTCAGAGTTATCTACGCCTACAGCCCGAGCCTCCGTCCCTTATGATAATGATGTAATTTTAACCCTTTCCGTGGCATTCTCAACACTTACATTATGTTTCTATTGTATTTCAACCCCACGTAGTTCGAATTTAAACTATATGAAAACATGTGCTTTATTATTACACGATGGTTCATAGAGATTTAGACTTTAATGAATAATAATCTATTATTTAATGTGTAATAAACGTATGCCTGACTAGCCCTACCGCCGAAGCTAAAGCCGATTACCATCGAATGTCTTACACGTAATATGTGACCACAGATTTAGAGGAGTATAGACACAGCTTCTTCAAAAAAATTATAAAAGGATTTAGCGTTTTTTATTGATTTTGATAACCGGAATAAAAATAAATAATTCCATATTCATGTGCTTGGACTGCCGGTTAAGCTATCTTATCTAGTCGACTTTAAATCAATATGGTGCCCTGATATGAAAATCCCATGAGCAAAAAGTTCTCAATTTGCAAGTAGGGTTGTTAATGTTAATTTGTTAACATAACTCGTTAATGTTTTGGAGTTACGTTACAGTTCTGTTTCTGTGTGATTAAATTGAAAGTAATTTTGTTTAGAAGTGTATTACATAATGCAATTAAATATACAGCGACAAGCAACACTTTCAACAAATTCTTTAGGATTCTATACCGTCAATATACGTGGTAGTAAAGACCTTAAAGAACGTACTGTGGTAGATTGCCAATTATCAGGTTTGTATTGAATAAAAATTTTGACGAGTGATAAGATGGTGGCAATCAGATGGTTTGTTTATTTGTTGCTTAGTTTTTGAAACATTTATTGACATTTAAAATCCTACTAAAATTATAAATGAAAATATTTGAAGGGATGATGGATAGTCGCATATTCTTTTATATTATACTCTTTCTTTTTTTTTGTAAATGACTGAAGGAATTTGATTGAATATGAGAAGCTCGGGGGCGTTATTGCGCATGTCACAAATTAAAATTCCATCCATATCATCTTCATAATTGGTGATCTACTACAGTACGCTTCCTAAGATATTTTATACCACGAACGGTGAAATTGTGGAATCAACTTCCCTCAGCGGTATTTCCGAACAATTACGACATGGGAGCCTTCATGAATAGAGACTTTAATTCCCTTAAAAGGCTGGCAATGGATCGGCGGCCCTTTGGTGTTGCTGATGTCCATGGGCGGTGGTGATTGCTTTCCACCAGGTGACGAACATGTTCGTTTTCTCCCCTCTCATAGAAAAAAAAACTAGCTGTCCGGACAGACTTCGTTGTGTCAAAAGTGAAGTTTTTTTTTTACTATTGTCAACGCAATTTTTATATTTTCTCGTTATTAAAACTTTCCGTGAGCCTGAAGGGAAATACGAAAAAAAAAATTTGCCGAATTGATCTAGCCGTTCTCGAGTTTTGTGCTTAGCAACATTCATTTTATTTATATAGACTTTTTACTCGCACCTGACACCTTTTTCTGCTTTCATCAGCACAGCTGCAGTTTGTAAAGTAAACGCCCAATCGTTCAATTTCATTTTTATTCTTCCATGCCCGCCCTCGCCTGACCTATGAGAACATTTTTGTCATACTCACCTCCGCCGTCGGAATGCTCAATTTTAGCGCTCGCTATATTTTTGCTCCCTCTTTTTGCAAAAGAAATATGATTTTGGGACGTGTTTGCGATGTTGTGGATATTCACAGGTGCCTTGGAAACAATCGTTTATCATAGAAATATACAGACATTCCCAAAAAACACATGAATAGTGAAATCAGTGGGCATCCCAGACTATTAAACGAGGAACTCTTGTAGAAATATAATATGCCATAATAATCTCACAAGCAAGGACGGATCCAGTTTTGGCGTCAGGGGGAGGTCACATAGTTGTGGTCAAGTCACACTCAAGTTATAATTAAATTTTGTTAACAATAGATACAGGTGAAAAGTTGTTATTTTATTAAAGTATGTAAGTACTTACTGTAGGTGCTTAATCTATATTGAGACTAAAAATACATAAAAAAATTAAGTTTAACAATTTTAATTAGTGGTCCATCTAGGTCCTAAGACCCAGCCCAGGGGGTGGTTATGACCACCATGACCCTCCAGGGGGAGGGTCATTTTGGTCTTGCTCACAAGTGACTCCTAAAGATGTCGGTGAAACTTCCAATATAGTAGCTGACAGAGAGCTTAGTGTGTTTTTTGTTCGCGTTCGATCATGTGAACGTAAACAAACCGACCAAATAGAGATGAACCCTCATGTTGTGAATTTATAAAACGTGTTACATGTCAAAATTATGTAGCTTACTTGCCTACATTTTTAAGTGAACAACCCAGCTAATCTGGATATGTAACGCGTCTGGTAAAATCACATCATGAAACTTATTCTCAATTTGGTTTGATTATAAACGTTATCACGTTCGAATGTGACGAAGATTTCGTACTGAGCATTCTATTCTTAAAATCTATTCGAGAGATAGGCTAGGCAGATAGGTTTTAATTCGCAGAAAATAAGATATTACCACAGTATAAGTAATGAACAGTATGGCCACTCCCTGCCGCTCTATGGTATCGACCTCACCTCCCCTGTGAGACAAATCTGGAACCGTTTCTATGGCGCCGCACGCACACACGCATATTCACGCTTTGCACAGACGTCCTTGTTTATGTAGTAGTAAACGTCGGGACATTTGTATGGAGTGGCCGGGATGTAATATTACATAAAAAATATTTGTTTTTTGCTCCGTCTATACATTTCTATCGAGGATAACTCATCTTCGAGTCTCTTGCAGCAAAAATCTAGGACTTTCATATAAATTTTCAGGACGCCTAAGACCTACCTAATCCGCCGCTGCAAGTTCTGGCGCAAAATTCGTGCTTAGATGATTTTTCAATCAGCTTTATGGTTCCAATAGTTTTACAAATTTCATATTTGGTTAGTGAGCGAGAAACCTTTCTGTTTTATAATAGACTAGCTTCTACCCGAGGTTTCCCCCGCTTGAACATGATATTATGTTAATCCAGAACATGTTCGATAATAATGTAAGCCAAATGTCTAAATCCGTTCAGCTGTTTATCCTTGAAAAAATAACAATCTTTCATACATCCACAAATTCTTCTTCCCTCGTGGTGACCTTATTCACTCTCGGGAACACATCAACCCTCAATGGATTTGTTATTTTCCTGCGGTATTCCGTAAGGTGTAGTCATCCCCAGTCGAGTAGTTTTGAATACACTATGCCCTACATCTCTTTTGCTACACCCTCCTTATTTGAGCAGCGGAATGCACCACGTGCAGGTGAGGTTGGCTTTGGCTCAAATATTGAGCGACTTACACCTCAAATTGAAAAATATCGAGAACTTTAATAAAATAAAAGTATAATTATCGCTGGCCACTAATTACTAATTAAAGGTCCTTTGAAAGAATATCTCGTAAAGTATGAAGTCGGAAGAAGTAAATTAGTGGAGGGTCTAATGACAACGGCGGATCTTCTGGTTCTTTAACCTAATACCCTTAATTAGATTGTTCTTGTCAAATTTCAATTTTGATGTTTTTCGGCGAAATTATTTAGGAGGAAAAAGTTTTTTTTTGCCCGACTGCGACAGAAGGAGTGTTATGTTTTTCGAGAGTATGTATGTATGTATAATTGTTTGGTACGCTCTGCAGCCTGAACGGCTGGATGGATTTTAGCTCGAGAAATGTCGTTAGATTCGTATTTGCTGTGAGAGTGACATAGGCTACATCAAATATAAATAAAATCAATATGGCAGCTGTGAGTCGCCAAATTGTCGTTGCAGAAATACTGCAACGACAATTTTTTCTTCTAAATATATCGATATGGGTATCAAAATAAAGGTCTCGATGACCTGATTTCAAATATATATTTGATATATCAGTATTTGCCTGCGGCTTTGCTTGTATGGAATTATATTATTGTTACGCGTGATTAATAAATCTGTTATAGGTGAAGTCGGGTTTTTGATTTTTTTAATTAACCCATAACTTGTTTATACTACGTCGAGGGGCAGACATCAGGGGGAGTGGAGCGGTTACCGTAGCCATATTAACGCTAGCAATATAAAATACGCTCGCGCGATGCCACCCCCGCTGCCAACGCAGCATCTCCTTCCGTTCATGTGACCTCACTCACTAGCAGGAACACAACAACCTTCAAGGGAATTGTTATTTGGCTGCGGTATTCTGTGATGTGGAGGTACATTTCCCAGTCGGGTAGCTTACAATTACGCTCCCTACCTCTCTTTTCGCCAGAGCTTCGTTTGTCTTGGGAAAAAAGATTAGTTGGGTTATTTTATTCGAAACTTTACACGAGTACTTCTATAGATAAATGAGTAAACATATGTTTCAGGATTTTTCAAAAGCCTAAAGGGGTAAAATGTGGTGGAAAAGTCTGAAAATCGTCATGGGTATTGTTATTATGGTTTATCAAGTCTCTGATTATGAAAACAAGAACTATTTTATAATCCAACATAGCCGACGTGACATAAAATCACCCTGTGGGGGTGTGATGGGGTTCAAATGTCATAATATCAATATGGATGTTGATTCTATGGTTTTCTGGGATGTAAATTACGAAATTGGCATCGATTTGAAAATATAATAAAGTGGACACGAAATCACTTAAAATAATTTTTAAAATTTTACCCCTAAGAGGGTGAAACGGAGGTCCAAAGTTTGTAAGGGGAAACGACATTATTGGACTATTTTATCCTAAACTTTACACGAGTACTAATTCTTAGATAAAAAAGTAAACACATGTACCGATACACAGGACCGCTTTAGATGAAATTTGGTTCAGAGATACCTTGAGTTCTGGGAAAGGACATAAGATAGTTTTTGTCCCAGAAATTACCTGTTATTGTTGTTTATTATATTTGTAGGGCGGTTCTATGTTCGTCTGTATGTATTTTTTTAATATAGTTTTAATGATTTCTCCGTCAATTGTACAGCAAATTTTAATAATTCTTATTTGTTTGAGAGGTACACTCTTCAGGTGGTCCCATATTAAAATGAATATTGCTAAGCGCAAAACTAGATAATGGCCCGACTAATTCTGCAAATTTTTGTTTTAATATTTCCGTTAAGTTATAAGGACGACGTATTACGAATTGCGAGGAAAATAAAAACACTATTTTCTACCCGTGTGAAGCCGGGGCGGGCAGCTAGTAATATATATATCGTGAATACGTCTTTAAATTGGCTACTTTACGGGGGCAATCTAAAAAATCTAATGATAACAAAATCCGAGGATATAGTTTGGCGTTGTAGTTTCGAAACTATGCTCTGCATCCAAAACTCAATTACACCACTGGATAAATGAAGGATCAAAGAATTTATCCTATTGAACATTGAATTTTGAGGAAATTTTAGTGCACATAATGTATTCACGTACAACACAAGGCCCTGTTCATTACACAACCACACCCCAATTTTTCTTTGTTGTATTTATTTCTCTTTGCAATTTCGATTTAAAAGATATTTTATGACGATTTCATCCTCTGACTGTTATAAATTGTCTTTGGGCGGCTACGCAGAATGATATTAAAAGAAAAAGAATTTTAAAATAAAAAGAAATTTTGTTCACAAAAAGGTACTCAAGTAATTGAACTTTACAACGGAGGAATGAATTATTCGAATTTCAAAGTTTTACGAGTAACTGCTTGGAATGACATGGCTACCATTCTAACTTTGAAAGACGGGGGCGACATAATGCGCCGTGGATTTTAGTTGCAAATAGTTTGTCTATGTGCGTCCGAGGTAATTTATGGTGATTGATTGATCCTACGAAGTGTTGGGCGCCGTCCTTCTAGATGGTCCGATGACCTTAAGAAAGCGACTGGAAGCGGCTGGATACAAAAGCAGATGATATATATTCTTTATTGCATAACCAATACAAACTATTTCATGTTATACAGGTAGATACAAAGGTGAGCTTATCTCTACGAGAGATCTCTTCCAGCCAACCTCAATGGTTGTACTCGAGACAATTCATTGTTGGAAGGGTAGGCCAAATAAAAACGCCAAATATAACATAAATAAAACTGAATACATGACAAAATAAATCTACTTCTAGATCTAGAGGATCGTACTGGTGGAAAGCATTGGGGAAGGCTTATATCCAGCAGTAGGTAGATACAGGCTGAAGATAATGATTGATCCTGGTAACTTGCTACATTATTTTTGGAACATTTTTTTTTGCTCAAAAGTCAGTATTGCTTTTCAGCGAGGATATGGCCGTGTGGTTTCCGGCAGACTAGAATAGAATCACTCCGTCTCCCGTGGATGTCGTACAAAGCGACTAAGGGAAATACATTATAAAAAATCGATCAAGCCTCCCCAACCCGTCTGACCAGCGTGGGGAGTGTAGGCCCAATCCTCCTTTTATCTGGGACGGACGAGAGAGGTCGTGCTCCTGTAGTGGAGACTAAAATGACCTGATAATGATGATGATGAGGAAATACAGCCAGTGTATTTGCCTTCATCCCTCATGGGGCCAGTATTTTTTTTATTAGTTTTGTAGTAATTTTAAGATTAGTTTATTTTTATTTAGTGAAGTTTAGTTTCTACTTTGTTATTATAGTGTTTATATTATAGTTTGTTATTATTATGTTAGTGTTCATAATTATATGTATCCTGTTTGGAACGATCTTTGATTAAACAAACACATTTAGCTTAGATGCCAATGAATTTATTTCTTATATAAATTAATTGTTGAGACAAAATGAAAAAAAAACAATCATTTTTAAAAACATATATTTTTTGAGACTAATGTTCATCTACGTAACAAATAAATTAATGGTTGAGCAGGCTACTATGTTTATCAGTTTATTTTCTTTAAGGTGAATGTTGATAAACTGATAAGTTGGATTTGAAGCGCTAATCTCTAAAACTCACGGATTTTTTTATGCATATTATTATTAGCTATTTTCTTGAGGAAGGTGTCTGTACTATTTAATCCTATACTGCTAATAGTACTTATTAATATTACGTTCTATGGGATAGAAGCAAAATGGCGGGTGAAGTCATGACAAACGAAGCTCTGGCGAAAAGAGAGGTAGGGAGCGTAATTGTAAGCTACCCGACTGGGGAATGTACCTCCACCTCACATGAATACCGCAGCCAAATAACAATTCCCTTGAGGGTTGTAGTGTTTCTGCGAGTGAGTGAGGTTACCAAAAAGGAAGGAAGGAGATGCTGCGTTGGCAGTGGGGGTGGCGACACGCGAATGATATTTTATGTCGCGAGCGTTCATATGGCTACGGTAACCGCTTCACATCAGGCGGACCGTATGCTTGTCTGCCACCCGTATAGTATAAAAAAAAAAAAAAAAAAACACAAAGTCAAAAATGTTTTCAAACTACATCACTTTATGCCGACGGACAACCTTACGGACCGGTGCCGATGACGGGGCGGTTAAAGCTTAACCACGGAATAATTACTTAACTACCGATATTGAAGATCCTTTTGTTCGCCACAATGAGCTGACAGCTGCCCTTAACTTCCGTGATACGTAAACGGTAATTGTGTTTACTGTTATTTTTCAGCGCTAATGGGGAGGTAGCAAACTCAGCGAGCCTTTTGTTTTATGTCAAAATAATTGACGAAGGTTCAGAGGTTTTTATGTCTGTTATGTAGATTTATTTCCAATGATGTTGTAAATACTATTGATATGCCACAAGCGTCTCAAAAACGTCCACCAGAACAGTGCTCCAAGTGTCACACCTCGCTATTAGTTCGCATAAGCAATGCGGCGGATCTGACGTTTGTGATAATTGAAAGAAATTGATAAATATGTCGTCTTTAACCGACTTCTTTGTATTACAAGAATGCACAGTTTGTAGCTAATTGATTTAGCTAATAGATTTCGATGCCTATTCCTTTTTTTTTTATACTACGTCGGGTGGCAGACAAGCATACGGCCCGCTTGATGTGAAGAGTTTACCGTAGCCATATTAACGCTCGCAACATAAAATCTCGCTCGCGCCACCACCCCCGCTGCCAACGCAGCCTCTCCTTCCTTTCTGGTGACCTCACTCACTCGCAGGAACACAACAATCTATAAGGGAATTGTTATTAATTTGGCTGCGGTGTTCTGTGAGGTGGAGGTACATTCCCCAGTCGGGTAGCTTACAATTACGCTCCCTACCTCTCTTTTCGCCAGAGCTTCGTTTGTCAGTCAGCAGGGTGCACCGCGTGCAGGTGAAGTTGGCTTTAGTTTGAAGATGTTGATGAACCACTTACACCCCATTGATCGTCGTTGTACTCTGTCGCAATTTTGACAACATATTCTCAAACTCAACACACTTACACCCCAAATAAAATATTCATTTCCAAAAGTGACTTTACGGCTTAAATAAGCGTTGCGCTCGATCCACTCAATAAAATCCTAGCTGGCCGACGAGAGCCGAACGAGTGAGACAAATTTCATCTCTATCGGAAACTAGGAAGAGAGATTAACTTACAAATTTTGATTACAGACACCGCGGTGAGACTAATTACAAGCTAGTTAATTGATTCAGGTGTTATTTTGCGGAAGTCAAATTACAAATTCAAGTCAAAGAACAACAACGTACCTATCATATTACGCTGTAAAATAAATATTCATCGCCCCACTATATAATAAATATTTAGTAGATGAAGCTGCCCGAAATAATGGCATTGAAATTCTACGACTACCACCGAACCATTGCAAACTCAATCCCATTGAGTTGGTGTGGGCCCAAATAAAAAAATATATTAGTGTCAATAAAACTACATTTAAGATGAATGACGTAAAAAAAATATGTTATGATGCAATACTGTTAGTAGACGCTAATCGATGGAAGAAATGCTGCGACCACGTCATAAAAGAAGAAAATGACATGTGTAATTTAGATGATGTAATGGAACTCGCAGAAGAAAATTCTTTTATAATAAATACAAATGAAGACTCTACTGACACTGACTAAATTATATTATTAAAGACTGTTTTTATTTAGGACAATTTAAATTAAATCTGTAAAAATATAATTTGTTTGAATTTTAACTCCGCTGTGAAAACACCTTTACACTACAATTTGACTGATGACTCACTGCATTCTTAATACGAACGGATTTATAGGTTGTTGTTCTAACCATCAACATCTACAGATCGCCTGATGATGCCTCGCCTAGAGGCGAAACACGTGTCGCAGAGACGACCAGGGTTCCGGGGCAGCGGCAGTCGCATGTTTCTTCTGTTTCAAATGTTGGAGACTCGCAGAGACGACGGCAACAGCTGGAGCAGAGCAGAGACGACCAAAGCAGCCACGGCAGTCGCATGCATCTACTAACGGTAGTGGATGGGTGCCGCTCGGCAGTAGTTTACATGAACTAATTGGTGGCGAAAGCAAGCAAAGTATTGCCTGCATAGTTTATGTTGTTAAACTAGATTAAGACGAACGGATCACATATCACATGAAAGTATAATAATAATATTTGATGTTAATGGGTATTTTAGGTTAATTCCATATTTTTGCAAGAAAAAAAACACCATTTCGCCGGTTACGCACTCAGCGAGGGAAAGAGATAGTAACTATATTCAAGCTTTGAGATGATAAGGATAGCGATACTCTCACTCAAAGAGACGACGGGAACCGTTTTCTGACGCAATTTAGTGTGGGCATGCCGTATCTATAGTAATTCATCGTACTTCATTGTTTATTCCTAATTAAATTACGCAAAGGTACCTAAGTTCAGTCTTTCATTAAAATAACACCGCCAATATAATTAAAGCGTATTTCGTAAAAGGGTGTTTAAATGTACGTGATGGAGCGTAAGTTAGGCAAATTTACGGCCGGCAAAGATTTATCAACTTGTTAAAAAAGTACACAATTCCTTTGGACAAAGGAAGTTTGTAAATCTTTGCCTGACGCATGACAGTACACAAACAAAGAATATTTTATGATGAAGGGTGTTTTTATTAAAGAAACTTTAATTTATTGTTTAAATTTGTTTTTGGGGTGTAAATGGCTCATTAACATCTTTAGAGCCAAAGCCAACTTCGTCTGCACGTATTGCACCTTGCCGGCTAGCGAAAGAGGCATAAGAGTGGTAGGGTACAGCATATTTGTAAGGTGGCCGTCGTCTGGAGAAGACTAAGTAGTGAATATAAGCTTTATAAGTAATTAATATATAATAGGCATATTTTATAGGTAGGTACTTTATAGGTAGGTAGGTAGATACTTTCTATATGACGGCAAAGTTATTGTACTGGTTCTAGGAGTGAACAAAGTCTGTATCGTACAACCTGTTTGCAACATGAGCCCCGCATGAGGCACTGCAATGTGTTTTTTATTTAATTGGGGTGTAAGTGGTTCATCAATATCCTTGAACCAAAGCCAACCTCACCTGTACGTGGTGCACCCTGCTGACTGACAAACGAGGCTCTGGCGAAACGAGAGGCAGGGTATGGCATATTTTTTAACCTGCCCGACTGGGGAAGTACCTCACAGATAAGCGCAGCCAAATAAAAAATTCTTTGAGGGTTGTTGCAAGTGCACTGTACCTGTAAGTGACTGAGTCCACCAGAAAGAAAGAAAAGAGTATAGGATGGCAAGGAATCATCGACGCCTTGGTTTTGTCCATGGGCGGTGGTGATAGCTTTCCATCATGTGACACACATGTTCGTTTGCCCCCCTCTCAGGTAAAAAAAAAAAAAAAATATAAAACTAATACAGGCATTCAATATGCTGTCCCTATCTGCGATCAGTTGCAAATGGCAATTTATACAACTTCTTGCCACCCCGAAAGTGAATTGGCGGTGTGTGAATAAACAATTTTGTTCTTACTTTACGGGCGCTCCGTGCGAAGGGCTCTCACTTCAGGCACCGCACAATTTGTAATGAACGTAATTTGTGTTACATTTAGTAGCACGCGATTTTGTTCGCAACAAATTTAGGCAACACGCCAGTAATTATGTGTAAGCAGGCCCTCGAGCTTGCTCCTAATTCTCTAAATTATGTGCTCGCACAGTTTTTGTCACAATAGCTGTCTTGCCTCCGGTTGCTTTTATGTTATTATCTGGCTTACGCGCTTATGTAAGGCTTTGTTAATTCGATTAGACAAAGTTTTACGTGTTGAAGGGCTGAGAACAAACTTAGGCTTGTGCTGTTGGCTGTACACAGTATGCATAAGTCAAGGAGATTGGCAAGTGTATAAATAATGGTAAACAAGGGTGTTTTCTATGTATTATAAGTATTTATTTACAAAAAAAATGTATTTAAGGACATTTATCAGTTGTCTAGTACCCATAACACAAGCTTTGCGCTTAAATTTGGGACTAGATGGCGCTGTGTAAATTGTACAGGAATATTCATTATTATTTATTTCACAGATTGCGCAGGTGAAACCAATTCGAATTCAATATTCATTATTTAAGAAGACAGGACGTCTATCGGCTCAGCTAGTTTAAAATAAATGTTCAGGTATAACTATTCCAATTGGACGTCAATAGTACTCAATCAATATGTAGTCTGGTAGGCATTGCAATGCAGTTCGTTTACCCCAGTCCAGACCCGGAGGGTGTATATATCGTAGCTATGATTAACCGGCAGTTTACTTAGTAAATGGGTTGGTAACCAGCTGTGTCCCAAACAAACTGTCTGCGAGCAAACATTAATGTTCTTGTTTGACGAGCTGTGCGCCAATGAAGTCATTATGCTTTTGAGTTTGAGAATATGTTGTCAAAATTGCGACAGAATACAACGACGATTAATGGGGTGTAAGTGGTTCATCAACATCTTTGAACCAAAGCCAATTTCACCTGCACGCGGTGCACCCTGCTAACAGACAAACGAAGCTCTGACGAAAACTGAGGTAGGGAGCGTAATTGTAAGCTACCCGACTGGGGAATGTACCTCCACCTCACAGAATACCGCAGCCAAATAACAATTCCCTTGAGGATTGTTGTGTTCCTGCGATTGAATGAGGTCATCAGAAAGGAAGGAGATGCTGCGTTGGCAGCGGGGGATGCGGTGCGCGAGCGTTTTTTATGTTGCGAGCGTTAATATGGCTACGGTAACCGCTTCACGTCAAGCGGGCCGTATGCTTGTCTGCCATCCGACGTAGCTTTTTTCATTGTAAATGTTGTTGATTACGCAATAGTTAAGTGTTACTTAATACATATCTTGTTTTTTGACGTGAACATGTTTTTAAAATTGCTTCCATAGGGAGGCAATAAAAAAAAAGGAATGGTAACAAAATCGGGGGATACAGTTTGGTGTTGCAGCTACAAATCCATTATCTCCATCCAATATTCAATGACACCACTGGATAGACGAAGGTTCAAAAATTTATTACGCTAAGTAAGGACTATGGAATATCGCGTGCGGTGGAGGGGGAAGCGCTGCCATTTTGAGATAATTTTAGTGTATATATATAAAGTATTCATGTACAACACACGGCCATGTCCATGACACAGCCACACCCTCATTTTTAGGGTTCCGTACCTTAAAAGGAAAAACGGAACCCTTATAACATCACTTTGTTGACCGTTAACTAGAGAATGCGTGGAGGTATCAAGCTGAAATTTGAACTGGTTTTGAATTTGAACTATACTCAGGTCTGCGGTCCCATGAAGTTGTAAAAAAAATCTAACTGCTAAGTTTACGTATAAAAAAGATACGGCTATAAATATAAATATTCAGCAAAAAACGCATTTATCGACACATTCTAAAGGGAATCAAAACTGATAGGGTACTTCCCGTTGACCTAGAACTATGAAATTTGGCAAGTAACATCGTTATAGACCACAAGTACAGGAATAAATCTCAAAACTATATTTGTAATTAAATCTTAAAAAATAGGGGGTTAGATTCCTGAACTATTAATAATGATACTACGTACGGAACCCTCGGTGGGCGAGTCCGGCTCGCACTTGTCCGGTTTTTTTTATTGCATGTTGTTATTCCGCTGCGTAATGACATTGTGACCTATCTAAAGTATTTGTAACTCATTGTAGGTGAGATAAAAATTTGCATACGGGTAATAGGCTTGTTGCCCATGTTACAAAATTATAAAAACTCTCTATCAGTAACGTAAAATACATAAAACTAGAACGATCTGCGATCTTAAAAATTTAATAACTTATGTCCGACGTGTTTTATCGTCGATCATAGTTTGGTAGGAAAGTCCATTTTAAAGGTATGAAATTATAAAAAATAAATATTACCATTGTAGAAACAATAAAAAATACTATAACTTTTGTTACGGCACCGGCTACATAAACGCAATATTTAACATAGCTGTCGTACAAATTTCTGATTTAATGCATATAAAATAGCATGGTGTGACGTCATAACGTGGTGGCCTTTTGTATGGAGCGTTTTCGGGATAGTCCAAAATTGTGATCTTCAAGTTATCATATCTCGAGAAGTTTTTATGCTATCGAAGTAATTATTTCACGTATATTTATATTATTGTGACGTCTATAGATAACAAATCGAAAAAAAGAAATGGGATACAAGCCTATTTAACCATGATTAATGTGGATTGTTTGGATGGATTATGTGCAGGTCGCAACTGGGGTAGTATAGTATTCTGATTTGATAGCAACAAGGGAGAATTACCAAGCGTCCAGACGATTTTGCAATACATATTATTGGAATCGATGTGTTAGGTAACAAACGCGTTGTTTTAGGTCCCCAATAGTGTTAGTTATTTAAAATCCGTGATGCATGGGAGTTGAGCTTCACTTGACTAGCCAATTCTTTAGGCTTTTAATGCCTTATATAGCTATCTCTCACATTGCCAGGAGGGGAAGTCAAATTCCAAAAGCTTCCTACTCCTACTAATTTCTTCAAATTAATTTCATTATGAGTTCCAAGGCAGCCGTAGTTTTACCCCCAGGATTGCGGTGGACTTCATTGTTCATTGCTTTTTTTGGTGGTCGCCGCTGTTAATCCTGGCTGCACAGGACCACAGTGTGCTGGGCCCCCGTCACTTATAGTGCATTGTAACACGCAGCACTATTTTCAGCGAAATTCATTGAGCTTATGAAATCGTCCGGTCGTTCTGTCTGTCCGTTGTCAAGAAACTCAAAATTTCGAAATTCTGACTTCGGATTCGTGTAGAGCATCAAAAAGTAGTACTGTAAAGTGACCTTGGTTTTCGGATATCCATTCGGGATTTCGAAAAAAAAAAAATTCGCTATGGTGGCGCATGCTGCGCGTCCGATGTTTTGTCATATAAATTTCATCTTATAATTTGTTATAGTGTTGTGTAATGTACAATAGATGATTTTTTTCTTCTTTTAACAGTCAAATTTATGCCTCGCAAGCTTAAAAATGGGGTGAGGCTGAGTTATGGACACGGCCGTGTGTTTGAGAAAATTTTAGTGCATAATAACGTATTCACGCACAGTGAATACGTTATTATGCACTAAAATTTTCTCAAAATGGCAGCGCTTCCCCCTCCCCCGCACACGATTTTCCATAGCCGTTACTTAGCGTAATAAATTCTATGATCCTTCATCGATCCAGTGATGTGATTGAATTTTGGATGAAGATGATAGATATGTAGATGCTACACCAAACTGTTTCCATAAATAGAGCTGTTTCCCCCGATTTTGTTATCATTCATTTTTAGGGTTCCGTACCTAGAGGGTAAAAAGGAACCCTATTACTAAGGCTCCGCTGTCCGTCCGTCCGTCCGTCTGTCACCAGGCTGTATCTCATGAACCGTGATAGTTAGACAGTTGAAATTTTCACAGATGATGATATTTCTGTTGCCGCTATAACAACAAATACTAAAAAACAGAATAAAATAAATATTTAAGGGGGTCTCCCATACAACAGACGTGATTTTTTTTGCCGTTTTTATAGATAATGGTACGGAACCCTTCGTGTGTGCGACTCGCACTTGGCCGGTTTTTTTTATTGCCTCCCTAATATGGAAGTAATATTAAAGAGATATTCACGTCAAGAACACATAACTCTTAAAACGCCATTAGACATCGCTTACGCCCCAAAAACATATCATAAAAGAAATCCAATCGATAATGCTCGTCACATTCGGCAATTGACTAGTCCGTGAACCCTTATCAAAATTCGTATAATGTCACAAGGTATGTCCCTGCGTATTATTGAAATACTTTTACAGGCCTCCCCTTTTAATAATTGTTTGTGACACATTCCAATAATATTGTAACATACAAAACGACTTATCAAGATGGAGATTCCATTAAATGATTGTGTCGGCGACGATCTTATCGGAAACGTCTGTTTTACTAAGATTTTAGCGAATTGAAGATTTATTTACGAAAACTATTTTTTTTGAGCCTACTAGAGAAAGTATTCATTTTACATAAGTAGAATAATTAATAAAAAAAATCATAAATAGAATAACAAGCATATATGAAATAGTAATATGATAATAAACGCTATAGGTACTTCGGGGTATACGAGGTTCATCAACATCTTTGCACCAAAGCTAACTTTACCTGCACGTGGTGCACCCTGCTGACTGACAAACGAAGCTCTGGCGAAAAGAGAGGTAGGGAGCGTAATTGTAAGCTACCCGAATGGGGAACTTATCTCCACTTTACAGAATACCGCAGCCAAATAACCATTCCCTCCTTGTGGGTTGTTGTGTTCCTGCGAGTGAGTGAGGTTACCAGAAATGAAGGAAGGAGATGCTGCGTTAGTAGCGGGGGTGGCGGTGCGCAAGCGATATTTTATATTGCGAGCGTTAATATGGCGACGGTAACCGCTTCACATCAGGCGGGCCGTATGCTTGTCTGCCACCCGACTTAGTATAAAAAAAATATACGGCAAATGTGAAAAATATTTCTCAATATGGTTTCTATATGAATGAATGAATGAATGAATGAGGAGCGCTATAGCGTCGTTGCGCGTGTCAGTCTAATCGGACACGCAAGTTAAGCAACGTCGACTGTAGTCAACGTGCTTCGGAGTGCACGTTAAGCCGTCGGTTCCGGCTATTGTCATTAGATGACAGTCGTTAAGCCAAGTCAATGGCCTTAGGGTGGCTTGAAAACACTGGCCTCCGCCAAACCGGCGGTTGAGTAGCGTATGCTCTAAACCCCTTCGATTGAGGAGAGACCCGTATCCCAACAGTGAGATGAATATGGGTTCTATACGTGTCACTTTCAAAATCAGAAAAGCAGAAGAAGATTGAGCATTAGTGAAAAAAGTAAACTATTTCTCCGCACTAGACCGAAAATGTGTTAATTTTTCTACATCATCAACATCATCATTAGGTCATTTTAGTTTCCACTACAGGAGCACGACCCTCTCTCGTCCGTCCCTGACAGAAGGAGGATTTGACCTACACTCCCCACGCGTCTGACCAGCGTGGGGAGTGTAGGCCAAATCCTTGGGGAGTGTAGTCGCCTTGTACGACATCCACGGGAAGAGACGAAACGGAGAGAGAGAATTTTTCTACACCAATATTTAATTTATAAAATTTACAGTTGAAGAGTTTTTCTTGTTTTGAAAATAAGGTGGTGTTGGATTGAATAAAACTAAGCAATGGATTACAAATTGTTAGAAATCTTAGTTCTAACTCAAAATCTGCTCTCCAGGAGTTGTCTTCCTTATTGGTGAGGGTCGTGACCTCTCATGATTCTAATACGGACAATATTACGCCATTAGCGTCTGCCTATTGCGGTATAGTATATACTATAACTCAAAATCTACTAAAATAAAAAATAAAATAGTAGATTATTGCATCGAGCACAAAGTAATTTATTATTGCACCGAGTGCCTGATTTAGAGCCCGAGCGCCAGCGAGGGCTCTAATCTAACAGGCACGAGGGCAATATAAATTACTTAAGGCGAGGTGCATAATCTGCTTTTCTTTCAACTAATACCTATAGGAATAGTAGATAAAAGAAACTCATATCAAACAGTTAAAATAGAAGTTTCTATAACACTGTCGGCTTCATTTAGAATGTTTTCCGGAGTTAATGTGTCGCTAGATGATTCCATTTTAATTCGAAGCCGAAGCACTCAAAATCAGATAGTATCACACTTTTATCGTTTCCAAAAATATTGTCAAGCAAAATTAACAAAGTTCCCGCCAAATCACTTTTTTAAATTTCTTTCATTTTTAACTCAGAGTTAGCAGCAATCATTTTTTAAATTTGGAACAAGTAGGATAGAAACGAATAATACGTACGAAAAAAAAAGTATTGATATCGGCTGGCTGAATAGAGCTAATCCATTGAGATTGGCACCTTTTGGTGCGATTAAAAAAAACTGTGCAATAATGAAATTTCATACATTTTTATTGCTCTAGAGCATTAAAGACTCGTTTTGTACTGAGTTTTTAGTGTGATTGTGATGAAATTAAAGCATAGTTGGAAGAAAAAAATATTATTTACTGATTTCTTAAGCTTACTTCATATAATGAAGTCATTTTATTAAAATTTATGTTGACTTTTCGTACTTTATGAAATCTGTGTTCAGACCTACATGGGATCCCCCTAACGGTGAGTTTTAAAATTCTATATAAATATACCTACTACCTACTACAAACGAATGAAAAGAAAATAATTTATTTATGAAATTCATTCTGCTTGAAATGTAAGCGGCACAATTCTTGCTAATTGTAATTTAGTCTTTTATCGCTAAATCCCGAGGGCGGTTTACAATAACTTAATACTTTAGTTGTTAATTACTTAAAGCCAACTGTGGGGTAACAGACCCGGGCCCTACCGTCTAATCTGAAGCCGATTCCCGTCGGGATTTTTGAATGCGAGAAAGAAACTACTGCTTAGATTGTTGATAATTACGTTTTGCTCAGTTAGTAAACGACCTAGAGCACTACACACTAAATTGAAGATATTTGTCAATAACTTTAACCTAAAACTATTTTTTGTAATCAAAAAAGATTTGTAGGTTTTTATTCTAACCAACAACATCTACAGATCGCCTGAGGATGCTTCGCGTAGAGGCGAAATACGTGTCGCAGAGACGACCACGGCAGTCGGGGCAGTGGCGGTCGCATGTATCTTCTGTTTCAAATGTTGGAGATTCCCCGAGACGACCACAGCAGCTGGAGCAGATACGACCAAAGCAGCCACGGCAGTCGCATGCAACTACTAACGGTAGTGGGTGGGTGCCAGCCGGTAGTAGTTTGCATGAACTAATTTGTGACGGAAGCACGCAAAGTAGTATAGATCAAATTGCCAATCAAAAAATCCGATGATAAACGGCTTCAGCTTCGGCGGTACTGGCTAACCTGAAACCCATTCCCATCGGGTTTTTTGATGTCGAATAACAAACTTCAGCTTAGATTTATGGTATTTGTGGGTAGCTTAGCTGGTAGAAACTCTGAACCATTACCGCCACAGCTGAAGTATGTATGTCAATAACTAAATCGCAGATCTATTTTTCGAGTCAAAATATTCGATGGTAATCGGCTTCAGCCCCTGGTGACTTGAAATATAGGCATCAGTGAAATTCCAAAAGCTTCCTACTCCTACAAATTTCTTCAGATTAAATTCGTTGTGAGTTCCAGTGCAGCCGTAGTTTTACCCCCGGGACTGCAATGGACTTCATTGTTCATTGCCTTTTTTGGCGGTTGCCGATGAACTCACAACGAATTTAATCAGAGGAAATTCGTAGGAGTAAGCTTTGGAATTTGACTTCCCTTCTTAGCAATGTGAGAAACAGCAATATTATTATGACTAATAAGGCATTAGCAGCCTAGAGAGATGACTAGTCAAGTCAACTGCTGTGCACCACGGATTTTAAGTATCTAACACCATTGAGGATCTAAAACATTGACTTTTCCGCTCTTGTGTAACTGGTACTAATTATTATACTGCATTAATTACTAGCTTTCGTACGCTCGTATCAGCCCCCTTACCACCATCTCTTATTGCGACTCAATAATTGAGTAGATTGCTTATTCATACCAATGAATAAGCGACTCTATTACATTTGAAATAGAGTCGCTTATTCATTGGTATGAATAAGCAATCTATTCAGTTATTGAGTCGCAATAAGAGATGGTGGTAAGGGGGCTGGTATTCCGAAAGAATGTCGGAAAATTCGGGCGTGTTCCTTGCCTACATAATATAGAGAAACTTTGTACAAACATTTAAACTTGCCTAATCCAATGCTTTAGGTCTTATGTCACAGGCTACATGATAATACTTCTATATATTTTATGTGATAACTAGCTTCTACCCGCGGTTTCGCCATGCGTGAACCATGGGTCCTACCGCCGAAGCAGACGCCGATTCCCATAGGAATTTTTGATTGAGAAAATCAAACTACAACTTATATTTATGGTACTTGTGTTTAGCTTAGCTGTGTTAAGCTTAGTAGAAAGCTCTACCGCCTAAGCTAAAGATGTTTGACTTTAAACGTAAGATCTATTTTTCGAATCAAAATATTGGATGGTGTGGTGTTGGTGGAATCGGCTTCAGCTTCGGCGATAGGGGCCCCAGAATAAAAAGTAACCTAAACATTTAAAACTACATCCAGAACATACCTAATTCTATATATAAATGCCTCACCTCTGCCTCAGAATACTAAAAATTTTCTCAGAGAAATTCTTTGAGAAAATTCTCTGAGAAAATTACCTGTCTCAGAATACAGAAAGAAATCTAAATTCACAATTTAATTTATAGTTGCTGGGCGCTCGTGGCTCGTGTCATTTCATTCTAAGAAAATGTTGTGAAATCCGAATCTCGCAATTGTGATTCAACGAGAAAACCTAGCCTCTTCGCCGTATATGATCAAAAATCATAGCTTAAGTTCGATCCTTTCCAGGATTGTGTAACAAAAGAGTGCCAATAGGAAATCTTTCAAACTGTAATACACTTGATATTTTATAGAATGTACCTATAATATTCGCTATAACTTCACCTGCACGCGGTGCACCCTGCTGACTGACATACGAAGCTCTGGCGAAAAGAGAGGTGGGAGCGTAATCGTAAGTTACCCGACTGGGGAATGTACCTCCAACTCACAGAGTACCGCAGCCAAATAACGGTTCCCTTGAGGGCGTTGTTGTGTTCCTGCGAGTGAGTTCACCAGAATGGAAGGAGATGCTGCGCTGGCAGCGGGGGTGACGGCGCGCGAGCGATATTTTTAATGTTGCGAGTGTTAATATGGCAACGGTAACCGCTTCACATGAGGCGGGCCGTAGGCTTGTCTGCCATTCATTCATCTTACTATGGTATTGTACGATAGTCTTACCCTATATACCTACTTGGTCTGTGGTCTTACCCTTCATGTGCATGCTCGCATATTCTACATATAATCATTATTTTCAAATTCCAAGACATCAAATAAAATATTTTGATTTGATTATTATTTGATTTGATTATTTGACGAGCTCGGTGGTCGAATGGTTAGCAATGGCCACTTTGACTCCGAGTTCGCGGGTTCGATCCCCGCACAAGTCAAACATTTGTGTGCATGAACATGTCTGTTTGTCTTGGTCTGGGTGTTTTCTATGTATTATAAGTATGTATTTACAAAAAAAAGTATTTAAGTACATTTATCAGTTATCTGGTACCCATGGCCATAACACAAGCTTTGCGCTTAATTTGGGACTAGATGGCGCTGTGTAAATTGTCCAGAAATATTTTATTATTATTTATTTAAATAGTTGATTTCTGACAACTTGCCAGAATATCATAAATATTTTTATCTACTCTCATACTGAAATTTAGAGATTAAAAAACTAAACACATAATCAGTTAATGTCAGTCTTTTACGCACAAGCCATCAAAATAAATTAAAAAAGTTACAGCTCTTTATGGACAACTGTATCGAAAAATAACTTTCGATACAGAGAGATCCATTTCGATACAGCTTCTGCACTGGGTTCAGCTACGTGTATATTAAGGAAGTAGAAATGCAAATATATTGCAACTTTGCAAAAAAAATCTACATAATCAGTGAACGCGGCGCCGCGCGTCGCGATCGCGACTCGCATGCGGACCACGCATCCTCGATCTGCAAATGGATTTATAAGTAAGAAATAAATCTGTTAAATTAACTTCATGGTTTTATTTAAAATAGTATTATCATCTATTTCATGAGATTAGATAAAGTAGTGTATGAAATTGCACATAATTAGATCTTAAAATACTCGTGTGATGCTATTATCAAATAAACTCACACTCTTATTTTAAGAACCCTTATTATGCAACAGTTTCATAAACTAGGTACTATTTACCAGGCGAGTGCTCTTCCAACTGAGCTACCAGGAAGATTTACGCTGGTGGCGAATTTTGGCATTTTATATTTTACTGCTGTGAAGTCGCAGTGTGGCGCCATCTACCTATTAAGTATTACACTACTAAACAAAGGTAAGGTATTTATGTAGATTTCATATCAAAATATTTTATTAGATTTCTTGGAGTTCTGCTACGTGAACCAATATATTAAAGTTTAGGACCAATTAATTTCAACTATTTAAGTCTGTTAACGGTGGATCATATAAGATTTGATATAGAAAACTGCAAAATAAAGGCGTCGGTTGTGTACAGGGCGCTATTTGGTTTCATAGACAGCTGAGCCCTGAACGCTCTTTGGTCGCCATGATGATATCAAGTCAATATCTAATATCAAAGGACGTATAAATTAAAGGTTAAATCAGAAGGTAACAGTTACATGAAATAAATTACTAATTTTGAAATTGAAAACGTCTTTTCGCCGCAAACGTAAATTTGTTTCATTAAAATAAGAAAATGTCTTTGAAGTGACGCCGAGTCGAAAATACTCCCTGCCCTATGTTGATTTACGCGGAAAGTTTTTGAGAAGGATTTATTAAAGAGGGGTAAGGCATTAGGAGTTAGTAGAACTTTTTAATAATGTTGAAATAAGTGTAATCCATTCAATTAGGATGCTCGGCAGTATTTAGTTAAATTAATACAAAGAGCTGGATAACACTTTGTCGTCAGTCTAAAGAGATTATGTTATTATAATTAAATTATTTTGAAGCAAACATTAATGAGCGGTAAGAGCTGTTTATACCGCTCACTCTGTAATTTGTCACATTATGAACTGTGTTATGTCATACTGGTTAGGAAAATTATTTCAGTTTATTTTATTACTTACGCGTATTTTATTTAGAAAATGTATACATTATGCTAAATGTATTGTCTACCTAGTTACCTTTGGACTTTCAATAAATCAATATCATCACCAGGTCATTTTAGTCTCCGCTACAGGAGCACGACCCTCTCGTCCGTCCCTGACAGAAGGAGGATTTGGCCTACGCTCCCCACGCTGGCCAAATGGGTTGGGGAGGCCTGATCGATGTTTTATAATGTATTTCCCTTACTTGCCTTGTACGACATCCACGGGAAGAGACGGAGTGATTCTATTCTTGTCTGCCGGAAACCACACGGCTAATCAATACCTTATTTACAAATAAATATATCAATCAATATATTTATTTGTAAATATGGGTTAAATACAGATGTTACATAGTTTATTTTATACAGAACGCCACATTTTTCCAAACAGGCATAGGTACAAATTTTCAATCGAAATTAAATTGTAATTAATTAGAAAATAAATGTCAATTTAGATATAATAAACGTCAATTTAGATTATAATAATTGTCAATTTAAATACAATAAATTTCAATTCAGATATAAGAAATGTCAATTTAGATATCAAATTTGAGGTAATAATTTTTCAAGAGTCTTTGGGACATTAATAAGTTTTAAGTTGCAGAGATGTAGAGGAAAGAGGAGACGAGAAATGTGATATGTAAAAGTCGTAAATTACATCTGTTATTACATGTAAAATAGTACATGTAAAGTACGTTTAGTATTAGGGATAGGTATAGGTGCGGACGGAGGTGTTGAAGTGGTTCATCAACATCTTTGACTTGCCAACTCTTTGCCAACTTCACCTGCACGCGGTGCACCCTGCTGACTAACAAACGAAGCTCTGTCGAAAAGAGAGGTAGGAAGCGTAATTGTAATCTACCCGACTGGGGAATGTACCTCACAAAATACCGCAGCCAAATAACAATTCCCTTGAGGGTTGTTGTGTCCCTGCGAGTGAGTGAGGTCACCAGAAAGGAAGGAGATGCTGTGTTGGCAGCGGAGGTAACCGTTTCACATCAGAGGCGCCGTATGCTTGTCTGCCATCCGACGTAGTAAAATAAAAAAAGGTAAAAAAAGTTGATGTTTTCGATATAAGTAATATCTGATTACGTTATATACTATTTACTCCCCCGACCCAGATACAATGATGGTATCAGTTTATCATTATGATATGAAAAAATATTAAGGAATGATCATCCAGGAACCCATTTCTGTCACAGCCGATAATGGTGAAATTCATCGTCATCATGTTAAAAAAAAAATGTTGTCTGTAAGTCTGTTTACGGACGATAATTTTACGTGATAACGTCATAAGAAAACATCGGCCGATGGAGTGGAGTAGAGATAGCTTGTTCCGCGCTCTCGCTTACACGCTCGGCTGAGGCGGAACGTGACAATGAGTCATGTTTTTTCGCGCGTGCAGCCGGCGTTCATCGATTTATAAGATGCTATCATGTCAATAATAAAATAAAATGATCATTCTGAAATGATTATTAGTTTTCTGTTAGGATTAATATAACATAACACAAAAATATTTTGGAAGAAAAAGCAATACTTATCTAGTGACAACAATGGACAAAAAATCCCTACGAGTTAAGTGAGGTACTCGACTGAAATAATGAGTAAGGGCGGGTATGGTCGTAATAATTTATGTATTTTACGAAAGCCTACGGAAAAAATGGTAACGTCACATTTGTATTTTCATGTTGGCAATCACTTATGTGAGACTTAATGACTAATGCTTAGAAGTTTAGATAAGTTAGACTGTGTTACGCTTTGAATCTACAATAACAACTGTAAATGCCAAAAGCATTTAGTGTCTAATTAGAGATTGTTCGCAACAGCAGGCAGGGGAATTGATCAGAGGATGTTTTCAAAGGAATTGTTTAGAATCCTACCTCCTCCTAAAATCACATATCATTGGCAGAGTATTCAGCTTTACATATTGAAAATGATCGTTATGTTTGTACGTGACTTTGTTACATGTTAATAACATAGTTATACGTAGGTATAGCAAAAATTACAGCAACTGAGTGCATAGTGCAAGTTTTTTGGTAACATTCGAACGTGTTCACATTTACAAGCTGAACAAATTGCGAAAAAGTTTCATATTGTGAATTTACCAAACAACACATATCCAAATTGGCCCGGTGGCTCACTTCAAAATGTGAGCAATTAAGCCACATAATTTTGATATGTAACACGCGTCTTATAAATTCACAACATGACAGTTCTTCTCTATTTGGTCAGTTTGTTTACGTTAAAATGATCGAACGCGAACAAAAATGTCGCACTAAGCACTGTGAATGAAAATGCGTTGTGAACAATCGAAAACGAGGCTCTAAACTCGTTATTCCAAAATTTATGAAGTTTCAAAGCATAATAATTCTGAATAATGAATCGAAGCTTCCTATGTATTTAAACGTACCCCATCATGATCATCACCATCATCATCATCATTTCAGCCAAAGGACGCCTACTGCTGAATATAAGCATTAGACTTCTGTGCTGTTCTCCATTTAGGTGCGATATTTTGATAAATATTTAAACGTTTAAGTACATACTAAATGGGCTGAGGCTATGATTAGCATCAGCCCATTTAGTAAGACGATCTGGCAACATGATATCTATTATATTTTATTTATTCAGGATAATAAACAATTGTATAATTTAGCTCCAGCTGCGGCGGTAGGCCCCTACCGCCGAAGCTGAAGCCGCTCCCCATCGGATTTTTTGATAGCGAAAGTCGAACTTCTGCTTAGATTTATGGTATTCGTGTTTAGCTTAGCTGGTAGAAACTCTGGAGCTGAAGATGTTTATCAGTAACTAAAACGTAAGACTTATTATTCAATTCAAAATATCGGTTTTAGCTTCGGCGATAGGCCCCTATGTGTATTTAATCCTCTAGAATTAACAATTTTTACTATTGTACAACCAACCACATTATCCACAAATTGTTAAATTTTCTTACACTAAACCCACATATTGCAAACATATAGGCGTATAAAAATAAAACTGTAAACATTACAGCACTAATTTAATATGATGTTGATAGCCTTTCAATAACATTTTTTTTAAACACTGACGATGACAAAGCGTATATTGCATTAAAGTAACTATTCTAAGACGACATGATACGAGGTAAGGGAGCAAGTTCTCCTGCATTCGTTCTATCTAGTATCATAATATGTTAAGCTAAAACAACATAACGTTGCAATGTTTTATGACGACTAGCAACACCTTGTAGTGTGAACTCAATCGTAATTTTGCGAGAGCATTTGTGTTCTGTTCTTGGGGATAAAATTAAGACCAAAGATACTGACATTGGTTGGTCTCGCCGCCGAGCTTGCTAGTACCGAAGGTAGAATTCTGCTCCGGTTTAATGTTGGCAGCATGAAAGAAACATGCTGACAACGAAAATGAAAATATTTGTGTTCCAATGACTGTCTAATTCACAATTTGTAATTAAAATGTTCTTGTGATTTACATTCTATTGTTGAATACATATTTTTTTAAATTAACAGCTGTTAATGATGATGAAATGAAAAAAAATAAAGTTATAACAGGGATAAAATATTGAGCCAAACCCGTTATTAAAATAAATAAATAAAAAAAATCATCATTTTGGTCAATTTGAAACTGAAGTGTTTTTTAACAAATATTCTTCATGCTTGTATAATGGAATATCGCAGGACTGATTGGGTGTCAGAGTGAGACATATAGAACTAATGAACTGCACAATATGACCATATTTCGCGCCTACACCGGGAAAGAAAGAAAAGTTCTGCAAAATATCAGCTTTCTTGGTCCAATAATTTTTTTTAGCTGTCATTGAAGAGTCAATGCCGTGTTATTTATGATTCAGAAGCCCGTATGCTCGTTCACCTCTCGGCAGTAAAAAAGTGGATTTTTATATCATTATTCAAATGATAATAATTTTATTCTCGCTCGGACGCACGGCGAGGCCTGCTTTTCTTTGTAACGTAACGATATGTAAATTTTATTCCATTAAATTGCTTTGAAGCATGCTCGTATTTGAAATACAATTTGCTTATAATTTATTATAATCTACGAGGGCGTATTATGATTATGAGAGATACTTCTGATGAGAGGTAGCTTACAATTGGCTTCCGTTCTAGAACTACTGATAGTGAGGGCCGAAGTTTCGGCCTAAAATTCGAATTGTTTTAACACGCTATGATATTATGTCTATCGTTTGATCATTTTTATGTATATAGCAAACAATATCGTCTTGTAGCGAAATGTGTCATATAGATCACAGACTAAATTACAATTTTGTGCATGAAGTTTAAATAAATAAATAAATTA
The DNA here is from genome assembly GCA_937001555.2 of Hypsopygia costalis. Lineage (NCBI taxonomy): Eukaryota > Metazoa > Arthropoda > Insecta > Lepidoptera > Pyralidae > Hypsopygia > Hypsopygia costalis. The sequence goes on along the minus strand of OW443338.2, from coordinate 21,186,657 downwards.
GAATTTAGACAATAAATTAGGCTGTGTCGAATACAGCTCAGGTCACGCTGAGAGCAAAACGAGGTTCGTTTCGCTTCGGTCATGTCATCCAACTTGAGACAAGAGAGGTAATATCGGGTACGGGTGACATAGTGTATCTATGTAGTTCGCGATGTGGCCCAATTTAGGATAAGATCTGAGGAGAAAATCACCTGGATGCATTGAGTGCTACGCAGCGTAGACTTGATGCACCTGGGTAAATACTCACAGATTTCAGTTTAAACGCTAATCCGGTAGACTTAAAAGATACGGTAATGAAGTTGGAAGATATGACCGAAGCGAAACGAGGTTCGTTTGAATCATGTTTCGCTCGCAGTGTAGTCTGCGCTTAAAAATCAACAGCGTGGTGGAATACGCTCTAAAAAAAATGAGGAAGACCCGTATCCCAACACTGGAACAAAACGGGTAATGAATCAAATGAACTTCTGAATTTTCGCCCAAAGCTTTGGATATTCACAGAGTAGGCCCCTGAATCTAGAATCGAGTAAGAAAAAGTAATAAACTATCGTGCCGAGGAGCTTCATGTCATCAAAATGCTAAATAAACTAGAATGCAATTATATGGAGTAGATATAACTATCAGGTGATTTAGCATAAGTCAGCGCTACATTTCTAATTATTCTCAATACTTAAAAGCTATTTTGCTGAAAGATCTGAATGCTGCCAGTATCAGTACTGGCAACATTGGGATCTCAGGATTCACAGATTCAAAGGTTCTGTCGATCTGATAATGAAGTATATATAGAAGATTCTATATTGCTTCGTTCTCAAACCTCAACAACGAAGCTCAGCACGAGTATGTTAACAGTCAACGCGTTTTATAATAGTGTTACATAAGCAAAAAAAAAAACGATAAAGATGAATAAGTAATAAAAAAAACTAAAAGATTAATAAACACACCCTGTCGTTCTCATAAACTTGATGTAACATGCTATCCAGAGTTACGGAACGAAATATAACAGGAATGGATGCCAAAAACAGCCGGTATTGGCATATTTCGATGCAGTAACTGCAGGGTAAAGGTATTTACCATATTACATCGAGTTTATTAGTTACTAGCTTTTGCCCATGACTTTGTAGGCATGTAAATAGATTGATTTATCGGGAAAGCTTATATACGCCGAAAAAATACGGTTTATTATTTCCAACGGGGACGCCGGCTGTCGGGCGGGTGATCAGCCTTACCTGAGGCCATTTCACCCATTTCCCCTGGTCCTCCCTTTTGGGGGAGGATGTGGGTTTATCCGGCAATCACGGCGTTCCGTCGAACCTACCTGTTTCCTTACAAAACCTTACAATCTGTTCCACCTTCAGGTCTTCCAGGTCTTCTTTGTCTAATTTGTCCACCCCCATGGTCTCCCATCTTATCCGTGAGTACATGGGGCACTCGGCAAGCAGGTGGAAGCTTGTTTCGTCGTCGTCCATGCACTCTGGGCATTTGGGGTTGGTTTTCACGCCTATTAGTGTCAGGTGCCTGTTCAGTCGGCAGTGTCCTGTTAACACTTCTATGACGAGCCTCATGTTGCTTCTGGAGAGTTTCATCAGTTGGCTGGTTCTTCTTTTGTCTAGGCCTTTGATGAAGATCTTCGACTGTCTCATGGTTGTCGAGGATTCCCATCTTTGGTTGGTCTCTACTACTGTTCTTCGGCTGATTACTCCCTTTGTTATTTTGTGGGCGATTGGTAGTCTTGGCTCAGGGCCCACCTGGTTTTCCTCAGCCCCTTTTTTGGCCAGTTCATCTGCTATTTCGTTACCCGTGTTACCCTCATGTCCAGGTACCCAGGCAATCGTCACATCAGCTGTTCTGGACAGCCTTTCTAGTGCATTTTTGCACTCTTTGACAATTGCTGATGTTGTTTCTGTTTTTGCAAGTGCCTTCAGCGCTGCCTGGCTGTCGCTGTAGATGGTGACTTTTCCTGCGTTGTTTAGGGAGCCTACCATTTCTGCGCATTCCATTATGGCGAAAATTTCTGCTTGGAAGACACTTGCATACTTTCCTAGGGGTATTGACCTATTTGTTTCTGTTCCGTCTTCACATTTTATGTGTACTCCGGAGCCAGAGAGCTTGTTTGTTTCCTTTCTGGAGCCGTCTGTGTAGCAGATGGTGCCACTGGTGTCCATCTTCCAGTCGTCTCTCGGTCCTATGTGTATTCTATATTTCTTATCAAAGATCCTTTCCTTTCTTATCAAATCGTTGTTTGAAAGGATCATTGAGAGCTTTCCTTCGTAGTCTTGGCTAATCTTTGCATGGCCCTCATCCATGGTGTTGCCAGTCCAGAGACCCGTGCTTCTTAGTTTGAACCATTGTTCGGTGGCTCTCTTTTTAACTTCTAAGTCCAAGGGGTTCAGACCCAGTATGGTCTCCAGCGCGGCCGTGGGTGTGGTTCTCATCGCGCCGGTGGTTATCAGGGCCGCCAGTCTTTGAACTTTATCTAGTTCTTGTTTGTTCCTCTGTATGTCACTGGCTTTATGCCACCATACCAGGGCACCATGTAGGATTCTCGGCATAATGATTGCCTTGTAGATCCATAGTGCTGTGGCTGGCTTCATACCCCAGCTTCTTCCTATTGCTCTTTTGCATTGCATCATGGCTATTTTTGCTTTTGAGCATGCATTACTTATATGAGTCTTGAAGGTCAATTTGCTGTCCAGTGTAACTCCCAGATATTTGACTTCCTTTACTACTTCCAAGTCATAGTTATCTAGTCGTACCGGTTCAGTCCGTCCTATTTTTCTTTTCTTAGTAAAAAGAACTAGTTTGGTTTTTTCAGGATTCAGGTTAAGGCCTTTGTTCCTGCACCATTCTAGTGCTACTTTCAGTCCCCTGTTCATGATGTTACACATGACACTGAGGACTTTGCCTGTGATCAGAAGCACCCCATCATCAGAGTATACCTGTGTGTATATGTGCATTCTGTTGATCTTGTTAACTAGTTCGTCTATTAGCAGGCACCATAGTAGTGGAGATAGACATCCTCCTTGTGGGAAGCCTCTTCTTGCTATCACCGTATGCTTTGTCCCTGCTATTTCTGCCTGTATCAGCCGGTGTTTTAGCATACATTTCACCCATTCTGATATGTCTTTGTCTATTCCTTCACGATTTAGGGTTTCCTCTATCGAGGCCGGAGTTGCTTTGTCGAAGGCGCCCTCGACGTCAAAGAAGCAACCCAGTGCGTACTCTGTGTTACTTATTGATCTCTGCACTCTGTTAACCAAGTTATGGAGTGCTGTCTCTGTAGACTTGCCGTCCATGTATGCATGTTGGTTGTTATGGAGTGGAGATCCGCTGCTAGCTATTTGTTCTCTTATTATTCTATCTAAGATTTTCTCTAGGGTCTTGAGTAGAAACGAAGACAGGCTGATACATCGGAAGCTTTTAGCCTCTTGGTATGTTGCCTTGCCTGGTTTCGGTATGAAGACCGCTCTTATTTTCCTCCACTTCTTTGGGATGTATTTCTTCCTGATGCTGCTGTTGTACAGGATCAAGAGATCATCGCTTATGTAATTGATAGCTATTTGTAACATTTTCGGGAAGATCTCGTCTGGTCCTGCTGCCTTGTATGGCTGGAATGACCTGACGCTCCATATTAAATGCTCTTTTGTGATTAGTGCCTTCTCCTCCGTGTCCGCTGTGGGATTCGTATCGATTGGCATTTCGTTACCTTTGTATACTTCGCATTCTGGGAAGTGTGTGTCCAGCATCACTTCCAGTATCTTTCCCGGGTCCGTTATTAATTCGTCTCCGTTCTTAATACTTCCTAGTTTGCAGGTGTTCGTTTTGGAGAACATTTTCACTAGCCGTGCTGCGTCGGGATATTTTTCAACTCCTTCGCAGAATGCTTTCCAGCTGTTGTTGTTCTCCCTTCTGCATTCTTTCTTGAATGTGTTTCTTTCTTTCTTGTATATTAGCCAGCTTTCAGCGTCGCCCTTTTTCTGGGCCGTCCTGAGAGCTTGTCTGGTCTTTTTCCTTTTCTTTTCTAGTGCTTTTGTCCACCAGGGTTGTCCCTTTCCTAGTCTGATCTCCTTGAGTGGGCATGCCTTGTGGTATGCCTCCCTCATGGCCTCCTCTAGTCGGTTGGCTTCTCTTTCGATGTCTGTGGTATCTTTTATCGAGTTATGGTCGACTGGACTCCACTTTTTGATGTGCTGTTCATATACCGTCCAGTCGGTTTTCCTCGCGTTTCTAAATAGGGTTTTCTCGATTTTGGCTTCCAGACTGAAGGTTATTCGTCTGTGATCCGACTTGGAGTCTCTTTCGTCTACTTTCCAGTCTGTGATGTGCCGGCTTATATTGTCTGTTGCAATAGTGATGTCCAGCACTTCTCTTCTGGCTTCGGTTACGAATGTAGGTGTATTTCCTACATTCAGTATGTCTAGGCCTGTTGCGCTGATAAAATCTAGTAGTAAGTCACCTTTTTTATTGCAGTTAGTGCTGCCCCACACCACGTGGTGGGCGTTGGCGTCACAACCTAGAATAATAGGAATGTTCTTACCTTGATATTTCCTTATTATTTCTTCCATTTCTGGCGTTGGTGGTCTGTAGTCTTTTTCACTTGGTAAGTACGCGGAGACCAGAATCACCCTCTCTTTTTTGCCTGTGTTGAGCTGTATTGTTGCTGTGGCGCTGGCAAGGTCACTGTAACAATCTGCTTTAATTATTCCTAACGATCTTGCCCTACTGCTGGCATATATGCATGCCCTAGGAGTTGACTCACCCGTTTCGTGGTAGATGATCTCTCCTCCTAGGGAGCCCAGCCCTGAGATTCGTCCTTTTACGACGTATGGCTCTTGCAGTAGTGCGATATCTATTTTTTCATCTACCACGTGTCTGCAGAACTCAATCATGGCATCGCGGCAGTGATGAAGGTTAACTTGAACTATTCTTATTTTTTGTGTGTGTGTTTGTGGTGTGTTTCTGTTTGTGTTCATGTGTTGGTGTGTGTGTGCTTGTGTGTTTGTGAGTGTTTATGCTCTCTCCCTATCTACGCGTCGCGTTGCTCTGGACTCTTTCCCATCCAAGACGGTTGCAGTAATGCAACGCTTGGTGGGGGAGTCAGGTCGCTCCGTGTTGTAGAGAGAGGGTGTGTTGTGCCTTGTTCTGGGCGTACCTGTCGGTGGGGTGTTTGGCTTGCGGTCGTCCCCCCCTTCGGGGTTTCCGTCCGGTGGCCGGTGGCTCCACCTTCAGGCCCAGAGTTTTTTGTTTCGAGCGCTTGTTGTGTGCTGCTTGGGGTGGAGCTCTGTGGGTACGGCCTGCCTTCGTCAGTTGTGCCCTCCTTTGGGGCAACGGTCGCGTTACTACCGCTTTCTACAAGCTCACTTCCCCGTGTCCTTTTGTGTGGGTGGATTGGGCATGTGCACTTTTCTGTTTTCTCTGCTGCTGGATTTGCTTTTCCCATGACTTTGGCGTATACCTGTGTGGCTTGGTAGTTGAGCCACACGTGATCTTTCGCTGCTTCCTCGGGGACTCCCACCACAAGTCGTGTTCCCGCTGGCAGGACCTCCTTGCGGATGAGGGTCCACTCAGATATTTTGATCTCCGCCCTGTGACTATTCTGGATCCGGATTAGTTCCAGGGGGTCGATGCGCCGACCTCCGCAGTTGCCCGGGAGCCAGATGGACATCTTGTGTATGTCGAGCTTTTTTGGTCTTAATGGGATGCCGTTCCATTCGCCGAAGTCGCAGCTAAGCAACCATGTCCTCGCCTCCTCGGTGCTTGGGCTCACAAGGAAATATCCCTCGGCTACAAGCCCCGAGGCCGCGAATGACAAGGTAGGGCCGCTCGCGCCGTTAAGTGCGGCTTCTTCGATATGGTCCACCAGCCGTTCTCTAATTACAGCGGCCATAGCATCATCCACTTCACCCCCGTCCCCCCTTTGTATTATTACGGAGAGATCACTTTGACCCGTGGTAGGTCTCCGCGGTCCCTCGTTTTTTGGGGTCTGTTGTTGTTTCGGGCGTTTCGGTGGACGCTGCTGTGTTCGCTCTTCCGGATCTGTGCCCTGTCGCTTTAATTTTGTTGCCCTAGGGCCCGCCTCGCTCCTCGGTATCGTCGTCGCAGTGTAGGTCAACGTACCGGGTGCGGTTTGCTCCAGCTTCCTTCTAGTTCTCAGCCTCCTGCGTTTGGATTTGGTAATCCATCCGCTTTCTCCCTGCTGAGAACTTGAACTTGGCTGAGTTTGGGCCTCGCCAATCCTCATGTGCGTCAGGTCGTCCCCGAGAGTCTCCGAGATGGATCTTACGGGACGTGTCCTTTCGCATGGTTTCTTTTCCGTTATTACTTCGTGCTTTCATTGTTTGTTTTTGGCGCCGATGTGCCCCCCCCAGAGTACGATGAGCAGCCTGGACCACTAGGTGGTCCAGGGAGGGATTCTCCGGCTTGGCCGGTACCCTCCTGGGGTATAATTACATTTTCATTTGCGCTCATTTTTTTTTTTGACGGTTCCGGGGTTGCCGGACAGAATTGGACATGGGTGAAGGAGGGGAGGAAGGAATGCCTTGTACCTGTGCCTCACTCGTGAGCGGCGCACAGGTACAAAGCTTGTGGATGGGGTGGGGAGGGGGGGGATAGAATTGTCGGCTAGGGGTTTTTGTTATATCTGTTTCTTAGGGAACCAGACCGATAACAGGCAGCAACCACGTGAAGGAAACGCTCTAGCCTTGCCCTGGGGATCAACACGACTGTTGCGCTCTCCCCCAGAGCCTTTAGCCAGACTCAGCACTGGATGGATGCTGAGAATAGGGCTTCACCAACTCTGACGCAATATCCCATGACTTGGATCCGCCCCGCCCAAAAAATACGGTTACTTTTGGGAATGAAAAGGCTCCAAAACCACTTAACCGATTTGAATGAAACTTGTCACAATTAAAGACCTTGACATGCTTGAAGTTAGTCTCGAAAAAAAATTGAGATCTATCATGTCCTTGAGGAATGATCATCAAATACTTTTTCCATTGCAATCAATTGAAAACATACACTCAGCGAATCTATTCGCTCCACATAAGCTCGATTTCGGCCCCGAAGACTAGAATCCGGCCCAGTTAATTTATTTATTATGTCTATATCCACGCACAGACATTCAATATAGTATTGAAATTGAATGTTTGTGTTTCCACGTGAGTTTTAATATTATTGTACGCATGTACTCGTATTCCGATTTGTCGAAATTTAGTTTAATAGGTAATTTCGTTTTATAGTTGTATTTTATGAATTTTTATTAAGAAAGAAAAAAGTTAAAAACGAAATATCTTAAATTTTGCTTGTGGAATTTCGGGCAAGTAGTTTTCGTGTTTATCCGTGAGTGTTATACACCGCGTACTTACTTACTACACTCTTTCTTTGTCGTATACATATATGTGTACATACAAGTATATGTATTTACTTGAGTGGTGCTAGAGGAGGCGTTGCGTTGGCGCTTTTATAAACATCCAGAATGTGTTTGTTACGAACTTTTATTTTATATTGATTTTTATGTTATATGTTTATGTTTCTGACATACACGGCTTATACCTCTGTGGGCGTTTGTAGGTTCAAATATACAATGAATTAGAAAAACAATAAATTTTTGTGCATAAAGTGAACGGGAATTTAAATTTATGTAGCCCTCTGGGGACTTTTGGCAACTGAGTGAGATTTTACCTTAAGGCGACTTCTTTACAATTTTGGATACCTATTTAAACCTGAAAAACCTTTTGGCCGAAAGTTCCGATTTTTTCTAATACGCTTTACTGGACCGTCGTCGACAACCCTTATTCATCCCACTGCTAGGATACGGGTCTCTCCTCAATCGAAGGAGTTTAGAGCATATTCCTCCACGTTGCTCAACTGCAGGTTGGTGGAGTCAGAGTCAGTGTCTTCAAGCCGTCTAAAGGCCATTGACTTGGCTTAACGACTGTCATCTAATGACAACAGCCGGACCGACGGCTTAACGTGAAGCTCGATAATTATAAATGAACTAATCCACGGACAGGCTATGTTTTTAACTTGAACGGTGCAATTGTGAAATTAACTTCCCTCAGCGTTATTTCCGCATATTTACGACATGGGAACAGGGTCTGTAATTATATTTTTTTTTTTTTTTTTTTTTTTTGGCGGGTAGGCACGAAATAAAGAAGTTGCTTTTATAATTTGCTCTATAATTTTTAATTTTAATAAATAGTAAACAATTAAATAAATACCTTTAGGTGTTTACATATGTTTTAACATATGATTTACTAAACCGCCGGCTAATAATCAACAATCCAACAATCTCTCTTTGGGACATTTACACTGTTCACATAGCACACAATGGATTCACTATCGCAACTCAGGAAGAATATGGATGAGATGACCGAAATGTTTGCTTCGAAGATGGCTTCCTTTGAAGACTCTCTCAACAGTCGCAGTCAGACGGATCTTGCAAAGGATTATTACTCTTTTAAAGCACTCATGTGGAAAGCGATATCAGGCTTGCGGAATCAGATGGAGTTAGTTCTGGCCACGTTAGATGCTTTTGAGATGAGGTCACGTTCCTGCATGTTGCTGCTCCATGGTGCACCGGAATCAGATGGTGAGGATACATCTAATATTGTGCTCAAACTTTGTCAGGACACTCTTGGTCTTAAAGATTACACTGCTACTTCCTTTGCTTCCTGTTATCGTTTGGGAAAACAAAGCTCTGCAGATAAGCCTCGCCCAATTTTGATTCGATTTGAGGACCAGCATGCAAGGAGCCAAGTATGGTCAGTCAAACGACTGTTCAAGGGTAGTGGCATAACAGTCTCAGAATTTCTAACAAGCAGTCGACACACGGTGTTTGTGGAGGCTCGTAAAGCGTTGGGTGTTAAGAGCTGCTGGACCAGTGATGGTAAAGTGGTAGTGGTTGCCCCAGATGGAACACGGCGAAAGATTGTATCAATGATGGAATGGAACTCATTTAAATCCGATATCTCAGATTCCAACGTCGATCCTTCTTCCCCTAATGAGCATGCTACCAGGGCTTGTGATACTGTTGCTTCTACAGAGTCGTCTGGACATCCGACACGGCAGCATAACAGAATGCGCACAGCTAGGAATCAGCCCAAGTTGAAATAGTATACTACTGTGTTACAACATAGACACGAAATATAATAATGTAGCATATCCTTATTTACGTAGTATCGTGTCGGAAGTATCGTTTTGTAAAATCTGTATTGTATTCGTTTTAATCTATTAGACGGTATGTAATGCATTTAGAGTTTTTCAATTTTCACTTCACTTTGGAATAACAATTTTTATGATGATTGAATGATTTTGGTTACAGTAAATCCAAATCGATCAATCGATCTGTCACTATCAGCAAAGTGATTTTCTTTATCTTTGTTATGTTTTGGCAATCACTCTCTGGCCAAAATTTTTTTTTTTTTTGTCATTAGAACTTTTAGTAATATGCTGAAAAATATCGTCAGGAATTTACTAGTAGCCTTATAACTTGTAAGCAGATTCGACAGTGCAATTCTACTAACGTTTAACATGACTTCTTGAGGCAACTCGACAGCGGCGACATAAACACCTATAATATAAGATTCCATTAATTTCACACACTTCAATGATTATTTGCTACATTATATACACTTATTGATTTTTATTATAAATCAATATGCATTAAATTGGGAAAATTTGTTTATATGCATCATCGCTCTCGTCGAGTTCCTGTCAAAATGTCATTGAATTGGTGAATTGAAATTAAAATGTCTGTAAACTTTGTTAGTGTACAGCCGGCGAAAACCTGAAGGCTTTTAGTTACCGGACTTCATATTTATTTATTTTTAATTTATTGTTACCATCTTATTTTTATTTAATTTTTTCTTTTCTTTTGATAGCATTACTGATAGGATGTCGGATGTGCTGAGCGAGCAATCTGATAATGAATACTTTTCGCTATCGTCTTCGTTCTCAAGTGCCACCAGTGCGAATGATAGTTCTGATGACACTTCACTGGGTTCAGCTCTGGATGCTACGTTTTCAACACTAGCTAAAAATTTCAATATCGTGCATATCAATGCACAGAGTGTCGCTGCACATTACACAGATTTCCTTGCAACTTTTGATAATAACAATATCCACGCCGTCCTGATTTCAGAGACGTTCCTTAAACCATCACTACCTTCTACACTTTATCCTCTTCCGGGGTTCAAACTTATAAGAAATGATCGTACCTGTATTACTACTCAGGGCGGCACCAGTAGAATGGTTGGTGGCGGTGGCGTCGCGATATATTTGCGTAGCGATATCCCCTATCAATTGATTTCCCAGTCCTCTCCCCAATTCCAATCTCCTGAGCATTTATTTTTGCAAGTGAATCTTCACCACTCCAAGATTTTGCTGGGTGTGTATTATAGTCCATCCTTGCATGTCGACTATTTTGACTCTTTTGAAACTCTTCTTACGGACTTATGTACACAATTTGATCACACCATTATTATGGGTGATTTTAACACTTGCCTCATAAAAGACGACTTCCGTACGAAAAAACTCCTCTCCCTTTTAAGTTCCAAAAATCTATATCACCTTTCCCTTCGTCCTACTCATTTTCCGCATAATGGCCCTCCGTCATTACTTGATTTGATAATTACGTCTTCTCCTGAGCTGGTGTTTGCACATGGTCAAATTAATGCTCCGGCCTTCTCGGCTCATGATTTAATTTATGGTTCATTCAGGTTGCGCCCACCGAAACGTAGACATAAAACCGTTCTATTACGTAATTTTTCCGCCATTAACAGGGATGATTTGTTGAGTGATGCGTGTGATGCGAACTGGGAATCCGTATTATCTGCTGCTGACGTAGACGCTAAGTTAGAGGCATTTAATGAGATTGTTCTGAAGTTATTTGACAAACATGCTCCTCTACGTCCAGTTCGAGTCAAGCATCTACCTGCACCTTGGGTAACTATGGAAATAAAAAACCTTATGGCCCGTAGGGATAGAGCCAAAATTAAAATGCGCCATAACCCCTCCTCTGAGAATCACAATAGGTTCATAACTTTGCGTAATCGCTGCAATAAAGTTTGTAGGGAGGCCAGACGCGCGTATATGCACTCTTCAATTGAGAACTGCCCTCCTAACAAGCTATGGAAGTTTCTTAAAGCAAATGGTGTTGGCAGGGATCACCTCCATTGTCCGTCAAATGTGGATCTTAACTCCTTAAATAAACATTTTTGTACATCGCCTGTTAGTCTTGACCCTCAATCAAAATTGTGTACCATGACTAGATTAAATGCTCTTTCATTAAATTGTGCCCCATTTGAACTTGGAGAGATTACTCCAGCTGAGGTAATCAAACTAATAGGTACTATTAAATCTAAGGCTGTTGGAAATGACGAGATCGGCATCAGTATGTTGGATCCTATAAAGGAACACATTGCGCCTTTTCTAGCAGACATTCTTAATTGCTCTCTATCTTCTGGGGTCTTTCCTGCATCATGGAAAGATGCCCATGTAATCCCCCTGCCAAAAAAGCCTAATCCATCATCGTTCTCTGATTACCGGCCTATCTCTATTCTACCTGTTCTTTCTAAGGTGTTGGAGCACTTTGTCCATCAACGGTTATCTAACCACTTGCGTCAGCATAATATTTTAAGCGACCACCAGTCTGGGTTTAGAGCTGGGCACAGCACTGTCTCGGCACTTGTCAAAGTCACTGATGATATTAGACAAAATATTGATAATAAAAAATTGACCCTCTTAGTGTTACTTGACTTCACAAGCGCATTTAATACGGTTGACTTTGATATTTTGCTTGGCATGCTGCGTGCAGTTAATCCTTCTCCATCATCCTTATCATGGTTTCATTCTTATCTCGTCAATCGCCGCCAACTGGTTAAGATTGATGAAACTAGATCTGACTGGTGCCAGCTTCTCTCAGGTGTTCCACAGGGAGGAGTGCTTTCTCCTATTCTCTTCTCAATTTTCATTAATAGCGTAACTTCCTTGATCTCTTCATCATACCATCTTTATGCTGACGACCTGCAGATTTATGCGGCTGCTTCGCTTGACAATTTTAATGAGGCAATTAACATTATCAATAATGACCTTTCAGTTATTGCCAATTGGTCTAAGAACTTTGGATTAAAGGTTAATCCATCCAAATCACAATCGATCATTATTGGCAGTCCTTATTATACCGCACGACTGCAAAATATTGTATGCCCTAATGTTGTATTTGATGGTAACATCATCCCATATTCCACTTCGGTCAAGAACTTGGGCATAATTTTTGATCAAACTCTGTCGTGGGCCCCACAAATCAATCAAGTTAGCCGCAAAATATTTGCCTCTCTACACTCCTTGAAACGGCTTCAAAACTTTCTCCCTGTTAACACCAAAGCTTTGTTAGCACGTACCCTTCTGCTACCGCTTCTTGATTATGGAGATATTGCATATCTCGACACATCGGAGGAATTGATGAATAAGTTGGAGCGATTACAGAATTTGTGTATCAGATATGTTTTTGGCTTGCGGAAATCGGAACACATCACGGAATATCGAAATCGGCTGAATTTACTACCAGTACGGCAACGTAGGAATCTCCATATCCTCAGTCTCCTTTTTCAAGTCCTTTTCAATCCTTCGGCACCTCACTACCTAAGGGAAAGGTTCACGTTTCGCGTATTAGATGACCGATTGCGGTTAAGCAACAATCCGTTATTAAATATTCCTGTCCCCAACTCCTATTCCTATACTAAATCCTTCAGTGTACATGCAGCGCGCCTTTGGAACTTGCTCCCAGTGGATGTCAAAATGTCACAAACTCTTTCTGGATTTAAATCGAGCGTGAGGAAGTACTTGATTAGCACTCCCGATATTTTGAGTTAGTAATGTTTTCGTATTTATTTATACATCTTGGATGGTATTGTATACAGTATGTCTTTTAACGCTTGTGATATTTATATATCTATATCTTTTATGAAATTTAAATCAGTTCTGTTTTCGTAAAAATATTCTTCCTAGTATCATTTTATTTTATTTTTTTTTTCTATCTAAAATGAGTTCCTACTAAGCTATCGCCAAATTATATAATTCATATATCCTTTCAGATTTTCTATGGTTGACTGGAAGAAATCCCTAATGGGATAAGTCCGCCATTGTACAATAATGTATCTTCTTTTTAATCTCTGTAATTGTGTATTTATGTTTTTATTGTACAATAAAGTTTTTACTACTACTACTACTACTACTATATTATAGACCCTGTTCCTGAAGAAGCGAATTAATTTGACGAGCCCGGTGGTCTAATGGTTAGCAATGGCCACTTTGACTCCGAGGTCGCGGGTTCGATCCCCGCGCAAGACAAATATTTGTGTGCATGAACATGTATGTTTGTCTTGGTCTGGGGATTTTCTATGTATTATGTGTATGTATTTACAAAAAAAAAATGTATTTGAGTATTATATCAGTTATCTAGTACCCATAGTACAAGCTTTGCCTAGTTTGGAACTAGATGGCCGTGTGTAATTGGTACTGGAATATTTATTTATTTATTTAATAAGTATTTCTCTTAAAAGGTTGGTAATAGATCGGCGACTCCTTCATGTTGCTGATTTCCATGCGCAGTGGTGATAACTTTCGATCACGTGATCTACGTGACACGTGACATACTCGTTTGACCCCTCTCATATAAAAAAAAAATTGCGTGCCTTATTTTAGCACTGCCCAGGCCTCAGATCTTGATTTTAACTAGACAAAAAATTAGTCGCTAATTTGTCGCCCAAAGGAAAAAAATTGTCGCTCTCCCGTTAAAGTGCTATAAGGTTTTTTTTGTGGCAGTGCCGAAATAAGCAGAGCCGGGAGAGCGAAATAAGCATTTCGGCACTGCCACAAAAAAAACTTATTTCGCTCTCCCGTTAAAGTGCTATAAGGTTTTTTTTGTGGCAGTGCCGAAATAAGCATTTCGGCACTGCCACAAAAAAAACCTTATACCGACAATTTTTTTCCTTTGGGCGACAAATTAGCGACTAATTTTTTGTAACAGCCCACTCGGGATCTATTAAACTACATAACACAGCGAAAATATGATTTCCCCCAGAATTAGTCGTCAATTTGTCGAATTCAGACACCAAGTATCAGAATTAGTCGACCTCCCGTTAAAAAGTTATTAGAATTTTTTTGTGGCACTGCCGAAATAAGCCTTATTTCGGCACTGCCCAATAAAACTACACCACCTAGCGAAAATCTGATTTCACCCAGATGTTGCTTTGAATTTGTCGAAATTTGTCGCAGAAAAAACACAACTGGTCGATGCGTAATTAAAAAGTTACACGCATTTTAATAATTCTCATAATAAGTATAGTCCGAGATCTTGCATCAAAATTATATCATGCATAAAATGCAACAGTAAAGTTTTATTTCCTTCCTTTTTCAGAGTCTGGCATAGTTTGTCAGTGCATGCAACTGTTTTCTGATCTACGAATGCTTTTTTTTTTATGTATTATGTGTATATATTTACAAAAAAAAAAATATTTAAGTATTATATCAGTTATCTAGTACCCATAATACAAGCTTTGCTTGGTTTGGAACTAGATGGCCGTGTGTAATTTGTACTGGAATATTTATTTATTTATTTAATAAGTATTTCTCTTAAAAGGTTGGTAATAGATCGGCGACTCCTTCATGTTGCTGATTTCCATGCGCAGTGGTGATAACTTTCGATCACGTGACATACTCGTTTGACCCCTCTCATATAAAAAAAAAATTGCGTGCCTTATTAGCACTGCCCAGGCCTCAGATCTTGATTTTAACTAGACAAAAAATTAGTCGCTAATTTGTCGCCCAAAGGAAAAAAATTGTCGCTCTCCCGTTAAAGTGCTATATGGTTTTTTTTGTGGCAGTGCCGAAATAAGCTTATTTCGGCACAGCCCACTCGGGATCTATTAAACTACATAACACAGCGAAGATATGATTTCCTCCAGAATTAGTCGTCAATTTGTCGAATGAAGACACCATGATTTCACCCAGATGTTGCCTTGAATTTGTCGAAATTTTTCGGAAATAAAACACAACTGGTCGATGCGTAATTAAAAAGTTACACGTATTTTAATAATTCACGTTATAGTCAGAGAGCCTAACGTAGGCAGAGTAGAATAACACCACCCCATTGGCGTATGGCTATCGTAAAAAGCGACTAATGTAGTGCTAAAGAACACCTAAAGCATCGTAGATCAGAAAACAGTTGCATGCATTGACAAACTATGCCAGACTCTGAAAAAGGAAGGAAATAAAACTTTACTGTTGCATTTTATGCATGATATAATTTTGATGCAAGATCTCGGACAATGCTTATTATGAGAATTATTAAAATGCGTGTAACTTTTTAATTACGCATCGACCAGTTGTGTTTTTTCTGCGACAAATTTTGACAAATTCAAAGCAACATCTGGGTGAAATCAGATTTTCGCTAGGTGGTGTAGTTTAGATGGGGCAGTGCTGAAATAAGGCTTATTTCGGCACTGCCACATAAAAATTTTAATAACTTTTTAACGGGAGGTCGACTAATTCTGATACTTGGTGTCTGAATTCGACAAATTGACGACTAAATCTGGGGGAAATCATATCTTCGCTATGTTATGTAGTTTAATAGATCCCGAGTTTACCGTGCCGAAATAAGCTTATTTCGGCACTGCCACAAAAAAAAACCTTATAGCTCTTTAACGGGAGAGCGACAATTTTTTTCCGTTGGGCGGCAAATTTCGACTAATTAACCACAAATTTTTTGTCTAGTTACAATCAAGATCTGAGACCTGGGCTGTGCCGAAATAAGGCACGCAAAAAAATTGACTGTCTGTAGTGGAAAGTCGGTTTACGGACGATAATTTTACCTGCAACGTCATCAGAAAAAAATGATTCGACCGATGGAGTGGATCAGAGATAGCTTGTTCCGCACTCTCGCTTGCACGCTCGGCTTAGGCGGAACGTGATAATTAGTCATGCGTTTTCGTGCGTGCAGCCGGCGTTCATCGAATTATAAGAGGTAATCACGACAAAAAAAAAAGAACCCGCGCGACGATACCATCAAGCTTCTTAAATCATCGTATGAAACAAATTAAATAATTTAAAAATTTTACTTCGTGCACGATCATTCCACACATTTTCAGAGTAACCACATAACCTGTTACTGAAAATAGCATGCCGTGATCAGAAGCAATTAGTTAAGTGTGAACCGGTTATAGCCGCCCTGTCGGCAGATTAGCGATTACTGTTCTACCACAGTATAAGTAATAGTACTACGTACGCTATGACTGCAGTACTTCCCTGCCGCTCTCACGAGTCGACCTCACCTCCCCTCTGAGTTAAATGTGGAACCGATTGTTAGGGCTGCCACGCGCCCCCGCGTATTATGAAACTTCGTTCGTAGTATCTGTTGTCGAATAAATTTTGTATCATGTAATCATTACTATTACTTGGCGGCCTCTATATACATACAATATTACTATTTTACAACGGTAACCAATATTATTAAGTACGTTATAAAATTATATAATTTAAATTAAACTAAAACTAATCTAAAAACCTATATACTTTCTCTATAAAGAAAAGAAAAATTAACGCGTTAAAAAAAAACTAATCATTATCATTGAATATTAGTTTTTTTTTTAGATCAAGTTATCTTTTGCAGTTTATTCGGCATCAACCCATAATCATCCCACTGCTGGGATATGGGTCTCCCCTCAATCGAAGGGGTTTAGAGCATACTCCACCACGCTGCTCAACTGCGGGTTGGTGCAGTTTATTAAAGAACTACAAATTCAGCAGTCGAAATCAATGAATTTTCAATTTTATGATATTGATTCCAGATTTTCAATAGACGACTACTATAATTTTGACCATTGTAATACAACCTGCGCGGAGCAATTACGAGTAGTCTGCCATTGTAACATAACTGGATTTTATTCAGTCTCATAATCACAATAATTCAAATTAAATGTTTAATGATATTTATTATTAAAAATATGACTTACAATATTTAAAGTATAACGTTTTACGTTTCTGTGTGAGGTAGGTACTTTGTTAACTCGTATGGGTTGAATATAGTAGTCAACCATAAAGCATCTACACAAACAGTTACACGTCTATATACGTGGACTATTTATAAATAGTAAGTGGTCCATAGTTTGAATCAAAGGTAACAGCGTAAGTCACTTACACCAAGCCAACCTCACTTGCATATGCACCATGCTGGTGGACGAAAGAGAGAGGTCAGGAAGAGTACAGTGTCCGACTCCGAAACTGCAATTTTTGTGTGGGTGCTGTGTGAATGAGATCGCCAGGAAGGAAGAAGTTGCAGCGAACGCAGTCGGGGTGATGGCACGTCAGCAATACTTTATGTTGCCAATGTCTATATATATGCTATGGTCAGTATGGTCACCGCTTCACATCAGGTACACCGTATGCTTGTCAGCCACCTGCCATATATTGTATTATATAAAATATATACACATACTACATCGATGGAAATAATTATAACGTTAAGAAATAATTATACATACATACGCACAATCTGTCAAATGATCAGTCATTTTTCGAATTCAATATTAATTTTTAAGAAGTATTCATTGTTAAGAATGTAACTTTATGACGTTTGAAAGAACTGTCAGCAGTTCTTTCAAACGACATAAAGTTACATTAGAAAAGTTAATTTGTTCATCCAGTTTTCTTAAATTTTGTAATTTTCCGCGCAACTTTCTTAATTTTTTCTGTTATATGAACCTTCTCCTAATAATAACAAATACAACATAAAAAGAAATAGCTATATCGGTCCAGCCGTTCACGCGTGATGTAGTGACCAAGAGAAACAGGTATTTTTTATATATAGATTAAAAAGTCACGAAATCGTTAAAATAAGTTTAATTATAAAACAAATTAAAATACGGCCAGATTAAAAGAAGACCTTATTTTTAGGATTCCGTAAGTTCGAAAGAAAAAAAACTAAACACTTATCACTGATGTGTTTGTCCATCTGACACAGCCAATTTGCTCCAATTGACCTAATTACGTAGAAATTCATTACATACACGTGTAATTTCCAATATTCAGGACACTCTCCTTCCACGGGAATAAACATTGTCCGGCTTTGTAACTATTAAATTTCCACTATTTTATTCGATTGGTTGTGACCCCAAATATTAGGGCTTAAACAGTTTCCGCAGATTAGTAAATAAACGGTCCAAATCCAATCTTGGGTTGAATAATAAGATATTAACCCACATGTAAATTATTACCCAAATTTCGAATATTTTTGGCGAAAGAAGCCTTAACCTGTGTTTCCGTAAGATGTTTTTACCTACAGATGCGTTTTTACCTACAGATGCGTTTTTACCTACTACGAGGAGGAGGGTCCTCTGTGACAAAAGAAAGCAGGTACATAATTGCTCTGCATTCACTCAGTCCCGAGCCACTTACCGTCCTGTCCTGACATGACGTTAGTTAATAATGACGTTAGTAAATTAATGCGTTCGTGTGTGTTCACGTTCTATTCATTTTTTTGCATACTGTATGTATACATGCGTAGGTAGGTATTGAGTAAGCTCTTTATAGTCAATTTTTACTGTCGTGATGTTCGCCTATTATGGCAACGTCATAGGTGTTTCCTGTGTCTTCTTGTACGGATGATATAGTCATTAGTCCCAGCAAAGTGGTCATGAAGCGTACACTATTTTGGGGTGTAAGCAGTTCATCAAGATCTTTGAACCAAAGCCAACTTCACCTGCACGTGGTGCGCCCTGCTGAATGACAAACGAAGCTCTGGCGAAAAGAGAGGTAGGGAGCGTAATTAATTGTAAGCTACCCGACTGGGGAATGTACCTCCACCTCACAGAATACCGCAGCCTAATAACAATTCCCTTGAGGGTTGTTGTGTTCCTGCGAGTGAGTGAGGTCACCAGAAAGAAAGGAAGGAAATGCTGTGTTGGCAGCGCGGGTGGCGGCGCGTGAGCTATATTTTATGTTGCGAGCGTTAATATGGCTACGGTAACCGCTTCACATCAGGCGGGTCGCATGCTTATCTGCCACCCGACGTAATATATAAAAAAAAAACTATCTTTTTTACAAGCATTTGTTTAGTATCTCCTGTCCCGATGGCTGTGCCACCCGAAGTAGTGTAAAAAAAGAAGATAACACTTGTAAATAATCGAATTGATAATCGAAAGTTTCACTAATTCAATTAGATATAGAACTAATAGTAAAAAATCTGCAATAATGTCGATCCGATCGTTATCTTCCATAACAAATTAAATTATTAGATCATTCGGTCATACCAAAATATATACAACCTAAGAGACAGGAGCTAGACCCTCGCTCTCGGGTTCGGGTTCGATGTCAATCTGTATTCCACAGTGGATGCGTCCTTCGGCCAATATAATGAGGATAATATTTTTGTTGACAATGTAGAGTTATAGCTTTGAGCAATGGTTATAGAGGTTCAGCGTAACGTTTCGTATAAAATGTTTTGTGCCATAAATCCCATAATCATTTACGGCAATAGCCGCCCGTCGTAATTTAATTTCACCGTTTATATAGATTGCAGGTGATTTTAAAGGGTAGTTAATGTAACACTCATCGTTCGGGAACAGTTACGGCTGGCAATTATTTCAACGGATTGGGTACTTTATGCGTGCTAGGGAATACGGTTGGTAAAATTGATAATTTGGGTATTATTATAATGCTCAAGGTTTCTTTGAGGGATCGATCCGGAATGAAGAAATTCGACGGAGAAACAAAGTTTTCGACATAGCCTTCAGAGTTTGCAAGCTGAAGTGACAATGGGGGCCGGTCACATCTGCAGAGTAAGTGATGACAGATGGGGGAGGTAGGTATTAGAGTGTAGGAAGACGAAGCGTTGGACGCCTTCCTTCTAGATGGTCCGATGACCTTAACCTTTCGCGTGCCGCTGTCCCATGGTGGGGACAGCGTTTGGTTACGTAGTACTATTACTTATACTGTGGTTCGGTACAGATTGATTGACAGCTCGCGCCACTCGAAGGGTTAAGAAAGCGGCCGGAAGCAGCTGGGAAGCATTGAGGAAGGCTTATATCCAGAAGTGGGTGGATACTGACTTATGATGATAATAATGATTACGTTGATTAGTATTACTAAGTAGAGGGCTTAATTGTTTCTCTCTATGATCCGAGGAAAAATTAAATCCACTGAACCTACATTTCAAACAAATTATAATTTGCATTTTATACATAAAAAAATGTAGGATGCTGTAAAGTTTTCAGTTGTATTTTTACTATAATTTTTCTTTTACAACTAAGGCTTACTACGAGGTGAAAATCTGAAATTTGCTGTTCAAATAAGAGTTTATTTTGATTGGGTCCGTGGATGAGGACTACCCATCTAGCAGGGCCTAAATTGGGTTTATAACACAATATATGAAACATTGATGATATGTTTTCTCAACGGCATTATAATATGTATTTAGAAAAATCCGATAAGGCGGAAGTAGTCACCGAGATTTTTGGAGATAAACCAACCTCACCTGCACGTGTTGCACCCTGCTGACTAACGAAAGAAGCTCTGGCAAAAGAGAGGTAGAGTACAGTGTATTTGTAAGCAGCCCGGAGGATTTCCTCCATCTCACATAATACCGTCCACCACACAGAATTACATTAAAATACGACCAGATTAAAAAAAAGACTTTATTTTTAGGATTCCGTACGTTCGAATGAAAAAACGAAACACTTATCAGTGGTGTGTTTATCCATCTGCACGTCTGTACGGCCAAATTGCTCCTATTGACCTAATTACGTTGAAATTCAATAGGTACACGTGTAATTTCCAATATTCCGAACTCTCTGCTTCCACGTGAATAAACCTCGCATTGTCATTGTGAAATTTAAAACAGACAGTAATAGTAGATTAGTAGCCAAGGGCTGTAAGGCATCAATTGCAGCCCGAGATATTTAGCCTCCTGAGACCCAAGACTAAAGTATATAACCCACAATTAAGGTTGATAGTTTTTATAGCTAGGTACTACATATTAATAATAAAACACAAGAGAAAAAAAATCCTCCCCCTCCCCTTTTGGCATAAGGGATGGTACCACAGGTGATACTTCGGGACTGCATTAGTTTAAAACAAGGTTATTTATTTATATTATTTTTATTTTCAATTTACTTCTAAAAATGGCACATTAAACAGACTTTATGTTATGAAAAGCTACTGGGAAGTAGGTATGTTAATCAAAAAAGCAGTTCCTATTCAAATTAAAGCAAAGAAAAATATTACATTCGGAACATTTTATAAACGTCAAGTTTCTTTTATTTTGTCATTTTGATGTGTTGTTTTGGGCTGCCTTAGCACATCACATATTACTCCCTTTTTGCAACGTGAGGTATTGGTTCAATGGGTCTGTGTTTTCTAGATGAAGTAGAAGGCTTTTCATATAGCATGGAACCAGGACTGTCACTAATGCTTGGACTGGAACGAGGGCTTTGCTGTGGGGTATTGCGTGTCACTCGTGCAAATTGTGAGTTCAAAATTTGTGGCTGCGATTGTGTAGGACCTTAGTAAATTAATTGTTTTGCCAAATAAAGTTTGAAATCTAAGTATTGGTATATCTTTCCTTTGGCGTCCAGATTTTGCAGCGTCGTCTCAATATTGCACCCAACCTGCTGCTGCAGCAACGTGGAACAATTGAAATATTGTTCTAATAGTCTTAGTGTGTAGAAGTGAAATATCGGTCAATAAAAATGGAAGAACCTGTAGGCAACGTATCCACAAGTTTTAACACGAAACGCCCTCCACGATCAAGTTTTTCAGATGATGGATACAGTGCTGATTCAATTGTTGTGCCTTTCCCCTGATATAAATATAAATCAAACGGAGGACAAAATAGTTTGACTACGTGGAAGGACCCCGGAATACCACTACGATTGGCCATTAGAAAAACTTTTATGCCTACTGGGTTTGGTTTGCCTTTAACAACTTGTTTTTGTTTGCATTTTCCACTGAAAGGTATAATTTGCCCGTCAATAGCGACGCAATTATCTCTTTTATTTTCACGACATCCCTTTTCTATGGCAGAAACAATAGAACGTACTTTCCAAAACTTGTCATTCTGTCTATGTTTTGAGTAATTAGTTCATCATTAGTAACCTTTAAATTTGAAAATACCGAAAATACCGATTACGAGTAATTGTGTTTGATATGTAGTAGACTTTTGTTTCCAACGCCCAGTACATTTTAATTCGTGGAAGACCAAGCACACTCATTGCCATTGTACATCCAAAGAACTGTCTAAATTCATCAGGCGTCGTATTCAGATATTTACCCGTTCTTGATACGCTTCGGCCATAATTTCAAATAAACGGTCATCAATATTATAATAATGAACAAATTACTACAAAGAACTCTTAACAATTACGCTAGGATCGAATGAGACGTCCAGATCGTCTTCGTGTGGAGTAAAATCGAAGCGTTCGCTGTGTTTCCACCGTGAAAGTATGTTTCGGAACGATTGGGGTTGTACGGGAAGATGAGAGAGGTTCATCGTCCGATTCATTCCAATCTTCTTCATTAGCAAGTGGGATTTCCAAGCCAATTTCTTCCTCTCGGCACGCTAGGAGGTCACTTTCGCCATCACTGTTTTCTTCTTCCATATCTGACTCATCATAATTGATCTCTTTTAAGATATCTATTTCAGATAATTTACCTGTAAAAGAAACCTAATTTTAGACCAAAATGCCCAAGGTATCACGTATGATACTCATAGAAATACATTGAATTTAGAAATTATTATTAAACTTTTCTATGTAATATTTGCATTAAAAGTAAAATTATAATGTATTCTATAAGATTATAGTATAAAAACACTAAGACAATAACAAAAAATAATATTTACCTTTACGTGACTTCGCCATGTCGGTTAACGTAAAATTGTCAAACTTGCACTGATCGCGAATGATCTAAATTTTGACAAGTAACCGTTGAACGGTGAATAAAAAAACAAAAGAATGCTCGCGCTAACAGTTGAACGACGAATTAATTTAGGATTCCGATAGATGACGTGGGAAAAAATTTTCAACTAAAGTTATCACTGGTGATACCGGGGGTCTCAGGAGGTTAGGCGCACGAGCGCAGCGAGGGCGCCTATAGTTCGAGGGTGCAATTGATGCTTACACCCGAGCTAACTACTCTGCTTTACATCTCGATTGTGAGGTAAGTAGAAAAAAACCGGGACTACAAGAATAAAAGACTTTACTTGTTTTTCTTTTCGCCACTTCATGAACTCGTCGTAAGTTTTCAAATATCTCTCTTTAGAACTTTCAGGCAAAATATTGTTAATTGCTGCTTCAGCTTCCATTTTCATTGAATCGGGAGTGCAGCTTATATATATCTTCATCACTTGCAGAACTCAGTTTTTTTTCCTAATTAGCACGTAATTATAAAAAAAATCCCGAAAACAAACAATATTAAAAGTAAAAGTTTCTATTCCCGCCTTTTTTCATCTCTTTTTTTTATTTATTTTTTTTTTCTAGAAGGAAATTGAGCTTCGTCGTTCGATATTTAAATTGATGACTATTATACTCATACGAAGACAAGGCTGAATAGCGAAGCGACCTCTTTTGTCATTGGGCTGAATGCATGATGTCTATTGCCAGTATGATGGTTAGATGTTCGCGAACTTTTTGAAAGAGTGAAGTGTTTTTTTTTTTAATTACTTATCGCCCTAGAGCCTTTTATAGCTACATTATTACCCTAGAGCGCTAATTGGTCACCTACAAGCCCCATTTGGGGGTAATAAGGACCTACTTACCGAATATGAGAGATGTAAAAGTTATTTTATAACGTTTTATAAATCGATGAACACCGGCTGCACACACGAAATGGCATGACTCATTGTCACGTTCCGCCTGAGCCGAGCGTGCAAGCGAGATCTCGGAACCGCTTGTTCCGCGCTGTCGATTGCACGCTCGGAGAGGCACGATCGGCCCAAGCTTTTGGCTTGTAACGCATCTATCTCTCTTCTACTCCATCAGCCGATGTTTTCTTATGACGTTATCACGTAAAATTATCGTCCGTAAACCGACTTTACAGACAACCAATTTTTTTAGTTACAGCAATCATCATCATCATTAGGTCATTTTAGTCTCCACTACAGGAGCACGACCCTCTCTCGTCCGTCCTAGACAGAAGGAGGATTTGGCTTACAATCTCCACGCTGCTGGCCAGACGGGTTGGGCAGGCCTGATCGATGTTTTATAATGTATTTCCCTTAGTCGCCTTGTACGACATCCACGGGAAGAGACAGAGTGATTCTATTCTAGTCTGCCGGAAACCACACGGCCAACAGTTACAGCAATACTCAAGGACTTAAGTAAATATTGCATGAAAATAAAAAGATATTGCCAAGGAACTTTAATGCTGTTTTCTTATACAATACGCGACCGCTCGCTGGGAGACAAAAAGATAGGTTTTACTTTTACACGTCTTTGGGCAATTTGGCCCATTCTGACGTTATTTTTCGAGTAAACAGACGTATCTAACGGATGGACAGAGGGTTTCTTGTTTGACTACGTATTCTTGAAAGTAATGTGTAGGTATTAGTTGAGAAAATGTACAGAATGTTACGTCGGAAGTTATAGAAACTATTCACTCCTTGAAGATTAACTCTAGAGCCGACTTGCCTCAAAATTTGAACGAGTAAAAGCTACAATTCGACAGATGATATTCTTTTAAATAATTTGTACAAAACCTCTTTCAAGTTTGCTTTTGCCTAAATGCCAAAAATCGTTTTATTTAGATTAAAATCTTGAATGATAAATTTTTAATCTAATTGATTTGAAAAGCACAAATTTTCCTATGACGATGTTGTTGTCAAATTATCAAAGTAATAACTGCGAGATTTTCTATGTGTACGTGCATCATTGCTTCCTTAATTAAGTATAATCAAAGGTCATAAACTCATAAGCGTAGTACCTTATCTTTAATTTTGAATAAAACACACATTTATTATAATATTTCATCATCATCATCATTAGGTCATTTTAGTCTCCACTACAGGAGCACGACCCTCTCTCGTCCGTCACAGACAGGACGATTTGGCCTACACTCCCCATGGCCAGACGGGTTGGGGAGGCCTGATCGCTGTTTTATAATCCCTTAGTCGCCTTGTACGACATCCACGGGAAGAGATGGAATGATTCTATTCTAGTCTGCCGGAAACCACACGGCCAACGACGATATATACCCTGTAAACTAAGCAGGAAGCTACTTCAAAGTTCGACAATGAGCTGAATAACCTAGTTCTATATTCGAATAGAAGACAAACTCAACCCGCAGTTGAGTGGTGGAGTATGCTCTAAACACCTTCGATTGAGGGAAGACCAGTATCTCAACATTGGGATGATTATGAGTTCATGCCGAAATGTCGCTATAGCCTAATATTGCCTATTATTACATTTAAGCATTATTCAATGGACTATTCATCACCATCATTTTAACCAAAAGACATGCACTGTCAAAGATAGCCCGCCCCCATAGATTTCCACAATGATTGGTTCAGTGCCGTTTGCATCCATAAAGCACTATTGATTTTAATATAATATCCTTTGTGCGTGGCTACAGCGTTGGTTCAGTGCTTGGTACACAATTGACAGGTCGCGGCAGGCAAGGGGATATTATTTTATTCTTTGGTGTAAGTGGTTCAACAAAACCTTTGAACCAAAGCCAACTTCACCTGCAAGCGGTGCACCCTGCTGACTGACAAACGAAGTTCTGGCGAAAAGAGAGGTTGGGAGCGTAATTGTAAGCTACCCGACTGGTGAATGTACCTCCACCTCACAGAATATCGCAGCCAAATAACAATTTCCTTGAGGATTGTTGTGTTCCTTCGAGTGAGTGAGGTCAACAGAAAGGAAGGAGATGCTGCGTTGGCAGTGGGGGTGGCGGCGCGCGAGCGATATTTTATCTTGCGAACGTTAATATGGCTACGGTAACCGCTTCACATCAGGCGAACCATATGCTTGTCTGTGATGAATAATCACCATCATTTTAACCAAAAGACATGCACTGTCAAAGATAGCCCGCCCCCATAGATTTCCACAATAATTGGTTCAGTGCCGTTTGCATCCATAAAGCACTATTGATTTTAATATAATATCCTTTGTGCGTGGCTACAGCGTTGGTTCAGTGCTTGGTACACAATTGACAGGTCGCGGCAGGCAAGGGGATATTATTTTATTCTTTGGTGTAAGTGGTTCAACAAAACCTTTGAACTAAAGCCAACTTCACCTGCAAGCGGTGCACCCTGCTGACTGACAAACGAAGTTCTGGCGAAAAGAGAGGTTGGGAGCGTAATTGTAAGCTACCCGACTGGTGAATGTACCTCCACCTCACAGAATATCGCAGCCAAATAACAATTTCCTTGAGGATTGTTGTGTTCCTTCGAGTGAGAGAGGTCAACAGAAAGGAAGGAGATGCTGCGTTGGCAGTGGGGGTGGCGGCGCGCGAGCGATATTTTATCTTGCGAACGTTAATATGGCTACGGTAACCGCTTCACATCAGGCGAGCCATATGCTTGTCTGCCACATGACGTAGTATTAAAAAAAAATAGGAAAAAAATGCCGAAATGGTCGAGCCGTTCTCGAGTTTTGTGCTTATTTATTTATATTTAGCTACATTCATTTATTCAATTTAAAAAAAAAACTTAAAAAAAAAACGGACGAGAGGGTTGTGTTCCTGTAGTGGAGACTAAAATGGACCTGATGATGATGATGATTTATTCAATTCAATTCATTTATGCCAATAACAATACAATTTTGTGTGGGAAAACATTAGGCAAATTGTCATAATTTATATTTATATAGATATTTATTTTTTATTTGCGAGTCCAATAAATTAAAAAAAAAAGTAAATGAGATAGCTAAGCATGAGTTTTAGTGATTGATCACATTAAGTATAAGAAACTGGGAGACGGCCGGAAGCAGAACATTCTTTTACAGCTTGCAATTTTAATTTACAAAATTAATAACAGTAATAAAATATAGATAAAGACACGACTGGGAAATATTATGCTGTAAAAAAGAACGTTAAATGAGTTTCGTTAAAAATATTTTATTATCCTTCAGCCTTCAGCCAGGTTTTTGTGGCGTTCATAAGTTAAGGTTGCAAGTTAAATTTATCGTAGTATGATAGTTGAGAAACGAAATGGATGTGAAAAAGTTTGTTGTTTGTTGTTTAAATGTTTAGGTCTTGGGAAAATTATGAATATACTTAGATACATGCAGTGGTGAAACTACTTTTTTATATTAAGTCGGGTGACAGACGATCATACGCCCCGCCCGATGTGAATCTGATTTGTACACGGCTTTTGCACTTGACTGCATAATTTTTGGAACATTTTAGTGCAGAAAACATTGTTCTAGTCACTAGAACAATGTTTTCTGGCACACTTACTTACACTTCTTACACACTAGAATCTAGTGTGTAAGATACCAAAGCTATAGACTAAATCACCTATTTAAATTTTGTGTTACAGTTTGAAACCTGTAATTCTATATAACGTTTACGTAAACATATTCTTCTAACACTACGTTATTTTATATAACGTCTTGTGGCAAACAGGTATACTGCCCGCCTGAAATAACGCTCGCGCAGTTCTACCCCCGTTGCCATCGCAACAATCCATCTTTCCTGGTGACCTCACTCACTCGCAGAAACAAAACAACTTGAATTGAATTTTTGTTTGACTGCGATATTCTGTGAGGTAGAGGTACTTCCCGAGCCGGGCGGCTTACGCTACGCTTAAATATAATATGACTTACCTCTCTTTTCGTCAGAGTATCGTTTGTTATTCAGCAAGGTACGTGTAGGCGATTTTGGTTAAAATATTTTAATGAACCACTTGCACCCCAAAATTATTATTAGGTGTATATTATTCCGACTCAGCCATGGAATAAAGTCCGATCTGTATTGTTGGTAGTTCATTTTCGTGCGTTTTTATGGGGAGCGAATATCAAATTGAACGTTATTTGATTCTCAAAATCGGAAGAGTTCAATTTCAAGTATTTATTGAAAACAATTTACACTGTGTCTGAAATTATAACTATAGTAAAATATACAATAAACAATTTACGATCATGTCCTTAATCTCTATTATAATTATGTAATAATTATATCTGTACTCATATTATTTTACAATTTATGTTATTGGTACATTCATACAACAAATTCAAAACATTAATTGGATGATAATGTCAAAACATGATTTAAAAGTCACAATTAACATAAAAGAAAATTGGGGTGTAAGTGGTACATCAACATCTTTGAACCAAAGCCAACTTCACCTGCACGCGGTACACCCTGCTGACTGACAAACGAAGCTCGGGCGAAGGGAGAGGTAGGGAGCGTAATTGTAAGCTGCCCGACTGGGGAGTGAACCTCCACCTCGCGGAATGCCGCAGCCAAATAACAATTCTCTTGAGAATTGTTGTGTTCCTGCGCGTGAGTGAGGTCACCAGAAAGGAAGGAGATGCTGCGTTGGCAGTAGGGGTGGCGGCGCGCGAGCGATATTTTATGTTGCGAGCGTTAATATGGCTATGGTAACCGCTTTACATCAGGCAAGTCGTATGCTTGTTTGCCACCAGACGTAGTATAAAAAAAAAATGAGATAAGAAAATAATAAAAACGTATGTTTGAAGATTTCATATTCCTTATCTAGCTAGTGTAGCTAGCTCAACTCGTTTTTGTTCCATGATCACTTCAGACTCTGTTCTACGGATGAGTCGATTCAATTATTGTTAGATGAATAAAAAGGATAGTCCAACAAAAACAAATAAAAATAATATGTGAAGGAGCACTCACGGATTCATTCGATTTAACTTTTCCCTCTGATAGAGTTTTCTCATACGTTCATAATCTAATTATAACTTTTGGTACGATGCCTTTTTTGTAGAGCCTCACATAATCATAAATTTACTTTTTGTTCGTTTTTTCTTCTTAGATATTGAGGGCTAAACAGAGGTGCAATTCTCGTAAATTAAAATGTAGTCGAAATTAAGTTCCGATTCAGTTTAGATCTCACAAATGTCACATTTGGTATTCTCGTATCACAAGAAATTTAAAAGTTTAATTAACATGTGTTAACACATAATAAATCAAATGACGTAAAATTAAATAAACTAAGAATAATAGCCTGCCAGAAATATATATTGATCATAATTAATAAATAAAATTAAGTATATCATTTTCAGTCAATTCACAATTCAATCTTGATTCAGTCAATTGTCATTCTGCGGTTGTGAAATAATTATGAGAATTGGCCTTTTAGTGTGCAGCTGAGGCTATATATAGAGTTATAAATGTAAATAAATTATTATAAACTTCTCTACACTAGACGGGAGTAGCTCTGTCATCTGAAAGGTGTGCGCGGGGATATGGAACCAACGCGTACAGGCATCTTAGAGAATAATTATTTTTAGTCGTAACTAGTCCACGAGATGAAATGAGTTTATAGCAAAGAAGTCTGCCTGTTCCAAAGGGTGTATGGATATTTTATACCACTGCGTGCCAAACACCATATGACCAGTCTGATATAAAGCGGTTACCGAAGCACCGAAGCCTATATACCTTGCAATATAGGCAGGAGGGACCAACGCTAATAATGCTGCATCTACATCCACAACTCAACGGAGTAAGAAGCTTTTTGGAGAAGAAGGGGTGAAACAAATGAACCCCTTTTTCTCCTAAAAGCTTCTTACTCCTATTAATTTCGTCTGATTAAATTTGTTGTTAATTCCAAGGCAGCTGTAGTCTTACCCCCGGGACTGCAATGGCCTTTATTGTTCAGTGCCTTTTTGGTGGTTGCCGCTGTTAATCCTGGCTACACAGGAGATACAATGGTGGGACTGTGTGGTGGTCCCTATCTGTTGGCCCCATTCACGTCTTACGTATGACATGACAGACAATAATCGTCTCTATCTTTTAGATTCTCATAACTCATGCAAAACACTACTCAATTAAAGTGCTTACAATAATTCAAACTTGTGTTATGAATTAAACTATGCTGCTCTGTAATTAATTTGGCGGTTAAATGGTGATATAACGAGAATATTGGTGCCCGACAGATGAGTTTCCTGAAAAGCAATATAATGGAGTATCCGCCGAACGTTTCCTGAACAAAGTTCTAATTAAAACTAGATGCGTCTGTGTTTTGGTATGGCGAAAATCTGCTGGAGCGTTTTATAGACCGAATGGCAGTCGTCGAAATTGAAGTTTTGGTATTACTACATGGTTCACTTTCTGATGTTTTTAGGGTTCCATACCTCAAATGGAAAAACGGAACCCTTATAAGATCTGAGACTTTGTTGTCCGTCCGTCTGTCTGTCTGTCTGTCTGTCTGTCAAGACCCTCTAAGTCGAGAATGCGTCCTCCACGCATTCTGTAACAAGCTGAAATTTAAATTGTATACTCAGGTCTACGGTCCCATGAAGTTGTAAAAAAATCAAACTGCTAAGTTTACGTAATAAAGAGATATAGCCGGTTATTCAGCAAAAAACGCATATTTTGACACATTTTCAAGGGATTCAAAACTCATAGGGTACTTCCCGTTGACCTAGAACTATGAAATTTGGCAAATAAAATTGTTATAAACTACAAGTACAAGAATAAATCTAAAAATTATACATTTGTAATTAAATCTTAAAAAATAGGGGCCTATATATTTTATAGGGGGCGAAATTTCAAATTGAAGCTACAAGTTCAAATGGGGTATCATATCAAAGATCTTGATATGCACATTGCAAAATATATTTTATTTATTTTTTCCGACGCATTATTTCTTACGTACGGAACCCTCGGTGGGCGAGTCCGACTTGCACTTGTCCGGTTTTTTATGTCTATCCAATGGCATCGTAGCTGCCAAACCGATGAACCGATTTTGATTTTTTTTTAGTTAGATCGACGAGCCCGGTGGTCGAATGGCTAGCAAAAGCCTACTTTCTCTCGGAGGTCGTGGATTCGATTTCCGCACAAGACAAACATTTGTATGGATGTACATGTCTGATTGTATTAATCTGGGCGTTTTCTATGTATTTACAAAAAAAATGTGTTTAAGTACATTTATCAGTTGTCTAATATCCATAGTACAAGCTTTGCGCTTAATTTGGGACTAGATGGCGCTGCGTAAATTGTTCAGAAATATTTATATATTTTTTATTTAAAACGTGATTTGATAGAGAGTGCTTTTAGTGATGACTCAAGAGAATATATCCAGCCATTAGTTTATGAAGGAACAGTCACTTATTACTAAGCCAAGTCAGTTGCCCTTGGACGATTTGAAAACACTAGTCTCCTCCAAGAAGCGGCAGTTAAACACCTTCGTGGAGCATCTTAAATCCCTTCTATAGAGGGGCGGCTCGGAACCCAGCACTGGGATGGCCAGACAATGTCCATTTTTTTGTCAATATTAACTATTGATCGTAAACGGTAAGATTTCTAAAAATTGAGCAATAATGGTGATAATTGATGTAAAACTAGTTTCAAGTATAGTGCAGAAACAGTTAAAGAAGAAGTTGTTTTCTTCTTTTCATATTACGTAAAATTGATCATCATCATATTAGCCCGTATTTGTCCAGTGCTGAACATAGGCCTCCTCCCCTCGAGAGCCACACTCCCCGATCCTGAGCGACCTGCATCCCTAGACTGATTTCTTAAGAAAGCGATCTAAGGTTCTGAGTTTGCAATGATTGTCTAGGAATAATTAGCTTTGCAAATTCTAAGTACAGAATTTGCGAAGCCATTCCTAGAGACCTGAGATAGGCTTTGATCGTCGATGAATTAGCCGTTATTATACGCAAACAAACAATTCCTTTTCTTGCAATGAGAATCCAATGAATTCAAAAATTTTGCACCAATGAAAGATAAATTTTCCTTTGTGCGCAATCTTCCAGCATTTTTGCTGAGTCAAATATTGAAGCGTATTCCTCATGAATCAATAACCAATTACCAGTAGCAAACACTATTAATACTAATAGTTTGAGTTGTGAGGATGGATGTATGCCTATTTATTTGTTGCCCTTTTTCCTGTCTGCTGTTGATGTATTCCTACTTATACACACACATTTAATGAAAACTTACATTAAAGCATTTGTAAATACATAATCATACAACTGACCGAAATCGATCGTTGAGGGAATAAACAGCTCAAAATACGTTGTGGTCACTACATTTTGGGGTGTATGTGGTTCATCAACATCTTTGAACCAAAGCCATCTTCACCTGCACGCGGTGCACCCTGCTGACTGACAAACGAAGCTCTGGCGAAAAGAGAGGTAGGGAGCGTAATTGTAAGCTACCCAACTGGGGAATGTACCTCCACCTCACAGAATACCGCAGCCAAATAACAATTCCCTTGATGGTTGTTGTGTTCCTGCGAGTGAGTGAGGTCACCAGAAAGGGAGGGGATGCTGCGTTGGCAGCGGGTGTGGCGGCGCGCGAGCGATATTTTATGTTGCGAGCGTTAATATGGCTATGGTAACCGCTTCACATCAGGCGGACCGTATGCTTGTCTGCCACCCGAAGTAGTATAAAAAAAAAGTAGTATACATATCCATATCGCAAAATTCGTGATATAGCGCTCGTGAAATCATTCACAACGCGTTGTGGCCATCATAAAAAGATCACATAGCGAAATTCGTGTCCTGCCTGTCATACTATACGATCACAATGCGTTCTGGTAATACAGAGAAGCCATGACCGGTATTGGAAATTGGAACTAGTGGCCCGCCCACCCTTCGCTGTGGCTCAATTTTACCGTTCCCATCTTATTCTTGTGGATGTCTCATGCAAACCTTGTCTTGACAATTTCATCATAGATAATATTTTCGTTAATTTTTCTGATTATGAATAGCTATTCTGCAGTTCAGGATGGAGACAAATCCAACTAATTGAAGATATACAAAATTCGGCCCAGCTCCTCTCGAGTTATATATGGTGTAATTAACCGACATTGTTTTATATATGTCGTAGGCGAATCTTAGATTTGTATTACATAGTAATAGCACAGTATAAGTAATAGTACTAACGTAATAGTTAAGAGAAGTAGGGTACAGCTTATTTGTTAGCTGGAGAACCGACTGGCGAAGTACCTCCACCTCACAGAATACCGCAGCTAAATAACAGTTCCCTTGAAGGTTGTTGTATTCCTGTGACTGAGGTCATAAGAAACTGCTGTGTTGGCAGCGGTTGGCAGCGGCAGTTGTGGGGTAGCGGCGCGTGACCGATATTTCATGTTAATATGACTAAGGTATCCAATTACATCAGGAGGGCCGTATGCTTGTCTGCCACTCGAAATAGTATAAAAAAAATACATTTAACACCGTGTCGTATATTCACTGTAAATTTGAGATCTGGGATTAGGTCGAGATTTATTTAGGTAGTAGGTAAGCTGGTACGCTGGTAAGCTACGTTGAGATTTCTACACTGACAATTTGATCCACCCCTAGGATCTTGTTGCAAAATCGGCTTTTCTGAACTGAAAATAGAAACAACACTCAGAAAACAAAGTCATGACGTCTATAAAGGGAAAGACATATGAAAATAAAATTGGAAGGAATCATAATAACACCTGATATCCGGAAATAGGAGCTAGACTTAAATGTATCAGTTACAAATGATATTAACGTGGCAAAAGCTATTACGTTACAAAGTCGTATTTTTGGTGTTTGTAGGTATATTCGCCACAAAGTAAATTCGTCACGGAAAAAAGTATCTGTAAATTCACAACATTTCTATTTTTAATAAGTAAATCGTCATTATATTAATTTGGATTTTTGTGAATTAAGTACCTATGACTTCCGTTAACTTGGTTTTCTGTGAATTTAACAAGCAAAAGCCCATTTTTTAGTGTCTGATTGAGCTCCCATTTGATAAAGTTTGTTTAAAATAAACTTTCTTTAAGTTATTATTATTACAAAACATGTGCACCTTTAATTTCTTAAAGTTTTTTTTTGTCAGAATGACTTCATGTCATAAACCTATACTCATCTCGCGCACTGTCCTATTTAGAGCATACAGCGCCATTTTACTCAACATTGGGAGGATCTGTAGTTTTTTGTAGGAAGGTAATGCTGACACGATAGTGGGACTTCTTTCCTACCTTCGCTTTGGCGTGGCAACCATTTTTCATATGATTTGTGTTGATGAATGAATATCTCTGGCAAAAATAAAGGTTGTGGACTTAGAAGCACCACGCTTACAAGAAATACCTCAATTGAAAGATGAGAATGTTGTGTTTACAAATAAATATAATTTTGAACAATAAAATAATACTGATACGTTAATTTTATTTTTATTAAATTAATTAACTTTGTAAATTTTAAATGCTCGACGTTTTTCTAAATTAAAGATATTTTCTTTGTTATCTTAATTGCATTTTTTGTTTTTTATATTACATTTTGAGGTTATCTTTAAAATGTCGCCAAAATAATTTCTTTAGGTTGCAAAATTAGGTTTTATTCATTTATTCTCATAGAAGAATTATACATTCACTTATTATGAGAACTTAATACATATTAATACCTACATAATTAATTGTTCGAGGAGCGCACTAGTTACTAAATTAAAATGTTGTTGATATTTAGAAGCAGACAGGTAGCTACAAAACGGATAGCGCCCTTGGGTCACTTTGGAATGTCAATAGCATAATGAAATTAAAATTTGATGTACTACACAACCCTAAATTATCGCTAGTTCGATTCCAGACACACTGTATAACACCGACCAAGAAACCTCTTTCCTGAATCCTGCTCCATTGATCATCACCTAATCATTATTTATTTAACGTGTTCATAGAAATTATTACAATGAGTTTAAATAAGACATCTATGCTGTTAGGTGAGGAGTTGGGTGTCCTGCGGATTTTAAATGACGCTGCAGCATTCGACCAGTTAACATTTACTTGTTTTCAATTTCGAATTGGACTCATCAAAATCTGTGGACGTTGTTAATATCCATATATACATATAAACTATGTAGAAAAGAGAGAACAGAGAGAAACACACACACACACAGAGAGAGAGAGACAGAGAGAATAAAACATGTGTTACCGATAAATACTCGTATTATGTAATTGTTTACTTTTGTTTCTTTATTTGCCAATTGGCCCTTGCGGGCACTTGGACATTGTACATATAATACAATAATTGTACATACAATGACGAATTGAAAAAAATATGACGAATGACATTCGTCATATTTTTTTCAATTCGTCATTGTATGTACATAAAATTTAAAATAAACTTTCTTTAAGTTATTATTATTACAAAACATGTGCACCTTTAATTTCTTAAAGTTTTTTTTTGTCAGAATGACTTCATGTCATAAACCTATACTCATCTCGCGCACTGTCCTATTTAGAGCATACAGCGCCATTTTACTCAACATTGGGAGGATCTGTAGTTTTTTGTAGGAAGGTAATGCTGACACGATAGTGGGACTTCTTTCCTACCTTCGCTTTGGCGTGGCAACCATTTTTCATATGATTTGTGTTGATGAATGAATATCTCTGGCAAAAATAAAGGTTGTGGACTTAGAAGCACCACGCTTACAAGAAATACCTCAATTGAAAGATGAGAATGTTGTGTTTACAAATAAATATAATTTTGAACAATAAAATAATACTGATACGTTAATTTTATTTTAATTAAATTAATTAACTTTGTAAATTTTAAATGCTCGACGTTTTTCTAAATTAAAGATATTTTCTTTGTTATCTTAATTGCATTTTTTGTTTTTTATATTACATTTTGAGGTTATCTTTAAAATGTCGCCAAAATAATTTCTTTAGGTTGCAAAATTAGGTTTTATTCATTTATTCTCATAGAAGAATTATACATTCACTTATTATGAGAACTTAATACATATTAATACCTACATAATTAATTGTTCGAGGAGCGCACTAGTTACTAAATTAAAATGTTGTTGATATTTAGAAGCAGACAGGTAGCTACAAAACGGATAGCGCCCTTGGGTCACTTTGGAATGTCAATAGCATAATGAAATTAAAATTTGATGTACTACACAACCCTAAATTATCGCTAGTTCGATTCCAGACACACTGTATAACACCGACCAAGAAACCTCTTTCCTGAATCCTGCTCCATTGATCATCACCTAATCATTATTTATTTAACGTGTTCATAGAAATTATTACAATGAGTTTAAATAAGACATCTATGCTGTTAGGTGAGGAGTTGGGTGTCCTGCGGATTTTAAATGACGCTGCAGCATTCGACCAGTTAACATTTACTTGTTTTCAATTTCGAATTGGACTCATCAAAATCTGTGGACGTTGTTAATATCCATATATACATATAAACTATGTAGAAAAGAGAGAACAGAGAGAAACACACACACACACAGAGAGAGAGAGACAGAGAGAATAAAACATGTGTTACCGATAAATACTCGTATTATGTAATTGTTTACTTTTGTTTCTTTATTTGCCAATTGGCCCTTGCGGGCACTTGGACATTGTACATATAATACAATAATTGTACATACAATGACGAATTGAAAAAAATATGACGAATGACATTCGTCATATTTTTTTCAATTCGTCATTGTATGTACATAAAATTTAAAATAAACTTTCTTTAAGTTATTATTATTACAAAACATGTGCACCTTTAATTTCTTAAAGTTTTTTTTTGTCAGAATGACTTCATGTCATAAACCTATACTCATCTCGCGCACTGTCCTATTTAGAGCATACAGCGCCATTTTACTCAACATTGGGAGGATCTGTAGTTTTTTGTAGGAAGGTAATGCTGACACGATAGTGGGACTTCTTTCCTACCTTCGCTTTGGCGTGGCAACCATTTTTCATATGATTTGTGTTGATGAATGAATATCTCTGGCAAAAATAAAGGTTGTGGACTTAGAAGCACCACGCTTACAAGAAATACCTCAATTGAAAGATGAGAATGTTGTGTTTACAAATAAATATAATTTTGAACAATAAAATAATACTGATACGTTAATTTTATTTTAATTAAATTAATTAACTTTGTAAATTTTAAATGCTCGACGTTTTTCTAAATTAAAGATATTTTCTTTGTTATCTTAATTGCATTTTTTGTTTTTTATATTACATTTTGAGGTTATCTTTAAAATGTCGCCAAAATAATTTCTTTAGGTTGCAAAATTAGGTTTTATTCATTTATTCTCATAGAAGAATTATACATTCACTTATTATGAGAACTTAATACATATTAATACCTACATAATTAATTGTTCGAGGAGCGCACTAGTTACTAAATTAAAATGTTGTTGATATTTAGAAGCAGACAGGTAGCTACAAAACGGATAGCGCCCTTGGGTCACTTTGGAATGTCAATAGCATAATGAAATTAAAATTTGATGTACTACACAACCCTAAATTATCGCTAGTTCGATTCCAGACACACTGTATAACACCGACCAAGAAACCTCTTTCCTGAATCCTGCTCCATTGATCATCACCTAATCATTATTTATTTAACGTGTTCATAGAAATTATTACAATGAGTTTAAATAAGACATCTATGCTGTTAGGTGAGGAGTTGGGTGTCCTGCGGATTTTAAATGACGCTGCAGCATTCGACCAGTTAACATTTACTTGTTTTCAATTTCGAATTGGACTCATCAAAATCTGTGGACGTTGTTAATATCCATATATACATATAAACTATGTAGAAAAGAGAGAACAGAGAGAAACACACACACACAGAGAGAGAGAGACAGAGAGAATAAAACATGTGTTACCGATAAATACTCGTATTATGTAATTGTTTACTTTTGTTTCTTTATTTGCCAATTGGCCCTTGCGGGCACTTGGACATTGTACATATAATACAATAATTGTACATACAATGACGAATTGAAAAAAATATGACGAATGACATTCGTCATATTTTTTTCAATTCGTCATTCGTCAATGTAATAAGTTAGTTATTATTTATACCGATACTTGGTTAATGTAGTAATACATGTTTTGGTTAGATTTTGATTTTTGGTTAGTTTAGGGATTTCTTGTGTCCAGTCATCGGAAACAGGAACTCCACGAAGCGGAGCTCCACCAACCTAGATGATGAATGATGATGTGGTGCCAAGTAAGCTTAATTATTAATAATTGATAATTTATTAAAATGACCAATTTATTGCATTGTCTGTAACATATATATTATATACTCGTAGATAATTTTTCATTTGAGTTGCACTAGATTTTCAGCAGTGACAGCCTTAATGAACTAACTAGATTCTCGATAGCGGAGTCACACGAAATGAACCATTTCGAGATCTGACATGTGTCTGAAATAGTCTGTTATTTTTCCATGCTAAATATAAAACTGACCTGTGAGCTATTAGTATTGTCGTCTATAAAAGCTAATTTAATTATTCAACGGGACATTTTGAACTATTGGTTTTTAAACACTAACTATCTCAATTAATAAGACGAGTTCGTTGGTCGATTGGTTAGCAATGGCCACTTTGACTCCGAGGTCGCGGGTTCGATTCCGGCACAAGACAAACATTTGTGTGCCTGAACATGTCTGTTTGCCTTGGTCTGGGTGTTTTCTATGTATTATAAGTGTGTATTTACAAAAAAAATTGTTTTTAAGTACATTTATCAGTTGTCTAGTACCCATAACACAAGCTTTGAGCTTAATTTGGGCGTTAGTACTATTACATATACTGTGATTTGGGAATAGATGGGGCTGTGTAAATTGTCCAGAAATATTTCATCATCATCAGGTCATTTTAGTCTCCACTGCAGCAGCACGACCCTCTAGTCCGTCCCAGACAGAAGGAGGATTTGGCCTACACTCCCCACGCTGGCCAGACGGGTTGAGGAGGCCTGATTGATGTTTTATAATGTATTTCCCTTAGTCGCCTTGTACGACATCCACGGGAAGAGACGGAGTGATTCTATTCTAGTCTGCCGGAAACCACACGGCCAGTAATTGTAAATGCTAATAGTGGAAGGACCATGTGTCTATGTTACAGGCTTGGCCTAGTATAGACACTTGTGTGATGGAATCGACAAAACAATAGTGAATTATTACTTTATATTTATATACTAGTGTAAGTATATATAGTCCCAACTTGTATGTTTTTATGAAATAAAATAAATATTATATTATTAAAAACATTTTCGAGAAAAGAGAAGAGTGCTGTCTACGTCAACGACGCTTACTTCTTTTTTTGTACTACGTTGGGTGGCGTATAAGCATACGGCCCACCTGATGTGAAGCGGTTACCGTAGCCATAAAAGCGATTACCACTCCCGCTGCTAACGCAGCAATTTCTTTCTTCCTTGTTACCTCATTCACCCGCAGGAATACAATAACCTTTAAGCTAGTTTTAAAAAAAAATAAGTACTCGTAGTTATGGCGGGTGATCGTCCCTCTACTGTAACAGACAATTACCATTACCCAGAACTCATTTCCATAGCCCATATATCTTCCAACACATTATGTAATAGTCTCAATGCTTGCCGACACCTGCTCATGAGTATATTATTCTATTGCTATATCCAGGAGCGCGTTACGCCGTGTATGCAACATTACATTAATATTCTCAAGGGGCTTCTACGCGTTGGATCCATATCCCCACGCACGCCTATCAAATGACTGAGTCTGACACGGGATTAAAAAGAGATAATAATAATGAGTATAATATGATAAGTGAGGTTGGCTTTGGCTCAAAGGTGGTGGTGAGCTACTTACACCCCACGCGAAAAACTCCCGAACACATTGTAACGTCACAATAGTAATGTAAATGATGTACGCCAATGCTTCTGGAGTCGACGTCACAATGCAGATTAAATGAAAATGCAAATCATTAGTTCCACCACTTTTATGAAAATCTTCTGTATTACAATACAAAACGGCAAAATTTTTCTATCAACACGTTACAGAGCCGGACGGAAGAGGAAGCGAACAAAAAAGACATTAAAATCAATTTGAAGCACGTAAACAGTGTTGCCCGTTTTTAACAAGTGTTACCAACTTAAGACCAATAAATGTTACCATTATACAAACTTATTTACTAATGAGCGTGTTGCTAACAAGTTAAGATGGATTAGGTAAATGTGGATTGTTTCTTTTATTAGATATGTGAAATATATTACTAACAAATACGCTTTTATATTAACCTTCATAAACCCACGATATAATCGCTTCTAGTATTTTATTATACTCGTATCTGTGGTAAGCTCGTAAAATGCGTTTACTACCTCTCAAGCTCACGAAATTATTTAGTTGTTCAAAGATAAGGTTTAACGGTTCACCACTGGCTCTGGTTTACTCCTATTGTTAGGATATTAAAATGCCCCGTTGGGGGTAGATAGAGTGGAAGGAACACTCATGCTTCAGATAGGTAATAACTTATCTTTTTTAACTCCACGTATTGCTTTTAAATTTGGCTTGAAAAACTTAGATGGTTAGTTTCCGTTGATCTTAGATTAATGATTAGTTTTCGTTGAGCTTAGTTTATTAATCAGTTTCTGCGTTTAGATTAATTATAAATTTCTGCTGCGCCTAGAATAACGATTAGTTTCCGCTGCGTTTAAATTAATTATAAATTTCTGCTGCGGTTAGAATAACGATTAGTTTCCGTTGCGTTTAGATTTATTACTAATTTCTGCTGCACTTAGTTTATTGATTAGTTTCCGCTGCGCTTAGATTTATGATTAGTTACCGCTGCGTTTAGATTAATCACTAATTTCTGCTATGTTTAAAATAATGATTAGCTTCCGTTGCGCTTAGGTCAATGATCAGTTTTTGAACCCAACACCGTTTTTTTAGGATTCACAATATAATCAACTGGTAAATATGATGCATTCCGTCGATTTGTAGTAGAAGAAAAGTAACACGTAATGATTCTTACTAGAAGCATTTAAATTAATA
This sequence comes from Hypsopygia costalis, assembly GCA_937001555.2. Lineage (NCBI taxonomy): Eukaryota > Metazoa > Arthropoda > Insecta > Lepidoptera > Pyralidae > Hypsopygia > Hypsopygia costalis. The sequence goes on along the minus strand of OW443338.2, from coordinate 21,145,720 downwards.
ATTACAAGAAGATGGTTCAAACTTTTTTATATGTACACAATATAAAACATTTTACATAACAAGTAACTTAAACGTAATACAAAAGTTTTTTTACACCCCGTCTGTGATAAACAATCAGACGGCTTGCCGAATATACAACGGTTACCGTAGCCTACAGTCGTCTGAAATATAGTACTCCGAGTGCATACTTACCAACAGTCTGGTAGAGAGCTTCTTTAGAAATAAGTCCACTTATCCTAAGTCCTTATTCAGTCTGTATCTATCCACTGTTGAATATAGGCCTGCAGTAATGATTTCCAGCAAATATGATCCTCTGCATTTTGTATCCATCTGCTTTCTTGAGGTCATCGGATCATCTAGAAGAAGGGCGTCCAACGTTTCGTCGTCTCACGCGCTCTCTATTCTAGTACCTTCCTTCCTCATCCGTCGTCACTGACGATTTAGCTTGCAATCTGTAAAGGCTACATCGACAACCTTGGTTCTCTATCAAATTTCTTTGTTCTGGACTCGATCCCTCGGAGGAACCCTGAGCATAATCCTCTCTATCGGTCTCGCCGCGACCTTTACACAGTATCCAGATCCTGGCACCATATGAGTTGTGTTATCTATATATATAAAAGAAAGTCGTGTTTGTTACAACACTTATAACTCAAGAACGGCTGGACCGATTGCCATGGTTTTTGATTTGTTGGATTTGTTTCCGTCCCGAATAGCAGAATAACTCTTAAAAACATTGGAAAATTCTCGAAAAAAATAAAATAAAAGAAAAAACATTTTCCCATACAAATGAAAGTGTCAGTTGAAAAAGGGATTACGATATTTATTGGTTGTCAAATATCAAAACGTCAAATCGATTGGTGTCACTTTATGTCGCGAAAGTTGTCTGTGATTTGTTATGAAAATTTAAAAATGTCAAATCGATAGGGGTGAAAACGCTTTTCCCATGGGGTTCGAGCGCAAGAATCAAATCAGAGTAAACATCAAAAGAAATGACAATTACAAATCACCAAAATGATAAAACCTATTTCAAAACTAAAAAAAATAAAACAAAACTTTTTTTTTTAAATTTAACAATAAGGAAATCTTTATTTTTATGGATACGGGTCTTCCCTCAACCGAAGGGGTTTAGAGCGTACTCCAACACGCTGCTCAACTGCGGGTTGGCGGAGGCCAGTGTTTTCGAACCGCCTAAAGGCCACTGACTTAACTTAACGACTGTCATTAAATGATAACAACCGGGACCGACAGCTTAACGTGCCTTCCGAAGCACGGAGGAGCTCAAGATGAGCTAATGATAACAACCGAGACCGACGGCTTAACGTGCCTTCCGAAGCACGGAGGAGCTCAAGATGAGCTAATGATAACAACCGGGACCGACGGCTTAACGTGCCTTCCGAAGCACGGAGGAGCTCAAGATGAGCTAATGATAACAACCGGGACCGACGGCTTAACGTGCCTTCCGAAGCACGGAGGAGCTCAAGATGAGCTAATGATAACAACCGGGACCGATGGCTTAACGTGCCTTCCGAAGCACGGAGGAGCTCAAGATGAGCTAATGATAACAACCGGGACCGACGGCTTAACGTGCCTTCCGAAGCACGGAGGAGCTCAAGATGAGCTAATGATAACAACCGGGACCGACGGCTTAACGTGTCTTTCGAATCACGGAGGAGCTCGAGGTAATATAAACCCATCCGTGTACAGGCTACGGTCGACGTTGCTTAACTTGCGTGTTCAATTAGACTGACACGCGCAATGACGCCATCGAGCTTCTCTATTATTTTCTACTATTCATTGTTTTAATTCCATAAAATCATAAATTTAGTTCTGCTAATATGTACCACGACATTCATTGATTGTTAGGCGGTACGAAGTTCGCCGGGACAGCTAGTTGTTTATAAATTAAAGAAAGTAGTTCAAACTAACGAGCATTACATTTTGTTTCCAACTACACAAGAAATTGACGTCTCGCTTGTCTCAATTATATCCTTAGTTATATAATTAAAAGTCGTGCCACAGAAATGTCGTCGTGAACTCAACAATATCCCCAGTCGTACGAGTACATCGTGCGTACACAGAATGTCGTCACTTGTTAATCCCAAGTTAGATGAGCTCCCGACGAGCCGAGTTCACTTTAAATAAAATTAAGAATTCATCCCGTGTGATTTAGCTAAAAGCGTTAAACATTAATTCATTAACTCTTCTGCAAATCGCTTTCAGTATACGCGTAATGGATTTAAGTCGGATATAATCCGTATAATTTACATTGTTGTATATTGATGTTATATTTTTGTCCGAGTGCCGAAGATTAAAGTATTATAAATAAATACATATTGTCAGACAAATTACACAACGCCATCTAGCCCCAAAGTAAGCGAAGCTTGTGTTATGGGTACTAGACAACTGATAAACATACGTAAATACATGTTTTTTTTTGTAAATACATACTTATGATACATAGAAAACACCCAGACTAAGACAAACAGACATGTTCATGCACACAAAGTTTGTCCTATGTGGGAATCGAACCCACGAGCGTTGGTGTCGAAGCCGCGTCATTGACCGCTACGCCACCGAGCTCGTCAGTATTGTTTTTCGAGTCTATGTATGTACTTATATATATCTAAAGGCGGAAACAGACTGGGCTTATGTGATGTCACGTAAGTGACGTTACATTCATCAGGGGGCCTACCGCCGAAGCTGAAGCCGATTATCATCGGAAATTTTGAATGCGACAATGAAACTATTACCACAGTATAAGTAATAGTACTAACGTACTATCACTTAGATTATTACTAATTATGTTTAGTACAGCTGGCAGAAACCCTCGAGCTCTACCGACTAATCTAAGGATGTTTGTCAATAACTAAAACCTATTTTTCGAATCAAAATATTCGATGGTAATCGGCTTCAGCTTCGGCGGTAGGGCTGAAGACTATCAGAAGACTTCGGTTTCTATAGTAGAAACCGAAGTCTTCGACACCAACGCTCGTGGGTTCGATTCCCACATAGGACAAACATTTGTGTGCATGAACATGTCTGTTTGTCTTAGTCTGGGTGTTTTCTATGTATCATAATTTAGAAACATATTTATGTAATTATGTCGTCGCCATTATGCCTTTCCATGTGACATGCGTATAGGGTTGCTATCCGTCCGGGTTTTCCCGGATTTGTCCTAGTTTGAAGGGCGTCTGGGGAGCGTTCGGGCGGGGTTTCATTTTGTAGTCCAGGGTAAAAAGTTTTAAATCACTACCGCCCGTTTAAGTTGCGAATAACCGTCGTAAAAATACTGCTGATATGTCCAGATTATAAGATTCAAAATCCGGAGTTTTCACGTATACCGCCGAAGCTGAAGCCGATTACCATCGAATATTTTAATTCTAAAATAGGTCCTTGGTTTTATTTATTGACAAACATCTTCAGCTTAATCGGAGAAGATGCCAGCCAGGGTTTCTACCAGCTAAGGTAAACACAGGTACTATATATCTAAGCTGAAATTTGATATACGCAATCATAAAACTCGATGGTAATCGGCTTCAGCTTAGCCGGTAGGGCCCCTGGTCCTGGTTGCTATCGTATAGAGTTGGCAACCCTACATGCGCAAGTTACTCGTAAGTTCCCTAGAACTTCATGGGAGCTGTCCTTAAAGTATATTTTTATAGCGTACGGGTATTTTTACAGGTAGTCGGTACGTGTAAGTTCAAAACAATTTAAATTGGAAAAGAGCCGAGACTGGTAATTCCTTTTAGGTAAGAACCCCCCCCCCCCCCACGAGGAATATCGATTGATTCACTAAGTGACGTGGTACAAGCTAGTGTATTTTCAACGTAATATCTCACGACGTGATGTGTTATCGTGTACTCGTAAGTTCGATTTTTTCTATAATACCATAAATAAAAATAAAAAAAAATTTTTTTTTAGCATAAATTAGTATACTTATAGTATTTTTTGTTTCATAACTACAGCATACCAATGAGCTATTGAATCCCAGCGGCCTTTTCAGTTTTTTATTAGAATTAATAACTCTCTATTCTCATTTGCGAATTTATGATTAAGTTTATATGAGTATACTAGGTTTGGTCCGCGGCAAAAATTATCAAGGAAGGCTACAGGCTATATAACATCACGCTGCGGACCAATAAAAGTGGAGCATCAATGAAAAATATCGCAAAAATGGGGAACACAACTCACGGGCGAGTGAATGGGGCGCTAGTGAAGAATAAATTGTCACAATCGGACAAGTACAACTAAGAGCGCGTCAACCTTTACGTTCCTACCTTTGAACCGTACTTATGCCATACGTAATAAGAGTTACAATTGCATTGTGACTGTCAAGCTTGATCTACTCTTAACTGTACAGCGCCGCCGGCAATGTGAGCCCTAATATTAGGGCGCCCACTGAGATTAACGCTACAACACCTTAAATACTGTAAACAGAAATATAAATACAATACATTTTTTATCAATTATCTTACAAAACGCCCCGCCTCACAAGTTGGCTGGAAGATTAGCATTTGCAAAACTACAATAAATAATATCTGAATTGTACAACATTTTTTACGCATTAAAGAATAAATATTCTGACTTCATAAATCTATATATATAAAAGAAAGTCGTGTTTGTTACAACACTTATAACTCGAGAACGGCTGGACCGATTGCCATGGTTTTTGATTTGTTGGATTTGTTTCCGTCCCGAATAGCAGAATAACTCTTAAAAACATTGGAAAATTCTCGAAAAAATAAAATAAAAGAAAAAACATTTTCCCATACAAATGAAAGTGTCAGTTGAAAAAGGGATTACGATATTTATTGGTTGTCAAATATCAAAACGTCAAATCGATTGGTGTCACTTTTATGTCGCGAAAGTTGTCTGTGATTTGTTATGAAAATTTAAAAATGTCAAATCGATAGGGGTGAAAACGCTTTTCCCATGGGGTTCGAGCGCAAGAATCAAATCAGAGTAAACATCAAAAGAAATGACAATTACAAATCACCAAAATGATAAAACCTATTTCAAAACTAAAAAAAATAAAACAAAACGTTTTTTTTTTTAAAAAATAACAATAAAGAAATCTTTATTTTTATGAAATCTTCAGTTTTTATGGATACGGGTCTTCCCTCAACCGAAGGGGTTTAGAGCGTACTCCAACACGCTGCTCAACTGTGGGTTGGCGGAGGCCAGTGTTTTCGAACCGCCTAAAGGCCACTGACTTAACTTAACGACTGTCATTAAATGATAACAACCGGGACCGACAGCTTAACGTGCCTTCCGAAGCACGGAGGAGCTCAAGATGAGCTAATGATAACAACCGGGACCAACGGCTTAACGTGCCTTCCGAAGCACGGAGGAGCTCAAGATGAGCTAATGATAACAACCGGGACCGACGGCTTAACGTGCCTTCCGAAGCACGGAGGAGCTCAAGATGAGCTAATGATAATAACCGGGACCGACGGCTTAACGTGCCTTCCGAAGCACGGAGGAGCTCAAGATGAGCTAATGATAACAACCGGGATCAACGGCTTAACGTGCCTTCCGAAGCACGGAGGAGCTCAAGATGAGCTAATGATAACAACCGGGACCGACGGCTTAACGTGCCTTCCGAAGCACGGAGGAGCTCAAGATGAGCTAATGATAACAACCGGGACCGACGGCTTAACGTGCCTTCCGAAGCACGGAGGAGCTCAAGATGAGCTAATGATAACAACCGGGACCGACGGCTTAACGTGCCTTCCGAAGCACGGAGGAGCTCAAGATGAGCTAATGATAACAACCGGGACCGACGGCTTAACGTGCCTTCCGAAGCACGGAGGAGCTCAAGATGAGCTAATGATAACAACCGGGACCGATGGCTTAACGTGCCTTCCGAAGCACGGAGGAGCTCAAGATGAGCTAATGATAACAACCGGGACCGACGGCTTAACGTGCCTTCCGAAGCACGGAGGAGCTCAAGATGAGCTAATGATAACAACCGGGACCGACGGCTTAACGTGCCTTACGAAGCACGGAGGAGCTCAAGATGAGCTAATGATAACAACCGGGACCGACGGCTTAACGTGTCTTTCGAATCACGGAGGAGCTCGAGGTAATATAAACCCATCCGTGTACAGGCTACGGTCGACGTTGCTTAACTTGCGTGTTCAATTAGACTGACACGCGCAATGACGCCATCGAGCTTCTCTATTATTTTCTACTAAGTATTCATTGTTTTAATTCCATAAAATCATAAATTTAGTTCAGCTAATATGTACCACGACATTCATTGATTGTTAGGCGGTACGAAGTTCGCCGGGACAGCTAGTATTTTATAAAATAGAAAATATATCTAGTCCTTTTGAAACACAACAACATAATATTGTCGTAGACAACTTCATATCATCTAATATGTATTTATCTAATGTTACCTAACATGCAGTTGTCTACCATTACAAAATTCAGTCTATCTAGACTCAAATTTGATAACAAGTATACAAAGAAAAGTTACCGGACAATTAGGCGGTTCTGCAATCTATTACAGGAATGAACGTCTTAGATGACAACTCATAGCTATAGGTTCCCGTCATCGTCGTCCTTAACCCGTATTCTTCCCACTGCTTGGATACGGGCCTCTCCTCAATCGAAGGGGTTTAGAGCGTACTCCACCTCGCTGTTCATCGGCTGGTTGGCTATTTTATTCTGTGGTAATACATACATAGTAATTGTCGTATGGTACCTTGATAGATCACTAATACTCGGAGATGTGTCATGGTGGGCCAATAGCGAGTTTTTATTACACCCTGGTGGTGTTATTTTGAGGGAGTTATGGGGAAGGAAGGTTATTTTCTTGTGCATTTTAATGACAAGTCACCTGGTATGGTTTGCACACACAAGCTCTCAAACTAATAATACTAATATTTTTATAACTGGTGTTAAAAATAAAGTAGGTGGATATAAAATTCAGCTGAAAACTCATCTCCTTCAAATGAGCTTTTGCAGTTTTTAACGAGGGCAGCGCTTCCGGCCCGGTTCGCTAATGGGTAAGTATTTTTGTTCTGCATTTAGAGCTATAAGACGCCTGCCTTAACTGCCTTTACACAATGATTCTCTGTCATTATTTATTTAAGAAGAGAAGTTCTGAATTGTTTTTGTCTGAACCTTTTTTGTGTCCAACCGTATTGTTTATGTTGGCCAAAGAAAACCTAGATAATATACCGCTTGGTGTTGCTGATCTCCATGGGTGGTGAAGATTGCTTTCCACCAGGTGACCCACATACTCGTTTGCCCCCCTCTCATGTAAATAAAATCTGGCTTACCAAAGACTACCTACTGGTTGAGTAGTAGCACTAGTATTTGCCAACCTGTAGTTGAGCAGCGTGGTGGAGTATGCTCTAAGCCCCCTTCGAATTGAGGGGAGGCCCGTATCCCAACAGTGGGATGAATAAGGGTTGACGACGCCGACTAGTAATTGAATCCGGAACGTAGAAATTCGACGGAGAACCAAAGTAGTTGTAATAGCTCTCAGCAAGCTGAAGTGGGAATAGACCGGCTACATCTGTCGTGTTAGTGATGGTAAATGGTGAAGGAAAGTCTCAGAGTGAAGACGTTTGAAACACCTGTTTCCTAGATGGACCGACAACCTCAAATAAGCGGCAGGATGTAGAAAACGGAGTATCGCATATGGTGGAAAGCCTTTGTGCGAAGTCCTATATCTACATATACCTATATCTACCCACTGTTACCAGTGGCTATAATAATATATAGGCTGATAATAATGATGATGTCTAGAAGTACATATCTATATATATAAAAGAAAGTCGTGTTTGTTACAACACTTATAACTCGAGAACGGCTGGACCGATTGCCATGGTTTTTGATTTGTTGGATTTGTTTCCGTCCCGAATAGCAGAATAACTCTTAAAAACATTGGAAAATAATCGAAAAAATAAAATAAAAGAAAATACATTTTCCCATACAAATGAAAGTGTCAGTTGAAAAAGGGATTACGATATTTATTGGTTGTCAAATATCAAAACGTCAAATCGATTGGTGTCACTTTTATGTCGAGAAAGTTGTATGTGATTTGTTATGAAAATTTAAAAATGTCAAATCGATAGGAGTGAAAACGCTTTTCCCATGGGGTTCGAGCGCAAGAATCAAATCAGAGTAAACATCAAAAGAAATGACAATTACAAATCACCAAAATGATAAAACCTATTTCAAAACTAAAAAAAAAAAAACAAAACGTTTTTTTTTTTAAAAAATAACATTAAGGAAATCTTTATTTTTATGAAATCTTCAGTTTTTATGGATACGGGTCTTCCCTCAACCGAAGGGGTTTAGAGCGTACTCCAACACGCTGCTCAACTGCGGGTTGGCGGAGGCCAGTGTTTTCGAATTGCCTAAAGGCCACTGACTTAACTTAACGACTGTCATTAAATGATAACAACCGGGACCGACAGCTTAACGTGCCTTCCGAAGCACGGAGGAGCTCAAGATGAGCTAATGATAACAACCGGGACCGACGGCTTAACGTGCCTTCCGAAGCACGGAGGAGCTCAAGATGAGCTAATGATAACAACCGGGACCGACGGCTTAACGTGCCTTCCGAAGCACGGAGGAGCTCAAGATGAGCTAATGATAACAACCGGGACCGACGGCTTAACGTGCCTTCCGAAGCACGGAGGAGCTCAAGATGAGCTAATGATAACAACCGGGACCGACGGCTTAACGTGCCTTCCGAAGCACGGAGGAGCTCAAGATGAGCTAATGATAACAACCGGGACCGACGGCTTAACGTGCCTTCCGAAGCACGGAGGAGCTCAAGATGAGCTAATGATAACAACCGGGACCGACGGCTTAACGTGTCTTTCGAATCATCGAGGAGCTCGAGGTAATATAAACCCATCCGTGTACAGGCTACGGTCGACGTTGCTTAACTTGCGTGTTCAATTAGACTGACACGCGCAATGACGCCATCGAGCTTCTCTATTATTTTCTACTATTCATTGTTTTAATTCCATAAAATCATAAATTTAGTTCAGCTAATATGTACCACGACATTCATTGATTGTTAGGCGGTACGAAGTTCGCCGGGACAGCTAGTATTAGATAAATTCAACCGAAATGCATTTCTATATCAAAACAAAATGTTGTCCACTTGAAACTTTTAAATTCGTTGAAAACTTATTTTTTTTTTTTTATAGGCACGTTATAAACGACTATCCGGCATGCTTGTTTCCATGTTTTCTAAAATGTTGCTGCTCTTTCCACATTTGTTAAACTCCCCAGATCTCTTCTTACTTACTCTTTTCACTAAGATTCTATGTTTGCTCTATTTTGTCTGTATTGGCTATGCCCGGTATAAACCAATTTGAAGATTGAATCCTCATCCTTCGTGCTTCTAATTGATTCATACTACTATGCCGCAGACAGTTAATAACCATGCTTTAGCACATATTTTAGTTTTTTATTGCACGTCAAACCGAAGATAATTCAGAATAGGTTATGTTAAAAATTATCTTCGAGAAGATATTCCAAAAGTTGAATTTTGTAGCATACAATAAGTAATACTACCAAACTTTATTTTCAGTTTAATCGTAACACACAAGTTAAGTAACATCGTCTGTAGCCTGTCCATGGATGGGTTTATTTATCTCCAGCTCGTCTGTGCTTCGGAGAACACGTTGACCTGTCGGTCCCGGCTGTTGTCATTCGTCATTAAGCCAAGTCAGTGACCTTTAGGCGGCTTGGAAACGCTGGCTCAGCCAACCCGCAGTTGAGCAGCGTGGTGGAGTATACCCTAAACTCTTTCGATTGAGGTGAGGCCCGTATCCAAGCAGTGGGATAAATAAGGGTTGACAGCGACTAAACTTTATAGTAGTGAATAGTGATCATGTTTATTTTGATGGTAGAGATCTTCTGTATCCATAAAAACAATCGTTACTGAACTGGGGTCCTACCGCAGAAGCTGAAGCCAATTAACATCGAATTTTTTGATTGCGAAAATCAAACTTCGGTTTTGATTGATGGTAATTGTGATTAGGTTAGTTAGTAGTAACCGTAGAGCTCTACCCACTAAGCTGAATATGTTCGTTATTAACTTAAATTAAAGGCCTATTTTCGGAATCAAAATAATCGTTCGAAATGGGCTTCAACTTAGGCGGTAGGGCGCCTGTGCCGTCACTGAATGGATCGGGTTGAAATTTGGCACACTTACATGTGTTATTGTATAGTGACGTATTCATGCGCTGAGCTCTCTCCGAAGACAGGCGTAAGCTAGTAAAATATTAAGAACGTCCAGTAGCCCTATCAGCTTGTCTGAAGATTTTACAATCAATCTGTGCTTTTCTGAATCGTTTTAAGTTTTCGTAGCTGGTAGAGGATATTACCTATTTTCCACCCTATCATCACTTATTCCGCACTAGTACGGAAAAGTTGAAAAATACATTTCTAAATACGTAAATTCCTTTTATAACCAAGTTACATCAACCACTTTACTTAGTTAAACATGAAGTATATTTTACACTTACTTTGTATTCTTCAACAACGCTGGTCGAAGGTTCGTCATTGTTTTCACTTGTAATTTGTTCGTGAACCCTGTTATTCCAAAGTTATGAACTTGTTTACATTCAAAATTGTTCTGACGAAATAGTCCCAGGGCAACGGGTTGTTGTTGTCCGGCGGCGGTCTACACGGTGTTACGTGTACCCACCTGTTGGGGGGTTACGCTTTCCGTGTTTTAGAATATCTTGATCATAGATTCAGAGTAGAATAGAAAGAGCAGTGCTTATATAAATTGCTTGAAAGCATTGAGGTAATGAGATAAATGTCGCGTAATATCTTCGATGTGCGTAAAGATACTTGTACATAATAATGATAATGATGATCGATAACGTAATCGTGAAGCATAAGTGAATTTATTTTTTTCCAAGACAGTACTTTTCACATTGTGTTAACCGTGTTCATGTTTTAGTTTCTGTCAAACTAAATAATAGCGCGGTAAGTTTATGTACTAAGGCAAATTCCTAACTTTGCTGACACTCTTGGCCTGACAGCTTGCGGCGCCGTACATATGCGATGTCTAGCCAACTCTTAGATCTTGATTTATATAGGTATATAGTGCGTCCTACGTCGATGCCACCTGAAGGGAAAGTGCTTGAATAATAGGAAACTACTAAAAGAAGACTTCATTTTATTTTTAATTGTAAGTAAAATTTCATTCAAAGATTTTTAAAATAGCTCTAACCTGGGGCCCTACCGCCGAAGTTAAAGCCGATTATCATCGGCTTTGGATGCGAAAATTAAACTATTATTTAGATTGTTGCCAAATATGTTTAGCTCGGTTGGTGGAAACCCTAGAGCTTTACAGACTAAGCTGAAGATTTTTGTCAATAACTTTAACCTAAGACCAAATTGCTAAGTTACTTACCTATTTTGGAATCAAAAAAAAAAACGGATGGTACCTAATCGGCTTCAGCTTCGGCGGTAGGGCCCCTGGACAGGGAATCGAACCTACAAAACAATAAAGTTTGCTATTTACATTATCTAAAATACTTCCCATTAGTGTAAGTGGGACTTTGCAATGGGACATATTATGATTTGATTTGATTTGATTAGACAATTCAAAAAAACGAATGATAACAAAATCGGGGGATACAGTTTGATGTTGCAGCTAAAAATCTATCATCTCCATCCAAAATTCAATCACACCACTGGATAGATAAAGGATCACAGAATTTATTACACTACATATATAAGGACTATGGAACATCGCGGAAGGGGGAAGCGCTATCATTTTGAAATGACTTTAGTGCTTATATTATAACGTATTCACGTGCAAGACACGGCCGTGTCCATGACACAGGCACACTCCATTTTTTTCGTATTTTCCATAAGGCACACGGAAAGTTTTATTAAAGAGAAAAATACAAAGGAAAGGGTATATATTTTTACTATTTATTATATACGATAACTTCTGACAGAACGAAATCTGTCCGAGTTTTAAATAGAACCAAGTTTCACCGAACACACAGTACGCAGTTCCACTTTTGCGACAGCCATGGAAATACCATACTAAATAGCCTGCGGGATATCGCTGCGATATTGCCGCTATGTATGGCGGTGGTGGATACCACTGAAATTTAAATAGACTTATATATAAATAATTACCTGTATACTTTATATACCTACCAACATACTTCACATATGTCCCACGGCAAAGTGCCACTTACACTAATGGGAAGTATTTTAAATAATGTAAATAGCAAACTTTATTGTTTTGTAGGTTCGATTCCCTGTCCAGGGGCCCTACCGCCGAAGCTGAAGCCGATTAGGTACCATCCGTTTTTTTTTTTGATTCCAAAATAGGTAAGTAACTTAGCAATTTGGTCTTAGGTTAAAGTTATTGACAAAAATCTTCAGCTTAGTCTGTAGAGCTCTAGGTTTTCCACCAACCGAGCTAAACATAATTGGCAACAATCTAAATAGTAGTTTAATTTTCGCAATCCAAAGCCGATGATAATCGGCTTTAGCTTCGGCGGTAGGGCCCCTTTTTTTTTTCTTTGTATTTTTCTCTTTAATAAAATATTCCGTGTGCCTTAAGGAAAATGCGAAAAAAATGGGGTGTGCCTGTGTCATTGACACGGCCTTGTCTTGCACGTGAATACGTTATAATATAAGCACTAAAGTCATTTCAAAATGATAGCGCTTCCCCCCTCCGCGATGTTCCATAGTCCTTATATAGTGTAATAAATTCTGATCCTTCGTCTATCCAGTGGTGTGATTGAATTTTGGATGGAGGTGATAGATATGTAGCTTCAACATCAAACTGTATCCCCCGATTTTGTTATCATTCGTTTTTTTGAATTGTCTAATCAAATCAAATCAAATCAAAATATCTTTATTCCTTGGACTTTATAAAGCACTTAGAAACGTCATACAAATCTATATATATAAAAGAAAGTCGTGTTTGTTACAACACTTATAACTCGAGAACGGCTGGACCGATTGCCATGGTTTTTGATTTGTTGGATTTGTTTCCGTCCTGAATAGCAGAATAACTCTTAAAAACATTGGAAAATTCTCGAAAAAATAAAATAAAAGAAAAAACATTTTCCCATACAAATGAAAGTGTCAGTTGAAAAAGGGATTACGATATTTATTGGTTGTCAAATATCAAAACGTCAAATCGATTTGTGTCACTTTTATGTCGCGAAAGTTGTCTGTGATTTGTTATGAAAATTTAAAAATGTCAAATCGATAGGGGTGAAAACGCTTTTCCCATGGGGTTCGAGCGCAAGAATCAAATCAGAGTAAACATCAAAAGAAATGATAATTACAAATCACCAAAATGATAAAACCTATTTCAAAACTAAAAAAAATAAAACAAAACGGTTTTTTTTTTAAATTTAACAATAAGGAAATCTTTATTTTTATGAAATCTTCAGTTATTATGGATACGGGTCTTCCCTCAACCGAAGGGGTTTAGAGCGTACTCCAACACGCTGCTCAACTGCGGGTTGGCGGAGGCCAGTGTTTTCGAACCGCCTAAAGGCCACTGACTTAACTTAACGACTGTCATTAAATGATAACAACCGGGACCGACAGCTTAACGTGCCTTCCGAAGCACGGAGGAGCTCAAGATGAGCTAATGATAACAACCGGGACCGACGGCTTAACGTGCCTTCCGAAGCACGGAGGAGCTCAAGATGAGCTAATGATAACAACCGGGACCGACGGCTTAACGTGCCTTCCGAAGCACGGAGGAGCTCAAGATGAGCTAATGATAACAACCGGGACCGACGGCTTAACGTGCCTTCCGAAGCACGGAGGAGCTCAAGATGAGCTAATGATAACAACCGGGACCGATGGCTTAACGTGCCTTCCGAAGCACGGAGGAGCTCAAGATGAGCTAATGATAACAACCGGGACCGACGGCTTAACGTGCCTTCCGAAGCACGGAGGAGCTCAAGATGAGCTAATGATAACAACCGGGACCAACGGCTTAACGTGTCTTTCGAATCACGGAGGAGCTCGAGGTAATATAAACCCATCCGTGTACAGGCTACGGTCGACGTTGCTTAACTTGCGTGTTCAATTAGACTGACACGCGCAATGACGCCATCGAGCTTCTCTATTATTTTCTACTATTCATTGTTTTAATTCCATAAAATCATAAATTTAGTTCAGCTAATATGTACCACGACATTCATTGATTGTTAGGCGGTACGAAGTTCGCCGGGACAGCTAGTTAAATATAAGAACATGTATCTAAATCATTACTACTCTAAACCGCAGAGCTTAGATTCACTTTCATCTCACTATCTTGAATGTGAAAGTGAATTTAAGTGCCAGTTTCGGAGACGGGGCTTCTTGAGAAGAACTGGCAAGAAACTCAAGGCCGTCTCCCTATGGAAGCAATTTTAAAGACGTATTAAAAAAAATTGCCGAACTGGTCGAGCCGTTTTCGAGTTTTACGCTTAGCACAATTCATTTTTATTTATGTAGGTAGTTGTGTAGAGATGATTAAATGTCATCCAGTTTTGAAAATATACAAAGTCACGGCGACAATGATTGAACCGAGTTTTTTATTCGCGTTCGATCATGTCTACGTAAACCTACCAAATAGAGAAGAACTCTCATGTGCTATGTGGCTACTTGCTCACATTTTGTAGTGAACAACCTGGCTAATTTGGATACACGCATCTGGTAAATTCACAACATGAAACTTTTTCTCAATTCTGTATAATAAATGTAAATAAATCTGACGATCTCGGTGGCGTAGCGGTCAATGCCGCGGCTTCGACACCAACGCTCGTGGGCTCGATTCCCACACAGGACAAACATTTGTGTGCATGAACATGTCTGTTTGTCTTGGTTTGGGAGTTTTCTATGTATCATAAGTATGTATTTACAAAAAAAAATGTATTTACGTATGTTTATCAGTTGTCTAGTAGTATAAAAGTACCCATAACACAAGCTTCGTTTACTTTGGGGCTAGATGGCGCTGTGTAATTTGTCTGACAATATTTATCTATTTATTTATTAATTTTCAACCCATACGATTTAACAAAGTAGGTTACCTCGCACAGAGACTTTAGATGTTATTCTTTTTTTTGTTATAAAATTTGGTGGGCTTGTATACGTTGACACGTTCAAACGTCACCAAAAAACTCGCACTTAGCACTCTGAGCGACGCCGGAAAAGCGATCCGACTCCACTACCAAATACCCGCTGTGGTATGAACAGCGCGCGTTATTCGTACACCCATTTGGGTACCGCTTCCGGCACCAGTTGCGGACACCGCTAGATTTGAATAGGCCTTAATTCTATTCTGAAATATTAATTTTGTTCTTTTCTACTAGGTATCTAGTGCATACAATGTTTATCCTTATTGTCGTACTATGAAACATGTAATCAATAAATTACTACAAACTATATAAAAGTCCTAGACATTAGTTTCAAACTTACTTAATTAACAGTACACTAATATTATAAAGAAAAGGCCATGTTCGCGTGACTAATTTATTAACGTCTTGCTGAAACTACAGAGGCTAGAACTAGGTCTAGGCAAGCAATAAGAAAGGAGTTTGGAAAATTAGAAAATTATATCTACTATATATACTATGTAGCAATCATACCTTCTGTCCAGGGTGTGGATAAATAGTAAAAGAAGAAATAGGGTTGACGGTTGAAGGAGAGGGAGAAGTTTGATGTAGTGTATGAGATGGAGAATAGAAAATGACATACCAAGTGGATGTGAGCGAATTTGCGATTCGGAATAAACTGAGTTCAAAAAACAATCCGCGCGGTAGGTATTGTGATCACAAATATAAACTAAATATTTAGATATTGCCAGTAGATTTTGAATCAAAGCCTTACAGATTAGTTTCCGATTCGACTCTTTTTGGGTTGGATCATAAAATTCGAGACATGTCCGAAGCAAAACATAATATAATTCCTAGATACTTACGTAATTCGAAGCATTTGGATTCCAGTCACGATTCTCAGTTCCGGAGGAGGTAAATCTTGAAATATTCATTTCAGTTAATCAAGCCAAATCATAAGTTGGGAGAGAATGTCTGTTTCGCTTATATTCACGACAATTGAATTTAGAGACTACTGTTACCTACCTATTCTGTGGTCTACTATAAACAGAAGCGGTGTATTTTTTTTTGGGGAAACTCATCGAGTGACCTGTGACAATAGTCGCTATAATCTATAATAATTATATCGATAATTTGTAACTTAAAAACAGCGCTATCTAATTCCAAACTAAACAAATATTATAATATTTTTATTGTAAGTACACACATCCCTAATAATATATAAATAAATATAAAGTGAGTTTGTTTGTTAGGTACGCTTTCACGCCAAAACTACTCAACCGATCATCATGAAACTTTGTACACATATTTTCAAAGGTGTTAGGAATGACATAGGATACTTTTTATTAAAAAAAGTAAACGCGGGCGAAGCTGCAGGTGGAAGCTAGTATAATATATAGAAAACACCTATAATATGTAAATAAAGAATATATTTTTTTAAATCAAATATTGCACTAAATCTCCACGGACATATAAACATTAATTAGTAAATCTCTGAGTTTCTCCAAGAAACAAAAATTGCATATCAGTTTTGGTTTATAGAATTTGCAAAAAATGGGATATAATATGATTCCTAACGTATAGAGCGGGCGCTGTATGGAGTTGAGTGTGCAAAATATGAGGACCGCATTCTATAAACAGTTTTGAATTCAGAAAAGCTTGTAGAATATGATTCTGAATGTTGCCAGGAAGTTTCTTGGTCCAATTTTTTTTTATACCCCATTCCCTTGGATATCGAGTAAATGGACTGAACAAATGCTTTACAACAATTTTAATCATTGTTTTATTGAAAATTTTCAATTGTTTCTTATGATTAAAGATACTTATAGCTACTCAGTGGAAATAAATGGAAAAAAAATTGTTGAAAATAAAATATATTACATAAAAGGATATTTTATGTATTTTTTTTTATAAAAAGAAATGATTACATAAAATGATTAGAAAAATCTTATCGATCGACCTATACGATCCTCTTTCGAAAAAAAAAAGAATACTGCTCTGCCGTGTTTCTAGACATACAAACAGCCTTTGATAAGGTGTGGCACAAAGGCCTACTGTGCAAGATAAGGACATCTCTACCCCATAGCTATTATCTACTTGTAGAGTCCTGTCTCGCAAATCGAATATTTCAGGTGAGAGAGGAAGGAGAACTGACTGAACGGACATCCATAATATAATAATAGGAGTTCCACATGGATCAGTGCCGACTTCCCAGAAACACTGATGTAGAAAATAAATCAAAGATCAAATGTAAATGTCAATCACTTTTATAATAAGGAAAACAAAGGAGTAATTTATAAAATGCACTTGAATGTACAATAACGCATAAGCAAAAGGAAGTTGAGTATGCAAAATGTGAGGACCGGCAATACACTTTCCATTTTTAGGAGAATGTGTGTGCATAATAAGGATTTGCATGTTTTGTTAGTATTATTATTATTATTTCTTTTTAATACTTTTTTATTTTTACCCGCGGCGGAACGAAGACGGTACATGCGTTTGGGGTGCTAAGGATGTTTGTGCAAATCAATGTTGCCATTTATCTCCAAAACTACAAGTCCGAGTTAGATGCGGTTTTCAGTGATGGGTTCGGGTTTGATTGGTGCATATTCTTAGATAGGTGTTACGGTGACGACTCACCAGGCGGCGCTGCAGTAAGCATTTGTTTGTAAAACCAATGTTTCCATTTATCTCCAAAACTACGAGTCCGATTTAGATGTGGTTTTCAGTGACGGGTTTGGTTTTGATTGGTGCATGTTCTTAGATAGGTATTACAGTGACAACTCACCAGGGGGCGCTGCAGTAAACATTTGTTTGTGAAACCAATGTTGCCAAATGCCAATAAATATCTCCAAAACTACGAGTCCGATTTTGATGCGGTTTTCAGTGATGGGTTCGAGTTTGATTGGTGCATGTTCTTAAATAGGTATTACGGTGACAACTCACCAGAGGGCGTTGCAGTAATCATTTGTTTGTGCAACCAATGTTGCCATTTATCTCCAAAACTACGAGTCCGATTTTGATGCGGTTTTCAGTGATGGGTCCGAGTTTGATTGGTGCATATTCTTAGATAGATGTTACAGTGACAACTCACCAGAGGGCGCTGCAGTAAACATTTGTTTGTGCAAAACCAAAACTACTAGTCTGATTCTGATGCGGTTTTCAATTGTAATACCTACGCTTTCTCTCTAAAAAGTTTGAAATAAAAACAAAATTAAAAATTTTGAAAAAACACACGACGGTTAAAACGTAGTTGAAAAAGGATAAAATAATTTTGAAACCCCCGACTTAAAGAATTTATGCTATGAACTTAATAAAAAATCCAAGAAAATCCGTCGGGGGCTGCCATCTCTATTTTAAATTTCAACATAAATATAAATAAGTATACAAGTTACTATAAAACTGCCAAATAACGCATATACCGTCTCCGTTCCGTTGAGGGTAAAAAAACAAACTGTACAAATATAAATGAAAATTTTTGATTACTTATGTAAAAATTTCCTTTTAAGGTTTTTTTTTTTTCAGCAATATTTGTTTAAATTTTTTTTTGTTTTTTTTATTTCCACTTAGTAGCTATATGTATCTTTAATCATAAGAAACAATTGGATATTTTCAATAAAACAATGATTAAAATTGTTGTAAAGCATTTGTTCAGTCCATTTACTCGATATCCAAGGGAATGGGGTATAAAAAAAAATTGGACCAAGAAACTTCCTGGCAACATTCAGAATCATAATCTACAAGCTTTTCTGAATTCAAAACTGTTTATAGAATGCGGTCCTCATATTTTGCACACTCAACTACCATTGGCGCCTGCACTAGTAAATAAATATGAAAATGGCGATATAAGGACACTTATTAGGGGCGTCTGTGACAAAAAAGAGAGGACGTGTAAAGGCATTGTATGATGAAGCTAATCTACTTTTATATATTTTTTTACTACTTTTTTCAAATATTCTAAAAGATGAGTATGACAAACTGTTATTCTGAAGATTGTAAAAAATCTGTAGATAGATGTAAATAATAAAACAAAATATATTTTTATAGCACTAAGGCAGCAAACAATCATACTGCCCGCCTCATGGGAAGTGGTCACCGTAGCATATGGACACCTAGCTAGCAACACCAAGGGCATCACTGTAGCGTTGGCAATGCTGTAAAAATCACTTTACACTTTTTTTAAGAACAAGAAAACTCCTGGGATAACTTCGAAAGACAATTCATTCATGACGAGCTCGGTGTTCCAATGGTTAGCAATAGCCACTTTGATTCCGAGGTCGCGGGTTCGATCCCCGCACAAGACAAACATTTGAGTGCATGAACATGTCTGTTTGTCTTGGTCTGGGCGTTTTCTATGTATTATTTGTATGTATTTACAAAAAAAAAATGCATTTAAGTATTATATGTATCAGTTATCTAGTATCCATAGTACAAGCTTTGCTTAGTTTGGGACTAGATGGCCGTGTGTAATTTGTCCAGGAATATTTATTTATTATTTATATTTATTCCACACTGTTTGAAATTGAACAGTACCTACGCGAACATTCCGAAATGCTAGAAGATCAAAAATGTCAAAAAATAAGAATATTATTTATAAAAAGTGTAAGACGTGTCTAAGTGCCCACAAGAGCCTAATAGTAGAATAAATAATTTCATCTTATCTTATGGTCATCTCATTTCATCTAATTTCGTTCCATTTCATCTCATTTCAATCCATTCCGGTTGTAATATATGAGGATGAACCCCCTGCCGATGACGAGCGGTACGATTGTAGAAGGCCGTTTTTTTAAAACAAATTTATGTACTATGTTTCGAAAAAAATAAATACTAAACCCTTCATTTCGTCATAGTCTTCCCCGGCGTTGTGATATTTTGCCATGCGAGCGACCACGAACAACAGCGATATAAAGATATAATGCGTATCTTGCGCCCTGCGTCGCTAACTACTTAAACTAAAGTGCCTCTGAATAAAAGGTCAATATTCATTTGCTGAGAAGAACAGAGCAATAACCTAGAGAGATCTCACGTGTGTGGGAGGAATATCTTAAAATTTGAATTTTATATAAAATAGATAATTCTAAAGAACTTTGGCCTTTCCAATTTTCACTCTAAAAATATTTTTTTAAAGAATTTATCATTTAACACACACCCACATTCATAGAAGACAGCAGCCAAATAACAATATACTCATGCGCGCCTTCGCGTATTCGGAGGTAGCCAGTCTCCACCGCTGCAGCTTACATGGCGTCTGCCTTACATTACAGAAGGAGGCTGCTCTCCCTCCGCGCCTCCCTGGTTAGAATAACATTCTAGTAGGTATTACGCACACTAGACTGCGTGTAGTCGAGGTCGGTAATTTCTTTTGTTAATTGCGAAACCGCGGGCTACGCCGCCACCCGTCGCCTCCTTCGCCGTGTTGTTACTATATTTTTTTTTATACTACGTCGGGTAGCTGACAAGTATACGGCCCGCCTGATGTGAAGCGGTTACCGTAGCCATATTAACGCTCGCAAATATCGCTCGCGCGCCGCCTCCATCGATTTCACATCATTATCACAAAAATTTGATGTGAAATCTTACTGCCTTTGTCACAATTAACACTCTGTAATCATACGAACTTACATTGCATGTTACGTTTCGTAAGTCTGTACCCGGCTTTATGTGTATTTGATTTCGAAAGCAGTCACGGCAGTTTGCTAGTTATAAAATAAATGAGTTTGCCTTGTATTTTATGATTACAACAACTATTTGTGTTAATAACTTGATCCTTATATAATTAGCGTCCGTGAAAAATAGGTCGTGACTATAACCATTTTCTTTTCACGCCCCTGAAGTAATGTTTCCTTGATGGTTGGTTTACGTGGTTTTTACAAATACATCACGGCTACCGACTGATAACCAAGTTTCAAGCCCTTATCGGCTTCTTGAAACTGATTTTATCCAGACGACAATTCAGTTGCTTCTAAAGATATTTTGTTTTTTTTATACTACGTCAGATGTCAAACAAGCATACGGCTCACCAGATGTGAAGCAGATAGCAATAGGGGTGTCCTTTGACTCGCTTAAAATTATAAGTCCTAATTAATCAGGACGAGCACGGTTGTCGAACCACGGTTGCCAACCTCACCTGCACGCGGTGCACCCTGCTGACTGACAAACGAAGCTCTTGCGAAAAGAGAGGTAGGAAGCGTAATTGTAAGCTACCCGACTGGGGAATGTACCTCCACCTCATAGAATATCGCAGCCAAATAACAATTCCCTTGAGGGTTGATGTGTTCCTGCGAGTGAGTGAGGTGACGAGAAAAGAAGGAGATGCTGCGTTGGCAGCGAGGGTGGCGGCGCGCGAACGATATTTTATGTTGCGAGCGTTAATATGGCTACGGTAACCGTTTCACATCAGGCGGGCCGTATGCTTGTATGCCACCCGTCGTATTATCGTGCATGATCATAATTTTGTTTTTTTGACGTGATATCGTCTTATAAATCGACGAATGCCGGCTGCACTCACGAAAAAGTCATTGTCACGTTCCGCCTGACCCGAGCGTACAAGCGAGAGCGCGGAACAAGCGATAGAGAGGCACGATCGGCTTAAGCGTTCGGTTTGTGACCCATCTATGCCTCTTCCACTCCATCGGCCGATGTTTTCTTATGACGTAATCACGTAAAATTATCGTCCGTAAACCGACTTTACAGACAACCAATGTTTTCCATCCGAAAGACATTCACTGTTGAATTTAGGCTTCGTACATAAACATCCAGAACGATCGGTTATGTGCCCTTTGCATCCATCAGGTCCCTGAGATCTTTAATAGGTCGTGGGTCCATCTAGTGGTAGGCCGTCCTATGTTGCATTTTATGTCCCCTGATTGCCATTTCAGACCCTTACTGCTGCAATAGCCATTGGTCTGCGAGTTATGTGACCTGTTCACTGTTATTTGTTGATCGTAACAGCAATGTCGGTAAGTCAAGTTCTAGTAGGTAGGGATATACTTATTCTTGAGTAGATACAATTACTTATACTGCGGTAGGTATAGGCAAAATGCTGGGCATTTACGATAAATTCCCAATAAATATAATTATGTAAATGCCGCATTTTTTCAACCCGTAATCATATATGTAAAACCATCCATAGACTGTCTACGGTGAACGTTGCTTAACTTGTATAATAGACTAGATTGACACGCGCAACGACAGTATCGAGCTCTTCATGTATCATCATGATCATAATAATTTTTTTATTAATTTGTCGTATTTATATAAATATCGACATTAACCCATGATTATCAAAAATTAATTATATTGAACACCTCGTACATGCTGGACCTCATATATACCGCGTACTTGCGATGCTATACACGTTTTGTATCCGACACACATATTTACCATCCGAGCTTATGGAGAGTGTAGTAGTGCCTGTACTCAAAAATAAGTCTGGTGATATAGCAGACATAAATAACTACAGACCTGTATCACTTGCAAATTTATTGGGAAAGGTACTTGATGGTCTGTTTGACCGTCAGCTGAATAAATACATAAAGCCTAACGATGCGCAGTTTGGCTTTCGTAGTGGTTTGTGTACTGAAAGTGCCATACTGGCGCTCAAGCAGACCGTCAGGTATTATACTGATAGAAAATCACCAATATATGCGGTCTTTCTCGATCTCTCCAAGGCCTTCGATTTGGTCTGTTATGAAAAATTGTGGTCTAAGCTTAATAAACTGCAAGTCCCGGATGAACTGATTAGTTTACTGAGGTTTTGGTATGGCTCTCAAACAAATCGAGTCCGATGGGGGAATGTCTACTCGGATGTCTACAAGTTGGAATGCGGGGTTAGGCAGGGAGGGCTAACATCTCCAAAGTTATTTAACGCCTACGTTGATGACCTCATTGATGGGCTCAACAGGACAAATGTCGGATGCTCAATAGATGGAAAATTTATAAATAATCTCAGTTACGCGGATGACATGGTCCTGCTGAGCCCATCCATTAGCGCGCTTCGTAAATTAGTGAAAGTATGTGAATTATATGCTGAATCACATGGACTTTCATATAACACTAAAAAA
Source organism: Hypsopygia costalis (assembly GCA_937001555.2). NCBI lineage: Eukaryota > Metazoa > Arthropoda > Insecta > Lepidoptera > Pyralidae > Hypsopygia > Hypsopygia costalis. The sequence continues at coordinate 21,122,574 of OW443338.2, read as the reverse complement.
AGTGAGTTGTTGGTCTTCCAGTGCAAGGGAAAACCCTTGCAAGTAGATAGTATTCCCTCTGTGACTCTTAATGGTGTACCACTTAGAAGGGTTACACAATTTAAATACCTAGGACATCTAGTCACAGAGGACTTATCTGATAATGCGGATATAGAACGAGAACGGAGGGCGCTGGCGGTTCGCAGCAATATGTTAGCTCGCAGGTTTGCGCGTTGCAGTAACGACGTTAAAATTACATTATTTAAATCATACTGCCAAAATTTCTACACGTGCAGCCTATGGGTGAGATATACGCTGGGAGCCTACAGCGCTCTCCGTGTTCAGTATAATAATGGTTTCAGGATGCTGATGGGGCTTCCGCGTTTCTGTAGCGCGTCTCAAATGTTTGCAGAGGCACGGGTGGATGACTTCTTTGCAATCATCAGAAAAAGGGCTGCATCCATGCTGACCAGGATGCGCGGGAGCCCTAACAGCGTTCTGAAACTATTGTCTGAAAAATTGGAAAACCCATTTGTTGAGCATTGGGTGCGAAATCATCTTCGCACTCAAGGCTCAAAATCGCCGAGGCCGGGCTCACATTGAAGTCTCTCCCCACTGTATAGTTATAGTTACTAACATAGTCTGTAAGTTTCTTTGTCACTAACATTATGGATTGTAAATACAGTGTAAATCTGAAATAAATACATATATATATATATATATATATATATATATATATATATATATATATATATATATATAAATTAATTTAGGATAATCATGGGTTAATGTATTGCATGATTATCCTACTGTTGGGAAACGAGCCTTCCCTCCTGTAGTGTGAATACCCCTTTATGTATCATTAGTTCATTACTACATATATTAATCGAATATTATCTTAATAAAATAACTTATACTCGAGACTCAGTGTTTGCATCATCTCCCAAACTTACATGGCGACCCTGCCAGGTTTTTTTTTTTCGCTATGAGGGGCGTGTAGTGTTAATACCCCTTTATGTATCATTAGTTCATTACTACATATATTAATCGATTATTATCTTAATAAAATCACTTATCCTCGAGACTCAGTGTTTTCATCATCTCCCAACCTTACACTCCATCGAAGGGGTATGGCGTATAGACTGTCATCTAATGAACAACAGCCGGGATCGGTAGCTTAACATGCCTTCCGAAGCAAGGAGGAGCTCGAGATAAATAAACCCATCCATGGACAGGCTACGGCCGAAATTGCTTAACTTGCGTGTTCAATTAGACTGACACACGCAACGACGTCTCCGAGCTCCTTCGCAGCAGTTTTGTTCAGACTTAGATAAACATCAGTGACGTGAATGCTGCGAATGAGGCGAGAAATCAATAATGCAAAAGAGGCTAAGTTTCAAAGTCTACCTTTGCAAAACGTCTGGAACTTTCAATAAATTTCCACAGTCAATTATCCTCGAAATGAAACCCCTTTTAATAGATATTCGCCAAAAATATACTAGTAACCACATAACTACAGTAAAATATAGAACAGTATAACGCATTCGTCGAAGCACTCCGTGACAAGCAAGACACATGCCGTGCCGTCTGCTACAGGAACAGTTAATTCGACGCCACACACATTACCTATTTAGGGTGTACGCAGATGTAGGTACGTATTTATTTAGGAAGAGAGTACGTATTTATACGTATACGAGTTACGTATTTATACGTACGTATTTCATAAACGTATGTATGTAGGAGTTCACGATACGGTATTTATACGGAAGTGTCTCCACACAGCGAAATAACAAATTCCTTAATGGTTGTTGTTTCTTGCGGTGAGTGAGGTTACCAGGAAGAAATTGCTGCGTTGGCATCGGGGGTGACGGTACGCGAGCGATAGCCGCGGTAACCGCTTAACATCAGGCAGGTAGTATAAAAAATATATGTAATGATCGTGTAATGGTACCAGTAATACGTCTGATTGATGTAATAAAATCCCGATTTTCAAGTCCAGCTTAGAATCATGTAGCAATGTAATAAATAAATATCTCTGGACAACTTACACACGGCCAGCTATTCCAAAACTAAGCAAAGCATGTACTATGGGTACTACATAGATAACTGATATTATATTTAAATACATTTTTTTAAATACATACATATAATACATAGAAAACACCCAGACCAAGACAAACAGTTCTTGCACACAAATATTTGTCTTGACCCGCAACCTCGGAGTCAAAGTGGCCATTGCTAACCATTCGACCACCGAGCTTGTCAAGTAATGGGTGTATGTGACTGCATGAATTTCGCACGCTAGAGAGTTTATGATTAAGGAGTTGATATACTGTTTTCACGTCTACTGTGCAAGTCCATCGGGATAGAATTGACCTTCGGAACTCATAATTGCTTCCATAAAACTACTGAACAACTTTTCCGCTCCATCAATTATAAATACAAATGTTTGTAGCAATAGATTAGCTGTCTATTATACGTGTTCTTAGTGTCTATCATTATTTTTATCGATTACAAATTATGTCCAAGGGTTCTCTTTGAATGAATCATTCATGTGAATACCTACATACGTCACCAACTGGGTATAAGTGTTGCCTAGTGCTTGTCTGCTTTAATTTCGTTTATTTTACTCACTTTTTTTATACTACGTCGGGTGGCAGATAAGCATACGGCCCGCCTGATATGAAGCGGTTACCGCAGCCATAATAACGCTCGCAACACAAAATATCGCTCTCGCGCCGCCACCCCCGCTGCCAACATAGCATCTCCTTCCTTTCTGGTAACCTCACTCACTCGCAAGAACACAACAACCCTCAAGGGAATTGTTTTTAGCTGCGGTATTCTGTGAGGTGGAGGTATATTACCACTTACATCCCAAAATAACTGACTAGTTCCTTTCTACCCTCGGCCTTCGCCCTGTGTGAACAGATTACAAGTATAAAAGTTTTATTAAATATGCCAATTTTTTTTTTAAATATGCCAAAGGGTTTTTCTTCGTCGAATTTAATCAGGAATGATGAAATTCGCAGATGTTTGAAGAAGGTTCTAGATTGGAGGCTGCGAGTGGGGCGATGAAGCATTTAACGCCGTCCTCCAACATGTATAGAAGCCTAAAAAAAGCGACAAGAATTGATGGGAGGCATATGATCGTATTTGTTGGAAAGCATTGGGGAAGACCAATATCCAGCAGTGGGTAGACAAAGGCTTATGATAATGAGTTTTAACTGGTACAATATGGGCTGGTAGCCCTTTATTTTATGCCGCCATGTTTTATTTACATATTAATTTGCTGTCCTAATTGTTGTCCTATATCATTCGGGCTGTCATGCCAGACAAATCCAATGAAACATAAATATTTAAAATCCAACCAACCGTTTAGAAGTTATTTCGAAAAAAAAAACATACAAACATTCACCCTCAAAATATTCACTTATTTTTTTTACGCAAACGAATTAAAATTGTTACCTTGATGAACTCGAATCCTCAAAGCAGATTCACGTTGAAATAATTTGTTTTATAATTATTACATTATGAATATTGTAATAGAGTTGCTAATCGCCCGTCCTGAATTTTGTAACCTGTGAAACGTGTAGGAGGTATATTATACGCCTACCTGCCATCATCATTTGTGTTATCCTCCCATTAGCTAGGAAAACAGAGTGCCTGAATTTAATAATAATATTAAAAAGGCTACTGCGTCATCATAGTTGAACGTCTTACTGTATTCGCACGATTTTCCATTATAAAATAAGTTTCTTAGAATAGAACCTTCGACGTAATTAATATTTGATTAATCCGAGCTGTGATTAGGATAATAATAATAATAAATCCTTATTTCCTCTCACAATAAAAGGCCTATAAACTAAACTTAACTTTCTAAACATTTCGTTTTCATAAATGCTAAGCCATTTTAAGTGAGAGGCCTGCGTGCATGAGCCTGAAGTACGTTAGTACTATTACTTATACTGTGCCTGAAGTAAGTTTTGGAAAAAAAAACTTATGTTACAGGTCACCAGGCTCCTTCCTTAGGATCCAGGCGTCCAAGCGAGATCTTAGAATTAAGTGTGTGTTGTTTTTGATATGCCTGTGTGTGTGTGTGTGTGTGTGTGTGTGTGTGTGTATGTGTCTGAGTGATTATGTGCTTCCATAGAATTATTATAACAATGCTATTAAAATTACTTATTATGCGTAGGTACTATTTTCTTCTATAATTCTTTTTCTTATCGTGCTGCACGTTATGGTATCAACTACCCTCTCATATTGTCATCAATTTATGTATATGTGTGTACGTACACACATTTATATAAATGACACTATACATATTTGTATTATATATTTTATGTATATTTATAGATATGTTGTTTAGACCAGTGTTCCGCAAACTTTTTGTGTTTACATCTAGGAAAAATACTCGAAACTATCTATCTATCTAAATAAAATTTTTGGAGGTACACCATAAATGAAAATTTGTGTAAGTATTTTTCTTCCGTCCGTTTACTTAGCTTTATGAAATGACGTTATTTTTCCGAGGCTCACCAGCTAATGACCACGGTACACCAGTGTGCCGCGGCAATCACTTTGCGGAACACTGGTTTAGACTATGCAAAAGTAAACAGTATACGAATAACATTATATTCGTATTTTATCATTTTACATTATATTATTATTTTACAAATCATTCCACATCACAGGTCAGCTGAAAGAGATCTCTTAAAGAGATAAGCTGGCCTTTGCATAATTATATTATGTATAGTATATTTACTGTATAATTTATATACAACAAAGAAAATATATAAAATTATACTAATCTTTCAAGTAAATTTGAAAATCAAAATATAACGATACCGTGATTCTTATTACTCAAGTTCCCTAGTTATTTTTGTGTCGACGGGCGATAGACAAGCATACGGCCCGCTTGATGTGAAGCGGTTACCGTAACCATATTAACGCTCACAACATAAAATATCGCTCACGCACCGCCACCCCCGTTGCCAACGCAGCATCTCCTATCTTTCTGGTGACCTCACTCACTCGCAGGAACATAACAACCCTCAAAGGAATTGTTATTTGGCTGCGGTATTTTGTGAGGTGGAGTTACATTCCCCAGTCGGGGGTAGACAATTACGCTCCCTACCTCTCTTTTCGTCAGAGCTTCGTTTGTCAGTTAGCAGGGTGCACCGCGTGCAGGTGAAGTTGGCTTTGGTTCAAAGATGGTGATGAACCATTTACACCCCAAAGTCTGTTGCCAGTTATGACATACGCCACATAGACTAAGGATACTCACATAGTGAAGGGGAGACCTTACTATGGGTCTCATTCTAAAACTCAAGATTGCGCAGCGTGCGACGAATAGGAATGTGGTTGAACTTGTAAAATGTTTGACAGACTATGCGTCAGTAAATGACATAAATAAATAATAACTAAGTAAATAAACATTTTGGACAATTTACACAGCGCCATCTAGTCCCAAATTAAAGCTTGTGTTATGGGTACTAGACAACTGATAAATGTACTTAAATACATTTTTTTTTGTAAATACATACTTATGATACATAGAAAACACCCAGACTAAGACAATCAGACATGTACATGTCTGATTGTCTTGGTCTGAATGTACATGCACAGAAATGTTTGTCTAGCGCGGGAATCGAACCCGTGACCTCGGAGTCAAAGTGGCCATTGCTAACCATTCGACCACCGAGCTCGTCAAATGATATGTCCGTCATGCTCCGTCATTATACCTACCGATATGCCATATCCACAGGTACAGTTTGTCGAAACTTTCAAAGGTACTATCCATTTAATATATGCGTTGGAAGATATATGTAGGTCAGAATGGCATCTGCCCATGAACACTTGTCGAACGTCGCACCACCCGCCAGCGGCTTCATTTCCTCTCGCCTTTGCCGACAACCTTCGCCCAACATCCGCCACACGTAACTCTGTGGACTAAATTGATAGGTAATTCAAATACTATTTCGTATTTATAGTACCTTTGAAATAACACTTTTCTGTTGATAGTATATTACTAGAAGTAGATACACCCAATAGATACAACAATCAATACCCAAAAAACGTCCTCACATATCCCATTGAATATTTTGATGCGATAATTTTAATAAAAAAAACCGACTCTAAACAATACTCTACATTTACGTAATGTAGATACAGGCTGATGATAAATAAAATATGCCAATCTGGAAGTATACTCTTTCAAATAAAAAAAGTTTTTTCTAATCGGTTTCTAAATAACGGACTAATGAAATAACAAACCTAACAAGGCTGCTGGTGACGATGATGATCATAAAAACAATATGGGAAGTATACTCTTTCAAATAAAAAAGTTTTTTCAAATCGGTTTAACAATATTATCAATCACGGTATATTAAGTAACAAACATTAAAAAAAAATACAGGCGAATTGAGAACCTCCTCCTTTTTTAGAGTCAGGTAAAAAATAGGTCTTATGATTTAGTTTTGGACAAAAATTTTCAGGATAGTCGTTGGAGCTCCAGTGTCTCTACAGCTAAGCTAAACACATGCATCATAAATCTAAAACTGAAGTTTGATATTTGCGATAAAAAAATCCGATGGTAATCGGCTTCTGCTTAGCCGGTATCCGATCGGCGGCCCTACCGCCGAAGTTGAAGCCGATTACGATCGAATATTTTGATTCCTAAAATAGATCTTAGCTTAAAGTTAATGACAAATTTCATCAGCTTAGTCAGTAGAGCTCTCGGGTCTCTACCAGCTAAGCTTTTTAACACAATGATCACCAATGTAGGCTGAAGATTTATTTTCGCAATCAAAAAAACCATCTATCCATGGTAATCGGCTTCAACTTCGGCGGTAGGGCCCCAGGGCACTACCGCCGAAGTTGATTACCATCGAATATGAGTCCCAAAAATAGGTCTCAGTTTTAAGTTATTGATAAACATTTTTAACTTTGTCGGTAGAGGTAGTAACTTGCGCGCTTTAGTTACCTACCGCCCGGCCGAAGCGGTCTCGGGCCGTTTGCGGACCAAATTCAGGCCCTACGATTGCTGTGGGATTGCGCGGTGCGAAGCAATCACAACTGTACGCTTGAGCATTTAGGCACATTTTAGCATGCAGCGGTTGCTGACGCGACGGAGTAGGCTATTATAGCAGTAGGTATTGGAAATTTTCTACTGAGTGAAGTATCTGTTACGTAGTAACTATTATGTAATCTGTGGCTGAAGCTGGTTACCATCGGATTTTTTTGAATGCGAAATTTAAACTACTACTATGATGGTTGGTAATTATGTTTAGCTCAGCTGGTAGAAACCCTAGAGCTCTATATACTAAGCTAAAGATCATCATCATCAGGTCCATTTTAGTCTCCTCTACAGGAGCACGACCCTCTCTCGTCCGTCCTAGACGGAAGGAGGATTTGGCCTACACTCCCCACGCTGGCCAAACGGGTCGGGGAGGCCTGATCGATATTTGATAATGTATTTCCCTTAGTCGCCTTGTACGACATCCACGGGAAGAAACGGGGTGATTCTATTCTAGTCTGCCGGAAACCACACGGTCATCAACAAGCTAAATATGTTTGTCAATATTTTATGGAATCAAAAAATCCGGTGGTCGGAATCGGAAATCGGCTTCAGCTTCGGCGGTAGGGCCCCTGATCCCAAATGACGATCTGGAACTACTTTTATGACATAAGAACTAGTCTGAATTGTAAATCTTCTACTGAAAGCGTGAGGGCAAATTTATAATGCATGTTATTAAATTATAATATTGGTCATAATTAAGTAATATTTATTTCATCTTCTGTCAACCGCGGACATTTTGTTTAGTTATAAATATTAAAAAAAATGGAAAAATTCTCCTCCTCCCCCTAATTATTTAAATAATAATAATTTTGTTTAGTTTTTGTACGTCATTGTGCACCTAGTTCTATATTAATGATCGAAGATTGTAGTAGTAGGTATTTTTTTTATTGTTCTTTATTGATATTTATTACAGTCTACAGACCCCGGGGTCCGTACCTTTTATTAACAATGTTCTATTTTTAGGGTTCCGTACCTCAAAAGGAAAAACGGAACCCTTATAAGATCACTTTGTTGTCCATCTGTCTGTCTGTCTGTCTGTCAAGAATTTCTATGTCGAGAATGCGTGGAGGTATCAAGCTGAAATTTGAACTGTATACTCAGGTCTACGGTCCCATGAAGTTGTAAAAAAATCAAACTGCTAAATTTACGTAGAAAAAAGTTACGGCCGTTTATTCAGCAAAAAACGCATATTTCGACACACTCAAGGGAATCAAAACCTATATATATATATTCCCGTTGACCTAGAACTATGAAATTTGGCAAGTAACATCGTTATAGACTACAAGTACAGGAATAAATCTCAAAACTATACATTTGTAAATAGATCTTAAAAAATACGGGGTCTATATTTTTTATAGGGTGTCGAAATTTCAAATTGAAACTACTAGTTCAACTGGGGTATCATATGAAAGGGCTTGATGTACACATTGCAAAATATATTTTATTTATTTTTTCGACGCATTATTTCTTATTTATAATGAAAAATATCAAATTTAATAATGATACTCGTACTACGTACGGAACCCTCGGTGGGCGAGTCCGACTCGCACTTGTCCGGTTTTTATTTTATAATATTCTTACAATTAATAAATTGCACGTCGCTATTAAAATTTGAATAAAATAAATATTTTGAAAAGCAATAAACATAATATTTTGGTTATAACATGTTGTTTTTTTAAGTTACGCAAAACTTTTAGTGTGACCTACGTATAACGAGGTAACTCCCAAACTTCGGATCGTCACACAGAATACCAATTCACACTTCACACATATCTACAAAAAAACTGCAAGTTTATAAAGGATTTGTGCCTAGTTTTGTCAAATCCAGTAGTGCAAAATCCAGATAAAAATACGAGCGTTAGTTCATAAAACGATAAAGCTGTCAGAATTCGAGAAATTTAAGTTCAACATGATATTGCTCGACTGCGAGCCACCGTGGCATGATGAAATGAAAATAGATTCCATTCAACGGGCGAAAAACGGGCACATTGAGGTGCATACGGTCCGTATTCAGCTTGTGTTTCATGCCAGTTAGCACTTCACCACACTTCACGTTTAAATTTAGTTCTGTTTTAGGTATTAAGACCCATAGTACATCGATCCATAGTAACTAATGTAAAAGTAATAATTAATAGGTACTGTATTGCGAAAATAGCGGCTCTTTCGAAAAAAAAAAAAACCGGCCAAGTGCGAGTCAGACTCGCGCACGAATGGTTCCGTACCATTATAAATATATATAAAAACGGCAAAAAAATCACGTTTGTCATATGAGCCCTTTAAATATTTGTTTTATTTTAATCTAATTATTTATTTTTAAAGTGAAGTATATAACTAAATAATCTGTGAATATTTCAAGCGTCTACCTGTCGCCGTTATCTATATCGAGCAAAAAAATCACGTTTGTTGTATGGGGGCCCCCTTAAATATTTATTTTATTCAAATTTTTAATATTTGTTGTTATAGGGGGGGGGGGCAACAGGCAATTCATCATCTGTGAAAATTTCAACTGTCTAACTATCACGGTTCATGAGATACAGCCTGGTGTCAGACGGACGGACGGACAGCGGAGTCTCAGTAATAGGGTCCGTTTTACCCTTTGGGTACGGAACCCTAAAACTATCTCAAAATGGCAGCGCTTCCCCCTCCCCCGCACGCGATGTTCCACAGTTCCATAGTCCTTACTGTTGTAATAAATTCTTTGATCCTTCATGTGGTACGATGTTCCAGTGGTATGATTGAATTTTGGATAGAGGTGATAGATTCGTAGCTGCAACACCAAATTGTATCCCCCGATTTTGTTATCATTCGTTACTGGCTTCCGGTAACCTGCAGTTGAGCTGCGTGGCTCTAAACCCATCCCAGCAGTGGGGTAAATAATAGTTGATGACGACTATTAAAATGAAACACTTTTGTTCTTGTTGTATTATTGCACTAATTACGGTGAATTTCGTCTATTTTGATAATAAATAATAATTCCGCAGTCCGCAGGGCAGCTTGTGTGGCGAGCTGTTGTGTCAGTAGCGACACCACGGACCCGAGTCTCCAGAGAGTCGGTCAGGGCCTTCGTATCCGACGCGTCTTCATCGGTCGGAGTGTAAACACAAGAAGGCCCGCAGGACTCTCAGCTCTGGCTTGCCTTCATTGGCCGTCCAGAGAGGAGCCGCTAGAGCTATATGCTCCAGGGGTGGAAGTGTTAAAGGGCATCACGCCGCGAGTAACTTCGGAGAAAGCGCAGCACACCTCTCAACATCCCTGAGTCACTCACACCGGTGTTGCCCCCGGCCGTTTTCCTGGCATTTCGGGGGCCCACCTAGTGAGTGGCAAGCCACCGCCTGCCGCAAATAACTAGCAATAAAAGCAGTTATGGCAGGCGTCCGTCCCTCTTCTGTAATAGCCCGGTATTAAGTTCACCCAGACCTCATCTCCATAGCCCATTTATTTTCCATCACACTTCTCAATAGTCTCAACGCCTGCCGAGACCTGCTCATGGGTATGTCGTTCCATTTACATATCCTGGAGCGGGTCACGGCGGGCGTACAACATTACATCAAACTTCTCAAAGGGGCCTCTACGCGTTGGATCTATATCCCCGCGCATGCCTATCAAATGACCGGGCTTGACCCGTGATTAAAAAGAGATAAATATTGTCAGACAAATTACACAGCGCCATCTAGCTCCAAAATAAGCAGAGCTTGTGTTATGGGTACTAGACAACTGATAAATGTACTTAAATACATTATTCCTACTAATATTATTAATGTGAATGTGAGTTTATTCGTTACGCTTTCACGCAAGGGCGGATTTAGATTTGGCGCCAGGGGGGTCAGATAGTTGTGGTCAAGTCACTTCAAGTTATTAATTTAATTTTGATAATAATAGAGACAGGTAAAAAGTTGGTATTTTATTATTATATGTGTATGTATGTACTGTACTTAATCTACATTGAGACAAAAAATGTATAAAAACATTAAGTTTAACAATTGTAATTAGTGGTCCATATTAGATAGGGTTGCCAACTATACTGTTAAAAACAGTATTATACTGTTTTTTACTACATTATACTGTTTACTGTTGAACAAAAATAAAGTATACAAAATACTGTTTTCAGTATCTGATGCTTAACACTAGGGTTAGACTTAGACGCTCATACATTTTTTTTTAATTTACTCATTAATTATAACTATTATTTTAATAAAAATTGAGCTCCTTGAGATTGAGATGAGATTTAATTTTAGATATAATTGTAGTGAGGTGTATTTCATATTTAAAAAAACCTGTAAATTAAAAAGTAGTGTGAGAAGCTCTAAAAAAACCGGACAAGTGCGAGTCGAACTCGCCCACCGAGGGTTCCGTACGTAGTGTCATTATTAAATTTGATATTTTTCATTATAAATAAGAAATAATGCGTCGAAAAAAACAAATAAAATATATTTTGCAATGTGTACATCAAGCCCTTTCATATGATACCCCATTTGAACTAGTAGTTTCAATTTGAAATTTCGACACCCTATAAAAATTTTAGACCCCCTATTTTTTAAGATCTATTTACAAATGTATAGTTTTGAGATTTATTCCTGTACTTGTAGTCTATAACGATGTTACTTGCCAAATTTCATAGTTCTAGGTCAACGGGAAGTACCCAATAGGTTTTGATTCCCTTGAGTGTGTCGAAATATGCGTTTTTTGCTGAATAAACGGCCGTAACTTTTTTCTACGTAAACTTCGCAGTTTGATTTTTTTTAACTTCATGGGACCGTAGACCTGAGTATACAGTTCAAATTTCAGCTTGATACCTCCACGCATTCTCGACATAGAAATTCTTGACAGACAGACAGACAGACAGACGGACAACAAAGTGATCTTATAAGGGTTCCGTTTTTCCTTTTGAGGTTCGGAACCCTAAAAATATGTATTTAAACCATTAAATAAATAAAATACTGTTCATTTTTCTAAAATACTGTTTAATATTCTTGTCAGACCTAAATATACTTTATTTTTTGGAAAAAAAGTTGGCAACCCTAATATTAGAGGTCGTGGACCCAGCCCAGGGGAGGTTCATGACCCCCATGACCCTCCCCCTGGATCCGCCCTTGCTTTCACGCTGAAACTACTCAACCGATCATCACGAAACTTTGTACACATATTCTCAAAGACATAGGACATACTTTACATACTTTACATACTTTTTATTACAAAAAAAGTAAACGCGGTCGAACTCGCGGGTGAAAGCTAGTATATAGTCTAATTACTGTTTAAATATCGAATACCTATGTAATGAGTTGTTTTGGAAAAGCTAATTTAGGAGTTCTAAAACAACAAGATGGAATAATTACAAAAAGAAATGTAATTACGTCTAGTATACAACCTACGCGTACGCCATTAATAATATAATCCGTTGCCAGTCTAAAATGTACCTAATTAATGCTGGTTCATTATACTTTCTTGTCTTGTCTTCTTTTTTTATATAGGTACATACTTTGATGTATTTTTACCGAGCATTAGTACAATTTGAATTACACTTGACATTGATTATATCCTGAGGAAGAACATAGTATGTGCTTTGATAACCGACATATATGTAGGCGAAACCGCGGGTACAGATGGGTAATATATTGAATGTATCTATAACTATATATTTTTTTTTATACTACGTCTGGTTAGACAAGCATACGGCCCGCCTGATTGAACCGGTTACCGTAGCCATATTAACGCTCGCAACATAAAATATCGCTCGCGCGCCGCCGCCCCCGCTACCAACGCAGCATCTCCTTCCTATATCCGGTAGAATAGTTGGGGTGTAAGTGGTTCATCAACATCTTTGAACCAAAGCCAACTTCACCTGCACGCGGTGCACCCTGCTGACTGACAAACGAAGCTCTGGCGAAAAGAGAGGTAGAGAGCGTAATTGTAAGCTACCCGACTGGGGAATGTACCTCCACCTCACAGAATACCGCAGCCAAATAACAATTCCCCTGAGGGTTGTTGTGTTCCTGCGAGTGAGTGGGGTCACCAGAAGGAAAGGAAGGAGATGCTGCGTTGGCAGCGGGGGTGGCGGCGCGCGAGCAATATTTTATGTTGCAAGCGTTAATATGGCTACAGTAACCGCTTCATATTAGGCGGGCCGTATGCTTGTCTGCCACCCGAAGTAGTATATAAAAAAAAAAAAAAAAAAAAACACGTTAGAGAAATAAAAATTGGTTAAATGATTTTCGATTTCAAACCCTGTTGCGCCTTTAAAAGCAAATCACCATCGTACTAATAACAATAAAAAATTTATTTCTTTTATATGCCGCAATAAAACCCTAATTCCCTAAACCCGCAACATTTATTATTATTATATTGCCCCGAAAATTTGACGGTCAAAGGACATGGTGATTGGGTAAATCAGGAAGATTCTCAATTTGCATGACTCTCATATTCGTATGTTCCCATTTGGGGGTAGCGTAACGCTTAAACGTAACCCCCAAATGATTTTTATATGTACTAAATGTGCCCACGGAACCGGCCGCGTACAATTCAATTTATTGCAGCTGCAATAAAAACTATTTAGTTTCATGACGTATTAGGGGAATGGTAGATACGTTTATTATGTTACTATGTTACGTTTATTATGTTATACGCTTCCTTTCAATAACTGTAAGGTTGGCTGGTAGAGATCTCTATTAGGGTTATTAGATCTTCTCTTATTTAAAATTCTTAAAAATATAGATAATACCTATGTATTGGTATCTATATTTTTAAGAATTTTATTACATATTGTTATTACACATTAAAGAATTTACAAACAAACAAAGGCTTCGTACAATTTTCCAATCATTAATCTATACTCCAACACTTAGTGCAATTAAAGGATGAGAAATGTAATGAATAAGTGCATTTTTACATGAGAGGGGGGGAGGGGAGGGCGCAAACGAGCATGTGGGTCACCTGATAGAATCACCACCGCCCATGGGGATCATAAACACCAAGGGGTCGCCGATCCACCGCCAGCTCTTCTCATTCCTTGACTCTTTCCTTTCTTTCTGGTGACCCCTATTATTCTCAGGTACACAACAACCCTCAAGGGAATTGTTATTTAGCAGCGCTATTCTGTGAGGTTATAGGTACTTCTGCAGTCGAACAGCATCTCTTTCTCTTGTTAAAAAAAATTGGTTGTCTGTAAAGTCGGTTTACGGACGATAATTTTATGTGATAACGTCGAAACATAGGCCGATCGTGCCTCTCTATCGCTTGTTCTGCGCTCTCTCTTGCACGCTCGGCTCAGGCGGAACGTGACAATGAGTCATGCTTTTCCTTGCGTGCAGCCGCCGCCGTTCATCGAACGCTATAACGTCAAAATATATTCACTATATAATCGCATGATATATTTTTTCTTACTGCTATTTAAGCAAGCCAGCTGTATTGTATAGTAAGAGTATGTATGGGGTGTAAGTAGTTCATCAACATCTTTGAACTAAAGCCAACTTCACCTGCGCGCGGTGCACCCTGCTGACTGACAAACGAAGCTCTGGCGAAAAGAGAGGTAGGGAGCGTGATTGTAAGCTACCCGACTGGGGAATGTACCTCCACCTCACAGAATACCGCAGCCAAATAACGGTTCCCTTGAGGGCTGTTGTGTTCCTGCGAGTGAGTGAGGTCACCAGAAAGGAAGGAGATGCTGCGATGGCAGCGGGGGTGGCGGCACGCGAGCGATATTTTATGTTGCGAGCGTTAATATGGCTACGGTAACCGCTTCACATCAGGCGGGACGTATGCTTGTCTGCTACCCGACGTAGTATAAAAAAAAAAAAAAAAAGTATGAAGGGGATGCAAAGAAATAATTGCAAACTTGTTTACTTCACTACTAATTCCCTAAAGACTGGATACATTAGCACTTGTGTAGCCTTAGATACTTCTCGGAGAACAAAGGAGTTGTTACGTCACGTACAAGTGTTTTAGTGCGATGTAGGTACTGCATTGTACCTACATGAAGAACTACTTTCATTAAAAAGTTGGAAGAATAGGAAGCTCGAACGAGGGATAAACATTTTTACTTACGAAATATTCGCTTAGGAAACACCTCTATCATTAATTTATTATAATCATAATTACTGCGAAAGAAAAATCTATATAAACATAATACTTACTATGCAATTAAAATAGGGACTTAATTTTTACCAATAGGCTTACTTCTGTACTTACTAATATCTTTATATAGATCAGATGATAATATCTTGTTATGTTTGGGGTGTAAGTGGTTCTCATAAATCTTTGAACAAATGCTAACCTCACCAGCACGTGGTGCATCCTCGATGACGACGACATCGACATTAACCCATGATTATTCCACTGTTGGGATACGGGTCTTTTTTTTTATATTTATACTACGTCGAGTGGCAGACAAGCATGCGGCTCGCTTGATGTGAAGCGGTTACCGTAGCTATTTTAACGCTCGCAACAAAAACGCGCCGCCACCCCCGCTGCCAACGCAGCATCACCTTACTTTCTGGTGACCTCACTCACTCGCAGGAACACAACATCCCTTAAGGGAATTTTTATTTGGCTGCGGTAATCTGTGAGGTGGAGGTATATTCCCCAGTCGGGTAGCTTACAATTACGTTCCCTACCTCTCTTTTCGCGAGAGCTTCGTTTGTCAGTCAGCAGGGTGCACCGCGTGCAGGTGAAGTTGGCTTTTGTTCAAAGATGTTGTTGAACCACCTACACCCCAATAAATACAATTAAAATAGGACCTTATTATTACCATTAGGCTTACTTCTGTAGTTACTAATACATATCTTTATATAGAACTGAAGTTAATACCTATCATGTTATTTTTGGGGTGTAAGTGGTTCATATAAATCTTTTAACTAAAGCCAACCTCACCAGTATGTGGTGGAGCCTCGACGACGACGACATCGACATCAACCCATGATTATCCCACTGTTGGGATACGGGATTCCCTTCAATCGAAGGAGTTTAGAGTGTACTCCACCACGTTACTCAACACCAGTTGCTCAACTGCGTTATATTAATTGAATTTTCACATGGAATTTGAATTAATTGATTCAGAAGGTAGACGATTAATGGCGCCTTCAATAATAACGAAGATATTTCCTCAGAAAAACATAAATATTGTGCCTACATAAGTTGGTAAGCGAGAGGCTGGTTCAGAGGAAATATGAGCAAGATACTAATTGATAGATCGCAAGAAATCAACAACAATCTTATTGGGATTTTGTGAGAAGACTTAATGTTCGTAGTGTAAGTAGAAACAGTATATTTAATTTGTTGCTTAATTTTTTGATATTCATTTATTGCTCAATTAATGACAGATGACATGAAGACAAGACATTAGAGGCACGAAGGCTACATATTTTTTAGCTTTACGGCTCTGGAATCAATGTCCTTTTAACAAAGTCTTTGTATTATTTCTTTATCTTATTCCACAGACATTCAATTAATTGAATGTCTGTGTCCTATTCCCGGCTTCAGGGACAGATGCCGAAAAATATCGTCAGGAATCTTTATGTTCCTTCATTACTTGTACTAAGTCAGCAGTAAAACAGATACCTGGTGCAATTTTTTTTGCTGTTTTGTACGACTTCTTGGAATGACTCGGCTGCCCCGATTCAAACATTTTTAATCAAAGAATCTACTAATTTAATGCTGTCAAATGACTACTTGCACTACTACATGACTAATACATGATCCCTATTGTAAATCAATATATTATAGGTACATTAAATTATCAAAATTTGTTTATAAGCATTACCGCGCACACCAAGTTCGCGCCAAAAAGTCTGCTACGGACTAAGATTTAAAATTGAGGAATGCCATACGACATTTTGTATATAGATGGGCCATAGACGGATATCACGATAGTATAAATTGGTTACACAAAGTAAAGCTCTTAGATACTATACCTATAAAATGTATAGTATATAGCCGTGATATTTGCAGTAAGCAAAGAAAGAAAGAAAAATTGACCCACAGGAAGGCATTTTATTTATTACTTTCTTTAATATTTGATTTAGGTTAGTACTTATCTAGCCGTAACGGTAAATGGCCCAGGACTGAATTAATGCCGGGCAATTACCTTGCTTCCTTCTTGCTTCATAGAACTTTCTTTGCTGATAGAACGCGTTTATAATAATAATAATAACATTACATCAAACTTCTCAAAGGGGCCTCTGCGCGTTGGATCCATATCCCCGCGCACGCCTATCAAATGACCGGGCTTGACCCGTGATTTAAGAGAGATAATAATAATATGTAAAATCATCTTAGGGAATGCCACATTTTATATACACTATACAGTTGCAATTAACATATGGATCCTCGGATACTTCTCCTCCTGAATGTCAAGGAAGATCACCCTTAAGGTGTTCACGGACACTATTACTTTTATTTCACATAAATCTACAAAAGCGAGGCAGAAAAATAATAATATTCTTCTCTGCCATTTGCATTCACAATGCCCTAATTGAGACCATATTGTAACTACACTGGGCCGCAATGAAAGCGGGTCGGTAACAAAAACATCAATTTTTGAATTTATTTATGGTTTTACAATCACCAAAAAAAAAATAAAAAAAATTTACTTCTGCCTATATTTGTAAGGAACTTTAATTTAGTCTTTATTTCATTAAGCTAGTTTCAATATTTTGGATTTTATTGACGTTTTTGTTACCGACCCGCTTTCATTGCGGCCCAGTTTATGTTCATCGTGTTATTTATTTGGGCTATATTGTCCATGTTCAGCAGAGTATAGTTTTGCCAAGTGTTGTGAAGTTATCCAGTATAAGTCGATGGGATCGTTACCAGACCTGTTGAGTCAGCCCGAAATGTACACCTTTTGTGCGCTACGATGAAGCGTGTTGTCGATTTAAACCACGTCTTAGTTGGATTTATGTCTTGATATTAACAAATATTATCAAAATATTTCATATAATTTTCTAGTCCATTAAAATATGCTACATATTTTGTCTGTATGTCAATAAGTTCAAATTTGTTATAGTCTATGCGTCGTCGTCATGCGTACAAGCAGCCAGTCTTGGAACTTTGTGCAGGCCGCGACATACCGATCTCCAGTAAGGAAGGCTAATACCAAACCCCGGCCACTCCATACAAAAATGGCGCTTTTGCATGTAGTAACCAAATTACGTCTGTACACGTGCCTATGTTTGAGTGACGTTCTCTAGGGTTGACATTATTCAATTATTAGTCGGACATGTAAGGGGGTGTAAGTGGTTCATCAACATCTTTGAACCAAAGTCAATCTCACCTGCACGGGGTACACCCTGCTGACTGACGAGACGAGGCTCTGACGAAAAGAGAGGTAGGACATAGAGTATCTTTTAAGCAGCCCGACTGACGAAGTACCACCACCTCACAGAATACCGCAGTCAAATAACTATTTCCTTGAGGGTTGTTGTGTTCCTGCGAGTGAGTGAGGTCACCAGAGAGGATGGAGTTGCTGCGTTGGCAGCGGGGATGGCAGCGCGCGAGCGATTTTTAATATTGCGAGCGTTAATATGGTTACGGTAACCGCTTCACATCAGGTGGGCGTAGTAAAAAAAAAAAACATAGTAATACACTACATGAGGAAAGAGAGACGAGAGGATGGCGTTGCTGCGTTGGCAGCGGGGATGGCAGCGCGCGAGCGATTCTAATATTGCGAACGTTAATATGGTTACGGTAACCGCTTCACATCAGTTGGGCGTAGTGAAGAAAAAAAAACATAGTAATACCACAGTATAAGTAATAGTACTAACGTACAGTATGGACACTCTCTGCCGCTCTCACTAGTCGACCTCACCTCCTCTATGGAACCGATTTGGAACCGTTCGCAATGGATGCAACGTCCTTCAAATTGACGTCGCTCGTATTTTATTCTCCATTCAGTTTAAAAGATGGAAGTTACTTGTGCAGTGGATGGATATCTCAACACATGGAAAATCAAAAAAATAAATTTATTCGATCCCTTTGGATGAAATAAAGTACAGATTTTTTTATTAATTACCTAAAAAGCATGCGGCAGCCATAGTTTCATCATAACTAATTCATGTCTGTCAAAGTAGGATACAAGATACAATTAATACGAGATGAGAAAAGGATAATGATATCCTTTTCTCATCTCGTATTGTATTAATTGTATATGTCTCAAAGAGCAAGTGAGTGCGCAGACGCGAAAGTGACGTTGCTGTCACTTGAGTTATGGTGGTTTATTGTTTACAATTTTCTTATTTACGAGTACATTTCAATGTTTATTGTGCGTGATCTCATGTGTGGTATTAGTTTTAAATTACGTTTGCTCCATGTGAATATGAAAATGAATCAAATCATTGCATTTATATGAATAAATGCATGCGCATTTATATGAATAGTAAAAAGCTACAATTAGTAAGAATGAAATGGTTTGACCATTACAATGAACCGGTGTTCGGAAGGCGAACATTTGATTTAGTGGTGATTAGAAAATATAAAATTTTGGGTAAGTTAGCAATGGCAATTATACAAGACGTTTTATAAATATTGGCTGAAGTCAGTGTAGTGTATTACCAAACCCCGGCCACTCCATACAAAAATGGCACTTTTGCATGTAGTAACCATATGACGTCTGTACACGTGCCTATGTTTGAGTGACGTTCTCTAGGGCTGACATTATTCAATTATTAGTCGGACATGTAAGGGGGTGTAAGTGGTTCATCAACAACTTTGAACCAAAGTCAATCTTACCTGCACGGGGTACAGCAAGTGGTCAAAACATTTCATTCTCATTAATTGTAGCTTTTTACTATTCATATAAATGCATGCGTAATGATTTGATTCATTTTCATATTCACATGGAACAAACGTAATTTAAAACTAATACCACACATGACATCACGCACAATAAACATTGAAATGTAAATAAGAAAATTGAAAATTTTAACAATAAACCACCATAACTCAAGTGACAGCAATGTCACTTCCGCGCATCTGCGCACTCACTTGCTCTTTGAGACATATAAATCTGCTATCCTTTTCTCATCTCGTATTAATTGTATCTTGTATCCTACTTTGACAGACATGAATTAGTTATGATGAAACTATGGCTGCCACATGCTTTTTAGGTCAATTTATTATTTAATAAAAAATCTGTACTTTATTTCATCCAAAGGGATCGAATAAATTTATTTTTTTGACTTTCCATGTGTTGAGACATCCATCCACTGCACAAGTAACTCCCATCTTTTAAACTGAATGGAGAATAAAATACAAGCGACGTCAATTTGTAGGACGCAGCATCCATTGCGAACGGTTCCAAATCGGTCTCATAGGGGAGGTGAGGTCGACTAGTGAGAGCGGCAGAGAGTGTCCATACTGTACGTTAGTACTATTACTTATACTGTGCTAATACTCAAGATGAGGAGCTGTTGTTCGGCCTGTAACATCAGTAAGTTCAGTTATCTCATTAACATATGGGCCACGAAGGGCTTGAATCGACCAGACTTTAGAAAGTCGAGCCTGATTGCTGCCTGAAGCTCCAAACGCAGAACGCTAAGCTTCTTGAGTGAGGCGACCATGGCGCGCCATAAAAAAAATGCATGCCACGTACTATCGGATCGGATTCGCAACGGCAAACGCTCTGGAGCTCGCGTCAGCAGAAACATGAGGGTCCGTCACGGCTGTGATTAGTATTTATCCACCTTGGAATTCCGACATCCGTAACTTTCTGTAATTCATGAAGACAAATTCGCCACTTTTCGAAATAACTTGTCTCAATCTCGTTGTCTTAGTGCACAAAAGGAAGCCAAGACGGTCTCAAACTGACATAGTAAGTTTATAGCACCTCGCCTTTTGTGGGTCTTTTGGCGCCAGATTTTATGTTATCGGGTACCTTTTGTTGCTTGACTAAGAACGTAACAGTTCTCATGCTTCTGAACTGTGACAAGGTGGAGTTTAGCCTGGAATTTAGTTCTAGTTGTGCTATACTTGTAGCAGCGGATATGCTCAGAGCTGTGTGCAAAATGTGATCTAGATGTAGGATGTGTGGACTGATGTTTGTGTGTGTATAATTGCTTAATTATTTGTCCCAACTCGCGCTGCGTGACCTCTATTACAGATGTACCATTTTGTGGAATTAAATTGTGCGACTAAATAAATGTTTATGTAAAGTTAGTTGTTTGATTTGGTGAATCGCGTCTAACTACGGGCCGTCAAAGTTTCGCATCATGATGAATGTTATGATTGTAGTTCAGGTTTGAAACTTTAAAGCCAGTATACTAAGTACTTAGTGATCATATTTCATAGTTATTACATAGCTTACTTCGAGACTAGTCCAATGATGGTATAATTTACAATTTGAACTTATTTCTTCGAAGTTCTAAAACCTGCCGGTCATTGTCAAGCGTAAATTGTGCTTTTGATTCTGGAATGCAAGTAACATTCCAGAATCTCCTAGTCTCAAACTAGAGAATGTAAACCGCTCTCAGTATTCACTCCCAGTATAGTTACTTTTCCCAAACTAGGTTTTCGATAAAAAAATAGTTATATCTTTTGACGGTAACACTATTGCCTACTCCTATACAACAAAAAATTGGGTATCATCCTGGACCAAACCAGCTCTTGGGCGTCTCAAGTTAACGAAGTTAGTAGGAAAATTTTTGTATCACTTCACTCCTTGAAACGATTACAAAATTTCCTCCGCACGAAAATATTACTTGTTCATACTTTTCTCCTTCCAGTTTTAGATTACGCAATAGCGTTGCGGATATAGCTTACTCGTACCTGGATCCTTCTGAAGAAATTGTATATAAACTGGATTCAGAGCATGTGCATAAGATGCGCCTACGGTGTATGGAAGTTGGACGTAGAAGTTTTCATATCCTTCCCACCTTATTTAAGTTCTCTTTCATCCAACAGCGCCTATTTATCAATTCAAGTTTCGTATCTCTAATGACCGGCTTCGTTCAAGCAAAATTCCTTACCTGGAAATACCTCTTTACAGCTCAAAGTGCTATTTTAAGTCCTTTGCTGTTCTCGCTGCTCACCTTTGGAACAAACTGCTTGCTAGTGGATAACAAAATGTTACAATCAAAGGAGGAGTCCTTTATTGGAGTCGGTTAAAAAGTGAGTTCTCAATTCGGCTGTATTTTTTTTAAATGTTTGTTACTAAATTACTCCGTGATTTATAAACCGATTTCAAAAAAAACTTTTTTTATTTGAAAGAGTATACTTACAGATTGGTCCCATAATTTTTTCATCATCATCATCATCATCAGCAGCAGCCTGTATCTACCCACTGTTAGGTTTGTTATTTCATTTCTCCATCATTTATAAACAGATTTGAGAAAAATACTTTTTTTATTTGATAGAGTATACTTACAGATTGGTCCCATATTTTTTTCATCATCATCATCATCATCAGCCTGTATCGTAGATACATTATACCTATACATCATATAATAAATCGTCTGTATCGTACATACATTAGATACATCATAGGTAGATATGTATGTAATAAATGATAATATAAAATAAATATAATGTAGAAAGATATGTACATAAATGTAGAGTCATGTTTGGAGTTGTTTTTGTTTTTGCTAAAATTAACTACCTACTTCAAATCTCAACTTTGGAAGAATCATGATTGTCCTCCTGATATTTGAGCTATAAACATTTGGGGTGTAAGTGGTCATCAACATCTTTGAACCAAAGCCAACTTCACCTGTCGCGGTGCACCCTGCTGACTGACAAACGAAGCTCTGGTGAAAATAGAGGAAGGGAGCGTAATTATAAGCTACCCTAGGGAATGACTGGGGAATGTACTTCCACTTCCCTTGAGGGTTGTTGTGTTCCTGCAACTGAGTGAGGTCACCGAAAGAAAGGAGATGCTGCGTTGGCAGCGGGGGTGGTTTGGGGGATGGTGGTGGTGGTTGCGAGCATTAATATGGCTACGTTAACCGCTTCACATCACGCGGGTCGTATGCTTGTTTGCCACCCCATGTAGTATAAAAAAAACATACCTATTTCTTAAATAATTAAAAATAGTTCACCTTTTATGTACTGGTAGTATCTTACATACAACAAACAGTTCGTCGTAGCTTCCCTTAAACATGTTTCTTTATTTCTTAACCACTAGTTGTTTAAATTGCACAGTTTGTTAGCTTTCCAATTTTAATAAATAATAAGGTGCTCTTTTATAAAGCCATAAACACTGAGGCTTTTTTCCTTAGTCAGGATGCACCACGTGCAGGGGAGATTAGCTTTGGCTTTAGAGATTATGGTGAGCCACTAAGCTCCATGTCGGGGCGAAACGTAGACCTATCTATGTTTTGTATCATTAATCCAGTTTGTTTCTGACAACAGCACATGATACCCTAAGTTCATACGACGATTTCGCAGTGAATACAAACAAGTCCATAACTCGGGGTGTAACAAGATTTCCCGAGGACTGAGGGATAAAACAAAGGGTACAATTTGGCCTCCGCACGCTTGACTGATCCGCACTGTTATCCTATGGAACAAATCCCGAAACAAAGTACGGGTGTTTATATCACTTCAAATCTACTGGGAGTTGCC
Organism: Hypsopygia costalis; assembly: GCA_937001555.2. Taxonomy (NCBI): domain Eukaryota; kingdom Metazoa; phylum Arthropoda; class Insecta; order Lepidoptera; family Pyralidae; genus Hypsopygia; species Hypsopygia costalis. The sequence goes on along the minus strand of OW443338.2, from coordinate 21,098,972 downwards.
GAAATCAGATATGTTACGATACGAGCGCTGCTCTGTAGCGCCGTGTTACATTTCTGTCACAAACCGATTCTTTGCCAATTAAAATTAAAATATCATTTCGACCCTATTTTGAGTCACTGTAGCATACTTGTAACAAACCGCTGTATCAACTTAGGTGAACGTAAAGAATATGAATGGTGTTAGTGCCGCGTGACAGCAGCTGTTTGTCGACCGCTCGGTTTAAACTACCTATTTGCTTTCGACAAATTATTAAAAATCAGTGAAAATTAGAAAAACGTAATAAATAGTGTGTACGTTTCGAAAATATAGAAGGTAAGTTCATGTACTCTGTGGTGTAGTGTGGGTTTTTATGTATTTCAATGCCTTCGATGAGTTTGACTTTCTGTCGTGGTTGTACCAGAAATGTTACATTGCCTAATATGGGTAATTTTTTCGTTATGAAGAGGCTTATAACATGATTCATTTGTTTTCTTTTAGAATGACTTTTCCACCTCTTCAGGACGCATAAATAGCCAAGTTATTGAATACTTATGAAGACAGTGAAGATGATAATGACAGTCTTGCAGATCCTGATTATCAAGCTGAGAATGAGATGGAAGTAGATCAGTTTTCTGGCGATGAAATTGAAGATGATGAAGTGAATCTTGATGAAATTATTAATACTTTAGAAAACGATCAACCTGATCCGTTTCCATCTACTTCTACTGTGCTAACAGGATACCAACCAACCCAATCTGTGGTATATCCTAGAAAGCCAACTGATCCTAGGAACTCAACCTGCGATGGAAGGTGAAAAGTCTGCTTTTAAATGAACATCAATTACGTTTTCTAGGAAAAGAAAACTTACCATCAAATATTCTATAGCTTAACACAATAAAAAAAGCTTACAACTGATAGAATACTTGTCAAAAAATGGTATACTGAGTCTTGGTACTATACGTCGAAACAGTATTCCTGATTGCAAATTACCTATAGACAAAGACATAACCAAAAAAGTTAGATGCTATTCTATTCAGGTTGTTGCTGATGTCAACGGTGTGGATGTAGTAACCGTAGCCTGAAAAGATAACAAGGTAGTCAATTTGACATCAAGTTTTGTAGGAGAAATGCCAAAGGCACAGGTGAGGAGGTATGACTAGAAGACCAAGCAGCACGCAACAATTGATCGCCAAATTTTGTTGGAGAATATAATCGTCACATGGGTGGCGTGGATTTAATAGATAGCATCATGGGATGTTACAAAATACATCTTCGCAGCAGGTAGCAGGATCGCATCTTCTATCATTTATTGGATTTGAGCATGGCAAATGCATGGCTTCTTTACAAAATAATTCATCAAGCAAAGGCCTTGCCAAGCAAAGGAAAAACATTTGAACTTGGCTGATTTTCGGCTTGAAGTTGCAACAACTGTATGAAAGCTTTGTGTACCATCGAAGATGAAGAACTGTCGATCTATCAAAAATAAACTTCAATCAAACCGACACAAACAAAGGTCCAGCACAACATGGTCCTCCAGTGGCAATCAGGCAAGATCAGACAGGACACTGGCCTGTTTGAACAGAAAAGAGCTGCAAATTTCCTAAATGTTCTGATGTCTCACAAGCAATGTGCGAAAAGTATGGCGTTGCTTTGTTCTATATCTATAAAGACAACAGTTGTTTCAAACTATTTCACCTAAATTAAGTTACCTTTATGATGCAGTGTAACATTTATGTCACACTCCCTTTAATTAGGATTTTCTCAAATAAATTAAAAAATTAAGATTTTTCCAGAAACACGTGTATTTTTATTTTTTTGGATTAACATTTTTCATTATTTCTTTTAAAAATTGGATATCTTGCCCTACAGAGGGTTAAATGGGGATGTTTGATATTTTTTTTGACATCAGATGTCGCTAGGTAGGCGTCGGGTCCACATTGTCAAATTATACTGAATTTTTTGACAGTGAAACTTCAAGACGACAAGACAACACAAGACATTGAGATGCTATGAATTGACAGATGATTGGGCCCTAAGCTACAGTGTTGCCAAAAGACCCTCATTTGTTCTGTATTTATTCTTGTGTCAGTGACGACCCCGGTGGTCGAATGGCTACCCATGTCCACTTTGACTCCGGAGTCACGGCTCTTGGTCTGGATGTATTATATGTATGTATTTACAAAAAAAAAAATATTTAAGTATAATATCAGTTATCTAATATGGGTATAACATGCTTAGCGCTTTATTTGGGACTAGATGGCGCTGTGAAAATTGTCATGAAATAGTTGTTGTTGTTGTTGTATGTAACTTTATTGTACAAAAATTTCAGAACACAGTAAATATAAAAATGAAAACACGAATTTGTACAAAGGCGGACTTATCCCATAGAGGGATCTCTTCCAGCCAACCTTTGAGCATCTGAGATGACATAGTTAACAAATAGGTAGGTGGAGTACATATATGTGGGCATATATCTGAACGCACATGTGACATGATATTCATGTCTTCTACATATCGCACGCTGAGAACGAAAATGACCTAATCCAAAATTTACGGAAGTCGAGTTTCACACAAAAATAGACTTAAAAAGGAATGCTCTCTTTAAGTCTATTTTTGTGTGAAACTCGATTTCAATCCAAAATCCAAAATTAACGGAAATCGAGTTTCACACAAAAATAGACTTAAAAAGGAATGCTCTTTTTAAGTCTATTTTTGTGTGAAACTCGATTTCCGTAAATTTTGGATTAGGTCATTTTCGTTCTCAGCGTGCGATATGTAGAAGTGCAATAATTTAAAATCTACTACATATACACACTCATACAAGTAACTTGTTAGTGTAACTCACAAAACTTAATAAAATTATTTTAATGTGAAGAACTCGTTGTTAGAGAAATTGTCACGGAAGTATTTCTCCAGTGCGGACTTAAATGAAAATATTGAGGAAGCCTTTCTCACTTCATTGGGTAACGAATTCCAAAGCTTTGCTGCTTTTACTGTAAAGGAGTTGGTATAGGTATTGGTACTATGGTGTGGAATGTCCAGGATCAAATCACCCTGACAACGCAAGCGACAGTCTCTTATCCGGTACTGGAACTTATCACGAAGGTATGAAGGAGCCTTTGGGTGAAATAATACATTATATAAGAAAGAGAGAATGTGACTGCTCCTACGAGCCCTAATGGGTTGCCAACCAAGGCGAAGACGAAATGCCGAAATGTGGTCATACTTGCGTAGGCCGAAAACAAATCGTATGCATTGGTTTTGTAGACGATCTAATTTATCAACTAACTCTTCCGCTGGGTCTAGATATGCCACATCGCCGTAATCGAGGAGAGGAAGAAGGAGGGATCGAGCAAGTAAGGACTTTGTAGAAACTGGAAGAAAATTTTGCAGACGTTTTAGTGAGTGAAGAGATGCATAAAGTTTCCGGCTTACTTCACTGATGTGGGGGGCCCATGAGAGAGTTTGGTCAATGGTGATACCCAAATTATTTACTGTAGAGGAATATGGTATAACGGTACCAGAGAAAATAATATTGGGAACCACCGTATCACTCAGTCTTGTTATATAATAAGGGCTACCCAGCACGATGACTTGAGATTTGGCCGCGTTAATTGTCAGCCCAAAGTTTTGGGACCATTCAGCAATATTTGCTAGATCAGCGTTGATTACACTAGCTGCCTGAGAGAAGTCTTCAAGAGGGGCAGCAGTATAAATCTGCAAGTCATCGGCATACAAGTGATATGAAGAAGTAATTGAGGCAGTAATGTTGTTAATAAAGATGGAGAAAAGAACTGGAGATAATATACCACCTTGAGGTACACCAGCCTTAAGCTCACACCAGTCTGATCGGCACTCATCGATCCTCACCAGCTGGCGACGACCGACAAGATAAGATTCAAACCAGCTGAGGGAAGAAGATGAGAGGTTTAATAGACGAAGGAAACCAAGCAATAGATCGTAGTCAACTGAGTTGAAAGCACTAGAGAAGTCAAGAAGAGCTAGAATAGTGAGCTTTTTGTTGTCGATGTTATAACGTATATCGTCAGTGACTTTGACCAGAGCTGAAACAGTGCTATGTCCTCTTCGAAATCCGGATTGATGCTGGCTGAGAAGATTAAAACTCTGCAGATGATTGGAAAGATGCTGATGGACAAAATACTCTAACACTTTAGATAGAAAAGGTAGGATTGATATAGGACGAAATTGGGAGAATAAGGCAGGGTTAGGTTTTTTGGGAAGGGGGATAATGTGACTATCCTTCCATAAGGTCGGAAAAACACCAGTGGAAATAGAACAATTAAGTATATCTGCTAATATAGGAGCAATTTCATTTTTAATCACCAGGATCATATTAAGTGAAATTCCATCATTACCCACAGCTTTGGACCTAAGAGAATCTATTATTTTTATAATATCGTCTGCTGCAATTCTAGGAAGATCGAACTGAGGACAGTCCGCGGGTTCTACAGTCGCAAGATGTGCGAGTGAGCGCTTTTTAGCTGAAGGATCAATAGAATCGGAGACGGAGCAGAAATGTTTATTGAGTCCATTAATGTCCAAGTTGCTATTAGTACTCGCTTGACTTTTACCCACCCCCAATCCCTTTAGAAATCTCCACATTCTCTCTGGAGCACAGTTGTCGATCGATTTGTGTATATGATCGCGCCTAGCCGCTCTGCACAGCCTATTACACCGATTACGCAGTTCTGTGTATTTTTCCTGATTTGCAGCAGAGTGATCGTGGCGTAGTTCTATCTTTGCCCTATCACGCTTCGCCATTAGTTTTTTCAATTCAGGTGTTAACCATGGAGCCGGGAAATGTTTAACACGAATTTCTTTGAGTGGAGCGTGTTTGTCAAATAGCGAGATAAAAATGTCATTGAATGCTTTCACTTTGGTATCTACATCTGGCGCATCAAAAACAGGATCCCAGTCGGCATTAACAAAGTCCTCTCGAATCTTCTCCTTATCGATACCGTTAATGTTTCGAATAGAGATTACTTTGTGACGCCTCTTGGGAGGTCGGAGTCTAAACGACGCATAAACTAGGTCGTGAGCTGAGAACGCAGGAGCATTGAATTGACCATAAGCATCCACAAGGTCCGGAGAAGACGTAATAATTAGATCCAGGCAAGAAGGAGCACCATTATGTGGAAAATGAGTTGGAGTAGAAGAGAGATTATATAAATCGAGAGACCGAAGAAGAGAAAGGAGAGCTTTGGATCGGCGATCATTTTTGATTAGACAGGTGTTGAAGTCACCCATGATGATAACATGGTCAAATTGAGAGCGAAGATCGGACAGAGTGGATTCAAGAGAATTAAAATAATTTATATGAAGAGAAGGGCTGTAGAAGACGCCTAGTAGAATTTTAGCGTGATGGAGGGTGACTTCGAGAAAAAGATGTTCAGGCGCCTGAAAAACCGAAGGGGAAAACGACACCGTTTGACAAGAGATATCACTACGCAGGTAGATGGCCACCCCACCATAACCCATCATCCGTCCAGAACCGTCTTGCGAAATAGAGCAGGTACGATCATGTCTAATAAGACGAAATCCAGGCAGAGGATATAGAGTTGAAGGAAGGGAAGGCTTCAGGAACGTTTCAGAAATCAAAACCGCGTGTATATTTGAGGACGAAAAGGTGGCTAGAAGGTCCACGTAGTGGGAAGCAATGCTTTGCGCATTTATATGTACCACGTTGAAATTTTTTTGAAAGGAGGAAAAACTTAGCTTTAAATTGTCAGCAAGAGACGGTACCCGATCCTCGTTACTATCATCGGCACTGAAGAGACTTTCCAAAGATGAGGACAATGAATAATATTCAGAGTCGGAGTTATTTCTCTCTATGTCGGACATCATAAATACAACGAGTGCTTCTGCAACGTTAGAATACAATTATGGGAAAATAAAATAAATTTAAAACAAATAGCAATAAAATAATAATAAAGAATTAAGTGAAAAGTAAAGTAAATTTCAATAAAATCAAATAGGTAAGCAATACAATATCTGCACTGAGGCACCAATGCCATACCAGAATCAGACATTCGCTAACTGCTTTAACATTCTCATTTAACTATCCATCAATCCAGACTATTCCAGACCCAAATGCCGCTATCACGACTTATTTATTACGCACGTACATACCTCAGCTCACAGCGCCGCCGAAAAGACCAGAAATGGAATTAAATTTGATTAGTAGTAGCAACATTGAATTTTTCATACAAAGTGTTGTGTTTCTTAAAGGGTTACCGTGTGAAAACTTATTCACAAATAAAGTAAGACCTCTATCATTTCTATGTCTTTTCAGCTGCAACCAAATAATATATTTATGTAATGTAACAATTTGAAGAAACGGAACGTATTCCTTGTCATTGACATTTCATTGACAGCTGACGTCTAACGTCACAGTCTCTGGCATGTCATGTCATAACAAAATCATAACAAAACAACATTGTGAACGAGTGAAGTATTTTACGTGATAAAAATATATGACTTTGATTGATTGAAATAATACGGCATTTTAATCATAGATTGAGGTAGTTAACGATAAAAAACTAAACTACCCGGAAAGTTGGCGACCATTAAAATAGAAATAAAAGATAAGGTAATATGCACTGATTTGGAACATAAAGGTGTAAAGAAACAATGTTCAACTCTTATCTGAAATGCGACTTCTGTGGAGCCCTTGCACGCGTCGTTTTGGGCACTCGCGCCGGCCGGTCGCTGCACGCTGGTGAAGCCGGTTTAGTAGGTTCACTATGCACAGGTGACGTTGTTTTGGATGCCGCATATTCATCTAAGATCGGCTGCAATTCATGCATTGATATTAGCTTACGCTTAGAGCCTTCACAAGTAACGACGACTATTTTACCATCACCATTGGTCCAGCAGCCGCCGATACCCAATGCCTTACGCGCCTCGACAAAAACCGCATGCCTCGTATTGGTAAGAAACTCCGAAATTGTGTGGCCGCTCCCCTTGAGCTGCTTCTTGGCGGCCCACACCTGATTACGAGCCTGTCGAGTTGTAAAACGGGCTAGAATAGGGCGAGGTTTCTCTGTTGTCATAGATTTTCCCAGACGCATGCATGCATCAAGCGATTGGCTTGCAATATTGGGCAAATGAAGAACATTATTGCAGATGCTGATGACTTTATCAGTTAAACCCTCACCAGCCTCCTCAGGTACACCATGCAGCAACAACACTTTGGAACGTGACCTCATTTCTATGCTATCCAAACTCATAAGGACAAATTCCATTTGAGACTTCAGCAGCGACACTATCTTCCAAATGAAGGTCTTGAAGTTTTGGAATTCAGCAGCCAAAGATGATACGTCTGATGTGACACTGCGGCCAAGTGTGTCTTCAAATGATGCCATTTTACTGGAAAACAGTGCAGTCATCTCGTCCATATTTTGCTGGAGCTGTGTGAATCCCTCCATAGTAGTGTTAAGTCAGCGTAATTCCCAAAAAACAAGTGAGAGGAGTGAAATTATTATCTGGTGGCGTAGTGCTAGACCTAAGCTATAGATGCAACATTGATCACAGGTATTTGAGTGTTTTTAATAATTTTAATTAAAATAATTACACAGCCACTAATAAATATGTGTATTAGTTTTTACTCCTCATAGTTATTTATTTATTAAATATTTACATTACAGGAGAGTCGATCATTGCATGTTATTGGCATAATTTTAACTTAGAGCACACCCCGGCCAAGCCATACAAATGTCGCGTCGTTTACTACTACATAAACTATGACGTATGTGCAGAGCGTGAATGAGTATGTGTGCGTGCGGCGCCATGGAAACTGTTCCAGGTTTGTCTCCGAGGGGAGGTGAGGTCGAGCGGCAAAGAGTGGCTATATTGTACGCAGTACTATTACTTATACTGTGCTTGGAGCTAAAATATATTTATCAGAGGCAACATAAAGCCGTGTACGCACGTACGAATAAGTTTGTTGCGTTGCATCATGCAACGCAACAAACTTATTCGCTACAACTTTCGTTATATATGCGTACCGATAATGATCATCGAACATTGCGTTCGTAAAAAAAGTACATCGGCTATCCAATTTTATACTTCTTTGAACAATCACTACATAGTATAAAACAAAGTCGCTTTCTCTGTCCCTATGTCCCCATGTATGCTTAAATCTTTGAAACTACGCAACGGATTATGATGCGGTTTTTTTTAATAGATAGAGTGATTCAACTGGAAAGTTTATATGTATAATATATGCATAACATAGTAGAAAAACACTGATAATTTAGAGGTTTCTAATGTGACGACGTAAATAAACACATTTTTTTGCTCTTTCATTGCAAACGCTGGCTGAACCCAACGAGATAGATCAAAATAATGTAGTACAGTATTGTTCACCTTAAAATGGTCTACAAAAAAGTTCGCGATGGTATATGTCTATCTCTTAGTGGTAACACACAATAACCGTTATTTTATCCTTTGCTTTTTACAAGAAATAATGCCTTATTTACGAAGCGATTTTAAGCAATACAGAATTAATCCTTATCCAATTAAGTACCTTAAATACATTGCGCATTTAATATAGATCAGTATGGCCCTTCACAGCATGTAATTTAAATGAATAGTTTAGAAGATATTACACATTTAAAATGCAGGGACATAACGGCTGTGGCGGTACCGGCCGCGGAGCCGGCGGCGTGTGCTTATAACTGGGGAAGGACTGGATAGGACAAAGCGCAAAGACCTTCTGTAGTACATTTAGTATCAGCATTGCACCCGTGCGAAGCCGGGGCGGGTCGCTAGTATTTTATAAATGTCACGTACCCACAACAAATTTATTTCCATACATACGTATGGACATAAATTTGTTGTATGGTTTGTACATTCCAAATATTCGTATTCGAAGTTCGAGTTCGTGGTGCTCGTGTTCGCGTATAATTTACGGAATTTTTAAATAGAGGAAGCAGCAGTGTTAATACATTTTTGTTTGACAGATTGTCTGAGTGTGGCGTAAATAATACACACAGAATAAATATTAGTACATGTAATCGGGATACATATGGAGCAGTATATAGACTACTTATTTTTATACTACGTCGAGGCGAACAAGTGTATGGCCCGCCTGATGTGAAACGGTCACCGTAGCCATATACATAGGCCCCCCGCACTCACTCGCAGGAATACAACAATAGGTATTGCTATTTGTCTATGGTATTTTGTGACGTGAAGATACTTCTCCCAGTCGGCAGCTTATAAATGAGCCGACTTACCTTTCTTTTGCCAGAGCCTCATTTGTCATACAGCAGGATGCATCACGTGCAGGAGAGGTGGGTGGGTTAGCTCAAAGATGGCAATGGACCACTTCCACCCCATACAAACTTTGCCTTTATCGTCGGTACAAAATTTGCCGTACTTGTGGAAGGATTTTTTTGGACTTATATTGTTATATCGATGTATCAATAGGTAATTATTATTTATAATTAACAATTTTTTTTTTACCATATATTTGTTTATTAATTATTATAATTTATATTTGAATTTGCAATGATTATCAGTAGAATTATTTGTATTAACATCATGATTATGATTTTTTGAATTTAGAATAAAATTATAATTATCCATTTATAATTTAGCTTGCTAATTATTGGCACGGTTGTACTATTGTTATATATTACAACTTGTTAGGTACCGTGTTTGCTAGCACAGAAATTATTTGTTGCAATTGTACCTGGAAGGAAATTAAATAAAATGCAATTACAGTGTAAATTGAACGTGTAATACATTTATAATTATAAAGAGATAAAATTTCACATTTTGTAAATATTAGACATTTCCATACAAATCAGCAAGACAGCTGCGTACACGTAATATAAACATCGATTTACTATAAAACAAGTGATTTTGCGATTTGGAGAAGCCATCGTTAACAATCAAATGTCATTTGACACCTTTGTTTAACACTGCCAATGCCCTAAGGACTGTTCTGACAAGAAAATCTGCTCACTTAATAATTTTTCACAGCGATAACTAAGTATGTTTACGTCATTTAACAAAAAACATTAGGACAGTGAAAGGGTTAACAAAATCTCTAATGTTTCCACCCAAATAACTGTTCAAACATATTTAGATAAACTAATATACATTAATATATCTGTTAATAATATTACCTACTTCAATTTTTTATCGTTATATAAATGATTAGATTTGTAAATCATCATTTACAATTTTACACATATTTTAAGTATGAGATATTTTCCAGTTACTAATAAATAATTATTACGTATCGATTTAGAATCGTAACGTAGTAAACGAATGACATATTTACTATTTAGTATCGCAAAATATCCTCATGTTTGCATATAATTGACAACAATAGCACATACACAATATTTTATAAGAAAATAATAGGTACATCTACAGAGAACCTAATATGATACTTCAACCAGTAGATACCTATGTCAATGCGCAAGAGCGCCATTTTTGTCTATCTAAAGAAAATACATCGATTTTACACGTTATTTACACATTCTCCAGTCATTTAAAATATATTTCATTCATCATAATGATATTACAGAAATAATAATTTGGAATGGAGTCTTCCAATATCGAAATACAACAGTTACCTATCAATAGGCAATTTAGGATTCGCTGATTCACGATATCCTAATACAGATATTATGTTATTGAGGGCGGGTATTTTATTAACAGAATGACCCATAGGGGTGATTATGCATCTCGAATAACAAATCTACAAAGCCTTTAGTTCTTCTATTAAACGATACTCATTTCCTACATCTTATTGTTTTACATTAACTATTACAATATAAAATCTAACTTACAATATGACTTAAGTTAATAAGAGTGTATAGCAATAAGGAAGACATCGATAGCCTGCATGAATTACTTGATTAAATAGAATAAGTTATCAAATTATTTCAATTTTATGCAGTTTAAAATTTCATGTTTACATTAAAATTCTTTTATTATCTAAAAGTAAAAACTCTTAAACCTTCGGGTCACAAAACTGATAAGGTACCTACATATGAGTATTTATGGTAGTAACAAACTTTGTTTTATGTTAAGTTATGTATTATTAAAATCTAGGCACGTTCGGCCTATGTTTGCTATAAACCGACTTAACAGGCAACCAATTTTTTTTTTGTAAAACTTTTTAAGGAAAAAGTACACGGCCATCCAAAGTCGAGTATTATGCACGTATACAGTAAAACTATACAAAAAAAAAATTTGTAAAATTAAAAAAAAAAAACGTAAATTTGCATTATTAAACAAAAAAGTGGCGGCATCTAATCATAACAGACGACGCAATTTTAATTTTAGTTTTACGCAAAAAATAAATTAAAAATAAACCAACGAAAATCATTAATTCAATACTCGCCTTATAACCCGGTCTTGTCTGGCATAATTTATGCTTAATTTGCATACTTTAATGTATTTTTTTATTAATTCTTAATCATCGAAAAGTATGTACCGCTAAAATTTGGCTTATTGGCGGTAGTTATTATATAGTATTTGACGATTTAGTTTACTCTATTAGGTAAAAGTATTTGCAATATATCACTGGAAGCAAATAAATTACATTGCTCGTTTTGTTACCCGAAGATTAAGCACATAAGCTCACTACAGTTCAATTGTTTTACTTAAATGTTCAAATTATATTTAAACTAACTACAATCCAGATTCTTGTAAACTATTGTAAACAAAGCGATAATTGATTCATATTAGGGAAAGATTTATACATTCCATCAATCTTTTTTTTTACTAAATAATAAATTTAATAAATACTTAGAAATCAGTCATTAAACTGCAATGATGTTATATTTCTAAAGATATGCCAATGCCTCTAAGCGTCAAAAACGAACACCCGAAAAGTGATCCAATTGTCTCACACAAGCCGACGAATCTGACGTTTGTGACAATTGATCGAAATAGGTATAAAGTAAATCTCAAGAGATCACATATCATACAAAAGTACACAATAATAAATTGATAAAATCAATTTATTATTGTGTACACGCGTACTTCAGTTAATTTCATGTTCTTGCAAGGAAAATTGGCGCCATTTTGCGCTCAGGAGGAAAAGAGATAGTAAGATTTAATATGTGATATGATAAGGATGGCGATAGTCTATGCAAATTTTTATAGCTGCCTATCCATGGAACAGGAGGAACCGAATCTGAAGGAATTTAGTATGGGTATGCCATATCTATAGAAATATAACATCATTGTGAAACCAAAGTAAGTTAACATAAAAGTTACTAATTATTATAGGATTATTATAAAAAAGTGATGTGTGACTATATCCTTCAGATTAGTAAAACACAGTACACAATAGTATAATACTAAATAGGTCAAGCTTTGGAGAAAGATGGGAGACGGTCAAATTTTGAATGTTTTGCATAATAACTTACAAACTAAGCAACAGATGAAACCAACGAATTATGTAAAATAAATATTACTGGACAATTTACACAGCGCCTTCTAGTCCCAAATTAAGCGCAAAGCTTGTATTATGGGTACTATAGACAACTGATAAATGTACTTAAATACATTTTTTTGTTAATACATTCTTAACATACACAGAAAACACTTAGACCAAGACAAACATTTATGTGCATGAACATGTATGTTTGTCTTGTGCGTGGATCAAACCCGCGACCTCAGAGTCAAAATAGCCATTGCTAGCCATTCGACCACCTGGCTGTAAGAATCTATTGTATGTTTTTGTTGTATTGTTTAAATTATTAAACTGATTTTGATATCTAGAAATCTAGAGGAGAATATAATAGAATTTATGTATTTTTTCTTATATACAGTCACACAATGTAATGTAAATAATAAAATTATTCTTATTTATTCACATCGAATATATATGACCGGCTGTGCCGATCACATACCAAGAACACGACTTCTTAGTACATCATATTTAATTGTGCTAATAAACAACATAATGATATACATCTAATAAACTGTAAAATGAATATCTGAACATCGGCAAACATCGTATACAGTCGTATTGTAAATCACAAAAACGACTAACGTAAAATTTCAACTATAGCCACACGCGTGCCGCGAATTTTAGCGCTGTTTTAACGCAACCAAAAGTAAACCTTATGTACACATGCATGAGGGTTATTTTGGCTAAGTTTACTCTTAGTACCTTTACTTCTGTACTCTCAGTATTTTATGCCCACCATGGGACCGCGGCACGCGAATGTTTGTGGATCAATATAGAGCTCTATAACCTCCATCGCATATTATTTAGATAATTATCGTAAGATTCTGCTCCATATTATATTCAGAAATACGTAGTAAGCCGATGCCCATTATTTACTCAATATTTGTCAGTATTTCGTAAATACAAATGTCTTCTGTACGTAGGGTTGCCATCTCTAAACGCTAGCAACCAGGACAAGATGCTTGAAAACTCCGGATTTTGAATCTTACACCCCGGACATGTCATCAGTGTTTTTAATACTAGTACTATTTTTTATCTGTGACAAGACAGTTATTAACAGCATGGAGCGAGTGGTATTGATTTAAAACTTTTAACCATGGATTACAAATGCCGCCCGAAAGCTCCCAGGATCCCTCCAAACTAGGACAAATCCGGCGAATCCCAGACGGATCGCAACCCTACCAGTACACATGTGTCTTTAGTATGTTACACGCCATATACCGTAGTAATAATCTCACTGCCAAACAATATATTTTTCTCCTAAGATTTACTGTCAACACGACTTTGCAAGACGATGAAATTTATAAGCTTTTACGAAAGTGCCGTGTAGGAAAGTTTATTGGCACTCATGATATCATTAGAATGCCATTTTTCGCCCTTTATGGGTTCCGAATGGCATTAAAGGACTATCGTTCGCGATAACGTGTCAAGATGAGTTCCATGTAGCTTCTCAGTTACTTAACAGCTAAATATAACGTCAAGTGTAACATAAAAAAAGAGATTTTAAGTAAAATATGTGTTTTTTTTTCTGTGTTCTGTAATCTATAGATACTAAGCCCAAATTAAATTTTATTATGGAAAGTCATTGAAATTATTACGCTTTATAGTATTTGTTGGAAGGAAATCATTCATTTTCATTACATATTTACACTCGCGTCTGTGACGAAGGAATTTTACGTTACGATTATGTTGATATGTAAATATTGTACAGTAAAGTTAACGTCTGTTAATCTATCTCGTGGCTACGCGAAACCATCTTACACTGTGTATCGTTCTATGTGCGGTTGACCGTACATTATAATTTAATTTATATATTTTAGACTCTTACATACATGTTAGTTAGGGTTGTCAAATACACAATTCGCAGCACAAATAAAAATAAAAGTATAACTGTAAAATGAGAATACAAGCGCAAATAAATTCATTAGTCCCACTTTTTTAGCTAACAATAAATGGAATTCTGTAAAAAAATATAGGCATTATTCACTTTTCTTTACCATACTAATGACATGTCTGTATTACATACACAACATTTATAAATTGTTTACAAATACTCACTCCTAATTTTGATATGTTTTTGTTACACAAATTGCTCCTAACTTTGCCGACGTAACAATTCGGTCGTACTGAACCTCGTTCAACCATTGACATTTGGTGACGTTACGAAATGGTCTACGTCGAAGCCACAAGCCGCAAACGAAATACATAGACAATAGAATAGATATTTGTGGAATAGAAAATTGAATAAAATGTATACTGCTGAGCCTTAGATAAATAATAAAGGTAGACAGAACACTGCTTATGTTACATGTGAAGTAAATAAAAAGTATATTCTTTATACAAATAACTTCAGTAACGTATACATATTTCATTTATTTTCGTATTATTTTCGCATGTAAGGTGGAATTTTATAAATAAATTCACAATTTAGCTTGAGTATAACGAACGTGTGCGTAACTGTATGAGTTTAAGTATCGAGTATGCTTTTTAGGCCTAATAGTTGGGAAGCAAGGGCGTCGCCAATGGGGAGCAGGGAGGGGCAGCTGCCCCCCCCCCTCCCCCCTCCCCCCCTAGAGATTCTATTTATTTATAAGTTTTATTTATGGTAAATTCTCTCGTGAAGCTTTACACGTTGGGCTCTGTACCGTTATTATTACAATCGCTGTAGATGTAAGTGAAAAGCTTCATGAGCTCTCGACTTTTCCTACAGTTCATACCTTTTCTCATCCTCCATATCAACTCCCCCCCCCCCTGGGTCATCGGCTGGCGACGACCTTGTTGAGAAGTATCTTTTTTATTAATCTGAGATTTACACAAATCTCAGATTAATAAAAAACAAGGCAAAGCAGCTGAACATCAGATGAATTTAAGATATAAACATTGATGTTCCTTTTCTCCTGGGACTACATCAATTAATATTTACCAATATTTGACAAACAAAAATATTTGTTGCATAAATAAAAACTATAAACAAAATCAATACAGACATATAATATTGTATGAAATCAAAAAGTTATTATTTTGTGTAGCAAAAAAGTATATAATTCCATTTTGTTTTTTACGTGTATAGACACAGTTTGACAGAAATAACAGTAACATACTATGATAACCGTTAAAGATACTGCGAAATTTTTTTCAATAAAGTAAGTAACTTTAATATATTTTTTTTACTTTTTCACCTAAATACACCGCCAATGTCTTACGTACCATCTTTAGCCAAATATTCTATATCGGACAGGGATTCCTAGCAATTGGGTACAGGGCTGTCAACATCAGGTAATTATAAAACCCTAACATTCTAATTCAGTCTCATAATTGCGCATACACAAGTAAAAAAGTTTCATCACATAGAATACAAACTTTAAAGAAGCGCTGTGAAGCTCATTGTCGAGAGAATGTAACGAAAGTGACAATGCCAGTTCACTGTTAATTTAAATTCATTTCTAATTTCATTTCAATTTCGTAGTTTTTGTTGTTCACAAAAATACTGTTATAAATATTTACTTAGATTATTTTCATTGAAATTTCATAAAATGTAACGATAAATATTACATGAAAATAAATAGCTTCTTTAAATTTTAACAAATTAATTAATTAAAATGTACCAATAATTTTTAAATGGCATAGTTTAGAATTATTGTTACATTTTAAAGAACTAAACCGGTAACGTCATTAAACTGCAAAATATGTGTATCGTTATATTGTATGCAATATATTCTTAAGTTAGAACATTCATAAAAAATAATAATAAATGTCATATCAAAGTAGAAAAACAAATAATTAAAATTTTTAAGCAGAAATTGATCTGCCACGTTTTGAATGCTTTCACTTCTAATCATTAATTTTCTTAAAGACATTGTTTTCGTGTCTCGAGCTCGTAATTGCGGGGACACGACATCTATTACCACATTAATTATGTAATTAATTAAACACATTGTTACGCTCAAGTGACTTATTTTATGCCTGTCGTTATTTCTGCTATATTCCAGTGTTAGTTCTATTTATTGCAGAGCCAATAATAGGTAGGTCTTAATAGGTAGATGGCGCCACACTGTGACTCACGCAGTAAAGTATAAAATGCAAAAATTCGTCACCTACACAAACATTCCTGGTAGCTCAGTTGGAAGAGCACTCAACCGGTCATCGAGAGGCTTCAAATCCCACCTAGGTGGGAGAGGTGAATCTTTCCATTTTTAAAACTACTTATACGAGCCAATAATAGTTCGTTTAGTGAGAAAATTGACCGCAACTTGCTCTGATTATTACCTACTAAACAAAGTTTAACACACTCAAAGAATTTTTTATAAGCTTGGATTCCATCTTTGCGCAAATAAATTTAATCCATATAACATAATAAAATATAGGATTGTAGATTAGCTCCTCCATTCCTTGCCCGACGCTTAGTTTTTAGTCATTTGTCAAGTTTGCAAATGAAGTAGTTATCTATCTTGTCTAGTTTTAATTAAACTTTAAGTGTAACCTATAAGCTTACTATACTGACATCCAGCATATTTAATCAGTAAGCAGTAACTTTTATGGTTAGATGAGAAATTACTTTAAAAAAAAGTATAGTGAGAATGCTATGTAACTGTTTTGGGTTACGTAAGTGATTACAATGGTAATAACCACGGGTATTAACGCGATCATCTATGTAAGGTATTTGTGTAAGTGATGTAACGAATATTCATATTCGCATTCGCAATTTTATGGGAATGTTTTGCGAATAAGAACGTCCTAAAAGAAATTAAGATTTTCAATTACAAAAAGGTAAATTAAATAGAGAAATAAGTATCAACTTCTTATATATTTATTTCAAAATCTTATCTTCTGTTAGGATTTTTTGATAACTAAACAATAAACAACACTCGTAAATCAAACAGCAATCGGCGTTCTTCGGATCGGCTCGACAATGCTCGGAAGTAGATGCAAGTAACTACAAATGTGTGCGTGTAACTCGCGCGCCAACTAAGCTGTCAAAATAAAGCCATAGACAAATTGGCGCCAAATACAAAAGTCAATTCGTATTCGCATTCGCATTCGCGAATATCGACGGCAGGTATTCGTATTCGCATTCGCATTCGCAATGTCTAGAAATTGACATTCGTTACATCACTAATTTGTCTAGTCCGCGCAATTTCGTTTGCGTATGAGAGAGTGTTGAGAGAGAAGCGTAGCATTACCATAATCAAATCAAATCAAAATATCTTTATTCCTTGGACTTTATAAAGCACTTAGAAACGTCATGCAAATTAAATATAAGAACATGTATCTAAATCATTACTACTCTAAATCCGCAGAGCTTAGATTTACTTTCATCACAATATCTTGAATGTGAAAGTGAATTTAAGTGCCAGTTCCGGCGACGGGGCTTCTTGAGAAGAACTGGCAAGAAACTCAAGGTAATAAAAGGATATAGTGAGCCAATCTTAAAAGATAGACTTTACGCTATCGCGGAATCTTTTTTTTTTCACTTTTTAAGAGAAACAATCCCATCCCATCATATGATTGTGGCGTAACTTTAATCGTTTACACAGCGCACGCAACGGAAGCTTTCAAAAGGAATATTTTTCCCCGTTTTTTCTCCAGATATCATCATTTGAGTGCTCCGGTCCTATTCGTCGTAGCATGATATTATATTGCCTATAGCCTTCCACAATAAATAGGCTATCAAACACTAAAACAATTTTTCAATTCGAGCCAGCAGTTTCTGAGATTAGCCCAATCAAACAAACTCTTTAGTATTATAATATTAAGTATAGAATAAACATTATTGTCATGTTATGTTTATGATCTGTGTATGCGCACAATTACATAAAACATAACAGCTTATTATTGAATAGTAGCAGTATTTTATTATCAATAATTTTCTTTTAAGCTCCACATTCAGTGATATCATTATTTGAACTTGACTACATTTGTGTTATCGTAACCAATGATGTTATAAATATTATGGATATGCCGTCAAAAACGTATACCAGAAAAGTGCCCCAATTTTCTAACCTCGCAATTAGTTCGCACAAGCAAGCCGATGAATCTGACGTTTGTGACAATTTTTTTCTATATTACGAAAATGCTCAATAAAGTAAATAAAGTCCATGGGGTCACATATCGCACGAAAGTATATAATGACATTTGATGTTAACGCCTATTTTCGGTTAATTTTTCATATAATTGCAGGAAAATAGCCGTCATTGCGCCAATTACGCACTTGGCGAGGGAAAGAGACAACAAGTATATTAAAGCGCCGAGATAATAAGTATCGCGATACTCTCGCTCACAGGCGACAGGGACCGTTTTCTGACACAATTTAATATGAGCATGCCATATCCATAGTATTTATGACATCATTGTTCGTAACATTATTATTTTGTGTATTCTCATCTCATTATGTAACAAAATCTACGGTCTAATCCACAGGCGAAAAAGTAATTAATTACGATAAACTTGAAACATCCTAACCATTCCAAAGTTATTCCGCTCGGCAGCAGAATCAAAACTTTCTGTCTATAAACGAGACTAAAGTACTAAGTCTGAACAAGTTGATTAGTTAATATAAACGAGTGCTTTTTATTACGTATAGACTACAATTTATTTCAAATAATCCCTGGTTTACGCGATGGCAGTGACTAGACCCTGTTTCTTTTTTTTCGGTCCCCGTTACTGTAGACAGGATTGACAGAATAGGCCTTGTTGCCGGACAAGGACGTAGGCGGTCCTGCGACGGCATCCTGGCCAGCTGCAGGCAATGGAGCTTCGGGTGCTCCTGACTCCAAAATACGGTAACCTGGTGGTGGCCGTCGCCACCAGACTACCATGATCCTTCGGCTGGGTTGCCGCTCGCCGCAAGCTGGGACCCCTAGGAGTACAGGCCGGCGCACTTGCCGAGACCTCCAGCGGAGATGTCTCCAGTGTCTGGGCCTCTAAGCTTGACGTACACGGGTAAAGTAAAACCGGGCGAGTAGCAGTACATTGTGGAGCTACCATTACGATTAGAATAGTGACAATGAAGTCGGTAGTCAATGTAAGCTTCTACCTATTTTGCCCTACTCGTGTCCAGGAGACTTAAGTAAGTTGGCTGTGAATTATTAATACTGGGTTCGAAAATAGCACAGGTGGCAAGTCAACTGGACTAACTGATGAGCGTGAATTCAGCACTGGACTGGGTTTAAACGAGCGTCCACTTGATCTTTACAACTAGTCAGTACCGGATTGGGTTACTCAATTTACTTATTACTTAGTATTATTGTTTGCCTGGTTGGTTTACTGGGCGAGAAACTCGCAATCCTGTGCTTGGTGCACAGGGCAGCATTAACTGTAAGTATAGAGTCGTAGTCCATTTACTGCCGCGATGCTTGGGAAAACGAGCGTCGATCGACATAAGCTACTTGATTTAAGAGTGCTCAAGTAGTCTACTTGCAGGCGAAAGGGGAGTTAGATTAGCTACAGAACTCTTTGAGTGCCTGGTTAGTTCAGTGGTCAAGAGACTTCGCAGTCCTCTGATATGGCCGAAGGAGTATTAGCTGTAAACGTAGGATCCTTGTCCATTAACTGCCATCGTATAAAGCAGGCTTAATTTTATTTCAATTATTACATCTTTCATTAAATCATAATTAGAGATAATCATACCTCAGACTACCTTCTGCTTCGGAAAATAGGTAAGATATAACGACAGGCAATGCTTGGAAATATCACTATGTATTGGTTAAAGTCTTATCATATTTCCATAAAAGTCAAAGAAATTGATAGCCAGAAATAATATTACAGATAACTAAAACGAATGAAAATAGATTGAGTCACGTTTCGTTCTTACTTTTTATATACATGCTCTTTATATCCCTGAATACTCGAACACAGTAATAGGAAAAATCTAGTGATGATTTAGAAACTGTTTCGGTTTCTCCTTATTGCTGTATTCAAGTGTAACATATGGAAACTTAATTCATATCTATGTTTAAATAATATGGTTCAAATTTCCACAACCATAATAACTAACGCTTAAGATTTTATTTAATATCAGCATTCTAGTTACTTTCATGATTGTGTTTGATTATACAAATGGGTTTTAGATTTACGATTTTATAATTTATTCCCATTGAGTTTAGTAGGTAAAATGGCACACCAATGTAAATACTATTATGGCTAAATCTTGTATTTTAGATCGAGATGATAAATTTAATTCGGGGCTAACGATTTTCACTGGTAGCTGAGTGGGCGTTGGTTCAATGCGAACCACGTTTACTGAAAAAAGAAAAATTAATTATACTATTGCGTCTTGAAATGCTGAGGATTAGACACTATGGGTATTTAAAACGAAAATATATATTGACCTTTAAGGTCTGTGTATATTTTCATTCATAAAATTATCTCCTTAGATCTTTTGATGCGTAGGAAGATATTAAAAATATTGTTTTAGGAGACCCTTTTGGCATATAAAGATCAAATTGTAAATGCCAACGGGCTAAATGTTAATACTAGATAACAAAATACATAATAGAACACAAAGAGAAACATAATGTGATAATTTTAGTATAAAGCTAGAAGTTTTTGTACTTATATTTATTTCACGTAATAAGAAAATATTGAGTGTTCTACAGATGCCTCAGATCAACAATATAGACATAATGAAGTGACAAAAAACATGATCCTTAGACATATAGTTTTTATTAAACCTTTGATGTCACGGAAACTCTATAATAATGATATGATATTATCAAACGTTGACGTTTAAGCGATGTGACCAGTTTTAGCTGACTATATGATGAAAAACAATCATAATTATGAAATGGTCAACCACATCATGATGTAATAAATTTTAAGACACGACCACGACATATACAGATAATAAACATAATTGTAATAATTTTCGTTGACAAAACAAATTTAAAAGACATCAATTAAAATAAGATGAAATTAAATTAGATAATTTCTAATCATCATCTTATTTATTTAATATTAATTAAATTTTACATTGTTAACATCATTAATCGAAAGATTTCTTGTTTATCTCCGAGATTTTTTGCGCTTTTCGTTGTGACCGCTTTCAGCGGTTATCAACATTACAGTATACGCTAAAATGACAGATACTACAAAAATGGAACTGATTTTGATGTTTTTTTAAGGTATATATTTTTTTAATATCGTGATCAGTAACAGCTACACAATAGGCTATTTTCCAATGTTTAAAAATTGTATAAGTTATTTAACAATATCGTAAAATACACAAAACTATAAAGATCTGCAAACTTTCATTCTAATATCTTCAGTCAGACTTTTTTTAGCGTCGATCAAAGTTTGTCGGGAAAGTCCATTTTAAAAGTATGAAATTATTAAAAAATAATATTTCCATTGGAGAAGCAATAAAAAATGCTATAACTTTTATTATGATACTAATTACATAAACGTAATATTTAACATAGCTGTCGTACAAATTTCTGATTTGATGCATACAAAATACAAACATGTGACGTCATAATTCGGTAGTCTTTTGTATGGAGCGTTTTGGGGCAGTCTAAAAATTGTGATTTTCAAATTACTATATCTCGAGAGATTTTTGTGCTATCGAAGTATTTCTTTCACCTATGGTTATATTATGGAGACGCCCCTACATATCAAATCGAAAAAAATGTTAGTCAAATAGCCTATTGCTTCTATCAATTTGACCAGTCTTTAAAATTACACCCTGTATACTAAGATTTATACAGGATGTAATTGATCTGAGGTATCTATACGCCAAAAGTTAACTATGTGCAAAAATGTAATTAAATACCATACTCACCAGTAATTGTATGATTTTGGACGTCGGCAAATCCCTCGCTCACACCGGCATAGCTCGGTATAGTACTTAGGCACGTGATGTCGACGGTCTGGTTTGGGAACAGTTGCAGAGTGGTCAAGGGAAAGTGGAGTGAGGAGTTTGTGACGGAGAGCTGCATCCCGTGGTGATGACGATGGATATTCACCGTACCGTGTGGTATCGTTAAACGCTCGTCTACCTGTTTAAACAATTGGAAATTAAAATTTAATAAATTAAGATGAAGGTGATAGGTGTAAGTTACTTTTTGGAGTGAATAGTCTTTGAAATTGCTTCTATATAGCCTCTATATATAATTCTATATTGCTTCTATATATAATTAAAATATCGAACGATAACAAAATCGGGGGATACAGTTTGGTGTTGCAGCTACATATCTATCATCTCCATCCAAAATTCAATAACACCACTGGATAGATGAAGGATCAAAAAATTTATGACGCTAATCAAGGGTTATGGAACATCGCGTGTGGGGAAGCGGAAGCGCTGCCATTTTGAGATAATGTTAGTGTCTATAAAGTACTCACGTGTACGTGAACATGACATAGGTACACTCCATTTTTTTATACTAGTTGGATATGGGTGGCAAACAAACATTCGGCCCGCTTGATGAAAGCGATTACCGTAGCCATATAAAAAACTCTTGCAACAAAACATCGCTCACGCGCCGCCACCCCTTTCCACATCTCCTTTCAGGCGATCTCACCGCTGGGCTGGACAACTCTTAAGGGAATTGTTATTTGCCTATTGGTATTCCGTGAGGTGCCCTCGAGGGTTGTTGTGTTCCTGCGAGTGAGTGAGGTCACCAGAAAGAAAGGAAGGAGTAGGGGCTGACAACGGATCGGCGATCCTTTGGAGTGGCTGATATCCATAGGCGGTGGTCTTTACTTTCTATCAGGTGGCCCGCATGCTTGTTTGCCCCCCCCCCCCCCTCTCATATAAAAAAAGAAGGCAGAGGTACAGTCGGTCAGCTTACAAATATACTGTACTCTGCCTCTCTTTTACCAGAACCTAGTTTAGCAATCAGCATTCAGTAGGTTGCAGGTTACTCCACATGCAGAGGACGTTTTGTTTGTTTGTAAATCATTATTGCACTATGACAGTAATAATATTATTTTCTATAACGTTATATATATCACCTTGATATTTGGCGATATACTACAGTACGTTTTTTAAGACCTTTTCTACCACGAACTGTGAAGTTGTGGAATCAACTTCCCTCAACGATATTCCCAAATAAGTACGACATGGGGGCCTTCAAGAACAGATTCAATATTTCCCTTAAAAGGCTGGCAACGGATCGGCGACCCCTTGGTGTTGCTGATTTCTATGAGCGGTGGTAATTGCTTTCCATCAGGTGACCCACGTGCTCGCTTGCCACCCTCTCGTATAAAAAATAAATACACTTATACGTAATATTAACAATGGCGGACTTATCCCATCAGGGATTTCTTCCAGTCAACCACAGAATACAGGAGACCGAAGGTTCTCGGATGTTGATGAACCACTTACACGCCTCGTACTCAAAATAAATTAAAAATGTTAATATTACCTTTCTAATTTATATTATATTATATAGTGAAGTATTAGCCGCCAACGTTTATACAAGTCGATCGAATACTCGAAATAAATATTTTTATATTTATTAAATATGAAACCCTGTATCGCTTTTACATCAGGCTTGTTGGCCACCCGACGTAGTCAAAAAAAGTATAAGTTTTTATTTTTCTATTGGGTAGGGTATCAGCTAAGTATACGGCTCTCCTGGTGAGCGGATACCTTAGCCATATTAACAACTTAAAATATCACTAGCGCGCCGCCACCCCCGCTGCTAACGCAGACACTCCTTCCTTTCTGGTGGCACACTCACTCACAGGAAGACAAACCATTTAAGGGAATTGTTATTTGGTTGCGGTATTTTATGATGTGGAGGTATTTCCCCAGGCCGCTAGCTTACAAATACGCTGTACACTACTTCTCTTTTACGAAAGCCTCTTTCGCTAATCGGCAGGGTGCACCACGTGCAGTTGAGGTTAGCTTTGGCTCTAAAGATCGTAATGAAACACTTACTCCGTAATAATATAAACACCCTAAAGGTTTAATACAAAATTCGTATTGACAGAAGAAGTTTGTAGTGGGGTAAATTTAGGCGCCCTTTGTTATGGCTACCCTTAAAATATAAATTCCATTTCACACCTGTTTCCGCCAGAGTAGTTAATTCACGACCAGAGTATATGAAAATAAGCTAAATTTGTCCAAGATTTTAACTAAAACAATTGGATACAAATATATTATTAACAAGAAACGCCCCCGGACTTTAAATGGTATGACGACATTACTATTTTGGGAATAGAAATCAATACTCCCTAAAACACATACTTGGGTGACTCGGTGTTAAACTGCGACGTGTCGGGTCACGTCTGTTTACCCGACTGTGGTGAAGAACTAAAAGAGGATTATAGGTACTTGTACTAGATAACTGATAATATACTTAAATACATTTTTTATGTAAATACATACATATAAAACATAGAAAACGCCTAGGCCAAGAGAAACAGACATGCACAGAAATATTTATCTTGTGCGAGGATCGATCACGCAATCTCGGAGTCAAAGTGGCCATTGACATGACATGACAAAAAAAAAAAAAAAAAAAAAAAAAAACTTGTCAGTGTCACTATGTACATTTTGTAAATATTTTTCTTTATTTGTTATTCTCCAACAAAAGTAACTTAATTCTGTTTAAAATTAATATTTCCGAGAAGACTAAATAGATAAGCAGATAATTTCCACCCAATATTAATATGCCGAAGAGAATTTTACACAAAAAATTACATACGATGACTGAATGACATAAACATGTCAAAATGAGTTTACACCGAAAAATAATTTTCAATCGATTAATGGATATTGAGAGGATATAGAATGCAGAACAATGATTACAAGATCGAAAAGAAGACAAGGAACGAACGCACGCCCACCATCACGGCCCGCCTCGTCTAGCTCCACGACGTCGGAGGAGCAATATGCGACACCTCCGATTTCCAACGTGTCGAGCGACGATGGCGAGCCGCCGCCGCCCCCGTCGCCGCCGAGACCTGCGCGACGAAGAGGACGGCCCCCACTGCCGGCCAGCTTGGGACCTTCGAGGCACCCTGCCCCGCGACAGGCCCCCGCTACCGGTAGTGTAGTGCGACGCATGAGGTGGACTGATACAATCAATGAAAACGTCATGCGCGCCTACTTTGGGGCTACAGAGGGGGGAACTAATCTCAGTGCGTACCGTGCTCGGATGTTTCCTTTGTTTCAGGCACTTGAACCAACTGTCACCGTGTCTGTGCAACGCCTGTCGGATCAAGTGAGGGCTATTCAGCGATGTCGCTTGCTGGATGAACCTACACTTGAGCGACTTCGCCAGGAAACGCGCTCTGTTCATGGAGTCGACGAGGTAAGTCAAACTCTCCCTGCTGCGATGCCGAATATAGTGCATTTGGCAACGACGCAGGCGGAGGATAGACCAATACCAGACGACTACGTGAACACAAGCGCGAATCTAACCCAGGATAATGAGCAAATGAGGAGAGCATTGGACGAGGCGATCTCTATGTATCGCTCTACACCAATTGCAGAAAGACCGCGTTTACCACGTTTGCCCGTGCATAAACGAAATATGGCGCTTGTGGGGGCTATAGACCGATTGCTAGATCCATATTTGGAATCTAGCCAAAACCTAGCTGATACTCACTCGATTCTCTATTGCGCGGCCATCGCAGTTTGTCGCGTGGCTCGGATCAAATTTCCGGATTATGATCGAGCCCCGCGACCTGCTGCCGTACCCGCGTGGCATATGAGAATCGAGCGGCGTATCAGCGCGGCTAGGGCCCTCATTGGCAAGCTAATCTGCTTTAGGTCGGGGAATAATCGCCCGAGAATTATGCGCTTTGTGCACCAGGCATTCGCTGGGACCAATATAAGGCCCCAAGACTACATGTACTGGGTCACAGAGCGCATAGACTTCCTAAAGCAGAAAGTGTATGCATGGGCAAACCGTATTCGTCGGTACAGGCAGCGTGTAGATAGGTACCATCAGAATCGCCTCTTCCAATGTGACCAAAGGAAAGTATACCGAACTTGGGAGAGACCCACCAGTTGTGTGGTTGATGGACAGCTTCCAAATGCTGATGCCATGACACAATTCTGGCAAAACATTTGGTCGATGCCTGTCAACCACACCGAGGGTACATGGATTGAAGTTGTTGAGCGGGCGTGTGAGTCGATCGGAAACATGGAGGCTATATCCATTAGCCCTCAAGACGTTAGTTGTGCAATCCGACCTGCACATAACTGGAAAGCTCCAGGACCGGACGGATTGCACAACTTTTGGCTTAAGTGGTTCCGTCACTCACATGCCCTCTTAGCAACTCAGTTCCAAGAAGCTCTCGAAACGGGCTCTCTACCAAGTTTCATGACGACTGGTATTACTTTCCTGCTCTATAAGAACGGCAGTACCACGGAAGCAAAAAACTATAGACCCATTACGTGCTTGCCAACAACATACAAGCTCCTTACATCCATTCTGACATCAAAAATTGCTAAACACATTGACTGTAATAATGTTTTAGCCATTGCTCAGAATGGATGTAGGGCTGGGTCTCGTGGTACTAAAGAGCTTCTCCTCATTGACATGACCATTTGCCAACAGGTTCGCCGAAACAGGAAGAACCTGTCCGCCGCCTGGATTGACTACAAAAAGGCCTATGATTCGGTGCCTCATTCATGGCTAAGACGGGTCCTAGAGTTGTATAAAGTAGATACAACTTTATGCACCTTTCTTAGTTCGTGTATGGGGCAGTGGACCACAGTGCTTTGTCAACCGGGGGGTGGAGTTTCTCCTGCATTGGCGAACCCTATAAGGATACAACGTGGTATTTTCCAGGGTGACAGCCTCAGTCCGTTGTGGTTCTGCCTAGCCCTCAATCCACTTAGCACTCTGTTAAGGGATTCAGGGTTGGGCATTCGACTTCATAGAGGGGGTGAGATCATTTCTCATCTGCTGTACATGGATGACCTCAAATTGTTTGCACCAAATAAGCCAGACATTTTGGAGTTACTGAGAGTAACTGAAACTTTCAGTGGCTCCATCGGTATGGAGTTTGGTGTCGACAAATGTGCGGTCATTAATGTACAGCGGGGTAGGGTTGTAAATTCAGATGGTTTACAACTCTCTGAGACAATGTTCCTCAGGTCCCTCTCTGAAGTCGAAACCTACAAGTACCTTGGTATGTCGGAGGCTTTGGGTATAGCTAGCGGGGACATAAAACAATCGGTGATGGACCGATTCTTTGGTCGCCTGACAAAAGTACTGAAAAGTCTTTTGTCAGGTGGTAACAAGGTTCGGGCTTTCAACGGTTGGGTTATGCCCCTGCTGATATACACCTTCGGCATACTAAGGTGGTCTCAGACTGAATTGGACGCCCTGGATGTAAAGATCCGAAAACTACTTACCACGTATCGTATGCATCACCCGCGATCGTCGGTGATGAGATTGTACATCCCGCGGAAGTGTGGGGGCCGCGGCTTTTTAAATGCCAAAAACCTACACAACCGTGAGGTGTGCAATCTTAGGGAATATTTCCTACACTGTGATAGCGGGATGCACCGCGACGTGGTAGCAGTTGATAAGGGCTTTACGCCACTATCCTTGGCAAACGAAAACTGGCGCAAACCATCTGTACTTACTACCCAGAGCCGCAAGGATGTATGGAAGAGCAAGGAGTTACATGGGCGGTTCTACCGGGCTCTCAATGGGCCTGATGTAGACTCGTCCGCATCGGTGGCCTGGCTACGTTTCGGTGATCTCTTTGGAGAAACTGAAGGTTTTGTCTGTGCAATTATGGACGAAGTTATCAAGACGAATAACTACCGGAAATATATCCTGAAGGACGGTACGGTCGACATCTGTCGAGCATGCCACCGTCCCGGAGAATCCCTCAGGCATATAGTTTCCGGTTGTTCTCATCTTGCTAACGGCGAGTACTTGCACAGGCACAATCAAGTAGCTAGGATTATACACCAGCAACTTGCTCTTAGATATCGCCTTGTGGGCTCTGAGGTACCATACTACAAGTATGTACCTGCGCCAGTTCTCGAGAACGGTAGTGTCACGCTCTACTGGGACCGATCTATTATCACTGACAGGACTATTGTTGCCAATAGACCTGATATCGTGTTAATAGACCGGGTGACGAGTCGTGCAATTCTCATTGACGTCACCATTCCCCATGACGAGAACCTCGTGAAGGCCGAAAAAGAGAAACTTTCGAAGTACTTGGACTTGGCCCACGAGGTTACCGCCATGTGGCATGTGGACTCAGCGATAATTGTACCGATAGTCGTAACAGTGAACGGACTTATAGCGAAGAGTCTCGACCGTCATCTCGAGAGGCTCTCGCTTGGCAGTTGGGTCAAGAGCCGGATACAAAAAGCGGTTCTTCTGGACACGGCCCGCATTGTGAGGAGATTCCTCACTATGGAGCCCTAACCACCGGTAGCTTGGGTCTTCGCTCCGCTACCGGCGGGTGCCCCCTTTTTTTATATATTTTTAAATGTACTTTTCTTTTTTATCTGTATATTTAAAAATGTTAAAAATTGAGAAAAAACATGAATAAATGAAATAATAATAAATTCTTTATTTCTTCTCTCACACAGATGTAGTGTTACATTTATATCTTAAAGCTAATACATTAGTGAATTCATCTATGTGAGAGACTGGTATCTATACTAGGAGAACCTGTATGACAGATTACCAGCCTCTCCACTTCGGACCAGGTAGATAAGAGCGACAATGATATCTCGATTAATAAATATATCCGATATTTTGTTCTCTCGTAATTATTTGGACGAATACACCGATTGTGATGATTGAAAGGTTATTCGATTTGTCTTGATAACGCGAGTGATACTGGCATGGCAAAAAATATTACAAAATGGCGAATTACGAGTATGTCTATATTACGATGGCGGATTTTTGGCATCAAATCGTGCATGGTGAAAGATTTCTTTTTCTTCCAAAATCATCGTGTAGGGCAGGGCTGTCCAAATCATATACAATACCGGGCCATTTCAAATTACTAAACAGATTAGCGGACCGCAGAAACAAATACCTACTTGACATTTTTACTACCTACTTTGAAAGTTTAAGCTTTGTTATAACTAGTTAGTTATATAACTTTAACTTTTCTAGAAATATATAATTTTCAGTCAGATTTGTTGTAAAAAAAACTGTATAAAAACCGGTAAATGAAAAACACGTCACGGGCTGCACAAATATAAGCCGAGGGGCGCATGCGGCCCGCTTTGGACAGCCCTAATGTAGTATCGTTACAAATTACATTGAATTGTTTAGTTTCATTCTACATTAATAAGTCTCGTCGTCAACCCTTATTCATCCCACTGCTAACCCAAACAAAGGAGTTTAGAGCATACTCCACCACGCTGCTCAACTGCGGGTTGGCTGAGGCCAGTGTTTTCAAGCCGCCTAAAGGCCACTGACTTGGCTTAACGACTGTCATCTACAACAGCCGGGATATAAATGCATCCATGGACAGGCTGCAGTCGACGTTGCTTACTTGCGTGTTCGAATAGATCAATGGTTCCCAACCTTTTTTTATTCACGAACGTACTTAGGTTCCTTTCGACGTAAAGGAAGGACAACAAATGATTACAATGTTTATTTTTTCCCAGGGGATTAAAATGTTTTTCCGGGATAAAAAGTAGCGTATGTCCCTCTCTAGACTGTAAACTATCTTCCATTAAAAAATCATATCCGTACCTAGGTTCCTTTTGACATGAAAGTACAAATGATTATAAACTTTATTTTTTCCCGTGGGAATAAGATGTTTTTCCGGGATAAAGAGTAGCCTATGTCACTCTCCAGGCCTTAAACAATCTCCAAAAAAAAATCATGTCAATCCGTTTGTTACTTTCGACGTGAAAGAAGGACAAACAAACAAATAAACAAACACACTTTCGCATTTATAATATTAGTATGTATATGGATTAATGAGTTTCAATTATTAATGAGGATCTCGATGGCGTTGTGGGGCCCGATGGCGTCATTGCACGTGTCATGCTAATCCAGGTGTTTAAACTTATAATGAAAGAGATTGAGCATTATTATACAAAATACCAAAATTTCGAGTTATAGAATAATGAATTTATATGACACTCGGGGACCCTATCATCATCATCAGGTCCATTTTAGTCTCCACTACAGGAGCATGACCTCTCTCGTTCGTCCTAGACGGAAGGAGGATTTGGCCTACGATAGGGTCCCCGAGTGTGTCATATAAATTCATTATTCTATAACTCGAAATTTAGTCTAGAGAGGGACATAGGCTACTTTTTATCCCGGAAAAACATTTTAATCCCCTGGGAAAAAATAAACATTGTAATCATTTGTTGTCCTTCCTTTACGTCGAAAGGAACCTAAGTACCGACATGGTTTTTTTAACGGGGGATAGTTTACGGTCTGGTGAGTGACATAGGCTACTCTTTATCCCGGGACTTATTCCCACGGGAAAAATTAAACTTTGTAATTATTTGTCCTTCTTTTACCTCGAAAGGAACCAAAGTACGGACATGACTTTTTTAATGGGGATAGTGTACCGTCTGGAGAGTGACATAGGCTACTTTTTATCCCGGAAAACATCTTAATACCATGAGAAAAAATGAACTTTGTAATTATTTGTCCTTCTTTTCCTCGAAAGGAACCTAAGTACCGATATGATGTTTTTAACGGGGATAGTTTACGGTCTGGAGAGTGACATAGGCTACTCTTTATCCCGGAAAACATCTTAATCCCACGGTAAAACATAAAGTTTATAATCATTTGTCCTTTTTTTCACGTCAAAAGGAACTTGGGTTCCGTACGGACATGATTTTTTTAATGAGGATAGTTTTCGGTCTGGAAAGTGGCATAGGCTACTTTTATCCCGGAAAAACATCTTAGTCCCATGGGAAAAAATAAACTTTGTAATCATTTGTCCTTCTATCACGTCGAAGGGAACGTAATTACCGCTATGATTTTATAACAGGGGATAGTTTCCGATCTGGAGAGTGACATAGGCTACTTTTTATCCAGGAAAACATTTTATTTCCACGGAAAAAAATAATTCGATCCCCGCAGGGGGCAAACATTTATGTGGTGAACAATTTTTTTGTATTGAGTGTGGGCGTTCCATCCATACTAATATTATAAGTGTTAAAGTAAGTAAATTCGTTTGTTTGTTATTCTTCACGCTTTAACTATGCAGCCGATTTTCATTAAAATTTGTACATATGTGCACTACTTTTTATCCCACGAAGTAAAAAAATTACAACAAAAGAAAAATATACACAAATCAATGGTAGCTTCCCTGGACCACGCGGGCGAAGCCGCGGGTAACAGCTAGTAATTTATAAATTACGAATAGACATATGCACAAGAAAGCGAAATAATATTCTGTCTTATGTCTGAGCAAAGATTAAATTTTAGATCTCTAGAGTCTAGCCCATCGGAATGTTAGTTTAAAATTAATTGCAAAATTTAAATCGTACTGAGAAGAAAGCGATTTAATGAAAACACGGAGAAAATGTGCTAATTGAAGCTAGCAATTACCTTACAAAGTTATAAAGAAAATTAATTGGATTGCTAGAAAAAATCATTTTGAATTTTATTTCATCACCATCATATTCGTTAGCCTGGATCTACCCATTGCAGGATTTAAGCCTTCCTCAATGGTTTCATCAAAATGCGATCGCTCGCCTTTCGCATCCAGCCGCTTGAAGCTTTCTTAAGGTCATCGGACCATTTAGAAGGAGGGCGCTCAACGCTTCGTCGTCCTACGCGAATTTTATTCTGTCAACTATTTTTTTTTTCTGAGTTAGATCATTTTTCGATGGATTCAATTGTTTACATCATTTGTCTAAGGTGCAAACTAGTTTTCGGCAACTTTAGCGATCTTTACATAAAACTTAGAACTTTATGTGATCTTTTCTGACTGAACTTAAGAATGACTTCTTTTTTATTACGTTTCTTTTGGCGGCGGACAAACATACGGCCCGGTTGATGGGAAGCATTATTGTATGATTATGTATACTCTCGTAGCAAGTGTTATTATGGCTGCGGTAGCAGCCATAATAACACTCGCAAATCGCAACATGAAATATTGCAAACATCGCCCGCGTGCAGCCATCCCGATGCCAACGCAGCAACCCCTTCCTTCCTGGTGACTCACTCACTCGCAGGAACACAACGACTTAAGGGACTTGTTATTTGGCTGCGGTCTTCTGTGAGGTGGAGGTACTTCCACAGTAGGGCAGGTCATAATTACGCTGCCCTACCTTACTCTTTTGTAGGGCGGCAGACAAAGACAAGACCCACTCTATATGCAATAGTTACTGTAACCTATAGATGCTTGCAACATAAAGCTCCTAAACATAAACAATTACTTCTAGATAACTTCACTTTCTAGGAGGAACAGAACAACCCTCTAGGCCTCTAGATTTTTTTATCAGTTGGACTGCGGTCTTCTATGTGATGGAGGTACATCCCTCGGCTAGCTCATAATTACGATGTGCCCTATTAAGGAGGTCCTTGGCTTAAAGAGAGTCAAGTTTGAAATCTCTACAATTTGATCTTCTTTCACTTAATTAACGAATTAACAAACAATGAATTCAGTAGTAGGCTTTTGTTTTACTACAAACATAAACCGATAGTCGCCTTCATTAGCTTTGAAAGCTACTATTGCGGCCGGTCAATGGAAGCTGGTAACAGTGGTTGTTGGGCGGGCGGGTAGCGTGTTTACTAGTGTTTAGGACAAATGTGTGCTAGTGCACACATTTGTACTAAAGCTACGTATTACAAACATATTATTGTATGATTATGTATACTCTCGTAGCAAGTTATATAACATTACAGACATATCGAAGTTATTTTTTGAAACAGGCTGTACTACGCGAGGGCACGACCAATCTGTACCTAGTAGGAAAGTTCAAAATTTCCTTTTTCGTGGTGTATAAGCCCGAATGTTTGCTTCACGAACTTGCAAATCTCATAGATATACATGGCAGGTAACATTGCCTGATGGGAGATTTAGTTTTCTGAAAAGTGGTCGACAAGATTCCAGAGGTTTTCCATCTCTTCATTGTTTGAGAATAACAAGAAACAAAGTCTCTATATATATTGGTACCTTAATATACTGACCTTTACATGGTTTATGAACCAGGTGAGGTGTGGTGCGGGGTGCGCAGCTGCACTTTGACAGGTCGCCTCCAGGTAGTCGCTAGGTGATAGCTTTTTATGCTTTATTTTTATTTTCGGACGGTGTTTTTGGCGAACTGTAAGAAAAATCATTATAGAAACATAATAGAAGAAAAAAATAAAAAAATTAATAAGTTTTTTTCGTAGTTAATAAAACCATAAAGCTTTCTATGATTCGCTCGTTAAGCATTATTTACCTTTTCTTTGGTAATTCGTCAATTTCTGGCAGCTGCCATATTGGAATAAAAGGGCGACATATAGATAACGTACATTGTAACAAGAACAAAAAGAGAAAAACCCTTTGGCTGCAGTTTTCTGTTAGGCGGAGGTACGTCCCAGTCGGTTTACAAGTACGCTGAGCCCTACCCCTCTTTCGCCAGAGCCTCATTCGCTTGTCGACAGGTGCACCACGTGCAGGTGATGTTGTCTTTGGCTATTGGGATTGTAGTGACCCAAAATACACCTCTCTAAAGTTCATGGCAAGTAAAATTTGACACATTATCAGAGGGTGTAAGGGGCTCACCCTTACACCCCCTGATGTGTCAAATTTTCGCTCAACCGGACTCTTAGAAATTGGTCTTTAACTTGTAAGATCTGACATTATTACAAACACCGCGGTGAAACTCAATAAAAGCTTGTAAAAAGTAGAACATCAAATATAAATAAAATTAGAAAAAAAATATACAATGATATTAATGACCCATCGCACATCGAAGTCTTCGATACTCGTAAAATCAGTCAATCGATCCTAACCCAGCTTTTCTCTGTACCCAAACGGCGCAATAAGCTGACCCATTGATTTTTGTGGACCGAAATGGGCCCGATATATTCACCTTTTTTTTCTTTTAGACCTTTGCTTTAGGCACTGCTATCCTTTTAGGCTTAGTGCTCTGTCACACGGCAGCAGAGATCGGTATACAGATACGCACACCCAAAACCAGAATACATTCATATATCTCGATACAGTTTTATATGTGAAGGTTTTTCATGTTGCGGGAGTTTGTATTACGCATAAGACGAGCTATATGCTTGTTTACCATCCGATGTAGTATTTTTTTTTTCAACGGGACGGGGTCCCACCACACATTCCTTTTCCACAACCACACATTCCCACCACTATGTCTCCTGTGTAACCAGAATTAACAGCGGCGACCACCAAAAAGGGTAATGAACAGTGAAGTCCACTGTAGTCCCGGGGATAAGACTACGGCTGCCTTAGAACTCACAACGAATTTAATTAAAAGAAATTAGTAGGAGTAAAAAGCTTTTGGAATTTGACTTAGCAATGTGAGAGACAGCAATTTGGCAAATAAGGCTTTTAATAAGCCTAAAGTAATGGCTAGTCAGGTGAAGCACAACTGCCGTGCACCAGGGATTTTAAGTACATATCTAACACTATTGGGGACCTAAAACATTGAGTTGTTACCAAACACATCGATTCCAATAATATGAATTGCAAAATCGTCTGAACGCTTGGTAATTCTCCCTTATTGCTACCAAATGAGAATAGTATACTACCCAGGATGCGACATGCAACGAATTCAACATGTCCCGCTTTTGCCGCCAAAGATCACACTCTCAAAAAACATGGTGTGCTGTTTGATCGAAATCATGATTTGCAGTAGAACATTCGCATAAGGGCGACGGCACAAATTTAAACGAAAAGAGTTTAGCCTTAAAATTGCTATGCCCAGTTAAGAATTGTGCAACAGGGTAATCGACTTTTAACCACTTTTTTTAATCTATCTGTTACTGATTGAATAGTTACCGGTGTAGTATATAAAAAATGAATCGCGCGAATAAACGGGGCAATTTTACCAACTTTATACTAGTTA
Source organism: Hypsopygia costalis (assembly GCA_937001555.2). Classification (NCBI taxonomy): domain Eukaryota; kingdom Metazoa; phylum Arthropoda; class Insecta; order Lepidoptera; family Pyralidae; genus Hypsopygia; species Hypsopygia costalis. Next base: position 21,063,579 of record OW443338.2, on the reverse strand, counting down.
AACTTTCTTTGAATATCGTTTAATATAATATCTCAGGAGTCTCTTGTCGTACATTTACGGGTAATAATTTACGGGAGAAAATTTAACTTTTTTAATTATACAAGTCAGACAATTTTACTGAACTTTGCCCAACGTTTTCCCGTGATGCTAAAATCTTCCAGTGTCTTTCGTTTTGTTGAATGCAGAATAAACATTTTAGACTGGCACCCTCTGTCGACCAAGAGCGGTGCTGTTCATTGTGACATCATAGTAAACAATCTTCCTCGAACACTCGAGAAATGTCAACAGTCGAATTGAATAAGCTTCTTTATGATTTTATTCGAAAATGATGTAATACTAGCTGTTACCCGCGGTTGCGCCCGCGTGGTCATAATTTTAATAAAACTTTTTTTCCCGATATAAGATGGTTTTCCGGAATAAAAAGTAGCCTATTATAAGTCGTCGTGACATATTATTTATATGTAAGTACTTGTATTACTCCTTTAATAGTTTTTTTTTATTCCTGGACATATCAAACATCGCCATTTAGTTCCAAACTAAGAAAAGCTTGTACTATGGGTACTAGATAACTGATATTATACTTTATTACATTTTTTTTGTATTTGTATACATATAATTCATAGAAAACACCTAGACCAAGACAAATAGACATGTTTATGCACACAAATATTTGTCTTGTGCGCGGATCGAACCCGCGACCTCGGAGTCAAAGTGAACATTGCTAGGCATTCGACCACCGGACTCGTCCTAGTATAGGATTTAATGAAGCATGCATGATATTTTTTCTTCATAAATTGTATCCTTTGTTCTCAAAACCTTTTTCAGGTCTTTAAGTACGCTCAGAAAGCCTGTGGCATCTTTTACATAAGAACGCTTAAAGTTTAACTTATACTGCCCTTGGCTACAAAAGAAAGCTGGGTAGGTACACTAAAAGGTAGGTTTCTTTCTAGCCAAATATAACATCACGAATGTAACTTTATAACTACTATACTGGTATTAAATGAAATACTATTTGGTAAGTTATATATATTTAAATAGTTAATTAGTTATACACAATAATTCAAATAAACCAACAGAAAAGGGGAGAGAAAGAAATAGGATCTGGCAAAAGAGAGATAGAGTGCAGCGTAATTATAAGATAACTAATTTAGGGAAGTGCCTCCACCTCACAAAAAACGGCAGCCAAATTACATTTCTTAGACACATAGAGGGCTGATGTATTTCTGAGATTGAGGTTATCAGGAAGAAAGGAGTTGGATGATGATGATGATGTATACTTTATACTGCTGGCTCCTATAGCTTATGGTGAGAGCTTCACATCAGACGGGTCGTATGGTTATCTGCTACTCTGCCTTGTACCTATATAGTCGTACATATAAAAACATCCTAAATTATACTCGTATGATTTATACTTATTAATTTTTTACTTAAAAAATATATCTAAGCGAAACACATAAATGTTTGGACTTAGTAGTTAATTATACGCACCAATTACTGTTAATTCGTGTGGTTTGGATATTTTCGAATACAATGGCGTCTCCAAGGCTATTTCGCAGGCGTAGGAACCGGAAGCCGAGAAGTCCAGCCTTTCCAACGTTATTGATGTGGGAGATAATTGAATCAACTAGAAAAAAACAATATTACACATTAATTTACTTGCATTTGATTTTTCAAAAGAGTTAAACGTATCACACACTAGACAGATACAATATATTTAGAGCGAGACACTGCTATAGGTATGACAAGTGAGGCTACATCACCGTCTCTTACACGCATATATTATAAGGGCAGTCGTATGTGATGCGCTTAACGCGAGGCAGGTTCGTAATTTCGGATTTTTATACCAGGTTTATTCGATAACCTGATATGTACGCAGCATTGGAAAAAATATATATTATAAATGAGCATCTAATACAATCTTGATTGGAAATGACACATTAAAAATATATGTTCACAACATGTCGGTTCTCATTTGCTCCACGAATGTTCAGTCATATCTGTTGGCGACTGGCTGGATAGAATCTTTTTATAAATAATATTATTTTGTATTTGACATATTTTTTAAATTGTTTTACTTAGTTACGGTTTCCATGTATTCATTGTGTCTGCTCCATTTGTGATAGCAAGTAATATTAACGTATTAAACTCGTTCTCTTACTGTACATATATCTACGTGTTTCCATTCCTTAATCATACAGTCCTCTACTCCTCAATATTTGGTCCATTCTTGCCGTAAGTAACAAAAAACCATTTCCTTCTCGAAAAATTTTCAAAATTTTTCACGTCATACATTTTCATTTCATTTCACGAATTCATATTTTCGTCCATAATGGAGACACGTAGTAAGAGCAAATCGGTTGCTAACCTGGCGACAGCTATGCAAGTCGAGCAGATACAGCGCGATCTATACGTAAGATCACCGCGTGGTGTCCGGTCGGCTGCAGCAGCAGTAACGGATGGTGTTTTAGCATTGCCTGCTAGTTCTGTCACACAGCCTGTGGACGCCACCCTCTCCTCCGGGGCACATCCTCGCTCCGGCAAACGTCCAAGTAGCAGTACTAGTCAACATCACGATCGCAATGTCCAAACACCATCTCGGAGTGAACGTAGTATTTGCAGTATACAGTCCGCAAGCGAGCATTCACATGCTTCAAATTCTTCCGCGACTATTCGTGCCAAGAAGCTATCTATCGAGGCGGAGGCTCTGCGGCATCGATTGCAGCGGGAACGGGAACTCGCTCAACAGCAGGCGGAGCGTGAGCGCTAACTCGCTCACCGGGAACGGGAACTCGCTCAACAGCAGGCGGAGCGTGAGCGCGAACTCGCTCACCAGCAGGCGGAGCGTGAGCGCGAACTGGCTCATTTAGAGTCTGAGGCAGAGCAAAGGGATCTGGAAGCCAAGCTTGCTGCATTGGAAGCGTCAGATAAGTCATCTCGGTCTAGTTCTTACCATTCCAAGCGGCAACGCGTCACGACCTGGGTTTCTGAACAAAATGTAGCCATGGCGACACATGCAAAAAACATACCTGGCGAGACACAGGCTGACATCTTGAACAACACACAAGAAGTATGTTCACAGCAGCCTGTCCCCGCCAACGCGGTACCATTTTACAATACACGAAATGTCAACCATGGAAACCAGTCGAAACCCGCAAACGTAAATGTCGGCTTAAATAAACATGAGCGACAACAGGCTAACCTTCCCTTTTTAGACCCAATAACTCAGTTGGCCCAAGCCATTAATACCCTATCTGACCGCCCAAAGAAACAAGAGCTTTTATCTTTTTCAGGAGACATAAATCAATGGATGGCATTTAAAACTAGCTACGACAAAACTAAAATTTATTTTTCCGCAGCAGAGAACTTATCACGCCTTAACAATGCTGTTCGTGGTTTGGCGTACGAGTCTGTGGCTTCGCTATTCTGGACTTCCTGCGATCCCCAAGACGTGATGAACGCCTTGGAACAAACCTACGCCCGACCAGAAGTACTTGTAACGCGCGAGGTTGCTGCTCTGCGCGCCATAACAAAGTTAAGTTCTCCTGAAGATTTAAACTTCCTGGCCAATAAATTACGGAATTTTGTAAGTACATTAAAATTATTAAATCAAAGTGAATTCCTTTACTCACCAGAGCTCTTTCGCACTATTTTAATTAAGTTAAGCGAACACACTAGAGCTCGTTTTACCGACTTTGCAGCTACTTACATACCTGTGCAACAGAATGTTGCAAAATTAGAGGTGTTATCGCGGTTTCTACTGATCGAAGCCGACAAGCAACTAAGGTATAACTTCATATCCGATTGTACGTCTAAACCGCAACACCCGACACACTTCTTAAAATCGTTTAGTAAGAAAGAAATTAATGTACATGCTACTACCTCAAGTGACAAAACGCCTCAGTGTTCATATTGTAAGCAAGGGCCTCACAATATTAAAATGTGTAAAGCATTTTTGTCTCTTGCAATAGACGATAGATGGCGCTGGGTTCGAGATAGTAAAATATGCTACCGCTGTCTTAAATCAAATCCACATACTTGGAACAATTGTCGAGCTAAGCATTGCGGTGTTAAAGGGTGTACTAGACGACATAATTCACTACTTCACGGCACGGCAACTGCTGATACAGGAGTAACTCCGACGCCTATTACACAATGTAATACGAATATAACCCAAATACCTTCAAATGTGTCAACTATTACTAGTGACGAAAGCGGTGGTGCGAACAACATTGAACCAACCGTTAAAGTTACGAACACTTCTGATATTTTAATTAATGTAACAGGGTCGCAGTCGTATTCACGTCCACTTGGTCTACTGAAAACAGTGCCGATCGTGCTGGAGGGCCCTAATGGCAATTTTGAAACGACGGCGTTGCTTGACGAGGGCAGTACGGCGACGCTGATCGACGGCGAGGTAGCAGCGCGTATTGGAGCTACCACCACTTCTCAAGAACGGCTTCGTATTGAAGGCGTAGGTGGTATGACAAAAGACGTTGACGTAAGTTACGTAAAATTTTTCATTCGTGGGCGTAATTTACCCGACCGATATTTGGTAGAGCATGCGCGTGCTATTCAACCTCTGGGTCTACGTGTTCAAAATCCACATATAGTCAATTTTATGGATTTTACACACTTGTCTGATTTAGCTGACGAACTTTCATATACTAACGTAACTCCTACTGTCCTTATCGGCGCCCCCGATTGGCATTTATCGTTGAGCCGCGAAGTACGTTGTGGCAATAGGAATGAACCTGTCGCCTCGAAAACTTTATTAGGTTGGGTGCTTCACGGCGCTCTATCAGTTTCGTCCAAACCGCTCGAATTTATAAATAACGTATGTGAAAATCTAGATGCTCTAATAAAAAGTCAATACGAAATTGATTCATTAGGTATTACAAAGAGCACACCCCGACCCAACGAAGATGATAAGCGGGCTGTAGACATTGTTGATACCTCAGCACGTGAACTCGATGACGGTCGGTTCGAGGTTTGTCTACCTTGGAAAAGAGATTTGCCTATCATACCGGACAGTTACCCACAAACATTGTCACGTTTCAAATCCCTTGAGCGACAAATGTCAAAAGACCCATTATTTGCTACAGCGTACCAAAATTTTATTAATGATATTGTCAAGAAAGGTTACGCAGAAGAGTGTAATCCACAGACTTATTGTAAACGGATGCCACCAAATGTCTCTTGCGTTAACCCAGACGGCACTATTCGATGGTACCTACCCACATTTGGCGTCTTCCACCCTCAAAAAAGGAAACTAAGAGTTGTACATGATGCAGCCGCAGCTACCAAAGGCATTAGCCTTAATAGCTTGCTTTTGCAAGGTCCTGACCTATTGTGTTCTCTTTTAAGTATCCTCTTTCGTTTCAGAGAAGGTGTCGTAGCTCTTAATGCAGACATCAGGGAAATGTTTCCTCAAGTGAAAGTAGCACCGAGAGACAGAGATGCTCAACGTTTTCTCTGGCGCAACAAAGACGGCGACATTATGGAGTATCGTATGACCTGTTTAATTTTTGGTGCGATATGCAGTCCATTTATCGCGATGCATGTAAAAAACAAGAACGCTAAAGAGTTTGAGGTGAGGTGTCCTACCGCATGTAAAGCGATTCTTGAGGATCACTATATGGACGACTATCTGGGCAGCCACCCTAACGTTGCTGATGCCGCACAGCTAGCCGCCGATATAGTAACAGTTCACAAATCATGCGGTTTTGAAATGCGAGCTTGGACTTCAAACTTCCCTGAGGCACTTACCCTTGTCCCTAAAGAACTCAGAAGCAATGCGAGTTCAGACGTTTGTCTACCACATAATAGTGAGGTTGGAGTACTAGGAATCAAATGGAATCCATCGGAAGACTCCTTGCGATTCCGCCCAGGACCTGATGTATCCTCCAGCATGATAACTAAACGAAGTTTATTATCAAGTGTGATGAAAGTGTATGACCCACTAGGTCTACTAATGCCCGTAATTATTTGGGGAAGAATTTTAATTCAGAAATTATGGCGGGCGGGTATTGACTGGGATACACCAATAACAAATAACTATCTTATTGAATGTAATGAATGGTTTACTCAATTACAGAATGCCGCCAATATTAAAATTCCGCGTTGCTACTTAAGCAAGTCCGATCCCGCGGATATTCAACTACATTTAATAGCTGACGGCGGTGAGCAAGCGTATGCCTGTGTAGCATATTGGCGTTTTAGTTACGATAATGGCTTTGTATCCACATCTCTTATAGGAAGTAAAGCACGAGTTGCTCCACTGAAGCCTCTATCTATTCCCCGCTTGGAGCTACAAGCGGCACTTATTGCTTCGCGGTTCGCACAAACTATTTTACTTGCTCATCGTCTTAAGCCCTCCGCAACCACTTTTTGGACGGACTCAACCACCGTACTAAAGTGGATACGGAGTGATGCGCGGAAATTTAAACCTTTTGTAGCTCATAGGTTGGGAGAGATATTGGAAACCACTAACCCGTCCAATTGGAGGTGGCTCCCTACCTCTCTCAACGTTGCTGATGATGCAACAAAACCAAAAAAACTGCATTTGACTCCGTCTCATAGATGGTTTTGTGGACCACAGTTTCTGTTAGAGCCACTATGTAGTTGGCCGACCGAGCAAATAATTGACATGAATGAGACCTCACCAGATTCCGAAATAAAGACGGAACTTGTGGGGCTGCTCATTCACGTCCCATTTCCAGATCTTCCGGTACCAAATCCGACGCGATTTAGTTCATGGTTGCGTTTGCTACGCACAACCGCCCAGATTCTCCGGGGTGCGCGAATCTTTCGATTAAAACTATCTCGACCTATAATACAAAATTCTAAATTGTATACAGATGGCGCCACATCCTCCTCGCAGCTTCGTGCGTCAGACATGATACAAGCCGAAACGATGCTTCTACAACAAGCTCAGATGGACAGCTTTCCTGAAGAACTGAAAGCCCTTCGAGCTACGCAGCCCGTGCCCAATAAAAGTCGTATAGCAGCACTTGCACCAGTACTCGACAACAACAATTTGCTTCGCCTAGATACACGAATTAAATCTGCTCCAGGAGTCACTGAAAACGCCAAATCATCTATAATTTTGGATGGACACCACCATATAACACGTTTGTTGATCCTTCATCACCATGTTCAAGCAGCCCACTGTTTCAACGAGCTTGTCCTAAACGAATTGCGACAAAAATATTGGATAATAAAAGCAAGAAGCGCAATCCGCAGCGTAGCGAGGGCTTGCACTAGGTGCCGAAGATGGAAAGGCCAAACAATTACGCCACAGACCGGCGATTTACCTCTAGAAAGATTAGACCACCACAAAAGACCGTTTACTCACGTAGGCCTAGATTACTTTGGCCCAATACTAATCTCCGTGCTTAGACGCCACGAGAAACGCTACGTTGCTCTTTATACGTGTTTGGTCACGAGAGCCCTTCATCTAGAAATAGTCACATCTCTGTCATCTGACGCCGCTATAATGTCTTTAAGACGTTTCATTGCACGCCGAGGTTCTCCATCTACCATATTCTCAGACAATGGCACTAATTTCGTCGGCGCATCGCGTGAACTTCGATCTTTACATGACGAGTCAGTCGAAGAATTCGCAACAAATCACAAAATTGAATGGCGCTTCATTCCACCTGCATCCCCTTTCATGGGAGGAGCCTGGGAGAGACTTGTGCGATGTGTAAAAAAAGCATTAAGATCATGTCTTCATGAAAAATTAAAGGAAGATGTACTAATGACGTTTTTGATAGAGGCCGAAGCAATAGTCAATTCACGACCACTCACGTACATACCATCTTCAGCAGATGTACCTGAAGCATTGACGCCATTTCACTTCATTCTAGGGACTTCATCAGTAGCACCGTGGACATGCTCGCTAACAGATGCAGATTTAACACGTAGATGTAACTGGAGGAGAGTATTACGCCTCGCCGATCATTTTTGGGCACGATGGCTACACGAATACCTACCAACGCTCCGACCAAGAGGCTATTCACGAAACGTGTCGACATTAAGCGAGGGTGATGTGGTGCTTATCGCTGACCCTACTCTGCCTCGCGGTTTATGGCCGTTAGGGAGAGTAGTTAAGACCTACAGAGGTCCTGACGGAGCGGTTCGCGTAGTGGACGTCCGCACTAGAAGCGGCACGCTGCGCCGACCGCTCCGGAAGCTTATTTTAATTGAGGCTGATGCTGAGCCCCCGCCAGTCGCCACCAACAGCTAGTGTGACACACAGGGGTCCAGGATGTTGGCGACTGGCTGGATAGAATCTTTTTATAAATAATATTATTTTGTATTTGACATATTTTTTAAATTGTTTTACTTAGTTACGGTTTCCATGTATTCATTGTGTCTGCTCCATTTGTGCTAGCAAGTAATATTAACGTATTAAACTCGTTCTCTTACTGTACATATATCTACGTGTTTCCATTCCGTAATCATACAGTCCTCTACTCCTTAATAATATCCATATATGTGGTGTCAACAATGCGGTATGGTATTATGTACTAGGTTTCTAGGGGAATTCGACAAATATATATTTAAAGCGTAAAATAATGCATTAAAGCAATTTGTAAGCTCAAGAAGAGGGACAGTGAGCTATACTTTAAATCATTGGAAATCATTACATTATCCTGCCTATCTATGAATGTGCTTTTTTGGAATAGTATATTTGCTATGACTCCTGTAATACCCTACAATTTATGCAATAGACTGAGTGTGCAAACCTTAATGTATTTAAAAAGAGATTATATGGCATGTCGGTGAGAAAATAATAATGTTGACAATTTATTATGACTATTTATGACACTTGTAGAATTATGACAATTGTTGACACTATCTAATTAAAATTTCAAGCACAATATTATGACATATTTTAGTTTGTTGTAGTTGTAGGTTTTTTATTTGTATTCATTAATGACTTTTAAGTTGGAGATAATAATAACATTTGAAAAATTTGATATGCCAATTCACGGAGCATAGTGAAGTTACTGGTTCTATTACATCTTTGTATACTCTATGTTCACAAAATAAATAAATAAAATGAATTGAATTAATAACATCAAAAATTGGTAAATAGTCTCCTCACATACTATCGAGTTAAACTACTCTTACTAGGGGGCTACCTATGAGTAGCAATGAATGTTTTTTTGCCTGAAATGAGGACTATATTTGGCGTCCCTACTTGACTATATCGGCAAAATATTTAGAGGCACACTCTATTCCAGCCGTATGCTAGTTTCTCACCAAAGTATGTTCTGTGTGATTTCAACATTTGAACATATTTTTTTCAGCCGTCTAGCTAATTACATAGTAATTCCGTGCGTAGTTTGGGTATTAATAATTCAAATAGATTTAATAGCTCTTTGGTACTATGTAGTGTACAACAGATTCTCGTAGTATTAATTTCGTCAATTTTTATTATCTTGGGGTGAAATATTTATTAGGCGATTTATGTGTTTGATATAGGTCACGTATTCGTTACTCTTGGTATCTATTCATCGTAGGGAACCCTCTCCATACGAATTCAACTTTCACTTGACAAGTTTTTCTTAATTGATCTGAGTATATCCTTATACTCGTATCTATCTATATTTTTCAGCACACCAAAGCCCAACGTTGGACCTCCTCTTCGCTGGATTTCCGATTCTGTCTACAGCTGGTCTTCATCTTCCACGTCGAACCCGTATTGTCCCTGATGAGGTCAGGAACACTTGGCGGATGGTCTACCTACTCCTCTCTTTCCTGTACGTGGACTCCATTCCAGAACGCGCTTAGTCCATCTGTCATCCACACGACGGCATAATTTACCCGCCCACGCTCACTTCAACTTTGCTACACGGTAGCTGACGTCGATCAGTTTGATGCGTGTTTGAATAATTAATTTCGTATCTTGTCCCTCAGAGTAATTCTGAACACAGCTGGGAGAACGTACTGGTTGAACACTTTGGGCTTGCATGACTGCGGAAATTCATAGAACCGGTGCAAAGCCAGGGCAGAATGTTAGTTTCTTATAACTAAAAAGTGACAACCGTATTAACTTTTCTACAGTAACTTTATGTCGTTTGACAGAACTGTCAGTCATTTGTCAGATTGTGCGAAACCAATTCGAATTCAATATACATTGTTAGGAAGACAGGACAAAGTCTGTCAGGTCAGCTAATATGAATAAAATTTTGATGAAAAGAAAGTATAAGACAGGTCTAAGTGCCCACAAGGGAATGGTAAAAAGAGATTTTAATTTCAAATAATACCATTATAAAAGGGAAAGTACTCTAATACACTTAGTACCTAATCATACTACCTTCAAAATTATCTGTAATGTCACGTTATATCCTATGATGCAGGTGCACTACTCTGTTATACCTTATTACTTCACTTCTACGACTCAACTACCCAAAGAGAATGCTGGCTTCTGACACAAAAAGACGCCATCTGTTTGTTGTCTTGCGCCACTTGGGGTATTTGTACAGCACCAAGATCCTTGGACAATTCATATTTCTATCTGTATCTGGGGAGTCCAACAAGGCGTTTATCATAAGGTTGTATTTTTTATATGAGAGAGGGGCGAGGATGTGTGTCACCTGATGCAAAGCAATCATCACCGCCCATAGAAATCAGCAACACCAAGGGGTCGCGATCCGTTGCCAGCGTTTTAAGGGAAAAATTTTATCTGTTGTTGAAGGCTCCATTGTCTCACAAGTGCTCATCTAGTTGCCCGATCCTCTTTCGTGATCTATTTCGTATACCACATAAGACATTTTGAAAGTTACGCCAAAGTATTAAGATGAAATATTTCGTGTTAGATCCCCTTGAGCTCCAGGGATCTACGGGTACAGCTTTGGTTTGCCTGTCCGTCGACATTAGCTCAGACCTTTGTCAAACTATTTCAGGCGATGGTTCAGAAACAACAGGTGTCGTAAAATACTTGTATATTCACTTGGTTGTAATTCATTTAGTTTATGATACAAATGTATCAATCTAAACTATAATATTATAAAGCTGAAGAGTTTGTTTGTTTGTTTGAACGCGCTAATCTCAGGAACCACTGGTTCAAATTGAAAAAATATTTTAGTGTTAGATAGCCTATATTTCAAGGAAAGATATAGTATATAAGTCGCGGGCAACAGCTACTATTTATATATTTTGTAATATAAATGCTGTACATGTACTTTACAATTTAAGATATTAATTTTAAATACTGGAATGTGAGTTTGAAAATCAATAGGTTGTTACTTAATGAAATTTCTATATCAATTAAATTTGTCATAATGGTTATTTTTATGAAAATAAGGGAATATTTTGCCATTTGATTTACTTAATTTAAAAATATTTTTTAAATTAACTATATCTTACTTAAATTCCATGATTCATGGCAAAGTAAAAATTTCGGATATTTTAAATCATAAAGTTATTGATGTCACTGTAGTCACATATAGTCTTAGAATATTCTGTTTTAAATGGCAACATTTTTACATTACTACCAACAATATGAGCCTCCATTTGTCATCCATTGTACTCTGTCTAAAAATAAATATATTTATACGGTTAATTTGTGCTATTAATTTTGCAGAGTTACTTTCGAATCTTCCTTGTTTATGGAATAATTTATCTGGTCGCTCTTAACACTTACGCCCTGTATATTTCATGGCTCATAAATCTTTGTCTGCATCTTTTGAGCGTGCAGTTAATATATTACGAAACATTTTCTCTTAGCATGAAAATTTGATAATAAAATCCCTTGATTAAACTTCAAAGTACCTTGTACAGTTCTCTTTATATTATATTATCGTAGCCGTCCGTCCTGACTTGGCTTAAACTATATCGATATCTACATATAATATATACGAGCGTAAAAGCGAAATACCACCCACTGATTAATCACGAAATCTCAGAAACTAAAACACCTACAGACATGAAATTTGGCAGGTAGGTTCCTTATAGAGAGTAGACATTCGCTAAGATCGGATTTTACGAAATTCCACCCCTAAGGGTGTAAAACGGGGGTTGGAAGTTTGTATGAAAGTCCTATGTTTTTGAAATAAGACACTCGAAATTTAAAACGTATGCTCTATAGATGGTGCGGAGGTATACTAATAATGTATCTTTAGAAATCAACCCCTTTTTGGGGTAAAAACGGGGGTTCAAAGTTCGATGTTTTTGAAGTAAGAGACTTGAAATTTAAAATGTATTCTCTATAGATGGTATGGAGAGTCGCGGGCGGCTGCTAGTATATAATAAAATCATGCGCTCCGCCGCGTCAGTGTATAAAGCGGTAAAATCGAAAACTACTGACTGGATTTTTATACAATTTTCATAATTCATGAGGAAGGTTTATGCATATGTTATAGTCAGTGGTGGACTAAGGCTAAAGCGGGCCCTAGGCAACATTGTATTTCCGAACCTACTAAAGAAGTTTTCACTTCCAAAATAAAAATTAAAAACCGAACTTTCGGGACCCAAAAATTACGGGCCCTAGGCACGTGCCTAGGTTGCCTAGGCCTTAGTCTGGCCCTGGTTATAGTCAATACTTCGAGTATTGACTATAACCAGGGCCGGACTAAGGCCTAGGGCTTCTACTAGGATCTGGGCGCATCTACTAGGTTAGACAAGTTACTAAAAAACAAGTCGAGATTAGATTTGGGGTAGCTTGTGATCAACAAAATCAGAGTGAGTGGAGCGAGTGAGGCTCGACTTGCTTTTGAAGTTGAGGTACCTTAGGTTAATAATAATATAATAATACGTACATCCCACGGAAGTGTGGGGGTCCAGGCTTCTTAAATGCCAAGAACTTACATAACCGGGAGATGTGCATTCTCAGGGAATACTTCCTCCACTGTGAAAGTGGGATGCATCGCGACGTCGTAGCAGTAGGTAAGGGGCCAAATTATTATTTAATAATAATAATTATTAAATAATAATTTATTTTCATCTAAAAGATTTACATCAATGAGTTTGAGGCTGGTGGTGATAGGTTTATCTAGTCAAACCTAGGCGCGCCTAGAATCGGTATTGACTGTAACACATATACTTAAATTAAAGTTATCTGATATAAATTGGCTGAAGTAAGTTTGTGAATGAAATTTAAAGATCTGGTCTTTGAATTAAAAAAAAAAGTTTTTTTTCAAATCGGTTTATAAATGGTGGAGTAATGAAGTAAAACATTAAAAAAAATATATTTGAAATTGAGAACCTCCTCCTTTGGTGGTATTTTGGTTAAAAATATAGTCAACATGTAGTTCTGATCTAGTCTCGATCTCACAAATATCACATTTGGTATTCTATTATATACCTAAACAGGGGGCGTCGCGGTAGAGTACAACATGAAATTTCAAAGTTTATTTTAAGTGGGTAAGTTTAATTATGTCGAAATATGACCGGAAACAAACTAAGAAAGTGTTGTTACCAACGATAAGAATTGATAATAAATAATGAATGAAATCCAGTATATAATTTTTAGTCTATTTACAATTCAATGTCGATTCGAATACAAATACAAATTGTCTTTATTGTAACAGGTTTTACAGATGTTACAAGTGTATATCGCTCCACTCTGCGTTCCACCACTTAGGCATACAATAATTATTAACTTTAACAAAACAATATCATGCACTATACAAATTTATTTTCTTCGATTTCTTCGATCAACTTTCATTCTGCGATCGTAAAATAATTACGAGAATTGGTTTCAGCAGAGACTACTGCAGTCATCCCTAGCCGTAGCTCGTGTGTAAGTGCGCTAAGAAGATAATTATAACAAAAAAACGGTTTTTTTTGTTATAATTATCTTCTTAGCGCACTCCAATCATTACTCTACATTATGTAGATACAGGCTGATAATGATGAAACAAATATGAGACAAATCTGAAAGTGTACTCTTTAAAAAAAAAGTTGTTTTCAAATCGGTTTATAAAAATCACGGAGTAATGAAGTAACAAACATTAAAAACAAATAAAAAATACAGCCGAATTGAGAACCTCTTCCTTTTTTGGAGTCGGTTAAAAAAGAAGAAGAAATAGATACTCACATTTATTTCCGCGCCTGTCATATTAAACAGCTCGAAAGGCGGGTCTCGACCTCTGACGAACTTCATAATGCGCTGTCCGTATTTATAGAAGGCCACCTGTCGATCAAAATTAATCGTTACTGACTTGTATCCGAGATATTGGAAGTTTGTACCGTTTGAAGTTTAGATTGAAAACGTCAAGTTAATTTTAATGAACTGAAATACCACGTGTCTGACCACAAGGAAAAAGAGCTTAGTATTATGGGATATTTCTTTAAATTTTATTGTGCCATATTTAGGTTAGATGAATTGTTAGAAATCATCCGTCTTAAATTTAATAACACAATAGAATTTAAAGAAACATCCTATGAAAATAAGCCCTTTCCCTTTAGGATAGAGAAAGAGATTTTTCCTTTAGAAAAAGTAGTCATACACGAATGCGACTTATAAAATAATACTAAGAAATGAAGCTATTGTGAAAAGAGAGGTAGGGCATAGCGTATTTTTTAAGCTGCCTGACTGGGGAAGTACTTTCACCTCACAGAATACCGCAGCCAAATAACAATTCATTTGAGGGTTGTTGTGTTCTTGCGAGTGAGTGAGGTCACCAGAAAGAAAGGAAGGAGTATAGGCTGGCAACGTATCGGCGACTCCTTGGTGTTGTTGATCTCCATGAGCGGTGGTGATTGCTTTCCATCAGGTGACCCAAATGCTCGTTTGCCTCCTCTTATATAAAAAAAATAGGTTACAAATCAGTTATAAAATATATTTTATAGATACAATACATACAAAGATAAATAATCATCATCATCATAGGTCTATATGTAGTTACATTGACAGGCTGGACGCGGAAAGCGAAATGTCGTAATAGTGGAAAGTATGGGGGAAGACATCATCATGCTACATACAGCAGTGGCTAGCCACTAACTGGATATAGGCCTTCTTCACCAACTACAGTCCTCCGCCTTGCGCATCCAGCCGCTTTCTTGAGGTCGGACTAAAAAGGAGTCCTACCGCCCCATTAGAAAACCTTCCTCCCCCCATCTACACAAATACATTAAAAAATACTGTACTTTTATACCAAAATCATTGAAAAAAAAAAACAAACAATTACTTAGGTATTCATTAAGTTTGAGAGAGTTGTCCATGTTAATAATATATATAACCAAATTTCAGCTTTGATGTTTATAGTATTTGTGTTTAGCTTAGCTGGTAGACACTCTGGAGCTCTACTAACTAAGCTGGAGATGTTGGCAATAACTAAAACTTAAGACTTATTTTTCGAATCAAAATATTCGTACGGCGCTAGTTCCGAATTATGTCTGAATGTCAGCGGGAGTCTATGCTGTATATGTAGTTAGACTATAAAAAAAATGATTTAATTTGTCTAGCAATTTTTTCAATGGGTAATGACTCTGAATATTTGTAATCGCCTTCCTATTATGCTATTCAAAACGTGGTTATTTGAGAGCAGGAATTGTGAATGTGAAATTTACGTAAATGGACAGTCATTAATTTTAATCATATTATGTCGTGATCCGGGCCGCCGATGAATCAAGTTAGATTAACACTACATTAATGTAGTTATAACATTTTTAAGTTTACATAATCAACAAGGATATATCGGGACGAGGGGCCCGCCGTACAACCCACCACTGTGTCTCCTGTATAGCCAGGATTAACAGCGGCGTTTACCGAAAAGGCAATGAACAATGTAGATCATTGCAGTTCCAGGGGTAAGACAAGGCTGTATTGGAACTCACAACGACTTTAATCAGAACAAATTAATAGGAGCATGAAGCTTTTGTAATGTAACTTCCCCTCTTAGCAATGTGAGAGAAAACAATATGGCAAATAATGTATTACAGCATAAAAAGATGGCTAGTCATGGGAAGCTCAACTGCTGTGCACCACGAATTTTAAATATCTAACACTATTGGGGACCCACTATATTCACTTGTTTGTTCAACATCGATTCCAATAATATGAATTGCAAAATCGTTTCAACGCTCGGTAATTCTCCTTTGTTTTTACCTTTCTCCTTTGTTTGATCAGAATAGTTTACTATCCCGGATGCGACATGCAAGGAGTTCAACATGTCAACAAGGATATATGGGTACTTAGTTTTATCATGCCTCTCCATCTCTCTCTGTATAACTCTGTAATATATACTCTGTGTCTCATGAATTAAATAACATAAAAAAGAAGTAATAAGTGTATGTCGCAGTAAAATGAGGAAACCCGGGATTTCACGAAATTCCTAGGGATATCATCGATTTGCGATTAATGTTACGATTCTTCCAAATCCTCTCTAGCCGCTTCACCACCGATTTTGCCATCTGCGCTCACCTTATGACTTCCCTGTTACTGTCACTAGTTATTAAGGATTCTAGATAAACAAATGACTGGACGGCATCAAGATCGCTGTTCGTGAATGCGCGTCGTAGTTCCGGCCCTGTCAACGAATATTAAATTGGTTTTAGACCTGTTGATTGGTAAGCCATATTCCTTGCTCACTATTTCCACCCTCTTCAAATGTTCGCTCAACTTACTCTCTCAAGCACCGATAGCGGTAGTGTTATCAGCGAATCTCAAATTGTTGACGCAATGGCTTTCCATTCTTCCAGGGCTCTTCTCATAATGTGCTCTCCAATGAGGTTAAATAGTTGTGAGATGAGAATGCATACTTGCCACTTACTACTAACATCACGCTCCAGCTTTAATGGATGCTAAAGGGCATCATGCAGTCTGGCTCATAAGCTAACTGTCGAGGTACAAACGAGGCAGAAAAGGTGTTCAGGTATTCCCATTTCGTGCATCACTTCCAAATGATGTAGAATTTGGCGTAATCGGTGAAAGATAGGGCCATTGGTACATTAAATTCCCTTGATTTCTCGATAAGTTGTCTCATGTTCAGGATTTGTTCCCTCATACTTCGACCTTTGACAAACCAAGCCTATTCCTTTGCAATTTGTTTGCCAATAAACAATAATAATATCATCAACAAGAGATTGGAAAACTACATAGGAGAATTTTACTAACGGGACTGGTGCCCACCACACATTCCCACCTCTGTATCTCCTGTGTAGACAGGATTAACAGCGGCGACCGCTAAAAAAGACAATGAACAGTGAAATCCATTGCAGTCCCCGGGATAAAACTGGAGCTCACAACGAATTTAATCAGAAAAATTAGTAGGAGTAGGAAGCTTTTGGATTATTTTGGAATTTGGAAAGAATTTTACTAGCATGCGATATGAGTAAGATGGTTCTGTTGTTTTTACTTTTGCGTGTTGAGTCTTTCTTATCCAGGAGAATTACTATTGATTCCGTCCAATCATCGGGCCATTGACCAGTATACCTTCTGGCAAATGTGCAACGGACAGCTTAATCCAATAGATGAATCGGCCACTGGGACTGAAACTTGGCATACAAGTAACTAATACAACATACGCATCTACTAAACAGATTTTTTTTAATTAACTGGTAACTGGGATACTCTTGTACGTAATCGCGGGCAAAAGCAAATTTTTTAACGCTTCTAGTAAGTTCTTTTTTTTGCAAATTTATAAGCCAGGATATAAAATCTACGTGCCAAACTCCATTCAAGTTTTTTTTATGAATAATAACAATATTCAAATTTTACACTTATAATGTTAGTAGGATAACTGAAGATAAAATATTACAGGTAGCTTACCATAATCCTCCTATAGCCTTCCTTTCTGATAATTGGCCGGGCTTGACCTGGCTTATATTAAGAAGCTTTTAACATTAGTTAAAGTCTATAAATAATAAATTACTTAAAATAGTAGGTACCTACTGTTATACAAAGTAGCAAAGTAATACTGTTACGGCGAATAGGTATCTTGGGAACAGAGCGGCGAATAACTTTTGTATAAAAAATATTTTTTTTAGCAAAAAGCTTAAGTATTATCTGTACTAATATTATGAAGAGGTAAAGTTTGTGAATCTGTGTCATTGTAGAGATTAATCTCTAGATCTACTGACTCGATTTTGAAAATTATTTTACCAATAGAAAGCCATGTTATTTGTGATGTTCATAAGCTATAATATAGCCTATGTATCGGGTTAATATAATATATTATATTATTATAACCCGAAAAATTAAAAATTAAAAAAACATTTTCGTAAACGCTGGCGAAGACGCGACCAGAAACTATTTTATTATACGTAGGTATATAAAAAAAAATCGAAAATTAATTATACTACAGTCAACCCCAGGAAACTTACTTCGATTCTACGTGATTCTAGTTCGAAATGGACATTCACGAATATTTGAAGATCATCAGCGCGTTTTGTAGCGGAACTCTTGTTCTGCCGCTTTTTTGTTTCTTTTTATCTTTATGTCAATTATCAGATCAGTAGCTAGGGGAATTCTCGAGAACGCACGAGGATTCCCCGGAAGACGCGGGACTTTTTTTGGCTCGTATTTAAGTTTATATGTTATGCAATGGACATAAAATTCATTATGCTATGAACAAAAAGTCTCTTCCATTCCATTCAATCCGGCGTAAATTGAGCCGTAATCTTTTAATAAAATTTAATATTGATATAAGTAAAAAGCAAACAGTGTGAACTATGACAATGTTTACTAAAACATCATAGTGTACATATTTCGTGCAATTAATTTAAATTAGCGTAATTTTGATTACCGGAAATTTAGTCTCTGTCACTTCAATTCGAGTGTTTGATATTTCAATTTACGTACCATTAACTAATAACGATATTAAACTAACCTTGTTCATTGATATTAATGACGCAATTTTGTTTTCATTTGTAATTTAAATTTTAGGCGTTTGCTCTAGATTTATTTATATAGATAGTCGGGGCAGGAAAAAAATACTTGTATTTAATTAATACATACTTTAATTATTTTTCTTTTTGTATTTTGTAGTATGTCGTCTTTTGGGGTGTATTTGGCTCACTACGATCTTTATACCCAAAGGCAACTTGACCTGCACGTGGTGCCCTACCGACTAGTGTAAGCTTTATTAGCTCTGGAAAAAAAGAAGTAGGATACAGCGTATTTGTGAGCTGCTCGACTGGGAAAGTACCTCCACCTCACAGAATACCCCAGCCAAATAACAATCCACTTGAGGGTCTTCCTTGGAGTCACCAGAAAAAAAAGAGTTCTTGCTCTGGCAACGGCGGTGGCGGCGCGCGAGTTATATTTAATGTTGCGAGCGTATATGGCTACGGTAACCGTTTCACATCAGGCGGGCCGTAAGTCTTATATCCATACATGTTTGGTACCCGACATGCCACAAACAAATAAAGAGATTCTAGACTATTACAGGGTGGAAGCTACTAATGCTCGCTTGAGAGAAAGTACTTTTAAAGTATTCATTTATCAATTTTGTTAGAGAGATTTTCATCCTTATATTTGATCCTAATGATCGATGCAATAAAAGTACAGTGCAATTTTTACAGATTTTACTCAGTTCTATTCCCGGGCGTGGCAAGCGAATTTTTGAAAATTTTTGACTGCAGTTTTCTTTCTTTTCCAAAATAAAGGAATGTTTTCTTTGAATAAAAATTTCTATCTACAGTATTAAGAGTACTTTCCCTCCAGGGGCCTTACCACAAGCTCTAAACGCAGGAATGGAACTATGATGGTTGCGTATTTATCAATGAATTTCATTCTTAAATTCGCAACCATGATGATTCCATTCCTGCGTTTAGAGCTTGTGGTAAGGCCCCAGGTGGCATTAGAAGTTTCCACCCTGTATATTGTTTTCATTACTACCTAGTACAAATAAAATTACATAGATGCTTCTAGAACATAATTCACAAACAGAATTGAATGAGGCAACTTGAGAGAGTTTGATTACATTTATTGTACCAACAGACGATGCACCATAAAGTTTAAATAAAATAAAACAAAAGTAGTTCAAGCGGAGTTTAGTTCAGACTTGTATTTGAAGCTGGTCGAGTCTCCGAGGACAAGGGGCCGGCAGCAATGCAATTTATATTAATCCAATGTGAGAATTTGTGACCGCTCTCTTCCTCTTTGGCATGTCGTCGCTAATTTCAAATTCTGTCTTTATAAAACGCGCTGTAAGAGAGTTCTTTTTAACCGACTCCAAAAAAGGAGGAGGTTCTCAATTCGGCTGTTTTTTGTTTTTAATGTTTGTTACTTAATTACTCCGTGATTTATATACCGATTTGAAAAAAAACTTTTTTATTTGAAAGAGTATACTTCCAGATTGGTCCCATATTTTTTTCATCATCATCAACATCAGCCTGTATCTACCCACTGTTAAGTTTGTTATTTCATTACTCCGTCATTTATAAACCGATTTGAAAAAAACTTTTTTTATTTAAAAAAGAGTATACTTCCAGACTGGTCCCATATGTTTTTCATCATCATCAGCCTGTATCTACATACATTAATGTAGAGTAATGTTTGGAGTCGGTTGTTTTTGTTAAAATTATCTATCCGGTCGGTTTATTTACGTTGACATGATCGCATGCGAACAAAAAACTCGCACTAAGCACTCAGCCAGCCCCCTTACCACCAACTCTTATTGCGATTCAATGACTGAATAGAATGCTTATATGTATTCATATAGGCATTCTATTCAGTCATTGAATCGCGACTAAATAACGAATGAATAAGCGACTCTATTTCAAATTGAATAAAGTCGCTTATTCACTGGTATGAATAAGCATTCTATTCAGTTATTGAATCGCGATAAGAGTTGGTGGTAAGGGGGCTGATCGCAGTTTCCGCGGACAAGTGGGCCGGTAGCAGTTTATTTTATAATATTCAATATTCGTAATTGCGAGCGTTCTTTCTTCTATTTGGCATGTTGTCGCTATTTTTTTATTATTATTGATATCTATTACAGTCTACAGACCTGGGGTCCGTACCTTTTATTAACAATGTTAAATGTTGTCGCTAAGTTAATAACATGATTTTATAAGAAACGGGTTTATACAGATAATATTTTTTTAAGTTTAAATAAAATAATTTTAACAAAAAAAAACAACTCCAATCATTACTCTACATTTAAGTATGTAGATACAGGCTGATGATGATGAAAAAAATATGGGACCAGTCTGGAAGTAAGTATACTGTTTCAAATAAAAAAGTTTTTTTTCAAATCGGTTTATAAATCACGGAGGAATTAAGTAACAAACATTAAACAAAAAAGCGGCCACGTGCGAGTCGGACTCGCCCATGAAGGGTTCCGTAGCAGCAAGCAATCAACTCAAATATAAAAATATTTGAGTAGATTGAACGAAAGGTAAATTGCGGTTTACGATTTACGATGTATTAAAGAAAAAAACTACTCACTAGATCTCGTTCAAACCAATTTTCCGTGGAAGTTTGCATGGTAATGTCCATCATATATTTTTTTAGTAGGTATATAACCACAAACCACACGTATGGGTTTGATGAAAAAAAAAAATTTTTGAGTTTCAGTTCTACGTAAGGGGAACCCCTAAATTTATTGTTTTTTTTTTTCTATTTTTATATGAACATCTTAATGCGGTTCACAGAATACATCTATTTACCAAGTTTCAACATTATAGTTCTTATAGTTTCGGAAAAAAGTGACTGTGAAATACGGACGGACAGACAGACAGACATGACGAATCTATACGGACGGGCTCCGTTTTTTGCCATTTGGCTACGGAACCCTAAAAAAAAACAGCCGAATTAAGATCCTCCTCCTTTTTTGGAGTCGGTTAAAAAAAAAACAAAAGTAGTACCAAGCGGCGGTTAGACTCGACTTGTATCTGGCCGTGGCTGGCCGCAGTCTTTGGAGGCAGCAGAGCAATTTATATTAATTCAATGTGAGGTTTTGCAACCGATCTCTACTACTTTGGCATGTCGTCGCATATCTGTAGATAAAATGCGTTTTGTGTTATACAGATAAAATATTTTAAAAGTTTAAATAAAATAAACAAATGTAGTAGTAAAATAGACTTGTGTCTGCAGCTGGTAACAGTCTCTGGGGACTGGAGGCTCGACAGCAATGCAATTTATATTAATTCAATGTGAGGATTTTGCTACGTCGATGGCAATTTCGAACCTTATAACTAGTTATAACCTTATATAAAACGCGCTTTTACTTATAAGTTTGACGAGCTCGGTGGTCGAATGGTTAGCAATGACCACTTTGACTCCGAGATCGCGGATTCGATTTTCGCACAAGACTAATATTTGTGTGCATGAACATGTCTGTTTGTCTTGGTCTGGGTGTTTTCTAAGTATTATAATGTATGCATTTACAAAAAAAAAAAATGTATTTAAGTATAATATCCGTTATCCCATATTACAAGCTTTGCGCTCAATTTGGGACTAGATGACGCTGTGTAAATTGTCCAGAAATATTTATTTATTTATTAGGTTTGTAACTTTAAGTTTAAAAAAATAAAACAAAAGTAGTTCGAAGCGAGGTTTAGTTTAGAGTTGTATCTGAGGCTGGACGCAGTCTCCGGGGACAAGAGGGCCGACAGCAGTGCAATTTATATTAATTCAATACGAGGATTTGCGATCGTTCTTCCCTTTGGTATACCGTCGATAATATCGTATCACGTCTGTATATGATGTCGTCAACTCTTCTTCAACACATTGCTGGGATACAGATCTCCCCTCAATCGTAGCCGTTTAAAGCATAGTCCACTTGCGTATTCGTTTAGGCCGCCAACGAGCTATGTCTATACAGATAATATATTTTTTTTAATATATATGGACGTGTGGTTTCCGGCAGACTAGAATAGAATCACTCCGTTTCTTCCCGTGGATGTCGTACAAGGCGACTAAGGGAAATACATTATCATTGTTATTATATCGATCAGGCCTCCCCAACCCGTTTGGCCAGTGTGGGGAGTGTAGGCCAAATCCTCCTTCCGTCTAGGACGGACGATAGATGATCGTGCTCCTGTAGTGGAGACTAAAATGGACCTGATGACGATATACATCTGGATACTAAATAAGTACGCCTAGGGAATTACTTCAATAATTCCCTAACAACTAAAATAATTTAATATCAATAGCTTTGCGACTGCTGTATTTTTTTAATATGAGAGGGGGGCAAACGAGCTTGTGCGTCACCTGATAGAAAGCAATCACCACCGCCCATGGAAATCAGCAACACAAAGGGGTCGCCAATCTGTTGCCAGCCTATACTCATTCCTTTCTTTCTTTCTGGTGACTTCACTCAACATCCCTCAATTGTTATTTGTCTGCGGTATTCTGACCTCCTGTTTCCTATTTCCTGTTTCCTGACCTGTGTGTTGTGAGGTGTGTTGCAAGTGAGTGAAATCACCAGACGTGCTGCGTTAATAGCGGGGGTAGCGCACGAGTAGTAGTAAATTATTTTATAATGTGAAGTGTGTATAGACTACAGTAACCGCTTGTTAGTCTTCCAGTACGGTATGAACAAACAGAACATAAATAGGGAGATCAAAGCTGCGGAACGCAAATTCAAATTCATTTATTGCGACCGAAATGAAAATATTTTATTAGATACCCGTACGTTTAGACACGAGTATAAAATCAACTTTCACCATCTCTCCAGACCAATGTTATTCAATAAAATTTTCCTCCAAACGGGATGTAAAAGAAAATCGCGTTAAGTTAACGAAGTGAGTAAATTTTTTATCAAAGAGAATAATTTTCTGTAGTCATTATTGGGGCTCGCATAGAAATGTTTACAGAAAATTCAGGGAAAAGGCGTAATCCTGAATATGTTTCCTGTTACCTTTACCCGACTGACGAATAAAGAAGGGTTTGTTTTTCGCGTGAGGTGTATTAAGCCCGAATTTACTTGAGAGATTTTATTGGAAATTATAATAAATGAACACAAAAGAAAAAAAAAATGGTTGTCTCTACAGTCGGTTTACGGACGATAATTTTACGTGATAACGTCATTAGAAAACGTCGACCGATGGAGTGAAAGCGAGATAGATGCGTCACAAGCCGAACGCTTAGACCGATCGTGCCTCTCTATCGCGCTCTCGCTTGCACGTTCGGCTCAGGCGGAACGTGACAATGAGTCATGCTTTTTCGTGCGTGCAGCCGGCGTTCATCGATTTATAAGACATTATAACGTCAAAAATATATGTGTGCTTGACCACACTACAGAAGCACAAAGTACAGAAAGTGAAAACTTCATCCTTGTGACTGTGAATGACTTGGCAGTTTTAGAAACACAGAAATTATTATTAGGCCGCGATCTTTTGTACGGTGAAGATACAAGTACCCTCTCAGCTCATAATGTCCTTTTCTCCAAATGTCTTTCTCAGAATGTCCTTTCTTAAAATGTCCTTTTTAGGGTTCCGTACCTCAAAAGGAAAAGCGGAACCCTTATAAGATCACTTTGTTGTCCGTCTGTCTGTCTGTCTGTCTATTATTTCTTATTTATAATGAAAAATATCAAATTTAATAATGATACTACGTACCTACGGAACCCTCGGTGGGCGAGTCCGACTCGCACTCGTACTCTCACGGTTAACCTTTTATAAACTTCCTTTGTACTCTTCTTATGTTTCGATCTCTCTATATCCCATGTATTATTTATAAAAAAATCATATATGATATTATTTGGTTTCTATTTTTATGTACTATTTTGAAACAGAAAAAAAAATTACCCTTTCATTTTTTTTTTTTTTATATTACTTAAGTTATGTTATAATAAATGTTCTATTTTTTCTTCTAAATTGTGTTGCTGAATAAAAATTATAAGAAGCGATAATTGCCTTAGTCAAAAATGTCCTTATGAAGGTCAACCGCTCCCTTATAGCCACATCAAAAAGTGCGAAAAATCCCCAAGCCACACCTCTCTAAATTTTCTACAAACATACGACTAATCTCTGTTCATGGCAATAGAAACAAAAAAGATTTATATGCTTTACGTGACCCTGTGGCAAGAAGGATTATCAAAATCTTCAGCCCCCACTCTTTACACTATTTAATCGCACTAAGTAGCAACCTCGCCGGACTGGCCCTAATCCTCAGGGGTTTAGCCCATGGCCTTTGTGTTACGACCGCCTGTCGCACTTTAAACATGTTTTAGTACACCCAAAGCAAGATGAAAGGCCATTTATTGCGTGACAAATAGTGTACTTCTTATAAAACTTGGAGCTTATGGGATGTGTTATGGGTAAGTGTGAACAACAAAGTCTTCGGTTTATTTTCTTTGAACATTTTTTTCTCGTAGTACCAAAGTTTAAGTAATAGTACTAAGTACAGTATGGCCGCTCCCTGTCGCTCTCTCGTGCCCATCTCACCTACTCTCTGACACAAATCTTGACCAGTTTGTATGGCGCCGCATACACACAGCTCATTGACGCCCTGCACAGATGTTATTATTTACTAGCTTTCGCCCACGGCTTCGCTCGCGTGAAATTCGGGGCGAACACGTGTTTACCCATTTATCTATAGAAGTACTCGTGTATAGGTTAGGATAAAATAGTCCAACTAATGCCATTTTCGTAACTGTATGGAGTGGCCGAGGTGTGGTAGTGACGGATAATTTGATTCGGAGAGGATTCGGATTTCTCTGTCAACATTAGTGTATATTATTCTGTGCCAACATTAAAAAGTAATTATTTTATACCCTTAGTAATTATACCCTTAATTAATTATTTTGATTCCGTTAATTAACCTTGAGAGTATGTAGTATGCTCGGATCAACTTGTCGGTAGGTATTACGAAAAAGATTGTTACTTACTTCAGCGCCCTGTGATAAAAATATAATTTATATTTGTGTTCATTTATTTTATTTCAGAACAATATAATATTTGGGGTGTAAGTGGTTCATGAACATCTCTGAACCAAAGCCAACTTCACCTGCACGTGGTGCACCCTGCTGATTGACCAACGAAGCTCTGGCGAAAAGAGAGGTAGGGAGCGTAATTGTACGCTACCCGACTGGGGATTGTACCTCCACCTCACAGAATACTGCAGCCAAATAACAATTCCCTTGAGGGTTGTTGTGTTCCTGGGAGTGAGTGAGGTCACCAGAAAGGAAGGAGATGCTGCATTGGCAGCGGGGATGGCAGCGCGCGAGCGATATTTTATGTTGCGAGCGTTAATATGGCTACGGTAACTGCTTTACATCAAGCGGGCCGTATGCTTGTCTTCCAACCGTCGTAGTAAAAAAAAAAAAAAAAATGTGTTCGACGAGCTCGGTGGTTTGGTGGGAACTAATATTTGTGTGCATGAACATGTGTGTTTGTCTTAATCTGGGTGTTTCATATATATATATCTAGTCTCATAGTACAAGCTTAGTTTAGTTTGGAACTAGTGGGCAGTGTGCAATTTGTCCAGGAATATTTATCTATTTGTGTTGAAAATACATTGATATAATAGTTACTCAGATATTCACATGAATGTCAATACTAAATAAAATTTATAACGAAATTACTAAATAGTAACTAATACAATATGTCACTATACCTATACCAAAACACAATTAATACTTTTTCTAAAAAAGATTCAATGTAGTTAGTGTATTTTAGCTTTTTGCAACCTTATTATCAGTATTATTTTTTTGCCAGAATAATTAAGATTGAGAGAAGAGAAAAATTAGATGGGGAAACTATTTTATTTAGGTATTTAACTATGGAATCCAAAAGGTTTCACGAAAATCCCTTGAGTGGCATCCGGTTCCGAGGTTTTGACATTTTGTATGTCTTACGGCCCTTCACTATTGCAAACAAGTCACAACAAGTAACGTATCCACGTTAGTGTGTTTATCTTTTTTGACGTGACAACGTCTTATAAATTGGTTAGCCGGGTGACACTTCAAGAAACTGGCTCACGTTATGCGCTTACAATGAGAGCGAGTGAAAGGCACGCGTCCCTTCTAAGAGCGAGAGAGACAGACATAAAAAGTGAAAGGCATGCGTCCCTTCCACTCGAAAACATTTTACCACTCAAAGTCGTTGTCACGTAAAACTTTCGCCCGTATACCGACTTTACAGGCAACCAATTTTTTTATACTACACTGGGTGGCAGACAAGCATACGGCCCGTCTGATGTGAAGCAGTTACCGTAGCTATATTAACGCTCGCAATATAAAATATTGCCTGCGCGTCGTCATCCCCGCTGCCTGGAATTGTTATTTAGCTGCGGTATTCTGTGAGGTGCAGGTACTTTCTCAGTCGGGCAGTACAAATTACGCTATGCCCTACCTCTCTTTTCGCCAGAGTCTCGTTTGTCAGTAAGCAGGGTGCACCATGTGCAGGTCAGGTTGGCTTTGGATCAAAGATGTTGATGAACCACTTACACCCTAAAATTAATGAAATGAAATAAAAAACTTACTTTGTACAAAGTCTCTGGGTCGACATTATGTTCACATCGCAGGATGGCACTGTTGCGGTGTACCACGAAGCGTGGTCCTCGTAAATCTACCAAGACGTCCATACCCGCAACTGTAACATAAATAAAAGAATATTAATAATCTGAGCTGCAAAAGGGAATCGCCTCTTGCGAAAGAGAGGTAAAGCTACACTACTCCTTGAGATTGTTATAAGGACTCTTTAGTGACAACTTGCTGAGTGAGGTTGTGCTTCTAAACAAATTTTAATAACTAGCTTTCGCCCGCGGCTGCTTCCCCATACAAACTTTCGACCCCCGTTTCACCCCCTTAGGGGACGAATTTTGAAAAATCCTTTCTTAGTGCACCCCTAAACGTCTTATGGAACCTACGTGCCCAATTTAGAATCTCTAGGCCCAGCGGTTTGGGCTGTGCGTTGATATATATATCAGTCAGTCAGTCAGTCAGTCAGTTTCTACTTTTATTTTTCATAATTTAATGTAATATTGATGTTTGTTTATAATACCTGATAAATAGTAGATATAATACACATACAGAATTGAATGAGGCAATTTGAGAGAGTTTGATTACATTTATTGTACCCACAGACGATGCACCATAAAGTTTAAAGAAAATAAAACAGAGAAAAGATAGGCCAGGGACCCGCCGCACATTCCCACCACTGTGACTTCTGTGCAGCCAGCATTAACAGCGGCGACCAAATTGACCATAAAGGCAATGAACAATGAAGTTTACTGCAGTCCCGGGAGCTTTGGAACTCAACGAATTTAATCAGAAGAAATTAATGCCATCAAAAACATAACTTGTAAAAAAACCAAGTCTTGCAACTCAGTTCTTTTACCGTAAAAAGTTGTGAGATCCATGTAATACCAAGTCGGTTAATTCATTCAGTCCCTACTTAAGGGACCTTCCCTCTCAACTTATTACGTAATTAGCTAACCAAACAACATATATTATACTGACCATATCAATATTAAAAATCTTTTATGTTTTAAATAAACAGATTGACTCCTAATACCTTCCTCCGCCATCTGCCATCACTTACTCGGCAGATGTGACCGGCCTATTACCATTGCACACTCTAAAGGCTATGTCGACAACTTTGGTTCTTCGTCGAATTTTTTCGTTCCGGATTCGATCCCTCGGAGAAATCCCGAGCATATTCCTCTCCATCGCTCGCTGTATATCTATAGATATACTATAATATTTTGGTGTACTGAGTTACTCACACTGGGTGTTACCGGAAACTCGGGGAAAATGCGGGGGCTCATCTAGGTAGTAAGTGGCTAGCCACCGCCTGCTGCACATAACGATCGATAGTCAGTCCATTACCAAATCCAACCAAATCTCATGTCCATAGTCCATTTATTTTCTAACACACTTAGCAATAGTTCTAATGCCTGCCGAGACCTGCTCATGGGTATATTATTTTATTGATATATCCTGGAACGGGCCACGGCGGGTGTACAACATTACATTAAACTTCTCTAAGGTGCCACTACGCATTGTATCCATATCCCGTGCACGCCTATAAATGACCGGGTTAGTCCGTGAATTTAAGAAATATAATAATATATCGGGTACTTTCGTTTTGGTTTTACGAAAGGCGAATGCGCGTTTTTTTTTTCCACCACTTTTCATCACATACACATGATTATACTTCTCTACTTCTCTCTCTTTCTTGCTCAGACTGTTTTTTTACAACTTCATGTGGCGCTACGTTAAGATAAAGAACTATATAGTAAGCAATGTTTGGTACCGACTTGTATGTAATGTATATATATATTCTACAGTGCGTAAGTTAAATAAATCGTGGTCTGTATTTATGTGTATACCTGGGATATTGCAGTAAGACCCAGATGTTGCCTGGAAGAAAGTGGTCGCATTTTTGTACAGCCCCCTTACCACCATCTCTTATTGCGATTCAATAACTGAATAGAATGCTTATTCATTGGTATTAATAAGCATTCTATTCAGTTATTGAATCGCAATCACGATTTCGGTTATCACGATTCCCGTCCTGCCCCTTACCACCATCTCTTATTGCTTATTCATTGGTATGAATAAGCATTCTATTCAGTTATTGAATCGCAATAAGAGATGGTGGTAAGGGGCAGGACGGGAATCGTGATAACCGCGGCGCAGGCAAGCCATCTCCGCCGGGCGCGGTTATAATTATTAGTGTTTTTTTTCCTGGCAATTTAGTCTATTTAATACTTTGCGGGATTTTGGTACAACTTCATAGGACATGTCCCATTCTTGCTTTTTCATTTCGTTTTGACCATTTTACAAGTTACCTTTGAACATAATCCGTTGACCATTTTACCCTAGTCAAGTTCCTTTTGAACATAATTATATGCCGGTACTATCTACACCTATTATTCCATTATATTATACTCGTACATAATACAGGTACACTGATTCATTTACCGCAAATGTAACTTTGTAATCCCATATGTTTATATGGAATTACAAAGTTATTTATGCAGTTAGTGTATCTAGAAAACTGGACGGAAATTGCAAAATATTTTAATTTTTCCTTGATTTATACAGTAGACACGATGTGTATTATACATTTGAAGCTTCTATGTCTGCTAGAAGTGCCTTAGAATTTTGATGATCGGTGAGTCAGTGAGTGAGTGACAAAATTAAGGAACTTTGACTAGTTATAATTATAAAACTACTGGTTCAAATTTAATGAAATTTTAAATATACTGTGTTTATACAATACCTGCTTGGTTTCTAAAAAATCAGGCTCCTAGTTTTATCCACAACAAAGTTATAGGGGGTCGAAAAAGGCCTGAAGTGCTTCGAGAAAAGGATGGTACGGCCATGCCGCTTTTTGCTCGACTTGGTGGGGGCACTGCCGTGCCCCCAGATAAATAGATTGCTAGTAAAGTGAAGCTCAACTGCCGTGCACCACAGATTTTAAATATCTAACACCGTTGGACCTAAAACTGAGAGTTGTTAGAATAATAAAGATAGATGATGCACGTGATCATTATGTGCGTAAACTGACAGATATGACATAAGTTTAAGTTGGCATTGAATTAAGTTGGCATCTATGACTTATTATTATTACTGTATTAAGAATCGAATATTTCTAATCAGTGTTAGGAAATCTACCTCACAATTCAAGATTAAGATCAGCATTTTTTGCACCCATAGTTTGTGCCTTCGAACTTTTATGAAGCTACATGAGCAGACCGAAAGAGTAATGGATTTTTTAATTAAAAGTGTTTAAATCGACGCTGTCGAATTGTTCCAAGAAGTCATGTACTGCAGCAGTAAAATTGCACTATCGGTTCGACGGTTGAGTAAAAAGAACAGTAATAAGCAATTGAGGAACAAAAAGATTTCTGATGTCATTTTTCGGCATAATTGAGATCATAAGACGTGAGGAGATACCTTCTGTGTTAAAAACAAAATATTTTTTTACGTAATTATCAAAAAAATATTTTATGATATTTTTGAGAATTTCAAGTTTCCATTCCTCATAATGCCGGCTCCACATTTGTGCCGCGAAGGTCCGCTAACAGGCGTGAATGTGAATGTAGATGGTTTTTGCTAGGTTCACGGGCATCCACGCCTGTTCTCCGATCGAGTCGATATTTTGTCCCGCGACAAAGGGTTCGCGTTTCGTTCGCGCGGTGTTCACGCGTACACATTCACATTCACGGCGCGTCGCCAGTTTAGTCCTGAAGTCCTGACTACCGATGCGTATCGGATTACATACTAGTCATTACAATTTCAGTCATCCACCATCTTCTTCTTCTCCAACGATTTCTAATTATTTTCTTATTTTGTAGGTACAAATACTTATATGTTGCTACAGCAATCAAAGTTATTGCAGCCGCAGCTTCCACATTCATTTGGCGGCAGGTTCCACTCACGAATGTGTGACCCGTAAATGTAGAGGGGCACAAGTTCTGAAATCACGGCGCGAATTCACAGCACTAATGTAGAGCCGCCATAAGGTATTTTCATTTTTTTGTCAACCCGGTCCTTTACAATGTAGTAAATTTTCGTTTTACGGTCCAAAGGATAGCAGCCCTTTGAATTTAATTACTCTAATATAAAAAATAAACTAATTTTTTTCTTTCTTTCTTTCTTTCATTCCCAAAATATCACAACTCAATTTCTGTATAATATTACAAACTATTTTGTACTGTGAACTATGAAATAATTACGTCATGGCATCCTAGCTAGAGCATTACATCACGCGTAAGACCCCATTACCTTAGGTGGTTTACGATGATCACTTTCAGCTTACCGTCCCTGCGGGTAAACGATGTCATAATTCACCGGGATTCTCATGTGCCTACGTGTGCCGTAAACATTCCGGTATAAATTAAATCTTATAAATTCTCTAGTGAAAGGTGAACGAATATATTTTAATTAAAAATTCAAACTGACTTCATTGTAGTGGCCGCTTAAGGGTTAAACAACTATCTGAATAGCCGTGTGAATGTTTGTCTTTTAATTAATTTTATTTCAAAATTTTTAGTTTACACTAATGACTGCCTAACGAATCAAAACAAGACGTGATCTGAAATAATTTCATTTAACAATTTATTTATCTACTATACAATTTTAACAATAAAAAACCGACTCCAATAATTACTCTACAATCGCACCACTAAATAGTTAAAAACACTATCAGATCTGAATTTTATGATGTGGAAAAAAATATCGGACCAATCTGAAAGTATAGGTATGTACTCTATCAAATAAAAAAAAGTTTTTTTAAAATCGGTTTATAAATGACGGAGAAACGAATAACAAACACAAAAAAAAAAACACGACCGAATTGAGAACCTCCTTCTTTTTTGGAGCCGGTTAAAAATACAATAAATTCTATTCTATTTTGGTAGCAACGAGGGAGAATTACCAGGCGTTTAGATGATTGTAATCCTTATTATTAGAATTTATGTGTTTAGGCAAACAGTCGCTTTACGTACTTTGGTTAAGGTGACAACATTTTAGGCTCTGAATCGTGTTAGATATTTAAAATAAGCGATTCAGAATAGTTGAACTTCGCTTGAGAAGCAATCTCTTTAGACTTTTGCCTTACTTATTAAATTACTGTCTGCCGTATTGTCAAGGGAGGAAATCTAATTCCAAATCTTCCGGCTCCTACTCCTACTAATTTCTTCTGATTAAATTCATTGCAAGTTTCAAGACAGCCGTAGTTTTACTCCCGGGAATGCAGTGAACTTCACTTATTATTGTCTTTTTGATGGTCGCTACTATTAATTTTTTAACTACACTTTTAACAACTGGTGGGCTACTGTCTCAATAAGAATCTTATATTTACAAATGCGTTTGTGAGTATACATAGTATGTATGAACTGTATAGATGTTTGTTACTCTTTCGCTGAAAGAAATTTGGATCTGGATACAAAGTGTGATCAGGACGGACAGCCTTTTTACCCTGCCAAACAGTTCACTTGCTCTACCAGAAACTAGATTGTTTAGAAATAAACATTTGAAAATTTTTATTAAATCCAATACAATTTAATGAAAGTGGATCTGGCCGATGTGAGTACGAGTACATAGGAGAGAAAACAATTATTTTTATAATTTTTGTATGCATCTGTCTGCGTGCATGTTGGTATCTATCTGTGTGCTTTTGTGCATAAACTACTGCACGAAACTAGTATCAATTTTCACAGTAGATTTGTTGAAGGTCTAACATAAATCTTGTGCGTGGTTTATCTCGATACACCGAGTAGGAGTGGGGTTATTTATATAATAGTGTATGACGTTCATGCTAGCGAACAATAAAAATAGTATTATTGTGCTCCACGTAGTAATAATCTTGGCGAAACCAACGTGATGCTTCACGGAGATGTAATTCAACCAATATCCGACTGAGGAAGATTAACTGAAGCCAGTGACATTGTCTATTACGTTCTGCATCCACAAATTACTTTACCGTCTTCCTGCCAGTATATTGTGTGTATATGTGGCAGGTATATTATAAAAATATGATCAAATCCCTAAAGTAATTTAGTTAAATTATGAAATCGTTTACGGAAGCTAGAAGTACTTTAACTTTTTAATAGAACAAAATTGCGAAGTACATATAGACGTAGGTAATATAGAATTTTGGTAGTGTTGCCAGTCGGACATAGTTGGCTCCGATAAGGTCATGCTTGTGATCACCAAAAGCTGACCTAGCGAAACTAGCGAGGCTCGACTTGGTTTTTGAGAAAAAGGACAGGTATCCACGTCCATTCCAAAAGCATTTGAGCCTTCCTGGCTTCACTTGTCTGGCTTTTGATGCTGTAAAAAGCTTAAACTAACCCAACCCAACTGTAATATTTTAGAATTTTATCTTTTCGCTAAACTTGTTTAAGAATGTGATAAAATTGACATTTTATCAGTTTAGGGATTTCAGTATTTATCTGTTTTACCATAAATTAAAAAACGAAATGTTGCAGAAAGATCTGCAGTGTGCATTTTTCCATACACCCTGAATAATTTTAGTAGTTTATTTATTGGGGATTCTGGCTCACATTTCGCTTGACTCGCTTCGCTCGTATCGCTCGCTCCGCTCGCTCATCGCGAAATGTAAGCCAGAATCCCCAATAAATAACCTGTCGCGAAATGTAAGCTAGAAACCTCAATAAATATTGTAGAACGCTGCGAATCTACAGCCACAGCTTAAATGTTATAACTTACCGAATTGTGTAGCCGGTTCAATCACATTTTAACTACACGGTTTTCACTTCACTCACTATTCGGTTGCCTTTCACCAAGTTTACTTCTGCTGGTATTCTGATCGGTCTCTGGCATGTTCACTATCAGGATAACCCGTCGGTAACAAATGCTAAGAATTTCTCAAAAGTTAGGCCGTTTGCTCACGTCGTTTGCCCAAATAGCTGTTGACGTCTGGGATTTGTGGTCAACCGTCAATCCAGGCCGATTGCTCATGTCAGCTGTTGACATCTGGATTTTGGGACCTCCCAGGCCGTTTGCTCACGTCGGTCACTAAGATGGGTATTGACGTCTAACCTTTATGATCCTTCTGTAACATAGGTACTTATGGGTTCCCCTGAAGCGTACAATGCTAAAAACTTCTCAAAAATCCAGCAGTAACAAGCCTTGGTTGTTGGCTCAAACTTTACTACCTCTGAACGTAATGAAGGAAGATACAGTAATGAGTCATAATCGTCAACTGGAATATGTTTATATTGTTCAACATAATGAAGCATATTTTCATAGAGCGGCTAATACCACTCGCTCGTGATATTTAGTATTCTAGTTTTAAAAAATGGTTTGAAAATGTCACTTTACATTAAATACTGCCTCATACAACTTTTTAAAAATTACGAAATGCTGTCTGTAATCGGTAATACATAATTGACGTCTGGAATTTATATATCACACAGAGAAACCATGTATTTAATGAAATAAATTATAAATAATTAAATATTTCTGGTCAATTTACACAGCGCCATCTAGTCACAAATTAAGCGCAAAGCTTGTGTTATGGGTACTAGACTGATATATGTACTTAAATACATTTTGTAAATACATACTTATAATATATAGAAAACACCCAGACCAAGCCAAACAGACATGTTCATGCACAAAAATGTTTGTCTTGTGCGGGAATCGAACCCGCGACCTCGGAGTCAAAGTGGTCATTGCTAACCATTCGACCACCGAGCTCGTCAAAATTAAACCCTATAAAATTCTGGTATTAACCACTCTAATGCAATACTGCGATGACGTAATATGGGAATGCAATATAAACCTGTTTACGTATGTATAACTTAAAAAAGATATTATATACTATGTCATAAGAACTAAATTGGAACTGACCGGAATAGAAGCACTTATTACATTGTTTAATATTATTCTACTACGTGCTTCAAACTGCTCGTAAGCAACTTTACCGAGGCGGATTCTGCGAATAAAGTACTTTAGGTGAATCATCGTATTACATACCACAGATATAGATTCGCTAGATACGGCATTATTATTTTTTTATATGAGAGGGTGACAAACGAGCATGTGGGTCACCTGATGTAATCACCACTGCCCATGGAGATCAGAAATACCTAGGGGTGCCGATCCGTTGTCACCCTATACTCATTCTTTTCCTTCTTTCTGGTGACCTCGCTCACTCGCAGAAATACAACAACCCTCAATGGAATTGATATTTGGCAGCTTAAAAAATACGCTGCGTCCTACCTCCCTTTTCGCCAGAGTCTCGTTTATCAGTCAGCAGGCTGCACCAAGTGCAGGCGAGGTTGGCTTTAGTTCAAAGATGTTGATGGACCACTTTCAACCCAAATTCAAGGATTTCCCGTCTCCGAACACCCACCATAAGGTTGACAGCCTACACAGTTTGCGCCAAATCAAAAAAAATTTGGTTGCGTGATATAACTACAGTACCTACCCCAAAAATTTCGAGCCCCAAAGTTATGGACATTATTTCCTACTTACCTGTTAAAAGTGTTAAAAAAACGCTTGGTCTCAATACAAATCGTCATTGGTACTAGACACATCTATCTGTATCTATATCTGTTTTACTTACTTTATAAAGAGGTGTACATACTGTACATAATATTTATCAACTAGCTAATGTTTTGCTTGAGTAGATATCAAGCAACCTAATTTGTGATGGTATCTAAATTGATTCAGGAAATAAAACATTTTGTAATTTGTCTGTCTTATCTATTTCCGCCCCAAAATAGTTTTACCTAATATTTAAAGAATGAGACAAACGGTACAACTCCATAATGACATTACATCTCTCCTATTTTTCGCAATGAAAAAAGTTATACGAGATAATACAATGCAGCATCTAGTTCCTTTCTGGTGACCTCACTCACTCGCAGGAGCACAACAACTCTCAAGGGAATTGTTATTTGGTTGCGGTATTCTGTGAGGTGGAGATACATTCCCCAGTCGGATGGTTTACAATTACGCTCCCTACCTCTCTTTTCGCCAGAGCTTCGTTTGTTAGCAGGGTGCACCGGGTGCAGGTGAAGTTGGCTTTGGTTCAAAGATGTTGATGAACCACTTACACCCCTGTTGATGAACCACTTACACCCCATCAAAATAAAGTGTACAATGTATATTCTCCTTTACCTGTACATTGTCGGGTTCTTTGAGTATCAAGTTATCATAATTATAATGAGAATTAATATTTTGAAATTGTTTTTCGAATTATGAAGTTATTGCTAACGCGTCAAAAATTTCTGCGGTAGTCAACTGTCGGCCTTTTAGAAGTATCATATTTAATTTAATTTGAACTGGATTATCGGTTAATTGTGGTATGGAAATTTAATTTTCGTATTTTATTTGAGTTGAGAAGACCTGGAAATTTGCAAAGAAACTTATTTAAGCCGGTGCAAAAGGTAGCTTAAGCATTTGCAATTCAAGTTTCCCAAAAGTACGAGAGGCCGTCCGTGGGTATCGATAGCCCTAGAAACTGCCTGCAACAACAAGACGCTGCACGTGGTTCTGCCCTTCTGTTGAGGCCAGCCAGCCCTACGTGCTCCAGCTCCTGTCCTTTTTCCAGTAACGAAGATCCAGTGCATTTCCATAATGTTCGTAAGTTTTGACTTTGACTTTCAGCCAGTTTTTCTTTCAGACAGTCAGGCAGATTAGATAAATTTTTGTGGTCATAAAAGGCAAACAAGCATATACGTCACCTCATCGTTGACCATGATTATGTCCTATACTTAAAAGTTCTGCAATTATTATAACCTTCCAAAACTAGGTAAGAACATTTAAAATGTTAAAAATATAAACATATTGTGTAATTACTTTACAGGTCTGACAGCGAGTATTATAAACAGAAACATAAGTCTGCCGCCAAGCGGGTAGCCGACGAGCTCGCGTCGGACTACGAAGAGACCTCGATTTCATTACCGTATGTTCCTCTTTTTATTCATTTACATTTGAAAATGTCACTTTACATTATTTACTGACTAATGTCTAAAAACAAAGTCGCTGCCTCATATTTGATGAGCTCGTTGGCGTAGCGGTCAATGACGCAGCTTCGACACCAACGGACGTGAGTTCGATTCCCGCACAAGACAAACATTTTTGTGCATGAAGATGCCTGTTTGCCTTGGTCTGGGTGTTTTCCATGTATTATAAGTATGTATTTACAAAATGTATTTAAGTACATATATCAGTCTAGTAGCCATAACAAAAGCTTTGCGCTTAATTTGCGACTAGATGGCGCTGTGTGAATTGACCAGAAATATTTATTTATTTGCCTCCCCAACCCGTCTGGCCAGCGTGGGGAGTGTAGGCCAAATCCTCCTTCTGTCTAGGACGGACGAGAGGGTCGTGCTCCTGTAGTGGAGACTAAAATGACCTGATGATGATGACGATGATTTATCTATTTATTTTAATCACATTCAAAACTTAAAATTTAATAGTTCATTATTATAACACATTATGTTTCATTTGTGCATTAGCAGTGAATTGAACTACTTAGACGATTTATGAAATATAAGAACGGGAATTAACGCGATCATGCTATATGATAGCTATATGATAGCATGATCGCATTAATTCCCGTTCTTATATTTCATAAATCATGCAACGCGAAAGTTTAAAAGTTACTTAGACGATAGTGTAATACTTAATATTGCATAAGTACTTTATTTAATATCTTTTAGTTGGAGTCCGGTTTATTTTTGGGTTAAATTAATTTATATTTTTGTCTCCTTTGCAGGAAAAAGGATGTAAAGAAGAAGCGCGCAAAAGGTGCGAATAAAGTGCCGCGGTCAACCAAAAAAGCGGGTTGGCAGTGGGACAGCGACAGCGAGGGCGAGGGGGAGGCATATAGGGCGGCAGCAAAAGCCAAGCCTTTGCCTCTACAATCTGCGCTCACTCGCCGAGTCGCAGACGGCGTCTTACGCCGTACTGCCAACCTGTCAGGAGGCGTATACATAGATTTAAAAATTTATAATACGGAGGATATAAAATCCGTTAAGCCCCAGGATCGCTGGGAGCACGCTGTGATTTCTCTGAAATTGCTGAGCGAGGCAGACTCCCCTGAGATTAATTCTCTAAAAAATTTTGTCGGTCAGTGTAAGAAGCACTTCACCGACGAAGGACATTTTTTTCCAAAAAAATAATTTTTGATAAATAATGTTTAATTTTGATTTTTATATCCTCCGTATATAGGTAGATACATTGTTTATTTAATTTTAAGCTTCACTGAGGAAGGATTTTTTATTATTTTCTATTACTTAGACAAAATTAATCTTTGTTTTATGTCCTCCTTGGTTTTGATGTGTTATGTTAAGATAGACTGGTTAATTAATTCAATAATAATATTACTTAAATATTTCAATTAGGTACATAGTTTATTTGTGTAATAATTTTCTTCAACCAGCAGGTATTTTTCACAAACTTTTTAAAAACGTACATTTGTTCAGTAGTTACTCGTAGGTACTTATTTATTTTTTATAAATAAATTGAACACAAATATGTCAAAACGTACAGTATATTGTACTGTTTGCAATTTATCTATTAAAAGTAGCGCATTTTCGGCACATTTGCGTAGTAATATACATAAAAATAATAGCACTGTTGAAAGAGATGATGCCATAGAAATAATTTCTAGCGCTTTTCGTAATCGAATTGCGTCATACAGAGTGCGGCCGGCGGCGGGTGGTGCGCGGGTGACAGGTGATAGGAGCGATAACAGAGGAACTGACGCGTGCCCGCCAGCTCAATTTTTAAGACAGCTTCGGTCTCGAGTTCAGAAATTAATATCTGCGAGGCGAGCTACTTACCACTCTATTAAAGTAAATTTTGAACTTTTCGCTGAATTTAATTTACCGCAAAACAGCGCTACTGACGTAAAATCATTTGCTACTGAAAATGTAGTATTTCATAATGATCATGAGTTCAATGATATCTTTTTAAAAATAACTAACACCATTATCTCGAAGATTGATGAATTTCAGGAGAGAGATAGTGGTTGGACTTTTATACGTAATTTGTATTTAGAAGTTAATATTAACAAATACAACCCTTTGAGGGCAGGCCGCTTTATTGAATTACCTAAATGCTTGCAATCTAGGCATGCTTGCATAAATATACGAAACTCTGACTCGTTTTGTTTCTTATACTGTATTATGGCAGCGTTGTTTCCTGCTAAAAGAAACACTAATCGAATATCTTCTTATCCCAGTTATGAAAACTTTCTCAATACTCGAGATATGACATTTCCTGTAGGTTTTTTGGACATCAAAATATTTGAGAAAAATAATCCTCATTTTAGTATTAACGTCTATGGTATTGGAAGTAAATCAAAAATAGTTGGCCCGCTATATAAGACTCAATATAAAAAAAAACATCATGTTAATCTATTACTGTTAGAAAACGGCGACATTAAACATTACTGTTTAATAAAAAATTTGAATAAATTACTTCGAGCGCAGCTCACAAAACATCGCGAATCAATTTTTTTTTGTGAGGACTGTATGATATTTTTTGATAATGATACAAAATTAAACTCTCATATTTGTAGTGGTGTCCGTACAACACTACCTGAATCGGGCACCGTTATCCAATTTAAACATTTCGAAAGAATGCAAGATATGCCGTTCGTTATCTATGCGGATTTTGAATCTTTATTAGAAACAACATCTAAACGGGAGAAGCAGCATTCGCAAAATACAGAAAAATTACAAAGACATGTACCAGCTGCATTTGCTTATTACATTGTTTGTTCATATAACAGCTCTCTGAATAAATACGTAACTTATCGCGGGTCCGATTGTGTTGAAAAATTTATTGAGCACCTCACTAAAGACGCGACTAAAATAAATGCAATTTTAAAAAAAACTGTTCCAATGTTACCGTTAACAGACGAGGAGTATAGAAATTTAGAGAGCGCAAAATATTGTTTTCTCTGCGATCAACTGCTATTAGACGACCGAGTAACTGATCACTGTCACTTGACAGGAAAAATACGAGGAAAATGTCATTCCTTTTGTAACCTTAAATTTTGTTTACCAAAATTTATTCCGGTATTTTTTCACAACCTAGCTGGATATGACAGTCATTTGTTCATACGACAATTAGGAGAAACACCTGGCGGAATAAGAGTAATAGCTAAAAATAAAGAAAACTATATATCATTCACCAAATTTTTTAGCATCGGAAACAGAAATTTTATGCCCGTTCGATTTGTAGATTCATTTAAATTTTTAGGCACAAGCTTAGAAAAATTGGTAGATACCTTAAATAACAAGAACTTTGTACATTTGTTAAATTTTTTTCCGAATAAAATCCACTTTGACCTTTTAACACGCAAGGGTGTTTATCCCTATGAATACATATCCACTTGGAATTCCTACGATGAACACAGTTTACCACCGAGAGAGTGTTTCTATAATACTTTAAACGATGAAACGATTTCTGAATCCGATTATATCTACGCCAACTTAGTATGGAAAACTTTTAATATCAAAAATTTAGGTGAATATACCGATTTATATCTCAAAACAGACGTTATTTTACTGGCAGATGTTTTTGAAAAATTTCGTCAAACTTGCAAAAAAAATTATAGACTAGACCCTGCATTCTACATGACAGCCCCTGGACTAAGTTTTGATGCAATGTTACTTAAAACAAAAGTAAAATTGCAGCTTATAGATAATCATGAAATCTTACGAATGATTCAAAAAGGAATCCGCGGTGGAGTATGCTTATGCTCTACAAGGTATTCCAAGGCGAATAACAAATACCTAGCAGATTATAACCCGTCAGAGGCTGATAATTTCTTACTTTATATTGATTGCAATAATTTGTATGGTTATGCGATGTGTTCTCATTTGCCCTATTCTGATTTCGAGATGATCGATAGAACAGAAATTGACAAACTAGATATTCTCCACGTACCGGATGATTCCGAATATGGATATATTCTAGAAGTCGACTTGGAATACCCAGAGTACATGCATGATTTGCATAATGACTTGCCATTCTGTCCTCAGCAATTTACACCACCCGGATCTAAGTGTTCTAAATTAATTCCTAATTTATACGACAAATTTAATTATGTCATTCATTATATACACTTAAAAACATGCATGCGGCACGGACTAAGGTTAAAAAATATTCATAGGGTCATAAAGTTCAAACAACGTCCATTTTTGAAGCAGTATATAGATTTGAACACAGAATTGCGTCAGAAGGCTAAATCAAGATTTGAACAAGATTTCTTTAAATTATTAAATAACAGCATTTTTGGGAAGACTCTAGAAGATAACGAAAAAAGGCTTAACGTTCATCTAGTTAATCGGTGGAATGATACTAGAAACCAAACAAAAAAAATTAAAACAGCGGAACAATTAATATCGAGACCTAATTACAAAACTTCTACAATTTTTACAGAAAATTTTGTAGCTATTCAAATGAAGCCAGAAGAAGTTGTTCTAGATAAACCTATTTATATTGGCTTTACTGTTTTAGAAATATCTAAAAATCATATGTACGATTTTCATTATTCCATTATGAAACCTTTCTATGATACTAGTTTGAAACTGTGTTATACCGATACAGATTCACTTTTGTATTCAGTAGAGACTCTTGATATATACAAAGATATAAAACATAATTTTCAAACATATTTTGATACAAGCAATTACAAGGAAAATAATAAATTTAATATTATTCCACAAAATAATAAAATTCCGGGCTTATTTAAAGATGAGTTGGCAGGAAAACTTATTACAGAATTTGTCGGTCTTAGAGCAAAACTATATTGTGTAAAAACTGAGGAAATGGAATTTAAAAAAGCGAAAGGCATTAGAAAACCTGTAGTAAAAAAATTGAGTTTTAATGATTACAATGAAGTGTTAGTGCGCAATAAATTAATTAAAAAAAAGAACATAGTATTTAAATCGTTAAAACACGAAATTTTTACTCAGGCGGTAAATAAAGTCGCATTATCATCAAATGACGACAAACGGATCATACTCAAGGATAAAATATCAACTATAGCTTGGGGTCATAAGTCTAGTTTATTTTAAAACTGTTTGTAAAATATACACTGGTTGAAGAGATTACTATAATTATGCATACAACAAGATATGTGAATACCTAGAAAGGTATACTAATAATATGCCTTTATGCAGGCATAAAAGTGTAATGATTTTATAAGTACTTTATTATTAAGCAAGTTAAATTTTGAAACTTGCTGTAACTGAGATACCACTTTTGCGCTTAGTACAGCAGTTGTATTGTATGTTATAATAGGTTTAAACATAATTATATATAATTAAACTTATTGTCTCTAGAAGTGCATTGAAATTACCTACACTTGATTTGTATGTATAGACACGGTACCTACCTACATATAAAGAAATAAATATATCAACTTGAAAATTAGATACTTCGTTTGTTTTTTACCAACATACCTACTTTCATTAAAATTTTTGTAAGTCATGTTCCGCATGTAATACGATGCTAAACAAATAATTTTCTTTTTAATTATGCTGAACATACTTATTTAGGAATTCAAATTACAAAAGTTTCCGCACATGTACTGTCCACGTGCAAACAAGTCCATACTTGTTGAACTATATTATTTATTTGTCATTATGTAATTGAATCTCTGCTATTAAAAACGATCATTTCGACAGAGCATTTTGCAGCAGTCGCACATTGGAGTTGACTATTTTTTTTAAAATCGTAAGTACCTAGTTAATAACTATAAGTACATATTTATTGATTTTACTATTATTTTTATATATTGACTAATAAAATATTATATTTGGTTACAGAAAATGAACGAGTCTCAAGAAATAATATTTTCTCAGTACGGTCAAGATCCTGAAGAAGGACTTGACGAGTTTATTCAAGAGCTAAGGACGAAAGGCAGAGCGACTGCAGCTGAAGAAAAAAAAGCGAAGCAGAGAAGAGACGCTGCAAAGAAACGGAGGGAGCTGCTGTCGAAATCATACATTAT
This sequence comes from Hypsopygia costalis, assembly GCA_937001555.2. NCBI lineage: Eukaryota > Metazoa > Arthropoda > Insecta > Lepidoptera > Pyralidae > Hypsopygia > Hypsopygia costalis. The sequence continues at coordinate 21,020,265 of OW443338.2, read as the reverse complement.
TAGTAAGGAGCAACGAAAACCGAAAAAAGTAATTCAAATTTGTGTTTTGGACGTAGAGAATGATCCTGCTGTCGGCGAATTGAATGGAGATTTAATTGATGCAGAGTGCACAACTAGTGATAATGTGGTGATGAGAACACAATATGTGGTAAAAGACCCTTTTGACGAAATATTGGACCTCACAGAAATGATAGTTGGCAAAATTTCAAAAAAAATTGTATGTGATAACTTTTAATAGTGACAGTATGAAGTAAATGTAGTTAGTAAAGTTAAGATATGTCAAAAAATAAAGAAAATAATAATAATAAAATATGTAAAAAATATGAAATAAAAAAATAAAAATAAAAAAAATTAGGCACATAAGTAGAAGGATTATTTTTATTCTTTATGGTGTTGTATGACGTAGTAATTAAGAATATTTACTTAGTTTAAGATTGTTAATTTACATTGAAAGTAAATAATAGGAAAACTGTAACTCGATTTAATTTTAATGATGAAAACAGTTGTAAGATAAGATAATTCTTTATTGTTTCACTATGTACAGTGGATGTTAAATATATAAGAAATATAATAACAATATTTTAATTGATTAATAAAAAATAAAAAGTTGAATAGTTAAAATATACTGTATATTAGGGTTTTGGAGTTTGAATAAAATTACGAATTACGTCACAAATTAACTTTTATTTTTACTTAAATAACCAATACAACTTTTGTCATAGAGCCATTTCTTTATACAATTCACGTTTTTTAACGCACACATCTTTTTATGATTTATACAGTTTAATTCTTGCCCTTTACAATATATATTAGACAGTTCTGAAATACTAGGACATCCCCTAACTTCTAAATCAATCACTACACAAGTGGAGCATAGTTCTTGTATCCATTTAGTTTTTTCCCTTCCTTTAGTAAAAATTTTCATATTGTTCAAGTATGGAAAAATAATTTTTTTGAATTCACGGTAGGCAATGTGTCCCTCACTCCAATAGATACCCCGATTAGATTCTAACCATTTTACTTGTTTTCTTTCTTCTTTTGACAGTGTATTGAAAGCGCAGGGCGGCTTTATAAGAAACATTAAAGTGTATTCTCCGGTAGAAATCGCCATTTCTTTTATCAAAAATTCATTGTTAGCATCTTTAAAGCCTTGGACGTCGACTATTATAGTGCTCGAGTTCATCTTTTCTTTACTACGTTACTTAATGGTCTATACTCAACAATGCAGTCGTTAAGAATAAGACAATAAGCAGCTGTTTGATCCGGTAAAGTTGCTTCGCTTTCAATTTCCACTCTTACGTCTACTACACCTCCCGTTTTCAAATTATCGTCTTGTCTAGAACAGTCTATGATAAACAGTGGCGCTTTATTTTTGAATTCTTCTACGGAAAGCAACGGTTGTTCTGAGTGACATCCGTAAAACGACTGTTTGAATTTTGCATATTGTTCATATATTAAAGCATACGCATTCTTAGAAAAGCTTGCGTCAAAATTTTCATATGGATAATAAGTTGAATTTAAGTATACTTTAACGTTGCGTATATTGCAGTGATCAAAATATGACATATCAGACGTTTTATTGTCCTTTCGATGGGTCTGTAACCCTATGATTACGTATCGGGGTTTCTCAATTTGAGAAGATGTTTTAATAGCCCAAGTATGTTTCGAGGTTTGAGGTAACAAGGGATACTCATAAAGGTCCCAGTTCCTAAATGTTAGTTGAAGAGCGCGATCTTTCTCCAAAAGTCTAAGTAGTTGTATTTTTTCTCTATCAGATACTTTGACATGAGGCACCCGCCATATTAATTTATGTATATCTATACTTTCAACGAATTCACCCTCATTCAATAGCAGAGCATTCAAATTGGTATTGCTTCTCAAAAGTACGAGTTCATGTTTGCAATTAATAATAACTTTTTTATAATCTTCAGCAAAACCGAGAATTTTACTGAGTGGAATAGAAGCTGAAAAATATCCACCTTGTTTGTTTGGCGTTCCATCAATATCCCATCCCCAAGCTTTAGATATTCGCGATTCACTTTTGCTCATAGAAATTAACGACTTCATTGTTGTTGTAATACCAGCATTTTTTATTCGGTCAATTTCAACTCCATTTAACTCGTATCGAATATCTTGGAAAAGATATAACAGTGGATTATTGGTAAAATGTACAATTTTTACTTTTTCTCTCGGTTTGTCTCCTGATGGCCCTTTATACACGTTAACAGCTCCTTCCAAATATAATGTACTTGCTGATGGTAGCACATACAAATCTTGCTGATTGATGGGTATGCGAATTTCGTCATTTCTGCCAAAACTCGTAACGTACGGTTTGTATGAATGATATTCGATGCTGTCGATGGTATTGTCGTAACTAGGAGTCGATAATATATCCAAGATACTCATTTTAATAATCCTATTGTTTTTAGGAATAACTTATTTTCCTGCGTTAATTTCTTCTTTTTTTCTTTTTTGAATGATTTTTTGGTGGCTGCCGCTTTATGGACTGCTCGTTCAGGACTGTTGATTTGGCAGCGTGTGATGCAGTATTTATTGTAGTCAATCATTTTTTCCTCAAATGTAAGTACAACTGTACTTCTTCACCACGTAAATTTATTAAGTTATTGTTTATATTTAATAATCGTATTTGTATACAGTTAATACTTGTTTGACTTACTGGAAAGTAAATAACGTTCTTAGGGATTTCTATGATCCTGTAACCAGGAGGAACCGATGGTGCAAATTCGTAAATAATATGACTGGGCTTTCCGTTAATATACGAGCCTGTGACTATGTCACATTCAACCCGCACCACGGACGTCGATAAAATGTTGATTGGATACTGCGACTCGTATAATATATTTGCTTGTAAAATCTGCCCACTAAAACCTAATAGTTTCCCCAAAGAATTAGTTTTTTCGAAATCTACATTTTTCGAACAGATTAAAGATGTTTTCAGCGTGTTATTGTTGCAATGGAGTTTTAAAGTTGCATTTTTAATTTTGCTCACTAAATAATCATTAATGTCTTCGAGTTCATAAGCACCTTCTGGTATTTCAATAACTTCATTGTCACTATAATAAAATCTATTATTATTGTTGTCAATATTGGGCACCGAGTTGAAAGTAGATAAATATAACAATGCACACTCATATTCACCATCAAGTTGTAATGGTGGTGAATGTGTTGTAGACAAATTTGATGAATTGCCAGTAATAGACAGTGTGAATGACATTGTGTAAATGACGTAAATTAAACAAAAGTAGACATTTTATACGTTTTTATTCCAAAAATCTAATAAGTAAGATAAACATAAGTGACCACAATTAACGCTGTTAAAATTTTGAAATCTTGTGTAATTGTATAAAATATTATAATTTTTAAAATATTTCACTAACTCCTTTGGAGGTTTTAAGTCGCCGAAGCTGTCAAAATATTCACAATGGTTTTTGATTTTCACGTAAGCTACCCAATGTGTACCTTCATTCGTAGAATTGTCTAAATTAACGATACCACATTCAATACGTTTAGGTTTTTTTGGTAACTGATCTTTCATAAAAACTCCACGAAAATATGGTATATTTTCAGAGAATTTCATGATGTCTATATTAGTAAGCGGTCGATCGGGTAGCTTTGTCTCTAGTTTTTTGAATTGTTTACAAACAACCCATTGCCTTTTTTATATGGTTTAATATACAAGCCTTTACCTAAGGCAATAGATTCCATTGTTTGATTATGACGCTTCAACTCTTGTAAATTTTTTTGAGCTGTTTTGTACTCATTCACTGTTTTGGCAATACCTGCTGCACCTCCAGCCAGTGCGCCTAATGCAGACAGTCCAGCAAATATTGGTATCAATGGCAAAAATCCTCCACATTTTGGTAGTGGTATAACACGTGGTAGACGAATCTTACAATTTTTGGGGAACATTTTCTTTGCTGCTAAGTAAGCATGCTTAATAATCGCTTTGCTGTCCTTATTTCGTTTCAGTTTTTTAATTCGGGAACGAATTCCTGATACTAAAGTTCTGAATGTGTTTACACCTGATCCTGTTTTTAATTTCGCTTTCATAACTTTGCTTACTAACCATGAGGCTAGTTTTTCACCCTTGCCGGCATCTTTAGATCGAGCACGTCGATTTGCCATGTCAAGTAGTATTGTATCAGCTTTATGTCGATTCGCTAAATCTGTGTGATTAGTGTAAGCGATATCGTGATGCATACAAGCTTCGTCTAATTTGTTTATTCCTCTATCACCGCGTAAAAGTCGTTCGCGGAGCCTTGTTCCGGGACCACAATACTGATACCCTGGTAAATGGGCTTCGAATGGTAGGTTATTTATTATAGAGTTAACCAGTCCTCCTCCCCGCATTACTAATAATGAAATGATAAAAAATAATATTATACTGTCTTATATATTTTATTTTACAAGAGCATTTGTATTAATCCAACTATTTTCATTTTCACTGAGACCTAACCATTTCACGTACAATTTATTTCCTTTTTTCTTTATCACTTTTTCAATTAAGTACACATAAGGATGGTGAGTTTTTTGAAGCTCTTCCTTGTAAAAGGCACCTAAAACCTGTTGTTTTCGTTGGTCCTCAATATAATATGTTTCTGGGTTAGTTTGACTTACTTTTATTATTTTAAAAACTTCACTAGTCCAATTAGGCGTGTAACCCTTTTCGAAGGGAGTTTTATATTTACTTATACGAACAAAGTCACCCAATTCAAATTTTGCCTTAATAGTTTTAGTAGTCCTAATATGAGAGTTTAAAATGTTTTTCATAACAATTGATTCATTCGAAATATTTACATCTGAAGGCCTGAATTTTATTGTTCTATGATTCGAGTTATTATATGAATTCACAACGTTATCTAATGATTTCCCTATCCATTTATAACTACCATTGAAACTGAATATTTTAAACAACTTATTTTTCAAAGTTTTTATCAGTCTTTCTACTATTGAAGCTTTTTTAGTTGAAAATGTAGAATAATGATTTATTTTGAAAACACCCATCAACTTTTTAAAAATGTCATTGTAAAATTCTTTTCCCAAGTCAGTCTGTAAATTGTTAGGATAACGTTTACTCTTTTCCAATATAAATTTAAAGGCATTCGTTACTTCAACCTTTGATTTGGTTTTCAATGGTATGGCCCATGCGAATTTTGAGAAGCAATCAATCACTACTAAGATAAATTGATAACCATTATTGTGTGATTTTAGATTTCTAAAATCAATGAGGTCAGCTTGCCACAAATCATCAATTTTTCTTAAAATAACTGAACGCCGTGAAAAATTTCTTCTAGCTGCTTTATGCAATTCATTAACGAGTTCTTCCTTAACAGTACTCATTACTTTTGTTTGATTTCGTCCGAGTTGCGGTTCTTCAGATACTGATGCACAATACTCCTTACTTCTACTTTTAAATCTTTTATCACGGCGTCAACGTCTGTTTTAATTCTACGCATATGCTTTTTGATTATTTCATCTAAATCTTTCTTGGTATATACATTCTCTGCGATTTTATCAACGTATTCTTTATTTACAACTTCATCTGCCTCTATAGGATACTTCACACCACGTAATGTGCTCATCTTCAAATTGAAATCACCGTATTCTGACTTTACTAAAACATTTTCAGAAAAGTCGAATATATTTGAAAAACGCATCCTTTTATGAATATGGTGTCCAAATTTATCTACATTCATTTTGAAGGTGTGGTATATTGTCAAGCTGGGTTTTAAATGAAACATTTCAACTTAAAATATTGTATTTATTTACTTAGAAGCCCACTTTCATGCAACTCTTCTATAATTGAAATGATCTCATTATCTAATCCAGTGTTACCTGCTTCCTTCGATGCAATTAACAATTTTAATCTTTCGACCAATTCATTTGGATCATCCCAATATACAAAGTCACAATTTTTTCGCCATTTCTTCATCACCGGAAGGCCTTCACCTTTTGAAACACTACCATCTGTCAACTCGGAGTCAGTACGACAGTTTTTAAACATGGGCTTTATAACGTGTAAATATTTTTGACCTTTATTGCTTTTGATCTGCTTTTTTTTATCATAATCTCGTCTATGAGCGTTAGTGTATATCAACAAAGATTTATAATTATGAAGATCATTTTCAGTGACTTTTGTTAAGTTGGGAGTTTTGCGACACAATAATTCTTTTAGTCCAGGTGTAGTAACATGTTTCTGTACACCTACTGTGATGAAATCATCATTAAATGTAACGCGAGCAGAGCCTAACATCAATTTACCCCGTTCACGTCTAATTCCGAATGGAACATTTTTGTGCATTTCGCTGCTTAACGACCAAGACGAGGTATCTGGATCTGAAATCTTACTAACATCATTTGTATTTATAGAATGAAAACTTTCGTCATTACTATAATCATCACTATCATTCTCATCATCATCATCCTCTTGAGTAGCATAATCATTTGCTTCAAAATCTTCATTATTACGGTCTTCAATCTTAGGTTTTTGCAAAAATTCAGAATCATCAGTTATATCTGATATACGTTTTGTTAGAGTTTTATTAATCGGTGAATCGTAGTCACCTTTATTAATATCTGTTTCTTCCTTGTATTTTTTCTTTTTTGTATTAATCATTTCGGTAAGAGGGCCAGTGACCGGCTTAAATACTGTCTCCAGAACATTGTTATTTTCTATTTCTGTGTCACGTATTTTTTTCACCTTTCTTTTTACTGCTTGCGCAGCTTTAACAATTTGTTTTTTCAATGTTAGTTCCATTTCGAATACAACATTTGACCACCCAATAGCTTCAGTGTTTAACGAAGGAATAATTTTTAATTGAAAGAGCATAAGTATTTATAAGATCATTAATCAATGACTACAAAAGTATCAAATTTATTCCTGTAACAGCCTTCATTTCTTTTACAATCCTTGTTTATAACTAAGTAACTGTAAGGCTCTCGCCAAATTCTTGTACACATTTCACGGAATTGATTCCACGTCATATCTGTATTTACATGCTCATCATACACGTGTCGCATATTTATTTCGTCTTGCTTAAAAAGTATTATCAAATTGGCATTATCTCTGATCAGTTGTTTCGGTATCTTAGTATAAGTTTGATTTAGGTAAAAGCAGTCTATGTTTTTGTGTCTGCCCATCGCAAAGTAGTCACGCATGCTATTTTGATTCTCGCATGCTACGTCATCAAATATTATTATTGAATCACTTTGTGCATCTTGAGGATTAATTACTTCTTCTTTGTCATTATATTTCGAAAATGAGATACCTGATACCGATTTCAAAACTTTTTCTAAGAATATGTACTTCGCTTGATGAAGTGTTTTTGAGTAAATATAGACATTCCTAAAGCTTAAACCATTCTCATGCAAAAGCAATCCTATAATCAAATTTGTTTTACCACAGTTAGATGGGCCACATATGATACATCTCACACTATTAGGTAGTAGTTTTCCATGACGACGTATTTTATTTTTTGGTTCCAAACACACGTTTTCGAAACGAAGTGATTGAGGTTGTTTAATAAATTTCATGTTAACCTATCTCTTTATGTCCAATGCAAAACTGGTTGTTACGTGTGCAATTCGCATCTATATATATCGATTGATTTCATTGAGTTGTTATGAAAAATATGAACATGTCAAATGCGAATGAACTGGCAACACAATTCGGTAAGTTATAACATTTAAGCTGTGGCTGTAGATTCGCAGCGTTCTACAATATTTATTGAGGTTTCTAGCTTACATTTCGCGACAGGTTATTTATTGGGGATTCTGGCTTACATTTCGCGATGAGCGAGCGGAGCGAGCGATACGAGCGAAGCGAGTCAAGCGAAATGTGAGCTAGAATCCCCAATAAATAAACTACTAATTTTGGTCAAAGAAATTATAATAAAATCGAAAGACATGCATTAAAAGTCATAATATCTAGTATAGTTAAAATAATAAACACATTCATAAAACAACAAGATCACGTGTCAACACCAGGCAGGTGTTTGTGCACACGAGATGTGAAGGTGCTCGTATACAAAGGCGCTAACTTACATCTAAAAGGAATGCATTCCAGACTCACTGAATTTACTGTGAACGAATTGGTGTAAATTTTTGTATTATGAACCTGCCTGCATACGTAAGTAGGTGTTCTAATCCGACGCAATAATTCTATGTTTTATTTATTCTATGTTTCAAATGCATCTACACGTTTTATAAAAATAAATAAAATTTGAGTGTCAATTTGTAACGTCAAAATATATTTTAACGTGAATATTTTTTTTAAATTGCTTCCAACCAATTAAAAAAACAAATGATTACAAAATCGTGTATCCCTCGATATTGTTATCATTCGTTTTTATGAATTGGTTCCCTATGGAAGCAATTGGTATTGCAGTTACCAATTGTTGCGACTAAGTGAGTAAGTGATGGATTTTGACAGGACTTTTACTGACAGCTCTTTTTATAAAGAGTAACTTTTATTTTAGAAAAATAATAGAGAAAAAAAATAAGAGTTATTAAATTGAATATTTTTTGCTTAATTTTACGCGGGTAATAGCCAGTTTATAAATCAAAATGTTAGTAAGCGCACTTTATCGATTTTTTATTACTAATCTTGCCTCTACTAACTAATCTTGCCATGTTAATCTTGCGCCTATGCTTACAAGACTCATAAAGCAGGCTAGTAAATTACTATTTCTTAATTTTGACTTGATAATAGCTGTGATCATAGTATATAATATTCTAAATTTTCATCCACCACAGCACTTGCTTAACATGTATGTATATTTACTTATACATAACCTCTTGGGACTCACTTTATGAAGTAATCTTGTCGTACAACTGTCGTAAGTTTTGCACTAATAATAGTTATAATAAGCACTCCCGCCAATAACATAAAAAAAACAAGACTCACTTAATTCATTATTTTTTGTTTAATTTATCGCGGACGAAGATTTATGAATAAAATACCAAAATTGTAGTAAGCGCCATATCTATCGAAATTTCTTTACTAATCTTGCCCGTCCTATAATAGTTCTTAGTTAGTCGCACTATAGTTCTTGCCATGCTAATCTTGCGCCATGCTTTCAAGACTCATAAAGCAGGCTAGTAAATTACTATTCCTTAATTTCAACTTGATAATTCCCTTATAGCTGTGATCATAGTGTTTAATATTCTAAATTACTCTTAAGTATGTAACATTTCCACCACAGCACTTGCTTATCCGAGTCATTAGAAAGGGTAACAAGTTAATATGTGTATATTTACTTATACATAATCTCTTGGGGCTCACTTTATGAAGTAATCTTGTCGTTACAACTGTCGTAACTTTTGCACTAATAACAGTTAGTAAGTACTACCGCCAATAACTTATATATAATAGGTTAGATTAATGTATATGTAATGCGAGTTATATGTCTCATATATTTCTTTACACGATTGATGAGCTCGATGCGTGACTGTCTAATCGAACACGCAAGTTAAGCAATGTCGACCGTAGCCTGCCCATGGATGGGATTATTTATCTCTAGCTCCTCTGTGCTTCGGAGGGTATGTCAAGCCGTCGGTCCCGGCTGATGTCATTAGATAACAGTCGTTAAGTCGAGTCAGTGGCCTTTAGGCGGCTTGAAAACACTGGCCTCCGCCAACCCGCAGTTGAGCTGCGTGGTGGAGTATGCTATTCTCTTGCTTGAGGCGAGACCCTTATTCCAGCAGTGAGGGGATGAATAAGGGTTGACGGTTAGATCGATTGGATAATTCTTTAGGATATACAACTCAGTGATGTGAAATTGCTTGACTTTACAATTCGTTTGCCGTTTCCATGCCTTTTTTGCCTTGACAACTATGGTGGCAGATTCTATCCCGCACAAGACAAGCATTTGTGCATTAATGTGTTAGTTTTGCCCTAAGTGATTCCTATGTATTATCATTATGTCTTTACCAAAAAGGATTTATGTATACTCATCAGTAATATAGTGATCATAGAACAAGGTTTTGACTAAATAGCGTTGTGTAGTTTATCAAGAAGAATTTATTTATTATTATTCAATGGTGTAAGTTGCTCGCCTCATTCTTTAGAGCCAAAGCCAACCTCAGCTGCACGTGGTGCGCCCTGCCAACTAGCAAAAATGGGTCTGGCAAAAGAAAGGTAGTACTGCCCGTCTGGGGAAGTACCTCCATCTCACAGAATACAGCAGCCAAATAATAATTAAGCCAAATTATTTTGACGCACAGTATAAAGTAACAGTATTATGTAGAGCATGGCCACTCCCTGCCGCTCTCTCGTATCGACCTCACCTACCCTCTGAAACCTTTGTTTGTATGGCGCCGCCCGCATACACACTCTTTCACACTCTGCACAGACGTCATTGTTTATGTAGTAGTTAACGATGCGACTATATGCGATAACTATTTGTATGGAGTAGTCAGGGTGTGCTGGATGGTTGTTGTGTTCTAACGAGTGAGTGAGGTCACCAAAAAGAAAGGAGTTGCTGCGTTGTCAGCGGGTTAGGCGGCGCGCGAGCTATATTTTATGTTGCGAGCGTTAATATGGCTACGGTAACCGCTTAGTTTACGGTTACCGGGCAGTATGCTTGTCTGCTACCTGACGTAGTATATAAAAATATTTCATAACAAGTTTATTGAGCGGAGTGAGCGGTGCGGAGCGAGCGTAACGCTAATATACGCCGAAAAGTCATTCTTGGAAATTAATAGGCTCCAGAACCACTGTACCGATTTTGTTGAAACTAATCACAATGAGGGTCTTTTGGCAGCACTGTAGCTTAAGGTCCAATCATCTGTCAATTCATTGCAACTTGTCAAATGTCTTGTTGACGTTTTGTTGTTGTCTTGTCGTCTCGAAGTTTTACTGTCAAAAAATTCAGTACACTTTGACAATCTGGACCCGACGCCTACCTAGCGACATCTGGTGTCAGAAAATCAAACATCTCTATTAAAGACCTCGACATGCTGGAGGTTTATGTCGAACAATTTTCCATTGAAATCAATGAAAAACATACTCGTATACTCAGCAAACCTACTCGCTCTATTCAGCCTGGATTTCGGACCCGTGGGCTAGAATCCGATTATTGTATCTAGTACTCAAACTAAGGTAAAAAGTTAATAGGCCGGGACCGACGGCTTAACGTGCCCTTATATTCTCGTCTTAGACTTATATGGCGGAATAATCTTGAGTACTTCCCTTATTAATTATTTAGTCTGAGGATCTACGAAAGATTACATCAATGTCTTAACGCATTGTTAAAGGCCCTAAGGCTTGACCACATGAGTAAAGAAACGAACAGAGATAAAGCTTCATTCAACCGCGGTGTTTAGGTACACTACTACAAGCATGCGTGGCCTTGTGTGCGTGTCCACTGGCCGCTCGTCGCGTACACGCCGCGGTTAGAAAAATCCGGTTCAAACTGACTCCGCCAGTGGACAAGCTCAGGGCCTGCGCGTTGCACGTATAGGTGTTTGTGTGCGCTCCACGTTGTTTACGAATAAAAGTTAAAAATAAAAAACCTGTGACAAAATGGCTATTTACTGTACTGTGTGTAAGAACAATAATAGAAAAAGTAAAAATATTTCGTATTTTAACTATCCCAAGGATTCAACTAGGTAGTAGATATTTGATTAATTTATTTATTACAATTTGCACACGATTTATATTTATCGGCCTGTTATTGTATCAAGTATTTAATAAGCTGTAATTCAATATAATCTAATTCTTCACATTAAATTAATAGCAATTCCAATGTAGTGAATATTAATTTTATCGATATTATACACTTTTGGTTTCTTTATGTAAAGAGTACCTAAGTAAGTGATCTGGTACTCTGTGATGTAAGAGTTAGAAGTCACGATAGCCTAGGAGTGGAATGGAACATATTATATCGACCCAGTAGGGGAGAGAGGGAAGTAACTTTTTTTAAATCAATTTACTATCATTATATTATTGATATTTAAAAACATTTTTGAATGTTCGTGCATAAGTTTTTTATTATTAATATTACACAACCTGAAGTCAAAGAACTGTCGTTGACATACCAGTAAAGGATTTTTATGCTACGTCGGATGGAAAATAAACACATGACCATACCCTATTATACGCTTGCAACCAGTGGCGGCTGGTAGGTTATCGGACTGGTGGTACACTTTACTTGCTCACTAATAAGTATTAAGATTAAAAATTGTAACAAAACAACAATTTACATAAAGCATGTTATTTTTTTTATTCGTTTTTATACATGAAATCTATTCGACGCCATTTTGTTTTCACACATTTTGATGTCACCTTTTCATTAAAATTAAAAAAATATACAAGCAATACCCGATGGTATTGTTTGTATATTTTTATTTTTTCAATATTGAGCATATAAAGTGCAATTTAGCGATCCCTAGACATGGCCGCCCGCGAATTTCGTCAAACATCGTCGGCTGCTCTCGGTAACCTTCGGCATAGTAAAATGTCTTCGGTTCGCCCGTGCGGCGCGCGGCGCACAAAAACAGATTAACATACCCAATACTCGGTACATTTCTATGAACTATCTTTTGTTTCACGCGTCAGGCATATTAGCTCGTCGCCCATACAAGTTACATTAGCAGCTCTCGTGCGCTTTGGCGAGCGGCGATTTTTGTTTGGAAAATAACTCTTAATACTTTAGCAAAGAATTTAAATTGTTTCGTCATTATGAAATATTTTATTTGTTATATGTTTTTGTATGTTTAAAAAATAAATAGGTATTAATATGATAATTTAAAAGTAAAGTTGAAATAATATTATGTAATTTTTAATCTTTTGAATTGGTGGTTCAGCGCACGAGCGCACTTAAGGTACAGCCGCCACTGCTTGCAACACAGTAAATGCCACTCGCGCGTTGCCACCCCGGCTGCTATTGCTGCTAATCCTTCCTAAGGATTTGATGACTTGACTCAGGAACACAATAACACTCCAGAGAGTTGTTATTTGACTGCGGTCTTTTGTGAGGTGTGGTACTTCCCAGTCGGGCTATTGATGTGCCCTACCTGTCTTTCGCCAGAACTTATTGGCAGGGAGGTTGCCACGTGCAGGTGAGGTGGCCTTGGCTCATAAGGTGATTCTGAGCCACTTATACCCCACCAATATCGATAACACTCCTAGGTTTTGTCAAGGAAATATCGAATGCATTACACTGAATGATGTTTAGTACGAGCAAAAGGTGTCAACCCTATGAGAATAGGCACAAATTTTGCAGATCTTAGACAGCTTTCTCTCTGTTCCGTTTCTTTACTCATGTGGCTTGACTATATTCAATTCCTAATACGATCCTCTGAAATAACAAAACATCGTATTAGGACACAAACTACGGAGAATTAAACGCCCACGTGTTAGTCTATTAGAATAAATTGTTTTGGCGTAGGTTGGTCTTGAATAGGCGAACATAAACTGAACATTCAACTAATGTAAAATCAACATTTATATTTAGATGTGTAGGCGGCCTTCAAAACATCTCAAAGAAAAATATTTTTTTTTCAAATCGGTTTATAAATGACGGAGTAATGAAATAACAAACTACCAGTGGGTAGATACAGGCTGATGATGATGATGAAAAAAATATGGGACTAATCTGGAAGTATACTCTTTCAAATAAAGAAAGTATTTTTCAAATCAGTTCATAAAATCACGGGAGAATTAAGTAACAAACATTAAAATAAAAAATGAAAAATACAGACGAATTGCGAACCTCCTCCTTTTACGGTAAAAAATACAGACAAATCGATATTTTATAAGAATTAACAGATCGTGCCTTTTTCTTTGAAGTAGGTTATTTGAAAAGGCCAGGAGAGGTCGTGTTTGTGTAAACTGATAGAATATAAATTCAGGCCCGCCATGCTTCCTTTAGTTCGTGGATAGATAAGTATTCCGACTTACGGAAGCGGAAATTGCCTGACGGACAATCCTTTTCCGAGCGCTTTTATTTATACTACTCGAGTTCTCCTTTGAGAATAGCTAATTTAGATTTTACTTTGCCTTTGCCACAATCTAATCAATAAATACAAATAGCTACTATTCTGCTACACGGAATCATAGAGCCCCTGGTCCTCTACAATCAAGTGTTACAGGGATTATCCCATCAAAGGAGCAAGATTTACAGTCTTATGCGGATGGCGTAAGACTCAAAATCAGTAAGAGGGACAACCAGTTTCGATTTGAGTGAGCCCATTGCTGTGCATGTCTGCTTTGAGTGATTGCCCTATTGTAATTTGAATGACTTTGATAATGCCAGGTATTAAACATATGTATTTGATTATTTAGATTAGTATTTTGTTTTTCTTTTTATTAGTTTTATTTTTAAGTAGTTTTAAGATTAGTTTAGTTGTACATTGTATTATTTTAAAAAATGTAATTAACATACTATTAAAAAAAACATAAGTATATAACTAATTGAAATCAACCATCGTCGAATCAATCGATTAGAACACACTCTACTACGTTGTTGAACTGCGGTTTGACGATGGTTATAATTTTCATCCTGTTTTGCCAGATTTATTTTAGATCAAAGTGGGATTTTAGACTTTTGAAAGTAAAAAAGCAGGACACGTTTGAAAAAAAGCGAAACTACAAGAAAAACACATATTCATTATATTAGATATTTTTTTTTAAACAATGAATGGGTAAGTGTTTTGGTATGAGTGTAAACAATCAAAGATCAAATATATTTCAGTTTGTTATAGTTTTTGCTTATATTTTTCCAAAGATTCAAATTTTAGTATTCCGTCCATTAATTTCGGTTAATGAAATTATAATTTTTGGCGTCCATTTCCAAAAGCGGGACATGTGGTGCCCCGCGCGTGACATTACACCTTAGCCTAAAAAAGCGGGACGTCTCGCCAAAATCGGGACATTGGAAACGCTGTTTTCAACCCATCCAATGGCCTAGTGGCCTACCTACAACTAACTTGGCTTAATGACAGTCATTTAATGACATCAGCCGGGATCGACGGAAGCAAACATGTGTACATAAGTACATACATATATGTGTATAGGAGATCGAGGTAAATAGACCCATCCATAGACAAGTTGCGGTCAAGGTTGCTTAATTTGCGCTATCGATTAGACTGACACGCACAATAATCTAACGATCACCTCCATGGAAAATTACCGACGTGTTCCAGATTCGACTTCACCTCTCTTCTTAGACTCCCTCTCTCGCTCTCTCTCTCTCTATATATATATATATATATATATATATATATATATATATATGGTGGTCAAAGACACTGTCCTGCAGATCGCTCCAAGCGGTTCAAGGACTCCTGAAGATGAGGCATAAATAGTTTCAGAATTGAGTCTAGAGACTGGGAGAAATTGGCAGATTCTACCTAAATGGACCATTTGAGATGCAAGAGAATTCGTGAACACAAACAAGGCACCTGGAAACTGGACTCGCGTTTCATAGGTGACAACAAAAAGGTGCTGCTATAGGCCTTATTCTGTCACAAACGTAGATGACCTACAAACCAATAAATAACCGCTGCCGCTCCATCAACCATCTATTAAGATGCTGTGGACAATGATGATGATGATGCTCAAAGTCAAATCCAGAAAGATTATTATTATTTTATATAAGGGGTCGCCGATCCGTTGCCAGCCCATACTCCTTCCTTTCTTCCTGGTGACCTCACTAACTCGTAGGTATCCAACAACCCTTAAGGGAATTGTTATTTGGCTGCGGTATTCTGTGAGATAGAGGTATTTCCCCAGTCGGGCAGCTTAAAAAATACGCTATGCCTTACCTCTCTTTTCGCCAGAGGATAACTTAAATGTGACAATACCAACTTCACGGTTCACTCTCTAAATATAATTAATCCTTGTTTCCAGACATATGGTTCTCATTTGAAATTGTAATGACAAAGAAATTTAATTTAGCTCAGTAAGCCGACTTCACAAGTTAATTAAACGGCGGTATTACTCTGGTACATTCTGGTACATTGTACAGCACGTGGTTATTGCGAGACATTTTTAATTAAACTATTTTGGTCTTTTTAATGCACTAATTGGTTGTAATATAAATTAATTATCGATTGTAAACAATTTCTGCAGTTATTTTATATCAGCTTTTGTATATTGTTCGAGTGAATTTCAGAAAAGTATCACTGTAATATTACTACAACTAACGTAAGGAGTTCGAAGGCGTCGTTTCGCGTGTTAGTCTTCTAAACAAATACGTAAGCTAAGCAACGTCGACCATAGCCTGTCCATGGATGGGTTTATTTAGCTCCTCTGAGTTTCCAAGAGCACGTTAAGCCATCGTTCTCGGCTGTTGTTATTAGATGACAGTAGTTAAGCCAAGTCAGTGGTCTTTAGGCGGCTTGAAAACACTGGCCTCCACCAACCCGCATTTGAGCAGCGTGGTGGAGTATACTCTAAACCCCTTCTATTGAGACCCGTATTCCAACAGTGGGATGAGTAAGAGTTGACGTCGCGTCGTGTTTTATTGTTGGTCCTAGAAGTCTTTCAAAATGATAGTAAAATAGCGTTATCGGTTTTACAGTTCAGCGATTACAAGAAATTGTGTTTACGTACGTAGAAAATCCGTAATTTCTGAGATTAACTTGAACAAACACAAACTCAGCACGGCGGGGAACTTTAATTTATCCATGACGATGTAGTAATTATTAATTGTTACAGATTCTACGTCATGCCTAGATACCTACTCTATAATTTCCTATCATAAATACAAAAATAGTTATTTGTTATACTCGAGTGCAAAGTTGCTTTTTAACCGTGTGCTCAATTTGATGACCGAGCAAGCGAAGGATTCTAAAATTGAATCACGAGCGCAGCGAGTGATTCAAAATAGTGAATCCTGAGCGTTAGCGAGGAAATCAAAAGAGCACGAGGAAAAGAAAAATCTTTTCACTCGAGTGCAACACGTAACTTTTCATCCCACCTCAGCGAGGAAATGACTAAATGCAAAAAAAAAAAAAACATTTACAAGATACTTTTGTTTCAGTCAATCCTGTTGGCGTCAAATATACTTCTTCGTCGCTAGAATCACTCATTTTAAGTTTTTGATTTGTTTTCAAGTTTCTTGTTTTTAACCTAAGGATTTAACAAGATAACGAGATTTTACAAGTTAAAAAAAATGTATGATAAATTCAGCACCATGGAGGTAGAAGTAAATAGGTTTAATGATGTTTTGAATTCACAAACTTAGTGCACATGATTGTCTATAGTGGATAAAAACGACTTTTGCACTCAGATATCGAAGAGCAAAAATACTCTTTCCGAGATGGGGGGATGAAAAGAATATTTTATTTGGCTGGATTTATGCGAAACGCGGAGTATCGCATTTGGTAGAAATATAATATATAACAAAATTTGGTAGAATTATTCCTGGACAAATTACACACTGTCAACTAGTCCGAAATTAAGCAATGCTTGTACTATAATTATTATAGAACTTATTTAACACCTAAATACATTTATAATACTTACATATAATGCATAGAAAACACCCATACCACGACAGACCGACATTGTTCATGTACACAAATGTTTGTCTTGTTCGGGACGGGGACCGAAATCAAAGTTGACATTTCGCAACTTCGAAGTCAAAGTTGACATTCGACCACCGGGCTTCTCAAAACATTGGGGAAGGCGTATATCTAATAGTAGATATATCGAGGGCCCCTACGTAAAATATCGAATGATAATAAAGCATTTAATTTAGGACAGTTCCACGTAATTACATTTATTTTTATTTTTACCGACCAGTTTCGCCGCTAAGGCATCAAGGTAAGCAGATGGCTTTTGTGTTTCTACAAAACATTTTTATGTTTTATAGAAACACAAACACTATCATACAAAACATAATAATGTTCCACCAAGTGCCAACATTCAACAGTATCAACTTTAAGATATGGAAAGTAATTTATTACCACTTTACATTGTAGCGTTTCAAATTTAGATTACAATACAATGCAATACAATACTCTTTATTGCACCAAAAATACAGCATAGTTTTAAAAATAAACACTTAAACAAATTAAGTACAAAAGGCGGCCTTATCGCTTAGCAATCTGTTCCAGGCAACCTTTGGGTAGAGGAGACCTGAAATATAGGTAGATGGCGCAGCATATACTATAGACTTGTAATTAGCATAGTTTTACTCATAAGTGTTATATATTCCGCTGTAAGTCACCCAAACAACAATAAATAAATAAATACCTACACAATTATACAATACAAACATACATAAACAAATACACACATAATCATACATACACTACATAAATATATAAATGTACTTATAATGAAAAAGCAGTCAGTGACAAACAAAGAAACGATTATCACATTATTATTTAACTACGAAATGTACATTAACGCTGCTACATCTAATAATAATTATTATTATTATGGCAGGCGTCCGTACCTCTTATGTAATAGGCCATTACCTACCCTACCCGGATCTCATCTTCATAGCCCATTTAATTTCCAATACATTTTGCAATATGTATGCAATAATGCCTGCCGAGACCTGGGACCCTACCGCCGAAGCTGAAGCCGATTCCCATCAAGTTTTTTGATTGCGAAAATCGGACTTTTGTTAACATTTCTGTTAAGCTTCTTCTGTTTAATCAGTAGAGCGCCTCCGTCACTACCCGCTAAGCTTATTACTATTAGCACTAATTTAAGCTGAATTTATATTTTCGCAATCAAAAAATCCAATCGTAATCGGCTTCAGCTTCGGCGGTAGGGCCCCTGCTCATGGATATTTTGTTCCATTGATGTATCCTAGAGCGGGTCACGGCGGGTGTACAACATTACATTTTCTTTCTCAAAAGGGCCTCTACGCATTGGATCCATATCTCCGCGCACGCCTATCAAATGACCGAGCTTGATCTATGATGCAAAAGAGATACATAATAATTTAAGTACTTCAATTATATTATATACATTTATATATGTAAATACTAGATTACCCGGCAAACGTTGTGTTGCCATATAAATTATTCCTAGGATTATTTTAGTGAAAAAAATAAAAAACAATCTATTCTCAGACTTACTGAATATACATATAAAATTTCAGCAAAATCAGTCAAGCCGTTTCGGTGGAGTATGGCAACTAAAACTGTGACACGAGAATTTTATATATTAGCTTAGCTGACCCGACAAACATTATTTTGATATATTAGGTTGGGGAAAAAGTCTTTTCGTATTTTATATGAAAATTCAAAACATTTTTTAATAAAGTTTATTTACATTTAACTAAAGTATGTAGGTGCCATATTGTTCGATAACTTTTGGCCATCTTGTAGGTAGAGACATGATCCCATTACTATAGAAATTTTGGGACTTCTGTTCAAAAAACCACGACAAGTGGTTTTGGCAGTCTTCTCGTGATGGTAACCTGACATTGCCTAAAGAATTCTGAAGAGACCGAAACAGGTGGAAATCAGAAGGTGCAAGGTCAGGACTATACGGCGGATGCATTAACACCTCCCAGTCAAACTCTCTTAATTTTTGCTGAGTGGCTAAAGATGTGTGAGGTCTAGCGTTATCATGATGAAAAATCACACCCCTTCTGTTAATTAATTCCGGCCGCTTTCTCTCAACTTTTTGCTTTAATCTCATCAGTTGTTCACAGTAGAGTTCAGAATCGATAGTCCTGCCTGGCGGTAACAGCTCATAATGAATAATACCCTTCCAATCCCACCATACACACAGCATCACCTTGTTGCGGGTTAACCCGGGTTTTGCCAGAGTCTGTGAAGCCTGAACGGCCTTTGACCACGACCTTTTTCGCACGTTCTTGTCGTACGTGATCCACTTTTCATCACCAGTTATAAGCTTCTTCAAAAACTGTTCGCTTTCATTACGTCGTAGTAAAGAATCGCAAATGAGTACACGGTTCATTAGGTTTCTTTCAGTGAGATTGTGAGGCACCCAAATATCGAGCTTTTTAGTGTACCCAGCTTTTTTCAATTGCGCCAAAACTGTTTTGTGGTCATTTCCTAATTCTTCAGCTACTGATATGCCGCTCTTGCTCCACTTTTTCAAAAATGGCATCCATTTTATCCGTAACAGGGCGACCAGAGCGACGTGCATCTTTCACATCAAAATTTCCTGATTGAAAACGCTTAAACCAAATTTGTGCTACTCTCACAGACACTGCACTAGGTCCATAAACGTCACAAATTTTATTCGCAGCTTGCGTTGCATTTTTACCTTTTTTGTAGTAAAATTTTAAAATGTATCGAATTTCTTCATTAGATTCACTCATCTTGACAGTAAAAAAAACAAATGAAAATCACACATTTACCTAATTTGAATTTGGAATTATCTTTTTTAAAATTTAAACTTTTTAAAGATATCAAAATCTGCTAGATACAAATGGTATAACCAAAGAGATTTTATTACAAGTTCATACATACTATAATGCGAAAAGACTTTTTCCCCGACCTATTATATATAAATTATATATATAAAAAAACAACCATATAAATTATATTAATACATATCGCTATTAAAAATACGGGTTGATGGTAGAAGGGTGAAAATTTGGGGTTGTATGTAATTTTTTATGCTAAATCGTAATAAAATACAAATAAGAATTTTTGCGTGTAAAATAAAAATAAGTATTTTGAGGTGGGTCACCCTAGCATTTAAAGGTATGAAAAATAGATGTTGGCCGATTCTCAGACCTACCCGATATGCAGACAAAATTTCATAAAAATCAGTCGAGCCTTTTCGGAGGATTTTGGTAACAAACACCGCGACACGAGAATTTAATATTTTTTTTTTATATACTACGACGTCGGGTGGCAGACAAGTATACGGCCCGCCTGATGTGTAACGAGCAATAATACGGTTACGGTAACCGTAACCGTATTAACGCTCGCAACATAATATATCACTTGCCCGCCGCCACCCCCGCTGCCAACGCAGCATCTCCTTCTTTTCTGGTGACCTCACTCACTCGCAAGAATACAACAACCCTCAAGGGAATTGTTATTCAGTATCAGTCAGCAGGGTGCACCACGATCAGGTGAAATTGGCTTTGGTTCAAAGATGTTGATAAACCACTTACACCCCAGAAGTTTATTTATATATTAGAAGAAGGAATTTTTTTTGGAACTTAGGGTTTATGTTTTGCAGATATACGTAAGGACCGTCGAGATATAGGTTGGTAATGATGATGCTGCGCCTATTTTGAAACTTCCTACAAAATTTCCGTATGCGGTTTTTAAAGTGGTCGAGAAGTACTGCAATACTGAATACCTATTATAATTTAGAGTTCACCTACTATACAAAGTTTTGGCATGAAGATATACCAGAGTTTCAAAGTTTATGCCCAAGTTGAAAAGATAGTAAGGCACTTTAATTAAATTTTGATAAGTTTAACGTCTCTACCAGGATGGCGAACTTCAAAGTGCGTCAGAAGCCTACGGCGAGTTAGAATATATGCATACGTAACGTTAATAAATTATTATTTGACCTATTGTGTAGATAATTTTACAGCCATGAAATAGTGCAATCAATTGAGGAACCAATTAAGAGTAGAATCATTTTTATCCTCACTGGTAGGGTTTTTTTTATAATCGCTACCAGTAGGGAGAAGTTTTCGAGATACCTTTATATGAGTAATTAATATCCTTTATATTAGTAAGCATGGCCGTGTGGTTCCCGGCAGACTAGAATCACACAGCACTCCGTCTCTACCCGTGGATGTCGTACAAGGTGACTAAGGGAAATACATTATTAAACATCGATCAGGCCTCCCCAACCCGTCTGGCCAGCGTGGGGAGTGTAGGCCAAATCCTCCTTCTGTCTGGGACGGCTGAGAGAGGGTCGTGCTCTTGTAGTGGAGACTAAAATGACCTGATGATGATGATGATGATGATATTAGTAAGCAGTTACCGCATCACATCAGGCGGGCCGTATGCTTGTCTGCCACCCGACGTAGTAAAAAATATATATATCCAGCAATGTAAATGGAGTCTAACTTCAAAAAACTCGATCTGTCTACAATTGAATATTTTTTTAAGATACGGTACTGTTCCAACCTTTGATTCGTTCATGTGAAAAAATAATAAATATTAGTATCGCGTTCATGTGTAATCATTTCTTTTCGTTTGTTTCTTTTTATTGCTTACATTACTTTGGCATGTCAATCCTCAAACGAGTTTTGTTCTTTTACAAAATTTATTTTTATATTTTGAAATGTATTTTTATTTATGCACTGCTGGATAGATATATATGCTAGATCCAGGAAGTCCTATGCCTTCGCCAATGCTTTTCATCAAATATGATACTTCTCTTTCCGTATCCAGCCAACTTTAACCATTTTTTTATGTCATCGGTCCATTTGACGTCCAACACTTCGTCGCCCACATGCCACAATATGCTTCCTACTTTTGCAGCATATGATACTATGGTGAACTCATTAACTAGCAGAAACACAAAAGTCCTAAAGGACATTGTTAGACGGCTGCTTTGGGTGTCCAAATTGTTAGACTGGGCAGTCTAACAGTTTGGAACATTTTCGTCCAAACAGTCGGATCATCGAACTATTAGTAGAACCTGTTGGAATAAAGGTTATCTGCGCCGCAGAAGTAGTTACACCACGGTTTGCTAGTCAGTATGATGCACCAAGTTTAGGTGTGGTTGACTTTGGCCCTACTGATGATGATGAGATGCTTACACTACTATTATGATGACAAATGTATAGGAGAATCTATGTCCCACCTTAATTGTTAACGCAGCAACATCAGAGCAGTCTACTGGTAACCTTATTAACTCGCAAGAACACAACAGTAGAAGCTTCCAATCCCAGAATGATTCATTATGAGCTCGGTGGTCGAATAGTTAGCCATGGCCACTATGACTCCGAGGTTTTATGTTCGATCCCCGCACGAGACAAATATTTGTGTGCATGAACATGTCTGTTCGTCTTGGTCTGGGTGTTTTCTACATATGTATTATATGTATGAATTTACAAAAAAGAATATTTAAGTATAATATCAGTTATCTAGTACCCTCAGTAAAAGTTTTGCTTTGCTTGGAACTAGATGTGTGTAATTTGTGCAAGCATATTTATTTATTTATTCCTGGGACTGAGGTACTTCCCTAATCCGACACTTATTGAAAGCTTACTTCTCTTTTTGCCAGAGTCTTGTTTGCTGGTTGACAGGTCGACGACGTGCAGGTGAGATTGACTTTGACTATTAGATATTAGATAAAATTCTATATATTAGATAATCTACTAGATATTAGATAAAATTGAGATAATAGATGTTGATATCAACATGTATTCATGTTCATGTATTATATTCCAAAAATCTCAGTAAATAAAACAAATCTAGTACTTGATAATATTAACGTTTTCAGATTCATAAGTTCTTATCAAATCGGAACAATCTCACAGAATAAATAATAGTGTAATAAATAATCAATGGCAATATTATACGACTATTTTGCAATACTGGCCAGTTTTGCGAAATAGTATTCTTTCACATTTTTTGGTGACATAAAAAAACATGTCAACATAATTAGAGTTTTTTTTATCAACGAACAAATGAATGTAAATAAAGAAACCAGTACAAAAATGTTACTCTGCTGAAAGTAACATCAAAGAAAATATTACAGTTTCTCTTGAAGCTGAGGTATTTTTATTAGAATTTGGATTGTTGCTCATTTTTTATTTCCTTTTATCGTCTTATTATACACCATTAGATAGATCCTTTCCTCTTTTATTACAGTTTGTTGAAGTTTTTTCGCGATGAACGCGTTTAGATTCTAACAACTTTCAAAGAGAACATCCTTGTGTTTCTGTTTTTGAAAATCGGTAGTGTTGCCTACATTCTACCATTTCGTTACCTTTGAAACGAAATTGTAAAATGTACCAATTCGTTACCTTTATAAAGAAATGGTAAAATGTAGTTAGCCCTATTGATTTTCAACAATGTCAGGTTTTCATTGGATAATGTTGTATTTTCGTAAGATTGTTTGTCCTGAAGATACATAAAAGTGTCTGATAAAATGTAACATTGCAATAAATAAAGATGAATCTATAGTTAGTTATATTATTTTCGTCACGTAATTTTTACCTAAGATATAAAATTCGCGTGTCACAATGTTAGTTACCGTACTCCTCCGAAACGGCTTGACCGATTTTTATGAAATTTTGTGTGCATATCGGGTAGGTCTGAGAATAGGTTGTTATCTTTTTTTTATGGCAAAACAACGTTTGCCGGGTCAGCTAGTATTCTTATAACATTTTACGACCCGCCTACTATGGCCACAGAATAATATACAAGGCCGGCCCAACTAAATGCTGCTGTTTCTATCTGACCTCAAATATCAAACAACCTAACACACATTTAAAACAAATATGGGGCACTATTGTAAATATGGGGCTTACCGCGATTTATTTTTATATTTTTCCGATACCAAGTTGCAGACGCCATGGTCACGGGATGACTGAAATAAATCGCGTTAAGACCCGTATTTACAATAGTGATGTATACAACCGTGACAGTTTTGACCTGATAACGTCTTATAAATCGATGACCGCCGGCTGCACGCACGTATAAGCATGACTCATTGTCACGTTCCACCTGAGCCGAGCGTGCAAGCGAGAGCGCGGAACAAGCTATCTCTCTTCCACTCCATCGGCCGATGTTTTCTTATGACGTTATTACGTAATATTATCGTTTGTAAACAGAATTTACAGACAACCAATTTCTTAATTTATAAATCTGCGGGATAGTGTATTTTGGGGTGTAAGTGGTTCGTCAACATCTTTGAACAAAGCCAACTTCACCTCCACGCGGTGCACCCTGCTGACTGACAAACGAAGCTCCGGCGAAAAGAGACCTCTCTTTTAATATTAAGCGAGCGTAATTGTAAGCTACCCGACTGGGGAATGTACCTCCACCTCACAGAATACCGCAGCCAAATAACGGTGCCCTTGGGCTGTTGTGTTCCTGCGAGTGAGTGAGGTCACCAGAAAAGAAGGAGATGCTGCGATGGCTGCGGGGGTGGCGGCGGCCGAGCGATATTTTATGTTGCGAGCGTTAATATGTCTACGGTAACCGCTTCACATCAGGCGGGTCGTATGCTTGTCTGCCACCCAACGTAGTATAAAAAATAAAATAAAAAACAGTTACTTCAGAAGTGTACGAACGCAGACTTTCAAGCCGTATATACATATTCTAGTAGCAATCACATCACATACACACACACACACACACACACACACACACACACGCACGCACACACTCACACACACAGACACACGCACACGCACACGCACACACACACGCACACGCACACGCACACACACACACTATACTGTTACAGAGATTGTTTTTAATTTGTATTTAGTCTCTACATTATGCACTTAATCTTTACGTCTAACAATATATTGTATAAAATGGATATTATGGAAGAGCGGAGCTATCCTAATACAAGTATATTAAACTTACTTGGAAACTCCAAACCTTGATTGTAAATGATTTTTGTGAAAGAAATAAAGATTTTGTATTTTGTATTTGTATATGCAACATATAATTAGAGAAGCTCGATGCTGTCGTTGCGCGTGTCAGTCTTATCGAACACGGAAGATAACCAACATCGACAGAAGCCTGTCCATCGACAGAAATCAATTTCCAAAAGCGTCCAACTCAAACTAATTTCTTCTGATTAAATTCGCTGTGAGTTCCAAGGCAGCCGTAGTTGTACCCCCGGGACTGCAATGGACTTACTCAATACTCAATATCTTTATTGCATTTCGAATGTAGTACATAGTTATAAGGATGTTTATACAGTATACAGATTATTACATACATAATGAACCCTGTTGGGCATTGCAAAGATGTGTTAGCGGTTTTCGAGGTACGGCAGATGGATTTAGGCGTTTCTCTGATTATTAATTTTTATTAAAAAAAAAATATATATATGACAATTAACCTTATATTTATGTAAAGAATGTGTTTGTTAAAAAAAAATACATTTAGAACAAAATTAAATGTTTAAATAAGTTTTGATGTCAATCATTGTCTATTCATTGTTTATATCAATATTTTGTCTATTTATGTAGGTATTATATGAATGTCTATAATTTACATCACTGTTCATTGCCTTTTTTGGCGGTCGCCGCTGTTAATCCTGGCTACACAGGATACACAGTGGTGGGAATGTGTGGTGAGCCCCTGTCCCATTAAAAAAAAAGCCTGTCCATCATCATCATCAGCCGGTATCTACCCACTGCTAATTCATACTCGAGCTATACAGAAATAAGTCATCATAATAAGTAATAAACTCAAAAAAGCGGCTAGATGCGGAAAGAGGTGAATCGCATATGGTGAAAAGTCTTAGGGAAGACATTACTCCGGCAGCAACAGGCTGATGATGATGATGAAAGATTGGTATTGACGAGCTCGGTGGTGGAATGGTTAGCAATGGCCACTTTGACTCCGAGGTCGCGGGTTCGATTCCCGCACAAGACAAACATTTGTGTGCATGAACATGTCTGTTTGTCTTGGTCTGGGTGTTTTCTATGTATTTACAAAAAAAAAAAATGTATTTAAGTATATTTATCAGTTGTCTAGTCCCCATAACACAAGCTTTGCGCTTAATTTGGGACTAGATGGCGCTGTGTAAATTGTCCAGAAATATTTATTATTTATTGGCAGAAGGGAAAAAAGAGAATTACATACACATGTTTTATAATCCCGTGTTTAATTATCTCACATAAAAAGGAAATAAACGAAAATTTATTTGACATAAAAATGCAAAAATACGCCACACGGCACGACCTGAGATTAATTTACGCGTTAGCCTAAAAGTCATTTGTTGTGGATTACATAAAATTTGACTGTGGAGAACGTTGCCCGCGCAGATCGCACGGCTGCGTTTGATAAATGTGCAGAACATAATAAGCATGACACGACAAAGACAAATGGCGCTACATTCTCTGCTGGAACGCGGCCTGGTGACAGGAATACAAGAAACTATATTAAAATAGTCTGTTGGAGCATAGAACATGCAGGCATTTGGAGCCAGAGGAGTGCGAAATAGAAATGCTACGTAGTTTGAGGACAATGCAACACTGTACGGTCTCAACTGTAACATTGTATATTATATTATGGATTAGATAGCGCTTAATTCGCGCATACTGTAGCGACTAATTAGGTATAAAATAAGTAAACACTATATTATATACACAGTAGATACAACACAGCAACTAAGAACGGAACAATATACATTTTCTGTCACATCGTGTTTAACTCAGCAACTACAGAAACTCCACACTACAGGTCGCGTCATATAAAAAGAACGCTGGCGGAGGGGGCGTGTTTGCGCATGGACACATCCGCATACAAAAGTACTAGGTCTGTTGTGTTATTTTTGAACAAACCTTTAGCTAATATGCTTCGTATATTAGTTATTGGTAGGTACATCGTATCTCATACCACCAAATAGACCGATAAATCGCCTAATGCGCAGCTTGACCGCCAGCGTTCTTTTTACGTGACGCGACCTGTACTTCTAGTGTCTGTCCTCACACGTAAAATACGGGCTGGACGGTACAGTCACCGTCAAATTCCACTGTCCGCCTGATATACCTCCGCCTATCATGCGCGCTGCTCAACTGTGGCTAGGCAGAGGCCAGTGTTTTCAAGCCGCCTAAACGCTACTGATTTGGCTTAACGACTGTGATCTAATGACAATAGCCGGGACCGACGATTTAACATGTCCTAGTAAGCACGGAGGAGCTCGAGATAAATAAACCCATCCATAGACGGGGTATGGGCGACGTTGTTGAACTTGCGTGTTCGATTAGACCGACACGCGCAACGACGCCGTAAGAAGGAAGAAATTGTACTTAGTTCATTTGAACAAAAAAGTATCGAGGAGCCCTATTACCAAGTGTCATAGAGAGATCCATTCAAAGGGTGAAACTATGTAGTGACTCGTGGTATCGACCGTATAAGAGGAAAATTGGCAATCACAAATGTAGAATCAACAATGGAACCGTAGAATCAACGATGCGACATTTAGTCCTCTGCCTCACCGGGACGCCATGGCTACGTCGCCGGCCACGGTATCCAAGAAGTTTATATATAAATATAAGGCGGCTAACTCACTTGTCAACAGTGTAGCAACGTAGCCAACTTGAAAATTTCAATACAAATTGTTTGGATACGAGGCCAGCGACGACGCCATGGCGTCCAAGTGAGGCAGAGGCCATATATGCAGTGGCCGAGGTGTATCTAGGTGCACATTAATCTCCACATTGCAATTTCATCGTTGCTCCTATTCCTTGGCGCATAAGAACTGTTGAAACTTCAAAGTTTCAGTGCTTGTCATGGTTGCAACGCAAACAATACGAGGATTTAGATTAAGTAGTATGCCATCAAAAACAGAACTTGTAAAAAACCAAGTCTCACAACTCAGATCTTCTACCGTAAAAAGTTATGAGATCCATGTAATACCAAGTCGGATAATTTATTCAGTCCCTACTTAAGGGACCTTCTGTATAAAGTTATTACGTAATTAGCTAACCTAACAAAATCTCATAGTGATCATATCAATATTAGAAATCTTTTATGTTTTAAATAAACAGAATGACTTGGCCATCGCATGAAAACAATGTATCTCACAAGTGATACATATATTATATCAGATTGTTTAGTGTAAATAAAAAAAATCTTCAAAGGGTCACGCTTGACCTGCTCTTAGCTGTCTCCAATTACATTGACGGTGGACGGTAGGTTCAGTTAACGATAATTGAACTCATCACTACGCCCTAATGTGTTTGTGATCATGTGTAGGGAGTGGGATGTGTGTCAAGGGGTGTAAAATTAATTGAAAGCTTTGTTTGATTACCTATCTAGTTACCAGCGATATTAGGTATATTGCTACTCGGTAGTTTTATAAGTATTTTATTGTGTTTATTAAAAAAAATAGGCCTGCCACATGTGAAATAAACAATGAAACTAATCGATATACAATTTCTACTCCAATCCTACTACGGTCTACGAAATAGTTCATAGTTCATAGTCTACTAACCCGTGGTTTCGCCAACATGAATGCCAGTTATCGCTCCAAAAGGTAGCATAGGTATTATTAATATGTATTATCTCAGGATTAGAAGGATATGTAATCTATGCCTTTACACGAGCTACTTTGACTCCGAGGTCGCGGGTTCGATCCCCAAGACAAATATTTGTGTGCATGAACATGTCTGTTTGTCTTGGTTTGCGTGTTTTTTATGTATTTTATGTATGTATTTACAAAAAAAAAATGTATTTAAGTACATTTAACAATTGTCTAATACCCATAGAAAGTATTGCGTTTTAATTTGGGACTAGATGGCGCTGTGTAAATTGTCCAAATTTTTTTTTGTTTTTATTAATACCTGTTTAAATCAAATTGTTTCAGCCGTTTAGTCACGAAAAGGTAACAAACAGACAGACATACTATGGTATTCATAATACTAGCTGTTCCCGCGGCTCTGCTTGCATGAATATCATTTTCCGAGCCAAAAAGTCTATGCCCTTCCTCGGGATATTATCTATAAATTTCATTCAAATCGGTTTGGATGTTTAGTGGTGAAAATGTAACAAACGGACAGACACACTTTCATATTTATATATTTACTATACTAACTGCGTCCAAGGCAACTTTCTTATAAGAAAAGCTATGAAACTTAATAAACAATTTTGTAAGACAGTTTTTTGTGTATCTAGAGAATAATATTTTTTTACTCGAATGGTGGCAACCATTCGAGTAAAAAAAAAAAATAGTTTTGAGTTTAAACCTAATACCTATTTTTGGAATCATTATCATTAAATTATGTGTAAAATTGCCGTATAAGCTACCTCCATTTTGGTTTAAGTCCCCGCTAAAACTTTACACATTAGTCGGAAAATTAATAATCGTTTCGTTAAATAGAATTTAATTTACGAGGAATGTAATTAACGGCGAATCAGGTTAATAAAGTTCGAGCTGCTCGTGTAAGTGATCGTCGAGCTCCGTTAACCCGTCACTACACCGAAGGCATTCCAGACATCAGTATGGGCGAGATTAGGATAGCCTTAAATAGATAGATTAAACAGCTGAAAAATAGTAAAGCTGGTGAAGACGAAATTAGAACAGAACCGTTGAAAACAGAGGAACCCCAGTTGTAAAGGAACTACAGCATCTGTTTAATTGCGTCATTCATAACGGGACTGTGCCAGTAGCGTAGAAGAGGAGTTTTGTAGTCTTGTTTTTAAAAAAAGGTGATAAAACCTTATTGAAGAACTACAGACCGATCTCGCTCCTAACCCACGTGTACAAGCTGTTTTCGAGGGTTATCACAAATCGTCTCGCTCGAAGGGTCGATGACTACCAGCCACCGGAACAGGCTGGGTTTCGTAAAGGCTACAGCACCGTGGATTACATACATACTTGCGGCAGATTGTGCAGAATACTACTGAGTACAAGCAGCTGTTCTTTGTGGCTTTTGTATTACGAGAAAGCTTCAGACTCCATTGAAACTTAGTCTGTTCTGGAATCCTTACAGGCACAGCAAGTAGACCTATCGAGAAGGTAGATCGATGTGCTGAGATGTTTATATAAAGCTGCGAAAATGATTGTCCGCGTCCATAACCTGGTTTATGGCTATCCAGCTGCAGCCGTCAAAGGGATGTCATCCCCCAGAAACTGTTCACCGCTGCACTGGAAGACGTATTTAAGACGCTAGAAATGAAATGAAATGAAGTGAAGTGAATGATTGAGTTGATACATATAAATTTACAAGAAACATTTCTTGAACATATTTTCAGGCAAGGAAAGGATTGTATAGGGCAATTTATTATAGAATGCAATTTACAACAAAATATCTACCGGTGCCAGAAACGACTTGCTCGATGCATCTGTATGTGCAGTTTATTTCTAAGATTTTCCTTTCTACGGTTCTCGAATCTTGGAAATGTATTAAGATTTTTACAAGCATTCATAATGTTTTCATGAATATATTGACAAGCGAGAGTGATGATATTTATTTCTTATAAAACTTCTCTTAATGATTCTCTGGAACCCATGTTATAAATAGAACGGATATAACTTTTTTATTCACTGTTGAATAGGTATGTGAAAATTGGAAGGATTCCACATTGGCTGGCAGGCTGTAGATTCTCATGCAATAATTTATTAGCAATGTGTAAAGATGAATTAAGAAATTTAGTGGTAGCGTAAGAGATTAATTAGATAAATTAAACGGTAAATATCACTCACGTCTTTTTGTCGGGAAAGCCGACTAGTTTCGATCTCAAAAGGAGACCTTCATCAGGGCGAATGTCCAGACACGTCCACCCTTTGTCTCTCGCGCCAATGCGCGCGCCGCATGACTGGAAGGGGGGGGGGGGGGATTGGTGCGTTGATTGGTGGAGCGCTGCCTTCGACGTTTACTAAATTTATCTAATTAATTTAGTATAATGTCTCACGTGAGTTTTAATAATATTAGCGTAAGAGATATTGGCGAAGAAATCTTCAAATACATGGGCTATTTGTTATAATTTCATAGTTATGTGTAGTTTAGAGCATAATCCCGTTATTTATGTTTACTTTATTAACAATATCCTATACAGTATTTTATTTGTCGATTGCTTTATTTTATTTTTAATATACAGAGATTTTGCCTCTTTGCAAACTAAAAGGATAGCTGTTGTATTGGCCAATTCTTAAACTTATGTTCTTAAAGTTTTTGTAACATTGGCTATAAGACGTATAAACAGTATTGCAGAGTATGTACTCCATATTCTGTAGCCTGGAGAAAAATAAGTTTTCCTAATTTAATCGGGTGAAGAATGAAAATTAAGTGTGGGGTGTAAGGGGCTCACCACGATCTTTAGAGCATAAGCCAACCTGAATTGCACGTGGTGCAGCCTGCCGACGAGCGAAAGAGGCTCTGGCAAAGAGAGGAAGGGTACAACGTATTTTTTAGCTCCACGGTTCGGGAAATACCTCCACTTCACAGAATACCGCAGCCAAATAACAATTTAATTGACGGTTGTGTGTCTCTGCGAGTGAGTGAAATTACTAGAAACAAAGGAGCTGGCTGCGGGGGTGGCGGCGCGCCAGCGATGTTTCATGTTGCGAGCGTTAATAAAGCGACGGTAACCGCTTCACATCAGGCGGGCCGTATGTTTGTCTGTTGGTACGAAATATAAGAAGGTTTGTAAAAATATAGGCAAATATGACTGATGTTAAAAAAATCTTAAGGATAAGTCACCCAATTGTTGTTCCATTCTAATCAAAGATTAAAACTGATTAAAATTTTAGAAGATACCTACTGAAGTTGGACTCGCTGTCGACACGCAGAGATGTAGCCTCACTTTGTGTGCTTAACAATTATACCAAGGGGAATGCTCGAATGAGATCTTTCAATTTAATTCCAGCCAACATCTTTAAATCAAAGTCAACCTACTAGCTTGACTAGCTGGCCGTGTGGTTTCCGGCAGACTCCGTGTCTTCCCGTGGATGTTGTACAAGGCGACTAAGAGAAATACATTATAAAACATCGATCAGGCCAACCCATCTGGCCAGTGTGGGGAGTGTAGGCCAAATCCTCCTTCTGTCTTGGACGGACGAGAGAGGGTCGTGCTCCTGTAGTGGAGACTAAAATAACCTGATGATGATGAACCTTACTAGCACGTGGTACACCCTGCTGATTGAACCGAAGCTCTGGCGAATGGAGAGGTAGAGCATTGTGTAATTTGTAAGCTGTCTAGGGAAGTACTTGTGTGTACCTTAACCTCACTGAATACCGCAGCTAAATAACAATTCCCTTGAGGGTTGTTGTGTTTCTTCAAGTGTGTGAAGTTGAACACGTAAACAACCTTACTAAAAGAACAAGAGATTGTAGGCTACGCAGACTGTCGTATCTGTCGACGTATATCTTACCAAAATATACCAACGTATACGGGAAGCGTGTATGGGAATATATACTGCCGGAAATCCTTAATACATTGCCAAGTGATGTACTTAGTAAATTATGTTCAAACCCACAAAAATGTAAACAAATACTAAAGTCTGCATATCTGCCAATGAATTATGCAGCTCGGAATGGTTGCAGGCGTGATCGTAGGTGGCGCCTGTAATTGTTTCTCTCGAAGTGTTATATATACACATACACATGTGTGTATGTAAGTATGTGTGTATATGATATGCATGTTGTGTATATGTATGTATGTGTATGTATATATGTGTATGTGTAATGTATGTATGCGTGTATCTATATGTGTGTGTGTGTGGTTGGCATGTGTATGTGGATATGTGTGGTATTTTAAGGGAAATAATTATCGTAATAACATTTAATATTGTTGGTTGATTTGCATATTTGTGCACTTGATGTTGTTCATCACTGATTGTTTCGGTGCTGTAGTGTTAGGTGAGCGGAGCAACAGATAAACCTTGTATGGTTTTCGTTTGCTACCTTTTGTAGTATATGAAACAAAAAATGTAAAACATTTATGGTTTTTATAAATAAAAAAAAAAAAAAAAAAAGTCGCTAGGAAGGAAGAAGTTGTTTCGTTGGCAGCGGGGGCGGCAGCAGAGACGACAGCGGAGGCGACAGTAAATATTTCATGTCGTGGGCGTTTATATGGCTACGGTAACCTCTTCATATCACGGACTGACTGCTTGATTGTCACCCACCGTGGTATATAAAAAAAGGTTGGCTCAATTTGTCACCCCTGTAAACGCTTATATTTCGTTTCTCTCTGTATTCAATGTGATTGAAACTTTAGAGGCGTTAAGATTATATATATATACTAGCTGCCCGCCCCGGCTTCGCACGGGTAGAAAGTGTTGTTTTCTTTTCCTCGCAATTTTTATGTACATAAGAACCTGCCTTATACCTTAACGAAAATATTTAAATAAAAATTTGCAGAATTGGTCGAGCCGTTCTCGAGTTATGCGCTTAGCAACATTCATTTTAATATAGGACCACCTGGAAAGTGTACCCTCTCAAACGAATAAGAATTATTAAAATTGCTGTACAATTGACGGAGAAATCATTGAATTTAAAAAAATACATACAGTCGAACATAGAACCGCCCTACAGGTACAATAAACAACAATAATAGGTAATTTCTGGGACAAAAACTATGCCCATAGTCGCCTTGTACGACATCCACGGGAAGAGACGGAGTGATTCTATTCTAGTCTGCCGGAAACCACACGGCCGTAAGAAGGAAGAGTGGTATACGCGGAATAAATACAGTTTCATCGGCACCACTCCCAGTGAGAATCTCAGCTTCAATTATACATATTTCGCTGCTAAACATTGACTTTACTTCAGGAAGGAGATCTTCCCCAAATTTTAATAATATTTTTGAAAACTCTTGGGCACGTAAAGTTCTATCTACAGCTTCTACTGCCTTATTGTTTTTTTTTGGCATTCATCTGAAACGATTAGACAGCAATCCTGAAACATTTTCGCTTTGTCACAGTTTCGTGTCATAAAGCATGTCGGTGTTTCCGTTCTGCATAAATCGAGTATAATATTGAACATTGTATTTGCGTCATTCCGCCTAGAAGTAATATATGGCTGCAATACCTGGCGATGCTGCTGTGAGATATTATTTTGGCGCCTGATTTCAGCGATGATTGCTCTCGTCAGGTATGTTTTTCCAGTCCTTCCTGAAGCATCTAAGAAAAACAGTTTCCCCTCGTTGTTTAAAAGACTTTGCATCACAAAATCTTGCTACATAGCGTCTTCTGGTTTGTGCGAATTTAAACCAATCGTTCCATTTCAATTTTAGCGTACACGTCTATAATAAACTGACTAAATAGACCACGTTACCTTTGTAAATAAAATAAAACGATTGCGTCTAACTTGTAGCAGGTAAGCATAAAATAGCACTGCGCGGTTATTTTTTTACAATACAATCAATATTTAGTTATATTTGCTATTATAGCGTGTTTTTTAGTAATTTTTTTAAACTATAATTTATTGTATACACCATGTTGTTTATGCAAATAAATTTAGCTTTGTTCTGCATCAGGTATTCCAAATATTGGATTTTTGTACCTCAATAAAAAATACTCATCAGGCTGAACAACTTTTGCTAAGGCGTCATTTTTATATTTCTTATAGTTTAGCTGAACCATTATGGTTCTGTATCAGGTGTTCCAAATCTAGGATTTTTATACCTCAACAAAAAATACTCATCAAGTTGAACAACTTTTGCAAAGGCGTCAATTTTATATTTCTTATAGTTTACCGTAACCATTATGGTCCTGCATCAGGTGTTCCAAATCTTGGATTTATATGCCTCACCAAAAATTGCTCATCAGGCTGAACAACTTTTGCTAAGGCATCATTTTTATATTTTTTATAGTTTAGCTGAACCTTTATGGTTCTGCATCAGGTGTTCCAAATCTTGGATTTTTATACCTCAACAAAAAATGCTGATCAAGTTGAACAACTTTTGCTAAGGCGTCAATTTTATGTTTCTTATAGTTTAGCTGAACCATTATGGATCTGCATCAGGTGTTCTAAATCTTGGATTTTTATACCTCAACAAAAAATACTCATCAGGCTGAACAACTTTTGCTAATACATCATTTTTATATTTCTTATAGTTTACCGTAACCATTATGGATCTGCATCAGGTGTTCTAAATCTTGGATTTTTATACCTCAACAAAAAATACTCATCAGGCTGAACAACTTTTGCTAAGGCGTCATTTTAATATTTCTTATAGTTTAGCTGAACCTTTATGGTTCTGCATCAGGGTGTTCCAAATCTTGGATTTTTATACCGAGATGGAAATTTCGTATCAACGTTTTCAAATAAATGCCATTTTCGTAATTGACTTCTCAGAAAACCATAGAATAAACACCCATATTGATATTATGACATTTCAACCCCATCGCACCCCCACAGGAGTGCTCTTGTGTCACGTCGGTTATGTTAGATTATAAAATAGCTGTTGTTTTCGGAATCAGCGACCCGATAAACCATAAAAACAATACCCATAACGATTTTCAGACGTTTGCACCTCATTTCACCCCTTTAGGGGTTGAATTTTTGAAAAATCCTGAAACACGTGTTTACTCATTTATCTACAGAAGTGCTCATGTAAAGTTTCGTATAAAATAGTCCAACTAATCTTGGTTCCGCATACAAACTTTGGACCCCTGTTTCACCCCCTTAGGGGTTGAATTTTCCAAATTCCCGTCTTAGTGAGCACCTACGTCCTAAATGGAACCCCCTTGAAAAATTTGACACTCTTAGCACTTGTAGTTTCTGAGATTTCGTGATGAGTGAGTGAGTGATTTACTCTTTTATATATATATTTACATACTAGCTGACCCGGCGAACTTCGTACCGCCTAACAGTCGATTCTTTAATTTTTTAGTTTTTTTAATACTTATTCTGCTATTCGGGACGCCGCCGGGTCAGTTTATATATCATACTAGCTGTCCCGGCGAACTTCGTACCGCCTAACAATCAATGAATGTCGTGGTACATATTAGCTGAACTAAATTTATGATTTTATGGAATTAAAACAATGAATAGTAGAAAATAATAGAGAAGCTCGATGGCGTCATTGCGCGTGTCAGTCTAATTGAACACGCAAGTTAAGCAACGTCGACCGTAGCCTGTACACGGATGGGTTTATATTACCTCGAGCTCCTCCGTGATTCGAAAGACACGTTAAGCCGTCGGTCCCGGTTGTTATCATTAGCTCATCTTGAGCTCCTCCGTGCTTCGGAAGGCACGTTAAGCCGTCGGTCCCGGTTGTTATCATTAGCTCATCTTGAGCTCCTCCGTGCTTCGGAAGGCACGTTAAGCCATCGGTCCCGGTCCTTATCATTAGCTCATCTTGAGCTCCTCCGTGCTTCGGAAGGCACGTTAAGCCGTCGGTCCCGGTTGTTATCATTAGCTCATCTTGAGCTCCTCCGTGCTTCGGAAGGCACGTTAAGCCGTCGTTCCCGGTTGTTATCATTAGCTCATCTTGAGCTCCTCCGTGCTTCGGAAGGCACGTTAAGCTGTCGGTCCCGGTTGTTATCATTTAATGACAGTCGTTAAGTTAAGTCAGTGGCCTTTAGGCGGTTCGAAAACACTGGCCTCCGCCAACCCGCAATTGAGCAGCGTGTTGGAGTACGCTCTAAACCCCTTCGGTTGAGGGAAGACCCGTATCCATAAAAACTGGAGATTTCATAAAAATAAAGATTTCCTTATTGTTAATTTAAAAAAAAAAAAAACGTTTTGTTTTATTTTTTTTAGTTTTGAAATAGGTTTTATCATTTTGGTGATTTGTAATTGTCATTTCTTTTGATGTTTACTCTGATTTGATTCTTGCGCTCGAACCCCATGGGAAAAGCGTTTTCACCCCTATCGATTTGACATTTTTTAATTTTCCTAACAAATCACAGACAACTTTCGCGACATAAAAGTGACACCAATCGATTTGACGTTTTGATATTTGACAACCAATAAATATCGTAATCCCTTTTTCAACTGACACTTTCATTTGTATGGGAAAATGTTTTTTCTTTTATTTTATTTTTTCGAGTATTTTCCAATGTTTTTAAGAGTTATTCTGCTATTCGGGACGGAAACAAATCCAACAAATCAAAAACCATGGCAATCGGTCCAGCCGTTCTCGAGTTATAAGTGTTGTAACAAACACGACTTTCTTTTATATATATAGATTTATACGATACTAACGTCACTCTTATACGATACTGGCCGTGTGGTTTCCGGCAGACTAGAATAGAATCACTCCGTTTCTTCCCGTGGATGTCGTACAAGGCGACTAAGGGAAAAACATTATCAAATATCGATCAGGCCTCTCCAACCCGTTTGGCCAGCGTGGGGAGTGTAGGCCAAATTCTCCTTCCGTCTAGGACGGACGAGAGAGGGTCGTGCTCCTGTAGTGGAGACTAAAATGAACCTGATGATGATGAACGTCACTCATTTGTTTTGCCTTCCCCGAACCTCTGCATTAAGACTTGAACTTTATAGTATGGTATTTTAATACCATACCATATTGAACTTTAGTTAAAATTGACTTTTAAGTATTATTATGAATCGTTTATATAGGAGTATAGAAATGTGTTGTTTTTAGACTTTTTCAGGTAATTTTTTAAAGTTTTTTCTGAGTAAGAACCATCCTCGTAATTCAAGGAATATTCTAAAAAAAGAACAGCTGAACCGACTTCGCTAAGAAATCGGTTCAGCTGTTCTTCAGAATTGCGCTTAGCAACACATTCAGCGATTCATTTTTATATTATAGATGATTAGTTTTTGAGTTCATCTCGGCCTTCGATCATTATTACTAGAACATCATATTTACTAACTAGAGCTTATATATTTACTTATTTATACTAGAATTGGTTGTCAGATAACTAATTGATTCAGGCGTTGTTTTGCGGAAATCAAGTTTACAGGCAAATTGATCTATTTTGCATGCTTCCGCCAGCAGTTCATGCAAACTAGTTAATGATGCGTATCAGACGCGTGCGTAATAAATCGTAGTTAGTTTGCCTAGTTAGTTACAACCGAATTAACCTAATTAATGCAAGTGATTGTTTGGAGTGTAGGTAGTCAAACAAGGAGTGTAAGTGTAAGTGGTTCATCAACATCTTTGAACCAAAGCCATCTTTATCACCGGCGCGTGGTGCACCCTGCTGACTGGTCAGACATCACGCGCCGGTGAAGTTGGCTTTGGTCTGTCGACCAGGCTCTGATACGCGAGTATCAGATAGACGTCGAGTACGCTCTAAACATCTTAGAATGATGGGCCGCTCAACTGCGGGTTGGTGGAGGTCAGTGTTTTCAAGCCGTCTGAAGGCCAATGCCTTGACTCAACGACTGTCATCCAATGACAACAGCCGGGACCGACGGCATCACGTGCCCTCCGAAGCACGAAAGAGCTTGAGTAAATAAACCCATCCATGGACAGACTACGGTCGACGTTGCTTAACTTGCGTGTTCGATTAAACTGACACGCGCAACGACGCTATCGAGCTCCTCTTGTATAATTGTTTAGTATGATAAAAATATCAAACAGTGTCGATACATTGACTAATAACTGCTCTGGAGTTAGTAGAGCAAATATCGACAATATTTGACGAACCTGGTGGTCGAATGGTTAGCAATAACCACTTTGACTCTGAGGTCGCGGGTTCGATCCCCGCACAAGACAAATATTTACGTGCATGAACATGTCTGTTTGTCTTGGTCAGGGCGTTTTCTTTATATTATATGTATGTATTTACAAAAAAAAAATAAAAAAAAATATTATTTCAGTTATCTAGTACCCATAGTACAAGCTTTGCTTAGTTTGGGTCTAATGGTCGTGTGTAACTTGTCCAGGAATATTTATTATTTATGTGAGTTACTCCATAACATCTTTTTA
Organism: Hypsopygia costalis; assembly: GCA_937001555.2. Lineage (NCBI taxonomy): Eukaryota > Metazoa > Arthropoda > Insecta > Lepidoptera > Pyralidae > Hypsopygia > Hypsopygia costalis. The sequence goes on along the minus strand of OW443338.2, from coordinate 20,980,836 downwards.
TAAAACTTTATGACCCCTTGTTTGTATCTGCAGCATTCGCCGCTGGTACATATTAAGTCTGTGCCCGCCGCACATTGCATGATAGAATGTTCTGCCATCTACATTAAATGAGTATCCTAACACCTTGATATCAAAGCTGACTGCACTTGAAGGTGTTCAACATCAAAACCTCAAATTAATCTTAAAGGAACACTACTAAAATGTAACGAACGACTCACCAAACCGCGGATAAACCGTTAACAGTTTGCGTCGGTTGGTACATGTAATTTTATAAGTTTGTAAGAAATTATCATGAATAAAGAATTATAAAAAAAAAACAATCGACTATGCAATCACGTACTTGCTTGCTATCGTGCCGTTTACCATACCAGCCCCCAAGAATATGAAATAGAGTCGCTTATAGATGGAATAGAGTCGCTTATTCATTGGTATGAATAAGCAATCTATTCAATTATTGAATCGCAATAAGAGATGGTGGCAGTAGTTGGCACACAAAGAGCTGATGTTTTGTTTAGAGCAGTGTTTCCCAATTAGTGGTACGAGTACCCCTAGGGGTACGCGAGACTGCATCAAGGGGTACGCGCAGAAATCTCTTAACTGAAATATTAAACAAGAATGCAATAACAATTGTCAAAAAAATGTTCAATTTAATCAAACCCCGGCCACTCCATACAAAAATGGCGGTTTTGCATGTAGTAACCAAATGACGTCTGTACACGTGTCTATGTTTGAGTGACGTTCTCTAGGGCTGACATTATACAATTATTAGTTGGACATGTAAGGGGGTGTAAGTGGTTCATCAACATCTTTGAATCAAAGTCAATCTTACCTGCACGGGGTACACCCTGCTGACTGACAGACGAGGCTCTGACGAAAATAGAGGTAGGACATAGCGTATTTTTTAAGCAGCCTGACTGACGAAGTACCACCACCTCACGGAATACCGCAGTCAAATAACAATTTCCTTGAGGGTTGTTGTGTTCCTGCGAGTGAGTGAGGTCACCAGAGAGGATGGAGTTGCTGCGTTGGCAGCGGGGATGGCAGCGCGCGAGCGATATTTAATGTTGCGAGCGTTAATATGGTTACGGTAACCGCTTCACATCAGGTGGGCGTAGTGAAGAAAAAAAAAACGTGTGACACGTGTGACACTCGGGGACTGCCGCGGTAAAGCTATTGCATAGCATTTTTTATCAATTAATGCTCGTTTGCTCGTTCATCCATCTATCCATATCCATTCATCTATCCATCCATCCATTCATCCACCCATCCACCCATCCATCCACCCACCCATCCATCAATCCATCCATCCATCCACCCATCCACCCATCCATCCATCCATCCACCCATCCACCCATCCAAATCCATCCACCCATAAACCCACCCACCCATCCATCCACCCATCCATCCATCCATCCATCCATCCATTCATCCATCCATCCATCCATCCATCCATCCATCCATCCATCCATCCATCCATCCATCCATTAATCCATCCATCCATCTGATCCATCTATCCATCCATCCATCAATCCATCCAACCATCCATCCCGTCCGTCCGTCCGTCCATCCATCCAAATTGTTTTTTTTTTACTTTCCATGTGTTGAGACATCCATCCACTGCACAAATAACTCTCATCTTTTACATACTCGCATATTATTTTAAACTGAATGGAGAATAAAATACAAGCGACGTCAATTCGTACGTAGTGGCATTCCTTGCGAACGGTTCCAAATCGGTTCCATAGGGGAGGTGAGGTCGACTAGTGAGAGCGGCAGAGAGTGTCCATACTGTACGTTAGTACTATTACTTATACTGTGATTTAATTAAACAATCAGTCGATAAGTCAAACGTATGAATCGAGCGCTTTAGTGTGTCATTAGAATGTCGTTTGATGATAATAAATATAAAATACACCTGATTTCATTTTATATTTAACTAGCGGCCCGGTACGTGCTTCGCTACGTATAAAGTGAAATAATAAAAAATAATAATTGGAATACCAAATTCATTTATTCAAACAATAAAATATTTTATTAATTGCTAGCTATTTTAAAACTTAATCCAAAACATTAGTATAAACAATATTTTTTGTTTTTCCATTTTGGGCATAAATAAACAAACGGCTTAGGGGAAGGTACCGACTCTGGAAAAGGCAACATAAAGTCGAAGCACGTCCAAAATGAAATGACCGCATGAATGACATAACAAATTAACAACATGCTTGTACTGTCAACACTGAAAAAAGTTTCAATTTGACAGCACAATCCCCATTAACAAAATGATCCGCCATTTATTGAATTCAATTGTTACAAAAAATGTGATAAATGAAGAACCGCTCCACCGATTTTGTGCAAACTTCACCTAAACCTCTACTAAATAGTCCGAATAAACCCTAAACATTTGGTTTGGATAGATGAGCCCGTTCTTGAGTTATAAAATTACAACGAAAAGTGGCATTGATTTTTATATATATAGATGTTCCTGCAATAAGGGGTACGCAAGTTTGAGATCGTTCTTGAAGTGGTACGTAGAAAAAACTAATTGGGAAGCGCTGGTTTAGAGCATAATCCACCACGTTGCCTAACTGCGGGGTCCCGTAGACCCGTATTTTCAAACCATCCAAAGACAACTGACTCGCTTAACGACTATCATGTAATGACAACAACTAGAACCGGCATACCATTCGATGCATGGATAAGCGCGGGTTTAAATAATAAATAAATATTTCTGGACACTTTACACATCGCCTGATAGACCCAAATTAAGCGTACTATGTATTACTATGTAATTTTATATATTACTGTACCTACTATGCCTACTAAACAACTGATAAATGTACTTAAATACATTTTTTTTGTAATTATGTACATACATGTTATAGATAAAACACCCAGACCAACACAAACAGACATGTTCATGCACACAAATGTTTGTCTTGTGCGAGGATCGAATATCAATCATGTCAAAGAATCAAAGACTCATCGGTCAAAGCGGCCACTGCTAGCTGTTCTATCACCGGGCTCGTCAAATAAATAAGTCCACCCTCAGACAAACAACGTCGAATTAGGGAATATGCATGCTTTTTTTTTATTTCTTAAATTTTTACAACTTTATTACATAGAAAAAAATATAAATAGCCTGGAAAATAATCAAAATATTTTTAAAAATGCAATTTAAAATATTGTTAAAATTTGACCAGTTCAAACGCCACCTTTCAGCGCGCGCTTTTGATGACGTCATTGGTCACGTACGTGTCAGTACTGTTAATTACTTCATACTTATTTTCAGTTTTTCTATTATTCATTGCTGTAAAAATCATGGAAGAAGTTAAAAAACCTTCATACAAGTATTGTATGGTACCGAAGTGCAAAAACACTATTATTAGTATACATAATAAAGTGTTTTATCGTATTCCACGCGATACGAAGATGATGAGAAAGGATAAAGTATACTTATATGAGTTCGTACGTCACATTTCATTTCGACCAATGGGATGCTACAAAAATTCAAACTTACAAAGTTAGAATTTTCGTAGCATAATTTTCATATTTCTTTTTTCTGGGTGTAATTAATAACTAACAAAAAAAAACCTTTTAAGTATAATGTAAAGACAACAAAGAATCTGGAAAAAAATATTTGAGGCCAATTAAAATTTTATGCATATTCCCTGACACGTACAGCAACGGCATCGAGTTGAAACGAATATATTGACTACACAAAAAGCCTGCCATTTTTAGACCAGCAAAGGTTTATTCCTGAAATCGATAAAAAAGATCTAAAAACATTATATAGATATCCAAAAGGGGTCGTAAGGCTATTTCGCATTCAGCCCCGAGGATGGGAAACGGAACCCCCAATATTTGTTCTATAAATGCAAATTTATAGATTTTTTTGTGACGGAGCGGATTATGAAAAGAACCGAAGGCTAAATAATGGAATGCGAAAATTGGTTTATTTGTTCATGGATTTCGTGGTTCGGGATCAGAATACATTAGTACTATCAGTCAAATGGTTACTCATAACTTCTGATTAGATTGATTTCGTTCATATCAATACACCGAGTACATCTTGCGTATGCACAATAAAAAGATATTAAAAATAGACAATTATAAATCGGCAAATATATTTAAAAAGAAAATAAAGAGAATTTTTGTATGTATCTATATATATAAAAGAAAGTCGTGTTTGTTACAACACTTATAACTCGAGAACGGCTGGACCGATTGCCATGGTTTTTGATTTGTTGGATTTGTCTCCGTCCAGAATAGCAGAATAACTATTAAAAACATTGGAAAATTTACGAAAAAAATAAAATAAAAGAAAAATCATTTTTCCATACAAAATGTTCGTGGATGTCGGACCTGTCAAACGTGACGTTAACGTGCGTACGTCAAATGTATGCGGGCGTTCAGAAATGTGGGTATAGGATAATAAGTATTAAAACATTGACAAAATTGTCGAAAAATTAAATTTGAAGACGGATTGGGATATTTATTGATTTTCAATTAAATGTCAAATCGATTGGTCTAACTTTTACGTCGCGAAAGTTGTCCGTTGTTGTTTTGAAAATTGTTTATGAATGAATGCTTGAAAATGAATATTAATTGGTTGTCAAGTGTCATGGTACTTTATTTTGTGACATAGTAAAATACTGAACGTAATATTTACCCACTGCTGGGTAATATTTACCCACTGCTGGGTAATATTTACCCACTGCTGGGTAATATTAAATACGGGTCTTCCTTCAACTGAATATGTTTCGAGCATACTCCACCACGCTGCTCAACTGCGAGTTGGCGGACGCCAGTAATTTCAAGCCGCCTAAAGGCCACTTGGCTTAACGACTGCCATCTAATGATAACAACCAGGACCGACGGCTTAACGTGCCTTCCGAAGCACGGAGGAGCTCGAGATAATCTAATGATAACAACCGGGACCGACGGCTTACGTGTCTTCCGAAGCACAGAGGAGCTCGAGATAATCTAATGATAACAACCGGGACCGACGTCTTACGTGCCTTCCGAAGCACGGAGGAGCTCGAGATAATCTAATGATAACAACCGGGACCGACGGATTAACGTGCCCTCCGAAGCACGGAGGACCTCGAGTTAATCTAATGATTACAACCGGGACCGACGGATTAACGTACCTTCCGAAGCACGGAGGAGCTCGAGATAATATAAACTCATCCATGGACAGGCTACGGTTGACGTTGCTTAACTTGCGTGTACAATTAGACTGACACGCGCAATGACGCCATCGTGCTTCTCTATTATTTTCTATTATTCATTATACCTATATTAATTTCAAGGCATCATAAATTCGACATTCATTGACAATTAGGCGGTACGAAGTTCGCCGGGCCAGCTAGTTTTATATATAAAGGTGTTTTCTATGTATCATAAGTATGTATTTACAAAAAAAAATGTATTTACGTATGCTTATCAGTTGTCTAGTACCCATAACACACGATTCGCTTACTTTAGGACTAGATGGCGCTGTGTAATTTGTATGATAATATTTATTTATTATTATTATTTATTCCACATTTTACTCTTTATTTATTTATATATTTATTATTATAATTGATTCAAATATTTTTTAAATATATTAATTTATTATTATAATTATTCTATTAGATGTCATTTTGGATTGGATTAGATGGATATTGCTTTTGTCGATAAAATTACAGGATAGTATACGGTCGCGTCACGTAAAAGGAACGCTGGCGATCAAGCTGCGCATTAGGCGATTTATCGGTCTATTTGATGGTGTGAGGTGCGATGTACCTACCAATAACTCATTTACGAAGTAGCTAGCGAAAGGATTGTTCAAAAATAACACAATAGACCTAGTACTTTTGTGCACGAGTGTGTCTATGCGCAAACACCCCCCCTCTGATTTCTTCCAGCGTTCTTTTTACATGACGCGACCTGTAGCAAGATACAAACTAGCATAGGGCAATAGGCTATTTGACTAATGTTTTTTTCGGTTTGATATGTAGGGACGTCTCCATAATATAACTATAGTTGAAAGAATTACTTCGATAGCACAAAAATCTCTCGAGATATAGTAATTTGAAAATCACAATTTTTAGACTGCCCTAAAACGCTCCATACAAAAGACTACCGAATTATGACGTCACAGGTTTGTATTTTGTATGCATCAAATCAGAAATTTGTACGACAGCTATGTTAAATAATTCGTTTATGTAATTAGTATCATAATAAAAGTTACACTATTTTTTATTGCTTCTCCAATGGAAATATTATTTTTTAATAATTTCATACTTTTAAAATGGACTTTCCCGCCAAACTTTGATCGACACTAAAAAAAGTCTGACTGAAGATATTAGAATGAAAGTTTGCAGATCTTTATAGTTTTGTGTATTTTACGATATTGTTAAATAATTTATACAATTTTTAAACATTGGAAAATAGCCTATTGTAGGAGTTTAAAACATACTCTACCCCGCTGCTCAACTGTGGGTTTGCTGAAGGTCAGTGTTTTCAAGCCGCCTGAAGGCCACTGACTTGGCTTAAGGACTGTCATCTAATGACAGCAGCCGAGACCGATAGCTTAACGTGGTAATATAAACCCATCCGTGTACAGGCTACGGTCGACGTTGCTTAACTTGTTCGATTAGACTGACACGCGCAACGACGCCATCGAGCTCCTTTTACACAACTTATCTATTGTAGAAAGTAACATGTCCTGACTGACTCATTAACACCGAAGCAAAACGACTGAAGCTAGAAACGTGATATTTGGACTGTGGCTTCCTTTTGTGACGTATAAGTCCACTAAGAAGGGATTTTGTGAAATTCACTCCCTAAAGGGATATCAACATTTGTATGTAATTTTTCTGTTTGTGGTCAGATTTGTGTGGAATTTCGTGATATTTCTCTTTGACATAATTTAATAAAACCCTGATTCAATATTTTCTAAAATTCGATCGCTTAAGGGGTAAAAAGGGGCATTAAACCTTGTAAGGGGAAAAAATATTTAATGGGCATTTCAGCTTGAAACTTTGTAAATGTAGTCAAGAAAATAAGTAAACACGTATTACCCGATTTTTCGATATCCAACCCCTAAGTGTTGATGATGGTATGAATGTTTTTTTCTGTCTTTGTGTGTTGTATATTTTGGGAATGGTCTCATCAAGCTCTTTATTTTTGATACAAAAAACCTTCCGCAGTCGAGTTTACCGCCCAACGAATTGGGCACGGGTTAACTAGTCTTACATTAGGTCACCTTAAAAATATTGCGCATTTCCAACAAAACTCGTAAAATGCGAGTCAAATTAAAACCTCTTTTTTAAAATCGGTTAAAATATTATGACGAGCTCGGTAGTCGAATGGTTAGCAATGGCCACTTTGACTCCGAGGTCACGGGTTCGATTCCCGCACAAGACAAACATTTGTGTGCATGAACATGTCTGTTTGTCTTGGTCTGGGTGTTTTCTATGTAAGTATGTATTTACAAAAAAAATAATGTATTTAAGTACATTTAGTTAGTACAGTTGTCTAGTACCCATAACACAAGCTGTGCGCTTAATTTGGGACTAGATGGCGCTGTGTAAATTGTCGAGAAATATTTATTTATTATTTATTATTCTTGGATTTTGGGAGCCCAAAGCGTGTGGTAACATCCAAGGCCAGAGTAATTTGATCCAAATGAGGTTATAAGCAATTTAAGGAAATAGATTAGGAAGGTACATTACGTCAAATGTAATTGGATTTTATTGATTTTAAATTATCGGTTATTACCTTAGGTCAAATTTAAGTAAACGTATATTTTAACGTTCTGTATGCTGTCTGTCATTATCTTCAAAGTTTATTGAAGACCCCGGTAGTCGAATGGCTAACCATGTCCACTTTGACTCCGGGGTCGCGGGTTCCATCCCCGCACAAGAAAAATATTTGTGTGCATGAATATGTCTTGGTCTGGTTGTTTTCTATGTACATAATATATGTATGTATTTACAAAAAAAAATGTATTTAAGTATAAAATAAGTTGTCTAGTACTAGCTTTGCTTACTTTGAGACTAAATGGCAGTGTGGAATTCCTCCAATAATATTTTTTTTTTTTTTTTTTAATTACGTATGTACTACGTCGAGTGACAAACAAGTATACGGCCTGCTTGATTTAAAATGGTTACGGTACGCTTGCAACGTGAAGTAGCGCTCGTGCGCCAACATTCCCCGCTGCCAACGCAGCAACACCTTCTTTTCTGATAACCTCACTCTCTCGCAGGTATACACCAATCCTCAAGGGAATTGTTATTTGGCTGCGGTATTGTGTATTATATTCTATTAGTTTGGGCTAACATTGAAAACACCAAACTTTTTGTATGGACATATCTTGAACATTAGGAAAAGACGTAAGCTATATTTGTCAAATGAAAGGTGAATAAAATAACGATAAATTTATAAAGCAAATTAAGCAATTTATGCATAGAAATATACAATACAATATTTTTTGGACCAAATAAAAGATTTTACTAAGGTATTATACCTAATAATAGTACAAAAGGCGGTCTTATCGCTAAACGATCTCTTCATAAACATACCTACTTACATACACGTATTATACATATATCATATAAACAATACATACATAATATATAATTATAGTATGTAAAAACATTACATACACTAAAGAACAGGTAAAATATGTACCTAATCTATACTAATAATATAAAGCTGAATAGTTTGTTTGTTTGGTTGAATGCGTTAATTTCAGGAACTACTCATTCGAATTGAAAAAATATTTTACTATTAGATAGCCTATGTTTTGAGGAAGGCTAATAGCATGACGCTACCACCATCACGTATTCAATAACGTAGTTGTGGAAAAAACCAAACTTATTTCGTACCACATATACCATACCAATTACTAGTAGTAAAATATCAAAATTCAAAAATGTTTTGAAGGATAAGTTGCCACTAATAGTATACACGGAAAATGATCCTAACAAACTATATGGTGATCTTTTTAATGTAATGTCTGAAGAATTTAATAACATATTTGAACAAAAAGTGGTTAAAGTCAGAAACAATATTAAATATTGTGAATGGGCTACCAAAGGTATTTATAAAAGTCGAGATACACTATATGATTTGTATGCTCAAAAATCGTATAGACGGGATGGCAATTTTACAGAACACGTTAGACACTATTCCAAAATCTTCAAGAAAGTCTGTAAGGTTGCCAAGTCTAACTACATAAATAATAAAATTAAAAATTCTATCAACAAGTGTAAAACTGTTTGGAACATGTCAACAAAGAGACTGGCAAAATAAAAGTTAAAGAAAACGACTACTCTTTGAAATGTAATAATAATATATTAACTTCAAATCAAGATGTTGCTAATGCATTTGGAAACTTTTTTACCAATGTTCCAAATGATACGACTGCCTCTCTCAATTCATCAGCCTCAGAATCCATAAGATTACTTGAGGATAATGTACAGCCCTGTGAGCATTCATTTAAATTTTGTCACATTACCCCAGATGACATTATTCGAACATTCAAACATTTAAATATTAAGAAATCTGAGGATCTCTGGGGAATGACCACTCAAATTGTTCTTCCTATTTTGGATACTGTTGCTGCCCACCTGGCTATAATTTTTAATGAAAGTATAGAGAGAGGTATTTTCCCAAACTTAATTAAACTTGGCAAACTTATACCTTTATTTAAATCAGGAGATAATCGTGAGCCTGGGAATTACAGACCAATCTCTATTCTGCCAGTATTGAGTAAAGTGTTTGAAAAGATCATGTCAAATCAGCTGCTCGCACATCTTAATAAGTTCCACATTCTACATAAGAAGCAATACGGATTCACCGCCGGAATGTCCACTACAGACGCAGGAATCGCGCTCGTGAAATACATATTTGAGGCTTGGGAGACGTCTCAGGACGCTATCGGTGTGTTTTGCGACCTCTCCAAAGCATTTGATTGTGTTGATCATCAGACACTGCTGCTCAAATTAAATCATTATGGTATTAAAGAGAAGGCTTTGCAAATGGTAGAATCATACCTTAGTAATAGAACTCAAACGGTGGATGTAAATGGCACACAATCAAATGCATTTGATGTAAAAATGGGCGTGCCCCAGGGTTCAATTTTGGGTCCTCTCTTATTCTTGGTATACATCAATGATTTGCCTGATTTGGTAGAAAAATTTGCTAACGTAGTACTGTTTGCCGACGATACCTCACTTATTTTTAAAGTTGGTAGGTATAAAGACAAAATTGATGATGTTAATAATGCTCTTTCTGCAATTTTGAACTTTTTTACTACAAGTAATCTCCTTCTTAACTCATACAAAACTAAATGTAATAAATTCACGTTACCCAATTTCAGGCAAGTCCATGCTGATGTAGTCATAAAGGATAACACCCTAGTTTATGACAATGATACTGTTTTTCTTGGTATTACCATTGATTCAAAGTTGCAATGGGGCCCTCATATAACGAAACTAGCTCGCAGACTCAGTTCCGCAGCTTATGCGGTTAGGAGAATAAGACAGATAGCGGACGAGACAACTGCTAGGCTCGTTTATTTTAGTTATTTCCATAGCATTATGTCATATGGCATATTGCTTTGGGGTAAAGCAGCTGACATTGATAAAATTTTTGTATTACAAAAGAGAGCCAATAGATCAATTTACAATTTGGGTTCTAGGGATTCACTCCGTGAGATAAACATCCTCACTGTCGCTTCTCAATATATTTATGTAAATATTATGTACGTCCGTAAAAATATTTCGAATTTTACAAAAGTATGTGATATAACTAATGTCAACTTGCGGAACAAAAACAAATTGGTTATTCCAAAACATAGACTGGGGAAGGTCAATAATTCGTTTGTCGTAAATTGCATCCGCTACTACAATAAGTTGCCGGAGTCGGTCCTGATTTTACCCGACACTAAATTCAAACAGCTTATTAAGACCAACTTATGTAAAAAGGCTTACTACAGGACCGACGATTACCTTAATGATAAAAATGTATGGCAAATTCTCGGCACAGGATGTGAAGCACAGGCGTCTTATCTTTACAAGTAGTATTGTGGATATACATATTTAGACTTTATACAATATGTATATACACTCTATACTATGATTTTTTATATTTTTATTTTTTTTACTTTTTTATTTTAGTTTAATTTTTATTTTATTTCTTTTTTTGGTTGAATACCATTTTTCATTTTATTGTATTTTGATAATATTGTATGGCTATTTAAAAAAAAAGACCTATATTGACCTCTGTCAATTCATTTCTTTCGGCATTTCTTCTCGTCAATGGTCATTCCGAAATGCTGGTAGATAAAAAATATACCTAATTGTAAAAGACGTGTCTAAGTGCCCGCGAGGGCCCACAGAATAAAGAATTTTGACTTTGACTTTGACTTTGACCAATAGGAGCGGAGCACCAATGAAAAATGTTGCAAAAATGGGAAAAGAATATTTCTTTTGAGAACTTCCGTTGCGTGCGCTGCGTAAACGGTTCAAGTTATGGAATTATTCATCTTAAAAAGTTCTAAAAAATGTCCGTGATAGCGTATGTCTATCTTTTAAGATTGGCTCACTATAACCTTTCAAACGGTAACTTACGCTTCACTCTCAACGCTCTGTCACACGCAGACGAAGTTACGCGAGTCAGCTAGTACCTACATAATAAGTACAATAAAGCGACAGACCAGAGAATAAAGGAAAATAAGAAAAAGTTTCATAAAGACAAGTGAGAGATAGTGAGCTATCACAAGATAATTTCACAGTTTACTTAAGCCCACAAATACTATAAAGAAATAGCCACTATCTGTTCGCAAGACGACCTCTAGAGTGTTCAATATCAAAATAATAAAACACTTTACTAAATCACTTGTGTCCGTCCATACGTCTGCTGCAGATGATTTTGACATAACTATTCGTCGTACAAATGAATTGGTAGATGAAAAACAATTTATTACTATTGAGATTGATATAGTTTTATATATAAGAGTATAAGTAAAATTTTTAGTGGAGGCATATGTAGTACTATTACTTATACATTACCTAAAATGTGCTTATACAGCGCTCAAAACTGATTGCCTTTGCCAGACATAGCTTCAATCCTTTGCCAGAAATCTTTAAAGTCGGGTCTCGACATAGCTTCAAATATTCGAACACTTATGTGAAGGATTTGAACACAATACGTTGTAAGCTTTGCAAATATGAATTTACGGTCTTTAGCGAAGTTTTCAACATATACACGTATGTCAAACAGAATGACGGACGCTTTTATGGCCATAGTAATATGTATGTAAATAACCCAGGAACCGTATTGTGATTTTCTGTATTTAATGTTCTCTGCTTTTTGAGCTCCATTTAAAAGGGTCACTTAACTCAATAAAAAGGAGGAACACTTCGCTGACCCTGTCTATTTTTAACGAATTTCGAGTTGAATATTTTATGAGATGGCTCTTTAGCTAAGTGATAAACACACGACTGGACTTTTAGCAAGTGTGGTAGCAGGTTTCGCAAAAATTTATATTCTGAACCCTTTGTTTGAAGTACGCTCAAAAACGAATACAGGATGGAAAGCTGCAAATATTTGTTTAGATTTTGAACCAGTGCTTGGATATCTGCGCCACATATCGTAATTTTGCAAATGTTGGCATATCAGCAGCGTGGTGCTACATCTGGCACCGGCTTAATATATTAGAATATTCAATCTCCTATTATATGTGTTAAGATCCCTTTTTTGTAAAAGCCCATAGCCTTACCTGTTTTTAGTCATAACTTATCAAAAGAGAGCATAGATCACGCTCAGCCAGAAAACAAATGAGGTAAAGTGCATCCAACAGCAACCTAGCGAGCATCAACCATTCCGACAAACTCTATTCCGAAGTAACTCCTACTACCATAAAATATTACATCAGGATTTTATAACATCTATATATGACAGAGGCATTACTCGACCCTGCAAAAACCACTTCACGGCCTTTTTGGAGAGCCCAATAGTTGCAAGGGAAAACCATGACAGGCAGATCAATCCACAATTTGATAATGCGATGAAAACCTCTCGAGAATCGCACAGTAAAATGCCGACGGTAATTTGTGCATTGTAGAATGACGCTGTGAGTATCACATCAAAAAAAAATATCTCTTTTAATATACAAAATTTTGGCTTGCAAGTAGTCCAACACACTCTTGAGAGTCAAAGCTAATCTCACATGTTCGTGGTGCGCCCTGCCGACTATCGAAACAGGCTCTGGCAAAAGAGATGTGGGGCATATCACAGCCAAATAATAATTCCATTGAGGACTGCTGTATTCCTACGAGTGAGTGAGGTCACCAAGAAGGAAAAATGAAGAAGTTGCTGCGTTGGCAGCGGGAGTGACGTCGTGCGAGCGATAGTTCATGTTGCGAGCGTTAATATGGCTACAGTATGAACGACACTTTTTTGGACACAGTGCATTCATATGCAAAAAGTCCAGAGACCATACTATGATTTTCTGTGTTAAATATTCTCTACTTTTCACTTTTCAACAGTTCGCGCTTCATACGACCCACCTGATGTGAAGCGATTACTGTTAACTCGTCTGCCACACAACGTAGTATGAAAAAGAAAACATAATTGTATTCTTGTATAATATCAACAAACCTTTTCATAGTAATCGTCAATCTATTTGGTAGGTAAATATTTTCAGTGCGCAGAATACTTTAGTGTAAATATGAAACTAGTGAAGTCTGGAGCACGCCCTTAGAAAATAGTCGAGTAGCGAAATAGTTTGCCTCTTTAGACGCAAAGCTATGCCGGCGCGTATCTCGGCTTTATGTATGTAAATAATATTAATATGCATAGCTTGGTCGCCCAAACTAAAATTCAAATTTCCGACGTACATACGAGTATGTATTTCTATAGCTGTAGCTATATTGCCGTGAAAATAGAATTTCGTCGACTTTTAGTTCAAATAAAAGTAAACAGTACGTGCAAAAGCATATTTTACTTTAGTGCTATTTGAGTTCAGATACGTCCGTTGATCCCGTCACAAATGTGCACGGGGCCACAATTGTACCCCTCTGACTTCTATTAAAGTCTAGACTGTTTAGATCGAACACTTAAATCAATATTTGTTGCTTTTCCATCGCAACTTTTATATCGTCGCCAATCCTTATTCATCCCACTGCCGGGATACGGGTCTCCTTTCAATAGAAGAGGTTCAGAGTATACTCCACCACGCTGCTTAACTGCGGGTTGGCGGAGGTCAGTGTTTTGAAGCTGCCTAAAGGCCAGTGACTTGGCTTAATGAATGTTATCTAACGACAACAGCCGGGACCGATGGCAACTCGACGCTATTTGAATCCATCCGATTGGATTCTTTATATGCATCGACCTAAAAACTCCAGGGAGTGCAAAGAGCCATGAAGCGGGCAGTGCTAAACATCTCACTACTAGACCGCGTCACGAACAAAACGATCCAAGATCGCATTGGAGTTACAGACATCGCCTTAGTTGTATCCAAGTTGAAGTCGAGAAACGAGTAGGAGGAATGATGGCCGCTGGTCGCGTAAGTTTGCGGAGTGGCGACCTAGAATCGGCCGGCGGAAAATCGGGAAGCAATGTACGCGCTGGACTGACGACCTAGTCAAAGTTGCGGGGAAAACGTGGATGCGCGTAGCCTAAATAAGACCGGAGTATAAAGCCCATGAAGCGGCTTATACAATGGGTGACAACAGGCTGAGAATGAGGAAAAAGAGGAAAGAATCTAATAATAATTAGTTAAACAAAAGAGTAAAAATATTGATCAATATTTTAATAAAGAAATATATAACCATAAAGTCAAATACACCCCTTCATTACTTTGGGTCTGTCCATTTGGTACCAAAATTCTCTGCGTATTAAATCCATACCATTGATCCATACTAATATAAATAATAAATGTGAAAGTGTGTTTGTTTATTTGTTTGTCGTCCTTCTTTCACGTTGAAAACGACCAATGGATTTACCTGATTTTTCTACTGGGAAAATTTAAGGTCTGGCTGTAGAATGACACGGGCTATAAAAAAAGGTTTTATTAATATGTAAACCAAGCGGACGAAGCTACGGGTAACAGCTAGTATTTAAATAAAAGATGTTTTGTACACTGTCCTTATTTACTGAACATGTTCCGTCCCCCTATGAGTATTTCTGAATGCGACTTTCCTTAGGGTAGCCCAAGGGTTCATATCCTTTCACAAAGGATAAAGTAAACATTTTTGCGTAACTTGTCTACAAATCTAAAATTCTAACTCTACTTGTAGACGCTACATAAAAGGCTTTGCCCGCAGTAATTACATTTTCGGAATTACTTTGATTCACTCTTTGAAGATTTTTCAGGGTTGCCCCAGGTGAGGACTCCTACAAAGAAGTTTAAATCGTTTCTGTAACACAAAGATTTTGGGATGCTGATCGTCTTTTGAAATTGTTATTATATTAAAATAAAGCTAAATGAAGGAGAATGTTAAATATTATTTTATAATATATAAATATATTTTCGGTGTATTGTCAACAATCGTACTGAAAAACGTGATAACCATGCTGGGGCTTCTCAAAGGCATGAGTCTCTAGAGAGTAGATATCTCTAACAAGAGTTGAGCTTAGAGATGACGATCTTTGGTAAATCTTTTGAGAATTACAAATGCGAAAGTGTATTTTTTGTGTGTGCGAAAGGCTTTTATGGTTTTAACCGTAATCGATTTACCGATTTTGTTGAATTATGGTATAACGTCACGAATGCCCACTATCGGCATAAGATATAAACATCCTATTGTTGGGATAAGGGTCCCCTCTCAAATTAAGGGGTTTAGATCATACACGTAAAGGAGACTTGAACTTGACTTAACGACTGACATCGAATGACAACAGCCGGAACCGACGGCTTAACGTGCCCTGAGAAGCACGGAGGAACTCGAGACAATGAAAACAATCCATGTCCAGGCTACAGTCGACTATACTCAACTTGTGTGTTCGATCAACCTGATACGCGCAACGATGCCCTCGAGCTCCACGTCATGTCAACTATTACCGCACCCTGGACACTCCATACAAATGTCGCGTCGGTAACTACTACATAAACAATGTCATCTGTGCAGAGAGTAAATAAGCGTGTGTGCGTGCGGCGCCATACAAACTGTTCCAGATCCGTCTCAGAGGGGAGGTGAGGTCGACACGAGAGAGCGGCAGGGAGTGGCCATACTGTACATAGTACTATTATTTATACTGTGCTATTACTATACTTATTGTTATAGGGCAGTAATAAACCGAGCATCTAAAATTGTGAAACTGGGCAACTATTTTACTGACTTGGCTACTAAAGTTGAAATTAAAATAAATAAATATTCCAAATTAAGCGAAAAGCTTGTACTATAGGTACTAGATGACTTGTATAATACTTAAATACTTTTTTTGTTTGTAAATATAAATAAATAAATAATAAGTATTAATAAGACATATTACACAGTGCCTTCTAGCCCCAAAGTAAGCGAAGCTTGTGTTATGGGTACTAGACAACTGATAAACATACGTAAATACATTTTTTTTTGTAAATACATACTTATCATACATAGAATACAACCAGACTAAGACAAACAGACATGTTCATGCACATAAATGTTTGTCCTATGTGGGAATCGAACCCACGTCATTGACCGCTACGCCACCGAGCTCGTCGAAATATATACATATAATACATAGAAAACGCCCAGGCCAAGCCAAACAGACATGTTCATGCACACAAATGTTTGTCTTGTGCGGGTACCGAACCCGCGACCTCGGCGTCAAAGTGGCCATTGCTAACCATTCGACCACCGAGCTCGTCATACCAAATATACCTAATTCTTCTCTCACAACTGGTTACCAAAGAGCGAAAAAAATTCTTCTCTTGTAACTGGTTACGAAAGTTTAGTTACCTAAGTGGAAGAAGGGTACCAAACCTAATCTAACTTAGTATTTCTGTGGCTCATTTCGAATTTTTTGTTGCTCATGTTACCATTTTCCATTGTTATATAATTACATTAAATCTATGATAGAGTCTGCAATTTTATTGCTTTTAATCTGAAAAATATCACCTAAAGTTGATATTTCCTACAGACCTACAGGTGTGTTTGCGCTTCAAGTTAACAGGGCCACATCAGTCATCATATATCATTTTGTTAGTGACAGGACATCACCGACCCTCTCCTTTACTGCTCTCGTTTCTACCTGAAATTGATGGCCGTGTATTGTGTCGAAGCTTCAAAGCATGTAGATTTATCAAGTCTTTAAGGATAACGTCATTGTGATACAAGTATCGATTTTTATCGCTGAACGGGGAAACATTTTCATTGGAATTTTTATTATGTCTTAAAAACGGCCAACAGGTTTAATGGACGACGGAATTGCTCTAATAAGCGAAGACATTAACATTATTTTTACCTTTTGTTTTTTTAATAGCGTAGTCTCGTGGCTCTTGGGTTTTGGAAATTTACCAGGGATTTCATAAAAGCGATTAATCGGTTTGAAACTAGCTCGTCGGATAGATAAAGTAGTCTATCGTTATCCTCATCAACCCATAATCATCCCACTGTTGAGATACGGGTCTCCACTCAATCGAAGGGGTTTAGAGCATACTCCACCACGCTGCTCAACTGCGGGTTGACGGAAGCCAGTGTTTTCAAGCCGCCCTAAGGCTACTGACTTGGCTTAACGATTGATATCGCTGAATGACAATAGCTGGGACTGAGGGTTTAACGTGCCCTCCGTAGCACGGAGGAGCTTGAGATAAATAAACCCATCCATAGACTGGCTGCGGCAAATGTTGCTTAACTTGCGTGTTCGGTTAGACTGATACGCGCAACGACGCCATCGAGCTCCTCAAAGTAGTCTATGCCCTTATATTAAATTTCGACAAAATAAAATCCGTAGTTTTAAATAGACGAGTAACACATTGCCAACGATACAGAGGCAACTGTAATCGTGGCCAGACAGCGTAAAGGTTGTCGTCAATTTTTTTTTTTTTTTTTTATACTACGGCGGATGACAGACAAGCATACGGCCCGCCTGATGTGAAGCAGTTACCGTAGCCATATTAACGCTCGCAACATAAAATATCACTCGCGCGCCGCCACCCCCGCTGCCAACGCAGCATCTCCTTCCTTCCTGGTGACGCCACTCACTCGCAGTAACACAACAACCCTCAAGGGAATTGTTATTTGGCTGCGGTATTCTGTGAGGTGGAGGTACATTCCCCAGTCGGGTAGCTTACAATTACGCTCCCTACCTCTCTTTTCGCCAGAGCTTCGTTTGTCAGTCAGCAGGGTGCACCACGTGCAGGTGAAGTTGGCTTTGGTTCAAAGTTGTTGATGAACCACTTACACCCCAAGCTTGTCAAAGCAAAATGTCGACGACTACTGCAGTCGTCGACATTGTTTTTTTTTTTTTTATTTTTTTTTTTTTATACTACGTTGGTTGGCAGACAAGCATACGGCCCGCCTGATGTGAAGCGGCTACCGTAGCCATATTAACGCTCGCAACATTAAATATCGCTCGCGCGCCGCCACCCCCGCTGTCAACGCAGCATCTCCTTCCTTTCTGGTGACCTCACTCACTCGCAGGAACACAACAACCCTCAAGGGAATTGTTATTTGGCTGCGGTATTCTGTGAGGTGGAGGTACATTCCCCAGTCGGGTAGCTTACAATTACGCTCCCTACCTCTCTTTTCGCCAGAGCTTCGTTTGTCAGTCAGCAGGGTGCACCACGTGCAGGTGAAGTTGGCTTTGGTTCAAAGATGTTGATGAACCACTTACACCTCAGCATTTTGACATTACATTTTGACGATAGCCGTTAAAATGTTAACCAACAACCAACAGTCGACTGTCCTGTGGATTCTGCCGTTGCGTTGCTAACGTGCGGCTCATATGTAGTTGTTTACAGGTACTTCATTGACTATCACCTTTATTTATAATATTACCAAAAAAAAAACCGACTCCAAATATTACTCTACAATCGTAAGCATCATTAAAAAGTTAAAAACACTGTCAGAACTGAATTATATGATATGAACACCAATCTGGTAGTATATTCTTTCAAATAAAAAAAGGTTTTTTCAAAACGGTTTATAAATAACGGAGCAATTAAATAACAAACGTTAAAAAAAATACAACCGAATTTAGAACCTCCTCTTTTTTTGGAGTCGGTTATTAAAAATGAAATGTTCCGATGCTTGCAATACCAGTGGTATTATTCGCGCATTACCGTCCCTTTAAAAACCTCTTCACACATTTTGTGAAGAACCATGGAGTTGCTGTAGTCTTTTGGGAAAATCTCGACAGGCAATCCATTCAACAACTTATTAGTGCGAGGGGAAAAATCTCCCTGGAATAGAACAGCCCCGTTACCACCATCTCTTATTGCGATTCAATAATTGAATAGATTGCTTATTCATACCAATGAATAAGCCACTCTCTTCCATTTGAAATAGAGATATATGACAATTTCGGTTGTAATGGGTAAGGATTTGCCGATGGCGAGCAATGTGATTAAAGCAAGAGGCCGTGGGCATCATGTGAAATACACCTCTGCACATAATCTTTTGTACAATCGGTAGAACACACAAAGAGAGGTATGCTCTCTCCTTATTGGCTCGATGTTGTCTGTAATCGTCGTTTCTCATGTAAACTGTTATTTGGATGCTCCCGCCCAGAGATGGTAACAGTTATCAATGTCATGTCTTATTTTTAGGGTTCCGTACCCAAAGGGTAAAAAGGAACCCTATTACTAAGGCTCCGCTGTCCGTCCGTCTGTCACCAGGATGTATCTCAAGAACTGTGATAGTTAGACAGTTGAAATTTTCACAGATGATGTTCTATTGTCTAATCTATTGCCGCTATAACAACAAATACTAAAAAATAGAATAAAATTAATATTTAAGGGGGACTCTCATACAACAAATGTGATTTTTTTTTGCCGTTTTATAGATAATGGTGCGGAACCCTTTGTGCGCGAGTCCGACTCGCACTTGGCCGGTTTTATTTGTGCTTTGCCACGAGCTGAAGCTGAAACTTCACTCTGTTGATCACCTGAGTTTCTTACAACTTAGTATGACTTCTCTCTTCTAAGCAACTTCAAAACTGTACATTGCGTCGCTGGAATGTTAAACGCCAAGAATTCCAATGCTATTGGTGATAGCAACGGGTGGCTCCACAATTTGGGAAAACAATTGTGGAGCCATTTCTTATTTATAATGAAAAATATCAAATTTATAATGATCTTACGTACCGAACCCACGGTGGGCGAGTCCGACTCGCACTTGGCCGGTTTTTATTTATCTTACGAACGTTATTAAGACTACTTTAACCGCCTCACGTCCGTATGCTAGTCTGTCTCCCAATGTAGTATAAAAATAAATATCAATGTAAACCACTATCGTCTAAAATTAAAATTTAATACTCGAACCATTACAAATTATAATTGAACTGGTAGAAATAGTCATATATTTGCATCGCTGGCCCTTTCATTGAACAACGCCATTCAACCATAAGTCTAAAATGTTATTTAAGCGAGTTCGACCGACGCGAGGCACAATATTCAGTAATTCAGCTGGACGATGCTCAGCCAACTAATTATGTGCCAATTTGCTAGACTAATGTGAACCATGTGAATGCAATAAAAATTAAATAGCTGTAATATTTGTCATTCATTGGTGTAGTTAATTCTTAGATCTTGATTAACGGATAACCTTAAATTTGGCAAAAGTTATGTAAATAAATAATTGTACTAGAAAAAGAAACATTTAATAAACAATTGCCGAGTTAAACGAAGAGCAATAATAATTCAATGTCACGGCAGTTTTAAATTACCCGCAATTAAATTACAAAACTAGGCTTCTAGTTGAATGGTTTGTTCAATCAAAAGGTTGACATTACAATTAAATGGCTATTTCGACCAGTTAGCTGCGGCATTATGCTGACTGATTCACAATTTATTAATTAAATAACAGATCAGTTACGTATTTTCATCAGAGAAGCCCACTAGCTTCATAATGTTACTAATTAAGTAAGATTTAACAAAATAATCGGGATTTCTGTTTGAATTGTTGCTTCTAGATATTTTATTTCACTGATAGGGAAGATTTAACCGAAATCTCTTCGAGAGGACTGTGCGCGGGTGTTGCAAATGGCTAGCTCTGGGAATAAATTGAGCGTAATTTTATCACCGTCCCTTTTCCGAGAAAGTTCGGAGTGTGAGTGCTCAAGAACTAAAACTCGATAATATACCCCCAAGCGAAAACTTCTGTTTTAAATTATTACTTCAGCAAATGACAGCATCTATGACTTTGACGACTACGATGGTCCCGGCTTCTTTAACAACAAAGATTCAATTCCAGCATAGTTGAACGTTTCTGTGCGTAAACATGACTAGTTGTATTGGCCTGGGTGTCTTCTTGCTATTATGAGTAGAAATTGGCAAAGCAGAAATTGTCTTAGTGATAGGCTTTATGGATAAAGGCATTCTTATTGATAATTACAAATTTCCAGATTGCAACAATATAACTTATAATGACAATTCAAGTTTAAGTATACCTCAAGCATCACGTTTTTTTATTCCTATATGGTATTTCAGATGAACGATTTTAGAAGGGTGTTATAGTATATCTTTTTATAAACTGTCTGACATTCATTTTAGTGTTTGTTATTCCTTTGTAATTTAAGTATAGACTAGGTATCATGTTTTTAAACAAATAGGCAAATAACGTTAATCGGTATTTGTTACTATATGTATCATCATCCAGTGAAATATTCAAACAATAAAATATATTTTTACATAGGTATATAAAACAAGGTCGTTACACCATTTATAACTCAAGAATAGCTGGACCAATTTTTACGATCTATGAATTTGTTGGATTTGTCTCCATCCCGAACAGCAGAATAGCTATTCGTTTATCAGAAAAATAATGAAACAAAATTGTAATTGTCAACGTTTGTATGAAAATTCCCCTAGAATGAAATGGGAACGGGAACATTGAGCCAGAGTAAAGCATGAGCGGGCCACTAAAATTGAATATGTACAGTGAAAATTTTGGGCTGAGGCGGTTTTAGTAGCGACATTTTGATTTTGGACATTCTGATCTCACAAATTTTAGACCAGACTGACTATTTTTAGCTTTAATTATGAGTTTATTAGTTTTACAAGATATTACACCAATAATTTGCTACAGTCGTGTAGCATAACTACCCTAAACTATACCTAGCGCAGTAGATGAGCCAACCACTGAGAAAGGGAGATGTCACCAGCAATTTCACTGTATGGTAGAAAGAGATACGTAGCACGAGCTGTGTTGAAACATTTTTTGGGAATGATTTGACAGCTTATTTGCACTTATCGGCATGATTAAAACTAGAGCTATTAAACAACTTATGAATCTAAGGTGAAATGATGATCAATTATTACCCGACTGCGACAGAAGGAGGGTTATGTTTTTCGAGAGTATGTATGTATGTATGTATAATTGTTTGGCACGCTCTGCAGCAAGAACGGCTGGATGGATTTTAGCTTGAGAGTTGTCGTTAGATTCGTATTTGCTGTGAGAGTGACACTGGGTACGTCAAAATAAAATAAAAATTCTAATGGCGGATTTTTGGCGCCAAGTTCAAATGCAAATGCGCGCTGCAGTCTGGACGGCTCGATGGATTTTAGCTTGAGGGGTGTCATTAGATATGTATTTACTGTGAGAGCGACATTGCATATATCAAAATAAATAAAACTAAAAAACATAAAATCGGTAATTTAAAAAACTGCCCGCAGCATACAGTCATGTGCTCTAAATTCACTAAGCCTCCATTTCTAGAATGGGTCCCGACTGCTACATGTTTTCTTGTTTTAGGGGCTTATCATTTCCAAATTACACAGAAAAGCAGACGGGGTTTTTAGTTTTTTAAATTACCGTTTTTATGTGCAATAGTGTTCCAGAAACATAGTGATGTGGTAAATAATTGATTGTTGTACAACGTAGCGTAATAATTTCAAAAAATGTTCATTTAACATGTAATATATTCCAATCGAATATATCGAAGCCGCCTAACTTTATATTTATTTGAAAATGAATATCGATAAAGCTAAGATACATTTCCGACACAAACACGTAAATAAATTTACACTGATAGATGTAATTCAATTTTCGTTTCATTTGGCAGCTTATGTTTGTTCCTCTATTTCGCTAGTAGGTATATTAACTTTATGGTAACTTAGTCGAAGTTGGTCCTTTCAACCTATATAGGTAGCCACGTGACTTACGTAGCAATCCGTAAGCACTATGCATGCCCGTCTTATACTGAAAGAGTTTATAGTGTGTTTAGACACAAAGTGTCTAAGCACACTATACCGCAGATACGGGACCGAAGTTCGGCGTCATTACGCCTGCAATACTTATTCAATGACTATCGACACATTTGACCAAAATTACGTTGCGTTTTTTACATACCAATCTTGATCACGCGGAATTTCGGCTTAGTGTGGTTTGACACTTACTGTCTATACGCGGTTGACTGTATCTGATGTTAGCTCAGCTACGCTGTAGTCGCATTATTATGAAGACATTATCTATACTGTTGGAAGTACGGATAATCGCACGTAGACTGTATTAAAAAAAATAACTGCTAAATAAAAGTAAAAAATAGGGTGTGGCTGTGTCATGGACACGGCCCTGTGTTGTACGTATGCACTAAAATTATCTCAAAATGGCAGCGCTTCCCCCTTCCCCGCACGCGATGTTCCATAGTCTTTACTTAGCGTAATAAATTCTTTGATCCTTCACCTATCCAGTGGAGTGATTGAATTTTGGATGGAGAAGATAGATTTGTGGCTGCAACACTCAACTGTATCCCCGGTTTTGTCATATTTAGTTTTTTTTTTAATTGCCTCCCATGGAAGCAATTTTAGTGTCAAACCACACTAAGCCGAAATTCCGCGGCCGGAATTCTGCGTGATTAGGATTGGTATGTAAAAAACGCAACGTAATTTCGGTCAAATGTGTCGATAGTAATTGAAAAAGTATTGCAGGCGTAATGACGCCGAACTTCGGTCGCGTATCTTCGGCATAGTTTGTTTAGACACCGCGTCAAAAATATACTTAGGTAATAAGTACTCGTATTTATCTATTCTTCTATATTTTAGGTAATAGTTATCTTGTATAATGTAAATGCTCAATATACACCGACATCTATAGTTGGCTTACAATGAGTCTTTATTCGAGTTTATATTCGGCATTTACTTTTAGAAGTCAGAAAAAAATCGTATTAGATAGATACCACGTATAAATAGAATCTTTTATAAGATGAAAAATGGTATTTGTTGAATAAAATACAGCGTTGTATTATGCTGATGTGTTTCAATCGACGGGTTCTCACGCACGCGGGCGAGTGCGGCCATAACATAAAATATTGTGGTTTATACACGCGCAACAGGGTGAAATAGGCGAAGATTGAAAGCGATATATACCTATATTTTAACGTGAAAATACCTTATAAAAGACTTTCACACTCAGTACTTGCAAAGGTTAATAAATAAAATGCTTTTTAGTCACTCCTGCTGTGATAATTTTCATGTAATGTCTTACTGCCCGGATTCGCTTTCTACATGCTGAGATGTTGCTTAACTTTATATGCTATACACATTATATCATGGGGTATTTTATTTGATTTAATACCAGCTGCTGAGTTCCACTAATAATAGTGGGAAATTGGTATAAATCATTTGTCAAAAATAGAAATTACATCCGTACTACTTGATTATTGCTGATCACCATACGTTTTATATATACGAGTATATTACAATTTACACAGCGCCATCTAGTCTCAAATTAATTGCAAAGCTTGTACTGTGGGACAATTGACAAATGTACTTAAACACATTTTTTTTATACATAATGTATATTCTACATATATAAGGTGAAAATACCTTATATATATAAGGTATTTTATACACAAGTATACCACCCACGGTGAATTACGGAATCAGCGTCCCTCGACGGTGTTCCCAAACAAATACGTCTTGGGAATCATCAAGAACATATCTTATATTTCCTTTAAAAGGCTGGTAACGCATCAGTGACCTTTTGGTATTGCCATAACCCGTACTGTACTTTGAGCGTAGATCAGTTTACGGGTTGTGATGATTACTTACCAAAAGGTGAATCACTTGTCTATTTTTGTACTGCTAGTTACATTTTTACAAAAAAGTTAACGTCAACTGCCCGTGACGTACACGCCAGCCGATTGGTAAACGTTAACGTAGCGTAGATTTGATTTTGATTTTTTGATTTTGTAGCATAGGCAAAAGTTCGGGGCAGTTTTAATTAGAAGCAGTCTGAAATAAATCGATTTCATACAGGGTTGTTGTATACCGTGAGTGTTATACGTCATTTCATTCATTAAATTATTATTATCAATTCTTATTGTTATATAGGTATATATTGACGAGCTCGGTGGCGTAGCGGTCAATGACGCGGCTTCGACACCAACGCTCGTGGGTTCGATTCCCACACGGGACAAACATTTGTGTGCATGAACATGTCTGTTTGTCTTGGTCTGGGTGTTTTCTATGTATCATAAGTATGTATTTACAAATAAAATGTGTATTTACGTATGTTTATCAGTTGTCTAGTACTCATAACACAAGCTTCGCTTACTTTGGGGCTAGATGGCGCTGTGTAATTTGTGTGACAATATTTATTTATTTATTTATATGTAACAATATATTTTTAGTTTTTTTTAATTCTCGGTCATATTTCGATATAATCCCACTTAAATTAAACATTGAAGTTTCATATTGTCATACGAGAATACCAAATGATTTGTGAGATCAAGACTTGATCAACACTGAATTTTAACGACATTTTTATTACGAGAATTGCCCCTCTAATTGTTTTGGTCTGTGTATTTTCTATGTATATTCAAGATAAGGTGAATTTAATTAATTATATTTTTTATTATTTTAT
Source organism: Hypsopygia costalis (assembly GCA_937001555.2). Lineage (NCBI taxonomy): Eukaryota > Metazoa > Arthropoda > Insecta > Lepidoptera > Pyralidae > Hypsopygia > Hypsopygia costalis. The sequence continues at coordinate 20,954,824 of OW443338.2, read as the reverse complement.
AATTTATTCAAAATTAAATAATTCACAATACCCTAACACAAAGTACAGTAGTTTTATGGTTCACTTTTTCACTTACATATGACTACTGGCGTCTAAACTAGGCAAAGCCTGTATTTCAGACGCCAGGCACTTCCAGTGACACTAAAGAAAGTAGTGTGAAATTTTAATAATTTATTCATCTTCGTAAAATACACTTAAAAATATACTTATGCGTATAGAGGATATACTTATACTTATGCGTATATAGGATTATGGCAATTTTCTGGTGGAAAGACTTGGGTTTATAATGCTCACCGTAACAAGTATAATCCGCGGATACGTCTTGACATTACATGCCGCAAATTAAGGAGATTAGGTACCTGTTAAAGCAGAAAGTCACTAATGGTCGGGACGCACGAATAAATTTTGTTAGAGAACCTCGCAGGAACTTTGGGTAGGGGTACGTACGTGAGTAAGAAGTTTGCCGATCGAGGAACGTGAACACATTGGTAATGTTGTTTTGTTTTTACTTGTACAATGCTCAGAATTACAGAAGAATGGGGGGTTACAACAGGCACTTTTCCCAATTCATAAATGATTCATACCGTATAACGTAGCCGATAAAACTGGTCTTGTGTGTGAATATTACTTACTCGCCGCGTGATGCCTATTCAACTTGTCAATGTATATTAAATTAATCATGATTAGGGTATATACGTGATAAATAATAAAATAAAACACAACTACCACTTACCCGCAGTTGGTGGAGTATGCTCTAAACCCGATACGATAAGACAAATTACACACTGCCATCTGGAGCCTGTAATTTTTCCAGGAATATTTATATATTATATTTCAAACACATACTCTGTACTAGGCTTGTATCCCATTTTTTTTTTCGATTTGTTATTTAAAGACGTCACAATAATATAAATATAGGTGAAATAATTACTTCGATTGCATAAAAACTTCTCGAGATATGATAACTTGAAGATCACAATTTTGGACTATCCCGAAAACGCTCCATACAAAAGGCCACCACGTTATGACGTCACACCGTACTATTTTATATGCATTAAATCAGAAATTTGTAAGACAGCTATGTTAAATATTGCGTTTATGTAGCCAGTGCCGTAACAAAAGTTATAGTATTTTTTATTGTTTCTGCAATGGTAATATTTATTTTTTATAATTTAATACCTTTAAAATGGACTTTCCCACCAAACTTTGACCGAACATAAAACACGTCGTACATAAGTTATTAAAATTTTAAGATCGCGGATCGTTTTAGTTTTATGTATTTTACGTTACTGATAGAGAGTTTTTATAATTTTGTGACATGGGCAACAAGCCTCTTGTAAGTACAACAAAATGAACTCATTGACGAGCTCGGTGGTCGAATGGTTAGCAATGGCCACTTTGACTCCGAGGTCGTGGGTTCGATTCCCGCACAAGACAAACATTTGTGTGCAAGAACATGTCTGTTTGTCTTGGTCTGGGTGTTTTCTATGTATTATAAGAATGTATTTACAAAAAAAAATGTATTTAAGTACATGTATCAGTTGTCGAGTACCCATAACACAAGCTTTGAGCTTAATTTGGGACTAGATGGCGCTGTGTAAATTGTCCAGAAATATTTATTATTTATTTTATATTTCGTGTTATTAGAGAAAAGTATGCCCTTTGAAGCATGAAGGAGCTCGAGATAAATAAACCTATTGATGGATAGGCTACAATCAACGCTGCTTAACTTGCGTAATCGATTACACTGACACTCGCGACGACATCATCAATAGATGGCGCTGTGTAAATTGTCCAGAAATATTTATTTTATTTATTTATTTATTGATCCATTTTGTTTAAGCAGAATAAGAAAATATTAGAATCTTAAGAAGTCTAGGAATTTAGAATAAAATATTTAGTATATAAAAATTACTATTGCTTTTATTTTATTTATAATGTGTTATTAGTTTTAGTTTAATTGTATTTATTTAATGTTATCTAATTTTAAGTTTATTTTAAGTTGTATTCACTGTATTTTATTATATTAATTATTTACTTTATCTTTGTTACATTCTATGCTGACTTAATTTTAAAAGATATATTTTCTAATTCTGACTTCAATAACACTTAGAAATAAAAAGTGATGTTTAGATTCCAATCTACAAAAGTAACCACACAGTTTTAAAGTTACATATTTTTTGTATTGAAATTTATATATTTTGGTAATTGTAATAATAGTTATATTATTACAATTACCAAAATATATAAATTTCAATTCATTCTTTTGATGATTATGTACCAAAATATATAAATTTCAATTCATTCTTTGAATGAATTATTTTCAAGCCATTCTTGAAAATAATTCACACTTACATATCTATTATTGATACTGTTAAACTTATTATTAAAATTATTCATAGTACATTTCGTATTTTTGTATTATATTATCGATTGGACGAGCTCGGTGGTCGAATGGTTAGCAATGGCCACTTTGACTCCGAGGTCGCGGGTTCGATTCCCGCAAAAGACAAACATTTGTGTGCATGAACATGTCTGGTTGTCTTGGTCTGGGCGTTTTCTATGTATTATAAGTATTTACAAAAAAAAATGTATTTAAGTAAATTTATCAGTTGTCTAGTATCCACAACACAAGCTATGCGCTTAATTTGCGACTAGATGGCGCTGTGTAAATTGTCCAGAAATATTTATTATTTATTTTATATTTCGTGTTATTAGAGAAAAGTATGCCCTTTGAAGCATGAAGGAGCTCGAGATAAATAAACCTATTGATGGATAGGCTACAATCAACGCTGCTTAACTTGCGTAATCGATTACACTGACACTCGCAACGACATCATCAATCTCTTTCGGAACAATTCCATATGTATATCAAATTATTTTAGGGGTGTAAATGGCTCCCCATGATCTTTAGAGCCAAAGCCAACTTCACCTGCACATGTTGCACCCTGCCCACTTGCGAAAGAGACTCTGGCAAAAAAGAGGTAGGGTACAGCGTTTTTGTAAGCTGCCCACCTGGGGAAGTACCTTACAGAACACCGCAGCCAAGTAACGATTCCCATGAGGGTTGTTGTGTTCCTGCGAGTGAGTGAGGTCACCAGCAAGGAAGGATTTGCTGCATTAGCAGCGGAGGTGGCACCGTGCGAGCGATATCTCGTTGTGAGCCTTAATATGGCTACGGTATCCGCTTTACACCAGGCGGGCCATATGCTTGTCTGCCACCCCACGGAGTATAAAATAAATCATCCATAGTCATTCAATCGCTTAGCTGAATTTGGCCCGAGATAGATTAACAAACATCCATTCCCACTAATAAGCACGTTTATATACTTGGATTTGCTAAATATACATATCAAAAAACAAGCGCTTCGCTTAAAGTGGCTTGCTTATTTGTTTTTTATCTGTGCAATAAACAGTATTCTACTCTGCCGTATGCTACCTTTGATAAGCTAAACTCCACATTTGAACCGAAATATTTTCCTCTACGGAGTGGCTACGCCGTAGGTATTCTCGTAGCGTAGGTACGTTTGTGTGTTCCCCGTCGTCGCCGCCTCGGGCGTTTCGAATTTTCACCGGAACATTGATGGGCGTTGAATGCTTCTGCAAAATAATTTACATTTTCACATTGAATATCATTGATTTTAACTCAATGTTGAATATTAAACTTAAATAATGGGAATTTAAACAGCGTGCGTTGTCAGGTCTTTATTGAATTATGAAAGTGTTTATGATCACCAAGAAATTAATATTTTTAAATTAAATTATTATTTTATTTCGATCTGTCGGCCCGCCTACGCTTTCCTGTGACTCGATCAGCTCGATCTATCAGTTCCCAAGGCTCAAATTCCCATACAAACCTTGACCTGAAAATTTCATCATAAGTTTTATTGATATGAATTTTTATTTATATTTTTATTTATATTTAGCAATTCTGTTATTCAGGATGGAGACAAAATCATAAAAAATGGTCCAGCTGTTCTTGAGTTATAAATGGTATAACTAACCCGACTTTATTTTATTTATATTATGTATTCATATTCATTGCAATAACATCATAACTTTACTATAGACAATATGTAATTATTTTTTATTAAAAGAACGATAACTCTTGAACTGGTGCCTCGTTTTTATTTAAATCAAGTAGATTGAATTTATTTACTTCGAGCCATCAGTTTATGGAATGATCCCCGCCATGAAGTTTCTAGGAGACTACAGTGTCGGGTGGTTCAAGAAAGTTGTTAAGGGGTTTTTTTCGGGTCCACAACGCGTGTGTGCCTCTGGTGCTACAAGCGTCGATAGGCTTAGACACATAGGACTTGAGGTGACTGGTTTCCATCAGGAGGGTAGTAGGCTTGTTTGCTACCATAGTGATATTAAAGAAAAACAGGTTGTAGTAAATGGTAATTTATTTTCTAAGTTCGTTGGACATTGAAATTGATTCAAAATTTCATCGAGAAATTTATGTTATTGTGAAATAAATATTGTTGTTTTACAGGTTAACGTAACAAAATCGAATGTTTTGATAAAATTCCCTCCGGATCATTTTGTGGATTTGATAGGTTGTACACAGAAAGTCACGTTTTTACTGGCCTCACGTATCGATCTAGAAGTTTGAAAAAGTGAAGTTTCGCTGGGTATTTGGTTACGACAAATGGTTAATAAAATTGAGCGAACTTTTTTTGTATGTATATTTGTGTATCTTGTACCCCTGTTTCGATATTGATGTAATTTACGGAGTAGATATGTTGAAATAAACTTTGAGTACCTCTGTTCGATAGTGCAGAGCAATGGCGACATAGACCGTGACGTAATATACTGAATCAGCATGGAATGGTCTCGGGAACTACATGTGTAATTTAATTTACTAATAATTATTTTAATTGTATAATTATTTTAATTATAGTTTAGTTATTTATAAATTTTGTAATCACATAAATGTTTTGGTACTGTATACTGTAAATTTGTGTGAATTCAATAAATAAATAAAAAATGACCCGCGACTACCAATTAAGATAAAATATTAATATATACGTGGTAAGAAAATTAATTAATAAAATTAAATGAAACTCTCTCTCTCTCTATAACGATGAACACGCAAAGCGATAGAGAGAGATGGATGCGTCGGGCAATTTGCCCTGATGAATTTCTTTACTTCAGATTAAAACTAGTCGGTTTTGCCTACAAAAATACGTAAGTAAAGGATTTAGTTTAATTAATTCATCGTCATCAGGTCATTTTAGTCTCCACTAAAGGAGCACGACCCTCTCGTCCGTCACAGACAGGAGGATTTGGCCTACACTCTCCACGCTGGCCAGACGGGTTGGGAAGGTCTGATCGATGTTTTATAATGTATTTTCCTTAGTCGCCTTGTACGACATCCATGGGAAGAGACGGAGTGATTCTATTCTAGTCTGCCGGAAACCTCACGGCCAATTTATTAAAGTTTAATTAATTATTTTACTATAATACCTGACGTGAATAATATTACATGTTAAGTTTTTATAAAAATCATGATGTCTTGTTTGTTGGTTTGTTTGTAATATCTTTATTATACAATACATACATATTTTTACTTATTTTTTTTATTTAATTATTAACAATTTTAATTATTTTGGGGTGTAAGTGGTTTATCAACATCTTTGAACCAAAGCCAACTTCACCTGCAAGCGGTGCACCCTGCTGACTGACAAACGAAGCTCTGGCGAAAAGAGAGGTAGGGAGCGTAATTGTAAGCTACCCGACTGGTGAATGTACCTCCACCTCACAGAATACCGCAGCCAAATAACAATTCCCTTAAGGGTTGTTGTGTTCCCGCGAGTGAGTGAGGTCACCAGAAGGGAAGGAGATGCTGCGATGGCAGCGGGGGTGGCGGCGCGCGAGCGATATTTTATGTTGCGAGCGTTAATATGGCTACGGTAACCGCTTCACATCAGGGCCTTATGCTTGTCTGCCACCCGACGTAGTATAAAAAAAAAAACATAAACAGATTTATGCAAATAACAAAGGGAACTAGCACGGTCATGCATAAGGTTATTTACATATTTTAATATTGCCCTTTATTGTTTATTTTCATTAAATATGCAACGCGAAAGTTTAAAAGTTATAGATATTTTGTACAACGCTACATAAACAGATAGTTGTAGCGTTGTACAAAGGAGGACCTATACTTTACCTTTACCTCTTTCAGTTCACTTTTGAGCTTTGGAAAATATTTCAAACCAATGCAATAGAAGAGATAAAAAATGTAGTAAAGAAATCAGTAAGTCTTTGCTTGATTTGGAATTCTAAGAGATTAGTTATCTACAGTATGTTGCTGAGAGTAGGCTGGGCTGTACATCACACTAACGACTCTGTATAGAGCGAACTCCTATTCTAGCAAAGATTATTGTCGATTGTGCAACGAATCTTCAATGTATTTGCACACGTTTCTCCGAATGTCGACCCAATAGATCGTATTGACGACGGGAATGTTTAGAGTAGACCTCCAACAAGGATATTTATCAGTGTACATAATATATGTCTACGACATATATGTCTATGACATATATGTCATACACATATATGTACACTGATAAATATCCTTGTTCATCATCATCATTATCAGTCTGAATCTATCCACTGCTGGATATAGGCCTTCCCTATGCTTTCCACCATATCTGACTCACCGCTTTCCGTATCCAGTAATTTTTGACTTCAAGCTAATTTCTTGTTAAGTGGTAATTGTTTTGAAAGTTGATAAAGAAGTTATCTGAAGACCACGCCATTCGCCACCCGCCATTTCTGTGGTAGACCTAAATCTTATTTTCTTTTATCATCATCATCATTATCATCCTGTATCTATCTGGATATAGGCCTACCCTAATGCTCTCCACCATATGCGATGCTTTCCGAATCGGTCCATCTTGAGAAGGAGAGAAGGGGGTATCGCATCCATATCCATACGGGACTTCCATTATATTCCATTCCAGGACTTTCCGCCCCTATCGACCATCGCTTACTCGGCAGATGTGACCGGCCTACTGCCTGCCAACTTTTGTATTTCTTCTGATTTCCTTGTTCCGGTTTGTTACTTTTAGCTTGTGAACCAGCTCCATGGTCAGTTTATGACTGGTTTCTCGCTAGTTAATTGTTCTCGTAATGTTGTCTCTCCCCGTCTTAAAGTTGAAAATCTCGACATCTAGCTTGCGGTAATGACACCTAATCTCTCTCAAGACCGAACGGGAAGTTGTAGGCAACAGCCTGGTACATGGGGCACACTAAAAGTTTTGCACTTCTAGCTAATCGGAACTATTTTAATTTCAAATGTTATATTTTTTGAAACGACTTGCAACCTTCTTAGTAATAAAAAAAAAAATTGGCGGGAAATCATTTGTATTTTTTTTTTATCACATATCAAAGTTCTAAGTACGCAACGAAAATGGAATTAAGTCGAAAAGATTTTAGAGCGATGATTTTTTATGATTTTAAAAGTTCTCTCTCTCCGCAAGACTGTGCCGCTCGTCTTCAAAATGCTTTTGGGAGAGAAGCACCTTGTTTAAGCACCGTGAGGCGATGGTTTGCTGAATTTGAGAGAGGTCGGGTTTCTTTACATGACGGATTTCGTGAAGGGCGGCCTTCAACTGCCGTCTACGAAAGTAATGTGGCTACTGTTAAGCGGCAAATTGAAGAAAACCCGCGGATTACCCATGAGACAATTCGAGGACTATTGGGGATTGGTATGAGCCAAATTCAGAAAATTTTACACGAAGAATTAAAAGTTCGGAAACTTCGTTGTCGTTGGATCCCTCATGAACTGACAGCGGAGCAGAAGCGGGCTCGCGTGGAATGGTGCTCACTGATGCTACTGAAGTACGACCACGGACATTCTAATGCTGTTTATAACATTGTCACAGGAGACGAAACGTGGATTTATTGTTTTGAACCCGAAAAAAAACAGCAATCTTGTGAATGGGTGTTTGAAAATGAGAACAATCCAACAAAAGCGAGGCAGGCGAGAAACATTTGTAAAAAAATGATCGCGTTTTTTTTCTCAGCTACGAGTCCCATCTGCACAATTGCACTTGATGATCAAAAGAGTGTTAATGCCGAGTGGTATTCTACCATTTGTTTACCCGGGGTGTTAGAAAATGTTCGGGAAAGATGACCAAAAAGCCGCGTTCTCCTACATCATGACAGCGCTTCTTCACACACGGCCAACAAAACAAAGTCATTTTTAGCTTCCAAAAAAGTACAACTCGTCACCCATCCTGCACATAGCCCCGACCTAGCACCCTGTGATTTCTGTATTTTCCCCAAAATCAAAGATTTGATGAGAGGTTTCACTTTTACCAACTCCGAAGAGGCAGTGATAGCGTTCAATCAGCACGTAGAAAACATGCCATCAGATCTGGCGTCCTCCTGTTTTAAAAAATGATTGGATCGCATGAAAAAATGTTTAAAATGTAAAGGAAAGTATTTTGAAAAGCAATAAATATAATATTTTGGTTATAACATGTTGTTTTTTTAAGTTACACATAACTTTTAGTGTGACCTACGTATTATGCATTAAAAAATCATTTACTGTACAGTTTGAAATAATTTCAAATCAAATCAAATCATCATTTATTTGCATAAAATATGGTTACAAGTTGATCTTATAATATTTGTAGTGCCTCATATTTTGCCAAACTTTAATAGCGTGCAAATTTGTTTCTATAATTATTTATCATGTAAGAACATTAAACATTTAATTTAGACATGTCAAGTACATACATATTATCAAAATTCATCAATTAATTTATAAACATCCAATTCAATAATAATTATAATATGCTATTTAATCTATGTCAAGTTAGTGTCAGTATTTTATATAATGTCAAAACTTAGAGGTTAAAAATGTACAGTAAATGATTTTTCAACCCATTTTAATTATTAAAATGGGGTTTTTTTTTTTTTTTTTATACTACGTCGGGTGGCAGACAAGCATACGGCCCGCCTGATGTGAAGCGGTTACCGTAGCCATATTAACGCTCGCAACATAAAATATCGCTCGCGCGCCGCCACCCCCGCTGCCATCGCAGCATCTCCTTCCATTCTTGTGACCTCACTCACTCGCAGGAACACAACAGCCCTCAAGGGAACCGTTATTTGGCTGCAGTATTCTGTGAGGTGGAGGTACATTCCCCAGTCGGGTAGCTTGCAATTACGCTCCCTACCTCTCTTTTCGCCAGAGCTTCGTTTGTCAGTCAGCAGGGTGCACCGCGTGCAGGTGAAGTTGGCTTTAGTTCAAAGATGTTGATGAACCACTTACACCCCAATATTACAGGGGTTTATAATTACTTCGTCTACTTTGTTACATCCTGTTTATGTATAGAACGAATTCTCTATATAAATAAATAAACTGAATATTTTACTTAACAAACTACACAGCGCCATCTAGTCCCAAACTAAGCAAAGCTTATACTATGTACTATGGGTACTAAATAACTGATATATGTACACTTACATAAATATTTTTTTTGTAAATAAATACATATAAAATGCCCAGACCAAGACGAACAGACATGTTCATGCACACAAATGTTTGTCATTTGCGGGGATCGAACCCGCGACCTCGGAGTCAAAGTGGCCATTGCTAGCCATTCGACCACCAGGCTCGTTTGTAAGTGAATAATATATGAAGCTGAGGAGTTTGTTTGTTCGGTTGAACGCGCTAATTTCAGAAACTAATGGTTCGAATTACTTAATCATAACTTTAATATTAGATACCCCGTTTATTGGGAAGAGCTATAGGTTATATAACATCACACAGCAGCTAATAGGAGCAGAGAAACAATAAAATATGTTTCAGTTACAGAGGTACTTCCCCAGTCGGGTTGCTTACAAATACGCTGTACCTTACCTCTCTTACATAAGGTTTGAACAAGCTACTAGGACCTTAGGAACAGAAAATCTCGAAAAATCTTTGTTTTTCACGAGTAATACAGACAGTTCATTTTGCCGGAAGTAATGATCTCATGAAATAGGTAGTACCGCGGGCGCCCTGTTTCCTGTAATAAGGCTCGCGTCATACTCGTCTTCCCGTAATCTTGGCGTAAGAACCAAATTATGAAATGAATGTGAAAGTATGTAGGTATAAAATATTTGAGTCAGTGGTTAAAAATATAAATATTAAGTACTCTTCGCAATCAATAATATTATTTAAAAAAAAAATAACTGCGTAATTTAAGCACTATGCTTCAAAACTTATACGAATTTAAACAAACAAATTCAATGATTCGCACTAAAATGCAGTTTTATAATAAAAAATCTTTCGGCTTATTTGTTCAAAAATATCTACATTTTGATAGCTTTCAAATGAAGTACAACAAATCGGTTAAAAAGTCACAGAAATATTACTAAAACAATAGGAGCGGGTAGAAATAACGTTAAACGTAGAACGGATTAAATTTGAAGCAGAAGGTTAATTTAAGTTACATCGCACTTACTTACACAATCAGCTTTTTTCAGAATTGTTTGTTATCCGAAATAGAGGGAATCATATATTTTTTAAATTTAAACTATGTCGGCAACAAGCATACAGCCCGCCTGATTAAAGTGATTGCCGTAGTCTGGCTGCTATACAAGTGTCACTAGCGCCTTTCCACCCTTGCTGCTTTCGCAGCACCTATTTAAATTCATGTTCAATATGATTCCTTCTGTTTCGGATACAAATACACAGGGAACAGGGAAACCCTCATTTAAAGAGGCCCAAAGGCTCCCAAAGAAGGTTCTCAGTAAATGTTTGCATGGGCATAATAAAGAATTATTTTATTCGTCTTCGTTCTTAAATGGTGAGGCATACGAAAGTTTTCTGCGAGAGACCTCAATCTCTCGCAATAACATAACAACCCTCAAGGGAATAGTTATTTTTTTATTGATAATAATTACAATCTACAGACCCCGGGGTCCGTACCTTTTGTTAAGATCTTAAGGGAATTGTTATTTGAGCCACACACCCCAAACCAAAATGCAAAACCCAAATGATGATAGATAGATAGGTTTTTTTACGCTTATGCTATGCCCCATGAGCATATGCTAGGTCAGGTGGTATCAAATAATTATTATATGCCTAAGGAATCAGCACCGGTACATCAGTGTATCTTCTCCATTTGTCGTGGTAGAAAATCCTGTATTTTATATTAAACGAAACGGATGCGTTTCATGTTTGGAGCACTGACGGGAAATTTTGCCTGCCATGGGCATCTATATAAAATAAACTTGATGATAACCCAGAGTGCAGAACATGCAAAGGGTCTAACGAGATCACGAAACAATATGGTGTCAATGTGATATCCTAGCCGGCAAACGAATTCAAATCCTAAGAATTAAGAAAATACCTGGATATGGAGGACTAAAGGCTCTTCCAAATAAGCGGCATACTGAAGTACATGGAACATGTGTCCAGACAGTCAGGGGAGAGTGACTAAAAGGATTAGAAACAGTATAAAAGATCCATGAGGGTCGACGTGTCACCGATACTGCAGCACTGGAGCCACTCTATGATAAAATAAAGCCTGTATCGAATCGAATAACAACTAAGTTATTTGTATGCATATCTTCATTTACTCCTAAAGTCTTTGGACATCCAATTAAATGTTCATTCGAGAAAAAGTTTCATGTATACGCCTTGCCTAGGGTTGCCATCTATGTGGGTTTCCCCGAATTTTGTCCTAGTTTGGAGGGCGTCCGGGGAGCATCCGGGCGGGGGTAAAAATTTTGAATCACTGTAGCATGGAGCGGGCTCCATGCTGCGAATAATCGTCTTGTCACAGCATAAAAAAAATGTACTAGTACTAAAACACTGATGACTTGTCCAGGTATAAAGATTAAAAATCCGGAGTTTTCATGATTCTTGTCCTGGTTGCTAGCGTATAGAGATGGCAACCCTAGCCTTGCCTTATTGATGTCGCAACATTTGTGAAGTAAATTAAAATGAAAACACTTACCCAGAATAATTCCAGCCAGTAGGACCAATAGGGGAAATTTTGACACACCAAGGAACCACATTTCGAACTTCACCATAATCACTTCACATGGATGAGTAAAATATTATCACTATTATACTAAAACAACACATGTTTTGTCGAACAATCTGGAACAAAAGAAACATGTTTAAGTAACGTAGTTTACGTATGTAGACGAGCCTTTAAAGTCTAAATTACAGGGACAGTGGTAGAAAGAAACCAGGGGATCTACCGCCGAAGCTGAAGCCGATAACTATCGGATTATTTGATTGCGAAAGTCAAACTTCAACTTAGAGTTATGGTACTTGTGTTTCGCTTAGCTGATACCCAGGAGTTCTACCGACTAACCTGAAAAAGGTTTTCAATAACTAAAACGTAAGACCTATTTATCGAATCAAAATATTCGTTGGTCAAATCAGCTTCAGCTTAGGCGGTAGGTCCCTCTTAGGCGGTCGCCAAGACTACGTAAAATTTAGTTGTCAACATCTGTCATTTTTCCAACAAAATAGAGCTGATGACGTCGGCAAGTTCAAATCACGTGACCACATTTGTCGTTAAAGAACATACCTTGTGTTTTTGTACCATGACATGGATAAAGTAGTCATAATAAAGTAATATGTCAGCCCTACGCTTAGCTACGCCCGAAATCGACGTGTTCACAGACTCGGTATTTTTTTTTCATCTAATTTTCTGAAAGGATTACGGTTCTTTTGCTAATATTTTTTTGTCTTTTTTTTTAAAATCTAGTCTTACAATCAAAATTGATTGTAAGACTAGATTTGAAATTTAATGGTCTCATAAGACAAACATTTGTGTGCATGAACAAGTCTGTTTGTATTGGTCTGTGTGTATTATATGTATGTAGGTATTTACAAAAAAAATGTACTTAAGTATAAAATCTGTTATCCATTACCCATAGTACAACATAGTACAAGCTTTGCTTAGTTTGGGACTAATCCCAAACTGCCATCTAAATGGCAGTGTCTAATTTGTCAAGGAATATTTATTTATTATTTATTAAAAATAGATTAGGATACGTTATTATAAAGCCCGGTTGGCAACCCTATCTATCGCTATGTGGCGTCACCAGCTCAGGAAGTCACGACAAAGCGGAAGACATTAAGTACCTATTGTTAACATTCAGAGATTAATTAAAAATCTTTCCTACAATAAATTCCACTTCGCACAGGTGTTAAGCATTTTTCATCCTGAAAATAATAAATAGCTAATATCATATAAGTTAATGATACAGCCCTAACTTAGATAAATCTTCGCAGACTCGCCATAACTTCAAATTACTAGCCATATCATCTTGATAACTGGCGATCTACTACAGTACGCTTTTTAAGACATATTCTACCACGAACTGTGTAGTTGTGGCATCAACTTCCATCAGCAGCAACTTTTATTCACAAATAAATACGACATGGGAGCCATCGAGAACAGAGACAATTTTTCCCTTAATAGGCTGGCAACGCATCGGTGACCCCTTGGTTTTGCTGATGCTATGGGCGGTGGTGATTGCTTTCCATCAGGTGATCGACATGCTCGGTTGCCCCCCCCCCCCCCCCCGCTCATCCACTCGATCAATCGAACCCACGAGCGTTGGTGTCGAAGTCTCGTCATTGACCGCTACGCCACCGAGCTCGTCAAACTTTGTCGCCACTTTGTCTCCGAGGTCATGGGTTCGATTCCCGCACAAGACAAACATTTGTGTGCATGAGCATGTCTGTTTGTCTTGGTCTGGGTATTTTCTATGTATTATAAGTATGTATTTACAAAAAAAAATGTATTTAAGTGCATTTATCAGTTGGCTAGTACCCATAACACAAGCTTTGCGCTTAATTTGGGACTAGATGGCGCTGTGTAAATTGTCCAGAAATATTTATTTATTTATTTTATTTTAGGCTGCCCAATTATGGAAGTACCTCCACTTCATAGTATACGACATTCAAATTACAATTCCTTGTAGATTGGTATTCCTGCGAGTGAGTGTGTTTACTAGGACTGAAGGAGTTGGCAAGGAAAGTGAATGTGCGCGAGCGATATTTTACATTTATATATTGTCAATTGTTGTATAGCGATATTATATGCTATGTAACGTTTCTATGGCTACGGTACCCGCTTAACATCAAGCGGGAATTGTGCTTGTTGTATGCATGTCATGCATGCGTCACCACCCGACACCTGCTGGTTGAGGCTTCATTAACATAAGTGATGAAAATCAGTAATATATCACCTTAGTTAGACGGAGACCATTTCTCTGGGCTGCTATTTCAAATTGTGGGTCACAAAATAAAATAAAAAATACATTATTAATTTCAAATTCCATTAAATTACTTTCTCGAACATTCCGGCCACTTTTGCAACTGAGTTTCGTAACTAATTGTTAACAAAGAAAAAACTTTCCTCCTACGCAACTACTTGCCAAAGTCGAAGTTTTATTATTCGTTGGAATTAAATAACCGTTATTATAGACTATTCATAACTTTTAGTTAAATAATATTATAGGTATTTATATTGATGATAAATGTAAAATAAAAATGACCCAATAATTATAGATATATAAAGGAAGTCATGTCGAGCCCGACTGGGGGTATCTCACTGGTGGGAAGCACCTTACAGAAGACCGCATTCGAATAACAATACCCTTGACGATTGTTGTGTTTCTGCGAGTGAAAGATGTTATCCAATGTAAGGACATCATCTTTTTCCTACGTTTGCAACGGGGGTGCCAATGGACGAGATATATTCCTCATTACATCAAGAGGACCATCACGGAAGGACTAGCCATGTCTTTAGGCTTTTAATACCTTATTATTCATATAGCTGTCTATCACTTAGCTAAGAGGCGAAGTCAAATTCTAAAGGCTTCCTACTCCTACTAATTTCTTCTGATTAAATTCGTTGTGAGTTCCAAGGCAGCCGTAGTTTTATCCCCGGGACTGCAGTGGACTTCATTGTCTTTTTTGATGGTTTTTTGTGGTGGGCCTCGATCCCATTTTAAAAAGTAGGATATTTAAATAAAGGTAGGTAGTAGAGTAACATACTATCCTAGAAAGGGTGTAAAAAAAGAAAGAGTGAATCTCGGTCGCCTAGCTATAAAGATTAATCTCATCTACCATTTTATTACGTCGCGTTTATTCAGAGCTTTTAACTCCCTCATGGTTTGCTTTTTACGCAAGCTCTATAAACATCCCTGAGTAATCTAAGGTGACATCGGGCTGGGGCGCGGTCGTATGTAGGTCAAAGCCTTACTTGTTGCTTCTATTATTTTATTTAGAAACGATCTGAGATATAATATGAGTAATGTGACTGCGACTGCATTAACTTGTAGGCTTGAACTTTCAACATTAATAAAATCTCTGTCTCTACTTAAAATGTTAAAATTGTGAATGTGAGTTTGTTTGTTATGCTTTCACGCTGAAACTACTTAATCGATCATCATGAAACTTTGTACACATATTCTCAATTGTATTTGGAAGGACATAGGATACTTTTCGATACTTTTCAGCCGTGTGCACTGTGTGTGTCCGGCAGACTAGAATAGAATCACTCTGTCTCTTTCCGTGGATGTCGTACAAGGCGACTAAGGGAAATACATTATAAAACATCGATCAGGCCTCCCCAACCCATCTGGCTAGCGTCCCCGAGTGTAGGCCAAATCCTCCTTCTGTATGGGACGGAAGAGAAAGGGTCGTCCTGTAGTGGAGACTAAAATGACATGATGATGATAATGATAAGAATACTTTTTATTTAAAAAAAATAGTAAACGCGGACGATGCCGCGGGTGGCATCTAGTATATATGTAAAACAAAGTCGGGTTAGTTACATAGTTTATACTCAATAACAGGTAGACTGACTTTTATCTTTGATTTGTAGGATTTGTCTCCATACTGAACAGCATACAGATTCACATATCGGAAAAAATATCAAAGGTTTATAAAAATACCTTACATGCTTGATCGCGTTAATTCCCGTGGTTATTATTATTTTAATCATGCAACGAAAAAGTTTAAAAGTTATTAAATGGTATGTAATTAAATTCTACAAACTATTTTGGACATGGTACAATGTTATATTATGTTATATTTGCTTTTCCTGGTGGTATCATATCACCACGTACCACCGTGATCGGTACCACTTATTCAACCCATATTCATCCCACTGTTGGGATACGGGCCTCCCCTCAATGGAAGGGGTTTAGGGCATACTCCACCACGCTGCTCAGTTGCGGGTGGTTGGCGAAGACAAAACTATACCAGCGCGAAAATAGTGTGGTGCATGAACGCTACATTTCACTCCTTAATCACAAAAAAACTTGATTGGTAGAAAATATCGTTAAATCAAAGTTTCTCATTAATAACTGCAGAGTTGAAATAACTTTGTTTATAAAGACACTCAACAAGTTTTCCAGACAGCTAAACGGGACGTTTGCATTCCAGAAGCTCTTATCGCACCGTATTGTATTTATTAAAAGCATTTCATTTGTTGCAAAATTAAATAAGTAAAAACCATTTCACAAGTAAACTTTTAATTAAGAGTACTGGACGAATATGCTCCGAAAAGTTTTACTTTTGCTGATTTTTTATGGCTGACACTCTTACTTATTGTTATGAATTAATGAATGAATGAATAATAATAAATAATAAATAAATATTGTCACACAAATTACACAGCGCCATCTAGCTCCAAAGTAAGCGAAGCTTGTGTTATGGGTACTAGACAACTGATAAACATACGTAAATACATTTTTTTTTGTAAATACATACTTATGATACATAGAAAACACCTAGACTAAGACAAACAGACATGTTCATGTACACAAATATTTGTCTTATGCGGGAATCGAACCCATGACCCCGGAGTCAAAGTGGACATGGTTAGCCATTACATTACATACATAGTGACGTTTGTAAACTCAAGGCAAGGGCTACTGCTGTCATAAGTTTGTAAAGACCTTTACGCCCGTATATCATATGACGTTTTTCAATACGTTTATGAAAAAAATTAATTGGTATGAAAAAGGCTATACAAAAACTATCTATATGATACAAGGGGTTTTTACTGGGTCGGCAACGCGCGAGTATTGCTACTGATATTGTAAGCGTCCATTGCGGGCTAAAATTATTGCTTACCAGGCAGAATATCGAAATATGAGTGAAAATTAAATAAACTAAGAATGTTACTTTGCCAACAACGAGAATTGATAATAATTAATTAATGAAATCAAGTATATAATTTTCACAATTCAATCTCGATTCGGTCAACTTACAATCTGCGTTCGTAGAAAAATTACGAGAATTGGCCTTCTGAGTTTTCAAGGTACCCAAAGGCAACTTTACTTAACGACTGTTAACTAATGGCACCTGCTTGAAAACTGTCGAATAAACCCGTCCTTAGACAGCTACGGTCGTCGTTGCTTAACATGCATGATCGATACTATACACTACGGTACAATATGATACAATACAATACTACACTGTCGCATTGGAGTGAAAGACCTGTAAAGATAAATGTGTATGTGGGTGAATAAATAAAGAAAGAAATAAATTTAAAACAGTACTGTACAATACGTTACAGTACGGTACGATACTATACACTCTGATACGATATGATACAATACAATATTATTGCGCCAAGCAAAACAGTAATGGGTACTGAAAGCGCAACAGGCGGTACAACTCATTTCACATGTTAAATGTGATAAGTTAATGTTTATTCGAGTAAAATGTATTTCGAATTACACTTAAATGTTGATAAAATGAAAACCGCATTCACACGTGACAAATTATAGCAATTTTATTTAAATTGAAGATTGGTTTGTAACATTACGATAGAGCTCCCCACTGGGAAATATGATGAAAGTGACTTAAGACTAACTTTAGAGCTTAAACCTGCACGTAGTGCACCCTGCCGACTAACAAAAGAGGTTTTGGGGAAAGAGAAGTAAGGTACAGCGTACGTGTAAGCTGCCCGACTGGAGAAGTACCTCCACCTCGCAGAATACTGCAGCCTCCCTTGAGGGTTGTTGTGTTCCTGCGAGTGAGTGAGGTCATCAGAAAGGAAAGAATTGCTACATAGGCAGCAATTGCTCAACCGGCAAGCTGTATAACTTTTGTAAGACATTGTGTACATACAAATAAAAATTTTGGCTTCGGTAGTGGAAGCATGACTGAGTATATTTTTAAAACGGTTTTTTTAATTAGCTTCACCTGTATGTTTGCTTGTCGGTTTGTCAGTTTGTAACCGACTTCATTGAACTTGATTTTGAACGGTCAGATTTAATTTAAACTTTGTATAGCAATATATTTGTAGCAAGGACCGATAACAATACAATAATTTGATAAGTTTATTTAATTATACTGGTAAGGATCACCAGGATTAAATAATTTCCGCCAATATCGCATCGAATTAAAATTGGAAAATAAATATAGTTAAAAAAAAACTAAAAACACGCGAAAAATCATTCAAAAATTATTAGTAGTATTGTGAAAAACGCGTGGGGTGCTTTGTGCCATATTTTTCATTTATCGAGCGCGGGGTGCTCGATTTTTCGTTCATTTATATTTTCTGCCTATATTCTAAATTAATTTTCGTTTTTTAGTTCGATTGATCCCACCCACCCATTATATAGTGATTTTTAGTTTTTTTAAACTATATTTATTACTCATCACTGTCTGTGCACTTTTGAGTTCAGGCACAGCGAGTTTATACGCATTAATGCGAATCCGTTGTCTGTAGAGTGTGCGGGCACATAAGTGCACTGTTGTGCATCACTGAGCGCGGACATTGCTACAGCGTTCACGCACAATTGGTTATTGTTTACATTTGTGATTTACAGCACTATGCTGCACAGTTCAGCACACTGGTGAAATTTCACCTTAAATTTTACAATAATATTAGCATTCCTATCGATACTGTTCAAATAGGTATGAAGGAAATTTGTAAAAATTACGTGCTTGCTTCTCGTTGCGCGCTCAACATGGTGCCGCCGTGGTCGAAATGATACATAATGAATAATGAACGATATCTTGCGACTACGCGAAAATTCGCAAAACGACAAAGTGTTGTTTTTGATTATTTCTCATAGGTTACAAATAGTTGATTATGAGCTGCGGTCCGCCCTTATGTGTTTTTTGAGTTTCAGCTTTTCACAAATTGTGTGTGAGTGTGATTTTCGTGATTCTAGGAACATTCCAGTACAGGATTCCATCCTAGTTCAAAAATGGTGTTAAATTTATGGAAGGATAGAGATAATTAAATCCTACAATTGAGCTACTATTTCACTGGGCCTACCACGGCGCTGTTACCTGAAGGTAAGTAATTTAAATAATGCAGACAGGAAACTTTACTGTAAGAAGAATTCAGTTTCTTTTAATTGTAACTAAAACTACCTTCTTCCTCGTGTTTAGCTTAGCTGGTTGAAACTACAGAGCTCTACCGACTAAGTTGAATGTATTTGTCATTAACTTAAACCTAAGATCTATTTCCGCGATCAAAAAATCTGATGGTTGGATGGCCTCAGCTTTGGCAGTAGGATCCCAGTTTGACTAAATAGTTACACTACGAGAATTTGTGCTTCCCGTAGTCAAACTTCATTAGCATTGTACTTTTTCAGCAAACTATAATACAAGCTTAAATATATATATTATATACAACTTTTATATTCATATATGTACAGCCATCATGGTATTAATATGTAGTGATACCAATCAACTTTCTCTGAATGTACATCGCATCTATGATTTTTAAATACAGTTTCATTTACAATTTAACATTAAATGAATTTATCATTAATTAATTAATTTTCATTTCAGTTTCCTCACATTATTTAAAGTACTTCCCCTCTATGTGGCATTGCGGTGGGATGCCCTGTATATTAAGGCCGGTTACGCACTATAAGGTCGATCACGATTCGTTCGCTGTCCGATCTTGGTCTGGTAAATTATTATTAAATGAAAAACAAAAAAAAATGTGTGTATTCATACTATCCGTAACAGTCAAGTTCCGGTCGAATCCCATTCCAGTCGCGATCAGTCTTGAAGAAATTTTACGAGACTGAGATTGGACCGCGGACGAACCGTGATCGACCTTACAGTGTGGATCCAGCCTAAATAAAATCGATACAAATATTATTACTGTAGCAGGTTAACAGTAAGAAATCGTAAAATACCATTTGAATGGATCGGATTAATTTCAAGATTATATCATCACAGGCCTAAAGGTGTATTACTGGCGTTATAAGATATTTTCTCTAGGGAGCACAGTCTACCAGGTGATCGGTCAACGTTTTCTATTAATTAACATTCAGTATAAAATAAGACACACATCGTCATGTGGATGAAATGAAGAGCTCGATGGCGAAGATGCGCGTGTCAGTCTAATCGAACGCGCAAGTTAAGCAACGTCGACCGTAGCCTCTCCATGGATGGGTTTATATTATCTCGAGCTCCTCCTAGCTTCGGAAGGCACGTTAAGCCGACGGTCCAGGCTGTGTTGTCATTAGATGACAGTCGTTAAGCCAAGTCAGTGGCCTTTAGCTGGCTTGAAAACACTGGCCTCCGCCAACCCGCAGTTGAGTAGGGTTGTTAGAGTATGCTCTAAACCCCCTCGTTTGAAGGGAGACTCGTATCCAAGCAGTGGCATGAGTTAACGTTGATAAAATGAGAGAAATGCTTTTTTTTTAGAGTCGACAATTAAATGTAGCAGCTTGGGTAAACCCTGATAGAAAAATACAAGGTATATTCTTTAGCGACAAATATGATCACATGATAGAAACTCGCCTACGTCTTCAACTGTATTTTGCATGGAAAATGACAGATTTTGAGAACCAAATTCGTGACGTAGTCTTGGCAATATACGGGAAGAATATACCTTGTGTCTTTCTAGCATGAAGTAAACATAATACTTCCAGCTCAAAGACAGTCTCTACATTCACAAGGAGTCTACCATTGTTTTTGAAGTACCTAGTAGCTGAAATAATGAGCCCTATTATTATGTTGAACTAACTGCTATCCGCAGCTTTGCCCGCGTGGTCGTTATTTTATTCCAACTTTTTTCCCATGGGAATAATGTATTTTTCCGTTGAGACCTTAAATTATCCCCGTATAACAATCATGTCTATCCATCTATTGCTTTTCACCTCAAAGAAGAAACAAACAAATTCTTGGCTCTTTGAAATCGACTCTGCTTTATATTGATGAAGTAAACCTAAAACCACACTCCGAAATAAGTAAATCAAGGCTCAACCCAGATGCACCTGAAACTGACATTTAACAAATAAACATACTAAACCAAACACATTGTACACACTGGTATTGTGCCGCTAAATTACTATTTTGATGTTTAATTATCTCTTTGTTGCTGGTTGTCAGTTACGGGAATGAACTCCTTTATTTTTTTATAATTATATAAGTTATAAATGTAAATATTGTACAAATGTTTTATATCAAAAATTATCGTATTTCATTTAAGTCATCGATCTCATTTTCTTCATTTTTCTATATGCTTCGGAGACTTGAACGTTCAAGGCATGGACTAGGTCGAGTGTAGATGCATAAGAGACGTGGTTGCTAGCGCAAAATGTTGGGAATACCATGGACGGCGTGACGCACAAATATGTCTATTCGCGAAGAGTTGAGAATCACCACCCGTCTCTCTACTACATGCATGCAGAGGCTCCTCGAGTATTTCAATCACATTGTCAGAAAAGATCCTGACAACTTTATAGAAATTGATAGTCGTAGGTCAAGTAATCTAGTTAAATTAGTTTAGTTATTATATTGTAAGTATGTTAGTTTTAAGGTATTTATCTATGGACTAATGTTTTTATTTATTTGTGAACGTGTTGGTCTGAAAATATAGGATTTATTGTTATTATTATAACAGTGTGACATTCAAACGCGCGAAGCGTGGCGCATCCACGATATAGATCTCTCAGATTTGAAAATGATATTTTAATTTTGAAAATTGAGTAACTCTTTTATATCGAAAAAATATAACAGTAATAATTTCCTTATAAAGCGCATTGGTATACGCATAATTTTTGCATTTATCAAATATATACATTATACAAAAAAAAATACATTAACCAAGTTCAAATTATGCAATTTTAGTGAACGAACTATACATACTCGTACTTTGATTAATGAACTAAATTTGTGTCACTTTTGGAGGAGGCTCTTAATTCGACTGAATTTTTTTTTGTATGTATGTTATATTGTTAACCAATTTTCAAAATTCTTTTTTTATTTGAAAGGGTGGATTTAAGAAATTTTAATAGCAAGGTGGTCTCATATTCACCAAGTCAGGGTCTGATGGAATCCCTTAAATTTGCCCTGTGGTTGCCGGCAGAATAGAATTGCGCCACTCTATGGCTCTGCGCTGGATGTCGTTCGTACAAAGGAATCTTGTGTGACGCAATAACTTTTCTCCCGGAAGACGGACAGCAGCGTCTCCCGGGGTATTCTATCAATAAGCTGCGATCGCAAACTGAAGTCGACTTTTATATTTTTTTTTAAATAAACTTTTTAAGAAAGATCAAAAGCAACGGCCCAGTTTGGTTATTGCAGTGGCGACGTGTTGTTGTTGTAAATCCGCTTCTCTCTCTCGACTCAGCGAGCTCTCCTTCCCTCAAACATATTTTCCATACAAAACGAATGTCGATGTATTACCGGGTTATTTTTTTTAACACGAATTAGATATTGCACGTTTCCTGACTACATTACCTACATCAAAAAGTCAAAGAACGTCGCGAAATGAAATAAAATCTACAAGAATTCGTGGGTCACGAAGCTAGAGTAATGCCACCGCGTGAATTTCAATCGTCTGTGGTGCGTGTCTCGGCACGACGCATCAATTGGACACATTCCTTGAGGAAGAGTTAAAAAACCTCAGAATTATATGGTTCTGATATGCCTTATCAAAAAAAAAAGTGTGTCAAAATGTCACCTTAATGGAATGAGTGAGATCACTCGTTTGGAATGAGTGATAGTCTTAAGGCGAATATTCATGGATACCACCACCACTAAATAAATGATTGATTGCAACAATAATCCCTACTACATAAGAAATCTGAATATTTGCATATATATCAATAAAATATTCCATATATAATTGCCAAAGCGAAAGGAATATTTTAATTATTCTTCTGTTTTGTTTCCGCGAATGCCATATTATTATACTCTTAGTATTTACACAATTGAGATTAATCTAATGACTCTTCATATGATGCAATTCGTTACTTTGTACACGGTAGAGCGTGCCATGATGCCAAATATCGAAAAACATCACTTTCCCATCTCCAGCAGTCAGGTAAAAACAGTTAGCTCTGGCGCGGGCCTAAAGTTCACTCGTATGAGAAGATACAGGGTCTTTTATTTAACTCAGACTGACGCAATGTGCGATGGAGTGAGTCATGTATTCCTCCTTGATAGACTCAGGACGTACTTATATACTATACGATATATATACGTCCTGTGTATAAAACCTAGAGCTAAAAGTCCTTGCGGCCGTTTTGGCAACAAAGTTTTTAAAAGGGTCTTCCTAACCACAGCTGGTTGTTAAACTTAATTCCCAAAATGGAAAACTATTAGACGTTTGCAACTGATTGCGTATTCTATTAACATAGCCTTTTATTATTTCCCAAAAAAGAAGGAAAATCCCTCATTCTCATACGGAGTTTATGATGAAAAGATAATAATTCGAGCATAACTCTCTTTATTATGTCAGTTTGAGCTCGATAAGATATATATCTTCAATTCCAATCTTCAAGGTCTTTCACAATTATAGTTCAGGCAATGTCGACATCAGACATCGCAAATGCGTGCATATCTACGCAGTTTTTTATATGTTGTTAAGATCCCTTAAGACTAGTTTATGCCCAAATTTGAAAACCCTGTGGAGTTAGAGATATTGCGATAATTTGGGGCCATTTTCAGTTTTTTTTGGTAAAGCACCTTAAAGAAGCCTCTTTGTTCTGTACTTTTGTAAATCTAACAAAGTTTATATCAATTTGAACTGAACTCGAGTACTCTAGCTATATATATAGCTTGTTATATAGCTTGATGTATATATGAGTATTCTAGGTCCATTGGATGAGGAGATACGGCTAGTCAAAAATGAGCATTGTTTTGAAAAATGAACACTTGTCAAGTTGATACTGTGGATTGGCAACTTGGTGGAACATTATTATAATACTGTTCCACGTGATTATATTTAACTATCGGCCGCCCGCGACTTCGTACGCATGGAGTTAGTTATTTGCACATAATTTTTAATTATATTCAAAAAAGTTAATTAACTAATGAAAGGAAAAAAATAAAAGAAAGACAAAAACAATCAACATCTAGACGAATTTTTAGAATCAACGAAATCGACGGATATTATTTTTTCAAAACCTCTCTGTAAAACCTAAAATACTTTTTATTGTTATAATAAAACATCCCACCTTATAATAGTAAGAATGTAGTCGTTTCAATAATTCTTATACTTAAATATCATTTAAAATCCTTCTGGCATAATTACTTTTTCAATAACATTGGACTTTTTTATACAAACTTCCATCCCCCGTTTTAACCCCAAAAAGGGGTCGTATTCTACAGATACATTAATTGTACACCTCCACACTATCATAGCGCATACATTTTAAATTTCAAGTCACTTACTTCAATAACATAGGACGTTCATACAAACTTCCAACCCCCGTTTTATCCCCGTTAAGTCCATCCTTAGCGGATGTCTACCTTATAAGGAACCTACCTGCCAAATTTCAAGTTCGTAGGTCTTATAGTTTTTGAGATTTCGTGATTAATCAGTGAGTGGTTAGTGACTGGTTGCGCCGCATTCAAGTAAACAGATGGTATTTGTGTTTCTACAAAACATTTTTATAAATTAAAATTTAATTACGTGGAATAGAACAAGTGTTTTATTATAACATTATGAACACGTTGTCGGTTAGGTCATTTTTCAAGATACGTACCGGCTGAACTACTAACTGCTCCTAGAGCTTTCTCTCTTTTTCGTGTAATCAGCTTATAGAGAATTTCAGTGGTGTCTCTAGGCCTCATATTCCATTTCACTTCATGCCTTTTCATTTCATTTGCTCTAAATCCCTTCGATTGAGGGGAGCCCATATCCCAGCAGTGGGATGAATAAAAGTTGATAACGATGACCTGCCCCCTTACCACCAACTCTTATTGCGACTCAATAACTGAATAGAATGCTTATTTAGACCAATGAATAAGCGACTCTATGAAATTTGAAATAGAGTCCCTTATTCATTGGCATGAATAAGCATTCTATTCAGTTATTGAATCGCAATAAGAGTTGGTGGTAAGGGGGAAGTAAAGCAATAAATGTGAAACATTGACATTTTGTTTTAGTGAAAACCAAAAAATAGCTTAATCTTATTTAAAAGATCATCCATTGACTCTTTACTTTTTTGTAATAGTCGCTTCATCTATTAAGAGGTCATCTTACATAGCGCTTCAGTATGTAAACTTTCTTTCCCAGTGGCCTCGGTTCTACAAACTAGTGCCACTTCAGCTTATCCTTGAGCTATCTATATTGGTTATTTTCGTTCTACTGCGGATATCCTAATTTCGGATTCTATTCCCCCCCCCCCCCCCCCCCTACTCCCCTCCCTAGTCCGAGACCCGGAATATAGCTCACTACATTGCTTGCTGGTATTCTTGGACTTGGCAGAATTACTTGAGCATTTGAAAGACTTTGTTACAAAATTGATAAATTAAATTTGTCTCGCTGAGGAAAGTCAGGTTTTTTTTTTTTGTTATACTACTTCGGGTGGCAAACAAGCATACGGCCCGCCTGATGTGAAGCGGTTACCGTAGCCATATTAACGCTCGCGACATAAAATATCGTTCGCGTGTCGCCACCCCCGCTGCCAACGCAGCATCTCCTTCCTCCTTTTTGGTAACCTCACTCACTCGCAGGAACACAACAACCCTCAAGGGAATTGTTATTTGGCTGCGGTATTCTGTGAGGTGGAGGTACATTCCCCAGTCGGGTAGCTTACAATTACGCTCCCTACCTCTGTTACCCCAGATACTAAATTATAAAAATATTTGTAATGCCATTCATAAATATTTCACATTTCTTTTATGATTCGTTTTTTTTTACTTCGAAGTTTTAAAAGTCTCTATGGGTTTAATCGAGTACTTCAAAAGTACGTACTTGTAAAAAACTTTTTCAAGTACAAACAGTATTATTTACAGGACTTATAAGGATTCAAAGTTAGCCTGGCACTTAATAGCAGTTACTGAGTTTGAAGCATGTATTTAAATTTTAAAAGAATACTAAAAACAACTCTTTATTCGTAAAGTTTATCACAACACTTAAAAATTTTGTAATAAAGGTACAGTCAACCAGAAAAATGCCATTTGATGCATATTTTTTTTTTAAATACGTGTGCCGGCAGTGAATGCAGCAACATTGTGGTTCGGCAGAAAAATGAGTTGCCAAACTTTTTGGTGTGAAGGCAACAACTGTATCCTGTCAAACTCAAAAGAGAGGTAGGGAGCGTAATTGTAACCTACCCGACTGGGGAATGTACCTCCGCCTCACAGAATTCCGCAGCCAAATAATAATTCCCTTGAGGGTTGTTGTGTTCCTGCCAGTGAGGTCACCAGAAAGGAATGCTGCGTTGGCAGCGGGGGTGGCGGCGGGCGAGCGATGTTTTATGTTGCGAGCGTTAATATGGCTACGGTAACCGCTTCACATCGGGCGGACCGTATGCTTGGCTGCCACCCGACGTAGTATAAAAAAAAGGTATCCTTCCTATAACATATGGTAAAAAGATCTTGTAAAAATCCACAAAATACATTTTGTCACGTGTGCGGATGTTATGTAGTTAAAAATCTAAAAAAAAAATTACGAAAGAGACAAAACCAGCTTACTGCTCCTATTTTGGATTTACGGTTGGAGATATTGAGAAGTCGTGGACACCTCAATTGTGTTGTATTTCTTGTTACATGGGACTTTTGAAGTGGATGAAAGGGAAACAAAAGAAAATGCCTTTTACAGTTTCTATGCTGTGGCGAGAGCCTTCGAATTATGTAATCAATTGCTATTTTTGCACGGTAAATGTCTCCGGATACTCGAAGAAGGATAGACATAAAATAAAATATCCAAACTTGTAATCAGCATCGCGACCTATCCCTCACGGAAAAAAAACTATCCTGCAGTGAGTGAGTATGAGGGTGTAGGAAATGGATTTTGAGAGACATTTTCTCAAAATCATTTCCTACACTGACTGTTTTCCTAATAATCTTGGCGCAGTGAGTGATGAACAAGGAGAAAGGTTTCATCAGGATGTACGAACACTAGAAATAAGATAGCAAGGACGATGGGATCCAGCTATGATGGCAGATTTTTGTTGGTTCCTCAAAAAAGAAGATTCAACATCACACAAAAGGCAAGAGAAGAGTCATTAACCAAATGAAACCTGTATCTTCAAGCTTCAAATAAATACTCTATAGTAGTGGACAATTTGAAATTAATGCCACTATGTTATGCTTTATTTGTTATGCTATAAATTTATATAAATTGTTTGCACGATTTTTTAATGTTATTTTCTCATTTTTCCAAATATCGCTGTATGTATAAATATCGCTGTTCCCTTGTTGCGCCAAGTGCCAACAATCAACAGTATCAACTTTATGTGTTTTGATATTTATATCGTCTATTGAAGGACTATGTAAGCGACACATAATTAGACGGAAAAATATATTATGCCAATAAAAGTTATTATGCCAAGAGATATGATCGATTGCATAACGGATGATGGAGAGAGCTATCCTCGGAGTATCTCTACGTGATAAACTCAGTAATGAGTACGAGTATATTCGAAGTAGAACACAAAGTAATTATTATTTAAGGGGAAGTAATAAATCGAGCATCTAAAATTGTGAAGCTGGGCGACTATTATACTGACCTGGCGACTAAAGTTAGTATAAGACTTACCAAACCTAACCTAACCTAGTATTTCTGTGGCTAATTTTGTATTTTTTGTGCCTCATGTTATTAATTGCCTTATTTTAATAGTTGATTTGGGCCAACTTACCGGTATATTATAGGATTGTAAGTAGCCAAAGCCAACCTCACCTGCAACAGTGGTACACTTTGCCGACTAGCGAAAGAAGCTCTGGCAAAAGAGAGGTAGAGTGCAACTTAGGGTAGTACCTCCACCTGACAGAATTTCGCAGCCAAATAACAATTCCCTTATAGGTTAGTTGTGTGAGTGCGAGTGAGTAAGATCACCAGAAAGGAAGGAGTTGCTACGTTGGCAGCAGGGGTAGCGGCCGCGCGTGCACATTTTGTCGCTACGTTAACTTACGTATGCCTGTCTGCCCGAAGTAGTATAAAAACATAGTAGCTCAGATGGAAGAGCACTCGACCGGTAATCGAGTGGTCATGGGTTCTAGTCCTACCTAGGCGTGGAGGTGACTTATTCATTTTAAAATATTTAGAACACGATGTAACTTCATAGTTATTTCGTGTACTAATGGTAATCTGTGGTAGAACTAGACTTGATTCTTTGAGCCTTTTTGGTATATAGCTCAAAGGATCGAAATGTACTTTGCATGTATTTAAATCTAGTAATAAATTATATAATCAATATTCCTGGACAAATACATACGGCTCGCTAGTCCCAAACTAATCAAAGCTTGTACTTGTACTATCGGTACTATCTATCTAGCTGATATTATACTTAAATACATTTTATTTTTAATTTTTATTTATAAAAAAATGTATTTAAGTATAATATGAGCAATCTAGCTGATAGTATCAGCAATCTAGCTGATTTTATACATTTTTTTTTAAATAATACGTAGGTATAATACATAGAAACGCTCAGACCAAGACAAACAAACATGTTCATGCACACAAATATTTGTCTTTTGCGGGAATCGAACCTGCGACCTCGGAGTCAAGGTGGCCATTGCTAGCCATTCGACCACCGGGCTCGTCAATCTAAAACATAATCTGTATATAGGTACATGTCAAATTTTATCCAAAACCATTCAATCATATACACGCGAAAAAGTAACAAACATCCATACATCAATCATCCAAATTTCCACATTTATTATATTACTAGCTGTGCCCGCGACTTCGTCCGCTTGGTTGTGTGTGAGAATGTGGATGTGAATATTGATGTGGATACGGATGTGCATATGTATGAAAATTACAACAATGCCTCTCTGTACACGATATTAGATGTATTACCGTCGATGATCAAAGCATATATATTCTCGGATCACTCACGCGCGATAAAGCCACATAAAGCTGACCGTGCGAAAAACAGCTAACGATTAAATCCGCACTCGCAACTTTCTGCGTTTGTCCTTGAGCTTTGTTAATGGTCATTGCATAGCATATGCTTACTGGAAATTGGACCCGTTTGAAAGTAAATGGGAAATTATTGGGTATGAAAGGAATTCGAGGTATGAAAACACTCTCTCCTGCTCCACATTCCGTTAAAGTCTCTGCCTCTATGACATTTGGCTGCATATTAATAACTTTTAACCTGGTACCATTGCAAATAATCAAATATTTAATTACTATTTGTTTAGTAGCTAAGATGTGAAATCGTAACAACCACCGTCTATACAGGTCGTGCTTGGCGATGATCAATTTCTGCACACAGAGTTATTACTAAGCCAGTTGATATATTTATTGCGCCAATTGTTGTCACCCATCCTAGTTGGAACCACGACAGGGGTTGCTTAACTTGCGTTAGCGCTACGACCTCTAAGCATCTCTCTCATTGTATTATTTACTTCAACGATGATAACATAATACCTTCATAAAGTTTCAGTCAATTCAACTGAAAAGTTGTACCATTTTATATGTGAATTCTTTAGATTGATATAACTTTTATTTATAAACCGATTAAAATGAAACAAACACTAAATGTTATGTTGAGCAAACCTTAACGCATTAGTGAAACCCGCATTCAAATAGGTTAAGCCGTTTCTGAGAATAGTGTGCACAAACGTACAAACAGACAAAAAATCTAAAAATCATTGTTTTGGGTTCTATTGCGTTCATAAAGCCCCCCTATATTAGTTTTTCTTATATTATCTTCAATGTACTGACAGCGGCCAGTTACGATTTTATTATATGTATTGATATATTTTATTTAAACTTCGTGCACAAAATAACTGTAGACAGGCGGACTTATTGCTATACAAGCACTCTCTGCTAGTCGACCTAAGGGTGATGCTGAGATAAGTAATGGCACGTTCACAGGAAGAGTATATTTGAAAATTAAATTTAAATGTTAATTTAGGCTTAGTAAAAAAATTAACATAATTATAAAATATTGGCCGTGTGGTTTCCAGCAGACTAGAATAGAATTACTCCGTTTCTTCCCATGGATGTCGTACAAGGCGACTAAGGGAAATACATTATCAAATATCGATCAGGCCTCCCCACCCCGTTTGGACAGCGTGGGGAGTGCAGGCCAAATCCTCTTTCCGTCTAGGACGGACGAGAGAGGGTCGTGCTCCTGTAGTCAAGACTAAAATAGACCTGATGATATGATGATGATGATAAAATATATATTTTATAATTATGTAATTTTTTTTACTATGCCTAAATTAACATTTAAATTTAATTTTCAATTATATAAAATAATTTTCACTTTTTAAATTACACATAAGACATATAACTACATACTCATAGGTAATTAGAAAAGAATTATGTCTGTAACTTAAGACTTAAGAAAGTAGGCACGTGTCATCGATTTGAATGAGTTCTTTATTATATATTCCTTATTATACAGTCGTCGACAACTCTTATTCGTCCCACTGCTGGGATACGGGTCTCCTCTCAATCGAACTAGTTTAGAGCATACTCCACCACGCTGATCAATTGCGGATTGGCAGAGCCCAGTGCTTTCAAGCCGCCTAAAAGCTACTGACTTGGCTTAACGACTGTCATCTAATGACAACAGCCGGGACCGACGGCTTAACGTCCCTCCGAAGCACGGAGGAGCTCGAGTGAAATAAACTCATCCATGGACAGGCTGGCGGTCGACGTTGCTTAACTTGCATGTTCGATTAGACTGACACGCGCAACGACGCCATTGAGCTCCGCCTTATTAAATATAATAATATTATTAAAACTCACGTGAGACAATAGACTAAATTAATTAAATAAATTAAACGGGTCACTCACGTCTTTTTGACGACAAAAAGACGTGAGTGACCCGTTTAATTTATTTAATTAATTTATTATATAATAGTGCATAATCCTATATAAGTTCCATATTATATAATAGTGTATATTAATAAAATATTTGTTTTAAGATTTTTCGAAATCATATTTGATGCTTCTTGATTATTTTTTTAATCCTACGTAATTACTATGTATTATTTTACGTAATTGAAACATAACGTCACGCTATTTGCTCACGTACCATCAGGATGGGACGGGACCCAACATAATCCTGGGCAAATGTGGGGAATATTTACCTTTGAAAAGAAGTGAGTCCAGTATTATAATGATGCCAATTTAAAGGGCGTTTTGGTAAAAAAAGACATCAAAAATGTAAACATTGTCCAAATGTGTGAAGAGAGCTAGTACATTTTTAAAAGTAGTGTCTGTTTATCTTGGCCTGGGTGTTTTCTATGTATTTACAAAAAAAAAAATGTATTTGATATTATATCAGTTATCTAGTACCCATAGTACAAGCTTTGCTTAGTTTGGGACTAGATGGCCGTGTGTAATTTGTACAACAAAAAAAAATGCGTTAATTATACATTACTACAATTACGACCACCGAGCTCGTCAGCTCGGTGGTCGAATGGTTAGCAATAGCCACTTTGACTCCGAGGTCGCGAGTTCGATTCCCGCACAAGACAAACATTTGTGTGCATGAACATGTCTGTTTGTCTTGGTCTGGGTATTTTCTATGTATTTAAATAAAAAATGTATTTAAGTACATTTATCAGTTGTTTAGTACCCATAACACAAGCATTGCGCTTAATTTGGGACTAGATGGCGCTGTGTAAATTGTCCAGAAATATTTATTTATTATTTATTTATTTATTATACATTACAGCATGAAAAAGCACGAGATACATTCTGTTATTATAATCAGGAATGAAACTAGCTAACCCGGCATTTACCGTTGTTTTGCCATTATCATTTAGGGGTATGAAAAATAGATGTTGGCCGATTCGTAGACCTATCCATTTCGGGTAGATCTAAGAATCGGCCAACATCTATTTTTCATAAAAATCACACAAAATTTCACAAAAATCGGTCCAGCCGTTTCGGAGGAGATTGGTAACAAACACAGCGACACGATAATTTTATATGTTACTGGCTGGCGCACTTCGTATCACCTTTAAATATTTTTATGTAATTTTTTCTGATGAGTTTTATACTAGGTATCCTATCTCTCAAGTTGGATCAAACTGCATACACTGTGAAAAATTTTATTAAAATCAGTCCAGTTTAGGATTCCATCGCGGACAAACAACGTCACACGAAATTTTTATATATACCTAAAGACTAGCTGACCCGGCAAACGTTGTTTTGCTATTAAATCGCTATTAAAAATAGGGGTTGGTGATAGAAGGGTGATAATTAGGGGTTGTATGTATTTTAAATGCCACATTATAAAAAAATGAAAATAAAATTTTTGGTAAAAAAAAATTAAAAAATGTTAGGGGTGGACAACCCTTATCACTTAGGGGATGAAAAATAGATAGTAGCCGATGTATATAAAATGTAGGTCAAGCCGTTTCGGAGGAGTATAGTGAGTAACTAACATTGTGACATGGGAATTTTATATCTAACAGATTAAGATAAACCACATTTCAACTCAGTCGTATTTAGAGCGTATTCCACCAAGATGCTCAACTGCGGGTTGACGGAGGCCAGTATATTCAAGCCACCCAATGACCACTAATTTCGTTTAACGGCTGTTGGTTAATGATAACATACGGGACCGAGACGGCTTATCGAGTTATTATTATTTTGTCTTTTTATACTCCTTCGGGTGGCAGACAAGCATACGGCCCGCCCGATGTGAAGCGGTTACCGTAGCCATATTAACGCTCGCAACACAAAACATCGCTCGCGCGCCGCCACCCCCGCTGCCAACGCAGCATCTCCTTCATTTCTGGTGACCTCACTCACTCGCAGGAACACAACAACCCTCAAGGGAATTGTTATTTGACTGCAGTATTCTGTGAGGTGGAGGTACATTCCCCAGTTGGGTAGCTTACAATTACGCTCCCTACCTCTCTTTTCGCCAGAGCTTCGTTTGTGAGTCAGCAGGGTGCACTGGGTGCAGGTGAAGTTGGCTTTGGTTCAAAGATGTTGATGAACCACTTACATCCCGAATTTCGTTCGAAATTTCGAAGTTATTCGAAACACAGAAAAACTCGAGATAAATAAATCCATCCCTGGTCAGGCTATGGTGGACGTTGCTTACCTTGTGTGATCAATTAAAAGTCACACGCGCCACGATGTCGTCCAGCTCCTTAACAACTCATAATCGCGTGGTAAATGCTAAATGAAGAGTCCTCTATGCTTTAGTTTTCAAGAGATGTCTTCGTACAACAAAATTAGGTCATGTCATATTTGAACTCAAAATCTTTTGCTGTGCTCAAAAGATTTTATATTTTCTAGTAAAAAGAATGATGAAAGTTATTTTAGAAGTAATATTTTTTCATAGTTTAAGTCATTGGTTAATGTTTGAAATTAATTAAAATTCAGTTTTAAGTTCTTAAACCAATACCGACGCTATCATAATTTTATAAAAAAAAATGAATCTACATTTTTTTTATATTTAATCAAAATATATAAACGTAAATCAATGTGGAAAATGTGCAATATATTTCTTCTGATATACACGATTTACTCAATATTTTTTTATATCAGAGAACAGTGACAATTTGCTGATACGACTGTCATAAGCAAATGTCTCTCTCTCTCTCTCATAATACAAATTTTGTATAATGTCGGTTTTGAAATAAGTGTACGATATATATAAAATGGAAATGTGGTGTTGGAGACGCATGCTCAGAATCCCATGAACCGCATACCGAAGCAACGTTTCCATGCTCAAAGAGAGATTATCGTCGACTGTGCAATTACGAACCCTCAAGTTCTTTGGACACATAACCCGCAACGAGCACTCAATGGAACGATTGGTGGTGCAGGGGAAAGTGGAGGGCAGGAGATCACGTGGGCGTTCTCCAACACGATGGACCGATCTCATTAAATCTCTGACGCACTCCACTGTCAACGATTGCTCTAGTTCCGCTAAACATAGAACTGCATGGCGGCGAATCGCAAAAACAGCGGTTACACATGAATCGACCGAGTTGTGACCACGACCACTCTGTCAAGATAACGACTAAGAAGAAGATATATAAAATGATAACATTTTCAATATGCTTGTTGACCAGATATGTAACAGTAAAATTATATTGTAATAAAATATCTACATATTGAGATATTAGGAAATTTTTGAGAATATAATCAACAGAAGCATCTAAATAATCAATTAAGAAAGATAGATAGAATATGCTTTATTTGCATAATACAAATTTAAAGTACAGTGATTCAATAAATTATTACTGACTTGTATTTAAGCAACAAGACGACCATTGCTGAAACTATCTTTTCAAGGGAACCGTAGGATAACGAATTTGTGCATGGAGTGGGTAGGATTCGCAAATCAAAAGAAATTAATGAAAATTAGAAGTACATATAGTAATTATTATAAGAATCGTTTTTAGCCTATTTCTAAAAGTAACAATTAATAACAGTAGACTAAAGTTTTTAACCGGAAACTTCGAAAGTTATTACAAGTTTGACAATAATAAACATTAAAATACGAACTCTAAATGAATTATCATAAAAATTGTTTGCAAAGTTGGAGGCTTTGTGAAGACGCGCTGCTCATAAAAGTTTCAGCGAGCGATTTAATAAAAGAAAAGTACAGCTGAAGTAAGAATTATTGCACAGAATCACCATTTAGTTGAAGTTACAATAACGACCTGTTGAAACGGACGTCGCTTGTTGCGTCTCACTCTAGCCCTCTTATGTGCGTATTTGTATTTCACTCCGAGAGGGAATTTTCGTGCTAAGCGTCCGCCCGAGCCAGCACCCTGATATAAACTGGTCGCGCGGCCCGCGATCTATACGCGCGTACCACTGATAACTCCACCCTGAGACAGCGTACACCTACGGATAATCAATTTTTAGGCTAAATAGCACCGGAAACTAATTCCCAACCCTCACTTTGCTATAAAAAACATTTTTTTTTTTCTATAAACTTTAAAAGGCTCGATATTTCAACATGTAACAGGCAGAAAACGCAATAATTTCTTCTTTTTTTTTTATTAATTCCTGATTGAAACCAAGTTTCAATTCTCAAATAATTGGAATATCGATTCCAGAAGTAATTCGCTTATCTTTCAATGTTCTTGTATTGTCTATGGGTACTACAAAGTTACGACGTCCGCCCCCGCGAAGGTTCTTGAATAAGTAGGGCGGTAAATAGCAACGGACACCTGCCTACAATAAGGCGAACCCAAATGACGCCTTATCTCCCATACAAATCGGACTTTAAACATTGAACATTATGTTTCCACGCTAAAGTAGGTATGTGTTTGAACGTGAATAATGAAAATATAGGTAATTTGTATGATATGTGGGTTTTTGACAGTTGGAGACATACTAAAAGTCACAAAGTTTTTTTTATACCACTAAGGTGACAAACAAGCATACGGTTATAGCTGTCCATGTAGCTGATGGAAAGCAATTACCGTAGCATATGGACGCCTGTAACACCAGAGGCATCATATGCGCGGTGCCGGCACTGTAAAAATCTCTTCACGCCCTTTTTGAAGAACTCCATACTGTAGTCCTGGCAAAACCTTAACAGGCAGTTCATTCCACATGATAATACGTGGAAGAAAACTTCTCTGGAACCGCATAGTACGTGACCACCTAATTCATATTATAATTTCTAATAAATAAATTTGGTTCAAATGTGTGAGGATGAATACCCTGTCGATGACGAGCGGTGCGACAGTAAAAGGAGGCCGTGGGCATCATGTCAAATAACTCCTGTGAACACACCCCATTGTACAATAGGTAGAATGTAAAGTTTGCTTAATGAAAGGGCATATATTTATGAACACACATATGGTTCAAATGCGAGTCAGATTTACACAAGGAAGAGTTTCATATTAATATTACACTTTCATATGACGGATATTGAAAATGCCAGTCATGCTTTACGAGACACGTCTTGAGACTTTGTCTTAAGACTTTAACTTAAAAATTCGACAAATTTGTGCGCAAACTCCTCTTTTACACAAGCTGTTCATCTTTAGAATTCCCAAGTACCAAACCCATCTTCTTCTTGGTCAAATTGGGCGATGGTCGTTTTGGCTATTTAAAGCAATATTTTATAATAAAAAAAATCAAAATAAATAGGTATCAGTTTGACTACTATTTATGTGCAAACCAATAAAATATGATTATTATTAGTTTTCTTAGAAGTCTAGATTAGAAATTTTGTGTTCTATTACGATATACTTTCTGCAAAACGAGGAATAGAAGTTGAGTATTTTTTTTTATAAAATCGGCGTAATATCAGATACGGAATCTTACTTCAAGTGACCCTCTTTAAGTCTTTAATATCTTTAAGCAAGAGACCGTATCTGGAATTCCACCGAAAAAATGTTACGAAAAGCTGAAACCATATTTTCCGTAAAGTAATAATATGTCAACAAAGAGATCGATAGAAGCATTCGATTGGGCTGGGAATCTTTGGGCAAGCTTCGGTAAGTCTTCGCCGCACATATACCCCAACTTGAAGACAAAAGTCTTCAACTAGTGCGTCCTCCCTGCAATAATGACCTATGGTGCAGAGAGTTGGACACTGATCATTGGACTGATCCACAGGCTAAAGGTCGCGCAGCGAGGTATGCTAGGGTTTTCTCTGAAGAATCGAATCCGGAACGAAGAAATTCGACGGACAATCAAAGTTGTCGACCTAGCCTTTAGAGTTTTTAGCTGAAGTGGCAATGGGCTGGTCACATCTGCCAAGAAACTGATGGCAGATGGGGAGGAAGGTTTTAGAGTGAAAGCCGCGCGTAAGACGACAAAGCGTTGGACACCCTCCTTCTAGATGCACTGATGGCCTTAAAAAAGCGCCTGGAATCGGCTGGATGCGGAAGGCGAAAGATCGGATTTGGTGGAAAGTATTGAGGAAGGCTTATATCCAGCAGTGGGTAGATGCAGGCTGAAGATGATGATACATACATAATTTATTTTATTTTACTTTTGACGTGACAACGTCTTATAATTCGATGGAGCCGATTGCACGCACGAAAAAACATGACTCATGCGGCGTTACCTCGCTCTGAGGCGTTCGATAAAAATTTTCTTTTGAAAAATGCAAAAATTCCATCAGTATTTTCTTATGACGTTGTCACGTTCAACTATCGTCAGTAAACCGACTTTACAGACAACCGATTCTTTTTTTATATTAATGTCTAGAATAGGCACTAATAACTTAACAGAGCTATTTTTTTTAATAATTCACACGAACAACACGAGATTTCTAAAAAAAAATTTCAACATGAGTCTAATAGGCTTGTTGCCCATGTTACAAAATTATAAAAACTCTCTATCAGTAACGTAAAATACATAAAACTAGAATGATCTGCGATCTTAAAATTTTAATAACTTATGTCCGACGTGTTTTATGTTCGGTCAAAGTTTGGTGGGAAAGTCCATTTTAAAGGTATGAAATTATAAAAAATTAATATTACCATTGTAGAAACAATAAAAAATACTATAACTTTTATTACGGCACTGGCTATATAAATGCAATATTTAACATAGCTGTCGTACAAATTTCTGATTTAATGCATATAAAATAGCGCGGTGTGACGTCATAACGTGGTGGCCTTTTGTATGGAGCGTTTTCGGGATAGTCCAAAATTGTGATCTTCAAGTTATCATATCTCGAGAAGTTTTTATGCAATCGAAGTAATTATTTCACCTATATTTATATTATTGTGACGTCTTTAAATAACAAATCAAAAAAAAAAATGGGATACAAGCCTATTAGCACTAAAACTTCAGTTGTAACCACGCGTTAGAAAATTATTATATTTTTCTTTATAGTTGCAGAATAGATTGTGATCAATAACTATTTATCATTACGAATTATCGATTTTTTTTAATTCCTTATTTATGAAAGAAAAATTACAAGAGATGTCTCATAGACATCTCTTGTAATTTTTCTATTAATAAAATTAGTACTATTGCAATAGCATACATAGATAAAGTTTATATAGCAATTGCAACGGTCCCTGGCAGAACGGTTTGTTTATTATATATATTATAAGTAGTAGGTACTAACGTACATCTTTGTTAAAGATACACTAGTCCGTAGTTATCTTTAATAAAGATGTAGCTACAGAACCTGTCGGAAGTTTAGTTTATCCATCACCAAAAAATTATACTTTTTTTATAAAGCAGAAAAAAATAGTTATTGCAAAAATTCACTTGTTTTGTAAGATTGTAATAAGTATACACTTACAAAAAGAGATATGTACCTATAAAAGTCATATTGGTCTAAATAGCTGATTGAAGAATTTAATAGATACTAATTTCATTGTCGTCACCAGCACTTCACCCCACTGCTGGGGCCTCCCCTCAATCGGTTTAGAATACACTCCACCACGGTGCTCAACTACAGGTTGGCGGACGCCAGTGTTTTCAAGCCGCCTAAAGGCCACTGACTTGGCTTAACGAATGTCATATAATGACAACAGCCGGGACAGATGGCTTAACGTGCCCTCCGAAGCACGAAGGAACTCGAGGTAAGTAAACCCATCCATGGACAGGCTACGGTCGATGTTGTTTAACTTGCGTGTTCGATTAGTCTGGCACGCGCAACAACGCCATTGAGCCCCTCATTTCTTCGAGATACTTATTTAATTTCCGTAAATTCATCTTTTAAAGAAGCCAAATAAGTTCGAAGTTTGGTTGAAAAATCATTTCATGCCCCAATTGATATATTTTTATTTATATAATTTGGTTTGGTTGTGAAATCGCGATACAAACTTTAGAACGAAAAGCAGAATCGAAACTGCGAAGTTAGAAGCACATTAATTGGACACGGAGAGGGAGTAGATATAAAGATTTAAAAACCAGTAACACATCTTTGCAATGTCCAACAGGGTTACTACGTATGTAATAATCTGTACCGACTTATCCGTAGAATAGAGTTCGATGTGATAATGAAACAAAAACGAGTTAAGCTAGCAAGACTACTTAACCCATTATAACCTAGCGGTGCCGTATTATTATTCATACATATGTACGTTTATAGAATTTCTTGTGATTGCTTTCTATCAGGTGACCCACACGCACGTTTGCCTCCTCTTATATAAAAAAATATGCCTACCCTTAGATTTCCACAATGATTGGTTTTGTGCCATTTGCATTAATTAGTTCTCTGCGATTTATTCCAGATCGTTGGACCATCTAGTGGGAGGCCGTCATAAACGCAGCGTTTTCCGGTTTGCGGACGCCAATCCAGTTCTGCGTGCTATGTGGCTTGAGCTTGACCACTGCCGCTTCAACCTGATGACGCTTAGGGTTATCGGTAACTTTATTTCTGATAAGGATATACTCATTCCTGAGTTTATTTCGTACATAGTTAAACTCCGACCTTCGATATCTCTGTTGCACTATCTGCTCAAATCGAATGAAATTCAGGTCTGAAAATAAACATGAACTTTCGCCATAAGGGGCCATCCATAAATTACGTCACACGTTAAGGGGGAGGGAGGGGGTCGATGAAGTGTGACATTGTGTGACAAGGGGGTGGGAGAGGTCCTAAATTTCGTGACGTGACATTTCAAAATTTATTATAAGCTAAGTGTTAAAACAAAAGCCTATTATAAGTGTAAAAAAAAAGAAGAAAATTTGCAAAATATATGACGTTACACTAAGGAGGGAGGAGTCTCACAAATGTGACCAGCTGTGACAAGGACGGGGGAGGGGTCAAAAAATAATGAAATTCGTGTGACATAATTTATGGATGGCCCCTAATTTCGGAATTTACTTTGGAATAGGCCACTGGTTTGACTACTTGCATGCATAGGGTCCCTACCGCCGAAGCTGAAGCCGATTACCATCGAATATTTTGATACGAAAAATAGCTCTTATTTTTAACTTATTGACACACATCTTCAGCTTAGTCGGTAGAGCTTCAGCGTTTCTACCTACTATGCTAAACACAAGTACTATAAATCT
This sequence comes from Hypsopygia costalis, assembly GCA_937001555.2. NCBI lineage: Eukaryota > Metazoa > Arthropoda > Insecta > Lepidoptera > Pyralidae > Hypsopygia > Hypsopygia costalis. The sequence goes on along the minus strand of OW443338.2, from coordinate 20,914,502 downwards.
AATAAGTTTGATTTTCGCAATAAAAAAATCCGATGGAAATCGGCTTCAGCTTAGTCAGTAGCCTCCCTAGTGTACAGTTTAAAAATATTTAAATGAGGATATTGTACCAAACTATACACGCTCTTGCGTACTGAATTTGTATAGAACGGAAATACGCGGCTATAAGTGAACTTTATGGGGGTTTTCTTTTGGCTAAACTTGATATATGTGATTACATACATTTTTAATCTACTTCTAAAAAGGGAGAGGTTCTCAAGGACGTTACCGGCGGCATGTCTATGTCCTTTATGTATGTTGTAGCAGGTGTTTGTGAACGGATTTTTACTCTGTGTAAAAAGGTTACTCCCTCGGTAGTTTTATATATATTTTCTTAGGATCCTATTACCGAGACTGGAGATGATATAATCTTAACAAAAAAAAACCGACTACAAACATTACCTACTCTACATTTATGTATGTAGATACAGGTTGATGATGATGAAAAAAATGTGGGACCAATCTGGAAATATACTCTTTAAAATAAAAAAGGTTTTTTTTCAAATTGGTTTATAAATGACGGAGTAATGAAATACCAAACCTAACAGTGGGTAGATACAGGCTGGCGATGATGGTGACTCCTCTTTTTTGGGGAGTCGATTATAAATCATTATTATAAAGTAAAACTTGTGAAATCATTTGTATAACTTAAGTATATATTTAATGTGGTTCACCAAAATGTCTTCACTTCGCCTGATGGAAGGCGCAGGTGAAAATTTAATGTGAGGGCCGAATCACTACGATTAACGCTGAGCTAACGGTCGTATAGATTTTCGTACAGATTTCTATAAAACCGTATGAAAATCCATTATTTAGATTTCTGTGGTTTTCACCAATGGTTCATACTTTTTGTATTTAATTCTCAAAGCTTTTGGAACTCGGCTTAAATAAATATATTATACTAGTTGTTTCCTGTAGCGTCGCCCGCGCGGTCTTTATTTTAGTAAAACTTATTTCCCCCTTGGAAATAAGATGTTCAAATAGTAGCGATATAGTTGTCACTCTCCAGACATTAAATTTGATTCAGAACTCTTTCATATCGATGACTCGTGCCTACTTTCTTAAGTATACTTATATAGGAATTGCAGATATAATTATTATCTTATAAAATGACAACAGCCTGGACCGACGGCCTTGCGTGCCCTCCGAAGCACAGAGGAACACGAGATAAATAAAACCATACATGGACATACTACGGTCGACGTTGCTTAACTTGGGCGTTCGATCAGACTGACACTCGCATCGACCACTGAACTTCTCCGAGCTACATACATATCATACATATATAATACATAGAAACTACTGAGACCAAGAAAAATACACATTTTTATGAATAAAAATATTTGTAAGTCGACCATCGACTTCGAAATATACACCACAAGTTCTGCCTAAAAGCCAGAACTAATTTAATTCCCAATACCCGGCAGGTATATTGAATTCAGTAGTGTGTCGCTCGAAACAGTTAAAATAGGTGGAGGAATTTACACACCTGCGACCTGCGAGCTGCGCCTGTTTGACGTAGCTGCAGCCTATCCATGTTGCCATTATAGTTGTACAGCACAGCTATAGCTACTGTTTGTATTCCATCGCCGTGCTAATTGAAACATGGGGCCCTACCGCCGAAGTAGAAGCCAATTACCGTCGGATTTTGTGATCCCAAAATAGATCCCAAAATAGAGGTTTAAAGTAATGCACAGTATAAGTAATATGTGGTAACATCTTCAGCTTACTCGTTAGAGCTCTATGGTTTCTGCCACACAATTACCGTCAATCTAAGCTAAACGTTGATTTTCGCAATCAAAAAATCGGATGGTATTCGGCATCAACGCCGGCGATAGACTCCGTGCTAAAAATATGAACGAACAAAAATGCACCAAGTTTGTAGCTCCTACATCAATTTGCTGACTTGGAAACCAACCAAGAAGTCACGCCCTGCCCCCTTAGTACCATCTCTTATTGCGATTCAATAATTGAATAGATTGCTTATTAATACCAATAAATAAAAGACTCTATTCCATTTGAAATAGAGTCGCTTATTCATTGGTATGAATAAGCATTCTATTCAGTTATTGAATCGCAATAAGAGATGTTGGTAAGCGGGCTGGCTGCTCCATACAAAAACCAATACAATACAAACAGACCGCGTTTGTATACGTACAAATGTGTGTGTTGATGGCTTAGGGTTAACTGCATAACGAAGTAGGTAACTTACGCTTTGACGTTATACTTTAGCTAATATTGTAATAATAAATATCTAATATATACGTTTATTTAGAATGATTGTTATTATAAGACAGTATTAAATCTAGTTAAGTTACCGTGCCACATTAAAGGTTTCGCGGGTTGTCATTGCTTTTTTGTCTATTTAAAATGTGGAATAAATTTAAATATGCAACTTCATAAATTCCAAAAACGTCCAAATGTTGAACTAATGATTTTGACAATACATTGTGTAAAATGTTAAAACCGGAAGAAATAAATTGATTGTGTAATGAAAAACTAATAGTTTAAAGGTAATGAATGATTACGCAATAAGAAATAAACAATTTTACCCTTTAAAAGTTCAGCCCCCTTACCACCATTTCTTATTGTGATTCAATAACTGAATAGATTGCTTTTTCATACCAATGAATAAGCGACTCTATTTCAAATGGAATAGAGTCGCTTATTCATTAGTATGAATAAGCAATCTATTCTGTTATTCAATCGCAATAAGAGATCGCCTTATGAGATCGGCAGGCAATGGCCATGCTGTACTTAGTACTACTTATACTGTGCCAAAGTATTTGTTTTCTCTCTATGTGATATCTACGAAAGTAGACATTCGTTACGAAAGTAGTCGTCTAGGTAAGTTCTGTGCTAACGTGCCTTTTGGGGCGGAAAAGTCAATTTTACAAAAAAAGCCAATTTTATAAAGTGACAATTTTACCCTTAGTCAGCACGTTGGCTCTTTTCAATCTTTTCACGTCACTGAACGTATATCTCAGACTCGGCTGCAAGACGATTGGGATGAACTGACTGCATGACCGCACTGCATGTAATTTGCTCTATCTCACAATCTCTTCTGTAATTGTAGGCATGTTTAGGTACTCATGGATTTCAGAGTTTGTTGAGAACCAGAGGACGTTACAAATAATTCTGGAGATATTGTTTTGCGCTCGCTGAATGCATGATATGTTATACTCGATCTTCATCAACTTATGATTGTGTGAACTGTTTGCACAAACTAGTTTTCGCAAGCATATGTTGGTGCCGTGTGGAACGGCTTTTAGGTTTGCTTGCGGAACCCCATAGCCAAACCTAGATTAGTTTCAATACATTTTTATTAGTATTTACACAATTTGCGGACGATTTTCGTTCTTCGTAGTATTCCTGGATTTACTTACATTATAATATTATGTATCCTCTTTATATCCGAATGACTTTCAGTATCGTGCTTGAGTGATTAAATATTAATGTGACATGAAGTAGGGAATAATGATAATATTGCGGGTACTTTTTTTTTAATACATCGTCGGGTGGCAGATAGTCAATAATAGTCATACTGTTCGCCTGAAGAACAATTCTCGTAATTAAAATATAGTCAAAATTCAGTTTCGATCTACTCTGGATTGAACATAATTATGTAAAATTTGGTATCACAATAATGAAACTACAAAGTTTATTTTAAGTGAGATTGAATCAGAATATAACCTAGAACCACAGTTTATGTCTAGAACTAAACAAACTAAGAATGTGTTGTTAACTTGTTACCAACAATATGAATTGATATCTAAGAACTTAATGAATGAAATTAAGTACCTATATGGTTTTTAGTCAATTCAATTTTGGGGTGTAAGTGGTTCATCAACATCTTTGAACCAAAGCCAACTTCACCTGCACGCGGTGCACCCTGCTGACTGACAAACGAAGCTCTGGCGAAAAGAGAGCTAGGGATCATAATTGTAAGCTACCGGACTGGGGAATGTGCACCCACCTCACAGAATACCGCAGCCAAATAACAATTTGTTGTGTTCCTGCGAGTGAGTGAGGTAACCAGAAAGGAAGGAGATGCTGTGTTGGCAGCGGGGGTGGCGGCGCGCGACCGATGTTAATATGGCTACGGTAACCGCTTCACATCAGGCGGGCCGTATGCTTGACTGCCACTCGACGCAGTATAAAAAAAATCACAATTCAATCTCGATTCGGTCAACTTTCATTCTGCAATCGCAATATAATTACAAGAATTGGCCTTCTGGTGTTAGAATTGCAATATAGATCAATTGCACCCCCCCCCCCCCCCCCCTCTTCTTTTGCTGCGGTTATCTGTGCGGTGGAGGTATTTCTCCCTGTTGGATAGTTTATAAGCGGTTCAATTCACGCATCGTATCAAATAGGTATATTATATTTTGTCTCACAAAATATTTGTTCCACCTTATGCTGAATATGTGAAAGTAAAAATCAATGTGTTTATTCGTAGTACAAGTACAAATAGAACATCTTAATTTGGGATCACCGTGAAATACGTGCATGTCTTTGTTGAAAACTTCATCCCAAAATATTAAAAAAAAGTTTTATAACATGCTAGTATGTTATAAAACTGTTATAAAACTTTATACCCGGCCCGGTACGTGCTTCGCTACGTATAAAGTGGAATAATAAAAAAAAAATTGGAACACCAAATTCATTTATTCAAACAAAAAAATATTTTATTAATTGCTAGCTATTTTAAAACTTAATCCAAAATATTGGGATAAACAATATTTTTTGTTTTTCCATTTTGAGCATGAATAAACAAACTGCTGGGGGTACCGACTCTGGAACAGGCAACATAAAGTCGAAGCACGTCCAAAATGAAATGACCGCATGAATGACATAACAACATGCTTGTACTGTCAACACTGAAAAAAGTTTCAATTTGACAGCACAACCCCCATCTGAAAAAAGTTTCAATTTGACAGCAAAATTCCCATTAACAAAATGATCCGCCATTTATTGAATTCATTTGTTACAAAAAATGTGATAAATGTGAAAACCGCTCTACCGATTTTGTGCAAACATCACCTAAACCATCTACTAAATAGTCCGAATAAACCCTAAATATTTGGTTTGGATAGGTGAGCCCGTTCTTGAGTTATAAAATTACAACGAAAAGTGACATTGATTTTTATATATATAGATAAACAATCACATAAAATTAAACACCTACTGTCGCACCGCTCGCCATCGACAGGGAATTCATCCTCACACATTGGACTAATTAAGGCTTAAGTGGTCTTACGGTTCGTACTGTGCGGTTCCACAGAAGTTTTCTCCTGCGTACTAATAAATATTTACATAATAAACTGCCTGTCAAGGTTTTCAACATTAGAAGAGGTTTTTATATGGTCGGCAACACGCGTGTGATGCCCCTGGTGTTACAGGCGTTCATAGGCTACGATAACTGCTTTTCATCAGGCGGGTCGTATGCTTGTTTGTCACTTTAGTGGTATAAAAAAACAGTCGTAAAACAAAATCTTTTCATCCAAATTTCATATTTTTTTAATGCTTGCTTCTAACGCATGATTCATGCTTCCTCAACGAGTGCTTCGCAACACTCTTTTAGTAATTTAATTTACTTAGAATAATCCATCAGTCAGCCAATGTTCGATCAGCAATATTATTATTGTATCATAAGTAGGTACGCAACACTAGAATTATGTAAAATATCTCAAGAATGATTGATTTCTGCATATACATATGTGTATACAAAGTTGTTACATTTATGACTATACTATACCCTTTTACAAGGTTACTTATTATATAAGCTTTAATTCCAGATGGCCCTGTATAATATGCTATGCTACAATCACAGAAACCAATCCTAGTAGACTAGTGTTTGACATGATTTCTAATTTGTGCTCATAGGTATCCAAAAACTTGTACATATGGTATGTTTAAAGAAATTTACAATAAAATCACAGACGGAAAGTAATAGATTGTGTTAGAAAAAAATAAATAACTGGTTACTGGATTATGAACTCTAAAGTAGGTGTAAATTTTTTAGACACGGAACTAACATAATTGTAATTAATATTAGTAGTCATGGACTTACGTAATATAAATTAATATTAATCTAAATATTATTTATCTATAAATATGTAGTTTAAGTACGCTGTCTCCAAATAAATCAAGTTTCTAGATACTCCAATGAAAGTTAGAAATTATTTTTTATTATAGTGTGTAATAATCACAATATCAAAGTGCAGTCTAGCAAACTGCAAATTTGGACATAAGTACTTACACTTGTTTGTGTTTTTGCATGTTACTTATTGTATTTGCATGACACTGTACATATTGGCAAAATATGTATGTACTGCTCAAGAAATTATTTTGTTATCTTTATTAACACAAATTAACTATGTATTTCAAATTATAAAATATTCAAATTATGTGTTTTATGCAAATAAATATTTACCATAAATTATAATCAGAGTCAGAGCTGTCGAGTTATTCCAAAATGTCGCGTGGAACTGCAATAAAAATGCACTATCGGTTTTGTTGTTCAGTTATTGACTCGGCAAATCCCTGACGCTGGGACGATGAAATTATATAAAACTCACAGACATTAATGTCTGTGACAAAACTTGATAATGGCGGAATAATATTCCATATATCAGTGGTTGCCAAAACGAAACAAAGAAGAAGAACAAATTGTCTGCAATGTCTGCTGTCAAAAAAAAGTTTCCTTTTGTTTGCGAGTGAAAAATTTGGTGAAAAATTGTTTATCTTTTTTCGTTCACAATTATTTTCATTTTCCTTTCCGTTAATTCATCGAAAGTGTCCAGCGTTTATTTTTGCAATTATTACTTTTAATGGATATTCATCATGGAGCTGAATAAATTAAATAATATTGATTTACGTGCTTGTCGTGTGTGCCTCAATACCAAATTTTCTGATGGAATTGTGTTGGACATTAATAGCGAGTGGTTGCGAGTATTCGAATACTGTGTAGGTTTAACAGTAAGTCCACTTCATACTTATAATTTTATTAATTTAATCTCATACTAGTTTACTAGAAGCCAATAATTATTTATCCATTAAAAATATATTAATCACACAAGCCATTAATATTTTTATTTTTATTTTTAACATTTTCATAATATACCTTTAATTTTTTTTATTATTTGTAGATTGCCAGTGATGAAGTATCAAGGAGGTTGTGTATGAGTTGTGCCCAAGTTTTGACAAATTATGCTGAATTTAAAAAACAATGTTACAAATCGAATAAAGTCTGGAAATCACTTAAGCTTGAGTCGGTGAGTTATAAAGACTATTGCACAATACCTAAATGTTGATTTAACACCGGCAGACACAACATATACCATAACCAAATTAAAAGTTTTAGAAATCTAGAGGGTCATTATGTTCCTGCGTGTGAGTTAGGTTACCAGAATGGAATAAGTCGCTCGGATGTAGGCTATTTTTGCCACGTGTTAATGGTGTACAAGAGATACTTTATGTTGCAAGCGTATATAGGCTATTGGTAATGCATATTTACATCAGGCTGATCATATTCATATTTGCCACTCGACTCAAAGAAAATGTTTACAATTATAACTTACAATTTTCTTGTCAATAATAGATATTTGTTCTCAGAAATACAACCTAGGAAGTGAAATTAAAATAGAAAAGTTAAGTAAAGACATACATCCATCTACATCAACCCATGGTAATAGTATGATTGCGGAAACTGAAAATGTTGGTGTTAAAATAGAGAAAGATGACTTTAATAAGGACAATGAATGTATAAATATTGAGTATCTCGATAATTACTGTGATGAAATTAATGATGAAACAAGTAACAATGAATTGGCACTGAAACTACAATCCGAACTTGATACATTAACTAAACCGATTGTGAAAAGAAGAAGGAAAAAAAGGAAAACAAAAGAATGTTACAAAAGCAAATTAATAAAACCAAATTTGCCAGTATCTTCAGTCCATTGTTGTGGTAAGTCAATAATTTTTGGTGTAAGCACAGAATAAGAATACCTAGTCTGTATGTGGCTCACCAATATCTTTGATGTCAAAGCCACCTAAATTATATTTTACTCCCTGCCGTGCATCGGAGGGCATGTTAAGCCGTCGGTCCCGGCTGTTATCATTAGATCGCAGTCGTTAAGCCAAGTCAGTGGCCTTAGGGCGGCTTGAAAACACTGGCCTCCACCAACCCGCAGTTGAGCAGCGTGGTGGAGTATGCTCTAAACCCCTTCGATTGAGGGGAGAGCCATATCCCAACAGTGGGATGATTATGGGTTGATGCTGATATACTCCCTGCCAGGTAACAATCTAGGTTATGGCAAAAGTGAGCTACTGCTTGTCAAGCTCAACTGGGGAAGTACCTCCACCTCACAGAAGACCTCGGCCAAATAACAATACCTCTATTGTTGTATTTCTGCCGGCTGTGAGTGTGTGAGGTTGCCAGACATAAATAAATACTGCAGTGTAGGTGTCAGAGTGCGAATAAAAACTGTTCTATTATTAGCATCTGTAGGCTGCAGTAATAGCTTTACATCAGGCGTGCCATGTATTTTATTGCCTAGTGTTAGGTGTGGTAAAAATATACAGTCAACACAGAAAATCTGAATCAGCCTGTGAGTTGTACACCAAGGTGCATTTTGCTCAGTGCACTGGTTTCGACGGATTTTTATCTACCTAATTTCTGTTGTCAAATATAGTCTCATGATATAAAGTAAACTTACTTTTAAGGTTTGTGTGAAACACAATCGGCAGACGTTGATTTTATAAACAAACACATAAAAGAACATGAAAATAATGACGAACTAAATTGTAAATTATGTGAATTCGAAGGAAGGGACTTTGCTGATATGGTTTCACATAGGTAAGAACTATTGTTTATATACTTAAGGCTTAAGGTTAAGAGTGAGTTTATCTGGGGTAATCATGGAGATGCTCTAATTTTATTTTAATGGTATTGTTACTGCAAGGTAATGGAGTTTATATGAGATACACATAAGACTGACACTTTTTATGCCGGAAATAGCATTCCTGCATGTCTATGAGTGTGGACAAAAATAGCAGTATTTAATTAGGAGCTTCAACTTGGAAGTATATTTATAGGAGATTAGCCAAATTACAATTCCTTAGACTCAAGACTGCGAATAAAGGTCACATTAAGTTTTGATACATGGTACTATTGTATGTGTATAAATGGATATGACTTTGATTGAATGAGCTTTACAAGTCCGTATCTGAAATGGCAGCAATTTTGTAAAAAAATGCTTTTGTTTAAAAGTCCGTATCCGAAATGGCAGCGATTTTGTAAAAAAAATGCTTTTGTAAAAAAACTTCTACGTTATTTGCATGCTCTTATGAAAACATTTTGTAAACCTTATGTAAATACCTAAAATTAAATTCTTTAACCTTAACTGGTCTACTATATCGCGTTGCGTTCGCATTTATTTCCTACCTTTACATTTTGCGATATTTTTACCTGTGGTGTATATTTTGATTAATAGAAAAGCTATGCTTCCCAGTTGGTGACGTTAGATGAAATAAATTATTATGCAATATACATCGCGGCAAACATGTATTACGATGGGGTGTAAGTGGTTTATCAACATCTTTGAACCAAAGCCAACTTCACCTGCACGTGGTGCACCCTGCTGACTGACAAACGAAGCTCTGGCGAAAAGAGAGGTAGGGAGCGTAATTGTAAGCTACCCGACTGTTGAATGTACCTCCACCTCACAGAATACCGCAGCCAAATAACAATTCCCTTGAGGGTTATTGTGTTCCTGCGAGTGAGTGAGGTCACCAGAAAAGAAGGAGATTCTGCGTTGGCAGCGGGGGTGGCAGCGCGCAAGTGATATATTATGTTGCGAGCGTTAATACGGTTACGGTACCCGTTTCACATCAGGCGGGCCGTATGCTTGTTTCTCACCGACGTAGTATAAAAAAAAAATACTAAATTTTTATTTTAAATTAAGAAAATAAAATGGCATTTTTACATTGGGTACGCACATTTTTGAGAATGGCATTCTGGTAACGCCTAGACGAAGATCTTGCTTTTAAAGATAAACGTGTCGAAGGTTAAACTTTCGCTTTTGCTATTACAGATTTTTTCAAGAATGGTTTTGAAAAAGGCTGCGTTACGCCTTAATATTAAATTTAGAAGAAAGCGCGACTTCTTTTTCGCGGTAAAATGCATTATAGTCAATTAAGATGCAATTTTTCATGACGCAAAACAATCAGTAAAACTTTCTTTGTATTTTTATTTTAGCTTTGTCTATTTTCCAATTCTTTGATTTTCTTTACTTTTATTTGCATTCATGTTTTGGGGACTTTCTTTTCCCATGGTATTTTCTCAATAAATTCAATCATGAGAACTTAACCACACGGTTTTATTATGGATCTTTAACTACAAACCTTTGAATTCGAATAGGATTCCTGAAGGGAAAAAGTTGAGCAATTTTTTTTTACAAAATCGGCGTAATTTCAGATACGGACTCTTAACATATGTATGTAAGAATTTCATACTTAAAGTACCTATGACGGATTGTTCCAGATATAGTCATTATCCAAAATATGTCAAAACTAGCATCAGATGTCATATATGCAATAGGTCGTGTATGCATGTTATGATTCTGCAGTTTCACTACAGATCAGTGCATTTAGGAAAATCAGGCGGTTGGTGCTCAGTTTGTAATAAGATATTTAACGTATATAAATACTGGAGAAACCACGAAAGACTTCATAAGGAGGATACAAAGAAATACATTTGCGACCACTGTGGTCGACAGTAAGTATTAAATTTTAGCCTTAAATCGTGACAAAGAATTTTTTTTTTATATACTACGTTGGGTGGCAGACAAGCATACGGCTCGCCTGATGTGAAGCGGTTACCGTAGCCATATTAACGCTCGCAACATAAAATATCGCTCACGCGCCGTCACCCCCGCTGCCAACGCAGCATCTCCTTCCTTTCTGATGACGTCACTCACTCGCAGGAACACAACAAACCTCAAGGGAACCATTATTTAGCTGCGGTATTCTGTGAGGTGGAGGCACATTCCCCGGTCGGGTAGCTTACAATGACGCTCCCTACCTCTCTTTTCGCCAGAGCTTCGTTTGTCAGTCAGCAGGGTGCAACGCGTGCATAAAAATTTGGCTTTGGTTCAAAGATGTTGATGAACCACTTACACCCCCGAATTTAGAATTTATTAATTAGCATTGGTTTTTGTTTCAATCAAGAAAAATGAAATATCATGGTACAAGGATCGTAAATATATATAGTCAGCTGTGGTGTGTGTGCAGTGTTGTGTCAGTTTCGCTGACGCTGATCAATGTTTATTATCGCAACGGCCACGATTCATGATACAACCTTTACAAGTTACTACTTTTTATAAAAGGGGGGCAAAGGAGCATGTGAGTCACCTGATGGTAAGCATCTCCACGGCCCATGGACATCAGTAATACCAAAATATCACTGATCTGTTGCCAGCCTTTTTTATGGAAATTTAAGCTCTTGAAGACTCCTAAGTCGTGTTTGTTTGGGAACACCGCTGAGGGAAGTTGTTTCCTCAATTTCACCGTCTGTAGTAGAAAATGTATTAAAACCCGTACTGCGGTATACGGCAATTCATCAAGGTAACCAATGTAATTTGTGGAATAATCTGTGTCATCATTCCACAAGTCCCATGATGTGTTTTCTTTCAGCTATTTGTTCAGGCATGCGATAGAGGCCCACATGCGCGATATTTCAGACGTGAGACCACATATTTGCGACATCTGTGGAAAACGATTTAAACGAAACAGGAATATGATGGTAAGATATTGTCATACTTAATTTGCGTATGTCCGTATTTGCTGCATTTTGGACTAATTGTACCCGTATAGTATTTTTACTACGTTCCTTCTCTTTTGTCTAGAACAGTGTTTTTCAAACTTTTTCGTGACGCGACCCCCTTAGTATGTAGAAAATTTTTACCCTCCCAGATTCCTAACCTGTATATATTTTATCTAATCTCATACTTACTGAAATTTAGAAATTAAAAAACTAAACACAGAATCTTTATGTCAGTCTTTTACGCACAAGACATCAAAATAAATTTAAAAAGTTACTTTTCGATACAGCTCTTTATGGACAACTGTATCGAAAAATAACTTTTTTTTTTCCATTTCAATCCAGCTTCAGCCATATTCAGGTATATTAAGGAGGTTGCAATGCAATGCATTGCAACTTTGCAAAAAATTTCTACATAATTTGCAAATGCGGCACCGCGCGGCGCGTCTCGCAAGCGCACCACGCATGCTCGATCTGCAAATGCATTTATAAGTAAGAAATAAAGCTGTTAAATTAACGTCATGGTTTTATTTAAAATATTATTATCATCTATTACATGAGATTAGATAAAGTAGTGTATTAAACTGCACATAATTAGGTCTTAAAATACTCGTGTGATGCTATTATGAAATTCGCCTTTGGCTCATTTGATAAACTCACACTCTTATTTTAAGAACCTTTATTATGCAACAGTTTCATAAACTACTATTATTAAATTACAAATATCAAATCCGTACATTTTTATTTATTTTCATTGATCGGTTATCGGTTAATATAATAAATGATGAAGTATCTATCACAACCGTCGATTTCGTTCCAAATTGAAATTTTTCTTAATAAAAATATATTTTTGAACGCTCTTGTTCACAGCCTATGAGGTCGCGACCCACACTTTGAAAAACACTAGTCTCTAGACTAATGTATTTGAATATTTGATTTCTGTCTTCTAAGACAGAAATTTAATATGCAATGTAACTAGATTTTTCCGTCTGAATTGGAATATATACTCAAATACAGTGTAGTATGTATTCTGGAAAATGAAGGGAAATATTTGAGCCCTTAAAAAAACATCTAAATCGGCTTCAGTTTATGCCAGGGGTTCCCAAAATGTGCGCCGCGGCGCCCTGGTGCGCCGTAGAAAGTAAAGAGGGGCGCCGTGAGTCGATACTTTATCATTATAAGAAACCACAAATATTCGCGTTCGTGTTCAATTCTTTTATAATGAAAAAGAAACTAAATTTCATATGGTAGATGTTTTAATTTTTGTTCCTATCTAGGTACCTAACTACTATTATTGTAGCTACCTATTTCTTTCGACTGTATTTTTTTCAAATAGCTAGGCTAGGGAAGGGCGCCGTTTTAAAATACTAAATTTATAACTGTGCCGCGGGCAGAAAAAGTTTGGGAACCCCTGGTTTAAGCGATAGGGCCCTAGGTCTTCATTGACCCCTGATCGCTTAAGTTGAACAACCACTGATCCAAAGTCATAAATCATTATTTACTTACAGTTGCACATTTCCACCGCGCATGTGTCGGAACCAATCAAGTGCAATCATTGTAATAAAACATTCAAAAACAAGATAAACCTAGAGCACCATATGAAGACCATTTCAAAGAACAAAGACTTTATTTGTGAAGTCTGCTCTAGATCATACCCAACTAGATCAGATTTGAAGAGCCATATGATTTGGCACGCCTATGAAAGACCTTACGCTTGTGAACTGTGCGACAAGGCGTACAAAGCTAAATGTCAATTAAAAGTGCATATGCGGCGTCATACGGGGATTTTACCCTTCAAGTGCGATTACTGTCAGCGATGTTTTGCTACGTCCAGGCAGAAGCGGGTACATACAAGTGTCCACACTGGTGTACGTGCACATAAATGTTTGTATTGCGAAAGAAGTTTTCATGGGAAAAAGTTGTTAGTTGAACACTGTTTAGCGAGACATCAAACCAATGTTGCGTCGGGTAAAGATGTTTGTGATAAATAAATAATAATATGATAGTGATTTTTGTAACGATCGATCAAAGTTTATTGTTTTCTTTACTGATCAATGATGATAATGCGTTTAGAAGATTTGATTTTCTGTTTAAAGTGCCAGCGTAAGTGGTGAATAATTTTATTATAAATAAATGAATAAATAAAATTGTCAGACAAGTTACACAGCGCCATCTAGCCCCAAAGTAAGCGAAGCTTGTGGTATGGGACTAGACAACTGATAAACATACGTATTTTTTTTGTAAATACATACTTATGATACATAGAAAACACCCAGACTAGGACAAACAAACATGCACACAAATGTTTGTCCTATGTGGGAATCGAACCCACGAGCGTAGGTGTCGAAGCCGCGTCATTGACCGCTACGCCATCGAGCTCGTCAATTATGCGTGAATACATCTTTAAAATTGCTTACATAAGGAGGCAATTCAAAAAAACGAATGATAAATAAATCGGGGGATACAGTTTGGTGTTGCAACTACATATCTATCATCGCCATTCAAAATTCAATCCGACCACTGGATAGATGAATGATCAAAGAATTTATTACGCTAAGTAAGGACCATAGTCCTTACTCCATGACCATGTTCCATAGAACATCGCGTGCGGGGGATGAGGAAACGCTGCCATTTTGAGATAACTTTAGTGCATGTAATGTATTCACGTACAACACACGGCCGTGTCCATGACACATCCACACTCCATTTTATTAATTGAAACTGTTTAAAAAAAATCGGGTAGGGCTGTGTTGGCACACGGCCGGAAACGTCTATATCAGCGATCTCCGCGCTATAACACGCGAGTCCTGAGTTATATGAATACAAAACAAGCGAGAATGTCAGTTACCGTTATTCTACGTAATGCCCCTCCTCCACCGCCCCGCCCAGCCCCGATGTTAACTTAAGGTCTTAGCAGCGAGCTGACCATATACGCTAAATAATGACACGTGATTCATGTTTCTAAGTTTTGTAATTGTTGAGGTAAAACTATATAGATCAATTCGTTACAGTCCACTTTTCCGGATTGGAGTGATTTTAAAGACGTTTCACGTCAAAAAGACTTATTGAAATAATACCTACCCTATGTCACTCTCGTATGTCGTCGACTGTGCAAATACGTATATTGAACTTCTTCGGGTATATTACCCGAAAAGAAAATTCTATGGACCGTGGTGTAGTCCAAGGCAAGGTGGAAGGCAAGAGACCCCTCGGCCGCTCTCCAACCAGATGGGGAGATTTAATTAAGTCTCTCACAAAATCCTCCATGTCCGAAGGCTCCCACAATGCCTCCAACAGAACCAAATGGAGAAATATAACAGGAGCCGCCATTCGTAGTGACCTGCCCATGATCACAACCACTCTGCCAACGGTGTCCGACTGAGAAGAATGTCACTCTCGAAGCTGAAACAAATCTAATAACACAGCTATACAGCCGTATAGAGTGCCAAAGAAATTCACATGCATACGAGTATATACACTCGAACACAATCTCCCTTCTATCGGTCGGGAATAGTACAAATCACAATCAGCAACTCGTAGCAAATCATGACGTCAATAACAAGGTCGGCATTAGTAACGATCAGACTATTTTATTTTTAGAATCGAGATCCCCGAATATTATATTGAAACGAGAAATCTTTAAATTTGAGACTGACACAAGGAATTTCAATTTCAGGGCGGTAGACCGCCTATTTTGCTCACTGTACAAATATTCATAAATTTCATTATTGCTTCCATAATTTTGCGATAAATAAAACTGTGGTGGCGGTCTCAAAATATATCTGTTTACTATACATTTTTTCATTTCGAAATTAGTTGTAAAGCTAATGAATAAAAATGAATAAAGGCGCTACTTACACTGTCACTCTGCGATTTGTGTCTTGCGTTTTTTGTACCGTATGCGGAATCTGTCATAGTAAGTTGTTATCCGCATGCGGATTTTTTAAATATGATAAATCCATTCATTGCTCATCCCATGACCCCCTTAAAATGGCAGCCAGGTGGTGTCATTATAATATATTGACGCACTCCTAATGATGTCTCGTTTATGAATATTAGCTAATAGATATTGTAATAATTATAGTAACTTCAGTTTTTTAGTGAAAAGATCACATTAAGCAAATAAATGGTTTTGAAATGTGTTAGGGATGGGTTGGTACATCGTATAACCGTCGTATGGTGGCATGCTACATTACTAATCACCATTATATACTAGGGGGCGTCAAGTGCATTAGCGATTCCCCATGACACCCGTGGTGCCATTTTCTAGGTATCATAGGGTCATGTAGGCACACAGAACTAATAATTGTTATTAGTTCTGTGTGTAGGTAGGCATGACTCAAAAAGCGTTCAGTATTAAGTACTTGCCCCTTACCACCATCTCTTATTGCGATTCAATAACTGAATGAATAAGCGACTCTATTTCAAATAGAAAATAGAGTCGCTTATTAATTGGCATAGCTGGGCACCGTTAACCAAATAGTTAACTTCGTTAATCGCTAATCCGTTACTGAAAAAGTTAACTTCGTTAAAAGTTAAAGCGTTACATTTCAGAAAATTTAACGGAAGTTAACGTTAAACGTTAATCCGTTAACACGTGATAAAAATTGCGTCTTCTGATAAAAACTGTTAGTTCTAGAAGTTAACAGGACCCACAACTATCGACAACATGTAAAGTTTGAAATAAAAAAAAATACTATGCATTGGGCCACTTTTGCTTGAGGTACTTTGCTTGAGTTGCTTTGATTATTGATTCTGCAGGTGCCGACGCTATCATCATTTTTATCGGAACGAGCGAATCTCATTTTGCTTGCCCTAGTTTGACCCCACCTCAAATTGTATGCACTTTCTTATGTGTTGTTTGAGATTGTTGAGGCTCGATATATGAGCTTTTATTTTTCTTTGTTTATGTAAGCATAGCTTACACTCAAAAAATATTTGTTCTCCCGATCTGGATACAAGATTAATATAGTCACTCAAATGTGGCCACGGATTTTCGTCTGAGTGGAATTCGAGTCCAATTCCATGATATTATGGTTTTATTTCGCACAGAACACTCTTTCTTTATAAATACACACACTGTACAGACGCAAACTATTACTGTGAATACACAAATTATTGCTAGATTAACGATTAACGGACTTAAGGAAATTTAACGAAAGTTAACGAGTTCGTTAAAATATTTTTAAGTTAACTTAAAAGTTAATCCGTTACTCGAAATGTTAACTTCGTTAATTAACGGTTAACGGATTAACGAGTTAATGCCCAGCTATGTTAATTGGTATGAATAAGCAATCTATTCAATTATTGAATCGCAGGTGGTAAGGGGGCTGGTATTATTTCTTATTCCAATCCTGTAGTATTTTTATTTTTCGAAATTTTCTATGTAACTTTCATCTATGTATTTAACTCAAGTCCTTCGGTAGAGAGAGACTTGTATCGCAGTACTGGGACGAATATGAATCGATGTCGAAGTTTATGTAGGTATATTTAGGTTATATTGGTTATATACAACTGAGTTACCACAACTTCAGTAGCGTAACTTTTGTTTGATTGTTTACAAAATAATGAATATTCGTTTCGCTGATTTAAAACTTTTCCTAAACAGTGGTATTTTTGATTTATTTATTGGTGATTCTGCAGATATTCAATCGGTTAACTACGGGTAATTTTTGTTTTTGTGTAGATTACAACTTGTGTAAATGAATGAATTAAAACATGTTAAATTGTATCATTGTTGTTTCATTTTACTATTAATGTTAGTATGTGCGTTGAGTTCACACGCAGCCGTAATTTTACCCCCGGGACTACAATGGACTTCACTGTTCATTGTCTTTTTTTGGCAGTCGCCGCTGTTAATCCTGGCTACACAGGAGACACTGGTGTGTATTTATTATTATTATTATTTATATGTGTCTCGAGTTAATGACGTGTAAACTTCTGTTTAAGTGTGTGTACTTCTGTTTAAGTTTGTGATAAAAATCTTCGGTTAAATTGGCAGAGCGTTTCCGTTCCTACCGCTAAACTTATTACTATTAACAAGTTCAAGGTGATGTTAGAATTTCGCAATCAAAAAATCCGATGGAAATCGGCTTTAACTTACGCGGTAGGGGCCCTGTACGTGGTGCACCCTGCCTCCAATCAGAAGTCACCTTTACGGTACCAACCAAAATTAGTTAATTGATTCAGGTGTTATTTTGCGGAAGTCAAATTTACAGGCAATTTGATCTACACTACTTTGCGTGCGGAATTGGTGGCGGAAGCACGCAAAGTAGTGTAGATCAAATTGCCTGCCAACCAAAATTTCCTGCTCGTGTCACGTTACGTGTGTAAAGTGAGGTTACCGCCGTACCAGGGGCAACAAAGACTAACGCACAGCAGAACAAGGTCCTTTTAGCATCTTTTGGTAAAGGAAACGGAACCCTAAAGAGCCACCCCCATTTCCCCTCCATTACCGTTAACGTAGACTCATCACAGAACGAATTGCCCGCCGGCTGCTGGTGCGAGATTAGAGTAATTAAGGCGAATTTCATAAAAAAAATGCTCCTATTTATTTGTCAAGTTAACCATAAAATTGGTTGTGCCTTAAAGAAAGTTTACACTCGAGACTAAATTCGCTTTCACATTCAAGATAGTGTGATGAAAGTGAATCTAAGCTCTGCGGATTTAGAGTAGTAATGATTTATACATATTCTTATATTTAATTTGTGTGACGTTTCTAAGTGCTTTATAAAGTCCAAGGAATAAAGATATTTTGAATTTTGAACTTTTTGAATTTTGAAATCGCTTTATATAATTTAACAAAAAAAAAAACCGACTCCAAACATTTATCTTAGTATAAGTAAGAATCTGGTGGAAGGCATTGGGAAAGGCTTATATCTAACAGTGGGTAATTACAGCTGATGATAATGATGAAAAAGTATGGGACTAATCAAGAAGTAAAGGTACCTACTCTTTCAAATATTTTTTTTTTTCATATCGGTTTATAAATCGGAGCAGGTAATTAAGAAGAAACATTTAAAAAAAATACAGCCGAATTGAGAACCTCCTCCTTTTTTGGAGTCTGTTAAATACAGGAGAGAACAACTACTAATATTTTAGAAGTAATTTTTGCAAAACGAGTCTGCTTACGTAGCATCGTCTCGCTCGGTCCAGGGGTCTGGAAAATTTGGATAGGTGACACGAACGCTAGTACCTTAATTTACTTACACGATGGAAGTTACCAGGTATATTATGAGATTATTTTTTCAGAGCTTAACGTATATGAACTCTGGCATTTGATGGGAATCTATGGATTTTACGGCACGCACGGGAGAAAAGAAGGTCCTTTTCTCCCGGCATGATGGATCGCATGGCCATAAAATCCGGCATGAGGGATTGAACAAAACATGGGCAGCAGACTTGATGACTTCACTTAACGACTGTTGTCATTAGTAACAACAGCCGGGACCGACGGCTTAATAATAAGTAATAGACGGAGGAGCTCGAGATAAATAAACCCATCCATGGACAGGCTGCGGCCGATGTTGCTTAACTTGCGTATTCGATTAGATTGATACGCGCAACGTGGCCATAGAGCTTATACTTCATCTCGGGTACTTGTACCGAACTGCCGGATTATACTCGATGTTTTTACCTATAGATGCAGTCTATCGGCCTCCATTGTGGCAAGCATGGTAATTGCCCGACCTTGACTGTCTCGCGCCATTTACCTTCGCAGGAAGACTTTAGCACTAATCAATAAGTACAATAATTATTTTGTTTGTTTTAGATTAAAAGCCTTTCTGTGTGTTCACGTTCTTTCCATTTCTTTGCGTACTGCATTTATGTACCTACATGTGTAGGTGTTGGCACACCCCGGCCACTCCTTACAAATGTCCCTTCGTTCACTATTACACAAATAATGATGGCTGCACAGAGCGAGAAAGAGCGTGTGTGCGTGCGGCGCCATACAAACTGTTCCAGGTTCGTCTCAGAGGGGAGGTGAGGTCGACATGAGAGAGCGGTAGAGAGTGGCCATACCGTAGGTACGTAGTACATGGTAGTACTATTACTTATACTGTGGTATTGGCAAGCACCATGTCTTACTGCCATGATGTTCGCCTATGACCCGTCTATATATAAAATGTCACTCATTACACTGAGATCACTGCCTGCCAAGCGTAATGATTATAGAAAAACCCCTAAAAAAATTATTGAAGTCCATGGGGGAGGCCTATGTTTACCTTGAGGCGCCTTTTGACATAGGTGTAGTAAATGATGATGACATAAACTCTTAAGGGCCGAAACACATAACCGCGTTGCGGCACCGCACCGCCAAAATCAGCAGTGCCGCCCGCCGTAACGCAGAATTTAGCGGCACACTGCGCCGCACATAATGTACAAAAAGTAACATAAAGTAAGCATTTAATCAAACTTTAACGTTAACGAAATGTAACATTTTTGATTATTTTTCTTACATACATTCAACAACATTAAAAAAACACAAAAAAATGGTGCCATGTATGGCAACGCTTTGTTTCGCGGCGCGACGCGCCCGCGTATATTTTTCGGTCCTAAGAGATCGGTTTGGCATTTTCACAAATTATTGCTTTTGCATAAAATCTAATGAAAGAAAATTATCTAAGTAAACACAAGTAAATCTGAGTGCTTAGTGCGACTTATTTGTTTGCGTTCGGTCATGACAACGTAAACAAACCGACCAAATAGAGAAGAACTCTTATGTTGTGAATTTATAAAACGCGTGTTACATATAAAAATTATGTGGCGTACTTGCTCACAATTCACAATATGAAACTTATTCTCAATTTGGTCAGCTTGTAAACGTTGACACTTTCGAATGTGACTAAAGAATTTGCACTAAGCACTTATAGTTAAATATTTTGCGGTCACATAACGCTTCAGACCCACCGTACCCCTGATCGTACCTCTAGTGGTACGGTGGGTCTTTAAATATTAAACCATACCCCTGAATAAATCTCCGTAGTGCTGTGCCGAGTGACGTACCAGGCAGACAGACAGAAGGGAGTATTATTATTATTTCCAACGGGGACGCCGGTTGTCGGGCGGGTGATCAGCCTTACCTGGGGCCATTTCACCCATTTCCCCTGGTCCTCCCTTTTGGGGGAGGATATGGGTTTATCTGGCAATCACGGCGTTCCGTCGAACCCACCTGTTTCCTTGCAAAACCTTACGATCTGTTCCACCTTCAGGTCTTCCAGGTCAGGACAGAAGGGAGTAAAGGAATAACAGTTTTTTTTTTATTTACTTAAACAAATAAATCTATGTACTTAGTAAAATATTTTGCGGTCGCATGGATGCGACGGCGTGTGTGTGCAATTCTGTATGCAGTCATTATTAAGTAAGTACCTAGGTAGGTACCTACATGTGATATCGTGCACATTTTATGAATTCTCAGGCTATATTGCCATTTCAGTTACAAATTGTAGGCAATTTACTCTTCTTGAACTACAAAACCGCTGAATATTCCAATATTCACAAGTAAGCGATATTGTATATTGTTCCGACTAATGAGCAATTTGACTAGTCAGGTGAGAAACTTCTAGGTGGCGTCCTTAATATCAGCCGCTCTGGCGGGCTATCGTAAAGTACCTACAATATCTCTTAATTAGCTAGCCAATTAATTAAATATAGTGTGTTGGTATTGCCTACTGTTTACTTTTACCTGCCGCTATCAAATTGCTTTACATGAAGTACTAGAATTATAACAATAAAATGGAGATCAGAAAGGCTATCTTCAATCATCATACCTCTTTTGTTCAACAACGAATATCGCCATTTTTAGGTACTTTTTTTTTATTAGTATAAAAAATATAAAAATTAAAAATAGCGATATTCGTTATGTAGTCGTCGGGTGGCAGACAAGCATACGGCCTGATGTAAAGCGGTTACCGTAGCCATATTCACGCTCGCAACATTAAATATCGCTCACTGCCAGGAACTCTGTCCTTTCAGGTAACCCCACTCACTCGCAGGAACACAACAACCCTCAAGGAAATTGTTATTTGACTGCGGTATTCTGTGAGGTGGAAGTACTTCCCCAATCGGGCAACTTATAAAATACGCAGTGCATTGCCATACTGCTCTTTTCGCCACAGCCTCGTTTATCTGTCAGCAGGGTGCACTACGTGCAGGTGAGGTTGGATTTGGTTCAAAGATGTTGATGAACCACTTACACACCAAAAGCTACTTACTAGTAGGTACAATGCAACTTGCTACGTACAAGTTCATCATCATATGTACACGACAACAAATGGAGCGCTGTGATTTGTCCGCGGTTCCTACTAAAACACATTAGTATAAGTGGGTACTAGCTAGTAATTCGCTAAGCTCCAGGGGCCCAATTCTGTAACTTTTAGTTAAGCAACACGCCATTGACACACTATCGACACACTATAGACATTATATTGCCATTGTTGCAAATTCCGTATTCTGCAAAAACTACAATGGCGGCTCAATGGTGTTTCAGTGGTGTCTCAGTAGTGTCTCAGTGGTGTCTCAGTGGAGTCTCAGTAGTGTGTCTTGACTATGGCCGTACAATAGGTTTTCAGTGTTACTTACCAAAACCTACCATCCGACCATAGATGTACACTAACATCCTAAAAATCCTATTTTACATCAATTAACTCTATTTATTAGACGCATTTTAATAATTTAAAAACGTTTTATTATCAAATGCATCAAATTTCACTACAAACATGCGTAAAAATCAATACTAATGAATATTATGACGTAATTTTTTTGTCTACGACTTTCGTAAAAAAAAAACAACTGTCAATTGTCAAAAACTATCCGGCGGGAAGCTTTATTGGAGACGTTAGCCAAATAAAGTTTTGGAATATATAATCAAATTTATAAGTGTACCTATTGCAAATTATTGAATTTTCAGGAGCATTTCGGTAATTCATCAGCATTCTAATAGTATCATTTTATCACTTACAAATTTAACAAACAATACACTTCAATCAAAGTGTAAGTGGTTCATCAAGATCTTTGAATCAAAGCCAACTTCACCTGCACGTGGTGCACCCTGCTGACTGACAAACGAAGCTCTAGCAAAAAGAGAAATAGGGAGCATAATTGTAAGCTACCCGATTGGGAAATGTACCTCCACTTCACAGAATACCGCAGCCAAATAACAATTCCCTTGAGGGTTGTTGTGTTCCTGCGAGTGAGTGAGGTCACCAGAAAGAAAGGAAGGAGATGCTGCGTTGGTACCGGGGGTAGCGGCGCGCGAGCAATATTTTATGTTGCGAAAGTTAATATGGCTACGGTAACCGCTTCACATCAGGCGGGCCGTATGCTGGTCTGCCACTTGACGTAAGTAGTATAAAAAAAAATCAACAGTAGTTTTATAAGTTGTTGTCAAGCACGATCAGAAATATTGCCAAGTTGTCAAGTAACCTTCATAGGCAAATCTTTAATTTAGGAGAGATTCCGCTCCGACATTGCTTTAACCGAAAAAAGGGAATAAGCTCATCCATTAGATCCCTTGCTTGCACCTTCCCAAGCCGAAACGTTTTCATAAAATCAACCTCGGGAAGGTCATCGAAGGCACTCACATGCTGCCTCATTAATGCGCGAGATTTGCGACGCTGACGCCAAAGACGATCGACGGTCGGCACTGTTGGCCAATGTCAAAATACGCCACCGCAAAGTAGGTGCTATCGGCCTCATTGCACCTAAAAAAATACGTCCACTTTATTAACAGGGCCTTTAGGGGACTACCACAATACACTCCGACCGTTGCGCACACACAGGGACACTTATTTATAATTAAAAAACCGAGTGTCATAGAAACGCAATACCGAAAAAGGGTGTTGTTGTTCGATGGTCTCACAATGGCAGTTCAATGGCCGAAACACTATTCAAATACGATAGACACAACTGTCAAATACACTTTAAATATTTGCAGACTACCGCAACTTCGGCCATCACGATGCCATTGAAACACTATAATGGACCAGACTACCATCATTACAATAGTCTTACTATGGCGTTTCAATGGCACTACAATGGCAAGTCAATGACCATAAATAATTTGTAGAATACCAAATGGCAAAGACAATTCTATCGAGACACTACTGACACACTATTGACACGTTGGTTATTTTACAGACTTGGGCCCCAGATTTTGCGATGTAGACGCCGTCGCGTTGTTCCGAACGAAATATATATTCTTCGCTTACATTGGAATGTAACGCTATCAACACGGACATGTACTCAGTGTTTCTTAGTACTAGTACTATTTTTTATTCTGGGACAAGACGGTTATTCGCAGCATTGAGCGCGGGGTAGTGTTTAAAACTTTTAACCCCGGACTACAAATGAAACCCCGCCCGGACGCTTCCCGGATGCCCTCCAAACTAGGACAAATCTGGGGAAACCCTGACGAATGGCACCCTAATTGTAACTGACATTTTTTTATATGCCACTAAAGTTACAAACAAGCATACGCCCTACATTATTTGAGGAGCCCAGTGGTTGAATGGCTAGCAAATGGCTAATTTGACTTTGAAACCAAAGGTCATAAGTTCCATCCCCGCACAAAACAAACATTTTGTACGCATGAACATGTCTGTAGATCAGTCTAGTAGTTTGAGCTGTGCGTTGATAGTTGAGTTAGTAACGGGTGCCTTTTAAAGATACAGACAAAAATTCGTTGATGTGGGGGTCACCACCAAAGAGTGTCACCATAGAGCGTAACGGTGATACGAGTAGCAGAAGCACCCCTGTGGACATTTTATTTTATTTTATTGCAGGCAAAATACCCATATAAAAGTATGTATAAATAAAATAGCATACAGTATAAAACCGTAAGACTTTTAATTAGTAGGCATGTAAAGGTGCCTACTTTGTGTCTAATACAATATTACAAAGTCATTTACTATTTTCGTTCAGGTGAACAGAAATCCAATACTTAAATATGGGATCCGCCAGATTGTCGGAGACGGCCTTCATTTCATTGTTGGAACGTCTTAAGCGACTCCATTTAAAACAACCAACAATAAAGTAAACCATAACCTTAAAACCAAACCTTACTATACCTATCTATCTATGCTAATTTGAAGCAAAATTTGCATAGATAGATAGTGTGTAATCGCCTTTTAAAGAAGATGCTAGACATCAATATTTGCATATCCTGGTTATGGCAGTTTTTACGCGTTTATGCGTGAGAGGTACGGGGGAGGCAGCTAATCCATCACAGTCTCGGGCAGCTCGTCTCGTTAGCATAATGAATTAGTGCCTCTTGACAGGTCGACCGTCCTTACAAGCCTGTGAGCACGCTACGTCTAATATTTGACGTTTACTCGCTCACGCCCACCCCTCTGTTTGGCATATTTTCCGCTTCACAAAACCGCGAAGGGGATATGATATCTTCATGAAAGTTTTTGCCATGAATTGTAATGAAAGTACCTTACTTTAGTTGAATCAGATTCGTAGCTAGTATAAGAGGATTGTTTTTTGGGTTCAATTTGTTTTTTTTTTTCATTAATACTACGTCGGGTGGTAAATAAAATGTAGGGCTCGCCTAATGAGAAGCGGCAACAGCAGCCTACCTATATGTAGTACTATTACTTATACTGTGTTATAGTGCTTATAGGTGCTTCCGACATAAAATATCGTATTCACTCACAAGAATTCAACAACCCTCTAGAACTCAAAGAAATTGGTTTTCTGTGAGGTAGAAGCTATTGGTAGAATTCTCCAGTCGGGCACCTTAAGAGTAAGTATTACCTACATTGTTCCCTAACTCTTTTTGCCAGAGCTTGATTTGTTACCTGGCAGGAGTGTCTATAGGAAAATATATATTATCCGCCATTTCTGATCCATTTATAAACCGCCGACGCTATTCATGTACTGCCTGACTATTTAATACAATAACTTGACAAGGACAATCAGACGGTTGGTGATTTTCCTTGACCTTGTCAAGGCCTTTGACACAGTTTCTATTCCCATCCTGCTACAGAAGCTGACAGTTATAGGAATAAGGGTTAATCAGCTTAAACTATTAGCAAACTACTTATATGAACGCACGCAATATGTAATGTCGTCAGCGTTGATCAAAAAAATATCTCTTAGTAGGTGCCTATTCTCCAAGGAAGTACTTAGTAGGTCCTGCCCTATTCCTGATCAACGTATACGATATCGTATCGTATACGATAGTGTACAATATCAACATATCGTACACTGACTCTGTGGTATTTTTTTTCTGCCAATTCGGAGAAAGAAGTATTTGAGTGTACATAATGAGGTTTTGATACTGTAAATGACTGGCTTCAGCAACATGTACTGACTTCGAATACGAAGAATACAATTTTTGTTAAGTTTTTTATACGTAAAACAAATCTCATTTCATCAAATATTGACCATCAATGTAAAGATCCCGAAAATAATTTGTACCAGAGTCCTTACATACGTAAATACGAAAATCTAACGTTCAAACAGCACATTGAAAGTTTATCTAACAGAATACGTTAGAATATTTGTTTTCAAAAAACTTTGTTCTATCGCAGATCGCAGATCTGAATAATTAAACAAGTTTATTTTGCTCTCTGTCATTTAATATTAACTTACTGCATTACGTCACGAGGCGGAGCAGCTAAGTCAGTTATAGTAAAAATTTTTAAAGATTACAGCGTGCTATTTTTAAAGTACCTACTACCATAGGTACTACTTTCCGACATTTTCTGTACTACAAGGACGCAATTTATCGATCCGGTGAGGTATTAATTGTTCGACAATTATTTGTAATTTACTTGAAAGCATTAATGTTTTAATGATGTTTTATACAGCACTTCCCTACTGCACTGGGCGCTTAATGCGAGTTTTTTGGGTTACATTTGAACGTGTTTTAACGTTTACAAGTCGATCAAATGCAGAAAAAGTTGAATATTGTGAATTTACCACACGCGTGTCTCACATTTTGAAGTGAGCAAGTAAGCCACATAATTTTGATATGCGTCATATAAATTCACAACATGAGAGTTCTTCTCTATTTGGTCGGTTTGTTTACGTTGACATGATCGAATGCGAACAAAAAACTCGCATTAAGCACTCTGAAGTCATTTGTCTAGCAAACGACGAAATGATATTGTTTGTACTCGACATGCTGCCACATACCTATCGCGCTTTGTTTTTTTGTATTCCTATGACTCCTTCTTTATAATGACTATGCGCGTTTAATTATAGATTTATATAGATACATATTTTTAGTTTATGGTATTTGTTATAATTATGGACTTGTGTGTACATTTCAATTGTCTGAAATAAATAATAATAATAATTATTATAATAGATTAAACGCCAAAGTACCTATGTATACCTAAAAAACTGTAAAATAAATCTTCAGCAATTAGTCCAAAACATAAGTGCCTTAATTTAAAAATTAGAAATTAAATGTAATTATAGCTAAATCGCAATAAGATACATACGCATGCACGAGTAAAGATAGGTACCTAATTAGACTTGAGTTCTCGTATTATATATATCACTAGCTTCCACCGGCGGCTTCGCCCGCGTTTCTTTCTTTTTAACAAAAAGTATCATGTGTCCTTCCTAATTAATACCTTTGAGAATATGTGTACACTGTACAAAATTTCATGATGATCGGTTTCGGCATGAAAGTGTAACAAACATAAACATTTATAATATTAGAAGATAAGTAGGGATTATGATTTTTAAATTAGTAATATATTAGTGTTTATTATTATATGAGGAATTATAAGTCTAGTCACAGATTTTTTTTTAGGCTACGTTATGAAACTTCTATTTTTATAACTAAGCAACGGGATAATGAGTTAGCTTTTAATAAACTAATTCGTCTTTTTTTATAACGCCAAGTAAATATTGTAAATAAAGCATCAAGTAAAGATCAACAATTTTTTTCATTTGTCATTCTCAGCCACGGATTTTACAACTTATCCCCATTTTACGTTTTACAGCCTCAATACAAGCTCCACAAAAAATATCATTCAATCTTCAATATACAACATCGTATAATTTAGCATGTAAATTTATACATCATATTTTTAGTGTGAAAATAGCCACTGCACGATTTGGCGCGAGAGCGCGAGATAGTTGTTATTGAAGAAATGGAAAGACCGAAAAGCGACTACTATCACTAGTGACGAACAATGCACTAGAGTCCTTTAACAGAGTTAGGAAAGACCAGAATATCCTCCGCGAGCGTATACCGTTGGCCTGTTTCTTAATGGTGGCAGTATGGTCACAACAAGCAACAGAAGAAACCTTCGCGACACAACCTGAATTGCAGTTCTTCAGAATAATCTGACATATAGTTCTCAGGCATATGTTTTAATATTTTAATTACTTATATTTTTTTCTTTACGTTAATATATTTTTATCATATGTTTTACAATAAAGATTTTCATCTCTTTTTTTGATTTAAATCACGGGTCAAGCCCGGTCATTTGATAGGCGAGCGCGGGGATATGGATCCAACGCATGAGAGGCCCCTTAAGAATGTTAATGTAATGTTGTATTCCCATTATTATTATTACTTCACTAAGCGCCCTGTGAGAAAGAGGTAGTTCCACCGATGAACAATTTATTAACTATTTCACACATATATTACACAATCATGTTTTATTAATACGTTATTTGAAAAAAGGAAAAGGGGAACAAATTGTATAGTCGCTTGGGAAACTGGAATTACAAAATACAATTCAATTTACGCAAAATAAAGTTATTCAAACTTTCGAATAAATAACCTGTGCCTGTTGCTTAATTACTTTGAAGTTTTTAGACTCGTAAGGGTTTTTATTTACGTCCAAACTTGCGTAAAAACTGGTGTCAAAAAAATGATTTTTTGTGGCATATAATTTCGAAATTAATCTTTTTTTTTTTAACTATGATAATGAGCAACAATGCAATCTTATGTTGGATCAAATCTATACCATCCATTTTTGGATGTACACAATATATACACACAACGATATATCGGGGAAGGCTTATATTAGGCTACCAGCCAATTTTATCCAGCAGTGGGTAAATACAAGCTGATGATGATGATGATGACACAACCATAGAACGAGCGTAATTCGATTTCTAAGTTTGTATGGAAATGTAAGCGGAGGGAATGCCCTTAATGCAACAATCAAGGATAGGGGTAGAATAAAGCAGCCATGTTGTACCCTTTATTTACATAGAGCTATAAGGTTTCTGCCAGTAAAATCGAAGACTACTACGATTCCGAACCTAAAAATCGAATTTAGATCAGAATAAAGATAGAAAATCCTATTTTAATCATTTTAAGCTAACACTTTAGATGCATTGACGGATGCATGGACAACTCTAATCAGATATATTAAAAAAAAATGACTTTATGTTAATAGTAAACCTTCTTTGACTTAGTCGGTAGGGTATACTCGTATAACTATCATCTACTAGCTGACTGACAGTTCTGCCAAACGACATAAAGTTACATTAAAAAAGTAATACGGTCATTCGGTTTTATTAAATTTTTTAATTTTCCACGCAACATTCTTATTTTTTTTTTTCATAAGAACCTTCTCCAGACTATAACCAATACAATTAAAAAAGAATTAGCGAAATCGGACCAGCCGTTCACGTGTGATGAGATGAATTAGGCCGTCGGATAAAGACATAAAAAGAGGCTAAATTCGCAAAGTGCGATGTAGTTCTGCATTTTTGGTATGTTTTATGGGTTTGGTAGGGTAGTGTGAATTGAAATTTGCAATTTTGAAAAACTTGTGGAAACTGAGAAATTCGAGAAAAACTTCGAAATTTTGGGACTTTTTTCACTATTTGCTTTCCAGGGATAAAACTATGCGTTTTTAGGGAACAATGTTTTCTACACGTATATACTGTATTAAATTATCTACAATTTGAGCTAATTTGCAGCTCTATTGACCCCATAGGAGCAAAGCTATGGCACTTCAAAGATTACCAAATTTTCTCGAAAATTTAAATTTTCACATGACCTCCTCCATCTCCCGTTATAAGACACATAAGTAAAACATACCAAATATGCAGGACTATAAAATTTAGCCTCTTTTTATGTCTTTATCCGACGGCCTATATATAGCCTCATTGGCTATATTCATCAATTTTCGAGAAAAGTTGGTCATATTCGAAATGCCATAGCTTGACTCCTATGGGGTCAATACTTAGAGCTTTTTAAGAGCAATTAAGCTCAAATTGTAGGTAATTTTGAACAATTTATGAGTGTAGAAAACATTGTTCGCTAAAAACGCATAGTTTTAGCCCTGGAGAGCAAACAGTGTATAATGTCCCAAAATTTCGAAGTGTTACTTGAATTCCTCAGTTTCCACAGGTTTTCGAAGTTGCAAATTTAAATTCACATTACCTTAATAGACCCATACAACATTCCAAAAATGCAGAACTACATCGCACTTTGCGAATTTAATGTCTTTATCCGACGGCCTATTAATATAGATTAACGTAATCCGAAAACTGATATTTTTAATAAATAAAAAAATCGGATCTGAATCGTTTTCAACATACACAGCAGAGCTGATCAGTTTTTCTGGCAAAATCCGGGAGTGCTCCATTAGGCTATTTACTGGAAAACTGGTAAGTGTAACTGCCCTTTTATTCCGCACAACTGTCGTGAAATGGGCTCTTCGTGCAACCAACGCGACTAGGCAATCAACTTTTTTCTTTGGCTCCTTCCTTTTTTGCGATTGCGACAGTATTTGTACTGTCTTCACTGATTTTTGTATGCTATTACGATTGAACATGAATTGCCAACTTTTTAAAACGGAGTCCATATATCGAAACATGTACTTTGCAATACTATTATTACTCGTTTAAAGGGGTACATGCTGTTAGCGTGGTGGCGCTAGAGTAAAAATAATAATAATTCAAAACACATCATCATCATTGTTAACCTGTATCTACGCACTGCTAGATATAGGAATTCATCAATGCTTTCCACCAAATACGAACTCTGGCTTCCATATCCAGCCACTTTCTTGAGGTCATCAGACCATCTAGACCAGGGGTTTCCAACCGGTGGGCCGTGAAAAGTATAGTCCGTGGTACAAATTTCTAATGAAATAGATTGAGCACTATTATACAAACTACTAAAATTTCGAGTTAAATAAGGAACAAGAGAGGTAGGGAGCGTAGTTGTAAGCTACCCGACTGGGGAATGTAATAAATGTGTAATAAATGAGTGGCCCTTTTTTGTTTTTATCGGCAAATTATCTAAAAGTAACCCACAGTCGTCGTCAATGAACGACGTTAAATGACATGAAGTACATCAGAATAGTATATACTATTCTGATCAGGGAATCAGAATACTATTCTGATTCTGTCGTCATGCGACAAGCAAAGATTCCCTGCATGTCGTATTCTGTAGTACTATGTAGTACTATTACTTATACTGTGGTAGTACTATGTCGTCCCTTTCCCATCGCCAAAGATGATACTCTCAGATAACACGATGTGCTTAATGTTTGTTTGTTTAAATTCCTGATAAAAAAAATTGTAAATTTCCGCCTAAGAAAACATATCTTTAACCTGCTCTTTCATCAGACCCTGATCACCATTATATCTATAACCTGCATATAGAAATCAATACAAAAAATCTTATTCATAGAACATTTCGTATGCATTGCAATTTATACTTAGCTGATGTTTTCTTCGCGATTTCAGTGTTGGGTTGGTTCTGTAGTAAAAGTTGTTTGAAGAGATCCTTTATGGGTTATGTCCTCCTTTGTACAATCAAGTTCCTTTGTACACCGACCTTGGAGCGATTTCAACTTCTAAAATGGTATCGCTCCGGATTATAACATTACACAACTGAATTCTATATGTTCCGAAACGCATGTAAAGTAAATTTTGGAGTACAAGGGTTCATTTGTACCAAAACATACGAGAAAAAAAAAGACAAGAATAAAATTTTATTTCACAGTCTTAGATTTCTATTTGCCGATGTCACCTTTAATATATTGATTGCAGTGCTATAAGTACTTTGCCTTTAGGTCCTCATCACATTGCTCGTCGCGTCAGTAATCGTATTCATACGCCACTACAAACAGTAGCTTGGAGACATCAGTAGGTTAGAATTAAATATGTTTTAGGTTAATTAAATAAATTACAGTTTTTAAGTCCGTTCAATTTTTTTTTATTACTATTTATTTCTTAATTTTTTCAATGACAGATGTACATAGCTGAAACTATTTAATTTATTAACTAACATGTATAATGGCATATGGCGAATTACAATGTTAAGCCAACATCACGCTTTCCTGGTAACTGATATACACTTAACTCTCTACCTATCTCAAAAACTACACAATCAATTTTGATGAGCTTGCACCACTCCCCATGTTGAGACAGAGTAATTTCGCTGAGAAAGGCAGCCTGTGACCACGGCCGGTGCAAATTGGTCCAAACGTCAGGCAATAATAAAAGTACGAGTATGTAAAAGTAACCACGAGAATTAACGCCATCATGCATATAGCATGATGGTGTTATCATTATAACATTACATACATACGAGTCGAATTGATAACATTCCTTTTTGACATTGAAAATGTCTATCAAATCCTTTCCGGCCAATACGCTATGTTCGCTATATCTACGAGGATAATTGAGATTTCGCCATAGAACAAGTGTCCCCAGGTTCAGAATTTAATTGTGGATCCGATAGTGAAGGAATTTTGAAAATTGGCTGGATAGTTTTTGAGAAATTTTAAAAATTGTAAAAAAATCAAGAAAATTCTACCATTTTTTAGTAAGTAATTAATTAAAAAAATATTATTACATATATCGAAAAAATGAGGAAAACGCATCTTCAAAGATAGATTGCGCGTCGATTGAGACCTCTCCGAGTGAAATTAGTTATCAATTGTGCCCTGTAGGTGTGCCTTTACGAACGTGAAAAAAAAATATTTTTGACATTGAAAGAAAATAAAAATTATTTTTGCAAGATTTGTTTTATTCTTAAATTCATTTTCAATGCCTCCGAAGATTCCGGGAACTGCAGGTCTATGGATTTTTGAAGACGGTTAAAAAGATTTCGTCGGGAATTTTCCCTGTTCCCTGCATACTTCCCCGAACTTCATTCCCTAAATGCTAATCTTAACATAAGTTCGAAAGATGTTTGAAAATCACATTTCCGCGAAGGCTGAGCAGAAGGCGAATCATTACCGTATCGAGGGGGCGGCAAAACGGGACGTCTGAACATAACAATTCAATAGAATTGAGGGTTCGGGGTAGCCCCTAGCGGGGTATAAAGCCGTCAGCTTCCGGCCACTCGACTCAAAGGGCGGCCGGGGCCATGCGACGCGACCTTTATATTAAATAATAATGCGCAAGTTACGTGTACAAGGGGTTGACCTATCTACCGTACATCTATTTCAATATACCATCTCTAACATGTCAAGGTATGACTGGAATTTGAATATATCCGCAACATTGGCACAAATAGAATATTTTTATCATCTTTTTGAAACTGGCAGTACGAATAGAATTGTCTTTTATAAGTTTCGCATTTCGCACGTAAAGGTATTTGAAATGTAAAGCCGGGTCACAGTATAAGTAATTGTACTACGTACAGTATGGCTATTCCCTGCCTCTGTCACAAGGCGACCTCACCTCCCCTCTGAGTAGAATGTGAAACCGATCGCAAGGGCTGCCACGCGACGCCACATATTACGAAAGTTCGTATCTATAACCTATTCTCAACTGAACTTTAAATGGTAAAATGATTTATTTCTTATTATTTAATCTTTACCATTAAACTATTTCATTTTTCAGTACAAAATTCATTTATTTTTTCCAGTTATAGCAATGAATTTTACATAATAGTATTGTCGAATCTTCGGCAGTAGGAGATCTATGTAATATAAATCCATCCACAGACAGGCTACGGTCGACGTTGCTTAACTTGCATGTTTGATTAGACTGACACGCACAACGACGCCATCGCGCTCCTCGATAAACCCATTATATACAGAGATACAAAACTGTCAATCGCATCACACACTATGCATATACGATATTATAGTTAGAGCAAGACACTGCTATATGCGTGTAAGAGACAGTGAGACAGTGATATAGCGTATTTTATTTCACTTACACCAATTTCTCGCTCTAAATATATAATCCTATCTGCTTAGTATTAGGCTCGCTGTAATCATCGGATTGCAAACCCATCAGTTTCTAAATAATGCATAACAAACGATTTAAATGTCGATAAAAATCTGGGCCAGAAATTAAAATTTCATTAAAAAGTTCAAGTTGCTATCTTTATCGCCAATTCCCAGTGAACTGCTCTTAGTAAGGCCATACAATCTGGTTTCATTAGCAGTATGATCTCTTGGGATAGTTAAGACCGCAGATATAGAAAGTATAGATGACGCAAGCCGTCCGCCACTACCGAATTGTAAAACTACCGTATATACCATACGTTACGGTATAATACGGCACGATTCGGGTATTATACCAATCCTACGGTAGCATTCATTTATAAGGAAATTGTTAATGGTAAATATCGGACTGATTCTATCGGACTTCTATTATGATGTATGCAAAATTTAATGGCAATCGGTTCAGTAGCTAAAGCGTGACAGTGAAACAACCAAACAAACTCACTTTCCCTTATTTATTAATAGTAACGAATACACAATAAATTATGTCATGGCCCATGAAAAGCCCATATCTAATAAATTATTTGTGGTATGAAAGGGGCGGGGGCCCACCACACATTCCCACCACGGCGATCGCCAAAAAAGACAATGAACAATGAAGTTCATTGCAGTCCCGGGGGTAAAACTACGGCTGCCTTGGAACTCACAACGAATTTAATCAGAAGAAATTAGTAGGAGTAGGAAGCTTTTGGAATTTGACTTCCCCCTCTTAGCAATGTGAGAGACAGCAAGTAATATGGCAAATAAGGCATTAAAATATTATTTGTGGTATCTGAAAAAGTCTGTACTCAGACCGAAATTTCGGATTCTAACATCGGAGTAGTCTTCCAGTTCACTGTGATCGCGGGAAGTAGATTTCGGAATTACAAAAACTTGATTGCGCTGTTGTAAATTGTAAAAATACATCAAAAACAAGTTAGTTTGTGTATTTACATTTATAATTAAATTGTGCTCGGAACATTATTGTACGTACAGACAACCGCTTGTAGATCGGAACACTTCGAGTATAAGACGGTTACGTGTAGAGCTACGAATGCTATGCACGTCTCTTGGCTACTCAGGATTATCTTACATTAGAAGAGCTAGTGTTTCAAACTGTTCCCTGTACAAAAAAATGCGTGTGCTAGACTACGCAACAGAAGTGAAAACAGAAGTGAAATCATAACTCGCTCGGTCTCGCTCCCTCCCTTTACCGAAACGAGCGTTACAGAGCCGAGCACAGAATACTTTGTTCTGGGAGTCGAGTATTTAGCCGGCTGCATATACTTAGTGTTTGCTGCAAACAGTAAATGCATACAAACAGCGACTACCAACACCCAACACAATCACATTTTTATATGAGACGGGAGCAAATGAGCATGTGGGTCACCTGATAGAAAGCAATCACCACCGCCCGTGGAGATCATCAACACCAAGGGGTCGCCAATCTGTTGCCAGCCTATACTATATCCTTTCTTTATTTCTGGTCCTGCTCCATACGCTTGGTGTATCCAACAAAAACAGAACACCTTGTATTCGCCGACTGGTGACAAACACAGACGAAAACAGGCAAACATCCTTCCACACATTGGTGTTTGTTGGTTGCCGTTTGTTGCGGACTCTTTAGCGGGCAGCCTCGCAACTGGCCACCGACAAAGAACCAACTGACAAGACGGATAAGGATATGACGTAAGAAAAGGAGGACAATCGACAATGGACGACTGACGGGACTAGGGAACGTAATGTAAATAGAAAAATAAATATAATATAAATATTAAAAGCCGTGAAATAAAGTAAGTTCACAAACGAGTGTCTTTTAAATCCTTCACCGTTGTTTTCCAAGCATGTTGAGCATTTACGGCTCGGTCGCATTCACTATCAAAATTTCTTTAAAATAATGTATTAAATAAATTTGAAAACCGAGCGTACCATATTACATACCACGTAATATGGTACTATATTTATGAATACTTATATTTATGAAGTGAAAACAAAATATTATTTTGTTTTCACTTCATAAATATGGTACGCTCGCTTTTCATATAATTTAATGAACTTGCGTCATCTATACTATTTAAGTCTGTGGTTAAGACTCAATGCAATTGTGTCCTCGGTAACCTGTCGCGCAAGCGTACTGCGATATGCCTGATCTTGGAAATTAGTTATTGAAATTTTCGAACAAAAGACGTTCGTTTGTCTCAATGTAGGCATTCAGAAATGTTTTGATTATTTTATATTTAATTAAGGTTCTTTGATGTTACCTTCATGTTATGAAATAAAGGACTATCTTACCCGTAGGGTATATCGTGTATTGATAGAATCATAAATTGGTACTAGATATTGTTTAGACATAAAATGTAAGATAATATTATTCAGTCGAGCTAGCGGAACGTTTATATACGAAAAAGCCGAAAAGTCATTTTGGAATTTAAGATACACTAAAACCACTAAACCGATTTTGATGAAACTTTTCACAATTAAAGACTTAGATATGTTTGAGTTGTGTGTCGAAAAACAAATTTAGATCGATCATGTCCTTGAGGAATGATTATCAAATACATTTCTCATTGAAATCAACGTAAACGTAAAACATACACTCTCGGGGAATCTACTCGCTCCACTTAACCATATTTCGGCCCTGTGGGTTAGGTTAGAATCCGGCCTAGTTAACTTAAACATCTTTGAACCAAAGCCAACCTCACCTGCTCGTGGTGCACCCTGCTGACTGACAAATGAGGCTTTGGTGAAAAGAAAGGTAGGGCATAGCATATTTTTAAGCTACCCGATTGGGGAAGTACCTCCACCTCACAGAATACCGCAGCCAAATAACAATTCTCTTGAGGGTTGTTGTGTTCCTGCGAGTGAGTGAAGTCAACAGATAAAAAAGAAAGGAAGGAGTATAGGCTGGCAACGGATCGGCGACTCCTTGGTGTTGCTGATCTCCATGAGCGGTGGTAATTGCTTTCCATCAGGTGACCCACCTGCCCGTTTGCCCCCCTATCATATAAAAAAATATATATATCGAGCGAGGGAGGTCTATAAATCGAGTTAAACATTTTTGACTTAACCATCAACGCACCGGCTGATTTACAGCAGTCAATCCGTTGTCGCCTATTAGTCTATAGGCACCTACGTACCTAGTAAGCTTTGCTTAGTTTAAAAGCTCGATAATTTACGGAGAAATAATTACATTTTGTCTACAACTGTACGAACAGCAAGTTTCTAAAATATAGTGAAATTAAATAATGCTTTCTTGTGAGTTTATTCGAATTCTTAAAGCATTACTCTTCGCAGTTGCAACATGCATTAGGGTGCAGTCACGTAACGTAGCATTCACTTGATCATAGTTAGATAGTTAGCTACGTGATACGCGACAGTTACATAACTCAGAAGTTCTGCATTGTAGATTGTGGACAGAACACGTCTCAGGGGATCCTAGCTGGTTATAGTTGTACGTGATTTAAGGCAATTAGTAGGCACTATTAAGTAATCTGTGTTAGTATGCAGAACTAGTACCACCACTGAATAAAAAACGGGTTGCACTCCGGGAGTGTCGGTAGAAGTGAAAACTTGAACATTAACGTTGTGCATTTTTGAATATTTTGGAGAGACGAACTTCTTAGCTTCCATGGATTCACCGTGCGGGTGCCGGGTCCATCGTGTGGCAGAGAGAGAAACCCAAGCAGATCCCGAGACTTGTGACACGGGTGTAGGTTTAAGGGGCCCCTTTCCGACGTACATCAACACTCACCTTCACTACTTGTGTTTCTCTCCCTGCCCTGCCAAATCTGGTATGAACCTGCTAATGCAGCTTTAGATACTCGTTCTAGTATAGAACTTACTGCACTTCTGGACAAGCCAAGGTCTTTCAGCAGGTTATAGAGAGATTTTGCTGGTATACCTCTCGCTCCTACTTCTACAGCGTATAGATTAACTACATAGCCGCTTTTTGTTAATTCGTTTAGGAGGTCATAATATTTGTTTTGTTTTATCGCGTGGTCTTTGGGTATGTTAGTTTCCCACGGTACGGTAAGCTCTACAAGTACTATACGTTTTGTAGCTCTGGAGAAAAGGAAAATGTCCGGTCTGGATGTCGAAACACACACATCTTCTCGGATTTTATAGTGCTTTTCATACGTGTCCATTAAAATAGTCCAGTCAGGTGCTGCACTGAGGATTGAGTAAGGCTTGTTCTTGGAGTTTGAAGTTGAGCCTCCTTTTATAAAGTTAATTGGTCTTTTGTTTGTCGTTAATCCTTTTTGGGCTCTAGCTATTGAAAGGCTTCACGTATGATTTGAAGTACTCTGTCATGGCGATGTGAGTAATGACCCCTATCAAGGAGCACCTTGCATCCCACCAATAGGTGCCTTGCTGTACATATCGCCTCTCCACAAGTATAGCAACATTTTTCAGAGGCTTTTCCCCACCTAACTAAGTTACTCTGGTCAGGGAGGGTCATTTGAAAGGCATTAAGATAGAATTTTAATAAGGCAGGAGACCAGTCATACAGCAAGGTGCGCCACTTCAGAGCTAACGGGATGCAAAACTCGCCTATGGTTAACCACTCACTTTGCATTTTTAAATTCATAGCGTGCACTTTGTAACTGTCATTTTCGTCTTGTTGTAGAAAGGTTTTTACTATGTCTCGGTCTTCCCTTTTCTTTCTCGCGCCCAACCCAGCTCTATTTGCCTGTGCACCTACCATAAATTGTTTGTGGAATTGAAGTCTAGATTCAAGGTCTGTGGCATTTTTGTCTTTTGGGAGAGATTTAACTAATTCGTCTTGCGACTTTTGCAAAACATGCGTTTTTGTAACTCTCAGGTGTTTATAGAGTTCAGAAGGTTTCTTTAATTTCAGCCCAAAACTATTGTGATCCCTAAATAGAGTCGAGGGATCAGCCGGATGTGCCAGTCCGAACCATGACTTTAATATCTTTATGACATTAGCATCTAACTTTGCCAAGAGGGTTTTACCGAAGTCATATACTAGGAAAGGCCAAGTGAGTCGTGATGTGAGATAGTTGTCGTATATCCATGCTTTTTTAATATTACTGATAGGCTGTTGGTCTACGTTATTGAGGTCGTTAATGAAATTTTCGACAACTTCCCCCAATGATGGTGTGCGTCCTTTGTAATCTATCTTTCTACCAAGAAATTTGAAAGACACTGTTTCTGCAATCGTAGCAACTTTTTGGCCGCTTATGGAGAGTTCCGGGTCGTAAGAAGTGTATTTGGTATTTCGTCTACCCAGACATAAACAATAACATTTACTTGGTTTCGCCCTCAATCCCTCCGTCCATGTACAGAACTCATCGACTTCATTTAACAACTCCTGACACTGTTTGGGATTACGTGTAAGTATTGCAAGGTCGTAAGCAAAGGCTAAGATTGACTCAGTGTACTTGTTGTTGATTTTAAAACGGTAGCCCCATTTCCTTTCATATGATATCAATTTGTCTATTAAAATATTAATAACTATGTTAAATACTATCGGTGATAAGCAGCACCCTTGGAATAGTCTCACACTGTATTGTAGTGGCTTTGTGTATTCCTTGTTTACTGCTATGACGAATTTTAAGTGCGAGTAATAAGAGTTAATTATGTTAACAATTAAATCGGGAAAGTTATACCATTTTAGTGCAAATATCATAAGTTCATGCTGCACGGAACCAAATGCGTTTTCTAGGTCTATCCAGCAGACTGATATTTGCCTCTCATGTGTTCTGGCATCTTTCAGACTTTCTGCTAGTAATGTATTGTGTTCCAGGCATCCAGAAATTCCAGGCAAGAAGCCTTTCTGGTGATTGGGCCTGAAATACCTATTGCTGATCATGAATTTTGTCATTTTTGATTGTAATACACTAAAAAAGATTTTTGAGATTGTATTGGTTAGGGCTATCGGTCTGGTGTCTTTTGGATGAGTTACTTCATCCTTTTTAGGGATGAGGACAAAAACTGCCTTTCCAAATGCTACTGGGACTTGCTTTCTTGACCAGATCTTAATAGATATATTTAAAATATGTTTACGAACTGATGGACACTTTTTATACACTATGTAAGGAATGCCATCAGGGCCTGGAGCAGATTTAGAACTTTTCTTTTTAATATGGTAGTTTATTTCCTCTTCATTGGGTGGGTCACTTTGAAAACTAAATAGAGGATCATTAGGACTTTGGATTTTTGAATCTACGTATGAGTTCCCGCGTTTAGGCACTTCGTATGTGTTTTTAAAGTGATCGTAAATTTGCGCGTTGGTCAAGAGAAGCTTTCCCTTTTGTTCCCTGAAAATGTTTTTCGAAAAGGATTTTTATCGAAGTCTACTTCATGTGGTTAGGAAATTATATCGCACGAATTGCTTTTTTCATTAATATATGCACTTTGTTCAATTTCCATCTTTTAAACACTTTATATACTTAGCGCTCGTGTACACGACGCCGCCGCCGCCGCGCCGTCACCGCACCGCCACCGCACCTCTGCGCTGTGTATACGAGACGCGTTGGGCCCGCCACCGCGCCGCGGCCGCGCCGCCGCCGCGCCGCCGCCGCTCCGTCGCCGCTGTCCTCGCCGCCCCCGCCACCCCCCTGTTACCGCGTCATCTCGCAATAGTATTTGATTTTATTCCATTACCGGCCGCCTACAAACGTGCACGTGCTTATTAAATTTAACGTTTTAATAAACTATCATGGAAAATTTTGATTACGAAACGTTCATAAGTTTAGTAGAGTACAGAGAAGTGCTATGGGACAAACATTTGGAAATATATAAAGACAAGCAGAAAAGTTTAAAAGCTTGAGGATTTTTTTTTATACGAGGTGGCAGACAAGCATACAGTCCACCGGATGTAAAGCGATTACTGTAGCCATATGAGCGCTCGCAACATGAAATATCGCTCGCGGCTGCCACCCATGCTGCCAACGCAGCAACTCCTTCCTTTCTAGTGACCTCACTCACTCGCAGGAACACAACAACCCTCAAGGGAATTGTTATTTGGCTGCGGTATTCTGTTAGGTGGAGGTACCTTACCCAGTCGGGTAGCTTACAATTACGCAGCCTACCTCTCTTTACTACAGAGCCTCGTTTGTCAGTCAGCAGGGTACACCACGAGCAGGTGAGGTTGGCTTTAAACTATAATTTTCTAAACATATAGTAAGCTAACACTAACTTATTTTTTTCGTTAAACTGGGCATGTCAATGCGACACGTGTGATCTTCATGGCAAGCAATGTATTACTAACAACCGTATAGTGGCATGGTGAAATCATGCGGCGGCGGCGCGATGGCGGCGCGGTGGCGGGCCCAACGCGTCTCGTATACACAGTGCAGAGGCGCGGCGGCGGCGCCGTGTACACGAGCTCTTACACGAATTTTACAAGTATACAGACGCTCAAGCCATCAGTCACCATCCGTGGATATACGTAGCAGACTGTAGTACAAACACACACGCACATTCGCGCAAGCGTCCTGCACCCACTAAAATTTACTTTATATGTTAAACATTATCTTCTAATTTCTTTTAAACGTAATCGTCGTTCTCGAACGACGTGACACTACATATTTCATCATTCTATTATAATTCTTATCGTCTTTGCTTAAAGTAGATTTTTGTAGTTTCGCGGCTTTCTCTTACTATCAGGACACGTGATCCTGACGCGAGTTTAACATTTTTTACCCATCCCAAATAGTGCACAACGCCGCTAAAGAAGTTTTCACTTCAAAAAAAATTTGTTTGCAAACAAATAAAATAACGACAGTTTTCTAATATTATATGCTTACGTAAGCACTAAAGCTACATAACTTAACCCATTTTTAAACGGCCATTTTCTACCAGGGTCGTATCGTATGTATCTATGGATCGCACCTTCCTCCCAATAGCATAATATACGTCGTTTGCACGGTTATCTGTAGTTACCACTTTTATAACTGTAGTTAAGCCTGAAATAAGCACATTTGGAAGCATTAGGTATAGTTAAGGCATTCTTATGCTGAGCCAATCGCGTCCGGAATCCTTGCGAACATTGCCAAAAGTTTGAAGCTCGCATAAAGCCTTAGTAACCGTAAGCGATATTATCTCTTCGGAGAAAACATCTAAAATAATATTTAACTGACAGAAAAGTTACCTGCTGTGCAAGGGATAATATTGTAGTGTTTATTGTTCATTTTTTTTTACATGAGAGGGGGCAAACGAACATGTTGGTCAACTGATGGAAAGCAATCACCACCCCCCATGGAGATTAGCAACACCAAGGGGTCGCCAATTCGATGCCAGCCTATACTCCTTCCTTTCTTTCTTTCTATTTTTTATTCTTTAGGATTCCTTCCCATATTTATATTATTATTCTTTATTTTTTTATTTCTATTTTTAGGATTCCTAACAGTATTGAATTCAACTTTAGATCCCATATCCGAAGAGCTGCCTCAAAAGTTCTGTTATTTAAAGAGTTCACGTTTACATATTCTCGAGTTATGTATAACATATATCTCGAGAATATGATCGTCATAATGATGAAATCACAATTTTGGACAATCCCGAAAACGCTTTATACAAAAGGCTACTGAGTTTTGACGTCACACCTCAGTATTTTGCATGCATTAAAACAGAAATTTGTACGACAGCTATGCTAAATATTGCGTTTATGTAGCTAGTGCCGTAAAAAAAGTTATAGCATTTTTTATTCTTTTTTTCAACGTTAAAATTTTTTTACCCTTTTAAACTGGACTGGATTACACTTTGATAGACCATAAAACAAGCCGGACATAAGTTATTAAAATGTTAACAAATCCGTTTAGGGTTGTTGTATTCCTACGAGTGATTGATGTCACCAGGTTAGAAGGAGATACGGTACCCGCTTCACATCAGGAGGGCCGGGTGTAAAAAAAATCTAGACACTAATTTCATCATTAAACAAGCTATTTAAATAAATCCAACTGTCATGTTGAAGTGTGTGACTAACCTACATAGGAAAACAGGAATTCCTGTGACCCGTATACCTATAAAATATAAATCTCTTTTTAAAAAGATGGTTTTTTGAGGTAAACGTTTTATAAATCGATGAACGCCGCCTGCACTCTCGTAAAAGCATGACTCGGCTGACAATGACACTTCCACTCCATAGTTAGGTTAGGCTATGTCGTTGTCACGTAAAATTATCGTCCGTCAACCGACTTTACCGACAACCATTTTTTTTTCTGTTATAAAAGTTAACAATTCGTGTTACAGTAACTGTCCGTATCAAAATGAAGCTCATTATTCATCCCACTGCCGGGATACGGGTCTCCTCTCAATCGAAGAGGTTTAGAGCATACTGCGGGTTGGCGGATGCCAGCGTTTTCAAGTGGCTTAAAAGCCACTGACTTGGCTTAACGACTGTCATTAAATGACAACAACCGGGACCGATGGCTTAACGTGTCCTCCGAAGCACGGAGGAGCTCGAGATAAATAAACCCATCCATGGACAGGCTGCGGTCGATCTTGCTTAACTTGCGTGTTCGATTTGACTGACACGCCCACGACGCCATCGAGTTCCTCGTAATGTATATATCTCATTCTGTACTGAAAAATCCTAGGTCTGTGATGGTACCTACCAGAGGAGTATTTTCCTCGAGATCTCAAGTAACGTACTACCTGTCAAGGTTTTCTACTATCTTTCAAGGTCTAGGAGACACCGTGAAAGATGTGAAGAGGTTTTTACACGTTATTTCGGAAATGCGTAAGTGAGGCCTCTAGTGTCACTGGCATACACCATGTGCATGCATACATACATAATGTGGATGAAATTGTTGATCCTGAATTATGACGAGCTCGGTGGTCGAATGCTTAGCAATGGCCGCTTTGACTTCGAGGTCGCGGGTTCGATCCCGCACAAGACAAACATTTGTGTGCATGAACATGTCTGTTTGTCTTAGACTGGGTGGTTTCTAAGTATTATAAGTATGTATCAACAAAAAAATGTATTTAAGTACATTTATCAGGAGCCTAGTACCCATAGTACAAGCTATGCGCTTAATTTGGGACTAAATGGCGCTGTGTAAATTGTCCAGAAATGCTAGTTTATAAAACTCTACTGGACAATAATTTACGATAGGTCAGTACTGGATATATTTTCAAGTGAAATAAAATCCTAGATTGACCTAGATCATGCAAAATGCATGAGTGCACGCGTGCCTAGTGCACTTCCGTAGTATCTTATTCCCGGAACACCTCCACCTTCAGTTTTGAATTTTCTTAACAGAATTTATTTAAATCCAGCGTTGGAGAAAGTAAAATAAAGTAGGTTTGTTGATGTACTAGTCTGGTTACGGATTTATGAACTACCTTCTTGGATATTTTTGAAACTACGTCGGGTGGCAGACAAGTATATGGGCCGCCTGATGTGAAACGGTAACGGTATTCTATTGACGTTTCATCATTGTTATCACTATCAGCCTGTATCTACCTACTGCTG
Organism: Hypsopygia costalis; assembly: GCA_937001555.2. NCBI lineage: Eukaryota > Metazoa > Arthropoda > Insecta > Lepidoptera > Pyralidae > Hypsopygia > Hypsopygia costalis. The sequence continues at coordinate 20,870,032 of OW443338.2, read as the reverse complement.
GATAGGCCTTCCCCAATGATTTCTACCATAAGCGATGCTCTTTCTTCCGCTTTGCGCATCCAACCGCTACCAGCCACTTTTTTGAGGTCAATCCATCTAGAGAATGGGCGCTCTACGATTCGTCGTCCCTTACGTGACCACTTTCCACTCTAGAACACGCCTCCCTCATCTGCCATCACTGACTCGGTAGGTGTAGCCAGCCCACTGCCATTTCAACACACTGGTTTTGAGAGCTATGTCGACCACTTTGGTTCTCCGTCGAATTTCTTTGTTCGGAATTATTATTGACGTTTACAACAACATAAAGAAACATTCGGACAATTGCACCCCCGCTGCCATCAAAGCAATTTCTTCCTTCCTGGTAACCACAACGCCCACTCGGAAGAACACAGTAATCCTCAAGACTATTGTTATTTGACAGTTTTCTATGTAGAGGCACTTCCGTAATGAGGCATCTTGTAATCACACTGTGCTCTACCTCTCATTTGACAGATCCTTATATCATCATTATAGTTCATCAACAGGGTGCACGACGTACAGGGGAAGTTGGCTTTGCCTCTAAGATGACGGCAAGGTGGAAAACAATACGGTCCGCCTAATGGAAAGCAGTTACTGTAGTCTATGGACACCTTCAACACCGCGGGAGCATCGCATGCGCGTTGCCGACCCTGTAAAAACCCCTTCACGCCCTTTATGAAGAACCCTATGATGTGATGTAGTCTCCTGGGAAAAGGTCAACAGGCAGTTCATTCTACAGCTTGATAGTATGTGGCAGAAAACCTCTCTGGAACCGCACAGTACGTGACCATTTCGGCTTTAACGGTTGAGGATGCATTTTATATTGCGATGTGTAAAAAAAGTTGACAGTATATTTGGGCACCCAGTTAGAATGATTTTTTTTTACTATGTTTGACTCGGCTCGGCTGATTTTGATTCAACACGGATGAAGTAGGCGCGGCCCAGCTGTCTGGTTAAGTTTAGCACGGCACGGATTGGGTCAACGAGGCCCAATTAGACCTTAATAAATTAATAAGCCGTCGTCGGTCCCGGCTGATGTCATTAGATGACAGTCGTTAAGCCAGGTCAGTGGCCTTAGGGCGGCTTGAAAACACTGGTCTCCGCCAAGCCGCAGTTGAGCAGCGTGGCAGAGTGTGCTCTAAATCCCTTCGTTTGAGGGGAGACCCGTATTCCAACAGTGGGATGATTATGGGTTGTTAACGAGTTAATATCTTTTGCTGCTAGATGTCTCCATTTCAATATTTGTAGTTTCAAATCACAGATGTCGACGATGTCGTCCGATTTTTGCGGTCAATTCGTAACTTGTAATAAGAAATTTTATTCCATCATAAGATCCATTGTTTATCACAAAGATAATACGTAACATCAACACAGAACAACTATATAAAAAAACTCATATTTAAATGTTCACTTAGTAATAAATATAGATTGAAGAACGCTCCTACTTGTAATAAAAAGCTTGCTTTGCGAACATTTTCGATAGTCCCCAGGGCTATTTCGCTCGTGAGAAGGGTTCCGTGCGTCGATACTACAAGATACGCCGCCCCACTTTCATATCAGGGAATTGTTAACATCAGCAGTCGCGTGAGTACGCGATATATTGAGAAGCCAATTTATACCTTACGGTGAATTCGTGTTCGCTCTTTATTGCTGATTAAGTGTTACTTACGGTTTTGCTCATGTTATTAGTATATGGTATGTCTTAATCACAGACGAAAATAGTTTAACTGTGTTCTTCGTCTTTCGCGTGGTTTTTTTCTATACATGGTAAGCGAAGGGTATAAATTTCAGTAGCGCCAGCTACTTTGACGACGAGCCCGGAGGTCGAATGGCTACTTTGACTACGAGGTCGCGGGTTCGATCCCCGCACAGACAAACATTTGTGTGCATGAACATGCTTTTTTGTCTTGGTCTGTGTGTTATCTATGTATTATAAGTACCTATGTATTTACAAAAAAAAATGCATTTAAGTACTTTTATCAGTTGTCTAGTACACATAGTACAAGCTTTGCGCTTAATTTGGGACTAGATTGCGCTGTGTAAATTGTTCAGAAATATTTATTTATTTACTTTAATGACACGTTTCGCCTTAAAATAACCAAACCAATGGGATGTCCTTATAGACAGAAGTCCTTAATGATTATTCTAAATGAGAGTAGGTATAATTAATTAATAGAACTGAGCATAGAAGAAGGGAACAGTAATTAGTCAAGCAAGAGCTAAATGTGCGAGATTTGTACAATTTATGAGGACAGAAAAAGAAATCAACAGTAATATACAAATGACTGTTCAATAACTCGATCCATAATTTACTGAATGAGCGAGAATGATACAGTTTTTTATTGTACCTAGTTGAGAGAAGAGGGAAATAGAGAAAGAAAGAAAGTATACTTTGTACTAACTCACGTGAAATATAATTAAAAAAATATACGTATAAAAATCAAAGTCGAGCAAAGTCACGGGGCGAATAGTTAATACAGATACAAATATATTGCAAAATATAGCATCAAAATCAATATAGGTATTATTTGCGAAAGCCTACGTCTCGCGTGTCAGTTCTTTTTTGGGATGGCGGTGACCTTCTCACCTAAATACCTATTTATAAAGGATCCGCTGAAACTGATAGTGATTGATGGATTGTTTTGTATCACTGAACGCGACGTCTCCATTCTTCAAGGAAACGTTTTCCAAATGTTTATGAAATGCGACAAAGGACTTTATTTTTACGCTAAGTATTGTTAGATGGCATGAGAAAGGAAAATATAATTTATTGATGGTCTCTCTCTCTCTCTGTTTTAATTATAGCAAGAAATATCAGCCGTTCTGCCCTACTTTCTGATATCATTCGCTAATCAACTGAATGCAACATGTGCAGGCAGAGACGTTAGCTTTAAAAGTGTAATTGATTTACATTCAAACAGTCAGAAATTTGCCAATGTTATTCTAAGAGTGAATAATTATGGATACTTTTGTGGATACTTTTGTTCTCGACACAATCACACCACCGGAGTGTCGTTCTTGACGTGAATGCGTCTTTAAAATTGCTTCCATAGGGAAGCAATTGAAAATGAAAACCGGTCAAGTGCGAGTCGGACTCGCGCACGAAGGATTTCGTACTATTATCTATAAAAACGGCAAAAAAAGTCACATTAATTGTACCCGGCCCCCTTATATATTTGTTTTTTTTTTATTTAATTATTTATTTTTAAAGTGAATATATATATTGTGAAAATATTTCAAACGTCTAACTTTTGCCGTTATCAATATCGAGCAAATTAAGCCCTTAAATATTTATTTTATTCTATTTTTTAGTATTTGTTGTTATAGCGGCAACAGAAATACATCATCTGTGAAAATTTCAACTGTCTATCATGGTTCATGAGATACAGCCTGGTGACAGACGGACGGACGGACAGACAGCGGAGCCTTATTAGTAGGGTTCCTTTTTTGGTCCCTTTGGGTACGGAACCCTAAAAAACGAACGAATTATAACAAAATCGGGGGATACAATAGAGTTTTGGTGTTGCAACTACATAATTAAGCATACGTTTTAAATTTTAAGTTTCTTACTTCAAATACATTGGACTTTCATACAAACTTCCAACCCCTGTTTTACCCCTTTAGGGATGGAGTTTCATAAAAGCGGATGTCTACACCCTATAAAGAACATACCTGCCAAATTTCAAGTTTGTAGGTGTTATAGTTTCTGAGATTTCGTGATTAATCAGTGAGTGGTGGTATTTCGCTTTTATATATATTCAATAATATAATCATGAAAGTGAGTGTATGAGGATGTATAGATGAGTAGTATAGATGAATTTGTTACTCTTTCCTGGGAAAACATCTAAACAGATTTTTTATACTATATCGGATAGTGGACAAGCATACGGCTCGACTGATGTGAAGCGGCTACCGTAGCCATATTAATGCTCGCAACATGAAATATCGCTCTCGCGCTGCCACTCCCGCTGCCAATGCAGCAACTTCTTCCTTTATGGTGACCTCACTCACTCGCAGGAACACAATAACCCTCAAGGGAGTTATTATTTAGATGCGGTATTCAGTAAGGTGAAGTTACTTTCCCAGTCGAGCAGCTTAGAAATACGCTGTACCTCTTTTTTACTCCTACTTCACCACGCTGTTCAACTGCGGGTTGGCGGAGGCCAGTATTTTCAAGCCGCCTTAAGGCCACTGACTTGGTATAACGATTGTCATGTAATGACAACAGCCGGGATCGACGGCTTAACGTGCCCTCCGAAGCACGGAGGAGACGAATATAAATAAACCCATCCATAGACAGGCTACGTTCGACGTTACTTAACTTGCGTGTTCGATTCTCAGATCAACCTGAGGTTCGATTAAACTGACACGCGCAACGACACCATCAAGATCATGTGCAATATAGTTTATGTAGTAGTAACTATTATTTACTTATAGTTAAAAAAAACATTTTCAAGCAGTATATATAAAGATGGCACCTGAAATGCTCATTTCATGTTTTCAAAGTGATTATGCAAGTGATATACGAGAATATGTACGTGCGGAAGAGGAAGGAAACGTCTCGGAGGTGGAGTGCTGTTATGTGTACCTACAACGACATATGTATATGTCGCAGCCTATTCGTAAAATCCGCCGCATTACATAACGTCTAGCTGTTTTAAAAAGGCAGAGCCATTATTTTAACCCGACTTTTTAGGGTTTCGTACACAAAGGGTAAAACGGGACCCAATTACTGAGGCATCGTTGTCCGTCCGTCCGCCCGTCTGTCACCAGGCTGTATCTCATGAACCGTGATAGTTAGGCAGTTGAAATTTTCACAGGTGATGTATTTCTGCTGCCGCTATAACAACAAATACTAAAAAATATAAGAAAATAAATACTTAAGGGGGCTCCCATACAAGAAACGTGATTTTTAGGGTTCCGTACCCAAAGGGTAAAAAGGAACCCTATTACTAAGGCTTCGCTGTCCGTCCGTCCGTCTGTCACCAGGCTGTATCTCATGAACCGTTATAGTTAGACAGTTAAAATTTTCACAGATGATGTATTTCTGTTGCCGCTATAACAACAAATACTAAAAAATAGAATAAAATAAATATTTAAGGGGGTTCCCATACAACAAACGTGATTTTTTTTGCCGTTTTTATAGACAACTAGCTTTCGCCCGCGGCTTCGCTCGCGTAAAATTCTGGGCAAACACGTGTTTACTGATTTATCTTTAGAAGTACTCGTGTAAAGTTTAGGATAAAATAGTCCAACTAATCTCGTTTCCCAATACAATTTTGGACCTCCGTTTCGCCTTCTTAGGGGTAAAATAAAAAAAAAACCTTTTAATTTATTTCATGTCCACTATGTTATATTTTCAAATCGATGCCATTTTCGTAATTGACGTCCCAGAAAACCATAGAATCAACATCCATATTGATATTATGACATTTCAACCCCATCGCACCCCCACAGGGGGGATTTTATGTCACGCCGACTACATTTGATTAGAAAATAGTTGTTATTTTCGTAATCAGCGACCCGATAAACCATAAAAACAATACCTATGACGATTTTCAGACTTGTCACCCAATTTTAGACATTTCCACCCTATCGCACCCCCACAGGGGGGGAATTTTATGTCACGTCGGCTACGTTTGATTAGAAAATAGTTGTTATTTTCGTAATCAGCAAACCGATAAACCATAAAAACAATACCTATGACGATTTTCAGACTTTGTCACCCCATTTTAGACATTTCCACCCCATCGCACCCCCACAGGAGGGATTTTATGTCACGTCGGCTACGGTTGATTAGAAAATAGTTGTTATTTTCGTCATCAACGACATAAACTATAAAAACAATACCCATGACGATTTTCAGACTTTTTCACCCCATTTCACCCCTTTAGGGGATGAATATTGAAAAATCCTGAAACACGTGTTTTCTCATTTATCTATAGAAGTACTCGTGTAGCTAAAGTTTCGGATAAAATAGTCCAACTAATCTTGTTTCTCCATACAAACTTTGGACCCCCATTTCACCCCCTTAGGGGATGAATATTGAAAAAATCCTTTCTTAGTGTACCCCTAGATATCGTAAGGAAACTACGTGCCAAATTTGGAATCTCTAGACCCAACGGTTTGGGCTGTGCGTTGATATATCAGTCAGTCAGTCAGTCAGGACTTTGAATTTTATATATATAGATGGTACGGAACTCTCCGTGCGCGAGTCCGACTCGCACTTGGCCGGTTTTTTATCATAATGCTTACACGACCGAATTGTTACCTGAGTGTGTATCACCAAGAATACTATAATAATAGAATCAAATAGCTTGGCCGATTTGAGAGAGAGGTTCTTTTTATATACTACGCCCGGTGGCAGACAAGCATACGGCCCGCCTGATGTAAAGCGGTTACCGTAGCCATATTAACGCTCGCAACATGAAATTTCGCTTGCGCGCCGCCGCCCCCACTGCCATCGCAGCAACTCCTTTCGTCCTGACCTCACTCGCAGGAACACAACAGTCCTCAAAGGCATTGTTATTTGGCCGCGGTATTCTCTGAGCTGGAGGTACTTCCCCAGTCGGACAGCTTAGAAAACATGCCCTACCTCTCTTTTCGCCAGAGCCTCGTTTGTCAGTCTGCAGGGTGCACCACTTGTAGGTGAGGTTTGCTTTGGTGCATAGATGGTGATGAACCTCTTACACCTCGGTAGCTGTAGCTTTATAAAATTGTCTTCTAGGAGCGTATAGACTAACATCCTATCCATCCATCATAATGAGGTATAAAAAGTTCATCACCACATGATAATTACAAAATTTTAGATCCAAAGCCAACCTCATCTGCACCTAGTGCAACCCGCCGTCTAGCTACCAAGGCTCTAGCGAAATAGACGTATTCGAACTGGGTAAAGTACCTCCACTTCACTGAAAAAATAGTCAAATAACCATACCTTTGAAGATTTTTATATTCCTACGAGTGAGTGAGTTCACCAGACATGATAAGATGCTGTGTCCGCAGCGAGGGGCCAGCAAGCAAGCAATACGATAATCTTTGTGTAGCAAGCGTCTATAAGCTAAAGTAACCGCTTAACATCAGACGGGCCTTACATTTATTTGGCACCCAGCGTAGATAAAAACTGCACTGCTAAAATATTTCGACAAAATTCCTTTATACAAATTGGTTTTAAGATTAGAGCTATTGATGTACCTAATAAAAGTTCATTAGGCTCTCCATTACGGAAATTGGACCCCAAATTAAAGGTTCCGTCCTGTTTCCGTCCACATATTAGTCTGATAATGACAACCTATAAAATTTTTGTTCAACCTTTGGTTTTAATACTGTATTAAAAGTGTAAATGTAATAAATGCTACATTAAAAGGTCGCTCTTTATGTTACAGTCGCTTAATTTATATATTATGAATTTAGTTGTTGCCGGGGACTAGTTCGCGTAAACTTTGTACCCGAAAAAAATTTTATTTTTCAGAAAATAAAAGTATTAGGTATGTAAGTGAGGCATACTGAGCCCCATTTTTTCGTGGTCTTACTAATTTGTTCTATTAGTAGGACCACGAGGGAGACCTATTTTTGTCTGTCCTATTATATGTAGAATCAAAAAAACCTCCTCTATAGCTAACATAATGATAACAAGTTTAATATTTAACTATCAAAACACAACAGAATATAGGCCGTGAGTGCATCAGAATTCAGAGTAAATTGTTGAATTGTTAGGAAAACTAATAATGCGCATATTTGACAGAATTTTTTGTTTTCATGAAAATTGTTTTATAATTAAAATAAGTTAGGGTGTTTGAGGTTTTTCGTACATGGACTAAATAAAAATTAAAACAAAGTAATTTATTGCTGTTCAATGAAAAAAATGGCAGGTGTCTAAACGGTTTTTTATACTAAAAACTTGCTCGCTCGCTTGCCTGACATGACATGTGCATGCGGGTCACCTGATGGAATGTAATCACCGCCGCCCATAGAAATCAGCAACACGAAGGGGTTGCCGATCCGTTCCCAGTTTTTAGAGGTTCAAATAGATTCTGGCAACTACCGTCTTCTTAAACCGAAAATAAAGTTTTAGAATCAAAAATTAGATCTCAATCGGCTTCAGCTTAGGTGGACCTTGTATCTTTAGGTCCTTGTATTATAGCAAGGTTCAAGTTCTCACGAGGGAACCTTTTTATAACAGTTTACCATAATAAGCTAAAATTTCATACAAGTAATACGTGTTCTTTGCGTGACAATAGATAATCAAGGACCATCAAGGTAATCTGACGAGGAACAAGAAGGCGGTTACAGGAACTCCTTAATGACATATGGGTGGCCAGCCCCGTTTGGACTTATTTATTTAGTTGACATGTATGTTGGGTTCTATAAAGGTCAGTATAGACTAGAGCAATTTGTACTTGTAAAAAAATAACGAGCAAGGACTTTATGCCTGCAGCTAATGCGCCCTCGTGCACCACCTTCTGGTCATATCTCAGGATTGCGAGTCTCTGAAGAGCACTACGTGCATTACGGCCACTCCTTGCCGCTCTCTGATATCAACCTCACCTCCCGTCTGAGACGAATGTGGAACTGTTTGTGTAGCGTCGCACGCACACACGATTATTCGCACTCTGCACAGACGTCTTTGTTTATGTTAGTATGGAGTGGCCGGGGTGTGACTATACTAAAACTTCATAGTGTTAAAAAAAGAGAGAAAAAAAGGTTAGAAACCACTGACTTAGCAGAACTTCGGCATCCTTTATTTTTCTTGACTTACCCGTTTGAAACGTACATTATTTCAAAGCAGAACTTTGCTCGGTACTTCGCCGCCATTGAATGCATTGTCCGACCTCATAACTTTGCTCATTAATTGTACTAGCCGGAAGCTAGAGGAAATCAATACCTTAATCTTGTACATTTATCTGTCGCCAGGGACCAATGATGTCAATTACTCGCTTGAAGTAACTGCAATTATTCTTAGGTGCTGCGCTACATCGACTGTTATTATCTTGTCCTTGTGTTCACCCCGTTTTCGTCGTAATACAAAATGTATATTTCGTTTACAAACTGTAGTTACAAAGAGTCTTATTTTAAGTATATGAACCCAAGTATCAAAAGTAATTTTTCAACATACGAGACAGTTTCCAAATTGTGATATTGAACAATCAGCCTAGATTATGTTGAGACAAATCCATATCATCTATAATTTTGGATGGTGACCATCAAAGAACGAATTAATTTTATTTCTACGCGGTATGGAAACGTAACCGACTGGGGCAGCCTTAATTAATAATTTTATAGAGATGCATCACGCATGATGCGACATGATGCATGTAATACAGGATGACATGTGTTTATAGTGTTAATAATGTATGTGAGTCCATATCCATAGTGTGTTTATTTAAGTGTGGTGTAAGTTGTAAAGTAGATAAATAAATAAATATTCCAGGACAAATTATGCACTGCCATCTAGTACCAAACTAAGCAAAGCTTGTACTATGAGTATTAGATAACTGATATTATACAAAGACATTTTTTTCATAGCTCATAGAAACCCACACACCAAAACACCACCACCAAACAGTCATGTCATGCACACAAATATTTTTAAATATGTGTGTGTGCATGGACTTTTAGATTAAATTGTAGATGTAGTATAATAATATGTTAGTGTGGTGTGTGTTAGGTTATGGACATGGTGTATGTTCTGTGAGTATAATAGAGTTATAGGGTGCATGTAAATAGAGTAGGAGTGGGAACAATAGATAGGTGTGATTTTATATACGCTATGAAGATATTTAATGTAGTAATATTTATCATAGATATTTTTTATATCTAATCATTCCACAGGATACAGAACTTTCTGTAATCAAATCGAACGAATTCATAATGTGAGTGCTTACATCTTCGGACCCTAAAAAGCCCCTCGTAAGCTACTTGACCCATTTTTGCTATTAGGCAGTACATCCAACTTCAAGTGGTCTAGTTGGTCGTCAAAGGACATAATGCTATTATTTAACCTCCAATTATTTATTTTCTCGGTATCTAGGGTACTCGTAAACCGAAGATGTTCCACAATTTTCCTCCCGGTGGTATGAGTACATCTCGTTGCAAGAGATTTCTTCTTCAATATAAATCCTTTTCTCATTTCGGACAACCCTAATAAATAAATATATATTTTTTTAATAAGTATTTCTGGACAATTTACATAGCGCCATCTAGTCTTAAATTAAGCGCAAAGCTTGTGTTATGTACTACTCAAGTGATAATGTACTTAAATACATTTTTTTTTGTAAATACATAATATATTATATACAATACATAGAAAACACCCAGACCAAGACAAACAGACATGTTCATGCCCCCAAATGTTTGTCTAGTGTATATGTATATATATATATATATATATATATATATATATTGTTGGGAATGTCGTTCGTCATTTTCCTCGGCAGCACGAGTACATCTCGTTGCAAGAGATTTCTTCTTCAAAATAAATCCTTTTCTCACTTCTGGCAACCCTAATACAACAGTATGAGGCAGGATTGGTCTGTTATTTGAGACACAATCATATGTTCTTAAAATAATTAAGAGAACATCTCTTTCTCTATTACTGTATTGTTTCGTTGCCGTTATAGTTGCATTAAAAATTCAAAATTCAAAATATCTTTATTCCTTGGACTTTATAAAGCACTTAGAAACGTCATAAAAATTAAATATAAGAATATGTATAAATCATTACTACTCTAAATCCGCAGAGCTTAGATTCACTTTCATCACACTATCTTGAATGTGAAAGTGAATTTAAGTGCCAGTTCCGGCGACGGGGCTTCTTGAGAAGAACTGGCAAGAAACTCAAGGCCGACTCTTTTAATTGCCAATATCGTTACATTAAATACAAATACAATCATTAACATAACATAACAAGAGCAATTCATTTCCAAATACTTTTATCATTTATGTAATCCGAGATACAATAGTAAGCCTTTTGACATAGTCTAGTTTTGATATATTTCTTAAATTTACCCATGGATAATTTAAACGCGTCGTTTGGAAGTTTATTGTAGAAGCGTATACATTGACCTGGGAACGAGTTAGAGATTTTATGGAGCCTAGTAATATGCATAGCGAGTTTGTTTTTATTTCTTAAATTTAATTGATGGAGATCACTGTTTTTCCTAAATTTGGTTTGATTTTTATGAACGTAAATAAGATTTTCATAAATATATTGAGAATGTAATGTCATAATATTTATCTCTTTAAATTTATTTCTCAGTGTCTCCCTGGGACTCATCATATAAATAGCACGGATAGCTCGCTTCTGGAGCACAAAAATTGAGTCTACATCCGCGGCACTACCCCAAAGCAATATACCATATGACATAATGCTGTGAAAATAGCTAAAATAAACTAAACGCGCAGTGTCAACATCAGTTAGTTGACGTATTTTCCTTACGGCGTAAGCTGCTGAGCTGAGTCTAGCCGATAACGTTTCTATATGTGAGCCCCATTGTAATTTAGAGTCTAATGTTATACCAAGGAAAACAACCTTATTGACCAATTCCAATCTCTCATTGTCCATCACCACACTGGTTTTCACTTGTTTAACATTTTTTGTAAAAAATCTAACATATTTGGTTTTATTACCATTTAAAAGCAGGTTATTAGCACTAAACCAGTTTACTATTTTTGAAAGAGCATTGTTTACATCGTCAATTTCTGATTGTTGTCTATTTACCTTAAAAACTAAAGAAGTGTCATCTGCAAACAATACTATTTCATGATTGTTCTTTACAAGATGAGGTAGATCATTAATATACACGAGAAACAGGAAAGGGCCCAAAATAGAGCCTTGTGGCACCCCCATCGCTACAGCTGATCCATGTGATCGTTTTCTTATTTGGCATACATCAACAAATCCAAATAAGCACGAACGCTTAGCGGCATTTTAGTAAGAACCAATTAACATAACTTCACCAGGATGAGATTCATAAACATATGAACTTTCACATATGCTGCTGAAAATTATACGAAACACACGAAAATCACTAAAGTAATTCAACATTCCGCAGTATCGGAGAATATGGCGGGCGCAGTGTTGACATTGCCTCGCGATCAAATCCCACACACATCACATCACTGTCTGATATTACACAACATGATAGGTACACATATTTCCTCGATACCTAAGCTAGTAAAACAAAGAGCTACATATGTTTATTAGATACATTTAGAATATCGTCGTGGACTGTGAATACATATACTGACTATGTCTTTAAAAACTACATATCTATTTATATAAAATTCAAAGTACTGACTGACTGATATATTAACGCACAGCCCAAACCGCTGGGTCTAGAGATTCCAAATTTGGCACGTAGGTTCTGTATGACGTCTATGGGTACAACAAGAAAGGATTTTTCAAAATTCATCCCCTAAGGGGGTGAAACGGGGGCCCAAATTTTGTATGGGGAAACGAGATTAGTTGGACTATTTTATCCGAAACTATACACGAGTACTTCTATAGATAACTGTGTAAACACGTGTTTTATGATTTTCCAATATTCAACCCCTAAAGGGGTGAAATGGGGTGAAAAAATCGTTTTGAGTATTACTTTGGGTCGCTGATTAGGAAAACAACAACAATTTTAAAATTCAACGTGGGTAACGTATCAATCATCCCCCATTCCCAATGGGGGATGATTGATTGCGATGGGGTTGAAATGTCTAAAATGGGGTGAAAAAGTTTGAAAATCGCCATGGGCTTTTATGGTTTATCGGATCGCTGATTATGAAAATAACAACTATTTTCTAATCAAACGTAGGTGCGATGGGGTTTGATATGTCATAATATGAATATGGATGTAGATTCTATGGTTTTCTGGTACGTCAATTACGAAAATGGCATCGATTTGAAAATATGACATAGTGGACACGGAATTACTTAAAAGGATTTTTAAAATTTTGCCCCTAAGAGGGTGAAACGAAGGTCCAAAGTTTTTATGGGGAAACGAGATTAGTTGGACTATTTTATCCTAAACTTTACACGAGTACTTCTATGGAAAATGAGTAAACACGTGTTTGCTCCGAATTTCAAAGCCGCGGCCAAAAGCTAGTCTATAAATATAAAATTCAAAGTCCTGACTGACTGACTGACTGACTGACTGACTGATATATCAACGCACAGCCCAAACCGCTGGGTCTAGAGATTCCAAATTTGGCACGTAGGTTCCTTATGACGTCTAGGGGTACACTAAGAAAGGATTTTTCAAAATTCATCCCTTAAGGGGGTGAAACGGGGGTCCAAAGTTTGTATGGGGAAACGAGATTAGTTGGACTATTTTATCCGAAACTTTACACGAGTACTACTGCAGATAAATGAGTAAACACGTGTTTCAGGATTTTGCAATATTCAACCCCTAAAGGGGTGAAATAGGGTGAAAAATTCTGAAAATCGTCATGGGTATTGTTTTTATAGTTTATCGGGTCGCTGATTACGACAATAACAATTATTTTCTAATCAAACATAGCCGACGTAACAAACAAGTCGCCCTTGTGGGGATGCGATGGGGTGGAAATGTCTAAAATGCGGTGAAAAAGTCTGAAAATCATCATGGGTAATGTTTTTATGGTTTATCGGGTCTCTGATTACGAAAATAACAACTATTTTCTAATCAAACGTAGCCGACGTGACATAAAATCCCCCCTGTGTGGGGTGCAATGGGGTTGAAATGTCATAATATCAATATGGGTGTTGATTCTATGGTTTTCTGGGACGTCAATTACGAAAATGGCATCGATTTGAAAAAATATAACATAGGGGACAAGAAATTGCTTTTATTTTATTATTTATTTTTTTTTTTTTCATACTACTTCGGATGGCTGACAAGCATACGGCCCGCCTAATGTGAAGCAGTTACCGTAGCCATATTAACGCTCGCAACATAAAATATCGCTCGCGCGCCGCCACCCCCGCTGCCAACGCAGCATCTCCTTCCTTTCTGGTGACCTCACTCACTCGCAGGAACACAACAACCCTCAAGGGAATTGCTATTTGACTGCGGTATTCTGTGAGGTGGAGGTACATTCCCCAGTCGGGTAGCTTACAATTACGCTCCCTACCTCTCTTTTCGCCAGAGCTTCGTTTGTCAGTCAGCAGGGTGTACCGCGTGCAGGTGAAGTTGGCTTTGGTTCAAGGATGTTGATGAACCACTTACACCCCACTGCTTAAAAGGATTTTGAAAATTTTACCCCTAAGAGGGTGAAACGGAGGTTCAAAGTTTGTATGGGGAAACGAGTTTAGTTGGGCTATTTTATCCTAAATTTTACACGAGTTCTTCTATAGATAATTGACGAAACACATGTTTCAGAATTTTTCAAAATTCAACCCCTAAAAGGGTAAAATGGGTCCCTAAAGCCTGAAAAACTTCATGGGTATTGTTTTTATGGTTTATCGGGTCGCTGGTAAATAACAACGATTTTAAAATTCAACGTGGCTAGCGTGACCATCATCTCCTATTGGGGTGCGATGGGGTTGAAATGTCTAAAATGTGGTCAAAAAGTCTGAAAATCGTCATGGGTATTGTTTTATAGTTTATCGGGTCGCTGATTACGGTAAAAACCACTATTTTATAATCCAACATAGCCGACGTGACATAAAATCACCCCTGTGGGGGTGCGATGGTGTTGAAATACCATAATACCAATATGGGTGTTGGTTCTTTGGTTTCTGGAACGTTAATTATGAAAATGGCATCGATTTGAAAATATAACATAGTGGGCATAAAATTAGTCAAAAGGACTTTTCAAATTTTACCCCTAAGAGGGTGAAACGGAGGTTCAAAAATTGTATAGGGAAACGAGATTAGACTGACTGATTTGACTATTTTATCCTAAACTTTACACGACTACTTCTATAGAGTAAATGAGCAGATGAGCGGATGAGCGGATGAGCGGATGAGCGGATGAGCGGATGAGCGGATGAGCGGATGAGCGGATGAGCGGATGAGCGGATGAGCGGATGAGCGGATGAGCGGATGAGCGGAAGAGCGGATGAGCGGATGAGCGGATGAGCGGATGAGCGGATGAGCGGATGAGCGGATGAGCGGATGAGCGGATGAGCGGATGAGCTGATGAGCGGATGAGCGGATGAACGGATGAGCGGATGAGTAGATGAGCAGATGAGTAAATGAGTAAACACGTATTTCAGGAATGAGGAAACACGTATTCTCAAAATTCAAGCCCAAAAAGGGTAAAATAGGGCCAGAATTTCCCTATAACCCGAAAAGGGCCGAAAAGTCCGAAAATCGTCATGGGTATTGTTTTTATAGTTTATCAGTTCGCTGATTACGAAAACAATAATGATTTTGAAATTCAAGTGGCTAACGTGACCATCATCTTCTATTGGAGTGCGATGGGATTGAAATGTCTAAAATGTGGTGAAAAAGTCTGAAAATCGTTATGGGTATTGTTTATATGGTTTATCGGGTCAGTGATGACGAAAAAACAACTATTTTTTCAAATGTAGCCGACGTGACATGAAATAACCCCTGTGTGGGTGCGATGCTGCGATGTCTTTTTTTTCAATTGACGTCTCAGAAAACCATAGAATCAACATTCTATGGTTTTCGTCAATTACGAAAATAGTATCGATTTTAAATATATTGTTTGTGGAAAGAAGATTAATTGGACTATTTTATCCTAAACTTTACACGAGTACTTCTATAGTTGAATGAGTAAACACGTGTTTGCCCCAAATTTCACGCGAGCGAAGCCGCGGGCGAAAGCTAGTATTGTATATAGCTCAGGAGTGGAGGACTGGTGACTCGCAAAACAGGTGTGCTCTGCCGACCTAGCTCAGGCACCAGTTCTCTCCACAGTAAACGTTTATATTAGAAGTTCAAAAGTTGTTTAAGCTTCCTTAGTTAATATTCCTGTTATCTTTGTGGAGAGAACAATAAATACTTTAGTACTTACTTACATGTGTAATGATGAGAGTAGAAAAAACAGCGAGTTGTATCAATCAAAATATCAAACAAAAGGCGTATTACAGTGATACTGGTTATTGTGGTAATTCTTATGCAGACCGTGTTAGGTTAAAAAATGCTTACATTATCTCAAATTTCAATATGTAAATAATAACTATCCAGATAATGCTGTCCGGAGAGTGCCGCAGGTAAATAGCATTAATCGTTTACAGTGCGTTTTCGGCTCCTTTTCGTGCAATAATGAATGAAATTTGCAAGATCTCTTATTGCTTATTACATACGGGTTATACAGGAGATTTCTACACACAAAATACCTACGTACCTAATACTTACGCACATAGGTGCCACGTCATCCTAGTAAAACAAATTACGTAGCTAGTAGTCTTAGAAATGCCGGTCAATGCTTTTATACGCAATCAGCTGGTTTAGGGCTGAACATTGACCTTTTCTGTATTACAGTTTGATGAGCTATAACTCGAAAACTGTTAATAATAATAGCATAGTTTCTTTAGGAAAAATGTTCTTTAAGGTATGCACAATCTGTAATTTTTCACCGTCTCGCTCGTCCCTTTCCACCCGATATATCTTCTTTATATATAAAAATGAATTGCTTTTTGTTAGTCTCGCTAAAACTCGAGAACGGCCAGGCCGATTTAGCTGATTTTGGTTTTGAAATGTTTGTCTTAGCCCAGGGAAGGTTTAAACGGTGAGAAATTTTGGCAAAAATTCAAGAAAGGTAGTGAAAACAACAATTTTAATTTCCCATACAAAGTGTTCCTACTATAGTTGAATGTCATAACAGCAAAGATGGCGAACCTACCTATCAATAGTGTCATTGTCACAAAGAATCGACGTCATATTTGTTGGTTGTCAAATATGACTTTCTCAGAAGTGACATAGAAATGACACAATACTAATAGACATCAAGAAATCTGCAAATTTCATAAACACTCACACATTGGAAATTACAAAAATGATTGCAATTGTAATCAGCGTCCGCAGTGCGAATAGTACCAGACAATGTGGGTTGAACGCAGAACGGGGTTTGGATTCACATAGCCATATACCATATGCGAGTTGTATAACTTCGCATATGGTAAGATCAAAATCATATTCCAAAGACCAAAATTATATTACAAAATAAAACAGATTCCTCATTATTTATTCAAAATTACTTAAATCTATAATTCACATTTGTCGTTTAGTCACAAATTTATTGGGAAAACTTTCTTTACTGAGGTCTAAAGGGCTACCAGGGGCTTTTATCGACATCATCAGAGACATGTACCGAAATTCAAATTCCATAGTTTAGACCTCTGTCGGAGAGACAAAATTCCCATTAACGTCGGAGTCCACCAAGGATCAGTCGTTAGTCTGATTTTGTTCATATTAGACATATTCTTATATATTAGACATTCGTGACATTAGACGAATTGTCAAGTAGTATCATGGATCCAAATGGACTACCTCTGCGGTGGGTTCATGGGTGTTCATGTATGCTGATGATATTGCACTGGCGGATGCGGATAGGGGGCAGTTGATGCGACGGGTGAATTAATGGAAGAAACCACTTGAGAACTGTGGCCTGAATCTGAATGCGGTCAAGATCGAGTACAATAAGAATATGGTCGAATGCACGGGCGGTTTAAGTACTTGGGATCAGTTCTTCGATCATCGGGTAGCATCGACTGCGAGATTTCAGTAGCTTGGACTAAGTGGCTTGAGGTAACCAGTGTCATCTGTGACTCCAAAATTCCGCCAAAGTTAAAAGAACAAAGCTATAAATCGATGATTAGACCATTATACATTAGTAAAGCATCGTCAATACTTGAGCGACGACACGTGCGGGAGTTGCGTTTCATGGTGTCGAATATGGTGCACAATATGCGCAAGGTTTCGTGGAAGGACCGCGTCAGGAATTCCCGGATCGGATATAGCTTCATGTCCGTGACATGGCAGGCAAACTGCAAGAGAGTCATCTAAGCTGTTATGATCAAATTTTATGGAAACTGGCAAGTTAGGAATCAAATGTCTTGCAATGCCATATCCTTCAGGTTCGGGAAAACAGGGTAGGCTTAAGAAGAAACACAGATCTTAGATCTTATATATTTATAAGTAGGTGAAACGAAGTTTACCGGGTCATCTAGTATGTATATAAATAATGACGAGCTCGGTGGCGTAGCGGTCAATGACGCGGCATCGACACCAACGCTCGTGGGTTCGATTTCCACACAGGACAAACATTTGTGTGCATGAACATGTCTATTCGTCTTGGTCTGGGTGTTTTCTATGTATCATAAGTATGTATTTACAAAAAAAAAATGTATTTACGTATGTTTATCAGTTGTTTAGTACCCATAACACAAGCTTTGCTTACTTTGGGGCTAGATGGCGCTGTGTAATTTGTCTGACAATATTTAAATATTCAATAATTATTTATATGCAAAGGTGGGCTTATCTCTTTAAGAGTTTTCTTTCAGCTAACTCTAGCATGCATACAGAAATTTTAGATTATTTTAGAGAGTCAATGCAAATCATGCATAACATAGTACCTAGCATCCATTTTAAGACATGAGTTATATTAATTTACAAAACATTGGTGTAATATAACAAATATCACTCATCATGAGTAAGATAGTGCTCCTTTAATTTCTTTTTTAAAATTAGCGTCAGTATAGAGATCTCTAATATGCACAGACAGTTTGTCCCAAAGCTGTGTCGCACGAACATTAAATGAATTGAAGAAAAAAAACCTATAATTTAATGTTACTTATCTCTTTTGTGGACTGTACCTATGTAAAATCCGAATCGTTTTACGCAAATTGAGTAAAATAATTTGCATCGGCAGTTTGAATTTACTGAATTTATTTTATAATTCATTAGTTTTCAACGCTGTCGGTAATCGATCACAGAGGCATGCTGACACCGGCCACCTGTTACCGAAATAGCTTTCAGTTAATTGAAATCCCTAGTTCGCTTGACAGTTTGCCATATTTTTATGCCAATTCCGGTAGCAAACAAGCATAAAGCCCACATTGTAGGAAACATGCTTCATAAGAAAATGTTTCAAAATTCAAATTTTCAATGCAATAGGCAACAGTGACCACTGTTGCCTATTGCATTGAAAATTTGAATAATAATGAAAGCCTCGTCTCCATGCCTTGCAAATTACAAGTTACACTACACTCCCAAATCTTTAAATAGAAATATACCTTATATAGTGTCATCTGGTCTGATTTATCTGTCAGACTGATATATGAACATATTTTTTTGTAAATAAATACATAGAAAACACAGGCGCGTTCACAAATATTTGTCATGTGCGGGGATCGAACCCGCGACCACGGAGTCAAAGTGACCATTGCTAACCATTCAACCACCAAGCTCGTCAAACTTTCATACTACTGAATCACTTATGGAATAACGATTAGGTGGATGGAACTACTTTATTAGAGCATTTTACGATTTATGATCTCACAAAAATATATACTCTCCAGTAACAATTAACTCTTACGCAGATGGTGTTAAGTTCAAATCAACTACTTCAAACAGCATCAAAATATTGAACGACAAAAAATAACGGTTTTAGGGCAATCACACAGTAAGCAGGTAAGACATATTTAGAGCGAGACTGCTATATACATGTAGGGGAGACCGAAGACCTTTGTGACAGAGGAGAGTTGTGACAGACGACAGTTCTGACAGAGGAGAGTTGTGACAGAGGAGAGTTTTGACAGAGGAGAGTTGTGACAGAGACAAATTCTCAAAATCTATGACCGTTAGCGATCTAGCAACGGCACATGATTATTGCTGACACTGCTTACCTTGACACCTGTCACAACTTACCTCGATGTTAGGAGAGTTGTAACAAAAGGAGTAGCTTCAATTTTCATAGCTTTTCTCGGAAACTTTATAATTTCTGACGAGCTCGGTGGTCGAATGGTTAGCAATGGCCACTTTGACTCCGAGGTCGCGGGTTCGATCCCCGCAGAAGACAAACATTTGTGTTTGTCTTGTGCGGGGATCGAACCCGCGTGTGAACATGTCTGTTTGTCATGGTCTGGGCGTTTTCTATGTATTATATGTATGTGTATTTAGGTATTATATCAGTTATCTAGTATCAATAGTACAAGCTTTGCTTAGTTTGGCACTAGATGGCCGTGTGTAATTTGTCCAGGAATATTTATTTAATTTTAATTGACTTCGACGACTGTTTTTAAAAGAATAAGGATTGAGCTGCATTGAGGCATAGACTTCATAATTGTGGTATGTTTCTTTACTGAGATATGTTCTTTTATGTAAAAATTGTCACAACCCTCCTCGGTTTCCCCTACAAAACAGTGATGTAGCCTCTCTTGTCTCATTTATAGCATCGTATCGCTTTAAGCTTCTGCTTAGTGTGTAACTCGCTTTACAGTGTGGAGAATTATTATTTGATTTAAAGTTTTAAATGAAAGAGAAATGACGTCAGACCGTACGGATGAGTTGTACTTCCACAATGCATAGAAAAATAGAATAAAATTCAGTTAATTGCTGTTGACAAAGAGCAACGCAGTTAGCGTTCAAAGAAATACAGAAATTAAACTGCAATTTTTCACAAACATTGTGAGATAATAGAGTTGAAATTAATTTCAAAACTTCTACTTACTTAAGTCAATACACGTAGGACGAATGAATTAGGCGGCCAATGTTTATAGGCAACATTTTTTTTTTATTTTTTAAATTTTCATCTGCAATTACATTTTTTATTCAACTTTTTACATTCATATGACTTTAAGTACCTATGTTGTTCTTTCATTCGATACTTGCAATTGATTTTCGGCTGCTTACAAGTTACCATTTCAGTTGACATTTTATATTTGTGCGAGTACAATTTTGTAAATAAAAAAGAAGAACATAAATAACTAAATATTTTTTCCCACCTTTTTATTTAGATGCAGGGGAGTTAGCTACCCGCAAGCAAATTCTCCTTTAGGCGACGTTTAGGCGGATTGTCTCTCAATTTTCTTTAGGTTAGATATTCTATAGGTTTGCTTTCATCATCATCATCAGGTCATTTTAGTCTCCACTACAGGAGCATGACCCTCTCTCGTCCGTCCTAGACAGAAGGAGGATTTGACCTACACTCCCCTCGCTGGCCAGACGGGTTGGGGAGGCCTGATATTTGATAAAGTATTTCCCTTAGTCGCCTTGTATGACATCCATGGGAAGAGACGGAGTGATTTTAATCTAGTCTGTCGGAAACCACACGGCCAGTTTAGGTTTGCTTTGTGATCTATTTAATATAATTAAATAACGATGCACCTGGCTGTTACCCAAAAGTATAAAGGTCGGTGTGTGCTTGACCACACAACAGAAGTCAAAACTTCATCTCTTGCTCTATCTGCCTCCCTCCCTGTCAACTTTACCCAAACAAACGTTATAGTGATGGCTCCATGTCATTCACTAGCATACAAAGTAAAGTGTACAGGGCATCTAAAGAAGATTTTACCACTAAAATTATAGTATATTTATAAACAACGTCGCAAACAAGCATACGGCCCGGCCGGTATGAAGCAGTTACCGTAGCCATATTACTGCTCGCGACATAAAAAATCTCGCGCTCGTTGCCACCCCCGCTGCCAACGCAGCAACTCCTTACTTACTGGTAACCTCAGTTATTCGTAGAAACATAACAACCTCAGGGGAATTGTTATTTGGCTGCGGTATTCTATGAGGTGGAGCACTTCCCCGATCATGCAGCTTACAAATATGCTGTACCCTACCTCTCTTTCGCCAGGGCCCCTTTCGCTAGCAGGAAGGGTGCACAACGTGCTGGTGAGGTTGGTTTTGGCTCTAAATATCGCGGTGAGCAGCTTGCACCCCAAAAATATATAGTAAATATATAAACGAGAGTCTCGTTTACAAAATCTCATACAACGTCATAAGTGTATCTACAAGAGACATGATACTAAGCGCACCCCTTCAACTTCCGCTTGAAACATATCCTGAAACATTTTTGAAATGGCTGATATATTGTTGTGATTTAGAGAGCCTCAGCTGAAACTTTGCGATCATTTTTCACTGTCTGCATTGTTGTTAAGACTAATCTTCGTTTGCTTCCAGCTCACTTATCGGAGTAAAAGTGTTGCAATAGATAATATGATAAAGATAATTTATTTGCATAAAATATGGTCACACAGATCTTGTTTCATTAATTTTATTACAGTTCTCATATTTTGCTACATTTTGATGGTGTGCAAATTTGTATACATTGGAAAATATTGAATTAAGTTATGCAATAGGCAATTTGACTAACATTTTTTTCGGTTTGATATTTAGAGACGTCTCCATACTATAACCATAGGTGAAAGGATTACTTCGTTAACACAAATATCTCCCGAGATAATTATGATAATTTGAAAATCACAATTATTAAACTGTCCCGAAAACGCTCCATACAAAAGACTACCGAATTATGACGTCACAGGTTTGTATTTTGTATGCATCAAATCCGAAATTTGTACGATAGCTTATATTATGATAAATAATAAATAAATAAATAAATATTGTCAGACAAATTACACAGCGCCATCTAGCCCCAAAGTAAGCGAAGCTTGTGTTATGGGTAGGCAACTGATAAACATACGTAAGTACATTTTTTTTTGTAAATACATACTTATGATACATAGAAAACACCCAGACCAAGACAAACAGACATGTTCATGCACACAAATGTTTGTCCTGTGTGGGAATCGAACCCACGAGCGTTGGTGTCGAAGCCGCGTCATTGCCCGCTACGCCACCGAGCTCGTCAATGATGATAGCTTATATGATTAGCTATAGATGTTAAATATTACGTTTATGTGATTAGTATCATAATAAAAGTTATAGCATTTTTTATAGCTTCTCCAATGGGATTTTTTTTTTGTTAATAATTTCATAATTTTAAAATGGACTTTCCCGCCAAACTTTGATCGACGCTAAAAAATGTCTGACTGAAGATATTAGAATGAAAGTTTGCAGATCTTTATAGTTTTGTGTGTTTTACGATATTGTTAAATAATTTATACAATTTTTAAAGATTAGAAAATAGCCTGAAAGCATGAAATTAAATTAAGTAATAAATAGGTATGTCAGAGAAAAAAAAAACTAATATTCATTTAGCATTATATATTCGGAACACTCAAACTCTTACTCCCTTTAAAACTCTTATGAAAGCTTATTATCTTTCATTGAATTATGTCTAATTGTCTGCGTATGTCGGTTTTATATAATGTTATCCTTATAGGATAAAAAGTCACACTTTATTCAATAATTTTAAACACATTAACTTTTAGTTAACGTATGTTTTAGAATTTATTGTAAGTTTTATTTGTATTTTATTGCCGTACAGTAACAGTTTCTTTAGTATAGCGCAAAATTTTATATTATGGTATGATTCTCACACATCATTAATGAGCTCAAACCTGTCATTGTCAGACTTAATCTCGCAAGTTAAACGGTGTCAATAGTTGCCTGTCTGGATAAGTTTATTTATTTCAAGCTTCCCAGAGTACATCGGCAATTAAATGATACTAGTGGTCGCCACCCAGTGGTCGAAATAAAACCATAATTAATTTTAATTATAAGTTTGAACATTATTAAGGTTCTTTTGTCAAAGATTATATAAATACTTCTATAATCACTTCAATATCACTACATAGTATAAAACAAAGTCGCTTTCTCTGTCCCTATGTCCCTTTGTATGCTTAAATCTTTGAAACTACGCAACGGATTATGATGCGGTTTTTTTTAATAGATAGAGTGATTCAACTGGAAAGTTTATATGTATAATATATGCATAACATAGTAGAAAAACACTGATAATTTAGAGGTTTCTAATGTGATGTCGTAAATAAACACATTTTTTTGCTCTTTCATTGCAAACGCTGGCTGAACCCAACGAGATAGATCAAAATAATGTAGTACAGTATTGTTCACCTTAAAATGGTCTACAAAAAAGTTCGCGATGGTATATGTCTATCTCTTAGTGGTAACACACAATAACCGTTATTTTATCCTTTGCACAAGAAATAATGCCGTATTTACGAAGCGATTTTAAGCAATACAGAATTAATCCTTATCCAATTAAGTACCTTAAATACATTGCGCATTTAATATAGATCAATATGGCCGTTCACAGCATGTAATTTAAATGAATAGTTTAGAAGATATTACACATTTAAAATGCAGGGACATAACGGCTGTGGCGGTACCGGCCGCGGAGCCGGCGGCGTGTGCCTATAACTGGGGAAGGACTGGATAGGACAAAGCGCAAAGACCTTCTGTAGTACATTTAGTATCAGCATTGCACCCGTGCGAAGCCGGGGCGGGTCGCTAGTAGACTATATGAAGGACAAACAATATTTGACTATTCTCAATTTGACCATAGACTTTAAAAATAAACATAAAATATAAGGTATTGTGTGTAATGTATTTTTTATTGATTTAATGTATTTATTATGCATAATTAAAAAAATATCAGTATTCTGCACTCCTTCTCTATATGTATAAACTATAAGTGCGCGAAGTTTCATAGTCCCCCGTCCGCGTAATTTTAGTAAAAAGGGGTACAAAGTTTTTGCTTCGCGCATTAATATATAGATGACGAGTCCGTCTGAAATGGTCGGGTCGATCCCCGCACAAGACAAACATTTGTGTGCATGAACGTGTCTGTTTGTCTTGGTCTTGGTGTTTTGTATGTATAATTGTATGTATTTACAAAAAAAATTATTTATAAAAAAATGTATGTGATGTAAGCTTTGCTTAGTTTGGGACTACATGGCGATGTGTAGTTTGTATAGGAATATTTATTTATACATATATATTTTATTTACAATTCGGAACAGGAGACGACGACGCTTTATACATCCTCTGAGGTGTCCGAAGGCAAAAGCGGTTAGAGTGGCTGAACGCGGAAAGCAGAGGACGCATTTGATGGAAAGCATTGGGAAAGGCCTATCCAGCATTGCGTATGCACAGGCTGATGTTAGTGATATTTTTATGCAATTATTTTACTTATTAAAAAGATTCATGGTTTATTAGAAGTTAGTGACAGGAGTTTCGGTAACAAAAATCATCTCAAAGTCAAAGTCAAAGTCAAAATATCTTTATTCCTTGGACTTTATAAAGCACTTAGAAACGTCATACAAACTAAATATAAGAAACATGTGTAAATCATTACTACTCTAAATCCGCAGAGCTTAGATTCACTTTCATCACACTATCTTGAATGTGAAAGTGAATTTAAGTGCCAGTTCCGGCGACGGGGCTTCTTGAGAAGAACTGGCAAGAAACTCAAGGCCGACTCTTTTAATTGCCAATATCGTTACATTAAATACAAATACAATCATTAATATAACATAACAAGAGCAATTCATTTCCAAATACTTTTATCATTTATGTAATCTGAGATACAATAGTAAGCCTTTTGACATAGTCTAGTTTTGATAAATCTTTTAAATTTACCCATGGATAATTTAAACGCGTCATTTGGAAGTTTATTGTAGAAGCGTATACATTGACCTGGGAACGAGTTAGAGATTTTATGGAGCCTAGTAATATGCATAGCGAGTTTGTTTTTATTTCTTAAATTTAATTGATGGAGATCACTGTTTTTCCTAAATTTAGTTTGATTTTTATGAACGTAAATAAGATTTTCATAAATATATTGAGAATGTACTGTCATAATATTTATCTCTTTAAATTTATTTCTCAGTGTCTCCCTGGGACTCATCATATAAATAGCACGGATAGCTCGCTTCTGGAGCACAAAAATTGAGTCTACATCCGCAGCACTACCCCAAAGCAATAAACCATATGACATAATGCTGTGAAAATAGCTAAAATAAACTAAACGCGCAGTGTCAACATCAGTCAGTTGACGTATTTTTGTTGACGTATTCTCAGGTGTTGATAGCGATTAGGGCGGCGTGGTCGCCTTCGTGTTATACTTAGTATATGAGAGCAACACGCACTTTCCTGCCCATCCTTTTTTCATCAATGTTTACCCTGTCACTTCTGTGATAATTATAAAATGTTCAAATTCCTGTAACCTAAAATACACCGTTTTTATTCTTAGTAGAGACATCACTAGGGAGTTAATTTAAAGATGGGAACCTAAAATTCCTAGAACTTACCTATAACTTAATGTCATTATGCAAATGTAATAGCAGAATTATCTTTAAAAAAAATACTTAATATTAATAACGAAATTATTTTAATAAATTGTTATCATTTAATAAAGAATAGAAGGCATCCGCCATTTGGGAATTTAAGCAATCTTATTAAAGAAATACCAACAATAGCGTTAATGGATCAGGGCACAAAGATGGCCGGCTTAACAATCTTTCATTCCCGTAGTGAATTCCGTCAGTCGTTATTTATACACAGCTTTAAGGGTTAAGATTATTTTAATATGGCAACAATAGTATTAAAAGACAAACAGGCTTTATGGTTCGTCTAATATGACCTTATAGAGGGCATGTTAAACCATCGGTCCCTGAGGTTAACATTAGATGTCATTCATTAAGCTAAATCAGAGGCCTTTGGGCTGCTTGAAAATAGTAGCCTTCGCCAACCAGAAATTGAGTAGCGTGGTGAAGTATCCTGAAAACCTCTTCGATTGTGGAGAGACCCGTATCCCAGCAGTAGTGAATATGTGGCGTATAGACTGAATGCAGCTTAAAGTATCGCGCCGCCAACTCCTCCAGCCCAGCAACTTCTACCATCCTCGCTCACTCGCAAGAACACTACAACCCTTTAGAATAGGCCTTTACGAAATTGTAATTAGAGTGCGGTCTTTCGTCGGGCAGTTTATGATATGCAATTACCTCGCAAGATGCTTGTGAAAGTTTTGAAAAAAGGCTCTTTTAAAAGCAAGGTGCAATATTTACTAATTACAGTATGTGCTTGAAAAGGGGATTTTGCAGGGTGGGCAACGCGTGAGTGATATTTCTGGTATCACAAGCGTCCCTAGGCTGTGATGATTGCTTACTATATGGGCGGTCATACGCTTCTATGACACGCCAGTGGTATAGAAGAAATAAAAAATAAAATCGGGAAAGTCTTAAAGATGATGGAGGGCCAATTATACTCCTTACAGTGATCTTACTGAATGATAGTAATTAACCCTTAATATTACAACATTCGCCAAGTACACCCAAATCAAGCTAAAAACTCATATAAATTAACCCGTAACCAAATTAATTAAACTTAGATAGACAATTAGATTAGATAATTACGAGCAAGGTATTTTGTATTTTTGTCCATGTATCGAAATCGATACCCTATTACATTCCACTACGATCAAAATTAAATAAAACAAGAAATACCTGTAAAATAAATAAATATTTCTGAACAATTTACACAGCGCCAACTAGTCCCAAATTAAGCGTACAGCTTGTATTATGGGTACAACTGATAAATACATTTATTTTTACTCAAATACATTTATTTTTTTGTAAATACGTAGAAAACACCCAGAACAAGACAAACAGACATGTTCGTGCACAATAATGTTTGTCTTGTGCAATCGATCTCGGGAGCTCTGAGTCAATCTAGCCATTGCTAGCCATTCGATCACCAGGCTCGTAATAAATATTGTATCGAATTCGATACCGTATATATCTAAGGCTTAAATAATATATTGTGTGATTTCGTAGCCCGTAGGTACGTAGCGTAGGTTTCGCCAGCATAGCTATGAAGCTATGGGCTACACCATTTTTATTCTACGTATCATTATATAACATACGTCACATTTTAAGTTAGACCTCCAGTATTACAACTGTGGAAACCGCATCCAATTCCATGCTGTAATTTTTGTGTTACGCTCGATACAGATAGAATAAATCTAAAAATAATTGTTTTGGCTACTATTGATCCTCCAAAGTTTATAAAATTTTCTCAAACATCTCCTTTGTAGAGACATCGACGAGTATACATTTTATTATATGTATAGATTCTGCATTTGCAGTACGCACTTGTTTCCTTTGACCGCATACAACTGATCGGCTGGACTTCCTCTCTACACGTAGAGATATCTTATCTCTTTGCGTACTACATAAATACCTCGGAGAATGCTCGGATGATCTATTTATTTGATTTGAGATCTGCTGCTGAGTTCTACTATCACACAGCTCACCATAAATAAAAAATCCATCCATATCATGTTGATAATTGGCGATCTACCCCCAGTACGCTTTTTAAGACATTTTTTTTATCACGAACTGTGAAATTGTGGAATCAACTTCCCTCAGCAATATTCCCAAATAAATACGACATGGAAGCCATCGATAACAGAGTCAATAATTCCCTTGAAAGTCTGGCAACGGAACGGCCACACCCCTTGGTGTTTTTTTTTTTTTACACCCCCCCGTTTTATGTGAAGCGGTTATCGTAACCATATTAACGCTCACAACATTAAATATCGCTCACGCGCCGCCATCCCCGCTGCCAACGCAGCATCTCCTATCTTTCTGGTGACCTCACTCACTCGCAGAAACACAACAACCGACAAGGGAATTGTTATTTGGCTGCGGTATTCTGTGAGGTGGAGGTAGATTCCCCAGTCGGGTAGCTTACAATTACGCTCCCTATCTCTCTTTTCGCCAGAGCTTCGTTTGTCAGTTATCAGGGTGCACCGCCTGCAGGTGAAGTTGGCTTTGGTTCAAAGATGGTGATGAACCACTTACACCCCAAAAACACTTGCTGTTGATTTCTATGAGAGATGGTCATTACTTTTCATCAAGTGACACACATGCTCACTTGTCTTCGTCTCATCGGCTACTTAAGAGTGCTTAAGTAGTAGTAGTATGCTTGCAGGCGAAAGGGGAGTAAGACCTGCCATTAATCCGCTTGAGTGCCTGGTTGGTTCACTGGGCACGATAGCGTGGCGGATAAAGTTCCTCTTGCCTAGTTGGTTTTGAGAGACTCGCAATTCTGTGATGTAATCGTAAGGTCACAGGGGAGCAAGTCCTTATGCCAGTTTGGACTTATGGAGTACAGTTATGGGGCTGTACAAAACAGAGTAACAAACAAGTTATTCAGCGCTTCCAAAATAAAGTACTCAGGGGCATTGTAAATGCACCGTGGTACTTCAAAAATGACTATCTCCATCGGGACCTTAAAGTGGAGTTTGTGGACAAAGTGATACAAAAATATGCAGAAGCTCATGAACTTAGACTTCATCACCATGTGAACCCAGAGGTAGTCAAACTTCTCGATAACACAGACCTAGTGAGAAGACTCAAAAGAACAAAACCTTTTGAGTTAGTGTAATAATAAGTGAGACAATATTAGTGACAGTGCATTAAATATAACACAACAAGAAAGTGTTTCACCTTAATAGACACTAAGAAAAGTCAATGGACATTATTCTTAGACTATAATATTTAGAAGTTTATGTTAAAATTAAATTACTTATTAGCCCGTAAGCTAGATCGTAATATTTTAAAGTATGATGCTTTATAGAAAGAAAGAAAAAAAAAAAAAAACAGGGGAGCATCAGCTATACGCACAGGGCCGTTGTCACCGTCTCATATAAAAAAATGTATAAAAACAAAATACAAATAAATTTAATCATAACACGATACAAATTTAAATCAAAATCATACACAAATTAATGTAATAGTTTGTGTATGAATGTAAGAAATCTCTTTCAGCCCATTTAACTAAAGTAATTAACAGGCAACGCATTGGTGTTGCCTCCGGTATTACAAAAGTTCAAAATAATAGCGATTGCTTAAAATTAGGTAGCTTGCGCTTATTTGTCACTTTATTAGTATGATCTGTTTTTTAGTTTATTAGTACTGTCGACCACACGTAGAGCGACACACTTTCATTGAAAGAGGAGCCCCCGTAGTATTATTACGGATGCTACCTACGTGGCGTAGCTACACGAAACCTTATACTGTAGACATAACTAGCCCATTGATGTTATTATATATTATATTATTATATATTTTAAGATATGCTACTTTACGTCAAAGACCCGAAAAGTGACCCAATTGTCCCACCTCACAATTAGTTCGCACAAATAAGCCGACGAAACTTACGTTTGTGACAATAAAATTACGAAGAATAAATTAAATTACGTGTTCTGCAAGGGAAAGATAGTTAATATATTTTGGGGTGTAAGTGGTTCATCAACACCTTTGAACTAAAGCCAACTTCACCTGTACGCGGTGCACCCTGCTGACTGACAAACGAAGCTCTGGCGAAAAGAGAGGTAGGGAGCGAGAAAGGAAGGAGATGCTGCGTTGGCAGCGGGGGTGGCGGCGCGTGAGCGATATTTTATGTTGCGAGCGTTAATATGGCTACGGCAACCGCTTCACATCAGGCGGGCCAGCTTGTCTGCCACCCGACGTAGTATAAAAAAATATATATTATAGCGCCAAAATGTTTAGGATAGGGATAGTTTTTTTTATTAGACGATGTAACTAGCTATCCATATACAATATAAACCGTTGTCTAACAATTGCGTTAGAAAATATAATAATAGTAAGGGTATGCCATATATCTATATATATAAAAATCAATGCCACTTTTCGTTGTAATTTTATAACTCAAGAACGGGCTCACCTATCCAAACCAAATGTTTAGGCTTTGTTCGGACTAATTAGTAGGTGGTTTATGTGAAGTTTGCACAAAATCGGTAGAGCGGTTCTTCATTTATCACATTTTCTGTAACAAATGAATTCAATAAATTCAATAATTTTGTTAATGGGGATTTTGCTGTCAAATTGAAACAAATTGAAATTTTGCTGAAAAACTTCAGTGTTGACAGTACAAGCATGTTGTTATGTCATTCATGCTAGCTAGCAATTAATAAAATATTTTTTTGTTTGAATAAATGAATTTGATGCTCCAATAATTTTTTTTAGTATTTCACTTTATACGTAGCGAAGCACGTACCGGGCCGCTAGTGGTTTATAAAATATCACTGCCCCGCCACTGTCTTTATTTTGTGACCCAGCGATCACCTACTACAAACATAAAAAATGAGTAATGACGTTTGTGTAGAGCTTGAATAAGCGTGTGTGCATACGTCACTGAACATTCTGTTTCAGATTCGATTCAGAGGGGAGGTGAGGTCGATACGCGGTGGGGAGTATTCATACTGTACGTATACGTTATGTTTTGACGCTCAGTGGCATATCTAATGAAATATAATATCACTGAATAAAATTATTAAAATATAGTATTTCATTGCAGTAATAATAATAAAATAGACTAGTTTATAAGTAACACCATCTTGAAAATGATCGCTGACTGGTTTAAGTGTCTCATCTAAGCGCACTGCATAGCAGTTTTCACTGGTAGAGTCAAGTGAATTATAGTGCAAACGTATTTTGGATTACATTTTACTTGTTCTTAATACATAATCTTCATTCGCTTAGACATTGTAAATATAGTAACAAGAATTTGATATTACTAACTTTTGTTCGAAATAAATTGTTATTTATTTATTTATTTAATTGACTAGTTTCAAATTATTGTTATAGATTATTGAGGCAACAGTCAGATTTTAAGTCACTTGAGCCTTTAAATAGTCATAGAATAGAATAGAATACACTTTATTGCACCAATATGATAAAGATACATTGAAGAAGCTTGCAAAAATTAAAAGTACTAAGGGTCTTATCGCTAAAAACAATCTCTTTCAGACAACCTTTAGAAGAGAAACAATGATCATCTGAAATTTGTGGAAATTGTCAATTAGCAATTTCGTTTATAATGCTTAAATTATCAGATTTCGAATTTATTCCCTTAACTATACCAATAAATAAAATTGAAATGTCTGCCTATGATTTCAAATTAACAAAAAAATACTGAAACGTGGTATTGATATGCTATCTCATAATAAATAATTGTTTTTAGAAGTGTTAAAAGATTATCTCGAATAGGCTCCGAAACAATTCTACGGATTTCAACGAGAAAGGGATTAAAACCGAAATTTTAACTTAAAATTTCATGTTTATTTTGTAAGGTTACATGTTCACTCGAATAAGGCGTGGGCAGAAGATTTGAGGTTTCGTAAATATGAAAATAACGTATATCTTGATAATAGTGTTAGTCACACTTCACTTAACGGGACGGGGGCCCACCACACATTCCCACCACTGTGTCTCCTGTGTAGCCAGGATTAACAGCGGCGACCGCCAAAATAAGCAATGAACAGAAGTCCATTCCAGTCCCGGGGGTAAAACTACGGCTGGCTTGGAACTCACAAAGAATTTAATCAAAAGAAATAAGTAGGAGTAAGAAGCGTTTGGAATTTGACATCCCCTCTTAGCAATGTGAGAGACAGCAATATGGCAAATAAGGCATTAAAGCCTAAAGAGATGGCTAGTCAAGTGAAGCTCAACTGCCATGCACCACGGATTTTATTTATCTAACACTATTGGGGACCTAAAACATTGAGTTCTTACCTAACACATCGATTCCAATAATATGAATTACAAAATCGTCTGAACGCTTGGTAATTCTCCCTTGTTGCTACCTCTGATAGCTAGTCAAGTGTAAGTCATTATTCACTTACTAACCATTATCTATCTTATCTAAGAGGTTCAGTGCTGCAGCACCGGTGACACTTCCACCCTCATGGATCTTTTGTGTTCAACTATTATCTAACAAATGAACTTATACAACAAACTATACTAATTATACACCTTTTGGGACAGTAAATAATATGGGGTGTAAGCGCTTCATCAACATCTTTGAACCAAAGCCAACTTCACCTTCAACTTCTGCTGAATAACAAACGAAGCTCTGGCGAAAAGAGAGGTAGGGAGCGTAATAGTAAGCTACCCGACTGGGGAATGTACCTCCATCTCACAGAATACCGCAGCCAAATAATAATTCCCTTGAGGGTTGTTGTGTTCCTGCGTGTATGTGAGGTCACCAGAAATGAAGGAGATGCTCCGTTGGCAGCGGGGGTGGCGGCGCGCGAGCGATATTTTATGTTGCGAGCGTTAATATGGCTACGGTAATCGCTTCACATCAGGCGGGCCATATGCTTGGCTGCCAGCCAACGTAGTATATAAAAAAAAAGTAAAAAGTGCTGTGTTTTCAAACAAGTCGTATTTTTAGTTTATCTAACTATGTATTTGTCGAAAGAAAGTGTAATGTGTTTAAAATGAGTCTTTAATTACTGTTGTTGCTTGACATGAGTATCAAGGGAATAAATGCCACCGTAGAAAATCAAATGTATGTTATAATGCATATTGCATGCAACCGAGTGATTGTGGAGTGTAAGTGGAGATCTTTAGAACCAAAGCTAATCTGCATGTGATGCACCCTACCGACTAGTAAACGAAGCTCTGGCAAAGGAGAGATAGGGTATTTGAAAGCTGCCCGTCTGGGGATTTAACTCCACATTATGGAATACCGCAGCCAAATAACAATTCCCTTGAGGGTTCTTGTATTCCTGCGAGTGAATAAGGTTACCAGAAAGGAAGGACTTGCTCGCTGCAGCGATGATATATTTCATGTTGCGAGCATTAGTATGGCTACGGTAAATGCCTCACATCAGGCGGGCTGTATGCTTGTTTTCCAGCTGACGTAGTATAAAAAAAGTGAACATTATAAAGCGGAGTAACATACGGATCCTACAAAATAAAGCAATATTTTCTTTCACAAATGGTACCCAATACTGAAAATTTATGACAAACACGATTGCTCATTGAACCGAAATAAATGTATCCGAAAACCGATAAGACTCTTCATGTACTTTATTATCCAAAGCTTTGACTTCGCCGAATGAACAAATGCTTCAGATATTCCAAGTATAAACAGCCCAGTTTGAGAGGTAAAGCAAATTTGACAGACGAGTGGCAATCGTCTAAAAAGGCTCGTATAATTGTCCTCCGAATAACAAGGAGTTTTGTCGCACTTGTAGAATGGGGAGCAAGTAGCCGAGTAGCGAGGGGCGGTCGATCGCGGTGCGCGGGCGGGGCGCCTTTCAGTGTGCCGGTAGCCGTACACGCGACGGCCGTACTTCGCTTCGCCGCGACGCCTTCGCGCTTTCCAACAACACGCGGTACGTAGCAAAAAACGTGAACGCTACAGGTGCCCGCCCTGATCGCCTGCTACATGATAAATGACACTGTGTTTTTCCAACCGCGTTCAACGGGTTGAGTTGTAGGAAATAAGTCGTAACGTAGTCATAACAAACAATTTTCGCGTGTTTCCCGCCTGTTGCGTAAGATTGATCCACTTTTTAAGTATAATTTGTTATTTTGTTGTACATAAATGCCACTTGTTAACGTAATAGATATGTACTTATATGCTTGACTAGTTAGAAAGAACTTTATCGTCGCTTCAGCGAGAATCGAGCGTAAACGGCGAGATGTACTTATAACTTCGATTATCCATTTTATGAGAAAGTTACGAGAAAACTTTACTTGACGTCAATAAGAATCAAAATCGCATACGTTTTCAGTGCGCATGACCTGCGCAAGAGGAACTCGACACTTATCTATATAATATACGTTGGAATCTTAGGGATACACCTGTATAGGGTTATAGCAAAATTTCCTCTGACCTAGATTTATTTTGCGAAGCACCTTGCGAGGAAGTCATCCATCACAGATAGGAATAACTTTAGAACGCTACGAGTTTCGTGGTTATAGGTGCAGTTGTTAGCAAATTTTGCTTTGGAGCGTAAACTTAGATGTAAACGAAAGTTGCATTATTTCGATTATGAAAGTTATGTATTTTCAACTTGTTTTTTTTTTTTTTTCTCTACCATAAAGCTTTATAAATATTATTAGTTTTATCCTTCACAAAATCAAAATTTATTTATTAAACTAAAATAAATAACTAATTCTCGAAACAGGGGCTAATAACAAAGCATAACAGTTAAAACGTTGTGACTCTACATTTTAAATCAAAAGCACCTGACCTTAATTAAAACGTCTCTTTCATCAAAAAGCTTTATAATATAAAAGAACGGTACATATTATTAAAAGACACAGATTTCCGAGTGACAATGGACTTAGCCACAACGAATGAAACCTTTAGGCAACGCTTTTATCTCACAAAAGGCGAAATAAAACAACCCTTAATTGACCTAAAATGGACACTCTCCATTTTGTAGATACTGATCTAGGGCAGTTAATTCTTGCAATCCTATGGCTTATCTATCCTTGATTTCTTTTAGTTTTGATCTAATTAAAATGTTAACCTTTTTTCAGTAGTGATATGCTATTTTCGATAGAACATACTAGAACATATTTTGTAATTAGTTGTTTTGTATACCAACGTCGGGTGCGGGAAGAGGTTACCACAGTCATATTAACGCTCGCAATATGAATATCGCTTGCGCGCAGACATCCCCACTGCGAACGCAGCGACATCTTCCTTTCTGGTGCCCTCGCTCACTTTGCTGCGTACAAAACAACCCCACAAGTATTGTTATTTGGGTGAGGTCTTCTTTGAGGTAGAGGTGCTTCTTTAGTTAGTCTTTATAAGCCCTAACTCTTATCCGCAGGCTAATCGTCAGGGTGCACCACGTACTGAAGGACTAAGGCTTTACAGATGATAATAAGTCACTTACACCTAGATTTCAACATCCAAAATTTATGCATTCACGCTGGCACAAGCCGATCTCTACACGATTCTCAGTGCTAAGCACAAAGCATTGTACGCCATATTGACAAACTAACTGAATACCGTGTACCGGCTGCTGAATCAATCTATAATATTCTGATGGGATACTGAAACGGGTCTCACTCTACCCTCAATAGAGAGCGTACTCCACCAAGCTACTTCAAAGTGTAGGTTGGCGGAGTTGGTTGGTTTGTTGGCCGCCCAAATGCCACCATGGCATGCGCAATGACGTCACCGTGCTTCACGATTTTTTATATATGCATTCTAGCAACACGAAACACGTTGATGTCGTTTGCTAACCAATCACGTTTCTCTCAATGTATAGCCTACCTATCAATGTTTTGTTGCTTCCCACACCCTGCCCCCGATTATAAATGCGTGAGCCGATATTGAATATGTGTCAAATACGCTCTCAACTGAATATGTCATTGTGTACGAGTATGAAACGGATTATTTCGGTGTGAGTGCATCAGTATTGTACGTTTGTATGGAGTGTGTCTGTCATGTTTATAAATATATCAGAATTTATAAATGATTTTCTCTATTTTACTCAATATAAAATAACTAAGTAACTCTATCTCCTTATTACGTTTTCCAGACCATTGAATCCTTTTTCATATTTGTCATCAAATAACGTGATAGTCGTAAAAGATAATTTGTAATTTTATTTATATTACTAGGTACTAATATTTCAAATAAATTCAATAAAAAAATATATATATAATTTATCTTTTATTCGGTTTAACGAAGAACTGAATTATCATCCTCCTTTAGTATTTATGTATGTATTTGTATTTACGTTTATTATAGTGATATATTCTTATATAAGTATGTTTATTTTATTCGAATGAGTAAAGCTATCGTTCTTTTTACTTTTGGACGTGAATATGTGTTTAAAATTTCTCCCATAGGGAATCAATTCTCAAAAACGAATGATAACAAAATCGGGGAATACAGTTCGGTGTTGCAGCAACAAATCTATCACCTCCATCCAAAATTCAATCACACCACTGGATAGATGAAGGATCCAAGAATATAGGACGTTATTAAGAACTATGGAACATGCTGTTAATATACTGGGGAGGGGGACGCGCTGCCATTTTGAGTATATTTAATACTAGCTTTTGCCCGCTGCTTTGCTTGCGTGAAATTCGGGCATTTTAGATTATCCAAGCCAATTCTAACACGCAACGCAACCACCTTCATGTAGCACCTTTAATTGTAGTAAATACGAACGCAAGAACTTTCCCGATATCTTCCCGATACGATTTGGGGTGTAAGAGGTTCATCAACATCTTTAAACCAAAGCCAACTTCATCTGCACACCAGAGCTTCGTTTGTCAGTCAGCAGGGTGCACCACCCTGCTGACTGCCAAACGAAGCTCTGGTATGGAGCGTAAGTGTAAGCTACCCGACTGGGGAATGTACCTCCACCTCACAGAATACCGCAGCCAAATAACGATTCCCTTGAGGGCTGTTGTGTTCCTGCGAGTGAGTGAGGTCACCAGAAAGGAAGGAGATGCTGCGATGGCAGCGGGGGTGGCGGCGCGCGAGCGATATTTTATGTTACGAGCGTTAATATCGCTACGGTAACCGCTTCACATCAGGCGGGCCGTATGCTTGTATGCCACCGGACGTAGTATAAAAAACAAAAAAAACTACTACACCAGTCCCGCTCCCGCCGCGCCACCCGCGTTTCACCCCCTTGGGGTATGTTTGGAATCTCTTGATCCAGCGGTTTGGGCTGTGCGTTGATATATAAGTCAGTCAGTCAATCAGTCAGTCAGTTTCTTCTTATATATATTTAGATAACGTATTCACGTACAACACACGGTCGTGTCCATCCTATTTTTTTCTTCTTGTAAAATATATCTATTTTCATTCATCTATTGTCATTAAGTATATCTATTTTCTTGATCTGCTTTGGAACTGCATTCGTGTATTTCTGTTATTCTCAAAAGTTGACTGGTAGAGAATGTTTTAACGTTAAGTCCGCCTTTTGTACCCTTAACTAATTTTGTAGTCAATAAAGTTTAAATAAATAACATTTAACCTTTTAACTATTGCACGCAACAATTTAAAAGGTTACATGTGTTTAAATATAGTTCACAAGGGCGGGCTTATCTCTGAAAGAGATATCTTTCAGCCAACCTTTAGTGTATCTCATAGTACTTACATTACAAATTCAATCTTTATGCTTTTTTTTTCTTATACCACTAAAGTGGTAAACAAGCATACGGCCCGCCTGATGGAAAGCAGTTACTGTAGCATAAGAACGCCTGTAACACCAGGGGCATCACACGCGCTTTGCCGATCCTGTAAAAGAGTATAGTATTGTATTCGATTGTAGCGAGAACATAAAGTACAAAATAATAGTAAGAAGTCTCAGAAAGAAAACGCTTAGAAGTTACTACCTACTATTTTTTCATGAACGATCGCGTGGACATGGTGTGGAAATGAAATATGTAGCAATTAATACTTAAACTATTTAAAATTCCGTAATAATGCTTATTAAAAAAATGCATATGAAAAAGGATTTGTACTGATATAATAGAGTTATAATGGTATTAGGAGCGTCTAGCTTGCTCCTTATTTAACTTTGTACGCGCGTAAACCGATCTCTCGAGAGGATTTAAAAAATCTTCCTTAGCTGATGCCTACGTCTAACTTATTAGCTATGTAGCCAAATTTAATTCCGTTCCCAAGAAAAGTTCCCAAGATATTATCTCACTCTTAAAGGGGAATGAACCCGATGACGTGCCCGCTTTTGTGGGGTAGGAACTTCATAAGCTCACGCCATACAGCTAAGACCATGTCGATGTGCTAGTGCTGCTTAAGGACATTAGAAGTCTGCAGTCCAGATTGGAGGCTTCCGAACCACTATAAGTGAGCTGCGTACCGAGGTAGCATCGATGCGTGGCGCTGGCTCGGCAAGTAGGTCACACGAGGTCTCTGGTGTGAATACACGACTCGGGGCGCAACCTGCGGCCGTCAGCAGTTTTGTGTCGGCAAACACTTCGCCGGTGACACCGCTTTCTGCAGCCCGCACGGCCGAAAATGTCACTAATAGGCATGATCGTTCCCGATGCTTATGCCGCCGCCGCCGCTAAGCCACCAAAGCGATTTACGACACAAAAGTAGAAACGAAATCCTCAGAAACACTGTGTAAATGAGCTCTAAGGTTCGCGAAAAGACCAGTGCGATCCCGAGGGTTTCATCAAAGTGGAGAAAAGGAAGAAGCTCACCAGCCTGAACAAGTGCGGCACCGCACCGACAAGACCCAAAGACCCGCTGCGTCCGGCCGTGACGACGTTGCTGTATGTGTCCCGCCTGCATTACACTACAAACGTCGAGGAGATTGTAGAGTACATCCGAGTTAAGACCAACCTCAATTTGAGAGTCGAAAGGTTGGAATCGCGCCACCGAGTAAAATTCAATTCCTTTGTGGTGAGGGTTCCAACAGAACATCTGTCGACCATCACAATGGAGGAATTCTGGCCTTCAGGTGTTGTTTTCCGACGCTTTCGTGGCCGGGTACAGAACACCGCACGGAATACCCTATCGACATTGCCGACTATGCGCGTTTACTTATAGATAACACTTATATAAATATATATTTTAGAGGTATTTATTATATGGACTTGTTGTTTTGTTTACATTGCAATTGTCTGAAATAAATGATTACTAATAAATAAATAATAAATTTTGTTAGCATAAATTGTACATTTTCATAATATGCAAGACGGCAATTTTTCCTATTTCAATCAATTGTCACAATCGGCAGTTTCGTCAGCATACCTCGCAATTTAGTTCGCACAAACGTGCGAACTAAATTGCGAGGTAACAGTTGGCTCACTTTTCTGGTGTACGTTTTAGACGCTTGTGGCATATCTATAGTATTTATAACATCATTGAGTTCAGGCATACCCTGGCAACTGCATTATTAAAAAATACTACATAAACGTAAACGTGTCCGTAGATGTTATAGGGTTGACTGCAATATGCAACTCGTTGTACGAGTTAACAAAATGGTAGGTACGTCGCGCTATCATCATAATTCATCTCGTTATACTTTAAATATTGTAGGTAATATCTTTTCAAATAATAAATACAAATATGTTTAAACGTTTATTTTGACTGATGTGTGATTATGAGACTGGCTGAAATGAAGTTACGTTACAGTGGTACACTAATTGTTTCGCGCGGCACGGACTGTGATTGGTAATTATAAATTGTAGTCATAATCGTGGTCGAATATTGAACATATGGAATCAATGTCAATATAAAATTTACAAAAGTTCCAAAAACCTTGAATGTCTGAAACTCAATAGTTTCACATCAGTGAATTGTGTCCATTTATTCATTTAATCAAATTCATATCATTTCGACAGTGACATGTTATTAAATAAATTAAATTGTCAATAAATAAAATTGGAAATCCAATGATTTCGACAATACAATTTTCATTACTTAGTTATTTGGTAAAATTAAAATAAAATGAATTTTGTAGTAAAAAACAAAAATGCAGTTCAATGAAATGAAATGTGAAATGAAAGGAAATGTCGTTTATTTGCTAGGTAATGAATTATAA
This sequence comes from Hypsopygia costalis, assembly GCA_937001555.2. NCBI lineage: Eukaryota > Metazoa > Arthropoda > Insecta > Lepidoptera > Pyralidae > Hypsopygia > Hypsopygia costalis. The sequence continues at coordinate 20,829,823 of OW443338.2, read as the reverse complement.
ATATGAAATAATTGATTTTACAAATTAATACTTTATTTGGGATTTATTTTATATAGTTTATGTACAACGAACGAAGTTTCGGCCCCCGACCCCTGGCGATCTGTTCCGTATTGGATTCAGACGGGAGGTGAGGTCGACTAGTGAGAGCGACAGGGCGTGGCCATACTGTACGTAGTGGTAGTACTATAACTTATACTGTGGTTCAGACATTTTATACTACATACTTTTAAATATGGAACCTTTTATTTTTTGAGATATAAGTAGCTTATCACCTTCTTTAGAGCCAAAGGCAACCTAATCTGCACCTGGTGCATACTAGTGACTAGCAAACTAGGCTCTGACAAAAGAAGGATAAGCTTAACTGACTCCAACTGAAAATTGGAGGCCATTACACAGACAACCGTAGCCAAATAACAGTACCCTTGAGGATTATTCTGTTTCTGTGAGTGGGTGACGTCACCATACGGCTAGTTCCTACGTTATGCTCCCAAAGGTTACAGGGATGAAAAACCCTCTATTATTTTCCCATTTGATCCCACGTAGCCGACTAGACACCGTACACGAGTAGTCTAGTCGGCTGAATGGCCAAGCAGTTGCAAAAATTGCACCGAAATTTTAAAATAACGATACCAAAAAATCCCAAATGTTGAAGACGAATTCATGTTGCAAGCGTTCATGTGGCTACAGTAACCGCTTTAGATCAGGCGGGCCATATGGTTGTAGGCCACTCGACGAATAAAATATATATATATATATATATATATACTAATCTCAAACTATTAAAAGCTTTAACTATGGGTACTAGATAACTGATAAACATAATTTATTATAAATACATATATATAGAACATATAAATTTATCTTATTGTTAGGTTATCAGAACTTTATTATCACATAATACAATAACATAATATAATAATATTTCAGTACTTAGAATTGCACCAATTTCAGCGGCCATTGGTATTTAGTTTATCAAAACTATTTATCAATAACTTTCATGGATTGTTTGAATTGGAACTTTCGGGTTATTTGTTTAGGTATATGTTTGAGTAAGAAAACAGGGGATTTTGCAGGGTCCTCATTAACATTGTAGGATAACAATCGGTTTTCTACTATACAGCTCCAAGGTTACCAAAATAATTCAGCTCGCAGTGGACTTTCAGAGGCCCTACCGCCGAAGATGAAGCCGATTATCATCGAATTTTTAATTGCATATGTAATACTAATTTATACACAATACAGTGATAAAAATACAGTAGTTTCATGGTTTAGTTTTCCACTTAAATATGACTACTAGCATCTAAACTAGGCAAAGCCTGCATTTCAGACGTCAGGCTGTTCCAGTGACACTATCAGAAAGTAGTGTGAATGACCAACACGCATTATAGAATATGCTAGACGACGATTTTTTCTTTCGATGTGTAAGGACGTCATTATAATATAACTATAAGTGAAAGAATTACTTCGATAGCATAAAAACTTCTCGAGATATGATAAATTGAAAATCACAATTTTGGACTTTCCCGAAAACGCTCCGTACAAAAGGCTACTGAATTATGACGTCACACTTAGGTATTTTCTATACATTAAAACAGAAATTTGTATGACAGCTATGTTAAATACTGCGTTTATGTAGCTAGTGCCGTAATAAAAGTTATAGTATTTTTGATTGTTTTTCCAAAGTTAATATTTTTTTATATAATTTCATTCTTTTAAATTGGACTTTCCCACCAAACTTTGATCGACCATAAAACAAGTCGGACATAACTTATTAAAATTTCAAGATCGCAGATCGTTCTAGTTTTGTATATATTACGATACTGATAAATATTTTTTATAATATTTGATCATTGTCGTCTAGCCTATTCATAGCATTAAATTAAATTACCTAACATTATGATCGATAAACCCACCCAAAACACACAGTTAGCAGGCAGGTAACATACATTCCATATTTTAAACAGACGCTCAGACGACAAAGTATCAAACTACAGCTTAGATTGGTGGTAACCCTAGAGCTCTACCAACTAATCTCGAAGATGTTTGTTATTAACTTAAACTAAAGGCCTATCTTTGGTATCGAAAGTTTTGATGGGAATCGGCTTCAGCTTGGGTGGTAGGGCTCCAGGTTTAGTATTTTGCCTCGACGCTGGCTAGTCGAAATAGTTTAGTTTCTGGATGACGTTAAAGAGGGTTGTCTCGTTACAGTTTGTAGATCCCTGCCGTAGTCTATACACGCTTGCAAAATAAAATGCGACTACTTACGATGTTTCTGCCTACAGGTGTCTTTTTCTATCTCCATTGTGGCAAGAAGAACAAAAATGTTATTGTCCAATATTCACTCAGTCCCGCGCCGTTTATTAAAAAGTTGCAGATAAATACCTTCCTGTAAGTTCACATCCTTTTTTTGGCACCGCGTGTAGAAATGCGTAGGTATGAAATAAGCACTTTATAGCTTATTTTACTGCGGTGATGTTTGCATATGGCCTGCCGCTGTCATCAAAGTGACTCCTTCCTGTCTCACTCAGTTTCTTGTAGAAACTCAAGAATCTTCAAGGGCATTATTTTTTGGCTACAATTTTCTGTGAGTTAGAGGAATTTCTCTACTGAGGTAATATTCCCTAGTCGGGCAGCTTAACATAAGCAAACAAACTTAATTTAATATTAATATTAGTATAACTAATAAATATAACTAATTAATAGCAGTATAATTCAGAAACTCGTTTATGAAATATGATTTTTCTTGTGAGAAAAATGTAGATATATCACAAAGATATAAATTCTTAACTGTCTTAAAAATAAATTACCATAGACGTGTAACTGTAGCAAATAAATATAATTTAATTATAGATCAAGTGCATTTGTTACCTTAACAGAATCGAAATAAATTAAACTAACACAATTGTAAAAGTTTGTAGCTTTGCATAGGCGAGCTTAAGAGTATATCTCTGTAAGAGATCTCTTCCAGCCAACTTGAGTTGTGTTTTATTTTCTGTATCTAGCTGTGTCCCGTGCTTTCACATGCACTTTTGACTTCTAATCGTATTGTAACATGATGTTGAATTATATGTGTTTAAAAAATGAGATATCAAGTGAACCTTTAATAATCTAGATAAAAAAATATCAAGTTAAAAATATATTTTTAATTGTGCATTCAAACAAACTCTTCAGTTTTATATATTCGTATAGATAATAGATTTATATATGTACAATTTGTATATTACCTAATTATTATTAAATTGCAGTATTAAGACTGCTTCTAAGTTAAAACGGTCGTTTTATCTAGAGCGAAGATAAAATTTGCTGATGGCCTTTTGCAGCTGAGCGGTAATTTAAAATTTCCGCTTAACATGACGACAGGAAGGGTAAAAATGTAATGAAAGACGTCACCCGTATGAAAAAAGGTCGATCGATGACTTTCAAATATTGAAAGGTAAATGCAAAGTTTAAAAAATCTTTGCATTATTAGATTTTTTTTTATACTACGTCGAGTGGTAGACAAGCATACGGCCCGCCTGTGTGAAGCGGTTACCGTAGCCAAATTAACGCTCGCGACATAAAAAACCGCTCGCGCGGCACCACCCCTGCTGCCAACGCAGGAACACAACAACCCTCAAAGGAATTGTTTTTTGGCTGCGGTATTCTGTGAGGTGGAGGTACATTTCCTAGTCGGGTAGCTTACAATTACGACCCCTACCTCTCTTTTCGCCAGAGCTTCGTTTGTCAGTCAACAGGGAATCGTACCACGTGTATGTGAAGTTGGCTTTGGTTCAAAGATGTTGAAGAACCACTTACACCCCAAATTAAAGATTGATTTAAGGTGACGCATTTGATTTAAGGTTCATCAATGAACGAAATATTTTATATTGACAAACTGGAATTAATTTAATAATCTGTCTATACGACCGTTTACCAGTCATCTTGTAAAGGTTACTTTTTTTATATTTATCTAAGTTCGAATAAATATTTATTCAACAGTCACTCGAACTATAACTATAACATCCGAAAAAAGGAACACATTTGGATAAAGAGCAGTACAAAGGCGATTTTATCTTAGAATATAATAGATTTTATCGTGTAGAGCACCATTTGTTTATATTACGTGTATTTACGTAAGTATAAATATTTATGTCCTCGTACCATGCTCTGTGATCACTTGTGCTTTATCTCTCGGAAAGATCTCTTCCAGTCAGCCATAGAGTATCGAAAAAATATTTTTCTAAAGAACCTTGTAATGCTTTTGTACCGCGTAGAACACAATTCGTGTTTATATTATCTGTATCTACGTGGGTATGAACATTTGTTCATGTACAAAGGTCTGTGATACGTGACCTAACAGCCACGTTTCCACGCCGTGTTTCACTACCGGCGAGAAACAAAAAGGATTTTATTTTCTCCGCGGACCGTCACATTTAAAACCAGATTTTTCTGCGGTTTCTTTTAATATGCAAAGGATTTTAGGGCCCCGTTACAGAATCATGAATACCAATTACGCGTCACAGGATCGGAAAAATTATAATTATTATTGATTTACGTCATTGTTTTAGTCAGTGCATGATTGAGCATAGTAGTCGTATCAAAGCTATTAATTATGTAGCTTTAATGATATACCTATATCAGAGTAGCGATTTCAGTCAGTTCACGTTTATTCTACAAGACGCAGGATAATACGTAACTATCCCCGCAGCATTATTTATTTATGTCCTTGTACCAAGCTCTGTGATTACGTGCCCTTTATCTCTCGGAAAGATCACTTCCAGTTAGCCATAGAGTATCGAAAAAATTTTTTTTAAAAGAATCTTGTAATGCTGTTATTTGTTTGTATATTTGTATGGACAACAAAACAAATTGTAATTATTTTCTTGACATTTTTTTAAAGATATAACAAGTTTTGGTCTAGATTGTAATTCTAAATATGTTGACACTTAATTACAATTCAGTTAAAAGTATTAGTATGTTTTAATACTTTTGTTTGCCATATAGGTGATTGTATATGTACGTAATATATAAATAAATAAAAATTTGGCTGTGATAATATAGTGTATGTGTAGGGCAGTTGGGTTCAACATGCACTACCTCACCCTGGGGAGAACCTGGTCATTGCAAAACCATGAGGCTCTGGAGCCTCATGGTTTTGCAATGGCCAGGTATGATGATTGAACTATAAATAGCATATAACTTAATAATGTCTCTCTGTCCGCTTAAGTTACCTTTCTCGCCTAAAAACTATACCTATGTACTTACAAAATTTACATGTTTTATTTATTTATAGTGATGCCAAATATATCCTATAATTATGCTGGATTTCAGGCTATAGTAATGAACGAAATATGATGTGACTATATACTATAAATATAATTATAGTAGCAAGCAGAGCCCCGAACATTGCTTGTGTTGGTTTAGCTAGAAAACAACTTTTGAGAGTAAGTCTGTTAAGTAGAGATAATTCTCTAGATAATTCTGATAATTCTGTGTAATAAGCGTAACAAAATTATCTAGGTCCTTGTGCGCATTAAAGAAATTAAATACAAAAGTAGTAAAAACAGTTTATCTATACCTAAAATGTAAATTTTGATAACAATTCGCATAAATATTTTACAGTCCTTTCTACTTCAAACTATAAGTACGACTTCAGCTGTGATTGGGCACAGTTTCACGCTCGCTCCATGTTATTTAATTTGCAAACTCTGAAACAACAATTTAATTCTCATTTGCCTTATGAGATACGTTTACCTTATTCACTTTGGGTCCTGATATTTGTATAGTTTAATAAACATAATCCTAATAACCTTACAATGTGTATTAATATTCAAAATGGGGTTATAATGAGTCATTCACAACATAATAAATATTATCAGATTATTGGAAATATATTACTAAAAGTAAAACTTAAGTTAAAACTATAATAAATTATTAACTATCTTTTTTTTAAATTTATTAATTAAAAACAATAATTTGTAGTTAAAATTATTGTTTTTAATTAATAATTAAAAAAAAAAAGATAGTTAATAATCTACCCCTAATATAATCTTAGTATCCCAGTCTATAAAGCCGTATCTTTTTTGTATATACATAAAAATACAACACAATAAATTTAAATCAATACAAATAAATTGCAGTAATATGTCACTTTGCAAAAGCGAGCACATCTCTCTAAGAGATCTCTTCCAGTCAATACTAATTTTAATCGTTCGGTAAATTGAGTGAACTTTTAAAGTAATCAAGATTGATTTATTATTTATTAAAGTCAAATATAAATGGATTTGAAAAGGTCATTACAACTTTACTTAAAATATTTTAAAATTCTCAGAAAATTCGTAGTCAAGTACTTTTCTGTTATCTTCAGATTATAATGTTAAATATTTCAAATCGTCTAAGCCAATGAAATTTTTATTTTATAGAAGAGGGAGTAAACTACCATTATTTATTATTATATTTGGTCGGGAACATCGTTGAGGGAAATTGATTCCACTGTCCGTGTGTACCTGTCCGTGAATTTCTTTGTCCGTGGTACAAAATGTCTTCAAAACCATACTTTGGTAGACGGCCAATCATCAAAGTGGCATGGGTGAAATTTCAATTTTCTGGTGGGCGGTGTTGGTGAGTGGGCGAATATTGAGTGGGAAATGTTTTAAGACTTGCCACTGGGGAAATCTAATCATTACCAATATGTATTTTTATAACACAGAAAAGAAGTGGGTTACAAGAATGGATATTCCTGTTAGATGTGTCGATTTATGATCTCGAAACACTAATAGATAAAATGTTAAATCTAATTGACTAAAGCTAATGATGCATCTGGGAACGCAAGCTATACGAAGTCGTATCTTTGAATTGGTGGTCTGTTCTACAAGCATTTCGATGACAGAGATAAAAATAATTTTAGGGGACCGAAAGCCATAACGCGAATTCTAGCGTCTTCAAATTATCTGTGATCAAATTTAATCAAAATATACTTAAAATGGGTTTAGGGAACGATTAAAAGTTGCGCCGATAACATCAAAAGGGCGATCGAAATTAGGTGGATGCGGAGGATCGCAATTATAATGACGCAACGCATTGGCGAAGACATAAACTGTAGGTTGGCGGAGGCAAATACAAATTGATGAAAGTATAATTAAAATATACAAATATTCCTGGATATACTTATTACTCAGCGAGATCTAGTCCCAGACTAAGCAAAGCTTGTACTATGGGCACTAGATAATGGATAAAAATATTTAAATACATTCATAATTATAATATATAGGAAACACCTAGACCTAGAGAAATATTTGTCTCACAAATATTTGTCTTGTGCGGAGTCGAACGGAATGGAACACGTAGAAAACTACCATAACCAAATTACGTAATACTATTACTTATACTGTGACCAAACGTAAAATATCACTGGTCCATCAATAAACTACCTATGCTATTTTTGACTATATAAATAAATGTTAAAAAGAAATAATAAAACCGATTTTAATAAAATGTGACGACGATGAAATGGGGCGTTGAAAGCTCTCTCCCGACACAAAGCCCGTCATCACTCTCGTCAGTGAGCCGTGTGACGACACGCTAGACCTTTATGCTAACACTACACACTCGGGACCGGTCGACCGGCAATACAAACCATCGTTTGTTCATTTTGCTGCACAAGCAAAAGAGATACTGTCCTCGCTGGAATGTAATTAAATTGGCTTGCGCTCTATAATTATATATGTAGTTTCCATGGTTCTTTTACATGCACTCGGGGTAAAATGACACAGTAAGGTTACGCGATGTCATTCGTTATTGTGTCTATTACGTATTGATTATTTTTAACTGTACGTAAATAAATATATTGTTGATAGGTATGTAAAATAGAAATTTAAGCATAGCTCTGGATAGTCTCATCGCATCCTCGTATTAGAGACAGCTATAACTGGCATGACCACAGTCTTGTCATTTAACAAAAGGTTAAATAAATGTATTAAAATTTAAATTAAAAATATTTTTGAATTTTAAATATATCTAATTACATACACACAAACACACACGCAAACACTAACACAAATAATAAGAAATTTCTAGGTCTTGTTTTCTATTCAGTACCTACTCTTTACATAAATCTACATCACGTAAACAAATAGCGCAATCTATTTATTATTCAATAAGCACTTTAGGCAAATAACAATTCGCTATATTGTGTACGAGTTAACAAGACGATTGTAGAGACTCGAGTTCATAGGATAAATAAAGGAATAATGGTTTTAGAGTTACATACGAAATTAAGTAGTCGGTAGTCTCCGCGCTAAGTAATTGTTGAAATCCAAATACACGAAGGATGTCTGGGGTGATTCATTTACAAAGAGCTGACAACCTTAAATCTTGAAAATTGAAATTTCTCCGTGTGAGCATCCTCAGGAAAACACAAATTGGTTACTTCATTGAATTAACTAGAGAAAATTGTGTTCGTAAAGGAAACAATTAGAAAAGGAATATGTGACTGGTTTTCCTTCTAACGTGGGTTTATTAAATTATGTTCTACAATTTGAGATAGAATTAGGGGTGTAGTTTGAGTAAACATTAGTAGATTTTGGGGCGTAAGTGATTCATTACTATTTTTGAGAGAGCCAACTCCACATGCTTGAGGTGCACCCTGCTGACTTACGAGACTCGGGTAAAAAGAAAGGCACGTATTCGTGAGCTGGCCCAACTGGGGAAGTACCTCCACTTCACAGAATACTGGAAAAAAAATACGTATGGAGCAGGGTTGTAGGACATTGATGACATGCAATGTGTTTGTTGGGTCGCAAACTATTAAAAAAAATCGTCTATAAGCCTACGTACAAACTATAATAAGATCAAATGTCATTTCGTAGTTTAACAAACATCCAAACATTCACACTTCAATATTACTAGTCCAATAACAATTTCTTAACAACTCGGAAGGAAAAATACGGCAAAATTAAATCTCGTTTTCCACAACAAACGGTTTTTTAAAATGTGTACTCATTTCGGTTTATATCGCAAAGATAGGTCTGTAGAACTCTTTTATAGCCTCTCTCTGGCAATAGACAATGCCGATACGGCGTTCAAAGGAGGAGGTTTCATTTACACCTCCTGATTTATTACCGGTAGGTAATGTTTGGCCCCATTTCCATTTAAAGTCGCATTAATATCTCAACGCTTTCAATGGGATGGTTAACAAGATAGGTATGTCTCATAAGATGTAATACGTAACAATATTTGTCCACGTTTTATTTTTTTTTATACAACTAAAGTGGTAACAAAATATACGATTCGCTTGATGGTAAGCAGAAATCGCTATGGACGCTACACAAGAGGTATCATTCAATCGTTGCCGATTCTGCAGAAACCCTTTTTAGACCTTTCTTGAAGAATCTCATACTATAGACTCTTGGGAAAACCTAGGCAAATAATAATCTAGGCATTTCACGACTTGCGAGATCGCGGAAGAAATAAAGCGTTAAGAGCGGTAGTTAGTAAGTAGTAGCGTAAACTACCAATTTATTACGCTTTGTTTTTGGCCTTCGTAAGTTTGACCACATCTCCGAGTTTCGTCAGCAATTGGGATGGCCGCCGATTAGGGTACGAAGGAACATCCACGCCTTGGTGCTCCTTTATAAGATTCTTTTTAGTCCAAGTGCTCCGTCGTACCTTCACGAGAGGCTACAACTTCGCGATACTGATAACCGGCTGCGGTCATGCGGGAATCTTCGACTGGACTTACCCCTTCATAATTCAAACGCTTACTTTAAGTCGTTCTCGATTAGGGCAGCAATGCTCTGGAATTCGCTCCCCACCTACGTGCGCCTGGCACCGTCAGTGGACTCATTCAAGGGTCGTCTACTCAAATCCTTAAACGAGTTGCCTTGAGCGAGTCGAAATCAGTGTAATGTATATATTATTGTGTAGGTATAATTATGTATAGCTGTATTATATATGTACTATTGTGTAGTATATGTATGTGTATATATGTTAGTATAAATTTAAGTATTGTGAGTATTATTAGTAAGTAATATTAGTCAGTAGTATTTGGAAATTTGCATAAATAGATCGAATGATCTAACTTTGCTAGTTTGTTTGTATATATCATTATTCGTGTTCGTTTTAAAAATATTTATATTACTTTTCTCTTTGTCTCTCAAAAATGCTTTCGACTTTTCGACGCCCTTGCCACTCTTTATTCTCTTATCCAACACTTGAAGGTTGGCTGGTAGAGATCTCTTATAGAGATAAGCCCGCCTTTGTACATGTTCTTGAAATTCTATTGTGATATATGTATGATATGTTTTATTATATACAATAAAGATACTACAAACAAACAAACCAAACAAATAGTTCTTTGTCTACTTCTCAACGCATTTTCATGGATCGGATATAGTGCGAAAAACAATATTCGAATTCGATGAGAGTTTTTTTACGATTATATCTATATTTTCATGGATTCGGTGCGTAATCGCTCTTAGAAACTGAGTAGTGCTAACAGCGCATTGCGCTTGCGAAAATTATGCGCGCTATAAACATGCATGACTATACCTCTTATTACTATGATGATTAAATTCAAAAAAGATTTAAAAATAAGGATATATTTAGTTCCAAGCTCTACCTACACAAACGTCCACTTGAATAAAGCCTTTTCCTTATTTGTTTTATATGTTATTGCAAAAGTTCATGCATACAACTACAGAATACAATAATAGCGAATAAACTGGCAATTTATGTGTCCACATTGTTCATTCAAAGACATGCACATTGTAGGTTGTGTAGCAGACAGTACGCATTGTTTACTCCGACATGTGCCATTTGCGAACTTCTATTGTTCTTGTATACCGATATGTGTCACAATTATGTAGATTCCAATCTCTTTATGAATTGCACGGTGTTGAGTTTCGCTAAACTTTGTACTTAAGGCGTATTCCGGCAACAACAACAATACGGCAAGCATTGTTGTTGTGAGTCGCATATGCCGACAAAGTGACGTGTGTGTGTACATTTGTGATTATGTCAGTATGCGGTTGCAAACAAACTGGGTTAGTAGGGTTACCTATTTGTTCCTAAAAAAAGACTGGAAAAAGAGACTGAACAGTATTCGATAAGATCGGCTTTTAAAGCCTTATTTGCTGTATTGCTGTCTTTCATATTGCTAAGAGGGGAAGTCGAATTCCAAAAACTCCTACCAATTTCTTCTGATTAAATTCATTGTGAGTTCTAAGGCAGCCGTAGTTTTACCCCCAACTGGACTGCAATGGACTTCACTGTTCATAACCGACTTCAATTCGGTTGGCAAACATACGTCTCGCCTGATATGGATACTGTAGCCATATGAATGCTCGCAACATGAAATATCGCTCGCACGCCGCCATCCCCGTTGCCAACGCAGCAACTTCTTCCTTGGTGACGTCTTCACAATAACCCACAAGGGAATTGTTCTTTGGCTAAAATTTAGATTTGATTTCTTTCCAGTTAAAGGAGGAGATACTCAATTCGACTGTATTTTTTTATGTTTAGAACTATTTGCTAGGCGAACAGATTTTATTTGAAGATCAGTGATTCTCATGTAGTTCCGTTTAAATGAAATCAAGGTCTGATAAATAGTTTTTGAGAAATTCTTAATTATTCATATGTGATTGATATTTTAAGTAATGTGCTTTCTTCTTGTATTTTTTGTGTATCTTATTACATATGGGCCGATAAAAGGCTGTTAATTTGTATAACTTTATTACACTTTGAAGTAAAAAATAACTAATCCAGTGAAAATAACTACTTGTACGTACATACCTGATGGCATACGTCCGCAATTGTTTGCGGACGTATGCCATCAGGAGGAATCCCTCTTCCAATCAACCATAGAATATCCATAGGAGACCGAAATTTACCGAAGCAATTGAAATTAACACATTGTTTTGTATTGGCCCTTTTTTTAAACCTTTATTTATGTAGGTAAGGTAGGTTTTTATGTAGGTAAGTATAAATTTACATTATAAACTAAATTAAATAAAAATAGACTAATCTTTAAATACAAACTTAAGTCATTAAAAATAAATAAGGTAAGTATTATATTTCTAAAATTTTACATGTAAGTAAGTATATGTAATTGATTATTTATAGTAGTTAATAGTAATAATATCTGCGCGGCGCTGCCTACCTTAATTTCAGATTAATTATCCTCTACGTTAAGGTTGTTCAACGTTACAAAGACGGTCTTATCGTCGAGCGATCTGTCTGACAATTAATCTGATATTAAGGTAGGCAGCGCTATTTGTTTTTAATGCCTTATTTACCATATTGCTGTCTGTCACATTGCTAAGAGGGGAAGTCAAACTCCTACTAATTTTTCTGATTTAATTCGCTGTGAGTTTCGAGGCAGCCGTAGTTTTGCCCCCGGGACTGCAATGGACTTCACTGTTCATTGCCTTTTTTGGCGGTCACCGCTGTTAACCCTGGCTACACAGAAGACACAGTGGTGGGAATGTGTGGTGGGCCCCCGTCCCATAGTATTTGTTTGTCACGTATTTTTCTTCTTTTTGGTGCAATAAAGTATATTGTATTGTATTGTATCATATCTTAATGCTTATAGGATGGTCCATCGAAAACAGTACTATGGTCACTTTTTTATATCAATATATTTAACTCTTTGATAATATTTAGCCAAAAAAAAACAGAAAAATATTATTTAGGTACCTGTATTGGTAAAATATTTTAAGTTGATTTTAAGCAGTAAATTTTCACCACAGCCTTAGAAGTTGAACCAATCAAAAAGAAGGTTACTCGTACATTTTTTTTTCTGATTATTTTTATTTCAAAATATTAAAATAAAATAGTAAAAATAAAATAAAAATTTAAATTAATTTTCTAGGAAAGATTAGGAAAACAGGGACTGATCCAGATTCTTTACAACTCAGTGTATTTAATTATTCGTGGATACATTTCCGATCGGTCCCACCACCGCACCCGTTGTAGTCACGTTGACTTAGTAGCCCACGTGATTACAACTAAAAATAGGTTACACGTGTCGATATCCTACTTTCCAATAAAATCAGTGGTTCCCAACCTTTTTTGGTCGCGGTCCACTACGAGGTTTTTGTTGCATGTAGGGTGCCCAATTAGGGTTGGCCGTGCGTTTTCCGGCAGACTAGAATAGAATCACTCCGTCCCTTCCCGTGGATGTCGTACAAGGCGACTAAGGGAGACTAAATACATTATAAAACATCGATCAGGCCTCCCCAACCCGTCTGGCCACCGTGGGGAGTGTAGGCCAAATCCTCCTGTCTGTGACGGATGAGAGAGGGTCGTGCTCCTGTAGTGGAGACTAAAATGACCTGATGATGATGATGATGAGGGTGCCCAACTGTCATATAAATCCATTATTCTGTAACTCTAAAATTGAGTGTTTCGTAAAAATAGTGCTCAATCTCTTTCATTATAAGTTTGTATCACAGACCATAATTTATCTCTCACGGACCACCGTTTGGGAACCTCTGAATTAAATAATGAAAAAGTTGTTAGAAAGAAATTGTATAAAGTAAGTAAGTTCAGGGGTGTAAGTGGTTCGCCACGATCTTTAGAACCAAAGCCAACCTCACCTACGCGTGGTGCACCTGCCGACTAGCTAAAGAGGTTCTAGCGAAAGAGAGGGGGCTACAGCGGATTTATAAGCGGGGAAGTACCTCCACCTCATAAAATACAGTCAAATAACTATTCCCCTGGGGTGGCGGCGTGTGAGCGATATTTCATGCTGCGAGCGTTAATATGGCTACACACTGTAAGCGCTTCATATCAGGCGGGCCGTATGCTTGTCTGCTACCCGACGTAGTATAAAAAAGCATTACTTTTTCATCGTTCGAATATGTAGCATGGGACACAAAGGGAAGTGCGTTCGACTCCCAAATCAGGGTTGGATTTTATATGATCTATATGAATATTGATATACGATTGAGGATCCAGATGTTGTCGTTGCGCGTGGCATCATGCAAGGTAAGCAAAGTCGATTGTAGCCTGATTACGGATGGGTTTATTTATCACAAGCTCACCCGTGATTCGGAGGGCAGGTTAGGTCGTTGGTCCCGCCTGTTGTCATGATGATAGTAGTTAAGCCAAGACCCGTATCCCGGCAATGCCGTCGGAAGAATATGGGATGATGCAGAAATGACTATTAGGTCAGGGCATTTTAATACTTTAGACCATATGAACCCGAAGGAAAATGTCAATTACATTTTGGTCTTTTTCAATAAATAGACGTTTTAATACTATGGTCATTTTGGATACACGGACGTTTTAAACTGGTCATTATTAATAAATAGACATTTTGATAATATGGACATTTTAATACTGTAGACCATATGAACCCAAAGGAATTTGCATTGTCATCATCGTCATCAGCCTGTATCTACCCACTGCTGGATATAGGCCTTTCTTTCCCAATGCTTTCCATCACACGCGATCCTCCGCTTTCCGCATCCAACCGCTACCAGTCACTTTTTTGAGATCGAGGGAGCACCTTACGCTTCATCGGCAGATTGGCCAGCCCACTGCTACTTCTACTCGCTGACTTTGAGAGCTATGTCAACCACATTGGTAACTTTGATAACTTTGGGGGGTAAATGAGCATGTGGGTCACCAGATGAAAGCAATCACCACCGCCCATGGAGATCAGCAACACCGAGGGGTCGGTGATCTGTTGCCAGCATATAGACCTTTTTATATATAAATAAATAAATAAATATTTCTGGACAATTTACACTTCGCCATCTAGTCCCAATTTAAGCGCAAAGCTTGTGTTATGGGTACTACTTAAAACAAACAAACAAACAGACATGTTCAAGCACACAAATGTTTGTCTTGTGCGGGAATCGAACCCGTGACATCAGAGTCCAAAATAGTCATTGCTAACCATTCGACCACCGAGCTCGTCAGAATATATATTCAGAATATATATATATATACATTATATTTCTCTCTTTCTCGTGACCTCGCTCACTCGCAGGAATACAACAACCCTCAAGAGAATTGTTATTTGGCTGCGGTATTCTGTGAGGTGTAGGTACTTTACCAGTCGGAATGCTTAAAAAATATGCTATGCCCTTTGTATATATGCTCTTTTTTCACCAGAGCCTCGTCAGTCGGCAGGGTGCACGTACAGGTGAGGTTGGCTTTGGTTCAAAGATGTTGATGAAAGATTTACACCCCACCCCATCAATCACTTACATCCCACTCACTACATTGTAAACTTCGTATTCTCAACTAAATTCAAAATATGGAGCTTGAACTATACAGTATATGAAATTTAATGAAATGTGTAGATTTTAGGAGCGCAATTCACCATGGCTGAAGGGGTTTCAGAACCATTATGGACGGAACATTAACGATTCACAGCCTCTGTTTTGTGGCTTTAATCCATAGGAATGCCATATTCTAATATATCAATGTTTAACCATTTGCACAGTGGAATTCGATGCAATATTAATATAGTCCTATTTCTGGCGTGATAAGGTCTTGTAAATCGATAAACGCCACTGCACGCACGAAATAGCATGACTCATTGTCACGTTCCGCCTGAGCCTAGCGCGCAAGCAAGAGTGCGGCACAAGCGATAGAGAGGCACGATCTCTATCTTTCATATCTCTATCGATCACGGTATCTATCTTTCTTCCACTTCATCGGTCGATGTTTTCTTATAACGTTATCACGTAAAATTATCGTCCAATCAATCAATCTATCAATCAAAAAATTATTTATTCCTTGGACTTTATAAAGCACTTAGAAACGTCATACAAATGAAATATAAGAACATGTATAAATCATTACTACTCTAAATCCGCAGAGCTTAGATTCACTTTCATCACACTATCTTGAATGTGAAAGTGAATTTAAGTGCCAGTCCGTAAACCAACAACATTTTTTGTTTTAAAATATGTTGTTGTGTTGATAAAAGTGGTCGATTTCAATACTCAAATACGGTACCGAGCCATTAAGTACGACGAGACACTTCACTTATCTTTCCATATACTGCCGACTATAGAATGACTCATGTTCAGACGAGTTTTTTTTAAACTACGTTGGGTGGCAGACAAGCATACGGTCCGCCCGATGTGAAGCGGCTACCGTAGCCATATTACCGCTCGCAACAAAAAATATCGCTCGCGCGCCGCCACCACCGCTGTCAACGCAGCATTTCCTTCCTTTCTGGTGACTTCACTCACTCGCAGGAACAGAACAACTCTCAAGTGAATTGTTATTTCGCTGCGGTATTCTGTGAGGTGGCGGTATATTCCCCATTCGTGTAGCTTACATTTTTTTTTAAATACATACATATAATAGATAGTAAACACCCAGACCATGACAAACAGACATGTTCATGCACACAAATATTTGTCTTGTGCGGGGATCGAACCCGCGACCTCGGGGTCAAAGTGGCCATTGCTAACCATTCGACCACCGAGCTCGTCATATAGATTACTTTCTACATGGTTGACGATCCCCTAACGAAACATAAACTTCTTACCAATTACAAAGAACTCGTCAGTTGTGAGAGAAACGTACACGTAACATATTATCTACTTATTTGGTAGAAGACTGAACTTCCAACATTTCTCATTAAGTTAGTCGGAGTTTCCTATATCGGAATTACGTTAGCCTGGTTTCTGTTTGTTAGCTCAGCAGCCGGCAGATAAATGGCTGGTTTGAAGTTTTTAGTTAAAAATATGTTTACGAGGAAAACGGTAGCTTTTAGTTTTTTAACAGCAAACAAATTAGAATCTATCAGGACTCAACTTCACGTAGTATATACTCTCTACTGTTCGTTAGGAAAATGTAGGTACATATATTTTTATACTAATCAGATGGGATTGAATCATTTGGTCAGGAGGCTTGGAAATTTAATATAAACAACTTAAAATATATACAGTATTCTTATAAAAAGAAAGAAAAGCTACATTGAGTTAAAAAATACTCCTTTTCCTTTAAGGGGTTTTCCTTTCCATTAAGGGGTAATAATTTCCATTAAAATAGCAACATTGCCACAGTGCACGGCAATGCATATTCGCTGGGCGAGAAAAAGATCAGCCCTCTGGTCGCGAGAAGAGTCGACTAAAAAATGTATGTGCGTTCGGACTCCATGGGCCAAGCGTATCGATCCCAAATGGCTCAAAACATATTTACCGATGAGGTTGGAATATTTGCGCCGTTTAAGGGTTTCCGCTAATGCCGCAACAGCTCGCACAGAAACCGATGTACATGGAAGATGGGGAGCGCCAGAGTGTCGACGTATGTTACGGCCAGCAGCAAAGGCTTCCCTATCTTCCATGGCAGCAATGTCATACAGTCCGGTCTCTTACCACCATAGCGCACCTGACCATTTGGTTCTATAAACTGCTGCTACGCCGGTGGTGAAAAACGCCCGATGAATAATATAATTAAATTTGCCATGACGTGCCATACTGCTATGCTGAACAATACAAGGGATTGCTAAACGAATACAGGCTGCAATATGAAAAAAACATTGTACCTATGTTCGGACACGGCAACGCTAGCAGCCAAAGCCCCGATTCACACTCCCCCACAGCTAGTCGACGAGCCCACTCCGCAGGGTCAATCGATGTGTCTCACAGGGCGGCCAGTGCCACTGCCTCTGAGAAGAATAGCTAACGGGCACATCAGAACTCCATTTGCTTGTTATTATTGTATTATTTAAGTAACTGATAATCATTGAATTGGTTACAGACATCTTGCCGATACATGATTAATTTCGTTTAACACACAACATTCCCAAAGGAATATGTTTTTAAATATTTTTGTCTTGTCCGTTATTGTATTAATTCTAATTTGAATATTCAATTGCTTAATATCGATGCCTTACAGCCGAAAAGGGATAAGCGCCATTTTTTGGAGAATGGACATATATATATGGCCAGAATCGTCATTTTTTTCTGCGTCGTTTGGTCTGGGTTACATGTTTCTAAGTGACACTTTATGTCGCTTAGGCGGTAGTAATTATAGGGACATGAGCTAAATTTATTCGCTGTAAACGACAGAAATTTTGAAGTTTTTTTTTTTTGGTTGTTGATCAAAGAATATTTGAAAACAAAATAACTTATGCTTTTTGGGCTCTCTGTAATATTCAATCATTAGAACGTTAACCTATTTTTGCTGGAAGCAAACATTCAGAAACATACGTTTATGATATTTTGCTTAGAAATAATTATTTGTTAAATTCTGGTTAGTATTTTATGCCTTTATAAAATATATTGGTCGTTTATTGTAGTTAGGCCACATTTTTGGGACTTTATTTGGCGTTTAGTATATTTTTCCCGTTTCATAAATAGTAAGCAAAAAGGAGGTTATTACATATAGCCCTTGTAAATATTTAGAATTAGTTTGTCGCTTATCCTTTTTTTTCCCTCCCAATAATTAAACGATTCCGGCGGTTAGATAAAAAGGTAGAACTAAAAGTTATCCTTATACCAGTCCATTCTTAACGTCTTTGTCGTTTACCTGTTCAATAACAATTTTCAAATGTCAGTTGTCGGTATCGTTCTATTGAAACTAAGGGCTCGAGCGTCAACAAGACGAACCTTCAATTATGATAATTCTTTAAAGAATAAGTTATATTTTTGTTACATTCTTATAGTTGATACTTTAAAATATTTTATGAATAAAACAAAGACTTGAGACAAACAATTGTGATATTAACAGTGTACTAATCTTAAGAATACTTGTTTATGCTTAAATGAACGTTGTAAACTTCAATTTCATAATTAACTAGCTTTCGCCAGCGACTTCGCTCGCGTGACATTCGGGGCAAATACATGTTTACTCATTAATCAATAGAAGTACTTGTGTAAAATTTTGGATAAAATAGTCCAACTAATCTCGTTTTCCCATACAAACTTTGGACCTCCGTTTCACCCACTTTGAGGTAAAATTTAAAAAATATTTTTAAGTAATTCGTGTCCACTACGTTATATTTTCAAATCGATGCCATTGTCGTAAATCCCAGAAAACCATAGAATCAACACCCATATTGATATTATAACATTTCAACCCCATGGCACCCCTACAGAGTTGTCCCGTCGAGTATGTTGAAATAGTTGTTTTTTTCGTAATCCATATACCATAAAAACAATACCTATGACGATTTTCAGACTTTTTTACCACATTTTAGACATTTCAACGCGATCGCACTCCAATAGGAGATAATAGTCACGTTACCCTACGGTTACAATAAATAAGAATAATAGGTAATTTCTGGGATAAAAACTATCTTAGGTATGTCCTTTCCCAGGACTCCAGGTATCTCTCAACCAAATTTCATCTAAATTGGTCCAGAGATTTAAGCGTGAAGAGGTAACAGGCATTCTATCGCATTTATAATATTAGTATGGATTGGCGTTCCGAAAACCCGTAAATACTACACATATATTGATATATAGACATTTCAACCTCATCGCACCTCAATAGAGAATGATGGACACGTTAGCCACGTTGAATTTTAAAATCGTTGTTATATACCCATGACAATTTTCAGACTTTTTGACCCCATTTTACCCTTTTAGGGGTTGATATTTTCAAATCGATGCCATTTTTGTAATTAACTTCCCAGAAAACCATAGAATCAATACCCATCAATATGGGTATATTAATACAATTATGACATTTTAACCCCACCGTATCCCACACACGACGACGATTTTAAGTCATGTCGGCTATGTTGGATTATAAAATAGTTGTTGTTTTCGTAATCAGCGGCCCGATAAACCATAAAAACAATACCCATGACGATTTTCAGACTTTTTCACCCTGTTTTACCGCTTTAGGAGTTGAATTTTGAAAAATCCTGAAACATGTGTTTACTAATTTATCTATAGAAGTACTCGTGTAAAGTTTCGGATAAAATAGTCCAACTAATGTTGTTTCCCCATACAAACTTTGGACCCCCGTTTCACCCCCTTAGGGGATGAATTTTGAAAAATCTTTTCTTAGTGCACCCCTAGACATCATAAGGAACCTCTAGACCCAGCAGTTTGGGCTGTGCGTTGATATATATCGTCAGTCATTCAGTTTCTTCTTTTATATATTTCAACCCCATCGCATCCTCACAGGGGTGATTTTATGTCACGTCGGCTATGTTAGATCATAAAATAGTTGTTATTTTCGTAATCAGCGACCCGATAAACCATAAAAACAATACCCATGATGATTTTCAGACTTATAAAACCCTTTTTACCCTTTTAAGGGTTGAATTTTGAAAAATCCTGAAACACGTGTTTACTCATTTCATTTGTTTCCCCATACAAGCTTTGGAACCTCGTTTCATCCCCTTAGGGGTAGAATTTTGAAAAATCCTTTCTTAGTGCACCCCTAGACATCATAAGGAACCTACGTGCCAAATTTGGAATCTCTAGACCCAGCGGTTTGGGCTGTGCGTTGATATATAAGTCAGTCAGTCAGTTGCTTCTTTTATAGATTTAGATAGATAAATGAAAATTGATTTCGACTAGATATTTCAATTGTGATAATTCTAAGTTAATTTGATCTCGGGTACTTATGATCGTAATAAGAGCGTTTATTACAAACAATTGTTACTATGTATTACCTATTACATTTTAGTATGTGGCATTCATTTCTGTGTCAATTAAATACTGATTTGATTCATTTTTTTTTCATTTTTAGTACCCCTAGGGCGAACCTGAAATCTTTTCTACTCGAAAAAATATTTTTTAGAAGAAACACATCGAAAGAGTAATCTAATAAGCAAATTATTTCTATCAAAAAAATCTACTTATACAATTTCGCATTCAGTAAATTTTCATTTGATAGCTGGTTATACCATATTTCCTCAATTTTATTTTCAATAATCTCACACTTGTGCTATTTTAGTTCAATTATAATGAAACATGAGGTGTAGTCATATCATTTTTGCTGGAAGCGAATAATTCTTGTATTGTCATTTACGACATTTTGCCTGTTTGTGAAATGAGATCATTTGAGGATTACCGACAGTAAATAGGGGTTGCAAGTTGAATTATAAAAAAATAACACTGTAATTCAATAGATAGTATGTTAAATACAACATAAACACATTTCCAGCCTCTCGGGAACTAAACTATAGTTTTTATGAATTTTTTTCATAAAATTTTAACTTTAAATCACTCTCCTGTAAAGTTTGAAATATGTCGCTTATCCCTTTTCGGCTGTAAGGCATCGATATGGTTTATACTTGTCTCGTAATTCAATTAAACTCTCTTTAGGTATGATATAGGAGTGTTACAAAGTTCTTTACTAGGGTAGAGATTTTAAACAATATTTTTGTCTTAACTAAACTCAGCTTAATTGAAAAAGTTGCAGGTATCTTTGTAAAATAAAGTTTTTCAGTTTCCTAACTTGTTTAACCTCGCGACGTCATCGCGCAATTTGATTACAGCAATGAAGTTAAATAAATCCTATTTCCGATGTTGTTGGCATTCTAGACTGAAAAGGTTTTCAGATTAATCCGAAAGGTTGCACCTGCATAATTGTATTGGGAGCGCACGTTTTACGTACTTTGGTATATTTGTGAGATTTTATTATTTAATTATATAATATATTTTATAGTTAAGAGAAGATTGTGCTTGATAGATAATATATACGGTACAAAGGTCAAAGTGCTCTTAGCTGTCGGTAAATTAATATGTTTTATGTAGGTTAGATCAACAACTGCAACATTATAAGAACTTGCTAGAAAATTAAACAGACTATACAATAATCTAAAATAAATGTAAATCTACTAAAAGATAACACAAATTAAAAAACCTTATTGATCAAAATTGTAGTATATATATATACTCGTATTAATATGAGTTATAGCCAAAGCTTACTCCATACTCGCTGATCGTCCTTGCCTGTGTTAGGAGTAAGTGCAAAGAAATTTTAAACTCTTATAAAATAACGACAGAGGGCAGTCACGGGGTCTTACTCTATATCTTCCCAATGCTGAATATAGGTAATCTCCAATGCTTTTTACCATATGCGATCCTCAGCTCCGCATGTACTGTACACATCATCATCATCATTCCACTGTTGGAATACGGGTCTTCTTTTAAGCAAAGGGGTTTTAGGTCTTACTCCAATACGCTGCTCAACTGCGGGTTGGCGGAAGCCAGTGATTTCAAGCCGCCCAAAGGCCACTGACTTGGCTTAACGACTATGGTCTAATGACAACAGACGGGACCGACAACTTAACGTGTCGCAAGCTAAGGTCGACGTTGCTTAAGTTGCGTGGTCAATTAAACTGACACGCGCGACGACGCCATCGTACTCCTTCATAATGTTTATATACTTATTATATAATATATATGTTTGTTAAACTGACGAATATACTAGAAAAGATATATTACCTACTTCGTTTACAATAATCTTTATGTTATTATCATCTGCAAAATTATGTCGTAAAAGTAGATTCCAGAGTATTCTTTTGGTTTGGTTCTTTATTATTATTTTGCGAAAAGTCAAACAAAGGCCTTCAAAGGCATACAAAGCGGGAGGATAAAGA
The DNA here is from genome assembly GCA_937001555.2 of Hypsopygia costalis. Classification (NCBI taxonomy): domain Eukaryota; kingdom Metazoa; phylum Arthropoda; class Insecta; order Lepidoptera; family Pyralidae; genus Hypsopygia; species Hypsopygia costalis. Next base: position 20,807,307 of record OW443338.2, on the reverse strand, counting down.
AACCATATTTTTCTATTAGGGCTACAGAGACGACCATTACAGTAACTTAATACCAGATGCTATGTCATCGCCCACTGTCACGTAGGATCATAAAAACGTATCGCATGATTTGTTAAGGGTCATACAGGAATATAAGTCGACACATAAGGTTACATTTTTAAAGGATTCAGGCGTCCGCGTAGCTATGTAATAATCTGCAGGAAAATAACTCTATTTCATATGTGTGTATGTTATTGCATTGCAGATTTTAACCCTTTAGCTTCATTTTGTCCAAAGTTTCTACTTGTCTCTTTTCATTCTCTCCTCTACAACATATTACCTCTTCCCTCCCTCATAGCCTCTTATTTCTTCTTTTCTGACTTATATTAAATTTCACACCTAACTTCAGTGGCTGTGATTTTAAACTAGTAACAGTTTTTATTGGTTTTCCCATGGCATCCTCATTTTCGTCAAATTTTCTTCCGCTATTTTGTTTGAATTTAATGTTTTTATGCGTCTGCTTTTCTATTTTTTCTTTTTCTGTATTTTTGTCCATTTTTATCAACTTTTTGTCAACTTAGCCAGTGTACAAAAAAGTTAATAAAAAGTTAATATTTGTACCCGTAATGTGCAGCCTAAGCATGCATGAAATAATTCTAGAGACCTGGGTTTTTAAGCTGGAGGTTAAACTTTGATAAAAGAAAATTTGGGTGCTGGTATACACACATTCGTTCTTATTATGTGACCACAGTAAATAGTACTACTTACAACTCTCACGAATCTAAACTGACCTGAGAGGCAATTCTCGTAAATAAAATATAGTCAAAATTCAATTTCGATCCAGTCTCAATCTCACAAATGTCACATTTGGTATTCTCTTAACACAATATGTAACTTCAAAATTAAATTTAAGCGGGATTATATCGAAATATGAGTGTAAATTAAACAAACTAAGAATGTTACTTTGCCAACAACAAGAATTGATAATAATTAATTAATGAAAACGAGTTTATAATTTTAGTCAATTCACAATTCAATCTCGATTCGGTAAACTTTCAATCTGCGTTCGTAGAAAAATTACGAGAATTGGCCTTCTGACCTCCCCACTTACCACCATCTCTTATTGCGATTCCATAATTGAGTAGATTGCTTATTCATACCAATGAATAAGTGACTCTATTTCAAATTGAATAGAGTCGCTTATTCATTGGTATGAATAAGCAATCTATTCAGTTATTGAGTCGCAATAAGAATGGTGGTAAGGGGTCTTATCTCTCCTCTGAGTCGAATCTAGAACAGTTTGTTTGACGCCGTATGCACACACGCTCATTCATGCTCTGGTTTACAATATATAAAATGATAACTGCATCATAGTACATGTAATAGTTAACGATGCAATACTTTGTATAGAGTGTTCGGGGTGTGGCTTACTTGATACAAACACATATGAGTAAAAACCGTTAATACAGGTGATTATTATTTCATAACTACTAGCTGTCCCGGCGAACTTCGTACCGCCTAACAGTCAATGAATGTCGTGATGTACATATATATATATGAACAAAATTTATGATTTCTTGAAATTAATACAATGAATAATAGAAAATAATAGAGAAGCACGATGGCGTGAGGCACGTCAGTCTAATTGTACACGCAAGTTAAGCAACGTCAACCGTAGCCTGTTCATGGATGAGTTTATGTTATCTCGAGCTCGTTCGTGCTTCGGAAGGCACGTTAAGCCGTCGGTCCTGGTGTTTATCATTAGATGGCAGTCCTTAAGCCAAGTTAGTGGCCCAACCCGTAGTTGAGCAGGGTGTTGGAGTATGCTCTAAACATCTTCGGTTGAGGGAAGACCCGTATCCCAGCAGTGGGTAAATAATAAGTTCAGTACTTTACAAAGTCACAAAAAAAGTACCAATTGACAACAATAAATATTTCAATCCACAAAACAAATCACAGACAACATTCGCGACGTAAAAGTGAGACCAATCGATTTGACATTTACATAATAATCAATAAATATTCCAATCCTTTTTAACTGGCACTATTTGTATGGGAAAACGTTTTTTCTTTTATTTAATTCTTTCGTCAATTTTTCAATGTTTTCAATACTTTCCCGACCAAGACACGACATTATTTTATATATTATATAGATTTATGGAGCTTGATTTAAATTTCTGAACGCACGCATAAATATTTTAGAGCCTGGCGCAACTCAAAGTAAAAAAACGACTCTATGAATCGGAAGCGAATTTGGTACAAATTCTGAATGTTTTCGCTTCCATTTCATACATATTAGAATTACGCTATTTGTATGGCACATCCGTCTCTTAAAACGTAGTGGTTACCATTCTCTTTGCAATAAATATTTAAATCCACAAAACTGTTTTCAAAACAAATCACAGCCAACTTTCAAGACGTAAAAATGAGACCAATAGAGTTAACATTTGTTTTTAATCTATGACATTTGTTCTATAGTTAGCTTAATATACATTTCTGAACGCACGTATACATTTGGCGTACGCACGTACGACAACGTCACATTTGACAGCTACGACAACCACGAACATTTTGTATGGGAAAATGTTTTTTCTTTTATTTTATTTTTTAGAGAATTTTCCAATGTTTTTAAGAGTTATTCTGCTATTCGGGACGGAAACAAATCCAACAAATCAAAAACCATGGCAATCGGTCCAGCCGTTCTCGAGTTATAAGTGTTGTAACAAACACGACTTTCTTTTATATATATAGATGTTCATTCTAATATTAAATAATATCATTACTATTAAAACATAGCGTGTAAACAACGTGAAATACAACAGATGTTAGACCTATTCAGGTGGTCATTTACAAAAAAACATACCTATAATAATGTAACTGACAAACAGCTGAATTCCCTCGTAGCCGTGTAAACCGTAGCTGAAATTCAGGCGCGGCGCGAGGCTTTACCCTTGTTGCTTATGATTGTAATCCCTGCTGAGCTGTCTGTACAGATTACCTACTCAACATATTGTCTTGAACTATTAAAGGGAGAAATTCTCTTTATACAAGTTTTTGAAGTAGTTCTCTTTAGCAGCGTTGTGTACTTTTGGGCTTTTTTTTTATATTACTAAGGTGGCAAACAAGCATACGGTCCGCCTGATGGAAAGCAGTTTCCGCAGCCTATGGACGCCTGTAACACCAGAGGCATCACATGCGCGTTGCCGACCATGTAAAAACCTCTTAACGCCCTTTTTGAAGAACCCCATGCTGTAGTCTCCTGGGAAAACCTCAACAGGCAATTCATTCCACAGCTTGATAGTACGTGGAAGAAAACTTCTCTGGAACCGCACAGTACGTGACCACTTCGGTTCTAAAGTGTGAGGATGAATTCCCTGTCGATGGCGAGCGGTGCGACTGTAAAAGGAGGCCGTGGGCATCATGTCAAACAACTCCTCTGAACACACCCCATTATACAAACGGTAGAACACACAAAGGGACGCAAAATCTCTTCTCAGGGATGGGTAAAAAATGTTAAACTCCCGTCAGGACACGTGGCCTGATCGAAAACTCGTAAGATGGAGGGAGAGTAGGCCGCCGGCGTAGGTGAGGAAGTAATATCCCTCTCTCTTTCTACCGCGCGGCGAAAATGTATGCCTGCTCCTGCTTTATTTTTAATCTATACTAATATTATAAAGCTGAAGAGTTTGTTTGTTTGTTTGAACACGATAATCTCAGGAACTACTGGTTGGAATTGAAAAATTGTTTTAGTCTTAGACAGCCTATATTTCAAGGAAGGCCATAGGCTATATGACATCTCGCTACCACCAATAGGAGCGGAGCACCAATGAAAAATGGGAAAAAAATCCTTTTGAGGGCTTACGTTGCGTGCGCTGCGTAAACGGTTGAAGTTATGCAAAAAATCATGTATGATGGAATCGCTCCTCTTTAAAAGTTCTAAAAAAAAGTCCGCGACAGCATATGTCTATCTTTTAAGATTAATTCACTATAGCATATATAGGTAAAAGGTTGTTTGTCCTTCTTTCACGTCAAAAGTAACAAACGGATTGACATCATTTTTTTTGGAGATAGTAGTAGTAGGTAGTTTAAGGCCTGGAGAGTGACATAGGCTACTCTTTATCCCAGAAAAACATCTTATTCCCACGGGAAAAAAAAAATAATTTATTTCAAATTGAGTTACTGTTATAGAAAAACTAATAATGTTTATTATGTAGCGAATGTCTAAATTTAATTGTAATAAGTAAAAAAAAAACTATATGTACAAAATAGAATCAATAGAAAATGTGAAAGGGATTATCTTAAAGGAATAGCAATAGAACAACCCAAACACTTCGATGAATTAAGAATATTCGAAAGTTGTGCAAATAACTACTCGCTGTTCGACGGATAAATATAGAAGAAAATGGATCGATTCGACAAAATTACTTTCTAAACTGCTCTACTACATTTTCGTTGGCCCGACACGTTTAGTTGCTAAATCATTCGTCGCTCTACTAAAGTACTAACGTAGTCTAGTAAAGTGCTAGCGGTCTAGACTTGACATATACATTAAGAACTTGTGTGGTCTCAATGTAGAGTTTTGATGATGGACGAGTCGTTAGACTACAAGAAATTTAATAAAACTCAACAAAAATGCAAATTACTAAAGTTTGCCCTCAGAAGGACAGACTTAACGAGCGGCCATTGACTAGCCGGAGACGAGTCCACGTTAGTAATGGCGCAACTACATTTAGAATTTAATATTTTTTGTATTACATCGGGTGGCAGAGAAGCATGCGGGCGCCTTATGCCTATAGAAGCTTGGAATAGGGACGGGGGCCCACCACACATTCCCACCACTGTATCTCCTGTGTAGCCAGGATTAACAGCGGCGACCGCCAAAAAAGGCAATGAACAATGAAGTCCATTGCAGTCCCAGGGGTAAAACTACGGCTGCCTTGGAACTCACAACGAATTTAATCAGAAGAAATTAGAAGGAGTAGGAAGCTTTTGGAATTTGACTTCCCCTCTTAGCAATGTGAGAGACAGCAATATGGCAAATAAGGCATTAAAAGCCTAAAGAGATGGCTAGTCAAGTGAAGCTCAACTGCCGTGCACCACGGATTTTAAGTTTCTAACACTATTAGGGACCTAAAACATTGAGTTGTTACCTAACACATCGATTCCAATAATATGAATTGCAAAATCGTCTGAACGCTTGGTAATTCTCCCTTGTTGCTACCAAATCTGAATAGTATACTACCCCGGATGCAACTTGCAATGAATTCAACATGTCATCCCGCTCCCGCTGCCAAAGATCACACTCCCAGAGAACATGGTGTGCTGTTTGATCGAATTCAGAATTAGCAGTAGAACATTCGCATAAGGGCGACGGCACTACTTTAAACGAAAAGAGTTTAGCTTTAAAATTGCCATGTCCAGTTAAAAATTGCGCAACGGGGTGGTCTACTTCTAACCACTTTTTCTTTAATCTATCTCTTACCGATTGAAAGAACAGATACAAGTGGCGTCCTTTGGTAGAAGTTTCCCACCTTTCCTGCCATTCAGACAGCAATGTTTCAAATACTTCATTAATAGGTTTGAACAGTCTAACTATTTTTTCACGATCACGCGTTTTCAAGAAATCAGGGACCATATTTTTAGATGTATAGTACATTGAAGCGCGGCGTTGTACTTCTAAGTCTACCGGTAACACACCTGCTAGCACGGGTAGTGCCTCGGTGCTTACAGTTCTATACGACTTACATAAAAATATCAGAGCAAGGCGCTGGCTTTGAAGCAATTTACGACGTGCTGCACCTATAGTAGCCCTATCTGCCCACGCAGGTGAACCGTACGTAACACAACCTAAGTATGTGGCGGTATAAATAGTTTTTAACGTTTTGAAAGTTAATCCCCACGTAGAGGTAGAAATTCGTGTTAAGGCATAGAAATTCTTTTTTGCTTTTTCACCTACTTGCTTCATGTGCTCAATATAATTAAAATTTCTGTCCAAAAGCAAACCTAAGTAACAAACCGAACCCCTATTAGCAACAGATACTCCATTAAAATGAAATCGCGGTGAAACCTGTAAATTTCCCTTAAGCAAGAGTTGATATGTTTTATGTGGCGCAAAATCGAGACGATTACGATAACCCCAATCTGAAATTAGGCCTAGGCTAGTGTTGGCTAGTTTCTCTATGCTAGATCTTGAATTAGCATTGATTAATAAGAGACCATCGTCAGCGTAACCAGTTAACGAGCACCCTTCCGGTAAGGGTAGGCTAAAAAAATCATCAAAACCGATATTCCAGAGATACGGTCCCAACACTGAACCCTGGGGGCAGCCCTGCGTGAGCACCTTTGAAGCAACATAATGGCCAAGTTTTAATTTAGTTGTACCATTCAAAAAGTACGATCGAATGAGAGAGTAGATATTGCTAGGGCAACCTCTCACCTTAAGTTTCAGCAACAACATTGGCCACCAAGCATTATCAAAGGCACCTGAGATATCTAAGAAAATACCTACAACATACTTGCTCTCCGAGAGTTCAACAACTTTGCGCACTGCGAGCGCAGCATCAACAGTAGACTTGCCAATGGTGAAGCCGTACTGATTTTTATGAAATTGCGGACCACCGGGCAGCAACCGTGGCACAACCAAGCGCTCAAGCAGCTTACCCAACGACGGTAGCAGAGTAATAGGACGGTAGGACTTCGGATCGTCCGGTGGTTTATCACCGCCTTTTGGTATTATTTTTATAACACCACTTCGCAAAATGCCAGGGAAATGACCTTCTACAATACACCGAGTAAGTATTGCCAAGATAGGTTCAGCGGCTACTTTACAAGCTTCTTTAATCATTCTATTCGAAATCTTATCATCACCGGAGGCTTTATTTGTAGGCAAAGCTTTAACAATAGACATAAATTCATCCATCGACGGTACATTTGATATTGGAGTGGAAGGGCACATATCCGCCGCGCTCCTAACCTCACGATGGTAGTCACTGTCACTATCGGCACAATCATCAGGAATTAACGCATGCAGAATTGTCTCAGCGGTCTCTTCTACACCAAGGGTATGTGAATTATTAAATTTTATATTGGATACGTATGCCTGATCAATCCGCCTATTTGCTTTAAATTCGTTATATAGGGGAGACCACGGGCCCTCACTATTTAATCTTTCTACAATACGTTTTAATAAATTACCTTTGGATTTTTCAACAGCAGCGCGATAATGAGATCTAGCAATACGCAAGTCAATTAGAGCTGTTTGATAAATTTCTCCCTCGATGTTACGTTTCTTTAATTTTGAAATCTTACGTCTAGCGGCACGGAAATTCCTACGCAACCTAACAAGAGTATCATTCCACCAATCGCATCGTCTGTTATTAACTATAGGTTTTCGGCCTAATGCAACGTCAGCGCAATACACGAATGTGTCAGACATAATTTCAACACTTTCTGTGACTGTAAGTTCACTACGAGTAAAATCTTTAGCGCGGGAAGCGAAAAGTGAAGCAAAGCTTGCCCAGTCGGCATTCTTAGTTTTATATTGAAAACCTATTAACTGTTGCCGATGTAAGCTTTCAACAACTGGGGAGAATTCACATACGATCAGACGGTGATCACTACAAGAAGCTTCAGGAAGAACGCGCCAGTTTTGTATTCGGACGTCTGCACTAGAAAGTGTGACGTCAATAAAAGACTCGCCCATAGGGCTACTAAAAGTAGGTGGTGCTTCAGGGGTATTGTGAATATGAAGATGCATTTCAGCAATGAACTCTTCAACAGCAGAGCGTCTGTCGGCATCGGTCGCTCTCAACTTGCCGTGCCATAATGGTGATGATGCATTTACGTCTGCCCCTATAATAACCTTATGACCGGTAAGAGCATGCAACACTCTTCGTAGGTGATACAAATGCGAATCCACAGGGTCAGAAAATTGAAAATAACAACTGACTACAAATACTCTCAAATATGGAGATGTTACTTCAGCTACCGCACAGTGAGTGGACATTAGGTGATTGATTGATGTTATAGTAAATCCGCCTCTTGGCGCATATATACCCGCGCGCGACTTGTTATTAAGTTGTATAAATTTACTGTTTAATTGCGATCTTTGGTACTGCTCTTGAACTAAAACAAGGTCGAGCTTATAGTCCGCAACGAGCTTATCTAACTCGGACGTTGCAATTTTGTCGTTGTGTAGATTTAGTTGTGCAATTACGACGTTATCCATAGGTAGTATTTAAAATATTGAACTCTAACCGAGCTGCGTATGTGGGACAAGACTCTGACCCGATCTTGTGGTCAGCAGTCTTTTTTTGACGCCTACAAGCTGCGCATGTAGGTATGAAGTCTGCTTCAGACTTCTTCAGACATTCCCGTGAGTCGTGTGCTTCGGCGCAATGAGCGCAGGTGGGGTTATTCGCAGAGCAGTATTTACTGACATGCCCATATTGCTGGCATTTTAAGCAACGCACGACTTCTATATCGTCCACGAATCTACATGTGGCAAAATCTATAAAAATCTTATCTTTTGTCGAAATAAGGTGTTTGCGTATTTCCGGGGAGATTTCGACTCCCATCCACTTCCTGCCGTAGGCAGTAGGACGACGACGCACGATTTTTATGTCTTTTAGGTAATCCGAAAATGTAATTTTTAATTCGTCCTTTATATTCTGATTATATAACGCGGCTAAAAATTTTGTGTCGTCCATTGTGTCCGGAATATCTTTTATAATAATACGCGGGCGGCGTCCTTTGGGCTTTTCGAGCTTAAGTCCAACCGATTTTATGCTTTCAATTGACTGCAGCTTTTTAATTTGAGCGTCATTGGAAACGCGTACTACTACACCGGATTTCGCAGTTTTCTTGACCCCTACAATTTGAAAGCCATCATCGGATGGCTTAATGGCTTTCATAAGTGCCTCCTTAGTCGCTTCGGATGTTGTGAATTCCGCCGATCGTTCTTCAGTTGGATAGGCTACGACGCAGGGCACTGGCTCGCGAGTTTGAACCGGCTTAATTTGTTTTGGCAAGCGAAGTTTCAGTTTTTCGGCGTACGACTCGCTAGCCTTAGTTATAGGCGCAACGGGGTTATTTTTTGCATCTAATTTTAGTGCTAATAAATCTCGTTCGACAAGAGCGAGCTTTTTTTCCGAAATAGCGAGGTGTTTTTCCGCCGTGGCTGACTTTATGGCTAGCATAGATATCAGTGAGGTAACTCGTTGGGTCATGCCCATTATTGTCGATTTATTTGCAACGCCAATTCGCGAGGTCTGCCCGATAATTATTTCATTAATTTTTGCCAGACATTCAGAGGATTCGCGAACAAATTCTACATAATCAATATTTGGATCAACAATTTCAGCTGAGGTGCTAAGGCTTAAATTGTGTAAGTTGTCTATATTATCTGTGCTTGCTGACCGCTGTAATCGCTTTTCATCGGGTGATAAATGGCTTGGCGATATATCACCTAATGTTCTCTTAGCATTAGTTGCCGGCGGAGATCGCGGCGTCAAATTACTACGGCCAAAAATTGGTGTCGTGCCACCAGGATCATCGGTATTACTAGACATTTTATTTATGTTACGAGTTAGCAGGAATAAAACTATTACCTATCAAAATAAAATTTTCCCCGATTCAGGGGTAAATTTATAAAGTGACAACACTGAGAGACTTTGTTGTACTAATATTAATACCAATAAAAAACACTAATAGAATAACAAAATATGAAATTATTACGTACCTTTTACGGGCCAAACCTGTTTTACGATTGATGCAGCTGCAGTCAAGAAGCACAAAAATATTTTTTTTAGTATACCTACTAGTTTGCGAATAATAATCACTGTATTTACTTATTTACAAATAAAACCTAAATAAGATCGAAATTTAAAGCGAAAATGATAAATTCAGATGAGATCACCAAAATTCACCGAAATGCCCACACACTTTACGAAACAAATTAATAAAATTATTTAATTTGCAATATTAAATCGCACAGACAGTTTAGTTCGACCGTCTCGCAGAAGCGCGGGAGGGGGAAGTCCGCGGGAGGGGGAAGAAGAAGCTTGGAATGCAAAGTATTGCTTTTGCATCGTTACGGCCCCGCGCAATAGGCGACTGCGATCTAGTACTATTTCTTATGTGGATTTCGTACGCAACCACTATAGGGTAGGTAGCTTTCTGGTTGCGATGTAGACCGTGTCGTTTACGCGGTTAAATTTGACGTCAAAATGTGATCCGTGTGAGTTAATCTATTTATTTGCATAGAAATTTGCGCCCATCCAGGTGTTTTTATTGTGAGGTGGTTGGTGTGTGGTTGTGGTACGTATGAAGCAAGCCTAAGGTCGAGACAGCAGCAGCATAAACAACTATGGCAGCAGTGAGTGTCCATATTGAACGCAAATAGGTATTACGCTGTGATGTGCATAAGGCGCCGGCCCCACTGTGGGCGGTCTAGAGGTCAGAGTTCCGAATTCTGCTTTCTGCGTTCACAAGTATTCACACTGCGGGCGATAACACGTCATACGCTGTTCTTACTTAAAAACATCACTTATGTCACTCAATATCTATACTAGTTCATCTTCAATCATAGAGGAATCCTATATCTCGCACTAATTTATTGAACCTTCTAGATTTTAACAAAAATTTAAACTGTTTGACCGCCGCGGTCTGACTTTTGTGTGTGTAGATTCTAAGACACCGCATATTTACAGTGAACGCGGACCGCGGAACTTGGAAATCTGACCGCTAGACCGCCGCAGTGGGACCGGCGCGCTTAAAACACAAACAAAATGTTCATATTTACTTAATCAAAACCCATAGTAACAAATTGTTAAACCCTATTTTTGTTTCCCGTTTTGTCTTTGTTTTGTCAGCGGTCGCTCTTTTGTTCACAAAGGAAATATTTTAAACATTCATCGAATAGAGATAACCATGAATAATATTATTTTTATTGTACTGGGTATTGTTTTTATTGTATTCGAATACTCCGGTGATCGAGTAGTTTCTTTCAGCCCCTGGCAATTGAGATTCACAACACAACCAGTTGCTTGCGACAGATGATGTTTAGGGTCCCGTAGTGATATTCGTTAAGTCGATTGGGGTCTCTGTCCGTGAGTCCGTGAGATGTGTAACATGTACACATTTTATTTAGCTCTATTATTGGAAGTATTAACCATGGATCGATACATTGTGATCGCACTTAGATTAGTGTCGGCTCAATAGGTTGGTTGAGGATTTGCCTCGGACGCTGTTGTGAGTTTATGTATCGAGACTTGCGGAGAGAGGGTGTACAGAATGTCACGCACATAATCCGGGACTGCCCGCTTACGAGATACGAAAGCAATGTGGAAGACTTGTTCTTCTTTGGCTATGATTCCATAGAGTAGATGCAGAGACTGGCTGTGGATTTATAACTGAACGACGATAGTACAATACATTCATTATGAATAAATAATAATAATACCGTAACATGTTTATAGCACTGTTTCACACATTACATTGTTACACATTATTCTGTTTATTCAATTGAAGAATCTATAAGGTAGTAGAATCTATAAGGTAAGGAGGTAACATGAAATAAAAAATCTTATCAATTTATCTATGAAGTAATGAAGTAATGAAATGGTGGAATTTCTTAAATAATGGAGTTGTTAAATTTGTGAAATTGTTAAGTAAAGTTACCTATGAAATAATGGAGTAATGAAATGGTGGAATTTGCTCTAAATCCCTTCGATTGAGAGGAGACCCGTACCCGTATGCGGGCGATGATTATGGGTTAATGTCGAAGAGGGGAATATTTTTACGTAGGAGCGCTAAAATATGACTTAACTAATTGGTAGTAAAATATAATTTAATGTCATTATGAAGTGTCATACATTGCATGTTTGACATTTTGATCTATTTTTAATGTTTGGCTATGAAATACCCGTACGCAGTTACTGAAAAAAAAAAAATTGGTTGCCTGTAAAGTCGGTATACGGGCGAAAGTTTTACGTGACAACGACTTTGAGTGGTAAAATGTTTTCGAGTGGAAGGGACGCATGCCTTTCACTTTTTATGTCTGTCTCTCTCGCTCTTAGAAGGGACGCTCTTACAATGAGAGCGAGTGAAAGGCACGCGCCTTTCACTCGCTCTCATTGTAAGCGCATAACGTGAGCCAGTTTCTTGAAGTGTCACCCGGCTAACCAATTTATAAGACGTTGTCACGTCAAAACATGATATGATTACACAAAACATAATTCTATTAATATACCTACAACTAAATTACTTAAAAACCTTTATATTTTTATATACATTTTTTTAAGAATTATAATTTACACTGTAACTCATGCGATATGGCTATCAAATGGGTTGACTAGCGCAAGTAAACTTTTTAGTTTTTTTTTTTATTGACAACTTATTAAAGCTTGAATTAAAAATAAATATTTTTTGTTCTTTATTCTTGTTTAAATTACAGTCAGATATAAACGAGCAAGTTCAACTAATTTGGATTCCAAAATAAATTGTTCGGGCTAACCCGCAAAAACTGCTTTGCATATCATTGAAATAAACGTAGGCTAAAGTCTTAACTTCAGATTACGATTATTTTAATGGCTTCTGGCGATTTAAGTGATAGTGGCTTTGTAACATCATTCAGCGTTTGTGGTAAATAAATAAATAAATAAATATTGTCACACAAATTACACAGCGCCATCTAGCCCCAAAGTAAGCGAAGCTTGTGTTATGGGTACTAGACAACTAATAAACATACGTAAATACATTTTTTTTTCTAAATACATACTTATTATACATAGAAAACACCCAAACTAAGACAAACAGGCATGTTCATGCACATAAATGTCCTATGTGGGAATCGAACCCACGAGCATTGGTGTCGAAGCCACGTCATTGACCGCTACGCCACCGAGCTCGTCATACATAAATGCTACTGCACGTACACTAATTTTTATACCACTTAGGTACGGTCACATTAAACAAGTATACGGTCCGCCTCATCGAAAGCAGTTGATTTTGGCCATTTGCCTATTGTTAATGAGTACATTTCAATTCAACATGTTTGAAACAATACAAAATAATTATCTCAATTCGAGACTCAAACGTGCGTACCAGAGTACTATTACTTATACTGTGATACTAGTCATAATTCATGATTAAAGTAAAAAAAAAAAACAAAAGAAAATTTACACACACATGATAAAAGAACATATTGAATTTATAGGTATAGGACTTATATTGACAAGCTCGGTAGTCGAATCGCTAGCAATGATTACTTTAACTCTCAGACTCAAGACAAACATTTGTGTGCATTAACATTTTTTTTTTGTCTTGGTCTGGGTGTTAACTACGTATTAAATTTTATTTTTAATTTTATAATTATGTATGTATTTAAAAAAATAAAGAACTATATTAAAATACATATCAGTTATCTGGTACACATAGGTAGTAGAAGTTTAGCTTTGTTTCGGACTAAATAGCTCCTTGTAATTTGTTGAGGAATATTTATTTAATTGCGCCTCACCACTTCACAAAACTCCGTGGGTTTTATGGCATGGCACTGAATATCAAATGTATATATTATGTTAGGGAATAAATGAGTTAAAAAAGTGCAGTGGCTGACTTCATCATTTGTCCTATTATCATGCTCTACCCAAATTTAAGGATTAATATCAAAATCTGCTCCTTAAGTGAGTGCAAGACTCAACATTAAAATAAAATCATACAGTAAAATAAGAAATTATGAACAAGAGAAAAGTAGCACATACTATTATAAATATGTAAATTAATTCAGCCAGCGTATTGCCAGAGCGAGAGAGAAATCTTACACTCTTTGTGAGCGGAAACCAGATCTATCTCAGAGAAATAAAATGACGTCCAAATCTGTAGTGCTGTTCCCTTGAATAAAACAAAACTAATGTTTCGACGCTAAATCAGCATCAAGCTCGACGTTGAAAAATCGTTGGAATTTGGTACAAAATTTATTCTCTAAGACATAAAATTTATCCCAAGGAACAGCTAGGAAATGTCGTGTTTATGAGTGGCTATTTAAAATGTGTCAGCTCGATAATTTGCTCCAATGAATTACAGATCCAACTGTTATGCAGCCGATGGTTACCTAAAATACACTTAAATTCTACAATTGTACGGCGGCACTACATGATCGTCCAACATTCCAACTGTTCCACCAACATTCCTCATGTAGAGGGGTAATTCGTGAATGATTGACGGTATTGAATCGTGTACATAATTATGTACGTGCAGATTTTTGATCGATCGTGAGCAACACATTGGACTCATGTTGGACAATAAAGTAGTACCACAAGTATAGAATATAGCAATCATTAGGAATTTGTTTTTACCCTCACCGATGCTATCCACACATTAACAGCGGCGACTCATTAACATACAAATAATATGTACGATTATTCCAAGTTATTCCATATTTCCCGTTGTTTTCATCGCAAGCAACTTACCATTTACACTTTTGTAAGGAAAAAAACGTTAATTCCGTAGTTATAAACAGAACGAACGAGGAAGCAATGCGAGGAAATAATCTCGAGAGTCGTTTGTGTTTTGCATTATACCGCGTAATCACGAGTAAAATGAGAACTGACTTTTGAGGAAATTGAATACAACGCCGTAAAAGTTTGATTTTAAAACTAAATACCTGGTATTTTATAAAATTCTCTTCTCTACATTTTTGTGTAATATAGTATTTGTCTGCAACACTTCTGCGTTGCAAAACTTGCGAACTTTGACGTTCACTAACGATTCATACTTTCTACGCTAGTTACCAAATTTTGCGTTCATTTTCATGCTTATTGTACGCTTTTTGTAGCTATAAAAACATGAATCCTCTGTCTTCTATTGTTATCCTTTATTATTTTTACTCTCTCTCCTGAATTTTATTGCTTTTCGTACTATTCCATGTTTTTTTTTGCTGTCACTCCTCCATCACTCTCTTTATGTGTATGTCTCTTTATGTTTGTCTTCCCCCAGGTCTTTATCTTAACATAAATCAACTTTGTTTTCTCCCTTCCTTACTATATGTCCTGTAATATTATCCTCACTTATGTTTTTCTCCATTTTATTCACTCTATTTATTCTGTATACAAAATTCACGTTTCTAGCATCAGCAATTCTGCGTTGGGTGGATATGTAAAAAGAAAGATCTCCAGGCTCTCTGTTGTATTTTAATTGAAACAGCCACTCACGGAAGTAATAAGAGCTGACGTTTCGCCATTCTGTTTTGTAACGCCGAGGCCATCTGCTAAACCTTATTTCCAAAATACCGTGTGCTATTAATGTCAAGTGATATGAAAAGGTGAGCGTGCATCTGCTTATATTCCAGGTCACAAGTTAAAATTTGATCGCGTCAAATTATACCTAAACTTAGTTCCTATCGAAATTTCGGATCAATTATTATGTTATATTTGTATTGACATTTCGCTCGATTAATTGTTGTTTTATGTTGTTTTATACAAATCGTCTGTTAAATCTCAAAATAAAACTTGCATCGTATTTAGTACAATATAAATAAAAAGTCCAGTATGCCGTGCGACTGCGAGAACTTCATTCGGCAAACAAAAACGAGCCTACGACATCGGTAGCCTAATCGTCTACAGATCGATTGTAATTAGAACCAAAAACACTCGCAACTGTACATTTGACATCAATTTTGTGAAAGTTTCGTATTTCTTGCCTAAATGCGATTTTTGCCAATAGCTTTAGATGTATACTCTGACAGTTACATGGTTAGAATATTCTAATAATAAATCACGACCGCACTCACCATGTTTCCGCCAAAAAGTCCTATCATAGAATTAAAACATTGTGCAAAATCACAGTAATAGTGCAAAGGCGGACGTATCACGAAGTGGAGGGGGGGGGGGGGGGGAGAAAAGTTATAAATAAGGTTTATAGTGTTACTAGCGGCCCGGTACGTGCTTCGCTACGTATTAATTGGAACATCAAATTCATTTATTCAAACAAAAAAATATTTTATTAATTGCTAACGCAAAAAATTAAAAATTAAAAATTCAAAGATATTTTGAATTTTGAATTTTTTGCTAGCTATTTTAAATCTTAATCCAAAACATTTTGTTTTTTTTTTGTTTTTCCATTTTGAGCATGAATAAACAAACGGCTGGGGGGGGTACCGACTCTGGAACAGGCAACATAAAGTCGAAGCACGTCCAAAATGAAATGACCGCATGAATGACATAACAACATGCCTGTACTGTCAACACTGAAAAAAGTTTCAATTTGACAGCACAATCCCCATCTGAAAAAAGATTCAATTTGACTGCAAAATCACCATTAACAAAATGATCCGCCATATATTAAATTTAATTGTTACAAAAAATGTAATAAATGAAGAACCGCTCCACCGATTTTGTGCAAACTTCACCTAAACCATCTACTAAATAGTCCGAATAAACCCTAAATATTTGGTTTCGATAGGTGAGCCCGTTCTTGAGTTATAAAATTACAACGAAAAGTGGCATTGATTTTTATATATATAGATTCACTATTCATCGATTATCACACGTCACTTCTTTCTTTTGTTTATAGTACTGGACTCTTTCTAAGAGTAATATTATGATTGGATGACGCCGGAGTAGGTCCACGCATAGGGCCTGGTACGCGCGGTGATTGTGTTTCTTAATAATTAAAGTTACTTGACTAAATAGTACTATTAAATATTAAATTCATTCCGCCTACTATTAAATTCAATACTGAATAGTATTGAATTTAATAGTAGGCGGCGCAGTGCAGATCTAAAATAAATAATAAATAAA
This sequence comes from Hypsopygia costalis, assembly GCA_937001555.2. NCBI lineage: Eukaryota > Metazoa > Arthropoda > Insecta > Lepidoptera > Pyralidae > Hypsopygia > Hypsopygia costalis. Next base: position 20,790,532 of record OW443338.2, on the reverse strand, counting down.
TAAATATTTCTGGACAATTTATACAGCGCCATCTAGTCCCAAATTAAGCGCAAAGCTTGTGTTATGGGTACTAGACAACTGATAAATGTACTTAAATACATTTTTTTTTAAAATACATACTTATAATACATAGAAAATACCCAGACCAAGACAAACAGACATGTTCATGCACACAAAATGTTTGTCTTGTGCGGGAATCGAACCCGCGACCTCGGAGTCAAAGTGGCCATTGCTAACCATTCGACCACCGAGCTCGTCAAAAATGGATTATTACAATCGTTATATTAATAATTGCGATGTTTTTCTTTTTGAAAATAGGAGCCGCTGATTTATTTATCGAATAGCTTTACAGCTCTGGAATCAATGTTTTTAGAGCTCGACTTTGTGTTTTTTTTTATCTTATTCCCGGCTTCAGGAACATCACGAAAAATATCGTCAGGTATCTTCATGTTTCTCCATTACTTGTAATAAGTTAACAGTAAAACCTACAGTGCATTTTTTCTGCTGTTTTGCACGACTTCTTGGAATGACTCGACAGCGTCGATTCAAACACTTTTAATCAAAGATTCTATTAATCTTATACACTCAAATGATTACTTGCACCATGCACTATCTTTAATATGAGTCAATATCATTACATTAATTTATGAAAAAATGATTAGAAGCACAATCACGTTGATCAAGTTCGCGCCAAAAAAGTTTAGGAGCCGCTTCATACAGGTACATCTTGCCATAGACCTATTTGTTTTTTTTTTTTTGGTACAAAGTAAGATTCTCGTATATTTAATCTCGCATAAGGTTGAGTTTTAATTAACATTAATACAGATTACCTGCCGTAGTTTAATTAACGACATTTTGTTAATAGTCCTTTAGAGACGGGAGCTTAGTCTAGCTGGAAAATAATTACGCGGTCTTAAGTATTAGCTGAAGTTAATTAGTTGAAGTACCAGCTGTGACGGCGAACTTACGGTGCGCTGCAACAAAGTAATATAATTTGTTTGTTTATACTTCCGGGTACGTTTTCGTTTTAAAGCGTAATTTAATTTCACTTGCCCTAAGCAGCCCAGAAACAATACTAATGTATATTCACAAGAGAACAGGGACACACAAGTACAAATCCAAAAAAATACGACGAAAGTTTGAAATTAGCAGATAAGAAAATATCTACCAAACGCATCAACGACTCATGTCTGTTTTTATACTGTACGGTAAATACTGTGGTGTATAAGTATGATGGCGCATCGATGAACTGATGTTCTTTGGATCGAGAGTGTACCAAAGATGGTGTCACTCTAGCGGAGCGTTCTTGTCGATGGTAACAGAGCAGCCATATTGGATCGATCGAACGATCGGCGGCCGCGTATCACGTCTAGGACGAATCGCTTTTGATCCGTCTCATCTGATTGATTTTGAGTTTTTTATTTAGTGGAATTTGTTCGCAATATTACAGTGATTTAATCAGTGGCTTAATTTTTGAGTTCTTTCAATGAACGAATATTTTTAATAATTTTCTGTCTACCCGCCTATAATTTATAAATTCCTCGCCCGCATACTCACACCCCAAATATGAATTGTCCTGGTGGAGGATCATTCACGCCTTCAAGTATTATTAACCTATTTGCTCTAGTTCTGTCCCGCATAATGACGTCCTTCAGTCACGACGACGCACAGGTGACTCTATCGAGCGCCTAGTAGTTCGGGTAAAGTCAGGTCTAGTTTATTACAAAACCACGCGGCACATCACCCATCAGATGGACCAACCTGATAAAGTTTGTTGTGGGCGGTCCATTACCTGAGTGTACCAGAAGAGCATAGAATCGGGCTAAAAAAAGGATGATAGCCCCCACAACTCCCTCATGTCCACGGCCGCTTTGTCAAGAGTGAAACGACGAAGAAGAAGAAGAGTTATATACCACAACCATTAGACATGTATTTTAAATTTTCAACAGCTGTACCTACCAAACGCGTCAATGCCCGGTTCTCTATTAATCAAATAAGTAATCTCCAAGTAATTGATAAAATCCGGCTCCGCGTCTTGTACTATTCGGAAAAAATTGGGGTGGTTCATCGACGTCTTTGAACCAAAGCCAACCTCACCTGCACTTGGTGCACCCTCCTGACTGGCAAACGAGGCTCTGGTGAAAAGAGCAGTAGGGCATAGCGTATTTTTAAGCTACCTGTCTGGGGAGGTACTTTCACCTCACATAATACCGCAGCCAAATAACGATTCCCATGAAGGTTGTTGTGTTCCTGTGAATAAGTGATGTCACCATAAAAACAGAAAGGAAGGAGGATAGGCTGGCAACGGATCGGCAAACCTTAGGTGTAGATCTCCATGGGCGGTGGTGATTACTTCCATCATGTGACCTACATGCTCACTTGTCTTCGTATCATCGACTACCTATGAGTAGAGAGAAGGACTACTTAAGACTGGAGAGTAGGAGAGAGAATCCAAACTTTTGATGAAAACGTCATTTGAAGATATTCATTGCGGAATAGACCTCTAGGTTTAAGAACGTTTATCCTGCTCATTAGTGCGGCCATTGAAGAAAAGATGACTTGTAAATCAAGACTCGAAATTAATTTGTTTAATTAGAATTATCACATCATTCGTGATTTCATTCGATGTTTTTTTCAATGCTATAATGAGATTAAATGCTTTTATTTACTGTTGATGGGCATTTTCAGTGTCATCATCATCACGATTACTGTCTGACCCTAAAGGCTGGTAGAACGCATCTCTAGAAAAACATTTTAGCGCGCAATGATAACAATATTTGCTAAGTCTTCGCAGTTGGTCCTCCTGTCGCCAAGAGACGACGTCATGTCGAGATGAGACAGCGGAAAAGAGAAATACGTGTATTGTAGATGTCGAAAAGTTTCGCTTGCAATGGGGATTTTTGATATTTTTTCTGACACCAGATGTCGCTAGGTAGGCGTCGGGTCCAGATTGTCAAATAGGTCCAGATTGTCAAATTCTACTGAATTTTTTGACAGTGAAACTTCAAGACGACAAGACAACACAAGACATTTGACACGATGCTATGAATTGACAGATGATTGGACCCTACGCTAGAGTGCTGCCAAAAGACCCTCACTTCTCTTTTTTCTTCTCTGAAACAGTATTTTTGCTTGCCCTTAAATCAAACCACCCTGTCCAATAAAGAAACAAGCATAAAAATCTGATTACCCTATAAAAAGTTATGCGATGTAGTCACACATAAAGAAATATATTTGGTTTGAGGTCCCACCTCTTTTTTGAAGTTGATTATAAAATGAAACATTTTTAAGGAAACGCACACAGTTTGCTTGTCTATTGACATAATATTCCACAAAATCTCCCTAAGTCGAGCTCTTTAAAGGATATATGCCGTACACTGGCTGTAAGATTTAAACACTCGTCACTCGTTTATAACAAATGATTTAATTTCACGGCATAATAATTCATAATAGGTATATATTTATTTAAATTACGGTTCGTTCACTCCCTACCAGTTCACTCGTCGATAGTCCATTGTCTTTTCATTTTTGTTACTCTTACCACAGTATAAGTAATTGCTCTTACTTAGTTCTCTGTCGTTGGCCGGTTGCGAGGCTGCCCACTAAAGAGTCCGCAACACTAGCATCACATAAGACCTCCATTAAAATTAAAATAATTTCACAGCCGTAGCTAAATTTTTTTTTATATATATATGTTAGGGGGGCAAGCGAGGATGTGGGACCTGATGTAAAGTAATTACCACCGCCCATAGAAATTAGTAACACCATAAGTAAGTAGAGTAAGTTTGTGACTATACACGTATCCGTGTAGGCTGAAATAATTTGGATTAACACTCAGACAAAACAAACGGAATATTTTCTACCATTTTGTTCACTCGGGCAGAAGCTAGCTGTTGTATATAATGTATAAAACAGTCAGACATACAGGTACTACAGACTCACCTACACCTAACTGATTTACTAACGAGGCTTTGGCGAAAGAGGGGGAGGGCACAGCGTAATTTTAATCTGTCCGACTGGGAAACTACCTCCATCTCACAGAATATCCCAGCCAAATAACCCTTGAGGGTTGTTGTATTGCTGCGAGTGACTGCGGTTACCAAAAACGAAGGAGTTGCTGCGTTGGCAGTGATATTTCATGTTGCGGGCGTTTAGCTACGGTAACCGCTTCACATCAGCCGGGCCGTATGCTTGTCTGCCACCCGAGGTAGTATAAAATAAAACATTCAGGCCAAGACAAACAGATATGTTTACGCGAATATATGTGCCCGAATCAATGACTTTATATAAGATCATTGGCGTTAATAGAACCCAAGTGTGTAAGAAATTGACGGCCGTAATCAAACGTTTCGCTTACCTTGCACTACTGGTGGTAATCCTGAACGGCTTCAGCTGATCGGATACCCGATAGGTTTTAGTTACGCGAAATTTAAACTTCACCTGTCCACCCGTTGTATGAACCCTGCGGGGTCGACGGACAGTTAAAAATTGAACTGTCATCGGCGATTGCGTTTCTGTTCACGAATCGAAGTTACGAACCAAAATATAAATGCAACTAAATTATACGATCCTATGCCTATATTAAGCAAAGTATGTACTAAACACCATGTTTTGCGTGAACTATCCACGCTACCAACTCAACAAGCCGAATCATGATTATTGTTATAAAACTTTTTCTGACCAAGACAAACAGGTTTTGGTTTTATTCATTTATTCTCATAGAAGAATTATACATTCACTTATTATGAGAACTTAATACATATTAATACCTACATAATTAATTGTTCGAGGAGCGCACTAGTAAGACGATGTTACGTACAAAAATCGCGGTAGAAAAATAAAAACACTGTTTACATTAATTTGTCACAATTGTTACTGACGCACGACGGGCGCAGGCGCAGGCGCAGATCGACATAATGTTAACACAGATATAAAACGTTTTTTCTAGATGTGCTTAGAAATGGTTACAAGATATTGTTTAGTGTTTCGTTTTTTCTTATCATTTTAATTAATTTTTAAGTGTTACTATTTATTATGCGCATATACATGCGAAAATATATTTGCTTATTTATTTATTTATTTATTTACTCTTTCTTTTATTATAAATTCTTATGTGGTGTCGTAGAATAGATACCAATAAATAATTACATATTTGTTAAACTTATAATTATTAAACTTATAATACAAACAGATATTTTTATGCAAATATTTATGGGCAAATGGAAGTCATGATTTAGCGTGAACTATCCACGCAGTTTTGCTACCGTTACGAAGATTTCATAGGCATTCGTTCATCGTGTGTGAAATAAAACGGCCAAGCATCACGTTTTGACTAAAATGTAGAGTATGTGAAGTTAGGCCTGGTAAAGTAAAGGCGCATAGATCAAGAATCTTGGCTCTACATGAGATATGACCACTTTTTCATAGATTTTGATTAAGGTGTAATGTAGAGCTTGTAGGTTTAGAGCATGCAGTCTCTAGAGCTTGGCTTTACACGAGATCTGATAACTTTTTCACAGGGTAAGCTATGTAGACTCGTCTTGGCAACATTTTTACATGAAAAAGTTTTTTGGTGGGATAATGTTTACGCAAAATAATATTTGTGCGGGAATAGAACCCATGATTTTGCATGAAATATCCACACTACCAACTCAACAATCCGAATCGTGATTATTGTTACACCAGCGTGTAGTGGTAATATTGAGATGATAAAACGTTACTGTTCCAATAACATCGCAGTGCAGCTGCTCGTAGGCACATAAACCTGGCTTTATAGAAGGCACTAGCTGAGTCACCAAACGATGTACCGATATTGAACGACTGTGACACTCCCTCATGACATACCTTCTTGTTTTTATTACCCGGCCCGACACTACTGCACGTTCGCTTAATGTGCTATTGGGAAAGTTCTAACATTTTTTGATAACTGTGAAATCTAAAGTTAGTACTTATTAGTATTTTAGGAAAAAAAATCTATTCTATTAGGGACTTATGTAGATACTAATATTAGCCGTCACCCAAAACTTCGTGTTTTCAGCGCAAAAGTTTTCGATAACGTCTTATAAATCGATGAACGCCGGGTACACGCACGAAAAAGCATGACTCATTGTCACGTTCCGCCTGAGCCGAGCATGCAAGCGAGAGCGCGGGGCAAGCGATAAAGAAGCACGATCGGCCTATGTTTCTTATGACGTTAACACGTAAAATTATCGTCCGTAAACCGACATAGCAGATAACGAATTTTTTTTTTGTACCATGCAGGCTACCAAATAAGTATACGGTGCGTTCGCAGTGCGGTTACTGTAACCTAAAGACGCTTACAATACAAAAAGGATATGCTCATAGCTCGTGCGCTAGCAACTTGGCTGTTATGACAGAATCTCCTTACGTCTGATGACCTCACTCACCCGCAGAAATACAACTCGAAGAGGTTCTAAACAAGAAATATAAACTCGAAGAGGTACTAAAAATAGCGGTAAGCCCCCTGCTATAGGACGAAGAAAGGAGTAAAGCTGCAGCAAACCAGTTCCGCCATGCTCACGTCAGGATGAGAAACAGTGCGACGAGGGGAACTTCATTAAAGTTCAAAGAATGCGAAGAAACAGAAAACCTACGAGCCACAACCAGTGCAGCATTGTACAGAAAAGACAAGAAAAGGTGCTGCCTCGCTGTTCTTTCGAAGCAGCTATATGTAATCCAAGGTACATTTATGAAGGTTAAGGCGGTTGAAGACGTGAAAAGGACGGGGGCCCACCACACATTCCCACCACTGTGTCTCCTGTGGAGCTAGGATTAACAGCGCGGACAGCCCAAAAAACCAATGAACCATTATACTCCCGGGGTTAAAACTACGGCTGCCTCGTAGGTAAAAGGAAGACCACATGTACGTTCTTGTATGGTCGAGCTGTTAAAAACTCGCCACAAAGTTCATTTTAGTTCCTGTGCGATGCGTGCTAACTCACCGTCTGGATACATTTATAAATGAACAGTTCTAGCTACAGGTAGAATTGTTTCGGAAGTTTCAAAAACGACTACCCATCAAAACGCAATACATAGCGCAGACTACGCGTGCATTGTAAATGTTTTTACGTAACCTAGCGATGAATATTTATTTAATTTAAAAATTGAAGACCAGATCTACTCGCACACGTGATGACAATTATTTTGATATATTTTTCATTTAATAAAAGTACACACAGCAGGAAAAATCCAGAAATGGTTTTGGGATCGACTGAAGTTCGCGGTTTTTTTTATATCGAGCAAAGTAGAGTTGATCATGACTGTAACGAATCGACGAATAAGATATTATTACATACTAGCTTCCATCCGCGGCTTCGCCCGCGTTTACTTTTTTTTAATAAAAAGTATCCTATATCCTTCCCAATACCTTTGAGAATATGTGTGCAAAGTTTCATGGCGACCGGTTGAGAAGTTTCAGTGTGAAAGCGTAACAAACAAATTCACATTCACATTTATAATATTAAGTAGGGATATATGTCGTATATAATAGAAACATTGAAAAAATACCTTCATAAACCTGCTTTCAAAATTTGGAATTATGACCTTACGTCGCCTTAAGGTATCTAAATATGATTGGGTATATTATTTTGTTATTATCATGAAACATGTAAAGCTGAAATTTACGATAGTACTGTGTACATATCGCTGGGTCAATGTTACCCGCGCTAATGCAGGGTTATGTTTGGTCACAAAGTCACAGCAACACAATTTACACTTAGGGGAATTGTTATTTGGCTGCGGTCTTCTAATTGTTTTATCTAAACATTCGAGGGTTTACGCCATCTTAGTGACCATCACAACTTACTATGGTCAAGGAGTGTAGATTAATGGTGACCGTTCGAAATACTCCGTCACTATAGTTGTTGAGTTTAGATGATAATTAGGTTTTTCATTATTTCCACAACATTAAGTTGACTTTTGCCGATTTTTCATCTTTGGAAAATATTTTTTCTTCGTTTCAAACTATTCTCAGCATGAGTCAATGTACCTCCCTTTAACCCTAGAAAACTAACCTTAAATCGGAGTAACTCTGTCACTTACCATTCGACTTACAGACTACCATCACAATAAAACGCAATTATATTCAAAACCTTAATTATTTATTTTATAAAATTAACAAAAACTAAAAGTGCTTTTTTTATAAAATTAAACAAAACAATGAAATAGGAACAATATTATTGTTTACAGTTATTACAAATCGGAATTCTGTGTTCTCTGCCTTTGCAGTATGTGCAAGTATATTTGGTCATGCGCCTTTTTTTGCCGGGCAAAATCCACAAAATATTCTGGTTTTAGGTAGCTAAGTATTAGGGATATGTAACAAAAAATCGGCCAAGTGCGAGTCGGACTCGGCCACCAAGGGTTCCGTACCAAAAACGACACACAATCACGTTTGTTGTATGGGAGCCCCCTTTAAATATTTATTTTATTCTGTTTTTAGTATTTGTTGTTATAGCGCCAACAGAAATACATCATTTGTGAAAATTTTAACTGTCTAGCTACCACGGTTCAAGAGATACCTACAGCCCCTGGTGACAGACGGACACCGGAGTCTTAGCAATAGGGTCCCGTTTTTACACTTTGGGTGTGGAAATCTAAAAAGAATAAAAATTATTATTTTTGTACATACACCAGAAGTGACTGCAATTTTTTCATTACCTACATTTTTATGCTACTCAGTGACAAACGAGCAGACAGCCCACCTGATGGTGAGCGGTAACTGTTGCCCATAACATCCATGATTCACGCATTCAAGCTGTTGGCAACAAAAATGCAGAATCGCAGGTGCGTTGTCCTTCAAACCGGAACACAACAATGCAAGCATTGTTGCTTAGCGGCAGAAATAGATAGGCAGTGGTCCTCACCCAGGCGGACTCCTACAATCTGATAAAACCTACTTCATGTTATCTGCTTAGTGATTTGAAAAATTACGGTCTAAGTAGGAATAGGATTAATTAAAACGTAGCTTTACTGAATCTTTATATTTATTCAAGTATATTTAATCAAGTAAGTTCATATTATATCTTATTTTTTACATTTAACTATTTTTATTACTTTTTAATTTACACACTTATCATTATTAGGAGTGTACCCTAACCATTCGGCCACCGCCGAATGGTTAGGGTATCCGACAAATTGTTATTGAGACATCCATGAACACTGCAATGTCTTTTATGGCTAGTCGACTTTGAGGCCATCTTTGACGTATTTGTAGTTATATACGACGTAGGTAGGTACCTAGATGTTCAAATTATTAACGAACGTCAGCGCAGGCGCGAATCTTGCGTGGGAGCGGGCGGTTTTGCGTACGGCGCAGCCCTGACTTGCGCTCCATTAAACTCCTATAAATGTTGTCAGTGTGAGCGTGTGACGGCCATACGTCCGTACGTATAGCGGTTTATATGTGAGCGCGCCCGTGCGCTCACATATAAACCGCGCTCGGTGCGTTTGTATATGAGCGCGCCCGTACGCGTAGGATCGTATTTGGTGGAAAGCATTAGGGAAGGAATTCAGCAGTAGGTAGATACAGGCTGATGATGATGATGATTTTAATGAGTATTCTGTATTTCCAGCAAAAACATTATTGTGTTTGGAAGATTATACCGTTGCGAGGGTGGTGGTAGATGGCGTGACGCATGTGCGATATTTTAAATTGCAAACTTTTGTAGATTACGATCGCTTTAAAAAAATTTAAAAACACAGACAAATAAAAAGACATTGTTAAGTAAAGAAATGTCAGAGTTGGAGAACATAAGCCAATAAATATCTTTGCAGCTGGAATGAGCAAGGGTTCGAAACATGTCGTCCGAAAAGTTACATCAACTCGAAGATATATTGAAGGTTCATTGAATAAAACGTCGCATCGTTGGGACGGGTCCAGGGGAACTAATGATGGGTCAACTCCATTTACTAATACGAGTTACGTTCTATTCGAGTTACATTCTCATTAACTCGATTCACTATAGTGCATCGCCCGAATCAAGAGATTTTATGGCTGCAACTTATCAAATGAGGGTGTGCTTATTAAATAAAATTTTCACAATTTATTGTTGAAAAGAGAAATAATAGTCCAAGTAGGTAATTATTATACATCTTAATTTTACTGGAAACTTTGGTTATAACTGCGCATCAAATAATTCACTTAGATTTGTCCTGCCAGATCGAGTTATGTCATTCGAATTAAATTTGTGTTACGTAAATTTCAACTCGACTCGAGTCAAGTTTATTCCAAGTTGGCACATCACTAAAGCAAACCCTTTATTATCATGTTGGGACTGATGTAGGCCGATAACATGTATGTCCCACCCTTACCATTAGACGTATGCCTACAATAGTGTTTGCGTAGCCAACTTTTGTGTTTTTGCTTACTATCGTAATGAGCAGAGTAATACTGTTACCTAACTTGTTTCATATTGAGCGCGTATCTGCCAAAACATAATAAATAAAGTTGTGCGTATTTCTTATTTTACTCATAAACCTTTTATGTCATTTCTTAGTAAACCTTGTAACATTTTATGTTTCTTGGGCAAAACGTTGGATAGTCAGCAATAATAAAATTAAATTAAAACTTTTAAACCAATTTTTAACGCGAGGGTATTTTAGTATTTCAGAAAGTCGATTGCGATAACTTTTTTCCTTTAAGCGAGCTGTAAGAATGCTTGTTTACCACTTTTATTGTATAAAAAACTATAACATGGATGTTAAATAATTATACTTATGACTTTTAATCATGATTATTTTGGATGCTTTTTCTTCGTCGTCATCATCATCATCATCATGAATATAAGTTCAGCTGTATCTGATTATGATGATGAGCTCTTTTTTCGTCGCCATTCTTTTAGCTCGGTTTTACCTTCTTCTAGACTTTTAACTTAAGAATTTATCTCATTTGAAAACATTCATTTGTTAACGTAGTTATTTATGTCAAAATAAATAAAATTCAAAGTACTTAATTGCTAAAAGTTCAAAATTGGTATTCTTTGGGCGTGGGCACTAAAATTAATTTCAAATGTGTTAATATTTGTTAAAAATTTACCTATTAACATTTCTTTTTTCTTTTCAGACTAACCCATGGCGATGTGACAATTACGGTCCCGAACTATAATGGAATGTTACTACAATGTGTAAAAAAAATAATGTATTGTGATATGTTATGTGCTAGTGAGAAAGTGAACAAGACAACTGTTCAAAGTAATGGTGCAATGAATGAAAACTGAATCGTGTGGGCGATGGTGGAGCTCCGGAAACTGTCATGGCGGTTTTGGTTTCTATTCCTGCTGTATGCTACAAAACAAGGTTAGTATTATTAGTACAAACTCTCAAGCCTAAAACCGTGTATGCCAAAAAACAGCCAAGTGCAAGTCGGACTCGCGCACGAAGGGTTCCGTACCATTATCTATAAAAACGGCAAAAAAAAAATCACATTAGTTGTATGGGAGCCCCCTTAAATATTTATTTTATTAGCAATAGAAATACATGATCTGTGAAAACTTCAACTATCTAACTATCACGGTTCCTGAGATACAGCCTGGTAACAAACGGACGGACGGACAGCGGAGTCTCAGTAATAGGGTCCGTTTTTTCCTTTGGGTACGGAAACCTAAAAAGTGGTCAACTTCTTACCTACAAATAGAAGACAGATAGTTCAGATTACGTATGTTAAGGAGACCACATGCGAGTTAATGAAGACAGGCTCTTCCAGTGAGATCGTACGTGGATCTATACCGCAAGGAAGTGTTCTGGGTTCTACTATTCTTAGTATACCTAGATATGCTTACATGTGTACAGCCGCACAAAATTGTTTTCTTTGCAGACGACGTCACTATTTTGATATTGTGTGACAGGAATGTACTTAGTTACTTAAATTACATAATAACTTAATGGTTTAATATAACATTATAAGACATTTAAATGAAATAGAACTTATAGTAAATTTTGACAAAATGAAAGTGATGCAGTTCAAACCATATTAGAAATCGGGGTTGAACCTCAATATTAGTTTATAGTAGTATATAAATTGAGCAAGTTGACAAATTTTCGCTACGTGAGATAAAAATGGACACGTCTTTGACATGGAAACAACACATTGTAGAGGGCAAATTGAGCAGCTTCATATACGCGTTGCGAGAACTTCGTAAGAGCATGAAGATGAACATTAAGAATATACCTAGAGTAGGTATATTCTTCATTCGTGCTCTTACGAAGTTACACGGCGTACCAGAGTCATGCAGTAGCGTGTATGAGATACGGAATTATTCTTTGGGGCAACTTCACAGATGTGCAGGCTGTCAACGTTCTGCAAAACTGCTGCCTAAGAATTATCACACTCATAGCGATAAAAGTTTTATGTCGAACCCTATTTGTATTATACAAAATATTAAGTTACCTGCATGTACATTTTTAAATTATGTAGACTCGTTAAAAATATTCACATTATTTTCAAAGAGTTAGTGACATGACAACACGCCTCCACGTCCCACGGTACGTCCCACGATGCATCCCACGATGAGTCCTACGTTGTGGCCCACGCCGCTTGAATGATTTCACCATACCAACAACGCGCTTCACGCTATACCAAAACAACTCCTACTATATGGCCATTAAAGTTTATATTCACATAACAAACTCTCTAAAAGCCTTCCAAGAAAGTAAATTAGAAATTAAATTAAATAAGTTACTTAATACAACTTCAAGGAATACTTTAATGGCAAATTTGTGAATTGATTTTTAGTTAAAATAATTTAAAATTAAATAATAATTGCATAAAGATAATGCAATTATTATTTAATTTTAAATTATTTTTCTTAAAATCGCAGAATAAACCCGATCATTTGGTAGACGTACACGGCGATATGGATCCAACGCGTAGAGGCCCTTTTGAGAAGTTTGATGTGACATTGTTTATTATTTTCATTATTAATATTATGAAATTATGACAATTGCTCTATTAATAAAAAAAATAGAAACTAATTTGTTATGTACTGTACCTATAGTCCATGTCGTAATATTTTACAACTTTTTTAAATAGTTTTAATAGTTTAATTTAATAGTATTTTTAAAAGTTATTTTTTTAATATGTATGTAACATACTAAAGGAGATTAGTAAACACCTATTTTGCACCTGAATAAGACCTGTATATCAAGTGTTTTTACAAATCTATGTGAGTAAATGAATATGAATATCGTTGCGACAAACAGTTTTTCGGCAAGAATTTAAAAAAGTAGTTAAAGGATAAGTTACCGATAATATCGGTAACTGAGGCGAGACTCCCCGAGCTGTCCGAAATTTTGATCTTATTAGTGGGTAGTTTGCCAGCTCAGCCGTCTGACATCACCGTGAGCCGCGGTCTGCCGTAAACCTCTTTATCTTTACATTTTACAATGTACAAAAATAAACAAACATTTTTTTAGAGAAGATTTTAATGGTTGTTAAGAAAAATGAACATGTTAAATAATAAAATTTATGTAACATTTTTCGCTCATCAAGCTCTTTCATTTGATACTCATATCATAATGGAAATTATAATTATTATACTGAAAACGTAATCCTACATTGTCATGAGAACTAATCGGGTGTGCCAAATTTGAGGTCAATCGGCCACTAGAATGTGGGTCAAATTTGACTAACAAGATTCGGTTATAGACATCGCGGTGAAACTAAAGAAAATCTTGTAAAAAAAGCCTATAATATCTACCTTCGAATGCTTTAAAGTTGCTTTTATTCTGTAATATCTATGCATTGAAATCAATCTTTGCGCATCACATCCTGTACCGTTTGCAATCTGAATAACCGATAGGTAAATATTTCATACATTTCTAGATTTACCTGAGAATGTAAAAGTGTAGCTCGAGAGAATGCAGTAAAGGTCAACAAGCTTAGAACTAATAAGTATATATGTTTCTATGCAAAACCATTTGATAGCTGCGTAGCATTTTTCAGAGTACAATTCTAACGAGCGTAGCGGAGCCCTACAGCTTTGCGTAGACATAAATAGATGTTCTATTTATATCTACGAAAAGCTGTAACTTAGCTACCAGACGTAGGTCTTTGGACTTAGGAACATGGACTACAGACAACTGCTTGTAGAGCGTAATACTTCCAGTAGAAGATGGTAGTCGTATCCACGAGATGTTGTACATAGCATTAATAGTACTACACTGGGTCATCTCACACGTACACGAACGTGTTAAGAGTCTACAAATAGCAGCACCGTTATGACTGCTTGAAACCGTAGCGCAACTACGAAGCGTAGATTTCGTGAAAATGTAGCAAGCTACGCAAAACCGTAGCGATGCTACGTCACGTCATAGTCAGGCGTGGATTCAGGATTTTCTCCCTGGAAGCATGTAAACATTTTAAACTACGTTTCAGTTGTATTGTTATATACTCGCATGTTGACAAAACGGGGGATAGTTCAGTTTATAGGAGATAATGGTAGGAAGTTTGTATAAGTAAGTAAAGATGAAAGATTACAGATTTAAAATATAACACGAGTATAGAAAGTGTCTATTTAAAATTGAATCTAGTTACGAGGAAGCAGTGGAACACAACAATACTCAAGGGTGTATATTGATATTTGTGTATATTTTTCACCTATAAGGCTCGACATGCCGTACCTCTCTGTCCAGGTTGCTTGGAACGTAATGTCTATTTCGTTTTCAACTTTTGTTTTACTTCCCCAAGGCTTTTCTTAGCTCAATGTAATGTTTTAAGTTAAATCCAAAATAGGCTTTTACCTTTCATGTGTACTGAAATGCTAATCCCGTTATGTTTACATTGGTAAAATTGATATAGGCCTGGGACTTAAATCTAACACGATAGTAATAACTTGTCCAGTCATTATCGCTTAAAGCTCCGTAGATTCACAATTTTGGATTTTGAAAACCCAGTTTAAAAGAAAATGCAACTGGAATAAAACGAGATAAAGTTTTTAAATCGATGTAACTTCGATTTTTTCTGCGAATCGTGTAACTAATCAAGGAATAAAATAGATTTAATGTTCATTTAAAATCTGTATCTTTTTCAATGCGTACATAATAGATATCGGATAAACATGGAGCTCTACCGCCGAAGCTGAAGCCGATTACCATCGAATATTTTGATTCGAAAAATTATATTTTACGTTTTAGTTATTGACAAACATATTCAACATAATCGGCAGAGCTCCAAAGTTTCTACCAGCTAAACTAAACACAAATATATAACTTAAATTTAAGCTGAAGTTAGATTTTCGCAATCAAAAAACCCGATGGGTATCTACTTCAGCTTAGCCGATTAAGACCTTGTTTGAAAATTCGAAATTACTAGCTTACTTATTTTTTTTTTATGTTACTTACTTACGTAGCCTTAAGTTCTAATAAATCTGGGATTCATCGAACTTTTATCTAAGTTTATGTCAAATATCTTCAGATTTGTCGGTAGCGTTGCAGTCTCTCTACTGGTTAAACTAAACATGATACCAAACACTCATAAAATCCGATAGAAATCGACTTTAACTTAGGCAGTAGGGGGGAAAAAACCTACCCGGGAGTATAAACAAGTTCGTAATTATCACCATTTATCACATTTGTGTAAGGAACTGATATATTTTTTTTTGTACCACGTCGGGTGGCAGACAAGCATACGACCCGCCTGATGTGAAGCGGTTACCGTAGCCATATTAACGCTTGCAACACCGAAAAGTCGCTAGCACGCCATCACCCCTGCTAAATGTAACTTTTATCTTTTAATTATTATATAAAACTGACATAAATAATGAATGAATATGTATGTAATTTGGAAATAATTTAATTGTCTAATAATTTAATTGACATTATAATATTTGTAATTTATATTTAGAAAATATTTTGCAACGCCCTAACAGGGTTCGTGTTTGTACTAAATTCATACGTTTATAAGACCTATTCTGTAACACGAATGCAAATAAATGATTATGATTATGATACAGTTGACAACACAGCAACTCTTTCCTTTCTAGTGATCTCACTCACTCGTAGGAACACAAGAACCATCAAGGGAATTATTGTTTGGCTGTAGTAGTGTGGTGGAGGTACTTAACCAGTCGAGCAGCATACAAATACGCCGTGCCCTACTTCTCTTTCGTCAGGGCCTCTTTCGCTAATCGGCAAGGTGCACCACGTGCAGGTGCAGTTGGCTTTGGCTGTAAATATCGTAGTGAGCCATTTACATTCTAAAACATGACTAATGTATACTTAATTGTAACTAATGTAGATTTTATTTCTGTTTTTAGCAAAAGCAGACGGAAGTTATTTTGTTTGAAGGTTTGAACGCAGATTTTATTAAGGACTCTTTGCCGAAAGTTATTTTATGTTTAGCCCTAGACAGATTATTTTGCATCCTAAGCCAGCCCCCCTAGCCAAGTGTAATTCGTAGCGTAACGAACGTTACATAGATCACGTGACATTTGTCAATTCGAATATTTTAGTATGAACTCCACAGTTCAAATTAGCGATCGCTACGCTTTTCTACTTCGCAAACTGCCATTTGGCTAGCCCCCCAGTACGTATAACAATATTTTTATATGGCTACATTAAAACTACTGCCATGTAAAGTAAACAACATTACCATATATATTTCTACCCACAGATATAAAGGGAAGCAGACCAACCATTACATGCATAATACAGGAAATGTGGCGTGGCCTGAAATTACACTTAGGCTGCATAAGTGTAATTTTGCTTTGTTGTTTTTTAACACATTTTAACAGAATAGTTGATACTAATAATTAACTTAAATAGATAATTTATGAATGTGAAAGAGCACAGATAACACATTTGCTAATTATTATAAAATGACAAATATGCTATGAGCGAAAATTTGCCTCGCGTTCCAAGTATGTTTGCTATGCTATACTATATTGTAAATTGTAATGATAAATATAAATTTATATGATATCCTCCGCCAATCCGAGCAGCGTGGTGGAGTTTCTAAACCCCTTCGATTGAGGGGAGATCCGTATCCCAACAGTGGGATGAATAAGGGGTAGCGAAGATGAAGAAGAAGTAATGATAAACCTTTATAAATATAAATATTCCTGGTCAAATTTTACACTGCCAAACTAAGCAAAGCTTGAAAATTATGGGTACTAGATAACTTATTACTTAAGTGGTCACTAACTAGCCATTTGTCCAGCGGGCTCGTCAATTTCGTTATTATCTTCTGGTAGTCTTTGAAACTAATATGGTTTTATCTGTATTACAAATGCAAGAGTGCATATTAGATTGGTAAATATTAATACTTTATGAAAAGCATATATTCATTTAATTTATCACATCAATTGTGTTGCCAGTCATCGTAGTAACAATACCGTCAAAACATCGCCGAGCCGGAAATTAAAAACTTCATTAAGTGACGGACGAAATGAATGGGCATGGCATGGCGCACATAACAACAGTTTAATTATGTTTATTGTTTGCGAATGTTCATATCGAAATCGCGAGCGTTAAAATCATCTATCTTTTTTTGTTTGTTTACTTTATTTCATTAACTTTTGTATTATACAGGTTATAAATGAGAAACATGTTTCCTATTCGGACCACTTACTTATCCGTATAAGGAATCTCTTACTTTCAAACTTTGCCTTTTCCCTGAAAGGATTTTTTTAAACTACGTCGGGTGGAGAACAAGCATGCGGCCTGTTTGATGTGCGGTTACCGTAGCCATGTACACGCTTACAAAATGAAATATCGCTCGCGCGCCTCTCTCTCTCTTTCTTTCCTGGTGACCTCACTCACTCGCAGGAATATACCTAGGGTGTATTCCAAGGTAATTGTTATTTGGCTGCGGTATTCAGTGTTCGGTGTTTTTTTCATAATTTTTTTTATATTAGTGGGGGAAAAACGAACGGAACGTGATGTGTTTTTTCGAGTGTATTTATGTTGATTTTTTGGTACGCTGTACAGCCTAAACCACTTAACGGATTTCATCAGATGAGATGTCATTAGATTTGTATGATCTGTGAGAGTCGCTTACGTTATAGGGTGTAAAAAATAGAAGATAATAACGAAAAAAAAAGGGTTGCGTCCGAGAGCGCCGGCAGAAGTGAAAACTTGTACATTAACGTTGTGCATTTTTGAATATTTTGGAATGGTTAGAGAATAATTTCGCACGAATTGCTTTATTTATCAGTATAAAAGTACTATCATTTATGTGGTAAAATACAATAGTCATTTATTGCGCTATCGTACAC
This sequence comes from Hypsopygia costalis, assembly GCA_937001555.2. NCBI lineage: Eukaryota > Metazoa > Arthropoda > Insecta > Lepidoptera > Pyralidae > Hypsopygia > Hypsopygia costalis. The sequence continues at coordinate 20,772,302 of OW443338.2, read as the reverse complement.
AAACATGATCATATAAATTGCATTAAAAATAAACAGTAGGAGCAAGCATACATTTTCGCCGCGCGGTAGAAAGAGAGGGGTATATTACTTCCTCTCCTACTCCCCTCCTCCTCCGGCGGTCTACTCTCCTTCCGTCTTACGAATTTTCGATCAGACCACGTGTCCTGACACGAGTTTAACATTTTCACCCATCCCAAAAAGTGTTTTAATTATGCATAAAAATACATTAAATCAATAAAAAAAATGATTACACATACTACCATGCATTTGACACACACACACATATATATACTCTTTTGTTTAATGTCAAAGTCATAATTGAAATTAATTATGGTCGAATTTCGAACACTGGGCGACCACTAGCTACTAAGAACAATAACTAAAGCATGTTCTTAGACTAGCTATATAAAATACAAGAAAAGAAAACGCAAGGAGTATATTTAAGAATTGGCAATTTTCATTCATGTAAATCTATAACGAAAGAATGGGTTGGATCTTTCCAATAACTGATAAATAACAAAGGATCAGATATACTCGTATCTGAGAAAAGATTTACAAGCATTTACAAATCACTTATTCGCCTTTATTCTCGTTCACATAAATATTTCGGGGCTAATAATACAGAGGCATCTATTCCCAAACCAAGATCTAGTTAAAATTGTTTGTTTATACTTACATCCAATGGTAATGAATGATATAATGATATTTTGGGGTGTAAGTGGTTCATCAACATTTTTGAACCAAAGCCAACTTCACCTGCACGAGGTGCACCCTTCTGACTGACAAACGAACCTATGGCTAAAAGAGAGGTAGGGAGCGTAATTGTAAGCTACCCGACTGGGGAATCTACCTCCACCTCACAGAATACCACAGCCAAATAACAATTAACTTGAGGGTTGTTGTGTTCCTGCGAGTGAGTGAGGTCACCAGAAAGGAAGGCGATGCTGCATTGGCAGTGGGGGTGGCGGCGCGCGAGCGATATTTTATGTTGCGAGCATTAATATGGCTACGGTAAACGCTTCACATCAGGCGGGCCGTATGCTTGTCTGCCATCCGAAGTAGTATAAAAAAATATATACCATAGCATATTTGTAAACGCCTCTAACGATTTCGATGAAATTTGCAAAAGTGGTAGGAGCTGAAATCCATCTAATGGCATCAACATGGGTTGATGCCATTAGATGGATTTCAGCTCCTACCACTTTTGCATGTGATTATGGAATCATCTCACTGTTGGGATACGGGTCTCATCTCAATCGAAGGGGTTTAGAGCATACTCCACCACGCTGTATTGCATGGTTGGCGGAGGCCAGTGTTTTCAAACCGCCTAAATGACACTGCCTTAACTAAACGACTTACGTGTTAACTCTTAACGTGCCTTCCGTAGAACTGACAAGCTCGAGACAAATAAACCCATCCACGGGCAGGCTACGGTCGACGTTTCTTAATTTGCGTGCTCGATTAGACTGGCACGCTCAACGACGTCATCAAGCTCCTCTAGAGAAATGCCTTTAACTAGGTTTCAATTCTGGAAAAACACTTTAATAATTGACATTGAATAAAGGCATATAACGCCATCTATAAGAAAATAGCTATGTTAGCTGCATCAGCTACTTCCAACCTCGGTCGCCCTTGTACCAATTTAAAACACACCATGGGGGCAATTCTCGTAATTAAAATATAGTCAAAATTCAGTTTCGATCCAGTTTCGATCTCACAAATGTCACATTTGGTATTCTCGTAACACAATATGTAACTTCAAAAATAAATTTAAGCGGGATTATATCGAAATAATGACTGAAAATTAAAATAACTAAGAATGTTACTTTGCCAACAACAGGAATTGATAATAATTAATTAATGAAATCAAGTATATAATTTTAGTCAATTCACAATTCAATCTCGATTCGGTCAACTTTCAATCTGCGTTCGTAGAAAAATTACGAGAATTGACCTTTAGCTGTTGTCGCGCTTTCGACCACAGAAATGTCGGTTATCGCACTAAAAGGTCTAAAATGACGTTCCTCGGGACCTACTCTATCTAAATCGATTGGGTTAGAGAACATTAAGAAGAAGACAGATATGTTTGTAAAGACAAAATAAGACGTTTTTACCTATAGATGCATTTTACCTGTGTCTATTTTGGCAAGAAGAAAGCGAGGTATTTGCCCATCACACAACACATACCGACCATATTCATTCACTCAGGTGCCATCGTGGAAAGTTGTAGGTCGTAAAATACATTTCTGAGTGTTCACGTTCTTTTCCCTATTCTCATTGCGTACTGAATGTACATGCATACGTACTGAGTGAGCGCTTTGTAGACATTTTTAATGCGGTAATGTCACCTATGGCCTTCTATATATTTTGACGAGCTCGGTGGCGTAGCGGTCAATGACGCGGCTTCGACACCAACGCTCATGGGTCGATTCCCATAGGACAAACATTTGTGTGCATGAACATGTCTGTTTGTTGGTCGGGGTGTTTTCTATGTATCATAAGTATGTATTTACAAAAAAAAATGTATTTACGTATGTTTATCAGTTGTCTAGTACCCACAACACAAGCTTCGCTTACTTTGGGGCTAGATGGCGCTGTGTAATTTGTCTGACAATATTTATTATTATTATTATTTTTTGTAAAATATCAGAACACACAAATATTTGTTATGATGACCTTGCAATTTAACTAAACTAGCCATTCAACCATTAGTTTCACGGAACATCAAAATTCACTATAGTTACAGAATTTATTTAAACTTTATTTTTTTCTTTCACAATAAAAATACATAAAATACAACAACTATGAAATTAACTAAATAAAAAACGATGCTACATGGGCCAAACTTTTTACATTTATTATAGTTTTAGGTTAGTTTATTTTAGTATTATTTAGTTTTAGACAATTTAGTTTTGTAGTTGTATTTTATGTAGATATTTTTATTGTGAAAAATTAATAAAGTTTAAATTCACTATTATCCAGAGTAAAATTTTATATAAAAGATAATAGCATAAAACAACACGATATTTTCAGCGCCATTCCCTCTGGGGCATTTTGTAAATACGATTTATAATTTCTTGTGGGAATTTTCTACAATTACAGTTATTACAGTTGTATTTCCAGGGCTGCGACCACAAATCCAGCGGGCGAGTAGTGCACATATTTTTCTAAGTCGAGAGCGTCTGATTGGGGTCGAGCGATATGGGGCGCGGTCCAGTGGGTCCAGTCTATTGTGCAACTGACACGATACTATAAATTGCTTACGTTTGTCCATGGCAACCCTAAATTCGACTGAATTGAATTTGAATTATGGTTATATATATATATATAGATATACCTAGCTACAAAAGCAAATGATGTTAAAAAGGCTTTCGTAAACATGAACAAACAAAAAAAACTTTTGAAACTAATTTTAAAAGTACTAAAAAGTTTTCCTATTTATACTACGTCGGGTGCTAGACAACCATACGGCCCGCCTAATGTGAAGTACCCTACAATCACCGTAGCCATATTAATGCACGCAACATGAAACATCGCTCTCGCGCCGCCACCCCCGCTGCTAACGCAGCGACTCCTTCTTTTCTTCTGTGAGATGGAATTACTTCCCCAGTCAGTTACCCGATACGCCCTAATTATTATTCGACAGAACTATGTTAGTGAGTCGACAAGGGGCACCAGGAGCGGGTGCGATTAACTTTGACTCTACATTGTAGTGAGCCACTAAAAAAAAATACAGTGTGTACGTAACCACACGATAGAAATGAAAACTTCATCTGTCGGTCTGTCTTGCTCCCTCCCTCACTACATACCCGAGTCACTTCGTCCGTGCGTCCACAGTGTAAATAATAGTACTACGGCGCGTCAAAAGAAGTTATCGTTGGTTTTTTCTTAAGAAATTATTTGTAAAATTTCACGGCTGCATGAGAATGAATAATAAGTTTAAATTTTAGCGTAATATCATACATTTTAAAATTAATATTGTCCTTCCGACGCTTAAGGACCAATCCGCAAAATGACAACTAGAGGCATATTGACCAATACGCTTTAAGACACATCCGAAATTCGACTAACAAGCAAACCAATATGACAACTTGTAGTTGCAAAAACATCAAGAGGCAAAGTACACCAAACTGAAGCTAATTTGTTACTGTGGCAAACAAATACGAAAACAGAGCAACACACGCCATATGACACGCGTGGGCGTATGTGGTCAGGGCGCTCAGGGATTCTAGTCTACATAGTTCTATAGTTGCCTTTGATCCTCGCTCAGTTCTAGAACAATTTGGTATATTCAACATAGCTGTTTAATATTTAAATAAAACCAATATCGCCACTATTTCTCCTCTTCTTAGAATATTTTTAACCGACTCCAAAAAAGGATTCGAAAAAATCCATAAGGATTTTTTCGAATCCTTTTCCATAAGGATTTTTTCGAATGTTCCGCATTATTATAATTATACCACCCGTACCTCGAAAGGCAATTTCCTATCATCATTTCCGTTACAGATGCTACTTTCATTTTTCCTCTTGTATAGACATTCCTTGGAATGAATGATTATTCTTTATTGCATCAACAAAAATAAATAAATGTTTATTTATTTATTTTTGTTGATGCAATAATGGCGTGTTTACGCCAGGACAAAAAGTACAATAGGCGGCAAAATTATTTCTAAAGAAATCTCTTCCAGACACCCTTAGTATAAGGATAGAAACATTAACACATAGGCCCAAAGCAAGGCAATCAATCTGTAATTTCAAAATACAAATTACGTTATTAACTATGATATTAAAATTAAATTAAATATTTCTGGACAATTTACACAGCATCGTCTAGTCCCAAATTAAGCGCAAAGCTTGTACTTGCTATGGGTACTAGACAACTGATAACTGTACATAAATACATTATTTTTTGTAAATACATACTGATAATACATAGAATACATCCAGACCCAGACAAACAGACATGTTTATGCACACATATATTTGCCTTGTGCGGGGATCGAACCCGGGACCTCGGAGTCTAGCCATTGCTAGCCAATCGATCACCGGGCTCGAAACCGGGAAAATAAATTAATTCATAAATTCACGAGAATCAGCGCACGACAATTAACATGTCTCAGGCAAAATAAATCTAATAAAAGTATATCTGAAGTATTATTAATGTAGATCCAAAAAGAAATCATCTTTCAATCGGCGTATTATTTTAAATACCAAATTACCCCTAGTTTGGAATTCTGATCATTCCCCGCATACGTTTACCGCTTGCGGACACTTTTGGTGGAGTGTGCAGAACTGTGCGATTTGAATTTCAATAGTATTCTTCAGTGTGCATTTTTAGTGTTAGCTAAGCAGAAACATTTGAGGCTTAGGATGTTTGAACGAACGTTCTTTACTCAGTTAGTTTTCCCTTTTTGTGGTACCACATCGAGGCGAAAGATTTCTTTTAATATGAAACTATACCAATCTACATTGTATTTTTTCAGCAAGGCTGTTAAAAATTTATGCGTATTTTTCGAGTAGGTAAAAATAAGTATACTGATTGGTGACAGGTAAGATCGTTGGCAAAAGACCTAGAGGTAGAAGCGCAAAACGTTGATCGGATCAGATCTCTGAACAACTGGAGGTTTCTGTCAGCGCAGTGACCCATCAAGCAGCTGACAAAAATAAATAGCGAGATAGGTCTATAAATCAATTTCAGACGAAAACATTTTTTTTGTATGTTTGTATGTAGCTTTACAACCAGTGCTCTGATTTGGATGAAATTTGATACGTGTGTAGCTATGTAGGAAACATAAATACAATTTAAAATTTATTTGACAATGAAATCCGTTTGCTAGTTTTTGAAGTACAGATAAAAATCGTGTGTTCAAAATATAAGCTATCAATAATAATATCAATCATAATGCAACATCGTATGAATAATTATTTTTCATACGATGATGATTTAATTGCACTGGCCGTGGTCACAGGACATTATAATTGCCCTTTTGGTTGCAAAACAATCGTAAGGTCTCCGCCAGCGACGAGCGACAAGTAAAATATAATACCAAATACACGACACTAAGCCTAGCTTAGCCTATAGGTACGTCCATTATCAAACGCGTCATTCGCACGTTGCCTGTCTCTAAATCTCTGAAAATCCCACACTTTTTGAATGATTCCATAAAGACTACAGTCTACTACAGTAGTAGACTACAGTCTTTTGAGAAAATTTCGACAGGACGTTCAATCCACAATCCGTACTGCAGTAGTCGACTACAGTCTTTTGAGAAAATTTCGACAGAACGTTCAATCCACAATCCGTCCTTAAAGTGTCAAAATCATATCAAACAACTCATTTGAACACAACGAGTTGTAGAATCCGTAGAGGAGATAAAGCCACTCGACTAACATACCAATAAAATATTTCAGTTCAATAAATATTATTAAAACATTTTATACGTTTCTTAGATATCTTTACGTTCTCCTGTATTCCGGTTTACTGGGTTCTTAAGGAGCTTTGACACCGGTCGACCGGACACTTCGCACGTCTTTGTCCGAGACGAGGTGACGCGCACCGGAGACGATCCGGACGCACACCCCGGATGCTAACACCCCTTATGCACTTCTGTCGAGATAGGGTACAAGTACTTAACTCGAATTTTAAGGGTGTGCAAGTATAGTCTCTTTATTATGTTGGAGTAAACAGGAAAATACATTTTGTGGCCGGGTAACGCAAAACATGCCGTATCAATACTACGGCGATAAAATTGGCTTTTTATAACCGCTGACTACGTAGGCTGCTAAGTAGGCGGCTATTTTCTCATGTTATGACTTCCACGGCCCACTATAGATGGTGTAACAAAATTAAGCTGATATACTTTAGGATCATAATTTGTTAGGCAAATAAACATTTTTTAATTTTGACTTTGACGTTTTAATAGTATATACCTACTACTGGGGGTGTAAGTGGTTTATCAACATCTTTGAACCAAAGCCAACTTCACCTGCTCGTGGTGCACCCTGCTGACTGACAAACGAAGCTCTGGCGAAAAGAGAGGTAGGGAGCGTAATTGTAAGCTAACCGACTGGGGAATGTACCTCCACCTCAGAGAATACCGCAGCCAAATAACAATTCTCTAGAGGGTTGTTGTGTTCCTGCTAGTGAGTGAGGTCACCAGAAAAGAAAAGTAGGAGATGCTGCGTTGGCAGCGGGGGTGGCGGCGCGCAAGTGATATATATGTTGCAAGCGTTAATACGGTTACGGTAACCGCTTCACATCAGGCGGGCCGTATGCTTGCCTGCCACCCGACGTAGTATAAAAAAAAAATAGTATACTAATTTAAGAGAGAATATAATAAAATTCTCGATATCAAAAAAGAACTAGAACGCTCATAAATAATCCATACTAATTTATATCACTACATAGTATAAAACAAAGTCGCTTTCTCTGTCCCTATGTCCCTTTGTATGCTTAAATCTTTGAAACTACGCAACGGATTATGATGCGGTTTTTTTTAATAGATAGAGTGATTCAACTGGAAAGTTTATATGTATAATATATGCATAACATAGTAGAAAAACACTGATAATTTAGAGGTTTCTAATGTGATGTCGTAAATAAACACATTTTTTTGCTCTTTCATTGCAAACGCTGGCTGAACCCAACGAGATAGATCAAAATAATGTAGTACAGTATTGTTCACCTTAAAATGGTCTACAAAAAAGTTCGCAATGGTATATGTCTATCTCTTAGTGGTAACACACAATAACCGTTATTTTATCCTTTGCTTTTTACAAGAAATAATGCCTTATTTACGAAGCGATTTTAAGCAATACAGAATTAATCCTTATCCAATTGAGTACCTTAAATACATTGCGCATTTAATATAGATCAATATGGCCCTTCACAGCATGTAATTTAAATGAATAGTTTAGAAGATATTACACATTTAAAATGCAGGGACATAACGGCTGTGGCGGTACCGGCCGCGGAGCCGGCGGCGTGTGCCTATAACTGGGGAAGGACTGGATAGGACAAAGCGCAAAGACCTTCTGTAGTACATTTAGTATCAGCATTGCACCCGTGCGAAGCCGGGGCGGGTCGCTAGTGTAAATATAAATCTGAATGTTAGTTTGTTTGTTACGCTTTCACGTCGAAACTACTCAACCTATCATTATGAAACTTTTCACACATATTTTCAAAGGCATTAGTTAGGACTTAGGATATATAGATAGGAGATTTTATTAAAAAAGAAAGTAAACACGGGCGAAGCCGCTGGAGAAAGCGCATCAAATATATGCAATTCCTACTAATTACTTAAAAGGATTTAATATTTTCCGTACCATTTCACATTGGTATTTTGCTTTTTTGATGTCTTGCGTGAAAAATATTAAATTACTTCCTATATTTGAACATTTTGTAAAGAAACCGAACATTTTATTTATTACTAGCGACCCGCCCCGGCTTCGCACGGGTGCAATGCTGATACTAAATGTACTACAGAAGGTCTTTGCGCTTTGTCCTATCCAGTCCTTCCCCAGTTATAAGCACACGCCGCCGGCTCCGCGGCCGGTACCGCCACAGCCGTTATGTCCCTGCATTTTAAATGTGTAATATCTTCTAAACTATTCATTTAAATTACATGCTGTGAAGGGCCATATTGATCTATATTAAATGCGCAATGTATTTAAGGTACTTAATTGGATAAGGATTAATTCTGTATTGCTTAAAATCGCTTCGTAAATAAGGCATTATTTCTTGTAAAAAGCAAAGGATAAAATAACGGTTATTGTGTGTTACCACTAAGAGATAGACATATACCATTGCGAACTTTTTTGTAGACCATTTTAAGGTGAACAATACTGTACTACATTATTTTGATCTATCTCGTTGGGTTCAGCCAGCGTTTGCAATGAAAGAGCAAAAAAATGTGTTTATTTACGACATCACATTAGAAACCTCTAAATTATCAGTGTTTTTCTACTATGTTATGCATATATTATACATATAAACTTTCCAGTTGAATCACTCTATCTATTAAAAAAAACCGCATCATAATCCGTTGCGTAGTTTCAAAGATTTAAGCATACATGGGGACATAGGGACAGAGAAAGCGACTTTGTTTTATACTATGTAGTGATTAGTCATTCAAAACAAATATCTTTGAAACAACAATTTCTTTAATAAGTATATTTTCTAAACTAGATCGGATTCTAGCCCACGGGGCCAAAATCGAGGTTGAGTGGAGCGAGTAGATTCGCTGATGTTTTTCATTCATTTCAATGGAAAATGTATTTGATGATCATTCCTCAAGGACATGATCGATCTCATTTTTTTTTCGACACAAACCTCAAGCATGTTGTGGTCTTTAACGGGGACAAGTTTCATTAAAATCGGTTCAGTGGTTTTGGAGCATATTCAAGAGTGACTTTTCGATGCATGTAAGCATTCTCAATAAACAATAACTTTAGTTTGAATCCTACGGAAATGAATATGATATTGCTTCCTTTAACCAAACTTTGCCTCAAGAATGTTCCAATAATGTGAAATATATGTATTTCAGAAGTATGTATGTTAAAGATCAAATGTGTCTGACTTCTGTAACGTATGATGGATCGTCTATTTATTATAAAATATTTCATAAATATTTTGCATTTATTTTCTGAGATAAAAAAATGCGTTCTATTTCAAAATAACATTCGGTAGTGTCCAGTCCGAATCAAACTTCTCTTAAATAGTGAGTCTAAAATGAATCAAAACTCTGATAATAAATAAACATTCTTGGACAAATTACACGCTACCATCTAGTCCCAGACTAAGCTTGTACTATGGGTACTAACTAGGTCACTGATATTACACTTCAATACATTTTTTTTTGTAAATGCATATCTATATATATAAAAGAGTAAATCACTCACTCACTCATCACGAAATCTCAGAAACTACAAGTGCTAGGAGTGTCAAATTTTTCAAGGGGGTTCCTTTTAGGACGTAGGTGCTCACTAAGACGGGAATTTGGAAAATTCAACCCCTAAGGGGGTGAAACGGGGGTCCAAAGTTTGTATGGGGAACCAAGATTAGTTGGACTATTTTATACGAAACTTTACATGAGCACTTCTGTAGATAAATGAGTAAACACGTGTTTCAGGATTTTTCAAAATTCAACCCCTAAAGGGGTGAAATGAGGTGCAAACGTCTGAAAATCGTTATGGGTATTGTTTTTATGGTTTATCGGGTCGCTGATTCCGAAAACAACAGCTATTTTATAATCTAACATAACCGACGTGACACAAGAGCACTCCTGTGGGGGTGCGATGGGGTTGAAATGTCATAATATCAATATGGGAGTTGATTCTATGGTTTTCTGAGACGTCAATTACGAAAATGGCATCGATTTGAAAACGTTGACACGAAATTTCCATCTCGGTATAAAAATCCAAGATTTGAAACACCCTGATGCAGAACCATAAAGGTTCAGCTAAACTATAAGAAATATAAAAATGACGCCTTAGCAAAAGTTGTTCAGCCTGATGAGCATTTTTGGTGAGGTATATAAATCCAAGATTTGGAACACTTGATGCAGGACCATAATGGTTACGGTAAACTATAAGAAATCTAAAATTGACGCCTTAGCAAAAGTTGTTCAACTTGATGAGTATTTTTTGTTGAGGTATAAAAATCCTAGATTTGGAACACCTGATGCAGAATTATAATGGTTCAGCTAAACTATAAGAAATATAAAAATGACGCCTTAGCAAAAGTTGTGCAGCCTGATGAGTATTTTTTGTTGAGGTATAAAAATCCAAGATTTGGAACACCTGATGCAGAACCATAAAGGTTCAGCTAAACTATAAGAAATATAAAAATGACGCCTTAGCAAAAGTTATTCAGCCTGATGAGTATTTTTTATTGAGGTATAAAAATCCAAGATTTGGAACACGTGATGCAGAATTATAATGGTTCAGCTAAACTATAAGAAATATAAAAATGACGCCTTAGCAAAAGTTGTTCAGCCTGATGAATATTTTTTGTTGAGGTATAAAAATCCGAGATTTAGAACACCTGATGCAGATCCATAATGGTTCCGGTAAACTATAAGAAATATAAAATTGACGCCTTAGCAAAAGTTGTTCAACTTGATCAGCATTTTTTGTTGAGGTATAAAAATCCAAGATTTGGAACACCTGATGCAGAACCATAAAGGTTCAGCTAAACTATAAGAAATATAAAAATGACGCCTTAGCAAAAGTTGTTCAGCATGATGAGTATTTTTTGTTGAGGAATAAAAATCCAATATTTGGAACACGTGATGCAAAATCATGATGGTTCAGCTAAACTATAAAAAATATAAAAATGACGTCTTAGCAAAAGTTGTTCAGCCTGATGAGCATTTTTGGTGAGGTATATAAATCCAAGATTTGGAACACTTGATGCAGGACCATAATGGTTACGGTAAACTATAAGAAATCTAAAATTGACGCCTTAGCAAAAGTTGTTCAACTTGATGAGTATTTTTTGTTGAGGTATAAAAATCCTAGATTTGGAACACCTGATGCAGAACCATAATGGTTCAGCTAAACTATAAGAAATATAAAAATGACGCCTTAGCAAAAGTAGTTCAGCCTGATGAGTATTTTTTATTGAGGTACAAAAATCCAATATTTGGAACACCTGATGCAGAACAAAGCTAAATTTATTTGCATAAACAACATGGTGTATACAATAAATTATAGTTTAAAAAAATAACTAAAAAACACGCCATAATAGCAAATAGAACTAAAAAATAACTAAAAAACACGCCATAATAGCAAATAGAACTAAAAAAGCTACTTAAATAAACAATAGATAGTTTAACAAAATATTGATTGTATTGTAAAAAAATAACCGCGCAGTGATACTTTTATGTTACACGTTAGACGCAATCGTTTTATTTATTTACAAAGGTAACGTGGTCTATTTAGTCAGTTTATTATAGACGTGTACGCTAAAATTGAAATGGAACGATTGGTATATATTCGCACAAACCAGAAGAATGCGTGCATTTGTGGTACGCTATGTAGCAAGATTTTGTGATGCAAAGTCTTTTAAACAACGAGGGGAAACTGTTTTTCTTAGATTCTTCAGGAAGGACTGAAAAAACATACCTGACGCTAGCAATCATCGCTGAAATCAGGCGCCAAAATAATATCTCACAGCAGCATCGCCAGGTATAGCAGCCATATATTACTTCTAGGCGGAATGACGCAAATACAATGTTCAATACTATACTCGATTTATACAGAACGGAAACACCGACATGCTTTGCGATACGAAACTGTGACAAAGCGAAAATGTTTCAGGATTGCTGTCTAATCGTTTCAGATGAATGCGAAAAAAAAAAAACAATAAGGCAGTAGAAGCTGTAGATAGAACTTTATGTGCCCAAGAGTTTTCAAAAATATTATTAAAATTTGGGGAAGATCTCCTTCCTGAAGTAAAGTCAATGTTTAGCAGCGAAATATGTATAATTGAAGCTGAGATTCTCACTGGGAGTGGTGCCGATGAAACTGTATTTATTCCGCGTATACCACTCTTCCTTCTTACGGCCGTGTGGTTTCCGGCAGACTAGAATAGAATCACTCCGTCTCTTCCCGTGGATGTCGTACAAGGCGACTATGGGAATAGTTTTTGTCCAAGAAATTACCTATTATTGTTGTATATTGTACCTGTATGGCGGTTCTATGTTCGACTATATGTATTTTTTAAATTCAATGATTTCTCCGTCAATTGTACAGCAATTTTAATAATTGTTATTTGTTTGAGAGGGTACACTCTCCAGGTGGTCCCATATTAAAATGAATGTTGCTAAGCGCAAAACTCGAGAACGGCTCGACCAATTCTGCTAATTTTTATTTTAATATTTTCGTTAAGGTATAAGGGAGGTTCTTATGTACATAAAAATTGCGAGGAAAAGAAAACAACACTTTCTACCCGTGCGAAGCCGGGGCGGGCAGCTAGTATATGATACATCGAAAACACCCAGACCAAGACAAACAGACATGTTCATGCACACTATTATTTGCCTTGTGCGGGATCTAACCCGCGACCCCGTAATCAACGTGAATATCGACCACAAGGCTCGTCACTCACTCTGTATTTTATAATAACAACTAGCTTTTGCCCGCGGCTTCGCTCGCGTGAAATTCGGGTATTTTAGATTATTTAAGCCAACTCTAACACGCAACGCAGCCACCTTCATGTAACACGTTTAATTGTACTAAATACGGATGCAAGAACTTTCCCGATAACTGCAACACCCGTCCCGTTCCCGCAAATACAAATACAAATTTAAAAACCTATTAGGATAACACAAGTCTTATTCCATCAGCTTAAAAAGGATAAATCAAACTTTAAAAATATACACCGACTTTACAAATCTCAGGAGGTCGGTAGTAGTTATTTTTGGCTTTTTCGTGTCAGTATTTTTCAGTTGGTTTATTTTTTTTAGTTTGTTTCTTTTTTAGTGAATACGTTATTTATTTATTTATTATAATAATGGGTAAGTAGTAGTGACATGGTACCTTCTAGACGAAAATACATGAATAACTTAATTAGGAAAACTCAACGCTATATGCAAATTATGTAACTTAATGTAGTAGTAATTATATATAAGTAATTATGTAACTAAATGCAAATTATGTAACTGAATGTAGTAATAATAAGACCATGCCTATAAATTTCAACCCTTTCTCTCGATTTCCCCGGTTGCCCATCATCAGATTCTGATATGATTAATAATGTTATTAATTTGGGACCACCTGAAGAATGTACCTCTCAAACAAATAAGAATCATTAAAATTGCTGTACAATTGACGGAGAAATAATTGAAACTATATTAAAAAGAATACATACAGTCGAACATAGAACCGCCCTGCAGGTACAATAAATAACAATAACAGGTAATTTCTGGGACAAAAACTATTATATGTCCTTTCCCAGGACTCAAGATATCTCTCAACCAAATTTCATCTAAATCGGTCCAGCGATTTAAAAGTGAAGAGGTAACTCTGTCGCATTTACAGTTTTAGTATTTTATATTTTAGTATTTATATTTTGGCGTTCCGAAAAACGGTAAAAACGACACATATATTGATATATAGACATTTCAACCCCATCGCACCCCAATAAGGGATGATGATTAGCCACGTTGAATTTTAAAATCGTTCTTATTTTCGTAATCAGCGACCAGATGAACCATGAGAACAACGACCCATGACGATTTTTTTTACTTTTTGATCCCATTTTAACCTTTTAGGGGTTAAATTTTGGTGAAATACGTGTTTATTCATTTATCTATAGAAGTACTCGTGTAAAATTTAGGATAAATTAGTCCAACGCATCTCGTTTCCCCATACAAACTTTGGACCTCCGTTTCATCCTCTTAGTGGTAAAATTTGAAAAGTCCTTTTAAGTAATTTCGTGTCCGCTATGTTATATTTTCAAATCGATGCCATTTTCGTAATTGACATCCCTAAAAACCATAGAATCAACACCCATATTGATAATTATGACATTCCAAACCCATCGCACCCTCACAGGAGTGATTTTATGTGTTTATGTGTCACGTTGGCTTTCGCCCGCGGCTTCGCTCGCGTGACTTTCGGGGCAAACACGTGTTTACTCATTAATCAATAGAAGTACTCGTGTAACATTTAAGGTAAAATAGTCCAACTAATCTCGTTTTCCGATACAAACTTTGGACCTCTGTTTCACCCTCTTAGAGGTGTAAAATTTGATATTTTGAAATCGATGCCATTGTCGTAATTAACCCCGCAGAAAACCTAAGAATCAACACCCATATTGATAATAGGTAGGGGAAAAAGTCTTTTCGCATTATAGTATGTATGAACTTGTATTAAAATCTCTTTGGTTATACCATTTGTATCTGGCAGGTTTTGATATCTTTAAAAAGTTTAAATTTTAAAAAAGATAATTCCAAATTCAAATTAGGTAAATGTGTGATTTTCATTTGTTTTTTTTACTGTCAAGATGAGTGAATCTAATGAAGAAATTTGATTCATTTTGAAATTTTACTACAAAAAAGGTAAAAATGCAACGCAAGCTGCGAAAAAAATTGGTGACGTTTATGGACCTAGTGCAGTGTCTGTGAGAGTAGCACAAATTTGGTTTAAGCGTTTTCAATCAGGAAATTTTGATGTGAAAGATGCACGTCGCTCTGGTCGCCCTGTTACGGATAAAATGGATGCCATTTTTGAAAAAGTGGAGCAAGATCGGCATATCAGTAGTTACGACGTAGCTGAAGAATTAGGAATTGACCACAAAACAGTTTTGGCGCATTTGAAAAAAGCGGGGTACACTAAAAAGCTCGATATTTGGGTGCCTCGCGATCTCACTGAAAGAAACTTAATGAACCGTGTACTCATTTGCGATTCTTTTCTACGACGTAATGAAAGCGAACCGTTTTTGAAGAAGCTTATAACTAGTGATGAAAAGTGGATCACGTACGACAAGAACGTGCGAAAAAGGTCGTGGTCAAAGGCCGGTCAGGCTTCACAGACTCTGGCAAAACCCGGGTTAACCCGCAACAAGGTGATGCTGTGTGTATGGTGGGATTGGAAGGGCATTATTCATTATGAGCTGTTACCGCCAGGCAGGACTATCGATTCTGAACTATACTGTGAACAACTGATGAGATTAAAGCAAAAAGTTGAGAGAAAGCGGCCGGAATTAATTAACAGAAGGGGTGTGATTTTTCATCATGATAACGCTAGACCTCACACATCTTTAGCCACTCAGCAAAAATTAAGAGAGTTTGACTGGGAGGTGTTAATGCATCCGCCGTATAGTCCTGACCTTGCACCTTCTGATTTCCACCTGTTTCGGTCTCTTCAGAATTCTTTAGGCATTGTCAGGTTAACATCACGAGAAGACTGCCAAAACCACTTGTCGTGGTTTTTTGAACAGAAGTCCCAAATTTTCTATAGTAATGGGATCATGTCTCTACCTACAAGATGGCAAAAAGTTATCGAACAAAATGGCACCTACATACTTTAGTTAAATGTAAATAAACTTTATTAAAAAATGTTTTGAATTTTCATATAAAATACGAAAAGACTTTTTCCCCAACCTAATATTATGACATTTCAACCCCATTGCACCCCTACAGAGTGGTCACGTCGGCTATGTTGGATTATAAAATTGTTGTTGTAATTGTTGTCGTAATCAGCAACCCGTTAAACCTTAAAAACAATACCCAAGACGATATTCAGACTTTATGACCCCATTTTACCCTTTTACGGGTTGATATATTTTCAAATCGATGCCATTTTTGTAATTGACGTCCCAGAAAACCATAGAATCAACACCCATATTAATATTATGACATTTCAATCCCATCGCACCCCCACAGGGGTGATTTTATGTAACGCCGACTATGTTGGATTATAAAATAGTTGTTGTTTTCGTAATCAGCGACCAACCATGAAAACAATACCCATGACGATTTTCAGACTTTTTGACCCCATTTTACCCTTTTAGGGATTGAATTTTGAAAAATCCTGAAACACGTGCTTACTTATTTATCTATAGAAGTACTCATGTAACGTTTCGGATAAAATAGTCCAACTAATCTTGTATCCCCATACAAACTTTGGACCCCCATTTCACCCCCTTAGGGGATGAATTTTGAAAAATCCTTTCTTAGTGCACCTCTAGACGTCATAAGGAACCTACGTGCCAAATTTGGAATCTCTAGATCAAGCGGTTTGGGCTGTGCGTTGATATATATGTCAGTCAGTCAGTTTCTTCTTTTATAGATTTAGATTGGGAGAGTCCAGTACGAATCAAACTTCTTTTAAATATTAGATCTAAAATTTAACAAAACTCTGATAATACATAAATATTTCATATTCTCAGTCGCATATTTTTTTTATAAATTCGTGCGGGAGCTTTTTTTGTCTGCTACATCCTACGTCGGGTGACAGACAACCATACGGCCCGCTTGGTGTGATGCGGTTACCGTAGCCATATTAGCGCTCGCAACATGAAATATTGCTCACGTTTCGCCACCCCCGCTGCCAACGCAGCAACTCCTTGATTTATAGTGACCTCACTCACTCGCCTCGCAGGAATACAGCAACTCTCAAGGGAATTGTTATTTAGCTGCGGTATTTTGTTGCGGTATGCAAGCTCCCCCGTGGGGCAGCTTGCATACGCTGTACCATACCTAAAATCAAATCAAATAAAATATGTTTATAAGCCATGTACATAAATTACATTTAGCTCGTCATTTTTACATATATGGTATAAAATTAATTTATATATTGACAAATATAGATACATATAACAGTAAATATCTTGCCGCTGAATGCCGTGTTCTTGCTATTGTGCACTTTTAGTACCAAACAGAATACTTGAAGGTTTAGCTACTTTCGACATATATTCGTTTACACTGTAGAACGGATTTATTACATTTTTTTTTAATTTCGTGTTTAAATTTGGTAGCTGGTAATTCAGTAATTTATAGAGGTAGTTGATTGTACATTTTTATTCCAGAACCTCTTTCGTTAGTCGGTAGGGTGCACCAAGTGCAGGCGAGGTTGGCTTTGCTCTAAAGAACCCGATGAACCATTTACACTCCAGATTCAGATTAATCTGTGATAATACTAATATTAAAAACGAGAGAACTACAACACAGTCCCAGACCACCCGGGTGCCATCATTTAATAAAAATTGCTCAAAAACAAATTGAATTCCATCCCGTAAGTTGAATTCAATGCACACTAAGTAATTCTGAACATAAACTGCGATAAAATATGATAAATCAATTCACCTCAATATCGGAAATATGTACGCAAAGTTGGAAATTTAAATTGGCATTTTTGAAATGCAATAAATCAAATGACGCCGGAACAGCCATCTCGGATCTGTAGGGGAGAGGTTTGTAACTTTTACTACGGAAATATTATTACTACAGATTATATCTTATAACATTTTGTCCTTCGTCGTCAACCCTTACTCATGCCACTGCTGGGATAAGGGCCTCCCCTTAATTGAAGGAGTTTAGAGCCTACCCCACCACGCTGCTCAACTGCGGGTTGGTGAATATCAATGTTTTCAATCCGCCTACAGTCCACTGACTTGGCTTAACGACTGTCATCTAATGGCAACAGCCGGGACTGACTGCTTCACGTGCCCGCCGAAACACGGAGTACGCAAGATAATATAAACCCATCCATGGACAGCCAACCGTCGACGTTGCTTAACTTCCGTGTTCGATTAGACTGACACGCGCATCGACGCCATCCAGCTCCACACATTTTGTTCGCTTGTACCACCTTGTACACAAAGAACATAAGTTGACAAATATAACATTTACAGATAACCGTTTGTAGATCATAAAGGCCTCCGCGCACTAAACGTCCCATATGCGAAGCTTAACCATTCGTGAGATATTTTAATTTTTATTATTGACGTGATAACGTCTTATAAATCGATGAACGCCGGCTGGACGCACGAAAAAGCATGACACATTGTCACGTTCCGCCTGAGCCGAGCGTGCAAGCGAGAGCGCGGAACAAGCCATAGAAAGGCTCGATCGGCCTCTAAGCGTTCGGCTTATGTCGCATCTATCTCTCTTCCACTCCATCGATCGAGGTTTTCTAATGACATTATCACGTAAAATTATCGTCCGTAAACCGACTTTACAGACAACCCATTTTTTTTAATTCTATGTGACAATGTGAGGAACTCGATTGCGTCGTTGCACGTCTAAGTCTAAACGATTACGCAAGTTACATAACGTCGACAGCAGCCACGATCTGTGGATTGGATTTATTTATCTTATGCTCCTCTGCGCTTCCCTCTATGTCAGGCCCGGTTAGATGACAGTCATTAGGACAAGTGAGTGGTCTTTGGGCGGTTTGCTAACACTGGCTTCCGCAAACCGTTCTAAAGCCTTTTCATTTGAGGGGAGACCTGTATCTCAGCAGTGGGATGAATATGGGTCGATACAAAGTAATATAATATGTTTATATTGATTGGAAATTGCTACTGTTGCTTAACGTGGTATGTTCTGAAAATATAGAAAGCTAAAGGTCTGTAATGTAACACTATATACTTATGTAAGTGTACTACACTATATACTTATGTATGTTTTGGCCGTGTGGTTTCCGGCAGACTAGAATAGAATCACTCCGTTTCTTCCCGTGGATGTCGTACAAGGCGACTAAGGGAAATACATTATCAAATATCGATCAGGCCTCCCCAACCCGTTTGGCCAGCGTGGGGAGTGTAGGCCAAATCCTCCTTCCGTCTAGGACGGACGAGAGAGGGTCGCGCTCCTGTAGTGGAGACCAAAATGGACCTGATGATGATGATGACTTATGTAAAAGTACTTAAATGACTGTTTGTTTCTATTTAATAAATAAACAAATAAATATGCATATATGACATTCTTGTTACTTGTATATCAAGAAAACGTAAATATTTCAACCAAAATATATATAGTGTATGTATATTGTTAAAGGTTGTATTTCCCTTTATTTGGGGTTGGTAAACACGTTCAGACACGTTTGAGCCGTAGGTCAGAGGGGTCTCATTGGTACACATTGCATTTTTAGAGAGAATTGAATAGTACCTAAATCCACAAGAAGGGAGTCACAAAAGAATTGTATTATATAAACAAAGAACTCAACTATGTCAAACATTCTATTACTATCATTCATTTTTGTCTTTTCTTGCATTCACTATCTAAGAAAAGGTTAATAAAACTGAAACTCGACTACAGAAAAAAAATATCTATATATAAAAATTAATCGCTGAATGTGTTGCTAAGCGCCAATCTCGAGAATAGCTGAACCGATTTCACTAATTTTTTAGAATATTCCTTGAAGTACGAGGGTGGTTCTTACGCAGAGAAAATAAAAAAAAATGCCTGATAAAGTCTAAAAATAACACTTTTCTATACTCCCATACAAACGATTCGTAATAATACTTAAAAGTCAATTTGAACTTTAATACCATACCATAAAGTTCAAGTGTTAGTGGAGAGGTTCCGCGAAGGCAAAACAATTGCTAAGCGCAAAACTCGGGAACGGCTCGACCAATTCTGGTAATTTTTATTTTCATATTTTTATTAAAAGGTTCTTATGGAGAGAAAAGATTTAAAAATTGAGAGGAAACTAAAATACTACTTTCTACCCGTGCGACGTTGTAGCCGGGGCGGGAGGGCAGCTAGTTTAAAAATAAAAAGCGACTCTTCCTATTATTAAATTACGTTCAAATATATATTGCCAGACAAATTACACAGCGCCATCTAGCCCCAAAGTAAGCGAAGCTTGTGTTATGGGTACTAGATAATTGATAAACATACGTAAATACATTTTTTTTTTCTAAATACATTTGTTCAAATGTAACCTATGTTACCCGAGCCACAATAACGACTCGATTGACAAATTATTCATCATAGTCGGATTATTAGTCGAGAACACCACCAACCACATCACAGATTACTGCAGCCAAATAACAAATCCCTTGAGGGTTGTTGTGTTCCTGCGAGTAAGTGAAGTCACCAGAAAGGAATGAGACGACTTCGGTCACGGGTTTGATCCCCGCATGAGATCCCAGCACATTTGTGTGCATGAACATGTCTGTTTGTCTTGGTCTGGGTGTTTTATATGTATATTATGAATGTATTTAATAAAAAGTACCTAAGTATAATATCAGTTACCTATAGCACAAGCTTTGTTTGTTTGTAAAAAAGGTTTGCTTAGTTTGCGACTAGATGGCATTGTAATTTGGCCTATAGACTATATTTAAATAAATAAATATTAATTTATTTATTTAAATATAGCCGTTACTTTAGCCATAATAACGATCGACAGACACCTTACTCGCACACATTTTGTTCTGATATTCTAAAGCAAAATGCATTTCAACACAGACACTCTCAGTATTTGTATGCAGTATACTCTTCAACTTCAAAAGCAAAGAGTAGGTATCTGAACTCGAATGTATTTTGCTCTAAAACCCTAGAGCGAAATGCGTTTCAATACAGTCTCTGTATTGATATGCAGTATGCTTCTAAAGCAAATAACTTCAAAAACAAACTGCGATCGATGGCAGAGCAGAGCTGCGCCGATATATATCAGTATACAGTATGGCAATACGCTACCTGCCCCCTTACCACCAACTCTTATTGCGATTCAATAATTGAATAGATTGCTAATTCATACCAATGAATAAGCGACTCTATTCCATTTGAAATAGAGTCGCTTTTTCATTGGTATGAATAAGCATTCCATTCAGTTATTGAATCGCAATAAGAGTTGGTGGTAAGGGGGCTGGTGATCCGACGACGTCATATAAAAAAAATATTGAAAGCTAACATAATTTTATTTCAATACTTGAAATTAAATTTAAAACAAATTCTACAAAACAAATCTAAAAACAAAATACACAATACAACGAATTTTGATAAAGTATGTCAGGTTTGTAGGAAACGTAAACTCAATTTTTAAGTTCGTTGAACAGTGAAATCAATTTTATAGATTTTGAGATATTGACTTTATTATACACGGAATGTCGCACTTTGAGAAGAATCATTGGATATAAAATAAGATATATTTATTATTTTACGCATATACATACATTATAACATAATACTCTTGTAGACTTGACATCTATACTAGGAAATATCCTGTGTTACAGATGTTGACGAGGCCGGTAGTCGAATGGCTAACAATGGCCACTTAACTCCGAGGTCGCCGGTTCGATCCTCGTACAAGACAAATTTTTGTGTGCATGAACATGTCTGTTTGTCTTGGTCTGGGTGTTTTCTATATATTATGTATGTATTAAAAATATATTTAATTATAATATCAGTTAGCTAGTACCCATAGTACAAGCTTATGTTAAACAGTTTTAATATGTAAAATTTGTAATTTGCGAGTCTGTTAAAAGTTCGTAAAATAATTCGGCAGTATCCACATATGCATAAAGTTGAATGTAATTTTAAACACGAATGTTACAATGTATACTAAATTGTGAGCAAGTAAAATATATTTCGCAAAGAGTAAATCTCATACCAACGCTTTGTTTGACCGAAGATAGGTTTTAAATCATAGTCCACATATATCTTAATTCTTTACCTATTTAAATCAAAGAAGTAACTGATTGGTTGACTCATCGATCAACGCACAGCGTAAATCTCTAAACCAATCAGCTCAAATTTGGCTACCTGTATAGGTAGCGAAAAATTATTTTTTAATACCCATTTGATATTAGGGCGAGAACGAAGTCGCTGTTGTGAGCTAGTAATTAATATGCCTAAAAACAAAATATGAAATCAGGATAAAAAACATATATTTTAATTTACCCGCAACCAATGATGTTATATTTCGTTTCTTCATATATCATAGCCTGCAATCTGCTAATCTTCCGGAATCATAAATTAGGAAATAATTTATCGTGCGACTAAAAAATACTAAATGGGCGACCGAAATACTGGGTTAGGTTAGGTTTGGTATATTTTATATCTTCTTTAGTTGCCAAGTTAGTATAAAAGTTGCCTATTTCTACAATTTTAGTTGCTCCGTTAATTACTAGCCTCATAAATTTAGTCACGGATAGTACAAGTACGCATAGGATGCACATCATGTTTAACTATTAAGCTATACTGCAAAATGTATAATTAACACTTAAGGTTAATTAATATTGTGATAATAGTAAATTAATTTTGTTTTAATAGAGAGTAGGTACGCGCATGCGCCCTGATTCATCAGGACGAATGTCCACCTCTACCTTTGGAACTCCGTTTGAGATTGAAACTAATCGGCTTTCTGGACTATTATTTAATTAAGTAACTATGACTTCTCTCGTTTAATTAACATTCTGACACTTCACTGTGTCGGTCGACTGTACGTGCCATCACGCATTACATTAAGATCGCGGATGGTCAATGTAGGGTTAACGTGGTGGTGGTGCGCGATGGAATCAATGTGTGTTTTTTGTAGTTAAGTTACTGTGCATTATGATACTGTGACGTTGACAACTTGAACGGGAATGCGACCCTATTACAGCCAGAATTACAGGCATCCACATGGCGCGTACATTGTATATTGCTCAATTCCAGTGACCACTGTCTGGTGTCGTGTTTTTCATATTTCCTTTATATTTGTAACAACAACTTTGTAGTTAGATTATAACGTTTTCTTAGGAGTAATGAAAAAAAAAACTCTTCAATAGACAGTGATTTCATTTGTCAACAATATAACTTTTTTTCTTTTGGTACAACGCCGGGTGGTAAACAAACATAGGTATAGATAATATGATGTATTTACAAAAAAAATGTATTTAAGTACATTTATCAGTTGTCTAGTACCCATAGCACAAGCTTTGCGCTTAATTTGGGATTAGGTAGCGCTGTGTAAATTGACCAGAAATATATTTTTTATTTTTTTTATTATTATTACACCAATTAGGCACTCTTAGACTCTATTTGATGACTTAACAATAAACGTGAAATTTGAGTATGGCTACGCTACCGTCACTGACATCTTATAAATATTAAAAATGTGAATTAAAAAGCCCCATCAAATTAACTAAAATATCAAATTTTGTGACAGGAAACGGCCAAGCGACAGACTTGGATGTCCGGTTGGCTGCGCCGAGCTGGGTGGCGCGCGGGGGCTCGGCCACGCTTCGCTGCCTTCACCAAGTGCCCCCGCACCTCCTCTACAAGGTGGAGTTCCTGAGCTCCGAGGCCAAACTATTGCAATATGTGAGGGAGAGAGTCCCCCCCTTCACGAATTACACTTTTACGGGCGGAAAACTTAATGTAAGTTAAATTCTTCTTTGAAAATAAATTTTATTCGCCTTCAAAAAGGAGGTTCTAAGCGTATTTTAATCTTTATCCGCATGCAAGTTGTTCATGAATCAGTTTGGATTTAATATCTAATAATCTTTATGCAAGTGAGGCGTGTTGTTCATTATGCGATTTGGACATTTTGAGTGTTATACTCATTTTGTGTTTTGTACATTATGCTCTATAAGGTTTTTTATGGTTTTATTGATAATTTGAAATTTATGTAATCTTTAACTTTTAGCTAACCTCACTTGCACGTGGTGCACCCTGCTGATTGACTAACAAAGCTCTAGCGCAAGTTTAGAGCTCAGCGTATGGTAGCCTATAAGCTATTCGGATAGGGAAGTACCTCTACCTCAAATAAGACCACAGGCAACGATTTCTAGAAATCTGCAGAATTGTTGTGTTTTTGCGAGTGAAAAAGTTTACTAGAAAGTAAGTAGTTGCTGCAATGCCAGCGGAGGTAGTGCCGGCGTTGCCCCGCCAACCCACAGTTGCTCTAAACCTCTTCGATTGAGGGGCGTATCCCGGCAGTGGGATGAATATGGGATCTAAACAAATAGACATACTTTCACATCCATATATATATTTTTTTTATACTACGTTGGGTGGCAGACAAGCATACGGTCCGCCTGATGTGAAGCGGTTACCGTAGCCATATTAACGCTCGCAACATAAAATATCGCTCGCGCGCCGCCACCCCCGCTGCCAACGCAGCATCTCCTTCCTTTCTGGTGACCTCACTCACTCGCAGGAACACAACAACCCTCAAGGGAATTGTTATTTGGCTGCGGTATTCTGTGAGGTGGAGGTACATTCCCCAGTCGGGTAGCTTACAATTACGCTCCCTACCTCTCTTTTTATATTTATATTAGTATGGAAGTGTGGATAAATAACGTATAAATATCGCTCTCTGATTCCAGGCAAATCTACGAAATCTTATGAAATGAAGGAATATATGTCAGCACATATATTCTATATGATGTATATATATCTATCAGATAAATTGGCCACGGTTCAATCAGTCCAATTATAGCCATGTTTCAGGCGACCCACATAATAGAATTATCGAGCTATACGTCTATTAATATTTTGCTTTAGTCTGCCTTATGTATTCTACTGATTGTTCTATTCGGGTGAGTTAACTTGTTCGGTATCATCTCCCACTCATCGTTCAAAAGGCGTAAAGTTTAATCCACAATGAAAAGCAAACATTTTTTTTTGTTCTTTCAACAAATCGGCCTTTGATATTAATCATTTCACAAAATTGTTGCATTCTCATTATTTAAGAAATGACTGACGCTGAGCAATCTGCCGCAATGAATGTACGTGGTCTAGGAATATTTATTACGCAAAATAGCCTGCTCAGCCCCCTTACCACTATCTCTTATTGCGATTCAATAACTGAATAGATTGTTTATTCATACCAATGAATAAGCGACTCTATTTCAAATGGAATAGAGCAATCTACTCAATTATTGAATCGCAATAAGAGATGGTGGTAAGCTGATAAGTCATCAAGACGAACGAGATGATTCACACTCTTGAACAGGCTTGCACATCGCCACTCGTAGACTCCCATATAAATAAATAAAAGACGGTAAGCTTAGCTCAGCAGCATATGCTGTTAGAAGAATTAGACAATTGACGAACGTGGCTATTAGGTTTAAACCAGAGCTTATGTAATTTGGGATGTAAGTGGCTCATCACCTTCTTTGAACCAAAGCCAATCCCACCTGCACGTGGTGCACCCTGCTGACTGACAAACGAGGCTCTGGCAAAAAGTGAGGTAGGGCATGTGTCGGTCGTACTAAATATAATTTGTGGTTAGAAAGCTTACTGGTTTATTACAACAAACGCAGCTGCACGCGTATTTCTCCATGGTCATCATTTGTACATGTCGACGGGCATCTCTAAGGAATACAATTACACATTTGAAGTATGGCAGCCATTCCTCGCTTGTGAGCATGAAATAATGTATTATATTTGTTACTACTGACTCGCCCCGGCTTCTAACGGTTAGAACTTTGTAGGTTTAGTTTTGGGGTGTAAGTAGTTCATCAATATCTTTGAACCAATGCCAACCTCCCCTGCACGTGGTGCACCCTGCTTTCTGACAAACGAGGCTCTGGCGAAAAGAAAGGTAGAGTATTGCGTATTTTGTAATCCCGACTGGAGAGGTACCTCCACCTCACAGAATATCAAGCCAAGTGACAATTCCCTTGAGGGTTGTTATGTATCTGCGAGTGAGTGAGGTCATCAGAAAGAAAGGAAAGAGTTGCTGTGTTGGCAGGGGGGGTGGCGGCGCGTGAGCGATATTTCATGTTGCGAGTGTTAATATAGCTACGGTAACCGCTTCTCATCAGGTGGGCTGTGTACTCGTCTGCCACACGACGTAGTATAAAAAAATAAAAAAAAACACGTCGCACGCGATTAAAGCTCGTGTGTATGATTTTTACCCGTCTAATAAAGAAGGGAGGGTTATGTTATTTGATTCGTCGTTGTCAACCCTTATTTATTCCTTTGTAGGATTTGGGTCTCCCCTCAATTGAACGGGTTTAATGTATACTCCACCAACTGCTAAACTGCGGGTGGAGGCCTGTCGTCTATATTGACAACAGCGGGGACCGAGGGCTTAACCTACCTTCCGAAGCACGGTTAAGTTCGAGATAATTAAACCCATCCATTGTTGGCCGTGTATTTTCCGGCAGACTATAATAGAATCACTCCGTCTCTTCCCGTGGATGTCGTACAAGGCGACTAAGGGAAATACATTATCAAACCTCGATCAGGCCTCCCCAACCCGTTTGGCCAGCGTGGGGAGTTGGCCAAATCCCTTCTGTCTGGGACGGACGAGAGAGGGTCGTGCTCCTGTAGTAGAGACTAAAATGACCTGATTATGATGAAACCCATCCATACACAGGCTACGGCCGACGTTACTTAACTAGCATATTCGATTAGACTAACACACGCAACGACGTCACCGAGCTCAAGTTATTCGAGTGTATGTATATATTGTGTATGTATATATCTTTGTCACGCTCTACAGCCTAAACCACTTGACGGATTTTAACATTTATGGTGTCATTCGATACGTCTCAAGAGCAAGAGTGACTTAGGGTATATTATTTCAATATGGCGTATTTAAAAAATGAAGGATAAGAATAAAAAATAATCCCCAGTCTTGTTTTCTTGTTTTGGATCTCTGGTTTCCGAAATATTTGATAATTATTCGTTTTTATCTAAACTGGGCCGCAATGAAAGCGGGTCGGTAACAAAAACATCAATTTTTGAAATCGTCTTTATTTTATTTATTTATGGTTTTAATACAATCACCAAAAAGAAATAAAAAGATTTTACTTCTGCCTATATTTGTAAGGAAATAAACTTTAATTCAGTATTTATTTCATAAAGCTAGCTAAAATATTTTGGAAGTTATTGATGTTTTTGTTACCGACCCGCTTTCATTGTGGCCCAGTGTATATTCATCATTCCTTAAAGGGATATTAGGCGTCAATGTCTAATTAAAGTGATTAGTCGTGATCATTTTTTTCATAATATAATACATAAATTAACATACCTATTTACAAAATATTTAAATCAATGATATTATATTTCTTATTCGTATATAAAACATCATTGATTTCAGTATAATATCAGTTATCTAGTATTCATAGTACACGCTTTGCTTGGTTTGTGACTAGATGGTCATTTGACCAGGAATATTTATTTATTTATTTAATATTTAAATTAAAATATCTTTGGTACCATAGTTTATATACATTACTAACAATAACAACACCAATATCATAGTAAACAATATGCTCCAGGGGTGGAAGTGTTAAAGGGCATCACGTCGCGAGTAACTTCGGAGAAAGCGCAGCACACCTCTCGACACCCCTGAGTTACTCACACCGGTGTTGCCTCCGGCCGATTTCCTGGCATTTCGGAGGCCCATCTAGTGAGTGGCAAGCCACCGCCTGCCGCAAATAACTAGCAATAAAAGCAGTTATGGCAGTCGTCCGTCCCTCTTCTGTAATAGCCCGGTATTAAGTTCACCCAGATCTCATCTCCATAGCCCATTTATTTTCCATCACACTTCGCAATAGTCTCAACGCCTGCCGAGACCTGCTCATGGGTATATCGTTCCATTGATATATCCTGGAGCGGGTCACGGCGGGCGTACAACATTACATCAAACTTCTCAAAGGGGCCTCTACGTGTTGGATCTATATCCCCGCGTATGCCTATCAAATGACCGGGCTTGACCCGTGAATTAAGAGACAACACCAATTATTATTATTATTTAATATTTTGTATAATTTGAAAAAAAAAATCCAGAAATAGGACTAATTCCTATTTGAGTGAACCTAAGTGAACTTTGAGATGTTTCTTCAATTCAAGCAGGCAACTCGGGTTTTTTTCCTATGTAAAATTGTGTTGACGTGTGGCATCCCCTTAAGGGGTTAAAAGTTCGCATGAAAGCCCATGCAGACGAAGTCGCGGGTAATACAAGAATTTGCGCATAATAGCATGGAATAAAGGGTTTTAACTTTTGAATTTAATAATACTTCCTTTTCCTGTATTGTATAGAATCCTGTAAAATATTAATAAACAGTTTATCCGTCTGGCTTAGCCTCCCTTCAAAAGGCGTAAATGTTTAATCCACAATGAAAAGCAAACATTTTTTTGTTCTTTCACCAAGTCACTCTTTAACTTTAATCATTTCACAAAATGTTGAAATTCTCATTATTTAAGAAATCAATCATAATCATCATCAGCCTGTATCTACCCACTGCTGGATATAAGCCTTCCCCAATGCTTTACACCTAATACGATCCTCCGCCTTCCACATCCAGGCGCTTCCAGCCGCTTTCTTAAGGTCATCAGACCATGTAAAAGGAGCCCTCCTTTTACATGGTCTGATGCCCAACGCTTCGTCGTCCTACGCGCGGCCCCCACTCTAATACCTTCCTCCCCCATATACCATCATTTACTCGGTATATGTGACCCGCCCATTACCACTTCAGCTTGCAAACTCTGAAGGCTATATCGACAACTTTGGTTTTCCATCGAATTTCTTCGTTCCGGATTCGATCCCTCAGAGAAACTCCGAGCATAGTTCTCTCCATCGCTCGCTGCACGATCTTTAGCTTGTGGACCAGTCTGATAGTCAGTGTCCAAGTCTCTGCACCATAGGTCATTGCAGGGAGGACGCGCTGGTTGATCTGTGCGGCGAAGATGTGCCGAAGCTTTCCATAAGCTGCCCAGCCCAATCGAATGCGTCTATCGATCTCTTTGTTGAAATTACCTCGGCCAAACTGTATGGATTGTCCGAGGTAGACATAGTCTTTAACCACTTCAATAGCTGCATTCTCTACGATAACCGGGCTCGGGATGACCAAATCGTTGTACATGACTTTCGTCTTGTCGACATTCATCCCCAGCCCCAATTGACGAACGTGGCTACTTCGCACCTAGTATATTGTAGCTACTTTCACAGTATCATGTCTTATAGTATATATGGGGAAAGGCAACTGATATTGAAACAATTTTTATTTTACAAACTGCCATCCGTTCTATTTATAATATGAGTTCCAGAGAATCATTAAGAGAATTAATTGTCAAAGAATACCCTCACTGTCGCTTCTCAATCTATTTATGAAAACATTTCTCGTAAAAATTTTAATACTTTTTTAAAATTCAAAGACTGTACAACTGTAAATCATAGATATTCGACCATAAAGTAAAAAATATAAATAAAAAGAGAAACCGATTTAATTAAGTCAATGCTTATTCATAATTATGATTACAGGAAAAAAAATATGCATTGACATCAATGAAATCAAGATTAACATCTTATTGTTTAAAACATTGTAGGTATTTCGATTTTTTTAGTTTATAATCTAACATAAGCATAGTACTTGTAGAGCTTACCGTACTGTGGGAAACTGACATACTCAAAGACCACGCGATAAAACAAAACAAATATTATGACCTCCTAAACGAATTAACAAAAAGCGGCTATGTAGTTAATCTATACGCTGTAGAAGTAGGAGCGAGAGGTATACCAGCAAAATCTCTCTACAACCTGCCGAAAGTCCTTAGCTTGTCCAGAAGTGCAGTAAGTTCTATACTAGAACGAGTATCTAAAGCTGCATTAGCAGGTTCATACCAGATTTGGCTGGGCAGGGAGAGAAACACAAGTAGTGAAGGTGAGTGTTGATGTACGTCGGAAAGGGGCCTCTTAAACCTACACCCGTGTCACAAGTCTCGGGATCATCTTGGAGTTTCTCTCTCTGCCACACGATGGACCCGGCACCCGCACGGTGGATCCATGGAATCTAAGAATTTTGTCTCTCCTCCTCCTTTTGTCATTCCTCAATCAGATTACCACCATGATCTGCTGGGCTACCGCCGAAGCTGAAGCCAACTACCATCGGATTTTTTTAATGCAAAATGAAACAACTGCTTATACACAAGTAGTGAAGGTGAGTGTTGATGTACGTCGGAAAGGGGCCTCTTAAACCTACACCCGTGTCACAAGTCTCAGGATCATCTTGGAGTTTCTCTCTCTGCCACACGATGGACCCGGCACCCGCACGGTGGATCCATGGAAGCTAAGAATTTTGTCTCTCCTCCTCCTTTTGTCATTCCTCAATCAGATTACCACCATGATCTGCTGGGCTACCGCCGAAGCTGAAGCCAACTACCATCGGATTTTTTTAATGCAAAATGAAACAACTGCTTATATTGTTGGTTATTATGTTTAGCTCAGCTGAAAGAAACCCTAGAGCTTTATCGACTACGATGAAAATGTTTGTTAATAACTTTAACCTAAGTCCTTTTTTTGGAAGCAAAAAATCGGCTTCAGCTTTGGCGATAGGGCCCCTGATTTGGTCTTCAGTGAAGTCGATTTCGTAATAGAGTTTATTCTATTCTACATACGTCCGCATATGGCTCGAAATTAATATTTTTAATACTCAATGGTTGACTGGAAGAGATCCCTTAAATGGATAAGTCCGCCTTTGCTTTTGGCTGAATCGCCATACTGAAATGTATGGCGAAGAGGTCAGATATCTTCGGGAACCGACAGTACTATACTAAAATGTCTCTTTATGTTGTAATCAATTTGTAGTTAAGTAATTAAGTACAATTAAGATACGCAAATAAACAAATCATTCCCATGTAATTCTCTGGAGAGTTGTTGAGTGCCGGTGAGTGAGTGAGGTATCAAGACGTGGGATGCTGCAGGATGACAATAAGTCAATAACCCTACCTATGAAAAATAGCACCTAACCTACATTCAATACTATCTCTTTTTATTAATCATTATACAACTTATTGTTATAGATGTCGCTGGCTACAGAGAACTCAATAACCATTGACAACCTGGACCCGTCGGCTTCTGGACTGTACTGGTGTGAGGTGTCCCTGGAGACGCCTATCTTCACCGCGGCCTCCCCGCCACACCAGCTGACTGTCGTATGTGAGTGAAATATGATTATTGTGCGAAACACGCTTGCTGAATACTAAATGATTCCATTAGAATGAATATGAAGGCCTGAAGAGGTTCAAAGGGACGGTAATGCACGAGTAATACCCCTGGTGTTACATGCGTCTATAGGTTATGGTAACTGTTTGCCATCAGGCGGACCGGACGCTTGTTTGTCACCTTAGTAGTATAAAAGTTTAAGAGATTTATGTTTTTATGACTAAAAGCACAGCCTAAGGATATATTGGGCTCTGACTAAAGATTGTCATATTTTTGACTGTATGTTAATCGAATACGTAAGTTAAATCGCCTCTAACCTAGCCTGTATGTGGATGGTTTTAAATTACATATCACAAACATCATCTGTTTACCTTGATAATACCTAACGGCTAAACCGGTCGGTGAATATAATATAATTACGTGGAACAGTACAAGTGCTTTATTATAACATTAAGATAATAATGTTCCACCAAGTGCCAACAATCAACAGTATCAACTATAATTATCCAGAGTTTAGGAGCCGAGCTTCGAAGAGCACTTTTAATCGTTCGTGAACCAAGTCAGTGGCATTTGGGCAGCTAGCACTAGCTAAACACTAGCCTCCGCCAACCCACAGTGTCAATGTTTTTTTTTTGGGCAGCAGGAAACACTAAACTCCGACACCTGCAGTTGACCATAGCGAAGTATGCAATAAACCTCCTCGATTGAGAGAAGACATGACTGTATTCCAAATGGAATGGATATTATAGGTGGATTATTCTTCATTAGAACCTAAGTGGTAGCGTACTGTGCGGTTCCAGAGAAGTTTTCTCCCGCGTACAGTCAAGCTGTGGAATGAACTGTCTGTCGAGGTTTTCCCAGGAGACTACAGCATGCGGTTCTTCAAAATGGGCGTGAAGAGGTTTTTACAGGGTCGGCAACGCGCATGTGATGCCCCTGGTGGTACAGGCGTTCATAGGCTACGGTAACTGCTCTCCATCAGGCGGGCCGTATGCTTGTTTGTAACTTTAGTGGTATAAAAATAAATTGGATCACGATGCACTAGTTCTTTGATTGGTGAATTTTTAAAATCATCAATCAAATCGTCTTGGTCTGGGTGTTTCCTATGTATTATAAGTATGCATTTACAAAAAAAAAATGTATTTAAGTACATTTATCAGTTGTCTAGTACCCATAACACAAGCTTTGCGCTTAATTTGGGACTAGATAGCGCTGTGTAAATTGTCCAGAAATATTTATTTATTTATTTAATTCTTCTGGGAAATATCCTGGATATTTCCAAGAAGAATTTTATATGAATTGTAACTTTTTACAAAAAAGACGGGTGATTCAATCTAATTGCTCGCGAGTTGACATCTTCAACCCTTATTCATCCTCTGCTGGAGTATTCCAAACGGGCCACCCCACAATCGAAATGGTTTAGAGCATACTCCACCACACAGCTCAATTGCGGGTTGCCGGAGGTTAGTGTTTTGAAGCCGCCTAAAGGTCACTGATTTGGCTTAACGACTGTCATCTAATGGCAACAGCCGGGACCGAAGGCTTAACTTACCCTCCGGAGTAGAGATTGCAAACCGGGCCCGGTGCCCTTTTAGACCTCCACCGGGCCCGGCCATTCATACCGGGCCCGGTGACCGGGCCCGGTAGGTACGGTAGGCACGGAAGCCCCAACTTGTAGAAAATTGGCATGGCAAGCGCCGCGAACTGCGATGTTGCCGCGCCAATGTTGAATATTGTTATTGCTCTTAAGAATTTGTTTTGTTTTTACTAAAGCTACCAAAGTTTATCAATCTAAGTTGATAAGACAAGTTTAGTACATTCGGCTGCGTTATTAGTTTCTTATTCTAATACTATGTTTTCAAATAGTTACATTAGTATTAGTAATTAACTTTAAGCAAACAGGTCTTTCTCTTTACTCTGTATAGTATTAGTAATTAAATTGCGGGCGATTTCTTAAATAATCTGACTACTTTCCTCAACACTTTTTCTCAAAATCCAGGCATGTCATCAGCGCGTGGAAGATTATTTCTATCCTGAACTTAATTACTGAATACTATTGCTTGCTTAAACTTAATTATTAACACTAATGTTACTATTCCGTTCATAAGTGAAACTAACTACCTAATTCTGTATTAAAAACTCGTGATTTTGAGACTGATCAAGACTGATTATTGTTGATTTTCTGGTTTGAAATAAATATTATTCCGTAACCTTGAATCATTGTATTTTTCCTCCATTTACTTAAAGCAAATTTTCATAAAATACTTTAATGGTTTCATCCTAACCCAGCCGACACACCAACCTGGCCGGGCTCGGCCGGGTTGGAAATCATACCGGGTTGCAATCTCTACTCTGGAGCTCGAGATAAATAAACCCATCCTTATACAGACTACGGTCTACGTTGCTTAACTTGCGTATATGATTAGGCTGACAAGCGTAAAGACGCCATCGAGTACCTTTCTATATTATATGTTTTTTATTTCACTATTGGAATAAAAAAATTAGTACATCTTTATGTAATTGGTTTAATAATGTAATTACTTGCTTGTTGCTGCGCCGCCTACCCATTTGTAGTAATTTAATTGTTTCTCTCCCATGAGGTCGTCTGGAAGAAATTGCTTTAGAGATTAAACCGCCTTTTGTACTTTTTAGTTTTAAGATGACGAGCTCGGTGGCGTAGCGGTCAATGACGCGGCTTCGACACCGACGCTTGTGGGTTCGATTCCCACACAGAACAAACATTTGTGTGCATGAACATGTCTGTTTGTCTTGGTCTGGGTGTTTTCTATGTATCATAATTATGTATTTACAAAAAAAAATGTATTTACGTATGTTTATCAGTTGTCTAGTACCCATAATACAAGCTTCGCATACTTTGGGGCTAGATGGCGCTGTGTAATTTGTCTGGAAAGCCCATTTTTTTATCGATATTGAAATTGTTTCAACACTAAAAGTGTGTAATATTGTGATATATTATTACACCGTAATAATTCTGAATAGTGGTTAAATTTCTTTCACTATACAAAATGTATATTTTACAAAAATAACTTTTAAACTTTCGCGTTGCATGATCTATGAAAATAACTACGGGGATTTACGCCATCATGTATAAGGGTATTTACATACTAGTGATGTAACGAATATTCTTATTCACATTCGCGAATATTCGCATGTTTCTCAACATTCGCATTCGCATTCGCAATTTTATGCGAATGTTTTGCGAATATTAACGTCCTAAAAATAATTAAGATTTTCAATTACAAAATCTGTTATCTAAACAATAAACATCACTCGTAAATCAAACAGCAATCGACCTTCTTTGGATCGGCTCGATAATGCTCGGAAGTAGATGCAAATAATTATAAATGTGTGCGTAAAACTCGCGCGCCAACTAAGCTGTCAAAATAAAGCCATAGACAAATGGCGCCAAATAGAAAAGTCAATATCAATATTCGTACTCGCATTCGCATTCGCGAATATCGACGGCAGATATTCGCATTCGCATTCGCATTCGCGAATGTCTAGAAATTGACATTCGTTACATCACTGTTACATACCTTTATTATTGCTGACGATTCGACCAGGTTGCACCGTAGCCACAGGCTGACTCTCCTGGTACAACTGTCAACCAGGTCAGCCGTTGATCACGGTGCAGCCTGGTCGATACGTAAGGCAATAAAGGTATGTAAATACCCTTTGCATGATCGCGTTACTTCCCGTTGTTATTTTCATGTATGTTTTACCACCAGACTCCCAGAAACACCCGCCAATAATAACGTTTGGTAAGCCGGATGTGGTTGTTGGCGGATTACTACGAGCGAACTGCACAAGTGCACCGGCTGCACCCTCGCCTCGGCTCACCTGGTACATAGATAACAAGAAGGTAATGTATTCCATACTATACATAAAGCATAGGTACTTAATTTTAGGATTTTAGCAATGGGTACCTATTTATAACCTAACATGTAAAATTCTAAAATTGGTCGGCTATTATTATGATATATTTTTAAGGTAATCAGAAACACATGAACTACTTGCCTATAGGAGCCGTATCTAATTCAATCCAGTTGGTTACTAAAAACACAGGGAAAAGTCCGAAATTCATCCTTATCATCAATTCATCCTAACGTTATTTTTGGGTGGACGTGATCTGAGTGCTTAGCGTGACTTTTTTGTTCGCGTTAACGTCAACAACCGACCAAATAGAGAAGTACTCTCATGTTGTGAACTTATAAGACGCGTGTTACATATCAAAGTTATGTGGCTTACTTGCTCACATTTAGAAGGACAATTTGGAGCAACCCGGCTAATTTGGATATCTAATACGCGTCTGGTAAATTCACAATATGAAACATTTTCTCAATTTGGTCGGCTTGTACCCGTTAACACGTTCCCATGTGTCCAAACGCAAAGTGCAACGTCTGGATCATTTTTTGAATCTTCATCGTATTTTTTGTTAACTGTAAAATCTTGACTGAGGGCCACGATCATTTACGACGCTTTTACCTTATCGGCACGTATTTCCCTTGGAACTACTGGTCAGAGGGGCAATTCTCGTAATTAAAATATAGTCAAAATTCAGTTTCGATCCAGTCTCGATCTCACAAATGTCACATTTAGTATTCTTGTAACACAATAAATAACTTCAAAATTAAATTTAAGCGGGATTATATCGAAATATGAGTGAAAATTAAACAATGTTACTTTGCCAACAACAAGAATTGATAATAATTAATTAATGAAATCAAGTATATAATTTTAGTCAATTCACAATTCAATCTCGATTCGGTCTTCAGAAGTTCAGTAATATGTCATTAATGATCGCGTGTATGTTTGCCCCGAATTTCACGCGAGCGAAACCGCGGGCAAAAGCTAGTGTTATATTATGCCAGAAACATAATGTACACAATTATTGAGAATGTATTGCATGAACGAATAGACCTTGATATAGAAAAAAGAAGTGTAATGAGGAAGAAAACATCAGAATAATTTATATTTGGGGTGTAAGTGGTTCACCAACATCTTTGAATCAAAGCCTATTTCACCTGCATGGGGTGCACCCCTCTTTTCGCCAGAACTTCGTTTGTCTGTCAGCAGGACAGACAAACGAAGTTCTGGCGAAAAGAGGGGTAGGGAGGGGTAGGGAGCATATTTTTTAAGCTACCCGACTAGGGAATGTACCTCCACCTTACAGAATACCGCAGCCAAATAATAATTCCATTGAGGGTTGTGGTGTTCCTGCGAGTGAGTGAGGTCACCCAGAGAGGAAGGAGATGATGCGTTGGCAGCGGGGGTGGCAGCGCGCGAGCGATATTTCATGTTACGCGGTTTAAAATGGCTACGGTAACCGCATCACATCAAGCGGGTTGTATGCTTGTCTGCCATCCGACGTAGTATAAAAAACCATCAGAACAATTTATATTTTTAAAATATATCTGATATTTCTATTAATAACTTTTTTTATACTACGTCGGGGCAGACAAGCATACGGCCTGCTTGATGTAAAGCGGTGACCGTAGCAATATTAACGTTCGCAACATGAAGAAATATCACTCGCGCGCAACCAGCCAACCTGCCAACGCTGCTACTCCTTCCTTTCTGGTGACCTCCATTACTCGCAGGAACACAATAACCCTCGAGGGAATTGCTATTTGGCTGCAGCATTCTGTGTGATGGAAGTGCTACTTCCTAGTCGAGCAGCTTACAAATACGCTGTCGAGCAGCTCACAAATATGCTGTACCCTATCTCTCTTTTGCTAGAGCCTCTTTTGCTAATAAGCAAGGTGCACCACGTGCAAGTGAGGTTGGCTTTAGCTCTATAAATCATGGTGAGCTCCTTACAATCTTCCAATATTTTAAATTTAGATATCCAGACAATTAACTTTAAATTCGAATATTTTTTATAAAACTCTACACGGGAATAGTCCATTTAAAATTCTGATTGCCATCCGAGCGAAGTTGGCACGGGGGTAGGTGAGTAAGTAAATAATTGAGTGCTTTGTCTCTAAGTTCTATTATAACTTCAGAGATAAAAATAAATCAAACATTTTTGCGGAGTTATTGTTCAAAAATAGCAAGTAAAATAATGTATCCAGGAAAGATATTTCAGTTTATTTGGGGTGTAAGTGGTTCATCACCATCTTTGAACCAAAGCCAACTTCACTATCGTTACATACTTTTCCATAGTTCTAACTATTGCAAAAAAATCCAAAGTTTCTGTTTTTTTTTAATATTTTTTTTTTATACTTCGCTGGGTGGCAGACAAACATACGGCCCGCCTGATTTGAAGCGGTTGCCGTAGCCATATTAACGCTCGCAACATAAAATATCGCTCGCGCGCCGCCACCCCCGCTTCCAACTCAGCATCTCCTTCCTTTCTGGTGACCTCACTCACTCGCAGGAACACAACAACCCTCAAGGGAATTGCTATTTGGCTGCGGTATTCTGTGAGGTGGAGGTACATTACCCAGTCGGGTAGCTTACAATTAGGCTCCCTACCTCTCTTTTCGCCAGAGCTTCGTTTGTCTGTCAGCAGGGTGCACCGCGTGCAGGTGAAGTTGGCTTAGGTTCAAAGATGTTGATGAATAACTTACACCCCAAAACTAAATAACTAGAAACTCTTTCCAAATTATTATTATCCATGTAATAACAAATTTGACCACTCTGTCAATAAAATAAAGTATTTCGTTTAGTAAATTCTCAGAG
The DNA here is from genome assembly GCA_937001555.2 of Hypsopygia costalis. Classification (NCBI taxonomy): domain Eukaryota; kingdom Metazoa; phylum Arthropoda; class Insecta; order Lepidoptera; family Pyralidae; genus Hypsopygia; species Hypsopygia costalis. The sequence goes on along the minus strand of OW443338.2, from coordinate 20,734,256 downwards.
ATGTCATTACTTACATACTTATTTATGGTAACGGAAATACTTTAAGAAATATATCTGTTAATAAATATTTGTCTCCCAGCAGACAAATATTTATTAAACAGTCTACGGGCTACGCACAAATTATTCATTACATGGATAATAAATCTGTGTAATAACAAATTTGACAGAGTGTAGTCAATAAAATAAAGTATTTCGTTTAGTAAATTCTCAGAGATGTCATTACTTACATACTTATTTATGGTAATGGAAATACTAAGAAATATATCTGTTTAATAAATATTTATAACCTTATAAGTCTGCGGGCTACGCACAAATTATTCATTACATGGATAATAAACCTGTGTAATGACAAATAAAATTGATAGAGAATGGTCAATAAAATAAAGTCTTTCTTTTTGTAAATTCTCAGAGATATCATTATTTATATACTTACGAGTATTTATGGAAACGGAAATACTTTAAGAAATATATCTGTTTAATATAAAATATTTGTCTGCTGGGAGTCTGCGGGCTACGCACAAACAACAAAATATATCCCTAATAGGAGGCAATTTATCGGTACATTAAACCACGTACATTCCCTAAATCTGCTTAACTGGATTTCTTGTTATTTCTTCGTTTATAAAACAATCCAATTTATTCTTTGATATTCCTTTTGATAAGCAAATATTAGTTACGTTTGATTGTGCATAGAACTGGCAAATTGTACAACATTTTCTTTGTTTTGTATTCGTAAATTTAATTAGATTACTTTACTTTATTTTACATTGTGTGTGTGTCTGTGTTTTTCAATTAGATGGTTTTTAACCGACTCCAAATAAGGAGGACGTTCTCAATTCGACTGTATTTTTTTTAAAACGTTTGTTACTTAATTACTCCGTAATTTATAAACCGATTTGAAAAAACTTTTTTTTATTTGAAAGAGTATAACTTCCAGATTGGTCCCATATTTTTATCATCATCATCATCAGTCTGTATCTACTCACTGTTAGGTTTGTTATTAATTTGGATTCCTCGTGAAAAAAAACTGAATCACCTAACTGTGAAGAGTGTGGGGTTATAGAGGATGTCCAACATTTGTTGATGGAGTGAGCGAATTACAGACAGAATAGAGAGAAAATTGAAATTGAACAAAAGCGATGTCGGACTGGTTCAATGCATATTGACTAATCCTACATCAGTGTTGGCAAGAATGTTCTTCGACTTAATTACCGCATCTCATCACTGAGTCTTTTGGACTAGGGGCAGGGAGCTGGCATATCTGAAACAGATATAAGCCCCTATAAAAATAAATATTAATCAAATTTTTTTAATTCTGATATGGGGACAAATAAGCAGACAGCCCTTTCTATACAAAACAGTTACAGACACTAATGAAAGCATATAAAGCACTGGGATTATATGTCCGATACTTGATTGTTTGATAGATTTTGTGATAACTTCTGCTCCTGGATCCGCTTGAAGAGAGTACAGAGATTTATCCCATTACATTTTAATGTAATGTGTCAATTTAGTCAGATTATATATCTGTATGTATACCAAATTCTATATCCGTTCAGCCTCTTAAGAGCGAAAGAGTAACAAACATCTATGCATTCACACAAACTTTTGAATTTATATTATTGGTAGCAAGGAGGACTAGTAGGAAGGAAGTGCCAGAGTAGAAATTAGTAAGTCGGATATTAAGGCGACATAAGTTCGTAATTTCAAATTATTAAAGCAGGTACTGAAACACTGAAAAAAATATATGAAACAATTGAACACGTAATCTATCTCATTCCTTGATTAACTTTACTTTGCTCAATAGAAAAAAATAACAAACATAAGTCTCTGTAGGTAATGGACATTATTTTGATATATTTCTCAATTAATAAAAGTAAATACAGCAGAAAAAAAACAAGACAAAGTTTTGATTTGATATCGTATTAATTGAAAAATATATCAAAATAATGGCCATTACCTACAGGGAATTATTTTGCATATTACCCTGAATAGATATTAATAAGATTATCTCGTGTACTGTAATTAAATCTAATAAATATTCGTCTCTAGGTTATGTAAAAGCCTTCAAAATCAACGCGCTTGCTACTGATCGCCTGGAATAAAATTGGCTACAGCGAGCGTTAAAATCAAATAAATGTTCGTCGCGAGGTTACTTAAAAATCATAAAAATTAATTTTAAGATTTTTAAGTAACCTCGCGACGAATTTATTTGATTTTAAAATTGACAACCAGGTCGTCTCGAAACAATCTGGTTAATATATAATCTGGATAATATGGGAAATAATTACCTTTAAAACATATTTAATATTGACAAGCAGATCTACTCGCATATGACAATTTCTTTGATATAATGTTAATTTAATAAAAGTAAACAGCAGGAATGAACCGAGAAATATTTTGGAAATCTATCTATGTTTGTAATTTTTTTTCCATCGAGCAAAGTAAACTAGGTAGTGAATTATAACAATTTTTTTTTGATTCAATAATTGTGGATATTGAATAAACCTGGGTTTAAAATAAATCCGAAATTACGAACTTACGTCGCCTTTAAACGAGTCGTTTATCGCAAATTGAGTACTCTGAATTATCAGATTTATCATACTAATTGACAGGTAATTAACCAGTCCTCCTATATACACTGATGGACAAATTTATAAGAACGCAAAAAAAAAAGTTTGATATCTCCTGTTGTAATTTTTGAGTACTGGCCATATACATATTAGTAAATCTTATAAAAAAAAGCTTTAAAATTTTCTTTTTTTTTTCGAATTTCATTTGTTTTTATGTAATTAATGCGTAATAATGTGCTCTTCATACTGCGAAAAATTTTGCCACTTCTGAATCAATATAAGTTTTTATATCAAATTAATGCCCATTGAGATACGTAGTACATGACATTGAATAGAAAAATTCTTGTAGATACAATGAAAACATATTGAATGTAATACGATAATTCCAAAAGTTCCATGGACACAATGGCGTAGCGTGGACTAATGTAGTCGTGGGCGAAGTAGCACCAGTGAGCCCTTTTTCTATCAGGTTCACATTTCACTTATAACATGCATTGAAAAGCCTCGGTAACATTATTCTTAGTTGTGTCTTTTAGTTGACGGCGTTTGGTTCCAAGACGGCCCCTTTAAGTGCGAGGCACCACTTTGACCACGCGTAGCTACGCCACTACATGGACATTGCATAAAATCAAAAGGTTCAATATAAAAATGCATTCAGGACTTTGTTTCGACTGCCCCGCTTCTGTAGCGCATCTGGGAAGTTCGCCGAAGCTAAAGTTGACTGCTTCTACGCTACAATGCGGAAACGAGCGGCATCCATGATGCACAGGATGCGGGACAGTTCTAACGGCCTCCTGGAAGTCATCGCAGCACGAACGGACGGCCTGTTCCTGAGGCACTGGCTGCAACTTCATGCGCCAGTGCCTCGAGAACCAGCACGACAACTTTAATTAAATAGTTATATTCAATTTGTTTTTCAAAATTATTTCACATTGTAATATTTTGTTCTGATTTTATTAATTGATATTATTGTTTTATTATATTATTTTATGTGACATGATTATGCATTTTATTGATTATTTAATTGATTTTGTGTATGTTTTGTATAGGTATGTTGTATTTTTATTTTGTGATGGATTTTTTATGAACAATCTGTATGGATCTTTGGTCTGCAAATAAATGATATTATTATTAAAAGGGGCAAAATCTACAAGTGGAAAATTTGTTTACAGGTGGACGAAGATTCCGTCAAGTACTTTTCGTATCGCGTATCAAGCATGACTCGGACCAAAGGTGGCGGAGGGTACAGACATCGAAAACATCAACATCGATATATCGCCCCTGAATTTAACTACACGGCCAAATATTGGGCGTTGGTCAGCGAAACTACCACTCCGCCACCCCCAAACAATACGAAGAATAATAAGTGCACTTTGAAAGAAGCTCAGAGCGAAGAAATGGCAAAGGTTAGTGGACATATTTGACAAACGAGTAACGACACCATCCACCAGGATCTCGATGGCGTCGTTGCGCATGGCAGTCTAATCAATCACGTAAGTCAAGCAACATCGACCGTAGCCTGTCCAGGGATGGGTTTATTTATGAGCTCGGTAGTCGAATGGTTAGCAATGGCCACTTTGATTCCGAGGTCGCGGGTTCGATTCCCGCACAAGACAAACATTTGTGTGCATGAACATATCTGTTTGTCTTGGTCTGGGTGTTTGCTATGTATTATAAGTACGTATTTACAAAAAAAAACACAAGCTTTGCGCTTAATTTGGGACTAGATGGCGTTGTGTAAATTGTCCTGAAATATATAAATATATATTTATCTCGAGCTCCTCTGTGCTTCGGAGGGCACGTTAAGCTGTCGGTCCATGCTGTTGTCGTTAGATGATAGTCGTTAAGCAAAATCAGTGGCCTTTAGGTGGCTTGAAAACACTGACCTCCGCCACCAGCAGTTGAACAGCGTGCTGGAGTATGCTCTAAACCCCTTCGATTGAGGGAAGACCCGTATCCCAGCTGCGGTATGAATAAGGATTGACGACGACCAGGGAACAGATTTAAATATTTGTGACTGTACAAATAAATAAATAAAATAATCTGTAAATTTTTTGTAAATAATATAATTGTCAAATTGTTTTTATTGGGGCTTGCATTAGGATCTTAAGTATTTATAATCACTTTTTATGCAAAATATTCATGAATACGGTGTGTATTTTCTTCATATAATCATATCATATATAATAAATTTCTTCCTTTTGTACATAATATCTTTTGTACATAATATCGCCTTAGCCAAATAATATTTCTATACTATTGTTAAGGTTGGCTGGAAGAAATCTCTTAAAGAGATAAGCTCGCCCTTGTACACCTTGTTTACACTGTTTTATGTAACAATATTATATGCAATAAAGAATTAATTATTATAATAATCAGCAAATTTATCAAAAAAAAAAACATTAAATACGAGTACTCTGCCAGTGTACGAATATGACATGTTTTTAAACGGACTTTATATGGAAGAGTTTCAGTTGGACATGGACAAAATTTAAGTTGCATTGCGTACCTATATTATACTAGCTGTCTCGGCGAACTTCCTACCGCATAACAATCAATGAATGGCATGGTACATATTAGCTGAACGAAATTTATGGAATTCATACATGAATAATAGAGATGGCGTCATTGCGCGTGTCAGTCTAATTGAACACGCAAGTTAAGCAACGTCGACCGTATCCTGTACACGGATGGGTTTATATTACCCCGAGCTCCTCCGTGATTCGTAAGACACGTTAAGCCGTCGGTCCCGGTTGTTATCATTAGATTATCATGAGCTCTTTCGTGCTTCGGAAGGCACGTTAAGCCGTTGGCCTCGGTTGTTGTTTTTTTTTTACCTTTATGCGGCTCGAAAACACTGGTCTTCGCCAACCCGCAATTGGGCAGCGTGGTGGAGTATGCTCTATAACCCTTCGGTTGAGTGAAGACCCGTGTCCATACAAACTAAAGATTTTATAAAAATAAAGATTTCCTTATTGTTTAATAGAAAAATTAAAAACAATGTTTTGTTTTGAAATCGGTTTTATCGTTTTGGAGATTTGTAATTGTCATTTATTTTGATGTTTGCTCTGATTTGATTCTTGCGACCCCATGGATCAAGCGTTTTCACCCTAATCGTTTTAACACTTTTCAATTTTCAAAAACAAATCACAGACAACTTTCGCGACATAAAAGTGACACCAATCGATTTGACATTTTGATATTTGACAACCAATAAATATCGCAACCCTTTTTCAACTGACACTTTCATTTGTATGGGAAAATGTTTTTCCTTTTATTTTATTTTTTCGTCAATTTTCCAATGTTTTTAATAGTTATTCTGCTATTCGGGACGGAGACAAATCCAACATATTGTAGACCATGAAAATCGGTGCAGGCGATCTCGAGTTATAAGTGTTCGAACAAACCCGACTTTGTTTTATAGATAATATAAATAGGTACGCAACATATCAATAAAATCTGTTATATTTATTTTATTTACGTGACGATAAGGAAAGACTGCTTTATGTACCTTTAACTTTTGACGAGCTAGGTGGTCGAATGGTTAGCAATGGCCACTTTGGCTCCGACTCGCGGGTTCGATCCCCGCACAATTCAAACATTTGTGTTAATGAACATGTCTGTTTGTCTTTTTCTGGGTTTTTTCTATGTATTATAAGTAGGTATGTATTTCCAAAAAAAAAAATGTATTTAAGTACATTTATCAGTTGTCTAGTACCCCTAGCATAAGCTTTGCGCTTAATTTGGGACTAGATGGCGCTGTGTAAATTGTCCAGGAATATTTATTTAACTATATTACTGACCGTAATTACTTTTAATTTTTTTTAAGATCCAAGAAAGACGCCGACCCGCGACAGTAAATCCCATATCGTTATGGGTATCCATAGCAGAATTGCGGGTACCAGCACACGGACAGCTGCAATTGACTTGCACTGCAACTATACCAGATGAAGTCGGCCCGGGAGAAAAATTTGCAGACATAAAAAGACAAACAGTCACAGGTAAGGGTTTAGACTAGAGATAAAAACAATGCCTACATATAAAGAAAAATTTTTCAGACATATGAGGAAAAACGACACATAGGTATTAGGAAGGACATACGGTACCTTTCATTAGAACTAATTTATTTTAACAAAAAAAACCGACTCTAAACATTACTCTACATTTATGTATGTAGATACGGGTTGATGATGATGATGAAAAATTATGGGACCAATCTGGAAGTATACTTCTTCCAATAAAAAAAGTTTTTTTTTCAAATCGGTTTATAAATGACACAGTTATGAAATAACAAACCTAAGAGTGGGTGATGATGATGATGAAAAAATATATATGCTTAATTTAATAAAATTAATTTGATTCAGTGGAACAGTATAAGTGACTTTAATAATAATTACAGTGATAATAATATTATATACTCGTACATTCTCTGATCTTTAAGTTGTAAAGTAGTTTGTGGTAAATTATAATTAATGTATCACAGATTCTATTACTTTTTGCAAATAAACGTATGTATTTTGTTTATTCACATCTCGCCGAATTATTATTAATAAAAACTTTTAAAGTAACTGTTTTATTTACATTAATGCGAGTAAGAACTGGCGAAGAAACGTGACAACTTCGACAACTTTTAAGTAAATATTGAATTGCTAATGTTATACTTTATCCCGCAGTGGCAGTCAACGAACTGAGTTTGAAAAGACCGCATTCGGAGACAAGTCAAACCAATTCAACTTCTATCTGCCACCGAAATTATCACCCACTTTTGCTTCTTAGCTGCGGACTTCTTCTTCGGCAAGTCACGCTTCAATAAAACCGAATAAATTGATGTGTAATCTATACCTTCCCTAATTGAATATTTTAGGTACCTACCAAATTAATTAAGATGTGCATATTTTTTTTATAATATATATAACAAATTATTTATATTAATTTTGCTGGATCGTCTCACTTTCAAGGTAAATGGTTGTCCCGATTAAGTTTTCTAGAGATTCTATGGATTATATGCCTTTAGGAACTGCGTGCACTACCTACGCAATTTTGTATGTGCAATCACTACCAAGCCTAGCCTACTTGTTGTCCATGCCATAGATTACTCCACTATTAGATATCGCATTTTGGATATATGCAATCACCAAATCCAATGGAATGCACCCGGCAACGGAAGTAACCCGTAATTACTACTTCAATATCATGATTGATGGTTTTTAATACGAGTATATCGTAGTGCACCTGTTTATTTCTGTCATATATATAGTATAATTCGAACTCTCCTAGTCTAATTTAATATAAATTATTTCACTTATCGTTGAAATTTTATGTGGGTTTTACTAAAATCAGCGCCTTCGGCATCATGCTAACTTACGTACTCACATTGGCTCTTGTTTACATCAAACACTATATATATTTATTTTGTCCTATTTTAAATTTTGTATTTGTGTTGTTAAAATGAGCCAATAAATGTGTTTCTTCTATCCTATATGTAATTTGAAGTTCAGGATAACTAAAAGAAATTAAAAAGTAAAATAGCGGACTTATTAGAGATCTCTTCTAGTCGCTAAATGGTAAACAACGTTTCAGATTTTCTATGGTTATAGAAAATCTGAAACGTTTCAGATTTTCTATGGTTATAGAAAAACTGAAACGTTGTTTACCATTTAGCGAAAAATCTCGATAGGTTAGTTTTGTAGTAAATATAAAAATATTTTATATCGCATTAAATCTTTTGTGATATTTCATCACGTATAACATCTAGTTGACACCGAAAACGCGCGCCGCTCCACGCCAGCTACCACAGCTGTAACTGACTAAATCAATAAATTTTAGTTGATGAATGATGACTACATATAGCGAAATCTATCCGGGTTTTCTGTGGAGTTTTCATACTATACGAGATTATGTACATCCAACTGCTAGATGCCTTGGTCGTGATCGCGTTTGCGTAGTGTACGCGGTTCCTTATAGCGTTATATTTATACTAAAGTAAATTTAAATCCCGTTTTGCATAAAGTCTATAATATAAAACGTTAGATAATGGTTACTGTGTTCATGCTAAAAATTAAGATTAAGAATTGAAATTGTTGGTATATTATTTATCAGAAATATTATAATTGCCTCATACTACAGCTACTGTTACTAGTACTATGCGCCCTGTGTATTCTTGAGCTTCTACATGTCAATTACAATATACGTGTCTCTAGTTGATATTATGTTTGTTTTTATGGTAACACATTTCCTGAATATATTTTAACTCAACTAGAAATACGCATATTTATCAGGTTTCTTCAACAGGGTTCCGAGAAATAATAAGGAATCACTATCTTACCTATTCTGCTACATATTTTCTTGATATACTCCGTATTTTTGATAAAGTCATAATGTTGCCTCCTATTAATAAATTGATTTATTTTTTCGTTGTGATTGCTAATTGTTTAAACCATTTATAGGAAACCGCCTACCCACAGATTTAAAAGCTATTAGGTATCGCAAAAGGCTAGTGTATTACGCAAGCTGGCCGCCCAATTTTGAATGTGCTCGTTCAATTTCACCGCCTAATTCAATACAAGTTACTAACACAAGCAAACCGCCGACATGTTGCGATTCAAAAAATGTTTAAGATATCATGGGAAATTAGCACAATCATGATCATCAAAAGCGAAAAAAATAATATCCTATTTTTTATTATTCGATGAAGAAGCGGTATCTAGTCAACATTGTACTCATACATCACATTTTAGACACAAAATTTTGGGTATTTTTAATGTGTTTATATTTTTGTTCATATTTAGCCTTTTTCGGTGAATGTTCTATGTAGATGTAAATAAAACACACATACCGACTCATCCATAGAACAGAGTCCGATGTGTAATAGCTAGACGAGATAAGGCATATGAATTCTGCAAACGTACGTTTTATAAAATTTTATTATCTCATTATTTTTCCGGCGTTTAGAATCGAATAACGTTCAAGCTGACATTAGCACCTAATAAAAATGCACGAAAGCGAACTACCAACAATACAGTTCGGATTTATTCTACGAATGAGTCGATATATTTGCTTATTTTTTTTTTAATATTATTTACTTTCTTTCTATATTTCAATAATTTATCATTTACCTGTATATTATGATCATTTACATAGACAAATTTTTTTACAATTATTTTTTAAGGAATATGCACACAAATTTCCTTTTAAATAAAATTTAAGAATGAAAAAATGTAATCTCTACTGCCTATCCAAATCTATACACAAAACCAAAATATATATTTATTTTATTAACATTAATTTATAATATAGATTACGAATAAAACAGCCACAACAAATATGTATTCTGTACATAATATAATGAACTAATTAAATATTTGCGCATAGGGAAAAATATTGCAAATAGAAACTATTTGATGGTGTGTTCTTCGATCGTATAGTGCCACAAACTTATCTGGCCCGGTGGCGGGGGCGGTACGATCGATTTAAGTGTTGCTATTTAGTAAATAAAAGACGTGCTCTTGGATACCGATTTATTGGGAGACTGACGTATTGCCGTAATAACCAATTACCCACTTATATGCTAACAAATATATAACACCTTCACCCTTAATCTCTACTAGTGCTGTTTTACATAAACAACGTTTTATTTTTACATATGGCTAAAAACAATGTAAACAATGGAAATTTAACGCACTGAAAACTATATATATGTATATCGCGTAGTAATTACACAGGCAGTCTTATTTTATACACATTTACATCAATCATTAACTCCATACCTCACGGGAGGCCTGCGAGTTCTCACATGCTGTCTGCACCTTGTGTCACCCTCTACTTCAGGTTTACACTGTTGGCTGTCATTCTGCGACACATTGGTTAACCCTGTGGTAGTTCTTTTAGGGTTCTCTAACATGTTATCTATAGGTTCTCCGAGAGATTCTATAATGCTGGAGTGGCGTGGAGCTGCATGCGAACTAACTTGTGGCGATGCGACCGTCTCATCCATGCCGCCGGGCGATGGTGTGAGCCCCCCTGACGAGTTATGCGATTGTCTACAATCTATAGCCGATGTACTTTCGTTTTGTAGTTCTACGGGCCTAATAGCAGAAGTTCGTCGTTTTAATTGATCGATATGTCTATGTGACTCAGTTCCAAGGTGCGATTTTATCATATAATCTGTACTACCAATTTTTTTTTCAATTTGTCCTTGTGCCCATTTATCAGGACCACGGTAGTCCCGGTACCACACCAGGTCTCCCGGTTGTAGTGTGCGATACGTGCCACCGGCGGCATCTTGTACCCGCGCTTGTTTCTCGTCTACTCGTTTTGATCTTTCTGGTTTTAATTGATCTAACCGCATACGTAAATTTCGTCCCATTAAAATTTGTGCTGGGCTTTCCCCGGTAGAAAAATGTTCGGTATTTCTGTAAGCTAATAGGAACCTACTAAGAGCTATGTCGACGTTTATGTTTTGTTTGAAAGCCTTCTTAATAGCACGCTTACATATTTTGACCGCGTTCTCGGCAGCGCCATTGGAAGCGGGGTGATAGGGCGCCGACAGTACGTGTTCGATTCCATTGTTCTTTAAAAAAGATTCAAACTCGACACTCGTGAACGGCGGCCCATTATCACTAACTATTTGCTTCGGTAAGCCAAATCGTGCCCACATATCGCGTAAAACTATGATCACTGCCGCTGCTGAAGTGCGGGACATTTTAATTGCTTCTATCCATTTAGAGCAAGCATCAACTACTATTAGGTAGGTTAAGCCTGTAATAGAGAGAAAATCTAAATGGATTCGTGACCACGGTCTGTCAGGCCACGGCCAGAGCCGTGGCGCGTGCCCTGTTGGAGCTTCGGCCACTGCTGCGCATACTTCACATGACTTGCATGTGTCCTCTACAGCCTCATCTATCCCGGGCCACCAAACGTAACTTCTGGCTAATGCCTTTGTTTTAACAATCCCCATATGAGAATCGTGTAATTCTTGGAGTACTCTGTTTCTACACGATGCGGGAATAATTACTCTTTGACCCCACATAATACACCCTAATTCTAAATACAATTCTTTTTTTCTATTTGAATATGCTTTTAATTCTCTAATTTCTAATTCCTCCGGCCATCCGTCTGTAATATATCTTAGGACCCTACCTAAAATAGGATCTATTGCTGTTTCTCTTTTTATTTTTTTATAATCTAACAATAAAGCATCAGATGCAAAATGTAAATATGTTTGTTCCGGTAATATTTCTTTCTGTGTTCCTGCTTCATCTTTATGTGACTTGATTAATCTAGATAAAATATCCGCAGTGTTCTTGTCAGTACGAATGTACTCAATTTCAAAAGTATAAGCTGATAACTTAAGCGCCCAGCGTTGAAGTCGGTTCGTCGTAGTATTAGGAATACTCGCATGGGGGCCAAAAATACTAACCAATGGTTTATGGTCAGTACGGAGTATAAATTTGCGGCCATACAAGTACTGGTGAAACTTTTCTACCGCGAATATAATAGCCAGTGCTTCTTTTTGTATTTGACTGTAAGCTCGTTCGGCGGCTGTAAGCGATCGCGATGCATACGCTACGACTCGTTCAGCGCCCTCGCCGCTCGCGCCTGCCTCTCGTTGCGCGAGTACCGCGCCTATACCGTGCTCACTGGCGTCACAAGTTACTACTGATTCCATAGACATATCGAAGTGAACGAGTACTTCCGTGCTACAAAGAAATTCTTTTACCTGTTTGAACACGGTTTCGTGTTTTGCATTCCATTGCCAATGTTTGCCCTTTTTTAATAAATCGTAAAGTGGCGAGAGATAACTACTGAGGTTCTTAATGAATTTGCCATAAAAATTTACCATACCTAAAAAAGATTTAAGCTCTGACACATTTGTAGGGTGGGGCATAGACAGAATGGCTTTAATTTTTTCCGGATTAACCTTAATGCCCGATTCATCTATGATAAACCCTAGATATTTGACTGAACTCTTAAAGAACTCGCATTTATTTTTTTTTATTTTCAACCCGTTCCGTTCTAAAATATCAAACACTCTTTCTATACTATTCAGATGTTTTTCAAAACTCGTACTTTTTATCAAAATATCATCATAAAAAACTATCACGTCTGGTATATTTTAAAAAAGGCTAGTCATGAGCTTCTGGAAGACTCCAGGGCTTGAAGATAAGCCATAGACCAATCTCCGGTAGGAGAACAGGCCTCTATGGGTATTAATAACTGTGTATTTCTGCGAGTCTTTATCTAGCTCTAATTGATTATAAGCCTGGGAAAGGTCTAACTTGGTAAAATATATGTTACCTTTTAATTCGCTAAATAAGTCATCGATCCTTGGAACTGGATATCTATCGACTAATAATACACGATTAAGCGAAATTTTATAATCGGCACACAATCGCAACCCCCCGTCAGGTTTACTCACCACTACCAGCGGAGTGGCCCAGTCGGACCGATCAACCGGCTCGATGATGCCCGCGCGCAGCATGGCATCCAGCTCCGCGTCCACTCGCCCCTTTAACGCGTACGGCAGCGGCCGCGCACGACAAAATATGGGTTGTGCGCCCTCTCTCACACATAGCTGCACGGTACCGCCCGTGTACCTTCCCAATGTGTCGTCGAATAACGCCTTATGCCTGTAAATAATTTTATTTATTATTGATTTATTTTCTACAATGTTTGACAAATTATGTACACTCACTTTTGGTATATCTATATTTAATTCTGAAAGCCATTGTCGTCCTAATAGACTGGTCGATCCCTTATCAATAACATACAAATCTAATGTTCGAATAATATTATTATATTGGACGACTGTTTTATAACCTAAAGGACGTATCGTCGATCCATCGTAAAAATTTAATTTTAACTTGCACGAATTTAACACAATTTCACTAAATTGTTCTTTATAAGTGTTCTTACTTATACAAGACAAAGCAGACCCTGTGTCGATTTCCATCTTTAATGGTTGATTTTCGATTAACACATCAATACACACCGGCTTATACTTTGTCAATGACATCTGGTATATTGGTTCTTCGTCCGAAGATCCACACTCCTCGCTACTGCCGCGGTTGCGGTCCTGTTCATCCGGACCGCCATTGCTGCGGCTGCCAGCAAGCTCGGTGCGGTCGCTGTGTGACTCATGCGCCCAGTAAGCACCCGTGCGAGCCATACGCGCATTCCCCGCGCGTTTACCGCCGCCGTCTCGCTTCCCGCGGCCCTCGCAGCTGTTACCCACGAGGCCGCCGCCGCCGGCTCGGGCGTTGCGATTCTTATTATAGTTGTAAACAACTTCACTGTTTCCGTCTCCCCGTCCTTGTTCCGCACGTTTAACTTTCATATTTTTCTTCGGACATACTCTTCTTAGATGCCCTTTTGTATGACAAATACTACATTCAAAATTTTTATATTTACAGTGATTTGTTGTATGATATCTATTTCCGCACGCGAAACATACATCTATATGTAATTGATTCAAGTTTTCGGTCATTGTGTTTCTACTATCAACCTCAACGGCATTCGCATCTCGTTCCGCTGCCTCGAGCGAATTCGCCATTGTTACCGCCTTTTTGTAGTCTAATTTTTCCTTGGCGAATAATTTTTGACGAATGCTTTCATTACGTAAACCACATACTAATTGGTCTCTGAGGTTTTCTTCAAGCGTACTATTAAATTCACAATATCTCGAAAGTTTTTTTAATTCCGCCACATAATCCGCGATAGATTCACCTGCTAGTTGACGTCGTTGTCGGAACTTGTATCTTTCAGCCAAAATCGAAGGCTTGGGCTGTAGATGTTCCCGTAGGAGATCGACTGCTTCTTTATATTTCAATGATGACGGCTTCCTAGGGCTAGCCAACGTGTCCAGCAACTCGTATGTACTTTCACCCATAATGGCTATTAATGTCGCCAGTTTCACTTCTTCCTTTATCGAATTCGCCAAAAGATACATCTCGACACGTTCAATGTAGGCTGTCCAGTTCCCACACTTCATATCAAACTCACGCACTTGTCCGACCGACATTTTGAATTTTAATTTTACTCGTCGCAACTAGTAAATAAAAGACGTGCTCTTGGATACCGATTTATTGGGAGACTGACGTATTGCCGTAATAACCAATTACCCACTTATATGCTAACAAATATATAACACTATTAAACGAAATGCCGCCCGTTTTAGAGGAAACATAAAAATCAAAGAAATATATACACTATTAAAATAATAGCATTGATATACCTATTAATTGTGTTGTGTGGTGTTTCAATTAAATATCAATTGCCTTCTATTTTTTGTTGATTAGTTTCAAAAATGCACCACGTTAAGTCGCGATCATAGCTATTATATAATATTAGTGAGTTATAATATTGCACAGAAACAACTCGTTGACGATTTTTTTATTGTAAGAAATGAAATATGTGTAGAAAAAGATAATATGTATTTTAAAAAATACACCTCAATGGAATGTGCATACGCGGTAAGTAAATTAATTGTACCTGGCAATACTACGTTACAAGATGGCGGATTTAGTTCTATATTTGGCCACCGGGTCAGATAAGTTTGTAGCACTGTACTGTAATAAATGATATGCAAACGGCAGTGGTTCAAATACTAGGGAATTATAATATGAGGGAAAATTGCCCATTAAATAAATTTCTATTAGTAAAGGTTTTCCCTAATAGATATTATATATATTATTTTGTATTTTAAATGCTGCTTCTGAGTCAAATGCCTGCAATATCGCTCGTTAGAATAAACAGTGTTCCTAATATTTTTCTTTTCGGAAATTTTTATTATCATAAAATTAAAAATAAATATTTCTGTGTATGATCTCGGAAATAAATAACAATTTGTAACAAAAGCTAAGGTTTCCCGATTAAATGTATGTATCCATTTATATATTTTAGCTGCATCTCTCGTCCATTTACAATGCATGGTAAGTCGTCAGCCCAAATATCAAACTCATGTAACCAAATAGTACTTACGAGCTTGCGATATCTTTGAAATAAATAACACTTATCATTGCAAAATAACTGTTTTGTTATATATTTTATTAAATATTTAACAGTAATTTATCACACGTATTATTGAATACTAAAATAAAACAAACATTGGATAAGAAAACCGAGTTCTGCCTTTATATTATGAACGGAAAAAAGCTATAATTCAACCACGTTTTATCAATATTAAAATAAACATAAATCCAGTGTTTTGTGTTGTTTACGGTTTCAGAGAATTTTAAAACTGTATCTCCATTCGAGTTCAAATAAATAAAATGCTTCTATAACTAAACAACAAATTCATATGCAGTAATTGGCTTGTACTTGGCTTGTTTGATATTTATTACCTTAGTTAAACAAGCAACTATTAAGTTATCCTTAAATCATCATGAAATATTCCGAAGTCAATGTGCCATATAGATTTGCATGAATGAGTGTACTTAATATTAATAATAAACATGTTACTAAAATAATATTTCAAAAAACTAAATTATTGTCGTGCGTAATCAGTAAAATATTAATTATGGGTATTTGAAGTTGTATTATAGTGAGCTTTGAGATGTTATTATGGATTTTAATAATTTGTTAATAATTAATCAGAATATTTCATGTTGGTAGGCGATTTTAAAGTGAGAAAATATTTTGAGAATTCAATTATTGTCTGTATTTCAGGAGAATATTTTCGATATAATTAGTGTTGTGCTGTGAAAACAGAGGTATATTTAATCATAAATTTGTCAGAGGGGAATTGACTGAAGAAGAACATCCGTTGATATTAGGCGTATCGAAATAGTGTTGGAAAATATAATGTAAATAGAGCAGTAATATTACAAAGACAATTTGTATTTTTTTTTTCTTAAACAGGCTACGATCAATGTTGCTTGACTTGGCGAGTTTGATTGTACTCACCCGCAGAAAGTTGTCGTTGAAGATTGTCATTATTTGTATTAAATTTTATGTTAGAAGTATCTATACTTAATAATAAAATGGATGATAAGCGGAATCGCGATCCTGGGGCCCTACCGGTTAAGATGAGATGATTGCCATCAGATATTTTGAGTACGAAAATCAAACTTTAACTTAGATTTATGGTGTAAGGGGTTCATCACCATTATTGAACCAAAGCCAACTTCACCTGCACGCGGTGCACCCTGCTAACTGACAAACGAAGCTCTGGCGAAAAGAGAGGTAGGAAGCGTAATTGTAAGCTACCCGACTGGGGAATGTACCTCCACCGTACAGAATACCGCAGCCAAATAACAATTACCTTGAGGGTTGTTGTGTTCCTGCGATTGAGTGAGGTCACCAGAAAGATAGGAGATGCTGCGTTGGCAGCGGGGGTGGCGGCGCGTGAGCAATATTTTATGTTGTGAGCGTTAATATGGCTACGTTAACCGTTTCACATCAAGCGGGCCGTATGCATGTCTACCGCCCGACGAAGTATTAAAAAAAATAAAAAATATGGTACGTGTGTTTAGCCTAGGTAGCAGTAATCCTGGAGCTGTACCAACTAAGCTGAAGATGTTTGTCAATAACTTAAAATTAAGATCTTTTTTCGGATCAAATATTCGATGGTAATCGGCTTCAGAGTCGGCGGTAGGTAGCTGATGCCGATTCCAATAGATAATTTTGATTCCAAAAGTAGGGCTTAGGTTAAAGTTATGATAAACATCTTCAGCTTAGTCGGTAGAGCGCTAGGGTTTCTATCTACTTACCATATTAATCTAACCTGCCCCCCTAGCCAAGTGTAATTCGTAGCGTAACGAACGTTAGATAGATCACGTGACATTTGTCAAAATCAAACATTTAGTATGAGAATTGACAAATGTCACGTGATCTATCTAACGTTCGTTACGCTACGAATTACACTTGGCTAGGGAGGCTGAAGTTTTATTTTCGCAAAAAAAAAATCCGTTGGTAATCGGCTTCAGTTTCGGCGGTAGCGCCCCTGGGGGGCTAGCCAAATGGCAGTTGGCGAAGTAGAAAAGCGTAGCGATCGCTAATTTGAACTGTGGAGCCCATACTAAAATGTTCGATTTGATAAATGTCACGTGATCTAACTAACGTTCGTTACGCTACGAATTACACTTGGCTAGGGGGGCTTATCAGTAAGGGAACGACTAAAAAAATACTATATTTATAAAAGAGAGTTCAAATGTTATTATTTACTGTTAATATTTAAATAACTTTTGTTACTATTTCATACTAGGAACCATATACCGCCGATGCAATGTTTATTCAATTAGATTTTTTTTGTTAGATATTTCACACGATGATACTGTTACTTCAACCATAATATTAGTAGTAACAGGTAACGATATGTTCTTCTTCATATTATAAATAATATCAATTCTCCATCATGGCGTTGAATGTCTTCCTGCAGCTCTATACACTGACTATTGTAGAAAATTTATTTGTTAGGCTAAAAATGTGATAAGTTAATAATAAAAATGTATAATGAAGCGAAATATATTTTAAATTAGATTACTTTATGTGCTATTGTATAGACAAATTATTATGTATATTGTATAATAGATACATAGATAACTCGTATTAGGTCAAATCCGTTACTAAAATATTATGTTATTAATCGCTTGTTTGCATATTTATTATTTTGTATTAATAGTAATCAATGTATTCGAATATTCTTATTTTAATTATAAGTATTCTTTATGATTTAAGTGTAATTTATTATTAAATAACATAGTAATTGTAATTTTATTTTAATAAATGAAAACTATATGTAATAAAAAAAACAATATATATATATCAGTACCTTACTGATACATAATTGAATTTCGTATTTTTATTTTATGTACAAAGCAAGCGATTAGTATCATTAAAATATTTCAATAAAATCCTCTGGCCATTTTTAAATTAAAATATTCGGTAATATGGTCAAACAATGTAAATGACGAAATAAAAAGGCTTGATGAAGAGATTGTTTTATTTAAAAAAAACCATAGTATTTAAGTAGTAGCATGGAGTTTTGTCACATGATGTAGCATAAACTACATCATGTGCCAAAACTCCATACGGCCCGCGTCATGTAGAACGGTTACTTGATGCTAAATAATATGTGTACCTCCCGAGCTTTTCCCAAGAGTCTACAGCATGGGTTTCTTCAAGAAAGGCGTGACGAGGTTTTCACAGAATCACGTGCTGGTGAGGTTGGCTTTGGCTTACAATGTGATGGTAATAGATTTAAATTGTATGGAAAATAATTAAAGATGATTGAAATGTTTTCACCGTAACATTATATAAAATACAGTGTCCAGTACCATCAACCAATCATCCGATCGATTGTTAATCGATGAATCGACCATCGAACAAGCAGCGCCGGAGAAGCATGACAAGATAACCAACGAGTTATACCAATCGAAGATCTGTGGCATTCTTTGAAGATCGCTCAGTTTGTGGTAACGAACTGACCGATCGACATTAACCGATCCGGAGCCCTATGCTGAAGCAGAAGCCGATTCCGATTGAATATTTTGATTCTAAAAATAAGTCAGATTGAATTGAATGACAAATATATTCAGCTTAGTCGGTAAAGCTGTAGGGTTTCTATCAGCTAAGCTTAACACAATTACCACCAATCTAAGCTCAAGTTTGATTTTCGCAATCAAAAGATCTGATGGGAATTAAATTCGGCTTCGGCGGTAGGGCCCTCGTTCTACCCATCGATCAGTCATTGATAAGTATTCGATCGATGACCGACCGATCGGTGTACTTTGACTTTGGTTGACGCATAAATCGTCAACCAAAGTCAACGTAATACACAATGTGGTAATTACACAAGTTGATACCTACAAGTATTATTTGAAATTACAGTCCTGGATACCGTGTGGACGCCATCGGCAAAAAGAGTCGCCCAACTTGGGAAGTAAGTATTTTTCAGGAGTTTCCTCAGGGAATAATCTCTAAATGGTCGTTGTGTTCATGCAAGTGAGTGAGGCCACCAGGTAGACCACAACAGTCATAACGATTCTATGCTGGTCTTAACCCTGAGTTGGTTTACAAACTATTCGTCTTTCTGCTCGGTTCGGGTCGGTATGTATGTGATGAGTATTTGGTACAGTATTCTAGCCGAATAGATTTTAATTATGTTTTTTTATTTTTTACTAACATAGCTTTCATCGATCTTCATCGATTCATGATCATAGCATCATGGACTATAGTCTGAATTAACAATTATTATTATTATTATTATATGAGAGGGACAAACATGCATGTTGAAAAGCAATCACCACCGCACATGGAGATCAGCAACATCAAGGGGTAGCCAATCCGTCGCCAGCCTATACCACTTTCTTTCTTTCTTTCTGGTGACCTCAGGCACTCGCAGGAACACAACAACCCTCAAGGGAATTGTTATTTGTCTACGGTATTCTGTGAAGTGGTGGTACTTCCCCAGTCGGGCAGGTTAAAAATACGCTATGTCTTATCTCTCTTTCCGCCAGAACCTCATTTGTCAGTCAGCAAGATGCACTTTAATGCAAAGATGTTGATGACTTCTTACACCCCAAACTTTGTTATGTGAAGCGACCTCACAGAATACCGCAGCCAGATAACAATTCCTTTGAGGGTTGTTGTGTTCCTGCGAGTGAGTGAGATCACCAGAAAGAAAGGAAGCAGTATAGGATGACAACGGATCGGCGACTCCTTGGTGTTGCTGATCAGGTGACCCACATGCTCGTTTGCTCCCCTCATAACATAGTCTTGTCCTATGTGATAAAAAAAAACTTGTCTAAAGATGCATAAACTAATTTACCAAAAGCATGTCAATTCTGTTAGTGTAACTCAGATACGTATCATAAGTATTGATCCGAAAAGGCTATGAATAATTCAAACACTTCTCACTGACTTGTTATCGCTCATAATTCGATGTGGGGCCTCCCAATAATAACATTTTGGCTTATTCGTATATCAATAAATTTTATTTCACGAGATCGGGAAAATATTTTTTTCATAGACAGGCCTACTGTTTTTCTTTTATATTTCATTTTATTTTTATTAGGCAATATCTTTTGTGGGATTACTAATATGGAGCTCGAAGGCATTTTAGACTAAATAGTGATGTGCGATGCACGTATTTTGTTATGGTCGATGTAATATATTGTTAATTATTTATAATTATCGACCCTTGTCTCAATTCGAATTGTCATTAGATGACAGTCGTTAAAATAATAAATAAATAATAAATATTTCGGGACAATTTACACAGCGCCATCTAGTCCCAAATTAAGCGCAAAGCTTGTGTTATGGGTACTAGACAACTGATAAATGTACTTAAATACATTTTTTTTGTAAATATGTAAATACTTATAATACATAGAAAACACCCAGACCAAGACAACCAGATATGTTCATGCACACAAATGTTTGTCTTGTGCGGGAATCGAACCCGCGTCCTCGGATTCAAAGTGGCCACTGCTAACCGTTCGACCACCGAGCTCAAGTCAATTCAGTTGCCTTTAGGCGGCTTGAAAACACTGGCCTCCGGCAACTCGCAGTCGAGCAGCGTGGTCTATGCTCTAAATACCTTTGATCGAAGGTAGAGCCTTATCCCAGCGTGGGATGACTAAGGGTTGACGATGACCGACCCTTAATCCATATAATTTATTAAATTAAGCGTAACATATTTATCAAAGTATCGCAGTGTGAACGCAAACGTGTATCTAAAATTCTTTTTTCTTTTTTAGGGTTCCGAACCTCAAAAGGAAAAACGGAACCCTTATAAGATCACTTTGTTGTCCGTCTGTCTGTCTGTCTGTTTGTCTGTCTGTCAAGAATTTCTATGTCGAGAATGCGTGGAGGTATCAAGCTGAAATTTGAACTGTATGCTCAGGTTTACGGTCCCATGAAGTTAAAAAAAAATCAAACTGCTAAGTTTACGTAGAAAAAAGTTACGGCCGTTTATTCAGCAAAAAACGCATATTTCGACACACTCAAGGGAATCAAAACCTATAGGGTACTTCCCGTTGACCTAGAACTATGAAATTTGGCAAGTAATATCGTTATAGACTACAAGTACAGGAATAAATCTCAAAACTATACATTTGTAAATAGATCTTAAAAAATAGGGGGTCTATATTTTTATAGGGTGTCTAAATTTCAAATTGAAACTACTAGTTCAAATGGGGTATCATATGAAAGGGCTTGATGTACACATTGCAAAATATATTTTATTTATTTTTTTCGACGCATTATTTCTTATTTATAATGAAAAATATCAAATTTAATAATGATAATACGTACCTACGGAACCCTCGGTGGGCGAGTCCGACTCGCACTTGTCCAGTTTTTTTTTTTTATATTATTTCATTTATTTATTTGATATTGTAATGTAATTTTAATTTAAATCATTTTTTTTGTACGGTTTTTTCGTCAAATGATGATTTTATATCGGTGTGTGCCTGAAAATAAAGACATATTATTATTTATTATTATACCTATTATTCTCTTTATTTCAACAAATCTCTCATCTTATTACATTTTTAAATATATCGATATAAAAAAATAAACAAATAGGTACATTTAAAAATATAAAAAAACAGGGGCACCCGCCGGTAGTGGAGCGAAGACCCAAACTACCGGTGGTTAGGGCTCCAGAGTGAGGAATCTCCTCACAATGCGCGCCGTGTCCAGAAGAACCGCCTTCTGTATCCGGCTCTTGACCCAACCACCAAGCGAGAGCCTCTCGAGGTGACGGTCGAGACTCTTCGCTATAAGACCGTTTACTGATACAACTATCGGAACAATAATCGTTGAGTCCACATGCCACATGGCGGTAACCTCGTGTGCCAAGTCCAAGTACTTTGAAAGTTTCTCTTTCTCGGCCTTAACGAGGTTATCGACATGGGGAATGGTAACATCAACGAGAATTGCACGCCTTCTCTCTCGGTCTACTACCACGATATCAGGTCTATTGGCAATAATAGTCCTGTCTGTGATAATAGACCGATCCCAGTAGAGCGTGACATTACCATTCTCGAGAACTGGTGCTGGTGCATACTTATTAATTATATTATTATTATATTATTATTATTAAAGGAGCAAATTTCCTATAATAATATGTAGAAAAACAATTATAATAAAAAGTTGAAAGAACTCCCGACACAAAAAAAACTCCAGTCCATCGTAAGGCTCGGGATCCGAAATAAAAAACCGAAGTTTCGGGCGAAAGTTCAGAATTCTTCAGATATGAGTTTTATCCACTGTGGTCGGTGGATACGGACTTTTCAATCGGCACTTCCTTGTTTATTGTCTATTTTTTGTTGTATTATTAAATAATAATGTATTACTTGACATTATTTATATTAATGACACTATGAATATCTAACTTCATTAGTACTTTCAGCCGAACCTTCGGATTTATGTTTCGGAATAGGCTCACTGACAATTAATTCAATACAACTGATTAATTACCATTTAACCAACACTAAACATACATAGGTATATTTAATTTAAATAAAACTAAACTGCTCGAACCCAATGGTATTGTACGGGATGATAGTAAAAGACCGGACAGTATGACTTTGGTACCTTGGAAGATGGGACGGCAGTTGGTTTGGGACGCCACTTGTGCTGACACTCTTGCACCGTCTCATCTTCCCAGGACACAAAATAGGGCTGAGCGACGGCTGAATCTGCCGAATGCCTCAATAGGCGCAAATATAGTAATCTCGATAGCGGGTATATATTTGAGCCTTTTGGGGTAGAAACGTTGGGGCCATGGGGGCCGAGCGTCAAAAAAAATATTAAAGAACTTTCGTCGCGTCTGGTCGAAATGCTGGCTTCTACTTTGCACAAAAAATTAGCGTTGCGATCCAACAAGGCAACGGGGCCAGCAAATTGGGAACTTTGCCTACGGGCAGCGGTTTATTCGATTAGTTTTACTTTTAGTGTTTATTTATAATATATAATTAGTTTTAATTTAAATTTATTTATTTTTAATTATGTAATTAATAATTATTATTGATTTATTTATTTATTTATTTAAAATCTTTATTGACCACAAATTATTAATAAGGGTACAAAAGGCGGACTTAATGCTAAAAGCATTCTCTACCAGTCAACCTTCGGGACAAGCAGAAAATCACGAATGCGGTTCTGAAGAATCGAAACAAAATCAGATTTAACTACTAAAATATAATACTACAACTAATAAAATAGAATTAATAATTGCTACAGAAAATATTATAAACATACATATCATAATTATATATTTAATAAACATACATATACATACATAGAAATACATAAATTCAGCGATGATGATGAGGATGATGATGATGAGTCAGTGCTTAGTTAGACCGTCTAAAAGATATGCATGGGTTTTCTTTTTGAAATTAAATTTGCCCGAAATTGCCCTAACAGACTCAGGTAGCGCGTTCCAGAGGCGTGAAGCTTGTAATGTGAAGGAGTCAGACATAAAACCAGAGTGGTAGAGTGGAATAGAAAGTAGACGTGTATTGTCAGAACGTAGTTGGAGACTATGAGAATCACAAAGATACTGGAATTTGCATTTTAAGTAATCTGGACTTAGGGGATTGGTTAAAATTGAGTGAAGTACACAAAGCAATCTTTGCTGCCTGCGCTGACGAATAGGAAGCCATTTAAGTTGAGACCGGTATGAAGAGATATGGTCAAATTTTCGAAGGCAAAAGATGAAACGAATAGCGTTGTTGATGAGCCGGTCCAACTTATTAAGAAGATCTACATTTAGGTCCGGATAACAGACATCAGCATAATCAATGATTGGTAGAATTAGTGAAATAACGAGAGTGACCTTAGTGCTAAATGGAAGAAAAATTCTAAACCGATTGAGGGATCTTAATGCCGATATGACTGCACGACTCACTTCAGTTATTTGCGGTTTCCAGCTCAGAGTGGAGTCGATATGGAGACCAAGGTTTTTAACGCTACGACTGAATGGAATAACAGAGTTATCAAACATGACAGGCGACACAGAACTGAAATCAATCCTGGCAATCTGTCTAGAGCTGCCCACCACTAAAGCTTGACATTTAGCTGGGTTGACGGGTATACCAAAATCCTTCGACCAAGAACTAATGTTGCCAAGATTAACATTTAAGTTCGCGATTGCAGTATTTATATTAGCTGTATTGCAGTATTTATATTGCAGTATTTATATTATTGATGTCAATTAAGTATAATTTAATTCACATGTATGAAATTAAAATTTAAATAGATAATAAAAATAAAGTTTACAGGAAAATGTATAATGTGTAATGCTGTATATTGATTCCAAGTGTAAAACATCAGGTGTACTGCCAAATAGGGATGGGCGTTGAATGAACGAACCGTTTTTTTAGACTGTTTTTTGTGCGTGAACGTTTAAACTAGTTTACAGTTCACAGATAAACTAGTTTATTCGTCGACTGGTTGATGAGTCCGTTGCGTCGCGTCTCGTCTCGTTTAGTGACTTGACAAATGAGATTTTCGTTCGTTTACGTTTACCAATCGTTTATGTCAAGAAATAGTCTTTATCGATGACGACGTAAACTAGTCGAAAATTAGACTGTTTTTATTGCATAGCTTTTATCGCGGGCTTTGAGCGCGGCGACCGAATGAAGAAATTCCGCAACCGCAACCAAAACCAAAACCAAAACCAAAACCAAAACCAAAACCAAAACCAAAACCAAAACCAAAACCAAAACCAAAACCAAAACTAAAACTAAAACTAAAACCAAAACCAAAACCAAACAAACAAACAAACAAAAAAATCGTCGACGACCCACCCACCACGTCGACGACGTAAACTAGTCGAAATTAGACTGTTTTTTTTTAACTAGTTCATCGTCGACGGTAAACGGTCTCGTTGCGTCGACTGTAAAATCGTCGACGACACCCACCACTAGTCGACGACGTAAACTAGTCGAAAATTAGACTGTTTATTTTTAAACTAGTTCATCGTCGACGGTAAACGGTCTCGTTGCGTCGACTGTCTAATCGTCGACGACCCATCCACTACTAGTCGACGACGTAAACCAGTCGAAAATTAGACTGTTTTTTAAACCAGTTTATCGTTGTGGATAAACGGTCTCGTTTCGTTGACGGCAAACCCGTCGACGACACATCCCTACTGCCAAAGCTGAAGCCTACTACCATTAGATTTTTTGATCGCGAGAATGAAACTTCATCGTAGGTTGATGGTATTATTGTATTAAGCTTAGCTGGTACTACCCTAGAGCTCTACCGACGTAGCTGAACATGTTTGTCATTTGTTTTAACCTAAGACCTATTTTTTAAATCAAGATATTCATACATCGAAGTACCTAATAAAATTGGGAAAAAGTGGTGACTCTGAAATTGAAAATGATCAGCTCTTTATCCCGGAGGATCAACATCTACCTCAGCAAGTGTTCAATTGAACCATAACTTTACTATGCTTATGGGATAGATAGGGATGTACCCAAAATAATTCACTACAGATAGAAAAAAAGTTTGAAATATCAATTATCGATCAGGCTTCCCCAACCCGTCTGGCCAGAGTGGGGAGGGTAGGTCAAATCCTCCTTCCGTCTAGGACGGACGAGAGAGGGTCGTGGTCATGTAGTGGATTGCCCCTCAGTTTTTCTCAGTTCGCTGTAATTGTATAGTAATTAAAATGAAGTCAATATTGTCCTGCTCGTTTGCCCCCCCCCCCCCCCCCTCTCTTATTTTTGCCCTTTTTATTATGAAAATGTATCAGGTAAACCTCTCTCTATCACCTGGTATAAGCTTCGAGAAAGCTCCACTAACACCCTGTATAAAAAAAAAAAAAATATCGTTCATCTTTTTCACAAAGTTCAACACCTACACAGTCCACTGGGAACAATATATAAAAGATTAAAAACACGGCGTTATATAATATACATTAATAATTTTGAGGATAAAAGGAAACAAACTTTCGTAGCAAAGTGCCTACAGATGATCTGCAAGCAAATTAAGAGGCAACTTCGTTGATTAAGGTTTCGATAATTTACAAAATAGGAAACCTGCAAAAATATCTTTAGACGCAGCTGTGTTTACAACTTAAGCTGTATTTATTACACAACTGTACGTACAGACCAGCTTCACAGCATAAGTAAGAATACCAGTACGTACCAGTTTCATCACAAATTTGACTGCTGGAAAGTGAATGTAAATGTCGCAGGGTAATAATGAATTAGATGTTTTTTTTTCAGCTAGAAGTACTTGAGCTTTCCAGGAGTAGAATTTTTGAATAGAACAAAAATCAAGTATAGGTTCAGTAGGAAACACGATTTGCACTCCGTGAGTGCCGGCAGAAGTAAAAACTTGAACATTAACGTTGTGCATTTTTGAATATTTTGGAAAGGATAAAGAATAATTTCGCACGAATTGTTTTATTTATCAGTATCAAAGTACTATCATTTACGTGGTAAAATACAATATTCATTTATTGTATTTGTCGGCGCCACGTGTTATTGAGTGACGTCAGATCGCCTCAGCACGTGCGCATGACGAGTTGTTTGTCGACCGATCCATGAATCAGGCGATGTGCGAGTGGGGAGGACGGCCGAGGCGGCTTTATAAGGCAACGCGCGGCGTTCTCGATTCTTTCTTGCCGCGACCGCTCTACTGTTCGCATGTTTAAATGTGATACTGATCACACCTGAATCATTGATTTATTTAATTAATGAAGTTATTATGTTGATTTGATTTTTCTTCGTTATATTCGGTACACATTTGGTAATAAAAATAATACTAAATTGTCAACGCCTTTGCTCTGATGGAAAATATTACCGAGTAAGATAAATCGTCACCTATCGTGCGTGGATCTTGAACTCCCGCCGAAATCAGAAGTAGGGATATCCACAACGCTCCCGCGTTTGGGATCCTGACGGAAGCTCAATCTGATCGGACTATTTCCGATGCAACACACATTCATTGACACGACAACTGCAAGCGAACACTACTACTAATGATTTTTTTTCTCGGCAATGCTGTCATGGGCTGCATAGACAACGAGCAGTCGCGCCTGCGGCTGTTGTCAGACGGGTGTTCCACAATGCCTGACTTAATATCGGTAACAGCAGCAATAAGATCGCGAGAGCCCCGTTTGGGTGAACCTCCAGCGAGGCGATTGAGGTTAAGAGCGAATGGAGATGTCGCGGTCTGTTGTAGGCGTTGAAGGAATTTTCACATTCGGTTTAACTGTCCACAAAACAAAGGTAATGAGGGTGATCCGAGGCCTGCGTCTGGGGACTCGACCACAAAGCCAATCGAACTACCGGGATTTGTCCACACCGATGCCTGTCAGGGTTGGCAGCGGCAGATACACTGCATTGTTTGACAGCAGCGCGAACCGCTCACTGATGGAACGTTCGGTTAGCCGTTCCTTGGGTGGGCGTGAAGACACACTCTTTTGCTCAAAAGATTGGGGGATTAATGATGTTCATATGAAAGTCGCGTTGTAGAGAATTGTGAGGTGCCTTGCGATGTCCTCATTGGATCGGATCTGGTAGGGGTGCCTGCCTGGCCTGTTTGTAGTGGTTGCGAGTAGCGGCACAAGCCTTGTGAGAGAGCAGACCATGTTGGCGGTGACGACGGACGATGGGGACATCTTCGGCAGTTTGGACACCGATTTGAGGGAGTCGGGGCGGAGTGAGTTGAGGGCCTTATTGATTGAATACAGGGAATCTTTGTGACGGGTGTACCAAAAACTGGGGTTTTGACTTGAACCATGGATATCCGGTTGAGAGACCCGAGGTTATTCGTGCTTGTTTCGCATGGACCATACCGGGTGGCGCCCGTGGAGCGCCGGAGGTTGAGGTCCATCATTGAGGAACTTCTGAACAATGGCATCGTACGTGAAAGTGCTTCGGAATTCGCGAGTCTCGTATTGCTGGTGAGGGCAAGGAATGGCGAGGACAGTGTGTGCGCCGATTGCATTCGACGGGCAGCGATGGCAGCACTCCAACCACTCCTGGATGATGTCCTCGTGTACGTAGACAGTGTCTTGATGAAGTGTGGGACGGTTTCTGAGGGCTTACTTTTTTATTTTACTTAGATTTTTATTAGAATTACTTTACTTAGATGCTCGACCGGGTTTTGGTGGCCTGAAGGGAGTGCTCCTTCTTCAGGGATTCCATCGAGTATCTTGATTAGAGATGGGCGTTGAATGAACGAACCGTTTTGTTAAACTGCTTTTGTGTTTTTTGTGCGTAAACGATTAAATTGGTTTACAGTTCACAGATAAACTAGTTTATTCTTCGACTGGTTGATGAGTCTGTTCTAGTGACTTGTGTCTCGTCTAGTGACTTGACAAACGAGATTTTCATTCGTTTACGTTTACCAATCGTTTATGTGAAGAAATAGTCTTATCGACGACGACGTAAACTAGTCGAAAATTAGACTGTTTTCTGTTTTTTTTTTTTAAACTAGTTCCTCGTCGACGTCTCATTGCGTCGACTAAAATCGTCGACGACCCACCACTAATCTTGATGGTTTAATTTCAGATAGTACTGTCAAGCCGAGTGGACGTGTGGGGTTGAGGCTTTGTAGGAATCGCGGGTACCTTGCAGTGCAAAGTAGATCGGGTTCTGCAGATTGGTTGGCTGTTTCCGGCGATTCATACCATCTTTTACGGAGCACATGATTCCATTCTGTAATTTGGCTAAGATGGGGCGCATCATTCGAATGGACACCGGCTTGTGACGGCGCTCGACTTGACATCGTTCGGTGTCTGTCGACGCAGGCGATGCTCGATATTTTTCAGGAGGGGCTGCAAACGAAACTCCATGCAAGCGTCAGTGGTACGAGTTTGAGAGCTGTTCTGGTGCAGATTGAACAGGGCGAGCAACATGCCGTGGCCTGCATAATCCGGCGAACTGCAGGGCCTGAGGGTTTCTGTTGTTTTTACAGGCTAGAAACGCTTGCCGTGGTTCGTGCTATTAAAACACTTCGGACAGTGCTTGTATGGGAGATCATTTTGTTGTGGTGACTGACTGCAATGCCTTCAAGACATCGGCCCGCGAGCACGGGCTCCTGCTATGAATCCGCAGATGGTGGTCATTCTTGCAACATTATGACTTCAGGGCTGTAGAGTGAGCGTGCCTCAATTTTTCGGTTTTTTTTTTTTTTAGAATCGAAAGCCACAGTTTGTCGGTTCAACAAGGGCGACATCGCTTTGTCTAAGGCGAGTCCGAGAAGTCAGGTCGGTCTAGATTTGAAGCGTCCCGACGCTTGCGAAGTTTAGAAAGTACTGCCAGGTGACCGGTACCAAGTTAAGAAAATAACTGGCAGAGGAAGACCAACAAGGTATCCCATGATCAACTCAGATTAGCACCGAATCCAGGTAAAAATCGTACTGTAGGAAACGTGTCGGCGGTAAGACTTGTAGATGTAGCAGTGGGACTGATTCCCGGGAAACCCGCTGATGCAGCATGTACAAGCAATCCGAGCGCGACATACAATACTGCGATGGAGGTGTGACTGTTTTTGCTATGATTATAATATGAATAGGTTTGTATGCTTCAAAATGATTTTATGGTTGGTGATAGGTCGAGGACAGGGGCCTCCTTATCTGACAAGCAATTTTGAGTTAGACTGGTTGAGGACAGGGGCCTCCCAGAATTTTGTTGTTTGGCATGATAGGTCGAGGACAGGGGCCTCCCTATCTGACAAGCAATTTTGAGTTAGACTGGTTGAGGACAGGGGCCTCCCAGAACTTAGCTGTTTGGTCTGATAGGTCGGAGGACAGGGGCCTCCCTATCTGACAAGCAGTTTTGAGTTAGACTGGTTGAGGGCAGGGGCCTCCCAGAATTTTGTTGTTTGGCATGATAGGTCGGAGGACAGGGGCCTCCCTATCTGACAAACAATTTCTGAGTTAGACTGGTCGAGGACAGGGGCCTCCCACACTATGTCATAGGAGTTATATTGAACTCGTTTGGTATTAAGTGATTAGGTTGCCGCTGTGACAACTATTTTTTATCAGGTCGAGGGCGCCTGATGAGCAGAATGGCCGTGTCGGCGCCACGTGTTATTGAGTGACGTCAGATCGCCTCAGCACGTGCGCATGACGAGTTGTTTGTCGACCGATCCATGAATCAGGCGATGTGCGAGTGGGGAGGACGGCCGAGGCGGCTTTATAAGGCAACGCGCGGCGTTCTCGATTCTTTCTTGCCGCGACCGCTCTACTGTTCGCATGTTTAAATGTGATACTGATCACACCTGAATCATTGATTTATTTAATTTAATGAAGTTATTATGTTGATTTGATTTTTCTTCGTTATATTCGGTACACATTTGGTAATAAAAATAATACTAAATTGTCAACGCCTTTGCTCTGATGGAAAATATTACCGAGTAAGATAAATCGTCACCTATCGTGCGTGGATCTTGAACTCCCGCCGAAATATTTCTGTCGTACCCAAACATGACACGTTACATTAAAAATAAACAGTAGGCATACGTTTTCGCCGCGCGGTAGAAAGTGAGGGGGATATCACTTCCTCTCCTACGCAGCGCCGGCGGTCAAGGCGTCCCTCCGTCTTACAAATTTTCGATCAGGCCACGTATCCTGACGCGAGTTTAACATTTTTTAACCATCCCAAAAAGTGCACAACGGCGTTAAAGAAGTTTTCACTTCAAAAATCTACCAGACAACGCTATACTCTACCGCGGCGCCTCTTTCTACTTCTTTATTAGAATCTTGACAGAACGGTCGTAGTCGTATTGAGGGAGTTAGGGGGCTGTCATAGCCCGTATCAAGAGTTTTCGCCATCTTACCCGATACGAGGTACTCGTAGTATACCTACTCATGCAGATGCAGAAGGCAAGAGGAAACCAATGCAGTATTTTCCCAAGACAATCAATATGAAAGTATAGAATAAGGAAACACAATTGCCACCGCCTAAGCTGAAACGATTCAGGATTTATTGATTGAGAAAATCGAAGTTCACCTTAGATTCGCAATACTCGTGTTTAGCTTAACCAGTGGAGACTCTGAAGCACTTAACGACTGAGCTAAAAATGTTAGTCACCAATTTAAATTTAAATCCGATTTACGGAGTCAAAAAAATCAATGTGAATGGGCTTCCACTTCCACTTTTTGAATGCAAAAATAAAAGATCAGTTGAGATTGTTGGTTATGTGTTTAGTTTAACTGATATCTCGTTCTATCGCTTAAGCCGAAGATGTTTGTCATTAACTTTAACCAAAGATCTTCGGCTTAAGCGATAGAACTAGAGATACCAGTTAAACTAAACACATAACCAACAATCTCAGCTGATCTTTTATTTTTGCATTCAAAAAGTGGAAGTGGAAGCCCATTCACATTGATATTTTTGAAATCCTAATATTCTATCTAAATGGTCTATTTATATATGGTGTATACAAAATTATTTTAACGGAATCCTGGAATAAGCTCATTTGCATTTTTTTTTATGCTGACTTGACACAAATATCTTGTTTACGCATGCGTTATATCTTAATTCTTGCTACTATTATACGCCAAGCTCAATCACGCCAGCGCAGCGTGGCTAAAGATATCTCGATAAAATTTGCCACAAAGATAGAATATAGTCTGGAATAGTACAAAAAATATTTTTTATTAATTTTTGTACTATTCCATTTAGTAAATCCTATTCCAACGGCAACAAAGTTCTGTCTGGCGAATAGGACCCCTTTTGGAAAAAAAAATAACCAAAATCTTTGAGTAAATATCTCGTGTACATTTCGTGTCGTATAATCTGTGTACGTGATTTGAAGCGTACCATATTTGATCGCCTGATGCTTTAATACAGGGTACAAGTTGTGAAATAAACTCCCTGCCTAGAAAACTACAGAACTTCATACCCAGAATACTACAGAACGGGGTTATTCAAGAAATCATGACGATGTTTTCACATAGTCGGAAATATGTGAGCGATATTTTGGATGTTGCGAGATACTGATAGACTACCATGACTGCTACCATTAAGCTGTTCGTATGCTTGTTTGTCACCTAAATGATTAAAAAAAAACAAGGAAGCTTACTTAGTAATCGCTTTGATAAATTGTGAAATGTAACGTGAATGATAGACATGAAAGTGTATACGTCCATCACCCACGTTAGATTAATAAAGTTATTTTCTAGATGAGATAGAATGTTATTAATAGTAACAGAAATGTCTTTTTGTGTCTTAATAGTAACAGAAACTAAATTAAAAGATATGAAACTTTTACCTTTTAAGCAATTACTTATTCCAAGAAATAAATCACGAACTCATCTAGACACAATTCAAGTGAATTCTGAATATTAACCCTTTCGCTGGCAAGCACAATAAAAGGGAGAGATGATTCAGTCTCGGTGTATCTTCAATACCGCAGTAATGGCAGCTTTTAAACGAGTGACGACCTAATGTCGACGAGATAGGGCTCCAACGACGCCGTAAAATGCAACGCCTTGCCGATATTTGACTACGTAAAAATATAAAAACAAAATGAGCCTCAGTATTTGCCTGATTTTCACCAATGAATAACGAGCTTTACCAGCTACAAATAAAAACAATGTTGCTCCGGCGGTGTCAGACAGAAACGATTTTGCGGTAAACAAGAGAGTGTTTAACGGGTTAATGTGTTTTCAATTTGTGGTAAAAGATAGTTATTTGATTGTATTGAATGTAGAGGTTTGAGGGAGTAAGTAATGAGCCACTGTCTTAAGAGTCAAAGCCAATCTCGCCTGCACGTGGTGCACCCTATTGACAAGCAAGAGAGGTTCTGGCAAAAGAAAGGTAAGCATGTCGAACCCGACTTGGCAACTACTTCCACTTTACAGTAGACCGCAGCCAAACAACAATAACTTTAATGGTTGTTGTATTCCTGCGAGTGAGTGAGGTTACCAGGTGTAAGGAGATGCAGCGTAAAAACGGGGGAGGATGCGCGAATCATAAATTGAAATATTTTTTGTAATACAATCGTCTATACGTCAACCACTTTTACTTTACATCAGGAGGGCCGTATGCTTGTTTGGCACCCGGCATAAAATAAATAATATAGATCCAGTTGCTAACATGACATTGCCCTGTTTAGCTATCACGGTACAATAAGGAAAATTAACCCGTAATCTGTACGGTGTCACTCGGGAAGATAATAAAGTCTTTTTATTTTTATCACATCTATTCGAAAAGATCTAGTTTGTTCTACAGGGACTAAAATAACGTTTTTATCTGTATGGACAAAAAGTGATTTGAATTAGGAATGTGGATATTGTCAGTAAAAGTACCAATAACCAAAGAGATCAATTACGAACATTGTATGCACAATCACCGAAGCCTCTTTTAATGTTGTTTCCGTTATTCTACGCATTTCGCCGCTCCCCCGCCGCCCCGCCCGGCCCCGATGCAAACTTAGTGCGACCGCGCACTAGAAGCGATCACTGTTTTTCGATCGCGATGTGTACTCTGCGACGAACTGGAACCCGCCTCGCGGTAGGGTCCTCTCGGGGAACCCCCACCAGATCGTCGCAGACTACACGCCTTCTCCACTCTTTCTCCTCTAGCGTTCCTTTTGCGCTTTTAAAGCCATCGTGGCTAAAAGTAGATAGGCAGGCGGTTTTTATTTTTATTTTTTTATACTACGACGGGTGGCAGACAAGCATACGGCCCGCCTGATGTGAAGCGGTTGCCGTAGCCATATTAACGCTCGCAACATAAAATATCGGTGCACCGCGTGCTGGTGAAGTTGGCTTTAGTTCAAAGATGTTGATGAACCACTTACACCCCATAAGGTTTTAAGTCAGTTAAAGCCTGATTCGTCTGGTAGCAACCAGGCTGAGGGGGTGTCGAAGAGGATTTACCGCCTCCCTCCAGCACAGCGGGGGGGGTGCCACCGCGCACGTCCGGCGTCAAAAAAAAAAAAGAAGCGATCACGGCCCGGCCACGACCACGGCCACGACCAGACGTGTCGTCGGGGCTACGGTTCTTAATGCGGCCAGCCGTCAGGCTGGCTGACACACGGGTCGCTTTGCGGCCGTGGCGGCCAGTTGATGAGTTGAATATAAAAGATGTAAGTCAATAGAAGAGATGAACGTCGAGAAAATAGCTGTCATTGCTTATTTATATTCTACCGAACAGAAACGGAAGAAAAAACATTGGCGACATCCGATTTTTAAAACCTACCACTGTAGACGGGCGCGGGTCGGTTTTTTAAACGCGTGAGTTACGTTCTGTCTTTGTTCATAAAATTATTTACTTCAATTCGGATTTTATTTAGTTTTATAAAAAATGAGTATAACTTTCTCACGTAGTGAGAATGAAAGTATTATTGTTACATATTCATAGTTGCATTCACTTACTTTCTCATAGAGGGTGATAAAAAGTAGAATTTCCACCTCGGGAGCAATACTATTTTAAAGTTCAAACGACATACTTTCAAACAACGCTCTCGTCTTTTAAATAATTCTACGCTCCCTTAAACAATCTACTATTGCGTCACTCCCTTACTTCGGATACAATAATACTCTTATAAGTGATATAAGTTTAAAGCAACGTGGTCTACAGGCACATCGCACAGTGAGCGTTGGAGAGGGCTATGCTCGGGTTTTCTCGGAACCAAACTCAGAACCAAATTTATCGACATAGCCTTCAGAGTTTGCAAGCTGAAGTGGCAATGGGCGGTCACATCTGCCGAGTAAGTGATTGCAGATTGGGAAAGTATTAGAGTGGAGGCCGCGCGTAGGACGACAAAGTGTTGGACACCCGCCTTCTAGATGGTCCAATGACCTTAAGAAAGCGGCTGGATGCGGAACGCTGAGGATCGTATTTGGTGGAGATCATTGGGGAAGGCTTATATACAGCAGTGGGTAGATACAAGCTGATGATGATGATGATGAACGTGAGAAACGAAATGTTACGAAATGTCTCTGAAAGTACTGATGGCGTCAGAACTTTTTCACACATTTTTAAATTAAACATTCCCACAGCTATGAAAATGTCACAGAGTAACTGTGAGTATAAATTTCGTTTGAGTTACTTAAATTTACGTAGGTACCTAACTAAATGGGTAACTGTCATTTACTCGTAGGTCCTAGATTAATGATTTGTCTCTTGCTTGCTGATATTTACTAATATTAATCTTAGATCTAGGCACTATTCACAGATTATATAGATTCTACATTATATATTAGTATGTCGTGCAATAAGTTTTTATACCTAAAGGAACTCTGACAAATTGATCAGCGATTATCAATAGGATTGTGATAGTCGCTCGAGTGGTGGTCTTCTAGCGCAGCAGTCAGTAGACCACAACCATCACAACCTTACATACATGCCTTGTGAAAGAGCCGAATGTAGCTCATTCGGCTCTTTCACAAGGCATGTATGGCTTTATCTATTCTTCTCAAGTCAGATCGAAAATTAATTACTTGATTCGA
Organism: Hypsopygia costalis; assembly: GCA_937001555.2. NCBI lineage: Eukaryota > Metazoa > Arthropoda > Insecta > Lepidoptera > Pyralidae > Hypsopygia > Hypsopygia costalis. The sequence continues at coordinate 20,698,304 of OW443338.2, read as the reverse complement.
GTTACGTCAGTCATTGATGAATAAAAATCAGGCAGATGATTTCATCTTGCATTTCACATTACATTGCATCTCCCTGTTTTAAACCCCTAAGCATTTGCTTAGGGGTGTAAAACAGGGAGATGAAATGTCTCCGAAACTGTTCACAGTTAGGTACATTGCAATTTTCAAGTTTCTGGACTGGAAAGGATGGCATCAATATCAGTGGAGAGTATTATCACTTACATTTAGTTTGCTGATAACTTATTGGTCATGTCAGACCTCTATACAGTATCCCAACGGATGGGTCTTAAAATTAATAAAAAGAAAATGAAGATTATTTGAAATGCCCATGTACCATGCATGCATGCACCTAAACCAGTCGCAGTTGGAAATTTTGTTCTCAAACTTGTTAAAAAATAGGTCTACTTGGCACAACATGTCCAACAAGATAGATCCAACTTTGACTAACTATCCGATTAGGGACGACAAAAAGTGGTCCTAGTTAAACCCACTAAACATTATTAGAGCAGTATTAGCCGAACTAAAATTAATATTTCTCCATTAGTATTTTTCATTAAAATTTGATTAAAACAAATAATCTGTTTATTTGTTTTAATCAAATTTTAATGAAAAATACTAATGTATAATTCATAATAAACAACACAGAAAAAAAGTATAAAAACACTTACTGTTCAAAATATTTCAGAATATACTCGTTATATTACGGCTTTCGAGACACTTTCCAAGTCCAAAGAATACAGAATTATGTTAATATGAAGGAGTGAATCTTTCCAGTTTGACTATACTTCTTTGTATATATGAGGACCACTGCCGTCAGACCACGTACATACCTATGAATATGTAAAGCCATAGACAAAGAAAAACTATAGACAAATTGATAATTTCCATCGCATTTACACAAGGAAAAGAGCAAGTTGCGTCATCATCATGTAGGTAATGAGACAGATTAATACGATGTTTTGTTGCACAGCACGTGCTGTTTTATTTTCAAAGGAAATCAAAGTTCATCAAAATGCGGGACAGTTTATATGACAGTGCCAAGGGGGTAACATTTGACAGTTTAGGTGTATTCGGCAGCCGGACCCCTCCGAGAGGTGCAAGTAGTTCGCATGCTCGTCTCGTAGCGCTTATTTGGTCTATGATTTGTTGAAAGTATATTTATAACCATACTAAATGACAATGGTTACAACTTAAAAATACAGTTGTGTTTACGAGTGTGTGAAAAAACCAACAAGAAATTGGAATTATCATTTTTAAATGTTCCGAAAGAAATAGAGAGGCAATTGGAAATCAGAATATGAACTGAAGTACCACATACATATAAAGTTGAAATTTCGATTAACGTTTGCATGAGTAGGTGAATATTTATGCCTAACAGAACTGGTCTTCTCTACGTTAGTATTATTACATATTCTGTGACAATGCTATATAAAATTCGCGAGATTCTCTATCTATATATTCTTAGGGGTGTAAGTGGTTCATCAACATCTTTGAACCAAAGTCAACTTCACCTGCACGCGGTGCACTCTGCTGGCTGACAAACGAAGCTCTGGCGAAAAGAGAGGTAGGGAGCGTAATTGTACTCGTAAGCTACCCGACTGGGGAATATACCTGCACCTCATAAAATACCGCAGCCAAATAACAATTCCATTGAGGGTTGTTGTGTTCCTGCGAGTGAGTGAGGTCACCTGAAAGGAAGGAGATGCTGCGTTGGCAGCGGGGGTGGCGGCGCGCGAGCGATATTTTATCTTGCGAGCGTTAATATGGCTACGGTAACCGCTTCACATCAGGCGGGCCGTATGCTTGTCTGCCACCCGACATAGTATAAAAAAAAATATGTCTCATGCTTGCTACGCCAAAGCGACGTCTATAAAATGTATTTTAAGTCTATGTATGAATATGTAAAGCATTACATCCCGGTACTCAACGGAAAATCAATTTTCATGACACCCTCTGAAAGGAGTTTGTCATGCAATCGTTAATCATTAGCAAGTCTGATCGCTACTTGGGAAATTTAAGAAGATTAATGTGTGATCGTTGGTAAATATTCGATACTTTATTAGGTCGCGACAAATTGGGCATATTCACAAATTCGGTTCGTTATTTTGTAGATATAGGGATGGATTCTAGGTCTTAACGGCTTTTAGGTATAAGCCGTGACAAAAATAAATAATATGTAATACAATTTTAAAGTAGGTACTTTAAAAATGTATTACATTTTTTAGAAGAAAACGCTTTTTCATAGAATATGGTGAGGAGCTCGATGGCGTCGTTGCGCGTGTCAGTCTAATCAATCATGTAAGTTAAGCAACATCGACCGTAGCCTGTCCATGGATGGGTTTATTTATCTCGAGTTCCTCCGTGCTTGGGAGGGCACGTTAAGCTGTGTGTGTAACATTAGGGTTATGCAGAGATAAGACATGGTAGAAGCACAAAGAGAAAATTAATATTAAATTAAAGACATGTTAAATATAAAACAGTTAAGGAGGCATTATAAATAAATAGTAATTTACAATATACATACACAGAGACTTGAATAGGTAGGTACATAACAGATAACATACATATAAATACTTAAATATACGACGGTCCCTACGAATAAACCGACATGTCATTTCAGACATGTCTGCTTATACTACGATATAGTAATTAAAGAATATTATTATTGGACAAATGAGTTAATTTCTTACTTTTTAATTATATACAATCAATAAAATAAAAAAGAAAATGTTTTTACGGGCAATCTATAGCAATTTATGCAATCAAAAAAATCGCCATTTTTGACATGTCGCTTTATACGTAGGGACCGTCGATTATATGTATATATGTACACATATAAATTCATTTAGAAACATATTATGTCTGCAGATCCTTTGACGTGTTAAAGAAATGGGTACGTATTATTATTAAGTACTTACTATATAAAACGAAATTATCTTTTAATAGTGTAAACAAAAAATCCTACAGGCTTTCATTCGCAATAAAAAGGTTTTGTTACGCCAACACAAAATCAACGGCACTTAATAAAGCAAACAAAATGAGACACAAAGAGAACGAAATTATGTTCACCGGTAACGTAATTATAGCGAGCTGAAACAACATACCGACAAACCGAATTATCGCTATATATAAGAGATGACACGTGAACAGGAAGTTAGAAATTCTGGGCATCGAGCAATTCGCGATATTGCGGGAAATTATTGTTTTCTGAAAAATAAAACACAAATAAAATATGTTACTAAGTATTTTCGTCTTTCCGTCGTCTTGCGAACCTTACCTACTTCATTTCGATACCTCCAATGAACACTACGCCAACTCAAAACATACACATCCAGATACACACCGCTAATATGAGTTATACATTTACTTAGCGGTTTGTATTTGTCGATTTTGTTGTGTCTGTGTGTCTTTTATAAATAAAATTCAGGTAGCATAATATTACTGAAGTAATGAATCGATTAAGATAAAAAAAGAAAACTATCGAAATTTTAGTTCGCGTAGTGTTCCTTGGAGGTATTGATTTAATGTATCCGTTAGTTCCGTTACCTTATGGTTGCCTTGAAAAGATTGCTTATAGCAATAAGGCCGCCTTGTTGCACATATTTATTCTATAAGTGGATGTTTTCTGTATGTTAACTAAATCGTTTCTGTAGTTTGTATAGTGCAAATAAAGCATATTCTATCTCATCATCAGCAGGGTGACTTTTGACGCAATCGAATTAGAATCGAATCGAAATCAGATCGAATAGATGTCAAATGGTACTCTTGAGATTGAAATCAGCATCAAATCGAAATGAGATCGACTTGAACTCAAATGTCACTTTTGAATGGTACTTTTGAAGTTTGAGATCGCGCCAACATCGAGAATGAGATCGAATTCATCTGTCAAAATTTTCGATTCCGCGTTTGGTGTCGTGTTTTGTGATTTTCTCATAGTTTATTAAATTTTCGCTTGTTTATTGAGTAAAGTGTATTTACATAGCGTTAAAAATTAAAATGGCAAGATTTTCTAGTATGAATTTAACTCGATTGAAGAAGCTAGTCGTCTCGACAAACGACATCGCAGGAAGGCTATGATTATAGCTCACTATGTGAGCGTGTTGGACTGGATGGATGACTGAATTTGTGAAGAATTACAGATTAAACAAAAGCCTCTTTTGGACTCTAGTGAGATACTTGACGCCTTATTTACAATGACCGAAAATATCAAGTGATCTATCTATTATGTACAAAGTAAGTTAAGTTTTAGCACTTTTGCTATAGGATACGTATTAAAATAGTATCTGTACCTGCATGCTTTTAAGCAAGGAATAGAATAGCTAAATCTCTGTTTTTGTAACTTTCTAGTAATTTACATTATAGTCTCATTTTTGAGCTTCATGTAATCTAGCAGCATTTAGTCAAAACCTCTCATGATATTTCTTGTTTATTTACAGGTATTATTTTAGCCACAGGCAGGCAGCAATGGCACTACTATGGGTCAGTGGGTAGCTTTCGGATGTCTCTGCAATCTGCTCAAAATGCACAAGAGAAGTTACGGTTGCACTAAATCATTCTGATATATTAACATTATTAAGGTCCCCGCACTTGAGAAAACAATACAATTAAATTGAAGTAAGAACATTTTCTATTATTTTAAATAGTTGTTTCGGCCAACTGGCCAGGATATTATGAATATTTTTTTAAATGGAAAAATCCCACCCAGACGTGGGGAGGTGAATTTTTCTATTTTTTTTTTATTTATAAGAATATTTTTTTCTACACCTTTTGATTTATTACATATTAGATTTCAGTCTAATAAATAATTATAATGTTTTCTAAAGTAGTTGGTAAAATGACACTTTATATTAAGTAATTATATTTATTTTTTGCTTTATGCCTCAGGTTCTATGAAAAATACTAATTGCCAGAAACTATTAGGTGTATTGATGGAACCCAAGTAGCTATGGTTCGGCCATCAGAAAATGATGAGTGGTATTTCAATAAACAACATTACCAGTCTCGAAATGTTCAAATTGTAAGTAATTATTTTTGTATTGCAACTCCCTTATTGGGCTATAAAATTTATCTTGTGAACTAACAGAGTCACTAAATATTATTAAACAAATCTAACTGCATCTGTTATTTGATTGTATATTTTTTCTGTGTGGCTTATAATAAGATATGTGAAACAGTTTACATGGACAAAGTTAAGCCTTAAACTTAATTCAATAAATTTATATTGCAGCATGAAGAAAAATATCTTACAAACCTATTAAGAGTTTTAAATGGCAATCGCGTAGTTGTCTTTGAATTTACTTTTAGATTAGAATTTGTTAAACATCAGTTTTTTTTATTTTTTATTAATAACTTGTTTCTTCTTACAAATGTGATTTTGATTTAAATATAATCAGCATAGGTACATATCATGCTGGTGTCACGCATGATTCATACATATCAACAACCATGAAGTGAAAAGTTTATTGCAGTCACAGACCAAGAGGAAATGGTGTGTTTATTTGGTGAGTTTATGTGTTATATGTATATACTTTTTATCAGTCAATTCTTATTAAATGTGTATTTTCTTTAATAGTCTTCACTATAAAATTTTATTTTATTCCTACAACTGAAACTAGAAAGTTTACAATGAATATTTAACTTGACTAACAAAAATAATTTCGTCATTTCAGGTGATTCTGGTTATGCACAAAGAGAGTTTATGATGGTCCCAAGAGCATCACACAAAAGCATTATTTGTCTGCTTGTAATAGAGTGAAGGGGACCATCGATCTTCTTAATGCTCGGTGATGTCTATTGAAACAACCGTAATGCATTATAAGCCAGACCGAGTGGAAAAAAATATTAATGCTTGCACTGTGTATGCATAATATATGCAACCGAGGTCGTATTGTTGCACCAAGTAGTGAAATACGGCAGATACAAGAGGAACATAGGCAAGAATTACAGGAGTCGCACAGAATATGTCATGCAAGCGGTTTGAGTCAGCAGCAGAGATAAACTGTTGAGTTAAGAAGTGGCAATCTTGCTAGAGCGCATACATGGACCCGTTATGGCAGACCAAATGGTTTAATACATAAATAAATATTCAAACTACTGTTATGTTTTTATTATTAACTCATTTAACAGAATCAATATTTTTTGTAATAGCATTATTTAATTCATATTAACAATCATACATCTTAGTTGTTGATAGAATCAATACTATTTAACAAAATTACTATGCTAAAAACAAATTACTATTTCTTATCGTTGTACTCGCACTATTTTGAGTGCATAACACACTAAGCACATGCGATTATTATTTTCGCCTCAATATCTACTAGGCAATCCCACTCATCTTGCAGATGTGAGTGGCCACTGATGTATAATGTCTACCAGTCTCACACCCTTGTCTGGCCCTTTCTCTTGACTATTTAGCAGGTCTCTGTGCTCTGTTGGGCTGCCGAAGACGTCGAGTAATATTTGTAGGATGGGATGGTGTCGATGCGTTGCTGAGTAATGGAAGAATTGGTGAACCCAAAGGGTTGTAAAGGTCTTGGTAGACAGGTCGACGGTTCATTGTGAACTACCAGGCTGAGAATCTGTTAACAAAATAAATATCAATTAATAGTACCACTATTACTATAAAGTTGTAAGTATGCTAGTTTACATGTAACATAATCATGCTACCTCCTCCAGGAAGGCTTCCTGGTAACTCACACACTGGGGGAAACAACTGCAGATTATTTTAACCGAAGTCAGTTAATACAGTTGGTTCCCTAAGACAACGGACCACTTCACCATCCTAGTCAGTTATTTTAGGGAACCAACTGTACGATAGACGAAGATATGGTAATTGCATTCTGTATTAGTCTACTATTTGGAATGGAGAGAAATATCTTTACAAAATGAACTTACTTTAGCTCACCTCGCCCCATTTTTCACTGCACATCCTAATGAATTCAATATCTTGGAGAACTCCTGCCATTCCCTCTTTGCCTCTTACTTTCCCATCGCGGTGCGCAAATGTCCTTTAGAAATTCCTGGATTTGTTTCCAAGCATTCCAGCAAAGATTGCATTTGTATCTGTGTGGGTTGCATTTTCTACAAAAAAACATATGTTTTATTGAAATATTAACATTGATGATAACCCAATTTAAAAGTTTAATGGAGATCATAACTACAATAACTAAATAATTACCTTTTTACAAAAGCTCACTATACACTTGTACCAAACAAACAAGAAATTAAAATTTCGCGGGAAAGAAACTTTATTTTGACATTTCGTAACATGACATTTGTTTGTTTTTAATTCACATTTTCCGTGTGTTGTACATTTTTTTTTTCAAATGTAAAAGACTTTTACGGATTTTTACGTGACTTATGCACTATAAGTGAACTTATTTTCTTCGAGTCTAGAGAAATACGTATTAATACCATTTAATTATTATTAATTTCGGTAAATCGATAAAATTATTTTACAAGAAATTGTCAACGAAAACAGTCTAACTTTTGCCCATATGCCGGAAGTTACGTCAGCGTTTGATGCTAATACGATCCTAAATTCGATTTCGATTTGATTTCGATTCCGTTCAAAAGTACAAAACTTGAACCGAATTGAAATCAGATCGAACTCATATCAAAATCGAAATCAGTATCATATCAAATTCAAAAGTCAGCCCCCAGGTCATTTTAGTCTCCACTACAGGAGCACGACCCTCTCTGGTCCGTCCCAGACGGGAAGAGACGGAGTGATTCTATTCTAGTCTGCCGGAAACCGCACGGCCAGGTGTTGAAAACACTGGTTCCGCCAAAGTTTAACTAAATTCAAACTTGATGATCATAAATTCCTTACTAATAACGTAGAAATGTTGAGCACGCTATTGTGAAATTATTCTCAATAAATTAATATAATTCCATTCAAAGATCACTTATAAATTATGAGTATTATGTAAAATTGTAATCAGAGTGCTTCGTGCGAGTTTTACAAGCCGACCAAATTGAGAAAAAGTTTCATAATATTGTGAATTTACCAGACACGTGTTACATATCCAAATTACTCGGGTTGCTCATTTCAAAATGTGAGTAGTAAGCCACATAATTTTAATATGTAACACGCGTCATATCAATTCACAACATGACAGTTCTTTATTTGCCTTGGTTTGTTTACGTTGACATGATCGCTGGCGAACGAAAAACTCCCACTAAGCACTCTGATTATAATCATTTATACGACATGTATTCTATATTTTATGTTGAGGCTACATTGTGGTATTGTCTCCGTACTCTTTGCTATTAATGTTAAGATCTGTGTAAACTTTGCTAGTGTCATGGCTATATTGTATTTGCCATATTGCTGTTTCTCACATTGAAGGGAAGTCAAATTTCAAAATCTTCTTACTCTTATTAATTTCATCTGATTAAATTCGTTGTGAGTTCCAAGGCAGCCGTCATACCCCCGGCTGCAATTGTATTTCATTGTTCATTGCCTTTTTTGGTGGTCTCCGTTGTTAATCCTGGCTACACAGTAGGGTGGGTCACTTATGTATGGAGAAAAAAAAAACCTCAAATTTCTTACGAGCACAGTAATAAAAGAGTGCCAAATCATGAGTGTAATTACATTATAAAGTTTAGTAGTAATCGGAATTAATCTTCTGCCTCCGGTTCCATGTGTAAATAATCAAAAAAGTCATTAAAAACGCACAACCGCATAGCATACAAAGTTACACTATTCATCATTATAATTACAAATAAAAGACTTAAATCAGTAGTAAATATATTTATTAAAAAGGAACTAACATTGAAAATAGCTTTTACAACAAAAATAATAATTACAGTGAAGGGCTTAGTGTTTGGCAAAATCCTTATTGCTGTCGAATTTCGGCATTGTTTTTCTCGAATCTATCTGGGCTTTGATGAATCCTTCTCTTATTGTTTTATTGCCCGAAGACGCTGAAGCTTCTGTCACGGCTTTGACTGCCCGTTCCACTGCTTGTGTGTGACAAGGAAGGCGTAATAACGCTATTTCTCCTTTTCCTTAAACAATAACAAATTTTTCTTCGGTTACAGATTTTAATATCGGTGGCTCACTGATATTTTCTTGCCAATCCAAAAGGTCATGATGTTAAAGCATTGAAGTTTATCTTTCGTAACTGAAACAGACGCATTTTTGCTGATGTTGTCGATCTAGGTATGAAAATTCGACTGGCACGAATTTGCGGCTGGGGACGTGTCAACATTGCAAGCATAAAGTTTGCCGGATATGCGAAATAGCTGTTTCGATGAATTACTGGCTTTCAAAGTGGTTCGTAAATATCGGGTTAGCTCGATAAGTTTGAGTCGTGATCCATCTTACAGCTGGGATTATTTTTTATAGAAAACCATACTGGAACGTAAACCTTGACGTCATACGTTGTAAGAGTCGTTAGATTTGCAGAAGCAGTCTCTACTGAAACATACAGACGGAGAATCCTGCTGGCATGGGTTGCAGCTGCAGCCATAGGGCATGTGACATTTTGTCTGGTCATTTGTGTGCTATACCGTTAGGTACATTTAAACCTATAAAATCTGCTTCAACTATTTTGTACAAGTATTTCTGGTCTGCACTGATATCGTCAGCAGAAACCTCTGGTAAATTCGTCGAAATGGGTTGAAATTTAGTTGCGGGCCTTTTTTCGCAGTTTTCAAGTTCTTTCCCGATTGTCCCCGAAAGTGTCCGTGGATCAGAGGTTTTTCCATCTATGTGTTCAAACAAATGGCAGTTCATTCATATGTAAAAGACATATAATCCACTGCAAGGGTCTATTCAGTCTTTTTTCTAGCATCCGTATAACAACGCCGTATTTGCCAACATTTGTATTAGTGCCATCACTTCCGATTGCAATCAAATCTATTTATCGTTACTAAAAACTATTACACATAAAACTAGACACGAATAACTTGTTAAGAGTATTAGTATTAGTAGTTTGAATTTGATGTCAAATGTCTACTTTATATAAAACTTCAATCACAATCCGGAGGCAATAAAACTTAAAATAATGTAATAAAACTTTAAACATCAATTAAACACACCATTTGGCACCTTTTTATCGCTGAGCTTATTTCAAAATCGAAAAAAAATTTTTTTGACCCACCCTACTACACAGGAGACACAGTGGAGTAAATGTGTGGTGGGCCCCTGTCCCATAAAAGATAAATAAACATAATACTATAGCAACGAAATTAAGGCGATTGATAAAAGTTAGTACTTATTCGCGAGTCGCTTATTCATTGGTATGAATAAGCAATCTATTCAGTTATTGAATCTAGATCGCTTATTCATTGGTATGAATAAGCATTCTATTCAGTTATTGAATCGCAATAAGAGTTGGTGGTAAGGGGGCAGTTTTCATTTCATGCACACGGTTATAGAAAAACACTGCGACTAGGCGTCTGTCTTGAAACATTGTGTACATTCTTTCAATAAAGATGCCGTCGTATATATTCCAGATGAGAATTCATAGTCTGTATGTGAATCTCGTGGGGCGTACGACCTCATTCAAAGCACATAGGTACGAGTACTATACATAAATCAAATGCACAAAGTAACCCTTTGCAGTTTTGAAACGCTTTAGTGATACATTGGTACTTTCTTTATTTTTATAAAATGTTGGACGTCAAAACAACTTATAACCTGACTAGTAAAGCGGTTACAGTAGCCTGTATAGGCTTTTAACATATTTCCAGCGAGTGGACACCCCAATGGGGAATATGCATGATTTTTTTTTTATTTTTTATATGTTTCTACTAGTTATTACATTACCAAACATACAAATATCACGTCCAAAATATAAACTATTATGCAAAAAATTAAATATTAAAATCGCGATCAATTTAAACGCGGCCATTTTGGCGCGCTTGTTCGTGACGTCACCATTACATGAGTTCGATGTCAACAGCAAAGTGTTTGGTTTACAAAATTACCAAAAAATAAATAAAGTGAGTGAATATCGACTTAATTACCATGGAAAAGTACAAAAAACCATATTATAAATATTGTGTCGTACCTATGTGTCCAAATAACATCAACACTGAACCTGACAAAGTGTATTTCCTTATGCCGAAAGGTGAAAATCTAAGGAAAAAGTGGTGCAAGGCGATGAGAAGAGACAATGTATCGTGTTTGAGCTGTTTATACTGTTGTGAAGATCATTTCAATGTAAGTAAGGATATTAAAAAAGTAAAATACATATACAAATCATTCTTACTCTTACCTACCTACCTACTTGTTTTGTTTACAAACCTCTACAAAAACATAACCTAGTTTACAAAATGTTGTAAAGATATTATTAAAAATTCTTATTCGATATTCTAAATTTATCTTTATGTATGTATACCATAACGTATATTAAAACCATGAAAACGATCATTTATCAAATAAATATATTTTTGAGATCGTCGGTCCATCTAGAGAGGGGGCGCCCTATGCTTCGTCGTCCCATACGTGGCCTCCACTCTAGGACTTTCCTCCCCCATCTGCCATTGCTGACTCGGCAGATGTGGCCAGCCCACCGCCACTTCAACTCGCTGACTCTGAGAGCAATGTCGACCACTTTAGTTCTCCGTCGAGTTTCTTCGTTCCGGATTCGATCCCTTAGAGAAACTCCAAGCATTGCTCTCTCCATCGCTCGCTGTGCGACTTTTAGTCTGTGAACCAGCCCAACGGTCAGCGTCCACGTTTCTGCACCGTAGGTCATAGCGGGGAGGACGCACTGATTAAACACTTTGGTCTTCAAACATTGGGGTATATCTGCGGTGAGGATGTGCCGAAGCTTCCCAAAAGCTGCCCAGCCCAGTCGAATGCGTCTATCGATCTCTTTGTTGAAATTACCCCGGCCCAGCTGTATGGCCTGTCCGAGGTAGACGTAGTCTTTAACCACTTCAATTACTGCATTCTCTACGACAACCGGGCTAGGGATGATGAGATCGTTGTACATAACTTTCGTTTTGTCAAAATTCATCCCCAACCCCACGGATCGAGAAGCAGCATTGAGATCGTTTAACATTCGACTGAGATCCTCCAGCGATTCAGCCATTATGACCACGTCATCGGCAAATCGTAAGTGTGAGATGTACTCGCCGTTCACATTGATACCCCGCGTCTTCCAATCAAGCGTCTTAAATACATCTTCTAGTGCAGCGGTGAATAGTTTCGGGGAGATGACATCCCCTTGACGTACCCCCCGCTGCAGTTGAATAGGATCAGACTGCTGATTCTGGACGCGGACAGTCATTGTCGCAGCATTATATAGACATCTCAGCACTTCGATATAGCGTTGGTCTACTTGACATCGCTGTAAGGATTCCAGAACAGACCAAGTTTCGATGGAATCGAAGGCTTTCTCATAATCCACAAAAGCCATACACAACGGCAGATTGTACTCAGTAGTTTTCTGCAAAATCTGCCGCAGTGTATGAATGTGGTCTACGGTGCTGTAGCCTTTACGAAACCCAGCCTGTTCCGGTGGCTGGTAGTCATCGAGCCTTCGAGCGAGACGATTTGTGATAACCCTTGAAAACAGCAATAAAACTATTAACTTAAGATAAAAAACAGCGACACAATACAATAACAATTATTCCTCAAAAAAGAAACCATACAAATAGCTTGTTGACAGCAGACGTCTCGTGTAAAACTGACGTCACGTTTTGTTCCACCAATAGTGTTGCGTTTCGAAAATTTGCGCGGTAATTTCAAAACAGCCACTTTTTGATGATTAAATTTCATTATTAAATTAAAATAAATTCTAAAAATAATTGTATAGTGTGTTTTCAGTAGCAATAAATGTTACAAAAAAAAATATTTTGTCCATATTTAAGTCACGTGCATATTCCCCATTGTTAGCTATCATTAAATTTAAAAGCATAATTAATAATTATTTAGTATATATTTATGCGTATGACTGCCACAGTCATGATTTCACATTGTATAAAAGATTTGAATTGACTCCAAGCTTGGAATTCGTTGCGCCAGCATTTCGACCAATCACGATGAAGCATGCCACTTTTCAAGAGCGATGGAAGTGGAGAGGCAAGCGTCAACTTCATTCCAAGCGAAGCAGCATCAGGCATTCGATATCGAGCGCTCGTACAGACAACACGTGTGTGAAATAAACGATCTCAACTGTCAGTATTACATTTATGCTACTCCTAGGAATAAAATGAATACCAAGCAACTTCAAGAGTTTCATTACTTTGAACAACAGACAACACGATGCTAACTTGTCTTAGCATCGACTTGTGTTGAGGGTTGACTCAATATTATAATATATAATAAAGCATATATATTTCGTATGTTAGAATCCAGAGCCGTTAAAATCTGCACTACGAAAATTAAAAAAGTAATGTCGAATATATATAAAAGTACCTAATGTCCTTGCATAAAGCTTAAAGTAAGGTCTCATGGTATATACTAAGAGGAAGGATTCCTAATTCTATGGGTGGGTATGTAGTATCGCTTCTATTTTATTCATATAGTCCATAGACCTAAAAACAATAGAATATCACACACATAGAACTACCGCTAACACATTTTTACACAACACGTTTGCGACCGTCACCGCGACTGCAACCGCGACCGTGACTGCGACCATGTCGCAGTGAACAAACGAATACATTATCTAAGTTACGCGGCAGCGTAATGTAGGGACAGGGTCGCCTAGTGCGTTTGAATCCTTACATTAAATAAATAAATATTTCTGGACAATTTGTACAGCGCCATCTAGTCCCAAATTAAGCGCAAAGCTTGTGGGTACTAGACAACTGATAAATGTACATAAATACATTTTTTTGTAAATACATATAAAACACCCTTATAATACATAGAAAACACCCAGACCAAGACAAACAGACATGTTCATATGCACACAAATGTTTGTCTTGTGCGGGAATCGAACCCGCGACTTCGTAGTCAAAGTGGCCATTGCTAACCATTCGACCACCGAGCTCGTCATTGTACACTTCATAAACATAGAATTGCGTAGTAAATACTGCCTTATTCACAAAGTTGTTGAGTTTATTGGCATACTAAAAGGAAGTCCCCAAAACAATATTCATAAACTTTTAAAGCTCTAAAACGCTCTATAAGTTCTTACTAAAGTTGTAATAGGGTAGGCTTTATTATGAAATCCCGACAAACATGGCCGAATAACATACAAACAGCTGACACTTAAACTCTCATTGGCTGCCTGTATTATACGATTTTAGTAGGTAGGTACATAGGAATTTAGAAATAAGTTATAGGATCCATAATATATATATATATATATATATATATATATCAGGGACTAATATATATATATATATATATATTTTATACTACTTCGGGCGGCATACAAGCATACGGTCGGCCTGATGTGAAGCGGTTACCATATCGATATTAACGCTCGCAACATAAAATATCGCTTGCGTGCCGCCACCCCTGCTGCCATCGCAGCATTTCCTTCCTTTCTGGCGACCTCCCTCACTCGCAGGAACACAACAGCCCTCAAGGGAACCGTTATTTGGCTGCGGTATTATAATTATATTACATTCTATTATAATTCTTATCATCTTTTCTTATAGTTGAATTTTATAGTCTCGCAGCTTTATCTTACTATTTTAATGTGAAAACTATTTAGATTCGAACCAATCTCAATCGTATCGTCTTAATTCAATAGTTCCTGAGATAGGATGACCGAAAATTGACGCGATAACCGACATTCATGCAGGTGAAAGTGAGTTTGTTTGTTCGTTCTGCTTTCACGTCTTAACTACTGGACCGATTGCCATGAAATATTACATACATATGAAGTCTACAATAAGTAATACTTTTTATTCCTAATAAAACGATCTGTTCCTGAGGGATGGCCAAATGACTTTGCGATAGCCGATTTTTACGTGGGCGAAACTGAGGGCAGAAGCTAGTGCAATAATAAATCTGATCAATACACTTTCTTCTAATAATGGAGAATATAAAAGGAACCATGCCATGAATAATAAACACAAAAATAACGCAATAGGCACTTCTATACGACCGTTTTACGAGTCAATATAACTTTGTTAATAACATATAAATTTGTGTGGGCAATCATAAATCGTTTCATGTCTTTGATGATAGCGGTAGAAATCTAATTTTGATGTTTATAGCATCTAACCTGGGATCTGACAAACAGTAGACGTAATAAAGCAGTAGGTAAGGTGTATGTGGTTCACACTTAGTCACAGTCTCAGGTAGAGTAAACTGGGTAGAGTAGCATTTCATTGACTACTGTGGCCCTGCCACAGAATCAGAAGCCGATTACCAATTGTTTTTTAACGTGAATACGTCTTTCAAATTGTTTCCATAGGTAGGCAATTAAAAAAAAACCGAATGATAACAAAATCGGGGGATACAGTTTGGTGTTGCAACTACAAATCTATCATCTCCGTCCAAAATTCGATCACACCTGGATAGACGAAGGATACAATAATTTATTATGCTAAGTAAGGACTATGAAACATCGCGTGCGGGGAGGGCGAAGCGCTGACGTTTTAAGATTATTTTAGTGCATATATTTGATGAGCTCTGTAGTCGAATGGTTTGTGTTTAGCAATGGCCACTTTGACTCCGAGGTCGCGGATTCGATTCCCGCACAAGACAAACATTTGTGTGCATGAACATGTCTGTTTGTCTTGATCTGGGTGTTTTCTATATATTATAAGTATATATATGATCTTGCCCATGACACAGGCACACCCCATTTCTTTTTGCTAAAATCAAACTACAGCTTAGAGTGGTAGCTAAGCTGATGATAGTGTTACAATATTTTTTTGTTATTAATTTAATATAAATTTGAATACTTACATAACTACATACAATTATAAAATGTTCAAAAAAACAAACTTCGTCTAATATTTCAATACTATGGTTGTAGGCACTTCACAGAACCTTCACGACACAGTTTCATTTGGCCAAAATTAAATTATGAATGAACGAATAAGTATGTAGTGTTGTTTATACGACAGTAATAATAAAAGTGGTCATTTAACTTTCCAAAAACATACAATCGAATAGCGGAAACCCCATAAAAGTACGATTATATATTTTTGAGAAAAATTGTGAAGAGAAAAAGAAGGTTTTGGTTCAACTCGGTTAAAAACGCAACAAATATAAACCAAGTGACTTCAGAGTTCATCTCCCCACTCTAGCCGTTCGGACACGATTTTAATTTCTAACATGGCTATACATAAATCAAGATGAACAGAAGGCTATCCAATATCTAGACTGCATAAGCTGAAATTGTTATGCGGCGGCACGACATCGCCCTCGACCAACTTGCGCTAGATGTCACCGTTGCTCCTACTATGATACTAGTATTTTTATGGGAAAATCCATACTAATATTATAAATGTGAAAGTGTGTTTGTTTGTCCTTCTTTCACGCCGAAAGTAACAAATGGATTGACATGATTTTTTTTTTTTGGAGATAGTTTAAGTCATGGAATGGCATCGGCTACTCTTTATCCCGGAATATTTCTCTTTATCTCCCCTTTAACTTCTTTCACTAGATAACTAGATGATGCTGTCTCATTTTTAAATCGGGCTATGGTTGAGTATATAAATATACACAAATCAATAGCAGCTCCCCTTGAGCAGGTGGGCGAAGCCGCGGGTAATGGCTATATTAAAGATAGAAATAATAATTGCTGGTATCGGTAAGAAAATCAAAATTGTAATGTCACTCAGAATTAATAGACAAAAGTTCGTATAAAAATCATAAACAATAAAATATAAATCTAAAAAGGTAAATTCCTATATAAAGGTTGTGCATTCTTGCACATTCTCCCCTTTTTTAAGAGACAACTACTTTTGCCAGCTTTTTGAGGGGTCTGCGTAAAACTCCAGCGGCTGTGGTGACATCTGCTACCCTAATTATTCCGTCTTTGCCAGGATATAGTGTAGTGACACGACCCTTTGGCCACGAGCCTCTTGGTAAGTTGGAGTCACAGACTATCACGACGTCACCCACTGCAATGTTCGGTGGGGAACCTCCTCCTGTTCGTACCGATAAGGATGGTAGGTATTCCTTGACCCAGCGCTGCCAGAAGTGATCAGCTAACCTTACCGCTCTACGCCATTTGCTTCTACTCAAAAGATCTGCTTCGGTTAAAGTTGCGGGAATAGGTCGGCCTGGTGAAGATGTGAGTATGAAATGGGCAGGTGTCAGCGCCTCCTCAGCATCAGCTTCAAGCGAAACATGTGTTAGCGGTCTCGTATTAACAAGGGCTTCAGCCTCCGCTAATAGTGTATTTAGTACCTCATCGGGTGGTGACTGTTCTCTAAGGGTCACTTTAAGAGCTTCTTTGATACTGCGAACTAGCCGTTCCCAAGCTCCGCCCATAAAGGGTGCCGCGGGAGGAATGAAGCGCCAATTTATTGATTCATTGGCCGCAAAATCTTCAATAGCGTCGCCGTAAAGAGCTCGCAACTCCCTGTTTGCCCCAACAAAAGCTGTTCCATTATCTGACCAAATCTCCAGTGGTGTTCCTCGACGAGCAATAAAGCGGCGTAAACACATAATCGCTGCGTCTGTGGACAAACTGTGGGCCACTTCGAGATGTACGGCGCGTATAACGAGGCATGTAAACAGGGCAACGTAGCGCTTTTCCCTTCTTCGGCCAATCGAAATAAGAACTGGTCCAAAGTAGTCCAAGCCAACGAAAGAGAAAGGTCTTTGATGGTGAGCCAAGCGAGAATCCGGTAAATTTCCCATCGGTGGTTGGAAAGTTCTAGCGCGACGAAGTTTACACAACTGGCAGTCATGAGCCACTGATCGGATAGCATTTCTGAGGCCTATAATCCAAAATCTTTGGTGAAGCTCGTTCAGTACTTGTTCTTTGTTCGCATGACCAGCTTTTTGATGGTATCTAGCAATTAAGAGACGTACCGCTGGATGTTTTCCATCTAAAATCAGTGGTCGCTTAACTTCATCAGAGATGGCCATTGCTGCGACTATGCGACTGGACATTCGAAGTTGATTATAGCTATCTATGAAGGGGGATAGCTTGTAGAGTCGGCTGCTTTTAGGCAATGGATCCCGGTTTTTTATCCGCAGGATATCTTCTTTAAAACAATCCAGTTGGCTTTGGCGTAAAATGTGGCTCTCGGCTAGACGTATATCACTAGCAGTTATTCTTGATGAAATATTGGGGAAATTGGGGGTACCAGGAGAGGATGTGCAAGTTGGATCGAAGGTGCATAAGAGTCCTTCATGACGAGGTAGTCTAAAATTCGCGTCTCGTCTTTTCATACTACGCATTCGCAATGATGATATGAATTGATGCGCCTTTGCGGTTGCTCGCACTAATCTCAGCCACGAGCTGAAGCGACTTGGGTTCGCAGAGATTGGTGCGGGCAGATGAGTTTCGTTGATAAGATGAACAAAATGTTTGTATTCTTCGCGACCTAATCCACTGATATCAATTTGTGGTTCAGTGGGCCAATCACACGAAAGAAGGAAGGCATGTCCTGAGACCCAGCGAGATTCTGTAGAGAGCACAGTACGTTTGGCACGTGTGGCATCATCCGCTACATTTAGGTCACTCGGTACCCAACGCCACTCACTGATGTCTGTAAGCTCCAGTATCTCACCAACTCGATGTGATACAAAGGGTTTAAGGGTGCGAGCATCACTACGAAGCCAACCCAGGGCAGTCATCGAATCGCACCAAAAAATACGTCTCAAAGGTTTTAATCGGTGGGCTTCGCAAATCGATGTTGCGAGGCGTGCAGCTATCAGAGCTCCTTGAAGCTCTAAACGAGGAATAGAGATGGGTCGCAGTGGTGAAACACGAACCTTGCTGCAGATTAGGGCCAATTTAATATCACCGTTCACATATAAAAATCGCCAATATGCCACAGCAGCATAGGCGGACTCACTCGCGTCCGAAAACAAATGCAATTCGCACCCTACTACCTCATGATCACTCAAGTTATAGCGGCGTGGAATTCTTAAATTAGAAGTGTAGATCAAGTCTTGATACCATAATTTCCACGCGGCGTTGTCATATTGAGAGAGCTCTTGGTTCCAGTCCAAACCCTTGCGCCATGCGTCTTGAAACATTATACGACCACGAACGACGATTGGCGCAAGGATTCCAAGTGGATCATAAATCCTCATAACGTGCACAAGCACCTCCCGCTTTGTAAGCTTTTCTGGCAACACGGCATCTTTTTTAACACCTGTATTAAAACCAATTTCATCGTTAGCTGGTTGCCAAATAAGACCTAGCGTACGAACGGGAGTGGCCAGGCGACCTAATTCAACGTCATTATTAGCTTGAGGCACCTCGAGTAAACATTCTTTTGGCAAAGCCGAGAGCGCGTTAGGATTATTCGACGTCCAGCAGCGCATTTCAAAACCAGCGTGAGCATGTACGGTATAAATATCAGCGGCCAACCTGGCAGCTGTGCTGACGTCGTCTAAGCTAGTTATGCAATCGTCCATATAATGGTCATTGATGATTACTCGAGCTGCGTCTGGGTAATTGTCCTGAAATTCTAAAGCATTTTTATTTTTTATATGTATGGCAGTACAGGGACTGGATGCAGCGCCAAAAATCATGGAAGACATGCGGTATGTTTTAATCGGTTCAGCAGGAGTGTCTCGCCATAAAAATCTTTGCGCGTCTCTATCTTTATCGATAATTTTGACTTGCGGGAACATTTCACGAATATCGGCATTTAAAGCTATGGCGCCCTCGCGAAACCTCATTAAAATACCAAGCAAAGGTTGCAAAAGATCAGGGCCAGTCAGTAATAAAGAGTTTAATGACACACCATGAGATTTTGCTGCTGCATCATGTACCGTCCGCAGTTTAGCGCGTTTATTTGGATTAATCACGCCAAAGTGAGGAAGATACCAAGTTGGACGGTCAGCAGTAGCACTAGGTGAGCATGGTTCAGCGTAACCCTTAGATAACATGTCATGAATATTGTGACGATAGCGTTCGGCATAGTAAGGGTCTTTTGACATTTTTTTTTCTAAGCTGAGGAATCTAGACAGTGCTAACTTGTAACTGTTAGGAATATCTAGATTATCAGCCTTCCATAGCAAACCTACCTCAAATCGGCCTCCTGGCAGACGGTGAGCCGTCTGTTCAAGTACTTGTAAGGCGCGCTCATCGTCGGTATTGCGAGTTTCGTTTTTAGATATGCCAATTGAATCAATCTTATATTGCTCCCTAATAAGCTGTTCCACCGTAAAACGATCGGTTTCAAAGTTAGGTTCATCTACCGAGATATAATTGACAACCTCAACCTTTAGTTTTACTGCAACCAAAGCCAAACAAAACCCAGCCAAGAGCTGTCAAAATAGCAGCAGGTTGTGTTCTGGTTCCTATGCGAGTGTGTCTAGCTAATGATAGATGCCAGTTGTCAAGTCCTATAATCACCATGGATTTTACATCCCCGTAGCAAAAAAGATCAGCTATATCAGCTAGGTACGGATATTTGCGCACGCTATCGTGATGCGGACACTGCCGCGCAGCACCTAAGCCTTTGATTGCTCTAGCCTTTTTAATAGAGTGAACTTCGGTTGTGTGCCGTCCCTTTATGTTAAAATCAATGTACTGAACTTTAACGTCCTTGCCTAGACCAACTACACAATCTAAATGAATTTGCTTTTCGGGGGCCTTGGCACCAATTCGAGTCGAAATCTCAGAGTCTATAAACGTTCCTGAGGCCCCATCGTCCAAAAGCGCGAAAGTGTCAACGCTACCAGAGGGTCCTGATACAGTTACGGCAACTATTTTTAACAACGGTCGAACAGACGGCTCCTTGGATGAAGATGCGGTTGCGTGCGTCAATATTTCATGTTCCGAGTCGTCGGACAGCAGTGTGGTAGCGGGCGCTTTGGGTACGCTACGGGTAGCAGGCGCATAAACGCCGCATGTTGACTGCACTTGCTCGACGTCGGCGGCGTCGTCGTCTTCGTCATCGTCCTCTACGTCGACGTGCGCTGTTACGGCGTGTTCTAATTTAGACCCGTGCAACAAAACATGATGACGCATCTGACAACCTTCTACACTACACACTCTTTTCATGCATGAAATTTTGTTCCTATGAAAACCTTTTTTCAAACACCTATGACATGTTTTATTCTTTTTGATAAACTGCCACCTATCATTTGTTGACAGTTTGACAAATTTGTTACAATCAGATATGTCATGATTTTGTTTACAAAATGAACAATTATTGTCGAAATTATTATGTGAATTTAAAGTTGGCGGAATAATATCAGATGAATGCTTATTTTCCGTAACAATGTTCACTTTGTCCCTGTTACCAGCCCAACGAGAAACTATGACCGGCGCTTGGTCAAAGACGCCTCCAAATTTGCATTGCAGGTCGACTTCGCGCGAGAGGAAATCCGCTAACATCTCAATTTTTGATTCGTCACTATTACATGAATGAGCGTAATCCAGCCAACGCGGACGCAGCAACGGAGGCAATTTGCCCCATATTGTTTGAAACAGGTCGGGCGAGCGTAGATGGTCAGGTTTATTGAGCATTCGGATCACCTCGACGCAATTACGAATACGACTAGCGAAAATGACTAAATCCTTACCGTCGTAGCTTAACTTAGGCAGGGCACGCACCGCTGCCACTTCATTCATAACGACGAGCTCGGCGCGACCAAAGCGTGCGTCGAGTGCGGCTACTACCGCGCTGGGGTCGCGCGCCGCCGCCAGCAGGCCGGCTACGGCCTCACGTGCCGTCCCACGTAGTGCGCGTGATAACCTTGCTAAATTCTCAGTAGCAGAAAAACTATCTACTTGATTTTCATAAACACGTTTTAAAGCTAACCAATCCAAGTATGATTTGCCGTCGAACGTGGGCAATTCCGTCTTCGTTTGATTGACTTTGTTTATCAACTTATCGAGCGAATTAACTAAGCGAGTCATTCCTCCGTCTTCAGGGCGATTTTGCTCGTGAGAGTTTTTAGTTGCCGCGGCACCCATGCCATGCGGCTCTCTCGGTCCCAGTGACTCGCGCTGGGCCGCAATATCAACAGACCTGAAAGGTGGGTTGGCACTTAATAAATGTTGCTCATTAGGATTATACATTGTATTATTTACCCATTCCTGTATACTAGCACGACTACGCGTGCCCCGACTGCCTTGACTGCCGCCTGCCTCAATTGCGGCGAGATTAGCCTGCAATTCGAGCTCAGCAACTTGGCGTTCGCGCTCAGCTGCTTGTCGCTCCCGCTCCTTTTCTAAGTCAGCTAGGCGGCGCGCATGTTGCGCCCTCGCTTCTAATTGAAGCGCCACGATGGTAGCGGAGCTGCGCGACGAGGCACGGCTGGCCACGCAGGAAGGTCTTGGAGTTGCTCCGTGGGAGGAGCAGCCCGCCGCCGCCGCGCCTTGTTGCGCGTGCGGAGCGGTAAGGCCGACCGCCGCCGCCACGCTTTGTGGCTCGGCCGGAGCGCTCTCCCTTTCGTCTCCATCACCGTCTCCCTTATCAGACTTCGTCATTTTATAATTTTTGGAACGAGTTTCGAATACCATTTTAATACTTACCTACTTGTACCGGTGAAAGGACCATTTATTAAAGATAGAAATAATAATTGCTGGTATCGGTAAGAAAATCAAAATTGTAATGTCACTCAGAATTAATAGACAAAAGTTCGTATAAAAATCATAAACAATAAAATATAAATCTAAAAAGGTAAATTCCTATATAAAGGTTGTGCATTCTTGCACAGGCTAGTTTATTTATAAATAAATAGTACTGGACATATTACACACGGCCATCTAGTCTGTGTACTAGATAACCGATAATTATACATAAATATATATTTTTTGTAAATGCATATACTATATAGAATATAGATTACACCCAGACCAAGACAAACAGACATGTTCACGCACGCACACAAATATTTGTCTTGTGCGGGGATCGAATCTGCAACCTCCGAGTCAATGTGGACCGACCGAGCTCGTCATGTTCTGTTACCTAAATCTATTGGCTTCAGGATGAGTACCTATGCAAAAAGGACTTTGATAGACTTTCGCCCATAGAGAACCTTTATAAAAACGATTGAGAGCATCGCCTATACTTATTATAGCATAGCTCATTTTGCAAGCGTAAGTAGATGCTCCAAACATTTTAATATTGTTAAATTAGTTTAAAGAATGCTAGTGTAGTGACTTTCTATGTATGATAGACATTTGTGCTAAAATATTACGAAGTGATAACAACGGTAGTTGTAGTGTAATGAAAATAATAGTTATATAAAACAATATTGTGATGGTTGTTAATAGCGTGAAATAGCGAACGGCTACAAAGGGGGGTACGGTTACACATTGTTCATACCAGTGTCAACATTCATATTAGATTTCATTGCTTATGGATATTCTAAGCTTTTGCCCAGCTGTGAAATGTTTTTATAAATGATATGATATAAGTATTATTCATTATTGTGCATGTATTTATTTTAAATTCCAACAAGGCACCTTGTGCAAGCATTAGGCTAATGTACAGAATTTATTGTAATTAACTGTACATGGAACAAGTGATTGGAAAATTTATATTTGTCACAATTTCTATGGAGTACTTACCATCTACCTTAATGTATCTTTACTTTCATACCCTCGAAATAATTGGTTGTCTGTAAAGTCGGTCTACGGATGATAATTTTACGTGATAACGTCTTATGAGAACATCGACCGATGGAGTGGAAGAGAGATAGATGCGTCATAAGCCGGACGCTTAGGCCGATCGTGCCTCTAAATCGCTTGTTCCGCACTGTTGCTTGCATGTTTGGCTCTGGCGGAACGTGACAATGAGTCATGCTTTTTCATGCGTGCAGCCGGCGTTCATAGATTTATAAGACGTTATCACGTCAAAAAATATGTCCTAAAACATATCACATTATAACCCATATATGCCCAGTGGGTCGTTTTTGTCCTGAAAAACGAGTTTTGGAAGCAGAGCAATTACGACAGTCAGAACGATAATTTGGGACGCCTAGCGACATCTATCGAATAATCATAGTATTATCTAGCAAATAAATTAGTATCTTCGGTTTGCGGGTAATTTTGTGACTACTGGTGACAATTCAAGTTATGACTTGATTTTTAGTGGCAAAAAAGTGCAGCTCTGCCGAGAATAATGTAAGTATTTTTTTTGTCTGTGTTAAAAACCTTATAATATCGTTTTTATTACAAAAGTAGATAATTTATCTATCTCATAAAAGTAAAATTATTATGAAATACAATGGATATTATACCTATATATTAGTTGAAACATTCGTGGGTCGCTAACGACCCTTTGGGAAGAAGTGTGTTAAAGCTAATTTTTGGATTATAGGTCTAGAAGCTTGCTAAGAACTAACGAAATTATAGAGGAGTTGGAAAATTTGGACTCCGATGACGAGATAGTAGGTGCCGATATCTATATTGACCCTCCTGGCGATGGCAGGGTATCTGATGGTGATTCTGGAGACGAAGAAGATACATTTTTCCATCACTTATCCCGTCAACAGCTACTCGCACCCGCAAGTCTAACTTTGAGGCGTCCATTTGCTGAAGAAACCTCGTCCAGCGAGGATGAGGAACCTGATGATACACCACCATTGGAACAAATGGGCCGCGAAAGGGCGCGTGGAAGAGCACAGAATGCCAAAAAGCAGTAAGAGGCTACTACGACTATCAATTAGACGAAACAAATGGGATATGTGCTGTTAGATGGCATGATAATAGCGTTGTAACTCTTTTATCAACCGAACATGGGGTACAGCCCATCCAAACGGCAAGAAGATATTCAGTTGCACTGAAATCAAGGATAGATGTACCACAACCTTTCCTGATTTCGAGATAATAATCGATACATGGGAGGTGTGGATCGATTGGATGCCAATTTGGACGTGTATAGAATTGCCATGAGAGGCATGAAATGGTATTTGCCTATTCTGTTTTGGATAATTGACATCGCGGTAAATAATGCTACTCTTCTAGCTCGTCAGTACCGGAGTGACATTGACACATTGTTTCGACGGAGCATTGCCCGCACTTTGTTGCAGAAGTATGAAACCGGTAAGGTCCAACCTGGACCCAGTCGAAAGGTCCAAACTAGCATACCCTGTACGGTGCGGAAGCACAATGCGGAGCATATGATCGAAAAGTCTCTGTCAAGACTTCGCTGTGCTTGTGTGTGTAAAAATATAACTGTAACGACATGCAAAAAATGTGGTGTCAATTTACACGCGAAGTGCTTTTCTGAGTTTCATTCTTGAATTTTGTCTCAAATTATGCCAGTATATAAAAAAATAAATGATTTATTAGCATTTTCACTTTTCATACATAGGAACTTACATATTTGACCCAGGGGTCGTTTTCGACCCATTAAACCCCCCCCCCCCCCCCCGGCTCGTCTAATTTTCACCTATAATCTTTATAAGGACCCTTTAGGTATCCACATATTCGAAAATGAAAGCAATCGGAGATAAAATTAGTTCTGGGCATATATGGGTTAATATCTTTCTCAATGCTTTTAAACGGAAAATCTTTTTAAAAACAGCATGCGCCACCATAGCGAAATTTATTTATTTTGGCCACTTTCCCGAATTGATATCGGAAAACCAAGGTCACTTTACAGTACTACTTTTTGATGCTCTATACGAATCCGAAGTCACAATTTCGAAATTTTGAGTTTCATGTCGGATAGACAGAACGACCGGACTTTATAAGCTCAATAAATTTCGCTGAATATTGTCAAAATTCAGTTTTGATCTAGTTTCGATCTGACAAATGTCATATTCGGTATATGAAACTTCAAAGTTTAATTAAAGTTTGATTATATCGAAATATGACCGAAAATTTAACAAACTAAGAATAGGATTCTGCTAGCAAGAAGAATTTATTAATCAATAAAATCAAGAATATAATTTTTAGTCAATTGATAATTCTGTCTTGGATCAAATTTTATTCTGTGATCGTAAAATAATTACGAGAATTGGCTTCTGACATCCGTAGATCTCATCTCTTTGAATCTGACCAAATAGTCTTCACTGGAGATCGAGTCTCTCGTAGCCGCTGGTAATCTGAAGTGCGGTGACAAACAATTAAGTCGGATTAGAACTGCACTCAAAGCAATCTATTGCTAGATGCATCTACAGCCGTTTCATGTACATACATAGTAAATTGAGTACACCAGGATTTGTCTTTTTTTTTATACTACGTCGGGTGGCAGACAAGCATACGGACCGCATGATGTGAAGCGATTACCGTAACCATATTAATGCTCGCAACATAAAATATCGCTCGCGCGCCGCCACCCCCGCTGCCAACGCAGCATCTCCTTCCTTTCTTTCTGGTGACCTCACTCACTCGCCGGAACACAACAACCCTCAAGGGAACCGTTATTTGGCTGCGGTATTCTGTGAGGTGGAGGTACATTCCCCAGTCGGGTAGCTTACAATTACGCTCTCTACCTCTCTTATCGCCAGAGCTTCGTAAGACACTGACATCCTAAAATTGCCTAGTAGAAGTAGTAATAAATATAATACCGAGTAGAAAATGAATGAACATGTAGGTATTGAACTTCATCAATTTTTATTTTGTACCTTGTTGAATTTAAATAAATATTCCAGGACAAATTACACACTGCCATCTAGTCTCAGACTAAGCAAAGTTTGTACTATGGGTACTAGATAACTGATATCATAATATTTATTTATTTTTGTAAATACATACATATAATACATAGAAAACACCCAGACCAAGATAAAGAGATTTGTTCATGAACACAAATATTTGACATGTGCGGGGTTTGAATTTGCGACCTCGGTGTCAATGTGGACATTGCTAACCGTTCGACCACCGGGGTCTATATTATTATTTACAACTTCATTGATATACGAGTACTTATGTAATGCTTATCATCATTTCGCTAAAGGTGTGAAAAGTAGAGCATTATTACAAGGATAAAGGTGCTTCCGTGATGGGCGAGCTTAAATCCCTCGTGCACTCACAACTCTATCCTTCGCTTCGCTCGGTTAACTCTAAACTAACCCATAAATCCCTCGTTGCAATATAAGATAGATAGATACGTTTATTACAAACTACAGTCACACACATACAAAAATTTAATTAAAACATAATAAGAACCTAGGTACACTACGCTAGGAAACAGAACACAGAATTAAAGATTAATGGGTGTTCTGCAGCAAGCAAAT
The DNA here is from genome assembly GCA_937001555.2 of Hypsopygia costalis. Classification (NCBI taxonomy): domain Eukaryota; kingdom Metazoa; phylum Arthropoda; class Insecta; order Lepidoptera; family Pyralidae; genus Hypsopygia; species Hypsopygia costalis. The sequence continues at coordinate 20,671,090 of OW443338.2, read as the reverse complement.
GCTCAGTGTGATTGTGTGTTTTGCACATTGTGCAAAAAGTACAGATTTTCTGTTGTCGCCTAATGAGCGCAAACTCGCGACCGACTACTATTAAGATAGAAACATGTTTGTTTGTGTGAGTGTGTGTGTGTTCGTCTTTGTGTGTGTTCGTGTGTGTGTGCGTATGTTTGTGTGTGTGTGTGCAGTGTAAGTGGATAAGGTGTAATAACATTCGAATATATTTAAAATAACACTCGTGACCATAAAATTACTATACCTGCTAGGTGTATTAACTTTATGCTCGTGACAAAAAGCAATGACTGGGTGAATAATCTAGTTGTTCGCCACAGAATTTTTTTTTTCAAATATATTTCGATATCTCAAAAACTACTAAACAGGGGCTCTACCGGCTAAACTGAAACCGATTCCCATCGGATTATATGTTTGCGCAAATCAGACTTTATCAGTATCTACTCAACATTAACATTCAATGAGAACCTTTTATCCCAAACTGACAGACGGTTTAGAATCTTTAAGTCTGAGAACAGACTTTGCGTCCCTTTGTGTGTTCTACCGTTTGTACAATGGGATGTGTTTCAGAGGAGTTGTTTGACATGATGCCCACGACCTCCTTCTACAGTCGCACCGCTCGCCATCGACATGGAATTCATCCTCTTACATTAGAACCGAAAAGGTCACGTACTGTGCGGTTCCAGAGAAGTTTTCTTCCACGTACTATCAAGCTGTGGAATGAACTGCCTGTTCAGGTTTTCCCAGGAGACTTCAGCGTGGGGTTCTTCAAAAAGGGCGTAAAGGGGTGAGGCAACGCGCATGTGATGTTATTACAGGCGTCCATATGCTTTGGTATTACAGGCGTCAATATGCTGCGGTAACTGCTTTCCATCAGGCGGGCCGTACGCTTGTTTGTCACCTTACTGGTATAAAAAAAAACCTCCGTTTTTTCGTCGGTTAAAATACAGAAAATGATGTAATCCCACTCTCTCGGTCGGTGTATAAGCAAAGAATAAATAATAAGGCTATAAGCACGCTATAAGTTAGAATTTTTTCATGAAAATAGCTCTTGCGGGCTTAAGCCTGCCACATTTTCTATTAAAGAAAAGCTGTGCAGTTATAAAAACTTGTTTCCAGCTAGAAACACAAAACAAAACCAACAAAAAAGTGAGTAAAAGATTTTTAAGTTGGAATTTCTTGAATCAAGTACAAACGTCTGGAGCTTCTATGCAAACGAAGGAATACAAATGCAGATCTGCTTATTTAGTCAGACCTCGAGCCTCGAGGGAAGGCATAGAACATTCAGTTATTATGGTCGCGTGTAGCTTGTGTCTGGTCTGGTTGATAACAATATTAATTTACACTGTTGGATGTTTATGTTATAGTCGATACCAAAAAAAATTGGTTGCCTGTAAAGTCGGTATACGGGCGAAAGTTTTACGTGACAACGACTTTGAGTGGTAAAATGTTTTCGAGTGGAAGGGACGCATGCCTTTCATTTTTTATGTCTGTCTCTCTCGCTCTTAGAAGGGACACGCGTCCACGACACGCCTACAATGAGAGCGAGTGAAAGGCACGCGCCTTTCACTCGCTCTCATTGTAAGCGCATAACGTGACCCAGTTTCTTGAAGTGTCACCCGGCTAACCAATTTATAAGACGTTGTCACGTCAAAATCTAGGCGTTTCTAGGTTTAACTAGTTAAACCTAAAGTACCTCACGTCCCTCTCCAAAAGCAAGTCGAGCCTCGCACGCTTCGCTCGGTCGACTTTTGTTGACCTAACCTCGACTTGCAATATAAATTTGCAACAGCTGGAACCGACAGCTTATAGCAGCAGCGGATACATAATCCCATCCACATCCCATCCATGGACAGTCGACGTTTGCGTTCCGTTTGCGCTTTTAAAGCCATCGTGGCTAAAAGTAGTAGGCAGGTGGTTTTTAGTCAGTTAAAGCCTGATTCCCCCTTTAAAGGTCAGTCTGGTAGCAACCAGGCTGAGGGGGTGTCGAAGAGTATTTGCCGCCTCCCACCAGCACAGCTGGGAGCTGCACCCGCAGGCGTCGGGCGTAAAAAAAAAAAAAAAAAGACAGTCGACGTTACTTAACTTGCCTGTTCGATTAGAAACACACGCGTAACGACGGCATATACTCGTGTTCGTCATATTCAATTATCACATTCGGTTTTTATGAGTAATTACTACTATCTTTCAATTCAATATTAATACAATCAGTTTTTGTCAGTAAAAATCGTGTGTTATATTTAATTTTTAACCTCCAGCTCAAAAAGAGGTGTGTTATAAATTTTATGCGTCTGTCTAGGTAGCTCGTAAAAATCTGCCGGGATTGAGACTACGTCGGGTGACAGACAAGGATACGGCCCACCTGATGTGAAGCGGTTACCGTAGCATTATTACCGCAACATGAAACATTCTCGCGCGCCGCTACCCTCGCTGCCAATGCAACAACTCCTTCCTTTCTGGTTTTTGCTATAGTTCAAACCAATCTATCCCGCAGTTTGAAGTTCTCAGCTCTTTTCTATGTCATGAGCAACTTCCACTGGTCTGATCAATTCGAACATAGAAAGCTTGATCAGATACTGTAGCATCACCAGAAATCTGCAGGACACCCAACTCCTCGTCAACTTACAGCACGGGCAATATGTTTTAGCTCATTGTCATGATCTCAATTCATTTTAAATAGTATGTTTAGTGGCTAACAAGCATACGGGCCGCCTGATCTGAAGCGGTCGCTATATCACTGATGTTGCCACCTCGTTGCTAACGCAGCAATTCCTCTCTTCCTGGTGACCTCATTCATTGTTATGTGGCTGCGGTATACTTGTTTGCCACTTTAATGGTATTAAAAAACGTAACAAAAGAGAGGTTATCTTTGTTCGGAAATGTTTCATATATTTTTTTTATTTGCACTTGTTATAAATTAGTTTTTATTTTCCATGGACAAAAGTGAGTTTTAGTACTTTCAGTATCGATAATATAGAGGGGTGTAAGTGCTTCATTTACTCACTCACTTGCAAGTGTCACCACGTGCACCTCAAACGAGAGTGTTTGACAAACGAGGCTTTGGCGAATAGAGAGGTAACGCATAGCGTATTTTGTATGCTACACGACTTGGGTAGTACCTTGCAGAATACCGCAGCCAAATAACAATTTCCTTGAACCGCCTAGGCGCCCAACCCATCTAAGCGTGTGAGGTGAATTTTCCATTTGTAAAAAAATTATAACAATCTGGCCAATTGGCCTAAATCAACTATTTAAATAATCATCATCATCATCAGCTCATTATAGTCTCCACTACAGGAGCACGACCCTCTCTCGTCCGCCCTAGACGGAAGGAGGATTTGGCCTACACTCCCCACGACGGCCAGACGGGTTGGGGAGGCCTGATCGATATTTGATAACGTATTTCCCTTAGTCGCCTTGTACGACATCCACGGGAAGAGACGGAGTGATTCTTTTCTAATCTGACGGAAACCACACGGCCAAATCAACTATTTAAATAATAAGATTAAATAAATCACTAGGCGTGTAAATGCACCCGGTTTGTGTGAAAAATCAATAATAAGTGAGTTGGTAGATACTAAGCCGGTACATATTCAACGCGACATGCGTTTTCCGATGCATTGTGCATCGGATTACGTCGCAGAGCTTAACAAAGCTCGACCCAGTTACATACCTATATCCGACCAGCTACCTACTATTTTCATTTCCCATTAAACAAACTATTAAGTATAGCATATTCATTATAAGTATTGTAAGTCTCTCTCTTAAATCACCGGTCAAGCCCAGTCATTTGATAGGCGTGCGCGGGGATATGGATCCAACGCGTAGAGGCCCATTTGAGAAGTTTGATGTAATGTTGTACGCCCGCCGTGACCCGCTCCAGGTTATGTCAATTGAGAGTCCTGCTTGTGTTTACAATCCGCCCGATGAAGACACGTCGGAGACGAAGGCCCTGACCGACTCTCTGGAGATCGAGTCCGTGGTGTCGCTACTTACACACAGCCACAAGCTGCCCTACGGACAAGTAAGTATTATTAAGTAGGCTCATGAACATCTTTACTAATATAGTTTGATCTTTCATCGTCATCATCATCGTCATCAGCCTGCATCTACCCACTGTTGGATATAGGCCTTTCCCAATGCTTTCCACCATATGCGATCCTCTGCTTTCCGCATCCAACCGCTACCAGCCACTTTTGTTGAGGTCGTCGGTCCATCTAGAGAGGGCGCGCCCTACGCTTCGTCGCTCATACGTGGCATCCACTCTAGGACTTTCCTCCCCCATCTGCCATTGCTGACTCGGCAGATGTGGCCACCAGCCCACTGCCACTTTAGTTCTCGAATTTCTTCGTTCTGAATTCGATCCATTAGAGAAACTCCAGAAATATGATGACTTAGCATCAAAAGTTGTATGATTCTTTAGTTTGATGTAAACTTTAATTAATCCATACTCCATGCGAATATTACAAATGCGAAAGTGTGCATGTCTGTGAAATGAAATGCTCTCGGTAAGCTAGCAAAGTAGAGCGGCTTGAGAAGTTACGCGTTCAATTATAAACACTTTAACTAAAGTAACTCTGGAGATGTATTTATATTTAGCCAATTTAAAACTAAGTGCATACGTTTCTCTAACATAAAATAGGTTATATTTTGCAATTTGCTCTGACAGAGTAAATAGTTATACAATATGATACATAGAAATCACTCAGATTAAGATAAACAGTCATGTTGATGCACACAAATTAAGGTTGTCTTATGTAGGGATATAACGCGCGACCTCGGAGTCAAACCATGAGTACCCGTTCGGCCACCGGGGCACCTACCACCGAAGCTGAAGCCATATACCATCGGATTTTTTGATGGCGAAAATCAAAATATAGCTTAGATTGGCGGTAATTGTATTTAGCTTAACTGGTAGAACCATAGAGCTCTACCAATTAGGCTCAAGATGTTTGGCATTAACTTAAACCTAAGATCTAATTTGGCGATCACAAATTCCGATGATAATCGGCTTCAGCTTCGGCGGTAGGGTTCGGGTCCGGGTTCATCAATTTTATGAAGTTCTATGATTTGTCTACGACGAGTACAGTCAAGTGACAAATTCACATCTAATTCAAATGTACAGTCATGTCGACAATTACAATACTATCTACATTACCTTTAACATTGAATAAAATATATAATAATCATGATAGGAAAAATTTCTTTAATTGATTTCGTAGCCCTAGTCATTCTCACTCATAAGGAGATCGATGGCGTCGTTGCACGTGTCACTCGAATTGATCACGCAAGTTAACCAACGTCGACCGTAGCCTGTCTATGGATGGGCTTATTTATCTCGAGCTCCTCCTTGCTTCGGAAAGCACATTAAATGTCGTTAAATGACAGTCGTTAAGTCAAGGCCCTGCAGTGGGATGACTACGGGTTTATGTCAAATCATTCTCTAGAAATAATTTAAGGAAAATTTTTATATCATAATAAATGCGTGTTTTAATTAAAATTAAGGGTAAGATAGATAGCACTTATTACCCATGATTGTATATACTTTATGAGAATTTATATGATATTTATAAATTATTATTAATACAGGGAGCTTGACTAATGAGTGACGTGGAAACTATACCGCATGTGTTTTATTTCCAGCAACTGCTACACATGGTAATGATAGTAGTCCAGACTTAAAGCAAACCATTTTTATTCTGATCAAATATGTCATTATTATATACAATAAAAAGTAAAAAAAAACATTAATTTATCGTGTCTGGAGATGTAATGTAATCCTGGCAGGATCGCCATATCCTGTCTGAAGATGTAAATCATAAACATTCGGTACTAATACATTGTTAGTTTAATACTGTTTTTAATACATATGCGTTGCATAATATAATATAATACCAAATTGTTCCGTTCCGTTCCGTTCCGTTCCGTTCCGTTCCGTTCCATTCCGTTCCATTCCGTTCCATTCCGTTCCATTCCGTTCCGTTCAGTTCCGTTCCATTCCGTTCCATTTCGTTCCAATCCGCTTTGCTTCGTTTCGTTTCATTTAATTCATTCAAAAATAATCGTGAACAAAGCACCCCATGCAAAGCTATAAATCAGCATGTTTTGAATTATGCCAATCTACTCTTTTGTAAGCTCCGACACAGTTTGTCAAAACTAAAACTTTGATTGCAGTTTTCATCTCGACTGAGCTCGGAGCCTCGGACAGAAGCCTCCGGCGTCAATTATTGCGAATGCTTCGTGCCTCTATTCAGAAAGATATCAAGATAAACGGCTCGTTCAAAGCTTCTGAAGAAACTTAAAAGAAACTTTTATCATTGAAATTTTAAACATAAAAACGGGGATATCGCAATTTAAAATTATAATGCTGTTATAGAATAAAAAGCTACACTTTTTTACCTCGAAACTTCGACAGTTAGTGTATCACCATCATCATCAGATTATATCTACCCACTTTTGTATATAAGACTTCCCCAATGCTTTCCGCCATATTCCATAATAGTTTTTTTCATAATAATTTAATAAGTTTTTTCAGTATAAAAAGTAGCCTATGTCACTCTGCAAACCTTGAAGTATGCCCGTAAAAAATCATATTAATACAATGGTTCCTTTCGACGTTAATTAAGAGCAAACAAACTATAGTGATTCGCCCGCAACGTCATTATTACAACATATTTTAGCATTTTTTTCCAAGGAATAAAGATGATTATCCAGGATAAAAAGTAGCCTATATTACTCGCCGGACCAATCACTATCCTTGTGAAAAGAATCGTGTCTATGCAATGGTTCCTTTCGGCGTGAAAGAAAGACAAACAAACAATTGTGACTTCGCCCGCATGGACATTAATTTTATTTTAAAAAATCCCGTGGGAATAACGTCTAATTGCGGGATAAAAAGTACTATGTGAAACTCTTCAAACCTTAAGAAGTCACCGTAAAAAATAATATGTGAATTAATTAGTTCCTTTAGATGTTTCACATCAATAACAACCAATCAATTATGCTTTGCCCGCGTCATAATTTTAATAAAACTTTTTTCCCATAGGAATAAAATGTATTTCCGAGATAAAAAGTAAGCTATGTCACTCCGGACCTTAAACTATCCCAGTAAAGATACATGTTCTATCCATTGATTCAATTGAAGAATAAATAAATAAATATTCCTGGATGAATCACACACTGCCATCTAGTCCCAAATCAAACAAAGCTTGTACTATGGGTTCTATATAACTGATAATTATACTTAAATACATTTTTTTGTAAAAAATATACATATAATATAATTATAGAAAAACCCAGATCAAGACAACGAGACATGTTCATGCACACAAATATTTGTATTGTGCGGGGATCGAACCCGCTACCTCGGAGTCAAAGTGCTGTGGCGTTCGTTTCCGAACGCCAATATTTTTCATGTTGGCAAGACGGGCAGTCTTGCCAACACAATGTCACCAGAGAGAAAAAACGACATGTGCGATTTTCAACTTGTGCAATAATTTATGATTGTGATTGTGAATTGTTTCAATAATTGTTTGTGAAAATGTTATGGAAGAAAATAAAGAAACTTTGTAACGAATTATAAAGTGGGACCTTTTGATTTTTGATACGGAGAGAGAAACCCACAATTGGTGACCGCGTTTCGTGAAAATTTCTACCTGGATTATCACCTAAGCTTGAGCTGTGTGTAAAAGCTGTGTTAAAGTGTGTACGCGTATTTATAAAGCACGTCACATCTCACAAACGGACTCAATACTTCGCATGTCTTTGCATGTCAGCACTTCTCTACTTGTCTGCATTTTCCTACAAACATCAGGAGTATGTGCACAATTGACAGTTGCATGACATCGGTGGTGGTATACTGCATAGCATTAACTCATTTTACTAACTGCGGCATTTGCATCCCTGGATTGTTTATCACCTGCGGAATACCAGCAGGCCTGAAGAGCTTGCTGCTGCATGTTACTTGGTGTCCTGCAAGTCTACTGGGAACTGCCAACGGGTAAAGCAGAGCTAATAACAGACGGTAACATCTTTTCTTCTTATTCTGGTGTCGGACTAACTTGGTGAAGGTGTTCAGTGAATGCAATCTTCATTAAAATTTTGCTCAGTGTTCTGTGTGCAACTGAAGACCATTTTACCACCCACACCACACATACATCCTATGGACTTTACATCCTTAACATTTTAACTTAGTGTAATTTATTTGAATTTTAATTTTCCTTGTGTTGTGTAAAAAAAATACTTACTTAATAATACCAAATCCAGTAATTTGTTTTGTTTAATATAAAAAATTACATTATTATAAAATTTACTCTGCTAGATAACAGCTTGTTTTGTAAAGATATTGGATTGAGATCAATAACCTACATAGTGTATATTTATAAATAAGATTAACAGTCACTGGCTCGGTAACATAAAATTATACTCCTAAAACTAACTAACATTCATAAATAGATAGCATGTTCTGTTCTTCATAGAGTTATTTTCTAGTAAAATTTGTTCTTATTTTTTTAACATCCGGATTGTACTTTTATCTCATATACAAAGTGTTGTAAACCCCAATATACAAGGTGTTGCAAATCTTATTACACAAGTGTAACTAAAAAAATTTTAATATACAGGGTGTAACAATGCTATGAAAATTTTGGGTAGATTCACTACAAATATTAGTTTAACTCTAGGAATCCAGTTATTTAATTGAAATTATTTTCCTAACAGAATGGTATACTGAATTAATTCTGATTTTAAAAATATAGTGTTCGGCTTTTATTAACAAGGATCTTAATGTATGGGGTTTGTCTTTCTACATTTTCACTGCATCTGCGCTGCAACTTTACATTTATTGTGTTGTGTTAATTTTTTTATTATATAAAATGTCTCTAGAGGAGGAACTGAAGCAGCAGGTGCGGGATTTACAGGAGCGACTCAATTCCATTCAATCACCTAATCTAAATGAGACCAAAGTCAATGCGGTCTCAATAAAATTGACAGACTTTTGGGAGGATAAGCCAAAACTTTGGTTTGCACAAGCCGAAGCACAATTTGAGATTGCTGGTATCTCTCAAGATTTCACAAAATATGGTTATATATTGTCAAAGCTGGATGCTCGATTGGCTGATGAAGTTGAGGATGTCATTGCTGATCCGCCTTCCACTGGTAAATATGAGCACCTCAAAAAAGAGCTCATTCGCAGATTATCATCATCTAAGGAGCAGCGGGTCAGAAAATTGTTGAGCGAGGAACAGTTAGGCGACAGAAAGCCTTCTGCTTTTCTTCGCCATTTAAGATCTTTGGCTGGCACTACCGTTGGAGATGAGGGTATAATACGCGAGCTGTGGATGCGGCGACTGCCTCCTGAGGTGCAGCGAATATTAACGGCACAGCGTGATTTATCACTTGACAAGGTGTCTGAAATAGCTGATGCTATAGCTGAAACGCCGTCGTCAGTGCCCCAGTCCGTCCACGCAGCATCCTCGTCGTTTAGCGAACTCGACAGCATAAAGAAAGCCTTGCTCGAGCTGTCAAGTAAAGTAGATGCCTTAACTAACGACCGACAATCTCGGCAACGATCTCGGTGGCGTTCGAAATCTCAGTCCCGATCAACATCACAGCCTGGTACCCATCTATGCTGGTATCATAAAAAATTTTCTGATCGGGCAAACAAATGCATAGCTCCCTGTAGTTGGAAGACTGACCAGGGAAACTCCAGCAGCAGCCAGTAGTGGCGGCCTCTGACTGCTTTAACACCACCAGCCGTCGCTTGTTTGTGGCGGATTCCACAACAAAGGTCAGATTCCTAATTGATACTGGTTCTGACCTTTGCTGTTACCCCCGCAACCTCCTAAAGGGAAAATGGTTCCCTACAGGATTTGATGTACGCGCCGCAAACGGGAGTCGCATACAAACTTACGGCACATTATCTCTGTGCCTCAATCTTGGGCTCCGCCGCGATTTTCGGTGGAATTTCATTATAGCTGATGTTGGTACACCCATCATTGGGTCAGACTTCTTGGCGTATTACCATTTGCTACCAGATTGCCGTAACTGCAGATTAATTGACGGCTCAACAAACTTAACCACACGGGCTACAATAGCCCAAATCTCACAACCTAGTGTCAAGGTAGTTGTATCTGGTGAGTGTCCATACTCTAAACTACTTCTGGAGTTCTCTGGTATCACTCGGCCACCTGGGCTCCAGAGAAATATTAAACATAAGACGGTACATCATATTGTCACGACAGATGGCCCACCAGTAGCTTCTCGCCCACGTCGCCTCGCTCCTCAGAAATTGCAGGCAGCGAAGAAGGAATTCCAGGAAATGGTTGCATGTGGCGCTGCCAAACCTTCTAACAGCCCCTGGTCCTCGCCTCTGCATATGGCAAAAAAGGGTGAGAATGGATGGCGTCCCTGTGGGGACTACCGGTTCTTAAACGCACGAACCATTCCCGATCGTTACCCAGTCCGGCATATAGGTGACTTTAATCAGGATTTGGCTGGATCTACGGTGTTCAGCACGGTTGACCTAGTGAAAGCCTATCAACAAATCCCAGTCGCGCCCGAGGACATTGCTAAAACGGCAATCATAACTCCGTTCGGGTTATTTGAGTTCCCCTATATGACTTTCGGGTTGCGTAACGCGGGACAAACGTTCCAACGCTTTATTGATGAGGTTGTACGTGGCCTGGACTGTGTTTTCCCCTATGTGGATGACATCTTGGTGTTCTCGCGCTCCAGGGACGAACACGAAAAACATCTTCGTGCCCTCTTTGAGAGACTGTCCGAATTTGGTGTAGTGATTAATATCTCCAAATGCGTCTTTGGCGCTGAGGAGGTGACATTTTTAGGCCACCGGATCTCCAAAGAAGGTATTCGTCCACCACCAGAGCGGATCGAGGCCCTTAAAAACTACCCCTTGCCGAAAACAGTGGAGGGTTTGCGTAGGTTTCTGGGCATGGTGAATTTCTACCGCCGTTTTTTACCTAACGCCGCTGAGTACCAAGCCCCATTAATCGACTGCTTGGCCTCCACCCAACTCAAGGGCAAGAAACCTGTCCCCTGGACACCGGATTTGGAAGCTGCTTTCACCAAGTGCAAAGATCACTTAGCAAGCGCTACTATTCTTGTACATCCGGACGTCACTGCCACTGTGGGACTTTTCACGGACGCATCTTCCACTCATGTCGGAGCATGTCTCCAACAGCGTGTCGAGGACAGTTGGCAGCCTCTCGCATTTTTTAGCAAAAAGCTTCCTTCCCGGCAAACAACGTGGCCGGCTTATTATCGTGAATTACTTGCGGTCTATGAAGCTGTTCAACACTTTCGGCACGTTCTGGAGGCACAGCACGTGACCATTTACACCGACCATAAACCCCTGGTCTACGCATTCTCGCAGCGTCGTGAAAAGTTACCACCTGTGCAACTCAACCAACTATCTTTCATCTCCCAATTCACTACAGACATCGTCCATGTCAGTGGCAAGGACAATGTGGTGGCTGACTCCATGTCTCGTATCGAAGCCATAGGTCTAGACGACAATTTTGCAGACCTTGCTACAGATCAAGTGGAGAACAAGGAGCTGTTGGATATCTTAGAAAAATCGTCACTCAAGCTGGAGAAAGTCGCTATACCGGGAACTGACTTGTATCTGTACTGTGACACTTCAACCGGAAAATCCCGTCCGTTTGTAACAAATAAATTTCGACGCGCGGTGTTTGATAAGGTGCATAACCTTAGCCATCCTGGCGCTCGAGTTTCAGCCAAACTTGTTTCCGAGCGGTTCGTATGGCCTAACGTCCAGAAAGATTGTCGCAATTGGGCTCGGGCGTGCCAAGCTTGCCAACGCAGCAAAATTAGCCGGCACGTTCACTCACCTCTCGGAAATTTCGCTACTCCCCCCAAGCGTTTCCGCCATGTCCATCTGGATATTATCGGTCCCTTGCCTTACAGTAAAGGTTTCTATTACTGTTTAACGGCTATCGACCGATTTAGCCGATGGCCCGAAGCATGGCCGATGGTAGGGATTACAGCGGAAGAGGTGGCCGAGACATTTTTTTGCAACTGGATCGCTCGATATGGCGTACCATCCGTTGTCACTACAGACCAGGGCCGACAATTTGAGTCCGCGCTATTTCAGGCCTTAATGCATCTTTGCGGTTCGAAACGCGTTCGTACCACGAGCTATCACCCGTGTGCGAACGGTTTAGTCGAGCGCATGCACAGGCAATTAAAAGCAGCTTTAATGTGCCATCAGGAATCATGGTGCAAGGTTCTACCTCTGGTTCTTTTAGGGATGAGAGCTGCCATCAAAGAAGACCTACAAGTGTCCCCAGCTGAGATACTTTACGGGGAAACTCTATGCTTGCCCGGTGAATTCATTTCGCCTTCCGCACCTTCCTTTGAAAACACAGACGTTGTAACTAATTTCGCCACTCAGTTAAGAGGTTTCATGTCGAAAATGAAGCCTGTCCCTACATCTGCTCATTGTAAGAAAGCCACATTTATCCACAAGGATTTGGCATCGTCGAGTCATGTTTTCTTGCGCGATGACACAGTGAGACCAGCATTGAAACCTCCATATACTGGACCTCATAAGGTTATCTCTAGGAGAGATAAGGCTCTCACTATAGCCATTGGGGATAGAAAAGTGGAAGTTAGCATTGATCGCGTAAAACCGGCGTACATCATTGTTGACTCTGAGGCCCCAAAAGCCCCTGCTTCATTGGTCAACCAAGCACCAGCTGCGACGCCTCCAAATTCCGCCCCCACGAATTCAACACCCGCTGATTCAGCACCATCCAAACCCTATACGACACGATCAGGTCGTAAAGTTACATTCAAATGTCCTCTGGACTTATAATTTAGTTCTAACTATTCAGTTTAAAATTTCAATGTTTTCAGGTTTATTTAAATTAAACATTGCCATAATGTACAATATTAGGTAACTTTAATCTTTAAATTTGCTTGTGCTGTATCTATGTATAAGGTTATTACTGTTATTATTTTCCTCATTTCTCAAAATAGTAGGACTATTTTTCTCCCTAGGGGGGTGGTGTGGCGTTCGTTTCCGAACGCCAATATTTTTCATGTTGGCAAGACGGGCAGTCTTGCCAACACAATGTCACCAGAGAGAAAAAACGACATGTGCGATTTTCAACTTGTGCAATAATTTATGATTGTGATTGTGAATTGTTTCAATAATTGTTTGTGAAAATGTTATGGAAGAAAATAAAGAAACTTTGTAACGAATTATAAAGTGGGACCTTTTGATTTTTGATACGGAGAGAGAAACCCACAGTGCCATTGATAGCCATTCGACCACCGAGCTTGTCAATAACCTATAAGGATAAACAATAAATCAGACTAGATATCACATAAATGTGTGTGTAAAATAGGTATTATAAATAATACCTATTTTATTTTATATATAAACTTATCAAACAAGTGTAGATTTCTTATCAGGCCGTATGCTATAGAACAAACCTTAAACAAACACAAAACTACTACAGATAACTTATCCTGGGATGTTACGTAGCTAAAAACTTTACTTGCGTGCCTATTGCCGGCAATTTTCCTATCATGATAGTTGAACAACTTTCATAGACTGTGATGTACAAACTTTGTGTTCTTTGGTAATGAGCACAATTTCAAGTTAGAGTGAATAACCTACTATTGCGGGAGTGAACACGATTGTACCTAACCCTCTATATAGATACTGTACTTTACATTAGATTTTTTTTTATATCTGAGAGGGGGGCAAACGAGCTTGTGGGTCACCTGATAAAAAGCAATCACCACCTCCCAAGGAGATCAGCAACACCAAGGGGTCGCCGAACTGCCAGACGCTTTCCTTTCTTTCTGGTGGCCTCACTCACTCGCAGGAACATAACAACCCTCAAGGGAATTGTTATTTTGCTGCGCTATCTGAGGTAGAGGTACGTCTCCAGTCGGGCAGCTTAAAAATACTGGTATAAATAGAAGACTGTTGAACACATAGTTTTTTTTTACGCCCGTTGCACGCGAAGGCTTCACGCAGCTGTGCTGTAGGGAGGCGGAAAATCCTCTTCGACACCCCATCAGCCTGGTTGCTACCAGACTGACCTTTCAAGGGCGAATCAGGTTTTGATGACTATAAACCACCTGCCTGACTACGTTTAGCCACGATGGGTTTAAAAGCGCAAACGGAACGCTAGAGGAAAAAGATGGGTAGAGGAAAAATAGGGCTAGATGAAAAAGAGGGTGTTCACGCAGTGGCGCTCCGACTGCTTTTATCTCTTCGCCTCACTTCGCCCCCCTCGTCGCAGCCATCATCCAAACCAGTGGCTTGCGTTCTACTCACCAAAAGTCAATTAAGTGATTTTATTTCCAACCCTATTGATTGACTTTTAATTTTCAACACCAATCAGCGTCTTAATTTCCGACATATATATTACAGTATATGTTATAAAACGTATTTAGATAAATTTTAGCATTCATTATCTGTTCTCTATATCAACAGTACAAAGTTAATGAATTCGTTATAAGCTGAAGTTAGGGGAGAGGTCTGAAGTTTGAAACTGAAGGGTTGATTTATCGCTGTAATCTGGCTATCAGGCGAAGAAGCACGGCCTACTCTAGTCCTATTTCCGTCTAATTCAATTTGAAACTGTATGATAAGATCCATAATTATTGTCCAAGCATAACATTTACTGATTTCCGTAACCATTGTTTTAACGATAAATATTAAGTTCATTTAACGTAGAAACAAAGTTTCATTGTATGCAGACTGCTCTAAGGATAGATAGATATATAAAGCATTTATTTGTTTCTTCAGACACAAAAAATATTTAGCTTAAATAAAAACAAGTAACACAAAAAAAAACATCATGCATGTCACCTACACATGGGGCACTCTTTTATCTAACAAACATGGTTTTGGCGACAGTCGTCAACCCGCCTGCCCAGCGTGGCGACTTAAGAGCATGACTACTCCATGAGTTTCACTAGTAATGATTGGCCCCCAGTACCCGGTAACCATGCTATCCCGACCCAAGGTCACGGTCTCGGTCTAGATGAACCGATGACCTCAAAAAAGTGGCTGGTAGCGGTTGGATGTGGAAAGTGGCGGATCGCATATGGTGGACAGCATTAGGAAAGGCCTTCCAGCAGTGGGTAAGGCACAGTACAGTACAGTACAGGCTGATAATGATGATGGTGATGATGATTATTTTGTACTACCAGACACGACAGACGTTGTCTGTCTTCTTGAATTTTTAACCTGAACAATGAATATTGATTTCGCGCAATCTGTCAAATGACTTACAGTTCTGTAAAACCACACAAAGTTACATTAGAACAGTTAATAGGATCGTTCAGTGTTCTTAAATATTCTAATTTTCAGAAGAACTTTATCGTGACAATAAAAAACAGAACAAAAAAAGAATTAGTGAAATCCGTCCCGCCGTTCACGCGTGATGGTGTGACCAAGGAAAATGGGAAAGGGGATTTATTTTTATATATACCTTATTTTTAGACCTGACAGACGTTGTTCTGTCTAAACCTTACCCAGTATACCCAGAATATCCCACCAAAGTTTTATTGCAATCGGATGAGCGGTAAAAGAATGCATAAAGGACATACAGAACAGACAAACATTCATTTATATATGTACATTGGTATATATAGATAATAATATTAAGATTACACATTGAAGTGTGCAAAAACTCGACTAATTTGAAATAGAGTATCGTAAAATTGTACGAAAGTTCCTTTGGTACACATGATAAAAAAAACCACTTAACAATTAAATTGAAGCCCTTTCAATAACAATAAAAATAACGATCGGGTTTATTAGCTTTCTTTGAAATAAAAATACGCCAGTTGACTCCAAATTGCTTTGTTTACTTCTATGGTGTGCTATACTGTTTACTTAACTGAACGTTCCCGAGGTTTGTTTTGATCGTACGAGTAATAAACAAGTTGTTTATGTAAGGAATTATGATTTATTATTATTATCCTATCTATAACTGCGAAAGATCTTTTTTAACCCATTCAGTGCCGAAGTCGCCCATCGGTGACTCAAAAATCTTTAATACTACATCGTGTGGCAGACAAGCATACGGCCCACCTGATGTGAAGCGATTATCTAAGCCATATTAACGTTCTCAACATAAAATATCGCTCGCGCTCCGCCACCCCCGCTGCCAACGCAGCATCTCGTTCCTTTGACCCCTGGTGACCTCACTCACTTGCAGGAACACAACAACCCTTGAGGGTTGTTTTTTTTTTTTGGCTGCGGTATTCTGTGAGGAACACAACAACCCTTGAGGGTTGTTGTGTACCTCATATAGAATACCGCAGCCAAATAACTATTCCCTTGAGGGAATTGTTATTTGGCTGCAGTATTCTGTGAGGTGGAGGAACATTTCCCAGTCGTGTAGCTTACAATTACGCTCCTTATCTCTCTTAAATTCTAGGTTTTGTGTTCAACACCTAAGTAAAGGGGTACAGGTAAGCACCCCTACTTATGGTACTTGTACCCCTTTACAAAATATCTAAATTTCTCATTTTGTTGGAAGCATACAGCACATGGTCCTTTACTCTGGGCTGGGCCCATTCGAAAGCAGTGGCACAGCGTGCGATGGTGAGAGCTATGCTTGGAGTATCTCTACGTAATTCCAAGAATGAGTATATCCGTAGCAGAACTGGAGTTACCGACGTAACTCTCAAATTAGCAGACTGAAATGGCAAATGGTCAGGCAATTAGATGTACGAGGTAAGTTCTGAAATGGCGAATGCGGGCAACCAGGCGGGAAACTGGAGCGTGGAATGTCCCCGTTAAATCATCCTTCTTGTTGCCGACGGATCTTCTTGATATCTGGTAAGAAATTTTAAATAATCTAGAACTTTCAAGGTAAAATAACCCTTAAAAATTCTATTTAAAAGAAATAACTACGAAAAGTCAAAAAACAAATGTGTTTCCAAACTCATCAAAATAAATATCTCAAATAAGGCAGACATAAGGTCCGAGAAAAACTTATTAAATAGGGTCCGCGCACGCACGGAGTCGCGGGCCATTGGTAGTGGGAATAAGAACTAAGGATCTACGGATACGCCACATTGGCTTTAGTACTTTTGGCGGTAATATGCAAGGGCGGATATTGGGGTTAAATCCTTAGGGCGTGTCCACAGTATGCAATACCTTTTAATCTATTTTCTTAGAAAATAGTTTTTGATAATAATTTAGATAATGTTCTATAATCTTATATAATTTAATAATACGTAATTAAATTTGCTACTTCTCTCAGGCCTGTAAAGATTTTTGTGTATGTTGATGAAATAAATAAATAATTTATTTTTATTTACTTAAACTTTATTGACCAAAAAAGAGTATAAAAGGCGAGGGTAATGATAAGAACATTTTCTACCAATTAATATCTAGGAAAAGCAAATAAAACTCGTATGCGGTTCCAAACAACGTTAAAGATAAAAAAAAATACTTCGTTTCTGTATCTATAAAAGGCAACCATAGCAGATCTATCAACGCACAGCTCAAACCACTGGACGAATTGGCATACATATAACTATTACATATAACAGCAGTAATACGTAATAATTAATAATAAAAGATATTCAGTTAGAATACTAGAACATTCGTCCTATTAACCACAAATACTAAAATCACGCTAATGAAAATTCAGTATTTTACATAGCGACTAGTGAATCCGTGAACGAAGAAGAATTCTGTCCGGCATTTTGCACATCTCTAGGACATCATTTATTTTTAGGTACCTATGGATCTTTCATTTGTGTTTATATACTGAAACTAACCCCAATGTGTAACCACACATTTCGTAGTAGAGAAATTTGCTATTTAATTAATACCAACAGGAATTGGAACTAACTTCGTTGCTCGTTGCGAAAAGTTACACCACGACTCTAAAATAGTGACCCGATTGGTACTGATCTATTTCCAAAATATCTAGATCAGTATGCAGCCTGCATACCGATCTAGTAATAAAGGAAATTCTCAGTAAAATAGGTTAAACTATTATAATTTCAAACTGAGTCTCTTAAAACGCTGTTAAAAATTAGTAAGTAATATTTTTCATGCTACGTCGGATGCCAAACAAGCAGGCGGCCCGCCTAAATCGGCTGCCGTAGCCTGTAAATGCTTACAACACATGAAGTCTTGCTTGCGCAGTTAACACCCCCGCTGATAACGCAGTATCTTCTCACGTCTCAGGTGACCTCATTCCACCGTAGGGACATAACAATCCTCAAAATTATTGGGCTGCGGTCTTATGTGACGCGAAAGTAATTCCCTGGTCGGTTTCGACTAGTTTCAGGTTCGCTACAGCCTCAATAGCTCCTCGGCAGAGTGCTCCACGTGTAGGTGAGGTTGGCTTTGGGTTTAAAATGTTACATTATTTACAACCAATAATTTACTACCTAACAAAGACATTGAAAACATAATTACGTTACTTAAATATAAATTTATTGAGTATAAAACATAAGTAAATAATTATGCAATTAGAAATTAGATTAAATTAAAAACAAAATTAAACTAAAACTATTCTGAAAAGAAAACAAAAGGAAACCTAAATAGTTACGTTACCTACGGGAATAAATTGATTAATGGCAACATTGACTTTTTCCATAGAAAAGTGAATTGGGGTTGCCATTAAGAAAACTACTCTTTAGAAAAAAGTGACGCCACAATTTTTAACTATTCTTGTGTTAACCTCTGTGTTATATAATTATACTAGCGGCCGCCCGCGACTTCGTACGTGTGGAGTTAGTTATTTGCAAATATTTTTTTTATCAATGAATTTTTTTTTTTTTTTTTTAGAATCAATGAAGTCGACCGATATTATTTTTTAAAACCTCTTTGTAAAACCTAAAGTACTTTTTATTGTTATAATAAAACATCCCTCCTTATAATAGTAAGTATGTAGTTGTTTTCAATATTTTTTATACTTAAATATCATTTAAAATCCTTCTGCCATAATTACTTTAACTTCAATAACATTGGATTTTCATACAAATTTCCAACCCCCGTTTTAACTACAAAAAGGGGTTGATTTCTAAAGATACATTATTAGTACACCTCCATACCATCTATAGAGCATACATTTAAAATTTCAAGTCTCTTACTTCAAAAACATAGGACTTTCATACAAACTTCCAACCCCCGTTTTAACACCAAAAATGGCTTGATTTATAAAGATACATTATTAGTACACCTCCACACTATCTATACATTTTAAATTTCAAGTTTCTTACTTTAAAAACATAGAACTTTCATACAAACTTCCAACCCCCGTTTTAACCCCAAAAACGGGTTGATTTCTAAAGATACATTATTAGTACACCCCCACACCATCTATAGAGCATACATTTAAAATTTCAAGTCTCTTGCGTCAAAAACATAGAACTTTCATACAAACTTCCAACCCCCGTTTCAACCCCAAATAGGGTTTATTTCCAAAGATACATTATTAGTACATCTCCACACCATCTATAGAGCATACATTTTAAATATCAAGTCTCTTGCTTCAAAAATATAGGACTTTCATACAAACTTCCAACCCCTATTCTACCCCCTTAGGGGTGGAGTGTCGCAAAATCCGTTCTTAGCGGATGTCTACACCCTATAAGGAACCTACCTGCCAAATTTCAAGTTTGTAGGTGTTATAGTTTCTGAGATTTCGTGATGAGTGAGTGAGTGATTTTCTCTTTTATATATATAGACTAGCAAAGTACCCGTGCTTCGCTACGGGAACACTCCATTCCAATAATTGCAATGCTTCCAGGAGATCTTACTCCTGAGCAAACTACATAAAACTGATCATGAGAGAAGCAGTCCTGTCTCAAGTCAACCCCAGCGACCTTTAGAGACAGCCCCTCATCTTTGTTAATGGTCATAGCGAAACACCTTTATGGGAAATTGAAGTGAAGTCTCTTAAATTGAACTGGGTGGTCTTATGGAATAATGGGAATGCGGGTTATCAAGAGAGATTCCTCAACAGCGCATCCTTTACTGTCCTCACTCAACAACTCATCGTTCCAGTTGTTTAATACGTGAACAATGGTGGCACGAACCTCCTGATGATACACCTCCGTTCCATGCAAGTGGTAGGAGATGGAGCGGAACAGGCCAGCTCCATCACCTTCCAAAGCTATAATGGTATGGGGCATCATCAAACCTTCCACAAATATAAATTTAGTGAATCTTGACTTCATTGTTTGAAAAATACGGAAATTCATTAAGTAGGTAAAAACCTATTCTAAGTACCGACTTTATGGGAAAGTCGGTACTTAGAATATGTTTTTCAATTAGTTTTCGACACCAGATGTAGCTTCATTTGAAGGACGCGGTTTCTTTTACGCCCTACGCGCGCGATGGATTACCTCCGGGGGTAACTACTGGAATGAGGTGAGCGATAAACCGTCATGGATAACCCCATGGTTTGAAATAATCTCTCGTATATACCCTTTCCTTAATAACGAAACCATAGCGCGCTGTACAAATGCTAGGTATAGCGCCATCTAGTGATAAGTTAATTCAAATATAAATATAACATTTTTTGACATTTCTTGTCTGGGCGCTGGTCAAAAGTTAATCAGTTACCCATAAACATTTTTCTATACAACTATTCTACCAAGTCTCAAAATCGTAGGTGAATCGGTTTCCAAGAGGGTTTTTTTTTCAACCCCCTATTTTAACCTCTTAGGTGTGAAATTTCGGAAAATCCCGTCTTAGTGCGCGCTTACATTGTATGAGGAACACATATCCAAAGTTTCAGGTTTCTAGCTTCAGGGGTCTGGGCTGTGCGTTGATTAGTGCGTCAGTCAGTCAAGTCAGTGAGGACAAAGCCTTTTACTATCTAGCTTTTGCCTGCGGCTTCGCTCGCGTGATGTTCGCGCTTTTTAGATTATCCAAGTCAAGTCTAACACGCAACGCAACCACCCTCATGTAGCACCTATAATTGTACTAAATACGGATGCAAGAACTTTCCAGATAACTACTACTACACCCGTCCCGTCCTCACCGCGCCGTCCGCCCGCGATCGTATAAGCACTGATTTACGCCAAATACAAATTTAAAAACCTATTAGGGTAACACTTCAGTCAACACACAAGTCTCATTCCATCAGCTTAAAAAGGTTAAATTAAAGTTTGAAAAAATTACATGATGATGGTCACGTTAGCCACGTTTCCCTACACAAACTTTGGACCTCCGTTTCACCCTTTTAGGGGAAAAATTTGAAAAATCCTTTTAAGTTATATCGTGTCCACTGTGTTATATTTTCAAATCCATGCGATTTTCGTAATTGACGTCCCAGAAAACCATAGAATGAACACCCATATTGATATTATGACATTTCAACTCCATCGTACCCCCATAGGGTGATGATGATGATGAGGGGGGGGGGGGGGGGATTTTATGTCACGTCGGCTATGTTGGATTATAAAATAGTTGTTGTTTTCGTAATCAGCGACCCGATAAACCATAAAAACAATACCCATGACGATTTTCAGACTTTTTCACTCCATTTTACCCCTTTAGGGGTTGAATTTTGAAAAATCCTGGAACACGTGTTTTTTAATTTATCTATAGAAGTACTCGTGTAAAGTTTCGGATAAAATAGTCCAACTAATTTTGTTTCCCCATACAAACTTTGGACCCCCGTTTCACCCCCTTAGGGGATGAATTTTTAAAAATCCTTTCTTAGTGCACCCCTAGACGTCATAAAGAACCTACTTGCCAAATTTGGAATCTCTAGACCCAGCGGTTTGGGCTGTGCGTTGATTAGTTATTATAGAAAAGGTTAAATCAAAGTTTAAAAAAATTACATGGTGATGGTCACGTTAGCCACGTTTCCCTACACAAACTTTGGACCTCCGTTTCACCCTTTTAACAGAAAAATTTGAAAAATCCTTTTAAGTCATATCATGTCCATTGTGTTATATTATCAAATCTATGCGATTTTCGTAATTGACGTCCCAGAAAACCATAGAATCAACACCCATATTGATATTATGACATTTAAACTCCATCGTACCCCCATAGGGGGATGATGTTGATGAGGGGGGGATTTTATGTCACGTCGGCTATGTTGGATTATAAAATAGTTGTTGTTTTCGTAATCAGCGACCCGATAAACCATAAAAACAATACCCATGACGATTTTCAGATTTTTTCACTCCATTTTACCCCTTTAGGGGTTGAATTTTGAAAAATCCTGGAACACGTGTTTTTTCAATTATCTATAGAAGTACTCGTGTAAAGTTTCGGATAAAATAGTCCAACTAATTTTGTTTCCCCATACAAACTTTGGACCCCCGTTTCACCCCCTTAGGGGATGAATTTTAAAAAATCCTTTCTTAGTGCACCCCTAGACGTCATAAGGAACCTACTTGCCAAATTTGGAATCTCTAGACCCAGCGGTTTGGGCTGTGCGTTGATTAGTCAGTCAGTCAGTCAGTCAGTGAGGACAAAGCCTTTTATTATTATAGATAGATATACTACGTAGGTAGTTTCTTTATTTATGTACATTTTGGTGTAGAAAATGATAAAGCAATTTGTTTAAAAATTGTAAAGATACATAATAAAACAAAATGCTCAAGACATAAAATGCATTAAAAAATCCAATATCTTGAAAACTGTCAAGTTTGGGATATGGTGTTTCATAGTCAAATTAGTTAATAATCGTGGAACCTACAACCCCCTAAAGGATCTAGGTCGATTTAACCTGTAACCTTGTGTATTTGGTTTTTATATGTTTATTTAAAGCTTTATTGATGCCAATAGCTCAGTACATTAAGTTAAATGCGTTATCAAAACGTAAACTATTGGAAATGTAGAATGCGGTTGCATAAATCACAATTGCGGCTTTTACGTTTCACATACAGACACTCACGTTCGGAATATCAATAAACATTTAAATGACATAATATAATTTCGTAGGCTTTATAACTTACAGACCCAACAAGTGCCTCACGGGTGGTGCTAAAGGTGTGACCAAATTAGCTGGTAGGAAGGAATTTTTCCCGACTGGGTAGCTACCACCTAACCGTGAACGTAAAACCAGTGAAGTGAGAAATTGCGTTTCTAAGATCAGTGGACCCTCATGGTTGCCATGAGCAACCATGAGGTTGCTCTTGGATGTCTCGTGAGCCCGATCAATGTTTGATCGATGACTACTCATTTGCGGGGGCTGTAGACACGTCGATCAGAGAGATCCCACTAGCCGACCGTCGCCAAGCCAAGTGAGGCCAAACCCAGGTTAATTACCATAGGAGGCTACTCACGATAGGCGGCCCATAATTTCGGTGTGAGACGTCGTGCCGGTTAGTGACCGGAGAGAGTCCACGTGTCCACTTCCAGGAGGGTACGAGAGCCCTTCCGTGCCACTAGTCTGCATCCCTATGCACTGAGAATTGTCAGCGTTTTGGGAGTGTTCCAGTCACGACACAAGAGCAATCACTATTATTCACTTCCCGTTTTACAATAATGATAGCTTAATATAAAAATAAAAGTTGCACAGCGGGCAATGACAAGTCTCCCTGTACCGAGTTTTGAGTCGAGTTAACGGATATCTGTGGAATCAGAGCCATCCTCAGTGATGTCCACCAACACCTGGAGACAGTGTTACTGACACTGATATGGTAGGATATTTGTTCCTTCGTCTGCGTTGTTTGAAGGACCCTTCAAATAACGCAGAAAGAAAATTATTTTATAGGTAATCTAATACATCTTCATGACATAAAAACAAAAATATAAAACTCCAAACTTACACCATTACTTTTAATAAAAAAATATCCCTGATTCTAGAGCAAATTACATATGCCATATGATAATTACTTTCACTAGAGAATAACTATTTTCAAGTTCAATATCCACCGAACAACATTCTGTTATAATATTATCTAGAAAGTTCCAATATTTTCGGCAGCAAAATATTTTAACAACACAAATACAATTTTTGTAGTGGCGTGGTCGGGAAATGACGTTGATGTATTGGGCAAACTGGGCAAGCAATGTAGCCGCTATCAAATTATAGGAAAACTGAATATAATTTATCTACTGTGTACACTATACTTGAATTTGCTACAATTCGATACCATCAAAAGCAAAGTTCTGACTGACACAAATTCGTTTAGTCCACTCTCTCGACCCTCATATATCTCAACCCCTAAAAAATTAAAGTTATTTGTACTCGACGCCCAAAATAGTTATGTTACACATCCCAAGCTGCTTGTCTGAGAAATTAACTTGTCTGAGACTTAAATTCTGTAGGTTTCTTTTTATGTGTGTGTGTGAAAGAGAGGGGTGAGAGTTTGTGCGCGTGGGAGCGTGCACGCGCGTATGTGTGTGTATGGTGTTGTGTGTAGCACATTGTGTCTCCATAAGAGACACAATTTTGCCAGTCCATGCAAATACTTTTGGGTACCAAAATACATAAAGACGTATGTGTGAAGAGTACGTGCGTTGAAGAAACTGCTCTAGATTCCACTGAAAGGGGAGGTGACGTTTATACGAGAGCGCCGGAGTATATGACCATACTGTACAAAAAATATTACTTCAACTGCACTGCACTCTTCGATACTGCACTGTTTAATTGTCGTTTGGCGGAAGCCTGAACGGATCTAGATGAAATTTGCTACAAAGATAGATTATAGTCTGAAGAAGCACATAGGCTACTACATCTCATCCTTACAATAAAGTCCGATATGTATTGTTGGTAGTTCATTTTCGTGCATTTCGTTTTTATTTTGAGTTAATGTCAGATTGAATGTTATTTGATTCTAATTCTAAAACATATGTCTGAAGAATTCAAGTTTCAAGTTCTTTATTTGCGTTACATGTTGTATGATCGGCTCTCACAATATATAAATAGTTCCAAACAAACTTACGTCTAAAAAATGTAATGCATTCTACATTCAGATTGCTTATCTACTCAGTCTAGCTAGCTTAACACGTTTTGGTTCCAGGATCACTTCAAACTCTGTTCTACGGATGATTTTTAAGGAATCAACTTTCACTCTAACGAAGTCTCGAGACTCGTGAGCAACTAGTCCTTTTCCATATTATCCTCTAGGAAGTAACATTGTGGACAAGCCCTACTTTCCCCAAATCCCCATCACGAGCGTAGCTTTAGTCGGTCTAATTTAATTACGCCCGCTGATGACCTCATCATCGCCCTTTCCCGCTCTGACCTTTGTTTTATTTAAACTCCCTGAAAGGTTGTCTGCTCAGCCGTGACATTGAAAAATTGATATAGACATAGTCCATACCGACGCAGGTTTTTAGGTCATTCGACTCTTTACATTTTTTAGTATCCTATTCCGGGCATATTTTTTTTTACTTTTCCGGTTGGGGCTTTAATTTTATTATGGGCTACATTCTGTATTAGGCATTGCTAACTTTCTGCCTGGTGACTTCGCTCGGGTACATTTTGTAATCATTTCATGATTTTAACTTTTTTTCTATCCTCCACCGCCTTTAAGTTTTTAATGAATATATAATATTGTAACAATGGAATGTAAACAATACTTTCAACAAATTTGTCAACAAATAAACTTGCACCGCTATTTTATACTCCACATTGATAAATTTTGATAAATGCTTATCATTTTTATTATAAGCATGGAGGCTCGAAATAAACAAACCCATCCATCAATAGGCTACGGTCGACATTGCTTGACTTGCGTGATCGATTCGACTGCCACGCGTAACGACATCATCGACTCCATAGATTATTTAGTTTAAATTAATACGTTATATTTTTGTATATATCACTATTATGTTTCAACAAATTGTTATATACGAGTAGGTATGACGATTGTACATTGTCATAAAACATGCCATCATTTTTTCTTTTTTATGAACCAAAATGTGCTTATAAAATAAAAAATATTAATGAGGCTAATAAAGCAGTTTACTAGGGCTCAAAGCCCCTTCAAAACAGAGACTCGTATTAAAACAGAGCGATGAGGCTGGGTTGATGTAACGATTTGTGTACAGTTACAAAATGGAACAAAAATTAACGTGAAGAAAAACCTGACGTGAAGAAGCCTGAGTACACGGGTATTTACAATATCAGTGACAGCAACAGACGGAATATGCTGGGTCAAAGGATGTAATAATCTGATGGGTGAAGGGAATATAAAGACTATAGGGAAATAAACAGAGGTTTTACTGTGCCGCTCTGACAGCCCAGGTAGTCATGCTCACTAAAGTGTTCAAATTGGTGGTAGTGTCGTGTGGCGGGTCGCCGCATTCCCAATAAAATGATTGATTGCGGTGATGGCTGCATCAACTCGTGAACGGATGCTGCCAGAGGGGACTTCTGCCCTGGCTGCCATGGTTGCAAGGTAAAGAATAAGACATAGTTGCAAGGTAAAGAAAAAGATATAATTATTTGCATAATAGCGACGTGCAGTTTATAAATTGTAAGATAAAAATAGAACATTGTTAATAAAAGGTACGGACCCCGGGTCTGTAGATTGTAACTATTAAAAAACCGGACAAGTGCGAGTCGGACTCGCCCACCGAGGGTTCCGTACGTAGTATCAATATTAAATTTGATATTTTTCATTATAAATAAATGCGTCTAAAAAAATAAAATATATTTTGCAATGTGTACATCAAGCCCTTTCATATGATACCCCATTCGAACTAGTAGTTTCAATTTGAAATTTCGACACCCTATAAAAAATATAGACCCCCTATTTTTTAAGATCTATTTACAAATGTATAGTTTTGAGATTTATTCCTGTACTTGTAGTCTATAACGATGTTACTTGCCAAATTTCATAGTTTATATTCTCATAGGTCAACGAGAAGGTTTTGATTCCCTTGAGAATGTGTCGAAATATGCGTTTTTGCTGAATAAACGGCCGTAACTTTTTTCTACGTAAACTTAGTAGTTTAATTTTTTTTTAACTTCATGGGACCGTAGACCTGAGTATACAGTTCAAATTTCAGCTTGATACCTCCACGCATTCTTGACAGACAGACAGACAGACGGACAACAAAGTGATCTTATACGATCATATACGTTAACGTGGGTTCCGTTTTTCCTTTTGAGGTACGGAACCCTAAAAAGTACACGAGAAGAGTAAAATCGGGCGAGTGGGAATACATTGCGAAACTACCAGCACGTTAGTTTGGCTGCTTCAAATCGAACCAACGCCTACCAAAGTGAAGCGATCGAGAATCGCGGCGAAACCTTTGCTAGTTTCTTTACTTTGTCAGGGTATCTGGTTTTGATATGAATTTTACCCCAATATGGAATCAAAGCAGCATTCTCGCTGATGTATATTTTCTACGTAATGCATTCCATAAGTTTTTACTGCAATGAGCAACAAGCGACCGAAAATCGGGCTCCTCGGGCTACTACTTCACCATGACAACGCGCTTGCAAACTCGGTGCTCAAAACTAGTCACTTTCTGAATACTACACCAATCTTGAAAAGAGTGACTTCTTTTTAATTACTAAAATAAAAAATAATCTGTAAGGAATACAGTTTTCATCGCCGGAAGATGCGCTAACAGCGTTCGAAAAGGCCGTTGAAGAAGTGTCTACGGCGTAACAAAGTGCTTCGAAAATTAGGTCAGGCTCATGAAACTTTGTGTAGAGGTTAGTGGAGACTTATTTGAAAAGATTTAATAAAAATTTTTTATCCATATTTAAGTACACAATTTTTTTTTAGTGTTCCACATACAAGTCAATGACATTGATGGAGAAGTAGAAATATAATAATCTAGTAATCCAATAACATGACCCATCCTTTCAAAACCGTCGGGTAAAAATGTAATATCAAAAAGGTCTCTACTAACTCTGATTTAATTTGAATAAAACCATGCATCATAGCATATTTGCTGGGGAATTGTACTTTCAGATTTGAACGAGCGTCGCGACGGGGTACAAATAGCCATATTATGGACTTTACAAAGGTACAACGGGTACGAAGGTGAAGATTTCACGTTTTTAAAGCTCAATTTGCATATGTTTACTTTACTTGCATAATCATTCCATTTGGTTTTTATATTTAGTTGGTGATGGAATAGCATATGTCTATACCTCTATCACAGTATAAGTAATAGTAGTAGTAGTAGCCACACCTCCCCTCTGAGTCGAATGTGGAACCGATCACTAGGGATGCCACGCGGCGCCGCGTATTACGAGTTCGTTCGTATA
The DNA here is from genome assembly GCA_937001555.2 of Hypsopygia costalis. Taxonomy (NCBI): domain Eukaryota; kingdom Metazoa; phylum Arthropoda; class Insecta; order Lepidoptera; family Pyralidae; genus Hypsopygia; species Hypsopygia costalis. The sequence continues at coordinate 20,642,894 of OW443338.2, read as the reverse complement.
ATCTATTCTCAAATGAACTTAGTAATCTAATGATAATTCATTGAACTATATGTTTTTTCACAAGTATTAACAAAACAAATTTAGTTACGTAAGTAGTTTAGCGTCCGTCCCTCTTCTGTAATAGCCCGGTATTTCACCTTACTTAGTCTGGGTGAACTACCCCGGTAGTTCACCCAGATCTCTCCATAACCCATTTATTTTCCATCACACTTCGCAATAGTCTCAACGCCTGACGAGACCTGCTCATGGGTATGACGTTCCATTGATATATCATGGAGCGGGTCACGGCGGTCGTACAACATTACATTAAACTTCTCAAAGAGGGCTCTACGCGTTGGATCTATATCCCCGCGCACGCCTATCAAATGACCGGGCTTGACCCGTGATTAAAAAGAAAAAAAAATGATGTACATTAACTCTATCACTTTATCAGATATAACAATGAGAAATACAAGTACTCGTAGAACACACTTACGCCCCTAGTATGCAGATATTTCCCCGCCTATGTATTACACGACCCAATATTCACCTTATTCAGATTGGTCGTTTCGATAAGAAGGAAATACGCTATCAGACAAGTGCAGTTTTCTGATGCAGTGAGTCGACATTCGGAAATTGAGTGTCGTGTGGCTTTGCCGAGAACCGACAATAGTGCTGTGAAACTCACGGCTATTACTGACATTTCCATTTACCACAAAACGAACAGGAGAGAAAGACTCTGTAGGGACTTGTTAACATTAATGATGAGACTTGACGAGTTCCTAGAAGTAGATATGATCGATTCCCGCACTAAACAAACATGAACATGTCTATTTATCTTGATTTGCATGTATTCAATGTTTTATTTACTAAAGATATGGAATGCTACTAAATTGCGTCAGAAAACGGTTCCTGTTGTATATGGATAGATATAATGACGTCGCTTGAGTCATGGACTATTTACACTGTCCTTATCATATCAGCAATTTAATGTATTTGCTATCTCTTTTCATCGCTGAGCGCGTAATGGCGCATATTTTCCATGATACATTTAATTTCATTAATTAATTTACCAAATCGGACTTTATTCTACGGATGAGTCGATATATATATATATATATATATATATATATATATATATATATATATATACACATACATTATATATACATATATATATATATATATATATATATTTATATATTGTAGATACATATCTTACAATACATTAGAAAACACAAAAACATAATGTGACTGTCAATGGCTACATGGATCAAAATAATCTGAAGAAACAAAACATGAACCATTATTTTCCCTATTATGTTATTTTCGTTTTGTTTGCAAACAAGGAAAACTTCGGAGCACATGCCAGGCTTAATTATCAAATCTGCCAACAGAGCAGAACGACGACAGAAAAATAACAGTGCAATTTTATTTTATCCAGTACCGTATAAATACAATTTATTTTTACCCAAAAGAATAATTTTCCTTACTGCAGGATAAAAATAATATATACCTACCTACCTACAATAAAATAATATTATAAATTAACACTCAGGGACTCGCTCCCTAATTTGTTATACAAATACTCGCTACCGGGTCCATTGGATCCAGTATAATTATCAAAAAAAACCGGACAAGTGCGAGTCGGACTCGCCCACCGAGGGTTCCGTAGGTACGTAGTATCATTATTAAATTTGATATTTTTCATTATAAATAAGAAATAATGCGTCGAAAAAAATAAATAAAATATATTTTGCAATGTGTACATCAAGCCCTTTCATATGATACCCCATTTGAACTAGTAGTTTCAATTTGAAATTTCGACACTCTATAAAAAATATAGACCCCCTATTTTTTTAGATCTATTTACAAATGTATAGTTTTGAGATTTATTCCTGTACTTGTAGTCTATAACGATGTTACTTGTCAAATTTCATAGTTCTAGGTCAACGGGAAGTACCCCATAGGTTTTGATTCCTTTGAGTGTGTCGAAATATGCGTTTTTTGCTGAATAAACGGCCGTAACTTTTTTCTACGTAAACTTAGCAGTTTGATTTTTTTTTAACTTCATGGGACCGTAGACTTGTGTATACAGTTCAAATTTCAGCTTGATACCTCCACGCATTCTCGACATAGAAATGTTTGACAGACAGACAGACAGACAGACAGACAGACAGACAGACAGACAGACAGACAGACGGACAACAAAGTGATCTTATAAGGGTTCCGTTTTTCCTTTTGAGGTTCGGAACCCTAAAAAGGAAAGATATTTATTATTCTTTAAAAGAAAGGTTACAAAAGTTAAAAAAAATCACAAGTGGTGTGGAAAGGCGAGGTTATTTCTAAATGAGATCTCTTCCAGCTAACCTTCAGCAGTGGAACAATATGTTAAGTAGCGGTTAGAAATGCCTGAAATTGTTAATAATGTTTTATAACACGATATACACTCTAAACATGTATACATGTTCATATTATATAGTACATATTATACATTATACACATATATGTATACATACATATATACTTAAATAAATAAATATATATAAATACATACATAGATACTATCTAGGCATATTAGATCAGATCTTAAATGTTTTTCTTAAAAGAAAAAATGGATGAGCTGTTGGGAATTTGCAAAGGCAATTTCTTCCATAACTGAGCAGCGTAGTAGGCGAATGAAATGTAAAAAAAAATGTATTCGCAGTAGGGAGCAGCATCGTGTCGGCACATGAGTAAAGAAACGGTCGGTGTGTGTATTCTGTGAGGTGGAGGTACATATGACGAGCTCGGTGGTCGAATGGTTAGCAATGGCTACTTTGACTCCGAGGTTGCGGGTTCGATTCCCGAACAAGACAAACATTTGGGTGCATGAACATGTCTGTTTGTCTTGGTCTGGGTGTTTTCTATGTATTATAGGTATGTATTTACCAAAAAAAAATAAGTACATTTATCAGTTGTCTAGTACCCATAACACAAGCTTTGCGCTTAATTTGGGACTAGATGGCGCTGTGTAAATTGTCCAGAAATATTTATTTATGTATATTTAATTAGATTCCCCAGACGGGTAGCTTACAATTACGCTCCCTACCTCTCTTTTCGCCAGAGCTTCATTTGTCAGTCAGAAGGGTGCACCACGTGCAGGTGACGCTAGCTTTGGGTCAAATATGTTGATGAACACACATACACCTCAAATTGTTCAAAAATCTTTCGCCAAATTTCAATCTGAATCATCCAGTAGTGGTTTGAATTGCTCGTTGATAGATACAAGGGCGCATCCAGGGGGAGAGTCAGGGGGGTCATGACCCCCCTGGGCTGGGTCGACGACCTATATGGGCCACAAATTAACATTGTTAAACTTATTGTTTTTGTATATTTTTTTGTCGCATTATAGATTAAGTAAAGTACTTACATACATTAATATAATACCTACTTTTTACCTGTATCTATTATTATCATAATTAAATTATAACTTGAAGTGACTTGGCCACAACTATGTGACACCTCCCCACCCCCCTCCTGGCGCCAAAGCTGGATCCGCCCTTGCTTGTATATAATGTATACAGAGAAGATTCGGTTTGCATGTAGCGAACACATTTCACGAGGAATGTGTTCACAGTTACCACAAACTACGCGTCAATGCCTGAATGAACCTTTGCTATCCAATGGGTCACTAACAATAGAGATAAAATTTGCTTCAAAGCGCCATGTGTTACACCAACTGGTATATATATTTCTATTTATATATATATATATATATATATATATATATATATATAGGCTGAAAGGATTAGCAAGCTGAAGTGGCACCCTGGAAATCAATAGGCAAATTTCCAATCATTTGTGCAGCAGTATACACTGCTTTACCTTCTCTCGATTGCTGTCCAGCAATAAGCAGAAATGATGATGATGATAATAAAATCTCGTTTAATAGTATAGGACTATTACCTCAATGTTGACAACTGAAATAGAATTTTGTTGACTATTATTTTCAGCGTTCTCTAAATAAATACTACAAATATAGCCTTGATGGCTAACGAGCAGCCTTTTTGTAAGGCCACTGGAATCTCTGAATAATAAATGATAGAACGCTCAATATCGGACGTCATGTTAGACACAACTAACAAGTATCGTACAACTAGCTATATATATTTTTTTTCAACACACTTGCTCATAAAGTGGCTCTTAATTCACCGCAATTAGGCACATAATGACACCTATAATCAAACTGGAAATTTTTTCATTACTATTATTCACTAGTGAGTTATGAGTTTTTTTTTATTGGTTGAGTTGCTTTGTTCATAAAAAAGTTTCGTTCCAAAAAGATCGTGTTCAATAGTACAAATACATAATGTTCAATTCATGCATGTTGCATGAAAATTTCAACTTGTACGTGTTTAATAAATAAAATTTTCACTTAAATAATTATATATTATATAACTAATATAATTATATAACTTTTGTTTTCTCTCTAATAAAGAAAACTTTAAATTTCCCATTTTGTATATGGCTAAAACGTTGTCCGTGAAAATCCAAAGAAACAAAAACCTCATTCTTTTAGTCTATGGTCGACCGCTATTGTAGATGCGCGCGCATAGGAAAACTGATTAATTTTTCCCTCCCTAAAAATAATAAAATAATAAGACCCTCGCCTAAAAGGCCCGTGTCTTAATAACGCCTCCGCGGTAATCACCAACATTACACACTTGTACCATAATGTACTATTTTATACTAATGTGAAGCGGTTACCGTAGTCGTAAAATATCGCTCGCGTGCCGCTACCCCCGCTGCCAACGAAAAAACTCCTTCCATTGTGGTTACCTCACTCAGTCGCAGCAAAACAACCTGCCAAACCGGAATTGATAATTGGCTGCGGGACTACGACATGGGAGCCTTCAGAGTCTTTATTTGCCTTAGAAGGCTGGCAATGATTCGACGACCCTTTGGTGTTGCTGATCTCTACGGCCGGCGATATCTTTCCATCAGGTTCGTTTTCCCCCGTCTCATATAAAAAAACGCTAGCATCTCTCACTTGTCACAGTCACTTGAAAACGTAGTATTTTTTTTATACCACGTCGAGTGGTAGATCGGTACGGCCGACTCGATGTGCAGCGGTTACCGTAGCCACATAAACAGCAAAGGAGTTGCTGCGATAGCAGCGGTGATGGCGGCGCACGAACGAACTTTCATGTTGCGAGCGTTAATATAGCTATGGTAATCGCATTACATCGGACGGGGCATATACTTGTCTGTGACACGATGTTGTATAAAAAAATAGATCACGTATAAAAAAAAGATTTCAGCATCACTTAACCCATTCACTTACTCGCAGAAACACAGCAACCTTTAAGGAAATTGTTATACAAATACGCTGTACCGTACCTCTCTTTTGTCAGCCTCTTTCGCTAATCAGAAGGGTGCATCACGTATAGGTGACGTTGGCTTTGGCTCTAAGGACCGTGGTGAGCCACTTACACCCCAAAATTTTTAACTTTAATACTCAAATTAAGCAACGTCGATCGTAGCTTCGCCAACCCACGATTGAGCAGCGTGGTGGAGTTGCTTTAAATCCCTTCGATGACCAACTCGATTCCAACAGGTGGATAAACAATAATGAACATAAATTGATGCTGAATATGCAGGTTAAAGTTGGCCGTGTGGTTTCCGGCAGACTAGAATAGAATCACTCCGTTTGTTCCCATGACTAAGGGAAATCTATAAATATAAAATTCAAAGTCCTGACTGACTGACTGACTGACTGATATATCAACGCACAGCCCAAACCGCTGGGTCTAGAGATTCGAAATTTGGCACGTAGGTTCCTTATGACGTCTAGGGGTACACTAAGAAAGGATTTATCAAAATTCATCCCCTAAGGGGGTGAAATGGGGGTCCAAAGTTTGTATGGGGAAACGAGATTAGTTGGACTATTTTATCCGAAACTTTACACGCGTACTTCTATACATAAATGAGAAAACACGTGTTTCAGGATTTTTCAATATTCAACCCCTAAAGGGGTGAAGTGGGGTAAAAAAGTCTGAAAATCGTCATGGGTATTGTTTTTATAGTTTATCGGGTCGCTGATTACGAAAATAACAACTATTATCTAATCAAACAAAGCCGACGTGATAAAAAGTCGCCCCTGTGGGGGTGCGATGGGATGAAAATGTCTAAAATGGGGTGAAAAAGTGTGAAAATCATCATGGGTATTGTTTTTATTGTTTATCGGGTCGCTGATTATGAAATTAACAACTATTTTCTAATCAAACGTATCCGACGTGACATAAAATCGCCCCTGTGAGGGTGTTATGGGGTTGAAATGTCATAATATCTATATGGGTGTTGATTCTATGGTTTTCTGGGACATCAACAATGAAAATGGCATCGATTTGAAAATGTAACATAGTGGACAAAAAATTACTTAAAAGGATTTTTAAAATTTTAACCCTAAGAGGGTGAAACGGAGGTCCAAAATTTGTATGGGGAAACGAGCTTAGTTGGAATATTTTATGCTAAATTTTACATGAGTACTTCTATAGATAATTGACTAAATACGTGTTTCAGAATTTTTCAAAATTCAACACATAAAAGGGTAAAATGGATCCCAAAAGTCTGAAAAACGTCATGGGTATTGTTTTTATGGTTTATCGGGTCGCTGATTACGAAAATAATAACTATTTTCTAATCAAACATAGCCGACGTGACAAAAAGTTGACCCTGTGGGGGTGCGATGGGATGGAAATGTCTAAAACAGGGGTAAAAAGTCTGAAAATCATCATAGGTATTCTTTTTATGGTTTATCGGTTCGCTGATTACGAAAATAACAAGTATTTTCTAATCAAATGTAGCCGACGTGACATAAAATCCCCCCTGTGGGGGTGCGATGGGGTTGAAATGTCATAATATCAATATGGGTGTTGGTTCTATGGTTTTCTAGGACGTCAATTACGAAAATGGCATCGATTTGAAAATATAACCTATTGGACAAGAAATTATTTAAAAGGATTTTTCAAATTTTACCCCTAAGAAGGTGAAACGGAGGTTCAAAGTTTATATGGGGAAACGAGTTTAGTTGGGCTATTTTATTCTAAATTTTACACGAGTATTTCTATAGATAACTAAACACGTGTTTCATGATTTCTCAAAATTCAACTCTTAAAAGGGTAAAATGGGTTCCAATAGTCTGAAAAACGTCATGGGTATTGTTTTATAGTTTATCGGGTCGCTGGTTACGAAAACATCAACGATTTTAAAATTCAACGTGGCTAACGTGACCATCATCTCCTATTGGGGTGCGATGGGGTTGAAATGTCTAAAATGCGGTCAAAAAGTCTGAAAATCGTCATGGGTATTATTTTATAGTCTATCGGGTCGCTGATTACGGAAAAAAACAACTATTTTATTAGAACAACTTATTTTATAGCCGACGTGACATAAAATCACCCCATGTGGGAGTGCGATCGGGTTGAAATGCCATAATAACAATATGGGTGTTGATTCTATTGTTTTCTGGAACGTTAACTACGAAAATGGCATCAATTTGTTAATATAGATAAATTAAAAATAGTTAAAAATTAATTAGTAAAAAGGACTTTTAAAATTTTACCCCTAAGAGGGTGAAACGGAGGTCCAAAAATTTTATGGGTAACGATATTGGTTGACTATTTTATCTTAAACTTTACACGACTACTATAGATAATGAGTAAACACGTGTTTGCCCCGAATTTCACGCGAGCGAAGCCGCGGGCGAAAACTAGTACATTATAAAACATCGATCAGGCCGCCCCAACCCGTCTGGCCAGCGTGGGGAGTGTAGGCCAAGTCCTTCTTTCTGGGACGGACAAGAGAGGGTCGTGCTCCTGTAGTGGAGACTAAAAAGACCTGATGATGATGCAGTTTAAAAGACCTACACGATAAGCCGAAATAATTATTATCGAATAATTTTTTCGTCAGATAGCGCGTCTATTAGCCGATGACAGGCAAAATTGGAATCATTCGCATCGCGACAGCTGGTACGTAATTACGGACGCCGAACTGACAGTTAGGCGTGGCGGTCTGGACGCCGTATCGATTTCAATGTCGACATGCATTTTGAGGGCAGGATTAAAAATGTGCAGTCGATTTGACCTCAGGATTTATTTTAACAAATTTTATTTTTAACCCCTGACGCAAAAACGACGACGTGTTATTTTTCTTAGACTACGTCGGTTGGCTGTCAAGCATACGGCCCGCCTGATGTGAAGCGGTTACCGCAGCCATATTAACATTCGCAACATAAAATATCGCACGCACGCCGCAAGCCCCGCTGTCAACGCAGCATCTCCTTCTTTTCTGGTGACCTCACTCACTCGCAGGAAAACAACAACCCTCAAGGGAATTGTTATTTGGCTGCGGTATTCTGTTAGGTGGAAGTACATTCCCCAATCGGGTAGCTAACAATTACGCTCCCTACCTCTCTTTTCGCCAGAGCTTCGTTTGTCAGTCAGCTGGGTGCATCGCGTGCAGGTGAAGTTGGCTTTGTTTCAAAGATATTGATGAACCACTTACACCCCAGTAATGTGTTATAAGTTTGACGTGTCTGTGTGCGTGTGTGTGTGTGTGTGTGTGTCTGTAGCTTCATAGGTTCCGAACTGATGTTGATTTTTTTTTAATTTGAAATGTGAAAGTCAGGAGTGTTCTTAGCTATGTTTGATGAAAATCGGTCCAAGATTGCCGCCACCACAAAATGACGGGTTACATATTTTTTCACAACCCTTTCAATATAAGTATCAAATGAAATCATAGTGTATAGTATTCTACTAGTCAAGCCCACTAGTAGAATACTATACACTATGATAAATTTCAAATCCAAGATGGCCGCCACCACAAAACGGCGATTTAATATATTTTTTTCACAACTCCCTCAATATGAGAATCAAATGTAAGGGCTTGACTAGACTAGGAGATCGGGGGTTTATTAAATTTAATTTGTCTTGCTAAACGATTTTGTTGTACTTTTGGGGTGTAAGTTGCTCACATATAGCTAAAGTTTTTTTTAGTACGTGAAGAAATCTTTTATGGACCCTATACAGTGGGACGAATGTATGGGAATCATGCATTCGTAAATCGTAACACCTAATCAGCAAGCTGGATTGGTATTGTTTTTTATTAAATAAATAACTACAACTATAAATAACTATTGTCAGACAAATTACACAGCGCCATCTAGCCCCAAAGTAAGCGAAGCTTGTAATATGGGTACTAGACAACTGATAAACATACGTAAATACATTTTTTTTTATTTTTTGTAAATACATACTTATGATACATAGAAAACACCCAGACCAAGACAAACAGACATGTTAATTATTGTTCATGCACACAAATGTTTGTCTGAATGAATCGAACCCACGAGCGTTGGTGTCGAAGCCGCGTCATTGACCGCTACGCCACCGAGCTCGTCACAGCTGATGTAAAGGGATTACCGTGGCCATGTTAATGCTTGCAACATTAAATTATCCCTCGCGCGCGGCCACTCTCGTTGCCAGCAGCAACTCTTCCTTTTTGCTGACCTCAATCATTCGCAGAAACACAACAACCCTCAAGAGAATGGTTGAAACTCACCTTTAAAGGCAAATATCATATAAAAAGATTATTAACCTTTTTGCCGGCATGCAATCTGAAAGGGCCTTGCTGGCACTTAGCTTGCAAATTTACCATTTTCCTGGCACAATACCGATTCTTATTTGGCATTTTATAAATGCAACTGATTCCAGGTACTTGCACAAAAATGGCGGAATCCCGGTCTTGTTTGGCTCCGTGCCGCGCCGTGGTGTTTGTTGAAAAATAAAAACTATAAGTATCCGGCAATTCCGGGGCGGCAGAGTGTTAATTCCCGGATACGAGACCAGTCATTAAATTCTTCTGTTTCTTTCCCGGACTTTACCGGATTCTTATCTGGTAACCCAAAGCATGAAAATAAAAGTAAAAATAACCATCGTTTTACAATATTTCTGGTTCATAGATGTAAGACGCGCTTGCGAAACTTTTATCCTTGCTCAGATATTATAGGAAATATAGTATTCCTTAGAGCATACAAGTGACACGTTCACAAAGAGAAACAAGAATGCAGATGTCGGGATTTTGTGTCTAGCTCTAATATTATAGAGCTATAGATACATGTCTAGGACATCCCCTTCTGGGGCATAGCTGTATGCATAACTGAACGTCCAAAAGAACGATTGTTATATTTATTACCGTTCTTATGAATTCAATCACAATATTTGCCCTGATTTTTTGAGCAGAAGACATTGTTGATGGTTGTCGACCGTTTCGGTGCGATACAGCGTATTAATCTGCTTAACGATTATGAAACGGTCCAAACCTTTCAATAGCTTGGGTCCGTAATAAGCAATAAAGGTGGCTGTGAGCAGGAGATCCGACGGCGCCTCGGCATGGCTAAAACCGCTATGACTCAGCTCACCAAGTTTTGGAAAGATGGAAAGATCAAGACATCAGGACCAAGATTTACATTATCCGCACATTAATCTTTCCCATATTCTTTTACTGTTCCGAGAGCTGAACTCTGAGAGCAGAGGCTAGGAGGTGGATCGATGCGTTTGAGATGTAATGCTGCTCCGGTGTTGCTGATTTCCCCCTGATTGTTTACCCCCTTCTCATATAAATAAAAGTTGAGCAAATTGCGGCGAAAACGAATGTGGAGCCATTTGATTCGGTTCCGGCAACGTGGTCAGATTTTTCCACACGGAAAATACACCCTATAGCATTTTTTTTTAAATATTTTAGTTGGTTTAATACTCGTTTACCTATTATACCACAGAATATAGCATTTAACTATAAGTATCCGGCAATTCCAAAGAAGACACTTTTTCTTATATCATTTCCAGAATTGTCCTTTAGTTGATTGAAGATTTCATCAAGACGTTTCGCTAACTGCAATACAACCTAATCATATTGTCTAAGAAATATTTCTTACATTCATCTATCATGGAGAGCCCAAATATTCTACAAAACTGCACAAACTATTCGCAGTTCATAATTAATTTAAGAAAATATGGAAAGAAAATTGTGCGTATCTTGTAGAAACTTCTCAATTACCAACATCTTCAAATTAAGGTATCAAGTAGGTACTATGTAATATCTTGAATTTTAAATTTAACATGAATGGAAATTGTTTTAGTAGAGTTACGAGGTGATAATATTGACCTGTTGAACTGTTGGCTCGCTGGCTTCCAAGGTTGGCGTCCAGCCAAATGGCCCCAACGGCTCTTGCCGTAACTCCCTGAACTCACGATAGGTCACGTTTTAAACCTATTAAGCGATTGATGGCTCTTTTCAACTCGCAATCACTTTGGTCAGGATAAAAAATTAATACCTGTAGACATTACCGTAATGTTATCCTAAGGTATCGCGATGTTATTAAGCGATTTTATCGCTTGAAGGTTCATAGGATCATTTATGAAATGTTTGCTTCATACGCTATAGTGTTTGTTGTGAATATCAGCCTGTATCTATCCACAGCTTGATATAAGTTTTCCCTAATGCCTTCTATCATATCGACGCTTCCGGATATAAAGGTCGGAAAAGCCATTTGCCAAAAAGCCGAAATGGCTTTTACGACCTTTGTATCCGGAAGCCATTTTGGCTTTTTGGCAAATGGCTTTTACGACCTTTGTATCCGGAAGCGCCGATATGCGATGTTCCGTTTCCGCATCCATCCAGTTCCAGTCACTTCTTTGAGGTCAACGGCTAGATACATACTATACGGGGTCTTCTTCACTCTATACGGGGCCTTTATTCCAAGACAACGTCGTCCTCCATCCACTATCACTCGGCCGAGATGCCCTACTGTCACTTTAGTGACAGATTATAAAATAGTTAGTACCTCATCAGCTTGCTGATTTCGAAAGCTATGGTTCTTTATCCAGTTTCCTCGTTCCGTATTAAGAGAAACCTCGAACATAACACTCTTCGTCGCCTACTTTCAGTTCATGGACCAGTCCAACTAATTAGTCAATGTCCACAAAGACTTGGATGGCGACCATCGACACCATGTAGTAATAGTACTCGGTGTGGTGCATAGGTGAAAAGTCATACTGCAAGTAATGGAAAAACATATTCGGAGTTTCTATGAAATGATAATGATGAACTTCGATGAAGATTTTTTTACAAAGCTGGGTATCAAACAAGCATACGGCACGCCTGATGTAAAACCGTTACTTTAGCCTAGAAATATTATACCTAACGCAACATCTCACATTTGGTAACGTTACGCACTCCTAGAATTACAACAATTCTGAAGGGTGTTGCTATTTGGCTGTGGTCTTCTGTAAGGAGAATGTACTTCCCCAGTCAGGATTGACATGCCCTATCTGTGCTTTGCCAGATCCTCTCTCGCTAGTCAGCATAGTGCGCCATGCGTTGCTTAAGCAGAATTTGAGTCTAAAGAAGATGATTAGCCACTTACGCCAAAAGTATAATAATAAATATTCGTGGACAAATTACACACGGCCATCTAGTTCCAAACTAAGCAAAGCTTGTACTATGAGTATTAGATAACTGATATTAAAAGGTCTTTAATAAATATTGGAACTTTCTAGATAATATTATAACAGAATGTAGTTCGGTGGATATTGAACATGAAAATAGTTATTCTCTAATGAAAGTAACCTTCCGGACCGCAATGTTGAATTTGCAGAATTATCATAAGGGATATGTAATTTGCTCTAGAATCAGGGATAATAATTAATTAAAAGTAATAGTATAAGTTTGGAGTTTAATATTTTTGTTTTTATGTCATGTAGATGTATTATAATATATACACTTAAATACATTTTTTATGAATATATACATATAATACATAGAAAACACCCATCACAAAACAAACAGACATGTTCATGCACACAAACATTTGTCTTGTGCGGGGATCGAACCCGCAACCACGTAATCATAATAGCCATTGCTAACCAGTCGACCACCGAGCTCATCAAATTCTAACATCACAAAATTCTATCGACACTAATAGTAGTAGAGTGTAATACTAATATAAGGAAGACATATAAATGGAAGAAGACTGTATTCTTATGTAATATTTGGTACAATATAAACGCGTAACATAATTACCTGTCGCTATCCGTCATCTAATATTATTTCTGGCTAATAGGTTAATACGATTACTCTGATGTGGGCGGGTTTGCGAAAATAACAAAGTAATTGATTGGAAACAAAATATGTTTTAGCTATTATTGTCTTATCTCTACATAGTAGTCGTTGCTTTCAGCATCTGTCTGTTTATCCACACGTCGTTTAGCAGACGTTAGTGTGGATAAACATCCACACTGACGTCTGCTAAACCACGCCATGGATTTTGATATAAATTAGATTGTCAGGTAGGTAGATTCTTTTTATTGAATATCATCATCTCAGCTCATATTCGCCCACTGCTGAAATAGGCCTCCCCCTTAGAGAACCATACGCTCCGGCCCTGAGCAACTATTTGAATGAAAACACAAAATTAATGTATAATAGTGCTTTTTTCGGAATGGTTTTTTTTATGTGGACCGTGAAAATGCCTCCAACCCAAATAATGGAAAGCGAAGACCAAATTAGAGTATGAGGTTTGCCATCACTGAGATATATTATATTAATGACCATTATGTTTCTTATTTTTTTTTATATAAGAGTGGGCAAGCGAGAATGTGGGTCATTGATGGAAAGTATTCACCGCCGCCCATGGAGATCAGCAACACCAAGGGGTATTCTATCCGTTGCCCGCCTTTTAAGGGAATTATAGACTCTGTTCTTGAAGTCTCTCATGACCCATTCTTCACTCGCCAGTATAGAAAGTTCTGAAAAGAAAAATAAACAAATAATATTCTTATAATTTGACATAGAGCCTAAGGCAACCACAACACGACTTATGGGCCATTTCGTGGTTTCGTCAATACATAAGTACAGAAGACTTGTCACAAACGTGTTGGTCGGTTTGCTTGTGCGAACTTATTGAGAGCTCCCGCTCATTTATTAAAACCCAAATTATATTGGTTTATGTAGAAATGATAAATCGCAATTTTGTGGAAGAAACTGGATTAAAAATGGTGGCATTTAAGTAATCATGCCTTATTACGAGAACTAAGCGATTGTGTCAAATTTTAGCTAAAATTTAACTTGTAAGTTTTGATTACTTCTTCCCAAACTTTGACATTTATAATAATACTAGCTGACCCAACAGACATTGTCCTGTCTACTTAGCTGTGAATATTGCATTGGTTTCGTGCTATCTGTCAAATGACTGACAGTTTTGTCAAACGACAAAGTTACATTAGGAAAGTTAATATGGTCGCTCAGTTTTCTTAAATTTTCTGCGCAATTTTCTTATTCTTTTCTCTCATAAGGACCTTCTTCCTAAAATAACAAATACAACATGAAAAGAAATATCGAAATCGGTCAAGCCGTTCACGCGTGCAACCGTCACCAAGGGAATTAGGGATTCATTTTTTATAGCTAACTAGCTTCCACCCGCGGCTTTGTCTATGTCGGTGTCCTTCCTAATACCACAGTATAAGCAATAGTACTAACGTACAGTATGGACACTCTCTGCCACTCTCACTAGTCGACCTCACCTCCCCTCTGAGACCGATGTGGAACCGTTCGCAATAGATGCAACGTTCTACAAATTGACGTCGCTTGTATTTTATTCTCTATTCAGTTTATAAGATGGGAGTTACTTGTGCAGTGGATGGATGTCTCAACACATGGAAAGTCAAAAAAAGAAATTTATTCGATCCCTTTGGATGAAATAAAGTACTGATTTTTTTTATAAATTACCTAAAAAGCATGCGGCAGCCATAGTTTCATCATATCTAATTCATGTCTGTCAAAGTAGGATACAAGATACAATTAATACGAGTTGTCACTTGAGTTATGGTGGTTTATTGTTAATGCTTACAATTTTCTTATTTACATTTTAATGTTTATTGTGCGTGATGTCATGTGTGGTATTAGCACAGTATAAGTAATAAATAGTACTAATACCGTTGAGAATATGTGTATAAAGTTTCATTTTGATCGGTTGTGTCGTGACGATGAACTATCGTGAAAGCGTAACAAACATTCACATTAATAATATTAGTAGGGAAGTAAAGATTAGGAAATAGAATTAGTAGGAAGTAAGTTAAATATATTTTTTAATTCGTGTATATCTCCGCTCGTGTCTATTATGTTTCAGTAATAAACCTTTGTTACAGGACTACAGCAAGGGTAAAATTATACAACTCTTTATGCTAATGCAGTAAATTAATTACGTCTTTTACTTTAGAAATTTTGTCTACAGAGCTTTTGTTCAAATGGTACACTCGACTGTAACTTTGAAATTATAAACTTTTGTCATATTTATTTGTATTTTAATATAAAATCATAAAAGATATTGTCTTGAAAACGCATATATATAATTCCTAATTATATATTATTAGGTTATTATAAGTAGGTTATTTTTTGGGGCGTAGAGACTCACCACGATGTTTAGAGCCAAAATCAATCTTACCTAGTGAACCCTGTAGACTAGCGAAACAGGCTCTGGAAAAAGAGAGCTAGGGTGCACCCTGCGAATTTGTAATTATTATTATTTGTAATTATTAATTTGTGTGTTTGTGCTGCCCGACTGGGGATGTACCTCCACCTCACAGAATATCACAGTGTTGTTGTTTTCTTGCGAGTGAATGAGGTCACCAAAGAAAGAAGTTGTTGCGTTGATAGCAGGGGGGCGCGCCAGTGATATTTCATGTTGCGAACGTTAATATGACTACGGTAACTGCTTAACATCAGGCGGGCCGTATGTTTTGGTTGCCAAAGGACTTAGTATAAAAAAAATGATTTTCTCAGAACACTACAGGTTCTTCAAGAAGGCTCAAAGTGGTTTTATCAGGGTCGGCAACACGTGAGTGATGCCTCTGGCATCACAAGCGTCCATAGGCTACGATGACTACTTTTCATCAGGCCGGTTGCTTGTTTGCCTTCTTAGTCGTATAAAAAAAGAAAGGAAAAATTCATTGGTCACCTAATAATACTTTACACTTTTTTGGTTTTGTGTCGTTTGCATCTATCGGCTCCTTGCAATTTTTATTAAATCGTGGTTCTATCTTGTGAGGGGCCGTCCTATGCTGCGTTTTCAGTATCGTGGCCAGCTGCCCATCCAAGTCGGATTCGACGAACCTTTTTCTCGAAGTTGGACCTACGTAACAGAACTATTGGTCCCAGGTAAATATACTCGTTAACAACTTCGAGACCGGAGTCCCCAACTGTGATTGGGGTACAACATGGGCATTCGACACAATCTTAGTATTATCTATGTTTATCCTAAGACCCACCCGTTCAGTTACTCCCTTGAGGTCTTCAAACATTGAGCTCAGATCCTCCATTGACTCCGCCATGACTCGCCGTTGATGTTAATGTCGTATCTTTTCCAGTCCAGCCTCCTTACCACCAACTCTTATTGCGATTCAATAACTGAATAGAATGCTTATTCATAACAATGAATAAGCGACTCTATCCAATTTGAAATAGAGTCGCTTATTCATTGGTATGAATAAGCATTCTATTCAGTTATTGAATCGCAATAAGAGTTGATGGTAAGGGGGCAGAAGCTTAAAGACATCCTTCAGTGCAGCGATGGACGGTTTCGAAGAAATAACGTCTCCATATCTCATGTCCTTCTGCAATTGAATGGGTCTTGTATATATATTCCTCAAAAACTTCGATATACTTATGACCAATACTGCCCCGCTGAAGAGACTGAAGCACTGCCCACAACTGAATCGTATCGAACGCTTTATAATGCACAAACGCTAAGCATAATGTTTATACCCTTCAGTCTTCTATATAATCTGACGCTGCGCATGAACGTAATCTGTGGTTGAAAAGTATTTGCAGATATATGGTTTTGTATAAGATACCTACGAGTATTTTTTATTATAAATAACATTGTTATTACATATAGGCGAATTTTTACAAGGACTTGTTCAAAGTAATCTTTTTACATAATTCACGTTTATAGAGTTCCAAGGAGATACAGCAGTCGATTCCGGCTCAGGTGTTTTCCGGAATTAAGCGAGTGAGCCAAACCCGCGGGGTGCTCGGAATTATGACGTAGCCCTGATTTACTGTGTGTACCTTCCCTAGTACAGAAAACGAGAGGATTTTGTGACAAATTTATTGGCCCATAAAAATGACAAGCGCTTTATTGATTATTAGCTTTTGCCCGAAGGTTTTCCGGTGTACAATGAAATTTGCTGTCCCTTTGAAATTCGGATTAAATAGTCTACACTCTATTGAAATAACTTCATACGTTATTTTCCAACACGATGAATATTACATACTAGAAACTGCAAAGCATGTGTAGAGCTAAAAACCAGTCAAGTCGGGCTTGTGCACCAAGGCCCTGAGGGATCCGTGTCATTACATGTAAAAAAAACTTGAACATTAACGTTGTGTATTTTTGAATATTTTGGAATGGTTAACAATTCGTGCAAAATTATATCTATAGTTAGATATAATTTTGCACGAATTGTTTTATTCATCAGTATAAAAGTAGGTACTGTCATTTATGTGGTAAAATACAATATTTATTTATTGTGCCACCGTACACAAATATGACAATTTGTATTAAATTAAAAATAAACAGCAGGAGCAGGCATACATTTTCGCCGCATGGTAGAAAGAGAGGGGGATATTACTTCCTCTCCGTGTTACGAATTTTCGATCAGGTCACGTGTCCTGACGCGAGTTTAACATTTTTTAAGAAGATTTCACTTCAAAAATCATGTCTAAATTAGTCTGTCGTGTGAATCCAACACACTATAACTCAAACACATCGAAGTGGAGATGATTAGCTTTAAGGATTGTTTAAACTTTTATGACATTTGTTGATATTTTTTTACAAATTTAGTTACTTTAATGTATCATTTAAAAATATTTTGGAAGCTTTTAAGTCAGGTTATATTTAAATTGTCTGAAAAATAAAAGAAATATAATAATAAAACATATCTTGGCTGAACACAATCCAAGGTAAAATATATTAAAGTTATCATGTCTAAATATGTGTACTTTGAAGTGTCCTTTGACAAAACTGTTAGTCGTTTTGCAGATTGCGCAAAACAAATTCGAATTTTTTATTCATTGTTATGAAAACAACTTTCGCCGTGTCAGCTAATTATTTATAAAAAAAAATCCTTATATTTATTCCTAGAGAGATTAGGGCTACGAAATACAATAAAGATTTTTTTAATATCGTATTAAATACATATTTTATTCAATTTTAAAAGTAAGTGGAGCCTTACTTTTACGCCACGTAATATGTACGCCTGTAGATTTTGTAGCACATGGGTAATCGCAAAAGTATTTCATACTTGCTACTACAGGAATATGAATATCATTAGACTAGCATACAAACCAATATTTATGTTCGACATAAAGTTGTGCAATTCAAGTAAAGTGCAGATGCAGATAAGTAAGTGCGATGCTGCGCAGCTCGCCTCATGTAGTAGGGCACTTAAGCGTGATACTATTAACCGTTACTTATTATCTAATTAACTTACCGATGATTTAGCGAAAATATACGTCGAATGCCGAACAAGCATGCGACGCGTCCATCCTCTCTCGATCGCGATGAACACTGATTATTTGATTTATTTTTATGATTAATTGATAATATACGTAGGGATCAAGAGATGGTGGACGCGTTTGGACCATCACCCTGATAAAGGTCTCCGTTTGAGATCGAAACTAGTCGAGCCCTCGCATACCTATCCGCGCCGAAATAATCGTCCGAGCCGAACCGAGTACCAGGTTATGTATTAGGGTAAAACATCTCAGTTTTGATACATTATAGAAAGTTTTTCTTACAAATTTAAAGAAAATTAGCCAAAAATGAAGCAAATTTCCAACATTTTGTTCAGACATATATAAAACAAATAAAACAGTATTGGGTTTAAAATATAGTTATATCATTTACCTCTGATAAATACTTAAAATTATTTTGTACCCTAAAATATCCACAAACATGAAAAAACTCCCTAAATTGAGGGCAAAATACTCTAAGGTAGTAATACTGTCAGAACCGGATGGGCGTCCGCGCCGAATGATGACTTCATCAGAATTCTTCTAAGATTTCTGGGGTTCTTTCAGATTCGTACGATTCGGCTCAGATACATGTGTGAGGTGTCATAAGATTTCATATAAACTGTTCTAAAATTCGGTTCATTCGATTCGTTCGGCGCATACGGCTTGAATAGATGTGCGTAGGTACCTTTAGTTCCTTTCAAAATATGAACGAATTTCCTTAATGACAAGCATAAATAGCATATTCTTAAATGCTTTTTCTTTGCAACATCTAAAATCATTGAGGTAATCAAGAAAATCTCACACAAACATGTTTCCAACCGCACATATAAAATATGAATAATGTACTTACGTGATTTATGTACGTATATGTACATGCAATGCAATCTAAGTCCAGTAACTTATCATGCTGCTCACGCGAGCAGCTTTCGCATCGCATGTACTGGCGGCGTGCCGCTCCCGCGCCTTTACCAACTGCTCGGACCATGTAGAAGCGCCTTTACTGCAGACACAAACTAGAATTAATACCAGAAGGTCCACTTCATATACTACCATTGATATACTACACTTGAAAAGGTATCGTGAACCCCCGCCTCTGACACCAACTGGGCTGTGAGATAAACAAAACCTTAAGCTGGTTTCATAGTCATGCTTACGCTAGCACAGTTAGTAGGTACGCGTCGCGGTTCACGATTTCTAGTTCCTTGTATCATTTTATAATCAAACGATTCAAGAATCGATATAAAAAAACCGGACAAGTGCGAGTCGGACTCGCCCACCAAGGGTTCCGTACGTAGGTTCATTATAAATAGTTCATGATTCTAATCGCGCAGTTTTTTCCGAGCTTTTCCTGAAATTCTATATTTTTCATTATAAATAAGAAATAATGCGTCGGAAAAAAGTAAATAAAATATATTTTGCAATGTGCACATCAAGCACCATTTCATACGATATCCCATTTGAACTAGTAGCTTCAATTTGAAATTTCGACCCCTTATAAAAATATAGACCACTTATTTTTTAAGATTTAATTACAAATGTATACTCTTGAGATTTGTTCTTGTACTTCTAGTCTATAACGATGTTACTTTATAGTTCTAAGTCAACGGGAAGTACCCTATAAGTTTTGATTCGCTTGAGAATGTGTCGAAATATGCGTTTTTTGCTGAATAAACGGCCGTATCTTTTTTTTATGTAAACTTAGGAGTTTAATTTTTTTACAACTTCATGGGACCGTAGACCTGAGTATAAGTTCAAATTTCAGCTTGATACCTCCACGCATTCTCGACATAGAGGGTCTTGACAGCTGTATATCTGTCAAGACCCTCTATGTCGAGACAGATGAACAACAAAGTGATCATAAAAGGGTTCCGTTTTTCCTTTTGAGGTACGGAACCCTAACAAGGAATTAGAAGTCGTGAACCGCGTCGCGTACCAGCTGCGCTGGCGTAAGCGTGATTATGAAACCAGCCTTATTATCGAAACTACAATTCTTCGAAAATAAATAAATAATAAATAAATAAATATTTCTGGACATTTTACACAGCGCCATCTAGTCCCAAATTAAGTTAGCGCTTAATTTGGGACTAGATGGCGCTGTGTACTATGGGTACTAGACAACTGAAAAATGTACCTCAGTACATTGTTTTAAAAATACATACTTAAAATACATAGAAAATACCCAAAGAACACCAAGACAAACAGACATGTTCATTCACACAAATGTTTGTCTTGTGCGAGAAACGAACCCGTGACCTAGGAGTCAAATTAGCCATTGTTAGCCATTCCACCACCGGGCTCGTAGAAATATTGACTAACCTTTTGAAATTTGTGTTAATAGATTCCACTGTCTTTCCATCCACAATTTAATGTATTATAAATCACATTTTATTACGAAAGTCGACTATTGCTAACGCAAAAATGCTGCTAAATGGCTTCAAGGGTTTTTATTTCTGCCATAAATCATATTAATTGTTTTCGTACTGCGGGGCGCCTGAAAGGGTTTGGATTTGATGTAAGTAGGTAGCTTGAATGTTAATGTTTCCGTTTTCCTGTTCGGGACTTATTTGCAAAATTTTAATTAGTTCACGTTCTTACTCATACCGGGCTCATATTTTATTCATCGAAATTTAATGGGCGATAAAGTGCAATGTTGCTGAAAAGTACTGAAAACAGATTTTTAAGTAAAAGTTATAGGAACGTTAAGCCTTGTAACGTAAGAACAAATTTGTTGCGTTGTTCGTCAATGGTTGCGTTCCATGTGACAACTTTAATTGCATATACCTAGCGGTATATGCAATTAAAGTTGTCACATGGAACGAACAAGGAATATTGTGTTCGTCAAAAATATTCGTCGATTATTTTTATTTCTTTGAACTATATTTGATAAACGTTACAACAAATTTACGTCCATACATACAAACAAAATGTTCGTGTTTGTTTGTGCGGCTTTAGGCGTTTTTGGATGACTTCCCTTGACTGAAAAGGTTCTTCAAAAATAAGTACCTAATACTAGGAATCGTGCAATGAAAATATTTATGTGTTTTAACCAACATCAAGGATTCTTAATTAATATAACCTCAGCACTTTTTGTAGATAAACCAATTTTGATGATTCTTTTTTTTTGTTTGTAAGGGGGAGTGGAGGTTGGAGAAAATGTTTTGGATCCGCGAATAGCAGTGATTGAGGTGACCAACTTACCAGTTTAAAATAATAATAAATAAATAAATATTTCTAGACAATTTACACAGCGCCATCTAGTCCCAAATTAAACGCAAAGTTAAGATAATTGTACTTAAATATATTTTTGTACATACTTATAACACATAGAAAACACCCAGTAAAAACAAACAGACATGTTCATGCACACAAATATTTGTCTTGTGCAGAGCTCGAACCCGGGACCTCGGAGTAGTAAAGTAGCCATTGCTAGCCATTCGACCACCGGGCTCGACAACGTAAAACGTTCTAATTCCCCATAAAAATCCTCTGGCATGAATGTTTTTATGGGAAATTTGATAAATAATAACGGGCATGGTTAAACTCGTACCAGAGCAAATGTAATTAATTCCAAAGTGAATATGTTCAACGTCGTTTTTATATTATTTCAATCTTTTTTTTTTTATGGAACGTCTTTGCAGATTTTTAATCAATTGTGAATAATAAAATATATTTGAGACCCTGACAAATAGCTCTTTTATTTGATATAATCAACGTATAATCTCCTAAAGGTTCTTTTTTTATTTGCAAATTTTCTCAAAATGACATAAAATTCATTTATTTAGGTTACACTTTCGAGTTTGGGTTACTAGAATTCATTGTACCAAATTTCAATTTAATCGGCTCAGTAGATTGATGACATGACATGACATGATCAATGACAATTATGAAGTCATGACAGTCCATGACATCATAATTTTCATTCGTATGCAAGGAATCATCAAAAACCATACATACCATTTGAGGAAGTAACATCACTAACAAAGCCTTTTCTATAGCGAGCGAATAAAAGTTCTTTAAATAGGGTCTATAATTTTCTTGAAAAGCTGAAAACTTTCTTTGATCAGGGCAGATAAGGTCATGTAAAGTCAGGTAAATTTCTTTCGACTCAGAAACTACCATTATGGTAATTTGGGATTCGAAAGTTTTCAAACAAGTTATGGACAGAAAATGGAAGCTTAAAATAGCTTTGGAAAGATATTTGATCTAAATCCAACCTCCCTTGCACGTGGTGCACCCTCTTGACAAAAATATGCTCTGTTAAAAGAGAATTAGGTACGGTATGGTACGGCAGAGAGTAATTAAAGCTGCACGACCATGGAAATATTTTCACCTCACAGAAGTTCGCAGCAAAGAAACTATTTCCTAGAGATCTTTTTTAGGGTTCCGTACCTAAAAGGAAAATCGGAACCTTTATAAGATCACTTTGTTGTCTGTCTGTCTGTCTGTCGAGACCCTCTAAGTCGAGAATGCGTGGAGGTATCAAGCTGAAATTTGAACTGTATACTCAGGTCTACGGTCCCATGAAGCATAGGGTACTTCACGTTGACCTAGAACTATAAAATTTGGCTAGTAACATCGCTATAAACTACAAGTTCAAGAATAAGTCTCAAAAGGGGTTAGATTCCTGAACTATATAATGATCCTACGTACAGAACACTCGGTGAGCGAGTCCGACTCGCACTTGTCAGGGTTTTTTTTTTTAAATGAGAGGGGGGTAAACAAGCATGTAGGTTACTTCTATTCAGTTATTGAATCGCAATAAGAGTTGGTGGTAAGGGGGCAGGAAGGAAGAAATTGCTGCGTTGAAAACAGGAGTAGCGGCGCGCATCTGATACTTTATGTTGAAAGTGTCTATAAGTAACAGTCACCGTTTTACATCAGGCGGACCGTACATTTGCTTTCAACCGTCGTCCTATCAGAAAAAAAAATCGTCAAATAAAACTAAACGTACTCGTATAAAGGAAGCACAGATAATATAACTTTGTTTATACTATAGTAACGGAAGCTTAAAATAACTTACACCTCTATATTCATCCAGTCAGCACTACGGCAAGCGACAGCAAATTTTATGTGAGTACCCTAGAGACAAATAAAATTGAAACCCTTTATAATATACGAGATATTCTTGGAATAACAATATCAATAAAATACTATCTGTATTTGTATAGAAAAACAAAAGCTGTACAAAATTTAACTGGTCTTGTTATTTCATTTTTTTTTTTATTTAATTGTTTACGTAAATAATTCTAAGTGAAGATTTTTGATTACCCAAATATTTTCTTCCGATAAAACTGCTATCCCTATGTTAAGCTTCGAAATAGTAGTAAAAGAACCCCACATTTGACTCTGTTCCACAGAATTCTATTCCACATTATTCCACAGAATATGAAATATTCTCTGGAATTACTTGATAGAACCATTTTTTTTATATTAATTGTATTGTATAAAACGAAGAAAATTAAAAAAGATATAGTCAGTAGAAAATTGCTATTTGTTATTTCCTATTAATTTATTCCTATTAATTGCACATCACCATATAGAACCAAACTAAGCAACAAGTGCACAAACACAGTTAACAGCAGATTGCTCCTCTCTGAATGAAATTCTGGACTTCCCTTTGCTTAGGCATTTTTTCTACATAAAATACTGTGTACTGCTGTAATTCAGTGTACCTACTGCAAAGTAAATTTTTTTAGGTTACCATTTTTCACTTAGATGTCGATTTGAAAATTACACCATACTAGGGCAATGCCTGTCATGTGGCAATTAGTACACATAGTAATAATTTAGTTACATGAACTCACAAATTCACACCTAAATAGTTTTTTTTTTTATATGTAACGGGCGCCCAATGGCTCGTTCCTGTAAATGCAGCGTCCAGGTTATGACATTCCTCTCCTATATATCATTTAAAATTAAAATGATGTACTTATACATCTTATTTCTTTCACAGAAAGTTACAACTCAAAGGAAGGTTTAGCCTCTTTATGAGGCAGATTCCCAAAGTTAAGCCACTCTCGATCATCCAATCAGGAATCCATTTATCGTAGATTTATCCTCTGAGCCTTTTAGTTTCAAAGTCTCAGGAAAATCGTCGCCCCGCAGGCCGCAGATGGCTTTTAAGGCTTGAAAACAATCGTTAAGATGTAAGGATTAATACTTAGTAAGGCTCAAGTTTCGATGTTAGAACTCGGTCAATTGCCATCGACTTGTTAACTGTTCTCGAGTTTATTTTAGTACTCAATACGGCTTAAAATAAGTGCCTATCAAGTTTAACTATCGGACAAATTAAATAAGTCACAAGCTTTTATTCGGTCTTTTTTTATAGGGCGCCAACGCACATGTAGGTCACCTGATGGAAACTACTGTCCATACAAAATAGCAAAGAGGAGTCATCGATCCGTTGCTAGCCTTTTAAGTGAAATAAGACACTGTTCTTGAAGGCTCGCATGTACTATTTTTTTGGGAATACCTCTGAGAGAAGTTGATCCCACAATTTTATAGTTTGTGTAGACTGTAAGAGATCGCCAATTTGATGAGATATATGGAATTTAAATTTATGGCGAGTTGTATTAGTGAGAAATATATTAATAAAAAAAAGACTTGCCCATTTTTTAACATAGTTCTTTATCAGATACATTTAGTTATTTATACATATTGATTTGTCTTGCCATATTGATAAGCTTGTCCTGTGGCGACCAGTGAACATAACAATAATTTAGTTACATGAGCTGACAATTTCACAACTTATAATTTTTGTGAAATTATCACTGTAAAATACCTAGTGATATTTTAAATGCTATTACAACATTTTGGTTACATAATATTAATAGGAACTAAACATTACAATAATTCCATTCAATTCAAAGTACAATATATGAATAAAATCCTTATTTTATGCAGAATGAGAAAACCGATGTGCAAGAACTAATTGGTGGCGGAAGCACTCAAAGTACTATAGATCAAATTGTAACACCTGAACAAAATAAGTAACACCTGAATCAATTAACTAAATAATTTTGTACTATAAACCTTTAGGTAACAAAGGTGTAAAAGTTTATAGAACAAAATTATTTTCTTTTTTGTTATCTGCCAAAGCCACGATTTATTATTATTGTATTAAATTAATATTTTTTTTTATATTATAGTAGGTATATAGCATTATATTAATTATCTAAACTTCATACTCATTGATCGTTCTTACCTATGTTAGGGGCATGCACAGAGAAACTTTCTGTTTCTAAAAATGACAAAGATCTGGCAGTCACGGGCTTAGACAATATCGGCTTTTGACGCAATGCATGAGGTAGCGCGATAGAAGTAAACCAGTAACCTTTTGAGCGCCGCAGTCAGTGATTTATCCGACAAATATTTTCGGGCCCGATTCGCCTCTGTCTTATTTATCCGACAGTGAACCTGTGTTCTTTTGTTTATGTTTTTTCGTGTCTACAGCTGCCAACTACATTAAATCGGTAAATATAATAGAGACTGAACATACAACAAACGTTTACAATATTTTAAAATGACAAAAGATACCACCGAGCAGTCTAACGAATATGTACTGAATGTAGAAACAATTTGATGGTTTTCGTTAGTTATCAACAACGTGACAAGCTTCTTAGTATTTTTTTTATACTACATACGTCGGGTGGCAGACAAGCATACGGCCCGCCTGATGTGAAGTGGTTACCGTAGGCATATTAACGCTCGCAACATTAAAAATATCGCTCACGCGCCGCCACCTCCGCTGCCAACGCAACATCTCCTTCCTTTCTGGTGACCTCAATCACTCGCAGGAACACAACAACCCTCAAGGGAATTGTTATTTGGCTGCGTGTTTTCTGTGGAGTGGCGGTACATTCTCCAGTCGAGTAGCTTACAATTACGCTTCCTACCTCTCTTAAGATAAAATAAAATATAATAACTAAGGCTCCAGCCCTAACTCTCTATCGAGTGCTATCGATATCTCTTTGTAGTTCTAGAATCTAGAGACTCCTACGAGTATCTAAAACTACAAATACTATTTCTATCAGCAGCTAACAAAATCCATTTCATTGGATGAACTAGCAAATTGCACAGTATTGGAGAAAGTTGGGAAGTTGCAACAAGTTGCGACAGTGTCGCGTGCCAAGCGGGCCTTAATGCTAATGGAACAAACTACGAACCGGGTAAGTACAACTTGTGACGCAAATTACACTATGTGAGCTATTTTTAAAGAGCCGGTTCACTAGTATGGAAATGTCTGCGTTTTGCAGAATAACACATTTCTTTCGTGGTCGATAGAAATATGCTTAGTTCTTCTATTCTTTGTTTTGCAAATAGTTATTTATTTTTAATTGGTACTTATTTGTTTATTAGGTACTGTAGCGTCTGTGCTACCGTTTGTTAAATAAAGAAAATAACTTTCGGTGAACCTATTTTTAATTTTTATCGAACTTTCGCACCGGTGCTTCGCGCTCTCAGTGCTCCTATAATCCTCTATTATTATTTTATTATTTACTATTTTTATTATTTACTATTCGACTTTCTTTTTTTATTATTTACTATTAAATATTCAAAAATGAAACTATGTACTCACAACACTTCAAGGCTTTTATTGTGAGGATCCCTACACCCTACAAGAATGCTGTCCTCTTGAATGGAAGAAAACTACTGGCTAGAGGGAGTGATGTATCGGCACTTCCGTGGGAGCCTACCAGTTTGTAGCGGTGTAAGATATACCTATATTATATAAGTGTGTTAGGTATTCTATGGATCTTCATCATTCAGGGGTCATTGCCTGAAATATAAAAACAAGTATTTTTTTCCATCGTGTGTATATAATAATAGGTAGGGGAAAAAGTCTTTTCGCATTATAGTATGTATGAACTTGTAATAAAATCTCTTTGGTTATACCATTTGTATCTAGCAGGTTTTGATATCTATAAAAAGTTTAAATTTTAAAAAAGATAATTCCAAATTCAAATTAGGTAAATGTGTGATTTTCATTTGTTTTTTTTACTGTCAAGATGAGTGAATCTAATGAAGAAATTCGATACATTTTAAAATTTTACTACAAAAAAGGTTTAAAATTTTACTACAGAAAATTCAACGCAAGCTGCAAAAAAAATTTGTGATTATTATGGACCTAGTGCAGTGTCTGTGAGAGTAGCACAAATTTGGTTTAAGCGTTTTCAATCCGGAAATTTTGATGTCAAAGATGCACGTCGCTCTGTTCGCCCTGTTACGGATAAAATGGATGCCATTTCTGAAAAAGTGGAGCAAGATCGGCATATCAGTAGTTACGACGTAGCTGAAGAACTAGGAATTGACCACATAACAGTTTTGGCGCATAAAAAGGTCGTGGTCAAAGACCGGCCAGGCTTCAGAGACTCTGGCGAAACCCGCGTTAACCCGCAACAAGGTGATGCTGTGTGTATGGTGGGATTGGAAGGGAAGATATTCATTATGAGCTGTTACCGCCAGGCAGGACTATCGATTCTGAACTCTACTGTGAACAACTGATGAGATTAAAGCAAAAAGTTGAGAGAAAGCGGCCGGAATTAATTAATAGAAGGGGTTTGATTTTTCATCATGATAACGCTAAACCTCATACATCTTTAGCCACTCAGCAAAAATTAAGAGAGTTTGACTGGGAGGTGTTAATGCATCCGCCGTATAGTCCTGACCTTGCACCTTCTGATTTCCACCTGTTTCGGTCTCTTAAGAATTCTTTAGGCAATGTCAGGTTAACATCACGAGAAGACTGCCAAAACCACTTGTCGCGGTTTTTTTAACAGAAGTCCCAAAATTTCTATAGTAATGGGATCATGTCTCTACCTACAAGATGACAAAAAGTTATCGAACATAATGGCACCTACATACTTTAGTTAAATGTAAATAAACTTTATTAAAAAATGTTTTGAATTTTCATATAAAATACGAAAAGACTTTTTCCCCGACCTAATATGTAAAACTTTTTGGCACAATCTGAAGCCTAAAGCATTTTACCAAAATAATTTCGAGATAATTATCTGTCATTATTAGATAGGCTCTGAAGGTCAGTCCTCGTAATTATTTTACGATCCCAGAATAAAATTTGACCGAATCGAGATTGAATTATGAATTGACTGAAAATTTTGTACTTGATTTCGTTATTTAATTATTATCAATACTTATTGCTGGCAAAATAACATTCTGTATTCAAGTGTATTTAATATTCGGTCATTTTTCAATATAATCCCACTTATATTAAACTTTGAAATTCATATTGTGATACGAGAATACCAAATTTGACATTTGTGAGATCGAGACTGGATTGGAACTGAATTTTGACTACTTTTTAGTTACGAGAATTGCCCCTCTGAGCATAAAGCTAGGACGGTCCTAGCTCTGTAGGCCACTACACCAGTGGCCTACAGAGGCTACGAGATTAGTCTCGTAATAATTTGTCCTATAGTCTCGAGGAATGTTTGGTTTATATATTATTATTTAGTATACCCTATTTGCTAACTATTTCAATATGGCATCCGCAAAAATTTTCTTTATAATTAAAAACCATAATTCCTCAGAATCATGTTTGCAAATTGGCGAGTTTCACGATGTGTTGATGACATCAGATTTGCCTTTAACAGTGATGGCAAAATATTTTATCTAATCTCATACTGAAATTTACACATTAAAAAACTAAACACAGTATCTTAATGACAGTCTTTACGCACAAGCTATCAAAATAAATTTAAAAAGTTATTTTTCGATACAGCTCTTCTATGGACAACTGTATCGTAAAATAACTTTTTTACCATTTCGATACAGATTCAGCCCTGGATACAGGTATTTTAAACAGGTTGCAATGCAAATACATTGCAACTTTGCAAAATTTTCTACATAATCTGTGAACGCGGCGCCGCGCGGCGCGTCGCGCATGCGCACTACGCATGCTCGATCTGCAAATGTATTTATAAGTAAGAATTATAGCTGTTAAATTAACTTCATGGTTGTATTTAAAATATTATTATCATATATTTCATGAGATTAGATAAAGTAGTGTATGAAACTGCACATAATTAGGTATTAAAATACTCGTGTGGTCTATTATAACATTCGCCTTCGGCTCATGTTATAAACTCACACTCGTATTTTAATAACCCTTATTATGCAACAGTTTCATAAACTACTATTAAATAATTGACCGTTATTTGAAGCTTAATTGGTTTGAGAAAGGCCCTTCCGGTTTTTCGCCTATTTGCCTCCTTTGCTACCCGTATACAGCTGTCTCTTTCGCACATCCGGTTCACCCCCTCCTACCAACCAGTGGGCAGACGAGAGGAAGTGGGGACTTGCTCGACCGTCTTAGCTCATTGGCGTCCTGTTTTTCGCCGAGTGCAGTCGTCTAAGGACGCAAGTAATTTTTTAATAGTGTTTGCTACAAAATGTCCGGTCTTGTAAGTAGCAATTTTCATTATTATTACAACTGCAGTTTGCCTCCATTTAAATAATGTCGACGGTTTTACCAAAACCGTCTTAATTTATTAATCTGTTTAGTACACACACGTTTGCTTGTTACAGTTACGTTTTAATTTGGATTACGTTAACGGTGTTACCGTTCGAATTTAATATTTTTATTTGGTTATTGAAATATAAATTATTGCTACACCCGTTTGAATTTAGTTGGTTTTACCGCTAGATGTTATAAATTTGCTACACATACATTACGGAAGTAGCAGAATTTTATTATGCAGTTACGCTTTTATTTTAATAACTGTGTTATCGTTTGAATTAAGATATAGTTATAAGACATTTGATCAGTGCGTTCTTGTATTTATGTAGAAAGTTTCATATTTCTCAATAGGATTTATATTTACTAAGAGTATAGACATCCTACACACATAGATAAATAAAATGGTGATTATGGATCACAACAATGGCTTTTCACCGGAATCGCATTCCACCATAATTGACTATAATAATGACAGTGAAAATAAAAAAGTAATAGCATGTTGTCTAGAAGTTCTTTTAAATGATTAAGCAGTGTAAACGACCCAAAAAAGGGGGAGGGGGCGGCCAACGGAAACTTATGAGGATACAAGTACAACCTTTACCTTTTCAGACCTTTTGCAATTAATGGAAGCATACATATATATATATATTCAAATAAAAATGACGGCTTTGCTTGCTTTTCGTTGGAGATTCACAATTCATATGACACACACGTTGGAGATTCACAATGCAGAAACATTGGTTACCTCTCTGGGATTGGTGCAATATACCCTGTCATTAATAAATCTGCTTCGCAAGCAGAATTAAATAAGCCAGTGTGTCATCCCTCACAGGGGTAGACTCATCATTGTTTTAAAATACCCTCGCAGGGTATGTTACGTGTAAATTGTGCTCAGTTGCGCATCTCACATGATAATAAACAACCCCCGCAGGGTTGGATTAATAGTCGTCCCCCGTAAGGACGCATCAGTATCTTAGATACCTCGCAGGGTATGTTACATGAATATTGTGCTCAGTTGTACATTAACATGCTAATAAACAACCCTCGCAGGGTTGTATTAATAGTCGTCCCCCGCAAGGACGCATCACTATCTTAAATACTCTCGCAGGGTACGTTACGTGAGTATTGTGCTCTGTTTGTACATTTGACATGCTAATAAACAACACTCGCAGGTATGTATTAATAGTCGTCCTTCGCAAGGTCGCATCACTATCTTAAATACCCTCGCAGGGTATGTTACGTGAATATTGAGCTCTGTTATACATTTGCTAATAAACAACCCTCGCAGGGTTGTATTAATAGTCGTCCACCGCAAGGACGCATCACTATCTTAAATACCCTCGCAGGGTAGGTATGTTACGTGAACGTAGTGCCCCGACGCTTATTTCTTATATACATAATTAACCCCGCAGTGTTGTTATAGTAGTAGCTCCGTGAAAGATGAATACCTTCGCAGGGTATGTTACGTGAATATTGTGCCCCGTAGCACATTACCTATGCATATAATTAAACCTCGCAGGATTGTTATAATAGGCGTCCCCTGCAAGGACGCATCATTATCTAATATACTCTCGCAGGGTATGTTACGTAAATGTCACTGACCTAATAATAAGAGGAATGTCATAGAACTAATAATTCCTTTTATTATTAATTCTGTGGTGAATGCTGTGCCCCGTCACACAATCCCTATGCTTATAATTAACCCCCGCAGGTTTGGTATAGTAGTCGTCCCCGCAAGGACACATCATTATCTTAAATACCCTCGCAGGGTATGTTACGTGGATGTTGTGCCCCATCGCCATCGCACACTTCCCATGCTTATAATCAATCCTCGAATGTTGTTATAGAAATCTTTATTCACAATAGCTGACTTAAAGTACAGCGAATCGTTCTTCTGTTGGAAGCAATCTAACAGAATCCTTTAGTTTGATAAAAAGCTAGAAGCTAACAGAACTAAAGTGGTCAGTACAAATGAAAGGATGCACACTGAAACATCTTCCAAGTTTAACTCCGGTAATAAAACAGTAAGTTTTAACAGTAACATGCTAACAAAATAAGTGCTCCTGGTTTTCTCCTGTTAATAATAAAATGGTATTGAATTGCCTTGAGATAAATACAATTAAGGGCAAATAATTTGCACGCTGGCACTGTTGTCTCAAAGGCAATGACGATGGTTATCTTAAATGTGAAATCAGTCATTCATTTAGATGTGATTATGTGTACCGAGATTCATTTGAACAATTTTTGTGATCTTTATAAAGCAACGGATCATATCGTCCAATTTAAAAATTTTCAGCATCAATTTCAGTACGAATATTATAAAATCCGGTTCCGATTGTTATTATACATACATATATATATCCTAAAGATTCTACAACCCGCTGAATGCGGAAAATAAACCTTTGCTAATTTCATTAATTCACTAACGGTTTATAAGATTCGTTTACAAAGGTTAACTACTATAAATAGTAGGTCTGCCCTTTGCCCCGTCAAAATATAGAAAGTCTTTGCCTCGGTAACTAACTGGGTAGCAAAGCAGTCACTCAAAATAGAAGGCTTGTACTTGAATATATACATAATGCGCTACGATGACGTATGTGATACGATCCCAAATGACTAGTGGTGCGATGACAAGGGTTACAATAAAGATATACAATGCTATCGGTAATATAGCTATGCTTGTAAGCCACTAGAAAATAAAGGGCACCATGTTATTCCACATAGCGGTAGGTACTTTTGTACCGCAATGTCAAGCTGGTTCATCCAGGTTTTTATATCTTAAAATACTATCAGCAAGTGTTTCTTAAAATTTAGACTAATTTTGGTGGATCACTAAAATCCCCAAGTAATATAGTCAGAACAATATCCTGTATAGATACAGTAGCTTGACAGGCAGGTCAATCCAATAAAGCCTGCATTAATACTACATTCACACTTTGTAGCCTTAGGCACTAAACAAGACCCCCATAGCATTGTGGAATTGTTGGACTTGCAACCTCAGTTGTACCAAGACTCAGAACAGTCAGACTGTCTCAGAAATGCTGCTTTGCGTTTATAAACATCTTCTTAAACATGCCACATACCAGATGTTTTCTCAGTGATACAATTTGAGAGAAGCTCAGTTGGTAATTACAAAATCATCATCAGATTCCTCTGCCACCTCATGCAGGTCTCGTAATTACATATCTAGGCATCAAACTTTGGGGCCTGGAAACCGCAGGAACACAGTCACATTACCATTAGAAGCATTAAATTGACTATACTACTAAAAGTATGTCAGTTTCTAACACAATCTAGGGTACTAGCCAGAACGACAATCTGATAGCTATTCCTCATTTTTTAAAACTATCTCAGTTAGGTGGGGCTTGAACCTGCGACCTCTCGATGAGCGATCGAGTGCTTTTTCCTACTGTGCTACGCGGAAGGGTTGTACTAGTGACGAATTCTTCTACTTCTAATTTTATTAGTGTTGTGAAGTCGTACTCTTAAGTAAGATATTGCTTATATTTGATATGAGATGAAAATGAAATAGACGCTTCAAAGTAACATAATGTTCGAAATAATCCGAATGGTTTAAATTTATAATTACATATAAGTACACAGTAAATCATATCTTAACGTAGATTTGTTACAATGAAAAACTCCTATGCCTTGTTAAGTATGCAATCGGGATTACATGCACTATGCATTCCCTATCATCTGGTATAATCTAGGTGAGGCTATGACTTATCTTACTTATTATAAATTAACGGTTAGGTTAATATAAAATGAACAAAATTGCCATAATACGTCCCAATGGTTCATTTTTTGCCTTGTAACCTAGCAGACTTGTCTGGTCGAGATGCTCGCATGCCTCAATATAATGTTATATAAAATTGTAGTGTCTACTTCAGTGCTACATAGAAAAACACAGAGGTTTGGTTTATTTTTTTTTTACGTTCTTATGCTTTATTAAAAGAGCGCTTAAGTTTTTTTTTAAATCTATTTATTTAATACAGTGGATAACACATAAACGCGATTATTATATTGACTGATTAGTTTATTTACAAAGATACATTGACGATGAAACCAATGCTTTGTTTATGAATACAAACACTCTCCTCCTATGACGGGAGACCTTTTTACGATTTGAGGCTTCCATCATTTTGGATTCATATCGACGAAGCATTACAAGGGAATTATGGACGGAGAGCTTGCAATTTGTTATTGTCAGTTATGAAACTTGTGAAAGGCTTTTCATTAATATATTTATTTATTAATATGAGGGGCTCGTGCAAGCTTTCATCCCGAACAGTGACTGTTGCTAATTGGTTAAAAACATTATTGTCCGTAGCCGAAACAATGGTTGGTATTCCTGGGCAGCATTAGAACCACCGTGCCCTCTAAGAGCTGGGCTAACAATGTTCCTGGGGACCATATATTACTTATTAGCTAGTGCAGTCTGGAGAGTTGACAAAACATCATTATATACTTGAAGTAATGCTGTCTCTGATTTATAAATTAATTCACAGCAATTTAGCAGTGATAGTTATTACTAGTCATAATTGTGCATTTACGACTAGATCGTATCCTGATGTATGTACTAGATGCATATATTATCGAATTGGAACCAAGTTCGATACCTAAGCTTTTATACCTCTGTGAGCATATTATCTTTTACAACCGCTTCACATTGGCGTACCTACCAACCAGCCAGGCGATAACAAACATGTCTCAAACCAATTAAGCTTCAAATAACGGTCAATTATTTAATAGCAGCGTTTTACCTGAAAATAAAACGCTTATTAAATACTTACCTTATTTGAAGCTTAACTTTAATTTCTGCCTGGCGTTTTCGACTCAATGAGCTAAGACGGTCGAGCAAGTCCCCACTTCCTCTCGTCTGCCCACTGGTTGGTAGGAGGGGGTGAACCGGATGTGCGAAAGAGACAGCTGTATACGGGTAGCAAAGGAGGCAAATAGGCGAAAAACCGGAAGGGCCTTTCTCAAACCAATTAAGCTTCAAATAAGGTAAGTATTTAATAAGCGTTTTATTTTCAGGTAAAACGCTGCTATTATTTATTTATTTAAAAACATTTTTGACCTTTTTTGACCACAAATGACATGACTTGACATCTGCCTTTTTTACCTAAAAGCATTATCTACTAGTCAACCTTCGGAACATGCAGAAAATCACGAATGCGGTGAACTGTAGAAGCAAAACCAAAGCAGATTTAAGTACTAAAATATAATACTACCCGTAATAAAATAGTATTTATAATTACTGCATAAAATAAGATAAACATAGGTACATAGCATTATTATATATTTAATAAACATACGTATACATGAATTCAGCGATGATGATGATGATGATTAAGTCCTTAGATGAATTGTAAAATTTATCTAAGCATTGAACTGTAAAAATATATGATAACATATAATTTATATTACTACAATAAGTAGATTTCAGAAAATGTTGTAAGATTTAAAGTGGAAATACGAGCAGAAACTGGCGGGCTGACAGCGATTGCTGAAATAAAACGAATATTTCACGAACATCGTTTTCACATCAGATGTCTATAGCTGACTATGTTCTAGCCGCCCAATAAAACCTCCTTTCTGGTGATTTCAATTTATATATATGGCACCGGAAATGTGTTATCTGTCATTGAATAGAATCTTAAAATATCGTGTCGGAAAAGAATAAAACTAGATATATAGTAGAAACTAAATATATTGAAGAAAGAAAAAGATTTGACACAGACAAAGATTTGTGTGCATACAATAGGTCTGTTTGTCTTGGTCTGGGTGTATTCTATGTATGGATTTACAAAAAAAATGTATTTAAGTATAATATCAGTTAGCCATAGTACGAGCTATGCTTAGTTTGGACTAGATGGTAGTGTGTAATTCGTCTAAGAATATTTATTTATTTACATTTTTAAACTATTCAAATAAATTATTAAATTCGTCGGTCCCTCTTATGCAATAGCTCAGTATTAAGTCCATTCAAATCATCATCATACCCCATTTATTCCTTAACAACTTTGCATTAGTTACAATACAAGGCGTACCAAGACCTGCTCATGACCTGCTCATATTGTACCATTGATATATGCTGGAGCAGGTCACAACGGGCGTATACCATGACATTAAACTTCTCTAAAGGGTCGCTACACATTGGATCCATATCAACACGGACGCCTTCCAAAGGACCGGGTTTAATCCCGTGAATGTAAGAAGAAAATAACATTATATTAGGTTAAAGTTAAATTTTGATCTGTAAATAGAAATTAAAGCGGACTCCTACCTGATAGAGTTAACGACATTATCGCTAATATCCAATTGTGGATTAGGAAGTAAAAAAAATAAGGTAAGAAAAAGTTGAACTCGATGGCTTCATTGCGCGTTGCGTTCTAATCGATTACACAAGTTAAGCAATGTGAACCGTAGCCTGTCTGTCCATGAATGGGTTTATTTAACTCGAGCTCCTCCGTGTTTCGGAGGGCACGTTAAGCCGTCGGTCCCGGCTGTTGTCGTTAGATGCCAGTCGTTTAGACAAGTCAGTGGTCTTTAGGTGGCTTGAAAACACTGACCTCCGCCAACCCGCAGTTGAGCATTGTGGTGGTGTATGCTCTAAACATCTAGACTAGACCGTATTCCAGCAGTGAGAGGAATAAGGGTTGACGACGAAGTAAAAAAAAATATTACTGTAAACTTCGCTTTGCACAAGTGTCTCAAAATGTGTAAGAAACAATATTGCAGCTGAAAGTAGCAGATAATATATTAGCTGATTTAATGGATTTAAATGAACGATATTATGGAGAACTCTGTCAGGATCAGGACTGCCTGGGCAGGAACTCTCGACGGCTTATATACTCCGGCAACCCGCAGTTGTACAGCGTGGTGGAGTATGCTCTAAACTCTTTCGATTGAGAACCTTGTATCCCAGCAGTGGAATGAATAAGAATTGGCGATGGTGATGATACTCAAGATGCTATTTTCTAAAATATTTCAAGTACCTAATTGCTAAAAACTTTGATTTTATTTTCCTCCATAAACCCAGTAGTAACAACGTTTTGAATTTTGGTATGTTTAATAGTGAATTCATTGCTAAAAAGCAGAGTGCCCCTCTGCTTTTTAGCAATTCTCGTAATTGAAATGTAATCTTAATTCAGTTTCGATTCAGTCTCGATCTCACAAATGTCACATTTGGTATTCTCTTATTACGTTAAGAAACTTCAAATATTTAAATAAAATGTTAATATATCGAAATGGGACCGAAAATTAAACAAACTAATAACAGTATTCTGCTAGCAATAAGAATTGATATTAATGACTAAAATCAAGTAAATATTTTTTAGTCATTTACAATTCAATCTCAATTCGGTCAATTTTCATTCTGCAATCGTTAAATAGTTAAGAATTGGTCTTCTGGTTTATTTTGCGATTTAAATGTATGTTTTAATATCGAATTTTATGCAATATATGTATAGAATAATTTTATTAATACTCGCTTCTATTACAATACCTTTTAGACAACATGAATTAATTGTCTCCGGAATCAAGCTACTAATTTTAATCGCAAAATTAAATGCATTTCCCAACAGAATAACGATACCATCTGGCCGTAACTACAACTATATGCACATTTAATTTGGTGGTAAAAACTACATCCCGTTCCAAGATATATCAATGGAACAATATACCCATGAGCAGTTCTCGGCATGCATTGGAACTATTGATAAGTAATGAGTGTTAGAAAATAAATGCACTATGGGGATGATCTGGGGGGACTAAGTAAATACTGGGCTATTGCAAAATAGCTACGTACGCCAGTCATAACAACCGCTATTGTTCCTTATTTGCGGCAGACGGTGGCTTGCCACTTACTAAAAGGACCCCCGGAAATACCAGGAAAAATAGGCCGAGGCCGCAACAATTATTTATATTATTATTAGTAGGTATAGCTTTCATTTCAATTATAATAGTTGTTGGTGTTCCAAATAAATAAAAATAAAAACCATAAGAGAAAGTCAGTGAAATAATCATAATTATTATATCGATGATAAACTTGAAGAAGTTATTTCAGTAGAAGGTATTTTCAGTTAGGTTTTAGTTAGATTTTATAATTACAGTTATATATCAAAAAGTTATCTAATTATATCCATGTTAGACGTTCATGATTATTTTAGATTTTCTTAAAGACGTCGGCCCTCTGTCGTAGGATATATGTACTATCAACTTAGCTCTCTTCCAACGCCATCTACATTGAAACTCTATCCTTACTTAAGCGACTAAAATGCCCTCTATAGTACCTTCTACGAACTAGCCAACGGGCTCTTTCTCAACGATACGGGCGGACGATTTAGAAAGTAGAAAGTGACGACTAATAATGCTTTCAAAGCGCTCTAAAAGAACAATTTATGTTAACGTAAAATGACGATAGATGTCTCTGTACCTGAGTTTGACATAGATTATTAATAATTTATGTGTGAATGAAACTTGCAAATTACTTTGCCGTAATATAGCCGTAACTTATATGAGAGAACCCCAGCCGTTAAAAGAATAAATTTTGCATGGGGAAACCTGCGTACTCCGAAATAAAAATTCAAGATTTCGACGGAATGTTCGTATTTTTTCTTAATATAGCTTTTAGTGTCTTCCATAGAACAAAATGTCAATGTTTCTTATTTATGTTATTTAGACAATAAAATAGTCCAGCTGGATGACAAGCTCACATCTACCTGCCCAATTAAAGGAAATTTGTACGTGAAAAATTCCGAACTTCGCCCGAAACTTCTGATTTTAACTTTGGAGTAGCTCTCCAGGGAAAACCATGTAGAGTCACCTGTGTAAGTTGCAAAAATGTCTCATAGATATAATTCATTTTTATACTACCCTCGGAAGGTAAACAAGCATATGGCCCGCCTGATGTAAAGCGGTTACCTTATCACGGAGTAACAGGCGCTACGGCTATTTTATTTTATTTATTTGACGAGCCCGGTGGTTGAGTGTGTAGCAATGGCCACTTTGACTCCGAAATTGCGTGTTCGATCCCCGCACAAGACAAATATTTGTGTGCATGAACATGTTTGTCCGTCTTGGTCTAGGTGTTTTCAATGTATGTAGGCATTTACAAAAAAAATGTATTTAAGTATAATATCAGTGATCTAGTACCCATAGTAACCAAAGCGGAGTTGTGCGGAGAGATGTGGCGGGGCCTGATCGATATATTTCCCTTAGTTACCTTGTGCGACATCCACGGGAAGAAACGGAGTGATTCTATTCTAGTCTGTCGGAAACACAGCCAAAGAAAAATAGACCTGATGATGATGAAGTATTAACTTATTTGAGACATTTGTGCAAATGTCATAAATAGGTTAATACTTATTAGGAAGTGTTATTAGTGAAAAAGGAAGTCAACCCTACCGCCGCAGCTGAAGCCAATTACCATCGGATTTTTTGATTGCGAAAATAGTTCTTAAGTGGATTTAAGTTAATGACAAACTTCTTCAGCTTAGTCGGTAGAGTTCCGACGTTTCTACTACGTTACTACGTTTACTACGTTTCTACTACAAGTAGCATAAATCTAAGTTAAAGTTTTATTTTCGTAATCAAAAAATGTGATGGTAATCGGCTTCAGCATCGGCGGTAGGGCCCCACGTTAACTTCCTTTTCCACTATATAATATTTCCTATTTATGATATCGGCACAAATGTCTCAATTTGGGTTCATACTTATTAGTAAGCATTATTGGGACATTACTTTATATAAAATTACTGACCCTAAGCTGACCCTGCAAATGTTGTTTTGGCGTATAATAAAATATTTAAGGGTGGACCACCCTTATCATTTAGGGGTATGAAAAATAGATGTTGGCCAATTTTCAGACCTACCCGATATGCACACAAAACTTCATAAAAATCGCCCAGCCGTTTCGGAGGAGTGTGGTAACAAACACCGCGACACGAGAATTTTGTGTACACGAGAATTTTTACGCAACGAGTTTTGAGTCAACGCAACCCTCATAGGTTAGTTTTCTATGAAACGCCGGCAACAGAAAAATACAGTCGAAATTGTTTATGCATGTGTATTAGACTATTTAATAAATTACCAAGTGACTTAAAAAAATTGCCCATTAAAGAATTCAATACAAAATTGTATAAATGGCTTAATGATAAAAATTACTATGCAATTAAAGAATTTTTAGAATAGTTATATTTATTTTGTATTGTAATGTAATGTAATTTAATCAAATTTAATATTTTCCTTTGTATTCTCATTTAATGTAATTTAATGATAATGTTTTATTTTTATTTTTTAATATTGACCCGCAATTAATTAAGTTGCATGCTTATTCTAATAAGCGGAACATGATGTACAACTTCTATTAATTACATTGTCAACTAAAATACCATGTTTCATGCAAATAAATGATTGAATTGAATTGAATATGTATTCGATATTTATAAATAAAATCTAAAACTGTATTTATTCTCAATTTTGAAGTTAATTAATTAAATTAAATGGGTCACTCTCAGGAAAGCCAGAAATAGTTTCGACCTCATTCATACTTCTTCATGAAGGCGAATGTCCAGACGCGCACTTCCTCTCTCTATCGCGACGACCTCTCACATTTAATTTAATTAATAAATTAATTAACTATGATTTCTTACGTGAGTTTTAATATTATTATTGAAGAAAGTTCTATATTTTTCTTGTCGAGTCAAGCAAACATAATAACGTGACTCTGTGGCGTGTAAGGTTTTTTTTTCAGGGTCCGTAACGCGTGAGTGCTTTGGTGTTACAAGCGTCCATCATAGGCTAATTGTTGCTTACCATCAGATAGGTCGTATGTTGCGGGTTGGGTTGGTTAATGAGTAAAATCCTAAATACAGTTAAATGGTGTATATTCACGTATATATATAACACAGACAGCCTAATTACTAAATGAACAGTCATCTATGTTAACTTCTACATAGATACCACTACGAGGTTTTTGTTGCGTGTATGGTCAACCAACCCAACTATCATATAAATCCATTATTCTATAGCTCGAGTTTTGAGTAATTTGTATCGAGTTTTGAGTATTAGTAATATGGGGTGTAAGTGGTTGATCAACATCTTTGAACCAAAGCCTACTTCACCTGCACGCGGTGCACTCTGCTGACTGACAAACGAAGCTCTGGCGAAAAGAGAAGTAGGGAGCG
Source organism: Hypsopygia costalis (assembly GCA_937001555.2). NCBI lineage: Eukaryota > Metazoa > Arthropoda > Insecta > Lepidoptera > Pyralidae > Hypsopygia > Hypsopygia costalis. The sequence continues at coordinate 20,601,626 of OW443338.2, read as the reverse complement.
TAATTGTAAGCTACCCGACTGGGGTATGTACCTCCACCTCACAGAATACCGCAGCCAAATAACAATTCCCTTGAGGGTTGTGGTGTTCCTACTAGTGAGTGAGGTCACCAGAAAGGAAGGAGATGCTGCGTTGGCAGCGAGGGTGGCGGTGCGCGAGCGATATTTTATGTTGCGAGCGTTAATATGGCTACGGTAACCGCTTCACATCAGGCGGGCCGTATGCTTATCTGCCCCCGACGTAGTATAAAAAAAAAAAAAAAATAGTGCTCAGTCTCGTTAATTATAAGTTTATATCATCATCATCATCATCATCGCAGCATTTAGATTATCCTCTTCAGGATGTATGCCTCCTCCAAATCATTCCATCTTTGTCTCTCCCTTACCACTTTCATCCAGTCGCGGCCTGCGTGATCCTTGATATCATTCACCCAACGAAGAGCGGGGCGGCCTCTGCTCCGGATTTGCCCATGGTCGCCACTCCATGACGCTCTTGGTCCACCGATCCTGATCCATTCTGGCTACGTGTCCTGCCCACTTCCACTTTTGCTTTCTTATAGTATGTACGACATCCCTGACCCTGGTCCGTCTCCGAATGCACTCGTTCGGAATTCGATCGAGCAGCGTTATTCCTAACACCGCTCTCTCCCTCGCTCTTTGTGCTACTCGGAGGTTCTCTGTGGATTTCAGTTGCCGTTTCCATTCCGTAGGTAAAAACTGATAGGACACACTGATCGAAAACTTTCCTTTTAAGTTCCAGTGGTACACTCTTTGATCGGAAGATTTGCTTGTTGGCTCCAAAAGTTGACCACGCCTGTGTTATGTGCCTTTCGACCTCCACTATTTGATTTAGCAGCCCCAATGTTATTTTGTGTACTAGGTATATGTACTGATCGACGACTTCAACAGGCATCAGGCCCCCTAGCCAAGTGTAATTTGTAGCGTAACGAACGTTAGATAAATCACGTGACATTTGTCAAAATCGAACATTTTAGTATGAGAATTGACAAATGTCCCGTGATCTATCTAACGTTCGTTACGCTACGAAATACACTTGGCTAGGGGGGCTGGTAAGAATTCGCATTCGGATCATGATTTTCTATCACGTATAAGTTTATATCACGGACCATAATTTACCTCTCACAGAGCACTGGTGGTCGTAGACAACCGGCTGGGAACCTCGGCCATAGAGGTTATATTAGATACCGATGTACTCAAGGGAACAACCGGAAGCAGCTGAATGCGGAAGGTGGAGGATCGTATATGGTGGAAGGCATTAGGGAAGGCCTAATGGCCTATGCCCAGCGGTGATAGATATAATCTGATGATGATAATGATACATTCACTTATTGCTAACTCAACACCATTCGTCAATGTAGCAGCAAAAGATGTAGAGTCGCGGTGTAACTCTAAAGAATGGATATTTAGCTGCATACTTCAAATGCATATTCACCACCTTAAAGGTTCATTTGTTTATTTTAGTACGGTAAATAGTTACCATGTACCGGCAAGCGCAGCGTAGGACGTCCACCCACAAGGTGGACAGACGACCTCATTAAGACCGTGGGATCGCGCTGGATGCAAGCCGCTTCCAACCGGTCTTATTGGAGATCTAGAGGGGAGGCCAATGTCCAGCAGTGGACTTTCAATGGCTGAGATGATGATGATGATGAAATAGTTACCTATGTATTTTACTTAATACTAGTTTAATGTCTATATCTTTTCGAGACACAGTAAGGTCATACTATGTTAAATGAGATATGGAAGAGCGAGACAACCTGGCACAAGTATCTTGAATACTGTCATGGTTCATGAAATACAGCCTGGTGACAGACGGACGGACGGACGGACGGACAGCGGAGTCTCAGTACCTAGGGTCCGTTTTACCCTTTGGGTACGGAACCCTAAAAAATAAGACATAGGAATGAGATAAAAGTATCTTGAATAGGCTGGTCTCAACGATTTATGTGAAAATAACTTATGATACTGTGAATAAATATTTTTCATTTTAATTTCATTTTAATTTGTATCTATAAAAAGCAACAGTTACTGACTGGTCTATCAACGTACAACTCATACTACTGAACAAAGGCCCTACCGCCGACGATGAAACCGATTATCATCGAATATTTTGTTTCGAAATATTGATCTTCGGTTTAAGTTATTGTTAAATATCTCCAGCTTAGTCGGTAGACCTCCAGGGTTATTAGCTAGACACAATTATCACTAATCTAAGGTGAAGTTTTGGCCCCTGATCTGGGGCCCTACCGCTTTAGCTGAAGCCGATTACCTTCGGATTTTTTTTTATACTACGTCGGGTGGCAGACAAGCATACGGCCCGCTTGATGTAAAGTGGTTACCTTAGCCATATTAACGCTCGCAACATAAAATATCGCTCGCGCGCCGCCACTATGCCCAACTTCCAACGCAGCATCTCCTTCCTTTCTGGTGACCTCACTCACGCTCACGAACACAATAATTCTCAAGGGAATTGTTATTTGGCTGCGGTATTCTGTGAGGTGGAGGTACATTCCCCAGTCGGGTAGCTTACAATTACGCTCCCTACCTCTCTTTTCGCCAGAGCTTCGTTTGTCAATCAGCTGGGTGTACCGCGTGCATGTGACGTTGGCTTTGGTTCAAAGATGTTGATGAACCACTTACACTTATTTGATTGCGAAAATCGAATTTCAGCTTAAATTTATGGTACTTGTATTTATAGCTGGTAGATACCCTTAGCTGGTAGACACCCTGGAGCTCTACCTACTAAGCTAAAGATGTTTTGTCAATAACTAAAACGTAGGTAAGTCCTATTTTTCGAATCAAAATATTCGAAGGTTATCCTTTTCCTAAAGCCGCCTAAAGGCCTCTGACGTCGCTTAACGACTGTTATCTACTGACAACAGCCAGGATCGACGGCTTAGTGTACCCTCCGATGCACGGAGGAGCTCGAAATAATTAAACGCATCTATGGATAGGCTACGGCCAACGTTGCTTAACTTGTGTGTTCGATTAGTCTAACACGCGCAACGACACCATCGAGCCCTCCCAAGCACGATCACAGATCACTAAATTAAAATCTTTGCAAATGCAAATACGGTCAAATGAAATAAATATTTCATTTGACCGTAATGTTTACTGGAATAAAGAGGCAATAAAACGGCTGACCCCACGGTCGCTATCTCATTATAAAATAATAAAACATTTACGCTGCCCTTCCTTGTTTTACACCGTTAAGGACATTTATTACAACTAAAATTCCCCAGGTCAATAAAACTTGGTTACATAACGTCTAGTTACCATAACTATTTAAATTGTAAAGCAGGTACTGTCAGCGCAAAAATGTTAACGAATTATTTTATTTTGTTAAACATTTTTAGGGTTCCGTACCTCAAAAGGAAAAAACGGAACCCTTATAAGATCACTTTGTTGTCCGTCTGTCTGTCTGTCTGTCTGTCAAGAATTTCTATGTCGAGAATGCGTGAAGGTATCAAGCTGAAATTTGAACTGTATACTCAGGTCTACGGTCCCATGAAGTTGTAAAATAATCAAACTGCTAATTTTACGTAGAAAAAAGTTACGGCCGTTTATTCAGCAAAAAACGCATATTTCGACACACTCAAGGGAATCAAAACCTATAGGGTACTTCCCGTTGACCTAGAACTATGAAATTTGGCAATTAACATCGTTATAGACTACAAGTACAGGAATAAATCTCAAAACTATACATTTGTAAATAGATCTTAAAAAATAGGGGTCTATATTTTTTATAGGGTGTCGAAATTTCAAATTGAAACTACTAGTTCAAATGGGGTATCATATGAAAGGGCTTGATGTACACATTGCAAAATATATTTTATTTATTTTTGTCGACGCATTATTTCTTATTTATAATGAAAAATATCAAATTTAATAATGATATTACCTACCTACGGAACCTTCGGTGGGCGAGTCCGACTCGCACTTGTCCGGCTTTTTTATATCAGGCCAGCAAAGTGGCTCCGCCTCGGCTCCATGGCAAGTGAAAAGAGGTGTCCAAATGTCAGCGGCAACTGACTAAAGACTAGACAACAGTTTTCTGTCAGTTGACACTACCCTACTCGCTCGCTGGTTGCTTCCCTCGAATGGGGCGACGGAACGTCCCCTTCCCCCCCTCCCCCCTTCTAGATGACCTGAAGGCGTTCCCTTCATGCAATCCTCCAATTTGCGGGATGCGAAAATTGGAGGATTGCATAATTATGGTGGAAGGCATTACGGTACTCTTATGTACAGCAGACAGGACAGCGGCCACAATAATATAAATATAAATATTGTCAGACAAGTTACACAGTGCCATCTAGCGCCAAAGTAAGCGAAGCTTGTGTTTTGGGTACTAGACAACTGATAAACATACGTAAATACATTTTTTTTGTAAATACATACTTATGATACATAGAAAACACAGACCAAGACAAACAGACATGTTCATGCACACAAATGTTTGTCCTGTGTGGGAATCGAACCCACGAGCGTTAGTGTCGAAGCCGCGTCATTGACCGCTACGCCACCGAGCTCGTCGATAATATATAATCGGCGAAAATTTCAAGTGTCTAGCTAGTACGTTTCAAGAGATAGAGCCCTGTGACAAAAGGACAGACAGCGGAGTCTCAGTTATAGTACGTAGTACTATTACTTATACTGTGGTTATAGAGTCCCGTTGGTACGGAAAAAAACTCTAAAAAGTAAAAATATCAATAAAAAGGAGTAAAAGATATTAACATTTTTTTAATTGATTTTTTTCAGCAGATGACGCTGTGCGCCGTGTGATCGACTACTAGCCCACTCAGAATTTAATTTAAAAGAGTACCTACAATCTCCACTGAATCGTCATTGCCATATTAAAAATTAATTAAGGCATTTGTAGCCGCGGAACATCACATTTTTCATTTCATTCACATTTCATCACTTTGATTGAATGAAAATCTTTTCATTTAGAATGAATATTAGAAACTCCTATGTACACTTTGTTACCAAGACAAGAAAGTAATTTTACTCAATCTATCTCATTTCCTAACATAATCTTTGGGATGTAAGAGGTTCATCAATATCTTTGAACCAAAGCCAACCTCACCTGCACGTGGTGCACCCTGCTGACTGACAAACGAGGCTCTGGCGAAAATGAAAAGTAGAGCATTGCGTATTTTTTAAGCTGCCCGTCTGGGAAGTACGATCTCACCGAATATCGCAGCCAAATAACAATATTCTTGAATATTTTTTTTACGGGACAGGGGGCCCACCACTCATTCCCACCATTGTATCTCCTGTGTAGCCAGGATTAACAGCAGCGACCACCAAAAAAGGCAATGAACAGTGAAGTCCATTGCAGTCCCGGGGGTACTGTACGGTAAACTACGGCTGCCTTGGAACTCACAAAAATTTTAATCCTAAGAAATTAGTACAATTAAGAAAGCATTTGGAATTTGACTTCCCCTCTTATAGTCCGTGAGCCAGATAGTATATTTTGTCAGTCATTTCCTCTCAAGCGATAACTCGTGAAATACTTCTGAGAGTTGTATTATGCCGTATGGTAAACGTCAGCTGCCGCTCCGTAGATGGGTTGGGCAGCGGCAGCATCTTATTAATCACGTAAAAAAAATTGTTTTAAGTCTATTCCTCCCGCCTGAAAATTTGTTAAATGATAGTTAACACAATTATTCGAAAATAAAAAAAAGCAGTACTGGTGGATACAGTTACTGTACCGTCAGCTGGTCATACAAACATGCAAATAAAAGTTTACCATACGGCATAATACAACTCTCAGAAGTATTTCACGAGTTATCGCTTGAGAGGAAATTGGTTAGGAAAAATCTGTTGCTGGCTCACTGACCATTAGCAGCAATATGGCAGATAAGGCATTAAAAGCCTAAGCGGAACATATTAAGGCATCAACAGAAAATATATCTATAATAATCTAGAAACGAGGTGGCTATTTGGTAGATAACAAACAGGGCGAACAATTTATTGTTCTCCGAAGTAGGTATCAGGTGTTACGGGTTAAGTCTTCAAAGAATTAATTATTGCGTCAATTTTCGGTTGGCTAAAATAATTTATGGTCGAATAAATTTGTATTTCCTTTTGTAAAAATATGATAACATTTATTATTTTGCTTGTCCTTATTTTTAATGAAGAGAATACATGTGGCTAAATCACAGAATAATTTCGCAAGTGATGGATACATAATTGTTTTTTAAGTTAATTAATTAAGCATAACGTAATATGTATTTGCAATTATGTAAATAATTAAAATTTAGAATAATAATACTTAAAAATAATATTTTCAAAACCCTCGTTAGGGTCACACACCCTGAATTTGCGGTCGTTATTTCAAATTGTTTTGATAGGTATTATTATAGATATATTGGGTTTATATTTACTTTTGAACGAATTTTTATTTACAATTTACAATCGGACAAATAACTCGATTAATTTATTTACAACTTAACGGTATTTAACCAGGTCTTAATAAAATAATCCTCGCTATCCATGTCGCACTATTAAAAAGTGGAACGCGTTGCCGGCATATGTATTTCCTCATTCATACAATATCGGATCCTTCAAGCGAAGCGTGAAGAAGCATCTTGTAGGCCAGCATGGCAGCGTAAACTTACAAGACATCAAGGTCTCTTGTCCGTTGCCGATGCGATTGGGGCTCCTCTTTTCGCTTACCATCAGGCGAAGCTGAGCCAAAATGCTGAGCTAATATAAAAAAAAAATACTGATCGCAACTAACAATTTGCATTAATTGTATATAATTTAAATTACGGAAGATACTTGCTGACTCTCAAAAATTCAAAAATTAGAACGTCTTCCTACATACTCTATACACTATTATACCGAAGTAATCGTTTATTAGGAAGCTTTGTATTTGTATTTGAAGCTGGTAAGACACCTTTCTTGCCGACTGTACTCAGGTAATAGTGCCGTAATTTTACGGAGATGATTTTGCTTACGTATATCATTTACTTTCACTCGGCCCCGAAATCAGATTAGGCTAATAGTTCTGTCCAACATTGTTTGCCGACATGATATTATTATTAGAATGAACACAATATTGAAATGTTTCTAAATTCAAGTTTTGTCGGCCATACTTATATGTATGTCAGGTTTAATTTAAGGCCCTTGTAGCTGCGAAAGTAGCGCCTGTTTGAAAAAAAAAAACACGTAGCGTAAAAGCACAGTATAAATAATAGTACTACGTACTGATGTACGTGGACTACTAACTCCATTACCTGCCGCTCGGCTCTCTAGTATCGACCTCACCTTCCCTCTGAGATGAACCTGGAATTGTTTGTGTGACGCGGCACGTCCACACGCTCATTTACGCTCCGCACAGACGCCATTGTTGACGCAGTAGTAAACGACGCTACATTTCTATGGAGTGACCGGGGTGTGACGTAAAGTAGAAGTACAGTATAAATAATAGTACTACGTACAGTACTCCACTCCTTGCCGCTCTCTAGTATCGACCTCATCTCTCTGAGACAAATTTGGAACAGTTTGTATGGCGCCATACGCATACACGCTTAGTCTCGCTCTGCACTGACATTATTGATTGAGTAGTAGCACAATATAAGTAAATAGTACTACGTATTTAAGGAAGTTAAATATTAATATATAATCCACAATTTCAATAGACAACCACGACATTAGATTTTATAATAATTAATAATCAATGTCAATAAGCGTGAAGCATTTTGTGTATCACGGTAACGTAACTGGATTTAATACGGTCTCATAATCACAATCATTCAAAATAAGCTATTAAACATGTTTATTATTACAATATTACGTGATATTACCTAAAGTATAACGTCTTACGTCACAGCGCAAGGTGCCTCCTTTGTTATGCAGCCAACCCTAAGGTTTCTACATGCACATTTACACGCAGTCTATATGTGTTGTCGTTTTTTATATGGAGAAGCCAGGGTGTTGTAGTAGTTACAGCCCCCTACCTCCATCTCTCAATGCTATTCAATAACTGAATAGATTGCTTATTCATACTAATGAATAAGCGACTCTATTCCATTTGAAATAGAGACGCTTATTCATTGGTATGAATAAGCATTCCATTCAGTTATTGAATCGCAATAAGAGATGGTGGTAAGGAACAGGTCGCGCAGTACTTTAAGAGCGCTGACCTTGAATGCACAGAACTGCCGCGTCACGCATATATCACGTATCTCAAAAAACAACGTTTTGAGAAAAACGCTTTCAAAGTTTTTGGAAAATCACATCTCATTACTCGTTTGATATTTAAGTTATGACTTTGAAATTGAATTTGTAGGATATACATACTATTATGAGACTATGTTCACAATAAAATTTTATTAAATTACGAAGTAGATTTTATTAAATTACCAGTATGAAATAATCACTGTTTCTTCAAATTTGACTCAAAAGTTGTCATACAATTTAGTGTAACGCGAAGATGCGTGTCTATAAATAGGTATATACTGTATCTTTACTTACGGTAAATATGCTCTGAAAAAGATTTGGGACTTTGAAAGGAATACCTACATGGAACATCATTAAGGGTGGGCTTAAGATTTTCAATTTTAAGACACATTTTCAATGAAATTATCTCTTTTTTTTATATGAGAGGTTGGCAAACGAGCATGTAGGTCACCTGATGAAAGCAATCACCACCACCCACACCCACACCATCAGCAACACCAAGGGGTCGGCGATCCGTTGCCAGCCTCTATCCTTTCTTATTTGTTGGTGACTTCACTCACTCGAAGCAACACAACAACCCTCAAGGGAATTGTTACATGGCTGCGGTATTCTGTGAGGAAGAGGTACTTCCCCAATCGGGCCCTACCTCTCTTTTAGTCAGAGCCTCGTTTGTCAGTCAGCAGGGTGCAGGTGAGGATGGTATTTTGGTTGAAAACTTGTATGACCTATCTAACGTAACCGAAATACCGCAGATATCCTTTACAATTGCTCTCAAAAAACTTAAATACGTTAGTTCGGCTATCGGTGTTTTTAATGAAAAAATGATTTGTATTAAAATCTGTGTTTTTCTTCATATAGAAGAACATTTTAAAAGACTAATAAGCGTTGTTAAGCGTAACTAACGTATATCAACTTACGTGACTTACGCACATGACAAGGCAGAGAAGAGCATTTTTAATAGTAAGTGCGTATGCGCGATCCTACCCCCACCACTACGTCCAGCGATCATAAAATACTGTGCGACCCATAACAATGTGACATTTGTATAGTCAGGGTTGGTACAAAATGCGTATCAAAAAACCTACGTTCAGTTTGTTACCAAGACAATAAAGTACTTTTAAGTTATTATATAAGCATACAAGAAATTTAGCGTAAATTTTTTTCATATGTATCTTCTAGGCTACGTTGTGATTTTGTGGCCAAAGAGGCGCCGCTTTCGCGGCTATAAGGGCCTTAAAAGATTTTTCATGCCACGTCAAGCCACCGCAACATAAAAAGGAAGATTTTATAAGCCCAATATTTTTATCATCTTATTCGTGAGTTCACCCTTGTTTGTTTGGATTATTTTTGGATAACGGTAGTCACTCGTAGGCTTTCAATGAAATTATGTGAATAAATTTTTGGATTATGTCGAATTTAGCAATCGATTTTTCATTACATTTGTTATGCCAGGGTTGTAAATCGCTCACCACGATCTTAAGAGTCGCAGCCAACCTCACTGCACGTGGTGCACTCTGCCGACGAGCAAAAAAGGCTCTGCTCTAAGAAAGGAAGGGTTCAGCGTATTTGTAAGCTGCCCGGCTGGCTAAGTACTTCCACAGAATATCGCAGCCAAATAACAATTTCCCAAGAGTGTTTCTGCGAGTGAGGGAGGTCACCAGAACGCAAGATGCTGCTCTGGCAGGGGTGTGGCGGCGCACGAGCGATATTTCATGTTGCGAGCGTTAATATAGTTACGGTAACTGCTTCACCAATCCGCAGTTGAGCAGCATGGTGGAGTATGCTCTACACCCCTTCGACTGAGGGGAGACCCGAATCCCAGCAGTGGGACGCATTAGGGTTGTCGACAACAATGGTTTTATGTAAGTTTTTAAATAATAATAATTTCAGTGTTTTCAAACCGCCTAAAGATCACTGACTTGACTTATCGACTATTATCTAATTACAATAACCGGGACCGATGGCTTAACGATCCCTCCGAAGTACGGACGAACTCGAGATAAATGATTTGACGAGCTCGGTGGCGTAGCGGTCAATAACGCGGCTTCAACACATTTGTGTGCATGAACATATCTGTTTGTCTTGGTCTGTGTGTTTTTTATGTATCATAAGTATGTATTTACAAAAAAAAATGTATTTACGTATGTTTATCAGTTGTTTAGTACCCATAACACAAGCTTCGCTTACTTTGAGGCTAGATAGCGCTGTGTAATTTGTCTGACAATAATTAAAAAAAAAAAAAAAAAAAACCCGTCCATGGACAGGCTATGGTCGACGTTGCTTAACTTGCGTGTACGATTAGACTGACATGCGCAACGATGTCATCGAGTTCCTAGAATCACATATAACCATAGTATGTTTTTACTCAAAGCTTTTGCGCAATTTTCAAAATTGCTTCTTTAATATTTTATTTAAATTCTGGCTGCATCGCTGCGTCAGCGTACGTACTGTGTGTTGCAGCCCGCCTATCTCACCTGCCAGTATTTTTATTCATCGCATTCCTTATCTCAGTTAATGGTCAAATAAATTTTACCTGTTTCCGTAGAAAATGCCTCAACATCACAGAATACCGCAGCCAAATAACAATTAAATGAATAAATAGTAAATAAATATTCCTGGACAAATTACAAACTGTCATATAATCCCAAACTAAGCAAAGCTAAATAACTGATCCTATACTTAAATACATTTTTTTTGTAAATATATACATGATATAATACTTAGAAAATATGGGCATTTCCCAAGACAAACATAAATATTTGTCTTGTGCGGGGATCGAACCCGCAACCTCGGAGTCAAAGTGGCCATTGCTAACCATTCGACCACCGAGCTCGTCGAACTTAAACTTGATTAATGTCTCCAATTATTCTAAGGCTAATAGGATAAAGATCTCCTTTAGAGATTAGTCAGAATATTTTTTATCGGTATGATCTCAGCAGTGTGATGAATGAGGGTTAACGAGATATACCTATTAATTTTAAACCAGCGGCCCACCCCGGCTTCACAGGAACAAAGATATTAAAAACCAATTTTTTTGAAATTTTTACCTTTTTAATACGCTTTTATTAGGTCGACCTGTATGTAACTAACTATGTAATGGAATCTAAGGTAACTAATTTAACCATCTTCCAAGGATCGTAGCAATGCGGGAATCGAACCCGCAACCTCCGAGTCAAAGTGGCCATTGCTAACTATTCGACCACCGAGCTCGTTGATTAATGTCTCCAATTAGTCTAAGGTAGGCTAATGGGGTAAAGATCTCCTTTAGAGATTAGTCAGAATATTTTTTATCGGTATGATCTCAGCAGTGGATGAATGAGGGTTAACGAGATATACCTATTTATTTTAAACCAGCGGCCCACCCCGGCTTCACAGGAGTAGAAGAACAAAGATATTCCGATAGATAAAGATAGCCGCTTTCTTTGCAATTTTTACCTTTTAAACAACAAGAATCTTCTTTATAAAATTTGTAAAGAAAAATTTGTCGAATTGGCCGAGCCGTTCTCGAGTTTTGCGCCTAGCAACACATTTGGCAAATCATTTTTATATATACAGATATACAAAAATTCCTGGGGATTATATGTACATACTAACTCTATAAAACTATAATACAAAAATGAATCTCTGAATGTGTTGCTAAGCGCAAATCTCGAGAACAGCTGAACCGATTTCGCTAATTATTTTTTTAGAATATTCCTTGAAGTACGAGGATGGTGCTTATGAAGAGAAAAATTTAAAAAATTGCGAGGAAAATAAAACACCACTTTTTACTCGTGCGAAGCCGGCTAGCTAGTATCAAAGTCCTCCGAAACGGCTCGACCGATTTTTATGAACTTTTGTGTGCATATCAGGTAAGTCTAAGAATCAGCCAACATCTATTTATCGTATCCCTAAATGATAAGGGTGACCCACCCCTTAATATTTTATTTTATTTTATTGACAAATGTTTTTGTTTTTATTTTATTATTATTATTACAGCATTGAAAAATACATACAACTTCAAATTTTCACCCTTCTACCATCAACCCCTAAATTTATATGGAAAACAACGTTTTCCGGATCAACTAGCAATGTATCATCATCATCATCATCTGGTCATCTTAGTCTCCACTACAGGGTCACGACCCTCTGGCGTCCATCCTAGATAGATAGATAGATAGATAGATATTCCTGGACAATTTACACAACGCCATCTAGTCCCAAATTAAGCGCAAAGCTTGTGTTATGGGCACTAGACAACTGATAAATGTACTTAAATACATTTTTTTTGTAAATACATACTTATAATACATAGAAAACACCCAGACCAAGACAAACAGACATGTTCATGCACACAAATGTTTGTCTTGTGCGGGAATCGAACCCGCGACCTCGGAGTCAAAGTGGCCATTGCTAACCATTCGACCACCGAGCTCGTCGAAGAAGTCGACAGAAGGAGTATTTGGCCTACACTCCTCACGCTGGCCAGACGGGTTGGGGAGGCCTGATCAATGTTTTATAATGTATTTCCCTTAGTCGCCTTGTACGACATCCACGGGAAGAGATGTAGTGATTCTATTCTAGTCTGCCGGAAACCACACGGCCATAATAGTAATCTATAACTGACGGTTTTATAAGAACCGCCCTGTGTATCTCAGCTCATACCAGAGGTTGACTGACAGATAATGCTTTTAGCGTTAAGTCCGCCTTTTGTACCCTTGCATTGTGATAAAGTTTTATAAATATGTACTCGTAAATCAACACGGGTAGGAATTTGAACATGACTTAAATTATGTATTTAGATTGTTTTAGACTTTTATCTCATTCCTATGTCTTATTTTTTAGGGTTCCGTACCCAAAGGGTAAAACTTACCCTAGGTACTAAGACTCCGCTATCCGTCCGTCCGTCCGTTCATCTGTCACGAGGCTGTATCTCATGAACCGTGACAGATGAAGTTGAAATTTTCACAGATGATGTATTTCTGTTGCCGCTATAACAAAAAATACTAAAAAACAGAATAAAATAAACATTTAAGGGGCTACCATACTACAAACGTGATTAATTTACCATTTTACGGAACCCTTCGTGTGCGAGTCCGACTCGCACTTGGCCGGTTTTATATTACGTCGGGTGATGACTGTTGTGAAGCAATTACCGTAGCCATATTAATGATCTCTGTTATAGTTCGTATGTTGCCACCCCCGCTGCCAACGCAGCAACTCCATCCTTTCTGGTGACCTCACTAACCCAACAACCCTAAAAGGAAATGTTACTTGGTTGCGGTATTCTGTGAGGCAGAGGAGCTGCTGCTTCACTTTAGAGCTCGAAACAGGTTAGGAAACCGCGACAGTGACCTTAAATACACAGTGACAGTGACCTTAAGTAGACAGTGACCGTAAGTGAACTTAAGTGGTAATGGGCTGGTCACATCTGCCGAGTAAGTGATGGCAGATGGGGGAGGAAGGTATTAGAGTTGAGGCCGCGGGTAGAACAAGAAGCAAGCAGCATGATGATCCGATGACCTTTAAAAAGCACCTGGAATCGGCTGGATGCGGAAGACGGTGGATCGCATTTGGTGGAAAGCACTGGGGAAGGCCTTTATCCAACAGTGGATAGATACAGGCTGATGATGATGATGATGGTGATGACAGTGACCCTAAGACGCAGCGACCAACCATGCGTAATGATATTTATAAGCACGCACTACGGTGGGGCCACGGAAACTGCAAAAGCATAACATCCGCGACCCGCTGGCGGTTGTCCGCGAGGACCCTCCTTCTTTGGGGAACCCGAGTTTTTCCCCTTTCTCGCCCAGTGACACATCGGTAGACATATGGCACGATGACACCAAGGGTTATTTTTAACGAGGTTTTCTTCCTCTGCTGCTTGGGGCTGATGACACCGGCCCTCCAGGCGCGCGTCGACGGACATACCCGACCTCGGTTTGACCTAATTATTCAGTTATTTTTCATACCTTGTTGCATTGTTCATATCTGTACCAGCACCCATACTTAACAAGACGCACTCTATTGCATATGTATACTCAAAGCGGGTCCCCGTTTTTCCCACTAATTTGTCCCTTTTTTGTTTTTATAATGGAGTGGGATAAACGAGCATGTGGGCTACATAATGGAAAGCAATCACCACCGCCCATGGAGACTAGCAATACCAAGGGGTCGCCGATCCGTTGCCAGACTTATAAGGAAAATATAGACTCTGTTCTTGAAGGCTCTCATCTCGTAATTGTTTGGAAATAACGCTGAAGAAAGTTTATTCTACAAATTAACATTTCGTGGTATAAAAAGTTAGTGTGATCGATTCCCAATTATCAAGATGATACTCGTATATAGGGAATTTTCTATATAGGAAAAATTCCCTAACAGTAACAGCTGATCCGAGCACTCCCCATGATATAATTTATATTTATCGCAAAAATATTACATCTCTACGTGTAGAGAGGTCTTCCTATTCTTTTCATTCCTATTTACATATCCCATAAGGCATCTCTTCCAGTCAGATACTTTTCTATGCTTAATATACCCTCTCTTTCGTCAAATCCACAGTTATTAATTGGCAGGGTATACGGGTATACCACGTGCACATTAGCGTATAGCTCTACATATGACGATGAGCTACTTGCATGTTACGTCACAATATTACTCAACCACCCGCCTTTACTTTGACAAAACCAACAAGATGGCTTGTCTCCTTAATCTTTCCCAGGAAACAGAATAACTAACCTGTTTCGATCCTAACCACTTTCTTATGACCGCAAACAACTTACGAAGCTGCAATTCTACAAACGTATCTAACTGCTTTAAGTAGTGGGGGCTTGTGTAATGCTACTATTGAAGCCTTAGCAGTAGAATCGGCGTAGAAAGGCGCTAATTTCAAAGTAAGTTTCCGCACGCGAACCACGTTTTTGCACAGTGCAGTGTTTTCCTCAATGAAATGGGATACAAGTGAGTTAGTGAGAATTCAGTGTTTATTGTCGTCTTTAAGGTTTTGCTGATTGTTATCTGGTGATAAAATGAGGTTTGAATATAAAAAATATTAAAATATGCACATTGCTTTGTCAAAATTATACAAATCGCACGCATGTTTTGTTTAAAACTTTATTAGAAACAAATATTTTTTACGGATTTAGGCTGTGTTATTAACTAATTTCTATATAATACATAATATGCAGAAATTAGTTAATAACACAGCCTAAATTTATAGATATTATCTAATTAGGTAGCACAAGAATTGCAGATCATAATAGGCTATTTGACAAATATTTTTTTCGATTTGATATGTAGGGACGTCTCAATAATATAACCATAGGTGAAAGAATTACTTCGATAGCACAAAAATCTCTTGAGATATGTTAATATGAAAATCACAATTTTATACTTTCCCGAAAACGCTCCATACAAATTAAAGGCTACCGTTATGACGTCACAGGTATCATAATAAAAGTTATAGTATTTTTTATTGCTACTCCAATGGAAATATTTTTTTCACATCACTAGCTCGTAAAAGCTCTGTTTATAATTCGAAATCTGCGTGGAAAATCGCACTTTATCCGCTAGCGTGGAAAGTGTTTTTAAAATTCGAATATTTTTATTCAATAAAGGTTTCGTACAATAAATCTATCTATATATATAAAAGAAAGTCGTGTTTGTTACAACACTTATAACTCGAGAACGGCTGGACCGATTGCCATGGTTTTTGATTTGTTGGATTTATTTCCGTCCCGAATAGCAGAATAACTCTTAAAAACATTGGAAAATTCTCGAAAAAATAAAATAAAAGAAAAAACATTTTCCCATACAAATGAAAGTGTCAGTTGAAAAAGGGATTACGATATTTATTGGTTGTCAAATAACAAAACGTCAAATCGATTGGTGTCACTTTTATGTCGCGAAAGTTGTCTGTGATTTGTTATGAAAATTTAAAAATGTCAAATCGATAGGGGTGAAAACGCTTTTCCCATGGGGTTCGAGCGCAAGAATCAAATCAAAGTAAACATCAAAAGAAATGACAATTACAAATCACCAAAATGTAAAACCTATTTCAAAACTAAAAAAAATAAAACAAAACGTTTTTTTTAAAAAAAATTTACAATAAGGAAATCTTTATTTTTATGAAATCTTCAGTTTTTATGGATACGGGTCTTCCCTCAACCGAAGGGGTTTAGAGCGTACTCCAACACGCTGCTCAACTGCGGGTTGGCGGAGGCCAGTGTTTTCGAACCGCCTAAAGGCCACTGACTTAACTTAACGACTGTCATTAAATGATAACAACCGGGACCAACAGCTTAACGTGCCTTCCGAAGCACGGAGGAGCTCAAGATGAGCTAATGATAACAACCGGGACCGACGGCTTAACGTGCCTTCCGAAGCACGGAGGAGCTCAAGATGAGCTAATGATAACAACCGGGACCGACGGCTTAACGTGCCTTCCGAAGCACGGAGGAGCTCAAGATGAGCTAATGATAACAACCGGGACCGATGGCTTAACGTGCCTTCCGAAGCACGGAGGAGCTCAAGATGAGGTAATGATAACAACCGGGACCGACAGCTTAACGTGCCTTCCGAAGCACGGAGGAGCTCAAGATGAGCTAATGATAACAACCGGGACCGACGGCTTAACGTGCCTTCCGAAGCACGGAGGAACTCAAGATGAGCTAATGATAACAACCGGGACCGAAGGCTTAACGTGCCTTCCGAAGCACGGAGGAGCTCAAGATGAGCTAATGATAACAACCGGGACCGACGGCTTAACGTGCCTTCCGAAGCACGGAGGAGCTCAAGATGAGCTAATGATAACAACCGGGACCGATGGCTTAACGTGCCTTCCGAAGCACAGAGGAGCTCAAGATGAGCTAATGATAACAACCGGGACCGACGGCTTAACGTGCCTTCCGAAGCACGGAGGAGCTCAAGATGAGCTAATGATAACAACCGGGACCGACGGCTTAACGTGTCTTTCGAATCACGGAGGAGCTCGAGGTAATATAAACCCATCCGTGTACAGGCTACGGTCGACGTTGCTTAACTTGCGTGTTCAATTAGACTGACACGCGCAATGACGTCATCGAGCTTCTCTATTATTTTCTACTATTCATTGTTTTAATTCCATAAAATCATAAATTTAGTTCAGCTAATATGTACTACGACATTCATTGATTGCTAGGCGGTACGAAGTTCGCCGGGACAGCTAGTTACATATATAATATATAGAACCTCATTGGTTTCGTAATAGTTTATATTCTCTGCAGCCAGTCCATTGATGATTATTTATTAAAACTGTTTTTCTTGCACCTAACATTTTCCTCGCTTTAGTGAGGTGAAAAGTTGTGTGTTGCGCTCGGCAGCAAAGTTATTTAGCGTCTCGTACCTTTGAAACCCTCGCTACGCTCAGGATTCTATATTTGAACCACTCGCTTCGCTCGTGGCTCAATCCTAGAATCCTTCGCTTGCTCAGGTTTCAATACAAGGTACTCGCGCCAAAAATTAACTTTGCAGCCTTGCATAACAAATAACTATTTTTTTAATAATTTCATACTTTTAAAATGGACTTTCCCGCCAAACTTTGATCGTCCCTAAAATAAGTCGGACGAAAGATATTACAATGAAAGTTTGCACATCTTTATAGCTTTGTGTATTTTACGATATTGTTAAATAATTTATACAATTTTTGAACATTGTCAAATAGCCTATTCAAGTACAGTCAAGGGTCATTAGTACAGTATCACCTTATTTCAACATTGAAAAAAAGATATATATTTATTATGTTATTTAAAACTTCTTAAATTTATTTTGTAACCTAAATTATTTTTTAGAAATCAATTCAAGAAAGTTTTAATATCACAATAAATGCGTAATATTATTCAGAATTAAAGGTAAGTTGGCTGCACTTATGAACTTTTACTATACCAAATATCAACAGATTGTTTAACCTAAAAAACATTACGTTCGAACTGACATTGTAATGTCAAGTGATGTAATAAAGTATACATGTAGCTTGCACTACGTAACATCAAGATTGTAATTTGTTGTTGGTGTTTTCTGAGTATTATATGTATGTATTTACAACAAAAAATATATTTTAGTATTATATTAGTTATGTAGTACCCATAGCTTTGGTTTTGTTTGGGACTAGATAGCAGTATGTAATTTGTCGTGGAATATTTATTTATTTCATTGAACCTCACGATTTCAAAAATTTGATAACGACGAGCTCAGTGGTAGAATGGCGAGCAATGACTACTTTGACTTCGAGGTCGCGGGTTCGATCTTCGCACATGACAAATATGTGTGTGCATGAACATTTCCAATTGTCTTGGTCTGGTTGTTTTCTATGTATTATATGTATGTATTTACAAATAAAAAATGTATTTAAGTCTAATATCAATTATGACGTATCCATAGTACAAGCTTTGCTTAATTTGGAACTATTATAATATAATGATAGTGAGTAATTTATCCAGGAATATTTATTTATAAATTCCGTGTGTTTTCGTGGGTGTCACGCACTAAATGTCAGATTTATAGTGTTATGAATAAACGCGTTAAAAATATACATGCTTGAAACCGTATTATTACGAATTATTTGCAGTGACTAGCTTATACCTTCGAAGAATCTCTTTCAATCATCCGTTGCTTTGAGTAATTTGTTAAATAAATATTTTTTTATTTTACTTCTTTATATTCGATTAGGGTGCTTAGTTTTTTTTTTTTTTTTTTTGGAGTTCTTATTTTTTTTACGACGCCGGAGATTATGATGTTTGGTTAAATGAAATAAACATTATTTTATGATACATTCAACCACAGGCTGTCTAGACAGGTATTCAGACATTTTGAACAGATTTGAATAAAATATGGCATGAACAGAGGTTATATCCCAAGGAAGGATATAGGCTACGTTTTTGGCGCGATATTACTGACATTCATGCTGGGGCTGCTGGCTGCTAGTCTAAATATATTTCTTAAAAATATTTATTTTAAGAATATTTTAAACTTTATGACTTTAATTTAAAAATATTGATATTTATAAAAATATTTTTACATTTGTTAAAAAAATATAAAAACTCCAAAAAGACTAGATCAGTTTTAAACTATGTAAAATTAAACAGCGTTAACATCTTCAGGAATAGTTATATTTCTCCATTGAAAATTTTACAGACGTCAAAATTTTAAGTTTGTAGAGCTTTTATACGTACTTACTTTTACGTAATTTCATATTCTGTACTACTTAGGAAATATCATACATCGACCCTGTAGTAAAACTCTCTTTCGTTCTGTTTATCGCTTTATAGCATTCCTTGAACAAGGAAGTAATTGCTTCCACGGTAACTAGATAGAGCTCTATCTAGTTTCTCATATTTTTTAACCGACTTCAAAAAAGGAGGAGGTTCTCAATTCGACTGTTTTTTTTTGTATGTATGTTATTTGATATCTTCGCGAATTGTGAACCGATTTTCAAAATTCTTTTTTTATTTGAAAGGGTATGATTGCAAGGTGGTCCCATATTCACCAAGTCAGGATCTGATGATGGGATCCCAGGGAAATCAAGGGAAACTCATAAATTTTATAAGCACGTATGGTCAAATTCTTTTTATTTTATTTGAAAGGGTATGATTGCGAGGTGGAGATGATATTCACCGAGTCAGAGTCTGGTGAGGGGATCCCAGAAAAGTTGGTTTTTATTTGTTCTTAAAAATCATTATGGGACTTATCAACTTCTTATTCTATAGCTTGTTCTTGCTCGATAGCTCGAGTACCTACTGCGTAGATTGAAATATCGCACGTAATTGGTTAAAATTGTTGTAAACAAGAAATAATTCAAATTAACAAAAAACCTATAGTATTTAAAAATTGACAATATTTTTTAATTCACGCTACATAACGAACCTTATGTAAAATTCAAACAGGGATTGGGTTCTTGAAAAAGGGCGTGAACAGGTTTATACAAGATCTGCAACGCACGTGTGATGCCCCTGGTGTTACAGGCGTCCACAGGCTGCTTCTCATCAGGGGGGACATATTTTTGTTTGTCACCTTAAAAATTGTTATAAATGATTATAAAATAAAATATTATCCAAAAAAAGTATATAATTAACACAAATTTATTGAACAAACACGTCACATATTGAAATCCGTCAAACAGTTTAGGCTGTAGAGCGTGGCAAAGAGTTAAACAAACACACGTTTTATTATCAAAAACATTAGGCGGTTGGGTAAAAACAATTTTCCCTCATTTCTAGCTTCATTGCTTTTGAATAAATAGACTGATAACTCTATGCATAGATTATTTTGTACTAGATACCGGCATGTGATAAAGGTCACTTATGCAAATGGAAAGCAAACATCCGTGCTGTATTTTGTATGGAAACTGTAAAATTTTGACAACATACAAAATAATACCCATCAAATTTATTTTAAACTTTCTACACAAGACTGTAATAAGTACTCTAGATTTTTTTTAAATATAATGATAAACAATTTTGCAAGGTTGGTTTTTCATGTACTTCGAAAGGATTACAATCTTGAACGTATGTATGGAATAATAATGTAAGTAATAACTAATAACACATGTCTGCAAGCAAAAAAACCGCATAGGTTTTTTATACATTTTCTTATAGATTTTGATTTCCTAAACCCGAAAAAAATTTTTACAAAATTCCATCTCATCATTTTTTTTTTACAATACTAAGTTTTATATTTTATTTTGTGTAAAATTCGTATTTAGTTAAAATTTCCTTTTTTTTATTTAATGAAAATTAAGATTGATTAATGAAAATTATTATTTTTTTGAAGAAATAATTTATAGGATTTACATTCTGACTGATGTGTCCTTGTCAATGAATATGACGGATTGTCGCCATTTTCTTCGTTTGGAGTTATATTCGCAGACCCTAGAACAAAGTTAAGTCGACTATTCTGTGTGACCTTTCTACGTACAAATAACATAGTACAATACAATAACATAGTGGACGGAGCATAACTCGTGACGTAGAATAATGTGGAAAGAGAATACCTACCTTTTTTATTGTACCATGAACAATCTTAAGCCACTTTGTTATGCACGCTTAGAATCATGTAGCGAGCGACGCTCATGTCTCTGTCTGTACGAAAGCGTTGATTGTTGACGTCGCAGTTGAGTTACTGTTTCATTATGTTTGTTGTGCGGAAAGCGCAATTATTGCGTAGAGTGACTCATCGAATGTAGTAATATAATAGTAATGTAGACTCTTTCAAGGGCATCAGCGGACATACAACCCGAGATTTCATAGTCAAAGAAATTATGGATGTACACAGTTCTTGTATCTGATTGCCAATGAATATAATTCGGGACCTGAGTTATATCAATTAACTTTTACTGATGCGTGGTGACCTTATGCTCTGACATGCGGAATCAATTGGGGTTGGGATCATAGTATCATAGTAATTGGGGTGTAAGTCACAACCAACTTGAGAGCCAAAGTCAACCTCACCAGCCCGTGGTGCATCCTGCCATTTAACAAACGAGACTGTGATGAAAGAGAGAGAACCCCTGTCGAGCCAGATAACGATACAGTACATGCATATCTCTGAAAATTTAATCTAAATAACAGTACCTACCCTTGAAGATTATTGTCTTCCTCAATGTCATTTTATCAAGATAAAAAGCCAATTATTTGCAATTACCTATACACTATTGTAACCGCTTTACATCAGCGGGGTCGTATGCTTGGTATGCACCTGATGTAGTATAAATAATGTCTAATGTCAAAATCATTATTTCATGTATATGAGACTCTAAAAACCGGCCAAGTGCGAGTCGGACTCGCGCACTTAGGGTTCCGTACCATTATCTATAAAAACGGCAAAAATATCAAGTCTGTTGTATGGGAGCCCCCTTTAAATATTTTAATTGAATTATTTATTTTTAAAGTGAATAATATAAAAATATTCTATGAATATTTCAAGCGTCTACCTGTTGCCGTTATCGATATTGAGCAAAAACGAGCAAAAAAAATCACGTTTATTGTATGGGAGCCCCCTTGAATATTTATTCTATTCTGTTTTTTTAGTATTTGTTGTTATAGCGGGAATAGAAATACATTATCTGTGAAAATTTCAACTGTTTAACTATCACGGTTCATGAGATACATCCTGGTGACAGACGGACGGATGGACGGCGTAACAGCGCAGTCTCAGTAATAGGGTCCCGTTTTGCCCTTTGGGTACGGAACCCTAAAAATTATCGAAATTTATAATGTATGATGTTTTCCTGTTAGGGACAAAAATTAAATTTTAAAATGTAAGTAATAAACAAAGAAAATAATAAAAGTTTATTTTTCACGAATTTGATCATAAGATGTAAATAGAAAATATTTGATTTCCACTGGAACGCATTCCATGCGGACGAAATCGCTGGCGGCTGCTAGCTAATGATACAAGTATAATGAAAGCAATAAAAGGGTTTTTTGTACACTGAATATTGAAATAAATAAATTTGTTTAAATGTATTTTAAATCAATGATAAGATAGGTAGGGAGCGTAATTGTAAGCTACCCGACTGGGGAATGTACCTCCAGAATACCGCAGCCAATTAACAATTCCATTGACGGTTGTTGTGTTCCTGCGAGTGAGTGAGGTCTCCAGAAAGGAAGAAGATGCTGCGTTGGCAGCGGGGGTGGCGGCGCGCGAGCGATATTTTATGTTGCGAGCGTTAATATGGCTACGGTACCCGTTTCACATCAGGCGGGCCGTATGCTTGTCTGCCACCCGACGTAGTATAAAACAAAATAGAAGCCAGTTTCGTTTTTGACGTGAGTACGTCTTTGAAATTGCTTCCATAGGGAGGGATGCTATTCAAAAAAATGAATGATAACAAAATCGGGGATGTATCCCCCGATTATCATTCAACAGTTTGGTGTTGCAGCTACAAATTATCTCCATTCAAAATTCAATCACACCGCTGAATAGATGAAGGATCAAAGAATTTATTACGCTAAGTAAGAACTATGGAACATCGCGTGCGGGGAAGTGGGAACCGCTGCCATTTTGAAATAATTTTAGTGCATATAACGTATTCACGTATAACACACGGCCGTGTCTATGACACAGCCACGCCACATTTTTTTAGATTTGTATTTATTTATCTGTTAGAAAGGAAATCGCATGTTTCATTTCCATTCGTTGAAAAGATCCACGGCGAGAGGGTAACATTTTGGGCTCTTTATATATTCTATGAAGTTTCATATAAAAGTGCGGGGTCGCGGATATTAACCTATCTACAATATGACCTATCTGCAATATGAAGCTGTAAGAGAAGTGTCTCTGGACAGTCAGCTAAATATATACGTAACCAGATCGGAGAATTAGAATAAAGATATCTTGAAATAATTTTAAAAAATCTTTTAAAGAGTAGCTGTTGAAAAATTAGAATTCATTTTTAAAAAATCTGTCGCGATTGCGTCCACGTGAATTAATTATTATTTTTTAAATAAACCTAGCACGTTATTTAAAAAATAATAATTAATTCACGTGGACGCAATCAAGTTAAATGCTCCCGGATTCGATCCTAGCGCAAGACAATTATTTGTGTGTATGAACGTGTCTCTTTGTCTTGGTGTTTATCATTAAATGGGTGGGTGTTTATCATTAAATATTTTACAGTAACCCTAACAATTTTCGGATAATTTTCGAAATAAAAGCATCCTATGTGTACGAGTAGCTCTGAAAACTCTTTCAACTTCCAGTGAAAATTTCATTAAAAGAGGATTATCCGTTCCGACAACTACCTGGACAAGCACTATAAAATTTTATTTATATAGTACTAGATGTTACCCGCGACTTCGCCCTCTTTTTTTTCGTTGAATTAATATGTTTTCCGGGATAAAAGTACCCTATGTCACACTCCAGACCTAAAACTGTCCCAGCAAAAAAATCAAGTCAGTATATGGTTTCTATGGATTTGAAACAAGGACAATGAAACAAACAAACACCTTCACAATTATCATATTAGTTTATAAGTATATGAGCAATAGGCAAAATACTGATTTTAAAAAGTCATATTCTAAGGAATTACTTTATAAAGTTTTTAGAAAACTTGAATTTTAATCCACAGCTTTTCTGTTGTTGACTGTACATTGAATATATTGTACATACATATATTTACAATATGTTTAGGGTTCTATGATTCCAATTTTATCCGAGTGTTTATCTGTTTGTTCGTTCGAGTTATATTCCAAAACTGGTGAATTGATTTTGATTTATTTTGTTTGCATTTAAAAGTTATTGGTTTATCGACGAGAGACGAAAAATAAATCCATGTTTGATCGACTGCTGTTATTCCGTAGATTTATTTAAAATATTAAGCAAAATAACTGGTGAATACTGATTGATGGTCGGGCGGAGTAACAAAACTCGATAAAGTCTGGAATCAATATATCCGAGGCAGCTTGAAAGTAGCCCCCATCTCATCATCAGCTAAAGGAGTGTCGCTAGAGGTGGTACGACCACGTTATACGTAGAGAAGAAGAACATATCGTTACGAAAGCGCTATGCCTCCCAAAAAACAAAAAGGGCAGAGGCCGCCCCTTGTTAACGTGATGGACCAGTTTGAACAAACTTCTACAAATGGAGAATTTGCCCGACAACTCAAGACAGATAACAGATGTCTCCATAAAATTAGGAGAGCCGACCCCAGTGGAATGGAGCAAAGTGGAAAAAAAAATAAACAAAATAACTTTGGAATTATTTATCTACCAAAAAAAATTACATTATGGTATTTAGTTAGTCTAGCTTTTAGAGTAAGTTATGAATGGATAGTGACAGTCGAGTGATAAAGTTATAGTTAAATCAATCCGTGTCAATAGCCGCGTTTAAAAGTAGTTTAAAATACGTCAGCGAACCGGTAACTTTTTTGCGCTTACGGAGGCAATTGTATAACTAAAAATAAACTAGATAACAGCTGTTATGCAATATCAGATGATGAAATAGTAAGAACGCTGTGAATGACCTACTCGTTGAATTAGATTCAGATCTTGAGACTACTGACCAGAAAACCTGGATTAATTAAGTTTAATGTTGTGCGCATAATATGCAAATAACATGTTATAATAATTAAAGTAAAAAAACCCGACTATGGTTAGATAATTTGACTTGTATTAATGTTATTATATTACTGATAGGTTATATTTTTGTAGTGGCCAATCATAACCTCAATTTATACTGAGTGAAATCCTTTTAAATTAGGCACGTGGACACACCTGATAATGTTGATAGTTTTAAATAGACGTGTTTCTATATTACATATTTATGTACAATGATTTATTATGTTATACTTCTGTAGGTGTATGTGCGCTTAATGTAATAAACTTTTCATTCATTCATTCAATTTAATTTCGTTAGTAAAGAAACTTGCTACATACTTTAATAAGAATTAACATCTCATCATCATCATCATCATCAGGTCTTTTTAGTCTCCACTACAGGAGTACGACCCTCTCTCATCCGTCCCAGACAGAAGGAGGATTTGGACTACACTCCCCATGCTGGTCAGACGGGTTGGGGAGGCCTGATCGATGTTTTATAATGTATTTCCCTTAGTCGCCTTGTACGACATCCACGGGAAGAGACGGAGTGATTCTATTCTAGTCTGCCGGAAACCACAAGGCCATCTATATCATCTATATATCTATATCAAAATGAATCTCTATTACCCTTGGTCATGGTAATTTATAATTTTAAAGATGTTTGTCGACCTTTATGACGGACGTATGTTTCGTCACTAGAACGGTTTACTTAAAAGTGTGTTTAATTTAAATAAATTACAAGTATTCCAGGACAAATTACACACGGCCATCTAGTCCCAAACTAAGCAAAGCTTGTTCCATGGGTACTAGATAACTGACATTATACTTAAACACATTTTTTTTTGTAGATACATACATAGAAAACACCCAGACCAAGACAAACATACTTGTTCATGCACACAAATGATTGTCTTGTGCGGGGATCGAACCCGCGACCTCGGAGTCAAAGGAGCCATTGCTAACCATTCGACCACCGACCTCGTCGATTATGAACTAACAATAATCTAATTTTATTTTTTAATACATTTCAAGTACATAATTAATATATTTAAAACATAAATATAAAGAAACACATACTTCGTAATCTTTTACTTCAATTGTGTAGTGTAATGTTTGGACTCGGTTTTTATTTTGTTAAAATTATAAGTGAATATCTTCTGTATGCTTTCAGAAAATATTCATTTATAATTTTAACAAAAAAAGAAACCGACTTCAAACGTTACACTACTTTCATGTATGTAGACACAGGCTGATGCTGATGATGATGATGAAAAAAAATGGGACCAATCTGGAAGTATAATCTTTCAAATAAAAAATGTTTTTTTCAAATCGGTTTATAAATCATCAAGTAAATAAGAAACAAATATTTAAAAAAAACAGCCGAATTGAGAACCTCCTCCTTTTTTGGAGTCGGTTAATAAGAAAATATGTTAGTGCTGTGCAACAAGGAGGTCATAAAATTGTTTCGCGCATTATTGTGCTTTCCATAGTAACAACCAGTACGTGACGCGAAACCAAAATCATTTCAATCTGTCTCTTGTGTTGCTCTTTTTATTGTGTCTTTTTATGCGATGAAAAGTATTAATGTGTATTAATTTGTCTAAATAGTTTTGTCTTTATACATCGCCTTCAAATCATTCTATATCTAATATAATTTGCTTCTGTGTCACTCCCATACCACACCCCGGTAGTCCAATGGCTAGCAGTAGCAATGTCCACTTTCACTCCGGGGTCACGGGTTAAGACGGGTTTGATTTACGCAGAAGACAAATATTTGTGTACATGAACAGGTCTTTTGTCTTGGTCTGGGTGTTTTAGGCATACATTATTTTAACATTGAAAATGTTTTTTCGTTCACCCCCATTTTCGCTGAAAGTGCGACTCACCCGTGATACCCTGAGGTTTAGGGCCACGAGGACGTGTCAGGGCTCAAAAGACGCGGAATTTGAAGGGCTCTAAGAAGATGTAAAAAATATTTTGGAAAAGTTAAAAACGTTTTTGGAAATCGAAAAAAAAAACTACTATTTTCGACCGAAAAATCGTGTGTTTTCACAGAAAATTTCCGATATCTCGAGAACGGGGCCGAATTTCAAAAATATGAAAAAAAGGCACCTCGGTATTGAACCAAGGAACATTTTAGGTCATTACCCTTGAAATTATTTGGTAGATGGAGAGAAATAATATAGCGTGTTTCACAGGAGACGTTTTTATTGTTTGCAAAATGACAGACAATTTTTATATGACTATACTGTCAATATTCAAATTGAGAATTAAACTCAGGTGTGGGCACACGCAGTGACAGCAAGTACATTGCAACATTTACACTTTTTTCGATATTGGTGACGGTTGAGGCTGTAGAGGTGGCCTTAGCCGCGAGTTTTGCGCGGCGCTAGGTGCAATAATACGCGGCGGGCGGCTGGCGTGCGGCCACGAGGACGTATGAAAGCTCAAAAGACGCGTAATTCGAAGGGCTTTAAGATTATGTAAAAATATTTTGTAAAAGTTGGTTTTGAAAGAAAAAAATTATTGGTAGATTCATTTTCCATGCTCTTTCAAGTCGTGTAGAGCACGAGATCTGTGAATTTTTCAATGTGAAACGTTTACTGGTGACCTCGCAGGAAAACAATAACCCTCAAGGGAATGGTTCTTTGCTGCGGTCTTCTGTGTAATGGAGACACTTCCCCAATCAGGCAACTTACTATTACGCTAGTCCTACCTCTCTCTCACCAGAGCCTCGTTAGTGAGTCAACAGGATGCACCACGTGCAGGTGAGATTGGCTTCAGCTCCAGGATGGTGGTGAACTACTTACACCCCATGTATTATATGTATGTATTTACAAAAAAATGTATTTATGCATAAATTCAGTTATCCAGTATCCATAGTACAAGCTTTGTTTAGTTTGGAACGAGATGGCGGTGTGCGATTTGTCGTGAATTTATTTATTTTATTTTATTCATTCATTTATTAGCCAATCAAAGAGAAAGTGGAAACATTACAGATACGTAGGTCACATTAAAAGTTTTGCGTAACTTAAAAAAACAACATGTTATAACCAAAATATTATGTTTATAGCTTTTTAAAATACTCTACATTTTAAACTTTTTTTCATGCGATCGAACCATTTTTTAAAACAGGAGGACCACAGATATGAAGGCATGTTTTCTACGTGCTGATTGAACGCTATCACTGCCTCTTCGGTGTTGGTAAAAGTGAAACCTCTCATCAAATCTTTGATTTTGGGGAAAATACAGAAATCACAGGGTGCTAGGTCGGAGATATGTGCAGGATGGGTGAAGAGTTGTACTTTTTCGGAAGCTAAAAATGACTTTGTTTTGTTGGCTGTGTGTGAAGAAGCGGCGTCATGATGTAGGAGAACGCGGCTTTTTGGTCGTCTTTCGCGAACTTTTTCTAACACCCAAACATCAGTACATAGAACTTCGATGTGTGATAAAAAACAATTGACAAATGACTTCCCGCCAACTTTTTTTTATTACTAAGAAGGTTGCAAGTCGTTTTAAAAATATAACATCCGAAATGAAAATAGTTCCGATTAGCTAGAAGTGCAAAACTTTCAGTGTGCCCCATGTATTTTCGCACAGCCGGAAGCCAAACAGGATGTGCAAATGTACGTTGACGGGATGTAACAAATTGGGGATATGGACATAGAGGTACCTGATATTATACTTATTTTTTTTTTGTAAATACATTCATATAACACCAAGACAAACAGGCATGTTCGTCTTGGGTATTAGATAACTGATATATGTGTACGTTAATACATTTTTTTTGTATATAAATACATATCATACATAGAAAACACCCAGGCCATGACAAGCAGACATGTTCATACACACAAATATTTGTCTTGTGCGGGGATCAAACTCGCAACCTCGAAGTCAAAGTGACTATTGCTAACCATTCGACCACCGAGCTCGTCGTTTATACATCGTTATTGGAGTGAAGTATACGTTTTTAACGAATAAGTGGCTAGAGTTGTTGGATTTGGAATACTGTCGCCTGGTGAACTCGCTTGTTATACTTATACACCATCGCCGTATAAAAATGTATTTAATAAAGCAGATCTGTTAAACGGGTTACCGTATATTTTATTTATTTATTATTATTTTTTTACCACAAATTATAAATTACAATATAGTACAAAAGGCGGGCTTAACGCTAAAAGTATTCTCTACAAGCAAAAAAAGCAGAATATCACGAATGCTGTTCTGAAGAAGAAAAACAAAAGCAGATTTAATAAATAAAATTTTCTATTTTATCTGAGCGGTATTTTTACTGTATCCGGAGTAGAGTCGTATGTCTAAACTCGCCCGTGCAATTTATTCCCCATCATGAAAAAAAAAATTGTGTACAATAAAACGTATCTGCAAACCGGATCGTTCTATCAAAGAGCCCTTATTCCTTATTAGAATTACGAGTATATAAGGCTTAACATTTCCATGGAAATAGAATTTCATAAAAGATTGAAACCAAAAATAAGATAAATACGCTCCAAAGCAAATATACAAAAATTATAAACGTGTTATTTTAGAATTTTCCGATATTTGATCCTATTAAAGAAATTATATTGGGTTGTACGGATGTACTGAAGCTAAAACTCGAATTATTTTCGTATTTATTGTAGAAACAATGTGAAAGGAAGAAGGGTATATGTAGGAAAGAGATAAAGAGATCAAAGGTGCGAGCGGAGAGAATTTAGTGAATTTATTCACATATTAAATACACTAAATTGGCCGTGTGGTTTTCGGCAGACTATAATAGAATCACTCCGTTTCTTCCCGTGGATATCGTACAAGGCGACTAAGGGAAATACATTATCAAATATCGATCAGGCCTCCTCAACCCGTTTGGCCAGCGTGAGGAGTGTAGGCCAAATCCTCCTTCCGTCTAGGACGGACGAGAGAGGGTCGTGCTCCTGTAGTGGAGACTAAAATGGACCTGATGATGATGATGAATGGCTAGCAATTTCCACCTTGACTCCGAGCTCGCGGGTTCGATCCACGCACATAACAAATATGTGTGTGCATGAACAGTCTGCTTGTCATGGCCTGGGTGTTTTCTATGTATTATAATGTATTTATTTATAAAAAAAAAACTATTAATATACACATATATCAGTTATATAATACCCATAGTACAAGCTTCGCTTACTTTGCGACTAGATGGCACGATAACAACGAGTCAGATTTTTTATATCTCGTCGAATACCAGACAAGCATACGGCCTGCTTGATGTCGATCGGTTTGACAGTTAGTAGTAGTATAGTATTACTCACACACTTGCAGCCAAAACTACATGTCCTCACTAGTGATGTAACGAATATTCGTATTCGCATTCGCAATTTTATGCGAATGTTTTGCGAATATGAACGTCTTAAAAATAATTAAGATTTTCAATTACAAAAAGGTAAATTATATAGAGAAAAACTTCTTATATATTTATTTCAAAACCTTATCTTCTGTTAGGATATTTTGCTAACTAAACAATAAACATCACTCGTAAATAAAACAGCAATCGGCGTTCTTCGGATCGGCTCGACAATGCTCGGAAGTAGATGCAAATAATTACATATGTGTGCGTGTAACTCGCGCACCAACTAAGCTGTCAAAATAAAGACATAGACAAATGGCGCCAAATACAAAAGTCAATATTCGTATTCCAGATATTCGCATTCGCATTCGCGAATGTCCAGAAATTGACATTCGTTACATCACTAGTTCTCACGTCTAATCTAGTTCAGGAGTATAATAACGGGAAATCTAGTCATTGTGCATGTCGAGGCAATCTGCTTTACAGTTAACTTAATTTCCGGCATACGTCTTTGTTGGAATTTCGTATTCAAGGCAAGTCGATCAAAAGGGATATGACTAATTAGCAGCTAGATAGAATACGCTTTATTTGCATTATACAAACTACAGAAACAATTTAGTGGGCATATATAAAATGTCCACTTATAGAATCTGTATCAACAAGGCGGCCTTATTCCTAAATGAAATCTTTTCTAGACAAATTACTTCAGGAATGAATGAATGAAACAAGTTATAAGTTAATAAAAAAAATCAAAAACCCGACTGCACCTACAACAGATTTATTAATCACGCGTAACAATAATATAATTCAATACAAGCAACGCCGCAGGCAAAAACTAATATATCAAATATATATTTGAAATCAGGTCATCGAGACCTTTATTTTGATATCCATATCGATATATTTAGAAGAAGAAAAAAATTACTACAGCATCAATTTTGCGGCTCACAACCGCCATATTGATTTTTTTTATATTTGATGTAGCCTATGTCACTCTCACAGCAAATGCGAATCTAACGATACCTCTCAAGCCAAAATCCATGCAGCCGTTCAGGCTGCAGGGCGTGCCAAACAATTATACATACATACACCCTCCTTCTGTCGCAGTCGGGTAATAATCTAGTCAGTATGCATTCAAAGGCAACCTGCTTCTTAATAAACTTAATTTAAAGCACTTTGTTGGCTTTTCGCATTTAAGACAACTCGATAAACAGGGAGAGGGGCTAGATAGCATCGTTGCGCGTGGCAGTCTAATCGATCACGCAAGTGAAGCAACGACGACCACAGCCAGTCTACGGATGGGGTCTATTTATCGCGAGCTCCTCCGTGCTTCGGAGGGCACGTTTGTCATTATTATTATTATTATTCAATAGTTATGCCAAGTTAGTGGCCTTTTGGCTGCTTGAAAACACAGGCCTCAGCTAACCCGCAGTTGAGCAGCGTGGTGGAGTACGCTCTACACTCCTTCGTTTGAAGGGATACCCGTATCCCGACAGTGGGATAATCATGAGTTAATGTCGATCAAAAGGGATCTAACTCACTAGCAGTACATAACAATCTTCAAGGCTATATTAAGTTATTGGTAATTTGGCTTCGATTTTCTGTCAAATATCAAAATGACGCGCGCGGTGGTCTATAAGTTGGCAATGGCCACTTTGACTCCGAGGTCGCGGGTTCGATCCCCGCACAAAACAAGTATTTGTGTGCATGAACATGTCTGCTTGTCTTGCTCTGGGTGTTTACTATGTTTTATATGTATGTATTTACAAAAAAAATGTATTTAAATATTAAATTAGCTATCTAGTAACCAATAGTAACCATAGTACAAGCTTTGCTTAGTTTGGGACTAGATGGTTGAATTGTTGAATCCATCTCGATCTGCGCCATTTCTCCACGAGCAACTCTATGTAGATATCCAAACAATTACAAGCAGACGAAGTCACAGAAACAGCTTGTTAAATAACTACAGCTTATACAATTTTCATTAAGTAAACCAATTTATTTTCTCAAATATATTTTTTTCTTTACAGGCTCATAATCCTATTAGGACTGTTGCTGGGCGTCCTGTATTCCCTCCATATCCTCGTCAAGGACTTCCAGGCACTGACTGCAGCTAGCAAACTCCTAAGACTATTGTTCAAGAGAGATGTTAATTCAAATAATTTCGATGTGGTAAGTATAACGACCTTGGCCGTGTGGTTTCCGGCAGACTAGAATAGAAACACTCCAACTCTTCCCGTGGATATCATATAAGGCGACTAAGGGAAATACATTATTAAACATCGATCAGGCCTCCCCAACCCGTCTGGCCAGCATGGGGAGTGTAGGCCAAATCCTCCTGTCTGGAACGGACGAGAGAGGGTCGTGCTCCTGTAGTGGAGACAAAAATGAAATGATGATGATGAAGTATAACCAGGTGCTCGATGGCATCGTTGCGCGTGTCAGTCTAATCGAACACGCAAGTTAAGCAACGTCGGCCGTAGCCTGTCCATGGATGGGTTTATTTATCTCGAGCTCCTCCGTACTTCGGAGGGCATGTTTAGCCGTCGGTCCCAGCTGTTGTCATTAGATGACAATCGTTAAGCCAAGTCAGTGGCCGGGCCCCAGCAGTGGGATGATTATGGGTTGATGCTGAAGTATAACGGGTAAAAAAATGTGAATACGCCATTCGCCAATACAATTTTGTATGGGTTAAAGCGACGCAAATCGCCAGCGTGATTTTTTTATACTACGTCTGGTGGCAGACAAGCATACGGCTCGCCTGACGTGAAGCGGTTACCGTAGCCATATTAACGCTCGCCACATGAAATATCGCTCGCGCGCCGCTACAACACCGCCCAACAAGGAACTGCCAACGCAGCAACTCCTTCCTTTGTGGTGACCTCACTCACTTGCAGGAACACATAACACCTTCCAGGTAATTGTTATGTGGCACCACGATCTTTAGAGCCAAAGCCAACCTCGCCTGTACGTAGTATACCCTGCCGACTAGCGAAAAGGCTCGAGAAAAGAGAAAAAGGGAAAAGCGTACCAACCGACTGGGGAAGTACCTCCACCTCACAGCGGTATTCTGTGAGGTGGAGGTACTTCCCCTTTAAGCCAAATAAATTCACAGGAGGGTTGTTATGTGTATGAGTCAGTGAGGTCACCAAAAAGGGAAAAGTTGCTGCGTTGGCAGCAGGAGTGACGGCGTGCAAACGATATTTTATATTTCATGTCGATTACGAAGACTTCAGGCGGGCCGTATATTTGTATGCCACCCGACATAGTAGGTATAAAAAAAAAACATAATAATCTAATAAAAATGATAATTACATGAACATGGATTACAGTAATTTCTAAAAGGATGTTTTATATGAATATAGCCCGACCGCTTCTGAAATAAAATTTACATATAGCCAGGTAAAATAGGGTAAAACATGATTATACTATGAAAAATAAATATACTTGACCATTTTGAATAGCTTAAAATAAAATGTAATAATAAAATGTCGACCATATTAATTAACAAACAAAATATGAAATGAATACTTGTGTTAACGATGAGCGAGTCCGAGTTTTCACAATCGGAATAATTGCTGTCCATGGGAATTGAATTGACAATTGACTCACTCAACGGAAAAATAATTCAAGGAAAAAAATGTTCTTTTATTATCTTTATCTTTTATTATTCTGAAATCGTCAATTGGCCATTCGCGATTGTTTTCTCGCTTACTAGATACTTATATTAAAATTTAATATATTATTGCAGTGCAGTAGTTTGGATAGCAGATTTTAATTCTATTCGCGCCTAATGGAAACGCCATGACCATTACAGACAAAAGGGTTATGTTGCCTTAGAAATCGCCAGTGCAAAATAGAAGGCGCTTCTTATTATTAATATACCGTCAACAACTGTTATAAAAATTACATTCTCATCTTCGGCATTCAGACAAAGTGTATCTCTGCGCATATTTTCCAAAATTAAATAGATTTCACGCAGTTTCAAAGTGTTTTGAGTTCTCACCGAATTCCATTGTTTCCACTACGAGACATTAAGCTTTTCTTCCAATATCCTCCCGCCGTGCTATATGATTTTATTACTTTTGATTCTCCTTCTGTTTTCATTTCTTTCCTTGCTTCTCTATTTTCTCCTTTCCGTTGTCCCTCAATACTTGCTCGGTTGGTTTACCGAGCGCAACAGCGGAGCAGGTAAAGGTCCTCTCGTCTGGTTGGTTTACTGGACGGGATACTCGCAATT
Source organism: Hypsopygia costalis (assembly GCA_937001555.2). Taxonomy (NCBI): domain Eukaryota; kingdom Metazoa; phylum Arthropoda; class Insecta; order Lepidoptera; family Pyralidae; genus Hypsopygia; species Hypsopygia costalis. The sequence continues at coordinate 20,566,795 of OW443338.2, read as the reverse complement.
CTGTGATATAACCGGAAGGTTGGCACACAGGGGCGCAATAGCAGCTAGGTATTAGGATACGTGTCCCTCAATACTACAATATATTTTCAATCGAACAACGTAAAGTGTAAATCGATAATCAATAAGAAAGAAATAAACAGAATTATGATACCATTTGAATGCTGGAGAGGTTTCTAGAACACGAACAAATAAAATACTTAAGTTTGATATTCGTTACATTATAAGATGTTACAAATGTGGCACGAAGAAAATAATCTGTTAGTAGTATTCCACCCACTCCGCATGAACGCTTTAACGGGATACAAAGTATTCTTTATACATTTTTCCAGAACATAATAAAATTCTATTTCAGGCAAAAATTTGTCCTAATTCATTTAAAGTGATTGCGTCATATACATCCAATTTTTTCATATATTGGTTCATCAACATCTTTGACCCAACCAACTTCACCTGCACGCGGTGCACCTGACAAACGAAGCTCTGGCGAAAAGAGAGGTAGGGAGCATAATTGTAAGCTACCCGACTGGGGAATGTACCTTCACCTCACAGAATACCGCAGCCAAATAACAATTCCATTGAGGGTTGTTGTGTTTCTGCGAGTGAGTGAGGTCACCAGAAAGGAAGAAGATGCTGCGTTGACAGCGGGGATGATGGCGCGCGAGCGATATTTTATGTTGCGAGCATTAATATGGCTACGGTAACACATCAGACGGCCCGTATGCTTGTCTGCCACCCGAAGTAGTATAAAAAAATCCAAACATAGAACAAACCGTTAAATTTGTAATCATAGTAGGATGAGCAGCGCGATAGTGGTAGATCTGGAAAGCTTGCGGCCCCATAGTAACTACTGGCGTACTCCGCTTCATTGTTATTCCAACTGCCCTCATATAACTAGAGCATTTTCTGTCCTGTGTTTAGATTTATGGCCTCCCGTTTTGTCCTCCGGACTTTTTGTCAGGAAACATTACACGCGGCACACATCGCGTGCCTGACGCGTTGTGTATTTTCGATTTAATTTTATTATGTAATAAAATATGGCGACTTTTTAAAAGCACGCAGATTTTGATTCAAAGTCGATATAGTAACACTGTTCAGAATTCCGTATAATGCCATCCGCATTATATTGTGGGGTAGAATATAGGACATCGTACGTTCGATAAGGTTCGACACGTATGTTATAAAATTTGCTACAAACACAAATTTTATAAAAAAAAAGTCTTACGATAGACGCTACTCAGCATTACTAATACACTTTATCTATATATATAAAAGAGTAAATCACTCACTCACTCATCACGAAATCTCAGAAACTACAAGTGCTAAGAGTGTCAAATTTTTCAAGGGGGTTCCTTTTAGGACGTAGGTGCTCACTAAGACGGGAATTTGGAAAATTCAACCCCTAAGGGGGTGAAACGGGGGTCCAAAATTTGTATGCGGAACCAAGATTAGTTGGACTATTTTATACGAAACTTTACATGAGCACTTCTGTAGATAAATGAGTAAACACGTGTTTCAGGATTTTTCAAAATTCAACTCCTAAAGGGGTGAAATGAGGTGCAAACGTCTGAAAATCGTTATGGGTATTGTTTTTATGGTTTATCGGGTCGCTGATTCCGAAAACAACAGCTATTTTATAATCGAACATAACCGACGTGACAGAAGAGCACTCCTGTGGTGCGATGGGGTTGAAATGTCATAATATCAATATGGGTGTTGATTCTATGGTTTTCTGAGACGTCAATTACGAAAATGGCATCTATTTGAAAACGTTGACACGAAATTTCCATCTCGGTATAAAAATCCAAGATTTGGAACACCCTGATGCAGAACCATAAAGGTTCAGCTAAACTATACGAAATATTAAAATGACGCCTTAGCAAAAGTTGTTCAGCCTGATGAGTATTTTTTGTTGAGGTATAAAAATCCAAGATTTAGAACACCTGATGCAGATCCATAAAGGTTCAGCTAAATTGCTGTACATATATTTAGCTAAACTATAAGAAATATAAAAATGACGCCTTAGCAAAAGTTGTTCAGCCTGATGAGTATTTTTTGTTGAGGTATAAAAATCCAAGATTTGGAACACGTGATGCAGAATCATAATGGTTCAGCTAAACTATAAAAAATATAAAAATGACGCCTTAGCAAAAGTTGTTCAGCCTGATGAGTATTTTTTGTTCAGGTATAAAAATCCAAGATTTGGAACACCTGATGCAGGACCATAATGGTTACGGTAAACTATAAGAAATATAAAATTGACGCCTTTGCAAAAGTTGTTCAACTTGATGAGTATTTTTTGTTGAGGTATAAAAATCCTAGATTTGGAACACCTGATGCAGAACCATAATAGTTCAGCTAAACTATAAGAAATATAAAAATGACGCCTTAGCAAAAGTTGTTCAGCCTGATGAGTATTTTTTATTGAGGTACAAAAATCCAATATTTGGAACACCTGATGCAGAACAAAGCTAAATTTATTTGTATAAACAACATGGTGTATGCAATAAATTATAGTTTAAAAAAATAACTAAAAAACACGCTATAATAGCAAATAGAACTAAAAAAGCTACTTAAAAAAACAAAATATTGATTGTATTGTAAAAAAATAACCGCGCAGTGCTATTTTATGCTTACCTGCTACAAGTTAGACGCAATCGTTTTATTTTATTTACAAAGGTAACGTGGTCTATTTAGTCAGTTTATTATAGACGTGTACGCTAAAATTGAAATGGAACAATTGGTATATATTCGCACAAACCAGAAGACGCTATGTAGCAAGATTTTGTGATGCAAAGTCTGTTAAACAACGAGGGGAAACTGTTTTTCTTAGATGCTTCAGGAAGGACTGGAAAAACATACTTGACGAGAGCAATCATCGCTGAAATCAGGCGCCAAAATAATATCTCACAGCAGCATCGCCAGGTATTGCAGCCATATATTACTTCTAGGCGGAATGACGCAAATACAATGTTCAATATTATACTCGATTTATACAGAACGGAAACACCGACATGCTTTGTGACACGAAACTGTGACAAAGCCAAAATGTTTCAGGATTGCTGTCTAATCGTTTCAGATGAATGCGAAAAAAAAACAATAAGGCAGTAGAAGCTGTAGATAGAACTTTACGTGCCCAAGAGTTTTCAAAAATATTATTAAAATTTGGGGAAGATCTCATTCCTGAAGTAAAGTCAATGTTTAGCAGCGAAATATGTATAATTGAAGCTGAGATCCTTCTTACGGCCGTGTGGTTTCCGGCAGACTAGAATAGAATCACTCCGTCTCTTCCCGTGGATGTCGTACAAGGCGACTATGGGAATAGTTTTTGTCCCAGAAATTACCTATTATTGTTGTTTATTGTACCTGTAGGGTTGTTAGGGTTCTATGTTCGACTGTATGTATTTTTTTAAATTCAATGATTTCTCCGTCAATTGTACAGCAATTTTAATAATTCTTATTCGTTTGAGAGGGTACACTCTCCAGGTGGTCCCATATTAAAATAAATGTTGCTAAGCGCAATACTCGAGAACGGCTCGACCAATTCTGCAAATTTTTATTTTAATATTTTCGTTAAGGTATAAGGAAGGTTCTTATGTACATAAAAATTGCGAGGAAAAGAAAACAACACTTTCTACCCGTGCGAAGCCGGGGCGGGCAGCTAGTATTTAATAAAATAATCAGAGTGCTATCAAAAATTACCATCATCGAAAAGCTAAATCAATAGTTAATTAATCCCTACTTCAAATTTGAACATGCTCAACAATTTCTATGAGTAATTAGTTGAAATATCCACTTATACTCGTACAATGCGAAAATGTAAAATGAACTTGTACATGCCAACCCACTCTAAACGCTCTTTCCTAGCTGTGTAATTAATAGCAAATATTTATACACGTATATGAATTTATTAAAATTTTATTAATAAATTTATAGCTTTTATCTATTTTACTATTGTGAAGTCGCACAGCGAGCGATGATAAGAAGGGACCGAATATGAAATAAGGACATTCGACGGAGTATTACATCTTAGATTCAGTACGCTAAAGAGGCATTAGGCTGACCACTTATGCCGCATCTGTGATGACTCATTAGTCATCACAGACGCGGCATTCCCATTGGAAAAGAAAGGCCTAGGACAGAGGATCGATTAAGCGTAGCGAAAAGTCATAAGTCTGTGGAAACGACGAATTACACAGCGTCAAATTTCTAAAAGGCATGTATTTAACACGGCGAGAAATTAATCTGAATACGAGATTAATTAAAGCAGTTATCAAAAATAATAGGTAGGCAGCTACAGCGAAAGATAAAGAGATTATTTTAAGTAGAAAGCATCAGTTGTAAGCTTTATTTGAATTTATTATTTTATTTTGAATAACTGGCAACAAGCCTGATGAATTATATTCGTTATTAGTAGTAATTACTTAAATTTTACACTCAATATTTGTGGAATTTATTATCTTAGACATTGCAGCAGGATGTTGCGTCATAAATAGTTTATATTTTTTCACTATTTTGGAATAAATTTGTAATAAATTCATGTTTTCAGTTCTTAAGTTTATAATTAATAAAATTTGGGAAGAATTTTACCGTTTGTCAAAAAATATTTTTCCCTGGCGATAATTACCGCGCCCATTATTGGGGTGCTGAGCGTAGTTCCGATAAAAGATTTAAAACTAACACTTTCTACCAGGCGCCTAGTAGCGCGCATTGATTTTTTTAAGTAACAAGCTACCGACGAATATTTTATTTGACGGCCAAATTACCTCGTACATGTAATGACAATTACTTTTAATTAATTTCCATTTAATAACAATAAATAAAAAAAATAGAGATGTGCCGATTATGACTTTGGCCGACTAGCCGACGAGCCGATTAATCGGTTGTACAGAGGCCGACTAGTCGGCCGACTAGTCGGCCTAGCCGATCACGGTTTCGGGGATTTCCGAACGCTTCGTTTACAGCTGATTCGCGCGAAAGTCGCAAAACCCGGCGCGGCACACCGTCTGCGAGCAGGTCGAAACCTGTTTTTTTACTTCGCATTGTTTCTTGAGTTTTTCTTTCGTAAGGATCAGTCAGCGAGGTGTTTTTATGTAAAAATAATTGTGTAAAGATTATTACTTGACTGTTATTGTTCATTAAAGTGAAAGTACAATTATAATTTAATCATGTCGAAAAGAAAATCTCGTGTATGGATGTTTTTTGAACAATTAGACAATGATTCCAGTAAAGTTAAGTGTAACCAATGCCAAATGATAATTTCCCGTGGTGGGCAAGGAAAAACAGCAAATACTACAAGTTTGAACAACCATATTAAATACCGACATCCAACCTTGATATCTCAGTTAGGTTCTGCTATCAAATGTTCGACCACAGACGATTACTCGCTGTCGCAAATACAAGCAGAAGAACTACCTACAACAGTGCCTACTCAGTCAACTTCAGTGTCATCAGAGGTCAGTTTATGTCAGAATAGCCAACAAAAAATTGAAGATAGTTTTGCTATACAATGGTCACGTGAAGACTCAAGATCAAGAGACATCAATATTGCGATAGGTGAGATGATTGCACTTGATAACCAGCCGTTGTCGATTGTTGAAAACACTGGCTTTCGAAACTTAATGAGAAAACTTAAACCAAAATATAACATACAGGGCAGAAAGTATTTCACAGAGAACATCATTCCTCAACTTTATGAAGAGACGAAATCTGAAATACGAAGAGGAGTGATGAGTGCAGCTGCAATTTCAGTCACTACTGACATGTGGACAAACATAAACAACAAAGAAAGTTTTTTGAGTTTTACAGCTCACTGGATTGACGATAGTTTCAAATATCATCACGCAGTATTGCAAATGAAACATTTCCCTGAAACACACACCGCCAATAATATTAAAAACTGTTTAGAAGAAATTCCAACTTTGTGGAATATAGATACGACCAAAATCCACGCCGTTGTACGAGACAACGGCAGAAATGTGACGAAAGCAATAGACGATTCAGTTTTTAAAGGAGTACCTTGTTTTATACATACTCTTCAACTGGCAATCAATACTGCTTTGAAACATAACACCATGGCACAAATACTTGTAAAATCGAGACGAATTGTGACACACTTTAATCACTCTAATCAAGCTCAGTCAAAGCTTCGTGATTTGCAGCAAGAACTAAATTTATCAAATCACCAGCTTGTCCAAGACGTATGTACCAGATGGAACTCCACATACTATATGATATCCCGCCTTTTCGAACAAAAACGAGCTGTTTCTTTGTACCTGGCAGAAACATCGGTAAATTTCGAAAATTTGTCTAATGAAGAGTGGAAAATACTAGGAAAAAGCATTGAATTGCTAAAGCCATTTGAAGAGATTACCAAGATTATTAGTTCAAGTTGCTCTTCGGTATCTGAAGTAATACCACATCTGAAAACCTTACAAAAATATTTAGAAATTTACAATGATGAAAACAAAGAAATAATGGAAATGAAAGTTCTGCTGGAAAATGATTTAAAGAGTAGGTTCGACGTGGACCACAATAAAGTTTTCACCCTGGCTACATTGTTGGATCCTAGATATAAGCAACAGTTTTTCGAGGCAGAGGATCTCATCACCATTAGGTCTCAATTTTTATTAGAATCTTTGAAAAATAGCATGAGTGACGACGAGAACGACAGTGGCAAAGATGATCTACAGAGCACCTCTATCAATGAAGACAATACAGAAACAGCAACACACAGGAATTTTTGGCAATGCTACCAAAAATTTGCATCAAGAAAAATAGAAGATATTCAAGATGACAGGTCAAAGGCAGCTCATGAACTGCAGTCCTACTGTACGTTACCGGTAATAAAGCGTAATGATGACCCATTTCAATGGTGGAACCGCAATAATTCTAGGTATCCTGAAATGGCCCGCATCGCCAAAGTGTACCTTTGTTGTCCAGCAAGTTCCGTTTACAGTGAGAGGTTGTTCTCAGAGGCCGGAATCATATACGAAACAAAAAGAAATAGATTGCTGCCAGAAAGGGCTGAGGCTTTAGTCTTTTTACATCATAATTTACCTTTCATTAAAAAATATAAGTAAGTTATAAAACAAAATAAAAGGAGAAAATTACATTTTTTATTGTCATAATTTTATTGTCATTTTGATTTATTTTTTTCTGTACACCTGTACATGCAATCTTGCTTTAATGTTACTTTAGTTTGTTGATTAAAAGATCCTACTCTTTTATTTATATAAGAAGAAATAATTATAAATGTTTACTGAATATAAGATATTAATTATTTATTATAAATAAATAAATAATTAATTATTATAAATGAATAAAATAATAATCAAAGTTTTTATTTCATGTAATTTCCCCCTACATACATATTTTACATATTAATTAATGACAAATACATACAGAGTAAGAAGCCGGATAGTCGGCGCTCTTTGCCGAATAGTCGCCGACTAGTCACCGACTATGATAGTGGCCGGATAGTCGGCTTTACCGACTAGTCGCCGACTAGTCGGCACATCTCTAAAAAAAAAACAGATACAGTTTTAATTTCTTTTTCTATTGAACAAACTAAAGCTGCCCCCTTACCACCATCTCTTATTGCGATTTAATAACTGAGTATAATGCTTATTCATACCAATGAATAAGCGACTCTATTTCGAATGGAATAGAGTCGCTTATTCATTGGTATGAATAAGCAATCTATTCAATTATTGAATCGCAATAAGAGATGGTGGTAAGGGGGCTGATCATGTTTAATCACGAATCAATTACGAACTTACGTCGCCTTAAGTCAATTTTGAATCCCGATTTTTTTTTCTGCTTTGCAACAATTCTAAACTCAACGTTAGGCCAGGGTTGCCAGATGCTTGTAGGACGCAGTCGCTAGATTTATCGCCCAATCTGACAACTTAGTCTTAGGAACTAATACTTTTTACTTACTATATGTAGCGCAATCACCCAAAGTGACTTATTAGCCTCCGATATGAAAACTGTTAGGGTCGGCAACGCGTGAGTGATGCCTTTGGTATAACAAGCGTCGATACGTATAGCTTGCGATGACTGCTTGCCATGAGGCGACTAGTATGCTTGTTTGCCGCCCTAGTAACAAAAAAATGGGAAATAGACAAAGCCGTGTGTTGAACGTGAATGCTACTAAATTTATCTCAAAATGGCAGCACTTCCCCCTACCCGCACGCGATGCTCCATAGTGCTTACTTAGCGTAATAAATCTTTGTTCCTTCATCTATCCAGAAGTGTGATTAAATTTTGGATGCAGAGCATAGATTCCAAACTATAACCCCAAACTGTATCTTAACCGTAACGTAACCCGGTTTTGTTATCATTTGATTTTTGAATCCAACCCCCCCCCCCCCCTCTATGGTAGCAAATTTGAAGACGTATTTAAATAAATATTGTGTATTTTTTCCAGAAACCAAATGTTCGATGGAAACGAATCCTGTCCTACGACGCAACACAATGTGCTCGCTACTTGTATTGTAGTCTCGGGACAGAGCCAACGACCGATGAGACACTTAGAGGCTTCATCCTTATGCTAAAGTGAGTAATGTTATCAATGATCACATTTTTAATGTATGAGTCCACGAGCGGGAGCGTTAAATTCGTTGCATGTTGCATCCGGGGTAGTATACTATTCAGATTCGGTAGCAACAAGGGAGAATTACCAAGCGTTCAGACGATGTTACAATTCATATTATTGGAATCCATGTGTTAGGTAACAACCAATTTTTTAAATCCCCAATAGTGTCAGATACTTAAAATCTGTAGTGCACGGCAGTTGAGCTTCATTTGACTAGCCATCTTTTTAGGTTTTAATGCCTTATTTCCATATTGCTGTCTCTCACATTACTAAGAAGAGAAGTCAAATTCCAAAAGCTTCTTACTCATACTAATTTCTTCTGTTTAATTTGTTGTGAGTTCCAAGGCAGCCGTAGTTTTACCCCGGGGACTGCAATGGACTTCACTGTACATTGCCGTTTTTAGCGGTCGCCGCTGTTAATCCTGGCTACAGAAGAGACATAGTGGTGGGACTGTGTGGTGGACCCCATGTCCCCGTCAAAAAAAAAATGACAGTCCACGAACACAGAAGATTCCAATCGACATGAATCCCAATCAAAATATACAAATTCCAATCAAAGCAGGCGACGAGGAGCCATATTGAATTATAAAAGGAAACTCCCTCATATAATATTTGAAATTGAGCTGAAATTAAGGAGTTTTTAACAACATTTATAACATACCCTATGCTATAGAGTGGCTTCTCGATTCCTATTTAGATCAAAGAGCTTCTTTGAACTTCCCTATATTTGTATTCCTGTAATGTAATATTATACAAATGTACTTTTAATATAAAAATATTTCTAAGATACTGAGTACTGTCGAAATTAAAAAAATAACGATTTCATTCATATTTTCCTTTTCATATGTTAATATTTAATAAATATATATATAATATTTTCCAAATTCAAATTTTCCTGTTACTTCTTACTCCCAAAGACAATGGGACGAGCCGCTTTGTAGAATTCTACGGGATAACCTAATCCAAACATCCGTTGATTCTACGGAGCGAGCTCGTCTCTTAGCCGTTTCGGAGTGGGAGTCCGGACTTTGGTTGCAGGCCATACCTTCGGCGAACATCGGGACCTTACTGGATGACACCTCATTTCGATTAGCCACGTGCCTTCGTATAGGGGCTCCCTGTAATATCCCCCATCGTTGTCCTTGTGGTACCGTCGTCGACCGGCTGGGGCATCACGGCCTCTCATGCAGAAGAAGCGCTGGACGTATGTCTCGTCACGCCGGCCTTAATGACATAATTCGACGGGCTCTTGTCAGCGTCTGCATTCCAGCCATTTTAGAACCTAATGGTTTGGTTCGAGACGATGGCAAGAGACCTGATGGAATGACTCTGTTGCCCTGGAGGCTGGGACGTGCCTTGGTGTGGGACGTTACATGCGTCGATACCCTGGCCTCGTCCCACCTCACGGCTACAGGGTCTAAGGCCGGTGCCGCAGCGGCTTCTGCAGAATGCCTCAAACGCCGCAAATATAGTAATTTAAGCAACAGTTACATATTTGAGCCGTTTGGGGTAGAGACCATGGGGCCGTGGGGCCCGTCAGCCCACAAATTATTTAGGGATATTTCAAAAAAATTGGTCGACACGTCCTATAACCAGAAGGCTGGCCATTACCTTGCTCAGAGAATAAGTATAGCTATCCAGCGAGGTAATGCTGCCAGTGTTCTGGGGACACTGCCGAAAGACAACGATCTTGGGGATATTTTTTATTTGTAAGTTTTGTATTTATTTATATATATATATATATTTTATCCCATAAGTTTTTCTTTGGTTTTTAGATTAATTAGATAGGTTTTTAGATTAGTTTTAGTTTAATGTGTTTTTATTTTAATAATGTTATTAGTATCATAATAATGTCTATACTGAATAATAACTAACATATATATTCATATTTTAGTATATCTTCCGCTTGCCGATTTGCCCGCGTTTACGATAAAGTGTTTTCATTTTTCGGGTTAATATATAGCCTATAACACTCACAAATAATGTGGATTTCTACTGATAAAAGAGTTTTCAAAATTGGTTCGGTAGATCCAGAAATGACTCCCTACAAAATTGCAAACTCATAAACTTTACCTCTCTTATATTAGTATATTTATATTCAGATTCAGATGTAATTTTCTATAATATACCTAATATAATTAACGTTAAATAAACATAATAATTGATATGTTTCAGTTTGGAGCCGCGAGAAGAAGAGATATCATCACTAGCAGTATTCAAACAAGCATATGAAATAGGAAATAGATACGGAAAAGAGGGCTGTAGAGTGAAATTTCTAACATGCCCGTTTAGCGAAAAGTTGTTATACCAAATATTAAAATATTTGCTGCAACAACCATAAATTAAGTTTCTAGGAAGTCTAAAATGGTGTTACACATTTATCGGTCGTGTACATGTCGATAGCGTTATCAAACCGAGACATAAAGCCCGCCACCAGTCTACGCCACAATGCATTACCGAACAATAGTGCAAATTTGTTTCGTTCAATCTATTTAATCAGTTACTGTGGTATATTTATTCCACTTATTATTGGCCGTGTGGTTTCCGGCAGACTAGAATAGAAATACTCCGTTTCTTCCCGTGGATGTCGTACAAGGCGACTAAGGGAAATACATTATCAAATATCGATCAGGCCTCCCCAACCCGTTTGGCCAGCGTGGGGAGTGTAGGCCAAATCCTCCTTCCGTCTAGGACGGACGAGAGACGGTCGTGCTCCTATAGTGGAGACTAAAATTGACCTGATGATAATTATGATGATTTATTTCACACTGTGGGCCGGTGCGCCGCAATACTCGCTTGCTCTATTTGAGCACATACAATGAAGAGCAGTTTGAATAGTCGGTGATTCAATGATCTCGAATCGACTGGACTATCTCTACGCGTAGAGATGTAACATCTCTTTGCGTTCTATACAAATTATTTTACAAAGAGTGCTCGGATGAGCTGTTCGATTTGATACCCGCCGCTGAGTTCTACTATCGTATAACTCGGCATAAATTAAAATTCCATCCATATATCATAATTGGCGACCTACTACAGTACGTTTCCTAAGACATTTTATACCATGAACGGTGAAACGCTCAGCGGAATTTCCGAACAATTACGGCATTGGAGACTTGAAGAACAAAGTCTTTATTTCCCTTAAAAAGATGGCATCGGATCGGCGAGCCCTTGGTGTTACTAATCTACATGGGCGGTGGTGATTGTTTTCCATCTGGTGAACCACATGCTCGTTTGCCCCCGTCTCAACTAGCAAGCACCTCGCAACCAGCTTAGTAGTACTTTTTTGTATTTCTCAAGTGTTCAAACGTTATAGAGATGTACGCGACTTATTAAGAGTAGTATATTTTAGACCTAAATCTGAAAGAAAATTTATTTCTTAGTATTTGGAAACTAGAAATGAGAGATCTAAACCAAAAATTGACCTTCACCTTCTGCTAATAGATACTAACTTATTTATGTGCCATAGGTTATTAAGGAAAGTCTTAATTTGTCTCATTACGTCATACGTCTTTTTTAACTGTATTTTTAAATCTAATCACGAACCAGAACTTAAAGATAATTGTATGTTAGTGGACCGCCTTCCCCAGTAATTACTAATTTTCTTGTTTCTCCTATATATACCTTTGTAGGATTTCCCAGCGGATTATAGCACGGGTATAGAATAAACAAATAGGTAAAAGAAATGGTAATTTCTTTTCTACGGCAAACAGAAAATAATTATGGCTAACGAGGAACACAATCTAATTGACAACAAAGCAAATAAATTTAATTCACGATACACTTGGGATTTACTACATGAGTTATAAAGCTACGTGAATCAGACGGTACTATATTTGCCCCCATTCTGGATAAAATATTGGGAGGTGATTCCGTCATCCTGTAAACCAATCAATAATAACTTAGGGACTTGGCAGACATGTGACTTTTAGCATCGGCAATTAACGTTTTGCGATTGCATGCATCAATGTAGCATTGCGCTTTGGCGACTTGATGCGTTTCATTTTTCTTTTGTTTATTTGTTTCAAACACTGAGTTATGCTTCGGAGATGCTACGATTGGCATCGGAACGCTACAGCCTTCAGTCGCTGCATTTAATGTCCAGAGTGTGCGAGGTATAGCGTTAAGTCGCTGTGCTAAGCAACTAGAATGCCGCAATCGATGTTTTAATCGCGATGCGGTTCCGAAAAGCAGTTATGTCGTCGATCGCCTTTGCTAAAAGTAGCGTGTCTGCTTAGGCTTACCTTACTTTATCATTAATGATAACAAAAAACTATGTGAAATTCTCTTTGTGCTCCTTCCAAGATGTATACTAGCATACCTACTGATGCATGAAGATAATTTCTATATTATATTATATTATTAAATAGAATATTCGCAAATCCCTTTTCACTAAAAAGTTAAATTGAATCAAATTCATGTAACGTGCCTACACGATAATTTTAAATTAGTACTTCTAATTAAGAGACAATAATACGCTAGATTATAATCGTAATTATATTACACACCCTAGATTTTCATATTAAAAATTTAGGCTATGAAATTTTGACACTGTAACGTATAATATTACGTATGATACATATAATATTTCAAAGAAATTAGGTAATTTCTGAGTTCTTTCTAATTTTTGCACTTTTCTTGTTGGTCTATAATCATCAGAATCTTGTAGGTCGAAGGACCTAAGCTTTTTCACTAGTCAAGGCAATAAGGTAATGAATCTTTTTGAATGCTAAGGGCCTATGCACACTACGTTTTCCAAGCGAGAAAGAAACGTCACTAGTCAAACGCAACAATGACACGTAACAAATGCAATCCCTATTAACTTTTCTGATTTGTTGGCGCACCAGAGCACGAGCGGTGCGACTTCAGCATGCCCGGTGTACACGGTACATATCTAAAGCAATTATTGCGCTTACGTTTAGTCGGGGTTAAGTTGGTTAATATATTTTCCAACTCAATCCCGACTAAATTTGGGAAATTTGGAAATAGAGTAATAATGTGCATGTACTACCACTATGCGCATGTACCCTATGTTATAAATCATTATAAATAAATGAATATGAATATGAAAAAAAAAATATGTTTCGGAGGTTCAACACGATATTTTCATTCATATCAATTTCCAAGTTGATTCCAGGGTTGAGTTGTTGATGTGTAAGCGCTTAAAGCTTACAATGGTGGTACTGCGCACACTCCTAGTGTTTGTTGCTAATATCCTATACATAACCGAGCTAATCAGGGAATGCTAATAATAATAATATTTTTATTTGCCAGAATACACAATATCATAATATGAGATCTTATTACAGTACATTGGTAGATGTATTCTGCCTGCATGCAGACGTGCAAATATTAAGTAGTATTTTTGTCACAATATTCTATAAAATCTTTAATAGTATAAAAACAATTAGTCATTAGCCAGTCACTTAAATTCCTCCTAAATGTATTTCCTTGTAATAATTTTAATTTATTCGGTATTTTATTATAAATAGTTATTGCATTATTAAATACATTTCGTTTAAAAATATCTTTATGACACCGAGGTTGATATAGTAAGTTAGCAAACTTTACTCGTTTTTGTCGTGGACAAAATTCACTGCGCATTTTAAAATATTCTGGATGTGCTTTGACAAAAAGACAGATATTTTTTATGTACATGCACGCCAAAGGCAATATGTTGCATGCCTTAAATAGCGGTCTACAACTGTCCAAAAACCATGCTTTGCATATGGCCCTGATACAACGCTTCTGTATTTTAAAAATTCTGTCAATATCAACCGATTGCCCCCATATAATGAGACCATAGCTAAGATTTGATGCTACAAATCCATGATATGCTGATAATGCTGCCTCCATCGACACTGTCTGCCTAAGTTTCTTCAAAACAAACACATATTTACTTATTTTTTTACACAGCAGATCAACGTGATTTTTCCAATTAAGATGTCTGTCTAGTGTAATTCCTAGAAAATTCAGACTATCAACTTCTTCTACTTTATCGTTATTATAACAAATTATTTATATTTATCGTTATTATAATAAGTTATGCTAAATTGAAATGCACTCGGTAAACTTTCGGTACCAAGCTACTCGTACATCTACATGCTAGTATGCATGCAGATGTAGCAAAGCTGCAGCGCCGACAAATAAGACAAAGGCCTTGCAATAAGTTATTAGGAATGCATGCGCAGACAATATGCGAACTAAGGAAGCGGTCGATCGCATGCTCGTTTAAAAAACTTCGTCTGCATAGACCCTTATTATAACAAAATAATTATAGTAATAGTTTTAGAACCGTTGGATTTGCCGTTTTCTGTAATTACTATTTACTCGTTAATTTGTGAGATAAAGATTTTTATATAGTTACCAATAAATAAATGTTGTAAATGTTATAAATTGTGATATTATTTTCCATCCATCTTCACCATGTTACCAGTTCCCAGTACGTAGTCGTTACAAAGTAGAATCCTTTATATTAATATTATTTTCTTCTTTTTCATCAACCCTTATACATCCCACTGCTGGGATACGGGTCTCCCCTCGATCGAAGGGGTTTAGAGCATACTCCACGACGCTGCGCAACTGCGGGTTGGCGGAGGCCACAGTTTGGCCACTGACTTGGCTTGACCACTATTATCTAATGACAACAGCCGGGACCGACGGCTTAACGTGCCCTCCGAAGCACGGGGGAACTCGAAATAAATAAACCCGTCCATGGACTGGCTACGGCCGACATTACTTAACTTGTGTATTCGATTAGACTGACACGCGCAACGACGCCATCGGGCTCTATTACTTTAGTAAAATAAATATAATTTTAAAATGTAAAAACATATAATCGAAGAAACATTTAAATTAAGTACGTAAAAATTTTTAACAATTACAATAATGTGAACATAGCCGAGCATCAAGTACTTAAGTCGCTAGACAAATGATTATTTTTATAGTACGTCGGGTAGCAATCACGCGTACAGCCCGCCTATAAACGATAACCACAAGTTATAAAGGCTTGCAACGTAAAATATCGCTAGCACTCTGCTACTCCCGCTGCCAACATAAGTATAAATAATTAAATAAATATTCCTAGACAAATTACACACTGCCATGTAGTCCCAAACTAAGCAAAGCTTGTAATATACTAGATAATGGATATAATATTTAAATACATTTTTTGTTGTAAATATACATATAATACTTAAAAAAAAACCGGACAAGTGCGAGTCGGACTCGCCCACCGAGGGTTCCGTAGGTACGTAGTATCATTATTAAATTTGATATTTTTCATTATAAATAAGAAATAAAGCGTCGAAAAAAATAAGTAAAATATATTTTGCAATGTGTACATCAAGCCCTTTCATATGATACCCCATTTGAACTAGTAGTTTCAATTTGAAATTTCGACACCCTATAAAAAATATAGACCCCCTATTTTTTAAGATCTATTTACAAATGTATAATTTTTAGATTTATTCCTGTACTTGTAGTCTATAACGATGTTACTTGCCAAATTTCATAGTTCTAGGTCAACGGGAAGTACCCTATAGGTTTTGATTCCCTTGAGTGTGTCGAAATATGCGTTTTTTGCTGAATAAACGGCCGTAACTTTTTTCTACGTAAACTTAGCAGTTTGATTTTTTTTTAACTTCATGGGACCGTAGACCTGAGTATACAGTTCAAATTTCAGCTTGATACCTCCACGCATTCTCGACATAGAAATTCTTGACAGACAGACAGACAGACGGACAACAAAGTGATCTTATAAGGGTTCCGTTTTTCCTTTTGAGGTTCGGAACCCTAAAAACGCCCAGACCAAGATAAACACAGATGTTCACGCACACGAATAAGTGTCTTGTGCGGGGATCGAACCAGTGGTCTCGGAGTCAAAGTAACCATTGCTAGCCATTCGGTCACTGGGCTCGTTAATACAAAACAAACAAACAAACTAACATACTTTCACAATATTTTTGATATGAAAACTTCTTTAGCGGAGTTGTGCACTTTTTGGGATAGGTAAAAAATGTTAAACTCGCATGAGGACACATGACCCCATCGAAAATTCGTAAGGCAGAGGGAGAGTAGACCGCCGGCGCGGCGTAGGAGAGGAAGTAATATCCTCTCTCTTTCTACCGAGCGGCGAAAATGTATGCCTGCTCCTTTTGTTTATTTTAATGTTATATAAATTGTCATGTTTGTGTACTAAAGCGCAATAAATGAATATTGTATTTTACCACATAAATCATAGTACTATTATACTGATAAATAAAGGAATTCGTGCGAAATTATTCCCTAACCATTCCAAAACATTCATAAAATGCACAACGTTAATGTTCAAGTTTTCACTTCTGCTGGCACTCCCGGAGTGCAACCCGTTTTGTTTATTATTAGTATTGATATAGTGTACACTTCGCTATAATATATATAACGTTTCTATTTTTATTGTAGTTATTTAGTTTTTGTACACTGACGTACCTAACTCCTAGAATATTTGATTACACTCCCCCCTATACATTCTATGGTAGGGCTTATTTTTTCAATCAGTTCCGATGGCCCACTTTATATTCAGACGGTTATTGGGTGTAACAAAGTTCCCTGCTGCGGCTTCGGATATAGTCTCCGATAGCAAACAGACAAAATATTAAGCTAAAAGAAATATAGATAAAAAGATGTTATAGGATCAATTTAAAAAAAATATATTAAGTGTAAACTTGTCAATAGCTATGCTGATTCATCAGAGAGCTTAGTGCGAGCTTTTTTGTCACATTCGAACGTGTTAACGTTTATAAGTCGACCAAATTGTGAAAAAGTTTCATATTGTGAATTTACCAAACGCGTTTTACACATCCAAATTAGCCGGGTTGCTCACTTCAAAATGCGAGCAAGTAAGCCACATAATTTGAGATATGTAACACGCGTCTTATAAATTTACAACATAAGAGTTCTTCTATATTTGGTCGGTTTGACATGATCGAACCCGAACAAAAACTCTCGCTAAGCACACAGGTATGTCAGTATATTGATTGTAGCAAGTTACATCTTATGTTCTATACGTTGGAAACGGTAAAATATGATATCATTCGATTATTTCTAAATTTATTACTGCTTTGCTAGCTCTACCAAATGGAATCAAAAAAACACATCAAACGCACACGAAGGGTTCCGTACCATTATCTATAAAAACGGCAAAAAAAATCACGTTTGTTCTTTGGGAGCCCCCCTTAAATATTTGTTTTATTTTTATTTAATTATTTATTTTTAAAGTGAATATATAACTAATTATTATGTGAGTATTTCAAACTTCTACCTATTGCCGTTATCAATTGCGAGCAAAAACGAGCAAAAAAATAAATATTTAAACAAAAAATCACGTTTGTTGTATGGGAGGCCCCCATACAACAAACGTGATTTTTTGTTTAAATATTTATTTTTTAGTATTTGTTGTTATAGCGGCAACAGAAATACATCATCTGTGAAAATTTCAACTGTCTAACTATCACGATTCATGAGATACAGCCTGGTGACAGACGGACGGACGGACAGCGGAGCCTTAGTAATAGGGTTCCTTTTTACCCTTTGGGTACGGAACCGTAAAAATAACACGGGTTGCACTCCGGGAGTGCCGGTAGAAGTGAAAACTTGAACATTAACGTTGTGCATTATTGAATATTTTGGAATGGTTAGGGAATATGATTATAGATGGAAACGTGGAATTTTCGGGTAGATACATCTTGTTTTATGATCTACTCGCTGACCCAGCCAACTTCGTACCGCCTAATAGTCAATGAGTGTTGTGTTACTTATTAGCTGAACTAAATTTATGATTTTATGGAAATAGTACAATGAATATAAAATAAATATTAAGTTTAGTACTTTATTATATAATAACACAAAAAATATATGTAAAAGTACAAATTGACAACCAATAAATATCTCAATCCACAAAACAATTTTCAAAACAAATCAAAGACAAGTTCCGCGACGTAAAAGATAGAGTATATATGTATATACGTAATATATATACGTAATATATAATAGTATATATACGTAAGAGACCAATCGATTTCATTTTTTTTTTAATTAGGTCATTTTGTTATTTGTTCTATATTTAAGGAGCTTGGTATAAACTTCTAAAAGCTCGCATACATATTTGACAACCAATAAATATCTCAATCCTTTTTCTACTGACACTATTTGTATGGGAAAATGTTTTTTCTTTTATTTTATTTATTCATCAATTTTCTAATGTTTTCAATACTTACTTATTTTAATTATTTATTTATTAATTATTCTCGATAAAGACAAATCCAAAAACACAAAAATCATAAAAATCGGTCCAGCCGTTCTTGAATTATAAATGCTGTAAGTAACACGACTTTGTGGTATATATGTAGTTTAAGAAGAGCTCGAATAGCATTTTCAGGATCAGCAATCAGTTTTTCACTATCTTGTATTGTTTAGAAAATAAACTACTCGTTTCCACCTGGCCTTTGGGCGGCTTGAAAACACTGACCTCCGCCAACCCGCAGTTGCGTAGTGGGAGTCCCAGTAGTGGAATATAGTATGATAATCATAATACGACTAACCCGTCAACCGCTGATGGGATACAGGTCTCCAATTCTAATAATATAAATCGCAAAATCGTCGGAACGCTTGGTGATACTCCCTTGTTAGAGGTTAGAAGCTATTTTAGCTTAGTTATTTCCGCACTCAGTCACTTGATAGGGCCATTGTGTGTGTCTTTGTATGTAACCTCACTCCAACCAGCCCACGAGGGCTGTCTGTTATGCCTATAGTAAACAGGTGTTTGTTTAGGGGACAGCGGCCTGTTAACCTGGCGTAAATGACGTGAAATAAGTTATACGGACAATGACGTTGGATCATTTTTATTAATTTGCTCAACGACACATGCAAAATCGAATTTGAAAACACAACATAGATAACTTATAATTTTTGGTTTTCAATAATTTGATAACAAATATTTTATTATGATAAAACGAAATCAAATTAATTTATTTAGATAATTGTCACAGCCAATGTTTACTGAGATTGAACTACTACAATTATTATTGCAGTACTATATAATCTGACACTTCTAATATTGCCAAAATTCGCTGCGTGTCTTTTGTCAGTGCCATTTTCATCAAAAACCTAATAACGAACACAAAAAAGAAATTAAGCTCACAATAAATAAATAAAAAGCACTGAATAAAAACACACGGTCACGAAAACACCAGGTTTAAATTACGCTGGGTCATGCTTACCCGGTTGGACTTGGCGCACTTGTTTCTCGCTGCGCGGGCGAAGTTGCACTCAAAGAACCATTGGGACGGGTAGCGAGATGATGTGACTCCAGCTGCTCAAACGCTCAAATTACATGGCGCGGGTAACAAGAAACACGTCCGTTATAAATTGCCTCGGGTCAATATGACCCGGTGTCATTGATGCCGGGTTAAGATACTTATGGCTTTGTGAGGTTAGAAGCCAGTAATATAATATATAAAGATAATGCAAGTCTCGTCATAGTTAATTAAAAGTTATGAAGTACTTGTATGACATCGTGTCGGTAACAGACTGAAATTCAGGCGCGTGTACTCAATCTGACCGCATTGCTTCAACTTTAACCCCGAGTTTACAACCGCTAACAAGTTATTAGATTTTCCGACGAAGTTTCTAATATGTAAACCTTATATGAAAGCATGTAACAAGA
This sequence comes from Hypsopygia costalis, assembly GCA_937001555.2. Lineage (NCBI taxonomy): Eukaryota > Metazoa > Arthropoda > Insecta > Lepidoptera > Pyralidae > Hypsopygia > Hypsopygia costalis. Next base: position 20,546,495 of record OW443338.2, on the reverse strand, counting down.
TTAAACAATGTAACTTTGCAAAAAGATAAAGTAAGAAACGAAATAAAAGGGATTTAATAAAGGAAAACAGTATCCCAATGTCTTCCCGCGTATAGATTGGAAATGTAGTTGATATCCCATCAAAACATAAATGCTGCATACTCGTACATAGATGACAATTATAAATGCAAAACCATGATCTCTCGATTACCGGTCGAGTGGTCTTTTCAACTGAGCTACGAGGAAGGCTTGTGATGGTTTTTTTTTTGGGTGGCAAACAAGCATATGGCCCGAGTGATCTGAAGCGGTTACCGTAGCCATATTAACGCTCGCAACATGAAATGTCGCTCGAGCACCAGCACTCCCGCTACCAACGCAGCAACTTCTTCGTTTCTGGTGACCTCATTCACTCACAGGAACACAACACACCTAATGAGAACCAAGTCAATTTCTTAGTGTATCACACACTAAGCAGATACGATATGTTTATACGCTTATAGCAATACACTGCTACATGCGTGTAAGAAAGACAGTAATACTGCCTCTCTTATCTCACCTATAGCAGTATGTCGCTCTAAATATATCGTGTCTGCTTAGTGTATTACTAGCTTAAGTCTATAGGAGAGACCGTAGCACAAACACAAAAGAGCCAAGTTAGAGCCAAATTCGGGGCCAAAATTGTCACCGTTTCTGATATCACTCTTTGTGGTGGCTCATGAGAACCTATGAGAACCTGGCCTATGTTTTATATTTGCGTTTTTGATAGAATATCATTGTTTTTGTGAGAATGATAGTTTATCATTTTTTTATTGCAATAGAAATATTGAAGTGCCGATTTGATCACCATAGTTCCTGTTCATGCATTTTAATGAACCTCTTATAATTTTCAGATGAAGGATGCCTACAAAGATACAAAATAGATATTTGTAATTGTCAGATTTTTTTTTTCTCGTGCTGAGGTAAGCTTATGCTAAAATTGAAGACTCCAGGTCATCAGGGCTTATTTTGATGATTGCATCAGTCAGTATCAAATAGGCTATTATAGGAAATTAATATAATTTTACAGGATATAAATAAAACCTTAATTTTTATAATGGTCTCTGAGCTCATAGATGCTGCAATAGAACAATCTGCAAATAATATTAGTTTTCCAGCTGTACTAGAGGAAAAGTTTCAGAGATGGAAAGTAGAGCTCTGAAGGGTTCGCGTAAATATACCAATATTTCTCGGTTATTTCTGCGTACTTGGCCGTACACACTGCCGTGTCTCTTGACCCTTCACTATATGTATGCTATAGGGCTCTAGCTATCTTCAAATCAGTCTTCAGGTCAACCTGTTTTTAACTAATAGATAGACACGGCCCGCCTGATTTAAAGTGGTAAATAATAAAAACGTAGCGACATCGACGCTCACAATACATGTCGCAAGTATTTTATTTAAAAAATGAATAGACTGTCTAGGTATTCATGTCCTCGGGCTATTTGAGAGCAGGTAGCCTAGATCTAAGCAGCATTCATCCTATAGAAGTCGGCTCGCTACAGGTCAAGTGTCACCATTTCACTGGACTACCTACTAAACTGATGCTAATATTTTTTCACTGCAATTAGTTCAATGGCGTAATTTAACCCGCCTTAATTGGGTTTCAGATTGTAACATTATATAATACTAGCTGTGCCCGCGACTTCGTCCGCGTGGAAAAGTAATTTATTTATATTAACAAAAATAAAATCAAAAATAAAAGTAAGTAAGTTACTCCTTAATACATCAGCAATCTGCCAGTGAAAGTCCCGTCAAAATCAGTCCAGCCCTTGCAGAGATTATACTGAACAAACAGACAGATGGACAGAAATTTTTTATACAAAAATTTATTTTGTTATATGTACCGTGTATACATCTATATATGCATTTAGTAAAATGTGGTTATTTTGATATTACAAACAGACTCACCAATTTTATTTATCTGTTTAGAAGATGTATAGATATAACTTTTTACAGTGTAATAATAACCAATTTATCGTTAACAATTTCCCCTTTATTATGCTCATAATTATAGTATTTGTAATGTTAATTAGGGCCTTTGCCTCTGTACTACTTTATACAACACATGAAAATTGGTTAGCGCTTAAGCTTAATATTAAGGGCTTAATATGTACGTACTTATTAGGCCGTGTGGTTTCCGGCAGACTAGAATAGAATTACTCCGTTTCTTCCCGTGGATGTCGTACACGGCGACTAAGGGAAATACATTATCAAATATCGATCAGGCCTCCCCAATCCGTTTGGCCAGCGTGGGGAGTGTAGGCCAAATCCTCCTTCCGTTTAGGACGGACGAGAGAGGGTCATGCTCCTGTAGTGGAGACTAAAATGGACCTGATGATGATGTACCGCCTTTGTACATGATCTCTGTGAAGATTTAGTGTATCGTCGTTGACAACCCTTATGGAGCATGAAGTTTGGCTTTGGCTCTAAGATCATGTTGAGTCACTTTCACCTGAATGTTTGCTACATTCAAAAAAATATCATAAAATATGCAACGTAATGTAACTTATTTAACGTTTTACATTTATTACAAAATGAATGCAATGAAAAGTGTCTTGACCTAAACATTAAATTAGTCATCATCATACTAATACATACTATAATACATACTTAATGAGGAAAATTTCTTGAATAAGGTAATCTTGGTCAAGATATCTTCCTTTCTCAAATTTCCGCCCATCTCAAAATTTTTTGTATTTGATAGACCTAATTTTTACAAAAATTTCATCGCATCTCAGATTACCAACCAGTTTTACTGAGAAAATTCTATCTTCATAGTTTGTCTTCAAAGTAGTGTATTGCAAAACTCGTTTTCCATTGGCGAAGTTTTGTAGGCCATGTTTCTCCACGTGGAAGTGCTATTACGTTTATTCCTACCATTCCGACTAATATTGCACTTCTTCCTTATTGGTAACAGTAATGAGATCACTTTTACACATTTATTACTGTACGCTGAAATAATACGTCGTTGTCTTCGTCAGCCCTTATTCATCCCACTGCTGTGATACGGGCCTCCCCTCAATCGAAGGGGTTTAGAGTGTACTCCACCACGCTGCTCAATTACGGGTTGGTGGAGGCCAGTGTTTTCAAGCCGCCTAAAGACCACTGACTTGGATTAAAGACATCTAATGACAACAGCCGGAACCGACAGCTTAACGTGCCCTCCGAAGCACGGAGGAGCTCGAGATAAATAAACCCATCCATGGACAGGCTACGGCCGATGTTGCTTAACTTGCGTGTTTCGATTAGACTGACACGCGCAACGCCGAAATCGAGCTCCTCAATAAATGAATAAACCGTACTTAACAAATATTAAATTCAAAACCACTTGTTGTATGTGTACATACATTGACTGTAGTCAAGATGACTAAATTATTAATTCCATTATGGCTGTGTTGCGGACTCTTTAGTGGGCAGCCTCGCAACTGCCTCCGACAAAGAAGTAACTAAGACTGACAAGACTGAAAATAGAAGAGAAGGATAATGGACCATCGACGAGAGGGATGGAAGTAAACTTAAAATACGAACAAAAATTTTAATAACTATTTATTAAGCTTTCGGCAATGTTCAAAAATTGTATAAATTACTTAACAATATCGTAAAATACAGAAAACTATAAAGACCTGCAAACTTTCATTCTAATATTTTCTGTCCGACTTATTTTAGGGTCGATCAAAGTTTGGCGGGAACTGCTTCACATCAGGCGGGCCGTATGCTTGTCTGCCATCCGAGGTAGTATATAAAAAAAAGACTTTTTTAGAATTTTTTAAGATGAATAATTCCGTCGTATATAATTGTTGCGTAACTTGACCCTCTTACGCACGCAACTGAAGCTCTCAAAAGGAATATTTTTTTCCCATTTTTGCAACATTTTTCATTGGTGCTGAGCTCCTATTGGTGGTAGCGTGATGTTATATAGCCAATAGCGTTCCTCGAAAAATAGGCTATCTAACACTAAAATATTTTTTCAATTCGTATGAGTAGATAGTAACAAAGATGTAATGCCATGAAATTAAAATTCATTCAAGCGAGCAACGAATCTTTAAATGATTATAAAATCTTTCTATCCGTTATCTTACAAAACGTTCCACAGCAAAGGTCGACTGGAAGAGATCTCTTAGAGAGATAAGCTCGCCTTTGAACAACTACAAACTGTTGCTTTTATATTAGTTTATAGAATATTTATATTGTGTTTATTTGTAACAGTTACTATCAGTTACCATCAGCACATAAACTGTTTCAACAGTTGTCAAAAAGATTGATCGAAGTATCACATGACCAAGGGGCTGGCCAATATCTCGGCCAGAGGATTAGCATTGCCATTCAACGTGGCACTGCTGCCAGCCTTTTGGGCACTTTTCAAGTGGGTAACGAATTGGCGGGGCTTCATTATTTATAGTTATTTATTTCTAAGTTATATTTAAGTAGGTATTTTATTTATAAGTTATTTGTATATTATTAAATGTTTACTTAAGTGATTTGAAATGAAAACTTTGTACTTAGTTTTAATGCACCATATATAACAGTTACTCTTGTTATGTATTTTCTTTATGTTTTTTTTTTAAATTTTATTTTTTTATACTACTTCGGGCGGTAGACAAGCATACGGCCCGCTTGATGTGAAGCGGTTACCGTAGCCATATTAACGCTCAGAACATAAAATATCGCTCACGCGCCGCCACCCCCGCTGCCAACGCAGCATCTCCTATCTTTCTGGTGACCTCACTCACTCGCAGGAACACATCAACCCTCAAGGGAATTGTTATTTGGCTGCGGTATTCTGTGAGGTGGAGGTACATTCCCCAGACGGGTAGCTTACAATTACGCTCCCTACCTCTCTTTTCGCCAGAGCTTCGTTTGTCAGTCAGCAGGGTGCACCGCGTGCAGGTGAAGTTGACTTTGGTTCAAAGATATTGATGAACCCCTTACACCCAAAACTCTTGTTATTTTCTTTATGTGTAATAAATACAGGCATTTGAAGAGACATAATGTTGTTTAGGTATTACAAACTTGTAGGCGAAATAACATATAGACAATAGGCTTGTTGCCCATGTCACAAAATTATAAAAACTCTCTATCAGTAACGTAAAATACATAAAACTAGAACGATCTGCGATCTTAGAATTTTAATAACTTATGTATGACGTATTTTATGTTCGGTCAAAGTTTGGTGGGAAAGTCCATTTTAAAGGTATGAAATTTTAAAAAATAAATATTACCATTGTAGAAACAATACAAAATACTATAACTTTTGTTACGGTACTGGCTTCATAAACGCAATATCTAACATAGCTGTCGTACAAATTTCTGATTTAATGCATATAAAATAGCACGGTGTGACGTCATAACGTGGTGGCCTTTTGTATGGAGCGTTTTCGGGATAGTCCAAAATTGTGATCTTCAAGTTATCATATCTCGAGAAGTTTTTATGCCATCGAAGTAATTATTTCACCTATATTTATATTATTGTGACGTCATTAAATAACAAATCGAAAAAAAAAATGGGATACAAGCCTATTACAGTGTGTAGGCCTTGACAGTTAGGAAATCTGCTTCAGTCAATGACGTGGTACTGTTGCAGGAGTGGCATGTTACATTTTAGGCACTAAGCTCAAAAAGGGCTCAAAATTGGAAGAAGATATGGAGATGATAATACATATGTAGCTGCAACACCAAACTGTATCCCCCGATTTTGTTATCATTCGCTTTTTTGAATTGACTCACGACTTAAATTTATTTGCAAGTAATAAAAAATGCAAATCGATGCCTTACAGCCGAAAAGGGATAAGCGCCATTTTTTGGAGAATGGACTTATATATATGGCCAGAATCGTCTTTTTTTTCTGCGTCGTTTGGTCTGGGTAAAATGTTTCTAAGTGGCACTTTATGTCGCTTAGACGGTAGTAATAATAGGGTCATGAGCTAAATTTATTCGCTGTAAACGACAGAAATTTTGAAGTTTTTTTTTTGGTTGTTGATCAAAGAATATTTGAAAACAAAATAACTTATGCTTTTTGGGCTCTCTGTAATTTTCAATCAATAGAACGTTAACCTAATTTTGCTGGAAGCAAACGTTCAGAAACATACGTTTATGATATTTTGCTTATAAATAATTATTTGTTAAATTCGGGTTAGTATTTTATGCCTGTTCCTTTATAAAATATATTGGTCGTTTATTGTAGTTAGACCACATTTTTGAGACTTTATTTGGCGTTTAGTATATTTTTCCCGTTTCTTAAATAGAAAGCAAAAAGGAGGTTATTACATATAGCCCCTGTAAATATTTAGAATTAGTTTGTCGCTTATCCTTTTTTTCCCTCCCAATAAATAAACGATTCCGGCGGTTAGATAAAAAGGTAGAACTAAAAGTTATCCTTATACCAGTCCATTCTCAACGTCTTTGTCGTTTACCTGTTCAATAATAATTTTCAAATGTTAGTTGTCAGTATCGTTCTATTGAAACTACGGGTCCAAGCGACAACAAGACGAAGGTTCGTCTTGTTGTCGCTTGGACCCGTAGTTAATAATAATTATGATAATTCTATAAAGAATAAGTTATAATTTTGTTACACTCCTATAGTTGATACTTTAAAATATTTTATGAATAAAACAAAGACTTTAGACAAACAATTGTGATATTAACAGTGTACTAATTTTAAAAATACTTGTTTAAACTTAAATGAACGTTGTAAACTTCAATTTCATAATTAACTAGCTTTCGCCCGCGACTTCGCTCGCGTGACATTCGGGGCAAACACATGTTTACTCATTAATCAATAGAAGTAATCGTGTAAAATTTAGGATAAAGTAGTCCAACTAATCTCGTTTTCCCATACAAACTTTGGACCTCCGTTTCACCCTCTTAGAGGTAAAATTTAAAAAATCTTTTTAAGTATTTCGTGTCCACTACGTTATATTTTCAAATCGATGCCATTGTCGTAAATCCCAGAAAACCATATAATCAACACCCATATTGATATTATAACATTTCAACCCCATTGCACCCCTACAGAGTTGTCACGTCGAGTATGTTGAAATAGTTGTTTTTTTCGTAATCCATATACCATAAAAACAATACCTATAACGATTTTCAGACTTTTTCACCACATTGGGGTGTAAGTGGTTTATCAAGATCTTTGAACCAAAGCCAACTTCACCTGCACGTGGTGCACCCTGCTGACTGACAAACGAAGCTCTGGCGAAAAGAGAGGTAGGGAGCGTAATTGTAAGCTACCCGACTGGGGAATGTACCTCCACCTCACAGAATACCGCAGCCAAATAACAATTCCTTTGAGGGTTGTTGTGTTCCTGCGAGTGAGTGAGGTCACCAGAAAGAAAGGAAGGAGATGCTGCGTTGGCAGCAGGGGTGGCGGCGCGCGAGCAATATTTTATGTTGCAAGCGTTAATATGGCTACGGTAACCGCTTCACATCAGGCGGGCCGTATGCTTGTCTGCCACCCGACGTAGTATAAAAAAAAAAAAAAACATTTTAGACATTTCAACGCGATCACACCCCAATAATAGTCACGTTACCGCCCTACGGTTACAATAAATAACAATAATAGGTAATTTCTGGGATAAAAACTATCTTAGGTATGTCCTTTCCCGGGACTCCAGGTATCTCTCAACCAAATTTCATCTAAATTGGTCCAGAGATTTAAGCGTGAAGAGGTAACAGACATTCTATCGCATTTATAATATTAGTATGGATTGGCGTTCCGAAAACCCGTAAATACTACACATATATTGATACTAGCGACCCGCCCCGGCTTCGCACGGGTGCAATGCTGATACTAAATGTACTACAGAAGGTCTTTGCGCTTTGTCCTATCCAGTCCTTCCCCAGTTATAGGCACACGCCGCCGGCTCCGCGGCCGGTACCGCCACAGCCGTTATGTCCCTGCATTTTAAATGTGTAATATCTTCTAAACTATTCATTTAAATTACATGCTGTGAAGGGCCATATTGATCTATATTAAATGCGCAATGTATTTAAGTTACTTAATTGGATAAGGATTAATTCTGTATTGCTTAAAATCGCTTCGTAAATAAGGCATTATTTCTTGTAAAAAGCAAAGGATAAAATAACGGTTATTGTGTGTTACCACTAAGAGATAGACATATACCATCGCGAACTTTTTTGTAGACCATTTTAAGGTGAACAATACTGTACTACATTATTTTGATCTATCTCGTTGGGTTCAGCCAGCGTTTGCAATGAAAGAGCAAAAAAATGTGTTTATTTACGACATCACATTAGAAACCTCTAAATTATCAGTGTTTTTCTACTATGTTATGCATATATTATACATATAAACTTTCCAGTTGAATCACTCTATCTGTTAAAAAAAACCGCATCATAATCCGTTGCGTAGTTTCAAAGATTTAAGCATACAAAGGGACATAGGGACAGAGAAAGCGACTTTGTTTTATACTATGTAGTGATATAGACATTTCAACCTCATCGCACCTCAATAGAAGATGATGGATACGTTAGCCACGTTGAATTTTAAAATCGTAGTTATTTTTGTAATCCAATAAAGCGACCCGATAAACCATACATGTGTGAAACATGTGTTTACTAATTTATCTATAGAAGTACTCGTGTAAAGTTTCGGATAAAATAGTCCAACTAATCTTGTTTCCCCATACAAACTTTGGACCCCCGTTTCACCCCCTTAGGGGATGAATTTTGAAAAATCTTTTCTTAGTGCACCCCTAGACATCATAAGGAACCTACGTGCCAAATTTGGAAGCTCTAGACCCAGCAGTTTGGGCTGTGCGTTGATATATATCATCAGTCACTCAGTTTCTTCTATTACATATTTCAACCCCATCGCATCCCCATAGGGATGATTTTATGTCACGTCGGCTATGTTACATCATAAAATAGTTGTTGTTTTCGTAATCAGCGACCTGATAAACCATAAAAACAATACCCATGATGATTTTCAGACTCATACAACCCTTTTTACCCTTTTAGGGGTTGAATTTTGAAAAATCCTGAATCACATATTTACTCATTTCTCAATAGAAGTACTCATGTAAAGTTTCGGATAAAATAGTCTAACTAATCTTGTTTCCCCATACAAGCTTTGGAACCTCGTTTCACCCCTTTAGGGGTAGAATTTTGAAAAATCCTGTCTTAGTGCACCCCTAGACGTCATAAGGAACCTACTTGCCAAATTTGGAATCTCTAGACCCAGCGGTTTGGGCTGTGCGTTGATATATAAGTCAGTTGCTTCTTTTATAGATTTAGATATATAAATGAAAATTGATTTCGACTAGATATTTCAATTGTCATAATTCTAAGTTGATTTGAGCTTGGGTACTTATGACCGTAATAAGAGCGTTTATTACAAACAATTGTTATTAAGTATTACCTATTATATTTTAGTATGTGGCATTCATTTCTGTGTCAATTAAAGACTGATTAGATTCATTTTTTTTTTCATTTTTAGTACCCCTAAGGCGAACCTGAAATCTTTTCTACTCGAAAAAATATTTTTTAAGAAGAAACACATCGAAAGAGTATTCCAATAAGCAAATTATTCCTATTAAAAAAATCTACTTATACAATTTCGCATTCAGTAAATTTTCATTTGATAGCTGGTTATACTATATTTCCTCAATTTTATTTTCAATAATCACACACTTGTGCTATTTTAGTTCAATTATAATGAAACATGAGGTGTATATCATTTTTGCTGGAAGCGAATAATTCTTGTATTTTCATTTACGACATTTTGCCTGTTTGTGAAATGAGATCATTTACCATTTACCGACAGTAAATAGGGGTTGCAAGTTGAATTAAAAAAGAATAACACTGTAATTCAATAGATAGTATGTTAAATACAACATAAACACATTTCCAACCTCTCGGGAACTAAACTATAGCTTTTATGAATTTTTTTCATAAAATTTTAACTTTAAATCACTCTCCTGTAAAGTTTGAAATATGCCGCTTATCCCTTTTCGGCTGTAAGGCATCGATTTCGATGCCTTACAGCCGAAAGTTATATAACTACACCTCACGTTTCATTATAATTGAACTAAAATAGCACAAGTGTGAGATTATTGAAAATAAAATTCTTTTCAAGTCTTTGTTTTATTCATAAAATATTTTAAAGTATCAACTATAGGAGTGTAACAAAAATAACACTTATTCTATAGGATTATCATAATTGAAATATCTAGTCCAGATCAATTTTCATTTCGGGTATCTATTAATTATAAAATTTAAGCTTACAACGTCAACAAATAAACAAGTATTCTTAAGATTAGTAGTGATAATATCACAATTGTTTGTCTCAAGTCTTTGTTTTATTCATAATTTTGTAACGCGTGAATTTTTAATTGGGCACTTATTTCAGGCTTAAATACATATTACATTGTTTTGGGAATGTGTAAACATTTCTTGTTTACGAAGAGAGATGTTGACATTTCGTTTGACAGTTTGCTGTTCCGACAGCTGATCTAATTTTTGCTTTTGCAGAATTGCGGACCCTGGAAGGCCCGCACTTGTTGATAGTCGGCTCGAAAGTTTTGTTTCTCATTCGTAGATTTAGATATTCGTTAATCATTTTTTTTTAAAGGGATATTGGAGTTGCTGAGAGGAATTGACGCGCGAGTTGGATTCTCTCTGGAAAGGAAGCCATTTGGGAGATTTTCGTTTGCGAATGGAATAATCTTGTACAATTGTTCTAATCTTAATTTTAAAGTAGTTTTGATTTTTCTAATCGTGTTTGTTAGCTGTCGTGTTTTGTGATGGAAGGCAAGAAGCCTGGAGAGTTCCATTCGTGAATGGAGTGCGTGATTCGGCTTCCGAATTCAGGTTGAGATGGTCGCTTCTGTTAGTTTCAGTAATATGTGATTTGTTGAAGGTGGTTGCCAACAGTTTACGAAAAGAAGCGTTGTCGTTGACTTGACATTGTCGTTGACGTATTGTCGATGGCGGAAGCGTACCATAGTTTTATTGAAATTCTAAAAAATAATTTTGTTATTGTTAAAAGGAGGTATCTTTAATGTTCTGGAAGATTCCATATACATTTTGGGAGTGGGGATTGGTGGCAATGACAAAACGGGTCCGCGCGCTCGGGGCGGCCTTTTTCTGTCGTTGGGAGCCCCTAGTAACAAGACCCCAGACTCGCTGAACGTCGGCAGGACACGTCGAAGACTGTGATTCCAGGCACCCGGTAAGCACGATTCGCAAGCAGTTAGGGCGTCGTCTTCTTGGTATAGTCGTGTTACCGAAGCGGTGTTGTTGCAGAATTCGACGTCAGCCCGAAGCGCCTGACGAATCAGCCCGCCCGGGACGGTCCACATAACCTCGTTCGACAGAACCGGTGAGTTGGTATCTGCGAATAGGCGTGGGGCGAGAAACCAGTGGCCGTACTGTTTGTGAATTGTGAAAATGGTGAATTTCAGTGGACTACGTCACTCCGGGTTCGACGTGCATATCCTGTCGCGTTCCCCTTGACGGTGCTCCTCGCGCATCCTGCAGCGCGGCGTATCAACGCGCTTTCTGCGGCGCCATTCGGCCGCGCTATTCCCCAGGCCGTGGATCGAACCTCCAGTCGGTATGTAAATTTTGTTAATTGCTTAGGGCAGTGTTAGATTAGGCGCACAAGTGATTCCCTGTGCTAATGGCGGACCTATTGTCCACAGGGAGTTTTTTTAATATACCCTCTTCACTCCGGTCGTGAGACTGACTGCGCAGTGGTGACGTGGCACGCAGTCCGAGCCACTCCGACACTCGGGTCAGCTTGATACAGCGGCTTCAAGACCGTATCGCTCGCATACAGCTAAGTGGTGTTACCGATCGAGCAATTTATGTGGACTTTTGCCGTAATAGTGAATTTCTGTACCAAACCATCTATATTATGATCGCAATAAGAATGTAGGCTTTCTGACTCCTCGCCCTGAGAAACTAAATTGTAACTTGCTCTGCCGCTGCTTTTAATTACTGTATTTTTGACCTGGCATAAACAGGTCTGGCGCCCATTAGATATTTTGTTAACTGAAAATTGTAAAATTAGCTTTTAATATATATGAAATGTGAATTTGTATGTGGGAGACAATGGAGATGTTTTGAACCATAGGAATAAACTCTGTCTGGCGATTTGTAACTTTCATTTACTTCCCACCCTCAGAATTGTGTACTAAACTTATACTGAGAGAGCGCTTACCATAAGCGGGTCTCTTACCTTAATGTTACTTATACTTCAAATTTCAGGTTTCAGTACTATTACTTTACTTACTCTCTCTCTACCTTTATTTTCATTCCACTCTTCAATTTATCTACTTACTTTTCCTTTTCAACCAACTTCAATTTTTAAACATTACAATTTAAATATTTTAAAGTATCAACTATAGGATTGTAACAAAAATATCACTTATTCTATATCAACATCTTCGATATCAGACTCAGGGAGATTATCCTTGACATTGTTGGAACTTGTAAGGCTGTTATACTTATTCGTTATGAAAAAAATGAGGAATCACTTTATCACGACAAAGTTTAAGTAAATCATCGAGTTTCGCCTTAGATACCGTAGCCTATAAATGCATGCAACTTGGCAGGATGCACCACGTGCAGGTGAGGTTGGCTTTGACTCTATAGATGACATTGAGCCCTTTACTTGGCAACTAGCGTCTGTAGGCTACGGTCTAACCATCTCATACGATACGGGTCGTATGTTTGTTTGCCTTCCAAGTAGTATAAAAAACTAACTTGGTAAGTAGGTATCTATTACTTGGTAAATACTCTGTAAATAATTATAAAACATGTACAGTACAAATGCGTAACACTAAAAATCGACTTAAAAAAAACAGTGTAACTAGGTATATCTCGTTTATTTTAACTACACCTATAAAAATGGCAAATTAAATCTAGTATGGTTTCACGGAGACCCAATGACGATTCGGGAATGTGTCTATCGATGTAAATATACTCGCGTAATGTTGAAATATGTTGTGTTTAAGTTATTAGTATTCTTACCTTATCCGATTCGGGAATGTCAAAATTTAATGTTCTTCGCAAATTAAAGTTTATATTCGAACTGTGTAAAGCTTTTCTTAAGATATCCCTTGTCCGATTTCGACCAGCCATGTTGCTAACCTGAAATATAATAAGTTACAATAGCAATATCTGTATGTAAAGTTGTAGTTACGTGAGAACAAGTAATAACTTTTCAAAAAATATTTATCTGGCAAGTTGACCAAGACAACTATTTAAATAATAATAAAGTAATAACATTTTTAAGTATCTAGCTTTTTCAACAACTCACACAACAAAAGTAAAAAAATCTATGAAGTTTGACTTACCTAACGAATCGATCACAAAACATGCCAAAAACCTTGACCCGCTGTCGCCTGGCAACTGAGGTTCGTCTTGTTGACGCTTGGACGCGTAGTTTCAATAGAACAATACCGACAACTGACATTTGAAAATTGTTATTGAACAGGTAAACGACAAATACGTTGAGAATGGACTGGTATAAGGATAACTTTTAGTTCTACCTTTTTATCTAACCGCCGGAATCGTTTAATTATCGGGAGGGTAAAAAAGGATCAGTGACAAACTAATTCTAAATATTTACAGGGGCTATATGTAATAACCTTTTGCTTTCTATTTATGAACCGGGAAAAATATACTAAACGCCAAATAAAGTCTTAAAAATGTGGCCTAAGTACAATAAACGACCAATATATTTTATGTATAAAGGAACAGGCATAAAATACTAACGCGAATTTAACAAATATCTAATTATAAGCAAAATAACATAAACGCATTTTTCTGAATGTTTATTTCCAGCAAAAATAGGTTAACGTTGTAATGATTGAATATTACAGGGAGCCCAAAAAACATTAAGTTCTTTCTTTTCAAATATTTTTTATCAACAACCAAAAAAAAAAAAAACTTCAAAATTTCTGTCGTTTACAGCGAATAAATTTGGCTCATGTCTCTATACTATTTTTATATTACTACCGCCTAAGCGACATAAAGTGTCACTTAGAAACATGTAACCCAGACTAAACGACGCAGAAAAAATGACGATTCTGGCCATATATATAAGTCCATTCTCCAAAAAAATGGCGCTTATCCCTTTTCGGCTGTAAGGCATCGAAATGCATTGCAAGTTTTCAAAAAAAAATCTACATAATCTGTGAACGCGGCGCGTCGCACATGCACCCCACACAAGCTCGATCGGCAAATGGATTTATAAAGGGTATCATTTAAGCTATCACCACCAATTTAATTAGTTTTGTGTTTCTTAACTAATAGGGTTTGCCCGCAAAATAATAGATTTGTCACCAAAATGTAGTCACCAAACAATATAAAATCGATTCCACAATAAATCACCTAAAATCATGGAGATATAGGGTCTAGTACCAAATAAATGTTTTTGTATGTATTATATTGTCAATTGTTAATAATTAAGCTTACTTGGCACCACATCATTCATCATCTAGGTTGACGGAGCTCCGCTTCGCGGAGCTCCTATTTCCGATGACAGGACAGAAGAAAACCCTAACCTAACCAAAAATCAACTCAAATCTAACCAAAACATGATTTATTACATTGACCAAGTATTGGTAAGACTCGTCAGTGAATATGACGCCAATTTGACTTCGCCCCTATTAGCCATTTTTTCATTAAATTAAGGAGCTGATCTATTTATTTGGTGACAGATCTATTATTTTGATGATCAAACGAATTAAATGATTCTAATAGTTTGTTAAGCTGATGATTTATATTTAGAGACAGTTTTGATTAAAATGATGACTAATATATTTCTTGGGGATAGATATTATTATTAGGGTACTGCAGATTAGTGATACATCTAAATTTAGGTGACAGAAAATATTGTTCCCATTTATAAATAAATAAGAAATAAAGCTGTTAAATGAACTTAATCGTTTTATTTAAAATATTATTATCATCTATTTCATGAGATTAGATAAAGTAGTGTATGAAACTGCACATAATTAGGTCTTAAATTACTCGTGTGACGCTATTATCACATTCGTATTTTAAGAACCCGTATTATGCAACAGTTTCATAAACTACTAAAAAAAGTTAATAGTTGGGAAATAATATCCAGTTTCCAAAATATATCACATATAAGTACTAAGTAATACAAAATAGAAGGAGTTCGTGGTAGTAGGTTAAGTTTCGCGAATTTTCCAGGAAATTTTCCTGGTATTTTCCATTCTCGACGCTCACATGTTGTGGGGCTCTATTGAGAGAGACACGCAATAGGTTAAGAGATAGAATTACTTATTCATGTTTATGTTTTACCACTTTACGGAATCTATGACCCTGTAGATATATGAGCCAGTAGGTATCTCCATACCAATTTCCGACGTAATTTATAAATTTACTAACTTCCGACCGCGACTTCACTCGCATAAACACATTACTATAAAAAAAAGATTTGTCAATCCAGGTGGCTTACTACGAATTGAAAATTCGATGTTTCGGGTAACAGTTCAGAAATTTTCAAATACGAAAATTTTGCTGTCAAAATTTTTACTGTTAGAAATTCAAAATTTTTGAATTTGAATTTAGAATTTTAGCTGTCTACTTTTGAAAAAATTTTGAAGTTTAGGACACTTATTATCAATTAATAAACTTAACTTAAATTAATAAAAATGTTATATTGTATATATCGTCGTCAACTTATTTATCCCACTGCAGGGATACGGGCCTCCACTTTAATCGAAGGGATTTAGAACATACTCCACCACGCTGCTCGACTGCGGGTTGGTGGAGGCCAGTGTTTTCAAGCCGCCTAAAGACCACTGACTTAGCTTAACATTGTCATCTAATGACAACAGCCGGGACCAATGGCTTAACGTGCCCTGTGAAGCGAAGAGATGAATAAACCAATCCATGGACAGGCTGATGTCAATATTGCTTAACTTGCGTTTTCGATTACACTGACATTCGCAACGACGCCATCGAGCTCCAATATATATATTGTATATATGTTAAAATATATTAGGAAAACTCCGAACGTTCGACTGATACTTCTAGTATACATTTCGGAGCAGGCCCTCGCGTTACGAACTACCTATCTCAGGACTAAATTTTAATCATATCATGATCTGATACGTTTTTGTGTGATAAAGAAACAAGCTTCCAAACAACATAAAGTTAACATACAAACTTTTAAATGTATAATATTGTGTTTATCTTTTTTAACCTTCCTATGCCCGCGCGTTCGTCTGTGAAACCGGCAGAACACTTATATGAAGTTATTTCTTTTCTCTGGAGCATTGAGGACTCCTTTTTTTTGCTAGCTACCGAATTAGTTGCTAGCTTCATATTAGTGCCTGTAGCGCGGTCGTAGGCGACCTACGTCTAGTAGTATTTAGCGCCAATCGGTTGTTTTTGTTTGGAACACGCGGTTATGGCGTGCTGTGATTGCTATGGTAAAAGGATGTCATTTTTTATTTTTTAACATATGTTTTTTATATTTTAGAAGTTTATTTTTGTTTCAGTAAAGTAAAAATATAATTTATGTTCTGTACTACAAGTACTGAGAAAAAAACTGGAATTTCGAAGGCTGTGTTGCAAGTCTGATTACTGATAAAGTAATATATAAATAAGTTACTAAATGGTATTTTCTATTTTATGTACACCTTGTACTTAAAATATATATATTACACATATAGCGTTTCTTAATAAACTTTCACAAAACAAGGTTCGGAAATCTCGGTCTGTAAGACCGTGCGTGAGTATAGGTGTTATAAAAATTGACGCGGGTACAGGAAGGTTAAGAAAAGGTTTTATTAATCTCACATATGCCAGCCCTATCGTATCTTAAACTAAGATTAGGGATGAAATGCGGTAATCAGCTCATAGTCCAATAATGCCCGCATCGATGTGGAATTAATCAGTACTACCTACTGACGATGTCGTATTAACCTCAACGCTACTCAACCTGGTCCTCAACTAACTCAGACTGGGTCAATCAGACATCGTTGATTTTAATTTTTAATTTATTTATCAGCGAGTCCGTCTTCTGTATATGACACACTCCATCAACAAATATTGGACATATTCTACGACTCTACACTCCTCTCTAAGTGAATCAATTTTGTTGGGGGAATTCAAACTTTCTTTATATAGATAGTGTTTTTATACCACTAAAGTCGCAAACAAGCATACGGCCTGCCTGATGGAAAGCAGTTACCGAAGGATACGGTAGTTTCCTGAACGCAGCTTTAATGCAGTTGAATAGCAATTCTTTCCATTCCTACATTATCTAATCACGATAGTCGAAGAGGCTTTTATTGATATCAAATTCCTTGTTCTAACGATCGTCGATCAAAATATATTTATGATACTTAATTGGGTAGCAATATTAGCCATACTGGCAAAAACCATTTAAATCAGCTTGGAATTGCATGTTGATAGCACTTATAACTTTAGAATTGTATATTGGTTGAAGTGGCTGCGTATGTGAGTACTTCGACTTTGGATGCTCTGGAGTTAAGGTATCTACTGTGTTTGGTATGTAACTTCCTTAGAAGAAAAATAATAATTAAATAAATTTAAAAAATAAATATTCCAGGACAAATTACGCACCGCCATCTAGTCCCAAACTAAGCAAATCATGTACTATGGGTACTACTGGGGATAACTGATAAATATACATAATTAAATACATTTTGGTTTAATACAAACAAATAAAATAACAAAGACAAACAGAGATGTACATGCACACAAATGTTTGTTTTGTGCGGGGATCGAACCCGCGACCTCGGATTCAAAATAGCCATTGCTAACCTAATTAATTGCTAAATATAAAATGATCGGCTGCGCAATTAAACATTAACTAGTATGTACACCTAGATATGTCTGTACATTTTTGACGACATTCAATATATAGTTATGTAGCTATCATAAATAGAATAAGTAAATCGTAAAACCGGCATGCGAACACTTGTAAAAAGATATTTTTATTAACTGCATGCTGTCACAGAAAACGAAATTCCCGCAACAACATCCCCTTTGAAATCTCAACCCCCACAATCTCGATGCACGCTAGAGAGGGATAAAGACAAACTTGCGTGTCCATCGTATAATGAACCCTGGTGAATGCCATACTCTTCTGTATTGTGTTTGTTTGGCACTAGTTGGAACTATTAACGCAGCTCAAAGTGTGTTGGCCCCGATCGCATTTCCACCAGTCACCGGGACGCGACTAGACGGCGCCAGAGATCCTGTGATTCACATTCCCGAATCACAAAACAGCTGTTATACTATTTTCTTGCTGACTCAGCGTAATGCATCATTAATATAGACATTAAAATCTTTATTATTATCTCCAAAGTTTAGCTTCCGTCATAGCATGACTTTGTAATGAAAGGTTTTAATTTTTTATAATATCTTACAAAGAATTGAGCAGTCTATAGAGAATAACGATTACTTGAAAATTTGAAATGTAAGTTTCAGTATCTCTGTGACACCCATGATCGCGAACTCCGGTCTAATAATTTTCTTGTACTCTATACTCCACTTTTTCGTTCTGGCTTCATGTTGCAAGCATCACGTCTCTGGAACACGGTATCTGATTCCATCAGAGAATCTTCTTCAGAATTCAGATTTCAGATTTTTATTGCAAGTCACGAGTTATTAAAGATGTTACATACAATATTATGGTACAAGTGACGCCCAGTATGGGCACAACAAACATGAGAGGCATCTAGATACCGTTTTACTTAGAGAGAAAAAGTACAAAGTGCAATAGATATAGTCTTAATATCCATTGCACCCCCCACCTCAAGTACTTTATAGACTTTGTAGAGAAGTCAAAGTATTGTGCTCACTAGGTCTGTCATCAAAGAATTCTGACATATTTATTCTAGTAAATTCCCTTATAAAAATAATGTTCAAGCTTTTTTATTTGAGAATTTATCCAAGCAATAATCGTCATTGTCCTATTTACTGCTTTTCCTTTGCGTTTCCATATATGATTATGTATATGTGTATAACTATGTATATGTGTATAATTGTGTCTATGTGTATAATTATTATATGTCTATGTATCATATATATATTTTTGTTTTCATCAGTATTTATTCTCTGTATGTTCATTACTGTTATTTTGTGTACCGTATTTGAGTTTTATCTGATTTTTCCAAAAATTGACTGCCTTTTGTACCCTTATTCTATAATCAATAAAGTTTAAATAAATAAATAAATAAATGAGTATGAAGAATATATAAATTACAATTTAGTTTATAATAACAAAATACAAACTAAACTAAAGTAAATAAAAATTATAAATGATATTACTAATACCTAATATTACATAAAAATAAAACTAATAAAAAAAACTTATATGTTCCTCAAAAATATCGGCCCCAGGCGGCAGGGATGCAAGAACACTGGCTGCGTTTCCGCGCTGAATCGCATTGCTGACTTTTTGAGCAAATATTACTATACATATTTACAATGTTAAATTATTTTATGAAATGCTTAAAAGATACTTGCAGATATGGGTCTTTTTTTTATAATATTATTAATAAAAATGTGTCTAAGTGCCCACAAGCGTCTAATAACAGATGAATAATTTCATTTCTTCATGAAAAACCTAAAAGGATTTATACAAGTCGGCAACGTGTGAGTGATATGTCTCAAGTGTCCACAGATTACGATGATTACATACCATCAAGTCGTATGCTTATTTGTCAGCCTAGTAGTATGAAAAATCATTACTTGATCATAATATGTTACTAATTACTATATCACTACATAGTATAAAACAAAGTCGCTTTCTCTGTCCCTATGTCCCCATGTATGCTTAAATCTTTGAAACTACGCAACGGATTATGATGCGGTTTTTTTTAATAGATAGAGTGATTCAACTGGAAAGTTTATATGTATAATATATGCATAACATAGTAGAAAAACACTGATAATTTAGAGGTTTCTAATGTGATGTCGTAAATAAACACATTTTTTTGCTCTTTCATTGCAAACGCTGGCTGAACCCAACTAGATAGATCAAAATAATGTAGTACAGTATTGTTCACCTTAAAATGGTCTACAAAAAAGTTCGCGATGGTATATGTCTATCTCTTAGTGGTAACACACAATAACCGTTATTTTATCCTTTGCTTTTTACAAGAAATAATGCCTTATTTACGAAGCGATTTTAAGCAATACAGAATTAATCCTTATCCAATTAAGTACCTTAAATACATTGCGCATTTAATATAGATCAATATGGCCCTTCACAGCATGTAATTTAAATGAATAATTTAGAAGATATTACACATTTAAAATGCAGGGACATAACGGCTGTGGCGGTACCGGCCGCGGAGCCGGCGGCGTGTGCCTATAACTGGGGAAGGACTGGATAGGACAAAGCGCAAAGACCTTCTGTAGTACATTTAGTATCAGCATTGCACCCCTGCGAAGCCGGGGCGGGTCGCTAGTCTATATATATAAAAGAAAGTCGTGTTTGTTACAACACTTATAACTCGAGAACGGCTGGACCGATTGCCATGGTTTTTGATTTGTTGGATTTGTTTCCGTCCCGAATAGCAGAATAACTCTTAAAAACATTGGAAAATTCTCGAAAAAATAAAATAAAAGAAAAAACATTTTTCCATACAAAATGTTCGTGGTTGTCGTAGAAATGTGACGTTGTTGTACGTGCGTACGCCAAATGTATGCATGCGTTCAGAAATGTATATTAAGCTCATTATAGAACAAATGTCATAGATTAAAAACAAATGTTAACTCTATTGGTCTCATTTTTACGTCTTGAAAGTTGGCTGTGATTTGTTTTGAAAACAGTTTTGTGGATTTAAATATTTATTGCAAAGAGAATGTAACCACTACGTTTTAAGAGACGGATGTGCCATACAAATAGCGTAATTCTAATATGTATGAAATGGAAGCGAAAAGAATCAGAATTTGTACCAAATTCGCTTCCGATTCATAGAGTCGTTTTTTTACTTTGAGTTGCGCCAGGCTGATTTATTGGTTCTAAAATATTTATGCGTGCGTTCAGAAATTTAAATCAAGCTCCATAAATCTATATGATATAAAAAGAATGTCGTGTCTTGGTCGGGGAAGTATTAAAAACATTGAAAAATTGACAAAAGAATTAAATAAAAGAAAAAACGTTTTCCCATACAAATAGTGCCAGTTAAAAAGGATTGGAATATTTATTGATTGTTATGTAAATGTCAAATCGATTGGTCTCACTTTTACGTCGCGAATGTTGTCTGTGATTTGTTTTGTGGATTGAAATATTTATTGTTGTCAATTGGTACTTTTTTTGTGACTTTGTAAAGTACTGAACTTATTATTTACCCACTGCTGGGATACGGGTCTTCCCTCAACCGAAGATGTTTAGAGCATACTCCAACACACTGCTCAACTACGGGTTGGGCCACTAACTTGGCTTAAGGACTGCCATCTAATGATAAACACCAGGACCGACGGCTTAACGTGCCTTCCGAAGCACGGACGAGCTCGAGATAACATAAACTCATCCATGAACAGGCTACGGTTGACGTTGCTTAACTTGCGTGTACAATTAGACTGACACGTGCCTCACGCCATCGTGCTTCTCTATTATTTTCTATTATTCATTGTATTAATTTCAAGAAATCATAAATTTTGTTCATATATATATGTACCTACATCACGACATTCATTGACTGTTAGGCGGTACGAAGTTCGCCGGGACAGCTAGTATTCATATATTTTCTCTATACGCGACTGATGATAAAGTATGCGGCCTACAAGCAGATATACGGTTGGGCGTGTCAGTCTAATCGAACACGCAAGTTAAGCAACTTCGGCCGCAACCTGTCTATGGATGGGTTTATTTATCTCAAAGTCCTTCGTGCTTCGGAAAGCACGTTAAGCCGTCGGTCCCGGCTGTTATTATTAGACAGTCGTTAAGCCTAGTTAAGCCTAAAAAACTCAATCCTAAAATAAACCCATCCAATAAGCAGGCTACGGCCGATATTGCTTAACTTGCGCGATATATGTATTCAACCAAACCTAATTCAAGAATAAATATAACTCCCTTGAGTAATTAGTATTCAAACTAATGGAGCTGGTCTGACCTATGCCAAATCAATACCCTAGTTCGAATTTGTGATAGATTTTATATTTAGCATTTAATAAAGCTATATGGAGCTTATGAGGTATGCCCCAAAATATAATAAATAAGTCATCTTGATAGATATGATATGTATGATATGATATGACACGATACGATATGATACGATACGATATGCGATAATATATTTATTATTTTACTCATGTTAAATTTCTCTTGTAGGCTTAACATCTGTACTGGGAAATATCCTGCGTTACAGATGTTATTTTTTTTATAAATTTAACAATATGTAGTAAAGAGTTACATGTATAGCGCATTGGTTAAATCAATCTTCTTCACTAAGCAAAATACATGATAGACTATTAATTTGAAAAACAAAATGTATAGATATACATAATGATAAAATTCATGTAGGTTATATTATGATTAAAAATTATATTATATTATTATTAAAGAAGGTTTAGATATGCGTATAGACGAAGATACAAAGGGACAACGACAACAACCCTTCAACAAGAACAGAAACAAGAAAAACACGAAACAAGAAAAGAACAACGGACCCTTCGTTGTCCGTTTCTTCGTCTATAGGTACGTATGTCTGTCGACCTATCAAGAATCTTTTTCTCAGGAAGGTACCAAGTTAAAATTAATATGAAATGCTTTTTTATACTACGTTGGATGACAAACAAGCATTTGGCCCGTCTAATGTGAAGTAATAATTATGGTAGCTTCTTGACGCTTGCAGTTGCAACATAATAGTATCGCTCGCGCGAAGCCACTACCCCCACAGGCACCACAGCAGCTTGTAATTAGGCAACCCTACCTCTCTTTTTGCCTGAACGTCAGCAGGGTATAAACTTATTTAGACCTATATTCTCTCAGGTCTCGGTCGTTCAGACCCGTCGTCCGTGTCGTATATATTCTTTGTTTTAAAATGTTCCAGTCATTTTTGGGAAAATATCATGCGTAACGAGTGAAAACGACATGTAGGCATATAAATGTCGCGGGCAACGGTACTTTACCCGCGACTACAGACCACATAAGCAACGCGGCGGATGGCGGGTCACAATGACCATGTACAATCCATGAAAAATCTAACGTCCACAGACGCGTTATTTGTTGAATGCACGAAGTCGTCAATCACCCCACACTAAAGTGGTTAGAAGTCGATCACCCCGTTGCGCAATTTTTAACTGGGCATGGCAATTTTAAGGCTAAACTCTTTTCGTTTAATCTAGTGCCATCAATCTTATGGGAATGTTCTACTGCAAAACACAAATTTGATCAAACAGCACACATGTTCTCCGGGAGTGTGATATTGGGTGATGGGAGCGGGACGAAATGTTGAATTCCTTGCATGTCTATATTACTATTCTGATTTCGCAGCAACAAGGGAGAATTACCAAACGTTCAGACAATTAGGCAATTAATTTTATTGGGATCGATGTGTATGAAGAAATCAGTGGGATCTGAAGGCCAATTCTCGTAATTTTTCTACGAACGCAGATTGAAAGTTGACCGAATCGAGATTGAATTGTGAATTGACTAAAATTATATACTTGATTTCATTAATTAATTATTATCAATCAATCTTGTTGTTGGCAAAGTAACATTCTTAGTTTGCTTAATTTTTACTCATATTTCGATATAATCAAGCTTAAATTTAATTTTGAAGTTACATATTGTGTTACGAGAAATGTGACATTTGTGAGATCGAGACTGGATCGAAACTGAATTTTGACTATATTTTAATTACGAGAATTGCCCCTCTGATATAAAGTGATTAAATTCGTTGTGAGTTCATTCACGCAGATCACGCACGCATCAAGGCAGAAGTAGATCATTGCCTTTTTGGTGGTCGTCGCTGTTAATCCTGGCTACACAGGAAACGCAGTGGTGAGAATGTGTGGTAGACCCCCGTCCCGTTAAGAGCGACACCGAGTAAGTATTTTTTTTTTCTTTATTCATGTTACAATAAGCCTTACGAGATTCAAAAAGATAATTAATTGATCAGCTCAAGTTTTGAAATTTTAAAACTAATGCTCCATCTCTATGCAGCCCCTGGAATGTCTCTAAAGATTCCCTTTAGTATAATTTTTGATTAACGATATTAGATACCACAGTACTGCGAGATATTTTCTGGGGTGCTTCGGCTACCCCTAGCAAATTCCAACACCCTCGTGCGCCGTCGCAATGCGGGCAGCTAGGAGGGTGGAATGGAACGTAAGCCGACTTATAAATTGCTTTAATTTAATATATCGCCGCTGCTAAGTCCCGGTATCCCACATTGGCAATGTTTTTCTCTTTAAAGTACCAGAGATAAATTACTTTTAGAGCCTAAATTTTATCTTGTTACATAGAAAATCTACACTAATATGAACAGGAAGACCCTAACACACAACAGGAAGACAGTAAGGTTGACTTAAGATCTCTACCAATCTCTATTGGGGATAAGTCCGCCTATGTATATTACTCTATTTTTTTTTCATTGTATTATATATAAATAAATAAATATTGTCAGACTAATTACACAGTGCCATCCAGCCCCAAAGTAAGCGAAGCTTGTGTTATGGGTACTAGACAACTGATAAACATACGTAAATAGTTTTTTTTTTTTTGGAAATACATACCTTTGATACATAGAAAACACCCAGACTAAGACAAACAGACATGTTCATGCACACAAATGTTTGTCCTATGTGGAGATCGAACCCACGAGCGTTGGTGTAGAAGCCGCGTCATTGACCGCTACGCCACCTAGCTCGTCATATTTATTATATTTAAATAGTTGATTCCGGCCAACTTGCCAGCATATTATAAATGTTTAAAAATATTAAAAATCCAATTCCCCGCCTAAGTCGGATGGGTGGCGGGTGGGTGAATTTTTCAATTTTCAAAATATTTACCTATAATGTATACTTTTCTAAGATACAATTATTTCTAAGAAATTAAATTAAAAACTAAATTAAAAATAAAAATAAAACTACATATTATCTAAAAAAGGCCCCCGTGGCATTGTACCGAAGATGCTGGGAGTGTTTCCTCGTTGTATGGCAATACTAATGCGTTGTGCGAGAAAGCCGCCAGCTCTTCGGTCACCAGTGGTCTCGACCAGGCGCTTGGAGAGCTCATTCATTAATTTAAGCGCATTAGGACCCCACGAACCCAGGTTCTCGACTCCGAACGGCACAAAAGTGTATTCCGAACCGAGACCGCGATATTTCGAAATTTTTCTTTTCTCGGCCGCCTCCGCCGCAGCGCCTGCTTTCTGTGTAGTTCCTTGGAGATGAGACGGGGCCAACGTATCGGCGCAAGTAGCGTCCCAAACCAAAGCCCGTCCCATGCTCCACGGAATCAGGGTCATTCCGTCCTGTCTCTTACCATCGTCTCTTGAAATACCGTTTGGTTCAAGTAATGCAGGTACATTGACGGTGGCAAGAGAGCGGCGGATTATGTCATTGACGGCGGCGTGCCTCGAAAAGCGTCCTGCGCTTAGCTGACAGGAAAGTCAGTGGTGTCCTAACTGGTCGACATCCTTGCCACAAGGGCATTTGTGTGAGGCACAGACCGGCACTCCCAGTCTCAGGCTGACTGCCAGCCTCAAGGTATCAGGTTCCAGAAAAGTACCATTGTTAGCACAAGGATAGGCATGAAGCCAATACCCGGATTCTTTTCTCCCTGCGGCCAACAGTCTGGCGCGAGCTGAACCCGAGCTGGAGTCTAAGAGCGCTGAACTTTTAATTTTACAGATAAAATCATCCCAGCTCCTTTGGGATTTTGTCAGAAAGGGTAAATTTTGACCCGGACAAGCCATTTGCCAGGCATTCCGAGCATCGTTCAAGCCCGCCATCTCATAGTTAGAAGAGCAGGTCTTCAGAATTTTACCTACGAGATCGGCCGTGCTATGGACAGATGATAGGAACGCCGGTAGAGCCACGCTGGAAATTTTGCGAATCCCTAGCCCACCATATCTGATGGGAACCTATAATGTATTAAAATCTTACAAACAAACAAATCCTTTTGCGTTTAGGAACGTCATAATATACTTTTTTATATGTTTGCATGTATGCTTGCGTCATGCATGATAACTCTTTAAGCGCTGGTCAGGTTTTAATAATTTTTAAT
Organism: Hypsopygia costalis; assembly: GCA_937001555.2. NCBI lineage: Eukaryota > Metazoa > Arthropoda > Insecta > Lepidoptera > Pyralidae > Hypsopygia > Hypsopygia costalis. The sequence goes on along the minus strand of OW443338.2, from coordinate 20,520,250 downwards.
ATTTTTTGGGGTGTAAGTGGTTCATCAACATCTTTGAACAAAAGCCAATTTCACCTGCACGCGGTGCACCCTGCTGACTGACAAACGAAGCCCAGGCGAAAAGAGAAGTAGGGAGCGTAATTGTAAGCTACCCGACTGGTGAATGTACCTCCACCTCACAGAATACCGCAGCCAAATAACGGTTCTCTTGAGGGCTGTTGTGTTCCTGTGAGTGAGTGAGGTCACCAGAAAGGAAGGAGATGCTGCGGTGGCAGCGGGGGTGGCGGCGCGCGCATATTTTATGTTGCGAACGTTAATATGGCTATGGTAACCGCTCCACATCAGGCGGGCCGTATGCTTGTCTGCCACCCGACGTATTATAAAAAAATAAAAATAAAAAGTGGTAAGCTTGGAATATTCGGAACGGTAAATATAATTTTATTATTCGTTGGACAACTATATTGGTTTTGTACCTTTTAGGTCTCGGCGGTAATGCATTAATGTAATGTACTGCACTGTAATTAATTCAACGTAGTTAACTGCTGGCAGAAGCAAGCAAAGTAGTATACATCAAATTACCTGCAAATTTGATGTTCTTTTTTTATACGACCTAGTGTGACAGACAAAGATACGGCCTGCCTGATCGGAAGCGGTTACCATAGCCATATTAACAGTCGCAGCATGAAATATCGCTCGCGCGCCGCTACCCCAGCTGCTAAGACAGCAACTACTTCCTTTCTGGCGTCCTCACTCACTCGGAGGAACAACCGTCAAGGGAATTGTTATTTGGCTTACAAATACGCTGTACCCTACCTCTTCTAGACCAGAGCCTCTTTCGCTAGTCAGCAAGGTGCACCATGTGCAGATGAGGTTGGCTTTGGCTCTAAAGATCTTGGTGAACCACTTACATCCCAAAATGACTTTCGTAAAACAACATCTGAATCTAATTCTCATCAAATTAACTATATTCCAAGTCGGTCTACAAATTAGTCTGCGTGTAAATCTGTTCACTCAATTGCCTGTCTCATAGCAAGGTGAGATCATCTTATGCTGGTAGTGTAACTATCTACACGCGATTGACCGTACATAACATACGTCCGAATAATAAAGATTTTATGGTATGTTGATATTCCTTGTTGATAATACAAATTGCTTTTATGCCTGATCGAGATTAGGTACCCAACATTACACAGGCCTAAGTCAACAGATTATACTCAAGAGGAAACTGATTGCTGGAACTGTCTGATAACACGACGTGACGACACGACGAGGTGGAGCCGAGACAACGAGAACTTCTGCAGTATATATGTTATAGTCAATACTTGAAATTTATGCGCTTCTAAGTTTGACTATACATAAACCTCAACTTCACTACAATGTTGCTTAGCTAACACTCAAAACACCAATGCGTATACAAATTCATTCACAGTAAGGTCTTCTTTTTTATGCTACGTCGGGTGGCAGACAAGCATACGGCCCGCCTGATGTGAAGCGGTTACCGTAGCTATATTAACGCTCGCAACATTAAGTATCGCTCGCGCGCCGCCACCCCCGCTGCCAACGCAGCATCTCCTTTCTTTCTAGTAACCTCACTCAATCGCAGTAACATAACAACCATCAAGTTATTTGGCTGCGGTATTCTGTGAGGTGGAGGTACATTCCCCAGTTGGGTAGCCTATAATTACGCTCCCTACCTCTCTTTTCACCAGAGCTTCGTTTGTAAATCAGCAGGGTGTACCGCGTGCAGGTGAAGTTGACTTTGGTTCAAAGATGTTGAAGATCTACAAAAATGGAACGCATTGCCTGTTGACGTACGGATGGCTCCTACATTGTTTTTACTTCAAATCAGGATTAACCACATATTTTCATCGCCTGTGTACTATGGTTTTATAATTTAGTTATTTGTATGATTTATTTATTTATTTGTTTGCAAATTCCCTTCTTTCATTTATTACTCGATGTTCTAATTGCCAATCGCTATATTGTCCACTCCACGCAGTTACTCTAAGATTGATGGGGATCTCTTCCTGTCATTTCAGGATTTCTTCCTTACCTTAGAGTCCGCTTTTGTACCGCTTTAGTTTTCATGTACTTATTCATTCTGTAATCTGAACAATAAAGATAATACAAACTAACCTGGGATACCTCACCTCCAAACTACCTTAATTGACTTCAACGGCACGGGGGCGCACCACACATTCCCACCACTGTGTCTCCTGTGTAGCCAGGATTAACAGCGGCGACCGCCAAAAAAGGCAATGTACAGTGAAGTCCATTGCAGTCCCGGGGGTACAACTACGGCTGCCTTCGAACTCACAACGAATTTAATCAGAAGAAATTAGTAGGAGTAGGACGCTTTTACTTGACGTCAATCAAAACCACTTATAATTGATTTATGCAGCCAGACGGGGTTGGGGAGGCCGGGTAGATGTTTTATAATGTATTTCTCTTAGTCGCCTTGTACGACATCCACGGGTAGAGACGGAGTGATTCTATTCTAGTCTGCCGGAAACCACACGGCATACCATATATACATTAGGGATATAAATGATAGTACTATGGCCGCACCCTGCCACTGTCTCGTATCGACCTCACCTCCCTTCTGAGAAGAATGTTGAACAGTTTGTATAGCGCCGCACGCACACATGCTCATTCACGCTCTGCACAGACGCCATTGATTATGTAATAGTAAACGACACGACATTTGTATGGAGTAGCCGGGCTGTGCCCGAGGTGTAATTAGTCATACCTTGGAGCTCCTACATTCCGAATTCTACTGATGAATGACTGGAAGATACAGAATTAGAAACTAAAATGAACATATTTTTAATGAAATTGAATCATTTTTTACATATCTATATATATAACAGAAAGTCGTGTTTGTTACAACACTTATAACTCGAGAACGGCTGGACCGATTGCCATGGTTTTTGATTTGTTGGATTTGTCTCCGTCCAGAATAGCAGAATAACTATTAAAAACATTGGAAAATTTACGAAAAAAATAAAATAAAAGAAAAATCATTTTTCCATACAAAATGTTCGTGGATGTCGGACCTGTCAAACGTGACGTTAACGTGCGTACGTCAAATGTATGCGTGCGTTCAGAAATGTGGGTATAGAATAATAAGTATTAAAACATTGACAAAATTGTCGAAAAATTAAATTTGAAAACGGATTGGGATATTTATTGATTTTCAATTAAATGTCAAATCGATTGGTCTAACTTTTACGTCGCGAAAGTTGTCCGTTGTTGTTTTGAAAATTGTTTATGAATGAATGCTTGAAAATGAATATTAATTGGTTGTCAAGTGTCATGGTACTTTATTTTGTGACATAGTAAAATACTGAACTTAATATTTACCCACTGCTGGGTAATATTAAATACGGGTCTTCCTTCAACTGAATATGTTTCGAGCATACTCCACCACGCTGCTCAACTGCGAGTTGGCGGACGCCAGTAATTTCAAGCCGCCTAAAGACCACTTGGCTTAACGACTGCCATCTAATGATAACAACCAGAACCGACGGCTTAACGTGCCTTCCGAAGCACAGAGGAGCTCGAGATAATCTAATGATAACAACCGGGACCGACGGCTTACATGCCTTCCGAAGCACAGAGGAGCTCGAGATAATCTAATGATAACAACCGGGACCGACGTCTTACGTGCCTTCCGAAGCACGGAGGAGCTCGAGATAATCAAATGATAACAACCGGGACCGACGGATTAACGTGCCCTCCGAAGCACGGAGGACCTCGAGTTAATCTAATGATTACAACCGGGACCGACGGATTAACGTACCTTCCGAAGCACGGAGGAGCTCGAGATAATATAAACTCATCCATGGACAGGCTACGGCTGACGTTGCTTAACTTGCGTGTACAATTAGACTGACACGCGCAATGACGCCATCGTGTTTCTCTATTATTTTCTATTATTCATTATATTAATTTCAAGACACCATAAATTTTGTTCAACTAATATGTATACCACGTCATTCATTTAGGCGGTACGAAGTTCGCCGGGCCAGCTAGTTTTTAATAAAATTCAAAATTATTCTAGTAAATTTCTAGTATTTGTGAAATACTAAAATTTATACAATACTTTGTATAAATTTTTACTGAAATAAACATTTTGTCATGTTTAACTTTTTATTTTATGAATACTTATAATAGTTGTTATATACAATATCTGTTAGTAATATAAGTTAGCTTTTTATTTATTGATTTAACAGCTATATTATAAAAATGAAATTAAAATTACATATAAATACCTTAAAATATTAAAAAAAAAACCAAATTACATTAAAACTAAAATTATAATATATTACACAGAAAAAAAACATTATATTAATAGCTTAGCTTAATTAAGATAATTATTAATAGTTAGCTTAATTATGATATCGTGTATTAAAAAAAATCGTGACAGTTTGGACCTGTTTTCAGAATGTATTATCTATAATAAGCAATAGGTAAGATAAGTGAAGATATATGGAGGCCTGCCATAGATTTTTTTTTAGATTTTAAATCTACTTTATGTCGTATATTAATTATAATAAGGTATGTAAGTAGTATATTTATACTAATATTGTAAATGTGAAAAGTTTGTTTGTTTTGTTGAACTCGCTAATCTCAGGAACTACTCATTCGAATTGAAAAAATCTTTTAGTGTTAGATAACCTATTTTTCGAGGAAGGCTTATAGGCTATATAACATCACGCTACCACGAATAGGAGCGGAGCTTCCGTTGCGTGCGCTGCGTAAACGGTTCAAGTTATGCAACAATTATATACTACGGAATTATTCACCTTAAAAAATTCTAAAAAAAGTCCGTGACAGTATATGTCTATCTGCTGTAAGCTGCGCGAGTCAGCAAGTTAATTATAATAACGATCGTCATATAGTAGATTTAAAATCTATGAAATACTTATGGCAGCCCTCCCTACATATTTTACAGATATTCAGTAAAATCAAACGAATAGAATCGCCATACAAAGTTACTCAGATGGAAAAAAGATTTGGCGATTGGTCACAAAGCTGTTCATATTGTTGAGTACAATCACCCCTTTTGGCTCATTTCTTTCGATACACCCTATACAATCTATTAATGGATATCTTTCGCCGCGTCGCGACTGTCTTTTCATATCCTAATTATCAAGAAAAAGTTTAAAAAACTATAATCCGATTTTGAAAAAAACCACTAAAAGGTGAAAATCGAATGTCCCATATTGTTGAAATCGATTAAAATGTATTATTACCCGGGTCATAATAACAAATCGATCCGATTTTGATGAATAAAGAGTCACGCTTATTAAATAAAATATTTCTGAAGTAAATATTTCTGAAGACAAATTTATCTAGTCCCAAACTAAGCAAATCTATGGGTACTGAATAACTGATAATATACTTAAATATATTTTTTTGTAAATAAATACATTTATTACATAGGAAACAGCCAGACTAAGACAAACAGTCATGTTCACGTATACAAATGCATGTATTGTGCGGCTATCGAACCGGCAACCTCGGAATTAAAGTAGCCATTGCCTTTTGACTACCGGGCTCATAGAGAGTTATCAATATAGGTATATGAATATATTATAGATGAATAGTTTAGACGCTACGGAGCAGCATATGCAAATACAAACATACATAGACTGCTTGTCTGCTACTCTATGTGGTATAAAAATAATACGCAATATTCCCATTAAATATTTATATTAAGGTTATAACGTTCCTAAACGCAAAAGGTTTTGTTTGTTTGTAAGATTTTTAATACATTATAGGTAAATATTTTGAAAATTGAAAAATTCACCAACCCGCCACCCATCCGACCTAGGCGGGGAGGTGGATTTTTAATATTTTTAAGCATTTATAATATGCTGGCAAGTCGGCCGTAATCAACTATTTAATTATTTTTGGGGTGTAAGTGGTTCATCAAGATCTTTGAACTAAAGCCAACTTCACCTGCACGTGGTGCACCCTGCTGACTGACAAACGAAGCTCTGGCGAAAAGAGAGGTAGGGAGCGTAATTGTAAGCTACCCGACTGGAGAATGTACTTCCTCCTCACAGAATACCGCAGCCAAATAACAATTCCCTTGAGGGTTGTTGTGTTCCTCCGAGTGAGTGAGGTCACCAGAAAGAAAGGAAGGAGATGCTGCGTTGGCAGCGGGGGTGGCGGCGAGCGAGCAATATTTTACGTTGCAAGCGTTAATATGGCTAATGTAACCGCTTCACATCAGGCAAGTATGCTTGTCTGCCATCCGATGTAGTATAAAAAAAAGACCTTACTGTGAATGAATTTGTATACGCATTAGTGGTTTGAGTGTTAGCTAGGCAACATTGTAGTGAAGTGCATAGATTTCAAGTATTGACTATAACATATATACTGCAGAAGTCCTGGTTGTATCGGCTCCACCTCGTCGTGTCGTCACGTCGTGTTATCAGACAGTTCCAGCAATCAGTTTCCTCTTGAGTATAATCTGTTGACTTAGGCCTGTGTAATGTCGGGTACCTAATCTCGATCAGGCATAAAAGCAATTTGTATTATCAACAAGGAATATCAACATACCATAAAATCTTTATTATTCGGACGTATGTTATGTACGGTCAATCGCGTGTAGATAGTTACACTACCAGCATAAGATGATCTCACCTTGCTACGAGACAGGCAATTGGGTGTACAGATTTACACGCAGACTAATTTGTAGACCAACTTGGAATATAGTTAATTTGATGAGAATTAGATTCAGATGTTGTTTTGCGAAAGTGATTTTGGGATGTAAGTGGTTTACGACAATCTTTAGAGCCAAAGCCAACCTCATCTGCACATGGTGCACCTTGCCGACTAGCGAAAGAGGCTCTGGCCAGGAAGAGGTAGGGTACAGCGTATTTGTAAGCCAAATAACAATTCCCTTGACGGTTGTTCCTCCGAGTGAGTGAGGACGACAGAAAGGAAGTTTTCTTAGCAGCTGGGGTAGCGACGCGCGAGCGATATTTCATGCTGCGACTGTTAATATGGCTATGGTAACCGCTTCCGATCAGGCAGGCTGTATCTTTGTCTGTCACACTAGGTCGTATAAAAAAGAACATCAAATTTGCAGGTAATTTGATGTATACTACTTTGCATGCTTCTGCCACCAGTTAACTACGTTGAATTAGTCACAGTGGTAAATAGGGCGGGTGCCGGCCGGCAGTAGTTTGCATAAACTAACTGGTGGCGGTAGAACGTAGAGGAGTTTAGATCAAGTTGCATGTAGTTTTAATAATTCTGCTTCAATAGACTGGTTGTTATGATAAGTTATTGGTCGAATATATATACGCGCTGGTCGACTTAAACTAATGATGATAATGGGGTGTAAGTGGTTCATCAACATATTTGAACCAAATTCAACTTCACCTGCATGTGGTGCACCCTTCTGACTGACAAACGAAGCTCTGGAGAAAAGATGAAGAAAAAAGGGTATAGCGTATGTTTTGGGCCGCCCGACTGGGGAAGTACTTCCACCTCACAGAATACAGCAAGCAAATGAAAATTCCCTTGAGGGTTGTTGTGGTCCAGTGGGTAAGTGAGGTCACCAGAAAGAAAGAGAGAAAGAAAGTACCTGCGGGTAAGTGAGATCACCAGAAACAAAGGAGTATAGGCTGACAACGGATCGGCGGTGATGCTGGTCTCCATGGGCGATGATGATTGCTTCCCATCAGGTGACCAACAGGATCGTTTGCCTCTCTCTCATATAAAAAATAAAACCGGCCAAGTGCGAGCCGGACTCACGAACGAAGTGTTCCGTACCATCTACAAAAACGGCAAAAAATCACTTGTTGTATGGGAGCCCCCCTTAAATATTTATTTGCTTAATTAATAATAATTTTTATTTCATTATTTATTTTTAAAGTGAATATAAAACTAAATATTATGAGTATTTCAAGCGTCTACCTATTGCCGTTAACAATTGTGAGCAAAAACGAGCAAAAAAGTCACGTTTATTGTATGGAAGCCCCATTAAATATTTATTTTATTCCATTTTTTAGTATTTGTAGGCAACAGAAATACATCATCTGTGAAAATTTCAACTGTGTAACTATCACGGTTCATGAGATACAGCCTGGTGACATACGCATGGCCGGACAGCGGAGCCTTAGTAATAAGGTTCCTTTTTACCCTTTGGGTACGGAACCCTAAAAAAGATGTATTATTCTACATTTGCTGTATGAAACACAGTCTACAGGTTGCACTTTTAGCATCAGCGGCAATTACCGATTTAGCGACTATACCGGTGCTGCATCGCGTTTTGACGACTTGTTGCGTCAATATGGGCTGTAGCGATCAATCGCTTTGTTAAGCAACTCATCAAGCTTCCGAAAAGCAGCTGCTAAATCGTCGTAAAAGCAACGATCGCCGATGTTGAAAATAGTATGTCTGCTTGCCCCCTTAGATGTACTATTAATCTTGTTATATATACTTAATATGGCTCGCCCTGATGTGAAGCGGTTACCGTATTCATATAAACGCTCGCAACATGAAACACGCGCGTCGTCACCCCCGCTGCCAACAGAGCAACTCCTTCCTTCCTGGTGACCTCACTCACTCACAGGAACACAACAACCCTCTAAGGAATTGTTATTTGGCTGCGGTATTGTGTGAGGTGGAGATACTTCCCCAGTAAAGCAACTCACAAACAAGCTATGCTCTACCTCTCTTTCGCCTCTTTCGCTAGTCGGCAGGATGCACCACGTGCATGTGAGGTTAGCGCAAAGATGGTGGTGACCCACTTACACTATCGGGTGTAAGTACACAGACGGTGGTAAATAAGGGAACATATCTGTGTGCCAAAGCAGCCTACATATACACTACGCTCTACCTCTCTTTTGCCAGAGCCTTGTTAGTCTATCAGCGGGGTGCATCACGTGCATGTGCGGTTTGATTTGACGCAAAGGTGGTGGTGGGCCACTTATACTATGGGATGTAATTCCGACGGTGGTAAATAAGCGAACATATTCTATTTGTATGCCAAAGATCCAAATTAGTTTATCATTAGCAAGCGTCGTTGTCACCCTTAGTCTGGGATACGTGCCTCCTCAATCGAAGGTGTTCAGAGATACTCCACCAGGCTGCTCAACTGCGGCGTGGTAAATTAGCACGCGTGATTGTTTTATATTAGTAGGAGCACACCCCGGCCACTTCATACAAATGTCGTGTGGGTAACTACTACATAAACAATGACGTCTGTGCACAGTGTGAATGAGCATGTGTGCGTGCGGCGCCATACAAACTGTTCCAGATTTGTCTCAGAGGGGAGGTGAGTTCGACACGAGAGAGCGGCAGGGAGTGGCCATACTTTACGTAGTACTATACTGTGGTAGAAGGAAACATAGCCAGGATGAAATAAAAAATGCTGTATTTTTTATTGTATTCCATTTAATGAAATACATAAATTCGGGTTGGCACAACTACAAGGTATCAACGTTGAAAAAAGTATAGAGAACATTTATATATTTATCAGTCATAGAAACAATTTTGGTACTACATAGCGACAGGGAACAACATACCGCATAATTAATTGGTACTTATCATGATAAAATGTATTCCATAGCAAACTAAAGCCTGTTCCGAGAATTACTACCAATTATTCCTGTAAGAACATTGGTGTTTTTTTATCTAATTTATTATCATTAAGAATATGGAAAAAAAAACGCTTTGACGTGATAACGATCTTATAAATCGATGAACGCCGGCTTATGCTTGGGCCGCACTCATCGCGATAACATCCGAGCGATAAACTTCGTATTCGATCTACGGCGAATCTTCGCGGCCACATAATACGCTTTGTAAAGTTTATCGCAATGTACGAACGCAAAAAACAACATGGACGCCGCGGTTACTCTGTATCTATTTTATGGCAGCAAATAATTATTTTTACATTTTATGTCATTTTAAAAACAAATTAAAAGGAGAGCAAGAAAAAGGAGAAAAAAATTATCGTTACTCCAATCCATGTTACACTTCTGCATTTAATACACTGTAATTACATTTAACACGTCCGCTAGGAAGGATAGGTGCGGTGCGGGCCGACTGAAGTGTGGCCGCGCAAGCTAAATTCCTCGCGATAAAACCCTTTGATGTGCGAGAGTTTACCGACAGCGGAGCGATGTGCCCGAAGCTTCGCCCGAAGCTACATACATCGCGATAACCCGAATATTCGCGTTATCGCGATGAGTGCGGCCTAAGCATTACACATATACAGACAAGATATACAAAAAAGCAAATATTAACTTACGACACAACTTCATATAATACAAGACAAGTACGAGTAGTTAGTAAAAGTGGAAAAAAAATGGGATATAGCTGTGTCATGAACACGGCCGTGTTTTATTATCATTCGTTTTTTTTTAATTACCTCCCTATGGAAGCAATTTTAAAAACGTATTCACGTAAAAATATTGCCACAGCATTATTCATACTAATGCTAAATTGGTAGTGATTCTAGGAGTAGGCACAAACTATCGCGACGTAATTTCATAATGGCATAATATATCTATTATGGTTTGGGCAATAATATAATATAGGATTCTCACAATTAAAATGGAGTCAAAATTCAGATTCGATCTAGTCTCGAACTCACAGATGTCAAACTTGGTATTCTCGTATCACAATATAAAACTTCAAAGTGCTATTCAAGTGAGATTATATCGAAATATGACTAAATAAAATAATGTTATTTTGCCAACAATAAAAATTGATGATAATTAATGAATGAAATCAAGTTTATAATTTTTATTCTATTCACAATTCATTCTCGATTCGGTCAACTTTAATTCTGCGATCGTAAAATAATTTACGAGAATTGGCCTTCAATTAGAAAGTAAGGTCTTAGTGAAATAAAAAACAAATATAGAGAACTTCTAATAATAATACTTCATAGTATGAACATCGCACTCAGATTGGATTGAAATAAGTGACAATCAAAAAGTGATACAACACTTTTTCTTTATTCAAGTTTCATATATTATACCTACAACAATATATTATATACTTATTTACACATTTTTGCAGTGAAAAGGAAAAGTATTTTATAATTAACACGGTCAAATTATACTAATTTACATTGACACGATCAAAGTGAGTTTTGAGAAAGTTTTGACGATTACTTTGATGCTACTTTGATCTTATAAACCTGTAACTGACGTTAGCGTCCAATGACAATCGGCTTAAACCATGTAAATGACCCTATGTACACGACTTATTAAGATAAGTGTACGATCAATACTCGATGGTCCACTCGTAAGCTCTTTCTAGAGTCTTCGTCTAGCTAGTGTCCTTCAACATCAGCATTTAGATAACATCTTTATGTATGTATTGTTCCTGCAAATAGGGTCCTTTATAGACCACGTTCAACTTTAATATAATTTACTCTCTCCAAGAGTACTTTGATTGTGTCAACGCGGCTAAAGATGAACGTGCTTCAAGCGCCGACGCGACGTACATTGATGGCAAACTGCGCTTTGATTACTAGTTTACCGCCGACGGACGTCATGAAAAGTACTTTGTCAAATCAAACTTTGAGCGTGTCAACTAAGCTATAGACCCATACCCAGGTAAATTATGAAGCTTTAACTGTTAACTGACTCCAGCGAAGTGTTCATTGATTGTCTGTAGTTTGAGCTAAATTATACTTGGTAATACAACGGAAAAAATAATTCCCAGTGGGTCTACCTTTAGTTTAATGGGTAAAATGCTTTATCTGTAGTCCTTCTGATGACGGCAGTTTTAATTTTTCATAGTTTGTAGTTCTACAGTTAATAAAATAACAGTCAAGTAATACACTTCGTGAGTAAGCATGGAAAAATTAAATACCATTGCAGTGTTATAAGGCCTGCGCAAATGAAAGACTTTTGCCCACCGTTTTTTTATCCTCCTAAATAGATCGTTTACACTACGTCAAATAACGCACATGAGTCTGAAGTCTTTCGTATGCGTTACACCATACAGTAGTAGTAAGAGCCCGTGACTGCCCGACCTTCGTTATTTAATAAAAGCTGAATGTTTCTCTGTGCATGCCCCTTACACAGGTAAAATAGATCAGCGAATATGGAGTTTAGATCATCGTGTCTTTATCAGATAACTGGTAAGAAAGGCACCATACCTACCGTACAGTAGTATAGATAGGCCATAAGCGATCCATTTTGGCGGATAAAAAAGTCTACGAACAAAATTCGTTTGTCTGCACAGGCCTTTTAATTGGAATTAACAGTTAAACCATGAACAAGCAATGGAAACGGTCCAATTTCTTAAATGTAACAAAGAAATATAAATTTTATTTTTATTTAAAAAATGTAAATAACGTACCTACATACAATAATCAAATAATAATTATTCATAAATCCAGATCCGTGGTTATACGAGTATTAACCATTTCAAAAACACGGTGCTGGCCTTTAAAAAATTTTTTTTTTAAAAAGGCAGGCCGTTTGTAAAAAAAAATTAGAAAAGCTCTGTGAATAAAAATTATGCCAAGTCTAATTTAAATATCTAACTACGCTACGATAGCATTGGGTATTACTGTATAAAACAAATATCAACAAACATCACAGAAAATGTTAATTGGACTTATGAAGGAGGTTATGAATTTTAAATAAACAAAATGTACAAAAAGACTTCAAATGCGTAGCCTAAAACAGTGCCGTGATATTTCAGTATATATTTAGTACATTTTTTATACAAAATTCTTGTTTGTTTGTTGTTTTGACAATTCAGCTGTCAAAAGTAACTAATTGAATTACCCTTTTATCATTATTTACTAGGAAACATGATATTACTCAATGCGACTACCGAGCTTTTATAAACATAATTTTTCAAATCAGGGCTATAATTTTGTGCATACTTTTTCTCAACCGCCACGACGGCCTATGTTGCCGCGACGAACAGCGTGGTAACTCCTAAGCTACTAGTAAATAAATAAATAAATATTCCTGGACAAATTACACAAGGCCATCTAGTCCCAAACTAAGCAAAGCTTGTACTATGGGTACTAGATAACTATACCCATAGTACAAGCTATATATATATATTATTTTTTTGTAAATACATACATATAATACATAGAAAACACCCAGTCCAAGACAAAAAGACATGTTCACGCACACAAATATTTATCTTGTGCGGGGATCGAACCCGCGAGAGGGAGTCAAAGTGGCTATTGCTAACCATTCGACTACCGAGCTCGTCAAAATAAAATCTAAAAAATAAAATATTCTGAAGAATATATTCAACTATATATTCAACAGTCGCATATAATATTACGTTTTAATACAAAATTTCTACTTTGACCAGTGATAAAGTAAATTGGTCTAAAGCATCGACTACTTTAATTACCTACATTAATATTACTCCTTTGAATGGAAAAAAAAAAACTCATTAAAATTAATGTCAGTTGGCATTAATCTTAAAACTTAGTCGAACTCTATCTGTTAATATTAGATTAGTCATGAATTTTGCGGACGCAATTTAAAAGCTATTAAGTAATTAATCCGTCTCTTGACATAACAGACAAGTAGGCAACTTAAAGGGCGTGTACTGTATTTTAAACCTAGAAATATCATTGAATCGATTCTCAATGATACCGATATTATTACTCAGTTCCAGTTTTCGTTATTTTTAACGCGCTTTTAGCTTCACGTGTATGTTTAATTGTCGGTTTGTCAGCATGTTAGTTTGTAACCGACTTCTTTGAACTTAATAATTACAATTTGCCGAGCTCGGTGGTCGAATGGTAAGCAACGGGCACTTTGACTCCGAGTTCGCGGGTTCGATTCCCGCACAGGACAAACATTTGTGTGCATAAACATGTCTGTTTGTCTTGGTTTTGGGTGTTTTCTATGCATTATAAGTATGTATTTACAAAAAAAAAATATTTAACTACATATATCAGTTGTCTAGTACCCATAACACAAGCATTGCGCTTAATTTGGGACTAGATGGCGCTGTGTAAATTGTCTAGAAATATTTATTTATTTATTTACAATATTATAAGGAAATGTTATGTACAAGGGCGGGCTTATCTCTTTTAGAGATCTCTTCCAGCCAACCTTAAAGTGTTTGGTAGGAACACATACAAGAAACATGAGCGGGACAACGTGTACAAGCAAAATGTTGCATGGAAAAAATAATAATAACAAGTTAAATTAATTAAAAAAATCGAAATACCCGACTGCGTAATATAAAATAAACGAAAATTAGAAGAAAAAAAATTTACTTGTACGACAATTTTGCCGCCATATTGAATTTTTTTTATATTTGATATAGCCTATGTCACTCGCGTGATTAAGACGAATCTAACGACATCATGTTGAATCTGTCAAACAGTTTAGACTGTAGAGCGTGCCAATTAATAAGACATACATTCATACATACGCTCGAAAAACATAACCCTCCTTCGGCAGTCGGGTAATAAATAGCGAGAAAGTTCAATTTCCTAAATTCATATGTCACAAAATATTCACCGCAATACAGGTAGCACATTATATAGGCACGAACATTTTAATATTAATATTGTAATTGAAAAGCCTCTATTCAAAGAAATAAAACCCAATAATATATCGCAAAATATACACGTATGACAAGTCTCATAAATATTTAACATTCTATTTTGCTAGTATTCTCCGCACGCGGCTTCGCCCGCGTTTAATTTTTTTTTAATAAAAATTCTAGTCCTTCCTAATACCTTTGAGAATATGTTATGTGTACAAAGTTTCATGATGATCGGTTGATTAGTTTCGCCGTGATAGCGTAACAAATAAACTCACATTCACATTTATAATATTAGTAGGCATAGAGAAGTAAATCTTACATAAACAGTCGGGAGCAGTACGTCGAGGTAGAACATATTAACGAAGCGACGCGCGTAATATCTACCGTCAGATCCGAAAAACAAGTTATGTACGATTCTATACCACAAGGCAGCGTACTCGGATGTTTATTGTTCATTATTTATATAAACGATTTCCCAAAAAATATCAACGAATCTTGCGTCATGTTCGCGGATGACTTTTCCCTAATATTGACATGTAATGACAAATCAAATATTGACGAAAAATTGACATTAACAATAGACGAAATTATAAAATGGATGAATGATCACAATTTAGAAATTAATTTCACTAAAACAAAAATCATGCAATTTAGGCCTTACCAAAAATCTGACCTTGATGTTAAATTCACATATAATAATATTTTATTAGAATGTGTTCCTGCTTTCTCGCTGCTTGGTGTTGTTCTGGATACGCATTTAAATTGGAAAAGTCACATACAAAAAATAAAGGCGAAAATGTCACAGTTCATATACGCCTTACGAGAATTAAAAAAATCAACGAATACCAAGACCGCCCTTATTGCATATTACGCTTACGCTCAGGCGTGGCTCAGTTACGGAGTGATCATGTGGGGTGACAGCACAGAAGCCCACGATCTGCTAGTGCTGCAGAAGAAATGCATCCGAATACTGACCAACATCAAACAGCGAGAGAGTTGTAGACAACACTTTTGTAATTTAAAAGTATTGACACTGCCAAATATATATATAATGGAACTGTGCAAATTTGTAAGAAAAAATCCGAGTTTTTATCGTACCGTAAATGACGTGCCGCGCCATTACCAATCACGGAGACCTAACAATTTGATGCAAATAACATCTAAGCTAAAATTACATAGCTCTGGGCCCTACCCCATGTCTGTGCGTGTGTATAACAAACTGCCCAAATATATGAAAGACGAAACAAATGATAAGATTTTCTATAACACTCTTAAAAAACATTTATTAGGGAAACCCTTCTACTCGGTCGCTGAATACTTAAATTCGTAATGTTAACCTCTCTCTCGACCATTGCGATGCCTGACAAGGTGCATATGTATCTGATTTAATTAATTTAATTTAATTAAGGCCCATATGTAATGCAATGTTGAATTAAATGAATGAATGAATGAATGAAGTAGGGATTATAGCCTAAGTCGAATAAAAGATAATTTAAGTATAATAATTATAAGTTTTTCTTTAGGTAGATTTATTTATCTCGTATTACAGAGGGCATGTTAAGCTATGTCTTATATGTATATAAAAATTGGCCGTGTGGTTTCCGGCAGACTAGAATAGAATCACTCTGTCTTTTCCCGTGGAAGTCGTACAAAGCGACTAAGGGAAATACATTATAAAACTACGATCAGGCCTTCCCAACCCAGTCTGGCCAGCGTGGGGAGTGTAGGCCAAATCCTCCTCCTTCTGTCTGGGATGGACGAGAGAGGATCGTGCTCCTGTAGTGGAGACTGAAATGACCTGATGATGAAACTCCGAATCTACATAACCGATCTTAATGAAATTTCGCACACGTGTGTAGTGTGGTCCTTGAAAGACATCTTAAAACAAATATTTACTATCTAATTCATCTCCTAAGGGGTTGAAATGGAGGAGCAAAGTTCACGCGGGCGAACAATATAGGGACAATTTATACAGCGCCATCTAGTTCCAAATTAACGCAAAGCTTGTACTATGTGTACTAGACAACGGATAAATGTACTTAAATATATATTTTTTAAGTACATACTTATAATACATAGAAAACACTCAAGCGAAGATAAACAAACATGTTCATATACACAAATGTTTGTCTTGTGCGGGGATCGAACCCGCGACCTCGGAGTCAAAGTAGCCATTGGACTAGTCAAGATAAATAAATAAGAAAACAATTAGACTTAATAATTACAAAAATAACATTAATTTATAGCCTAAAAAACATAACAATAACTCTGCTTAACAATATCTAACTAATATAGTTTGGCCGTTACAGTTTTATTGTTTCTTGCCGCTATGTTATAAGACTATTATATTAGAACACAGTGAATTTTAACATTGATTTAAACTAGAATATGCTGAAGTTTATCTTAGTACAGTCGGAAGAATAAGTGCAATCATAGGTATTACTGTAAAAGGTATGGGAGTTGTCACCAGAGATCTTGCAAAACCAGAAACGCCTGAAACAAAAAAACAATACACAATTATTATTGTATCTAGTAGCTGGAAGACCAAGCTTTTTAAGAGACAACGAAACGACGAATTTTCTCAAAGTTGAGACCTATGTACACCGATGTCTCGTCACAAAATAGGTGATAGTACAAGTACAAAAATTGCACTTAATATAGTCGTTAAACAAATAGCGACTCTAGCAGGGACTCAATAAAGAGCATTTCAAATCGCACTATACATAACGAATTTTGAATACTGTTTAAATAAATCTGACATTTTATTATAACATCAAGTAACATGATCCGTCCGATGGTAAGTACTTATCCATTCGGGAGGCGATTCTAAGCATCCTGCCTACCTAATTCTTAAACTTAAGCATTCAGCCTTTTATATTTCTTAACTTTCTTACAGCACTTTCAGACTAACGTTTTATTCTGCGTGTATACGACACGTATACGATTATTATAGTAAATATAATGGTAACACTTTTTTATATACTACGTCCGTTAGCAGACGGCCGGCCTGATGTGAAGCGGTTACCGTAGCCATATGAATATTCAGAAAGCTCACGAAAATAAAATGTCGGGTATCAACGCAGCAACTCCTTCCATTCTGGTGACCTCACTCACTCGCAGCAACATAATAACCACCAATTGCGCTGCGGTATCTGTGTGTGTAAAGAAAATTCCAGTGCAAGTTATTCTTAACACAAGAAAGATTGGCTCTTCATAAACAAGTATGTCGTATACATCCACTAACACATAAAATACAATAAAAAAAAATCCGCCTCCAGTTTCGCTCACGTAGAAGTTTGAAAGAGTCAGTCTATCTTTTTTCATATCTCATCAACTGTGAAGTCAACTTCTCTCAGCAGTGTTTCCGAAAAATTACGATATGAGACCCTTCAAGAACAGGGTCTTTATTTCACTTAAAATGTTGCTTTCCACCAAGTGACCCACATACTCGTTTGCCCAAACCTTCATCGACACCTTTCGTGGTGTTATCACTCATACCTTCATCGACAAAATCGGTCCAGTGGCGAACCCATTTGTATTTCGCCCTTCATGGATAACCATCAAAGCTGAACAAATGCACACAGATACAGACACCATCGCATTTGTAATATTGGTTAGAAATAAGTACAATAAGCCTACCAGCAACAATATTAACAAGGAAAACAAACGGAAAAAGGTAATCAAAAGAGTGAAAGACAGAAGCAACCGATTAGACAGAAATAATAGAGTAAGAGCCCGTGACTCCCAGATGTCTATAATTTTATAACAGCTTTAAAGCTTTTTCTGTTCATACCCCTAACACAGGTAACAATCAGCGTGTATAGAATTTATATCATCATAGTTTTGGCAGGTAACGCAGATAACAATAATGCAAAAAAAAGTCCAAGCTGTCAGGCTATTAAAATAAAAATTAAGATATATTTATGTGCAAAAAAACATGAGTTATAATAATATCATAAGCCCATAACAAGCTGCTCGCAAGGCAGCTTGTGGAGATCTGTTGGCGAGTTAGGACACCATGGATACCGAATCTCTAGAGAGTCGGTCAGAACCTTCGTGTCCGGTGTGTCTTCATCGGTCGAAGTGGAAACCGAAGAAGACCGGTGGGACTTTCAGCTCTGGCTTGCCTATATGAGGGCCTATATAGGCCAGAGAGAAGTTGTTAGAGCTATATGCTTCAGGGATGGCAGTGTTAAAGGGCATGACGCCGATAGTAACTTCTTATTCTTGGCCTACTTTGTAAAATTTCCATTGCCTGCCGAGACTCTCATGGCTATATCGTTCCATTGATATATCCTGGAGCGGGTCACGGCGGGTGTTCAATATTACATCAAACTTGTCTAAGCGATCTCTATGTATTTGAACCATATCCCCGCGCACACCTATCAAAGGATCGTGATTGAATAACATACGCAGGCGCCTGCAAGATTGTTATTATGATGATATCGAAACATGTTTTGATAGGTCCCCAAGTAAAATACCTAAAAATCGGATTTTATATAACGTAAGTATAATTACAATTAAGTAAAGTATAAGAGACTGGTAATAAATTATGTATTTTCGGATAGTTTCCCGAAAAAAATTAAAATAATTATACTCTTTGATCGTTATCTGCAAAAGTCACAATGGTCTAAACTCCATACTTGCTGATCTTTCGTACCTGTGTGAACCTTTGTGTTGTGTCAAGAGCATGTACGAGTAAATTTCAGCCTTTGTAAAATAACGATGATCTGGTAGTCCCAGGCTCTTAAACTATAAGTGAAAGGCAATAAGATTCAATAAGTGTTTTGAGGGCAGGGAGTGTGAGGATTGCGGATAATTGGCAGAAAAACATTCCAGAGAGGTATTGTTTGAAGGATTTTGAGTAAAATTGAGTAAAGTAGGCGTTTATTAGGATTTAAGGAGACTGTAGACACCAGTGTCGATTTGAAGAGTTTAGTTCTAATAATTTCTTTCGAAATAATACATAAACTAATTTCTTTTATTTTTTATATTAATCTATAGAATATCAGCTTGTGGCTCATCAAAGCCATTTTTTTTTCTTGGTATTCTTTTGGATAAGTTCTAAAGAAGCGATTTATAAAATAATGTAATTTTATTATTACATGTTAGAAAAGAAATGTGTTAGTTTCGAAATTCGTCGTAAGATGTTTTTTTATTGCGTAAAATTAATGAATTGTGAGACATTTCTTCGCAATTTAAGCTACTATATATACTATATATATATACTCGCAATCATTTTACTATATAAAATTGTACAGGCAGTGGGCGTTCCCCTAAGTTGAAAACATTAATTACTGTGCACATTGTTGAATATCAGAAAATTAAATATTGTTATGTTCATTTATTCAGAGCTTACTCAATGACTTTATTTGAAAACATGTGCAGACATTAGGAGTCATTTTCAGGATGCGGACTTTCTAGGATCAGAACAACATAAGGGGGTGTTAGTGGCTCACTAAGCAAAGCTAATCTCACCTGAACGTAGTACAACCTGTCGACTAGCGAAAGACGCACTGGTAAAAGCGAAGTAGGCTACAGTGTATTTATAAGCTGCTTGACTGGGGAAGCACCTCCACCTAACAGAATACCGCAGCCAAAAAATAATACCCTTGCAGGTTATTGTGTACAACGCGAGGGAGTGAGGTCACCAAAAAGAGAAGAACGGCACGATATTTCATATTGCCAGCGTTAAAATTCCTACATTAATCTCTTCATATCAGGCGAGCCGTATTCTTGTCTCCCAACCGACGAAGTATAAAAAACCCTAGATTGAGGTCATTGTAGAATGAGTACATTGTCGGCCTGAAGGTTTTTATCAGAAAGATACGATAAGGCAGAAAGTTTTTATGTATAAATTATTACAAAGTTTTTAATGACGCGCACAAACAATTTATAATGTAGATATTTGTGACTTCGCATAAAAAATTGCAATAATTTGTTTATTTTCAATCGTAGATTAATTAAAAGTTCCATTTATAAGAGTCGAGATCGTTATTTATAAACATAGAGCCTGTAACAAATATAGTTTAAGCAACCGAAACAGATTTCTTTTATTTTTTATGAAAGAAATCTGTATTCACAGAAAAGGGATGAGACATACCCTTATGCATGATCGCGTTAATTCCCGTTGTTATTTTCATAAATCATGCAACGCCAAAGTTTAAAAGTTTTTAAAATACTTACTCGGTGTTTTCTTTTTTCTATTAATTGGTATTACTATCGTGTCCTCTTGCCTCATCACGCTGGACGGTGTCGTCTTCATAACCTCCTCCAAACTACACCTCTCTGAACTCCAATAGTATATGTCGTAAATTTCCGATACGCACCGTATCTGGACAAATCGAATAATTTACAATAAGTAGGTACGTTGAAATTATTATAGATATATTGAATATATAAATATAATATATAGTGTATCATCATTCATTCATCATCATTACCAGCCTGTATCTATCTACTGCTTGATATAGGCTTTCCCTAATGCTTTCCACCATATGCGGTCCTCCGCTTACCGCATCCACCAGCTTGCAGCGGCTTTCTTGAGGGCATCGGTAACTAAAACCGTCACCTTGGCCCAAAATAGCAAGGCTGTCGGGTACTGAGGCCATATATTATGGTTGTAACTCATTAGGGAATAATGTCCATAAGTCGCCACGTTGAGCAGGCAGGTTGGCGACTGTGATGTATAGAAAGATTAAATTTAAGTTTTATAAAAATAAAAACTATCATCGAAATCGTTATAATTAAAAAGTTAAATCAAAATGAAAGTTGAAAAGATACTCATTTTTATACCACATCGGGTGGAACAAGTATTCGGCCGACCTGGGGCCCTAGGCCGAAGCTGAAGCCGATTACCATCGGATTTATTGAATGCGAAAATGAAACAACTGGTTATATTGTAGGTAATTATGTTTAGCTCAGCTGAAAGAAACCCTAGAGCTCTACCGCCTAAGCTGAAGATATTTGTCAATAACTTTAACTTAAGACCAATTTTTGGAATCAAAAGACCGGTGGTAATCGGTTACAGCTTCGGCGGTAGGGCTCTACCGCCGAAGCTGAAGCCGATTACCATTGGTTTTTTTGATTGCGAAAAGCAATCTTCAACTTAGATTTATGCTATTTGTATTTAGCTTAGCTGGTAGGTACGATAGAGCTCTACCGTCTAAGCTGGAGATGTTTGGCAATAACTTATATGTAATACCTAATTTACAAATCAAAAAAATTGGTGGTAAACGGCTTCAGCTTCGGCGGTAGGCCCCTAATTTGAAGTCATTACCGTAGACATATTAACGCTCGCTATATGAAATATCACTCGTGCGCCGCCAGCCGCTCAAACGCTGCAACTCCTTCCATTCTAATCAATTGTGACAAAGTATATCACCGCGAGGATTAGAAAATCGAATTAATGTTACTCTTTAGTTACAACAAAAACAAATTTTATAGTTTTGTTTTGTGTTACCAATCACTCTACCACGAATATACTGTAAAGGAAAAAGCCTCTTCGAGTAACCACGCACCCAACGTATTATGGAGCAATTATGCCACTCGAGTTCACTTCTATTACGGGGTTTCATCAAACTATATTACGTACAAATGTTTTTAGTTTCGTTCATGTAACAGGTGAGTCGAATTTCTAAAAAAGGATTATAAGATGTGTGTATGGCATTGAGATCATACAAAACTTTCTTGGCAGCGAATTACTTGTACAATTGTTTTAAGAAAAATCTATATACACGTATCAATAAATTAATCCCTATTTCCCTTGGTCACGACATCACGTGTGAACGGCTGGTCCGATTTCGCTATGTTTTGTTATATTTGTTATTGTCAGGAGAAGGTTCTGATAAAAGAAAATTATAAAATTTAAGAATACTGAACGACCATAATAACTTTTCTAATGTAACTTTATGTCGTTTGACAGAACTGTCAGTGATTTGACAGATTGCGCGAAACCAATTCGAATTCAAAATTCATTGTTAAGAAGACAGAACAATGAAGGAAGAAAGGGCTGTCGGGTTAGCTAGTGTGATAAAGATATTCTGTGCTTGACAGAACATTGGCCTAATGACAGCCAAATGATGTTTAAGATAGCAAGTTTCTTTAAAAGAAAGTCAACATTTAGAGATGGTTCATTAATATTAGTTAAAGATACAATGAAAGTCAAGGAACGCATGGACATTACTAGACTTTACTGCCCCATAAATTGACCAAAAAGGCAATGAACAATGAAGTCTACTGCAGTTTCGGGGATAAAACTATGCCTGCCTTGGAACATTTAATCAGAAGAAATTTGGAGGAATAGGAAGCTTTTAGAATTTGACTTTCCCTCTTGGCAATATGAGAGACAGACTTGAAACTATAGGTTTATTAACTATAAAATAAGTTAATAGTTTAACTGAAACAATTTGTTTTAACGAGATCCTACGTTTGTCATTGAAACTTTTTAGTTTCATTGTCCGTAATATAACAATTTTATTTCTACTGTTATGGCCACAGTTCCAAAAATGCGATTTACATGAAGAGAGTTTCTTGACTCGAAGAGACGATTATAGAAATGAAGAAGAAAATACATTATCATATAAACTGCATATACGATATCGTATAACATGCTCCTTGTTTTTGAAAGCTGGATATATCCGTGTAAACAAAATTTAAAAGCAAGAAACGTTTTTCGATTTTTCGAGTTCAACCAAACGCAACATGAGTGCAGTATCGACCTAACAAAAACGAACCAATGAATGGTTCGTTTTTATTGGGTCGGTTTTTCCATTTTAAAAGAATGCGGAAAAAGATGATGGGATTTTGGCTACAGGAGATTTATTACAAACTTTATCAGAAATTTTAAGTATATCCAAGTACCATAAGATTTTTTCTGATTAAATTAGTTATGAGTTCCAAGGCGGTGGCCGCTGTAAATCCTGGCTACATGTGGGAATGTGTGGTGGGCTCCGTCCAGTCGAGTATCCCATAGTTCAGATTGGAATAATTCCAAAAATTTGAGCTCACTTTAATTCGATCTCTCCGAAAAGGTAGTAAGGAAGGTATCGATAAGCTTATATTGCACACTGAACAAACAATAGTGTGGCCACACACGCATTTTATTAATTACGTCACCGCGGTATTCTTCCTTGGTGTGCAAAAAAGATAGCGGTTGGGGCTAATTAGCCCCAGATGTAACCAATTGTCTACCGTAACAATTGGTTATAATTATGACGGTAGGCAAATCACCGTCGTAATCATAACTAATTGTTTATTATTGCTAAATTACGACCATAAAAGAACCTACGTACGAGTATAATAGCTCGAAAACGGACCGACATTGCCTCAACTCGTGTCAATTTGATATTTATGTGAAACTCCATAGTGCAACGCACACTAATCACTGATTAGTAATCAGCACCATAGCACCATCAGGTCAGGGTAAGCTATCAAACTGCGAGCTACGCGTGGTCAACTCACCTCCGCGCCCTGTCACCGCACATCCCCTCACGCGGAGAAAGCGCGTTACTAAGCGATTACGTCTCGCGGTTCACTCAGAGACGGATTCCTCCTATTTTCATCTTCCTGTTCATCACGTGCTCCGGCCATCATGCCCATCTCATGTATAGTGAACAGAGACATAATAGAGATCGTACGACTTCATGATCATGTCAAAGTCGTACCCCAGTTGACGTAACGTGACGCCTTGCCGTAGCCGGGTTGATCAGGGGCCCTACCACCGAACCTGAAGCCGATCTCTATCGGATATTTTAATCGCTAAAATCAAACTTTAGCTTAGATAGGTGATTGTATTTAGCTTAGCGGGTAGAAGGAAGGTGGTAGGTGGTTGGGAGGTGGAAGGTGTTTGTCATTAACTTAAACCTAAGATCTATTTTCGCGATCAAAAAATCCGATGTCAATCGGCTTCAGCTTCGGCGATTCCACGTTCCGCTACTTTTACAGTTAGGGGTTAGGCCTTGTTGACAGCGGGCCAATGAGGTTAGGCAATGTTGAATGATCCGCTTCCTAACCATATCATATAAACTGCCTGGACATATTAAAGATATATGTATATATACTGTAGCCACTTTTAAAAAGAAGCTAAAGAAGCACTACCTTACTTCTTACCTTACTTTATTATCATGACGAGTGATAGTTTAAGTTAGTTTGTATTGTAAAAAGATTCTAAAATGTTGTGCATAGCTTGCTTGACTCCCAATCATGTAAAATTTCTTTATGCACAGTCGGGTTGGCTGGAAGAAATCTCTTGAAGAGATAAACTCACCTTTGTATACTTGTCTGTTCATTTATCTCTGCATTTGTTGTTATGAAATAAAGAATTTATATAACTTTCAGTTTTTTATAAAATGTCGAGCCAAGATGTGCATGCATACAATATACAATTAACACTACGTCTGATAACTACTGGAGATTATATGCAGCTAGTGGACTGTATTAATGAAGGAAACTTCGTAAAAGGATAGTAATTATATATTCGTGAGATCACTTTTGTTGTAAGATAAGACAATGACAATATCAAAAACAGAACATCACATAAAAAAAATATACATTTGAAACCAGCCAGTCGCTAACAACGTCAATAGAAAAGTAAAACACTGTCAATTTTTTTAACGTGCAAAAGAAGAGCGCGTGACCGCCAGAGTCACGTGCTCTGGGGCCTTACCACAAGCTCTAAACGCAGGAATGGAACTATGATGGTTGCGTATTTATCAATGAATTTCATTCATAAATTCGCAACCATGATGGTTCCATTCCTGCGTTAAGAGCTTGTGGTCAGGCCCCTGATCCCCTTAACTCCTGACTGTCGCCAGGCGGCACGTGTCCACAAATTCCGCCGTCAGCGGCCGAGACACGCCACGCTGTACTGCCAGTGTTGAACGACCCTAACTCGTATAGGTAGGCATACTATAGATACGAGTACGAGTATAATAGATCAGCGGGGACCCTACCGCCGAAGCTGAAGCCGATTACCATCGGAGTTTTTGATTGCCAAAATCAAACTTCAAATTAGATTTATGCTACTTGTTTATCTTAGCTGATAGAAACGATGGAGCTCTACCGACTGAAGGTGTTTGTCAATAACTTAAACTTTAGACCTATTTTTCGAAGCTTCGGCGGTAGATCCCCAGGTTTGATTGAAAGCTGTTGATATTTTATGGACCAACAATACCTACCCTCAACCTATTGTCGTAGAAGTGGTGCTTTTGAACGACGAATTGTATGACGCTGTATGCAGTCATCAGACCGTCCGGCCCGTTGCCACCGTCTACACGATGAGTGACGTGTTGAGATCGAGCCTAAAAAATTATATAACATATATATATCTTATCGTTTTAACGTGATAACGTCCAATAAATCGATGAAGGCCGGCTGCATACACGAAAAAGCATGACTCATTGTCACGTTCCGCTTGAGCCGAGCATGCAAGCGAGAGCGCGGCTTGTGACGTATCTATCTCTCTTCCACTCCATCGGATGTTTTTTTATGAGGTTATCACTTAAAATTATCGTCCGTAAACCGACTTTACAGACAATCAATTTTTTATAATTTCCCTGCGTAAATATATATTGCCTAAATATATATATTCGGAGGGCACGTTAACCCGTCGGTCCCGGCTGTTGTCGTTAGATCGCATAGAAGTACTGTATAAAGTGTAGTACGTACTGTCAAGCTGTGGAATAAACTGCCTGTCGAGGTTTTCTCATGGGACTATAGCATAGGGTTCTTCAAAAAGGGCGTGAAGAGGTTTTTACAGGGTCGGCAACGCGCGTGTGATACCTCTGGTGTTACAGGCGTTCATAGGCTAAATATTTGATATCTATGCACACTACTTACCGCGTGATCATTGACATAAAACGTCAAATTTACTGGAGGCAGAGAATCTCGACATATGCATTCCACTTTTAGCTTCATGCCAGGTTTATATTTAGGTTTCATCCCGACTAGTTCCAGCTTGGAGCGAGGCAAATCTAAAACAATTTCAAATGTCTGTGTATCACATAACTATAAATGATAACTTATGAATAATAAAAAGGAAAAAGAGAGAAAACGTTTCACATCGCTCCCTAAATAACCCCGAGAGCAAGCGTACTATATCTAGTCCCAAACTAAGCAAAGCTTGTATTATGAGTACTAGATAACTGATATTATACTAAAATACATTTTTTTTGGCCATGTGGTTTCCGGCAGACTAGAATAGAAACACTCCGTCTCTTCCCGTTGATGATGGACATTACCAAACATCGATCAGGCCTCCCCAACCCGTCTGGCCAGCGTGGGGAGTGTAGGCCAAATCCTCCTTCTGTCTGGGACGGACGAGAGAGGGTCGTGCTCCTGTAGTGGAGACTAAAGTGATCTGATGATGATGATGACATATTTTTTTGTAAATACATACCTATATATAATACATAGAAAACACTCAGACCAAGACAAATAGACAAGTTCATGCACACAAATATTTGTCTTGTGCGGCTCTTGTAAACGAACCCGCAACCTCGGAGTCAAAGTGGTCATTGCTAACGATTCGACCACCGAGCTCGTCAAATCTCTCACCAATTCTGCTAATCAATTAGACTTTGCCTATAGTTCTGTTTTGAGTTTATGACACACGATTGTGTACTTTATCATTATATGTTATATGCAAAGAGTAATATAGTACAGAGGAGTGTTATGGGGTTCATAACGTATACGTGGTTCAAAACGCATTTAGTAAACAAAATGTTTGTTCCCCGTCCCGTGTCTATCTATTACTTATTCACGGCTAAACGGCAGAACAATCTGAGCTGAAATATGCATACAAATTTTGAATTGACACCATGTAGTCCAACGTCTGTGACTTGTTTTCATACCTATTATAATGTTAGACTATAGAATGTTAATGTGCACTTGATTGGTGTTCCTAAATATCGACTTTCGTCGAGAAAAACAGGAAGCGTGTGGGCGTTTAGCCACCTTAATATGATGACAGCTGCTGTCATTAAGTAAACATTTAGTTCCGTATAATTAATTAAATAAACAGTATTTATATACAGATTTTGCGTTGTAAATAGATAATTTCATTATAAGACAGTGATAGTGTTATCATAAAAAGTTATCATCACATTATACAAAAGGAAAACAACAATAATACATACATAACATTGAAGTCCGACTGAGTGCTGCACACTTTATACATTGTTCACGAGTGGTGAAAGCAATTATTCACTGAATCACTAAAACTTGAATAACAATAGTTAATTTAATGGAGCATAACTATTTATTACGTTTATATTAAGAACAATGAACATTGATATAACTTTGGACTGAAGTGACGGTGATTTTGGAATAAGAAATAAAAACGTACATAAAACTATTAAGTACATATTAAAAACTATTAAGATCTCCATTTTCGCCAATGACTTTAAGTGCGTACTGGAATGATTACGATATAGTGAACCTGCTAAGACTGAAATTCCGAGTTCGATCCTTAATACAGTCGAATTTACTTTTTCTTCTTTTTGATGACAAATTGGAATTATTTTTTAGGGTTCCGAACCTCAAAAGGAAAAACGGAACCCTTATAAGATCACTTTGTTGTCCGTCTGTCTGTCTGTCTGTCTGTCTGTCTGTCTGTCTGTCTGTCTGTCTGTCTGTCTGTCTGTCAAGAATTTCTATGTCGAGAATGCGTGGAGGTATCAAGCTGAAATTTGAACTGTATACTCAGGTCTACGGTCCCATGAAGTTAAAAAAAAATCAAACTGCTAAGTTTACGTAGAAAAAGGTAACGGCCGTTTATTCAGCAAAAAACGCATATTTCGACACACTTAAGGGAATCAAAACCTATAGGGTACTTCCCATTAACCTAGAACTATGAAATTTGGCAAGTAACATCGTTATAGACTACAAGTACAGGAATAAATATCAAAACTATACATTTGTAAATAGATCTTAAAAAATAGGGGGTCTATATTTTTTATAGGGTGTCGAAATTTCAAATTGAAACTACTAGTTCAAATGGGGTATCATAAGAAAGGGCTTGATGTACACATTGCAAAATATATTTTATTTATTTTTTTCGACGCATTATTTCTTATTTAATAATGATACTACGTACCTACGGAACCCTCGGTGGGCGAGTCCGACTCGCACTTGTCCGGTTTTTTTTTATTTTTGGATTGACTACATATTTTTTTTTTGAACTGACCATTGACTACAAAATTGTTTGAAGTCACATTTAAAATTGGACATTTAGAAAAGAAGATATTAATTATTCTGAATTACCATTTAATAGATTTTTATGTTTTGACATTTCTATAATGTCTG
Organism: Hypsopygia costalis; assembly: GCA_937001555.2. Classification (NCBI taxonomy): domain Eukaryota; kingdom Metazoa; phylum Arthropoda; class Insecta; order Lepidoptera; family Pyralidae; genus Hypsopygia; species Hypsopygia costalis. The sequence goes on along the minus strand of OW443338.2, from coordinate 20,491,438 downwards.
GAAGGAGCAAGAGAACTGCTACAAAAACGTCTGAGTCTGCTAGAGTTAACTGTGCCAAATCCAATATAGACTTAAATGGTCGTGAATATCTCAAATGTAACAAATGTAAGAAAACATACAACCTATCTTGCATAAATATGACAATACAAAAGTTTAAATTAATGACGAAACAAAATAAGGACATTTGGAAGTGCCATGAATGTATCCGGAAAAATACAAAAAATCATAACAACACACCGGAAAATACGATTCATAAAAAAAAGCGTATTAGCTCTGTGGAAAATCTGTCGAAATCAACACTAAATGACGAAAATTTCAATTCTTCATCACAAGAGAACAGTCCAATTAGCCTACCCAATGTGTCACCAGATAAATCTTTAGTCTTAGGATTAAAAGATGAAGTCAACGAATTAAATTGCCAGTTAGCTAGTGCACATGAAGAAATTGACAGACTGAATTCGGAAATAAGATCTATGAAAAAAATCATAGAGAATCATGTCAAGAAAGATTCCTTGTACAAAAAACTATTAAAAGAAAATGGACCATCAAGGTAATCTTCTCCTTACAACAAAAAAAAGATCGTTTAAATATTTTTTCTACTCCGCAAAATACAACATTATCAAGTAACGATGACGACATTTTGGAAACAAACGACAGCGATATAAAACTAAATAACAAAAAATTTGAAGAACAGCAAGAAGACTACTCAAACTTCCGACAGCGTACAAAACACAAAAATTAATAATTTTATTAGAGGAAAATTTGTATGATAAGCTGTGATAATAAAAATAATATGTTACCGTTCATTGAAAATACATTTCCAGATAGCAAATTCTGACACTATTTAAAAACGAATGTTGGAGTCAGAGAACTCTTGGATGGAATAGAGACTAAACTAGTAGGATTAGATTTATCAGATTATTGTATAGTGTTTATGGGACATACTGACTTTGAATTAACAAATAATTACCTGACATTAGTGGAGTATATAAGCAAAGCATTAGAAAAGGTACAGCACACTAACGTAATACTTTGCGTTCCTACGATTCAGGCTCAATGCTTACTCGACCTTAATGAACAAAAGAATCGAAACATTTAATCATTTATTATATTCAAACAATAAGTTATATAAGTACGCATTTGTGTTCGATTCTAACAAACATTTAAGTTATTCTTATTTATCTTTCACGCGGTATGGTAATATCAACACACACGGTCTTCGTATAATTTTCAATGACTTATACAAATTAGTTTCGGAAATAGATTCAGTCAATAAAAATATTTATTACCATGCAATAGACAATATCGAGAACGTTGAGAATGACATAGGAAAAAATCACCTATATATTAATAAAAAGGTATGTGAACGGCGAGATGCACAGACATCTCCTATTAATAATTCATTTCGAGGCTAATGAAAATTCATTTACAGTACTGCATCAGAACATTGCTGGAATTCTCAACAAAATTGATTTTTTTTCAGAATGCTATCGAAAACCTAAAATTAGAAGCAAATGTTATATGTTTATGCGAAACGTTTATTCGAAAAGGCGATGAAGCAAATTTAGTCCTGCCTAATTACAAATTGGCTTCATATTTTTCACGTAAGAACCAAAAAAGAGGAGGTTCTCTAATACTAATTAGAAAATATTTAGAATACAAAGAGTTAAACATTTGTAAAAACTTATCAACAAATAATATGTATTTTTGAATGCTGTGGCATAGAAATACCGACATACAAACTTATTATAATTAATATTTATAGGACTCCTAACTCTGACATTAATTTATTTTTTATAAAAATTCAATCACTGCTGCATAACTTACAAAAAAAGAAAAATAAATATAAGCTAATATTATGTGGAGACTGGAACATTGACATCTTAAAAATCAACAACATTTCTAAAGAACTAACCAGTATCCTCAATAATAATAATTTGAATCCTCACATTATTACGCCTACACGGAAAAAAGTTTGCCTTGACCAAATTGCTAGCAACCTTCGACAAGTACAAGCTAAAACTCACTTATTCGGACTGTCTGATCCTGAAACTGCCCAGACAATTTCTTTCAAAGCAAAATCAATTTCAAAGGAATATACATAGGTATCTAAGAACGGACTACAGCAAAGAAAACATACAAAAATTCTTAACTTGTATGTCTTCTCTTACTTTTTCTCAAGTTTATAATAGTTATAATACAAATAATGCATTCAATGAATTTCATGACTTAATCAAACTGTTCCACGAATTATGCTTTCCAAAAATAACAGCAAAAGTATCAAACAAATTTAAATACCAATAATGGATGAGTAAGGGACTAAAGACAGCTTACAAAAATAAAAGAAAAATGTACATACAATATTTAAAAACCAAAACTAACAAAAAAAAATATTTATCTACTAAAATTCTAAAAAAATGTATATATGCATCACAGAAGTTGCAAAATAATAAAATTATAAAAAACGCTAAAAATAAATGAAAAGGTACATGGCAAATTATAAATGACAATTTGAATAACAATATTAAATGTGATAATATTGACGATATAATTAAAGATGACATAAAATATACTGATCCTAAAATAATATGTGAACTTTTCAATGATTTATTGATTTGACAAACTCTTCGAGTGAAATTGACTCTAATCCTAATATGTTCGGAAGCGATGTTACTAATTTGAATACAATCTTTTTAGAACCCACAAATGAAACAGAAATCTACACAACTATTATGTCTCTGAATAATAGCAACGCAGTAGGTTGCGATAGTATTAGTACACAATCTTTAAAATTATGTGCTCGGTTTATATGTAAACCTTTGGCATGTATAGTAAACCTGAGTATGGAAGAAGGGCACTTCCCAGAAGCTCTTCTATTTTCTATTGTAAAACCGCTGGATGCAAAAACCGAGATGAATAATTACAGACCAGTAACACTTATCCCGATATTATCCAAAATTCTCGAAAAAGTTATGTATAAACGCATATATAAGTTTGTAATGAAACATAAATTATTAAAAGATGAACAATTTGGTTTTATGCAAGGAAAGTCGACTACATTGTAGTCGACTTTCCTTGCATAATTTTAATTTAATACATTTTGTGGCAGAAAGTATCAATAACAAAATACCAGTAACTGCCCTACTTCTTGATATGAGCAAAGCATTCGACTTTGTCTCGCATACTAAACTTTTAAACAAATTAGAAAAAAATGGCATTAGAGGCAATGCATATAACTGGATTAAAAGCTATATGTCTAATAGGAAGCAATGTACTAACCAAGACAAGAAAAAACGTATATAGATCGAAATATAGATCAACTTCATGCGGCGTACCTCAAGGCAGTGTCCCGGGGCCATTGCTATTTTTGATCTATATAAATGACCATCCCAATATTACTACACATAAATGTTTCATGTTCGCGAATGACACTGCAATAGTGATAAGAAACAATAAAAATGACAATTTTAATGAAAATATAAATAAAACGTTATTAGATGTAATTAAATGGTTAAATTTGAATAATCTCAAAATAAATATAGATAAAACAAAAATAATAAAGTTTGAAACTAATCAATCGACACCAAATTCATTATCAATAAATTATGGAAGTAAAAAAATTGAAATTGTCGATAAAGTAAACTTTTTAGGATTTACAATTGACAAGTATTGCAACTGGAAGGCGCACGTAGATAAAGTTTGTACAAAGATTGATAAATTCGTGTACGCGTTAAGACGCTTAAGAAATGTTGCTTCAATAGAAGCAGCTCTAAGTGCCTATCATGGCTACGTTTCATCAATACTTGGTTATAGACTGTTACTCTGGGGAAATTCGGTGGACACAAATAGAGCCTTTAAAGCCCAAAAATAATGTATACGGGCTATATGCAATACATACTTTGGAGAACCATGTAAACATCTTTTTAAAAAGCTACGTATACTTCCGCTGCCTTGCTTATACATTAAACAAATATGTATCCTAGTTCGTGAACACCCTCAATATTTTACTAAAAGAGGTGATACCAAAAATAAGCCTACAAGACATGATTCTATGATACTATTGCCAAATATCCGGTTGACACTCCATAAGAATAACTCTTATTGTATGGCCATTAGAGTGTTCAACAATTTACCGGAACACTTAACTCTGAATAGTTTTAAAAACAATTGCACATCTGGTACTAGATAAATGTTTTTATTCTATTCAAGAGTATCTGGAAACCAAAAATAAATAGGGTTTGACATTGTTTTATCAATTTAATGTCCATTTCTTTATTTTTTCTCTTATGTAATTTTATAATTGTATTATTTAATTGTATTGACATTGTATTGAATTATCTGTTTTGATTGTCAAAGATAACTGAAGTCTGATTTTGACATGACAATGTATTAATATTTTTGACTGTTGTTTTAAACTTGTATTTGATATAATATTATTAACTTAATTATTTGTAATAGAACTTGTGTAAATTGAAATTGTTACATTTATAATATGACTGCGTTTACCTATATTGCACGCCCGCAATGGGCAGAGTAAGAGAGACCAGATTTAATAACTTATTAGTACCTAAGAACTTACTTGTACCTTACTTCTGCAAATAAAATATTATTATTATTATTTATCTCTCTTAATAATAATAATTATTATTATTATTAAAAAGTGATCCAAGACCCTAAAAAAACCCGGCCAAGTGCGAGTCGGACTCGCCCACCGAGGGTTCCGTACGTAGGATCATTATAAATTTCATATTTTTCATTATAAATAAGAAATAATGCGACGGAAAAAATAAATAAAATATATTTTGCAATGTGCACATCAAGCCCTTTCATATGGTACCCCATTTGGTAGTTTCAATTTGAAATTTCGACCTCCTATAAAAAATATAGACCCCCTATTTTTTAAGATTTAATTACAAATGTATAGTTTTGAGATTTATTCTTGTACTTGTAGTCTATAACGATGTTACTTGCCAAATTTAATAGTTCTAGGTCAACGGGAAGTACCCTATAGGTTTTGATTCCCTTGAGAATGTGTCGAAATATGTGTTTTTTGCGGAATAAACGGCCGTAACTTTTTTTTACGTATACTTAGCAGTTTGATTTTTTTACAACTTAATGGGACCTGAGTATACAGTTAAAATTTCAGCTTGATACCTCCACGCATTCTCGACATAGAGGGTCTTGACAGACAGACAGACGGACAACAAAGTGATCTTATAAGTGTTCCGTTTTTCCTTTTGAGGTACGGAACCCTAAAAATTACATTATCTTACTATAAAATAAAACGTTTTTAAAACGCTTCATAGCATCATTATTAACAACTTCGACTAAATTCCAGAGAAATTAAGAAAGGAAAAAAGGAAGTACTTACAGAATCAGACGATTTTTGGATTTTTATCCAAACAAAAATAAACCTACTTTACATTTTGATTTGAAGCTACATTCTTGTGCTGGGGTAACTCTCACACAATTTTTGCAAAAAACAGACGATTTGAATGTGACAAAATTGATGAACTCTACCACTGATAAAATCGTTTCAATAATAGGAGAAACCGTTTCCATTAAAGTTGACCATTTTAGGGATGAATAACGATGAGAGTACCCGTCGACTTAATTGAAGTTGATTTCTCCTTTTATTTATAGAACTTCGTTTCATAGTTTGTAGTTTATAATTGAATACATCCTAGAATACATTGTATGGTTACATTCCAATGATGTTTCATGGAACTGCCGCATGAACAGTCTCGGTCGAATACAAAATTAATTCCGAAAATTACTTCATAGACTCTAGCGCTATATTGCGTAAAAAGGCTAAAAAATATATATTTTTTTACTTCATAATCTAGTGAGCAAAATTAGCATTGCAGCATCCCAAGAAAGTACGATAGGTATGAAAAACGAGTATCTGATACGGTAATATAATACTTTTTGTCCAGGACTAATTATCGCTCCCCTTATCCTTACTTTATATTATTATATTATTATATTATTATTTATTATTTTATTATTTTATTATATTTATTATTTATTTTTATTATATTATTATATTATAAATATTATAATATTATAAATGCGAAAGTAACTCTGTCTGTCTGTCTGTCTGTCTGTCTGTCCTGCTTTCACGGCAAAACTACTGAACCGATTTAAATGAAATTTGGTACACAGATAGTTTAGAGCCTGAGGAAGGACATAGGCTACTTTTTAATGAAAAAAAGGGTTGTAAGGGGTTAAAAGAGGGGGTGAAAGGTTGTATGGAAGTATCGTTATTTTTAGAGCTAGAAGCTTGAAACTTATTTTTTAGGCTGTTGATTCGATATAAATAAATATCCTTACTTCCTTAATATTATAAATGCGAAAGTAACTCTGTCTGTCTGTCTGTCTGTCTGTCTGTCTGTCTGTCCTGCTTTCACGGCAAAACTACTGAACCGATTTAAATGAAATTTGGTACACAGATAGTTTAGAGCCTGAGGAAGGACATAGGCTACTTTTTAATGCAAAAAAAGGGTTGTAAGGGGTTAAAAGAGGGGGTGAAAGGTTGTATGGAAGTATCGTTATTTTTAGAGCTAGAAGCTTGAAACTTATTTTTTAGGCTGTTGATTCGATATAAATAAATATGACATTCAAAGTTTGCAAAAGTTTTACCCACACGGGGGTAAAATAACAATAGGGAATAGGGGATGAAAGTTTGTATGGAAATATGCAAGGTTTATGTGAATGTTTTATAAGTTTGCGACAAGAGACAAAATATTAGTGCTATCCTGATGTATATAACTTTTACGCAGTCATTACAAAATGAGAAACTGAAATTAACGCGAGTAAAAAACTTGCCAAGCATCGCGCCGTACTAGAGATGGGCAAAATGCCGGGCATTTACAATAAATGCCCAAAAAATAGTTATAAATTCCCTATTTATGCCCAAAACTAGGCATACCGCAGCCAAATAACGGTTCCCTTGAGGGCTGTTGTGTTCCTGCGAGTGAGTGAGGTCACCAGAAAGGAAGGAGATGCTGCGGTGGCAGCGGGGGTGGCGGCGCGCGAGCGATAGTTTATGTTTTATAAAAAAAAAAAAAAAAAAAGTAGCGGGCAGCGTTTGGATGCGGAAAGCGGAGGATCACTGGTGATAAGCATTGGGAAAGGCCTATATCTATATAGTGGGTAGATACAGGCTGATAATGATGATGACTTTAATAAGCTATTTGCAACAAACACTGCAAATAACTCATATAAGTATTAATACGTAAGTGTCTTATTTGTAAAATAATTAGCCGAAATATTTAAAAATGCTGCCCAAAGACACTATTCTACGCGGACGAAGTCGCGGGCACAGCTAGTAACTCATATAAGTATTAATACGTAAGTGTCTTATTTGTAAAATAATTAGCCGAAATATTTAAAAATGCTGCCCAAAGACACTATTCTACGCGGACGAAGTCGCGGGCACAGCTAGTAAAAAATAAAATAGTAAAGTCAACTTCAGTCAATTTTCAAAAGTATTTTGAAATCTCCTTGAATTTTTTTATGTAACTTTTAATGGACGAGCTCGGTGGTCGAATGGTTAGCAATGGTCACTTTGATTCCGAGGCCGGGGGTTCGATCCCCGAACAAGACAAATATTTGTGTACATGAACATGTCTGTTTGTCTTGTCTTGGTCTGGGTGTTTTCTATTTATTATATTACTAAGTATGTGTACAAAAAAAAATGTATTTAAGTATAATATCAGTTAGGTATCTAGTACCCATAGTACAAGCTTTGCATAGTACTAGATGGCAACGTGTAATTTGTACAGGAATAATTTATATTTATATATATTATAAGTATTTTAAATTTACAAACTTTTAATGATACATATGCTAATATCCAGACCCAAAACAAACATCTATGTTCATCAGATAAATGTTTATCCTTGGTGACTCAAACCCACGACCTTCCGACATAGTAGTTAAACACTCAAAATAGACTAGAAATGGAAAGGTCACAAACCGCGGATTAGACAAACTGCGAATTGACAAATCGTGAATTAGATGATTCGCAAATTAGACAAACTGCGAACTAGATTAAATGCGCCTAAAGGGGCTGGCTGTTTCCATGAATAACGTCACACGTTTGAACTTTGTACAGGTGAGTGGCTGAGCACAATGTTTAACACTTTCAACAGTACAGCTAGACGACGATGCTCATCTTCTGATTAAATACCAATTTGCTAGGTTAACCATCATGTATTTATGTTGATTTTCAACTATGTTAGCATTGTGTTGTGTTGTCAGCGGAAATAAATGGAGCCTCCATCGAACTAGGTCATGAAACTGATGCCAAGTAAGCTTAATAGTTGGTATTTATTACATTTACCATTTTATTTTATTATTGCCTTTTAACCGTAACAATTTCATTATTTGCGAATACGAAATAACTGAAAACTCAATTTCATGATTATTTTATCTATATTAAATAACACTATTTGTTGATGACATATTGTAAACAAAATCAATTCGAGTTACAGAGAAACATATCAATATTCAATCAGCTGGGTTGAAATGAAATGAATGAAATGAAAACTGAAAATGAAATGAAATGAAAATTATTTATTTGCGGCAGACACGGTAATAAAAAGATATTTTATAAATAATATTGTGCAAGCGTGTTGTTCCTACAATCGGCATGCAAATTTATCATATATTTATTTTTAAATTACAATTAAAAGTTTAATTTTTAATGAATTACAATATCAATATCGTCAATAGTATAAAAACAGTTATTTACCAGCAACGCTTATTGAACCTTGAGAATGGTAATAATTTTATTTTAATGGGTTGGAGGAACGTTTTAAAAGTCATAATGATTAACTATAAAACTGGGCGTGTGATTGAATGGATGTTTTAACCAGTTGGCTGTGTACAGTATATACAGTCTAATCTCAGAAGATTACTGTCCTACTTTTTATGTGGCAAATACCTGTGGGGAGTAAGTGGTTCATCAACATCTTTGAATCAAAGCCAACTTCACCTGCACGCGGTGCACCCTGTTGACTGACAAACGAAGCTCTGGCGAAATGAGAGGTAGGGAGCGTAATTGTAAGCTACCCGACCTGGGAATGTACCTCCATCTCACAGAATACCGCTGCCAAATAACTTCCTTGAGGGTTGTTGTGTTCCCGCGGGTGAGTGAGGTTACCAGAAAGGAAGGAGATGCTGCATTGACAGTGGGGGTGGCGGCGCGCGAGCAATACTTTATGTTGCGAGCGTTAATATATCTGCGGTAACCGCTTCACATCAGGCGGGTCGTATGCTTGTCTGCCACCCGATGTAGTATAAAAAAAATACCTGCCATATACAACGTGACCCAGCTAGCTACAAAAATAAATCGTAATTATCCTAAATTAAAATTTATCGATAACATTTTTCAATTAAAATAAATTACGAAAAGAACATTACTATCAAACATTTTATATTACTATTACCTACTAATAGATTATTATTTCAAGGATAAAAAGTTTTTTCACGTTGAAATATAAATGGGCCGTGTTTTATATTATGTCGCTATATCCATGAACCGATCGATTTCACTGACGTACATTCCCGCTAATGCTGAATTAAAAAAAAACGGCCAAGTGCGAGTAGGACTCGCACATGAAGGGTTCCGTAGCAGCAAGTAACATAATGTAAAAGTTACGATTTATGACGTATTAAAAAAACTACTTACTAGATCTCGTTCAAAACAATTATCTGTGGAAGTTTGCATGGTAATGTACATCATATATATAATTTTTTTACTTTTATCTTTCTCTTATTTTACAAGTCACAGGGGGGAGGGGGGACCCGCCCCACACGTATGGGGTTGGTGAAAATTTTGAGATTCAGTTCTAAGTATGGGAACCCCCAAAATTTATTGTTTATTTTTTTCTATTTTTGTTTGATAATCATAATGCGGTTCACAGACCAACCACACCACCCACACCACATCTACTTACCAAGTTTCAATAGTACAGTTCTTATAGTTTCGGAAAAAAGTGTCAGTGACATACGGACGGACAGACAGACAGACAACGAATCCATAAGGTTTCCGTTTTTTGCCATTTGGCTACGGAACCCTAAAACCATAATTTGACTCTGTTCAATAAGTTGTTAGATTTGTTGTGTTAAAAATATCATGCACCTATATTTTGACGAGCCCGTTGGTCGAATGGCTAACCATCTCCACTTTGACTCCGGGGTCGCGGGTTCTATCCCCGCACAATACAAATATTTGTGTGCATGAACATGTCTGTTTGTCTTGGTCTGGATATTTTCTATGTATTATACGTATGTATTTACAAAAAAGAAAGAACAATATCAGTTATCTAGTATCCATAGTACAAGCTTTCCTTAGTTTGGGACTAGATGGCCGTGTGTAATTCATCCAAGAATATTTATTTATTACATCTAATACGATCTGTATTAGATGAAGAGGCTAAAATACAGGATTTCAAAAATAAAAAAATTTAAGCGTTATTATGAAAATTATATGCACATTTCTGTAGAATTCGTACTACCAGTGAAAACAGAAGAACTTTTCACTAAGATATAGAATCTTATTATATGTATTAATAATCGAGGCCGTCACCGCATCTTTCATGGTATAAGTGCTGTATCATTGTCATGTGGTACTTAGGATATAGAGACATAAAAAACTATAGACAAATTGATAGTTTCTGTTGCATGCATCGATATTAACCCATGATTATCCCACCGTTATGATACGGGTCTCAGGAGTTTAGAGCGTACTCCACGGGTGCGTCCTGCGGCTTGGGTTGGCGGAGGCTAGTGTATTCAAGCCGCCCAAAGGCCCTTCACTTGGCTTAACGACTGTGATCTATAGACTACAGCCGGGATCAACGACTTAACGTACCCTCCGAAGCACGGAGGAGCTCGCGATAAATAGACCGATCCGTAGATAGGCTACGGTCGTTTCTTAACCTGCGTGATCGATTAGACTGACATGCGCAACGATGCCATCTAGCTCCTCACATCTTTAGTTGTATCACAGTATAAGTAATAGTACTACGTACAGTATGGCCAGTACCTGCCGCTCTCTCGTGTCGACCTCACCTGAGACAAATCTGGAACAGTTTGTATGGCGCCGTACGCAAACGACGCGACATTTGTATGGAGTGGCCGGGGTGTGGTTGTATACGTGCTTTATGATTGCCATGTCATTATTGGGTTACAGAGACCATGGCAGGGGCAATACCGGGTAAGCTGAAGCCGATTGCCATTGGATATTTTGATTGCGAATATCAAACTTTTTTTTTTTATAATACGTCGGGTGTCAGACAAGCATATGCTCCGCCTAATGTGAAGCGGTTACCGTGGCCATATTAACGCTCGCAACATACGAGTGAAATATTGCTCGCGCGCCGCCACCCTCGCTGTCAACGCAGCATCTCCTTCCTTTCTGGTGACCTTACTCACTCGCAGGAACACAACGACCCTCAAGGGAATTGTTATTTGGCTGCGGTATTCTGTAAGGTTGAGGTACATTCCCCAGTCGGGTAGCTTACAATTACGCTCCCTACCTCTCTTTTCGCCAGAGCTTCGTTTGACAGTCAGCAGGGTGCACCGCGTGCAGGTGAAGTTGGCTTTGGTTGAAAGATGTTGATGAACCACTTACACCCCAACTTCAGGTTAGATTTATGATACCTATATTTAGCTTAGCTTATAGTAACCCTGAAGCTATCAAGAAGCTCTACCGACAAAGCTGAAGATGTTTGTCAATAACTTAAACGTAAGACCTATTTTCCGAATTGAAATATTCGATGGTAATCGGCTTCAGCTTAGGCGGTAGGTTGCAAGAAAACTACAGACAAATTCATAGTTCCTATGGCATTCATAGCAGAAGAAATATTCTTACAAAGATGTGTTCTAATATTCATAATTGAAGAAAGATGCGTATCATCTCGCACATTTTCTATGTCATGTTTGTCATGCCAAACCGGCGCATAAATCGTTGTGTAATGTAAGTGTATAGGATGTCATAAGAATGAAATTCTAATGATATCACACACGCCAGAATCAGATATTCAGAACATAAAAATATAAAGAAACGCACAGATATATTTACATATTAATACCTGAATATTGAACACATCACATTACTTTTGTTATGTAGCCGTCTGTAGTAATCTATATAACAGATGGACCGATTTCGCTAAATCTTTTATTGTTGTACTAGCGACCCGCCCCGGCTTCGCACGGGTGCAATGCTGATACTAAATGTACTACAGAAGGTCTTTGCGCTTTGTCCTATCCAGTCCTTCCCCAGTTATAGGCACACGCCGCCGGCTCCGCGGCCGGTACCGCCACAGCCGTTATGTCCCTGCATTTTAAATGTGTAATATCTTCTAAACTATGCATTTAAATTACATGCTGTGAAGGGCCATATTGATCTATATTAAATGCGCAATGTATTTAAGGTACTTAATTGGATAAGGATTAATTCTGTATTGCTTAAAATCGCTTCGTAAATAAGGCATTATTTCTTGTAAAAAGCAAAGGATAAAATAACGGTTATTGTGTGTTACCACTAAGAGATAGACATATACCATCGCGAACTTTTTTGTAGACCATTTTAAGGTGAACAATACTGTACTACATTATTTTGATCTATCTCGTTGGGTTCAGCCAGCGTTTGCAATGAAAGAGCAAAAAAATGTGTTTATTTACGACATCACATTAGAAACCTCTAAATTATCAGTGTTTTTCTACTATGTTATGCATATATTATACATATAAACTTTCCAGTTGAATCACTCTATCTATTAAAAAAAACCGCATCATAATCCGTTGCGTAGTTTCAAAGATTTAAGCATACATGGGGACATAGGGACAGAGAAAGCGACTTTGTTTTATACTATGTAGTGATTTGTTATTGTCACGAGAAGGTTCTTATAAAGAAAAAAACGGCCAAGTGCGAGTCGAACTCGCGCACAAAGGGTTCCGTACCTACCATTATCTATAAAATCACGTTTGTTGTATGGGAGCCCCCTTAAATATAAATTTTATAAATTTTTTTAGTATTTTTTGTTATAGCGGCAACAGAAATACATCGTCTGTGAAAATATCAACTTTTCTATTGTAACTTTATGTCGTTTGACAGAACTGTCAGCCATTTGACAGATTGTGTGAAACCAATTCGAATTCAATATTCATTATTAAGAAGATGTCTGTCGGGTCCGTTATTAAGAGATATAAGCCAAACACGTGGGATTGCTATTTTGTTTTATACATGTACCCTCTGTTATACGTAAAAAGAAATACATCGTTCGATTATGTTATGTGGACAGGAGATAATTGAAAAATGTCGGATGAGAATGAATATTGATGTGGTTTATTTTTTGCGTTTTATAAAATCTACCTATTACAAATGTATTAAAATGTATCATGTTTTTATATTCGTTGTATTAAGCTCGGACTCCACCAAACCGGAGACGAGCAGAGAGGAGATTTGTTTTGATGCATTGGGCATTTCGTCACGGCATCCTCAAGCGGTGTACTGTACAGCGTGGTGTGTATAGACGTCGTCCGAGTCTTCAAGGTGAGCGTTATCCCAGACGCTTCCTGTTTCACGTGGCAAACGCCTCCGCTTTAGTGGAGTATCGGCCTCATTCACAGAAGAAGTAATGTTATATGTTTTATTTACTTCATCATCATCATCATCAGGTCATTTTTAGTCTCCACTACAGGAGCACGACCCTCTCTCGCCCGTCACAGACAGGATGATTTGGCCTACACTCCCCACGCTGGCCAGACTTTGGGGAGGCCAGATCGATGTTTTATAATGGATTTCCCTTAGTCGCCTTGTACGTCATCCATGGGAAGAGATGGAAGTGATTCTATTCTAGTCTGCCGGAAACCACACGACCAACTTTCAATTCTGAGACATTGGGACGGGGACCCACCACACATTCCCACCACTGTGTCTGCTGTGTAGCCAGAATTAAAAGCAGCGACCGCCAAAAAAGGCAATGAACAGTGAAGTCCCTTGCAGTCCTGCCATGAACGGCTGGAACTCTCAACCAATTTAATCAGAAAAAATTAGTAGGAGTAAGAAGCTTTTGGAATTTGAATTCTCAGACATGTTTAAGTTCAAGAAGAGTTCAATTTAAACTCAACAGGGGTACGCCAACGCCCCAGTTAAACAATCACGCGCCGATATTGCGAAATCAAATCATTATTTCGCTTTTCGTTTCGCGAATTTATCCTCATTAGAGCTAAAATGATCATTACAGTGCGGTTCACATACAGAGAGGTTTTCTTCTACGAACTCTCAAGTTGTAAGTCAGAGTACACCACGTTCAATTATTTTTACTTATCTTGTAAAAATAATTTGAAGCTTTTTTTAGTTCTTAGATATTCGGTCAGATAGATTAGCCCGGTCGTTTTCTATAGTTTGATTCCGAGGTGGTGGGTTCAATCCTCGCACAAGACAAGTTTATGTATGATGCATGAACATGTATGTTTCTCTTGTTCTGGGTTTTTTCTATGTATTATACGAGTATGTATGTATTACAAATAATACAAAACTTTTGACGGCGACATTTGCCGAGTCAGTGATGGCAGAAGGGAGAGGAAAGTCCTAGAGTGGAGACCTCGCATGGGGCAACGAAGCGTCCTCCGATAGGTGGACCGATAACATCAAGGGAACGGCCGGACGCTGCTGGATGTGTAAAGCGGAAGATCGCATATGGATCGCATATTTTAGGAAAGGGCAATGTCCAGCAGTGGATAGATACAAGCTGATGATGATGATGATGTATATGTTACTGTAAAAGCCCGTTTATTGGTAAATCTTAGGATTTACCGACGTGAGCTGGTAAATGTAAGGATTTACAAAAGAACGACAAATATTTCCAGCTTTTTCCATTACAATTGCTAGGTTTGCTAAAACAATGGTGTAATTCTTAATCTTTTACCTATATCAATTAACTATAGATTTCATATTAAGTAATTAATTAACTAATTAGTCAAATTCTTACCTATTTTATTTTTTTCTTTGGTATATAGTAATCAAATATATTTATATATATTTGATTTTTAACAAACAAATTGAAAAAGGCCATCAATTTTCATTTATTAATAGGGAGAAAAAAATATATATGTACTTGTTACAAACGTAATTGTATTTATTCAACAAAAAAAAATTAAAAAACCATTTAATCAATTGTTTTATTTAAAAAAAAAAAAAAAAAGACGGTTAAACAATTGTTATTTATTAACGGGTAAGGTAAAAATAACATTTTACTTGTTACAACACACGTTAGATGTTTTTCAACATTTACCGTGCCTTTGATGTAAATCCTAAGATTTACCAAGTGAAAGGTGGTAAAAGCTAGAATCGCAATACTGTATGTACTTTTACCATTAAGAGTTGGTAAATCTTAGGATTTACTGGAATATCTTAGGATTTACCGTAGTTCGGGTTCGGGCTTTTACAGTAACATATATACAACTCGCGTAAAATAACTGAAATAAAGCTCAGAATAATAAATAGCAAAGCTCTTCCATTTTACTTAACAATCTTTCAATAATCGTATTTTCAAATGCAAATCTAGTAATTATTGGATTAATTTGTGGATTAACTAGAAATCATTATTCAGAATACGTTCTATATTAGTGCTTTGATTTTCATATCGAACTAGCGACCGCCCGTGGCTTTGTTCGCGTGGTCTTTTAAAATAAGCAATTATTAACTTTGTTTCTACTCGCCGTGTCAAGATTAAAATTATACCAGTTTTAAGTCAGACTTGTAGTACTATTATGAAGACTACATCCAATTTCGTCCTACAGTTTTTGCGTGATACGCGTAAAAATATACAAACGGACAGATATAAAAATTAAAAAAATATTGTTTGGGCTGTATTGTCTGTATTCGAAAACAGAGCCTTTTTTTTATTAATATTTTATCAAATGTCATTATCTCAAGTGTCTATCAAATGTCATAATTATATAAAAGGACAGCTCACCATACATTCCCACTATCACAGCGTCTCCCGTGATACCAGGGGTATTAGCGGCAACCACAAAATTACGTTGAGCAGTGAAGTTCACTCTAATCCTAGGGCTGCCTTGATAGTCCAGACATTTAGTGATCAAAAAAGTGAAGTACATGGAACGTATTCCGGGAGTTTTAAAAATTGGTGATTTAATAAATTTCGATACGCCCTATCCGAATCTGTCGCTCACGCCGCCATATTCGGAAAATGGCGCTTAACTGTTTTTTTTTTACAATATCTCCTTTCCTACTCATTTTACGCTGAAAATAGTAATGTAATAAATCAAACTAAAGAAAATTTCTTACAATTTGTGTACTAACATAATTTTGTAATTATTAGTTTTAAAGTTGATACCGATTGTTGGCACTTGGTGGAATATTATTATCATAATAATAAAAGTACTATTCCGCGTAATTTTTACCGTCCAGTTTCTCCGATAAGGCTATCAATGCTAGGCTAGGCTATCAAGATAAACAGATGGTGTTTGTGTTTCTACATTTTTTATTATCATTACACAATTAAATTAAGCTTTATTATAACATTATGATATTAGTTTTAACACACCCCGGCCACTCCATACAAATGTCGCGTCATTTACTACTACATAAACAAGGACGTCTGTGCAAAGCGTGAATTCGCATGTGTGCGTGCGGCGCCATACAAAGGTTCCAGATTTGTTTCAGGGAGGAGGTGAGGTCGATACCATAGAGCGGCAGGGAGTGGCAATACTGTTCATTATTTATACTGTGGTTTTAATGTGCGAGAGCCGCAAAGTTTGTTCTAACGCCAAGACGCATTTTGGTTTAATTTTTTTTTTTTTTTATATATGAGAGTGGGGCAAACAAGAATGTGGGTCACCTGATGGAAAGCAATCACCACCGCCCATGGAGATCAGCAACACCAAAGGATCGCCGATCCGTTGCCAGCCTTTTAAGGGAATTAAATACTCTATTCTTGAAGGCTCCCATGTCGTAATTGTTCGGAAATACCGATGAGGGAAGTTGATTCCACAATTTAACCGTTCGTGGTATAAAATGCCTTAGGAAACGTACTGTAGTAGATCGCCAATTATGATGATATGGGTGGAATTTTAATTTATGGCGAGTTGTACGATAGTGGAATTCAGCGGCAGGTATCAAATCAAACAGCTCATCCGAGCACTCCCCGTGATATAATTTGTATAGAATGCAAAGAGACGCTACATCTCTGCGTGTAGAGAGAGAGTCCAGTCGATCCGAGATCATGGATCATGGGTCCCCGACGATTCGAACTGCTCTTCGTTGTATGCGATCAAATGAAGTAAGCAAGTATTGGGGCGCACCGGCCCAGAGATGCGAACAGTACTCCATGTGAGGGCGAATGCGCTTCACTAATAGCGCTAACAGATTCAATTCCAAAAACACGAACAATATCACTTTCCTTTTTTATTAAAAACGAGTTTTTGCTTTCTTCCTGTCTAACATATATACGGCCCCGTTTTGTCCACACATACTTCCAGTTCATGCGACTTTTTGCCTCACGAACTTTATATAACAGCTGACGGTTTAGTTTAGTAAGCCGTTCATTAATATAGAATCGCCTCGGTTCGCCGGGTAGTTGCAGGTCCGATGTATCGGCGCCTCGCCGCACCCGCATACTACGAAGTAATTCATCCCGCTGTGACGTACGCGCAAGTCGTACTATCAATGGTCTCAGTCTCAATGGAGCGTGATCCGCGCTGCCTGCGCTGTTGTTATGATTCGTGAATCGGGACCCTACACGCTCCGCATATACAATATCACGCTCATCAATACTAACGCCTAATTTATGTCCGATTAAAGTGACGAGATGCACAGGATTTTCTCCGCTTGACTCCGGTAGGTTCGTGATTTCAAGATCGTTTATGAGCAGTTCTTGATCTTTATCATTCAACTCGGTTCTCAGTTGTGATAGTATGGTTTCTAACTCGGTGGCTATGTTGTTTTTACTAGTGATGTTGTTCTCTAGTGTCTGCACCCTGTCCTCCACTACATCTATACGGCCATTGAACGTTGCAAGACTATTACGAAAATCAAGCATATCCTGTCGTATCAATTGTATATCCCTATGATATTCGCGCATCTCTTCTCTAAGCATTCGTATCTCCCTACTTATTTCATCCAAGCTCACGGGAGTATGATCAATATGAGAAAGAGGGCTCGGGTACAAGATCTTCTGTAACACTTTTGACCGGTGTATCAGCAGTATTCATACGGGGTTTATTTTTACTGCATTCAGGACACGACCAGGATTTGTTAGGTTTGTATGTTTTCGATAATCCCAAACAAGTATTATGGTAAATAGCCGGGCAGGTAGTACAGCTAACGCCATCTGTTTGCGCTTTGTATCGACCACAGGCATTACACTTAGGCATAGTTGATTCAAAATTATATTCCAAGTCTATTATGTAACGTTATACTATACACTAAGACAGCGATCACCTGTAGATAGTAGCTATAATTATCTGCGGTAAGTACTTGAAATCTCAGCTGACTAACAGCTGATGTTGTAGGTAAATAGTAAATATTTTTCCTCACCAGCCCGCAATATAATTTAAAAAGTGGAGTGATAGTATGGTGTTTTCACTGTTTTCTCAGCACTCAGCTAAATATACACGAAGATAACACGTCACCGGATTTATACAACTGTTCTCAATCAATGAGTATAACTTTAGAATCGAAAAATTAAGTTATAATATTTTTATATAAGCCGAATATAGACACTGTATGTACCGTCTGACGTCCGTGACGTCACCGGTTGAAGTCGTCGGTATAGTTGAAGGCGGTGTCGGGGTGTAAAATACCGCCTGGCTTTATTGATGACCCCAATCTTCTTAGAAGCCAGTTTGGCCTTGCACTCCAAGTGGCCGCGAAACTGAACATCACTCGATATGTCGACACCCAAGATGGAAATGTTGGGACTAACACTAAGGGCAGTACCTTCCAATCTAGGAGCTACGATAAACGGGGACTTTTTAGCGGTAAACGCACAAACCTGAGTCTTTTAGGGATTTAGCTGTACCAAGTTCAATCTACCCCAATCCGAGACGTGTCCAAGAGACGTCTCTATCTCAGACAAAAGTTTTGTTCGGTACTCATCGACGAAGTCCCGAGAAACATTAGCTTGGCCAGTGTATCTTACGTCCACTGTACTGTCGTCTGCATAGCAATGAACATTGTGTACAAGTAGCAAGTCATTGATATGCAGAAGAAACAACGTGGGGGACAATACACAGCCTTGTGGTACGCCAGCATTCAAGGGTAGTGGATCCGAGCGTGCTCCGTCAACTACAACTTTGATGCTACGCTCAGTGAGAAAACTGGCAATCCACATGCAAAGCTTCTCAGGTAGCCCAAAAGAAGGAAGCTTGAAAAGTAATGCTTTATGCCACACCCGATCAAAAGCTTTTGCTATGTCCAGACTAGCAGCCAAAGCACCGCCCTTGCTTTCCACTGACTCCGCCCAACGGTGAGTCAAATATACCAGAAGATCACCAGCTGAGCGACCACGGCGGAAGCCATATTGGCGATCATTTATCAGCTGGTGACTCTCCACATTAAAGTCCATTTTTATCATGGTATCGTTAGATAGGCCTAATCTATGTGCAATGCACCGTTATAGAAATCAAGAAATTCTTTTTGCTTCGTCATTCTAGATGAAATAAGTGTTACGAGTACACCGACTTATGTAGTATAGTATTGTTCGAAACGTCACAAATATTAATTTAATAGAGAGGTAGGGCATAGCGTATTTGTTAAAAATATCTTAAGATTAAATGGACCCATTTAATCTTAAGAAATTTTTGATAAATATATTTGTTGCGAATTTGTTTCTTTTTCTAGTGGAATATAACATGTTTGAACGCATAGATAGAGCCATGGAATTATTAGGCCAAAAATAGACATATATTCAATGTACTAAATTTAATGAAATTTTTGAGGCATGAGCGTTGAGGGCAGACGAGATCAAATGGTTAGCAATGGATACTTTGACTCCGAGGTCACAGGTTCGAGCTCTGCACAAGACCAACATTTGAATGCATGAATATGTCTGTTTGTCTTGGTCTGGGTGTTTTCTATGTATTATAACTATGTATTTATAAAAAAATGTATTTAAGTACACTTATCAGTTGTATAGTACCTATAGAACAAGCCTTGCGTTTAATTTGGGACTGACTAGATGGCGCTGTGTGCAGAAATATTATAAATATTTTTGATGTATCATTTAAAATACTCAAAGGTTGACTGGAAGAGATCCCTTTATGAGATAAGTCCGCCTTTGTACAAATTGTATGTCAACATTTTCACCATTTTGTGTACAACTGTTTTTGTACATTAAAGATATTTACAACAACAACGACATATTAAGGCCGGATTATGTCATACTGTAATAACTCAGACTTCAACGTGGTACAGGGGGATGTGTGGGGGTTTGCCATTTCCAACATGGATAATGCGGCTGCGCCAGATGAAAACCTAGCAAGTGCTCAAACCAAAATTTTACAGGAGAGCGCCAAAACGTAAATCAAGCTAGCCGTTGAACAATTTTTAACCTACCAATTTTTAATCGACCAATTAAAAAAATAGCAAGTCTTGCTAGGTTTGATAATGGTCAGTGCGACATGGTGGGTTTGTAAATATTTCTGGAATCATACATAATACACTTACTACGAGTAGGTTATGAGTTTTCAAAACTCTGGTTATTTGTAAGTCTTTCGCGCGGGTGTTTTTTTTTTTAATTTGTAGGGACTTACTAGTTTATAACGATTCTGCAATAAAAACATTTTTGTCAAAAATGTCCCTTGCTAGGTTTTCATCTGGCGCACCCGAATGGTGTTGACCATAAAAAGAGAGATAGAGAGAGAGATACTCACCGACGATGTACATAAAGGTGTGTACGCGCGCTGTTTGGAACGAAGGCACGTCCGCTGACACCTCACACGTGTATTTCCCTTGCACGGTCGACTGCGGATAACTTGGTATCATCGTCAGCTGTTTTTCATCTGTTTCTTCACGCTGGATAATATAACAATAATTACAAACACAAATACTTTATTCCTATTACTTTTTGAATATTTTACAGGCGTTACATTTAACATAATTAATTAGTACCACCCACACTAGAGTAAGCCTGTCCTGTGAGAATTAGACTAATTACATTTGCCTTGTAATAATTGTGGTGCGTGCGGAGAATTATAATAATTATATTAATATAACAATAATTTTCTTTCCACTATCGGTAGGATTCTGTTTTATATTGTTTTTAATGTATTTTTGTTTTATATTATATATTAAAAAATGTATTGATGAAGACTTAAATGCAAAAAAATTTAATGAGATAATAATACAATTAAATTGAATGAAAATAAATTTATAATTATATATAATAATTTGTAATTTTTACAAGTTAAACTGAGGCCAATTTGATCCAAGTTTGAACAAATTAAGACAATTTGAGACAATTTGGGGTAATTTAAGTTTCGTTTGACAAAGTTGGAGGCAATTGGGCCAAGATGAATAAAGTCAAGCTTACTTTTTGCGATTTGGAAGGAAAACGGAGATTGTCGTGGACAAAGAAGTGCAACTCCAAAAGGAAAGGAATTTAAAAAAAACCGGACAACTGCGAGTCGGACTCGCCCACCGAGGGTTCCGTAGGTACGTAGTATCATTATTAAATTTGATATTTTTCATTATAATTAAGAAATAATGCGTCGAAAAAAATAAATAAAATATATTTTGCAATGTGTACATCAAGCCCTTTCATATGATACCCCATTTGAACTAGTAGTTTCAATTTGAAATTTCGACACCCTATAAAAAATATAGACCCCCTATTTTTTTAGATCTATTTACAAATGTATAGTTTTGAGATTTATTCCTGTACTTGTAGTCTATAACGATGTTACTTGCCAAATTTCATAGTTCTAGGTCAACGGGAAGTACCCTATAGGTTTTGATTCCTTTGAGTGTGTCGAAATATGCGTTTTTTGCTGAATAAACGGCTGTAACTTTTTTCTACGTAAACTTAGCAGTTTGATTTTTTTTTAACTTCATGGGACCGTAGACCTGTGTATACAGTTCAAATTTCAGCTTGATACCTCCACGCATTCTCGACATAGAAATGTTTGACAGACAGACAGACAGACAGACAGACAGACAGACAGACGGACAACAAAGTGATCTTATAAGGGTTCCGTTTTTCCTTTTGAGGTTCGGAACCCTAATAAAAATACTGACAAATTAATGTATGTTTATCAATTATTTATCAGTAATAGGTTACACATCTTCCTATTATACATAATAATGATTCATATATTTTATTTTAATTAATTTCTTTTTATTTGCGAATCCTACCCACTTCATGCACAAATTCGTTACTCTGAGGTTGCCTTGAATATATTTGCACTCAGCAATAAGGCCGCTTTGTTGCATACATACAAATCTACTGCCTGTAATAATTTATTTATTTATATATTATATTCACTGTACTTTAAATTTGTATTATGCATAAAAGCATATTCTATTTATCTATCTATATGTACCTATATTTTTTGTTTGTAAGTTAATGAGACGAAAACATTTTACACTAAATGAGCAAGTTTGGATGAGTATTAGTTACTCAATCTTAATTTTTTATGCTGTATCCTAACCTCTCTTTTGACAAAGCCTCTTTCGATAGCCGGTAGGGTGCAATACATGCAGGCGAGGTTGGCTTAGGCTCTCTCACGCCCCATTAAAATTTGGCATATAGATTGTTTATGTTTTTAAGTCTGGTTGAAAAATATATATCTTAACCTATATTATACGTCGTTATCCTACGAAAAAAATATACTTTAGAACACCACGTTGGCTACCCTGCATTTTTATCCTAAGAAAATACCTTATTTCTACGGGAACGAAGTTCAAGCGGATGAAGTCATGAAATTCTTCTAATTCATGAAATTCGTTGATGTTATTAGAAATAATAATTTAGTAAAGATTCCTTAATATTAATTTCTTAAAGTTTCCTTATTGTCGCTGTCAAATAAAGATTTTGTATAATATAGAATATTTCAATAATTTTGCTTACTACAGCCAGAGTAAATGTTTATATTGTACTGGATTCCTCCCGCGACTTCGCCCCGTGTTACAAATACTATATTGACTTACAAATACATGTTGGGGTTTATATCAACATCTTTGAACCAAAGCCAACCTCACCTGCACGTAGTGCACCCTGCTGACTGACAAACGAGGCTCTGGCGAAAAGAGAAGTAGGGAATAGCGTATTTTTTAAGCTGCCCGACTGGGGAAGTACCTTTACCTCACAGAATACCAACAGCCAAATAACAATTCCCTTGAGAGTTGTTGCGTTCCTGCGAGTGAGTGAGGTCGCCAGAAAGATAGAAAGAAAGGAGTATAGACTGGCAACGGATCGGTGTCCCCTTGGTGTTGCTGATTTCCATGGGCTGTAGTGATTGCTTTTCATCAAGTGACCCTCTTGCTCGTTTGCCCCCTCTTATAATATGTAAAAAAACATAGTACAAAGTGTCCAATGTGTCAACCCCATACATCTTCTATATATATACCAAATTTAATGTAAATGCCATCCATCAATCAGCCGTTTACCCGTGAAAGAGTATCAAGATGAAAGTTTACACGAAACTTCGTCATTTTTGAAGTTAGAAATGTAAAATTGTACTAATGGTTTGACACAAAAATTTACTGTACATACCTTTTCTCTAAAAAAAAAAAACTAGCATAATCAGCCCGCTTCGCCGGGCTTAATAATATAAAAATGGTCCGATCGCTACCAAACCACACAGGATTATCCGCTTGGTCAATCTAGAGATTGTCTGAAAATTTCGTTGAAATCGGTCCAGCCGTTTCGGAGTCTATACGGAACATACATACATACATTATTAAAAAATATTAAAAATTCTCACGGCATAACAGGAAATGCCCAAGCGAAACATAAAAAAAACGAAAGAGAAGTAGTGCATGTTGAGCCCGACTGCAACCGCTGTACATCAGGCGGGTCGTAAGCTTGTTGTCCCTCGGCGTTGCATAAAAAAAGCATGCGACATTTATCCTGTTGATATTGAATATTAAAGACATTTTGAATATTGCAATTTAAATGTTTGTCATCACTACATAGTATAAAACAAAGTCGCTTTCTCTGTCCCTATGTCCCTTTGTATGCTTAAATCTTTGAAACTACGCAACGGATTATGATGCGGTTTTTTTTAATAGATAGAGTGATTCAACTGGAAAGTTTATATGTATAATATATGCATAACATAGTAGAAAAACACTGATAATTTAGAGGTTTCTAATGTGATGTCGTAAATAAACACATTTTTTTGCTCTTTCATTGCAAACGCTGGCTGAACCCAACGAGATAGATCAAAATAATGTAGTACAGTATTGTTCACCTTAAAATGGTCTACAAAAAAGTTCGCGATGGTATATGTCTATCTCTTAGTGGTAACACACAATAACCGTTATTTTATCCTTTGCTTTTTACAAGAAATAATGCCTTATTTACGAAGTGATTTTAAGCAATACAGAATTAATTCTTATCCAATTAAGTACCTTAAATACATTGCGCATTTAATATAGATCAATATGGCCCTTCACAGCATGTAATTTAAATGAATAGTTTAGAAGATATTACACATTTAAAATGCAGGGACATAACGGCTGTGGCGGTACCGGCCGCGGAGCCGGCAGCGTGTGCCTATAACTGGGGAAGGACTGGATAGGACAAAGCGCAAAGACCTTCTGTAGTACATTTAGTATCAGCATTGCACCCGTGCGAAGCCGGGGCGGGTCGCTAGTCTATATATATAAAAATCAATGCCAATTTTCGTTGTAATTTTATAACTCAAGAACGGGCTCACCTATCCAAACCAAATGTTTAGGCTTTGTTCGGACTATTTAGTAGATGGTTTATGTGAAGTTTGCACAAAATCGGTAGAGCGGTTCTTCATTTATCACATTTTTTGTAACAAATGAATTCAATAAATGGACGGATCATTTTGCTAATGGGGATTTTGCTGTCAAATTGAAACTTTTTACAGATGGGGATTGTGCTGTCAAATTGAAACTTTTTTTCAGTGTTGACAGTACAATCATGTTGATATGTCATTCATGTGGTCATTTCATTTTGGACTAGACGTGATTCTACTTTATGTTGCCTGTTCCAGAGTCGGTCCCCCAGCCGTTTGTTTATTCATGCTCAAAATGGAAAAACAAAAAATATTGTTGCCAAATGTTTTGGATTAAATTTTAAAATAGCTAGCAATTAATAAAATATTTTTTTGTTTGAATAAATGAATTTGATGTTTCAATTAATTTTTTTTAGTATTTCACTTTATACGTAGCGAAGCACGTACCGGGCTGCTAGTGTTGAAATAATAATGCTTTGTCATTTCCGAATCTTTATTATTTAATAGATACTAATAATATTAAATTATTGATGGTTAATAATCATCAATTACTTGGCCGTGTAGTTTCCGGCTAGAATAGAATCATACCGTCTCTTCCCGTGGATGTCGTACCAGGCGACTAAGGGAAATACATTATAAAACATCGATCAGGCCTCCCCAACCCGTCTGGCCAGCGTGGGGAGTGTAGGCCAAATCCTCCTGTCTGGGACGGACGAGAGAGAGTCGTGCTCCTGTAGTGGTGACTATAATGACCTGATGATCAATCGTCAATTATATTATCATAGAGTATTATCGAGCCCGGTGGTCGATTGGCTAGCAATGGATGGATGTATTATAATACATTTTAAGATATGTTAGAGATGTTCCTAAAGATTCGTAGGTAATTTTAACATACAAAAGATCATAAATCTCTTTAGGCTTTTAATGCCTTATTAGCCATTTTGCTGTCTCTCACATTGCTAAGAGGGGAAGTCAAATTCCAAAAGCTTCCTACTCCTACTAATTTCTTCTGATTAAATTCGTTGTGAGTTCCAAGGCAGCCGTAGTTGTACCCCCGGGACTGCAATGGACTTCACTGTTCATTGCCTTTTTTGGCGGTCGCCGCTGTTAATCCTGGCTACACAGGAGACACAGTGGTGGGAATGTGTGGTGGGCCCCCGTCCCATACAAAACATCATCATCATCATCAGCCTGTAACTATCCACTGCTGGATGTAGGCCTTCGCTAATGCTTTCATCAAACATTATATGCGATCCTCCGCTTTCCGCATCCAATTGCTTTTGGCCATGCCCTTGTTGTCATAGGACCATCTAAAGGGCGTACCACAGAAGAGGTCCTAGAGTGGATCTAGGACATTCCTCCCCCATCTGCCATTATTGAGTCGGCATATATGGTCCTGCCATTTCAGCTTGCTGACTATAAGAGCCAGGTCGACAACTCTGGTTCTCCTTCGAATTTTACAAATACCTAAAGCATTTTTATATTTATTAGACAAAATAATAAACGCACAACAGATATCTATTTCCAGCGATATTGTAATCCAAGTAATCCATCATACTATAAGGATACGACTAAATCCTTATGACGGGCTAATTCTTTCTTGTAAAATCGTTTGCGAGATACGAAAGAGAGCAATCAACTATAATTATATTTTTTACTACCTTTTGCCGGCGCGGCGCCTTCGTGCGTGCGTATCCCAGTATCTCGTGGGAATTACAAAAATCCTTCTTTTCAGCTATGTGTTGAAAGATCAGTCAGTAACGGATGCATTTTATACCGATTAACTTTCACTTTATACTTATTGTTGGACATTATTATTGTACGACGTCGGGTGGCAAACAAGCATACGGCCCGCATAATTTGAAGCAGTTATATACGCTCATGGAACACATGGAACATCACTCGCGCGCCGGCACTCCCGCTGGCAACGTAGCAACTACTTCCTGGTGACCTCACTCACTTGCACCAACCCTGAAGAGAATTGTTATTTGGCTGCGGTATTCTGTGAGGTGGAGGTACTTGCCCCCGTCGAGCAACTTACAAATACGCTGTGCCCTACCTCTCATTTGCCGGAGTCTATTTCGCTAATAGGCTAGATGACAATGATCTAAAATTATGAAAATATTTATCAGTGCCGTAAAATATACAAAACTAGATCGAACTGCGATCTTGAAATTTTTATAACGTAAGTCCGACTTGTTTTATTGTTCGATCAAAGTGTGGTGAGAAAGTTCAATTTAAAAGGATGAAATAATTAAAAAAATATATTATGTTTGGAAAAACAACAAAACATACTAAAACGTTTGTTACGGCACTAGCTACATAAACGGAGTATTTAACATAGCTGACGTACAAATTTCTGTTTTAATGTATACAAAATACGTAGGTGTGACGTCTTATCTAAGTAGCCTTTTGTATGGAGCGTTTTCGGGATAGTCCAAAATAGTGATTTTCAAGTTATCATATCTCGAAAAGTTTTTATGCTATCGAAGTAATTCTTTCACCTATAGCTATATTATAATGACAACCTTACATACCACATCGAATAAAAAGTCATCTATCTATCATCATATGCAGGTGAGGTTGTTGGCTTTAGCTCCAAAGATTATCGTGAGCCACTTATACCCCAAAACAGTGGAACTAAACCTAAAAATCGTCATCATCATTTCAGTCCGCGTCCCTAAATAAACAATTACATAATAAATTATTTGTACGACGAATTCGAAAACATCTTGATATTTTAAGGGTACTAGGGTGGTATAAGGTGTGTAAGTGGTTCATCAACATCTCAGAACCAAAGCCAACTTCACCTACACGCGGTGCACCCTGCTGACTGACAAACGAAGCTCTGGCGAAAAGAGAGGTAGAGAGCGTAATTGTAAGCTACCCGCCTGAGGAATGTACCTCCACCTCACAGAATACCGCAGCCAAATAACAATTCCCTTAAGGGTTGTTGTGTTCCTGCGACTGAGTGAGGTCACCAGAAAGGAAGGAGACGCGGCGTTGGCAGCGGGGGTTATAAATATATAGCTCGCGCGCCGCCACGTGTTACGAGCGTTAATATGGCTACGGTAACCACTTCACATCAGGCGGGCCGTATGCTTGTCTGCCACCCGATGTAGTTTAAAAAAAAACGAATGTAATAAATAAGAAATAACTACTGTAATAAATAAATAGCTTTACTATAAATAAATCAACTAACTGTAAATGTCGTAAATTAACTACTCGTACTTTAAACGATACTGAAACTGAAGAGCGATAAAAATATGAATTTCAAAACTTTCAACGTCCGTAGCACCTGAATAGAATGCTTTCAGAGACTAAAAATTTCGATCTGTGAAAGCTTTAGTATAAGTTTGACAAAGATTCACTTAACTATTACTATACGTTAAGGTTGATAGTTTAACGGGAAATAATTGCAGCGGACTCCAACCGAATATTCCTGAAATTCTGATTTCTTTGGATAAATTACGGTTGTCATAGCGTAGCCACCACCCCCGCTGCCATTGCTGCAACTCGTTCCTTAATTGTATTATGAATTATAATTATTATTATATTAATACGTAAAGCAAAAAGTTTGTACCCCTTTTTACGAAAAATTCGCGGACGGAGGAGTTTGAAATTTCGCACACTTATAGTTTATACTCGTGTAGAGGAGTGCAGAATGCTAGTATTTTGTTAAAATTATGCATAAAAACCGGCCAAGTGCGAGTCGGACTCGCGCACAAAGGGCAAAATATATAAAAACGGCAAAAAAAAAAATCATGTCTCTTGTATAGGAAAACAAATATTTAAGGGGGGCTCCCCTTAAACATTTGTTTTATTTTAATTTAATTATTTATTTTTAAAGTGAATTTTTAAACTAGATATTCTGTGAATAATTCTAGCGTCTACCTGCTGCCGTTATCAATATCGAATAAAAAAAATCACATTTGTTGTATGGGGAGCCCCCTTAAATATTTATTTTATTTCGTATTTTAGTATTTGTTGTTATAGCGGCAACAGAAATACATGATCTGTGAAAATTTCAACTGTCTTACTATCACGGTTCATGAGATACAGCCAGGTGATAGACGGACGGACGGACAGCGGAGTCTCAATAATAGGGTCCGTTTTACCCTTTAGGTACAGTACCCTAAAAATGGATTAAATCAATAAAAGAATGTTTGGGGTGTAAGTGGTTCATCAACACCTTTGAACCAAAGCCAACTTCACCTGCACGCGGTGCACCCTGCTGACTGACAAACGAAGCTCTGGCGAAAAGAGAGGTAGGGAGCGTAATTGTAAGCTACCCGACTGGGGAATGTACCTCCACCTTACAGAATACCGCAGCCAAATAACAATTCCCTTGAGGGTTGTTGTGTTCCTGCGAGTGAGTGAGGTCACCAGAAAGTAAGGAGATGCTGCGTTGGCAGCGGGGGTGGCGGCGCGCGAGCGATATTTTATGTTGCGAGCGTTAATATGGCTACGGCAACCGCTTCACATCAGGCGGGCCGTATGCTTGTCTACCACCCAACGTAGTATAAAAAAAAAAAAAAAAAAAAAAAAAAAAGAAACATTACACACACTATCATGTATTTAACACACACAGACGCATATATACTTCGTGATCGAATTTCGACCAGTGGGCGATTATTATTAAAAAGGTAGTGTTCGTCGCAATAGAGAGAAGGAGTGCGCATCTGGACATTCACCCTAATGAAGAGCTCCATAAGAGATCGAAACGAATCGGCTTTCCCGACAAAAATACGTAAGTGACTCGTTTAATTTAATTAATTAATTTACTCATTCCTTAATGTTAACCTCATTGAGACAAGCAAACAATGTAAAACAATTACCGTAGCCTATACACACCTGCAAGACAAAGGGTAATGCTAGGCATAGTGTTGCATCCGTCACTGTTAGAGCAGAACATCCTCTTACCATTCATAGCAAATTCTCTCACTGTGTGAGAACAATAACTACAAATTATACAATAATCATCCAGGAAATTGCTATTTGACTGCGTCTTTTGTTAGGCATTTCCTGAATTCACTACTCTTTAATCTCATGCTAATAAACTCTTAATTATATATTGTAAAGCCCTGACCCCTAACCCTTTCAGTAGGGCAACGTGTCATTGTGATATTTTTCTAATAACTAGCGAATATATACTAGCGATCATGCCCCAGGTTCGCCTGGGCATATTACGTTATCCCATGAATTTTTTTGACAAACTTTAGTCCGCTACTTCATTTCCATTTTTTTAATTCTTTCTTGACATATAATTACAGGTTATTATTACATATATTACAAACAAGTGGATACTGCAAACTAAAGTAATTAAAAATTAACTAATCTTAAAATTAATGTTACTTATATATAAAAAGAAAAGATACTATGATATCAATTATATTATTACATATTATTATGAACCTACAGATACTCAGTTTTTATAGTTGTGTCTTTAAAGGTATTTTGATACAAACACTACTCACGCTTTCTTTATTTCTTTTTATTTAATCTATTTTCAGTAAATGCCTACAGCGTTGTGAGTTTACCCGCTATTTGACAAGTTAAGAAGTTTAAAGTTTTGAGACTTATTAATTTCTGACTACTTTTTTGGCTATGTAATTGCAAAAAATATTGTTACTGCATTCATTATATTTATAATTATTATGTATCTCTTTTTAATCACGGGTCAAGCCCGGTCATTTTATAGGCATGCGCGGGGATATGGATCCAACGCGTAGAGGCCCCTTTGAGAAGTTTGATGTAATGTTGTACGCCCGCCGTGACCCGCTACAGGATATGTCAATGGAACGACATACCCATGAGCAGGTCTCGGCAGGCGTTGAGACTATTGCGAAGTGTGACGGAAAATAAATGGGCTATGGAGATGAGGTATGGGTGAACTTAATACCGGGCTATTACAGAAGAGGGACGGACGCCTGCCATAACTGCTTTTATTGCTAGTTATTTGCGGCAGGCGGTGGCTTGCCACTCACTAGATGGGCCCCCGAAATGCCAGGAAAACGGCCGGGGGCAACACCGGTGTGAGTAACTCAGGGATGTCGAGAGGTGTGCTGTGCTTTCTCCGAAGTTACTCGCGGCGTGATGCCCTTTAACACTTCCACCCCTGGAGCATATAGCTCTAGCGGCTCCTCTCTGGACGGCCAATGAAGGCAAGCCAGAGCTGAGAGTCCTGCGGCCCTTCTTGTGTTTACACTCCGACCGATGAAGACACGCCGGAGACGAAGGCCCTGACCGACTCTCTGGAGACTCGGGTCAGTGGTGTCGCTACTCACACAACAGCTCGCCACACAAGCTGCCCTGCGGACTAATTATTATTATTATTATCATTTATTTATTTAGTTTTCTTTTTTATAAAAATTTGTATTTACAACATAAATATAAAAAAAAAAAAAAAAAAAAATTAACATTATAAATACAAATGAATATAAAAAGAGTTACCGCCGGCGCGGGATATATACCAGCGGCGCCGGTGGTCAGGGCGACAGACTGAAGAACCTCCGCACAATACGTGCAGTTCCCAAAATTGCTGCCTTCTGTATCCGGCCCTTGACCCAGTAGCCTAGCGAAAGTCTCCTGAGGTGTGAGTTGAGACTTTTCGCTATGAGACCGTTTACCGACACGACTATCGGGACAGTTATTGTTGAATCAACGTCCCACATGGCGGTAACCTCGTGAGCTAAGTCCAAGTATTTCGACAACTTGTCATTCTCAGCTTTCACGAGGTTCTCGTCGCATGGCACGGTGATATCAACAAGAAATGCCCTTCGCTCTAACCGGTCTACCAACACGATATCAGGCTTATTAGCCATAATAGTCCTGTCCGTGATGATAGACCGGTCCCAGTAGAGCTTGGCACGACTGTTTTCGAGAACAGGCACAGGTACATACTTGTAATATGGCACTTCAGAACTCACAAGACCATATCGAAGAGCAAGTTGCTGATGAATTATCCTAGCTACCTGGTTGTGTCTGTACAAATACTCACCATTGGCAAGATAAGAACAACCGGAAATAACATGCCTGATAGATTCACCAGGACGGTGACATGCCCGACAAATGTCCACCGTCCCGTCTTTCATGATGTATTTCCGGTAGTTATTAGTCTTGACAACTTCGTCAGCAATTGCACAGACAGAACCTTCGGTTTCCCCGAAAAGGTCACCGAATCGTAGCCAGGTAACGGACGCTAAAAGATCAACATCGGGTCCATGAAGTGCCCGATGGAATCGTCCGTGTAGCTCTTTACCCTTCCATATATTCAAGCGATCTTCAGTGCTTAATACAAGTGGTCTGCGCCAGTTCTCTTTTGCCAAGGAGAGTGGCGTCAGTCCTTTGTCAACTGCTACAACGTCTCGATGCATCCCACTCTCAACATGACGGAAATAATCCCTGAGATTACACACCTCACGGTTGTGTAGGTTTTTGGCATTAAGGAAGCCTCGACCCCCACACTTCCGTGGGATGTATAATCTCATCATAGATGAGCGTGGATGATGCATACGATACGCGGTAAGCAGTTTACGGACTTTGCGATCCAGTGCGTCGAGCTCGGTTTGAGTCCACCTTAGTATTCCGAAGGTGTATACAAGCAAAGGCATAACCCAACCATTGAAGGCACGCACCTTATTACCACCTGACAAAAGACTTTTCAGTACTTTTGAAAGACGGACAAAGAAACGTTCCTTCACTGATTGTTTTATTTCCTTATCCTGTATACCTAAACACTCCGCCATACCAAGGTATTTATAAGTTTCAGTTTCAGAGAGGGTTCTGAGAATCACATTCTCTGAAAGTTGTAAGTTTTCTCTATTTACAACTTTCCCTCGTTGAATATGGACGACCGCGCATTTATCTATACCGAAATCCATTTTAATGTCATTACTAAATGCTTGAGTGACATTTAGTAGTGTCACCAAATTTGATTCATTCGGTGCATATAATTTGAGGTCATCCATATACAGGAGGTGAGAAAGGATTTCACCTCCCCTTCGAAACCGGTAGCCAAGCTTGGAATTCCTTAGCAGAGCGCTCAAGGGATTCAAAGCCAGGCAAAACCAAAGGGGACTCAAACTGTCACCCTGGAATATACCACGTTCAATCCTTATGAGTTCTGAGATTGCATGAGTCGCTCCACATCCTGGAAGACAAAGAGCCGTGGTCCACTGCCCCATACATGAGTTAAGAAAGGTGCATAGAACTGCATTAATTTTATACAATTCCAACACCCGTCTTAACCATGTATGAGGTACCGAATCGTAGGCTTTCTTGTAATCTATCCAGGCTGCGGAAAGACTCTTGCGACCTCGACGAACTTGCTGGCTAACAGTCATGTCAATGAGGAGTAGCTCCTTAGTACCACGGGATCCTACCCTACATCCATTCTGAGCAGGATCTAAAATATTATTAGTTACAAGGTGTTTATTTACTTTTATTCTCAGAATAGATGTAAGGAGCTTATAGATGGTAGGCAAGCATGTGATAGGTCTGTAATTTTTAGGTTCCGTGGTACTACCCGATTTATGGAGCAGGAAGGTGACACCGGTTGTCATAAAAGTTGGGAGAGACCCTCGCTCAATTGCGTCCTGAAATTGTGAGGCCAAGCGCTCATGTGAACTTCGCAACCATTTCAACCAGAAGTTATGTAGTCCGTCTGGTCCGGGTTTCTTCCAGTTATGAAGAGAATGGACTGCATCCGCTATGTCCTGAGGACTAATTTCTATCGGCCCCATGGGTTGCAAATTTTCACATGAGCGCTTAACTACATTCATCCAGTCGCCACTAGTATGAGCAATAGGGTGCGACCAGATATTTTTCCAAAAATGTGTCATTTCCGTCATATCTGGTCGCTCCCCATTATCGACACCAGTTGTAGGACTCTCCCAGCTTCTATAAATCTTCCTTTGATCATTTTGAAAGATGCGATTCTGGCGATATCTGTCCACCCGTTCTCTGTATCGACGTATCCGGTTTGCCCATGCACAAATTTTTTGCTTCAGATAGTCTATGCGCTCCGTGACAAAGGCCATATAATCCTGTGACCTAATACCGGTTCCAGCAAAGGCCTGTGTCACGTAGCGCATGACTCTGGGGCGATTATTTCCTGATCTAAAACAAATCAACTTCCCAATGGTGGCTCTAGCCGTATTGATACGTATTATTATTATTATTATTATTATGTATCTCTCTTAAGTCACGGGTCAAGCCCGGTCATTTGATAGGCATGCGCGGGGATATGGATCCAACGCGTAGAGGCCCCTTTGAGAAGTTTAATGTAATGTTGTACGCCCGCCGTGACCCGCTCCAGGATATGTCAATGGAACGACATACCCATGAGCAGGTCTCGGCAGGTGTTGAGACTATTGCGAAGTGTGATGGAAAATAAATGGGCTATGGAGATGAGATCTGGGTGAACTTAATACCGGGCTATTACAGAAGAGGGACGGACGCCTGCCATAACTGCTTTTATTGCTAGTTATTTGCGGCAGGCGGTGGCTTGCCACTCACTAGATGGGCCTCCGAAATGCCAGGAAATCGGCCGGAGGCAACACCGGTGTGAGTGACTCAGGGATGTCGAGAGGTGTGC
Organism: Hypsopygia costalis; assembly: GCA_937001555.2. Classification (NCBI taxonomy): domain Eukaryota; kingdom Metazoa; phylum Arthropoda; class Insecta; order Lepidoptera; family Pyralidae; genus Hypsopygia; species Hypsopygia costalis. The sequence continues at coordinate 20,456,868 of OW443338.2, read as the reverse complement.
TGCGCTTTCTCCGAAGTTACTCGCGGCGTGATGCCCTTTAACACTTCCACCCCTGGAGCATATAGCTCTAGCGGCTCCTCTCTGGACGGCCAATGAAGGCAAGCCAGAGCTGAGAGTCCTGCGGGCCCTCTTGTGTTTACACTCCGACCGACGAAGACACGCCGGAGACGAAGGCCCTGACCGACTCTCTGGAGACTCGGGTCCGTGGTGTCGCTACTCACACAACAGCTCGCCACACAAGCTGCCCTGCGGACTTATTATTATTATTATTATTATATTTATATTATACTAGCTATGCCCGCGACTTCGTCTGCTTGGTGAGGGTGAGAATGTGGATGTGAATATCGATGTGGACACGTATAAAAATTTCAACAATGCTCCTCTGTACACGGCCAATTGTGGTAACCCATCCTAGTTGGAACCACGACAGGGGTTACTTAACGCTAAGACTTCTAAGCATCTCACTTATTGTATTCTTCATCTCACTTATAGTATCAGTCGATTCAACTGAAAAGCATCAGTCAATTCAACTGATCGGTTATTTTGTAGCATTTTATATGCGATTCTTTAGATTTTATCTACATTGATAGAACTTTTTTATTTATGAACCGATTGGAATGAAACAAACACTAAGTTTTACGTGGAGCAAACCGTAACGCATTAGTGAAAACCGCATTCAAATAGGTTAAGCCGTTTCTGAGATTAGCGTGCACAAACGTACAGACAAACAGACAAAAATTCTAAAAATCATTGTTTTGGGTTCTATTGCGTTCATAAAGCCCCCCTATAATAGTTTTTCTTATATATTTTCCATGTACGACGAGCTCGGTGGTCGAATGGTTAGCAATGGTCACTTTGACTCCGAGGTTGCAGGTTCGATTCACAAGACAAACATTTGTGTGCATGAACATGTCTGTTTGTCTTGGTCTGGGTGTTTTCTATGTATTGTAAGTATGTATTTACAAAAAAAAATGTATTTAAGTACTACATTGGGACGGGGGCCCACCACACATTCCCACCACTGTATCTCCTGTGTAGCCAGGATTAACAGCGGCGACCGCCAAAAAAGGCAATGAACAATGAAGTCCATTGCAGTCCCAGGGGTAAAACTACGGCTGCCTTGGAACTCACAACGAATTTAATCAGAAGAAATTAGTAGGAGTAGGAAGCTTTTGGAATTTGACTTCCCCTCTTAGCAATGTGAGAGACAGCAATATGGCAAATAAGGCATTAAAAGCCTAAAGAGATGGCTAGTCAAGTGAAGCTCAACTGCCGTGCACCACGGATTTTAAGTTTCTAACAGTATTAGGGACCTAAAACATTGAGTTGTTACCTAACACATCGATTCCAATAATATGAATTGCAAAATCGTCTGAACGCTTGGTAATTCTCCCTTGTTGCTACCAAATCTGAATAGTATACTACCCCGGATGCAACTTGCAATGAATTCAACATGTCATCCCGCTCCCGCTGCCAAAGATCACACTCCCAGAGAACATGGTGTGCTGTTTGATCGAATTCAGAATTAGCAGTAGAACATTCGCATAAGGGCGACGGCACTAATTTAAACGAAAAGAGTTTAGCTTTAAAATTGCCATGTCCAGTTAAAAATTGCGCAACAGGGTGGTCGACTTCTAACCACTTTTTCTTTAATCTATCTCTTACCGATTGAAAGAACAGATACAAGTGGCGTCCTTTGGTAGAAGTTTCCCACCTTTCCTGCCATTCAGACAGCAATGTTTCAAATACTTCATTAAAAGGTTTGAACAGTCTAACTATTTTTTCACGATCACGCGTTTTCAAGAAATCAGGGACCATATTTTTAGATGTATAGTACATTGAAGCGCGGCGTTGTACTTCTAAGTCTACCGGTAACACACCTGCTAGCACGGGTAGTGCCTCGGTGCTTACAGTTCTATACGACTTACATAAAAATATCAGAGCAAGGCGCTGGCTTTGAAGCAATTTACGACGTGCTGCACCTATAGTAGCCCTATCTGCCCACGCAGGTGAACCGTACGTAACACAACCTAAGTATGTGGCGGTATAAATAGTTTTTAACGTTTTGAAAGTTAATCCCCACGTAGAGGTAGAAATTCGTGTTAAGGCATACAAATTCTTTTTTGCTTTTTCACCTACTTGCTTCATGTGCTCAATGTAATTAAAATTTCTATCCAAAAGCAAACCTAAGTAACAAACCGAACTTTTATTAGCAACAGATACTCCATTAAAATGAAATCGCGGTGAAACCTGTAAATTTTCCTTAAGCAAGAGTTGATATGTTTTATGTGGCGCAAAATCGAGACGATTACGATAACCCCAATCTGAAATTAAGCCTAGGCTAGCGTTGGCTAGTTTCTCTATGCTAGATCTTGAATTAGCATTGATTAATAAGAGACCATCGTCAGCGTAACCAGTTAACGAGCACCCTTCCGGTAAGGGTAGGCTAAAAAAAATCATCAAAACCGATATTCCAGAGATACGGTCCCAACACTGAACCCTGGTGGCAGCCCTGCGTGAGCACCTTTGAAGCAACATAATGGCCAAGTTTTAATTTAGTTGTACCATTCAAAAAGTACGATCGAATGAGAGAGTAGATGTTGCTAGGGCAACCTCTCACCTTAAGTTTCAGCAACAACATTGGCCACCAAGCATTATCAAAGGCACCTGAGATATCTAAGAAAATAGCTACAACATACTTGCTCTCCGAGAGCTCAACAACTTTGCGCACTGCGAGCGCAGCATCAACAGTGGACTTGCCAATGGTGAAGCCGTACTGATTTTTATGAAATTGTGGGCCACCGGGCAGCAACCGTGGCACAACCAAGCGCTCAAGCAGCTTACCCAACGACGGTAGCAGAGTAATAGGACGGTAGGACTTCGGATCGTCTGGTGGTTTATCACCGCCTTTTGGTATTATTTTTATAACACCACTTCGCAAAATGCCAGGGAAATGACCTTCTACAATACACCGAGTAAGTATTGTTAAGATAGGTTCAGCGGCTACTTTACAAGCTTCTTTAATCATTCTATTCGAAATCTTATCATCACCGGAGGCTTTATTTGTAGGCAAAGCTTTAACAATAGACATAAACTCATCCATCGACGGTACATTTGATATTGGAGTGGAAGGGCACATATCCGCCGCGCTCCTAACCTCACGATGGTAGTCACTGTCACTATCGGCGCAATCGTCAGGAATTAACGCATGCAGAATTGTCTCAGCGGTCTCTTCTACACCAAGGGTATGTGAATTATTAAATTTTATATTGGATACGTATGCCTGATCAATCCGCCTATTTGCTTTAAATTCGTTATATAGAGGAGACCACGGGCCCTCACTATTTAATCTTTCTACAATACGTTTTAGTAAATTACCTTTGGATTTTTCAACAGCAGCGCGATAGTGAGATCTAGCAATACGCAAGTCACTTAGAGCGGTTTGATAAATTTCTCCTTCGATGTTACGTTTCTTTAACTTTGAGATTTTACGTCTAGCGGCACGAAAATGCCTACGCAACCTAATAAGGGTATCATTCCACCAGTCGCATCGTCTGTTATTAACTATAGGTTTTCGACCTAATGCAACGTCAGCGCAATATACGAATGTGTCAGACATAATTTTAACACTTTCCGTGACTGTAAGTTCACTACGAGTAAAATCTTTGGCGCGGGAAGCGAAAAGTGAAGCAAAGCTTGCCCAGTCGGCGTTCCTAGTTTTATATTGAAAACCTATTAACTGTTGCGGATTTAAGTTATCAACAACTGGGGAGAACTCACACACAATCAGACGGTGATCACTACAAGAAGCTTCAGGAAGAACGCGCCAGTTTTGTATTCGGACGTCTGCACTAGAAAGTGTGACGTCAATAAAAGACTCGCCCATTGGGCTACTAAAAGTAGGTGGTGCTTCAGGGGTATTGTGAATATGAAGATGCATTTCAGCAATGAACTCTTCAACAGCAGAGCGTCTGTCGGCATCGGTCGCTCTCAACTTGCCGTGCCATAATGGTGATGATGCATTTACGTCTGCTCCTATAATAACCTTATGACCAGTAAGAGCATGCAATACTCTTCGTAGATGATACAAATGCGAACCCACAGGGTCAGAAAATTGAAAATAACAACTGACTACAAATACTCTCAAATATGGAGATGTTACTTCAGCTACCGCACAGTGAGTGGACATTAGGTGATTGATTGATGTTATAGTAAATCCGCCCCTTGGCGCATATATACCCGCGCGCGACTTGTTATTAAGTTGTATAAATTTACTGTTTAATTGAGATCTTTGGTACTGCTCCTGAACTAAAACAAGATCGAGCTTATAGTCCGCAACGAGCTTATCCAACTCAGACGTAGCAATTTTATCGTTGTGTAGATTTAGTTGTCCAATTACGACGTTATCCATAGGTGGTGTTTAAAATATTGAATTCTAACCGTGCTGCGTATGTGGGGCAAGACTCTGACCCGATCTTGTGGTCAGCAGTCTTTTTTTGACGCCTACATGCTGCGCATGTAGGTTTGAAGTCTGCTTCAGACTTCTTCAGACATTCCCGGGAGTCGTGTGCTTCGGCACAGTGGGCACAGGTGGAGTTATTTGCCGAGCAGTATTTGCTGACATGCCCATACTGCTGACATTTCAAGCAACGCACGACTTCTATATCGTCCACGAATCTACATGTGGCAAAATCTATAAAAATCTTATCTTTTGTCGAAATAAGGTGTTTGCGTATTTCCGGGGAGATTTCGACTCCCACCCACTTCCTGCCGTAGGCAGTAGGACGACGACGCACGATTTTTATGTCTTTTAGGTATTCCGAAAATGTAATTTTTAATTCGTCTTTTATATTTTGATTATATAACGCGGCTAAAAACTTAGTGTCGTCCATTGTATCTGGAATGTCTTTTATAATAATACGCGGGCGGCGTCCTTTAGGCTTTTCGAGCTTAAGTCCAGCCGATTTTATGCTTTGAATTGATTGCAGCTTTTTAATTTGAGCGTCATTCATTAGAAACGCGTACTACTACACCGGATTTCGCAGTTTTCTTGACTCCTACAATTTGAAACCCATCATCGGATGTATTATGGGTCGCTTCGCTTGTGTTATGGGTACTAGACATTTATCAGTTGTCTAGTACCCATAACACAAGCTTTACGCTTACTTTACGGACTAGATGGCGCTGAGTAAAATACAAAAAAAAAAAATGTACAGACAGCGGCCAGTTACGATTTTATTATATGTATTGATTTCTGTCCCTAGCTGCAAAAACCTAGAATACAATGTTTTATATAAACTTACGACGGCCTTAAGGGCCCCTTAATTCGGACTTGTCCCAAAATCTGTTATCTGCCTGTCAGATTTCAGCCTTATGGCTCAAGTAGTTTTCGAGGTTTCGTGTTTAATCAGTGAGTGGGTTTAATTGTCTATAATCACTTCACTCCAAGGAAACCATCAGCGAAGGCACGGTAAATTAGTACAAATATGTATAGAATAAATAAATAAATATTTCTGGACAATTTACACAGCGCCATCTAGTCCCAAATTAAGCGCAAAGCTTGTGTTATGGGTATATATATAGACCTTGCGTATATAACTGATAAATGTACTTAAATATATATATATATATATATATATATATATATATATATATATATATATATATATTTTGTAAATACATACTTATAATACATAGAAAACACCCAGACCAATACAAACAGACATGTTTATGCACACAAATGTTTGTCTTGTGCGGGAATCGAACCCGCGACCTCGGAATCAAAGTGGCCATTGCTAACCATTCGACCACCGAGCTCGTCAGCAGAAATATGATAGAAAACGGATAAGTCTCATCCTTGGAGCACTGACCTTGGGCACCTATACAAGATGACATTTGTCAATAGCCCAGAATGCAGAACATGCAAGGAACCTTATGAGACCATGAAGCACTTGATGTGTGTGTAATGATAATGATGTGCTGAAGTACATGGAACATGATTCTAGACACTCAGGGGAGAGTTACTAAAGTATAGACAGTGCACAAACGATCCAAGAGGGTCGACGTGCCACCGGTGCTGCAGCGCTGGACCCATTTCAAGATAAGATAAGTGAGTGACCTTTCGATTTTATATCCATAGAGATTATTTGACGTAACGTATAGTCCCATATAAATATTGAAAGTATTTGAGTCACGTCTTCGAAAGATATTCACGTATTTGCAGATCGTACCATTAAGGCCGCACGCCGAACGGCCGAAGGCGAAGCCGACGTCATAACAGGCAGGCTTACGTATCCAAATGCTCGCAGAACGCGGGGTGCATGCGCCGGTTCGCGTGGTGAAGCGAATGCGATCCGTTTGCTGCCTATTTTTCACGCGAATTGGTTGCGGTGCGGTGCGGTGCGGCGCTTCTTTGGTTAGCTGCGCAAGTGACGCTACGATGATATTGGTACACACAAGGCACTGCGTTCTCAAAGCTTCGTAATGTCATATCACCGCATCGGAATCGCCTACGCAGTTCGTAGCCACAGTATAAATAATAGTACTTACGTCAGTAAGGTGCAAAATAATTTAGTATGTAACTTTAAAAGCAATTATACGTAAACAAACAACTTTTTCTATAACAGCCATTGTCAAATCGTGAATAAAAAATAGCTGATTCATATAAAAACCTTTTAACAAAAAAAATTATCCGCCGAAAAAACAGAAAAGCAAAAAAATAATAAACTTTGTTTTTATTGACCTTAATAACTAAGTTCTTAAACTAATTTTGTAAAACACTTAAGTAATTTTGATTCAGCGACAAAGGTCAATAAAAACAAAGTTTATTATTTTTTGCTTTTCATTTTTTTCGGCGGATTAATTTTTTTGTTAAAAAGTTTTTATTTTATATTTTTTTGTGACTGTAATGTACTAATTACTACAGGCTTAATTTTTGATTACTTTTAAAATGGCTGGTCTGAAGCTCATTCTTGGTGAGGTTTTTTTTATACTACGTCGGGTGGCAGACAAGCATCGGCCCACCTGATGTGAAGCAGTTACCATACCAAATTAACGCTCGCAACATAACATATTGCTCGTGCGCTGCAACCCTCGCTGCCACCGCAGCAACTCCTTCCTTTCTGATGACCTCACTCACTCACAGGAACACAACAACCCTCAAGGGAATTGTTATTTGGCTGCGGTATTCTGTGAGGTGGAGATACATATCCCAGTCCGGTAGCTTACAATTACGCTCCCTACCTCTCTTTTTGCCAGAGCTTCGTTTGTCAGTCAGCAGGGTGCACCACGTGCAGGTGAAGTTGGCTTTGGTTCAAAGATGTTGATGAACCACTTGCCCCCCTAACTTGTTTTTTTTTTTTGTAATACACAACTTAGCATTAAAATCTGTGAATGAACTATAAATCATCTCCTGTTCTCCTACCCTTAGGGATGATTTTTTTTTTTCCAAATTTATATGGGACTAACTTTGGAGTATACCCTTTCCAATAAAAAAATAATTATCAAAATCGGACTACTCTGTGAAAAGTTATGCGTGGTCATACATCACAATCAGTGAGTGAACAATTAATCATTCCCTGTTTTCCTACCCTTTGGGTTGAATTTTTTTTCCAAATTTATATGGGATCAACCTCGGGGTATACCCTTTCCAATAAAAAAAGAATTATCAAAATCTACCAGGAAACCGTAGTTGGACTACTCTGTGAAAAGTTATGCGTGGTTTTACATTACAATCAGCGAGTGAACAATCAATCATCCTCTGTTTTCCTACCCTTGGGGTTGAAATTTTTTTAACTTATATAGGCCCAACTTTGGGGTATACCCTTTCCAATAAAAAAAGAATTATCAAAATCGGACTTCTCTATAAAAAGCTGAGCATGATCATACATAAAAAAAATAAAAAATAAAAATATACGCGTCGAATTGAGAACCTCCTCCGTTTTTTCGTCGGTTAAAAAGAAATCGAACTCTAGAATTACTTTCTCGTTCTTTCTGTACATATTTTTACATGTCTATAATAAGTTTAATTTTTACGCATGATAATTTTTTCAAGTGGTATATGTTTTACAATATGGTGAAACCTTTACAGCCTCGATCATTAATAATTAGTGATCGAAGCTTTACAGTCACAGTTATATATGTAATTTGAAAAATCGATAAAGATATCTTAAAACTGTTTCTTTCCTAAATCCTTTAAACTATAAGGCATTGCGCAAATATAGACCCGTTTTTTACCGATACCGCATAACATCACTGGAATATGTAATTTCTCTGAAATAAATATAGAGATAAATCTCATTTGGCATCAAAAATAAAGTAACAAAACTTGCAATATGTACCTAGGTGATATATGTATATAACATGTATAATGTGTATAATAATCATGCTTAGATTTGATTGGAACATAAAATTTATTGCGGATGTCATAAAAAGAAATCGGCAAATAGTACTCCGGCCGAACATTAAACGATCATAATTGGGCCAACTCTTTGACCGGGCCACAACAAATACAATTTTTTAACTTACCTACTGGAAAATGTTTTAGGGGTGTAAGTCGTTCATCAACATCTTTGAATCAGTGACAAACGAAGCTCTGGCGAAAAGAGATAGAGCGTAATTGTACGCAACACTACTGGGTAATGTACCTCCACCTTACAGAATACCGCAGCCAAATAACAATTCCATAGAGGTTGTTGTGTTCCTACGAGTGAGTGAGGTCACCAGAAAGGAAGGATATGCTGCAATGGCAGCGAGGGTGGCGGCGCGCGAGCGATATTTTATGTTGCGAGTCTTAATATAGCTACGGTAACCGCTTCACATCAGGCGGGCCGTATGCTTTTCTGCCACCCGACGTAGTATAAAAAAAATGTTTCGGTAACTGACAGTACACATAGACAAAGAGAAACTTACCACAACCTCTATTCCGGGCAAGTCGAAAACTTTAACCTGCGGGGCATCCCCTGGAGAGTATCGGCAGAATTCCCGGTCGCCTCGATACCATTTCACTGTGTACAAATTCTCGTTCTCCAGTTCATATAAGCATTTTAATATCACTTTGGCATTCCTCTCGGCGGACTGTGGTGCTGCGAGCCGAACATTTCGAAGAGATGATGACTCTGAAATGCAAGGAAAGTAGTAATTTATCAAAGAAGATCATGAGAAACCAATTAATGGTAAGTGTTGGGAGAACAGGAACAGCCCTGTCGCCGAAGCTAAAGCCGAAAACCACTGATTTTTTTTATTGCGAAATTGACACTACGTCAGATTGCTGGTAATTATGTTTAGCTGAGCTAGAAGAAACCCTAGAGCTATAATACTGACTAAGCTGAAAACGTTTGTCAATAACTTTAATTTAAGACCAATTTTTAATGTCAAACCACACTAAGCCGAAATTCCGCGTGGTTAGTTCGTTAATTGGTATGTAAAAAACGCAACGTAATTTTAGTCAAATGTGTCGATAGTAAGGGCGGATCCAGGGGGAGGGTCATGGGGGTCATGACCACCCCCTGGGCTGGGTCCAGGACCTAGACGGACCACTAATTAAAATTGTTAAACTTAATGTTTTTATATATTTTTTGTCTCAATATAGATTAAGTACAGTCCTTACATACATTAATAAAATACCTACTTTTTACCCGTATCTTTTATTAACAAAATTTATTTATAACTTGAGTGTGACTTGACCACAACTATCGAGTGTGAATTGATCCGCCCTTGGTCGATAGTAATTGAAAAAGCATTGCAGGCGTAATGACGCCGAACTTCGGCTGCGTATATTCGGTATAGTGTGTTTAGACACTTAAATTAAAAAAATCCGACGATAATCGGCTTCAGCTTCAGCGGTAGGGCCCGGAATATTAAATTCAAACATTAAAACTAAAATTGATTGATTGTATCACAAATTGTGTGAGGTTACATTGAAATTGTACAGATCAAAGATAAAAAGTTATGCGTGGTCGGTCATACATAAAAAATACGCGTCCACGTTTTCCCTTATTTCGCCGGTTAAAAATGAGGACATGATAGGTAGTACGATGCGATATAATTAGATATTTTCTAATAATATACAGTATATTAAATTATATACATTTGAAGTGTTCGATGGCGTCGTTGCGCGTGTCGGTCTAATCGATCAGGCAAGTTAAGCAACGTCGGCCGTAGCCTGTCTATGGATTAGTTTATTTATCACAAGCTCCTCCGTGTTTCAGAGGGCACGTTAAGTCGTCGGTTCTGGCTGTTGTCATTAGATGACAGTCGTTACGCAAAGTCAGTGGCCGTTGAGCGGCTTGAAATCACTAGCCTCCGCCATCCCGCAGTTGAACAGCATGGTGAAGTATGCTATTGATTTGATGGGCGATGCGTATGCCAACAGTGAGATGATTATGGGTTGATGCCGAATACATATCATCATCATCATCATCATCATCAGGTTCATTTTAGTCTCCACTACAGGAGCACGACCCTCTCTCGTCCGTCCTAGACGGAAGGAGGTTTTGGCCTACACTCCCCACGCTGGCCACACGGATTGGGAGGCCTAATCGATATTTGATAATGTATTTCCCTTAGTCGCCTTGTACGACATCCACGGGAAGAAACGGAGTGATTCTATTCTAGTCTGCCGGAAACCACACGGCCAGTACATATACGGCGAATACATATACATATATCTTCATTAATCTCAATATCTCAAAATTTATTGAACTTCCCCACATGTTCACCAAATTTTACGAAAGTCTCATCAGGTTCGAGAGTTATTTTAATAAAAACATGGATACAGGTACGTAAAAAAATGTTGTTATTATCCTTACTCGATTTGAATAACAAAATAGGTATCTACGGGCTAACATCGTTGAAAAGCAAACATTACGAGAAAGTTTGTTTCACGAGCTTTCTGAAATCCATGCACGCATCCATCGTCTATGGACCTACCTACACAAGGGCCTTAAAGGCTTGCGCACATTACGGCGGCGGACCGCAATGCATTAGAAAAATAGTTTTCGTACGTTCTTACGCGTTGGTTGACGCGCAGTACCTACACGTGTACCTAATGCATAAATATATAAGAACTTATAACCTGTTTTTTTATATGAGAGAGGGGCAAACGAGCATGTGGTTACCTGATAGAAAGCAATCACCACCGCCCATGGAGATCAGCAACACTAAGGAGCCGCCGATCCGTTACCAGCCTATACTCTTCCTTACTTTCTTTCTGGTGACCTCACTCACTCTCAGGAACACAACAACCCTCAAGGGAATTATTATTTAGCTGCGATATTCTGTGAGGTACTTCCCCAATCGGGCAGCTTAAAAATACGCTATGCCCTCTCCTTTCGCCAGACAGACGAGTCTGTCAGCCAGCAGGGTGCACCACGTGCAGGTGGGGTTGGCTTTGGTTCAAAGATGTTGAACTACTTACACCCCAAAACGCCTGTAGCGTGCACCGGCCTTTATATTACGAAGTTTTCAGATAGTCTATCATGGTGTTGTCTCGCGAGTATTAGCACACCCCGGCAACTGCATACAAATGTCGCATCGTGAACTACTACATACACAATGTCGTCTCTGCAGAGCTTGAATGAGCGTGTGTGCGTGCGGCCCCATACAAGCTGTTCCAGAATTGTCTCAGAGAATACTACACTTTATTTATATTATGTATATTATGAAAGACCATTCCAATTTGGACAAAAGAAACTGGATATGTTTATTTCATGTAGTGAAGGTACCCTGCAGGGTGCAAAGTACCTACCTCGCCTTATATTAATGTGGAGGTGAGGTCGATACGAGAGAGCGGTAGGGAGTGGCCGTACTGTAATATTATTTATACTGTGTTATTAGTGAGGTGTAAGCAAGACGACACTTCGTACGATAGGCCGTCTAAATACCTCGTCATTTAATAGGCTATATATAGTTAAGTGATTTCACGTCAGTCTTTATTAGAGACCATACTAGCTTTACTCGCTCGTTCAGTAATGTACACATAATTAATAGAGCGATGAACTCGTAACTGAGCATTAAAATCGGCGTATTTGATCTACCAAAATAAACGTCGCAATTCATTGCGAACTAATTAGTTTTAAGTTTCTTTTTTTATGTTTATTTATTTGAGGTAATTTCTTTATTTGATATTAATAAATCGTTCAAGGCGACTAAGGGACAATATAAAACATCGATCAGGCCCCCCCAACCCGTCTGACCAGCGTGTGAGGTGTAGGTCAAAACCTCCTTCTGTCTGGGACGGACGAGAGAGGGTCGTGCTCCTGTAGTGGAGACTAAACTGACCTGATGATGATGATGATATAACTTAGAGCTCGTACGTATAGTTATGACGAGTAAGCGCTGTCGATACATGAACTCGAACAACTTTCTGAGTGCTTAGCGCGAGTACTTTGTTCGCGTTCCATCATCGATGTGAACAAACCGACCAAATAGAGAAGAACTCTCATGTTGTGAATTTATAAGACGCGTGTTACATATCAAAATTTTGTGGCTTACTCGTACTTGCTCTATATATTTTGAAGTGAGCAACCCAGCTAATTTGAATATGTAACACGCGTCTGGTAAATTCACAATATGTAACTTTTTCTCAATTTGGTCGGCTTGTAAACGTTACCACGTTCGAATGTGACCAAAAACACACTAAGCACTCTGACCTCTGCAGATGACGGTGTATCTTGGAGTGACTAAAACATGCCAACGTCCAGTCTGCTCAAGTTCAATGGGTCCACTAGCGCTAGTCTATCCTCTCTGTATGGGAGTCTCTTTAGCGTTCCGTACCCGAAGGGTAAAAAGGAACCCTGTTACTAAGGCTCCGCTGTCCGTCCGTCCGTCCGTCCGTCTGTCACCAGGCTGTATCTCATGAACCATGATAATTAAACAGTTGAAATTTTCACAGAAGATGTATTTTTGTTGCCGCTACAACAACAAATACTAAAATACAGAATACAATAAATATTTAAGGGGGCTCCCATACAACAAACATGATTTTTTTTGCTCGTTTTTGCTCGCAATTGATAATGGCAACTACCTATTGCCATTGCCAACGCTTGAAATATTCTCAGAATTTTTAGTTATATAATCACTTTAAAAATAAATAATTAAATAAAAATAAAACAAATATTTAAGGGGGCTCCCATACAACAAACGCGATTTTTTTTTTTGCCGTTTTCAAGATAATGGTACGGAACCCTTAGAGCGCGAGTCCGACTCTCACTTGGCCGGTTTTTTCTATACTATGTCGGGTGGCAGACAAGCATACGGCCCGCCTGATGTGAAGCGGTTACCGTAGCCATGTTAACGCTCGCAACATTAAAAATACCCCTCGCGCCCCGCCACACCAGCTGCCAACGCAAGGAAGGAGACCTTTCTGGTTACCTCACTCACTCGCAGGAACACAACAACGCTCAAAGTAATTGTTATTTCGCTGCGGCATTCTGTGATGCGGAGGTACATTCACCAGTCGGATAGCTTACAATTACGCTCCCTACCTCTCTTTTCGCTGATAGAGCTTCGTTTGTCAGTCAGCAGGGTGGTCATATTGATGGATGACTTACACCTCAAAACACACTTGTTTCCAACACTTCTTGGCGAAAAGTGTCAATATGCCAACAAGTGTTGGATGGTAGTCATAGATTTAATATAAATTATACCAACTGAACGTTATTGCCTTTAATATTAAACCTTTTGTTTGTATACGAAATGACATGCCTTCGGCGCTAGGAAGTACCCTAGGGATCTTAGGGAGGAAACCGCTGTTATGGGACGTTTCATATGTGGTCCAACACTGGACGCTTTTATGCTGTACTCGACAAACGTCTCAAATACGTTCATCTTTTGTACGGATTTATATAGTCCGATTCAAATAGCAATACTAACTATTCTATGACAGTGCCACTAGAAGAATATAATTTCGTATCGTGACTTCTACGTGTTTAGCTGTTCCCAATCTCTTCTCCTCTATCTTTCCGTATGTAATGAGGACCCGATGGTAGATTGGTTTGCAGCCGGAACTATGTAACCGACTGTTTCAATTAGTGCACCTCGGGGATTGGCTGATGACCAGTGATCGGCGTTGGTAGTGCCATTACGTGGGATTTGTGACCGTTGTCTTAATATGGATATGCCTCCCTAATCCCGGCATTTTCATTAAACCATTTTATTATTTAACTTAACTTAACTTTTATTTTATTGGTTTTCTTAACTGTTCGTCTGGAGAATTTCTTTTTCTAATTTCTATATAATCGAATTTTCACGTATTACGCGTTTAACGATACAGCGACAACTAGAAAAATATAATGTACTACTAAACTAGACTAACTACAAATGGGGTGTAAGTTGTTCATCAACATCTTTGAACCAAAGCCAACTTCACCTGCACGCGGTGCACCCTGCTGACTGACAAACGAAGCTCTGGCGAAAAGAGAGGTAGGGAGCGTAATTGTAAGCTACCCGACTGGGGAATGTACCTCCACCTCATAGAATACCGCAGCCAAATAACAGTTCCCTTGAGGGCTGTTGTGTTCCTGCGAGTGAGTGAGGTCACCAGAAAGGAAGGAGATGCTGCGATGGCAGCGGGGGTGGCGGTGCGCGAGCGATATTTTAAGTTGTGAGCGTTAATATGGCTACTAAAAAAAAAAAAAAAAATCTAAACGTAATCCCGGAATCCTGTGGTCATATCCATATTAACATAAACATTCAAGTCCATTGACCCCAAATGGCACTACTAACGACTGAACAGAGAAACTTTAGAATAGAACAATCAAATCAAGTGTATATTAGCGCGTAGTTGTTAACATTACATTGTTATCCCATTAGAGTTACAAACCGAGCTCAATGGTTAAAATCAAGGTTTCTGTATCGTAATAGGTGCACCGCTTTTGGGGTGTAAGTGGTACATCAACATCTTTGAACCAAAGTCAACTTCTTCAAGCTCTGGCGAAAAGAGAGGTAGGGAGCGTAATGTAAGCTATCCGACTGGGGAATGTACCTCCACCTCACAGAATACCGCAGCCAAATAACAATTCCCTTGAGGGTTGTTGTGTTCCTGCGAGTGAGTAAGGTCACCGGAAGAGAAGGGAAGGGGATGCTGCGCTGACAGCGGGGGTGACGGCGCGCGAGCGATATTTTATTTTGCGAGCGTTACTATGGCAACGGTAACCGCTTCACATCAGGCGGGCCGTATGCTTGTCTGCCACCCGTCGAAGTATTAAAAAAAACCGCTTGTTGCACAGGAACAATTTTAGCTTTGCTTAGTCGAATCGCTAATTAGGTAGTTCGGTGCATCTTATACGATACTTTCTAGCAACACGATAACACAGCCCTATAAATCGGGAAGCGTTAATCTGTCCTAATTCACCAATATCAGGACATTATAGATTAGCATTAGCATCGCTATTCAGCGAGGTAATGCTGCCAGCATTCTTGGTACGTTACCAACGGGCAACGATTTGGGGGAAATTTTTTACTTATAATTTTTGTTTTATTTCTGTTCTTCCTTTTTTTTTCTACCTCTTTGTAAATATTTTATTTGTAAATATTCTGCTCGATTTCAGATTAGTTTTAGTTTAATATAAATTAATTAATTTTAAATTGTAGATAACATGCAAATAAAACAATATGTGCATTAATGTTCAAAGAAAAAGTAAACTAATATTACATACTAGCTGATGCCCGCGACTTCGTTCGCGTGGACTTTATGATTCCGGCGTATTAATACAAATACGAACTAATGCAGATACATAAGAAAATACTTGTTATACGTTAAAAGTCAATAAGTTATTATTATTTTTTTATTTAACATTGTAACCATAGTCTTAAAAAAAAAAAAAAAAAATTAAGGGAGTCTTTGTTTGTTTATATTATCTTTATTGTTCAGATTACAACGAATGAGTACATGTAAAATAAAGGGATACAAAGGCGGACATATCCCATATGGGGATCTCTTCCAGTCAACCTTAAGTCTTTCCTTCGGGAGCTAATATGAAATGACCTGAAGCATTACTAACTCTCGAGAAAGCCACGTAAAGTTGGCCATGCGAAAAACAACCAGTCATAAGCTTGACCAGCAGATTTTAGTGATTTCTTTATTATCATAGCCAAGCAACTGGTCACAGAGAACTGTGTACGTTTAAAATTAAAATGTATTTTTTTTTGGAGAATTAATATAGTTTCACCGGCACCACTCCCAGTGAGAATCTCAGCTTAGATTATATTTCGCAGACATTGACTTTACTTCAGGAAGGAGATCTTCCCCAAATTTTAATAATATTCTTGAAAACTGTTGGGCACGTAAAGTTCTATACACAGCTTCTAGTGCCTTACTGTTAACCATTTCGCATTCATCTCAAACGATTAAACATCAATCCTGAAACACCTTCGCTTTGTCACAGTTTCGTGTCACAGAGCATGTCCGTGTTTCAGTTCTGTTTAAATCGAGTAAGATATTGAACATTGTATTTGCGTCCTTCCGTCTAGAAGTAATATGAGCATCTAAGAAAAACAGTTTCCACTCGTTGCTTAAAACACTTTCTACATAGCGTCCCGCAAATGCACGTATTCTTTCTGGTTTGTGCGAATATATGTATACCAATCGTTCCATTTCAATTTTAGCGTACACGTCTATAATAAACTGACTAAATATACCACGTTACCTTTGTAAATAAAATAAAACGATTGCGTCTAACTTGTAGCAGATAAGAATAAAAGTAGGTTTTTTTTACAATAGTTTTTACAATAGTTTTAGGTAAGGTTTTTTTTACAATACAATCAATATTTTGTTAATGTATTTATTGTTATTTTAAGTAACTTTTTTTAGTTCTATTTGCTGTTTAAGCGTGAAATTTTTATTTTTTTTAAACTATAATTTATTGTAAACACATGTTGTTTATGCAAATAAATTTAAAACTTTGTTCTGCATCAGGTGTTCCAAAACTTGGATTTTTATACCTCAACAGAAAATACTCATCAGGCTGAACAACTGTTGCTAAGGCGTCATTTTTATATTTCTTATAGTTTACCTGAACCATTATGGTTCTGCATCAGGTGTTCCAAATCTTGGATTTTTATACCTCAACAGAAAATGCTCAAGAGGTTGAATAACTTATGATAAAGCGTCATTTTTATATTTCTTATAATTTACCTGAACCATTATGGTTCTGCATCAGGTGTTCCAGATCTTGGATTTTTATACCTCAACAAAAAATGCTCATCAGATTGAACAACTTTTGCTAAGGCGTCATTTTTATATTTCTTATAGTTTACCTGAACCATTATGGTTCTGCATCAAGTGTTCCAAATCTTGGATGTTTATACCTCAATAGAAAATGCTCATCAGGTTGAATAACTTTTGCTAAGGCGTCATTTTTATATTTCTTATAGTTTACCTCAACCATTATGGTTCTGCATCAGGTGTTCCACTTTCCAAAATCAATTATACCCTATATGTTGCCCAGGCTTAACAGCTATATAACAAAAAAAAGTTTCATTCGAATCCGTCCAGTATTTCCAGAGATTAGCGCATACAAACAGACAAACAGACATACAGACAAACAGACAAACAGACAGACATTTTTTTTTGAATTCTTACTCTATTACTATATCTCCATCGCCTCCAATTGTTTTTTTGTAAATATATTCAATGTACAGACACATTATTTTTACTGTTTTATTATATGTATAGATATAGATATAGATAAAGGACATTATGTATTTACTGATGTTTGTGCGGTTTTTCCTGCAGAGCCGATGCAAGCGGTGCACATCGTCCGGGGGGACTGTGTACCATTTCTCCCCTAGAGGCCTTCAGGATTTGACAGTCCCACTTATCCGTTTCAGTCTTCTGTAGTGATGGCCGCTTAAACCCCTAACAGCAGGACCACACAATCTCGCAAGGCAAATCTTTATCCAATACTTTATACACAATATTAAGTACAGTCAAGTAATTGTACATAATGACGAAAATGTCTGCACGCGATTTCGCCAGGACCACGCACAAGGTGGCGTTGAACCAACTCGATACAAACCCGATTATATCATTACACAATGTGTCGCACGCACCCACAATCTATACACGCGACTGGCAAATTATTCAATTACTTATCAATCAGTGGCGCCTACGGCCCACAAGGCGGAATACAAAATATTTATTATGTCTTCACGAATGGAAAAATTACGGCGGTATACGAAAACTCGCACGCCGTCAGGCAACGCGATTATACAGGCTTTCTCATGGCGAACTGGCGCCCTACCGCCTAAACTTTAACCTAAGACCAATTTGTGGAATCTTAACCCGATGGTAAAAAAAAAGGTAAAGTTTGTGAGGTTGTAGGGGGTTATCCCAGGATCTACTCAATCGATTTTGAAAATTCTTTTATCAATAGAAAGACACATTATTTGTGAGTGTCATAGGTCATATATTTTGGCAAAAATTGGAAAGATTGTTTCGTAAAAATGTTTACCGCCCAACGAAGTGGGCACGGGTCAGCTAGTTTACAATATAAGCGTCCACGTGAGTGAAATATTCTTCGAGCTAGGTCTCTAAACTAGGCAAAAAAAAATGGTTTACGGACGATAATTTCACGTGATAACTTCATAAGAAACATAGGCCGATCGTACCTCTCTATCGCTTGTTCCGCGCTCTCGCTTGCACGCTCGGCTCAGGTGAAACGTGACAATGAGTCGAGCTTTTTCGTGCGTACAGCCAGTGTTCATCTATTTATAAGACTATAGACTAGATAATATCACGTCAAATACACGAGTGAAGCTCGGTGGTCCAGAAACTAACAAATAATACTACTGCGAAATTTACCCTGAAATGTAATAGCCCTTTGTTTTGTCTGAAATATTATTTTAAACCGCTTTGCTACGAGCTGTAAGGAAGTGTACTGAACCATAAATTACTCTATATAAGCTTGTTCTGCAACAAAGGCCTCTATTCAACAACAGGACATTGCAATATAATTTCATTCATCTAAATTACATTCATGAGAGAAAGCCGACCCTTTGCTACTTTGCTCACGTTTAACATCACTAGCTTTTGCCCGCGGCTTCGCTCACGTAAAAAACGGGGCAAACACGTTTTTACTCATTTATCTATAGAAGTACACGTGTAAAGTTTAGGATAAAATAGCCCAGTTAATCTTGTTTCCACAGACAAACTTTGGACCTTCGTTTCACCCCCTTAGCGGATTAATTTTGAAAAATCCTTTCTTAGTGTACCCCTAGACGTCATAAGGTACCTACCTGCCAAATTTGGAATCTCTAGAACCAGCGGTTTAGGCTGTGCGTTGAAATATCAGTGTACGTATACAGTGAGAGTATTCATAAAGTGCACATATGAGTTGTGAATATTTTTATCGCCGGAAAAAATGTTTTGAAGCAAAACTTCTTTACATACTCTTCTTCTTTACATTTATTTTCTCATTATTGTATTGAATTTATATTGTAGGGCACGGCTATTGATAACACGAGAACAGACTGACTGAAATTCATGCGTACAACAATATAAGTAATAGTACTACGTAGTAGTATGTAGGTACCTGGTTTATTTTCGGTATTATAAGTATTAATGTACTGCACTGTCGCATTAGTTCTACCTGTAATGATAGCTGTAAGTTTTTGATGAATAAATAAATAAACTTAGAGTACGAGTATAGTTATGACGAGTAAGACGAGCGCTGTCGATACATGAACTCGAACAACTTTCTGAGTGCTTAGTGCGAGTTTGTTGTTCACGTTCCATCATGTCGACGTGAACAAACCGACCAAATAGATAAGTACTATCATGTTGTGAATTTATAAGACGCGTGTTACATATCAAAATTATGTGGCTTACTTGTTCATATTTTGAAGTGAAGAACCCGGCTGTTGGCCGTGTGGTTTTCGGCAGACTAGAATAGAATAACTCCGTCTGTTCCCGTGGATGTCGTATAAGGCGACTAAGGGAAATACATTATCAAACATCGATCAGGCCTCCCCAAACAGTTTGGCCAGCGTGGGAGGTGTAGGCCAAAACCTCCTTCTGTCTGGGACGGACGAGAGCGGGTCGCGCTCCTATAGTGGAGACTAAAATGACTTGATGATGAACCCAGCTAATTTGGATATGTAACACGCGTCTGGTAAATTCACAATATCAAACTTTTACTCAATTTGGTCGACTTGTAAACGTTAACACGTTCGAATGTGATCAAAAAACTCGCAATACGAGTAAGTACTCTGACCTCTGCAGATGACGGTGCATCTAGGAGTGGCCAAAACATGCCAACGTCCAGTCGGTTCAAGTTTAATGACTCCACTAGCGCTAGTCTCTTTCTTTTTATACTACGTCGGGTGGAAGACAAGCATACGGCCCGCCTGATGTGAAGCAGTTACCGTAGCCATATTAACGCTCGCAACATTAAAAATATCGCTCGCGCGCTGCCACACTTTCTGGTGACCTCACTCACTCGCAGGAACACAACAACGCTCAAGGTAATTGTTATTTGGCTGCGGTATTCTGTGAGGTGGAGGTCCATTCCCCAGTCGGGTAGCATACAATTACGCTGCCTCTTACCTCTCTTTTCGCCAGAGCTTCGTTTGTCAGTCAGCAGGGTGCACCGCGTGCAGGTGAACTTGGCTTTGGTTCAAAGATATTGATGGACCACTTACACGCCTAAACACACTTGTTTGGAAACATTTGTTGGCGAAGAGTGTCCACGCTCCGCCAACAAGTGTTGGAAGGTAATTTTAGGTTTAATATAAATTATACCAACTGAACGTTATTGCCTTTAATATTAAATCTTTTGTTTGTATACGAAATGACATGCCTTCGGCACTTGGAAGTACCCTAGGGAACTTAGGGAGGAACTACACACAAGGCAGGCGCTGCGGCGGAGGCGGCCGAGAAAAGAAAAATTACGAAATATCGCGGTCTCGGCTCGGAATTCACTTTTATGCCTTTCGGAGTCGAGACCCTGGGTTCGTGGGGTCATAATGCGCTTAAATTAAAGAATGGGCTCCCCAAGCGCCTGGTCGAGACCACTGGTGACCGAAGAGCTGGCGGCTTTCTCGCACAACGCATTAGTATTGCCATACAACGAGGAAACGCTGCCAGCATCTTCGGTACAATGCCACGGGGGCCTTTTTTAGATAATATGTAGTGTTATTTTTATTTTTAATACAGTTTCTTAGAAATAATTGTATGAAAAATGTTAATAAAATATTACATAGTCACTACTAAAAAGATTATATATTAACAGAAAATAAATCAAGGAGTTTGCAGGTCATTTACTTTGGGATATATAAGTGGAGTTTTGGGGCTGATCACTATTTTTGAGCCAAAGTCAGCCTCCCCTGCATGTGGTGCACTCTTCTGACTGACGAGCCTCTGGCGAAAGAGAGGTAGGGCTAACGTAATTGTGTAGTCTCAACTCCAAATGGAATAAACATGTATTCTCCTTAGAGGCATTTATATATACGCTGTTCGTTTTATACCGCCGTTTCAGCTGCCGCCTCAGCCGTCAGCGCAGCGCAGCTGCACTAAGGTGAGAGGTGTTAACACAGGTACGCAAGTGTGTCATCACAGGTTGTATCCTACTCTAGTGCAGTCCCGAGTTCCCAGGGAACTAGCGTCGCACCATCAGGCCTCTTAGTCTCATTACGATTTATGCCCCTAGGTTCTAGGATACCGGGAAACGTTAAGCCATTCAGTGCCGAGGCCACCCATCGGTGTCCCAAAAGTCATTAATGACATACCAAGGACGCCCATCGGCGTCTAGGTTTTGTATTCAATGTGTAGACTAAACAGTATCTACGGCGGCATGAGGGTAAAGTTCTTAATACGTAAGCCGGCAATGAATGGGTTAATGATGGCAAGGGCCCTTCTAATGACATCGTTAAGAGAGCTGTGGCGGGACAACCTTCCGGCACTTTGGAGACGGTGTAGTCCATGGCGCCCATACTGGTCGATGTCGCTGATGAGCAACGATGCACACTGATTAAGGCTGGGTGGGATTCAAATTTGAGTTTTTTAAAACCATCTGAGACTTAGATAATAATATTTTAAATTCTGAAAAAAATATATGTGTTAGGTAAGGATCTTGTCTAGTCAAAATCGCATTCAATGTCACGACCTAATCAACTTCACTCGATAAAAAAAAATCCGAAAATCACCCCTTTGTGTTAATATTTTGCAATATTGTGACTATAATACTGAACGAATACATTTAATTTTTGTACTCAATTAAAGCTAACAAATAGTTACAGACAAATTCGCAGAGTACGATTAAATAATATATATTAGGTTGGGGAAAAAGTCTTTTCGTATTTTATATGAAAATTCAAAACATTTTTTACTAAAGTTTATTTACATTTAACTAAAGTATGTAGGTGCCATTTTGTTCGATAACTTTTTGCCATCTTGTAGGTACAGACATGATCCCATTACTATAGAAATTTTGGGACTTCTGTTTAAAAAACCACGACAAGTGGTTTTGGCAGTCTTCTCGTGATGTTAACCTGACATTGCCTAAAGAATTCTGAAGAGACCAAAACAGGTGGAAATCAGAAGGTGCAAGGTCAGGACTATACGGCGGATGCATTGACACCTCCCAGTCAAACTCTCTTAATTTTTGCTGAGTGGCTAAAGATGTGTGAGGTCTAGCGTTATCATGATGAAAAATCACACCCCTTCTAATAATTAATTCCGGCCGCTTTCTCTCAACTTTTTGCTTTAATCTCATCAGTTGTTCACAGTAGAGTTCAGAATCGATAGTCCTGCCTGGCGGTAACAGCTCATAATGAATATCTTCCCTTCCAATCCCACCATACACACAGCATCACCTTGTTGCGGATTAACCCGGGTTTCGCCAGAGTCTGTGAAGCCTGACCGGCCTTTGACCACGACCTTTTTCGCACGTTCTTGTCGTACGTGATCCACTTTTCATCACCAGTTATAAGCTTCTTCAAAAACGGTTCGCTTTCATTACGTCTTAGTAAAGAATCGCAAATGAGTACACGGTTCATTAGGTTTCTTTCAGTGAGATCGTGAGGCACCCAAATATATAAAATTTTTAGTGTACCCAGCTTTTTTCAAATGCGCCAAAACTGTTTTGTGGTCAATTCCTAATTCTTCAGCTACGTCATAACTACTGATATGCCGATCTTGCTCCATTTTTTCAAAAATGGCATCAATTTTATCCGTAACAGGGCGACCAGAGCGACGTGCATCTTTCACATCAAAATTTCCTGATTGAAAACGCTTAAACCAAATTTGTGCTACTCTCACAGACACTGCACTAGGTCCATAAACGTCACAAATTTTTTTCGCAGCTTGCGTTGCATTGTTACCTTTTTTGTAGTAAAATTTTAAAATGAATCGAATTTCTTCATTAGATTCACTCATCTTGACAGTAAAAAAAACAAATGAAAATCACACATTTACCTAATTTGAATTTGGAATTATCTTTTTTAAAATTTAAACTTTTTAAAGATATCAAAACCTGCTACATACAAATGGTATAACCAAAGAGATTTTATTACAAGTTCATACATACTATAATGCGAAAAGACTTTTTCCCCTACCTATTATATTTTTTTTACTGTGTGCAAATGTCCACTAAATATGAGAGCGCGGGGCGCGGGGGTTCGGCAGCCCATCAGTCGCGTGCTGGCGCTTATAGACGACGGACCTGTGCTCGGTGCCTGCGCATCAGTATTTTTTTTGAAAAAATTGTGTGCTTCAAGTGATTCTTAATGGGCAATAAACAACGTAAGCGAAAGAAGTCGTCCAAAGCAATAAAAATAACTAACAGAAAGAATGCACTGCGAAGATATACAAAGAGGTAAGTACCTTTATGTAGATGTTTGATTTTTAATGTAATGTGGTCTTTAATATATTAAAATTAGATTGTTTTATATATTTGTGTTTCATCAAAATCTTTGAACCAAAGCCAACTTAGTTAAAGTAGGGAGCGTAATTGTAAGCTACCCGACTGGGAAATGTACCTCCACCTCACAGAATACCGCAGCCAAATAACAATTCCCTTGAGGGTTGTTGTGTTCTTGCGAGTGAGTGAGGTCACCAGAAAGGAAGGAGATGCTGCGTTGGCAGCGGGGGTGGCGGCGCGCGAGCTGTGTTTTATGTTGCGAGCGTAGCCATATTAGGCTACGGTAACCGCTTCACATCAGGCGGGCCGTATGCTTGTCAGCCACCCGACGTAGTATAAAAAAAGTCTGATTGATAATTTACAAAAATATATTATGGCTAAACTTGCGGCCATCATGCCACAGTATAAGAATATCCAGTACTAAAGAACGATATGATTTTTGATAATTCATGTTTTGTCTTTATCGGTACATATCTGCCTGGCGTTTTATTGTAGGTCAATGGAGCAGTCTCCAATACCAGACATCATCGCCGAAGTAATTAATATGGACAGCGGCGAATAATCAATCTGTTATCTGCGGATTCAACTGAAAATAGGTAAGTAATTACCATAGATCGAGATAGGTACGCAGCGCTTTTTAAACAGTTTTAATATGTCCCGTTTATACATATTTGCTTAGTCATGTCAAGTCAGGAGGCGCAACGTACGTACCCAATACTTACGGACTTCTGACGGACAGACTTATCTATACTTCTATACTAATATTATAAATCTGAAGAGTTTGTTTGGTTGAACGCGCTAATCTCAAGAACTACTTATTCGAATTTGTAAAATTATTTTAGTGTTAGATAGCCTATTTTTCGAGGAAGACTAATAGGCTATGTAAGATCACACTACCACCAATAGGAGCGGAGCGCCAAAGAAAAATGTTGCAAAATGGGAAAAAAATATTCCTTTTGAAAGCTTCCGTTGCATGCGCTGTGTAAACGGTTCAAGTTACGCAATAATTATAACAGAATTATTCATCTTAAAAAGTTCTAATAAAAAGTCAGTGATTGCATATATCTACTCGTTCTTCTTTTAATTTTCTTCTTTTTTTTTTTCTTTTTTTTTGCTATCCTTCTTTCAATTAATATCACCCTGCCTTTAGGACTTTTATGTAAAGAGAGGTGTACGACTGAAAATGCGGATTTAATGTTAAACGAAACAACAGCTGCTGAGCTCTTGCTTGGTAACCTCCTTTCAAAGGATTTTTTTTGGTACGACCAATCAATTTCACGCTGACACTATTATAACACTGAACAGTGTTTGTATCATCGTAACCGAAAAATCTGCGTGATTTTGCTGTAATGTATAAAACAATCGTGTAGAAAGACGAATTCTGGATCTATTTCAGCTCTTCGTTGTCATTTCCATCTTTGCTACAAATATTCTTGGTACATACATTCTGCACGGTTAAAAAAATAATTGTGCAATTTTGACATTGCTGTGTTGTGAGAACTTTTAGAGGCTTTGTGATGTATTCTTACATACTGTACAATTTGATTTCTATATTATCAAATTTTTTACATTATTAAGCGATAAAATAATTATTTCAAATGCGTCCATTATTTAGTTCGGTAAATGTCCCGTATAACTTATTATATATTATAGACAGTTATAATTAATATAATATGATAAATTTTCAGGCACATTGATGTTCCGACGTGTAGCTACACAGCTGACGTTTCCAAGAATTATTTTATGAGATTAGATCCAGACGCTCCACTACGAACTAACTTTTACGTAAGAATCATATTTTATTTGATTGCATTTAATATAGTTTTTTTGGGAGTTTATTAATTTAGCATAATAAAAACTATAAAAAAGTTAGATAATGTACATCCAAACAAAATATTATGTTTTATTCCGAAACATGTAATTATTTACCATTATGTTTTAGAAATACTGAGGAGACATCCCTTATCGAGACGAACCCTTGTTTACAAAACGCATCGAAAGGGACGATAACTTCTGGAAAACGCAAATGGAGCAAAAGTTGGTCAAATTTTATATGAAATGTTTAATGCCAGAAATTGTTGATAGTCGACACGCACGTGGAATAGCATTAAGCACATTGTCCTTACAAGATGACAAGGAAAATGTAAATTATGTAGACTCCCCAGACTTGCCATCACTTGAGCCACACATGCGAAATGTTAATTCTGTAGAGCCTATAGTTCTATCATCTTCTGAACTACAGTCAGATTTGCACCCGGGTACAAGCTCACGAGAAATATATTTTAAACAATTTTAAGAGTAAATAATTATTTTTTATTTAATACTATCTTTTATTTATTTATAATAAAAATGTACAGAAAAACTCTTAAAAGAATCACCATGACATTCATAGTTTTTTAAAAACACCGGGCCTGCCATACGCACATTTATGCCTCCTATATGACAAGAAAGATGAACAATGGATTCTGCTGTAATATTAGTTTCCTTTTCTAATATCTCAAGTCAAATCTAGGAAACGCGAACAGGTTGTTTTTTTTTTTTTATATTCTATACCTAACCTACATTACTTATTATTTACGAAACTCTTGTCACTACTATAAAAATATAAAAGTGCATTTCTGAAGTTTTAAAATTAACTAGTTACTGCTTATTCCTATACTGTGTGACCGGGCGGGGTGACGCGAGTTCATCGCGCCGCTGCGTCCGCGTGAATAAGTTCGAGCGGTGCCGGCAACGCTGAATGCCTACTTCTGCACGACTACCTAGCCTTAACCAAAGCGGAGCCCAATTGCAATCCTAAAACTGTTGCTATCCAGTAGTGTGCCAAGGTTAGTTGATAGGATGGAATGGAGCCAGTGACGAGACAGCTAGAAGACAAGCGCTGATTACAGGATTAGAACAATTTTGAACCAAAAGTTCTGTAGTTCTTTGCACCAAAGGAACATCCCAGAGTTATTGTTGGATTTTTTTCTCCTTGGGACAAAGAGATGCCAATGCATTTAGGTGCTTTATTGACATACAGGCCGAAAATGTATCTTCTATTGTAACTTGTAGAGTATTGCCAGAAGAAACACAGGGATTTTCGAGGGAGTATATGGCAAAGGATATTTACTACGCAAGATTTCCAGAGTCTCGTCCGTATGAGGAAAAAAAGAATGCGAGCTGCATTTCTACGATCTGTCTATTGTTTTTTGTTCTACAACTTTTTTTATATTTACATTTTGGTGTCATGATACAGTAACGCGATGATCTACATCAAAAGAATGAGTGGTACGCAGTGACTTTAAGTTCGAACGTGAGCGAACGATTTGATGGGGTGACGTGGAGGGTGATTTGTAAGCGAAAGTGAAAAGGTTAATTGCGGCAGTGTATTTTCAAGGTCAACTTTTATGGTAGATGAGAAAGACCTTACTAACGATAGCGAATACTATAGAGGTATTTTGTGTACTCGAAGTATTTTGACTATTACAAGTGATAGATGGCTGAGAAAGTGATGTAAGACGGGTATGATAAAGTATTGTATGTATTTTCAGTCCTGTTTTACCTTTGAATAATTGTTCATCGCCACACTGCGGACAGCGAAGTAGCTCCGGTTGGGACATACAAAAACTAAATTGAAATTACATACAATAGTAAACAAAAAACGTATACGAAAAAACACAATAGCACAATTCACTTTGTTTGTACCCAGATGATGCATAAATAGATTTAAAT
The DNA here is from genome assembly GCA_937001555.2 of Hypsopygia costalis. Classification (NCBI taxonomy): domain Eukaryota; kingdom Metazoa; phylum Arthropoda; class Insecta; order Lepidoptera; family Pyralidae; genus Hypsopygia; species Hypsopygia costalis. The sequence goes on along the minus strand of OW443338.2, from coordinate 20,429,296 downwards.
ACGGGCCATTGAAACGATTGAAAATAATCAAAGCTAATGACAGCGACCTTATGCCTACAGCTAATGCTTCCTTATGCCTCAACCTTTCCATTATATCGCAGGATTGCGAGTCTCTCGCCCAGTAAAGCAACCGGGCAAGAGGACCTTTAACCGCTTCGCTATCGCGCCCAGTACACCAAACAGGCACTCAAGCGGATTAGTAGCATAGATTACTCCCCATTCGCCTGCAAGCAGATTCTTAGACACTCTTAAGTCGAGTAGCTCGTGGCGAACGACGCTCGGTTTCCCAAGCATCGAGACCCTACCACCACTCCCCAAGCTCCACGATGGGTACCGGAGCTGTGCGCGCTCCCCTAAAGAGGGTATTGCAATATCAATTTAGGTGCAAGATGAGGAAGGATTTTTTCATCACACCATCAAGTGCATGAAATTGTTGTAACTTATTATTCAATGGGTATCATTTAAGCTATCGCCAATTTAATTAATTTTGTGTTTCTTAACTAATAAGGTTTGCCCGCAAAATAATATATTAGTCACCAAAATGTAGTCACCAAACAATATAAAATCGATTTCACAATAAATCACCTAAAATCATGGAGATATAGGGTCTAGTACCAAATAAATGTTTTTGTATGTATTATATTGTCAATTATTAATAATTAAGTTTACTTGGCACCACATCATTTATCATCTAGGTTGACGGAGCTCCTATTTCCGATGACAGGACACAAGAAAACCCTAACCTAACCAAAAATCAACTCAAATCTAACCAAAACATGATTTATTACATTGACCAAGTATTGGTAAGACTCGTCAGTGAATATGACGCCAATTTGACTTCGCCCCTATTAGCCATTTTTTCATTAAATTAAGGAGCTGATCTATTTATTTGGTGACAGATCTATTATTTTTATGATCAAACGAATTAAATGATACTAATAGTTTGTTAAGCTGATGATTTATATTTAGAGACAGTTTTGATTAAAATGATGACTAATATATTTCTTGGGGATATATATTATTATTAGGGTACTGCAGATTAGTGACACATCCAAACTTATGTGACTTATAAATATACACCCTACCTCCCTTTTGCCTCTTTCGCTAGTAAGCAGGGTGCACCACATGCAGATGAGGTTGACTTTGACTCGTAAGATTGTGGTGAACCTCTTACAACCCCTAAAAGCATGTATTTTTCAACACTTCAGTACATATGGTTATTGAATTAACCTGGTTTAAAAATAAATGATAACAATTTCCTTCAGGGTTGTTGTGTTCCTGCGAGTGAGTGAGGTCACCAAGATGGAAGGAATTTCTGTATTGGCAGCGGGAGCGGCAGTGCGCGTGTGATATTTCATGTTTCGATCGTTAATATTGTTGAAGCGCCTAGCGTTTTTAGATGGCAATACTTGCCTCGGCCCATTGTTGCTTCACCTACAATATTTTTATATTTTTTTTGTTACGAAAACGTTGGTGGAATACAAAGTCGTACAATCATTACCTCTGTCTTTTAATTTTAATTTCTCGAAGATACCATAGGTTTCCAGTCCTAAACATGGTCCTAGATCGAAGCCGGATGTCAAATTTATAAGGACCAACTATTATTTTGAAGAAAATATATAATATGACAATTTTGTTATGAAGAAGGAAATAACTGGATTGGAGGTTACTGGCATTGTGGATTAAGTGCATTTAATTGTGGTGTTAAGTCTAAGTTTATATATTTATACATAACCCAGCACTCAAACAGGTAATATTTGGTGTAAAATAAGGAATCTAGATAAGGTTAGTAATATTAAATACACTATATTTCTGTACCACGTTAGATTGACCTTTGACCCTATTCATTTTTACCTATTGAATTGTGAATATTTTACGTATATTTCACTTTAATTAATACCAAATCATACTTAATTTATGTATAGTAGTTATTGATGCTACATTATTTGGATTAATTAGTCGTTATTAGTGTAAATTGCATAGGTATTCACGTTAGTAAAATGTTCGTGGGTAAGTTATTTTGTCGAGTTGAACCGATTATTACATGTTGTTAATTTTTATTTCGAATCGGTCAATTCGTAAGGGGCAAAAGGCGAATAGATATATGCTAGATATTGTACGATTTTTATAAAGTAATATTCATACTTTGCTTGTTATATTTTATATAGGTACCTACGTACATACCTGATTCGGTCAAGTTATTGTATGTACATTTGCATCACTTAATATATAGGTAATACAAGGTATAAGTATTATATTAATGTAACCATTGGTAATTTATTTTGTAAACTGTAATAGCAACGAGTCTATAGTAAAAACGTATCTTTTTTTGTAGTTTATCGAGTCATTTTGGTAAACAAACCTAATATAACAGTTTGTAATTATAGTTTATTTACCGTTTTCATTGTATAAATTCCAGGTCGACTACACCCGTATCCCATAATGACTGACGAAAAGGCTATATTAATCAAGAAGCGTAGCAGTTATAAAGGGCGTTTAACTGCGTTTGTTAACTATATAAACGCCATAAGTGAAGAGCCTTTGAACAACTTCACCTCCAGGGAATTACAGTTGCGTATTGGTAAAATCGAATCTTTATATGGGCAATATGATGAGGTGCAGTTGCGGTTGGAATGTTTAATTGATAATGAAGAAGACCTTCTTAAAGAGCGCTCAGACTTTGAGTCGCAATATTTTAAGGTAATGGCTATTGCTAATGGTTTACAAAAATTAGGCGATGAGGAGTCGACGGGTAGTGATAGGGGTACTCGTGCGAGTAAGTTTATGCTTGTCAAGTTACCTACTATTCAATTACCAAAATTTTCGGGATCATATGATGATTTTCTTGAATTTCGAGATACTTTTACCAGTCTTATACACAATAATGATGAAATAGATGAGGTAAATAAGTTTCATTATTTGCGTGCGTCTCTGGAAGGTTCTGCTGCTGTGGTGATTCAGTCAATTGAGTTTTCAGCTAGTAATTACGCTATAGCATGGAAGCTGTTATGTGATAGGTTCGATAATAAGCGTTTATTAATACAAAATCACGTGTCTGCTTTATTTAATATCGATACTATTATAAAGGAGTCGTCCGTAACTTTAAAACGTTTGATTGATCAAGTAAACAAAAATTTACGAGCGCTTGAATCGTTAGGTGAACCTGTCAAGCAGTGGGATACTCTTTTAATTTACATTATCACACGGAAATTAGACCAAAAAACTTTTCGTGAATGGGAGGAGTTTAAGGGACGTATGGACAAAGACAGTTTTATAACTTTTGAAATATTTATACAATTTATCCGTAGTCGTGCTGATTTGATTGAAACACTCGAATTATCACGTGGTAATCAAAGTAACTTGAGTAATAAATCTTTTGGTAAGCTAAAGTCTATGGTTTCCGTACAAGGTAACAATGCCACTCAAAAGTGTAGTACGGAGTTAACTCAAAGGATTTGTCCTAAGTGTAAGGGTGACCATTATATAGCTAGCTGTCCACAATTTCTTGCTTTGACGGTTGAAGAACGATTAAAGTTATTGCCTAGCTATAAATTATGTTTTAATTGTTTCCGAACAGGTCACTTTGCGAACATGTGTAAAAAGACTGGATGTAAGATCTGTAAACGACGACACAACAGTCTCATTCATAAAGGTAGTAATCAGCACGCAAGTCATGATAACGGTAATGTATCCCAGGGGGTAACTGCAGCATCGTCGCCGCCGTCTGCAACCAATGACCATAATTTATCATTGTCGGCAAATTTATTCAATTCTAATAAAACTCAATGTGATATTTTGTTGTCTACTGCATTAATTAAACTGTACGATTCTAATGGTCGTGAACATGTCGTTCGCGCTGTATTAGACAGTGGTAGCACAACAAGTCTTATGACTGAAAGATTATGTTGTAAGTTAAACTTGACAACACATCAGATAGATAGATCGATACTGGGCATTAATAACGCTATTTCACGCGTAGGTAAAACGTGTCATGTTACCATGACGTCATTAAACAATAGTTTTTCTTCGGAACTTTATTGCTATGTTTTGCCATCAATTACTAGTAATGTACCAGGTCGTGAAATAGATATTACCAATCTTGAATTACCATCTAATATTTGTTTAGCGGACCCAACGTTTTATAAGCCTGCAGATGTAGATATTTTGATAGGCGCTGATCTCTTTTGGGATTTGTTAGGAACGCAAAGAATAAAGTTAGGTAAGAAAAAACCTATACTGTGTGAAACAAGGTTAGGTTGGGTAATTTCAGGTCCAATTTTTAGTGATCGTGCAAACAATATTTTGTCGCGTGATCTTAAGTGTAATTTCATTGAACTTGATTCTTGTACACATCATAGAGATTTTGATGATATACAGGCTGACTTATTACGTTTTTGGCAACTTGAGGAAATAAGTTCCAAGTCACCGAGTTATTCGCCTGAAGAAACTATGTGTGAAGATCATTTTGTCAAAAATACGACCCGTCTTGGGGACGGTCGTTTCTGCGTTCGTATACCGCTCAAACCCAATGCCCCTGAATTAGGTGACTCGTTTCAGCGGGCTAGGCATTGTTTACACTCATTAGAGCGTAGATTAAAAAACAAACCTGAATTATGTAAAATGTATCACGATTTTATGAACGAGTATAAGTTGCTAGGCCATATGTCGGTAAGTGAACAGCCTGAATCTGAATACAGAGGATATATTTTGCCTCATCACGGAGTTTTAAATGATAGTAGTACAACCACAAAACTTCGAGTGGTATTCAATGCGAGTAGTCCTACAACTTCAGGTGTTTCCTTAAACGACCTTCAGATGATTGGTCCTACCATGCAAGACGAACTGGTGTCTATACTACTTCGTTTTAGGCAACATAAGTATGTTTTATCTTCAGATGTGGAGAAGATGTACAGACAGATAGTCGTCCATCCATCTGATAGGCACTTGCAACAGATACTCTGGCGTGATGACACAGGCGAGCCTATTAGGAAATTTATGTTAAATACTGTAACGTACGGTATATGTAGCTCTGCGTTCTTATCTACTAGATGCCTAAAGCAGTTAGGTTTAGAATGCAAAAACACTAAAATCGCAGAAATCATTCAGCGTGACTTTTATGTTGACGATCTTCTTACGGGAGGCGATGATTTAAATGAGGTTCAAACTATCCGTAAAGAAGCCACTGAGGTACTTGCCTCAGCTTGTATGCCATTGAGGAAATGGAAGTCCAACCATCCTCAATTGGTTCTTGAGAATACTGAATCGGCAACAGTTGATTTAAACGTTGGCAGTGATGAGCCAAAGAAGTTATTGGGTCTCAGTTGGCATGCAGACTCTGATCAACTCTGCTTTCCAATAGGTTCTTCGATTCCCAGCGACAATACTAAGCGTGATGTTCTCTCAGTTATTGTTAGAATTTTTGACCCGTTAGGACTTTTAGCTCCATGCATAATTATCATGAAGATGTTACTGCAGAAGCTTTGGGTTCAAAAAATATCTTGGGATGAACCATTAACTCATGACATTAATAAACTTTGGATTGCCATTCGTGAAAGTTTGCCTTTGTTGAATAATATTCGTATTCCAAGAATTGTTATGTGTGACGCATATTCATATTCGGAACTGAACATTTTCACGGATTCGTCAGAACGAGCATATGGTGCCTGCATTTATATGCGTAGCATCAATGATAGCGGAGAGGTCTTGGTTCGACTGTTAATGGCGAAGAGTCGAGTAGCACCGATTAAACCAACCACAATACCGAGATTGGAATTGTGTGGTGCATTAATAGGTGCTCGGCTTTATGAGAAAGTCATCACTTCGCTTCGGCTGAGAATCACTCAAGTTAATTTCTGGACAGACTCCACCATTGTGTTGGGATGGTTACGTATGCTGCCTTCTAGACTTCAGCCATTCGTTCGCAATCGCGTTGCTGAAATCTTAGAAAAGACAGACAAATGTACATGGCGACACGTACCAACTAACCAAAACCCAGCAGACCTAATATCTCGTGGCGTAGATATTAGTAATCTGCAGAATTTGGAGCTGTGGTGGTCTGGCCCTAACTTTCTTCGTGAAGACTTGTCGAAATGGCCTTCTCAGCCCAGGCATGCCGATGTATTACCAGAGACAAAACCGGACATTTCTTTAGCAGCTATCGATAACAATGTTAATCAATTTATTGAATTTGACCGATTTTCTAATTATTTGCGTCTTGTGCGATCCGTGGCATACGTTTTAAGATTTGTTAGTAATTGTAGGAAACAATCCGTAGCGCCAGTTTTCTTAGGGGAAGAGGAATTACGAAATGCATTAAATATAATTATTCCCATTTGTCAAAACGAATCATTTCCGGAATATCAGTTACTATTAAATAAGCAGGACTTGCCAAAAAAGAGTCAACTTATAAAATTTAATGTTTACTTAGATGAACACAATATAATGCGCGTCGGAGGTCGTATTGATCGAGTCGTATTGATAATTCATCTTTTTCTGAAGATAAAGAGCATCCAATTTTAATACAGTCCACTCATATTTTTACTAAGTTATTATTTAAGTTCGAGCACAAAAGGTTACTGCATGCTGGGCCCCAGTTATTACTGGCATCAATTCGCGAAAGGTATTGGCCTATAGGTGGTCGGAATTTAGCGAAGGCTACCTACCGCAATTGTGTCAGATGTACTCGCATGAAGGGTAAGATAGTGATTCCATTGATGGGGAATCTTCCGCAGCAGCGTCTTCTTTCAGGGGGCTATGCATTTGATAGCGTAGGAGCTGATTACGCGGGACCTGTAATGTGTGCTAGTCGTCAAGGTCGCGGTTGTAGGCTGGTAAAAGTATACATCGTCGTCTTTGTTTGTTTCACTACCAAGGCTATTCACTTGGAATTGGTGGGTGATTTGACGAGTAACAATTTTTTACTTGCTCTACGTAGATTTATATCGCGAAGAGGGAAACCCGTCAATATTTATTCCGACAACGGTACCTCATTTGTTGGCGCATATAATGATATTTCAAGATTTTTAAAATCCAATTGTAATTTACTGGGTGAAAGTGCAGCCAGCGATGGCATTAATTTTCATTTTATTCCGGCATATTCTCCGCATTTCGGGGGTTTATGGGAAGCGGGTGTCAAGTCGACGAAGTATCATTTAAATAGAGTGTTGGGCAATTGTGCTTTAACTTATGAAGAGCTTAACACCACGCTTGCACAAATCGAAGCGATATTGAATTCTCGACCGCTAACACCTCTTTCTTCGGATCCCGCCGATTACAATCCATTAACGCCAGGCCATTTTCTTATTGGGCGGCCACTCACCTCTTTACCACATCAGGATTACCAAATGCGTTCTATTCATCACTTGACTCGATATCAACGCATTGAGCAATTGCGTCAGCATTTTTGGGCTCGATGGAGCAAAGAATATATCGCTGAGTTACAGCAGCGTGTCAAATGGCGCTCCTGCAATGACGGTCTGAAGCTGGACACTTTGGTAGTGGTAAAGGACGATAACCTCCCGCCACTCAAATGGAGACTAGGACGAATCGTGGCTATGCATCCTGGACCTGATGGAATTGTTCGCGTTGCCGATATAAGGACATCGACTGGAGTGATCCGAAGGGCCTTCAGCAAGATCTGCCCATTGCCAGTGACATCGGATTCTGGTTGAAAGCACGGCTTTCAACGCCCGGGGGCATGTTGAAGCGCCTAGCGTTTTTAGATGGCAATACTTGCCTCGGCCCATTGTTGCTTCACCTACAATATTTTTATATTTTTTTTGTTACGAAAACGTTGGTGGAATACAAAGTCGTACAATCATTACCTCTGTCTTTTAATTTTAATTTCTCGAAGATACCATAGGTTTCCAGTCCTAAACAAATATGGCTACAGTAACCACCTCACATCAGGCGGGCCGTATGCTTGTCTGCCATCCGACGTAATATAAAAAATAATAATTAAGCACCCGATTTCAGGTGCAATTATTATTTTTTTAATATCCGAAGAATAATATATTTATCTTATTCTTCGGTTCGTTACATGAATTACATTGCATGCTTCGTCCACTATTAAAAAAAAAACTAAATTACAAACATACATTGCCATGGCTTGGAATCAAGCGAGAGTCACGAGAGTGTCTTCATCGTCAAGCGAACATTGTTAGCTACATATATTATCTTTGATATATATTATCTCACCGGGAATGTGAACATAAAGCGATTAACTTTTCATATACATTTAGGGCTGTAAGTGGTACAACAACATTTTTGAACCAAAGTCAACCTCACCTCCACGTGGTGCACCCTGCTGACTGACAAAAGAGACCCTGGCGAAATACGAGGTAGGGCATAGCGTATTTTTTAAGCTGCACGACTGGTGAAGTACCTCCGCCTAATAACAATATAACAATCCCCTGAGTAGTGTTGCGTACTTGCGAGTGAATGAGATCACCAGAAACAAAGAAAGGAAGTAAGTAATACATGCTGGCAACGAATCAGCGACCCCTTGGTATTGCTTACTTGGTGGTGATTGGTTTCCATCAGGTGATCCACATGCTCGTTTGCCCCCCTCTCATATAAAAGAAAATACGCATCTCTTTAATTCACACGTGTTCTGTATCTATTTTACGTTTCTTGAGTGAGAAATTAGTCGATATTTGGACGTTTCTCGCGGGCAGTCCCGTGAGACAAGTGCTTTACGATTCTAACATACACGGAGGAATGAAGCCGTCAAAAATTGCAGTAATTTACAATTTTACATTACGTAATTTGCGTACGATACGTTAGCATTAACCTAATTACCAAAAATTATACTTACTCGTATCATGTCAACTCAACTGTCTTTTACTTGATTAAATTGAATTGATACTGGTGATTGTTGACATTTGGTGGAACTTTGAAGACATTTTGTTATTCATGAATCACTCTTTAATTATATTCATTGTTACAGCTTGGTTTCCCTCAGATTCGGAGCATTAATTGAAGAATATATCACATATAATGGCTGCCATTTTAAGGGAGTAGGGATGCGACCTCCACTTGGGGGGCTTTTAACACGTTTTTATTAGTTTCACCTGTATGTTTGATTGTCGGTTAGTAACTGACTTCTTTGAACTTGATTTTGACCGTGCAACGGTCAGATTTAATTTAAACATTGTATATTATCAAGGACTGATGACAATACAATAATTTAATAAGTTTATTACCCGACTGCGGCGAAGCCAAAAAGGAGGGTTATGTTTTTGACCTGTATGTATGTATGTATGCTTCTATGTCCGGTCGTAACTCCTCAACGGCTCAACCGATTTTGATAAACGACACGTCATTAGATTCGTATTGATAGTGCGAGTGTCATAGGGTAAAATTTCAAAATATCCAAAATGGCGGATTTTATGCGCTATAATGTGGGTGCTGAAAAAAAAAATATTATCCAACACCGTCGTGTGGGGTATCAAAATAAAGGACTTTGAAAGCTGAGTACAAAAATATATACAATTAATAAGTTCAAAAAAACATTGAAATATCACAATTTCAGCACGATGCACTAAAATAAAGCGAATGTTTTATCTGTACCACCTACCAGCAAATCCTCTGCCCTCAATACCCCCCTCCCCTCATTCCCCTTCCTTCATTTCCTCCCTTCTATTTCACCAATAACTTCTTGACTAATACCTATTACTTATACTGTAAAATAAGAACTATATGACGGTAATGCCATCAGAATCTTTCTTACCACTAGGCTGGTACTTATGTACAACACGAGGATGACCGATGAGTTAGAAAAAAAGACTTGCGAAATCTTGCGCACCATAGATAGACAGACACTAAAAAGCAGGAAGTAAAAAAAATAAAAAAAAATAAAAAACCCGACCGCGGAATACGTTACAGCAACAACTAAAAAGCACAAAACAAGCATTAAGACTCACTTCATTCCCCAAATTTGAGCGTAAACAAAAGTATATATGTACAATAACGTCGTTATTGAAGTTCTTAAAAATTATTATGTAGTGTCAGCTTTAAATTAAATTACTACATAATAATTTTTAAGAACTTCAATAACGACATACATACTTGCATAAAAACTTCTCGAGATATGATAACTTGAAGATCACAATTTTGGACTATCCCGAAAACGCTCCATACAAAAGGCCACCACGTTATGACGTCACACCGTGCTATTTTGTAAGCATTAAAGCAGAAATTTGTACGACAGCTATGTTAAATATTGCGTTTATGTAGCCAGTGCCGTAACAAATGTTATAGTATTTTGTACTGTTTCTACAATGGTAATATTTATTTTTTATAATTTCATACCTTTAAAATGGACTTTCCCACCAAACTTTGACCGAACTTAAAACACGTCGTACATAAGTTATTAAAATTTTAAGATCGCAGATCGCTCTAGTTTTATGTATTTTACGTTACTGATAGAGAGTTTTTATAATTGTGTGACATGGGCAACAAGCCTATTGTCGTAATCAAAATGTATTCAAAATTCAATTCCGACCCAGTCTCGGTCTCACAAATGTCAAATTTGGTACATAACAACAATATGAAACTTCAAAGTAATTTAAGTGAGATAATATCAAAATATAACCGAAAATTATAAACTAAGAATGTTATTTTGCTAACAATTAGATTAATGAATGAAGTCAAGTATATAATTTTTAGTCAATTCACAATTTCAATCTCGATTCGGTCAACTTTTGTCCTGCGATCGTAAAATAATTACGAGAATTGGTCATCTGATCTTATTGGAAATAATCATCATGTTGCAATTCTAAAAAAATAACAAATTTTGTAAACCACGTGGCATTTTCAAATCATATTATAGCGCCCTTGATGAAAAACATTTACCGCTGCTAGCATGAATAATTATTACATAAAATGCCTGCGGTTGCTTCACTCCGCGAAAAGATACGTTTTAAACCAAAACCGCCCCCGGCCACTCCATACGAATATCGCGTCGTTCAGTATTACATAATAAATGACGTCTGTACAGAGCGAGAATGAGCGTGTGTGCGACATACAAATTGTTTCAGAATCGCGGTGTCCGGGGGGAGGTGAGGGAGAGGCTATACAAGACTGTACTTTATACTATTACTTGTATAAAACATAGTCCCAGACATAGACTTAACATAGCAACCTAAAACTTTAATAAACCTAAGTCAATTTCTTTTGATATCGAAAGTATCTTATATATTAAGTTAACATGCCTGAAAATTAATTTCAATTTCTTAAAATTCAAAGATAAAGGTTAGCTAATGCCCTCGGCAGACTAACCTTTATGAACAGACGTGATATTATCTAGAAATTACTATATTTTTAATCACTACAGATAATAATGACGTAGAATGACGTCATATCTATAGCATAGAATAAAATGGCGAGCCCGGTGGTCGAACTTTGACTCCGAGGTCTTTCACGGGTTCGATCCCCGCCCAAGACAAATATTTGTGTGCATGAACATGTCTGTTTGTCTTGGTCTAGATATTTTCTATGTATTTTAAGTATATATTTACAAAAAAAAATGTATTTAAGTATATTTATCAATAGTCTAGTACTCATACTCATAGCACAAGCTTTGCGCTTAATTTGGGACTAGATGGCGCTGTGTAAATTGTCGAGAAATATAAAAATGACGTCAACCATTTTTTTCATTTTGTTTCAAAATTCTGTATTAAATTTATTTTTATTTAGAAATTCTCAGCACAAAACAATTCTCTCGACTTTTTAAACCTACAATAACCAAAAATAAATTCAAACATCAAATTATCAAAACATGTCAAATGAAACTAAGTTAGAAAATATTAGCAGAAAGCATTTTTTTTTATTAAATTTCTCTATACTTTGTTTCTGATATGTATGTACCATAAATTATTAATACCGTCACTTCCACAGATGAGACGAATCTACCTATAACACATATGTTGCCAACACTCAAATAGTTTATGCTGTAGAGTGTGCCATAAATTACACATGCATACGAAAAACTTCGCCCGCACTTCTTCGACAGTCGGGTTCGGGTATGAACGACGATTTCTGCGTAGAGATGGGAAAAATGACGAGTATAAACAATAAATGCCCATAAAATACATATTTATGTCCAAAAACAGGCCATTTATTTATTTATTTAAACTTTATTGCTCACAATTTTATGTACAAAAGAAGAACTTAATGCATTATCTACCGTTTACAGTTTATGTTTCGAACATTGGGGAACAGTGGAAGGGGTGCCTTCTTTCCATTTGCCATTTGCCTTTCTATGTAGAACATAGAAAGGCAAATGGCAAATGGAAAGAATATATACCTATATAATATTTATTAATAATTTCTTAATGAATTTCTAGAAGTTAAATAAATATAATAACGTATACATACAAGAGTACATACACATACACATATATAACATATAAGTACGTCACATACGCACTCATTCAGAATTTATTAACTATAGCGTGATGGTCACCGTTTGATGCCCTTAACAGTTACATAAAGAACTTAACACGAGTATGTCAGAGGGACATCAAACGGTTAGTTAAAAATGTAAAAAAACAAGCACTGCGTGTGACAGTTTTGCCAAAGGCTTTTTTAGTTGCAATGCCATATCTAAATACATTAGTTTTAATGTTCGTTGGCGAGTTACGATTTTCAGCGAAATTCATTGAGCTTATGAAATCGTCCGGTCGTTCTGTCTGTCCGTTGCCATGAAACTCAAAATTTAGAAATTCTGACTTCGGATTCGTATGGAGCATCAAAAAGTAGTACTGTAAAGTGACCTTGGTTTTCCGAAAAAAAGTCGTTCTGTCTGTCCGTCCGTTGCCATGAAACTCAAAATTTCGAAATTCTGACTCGTGATAGGTGTATCGGATTTCGGATTCGTGTAGAGCATCAAAAAGTAGTAATGTAAAGTGACTTTGGCTTTCCGATTTCAATTCGGGATTTCGAAAAAAAAAAAAAAAACAAATTCGCTATGGTGGCGCAACACACAGCCCAAACCGCGCTGGATCTAGAGGTTCCAAATTTGGCACATAGGCTCCTTATGACGTCTAGGGGTGACAAATTTGGAATCTCTAGACCAGCGGTTTGGGCTGTGCGTTGATATTTAAGTCAGTCAGTCAGTTTCTTCTTTTATATATTTACATATAGATTAGGTATAGTTTTGGACCAGACACTAATATCCCGAGGAGCTCGATGGCATCGTTACTCGTGCGTGGTGGAGTATGCTCTAAACCTCCTTCAAATTAAGGGAGATCCGTATCCCAGCAGTGGGATGAGTAAAGGTTGACGACGAACTGTCTACTAGGGAACAGACTGCGTCAAATTAGATCTGTGATCTAAATCTAGATAGATTATTGCGACGCGCCCCGCTAAACGCACGTACGTTATTTTATTGTAGCAGCTGTGATAGCAGTTAGATGTATTTTTAGGGCGCGTTCCCACTTTGTCGTTACGACAAATAATCATGTAGTTTTAAGTGTCGTGGCTTATATATTTATATGGAGGTGTTCACATATAGAACGACACGATTTACTGACGTCTACGACATTTTTTGCGGTGACGCATGTCTCGACGTTTACACGTGTTTTCCCGTAGATAGTAGTAGAGGCGACTGTAGATTTGTACCTTGCTAATGATGTGTAAATGACAAAGTGACTGCCGTGAAACGAAAAAATTTCGTCGTAATCCAATGGGATAAGCTAGATACGATAGTCGCTAAACGATAAAATTTTTTGACGACAAACAGTCGTAATAATGGCAACAGCTAGAAACGATAGTCGTTCGACGATAAATTAACCGTTAAGCGTAAGTAATAGTACTACGACTATACTAAATATCTGGGGGCGCGCGCGCGCGTCGGGAGTCAAAAAAAAAGAACAAAAAAAGATGGAGTTGTCATTTGTAGGTTGTTGGTTTATACCATCAACATCTACAGATCGCCTGAGGATGCCTCGCGTAGAGGCGAAACACGTGTCGCAGAGACGACCACGGCAGTCGGGGCAGCGACGGTCGCATGTATCTTCTGTTTCAGATGTTGAAGATTCGCCGAGACGACCACAGCAGATGGAGCAGAGACTGCCAAAGCAGCCACGGGAGTCGCATGCAACTACTAACGGTAGTGGGTGGGTGCCGGCCGGCAGTAGTCTGCTTGAACTAATTGGTGGCGGAAGCACGTAAAGTAGTGTAGATCAAATTGCCTGCATATAAGTTTTTCTTTATATAGTAATTATATATATGTATGTTTATGCGTGTGTATCTATATATGTATGTATATGTATATGTATGCATATATGTATACTTATGTGTATGTTTATACGAATATCAATACAGTGTTCATATTTGTATGCTCAAAAATTTCATTGTACTTCACTTGTCTAGGTTATGGAAACCTGTAACACATGTTATGTTTGTCATTCTGTGTGTACTTCAATTTTGGTCTACAACAACAACTAGACCTTATACTACATAAATGAAAATTGTTATACCTATTTGTTGTAAGACTGTTTGTACACCTATAAATTAATTAATTAATAATAAACACAATCTTTCATCGATTATGCGTAAGCTTTGAGAGCTTCATCCTCAAAGAGAAATTGTACAAACTACGAGTATACAACGTCTCGGCCACCTGAGCTAACGCGTGCAATATACATATATATACTCGTATACTTCGTATTATGATCTCAAATGCCTTAATTACCCGCATGATGTCGATTTACAGTCCACGCAATTCGTCCATTAGCCGCAAACTAAGAAAGCGTTAATTATTTTCCCAGCTAGCTAGAACCCGCTTCTTCGCTCTCCTGAAGTTCTTACAAGTAACATTTCGGTAGCATCCCATAGTCAACTCACTGTTGTCACATGGGTCTCCCCTCAATCGAAAAGGTTTACAGCATACTCCACCACTCTGCTCAACTACGGGTTTCAACAAGTTTCAATAAGACAAATTATCGTGCCCTCCGAAGCATGGAGGAGCTCGAGATAAATGAACCCATCCATAGACATGCTACGGTCGACGTTGCTTAACTTGCGTGATCGATTAGACTGATACGACGCAACGACGCTATCGAGCTCCTCGTACCATTTACTAAATCATAAATTATGTAGGTACCTTTAATTTTTGTCTTGTAGTGTATCACATAATTAAAAATTTTATATGCAATTTAATCTACTTCTATCCTTTTGCCTGTAAATTTGACTTCCGCAAAATAACACCTGAATCAATTAATTAGGTATCTAAATTTCATATGCCCACTCACTAATAAATGCGCTTTAAAAAATATAGGTTTTCTAATTACTAGTGTTTTTTTTAAATTCTAATTTCATTTTCATAGATTAAGGCTGAGTTTTAACAAGGAATGTGCTAGCAAGCTTAGCAGTTCGTATTTGCGTAGCACAATATGCGTAGCGACGTTGTGAAACGCTGTGAGCGCGAGAATGCGTAGCGGGCTCTTTTCAAGCATGTCCAAATTTCTTTATTTTCGCATTGTTATAGGCTTTGTAGGCGCGATAGGGACACCAGTTTGAATAAAGAAATAACGGATTGCACTCCGGGAGTGCTGGCAGAAGTGACATTTGAACAGTTTTTGAATAATTTGGAATGGTTAGGGAATAATTTCGCACGAATTGCTTTATTTATCTTATATTTGTATGAAAGTACTATCATTTATGTGGTAAAATACAATATTCATTTATTGCACGTACACAACCATGACAATTTATATTACATTAAAAATAAACAGGAGGAGCAGGCATACATTTTCGCCGCGCGGTAGAAAGAGAGGGGGGATATCACTTCCTCTCCTACGCAGCGCCGGCGGTCAACGCTCCCTCCGTCTTACGAATTTTCGATCAGGCCACGTTACGATTTTTTACCCATCGCAAAAATTGCACAACGCCGCTAAAGAAGTTTTCACAAGAAGTTTAAAAAAAAAACATATCTACGCATTTAGGATGAATGTGACAAATTCATAGGTACAGTTTGTTACTAAGATCAGTACCATGAATCATGCTTATACTCATAATACAGTGTTGATAGCTATACAAATATAATATGGACAATATACAAAGCTAACACACGGTTGATAGATCTGCTGTATTTTCTAAATAATTAACGTTCCATGATTAAGGCAATTAATTCACTTTTGACAATTTAAATAATTATGCCAATTAATTATTGAATTAATTATCATAATTATTTAATTTGTCAAAAGTGAATTAATTATTTTTATATGCATTATATTTGTTTGTAAAACTGTATATTTCTAATGTAATAAATAGTTTACTATACAAAATACTAATGAAAAAGCAATTACAGGCAGACAATGACGTAGGTACTGTTCGAGTGAAAATAAAGTAAGTATTTAATGGTTTTAAACCCCTAAACTGTTCGCAAAAACAAATTAAGAAAATAATAAACTAAAAGATTCAGTTTTAGAAATTTTAAATTTATTATTATACGAGATTTGAAATAATATTTGATTTGAGAGAATACAATTGCTTTTTAATATTAAACTTCTTACATACTAATGTACATATACTAACCTTTGTACATATACTAGCTTTTGCCCGCAGCTTCGCTCGCGTGAAATTCGGGCATTTTAGATTATCCAAGGCAAGTCTAACACGCAACGCAACCACCTTCATGTAGCACCTTTAATTGTACTAAATACGAATGCAAGAACTTTCCCGATAACTACTACACTGATTGATGCTAAATACAAATGTAAAAACCTATATGATAACATAATTCTTATTCCATCAGCTTAAAAAGGATAAATCAAACTTTAAAAAAAATACACCGACTTCAAAAACCTCAGGAAGTAGGTAGTAGTTATTTTTGGCTTTTTCATGTCAGGATTTTTCAGTTGGTTATTTTTTTTATTTTATACTACGCCAGGTGGCAGACAAGCATACCCGCCTGAAGTAAAGCGGTTACCGTAGCCATATTAACGCTCGCAACATTAAATGTTGCTCGTGCGCCGCCACTCCTGCTGCCATCGCAGCATTTCCTTCCTTTCTGGTGACCTCACTCACTCGCAGGAACACAACAACCCTCAAAGGAATTGTTATTTGACTGCGGTATTCTGTAAGGTGGAGGTACATTCCGCAGTCGGGCAGCTTATAATCACGCTCCCTACCTCTCTTTTCGCCAGAGCTTTGTTTGTGAGTTAGCAGGGTGCAAAAGTGAGTTTTGGGGTGTAAGTGGTTCATCAACATCTTTGAACCAAAGCCAACTTCACCTGCACGCGATACACCCTGCTAATAATGTTCATGAACCACTTACACCCCATTTTTAGTGTATATCTTCTTAATATATAAAAATTTCGTGTCAAGTTGTTTGTCCGAGATGGAATCCTAAAGTACTGAACCGATTTTAATAAAATTATGCACAATGTGTGCAGTTTGATCCAACTTGAGAGATAGGATAGTGTATAACTTAATTTTTAGTCGCAACACATCGGCCAAATTAACGTAAAATATTTAAAAGAGATACGAAGTTCGCCAGGCCAGCTGGTATATTATATATTATTAATCTTTAATGGCATTTTCAATTACACGGCGCCACCACCCTCTACAAATCGATATTTGTCCTCTACCTACCCTCAAATTAGCTAGAAGAGATTGCTCATAACGATAAAAATCCTGAAAATATTTTTTGGAGTACTAAACAGTTATTGTATTGAATTGTAGCTTTTTTTTGATGTTTTAAAGTTTTCTCATAGTTGATATTATGAGAAATGACATTATTCGTCGGGCTCTTGTCACCGCCGGCGTCCCAGCTGTATTGGAACCAAATGGTCTGGCGCGCGACGATGGTAAGAGACCTGATGGGATGTCGTTGCTGCCATGGAAGATGGGAAGGCCTTTGGTATGGGATGCAACCTGCGTCGATACCCTAGCGCCTTCTCATCTCCCTCACACGTCGGGATCTGCGGGAGCTGCTGCTGCATCAGCGGAGACACTTAAGCGGCGCAAATATTTAAACCTTATAGGTAATTATATATTTGAGCCGTTTGGGGTCGAAACGCTTGGCCCATGGGGTCCGAGTGCAAGGCTTCTATTAAGAGATTTAGCAAAGCGCTTGGTTGATACTTCCCGTGACCAGAGGGCTGGCCTAACTTATAAGCATGTCACAATATATAAGCACAACATATTTATATTTGGCACAACGTATAAGCATGTCCATTCGCGTGGCAATGCTGCCAGCGTTCTGGGCACGATGCCTTTTGACAGTGATGCGGAGGAATTTTTTGACGCGGTTTAGTTATTAATTATTTTTTTTTCTTTCTTTTTTTTACATAATAATATTTATTTTAAGATTACTTTATTTTTAGTTAATTAAGTTTGTATTTTAAGATTAGTTTATTTTGAGAAAACTATTTATTTATTTATTTATTTATTTATAAAAGACATACAATTTGTGAGCATTACAGTCGCCCAATACACTCAACAAATGCCAATAATTAAAAACATTAATTAATACATAACAATATAAAACATAATAATAATAAAAATAAGACATAACGACATAATACATAATAATAATTAAATTTGCTATTCATTAATTCAATTTCATTAAGTAATTCAAATATTTCATTATTATAATAATAGTATTATTTAATTATTTTCACAATATAACAATGTCGCTCTGCGAAACTCAGTCAAAGAACAGCTAAATATGTCAACAAAATCATTTACCACCATATCATTGAGCAGGCGCAGCGCTCGTGTGAGAGGAGCCTGACTTGCAGATGCAGTTCTACACAGCGGGAGCGCGAATAACTTATGGTAACGAGCACGCCGAAAGTTGTCCGGGACATATAACGATATCTGTTCTAGAACCGCAGGGTTATTAGTCAAACCACGAAAGAGCTTAAATATATACTCCATCAGAGACAGAGCTCGCCTTGTTTCTAAGGTATTATATCCAACCATGCCTAACAAGAAGTCGCTAGGGTATATGGTTGGGAAGCCCACGAAGTACCCATATTGCTTGTGGTACAGCCACCTGACAAATTTTCTTTGGAGCTTTTCTATCATGAGGATGTATTTCGCTTCATGTGGATTCCAGATGATAGCATTACATTCCAATTTGCTTCGCACATAGGCGTTGTAAAGTATTTTAATGGCCGTAATCGAGTCTAAGTGACGTGCTTGCCTCCACACGAATCCAAGAGCCCTGTATGCTTCTTTACAAATTTTAATGATATGGTCGTGAAATGATAAGTCCTCCTTAATTAATATTCCCAAGTCCGTCATTGATGATACTCGAGGAAGAGGATTACTACCTAAACAGTAATTGGCGCAAATGGGATCTTGTAACCTATTAAATGACATAATAGCACATTTATCAGTGTTAAACTGTAAACCATTTTCTCTACACCATTTTAGAATATTATCTATATCCCTTTGAAGGACCTCGCAATCAGATTCACTACGTATTTTTAAAAATAATTTAAGGTCGTCTGCAAATAACAGACAATTTGACGAGCTAATTGCATCCGGCAAATCATTTATTAAAATGAGGAACTCCAGTGGCCCTAAGTTCGAACCCTGACTAACGCCAGAAAATGTATAATAAGGGTCCGAGACGTATCCATAGTGTTGCACATATTGTTTACGATTACTCAAGTACGAAGCAAAAAAGTTTAGTAGTGCGGGCGTAAATCCTATTGCGGCGAACTTTTTTAATAAGACGTCATTATCAACCAAATCAAATGCTTTTCGAAAATCAAAATATATTGTGTCAACTTGACAGCCCGAGTTAACCTCATTGTTTACATAGGCCCAAAAGGACATAAGGTTAGTAGTAGTGGAGCGGCCAACACGGAAACCATGTTGCGAATCCGTTAGCCTTGCTTCAATCTGTCGATTAATTCGAGCATGCAAAATTGACTCAAACAGCTTACCAAATACAGACAACACAGCTATCGGCCTATGTTCTTTAACATCTGTGGCAGAACCGTGTTTTTGGACAGGCACTACCCGTGATATTTTCCATTGCTCTGGATAGAAATTATTTTTAAGGCACAAATTATAAATATATAGCAAGGGCAATTTAAAAACTGACCTGCAATCTTTCACTACGTAAGGCGGAATACCATCGGGTCCAGCTGATGTTTTCGGCTTCAGTGAACTGAGTGCGAGCTCGACATCCTGGGAATATATCTGAGAAATATGCACCCAGCTACTACCAGACTCTGAAAATGCCATATTTTCATTCACATTTAATTTTGGTGGTTCTTTAGCATACACAGAAGAGAAATAGTCAGCAAACGACTGAGCACACTTATCAATAGGTATAATTTGACCGTCACTTTCTATTCGTTTATTATATTTACTTTTAGTTTGTGAATGAATGTAGCGCCAAAAAGATGATGGTTCTTTTTTTATTTCGCGCTCCATATTTTTCTTATATACATGAAAATCCTTCTTGATGTTTAATTTAACCATAGCTCTGTACCGAGAAAAAGACATGCGATCCTGTACCGATTTAGTTCTTTTGTAACGAGTATGATAATAGTGTTTAGCTCTAATATTGCGCCTTGTCTCACTAGAATACCACTCAGGATATACATACCGAGGTCGTACTGGACGGCGTATCTTTTTTGGAACACAAATGTCAATGCAAGAGTTGATCATATTATAAAATAACACTATAGCTTCATTTGGGTCTGCAATAGTATACAACGGTTCCCAATCAATACATTGTAATCGCGAATATAATGATAAAAAGTTTGCCTTTTTAAAATTCCACTCCTGGTGAGTAAGATTCTTCCCAGGATTGACATCTTGATGATAAACATACGTGTTATCGAATTCATTGTCAATATATATGCTTAAAGGTGGGTGATACGCGTCCGCCGGCACCAGGCTATCGATCTCACGTCTCACAGAAATATGCCCTAATGATCTACTAGCTAAAATAAGATCCAACGTACCTCCACTACTGTTACATATGTTATTTATCTGGACGAGATCACAGAGCGACAACACACATTCAAATTTCGCATTTACACTTACCGAAGACGAATTCAAATTGAAATCGCCACATACCAACATCTTTTCATATTGAACACCAATTTGTTCAATAGCATCAAAAATCACAGTGTATTCATGGTCACATGTACTAGGCGGAATATACACACATAATACAACTAACAACAAATTATTGTGAAGATATAAACCACTGCATATTAACTCACAACTAGTTTCATGGCAACGCATTGTCCAATGTTCAATATCAATAGGACGCAATTCATAAGCGGGCGCGGCCGCTATAGCAACTCCGCCTCCACGTCTTGTTCCTGATCTATCACACCTAAGTATGGAATATCCGGGTGGTACCACTTCAGCATCATTGATACCTGTTTGCAGCCAGGTTTCGGTAATACAGAATATTTGAGCTGCTGAAGATACTACAGCTGATTGAAATTGCTGAAGTTTAGTACGAAGCCCACGAACATTTTGATAATAAATCTGTAATGATCTTCTACTATTGTGACATCGTTTTTTTTTATTGATTCTCAATCCTGTCCCTCCTTTGAAAATTTCTTCTACGAAACCACTCGTTGAATTCTGTGTTTGGTGGCCAATTTGCTGAGGTCATGAAGAAGTCAAATGCACTTTCTGGTACTGTAACGATGAATGAAGCATAGTGTTGGTGGTTGAGAACTAATTTTTCGACATTGTATGGTGCATACTCTGGCTTCTTCTTTGCCATGTAAGCCTTTACCTGTTCAGGCGTAATATCATTTCTTAATGACCATAAATGAATCCTTTTCTGTTTTTCAACGCCAGCCAAGTCATCATCGACTTGTCCAGTCCCACGTATAATCGGCCGTCGGTGTTTCTTAGACCTTACCGTCGTCCATTCATTTGCTTCATTTCCGCTGTCTCTTATGACTGAGGCCACATTTTGTATTGTTTCTACACGCGTGTCGTCACTTATCGTAGACGGCCCGGGCGATGAAGTACGCGGTGCGGGTTGAGAGAAATTTGGCGGAACGTCAATGTCAACTTTGACATTTGTACGACGATGATCCAACGGGGTAGTGCGGGGGGCGTTGGCCGCTCGCTGCCTTCGAGTCTGTATTTTAGCAGAGCCTTGCGGTGTTGTAGACTGGTGAAGCGGGGGGCAAATTGCAGTTGAATGAACCGTTGCAGTTGTAGATATTTGCTTACCCTCAGATGAAAGTTGTTGAGGTGATCGCAGGCTATCAATTTTTGCTTCCAAACACTGCACCAAATCAACAAGGGAGTTTATTTTTAACTCTAAAGGAAGAACAAATCCTTGGATGACTTTTGTCACTTGCTCAATAATCTTCTTTTCCATTTTTAAAAAATAAAATTACAGGGAATCACAGATATACGTCTTGTCAGGCCACAACAGTGTTGCCACTCATTATTTTGCACTATTATTGTTAAGTCAATGATCGTGGATCAACACGATCATTGACCTAATAATAATAAATGGATGGTACCTTAACAATAAAATAAAGCGCATGTTTATTGCATCAGACAAAGATCTCGAGAGAGTACCAAATATCAAGTTGGATGTGATAAGAACTATAGAGAATCGACTTGTGACACCATTCTGTACAAAATACATGCATCCTCTTCTTTCTTTTTACTCTTAGCGTCTCCTAAAAACTTCTTCCACTGATATATTTTTTTACAACACGCAAGTTAAGCAACGTCGATCGTAGCCTGTCCATGAATGGGTTTCTTTATCTCGAGCTCCTCCGTGCTCCGGCGGTCCCGGCTGTTGTCATTAGATGACAGTCGTCAAGCCAAGTCACTGGCCTTTGGACGGCTTGAAAATTCTGGCATTCAGCAACCCGCAAGTGAGCAGTTTTGTGGAGCATGGTCTAAAACCCTTTTGATTGAGGGGAAACCCGTATCCCAGCAGTGGGATGATAATGGGTTGATGACGTATTGTTAGGAGGAATATCCATGTGTTAACCAACTCCGGACCAATTTCATACGTTCATGTGTTTCCTAAGGCCTCTTGTACTTGCTAAGAAATTTCACCGTGTCTACTGCAGATAGGACCAATTCATCATGTACACAACAAGAATTTTGTCGGATCTAGGCACGAAAACCACCGCGCCGCAGCAAAACGTCGCGCGTCATGTCTAGCGCAGTTAAGATTTTGTTCTTGGTCAGCGCGGAAGCAGTGTACACAGTTCGTGTGTAGAAACGAGACGAATTCTTGCATAGGTCCGGCGAGTTTTCTTAGCGTGTACAAGAGGCCTAACTATTTCAATGTTGAAATTATAATAACCACGGCAATTAACGCGATCATGCATGTAAGGTAGTTTTACATACCTTTATTATTGCCTGACGTTTCGACCAGGTTGGAATAAGGGTACGTTTCGCAGAATAGGGACGTCGTTAGTGTGATGTGTCGCGGTACGTGGATATTCAACAACACGGGGGTAGATGAAGATTCATCGACCTCGACAACGGAGACAGAGTGACACCGCTGAGACAGTCAGCCTGTGACCACGGCCGGTGCAACCTGGGGCCCTACCGCCGAAGCTGAAGCCGATTACCATTGAATATTTTGATTTCCAGACAGGAATGAGATACTGCATTGGCAGCGGGGGTGGCGGCGCGCGAGCGATATTTTATGTTGCCAGCGTTAATATGGCTACGGTAACCGTTTCACATCAGGCGGGCCGTATACTTGTCTGCCACCCGACGTAGTATAACCCCCCCTCCAAAATATGTGTTAGGTTTGAGTTATTGACAAATATTTTTAGCTTTGTCATTCAGAGTTTCATGGTTTCTACCAACTAAGCTAAACACAATTGCTACTAATGTAAGGTGAAGTTTAATTTTTGCGAAAAAAAAATCCGGTAATCGGCTTCAGCTTAGGCGGTAGGCCCCCAGGTTGTACCGGCCGTGGTCACAGGCTGACTGTCTCAGCGTTGTCTGTCTCCGTTGTCGAGGTCGATGAATCTTCATCTACCCCCGCGTTGTTGAATATCCACGTACCGCGACACGCCACACTAACGACGTCCCTATTCTGCGAAACGTGTCCTTATTCCAACCTGGTCGAAACGTCAGGCAATAATAAAGGTATGTAAAACTACCTTACATGCATGATCGCGTTAATTCCCGTGGTTATAATAATTTCAATCATGCAACGCGAAAGTTTAAAAGTTATCATTTCAATGTTGTTACTGCTATGACCAATAAAAGGAACTGATTTTACGCCCTCCTTAGATTAGATCTTATTGGTCTGAAGTTGCATTTGTCGTCAACTCTTATTTATCCTACTGTTGGGATATAGATCTCCCCTCATTCAAAATGGTATAGAGCATACTCCACCGCGCTAAATAACTGCAGGTTGACGGAGGCCAGTGTTCTCAAACAGCCTCAAGGCCATTAATTTAGCTTACTGTTATCTAATGACAACAGCCGCGACCGACGGTATGACCTACCCTCCAAAGCACGCAGAAGCTCGAGGTAAATAAACCCATCCATAGACAGGCTACTGTTGACGTTGCTTAACTTGCGTATTTTATTATACTGACACGCATATCGATGCTATCGATCTGAAGCGGTCTGCCCCCTTATCACCATCTCTTATTGCGATTCAATAACTGAATATAATGCTTATTTATAACAATGAATAAGCGACTCTATTTCAAATGTAACAGAGTCGCTTATTCATTGGTATGAATAAGAATTCTATTCAGTTATTGAATCGCAATAAGAGATGGTGGTAAGGGGGCTGAACTAATTTGTTATCTTTTATCAGCTTTATTACGAGTACAAAGTCCTGTTTTTACTCCTGCGGAGGGGGTGTGTAATTACCCGACGCCATTTACATATAACAATAATATATGTTGTTATTGCCAGTTGAGAAACCCATGTGGGCGGACCAACTCGCATCAATACTAAATTAGTTTTGGGGTGTCAGTGGTTCATCAACATCTTCGAACCAAAGCCAACTTCACCTGCACGCGGTGCACCCTGCTGACTGACAAACGAAGCTCTGGCGAAAAGAGAGATAGGGAGCGTAATTGTAAGCTACCCGACTGGGGAATGTACCTCCACCTCACAGAATACCGCAGCCAAATAACAATTCCCTTGAGGGTTGTGTTCATGCGAGTGAGTGAGGTCACCAGAAAGGAAGGAGATGCTGCGTTGGCAGCGGGGGTGGCGGCGCGCGAGCGATATTTTATGTTGCGAGCGTTAATATGGCTACGGTAACCGCTTCACATCAGGCGGACCGTATGCTTGTCTTCCACCCGACGTAGAATATAAAAAAAAAAAAAAAAAAATCAATTTTCATGTTGTGAAAAATAACACAGCCTTTTTCTCGCTCACATATTTTAGTTGAAATTTAAAATTACCATTTTAACATGATTCAATGAAAACAAAGTCTACAAATAATATTTTGACATGGATTCGCCTTTAAAATTGCTGCCATAGAGAGGCAATTCAAAAAACCGGCCAAGTGCGAGTCGGACTCGCGCACGAAGGGTTCCGTACCAATATCTATAAAAACGGCAAAAAAAATCACGTTTGTTGTATGGGAGCCCCCTTAAATATTTATTTTATTCTGTTTTTTAGTATATGTTGTTATAGCGGCAACAAAAATACATCATCTGTGAAAATTTCAGCTGTCTAACTATCACGGTTCATGAGATACAGCCTGGTGACAGACGGACGGACGGACAGCGGAGCCTTAGTAATAGGGTTCCTTTTTACCCTTTGGATACGGAACTCTAAAAACGAATGATAACAAAATCGGGGGATACAGTTTGGTGTTGCATCTCCATCCAAAATTCAATCACATCACTGGATAGATGATGGATCGAAGAGTTTATTAGGCGACTATGAAACATCGCGTGCGGGGGAGGGGGAAGCGCTGCCATTTTGAGATAATTTTAGTGCATATAACGTATTCACGTACAACACACGGTTGTGGCCACACCCCATATTTCCTATGCATTAGGTATGACTGAAAGAATTTTAACCAGTACCGCAGAATTTAAACCAAGTTTTCTCAAAACCGCATAATGAGATTAAGTAATGTAAGATGTTTTTACTTAACCTTTCTGAACTCGCGCTATTCTCTAGGACACACGCGTCGGTCCATGACACGGATAATTTTTCACATAATTTAGGTTTGCTCAGTTATTAATTGAATTTATTAAAAATTGTTTCTTTATAAGTAAAACTAATAAATAATATAGTACAGATATAGATTTATTTTTAATAATTAGCCTTACGAATGAGACTAGAAAAAAATTAACAAAACTTACTACTTCTAAATTAAAGCAAAACAACATTATTTTCCTAATACTTATAAACTTTTTTGACTAAAAATGAGAAAAAATACGTTAAAATAAACTTAGGAAAAAATAGTTAATTGATTCAGGTGTTATTTTGCGGAAGTCAAATTTGCAGGCAATTTGATCTACACTACTTTGCGTGCTTCTGCTGCCAATTAGTTCATGCGAACTACTGCCGGCCGGCACCCACCCCCTACCGTTAGTAGTTGCATGCGACTGCCGTGGCTGTTTTGGTCGTCTCTGCTCCAGCTGCTGCGACACGTGTTTCGCCTCTACGCGAGGCATCCTCAGGCGATCTGTAGATGTTGACGGTTAGAACAACAACCTACAAATTAGGAAAATTATTAACCACTTTCAAATAATCAGTATTAACGCACCATATATAAAATTACTTACCCAATTTTCGTAACAAATAAACTCACGGACCGAAATCCTTCACAGAACACGTGTATTGTGCTAGAGCATTAATTGTAGCAACTGACACGAGAATCTCATGTCAGTTGCTACAATTAATGCTATAGCACGACGTTAATTCCTAACATTTGACGATCTCGTTACGAGATCGTCAAATGTTAGGAAGGTACAGGGAGCGCGGGTAGGTAATTGCAAACGGATTCCGAGAATTTCGGTGTCTTCGATATCGTCGGTCTGTGACACCAACACGCGAGTTCAGGAAGTTTAAAGATATATTCTACTTGCCTCCATTATGGCAATAAGAAAACTAGGTAATTTCCCGGCATTCACTCAGTCCTCGTTTCTCAACAGAACTGCGGGTTGGCGAAGGCCAGTGTTTTTAAGCCGCACCGACTAGTTACTTGGTTTAACGACTGTCATCATGTCAGCCGGGACCGACGGCTTAACATGCCCACCGAAGCATGAGCTTAAAATAAATAAATGCTTAACTCGTTCGTTTAGACCAGTGGTTCCCAACCTTTTTTTTATTCGCGGACCACTAAGTTTTTTGCTGGGTGTATAGTCCACGACTGTCATATAAATCCATTATGCTCAATCTCTTTCGTTATAAGTTTGTATCACGGACCATAATTTAGCTCTCACGGAGCACTGGTAATCCGCGGACCACCGGTTGGGAACCCCTGGATTAGACTGATACGTGACGCCGTCGGGTATCTCGATACACTATCTTTACCTAAATTTAGCAAAATTGTTATATATAAACACGGAAATATAAAAGAAATGTAAACCTAACTTGGAATAGGTAAATTTCGACGTGCAAAAAGTGAAGAAATCTGATTTACCCGTAAAATATGACTGTATGTGAGCGACCAACCGTCACTCAGATAAGCCCTCCCTGTCACGTGAGTAAATAAACTAAACAGAGACAAATCTTCATACAACAGCGCTATCGTAAATAAATAAATAATAAATATGTCTGGACAATTTGCTATCTAGACCCAAATTAAGCGCAAAGCTTATACTATGAGTACTATACAACTGATAAATGTACTTAATTACATTTAGACACTAAGAAAAGTCAATGGACTTCTTAGACTATAATATTTAGAAGTTTATGTTAAAGTTAAAATACTGATTAGCCCGTAAGCTAGATCGTAATATTTTAAAGTATCATGCTTTATATAAAAAAAAACTCCAGAGTTTCTACCAGCTAATCATCCTCATCAGCCTGCATCAACCCACTGTTGGATATAGGCCTTTCCCAATGCTTTCCACCATATGCGATCCTCGACTTTCCGTATCCAACCACTACCAGCCACCTTTTTGAGATCGTCGGTTCATTTAGAGAGGGGGCGCCCTACGCTTCGTCGCCCCATACGTGGCCTCCACTCTAGGACTTTACTCCCCCATCTGCCATCGCTGACTCGGCAGATGTGGCGACGCCACCGCCACTTAAATTCGCTGACTTTGAGAGCTATGTCGACCACTTTGGTTCTCCGTGGAATGTCTTCGTTCCGGATTTAGTCCTTAGAGAAACTCCAAGCATTGCTCTCTGCATCGCTCGCTGTGCGAATTTTAGTCTGTGAACCAGCCCAATGGTAAGCGTCCAAGTCTCTGCACCGTAGGTCATAGCGGGAGGACGCATTGATTGAACACTTTGGTCTTCAAGCATTGGGATATGTCTACCAGCTAAACTAAACACAAATCCTATCCGTCTAGACTGAAGTTTGATTTTCACAATAAAAAAATGCGATGGAAATCGGCTTCAGCTTAATCGGTAGGCCCCCAGCTCGGTCAATGCTCAAACTCAAGGGTACGCAGCCGGACACTCACTTATATTTGTTTTTTACATTTCACTTTTATTTGTTTCTTATTAATATAAAATACTGTAAAACTGACAATTAGAATAAAGATTTTATACGAAACAAATTTATGCGACTGATCTATTATACTAAAATGACGAACATTTTTGTTTAATCAACATGCTTTTTATTATATTTATTGGCAAATATTAATGTAAACAATTTTAATTTTATACAAAGGTTCTTCTACTACGCAAACAAGCTTAACGCAGCCTACAGACGCTTGCGTCATAAAATATTGCTATTACCCCTAGCCACCCCCACTACCAACGCAGCAATTACTTCTTCTCTGGTGACCTCACTCCCTTACAGGAACACTTCACAAAGCGAACCCACAAACCGCGCTTTGAAATTGGTCAGTCTATTTATACGCTGCAGAGACGTGGGCTTTACGTGAATTGGAAAAGAAGAAAATAGACGCTTTAGAGATGCGGTGCTGGAGACGAATGCTCGGAGTATCGTGGACCGAACATCGCACAAATGTCTCCATAATTCAACAACGCGGCATCAACAGCGACTATCTGTTCTAGTACAATCACGTATACTTAAATTTTCGGCCACGTCTCAAAACGTGAAGGTGACTCCATCGAACGCCTGGTGGTTCAGGGTAGAGTCGAGGGCACAAGACCTCGCGACAGATCACCCATGCGGTGGACCGACCAGATAAAGTCTGCCGTGGGCGGCCCACTGCACGAATGCACCAGAAGTGCCTTAAATCGTACGAGATGGCGGGATATTGTGAGGCGAGCAACTGCAACCCCGAATCCTCCCTCATGACGACCACGACCGCTGTGTCAAGAGCGTAACGAAGAAGAAGATTTAAGAGCTACGACTACGATAGCACATGTAGACACACCATAAAGAGACCTTAAACTTATACCATCCCCGTTCCAGGGTTAATTATAACTCGTAAAAGGCTACCTTTTGCACGACAATCATGCCGGCGAAGCCGCGAGCACAGCTAGTTTACTAAATAATCAATATTCCAGGCAGTGATGCTACTTTGGAATATATTATTTGACTTAAGCAAGATTAGTAGCCTTAATTAATTATTTAAGTACGATTAACTGCCTGTTGCTGTATCAAGCAATACGTTTCTATATTACGTGACGATCCCGGTGGTCGAATGGCTAGCAATGGTTACTTTGACGCCGAGGTCACGGGTTCGAACCCCACAAGACAAACATTTGTGTGCATGAACATGTCTCCTTGTCTTAGTCTGGGTGTTTTCTATGTGTGTTATATTATAAGTATGTATTTACAAAAATATGTATTTAAGTACATTTATCAGTTGTCTAGTACCCATAGTACGAGCTTTGCGCTTAATTAGGGACTAGATGGCGGCGTACAAATTGTCAAGAAATATTATTTACTCATTTATATTACTTATTAGCTTCTGCCCGTATCTTCGCCCGCGTTTACGAACAAGTCTTCATTTTT
Organism: Hypsopygia costalis; assembly: GCA_937001555.2. NCBI lineage: Eukaryota > Metazoa > Arthropoda > Insecta > Lepidoptera > Pyralidae > Hypsopygia > Hypsopygia costalis. The sequence continues at coordinate 20,399,265 of OW443338.2, read as the reverse complement.
CGGGTTAAAATATAGCCTACCACACTCACAAATTAACGTGGTTTTCTATTGATAAAATAATTTTCAAATCCATTTCAGTAGCTCCAGAGATTACTACAACCTCACAAACTCACAAACTAGGTGTGAAGCCAAACGAGCGTAATTTTGTGAGATGTAAGTCGCGTAATTTACATCGTTTTCATATAAATGTACAGTGGCGACGCAAAATGTGTCCACCATTTGTATGAAACCGATGTTAATTACGCGACTCACAACTAACAAAACTACGCTCTTTTGGCTTCAGCCTATAATATTAGTATAGATCGTATTGCGTGTTCCATCCCGATAAGTACCAAAAATTTTGCTTTTGTGTTATTCAATATTTGAAAGTTTGTGTACAAAGAAAACTCAATTTAGATTAATACGTAGTAATGGCTTTGTTTCTAAAGTTTGAGGTGTAAGTGGGTCAGCTGTTGCTGAACCACTTACAGCCCAAACTTTGAACCAAAGGCAACCTCACCTGCACGTGGTGCACCCTGCTGATTGACAGACGAGGCTCTCTCTTCGCAAGAGCCACGTAGCATAGCGTACTTTTTAAGCTGCCCGCCAACCCCTGAGGAAGTACCTCCACCTCACAGAATACCGAGGCCAAATAACAATTCCCTTGAAGGTTGTTGTGTTACTGCGAGTGAGTGAATTCCTGCGAGTGAGTGAGTTCCTGCGAGTTTCACATGAAAGGAAGGAGTTGCTGCAGTGGTAGCGGGGGTGGCGGCAGCGTGCAAGCGATAGTTCAGGTTGCGAGCGTTAATATGGCTACGGTAACCGCTTCATATCAGGTGGGCCGTATGCTTGTCTGCCCGACATAGTATAAAAAAAAATTTTCTTGAAACTTTCGAATGGAACATTGAAAAAAACAACGGAATTAGAAAGAAACGAGAATTTTTCCTGCTTTTTTCAACGCTAAAGAAGACTCGACCAAACGCTTAAAGATGTCACTAAGTGGTGTTTCTAAGAAATTATATTAATTAGAATACTTTATTAACAACACGTTCTTTTCATATTTAGGTACATTTTTCTTAAAAAAAAATCTAAAAGTATGCATGCCGCTAGGACCATCTCGTCGGTGGCCTTGACTAAAATCCTTGCTATTTCACTATGCGCGCTGTTAGAAAGAGTCAACCCCAGTGATAAAGAGTCTAGAGCATACAGCATAAAGTTAATATAATTTATTTATTTATATTAGAGGGGGCCAAACGAGCATGTGGATTCTGTGCCAGGTAGACGTAATCTTTAACTACTTGAATTACTGCATTCTCTACGATACCTGGGCTAGGGATGATGAAGTCGTTGTAATAAAATATGTCGGTGTAAAATGTGAGAGTAATAAATTAGTAGTAAAATTACAGAATAGCTACTCAATATATTTACGCAAAATAAAGTTATTCGAGTACTTTACGTCCAAAACTGCGTAAAAACTGATGTCAAAAAACTGATTTGATTTGAGGATTATAATTTCCAAACTAATGTTTTTTTAACTGTAAAAATAATCAACGAGTTTAGAGGTATAACGACCTTTTTGGATGTAAGTGGTTCATCAACATCTTTCAAGTTAAGCCAACTTCACCTGCACGCGGTACATCCTGCTGACTGACAAACGAAGCTCTGGCGAAAAGAGAGGCAGGGAGCGTAATTGTAAGCTACCCGACTGGGGAATGTACCTCCACCTCACAGAATACCGCAGCCAAATATGGTAGAGATGCGGGGGTGGCGGCGCGCGAGCGATATTTTATAGTGCAAGCGTTAATATCGACTCAATTTGACGAGCTCGATGGTCGAATGGGTATTGAACCAAGGAACATTTTAGGTCATTACACTTTTTTCGATATTGGTGACGGTTGAGGCTGTAGAGGTGCCCTTAGCCGCGAGTTTTGCGCGACGCGAGGTGCGACATCAAGCGCCGGGCGGCTCGCGTGCGGCCACGAGGACATCTCTTCTTCTTCTTCTTCTTCAGCAGCATGTTTCCGCCCACTGCAGAGCATATGCCTCTCCTATGTCTCTCCACGCTTTTCTTTCGCCGGTCTTCCTGGACCACGCCGTCCCAGCATGAGCCTTGATGTCGTCGGACCATCTGGCAGTTTGTCCGCCCACACTCCTTTTGCCATCTCTTGGTCTCCATTCAAGGACATCCTTGCTCCACCTTCCATCACCTCGTCTGCACACATGACCGGCCCACGCCCACTTCAGTTTAGCGGCTAGGTACCCTACGTCTACCACTTTCGTGCGTGTCCTAATGATGGAGTTGCGAACTTTGTCTCTTAGGGAATCCCGAGCATGATACGCTCCATTGCTCTCTGGGTGACTTTGAGCCTACGTATCAATTTGGCTGTGAGCGGCCAGGTTTCACAGGCATACGTCATTGCTGGGAGAACACATTGGTTGAACACTTTGGTCTTCAGTGATTGTGGTAGTTTCCACGAGGACATATGAGAGCTCAATAGACGCGAAATTTGAAGGGCTATAAGATGATGTAAAAATATTTCGGAAAAGTTGGTTTTGAAAAAAAAATAATTTTTGGTAGATTCATTTTCAATGCCCTTTCAAGTCGTGTAGAGCACGAGATCTGTGAATTTTTTCAAGAATATATTTAAATACATTTATTAGTTGTTTAGTACCCATAACACAAGCTTTGCGCTTAATTTGGGACTAGATGGCGCTGTGTAAATTGTCCATAAATATTTCTTTATTTATCATTTATTTATATAATATGGTTACGGTAACCGCTTCACATCAGGCGGGCCGTATGCTTGTCTGTCACCCGACGTAGTATAAAAAAAAATTGATTATGTTAGGACCAATCCATATCATTTATAATTTTCGACGAACACCACCAAAGAGCGAAGTAATTCCATTTCTTTGTTTGTATGGAAACGTAATCGGATGGGGCTGCCTTAAGTAGATTTTCCGTAAAAAATATTTATAAGATAAAGTATTCATTAGGATTTTAAAATGTAGGAAATTGAGGAAGCTCGATGGAGTCGTTGCGCGTGTCAATCTAATCGAACAGTTAAGCACAGTCGACCGTAGCCTGTCTGTTGATGGTTTTATTTGTCTCAAGCTAGTTCGTGCTGCGGAGGATACGTTAAGCCGCCAGTTCCGGATGTTGTCATTAGATGACAGTAATTAAGCCAAGTCAGTTGAAAACACTGGCCTCAGCCAATTCACAGTTGAACAACGTGGTGGAGTACGATCTAACTCTAAACTCCTTCGATTGAGGAGAGACTAGTATCCCCACAATGAGTCCATCGAGATAAAGGAAAATACCGATTTTTATTAGGGAAAGGTTTATATTATGAAAAAAAACCATACACACCATATGAAATATGTGAAAAACAAGTATACGGCCCGTGTACTGCTGTACATACATAACATTACATACATTGAAAGCAGATACCGCAGCCTATAGACACATGCAATATCAGCCCCTCAAACAAGCGTTACTGACCCTTAGATAAAAAACTCTTGGGGTCTTTTTGACGAACTCCATATCATTGTCTCCGTCCTGGAGAAACCACTACATGGATCCAGAGTTCTACCATCGAAGCTGCAGCCAATTCAAATTGAGGATTTTAACTTCAATAATGAGTCTTCAGTTTAAGTTAATAATCATCTTTTACGGCTTATTCGGTAAATTTACACGATTCCTACCTGCTAAGTTAAACACAAATTACATTAATTATAATTTCAGGCACATAGCTACTTCTAACCACTATTTAACATACATCACACTGCTAAAGGGTGGCTGGAAGAGATCTCTATTAGAGATAAGCCTTGCATATCCCTTACGTAAAATCTTTTTTATAAATGTGCAACCCACCACCTTCCCATGGCTCGACCGACCTCACGGTCATATGAGCCGAATCGCGAGAGATGCGCGCGACACCGTTGCTCTGAGGCTCTTTTGTGCTGCGGCAATTCTTGACTCTCTACAAATTATTTAATCTGTCTCCTTGTCCCTATGTGTGCCTTCTCCCCCTTCTGGGGCGGCGACGATCACTCCTACGGCTTCACTGCCGTCCGTTGGCGCACCACCTCCAAGCTTCTCTTGCCTCTCCTCTTCGCTCCTTCGCGCGTGCCACGCATGGGCGAACCTACGTAAGGCCGTGAAGTTCGCCTCCGACGAAACGAGATCCTGGAAGTACACTGCACCCGGGTACCCCTCGCTACACTGGACCATGTCCAGGAGTTCTCTGCGTAGATCCCCGTATCTAGGACAGGCCCACAGAATGTGGTCCCTGTCCTCTACGCCTTCCCCACATGCGCACTGGCTAGACCCGTAGAGCCCCAAGTCGAACAGCCTTTTCCTAAACACGCCATGGGGTCATGGCGTGTTTAGGAAAAGGCTGTTCGATGAGGATTTGGGAGGTCTGATAATCCGGCTCGACCCAGGTTGCCCTGAGCCGTCCAGACACCTCCGGGAAAAATCGGAATAGCTCCCTCCCTTTGCTCTCGTTAGCCCACCGATTCTGCCACTCGTTCACTGTAGTGACCCAATATCGCGTTTGAGCCGGCTCAACTCTCTACCGGTCGCGGACTTACGAGCCCCTTCTAAGCGTCCTGCATGAGTTACCTCCAGGTCCCCAGGGAAAACCCCCGCCAACACGGGCAGGGCATTTTTAAATGTGCAATGAAGAATATAATCCAATTATCAATAATCAAAGCTGAAGTTTGACTTTCTCCATTTCCATCAAAATCCATCGGCTTCATCCTTAGGCGGTAGAACCTAATTCCATTATTATTATAAACTAAAGTAAACTTTAGTTTTTAATAGAAACCATTAAGCATTTTTTGAGAAACTGAATCACCAATTATTATCAAATAACTAGCTGACCTGACAGACGTTGTCCTATCTTCTTAACTATGAATCATCATCATCATCATCAGGTCCATTTTAGTCTCCACTACAGGAGCACGACCCTCTCTCGTCCGTCCTAGACGGAAGGAGGATTTGGCCTACACTCCCCACGCTGGCCAAACGGGTTGGGGAGGCCTGATAGATATTTGATAATGTATTTCCCTTAGTCGCCTTGTACGACATCCACGGGAAGAGACGGAGTGGTTCTATTCTAGTCTGCCGGAAACCAATAATACAACAATGAATTCGAATTGACAGACAGTTCTGTCAAACGACATAAAGTTACATTAGAAAAGTTGATTAAAGTGGTTCAGTTTTTTTTAATTTTCTCATTTTCCGAGCAACTTTCCTATTTTTTTTTTCTTTCATAAGAGCCTTTTCCTAATAATAACAAATACAACATAAACGGAAATAGCGAAATCGGTCCAGCCGTTCAATCGTTATGCCGTGACCAAGGGAAATAAGGATTCATTTATATATATACTCGTATATTATACTAGCTGACCCAGCAAACGTTGTTTTGCCATATACATTTAGGGGTTGATGTTAGAAGGGTGAAAATTTAGGGTTGTAAGTATTTTATATATGCGGTATCATAAAAAAATAAAAACAAAAAAATTTGTCTAAAAAATAAAATAATTAATAATTTTGGGGTGGACCACCCTTAACATTTAGGGGGATGAAAAATAGATGTTGTCCGATTCGCAGACCTAACCGATATGCACACAAAATTTCACGAAAATCGGTCGAGCCATTTCGGAGGAGTTTAATTACAAACACCGTGACACGCGAATTTTATATATTAGATAAGCTAGTGAAGATTTTTTTCGATGTATAGGTGAAAGAATAACTTCAATAACATATATAACATTATACATATATATTAAGTACGGGAGTATATATATATATATATATATATATATATGTATCTATATACTCCCGTATTTAATATGTATAAATGTTTTATTTAAGAACATTGGCAACCAGCCTGTAATTCTCGCGTAATCTCGCACAAGTGTTAGTATGTTGCCAAGCTATATCGTATTGCTCGCCAACTGCAGACTATTCGTAAAATTTACATACACTGAAATTTTATAAGTTATTGTTACTCAAAAAGAATAATAATCATTAATGGATTATCAAGTTATCAAATCTACATGTTATACTCCAATTTCGTCACATTTGAAGATATCACGAAGAACAGCGTTAAAATCACTCTAAGAATAAATTTCATCATCATCAGGTTTGGACACGCACCTGTCGTAATAACAATAATATATAAAAATAATTCGTTATAATATATAAAAATTATGTTGAGATTGTGCAATTAATTTATTAGTGTTAAAATAAAATGTAACTAGCTAATAAAAAATACTTGTTTTAAGCCATTAATGTTATTATTTCCCTTACTTAATTAACTTGAATATCAAAATATTTATAAGTCATATACATAATAATTGACAATACGGAAATATATGTTGTTATTTATTCATTTCAAATTAAAGAATCATTATTTAAAATGCATAAATACTGAACTGTATTTACGTCATTATTTTTAATTCCCCAAACAAATACACACACGTTAATTTAACAAACATCACTTGTTTATTAATACAAAAAATAATGTCAACGAAGATTTATTAAAGGAATACATACCGTGAATAGCCAAAGCAATCAATGTCATCCTTGTTAAAATTCTAAGTACGCGTCCCATTTTATTATCTCACTTTAACACAAATTAATTCAAAATACCACAACAATACGATACGTATAGTTTTCTAAACAGTCGAATAATCGTAGAGGTGCGTAGCACACGTCTGCTACGCTCGGCTCTACGAGGACACTGACTTGTGCCCTGCGTCACCCCTCAATTCAAAATGCAAAAGAGACCTTACGAATTTTACTTAGCAACTAATAAATGTATCACGTAGAATATATTTTTACTTTACTTATAAAGACAGTGTATAAGTCTCTTCGAAATCAATACTCACTATAAGATATCGGATTTAACCGCATATTTTGAATGTATTTTGCGTAGAGTGCGATGGATAGAAGTGTACTCAGACTATCTGTAAGTGATAAAATCTGGAGTGAGTATATCCGTATAAGAAATAGAATTACTAACATCTTAGGATGAAATGGTAGTTAGGCCGCATAGCTCGTAGAATCGACGGCCGGGCAGAAAGATTTTGGAATTATATTATATTATTAAATATAATTTAGAATTTGGAATTATAAATTACAGTGGATCGAAAACTGAAGCATAGCAGCTCCTCCCTAGGTTAATCTGAAAGAAATGATGGTAATTATTTTACATCGCAGAATGTTGTTATCCGAATCAAGATTAACTTGTCAGTTGGCTAAATATTGTATACGATTGTTACGACGTTATCATCACATGTATTGTTTTTACTCGCTATAAGAATTAACATTAAGCAATTTTTATTGCGAGTAAATAACCATTATTTATTTCGGTCTAATTATACAGTCTAGTTATAATAAGTTGCAAGTTAAACTTTGACATCATAATTTATAACAAAAATACAAACTGTAACGTTTTTGTCGTAGAAATTAAATCTGGGGCCCTATCGCCTAAGCTGAAGCCGATTCCTATTGGATATTTTGAATCCAAAAAATTGTCTTAAGATATATTTATTGACAAACATCTTCAGCTTATTTAGTAGAACTCTAGGGATTCTACCTGTTAAGCTAAAACTAATTAACTACAATCTAAGCAGTACTTTAAATTTCACGTTCAAAAAAATCCGATGGCAGTCGGCTTCAGCTTCGCCGGTGGGGTCCATGATTTGATTTTTTTAATTAGGAGATATGAATAACCCACTGGTTAAGGTACAAACGCTACACAATCGATCGTTACAAAAGTACCCCGCTGACCAAACTATAGAGTACAGAAAAAAAGTTAACATTATTTTAGTTTGAACCATGAAATATGCATTTTCCCATACAAATTTAGAACTAAGACGGGTCGATAGTTTCGTCCGTTTAAAGAATAAATGTACCATTTGTTCGTAACATTATTAAAACTCAAGGGTAGAGATGGGCAGCGGTAAAATCATCATCATCAGCTTGTATCTATCCACTGCTAGATATAAATAAGCCTTCTCCAATGCTTTCCACCAAATACGATCCTCCGCCTTCCGCAATAAGCCGCTTCCAGCTGCTTCTGCATAAGAGCCAGAGTTTCGCTAGAGAACCTGGCTTCTCGAGCTTTATGCTGCCGCCCAAAGCGTTTGATGCCAACTTCGTGCAGTGCTTTCCCGATTCTGTTTGATGCCTCGTCCATGTCCGCAATGGTTTCCAACGAACTGAATCGGTTTCGAAACGAAACGAAAAAATTACTCGTTTTATTAAACAAAAATATGTAATTTCTTAAAAAAAAAATTTACCCGTTAATTTACTAATTAATGTAAAATACTAAATAGGAGACAGAAATATATACTAAAAACAGATAAGGCTGTTTACACAATATGCTACACACCGCGGCCTGCAGCAGCTAGTCTCCCTTGGATTTCTATGAAGCCTTACGCATGCCGTCGCAGTAGCGAGGACAAGTTCTTTATAATGATATGGAGAATGAGAAAAGTATGAATTGTAGTTATAGTCGAGGGCTCATGAAGCTTTTCACTTGTAGTACCTTACCACAAGCTTTAAACGCAGGAATGGAACTATGATTGTCGCGTATTTATCAATGAATTTCATTCATAACTTCGCAACCATGATGGTTCCATTCCTGCGTTTAGAGCTTGTGGTAAGGCCCCAGGTTTGGTATGTTGATGATCTTTAGTCGCCAAGTCAATACTAACTTGACGATGATATATTTTTTTTTATACTACGTCGGGTGGCAGCAAGCATACGGCCCGCCTGATGTGAAGCGGTTACCGAAGCCATATTAACGGTCGCAACATAAAATATCGCTAGCGCGCCGCCACCCCCGCTGCCATCGCAGCATCTCCTTCCTTCCTGGTGACCTCACTCATTCGCAGGAATACAACAACCCTCAAGGGAATTGTTATTTGGCTGCGGTATTCTGTGAGGTGGAGGTACATTCCCCAGTCTTACAAATTACGCTCCCTACCTCTCTTTTCGCCAGAGCTTCGTTTGTCAGTCAGCAGGGTGCACCGCGTGCTGGTGAAGATGGCTTTGGTTCAAAGATGTTGATGAACCACTTACACCCCAGTATATCAACATAAGTCGCCAAGTTTTATAATTTTACATGCTCGGTTTAGTACTATCTTTAATTAATTAACTTTTGTTCGTAATTTCATCTAACGTTTATAACCAAAAAATAATTCTAATATCAGCTTAACGAATCAGTGATTGCGTACAGCTAATTCAATTAGCTAATGCATAAAATATAATTTTAGTAAGTACTAGTTTATCTATAGAAGTACTCGTGTGCAGTTTCGGATAAAATAGTTCAACTAATCTTGTTTCCCCATACAAACTTTGAACCCCCGTTACACCTTCTTAGGGAATGATTTTTGAAAAATCCTTTCTTAGTGCACCCCTAAACGTCATAAGGAACCTACGTGCCAAATTTTGAATCTCTAGACCCAGCGGTTTAGATTTGGACTGTGCGTTGATATATCAGTCAGTCAGTCAGGACTTTGAATTTTATATATATATAGATCAAACCGGTTGTAATATGAGAAATGATGACTGCCACTTAGAAGTCTGTGGAATTGGGTTTTAGTCTCTGCAGCCTTTCAAATATTTACTTATAATTCCTCTGAGTAAAATACAACTAATGACTCTTTTTTGTTGATGGAGTGTGTCAAGTACAAATAAAACAGAGACTCACTGATGAGAAAACTAAAATTGAACATCAACGATGTTTTTTTTTTTTTTTTTCAATTATTATACTACGTCGGGTGGCAGACAAGCATACGGCCCGCCTGATGTGAAGCAGTTACCGTAGCCATATTAACGTTCGCAACATAATATATTGCTCACGCGCCGCCACCCCTGCTGCCACCGCAGCAACTCCTTCCGTTCTGGTGACCTCACTCACTCGCAGGACCCTCAAGGGAATTGTTATTTGGCTGCGGTATTCTGTGAGGTGGAGGTACATTCCCCAGTCGGGTAGCTTACAATTACGCTCCCGAGCTTCGTTTGTCAGTTAGCTGGGTGCACCGCGTGCAGGTGAAGTTGGCTTTGGTTCAAAGATGTTGATGAACCCCTTACACCCCATATTGTAGGATTGGCTCAATGTATATTGACTAATCCTACATCAGTGAGGGCAAGAATGTTTTTTGACTTAATTACCGCATCTCATCACTGAGTCTCTTGGATTAGGGTACGATGGGGCTGGCATATCTGGAACAGATATAAGACCCTTTAAAAAAAATGATAAAAAAATAAAATAAAACTAATGACTCTCTCTAAACATTTTTTTTATACAACGACGTGTTTATGGGAAGTGGTTACCGTCGCCTATAGACGCTTGCGACAATGAGTGTCGCTCGCGCTTTGCCACCTGCTATCGCAGCAACTCCTTCTTCTGGTGACCTCACTCACGCGCAGGAACACAACAACACTCCAGGGAGTTCTTATTTGGCTGCAGTATTCTGTGAGGTGGAGGTCCTTCCCCAGTCGGGCTAACGTTGTACCCTACCTCTCTTTAAAGACATGACAACTATTTGAATGTTTAACTTGCTAATGTTATTGTGAAGGGGTAGTTTTATCTATATGTATAAACCAAAGTCGGTTCAGTTACCCCTAAATAGCTCAATTTTTATGATTTGTTGGATTTGTCTCAGACCCGAAAAGCAGAATAGATATTCATAAATCAGAAAATGAACGAAAAAAACATGATGAAATTGTCAGATTTCAGCAGCGTAGTGGAGTATTGTCTAAACCCCTCCGATTGAGGGGAGACCCATATATATGTGTATGCAGTGGGATAAATAAGGGTTGACTAAGAAACCTTTGATTATTTATTTCGAAACCAGTTTAAACCATCAGTTTTAACATTGCACAAGTAACACATACCGCAATATGAATAGCAGTAGAATTTATCATATCAATGTAGGGAATTATAATAATTGTCTAAGCGGAGGGAGTCCCATCGATCATTGACTCCCCTCGGAGCAAGATAGATCCCGGGTCAACATGTACCCTCCTTCGCGGCAATCAATCATCCCAATATCCAAATAATAAGTAGTATTTCAGTTTGTTTTATAAAGTCACATCTGCGATGACTTCGCGTCACTACTAGGGCATGTAATATCGGAAAGTTTTCAATTCCGATACTGATTTCCGATATTAGATCTCAATATCGGAATTCCGATATTAATATCGGAATTTCACAAATGCGTTATACATCCTCATAAAGTTGGGTTTGATATAGAAAACATAATATTTTAGATCAAATTCTTTAATTTGGTACAAAACTTTGTGGATTTTTTTATTAAATCACAGATTTCTCGATATTATCATAAGTACATTACTAATTAAACGGACTCATAATCAACATCAATAACATATCAAATGAAAATATCGAAGCAAAATCAACATTTAGGAATAACATTTGTACCATAAACTTCGCATCATTACAAAATTACTGTCATCGAAAACATGGGCCATCGAAGACTAGTGGCAATATAGTGACAGAACTGGATAAAATCTCAGAGACTTGGAAAGGTTATTGTCAGTCCCTATTTGAAGATCCACGATGCAAGAACTTTCCCAGCGCGGAGCCTGAGAGTGAGGAACTGGAGCCCTCCATACTTATACGAGAGGTTGAAGCCGCTATAAACCACCTCAAAAACGGAAAAGCGACGGGCAGAGAAGCGATCCCAATCGAAATCATACGAGCCCTGGGAGAGCACGGCTCACATAAATACACCATCTGTAATAAGATATGGAAAACCGGAATATGGCCTGGTGAATGGACTCATACAGTCTTCACCCCGTTACACAAAGAGGGGTCAACTAAGAAATGTAACAACTACCGCCTTATTGCACTTATATCACATTCTAGCAAGATCTTGTTACCTAATCAAAATGAAAGGCAAAGCTTATCTGTCTAAGGAGATTGCTCCGGAACAGACTGGTTTTGTAAAGGGGAAGGGCACTCGAGAGCAAATACTCATTGTTAGGCTCGAGAATTCAACAAGCCAACTTATATCTGCTTTGTTGACTTCTCCAAAGCGTTTGATTCGGTGAAATGGCCAAAGCTCTGGAATACGCTGTTAGCAATGGGGACACCAAAACATCTAGTTCACCTTATTAGACGTTTGTATGAAGAAGGAACAGCCTCGGTACGGACAGATGACATTTTGTCAATTAACTTCCACCTCAGTGCGGGTGTCCGCCAAGAATGCATAATATCACCGCTCTTGTTTAATATAAGTATACACAGAACTTATAATGAGAATCACTTTGAAGGATTGGACAGACGGTGTAGCAGTTGGTGGACAGGATTGCAAACCTGCGGTATGCGATACGACAGCACCTTGTTTGCAACTAATAAATGTCATATGGAAGAACTACTTCTCAGAATGGAACGCGTAAACCTAGAGTTCGGACTAAAGATCAATCGTACTAAGACCAAAATAATGATCGTGGATCTTGCCAACAGTAACATGCCAGAAGTAACACAGATCGCAAACTGTGAAGTGGTCCAGTTCTATATATACCTTGGCTCTCTTGTAATGAACAGCGGTGGCTGCGTGGATGAAGTAAAGAGACGCATGGCTATAGCAAGAAACGCAATGGGTAAGCTGAAAGAAATATGGAAGAACAGGAACTTAACTAAAGCCACTAAGACCCGGCTCGTAATAACTTTAGTCTTTCCCATATTTTTATACGATGCAGAGACGTGGAAGAGATTTTACGCGAAGTGGAAAAGAAAAAGATCAACGCTTTAGAGATGTGGTGCTGGAGACGAATGCTCGGAGTATCGTGGATTCTCTCAGCATCAAGCAGTGATTATCTGTTCTAGTACAATTGCGTATACTAAAATTCTTGACTCCATCAAACGCCTTGTGGTTCAGGGTAGAGTCGAGGGTACAAGACCCCGCGGCAGATCTCCCATGCGGTGGACCGACCAGATAAAGTCTGCCGTGGGCGGCCCACTGCATGAGTGCACTAAAAGTGCCTCAAATCGGACGAGATGGCGGGATATTGTGAAGCGAGCAACTACAACCCCGAATCCTCCCTCATGACGACCACGACCGCTCGAACGCTCTGTCAAAAGCGTAACGAAGAAGAAGAGGGAATAACAGCGAAATCAATAATTATTAGGAATGACTATTAATTATTAGAAATGAAGACTAGGCTTATTTTTTAAAGGCACGTTTTTCTTTGCAATACATTCTCAAAACGACAAAGCTTCAAGCATTTTGTGCACTTCGTATTTTATTACAAAAATAACCGGCTGACGAAAAACACGTACACTTTCAACACTGGTAGACCAAACTCATATAAGGTAAGTGTAGGCCTGCATCAGATAAACTCCTCTTTCACCTCTGTTGTCGTATATTACTTTTTTAGTCATTACAAACCCCAAAAGATCAAATTTGTCTGACGAGGATACGATTCTCGTCTTTTCTTTGCACTTTTCCAGTTCCTTCTCCAGTTCCTGTTGGAGGGTTAACTTACTCGTTGTAGCGTGACGAGCTAAGGTTTATCATCTTCATCGGAAGATAATAAAGTAGTTGTCGTTAATTCCGTCTCTGTTTCTGTGTCGGCGATGGTACTAGTTGGATTTTCTTTATATTTAAGGCGTTTCAACATGTTTACAACAACGTCACATATTGGCTCACTCGCTCTTATTAACTTTTTTAAAAACAAAAAAAAACTAAATTTGTCTGACTTCGATATTACGATATTACGATATTGGGTCACTCAGTATCGGAATTTATAATATCGGAAATCGGTTCCGAGATTCCGAGATTCATGCCCTAGTCACTACACACAAGTGATCAAATAATAGGTACTTTAAGTATTATAAAATGAATAAATATTTATGGACAATTTACGCAGTGCCCTGTAGTCTCATATTAAGCGCAAAACTTGTACTATGAGTACTAGACAATTGATAAATGTACTTAAATACATTTTTTATCGTAACCCGTTCACATTATCTCGAGACCTGGCGTCGATATAAAACCATTCCAGCGAGGTCTCGAGATAATGTGACCGGGATATAAATACATACATACTTTTAATACATAGAAAACAACCAGACCAAGACAAACACACATGTTCATGCACATAAATGTTTGTCTTGTGCGGGGATCAAACCCACAAACTCGGATTCAAAGTAGCCATTGCTAGCCATTCGACCAGCGTGCTCGTCAAATAGAAAGAATTTGGGGATCTTTGAGCCAAAGCCAATCTCATATGCACGTGGTGCACGCTGCTGATACACTATGGAGGCTCTGGCGAAAGAGAGGTAGGACGTAGGACATATCTTTTTACAAATTTTTTATACTCAGTCGGATGACAAACAAGCATACGACTCGCCTGATGTGACATGAAATATCGCTCGTGCACCGCCACCTCTACTTCCAACGTAGCAACTACTTCCTTCCCTTGTGACCTCACTCACTCGAAGGAACACAGCCTTCAAGAGAATTATTATTTGGATGCGGATTTCTGTGTGGTCGTACCGTACCGTCGGATAGCTTACAAAATACGCTATGCCCTACTTCTCTTTTCGCCAGAACCTCGCTTGCCAGTTGGCAGAGTGCACCACGTGCAGGTCAATGTTAACTTTGGTTTAAAGAGGTTGTTGAACCACTTACCTACACACAAAAAAAGATAGGAACGAAATAGAGCTACCACTGTAAAAAAAAATTCACAAAAGAATTCGGAAACTAAAAAATTATGAAACTTTATTATTCTCACAAAGCAAATGAACTTTTTAACATCACATTGACTGCTTGGCTGGCATCCTTGCCAACTATTTTATATACATGTTTTTTTAATATATAAATTCACGTTACATTTCTGTTACATACGTTTTATAAGAAATCCATTGTCAAGTGCCAAACACAACGTGTATATTTTCCTAGATTTTTCTTGTATTTTGCTTTTAGGTTAATATAAGAACCATCACATTCAGTTAAAAATATCTAAGTTAAAATTTTAAATAATATTTCATATACTTTGACATCAACCCATGGTCGAAGGGGTTTAGAGCGTACTCCACCACGCTGATCAACTGCGGCTTGGCGGAGGCCAGTGTTTTCAAACCGCCCAAAGGCCACTCACTGACTTGGCTTAACGACTGTCATCTAATGACAACAGCCGGGACCGACGCAACGGCTCAACGTGCCCTCCGAAGCACGGAGGCGCTCGCGATAAATAGACCCACCCGTAGATAGGCTACGATCGAGGTTGCTTAACCTGCGTGATCGATTAGACTAGCTTTAGGTACTACTTACTAACTTATAATAAATAGTCAATAAAAGTAAGTACATAATAGTTCTACTGGCCTTGCGTGATTTTACTTAATAGATACGGTCCACTAATTATTAATAATTATATTCTCTTCTGCTGTCATTAAAATACTTAAAATACGATGTACTGAAAAAAGTTGGTTAAGTATAATAAATATTCCATGACATATTACACAGCACCGTCTAGTCCTAAATTAAGCAAAGCTTGTACTATGTGTACTAGATAACTGCTATATATATACATAAATAAATTATATACCACAAACATATATATATATACAGATATGTGAGTGTGTATATAAATATATACATAGGAAATACCGAGACCATGAGAAACAAACATGCACTGAAAATTTGTCATGTGCGGGGATCGAACCCGCTACCTTGGAGTCAAAGTGGCCAATGCTAGCCATTCGACCATCGGGCTCGTCAGTATGTAAAAATGCATCATTGTACTTTGATGTGGAAGAGGCTCCCCGTTAAGCTTTGGTCTCTTGATCGTGCCAGACAACGCTGCGGTATGCGTCTCAACGCAGCGTCACGATGCGCGACGCAGCGTTTACCGTCTCTGCGAAGAAGTGGTCTGTTGATTTTGCCGCAGTTACTAAAGTAGACATGAACGTCAACATGAGTAATTTAAAGCAATTTTCTTTGACTATTAAACTTTTATGTTTTTTGTCTTTATTTTTCTATGCAGAGGGATAATTTAGGAGTAATTATAATATATTGTCTTCAAACAAATCCATTGTCAACCTATGACGCACACCGCAGCGATGAACGAGAACGACGCCGCGCAGTGCGGTGTACGTGTACCGCTCCCTACTTCACCGCGCCCACCCTTCGACGCTGACACGTTCGACGGAACAAGAGACCATTGTAGACGTTTTTCATAGCATTATGTGTTCTGCGCCGCATGCCGCATACCGCAGCGTTATGTGTTACGATCAAGAGACAAAGCTAGTAGAGCTCCGTTAGGTACTGCACTCTGTCGTCGTGGTGAACCAATTGAAGATTACAATACCCTTGAAGATAATTGTGTTACTAAGAGTGAATGAGGTTGGTAGATGTGAGGAGATGTTGCGTTAGCAACGGGGATACCAGCACGCGAGCTCTTTGTATTGCGAGCGTGTGTATGGTTCCAGTTTACATCAGGCGAGCCGTACACTTGTTTGTGACCAGGCGTTGTATAAAGGAAGTTGTATTTGTAGTGTTCTATAATAATCGATTTTTTAGCAGCAGCATAAATATATATATATATATATATATATATATATATATATATATATATATATATATATATATATACACTTCTGGACACATCTATTGGCCCACCTTGCATTTTCAGTTTCGTTTGGTCCTAGCTAAAATTTTATATTAGGTCGAGCAAAAAGCTTTTATGCAGTTTTGAACCTGGCACATTCATAATTTCATTCAATAGTCTTTTTTTGAATTTCGAACACAGAATTTAAAGAAACCAAAGACAATTTGGAGCCTGTTCGTTGATATCCAACAATCGAATACTAAGAAAACTTGATTTTATTGGTTTACTTGGATTTAATTCTTGAAAGTGTGATTTTTCTCTTTGGTTTTGCAACAAACATTACTTATTCTTAACATTAAAGTGAGGTTCTATCAATAATCTATGGATACTTCGCCTGAAGTCGCCGCCCAAGCTGTGGCACTTATCCAGGCCGGACACAGCCAAAGAAATGTGAGTGCTCAACTTAATTTAAGTCGATCTGCGGTCCGAAATGTTTATCGGAGGTACCTAGAGACTGGCGGCTTTGTTCGTCGCCAAGGAAGGCCACGATTTCGGGTCACAACTGAAAGGCAGGATCGATTCATCGTGACGACCAGCTTGAGAAATCGTCACCTTACCTCCATTAAAATACAAAACCAACTTCGTGACTTCCACGGAGTATTTGTGAGTGCTCGAACTGTTCGGAGAAGGTTAAAAGAACGCGATATGGTACCACACAAGCCAGCTAATGGCCCCAAACTAACGCGAGCCCACCGAACAGCGCGCCTTCATTTCGCGCGCACTCATTTAAATTGGACTCAGCAGCATTGGAGCCGTGTACTCTTTTCTGATGAGTCTAAAATTGTGTTACATGGCAATGATGGAAGGAAGAAGGTCTACCGACGTAAGGGAGAGCGTTTCGCACAATGCTGCTTTGAAGAGAGGGCTGCTTATGGCGGTGGCTCATGGACTGTCTGGGGCGGTATATCCGCGAGCGGCAAAACTCAACTTGAGGTTGTTATGGGACCACGGCTGCCAACATTAAATGCTGAAAGGTACATTCGTGAGTGCTTAGAACCTCACGTGATGCCATACGCGGACTATGTGGGCCCAAATTTCCTTTTTATGCATGATAATGCAAGAGCCCATACGGCCGGCATCGTCAGCGAATATCTTCGGGATGTGAACATCACAGTTATGGACTGGCCAGCAAGAAGCCCAGACATGAACCCCATTGAGCACATGTGGGACGAGCTAAAAATACGTGTTAGGTCTCGTCAGCCAGTTGCCCAGACGATGCAGCAGTTGAAAACTGCCATAGAAGAGGAATGGGGGAGGATCCCTCAAAATTTCATAGAGCGGTTGATAAACTCTATGCCTAATCGTATGAGAGCTGTGGTAGATGCCCATGGAGGCAACACGCGTTATTAAATTAAACTTTTATTTGATAAAAAATGTTTTTTATTCAAAAATCAACTGCCTTAATCAAGGCGTATACCCGACTTGTTAGGCGTAGCTCCATGTCCTGTGGTATTCTGAATTCAAATTTAAAACAATATGATCGAAAAAGATGGTAAAATGTTTTAAACCTGATGGTTTAAAACTGCATCAATAGTTTTTGTTCAATCTAGTAATCATATTTGGGTAGGGGCCATCGAAACCTAAACTCTAAGGTGGGCCAATAGATGTGTCCAGAAGTGTATATATATATATATATATATATATATAGCATTTTATATAATATATTTTAAGTGGACAATATATATTTTAAGTGCAATTTTTAACTGGACATGGCAATTTTAAAGCTAAACTCTTTTTGTTTAAATTAGTGCCGTCTCCCTTATGCGAATGTTCTACTGCTAATTCTGAATTCGATCAAACAGCACACCATGTTCTCTGGGAGTGTGATCTTTGGCAGCGGGAGCGGGATAACATGTTGAATTCAATGCAGGTTGCATCCGGGGTAGTATACTATTCAGATTTGGTAGCAACAAGGGAGAATTACCAAGCGTTCTGACGATTTTGCAATTCATAATATTGGAATCGATGTGTTAGGTAACAACTCAATGTTTTATGTCCCCAATAGTGTTAGAAACTTAAAATCCGTGGAGCACGGCAGTTGAGCTTCACTTGACTAGCCATCTCTTTAGGCTTTTAATGCCTTATTTGCCATATTGCTATCTCTCACATTGCTAAGAGGGGAAGTCAAATTCCAAAAGCTTCCTACTCCTACTAATTTCTTCTGATTAAATTCGTTGTGAGTTATAAGGCAGCCATAGTTTTACCCCTGGGACTGCAATGGACTTCATTGTTCATTGCCTTTTTTGGCGGTCGCCGCTGTTAATCCTGGCTACATGGCTACACAGGAGATACAGTGGTGGGAATGTGTAAAGGGCCCCCGTCACACAAAAAAAAAAAAAAAAGGAGCTCCGACAACCTAGACGATGAAGGATGTGGTGCTACTAAGCTTAATTATTAATAATTGACAATATAATACATACAAAACCTTTTATTTGGTACTAGACCCTATATCTCCATGATTTTAGGTGAAAAAAAAAAAATAAGCTTAAGAAGTACTTCCCCAGTCGGGCAACTTAAAAATATGCTATGCCCTACCTCTCCTTTCGCCAGAGCCTCGTTTGTCAGTCAACAGGATACACCATGTGCAGGTGAGGTTGGCTTTGATGAACTACTTACACTTCAGAGATATTACAGACAGTGTATAATTTATTACATACATATGAAACCTGTTAAGGCATTATATACGCTGGTTAATGGCGTTTGAGGCGCGGCAGACGGATTTAGGCTTCCCTTTGTTTATTAATTCATTTTACGTACATATGCATAAAGATGTAGATTATCATAATGTTACAATTTTGGCTCTTTAAATAATATATGTAATAATTTAATGTAATAAAAATACAAACTGATCTTCAGACCTTTTAAAGTTTAACAAGTTAAATAAAAAAGGCGGATACGTATAAGACTTAAATGAAGTCGGTTTCTCTTTTCTTTCTTTTTTTTTCTATCTAAATATTTACATAGAAATATTTTTATTTATAAATATTAAGGGTAGTGATATAGTTATTTTGTATAAATTTATTTTCTATTTAGATATGTATAATGATAATATGAATGTGTATATATAAATATTTTTATCTAATCTCATTCTGAAATTTGGACATTAAAAAACTAAACACAGAATCTTAATGTCAGTCTTTTACGCACAAGCCATCAAAATAAATTTAAAAAGTTTTAAAATAAATTTACTTTTCGATAGATTAGATCAAGTAGTGCTTCATACACTTAATTAGGTCTTAAATCGCACACACGAGTATCAACTGGTGTGATGCTATTATCACATTCGCCTTCGGCTCATGTGATAAACTCACACTTGTATGTTAAGAACCCTTATTATGCAACAGTTTCATAAACTACTATTTTATGGTAAGTTTCTCTTTTAAGATTTTATTAGATAATATTATCGTCGTCATCGTCAACTCTCTATTCTTCCCACTGCTGGGATATGGATCTCCCCTCAACTGAAGAGGTTTGGAGCATACTCCACCACGCTGCTAAAATGCGGGTTGGCGGAGGCCAGTGTTTTCAAGCCACCCAAAGGCCATTGCCTTGGTTTAACGACTGTCATCTATAATGATAACAGCCGGGATCGACAGCTTAACGTGCCCTCCCAAGTATGAAGGAGCTCGAGATAAATAAACCCATCCATGGACGGGCTACGGTTGACATTGCTTAACTTGCGTGTTCGATTAGACTGACACGCGCAAAGACGCCATATTGTATCTTCTTTGTTTGCATCATCCCTCAGATAATTTAACGTCGCCAAGGCAACATTAAAATGTTTCAAAAAGTAACATGTGTATGTAGAAAACAAATGCTAATATTCACCATCACCGCAAGGCAAAGACCTCCTAAATAGCTACGCTGTTTCTTCAAATCATTTATCATCCGAATGACTACCGACTTACTCAAATTCACGGCTAGGGATGTAACGCCAATCTCAGTTGCCCCTCAATCAATTGTGAACTTTATCACGGACGTAATAGGACTTCAAAGGACTTGCACATATAAGCGAAAGCTTTATGTCACGTCATAACTCCGCTCAATTTGTAGAGTCGCGTTGTTAATGACATGGTTTTTCCTTTGCATTACTTATAGCTTCCATAGGCCTGATAAGAAAGTACTAGCAAAAACCGATATAATATGTTTTATTTGTGTGTACAATAAATAAATATTTTTTACAGACTTTTATATATATGCAACAAGACTAGGCAGCATTGCTGAGTGATACCTTTTCATTTAGGGCAACAAATTCGAAGTCAAAAGCAAATAATTAGTTATATAAATAGTTAATTGATTCAGGTGTTTGCGAAAGTCAAATTTACAAGCAATTTGATCTACACTACTTTGGGTACTTCCGCTGCCGATTAGTTCATGCAAACTACTACCGGCCGGCACCCACCCGCACGCGAGGCATAGGTAACAAGTCGACGTAAAGGCGAAACACGTGTCACAGAGACGACCACGGCGGCAGTCACGGCGTCGGCAGTCGCATGTATCGTTTGTTTCAGATGGTGAAGAGTCGCAAAGACGACCGGCAGCAGCTGAAGCAGAGACGGTGCCACGGCAGTCGCACGCATCTACTAACGGCAGCGGGTGGGTGCCGGCCGGCAGTAATTTGCATGCATTAATTGGTAGCGGAAGTATGCAAAGTAGTGTAGATCGATTAGTTATATAAGGGTATCGTTTAAGCTATCGCCAATTTAATTAGTTTTGTGTTTCTTAACTAATAAGGCTTGCCCGCAAAATAATATATTTGTCACCAAAATGTAGTCACCAAACAATATAAAATCGATTCCACAATAAATCACCTAAAATCATGGAGATATAGGGTCTAGTACCAAATAAATGTTTTTATATGTATTTGTATTATATTATCAATTATTAATAATTAAGCTTAGTAGCACCACATCATTCATCATCTAGGTTGACGGAGCTCCGCGAATTCCGATGACAGGACACGATAAACCCTAACCTAACCAAAAATCAACTCAAATCTAACCAAAACATGATTTATCACATTGACCACTTGGTCAATACTTATTAGTCAATATGAATAATAACTAATATATTACATTGACCATAACATAATATACACCTATGACAACGTAGATTTATACTGTTTCTCAGTGCATAATAGGGGGCTTTGATGGGGTCTTTGGATAGGATTTGATTTGATTGATAGGATAGGATTTGGGGTGTAAGTGGTTCATCAACACCTTTGAACCAAAGCCAACTTCACCTGCACGCGGTGCACCCTGCTGACTGACAAACGAAGCTCTGGCGAAAAGAGAGGTAGGGAGCGTAATTGTAAGCTACCCGACTGGGGAATATACCTCCACCTTACAGAATACAGCAGCCAAATAACAATTCCCTTGAGGGTTGTTGTGTTCCTGCGAGTGAGTGAGGTCACCAGAAAGGAAGGAGATGCTGCGTTGGCAGCGGCGGTGGCGGCGCTCGAGCGATATTTTATGTTGCGAGCGTTAATATGGCTACGGCAACCGCTTCACATCAGGCGGGCCGTATGCTTGTCTGCCTCCCGACGTAGTATAAAAAAAAAATCCTCTAAGTCCCCTATTATGCGTTGAGCGCAGCTTAAACCTACGTTGTTATAGATGTAAACAAGGTCACATACAAGTACCGATACGAATAAATATAGAAAAATAATTTGTAACTCAGAAATAATAATCATAATTTTATTTCTCTCCGCAAAACATAGTACACACCTACAATTAAGTATTAAAAAAATAAGTTAATTAAGCTAGTGTGATGTTTAGAGCTGGTGTCTGCAGGCATTAAGCCTGAATTACAGATTGCCAGGTCCCCACCCCGGTTAAAGTTACTGCAGATGACTTACATTAATTACCACAAGAAAACATTTTTTGAAATGATATAAGTACAATTAGCTAGCTAATATTTCGTAGAAAGTTTCAAATAATATTTGATTAGTGGCAAAATAATACAAAACTAACCAATAAATTTAATAGGGCCGTGATAAACGGAGCTAACTTTTATCACGATTTAAGTCCGAGAACCATTCCCTTTGTGTGTTCTAACCATTATACAATGGAGTATGTTCAGTGGAGTTGTTTGACTTGACGTCAACGGCCTCCTACTACAGTCGCACCGCTCGCCATCGACAAAGAATTAATCCTCACATATTGGAGCCTAAGTGGTCGCGTTTTCCCGGGAGACTACAGCATGGGGTTCTTCAAATTGGGCGTGAAGAGGTTTTTACAGGATCGGCAACGCGTGTGATGCCCCTGTTGTTACAGACGTTCATAGGTTACGGTAACTACTTTCCATCAGGCGGACCGTATGCTTGTTTGCCACTTTAGTGGTATTAAAAATCTACAATCCTAAATCTGGACGACTATTATACAAACTTGGCGACTAAAGAAATCCTAACTATTAGTATTCCAGTCGCCCATTGAGTATTTTTAGTAGCTTATACTTTAAATTCAATTTTTCAATTTAAAATTGCAGTACTAAACAATAATGTCGGTAGATTAATAACATATTTTAATTTATATATATGATAATGCTTCTTAGTCAATTTGTATATGAGGCATACTGGTTCATCGGCATAGATGTCGCATTTAGGGGAAATGGCTTCCTAGAGAACCTCCTTGTTAGGTATAATGGCTTCATAGGCATCTCGCTCTATGTGAATTTAAATCAAAAGGGATTAAAAACCGACGAAGTGCGAGTCCAACATTCTCATGAAAGAGTCGGAATACACTGAAAAAAAAATAAGCGAACCTTTAAACTGACTCGCGCTTGCCTGTTTTTCTGGAGATCGTAGCTTCATTATCAGGGATCAACAAGTTCCTGTTAGCTAGTTTGTAATACTACCTAATTGGTCATACTAATTGGGTTAAAGTCACAATCTCTCTTTTGACATGGGTTTGTCAATACGTTATAAAATTCCTTGTAACAGTCTCTTGTGCTATCAATTTCCTCAATAATCCTAATAATAGAACCTGACATGAAACCATTGATCAGTCCCCTTCAGAATGCTATAAAAAAGTTGCAATTTTAGCAACCAGTTTTTTGTTCAACCAGAGAGTTATGATAGAAAAAAAAGAAGATAGAACGATAATATTCAATTCGTTTAAAAATAATAAAATAGGTGGAGGTGGAAATTCATAAGTACGAAGTGGAATGTTCCGTGAGAATTTCATTAAATTCGCTCTACGCTTATTGATATGGGCGCCTGGCGCTCCCGGCCGGGTCGCACTTTATTAAGAAATCATATGAATGCCGAGGAAATGGGCGTACGTGACGATACGCAGTATTGCCGCCTCAACACACAGCTTTGTATAAAGCAGGGTGCAATTAAGGGCAACGCGGAATACATCTGTTAAAGACGCAACTTTACTAAATTTAATTAGGTTGATGTTATTTTTAGAAATTTCGTTGTTAATAATAACATTCAGTTGTTCGATTCTATAATCAAGTTCCTTTTTCCTCATTTTTCTTTTGTATTTGACCTTCTTTTGTCATTATGATCGAAACCTTTAACATATTTTAGAATATAAGTACAATCAAGTGAAAAAATAATAAAACGCCAACATTTTTTAATAAATTATTAAAGTATCCGATCATTATTGAGTATTAAATTTAATTTCTGACTCTCTTATACAGAGTGGATAAAATGAAACTGACAAGCCCGCTGGCCGAATGGCTAGCAATGGTTACATTGACTCCGAGGTCGCGGTTTCGTTCCTAGCACATGACAAATATTCGTTTTTCTTGGTCTTGGTGTTTTCCATATATGTATTTAAGTATGTTATCTATTACTCATAGTACAAGTTTTGCTTAGTATGAGACAAGTTGGCCCTATTTAATGTGTCCATCATCATCATCATCAGGTCATTTTAGTCTCCACTACAGGAGCACGACCCTCTCTCGTCCGTCCTAGACGGAAGGAGTATTTGGTCTACACTCCCCACGCTGGCCAAACGGGTTGGGGAGGCCTGATCGATGTTTGGAAATGTATTTCCCTTAGTTGCCTTGAACGACATCCACGGGAAGAGACGGAGTGATTCTATTGTAGTCTGCCGGAAACCACACGGCCAATAATGCAATGTGAAAATTGGCACATTACCTTTTTCACTGAAAAAGGTAATAGGTAATAACTGCCCATTTCTTCCAGTTAGTCTCCAAAGCTCCGAATCCTACTAGACCAATTTGAAGGGGCTAAATATTTTAGCATTGTTGTCGTTTCGAATATTTTTATTAAATTCCATGCGAATTAAGTTGGGGGCTACAATTAGTAAAGTAACATAAAATGATCCCTCATTAGATAAAAATATACCACACTGGCATACCTACTTAATTTTGCCATGGCTCGGGCGGCAATTAAGCGAAGGGTCCTTTTGATAACAAACGGTTACCAACCTACAAATAGATTAAACAACATAAGGAGTATCTCTCACGTGTTGCTATAGCACCATAAGAGCTTTATGAATTCCTGCCTGATACTTTAAATTTAATTAAATTCCTAATATTCAAAGAACTTTATTACTCTAGATTTTTATAATATTCAATAATAACAAAATGTAACGTTTGCCGTGTGGTTTCCGGCAGACTAGAATAGAATCACTCCGTCTCTTCCTGTGGATGTCGTACAAGGCGACTAAGGGAAATACATTATAAAATATCGATCAGGCCTCCCCAACCCGTCTGGCCAGCGTGGGGAGTGTAGGCCAAATCCTCCTTCTGTCTAGGACGGACGAGAGAGGGTCGTGCTCCTGTAGTGGAGACTAAAATGACCTGATGATCATGATGATGATGAACAGAATGTACAGTAGACCGCTCATCACGCTTAACAGTTGTATTACATAGACCATCTCTAATCAAATGACATAAGAATGGTCAAAGGAAAAAAAAATGGGGTATAGCTGTGTCATGGACACAGCCATGTGTTGTACGTTAATACGTTATATGCACTAAAATTATCTCAGAATGGCAGCGCTTCCCCCTCCCCCTCAGGCGATGTTCAATAGATGTCAATAGTCTTTACTTAGCGTAATAAATTCTTTGACACTTCATCTATCCAGTGATGTAATTGAAATTTGAATATAGAGCATAGATTCCAAACTACAGCACAAAACTGAATCCCTCCATTTGGTTATCATTAGATTTTTGAATTGACCCCGTATGGTAGCATTTTTTTATAAATAAATAAATAAATATTTCTGGACAATTAACACAGCGCCATCTAAGCCCAAATTAAGCGCTAAGCTTGTGTTATGGGTACTAGACATCTGATAAATGTTAAGTACATTTATCAGATGTCTAGTACCGCGAAGGAAAGAAAATTCCCAGACCGAGACAAACAGACATGTTCATGCACACAAATGTTTGTCTTGTGCGGGAATCGAATCCGCGACCTCGGCGTCAAAGTGGCCATTGCTAACCATTCGACCACCGAGCTCATCAATTTAAAGACGTATTCAGGTCAAAAGCGTAATAAATATATCTGTCATTGACTGTCCAAAAGACTGAATATAATCGTAACCCACTTTACTGATAACTCATTTGGTAGCCGTCAAAATAGTAAGGTTTTCATTTACGCCTTGTTTACATTATGCAAGTTGCTGGCTAGGCAGTAGATATCTGCTGGCATTATGTACTCGTATATTTCTAACTCGCCTTGTTTTAGCTGTTTTCGCGGTGAGAGTAGATCGCTAGTTTCTTATGAGTTATGTGCTGAATGTAATTTAGTAAAACACGCAAAATGGTTACAAGCAAGAATAGGATTTAGAGTAAAACTAAAATGCAAGTTCTTCCGGGCCAACATGCACTATATTCAATGAGCTGCATTTAGTAGACCCCCGAGAACATAAAGCAGTCATTAACACGTTCGTTGCATTACGAGATCTATCAGATCTCTTGCAGGACTTTTGTATTGTGCGTTGAATATAATAGTGTTGTTTCACTCCTTGCGGGAGAATCTAACGTGTAAAGTTCTTTAGGTATGAGTAGGACAAATATACATATTTGCTTCCTACTTAAAGATGAATTCAAGGACATTAAAAAAGAAATTAGAGATGGATTAGGTCCCTAACGCACAGTACTGTAATTATTTTCATTCCTTGCGTTAGGAGATATGTCGGTACTCGTGGAATCGTACGCCTCGTAGACGCAAGAGAGGGAAGGTGGGCGGCGCGGGCGCTGCGTGACTCGTTTTAGTGTTGTCCTAGCATCGACGTGGGAGGTCGCGCGCAAAAATATACATAAGACACTCGAATAACGAAACTAATAAAATTAGATTCCATCGCATTTACTTCACTGACATAGTAGCATGCTGTTTATTTATACAATGCACTTTATTACAGAATTACCCGAAGGAAGATGTACTGATCATGTTTTCCAACGTGGCGACAAAAAAAGACGTTGTGTGGGTTGTTACGAAAAATTACGACGCACATTAAACAGCACTGACGCTTCTAAAAAAACTAAACGAATTGTTACCATTTGCGCGCAATGCAAGCAATCAATGTGCTTACCATGTTTTAATGAAAAACACTTTGCATAATTAATAAAACTTTTTCAATCGACAACTGAGATATTATTTTATTCCCATCACTACTTACTACACATATTGAACTATCTTCCGTTGCGGTACGAGATACAATCGATATCATTTTTTTTTTTGGTATTTGTAGTTTATTCAAATGTCATAACTGCGTGCGAACCTAGCAAAATATAAAGCAATAGGCTATCTTTCACCCACAAAAACTTCAAAATATATTTGATTGTTTTTTTGGAAGATATAAACTATTTTGAAAACTGTGTCTTTAGGAGACCGATTAGGTCTCAAACGCACCAAATGGTAGGTTAGTTTGGAGATCTTTTAGGTCTCCAAAGCACCAGCTGAAAGTTTTTTGAAAGTGATGGCGCAGGGAACGTGTTAAAGTAACATCTAAACAACTTTAAATGCGTTAAAATTTTATAATTACGAAAATACAATGTGACAATACATTGATAAGGGGTGCTACATCAGGCGAGTAGGTGAGTAAACACAAAAACTGTTAAAATACTACTGTTCAACTCGACTTGTCATACGAAATACGTTATCGCAAGTGCGAATAACTCGTAGTATGATACGTCAGTAGACCGCAGCTACTGCGTAGGCTGACTCGCATCGCTCGCTAGCTCGCACTGTGTAAACAAGGCATTTGGATTTTCATTAGAATAGATAGGGCACCAAGGAGTTTCTTTACTAACGAAAGAAACTGCAATAATCAGGATCTATACAATTTTAAAATTTGCTTTCATTGCTGCAGGTAAGTTTTAGACAAAAGTTTAAAACATTAATACTAACTATAAAGAGCCCGGATAGAATACCGTAGCCAAATAACATTGCTCTTGAAGATTGGTGTGTACCTGCGAGTGAGTGAAGTCGCCAGATGAAAGAAGATGTAGTGTTAACAGCGGGGGTGCCAACGCTCCACAACGGAAGATACTCCTTATATTGCGAGTATCTCTGTATACGTACATACATACGCTTATTTGGCATCCATTGTCATATAATAAAAAAATTAACCAACAAAAACCGACTCCAAACATTACTCTACATTTATGTATGTAGATACAGCCTGATGATGATGATGATAATGAAAAAAATATGGGACCAATCTGGAAGTTTTGTTTCTGGAATTTATTTGAAAGAGTATTCTTTCAAATAAAAAAAGCTTTTTTCAAATCGCTTTATAAATCACGGAGTAATAAGTTTTTATTTTTAATGTTTGTTACATTAAAAATAACAAAATAAAAATACAGTCTACATACTATTGAGAACCTCCTCCTTTTTTGAATTCGGTTAAAAAGAAAAACGAGCAAATTTAATTTATGTACTTTTCTAATTAGCTGTCATTCACATACCGAGACCATATTCACAAGAAATATATTCACATACTAACATAAAATATAATTTCAAGGACTCAGACATCTGAGTGTCAATTAGTAATAAAGTCAGATTTAGAATAAATTGAATCTATCGATCTTAACAGAATTCAGAGGAATTCTAGATTGAAACCATTATTTTTAGCCGGTATCGGTCTGTGAATGAAACTTAAGTTTAACATAACGAACGAATATAGGTAGTCAACTTTGCCCGAGTTGTCTCTCGGTAACTTTCAGTACTCTAACTAGTTTGTAAGCAAATATATGTGTCGGCGAATTTCGCCTACTTGTATCGAATTGGCTCTACGAAAATATGCTTAAGGTGGGTTACATTTCAATTTGCTAGATAGTACGTATGTACTCCTAAAAAAAAATTCTGTAGTAATAATAAAAACTCTTCAATAGGTTACTTGACAATATTCTAAAATCTGTCTATGACTGTCGTACACATTTTGCCTCCACCAACCCACAGTTGAGCAGCGTGGTGGAGTAATTATGCTCTAAACTCCTTCGATTGAGGGGAGATCCGTATCCCAGCAGTGGGATGAATAAGGGTTGTCAACGACGACGACATATTTTTTTATATAATGCGTACAAAATAGGAACGTGTGACGTCATAATCTAGTGGGCTTTTCAACTACACTATGACTCAAGTCTTTGCGATCTCCGGTAAGAAAATTCCACTTGCTGTGGCTCCTCAATTCCAGAATACACCCCTTACTATAGCCATGAGTATTGGAATTCTTGGAATCGAAGTCTCAATCCAAGAAGTCAGCAATGTCCAGTTTCGTTGTCTCCTAGAGGAGGCTGTCCCAAGCTGGCGTCGAAGAAATAAGGTGTGCTCGATCTGTCGAGCACTCTTTCTTTCAGAGCGGAGCAGTACTTTACCTTGCGACAAAGGCTCCTGGTTTACAAAGCTCAGGTGCGGCCGTACATGGAGTACTGTTGTCATTTATGGGTGGAAGCACCTAGATACCAGCTTATACCTTATGACTCGATTCAGAGGCGAGCTGTGAGGTTTATTGCCGATTTCAGACTGACAGACGGTTAAGACTGTGGAATAAACTGCCTGTTTAAGTTAAGGTTTCTTCGGGAGACTGCAGCATGGGGTTTTTCATAAAGCCACGTTAGTTGAGTAGCAGGGTGCATTAAGTGCAAATGAGGTTGGCTTTGGCTTTAAGATTAAGGAAAGCCACTTATACCCCTACATTATATCATATATTATAACCAAAGGAAGGACGTAATCGACCTTTTGACGCGATAAGCGACGATCAGCCTGCATCTATGTTGCAACTAACTGGTTAAATTAGCTATACAACCGAACACGACTAAATTAAGTTTAGACGTGTGGTTGAATGGCGTTGTTTAATAAAGCAGCTAGCCAATCTATTGAATGGTTATTATAACTAGTTGGCTGCGAATTCTACACGCTGCTGGACATTGGATTTCTCCAATGCTTTCCACCATATGCGATCCTCCGCTTTTCGCATCCATCCACTTTTTTGGAGTCATCGGTCCATCTGCTCACCTGCATGCGCTACACCCTGCTGACTGACCAACGAGGCTATGACAAAAAGAGAGGTAGGGCATAGAATATTTTGTAAAGTTCCCGACTGGGAAAGTACTTCTACTTCACAGAATACAGCAGACAAACAACAATTCTCTTGAGGGTTGTTGTGAGTGAGCGAAATGCAGAGTGGGTGGTGGCACACGATCAATATCTCGCATATTGCGAGCGTTAGTATGGCTCCGGTAACCGCTTCACATCCGGCAGGCCGTATACTTGTCTGCGACCTGACGTACGTAATAAAAAAAAAACATAGTGGGCACCCTACGCTTCGTCGCTCAACACGGGGTCTCCACTCTACGATATTCAGCAATCATACTATAATTTTATGTACTTTCCTGTCTCCCTTCATCGATTTTTCCTACAGTAGCAACAAAGATAAGTCTCATTAAACAAAAGGCCCTTGTTTCTAAACAATTTCAAGACAATCCAACAACTAAAACAAATCCATCTACCAGGGCCTGAGACGTCACATGACAGCCGCCTCAGCGAAACATTTTACGATTTAAAAAGGAAACAGAGAAAAGCCTGTAGGCAGTAAAAAAACAGTTAAACTCTTACTTACGACTCGTAAAGCGAACAAATTGCCTTTTTTGCTGACGGACTTATATAAATCACAAGATAATCGCATAAAGACCTCATCTTTTTTTACTTTTTATTACTAACTGCCTGCGACTTCGTTTGTGTGGAAATTTTGCTGTGAGTGAAATTTGACAATATGGACGATGACTAAAAAAGGCGTCCTTTTGGATGATGCAGTTCTGGGCAGTATTATTATGTATGTATTTACAAAAAAATATATTTAATCGTAAGTATTATATCAGTTATCTAGTAGGTACAAGCTTTGCTTAGTTTGAGACTTAGATGGCGGTGTGTAAATATTAAAACGATTATTAAACTTTTAGACGATTTAACCGTAAATATTGAAATTAACAAAATCTCCAATAAAAATATGTGAGAGTAGGTATAGCAATGGCCACTAGAAGTACGCACCAAAAGTTAGAAGTCAAAGTCGTTAAAATACGTAAAATTTCGTCGCTTTGGCCGAACAAGTCAATAACTCGCACCTGCCGTCAGATTAATTCCAGATGTTCTTTCGTGCGCTAGTTTGGGATTCACGGTTGACCTCCGAGCGTTGCGGGAAGTTGTGGAAACTCTGATGAAACAGGGAAGCGCGTGTACTTTCTACATTGTATATCTATCGTAAAGTGAGATATTTTGGTAGTGAAAATTTATTCAGGCGCGCGGAGTACTAAGCACATTATTTTGGAACACAACAGCCCTCAAGGGAATTGTTACATGGCTGCGGTATTCTTTGAGGTGGAGGTACATTCCCCAGTCGGGTAGCTTAGAATTACGCTCCCTACCTCTCTTTTCGCCAGTGCTTCGTTTGTCAGTCAGCACCGCTTGCAGGTGAAGTTGGCTTTGGATCAAAGATGTTGATAAACCTCTTACACCCGAATCCAAATAAAAAGGTAAAGTCGGCAGGGAAGGATGTTTTTTTTTTCAGAAATGAAATTTTTACGGTAATTTTGATGGTGATGATGATTTTTATTATGCATGTACGCATCAAATAAAATCATCTCAACATTATGTAGGCTAGATGTTCTGTGCCTCCAGCACCCTCTTTAACTGCGGTTTGGTGAAGGCCAGCAGCTTGTTCAAGCCGCTCAACGGAGGTATTTCAGACAAATAAATCCATCCATAAATATGCCATTAGATTGGCACGTGTAACGTCGCCATCGAGCACCTTTTTCACCAATCCGAATTAACGCATTTGCAATTCCCGTCTAAATTAAAAAAAATATATTTGGTGTTCAAACTAGTTTGCTAAAATTCAACTACTACGGGGACTACTACTTACAACTACTAATAATACGAACTTCTACGGGGATTTCATAATCAGTAGCGGCGCAAGAATAAATTACCAAAAATAAAAAATAGTGACTGTATTTTTTTTTTTTTTTACCATCTAGTATGATATTATCAACTAGTATGAAATATCAGTTACTCTGTAGTATCTGTTAAAATATGTGTGCAGCATCGGGATCATTTATCACTGCAAAGTTCCATTCCAGGTAAAGTTGAAGATCGGAATGTCTCTCCTGTGACCGTGACATGTCCTCGTAATGTTCCTTCACTGGAAACTTTTTTCGCATTTTATCAAGAAAGGTTGACGTTTGGTCACAAATGATAACAAACGACACTGTATCACTGATTACTGTGTCTAAATATTAGAAAATTAGATATTACATTTATATCTGTATATTGTTGGATTCGCTGTTCGTGAGAGTAACGACACGTGTTTAATCTAGAAAAGTTTCAGCTCCTTCAGTTGACTAACGTTAATGCTAGTTTACCATCATGTGAATATTGAAATTGTACTAAACTTCTGATTAGTCCCGATCAAGAAAATAAATTATTTGCTTTAGGGGTTACAATAATCTATAGATTAATGGTGATGCTGCAAGATCAGATCTTGGTTGCCGTATTCTTTGCCAATTTCGAATTGATCTGCCCCATGGAAGTTGCTCATACCCTTCATGAAATATAAAAGAGATTATGATCTACAAACGGCTATACAGATTTTTTTTAAATCATATCTAAGAATGCTCTTGATCAAGGCACTTTTCAAATGTACAAAAACTAAATAAATATCTACTTAATTGATTCAGTTGTTACTTTGCGAAAGTCTAATGTACAGGCAATTTGATCTACACTACTTTACGTGCTACCGCCACCAATTCGTTCATGCAAACTACTGCCGGTCGGCACCATGGCATGGAGACCACCACTGGAGAGACACTACCACTGGAGATTCGCCGAGACGACCGCAACAGCTGGAGCAGAGACGACCAAAGCCACGGCAGTCGCATGCATCTACTAACGGAAGAGGTGGGTGCCTTCCAGCAGCAATTTACATGAACTAATTGATGGCGGAAGCACACAACGTAGTGTAAATCAATTTGCCTGTAAATAAATATCTGTTTGAGTACACTACTTGACATTTATTTCGACTTTTCGAGATGTCGTCGTTATAAACCCTTATTCATCCTTCTGCTCGGATATCAATCATCATCCTATCAAAATGTTCTTTACCATTAAACTTTGTCGACTATAAAATAAGTCGGACGTAGGTTATATATATGACAGATCGTTCTAATTTTGTGTATTTTGCAACACTGAAAAATATGTTTTTATAATTTGAGAACATTGTCAAGTAAATAGCCTAGAAAGAAAGGAAAGAATATAGGCTGACAACGGATCGGTGGCCCTGTGGTGTTATCTGCCTGGCCCTGTGGCGGCTGATCTCCATGGGCGGTGGTGATTTCTTTCCATCAGGTGAGCCACATGCTCATTTGCCCCCCTCTCATATAAAAAAAAATTGTTTATATCTTCTCGATGTAATGACTCGCGAAAGCAATATTGCCATATAGCACAAAACACAAAGAGTAGCCGCTCTCTGTATATGGTAATGCATTTTATCGGCATTTTTCTTCCACATTTCTCCAGGGACAGGGTAGAAGACTTTAGAATGCCTTTGAAGTTGATCGCAATTCAAATCTTGCATGAGCTCGCTCTTTAATTTTAAGACAAAATCTCACATTATATAACATAAGATTAACATAGAACCCTCCACCTCCCATGGCTCCACCGACCTCGCGGTCATATGAGCCGAATCGCGGGAGATGCGCGCGGCACTTTGCTCTGAGGCTCTTTCGTGCCGCGGGCAATTCTTGACTCCCTACAAATTATTTACTCTATGTCCCTTATGCCTAGTTGACCCTCTCCCCCTTCTGGGGCGGCGACGAATACATTTCCGCCTACGCTGTCAACCGTTTGAGCACCACCTCCATTCTTCTCCAATCGTTCCTCTTTGCTCCTGCGCGCGTGCCAAGCATGAGCGAACCTCCGCAAGGCTGCGAAGTTCGCCTCCGTAGAAACGAGATCTGAAAAGTACACCGGGCCCGGACACTCCTCGTTGCGCTGAACCATGTCAAGAAGCTCGCTGCGCAAATCCCCATACCTAGGACAGGACCACAATATGTGGTCTCTGTCCTCTACTCCTTCATAATAACATAAGATCCTAATAACATAAGATTAGCTTAATCCCGCGCTGAGTTTGTTCTAGTTAATCTCAGAAACTAGAAGCTTTACGGATTTTCATGTGGCTTCTTGTTCAATTCAGCCGGTGAATTCAGGGTTTTTGCTCGCCCCGTCCACATGAGCAATGAGTAAATAAAAGAAGCAGAGAGCAATCTTCTGGAATAGGGCTTCCATCCCGCAGCCTGTCTTCAATCTCGCTATTTGCGACACTGATCATTTTCAATCCTGCGGGATCCCGGTATTTGCGGGATTCCGCATGGGAATTAATAGTATTTACGACAGGGAAATAAACCAACGAAATAATTAAAATATCCACATTTACTTAGATTGTATATTTATTTAGGTATTCAGACATCAATATAATTATTGCACTTTTATTAGGATCATGTTAAATTCGCTATTTAAAAATCAAAATTACCTTATTAATTTAGTTCAAAATATTTGCGAAGTAATTCAGTTGAAAATATTTGCGAATAACAGACGATACTATAGATGTTGTTCCCAAATATTCCGTATTTTAGTGATATTATAGCTAACAGCAGAAAAAGCCTCTTTTGCTTTCACATTAATAAGCGGTATTGCTTAAGGTTTGTATACGCAAATTATATTTACCCATTTATCATCATCGTCACTTATTTAACCTCTAGATTCATGAAAGAGTGAGTGACCAAATGGTTGAGTATATGGTTCTCCATAGTCCCGCAAACCCCGCGCGATCTCGCATTCGTAATCCTGCACTTGCAAGATTGTAAAAATAATGCGCTATCTCGGAATACCGGGATCCCGTCATACCGGGATTGAAAGCTCTATTCTGGAAGGAGAGTGCAAAATTGTTACCTATGTCACACCTCGGCCACTCTATACTAATGTCGAGTCGTTTACAAAAACAATGACGTGTGTACAGAGAGCTGCATGAACGCACGCGTGCAGCGCCATACAAACTGTTCTAGATTTGTTTCAGAAGTGATTTTTTTGCGACCCATTATTTCTTATTTATAATGAAAAATACAACCACAATTTCACTGGAATTACTTTAGAAACTATAAATTCTAAAATTAGAGGCATTAAAGAGAAGAGCGGCAGGGCAGTGGCAGTACTGTACGTAAGTAGCACTATTACTTATACTGTACCTATGGGACCAATTGGTACAAAAATATAAAAAAGAAATGAAAATTTTCGTTATGTGCTTTTGATATATATAACTATATATCGTTTTTTTATACATACTGCACCGGGTAGAGCACCAAACAAGCCTACAGCGCCGGCCTTATGTAAACTGGTTACCGTAGCCATATACACGCTCGCGATACAAAGAGTGTTGCTCTGATTTGTCTCTGTTGCGTTTCACTACTCATGTCTTTGCATGGATAGCAACATGTTCTATATAAATAAATAATAAATATTTCTGAACAATTTACACAGCGCCATCCAGTCCCAAATTAAGCGCAAAGCTTGTGTTATGGGTACTAGACAACTGATAAATGTACTTAAATACATTTTTTTTTGTAAATACATACTTACCGATACCGAGCTCGTCGATATCGTCGTTATAATTATTGCCTCCTTGCAAAGTCGGATCTTGCCGCTAGTATCCGTTTAAAATTACTGCATTTAAGGCTGAAAATAAGCTTGGTATTTTTATAAATCAAAAATAAACTCTAGAAACAATAAGCGGAGGATACAAGAAACAACATCTACACGAATACCAAATATATATAGACAAAAAAAAAATACTAATCTCATTAAAAATACAACGTGATCAAAATACCTTTGAAGGCGCTAGGGAATCCGGAAAAATTAAAGGTCATCTAATAATAAATATTAAAGTTAAACGGCATTGACGGGAAAATGGTGGGTACTTATTATATAATAATAATGAAATTGGTAACACAATACCGAGACAAAAAAATGTTCTTTTGTGTTTATAAAAGGCAACCGTTATTGTATATTCTACCAACACACAGCCAAAAACCACAGGACGGATCAGGTTAAAATTTGGCATACAGGTAAATCCGTCACATAACGTCACGATTTGTGACGTTTATTGATTAGCCTTGCGATTTCACAAATTCACCGTTGAGATCATTCCTTCGCGTACTAAAAAGTTTGACAACTCCTATCTACGAGTATGTAGCACTATTAAAAAGTGGAACGCATTGCCGGCTTAATGCGTTGCCTCATTCATACAATATGGGATCCTTCAAGCGAAGCGTGAAGAAGCTCTTCTTGTAGGCCAGCATGGCAGCGTCAACTGACAAGACATCAATATGTGTGTAGATGAGTGGGTGTGTGTGGTTTAGTGTGTTAGTTAGTAGTTATGTAGCCTGGCTAAAGATTGGTTTATTTATCTCAAAGTCCTTAAGGGCACTTTAAGCCCTGCTGCTGTCATTAGACGACAGTCGTTAAGCCATATCAGTGACCTTTGGATGACTTGAATACACTGGCCTCCGCTAACCCTGCAGTTGAACAGCGGTGGAATATAATTACGCGGAATCGCGGGTAGAGCTTGTCTATACTAAAATTATAAAGAGGTAAGAAGTTTGTGAGTTAGTAAGAGGTAATCTCTGGATCTACTGAATCGATTTAAAAAAATATTTTACCAATATAAAGCCACGTTATTTATGAGTATCATAGACTATACATTAACCCGAAAAATTAAAAGACTTTTTCGTAAACGCGGGCGAAACCGCGGGCTGAAGGTAGTGTTAAAATAAATTTTAATTTGAACCACTTTGTATATTTAAATATAAGTATTAAATGTAAATATCAGTCCTTAAACAATAACATTAAAACAACATTAAAACAAGGTGGTCGACGGTATATTAATTCCGGGCAGATTTCATTTCAAAATTTAATTTGAAGCGTGTGATCATTCGTGCGATTACTGCTTGCGTTGTTTTACACAATCCGATTTAATCTATGCAACAACTCCATGATCCAATTAAATTATTGAAGTGAAAACTTCTTTAGCGGCATTGTGCACTTTTTGGGATGGGTAAAAAATGTTAAACTCGCGTCAGGAAGGACACGAGGCCTGATCGAAAATTCGTAAGACGGAGGGATCGTAGACCGCTGGCGCAGCGTAGGAGAGGAAATGTTATCCCCCTCTCTTTTTACTGCGCGGCGAAAATGTATGCCTGCTCCTGCTGCTTATTATTAATGCAATATAAATTGTCATGTCTGTGTACGACAGTGCAATAAATGAATACCTACTTATTGTATTTTACCACATAAATGATAGTACTTTTATACAGATAAATAAAGCAATTCGTGCCAAATTATTGCCTAAACATTCCAAAATATTCAAAAATGCACATCGTTAATGTTCAAGTTTTCACTTCTACCGGCACTCCCGGAGTGCAACCCGTTTTTTTTATTTTTCAGGTATCAATAGCGCGCTTAATGATTTAGGCTTTTTTTATACCACTAAGATGCAAAACAAGCATACGGCCCGCCTGATGGAAAGTAGTTACCGTAGCCTTTAGACGCCTTTAACTCCAAAGGCATCACGTACGCGTTGCCGACTCTGTCAAAACCTCTTCATACCCTTTTTTGAAGAACCCCCATGCTGTAATTCTGTCGACTAACGAGCGTTTCAACCCGTACT
Organism: Hypsopygia costalis; assembly: GCA_937001555.2. Taxonomy (NCBI): domain Eukaryota; kingdom Metazoa; phylum Arthropoda; class Insecta; order Lepidoptera; family Pyralidae; genus Hypsopygia; species Hypsopygia costalis. The sequence continues at coordinate 20,361,426 of OW443338.2, read as the reverse complement.
TCCGCAACTTCCACCCAAACACAGCTAGCGTTCCGCTGCGAACTTTATTCCGCTCCCGCTCGCCGCTGCCTACTAAAAATGCAGCCTTAGTATTGTCAGTCGCTCAATTTATTATTTTATAGCGTCTTTGTTGAACTAATCCATCGATATTTGGATTAATTCCACTGATACAAACACGTAGAGAATTTTCCAAATTATCGTCAGTCAGTCTTGTACGATGTATTGATTTATTAACTTTCATCAATGAAAAGAACTGTTCGCATTTATAAGTACTGCCAAACGCACAAATCAATCTTCTTGCGATTTTTCTACGCTGCGGAAAATTGTCTTCTTCTAGGTATTTTTTGTAGAAATTGGTAATTCTACGTCTGCAAATTTGGATTTTAGAAGTGAGTTTTCTTGAATCTCGATCAACTCCATTTGTAAGTGTATTGGAGCATTTTATACGTACATTAAATTTTAGTAGGAGTAGCAAATAAACTGAAACAGTCTTCCATGTTTTTGAAGTCGCTAAATCTGTTCTAAAATTGTTCCGACAGTAACTTGAGTTCTTCAGCATATTGTGCATAAGCAATATTTTCGCAGAGAGCGTGTTGAAATGGTAACTGTTACCAGACAGCATCTGTGACTCCCACAAGCGTAGTTCGACCTGAAACGCTTTCAAATGGCTGACAAATCATTTACTAACTGTCCTTGTTTTTGAAGTTTCAAATTTAAATCATTCAAATAGCCTGTAAGATCGACCAGAAATGCTAAGTCACATATCCATTTTGGATCACTTAATTCAGATAGTGGTTTATCTTTTATTTTCATAAAGTCTGCTATCTCATTTCTAAGCTCGTAAAACCGTTTCAACATTTTTCCTTTGCTCAGCCATCTGACTTCACAGTAACATGTTACGTCGTTATATTCAGCTGATATTTCATCCAAAAACGCCTTGAACTGGCGATGGTTAAGCCCTCGGGATCGAAAAAGTAGTTGATGGTTTTTACTACCACATTCATAACATTCAGGAGTCGAATGGACTTAGAACACAAGTTTTGTTGGTGGATAATGCAATGTAGGACTATCAAATCATCTTTTTGCACATTTAATTCTGTTGCATTTTCATACAAAATTCCGATGAAACCTTTTCGTAAGCCGACCATAGAAGATGCACCATCAGTGCACACTCCAATTAATTTTGACCATGGCAAGCCAAAACTTGTGAATACCTTTTGAACTTCAATAAAAATATCCTCTTCTGTAGTGGTTCCTTTAAGCGGCTGTAAAGCAAGCATTTCCTCAGTAACAGTAAACTCCTCATGAACACCTCGAATAAATATAACCAGTTGAGCTGTGTCAGACAAATCGGTGCTCTCGTCTAATGCTATGGAAAATGATTCAAAACCATCCGGTCAGTCAATGTCGTTTTTATATCATTACATCATTACCCATCATTTCTATACGTCGAACAACAGGTCGTCTTGACAAACTAATTTCTTCAAATTCATTTTTCTTTTCAGGACACAAAATACTGCAAACTTCTAGTATCGGCAAATGGTTTTAATGCCTTTGCCAATTTTGAGCTAACTATAAAACTCGGATCGGTTGAGTAGTTTCTGCGTCATAGCGTAACAAAAAAAAACTCACATTAACATTTATAATATTAAGTAAAATTGTGGGAAGCATTCATTAAATATCACTGTCAAAAAAAATAGATCATTGTGAATGGGAGTCGTGTCGTTGTCGTCAAGTGTGACGATACCTTTAGTCACGTATACGGTACCTTCGTAATCATGTTACATCTTTTACTCTCAATGCTAATATTATTCAATTCACACAAAATTCAGTTATACTTATCAACATATATTTGCCCTTTTAAAATATGTACCCATTATACATATTAAAAGGGCAAGTCTTGTACGAGTGGACTTCCCGGTTTCCAAAGGCCGCAGGTCATTCCTCGTCCAAAAATAACGCTTGTCAGATACAAGTTTTAATTTTATAACATTCATTTGTTTTTATACTACGCCGATGGAAAAACAGACTGATATAAAGCGGTTTGTTATCAACCTTATTCATCTCACTGTTTTGATACGGGTCTCCCCTTAATCAAAGGGGATTTGAGCATACTCTACCATGCTGTACAACTGCGGTTTGGTGGAGGCCAGTGTTTTCAAGCCACCTAAAATCCACTGACTTGACTTAACGACTTTTATCTACTGACAGCTGGGACGAAACAGTGCCTAACGGAAAAACTCAAGATAAATAAACCCATCCATGGACCGACTACGGTTGACGTTGCTTAACTTGCGTGTTCGATTAGACTGACACGCGCAACTAAGCCATCGAGCTTGTCATCGCTCTCCAATGAAGCTGTTACCATAGCCATATAAACACTCGCAACATGAAATCCTGCTCACGCGCTGCCACCCCCGCTGCAAACGCAACAACTCCCTGGAAATCTTACTCACTCGTAGGAATACAACAACCCTCAAGGGAATTGTTGTTATTTCGTAGCGGTATGCTGTGAGGAGGTATTAATACGCTATGCAGTGTGGCGAAAGCTAGGCTTTCGTCAAAGCATCGTTACTCTATCAGCAAGGCACCATATGCAGGTGACCTTGGCTTTGGCTCCTATATTGAAGAGAGCCTCTTACTCCCAAATGTATCCATATCACAGTGTAAGAAATAAGTAAGTACAAAAATATAATTAATTACACTGTGACATGTTCAGAATGGTGGACTCTGTCTAGAATCGACCTCATCTCTCCTCTGAATCTCGCACAGCTTGTTCAGCGCCGCACGCATCGTTCAGGCTCTACAGAAACGTCTTTGTTGTTAAAACAGTTAAAATCGTGTTATTTGTATGAAGTGACCGCAGTGTACAGTCAACCGCAAGTAGAGTGTTTCTAAATATTCAGCAGATCCCGTAGAATACAACAGTAAACTTCAATGAACATTGTTCTTAGACTATAATATTTAGAAGTTTATGTTAAAGTTAAATTACTTATTAACCCGTAAGCTAGATCGTAATATTTTAAAGTATCATGCTTTATAGAAAAAAGTAGAGTGTTACACTTTATCTACGCACGATTATTTTATTTATTTCAATAACTTAATTAGATGTGTTTTACTGAAGTATATTATAGTTATAAATAACAACATAAGCAAACTTAAGTACCTTTCCAGGCATAAACAAATGGCCAAGAAGGGGCCTTCCTTGTTCCTTGATGGTTTTATTAAGAAACTTGTTCTATTTATAATTTGAAGTACATGAAATGTTTTCTTTGTTTTTATATTTGAAAGTATAATTTGTAATTTTTTAAGACATTAAATCGACGCCGGCATTATGTAATAAGTACCCTATGATATTTAATATACCATATTAGATTGGAACGACACAGAAATATCACGCATGCTATATTAATTTTTATATGTGTAATGCGTACTTTTCTATCCTTCGATTATATCGTTAATGTCGATAGAAATATACTCATCAATATTATAAACAACTCGCGGTATTCAAAACCTCGCTTAAGATTGCCGAAGTGATGATAAAGCAGAAATTTCTATGAACTCGTCGGAATACTTTTTTTTCGATAGAAATAAGTTGTACACTTTTTCAGATTTATGCTACCATTAAAACAATATTTTTAAATTGCATTATATTTTTTATTATATTATATTCTAAATCCTAATCTTCTAATAGCTCATTGTCAATTCCTTCTAGAAGAGTAGAGTTAGGTGGTAGCCATTCGCAACTAGTATGCTGTGAAGAGCACACCTGAAATTAAATAAATTATTTAATATCAAACTCAAGTGTGTGAAGGTTTTAATACCATAGTCAGTATTCAATAAGTATATAATCGCTGTTTAAATTACAGAACATTTACATAATTATAAGCCGCAGGAGATACTAAAATAAGTTGAACACAAACAACGGAGATGCGGACGCGGCGTAGACGCAGCAGTTGCGTGACGTGAGTTGTGGAACGCCGCGCTTCCAATACGATATGACATAGACTGGACCAGTGGCGGATTAAGGCTACAGCGGGCCCTAGACAACATTGAATTTCCGGGCCTACTAAAGAAGTTTTCACTTCAAAAATAAAAATTTAAAACCTAATTTTCGGGCCCCAAAAATTACGGGCCCGTGCCTAGGTTGCCTAGGCCTTAATCCGCCCCTGGACTGGATAAGAATAATGCCGAAAAGACGCGGCATGGGTGAGAAAGTAAAATATCGAAGATATCATTGCAGCGACACATGTGTAAACTAAGACCGGCGAACGTAATAGTGCGGCGTGGGCGAGGAAGTAGCACCCGCACTCTTTGCCGTCTCTGAGTGGCTTGCATTCCATCGTTTCTTCAATCATTCCATATGAAAACTGAAAGCAGTGGCGCCATGCCCACGCTACGCAGTCATCGCCCCGCACTCAAGTCTTCTTCCGTATGTCGTGAACTAATTATGTGGCATTTTGTGACACATACTATTACGCGGCATGCTTGCCTGATGTGATGGTACCAAGAAAATTTTGTGTATTATATGTGGGAAGCGCATTGTTAACGCCTTCAAAGGAATATATTTTGCTAATGATACGGGTTATAAAAATCGTTCTTAAAAATACCTATTCAAATCTATAAAAAAAATATGTATTTAATGATTTCTCAGAAGAGAGCCTTAATTTATTTTTTCTTCATTATTTAACAAAAAAATGTATTATTACTGTACCGGTAGGATACGAAAGTGGTTTAGACGAAACTTCTTAACAAACATATTATTATGTGAAAAGTATAAACGCATGTAAAATAAAAAGAGTAAGAGTAATAAACATATTAAACTATAGAAAAAATTATAAAACTTGGCGACTATTATATTCACTTGGCGACTAAAGATGATATCAGTAAATAAAAAAAGAAAGTAAAGTAAGGGAGCGTAATTGTAAGCTACCCGACTGGGGAATGTACCTCCACCTCGCAGAATACCGCAGCCAAATAACAATTCCCTTGAGGGTTGTTGTGTACCTGCGAGTGAGTGAGGTCACCAGAAAGGAAGGAGATGCTGCGTTGGCAGCAGGGTCAGCGGGGGCAGCGGCGCGCAAGTGATATTTTATGTTGCGAGCGTTAATATGGCTACGGTAACCGCTTCAGATCGGGCGGGCCGTGTGCTTGTCTGCCACCCGACGTAGTATAAAAAAAATATCAACATACCTAACCTAGTTTCTTTCAAATACAATACAAATGCAAAAGATTTATTACATATACAACTAGCGGCCCGCCCGCCTTCGCACGGGTAGAAGAAAACATACAAAAGTCGCGTTTTTAAGTTTATAAAAACTTTTGTGTGAAACGCGACTTTTGTGTGGTTTTTGTGTGTTTTGGTGGTAAGGAATACTAATTATAATTCAAAATATAAAACAAAAATTTGGCGGATTAGTCGAGCCACACGAGTGAGTATAATAAATGCTGCTGGATGTTAAAAGTGAAGTTGCTTATGCCCATTTAGCCATATTATATAACAGCATGGAAATATTTATAGTCACAATTATACGGAATTACTCCATGCTTCGACAACCCTAAGTTAAATTATTTTATTATTTAAATAGTTGTCTTGGCCAACTTGCCAGATAAATATTTTTTGAAAAATGGAAAAATTCGCCTGCCCCCCCTAGGTGGGATTTGAACACACGACCTCTCGATAACCGGTCGAGTGCTCTTCCAACTGAGCTACCAGGAAGGTTTGTGTTGCTGACGAATTTTTGCATCTTATATTTCTATACTGTGTGAGTCACAGTGTGACGTCATCAACCTATTAAGTAATTACACTACTAAAGTAGGCATAGCAGTCCATCGTTGCAGATGAAATTCAGCTATTTTTTGATAACACCAAACTAATTAAATTATTATTATTTAAATAATAATTTTAATTAATAATAATTTAAATAATAATTTAAATAATAATAATTTAATTAGTTTCTTAAGTACTTTCTGGTGACCTCACTCACTCGCAGGAACACAAAAACCCTCAAGGGAATTATTATTTGGCTGCGGTATTCTGTGAGGTGGAGGTACATTCCCCAGTCGGGTAGCTTACATTTACGGTCCCTACCTCTCTTTTCGCCAGAGCTTCGTTTGTCAGTCAACAGGGTGCACCGCGTGCAGGTAAAGTTGACTTTGATTCAGAGATGTTAATGAACCACTTACACGAAATAATACTGCAGCATCAGGGTTACCACAATGTAAATATAGTACAACCCTGTATAATTTCAATGGCTATGAGCCTAAATTCCGAAATTATAGCGAAGTATGGTAATGGACCTGTTCGAAATGTTTTTTTTCTACTACTACGTCGGGTGGCAGACAAGCATACGGCCTGATGTGAAGCGGTTTCCTTAGCCATATTAACGCTCGTACATGAAATATCACTCGCGCGCCGGCACCCCCGCAGCCATCGCAGCAATTTCTTTCTTTCTGGTGACCTTACTCACACGCAGGAATACAACAACCCTCAAGGGAATTGTTATTTGGCTGCGGTCGAACAGGTCAGACCTGTGGAAGCTTATATTCGTTCACAAATTAGAAAAAAGCTAATGATCTTCTGAAGGTTGAACATATTTTCCATTATAGAACTTTTTCGTAGTAGTCACTGACTGAGAGCTGTATTCACGTATTCGCATTTATTCGTTCTGGATTATATTATTTAAATGAAATACTAAGCTTATCCCCAAGCATCCCAAAACATTACACCCCAAAATCTTCACCTGACAGCGGCAGTCTTCAGCGGCGACGAAATAGAACTTTTCAGTGCCGGGTTCCACTCCAGGATCGCAGTTCCGAAGGTTCACCAAGATCGCTCGTCTTGTACCGTATACGCAAACTGGATGAAATGACTTCTTGAATGGAAACTCCCAGTCAGAAATCTAAAAATATATTTAAAATCGTCAGAAACAGCTAAGTTCATTACAATTCTAGGGGAAACCCATGGGCGCCTTGGAACTAAGGGCTTAATATAAGAAATGAAAAATATTACATTGATCCACTAAAATTGCCTGATTTTCAGATCAAATTAATCTGATAGCATATCAAATCCTGCATCTGATGTGTAATAAGTATTTTTTTTAATGTGCGAATAAGTTACGTTAGGTTTGCAATGTATTTATTTGATGTTACGTTAAATAATACTATTTAACGTAACATCAAATTAGCATCAGAAATTAGTATTATTATGTATCTCTTTTTAATCACGGGTCAAGCCCGGTCATTTGATAGGCGTGCGCGGGGATATGGATCCAACGCGTAGAGGCCCCTTTGAGAAGTTTGATGTAATGTTGTACGCCCGCCGTGACCCGCTCCAGGATATGTCATATTATTAGTATTATTAGAAGTAGTATTAGAGTAGGAAGTTATGAATCAAATAAATATTCCTGGACCAATTACACACGGCCATCTAGTCCCAAACTAAACTATGGGTACTAGACAACTGATACTGCAGTTACGAGTATATACATTTTTTTTTGTAAATACATAGAAAATGACGGATAACATGGTAATCTAGATCATCATCATCATTATTGGATATAGGCCTTCCCCAATGCCATATGCGATTCACCGCTTACCGCATCCAACCGCTTTGTTGAAGTCATCAATCTAGATCCTGAGATCCTGCAATCGAAAAAGGCTACCAAATTTTCACAGCAGGATCTTTTATGTCTATTCAAGTGGCTGGATTATTTTATAATTTTTAATTTTTAGCTGATTCCGCATCGAATTCTTAGCCGTATATGCTGTTTAACACTATAACAATGATGACGTTTTTAATATTAAAAAATATTTTTATTAATAAAAGAAATTGTACCTACTTCTTAAATTTTATTATTTCATGTAAGTGGAAAATTACATTATGTAATCATACATTATATAATCAACACTTTTTTTATTTTTTTAAAGCTGTTATTATTTGCCAATAAATATATAATAAATAAATATATCTCTATTTCACTAATATGTTACATTACAATGTAGTTATTACACTGAAATTACATTTTAAGTTTTTTTTTTTTTTACTGGGCCTCGATTCTCAAACTAGGTCTGGTCTGACCTGTATCTTGAAAATGGAAACTCCTCATGTGTTTTAAATTAAATATATATAAGTAAAACAAGTACATAACAGTATAATTTTAAAAAATATTACTAATATTATATTACATAAAAAAGAACTATTAAGTTTAAAACGCTTTCGTTTGCTAACCATCAGAGGAGTTAATGTGGAAATTATAATTCGACATTTTGTGGCGGTCGCCATATTGGATTAAAGATGGCGAAATTTAGGAAATGATGTAATCGCTCAATCGAACAATGGAATATTGGTTAAATTTAACCTATAAAATTTGACACAAATACCGCGGTGAAAAAAGTAAAAGCTGTACAATATTAACATTCAAGACGTGTCTCGGTATAATAGAAGCAAACGACAATAGAAAGATGGGCTTTTAAGCTTGTCCGCCTAGCTAGGTACATTTACTTGTTTCTTTAATTTTGCTATAATGCTAGCCCGAAAAGAGTAATGAGAAATTCAAATGATATAATAGTCTTTATGATTTTTAGGGTTCCGTACCTCAAATGGAAAAACGGAACCCTTATAAGATCACTTTGTTGTCCGTCTGTCTGTCTGTCGGTCTGTCTGTTTGTCTGTCTGTCAAGAGCCTCTATGTCGAGAATGCGTGGAGATATCAAGCTGAAATTTGAACTGTATACTCACATGAAGTTGTAAAAAAATCAAACTACTAGGTTTACGTAAAAAAAAATACGGCCGTTTATTCAGCAAAATACGCATATTTCGACACATTCTCAAGAGAATCAAATCATCGCATAGGGTACTTCCCGTTGACCTAGAACTATGAAATTTGGCAAGTAACATCGTTATAGACTACAAGTCCAAGAATAAATCTCAAAACTATACATTTGTAATTAAATTTTTAAAAATAGGGGGTTATATTTTTTATAGGGTGTCGAAATTTCAAATTGAAGCTACTAGTTCATTAAGATTGATTTTGATGTGCACAACGCAAAATATATTTTATTTCTTTTTTCTGATGCATTATTTCTTATTTATAAAAAATATCAAATTTATAATGATCCTACGTACGGAACGCTCAGTGGGCGGGTCCGACTCGCACTTGTCTGGTTTTTACAATTTGCAGAGGTTAGATTCTCGCGATGTCGATATTTTTTTCTCACGTTTATTTATTTTTTATGCAAAGCTTACTAAAATTTTGGGTTCAGGCACACACCGACTACTCGATAGAAATGTCGCATCGTTTACTACTACGCTACTACATAAACAATGACGTGTGTGCCGAGAGTGAATAAGCGTATTGCGTGCGGCATCAGACAGACTGTTCCAGATTTGTCTCAGAGGAGAGGTGAGGTCATCACGAGAGTGCGGCAGGGAGCGACCATACTGTACGTAGTATTATTATTTATACTGTGGTTCTGGACAAAAAAGTTAATATAGGAAACCTTACTTACGTTTATTTCGATGAGCTCGATGGCGTCGTTGCGCGTGTATGTCTAATCGAACACGCAAGTTAAGCAACGCCGACCGTAGCCTCTCCATGAATGGGTTTATTTATCTCGAGTTCCTCCGTGCTTCGGAGGGCACGTTAAGCCGTCGATCCCGGCTGTTGTCATTAGATGATAGTCGTTGAGCCAAGTCAGTGGCCTTTGAGCGGCTTGAAAACACTGGCCTCCGCCAATCCGCAGTTAAGCAACTTGGTGGAGTATGCTCTAAACCCCTTCCATTGAGAAGAGACCCGTATACCAGCAGTGGGACGAGTAAGGATTGAGGTCGACTCTGTGTTTATATTATGAGTAAATATGTCGAGATCAGAATAAGTACTTAGCAGACAAAACATTGAAAACGTTCGTAACTCGAATTGTCTCGTTTATAGCTACGGTAACCGCTTCACATCACGCGGGTCGTATACTTGTCTGCCATCCAATGTAGAATAAAAAATGCCCCATTGCTCATCATCATCCATCAGTGTCCACTACAGGAGCACGACCCTCTCTCGTCCGTCCTAGACGGAAGGAGGATTTGGCCTACACTTCCCACGCTGGCCAAACGTGTTGGGGAGGCCTGATCGATATTGGATAACATATTTCCCTTAGTCGCCTTGTACGACATCCACGTGAAGAAACGGAGTGATTCTATTCTAGTCTGCCGGAAACCACACGGCCAATTGCTCAATACACCTAAAGTTAGTACTTACTTCTCTGGAATCGCATTTCCCACCACAAGAAGGCACTTTGACTTTATCCCAACAACGAAGTCCATTCTTGTCAATTTGCTCGGCTCGAGCAAGAGTTGTACGTTTGATACACGGTTGCAATCCATCCACGGCGCACATCATCCACAGCGTTACTAGTAGCAGAAAGCAACGGAGAGGCTCATGGACATTTTTCATATTTTCTTACCTAGAAAATAATAGCGTGATATAAATTAAAACCGGCATACCGGCATCAACCTATAATTATCCTACTGTTGAGACACGGGTCTCCCCTCAATCGAAAGGGGTTTAGAGCATACTCCACCTCGCTGCTCAACTGCCGATTGGCGGAGATAAATAAATGAAAACATCTTTATGTATAATCCATTCGGTAATTGGCTCACCACGATCTTTAGACCTAAAGCTAATCTCGCCTGCACGTGGTGCACCCTCCCGACTAGCAAAAGAGACTCGGGCAAAAGAGATGTAGGGCACAGCGTATTTGTAAGCTGCCCGGCTGGGGAAGTATCTCCACTTCACGGAATACTGCAGCCATTTCAACAATTCCTTTGAGGGTTGTTGTGTTCCTACGAGTGAGTGAGGTCACCAGAAGGGAAGAAGTTACTAAGTCGGCATTCGTTGCTGGGATGGCGGCGCGCGAGCATTAATATGACTTGGGTAACATGCTGTATGCCTGTTTGTCACCTGATATAGTATATTTTTTTAAGCCATGCTTTAACCGGGTATCGAACCCATACAAATAAAAAAAACACTCTGACTATGTATACCAGTGGTTCCAAACCTTTTTTGTTCGCCACTTTTTTGTTTTGGACCACTATGAGGTTCTTGTTGGGAGTAGGGTCCCCAAGTGTCTTATAAATCCACTATTCTATAACTTGAGCTGTTAGTATTTTGTATAATAGTGTTCCATCTCTTTCCTTATAAGTTTGTATCACGGACCATATTTTTACCTCTCACGGACCCCTGGTGGTCCGCGGGCCACCGGTTGGGAACCCCTGATGTATACGAATAAAAAATATTTGTTACCAAATTAATTAATACTAATATTGTTTTAGTCGGCGGCCATGTGGCGAGCATTATAAACACTCGGGTAATGTAATTTTTAATTATGCATTAACATATTTATTTTACGTAAAACAAATAACGCAGTACCTATGGGCGGGTAAAGTGCGCTCCAAATACAGATGTAGATGCTACATTTCGAGAGTGTAGGTCAATGTTTAAATAAATACTATAGATATGCCACAACTCACAAGCGTCAAAAACGTACAACCGAAAAGTGAGGTAATTGTCTTACTTCGCAATTAGTTCGCACAAGCAAGCCGATGACGAGGTTTGTGACAATTGATTGAAATAGGTAAAAATACTGTCTGTATTACGAAAATGCACAACTTATGTTGATAAAGTAAGTAAAGTTCTAAGGATCACATATCACACTAAATACAATATATTTGATTTAACATTAATTTCATATTTTAGCAAGAAAAAAGGCGCCATTGCGCCTGTTACGTACTCAGCGTGGGAAAAAGATAGCAAGTATATTAAAGCGCCGAGATGACAAGGACAACGATCTCCCGGATCAGGAGTTCGGTTTTCTGACGCAAATTAATATGCCATAATATATCTATAGTATTTATAACATCCTTGGTTTAGATTAAATATCCTAAAATAATAATCCAAGATAGAAACCTTGTGTAATCAACTTTATTTTAAAACATGATCAATCCTTCATATTTCGTTGATTTACAGCACGAAATGAGTAAAAGCGTAATTTTGATATATTTATTTTTGTGTTTTTCTTTTAATATTCATGGACAAATAGCACAGCCTCATACCCCGACCACTCAACACACGAGTCAGGGTACAATTCGGACACAAACACTTGTCCGAATAATAATCAGCTAATGGTAAACGCCCTCCAAATATTTCATGTTTGAACATATTTTCAGAAAAAAATAACTACGTACTAATTACATAATTATGAAAGAGTAGCACAATGATATTCGTGTTTTCATAAAGTAGGGAAAATCCGGGACAGTTGAACCGCTTTTTGTCTAAAGTATCGAATTTTCTTATAAATGAGGCTTAGTGATTTAATTATTATAATACTATAGTAACTTATTTATTTGGGTTTATAGGCTAAATTACTTTTTCGATATTATAGTACTGAAATATGTTATACATATTTGAATGAAAAGTCTGGGGTCTGGGGAGAGTTGATCATTTTGTTTTAAAGGGGAAAATAAAAACATTTTGCAACTTACATCACAGATATCTTAAACAAAACTTCACAAAATGAAATTAAATTATAAAGAAATACAGTTATTTTTCTTCTTCTATAAAGAAAAAGAAACAAAACTTCAACATTTTCTTTAACATTCCACAATCAACTTTCCAACAGCATTGTTTGTTGCCCAGCTATCAGGGCACTTTTTTGTATTCGCCTCTACGAATTGAAAAGCCAATTGCAATGCTTGCTTTCTAGTCAGGCCGTAATTCTTTTTATTTTATGATAGTAAATATTCAACCAGGAGTTTTTCTTCAGAAACAGTAAACATTTGTGACTCTTTATACTGACTGCTTTTTTCTTCACTTTTTGTAATTTTTGTTCAACTTATAACGTCTTAGTGTTCTTCTATCCATACTTAAAAGATGTTTTTCTTAAAGATGTTCTCCTTTACATCATGTATAGCGTTTTCTAATTCTGTGATAATATGTTTTTTTTTTTTTTTTGTTTTGCGTGCTGATTCAAAACGCTTGTATCGAAAAGGCATTATTCATGCAATTAACCTGTGAGAGAAAATAAGATTAAACATAAAAAAAACAAACAAAATACAAATAGGATTCGCGTATTAAGAAGGTATCCGAATTGTTTTTAAATTTAGTCAAAAAGTTTTAAATTTCTACATCTATAAAATAAAACTCTGGATATACTCATACAAACACTATAGAGAGAGACATGAAGCATATCTTCCACACCCGCCATGGTGAAATTCTCCCGCATGCACTACTATGACATTAAACTTTACTCACAGAAAAAACACTTAGCACACGTCAAATTACAATAATAAGGCAGTACAATAGTAATAACATACAATACGTACCTCTATAAACACGGCCGCAATCTCAAAACTACATAAATTAATAAAATTTACTCCGCCGTAACAAAAGCACCTTTCCGAACCTGAGAGTCAAACAACCCGGCCATCCATTGTAAAAAATGGCGACGTGCTAGTTATTGGCCCCCTGCGCTCTACCAATGACCTTCTTGACATTTCATTAGCGCGAAATTTAAGATGAGTTTTAAAAGGTGGTTCAACTCTCCCACCTGAGCAAGTCTTCCGGACTTACCCTACTTGTACTGTTCCATGTAAATACGTGGAATAGTACTAGTGCTTTATTATATAATCTTCTCTGCCCTTTTCAGTCTCGTTTTCGTCCCAACCACAGTACAGTGAGCGGATTACTGAATGTCACTGATGGCATACGTCATGCCAAAGATAACAAAAGACTCACTTTGATGGTCTTATGATGCTGCAACAGAGGAGCCATTGAGTAAGTTGGAGCGCCTGCAAAACCTTGCTATCAGCCCCCTTACCACCAACTCTTATTGCATATTGAATCGCAATAAGAGTCGGTGGTAAGGGGCCAGATTTCTTTTTGGTCTCAGAAAATTTGATCATGTGTCTGAATTTCGGACTCAATTGAAGTTCCCTGTTCGACTTCGCAGAATTGTGCACTTGCTATCTTTTTTATACAAATTATTTATAAACCGTAACTCAGAAGAGTTAGGGTTTATAAATAGAAGGTACTGAGAACAGTACCTTCTTTCTCATTTCCCAATATTACCACCTTCAACCCGATCTCATAAAAAACATTGGATTATCTCACTTTTCACTGTTCGTGCAGCGCAAATGTGGAATAAGCTGCCATCGGAGATCAGAGACAGCCTGTCCGTCACATCCTTTTTTTAAAAAAATGGTTATTTGTAAAGTCGGTCGATAATTTTACGTGATAACGTCATAAGAAAACATCAAGTCAAACAAGTCAAGGATCAAGTGGAGGAGAGTTAGATGCGTCACAAGCCGAACTGCCTCTCTATCGCTTGTTCCGCACTCTCGCTAGCACGCTTGGCTCAGGCGGAACGTGACAATGAGTCATGCTTTTTCGTGCGTGCAGCCGGCGTTCATCGATTTAAAAGACGTTATCACGTCAAAAGAGATTAAAACCCCTTTTTCTATCACAAACATTGGAATAATATAATGTATATCTACTTATATGGTTTATATGTACGCATATTATGTATTATGTATTTTAGTTTAGGTTTTTAAATAATATGTATAAAAAAGATAGCAAGTGCACATCTCTGCGAAGTCGAACAGGGAGCCACTTCATTGAGCCCGAAATTCAGATACATGATCAATTTTTCTGAGTCCAAAAACAAATCTGATAGCAAGGTTTTGCATGCGCTCCGGCTTAAGCAATAGCTCTGTCGCGTCAGCATAAGACATCATATGTCATCAGTAACATTCAGTAATCCGCTCACTGTACTGTGGTTGGGACGAAAACCAGACTGAAAAGGGCAGAGAAGATTATATAATAAAGCACTTGTACTGTTTCACGTAAATACGTGGAACAGTACAAGAACTATAATGTTAGACTGCTGAAGTGTCAGCTAGTGACAGCTGAGTGACGCCGTGCGTGCTGGCTATAAAAGGCGTGGAGTGAGCCGGCAGCGGTCATTTGCTTCTCGACTCTCGACCAGTGCGGACCTCCAGTCTGCCCTAATTGCGTCACGTTGATTTATTCTTTATATCTGTTAATTAGTGGCTGGTTTTGTTGTGGTGATATTTTGCTTGATAATTAAATAATTGTTTATATCCTCAGTATGTACTCGTTTTGTTTTTTTTTTAAATAATTTCGGCTCTAAATCCTAAAATCAGAACCGGGATTCTTGCTCATTTGCCCCAAATCAGGTTTTCTACTTACTTACAATAAACCAGCCATTAATTATGCCAAGATCATCATCACGATCGCGTAGTAGTTCGGGTGATGAATCACGACATAGATCTAAACGTAGATCGCGTCGACGACACCGCGATTCTCATTCCTCCCGTCGTCATAAGCATCGTAGTCGTGATAGCTCAGTGAAGCAAGTGTTGAATACGATAATTACGCGTTTGAATGCCGTCGAAGAAAGTACCGCCAGCGTGTCTAATACTCCGCCACCCGCGGATCACTCCAGACGTCGCAGCACACCTCAACGTGACAGTGGTACGCCTTCAGCAGCACAGGTACTTGCAGATGCTCTTATTACTATTGGTCAGATTAAACCACATAATTACTATGTATCGAACTTTGATCCAACAGTTCACGACTTTGAGGTGTGGTGTGACGAAGTAGACCGCGCTAGGTTAGCAAATCGTTGGGAAGATTTAGAATGTCTGTCCAGGGTAGCCAATTGCTTAAAAGGGGATGCTAGAACCTGGTTGAATGAGTGGACAACCAACGACCGTTCGTGGTCTAACTTCAAAAAGGAATTTAAATCACTTTGCCCGCGTAAAATTAACTACGCAGATATCCTTTTTGAAGTTATGAATACGACGTCGGATCAGTTTTCAACATACTCTGAATATGCTCGTCGTTCTTTATTACGATTACGTATAGTTAGAGGTCTGAGTGATGAACTAATGACTCAGATAGTAATACGAGGTATAAACGACGTGCAAATTCGAGCAGCAGCAACCAATGCGGATTTAACTACCGAAACTTTGGTCTCATTTCTTGCCATTTACGTCAAACCCGGTAAAGTAAATCGTGGAGCCCCCACCCGTGTCGGAACTAAACGTAATACTGATAATTCAAAAATCAAATGTTATTCGTGTGATCAGGTAGGGCATACACGTGCTAATTGTCCTAAGAAACAGAAACCATCTGAAAGTCGTTCTAAAATTACATGTTCGTTTTGCAAAAAGATAGGTCATAAAGAAAGCGATTGCTTTGCGAAATCTCGAGCTGATGGCCAAAATAATAACTCACGAAAAGTGAACCTTTGTAAGCAGCTTTCTGATGGTACTCGGAATAATGACATTAGCACAGGGGTGATACAGGGTATACCAGTAGATATCTTAATCGATAGTGGCGCTCTTAACGTATCGTTAATATCATCGAATGCCGTCAAACACTTTTCTTGTTCGCGCAAACCTACTCACTGTGTTCTAAAAGGGATCAGCGACAGCGAGATAGTCGCACGCGAATTAGTTACACTTACAGTTGAGTTTAATGGTATTTCGCTCGAAGTAGATTTTGTTGTAGTACCTTCTTCCTATATGAATACACCAATCATTATAGGAACTGATGTTCTCAATAGAGATGGCGTTACTTTTGTCCGTACGAAAAATACACAATATTTGACACATTCTAGCGGTCGCGTATTGCATGTAAATTCTGTTGAGAATGTTGGACTAAGTAATGTAAATACACCTTTGCAAGGTGATGAGCTTAATACCTTAAAGTGTGTACTAGACCATTTCTCAACATTTTTAATTTCGGGTACCGCTACTACAACAGTAAAAACGGGCAAAATGCACATTACCTTGACAAGTGATATTCCCATAGCCTACCATCCATACCGGTTATCTTATCAGGAAAAATTGAAAGTCAGGGATATAGTAAAGGATTTAATGAACAAGGGCATAGTTAGGGAATCAGAATCCGAATATGCTAGTCCCATCATCCTTGTCAAGAAGAAGGATGGCGCAGACAGGATGTGTGTGGACTTTCGAGCTCTCAACAGAATAACAGTCAAGGATAGATACCCACTTCCTCTGATAGAGGATCACATAGATCGACTTGGGTGCTCGAGATTCTTCACAAGTCTTGACATGGCATCTGGATTCCACCAGATACCCATTGATGACGAGTCAATACACCGAACAGGGTTTGTGACACCCGAAGGGCATTACGAATATCTGAAAATGCCCTTCGGATTATGTAATTCCCCTACGGTGTATCAGAGAATCATCAATAATACCCTTCGAAAGTTTATCGAGTCAGGTAGCGTCCTTGTATATATCGATGATGTACTTCTTATGAGCATGACGGTCGAGGACGGAATTAAATTATTACGCGAAGTCTTAAAAACGCTCACAGAAGCCGGGTTTTCAATTAACCTTCGCAAATGCTCTTTTCTTACTACTACCGTAGATTATCTGGGTCGGATCATAAGTCATGGTCAGGTTAGGCCAAGCTCTCAAAAAATTGAAGCGTTAGCGAACACTCCTGTACCGGGAAATGTTAGACAAGTCAGACAGTTTCTTGGCCTGGCAGGGTATTTCCGTCGTTACATCAAAAATTACGCGACAGAAACTGCAAGTATCTCACGCCTTACAAAGAAAGATGTTAAATTCGAATGGGGACCCGAACAAGAGCAGGTCCGCCAAAATATCATAAAACAATTAACCAGTGAACCGATACTTGCAATTTTTGACCCTTGTTTGGCCACGGAACTGCACACAGACGCAAGTAGCTCTGGCTATGGCGCTGTACTGATGCAAGTGCATAGTGACAGCAACAAAAGAGTGGTAGCCTACTTCAGTAAGGTCACCCAAGGTGCCGAGAGCAGATACCACTCTTATGAGCTGGAGACGTTGGCTGTCGTCAAAGCGTTGCAACATTTTAGGCATTATCTTGTTGGCATCCAATTTAAAATCATAACCGATTGCAACGCTTTGAAGGCTACCGAACGTAAGAAGGATCTGCTCCCGCGTGTTGCACGCTGGTGGATTTATTTACAAGATTTTAATTTCACCATCGAATATAGGAAGGGTACAATGATGGCCCATGCTGATTATTTGAGTCGAAATCCACCAGTGGCGCAAGTAAACCACATAGATAAGCCCCTAAACTGGGCTCAGAGGGCACAGGTTGCCGACACTGAGACCCAAGATTTAGTTAGAAAACTTAACGAGGGTGAGTTAGACTCCCAACGTTATGTATATCGGAACGACTTATTATATTACCGTTACTCACCAATTGGTGAAGAATCGAGACTATTATGTTTTATTCCTAAAGGTCATCGACTTAGCCTATTGCGTCTGTTCCATGATGAACATGGACATATTGGGTCGGATAAAGCACTACATCTCATCCGAAAACATTTTTGGTTTCCGGGCCTTAAGCACTTTGTACAAAAATATATTTCGCATTGTTTAGTCTGCATATCGAAAAAACGGATTCCCAGGGCTCCCCATCAGCCAATAACATCATGGGAAAAACCAGATATTCCCTTCAGCACTGTTCATGTTGATGTACTAGGCCCGTTGCCGATATCTAACGGATTTAAATTTGTATTTGTGCTAGTAGACGCATTTACTAAATATTGCTTACTATATCCTCTATATCAACAAGACGCAAATGAACTCAAGCGAGTGCTAAATAACGCAATATCTTTGTTTGGTGTTCCCAAACTGATTGTGTGTGATCGTGGCCGCATGTTCGAGGCTTCCAGTTTTACCAACTGGATATCTGAGTTGGGTTGTGACCTCCATTACATCACACCTGAGATGCACCACGCTAATGGTCAAGCCGAGCGATATGTGCGCACCGTTTTAAATTTAATTCGAATCGAGACCAACAACAAAAGCACAACTTGGTCAGAAACCTTATGGAAAGCTCAGCTTGTGTTAAATATTACAAAGCAGAAGACGACGCAACTTTCTGCTTTGAACCTGTTAGTGGGCACCGATGCTACAACACCTGTTATACGATCATTAGTTCGAGATGTCGCAATAGAAGATTCGCGTCCCAATCGCGAAGCGTGGCGTGAAATATGTAGAAGCCGAGCGAGTGAGTTATTACGAAGGAATCAAGATAGACAGGATTCCCAGGTAAATCAGCGTCGACATCCTCCCAGGACTTTCAGAGTTGACGAACTAGTGTTCGTCATTAAATATTCCCAGTCAACGGGAAAACTGGACTCTGGGATGAGGGGGCCTTACCGAATAATTAAGGTGCTCCCAAGTGGACGCTATGAGCTCAAGTTATTGAGCGGTGCTCGTGGCAAAACCACGCAAGCGGCGGCGCAATATATGGTGCCGTGGAAAGGAGAATGGTGTCCTGAAAGTTGCGCATCATTCTTCGAAAGTGAGTATGAACTGTTTTAAAGTTTTATTTGACTGTTGCAGCCCTAACACATGTGTGAGAGATCCATCACGTTTAATCTCAATGTGGAGATTGGTCTGCGAGATGGAAGTTTGTACCAAACGGTACGAAGGCTGCGTGCGGTCAACGTTCGAACAAAGCGGAATACTGCCTCTGTTCATCGAGCACGTTATATCGGACAATGCGTAACACTGCCTCTGTCCGTGGGCAATGCGTAATACTGCCTCTGCCCGGCGGACAATGCGAAACACTGCCTCTGTCCGGTGGGCAATGCGAAACACTGCCTCTGCCCAATGGACAATGCGTTAACATTGCCTCTGTCCAGTAAACACATGTGTGGGGAGGGGCTTCGAAACCATGGTCGTTAGATATCCAGTGAAAAGATGGTCTGAGTGATTGAGGACGTATGTCTATTTTTGACTGTCGGTAGCGAATAATAGGCATACAAATAGATAAGTGTGTATCACTGAAAGAGGGCCTTGAAAGTGTGACGAATGTAAGAATAGGCATAAAGAGACCCATAACTTGTTGCTTATGTCTTACGTATTTACAGACCCCGAGAATGAAGACGATGTTGAAGAGCCTGGGCCCTCTTCCGCTCAACCTGCAGGGCATCCCAGCGAGCGTGTGGCTGCCGAGGTGCCCGAGGACGGCGCACAGTCAGGAGAGGCCGTGTTAGACTGCTGAAGTGTCAGCTAGTGACAGCTGAGTGACGCCGTGCGTGCTGGCTATAAAAGGCGTGGAGTGAGCCGGCAGCGGTCATTTGCTTCTCGACTCTCGACCAGTGCGGACCTCCAGTCTGCCCTAATTGCGTCACGTTGATTTATTCTTTATATCTGTTAATTAGTGGCTGGTTTTGTTGTGGTGATATTTTGCTTGATAATTAAATAATTGTTTATATCCTCAGTATGTACTCGTTTTGTTTTTTTTTTAAATAATTTCGGCTCTAAATCCTAAAAATAAAGTAACACTAGCGGCCCGGTACGTGCTTCGCTACGTATAAAGTGAAATAATAAAAAAAATTAATTGGAACACCAAATTCATTTATTCAAATAAAAAAATATTTTATTAATTGCTAGCTATTTTAAAACTTAATCCAAAACATTTGGATAAACAATATTTTTTGTTTTTCCATTTTGAGCATGAATAAACAAACGGGGGTACCGACTCTGGAACAGGCAACATAAAGTCGAAGCACGTCCAAAATGAAATGAACGCATGAATGACATAACAACATGTACTGTCAACACTGAAAAAAGTTTCAATTTGACAGCACAATCCCCATCTGAAAAAAAGTTTCAATTTGACTGCAAAATCCCCATTAACAAAAAAATGATCCGCCATTTATTGAATTCAATTGTTAGAAAAAATGTGATAAATGAACCGCTCCACCGATTTTGTGCAAACTTCACCTAAACCATCTACTAAATAGTCCGAATAAACCCTAAAAATTTGGTTTGGATAGGTGAGCCCGTTCTTGAGTTATAAAATTACAACGAAAAGTGGCATTGATTTTTATATATATAGATTATGAAAATACGAATATCATTGTGCTACTCTTATCTTTCATAATTATGTAATTAGTACGTATTGATTTATTTTTTTAATATTACTGTGGATGGGACGAAACCCACACTGAAAGTGGCTGAGCAGATTATTGCTAGATAAATACTCAATAAGTTGATTATATACCAGACTTTTCGATACTTTAAAGTAATGAAAGTATTGGAAGGATAGAAATTAGGCGGTACTGGGTAAAAGTTACCGGATTCGGTATTTTAGGAAAGGGGATAACGTGAGCCAGCTTCCGTGCTGACAGAATGTTTAGTATATGCGTAACCACTGGAGTAACACAGTTCAGAATTGGGAGCAACATGTCATGACTCACATCATCACTACCAACAGCATTTGTAGAAATAGATAAAATGTTTTTTTGACTTCCTCTTCTGTGATTTTGCGGAATAAAAAAGGGTCACAACTGAGTGCTGCTGCCGGCTAGGAAAGAGGAGACAGGGTAGAAGTCTTTTTCCTTTCGCTTTTTAAATTACAAAAATATACCTAATCTCATTTTATTCAAACAGCCTTTGCGACAGCTGTTTTATTTCTTGTTCGTCAATGAGCAGTAAAAATTACATACTGTTATTGATGAGTACTGTTATCTCTTTTTAGATCAATAGAATCTTCACTACATAGTATAAAACAAAGTCGCTTTCTCTGTCCCTATGTCCCTTTGTATGCTTAAATCTTTGAAACTACGCGACGGATTATGATGCGGTTTTTTTTAATAGATAGAGTGATTCAACTGGAAAGTTTATATGTATAATATATGCATAACATAGTAGAAAAACACTGATAATTTAGAGGTTTCTAATGTGATGTCGTAAATAAACACATTTTTTTGTTCTTTCATTGCAAACGCTGGCTGAACCCAACGAGATAGATCAAAATAATGTAGTACAGTATTGTTCACCTTAAAATGGTCTACAAAAAAGTTCGCGATGGTATATGTCTATCTCTTAGTGGTAACACACAATAACCGTTATTTTATCCTTTGCTTTTTACAAGAAATAATGCCTTATTTACGAAGCGATTTTAAGCAATACAGAATTAATCCTTATCCAATTAAGTACCTTAAATACATTGCGCATTTAATATAGATCAATATGGCCCTTCACAGCATGTAATTTAAATGAATAGTTTAGAAGATATTACACATTTAAAATGCAGGGACATAACGGCTGTGGCGGTACCGGCCGCGGAGCCGGCGGCGTGTGCCTATAACTGGGGAAGGACTGGATAGGACAAAGCGCAAAGACCTTCTGTAGTACATTTAGTATCAGCATTGCACCCGTGCGAAGCCGGGGCGGGTCGCTAGTATGGTATAAGAATGGTTTATATAGACGACTCATGCTTCTAAAGCCAGCTAAATCGTGGATCGCCAATGCTAAAAGTAGCATGTTTGCTTTGGCCTGAAGGCCATATTATATAAATATTCCTGGAGTAATTACACACTGCCATCTAGTCCCAAACTAAGCAAAGCTTGTACTATAGGTGCTAGATAACTGATAACATACTTAAATACATTTTTTTTGTGAATGCATACATATAATACATAGAAAACACCCAGACCAAGACAAAAGGAAATGTTTATGCACACAAATATTTGTCTTGTGCGGGGATCGAACCCGCGACCCCGGAGTCAAAGGGGACATTGCTACCCATTCGACCACCGAGCTCGTCAAATTTTAATAGATCTAAGAATGTATCAATGAATATTTTCCTATTCCACCCAGTAAAACAAGAGACTTACAACAATTGTGAGGACCGCTCCGAAACTGCCCCTGGACTGGATCATCCCCATCCTTATAAAACAGAACCTTTCCTAAAGATTAAACATTATGATATCTGTTCACGGCGATTTAACGTAGAATTACAACCGGACCAATAAAAACGCAATACAGTAAATGCGAAATAAAATACGAACCACTGACTATAGCTCGTATAACAATATTTATGCAAAATATCAACGGTTAGTAATGGCAACACAAAATAAAACGCATTGGACAGTTGTAAGCTTAGAGTAAGTACGATTAGATTATAAATATATAAATAAGTAAATAGAATATTTCCTTAAGTCTATACAGGAATTGCAGACATAATTATTTTCTAATCACCTATGTGTATGTATGTGTATATATATACGTATGTGTATGTATGTAAATATGTATAATAGGTAGGGGAAAAAGTCTTTTCGCATTTTAGTATGTTTGAACTTGTAATAAAATCTCTTTGGTTATACCATTTGTATCTTTCAGGTTTTGATATCTTTAAAAAGTTTAAATTTTAAAAAAGATAATTCCAAATTCAAATTAGGTAAATGTGTGATTTTCATTTGTTTTTTTTACTGTCAAGATGAGTGAATCTAATGAAGAAATTCGATACATTTTAAAATTTTACTACAAAAAAAGTAAAAATGCAACGCAAGCTGCGAAAAAAATTTGTGACGTTTATGGATCTAGTGCAGTGTTTGTGAGAGTAGCACAAATTTGGTTTAAGCGTTTTCAATCCGGAAATTTTGATGTCAAAGATGCACGTCGCTCTGGTCGCCCTGTTACGGATAAAATGGATGCCATTTTTGAAAAAGTGGAGCAAGATCAGCATATCAGTAGTTACGACGTAGCTGAAGAATTAGGAATTGACCACAAAACAGTTTTGGCGCATTTGAAAAAAGCTGGGTACACTAAAAAGCTCGATATTTGGGTGCCTCACGATCTCACTGAAAGAAACTTAATGAACCGTGTACTCATTTGCGATCCTTTACTACGACGTAATGAAAGCGAACCGTTTTTGAAGAAGCTTATAACTGGTGATGAAAAGTGGATCACGTACGACAAGAACGTGCGAAAAAGGTCGTGGTCAAAGGCCGGTCAGGCTTCACAGACTCTGGCAAAACCCGGGTTAACCCGCAATAAGGTGATGCTGTGTGTATGGTGGGATTGGAAGGGCATTATTCATTATGAGCTGTTACCGCCAGGCAGGACTATCGATTCTGAACTCTACTGTGAACAACTGATGAGATTAAAGCGAAAACTTGAGAGAAAGCGGCCGGAATTAATTAACAGAAGGGGTGTGATTTTTCATCATGATAACGCTAGACCTCACACATCTTTAGCCACTCAGCAAAAGTTAAGAGAGTTTGACTGGAAGGAGTTAATGCATCCGCCGTATAGTCCTGACCTTGCACCTTCTGATTTCCACCTGTTTCGGTCTCTTCAGAATTCTTTAGGCAATGTCAGGTTAACATCACGAGAAGACTGCCAAAACCACTTGTCGTGGTTTTTTGAACAGAAGTCCCAAAATTTCTATAGTAATGGGATCATGTCTCTACCTACAAGATGGCAAAAAGTTATCGAACAAAATGGCACCTACATACTTTAGTTAAATGTAAATAAACTTTAGTAAAAAATGTTTTGAATTTTCATATAAAATACGAAAAGACTTTTTCCCCAACCTAATATATAAATGTAGAAATATTTAATTAATATGTTTTTTTATACTATACCTAAATTAACATTATAATTTTCAATTATTCCCTCCCTGTGCACCTGCCATGTCTTATCTCTGCATCACCCGTAGGTTGACTGGTAGAGAATGCTTGTATAGCATTAAGTCCGCCTGTGTACAACTTTGTGCATGAAGTTTAAATAAATAAATATTTCTGGACACTTTACACAGCGCCATCTAATCCCAAATTAAACACAAAGCTTGTGTTATGG
Source organism: Hypsopygia costalis (assembly GCA_937001555.2). Taxonomy (NCBI): domain Eukaryota; kingdom Metazoa; phylum Arthropoda; class Insecta; order Lepidoptera; family Pyralidae; genus Hypsopygia; species Hypsopygia costalis. Next base: position 20,336,717 of record OW443338.2, on the reverse strand, counting down.
GTACTAGACAACTGATAGATGTACTTAGATACATTTTTTTTTTGTAAATACATACTTATAATACATAGAAAACACCCAGACCAAGACAAACATCCATGTTCATGCACACAAATGTTTGTCTTGTGCGGGAATCAAATCCGCTACCTCGGAGTCAAAGTGGCCATTGCTAACTATTCGACCACCGAGCTCGTCATAATAATAAACCAATTCCTTAGAGGACGACCTCGGTGGCTGAATGGCTAACCATGTCCACTTTGACTCCGGGGGTCGCGGGTTCGATCCTCGCACAAGACATTGCTCATCAATAATAATTTGTGTGCATGAACATGTCTGTTTGTCTTTGGCTGGGTGTTTTCTATCTATTATATGTATGTATTTACAAAAAAAAATATTTCAATATAGTCCGCACGTGGTGCGGTGCACCCTACTGACTGACAAACGAGACTCTTGCGAAAGAAGAGGTAGGGCATAGCATATTTTTTAAGCTGAACAACTGTAGAAGTACCTCCACCTCACAGAATACCGCAGCCAAATAACAATTCCCTTGAGGGTTGTTGTGTTCCTGTGAGTGAGTGAGGTCATCAGAAAGAAAGGAAGGAAGAAGTATAAGCTGGCAACGGATCGGCTACCCCTTTGTATTGCTGATCTCTATGGGCGTTGGTGATTGCTTTCCATCAGGTCGCTCACATGCTCGTTTGCACCCCACTCATAGAAAAAAAAACGCACACGCATTTATTTTATTTATTTATATTTTATTGCAAGCTTAGGGCAAGTAGAAAATAAACAAATTCCTCAGATTATCTCCTTGGGGAAATAAATTATTAGATATTATACAAGAGAATAAAATAGAATAAAACATAATTGGGTACCAATTATTATCTAATACCCTTCCTGATACCATAATTTTATGTAATATTTTTTTATTAAGTGCTGAAGTGCTAGTACTGAGTACTGAGGAGTACGTTGGTGTCGTTGCGCGTATTAATCTAAATGATACGCAGGCTAAGCAACGTCGACCCTGTCCTGTCTATGGATGGGTTTTTATTTGGCAAGGAAATAAAATTTTAAAGATACATTTTATTTATATATACTACGTCGGGTAGCAGACAAGTATACGGTCTGACTGTTGTGAAGCGGTTACCGTAGCCACATTAACACTCGCAACATAAAATATCGCTCGCGCTGCCAACGCGGCATCCCCTTCCTTTCTGGTGACCTCACTCATGCGCAGGAACACAACAACTATAAAGGGAATTGTTATTTGGCTGCGATATTCTGTGAGGTGGAGGTACATTCCCAGTCGGGTAGCTTACAATTACACTCCCTACCTCTCTTTTCGCCAGAGCTTCTTTTGTCAGTCAGCAGGGTGTAAAGCGTGCAGGTAAAGTTGGCTTTGGTTCAAAGATGTTGATGAACCACACCCCAAAACATATATATAAAATACATTTTAATAATATTTAAAATTTATTTAAAGTATATATGGATGACCAAGATTCGATCGGCGTCGTTTTTTAAGAGAAAAAGATTTTTTCCAAAATAAGTGTTAGCTAGATCATTTTCTCGTCTCGTGAACCACTATAATATATTTTTTTATACTACGTCGGGTGGCAGACAAGTATACGACCCGCCTAATGTAAAGTTTCAGTAGCCATATAAACGCTCGTAACGTGAAATATCGCTTGTGCTCTGCCACCCCCGGTGCTGATGAAGCAACTTCTTCCTTCCCGGTGACCAGCTCTCGCAGCACTCGCAGGAGCACAAGAACCCTCAAGCGAATTATTATTTAGCTGCCGTATTCTGTGAGGTAGAGGTACTTTCCCAGTCGGGCAGCTTGAAAATACGCTGCCCTCGCTTGTCGGCACGGTGCACCACGTGCAGGTGAGTTTGACTTTGGCTCTAAAGATCGTGGAGAGCACGTTACACACCAAAATTATAAATTTAATCGAAATCGTTAGAGCATTTGTGAATATTATGTTTATATAATTATCAACGTTGTTTGGAATGGAAATAGCGAGGATTTATGGTCAAACACCCCCTTGGGGGGAGGGGGAGGGGGAGGTGGGGAGTAGGGTTGCCACCCGTACTTTATAATATATTATTGTACTCTATACTTTATGAGAATAATAAAATACAAGAAAATACTTTATTTCGCATGATTTAATTTCTTTGAGATTTTGAAAAGTCTTATGGCGAGAAGAAAGAAACGGAGTATCTCTAAATTTGTTAAGAAATTAATTTACTTTAATTTAAATATAGACTGTAAAGATATTGTGCCTAGTAGAGATACAAATATGATACAAACTGCAAAAAGCAATCAAATTATGTTTTTAAACATAATACATAATATTGAAAAATAAATTGTACGTTATTTTGATACTATGTACTTTTTTTTCTTACCTATAATAACCAATGTACTTTAATTGCAAACAAAAAAGGTGGCAACCCTAGGAGGGAGATACAGTCGAGCTCGTGCTCGACTATGAAGTGAAGAGCTCCCAGATCGTCATTTGGCTGCTGTTTCGGTGAGGATGAGGAATTTTTTGGATGTTAATTTTGCTAGTTCTAATAGGTATCAATGATCGAAGCATACAGGTAGCTATAGTGATGTAACGAATATTCGTATTCGCATTCGCATTCGCATTCGCGAATATTCGCATATTTCTCGCCATTCGCATTCGCATTCGCAATTTTATGCGAATGTTTTGCGAATATGAACGTTCTAAAAATAATTTAGATTTTCAATTACAAAAAGGTAAATTAAATAGAGAAATAAGTAGGTATCGACTTCATATATATTTATTTCAAAACCTTATCTTCTGTTAGGATTTTTTGTTAACTAAACAATAAACATCACTCGCAAATAAAACAGCAATCGGCCTTCTTCGGATCGGCTCGACAAAGCTCGGAAGTAGATGCAAATAATTATAAATGTGTGCGTGTAACTCGCGCGCCAGCGCGCGCCAACTAAGCTGTCAAAATAAAGCCATAAACAAATGGCGCCAAATACAAAAGTCAATATTCGTATTCGCATTCGCGAATATCGACGGCAGATATTCGCATTCGCGAATGTCTAGAAATTGACATTCGTTACATCACCAGTAGCTATTATGATGTAGGCAGCACCAAAGTTATTGAATATTATCACAGTATAAGTAATAGTACTACGTACAGTATCGCCACTCCCGCCGCTCTCTCGTGTCGACCTCACCTCCCCTCTGAGTCGAATCTGGAACAGTTTGTATGGTGCCGCGCGCACACACGCTCATTTATGCGCTGCACGGATGCTATTGTTTATGTAGTAGGTCCTTCACAAGAACCTTCTCCTGGCAATAACAAAAAGACAACGAAAAAAGATTCAGTGAAATCGGCCCAGCCGTTCACACGTGATGCCATGACATGAAATAGGGATTAAATTTTATATATTATTATACAGATTCTCATCGAATACGCGCGTTCAAGCTAGTGCATTATAAGTCTACGAGAAAATGACATCCACAGTCATCAGTGTATTAGACTTCGAACCCACTAAAAAGCATGACAAAACGTGTAAGTATCTAAACTAGAAGTAATCCACAGCTGAGCACCGGAAATAAATAGGGATCTTTTCCCCTGTCACTAATCAATGCCGTGAACAGGCTCGGAATGGGATTAGCAAGTTTAGGAAAAGGTCAATTCTGCACACTACTCTTGATTAGGTTCGTAAGGGTCAGTCTATTACTGAGCGACAGCAGCTGAATCCAAAAATCGAAGAGATAAAGCTAGCCATTAACGAATGTAATAATTTTAACAAAAAAAACCAGCCAAGTGCGTGTCGGACTCGCGCACGAAGGGTACCGTACCATTATCTATAAAAACGGCAAAAAAATCACGTTTGTTGTATGGGATGCCCCTTAAATAATTATTTTATTTTGTTTTTTACTATTCGTTGTTATAGTGGCAACAGAAATATATCATCTGTGAAAATTTCAACTGTCTAACTATCACGGTTCATGAGATACAGCCTGGTGACAGACGGACGGGCGGACGGACGGACAGCGGAGCGTTAGTAATAGGGTCCGTTTTACCCTTTGGGTACGGAACCCTAAAAAACCGACTCCAATCATTACTCTACATTTATGTATGTAGATACAGGCTGATGATGATGATGAAAAAAATATGGGACCAATCTGCAGTATACTCTTTCAAATAAAAAAAGTTTTTATCAAATCGGTTTATAAATCACGGTGTAATTAAGTAACAAACATTAAAAAAAATACAGCCGAATTGAGAACCTCCTTTTTTGGAGTCGGTTAAAAATAGAATATTATTTTGACTCATTACTTGGCCTCGTAACCTCAGTCGACGGAGCTCGTCTGGAGTTCCGTGGACTGCAATCTTACACAGTACGCATTAACCTACATTCAACCGACGTTGAGATACGGGTCTCCATTGAATTGAAGGTGTTTAGAGCATACTCCACCACGCTGGTCAACTGCGGGTTGGCGGAGGTTAGTGTTTCATCTAACGATAACAGCCGGGACTTATCTATCTATCGGCTTATCGTGCCCTCCGAAGTACGGAGGAACTCGAGATAAATAAACCCATCCATGGACTGGCTACGGCCGATGTTGCTTAACTTGCGTGTTCGATTAGACTGGCACACAATGACGCCATCGAGCTCCTCTCATCATACTAATACTAATCATAAAGAAAGTGTGTCTGTTTCACGACTAAACGGCTTTTTGGGTTGTAGTGGTTCATCAATATCTTTGAACCGAAACCAACTTCACCTGCACGCGGTGCACCCTGCTGACTGACAAACGAAGATCTGGCGAAAAGAGAGATAGGGAGCGTAATTGAAGCTACCCGACTGGGGAATCTACCTCCACCTCACAGAATACCGCAGCCAAATAACAATTCTCTTGAGGGTTGTTGTCTTCCTGCGAGTGAGTGAGGTCACCAGAAAGGTAGGAAGAAGATGCTGATGAAGAGGCAGCGGGGGTGGTGGCGCGCTAGCGATATTTTTTATTGCGAGCGTTAATATGGCTACGGTAACCGCTTTACATCAGGGCGCCGTATGCTTGTCTGCCACCCGACGTAGTATAAAAAAAAAGTATTTGGAAAGGACAGATTTCATCCCGAGGAAGAACATAGACTTTTGGATAGCCAAATAGTCAAATGTTATGATCTAATCGGCCATATAAAATGGTGGCATTTCATGAAATGGACGAACGTTTCATGATGTAATCAATTTTACGATCTGGCCACCACTTGTTCTGTTAAAAGCAGATCATGCTTGACTGTCACAAGCGATTGTAACTCTTAATACGTACGGCACAAGAACGGTACGAAGACTGTAGGGTCAAGGTTGAAGTGTCGTGAGCTGTACCACACACTGGACGCTGCATATAAACGTCGCATCATTAATTAATAACTATATAAACATTGACGTCAGAGTGCTTCGTGCGAGTTTTTTGGTAAAATTCGAACGTGTTAACGTTTACAAGCCGACCAAGTTGAGAAAAGATTTCAGATTGTGAATTTACCAGACGCATGTTACATATCAAAATTAGCCGGGTTGCTCACTTTAAAATGTGAGCAAGTTAGCCACATAGTTTTGATATGTAACACGCGTCTTATAAAATCACAAGATGTGAGTTCTTCTCTATTTGGTCGGTTTGTTTACGTTGACATAATGGAATGCGAACTAAAACTAAACCAGATTCGTCTCAAAGGGGACGTGAGGCATAGTAAAATAAAGTTGTTTTTTTTTTTATAAATAAAAACCGACTTCGTTTGTCGAGCGTAGCTTATTGGTGGAATACCCCGGGCGGGAGACGCTAGTTTCCTTCTTTCGGCAGAAAAGTTATTGCGTCACACAAGATTCCTTTGGACGATATCCAGCGCAGAGCAATAGAGTGGCGCAATTCTATTCTGCCGGCAACCACAGGGCAAATTTATGGGTTTCCCTCGATTTTTCTGGGATCCCATCAACAGACCCTGACTTGGTAAATATGGAACAACCTCGCAATTGACGTGAGGTCGATACCAAAGACCAGGGAGTGTTTATAGTCCATGCTTTACGTAGTATCCCAGATTACTTAATAGTTAGTACTGTAGCTTTACCCTTCTACAGCGATGTCCAAAAAGCTTTACCTTTCGACTGTCAAGTAAAACGATTTTTTTTTATACAACTTGGATGACTAACAAGAGTGCTGCTGATGGTAAGCAATCATCGCCGCCTATGGCCATATCTCATAGAACATATTTGTTCATTGTGTGATGATAGGCAATGGAAATCAACAAAATGTCCATAGATTTATTCAGCCCTAGTATAAAATGCAAGCTGTCAAGATACGATCTAAAAGGGTTGCATTGCATACATATTTATCACGTATCTCTTTCTACCACACAATGACACCGGTAGTGACATCTCACTCACATAAACGTTTGTCCCCTCTTTCTTTCTACATATATTAACTTTATGATCGAACCTGTGCATTGTGAAGCAAAAGTGTTTTTCGCAATCTGAATTACCTACTGTTTCATCTACGTTAGCTCGATTTTCAGCTCCAAGCGCAATGGACGTCGCTCCAGCGATGTCCTCCAGGACTGGACTGTTTCTTGTGTTTGTAATTCAACGTAAAGGACAATTCAATTCATAATGTTATACTATGGCACTTGTACTGTTCCACGTAATTGCATTTATTTTTACCGACAGGTTTCGCCGCTAAGGCATTATAAAGGTAAGTAGATTGTGTTTGTGTTTCTAGTAGAAGAAGTTGTGTTCTAAGTAGAAACACAAACACCATCTGCTTACCTTGATAATGCCTCAGCGGCGAAACCGGTTACATTACGATAATAATGTTCCACCAACTGCCAATAATCAACAGTATCAACTTTTTTGACAATTCAATCGTAAAAGACAAGTTTTGTATAAATGTTGCAAATCTTTAAAAAAAAGTACGCGACCGGTCCGTTTAGGAAAGGGTCGCTAGGATTAAGGCACAGAATAATATTTAAGGGCCGGATAAGCCAAGCCAATGTAGATTTAGAATAGAATTAAGCGTATAGTCGTAACCATTTTTTTCTCATTGATAATTTGTAATTGATAATTTATCTTGTTATATTGTTATAATAATAGCTTTTGCCACATCGAAGTTATTTTTTTTTTTTAAATACTTCATAAGACTTCTATAAAAACACTTCAAAGATAGGTCTAATAAGTAGTAAAAGTTTTTTTGACCAAGAGCTTTTCTGCCACAGTATATTAGAACCTAAGTGGTCCAGAGAAGTTCCTTGACGCAACAAGTCAAGCTGTGGAATGAGTCTATCGAGGTCTTCCCAGGAGACTACAGCATCGGGTTCTTTAAAAAAGGTCGTGAAGAGGTTTTTACTGGATTGCGTTGCAGGCGTGCACAAGTCGCTGTGACCGATTTTTAAGAGGCCGGAGCGCCGTATGCTCGTTTGCCATCTCATTGATTTAAAAAAAACCATTGCAACTACGCGATTTGTAAAAAGTTATTTTATCTACATTTATATCGGATGCTGTGTATTTTTTTTATAATAGAGGTGAGTTTTTCACCATGTGTGCCACCTAATGGAAATCAATCATCACAGCCCACAGACATCACCAACACCAGAAGATCAGTGCCAGCCATTTTAGGAAATATAAGGAATCTAGGAGCCCAACAAAATAATATTGAGTAACCATCAAAATATTTTTTTTTAATTTGCTTAATTTTTCAGACATTTTTTACTAATTTACCATTCGACTCACCTCGCTTCCCACGCGCCCTCTTAATAAGATAAAACGTACTTCATACATAAGTACCGTCGGCGACGTGTACCGAGTTTCATTGAATACTCGCCTTTCAAATTACAGTCCTATTCAGTAACATGAGAAAACTTACGTTGAAACTTGCGAAATACTACAAGACTAAAGTAGCGGCCAGAATTCCAGTCTAAGTAAATAAGTAATACGTACTACAAGAAGATCTTCAGAAAATTTACTTTAAAGAGACTCCAATCTCACTGGACCTTATATGAAAATGTCTTTCTACGGTTCCACACCTCGAGCACAAAAAGGCACTTTTAAAGTCAATTCCCACTAGAGATGGGCAAAATGCCGGGCAAAATGCATTTACGATAAATGCCCAAAAAGTACTTATAAATTCCCTATTTATGTCCAAAACTAGGCATATAATGGGCATTTATATGTACTTACTGGGCACTTATCGTACATGTCTGGCATTTTGCTCATCTCTAATTCCCACTCATTCACCATACATAGCAGCGCCCGGCAGTAGCTTGAACACTTATTACAAACAATTTTGAATCTTATCTATGTGAATAAAAGGATCATAGTCATTTGAAGACAAAGGAAGGACTAGTCACGAGTCGTCTAGCGTTCCATAGCTCTTGCGGCCGCTGACGGCCGCTGCCCTTTCTTTATGAATTGCTAATGGCTCAATTTAATTTTGACGTGACAACGTCTTATAAATTGGTTAGCCGGGTGACACTTCAAGAAACTGGGTCACGTTATGCGCTTACAATGAGAGTGAGTGAAAGGCGCGTGCCTTTCACTCGCTCTCATTGTAAGCGTGTCGTGGACGCGTGTCCCTTCTAAGAGCGAGAGAGACAGACATAAAAAGTGAAAGGCATGCGTCCCTTCCACTCGAAAACATTTTACCACTCAAAGTCGTTGTCACGTAAAACTTTCGCCCGTATACCGACTTTACAGGCAACCAATTTTTTATTGTAAAAGTGTAATAGATGACGCCCATCGTCCTCTCTAATACACTTCAGACAATGACAAAAACAAATTCAAGATGGCGGATTTCAAAATGGCGGCCTATAATAAAATTGCTCCAATCCCTCTGAAATTTGGTAACTGGAATATTTGAGGTAAAAAAAAATTACCGACATTTTTCAAGGTGGCCGCCCTAAAACGTAATTTAACATTTTTTAGATGGCTTATTTCGGAAATACCATATACCACATATACACACTGCGGCAGATTATACAGAAGACCGAATAATATAATTGGTCATTATGCTTGGCGTTTGTGAACTATGAAAAACCGTGTGATTCGATCGAAACTTGGACTCTCCAAAGCTGCCGTATTGACAACCGGAGTTCACACATGCATCGGAGTTTTGAAGTACTTGTGTTGAGATGGTAATCGGCTTCAGCTTCTACGATAGGGCCTCTGTTCTTGCTATGGAAACTAGATCCAATACTCCATACAAATGTCACGTCGTCGTTAACAACATCAGTGTTGCCAACTATGGACTTGAAAATAGAGATATGAGATGTAAAAAATCACTTTTTCCTTAAAAATCAGCTTATTAAAATATTATCTAAAATCATAAATAAATTATCGTCACATCTATATATATAAAAGAGTAATTCACTCACTCATCACGAAATCTCAGAAACTACAAGTGCTAGGAGTGTCAAATTTTTCAAGGGGGTTCCTTTTAGGACGTAGGTGCTCACTAAGACGGGAATTTGGAAAATTCAACCCCTAAGGGGGTGAAACGGGGGTCCAAAGTTTGTATGGGGAACCAAGATTAGTTGGACTATTTTATACGAAACTTTACATGAGCACTTCTGTAGATAAATGAGTAAACACGTGTTTCAGGATTTTTCAAAATTCAACCCCTAAAGGGGTGAAAGGAGGTGCAAACGTCTGAAAATCGTTATGGATATTGTTGTTATGGTTTATCGGGTCTCTGATTCCGAAAACAACAGCTATTTTATAATCTAACATAAACGACGTGACACAAGAGCACTCCTGTGGGGGTGCGATGGGGTTGAAATGTCATAATATCAATATGGGTGTTGATTCTATGGTTTTCTGAGACGTCAATTACGAAAATGGCATCGATTTGAAATCGTTTGAAAACGTTGACACGAAATTTCCATCTCGGTATAAAAATCCAAGATTTGGAACACCCTGATGCAGAACCATAAAGGTTCAGCTAAACTATAAGAAATATAAAAATGACGCCTTAGCAAAAGTTGTTCAGCCTGATGAGTATTTTTAATTGAGGTATAAAAATCCAATATTTGGAACACCTGATGCAGATCCATAATGGTTCAGCTAAACTATAAGAAATATAAAAATGACGCCTTAGCAAAAGTTGTTCAGCCTGATGAGTATTTATTGTTGAGGTATAAAAATCCAAGATTTAGAACACCTGATGCAGATCTATAATGGTTCCGGTAAACTATAAGAAATATAAAATTGACGCCTTAGCAAAAGTTGTTCAACTTGATCAGCATTTTTTGTTGAGGTATAAAAATCCAAGATTTGGAACACCTGATGCAGAACCATAAAGGTTCAGCTAAACTATAAGAAATATAAAAATGACGCCTTAGCAAAAGTTGTTCAGCCTGATGAGTATATTTTGTTGAGGTATAAAAATCCAAGATTTGGAACACGTGATGCAAAATCATAATGGTTCAGCTAAACTATAAAAAATATAAAAATGACGCCTTAGCAAAAGTTGTTCAGCCTGATGAGCATTATTTGGTGAGGTATATAAATCCATGATTTGGAACACCTGATGCAGGACCATAATGGTTACGGTAAACTATAAGAAATATAAAAATGATGCCTTAGCAAAAGTTGTTCAGCCTGATGAGTATTTTTTATTGAGTTACAAAACTCCAATATTTGGAACACCTGATGCAGAAAAAAGCTAAATTTATTTGCATAAACAACATGGTGTATACAATAAATTATAGTTATAGTATAGTTAACAAAATAACTAAAAACACGCTATAATAGCAAATAGAACTAAAAAAGCTACTTAAAAAAACAATAAATAGTTTAACAAAATATTGATTGTATTGTAAAAAAATAACCGCGCAGTGCTACTTTTATGCTTACCTGCTACAAGTTAGACGCAATCATTTTATTTATTTACAAAGGTAACGTGGTCTATTTAATCAGTTTATTACAGACGTGTACGGTAAAATTGAAATGGAACGATTGGTATTGAACAGATCGCACAAACCAGAAGAATGCGTGCATTTGTGGGACGCTAAGTAGCAAGATTTTGTGATGCAAAGTCTTTTAAACAACGAGGGGAAACTGTTTTGCTTAGATGCTTCAGGAAGGACTGGAAAAACATACCTGACGAGAGCAATCATCGCTGAAATCAGGCGCCAAAATAATATCTCACAGCAGCATCGCCAGGTATTGCAGCCATATATTACTTCTAGGCGGAATGACGCAAATACAATGTTCAATATTATACTCGATTTATACAGAACGGAAACACCTACATGCTTTGTGACACGAAACTGTGACAAAGCGAAAATGTTTCAGGATTGCTGTCTAATCGTTTCAGATGAATGCGAAATGGCCAACAATAAGGCAGTAGAAGCTGTAGATAGAACTTTACGTGCCCAAGAGTTTTCAAAAATATTAATAAAATTTGGGGAAGATCTCCTTCCTGAAGTAAAGTCAATGTTTAGCAGCGTATTATGTATAATTGAAGCCGAGATTCTCACTGGGAGTGGTACCTATGAAACTGAATAATAAGAAAGGTTCTTCTGGAGAGAAAAGACATAAAAATTGCGAGGAAAAGAAAACAACACTTTCTAGCCGTGCGAAGCCGGGGCGGGCAGCTAGTCTTGATATAAATGTATATTGAATAGTTATATCCCGTTATCTAGTATTATAGGGTGTAAATGGCTTGACAATCATCTTTGTGCCAAAGCCAATGTTACCTGCACGCGTTGCACCATGCTGACTAAGTCTCTGGGGAAAGAGAGCTAGGACGAGCGTAATTGTAAGCTGGCCCCCGCTGTGGTAGTACCCCACGGAAAACGCATCAGGCAGAAGTTGCTGCGTTGGCAGCTGGGGTGTCGGCGCGACGATGTGTCATTGCGAGCGTTTATATGGCTATGGTAACCGTTCTACGTCAGGCGGGCCGTATGCTATCTGCAAGTCGGTCGTCGTATAAAAAAATACCAGAAATAAGTACCTACCTATATTATTTTCTCCTTCATGTGGAGGAGAACTAAATTTATTTCAACGCACCACTGTTCACACGCAATAGACATTCTGTTCGCAAGGGCGCACAACAATACGGTACATATTGTATGACGTAGCATGGTATCATATTGTCACCTGTTTCCAAATTATCTTTCGGCAACATTATCTAGTCTTGTTATTGACTCGTCGTTGTGTCCTAAATTCCTAATCCTAACCTAACTGATAGAAAAAAAATGGTACTGTAGTTTGGCATTTTGAGTCTATATTGCGGGGTTTATTCTTACTCGACAATGTTTAGCTGACAAAATATTTGTACAATTTCGCCATTATACGACTCGATTCTTTTTTCATATTTTGACATAGAGGTGAATAAAATTTAAGAAAGAACTAAGGATCTAAATAATTTTTTTTAGAGTGGATGAATTGTAAAATGAGCCAAATTTTACTCTAAAAGAGCCAAATTGGCAACACTGAACTAAGTATAATAAACAAGTTTGTGCACATCTTGAATAAGCGTTTTTGGAGACTACAGCATGGAGTTCTTCAAGAAGGGCGTAAAGAGGTTTTTACAGGGTCGGCAACGCGCATGTGATGCCTCTGGTGTTACATGCGTCCATTATAAACTATTACGGTAACTGCTTTTCATCAGGCGGACCGTATGCTTGTTTGTCACCTTAGTGGTATAAAAAAAGCGTGTGTGCGTGCGGTGCCGTACAAACTGTTCCAGATTCGTCTCAGAGGGGAGGCGATGCCAGTACGATAAACCAGGGAGTGTCCATATTGTACTTAGTAATAGTACTATGCTTATACTGTGCTTGCTTATACTGTGCGCTTATATTATAAATGTGAGAGCCGTTTGCGGACTCATCGTGGCATATATTTGCCAACATTCTAATCATTAATGATATTCTACTGTATTATAACACAAAAGTAACAAATTAACCTCGATGTACGCTTACTGAAGGACAGGAATTAGTCTATTGACAACCGTTTCTCACTGTTGAGCCCGACGAAAAATGGCTACCAATCCTGTACAGGATATTACATTAATAGCTCTTCAGCTCCAGGCAATCTTTTCCCTACGAATAGCGGAAATCTTGCGATTTCGCAAGTAAATGTAGATTTCACAATATTCCCAGACGGCGCTGTAGGTATTCATAGCATTCCCGGGGTTATTCGGAAATTGAAGAATCTTATGGCTTCACGTAAATATTATGAATGCGAATATTTTGATACTTTGTTACTCAATCATACCCAATCTATACTTATGAATAAAATTGAATAGTCTGTTTGGTCTGTTTGTTGTGGGGTAATCTTCGGAATGGCTACTCCGATTTCAATGGGGTTTTCACTGTAAAGATCATAGATATAGATAAAAGAGTTTATGGAACAAAACATAGGATACTTTTTTTCTAGAAATATTTAAAGTTCCTAGATGAAAGCTGCCTTACTGGGGAAGTACCTCCACCTCATAGAATATCGCAGCCAAATAATAATTCCCAAGAGGGTTACTACAAAATATCTTTTTGAAGTGAAAACTTCTTTAGCGGCGTTGTGCAGGTAAACTTTTTAATGTACCTAAAATAAATAAATAAATATTTCTGGATATACGCCTGAAAAGGTAGGATCAAGTGAAACTTTTTGTAATTAACAATAAGACCTGTTTTTTTGTTACCTTGTTTTCCATACACAATAAAGTACTTACTTACTTACTTACTTACTTACTTACTTACTTACTTACTTGGACAATTTTACACAGCTCCATTTAGTCCCAAATTAAACACAAAGCTTGTGTTATGGGTACTAGACAACTGATAAATGTACTTAAATACGTTTTTTTTTTTGTAAATTCATACATAAAATACATAGAAAACACCCAGACCAAGACAAACAGACATGTTCATGCACACAAATGTTTGTCTTGTGAGGGAAACGAACCCGCGACCTCGGAGTCAAAGTGGCCATTGTTATCCATTCGACCACCGAGCTCGTCAAAAAATAAATGTAAAAAATAATTGTAATAGTTCTCGTCAAAAAATAATTGTAATAGTTCTGATAAGTGTTAAATTTTTTATGTAATATAAATTGTCATGTTTGTGTACGATAGCCTACGAGCTCGTAGACGATAGCGCAATAAATGAATATTGTATTTTACCACTTAAATGATAGTACTTTTACACTGATGATAAATAAAGCAATTCGTGCGAAATTGTTTCCTAACCATTGAAAAATATTCAAAAATGTACAACGTTAATGTTCAAGTTATCACTTCTCCCGGCACTCCCGGAGTGCAATACCTTGTTTTTTTTTTTTGAAATGTTTGTTACTTAATTATTTCGTCATTTTTATACCGATTTGAGAACAACTTTTATAATTGACAGAGTAGCTACTTCCAGATTGGTCTTATTTTCATATCATAAAATTCAGCTCTAATATGTAGTGTTTTTTATCTGTTTAGTGGTGCTTACGAATGTAGAGTAATTTTTGGAGTCGTTTTTTTTATTATTATGGATAAGTTTGTTAGACGAAAAAAAACAAGCAGTTGTTACGATAGCAGCGGGGATGGCACGCGAGTGAAACTATTAATAATATTGGAAGTTGCAAGCGGTGACTGTAGCCCTATAAGCTACAGTATTAAATTAATAAAAAAATAATATACTATTCCCTACCTCGTACAATTTTACTAGGAACCTATTTTAACAAATACTATAATATTATTTAACATAGCTGTTCTTGCGTAATACATACAATCACAGGATGACGTCACAGTCTGTTGTCATTCTGTTGTCAACCGTTTTGGGAAAGTCCAATTTTTAATATGATTTTGAAATTGTTACAATTAAATGTGTATGCTATTGGAAGTTGAAGTCATTCATATACTAATGTCTCCACTAAAGAGATGTCCATCGATAATACGCAAAAAAAAATGACAATATGCTTAATCTCGCATTAAGCATATTTATTTTTAAATTAAATAAAATACACACATATTTTAAAGTATACTCTAAGGTATTTATATTCTGATATCCTGAAATACAACTTTGAAAATGTTTTGTGACAATCTGATTCTAGCAGCAAGTTTGGAATCAAAATCGGTAATCTGCTCAGTTTCATATCCGGCATTATCAATAATAATAATGCAAATTATGGTCTATAAATAAAATAAGATAAACATAAAATAACACGTAATAGTTCAGTTAGCTATATAAAATCATATTTATATTAGTTTTATAATCAAAAACTCGATAAAAAGTTTTTTTTATTTATCATCATTTTGGGGTGTAGTGGTTCATCAACATCTTTGAACCAAAGCCAACTTCACCTGCACGCGGTGCACCCTGCTGACTGACAAACGAAGCTCTGAAGCTACCCGACTGGTGAATGTACCTCCACCTCACAGAATACCGCAGCCAAATAACGGTTCCCTGGAGGCTGTTGTGTTCCTGCGAGTGAGTGAGGTCACCAGAAAGGAAGGAGATGCTGCGGTGGCAGCGGGGGTGGCGGCGCGCGAGCGATATTAAGTTGCGAGCGTTAATATGGCTACGGTAACCGCTTCACATCAGGCGGGCCGTGTACTTGTCTGCCACCCGACTTAATATAAAAAAAAAATCCAAAAAATCTGATTGCCGCCTTTGAAATTAGTCGGCTATGCTTTTCTGGCTGTCTGGCTATGATTACCTATTTGAAAAACATAGCCGTTGTCGCTAATCCAAGAAGTCGAGTAAAACAGTTGTAAAGTTGCAATATCGGTTTTATTGTCCAATAATTGGACAATAAAACAATTATTATTGTGGAACTGGTGGATTATTGGTAATTTAGTTACTTCAGCATTTTTCTGATGCCGCCAGGACTCGAGACGATGATTTTAACTTGATTCCTAATGACAAAAATAATCTTCCAGTAAAGAATGTTTGCCAAACGAGACAAAGAATGGAAAATAAGTCATTGACACTGTCAGTTAATAGAACTCTTTTGCGGGAAATTTTCTTAAATAATACTATGTACATTGATTCATAATAAAGATAGCGTATTCTGGTGCGCGTGATCATTATATTGCCTATACATAATTAGTGTAATCTTTAATTAGAGGGTTTATGTCGCCCGTCGAGTCGTTCCAAAATGTTGTGCAAACTTCAGTAAAATTGCATTATCAGTTTAGCTGTTGATTTATCGAGGAACTAGTGGATTCTTGACGATATTTTTTGGCATACTTATTCCCGAAGCCGGGATGATGAAAATTATGCAAAATAACTTGATAATGGTGGAATAATCTTCGTCGAAAAGTCGTCGCCAATCAGTGAAAGAATATAATAGAACAATGTCAATATGTCAAATTGTATTGACATACATTATTGTCATAGAATTTTAAAAAATTCAGCAGCAGTGACCGGCACTGACCGGCAGTCCGTAAAGTGTCTACAAAATATATTCTGTGTTCTTCAATAAACAACAGTGTCAACAATAAGAATCTCATTCTGTCGTTTTCAATTTTCACTTCATCATTACGGTTGGAACTCCATTCCAACGTAAACGATTATTTAAAGCTACCATAGTAACCAAACAGAATGACTAAAGAGTCGATATCTTTAGAAATTGATCCAACCATAATGGAGAAAAATATGAAAATTGTGCAGGTAAGGAAGTGCTTACAACCATGTAGACTTACTAAATCTCGTAGAGAACATTAGTTGCCGTCTCCGAAAATGCAAGAAATCTTATCTCAGCCTCCTCATCGAATTGTAAGTAACTGAGGTTTAGTTGGTTGTAACTATGGACCATTAAATATGATGGAGAGGAGATAAACCAAACTTTTAAGAACAAGCGTCAGTTTTTAACGAGGAACTCAGTGGAAACGCCACATACGTTCGTTTTGTGTTTTGGGTGGACAAAGAAAAATCATAGTAGTCATATTATAATAAAAAAAACTTAATACATACAGAAATAGGGTAGTTGCTAAACACTACCTAGTAACTTCTAACTTCATCGACTTCGCTGTTGATTTACTGTGATCGTGAATAGAAAGTTTACTGTCCTCAATGTACAACTGTATTGGCTACTTAGTATAATTTTCATTTATGTTGTGCAAGTGAATTGATAATGGGATAACAAAATACAGATAATGTTATTAAAGCACTTGTACTGTTCCACGTCATTAGTACAAGTGCTTTATTATAACACTGGTGGCCCGTCCCGGCTACGCACGGGTGGACATAAGATTTTTTAAATATTTTTATTATTTTTTATGTTTTATTTAGCAATAAATATAGCCTATGTTACTCAGGGTGAATGTAGCTTTCCAATGGTGAAAGAATTTTTGAAATCGGCACAGTAGTTTTTGTATTTACAAACATACACACACTCAAAAATACAAATCTTTCCTCTTTATAATACTAGTGTAGATTATGATAATAATGTTCCACCAAGTTGTTGGCACGCAATCAACAGTATCAATTTTAAAATATAGATAGTTATCAATTATATACTTTATGGTGTATCTAATTAAGTAAATTAATTATTGTACTATGGGTACAGTGCTACAAACTTATCTGACCCGGTGGCGAAATTTAGAACTAAAGCCGCCATCTTGAAATGTAGTATTGCCAGGTACAATTAATTTACTTACCGCATATGCACATTCTATTGAGGTGTATTTTTATAAATACATATTATCTTTTTCTGCACATATTTCATTTCTTACAATAAAAAAATCGTCAACGAGTTATTTCTGTGCAATATTATAACTCTCTAATATTATATAATAGCTATGATCGTGACTTAACGTGATGCATTTTTAAAACTAATCAACAAAAAATAGAAGGCAATTGATATTTAATTGAAACACCACACAACACAATTAATAAGTATATCAATGCTATTATTTTAACAGTGTTTAGATTTCTTTGATTTTTTTGTTTCCTCTAAAACTGGCGGCATTTCGTTTAATGGCGACACTTAAGTCGATCGTACCGCCCCCGCCACCGGGCCAGATAAGTTTGTGGCACTATATATTCATTGTGAAAAATATCTCAATTACTAGCCTCAAAGATATTAATTATATACGGGGGCACTTCTGGATCATCTTATTAACGGCATTGTGTAGACTATACTATTGTCTAATTGAATATATAAAAAATTGACCGTCTGTTTCCATAGTGTGAAGTGTAAAAATTTAAAATTAGTAATTTTACATATACGAAGCAATCTCTGGTTTTGTTTTTAGAATCGCTTAGTGGTTCAAACTATAAAATAGTAATCTAAGTGGGACCCTAATGAAGATCTCGAAAAGTCTGGCTTACTGTTACTACTATTTGTATTTTTGTTCATTTTAAATATCATAACTTTTAAGAAATTGATTTTATTATAATATAATTATCCTGTGTTATACTTGACAATCCATAAAAACCAAAAAAAAAATTTGACCGCCTAAAACCATCAAGACAACCTCTATGCGCCGGTTGAATTAAAAAACCAATAAGAAATAGCTAAACAGTGACAAAACTGTTGTACATAAAATATAATTTCTATTAATAGACATAACAAAAAAAATTAGATATATAGATAGACATACAACATACAATCCTTATAGCCATCCAATATAATTCACATACATTTTTGAATCGTCTTGCCATGTTTTTGGTTGTTTGCTTTTTGTACCAGTATATTTTTTTTTTATATTTTTAGCCTTTTGATGATTCAATATAACATTGGCCAAACCTATCAATAGTTTACTAGCTATGTGGCCAAATTAACATGCTCTTTAACATTTTGCAGGAAAGTGGCATGGAAGAGGAATTGAATAAATTCTTAGCTTCTGTTCAAACAGAAGATGAAATACCATCCAAGCTAGTGAAGCCCAGACCAGGTGATTGTTCTTATTGGCATAATTCAAACTATCACTATAAATTCCAACAAGAGTTGAGGTGAAGAAGTAGCACAGCAATAGAGTCGCTTATTCATTGGTATGAATAAGCATTCAATTCAGTTATTGAATCGCAATAACAGTTGGTGGTAAGGGGGCAGTACTCACAGAGACGTAATTCTGGCGCCATTGAATACTATATATGGGGAAAAAATACTGAGCAAATTCCTTAGTACACTGCTCATTGCTGTGCACCTATCCACAGTCCTTTCATCTACTACTTTTCAAATTGACATAGCTCCAAAATGATTTTAAATCTTCCGAATGTGATTTTGAAAACGACTTTGATACTCTTGTAATCCCATTCTATCAGTTGTTTAACCTTGCCCTACAATGAGTGAACGCTTCATAATCTAATCGCATTTGGTCCTACTTAACTTTGTCTCGTTTGTGCAGTCAGCTTTTTTTTTTATCATCATCATCATTATCATCAAGTCCATTTTAGTCTCCACTACAGGAGCACGACCTTCTCTCGTCCGTCCTAGACGGAAGGAGGATTTGGCCTACACAACCCACGCTGGCCAAACGGGTTGGGGAGGCCTGATCGATATTTGATAATGTATTTCCCTTAGTCGCCTTCGCCATGTACGACATCCACGGGAAGAAACGGAGTGATTCTATTCTAGTCTGCCGGAAACCACACGGCCATTTCTGTTAGTGTCGCGAATTATTTGATAAGTGTACCACTCAGGGTAAGAATATTTCGAATAAATTTGAATTATCCTTGAAAAGAATAAAAGAATAAGTGTAAAGAAACACTGATTTTATTATTAATTTTATAGTGTCGTAAAAAACTCAAACTCGAATATAAATCCATGTTATGAATAGTGTCCAGTCAATGGCCGCTATTAGTGAACATAGTGTGAAAAAATTTGGCTTATTGAAATTCCACTGACATATTTTTCCTTCCGTATTATGTGCTAGCAGAGTCCTAACGATACGTTCAATTGTTCCTGTTCTTCTGCGGACAAAGTTTCAACCTTCTCTGTGGTCCAACCCAGGCATTTTAGGTGGTAAAGCTTCTTATATTTTTCATGCGAGCACTCCATGAAAGAGATATCATATATCCTACCCTCGCACCCTACACACTTCGTCACTCATTTCACTACAGAATTATTATTATGCATTGCACTGACAAGTTAACAGCGGCGTACGCGTTAATTATTTCACTGTACAGTAATGTAATGCATCTGTGTGAGTACTGAATTCGCCTCAACTCTCCCCTAGGTTGGGATTTGAAAAATCAAAAAATATTTATCTGGCAAGTTGGCCAAGACAACTATTTAAATAATAATAATTGTACATAAGTACTCATAATTTTTTCAAATGATAGGCCTGTCTATTTTTTATATTATATATATAAGTGGGGGGCAAACGAACATGTGGCTCACCTGATGGAAAGCAATCACTACCCCCCATGGAGATCAGCAACACCAAGCAGTTGCCGATGCGTTGCTAGCCTATACTCCTTTCTTTCTTTCAGGTGACCTCACTCACTCACAGGAACATGACAAACCTCAAGGGAATTGTTATTTGGCTGCAGTATTCTGTGAGGTGGAGGTACTTCCCCAGTCAGGCAGCTTAAAAAATACGCTCTCCTACCTCTTATTTCGCCTGAGCCTCATTTTTCAGTAAGTAGGGTGCACCAAGCTGTCTGCTGCGAATTTGCGATCCTAAATATACAAAATGTCTTTTTTTTCTAGGGTTTTGCGTTAAGACCTTCACAAAACCAGACAACAAAAAAGTATTTGTAAACATATGTCTAACAGAAGCAATACCTTGTCCAAGAGACATAACTAACAATGAGTTAATGCAGATTTTGAGTTCAGAGGATCCATCCAGCTATCGGGTCCCTATGAGCATTGGTGAAGGTAGAACAGAGCAGGACAAGTCTGGAGCTCCCGCCACCGTCTACGACGTAGCCATAAATCCAGAATTCTTCAAGAAAATTGAAAAAGACGATCTGTTCCAAACATTTTTTCTTACTGTAGTCTTTGAAGGTTTGCAAGATAAATATCAATTTGAATTAGACATTCAAAAATATACCATACTAAAGAATAGGAAGTCGATAGGAACTTTACAATCTCATAGAATACAAATAAGAGATATAAAAAATTGTGAAGAAAAAATGAAACCTCCTCTTATTGAAGAAATACAAGAAAGATATAAAATTAAGGAAATACCAGTGAAAAAGAATGAAATTGTTTATAGATTGACAAGGGAACCGCCCACCGGTGAAATTGAGTATTTGTTAGCAGAGTTCAAAATACCTTCTTGTGTAAGTATAATGAGTCATAATTTGATGATAATCTTATAAGTCGATGAACGCCGGCTGCACGCACGAAAAACCATGACTCATTGTCACGTTTCGCCCGAGCCGAGAGAGTACAGAGACACGATCGGCCTAAGCGTTTGGCTTGTGATGCATCTATCTCTTCCATTCCATTGGCCCATGTTTTGTTTATATAAAATTATCGTCCATAAACAGACTATACAGACAACATTTTTTTTATGTACAACTAAGGTGGGAACGAATATGCGACCTGCTTGATGCTAAGCAGTCATAATAGACTATGGACGCGTGCAACACCAGGGGCATCACTCTTGCTCTGCCGACCTTGCAAAAATCTCTTTTACACCCTTTTTGAAAAACCTCAAGCGTACCTTCTATGAAGTGGTTTAGTTTAGAACATAATCTATGCTACTCCATTGCAAGTTAGGATAGGATCTTGGGTGCTATATAGATGCATGCATGTCCTATAAAAATATAGGTTCATCGGCATCGACCCATAAACATCCCACTGTTCTCATCACCCCTCAATCGAATGGATTTAGACCATACTCCACCACGCTGCTCAACTGCGGGTTGGCGGAGGCCAGTGTTTTCAAGCCGCCCAAAGGCCACTGAGTTAGTTTAACGACTTTCATCTTATGACAACACCGGGACCGACGGCTTAACGTGCTCTCTGAAGCACGAGGAGCTCGAGATAAATAAACCCATAGGGGCCATTCAAGTATTTCGTAAGCAGATTTTTTACAATTATTTACCCCCTTCACCTTGTCAGCAAAAGCTTACGTAATCATTGGTAGTCAAATCTTCAAATCAGTCAAATCGTCATTCCCCACTCGCTTCTAAGCGAGTACCTATAACATTCATTATTTGTGGGAATCCCCGACATGTGTGTTTTGTTTTCAAGCATAGACAATTTGTGGGTTACCATTTGTGTAAAAAAGCAAATAATAACTGCTGACGTAATCACGATATCGACCCCCCCCCCCCCCCATGTCATCAAAAATAAGCAAAGCAAAGACCCCCCCGCCCCCCTCAAGCGCTTACGTAATACTTGAATGGCCCCATACGTGGACAGGCTACGGTCGACGTTACTTAACTTACGTGACCGATTAGGCTGAGACGCGTAACGACGCCATTGAGCTCATCAGTGGCGTAGCTTACGCTAGACGGGCCATATATCAAAACTTGGCGGTGAGCCCTTGTATCCAAACACTTCAGGGCTTCAAGAGGCTCTTCTATCTACTCGAACCGAACATGCTGGGGGCCCTGTATCGTTGATACGGCTGATACGGCAGTAGCTACGCCCCTGCTCCCTTTTTTTTTATACTACCGCGGTTACCGTATTACATGTGCAGCGGTTACTGTAGCCATATTAACGCTCGCAACATAAAATATCGCTCGCGCGCCGCCACCCCCGCTGCACATGCAACATTTCCTTCCTTCTGGTGGCCTCACTCACTCGCAGGAACACAACAATCCTTAAGGGAATTGTTATTTGGCTGCGGTATTCTGTGAGGTGAAGGTACAGTCCCCAGTCGGGTAGCTTACAATTACGCTTCCTACCTCTCTTTTCGCCAGAGCTTCGTTTGTCAGTCAGCAGGGTGCACCGCGTGCAGGTGAAGTTGGCTTTGGTTCAAAGATGTTGATGAACCACTTACACCCCCGATTATTATATTATATATTACTCATATAGTTTTAAATATAAATAAATAAATATTGTCAGACAAATTAGACAGCGCCATCTAGCCCCAAAATAAGCGAAGCTTGTGTTATGGGTATTAGACAACTGATAAACATACGTAAATACATTTTTTTTTGTAAATACATACTTATGATACATAGAAAACACCCAGACCAAGACAAACAGACATGTTCATGCACACAAATGTTTGTCCTATGTGGGAATCGAACCCACGAAGTTGGTGTCGAAGCCGCGTTATTGACCGCTACGCCACCGTATATAGATCGTATTATAGGTTCATATTATTGTTCATTTATAAATTGAAACTAGATTTGTATGCATCATGTTTGTACATTGATTTTACAGATTGAACTAAATGATTTGAAGTTGGATGTAGGGGAAGATCGTTTAATTTTAGATTCAAAAGGGAAGTTTGATCTGGTCGACTTTTACTTACCGTGCAGCGTGGACCAAGATATTATTGACGCTCAGCTGAATAGAAATAACGATGTAAGATATAATTTTTTATTATTATTTATATACCAGTGCATAAGTTAATATAGTTAAAAGTAATTATAGTTCACTTAGTGTATTCAACCTGCATATATAGAGGCATGCAAATATTAATAAAAATCGTTTAATAATAAACTAGCTGTTACCCGCGGCTTCGCCCGCGTAATCCAGGGGAGCTGCCATTGATTTGTGTATATTTATATCAGGGTTCGAAAAAATCCGATTTTTATAATAAATATCAAAAATCCGATTTTTTTATATATATCGGATATATATATATATATATCCAGGCTAAGAAAAAGAAGCGAAGTTCATTCTGTTAGGGGATTGAACACTTAAAAATGTGAAAGAAATTTGTAAAATAATATAAGTGTCAATATACCACATTTTTATTTAACAAAAAACCAATAGAATTTGTGTTTGTTTGAGAAAGATTTTTTTAATGAACACTTAAAAAAACAAGTACCTACTATTATAATAATCTTCATTTCTTTGTGAAAGTGAAAATTATTAACGCTAGGAGCACCAGAGAATCCCCATTTTTTTATTACCTCGTAAAATAAACCTTATACTATATAATTAAGGTTTGAATTTCAATAAAAAGCTAGCCGTACTGGTAAGTTAAAGGGGATTTCCTCAACTTTAAATGAGGTTGCCATTTTGGGAAATAGTCAAAATTATTCTGAATTGTAGTTTTTCGCTACTTGTTGCCAGGGTAAACATTAATTGCCAATTTTTTTTTAATTTCGGCACACTAAGCCGAAATTAAGTAACGAACCATAAGAGTGACCGCGCTAACAGCTATTTTGTTTCCAGATGCTGTTGGTGAAAATGCCAGTCATTCCTTAGATATTCAAGAAACACTTATTATAATAATGATTGCGTTTCGTATTCCAACATTTATAATAATAAAAATAGCATAAAAATACCACAAAATCATGACTGATTACTTCTATAGTACTCCTCGATATCACAGACTCCTAGCCCGCATCCAAATAACAATAAAGCCTAGCGTACATGGGTAGAGTAAAATCATTAACATTACGATTTACTTACGATTATTATTAGAGTACATTACGGAGCTCCCAGTACGCTAAGAACAGTACCTAATAATGAATCCAGATATGCTGAAATACCATTGAGGATTACTGTATTCTGAGAGTGAAGTTTTCTTTTTTATATTATTTCGGGTTATTTTGGCAGACTAGCATACGGCCCGCCTGATGTGAAGCGGTTACCGTAGCCATATTAAGGCGAGGTGAGCCAGCGCTAGAAGCAATATGACAATTCCGCGAGACACTGGCGACTCTGGCGATCGAAAATCAATTGAATAATCGATTAAAAATTTTAAAGATGTAATAAAAAAAAACCTATCGGGTATAATACCTCCAGTTATTTATGACCTTTTTTTAGTTATATTGACTTATAATGTCAAATTACTTATTTTAAGAATAAAACCGAAAATAGAAGATAAAAAGACACGAAAAGAGGTAACTTTGTGAATTTATTTTATCAAGTCAACTTCATCAAATCATGTTTCCATCGGATATATTCCCTAGTATATATCCTCAACAATATCAATATAATTTTCCTAGATTTTAATTCTCTGTTTATTACTGCAAAGATGAATTCTAAATTGTGGATTTTGCAGTACCACTGGTACCACCCCGCCTTAACGCTCGCAACATAAAATATAGCTCGCGCGCCGTCACCCCAGCTGCCAATGCAGCATCTCCTTCCTTTCTAGTGACTTCACTCACTCGCAGGAACACAACAACCCTCAAGGTACATTCCCAGTCGGGTAGCTTACAATTACGCTCCCTACCTCTCTTTTCGCCAGAGCTTCGTTTGTTTGTCAGGAGGGTGTGTCACGTGCAGGTGAAGTTGGCTTAGGTTCAAAGATGTTAATGAACCACTTACACCCCAAAGAAGTTAGACCAGGTGCTTAAATACAATATTCACAACGCTTGAATACTTTTAGGCCCTTCGTCAATGCGTCGACTTACGATTCGACTGAACCTGGTATACCCTTCGCTAAGAAGTTTCCGTCATATATTTTCGGCATTGACGTCCACATTTCGAAGAAACGCGCAACTCGAAGAAAATGCAACGCTTTGGACACTAGCTCCACGATGACATTGCAATTGATCAAGAGCGTCAAGCTACCAGAGCCGTCCCAGAGATGACATCAGTACTCCACGTACGGGCAAACCTGTGCCTAATCTATAAGAAAAAAGATCCGCCGTCCCACTCTGTTCAGAATTGCTAGACGCTAGCTAGCTTTCTTAGAAGCTGTTGCAACGACACTCTGAATCCCAAAGACTACTCTTGGGGATTAAAGTCGCTCCTGTTATTTGTACTTAAGTTGAGGAAATTTTGAACTGGTAGACATTCAAAAAATGGGAGAACCTTCACCGCAAGCACACCCGATTGACCTCAATCACGTTGCCAGAACAATATCTAGTAACATGGTCTATAACCGAGTAGAGTTCAATGACAAGCCTCCATCTTTCCTCAATTTCAGCTAGGCCTACCGTATGTGTCAATCCTGATTATATTCTGTATGTTTGCCAAATTTCATCTAAATACATTCAGCTGTTTACTCGTTTAACCCCTTCGCGTACCGCGACCTGTCAATTCTGTACTAAGCGTTGTACCCACCATGGGATCGCGGCACGCTAGAGGTTAATAATACCTAAAATAACAAACATAATTCCATATTCACACTTCATTTTCTGACATTACTTAATACGGTTATCGAGGAACTAGTCTACTTACTGTATACCAAAGTTGGGCGCACCATTGGCCCATGATCACCTCCGCTGCCAACGCAGCATCTTGCGACCTCACTCACTCTCATTTGGCTGCGATTTTCTGTGAGGTGGAGGGGGGAAGTAATACCATGAGTATTACTTCCCCCCTCCACCTAAACCTAACCATCTCTTCTGTTAGAGCCTGTTCAGCTAGTCAGAAGAGTGCATGACGTACAGGTGAGGATGGCCTGGGAACTAAAGATTGTGGTGAGCCTCTTACACCCCATGATAGTGCTATTTATACATATTACGCACTAGGGTTTGGGTCCCGGGACGTCTCGAGTCTCGAAGTCCCGGGACTTTTCTTTATTTTAGTTGTCTCGAGTCCCGGGACTTGAGACTCGAGACGAGACAAGATTATCGAAATTCATTTTTATTCTCAAATAATTGAAGGAGCATAGTGCCATCTGTAAGTTTATTGAATAACTACGTGGTCTGGTAAGTAACTACAGGTTAACTAATGGCACTTTTCATCACAATTTTTTTTTATGCGTATACGTTAGCATCGGCCATCTTTTTCATTCTGTCTTTTGTAAACAACCATACTAAAGTACCCGCTACCCGTATCAAAAATTAAAACATCGGACGCGCAGCATGCGCCACCATTGCGATTTTTTTTTCGAAATCCCGAATTGATATCGGAAAACCAAGGTCACTTTACATTACTACTTTTTGATGTTCTACACGAATCCGAAGTCAGAATTTCGAAATTTTGAGTTTCATGGCAACGGACAGACAGAACGACCGGACGATTTCATAAGCTCAATGAATTTCGCTGAATATTAATTAAAACCGATTTATTTTTTGGAAAAAGTGAAAGAAAAGGGATGTTAGGATAATTGACTTTTTGACTCTGCAATACATTTGAACTTTCATTGGGTGTGTTTAAGATATTTAGCCATTTCCCCTTGTCAACTGTTTGGTCCACTGGCACATTATTCTTAATTGCATTTTTGACTCTGTAAATATCATATATATTTTATATATTATCTCATATTAAACATTTCCTTTATGATAAAACCTACTAAACATATTCAATTCAGCATTTACATTTGTCTAATTAATAACCTCAAATATAGAGTATAGCCCCAAAATATTAATTACTTATTTTATAAATTATTTACTCCCATAAATAATACTCAAAATATATTTTCAATTCTTACAAATAAATTAACATTATTAATAAGAATAAAATTATAAATATTAATTTCGTTTATAAGTTTTAAGCTAGTAAACAACTGTTGATGCCCAACTACTCAAATAGGTCACTTTTCGTTTAATAACTTTAAGTAAACATTTAATTTTCTGTATAATAAATGTTGATTTTTTTTACAAAGAATTGGCTTTTTTTAATAGGTACAATTTTAAACAAAAAACTAACTTAATTATAATTTTACGAAAGCCCCACAAAAAAAAAAGTCTCGAAGTCCCGGGAATTCCCGGGACTTTGACTGTAGGCTGTCTCGTGTCCCGGGACTTTGAACTTGTCGGGAATTCCCAAACCCTATTACGCACCCTACCGTTGGCCGTGTGGTTTCCGGCAGACTAGAACAGAATCACTCTGTTTCTTCCCGTGGATGTCGTACAAGGCGACTAAGGGAAATACATTATCAAATATCGATCAGGCCTCCCCAACCCGTTTGGCCAGCGTGGGGAGTGTAGGCCAAATCCTTCCATCTAGGACGGACGAGAGAGGGTCGTACTCCTGTAGTGGAGACTAAAATGGATCTGATGATGATGATGACGCACTTGTTCTTGTGTATGCAAAACAGAGATAAAACATTCTTACGTTTCTGTGAGGCAAAGACAATGTGAAACAAATAACTTCCTGCACCTTGCTGCGCTTTTTCCGTAGTTACTTGCGGTGTTATGCCCTTTAACACTTCCACTCCGTGTTAAAGGGCATAACACCTTTGTTTTTGTCTATACTTTAATCCCGTTGTCAGTATCCGCGTTTGTTTTTGTCTATACTTTAATCCCGTTGTCAGTATCCGCGTTACGTCAATATTTTTACAAGGAAACATGAAATTCCGAAATATTCCCCTAAAGGCGCAACTACATATGAACTCCATACATTTTTTGTAAAACACGCACTAGTAGTCTCTTTCTATTTGTCTATTGTAATGAACTTTTCCGATTTTTGTACAAAGGTAAAAATGAAAAGCATAAAATTGTTACAAAGTTAGTTAATTTATTTTGTTCATTTGTTACTTCATGTAAACAACATACATACAAGTAAGCCACAGCTTGATTTTTCTCATTATGAACAACGTTTACTATGCGACCTCAACGTCATTCGACATTGTACAGCAAATTCGAAACCGATAAATAATATTGTCACTTTTAAATTGTACTCTTTTATGCAGAATAGATCCAACCGACAAACTATGGCTAGAAACTTCAAATGAAGTTTCAAACATTCGCAACAGATTCTAGCAGTTTGATATATCCTTCCTAAAACTGCGTTTAATAGGAATAAATCTTTATTCCTATTAAACTTTAAATAGCTTTAACTTAAAAATAACAAAATGTCGGTTGGATACTGCATAACAGGATCCATCCTCCGATTTAAATGTCAGTCCTATAGTAAAGATTGTTCATATTAATAAGCAAAATCACTACTTGTCTCGATTTGACACTCCTTTCTCATACAGTACATATTCACTGCTAAACTAGCTGCAGAATAACCTAGTATCACATTTACAATGATTCGAACTGTTGTACTTATTGAATATAATAAATTAATAAATGCTAATAGTGAAGTTTTAGCTAAGCATTGTCAATTTTGAAATCATAACAAAATACGACATAATTAGATCTATAGCTTAAACCTATTATTATCTAAAATTAAATAGTCCATAGTAAGGTATGTATTAATACATATAAAAATCAATTTTAGGAAAAAAAGCATTCAAAATTAATATTCGATAAAAAAAATTGGTTGTCTGTAACATCGGTTTACGGACGATATTTTACGTGATAACGTCATAAGAATATAAGCCGATCGTGCCTCTCTATCGCTTGTTCCGCCCTCTCGCTTGCACACTCGGCTCAGGCGGAACGTGACAATGAGTCATGCTTTTTCGAGCGTGCAGCCGGCGTTCATCGATTTATAAGACGTTATCACGTTAAAAAAATACTAGAGGTGTCGTGGGACACCCAACGGTGGCAATGCTTCTAACATAATTATCATTATGCAGCAATACAAGCTTCCCAGCCATTGAGATCCGTTTTATCGCCGTTTTTTTGTAAATTAAGTTCAAACATATGTTAGAAATTTCGATACATAATGATTACTTACATATCTAAAAATACATATATTCAAAAGTTAGCCTCGGCACTTGAGATTTGTTCGAGATTTATAAAAACACCGTAGTGTATTCAACTTGGTCATAGTAAAAAAAATAACAGTAATACAACTTCATATGGCGACAAGATCCGTACTATTAATATGTAAAAATGCGTAAGTTATGACCGACTGCAAGTAGTAGTTGCGTACGAAAATAACTGTGTCATATACCTACTTGTAAACCGCCCGTCAAGTGTCGAATTGTGAAGGAACTGACTTTTGAGCCACGCTTCTTCAGAAGTCAGATCATACTTATCGAAACTGAAAAGTTGTTTTGTGTACATTCAATACATATTTTGTACGCGTACGGATAACATACATTTTTGAAAATAGTATGCTGTATGGATATTGATTACTAGGTATTCTTCTTTTACTATGACTTAGCTTCATAAAGAAGCCTGCAATGCAACTATTTATTTACACGGAACGATTCAACTACTTTACTCGTTGTCACAACAACTGTTGTTCCGATATTATGATTGATTTATCACTTGCACTCTTAAGAGGCTCTATATCAGACACTAGCCCCGCCATTAAAAAAAAAAGAAATAATAGCTCTAGATAACCGATAGATAGACTCTAAAGAACGATAGATAGAAACGGCTAGATAATACTAATATTCTTAAGGCAATTTGGTATTTTTAGTCACTCAATGAACATTTTTAGACATCATGTGATATTGTTAAAATGGCAACTTTTAACTAAAACTATGAGTTGTCGCAGGGCGCCTTCACCGAACCAAGTGGAATCGGAGAGCGCGTGGCGTTGCGTCACCATAGCTATAGTATTTGTATAATACGCGATAAAAATAATTAACATTTTTTTTTATAAATGACCTAAAACACTAGGTATGGTCTTCTTGATTATGGCGACCTAAAAAAACTTGCTCTTGACTGATGAATACTAATGATATTGCTATTACTACTTTACTATTAATTTATACAAATTATGTTTTTTTAATGGCGGCGCTGGTGTATTGCATAAAACTTCGAAAATACTATCTCTATCAAATGCCGTGCATAAGCACTGCATTTGCCGCTCTTAGCGTGCTGTATCCAGCTATTAGTTTTAGAATTCATCATGTTTCACATGAAAACCTTGGCTTCTCACCCCAAAGTCTACTCCTGCTAGTAAATTTTCATCATAATTTATCAAGTGCGGTCTAATTTCCTGCAGGAGACTGGTGTACTCTTTGACTTTTATACTAATAACGCTGCTGAACCTCTGATGTGGTCCTCTGGGGAGGTACAGCTTGAGGGAGGGGTAGCTCGTGATCTGTTCATGTTGACAGAGGCCGCGTTCCGTTACACAATTCACTTTGCCGAGTTGAACAGCATTATTGAGAAACTGCAAAAGTAAAAACATACATATGTCAATGTAATAAATTGGTCATTATTTATAATGGCTGGCCAATGTAACAAATTGTCAATTATTAATAATTAAGCTTACTTGACACCACATCATTCATCATCTAGATTGACGCGGAGCTCCGATGACAGGACACAAGAAAACCCTAACCTAACCAAAAATCAACTCAAATCTAACCAAAACATTATTTATCACATTGACATATATTACATACATAATGGATGACAAAATTTACGTCAAATTAATAAAATTGGGAAATGGAACTAATATCAAAATCGTACCCAACGTTAATATATTTTAGACCTTCCGGAAGACAATCTCTAATTGGCAGTGAAAACGATATCGAAAGAGAGACGCAGAAAGCAACTTTGTTTTATACTATTTTATGTATGTATAGATTACCAATTCTAACTGAATAACCTTTCAACTAAAACAACTACATTATAACGGTTCGTCAATTCACAGACGTAAAGTCATTGTCATGTCTCAATGTACATACGTGCTTTGTAATAAAGCACATTTTCCCTTGCATGCCCCACGCTCCACTAGTGTCGTCTGATACAGTTATTGTTTGCAACGCAAAGGCGATCTGCGCGTCAAATTTGTTTATTTCTATATTGATTTTACTAATAAAAAATATACTCACGAATCCAGCCAAGGCAAAGTCTGCATACATCTCATAACACCGATAACACCTCGGGGAATGGAAATATACTAGCCATGGCTTTTTACCGCTGCAACAATAAATAATAAAAAAATTAAATAGAACGAAATAGTGTACAATTATGTTAAATTAATAAAAAGTTCACTATAAATACCTGTTAACATTTAGTTCCTCAGAGATGACCAGCCGAGTGAAACTCTGCCAGTTCAATTTTTGAACAGAATCGTCAATATGTTCCAGAGCCCATTCTAATATGTACGGCGCCTGCGACACCTGTTGTAGACTTATCCTGTAACATTAATAGACCACTATGTATAAACATGGCATAATTGGCCGTGTGGTTTCCGGCAGACTAGAATAGAATCACTCCGTCTCTTCCCGTGGATGTCGTACAAGGCGACTAAGGGAAATACATTATCAAATATCGATCAGGCCTCCCCAACCCGTTCGGCCAGCTACACTCCCCTGTAGGCCAAATCCTCCTTCCGTCTAGGACGGACGAGAGAGGGTCGTGCTCCTGTAGTGGAGACTAAAATGGACCTGATGATGATGATGATGATGTATAAACATGGGGTGTGGCTGTGTCATGGACACGGTTATGTGTTGTACGTAGAGATGGTCAAAATGCCAGGCATTTACGATAAGTCCCCAATAATTACATATAAACGCCCAATAAATGCCTAGTTTTGGGCATAAATAGGGAATTTACATGTACTTTTTAGGCATTTATCGTAAATGTCCGGCATTTTGCTCAACTCTAGTTGTACGTGAATACGTTATGAGCACTAAAATTATCTCAAAATGGCAGCGCTTCCCCCTCCCCCGGACGCGATGTTCCATAGTCCTTACTTAGCGAAATAAATTTTTTGATCATTCAGATGAAGGATCAAAGAATCCAAAATTCAATCACACCACTGGATGTCCACTCACTCGTAGGAACACGACAATCCTCAAGGGAATTGTTATTTGGCTGCGGTATTTTGGATGAAGATGATATATATATATAGCTGCAACACCAAACTGTATCCCCCGATGTTGTATAAATCCCAAACAGATATGTTCAAGTAGGTATATAAATGTTTGAATTATAATAAGCTAAGCAATGCTTGTGCTATGGGTATGTACTAGATAACTAACATTATACTTAAATACATTGATTATTTTTTTTGTAAATATGTACCTACGTACATATAATACATAGAAAACACCCAGACCAAGACAAACAGACATGTTCATGCACAAAAATATAGCGCATTGTCTTGTGAGGGAATCAAACCCCAGAACTTCAACCTAGTGTCAAAGTGGACATTGCCAGCCATTCAATCACCGGGCTTCGTCAAATTGTGCTGGAATCAAACCTGCGACTGCGACTTTAGTGACAAAGTAGTCATTGCTGGCCACCATGGCCGACCACGAGGGTCGAAATGTTTAAAACTTGCTGTAAAAGCGAGCCAATTCAGCTCTGTCAATGCAATTTAGTCCTAAAAACAATGGGGTTTGAGTACAATTTCCGACTTACGTGTAGTGTTGGCCAGAAGCGATGGGATATAGTCTGGCTGTAGGGGAACGGACATTAGCACAGAACCCGCCAGTCTCACGCTCGCAGTGCAGAACGCCTACGCGGACAAACTCCAGAGGTCGTAGCTGGAAACCACCAAAATATCACAGCGTCCTTCTTACATTCATTTTCGAACGACTCTACCGATTTTTATGATTTTTGTGTTTTTGGATTTCTCTTCGTCCGGAATAGGTTATTAGGTATTAAAAACATTGGAAAAATTACGAAAAAATTAAATAAAAGAAAAATCATTTTCCCATACAAATAGTGGCTGTTGAAAAAGGATTTATTGATATAGTTGATTTTAGTATTTATATAAGTAATGTGTGTTATTATGTTAATAAAGTACTGAACTTAATATTTATTTTATATTCATTGTATTACTTCCATAAATTCATAAATTTAGCTCAGCTAATGAGTAACACGACATTCATTGACTGTTAGGCGGTACGAAATTCGCCGGGTCAACTAGTTACTAGTGAATTTCATTTAATTTCTAGTCTTTTCAGCACTGTACCTTGTGTGCCACGAGCCGCCACTGGTGCGCCAGTTGTTCACAGAGGCGGCCGCAGTGCGCTGGCATGAACGCTACCAGCCAGCTGTGCTGCCGACTCGACACGTCCAATATTTCCAACACCTGCTGGTCGTCCAGCTCCATATCTATCAAGATTTTCGAAACAAAAATATATACTTCACACACAAAGTACAAAGAAATTACACAGAGGAAAACAGAAATAAACATGATTTAGTTTTTTTATACTATGTCGGGTGGCAGTCAAGCATATGGTTCGCCTAATGCGAAGCGGTTACCGTAGCCACATTATCGCTAGCAACATGAAATATCGCTCGCGCGCCGTCACCCCCGCTGCCAACGCAGCAACTTCTTCCTTTCTGGTGACCTCACTCACTCGCAGGAACACAACAACCCTCAAAGAAATTGTTATTTAGCTGCGGAATTCTGTAAGGTGGAGTTACTTCCCCACTCGGGTCAGGTTACAATTATCATTATATTTGCCAGAACCTCGTTTGTCGGTTAGCAGGGAACACCACGTGCAGGTGAAGCTTGCTTTGGTTCAAAGATTTTGATGAACCACTTATACCCCAATATAGTTATTAAATTTATAAATTAAATTTCTTTTATTATGTTCTGTTTAATACCTTCCCCTGTCGCAGCCCGGCCGTTCCATACAAATGTCGCTTTATTAACTACTAATATAATAATGACGTCTGTGTAAAGCGTGAATGAGCGTGTGTGCGTGCGGCACCATGCAAACTGCTAGTCTTAGAGGGATGTCAGGTCGGACTTGATAACTTTGTTTCACATGTCCGTAGACCCAACAGGGCCCATCGCCTGCTCTTAATTATAAATAGTTATTTGTTATGCAAGGCTGCAAAGTTAATTTTTGGCGCGAGTACCTTGTATTGAAACCTAAGCAAGCGAAGGATTCTAGGATTGAGCCACGAGCGAAGCGAGTGGTTCAAATATAGAATCCTGAGCGTAGCGAGGGTTTCAAAGGTACGAGACGCTAAATAACTTTGCTGCCGAGCGCAACACACAACTTTTCACCTCACTAAAGCGAGGAAAATGTTAGGTGCAAGAAAAACAGTTTTAATAAATAATCATCAATGGACTGGCTGCAGAGAATATAAACTATTACGAAACCAATGAGGTTCTATATATATGTAATTTATTGTACGAAACCTTTATTGAATAAAAATATTCGAATTTTAAAAACACTTTCCACGCTAGCGGATAAAGTGCGATTTTCCACGCAGATTTCGAATGATAAACAGAGCTTTTACGAGCTAGTGAGGTGAAATAGTTATTTGTTATGCAAGGCTGCAAAGTTAATTTTTGGCGCGAGTACCTTGTATTGAAACCTGAGCAAGCGAAGGATTCTAGGATTGAGCCACGAGCGAAGCGAGTGGTTCAAATATAGAATCCTGAGCGTAGCGAGGATTTCAAAGGTACGAGACGCTAAATAACTTTGCTGCCGAGCGCAACACACAACTTTTCACCTCACTAAAGCGAGGAAAATGTTAGGTGCAAGAACAGAAGAAAAACAGTTTTAATAAATAATCATCAATGGACTGGCTGCAGAGAATATAAACTATTACGAAACCAATGAGGTTCTATATATATGTAATTTATTGTACGAAACCTTTATTGAATAAAAATATTCGAATTTTAAAAACACTTTCCACGCTAGCGGATAAAGTGCGATTTTCCACGCAGATTTCGAATGATAAACGGAGCTTTTACGAGCTAGTGAGGTGAAAAATATATTATTTGTAAAGTAGAAATAAAAGGCTCTTTGGAAATGTTAAATCTATACACTTTGTATTCGGCAAGGGTCGCTGGAAGTAAAGGAATTATTTCGCTGTCTTTTAGGGAATAAGACAGCAATATAATAAGGATAATAATCTGGAGGTAGAAATAATAGGCTATTAAAAAATAAATATAACTAATCAATTGACCTTTAACGGAAAAGGGCCCTGCTGACTGTAAAATTACATATTTTTATTTTACCAATGAACCTATCAGGGGCGTTCAAGTATTACGTAACGCAATTTTTGAAGAATTTTGAACCCCCCCCCCCCCCCCCCCCCCCATTGTAACACGTCGTAACGTTTTTCTGACATCCAAACTTTACGTGACATCCAAGGGATCATTTTTACCTTATAATCGCAAGTTATGTTGCGAAAAATGTACCGAAAAGTCGCTAAAATTCGTTAACCATTTTAATTCCATAGTTTTTTATTTAAATAAAAAAACAATACTTGAACGGCCCCTATGTAGAAATTTAAACATACTCGATACTAATTTTACCAACTAAGCCTTAGGGAATGCAATCTCGTCCTCGCGAGATCTCACGCGGCGGCGGCGGGGCCTGAGGTAGAGGTCGGAGGACGAGGTCTCGCTTACATTCGCTTGTTTCTACTTGCTGTGTTTGTGTGTTTACTAGTAATAATTGTTGTCAACGAGTTGATTGCGTTCAAGTATTTTTGTGGTTATTTATGCAAAAAAAAAATGTACGCAACAAGCGAATCTGAACGAGACCTCGTCTCGACCGCTACCTCAGGCCCCGCCGCCGCCCCGCGCGAGATCTCGCGAGAACGAGATTGCATTCCCTAACTAGCCCTTAATTTGATCAGGCGAAGGATCTACGGACATTTGTTTCACAGCATGCATGTGGTTTTTTTTAGCTCTGAACTAGACATATCGAAGTATAAAACAACAGCATTATATATAAATAACTCACTGTCGCTGTCAATAATAAGCCGAACAAACTCTTCCAGGCTATTCTGTTCCAACTGCCCGCTGTATACGTGCCGCTTGCCCCGCCGCTGTACAAACACGCTAGCCTCGTTCTGAGCCAACTGCCTGCAGTATTTGTCAGTGTTCAGCGTACACGACATTATACCGAACTGTATACAAAAGCATAAACATGAGACAAGAAATTATTAATTGAAACAAATAACCTGACTGCAAAATTCAAAAATTTTAAGTTTTGTTATTATTCTGCATTTTTTTGACGTGATAACGTCTTATAAATCGATGAACGCCGGCTGCACGCACGTTAAAGCATGTCTTATTGTCACGTTCCGCCTGAGCCAAGCGTGCAAGCGAGAGCGCGGAACAAGCGATAGAGAGGCACGATCGGCCTAAGCGTTCAGCTTGTGACGCATCTATCTCTCTTCAACTCCATCAGCCGACGTTTTCTTATGACGTTATCACGTAAAATTATCGTCCGTAAACTGACTTTACAGACAAACAATTGTTTTTTTTTTTCATGGACGCCAGTTTATGGTATCGAGTCCGGAACGAGGAAATCGGAATGAGAACCAAAGTTGTGGACATAGCTCTCAGAATCAGCAAGCTGAAGTGGTAATGGGCCAGTCACACGCTCTCGTCACGTATTCACCAGCTTACTTCCCAAGTCACGCGTGCGTAAAGAAGTTTTACTTCAAAAGTGACGAGCCGGCACTGCTCACATACACGAACGCCCCAAGGTTGTAGTACCTACCAAAGCGTACCTACCAAAGCGTACCTACCAAAGCGTACCTACCAAAGCGTACCTACCAAAGCGCGGTTGTATGAGTATTTGTCTCTGTTCCATTTACTCATATGATAAGCTTAAATAATAAAATGAATAAATAATGTATCGTTTCTACTTACGTTGATATCATCGGAGCGGGCGTAATGTAAGCTTGCCCGAGTGAATATGTCAGATATATGATCCCAGGGCAGCTGATGTGGGATCACGGCTAATACCCAGACGGAGACATCTAAAAAAAGAATTTATTGACATAAAAGCTCGTGTAAAAGCCTTTTTTTTAATATGTTGGGTGGCAGACAAGCATAAGGCATATGACGGGAAGCGGATACCGTAGCCATATTAACGCTCGCAACGTGAAATATTGCTCGCGCGCCGCCACGCCCGCTGCCAACGCAGCAACCCTTCCTTTATGGTGACTTCACTCACTCACAGGAACACAACAACCCTCAAGTTATTAGGCTGCGGTACTTCCCCAGTCGGGCGGCATACAAATACGCTTATACCCTACATTTATTCTTTTCATTGCCAAACCTCTTTCAATAGTCGGCAGGATGCACCACGTGCAGACGAGGCTAGGCTAGACGTCTAAAGATCGTTGTGTGCCACAATACAATACTTCTTATTGAACCAACTATATAAATATTACAAAGGACAACGGACCCCTATGCCTACATACAGCTAATGAACTCCTGTGCACCAACCTTCCGGTTATATCACAGGATTGCGAGTCTCTCGTCTAGTAAACCAACCAGACGAGAGGACCTTTACCCGCTCCGCTCACCTGAATGCAGGCTACTTAGGTACTCTTAAGTCGAGTAGGACGCTCTGCGAACCAAGCATCGGGGCCCTACTACCACTCCTCAATCTCCATGATAGGCACCGGAGCTGTAGGCACGCTCACTTCCCGACGCTCAAGTACGTCTAGTGTTTCTGTACCTAATCACACCGGGCCGCCAGTTAGCTGGCTACCTGATGTCCATGACAGTACAAAGGATAGTGTAGCCTGTTATACAGGCTTACACCTAAAGAATACCGTAATCCCTAGCCTAATTTATACTGTGAATATTACTCACCCCCGTCAAGTATACGTTGGAGATCGGAAGCGGAGAGCGTGTGCAGATTGGTGGCGGAGACAGCGTCCCGTATGAAGTCCTTCAAGTCAGCAGAGGCAGTGGACCGTTGGTAAGCCCCGCCTCGCTTTAACACACCCCACGCTGGAGGCTCTTCCACATGCAGGGATGCACACAACTGGCCCCATTTATCACAATCTACCTCACCTGATATACAATCACAATAAATAAATAAATATTCCTGGACAAATTACACACGGCCATCTAGTCCCAAATAAAGAAAAGCTTGTTTATATATATACAACGTGTAACTCCAAGTACGCAAAACCTCAAACACCCCAACTGAGTTTTATTATTATAAATTGATATATCTAAGTAAAAATTGCGAAAAAAAAATTTTCTCGGAGATATGATCACTTTTTTGTTTTCCTAATAAATGTATTAGATTCTGAGCTCTGTGACGCTTTCTTATCAAAGAGACGTGCCAATGGCTACGATAGGCAAATATTAATATTAAAGAGCAAACACCGCATCAATGAGGCGTAAGCGCCGCTCTCTGCACGGCGCTTAAGACTTTTTGGACGCGGCGGTATTACGTTTGTTTAACTACTTCACATTTTCTTGCTTGATTGTCGAGCGCAATTTAATAATAGACACGGCAATTAAAAATAATTATTATTATTTTTCAAAACCAGTTACTTTAAAAATGGATGAAAATTATGGAATTGATTCGTTCTACTCATGATTCTGAACAAACTATTTTTAGGTTTTACATACGTGAAGTTACACGTTGTATATATTACTATACATTGACGAGCCTGGTAGTCGAATGGCTAGCAATGGCTACTTTGTCTCCGAGGTCACGGTTTCGATCCCTGCACAAGACAAACAATTGTGTGCATGAACATGTCTGTTTATCTTGGTCTGGGTGTTTTATATGTATGAATTTACAAAAAAAAATGTATTTAAGTCATATCAGTTATCTAGTACCCATAGGCTGGATGGGTAAGTGGCCATTGCTAACCATTCGTCCACCGAGCTCGTCGGCACAATGTCTGTGAATTACAGGGGGCTATTGTTTAGAACGCAGAGTAGGACCGCCTCCCAGTAGAACTAGATGGACGGACTATATGATTATCATATGTGATTATAAACGCATTATCACTTGCTGCCATGCAGTATTCCAGAGCTTACTGATGAATTTTGCAAATAAATTATTTTGTATTTTTGTATTTGTTTAACTCAGGCTAGCTACTGTAAGATATAATGTAAATAAATAAATAAATATTTCTGGACAATTTACACAGCGCCATCTAGTCCAAAATTAAGCGCAAAGCTTGTGCTATGCGTACTAGACAATTACTGATAAACATATACTTTTTTTTTTGTAAATACATACATAAAATACATAGAAAACACCCAGACCACGACAAACGTACGTGTTCATGCACACAAATGTTTGTCTTGTTCGGGAATCGAACCAGCGACCTCGGAGTCAAATAACCATTCGACCATCGAGCTCGTCATTATGGGACTATGGGACAGGGAAGCGATGGATGCAAACGGCACAAAACTGATCATTGTGGAAGTCTAAGGGGAAGGCCTGTGTTCAGCATTAGACAGCCTTAAACTGAAATGATGATTGTTTAAAAAAAATAATTTAAAGCTATAAGAATAAATTTAAGATAATATCACTATTTTAATAGTTAATTTCTGCCAAATTGCTAGAATATTGTAATTAAAATATGTATTTAAATTACATATTATAATTAATGTTATATAAAAAAAAAATGAAAAATTCATCTCCCCCGCCTAAGTGGGATTTGAACCCACGACATCTCGATTCCAGGTAGCTCCGTTGGAAAGAGCACTCGACACGTAATCGACCTCTCGATTATTATGTAGGGATATAGATTAATTATTTATACTCACCAAAATTCATATCTTGGTTTGTCAATCGCATCTGATTTAACAATAGTCTCGAATTCTCATGACCGTGGGTAGAAAAATATAGTACCCAAGGCTTTTCATTACCGCTGCGAAGTTTGTTCCTAATTTCCTATAAAAAAATAAGCAGACATTACAGCATGCAGGCGGTGTAAGAACGTGCGGTGGGTGAAGATAGGTTTAGGATGCCTTTCAAAGGCGATTCCGCCGATTGATTGACCATAATAAATCTTACACATGAGCATGACATGAGCTTATTCTCTTATTCCATCCGTGAAGATTGAATATTGTTCTGGCCCTTAAGCTGAAAATCGCACAGCGAGTCACAGAGAGAGCTATGCTTGGCATTTCTTTATGGGTTCTACGTCGAATTTATGAAAAAATTCGCCAGAGAACCAAAGTTATCGTCATAGCTCTCAGATTCAGCACGTGTAAGTGGCAGTGGGACGGCCACATCAATCAATGATGGCAGACGGGAGAAGAAAGTCTTAGAGTGGAGGCCCCGTGTGAAACGACGAAGCGTTGGGCGCGCCCCCTCTAAATGGACCGGTGACCTCAAGACTCAAGGGAGCCGAAAATGGTTAGATGTGGAAAGCGGAGGATCGCATATGGTGAAAATCATTGGGGAAATCCTATATCCAGCTGTGGATAGATGCAGGCTGATAATCCGACAAGAACATTGTCTTGGGTATTCTGCATTGGGACAACTAATAATATAGGGAGAAATCAAAGACTTGAAATGTTTAATTTTAACATATTACTTCTTCGCCAGTTATCGGTTTAGTCTGCAACCATTGAAGTTGCAAAATAATAAAGTCTCAAAACGTCCATGTTTCATAATATATTTTTTTTGTAAGAGTGAATGTGTAAAATTTAATTAAAAGTAGGAAAATTTAATTAAAAGTAGTAAAATTTAATTTGTAAAGTTGTAAAAGTTAAGTTATAGGTTATTAATATTTTTAACATATTAATTAAAACCTACAATTTAAATTTTATCTGATTGAAGTTGGATTAAGTTAAGGTAGGCTTGTGACCATCAAAAGCCGAACGAGGCTCATATTGTACTCACGAATCTACTGATACGAAGAATTTAATATTATGAGACAAGGAAATTTTGAGACTTGAATATTCTGCAATTTCAACGATTCGACATGCCTACATTTTGCAACTTGGAACTTTTGTGACAAAGATATTTTGAGACTTGAATATAATGCAATTTCAACGTTTTGAGATGTACGTATTTTGCAACTTGGAAGTTCCGAGACTTGGAACTTATGAGATAAAAACGTTTTACAGCCATATGTTATTATGCAACTTGAATGATATAAGACAAAAGGCAGTTATCATTTCTGACATCCTATAT
This sequence comes from Hypsopygia costalis, assembly GCA_937001555.2. Lineage (NCBI taxonomy): Eukaryota > Metazoa > Arthropoda > Insecta > Lepidoptera > Pyralidae > Hypsopygia > Hypsopygia costalis. The sequence continues at coordinate 20,295,126 of OW443338.2, read as the reverse complement.
ATATTCTAGATATAGTTATATCACCTACCTTGAATTTGTTTGAATCTACAAGCTGAGTCTTCGGCAATGCACCGACAATGCCAGTGAGAACGTCCTGCTCCTCCGTACTTTTTAGCTCCACTATGTGCGTATTATACTTAAACACCACCGTCGTGTACTCGTCTTTCGTTAGTTTACCACGCAGACTGTCATCTTCAACAATAACTAAGGTGACTAGACCATTCTGAAATATATGATTAATAAAATATGATTGTATTTTTTTTTTTGCAATAGGATAGAATACTTCAAACTGAGATTATTAAGCACAAGTCGATGATACGAAAAGTATGCAATTTAACGAATTTGTAGATTTATTTATTTTATTTATTTAAATCTTTATTTACCAAATCGACGGCGAAGTGCCAATACCTCCTATGTAACATTTTTCGAGAAATTGACTTTCTTTATGCCATTCACTTTAAACTCAATTTCTATTTTATATTTCAAATATATTTATATTTCATTGAAACTTTAGCTTTCCATATTTGTATATTCACCATACAAATGAGTTTATTATTTTTATAGTTTTCAGGAAACAATTTTTTTTTTACTTTCTGTGAAATTTTGTCTGTGTTAGTTAGAAGATATTGGCACTTCGCCGTCGAAATAATGAATGATTTTTATTTGAATTTGAAGAAAAGAAAACCTAATTATTAATAGATCTCATACTTACCTACTTCGTTACTAATACATCTAATAATAAATACAAATAACGTGAGGCATAATTTCAATTACAAACGAATATACTTAATCCATGTCAAAATAAAAACTACTTACCAGGCGGTAGGAGATTCTGGTAAGAACACTGCTGTCGATTCTATTCTCGCCGAGTACGTACGCGATTGGCGCGTCCGTGTTTCTGATCTGCGCTACGACGGGCACGTGCACGCGGGCCTTCAGATATGACATGAGGAACTGATCGAGCGCGTCCAGGGTTCGCTCGCCGCGATAGTACATGAAGTTCCCGTGTTTTCCCTGTGATAATGGAATTATTTTGATTATGGCAACACTGAACACAAAACTTAAGGCGCTATAGGTTCCAGTTTCCAGATATACAAGAATATAATGTATAAAAGGTAGTAGAACAAACTTTGGGTTGTAAGTGGTTCATCAACATCTTTGAACAGTTTGAACCAAAGCCAACCTCACCTACACGTGGTGCACCCTGTTGACTGACAAACGAGGCTCTGACGAAAAGAGAGGTAGGACATAGCGTATTTTTTAGGTTGCCTGACTGGGGAAGTACCTCCACCTCACAGAATACTGCAGATAAATAACAATTCCCTTCAGGGTTTTGCGATTGAGTGAGGTCACCAAAAAGAAAGGAAGGAGTATAGGCTGGCAACGGATCGGGACCTCTTGGTGTTGCTGATCTCTAATCAATAAAAAAGATATTTTTGTTTATCCTAATTTATATAAAATTCTCGTGTCACAATGTTAGGTACCATACTCTCATAAAAATCTTTATGAAATTTTATATACCTACATATTCAGTAGGTCTGAAAATAGGTTGTTATGTATTTTTTATAGCAAAACCACGTTTGCCGGGTCAGCTAGTTACATATAATACTATAAATGCAAAAGTGTGTCTGCCTGTCTGTTTCTTACATTTTCACGACTAAACGGCTGAACCAATTTTAAAATTATGGCTATGACTATATTCAGAGGAAGGATATAGACCACCTTTTGGCGAATTATAACCAACATTCAAGCGGGCGAAGCAGCGGGCGTAAGTTAGCAATATATAAAAACAACAATAACTTACATTGGGATAGAATAACAGCGATGGGTAACTGCCGATCCTCATAGAATTGTAACAGAAAGAGTTATAATATTTGCAATTTACTGCTCCGACTTTTACCTGCAAAATAAAAAAAAATGTAGATTCTTTACTAAGGGAGAAAATAACTATTTTAAAGACATGAGCGTTTTATGACTTTGCTTCTCCGTCGAAATTCTTAGAAATTCGGATTCGGTCCCATAAAATATCGAGCATAACCCACCCTCTCCATCGCTCGCTGCGCGATTTTAAGAGTTCAAGTTTCTGAACCATAGGTCATGGCCGGGAGGATGCACTGATGTATATTACATTATATCAGTAACTATATAGTTTATAGTTACTGATGTATAGTATACATAAAGCGAACGAAAAGATGAGTTAATGACAGATTTATCAACAATTAGCTCAAACCACTGTACGGAATACGCTAAAATTTTGCATAAGCTATATATACATAGAACTCCGTCAAATCAAGAAAGGCTTTTTCAAAATTCTCTTGGGACGAAATATGAACACAAATTATGAGTAAAAACTAACAAACATCACGAAGTATTCATTTTTAGCTACCTAACTTTCATTGAGATTGTTTATTTATTATGGAATAGATTGTTTATTTATTATGGAATGGATTGTTTGTTATGCTAATACATTTTGTATTTGAATAAAGTAAATTGCGTAATTTACTTTACTCAAATTCTTTCCTTTGGGCCATAAATTAAAATTATCACTTTTAAACCACATCATAATATTGTATTTGACGTGGCTTTTGCAATCAATAATATACAATATTATGATGTGGTTTAAAAGTGATAATTTTAATTTATCATTTACATGCTTTTAATATTTTTTTAAAGACTTTTTTATTTATAGAAAAATACATAGCGAATGTGCTACAAACTCATGTATATACATATACATATACACATCGAGTTTGTAGCGGATGCTATATATACTTCTCTGTGTAAAAAGTATCGGGAATATGTCAATAAAAAGACCCGCGTAAAAGAGGTCGTTCTAATTTTTTTACTGCATGTTGGTAGCACTGTACTGATTTAGCGCGCAAAATTTGAGCGGGATCTTTCATTTAATTTGTTTTAAACTACACTTTTTGTTGGTCATAGTTTTGAGTCCTCGGCGATTTTTACAATGGAAAATATTGTTGAACAAAGAGTGTGCCTTAAATTTTTTGTTTCGAATGATATTTCATGTGGTGAATCACTCAAAATGTTGCGAAATACCTACGGCGAATCGTGTATATCGAAAACAAGGGCTTATAAATGGTATAAGGCTTTTAAAGAAGGCCGAGAAGTAGTAGTAGACTTGCCTCGTTCTGGTAGACCTTCAACCGCTACGACCAAAGAAAACATCGACAGAATCGAGAAGCTAGTGCTCGAAAATCGACGTATGAGTCTGAGAGAGTTGGCTAGTGAGGTGAACATATCTTTTAAGTCCGTCCACAATATTCTCATTGACATTTTAGGCATGAAACGCGTCGCCGCTCGACTAGTTCCAAAAAAGCTCAATTTTGTTCAAAAAGCGCAGCGAAAGCATGTCGCTGAAGACATGGTTTCCCGAGCTTCTACGGATCCGACCTTTATGAAACGTATAATAACTGGCGACGAGACATGGGTTTATGAGTATGACATGCAAACAAGCCAACAGTCTTCAGAATGGCATCTCGAAAACGAGCCGAAACCCAAAAAACCGCGGCAAAGTCGCTCCAAAATCAAGGTGATGCTGACAGTTTTTTTTTACTACCGTGGTGTGGTTCACTCCGAATACCTTCCAGAGGGAGAAACATTGAATAAAGAATATTATATAGGCGTCATGAAGCGTTTGCGTGAGAGTATCCGCCGAAAACGTCCAGATTTGTGGCGACACAACTCATGGATGCTGCACCATGATAATGCACCATCACACACAGCCATTATAGTGAAAGAGTTTTTAGCGAAAAATTCAACAAAAGTTCTCGACCAAGCACCGTATTCACCTGATATGGCTCCGTCTGACTTTTTTTTATTTCCCAAGTTAAAATTACCACTTCGAGGAACACGTTTTGAGTCGATAGAAGCCATAAAAGAAAATTCGCTGAATGAGCTAAAGGCCATACCGCAAATAGCCTATGAAAAATGTATGGAAGACTGGGTGAAGCAGTGGAGATGTTGTATTGCAAGCGATGGGGCCTACTTTGAAGGCGATAAAATGAATTTAGATGAATAATTTGTATTTTTTGTTTTATTGACAAATTCCCGATACTTAGTACACAGAATGTATATAAATATATATGGCCTAGTGTAATATATTATATAGTATAGAATAAATATAGTATAGAACTAAAAAACGTCTGAAATAAGTATACAAAATTTTAAAAATTATATCTATATTAATACTCACAATGCCTTTGTACATTTCTGCCAATTTTTTCCAGTGGTCAACCAAATTTTGGCAAGGTGGACAAAATGGTGAATAAAAGTTAATGAAATAAAATCCTTCAGTTAAATAATTATCTGAAAAGATGGTTAATTAAAGTAAATATTAGATAATCAGTTACATACCGTATTATATCTGAGTAGACATACATAAAGTCATTATACAGAGACACAACGCCCCCTATACAATTTTAAATGCCATTGTGTATGCAGCTGATTGTGAACTCGCTTAAGGATAAAAATGCTCAACTTTTCCCTTTGTTTCCCAGAAAGTATACATACATACTACACTGTATTTGTATATGTATATTATGTAAATTCTGTCCAATAACGGACGAAAGGAACTAATTTTATAGTAATTATATAAAATATTGAAAACTTGGTTTAAATCGGAACACACAATTTCATATTTAAAACGAGTTTTCGAATATTATTAGATATTTATTTTTACGAAAACTATGATGCTACTTTTATGTTCGATTCTTAGGTCAATAATGAGCTTGATCTGATGATCAAATCAGCAAGTTCAATACTTTGTCACGTTTTGACATCAAAACGTAACAAAGTATTGTCCTGTCTTACTCAAAGATTAATGATCAGTTCTCATCGGCAGTCTTCAGTCGCTACCAAAGGTCGTGAGGTCCGCTAATACAGTGTTCCGCAAACTTTTTGTGTTGAAGATACACTTAGGAAAACGAAAATTTTTGGAGGTACACCATAAATGAACTATCAGATTTTATTTGTGTAGAATTTTTCTTCTGACGGTTTATTTAGCTTTTTGAGATAACCTTATTTTTTCCAACAGATCGCCACGGTACAACAGTGTGCCGCGGCACACGCTTTGTGGAACACTGCTCTAATACATCCAGTTCAACAAATTTATATTTTCTTAGCTTGACATACATTGGCACATTTTTTTTTTAGTGGAGATTGTAGAGTTACCCCTAAACCCCAAATATTAAATGTCTACTTACAAAAGCTTTGTCCAGACAGAGTATCAACATAAGGATCATTGTGATATAATCCATTATAGAATAACTTGTCATATTCGGACTGTGACCGGTAATCATATTTCCTGGTATAAGATTGGAACGATCCATACAAATCATAATTACGTCTTTTGTCTGCGTCCTTCAGAGTTTCATATGCTTCGGAGATCTTTAAAAACTTCTCTTGATCCAGTTTGTTCTGAAAGTTATAAAGTTTCATATTTAGTTTCTAATAACATCTAGATTTATTAGAGCAATACCCAACACCGTATTAACATAGCCATATAAAGACCTTTATAACATAAGAACTATCGCTTGCATACTGCTGCAAATAGATTTTAACCCAAAATTATCATACTTTAACTTTATTAATAGTATTAAGTGTGATATAATGGACAAAAATTATTCTAAATAGCATATAAAATTATTTCATGCTTATTTATAAATATTCTACAAAAAATATAAACAACATACATTTCACACGTTCACATATATAACTGGCAAATGTGTTGTATGTATTTGTTGTTGTTATTTTGTAAATAAATTGTTTAAATTGTTAGTTTCTTTAAATTCTTTATATGTATTATTGCCAGCACCATCTAGTAAAAGGTCAAAATTCTGTATAATTTACAAAATTTTGACCTTTAATGAAACACATATTTTTGTATGGCATTAACACTAGTAAGTGTCAGGGGTCAGAAAACAGAGATAATTTTATACCTAAAGAAGTGCTAGTTGTTGCGAACTCAAAAACTACTATAGCAATTCGACGAGCTCAGTGGCGTAGCGGTCAATGACGCGGCTTCGACACCAACGCTCGTGGGTTCGCCACATTCCCACACAGGACAAACATTTGTGTGCATGAACATGTCTGTTTGTCTTGGTCTGGGTGTTTTCTATGTATCATAAGTATGTATTTACAAAAAAAAAAAAAGTATTTACGTATGTTTATCAGTTTTCTAGTACCCATAACACAAGCTTCGCTTACTTTGGGGCTAGATGGTGCTGTGTAATTTGTCTGACAATATTTATTTAAAATTATACAATAAAGAGTGAACTATATGTATATTATTATCTAACCACAAAATATCATCAAAATTGGATTTGCGCTTTGCAAGTTAGTAATTCCAAGCGCAAATTAGTATTTGCTGCCACAAATATTACCAAACAAATTTCGTTGTTCAATTAATTTAGACATTGTTTTTGTATTTTTTTGTTCTATAGTTATAAAGTAACAAATATACAAATAAAATATTTTTTTGGTCTAAACTTATTTGAAAACCTTATTCCCTTAGCTCAAATTCAAATTCTTTGTGTTCAATGACAGTAAGAATGTCATTTTGACAACCCTAGCGCTTCATGCAAGTATAGGTATAAAGAATGAAGCACATACATGACTTTTACTTCTGCCCTCTCTGTATTTTGTAACATAAGAGACAAGTACTGTAATCTGAGGCATAGACAAATCTATGAATATGTACTGTACAGGTTGATATATCATCAAATTTGTAATTGGACTCTGTATGCAGAATAATTGGACGTGTCGTTTCCAGCAGACTAGAATAGAATCACTCCGTTTCTTCTTGTGGATGTTGTACAAGGCGACTAAGGGAAATACATTATCGAATATCGATCAGGCCTCCCCAACCCGTCTAACCAGTGTGGGGAGTGTAGGCCAAATCCTCCTTCAGTCTAGGACGGACGAGAGGGTCGTGCTCCTGTAGTGGAGACTAAAATGGACCTGATGATGATGATGATGATGCAGAATAGATCCAACCAACAAACTATGCCAAAATAAGAAATATACATAGCGAGAAATTGCAAATCGAGTTTCATACATTTGCAACAGACTGTAGCAGTTTGATGAGAAAACTTATAGTCTGTGATATTTTTGTTCCTATTTAAAATAACTTTAACTTAGAAGTAACAAAATGTTGGTTGGATCTATTCTGGATAACAGCGTCCAATTGATGTGGAATATCCATATACATACTGGGTTCTTGTCCGGATGGTATTTAATCACTAATTTCTTATATGCCTGCCGTATATCTTGTGTAGAAGACTGCTTTGATATTCCCAAGATTTCATAGTAGCTTAATTCTGACAGGTTGACGACCCCAATTAAAGCAGTTATTAAAATTAATTTAAACCTGGAAAATTAAAGTTCACATTTAAATTTAACAGAAACAGTGTAGAGATTGTACGCAAAATTGTTTGTCTTCAATAAGATTTTTGACAAATTAAAATTTAATTTGTACTTACATTTTTGTAGAACCGGCAGTTATTCGTCCTTAGATAACATCTGTTCATACTTCGGTCACTGTCCTAATTGTGTTATCTCTTGCCTCATTCTTGCTAGCTGTGTTGCACATGATCAAAAAATCATAACATTCATAAAATGTCAAATTATCTGCGTTAAAACTTGGTTAGATAAATTACAACTTGGATTTACACAAAATACACTCGGCTTTCGCTCAATGAAGCTAGAAAGTTTTAAAATAAAAATCTTAAATGAAATAGATTAGACTTTAATTTAGAAAAATAGAAAGAAAATTATGCATTGTAAAACACTCTATTCAATTCAATTCTTCTTTATGGCGATCGTGATGTTCTCGCCAATGACAATGCTATTTATCTTTAGCATAGATAACTGAGTACGTGACTATGCTTAGTAGGTGACTCTGCTCAGAACTGGCGTTGTGAGTGTATTTATACATTAAATTACTAATTTGAATAAAATACTCCAATCTGTTGACACACCTAAAACAAAGACAGACACAACATATATGACAGCACATAATGTTAGTTAATTATAGTTTTGACAAACAACTTAAAGTCTAATGTTATTTGTGTTAATATAATTGGACAAAATATACACAAAAGGGGAGGAGTTCACAAATGTCAGGAGGGATCTAAAATCGATAGGCCGGGGAATAGAAGGAGGGAGGAGATTATACAAGGATGAGGAATTTTTGGGACAATTAAAAAAGATATGATCAGGGGATGCCTCGTCCAGACCACACTCGCACAGTGAGCTATCCCTCACCCTAATTTTTGCTAGGAACACGTTCGTACAGGCGTGTCCTATTCTTAAGCGACAGATAACTGACGTTGCCCGTTTATTGATGTCGCGATATTTAAAAAACCAAGGCTTAGGTGGAATGTATTCTTGGATAGACGCATAGTATTTGCCCTTCACGGTCTTGGATATGTGCCACGTCCTGTTCCAACTAGCAGTCAACTTTTCTTGGGCGAGCGGGAGTAGGTCGTACGAATATGACATACACCTAGGAGACAAACTGCCACTTTGAACGGCCTCCCTAGCACAACTATCAACCGTTTCGTTTCCAGGGATACCGCTATGACCTGGAATCCACACAAGAATTATCTCTAAACCCTTCAGGCGGCATATATATAAAACACTCTAGATAATTTGATTTGATTGAGATAAAAAAAAACTTAAAAGACAACATAATAAAATTGTTGATTGTCTTCTTCTTCTTTTCATAGCTGACAACTACTCTTCAGTCAAAGATTATTCTTGCCATTTTTACGTTCATTAATTGCCACTAATGTATGTCAAAAATTATACCTACTTCCAATTTAGAATTTGGGATTTTGCTTGACGCTGTGTTTAGAATGTTAATCATTATTGTTGGTTTAAAGATCCTCTTTCTATCGCGTTTCTCCTTTGAGTTGTCTAGATTGTTGTTTGTTTTGTGACAACAAACAACAATCTAGATTTGGTGGTGGTTTAAATATTCAAACAGGGTACCTATTTAAGTTTAATAATATTTTTCTAAATCCTTGATCTTCCTTGATCTCAGCAAAAGATCCTACGATGATAGAGCCTCTACCTCTACCTACGTGTCCCAATCGCAACTTTTGTTCACTCCCCTAAAATCCCACAATATGTCTCCCTCTTACCTAGCTCTTGAGATAAGAGGTTCACGAGTAGCAGGTTCTTCTCCTTTGAGGAGCTCGATGGCGTCGTTGCGCGTGACAGTATAATTGATCACGCAGGTCAAGTAACGTCAACCGTAGCTTGTCCATGGATGGGTTTATTCATCTTGACCTCCTCCGTGCTTCAAAGGGCGCGTAAAGCCGTTGGTCCCGGACTCCCGGCTATTGTTTGTTTGTTTGTTTGTTTGTAGTATCTTTATTGTACATAAAGAACATATATATATTTATACACAATATAACTAGCAGAATTTCACGAACATGTACAAAGGCGGGCTTATCTCTATAAGAGATCTCTACCAGCCAACCTTCAAGTGTTGGATAAGAGAATTAATAGTGGCAAGGGCGTCGAAAAGTCGAAAGCAATTTGCAAATACTACAATAATTATAATTATACATATATACTCATACATACACTACACAATAGTACATATATAATTCAGCTATATATAAATATACATAAACAATAGCATATATAAATAAAATACATTGCACTGATTTCGAATCGTTCAAGACAACTCGTTTAAGGATTTGAGTAGACGAGCCCTGAAAGAATCCACTGACGGTGCCTGGCGCACATAGGTGGGGAGCGAATTCCAGAGCATTGCTGCCCTAACCGTGAACGATTTAAAGTAAGCGTTTGAATTATGATAGGGTAAGTCCAGTCGAAGGTTCCCGCATGACCGCAGCCGGTTATCGGTTTCCCGAAATTGCAACCTCTCGTGAAGGTACGATGGAGCACTTGAACTAAAAAGAACCTTGTAAAGGAGCATCAGGGCGTGGATGTTCTTTCGCATCCTGATCAGCGGCCATCCCAATTGCTGACGGAATTCGGAGATGTGGTCAAATTTCCGAAGGCCAAAAACAAAGCGTATGCACACATTTTGGAGACGGTCCATCTTGTCAAGTAATTCCTCTGACAGATCTAAATAAGCCACATCCCCATAGTCAAGCAGAGGAAGAAGGAGTGATCGTGCCAACGTCACCTTTGTTGCCATAGGGAGAAAGTTTTGGAGTCGCTTAAGGCTATGAAGAGAGGCAAAAATCTTCCTACTTACTTCGTTTACGTGTGGGGCCCAACTGAACGTTTCGTCAATGGTAAGACCTAAATTAGTGACTTTAGAGGAAAACGGAATTAGGTTACCATCATAGACAACATTAGGGTGATTAATATTCTGCAATTTTGATATGAAATATGGGCTACCCACAATAATCGCTTGAGACTTGGTGGCATTGATTTTAAGCCCAAACTTATGAGACCAGTCAGCAATGGTCGCAAGATCGTCGTTGATAACGTCAACTGCTCGTGAAAAGTTGTCGAGAGGGGCAGCTGTGTAAATTTGCAAGTCGTCAGCGTAAAGATGAAAGGAAGACTTAAGAGAAGTAACTATGTTGTTAATAAACAAGGAAAAGAGAATCGGGGATAAGATTCCACCCTGAGGTACTCCTGCAAGTATCTCACACCAGTCAGAACGCAAGTCATCAACCCTAACCAATTGTGACCTGCCCACTAGATAGGAACGGAACCAGGAAAGTGCCGATGGCGAAAGATTGAGCGTTTGAAGAACACCGAGTAGAACATCAAAATCAACTGTATTGAAGGCACTAGTGAAATCAAGGAGGACTAAGACTGAGAGTAGTTTGTTATCGATGTTATGCCGGATGTCATCGGTAATCTTGACCAAGGCAGTGACTGTGCTGTGACCACTACGGAAACCAGACTGATGATGAGATAGGAGATTAAGTTCCTTTAGGTAACTCGTGAGACGTTGGTGGACAAAATGCTCTAACACTTTTGAAAGGGCAGGGAGAATAGATATTGGACGATAGTTAGAAAAGGAAGAAGGATTAGGTTTTTTAGGCAAAGGGATAACATGGGCCAATTTCCAAAGGAATGGGAAAACCCCAGAGGCAAGAGAACAGTTAAGTATGTTAGTTAAAATGGGAGCAATTTCTTTTACCACTGGAGTAATCATATCAATACAAATGCCGTCCTCTCCAACTGCTTTAGATTTAAGTGACTTTATAATTTTTATCACCTCTGCGTCAGATATCGCACCTAAATCCCTCTCAGCATGGTTTACAGGAGGTATGTTCGACAGATGAGATAAAGTAGCATTTTTAATTAATGGATTAATGGCATCCGGTGGCGTGCAAAAGTGATTATTCAATTTGTTTAAATCTAGATCACCACTAGAACTAAGCCGATCTTTGCCCACACCAATGCTACGCAGAAACTTCCACATTTTGTGCGGAGGACAGCTCTCTAGTGAAGAATGAATATGCTGTCTTCTCGCATCCCTGACGACTCTATTACAGTGATTGCGCAATTTAACAAACGTGGCGCGGTTTTCCACAGAAGGATCGTGCCTCAACTTAATTTTAGCTCTATCTCTTTTAGACATGAGTTTTTTGATGTCGGGTGTCAACCAAGGCGCAGGATAATGTTTAACACGAACTGGCATAAGAGGAGCATGTTTATCAAATAAAGAATTAAAGATGGAATTGAAAGCAGCCAGTTTGGAATCGACATCAGTTGCTGAAATTACTGGCCCCCAATCAGCACTGGAGAAGTCGTTTTTGAGTAAGTTTAGATCCATCTTGTCATAATGACGTACCATGATAATCTTATGTTTACGCTTTGGAGGTCGTAACTTGAAAGATGCAAAGATGAGATCATGTGCTGAAAATGCAGGAGCATTAAACTGCCCGTGAGTAGAAACTAACTCCGGCGAAGAAGTTATAATGAGATCCAACAGTGAAGGGGGGCCGTTGTGTGGAAAATGAGTAGGGCTAAGAGGAAGACAATTTAAATTTAGTGATTGAGTAATGGACAATAATTTCTTTGCACGATGATCGTCCTTGACAAGGCAAGTATTAAAGTCCCCCATTACGATTACATGATCAAATTGCGGACGCAGATCGGAAAGTAATATTTCAAATGAGTTGAAATAGTCAACGTGCAGTGATGGACTATAATAAACCCCCAGTAGAATTTTCGTATGAAAGACATCAATATTAAGAAAGAGATGCTCTGGTCCATTAAATACCGGAGAGGAGTGGGAAACCACTTGACAAGCTATGTCGCTGCGCACGTAAACAGCAACTCCACCACCCCCAATTATTCTAGTTGAACTATCCTGTCCAGAGCATACGCGATCATTTCGAATTAATCTATAACCCGGTAAAGGATACAAGGTAGATGGGAGATTAGGTTTAAGAAAACTTTCAGAAATGAGTACAGCATGAATGTTACTATCAGAAAACGTGGCTAGAAGGTCGGTATAATGAGCAGCAATACTCTGGGCATTGATATGTGCAACATTAAAATTTTTAAAATGCAACGAAAATGCCTTATTCAGGTTAGCTTTCAAAGAATCGTCCACTGAACTATCAAGACTATAAACACTATCTGTCGAAGACGTGAAAGAAAAGTATTCATCTTCCGACTGTCCCTGTAACGAATGCAACATTGACCGAATTTAAATCAGTGATTCACAATAAATAATATAAATTATATACCTACTTATTATACCTATCTATAACTAACTATAATTTTCTTATGCTAAAATGTGAGCACAACCTATCCAACACTCGCCAGCTACTGAATAGAATCAATACACATTACATTAAAATATATAAGTTAATCAGATTTTAAATATACTATCTGGTAACAGAATATATATATAAAAAAAAAAAGAACATTAAAGTAAACAAAACGCACTACGTACTAAACAGAAAAAAAATAAACATTATATCTAGATTCTATTGCCAACAACGAAAAAGAAGAACACTCAAATTGATAGACATGTGTCAGTGTCAACATTTAATTTAAAGTTAGTTGTTGTTGACTTGACATCAAACTTGTTTTATAAGTGACTGCAAAAATAAATAAATAAAATTAGAAATAATGTACAAGTGTGAGAAAATAATTCTTAAACGGGTATCATAACTAGAAGAATATCATTATACCTAGTACCCGCATAGACGAACAGATACGAATAAAACATCACGATTGTACTTTATGTGACTACAACACAATAACTACATTAAATACTCGACCATGATATATAGTATAAAATTGCATACTATTTGCGTGTTTTCGCCTGCCTCGCACTACGACTACGAGCCTTACTGGAGGGCTTTGTTGGTTCTTCTACGAGGTCAGTTTCAAGCTGCTCCAACGCTGAATTTGTGGCCTCCGACATCGATGTAGCAGGACTAGTCCTTGCCACATGCTCCCTCAGTATCATCTGCAACTCCGCATTGGTCGTGATTTTTTTCCGATCGCCATTAGGACACAAGATCACAATCTTGCCATCACCGCTAGACCAGCAACCTCCAACACCCAGCGCCTTTCGTGCTTCAACAAAAACGGCATGACGACTACCAGTCAGGAACTCGGACAGTGTATAGCCAGTAGCTTTGAGGCGATTTTTGGAATTCCAAATTTGATTGCGCAGAATCATATCACAGAACCGTACTAATATAGGGCGGGGCTTATTTGTAGTCATGCTTTTACCCAGACGCAAAGCACTGAATATGGACTGTGTGTTTACTGCAGGCAGTAGAAGAGTTTCATTGCACACACCAATAAATTTGTCGACTGTATTTTCTCCTGCAGACTCTGGTAGCCCATGTAGCAAAAGAGTATTACACCGTGATCTCATCTCCAAGCAATCTAGTGTCTCAATAACTAGCTCCATTTGTACTTTAAGCCCTGCAACCGCCTTCCAAATGAAAGATTTAAAAGTTTGGAACTCACTGAATAAAGAGGCAATATCTTGTGGCTTGAATTCACTGGATGAAGACGCTGGATCCTGTAGCTTGAACTCACTGGATGAAGTGGCTGTACCCTGTGGCTTTCTGCAGTTAAGGGAATCCTCGAACATGGACATTCTAGTAGCGAACATCTCCGACATTTCGCTAACATTCTTTTGCAGTTGTGATAGGTGATCCATAGCAACGTTCAGATAGTGAAGTGTATTGTTCAAAAATAAATGAGATAGGAGTGAAAACTATTAGCTGGCAGTGTATATTACTAGGCCATCAGATCATAGGACTAGTACTTAAGGTAAATAATATCTATTATATATTTTTATTAATTAAAATATAGAGAACGCAATACTTTTATGTGTCACTTCTTTCCTGCCTACCTGCCCTTCTTTCCTGCCTACCTGCCGTCTTTATATGTCGTATTGTCTTTATATGTCAGTCATTAAGCCAAGTTAGTGGCCTTAGGCAGCTTGAAAACACTGGCCTCCGCCAACCCGCAGTTCAGAAGCGTGGTTATGTATGCTCTAAACCCCTTCGATTGAGGGGAGGCCCATATCCTAATAATCGAATAAGTGTGGGTTGATACTGACTTACTTACCTAGCTAGCCCCTCTCTTCTCTCTCACCAGTGTTATAGAAAAACTGTATCTTACTCCCCCAGCCTACTACCAGCCACACTACGTATACACACCAGCCATACTACGTAAATGCTCATAATTCAATTATGTACCTGTAGGTACTCGCAAATCTGTTTTAACTACCTGATAGATGCGCCCGACCTACCAGTCCAACCCCAGCCTAGATGATGGCTCTGCCACACGCAGAGTATCTCATCCTGACCACCATTCCTGATTTAGCTTTAGCTTCTCCTTCCATAATTTGCCTAATTTTCATGATAGTTTTCACTTTCCCATCCTAGTCTCTATCCAAAATTCCTTCCCTCCAACCCCTACCCCACCTCCCCTTCTGAAGTACAAAATCTACAAAGCGAACTGTATGTACAAAATTTTCAATGCGCCTCCACCAAAAAGTATCGTAAAGAACATCCTCATTTATAATGAATTTTCTGTCTCACATCAACCGCTGGTTAATCTATCCCCCTTAAAAATTCTGCTCGAAATCGCCTCTTTGGTGGGATTCGGACTGAATGCTCAGCTACAGTGCCACAAACTTATCTGGCCCGGTGGCGGAGGCGGTACGATCGACATAAGTGTTGCCATTAAACGAAATGCCGCCCGTTTTAGAGGAAACATTAAAATCAATTATATATATACACTGTTAAAATAATAGCATTGATATACTGATTAATTGTGATGTGTGGTGTTTCAATTAAATATCAATTTCCTTCTATTTTTTTTCTAATTTGTTTTAAAAATGCACCACGTTAAGTCGCGATCATAGCTATTTTAAAATATTAGAATTATAATATTTCACAGAAACAACTCGTCGACGATTTTTTTTATTGTATGTATAAAAAGATATTTATATATTTAAAAAAATATACCTCAATAGAATGTGTATACGTGGTAAATAAATAAATTGTACCGGGCAATACTAAAATTTCAAGATGGCGGCTTTAGTTCTAAATTTGGCCACCGGGTCAGATAAGTTTGTGGCATTAAAATGTAGTTAAAGGATTCAGTGGAATGGAACATAAATTGAAACCCTAGAAACAAACATTTTACGATTACGACTGAATTTCAAAAGATTCGGAATGCCTTTTATAACCTACATAAAGAAAATCTATACAACTCGCCAACAATGTGGGATTGGAGTCCTATTCTTTTATATGTCATGTCACATACCCTTCTAGTATTCCTTTCGGCAGATATATGTACTTTACTATTACGCCTATGAAAATGGCCATTAAGAAACGCAACGTAAGTGAAATAAAATGGGTGAAAAGGAAAACAATTTTGTGTATTGTCTAATTTTTATTGCATGTTAGAGGTATATAAATTATTTCCATACTTATATCACATTTGAAACTTAAAAAATATTACATTTTTATTCATGAAACATTCTGTGGTAGTACAGCAAGTAGGTACAATAATATGAGCTTGAGTAATAATACTTATTCAACTTGTCCTAGTTGGTATTAAAATTAGTAATTCAACGATACATTTGACGAAAGCTTGAAAAGACAAATGACTCTCATGTATATGTTAATCAAACCAGTTATTCATCTGGATTCAGAAAGATTTCAAAGCTGGGGGCTATTGACTGATCCGATTTTGATGAAAATTGTTATCTAATATAGTCATGTAGTCCTCCCCAACCCGTCTGGCCAGCGTGGGGAGTGTAGGCCAAATCCTCCTTCTGTCTGAGACGGAAGAGAGAGGGTCGTGCTCCCGTAGTGGAGACTAAAATCACCTGATGATGATGATGATAGTCATGTAGGTACATACAATTCACATGCTTATTGGACATTATAACCAAGTTGTTTTGAAATATCGAAATTGGTTGAAAGCGCGAGGGTAACAACGATCGTTTAATTTTATTTTATACCATACCACACCGCAAACATGCATTCAGCTCGCTGTATCTGACACACCACAGAGTGCTATTAATGAGAGTTTTTTGTTCGCGTTCAATCATGTCAACGTAAACAAACCGACCAAATAGAGAAGCACTCTCATGTTGTGGATTTCTAAGACATGTGTAACATATCAAAATGAGGGGGCTTACTTGTTCACATTTTGAGGTGAGCAACCCGGCTAATTTGAATATGTAACACGCATCTGGTAAATTCACAATATGAAACTTTTTCTCAATTTGGTCGGCTTGTATCGTTGTCCTGCAATACAACATATCTCCAGAAGTTTCTCTTTAAGTATGAGCCAACATTAACATGTTTTGTTTCCGCACATCTGTCATGTTTTAATGTAAAATAATTTTTATTGAAATGTATGCTCCAGAGTATATGAAGTAGCCCTTCTCTTCTATAAAAAAAAGCAGCAAGGACCTCCACATAATCAACAACATATTCTCGCTAGGTTATTCCTTACAAAAATAGTTCTATAACAATTTGAAATGTACAGCAAAGAGCGGATTATGCTTGACAGTCACAATGCAGTTGTACTTAATTGTTACAACCTTTGTACCATTCTTATGCCGTACAAAAGTACTTACCATTTTTTTTACCATACTATAAGTACCAACAAAAACTAGGTATTACGAAGTGCCAAGTTTGAACTAATCTTAGCTGTACTAACAAAAGAGAGGAGACCATGATTAATTCTTTTAATAGCTAACGAATTGTACTGTTCAGAAACTATCAATACTTACATATATAATACTACTTACATATTACCCTATCTATTCATATTTCTTAGAATTAAATAATATTCAAAATCTTTTTATTTGTTAATTTATTATTTTAAAGAATCAGTGAGGTCTTCGCAATGTGTATGTACTCGTACTAATTGCATACAAAACCAGTATTTAAAATAAGCTCTTTATTTAGATTATAAAATCGTACATGTTGATCAAATAGTTTTCACCCAATTACTCCGGGTGTTAGAGAACTTCAGCTCCATTCTAATGAATCATTGGATGTTTGCTTATTGTAAGCGATTACTCCTACAAGAAATTTTTGATTTTTGTTCCAGCATTATATGCATTTACATTTCCTCATGATGAATCAGATTCGTAAACTTCAACGCTATCCATCGAAATTGCTAGCTAGGGCCACAGGACCCTACCGTCTAAGCTAAAGCCATTATTATTATTTCCATTATTCCCATTGCGTTTTTGATTGTAAAAATCGAACTCCTGTTTAGATATGTAATAAGTATGTTCAGTTTAAACGGTAGAGCGCCTCCGTTCCTACCAACTAAGCACAAATTAAAGTGTGTAATTTTGAAATAATTTAATAGACATTATAATTTGTTAATATACATAATATTCTTGACATTCTAAATGTAACTTTTATCTTTTAATTATTATCTAAAACTGACATAAATAATGAATGAATATGTATGTAATTTTGAAATAATTTAATTGTCTAATAATTTAATTGACATATTAATAATATTTGTAATTTATATTTAGAAAATATTTTGCAACGCCCTAACAGGGTTCGTGTTTGTACTAAATTCATACGTTTATAAGACCTATTCTGTAAAACGAATGCAAATAAATGAGAATTATGAATTATAAGGTGAAGCTAGATTTTCGCAATCAAAAAACCCGACGGTAATCGACTTCAGCTTAGGCGGTAGGTCGTGTACAAGTTTATTATGAAGATGAATTTGTCACATTTCTCATGTATATTTTGTATGTGAATAAAATCTATTTTTTTTTAAATTATATTTTCGTATAAAATTTAAAAAATATATGCAATCTGATAAAGTAATTATTTGTAAATTGTAATCACAGTTATATGCATCAATCCAACAAGGATTTCACCTTTTTACAATTGTAATATCTATGACACTTTGCTAATAATGCCATATTCATTTTACTTAACTATGTGTGCTGTATACCTAAATAAGATTTCCTGTATTTACATGTCATAAATATTACTTATATGTGCCATTTAAAACTACCTAATCCCTTACAAATAAAATATCACAAAACATCATTTTAAATATTTGTTTGAGACATCTTAGTGGATGCTAATAGACACAGAAGGTCAATTCTCGTAATTATGTTACGATTGCAGAATTAAAGTTGACCGAATCGAGATTGAATTGTGAATTGACTAAAAATTATAAACTTGATTTCATTCATTCATTAATTACTATCAATTTTGTGGTGTAAGAGGTTCATAAAGATCTTTGAACCAAAGCCAACTTCACCTGCACATCGTGCACCCTGCTGAAGTGCTGACTGACAAACGAAGCTCTGGCGAAAAGAGAGGTAGTGAGCGTAATTGTAAGCTACCCGACTGGGGAATGTACCTCCACCTCACAGAATGCCGCAGCCAAATAACAATTCCCTTGAGGGTTGTTGTGTTCCTGCGAGTGAGTGAGGTCACCAGAAAGAAAGGAAGGAGATGCTGCGTTGGCTGCGGGGTGGCGGCGCGCGAGCGATATCTTATGTTGCGTGCGTTAATATGGCTACGGTAACCGCTTCACATCAGGCGGGCCGTATGCTTGATGTCACCCGAAGTAGTATAAAAAAAAATCTTATTGTTAGCAAAATAGCATTTATAGTTTGTTTAATTTTCGGTCATAATTCGATATAATCTCACTTAAATTAATAGTTTAAAGATTCTTGAAAGAAGACTTTGAAGAAGATACATGATACGAGAATACCAAATTTGACATTTGTGAAATCGAAACTGGATCAGCACCAGTTTCGAGCGAGCGGAACTCTTATATACACCGAAAAGTAATTCTTGGATATGAATAGGCTCCAAAACCACTGAACCGATTTTGATGAAACTTGTCACAATCAACAACTACATTGAGGAATGATCATCAAATACATTTTCCATTGAAATCAATGACGAAGGATAAAAAAAGGAGCGAGTAGATTCGCTGAGTGTTTGAGTCAGCGAATCTACTTGCTCCACTTACCCTCGATTTCGGCCCCGTGGGCTAGAATCCGGCCTAGTTATGAGAATTGCCCCTCTGATATGTGTAAGCAGACTATTGTTTGTTCTCATGGCGCCAATAATGACTTAAATACGTACGACGTAGTGCAGCCACGTCATTTACCTAGATCTCTTGACTATTCTTCTCAAAGTTAAATATGCTATGATTCTAATAACAATTATTTCAGTAAATAGCACTATTATATCTGTCCAGTAGTTGTCTGAATTCATTTCGAACGTCTTCAGTATTTCCTTTGGATATCTGGAAAATAAAAATATGTGATTAAGTTTAATAACTAAGTATATACCTATGAAATCTATCTATATAATATACTCGTATATAAAACAAAGTCGCGTTAGTTACACCATTTATAACTCATATACACTCACATATACACTCATATATATATAGTTAGCTGAACTGTAACACGACATTCATTGACTGTTAGGCGATACGAAGTTCGCCGGGTCAGGCCCCCTTACCACAATCTCTTATTGCGATTCAATAATTGAATAGATTGCTTATTCATACCAATGAATAAGCGACTCTATGGCATTTGAAATAGAGTCGCTTATTCATTGGTATGAATAAGCAATCTATAGGAGGTGAATTTTTCCATTTTTAGGGTTCCGAACCTCAAAAGGAAAAACGGAACCCTTATAAGATCACTTTGTTGTCCGTCTGTCTGTCTGTCTGTCTGTCTGTCTGTCTGTCTGTCTGTCTGCCTGTCTGCCTGTCTGTCTGTCTGTCTGTCTGTCTGTCTGTCAAGAATTTCTATGTCGAGAATGCGTGGAGGTATCAATCTGAAATTTGAACTGTATACTCAGGTCTACGGTCCCATGAAGTTAAAAGAAAATCAAACTGCTAAGTTTACGTAGAAAAAAGTTACGGCCGTTTATTCATCAAAAAACGCATATTTCGACACACTCAAGGGAATCAAAACCTATAGGGTACTTCCCGTTGACCTAGAACTATGAAATTTGGCAAGTAACATCGTTATAGACTACAAGTACAGGAATAAATCTCAAAACTATACATTTGTAAATAGATTTTAAAAAATAGGGGGTCTATATTTTTTATAGGGTGTCGAAATTTCAAATTGAAACTACTGGTTCAAATGGGGTATCATATGAAAGGGCTTGATGTACACATTGCGAAATATATTTTATTTATTTTTTTCGACGCATTATTTCTTATTTATAATGAAAAATATCAAATTTAATAATGATATTACGTACCTACGGAACCCTCGGTGGGCGAGTCCGACTCGCACTTGTCCGGTTTTTTTTTTTTTAATTTATGACATCAACATTTATAACATCAACAGCGTGTTGGCCATTTGTAATGAGTCATTAAAATCGCCAACATGCTATAGATCTTATTATTTAAATTTGAGTCGTCAGCGTTAGATAAATAATATTCCTGGATAAATTACACACGGCCATCTAGTCCCAAACTAAGAAAAGTATACGCACATATACACACAAATATTTGTCTTGTGCGGGGATCGAACCCGCGACCTCGGAGTCAAAGTGGCCATTGTTAACCATTCAACCACCGAGCTCGTCAAGTTAAAAATAAAATGTAGCTCGTGTTCTTACCTTATATGGCAATAATCTTTGGAATGAGGACACGGCAGGGGGTTGCGTCCGTAGGAGTACAGCGAGAGTACGAGCGCTTCAAACGCGTACTTCATGAAGGAGACGTGTGACACTGCACGCATGATGTCATTCATATGCGCGAAGAGCACCAGGAAACCAGCGAACGCGATCATGGCGCACGTAGTGATTGCACCCAGGAATGTGCCGTTCTGTCAACATTAAGTTTTTTTTTATACTACATTGCTACATTGGGTGGCAGACAAGCATACGGTCCGCCTGATGTGAAGCGGTTACCGTAGCCTCACCTCACTCACTCGCAGGAATACAACAACCCTCAAGGGAATTGTTATTTGGTTGCGGTATTCTGTGAGGTGGAGGTACTCGTACATTCCCCAGTCGGGTAGCTTACAAATACGCTCCCTACCTCTCTTATCGCCAGAGCTTCGTTTGTCAGTCAGCAGGGTGCACCGCATGCAGGTAAAGTTGTCTTTGGTTCAAAGATGTTGATGAACCACTTACACCCCAAAAGTATGAGATTAATGAAAACAATATGGCATTGCATCCTGCACCTGCACAAAGTGGTAAAATGTGTGTCCCCCAAACACATTTTACCACTTTGGAAGTGTCTCTCGCGAAAACTATTCAGTTTAGAAAAAAATGATATTTGAAACCTCAATTTCATTTTTGAACACAAGTCTGGGTTTGAAGAAAAAACATTTTTTTAGTTTCAGTTCTAAGTATGGGGAACCCCAAATTTTATTTTTTCTATTTTTGTATGAAAATCTTAATGCGGTTAACAGAATACATCTACTTACCAAGTTTCAACAGTATAGTTCTTATAATTTCGGAAATAGTGGCTGTGACATACGGACGGACAGACAGACAGACATGACGAATCCATAAGGGTTCCGTTTTTTGCCATTTGGCTACGGAACCCTAAAAATCAAGAAACAAATACATTTCTCTATATAAAAAAATATGCTTATACATAATATGAATATCTACTGTTTACTTACAATAGGGTTTACGCAAGTGCCGATAACATTGCCGATCGCATCAGCCACTAGGGTGACATTGGCGAGCACCAGGACGAACATGATGAACCGGGAAAATTCGTGTGGCTGCCCCGACAGGAAGTACGATGGTGCGGAGTATACGAAGCTGTACCAAATCTGGAAGATTAAAACCTTTATTAATATATGATAGTAAACTATCATTTGATTTGGAGAAACTATATATCGAGCTCGGTGGTCGAAAGGTTAGCAATGGTCACTTTGACTCCGCGGTCGCGGCTTCGATTCCCGCACAAGACAAAATATTTGTGTGCAAGAACATGTCTGTTTGTCTTGGTCTGGGTGTTTTCTATGTATAATATCAGTTATCTAGTACCCATAGTACAAGCTTTACGCTTAATTTGGGATTAAGTAGATGGCGCTGTGTAAATTGTCCAGAAATATTTATTTATCTATATCTGGCTCTAAAAAGTGTTAATTACAAATAGCTCAAAAATCGAAAGCAATAAAATAAGGTAGTGATATGCATGAACTATCCAGGGTAATAATGAATTTACATGACGCTAAACAGATTCGTTGTCTATGAATTGTTTCACTATAATAATCAGCCCCCTTACCACCATCTCTTATTGCGATTCAATAACTGAATAGAATGCTTATTCAATTATTGAATCGCAATAAGAGATGGTGGTAAGGAGGTAGACCACTTTTTGTAGCAGGTGTTCCGAAGTTGCCAGGGCTCAGGGCCTCCTATTGGAGGCTACCAATTGGTTAAAGAAGGTCCTGGTAAAATAGTTTCAAAATCAAAGTTATTTTTTTTTAATACACCTACTCAGAAAGTGCTCTCTTGCTGTTTCGGAAATGAGAAAGAAAGTACGTTTTTTCTGTCATACTATGCGGAAGGAAAATGCGAATGAATCCTCATTTTATTACTTTTTAATTTTATGACAGGATGAGTTTTAATAAATTGTCCTAGTTTTCAGGGACATGCCGAAAAATATCGCCACGAAACGTACAATTCTTCATTCCTTGTAACTCAACAGCAAAACCGATAGTGCAACTCTATAGCAGCGATGTACGTTCCCGCCAAAAAGTCGTGTTTTATATTAGCCAGTAAGAAATAATGATCACTGCGCGCAATTCGTATTTTTTCTTTTAATTTACTTGAATTATTAGTTTTTAACTTTAATGTAGTTTGACCTCTTTTTACTTTTATGACTGCCGATTTGGAGCGACGCGATAGCGGCGATACACGTTTCAGCCGAACTTGTCGACTTTATAACACTCCTAGAATTAACAGAATCTGCCCAAAAGTTCAAGAAAAATGCGGTATCTAAGTAGGTTTTAGACATTTTTTCCTCGTAGGTGTAGCATAAAGCACTATGTATCACTTGGGAGAAATTGCGATGACCGATAACCAACGAGGGTGTGTTACTTAGGCAAACCTACACCCTCGTTGGAATCGGTCACTTTCTTCCCTCGGTGAACAATGTACTATTTTTTAATCCTACTACCTAGAACTACTCAGTGCTTAAGGGCATTTTATATCATGACTTTTTCAGACTGTTTCTCATAAACGACACAATTGTAGACTATCTGAAAACGTCATAATGTGGCTCCCTCATCATCCTTCCCCTTCATCTGCCATCACTGACTCTGTAAATGTGGCCGGCCCACCTAGGCCTTAAAGGTATGCAAGAGCAACTATCATTGAATTATAAAGGTACTGTCAGGTACAAAATTATTACTATCGCCGAATAAACTTAGTCTTGTAACTCAGTGCTACTTTAAGTAGACTGGTAAGAATAGAGACATTACCTGCAAGGGGATGCCTGTGACAAGTACTGCAGCGTAGTATGTCTTCAAATTATACCAGTTGTTGAAGTTTTCTTTTTTTATAACTGGCAACTCTGTGGGAACTGGAATAGAATGTTAAAAAATAGTATGTCAATACTAATTGAGGAATAACGTAAAATACTTTTTATCCTAACTTCTAAGACACCTATCATTTCTTATTCAAAGTACCGCCACTTACTAAAGGCCTTAAATGATAATACACATATATATAACATACTAGCTATATATATATATAACAGTCAATGAATGTCGTGTTACTTATTAGCTGAACTAATTTTATGATTTTATGGAAGTAATACAATGAATAAAAAATAAATATTAAGTTCAGTACTTTGTTAAGAGCCCTATTACATTTGCACGCTGACGAGCTCTCGCGCAGTAGGGTAGACTGGGTACGGTTGAAACGGTGGACGGTTGAAACCACAGAACAAAAAAAAACAGTTAGAAATCGTATGATGACCTATTAGTATGAAAACCTTTGTCGCCAAACTCAAACATGTAAAGCAAAATATTAACGTGTTACTACATGCATGTTTGTGCTGTGATTGGTCTAAAAATACTGTAAAAAATGACATATATACAAAAAAAAAGTTAGTTCAAATTCAACCTAATGCAGTTATAACACGGTTCATAAACAATTGAATCCCGAACAAGCATCTAGTGAGCAATAGCTGTACTTCTTATTATGTCAGATTCTAAACAGTATAGCTACTCGACGCTAGGTGGCGCTACTCATATTGATTTTAATATTATGACTTCTGTCCTTGACTTAAGGCCGATATTTGAATTACTGTACTACACGAATGTCGATGTCACTATTTTCGATAGTGATGTACTAACGAGGAACACCAAGTAACACCGAATACTACTACCGGAGTAATGAATATCTACCTATTACAATTTTTGGTACCATAAAATTGTATATTTTTACAATTTACAATCTTCTTCAACTTACAATGTATGTATGTATATGTCTATATGTATGTCAGTGTGTAACAATGTTTGTTCGGGTGGAATCTTGCAACTCAATTTTGAGACAGATCTTCACGGATTGAGCTGAAATTTTGTAGTACACGTTTAGTTTGGATGACAATGCATGATAAACGTAAAAGCTGTCGTAGAAGCTTGTCCCAAAAATGATTTTTTAAACAAACTTATTAATTATGATGATTAAAGGTAATACTTCACACTAATATAATAATAATTTGGGGTGTAAGTGGTTCATCAACATCTTTGAACCAAAGCCAACTTCACCAGCACGCGGTGCACCCTGCTGACTGACAAACGAAGCTCTGGCGAAAAGAGAGGTAGGGAGCGTAATTGTAAGCTACCCGACTGGGGAATGTACCTCCACCTCACAGAATACCGCAGCCAAATAACGGTTCCCTCGAGGGCTGTTGTGTTCCTGCGAGTGAGTGAGGTCACCAGAAAGGAAGGAGATGCTGTGTACGTAAGCAGATTTTTCCAACCGCGGCGTTTATTCTGCATAGATAAGAGCGTTGGGTGTAAATAATTGTAATAACAATTATTTACCCCCAACGCTCTTATCTATGCAGAATAGCAAGTAATCAAAACTCTTATGGATATTATCGGAAGTAGTTAATAGTGTGCAGTAATTCGAATTCGAGTTATATTTTATTTATATTATGTCAAAGCTACAAACTACTAGCGTTTCGGATCAACTACTGATGAGATGAGAAGAAACGCCGAAAGAAACTCAGTCAGTTCAATATCGGTCCCTACCATGCCTGCCTATATTTAACATTTCTTACAATTATACTATGTTCATATGATCTAATATTGTTTTCACAATTATAAAATTATACTAATAATCAAGTAAATAAATACTGACGATACATGAGTCACATCACTAATCGATTAACGCTAGAATGTTCTAAACAAGCGAAGTGGAGTGCGTTAGAAATTTGACTTTAAAAATAAACAAATAAGGGTTACTTTAGTTTGTTCGCATTTGTGCATTTTAATGAATATGCTTAAATTCTAATAAATAATAAAAATAATGAGAAATATTACTTACCGATGGTATGAAATGCCACCATTAGACACATTATTTTTGCTACTATTATTCTTACACGATATTATGGCACAAGAAGGCATTTTTATATTTTTTTTTGTTTTTTTGCTATGATTGTTTCCGCGGCTGTGACAAATGACGACTGAGATATGCGACGATCGAGATATGCCAAATTGGAGTATATTGACCTACGCGGGTAACGCCCACTTACTAATTCTAGTGTTCTTTGTGTTCGGTGGTTGAAACAAAGTGAATATCTCGTGAATGGTGCGTGATGAGGTGAAGGGTACAAGGGGAGTACGAAGCGGGCGACAAGTCGAAACTTGAATTTTAGTATTGCGTCGCTCTTCGGGCGCTGTGTTTGTCTGTAGGAGGCCCCATTGTGTTTTTTGACGGAAAAGTAAGTATTTTTGTACCTACATTTTTGCAATTATTAAGATTTCGTTTATAGTTAGATGATTGAGAGTTCTGTTACAGTTGAATTGAAGTTTGTACAATATTGTAGTATGATAAGTTTTTATTTTAATTTACTATTATTCTTACTGTGAACCGTTTTATACTAAGATGGGGGGGTGGGGACAGTTGAAACATTATTTGTGGGTACGGTTGAAACAGTTTATTAATTAAACTTTATTGATTTTTAGATGCCAAGAGTACGCCAAAGAAAGACTACGAAAGGTCGAACCGACTTATTAACGTACAAACAAGCATATGAAGATGTGAAAGCGGGATCTTCGTTAAGAACAGCGGCAGAAAAAAATGGACTGAACCACTGTTCCCTGTTCAGATACGTAAACGAGATGCGGCTGGTAACGATGAAAATCAAGAAATGGGATATAAGGCCCACAATCGTGTGTTTACCCAGGAACAAGAGCGTGAGTTATCTAAATATTTAATTAGATGTGCAGAAATCTACAATATACACAGACACACCTGAAAAAGAAGAGATAAGAAGAGAATATGAGATCAGAATGGAACGAACCAAAGCTAAGCAAGTTCAGAAAAGATTAGATGGAAGAAAGACTAAAAGAAATACTACAAACAAGAAAAAAAACTAACACGCGACAAGAATCATCATCAGAAGAAGAAGAGTGCTACTGTGTTGTTTGTATGTCAGCATATTCAGAAAGCAGACCGAGGGAAAAATGGATACAATGTATAGTATGTAAAATGTGGGCGCATGAAGAGTGCACGAAAGGTAGCCTTACTTATGTTTGCCACAACTGTGACTCCGAATGATCTCGTAACGATTGAAGTAGTTTTGTTTAAAATTTTAATTTTAATTTTCATTGATAAAGTTAATGTCTTTGTTTTGATAGTTTATAATTAAAAGTGTTGATAGTTGGGAAATATAATAGCATGTTTGCTTGGTAACTTTATTTCAAAAATATTATCGCTACCAACATCTGATTATTATTTAGTTTGAGTTGTACTTAATATAAAACTTTGAAGGCTGATTAAAAATAATGTTAGATTATAAATATAGCCAAAGACTTAAATATTTCTTCATAAAAATATTTGTGATAGGGAAATGTGCCATTACCATTCGAAAAATGTTATTAGAAGATTAATAAAACATGATAATTGGTTATATTTTGTATTATTTGCATGTGTTTCAATTGACCCCAGACACTGTTTCAACCGACCCTGGGATGGGGACGGTTCAAACAAATGACTAATTTTTTTTAATTTGATTTTATACAGAAAATACTATACAGTGATCTTAAATAACATTGCCCTGTAGTAGACAGATATAAGGTCTTTTATTTAGTATATTTCCGACATCGCTCGCTTAACAAATCCCGATGCTATACATGATAAATGCTAAAATGTTTCAACCGTACCCAGTCTACCCTATTAAACCCGCGAAGGCCGCCGGTGCATCGTTTTTTGTAGTAATTTTGAAGTTATATTTATCGTTTTTATTGAAATAAGTTAATAAATTCATGCTACAAAGTTTATTCATCATGAAGTAACAAATATTCTTGTATAAATTTTGCTCAATAATATTATCGTTTATTCGAGAAATTAACAGTTTACTTAAAGCGATTTTCGAAGTTTTTTTGGATAAAAGAATGTTTTTTTTCTATATTAAATCAATGATATTTCAAAATTCCGAGGCCGCTACGTACTATACGACTATATAACAAATAACATACAATTTTTTTTATTTCATTTGTTTGGAACAGTAGTACAATCCAGAAGCTCAAAATAATGAATGCGCGCATTTTATGAAAATCTTTCTCTGCAATTTTGAATTTATTTAAAAAGTCAAGCAAAATTTACAAAAAGCGAGGCCGCTACACACTAGACCAATAGCTATTCTGTACTATTCAATAAGTCAACATTGTTAATGTATTTTTGTTTCCGAGATCAAGAACGCCAAAATTGGCCATTTTACAAAAAATAAATATAAAAATACAAAAATCAACTATATCAATAAATATCTTAATCTACAAAACAATTTTCAAAACAAATCACAAACCACTTTCGTGACCTAAAAGTGAGACCTACCGATTTAATAGTTTTGTTCAATTAAGTCATTTGTTCATTAGTTCTATACTAAAGTAGCTTGATATAAATTTCTGAACGCACGCATAAATATTTGACAACCAATAAATAATAATATCTCAATTCGTTTTCAAAACGGTATTTGCATGAGAAAATGTTTGTTTTTCTTTTATTTTATTTTTTTGACAAGTTTCCAATGTTTTTAATACTTATTATCCTATTCCCAACGAAGACAAACCCAAAAACACAAAAATCATACAAGCAGTCCAGCCGTTCTTGAGTTTTATATGGTGTAACTAACACGACTTTGTTTTATAAACATAGATTATCTAGATAATCATTAGCATAACTGTTTTATAAATAGTGCAGTAACTTCCTAGTAACACAAGTAGGTATAATGTCATCCATCATAGTAAATACGGTATAATTACTTAATTATATAATGGTAGCATCATTATTTTCCAGCTAATTATACATGGTACTTGCAATTAGATTTTAACTCTTATTTATTAGGGCATAAGGATGAAACTATCATTCATCACAGACTTTTTGATGCTACGTCGGGTGATATACATGAAGTGAAGCGGTTACTGTAGCCATACAAACGCTCATAACATGCTCACGCTCCGCCACCCTCGCTGCCAACTCAGTGAGGTGCAAGTAATTTCTCAGTCGGGCACGTGCCTATATTATTATCTACAGCTAATGCGCCTCTGTGTACCAACCTTCCGTTTATACCACAGGATTGCGTGTCTCTCGTCTAGTAAACCAACCAGCTGAGAGGACCCTTACCCGTTCCGCTCTTGCTCTCGGTAAACCAACCGAGCACACAGCGACTGATTAAGAGTTCTGTCCGCCCTAGGCTAATTATGAGGAAGACACCGACGCGCGCTTTTTAAAATTTATTGTTAAAATCAGAGGCTCCCAAGCTTTTTCAGTTCACAGCGCATTTAGTTTTAGTGTTTTGTCTCGGTCTAGTTGAAATATGTAGGGTAGTTGCAATGATGCTAAATTAATAGTGCATGCGAAGAAAGGATTTCAACGCGCCCCCTCCGATCCTCGCGCCCTAGGCTTCAGCCTAATTAGCCTAAGGGTTAATCAGGCCCTGAGCACACATGCAGATTGGTAGCAGGTCTTACTCCCCTTTCACCTGCAAGCAGGCTGATCAGGTACTCATAAGTCGAGTAGGTAGCTCTCAGTCGGGCACGTACCCTATACCTAACAGCTAATGCGCACCTGTGTGCCAACCTTCCGTTGTAGATTTATACCACAGGATTGCGAGTCTCTCGTCTAGTAAACCAACCAGACGAGAGGACCTTTACCGCACCGCTCTTGCGCCCGGTAAACCAATCAGAGCACGCAAGCAGATTGGTAGCAGGTCTTACTCCTCTTTCATCTCCAAACAGACTAATCAGGTACTCTTAAGTTGAGTAGTTCTTAGTCGGGCAGTATAAATACGCTGTGCTCGAGCCTCTTCGTGCTTCGTAGGGCATGTAGTAATTTTGAAGTAATTTCTCAGTCGGGCCGTCGATCCTGGCTGTTGTCATTAGGTAGTTGTTAAGCAAAGTCAGTGGCTTTTAGGCTTGAAAACACTAGCTTCCAACCCACAGATGGGTAGCGTGGTGGGTGCTCTATACCCCTTCGATTAAAGGAGACCCGTATCCCAGCAGTAGTTAGATATTACTATTAGGCCACCAAGAAGGGGACCGATAGCGCAACGCTTATTGCTGCAGTGATGGTCCCCATATTTGATCTACACCTGCCTTTTCCATCAGGTGACACTTTGGATGACTACGTTAAAAAATGGGATGAAACTGTGTTGAAGCTGTAAGGAGATAATGTAGATATGGACAAATGGACTTACATCGAAGCACTGCAGGCATAAGTGAGGTATAGCAGAGGTAGGCCACGGAGACGATCAGGTAGCCAAGGTTACTGATGGACTTGGAGCCGTCGTTGCCGGCCTGCTCGAATAGGAGGCCCAGTATCACGCCGATCACTATGTGCAGCAAAACTTTTAGGTGGGTCACCGTCTGTAAAGGACATAATTAAGGGTGGTGCAACTCGTCGAATATATTTGTCCAATTTCTATATCCAAGATTTGATCAGATTTCGCAGTAGTGCCTAGAACAAAAAATGCGTGGCACTATCAATAGTGTCATGGAAGATTTTTCTTTCCAGAGACTCTACTGGTAGAGTCACGGGAAAATTGTATTTCCCATGACATTACTTTGATGACAGTAGTGTCACAGAAAATTTCATCTGCCGTTGCATAACAAGTAAAATACCTAATCATTTTTATAAATCATTGGAGCGACTAAAGTGTTGACACTTATAAATTGCTGGATAAATATCATCGTTTCAATTCCTCCAATGTTTCTCCGTCTTTTTATAAAACTATATAATAAAAAAATATTGTATCATATACAATAGTACTTAAGAGACATTGAGCTAATTAACAATACCAGGCCATCAGACGTAAAGATACTGCTCTAGCACCTGTAGTACCAGTGTGCAAGCAATTCTCCTTACGTTGCGAGCGTTAGATTTATGATAACCGTGGCCGCATCAGACAGGCCGTACGCTTCTTGAGTACTCAACGTCATATAAAAAAGTAGTTCCTCATCAGACGTAGTAAATGGGTAGTAATAAACCGATCACCTAAAATTATAAAAGTGGGCGACTATTAAACTCCTTTGTTCCCATCAGTTCTATTGAACAGTTCCATGATAGAACTAATGGTCATTTTTTTTCTCACTAGTCCTATGATGCAATATAATAGAACAAGTGGAACTTTTTATTCCCAACTCTTCTACTTTCGTCTTTTAATTTATTTTTCATGTCATTAACACTTCGATTTGTTATATTCCCAGAATAACATGTAGAACTAGCGAATCTTTAATATCAAGTTGTTTTACGGTAAGAAATACAAAATTAATTATGCTAATTATATCATAATAATCGGATTTGACATGGACGCAAAATAAATCATCGTACACAGAAAACATTGTTAATAAACAATCATTAATTTTCTAACAATCTTTTGTATAATAATGCAAAAGATTGTTAGAAAATTAACGAATCATTTCCAAAAAAAGACCAACACCGATTTTACTACTGATTAATTTATTTGGGCGTTTTTTATAAAATTATCATTTTCAATATCTACTCTTCGACGTTTTGATTGTGAAGCTGAAGGAAAGGTTTGATTTTTATGATTACGGAAACAATTTTCTAAATATCATTTTTCCAACAGTCTTTGGCGTAAAGCGAAACAGTTAGGGTTACACAAAAAGAAAATACATAGACGGCTCATATCTTTAACCAGTAGTAACATAAGGAACCTAACCTATCCTAGTATTTTAAAGGTCCATATAGTATTTTAAAGGTCCATATAGTATTTTTTGTGGCTTACTTTATTATTTTCCGTAGTAAATTAGCACACATAACATACCCAGTCTCTATATTGCTGAATGAGACACCTCCTAAACAGGACTCCGAACTTGTACAGTTCGTGTGGTGGAGTGACTAAGAGCGACATCTTGCCGCATGACAACACGTCTTCTGTAGGCAACACGGGCTTTTCGCTCCACTCTAGCCGGTTACACTTGTCTGCTAGTATGTCGTTAAATTTTCCGTATTCGCCACATGCTATTTCTAAAACTGAAAACACAAAAAAAAGAAGTTTAAAAAGAAGCAGAAAATAATAACATGTTTTACAAAATTTTAGATTTTTTGTTTATTGATTGATTGTAACTTATGTATCTCCCGCTGGCACACCTACTGCTAACACAGCATCTCTTATCTGGTGTCCTCACCACTCGAATGAATTCACAATCCTCATAGGATTTGATTACGACTGCGGTGGAGATACGAGTACAATAGGGACAGGCCAACCACTGTGTCTTTTACTAACAACAGCAGCGTTCACCAAAAAGGCACTGAAGTCCACTGCTGTCCCTGAGGTAAAACTATGGCTGCCTCCACAACGAATTTAAACAGAAGAAATTAGCAGGAGTAAGAAGCTTTAAGAATTTGACTTCCTCTCTTGGCAATGGAGATACAGTCAACGATCCTATGTCTACAGATAATGATCCCCTGTGCACCAACCTAACGGTTATATGACAAGATTGCGAGTCTTTCGCCCAGTAAACCAAAGATCCTCTTGCCAAGCAGACAAGGGGATCTTTACCCACCCCGCCATCGCGTCCAGTAAACCAACCTGACACTCAAGCTGATTGGTAACAGGTCTTACACCCCTTTCGCCTATAAATAGACTACTTAGGCACTCTTAAGTCGAGTAGCTCGTGGCGACCAATGCGGCGCTCGGTTTCGCAAGAATCGGGGTCCTAACACCACTCCCCAATCTCCATGATGGGTACCGCAGCTGTAGGCATGCTCACTTCCCGACGTACCAGTACGTCTAGTGTATTTGTACCCACAATGGTGATAGCACCATTTCCCAATCTCCATGATGCTCCAAGGTCGCTTACTTCCCGACGCATTCTGTACGCCTAGTGTAATTGTGCCTGCACTTGGGCGCCAGATAGCTGGCTATCTGATGTCCTTGACTCCCTTTCGCCAGAACCGCGTTCGTCAGTCGGCATGACGCAGGTGAGGCTTGGCTACGGCGTCAAAGATGGTAAGTAGTTTGCCGCTTACATCTCTAGAACTTACTCTTACTCGTATGTGTTGATAATGTGGTTCTTTTGAGGTCTACAGTTTAGTAGACACTTCATTTATTTTCAAGCAATAATGCTTTATTATAGAAGAAAGCACAGAAAAACAATAACCTACTGTAATCAGCGGGGTTATGATACTTCGGGCACTGTAGCCCCATAGAGGCAAGGTACGGCACGGTGTTCATACTTGGACCATGGTAGATGCACATGCCGTCAGCCAACATGTATACCTGTGAACAGTTAGTTATAAAAACTTTAAAAAAGTCATTCGCTGTAAACTATAACCTTGTGATTTTTTTTAGGGTTCCGTACTTCAAAAGGAAAAACGGAACCCTTATAAAATCGGAATCACTTTGTTGTCCGTCTGTCTATCTATCTGTCGTCGGTCTGTCAAGACCCTTTAGGTCGAGAATGCGTGGAGGTATCAAGCTGAAATTTGAACTGTATACTCAGGTCTACAGTTCCATGAAGTTGTAAAAAAATCAAACTGCTAAGTTTACGTAAAAAAAAGTTACAGCCGTTTATTCAGCAAAAACGCATATTTCGACACATTCTCAAGGGAATCAAAACCTATAGGGTACTTCCCGTTGACCTAGAACTATGAAAATTGGCAAGTAACATCGTTATAGACTACAAGTACAGGAATAAATCTCAAAACTATACATTTGTAAATAGATCTTAAAAAATAGGGGGTCTATATTTTTATAGAGTGTCGAAATTTCAAATTGAAGCTACTAGTTTAAATGGGGTATCAGAGGAAAGGGCTTGATGTACACATTGCAAAATATATTTTATTTATTTTTTTCGACGCATTATTTCTTATTTATAATGAAAAATATCAAATTTAATAATAATCCTACGTACAGAACCCTCGGTGGGCGAGTCCGACTCGCACTTGTCCGGTTTTTTATTTATATCTTACCAACTAACATCTCACCGCAGATATATTTTTGAAGACTAAAGTCTTCAATCAGTGTGTCCTCCGCGATATTATATGATGACCTACGGTACCGAGACTTGGACGCTGTAGATTGACGCTGTCGTTGGCAAGCGCTATCCTTGGGACTTCTCTAAGGGATCGAAGAAATTCTAGAGGCAGTGTTAGAAGAAGTGGTAGTGGGCGAGTCACATATGCCGTGTCAGTGATGGCAGATCGGGGAGGATAATCCTACAGTGAAGGCCGCAAATAGGTCGACGAAGCATGGGTCGCTCCCTCTCTAGATGGACTGACGATCACAAATAAGCGGCCAAATGCGGCTGGATGTAAAAAGCGGAGGTACGAATACACAGTGGAAAGCATTGGGGAAGGACAATTATCCTGCGGTTAGATACAGATTGATAATGATAACAATCTAGTAAATGAAAATGCAAATATTTTATTATTGCAAAATATACATTTATGTACTACCACCTCACAGAATGCCGCAGCCAAATAACGGTTCCCTTGAGGGCTGTTTTTTTTTTTTTTTTTTTTATACTACGTCGGGTATTTTTTTTTTTTTTTTTTTTATACTACGTCGGGTAGCAGACAAGCATACGGCCCGCCTGATCTGAAGCGGTTACCGTAGCCATATTAACGCTCGCAACTTAAAATATCGCTCGCGCGCCGCCACCCCCGCTGCCATCGCAGCATCTCCTTCCTTTCTGGTGACCTCACTCACTCGCAGGAACACAACAGCCCTCAAGGGAACCGTTATTTGGCTGCGGTATTCTGTGAGGTGGAGGCACGTTCCCCAGTCGGGTAGCTTACAATTA
Organism: Hypsopygia costalis; assembly: GCA_937001555.2. NCBI lineage: Eukaryota > Metazoa > Arthropoda > Insecta > Lepidoptera > Pyralidae > Hypsopygia > Hypsopygia costalis. Next base: position 20,260,157 of record OW443338.2, on the reverse strand, counting down.
CGCTCCCTACCTCTCTTTTCGCCAGAGCTTCGTTTGTCAGTCACCGTCAGGGTGCACCGCGTGCAGGTGAAGTTGGCTTTGATTCAAAGATCTTGATGAACCACTTACACCCCAAAATGTTGTGTATGTTGTGTTCCTGCGAGTGAGTGAGGTCACCAGAAAGGAAGGAGATGCTGCGATGGCAGCGGGGATGGCAGCGCGCGAGCGATATTTTATGTTGCGAGCGTTAATATGGCTACGGTAACCGCTTCACATCAGGCGGGCCACATGCTTGTCTGCCACCCGACGTAGTATAAAAAAAATAAAAAAAAACATACTGTCCTTACAATAAAATTATTTGGGTACTTCTTTTAAGAAGAACAAATGCTTGCGTCTGGAATGACCTCTCTTCCAGAGTTAATAAAAGAAAATGACAATATAAAAATATTTAAACTAAAGAAATAGAAGCTTCAAATATAATTGTTCCAAATTTGAGAAAATGGATGAGACCAAGCGAGATCGGATTTTCGCTTTTATAAACCCTTCAACCAAGAGATCGTCGTGATAGATATTAAATGAAACAAGAATTCCTGGTTTACTGACATGTTGTAAGAATTTAAATTCAAACTATCCAATTAAGTAGCCGTGCCCGACCGCCTGGACAAACGAGTATTTTATATTAACTTGACTGGTGTGTGTTTTCCACATAGGGCAAAAAGTGGCATGTGCTCTACGGTCTCGATACTCATACAACTTGGTTCTTTATCGACGAAGTGATCGAAATTGCTCGCTTTGCGGTTTATTACCCATAACTAGGGTTGCCATCCATCCGGGTTTTCCCGGATTTGTCCAGTTTGCAGGGCGTACGGGGCGGGGTTTCATTTGTAGTAGTTTAAAAGTTTTAAATCACTATCGCGCGCTCTTTGTTAGGAATAACTAGGGATGTAAAGCGGTAAAATTACCGTGGTAAAATACGGTAAAATACTATATTTTACGTCATTTTCCGATATTTTACGTAAAATACGGTAACTTTCGGTAAAAAACGAATATTACACTCAATCACACACTTTCGTTTATCTGAGTGACTTAGATAAACGGAACTGTGTCCATAAATTACCATTTGCAGATGATATTGAAAATAAAACTTGAATTTGTAGTACTTAAGTAAGTTTAATGGACTTACAGTACAATATTGGTGATGTAATCATTACAAAGAAATAATTATTTTCTATTTATTGATTAGTAGTATGTAATAAGCATTATAATCACAAGGAATCATAATTATGTACAAGTCTGTAGGCAGCGGTAACCTTACCACCAGGCGGGCCGTCTGTTTGTTTCCACCATAAACATAAAAAAAAAGACTGAGTTACAATGTTACTACATTAAAGGATCCACTGATTCGTCTTCTGTGACTGATTGTTCGTCATCAGTGTCAAAGTCAAACATATCCATTTCAACAGGTTCTGTTTGAGTGTATTTTAAATTAGCTCGAATCATTATTAGTTTGTTTATTTGTCGTCAGTCAAACGGTTGCCGACGTATCGCACTTCAAAGTGGATGCGCTACTGTATAGAAATAGTAATACTGTGGTAGAACGCCGATATTTTACAAGACTTTTGGGAAAAATTACGTAATTTTACAATCCTAGGGCGCTTACATTCTATTTCGCAACAATATGCACGTGGCATTTCAACAAATCAAAATTTTAAACATGGCAGTTACGTAACAAATTTTACCGTAAATTACCGTAATTTACCAGCGATTTTGGTAAAATTACGTAATTTCACAACCCTAGGAGTAACCGTCTTGTCACAAATTAAAAAATAGTAAGTACTAGTACTAAAAACACTGTTGACATGTCCGGGGTTTATGATTCAAAATCCGGAGTTTTCACGCATCTTTTCCTTGTTGCTAGCGTTTAGAGATGGCAACCCTACCCGTAATTTAGTTTGGCATCGTGTTTGCAAGTCTTAGCAGCGGGATCTTACTGATGATTACTGACACAAAAAAAAATAGCAAATGTATATATAAGTAGTATCTGTGTCACATTAACACTAATAGTATAGTTATATTTATTTTTCTGTACACTAGAGCCCCAGAACCTCTAGTGTAAGTTCAACGATTGCGAACGATCCATCTGAATCTGAGTGAAAATCTGAGTTTCCAAAACAATGCTAATACATATTTCCATACAGCAAATCAATACAAACGCTATTGTAACGCTACCGATAGTATTACCAATGCTACGAACGTCTAGTGGCTACGCAGAACCGGATGGTTCTGCGTAGCCACAAGACGGAGGACAATAACACAAAACCGCTTGTAGTCAATCGGAGGCCACTAAGATTAGTGGCCTCCGATTGACTACAAGCGGTTGACAGACATAAATGTTTGTAAACCTCGCAGAAAGAGTACGAGTACAGCATAATTATAAGGTATCTGTCTGGGCAAATACCTCCACCTCACAGAAGTAGGCAGCCAGATAACAATGTCCTAGAGATCCAGAGGGTTGTTGTCTCTACGAGAGAGTGAGGTGACCAGGCAGAAAGGAGTTGGAGGAGAAGTTTGGGGTGTAAATGGTTCATCAACATCTTAGAACCAAAGCTAAATTCTCCTGCACGCGATGCACCCTGCTGATAGACAAACGAAGCTCTGGCGAAAAGAGAGGTAGGGAGCGTAATTGTAAGCTACCCGACTGGGGAATGTACCTCACAGCATAGCGCAGCTAAATAACAATTTCCTTGAACCCTCAAGGAAATTGTTACTGGTGACCTCACTCACTCGCAGGAACACAACAACCCTGTTGTGTTCCTGCGAGTGAGTGAGGTCACCAGAAAGGATGCAGATGCTGCGTTGGCAGCGGGGGTTGCGGCGCGCGAGCGATGTTTTATGTTGCAAGCGTTAATATGACTACGGTAACTTCTTCACATCAGGCGGGCCGTATGCTTGTCTTCCACCCGACGTAGTATAAAAAAAAGTTGCTGTTTCGCTATTTCCCTCGATTTGAGGCACTTCTGGCACACTCATGCAAAGGGGCGCTCTGGTTCTTCTACTTCATCTGGCTGGTCTATCTCATGGGTAATCTGCCGGGTGGTCTTGTACCTTTGATTCTACCATGAACTACCAGGCGCTCGACAGAGTCTCCTGTTCGTCTTATGACGAGGCCAAGGAACTTCATTAGGCGTTTGAACTAGATTTCATCCTTCGAAATTTCTTCAAATTACAAAATTAACTCCCAATTTATGAAGTCTCAGAACTCTCCATTTAGGATGAAGGTAATAAATATATATATAGGCGCAACAACAAAATTTAAACACAAGTCTTCACCTCAAAATAAATAGTCAGGTAGTTTTAGTTCTCTGCTGATCGAAGCGTAGTATCATTAATTTACGTGTTAAGTGCTTCATCGTTGCCGGACCTCCCGCTTTTGGTGATGAATGCTACAAATGATGATTTAATTGTCGTAAATGACATTCATGGACGATCAATTAATATTAATGATCGAAGATTGAAAATGACTTTAATCTTTTCATTATATACGCTCGTGCCAAATCACATATCCATTAATTCTATAAACTTTATTGAATATGTACCTACTTTTCTTATATGTCCCGTTTTTTTTCAAACGAGTCCCACTTTTTTACTGCAAACATTTAAAATCCCGCTTTGAACAAAAATAAATCTGGCAATGCTGAAGTGCTTGTATGTAGGTAGATACAATAGATACCTGATCAAACATGGCAAATACTGTAGCTGTGGGCTGGTGAATAGTGCACACGATTGTGCGCCCGCTGCGAGCCAGCCTCTTCAGCAGTTCAATGCATTGCGATGATGACAAACTGTCCAGACCTCTGGAAGAAAAAATACACTTTATAAAAAAATATGAAGGGCAGTCAAGCATAAGCCCCGTCTAAAGTTAAGTTAGTTACTGTAGCTCACAGTGTCTTGTCACATACACAATCAAAGGCTTTACAAATATTTAGCAATAATATACATCACCATCATCAACCCAGAGTTAGTCCCGGTTACTTCCGATGCTTCCGCGATGGAGTCTGGGGTCCGCTACTTCTACCCCTTCTTCTCCACTTCGCAGGTTCTTAACATCCCTAGGTTTAGACCAATAATTATATAAAAATGGTCTTAGGACCATTATCACAAATAATACGACTTACGTATCTTACGACGTCAAGTCAGCATGTTTAAGGCTTACCCTGTTTGCCAGACCTGGAAGAGGCATCATGGCAAGAAATTTGTTTCCTATGTCTTTGCCGGTTTCCGGTAAACTTTTAAATATATTTAGATGTGACTCACCACCATGTTCAGGGTCTAAGCCAACCTTATCTTCGCGAAAATGTTTGACGCGTAACAAACGAAGGTCTGGAGAAAGATAGCTCAATTCAAACCCGAATGAGGAAGTACCTCTACGTAAGTAAGTATATAACTTACGAAACTTCTACTGCAAGTGGGTATAGGCTGGGGATGCAGTAAGTACTTCATATTAATACGTAGTACTAGCGTATATACTCGTAGAATATGACCCACCTAGATGTCACATTACTTACTGTGATATTTGGCGGATAATATGCATGATATGGGAGACAGTCTCTAAAAATGGGATGGTAAGTATGTAAAAAGAGCTTCCTGATGCGTCATATTTCATTGCGACTCGAGGCCCTATATATAACACTATGGTAGGAATACTAACGTGGTGGGTTCATCCAGAAATACGACAGGCGGATTGTCTATCAATTCGACAGCAATAGACAGCCGCTTCCGTTGGCCACCGGAGAGATTGCCACATCTCGTGTTCTCAGTTCCAGTTAGGCCTAACGTTTCTAGAACGTCAGCTATCTGCCAAATAAAAATCTTAGGTAAATTATGGATTAAATATGAAAGTTTGGGGTGTAGCGGTTCATCAACATCTTTCAACCAAAGTCGGCCTCGCCTGCACGTGGTGCACTCTGCTGACTGACAAACGAGGCTCTGGCGAAAAGAAAGGTAGGGCATAGGACATTTTTTAAGCTGCCCGACTGGGGAGTAGACCTCACAGAATACCGCAGCCAAATAACAATTCCCTTGAGGGTTGTTGTTTCTGCAAGTGACTGAGGTCACCTGAAAGAAAGAAAAGATGGAGTATAGGCTGGCAACGGATCGGCGGTCATTTGGTCTAGCTGATCTCCATGGGCGGTGGTGATTACTTTCCATCAAGTGACCCACATGCTCGTTTGCCTACCTTCTCATAAATAAAAAAAAGTGAGGTCGTTTTTCAACCAGCTCGTTGTACAATTTCAACATCAATAAATATAGAAAGACTATATGTTTAAAAATAATAATAAATAAATATTTCTGGACAATTTACACAACGCCATCTAGTCCCAAATTAAGCGCAAAGCTTGTACTATGGGTACTAGATAACTGATATTATACTTAATTTTTTTTGTAAATACATACATATAATACATAGAAAACACCCAGACCAAGACAAACAGATATGTTCATGCACACATATATTGGTCTTGTGCGGGAATCGAACCCGCGACCTCGGAGTCAAAGTGGCCATTGCTAACCATTCGACCACCGAGCTAGTCAAATAAATACCTAAGTTAATTAGAAAGATCGATTACACTTACCACTAACGATTTCAGGTGTTCTGTGAACGAGTTCCCCAGTTTCATATCAGCAGCGAATTTCATGAGTTCAGCGACTGTGAACAGAGGGTTCAGGCGATCATCCTGCAGTATGTAACATGACTGTTTCTTGTATTCTTTCAGCGAGTTTGTGGAGTGTTTCTTTCTCCCCAATTCGCAGATACTGTTACCGCCGCGGATGGAACCTGACACGCCGTTGGTTCTGGAAATAAAAAGCAGGCTGATTAAATATGTGCTGCAAATTTACTGTTTTGTTATTGTAACATACTCCGGCCACTTGATACAAATGTTGCGTCGTTTACTACTACATAAATAATGACGTCTGTACAGAGCGTGCTCATTCCGTGTGGGTGCGACGCCATACAAACTGTTCCAGATTTACAGGCAATTTGATCTACACTTTTGGGGTGTAAGTGGGTGTAATATTAATATTATATTAATATTATATTTTGGGGTAAGTGGTTCATCAACATCTTTGAACCAAAGCCATCTTCACCTGCACGCGGTGCACCCTGCTGACTGACAAACGAAGCTCTGGCGAAAAGAGAGGTAAGGAGCGTAATTTGTAAGCTACCCGACTGCGGAATGTTCCTCCACCTCACAGAATACCGCAGCCAAATAACAATTCCCTTGGGGGTTGTTGTGTTCCTACGAGTGAGTGAGGTCACCAGAAAGGAAGGAGATGGTGCGATGGCATCGGGGGTGGCGGCGCGCTAGCGATATTTTATGTTGCGACCGTAACGTATGTATGTACGTATGTAACCGTAAAGTATGGCTTCGGTAACCGCTTCACATCAGGTGGGCCGTATGCTTGTCTGCCACCCGACGACACCACCCACCACCACCACGAACCACATACAACCAAAAATTTTTAATTGTCGTTAGGATCATGTCAAATTTTTTCAGCCGTTCAGCCGTTTCGGAGTGATCTAGATGCCAGAAAACATTTACATAATCTCCGCTACCATAACCACTAGAAGAACTGATCAGGGGATCCCTCCGCTCCCCTATATAGTTCATCTAGCCCACCGGCTACTGCCGAAGCTGAAGCCGATTACCATCGAATAATTTGATTCGAAAAATAGGTTTAGTTATTGACAAAAATATTCAGCTTAATCGGTAAGCTCCACGGTTTTTACCAGCTAAGCTAAACACAAGTACCATAAATTTATAAGCTGAAGATTGATTTTCGAAATCAAATAATCCGTTGGAAATCGGCTTCACCTACGGCGGTAGGGTAAACTTGCAAACGGCGCACGAATACAATTATTAACCACAAAAAAACATTGTAATAAAATTATAATAAAAATAAAAGTTCAGTTGTGGGCCACATCAGAGAATATGATATTTCACAACTGACCTTCCCTTACAGCCTTACAGTTCAGTGACAGAAACCTCACGATCGATCGATCCCTAGCTTGTTTTTTACTTTTCCGTAGTCGAATTTTAGTTTTTTTGACTTTTATTATTATTACAGCATCGTTTTCATCTACTGCTGAACAGCTCTTTCCTTGTCGTAAACTCTTAATCATCCCATTGCTGAGTTACAGGTCTCCCCTCAATCGAAGAGGACCTAAATCAATCGAGGAGATACTCTACCACGCTGCACAACTGCGTGTTAGCGAAGGCCAGTGTTTTCAAACCACCTAAACACGACTGACTTGTCTGACCAATAGGCTATGGTATGTTCGACGAAGCTAAACTTGCGTGTTCGATAACTGGCATACATTGAGTATGCCAGTTATCGCAATCGAAATCCTTCTCAATCTCGGAGAATTAGCCACAAATCAAAGATCACCAGACTTGCAGAGAGTCTAAGCAGACTCCCTGTAACTCTGATAACGTTGCCGCTTCATCAAATAAATGGTCGTCACACACGGCGACCATGAGTGTTTATTTTTTAGGTATCATTCGAATATGTTAACGTTTACAAGCCGACCAAATTGAGTAAAAGTCATATTGTGATAATCTATATATATAAAAGAGTAAATCACTCACTCACTCATCACGAAATCTCAGAAACTACAAGTGCTAGGAGTCTCAAACTTTGCAAGGGGGTTCCTTTTAGGACGTAGGTGCTCACTAAGACGGGAATTTGGAAAATTCAACCCCTAAGGGGGTGAAACGGGGGTCCAAAGTTTGTATGGGGAACCAAGATTAGTTGGACTATTTTATACAAACCTTCACATGAGCACTTCTGTAGATAAATGAGTCAACACGTGTTTCAGGATTTTTCAAAATTCAACCCCTAAAGGGGTGAAATGAGGTGCAAACGTCTGAAAATCGTTATGGGTATTGTTTAAGGTTTATCGGGTCGCTGATTCCGAAAACAACAGCTATTTTATAATCTAACATAACCGACGTGACACAAGAGCACTCCTGTGGGGGTGCGATGGGGTTGAAATGTCATAATATCAATATGGGTGTCGATTCTATGATTTTCTGAGACGTCAAATACGAAAATGGCATCGATTTGAAAACGAAATTTCCATCTCGATATAAAAATCCAAGATTTGGAACACCTGATGCAGAACCATAAAGGTTCAGCTAAACTATAAGAAATATAAAAATGACGCCTTAGAAAAAGTTGTTCAGCCTGATGAGCATTTTTTATTGAGGTATAAAAATCCAATATTTGGAACACCTGATGCAGATCCATAATGGTTCAGCTAAACTATAAGAAATATAAAAATGACGCCTTAGCAAAAGTTGTTCAGCCTGATGAGTATTTTTTGTTGAGGTATAAAATCCAAGATTTAGAACACCTGATGCAGAATCATAATGGTTCCGGTAAACTATAAGAAATATAAAATTGACGCCTTAGCAAAAGTTGTTCAGCCTAATGAGTATTTTTTGTTGAGGTATAAAATCCAAGATTTGGAACATCTGATGCAGAACCATAAAGGTTCAGCTAAACTATAAGAAATATAAAAATGACGCCTTAGCAAAAGCTGTTCAGCCTGATCAGCATTTGTTGTTGAGGTATAAAAATCAAAGATTTGGAACATCTGATGCAGAACCATAAAGGTTCAGCTAAACTATAAGAAATATAAAAATGACGCCTTAGCAAAAGCTGTTCAGCCTGATGAGCATTTTTTGTTGAGGTATAAAAATCCAAGATTTGGAACACCTGATGCAGAACCATAATGGTTACGGTAAACTATAAGAAATATAAAATTGACGCCTTTGCAAAAGTTGTTCACCTTGATGAGTATTTTTTGTTGAGGTATAAAAATCCTAGATTTGGAACACCTGATGCAGAACCATAATGGTTCAGCTAAACTATAATAAATATAAAAATGACGCCTTAGCAAAAGTTGTTCAGCCTGATGAGCATTTTTTGTTGAGGTATATGAATCCAAGATTTGGAACACCTGATGCAGAACCATAAAGGTTCAGCTAAACTATAAGAAATATAAAAATGACGCCTTTGCAAAAGTTGTTCAACTTAACGAGTATATTTTGTTGGGGTATAAAAATCCAAGATTTGGAACACCTGATGCAGAACCATAATGGTTCAGCTAAACTATAAGAAATATAAAAATGACGCCTTAGCAAAAATTGTTCAGCCTGATGAGCCTTTTTTATTGAGGTATATAAATCCAAGATTTGGAACACCTGATGCAGAACAAAGCTAAATTTATTTACATAAACAACATGGTGTTTACAATAAATTATAGTTTAAAAAAAATTCTAAAAAAACACGCTATAATAGCAAATAGAACTAAAAATGCTACTTAAAAAAACAATAAATAGTTTAACAAAATATTGATTGTATTCTAAAAAAATAACCGCGCAGTGCTACTTTTATTCTTACCTGCTACAAGTTAGACGCAATCGTTTTATTTATTTACAAAGGTAACGTGGTCTATTTAGTCAGTTTATTATAGACGTGTACGCTAAAATTTAAATAGAACGATTGGTATATATTCGCACAAACCAGAAGAATGCGTGCATTTGCGGGATGCTATGTAGCAAGATTTTGTGATGCAAAGTCTTTTAAACAACGAGGGGAAACTGTTTTTCTTAGATGCTTCAGGAGGGACTGGAAAAACATAGCTGACGAGAGCAATCCTCGCTGAAATCAGGCGCCAAAATAATATCTCATAGCAGCATCGCCAGGTATTGCAGCCATTTATTACTTCTAGGCGGAAGGACGCAAATACAATGTTCAATATTATATTCGATTTATACCGAACGGAAACACCGACATGGTTTGTGACACGAAACTGTGACAAAGCGAAAATGTTTCAGGATTGCTGTCTAATCGTTTCAGATGAATGCGAAAAAAAACAATAAGGCAGTAGAAGCTGTAGATAGAACTTTACGTGCCCAAGAGTTTTCAAAAATATTATTAAAATTTGGGGAAGATCTCCTTCCTGAAGTCAAGTCAATGTTTAGCAGCGAAATATGTATAATTGAAGCTGAGATTCTCACTGGGAGTGGTGCCGATGAAACTGTATTTATTCCGCGTATACCACTCTTCCTTCTTACGGCCGGCCGTGTAGTTTCCGGCAGACTAGAATAGAATCACTCCGTCTCTGCCCGTGGATGTCGTACAAGGCGACTATGGGAATAGTTTTTGTCCCAGAAATTACCTATTATTGTTGTTTATTGTACCTGTAGGGCGGTTCTATGTTCGACTGTATGTATTTTTTTTTATTCAATGATTTCTCCGTCAATTGTACAGCAATTTTAATAATTCTTATTCGTTTGAGAGGGTACACTCTCCAGGTGGTCCCATATTAAAATTAATGTTGCTAAGCGCAAAACTCGAGAACGGCTCGCCCAATTCTGCTAATTTTTATTATAATATTTTCGTTAAGGTATAAGGAAGGTTCTTATGGACATAAAAATTGCGAGGAAAAGAAAACAACATTTTCTACCCGTGCGAAGCCGGGGCGGGCAGCTAGTCTATATATATAAAAGAGTAAATCACTCACTCACTCATCACGAAATCTCAGAAACTACAAGTGCTAGGAGTGTCAAATTTTTCAAGGGGGTTCCTTTTAGGACGTAGGTGCTCACTAAGACGGGAATTTGGAAAATTCAACCCCTAAGGGGGTGAAACGGGGGTCCAAAGTTTGTATGGGGAACCAAGATTAGTTGGACTATTTTATACGAAACTTTACATGAGCACTTCTGTAGATAAATGAGTAAACACGTGTTTCAGGATTTTTCAAAATTCAACCCCTAAAGGGGTGAAATGAGGTGCAAACGTCTGAAAATCGTTATGGGTATTGTTTTTATGGTTTATCGGGTCGCTGATTCCGAAAACAACAGCTATTTTATAATCTAACATAACCGACGTGACACAAGAGCACTCCTGAGGGGGTGCGATGGGGTTGAAATGTCATAATATCAATATGGGTGTTGATCCTATGGTTTTCTGAGACGTCAATTACGAAAATGGCATCGATTTGAAAACGTGGACACGAAATTTCCATCTCGGTATAAAATCCAAGATTTAGAACACCTGATGCAGAACCATAATAGTTCAGCTAAACTATAAGAAATATAAAAATGACGCCTTAGCAAAAGTTGTTCAGCCTGATGAGCAATTTTTGTTGAGGTATAAAAATCCAAGATTTATAACACTTGATGCAGAACCATAAAGGTTCAGCTAAACTATAAGAAATATAAAAATGACGCCTTAGCAAAAGTTGTTCAGCCTGATGAGCAATTTTTGTTGAGGTATAAAAATCCAAGATTTAGAACACCTGATGCAGAACCATAAAGGTTCAGCTAAACTATAAGAAATATAAAAATGACGCCTTAGCAAAAGTTGTTCAACTTGATCAGCATTTTTTGTTGAGGTATAAAAATCCAAGATTTGGAACACCTGATGTAGAACCATAAAGGTTCAGCTAAACTATAACAAATACAAAATTGACGCCTTTGCAAAAGTTGTTCAACTTGATGAATATCTTTTGTTGAGGTATAAAAATCAAAGATTTGGAACATCTGATGCAGAACCATAAAGGTTACGGTAAACTATAAGAAATATAAAATTGACGCCTTTGCAAAAGTTGTTCACCTTGATGAGTATTTTTTGTTGAGGTATAAAAATCCTAGATTTGGAACACCTGATGCAGAACCATAATGGTTCAGCTAAACTATAATAAATATAAAAATGACGCCTTAGCAAAAGTTGTTCAGCCTGATGAACATTTTTTGTTGAGGTATATGAATCCTAGATTTGGAACACCTGATGCAGAACCATAAAGGTTCAGCTAAACTATAAGAAATATAAAAATGACGCCTTTGCAAAAGTTGTTCAACTTAACGAGTATATTTTGTTGGGGTATAAAAATCCAAGATTTGGAACACCTGATGCAGAACCATAATGGTTCAGCTAAACTATAAGAAATATAAAAATGACGCCTTAGCAAAAATTGTACAGCCTGATGAGCCTTTTTTATTGAGGTATATAAATCCAAGATTTGGAACACCTGATGCAGAACAAAGCTAAATTTATTTACATAAACAACATGGTGTTTACAATAAATTATAGTTTAAAAAAAATTCTAAAAAAACACGCTATAATAGCAAATAGAACTAAAAAAGCTACTTAAAAAAACAATAAATAGTTTAACAAAATATTGATTGTATTCTAAAAAAATAACCGCGCAGTGCTACTTTTATTCTTACCTGCTACAAGTTAGACGCAATCGTTTTATTTATTTACAAAGGTAACGTGGTCTATTTAGTCAGTTTATTATAGACGTGTACGCTAAAATTTAAATAGAACGATTGGTATATATTCGCACAAACCAGAAGAATGCGTGCATTTGCGGGATGCTATGTAGCAAGATTTTGTGATGCAAAGTCTTTTAAACAACGAGGGGAAACTGTTTTTCTTAGATGCTTCAGGAGGGACTGGAAAAACATAGCTGACGAGAGCAATCCTCGCTGAAATCAGGCGCCAAAATCTCATAGCAGCATCGCCAGGTATTGCAGCCATTTATTACTTCTAGGCGGAAGGACGCAAATACAATGTTCAATATTATATTCGATTTATACCGAACGGAAACACCGACATGGTTTGTGACACGAAACTGTGACAAAGCGAAAATGTTTCAGGATTGCTGTCTAATCGTTTCAGATGAATGCGAAAAAAAACAATAAGGCAGTAGAAGCTGTAGATAGAACTTTACGTGCCCAAGAGTTTTCAAAAATATTATTAAAATTTGGGGAAGATCTCCTTCCTGAAGTCAAGTCAATGTTTAGCAGCGAAATATGTATAATTGAAGCTGAGATTCTCACTGGGAGTGGTGCCGATGAAACTGTATTTATTCCGCGTATACCACTCTTCCTTCTTACGGCCGGCCGTGTAGTTTCCGGCAGACTAGAATAGAATCACTCCGTCTCTGCCCGTGGATGTCGTACAAGGCGACTATGGGAATAGTTTTTGTCCCAGAAATTACCTATTATTGTTGTTTATTGTACCTGTAGGGCGGTTCTATGTTCGACTGTATGTATTTTTTTTAATTCAATGATTTCTCCGTCAATTGTACAGCAATTTTAATAATTCTTATTCGTTTGAGAGGGTACACTCTCCAGGTGGTCCCATATTAAAATTAATGTTGCTAAGCGCAAAACTCGAGAACGGCTCGCCCAATTCTGCTAATTTTTATTTTAATATTTTCGTTAAGGTATAAGGAAGGTTCTTATGGACATAAAAATTGCGAGGAAAAGAAAACAACACTTTCTACCCGTGCGAAGCCGGGGCGGGCAGCTAGTCTATATATATAAAAGAGTAAATCACTCACTCACTCATCACGAAATCTCAGAAACTACAAGTGCTAGGAGTGTCAAATTTTTCGAGGGGGTTCCTTTTAGGACGTAGGTGCTCACTAAGACGGGAATTTGGAAAATTCAACCCCTAAGGGGGTGAAACGGGGGTCCAAAGTTTGTATGGGGAACCAAGATTAGTTGGACTATTTTATACGAAACTTTACATGAGCACTTCTGTAGATAAATGAGTAAACACGTGTTTCAGGATTTTTCAAAATTCAACCCCTAAAGGGGTGAAATGAGGTGCAAACGTCTGAAAATCGTTATGGGTATTGTTTTTATGGTTTATCGGGTCGCTGATTCCGAAAACAACAGCTATTTTATAATCTAACATAACCGACGTGACACAAGAGCACTCCTGAGGGGGTGCGATGGGGTTGAAATGTCATAATATCAATATGGGTGTTGATCCTATGGTTTTCTGAGACGTCAATTACGAAAATGGCATCGATTTGAAAACGTGGACACGAAATTTCCATCTCGGTATAAAATCCAAGATTTAGAACACCTGATGCAGAACCATAATAGTTCAGCTAAACTATAAGAAATATAAAAATGACGCCTTAGCAAAAGTTGTTCAGCCTGATGAGCAATTTTTGTTGAGGTATAAAAATCCAAGATTTATAACACTTGATGCAGAACCATAAAGGTTCAGCTAAACTATAAGAAATATAAAAATGACGCCTTAGCAAAAGTTGTTCAGCCTGATGAGCAATTTTTGTTGAGGTATAAAAATCCAAGATTTAGAACACCTGATGCAGAACCATAAAGGTTCAGCTAAACTATAAGAAATATAAAAATGACGCCTTAGCAAAAGTTGTTCAACTTGATCAGCATTTTTTGTTGAGGTATAAAAATCCAAGATTTGGAACACCTGATGTAGAACCATAAAGGTTCAGCTAAACTATAACAAATACAAAATTGACGCCTTAGCAAAAGTTGTTCAGCCTGATGAGTATTTTTTGTTGAGGTATAAAAATCCAAGATTTGGAACACGTGATGCAGAACCATAATGGTTACGGTAAACTATAAGAAATATAAAATTGACGCCTTTGCAAAAGTTGTTCAACTTGATGAATATCTTTTGTTGTGGTATAAAAATCCTAGATTTGGAACACCTGATGAAGAACCATAATGGTTCAGCTAAACTATAAGAAATATAAAATTGACGCCTTAGCAAAAGTTGTTCAACTTGATCAGCATTTTTTGTTGAGGTATAAAAATCCCAGATTTGGAACACCTGATGCAGAACCATAATGGTTCAGCTAAACTATAAGGAATATAAAAATGACGCCTTAGCAAAAGTTGTTCAGCCTGATGAGCATTTTTTGTTGAGGTATATAAATCCAAGATTTGGAACACCCGATGCAGAACAAAGCTAAATTTATTTGCATAAACAACATGGTGTTTACAATAAATTATAGTTTAAAAAAATAACTAAAAAACTAAAAAAGCTACTTAAAAAAACAATAAATAGTTTAACAAAATATGGATTGTTTGGTAAAAAAATAACCACGTAGCGTAGTGCTACTTTTATTCTTACCTGCTACAAGTTAGACGCAATCGTTTTATTTATTTACAAAGGTAACGTGGTGTATTTAGTCAGTTTATTATAGACGTGTACGCTAAAATTTAAATGGAACGATTGGAATATATTCTCACAAACCAGAAGAATGCGTGCATTTGCGGGACGCTATGTAGCAAGATTTTGTGAAGCAAAGTCTTTTAAACAACGAGGGGAAACTGTTTTTCTTAGATGCTTCAGGAGGCAAAAACATACCTGACAAAAGCAATCCTCGCTAAAATCAGGCGTCAAAATAATATCTCACAGCAGCATCGCCAGGTATTGCAGCCATATATTACTTCTAGGCGGAAGGACGTAAATACAATGTTCAATATTATACTCGATTTGAATGGAAACACCGACATGCTTTGTGACACGAAACTGTGACAAAGCGAAAATGTTTCAGGATTGCTGTCTAATCGTTTCAGATGAATGCGAAAAAAAAAACACAATAAGGCAGTAGAAGCTGTAGACAGAACTTTACGTGCCCAAGAGTTTTCAAAAATATTATTAAAATTTGGGGAAGATCTCCTTCCTGAAGTAAAGTCAATGTTTAGCAGCGAAATATGTATAATTGAAGATGAGATTCTCACTGGAAGTGGTGCCGATGAAACTGTATTTATTCCGCGTATACCACTCTTCCTTCTTACGGCCGTGTGGTTTCCGGCAGACTAGAATAGAATCACTCCGTCTCTTCCCGTGGATGTCGTACAAGGCGACGTCTGATTTCTCCGTCAATTGTACAGCAATTTTAATAATTCTTATTCGTTTGAGAGGGTACACTCTCCAGGTGGTCCCATATTAAAATGAATGTTGCTAAGCACAAAACTCGAGAACGGCTCGACCAATTCTGCTAATTTTTATTTTAATATTTTCGTTAAGGTATAAGGAAGGTTCTTATTGACATAAAAATTTCGAGGAAAAGAAAACAACACTTTCTACCCGTGCGAAGCCGGGGCGGGCAGCTAGTGTTATAATAAAGCACTTGTACTTTGTACTACGTTATTATATTTAATATTACCGACAGGTTTCGCCGCTAAGGCATTATCAAGGTAAACAGATGGTGTTTGTGTTTCTACAAAAACATTTGTTTTTGTAAATATAATAACGTGGAACACTGCAAGTGCTTTATTATACCATTATGATAATAAGGTTCCACCAAGTGCCAACAATCTACAGTATCAACTTCATATTGTAAATTTACCAGACGCGTGTTACATATCCAAATTAGCCTAGTTGCTCATTTCAAAATGTGAGCAAGTAAACAACATATTAACCATTTCTTGTCGTACTAAAACAATATTTTAATAGGCACGCAGAGACACAAACTCGAGTGTTTATACCTATGACTACTCGTCTCATTAATTCATTAAACATAATTATGTGGAGTAGAGGTCGTGAAGTTACTCGTAAAACAATTTATACATTATTATAACTTTGAGGTAATAGCACCTGGGGCCCTACCGTCTTTTTTATATGCGAGGGGCAAACGAGCATTTCGGTCGTTCTTTCAGTAAATATAACCTGATATAATATTTCTTTCTTTCATGTCATCTGGTAGTTAAATTAGAAGTCACCAGAAGGCTGGTCATTACTTTGCTCAGAGAATTTGTATTGCTATCCAGCGAGGTAATGCTACCAGTCTTTTGGAAATACTGCCGACAGGCAACGATATTGAGGATATTTTTTATTTGTAGGTAAATTTCTGTTTATTTTTTTTTATTGCGTAACCTTTTCTCTTCTTTATAGATAAAATATATAGGTTTTTAGATTAGTTTTAGTTTAATTTAGTTTTCTATAATTCGTTTGTATTTTCTCAGTTAATAAATTAATATAAAAAAATAAAAAAAGAAGTTACGTTAAGTTTCATCTACTTAGTGTTGTTCTGACCTTCGTTTAGATCAAGTTCCAACATTCAGGTTTGCCATTTGGCCAATTGTTTTTGTACATCTTACGAGTCTAGTCGAACGGGTTTAATCATAATAATATTTTGCAATATTAATCCATTGGAAGAGGATAATAATACGAATTAAATACTAATGACCAAAATGGTTAATTTCCTAGAGCCCTTAACCTTGTAGGTTATTATGTTCCTGCGCATAAGTGAGATTCCACCAAAAACATTCTGTAAAAAACTAGCCAAGTCTCGATGGAGCTGCTTGTTTATCTCTAAAAAGTAATGAAATCTAGACAAAGTCGTGCCAAGTCTAAGGTTCCTTACTGCGATTTCTTTATTATTATAGTTAATGTTGTGTGACTTGGCCGTTGAACATTCTTTATACGTTAGTGGGTACAAGTCAATATTGTTTACACGTAATGTTATATCTGTTGTAACTACCTACTGTAATTGGACGCTTGTGTCTCATTTTAGGCTGTTGTTGATTGTGCAACACATGCATTCAGCATTGACAATGCTGACTTCTGCTCTCTTCTTTTTGGAGCGTCAAATCGACCACCGATCTAACATAAAATAGACGTACATACGGACTTCTATCAATGATTAGAAGTCCGTCTTTACTGGAAATATTTTTTTATGCTATTTGTTTCAGGCTCGCCTATACATAAGTATTATTGAAATACTCAGCTTTATCAAGCCTACAATTGACTGGTTATTGAATCAACGTTTTCCAAGTGGCAATTTTCCATCGTCAATGGGTAGCGGTTCTGGCGACAGATTGGTGCAATGGTGCCATGGAGCACCTGGTTTTGTACCATTGTGTACCCTTCAACGGCCAAGTCACACAACATTAACTATAATAATAAAGAAATCGCAGTAAGGAACCTTAGACTTGGCACGACTTTGTCTAGATTTCATTACTTTTTAGAGATAAACAAGCAGCTCCATCGAGACTTGGCTAGTTTTTTACAGAATGTTTTTGGTGGCATTTCACTTCTTTTTGTAGAAACGTGGACATATTGATTTATTTTATTAGATTTTGTTATTTGACACATTTTTTTTTCGTTTAGGAGTAGTTTTTTTATTATTACAAATCTTTCTTTTCTTTATATTCCGGTTCTGATTCTTGTACAGTAGCAACAGATCTATACAAACTATAAACAAAACGTTAACTCTTAATTATTAGACAAGTGTCAATATAATTAATTATCAATTAACTTTGTACCAAAGGTATTACCTACCTAGTACTGAAATACAGCTAAATTAATGATATTTTTAAACGAAACGAAGTAATATCTAACTAAATACACTAAACCTAGAATACTAGAAAAGTACTTACTTATAAACACGAACGCGATTCGAAGTACTGCCTAACTGTAAATTAAACCTAGAAAACTATGAGTACTAAATAACTAACAATTAAAACTTCTTTTAAATATAGTAATCAGTAATCCGTCACTAATCATAAAATTCCTAACCTATTCTAATATTCGAATTGTTATAATAACAACCTGCTAATTAACCTTAGCAAACCTCACGAAATAATAAGCGAAATCAACGAAATACAAATAATCCCTAGCAAACGTTTTCAAGCGCAGTAGAAGAATGTCGTAAACGACTGTAATGCAGCCGGTTGCCACTTCGCCATATAAGGTTACCGGAAAAACAAACGTAAGCGCGTTTTAAAATACAGTCAGCGCCATCTAGCGACGTGTGCGGGTATCACCGCCACTCTTAGTCCAATGCATTATAGTTTGACCAAATTTTGAGCGAAATTAATTAATATTTTAGTGTAATTTGTTTATTTAATTTGTGTAATGTTCGAGTAGAATAAAGTTAATCGTTCGACTATTTCTTCTTGTAAACTTGTAAGTATAAGCATAAAAGCCAGTCTAGTCTTATCCAGAATTTTCCTCTAATTTTATTTGTATGCGTATTAAAAGCAGAAGGGGAGGCATTCGCTCAGCAGTGGGACGCTATAAGCTAGTTTTATTTTTATTTTTTTTATACTACGTATGTTAGACGATGTGTCCCATTACGCTGGATTTTTGCAATGACAGTCGATTTTCTTATGTACCAATAGTAGAAGGGGGCATTACCATATCTCTAAAACAGCTGAGACCAGCTGAGGGTTCTTCATCAGATACTTCAGACCTTCGAATTTTTGACATCAAATGAAGCGGCCCACCAAGTTGAATATTATTTGTAAAGGCGGTATGTCGATCTCTAATAGTTTGGTTGGGCTCTTGTGTTTTCTAATCAGGGTCACCAGGTATTCCAGATTTTCGATTATCCTAGTTTTTATAGTTTTCCCTTTATGTGGCCATTAAACCCTAAATAAGTACCAAATTTCAGCTCTCTGAGTTTATGGGAAGTACTAGTTCTATTTTGATGATCATGAGTATGTGAGTGAATGAGTGTTATAAATGCGAAACTTTGCTTTCGCTTAACTTCGAAACTAAATGACCTACAGACTTGAAATTTTGGATTTTAAGTATGTGATTATACCTTACTGGATGACGAAAATTTCTGCGTTCTGGTCTTATCCAGAGGTTCTCAAATAGGGGCCTGAAAATGCGGCGAAATGGTTCCAGTAAAGGATGGTACGGCAGTGTTTGCTTCGCGCTCGACTTGGCGGGGGGCACTGCCGTGCCCCCAGATTACCAGAAATATATGGGTTCTACGATTGACAGCGGAGGTGGTGGCGTGTGAAAGATACTTTATTTTGCAAACGTCTGTTTGCTACGGTCAGTGCCAATAGACGTATTAATAACGTATTATTTAAAAAATCAAAGTATTAAAAAAAGCAAGCCTTGATATTTTTTTTTGTTAATTCAAATTTGTAATTATTGGTTTAGATCACAATAAAAAAACCGTTCGATAGCCTCTTCTTCAACGGCCCAATCGTCCCCAACGGCCGTTATTGCAAACAATATGGGCTCCCTACTGCCTTCCAGCTTGCTGATCTTGACCATAACTCCAGTCTTACTATGTATGACGACTTATTTACTTACTGTGTAAACTGTGTATATCTTAATAGTACATGTTTGATGGCCCAGTGGCTCGAATGGCTGGCAATGGCCACTTTGACGCTGAGTCCCCGCACAAGACAAACATTTGTGTGCATGAGCATCTATATTTGTCTTGGGCTGAGTATTACTTCACTTATTTTATTATTAACTTAACCTGCACGCGATGCACCCTGCTGACTAACAAATGAAGCTCTGGGGAAAAGAGAGGTAGGGCGTAATAAAAGCTAAACGACTGGGGAATGTACCTCCACCTCACAGAATACCGCAGCCGAATAACAATTCCCTTGAGGGTTGTTGTGTTCCTGCGAGTGAGTGAGGTCACCAGAAAGGAAGGAACTGAAATTATAAGCCTATTTTCGACATCAGTTTTTGCGCAAATTTGTACGTAAATAAATACCATTAGAAGTATATAAACTTCAAAATAATTAACTATACCCGTTGCATAATTTTATGAAAGCTTTATTTATTTGAAAGTTTGAATAACTTTATTTTGTGTAAATACATTGAGTAGTTTTTACTGTAATTCTAGTGCTCCCAAACGTCTATTCGATTTACACCCTTTCCCTTTTTTTTCAATTAACATTAACACAGGGCTCGTGTAATATTAACATATCTCTGCATCACCCCAGTAACCCAAAAGTAGTCGACTGGTAGAGAATTCTTGTCCACATTAAATCCGCCTTTGTACATTCTTTTATGCGCATGAAGATTAAATAAATAAATATTACACGATCTACGTGTTTTATTATTATGTTATTAAATTGCTAATAAATTGTTCATCATTAAACTATCTCTTTCTCATAGGGCGCTTCGGAAAGTAACAACCCTTCCTCATTCATACAATATGGGATCCTTCAAGCGAAGCGTGAAGAAGCATCTTGTAGGCCAGCATGGCAGCGTCAACTGACAAGACATCAAGGTCTCTTGTCCGTTGCCGATGCGATTGGGGCTCCTCTTTTCGCTTACCATCAGGTGAAGCGGAGCCAATATGCTGAGCTAATATATATATAAAAAAAACCATATTTGAAATACTTACCTGCGACGCTACGAGCTGCTACGAGTTGTTCCAAGCAGTGCTTAGCGCGAGCTTTTACGTCACATTCGAACGTGTTAACGTACACAACGTTACAAGCCGACCAAATTGAGAAAAAGTTATTAAAATTGTGAATTTACCAGATGCGTGTTAACCAAATTAGTCGGGTTGCTCCCTTCAAAATATAGTTTTGATATGCACTACGCATCTTCTAAGACGAGGTCGAATGGTTAGCAATGGCCACTTTGACACCGGGGTCGCGGGTTCGATCCCCGCACAAGACAAATATTTGTGTGCATTAACATGTCTGTTTGTCTTGGTCTGTGTGTTTTCTATGTGTTATAGGTATGTATGTATTTACAATAAAAAAAAGTAATTAAGTATTGTATCAGTTATCTAGTACCCATAGCCCATAGTACAAGCTTTGCTTAGTTTGGGACTATATGGCCGTGTGTAATTTGTCCAGGAATATTTATTTATTATATAAATTCACAACATTCTTTCTATTTGGTCGTTTCGATGTCAACGTACATGATCGAACGCGAAAAAAAACTCGTACTAATAATAATCGTATCAACTTAAATGATCTCAAGTTACGTCCAACTAGGGTTGCCATCTCTAAACGCTAGCAACCAGGACAAGTTGCGTGAAATCTCCGGATTTTGAATCTTAAAACCCGGACATGTCATCAGTGTTTTTAGTACTAGTACCATTTTTTAATCTGTGACAAGATGATTATTCGCAACATGGGCGGTAGTGATTTAAAACTTTTATCCCTGGACTATAAATAAAACCCCACCAGCCCCCTTACTTTCAATTTTAAATAGAGTCGCTTATTCATTGGTATAATTAAGCATTCTATTCAGTTATTGAATCGCAATAAGAGTTGGTGGTAAGGGGGCTGGACGCTCCCCGGACGCCCTCCAAACTAGGACAAATCCGTAACCCTGATAGATGGCAACTCTTAGCTTGGAGTCCATTCTACTATCAAATTTAACCAAAGATATTAGTGAGTCTATAGTTTTGAACGATGCTCATTCGCAAGTTTGATTTAAATAACCTTCTACTATTAAAATTAAAATCACTTACGAAAATCCAGTAAGGGCGTTCATGAGTGATGATTTCCCTGCTCCTGAAGGTCCCATTATGGCAGTCAGTTCCCCCGATCGGAACAGACCCGATACATCTTTGAGAATCACTTTTTCTGTAACAAATATATTATTTCAATTTAGATGTCTGTCACTTTATTTTACTCTTCAGTATATAATACCTACTTATATGTATTAACTAGCGGCCCGCCCCGGCTTCGCACGGGTGGATTTTAGCTGGTGCCCGCGGCTTCGTTCGCGTGGACTTTATGATTCCGGCGTGTTAATACAAATACGAACTAATGTAGATACATAAGAAAATATTTGTGGCAGTATTATACGTTAAAAGTCAATAAATTATTTAAGATAGTAACCATAGTTAAAAAAAAAATGAAGGGAGTCTTTCCTTCGGGAGCTAATATGAAAAGACCTGAAGCGTTACTAACCCTCGATAAAGCCACGTAAAGTAAAGAAAAACAACCTCATATTTTAGTTTATTGTCATAGCAAAGCTAGTGGTCACAAAGAACTGAGTACGTTTAAAATTAAAATGGAAAATTGTTGGAGAAGAGTGGTATCATCATCATCAGGTTATTTTAGTCTCCACTACAGGAGCATGACCCTCTCTCGTCCGTTCCAG
Source organism: Hypsopygia costalis (assembly GCA_937001555.2). Lineage (NCBI taxonomy): Eukaryota > Metazoa > Arthropoda > Insecta > Lepidoptera > Pyralidae > Hypsopygia > Hypsopygia costalis. Next base: position 20,237,477 of record OW443338.2, on the reverse strand, counting down.
ACAGGAGGATTTGGCCTACACTCCCCACGCTGGGCAGACGGGTTGGGGAGGCCTGATCGATGTTTTATAATGTACGAGTATTTCCCATAGTCGCCTTGTACGACATCCACGGGAAGAGACGGATTGATTGTCTTCTAGTCTGCCGGAAACCACACGGCCATAAGAAGGAAGAGTGGTATACGTGGAATAAATAGAGTTTTATAGGCACCACTCCCAGTGAGAATATCAGCTTCAATTATACATATTTCGCTGCATTGACTTTACTTCAGGAAAGAGATCTTTCCCAAATTTTAATATTATTTTTAATAAATTTTAATATAATTTAAACTCTTGGGCACGTAAAGTTCTATCTACAGCTTCTACTGCCTTATTGTTGGCCATTTCGTATTCATCTGAAACGATTAGACAGCAATCCTGAAACATATTAGCTTTGTCACAGTTTCGTGTTCCCCAAAGCATGTCAGTGTCGGTGTTTCCGTTCTGTATAAATCGAGTAGAATATTGAACATTGTATTTGCGTCCTTCCGCCTAGAAGTAATAGGCTGCAATACCTGGCGATGCTGCTGTGAGATATTATTTTGGCGCCTGATTTCAGCGAGGATTGCTTTCGTCAGGTATGTTTTTCCAGTCCCTCCTGAAGCATCTAAGAAAAACAGTTTCCCCTCGTTGTTTAAAAGACTTTGCATCACAAAATCTTGCTACATAGCATCCCGCAAATGCACGCATTCTTCTGGTTTGTGCGAATATATACCAATCGTTCCATTTCAATTTTAGCGTACACGTCTATAATAAACTGACTAAATAGACCACGTTACCTTTGTAAATAAATAAAACGATTGCGTCTAACTTGTAGCAGGTAAAAATTAAAGTAGCACTGCGCTGTTATTTTTTTTTCAATACTATCACAATATTTAGTTAAACTATTTATTGTTATTTTAATTAGCTTTTTGAGTTCTATTTGCGATTATAGCGTATTTTTTAAACTATAATTTGTTGCAAACACCATGTTGTTTATGCAAATAAATTTAGCTTTGTTCTGCATCAGGGTTTTTATACCTCAACAAAAAATCATCATCAGGCTGAACAACTTTTGCTAAGGCGTCATTTTTATATTTCTTATAGTTAAGCTGAACCATTATGGTTCTGCATCAGGTGTTCCAAATCTTGGATTTTGTACCTCAACAAAAAATGCTGATCAAGTTGAACAACTTTTGCTAAGGCGTCAATTTTATATTTCTTGCAGATCCATAATGGTTCCGGAACCTACCGGAACCATTATGGATCTGCATCAGGTGTTCTAAATCTTGGATTTTTATACCTCAACAAAAAATACTCATCAGGCTGAACAACTTTTGCTAAGGCGTCATTTTTATATTTCTTATAGTTTAACTGAACCATTATGATTCTGCATCACGTGTTCCAAATCTTGGATTTTTATACCTCAACAAAAAATACTCATCAGGCTGAATAACTTTTACTAAGGCGTCATTTTGACGTGACAACGTCTTATAAATTGGTTAGCCGGGTGACACTTCAAGAAACTGGGTCACGTTATGCGCTTACAATGAGAGCGAGTGAAAGGCGCGTGCCTTTCACTCGCTCTCATTGTAAGCGTGTCGTGGACGCGTGTCCCTTCTAAGAGCGAGAGAGACAGACATACAAAGTGAAAGGCATGCGTCCCTTCCACTCGAAAACATTTTACCACTCAAAGTCGTTGTCACGTAAAACTTTCGCCCGTATACCGACTTTACAGGCAACCAATTTTTTTTATATTTCTTATAGTTTAGCTGAACCTTTATGGTTGTGCATCAGGTGTTCCAAATCTTGGATTTTTATACCTCAACAAAAAATGCTGATCAAGTTGAACAACTTTTGCTAAGGCGTCAATTTTATATTTCTTATAGTTTACCGGAACCTACCGGAACCATTATGGATCTGCATCAGGTGTTCTAAATCTTGGATTTTTATACCTCAACAAAAAATACTCATCAGGCTGAACAACTTTTGCTAAGGCGTCATTTTTATATTTCTTATAGTTTAGCTGAACCATTATGGATCTGCATCATGTGTTCCAAATATTGGATTTTTATACCTCAATAAAAAATACTCATCAGGCTGAACAACTTTTGCTAAGGCGTCATTTTTATATTTCTTATAGTTTAGCTGAACCTTTGTGGTTCTGCATCAGGGTGTTCCAAATCTTGGATTACCGAGATGGAAAATTCGTGTCAACGTTTTCAAATCGATGCCATTTTCGTAATTGACGTCTCAGAAAACCATAGAATCAACCACAATCAACACCCATATTGATATTATGACATTTCAACCCCATCGCACCCCCACAGGAGTGCTCTTGTGTCACGTCGGTTAGGTTAGATTATAAAATAGCTGTTGTTTTCGGAATCAGCGACCCGATAAACCATAAAAACAATACCCATAACGATTTTCAGACGTTTGCACCTCATTTCACCCCTTTAGGGGTTGAATTTTGAAAAATCCTGAAACACGTGTTTACTCATTTATCTACAGAAGTGCTCATGTAAAGTTTCGTATAAAATGGTCCAACTAATCTTGGTTCCCCATACAAACTTTGGACCCCCGTTTCACCCCCTTAGGGGTTGAATTTTCCAAATTCCCGTCTTAGTCAGCACCTACGTCCTAAAAGGAACCCCCTTGAAAAATTTGACACTCCTAGCACTTGTAGTTTCTGAGATTTCGTGATGAGTGAGTGATTTACTCTTCATCACTACATAGTATAAAACAAAGTCGCTTTCTCTGTCCCTATGTCCCCATGTATGCTTAAATCTTTGAAACTACGCAACGGATTATGATGCGGTTTTTTTTAATAGATAGAGTGATTCAACTGGAAAGTTTATATGTATAATATATGCATAACATAGTAGAAAAACACTGATAATTTAGAGGTTTCTAATGTGATGTCGTAAATAAACACATTTTTTTGCTCTTTCATTGCAAACGCTGGCTGAACCCAACGAGATAGATCAAAATAATGTAGTACAGTATTGTTCACCTTAAAATGGTCTACAAAAAAGTTCGCGATGGTATATGTCTATCTCTTAGTGGTAACACACAATAACCGTTATTTTATCCTTTGCTTTTTACAAGAAGTAATGCCTTATTTACGAAGCGATTTTAAGCAATACAGAATTAATCCTTATCCAATTAAGTACCTTAAATACATTGCGCATTTAATATAGATCAATATGGCCCTTCACAGCATGTAATTTAAATGAATAGTTTAGAAGATATTACACATTTAAAATGCAGGGACATAACGGCTGTGGCGGTACCGGCCGCGGAGCCGGCGGCGTGTGCTTATAACTGGGGAAGGACTGGATAGGACAAAGCGCAAAGACCTTCTGTAGTACATTTAGTATCAGCATTGCACCCGTGCGAAGCCGGGGCGGGTCGCTAGTTTATATATATAGATAATATATTTTTTTTTTATGTGAGAAGGAGGCAAACGAGCATGTGGGTCACCTGATGGAAAGCAATCACCATCGCCCATGGAGATCAGCAACACCAAGGGGTCGCCAATCCGTTGCCAGCCTATACTCCTTTCTTTCTTTCCGGTGACTTCACTCACTCGCAGGAACACAACAACTTAATATATCTTAAGAAGACAAATATTTAACTATCATAAAATATTTTCGGAAAATATATAAATGTTTAATATATTCAAATGACGTGTTTGAAGATGACAGCATAATCAATAATGTACCTTTATGTACTACTATAAGGGCAAAGTATCTTCACAACAATGCAAGTATCTAAGGCGCTGTCTCCACGAACGACTCGTGACGGAATCACAGCGTGTCCGCGACGACTCGTAACGGAATCGCCGCATTTCCTTATCGATGGGTTGTGCTTTTATTTGTTGAAAGAGCTCAGTTATGTTCGCACCTAACTGAGCTCTTTCTGCGGCGAGCGCGCGGCGGGTGCGCCACCAGTAGCGACGATACCGCGGCGATACGACGACGTTACGCGCACTTATTGCCTCTCGTCACATCGCCGCGATACCATCGCCGTGTGCAAACGCGTTCATAGAGAGTTATATAGAAATACTTAACACGACGATAATCTCGTCGCGATTCTCTCGCTCGTGAAGACAGTGCCTTTAGTACATCCGAATCGATACCAAACACCAAACATCACACCCAAGACACAGTACCTATAAGTAATATTTTGTAGTTACTATGTACTTATAGAACTGTAGAGCTCCACCGATTAAGCTGAAAATGTTTGTCATTAACTTTAACCAAATACATATTTTTGGAATCAAAATATGGAATCGGAATCGTCTTCTGCTTAGGCGGTAGGGATCAATTTGTATGGCGCCGCATACAAAAACGCTCATTCAGCGCTCTGCAGACGTTATTGTTTATGTATGGAGTGGCCGGGGTGTGCGTTTTTTACTATTTTTTAACAGTAGTCGTCTGGGCCTTTATGAAATCTGAGGCCAATACAGAAGCATTCCGTTACTTTTTTTAAAAAAATGCTTCCATACAAAACTAACCTGGTGCCCAACCGCCTACGCTAATGGTCATTCCGATCGAATATTTTAATTCCAAAAACAGCTCTTAGGTTTTAGTTATTGCCAAACATCTTCAACTATATCGGTAAAGCTTCAGGGTTTCTATCGGCTAAGCTAAACATAATTACCACAAGTTTAAGCTGAAGTTTTATGTTCACAATCAAAAAATCGATGGGAATCCGTAGTGCTTATATAAATCTCAATGTGGAAATCGGCTTCAGCTTAGCCGTCTAGGGTCTATCATCTGGCCTATCATTATCATCATCATCAGGTCCATTTTAGTCTCCACTACAGTAGCACGACCCTCTCTCGTCCGTTCTAGACGATAGGAGGATTTGGCCTACACTCCCCACGCTGGCCAAACGGGTTGGGGAGGCCTGATCGATATTTGATAATGTATTTCCCTTAGTCGCCTTGTACGACATCCACGGGAAGAAACGGAGTGATTCTATTCTAGTCTGCCGGAAACCACACGGCCGTGTACCTATATATATCGGCAATTCACAGCTAGTGCCTCGTTATGACTTATCATTATAAAGAAACACTAACAAGTGTACCTTCTAACCTTGTAATATTGTTAATTGCTCAGGAAAATGTACATGAGGTAAAATAGAATGTTTATAAATTAGTTATTATACCATATCTTGGCGAGTAATGTTACCTTTTATAGGTATAAACGCAGTGCATAAAGTGGTTGATTTGATCGTTCGTCTTTCAGGTCAGAAATCAACGTGGCCTTTATAACATACGTGGATTGATTAATAACATGTCTGTTCTGTCTTTTTTTATATTTCGTCAGATAGCATCACATAGTATACAAGCACACGGCCCGCCTGATGTAAAGTGGTTACTGTAGTCATATTAACGATCGTAACATGAAATAGCGCTCGTGCGTCACCACCCCCGCTGTCAATGCAGCAACTCCTTCCTTTCTGGTGACCTCACTCACTCGCCGGAGAACAACCCTCAAAGGAATTGTCATTTAGCTGCGGTATTCTGTGAGACAGAGGTACTTCCCCAGTCGCTGTACCATAATTCTCTCTTTTGCCAGAGCCTCCTTCGCTAGTCGGCAGGGTGCACCACGTGCAGGTGAAATTTGGTTTTGGCTCTAAAGATCGTGATGGTAAGCCACTTACACTCCAATACAAAAAACAGGCAGGTCAATATCAAAATTAAAGATCAATATCTTTTTTTTTTTTTTTTAAACTACGTCGGGTGGCAGACAAGCATACGGCCCGCCTGATGTGAAGCGGTTACCGTAGCCATATTAACGCTCACAACATAAAATATCGCTCGCACGCCGCCACCCCCGCTGCCACCGCAGCATCTCCTTCCTTTCTGGTGACCTCACTCACTCGCAGGAACACAACAGCCCTCAAGGGAACCGTTAATAGGCTGCGGTATTCTGTGAGGTGGAGGTACATTCACCAGTCGGGTAGCTTACAATTACGCTCCCTACCTCTCTTTTCGCCAGAGCTTCGTTTGTCAGTCAGCAGGGTGCACCGCGTGCAGGTGAAGTTGGCTTTGGTTCAAAGATGTTGATGAACCACTTACACCCCAAAATTTATCAATAATATCAATTTATCAATAAAAAAAGAAAAATATTAAATTGATCCACAGATCTTATTGCACATCAAATCCTGCATTTGATGTGCAATAAGTATTTTTAGATGTGCAAAATAGGTTAAGTTAGGTTTGCAATGTATTTATTTGATGTTACGTTAAATAGTATCCATAATCAAATATTTAATAAATTTAAACCTCCTACATGTAATATATTGATATTTCATACGCATCGTTCCATTATTTAGGTTAAATATTTTCTTAAAATGGTTTCTGCTAATATTTAATTAAAACATTCATCATTGAAAACATCATCATCAACCATCATTTCATCATACTAGCAAATCCGATTCAAGCTTCGCCTCGCCTCGTTGCGCGCGCCTCACGTCCCGTCATCTTTTTTAACCGACTTTAAAAAAGGAGGAGGTTCTCAATTATTCCTCTAGTCCCTGATTCGACTAAATATTTTTTTTGGATGTATGTTATTCCGTATCTTTGCGAATTGTGAACCGATTTTCATAATTCTTTTTTTATTTGAAAGGGTATGATTGCAAGGTGGTCCCATATTCACCAAGTCAGGATCTGATGATGGGATGCCAGGGAAATCAACGGAAATCCTTAAATTTTATAAGCACTTATGGTCAAATTCAATTTTTTTATTTGAAAGGTAATTACGAGGTGGTTCCACATTCACCAAGTCAGGGTCTGATGATGCGATCCCAGAAAAATCGAGGGAAACCCTTAAATTTGCCCTATGGTAGCCGGCAGAATAAAATTGTGCCACTCCATTGCTCTGCGCTAAAGGTCGTACAAGGCGACTAAGGAATCTTGTGTCACGCGATAACTTTTCTCCCGGAAGACGGGCAGCAGCGTCTGCCGAGGTATTCCACCAATAAGCTGCGCTCGCCAACTGAAGTCGGTTTCAATTTTTTTTTAAATCATTATTATTTTTACTACTAGGTAAGGCCGCTTGCAGTAACCTGTTGGAATAAAGGGCACTTACACTGTACCCGCTTGTACTTAGAAATTTCAAGGTGTCTGCGGCAGAATGGACCAATTCATTAAAGTACACCACAAATTTGGCCGGCCAGGCACGAGAACTTGTCGCATGCTAAAAACAAGACAAATGTGTACGATATGATAAAGTCTTGGGTATGGTATTGGAAGGTCGTGGTGAGGACCTAGCCGGCCCTGCCTACTGCAGCAACAAAAGTCTTGCAGATATTTTTTTTTGTTTGGTCAGCGCCGGAGCAAAGTACACGGATTCTTGTAGGTCGTGTAGGCCCGCCGACTTTTTATAACGTGTACCAGCGGCCTAAAGTAATAACTGACAAAAATATTAAATTAAAAATTAAAAAAAAACCCCGGCACAAAAACCTAAGTTCCCAACAAAAATAAAAAACGGCTCAACCGATTTTTTTGAATATTTTTCATTTAATATATTGTTAATATTGTAAAGTGCATGTGATGCTATTTCATTTGCGACTCTACTTGCTATATTTGCTGACATTCAGATCCCCATTTTCTCCCCCCACATATATTTGCAGACATTGGGTATTTACCCCACTTTCACCCCCCGCCCCCCTCAACTTTTAAACGGCTCATCGGATCTATGATGCCACAGACAGACAGACAGACACACACACAGACACGTCAAACTTATAAAACCCCTCTTTTTGCGTCGGGGGTTAAAAAGGAGCCTACCGCGTGTAAGTTTTGGATCTTCAATAATCTATATAGCTCGTCTATGAATAGAGTCATAAGGTGCGAGGGTGTCCAATGCAATGCAAGTGTGAAATTTGGGGTTGAGGTTGGCAACACTAATACTTATATGCAAATATTAAATAATATGTCAATGGATAATCCAACAGTTGGTAGATATGTCTAAGCGACCTCGGGCAATATAAATCAGCAATTATCTATGCTAATTTTTTTTCTTTTATTTTTTGTTTTGTACAATATTTACCTACATGGATATGAACCACAAAAAAAGTGTTTTTATCATCCGAACAAAAAAAAAATGTTTGCAACCTTAGTATGATTAGATATATGATATATATAACAGTAAAAACTACATTTTACCAAGGACGAAGTTTTTAATGATATTATGCATCAGTAGTTATAATTTACTTTGAAACAACTTTCGGAAGTTGAAAATAATCTCAGTACCTACTTATAAAAAAAAATAACTTTCAAAACGTTTGTTAGTAGAAATCGGTTATCTACTCGAACTCGAACTTGGTTCTTTTGTATTATTCCGTACTAAAGTTACAGGATCAAAGATAAATAAAATAAATAAATATTTCTGGACAATTTACATAGCGCCATCTAGTCCCAAATTAAGCGCAAAGCTTGTACTATGGATAACAACTGATAAATGTACCTAAATACTTTTTTTTTGTAAATACATACTCATTATACATAGAAAACACCCAGGCCAAGACAAATAGACATGTTCATGCACACAAATGTAAACTAAGACAATTTGTTCACATTACCGGTGTTCGTTTTTGGTAAATAATAAATATTCCTGGACAAATTAAACACGGCCATCGGCCATAGTGCCAAACTAAGCAGAGCTTGTTCTATAGGTAATACTAGAAGATAACTGATAATATACTTACTTAAATATATATATTATTTGTAAATACTTGTCTTACATATAAAACGCATACATAGAACGCCCAGACCATGACAAACAGACATGATCATGCTCACAAATATTTGTCTTGTCTTGTATGTCCCGCAACCTCAGAGTTAAAGTGGCCATTGCTAATCATTCGACCACCGTGCTCGTCAAATATAACATCATTACTATTACTTATTACTGCTTATTACGCAAGTTAAGCAACTTCCACCGCAGCCTGTCCAAGGATGGGTCTATATTATCTCAAGTTCCTCATCATCCATATTAAGCCGTTGGTCTGTTGTCATTAGATGACATTCGTTAAGCCAAGACAGTGGCCTTGGCGGCTTGAAAACACTGGCGTCCGCCAACCCGCAGTTGAGCAGCGTGGTGGAGTATGCTCTAGACCCCTTCGATTGAGGGGAAACCCGTATCCCAACAGTGAGATTATTATTGGTTGATACCGAATAACTTATTACTGTGACGACATCTGCAGCGTGTATCAGGTAGTTTATACTCCCATTATAGGTACTACAATGTATTGGTTTTAATTGGATCCCAGTCATAGGATAATAGCTGCTGATATAATTGCTTTCGCAAACTGTAGCAATTTTTCTATGACGACGCAAGGTCATAGGAGATAATTACTGGCTTAATGATTAACGCGACTGTAATTCTATTATAATGGCATAATAAGTGGATAAGTGATTCTAACAACCGCTCTTTGGACAAATCATGTCAAGTGTCTTTACAAGTTCAAGATGGAAAATCCGATCAATTTTGCGAGTGCAAGTCATTCGATCTATGACCTATGGTGCATAGACTTGGACGCTGTCCGTCGGGCTGAGAAGTATCTACTTTCTTTTTTTTTTATCGTTGTACTAGTTACAATCTACAGACCCCGGGGTCCCGTACCTTTTGTTAACAATCGTCTATTTTTTTTTCTGTCAAAATTTTCCTACATTTTTTTAATTGCACGTCGCTGGTGTGCTAATAATTATATGTATATTGTCTAATACTACTTATCTACACCCTCCTATTGTTTACCTTGCAACCATGACAACCACGGCAGACCAGGGGACCCTACCGCCGACTGGGACCGAAGCTGAAGCCGATTATCACCAGATTTTTTGACTACGAAAATCCAACTTTAGCTTAGGTTGGCGATAATTGTGTTTACCTTAATTGGTAGAAACCATAGAGCTAGATGTATACATAGTACTATTGCGTATCAAACCTACTAATAAATTAATGTAGATAATGTAATTGTCACGTGTATAACTAGCATAAAATGACTGCAAACATCAGTAATTGTATAACCACGTGTGCATATTATTCGTCACACTCGTTCATCTCTCGACATACAATAGCTATTATTTTGTTTGTTTGTTATCAATGTCCGTATTGTGGCAGCATTTCCTAGGGTTGCCATCCGACCGTATTTCCCCGGATTTGTCCTAGTTTGGATGATGTACGGGTTTTAAGATTCAAACTCCGAAGTTTTCACGCATCCTGTTCTGTCCCCTTACCACAATATTATATATATTCAATAACTGAATAGAATGCTTATTCATACCAATGAATAAGCGACTCTATTTCAAATGGAATCGAGTCGCTTATTCATTGGTATGAATTCAATTATTGAATCGCAATAAGAAATGGTGGTAAGGGGGCTGGTTGCAAGCGTTTAGAGATGGCAACCCTTAACTTTTTCAAGGCTCTAATTTGGTCGGTAGTGCCCGCAAGAGGGATACGGCGATCCCGCATGTGGGCATGTATAATTGAAAATTCATTAGTTGATGGAGTTCACGGCCCGCATGTTGGTTGCGGCCTCCATCTATTTTCTGTTTAGTTTAAGCCGAAAAATGGAGCAATTTATACGTTTGCATGAAATACCCGCATGCTATATCGATCAAGCTATGTACCAAGTAATTTTATAGATAACTCTAATTAAAATAGTATGTCTTGTGTTTTATTCCATCATGTCACCCGTTATAGACAGGCAATACGCAAGCGGTGCTTTTTGTGTTACAAGAGTTCATTGGGTATTTTGTTTTTTAATTATCTGCCTAAAAATACGAATATAATGATGTCGTTTGACGAGCTCGGTGGTCGAATGGTTAGCAATGGCCACTTTAACTCCGAGGTTGTGGGTTCGATTCTCGCACAAGACAAACATTTGTGTGCATGAACATGTCTGTTTGTCTTGGTCTGGATGTTTTCTATGTATTATGTACTTACAAAAAAAATGTATTTAAGTACATTTATCAGTTGTCTAGTACCCATAACACAAGCTTTGCGCTTAATTTGGGACTAGATGGCGCTGTGTAAATTGTCCAGAAACATTTATTTATTTATTTATCTCTTTTTAATCACGGGTCAAGAAATATATCCTGAAAGAGAGGCTTAACCTACCGTATATCGATTTAAAATACGTGAAGGTTGTATTTGAAGCATCTGTACAATTTCTCACAAACATAATATTATATTTATCTATAACGGTCGACTTATCGATTCCTGATATACTTACACGACGAATGCAGTTCTAATAAAAACAAAATGAAGTATCATTAATTAAACATTGACTTAAATAGTGTTATTAGTTTTTAATGACTCATATAATTACTAAGTTTTTTAAGGAAACCACATTGTGCTACTTTTTTGTAGCAACGTTAGATCTTTTAAACTTTCGCGTTGCATGATTAAAGATATAATACGCACGTGATAGATTTATTTAAATATTACAGTAACAAGAAAAGCGCCTTAATGTGTCAAAATATATGAAATGAATAGATAAGCATTTTTACTATTTTAAAAATGCCTCAATTGATAATAAATTTCGTAATTTGTAATCTAAGAAATATAAAAACAGTAATCAATACGATTATATCAATATTAATTACAACATAATTTGTTGTAATTAATATTATACATATTTGATACATTTTTAATATTTTATTTTGTAAAAGTAATCAAATTAGTGTAAATTCATTGGTAAAATAGTATTGAAATTGATAGTGTTGGTGAATCACGTGTCCTCGCCATCTTGTTTACGCTATGCTATAAAAGGGCCGGAGCTCGGTCGGACACGACACTTGCCGTCTGATCGTCGCAGAGAGCGGAAGCTCTGCTCATAGTCTTGTGGACAAATTCACCAGTAGGCCACGTGCTGCTATTGTTTTTAAAAGATAAACAAGCTAAGTATATTTTCTATAACTAGTAATATATTTTCTAAACCATTTTATCAAGTATGTTCATAAGTATATAAAGTGTCTAGAAGTATATACTGTTACATATACAGTGTGGGTATATATTGTTATAAATGGATACATAAATTATGTACTAATAGGTATATAAGTTGATTGGATGTATATAGGGTCCTAAAGGTGTATGATGTTATATATACATATATGGTGTATGTATATAATTTTATATAGAAGCAGAATGATAAATTAAACATACATTACTACACCGAATTATGTACAAGATGTAAAATAAAAGTAAATATTGGTTATAAGGATTTATTATTAACTTCAATGTTACTGAGATGGTGTTATTATACAAACCTACAATATACTTTCATGGTTTTATTATATAGTTAAAAGCTCACCCTCCCATACATATACTTATATATCAGCCAGTTAAATTGATACACGGGAATTAACGTGATCATGCATGTGAAGTAGTTTTCATCATCATCAGGCCTTTTAAGTCTCCACCACAGGAGCACGACCCTCTCTTTTCCATCCCAGACAGAAGGAGGATTTGGCCTAGACTCCCCACGCTGGCCAGACGGGTTGGGGAGGCCTGATCGTTGTTTGGTAATGTATTTCCCTGTCGCCTTGTACGACATCCACGGGAAGAGACGGAGTGATTCTATTCTAGTCTGCCGGAAACCACTCGGCTAGTAGTAGTTTTACATACCTTTATTATTGCCTGACTTTCGACCAGAGGGTCTACCGCCGAAGCTGAAGCCGACTACCATCGGTTTTTTTATTCCCAAAAACTTGGCCTTAGATTGAAGTTATTGACAAACATCTTCAGCTTAGACGGTAGAGCTCTAGGGTTTCTACCAGCTGAGCTAAACATAATTACCAACAATCTAAGCAGTAGTTCCACCAGCCCTGGTTGCACCAGCCCTGGTCACAGGCTGACCGTGAGGTATGTAAAACTTACGTGCATAATCCCGTTAATTCCCGTTATTATAAGTTTAACTGTTACCAGCGACATGCTATTGTTATAATACACAAATGGAATATACACAGATTCCCTAAGTGTTTATCAATTAAGTTGAATTTTAATTTTGAAATTCAAAGATAATTTTCAAAATCTGTATGCAAACCATTTTTAAGTTTAATATTTTTATTTTTACATAAAATTGTATCATCGCGTCTTCATAAAATGCATATTAATTTTTTTTATCGTGTTAATGTTTAGATACATCGATTATGATTACATTTCACACGGTTATATTATAGCTGAGAGTGGTGATAGGGGCCTCTGAATACGACCCCGTTATCAAAATTGAAATTGTGGCATAGTATAAATAGAGAAGTAAGGTAACTTCATACAAAAGCACCGAGCGCGGTTTGTATGTGTGCGCGCCCGTACGTATGGCCGTCGCACGCGCACACTGACAACATTTATAGGTGTTTAATGGGGCGCCAGTCGGGGCTGCACCGTACGCAAAACCGCCCGCTTCCACGCAAGTTTCGCGCCTGCGCTGACGTTCGTTAATAATTTGAACATATAAATAACTACCTACGTCGTATATAACTACAAATACGTTAAAGATGTCTACAAAGTCGACTAGTCATAAAAACATAGCAGTGTTCATGGATGTCAAATCCAGAATTATCTTTCTTCTTTTTTTATTATTTTTAGATTTCCACACCCAAAGGGTAAAAACGGGACCCTATTACTAAGAATCCGGTGTCCGTCTGTCACCAGGGGCTGTAGGTATCTCATGAACCGTGATAGCTAGACAGTTAAAATTTTCACAAATGATGTATTTCTGATGGCGCTATAACAACAAATACTAAAAACAGAATAAAATAAATATTTAAGGGGGGCTCCCATACAATAAACATGATTGTTTGTCGTTTTTGGTACGTAACCCTTCGTGTCCGAGTCCGACTCGCACTTGGCCGATTTTTTGTTACAGATCCCTAATACTTACCCTACTTAATTTTGTATTTTGTACCTTACTTAATTTTGTATATAGAGATTGACTAAGTATTTTTGACAGTATAATAAACTATTTTAAGCGATAGCCCTACGTATTTAGGCTATTATCGCCCGCTCGGGGCTTGAGTCGTCTTACTTCTTTATTTTTACTATGATTGTAGTCACCATTTTGAACTTCATAGTTACTAAACCGATCACATTATTTTATAGGGTTAGTCTTTGAATACGACCCTATTATCAGAATTTAAAAAAGTCGGCTCTAAATAGGGTTCGGTTGTTAGAATTAAAAAAAAAACGGCTGCTATTTTGAAGTTTTTAAATATTATATGAATTGCTTTCCATATTTATGAGTTGAGAGTCCGACCACGACAAATACGACCACGCGATAGCTTAGATTCAAAATCAAAAAATTAAAAATGGAAATGGTTTTTATAATCTATTTAGTGGCTTTCAATTTTAAAAATTATTAAGATTAAAATTTTCCTAAGTTCGAAATTGAGTGATTGTAAAAAAAATATGTTTAATACATATATATCATACTTGAACATTTTACATTGTACAGTATAAGGAATAAAAGTCAAAATAATTAATTTTAGATTTTTTGTCTATTTGTCTCTATATAAGTAGTATACACATCTGTATGTGCATCAGGCAAAAAAATCATCATGATGACTGATTAGAAGCCGTAATATTATTATTCCTTAATAAAAAAAAAGAATTCACAATTAAATAAAGGAATGCTGGGAGTTTAACTCCCTCATTATAGGTCTTATTACAATTTATGTTAATTAGTATTATCTTGTCAATAAATGACATTGAAACAAATAGCAACTTAAAAGTAATTGAATAACTAGACAGATGCAACTATTAATCGTTCATAATTACACGAGTTTTCCATTTTAATCTAACCTTTGTATACTGGTTAGAATAAAAAGCTACTAGTTTCAAATTACTTTACTACACAATCAATAATAATGACTTGAACACGGAACTCTGGTACTCTAGTGAAGGTAATTAAACACCTACTTACTTCGAGCAATTAAAAGACATCTTGGAGTATCTACGATCAACCGCACATTAGTAGGGGCGCTATTATTAGTTAGGGCTGTCAGTGGTTCACAAAATCTTTAAAGTTAAGACCAACGTCACCATGTGCACGTGGTGCACCCTGTCAACTAGTGAAAGAGGCTCTGGGGCGAAATACAAGTAGAGTACAGCGTATTTGTAAGCTGTAAGCAGTGAAATGAAACGATTACCGTAGCTATACAAACACTCGCAATATGAAACATGTATGACCTCACTCACTCGCAGGAACGCACAAGAACTCAAGGGAACTGTTATTTGGATGGGGTATTCTGTGAGGTGGAGAAATTCCCCAGTCGGACTGCTTGCAGTTACGCTGTGCTTGTGCCCTACCTCTCCTTTGCCCATAGAAGTTAATATACCTACCTATATTACCTTTATGCTTTTGGCCCCCGACTCTACGTAAGATATATTTTATATATCTTACGTAGCTCTATCTACAGATTTCTCAAATCACGCTAATTTGTATGGAAACATTGTAGGAACTTATGTTTTGTATCTTATGTTCTTAGTATCCTATCATTTATTTCATAATTATCCACCAATACTCTTCCGACTGACAACATCCACTGATAGTAAGGTTGACCGTGTCATGACTTTATTATGACCACAATCCATAATCCATACTAATTGCATAATTATACATATATAACTTGTTACAATATTTATCTATTTAAACCATAATGTAGTAATATTGATGGTACTTACAGAACCAGTATATAGTAGACATGGGATGTGCATGCGTGCCGCGCCGCCGCGCGTGTCAACAGTAAACGTTGAACTTGCCATAACTTGGGGTTGATTTTTTCAGTCGCATACGTAATAAATCGTGGTTAGTTGATTTTATATGCATATGCTTTTATGACATAATAGTATATCACCACAGTATAAAAATAGTACCTAATATGTACAGTATTATGGCCATTCCTTGCCGCTCCCTCGTGTCGATCTCAACTCCCCTCTTCTTAAGCCCCCTTAAGGCTACACGTGGACAGATGCGTCTGCAATGTGCATATCTCGACGGATGCATCAGCAGATGTATCACCTCGCTAGTCTCTTGACAGAAGCAACTTGCACGCACGCAACGCAACATTAAAAAAATGAACCATAGCTGTCGCAACTATTTATTTATTTAGTACTTTTAACTAATATAGTAGTTAAAAGTACTAAATAAATAAATAGCGTAGTAGCGAGTGTGCATCGTAGTAGAGTTAATAAAAAAAAAAAAAATATTGGTTGCCTGTAAAGTCGGTATACGGGCGAAAGTTTTACGTGACAACGACTTTGAGTGGTAAAATGTTTTCGAGTGGAAGGGACGCATGCCTTTCACTTTTTATGTCTGTCTCTCTCGCTCTTAGAAGGGACACGCGTCCACGACACGCCTACAATGAGAGCGAGTGAAAGGCACGCGCCTTTCACTCGCTCTCATTGTAAGCGCATAACGTGACCCAGTTTCTTGAAGTGTCACCCGGCTAACCAATTTATAAGACGTTGTCACGTCAAAATGGAAAAGAAGGTGGTGGATGCTGGTTATACATAGAAACAAATTAAGTAGATTACAAAGTAAAGAAATATTTAATTTAGTATTTTCGATTTTTTATAACTTAACTAACGAAAACAAAAACTTAAACAACGAAGACGTGCACTCTCATTCGTAACTCCGTACTGACTTCAGTATATTACAAAGTACTCTGTGGTACTGACTGATGCATCGTCAGACGTGTCGACAGAATTCAGGCGCTCGCGCAGAAACCTTTTGATGCGGGCCAAAAACCGACAAAGTAGCCTAAGTTACTTCTAATTACATCAGCCAGTGAAAGTTCCGTTCAAATCGGTCCAGCCGTTCCAGAGATTGGTCGAACAAACAGACAGACAGACAAATATTGTAAAAAAAAAAATTTGGTATACGTACCGTGTATATATCCACATTTAGTAAAAAGCGATTATTTTATTAATACAAACAGACACTTCAATTTTATTTATCTGTACATATAGATATCGGATTTTTGCGACCCCTGCTTTCAGATAATGAATGCAAAATTATGATATCTGTAATTACGGACACTGTTAACATTGTGTGTCATTGACCTTACTAACAGCCTCTACCTAACTGCGACTCGTGAATATCAGCTGCGATTTTTGAACTATTAAAGGCCTTGGACAGGTGTGCGATCAGGAAGTCATATTATTTGACCTTTAGACGAACCTCTTCTCACAACCTTCCATTTATGTCTTAATAATTATGTAAGAATATAAAAATTTAATGATTTCAAACGTTGTTTGAGGAACTATATGGCGTCGTTACGCGAGTCAGTCTAATGATTAGACTGACTCACTCAAAGCGATCGATTAGACTCTAATCGATCACACAAATTAAAGTCCTCGTAGCCGCGAAAGTGGCGCTTCCTTGAACAAAAAATCGTATTGTAGCGTAGAAAGTAAAATTAATGGTCGAAGTAAGTCAAAGAAGAAGTAATCTATGTGAGGTCGATCATGAGCCTATAGTTATAAATATTCCTGAACAAATTACACACTGCCATCTAGTCCCCAAAGCTTGTACTGTGGGTACTAGATAACTCATACTTATATATTTTTTTTTTGTAATTACATACATACAATACATAGAACTCCAGACTAAGACAAACAAACATGTTCATACATACAAATATTTGTCTTGTGCGGGGATCGAGCTCGCGAGTCAAAGTGGCCACCAGGCTTGTCAATTAGTTAAAAGCGATGTCAGAGTAAAGAATACATCCTGGATCTTCTTAGACACTAGTTTGGGTTAAGCGGGGCTCGTAAATAGAATGGAGAATCTAGGAATAGTAGATAGCTGTAAATGCACATACATACTTTTCTGCTATAGGTGTTGTCATGTTTATACGAATGTTTCAATATAAGTGCCGTATTTTACATATAACTTAACTAATTAGGTCACTGTGTCTCGGTGCGATAACGTTTAAATTGACTGTTACTAGTCATCTTTGCATAGTATCAGTATCAACAAACTGCTTTCTTATATTTACTATTATAATTTAGACACAAAAAAGATAAAAAAAATATATAATAACTGACGCGTACGTCAATGCACATTAACTGTCAAAAAACGAGTGTGCTTCTGTAATAAAAAAGTTTATATCTCCCTCTCAATCACATTTCTTATGACGGAGACCAAAACTCGTTTAGGCTCTAGACAGACGGACTGCATTTCAACTGCAATTCCACTGCAATTTTGCAGCTCGATTGCAGTTGATGTGCTTGCAGTTCCAACGACTGCATCCTGACAAGCAAGCAAGCAAACGGTCGACGTGCGGTCCTAATGCAGTTAGACCAACTGCACTAGGATCGTAATAGAACTTCATTTGAGCTAGCTTGCAGTCGGGATGCAGTCGATGGAACTGCACGCCCACTGCACACCGACTGCAATCGAGCTGTATGGTTGTTTTGCAGTTTCATTGCAGTCGTACTAACTGAGTTCAAACTGCAGATTTGCAGTAAAATTGCAGTTGAAATGCAGTCCGTCTGTATACAGCCACAGTATAAGTAATAGTACTAATACAGCCTTAGTGACGCTGCGTCACAGGAGTAAGTTAGTGTAAGTAAATTAAGCTGTCAACGAGACTGTAAAATTGATATTTAATGATTGGCAAATGACCGCCAAAAAACAAGTTCTCCGAAAAATAAAATTATCCTTCTAATCTACTTCCTAAAATCCTACCAATATTATAAATGCGACATTGACAATAATTATTTAAGTAATTCCGGGGTGATTTTAACAAAGAGATCGATAGACGCATTCGACAGGCCTGTACTGCTTTTGGTCAGTATATAGACTCCAATGTTTGAAAACCAAAGCCTTCAATCAGTGCGTCCTCTCCGCTATGAATTGCGATACTTGTGAGACTTGGACCCTGACCATCGAGTAAATAAAAGTAGCACAGCAAGCAATGCAAGCATTCGACGTAGAATCAAAGTGCCTTTGAGAGCTATGGCTTTTAGTAAAGAGTGTATCCAAACGAGTGTGCTTTCAGTCACGCAGAAGTGGGTCTTTAACATGCAAGATATGATTACAGACACCACGGTGAAATTAACTGTGTGGGGTGTAAGTGGTTCATCAACATCTTTGAAGTAAAGCCAACCTGCACGTGGTGCACCCTGCTGACTGACAAACGAGGATGTGCCGAAAAGAGAGGCAGGGCATAGCGTATTTTTTAAGCTGTCCCACTGGGGAAGTGCCTCCACCTCAAAGAATACCGCAGCCACATAACAATTCCCTTGAGGGTTATCGTATTCCTGCGAGTGAGTAGGTCACCAGAAAGAAAGAAATGAAGGAGTATAGGCTGGCAACGGATCGGCGACCCCTTTGTGTTGCTGATCTCCATGGCCGGTGGTGATTGCTTTCCATCAGGTGACCCACATGATAGTTTGCCCCCTCTCAAATAAAAAAAAACTTGTAAAAATATTTAACCTTATGTGCCATATCTATTCAACATTGCAAGGGCTCCGATTCGTACACAACATTACCTTCAACACATGATTATGTACTGAGTGAAAGGATTTTTTTTACATGTGCAATTGCTTAACCGCTGATATCGCAACTTTTCTTGAACTGTCCATAATTACATTTCATCTACTGCTTTTTTTATACTACGTCAGATGGCAGACAAACATACGGCCCGCCAGATGTGAAGCGGTTATCGTAGCCATAATAACGCTCGCAACATAAAATATCGCTCGCGCGCCGCCAACACCGCTGTTAACGCAGACACACCTTTCTTTCTGGTAACCTCACCCACTCGCAGAAACAACAACCCTCAAGGGAATTTTTATTTAGCGGTATTATGTGAGATACTTCCCCAATCGGGCAGCTTATAAATACGCTGTGCCCTACGTCTCTTTTGCCAGAGCCTCTTTCGCTAGTCAGCAGGGTGCACCACGTGCAGGTGAGGTTAGCTTTGGCTCTAAAGATCGCGGTGAGCAACTTCCATCCCAAAAATTATTTCAAAAGCGAATGAAACGACTATCCTCGCCAAAGTGTCCAATGGTGGAAAAATGTCCAATGGTGAAAAATGTCCAATGGTGGAAAAATGTCCAATGGTGTAATCAAAGATATTTTAAAAAGTACCTACCATTGTTTTATTTATGTCAACTACATAACATTTCTTTGTTTCTAATAATACGAAGCACAGTAAGATAAGAGGTAAACGATGCCCTATATGCTGGGGTCTAATATAGGGAAGGAAATGTACATATGTACTACAGTCACTTTTCTTTAATTTTAGTAAAGTTTTTGTAGTAATAAAAGTAGCTAGAACAAGAGCTGCCATGCAGCCCCATAAAACCTACGGTAGTTAACAAATTAAAACGTACATATAGAATATATACATATAATGTTTCCAAATAAAAAACATTAAAAAAAATGCAAAAAGAAAGGTTTGGGAATGATAACCGCAAACTGGAAAACGCAGCGCCTAGGTAATTAGGATGACCTAGGTTTGATGGTCATTGATTGATAGGAACTGACTCCCGCGCGTTTTTTAAAACAATTAAGTTACCTAAGAAACCACTGGCATGAGACCGCCAAAATCAAGATTTCAAAACAGTATAATTGCAATATCATAAAAATAAATACTTCGCAGGGTTTTGGCACCATTTATATCCTAGATTGCCTTCAAGACTTGATTTGGATTGTGTTACACGATATTTTCTTATTGTGTGTAACTGCCTAATATTGTATCTTTCTAAAGGTAGGCATACGAGTACCTAATAATTAGGGTTGTAACGGAACTTCGCTTCCGCCTCCGTTACTGCGGAAGTTCCGCAAGAAATCGTATCTTCGCCTTCGCCTTCGCCTCCGTACAATTTTTGCGGAGTTGTAACGGTGGTTTATTTACGTAATCATATAACAATAACGCGCGG
Source organism: Hypsopygia costalis (assembly GCA_937001555.2). Taxonomy (NCBI): domain Eukaryota; kingdom Metazoa; phylum Arthropoda; class Insecta; order Lepidoptera; family Pyralidae; genus Hypsopygia; species Hypsopygia costalis. Next base: position 20,216,544 of record OW443338.2, on the reverse strand, counting down.
TCAAAACTATTAGAAGACATCAATTCCAAATTTTGTGTTAATTTTGATTGACTAGAAGGTAATGTTTATTTACGAGTATATGTTTACTTAAGTGATTTGAAATGAAAACTTTGTACTTAGTTTTAATGCACCATAAATTAAAATTTTTCTACATCCACTTTCACCTTCGCCTCCGCTTCCGTTAACCTCCGCATCCGCGGAGGTGAACATTATAAAGAGGTAAGATTTGTTTGTTTTTTTGTTTGTTTGTTTGTAACGAATAGGCTCCGAAACTACTGGACCGATTTCAAAAATTATTTCACCAATAGAAAGCTACATTATCAGGCAGTAATATAGGCTATATTTTAATTTCGAAAAAATTAGGGATCCGTAAGAAAATAGCAATACTGTAACACAAGGTAGAGAACAAAAATCTTTCATGACGTGCGATATGAAAACTGTTGATGTTATAACAAAACAATGTATTACGGATTTATAGGCCTTAATAAAATCTACAAAAAAATTCTCAAGACTATACATATATGAATATATATATATGTATACCAATATTTAAGTCACAATAAGAGGTTTTGTGTTCTACTTTTCAATTAATGTTCCAACAAAAACAAAAGTGGGTCAAATTCCTCTCAAGATATTTACCCTTATCCAAATATAGTTTTATCATCAAGGGTATCTATCTAGAAGTAAAATCCTTTTTAATTCATTAAAATCGCAAGCATTGTTTAAAAGTTATGACGAGAATAATGCAATATTGTATAAGTAAACGCCTAAAGTATTAAACAATCAAATCATCCTTTGGTGTCGCTGCAAAAACTATTAATGATAGAACAGTAAGTACTACTGATTTGTAGACATTATTGTAATCTACTAAAAGTCTGTGACACCATATATTCATGTACGTATTCTAAAATTTGATTCGATAGTCGCTGGGAAAAAGAATTGGTTAAATTGCGTTTAAAAAATATAAAAATAAAACAACAATAAAATGTAAAAAATAAAAAAATATGGCCACCCGTGCGAAGCTGGGACGGGCTGCTATAATATTTTATAGAGGAAACATTGTATTTTTGTATGTTTGTTACGAATAAACTCAAAAACTACTGGACGGATTTCGATAATTCTTTCACCATTAGAATGCTACATTATCCCTGAGTAACATAGGCTATATTTTTTACTAAATTGTCCACTCGTGCGAAGCCGGGAGGGGTGGTTGTTTTATTTAAAACTAGCGGCCCGTCCCGGCTTCGCACGGATTAGCAAGACCAAAGTTAGCAAGTTTTTTTCAAGGATTTCTTCCCCAATGGTCAATTCGAAAATGCTTATTACATAAAATAGGTTGACTGGTAGAGAATGCTTTTAGCGTTAAGTCCGCCTTTTGTACCCTTATGTAATTTTGTGGTCAATAAAGTTTAAATAAATAAATAAAATATATCAGACTAGAGTCCAAGAAAACCGAAGAGTCCGGCTTTTGTGTTTTTGGACCTGGCAACACGCGTACCACTGTATTCAATACAGGGATATGCGTAATACGCGGAAGAAAGGATTTTTGAAAATTTCAAAAATCCTTTCTTAGCGAATGTCTACGTCATATATATATATATGTGCCAAATTATAATCCGTCCTTTGTAATGGTTTGAGCTATGCGCTAATAGATGAGTCAGTAACAGTTGCCTTTTAAAGAACAGAAGATGAGATACTATCTAGTGGACTAATAGATCTAACGTATTAACGAAAAATATTAGCTCCATGAGTAGACTGGTACCTGTTTACCTAATGAACTTGGAGAAGTATCACATGTGTTATTTACAGTTCTTCGCAAGAGGCCGTTGTACGGTGCCAAACCCGTCCTTGTCCGTGATATCATAAAGGTCGTCGACTTTGCAATGCACGTGACTGCAATATAATAAGCCTCTCTACCTTAAAAGTCGGGTATTTTCATAAAATTACTGACAGTAAACTGAGTAATACATTTGTTATTCAACAAGTTTGATACTTTTGTTTGTTTTTTATTCGACTTCGGGTGATATACAATCATACGGTCCGCTGGAAGAAGGTTACCAGATAACTGGAATTTTCCTGACGAGTCTAGAGTTTTGGCTTACTCTTTGGATAGGTTTGGTTGTCCTCTTAGAGATGTACGAAAATTTTCAAATTCTCAGGAATTTTGAGGCAATTTAATCTACATTACTTTGTCACCACTTACTGCTGGTGAAGTACGCAAAGTTGTGTAGATAAATTGACTGTAAATTTGACTTTCGCAAAATAACACCTGAATCCCAGACGACCGTAGACAAATAATTATACTCCCACAAGTTAGTGAGGAACAGTAGAGACAAAAGAAAGAATCATGTCCTGCCAAAGAAAAGCTACTGTAGTAGTAAACAGTTGTTTTTTTTTTTAAATAATAACCATGCAGGCGAAGTCACGGGTAACAGATAATGCTATAAAAATACAAATTGTGCTTTGTGTGATAAGTCCGTGGCACAAATTAAATTTTTTTTTTGTTTTATACTACGTCGGGTGGCAAGCATACGGTCTGATGTGAATCGATTACGGTAGCCATAATAACGCTCACAACATAAAATATCGCTTAATGATAAATTAAAACACTTGTTCTGTTCCACTTAAAAAACGTTGTGTTAAATTTTATATAAATTGTTTCTGTTTTATATAAAATCTTGAAACAAAATAAAGTCAACTCAAATCAATGTATAGATTCTAATTCTTGGAAATTAATTCACCTTTTTTATTTGTAAATGGCTCTAATCATTTTAAAATACTATAAATATTAAATAATCAATATACAAATTTATTAAAAAGTGACTGGTAAACTGTTATCCTTGAACTCGCCGCGTATAATTGCGGCGTGTAATGTAAAAATATTCAATTAATTATGTAAGCTAGAATTATATCAACCATCAAGCACTGATATAGGTCTAATAGACTTCTGCGCCGAAAAAAAACACTTGCGTCTATATACCTTTGAATTCATTGGTATGCTGCGAGCAGTGAAGAAGAAGGGCTGCTTCGTGCGTATTTGGGGTTCGCAGTGGTTCATGGGGAGTAAGTGGTTCATCAACATCTTTGAACCTAAGCCAACTTCACCTACGAGCGGTACACCCTACTGACTGACAAACGAAGCTCATAAGTACGTTAGTACTATTACTTATACTGCGTTATAAGTAAACGAATTGTCTTAGACGCGTAATTTATGTGCATACATAATTAATTCCCTAATACGTAAACAAATAAATAAAAAAAATGTTTGCAGTGATTTATGCTCTTATATACTTGTTTGCTGTGATCTTAGGATTTATGTTTGGTGAGTTTAGTTATATATATTTTATCAGTGGTTTGCTGTTTTTTTACACAAGGCCGTGTGATGTAAAGTGGTTACCCTAGGCGTATAGCTCACAGTATAAGGAGTATTGCTCGCGTACTACCGCAGCATCTCGCGTCCTTGCGTCTGGTGGCCTATCTCACTCGCAGAAACACACCTTCAAGGACATTTATTTGACGTGGTAATCTGTCAGATGGAGGTACTTCCCAAGTGAAACTCAACATGCCTTACCTATGTGTCGGCAAAGCCTCATTTATTTATTAGTCTACTAGCAAAGTACCCGTGCTTCGCTACGGGACCACTTCTGATTTGCGTCTATTTTTGTTTCGATTCCAGATATTTAATTTTTTCCCCATAAAGGACTGTTTCGTATTGACCATTATTACAAACATACACCATTTAGGTTAAGACGTCCCGGAAAACAATATTTTTGGCATTCGCACCAGGAGCCAAAATTGCAAGGCTTCCAGGAGAACTTACTCTTGAGCAAGCTACATACAATTGATCATGAGAGAAGCAGTCCTGTATCAAGTCAAACCCAGCGACCTTTAGAGACTGCCCCTGATCTTTGTTAATGGTCATAGCGAAACACCTTTATGGGAAATTGAAATCTCTTAAATTGAACGGGGTGGTCTGATGGAATAATGGGAATGCTGGGTATAAAGAGAGATTCCTCAACAGCGCATCCCTTACTGTCCTCACTCAACAACTCATCTTTCCAGTTGTTGAACACGTGAACAATGGTGGCACGAACCTCCTGATGATATACCTCCGTTCCATGCCAGTGGTAGGAGATGGAGCGGAACAGGCCAGCTCCATCACCTTCCACAGCTATAATGGTATAGGGCATCATCACACCTTCCACAAGTATAAATTTAGTCAATCTTGACGTCATTGTTTAAAAATACCGAAATTCTTATATTAAGTAGGTATACCCCATAAAGTCGGTACTTAGAATAGGTTTTTCAATTAGTTTTCGGTACCAGATGTAGCTTTATTTGAAGGACGCAGTTTTTTTTACGCCCTACTCGCGCGATGGAAAACTTCTGGGGGTGACTACAGGGATGAGGTAAGCGATAAAAATATAAAAACAATAATATCCTTGATGATTTTCAGACTTGGCATGTAAGTGGTTTATCAACATCTTTAAATCAAAGCCAACTTCACCTGCACGCGGTGCACCCTGCTGACTGACAAACGAAGCTCTGGCGAAAAGAGAGGTAGGGAGCGTAATTGTAAGATACCCGGCTGGTGAATGTACCTCCACCTCACTGAATACCGCAGCCATATAACAATTCTCTTGAGGGTTGTTGTGTTCCTGCGAGTGAGTGAGGTCAGCAGATAGGAAGGAGATGCTGCTTTGGCAGCGGGGGTGGCGGCACGTAAGCGATATTTTATGTTGGGAGCGTTAATATGGCTACGGTAACCGCTTCACATCAGGCGGACCGTATGCTTGTCTGCCACCCGACGTAGTACAAAAAAGAACTTTTTGACCCCATTTTACTCCTTTTTTTTACTATAAAATAGTCCAACTAATCTCGTTTCCCCATACAAACTTTGGACCTCCGTTTCACCCTCTTAGGGGTAAAATTTGAAAAATATAACATAGTGGACACGAAATAAGTAATTTCGTGTCCACTATGTTATATTTTCAAATCGATGCCATTTTCGTAATTGACGTCCCAGAAAACCATAGAATCAACACCCATATTGATATTATGACATTTCAACCCCATCGCACCCCATTAGGGGTGATTTTATGTCACGTCGGCTATGTTGGATTATAAAATAGCTGTTTCTTTTCTTTCTTTTCGTAATCAGCGACCCGATAAACCATAAAAACAATACCCATGTCGATTTTCAGACTTTTTCACCCCATTTCACCCCTTTTGGGGTTGAATTTTGAAAAATCTTGAAACACGTGTTTACTCATTTATCTATAGAAGTACTCGTGTAAAGTTTCGGATAAAATAGTCCAACTAATCTGGTTTCCCCATACAAACTTTGGACCCTCGTTTCACCCCCTTAGGGGATGAATTTTGAAAAATCTTTTCTTAGTGCACCCCTAGACGTCATAAGGAACCTACTTGCCAAATTTGGAATCTCTAGACCCAGCGGTTTGGGCTGTGCGTTGATTAGTGAGTCAGTCAGTCAGTCAGTCAGTCAGTCAGTCAGTGAGGACAAAGCCTTTTATTATTATAGATGTTAGGCAGATGTTAATAAATTCACAGTATTACCACACCCCAGCCACTTCATACAAATATCGCGTCGTTCACTACTACATAAACAATGGCGATGGCGTCTGTACAGAGCGTGAATGAGCGTGTGTGCATGCAGCGCCATACAAACTGTTCCAGATTAGTCTCACAGGCGAGGTGAGGTTGATACAAGAGAGCGCCAGGGTGCGGCCATACAAGTATAAAAATCTGTTGTTGTATTCGAAATTTGCCAAAAAATCAACGGTTCTGTTGTTTCCGCGTCTAGTGACCGTTTACGTACTATTAATCATCATCAGCCAAAGGACGTCCACTCGGCCCACTGCTAAACATAGGCGTCACTTCCACAAGCCCCAAGCCACTTCCACAAGGGAGCCGTAGTACTATTACATAAACTATAGCATTACACTTGTAGCCAATAGGCTAGATGACTATTTTTTTTCAATGTGGTTGGTATATAAGGATGTCATTATAATATAGCTATAGGTGAAGGAGTTACTTCGATTGCATAAAAACTTCTCGAGATATGATAACTTGAAAATCAGTATTTTGGACTTTCCCGAAAACGCTTCATACAAAAGGCTACTTAGTTATGAAGTGACACATATGTATTTTGTATACATTAAAACAGAAATTTGTACGAAAGCTATGTTAAATGCTGCACTTATGTAGCTAATGCCGTAACAAAAGATATAGTATTTTTTGTTTTTGTTTTTCCAAAGTTTTTTAATAATTTCATCCTTTTAAATTGGACTTTCCCTCCAAACTTTGATCGCCATAAAACAAGTCTGACATAAGTTATAAAATTTTCAAGATCGCAGTTCATTCTAGTTTTGTATATTTTACGATACCTCTTTGACGATACTGATAAATATTTTTTATAATTTCAGATCATTGTCATCTAGCCTATTGAAATCATTAGAATATCCCTATAATATAGGGTCCCTTGCACAACGAAAATTTAATGATTCTCTAACCGAATTACATAAAAAAAGACGTGTGGCACTCGGGGACTGCCGCGGTAAAGCTATTGCATAGCATTTTGTATCAACTTATGCAATTATAATTTTATTTATTTATTTTATTCATGCAGTATTGCGTTTTCTTTGATATTAATTCAAGTTACACTTTTTGAGCGTGGTGACCGATAAGAAAACAAATTTTTCTATTATTAAATAAATAAAACGAGTTTCGTAGAGTCGTACAATACGTCTAATCGCACGCACACAACGCCGTGTCGAAGACTGCCGAACTGAAACGACGTTAGACGATGCACGGCCTTCAAGCCACACCGCCCGTCGGAGTGGGGAGCGTGAGGTTTTTTCGTTACGGAATTTCTGGATTCGGTCCCCGCGCTCAAGGCCCGCGATAGAAGCTATGCAATAGCTTAAAAACTTATTGGCTGGACATACGCTACTCACGTGAATAATACACAATCGAGACGCGTGTAGGCGAACGAAATGGAAACAATTTGGGGTTATAAGTACAATGGATAACAAATTGCGAATAGGTAAAACAAATATGTATAATACCGGACCGATAACGCATACGGGTAGCCTATATTGTCGATAAATAACCTCTTAAATATGTACATAATAACGGGAACTAACGCGATCATGCTTAAGGGTACTTACTCGTATATACCTTTATGATTGTGTAACGTTTCGACCAGTTTCCATGCACATATGGTGGAAGGCATGGGAGAAGGGCTATATCCAACAGTGGATAGATGTATCTATCCACTGTTGGATGGCTGATGATGATGATATCAGAATTACAATGCCGTTTTAATCAGTATAATAGTGATTTCATCGTAAATCGCATATATATGTGAACGGATGGTAAATATGTAATTAAAACTATGTGATAGGTAAACTATGAATATATTGATTCCAATTAAACAAGTGGTTTTTAAGTAATTAAAAAAAAAAACATGTGGTTTTCTTCAAAACTTAAGTTTGAAACAGGGATGTTTGTTACGGAGCTTCGACTCCGGCTCCGTTAAGTCGGAACTTCCGATATTATTACACCTTCGGTTCCGGCTTCGGCTCCGACACTTTTAAATCGGAGGTTTTAATCGGAGGTCGAAGCATAACATAGCGGCGGCGGCGGCCTGCGTCGACTGTTATGAACGGCTCTCAACGGGTTCATTACATGTCGCGCGGGGAATCCCCCCAACTCCTGCTACATGCGCTCTATCGTCAATAATTTTTTCACTTGTTGTTAGTTTGTTATGCACACGACACGTTCATAGGTTATAGATATTTGTTTTGGATTTTGCGGCCTCCGACTCCGGTTCCGACTCCGATAAATCAAATTTAAAAACTCCGATTCTGCCTTCGGTTCCGATAAAATTACCTTTGTTACATCCCTGGTTTGAAACAAAGTTTGAAAAGTGTAATGTACAGTCACGTACAAATAATGTACAGTCCATGTTAAGTTATTTATAGTAGTAACATAATAATAGGGTTTAAAACAATTTTCATTACTACTTATTTGACAGGTGTAAGCTATATCTTTCACAAACTCTATATGCATTTTTGCACGTGACTGTACCTATACGAGATCAGTCAACTCAACAAGCATAGTAACTAGTAAGTTACTTTGACCGCACTCGTGACTTGTGTTTATAAAGGGTGTCCCAAAATTAACGCAAGATTTGAAATTAATAGAAAACAGAGTTTTCAGTCTTCAGTTTGTGATTTTTTTATTGAATCATAAAATACATAGGATAGGGTTATTTATGGAATAACACATCGGGCAAATGGTCTCCACGGCTTTGCTGGTACATACGCACTCTTTTATTGAAATTTTCCATGTCCATTTTGCATAAATGTGGCTGAATTTCGTAGACACGGCGTTTAATTTCCTCCTAATGGTTGTGGGCTTGTTGACATAGACCTTTGACATCAAATAACCCCATAAAAAAAAATCTAATGGTGTAAAATCACAACATCTAGGCGGCAAATTCTAATCACCGAAACGATAGAGCACAAGACTAGGAAATGTCTCATGCAGTAATTGACTAGTTTCACTGGCTGTATGGCATGTGGCACCATCTTGTTGAAAGCACATGTCGTCTATAGCAATATCATTCAACTGAGGCAGAAAGAAATTTGTTATCATTCGCGATATCGATCACCAGTCCCTGCTTGACCAGCCTCATTTTTTAAAAAAGTATGGTCCAATGATGCCTCCACTCTAAAATCCGTACCAAACAGTGGCAGCTGTGGCTGCATTTATTTTTCGACAATCACATGTGGGTTCTCCAGACCCCAAATGTGGCAATTTTGGCGATTAACAAAGCCATCAAGATAAATATGTGCTTCATCGCTTAGGATGATTTTGCTTGAAAAATTAGTATCCACTTGTTGATGCTCAATAATCCATTAGCCGTGGAGGCCATTTGCCTGATGTGTTATTGCATAAATAACCCTATCCTATTTATTTTATGATTCAATAAAAAATCACAAAGTGAATACTAAAAACTGTGTTTTCTATTTAATTAAAATTTTGCGTTAATTTTGCGACACCAAAATTTATCGCACTAGTATTCTTTCACTATATTTTTTTTAAACGTCGTATGATACAAGGGCGTAAAAGTTTTACAAACTAGTGACGACTAATACCTTGCCTTCATTCTGACTAATGTAATTATTGCTTTTGCATCATGATTAAAATTTATTGTAAGAGATTTTGTATATAGTTTTATGACCATATTAAAATTTTATATAGATATACATGTAAAGGATATGCAAAGGCCTTGTCCACGACAGGGGTGTGCGTTATGTACGAAGTAAGCCGATCTGCGCACACTCAGCGGCACTATACACCGCTGAGTTTTTGCATATTGCGATTGGCTTCGTGCAAAAAAAAAAAAAAAATATTGCTCGTTCGCCGCCACCCGCGCTGCCAACGCAGCAACTCTTTCAATCCTTTCTGATGACCTTACTCACTCGCATGTGAATTGTTATTTGGCTGCTGTATTATGTGAGGTGTGGTGCTTCCCAGTCGTGTAGCTTACAAATACGCTATACTACCTCTCTTCTGCCAGGGCCTCTTTCCCTGGTGGGCAGGGTACACCACGTGCAAATGCGGTTTGCTTTAGCTCTAAAGATAGTGATATGACACTTACATCCCACTGTACTATAGAAACATCGATGCTTTCTACAAAGTAACTAAAAATCAGATACAATGTTATTACTAGTTATGTTTGCACATGCCTTAACATATACATACAGTAGCTTCTTGCACATGCTATACCACAACATAATAAACCAGCTTCTTGCACGTGCTAGCTACGATGACATGAGTCAGCAAAGTTGTAACTCACAACGAATTTAATCAAAGTAATTAGTAGGAGTAAGAAGATTTTACAATTTGACTTGAAACCTTTCCATATACCCATATGGAGCCCAATTGGGGAAGTGTCTCACTTGTGACCTGAGTGAAGAACGGATTCAAATACAATGGTATTTGAGAATCGATGTAAACGTGCGAGTGAGTGACATCATCAGATGTAAACAGATACTGCGTCCGATTACCAGTCCCTAAATTATAAGAATCTATAGGATATGGTTGTTGTAGTGGGCCATGCGCCACCTTTCACTGCATCAGCTGACGCCCTTTCCACCAACATAGAGGCAGCTCACGTTATTATTTATTCAAAATTGCATGTAAGCTTATTCTAACGACGAGTCGCAATGTTGGACATTCGTTAGCGGTACTCATATGTAAACAAAGTTGTTGCGTATCATAAAACACGAACGTACAAGGCTTACAACATTCTGGCAAATTGCAGGCATGTCCAGAAGCAATTTACATCATGAACCTAATAAGTCCATGACTTGCATACAATTTCACTTGCAACTGAAATGCCATTGACATTGACATTTTTTGGCTTGTTGTGAACAATGATGTTATAATAACTATAAATATGGCATACTCATTGCTCATACTTAATTGCCTCAGAAAACGGAGTCTGGCTTGGGAGATCTATGAGTAATTGCACCCTGTTGTACAGAATAGTTCCAACCGACATTTTAATACTTATAAGTTGAGTATTTAAACTTTAATAGACATAAAAATATCACGCAGTATAAGTTTTAGGAAACTTAATACTACTTAATTTATACTTACGATTTTGTCATCTAACTGCTTCGTCTGTTACGAATAGGTATATAAAACTCGATTTGAAGTTTCTCGCTATGTTTAATCTTTCAATTTGCCATAGTTTGTCGGTTGGATCTATTCTGCATAATAGGGTCCAATTATCATATCGGCGCAGGCGAAGACATACTTGCTATCTCTTTCCCTCGCTGTGTACATATCGCCTTTTTTTCTAGCAAAAATATGAAATTAACGTAAATTCGTGTTGACATCAAATATTATTGTATATTTTAGCGTGATATGTGATCCCTTGGGTTTTATTTACTTTATCAACATAAATTGTGCATTTTCGTAATACAGAAGACTGCATTTTTACCTACTCGTATTTCAATCAATTGTGACAAACGTCAGTTTCGTCGGCTTGCTTGTGCGAATTAAATAAACATCGTTGTTGGTACGTTAAGTTTTCCATGTAGCGGTTCAGCGACGTCCTTCCGTACATTTTTGCAATAATCTTAAGTAACAGCTACCAATTAAAACAAATGTTTCGTCTATTTACAAAACTCTAGTTATTTGTCTATGTTCACATCTATTCCTTGTATCATAATACATTGAAGATAGTGAGACGTGCTTGTAGCCACGTGTGAAACATATTATTACCTAGTCGTTTGCGCAATAACTTCAAAAGTAGATTTTATAACAAGTATGTAATTAGATCTTCTTAATTAAATCTGATTGTAGAAAGCGAGTAAGCAATGTATTTTAATAACTACCTACTTGCGACTTCGTCCGCGTCAATGATGTTATTTCTATATAAAAAAAAAAACTAAACGCGGGTCAAGCCGCATATGGAAGTAATTAATAAAGCAGGCAAAACGACACGTGTACTGGATTCTGGATTTGTGATTACAATCACAAATCCAGAAGAACTAAATTAAAAACAGATCGCATTGTAATATAATTATTATAATGCGACCTGTTTTCAATTTAGAATTTTAAATTCGATTCGATAACAGGTTACACCATCTGTATAATTATCCTGTTGTTGACAACACTATTCTAACACGAATAGCAATATTTTTTTAACATACTTACCTATCTGTTAAAAATCAGCCGCAGTTCCGACTGGTTTCATAAATTACACTTGCATTTATGCATATTATTCAATTCAGCATATCCTTGTAATTTAACCTTTACATACAGCGATTAGTGGTGCCAATCGAATATAATAAAAGCGAATATAAAAACGAAAAGTTTGTTACCTTACAATAATGTATGTAACAATTGTCAAAAGCGTTCGTTTTTGGTTTTCAACACCTTTAAAGGACTTAAGAATAAAAAACGTTTTAGTAAACGAAAATTGTAGGACACTATTATTCACACAAAAGTATTTTTTTAATCATATTTATTCTCGAAAAGAGATAGTTTGTTAGACGTTAACAAGGACTAAAATAGCGTTTTAATCCCTACGGACATTAAAATTATGGAATTTATTTTTATATTTGAATTAGGAATGTGGATATTATATGAACAAGTCGCTGGCTGTATAATAAGTCAACCGCGCGCTTCCCAAAATAAAAATAAAAAGTTTTAAAGAAATAAAAAACGCGCGAAATATATTCTGCCTTTGTTCATAATTGTTTACTCAAATTCGGATTTTATTTAATTATAAGTAAGTATATGAAAAAATTGTGTGTCTTCCTCAAGTACTTAGTCAGAATGAAAGTATTATTCTTACATATTCATAGTTGCATTTACATACTTATTTTCTCTTACAGGGTGATAACTATTTATGTCTGGAATTAAGAGCCATATTACATTTTGACTGTGATTTTTGCGTAAAATGAGCAATTTTGGCGTTTTTGATCTCGGAAACAAAAATACATTAACAATGTTGACTTATTGAATAGTACAGAATAGCTATTGGCATAGTACGTAGCGGCCTCGCTTTTTGTAAATTATGCGTAACTTTTTAAATAAACCCAAAATTGCAGAGAAAGATTTTCATAAAATGCGCGCATTCACTATTTTGAGCTCCTGGATTATACTACTGTTCCAAACAAATAAAATAAAAAAAATAGAATGTTATTTGTTATATAGTCGTATAGTACGTAGCGGCCTCAGAATTTTGAAATATCATTGATTTAATATAGAAAACAAACATTCTTTTAACCAAAAAAACTTCGAAAATCGCTTTAAGTAAACTGTTAATTTCTCGAATAAACGATAATATTATTGAGCAAAATTTATACGAGAATAATTGTTACTTCATGATGAATAAACTTTGTAGCATGAATTTATTATCTTATTTCAATAAAAACGATAAATATAACTTCAAAATTACTACAAAAAACGATGCACCGGCGGCCTTCGCGGGTTTAGTACTGCGCGAGAGCTCGTCAGCGTGCAAATGTAATTAATACGGCTCTTATGATCCTTAATTCAGTTTTTGAATTCCGAGACGGATTCCGAGCCTTTGAAATATATACAACTTTATTTTATTTTGACTTACATAATGACTTTTCATATTTTTTGTATGTACCTTCATGTACAATGTAAAATTTGCTCTTATATACACGGTATATACCATACCTAATGTCCCCGTGGTGGCCGTGCCATCATATCTTCTCAATTTTCATGCACTCCTTTGTATTCCAATACCCATTTATATTTCGTGCCTAAATTAGATAAAACATTGAAATAAATGTTTCACGTATTAAATATAAAATAGGCTATCGCTAGACGTGTTGCATTATGGGTCACTACCGAAGCAATGTCACAAGTTACTGGGTCACAAGTAGGACAAAACACGTGAATCATGACATGACGTGCATTATGTGCACGCGTTCTGGACATACTTCATAAAGGCTTAGAAAAAACTATGGTACCAAATATGGCAACATTGTCCATTTATGTCTAATCTAGTGTACATAATTATTTCGAATTTGCTGTATACAAATAATTATTAATTCCATGTCTGTCTGTATACGCCACAAGGGTCAATTCTAAAAATAGTTATCCATATTTTTTTCTGTAAACACTTCTGTTAGAAATACTAGGGGACTGCGGAAATCAGAAAATGTAATGCTATAACTCAAATTTTCATGAATTCGATTGCTAGATAATATAAAAAAATAAATAATTAAAGACGAGCAAGTGGGTAATTCAGTAAAATTAGAAGTTCTGTTTATAAAAGGAACATTACACAAAATTTGATAGGAATGTATGGATGTATTCAATACAATGTATGGATTTTTACTTATATAATTATTGACTACATCATTTTATTTGTATACTTTACGACGAAAACGATAATTTTAAATGACCTAATTACTAATAATGATTCTGACGGACCTTTAAATTTTGCGTCATTGCAAGCATTGTAGTATTAACGATTCATTTTAGTCGATTTATATGACAAAACTGATTCCATAACACTTTCTTTCTATTCTATTATTATATCGTATATATTATTTCTAACTACATGTGTAAACTTCGCAATTTGCACTAACCATAACACAATAATGAGAGTTGACTTTTCCTGATAATGCACTTAGTGTGTTATCACTTATCTATCATAGAGGTGTTCTAAAGATTCTTGAGAATAATAACTGAACTATTCTTAGTCAACGTCTACCGTCACAAGTTCAAAGTCAACCGAACATAATAATAAAAAAATAACTGAAGAAGGTAAGCAATAATTATTTAGGTATGTACCCACAATGTTATATTATTTTTTGCGCCGTCCCATTTGTAAAACATATCACGGCATTTAGTACAAATTCAATGCTAGATTTTGAATACGCTCGTATTCCGAGTAAACATTATGTTCTATAAAATCATTAGGAAATTTTACATGGACATCATATTTATTAAAATTTACTTACGTCAGATGTAGCGGAAGATGTTTTACAAATATTAGAATAACATTCAAAACAAAGTAAATTATATTTCTTAAGAATATTATAAGAATAACAAATTAACTGAGAACTAAATTAAGAAAAAAAAAACAAATTACTCACTTTTACGTCGAAATCCTTCGGACACTTTCAAAGTAATATTAGTGAATTCTATATCCACAACATTCGGCGGAGGAATATTCACATGCACAGTTCTATAATCATATTTTCCTTTGCAATCTTTTTTTTGCCCTATGCCTTGTAATTTTGCTAATGTTTTTGCCATTTTCACTGTATCTTTCACTTAAGAAAAAAAAACAAAACACTATAACATCACTAATTATTATGTTCAAAAATTATAATTTTTAAATTTCGAAAATATTTCGTTTGTATGGAACGCTTTGTTTCGTTTTTTCGCGGTTATGCGGTGATCGAGTGTGCGAAACGGCGCGAGCACGGTTATCGACTGCGGGTTGTAACACAATTCGATTATACACAACAACGCAACAACTAGTTTAGAATTAATTGATAGTTATTAATGCCCATTAGTATCATAATGAGCCATATATAACCATAATAATTAAATATATATCAGGTTTTATTATTATTCGGAAAAGTAATATCTTAAAATTGTTAGATATCTCATACGAGAACATTATGAAATATTTAGTCAGGCAGTACGGTCTCGTGCTTAAGGTGTTTTTTTCGATTTCTCTGTGGAAAATACTGATTCCATGGAAGTTATGAAATTGCTTGTTAAAAAGAGAACGGCATGCCTGACCAATTTAATCTTATGGACTTAACCTTTCGACTGACCAGAGGGTTAAATTAGTTAATTCCTTTATCTCATGAACTTAACTCTTCGGTTAAAGGGTTAAGTTCATTAGATAAAATACTAGATTTCAAATAGTCTTTGTTTATTTCTAAAACGTTACTTATGTATAATTTGAAATACGTCGTAGTCTCGTATAACTTAGGAGTAAACATCTTGTCGGTGGTGTAGCTATTAATGCATCTTCCTCAATTGTTTATTCAATCAATTGCTTACCAAAATCTTTAGAGCCAAACTCAACCTCAACAGCACGTGGTGCATAGTGCCGACTAGCCGAAAAGGCTGTGGCAAAAGCGAGGTAAGGTACAGCGTATTTGTAAGGTGCCTAACTGGGGAAATATCTCCACCTAACAGAATACCGCAGCCAAATAACAATTCCTTTGAGAGTTGTTGTGTTCCTGCGACTGAGTGAGGTTACCAGGAAGGAAGGAGCTGCTGCGTTGGCAGCAGGGGTGACGGCGCGCGAGTGATATTTCATGTTGCGATCAATATGGCTACGGTAACCGCTTCATATCAGGCGGGCCGTATGCTTGTCTGTCGCCCGACGTGGTATAAAAAGAAATGTTACATGTGTAGATATTGTGCACCTCGTGTAGGTGACGTTGGCTTGAAGACGATGGAGAAGCACTTACATCTCAAAAAATAGCTATAACTTTTATTAAGTAACAAAGAGTGAATATTTCAATTTAATTGACAGCTGTTTTTGCTTTGTTTTTGATGAAAAACCTACTTGGGAAAACCTTTATCAGTAAACGAGCGGTTATAAGTAATGATTCATGTAATTATTGTTTGTAATATTTTTAGGGTTCCATACCCCAAAGGGTAAAACGGACCCTATTACTAAAACTCCGCTGTCCGTCAGTCCGTCTGTCATCAGGCTATATCTCATGAACCGTCGGGTGGCAGACAAGCATACGGCCCGCCTGATGTGAAGCGGTTACTGTAGCCATATGAACGCTTGCAACATAAAATATCGCTCGCGCGTCGCCACCCCCGCTGCCGATGCAGCATCTCCTTCCTTTCTTGTGACCTCACTCGCTCGCAGGAACAGAACAACCCTTAAGGGAATTGTTATTTGACTGTAGTATTCGTTGAGCTGGAGGTACATTCCCCAGTCGGGTAGCTTACAATTACGCTCCCTACCTCTCTTTTCGCCAGAGCTTCGTTTGTCTGTCAGCAGGGTGCACCGCGTGCGTAGGTGAAGTTGGCATTGGTTCAAAGATGTTGATGAACCACTTACACCCCATACCTACTTTGCGTGCTTCCGCCACCAATTTGGTGCTGCAAAGTAGTGTAGATCAAATTGCCTGTAAATTTGACTTCCGAAAAAAAAACCTAAATGAATTAACAATTTTTATTTTGTTATCATTAGGTAGTGTCACCATCCCTATTTGCTTATTTATGACGGAGTGGTATTAGATATATACATTTTTGTTATTATTTCAAGAAGTATTTAATATTATTATATAAAGAAGACATAAATAAGTATTTGTATTCTAGATTTCTTCAGAGTTTGGCTTTCGAAAATGTTCAATTGCGTACATTTGTTGCGCCAAATTGTATAGAAAACTACGGAATACAATTTTTGGTTTACCGAATTATCCTTAAAATTTTAAAGGAATTTCTTAAGTGTTCATCATCGTCAAAATCAGCCTGTATCTACCCACAGTTGGATATAGGCCCTCGCCTAATAGACTACAGGCCCGTGTACAAAAAATTGTGGGTCATTTGAACCACCAGGTGACCTATCTAGAACGATATAAGGGCATAAAATAATAAGATTCAGCACTATGCCGTCACTTGTAAGCTGTCCAACTGAGTGCAGGTGAGAATTCAAAAGTACAGGTAGAGTGAGTACATTTTGGTCATATGATTTTGTACGGCATTCTTACCATCGATAGATCCATGAAAAATAATAAGAAAACGCGCAGTGCCGTAAAAAAATGGTGCGCCACAAAGTCGGATTTTTTTTTGATTTTCCGACAATTTCCAGGGTAAATTTGGTCATTTGATTTTGTACGGCATCAGTTTAATACTGTTTCAATACAGCTTCTAATCCATTATTCCGCAACGCCGTACAAAAATCATGCGACAAGGGGAAAAAATCGAGGGTTGCAACCCCCTCTCTTTCCGTGGTCTAGGGGGTGATTTGACACAACATAAAATTAATTTATTTTGAAAATATTTTATGCATAGGTAATATTTTTTCACATGCCGTACATTTTCGTTGGTCCAAAGGTCTGTAGGAAAAAAAAAACTCAATAAAAAATCCATATAACGAAATGTAAGGTGAAATTCATCACGATATTTTTTTATACGGCATTTAGATAGTTTATTTGTACTTAATAAAAGTTCATATTGATAAAAAAGTAATAAAAATATTGAATAAATATAATTTACATATCAATTCCCGGCAAACTTCTTGAGCAAGTGACTTGACTGCGCAGTAGCGAATATTAGGTCTCATTGGTAGTACGTGCGCGGCGCGATGGCGGGAAGTATCGTATCGAACGCATGATTGGTAGATCAGTAGAGTCTACTGATCTAGGCAAGCAAGGGTCTACTGAGTAGACCCTTGCCTCTCGCACTGCGTCTACGTCCCGCTGAGTTCCAAGTACACTTGCGGCCAGTGAAAAGTTTCTTGTTGACGTTTTTTGTTATAATTTTTTTGTTGAGGTTTTTTGTTATAATATATTCATATTTCAGAAAATGTTAGAGAAGATAATTCGGACGTTTTTTTTTTTTTATACTACGTCGGGTGGCAGACAAGCATACGGCCCGCCTGATGTGAAGCGGTTACCGTAGCCATATTAACGCTCGCAACATAAAATATCGCTCGCGCGCCGCCACCCCCGCTGCCATCGCAGCATCTCCTTCCTTTCTGGTGACCTCACTCGCAGGAACACAACAGCCCTCAAGGAAACTGTTATTTGGCTGCGGTATTCTGTGAGGTGGAGGTACATTCCCCAGTCGGGTAGCTTACAATTACGCTCCCTACCTCTCTTTTCGCCAGAGCTTCGTTTGTCAGTCAGCAGGGTGCACCGCGTGCAGGTGAAGTTGGCTTTGGTTCAAAGATGTTGATGGACCACTTACACCCAAAGGACGTTGATGAAGACGATGATTCCGACAACAACTCAGCGTCTGATTCCGATACTGAATACTTTAATTTTTTTTATTATCATCATACAATATAATTTCTCTAAAAAATAGTTGGTTTATTTATTCACATCATTACAATGAAACAAATCAATTATATATATGTATCAATAATGTTTGAAGTATATATTAAAAACCAAAAAGTATACAAAACTGTAGATACTGGGATTGACAGTTTCAATTCTTGGATATAATATACACGCCGTTTCACTTCAGTTAGACGTCATAATGATTTTATCATATTATCAATAGTTCTTTTCAAAAATATGTTAATGCCGTACAGTATCAGATGGCCATAAAGTACCCTTAAAATGGTAGCGTCGTTTTCATCAGCCTAAAAGAGATGGTCTGCATTAAAATGTACGGCATCATCTTTTCCTAATTTATTTATCTTAATACTATTTAAAACAAGGGATAAAATGTAGAAAATTGCTATATTTCATTATTCTATGAGCATTTAAACTTTTGCAATAACTTGAAAAATTACAGTTTTTGTATTTCTCTATATTTTTTTCTAGAACAGTTTCTTTTGAACGGCAATACTATATAACAATTGTATTATACAATATCATGTTAAAAAAAAAGTTCCCGTACAGGATCAAATGACTTTACAGCTTTATAAATCAAGTATACGATGAAATTAAGATAATTATTGATATACATTCAAATGAACCATAATTTTTTGACGGCATTATTTTTAATAGTACTCTTGAGTGCTTAATAATGTTTTGGAACCGATGCCGTACTTTTTCAAATCACCCCCTGGACCACGGAAAGAGAGGGGGTTGCAACCCTCGATTTTTTCCCATTGTCGCATGATTTGTGTACGGCGTTGCGGAATAATGGATTAGAAGCTGTATTGAAACAGTATTAAACTGATGCCGTACAAAATCAAATGACCAAATTTACCCTGGAAATTGTCGGAAAATCAAAAAAAATTCCGACTTTGTGGCGCACCATTTTTTTACGGCACTGCGCGTTTTCTTATTATTTTTCATGGATCTATCGATGGTAAGAATGCCGTACAAAATCATATGACCAAAATGTACTCACTCTACCTGTACTTTTGAATTCTCACCTGCACTCAGTTGGACAGCTTACAAGTGACGGCATAGTGCTGAATCTTATTATTTTATGCCCTTATATCGTTCTAGATAGGTCACCTGGTGGTTCAAATGACCCACAATTTTTTGTACACGGGCCTGTAGTCTATAAGCTTTACGCCTCCACTACGACCTTTTTACCCCATATCACAGAATAATCTACCCCATATGCCATTCACACGGCAGATGTGGATGGCCCACTGCCACTTAAACTTGTGACTCTGAGAGCTATGCCAACAACCTTGGTTCTCCGTGGAATTACTTCGTTCCGGATTCGATTCCTTATAAAAATCTCAAACATAACTCTTCCAAGTGCTCGCCTTTATAAAACTTAATAGCAATCGACAAAAAAAAAATATTATGTACATAATTGATTGACGGATAGAACAAATGTTGTTCTAACCGTCAACATCTGGTGGGTGGGTGGTTGCCGGCCGGCAGTAGTTTGCATGAACTAATTGGTGGCGGAAGCACGCAAAGTAGTGTAGATCAAATTGCCAATATTATGTACATCTATCAGTTACGGGTTAGTTAGATAGATAGATAGATAATATTTTTATTGGTTTGCTGTTACACTTTTTACTTAAACTAGAGAAAATATACATTTTTTTTTATATTAAAGGGGGGCAAGCGAGCATGTGGGTCACCTGATGGAAAGCAATCACCACCGCCCATAGAAATCAGCAACACCAAGGGGTCGCCGATCCGTTGCCAGCCTTTTAAGGGAAATATTGACTCTGTTCTTGAAGGCCCCCATGTCGTTCATAATTGGGAATACCGCTGAGGGAAGTTGATTCCACAACTTCACAGTTCGTGGTAGAAAATGTCTTAAAAAGCGTACTGTAGTAGATCGCCAAATATCAAGATGATGTGGATGGAATTTAAATTTTTGGCGAGTTGTACAACATATTTGAATAAATACAAACAAATATTGACAGATATGGAAATGTCTAAAGATGCGCAAGTGCACCAGCAATACCAATTGGTTGTTAGTTAGTTAGCAAATAACGCATACCTCCGCATATGTAATACATACTTATATGACTTTACGATTACCTATTTAATGTGTTTGTCTAGGTATTTATCGTGTATGCCTAATAGTATTATGTTTCACAAATGTATGAGGAACTGCGTCAATAGGAACTTATTATGATTTTGATAGTATTATTATTTTCTAACAAATGGAGATTTGTAATGATATTGTCATATGCGAATTAATAGATTTATTTCTTATATCACACGAAAGTACACAATAATAATTATCAATTATCTAGTGATAATACATCAATTACAAACGTACAGACTAAACTAAAGTAACTAAAAATAAAAATTAATTAATTAATATATTTAACTTTGTCAAAACAAATAGAGAGTCCGTCTGAAACCACTGGTAGTATAATGTGGAAAGAACGTCTATCAAAATTTGATATTTCTCGGTGCTCTTTTACCGATCTCTCTCACTGTTTAACCGACTTAAAAAAGAAGGAGGTTCTCCTAGCTAATTTTAATATTGCAAGCGTTATTGCAACGATATATTGCAACGAAGAAAAACTTTTTTCGCGTAATCAACTTTGAGCCGATAGGGGGAAACCCTATCGGCTCAAAGTTGATGACGCGAAAAAAGTTTTTCTTCGTTATAATTTATTATATTAGGGTAGATTGTTATGGCATATTATAACTATGTTTTAAATATGTAGGTTATTGTAGATTATTATTTTGCGGGAATTCGAACTTCCTGTTAACTCCTTAGTCGGAGGATATATAGATAAAAAATATTTTATATCTCAAGATGGATCAAATAACATACAATATGCAAGATTTCATTAAGATCGTTTTAAGATCGCATTAGTAGTTGTTTATCGCGGACAAACAAAGTGTCATGCTAATTTTGTTTTATACTTGGTCGGGTGGCAGACAAGGATACGGCCCGCCTGATGTGAAGCGATTTCTGTAGCCATATTAACGCTTGCAATAGTAACTATCCGCGCCGCCACTCTCACTTCCAGCGCAGCTACTCCTTCCATTCTGATGATCTCACTCACTCAAGACCACAACAACCCTCAAGGGAATTGCTATTTGGCTGTGGTATTCTGTGAGAGGTACTTCCCCAGTCGGACAGCTTACAAATGCTGTATCCTACCTATATTTTGCCAGAGCCTGTTCCGCTAATCGGCAGGATGCAGGTCACGAGCCAGGCGAGGTTGGCTTTGGCTTTAAAGATCGTGGTGAGCGACTTACACCCCTTTAATAATATTTTTTAAATTTAATATACTTAGAAGAATATACGGTCCAGTCTGATTATAAGTAATAGTACCACAAACAGTGCAGTCAAAGAAATTTCACTTTTTACAATATCTTTGCGCTAGAGTATTTGTATATTATATATTATTTATATAGTATCTAATGATGTTTTATTTATACCACTAATGTATGACAAAAAAGCAAATAGTACTGTCGTAAACTTGTCAGCAACATAGTTTAAAAACTCGAATAAATTAAGCCTCATCGGATTAATCTCGTTAAATCCCATCCAAAGATTATCTACTATTTATTAAATATTTGTATATTATTATTTGTATATTATATATTATTTATATAGTATCTAATGATGTTTTATTTATACCACTAATGTATGACAAACAAGTTTACGACAATACTATTTAGTATTGTCGTAAACTTGTTAGCAACTTATTTTAAAAACTCGAGTAAATTAAGCCGCATCGGATTAATCTCGTTAAATCCCATCCAACGATTATTTACTATTTATTAAATATTTGTATATTATTATTTGTATATTATATATTATTTATATAGTACGAGTATCTAATGATGTTTTATTTATACCACTAATGTATGACAAACAAGTTTACGACAATACTATTTAGTATTGTCGTAAACTTGTTAGCAACTTAGTTTAAAAACTCGAGTAAATTAAGCCGCATCGGATTAATCTCGTTAAATCCCATCCAAAGATTATCTACTGTTTCTGTTGCTTTAATAAATGGCATGTTCAATAGGCTAGCGTGCGCAGGCGCACCGAGGTCAGTCTAATGACCTCGGCCCTGACCCTGACTCTGTATTTTGTGCCCTTACCACTTATGTAACAAATGTGTCTGCATTATGGTGTGGTCCGGAACTGTCACTAAATCTATATTTAATACCAGTGGCCGCCGTCCCGTTGTTAATAAGAATTTTATTTTTAATACTACGTCGTGTGGCAGACAAGCTTGATGTGAAGCGGTTACCGTAGACATATTAATACTAGCAACATAAAATATTGCTCGCGCGCCGCCACCCCCGCTGCCAACGCAGCACCTCCTTCCTTTCTTTCTGGTGACCTCTCACTCGCAGGAATTGTTATTTGGCTGCGGTATTCTGTGAGGTGGAGGTACATTCCCCAGTCGGGTAGCTTACAATTACGCTCCTTATCTCTCTTTTCGCCAGAGCTTCGTTTGTCAGTCAGCAGGGTGCACCGCATGCAGGTGAAGTTGGCTTTGGTTCAAAGATCTTGATGAACCCCTTACACCCCAAAATAAACAAATATTGGTGAGTGGTCCATCAACATCTTTGAACCAAAGCCATTACCTGCATGTGATTGCAGCCTGCTGGCTCACAAACGGAGCTACGAGTATGGCGAAAAGAGAGCTAGGGCATAACGTATTTTTTAAACTGCCCGACTGGGGAAGTACTTCCATCTCACAGAATACCGCAGCCAAATAACAATTCCCTTGTGTTCCTGCGAGTAAGTGAGGTCACCAGATCGACGACCCATTGCTGTTGCTGCTCTCTATGGGTGGTGGTGATTGCATTCCATCAGGTGACCCACATGCTCGTTTGCATATAAAAAAAAAACAAATAACAGGGGCCGAATAGGAGCTATTAACAATATTCGGCCTCCCTTCTATGGTTCTCGTGATAGTGCACGATTACCAAAATGTTGTCACTTTAATTCCACATAGCCGTAAAATGCTAATTATAAGATTGATATAAAATGAATGCCTACATCCTTTCACATCTTCGGTGCGCATCCTCGCACCATACAGTTACACCATGACCACTCCATACAAATGTCGCGCCGGTAACTACTACATAAACAATGACGTCTGTGTAGTTCAGGTATGATCGTGTATGCGTGCGGCGCCATACAAACTATTCCAGATTTGTCTCAGAGGGGAGGTGAGATCGACCGCTACAGGGAGTGGCCATACAGTACGTCACTACGTACTATTAATTTATACTGTGACACGGCGACCTCGCACATCACTAACGGAATCTCAGCTTAGACTGTCATCAACGCAGTAGCATGGGTATTTTCATGGGCGCATGACAAATTTTCCTACCTTCATTTCTAACAAATAACCGATATACGATAATATTCAAACCCATATAATATTTATGACCTTAGAAAAACAAAACACACAATCAAAACATTTTTTTTTTTAAATATGTTTACATTTTACTGTGTGTCCATTTGTTCCATGTGCCCTTTTTTCAATTACTGCCCCCTTACCACCATCTCTTATTGCGATTTATAATTGAATAGATTGCTTATTCATACCAATGAATAAGCGACTCTATTCATTTGAAATAGAGTCGCTTATTCATTGGTATAAATAATTTTTGAGAATGGTGGTAAGGGGGCTGATTCATTTATTGTTACGAAGCATTCACATTAACATTAAAACGTTTTTGACGTGGATACGTCTTTAAAATTGCTTCCGTATGGAGGCAATTAAAAAAACAAAATCAAATGATAACAAAATGGGGGGATACAGTTATGTACCTACATATATGGGGGGATACAGATAGGTATGTACCTGCAACACCAAAGGTACATACCTATCATCTTCATCCAAGATTCAATCACACCACTGGATAGATGAAGGATCAAAGAATTTATTACTCTAAGTGAGGACTACGGAACTTCGCGAGCGGGGGAGAAGGAAGCGTTGCCATTTCGAGATAATTTTAGTGCACATAACGTATTCACGTACAACACACGGCCGTGTCCATGACACAGCCAAACCCCATTTACGTATTTAAAATTTTTGGTCAAGGGTTTCCGTATTACGTTGAGGGCAGGGGCGTAGCTATCACCGTACCAGCCGTATCATTGATACGGAGCCCCCGAGATGCAATGGCCCCGCCGCCGTGTCGTGTTCGAGTAGATAGAAGACTCCCCGGCCCTGACGTGTTTGACTAGAAAGGCCCCCGACAAGCTTTGCTATAGGGCCCGTCTAGCGTAAGCGTAAGTTGAGGGCTCATATCAAAGGCCCTCTGAACTATAGGCACGTACGTCGTACGCACGGCGTCTGTCATCGGCTAAACAACTCATCCATCCCATGTGGCAATCGACAAAAAGATAATGGAAGGTCAGTTTTATTTCGCAATAACGATATATAATAAGCGTATGTTATATTATTTATTATGCAGTAATTATGCTATTATTTTAAAAATGACCATTTTATGTATTCCGGAAAAACAATGGAATAATTGGACCTTTGTATTTGTCCACGTGTAGTGTTGTTCATGTCTCGCAATCTCGGATAGGATAAGTCACGAAAGGCATTTTTATAAGGCAGCAACACATCAGGATTATACAGCCCCCTTACCATTTGGTTATATGTTTGGAGTTGGTGGTAAGGGGGCATGAAGCGTTGGACGCCCTCCTTATAGATGGTCCGATGACCTTAAGAAAGCGGCTGGAAGCGGCTGAATGCGGAAGGCGGAGGATCGTATTTGGTGGAAAGCATTGGGGAAGGCTTATATCCAGTAGTGGGTAGATACAGGCTAATGATGATGATGATAACAACAGAATTGCCAGACCGTATTCCTCGTATACACGTTTCCTAGTAGCAATCCTTTAAGGTGGATTCTCGGAAACGCGTCTCCATCTATCCACCCTGAACTGTCCCCCTAGCCAAGTGTATTTCGTAGCGTAACGAACGATAGATAGATCACGTGACTTTTGTCAGTTCGAACATTTTAGTATGAGCTCCACAGTTCAAATTAGCGATCGCTACGCTTTTCTACTTCGCAAACTACCATTAGGCTAGCCCTCTGGATTGATAATCAGAATTAACATAATACACGGACACGCGTTTCCAATTATCCACGTTATGACGTTAGGGTGGCTGTTTTAGGGTGGATAAAAGGAATAAGCCCGTCGTATAAATAAGATATTTGTGGTACCAAGTTGTGCATAAATTGGAGTCACTTTTTTGTTTGTGGTCTGCTGTAAAAGTTAAAGCTGTCATACATTAGCCAACATGTTAGCCGTGTTGGTCATGTTATCTAACAATGTATCTGTCTATGGACGTGTTGTCAATTAAAATATCTGCCAACAGTACCAACATGATTGACAACACGTCCATACACTGATATATTGTTAGGCAACGTGACCAACACGGCTAACATGTTAGCCAATGTATGGCACTTCTTAAGAGGACACGATTAATCTCGTACGATATTTATGAAATATAATCTAATAATTGATAATAATTTGCACAACTAAGGGTTGAAATATGGCGATACAGGCTGATGATGATGATGATACATGATGATGATGAAAAAAATATGGGACCAATCTGGAAGTACTCTTTCAAATAAAAAAATATTTTTTCAAATCGGTTTATAAATCACGGAGTAATTAAGTAACAAACATTAAAAAAAAATACAGCCGAATTGAGAACCTCCTCCATTTTTGGAGTAGGTAGGTTAAAAATGAACACCAATACCTATATTAAGCAAATAAATTGATTGGATTGAATTAAAAAACGAGATTTTGATACAGGAAATATGTTTTTTTATTGTATCATGATTTTTTATTGTGGACAACATGTTATCGTGCAAATGGGTTTTTACAATTTGGCTACATTGGGTGTGCTAAGTAAAAAGTAGACACATTAGGTATGTGTACGCGGATTTTTTTAAATATAATAATGGTAAACGCTCACGACCGATTGTTACTTAGCAATTCAGTAAACTGTTAATAAATGTTATACCTACGCTACATACAAGAATATATCTTATTGTCAAATTTAATATAAAATATATTGGTTTCTGTTTGTTGATTGCAGTGAGTATTGCGAGAGAGAAATGATTAAAAAAAAACTAAATATATTAGTATATGACATAGGTTACTTTATACTATGACAGGTGGCAAACAAGCATATGTGAAACGGTTACCTTAGCCATATAAACGCCTTTCAACAAGATATCATAAGGCAGGTAGATTGTTCTGCTTTCCACTGCTTGCTTTATGTCTGTCAGTGTTCCGAATCGACAGACACTTATATTTTTTTAAGCGTGTAGTGAGAACATAAGTGTACTTTGAAGTTTGAACGCGGTGATCACTTTTCGAGGCCAAATTAAAAAAAAACAAAACAATTATTTATGTCACTTCTAAAATCTAAAAGATCGAGCTCTACCAACCATTACTCAGAATAATTTGTATAACATTCAAAGAAATACAATAGGTCTTCATGTCACTTCTTCTAAGATCTAAAAGATCGAGTTTCACCGACCACTCCTTGTGAGAATCCTTTATTTAATATACAAAGGGAAGGGCGCAACACCAACGGCTCTTCGTTTGACTTCTTACAAGATATTTATATTTGGACAGTATAATAAGAATTTTTTTTTTTTTTTTTTTTTTTTTTTTATACTACGTCGGGTGGCAGACAAGCATACGGCCCGCCTGATGTGAAGCGGTTACCGTAGCCATATTAACGCTCGCAACATATAATATCGCTCGCGCGCCGCCACCTCCGCTGCCACCGCAGCATCTCCTTCCTTTCTCGTGACCTCACTAACTCGCAGGAACACAACAATACTCAAGGGAATTGTTATTTGGCTGCGGTATTCTGTGAGGTGGAGGTACATTCACCAGTCGGGTAGCTTACAATTACGCTCCCTACCTCTCTTTTCGCCAGAGCTTCGTTTGTCAGTCAGCAGGGTGCACCGCGTGCAGGTAAAGTTGGCTTTGGTTCAAAGATGTTGATGAACCACTTACACCCCAAAAATAACCAAAAATACCGAATAAATGGCGTAGCGGAAAAACAATACTATTCAGCATATTTTCTTATATGTATATAATGTTGGACCATGTAATTTTGGTAACACCTGTATATTATCCATATTCTCAGCAAACAAATGTTTTGATTGATCTATTGTTACTGTAATAGAATCTTTAACACCTATTATGCCTATGGCTAGATCTAATCATCAGTGATTTAGTCCATGCAATGCTATTTCTAGTTTTCCTTATCATAAAACAATAAAAGGCCATCTAATTAATCATCAAAAATCCGTACGTAAGCGGAAAATTAATATGATTTTGACATGACACAGGTTTATAACATACTAGCGACCCGCCCCGGCTTCGCACGGGTGCAATGCTGATACTAAATGTACTACAGAAGGTCTTTGCGCTTTGTCCTATCCAGTCCTTCCCCAGTTATAGGCACACGCCGCCGGCTCCGCGGCCGGTACCGCCACAGCCGTTATGTCCCTGCATTTTAAATGTGTAATATCTTCTAAACTATTCATTTAAATTACATGCTGTGAAGGGCCATATTGATCTATATTAAATGCGCAATGTATTTAAGGTACTTAATTGGATAAGGATTAATTCTGTATTGCTTAAAATCGCTTCGTAAATAAGGCATTATTTCTTGTAAAAAGCAAAGGATAAAATAACGGTTATTGTGTGTTACCACTAAGAGATAGACATATACCATCGCGAACTTTTTTGTAGACCATTTTAAGGTGAACAATACTGTACTACATTATTTTGATCTATCTCGTTGGGTTCAGCCAGCGTTTGCAATGAAAGAGCAAAAAAATGTGTTTATTTACGACATCACATTAGAAACCTCTAAATTATCAGTGTTTTTCTACTATGTTATGCATATAATAATAAAATGTTTTATTTTTATATATTATACATATAAACTTTCCAGTTGAATCACTCTATCTATTAAAAAAAACCGCATCATAATCCGTTGCGTAGTTTCAAAGATTTAAGCATACAAAGGGACATAGGGACAGAGAAAGCGACTTTGTTTTATACTATGTAGTGATAGTGATAAAAAAAAGTTTTCTTTCATCATCATCATCATCATCTTCATCATTCGATAAAATTAATGAATTATACATTTTTTTTCATCAAGCAGACGCTACGATGAGGATGTGCAGAAGCTTTTGGGAAGCTTCGGCACATCCTCACCACATATATACCCCAATGCTTCAAGACTAAAGTGTTCAATCAGTGTGTCCTCCTAGCTATGACCTACGGTGCAGAGACTTGGCCGCTGACCTTGGCTGGTTCACACACTAAAAGTCGCACAGCGAGCGATGTGGTTGTGCACAGTTGAAGTGGCAGTGGGCTGACCACATGGAGTCAGCGATGGCAGATGGGAGTGGAAAAATCCTAGAGTGGAGGCCACGTATGGTGCGACGAAGCGTAGGTATGACGCCCCCTCTCTAGATGGACCGACGACTTCAAAAGAGTGGCTGGTAGCGGTTGGATACGGCAAGCGGAGGATCACATATGGTGGAAAGCATTGGGAGAGGTCTATATCCAGCAGTGGGTAAATACAGGCTGATGATGATGAAGCAGATGACTCGCAATGATTTCCGCATACAAAAAAATATTGGCGGCTGGTGTTCCACTTAAAGCCATCTCAGACAGATACAGCGCTGTCTGAGTTGACTGATAAAACATACTTGTTTAGCATTAAGAGTATGCAGTATACTTGGATCAACTCGTCGGTAGGTATATTAATATAGTTTTTACTTTACTAAACACCCTATGAGAAAGAGACAGTTACAATAAGGAACAATTTATCAGCTAGTTCACACACATACACACGAGGGTCGTGTTTTATTATTATGTTATTTAGAAAAAAAAGGAAAGGGGAGCAAATTGAGAGTAGTTTGGGAAAACTGAAATTGCAGACAAACTACTCGATGTATTTACGCAAATTAAAGTCATTCAAGTTTTCAGATAATTACACTATGCTTGTTGCTTAATTATTTTGAAGTTTTCATACTCGTAATGGCATATAATTGCGTTCAAAGTTGCACAAAAAGTACCGATATTTTTTTAGGCTTAAAATTTCAAAGTAATGTTTTTGACTGTGATAATGAACAACAAGCCTAGATTATGTTAGGACAAATACATATCATCTATAATTTAAGACGTGCATCATTAAAGAGCGAAGTAATCTCCTTGCTACGTTTGCATGGAAATGTAATCGGGCGGGCCAGTTTTAAGTCTGTCTGCCTGTGTCTTCGATCCTCAATATTTATGAGTAAAGGCCTGTGTATTTTTATATTTGTGCATGACGTTTATATTATATAATTAAATCTGGCTCACATAAATCTGCACATAAATTAAATTTGCTGTATAATCAACATAATATAACACAAATTGATAATAATCAACATTGATATATTTGCTGATCATGGAAATTGTAGGTACTGTAATAATCGACAATATAGCATTTTTTTCCTGACCAAAATGGCAATATTAAATCGTAACCTTATTAATTTAGAATGAGCATATTAATTACTCCAAACGGATATTTATAGATTTATTATGTTTCTTACATAACTATAACTTATTTTCGCTCACAAGGTTAAATTCCAGCATTGATCATATTGCGAGTAATTTAAAAAAGTAAAAGCTGAAATATTTTGGGTTTTCGGAACACGAAATTGCTCAAACTGTCGTTGTAAATATCAAAAGACAAACTACAATCAACGTAAAAATTGTTAAATGGTTGTGGAATAAACTTTCATTCCACAAGAAAAGTTGAATACACTACAGTACCTACGGCCACTACGGGGTTCAAGTAAGGCGTAAGGTGTTTTTACAGGGTCGGCAACGCGTGAATGATGCTTCTGGCGTCTATAGGCTGCAAAGACTGCTTACCATTAGGCAGGGCATATGCTTCTGTAGCACCCTAGTCGTATAAAACTGTAACATGTCACGAAATATTTTTAGAAATATTAAAAAGACACACATTACAAACCTTGAATATCGATTTGAGCCCGCAAATAATCCTTACTGATTTTGAACGCGCGGCAATAAGGATGGTTTTCTCAGACTGCTTGAATAAACTTTTTTTTTTCATTTAAACCAAAGCATATGGCGTCACATACAATCAGCTGGCCTCGTTAAACGTTATAACAGTGATCCAGTATTTACCCAATAAATAAGAAATATTGGTGCACTGGCATTTTTAGAGCCAATAGAAATTCCCGATGCGCTTGATATAATAAAATATGAAGATTATTAATATTATTATAATAAAAAACGATAATTATACCAGATGAAAGTAAGAAAGTAATGCGATGGTTTAAAATGTCAGTGGATCATCGAAAATTACAAAATCCATTAGCTCCAAAATGACAATAAAATAAAGTCCGCCATTATTTCCTCTAAGGATGTGGTCAGTACATGACAGCCAACTTTCACATAGATAAACCGTTAATTCAAAATGCGCTGAAGTCGTGGCACAGCAGGTGGAATACGTTTTCAAACCAATAATGGAGTTCCAGGTGTGCCTTATTTCGGCACTGCCCAGGTCTCAGATCTTGATTTTAACTAGACAAAAAATTTGTCGTTAATTTGTCGAAATTTGTCGCCCAAAGCAAAAAATTTGTCGGTCTCCCGTTAAAGAGTTATAAGGTTTTTTTTGTGGCAGTGCCGAAATAAGCTTATTTCGGCACTGCCCACTCGGGATCTATTAAACTACAAAACATAGCGAAGATATGATTTTCCCCAGAATTAGTCGTCAATTTGTCGAATTCAGACACCAAGTATCAGAATTAGTCGACGTCCCGTTAAAAAGTTATAAGTACGTCTTTGTGGCAGTGCCGAAATAAGCCTTATTTCGGCACTGCCCAAAAAAACTACACCACCTAGCGAAAATCTGATTTCACCCAGATGTTGCCTTGAATTTGTCGAAATTTGTCGGATATAAAACACAACTGGTCGATGCGTAATTAAAAAGTTACACGCCTATGGCTGGGCGCACATTTCTCATTTAATTAATACAAAGTAATGTATTCTATATATTCTTGAATTGTTTTTGTTAATATATACCTAGTTCATTTGTTGTTTGTTTTTTTTTGTTTTGGTACAATAATCATGGTGTATTGATAATGAAATTTGTATAATATTATAAGCCCGTATGGTCACAGGAGTTCCTACAAATTTCATTTAAAGGTTATTATATAATAGGTAGGTTAGTCTAAGTAGGGTTGCCAACCATACTTTTTGCAATGTGAGAGACAGCAATATGGCAAATAAGGCATTAATAACCATACTGTTAAAAACAGTATTATACTGTTTTCTATGCTTTAATACTGTTGAAAAAAACTTCATTTGACCATAGCACTGCAGTTTATTGTACTGCTCCGCATGCACTGGGCCTTAGTATACTGTTTGTTTTACTACGCAGCCTTTAATATACTGTTTTCCTTGTAAAAAAAGTTGGCAACCCTAGTCTAAGTGTACATTTCAAAATGACAGTTGGATCTACTTTAATAGATTTTTAATTAGGAAAAAGACAGGTAAAACCCGCGTATTCGTATGAAATAATAGATATCAAGAGTATGGAATATTTCATTCATCAATGCGTCACCTTAATAGTACATGTATCTTCATACAGATGTATGACATAGAGCAAAGGTACTATACATAACTATTTGTCCTACTTAAATTTTGATAAGCATAGTATCGCCTCTTTTTTATCATGTTCTTGACCTTATCCCCATTTGTAGTTGGTACAAATGGTACAATATACTATACTTCTTACTCAAGTTAAGCAACGTCGACTGTAGCCTATCCATGGATGGGTTTATTTATCTCGAGTTCCTCCATGCTTCGGAGGGCACGTTCCTCCAAAAAGCCAAAGTCCCGGCTGTAATCATTAGATGATAGTCGTTAAACCAAGTGAATGGTCTTTAGGCGGCTTGAAAACACTGGCCTCCGCTAACCCACAATTGAGCAGCGTGGTGGAGTTTGCTCTAAACCCCTTCGATTGAGGGGAGACCCATATCCCAGCAGTGGAATAAATAAGGGTTGTCGACGACCACGATTATTCTTCTAATCATCTCTATCGCTCTTTGATTCTGTACCAACTTCCCTTTATGCAGTCATAAGAATTGTTGATACTGATGATTCTTGGCCCTCGGTGGAACTTTATAGGCATGTTTTATTAGTAAAATCACTTTTACTGTACTTTTTTATTAGTATAACACCAGTTGGTGTTATCGTTTTCTCAAAACTGATATTATACTCAAATACATTTTTGAAGTGAAAGCTTCTTTATCGGTGTTGTGCACTTTTTGGGATGGGTAAAAAATGTTAAACTCGCGTCAGGACACGTGGCCTGATCGAAAATTCGTAAGACGGAGGGAGAGTAGACCACCGCGCCGGCGTGGCGTAGGATTTAATGTAATATAAATTGTCATATTTGTGTACGATAGCGCAATAAATGAATATTGTATTTTACCATTTTACCACATAAATGATAGTACTTTTATACTGATAAATAAAGCAATTCGTGCGAAATTATTCCCTAACCATTTCAAAATAATCAAAAATGCACAACGTTAATGTTCAAGTTTTCACTTCTGCCGGCACTCACGGAGTGCAACCCGTTTTTTTTTAATTTAGTAAATATATACATATCTTCTTTATGTTTACCGTTTATCCCATTCACTTGGGGGTCTGCTGTCCTCGTTCTCATGCGCCAGGACTGTCTGTCATGGGTTGCCTGGTTCTCCGATCGGGCTCGCTCCATATCCTTTGACACTGTGGACCACCATGTCGCTTTTTTTTATACCACGTCGGGTGGCAGACAAGCATACGGCCCACCTTATGTGAAGCGGTTACCGTACCGTAGTAATTTAATGAAAAAATGGCTAATAGGGGGCGAAGTCAAGTTGGCGTCATATTCACTGACGAGTCTTACCAATACTTGGTCAATGTAAAAAATCATGTTTTGGTTAGATTTGAGTTGATTTTTGGTTAGGTTAGAGTTTTCTTGTGTCCTGTCATGAGGAAATAGAAGTTCCGCGACGCGGAGCTCCGTCAACCTAGATGATGAATGATGTGGTGCCAAGTAAGCTTAATTATTAATAATTGACAATATAATACATACAAAAACATTTATTTGGTACTAGACCCTATATCTCTATGATTTTAGGTGATTTATTGTGGAATCGATTTTATATTGTTAGGTGACTACATTTTGGTGACAAATCTATTATTTTGCGGGCAAACCCTATTAATTAAGAAACACAAAACTAATTAAATTGGCGATAGCTTAAATGATACCCCTTAAAAAATACGCTATGCCCTACCTCTCTTTTCGCCAGAGCCTCGTCTTTCAGTCAGCAGGGTGCACCACGTGCAGGTGAGGTTGAATTTGGTTTCAAGACGTTGATGAACCACTTACACACACGTCGCTAGCGGACGTCCTGCTCCTCTCTTAGTAGTCCTTGGGGAGGGCTAATACTTTCTTCTATAATAATGATGTTATGATACTGTAATTAAGATTTTAGTTCCCGACGCAATGATTTTTTTTTTTTTTTTTTTTATACTACGTTGGGTGGCAGACAAGCATACGGCCCGCCTGATGTGAAGCGGTTGCTGTAGCCATATTAACGCTCGCAACATAAAATATCGCTCGCGCGCCGCCACCCCCGCTGCCATCGCAGCATCTCCTTCCTTTCTGGTGACCTCACTCACTCGCAGGAACACAACAGCCCTCAAGGGAACCGTTATTTGGCTGCGGTATTCTGTGAGGTGGAGGTACATTCCCCAGTCGGGTAGCTTACAATTACGCTCCCTACCTCTCTTTTCGCCAGAGCTTCGTTTGTCAGTCAGCAGGGTGCACCGCGTGCAGGTGAAGTTGGCTTTGGTTCAAAGATGTTGATGAACCACTTACACCCCAATGTATATTGTTCATGGAATAAATGACTAATGACTTCACAATAGGGTCGTCAATGTGCCTCATAATGCATCCATACCACCTCAGTCGCGGTTCTGTGAGCTTTTCCGAGATAATCTATTAAAAATTTTGCCAGTACCCTGTATGTGTCTAAAAGAGAACTGTGTTATTTTGTAAAACAAAATCCTCATTATTTCAAATTATTTACACAAGTATCACAAAGACATATTAGAACATTATCTTCATAAATTGTATCAACCAAAAATATACAGGAATACTCGTATACAGGAAAAATGCTTACAATATGTGTATACAAATATTTAATAAACTGCCAAATAATATAAAATGTTTAAATCTTTGCATCTTGCATTTTCATTTCGTTGGTATGGACTTTTTGTTCGTGCGAACTTTTCATTGCCCAGCATTCGGCACCATATATTTGTCTTTGGTTTTTTCCGCATCCTTTGATCACAAAGAATTGCTGTGAGGGTTTGCCACCTTGGTCAGGCGACGTTGACATCAGCGTTAACACTTGCATCCAACTAAGCCAAGATTGGCCAAGATATTTAAGCTGTGTCATCTTAGGGAGAGGTTTTCCTTGTCAGCATATAGTGCTTGGGTGCCGAGTGCCATTGCTATATAGACATTTCAATTGTTTCGGTTTTGCTTCTCCTAATCTCCAGTGCCAGTCTACATGCATCTCGGGTCTCTTCAGGGGCGTAGTTATCGCCGTATCAATGATACGGGCTCCCTAGGCTACAAGGGTCCCCAGCATGTTCGGTTCGAGTAGATAAAAGAGCCCCTCAGCCCTGAAGTGTTTGGGTAGAAAGGCCCACCGCCAAGTTTTGATACATGGCCCGTCTAGCGTAAACTACGCCACTGGGTCTCTTGCAGGTGTTGTGCACACTCATCCACCAGCACGATGTCATCCGCATATAGTAGGCGGCATGGAAGAAGGGGTTGGATGTCCTTGTCCGATACCAGTCCGACTCGCACTTGACTTTAAAGATTTTTTGAAAAGATAAAAATAACTCGAATGTTTTTATTACAAATACTACTAACGCCATCTATAAATTCTTTTGTACAATAGAAAATCACCGTGTAAAACCAAAGGATTATATGCAGTGACATCTAACAACATGTTATCGAACTGAAAAAATCGTAATGAAAAAATACTTTGTACACAATAATAATATTTGAAAAATCATCTAGATGTCGTGCTAAAGGAAACATACCAAAATTATACTCTATCATGATGATCACACAATAGTATGTATTATATTGGTATTTCAAGTTCTTTTCTTACACTTAGGTATACCAAATAGCTTCCGTATACAAAATAAAATAAAATTCATTTATTTCAGGTGAAAATACCCTTAATATTGTTAGCTAGCAGGGTGCACCCCTTACCCGGGGTGCATCCTGCTAACTGACAAAATAAAGGTAAAATGTATTCATAAGATGGCCCATAACTGAGGGAAACAACTATACGACACAGATTACCTATGAGAATACCGCACCCAAAAAAGTCACCAGAGAGAAAGGAATTGCTGCATTGGCAGCGGGGATCGCGGGCTTCTTGCTGCTAGCGTTTATAATAAAGCTCAATTGTAACAGCTTCATATCAAGCGGGCCGTATATTTATTTGTCACCCGACATAATATGAAAAAAAACTAGATATTAAGCTAAGAAATAAACTCACGAGAATTCGAGTTTATACTTATTTTGTTTTTATACATATAAGTAATGAATGATTATGATTATGATGTCGTTGCCAAAATTGTGCTAATTAGTGAAATAAGCTATAGCTGCTTTATGAAGCCAGTTGGTACAGGTGACGTCTTTGTGTGGAGATTCTGAGAAACGCATTTAATTCTTCATTGTCTCTTCACAATGCTTAGTAAACGACCGAATGAATGACACATATAGGTTTATTTTTGAACGTATTACGCATTTAACTAGTATTAAAACGAGAAAAATATTATAAACATCACCTTTAATAGTATATTTACATATATAGGGTGACACGTTGATAGTACATACATCAATCTAAAATTTTAATTTATTTAGACAATTGGAGGTTTGTTTTTTCATAATCGATTTCTACAACGTTAACTTCAATTATTATGGGATTTGCTCTACTTCGACTGTTTGTCGCTAGATGGCGCTAAGTCAATTTTATACAAAATAAGTTAATTTTGTCGAAAACGCATACGGAAAACACTCGCACTAAGCATGCCTACCTTTGTTTCTGTTGTCGATTGTTTTTTTTTTTGTTATTATTAGAATCGCATTAGATAGCTGAAAGCCAATCAGGGCCTGATTAACCCTTAGGCTAATTAGGCTGCAGCCTAGGGCGCGAGGATCGGGGGGGGGGGGGGGGGGGGGGCTGAAATCGTGTCTTCCCATGCACTATTAATCTAACATCATTGCAACTACCTTACATATTTCAACTAAACTGTGACTCGAATCAGTCGGTGGTCTCGTCCTCATAATTAGCCTAGGGCGATCAGAACTGTTGATCAGTTCTGATCGCCCTAGTTAATGAATTCTGAAAAATTATTTATGTACTACTTACTTGATTTCATTCATTAATAATATAAATTCATTAAATATAAGGTATTTTCTATGTATTATAAGTATGTAGGAATTTACAAAAAAATAAAGTTGATTAAAAAAAAAATTGAAACCGACTTCAGTTGGCGAGCGCAGCTTATTAGTGGAATACCTCGGCAGACGCTGCTGCCCGTCTTCCGGGAGAAAAGTTATCACGTGACACAAGATTCCTTAGTCGCCTTGTACGACATCCACCGGAAGAGACGGAGTGATTATATTCTAGTCTGCC
The DNA here is from genome assembly GCA_937001555.2 of Hypsopygia costalis. NCBI lineage: Eukaryota > Metazoa > Arthropoda > Insecta > Lepidoptera > Pyralidae > Hypsopygia > Hypsopygia costalis. The sequence goes on along the minus strand of OW443338.2, from coordinate 20,179,072 downwards.
GGAAACCACACGGCCAAATTGTAGTGTTGCAAATTTTCATTTCGTTGGATCATGTCAACGTAAACAATCCGACCAAATAGAGAAGAACTCTCATGTTGTGAATTTATAAGACGCGTGTTACATATACATTTGGCCGTGTGGTTTCCGGCAGACTAGAATAGAAACACTCTGTTTCTTCCCGTGGACGTCGTACATCGTAAGGGAAATACATTATAAAACATCGATCAGGCCTCCCCAACCCGTCTGGCCAGTGTGGGGAGTGTAGGCCAAATCCTCCTTCTGTCTGGGACGGACGAGAGAGGGTCGTGCTCCTCTAGTGGAGACCTAATGATGATGATGAATGCTTATATGGAAGGACTGACGTATTACTAAAAACACTAAAGTACGCCTTATGAATAGCCTGGTCTTTCCGATCTTTTTATATGCAGCAAAGATCTGGACATTGTGGATGCAGTACCGACGCAAATCGATGCTCTGGAAATTAGGTGCTGGAGACGCCTCCTCCCAATCAATTTCACTGCTCGAAGAATTAACGTGTCCACCCTCAAAGAATTTGGTATTCGGCAGAGGCTTTCGTCGCTTGTTCAACTACGAATCCTAAAGTTCTTTGGACACCTTAGCAAAAATCGTGACGCCATGGAGATTGGTAGTACTGGGACAAGTCGAGGACAAAAGAGCGCGCTGTCGATCGCCAACCAGATGTGAGGTTGGCTTTGGTTAAAAGATGTTGATGTACAACTAACACCCCAAAATTGCTGGTATTAAATTTTCCATTATATACCAGTCGCTGAATTCCACTATCGTACCACTCGCAAAAATTTAAATTCCACCCTTGTCGCCTTAATGGTGGTCACCGTCTACCACAGTACGGTTTTAAGAAATTTTGTAACACGTGAAGTAAAATTTTGAAATAAATTTCCTTCAACGGTGTTCCTGAATAGCAGCGAAGTTGTATTATATTCAAGAAAACAGCCTTTGCCGGGCTCGGTGGTCGAAAGGTTAGCAATGGCCGCTTTGACTCCGAGGTCGCGGGTTCGATCCCCGCACAAGTCAAATATTTGTGTGCATGAACATGTCCGTTTGTCTTGGTCTGGGTGTTTTCTATGTATTATATGTATGTATTTACAAAAAAAAATGTATTTAAGTATAATATCAGTTATCTAGTACCCATAGCTTTGCTTAATTTGGGACTAAATGTCCGTGTGTAAATTGACAAAAAAAAAGCCTATGTTTTCCTAAAAAGGCTGGCAACGTAACAGTGACCTTTTGGTGTTACTGTTGTCTGTGGGCTGTTGTGATAGCTTCATATGCTCGTATACCAACCTCGTTTATGCAAAAAAAGAAACTTTAATCATATACCTAATATTAAGCCTTCCCCCTTTATTAGGGCTCGACTGCTCTACACTGAAACTTCGCAACTCGGGTAAAAACAACTATAACCAGCCAGATAGTAAGCCTCCAATAATAATATAATTACTTGTTCGTTTATTTTACAACGCAATCGCCTTATAAAATAATGACGTCAATTCTTAAACAAACATTTTAATTTAGATTTCAATTTTTCTTACTTAAGTAGTAAAAAAAAGTTGTAATGTTAAATAACAATCCTACTCCATATTTAACATTATAATTGTGAAAGTTTGTGAGCATGTATGTAGAGCATAGATGTTTGTTTGGATTTAAGTAATTGTGAACTTTTTTATTATTTTTTAATCTGTTATTGGTCCCTTGAGGACACTTCGATACGTTTTACACATTTTTATTAATAGTATTCTTATTTTTTCTCATTATTTTTATCTATTAGCATTTCGGTATTGAGATTGACCATTGGCGAAGAAGAAATGCTAGAAAAAAACTTGTCATTATGGGTCTTTTTTTTTAAATAATCAAATAAATGCAACAATTACAAGTTAGTTTGTATATATTTACAATATTATGTATGTCAATTAAAATATTAAATAATTACAATATGTCAATTTGTATATACATAGGTACATATGTATACACAGCGTATTGCTTTTTAGCACTACGCATGCTACACAGCAACACATATCATCATCATCATCATCAGGTCCATTTTAGTCTCCACTACAGGAGCAAGACCCTCTCTCGTCCGTCCTAGACGGAAGGAGGATTTGACCTACACTCCCCACGCTGGCCAAACGGGGTGGGGAGGCCTGATCGATATTTGATAATGTATTTCCCTTAGTCGCCTTGTACGACATCCACGGGAAGAAACGGAGTGATTCTATTCTACTCTGCCGGAAACCACACGGCAACACACATCATGTGTGTATTATGTCACGAAATTGTCACGGAAGCCAAACGAGTGTGTCAAATTTCAGCTCAATGGGACACTTGTATGAGATCAAATTTAACTTGTAAGATTGTACACACAGACACCGCGGTGAAACTCAATAAAAGTTTGAAAATGCTCCTATTAATTGTTCATAATAAAAATGAACTAAACATTTTACTTAACTACTGTTTCATTCATCAAGCCTTTCGTTTGATACCCATATCATAATAGGGCTTAATGCAGAAACCATAAATCGCCATTTCGTGGCGGCAGCCACATTGGTTTAAAAATGGCGACATTTAGGCAAACGTGCATTGTCACAGGAACCAAATGAGTGTTCACTTCAGCTCAATCGAGCCGAAAAGGGATCATATTTAACTTGTCAAAAATCCTCAAAAGTGCCTAACGTAATTAATGGACGCCCCCAAAAGGCCATTCTTCTAGTAATATTACTTTCGACAAAAGATCCAAGATCCATGGTGTCATTCGTGTCCAACAGCTCAACATGTTAACACAGCAGCTAAATATTAGAATAAGATGTATCTATAGCAATATTTTATCTTATAAAATCATAATTTAAAATGATTCAATAAGTACAATCATTTTTTTTTTTAAATGGTAGCAAATAATATAAAACTAGGTAGGTAATTAACTCTTCAACCCTTAAGAAATCCATCAAAATATGTGTTACTGTTTGCACCATTATCACACAAAAGCGTCCATCTTCAAATGTCACACACAAGACAACGTGTTGTTTATCAATTTCCCACACAATCATATCATAACGTCGTCCAATGCTAATTTACACATAAAAACAAACGCAGTGCAATTATTTGCTCGCTACGGACAAAGGAGCTGGCTGATAGTATTATAGTCCAGTTCACGACGAGTCAAGGAGTGCGCGCGCATTCAACCGCGCGAAGCTCGCGAACGCGCACGCGCGATAATTCGAACAAAACATAAGGTCGATCGGCAAAATGATCCTCGCCGGCGCCGAAATCGTCGACGAAAGTAGTGTATCGTACAGAAACGCAAATTCTGGGAGCGTGGCCATTTCCACTCCACCCCGAGGGTCCGCGCACAGTGAGGAACAAAGTCATGGCTTAAAGAATGGACCCATGAGAGAGCCTGTAGACATTTTCTTCTCAAATATCACTTGCCATGTCAATTTGGGATTCAATAAAGGTAAGATTAAATCATTTTATTATTTAGTGAATTTAGGAGGAAAGATTAAATGCAATTGGATACTGCCAAATGGTATTTTTATAGAATATATAATATATATTAATACGTGAAGCAAAAACTTTGTATCCTTTTTTTTATGAAAATTGCGCAGATAGAGGAGTATGGAAGAATTTCGCAATTTTCGCAAAAAACACCTTAAGTCAGTAAAAAAACACACTACCATGTAAATATTTGACACACACACGCATATACGCTTTTGTTTATTGTTAAAGTCATAATTTAAATTAATTGTGGTCGAATTTCGACCACTGGGCGACCACTAGTTTTAATAAATGCACGTAAATTTTATATACTTATTTGGTTATTTTGGGAATACTACGAGTATGAGGATTGAAGCAGATCGCTTTTCAATACACATGGATGAATCCGAAGGGACCTACTTGGTTATATACCACTTCGCCAGAGATACGGCCAGGGATACGGTGGGTATCCCTGACCGTATCTCTGGCGTATACTAATAACCATAAAAATAAACATAAGAATAACATAGTATTATCTATTCTTATGCCATAAAGTTAAGTGTTCGTGTTGATAGTTAAGCATGTGTTTAAATAAATTATCTAATAGTATTTTCAAAGCATTAACGACCGAGTTTTTACCTTGTTATTTACTATTTGAATGTCGAAACAGCTAGAAGGAATATTGTACTGACATTGCAATATTTGCAACGCATAAATCGTACTAGAAATGTAATATTGTCAAGTTTGTCGAATCGAATTCAGCTTAGAACAGCGCGTCATCAGAGCTTCATTTAAGTATCTCATTTATCCTACACAAGGAAAAATTTTCATACAATTTTTAATACAGTGTTTTTTTTTTATTTCCACAAGGATAATTTTTTATACGGTCCTCATTTTTCTAGACGATAACCAACAAACACCCTACACTAAAACAATATTTTATACACCAAAACTTAAGTTTAAGCATAGTTTAAGTAATAATGATTAAGACTAAAACTTTAGTGGTCATGTTTGGGAAATTTGGGAACATACGGAGAACATAAGGTATATACGGAGTCAAAACGAGAACCTGACAAACGAGGCTTTGGCGAAAAGAGAGGTATAGCATAGCGTATTTTTTAAACTGCCCGACTGGAGAAGTACTTCTACCGCAGCCAAATAACAATGTCCTTGAGGGTTCTTGTGTTCCTGCGAGTGAAGTTTTAGTGTATAAAATATATATTTTTTTTTATGAGAGTTGGCAAACGAGCATGTGTGTCACCTGATGAAAAGCAATCACCACCGCCCATGGAGATCAGCAACATCAAGGGGTCGCCGAACCATTTTCAGCCTACACTCCTTTCTTTCTTTCTAATGACCTCACATTAAAACTCAAATGATTAAGAATGAAACTTTTGTAGTAAGGTTTGCGAAATTTGGGAATATAGGTATATATATAGACAAAACGAGAACCTCCTTTAATAATAGCTTATTTGTTCATCTGATAGACAGTTTTTAAAGACACACAAAGCTCTACATTATTGCCTTTCATTACGCAGACGCAAAAACTTGTTTATTGTAACGGGGGCAAAAGAGCAGTTGTGCAGAAACCAGTATGGCTAGATCCAAGTGATGTTTGTAGGTTTTATTATTCGAAGTTATCGTAGATATTATTATCTAAATTGCACTAATGTTTTCATTAATGTTTGCTTACATAAATGCATATCCGTTACTTGTTTGTCATGCAAGACGTGGCAATGAAATAATTCATCATCATAAACATTATCAGCCTGTATCTACCCACTGCTAATGATACAAGCCTTCCCCAATGCTTTCCACCATATGCGATCCTCCGCTTTCCGCATCCAACCGGTACCAGCAACGTTTTTAAGGTTGTCGGTCCATTTAGAGAGGGGGCGCTCTACGCTTCGTCACTCTATACGCGTCGTCCAATCTAGGACATTCCTCCCCCATCTGCCATCGCTGACTCGGCAGGTGTAGCTCTAATTTATAAACCAATGATTATAAAATTTCTTGGACCGATTTTGATTAACGTATTGTTTTTTGATCCTGGTGATGCTTCAAAACTAACAATTGGGTTTTTTGTGTCTTCTATTCACTGTTATAAATATAAGTAACGATATGGGTTCCATCACAAACCGTCCCATCGGAGGGCAGGTCTCCCGTGGTTAGAAAGGTACGTTAAATTTGATTGAAACAAATACATTTGTTTCAATCCCTCGTACCTACTTAGTTTATCAGCAGTATGTGTACCCACTGTCACAGAATAATAAATTGTACTCCACTGCGTAAGTCTCCTACTCTACCGCTATCACTATATATGCTATTTGATGCCTTCTGCCGCCTACCGCTTCCGCCCGTAATTTTCATCATACATCTCATCAAGAAAATCAATACATTTCCCCGTCACCTGCCGTCAGGAAGTAAGCTTGTGTTATTAACTCATACTAAACTTACTAAGATCTTCTAAAACATAACGATGAAATTAGTATCATCTAGATCGAAACAAACGAGTTAGAAACTTTATGACTACTTCTCGATAAGACTAGATAAGTAGAATGACATGGTCACTAAATAAATAACTATAAACTACAAGTTCCGTTGTCGGCCCATAGCCTGTATGTAATACAGAATACAGTTCTCCACAACTACATAGGTTGCTTCTACGTGAGACCAACTGCCTTCAACCATTAGGAGTGCCGAAAATCACGATCGCGGTTTTATATAATAATCGGTCGGATCGGATGGACCGATGAACGAATGACCTGTATAGACCGACTGGCAGCGGTTGGATGCGAAAAGGGAGAGTCGCGTATTGTGTATTTAGGAACACCTGTATATTTCTAGAAGTCGGTAGATCGACGTCAACCCTTACTCACTACACTGCTAATACACAGGTCTCCCCTTAAACGAAGGGGTTTAGAGCATACTCCACCACGCTGCTCAATTGCGGGTTGGTGGAAGCCAGTGTTTTCAAGCCGCCTAAACAACGCCTAAACAATAAAGGCCACTAACATGGCTTAACGACTGGGTTAACGACAACAGCCGACCGACGGCTTAACATGCCCTCGGAAGTACAGAGGAGCTCGAGATAATATAATCCATGGACAGGTTACGGTCAACGTTGCTTAACTTGTGTGTTCGATTAGACTGACACGAGCAATGATGCCATCGAGCTCCTCAGTCGGTAGATATAATCTGATAATTATTATAATGATGCATGTGACAAGCATGTGACCTGCCGATGGTATGCAGTACGCACTAAATGGGTAATTAACATATTCGCACTTCCATTTTATTTTTATAGTATCAAGGTCTTTCAGATATAAGAGCAGTGGATGTAGCAATCTACTGAGGATAATTAGTTTCCGTGTTTGGAAGTCAAAGGACAATAATGCTATAAATGACCACTCCACTTCCATCTTATCGGCTGTCTTTAATGATGTTGATCGTTAACTAACGATGGTACAGACATGTACAGATTATAAACATCGATTTATGAAATCATTAAATGACTATTTTGTAGATACACTTTATAATATAGTGTCATTGGCCGATCTGATTTGGGCTCCTGTTTTCCTGGCGAAGCGGAGATGGCGAGCTAATATAAAATAATATATATATATATATACTAGATGGCACGGCGAACTTCATATCGCTTTTAAATTTTTCCGATAAGTTATAAACTACCCTATATCTCAAGTTGGATCAAACTGCGCACATTGTGCAAAATTTTATTAAAATCGGTTTAGTAGTTTAGGATTCCATCGGGGACAAACAACGTGACACGAATTTTTTATATATTAAGAAGATATATTTTAATCTACTATATAAAAATAAGTCGGGTTTTCCTTCCTGACGCTATAACTCCAGAACGCACGAACCGATTTCCACGGTTTTGTATTCGTTGGAAAGGTCTCGGGCTCCGTGAGGTTTATAGCAAAGAAAATTCTGGAAAAATTTTAAAAGAAAAGCGGGAAAATCTTTTTTCACATACAGCGCCATCTGGTGGCGAAACGGAGTTCGCCGGGTTTGCTAGTTTATTTATAAAACTCTCACACATGTATTTAAACACATTAATGCCGTACCGCGAAATCCTCACAAGGTTTATCTGGGTAGGTGAAGTGGTCATTTATAGCAATAGTTTCCAGTAATACAACGTGACATCAAAGGGGCCTCTACGCGTTGGATCCATATCACGCACACGTCTTCCAAATGACCGGGATTATCCTGTGAGTTTAAGATCATCCACCCAGATCAGCCCATTTATTTTCTACCACACATTAGCAAAAGTTCAAATGCCTGCCGAGACCTGCTCATGGGTTTAATGTTCCATTGATATATCCTGGAGCGGGTTACATTACATTACACTTCCCTAAGGGACTCTACGCGTTGGACCCACATCCCCGCGCACGCACAGGCGTGCGCAAATTTAATAGTAAATGACCGCGTTTAAACCCGTGAATCTAAGAGATATAATAATAACTGAAATTATACACTGCAAATCGAAAATCTTCTAGGAACTTACGCCTACTATCTGCATACTATTATCTACCCATTGCTAGATATTCCTTCGTACCAAAGCTTTACAATTTCCACCATATTATGAGGTCGTCTCAATAACGTACAATTTCCTAGACCTGAGTAAACGAGGGACTTTTGTCCGCGGACTTCTTTTTCCGCCAAAATACACGAGGAACCTCGAACTAACATGCAGTCGAATGCGATATTTTTATACATATAGGTAGTAAGTTAAATAATGAACTAAAAAGACTTTTATCCAAATTGATTGAACTTAAATGAAACACCTCGACTTTCCAACGCCAGGTTGACAAAGGAAAAGTGGGAAAAGGAATGGATTAACAGGATGTATGATTGATGATTATGAAAGATATAACAGATAATGACTAGAGTCGGATTATATTTAATAGACACGCAGTAGGAAATATAATAAAATAAAATTACAGAATAAAAACGGCTCTTATTCAATGTCAAAGGAGAGGAAAAAAATAAACTTTGAACCAAACGCGCATTTAATATTTTCTTAAATTAATTTGTGGATAATGACTACTACTACAAAATAAATTAAGGAAATTATGTTTTCATAATAATTGCGCTCATAATGAAAGATTAGGTGGTGTTGCTGGATTTGTGACGCTTAACTTTATAAAATACTTAATAGGCTATTTGATAATGTTCAAAAATTGTATAAATGATTTAACAATATCGTAAAACACACACAACTATGTAGATCTGCAAACTTCCATTCTAATATCTTCCGTCCGACTTATTTTATGGTCGATCAAAGTTTGGCGGAAAAGTCCATTTTAAAAGTATGAAATTATTAAAAAAAAATATTTCCATTGGAGAAGCAAAAAAATACTATAACTTTTATTATGATACTAATTACACAAACGTAATATTTAACATAGCTGTCGAACAAATTTCTGATTTGATGCATACAAAATACAAACCTGTGACGTCATAACTCAGTATCCTTTTGTAAAGTCCAAAATTGTGATTTTGAAATTAACATATCTCGTGAAATTTTTGTGCTATCGAAGTAATTTTTTCACCTATGTTTATATTATTGAGACGTCCCTACATATCAAATCGAAAAAAATGTTGGTCAAATGGCTATTGGATAAAGAAAATATGTATTTTTATACGTTACTTTTATATGTTAAAGCAAAGGTGTAACTATTAACAGTTAATTAACACAACTTAAGTACGCCGACTAATTTAAATAAAATATGTTTTACAAGCCGGTTAACACCGATAGTCGACATTGTTAAAAAATTACATAAAAAGAACTCATTTATATATGTAGTTTACTTTTTAGATTTATTTTAAACTTAAAAAGATGTCACGTATTCTATAATTTGTGATTAGTTTTAATTTATTTTATTTTATAGGTTTATTATAATTATTTATATTTTTTAAGTTTTCGTTTACATGTATACATATTGTTAAAACTAAAGTTATTAAATCAAATTTAAATTTCTTAGTCTGAAAAGCATCTTGAATATCTATATAAATATTTCTGGATAAATTACACAGCGCCATCTAGTCCCAAATTAAGTTCAAATCTTGTACTATGGGTACTAGATAACTGATAAATGTGCTTAAATACATTTTTTTCATAAATACATGGTACTTATAATACATAGAAATAGGTATTGTTTTTAAATTATGTGGCAAAAATATTTTTTGTATTACAATATAGTTATATTGTATATTTCTCTGACAAAAAAAATTGACAGCTCGTTTGACAACTAATAAGAAATAATGAATAACAAAATCGAAAATAAATAATGAATGAAATATTGATATACTTCAATATTAGTAGAAGATAGACAATTCACATAATTAACGGACATAAATGAGTTGGGAGAATTATTCTGGAGGTTAAAGTCAGCAGGTCCTTTCTTAAAAAAGTATCTTTCGAAATCTCAGTTAGCGGAAACTAATAGTGCCTACTTATTTTTTAGGCACACTTGATATCTCTACATCAATAACATGAGTATATATTTTCAAAAAAATTACAAAAGGCCAAAAAAAGATCTTGCCCTAGCCTATAGTCATGAATATGACGGGTATGAACAGAACGGGTAATAGTGCTCTTGCCTGGTTGGTTTACTGGACGAGAGACTAGCAATCCTGTTATAATGACCGGAAGGATGCACAGGGGAGCATTAGCTATAAACATAGATCCTGTTCCATACGTAACAGCTATACCCGTGAGTAAAATAGCTGATTATCTCCGACATCCAATTACTCGTACCTCTTTATAATCTTAGTATATTGATGTTTATGGACTTTGTACGTAAATGATTGCAATGATATAATGATTGTACATTTATCTTCATATGATAATCTATTTACCATAGTAACTAAAATTACTACTGGTGACTCGGCACCTCCTCAACACCTTCCTGGTAGCCCTGTGTACTCGCACAGGTACATCCCGAACCCTCTAGCATGGTATAATTAATAGTACCATCAAGAGGACATATTACTCATCCTCTTTGGTGCTACGTTACTTTATAATAAATACAGCAAGTAAATATCTATATATATAAAAGAAAGTCGTGTTTGTTACAACACTTATAACTCGAGAACGGCTGGACGGATTGCCATGGTTTTTGATTTGTTGGATTTGTCTCCGTCCAGAATAGCAGAATAACTATTAAAAACATTGGAAAATTTACGAAAAATATAAAATCAAAGAAAAATCATTTTTCCTTACAAAATGTTCGTGGATGTCGGACCTGTCAAACGTGACGTTAACGTGCGTACGTCAAATGTATGCGTGCGTTCAGAAATGTGGGTATAGGATAATAAGTATTAAAACATTGACAAAATTGTCGAAAAATTAAATTTGAAAACGGATTGGGATATTTATTGATTTTCAATTAAATGTCAAATCGATTGGTCTAACCTTTACGTCGCGAAAGTTGTCCGTTGTTGTTTTGAAAATTGTTTATGAATGAATGCTTGAAAATGAATATTAATTGGTTGTCAAGTGTCATGGTACTTTATTTTGTGACATAGTAAAATACTGAACTTAATATTTACCCACTGCTGGGTAATATTTACCCACTGCTGGGTAATATTAAATACGGGTCTTCCTTCAACTGAATATGTTTCGAGCATACTCCACCACGCTGCTCAACTGCGAGTTGGCGGACGCCAGTAATTTCAAGCCGCCTAAAGGCCACTTGGCTTAACGACTGCCATCTAATGATAACAACCAGGACCGACGGCTTAACGTGCCTTCCGAAGCACGGAGGAGCTCGAGATAATCTAATGATAACAACCGGGACCGACGGCTTACGTGCCTTCCGAAGCACAGAGGAGCTCGAGATAATCTAATGATAACAACCGGGACCGACATCTTACGTGCCTTCCGAAGCACGGAGGAGCTCGAGATAATCTAATGATAACAACCGGGACCGACGAATTAACGTGCCCTCCGAAGCACGGAGGACCTCGAGTTAATCTAATGATTACAACCGGGACCGACGGATTAACGTACCTTCCGAAGCACGGAGGAGCTCGAGATAATATAAACTCATCCATGGACAGGCTACGGTTGACGTTGCTTAACTTGCGTGTACAATTAGACTGACACGCGCAATGACGCCATCGTGCTTCTCTATTATTTTCTATTATTCATTATATTAATTTCAAGACATCATAAATTAATAACTAATATGTATACCACGACATTCATTGACAATTAGGCGGTACGAAGTTCGCCGGGCCAGCTAGTAGTTTATAAATAGCAAAGTCTTTGTTAACGATTAAAATAGTGATACCAATTTACATATGAAGGGTACAAGCACAGCATAAGTAATAGTACTACGTAGTACAAGTAAAGATCCCGTAATGTACCAAGGAATAGATTTTGAGTAAAACATAGATAGAACTTCAGAAGTATTACAATTTATATTGTAATCAGCGTATGAAGTAACTTTTACTTTGACTTTTTGGCGCCATCTGTTTACTTTTAAAAAAAGTTAGGGATTGGAAATTAAACTACCATGGATCATTATCTACTTACTTTTTTCAATAACAAAATAAATATTGTGGCAAAGAACAGAGTATTCTGTTCTTTGCCTGTACCCTTCATATTGTAAACATATAAATATATAGTTTTTTATGTGCCAAATTTCACTACATACCTACAATACAATACAATTGTATTTACTAGTAAGATCACAAAAGTAGGACAGTAAGATAGAATAAATAAAGACTAATAGGCGGAGCGATAATACGATGAAAATAATTTATAACTTTATTGTTATTAGTGCTAACTACTGTTACTTAGTAATTACAATATGTTTTACACATTTGTTGTACATGAATATTAGGTACCTATATTATTATTACATTATCTTTAGTGACATGTCATTGTTATGACAATGAAATATATTATCAACCTTGGATCAGTGTTAATGATGAATTAATATTCATATACATGTGTATGTATGCATGTATGTATATGTCATCATCATCAGCCTGTATCTTACCCACTGCTGGACAAGTCTTCTCCAATGCTTTCAACCAAGATCCTCCGTCTTCCGCAACCAGTAGCTTTCTAAAAGTCATCGGACCATCTATAAAGGCTTAAAATTATAATTATATATATTTAAAAAATCTTTTCAATATTTGTTTTCATGCAGGAACCCTAAATATCCCTTCCTCCCCTTTCCGTCACAGAACGTCACGTACAGGCTTGCAATATTACAAATTCACCATTGGGATCATTCCTTCGCGTACTAAAAAGTTTGGCAACTCCTATCTATGTTGCACTATAAAAAAGTGGAATGCGTTGCTGGCATATGTATCTCATTCATACAATGGATCCTTCAAGCGAAGCGTGAAGAAGCATCTTGTAGGCCAGCATGGCAGCCTCAACTGACAGGACATCATCAATCATCAAGGTCTCTTGTCCGTTGCCGATGCGATTGGGGCTTCTGTTTTCATTATTTCTTACCATCAGGCGAAGCGGAGCCAATATGCTGAACTAAAATAAAATATATATATATATATTTTCGAAATAAAAAGTAGACCGTATCTTATGCCAATATAAATTCCTTTGCCTTTGACTGAAAATCCTATTCAAATCGGATTAGCCATTTCGAAGATTAGATACTAAGAAATACTTTATCTGCAAAAGTAGTATACTTTTTATTTTGTGCAAATATATACAAATTAACAAGTATGTACATCATAATTATTATAAATATTTAAAAAATAGAAAATCTCACCTCCCCCTCTTACCTAGGTGGGATGTGAACCCACTAGATCGTGATGACATGTCGAGTGCTCTTCCAACTGAGCTATCAGGAAGGTTTGTCTTACTGACGTATTATCAGTATTATTGCATTTTAAAGTATAATTATTATTATTTTAAAGTATAATTAAAAGTAATTCTTACCGATAGCGTCTATATCTTTTAACCAATAAACAAGTCAATAAACAAGTCCGTATGTTAACGAATTTGAAAAATAAAAACCTTTGAAATTTTATTTAAATTTATATTTTAAATCTTAAAATACACAATAGAAGAATTGATATAGTACCAATTTGTTATCTATAAAAGTACACGTAAGTGTATATAATCGCAATATATCTTTAATAAAGTTTAATAATCTTTAAATCCTTGCACATATTTTCTGACGTGACTGTACCTACATCATTATTTGATACCGGCACCCGGACATTGCCTATTGAATTTGATTTAATTTAAAATGGGCGACAAACCGAGTACGAGAACACAATATGCCCTTCTTACCGATGGAAATGGTATTGTTTAATTTTATCATACAACTAATGGGAGCTCTCGACTTTGTCTGTGTAGACTTAGTCCCTTTGGGAATAAAATATATTACTTTTTTACCACCTTATTACGTCCCTGTGGAAAAATTCTTATTATGTGCCTTATTTATATAATTTACATTTGATAATAATTTGACTGAGATTTTTACCGTAGATTACTTAATAGTTACTTCGTTTTACAGGTAATTTAACCTAGATTACTTATATGGTTCGGTTACCAGATAATTCATGTAAGCTACTCCCAAATAATGGCAGTTGCAAGCATCTACTAACAGATGCCGGTCGGCAGTAGTTTCAATGAACAGACTGATGGCGGCAACACACACCGTAATGTAGATCAAATGGCCTGTGAATTTGACTCGCACTCGACGACTCCGCAAAATAACACCTGAATTAAATAACTATCTTCTGAACAAATATACTATAATATAATTCTAAACCACTTATTTGGGCCCTGTCGTGCGTAAATTTAACTTCCGCAAAATAACACCTGAATCAATTAACTATCCTACATAATAATAAACCTCTTATTCTCTTTTCTTAGCCGATGTCTTCTCCTACCTCCAATATTTCTGCTTCCTAGATCAATTAGTTTTCAAGAGTAATCTATCTTACGTATATTAAATATATTAACTTCCTTCATGTCTTTGTTGATTGTATCTTTGTGCTGAATAATGTATGTAATCATCTGCCTCAATTTTGTCCAACGTCAACGACCTCTGCGAAAAGTCGCGCCTTTTCTTTGTCATGTTGTATACAATGTGTACCAAATTACAGATAAAGGCACGTTATCACTAGAAAATCTACATAAACAAGTTTGTCAGTAATAGCCAGAATATTAGAGCTAATCTCCGATTAAAATAATTGTTTGAATAATATTTTCGCATCGGGCATAGCTAGTATTTGTATAAACAAGATTATATTGTTTACAACATGCCTTTTGCTTGATTTTTGGCCACATTCGAACGTGTTAACGTTTACAAGCCGACCAAATTGGGAAAAAGTTTCGTATTATGAATTTACCAGACGCACATATACAAATTAGCCGGGTTGCTTATTTCAAAGTGTCAGCAAATAAGCCACATAATTTTGATATGTAACACATCATCATCATCAGGTCCATTTTAGTCTCCACTACAGGAGCACGACCCTCTCTCGTCCGTTCTAGACGGAACTCCTCCCTTCTCCCCACGCTGGCCAAACGGGTTGGGGAGGCCTGATCGATATTTGATAATGTTTCCCTTAGTCGCCTTGTACGACATCCACGGGAAGAAACGGAGTGATTCTATTCTAGTCTGCCTGAAACCACACGGCCAAATGTATATGTAACACGCGTCTTATAAATTCACAACATGAGAGTTCTTCTCTATTTGGTCGGTTTGTTTACGTTGACATGATAGAACGATATGAAAAAACTTGCACTAAGCACTTGATATAATAAATTCTCCCGTGTCAAGAACTCATGAACGGACTATCTATGTGCTGTGTCGCTTTTTTTAAACAGCTAAGGTGGAAAACAAACATACGATCTGCCAGATGGTAATCAGCCATCGCAGTAATCACTAAACTTGTAAATGTTGTTGAAAAACAATCTCTTTTCAAACACGGTTCAAGCCCGCTCTTAGATATGCGTGGGCGGCGATATGTAAAGGCGCCTTTGGGAAGTTGTTATTATTATTGTTTCTTCTTCATTCAAATAAAAGATGCAAATAATCGATATGAAACGTTAAACAAATCGAATGTAAAATATTAAAATAAAATATCGTTATAGGTTTGTGTATTTCACGATAAAGTATAATAGTATAATCGATACTACACTTCTGGACACATCTATTGGCCCACCTTAGAGTTTAGGTTTCGATGGCCCCTACCGAAATATGATTGCTAGATTGAACAAAAACTATTGATGCAGTTTTAGACCTGATACATTTTACCATCTTTTTCGATCATATTGTTTTAAATTTGAATTCAGAATACCACACGACATGGAGCTACGCCTAACAAGTCGGGTATGCGCCTTGATTAAGGCAGTTGATTTTTGAATAAAAAACATTTTTTATCAAATAAAAGTTTAATTTAATAACGCGTGTTGCCTCCATGGGCATCTACCACAGCTCTCATACGATTAGGCATAGAGTTTATCAACCGCTCTATGAAATTTCGAGGGATCCTCCCCCATTCCTCTTCTATGGCAGTTTTCAACTCCTGCATCGTCTGGGCAACTGGCTGACGAGCCCTAACACGTCTTTTTAGCTCGTCCCACATGTGCTGAATGGGGTTCATGGCTGGGCTTCTTGCTGGCCAGTCCATAACTGTGATGTTCACATCCCGAAGATATTCCCTGTCGATGCCGGCCGTATGGGCTCTTGCATTATCATGCATAAAAAGGAAATTTGGGCCCACATAATCCGCGTATATCATCACGTGAGGTTCTAAGCACTCACGAATGTACCTTTCAGCATTTAATGTTGGCAGCCGTGGTCCCGTAACAACCTCAAGTTGAGTTTTGCCGCTCGCGGATATACCGCCCCAGACAGTCCATGAGCCACCGCCATAAGCAACCCTCTCTTCAAAGCAGCATTGTGCGAAACGCTCTCCCTTACGTCGGTAGACCTTCTTCCTTCCATCATTGCCATGTAACACAATTTTAGACTCATCAGAAAAGAGTACACGGCTCCAATGCTGCTGAGTCCAATTTAAATGAGTGCGCGCGAAATGAAGGCGCGCTGTTCGGTGGGCTCGCGTTAGTTTGGGGCCATTAGCTGGCTTGTGTGGTACCATATCGCGTTCTTTTAACCTTCTCCGAACAGTTCGAGCGCTCACAGATACTCCGTGGAAGTCACGAAGTTAGTTTTGTATCTCAATGGAGGTAAGGTGACGATTTCTCAAGCTGGTCGTTACGATGAATCGATCCTGCCTTTCAGTTGTGACTCGAAATCGTGGCCTTCCTTGGCGACGAACAAAGCCGCCAGTCTCTAGGTACCTCCGATAAACATTTCGGACCGCAGATCGACTTAAATTAAGTTGAGCACTCACATTTCTTTGGCCGGCCTGGATAAGTGCCACAGCTTGGGCGACGACTTCAGGCGAAGTATCCATAGATTATTGATAGAACTTCACTTTAATGTTAAGAATAAGTAATGTTTGTTGCAAAACCAAAGAGGAAAATCACACTTTCAAGAATTAAATCCAAGTAAACCAATAAAATCAAGTTTTCTTAGTATTCGATTGTTGGATATCAACGAACAGGCTCCAAATTGTCTTTTGCTTCTTTAAATTCTGTGTTCGAAATTCAAAAAAAGACTATTGAATGAAATTATGAATGTTCCAGGTTCAAAACTGCATAAAAACTTTTTGCTCGACCTAATATAAAATTTTAGCTAGGACCAAACGAAACTGAAAATGCAAGGTGGGCCAATAGATGTGTCCAGAAGTGTATTATAAATGATTCTATAAACGAATACACGCGAATACGAGAAGAAATAATAACGAGTTCTACTTGATGCCCATCTTTGCAACACAATTAAAAAAAAACAAAGAATGGTTAACAGTCATACGGCCGGTCCAAAAGTCAAAGTACAATATTAGATCAGATCTGCGGTTTGGACTGTTATGAGCCACATCACGCTTAAACTTTGTACCGTGTTATATCGTCATACGCAATAGGAGTTGTAATCGGACTGGAAGTTACGTCTGCGCTGGGATTAGCGAATCCGAAGAACTTATCTTAGGCTATATTTTGTTATAATTGTATTTAGTGCTATACGGATGGTCCGTACGGACGTCGGTACGGTACGGAGCTCCGTAGGACGGATCGTCCGTACGCTGAACCATTTAGTGGTCTACGTACATCATATGGCTCGGAGTATAGTCGCGAACAGGATGTACCTATCCGTTATATGGGACACCAGCGACTTCAGCGATTAGCAGATTATTGTATGATGAAAGCGAAGCGAGTGCAGGTGACTCGATCTCTAATATTGTAAATGTTAATATGTAATATTGTATGAAATGCTTCATAATAATAATTCATAAATTTTGACAATTAAAAAAAATTTTTCTACGTAGAAGATTTTTTTTTTATTTTAACAAAAAAAATGTTTATTTATAATATTACTAGCTTCCACCCGTACGCGTTTACTTTTTTTAATATAAAAAGTATCCTATATCCTTCCTAATACTTTTGAAAATATGCGTTCAAAGTTTCAACAATAAACTCACATTCTCATTTATAATTTTAGTAGAGAAGTACAAGTACTGTTTCTTATTCTGTGATTAAAGTATCAAACAATATTAGCCGAGAGAAAAACTCGACTGACAATTCTAACATTTTTTTGTTTAGATTCTCCTTTTTTTTTTTTTTTTTGCTGACGTCTTTTAAGTTAATATTCTGTATGTCACTCTTACACAGCAGAGACGAAGATAATGACACCTCATATATTGATATCCGACAAGCGGTTCAGGCTGTATGGCGTACTAAATAATTATACATACATACACTCAAAACATCATCAATTGCGTAAAAAGCAAGCAGCATTGCCATCGAACCTGTAAAATTAATAGATAAATTAATAGATAACTAAAATAATATTCGTCTTATAATGTACTATTATCAACGACCTTGCTCTGAAAGATAAATAGCTAAACCACTGAAGTAAATCAATTAACATCAGAATATTACCAACATGTTTATGATATGATCGTAATTTTTACCTATAATCTTCAATGTCGCATTATCATTACGAAATACTTTGGATAATCCTACACAGATAAATAAATTAAGCTGACGAAAGAAATAAGTACATGCAGAAGAGAACGTGAGTAGGTTGAAGGTGCATTTATATGTCCAAATGGCAGTGTGTGAAATTTGAATTCATATTTACAATGAGTGGAGCGAGCGCAATGCTTATATACGCAGAAAAGTTAGTCTTAGCTTAATAATGTTGTTCAACTAATATCTGCCCCCTTACCACCATCTCTTATTGCGATTCAATAACTGAATAGAATGCTTATTCATACCAATGAATAAGCGACTCTATTTCAAATAGAATAGAGTCGCTTATTCATTGATAAGGGGGCAGACGACGTCCGTATGACGATACAATCCCAATATTTTTATCGGGATAGCCGTCTGGTTTCAATTTCAAACGGAGATGGTCAGGGCGAGCATCCACTCAGGGTGACAAAAAGACACTAGCTGTGTGCGGGCACTCGCTCTGATGAAGAGCTCCGTTTGAGATCAAAACTAGACAGCTTTCCCAACGAAAATATGTAAGTAACCCGTTAATGAATTTAATTATTAACGGTATAGGTTATAACCAGTCTTTATTATGTTTTATTCTGTAATAATATTGTGTCACTATTGGAATTTGCACAATATATATAAAATAATGATTAAGCTATGCAATCTTATTATTATTTATATTCAGATTACGTAGAAATGTCCTAATTTATTAGTCAATACGATACGAATACGTATCGTTTGCATAAAATTTAATTCTTAAACTCTAATAGCATATATATTTCGAAATATGAAAAAACTGGGCTGGGCTATGTCGGCGCACACGGCCGTTGGTTAACGTGAAACATCTATTTCAACGAGACGCGTTTCCGTTATTCTACGCAATGCCCCTCCCCCGCTGCCCGCCCGGCCCCGATGCATACTTAAGGTCTTACAGTGAGCAGACAATATACGCTAAACAATGACATGCATTTCATGTTTCTATGACTTATAGTTGTGTAATTATTAAGGTAAGACGATATAACCCAATTCGTTACAGTCCAGTTTTCTGACCGGTATGTATTGAAATGATTTTAGAGACGTTATACGTCAAAATTGATTTCGTAATAAATGATCTAACAGAAATAAACAATCGTAAATATTGAATTCATCTTATTGTAATCATATTTGTTATCAAATCTAAATTGTCATTCAAAGTCATTGTTCAAAACTGCGAACTAAATTCTGGGTAGCTTGTAATTATAATAAACTATGTATATGCATGAGATGATACTAATTATTATGTATTTACCTCTACGCAACATCGACTTTTGAACGCGGTAGTTACTATCAAAAAACTATCTAGCAACAGGATAATTTATTTAATACCTGCTTAATAATTTTAGAATTACTTAATATTAGAAAACAATTAGCGATGGGTCTAAATAAACGATTAGTGGCTTGCAACTGGTCTCTAGTGGGTAGTTAGGTACTTCTGTAGTATCAATTAACCTATAATCATTAGATTATCACTAGCTGTTAACCGCGGTTTCGCCGGCTTTGTCATTATTTTAATAAAACTTTTGTTGTTTCCCGTGGGATAAAGATATTTTTATTGGGATAAAATCTCCAGAACTTAAACTATCCTCAGTAAATAAAACTTGTCAATTCATTGGTTTGGTGAAAGAAGGATGAAACAACCAAACAAACACACTTTCACCCACAGACCTATTAAATAAGCAAGAAAGAAAAACCTACTTTCAAATAAGTATTAGTAAATGATGAACACTGATATTTCACCATATGATATTGCTGACGAATTTTTTCTTCGAAGGAGTCATCGTCAACTATTTCTTTGAATACTGAACTTCGATTTCTGATAAAGATATACTCGGACTTGCGTTCTAGCCCACACTAATTAAATTAAGGTTATAGCATACGCAACACGTGGTTTCTTGTGTCTATTGGAAAGGGATGATTTCTTGATATCGTTTTCATATAAACGAAATACACATCACGAGAAAATGCATGACACTTATAGGGGTCTTAAATAGATACCTACCCATTACACATGCTAAACACCAAACATTACTAATTCTTCAGTAAGAAATATTACATTTTTCGAGGTAAATTTATCCCGTCTGCAGTATTCTCATTACATACCTATGCAGAGACATTTAGTCAATGAAGTTGATACTGTTGATTGTTGGCACTTGGTGGAACATTATTATCATAGATATATAATAAAGCACTTGTACTGTTCCACGTAATTACATTTATTTTTATTTTTACCGACCGGTTTCGCCGCTAATGCATTATCAAGGTAAGCAGATGGTGTTTGTGTTTCTATTCTACTCAATCAAATCAAAAAGCTTCAGTCAATGAGTCGATTTTAAGACCGTTCGTTGATAAGATCAAGTAGTGAATAATTCTTTTTGGAATAAAATTAAATGTTTTATGCATCATTAAATTATTGCTTAAAATTTAAAGAATTCGAATATTATTAAAAATTATCTTACAACAATTGTTCACAATAATTTATTCTAAGTAACAACTTGTTTATCGTCAAATTCACAACATAGCTCAACTAACGGTGATTAACTTATACGACATCTATGTGACTTTGGCGCGTTATTATTTTAAACACGTTTAATCTCTCGGATAAATTAGCTCTGTCTAAATCATTCTTAATACGATTTACTACTCAATAAAATCTCCATTGTGGAACACGCCTATTCCGGATTTGCGATAATATCCTACATGCAATACTTCTATATCTTGATTATAGTACTTACAAGATAACATTGTTTTGATATCGACATAAGAATCCCGCACTCATAAAGTTCAGTCAACTCTAATCTTTGGTTTGATAATATATTAGTATCAGATTTTTTTCTAATCCTAACTTATAGCACACCCCGTCCACTCCATGTCGCGTCATTGAATATTATATAAAAAACAATGACGTGTGTACATAGGTGAATGAGAGTGTGTGTGCAGCGCCATACAAACTATTCCAGATTTTTCTCAGAGAGGAGGTAAGGTCGACACGAGAGAACGGCAAAGAGTGGCCATACTGTACGTAGTACTATTATACTTATACTGTGCATATAGTTGACAACCCTTATGTCATGTTGCAAGCGTTATTAAGGCTACGGTAATCGCTTCACATCAGGCTGGCCTTATGAATGGCGGACATTCATCCGATGTAGTGGAAAATAAATAGTCCAGTCACCTTACCACCATCTCTTATTGCGATTCAATAACTGAATAGAATGCTTATTCATACCAATGAATAAGCGACTCTATTTCCAATGAAATAAAGTCGCTTATTCATTGGTATGAATAAGCAATCTATTCAATTATTAAATCGCAATAAGAGATGGTGGTAAGAGGGCTGTATTTGTTGATTCGCAGTTTGGTATTATCGCGTGTGAAATGACCGCGGTTGGAGTAATATCATTGTCTAGGTATTAGGTATAATAGGGATGACGTAGGCAAACCCGCGGGCAGGAGAAGTTATGAATCCAAAAGGATATTTGACCTTCTTTAAAGCAATGTGACTTTTGTTAATTGTATTTCAAACGCCACACGTTAGAAGCCGTGGTGACAGATAGATAATAACTTGTTTATTAAAATCACTTGATCAATATTGAACTTAGAACCGGCGATAAACCACCGAGGATATTGTTGACGCCATCTCTTTATCGTTTGCAATAGGCATTATTATTTATAATAAATTATCATGTGCCACATTCATGGCTCCGCGTTAATACAAATGTTTTTATAGATTATCTAGCTGCGGCTTTCCTCTTCCGCAGGGTCATTATAGTTAGGGTTGCCGATGTATTGGTTGTAGATGGTCGGGAATCTTCTGGATTCTCTCGACACTTCATGTGATGTTCAGATTCCCGACAAATATTTTTTTTTCTTTTTTTTTTATACTACGGGTGGCAGACAAGCATACGGCCCGCCTGATGTGAAGCGGTTGTCGTAGCCTCGTAGCGTCGTAGTAACATAAAATATCGCTCGCGCGCCGCCACCTCCGCTGCCAACGCAGCACCTCCTTCCTTATATCTAAATATTAAATAACAAAATCTTCCGCGAAATATACGTATCTTATCATCATATTCTACCGTAATAATAATTTGAAAATGGCACACGCAGTGCTCGGACCTCGGGCGGCTCTCGTAGTGCGCGTATAATTTTGACTCATAAATTTTATTTTATCCAGACAACACCCCCATTTTGAGGGTGGATTTGGGGATGGAGAAATGAAAATTTATGAGTTTTTTAAATGTTATCCGGATATTTCGATTTTTCGATCTGGCAGCTCTGATAAGAGTCGAGATCTATGTCCATAACAAATTTCATTTCAATCTTAAATTTAAATTTATTATCAGCAATTCAGCACCAAAAGGGTACCTTTTGGCGCTGATGCATTGGGCACATAGTTAGTTTATTATTAATGATAATTTCTTTTGCTGGCCCATAAATTACGTCACACTTTAATGGGGAGGGAGGCGGTCGATGAAGTGTCATATTGTGTGAGAAGGGGGTGGGAGGGTTCCTAAATTTTGTGACGTAACCTTTCAAAATCTATTATAATCTAACTGTTAATACACGAACTTTGAACTATTAAAAAAACTCAACATTTGCAACTCTAGATGTAAAATTGCAAAATATGTGACGTCACACTAGGGAGGGGGGAGTCTCACAAATGTGACCAGCTGTGACAAGGACGGGGGGAGGGGTCAAAAAAGTCATGAAATTCATGTGACGTAATTTATGGATGACCCCTTATGTATTGGCATGTTTTATTGTTTATTATTCTTCGATTTCTGACCTATGTAATGTTCACGCGATACAACAAAGCGATACGATATCAGCCACTGATACGGGTATTTCACGTGTACAGCGTATAGGTAATATGTACAACGGAGTAGTGAACAACGTATACAACGCAACGTTACCTACGTTTTCACGTGAAAACTGGCAGTTTGACTACGACAGTTCGATTTAACTGACATATTGTTACTGAGTAACAATATTATTCCATAAATTAGAGTGCCATCAGTGCCATGCCTGTGCATAAGGCAAATGGATTATTTTTATAAGTTATACCTACACATATATTCGTCAACCCTTATTCATCCCACTGCAGAGATACGGGTCTCCCCTCAATCGAAGGGGTTTAGAGCATACTCCATCACGCTGCTCAACTGCGGGTTGGCGTGGGCCAGTGTTTTCAAACGGCCTAAAGGCCACTGACATGGTTTAACGATTGTCATCTAAAGACAGCAGCCGGGAACGGTGGCTTAACGTACCGTTCGAACCACGGAGGAGCTCCAGATAAAGAAACCCATCCATGGACACTCAGGACAGGCTACGGCCGACGTTGTTTAACGTATATTATTCCGTGGTTTAACTTATGAGTTGCAATAGAATGCACGCGCAACAACGCCATCGAGCTGCATAAGCTAATATATATATATATATATATATACATATATATATATACATATATATATATATATATATATATATATATATATATATATATATATATTATATTGCCTGATATAAAGTTCAGACTATGTAATTATCAATGCCCGAAGTCTAGGTGCTCCTACTTTAATTAGTCGAACCTCAGGTAGGTACCTTACCTCACTATCCAAGTTGAGCATTGCTCGCTCGGCTGTCGTTAATCACAAGCATAACCAGAGGCGGATTTGTAGTCTTGGCCGCCTTAGGCCGTGTCTTCGCCGCCCTAGATCGTATCATGGCAGCCTTAGGCCGTATCTTGGTTCTTATGTATCAGCTTTATACCTATTTGTGTAATACTACTCCGCAAAACCGTCTACAAATAATTTGTAAGAATTACCCTGCTCCGACCGCCCTTAACATTTGGTCGCCCTAGTCTCGGGCGTAGTTGGCCTTAAGGATTGCCGCCATTAAGCATAACCTAAGCTAACCAACATCATTGGTCCAAACTTCTTTTGACTGCATAAGACAGTTAAAAATGATTTTGACCAAAGTGTTTATTCAAAACTACTTTTGACTGTTGTGACAGTCAAAAGTGGTTTTGACTGGTTATGAGTTTTGACTGTAACATAGATACTACAAATAGTATAGTTAAGCGACATTTGTGTAGAGTAACCAGGATGTAGCAGAAGTAGTGTAGTCTTTCATTTTACACCTACTAACTCAAATGATTTAACGATTGACGTTGGGTTTGGCAAAACATGTACCGATAAGTGATTGATTAAACAAGTCGACTACCTAGTTAGTAATAACATGAGTCTTTCAATGAGTGTTTTAAATGCACACTGATCCTTGTTCTGCAAATTACTGCATTGTTAACAGGCTATTAAAACAGAGCGGTTTGTGGTTGCGTTCGGTCAAGGATTATGCACGTACACATCAATCACTAGCTCGTAGAAGATTTTACAACGGGTGTATAATTACAAATGGACTTTGTAACTAGCAATCATTGAGTGAATGAAGAAATTCATAAATACATACATTTTTTTTATACTACGTCGGGCGGCAGACAAGCATACGGCCCGCCTGTTGTGAAGCGGTTACTGTAGCCATTAACCCTCGCAACATAAAATATCGCTCACGCGCCACCACCCCCGCTGCCAACGCAGTATTTCCTTTTTTCTGGTGACTTTACTCACTCGCAGGAACACAACAACCCTCAAGGGAATTGTTATTTGGCTGCGGTATTCTGTGAGGTGGAGGTATTCCCCAGTCGGGTAGCTTACAATTACGCTCCCTACCTCTCTTTTCGCCAGAGCTTCGTTTGTCAGTCAGCAGGGTGCACCGCGTGCAGGTGAAGTTGGCTTTGGTTCAAAGGTGTTGATGAACCACTTACACCCCATAAGTTATAAAAATACTAGCTTCCACCCGCGGTTTCGCCTCGTTTACTTTTTTTATATATATGAAAAATAACCTATATCCTTCCTAATACCTTTAAGAATATTTGTACGAAGTTTCATGATGATGAGTAGTTTCGGCGTGATTGATTAACAAACTCGCATTCACATTTATAATATTAGTAGTAATTATAAAATGTGATTTGATATTGATACCCAAGTGACAATTTTTATTTCTATCCATAAAAAAATCATAATAAAAAATGTATACCCGAATAATTATTTTCTTTATACTTACCTCGAATAGAACTTGAAATTAATATTTTTATAATAAGAAACTTCGTTCCTATCTGGTGTCCCACGACACCACTCGGTTTTTTTATAATATCATTTCTATGGGGCGGAGATGTGGTGCCCTAAAATACAGGCTCTGCCTCTCAGGAACCAGTCTCTCTCACTCAATCATTATCGCTATAAGTTAGGCGAACCAAGCCAATTTTTGGCTTCTTCCTTTCTGAAGACTCCACTCACTCGCAAGAACACAACAACCAATACTAGTAGAAAGAAGAAATACTAGAATTCATAAAAAAGTAATTTAATTTGAATTAATCAATGTAACTATTGCAAGTATTTTCATAGCTGCATTACTTGGTAGAAGTTCAAAGTGCAGTGGGTCACACACACACGATCATAACAGTGCTGCAATGTGCTATCACAATGTGAGTGTTTATGGTTTCAACAGCGCTGCAGCGGCGCTTTATCCGGTTTTAAAAATTACTCATTTCGGTCACAGTTGAATATTACGCACAAAGAGATTTTACGTATTATAATATTGAGGGGGGGGGGGGGGGGGGCTCATTATTACTTTCTCTTATGTTAATGAAAAATAGGCTATACACTTAGCGCTTCAGAACTCTTTTTCATACGCACAGTTTTTCATTTTCAATCAGGAATAAAATTGCCTCAGAGGTGCTCAGTACTCGCGCTCGTGCTCGCGGACTACTCGAAGTGCTCTCACGGAACACTAGTAGTTCGCGGACCATAGGTTAAGAACCACTGCCTTAGATAAATGATAAATGAGTAAATTTAAAAATTACGTAAACGTAATCTGGAACACAATGCTTTATAGCATTAAGTTCCCTTTTTGCATGCAAACATTCTATTGTATGCAAGAAAGATAAATAAAATGCTAATAACTAGTGACCTGACCCGGGTTCGCACGTGTGCAATAAAATAATTAGATGCATAGCTTTCTACAGGCGAAAGAATTTTCTAAGTAAATAATATTTTTGATTTTATTTATTACAATTTAAAATTTAAATCTTCTCTTTATAATATTAATATAGAACTTAGATAAGCTATACATATAGCTTCCTAGGAAGGTTTATTCCTTATAACATATGGACATATCAATAGATAATTATGTACAGAGGTATCTCTTTTGGAGATCTCATTCAGACAACTCTAAATTGTTTGGCAGGAAATTATGAATATAAGCGTTAAAGTTTCATAAAAGCGATGACGAGTTCTTTCATTTCAATTGATGCAAACGTATTGCGCCCTACAGAATTAATAAAAGAAACATTATTGTTTCTATGGCTCATTTCAGTTCATTTGGTGTCGTTGAGTTGGCCTACATCAGTATTATCAGCTGTGTAGACGTCACGAGTTCAGCGGCCGCATTTACTTCGCCAAATGCTGTATTGCGTGCACGTGTACAAAGTCAAACTACAAGCACACTGTTTGGCCAAACAGTGGCAAAACTTCACACTTTATCTGTCCACTGCAAACAATGTCTTTGTTTGTAAACACAAAGCGGCGTTATTTGCAAGACACAAGCCGTGTCACACAAAGAACTTGTTTCACTGTATTTTAGGATTATTATGAAAGATGTTCAAGAAATATTAAATAAAAGATATATTTTACTTGAATTCTGTGTAAACGAAAAATCGTTAATTATATTATATTTCGGTATGCGTTGGGAATTTTTAAATATCCTTTCTCAGCCGATGCCAACTTAATAGCTATGTATTTATGCTAAATTTCAGCTGCCTAATTAAGTTTAGGTATAAATAATTAAGCTTTTTTGACGTGATAACGTTTTATAAATCGATGAATGCTGGCTGCACGCACGAAAAAGCATGACTCATTGACTCGTTCCGCTTGAGCCCAGCGTGCAAGCGAGACCGCGAAACTAGCGATAGAGATTATCGCGATCGGCCTATGTTTGTTATGACGTAAAATAATCGTCCGTAGACCGTTTTTCCAGGATAAAAAGTAGCATATGTCACTCTCCAAACCATAAACTATCCCCATTAAAAAAAATCATGACCGTAATTATGTTCCTTTTGACGTGAAAGAAGGACAAATGATTATAAACTTTATTTTTTCCCATGGGAATAAGATGTTTTTCCGGGATAAAGTGTAGCCAATATAACTCTCCAGGCCTTAAACTATTTCTAAAAAAAATCATGTCAATCCGTTTGTTACTTTCGACGTGAAAGAAGGACAAACAAACAATCACACTTTCACATTTATAATATTATAGTACATAAACATACTACTTAATGCCAATCCATGAACTCTGAAATTACAGAGCAGATTTCAAGACCAAGTAACGTAAGTTATATTTTATTACGCACCACAATAAATTTGACGCAACACCGCTACGGGCGGTAAAGTTATTTATAACAATAAAACAACACAAACAACTAGTTGACAGTTGAAACTATCTAGAAGGTAACGATTCAATAACATTTACCTACAGATACACAGTAAAAAAAATCGATGAAAAAAAGTAGGGCACAAGGCAAGTGTCGTAAATGTTTAACGCCCTTGGACTCGGCACAAACCGGTAACTTGGATATCGCGAATATTCATTACCGTCTCGGCCATAAGGGCACACGGGGCCAGTGCCCCCCTCCCCCCTCCCGATCTTCAGGGGGCCCCACAGAACCGACAATATCTCTCATATTATATATTCTCAAAAAATTAAATTATTAGGTACAGTTTTTGTTTCACAAGGATGAGTACTTTGTCATTTATGTGCATAGAAAGTGATATCCTTAAAAACAATGGCATCATGATGATCGGGTGAGTAGTTTTGGCATGAAAGCGTACAAAACATACAAACTCACATTCACATTTATAATATTAGTAGGGATTTGATGACCCACAATAAATTATCAGAGTAGAAAAATGTTAGACTAATTAGTTAGTAGAGCTATATAGTTTCTACCAGCTATTACCGTCAATTTAAGCTAAATTTTTATTTTCGCAATCAAAAAATCCAATGGTAATTCGCTTCAGCTTCGGCGGTAGGGCCCCTGAACTACGTATGTTGTGTTTTATTATAATGGCGTGTTACGAATTACAATAACGTGTTGAACAAAGGCGTTTATATTAATCGTAGTGCAAGGAAAACGAGAGATCTGTCGAACATGTGTCGGAGCACGTGTTTTTGTTGTGAGTTAACTTATTTGCATTTTGGTATTACTGTATTACCTTATTAAGTGTATAATAGTGCTCTTTTTTTTTGTTTTTTTTTGTGTTTATCTGCAATCAGTCCCAAACTATAAGCAGATTTGTTCTCTGTCATAATTGTCTTTTCTTAGGAGCTCCTCAGCAGGAGACTCCTCATCCTTCACCATCTGTCACCAATTATATCGTGGCGTTTCAGTTGTTTAGTGTAGGAGATGGTTGCCAACGCAGTAGCAAAATCATTTGGGTGATTTTCCAGCCGTGTTATATATTTATGCCCTATTAGTTTTAACTCCTCCCTAATTGTTATGTTTAGAGCTTCGTGGACCTCTGTGTTGGTATAATAGTGTTGAATACATTTTTTTATACCACTAAAGTCACAAGCAAGCATAGGCAACAAGGCCCGCATGGAAAGCAGTTACCGTAGCCTATGAACGCCTGTAACGCCAGGAGCATCACACGCGTGTTGCCACAGTATTAAGAATGTACGTTGCCGACCCTGTAAAAACCTGTTCACGCCCTTTTTGAAGATCCCCATGCTGGGCATAGTCTCCTGAGAAAACCTCGACGGACAGTTCATTCCACAGCTTGACAGTACGCTGGAGAAAACTTCTCTGGAACCGCACAGTATGCTACCACTTAGACTCCAATGTGTGAGGATCGATTCCCTGTCGATGGCGAGCGGTGCGACTGTAGACGGAGGCCGTGGGCATCATGTCTAACAACTCCCCTAAACACATTCTACAATCGGTAGATTTGATACGCAACGCCATGATAAGATACAAATATCTCCATAAAAACAACATTCGACAGTGGAAAAACTAAATAACTAAAACACCATGTAACCATAACATAAGTAACTTTCTATAAATGAATAATAAGGATATTTCATGAGGCGGTACTTTCCGGCACAAGGGCTGAAAATACTGCAAACGAACTTACAGTGCTTCTGACCATATGTTTTTCAATATAATTATGACACTTTGGGTGAAATTTTGGGATGTAAGTCATCAACATCTTTGAACCAAAGCCAACTTCACAGTTGTCACACTTGTCAGTCAGCAGGGTGCACGGCGTGCACCCTGCTGACTGACAAAGCTCTAGCGAAAAGAGAGGTAGGGAGCGTAATTGTAAGCTCCGACTGGGGAATGTACCTTCCTCCTCACAAAATGCCGCAGCCAAATAACAATTCCCTTGAGGGTTGTTGTGTTCCTGCGAGTGAGTGAGGTCACCAGAAAGGAAGGAGATGCTGCGTTGGCAGTGGGGGTGACGGCGGGCAAGGGATATTTTATGTTGCGACCGTTAATATGGCTACGGTAACCGCTTCACATCAGGCGGGCCGTATGCTTATCTGCCCGATTAATACTCAAAGCTGCCACCCAACGTAGTATAAAAAAGTATAAACAAGGATCGACGACGATATGAGAAAATTTGCAACCCCAATAATTCATAATTCATTTATTAGTTCATAAACATGGGTAATAATACATTGGTGTTAAATATGAATACAACAGCAGGAACAACCATGATTCGCCTTATTGGCATATGCATATGAATAAGATAAGACCACAGACCACAAATAAATCCATAAATATTTTTTGAAATTTATCGAACACGAATTTGTTCTAAAAAAAATAAACACCGAGTTAATACGTAAAAGGTAGATATGACGCCGATTAACAAATTATTATAATTATGAGCAAGCGTTATACATAGTTCAACGATAACTTAATATTGTTTATTATTGTATAAATTGTAATTGCTCCTTATCTATGTACAAATGGAGACTACGTTCGTGGCGGGCTCATACTTACTATGTTTCGCTCATTAAGTCCATTTCATCATTTTCCTTCATTTGATACCTGTGACATAGGAGTTAATCACTACATAGTATAAAACAAAGTCGCTTTCCCTGTCCCTATGTCCCTTTGTATGCTTAAATCTTTGAAACTACGCAACGGATTATGATGCGGTTTTTTTTAATAGATAGAGTGATTCAACTGGAAAGTTTATATGTATAATATATGCATAACATAGTAGAAAAACACTGATAATTTAGAGGTTTCTAATGTGATGTCGTAAATAAACACATTTTTTTGCTCTTTCATTGCAAACTCTGGCTGAACCCAACGAGATAGATCAAAATAATGTAGTACAGTATTGTTCACCTTAAAATGGTCTACAAAAAAGTTCGCGATGGTATATGTCTGTCTCTTAGTGGTAACACACAATAACCGTTATTTTATCCTTTGCTTTTTACAAGAAATAATGCCTTATTTACGAAGCGATTTTAAGCAATACAGAATTAATCCTTATCCAATTAAGTACCTTAAATACATTGCGCATTTAATATAGATCAATATGGCCCTTCACAGCATGTAATTTAAATGAATAGTTTAGAAGATATTACACATTTAAAATGCAGGGACATAACGGCTGTGGCGGTACCGGCCGCGGAGCCGGCGGCGTGTGCCTATAACTGGGGAAGGACTGGATAGGACAAAGCGCAAAGACCTTCTGTAGTACATTTAGTATCAGCATTGCACCCGTGCGAAGCCGGGGCGGGTCGCTAGTGTGGATATAAATTACTGTTTGATAACATCTTTGAACCAAAACCAACCTCACCTGCACGTTGTGCACCCTGCTTACTGACAAGCGAGGCTCTGGCGAAAAGCGAGGAAGGGCATAGCGTATTTATAAGTTTTATTTATTGTCCAGTCAAGAACCCGTGAAGCTTTACACGGTGGACTCTGAACCGTTATTATTACAATCGCTGAAGATGTAAGGCTCGTACTACAAGTGAAAAGCTTCATGAGCTCTAGACTTTACCTACAATTCATACTTTTCCATATCAACTTCTATTATTCTATTATAGTGACGATTTTCATTTATGGGGTGTAAGTGGTTCATCAACATCTTTGAACCAAAGCCAACTTCACTTGCACGCGGTGCAACCTAATGACTGACATACGAAGCTCTGGCGAAAAAAGAGTGAGCGTAATTGTAAGTTACCCGACTGGAAATGTAGCTCCACCACACAGAATATCGCAGCCAAATAACAATTCCCTTGAAGGTTGTTGTGTTCCTGCGGGTGAGTGAGGTCACGAGAAAGGAAGGAGATGCTGCGTTGGAGGCGGGGCTGGCGACGCGCGAGCGATATTCTATGTAGCGAGCGTTAATATGGCTACGGTAATCGCTTTACTTCAGGCGGGTCGTATGCTTGTCTGCTTCCCGACATAGTATTAAAAAAAATACGTGAATCGGACCCAGGCCGATACCGATACGTTCACAGTACAACGCGTGACGTATCCATGGGAGTAGTCGGGAAGAGAATGCCTTGTTTATTGTAGGTAGCATTAGCAGTATCAATATATTTCCCTGCTAGTTCCAATTTAATTGTTTCTATTGAATATGATTCTTGCTTACGTAAATAGATAAAACTGAATGGAGTTTGAACCTATTAGCTTGACCTAGTTGCTAGGACGTGGTAGTCATTGATAATATTGAAAAAATAAAAAAAAATGTATACCTATATATAAATAAAATTGTGAAGTATTTTTGGTTTGTCTGAGGTAGTATTTGCATAGGCTAATTCGACCTTTCTGAGATTTTAATTGGAAGGTGTAGGTATTCATACGTACATAAGATAAGGCTATATAACTATTATACTCGTATGTAGATTATATAAGGTATTTTTAGATTTCCATACATTTATCTACGTTATAAACGTTAGTAGTGAGAGTAGAGAGGTTTCATTTTCTTTATTTTAAAAAGTACATCATCATCATCATCATCATCAGGTCATTTAGTCTCCACTACAGGAGCACGACCCTCTCTCGTCCATCACAGACAGGAGGATTTGGCCTACACTCTCCACGCTGGCCAGACGGGTTGGGTAGGCCTGATCGATGTTTTATAATGTATTTCCATTAGTCGCCTTGTACGATATCCACGGGAAGAAACGTAGTGATGCTACTCTAGTCTGCCGGAAATCACACGGTCATTATTATAAAATATATGTATGTAGTAAAGTAACAAAAAAAACGTGCTAAGCGACTACACAGTTATGTTTAATTCTAAGTAGGATACTATGAGTATTAGATCGATAATGGTTAGAAATAAACATTACTGACGAGCTCGGTGGCGTAGCGGTCAATGACGCGGCTTCGACACCAACGCTCGTGGGTTCGATTCCCACACAGGACAAACATTTGAGTGCATGAACATGTCGGTTTGTCTTAGTTTGGGTGTTTTCTATGTATAATAAGTATGTATTTACAAAAAAAAGAAATGTATTTACGTATGTTTATCAGTTGTCTAGT
The DNA here is from genome assembly GCA_937001555.2 of Hypsopygia costalis. NCBI lineage: Eukaryota > Metazoa > Arthropoda > Insecta > Lepidoptera > Pyralidae > Hypsopygia > Hypsopygia costalis. Next base: position 20,145,818 of record OW443338.2, on the reverse strand, counting down.
ACCCATAACACAAGCTTCGCTTACTTTGGGGCTAGATGGCGCTGTGTAATTTATCTGACAATATTTATTTATTTATTATTTATTATTACTGTTAAGTAAATAGGATCGTTTCATCTTTCCTAGCGAACGCAGTTGTTCGAAATAACGTCCATGTTGTGAGAAACAGTGATGGATCGTATTTTCAATGTATGTACCTACGAGTACATATCTTAATTGCAGAGTAATTGACGCAATTACATGATATACACCGCAACTCTGTAACTCTTCTTGCCTGTATAATTTCTCAGCATATTATAGCATATACTTGTCTTTGAAAAAAAAAACGTTAGGAACGAATGTTTGGGAATATTTAAAATCAAAATTTTAAATCTCTCTAGTTTTAGATATGATGTTATTGATGTCATTTTCATTTACTCAAGTAGCATAAAGCTAAGTTGAAGTTTGATTTTCATAATCAAAAAATCCGATGGTAATCGCCTTCAGCTTCGGCGGTAGGGTCCCGGAACAGTGAAATCGGAATTCATAATAATTCAAATAGCCTATTAGCCTATTAGGCTATTTGACTAACATTTTTTTCGGTTGATCGGACGTCTCCATAATATAACCATAGGTGAAAGAATTACTTCGTTTGCACAAAAATCTCTCGAGATATGGTAATTTGAAAATCTCAATTTTTAGACTGCCCCAAAACGCTCCATACAAAAGACTACCGAATTATGACGTCACATGTTTGTATTTTGTACGCATCAAATCAGAAATTTGTACGACAGCTATGGGGCCGTCCATTAATCACGTGAGGTTTATTTTTGCATTTTTAACATCCCCCCACCCCCTTGGTGATACTTGGTGAGGTGTGAGGCTAACCCCCCCCCCCCCCCCCCCACCCCTGAAATCACGTGTATTTTTGTATTTACAAAGAATCTTAAAATTTTCAGAATATTAATAAGGATTTTTGTTACACCACTAAGGTGACAAACAAGCGGTCCGCCTGATGGAAAGCAAAAAAATAAATACACGTGATATCTTACTACACCCCCCCTCCCCCCTTGTGATGTTTCGTGATTTTTGTCGAACCCCCTCCCCCCTCTTTTGAGCCTCACGTGATTAATGGACGGCCCCTATGTTAAATATTATGTTTATGTAATTAGTATCATAATAAAAATTATAGCATTTTTTATTGCTTCTCCAATGGGAATATTATTTTTTAATAATTTCATACTTTTAAAATGGACTTTCCCGCCAAACTTTGATGGACGCTAAAAAAAGTCTGACTAAAGATAACAGAATGAAAGTTTGCAGATCTTTATACTAGTTTTGTGTATTTTACGATATTGTTAAATGATTTATACAATTTTTAAACATTGGAAAATAGCCTATTATATCTAACTTAGCCGGGTGGATAAGTTTGATATTATTTGAATATCTAACTTATCCACCCGGATAAGTTAGATATTATCACACGATACGCGTTTACCGAATGTCTACATTAGGGTGGCCGTATTCTAGACGTGACTGAAAAGTTATTGGTATTGTGTAAATACCTTTTTTGGGATGTATGTGGCTCAACACTATCTTTGAGCCAAAGCCAATGCGTGCTACATACAGCCTGTTGGATAACTAAAGCTCTGGTTAAAGAGAGGTAAGACAGGCCCGCAGGTCGAATGGCTAGAAATGGATACTTTGACTCCGAGGTCGCGGGTTCGATCCCCGCACAAGGCAAACATTTGTGTGCATGAACATGTCTGTTTGTCTTGGTCTGGATGTTGTCTATGTATTATAAGTATGTATTTACAAAAAAAATGTATTTAACTACATATATATCAGTTGTCTAGTACCCATAACACAAGCTTTGCACTTAATTTGGGACTAGATGGCGCTGTGTAAATAGTCCAGAAATATTTATTTATTTATTATTTATTTATAATTATAAGCTACCTGACTGAGGAATTACCTCCACCTTACAGAAGACCGCAGCCAAATAATAATTGAGGGTTGTTGTCTTCCTACTAGTAAGTGAGGTCACCAGAAAGGAAGGACTTGCTGCATTGGCAACAACTCCTTTATTTCATTATTTCATGTAGCAACTTGCGAGCGGTGACCGCTTCACATCAGGCGAGCCGTACGCTTATCTGCCACCCGACGTTGTAGAAACCCAATATACATATATACTGGCGTCTGAAATACAGGCTTTGCTTAGTTTAGACGTCAGTATTGTAAGTATAGTCGTCAAGACGTCAGTAATGTAAGTGTAAAAGTAAACCATGAAACTACTGTATTTTGTGTGTATTGTGAATTATTTAATTTTTTAATAAAATTATTATATCTCCAGGCCGTAGCTTGAGTCGAACTGCGCGTGAGGGGTCTGCGTTTGTACACTAATCGCATCCTCTGACGTCTATTGGGTTATCGCGGGGTCGCCGGTCGGGTGGACCACGGAAACCTAGCTTCGTTCATATGGGTCATACAGTGCAATGTAAAGAGGTGGCCTGTTAGATACTCCGTTGTACCTACTACTTGTAAAACATGTAAATAATAAGCTTGACAGTCTTTTAAACAATAAATACATATAAACATTCCTGGACAAATTACACAGCGCCATCTAGTCGCTAACAAAGCAAAGCTTGTACCTGCTATGGGTACTAGATAACTGATAAAAGTACTTAGATGTATTTTTATTATTTAAATACATACATATTATTCATAGAAAACATGCACACAAATGTTTGTCTTGTGCGGGGATCGAACCCGCGACATCAGAGTTAAAGTAGCAATTGCTAACCATTCGACTACCGGGCTCGTCAATTGTTAAAAAAAGTTCAAAATGCCTTGTAATCGAATTGGGTATATTTTTTTTATGAAAATAACAATAATGACGAGCATACGGCCCTCCTGATGTGAAGCGGTTTGGCAACATAAAATATTGCTCGTGCCATCGCAGCCGCTGCCAGCGCAGCAACTCCTTCTATTCTGGTGACCTCACTCAGTCGCAGGAATCCTCAAGGGAATTGTTATTTGGCTGTGGTATTCTATGAGGTGGTTGTACTTCCCCAATCGGGAAGCTTACAAATACGCTGTACCCTACCTCTCTTGTAGAGCATCTTTTGGCAGAGAGCATCTCATGCAGGTGAGATTTGCTTTGGCTCTGTAGATCATGGTGAGATACTTATACCCTAAATTGTATTCTAAATTACATATGTAATATCGCAATGCGAGCTCGTTAATGTGGTCCGTCAATCAATCACATAAGTATTTATTCTAGCAAAAAAAACTATAAAACACTTTAAACTCTGTTCCAGGAACCAAACAGATCCTCCACAGCGTGCATGGGCGGTTCCGACCACGCCAGCTGATAGCCATCATGGGGCCGTCAGGTGCCGGAAAGTCCACCTTGCTTGACGTTCTGTCAGGGTATCGCATCAGCGGCGTCGGCGGAGCTGTCTTCATTAACGGCAGAGGCAGGCTTATGAGTAAGTTAACTTAAGTTAAAGTGTTGAAGAGATGTATTAGACGCAATGCTTAGGGCTCCGGGAGCAAACTAAATATTTTTTTTAAATATTCTTGGACAAATTACGCATGGCAGGCATACGGTAAACAAAGCTTGTACTATGGGTACTACATATCTGACATAATTCTATGATAATACTTAAATTCATTTTTTAATACATACATAATACATAGTAAACACCCAGACCAAGACAAACAGGCATGTTCATGCACACTAATGTTTGTCTTGTGTGGGGCTAGTAGTGTACAATTGGGGGTTCAAAAACAATAAATCGTTTTTGAACCCTCCAATTGTAACCCTCAAATTCAAAAACTTTTTCTCTTTAGTCTCAAAACACATTATACAGAACAAAGAGTGATTGGAATGTGTTCCCTTAAATGTCAAAACTTACCTAGGTCTGAAGCGATGCACTTAACACACACGTCACTTCTTTCACCGAAAAATACACTTACATGTTCTCTAATAAATAACGTAATGTTTTTGAAACCCATATGTCTATGCTAAGAAACGTCTCGCTATTCAGCCTGATTGGTCATATCGGTGACATACATCGCAGCTGGTAGTGTTTAGAAAGGATTTCCCCATTTCTGACTAGGCCGTTTGCTCACACTGTTGACTAAGAACGGTTATGGTATGCACATCTTAGCTATTAGTGTCTAGTAGAAATGGTTCCATCACTGATCTAACCCGTTTGGTCACACTGATGACTGAGATGCAGCTATTGATATCCGAAAGCGATAATTTCCGTCGCAAAGTCATTGGGATTAAAACCAGTATCACAAAATTAATCTACCTGCTCACGCCGCGAACTATTGAATCGGTCTGACCATATATCGCGTGGTCTGGTTATGACAAATTTACTTAAACACTTTAGTTACAAACATTATACGATAAATTCACATTACGTGCTTAAGACACAAAGACTATTATTGTGTAACCAACATTTCAAGCAATGAAATGATAATTTTGCTTTTGTCGTAGCAGTACCAACTTACATAATGCGCTTTCTTTAATATAAAATAAATTCAAAGTGCTTACAACATAAAGTCTATTTTCGTATATTAAACGTTTTATACAACGCAATGTTATTTTGCATATTTGTGTCCATTCAGCTTATCATATAGAATGTTGCAAGACCGTGAATCAATCGTGAGAAAATTATTATAAGGTCAAGTTCGTATGAAACAAGAATTTTGCTGTGGGTTTACTTACCATTTTTTTTTATTTATTTTTTTATTTTTTATAATAAGTTAAGTTTATAAATATAGTGTAATATTATTATTAAATAATGTACTTTAAACAAAACATTGTGTTATTTTATGCTACGTTTGGTGGCAAACAAGTATACGGCCCGCCTTATGTGAAGCAGTTACTATATCCATATAAACGTAAATTAAAGCAATAAACAATACATATAGTACATTAACCAACATCGTGCTTTTTACACTGCATCCGGTGGCAAACAAACATACAGCCCGCCTGATGCAAAGCAGTTACCACATATAGAATAAATATAAATAAATATTCTTGTAGGCCAAATCCTCCTTCTGCATGGGACGGACGAGAGAGGGTCGTGCTCCTGTAGTGGAGACTAAAATGACCTGATGATGATGATGATGATGATTCCTGAACAAATCACACACTGTCATCTAGTCCTAAACTAAGCAAAGCTTGTCCTATGGATACTAGATAACTGATACTATACTTAAATACTTTTTTTTTTTTTTTTTTTTTTTTTGTAAATACATACATATAATACATAGTAAACACCCAGACCAAGACAAACAGACATGTTCATGCATACAAATATTTGTCTTGTGCTGGAATCAAACCCTCATCCTCTGAGTCAAAGTGGTCATTGCTAACCGACCGACATTCGACCAGTCGACCACCCAGATCGTCAAAGAAGAATAATGCAATGAATCCAATCGTGGGAAAATTATGATAAGGTCAAGTTCGTATGAAACAAGAGTTATGCTGTGGGTTTACTTACCTATTTTATTTTTATTTTTTATATATATATATATATATATATATATATATATATATTTTTTAGTTTATTTTATTATATAGCGTAATATTATTATTATATAATGTACTTTAAACAAAAACATGGTGATTTTATGCTATGTTGGGTGGCAAACAAGCATACGGTCCGCCTTATGTGAAGCAGTTACCATATCCATATAAACGTAAATTAAAGCAATAAATAATACATATAGTACATTAAATAACATCGTATTACTGCGTCCGACGTCAAACAAACATACGGCTTGCCTGATGTAAAGCAGTTACCACATATAGAATGAATATTCCTGTTGGCTGAATCCTCCTTCTCCCTGGGACGGACGAGAGAGGGTCGTGCTCCTATAGTGGAGACCAAAATGACCTGATGATGATGATGATGATGATGATGATGATGATTATGATGATGATGATTCCTGGACAAATCACACACTGCCATCTAGTCCCAAACTAAGCAAAGCTTGTTCTATGGTTACTAGATAACTGATACTATACTTAAAAACATTTTTTTTTTTTTTTTTTTTTTTTCTAAATACATACATATAATACATAGTAAACACCCAAACCAAGACAAACAGACATGTTCATGCATACAAATATTTGTCTTGTGCGGGAATCGAACCTGCAACCTCTGAGTCAAAGTGGCCATTGCCAACCACTCGACCACCCAGCTCGTCAAAGAAGACCTTCCGGACCGCGAATGATGCAATGAATCATCGTGGGAAAATTATTATAAGGTCAAGTTCGTATGAAACAAGAGTTGTGCTGTGGGTTTACTTACCAATTTTTTTTTTTATATATTTTTTTTTTTTAGTTAAAATATTATATAGCGTAATATTATTATTATATAATGTACTTTAAACAAAAAGATGGTGTTTATTATGCTATGTTGGGTGGCAAACAAGCATACGGTCAGCCTTATGTGAAGCAGTTACCGTATCCATATAAACGTAAATTAAAGCAATAAACAATACAAATAGTACATTAAACAACATTGTGTTTTTGGCGGCAAACAAGTATATGATCCGCCTTATGTGAAGCAGTTACCATATCCATACAAACGTAAATTAAAGCAATAAACAATACATATAGGACATTAAACAACATTGTGTTTTTTACACTGCGTCAGGCGGAAAACAAACATACGGCTCGCCTGATGTAAAACACCACATAAACGCTCGCAATGTGATATGTTTTAAAATTGCTGCCAACAACTGATCAAAGTCACTGTTTCTGGTAACCTCACTCACTCGCGGGAACACAACATCAAGGGAATTGTTATTTTGTTATTTGGCTGCGGTATTCTGTGAGGTGGAGGTACATTCCCCACAATTATGCTCCCTACCTCTCTTGTCGCCAGACCCAGAACTTCGTTGGTCAGTCAACAAGGTGTACCGCGTACAATTAAAGTTGGTTTAGGTTCAAAGATGTTGATGAACCACTTACACCCCACAATTATTAACAATAAGGTTCTATTCATTTAAAATTATAATACATTCGATGTATTTTAATTACATTGTATTAAGGCAAATGAAAATTAAGTTCACGATGTACCCAGCAATAGGCAACAGTGTGTACGGTACCTTAATTGCACAAGGTTAGGTAACTTAATGGTATCAAGTTAAATATATCAAAGGATTGCTGACAATATGAAACTTTGTTTTTCCAATAAAATGTTGTAATAATTTAATATTGATGACGTTTCGTTAAAATAGTGGTTCTAAACCGTTGGATATTGAAAACATATTTTCTTCAATACATTAGTAAATAAACCATGTGGTTTACAATACCTGATTAATATTTCGAATCAGCAAAAAATCAGTATTTATACTGCTTGACAATCAAACCTGGTTACATCAGTTTCGGACTACACCAGACCTCACCTACCCAGACAACTCTCTTTGTGAGACCACTCTGCCGGACCGGAAGCCAAGCCAGCCGTGCTAGCCAGCATCCGCTAGCTGTCGCCGCCAGCCGCCCATAGCCAGCCACTGAATCTGCCCAGCTGCCTCCAGCCAGCTACTGAAGCGGACTAGCTGCCCACAGCCAGCACTGCCAGTTATTGACTACGAGCTTCAGGCTACTAGCATCACGAGAATCAACTGTGTTTCAATCATGTTCGTAAGTTTACATACTAATAAATAATTTTAATAAAGCACGCAGGTGACAATCGAGCATACGATCCGCCTGATTTAAAGTGGGTACCGCATTATATGAATGTTCGCAATATAAAAAGCAGGTTTGCATATTTCCACCTCTGCTATAAACGGAGCAGTGCTTTGAAACTTACTGGTTACCTTACTCACTCGCCCGACACAGCAACCTTCATTGGCGGCTATTCGGATACGTCTTACTGTAAGGTATTTCGTCAATCATGTTGTGACAATTATTGCATGTTGCAACAATTATTGCTGAGCTCTCCTTCATCATAACCATCATCATCATGTTATTATTTACAGGTCTGAGTCAGAGTATTCGGAGATCCAGCAGAATAAGCGCCTGTCTAAAGCCGAGAAGAAACAGCTCCTGGAGCAGTTTGATTCCGACGTTGAAGAAGCTGTTACTTCTAGGAAAGGGTAAGCATTCATTAATGATCCCTCTCGTACCCATGGCGTTAGCATGACTAGCGCTCGTTCATAAACTTAGTGAAAAACTTTTGGTGAATGTTGCTACTTCCATTTTTTAGTGCAAAAAAAAAAAAAAAAAAAAAAAAAAGTTGTAAACAAGCCTGCGGTTCACCCGATTGTAAGCGATTACCTACCACCAATATGTTGTATATGTACATATATACACAGACCTGTTAATTTATTTCTTTCACGCTATTAATATTAACTAATAGTCGTTACAGAACAACCCTATGAACCATTCATTCTGCGCAATTTCTTATGCACACCCGTAACCACACGGGATGTTACCCGCATAAAATCTTATGCGCACCCGTAACCACACGTGACGTTATACAGGTTAATAATAATGTTAAGCGGTTACCGTAACCTATTGACGTAGTATATAATAGTATATAATTAAAGACCTAACTCGCTGACAGAAACACAAGATCTCGAAGGAATTATTATTTATTCGCTATTGAATGTAAGCGAGTAAGGGTGAGACAGGCTTCGCTTGCGGCAGAGTCACATAAGTCGTTCGGCTGGTGTATTTAGGATACAAGGATACAAATATATTTTGAGCCACTTACACCACGATATGTTGGTTTAACGACTTAGCTAAACTCATGTCTAATAAAATATACTATTCTTTTCAGGCCTAAGAATAAGGACAATAAGGTCAAACGAAAGCTAGCGACGTCGAAAGCGCAGGCGTCGAAGAAAAGTAGACCGACGGTGTCTAAAGCAGGGGGAGCCGGCTGGCAGCTCTCCGACAGCGAGGAGGAGGAGACGAACCCTAAACGCGCTCCAGCTCTGCAGTCCGTATTGTCAAGACGTGTTGCTAACGGAGTGCTACGTCGCACCGCCAGTTTAAAGGGCGATGTATTTGTTGAATTAAAAATCTATAATGTCCGTGACATTATTAATATAGAACCGAAAGACCGCTGGGAACGAGCGGTCGTTTCCCTTAAGTATCAGGGTGAGGCAGACTCCCCAGAACTAGCACCGTTGAAAACTGTATTAACAGAGTGCCGTAGCCAGTTCACTGGTGAAGGCACTTTCTTTGCTAATAAGAAATTGTAAGAGCGTTATTGCTGGTTAGCACATCTGGCTTGGCTTCCGGTCCGGTAGAGTAGTCTCATTAAACAACTAGCCTATGAACGAGCGCTAAGCGCGTCATTAAATTTTTAATATAATGTAATAATTTATATTCAATTAATTTAATAATAAAATAAAAGCGAGTTATTAAATTTTTTATATAATGAGATAATTTATATTTAAATAATTTAATAATAAAATAAATGTAGATCAGAACTTTTTTCACTATTTTACTGCACTATTTTAGTCCCTATTAGTACTAAGAAGTTACAATATCACGAACATAATAAATATTGAACCAAAATACCGTTGGGTAGCAGCAGTCGTTTCGTGAAATATCAGGACGATACTTATTATGTTATTTTTTAATAGTTACCGCTTATAATTTGCAGTTTGATTTATTGTCCTTACAGAGGGTAGACTGTGGTATCCTTATTATATTTTGTTATTCTCTATTTCTATGATTATTGACAATGTCAAAACGAACAGTTTATTGTACAGTTTGCGATATATCTGTTAAAAGTAACGCTTTTTCATCGCATTTACGGACTAGAATACATAAAAATAATAATGTTATTGAAGTGAGTAATGGCATTGATAAAATAAGTAGTGCATTCCGAAATCGCATAGCATCATACAGAGTCCGTAAAGTAGGAACGTCGGAGAATAATAACGATAGTGTAGATCCACCAAGCAAATTTCTGCATGAATTAAGCACACGCGTACGGCAATTGCTTACTGCAAGGCAATTAACTTATCAGTCTATTAAAGCTAACTTTGAACTTTACGCAGAGTTTACGTTACCGAAAAATGATACAAGTGCAGTTAAATCGTTTGCTACTGAGAATATAATTCTCCATCAAAATTACGATTTCAATGAAATATTTTCAAGAGTGATTGACAGTATTACATCAAAGATCGATGAATTTCAGGAAAGAGACAGTGGTTGGGCTTTTTTACGTAACTTATACTTGGAAGTCAATATCAATAAGTATAATCCTATTAAAGCCGCTCAATTTATAGAATTGCCTAAATGGATTAAATCGAAACGCGCATGCATAAATATACAAAATAATGACTTGTACTGTTTTTTATGGAGTATAGTCGCAGCTTTATTTCCAGCTAAAAATAATTCTCATCGGGTTTCCTCATATCCGCACTTTGAAAATATACTTAATACTCAGGGTATGTCATTTCCGGTCGGATTTTCTGACATTAAAATCTTCGAAAAAAATAATAACGATGTAAGTGTTAATGTATACGGTCTTGCAAACAAGCCTAATATTGTTGGACCCCTGTACAAAACAAAACATAGAAAAAAACACCATATTAATTTATTGCTAATAGAAAAAAACGGAAGGAAACATTACTGTCTAATAAAAACAATGAGCAGATTGCTTAGAAGCCAGCTAACAAAGCATAATGAAAAAATATATTTTTGTGATGAGTGTATGATTTTTTTCCACAAAATAGACAAATTAACCTCTCATATTTGCAGCGGCATTAGAACCATGCTACCTCATCCAGGTGCTGTAATTCAATTTAAGCATTATGAAAGAATGCAAGATATGCCTTTCGTAATCTATGCTGATTTCGAGTCTTTATTACAACCAATATCGGATAATACCAGAATTAATTCAAATTACACAACTGCTTTACAAAAACATTTACCTGCAGCATTCGGTTATTATATTGTATGTTCGTATGATAGATCTCTCAACAAATATGTGTCATATCGTGGCCAAGACTGTGTTCAAAAATTCATCGAATATCTACACGCAGACGTGATTAAAATACATAAAATTTTGAATAAATCTGTTCCAATGTTACCGTTAACAAGCGATGAGCAGAAAAAATTCTATGAGTCGAAAATTTGTTACCTATGTGAGGAATTGTTACTAGATGATAAAGTAAGGGACCACTCACATTTAACTGGCTTATACCGCGGTGTTACTCATAGTTTTTGTAACATACAATTTCGTTTACCAAAGTTTGTTCCCATATTTTTTCATAATTTATCAGGGTATGACACGCATTTGTTTATTCGTCAGTTAGGAGAAACGTCAGGTAAAATAAAAGTTATAGCAAAAAATAAGGAAAACTATGTATCATTTACAAAATTTTTTAATGTAGGTCGTCAAAAATACATGCCTGTCCGATTTGTTGACTCATTCAAATTTTTATCTACTAGCTTGGAAAAATTGGTAGGAAATTTAAATAAAAATGACTTTGTCCATTTATCTTACTTTTACCCGCAAAGAGAGCACTTTGATCTATTAACCCGCAAAGGCGTATATCCTTATGAATACATGACGAATTGGAATTGTTACGAGGAAGATAAGTTACCGGCGAGGCATAGTTTCTATAGTACTATAAACGATGATATGATCTCTAAATCCGAGTATTCTCATGCAAAATGCATCTGGAAAACATTTCTCTTAAATAACTTAGGAGAATATACAGATCTTTATCTCAAAACAGATGTTCTCTTACTAGCAGATATTTTTGAAAACTTCCGTCAAACATGTAAAATTAATTATAAATTAGATCCAGCATTTTATTTAACAGCTCCTAGCCTAAGCTTTGATGCAATGTTACTTAAAACAAAAGTGCGACTGCAACTTATAGAGGACTTGGAAATGATACGTATGATTCAAAGCGGTATTCGCGGTGGGGTATGTCTATGCTCTACTAGATACTCAAAGGCAAATAATAAGTACCTACCGAGTTATAATTCATCCGTCCCTGATAATCATTTGTTATATATCGATTGTAATAACTTATATGGTTATGCAATGTGTTCATATCTACCGCATTCGCATTTTGAGTTAATCACTGAAAGAGAAATCAGTAACCTGAATATTCTTAATATACCCAATGATGCAGAATACGGCTATATTTTGGAAGTGGATTTAATCTATCCGGAAAATTTACATGACTTGCATAACGACCTACCGTTTTGTCCTCAAAAATTTACACCGCCAGGGTCTAAAAATTCTAAATTAATTCCAAATTTATATGACAAATACAGGTATGTGATTCATTATGTGCATTTAAAAACATGTTTACGACATGGTTTACAATTAAAAAAAGTTCACAGGGTTATAAAATTCAAACAACATCCATATTTAAAGAAATACATAGACTTAAACACAGAATTACGTCAAAAAGCTAAATCCCCGTTTGAACAGGACTTCTTCAAATTATTGAACAATAGCATTTTTGGTAAAACATTAGAAAACACTGAAAATAGGTTGAATATTCATTTAGTGAACCAATGGAATGATACTAGAAACAAAACTAATAAAAAATACACTGCAGAAGGGTTAATATCAAGATTAAATTATCACAGTTCTACTGTTTTTACAGAAAATTTTGTTGCAGTTCAAATGAAAACAGAATCAGTAATTTTAGATAAACCGATCTACATAGGGTTTACTGTTCTTGAAATAGCTAAAAATCATATGTATGATTTTCATTACTCCGTTATGAAACCTTTCTATGGACCTGGTTTAAAACTGTGCTATACAGACACAGATAGTTTGTTGTACGCCATAGAGACACCAGATATATACGAAGATATAAAATTAAACCTTCAATCTTATTTCGATACAAGCAATTATGTGGAAAATAATAATTATAATATTGTATGTCGAAACAAAAAGATTCCTGGGCTATTTAAAGATGAACTAGGAGGACAAGTTATAAGTGAATTTGTAGGGCTAAGATCTAAGCTATATTGTGTGAAAACTCAAGATAATGAGTTAAAAAAAGCAAAGGGAGTAAAGACAGCTGTAATTAAAAACATTAGTTTTAAAGATTATGAAAAAGTATTGTTGCGAAATAATTTGTTACGAAAAATAAATATAGTATTTCGTTCTCTAAAACATGAAATATTTACTCAAGCTGTAAATAAAGTTGCTCTATCGTCTAATGATGATAAACGTATTGTACTAAAAGATAATATATCTACGATGTCATGGGGTCATAAATCATGTTTGTATTAACAATTTTATAAATTATAAGTAAGTATAATATAACGCAAAAATTTTTCATTTTCATTATGAACATAAAAATGGATATGGTTTGTGTGTCAATTATGAGAAAAACTTGTGAGAAGTTGTAATTAAGTAATTTAGAAATTGCGTCATATGTCATATGTCGCTAATATATTAACATATTTTTGTATTACAATAAGTGTGTAATTAAGAAATATTATAATTGTACCATAGTTTTGTAAGGAGATTTAGTAATAGAAGTTGTTAATAGTAACTGTTACGCACCCTGTAAATTTAGTTTTTTCTTTAATAAAGGTATTATATAGCAAAAACCTTGTATAATTTTCAGTTCACAAAACCATCATTTTCAGAATAATCCTGATATTTAAACAGATTTAGTACAAAACATTTCTCATGGTATAATATACCTATGGTTTTAATATATGTACTACAGGCATAATACGACGAAAAACAAGTTCATACTTGTTTATAATACCAGTAATTGATACCCGATAGCTATAAGCAGAATGTCAACATGTTTATACCTGTTTTGTTATATGATTTGCAATGCAGCAAACTCAATATTATTAATTTTATACACATGGGCATTACGACGTTGATAGTCGACGTGATACATCGTCTACAGAGCCCTTTAAATAACTGTGCATCGTTTTTATGTAAGTATATTTTTATTAGGTATGATTTATTTTACTTATGTACTTAATCTTTTTTTGTTAACTTGTGTTGATGATGTTTTCTATTGTTACAGAAAATGATTGACAACACTGAAACCGGATTCGATTTCAGCCAATGTGGACAAGATCCGATGGCTTTTGATGATGCCTTTGAACAAATGTGTAACAATAGAGTCGTTCCAGCGACAGTAGCTGCACTATCGCGTTCAAATAAATCAAGGCGTCCCAGAGCAAGGAACAATAAACAGCCGTTGAATGTTGATAATGAAAAGAAAGCAAAGTTCTACGGGACATCTTACGTAATAAATAAGGAAACTCGAAGAGGTCTTAAAATGATAAAAATAAAAATAATCGATTTGTGTGAATCTCAAACACTGGACGGTGAAGGTGACGAAGATAATGAAGTGTTAAGTGCTCAATACATTGTTAAAGATACCATTGATGAAATTATGGACGAAAGCGAAAATTTAATACGAAAAATATCTAAAAAACTATGTAATAATAATAATATTTTTTATTGAATTATTATTTATATTATTATCGTTATGAATAATTTTATGTCATTAGCAATAATTAATAAAATGCTTAGTTGTCTATAATTTACTTTGAGTGACAATAATTGTTAAAATGCCCTTCTGGTGCAAGCTTTGGTAGATAATGTAATGTAACAATCACTGTAATAGAATAAAATAAGAAATAAGTATAGTAGATATATGTAAATAATACAAAATACATGCAGTTTGTTTAATAAATAGTTGTACTGAAAAATAAAAGACTTATTTGATTATATTGCTATTTCATTTATTCAACAATATAGCTTAAGTATTATTATAACATTAGAGAAAATATACAAACTAACATAGAACATAACACACACAGAGGCACAATTATGCATTTATAATTTTTATTATTACAAAGAACATATTTTTATTACACATTCATTAAGAAATAAAAAATAACATTAAACTTTCGTAAACCACTCTATATTAACAAAAAATATTAGGAATATAGGATAGGTTGATATCTAGTTATGCCTCTGGATACCACATTAACTATTTTATAAGGTAATACAGTTACTCAAATACCACTTTTTTATACATAAAACGTTTTTGAGTGCACAAAAATTCTTATGAATTAAACAATTAAAATCAATTGTATTTTTACAGTACATTTCGTATAACGTGAAAAAATTAGGACAGCCTTTATCTTCAATGTTTATCAAAACACAATCTTCGCATAATTCTCGTATCCACTTCTGTTTTTCAAGGCCCTTCATTATAATCAACTTCTTTTTTAAAAGCGGGGTAATCAGCCTGTGAAATTCTTCAAAATCTACGTATCCTTGGGACCAAGTGATACCTCTCTTATTTTCAATCCACCTCACGGTCTTTTTTTCTTCTGGAGATAGCTTTGTATAATTATATGGTGGTTTTATTAGAAAAACTTGAGTGAAGTTCTCTGTAGCCAATGCTAATTCTTTTATTATAAACTGATTATAACGATCTTTAAAGCCTTGAACGTCTACAAAGACTGTCATGATAGTTTGCGCACAATATTACTTAAAGGTTTATATTCAACTAAACAATCATTTAAAATTAGACAATACGCAGAAGTATGATCTGGTATCTCTGCAGCACATTCTATTTCCATGCGAATGTTTACGACAGGACCTGATTTTATATTATCGTTTTGTCTAGAGCAGTCAATGACAAAAAAAGGTGCTATTTCTTTGAACTCTGTAGCAGTCAACAGGCATCCTCTACGACCGTAATAAGACTGCTGAAAGTTCACGAATTGTTCATATATTAATGCAAAGTCGTTATTTACAAACTTTGTGTTGTAATTTTCGTACGGATAATACGTGGAGTTTAAATAAACCTTAACGTCGCGTAGGTCGCAGTGATCGAATTTAGAGACATCTTTTAAAGCCTTATTTTTACGATTAGTTTGCAATGCTAAAATAACGTATCTCGGTTTTTCAATCTGTGACGAAGTCTTTATTGACCAAGTATGTTTAGTAGTTTTTGGCAACATCGGATATTCATATAAATCCCAATTTCTAAATGCCATTTGGATAGATCTGTCTTTTTCGAGAATTTTAAGCAAGTTAATTTTTTCCTTGTCAGATACTTTAACATGAGGCATGCGCCAACTCATTTTACCTATTTCAATATTTACCACTTCACCCGTATTAAGTATAACGGAATTAAGATCTGTGTTACTTCTCAACAAAACAAGTTCATGTTTACAATTAACTATTACTTTTCTATAATCTTCTGCAAATCCTAAAATATTACTAAGAGGAATAGAGACGCTAATCCATCCGCCGTGGTTATCCTTGTGTCCGTGTATATCCCATCCCCAAGTTTTAGACATCTTAGCATCAATTTCATTCATTGATATGAACGATTTCATTGTAGTTGTTATCCCAGCATTTTTTACTTTATCTATTTCAATACCATTCAACTCATAACGGATATCTTGGAAAAGAAATAGAAAAGGATTGTTTGATAAATAAATAAGTGGTATCCTTTCCTTAGTATCGCCTTTAGTCACACTAACATGAGCTTCGATGTACAAGTAACTGGCACAGGGAAGTAAATATAGGTCTTGTTGATTTATAGGTATCCGAATTTCATCATTTCTATTGAAACTCGTAACATACGGTTTATATGAATGAATTTCAATACCCTCTACAGAGTTGTCATAAGAGGGTGAATTGGCTATGTTTAAAATGTTCATTTTAATAGTCCAATAGATTTTAAAAAGTTTTTATTTGCTACAGATAATTTGTTTCGTTTCCAACGAGGATGTATTGCCTTCTGAATAGCTCGATTAACACTAACCTTCTGGTTAAGCGGTGATTTGTTTATATTATGGTTTATCATATTATCTTTTTAATATGAAAATACAACTGAATTTCTTCCCCGCGAAAGTCAATCGGTGTATTGTGTATATCCAATATCCTTATATTTATTGTACTGATTGTGTTCCTGTTCACTGGGAAATAAATCGTGTTTTTAGGTATTTCTATTATTCTGTAACCTGGAGGCACATTCGGTGAAAATTCATAAATGATATGACTAGGTTTTCCGTTTATGTAGGAGCCACTAATAATATCACATTCAATTCTCACCACGGTTGTTGACAAAATGTTAACTGGAAGAAGCGACTCGTGTAATATATTACGTTTTAGGTATACATTGCCATAACCCAATAAAACTCCAATAGAATTTTCCTTCTCAAAATGAATATCTTTAGTGCAGAATATTGTGGTTCTAAGAGTGTTGTTATTACAATATAATTTTAAAATGCATCCTTTTATTTTAGATTGTAAAAAATCACAAATGTCTTGAAGCTCATAAGCTCCTACTGGAATTTCAATAACGTTGTTAGAATCGTAATAAAATTTATTATTATGTCTTGTAATATTGGGTATAGAATTAAACGTAGAGAAATGCAACAGTGCACATTCATAGTCACCATCGAGATCTAATGTAGGAGAATGGTTTGTTGATAATACTGAGCTGTTACCAGTTATAGACAGCGTGAAAGACATGATGTAAATGACTAAATCAACGAGTTTTAAGACTATTATAAATAACTATTCCAAAAGTTAAGCAAAAATTCTAAACATAAATGACCACAATTCACAGAATCGAATTCCTGGAAGCGAGTATAATTATAGGAAATACTGCAGCCATGTAAATATTTTATTAATTCTTTAGGTGGTTTCAGATCCCCGAAGCTGTCAAAATATTCACAATCATTCCATAGTTTTGCATAGGCTACCCAATGAGTTCCATTATTTTCATGGCTGTCTAAATTAATAACACCACACTCCAAAGGTTTAGGTTTAAAAGGCAATCTATCTCTCATATAAACTCCTCGGAAGTAGGGTATACTTTTAGAATACTTCATAATATCGATATTAGTAAGAGCACGTAAGGGTAGCCTATTAATTAGTTTTTTGAAGATCTTACAAGTAATCCATTGCCTTTTTTATATGGTTTAATGTAAAGACCTTTCCCTATCGCAATAGCCTCCATGGTTTTGTTATGACGTTCAGATTCTCGCAAATTTTGTTGCGCTGTTTTATATTCATTTATTGTTTTTGCAACACCCGCTGCTCCTCCAGCTAATGCACCTAATGCTGAAAGGCCAGCAAAAATCGGTATCAATGGTAAAACTCCGCCTGTCTTAGGAATTGGTATTATCCTAGGCAAACGAACGTGGCATTTTTTAGGAATCATTTTTTTAGCAACCTTATATGCATGTTTTATGAGCGATGTATTATCTTTACATTTATTTTTTTTCATATGTTTTTTTATCTTCGATATCACGGTTTGGAACTTTTTAATCCCTGATCCGGTCTTTAATTTAGCTTTCATAACTTTACTGACCAACCAGGAAGCCAGCTTTTCTCCTTTGCCTGCGTCTCTTGAATGTAATCGTTTCTTAGCCATTTTAAACAATTGCAAATCCGCGTTATGACGATCCGATATGTTGGTGAAGTTTGAGTAAGCGATATCGTGATATTTGCAGGCTTCGTCCAATTGATTGACTCCCTTATCACCTCTCAATAATCTTTCTTTTAATTTCGTGCCCGGACCACAATAATTATATCCAGGTAGGTGTAGCTCGAACGGTAGATTATTTATTAAACTATTAACAAGTCCTCCTCCATGCATTTCTCGAAATATAATGATTAGAATGTACAGTAATAAGTATTTATATTATTGCACCAGTGATGTATTGTTTACCCAACTATTTTCACGATCATGCAGTCCTAACCATTTTACGAAAAGTTTATTTCTTTTTTTTTTTATAACCTTTTCTATCAAGTATACATTAGGATAATCGGTTTTTTGCAACTCTTCTTGGTAAAATGAACCTAGTATATCTTGATTTCTTTGGTCTTGTAAAAGATACGTGACTGGATTGGTATTATTGACAGCTTTAATAGTGAAAATTTCAGTTGACCAGTTCGGTGTATAACCTTTTTCAAAGCAACTCTTATACTTACTAATTCGTACGGAGTCTCCTTTTTTAAATTTAATTTTGAATGGTTTTTTGGTCCTTTCATGAAATTTTATTATATTGAGTTTTATTTCGTTTTCATTTTCCTTAATGACGTCCACTGGTCTGAATTTGGTAACACTGTGAATGTTACCATTGTACGTTTTTAAAGTTTCGTCTAAGTTTTTTCCTTGCCATTTATAGGTGCCATTGAAATTAAAACATTTATGCAACTTATTCTTCAACGTCTTTATGAATCTTTCTACAATTGATGCTTTCTTTGTTGAATATGATGAGTAGTGGTTTATTTTATGTAAATGCATGAGGTTTTGAAACTCTGAATTATAAAATTCTGTTCCCATGTCTGTTTGTAAATTGTTAGGAATCCGATTACTTTTACTCACCACATTAACAAACGCTTTAGTAACTTCTTTTTTCGATTTAGTTTTTAATGGAATAGCCCATGCATATTTAGTGAAGCAATCAATAATTGCTAAAATGTATGAGAACCCATTGTTAAAAGTTTTTAAAGATTGTAGGTCGATCAGATCCGCTTGCCATAAGTCATCTATTCCTTTTAATATAACTGAACGTCGTACAAAATTTCTGCGTGCTGGTCTATGAATTTCATTTACCACTTGCTGTTTCGACATTTCGAGCGTTTATATTAAGTGTGTCGATGTAATCTTTAGTACAGAACTTCTTTTCAAATTGTTTTAAGTTCATAGAAATATCTGCTTTTATTGCATTTATCAAATCTACTTTTATTGCATCTATAAAAGTAGCATATTCCTTTTTTGTAATGCAACTAGCAATCTGTGTATCTACATAATCTTTGTTTACAGCATCATCGGAAGCTACAGGTACTTTAACTCCAGTTAATCGTGAGGAGTGTAAATTAAAATCTCCAGTCGCTGTTCTAACTAAATAGTTTTCTGTACAATCAATTACCTCTGATAACCGCAATCTTTTATGCACATGATGACCAAATTTATCTATATTCATTTTACACCAAGATCAGTTGTGGTTGTCGATGAAGCAACAAATAATAAAAATTAGACGCTGCTCCTCAATTTATAATACCGCTTTCGCGTAACTCTTCTATAATCGATATAATTTCGTTATCTAAACCAGTATTGCCAGCATCTTTGGATGCTATTAATAATTTTAATCTTTCAACTAGTTCATTAGGGTTGTCCCAGTAAATATAATCTGTATTTTTTTTAAATTGTTTTTTGAGAAATAACCCTTCTCCTTCGCTAATATTAGCTTTATTACTAGCAGACGATGATATAGAAGACGAGGACGGTTTACGTAACTTGAAAAGTGGTTTTATAATATTCAAATAGGTTCGGCCTTTATTGGTCTTAATACCCTTTTTAGGATCAAAATCTCGGCGATGAGCATTCGTTAATAATAGCATTGTTTTGAAATTCTCGCGATCTGTATCTGTTATCAGGTCTATGTCAGGTACTTTTTTAAATAATAACTCATTCAAGCCAGGTGTTTTTTTAAAAGTATGTTTTCCTACTGATATTGACTCGTCATTTATGTCCACGCGCAATGCACCCATCATAAATTTTCCGCGTTCTCTTCTGATACCAAAAGGCACATCTTCAAACATATCTGAAGAAAGTGACCAAGATGATGTATTTTGAGTAGGACTAGGCATAGACTCAATTGTTTTAAATGAGACGTTGCTTTTATTATGCGTTTTACTGTCGCTTTCAAAATCATTTATGTCATTATCTTCATCAGAAATATCTTGTTCAGAATTATCATCCATTTTGTCTATTTTAAGTGTTCTATTGAAATGCGATTCCGCTGGTGAATATTGATTCATTTGAGGAAAACCCGACGATGTATCGAAATATGCTTTAGGTTTGTTTTCTTTTATTATTTGTTGTAATGGATTGGTAATAGGTTTAAAAACTGTTTCTAATATATTTTCATTATGAGATTCCATAGACCGCATACATTTTATTTTTCTTTTAACTGCTTCAGCTACTTGAACGATTTGGGTTTTTAATTGTTTTTCCATTATAAAATTAATTATTAGCGTTCGCGATGTAGCAATAATGAAGTTGAAATGAAAGTATGTAACAACCACAGTCTTTTTATAGTTAACCTGAATCAAATGTTACAAAAGTATCAAAGTTCATTCTATAACAACCTTTGTTTTTGTCACAGTCTTTATTAATTACTAAGTAATTATATGGTTTATACCATATTCTGGAACACATCTCTCGGAACTCAACCCACGACATATCAGTGTTAACATGTTCATCATAAACATGACGTAAGTTTACATCATCTTGTTTAAATAATACTAAAAGGTTTGTATTATCTCTTATAAGCTGTTTAGGAATTTTGCTATAAGTTTGATTTAAATAAAAACAATCAATATGTTTATGTCTGCCCATAGCAAAATAATCGCGCATGTTTGATTGATTCTCGCACGCAACATCATCAAATATGATTATAGAATTCGGTTTCGCATCGTGAGGACTCAATATAAGTTCATTGTCTTGATATTTAGCAAATGATACATCCGGTACTAGACTAAAAACACTTTCTAAATATTTATATTTAGGTTGGTATAATGTTTTAGAATAAAGATATATGTTTTTAAAACGTAATCCATTCTCGTGCAACAAAAGACCGATAACGACGTTTGTTTTCCCACAATTTGAAGGCCCTGAAATTATGCAACGAATTGTATTAGGTAGGAGGTCTCCATGTCGTCCAGCAACGACTTCGACGTCAGGACAAATTTTGTTTAATCGTAAAGTTTGCGGCTGTCTAACAAATTTCATTGCAGTTGTGAATATCGCTGATGGTTTAAACAAAATGATTCAAGTTACGTAAACGACCTCTTATATATCGATAACATGCACACACCGTACATTACAACTGTTACTATTAGTTTTAACATTTAAGGAAACACATTCTGTGACTAACGCGTGTGTTAAGTGCATCGCTGCAGACCTAGGTAAGTTTTAACATTTAAGGGAACACATTCCAATCACTCTTTGTTCTGTATAATGTGTTTTGAGACTAAAGAGAAAAAGTTTTTGATTTTGGGGGTTACAATTGGGGGTTCAAAAACGATTTATTGTTTTTGAACCCCCAATTGTACACTACTGGGGCTCGAACCGGCGACCTCGGAGACAAAGTGGTCATTGCTAACTATTCGACCACCGAGCTCGCCAATCAAAATTAGTTGTCAGACGGAGTCCAGTGCGATGTAGATCGAGTATAGACAGGCCGAATGTATGAGGCTATCAGACAAAATAGGAATGCAGAATAAAAAATAATCATTTTTTTTAATAGTACGTCGGGTGGCATACAAGCATACAGCCCACCTGATGTGAAGCGGTTAACGTACGTAATATTAACGCTCGCAACATGAGATATCGCTGGCGTGCTGCTACCCCCGCTGCCATCGCAGCAACTCCTTCCTTTCTGATGGCTTCACTTACTCGAAACACAACAACCCTCAAGGGAATTATTATGTGGCTGCGGTATTCTGTGAGGTGCAGGGACTTCCCCAGTTGGGCAGCTTAAAAAATACGCTATACCCTACCTCTCTTTTCGCCAGAGCCTCATATGGCAGACAGCAGGGCGCACCACGTGCAGGTGAGGTTGACTTTGGTTCAAAGATGTTGATGAACCACTTACCCAAAATAAATCATATATTGTAAATCATGTATTAAATGTAGCCACGACTAACAGCGTAAATAGTTCCCAAGAGACTTACGTAAGACTTCTTTGACTGCAAAAAAAGTTGCAGTTGTCATTATAATTTTCATGAATAACGCCATTCATCGCCGTATTACATTAGTTTATCTTTACTTACTCGATATCTGATAACTCTACGTATGGGCGAGTGAGTGGATCGTATCCGGGTATCAACTTCCTTCTTCGTGATTGCTAATACATATTATAATGTTCGCGTTGATAAGTAACATGTGCGTGCAACTTATATAGGTAACGTATATAATCCGGGTACAATGTTTTTTAATTAGTAGTGAAAATACATAATAGGCTTGTGAATCATTTTTTTTTCAAATTGTCATTTAAGACGTCACAATAATATAACTAAAGTTGAAAGAATTACTTCGATAGCATAAAAACTTCTCGAGATATGATAACTTGAATTTTGGACTATCCCGAAAACGCTCCATACAAAAGGCTACCATGTTATGACGTCACACCACGCTATTTTTTATTCATTAAATCAGAAATTTGTACGACAGCTATGTTAAATAGTGCCGTAACAAAAGTTATAGTATTTTTTATTGTTTCAACAATGGTAATATTTATTTTTTATATTTTCACACTTTTAAAATGGACTTTCCCACCAAATTTTGATCCACCATAAAACACGAAGTTATTAAAATTTTAAGATCGCAGATGGTTCTAGTTTTATGTATTTTACGTTACTGATAGAGAGTTTTTATAATTTTAGACTTAAAGACTGTCATTTACTGACAAAAGCTGGTACTATGGGTACTATAAATGTATTTTTTAGGGTTCCGAACCTCAAAAGGAAAAACGGAACCCTTATAAGATCACTTTGTTGTCCGTCTGTCTGTCTGTCTGTCTGTCTGTCTGTCTGTCTGTCTGTCAAGAATTTCTATGTCGAGAATGCGTGGACGTATCAAGCTGAAATTTGAACTGTATACTCAGGTCTACGGTCCCATGAAGTTAAAAAAAAAATCAAACTGCTAAGTTTACGTAGAAAAAAGTTACGGCCGTTTATTCAGCAAAAAACGCATATTTCGACACACTCAAGGGAATCAAAACCTATTGGGTACTTCCCGTTGACCTAGAACTATGAAATTTGGCAAGTAACATCGTTATAGACTACAAGTACAGGAATAAATCTCAAAACTATACATTTGTAAATAGATCTTAAAAAATAGGGGGTCTATATTTTTTATAGGGTGCCGAAATTTCAAATTGAAACTACTAGTTCAAATGGGGTATCATATGAAAGGGCTTGATGTACACATTGCAAAATATATTTTATTTATTTTTTTCGACGCATTATTTCTTATCTAGAATGAAAAATATCAAATTTAATAATGATACTACGTACCTACGGAACCCTCGGTGGGCGAGTCCGACTCGCACTTGTCCGGTTTTTTTGGTAAATATATACATATTATAATATATAGAAAACCCCCAGACCTAAACAAACAAACATGTTTATGCAAACAAATGTTTGTCCGGTGCGGGAATCAAACCGCTAAATCGATCGAATGAAAATGCCTTAATTTTATTGCATTTTTTTTTTAGAAAATTTCAAAAAGATATCCTGCTACATCCAGCAAGATGACCGACTCCAGGGATTACTCACCGTTGGAGAGAACATGGCTCTGGCTGCACACCTCAAATTACCTACACACCTAGATAAATACGACAAAGGTGGAGTGGTATGTACTTGCCTTTATTTTTTTTATAGATACCCTTCATTAATAATAAATAAATAAATAAATAAATAACCGAACCAGAAACCCTTATCCCCTTTTTTACCAGCTTTGGTGGAAATAGGGACCCAACCTGGGGCCCTACTGCCGAAGCTGAAGCCTATTACCATTGAATATTTTAATTCGAAAAATAGGTTACGTTTAAGACACCCCGGTCACTCCATACAAACATCGCGACGTTAAATCTATACTAATATTATAAAGCTGAAGAGTTTGTTTGTTTGAACGCGCTAATCTCAGGAACTACTGGTTCGAATTGAAAAATTATTTTTGTGTTAGGTAGCCTATATTTCAAGGAAGGCTATAGGCTATATAGCATCACGCTACGACTCATAGGAGCGGAGCACCAGTGAAAAATAGGAAAAAAATATTCCTTTTGAGGGCTTACGTCGCGTGCGCTGCGTAAACGGTTGAAGTTACGCAAAAATCATGTATGACGGAATTGTTCCTCTTAAAAAGTTCTAAAAAAAAGTCCGCGACAGCATATGTCTATCTTTTAAGATTAACTCACTATAACCTTTTTTAGGGTTCCGTACCTCAAAAGGAAAAACGGAACCCTTATAAGATCACTTTGTTGTCCGTCTGTCTGTCTGTCTGTCTGTCTGTCTGTCTGTGTCTGTCTGTCTGTCTGTCTGTCTGTCTGTCTGTCTGTCTGTCAAGAATTTCTATGTCGAGAATGCGTGGAGGTATCAAGCTGAAATTTGAACTGTATACTCAGGTCTACGGTCCCATGAAGTTGTAAAAAAATCAAACTGCTAAGTTTACGTAGAAAAAACTTACGGCCGTTTATTCAGCAAAAAACGCATATTTCGACACACTCAAGGGAATCAAAACCTATAGGGTACTTCCCGTTGACCTAGAACTATGAAATTTGGCAAGTAACATCGTTATAGACTACAAGTACAGGAATAAATCTCAAAACTATACATTTGTAAATAGATCTTAAAAAATAGGGGGTCTATATTTTTTATAGGGTGTCGAAATTTCAAATTGAAACTACTAGTTCAAAAGGGGTATCATATGAAAGGGCTTGATGTACACATTGCAAAATATATTTTATTTATTTTTTCCGACGCATTATTTCTTATTTATAATGAAAAATATCAAATTTAATAATGATACTACGTACCTACGGAACCCTCGGTGGGCGAGTCCGACTCGCACTTGTCCGGTTTTTTTACCTACTTTCTCCTATTGATTACCATGAAAAAACGTTATAGTGTGTCAATCTTAAAAGATAGACATATACTGTCGCGGACTTTTTTTTAGAACTTTTAAAGAGGAACAATTCCCTCATACATGATTTATGCGTAACTTCAACCGTTTACGCAGCGCACGCGATAGAAGCCCTCAAAAGGATAATTTTTTTCCTATTTTTCACCGGTGCTCCGCTCCTATTGGTCGTAGCGTGATGTTATATAGCCTATAGCCTTCCTTGAAATATAGGCTAAGTATCTAACACTAAAATTTTTTTTCAAGAGTAGTTTCTGAGATTAGCGCGTTCAACCAAACACACTCTTCAGCTTAATAAATAGAATTAGATAGTCTAGATTAATTTTATATATAAAACTAGCTGTTACCCGCGGCTTCGCCTTCGTGGTCTAGGGAAGCCTGCTGCCATTGATTTGTGTTTATTTTTCTTTTGTTGTATTTTTTTTTAGTTCGTTAGATAAAAAGTAGTACCAGTATGTACAAATTTTAATGATGATTGGCTGCATAGTTAAGGCATGAAGAAATAACAAACAAACGAATTTATCTTGAAATGGGTCCAGCGCTGCAGCACCGGTAGCACGTCGACCCTCTTGGATCTTTTTGCACTGAACAAACGAATTTACTTTAACACTTATAATATTTGTATGCCTTGCGTTAAGAAATAATAAACAAACGAATACTTACTTTAACACTTACAGTATTAGAATGGATCAAGACAAAAAAAATTGTTCACCACTTAAATGATTGCCCTCTGCGGGGATCGAATTATTTTTTCAGTGGGAATAAAATGTTTTTTCCTGGATAAAAAGTAGCCTATGTTACTATCCAGATCGGAAACTATCCCCTGTTAAAAAAATCATGTCGGTACTTACTTTCCTTTCGACATGATAGAATGCCAAATGATTACAAAGTTTATTTTTTCCCATGGGATTAAGATGTTTTTGCGGGATTAAAGGTAGCCTATGTCACTTTCCAAATAGTAAACTATCCCCATTTTAAAAAGTCATGTCCGTACTCTACTACGTAACTATCCCGTTAAAAAAAATCATGTCGGTACTTAGGTTCCTTTCGACTTAAAAGAAGGGCAAATGATTACAAAGTATATATTTTCCCGTAGAAATAAGATGTTTTTCCTGGATAAAAAGTAGCCTATGCCACTCTCCATACCGTAAACGTACGTTATTAAAAAATAAAGTTCATTTGTCCTTCTTTCACGTCAAAAGAAACCTAAGTACAGACATGAATTTTTAATAGGGTAATCTAGAGAGTAACATAAGCTACTTTTTATCCCGGAAAAACAATTTAATCCATGGGAAAAAATAAACTTTGTAATCATTTGTCCTGCTATCACGTCGAAAGGAACGTAAGTACTGATGTGATGTTTTAACAGGGGATAGTTTCCGGTCTGGAGAGTGACATAGGTTACTTTTTATCCAGGAAAAATATTTTATTCGAAGGAAAAATAAAGAGGGCAAACATTTATGTGGTGAACAATTATTTTCTCTTGAGTGTGGGCGTTCCATCCATACAAATATTATAAGTGTTAAAGTAAATTCGTTTGTTTGTTATTTCTTCATGCCTTAACTATGCAGCCAATCATCATTAAAATTTGTACATACTGGTACTACTTTTTATCTATCGAACTAAAAAAAAAAACAACAAAAGAAAAATATACACAAATCAATGGCAGCAGGCTTCCCTGGACCACGTGGGCGAAGCCGCGGGTAACAGCTAGTACTACATAAACATTGGCATCTGTGCAGAGCATGAATGAGCGTGTGTGCGTGCAACGCCATACAAACTATTCCAGAGAGGAGGTGAGGTCGATTTTAGAGAGCGGCAGGGAGTACCTAGCCATACTGCTCGTAGTGCTTTTACTTATACTGTGGTTTAAGTTATCGAGAAACATCTTCAGCTCAGTCGGTAGAGCTCCTGGGTGTCTACCAACTAAGCTTTTTATGTACCATAAATCTATGTTGATGTTTGATTTTCGCAATCAAACTTCCGAAAGGAATACGGCTTCAGCTTAGCCGGTAGACCTCCTGTCTGTGAAAAGTGGTTACCGTAAACTCCTTGCATATAACTACACTCTCTTGCAACCCTCGCGTTGCGTTCATGGGAGCTTCAAAAAAATCGAAAGAATTGTTATAAATTTAGATATAGTTTCCTCTAGAGTGGAGTAACTATTATTTTTTATATGAGAGGGGGGCAAACGAGCATGTGGGTCACCTGGTGGAGAGCAATCACCGCCGCCCATGGAGATATTGGTCCTCCGATAATGTTAACTCTCGCCTTAGATTGAACTCATATATCCCATGAAAGTATATATAGATAGATAAAATATGCTTTACTTGCACAATACAAAGTGATACACAATTTACAAATACACTATAGCTGTGCCATAAGCGTCAAAAACGTACACCCGAAAAGTGAGGTAATGTCTTCTTATTGTCTTAATTTAATGAGTTCGCACAAACAAGCAGACAAAACTGACGTTTCTAATAATAGGCTAGGCTAGATGACTATTTTTTTTTCGATATGATATGTAAAGATTAAAGATGTCATTATAATATAGCTATAGGTGAAATAATTACTTTGATAGCATAAAAACTTCTCGAGATATGATAATTTGAAAATCACAATTTTGGACTTTCCCGAAAACGCACCATACAAAAGGCTACCTACCTACTTAGTTCTGACGTCACACCTAGGTATTTTATATACATTAAAACAGAAATTTGTCGTAAAAAAAGTTAAAATATTTTTTATTGTTTTTCCAAAGTTTATATTTTTTTTTCTTTTAAATTGGATTTTCCCACCAAACCTTGATCATCTAGTTTTGTATATTTTACGATACTGCTAAATACTTTTTTATAAATTTCGATCATTGTCGTCTAGCCTATTAAGAAAGCCGTCTAACATTTTTGAAAAGCACAAAGAATGTCAATAAGGATGGTAAATCATATAATCAGTCTTATAATACTTCGAATAATTCTTGTTAAAATGTTGTTAAATGGTTAATTTCAGATTGAAGAAATCCTGACAAACATTGGACTCTACGAACACATCAACACACGCGCCGCTCAACTGTCGGGCGGCCAAAGAAAGAGGCTCTCAATAGCTTTGGAGCTGATCAACAATCCTTTGATAATGTTCCTTGATGAACCCACCACGTAAGTAAATAGGAATAAATTTACGGAAACACCAGTATTTTAAAATAACGATATTTCTAGATAATGTTAAAAATGACGTTATTTTTCTGTTATTTTTCTGTAACGTTATTTGATGAAATAAGTTTCTTTTTATACCACCTCTGTTAGCAGATGTGCTTCAGATATCGTAGCCATATTAACGCTTGCAACATGAAGTATGGCTCGCGCGCCGCCATCCTCGCTGCCAATGCAGCAACTCCTTCCTTTCTGGTGAGCTCACTCACACGCAGGAACACTCAACCCTCAAAGGAATTGTTATTTAGCTGCGATATTCTGTGAGGTTGAGGTAATTCCCTTGTCGGGCAGCTTACAAGTACGCTGTAACCTCTCTTTCGCTGTTGTGTTGGTGTCTGACGACGTCGTGTTGGTGTTTGACGGAGCCACTGCACTGGATATAGAGAGATGTGCCAATACCACTCTCGAGCACGTGAAGGCGTGGGGGGTCAGAAACCGGTTAAAGTTTGCGCCGCAAAAGACCAGCGCCATGCTGGTCACGCGCAAACTCAGGTATGACACTCCGCGCCTCAGCATGGGCGGGATGGGCATTGGCATGTCTCGGCAGATCAAACTCCTCGGGTTGACCATCGACGCGGGTCTTACGTTCAATGCGCATGTGGCCACCGTCTGTAAACGGGCGGTGGACATATATAAGCGCCTTGCGCGTACGGCCCGCGTCGGTTGGGGTCTTCATCCTGAGGTAGTGAAGATCATATATACAGCTGTAGTGGAGCCAACGATGCTTTACGCCGCGGCCGTATGGGCACCAGCGGTGAACAAGCTAGGCATCCAAAAGCAGCTCAACAGCGTACAGCGGGGCTTCGCGCTGAAGATCTGCAAGGCCTACCGAACGGTTTCCTTGAACTCCGCATTGCTGCTGGCTGGGGTGCTCCCCCTTGACCTTAGGGTGCGAGAAATCGCATCTCTTTACGAGGCCAGGAGGGGACTGCCCCATCCGGTGCTGGGAGACAGGGAGATCGAGCGGATGGCCTCTAAGATCGAGGCCCCGCACCCAGCGGAGCTGGAGAGGGTCGAGTTCGATCACCTGGTGGACGAGGAACAATACAGGGCAGCCAACATCTTTGCCCTGCGAATGTTCACGGACGGCAGTAAGATTGAGGGTCGGGTAGGTGCCGCTGTTTCAATTTGGAACAGCGATGCCGAAACCAAGGCCGTCAAGCTTACTTTGTCGTCCTACTGCACCGTCTACCAGGCCGAACTCCTCGCTCTCTGCACCGCGGCAAAATACGCGTTGAGCTGTAATGGATCCAGCGTGGGCATCTTCAGCGACTCCATGGCGGCGCTCCAGGCGATAGGTAACGTTGATTCTCCTCACCCCCTTGCGGTACAGACGCGGGACGCTCTTAAACTGTGCAAAGCGCAAGGTAAGAGCGTCTCGATGTTCTGGATTAAGGCGCATGTGGGTCTTGAGGGGAATGAACGAGCCGATGAACTCGCCAAGAGTGCGGCCCTGAGGTCGAAGAAGAGGCCCGACTACGACCGCTGCCCTGTCTCATTCGTCAAGGGTATGATCCGTAAGGCGACTATTGACGAATGGGACAGGAGATATCGCTCGGGAACTACAGCTTCAACAACGAAGCTGTTTTTCCCGAGTGCGACCGCCGCGTACAGTATCGTGGGCAAAATGGCTCCGTCTGGCATCACCACGCAAATCTTATCGGGACATGGTGGGTTTGCCGCGTACTTGTACAGGTTCAAGTGCGCGGACGATCCATCGTGTTTCTGTGAAGCTGGCGAGGGTCAGACAGTGCAGCACATTTTGTTTCAGTGTCCCGCATTCTCCAAACAAAGATGGGAGTTGGAGCAGCGTTTGGGAATGCGGGTCACTGAAACGAACGTATCCGAGGTGATGGCTGGAAAAAATAGATTTAAGTTTATTGACTACTGTGTCAATCTAGCCACGGCTGTCATCAGGCGGAACAAGCAGGATGGCTCCACTTAGGACCAATGTTGACTTGGGCGCCTATATTTTCCGATAGGCGTCTCGATCGCGGTGGCTAGGTGGGGCTATTGAGTTAAGTGTCTGCCGAGGACAGCTGTGGATGGATTGACAATAATCAGATCGTAAGTTTGACCAAGCCATCGCCTCCAATTTGTCGGCGTCTCATAAGTGGACACAATATTTTGTATTATTTAAATTTATTTTGTGTGACATACTTGTTTTAATTGTGTTTTAAGCTATTGCTCCATTTGTGTTATTATTATAGTTTTAATTTTATCGCTATTGCGTCATGGATATTAATGTAGTAAAATTATATATAGGTTATATTTATGAAATATTTTAAACTATTTACTATTTAAATTATTTTGATCAAAAAAAGAACCTTGTCCACGACAGGGGTGTGCGCACGCCATTTCTAAAGTAAGCCGATCTGCGCATACTCAGCGGCTATTTACACCCCTGAGTGTGCGCATATTGCGATTGGCGATAAAAAAAAAAAAAAAAAAAACCTCTCTTTCGCTAGAGCCTCTTCCGCTAGTCGGCAGGGTGCACTACGTGCAAATGAGGTTGGCTTTGGCTCTAAAGATCGTGGTGTGCAGCAAACGTGCAGCCAAAATGTATATATTCATAAAACGAAAAGAATTATATTTTTACCCGACTAACGAAGAAGGGAGGATTATGATTTTCGAATTTAGGTAGGTACAGTGGAGCTTCGATTATCCGAACGTCACTTAACAGAACGACGGTTTATCCGAACTATCACGCCCGCCCGAAATTTTAGATCTCATGATTAATAAAGACTGAAGCTACCGCTAGCATCTCATCAACTACAAGTTCAGATAATGAAGATGAAAACGTAATTGTGCTTCTGAGGTGTTTACTTGCTTAGATATTGCCTTGCGTTGGTTTGAAACACAGGCTGAAAGCGACCAGTATCAAATATCGGTCCTTAAAAAAGTACGCATCCTATCCACTCGTACGCGGGTAGGCTTGCTTCGGCAGATGCACATTTTACTATCTACAAGATTGTCTTGTACTTTTTTTTGTTTAATTCCTATGTTTCATTAAAGATATAAATGTAAATATCGTTTTCATTTAGCTGTACGTAAATATGTATGCCTGAATCAATATACATCTAGGTAGTTCGATTATCCGAAAATACCGGTTTTCCGAACACCCATGTCCCCCAATTAAGTAGTTCGGATAATCGACGCTATATGTGGATATGTCATAGTATAAAAAAAAGAAGAATGTTATAATTTTGCAGTCGGTTTTTTGTTTTGGTTAATAATTTTCTTATTATTGTTTGTTTTTCAATCCAGGGGTCTCGATAGCTCATCTTGCACACAAGTAGTCCAGTTATGTCAAAAACTGGCCCACCAAGGCCGTACTATCATATGCACCGTGCACCAGCCTTCAGCGTCGCTATTCCAACTGTTTGACTCCGTGTATGTGCTGGCAGCTGGCCAGTGTCTTTATCAAGGAACTACCAAGAATTTGGTGCCATATCTTGACCAAGCGGGCATTCCGTGCCCGATTTATCATAATCCTGCAGATTACGGTAAGCTCTTTTTAAATTTATAATGCATATTTACACGGAAACGTATTACGTCAGACATATCTCTTTCTTTTGTCACAGATAAATTCAAATTGCGATTGCATTATATTAGTTTATGGTTATGTTTGTTGAATGCGGTAATCTCAGGAACTACTTATTCAAATTGAAAAAATATTTTAGTGTTAAATAGCCTATTTTTCGAGGAAGGCTATTTAACATAATTAAGGAAGGCTATTTAAGTCTATATAACTCACGCTATCACTAAAAGAAGCAGAGCACCAATTAAAAATGTTGCAAAAATGGGAAAAAAATATTCCTTATGTGAGCTTCCGTTGCGTGCGCTGCGTAAACGGTTCGAATTACGCAACAATTATTCATCTTAAAAAGTTCTAAAAAAGTCCGTGATAGCTTAAGTCTATCTTTTAAGATTGGCTCACTATAACCTTTCAAATTGTAATCTTACGCTTCACTCTCGACGCTCTGTCACACGCAGACGAAGTTGCGCGAGTCAGATAGTTTAGTATAAAATACACATAATGTTTTTAATATCAAAAATATATTTTTAATAACATTGAATTAAGCAGCAATTTTGTATACCTAATACCTAATGACACTATATGACTATTTTCTATGGCCTGATAGTAGGTAAATAATATTTTTAACTTATTTAGTTTTACGAAATAAAAATATATAAATAATTATAAGTGCTTTAGCTATTTAAATCAATGGAATATTTGTCTAATGTTACGTAAAAGCTTCCTGGTGAAAGTTAACAATAAAAAAAAGATTATCGCATAAAAAATAAGGCATACTTACATCGCCTTAAGCTGGTAGCGGTAGATTTATAAAGATTGAATCTGAAGTTTAATCTTTTGTAATAATTAAATATATCTTGAAAATTAAGTAGAGTCAATAGAATAACATTGTATCGCCATCGGTGTTGTCACTTTTGGCCTGCACTGAAAAACAGGGCTGAGATCACACTGTGATCCCAGCAATGATCGCTGAGGGTGGGCCAAAATTTTAACATCACTTCTTATATTATATGTCTTGTTGTATTTGTGTACCATTGTATGTGTGAAGTTGAAATACATATATTTTTATTTCTATTTGTAAGTAGATTTTAAGTGTCATGAAATATTTTCGTACATAGAAAAATTGAAGAATTATGACGAGCTCGGTGGTCGAATGGTTAGCAATGATGACTTTGACTCCGAGATCGCGGGTTCGATTCCCGCACAAGACAAATATTTGTGTGCATGAACATGTCTGTTTGTCTTGGTCTGGGTGTTTTCTATGTAAGTATTATATGTATGTATTTACAAAAGAAAAATGTATTTAAGTATAATATCAGTTATCTAGTACCCATAGTACAAGCTCTGCGCTTAATTTGGGACTAAGTAGATGGCGCTGTGTAAATTGTCCAGAAATACTAAATATTATAAAAAAGCAAATAATTTATACCTATCACGTTTTCAGTAATTGAATTATCATGCGGTGAGTATGGAGAAGACAAAATTCAACTTCTGACGTCGAAGTCTGAGAATGGCAAAGCGCTTGAATGGTTTGAAGAATCAGAATCCTTACCTACAATGGAGGGATTGAGGAAACAGTTCCCTCTTAGCGTCCTCAGAAAACAACACACTGGATCGAATGACGAGGAAACATCGCAGTTGAACCAATTATCAGTACTAATCAAGAGAGGTTTCCTAAAGGCTAAACGTGATTCGGTTAGTATTAAAGTGTATCTTAATTTCTGTAGGATTTCATTTACAGTTCTGTTAGAAAAGTATGACAGCGTTAACTGTAGCGGTAGCAGAGGGTGAGCACGCGTGAGTAATACTTATTGCATTGCAAGTATCCATAAGCAACGGCAACTGCTTCACATCACGTAAAAAAGTTTTGATGTGAGTAATATAATAATATGTTCTAATATTTCACATTGTCATCATAGCAAAAAGCCATCATGGCTGTGTCGGTTTGCAATACTTTATTGCACCAAGACAAAAATTTAGAAAAAATAAGTACATGTGTAGAATTAGAGTACATAAGCGATGCGATTTCTTTCATATTAGTAGATCAAATGGAACATCAAATGAGGCGTAAGTGGCGTAACCTACAAATATTTAGACAACATCCACATTCTTCACAAAAAGTTAGTTCTTTGTTATTTGTATATGCAACTGGCGGAATATGCAAAAACTGATCCAAATATTTGCGAAACGCGTATGGAAAGACGCTAAGTCTGGAACTGGCTTTATGACATACAATAGGCTATTAGAACAGCGTTTTTTCTGTTTAATATGAGGGACGTCTATGTATAATAGGTGAAAGAATTTCTTCGATTCGATAGCACAAAAATCTCTCGAGATATTTGAAAATCACAATTTTTGACTTTCCCGAAAAGTCTATACAAATGGCTAATGAGTTATGACGTCACAGATTTGTATTTTGTATGCATCAAATCAGAAATTTGTTCGAAAACTATGTTAAATGTCACGTTTTTGTAATTAGTATCATAAAAAAGTTATAAGTATTTTTATTGCTTCTCCAATGGAAATATTATTTTTTAACAATTTCATACTTTTAAAATGGACTTTTCCGCTAAACTTTCATCGACACTAAAATAAGTCGGACGGAAGATATTAGAATGAAAGTTTGCAGATCTTTATAGTTTTGTGTATTTTACGATATTATTAAATAATTTATACAATTTTTGAACATTGTCAAATAGCCTATTATTATTCTTCTTCAGACAATGACGCACCTCCGGGTAGTGGTAAATGTGGTGGTGGGCATAATGCTGGGGATGCTGTTCATCGACTCGGGCAACGAGGGGTCGCGAGTGCTCGAGAACTACAACCTGCTCTTCGCCATCCTGATGCACCATATGATGTCTCCTATGATGCTCACGATTCTCACATGTAAGTCTCATAATACACAACAAATTTACACCCTTAGCTTATTTTGTTACCCGACTACGGCGAAGCCTAAGAAGGGTTATGATTTTAGCAGTCTATGTATGTATGTTTGTATTTACGTATGTTACTCCGTAGCGCCTAAACTATTCATCAGATTTTGATGAATAAGTTGTCAATCGATTGGCTATTACGTCCCGGGTAACATAGAGTATATTTCAACCTACTACAACCGTACTCGGACTACTTTTCCGTAGTCGGATTACAGTTTTTTAACTTTATCTTGTTGTAAGAAATGACACAAAATTCCTAACACAATCCATTAATTCTTTTTTTGTTAGCGATGTTATACAGACATAGGTAGGCCGACACGCCAACTCTTGACGGGTCCAATAGACAGACTTATGATTTGTTTAGATCTGTGGTCCAAGTGTTGAAAGCGTATTTTTTATTTGCAATATGTTAAATATTCATTGCGCAAAAAGTGCAATACGTAGAAAGTTCGTTCGTTCTGTTATACAAATGAATCCCTCTTTCCATTTGTCACGGCATCACGCGTGAACTCCTTGACCGATTTCGCTATTTCTTTATATGTTGTATTGTTATAGTCAGGAGAAGGCTCCGAAAGAAAAAAAATAAGAAAGTTGCGCGGAAAATAAGAAAACTGGACGACCATACAAACTTTTTTAAAGTAACTTTATGTCGTTTTAACAAAACTGTCGGTCATTTGACAGATTACGCGAAACTAATGCGAATTTAATAATAATTGTTTAGAAGACAGGGCAACGTCTGTCTGGTCAGCTAGTTACATATTTATTTAAAAATAGTACCTAATTAAAAATTTATAAAAATTTCGCTTTGCGAATAAATATTTATTACAAAAGTATTTGTTTAAAAATAAAGATGTACCTAATATTAAAAAGTTTTTACTACTTTTGTAATTTTTAAACTTTTTAATTTATTTTATTTATTGTAATTTTTACATAGGTAAGTTTCGACGTTTTCGAATGAACTTCATGATTATTTGTCTTTTTCAGTTCCATCAGAAATGACCATACTGTCTAAAGAACACTTCAACAGATGGTATTCACTGGGTTCCTATTACATTTCTATAACGCTAGTCGACTTGCCTATATCAGTAAGTATATTGTAATTTAATACTTGAAATATCATAATTTTGGGATGTAAGATGATCACTACGATCTTTAGAGTCGATGCTAACCTCGCCTGCACGTGGTACACCCTGCCGACTAGCGAAAGAGGCTCTGGCAAAAGACAGGTAGGGCATAGCGTATTTGTAAGCCGCCCGACTGGGGAAGTACCTCCACCTCCACCACCAAAAAACTGACACGCGCATCAACGCCATCAAGCTCCTCTTGTGTATGCTGAGACCTCAAGTCTGCATGCATTTGACTTTCCTTTGCTTGACGAGCCCGGTGGTCGAATGGTTAGCAATGGCTACTTTGACTCCGAGGTTACAGGTTCGATCTCCGCACAAGACAAACTAATGTTTGTCTTGTGCGGAGATCGAACCTGTGTGCATGAACATGTCTGTTTGTCTTGGTCTGGATGTTTTCTATGTAGGGGAGACCGAGGAGAGTTGAAATAATTTTGACATTTTGTTTCATATACCAAATAATAGTATTCGGTATATGAAACACCGACCGAAATCGTATGATATTAGTACCAATCGATAGGTCATTCTTTACACTTGCGAATGACTAACATAAAAAAACTGTGAACGTTAAATTGTAATGAAAAATCGACTTAACCGTAACAAGTCAACTTGTTTCAACTCTCCTCTTACCGAGGTATGATGAAACAGGGGTCGAGGAGAGTTGAAACATATGATTTTTGAGAAGTATTAAGAGCTGTACAATACAAATATTGATATATAATTAAAGGTCTTTATTAAAATAAAACTTTTCAATACGAAACAAACTTTTATATTAATATTTTGTACTGATATATCAGTTAAGTAGGTAACTACAGGTCTAATACAAGAATCAGATCCTAAAGTACCTAGCTAAATGTACTATAAAGTCCTAGTCGTAAAATTAATTTGTTTCATTAATTTAAACTGAAACAAATTAAATCAACAAAATAAAAATAAAAATTGTGTACGTTAATTATTAATAGCTTTCTGATATAAAACGAGTAGAGTTGAAACAGTCTGTTTCAAATCTCCTCAGTAAGAAAAAACCTCCCAATTAAAAAGCAAATAGCAATTATATCAAATATATATAATAAATCTTTAGTTAATGAGCTTTCGAAACATATATAACTTAAACCAAAATACAAAACCCTTATCAAAATATAAGCATCGTAAAAAAGCGTTAAAAAGTTACTTTTCACGATTTTTGTCACATGGCAAGCAGAACTCCACAACCGCAGGACTTACGCCACTGACGCGAAACGCGAACTGACACGTCAGCGGGCGGATGGCAGTGGTTTAAAAACGACATTGCCAACTCGCTAACGGTTTTAAGTTTTGAGAAATTGGTACTGTTTCAAATCACCTTTGTTTCAAATCCCCTCGGTCTCCCCTATTATAAGTATGTATTTACAAAAAAAAAAGGGTATTTAAGTACATTTATCAGTTGCCTAGTACTTTGCGGTTAATTTGGGACTAGATGGTGCTGCTTAAATTGTCCAGAAATATTTATTTAAATTTCGTACATGTTTTCTTGTCCTCTTGAGACTAGATGGTGCTATGTAAATTGTCCAGAAATAATTATTTAAATTAGGTATATTTTTTCAGATAGTGTCATGTGCCATATTCAGCGTGATAGTATACACGATGTCCGCCCAGCCGCTGGACGTGACGCGGTTCTCAATGTTCTTCGCCATCTCGCTGTACACCGTGCTGGTGGCGCAGAGCTTCGGCCTGATGATCGGTGCCGTCTTCAATGTTGTTGTAAGTTGTCTGTAGTTATTATATGACAAGTCATTATAGTCATAATCATTATCAGGCAACTACAATCCACTGCAGCACTGCCTTTGAGACCCTCCTTAATTTATTCCTTATGCGATACTCCGCTATCCGCATCCAGCCACTTCCGACCGTTCCCCCTAAGGTCATTCGTCCATCTAGGATTCTAGGGGATGGCCAACGCATCGCTCCGTGTATTGTCAACGACACCACTGAACAACACCACAGTGGTGTCGTTTACAATTTTTTTTAGGTAACCACACCACTGCCGACTAGTGATGTATAATGTTTGTTCGTTATGTTTTAATTTGTAATGATAATAAGTATTCGTTGCTGAAATTGGGCGAGTTCTCAAGGGATTCTTAAAACATAATAAATGCAGTCTTAACAACAAAACAAAATTAATCATAATAGAACTTCATAACAAAACTTAATAAAAAAATCTATACCCCTTAGTATACAATAAAACCTCACTTGCGTTAATTACGTATAATGTGTAAAAAAAAACCTATATGTATATGTGTGATAATTACGTATAATTTGTGAAAAAGCCTGTTTAAAATATGTTTTTAAGTGTTCGTCCTCAAAAAAAATCATCTGCAATCATAGCATCGAAGTAAGCGTTCATGTAGGTATGTCATGTCGTGATCTTACGAATGGTAAATAATTGTTATCGATAAATGCATATATATG
This sequence comes from Hypsopygia costalis, assembly GCA_937001555.2. Lineage (NCBI taxonomy): Eukaryota > Metazoa > Arthropoda > Insecta > Lepidoptera > Pyralidae > Hypsopygia > Hypsopygia costalis. The sequence goes on along the minus strand of OW443338.2, from coordinate 20,106,892 downwards.
TCTTGTATTAGCACTACACTACGGTGGTGTGGTTTCCTGAAAAAAATTGTAAACGACACCACAGTGGTTCAGATTCAGTAGTGTCGTTGACAATACACGCATCGCTCCACATACGTTCTGCCATTACTGACTCGGCAGATGTGGTCGGCCCATTGCCACTTTAACTTGCTGACTCAGAGAGCTTATTTGACAACTTTAGTTCTCCGTCAAATTTCTTTGTTCCGGTTTCGGTCTCTTAGAGAAATGCCAAGAATAGCTTTCTCCATCGCTCGCTGTACGACTTTGAATTTATTTCGCTTTCACTCCTTATTCATCCCACTATTGGGATATGGGTCTCCCCATAAGAAGAAGGGGTTTAGAACGTTCTCCACCACACTGCTATACTGCGGGTTGGCGAAGACAATTCAATTCAATTTATTTAAAAAGTGTAAATTGAAAATTTATTAAAACCCCCAAATAAGAAAAACATTTCTCTCTTGCTCCATCAACAGACCCTGATCACTTCTAATGAACTGCGACCGTGGTATAAAAAATATCAAAAATCATAATCAACTCTTCCTATAATTTTCATATGTATGTAAGTACTCTAAATTTTTCTTTTTTTTCAGAATGGCACATTCTTGGGCCCTACGCTGTCTGTGCCAATGATGATGTTCGCTGGGTTTGGTGTGACGCTTCGTGACCTCCCAACCTACCTGTATTGGGGGTCATACTTCTCGTACCTGAGGTACGGATTGGAGGGCTTCATTGGAGCCATCTACGGCATGGATCGGCCTGTGCTGGACTGCGAAGAGGAACTGTATTGCCATTATAGGTAAATCAGTTTGCATATTTTTATTTTCTACATAGTACTTTAATCCTACAAATGGCAATACATTATCAAATATCGATCAGGCCTCCCCAACCCGTTTGGCCAGCGTGGGGAGTGTAGTGTAGTGTAGCCAAATCCTCCTTCCGTCTAGGACGGACGAGAGAGGGTCGTGCTCCTGTAGTGGAGACCAAAATAACCTGATGATGATGATGATGATGATGATAGTTAAAAAAACGAGTGTGCTTTAGACCACACGACTGAAGTTCACAAGACAAAACTTCTTTAGCTCTACTAACTTTTATCTCCCTCTCAACTTCCGTTCGCCATTTCCGTAACGCTCTCGTCACACATTCACCAGCTTACTCCTCAAGTCACGCGTGCGTAAAGTAGTTTTACTTCAATAAGTATGACAAATATATTAATTTTCTCTGTACCAAGCTTTCTCTGTACTTAAGCTACAACTATGTTTTTTCTTTCCAGAAACCCTCGTACATTCCTCAAAGAAGTGGCTATGTCACCAGACAGGTTCTGGTGGGATGTGTTGGCCCTTTCCCTTTTCGTGTTTATATTGAGAGTAGCAGCTTTCATTCTTCTCAAGTGGAAACTTACAGCAGTACGATAGACTTAAACGATTAAATAAATAGGTACCAAAAAAAAGTTTCTCTACTAAAATTTTTCAAAATTAAGGTAACATGTTTTGTAACAGGGTATGAACATAAAGCGAGCTGAGTATCTGCTTGTCTTCGGTAAACAAAAACTTTTTTATTAAAATTACGAATTTATAATAAATACTACTTGTAAAAGGAATGAACAACTGAAATCATTATGTAATTTAATTATACGGTAATAGCACAGCATAGTAAGACAACCAGTACTTTGACTTCATGCTAGCGCACAAATCGGCGCACGCACACAGCCAAGCGTCATTTACACGACCGCTCAGGAAGTTTTGGTGCGCTGCGCACCAAAAGTATGAAGTTAAAGTACTGGTAGTATTACTATGCTGTGGTAATAGGGTTAACGCAATCACGCTACGTTGTACTCTTTTTACTGACTGACATCTCAACTCGTTGTTCAGCTTGATTGACGGACGTCCTGCCGAGATATTTCGGAGGCTCTAAAATGTATCAAGTTATATGCAGCCAACTGGTGCAAATAGCCATTCAGTTGTACGGCTAGCTCTTTCATCGAACAACGCCCTGCAAACACACAGATAGTATTGTAGTTGAATCATTATGACACTCAAAACATTCAACAACACGACTGACTGAAAAACCGAAAAAATCGGATGAAAAATGTTATATGCCTAGGTGAATTTGAGGCGAGCCTGCTAGTTATTTATAATACTATACGCGAAGATCACGTTGTGTCACCGTATCGTGGTGCGGAATGAACTTTAAACTAAAATCACATACCTATGCTAAATAATAAATAGCGCTGGTCAAAAGTTTGGTCAGAAATTCTGGTACAAGACGTGTACACCGGAATCTTCGAACAGAATATTTCGAAGAATATCTCTAGAATAGAGAATATCTCTCTGAATTGAAGTTCGGTTTTTGGTGTGCAAAAATTCGATTAGAATCATCGTAAGTAGGGCGAATTCGTCTTGAATTTTTCCAGTATATACGAGTATTGATACTTTTTTTATATATAAACACACGACCTGCCTGCTGGTAAGCAGTCATCGCAGCCTATAGCGGACGCCCGCAACACCGGTATCACTCACGCGTTGCCGACCCTGTAAAAACCTCTTCACGCTTTTCGTGAAGAACCATATTATACTCTCCATAAGTTTTGTTAAAAAAAAGCTCTACAATCAACGTCTGAACTTGCCCTAACTAGTCTATTTGTATAATGTGATACTAACTCCGAAAGATTAATTCCTGTCTACTCATTACAGGTTTTTTTTTATAAATAGAACTAAGACAAAAATGTTACAGGCTGTTATTAGGTAGTTATACTTGCATTATTTTTATATTTACTTATTCGTGATACGAATGTGTAATAGTAAAATTTAAAATTTACATGGCATATTACTGGGAACAGATTAACTTCTGTATTTGGAAATGACTCCAAAGAAGTTTTAGTAACACAGGACTGTCTCTATTGTATATACGGGACTTACCGCGGTCACTTTTAGTATTTTCCTGATATTTCGTCGACGTTGCAGACGCCGTGGTCAAACGCGGTAAGTCCCGTATATACAATGGTGCTTTAAACCAGTGTTCCGCAAACTTTCTGTGCCTAAGGTACATGTAGGAAAACAAAAATTTTTGGACGTACACCATAAATGAAAAATCAGTTTTTTTTATGCTACTATTTTTCTTCTGTGCCCCGGCACACACTTTGCGGAACACTGCTGTAAACAACCGTGAAAGTTTAAAATTAAACATATAATTATGAATACTGTGATATAACTGCTCTGCATTCACTTTTTTATAAATTACGTTTGAATTATCTAGGCTCTTACGAAATGACGAGTCTCTCATAGTACTAACGAACTTGTTATATCATTTGTTCCCAAAGTTTTTGCTCTTTTTCCTCCTATTTTTGAAGAGATTTCATGTAATTATGACAAAACCAAAGTCTGACTGCATGACTTTTATCAAAATTACATTACCTGAGATTTGTCTTATTGTTATTTTCAATTCAAATTATTTAGATATTTATAAACAACTTGGGAATATATGATCAACATAAAGCATTCCATTATGAGTTTTAGTGCCTATTTAGACTTTGTTAACGTACTAAATAGGACCGATGTATGATAATGATAAATAAAAATAAAAAAACAAATGTATGATTTGGAAAACAGGCTAAATATTCAAACTTATGTATTAAGGTGGTAACAAATATATTAGAAAATAATATATTCTAAGAATCATTAGGAGTGCTTCTATAAAATACCTAAGTTTACTGTTACTTACAAATTTTTTTTACTTATTCGAACTGACATTTCGCAACGTTTATGTTTTATCATTATTGTCCCGATTTCATAAGAAAACATATACCTATATCTAACTAAAAACCGATATTATATAGCAAATAAAAACAATATTTCTACATACATTATAAATGATGATCTAAGTAAAAGTGTTCTTTCTTCTCGATTTCGACTACCTACCTACCAAGAGTTCATTTCGATATTTTGACGTAATAAAGAATATCTTTATTTATAAATACGTAAATAGACGTGAAAAAACAATAATTCCAATCTATCTCGCTGCTAGAGTATTTGAATTAAAAAGAAATGTGAGGTGAACAAAAGGTTTTTTTTCTCTATCTGATGTGGTCGAGGATATACTGTGTGATATAAATTAAAACAAATGCCTAAAGTCTCTGCAATTCCAGAGACTTTAGGCATTTGTTAAAAATTCACGATTGGAAATGGATCCAAACAAGTTTTTGTAATAATTCAGGTTGGATCAATCCAACAATTTTGCTTGGTTGACAAATTTTTATGATTGATAGAGATTTCAGTTTGATTCTAACAATTATTTTTTAACTGATTATTTTTTATAAAACTTAGAAAAAAAAGAAATCTTTTTATATTATAAGGACATGACAGTCGAGTACCTAATTTGAAAAATTTGTAGATTTTTAGTCTTGATATTGGTCAACGTTATTGCTTGCTATGCTGTCAATAAAATTAAATAAATAAAATTTATGATCGAAAATAAACAATTATTTTATGTACAATTGGCACAATTTTTATAGTTTAAGTTAATTCAAAATGATAAAAATAGATCTAGTACATGTTTAAGAGTATTTACTTACTCATTTGGCTATTCAAATTAGTGAATTGGTATGTTTATATATCTTGAAGACTTATCCATACTATGCAAGCATTGACGTCGGCCATACAATTTCATCTTATTAGTAGATACGAATACTTTATATTATAAGTAGATAGTGATATTATATTAGCAATTATTATGTTTTACATAAACCCTGTACCTACATGTATAGTAGGAATTGTACACAAATAATTTGTGTTATTATAGGCCATATCAACATGTCGAAACAAAATATCAATATGATGTTCATCATCGGTGTGTATGTATGTGTGTAATCTCTTTATTATACTACAAAACAATACAAAGAAAAGTAGACAAATAAATGAAACAGTATAAAGGCGGGCTTATCTCTAAATTCTCTTCCAGCCAACCGTAGTGTTTGAAAGGATTCATAATAGGTGTGATGAAACCTTTATTATATATATTTGATAGAGATAGTTACACTATAGCCAACAACTGCACCAATCGATTTATTTTTGTATTATCGGATTAAATCAATTAAAAAATATCGCCCAGGACAGTCGATCTCTTAATAAGTTATTATTTTATAATGTATTTTCGGTGGACTGTATCGCGTGTTTTTTTATTATTTATTTAACAGATTAATGTTATTGTTGATCATGAATTCGCATCAGCGTATTAATCACGTATTCATAAAGTTGCTGTGCCTCGTTGGATATTTTGTTTCGACATTCATTTGCTCAAATAAATAATTTATTTTAGTAATTTAAGTAGATAAGGAAATTAACTATATAAATCTTCGTTTGAGAGATTTTAAATGGTGATAATAAAAATTACGAAATATATAATAGTTATTTAATTTTGCCCCTATTTCAAAGGTTGACAACCTTCGAGTCGATTATTTCTTTAGGGTTTTGTACCTAAGTAATATGTAAATAAACAATCTAAATATATATAATATTACTTTACAATAAAAATATTCATTGGTTCTACTGGTAGCACAATATGAAAATTTATACAATATTGCATTTTTTTGCTATTGAAAATTAAGTTCATTCAAAAGAAACAGTACAAAATATATTCAGAGTTGAATATGTCCACTATTGATTATAATATTTTTGTTTTACTTGTAATATTTTTCACTTGATTACATCGTTAATTTGTTTTCTTTTTTATTGTATTTTTTCCATCTGTAATCGATTAACAGCCACTGTAGTGTGTGACACATTAAGATTATGAAATAATTTATCAACACTAGGAGAGTTAAATCTAACCAATTACTTATGTGTCGCAGGAATGCGTACGCGGGGTAACCCAGCCCGTAGAACATGAGAACTCTGCCAAAGAAAAACTGATTATTATTATTTCAAATGGCTTATTAAGCAATTTACCTAACAAGAGACTAATGCTGCCAAGAGCGAGGAGCTGGATGGCGTCGTTGCGTGTGTCAGTCTAATCGAACACACAAGTTAAGCAACGTCGACCGTAGCTGGTCCATGGATGGGTTTATTTTCGAGTTCCTCCTTCCTTCCCGTCCCGGCTGTTGTTATTAGATGACAGTCGTTAAGCCAAGTCAGTTACCTTTAGGCGGCTTGAAAATACTGGCATCCGCTAACCCGCAGTTGAGCAGTGTGGTGGAGTATGCTCTAAAGTCTAAACCCCTTCGATTTAGGTGAGACCCAAATCCCAGCAGTGGGATGAATATGGGCTGACGACGACTGCCAAAATATAGCAAAATCTCTGGCGAATCGGACGAAAGAAAACTTTGCATGGCGCACCTCCTCCACCACCTCCACCTCACAGTAGACCGCAGCAAAATAACAATCCCTTGAGGAATGTGATGATGTAGAGTAAGGTTTGGAGACAGCTTTTTTGTTAAAATTATTGCAATAAAAAATCCGATGGGAATCGGCTTCAGCTTAGCCGGTGGGTCTCTGGTATTGTAATTATGTTGATATCCGGTAAACATAAGCTTATTTATGATGGATTTTAAAAGAGCATTTTCTGACTTACATAGTACTGTATGTAAAAAAGAAGACAGTAATCAACGTTAGCTCAAGTTTCATCTTGGTTGGTCGTTGCCTCGGCAACAGTAGCATGTCCAGCAGAACAAACACCAAGGACGTAGTGTGCAGGGAGTGCTGCGACCAGTTTGGGAGATACTCGAACACCCTCGCATCAGCTATCAATGCGGGGTCTTTGTTCCAAAGGAACCAGAACAATGTATCTGTATACTGAAAATAACAACAGATTAAAAACATTTTCGTGAATAGGCTATTTGACAATGTTAAAAAATTGTATAATTCGTAAAATACACAAAACTATAAAGATCTGCAAACTTTCATTCTAAAATACACCAAACCATAAAGATCTGCAAACTTTCATTCTAATATCTTCCGTCCGACTTGTTTTAGGGTCAATCAAAGTTTGGCGGTAAAGTCCATTTAAAAAGTATGAACTTATAAAAAAAATATATTCCATTGGAGAAGTAATAAATATACTATAACTTTTATTATGATACTAATTACATAAACGTAATATTTAACATAGCTGTCCTACAAATTTCTTATTTAATCCATACATAATACAAACCTGTGATGTCATAACCTAGTAGCCTGTTGTGTAGAGCGTTTTCGGGTTAGTCCAAAATAGTAATTGTCAAATTAACATATCTCGAGAGATTTTGGTGCCAGCGAAGTAATTCTTTCACGTGTGGTTTTATTATTGTGACATCCTTACATATAAAACCGAAAAAAAGTTGGTCAAATAGCCTATTGCGTTTTTGCACTCTTGCCCCGAGCTTCAGGTCTAGAGGAATGAGTTGGAGCGCGCATTAAGACCGTATATTAAGAGCGTAGCGGCCACCATAAAGGTAAAAATGAACAATGGAATCCGCTGCAGTCCCGGGGGCAAAAACGCCCCTTGCCTTGGAACTTATGACGAATTTAATCAGAATAAATAAGTAGGAACCTAATCCTAAGCTTTTATAATTTGACGTCTATTCTATAAGCTACCGTAACCGCTTAACATCAGATGGACAACATATTTCTTTGGTACCCGACGTCTAAAATCTCGTAAAAGAGGAAGTTCGCTCAACAGTCTACAAGAATTGACTGTTCATAGTTGTTATTCTAGCCACTACATGCCTCTACTATTTTTTATAAATAACGTACTTATTTACAAGGTCCCTTGTCAACTATAATAGCGTAAAATAAGCAGAAAAGCTATTTCTGGCTCTTCAAAATACAAATTTCCAGTGGCAGGCTTCGAGAATCTATATATATAAAAGAGAAAATCACTCACTCACTCATCACGAAATCTCAGAAACTATAACACCTACAAACTTGAAATTTGGCAGGTAGGTTCCTTATAGGGTGTGGACATCCGCTAAGAACGGATTTTACGATACTCCACCCCTAAGGGGGTAGAATGGGGGGTTGTAAGTTTATATGAAAGTCCTATGTTTTTGAAGTAAGAGACTTGAAATTTAAAATGTATGCTCTATAGATGGTGTGGAGGTGTACTAATAATGTATCTTTGGAAATCAACCCCTTTTTGGGGTTAAAACGGGGGTTGGAAGTTTGTATGAAAGTTCTACGTTTTTGAAGTACGAGACTTGAAATTTAAAATGTATGCTCTATAGATGGTGTGGAGGTGTACTAATAATGTATCTTTGGAAATCAACCCCTTTTTGGGGTTAAAACGGGTGTTGGAAGTTTGTATGAAAGTTCTATGTTTTTAAAGTAAGAAACTTGAAATTTAAAATGTATGCTCTATAGATGGTGTGGAGGTGTACTAATAATTTATCTTTAGAAATCAACCCCTTTTTGGAGTTAAAACGGGGGTTGGAAATTTGTATCAAAGTTCTATGTTTTTGAAGTAAGAGACTTGAATTTTAAAATGTATGCTCTATAGATGGTGTGGAGGTGTACTAATAATGTATCTTTAGAAATCAACACCTTTTTGGGGCTAAAACGAGGGTTGGAAGTTTGTATGAAAGTTCTATGTTTTTGAAGTAAGAAACTTGAAATTTAAAATGTATGCTCTATAGATGGTGTGGAGGTGTACTAATAATGTATCTTTAGAAATCAACACCTTTTTGGGGTTAAAACGAGGGTTGGAAGTTTGTATGAAAGTTCTATATTTTTGAAGTAAGAGACTTGAAATTTTAAATGTATGCTCTATAGATGGTATGGAGGTGTACTAATAATGTATCTTTAGAAATCAACCCCTTTTTAGAGTTAAAACGGGGGTTGGAAATTTGTATGAATATCCAATGTTATTAAAATTAAAGTAATTATGGCAGAAGGATTATAAATGATATTTAAGTATAAAAAATATTGAAAACAACTACATACTTACTATTAAAAGGAGGGATGTTTTATTATAACAATAAAAAGTACCTACTTTAGGTTTTACAAAGAGGTTTTAAAAAATAATATCCGTCGACTTCATTGATTCTAAAAATTCGTCTAGATATTGATTGTTTTTAACTTTTTTTTTCCTTTCATTAGGTATTTAGCTTTTTCGAATGTAATTAAAAATTATTTGCAAATAACTAACTCCACGCGTACGAAGTCGCGGGCGGCCGCTAGTCTTATATAAATTAATATAAACATAAACATTTCTGGACATTTTACACAGCGCCATCTAGTCCCAAATTAAGCGCAAAGCTTTTGCTATTGGTATCAGACAACTATATACATTTACTAAAATGTACTTAAATACATTTTTCTTTTAAATACATACTTAGATATAATACATACAAAACACCCAGACCAAGGCAAACAGACATGTTCAGGCACACAATTGTTTGTCTTGTGCGGGGATCGAACCCACGGCCTTGGAGTTCAAGTTGCCATTGCTAGCCATTTCACCACCGGACTCATCTTACAATTACCTTAAAACTATAATTAACAACTATTATATATTTTTTTGCAATACTTCAGTCCAGCTTGGGCAGGTGCAAAAACAGACCTAGTTCCATTATAAATATGTTAAAAGAAATCACTAACAAATATTGATCACTCTGGAGTGTCCTTACTTCAGATTTATTTAAAAACTGGTTTATTATTTTTTGCTATGAACAATCTGACATTTAAAATCCTTTCTATAGTTTTTGAAAGAATTCAGTTAGCAATTATATATTTCATCAGATATAAGCAAATTAAATGCATAGTTTTAATTGAATCCGAAAATAAAGAAGTTTCCGAAGTGCCCGAGCAATTTCATTCATCGCTCTGAACTTGGACTGACAGAAGTCATAGTCTGACCTCTAGTGAAACGTTCGCAACAACCCCGCTCCCCCATTCGGGGCTGCTTGAAGTAGTGCTCCGACTGGCGATGTGAGGATCATGCTGGATTTGGTTTTAAAAATTTGTAATGAATTTTTCGATTTTAGAAGTAAAACTTCTTTACGAACGATTGACTTGGGGATTAAGCTGGTGAATGCGTGACGAGAACGTTACGAAAACGGCGAACGGAAGTTGAGAGGGCGATATAAGTTAGTAGAGCTAAAAAAGTTTTACTTTAGTCGTGTGGTCTAAAGCACACTCGATTTAAAAAAAAATAAGATCATTCTGGTAGTTAAATTAATGTGTTTAACGTATATAAATGTCACTAATGTAATGCTAAAATGTTGTCGGAAGCTTTGAATTTGTATATATTTTTTATTGCTATGAGGATTCATCACTGGACAAATATAACTAAATAATCAATAGTTGCAGTGGTTTTTCATTGTATCAATATATGTATGAATCATTTATTTCATCTTATTAAAAACTTAAACAGTTTGTGATCAGTGAGTTTTTCAATTTGTGCCTTTATGTAGGTAGCCAAACCACAAATGCCGAATAATTTAAATAAATACTGAAAGAAATATATCCAACATAGACATATGTATTAAAAATATCAAAAAAATATTTATTTATATAATTTATTATACGATAAATTATATAAATAAATAAGCATACAGCTATGTTTTGGTTGTCACTTAAAACCAATAGAAAAAAAGCACCAGAGCGATCAACAAAATACGCCGATTTTAAAAAACCAGCCATTAGTTATTTTTTTTTTGTGTGATTATTTTGGTAACTTGGTGCGTTCGGTCGGAATCCTGCGATTTAGCGACTGCATCGATGTTGGCAATTGTTTAGGCAACTTGCTGCAATTACAATCATGCTCGCATTGAGTTTCCAAAAGAAGCTGCGACCGGCAATCAAACGTGTAAGGCGTATAGTCGCTGTGTTTAGCAACTAGATTGCCGTGATCGACATTTTAACGTGTGCGATTCGATCTCTGCATATAGCTACCGAAAAATATAACTCCTGTCAATCGTCGATGCTAAAACTAGCATGTCTGCTTGGACCTCAAGTCACTTACCATGGTGACCGGAAACAATATGCCAGTCATCAATAAATCTCGATAATACTTAAGAGTCCCTACGTGTTTGACACCAATGCCTCCGTTTTGCTCTCTCCATTCGCAATAAAAACTTACAGGAGAATATACGAGTATTAAAATCTGTAAACAAATAAAAGACCATTATGCTTATGTATTTTTTCCATATACTAGGTACAAAGACATTCATTATCTTAAATAAATAAACAAAGCAGGAAATGGGGAGAGATAAACAGAAAGCAGAGACCAGATAGCAAGCTAGATCGAAAAATTTAATAGGAAAAGAATATTGAAATATCAGAAGAAATTAATGTGGTTATAAGAGAAGAAAAGGAGAGATATAGAGATACTTAGAGAGATAGAGACAGGGAGGAAAACGTTAATCTTCGAATTTCTACAGCAGGGTCTCAGGAAACAAGGAACAAATAGTGGTGATAGTGAGGGAAAGATATACTCATATTGTAGGTTACAATAAGTGCCCAGTAAGTACCTGTAAATCCCCAATAAATGACTAGTTTTGGGCATAAATAGGAAATTTATAAGTACTTTTTGGGCATTTATCGTAAATGCCCTGCATTTTGCCCATCTCTAATTGTAAGTAATTAAGAAAAGAAGATGAAACGTGTACCGCAAAATATGTATAATGACGAATTTACATGCTGAGCCGTCGTTTGCAAAGTAATTATTTTTGTTAGAGGATCTTGAGAGTCTCATAACATTTTCTGTATTTTGATGATGTTTTACAAGTTTGTCTTGTTATACATTTTTTTTTTTGCAGTAGCTCTATAAAACATAGTCTTCCTCATTTTATTATGTCTACCGCCTCTCTAGAGAAGGATAGGTATAAAAAAAATATATAACTACATAGTATCTACTTAATGTCGTTTAACTGTGGCAGTGACGTAATGAAAGCTAATCCACAGAGCGTCACTTTTAGCTTAGGGTTTTAACTACTTTTAGGGTGAATCTATACTTATTTTTTTTCCTTAAATATCTCGTTTATACTACATATAAAAATGACACCATACTCACATTGCACCAACATGTCAGCAGTAACCACCTCACATACCAATACACTTTGACTTCAGGACTCTCATCTTGCCTCACATCAATGGATAACGTTACGTACGCCGTCACGGCTATGTGAAGCGAACTCACCCCGTACAAAAATAACCTAAAATTGGCTAAAGAATTGCCTTTCCACAAAGTAGATAAATACACTCTCGACGAGACCATTATGATTACCATACTTACAGATGCGCTATCATTTTAGGCAAAGGACATTAAATGTACTTAGCTGTAATAAGGCGTCGATAAAACCGATACCAAGACACTGTTTTATCAGAATGATTTATTCAATCATAGCGTATAATAAATGTACTTTACTTAGGTACTAATTTTAGTAACATTATGTAATATTTATTACCGCCTATCAAAATATTAAAATAGGTACTAGATGATGCCCGCGACTTGGTTCGCGTGGAATTTTTGAGTATGGGCGATGAGTAAAAAAACCTACCTTTTGGGCGCTGCAATTATGGGCGGCAAAATTCTGAAACAAAATGAAATAGCGATCGTGGCTTAAAACTTAAAATATGTGACGGCAAATGGGAAAGAAAAGTGTAGAGTGGAGGCCGCTTGTGGAGCGTCGAAGTATTGGACAGTCCCCCTCTAGATGGACCCACGATCTCCAAAGAGCTGTTAGAAGTAATAGGATGCTGAAATCGGAGGATCGCAATTAGTGGAAGTAATTTGGGGTAGGACTATATTCCGCAGTATACAGGCTGCTGGCGATGATTATGATGATGGCTTAGAAATCGAAACATTATGGCATTATACAATACGGAAAAGAATTTTGTCAACTCTAGACTCGAAAACACAGCATTACAACTATGTACAACCGGATTTTTCAAAGTAAGAGATAAAATAAATAACCGTATGTATCATCATAGTATTGTGCATAACTGTGTCTAATATCTGAATAGACGCAGTTTTGCCCTACAACCAAAGCTGAAGCTGATTACCACCGAATATTTTGATACTAAAAATAGAAAAATAGGTCTTACTTTTAAGTTGTTGACAAACTGCTTCAGCTTAGTCTGTAGAGTTTCAGGCTTACTACCAGCCAACTAAACTTACTACGCGCTTTTATAAACTTAAACTTTTCTTATTATTATTTAAATAGTTGTCTTGGCCAACTTGACAGATAAATATTTTTTGAAAAATGGAAAAATTCACCTGCCCTCCCCTAGGTGGGATTTGAAACCCACGACCTCTCGATGATCGATGTTATCAAAAAATAGCTGAATTTCATCTGCAACGATGGACTGCTATGCCTTGTTTAGTAGTGTAATTGCTTAATAGGTTGATGACGCCACACTGTGACTCACGCAGTACAATATAAGATGCAAAAATTCTTCAGCAATACAAACCTTCCTGGTAGCTCAGTTGGAAGAGCACTCGACCGGTCATCGAGAGGTCATAGGTTCAAATCCCACCTAGGGAGGGCAGGTGAATTTTTCCATTTTTCAAAAAATATTAAACTTTTCTTTCAACAACTTTAACGAACTTTAAAGAATTGTAGGGAACAATTTGTTACACTATCCATTATCAAGCATTCTTTTAGGATAATAAATAGCTTAAACCTTTCTCTGACCCCTAAACACTACTACACAGATACAAATATTTTTAATTAAATATTACAAGTTTTAAGTTACATGGTTTGGGATCTCTTCTGTTAAGTTAAAAACCTGTATAAGAAGACGCCTTCTTCTCTGTGGTACATTATTGGCATCGCACTTGTAATTAAATTAGAGTACATAGCAAGTTCGTGCTTCGGAGGGCACGTTAAGCCGTCGGTCTCGGCTATTGTCATTAGACGACAATCGTTAAGTCAAATTAGTGGCCTTAAGGCTGAAAACACTGACCTCCACCAACCCGCAGCGTGCAAGCAGTTAAGCAGCGTGGTGAAGTACGCTCTAAACCCCTGCGAATGAGGGGGGACCCATATCCCAACAGTGGGATAAATAAGAGTTGACGACGACATAGGAAAGTATAGCTTATATCAAGGTTTCCCGAAAGGTGGTCCGCGGAACCCTGGAGTTCCGTGGAACAAGGGTTCCGCGATCCGTCCAAAAATTAACAAAAAATTCGTCGAAAAAAAAATTACTAGTTAGGCAATATATAATAATTATAGCTTCTGGGGTTACGCTAGGAACAGTATAATCAATTTGGGTTCCGTGCCAAAAAAAAAAATGGGAACTCTGGCGTATATAGTAGTAAAAGTGGCCATACTGTACGTTGTTCATTTACTATGGTTATACTGATAAATAGGCCATAAGAATATTAGGTACTTATACTGTGACATAAGCTTGTTTATTTAGAATAAATATTAGTTTGAGTGACTCTATCTTTCTCACGCCAGGTTAAGTAATATCACACCTCGGCCACTCCATACAAATAAAACACCGGTAACTACTACATAAACAATGATCTCTGTGCAGAATGTCAATGAGCGCACAGTATGTTGCAACTGTTCCAGATTTGCCTCAGAGGGGAGGTGAGGTCGACACGAAAGAGCGGCAGGGAAAGGCCATACTGTACGTAGTACTATTACTTATACTGTGGTAATATCCAAAACCTATGCCAGGATTTGGGACTATATTTTACATTATTATATTGTATATTTTTACTTTTTTATATATTTTTACTAGCTGACCCGACAGACGTTGTTCTGTCTTATTACCAATGAATATTGAATTCGAATTGGTTTCGCGCAATCTGTCAAATGACTGACAGTTCTGTCAAACGACATAAAGTTACATTAGAAAAGTTAATATGATAGTTCAGTTTTCTTTAATTTTCTAATTTTCCGCGAAACTCTCTTATATTTTTCTCTCATAAGAACCTCCTGACAATAAGAAATACATAAAAAGAAATAAGGAAATCGGTGCAGCCGTTCACGCGTGATGCCATGACCAAGGGAAATAGGAATTCATTTATATAAAGTTTTGAGATTATTGCTCGCTCAATCTTGGGCAATAATCTCAAAACTTAGCAGTTTTCAGAAATACCTAAGTTCTATTCCACATGTGAAAGAAATATTCTGATTCGAGCAGATTATTTATTGTATATTTTTTTATGTTATTGTATTACCGATCACTTAGGTTTTAATTGACGAGATCGGTGGCGTAGCGGTCAATGGCGCGGCACACCAACAACGACCGACACCAACGCTCGTGGGTTCGATTCCCACATAGTACAAACATTTGTGCGCATGAACATGTCTGTTTGTCTTGGTCTGGGTGTTTTCTATGTATCATAGGTATATAATATGTATTTACAAAAAAAAATGTATTTACGTATGTTTATCAGTTGTCTAGTACCCATAACACAAGCTTCGCTTACTATGGGGCTAGATGGCGCTGTGTAATTTGTCTGAGAATATTTATTTATTTTATTAAATAAAGACTATTTTTAGGCATTATTATTACTTAAAGTAATAATCTAGCTGGCACGATTAAAGCTACATCCTCGTAAGATAATATCCGCCGCCATCTCACTCAAACCTGTTCAAACTCCCTTTTGATCCATTAATTAATATAACTCGACTTAATTAAATATGCCACCGTTATTTACAATAGACATGGACAATCGTGTCGTTGCAATTGGCCGAGTTTTGATTGGGGTCCGCTCGTGCGCGACTATCATGCCCTAGTCCATATTTGTCTTCGTGATAATATGCGTCAATCGGTTATCTTCTACTGTATATAGGTGGTTATGTACCCGGTACCCGGGGCAAACTGATAAATAAGTACATATGAATAGAATTATATCTAAACACAATTATAATTACAATACTTAGGTACTATAGATATAATTTAACTAAATAAATATTCCTGGACAAATTACGCACAGCCATCTAGTCCCAAACTAAGCAAAGCTTGTACTATGGGTACTGGATAACTGATATAATACTTAAATATATATATTATTTTTTTTGTAAATCATACATATAATTGGCCGTGTGGTCTCCTGCACACTAGAATAGAATCACTCCGTGTCTTCCCGTAGATGTCGTACAAGGCGACTAAGGGAAATACATTATAAAACATCGATCAGGCCTCCCCAACCCGTCTGGCCAGCGTGGGGAGTGTAGGCCAAATCCTCCTGTCTATGACGGACGAGAGGGTAGTGCTCCTGTAGTGAGAATAAGTCGCTACACAAATTTCAGGCCCAATTTTAATCTATTTAATACATGGGTCTCTCAAAAAATTTTGAGAAACTCTAAACCTATTTTGCCTGACGAGCCCGATGGTTGAATGGCTACTTTGACTCCGAAGTAGCGGATTCGATTCCCGCACAAAGCAAACATTTGTATGCATGAACATGTCTGTTTGTCTTGGTCTGGGTGTTTTCTATCTATAAGTATGTATTTACAAAAAAAAATGTATTTAAGTACCTACATTTATCAGTTGCCCAGTACAATTATAAAGGCTCTGTGTAAATTGTCCAGAAATATTTATTTATTTATTTAGAAATATTTATTTTGTAAACATAAAATATTTTTATTAAATCTTTTCAAACAACTCTCCACCTTCCTCTATACAAACATTCATTCGGCCAAATCTCGATCCAATTTTTTCAGTCGGCCGCAGACACGTCTTCTACGGCCTTTTGAAAAACTGTTAGCACTTCTTCTGGCGACGAAAACTGTATTTATTGATATATTACTATGAAATTAGGTAGTTTTGTACGTAGTTCTGAAGACAATACTATATATGTATTGTAATTGAGTATACTCGTAGCGAGCGGAACACTTATATACGCCGAAATTTTGGAAATGAATAGGCTCCAAAACCACTGAACCGATTTTGATGAAACTTGTCACAATTAAAAACATGCTTGAGGTTTGCGTCGAAAAATAATTGATATCGATCATGTTCTTCAGGAATGTGACGAGCTCGGTGGTCGAATGGTTAGCAATGGCAACTTTGACTCCGAGGTCGCGGGTTCGATTTCCGCACATGACAAACATTTGTGTGCACGAACATGTCTGTTTGTCTTGGTCTGGGTGTTTTCTATGTATTATAAGTATGTATTTACAAAAAAAAATGTATTTAAGTACATTTATCAGTTGTCTAGTACCCATAACACAAGCTTTGCGCTTAATTTGGGACTAGGTGGCGCTGTGTAAATTGTCCAGAAAAAAAATTGGTTGCCTGTAAAGTCGGTATACGGGCGAAAGTTTTACGTGACAACGACTTTGAGTGGTAAAATGTTTTCGAGTGGAAGGGACGCATGCCTTTCACTTTTTATGTCTGTCTCTCTCGCTCTTAGAAGGGACGCGTGCCTTTCACTCGCTCTCATTGTAAGCGCATAACGTGAGCCAGTTTCTTGAAGTGTCACCCGGCTAACCAATTTATAAGACGTTGTCACGTCAAAAATGATCATGAAATACATTTTCCATTGAAATCAATGGAAAATATATACTCAGCGAATATACTCGCTCCACTCAACGTCGACTTCGGCCCCGTGGGCTAGAATCATGGCCTAGCATCACTGTGAAATTATGAAATCAACTTCCCTCAACAATATTCTCAAATAAATACGACATGGGAGCCTTCCCGTTGGCCGTGTGGTTTCCGGCAGACTAGAATAGAATCACTCCGTCTCTTCCCGTGGATGTCGTACAAGGCGACTAAGGGAAATACATTATAAAACATCGATCAGGCCTCCCCAACCCGTCTGGCCCAGCGTGAGGAGTGTAGGCCTTCTGTCTGGGACGGACGAGAGAGGGTCGTGCTACTGTAGTGGAGACTAAAAATGACCTAATGATGATGATGATGATGATGATGGGAGCCTTCAAGGACAGAGACAATTTTTCCCTTAAGAGGGTGGCAACGGATCGGCGACCCCATGGTGATGCTGATTTCTATGTGCAGTGGTGATTACTTTCCATCAGGTGACCCAAATGCTCGCTTGCCCCCCTCTCAAACAAAAATAATCCAAATGACTCTCCACCAACCCGCAGTTAAGCAGCGTGGTGAAGTATGCTCATAGCCCGTTCGATTGAGGGAAGACACGTATCGCAACAGTAGGATGAATATTTCTTAATGCAGAGATCAAACTGATCTGATGATGGAGATCTATATATCCTAACCGTGTTTGGGTTTATTAGATTGGGTTTATTGGGGTGTAAGTAGTTCATCAACATCTTTGAACCAAAGCCATCTTCACCTGCACGCGGTGCACCCTGCTGACTGACAAACGAAGCTGTGGCGAAAAGAGAGGTAGGGAGCGTAATTTGTAAGCTGCCCGACTGGAGAATGTACCTCCGCCTCACAGAATACCGCAGCCAAATAACAATTCCCTTGAGGGTTGTTGTGTTCCTGCGAGTGAGTGAGGTCACCAGAAAGGATGGAGATGCTGCGGTGGCGATATTTTATGTTGCGAGAGTTAATATGGCTTCGGTTACCGCTTCACATCAGGCGGGCCGTATGCTTGTCTGCCACCCGACGTAGTATAAAAAAAATAGACTGGTCTTGGGATATACCTTGACCACGGGTTGGTCATTGTCATTTTGGTTGGTCATTGTTATCCGTGGTATTATGATGAAGCAGGCATGCGCAAGCACAGGAGCTCCTAGCCGGGTTTCGGCTTGTTAGAACGGCTTGGACCACAGATGGTTTCCAGGGTCTGATAATGGAGCAGGAGCATATTTTTAGTGCAGCGTCGACAAATGAAAGCGTTTTTAATTATATATATATGTATAATTTAAAAAACACGCTTTATATATATATATATAATTATAAAATATATATATAATAAAAAAAACATGTTTTTTTAATCTATAATAAAAAAAAGGCTTTGTCCTCACTGACTGACTGACTGACTGACTGACTGACTAATCAACGCACAGCTCAAACCACTGGGTCTAGAGATTCCAAATTTGGCAAGTAGACGACCTTATGACGTCTAGGGGTGCACTAAGAAAGGATTTTTCAAAATTCATCCCCTAAGGGGGTGAAACGGGGGTCCAAAGTTTGTATGGGGAAACAAGATTAGTTGGACTATTTTATCCGAAACTTTACACGAGTACTTCTATAGATAAATGAGTAAACACGTGTTTCAGGATTTTTCAAAATTCAACCCCTAAAGGGGTAAAATGGAGTGAAAAGTCTGAAAATCGTCATGGGTATTGTTTTTATGGTTTATCGGGTCGCTGATTACGAAAACAACAACTATTTTATAATCCAACATAGCCGACGTGACATAAAATCCCCCCCCCCCCCCCTTATCATCATCATCCCCCTACGGGGGTGCGATGGGGTTGAAATGTAATAATATCAATATGGGTGTTGATTCTATGGTTTTCTGGGACGTCAATTACGAAAATCGCATCGATTTGAAAATATAACATAGTGGACACGAAATGACTTAAAAGGATTTTTCAAATTTTTCCCCTAAAAGGGTGAAACGGAGGTCCAAAGTTTGTGTAGGAAAACGAGATTAGTTTGACTATAGATAAATGAGTGAACACGTGTTTCAGGACTTTTCGAAATTCAACCCAAAAAAAAAGGAATAAAATGGGGTCAAAAAGTCTGAAAATAATGAAGGATATTATTGTTTTTATATTTTATCGGGTCGCTGATTACGAAAACAACAACGATTTTAAAATTCAACGTGGCTAACGTGACCATCATCATGTAATTTTTTTAAACTTTGATTTAACCTTTTTAAGCTGATGGAATGAGACTTGTGTGTTGACTGAAGTGTTATCCTAATAGGTTTTTAAATTTGTATTTGGCGTCAATCAGTGCTTATACGATCGCGGGCGGCCGGCGCGGCGAGGACGGGACGGGTGTAGTAGTAGTTATCTGGAAAGTTCTTGCATCCGTATTTAGTACAATTATAGGTGCTACATGAGGGTGGTTGCGTTGCGTGTTAGACTTGACTTGGATAATCTAAAAAGCGCGAACTTCCCGCGAGCGAAGCCGCAGGCAAAAGCTAGATAGTAAAAGGCTTTGTCCTCACTGACTTGACTGACTGACTCACTAATCAACGCACAGCCCAGACCCCTGAAGCTAGAAACATGAAACTTTGGATATGTGTTCCTTAGACAATGTAAGCGCGCACTAAGACGAGATTTTCCGAAAGTTCACTCCTAAGAGGTTAAAATAGGGGGTTGAAAAAAAACGCTCTTGGAAACCGATTCACCTACGATTTTGAGACTTGGTGGAATAGTTGTTTATAAAAAAAGGGGATGTTTATGGGTAACTGATTAACTTTTGACCAGCGCCCAGCCAATAAATGTCAAAAAATGTTATAGTTATATTTGAATTAACTTATCACTAGATGGCGCTATACCTAGCATTTGTACAGCGCGCTATGGTTTCGTTAGTAAGGAAAGGGTATATACGAGAGATTATTTCAAACCATGGGGTTATCCATGATGGTTTATTGCTCACCTCATTCCAGTAGATATCCCCGGAGGTAATCCATCGCGCGCGTAGGGCGTAAAAGAAACTGCATCCTTCAAATGAAGCTACATCTGGTGTCGAAAACTAATTGAAAAGCCTATTCTAAGTACCGACTTTATGGGATATACCTACTTATTATAAGAATTTCGGTATTTTTCAAACAATGAAGTCAAGATTCACTAAATTTATATTTGTGGAAGGTGTGATGATGCCATATACCATTATAGCTTTGGAAGGTGATGGAGCTGGCCTGTTCCGCTCCATCTCCTACCACTTGCATGGAACGGAGGTGTATCATCAGGAGGTTCGTGCCACCATTGTTCACGTATTAAACAACTGGAACGATGAGTTGTTGAGTGAGGACAGTAAAGGATGCGCTGTTGAGGAATCTCTCTTGATAACCCGCATTCCCATTATTCCATAAGACCACCAAGTTCAATTTAAGAGACTTCACTTCAATTTCCCATAAAGGTGTTTCGCTATGACCATTAACAAAGCTCAGGGGCAGTCTCTAAAGGTCGCTGGGGTTGACTTGAGACAGGACTGCTTCTCTCATGATCAGTTGTATGTAGTTTGCTCAGGAGTGAGTTCTCCTGGAAGCATTGCAATTTTGGCTCCTGGTGAGAATGCCAAAAATATTGTTTACCGGGACGTCTTAACCTAAATGGTGTATGTTTGTGATAATGGTCAATACGAAACAAAAATAGACGCAAATCAGGAGTGTTCCCGTAGCGAAGCACGGGTACTTTGCTAGTTATATATATATATAATTAAAAAAACACGCTTTTATTTGATCAGAGCTTCGTTTGTCCGTCAGCAGGGTGTACCGCGTGCAGGTGAAGTTGGCTTTGGTTCAAAGATGTTGATGAACCACTTACACCCCCCATTATAGATTTACATCCATACACTCGTATTGAAAGGAACATTTATATTATCAAAGTACGTATTTCTCGGTTCACCGGTTCAGGGTAGCGTTGATATGTCAGCCTGACATCTGGGACACCGAGCTTCGGCCAGTGATAACAGTCGTCTAGACAGATTTGGAAAGAAAAGAAGAAGCAGTAATAGAATTGACTCTACCGGTCACTCTACCTCACAGCCAAACCGCAGCCAAATAACAATTCTCTTCAGAGTTGTTGGATTCCTGCGAGTGAGTATGGTCTCCAGAAAGGAAGAAGTTGCTGCGTTAGCTGCGGGTGAGGATTTACTAATTTTTTAATTTATACTTGTTTGTTTTTAAGTTTACAACAATTTGTTCTCTTATAATTGTTATTTATGTACATTCTTGTTTATAATATTATTTTATATGCCGTGGCAGACAATGTGACTGTGATAAGGACAGACTTTGGTTCTTCGTTTATTTGTTTATGTTAACACGAATAAAAATATTATTAACAAGCGAATACTCGCGACTTCATTCCCGTGATAAGTCGGATCAGGGGAGCTAGCGAAATGGCAGTTTGCGAAGTAGAAAAGCGTAGCGATCGCTAATTTAAACTGTGGAGCTCATATTAAAATGTTCGAATTGACAAATGTCACGTGATCTATCTAACGTTTGTTACGCTACGAATTACACTTGGATAGGGGAGCTAGTATTGACTACCACAATCTACGTGACTACATTCCTTTACTTTTTTAGGGTTCCGAACCTCAAAAGGAAAAACGGAACCCTTATAAGATCACTTTGTTGTCCGTCTGTCTGTCTGTCTGTCTGTCTGTCTGTCTGTCTGTCTGTCTGTCAAGAATTTCTATGTCGAGAATGCGTGGAGGTATCAAGCTGAAATTTGAACTGTATACTCAGGTCTACGGTCCCATGAAGTTAAAAAAAAATCAAACTGCTAAGTTTACGTAGAAAAAAGTTACGGCCGTTTATTCAGCAAAAAACGCATATTTCGATACACTCAAGGGAATCAAAACCTATAGGGTACTTCCCGTTGACCTAGAACTATGAAATTTGGCAAGTAACATCGTTATAGACTACAAGTACAGGAATAAATCTGAAAACTATACATTTGTAAATAGATCTTAAAAAATAGGGGGTCTATATTTTATATAGGGTGTCGAAATTTCAAATTGAAACTACTAGTTCAAATGGGGTATCATATGAAAGGGCTTGATGTACACATTGCAAAATATATTTTATTTATTTTTTTCGACGCATTATTTCTTATTTATAATGAAAAATATCAAATTTAATAATGATACTACGTACCTACGGAACCCTCGGTGGGCGAGTCCGACTCGCACTTGTCCGGTTTTTTTATTTTGTGCTCTCCCTTATCTTTTATTCTGCCCAAAGAAGACGTGAGTAATGTCCTCTAGTACACTTCTAGTTGAGAAGAGGTTATTCCAGGTTAGAATATGTCTCTCTTCGCAGCACCTGCTTTATTTTCGGTGTCTCAGAAACTACCCACCCACTGCCACTAAAATTGTGTTAGCTTAATCCCTTCTTTGCCATATCTTTGATTATGCAGACATTTCTTATCCTTAACTCAATGTGCCTCCAAAATTTCTGCATTATTTGGCTTGCGTAAATATGATCACACATCTACCTATCGTGAACAACTCAAATGGCTCTCCATTCGCCAGCGTAAGGGCTTCCATTTTCTTTTTTTTCTCTGTACCATTCTTTTCTCTTTGCTCGAACAGCGTCATCTTACCTCAAAGAGCGTTTCAAGTATTCTTCTTCTATCCGTGGACTATCACTTTGCTCCTGCGAAAACCTCACTCTTTCCATTCCTCTAAATGCTCGAACAGCGTCATCTTACCTCAAAGAGCGTTTCAAGTATTCTTCTTCTATCCGTGGACTATCACTTTGCTCCTGCGAAAACCTCACTCTTTCCATTCCTCTAAATGCTCGAACAGCGTCATCTTACCTCAAAGACCGTTTCAAGTATTCTTCTTCTATCCGTGGACTATCACTTTGCTCCTGCGAAAACCTCACTCCAATCTCACTCACTCACTCAACCAATTTTTCACTGTTCGGGCTACCAGGCTTTGGAATGCTTTACCCCTACCAATTAGAACTGATATATACGAGTATTAAAATATTCCCTTTGTATTTACTTCTTCTTCTTTCTTTGATTGACTGACTAGGCCCTACCACCGAAGCTGAAGCCGATTACCATCGGATATTTTGATTGAAAAAATAGGTCTTACGTTTTAGTTATTGACAATCATCTTCAGCTTAGTCGGTAGAGCTACAGGGTTTCTACCAGCTATGCTAAATACAAGTAGCATAAATCTAAGCTGAAGTTTGATTTTCATAATTAAAAAATCCGATGGGAATCGGCTCCAGGGTAGCCGGTAGCCCAGCTCACAAGTTCCCATCGCTGGCGTAGTTTACCTATCGTAAAGGATCGTAAAGATTATATATATATATATATAATAGTATCATAAAGACTTCGATCATTAATATAGTATTAGTGTCAAACCACACTACGCCGAAATTCCGCGGCTGAAATTCCACGTGATTAGGATTGGTATGTAAAAAATGCAACGTAATTTCGGTCAAATGTGTCGATAGTAATTGAAAAAGTACTGCAGGCGTAATGACGCCGAACTTCGGTCGCGTATCTTCGGTATAGTGTGTTTAGACACTTAATGATCGAAGTATATAGTCGAATTTTAATACATCAAAAACGCAAAGACTTTTTGTATTTTCCATATTTTCATTTGACCGAAAATATAATTTACAGTTTGATAAAGTTCCTACATGTATTTATGCTTGACATTTTTGTGAATGAATTCCTCTCATCTGAAGTCTAACTCAACGTTTAACACGTTAGCTGCGGCACCAATTTTTGCATACTTTCCGTTCCTGCGGCACGAGGTATAATCGGTCCGTACCGTGACCAGACGTTAGGGCGACACGCGGTCTATTAGACCCCACCTCCTTTTACAGACTAAAATCCATTTTCTGGCGCGAAATCAAAGATAAATGAGAATTTTGGTCCTTATTGATATAGACAGTGAATTGATGAACCCTAATCCACCGTCGCCCCGGGATCTGATGGCTAGTTTAGGAATTATTAGCAAAACAAAATATGGGATCTTATACACCTCGTAACGCACTGAAATAGGGCAAATTTTCGCTGCGATTAGTGATGGGAAAAATAATATCGACGTTTTTAAACTGTCTTAACTACGCAACGACTTGACCGATTTTGATCAATTATATCTCATTAGATCGTTTTAAGGGCAAAACCTGGCAAAACAACACAAAGCTATCAAAGGATACATTTTTTTTTAAATAATCTAAATTGTGCTTGAAGGCGCCATAAAGAAAAAAAAACCGGCCAAGTGCGAGTCGGACTCGCGCACGAAGCGTTCCATTCTATACCATTAAGAAGAGGCACCTATTACAGACTTATTATTGGAAAATAATGGATTACGGTTTATGCATAAGGTTTATCTTTCTATTTGTATATGAAAATCTTAATGCGGTTCACAGAATAGAAAAAAAAGGCAACCAGAAGTAGAAAAGAAACTGTCCTATTTATTCTGCCTCGGGCTTTAAAAATACACTTATTAGAACTTGAATTAACATTAAAAAAAAAAATTGGTTGCCTGTAAAGTCGGTATACGGGCGAAAGTTTTACGTGACAACGACTTTGAGTGGTAAAATGTTTTCGAGTGGAAGGGACGCATGCCTTTCACTTTTTATGTCTGTCTCTCTCGCTCTTAGAAGGGACGCGTGCCTTTCACTCGCTCTCATTGTAAGCGCATAACGTGAGCCAGTTTCTTGAAGTGTCACCCGGCTAACCAATTTATAAGACGTTGTCACGTCAAAATCAGTATCAATATACTTTTTTTATAAAAATCTCAATATATATGTTGTACTTATTTATGAGTGTTTTTCATTGAAACAGGGTAGACAATAAGATTTTTTGCACTGAGTGCACTGAGTCAAAATCTTTTTGGATTTTTTATCAGCTTCACGAGATGGTAAAAATGTGCGTAGTTTTTGGTAACAACCAACACATCTTCTCCTTTTTTCACCCTTTTCGAGGCAATGGCGTGCGCTTTCAGGTGCTGAAAAATAACAAAA
Source organism: Hypsopygia costalis (assembly GCA_937001555.2). Taxonomy (NCBI): domain Eukaryota; kingdom Metazoa; phylum Arthropoda; class Insecta; order Lepidoptera; family Pyralidae; genus Hypsopygia; species Hypsopygia costalis. The sequence continues at coordinate 20,081,392 of OW443338.2, read as the reverse complement.
ATGTAAAGATAACGTAATAAAACTGACATTGTTACTTAGGTTAGATCGTAGATGAGAATAACAATGATAATGTAGGTATAACTGCATCAAATGAATGTGTTTGTTTTATACTTAAGATGTTGAAAGAGTAGGTAGGTAAGGTAGCTTAAATTCAGAATAATTAAAAGGAAACAATAATAAATAACTTAATAATGACCAAATGTCAAGCTTAGTTTATGAAAGCTTCAACACGTTGACTGTCAAGAAATATATCTAAGCATTACATTACCTGGGGTCTCATCGATTTCCTTTTTTATTAAAGATTCTAATTTTTATTAAAGAGTTAATAATAATAACATTATTATCACGATATAGAATAATAGGTAATTCTAGATATGTTGCAAAGTATTCGGTACGTCAATAATCGTTATTACCAATAATATCTTTAGGTATAATATACTTAAGTAATAATATCTTACACTTACTTTAGGTACATAGCTACCAAGATAAGAAAAAACTAGGTACTTACTGAAGATTTTTTCATTAAAAACTTACCTGTTTTGGCTCTGTTTCTGGGTTTTTTAAAATTAACTTCTTCCGACATCGTTTAGACATGTTCGGCGCTATAAAAGGCCGTGCTCTCCAATCGACGTGATGCACAACACTGGTCGCGGGAAGCTCGCGTTGAGTGCGGTACGAGGTCAGGGGGGATATGGGACGTTTTAGCCTCGTTCCGCACTGCATTAAAATTATATTAATTCAGTGCGGCACGAGGCCTAAGACATCCGGTACCAAGGTAGGTACACCACCGAGTCCGGAACCATTAGTGATCTCAAATATATATTTATCTCTTTCCTACACTGGACCAAACCAAAGCTATGCCATTCGCACGACAGAGAAATTCACTTTTTTGCTTGCCGCACCACAGGGAAGTTGCATCAGGGGTGATTTAGGCCTCGCTTCGCACTTAACGTGTTAAATGTAAATCATAATACGGAAAAAATACCTTAAAAATGCCTTTAATAATTTCTAGAAATTAAAATAATCTTATATCGAATTTTCTATCGAACCTTATCGAATAAATTCATATTTAGTTTTCTACCAAAACCGTGTATATGTGAATATATGTAAATTAAGTTTTGTAGAAACACAGAATAAATAAAAGAATTGGCATTTAAAACTTCACTCACGCATCACGCAGGATGACTGTAGAAAACTGTGGGGTTCTTTCGTCGTGGAGGCCAAGATTGATTTCAGGCAGTTGTAGTAACACCTATTGCGTTTGCCGCGTTGTGAACCAAAAAAGTTTGGGAACCTCTGTGCTAGGTATCAGCCGATAGGCTCGTGGTTCTGCAGAGATTGATCTTAGGGCATCTGCGGAATTGTTGTGCAAAACCATATCTAATTATTTAAACAGGAAATGCATCAACTACATACGCAATTGTTTATGTTATTATGAGAACCTTTATCTTATCTTTCGCAAGTATAATATTAATTAATTCATTAAGAATAAAATTTATTCCTCAGTTAACAGTTTACAAGTAAAATTTTGTGTAATGGAAAACGTACCTAATTGTATTCGTGTATCATTCCGTATGCTTATTCGCCACGAGTGAGTGGCGAATAAGCATACGGTCCGCCTGATGTGAGGCGGTTACCATATTCATATTAACGCTCGCAACATGAAGCATTGCTCGCACGCCGCCACCTCTCGATGACAACGCAGCAACTCCTTTCTTTCCAGTGACGTCACGCACTCCCAGGAACATAACAACCCTCAGAATTGTTATTTGGCTGCGGTATTCTGTGAGATGGACTTCCCCAGTCGGGCAGCTTACAAATACGCTGTACCTTCTCTTTTGTCTGAGTTTCTTTCACTAGTCGGCAGGAGGCATCACGTGCAGGCGAGGTTGACTTTGGCTCTCTAAATCGTGGTGAGCCACTTGCAACCCGAACTTTTTATTTCTATGTTATTAAACCACAATAATGTTAAAAGTTGGAAAGCTGTGCTTGTCTGTAATATCGGTTCCAGAAAATGATGAATGTTATACGGTTTTTGGATTGAAGATTCTTGTCGGATGTTGCCAATGATGTTATGTTGCTATAGACATGACATACCCATTCTAAATTGCGCATGCGCAAAACTGTTCATGCTGTTGCATGGATAGCTAGTTTATACGTAGGTTCGGACATAGACTATCGCAATTATAATAATATGTTTTTTTATTATATGATATTTATATTTTTTTAAATGAAAAATGCTGCTATATCAACCCATATTCATCCCACTGCTGGGATTCCGATCTCCCCTCAATCGTAAGAGTTTTAGAGCGTACTCTACGTTCACCACCCTGCTCAAATGCGGATTGGCGGAGGCCAATATTTTCAAGCCGCCCAAAAGCCACCAACTTACCACCACCACCGGCTTAAAGACATGACAATGACCCAGACCGATGTCTTAATGTGCCCTCGGGTTTAACTCCGAAGTACGGAGAAGCTCAAGATAAATAAACCCATCCATAGACAGACTACGGTCAACGTTGCTTAACTTGGGTTTCTATTAGAGTGACGCGCACAGTGACATATGGATTAAATTATCGAGAGAGTAACATAATACAAAATTGTTTTGAACTCTTTAATAAGCTTGTATTTGTATAGTCTTATTATTATTATTTAGTCATTAAGCACTAAATCTTTACGGGTAACCATATACATATTATATAAAATGGATATTATGGAAGAGCGGAGCTATCCTAATACAAGTATATTATACTTACCTGGAAACTCCAAACCTTGTTAGTGTAAATGATTTTTGTGAAAGAAATAAAGTATATTTGTATTTTGTATTTGTATACGAGTACATAGCGCACAAGGCCACCAGGAACTGGGATGAGACGCTAGACGAGACATACGAGTATATATCATTCATCAATTCAATACAAAGTGGTTATAATGTTATTGAAATCGATACATTCAGACAGTCACACGTTGCTGCGAAAGTACATGTAGCGCCGGAGCTGTTGCATGAACCTAGCGATCTTCTCCTGATAACGCTTAGGCACTGTCCCACATAGGATTGTCAGATAGAAATTTATCAAATCCGGGACAATTCTAGGACAACGGTGTCGGGTCCTGGCCATAGTAAAAAGTACTTTGTTTTTTTATTTTAAAGGATTTATATTTGTATTTAAAAATGAAAATGCAATTTATTTTGACACACAGGCCAGCCGCGTCATTCGTTGTTAATTTATTTTGTTACAAAACTAGTTAGGTTTTCGGAAATAGTAACACACTCGTAAACACAATTCGGTCGTAAGCCGATAGGCAAAATAAATAGTACATACTGCGAGATGCATTAAGGAAGCATTTAAGCCGGAGAAGGGACTTTGGATCTCTTTGGGTGTTCTACCGATTGTACAATGCGATGTGTTCAGAGATGTTTGACATGATGCCCACGGCCTTCTATTTTTTTTTATACTACGTCGGGTGGCAGACATCCATACGGCCCGCTTGATGTGAAGCGGTTACCGTAGCCATATTAACGCACGCAACAAAAAATATCGCTCGCGCGCCGCCACCCCTGCTGCCCACGGGTAGCTTACAATTACGCTCCCTACCTCTCTTTTCGCCAGAGCTTCGTTTTTTTTGTCAGTTAGCAGGGTGCACCGCGTGCAGGTGAAGTTGGCTATGGTTCAAAGATATTGATGAACCTCTTACACGCCAAAACCTACAGTCGCACCTCTCGCCATCGACAGGTGATTCATCCTCACACATTAGAGCCGAAGTGGCCACGTACTGTGCGGTTCCAGTGAGGTTTTATCCAACATACTATCATGCTGTGGAGTAAACTGCCTGTCGAGATTTTCTCAAGAGACTACAGTATGGGGTTCTTCAAAAAGGGAGTGAAGAGTTTTTTACAGGATCAGCAAAGCGCGTGATACCCCTGGCGTTGCAGTCGTTCATAGGCTGCGGTAACTATTCAGGCGGGCCGCATGCTTGTTTGCTACCTTAGTGGTATAAAAAAAGGCATGACGGTAAACATGTTACTAATACAGTTAATGTAAAGTCAAAATCGATTTTATACTTAATACTGTTAACGTTCTAATTTTCTTGTTTCTCCGTTTGAATGAATTATACTCGTAGTAGTTTTTCTTGTGTGTGAGTATTTAACAATGATGTTATAAATACTATAGATATGCCTAAAGAGTCAAAAAAGTACACCCGAAAAGTGAGCCAACTCTCTCACCTCGCAATTAGTTCACACAAGCAAACCAACGAAACTGACTTTTGTGACAATTGATGACTGAAATAAGTAGGTAAAAATGCCATCTTGTGTATTACGTAATGCACAATTTATGTTGATAAAGTAAATAAAGCCCAATGGATCACATATCACACCAAAGTACGCAATAATATTTGATATTAACGCTTATTTTAGTTTACGAAAAAATGACGCTGACTGACTGACTGACTGACTGACTGACTAATCAACGCACAGCTCAAACCACTGGGTCTAGAGATTCCAAATTTGGCAAGTAGGTTCCTTATGACGTCTAGGGGTGCACTAAGAAAGGATTTTTCAAAATTCATCCCCTAAGGGGGTGAAACGGGGGTCCAAAGTTTGTATGGGGAAACAAGATTAGTTGGACTATTTTATCCGAAACTTTACATGAGTACTTCTATAGATAAATGAGTAAACACGTGTTTCAGGATTTTTCAAAATTCAAAAAATAAAAAATAAAATGGGGTAAAATGGAGTGAAAAGTCTGAAAATCGTCATGGGTATTGTTTTTATGGTTTATCGGGTCGCTGATTACGAAAACAACAACTATTTTATAATCCAACATAGCTGACGTGACATAAAATCCCCCCCCCCCCCCCCCCCTTATCATCATCATCCCCCTATGGGGGTGCGATGGGATTGAAATGTCATAATATCAATATGGGTGTTGATTCTATGGTTTTCTGGGACGTCAATTACGAAAATCGCATCGATTTGAAAATATAACATAGTGGACACGAAATGACTTAAAAGGATTTTTCAAATTTTTCCCCTAAAAGGGTGAAACGGAGGTCCAAAGTTTGTGTAGGGAAACGAGATTAGTTTGACTATAGATAAATGAGTGAACACGTGTTTCAGGATTTTTCGAAATTCAACCCAAAAAAAAAGGAATAAAATGGGGTCAAAAAGTCTGAAAATAATGAAGGATATTATTATTGTTTTTATATTTTATCGGGTCGCTGATTACGAAAACAACAACGATTTTAAAATTCAACGTGGCTAACGTGACCATCATCATGTAATTTTTTTAAACTTTGATTTAACCTTTTTAAGCTGATGGAATGAGACTTGTGTGTTGACTGAAGTGTTATCCTAATAGGTTTTTAAATTTGTATTTGGCGTCAATCAGTGCTTATACGATCGCGGGCGGCCGGCGCGGCGAGGACGGGACGGGTGTAGTAGTAGTTATCTGGAAAGTTCTTGCATCCGTATTTAGTACAATTATAGGTGCTACATGAGGGTGGTTGCGTTGCGTGTTAGACTTGACTTGGATAATCTAAAAAGCGCGAACTTCCCGCGAGCGAAGCCGCAGGCAAAAGCTAGATAGTAAAAGGCTTTGTCCTCACTGACTTGACTGACTGACTCACTAATCAACGCACAGCCCAGACCCCTGAAGCTAGAAACATGAAACTTTGGATATGTGTTCCTTAGACAATGTAAGCGCGCACTAAGACGAGATTTTCCGAAAGTTCACTCCTAAGAGGTTAAAATAGGGGGTTGAAAAAAAACCCTCTTGGAAACCGATTCACCTACGATTTTGAGACTTGGTGGAATAGTTGTTTATAAAAAAAGGGGATGTTTATGGGTAACTGATTAACTTTTGACCAGCGCCCAGCCAATAAATGTCAAAAAATGTTATAGTTATATTTGAATTAACTTATCACTAGATGGCGCTATACCTAGCATTTGTACAGCGCGCTATGGTTTCGTTAGTAAGGAAAGGGTATATACGAGAGATTATTTCAAACCATGGGGTTATCCATGATGATTTATTGCTCACCTCATTCCAGTAGATATCCCCGGAGGTAATCCATCGCGCGCGTAGGGCGTAAAAGAAACTGCATCCTTCAAATGAAGCTACATCTGGTGTCGAAAACTAATTGAAAAACCTATTCTAAGTACCGACTTTATGGGATATACCTACTTATTATAAGAATTTCGGTATTTTTCAAACAATGAAGTCAAGATTCACTAAATTTATATTTGTGGAAGGTGTGATGATGCCATATACCATTATAGCTTTGGAAGGTGATGGAGCTGGCCTGTTCCGCTCCATCTCCTACCACTTGCATGGAACGGAGGTGTATCATCAGGAGGTTCGTGCCACCATTGTTCACGTATTAAACAACTGGAACGATGAGTTGTTGAGTGAGGACAGTAAAGGATGCGCTGTTGAGGAATCTCTCTTGATAACCCGCATTCCCATTATTCCATAAGACCACCAAGTTCAATTTAAGAGACTTCACTTCAATTTCCCATAAAGGTGTTTCGCTATGACCATTAACAAAGCTCAGGGGCAGTCTCTAAAGGTCGCTGGGGTTGACTTGAGACAGGACTGCTTCTCTCATGATCAGTTGTATGTAGTTTGCTCAGGAGTAAGTTCTCCTGGAAGCATTGCAATTTTGGCTCCTGGTGAGAATGCCAAAAATATTGTTTACCGGGACGTCTTAACCTAAATGGTGTATGTTTGTGATAATGGTCAATACGAAACAAAAATAGACGCAAATCAGGAGTGTTCCCGTAGCGAAGCACGGGTACTTTGCTAGTATATATATATATATACTCCTTCCTTTCTTTCTGGTGACCTCACTCACTCGCAGAAACACAACAACCCTCAAGGGAATGGTTACTTGATTGCGGTATTCTGTTAGGTTAGGTTAGCCCCAATCGGGCAGCTTAAAAAATACGCTATGCCCTACCTCTCTTTAAAATCTTTTTTGGCCCAATTTAGTATGCCATATCTATAGTACTTATAACATCATTGTCATTTACCGTCGTTCACATTAAGGTTGTGTTACTAATTCATTCCACACGCATCCAAACGACTATCCAAACATGGACACACATAAACATTGACACGTGGAGTATTTACTCGTGTGGTGTTGTCATCGACGATCCATAATTAAAAACTATATTAAATTAGCTGACACGGCATAAGTCGTTTTGCCATAATTATAAATTATTCCTAAGATTATTTTAGTAGGAAAAAATAGATATATTTCCAGAACTACTGAATACATGACATAAAAAAATTTATCAAAATCGGTCAAGCCGTTTCGGAGGAGTATAGCAACTAAAACTGTGACAAGAGAATATTACATATTAGAAGATTTATTTATTCCCTACGATGGTTTTCCCAGGAGACTACAGTATGAGATTTTTAAGAAAGACGATAAGGGGTTTTTGCAGGTTTGGCAACGCTTGAATGATGCTTTTGGTGCCACGAGCGTCCATAGGCTTCCCATAAGGCGGATTGTACACTTGTTTGCCAACCTAATGGTATAAAAAACGTAGTATATTTTACCCAATCACTTTAAACTGTCAAACGCACGTAGAGCGTTGGTTGGTACACTTCTAGCACAGTATAGGTAATAGTATGCTTCTAGTATAAAAGACTTATAATAATACAGCCCTCTTACACCAGAAGTATAACTTTCCTCGTGCAGCTGACTGTACCTAATCTATATAGTTGTGTTTGTGTGTATACTCGACTTTGTTATTGTATTTATTATTTCTTCCGTTTTTATAAACTGTAAAAATGTAGAGACACTTTTTTAGATTTTAAAAAAGATGCGGACATATTTTTAAAATTCTATAAAAAGTGTATACCTAATTCAAAACCCTGGAAAAAAATCACCACCTGGAAATCGTTGACCATTTACATTACATTAAATAAAACAACCGTGATGTACGATCAGTGTTGTGATATAGTTTATAATATATAGACTCAGTGGGACATAGCTACCTAATAATATTTGAAGTTTTACTATTATTGTAATATACACATACATATAATAGTTGAAAGAACCGTAATACCATGGACAAATAATATGACCACTTATCAGTCAGTTACAAATAACGCAAAAATGTTGCAGGAATATTTCGGTCTGCATATTTTTATACGAAAATGGTAGTCGGCTCCCAGGAAATGATTAGCACAATGAATTTGAACGGGTGAAGTGACTGAAACGAAATGAATTTGAACGGCGAAGTGACTGAGCGGATTGCGTGCACAGTGCAATGAGTGTCGGTCCGTTCCATTCATTGTTGTTGCTTAGGTCATGCGCAGCCGCCGCCGCGCCGGTCATCAGTAGAGCACGTGGCACGCGCATCCATACCACGCGCAGAGCACGCCTGCTGCACGAGACTCGCACGACTCTCGGCAGTAAAATGCCGGAAAACTAAAACTAACACGAAATAATGGAAAACAACAACAAGCAACACTATTAATATACAGATTACAGAAGATTATTGGATACGATTTCACTTTATACAAACATTGTCACTTTATCATGATAAGCATGCAAAGATCTTTTCTGTTCAACTTTCCGAACAAGTTTGTAGTACGAGGCACTAACAAACATATACGAGTATACATATGTAATGTCATGTTTTATGTTACTTATGCACATTGTTTTTAAAGTGTGAGTCGCTACCTCATGGGGGTGCCCAAGGCTCTACATTGGGGTCGCAGAAAATCGCGACGCTGCAAAAAAACAATGTTCAAAGTAATATTTTTATTAAGAAAAAGTTCATTTCGGAACGTTATCGATGTCTATTTTAGATGCTTCGTCATATATTATTATATTGTTTTTTTTTATTGTATATAATTACCCAATACTTAACTACGAAAATGCATAAAACTATACGGATTTGATATTTGTAATATAATAAAATACATACAGGTTAGGAACTTTGGTGGGTAGGGGGGTCACATACTCAAAGTCGCAATATATTTTTACATATTTACATGTATGTAAAAATATTTTGCGACTTTACATATTTTAAAAAGTTTGAAAAATACTGGATTAAACAAAGTACATATCAAAAGGACTTTTTTATCCACTCTACAATTCAATATCCTGAAACATGACTGCAGTATAAAGAGTTGATATATTATTTTAAAAATAAAACATAGGTTTAATTTATTAATGGCTTCGTTTAATTTACTACTCAATCACGAACGTTTAACCTGATGTTCGATACATTTTCTTATAGTTTCCTGTGATTTGGAGATCGATATATTTTACCGGCGTAAGTCAGTAACGATTACGACAGAATACATATAGTACAAGGTTACGCATAAAAATATAAGCTAAACATAGGCGCATGAGTGCCTACATATATAGATATAGTAACATACAAACAGTAGAAATACTATCATACTAAAAATTCATGTATATTCACAGATAATATCAGTTAAAAAACATCCGTAATTATACATATGTACGGCAAAACAACAACAATCGTACATATTTGTTCGGTTTCAGTATGCTCTGACTTACGAAGAACCGTGAGCGTAGCTAACAAGTCAGTTCACAGTAATAGGTCATAACGTCTTGTCAACTTCACTGGGTAGGCAATAATCTAGAGGATGGGTCACTGTTGCGATAACCCCCGAGAGTTCGCGTGGTGGACCAGACCTCCGTCGTACGCAGACGCAAGCGATCTCTTCGCCCTTGTTGCTGCGTGTCTCAATGTCTATAAAGGCTCTGAACGCACACAATAGGAACAGTACGCTTTGAGTCTCCGCCGATGATGTGTAATTAGACCACGCAAGCGGGAAACATTAACGAGGAAGGCTTTGCAATGAAAACATTACAGACAGTAAACCGTGAATAACTTTTGAAATTTTAAATAGCCCTCCTTTTTGAGCACGCACGCGTAGAAACAACTTCACTGTGATTGGCCGGTGCAAGGACCGTTCGAAAAAGCTAAACATGAGTGAAATAAGCAACAGTGTCAGTCGGTCCTCGTGTAATAGCAAGAGCAGCATGATTGTTGTGTCGAACAGGCTGCCTTTCATTCTGAAGAGAAATGAGAAAACCGGCGATTTAGAAAGGAAAGCCAGGTATCGTACACTTTCATACTTCTTACATATTATTCTTGTACATTGTAGTGTTGTTACTAGTTTTAGTAAATGTTTTTATGACAAAATTAATATCTAAAACATGTTGACGTTGAATAAGAACGCGTCGAATATTCACGAAATTAGTAATACATTGTGAATGAATACAATGCCTAAAGTATACTAATATAGTTAAGTACGCAAGTTACCGCAAGCAGTTTGTATTTATTAGTACAGGAAGTAAGGTAACCAATAGGAAGAGACCCAAATATTCACCATCGATTGGGAGTTTCTAGAATGGTCTCGCTTACCCTATACACGTGGGGCACTTCTTATTCGGGAAATTTGCTTGTGCCGCATATAGGTAACTGTTCGGTTAAATTTACACTATTACTTGTTTACTTTAGAATGTTGTGTTGCTCTTTCGGTTCCATGAGGGTTTGCAGAGTAATTTACATAACAGATGATTGTTTTTAACTTGTTAATTTATTCTTATACATATGTATTTTGAAAGAATTTATACTTACACAGATTGATTGCATTCGTGAAATGTAGAGACGATATATTGATTTTGTATTTTTTGAATACTCGGCTATATTATATACTTTTTTTTTAATATAGAGACGCGATATTCTCTCTGACAACCCGCAGTTGAGCAACGTGGTGGAGTAAACTCCTTCTTTCGTTTTTAAAGTGTGAGTCGCTACCTCATGGGGGGTGCCCAAGGCTTTACATGGGGGTCGCAGAAAATCGCGACGCTGTAAAAAAAAACAATCTTTTATTTTAAAATTAAAACATAGGTTTAATTTATTAATGGCTTCGTTTTTTTTTACTACTCAATCACGAACAATTAGCCTGATGTTCGATACATTTTCTTATAGTTTCCTGTAATTTGGAGATCGATATATTTTACCGGCGTAAGTCAGAAGACGATATATTGATTTTGTATTTTTTGAATACTCGGCTATATTATATACTTTTTTTTTTAAATATAGAGACGCGATATTCTCTCTGACAACCCGAAGTTGAGCAACGTAGTGGAGTAAACCCCTTTGATTGAGGGGAGACCGGTATCTCAACAATGAGATGATTATGGGTTGATTTGATACCGATATTAAATCTTTTCAATAACTGCTTTTCAAATTATTAATTGGAAATGTAGAGTCGTATTATTGATTTAATAACTTTTTTCGTGTGCATTTATGTGCATGAACATGTCTGTTTGTCTTGATCTAGGGTGTTTTCTATATATTATATATGTATGTGTTTACAAACAAAAATATTGAAATACATATCAGATATCTAGTATCCACAAACAAGTACAAGCTTTGCTTAGTTTGAGACTATCTAGTCTGTATAATTTGTTGTAAATCAAGGATAATTTATTTATTTGATGTTGTGACTGCCGACGATCATACTTGCCCATTGTGTCATACTCATTTGATCGAATTGAAATGATTTATGACCTAAATCGTTTCTCCACCACTCTGATCAACTGCGGGTTGGCGGAGGCCAATGTTTTCAAGCCGCCCAAAGGCCACTGTTGGGGCTTTACGACTGTCATCTTAAGACAACGGCCGGAACCGGCGGCCTACCGTGCCCTCCGAAGTACGGAGGAGTTCGAGATAAATGACCCATCCATAAACAGGCTATAGTGGACGATGCTTTACTTGTGCGACCGATTAGACTGACACGCGCAACGACGCCGCCATCGAGCTCCTCATACTCATAAAATGTTCACTTTCATTAGTTGGATGGAAGTGAGGGTCTTTAGATATTTATAGCTTACAAGTAGTGAAATAATTTACTGCATTCCCTTAGGAGCAAGTCCAATACTCGAAAACAACTAATTTTTACTGTAAATAAATAGCATCTATCTCCAATTGTGATAGTAAGTCAGCTGTTGTACACATATTAATATATGGTATAGATACTCGTACACTATGGTTTACAAGGTCGTCGCCAGCCGATGGCCCAGGGGGGCAAGTTGATATGGAGAATGAGAAAAGTATGAAGTGTAAGTAGGTAAAGGTCGAGGGCTCATGGAGCTTTTCACTTGTAGTATGAACCTTACATTTACAGCGATTGTAATAATAACGGTACAGAGTCCAACGTGTAAAGCTTCACGAGTTCTTGACTGTACAATAAAAAAAAGAATCTCGGGGGGAGGGGGCAACTGCGCCTCCCTGCCCCCCACCCCCTTGGTGGTATGGATACATTACATATACACACACATTTTGTGTGAAACATTAGATTTATTTTCTCAATAGGCTATTTTCCAATGTTTAAAAATTGTATAAATCATTTAACAATATCGTAAAATACACAAAACTATAAAGATCTGCAAACTTTCATTCTAATATCTTCAGTCAGACTTCTTTTAGCATCGATCAAAGTTTGGCGGGAAAGTCCATTTTAAAAGTATGAAATTATTAAAAAATAATATTTCCATTGGAGAAGCAATAAAAAATACTATAACTTTTATTATGATACTAATAACATAAACGTAATATTTAACATAGCTGTCGTACAAATTTCTGATTGATGCATACAAAATACAAACCTGTGACGTCATAATTCGGTAGTCTTTCGTATGGAGCGTTTCGGGGGAGTCTAAAAATTGTGATTTTCAAATTACCATATCTCGAGAGATTTTTGTGCAATCTAAGTAATTCTTTCACCTATGGTTATATTATGGAGACGTCCATACATATCAAACAGAAAAAAATGTTAGTCAAATAGCCTATTGTTATAGTTATCTGCATTTTATATTTTACTGCTGTGAAGTTGCAGTGTGGCGCCGCCATCTACCTATTAAGTATTACACTACTAAACAAGGCATAGCAGTCCATCTTTGCACATGAAATTCGGCTATTTTTGGTAACACCAAATTTTTCCATTTTTAAATATTTGTAACTAGCGTTACCCGCGGCTTCGCCCGCGTGGTCCAGGGGAGCTGCCATTGATTTGTGTATATTTTTTTCTTGCTTGCTGCTGTATTCGGTGAGGTGGAGGTACTTTCCCAGTCGGCCAGTTTACAAATACGCTGTACCCTACCACTCTTTTGCCTATTTCGCTACACGGCAGGGTGCACCACGTGCAGCTGAGCCTGGCTTTGACTCTAAAAAACGTTTGTATGCTTGGTTGTTTAAAAAACAACATGTTAGCAATTAGGTTCCATTTGAAGTGAAAGAAGGACAAATGATTATAAACTTTATTTCTTCCCGTGGGAACAAAATGCTTTTTCTGGATAACAAATAGCCTATGTCACTCACCAGACCGTAAACTATCCCAGTTAAAAAAATCATGTCGGTACTTAGATTCCTTTCGACTTAAAAGATTACAAAGTCTATTTTTTCCCATGGGATTAAAATGTTTTTCCGGGATAAAAAGTAGCCTATATCACTCTTCAGACCGTAAACTGTCCCGATTAAAAAATCATGTCCGTACTTAGGTTTCTTTTGACGTGAAAGAAGGATAAATGATTATATAAACTTTATTTTTTCCATGGGAATAACATATTTTTCCGGGATTCTTTATCCCGGAAAAATATGTTTGTTGTTTGATTATCATTGTCACCTATGTCACTCTACAAGCCTTAAACTATCTCCAAAAAAAAAATTATGTCAAGCCGTCTGTTACTTTCGACGTAAAAGAAGGACAAGCAAACAAACACACTTTCACATTTATAATATTAGTATGGATATTCTGGCAAGTTCGGCCAACTTGCCAGAATATCCATACAATCAACTATTTAAAATAATAATTATCTGCAGTTACTATGTAGTACGAATTAAATCGAAACTTCAAGTCGTTCCATGTACGAGTAAGTACGTAGATTACATTTGTTGACAAATTCTGTGTCCGATTGCTGCGTGCAACACACAAAAGGAAGGACCTTGGACTTGAATCGTTTTCAGAGCGAGGTCACCGCAAAACAAACTAGTCATTTCATTCATTTAACTTGGTATGCTTGAATATTACAATAACAATAATAAATTATGTAAATATGTTGTTAAAAATATCAAAACAGTAAGACTATCATAATGTTATAATACCGTGCAATCAACGATAAAAAATAGTGCCAACAATCAACAGCAGGGCTGTCCAAAGCACGGCCCGCGGGCCGCATGCGGCCCTCGGCTTATTTTTATGCGGCCCGTGACGTATTTTTCATTTCTTTTTGGGACGGGGGCCCACCACACATTCCCACCACTGTGTCTCCTGTGTAGCCAGGATTAACAGCGGCGACCGCCAAAAAAGGCAATGAACAATGAAGTCCATTGCAGTCCCGGGGGTAAAACTACGGCTGTCTTGGAACTCACAACGAATTTAATCAGAAGAAATTAGTAGGAGTAGGAAGCTTTTGGAATTTGACTTCCCCTCTTAGCAAAGTGAGAGACAGCAATATGGCAAATGGCTAGTCAAGTGAAGCTCAACTGCCGTGCACCACGGATTTTAAGATTCTAACACTATTGGGGACCTAAAACATTGAGTTGTTACCTAACACATCGATTCCAATAATATGAATTGCAAAATCGTCTGAACGCTTGGTAATTCTCCCTTGTTGCTACCAAATCTGAATAGTATACTACCCCGGATGCAACTTGCAATGAATTCAACATGTCATCCCGCTCCCGCCGCCATAGATCACACTCCCAGAGAACATGGTGTGCTGTTTGATCGAATTCAGAATCAGCAGTAGAACATTCGCATAAGGGCGACGGCACTAATTTAAACGGTATTTTTCATTTATCAGTTTTATATATTTTTTTACCGCTACTCTGACTAAAAGTTATATATTTATTTATGTCAAGTAGGTATTTGTTACTGCGGCCCGCAAATCTATTTAGTAATTTGTAATGGCCCGATATTGTATATGGTTCGGACAGCCCTGATCAACAGTATCAACTTTACAGTAAGACTAGTTTTTTATAAAAATAATGACTCATGAACATGACAGAATACTCTCAAATTATTTACATATATATGTTAATGATATCTTGAGGAGTCTAATCGATCACGCAAGTTACAACGTCGACCGTAGTTTTTTTTATATAAATATTGTCAGACAAATTACACAGCGCCATCTAGCCCCAAAGTAAGCGAAGCTTGTGTAATAGGCACTAGACAACTGATAAACATACGTAAATACATTTTTTTGTAAATATAATACTTATGATACATAGAAAACACCCAGACCAAGACAAACAGACATGTTCATTCACACAAATGTTTGTCCTATGTGGGAATCGAACCCACGAGCGTTGGTGTCGAAGCCGCGTCATTGACCGCTACGCCACCGAGCTCGTCATAGTAGTCTGTCAGAGTAGTCTGTCCATGGATGGGTTCTTTTATCTCGAGTCATTAGGTGACAGTCGTTAAGCCAAGTCAGTAGCCTTTTTTAGGCGGCTTGAATACACTGGCCTCCGCCAACCTGCAGTTGAGTAGCGTGGTAGGGTATGCTCTAAACCCCTTCG
The DNA here is from genome assembly GCA_937001555.2 of Hypsopygia costalis. Lineage (NCBI taxonomy): Eukaryota > Metazoa > Arthropoda > Insecta > Lepidoptera > Pyralidae > Hypsopygia > Hypsopygia costalis. The sequence continues at coordinate 20,065,803 of OW443338.2, read as the reverse complement.
ATTGAGGGGAGACCCGTATCCTGGGTTATCGTAATCGTCGTCAACCCTTATTCATTCCACTGCTGTCAGTGGAATGAAAAAGGGTTCGATCGAATTAATTGGCCCTTATTCTTATTTTTTTTTTTTATACTACGTCGGTGACCTCACTCACTCGCAGGAACACAACAACCCTCAAGGGAATTGTTATTTGGCTGCGGTATTCCGTGAGGTGGAGGTACATTCCCCAGTCGGGTAGCTTACAATTACGCTCCCTACCTCTCTTTTCGCCAGAGCTTCTTTTGTCAGTCAGCAGGGTGCACCGCGTGCAGGTGAAGTTGACTTTGGTTCAAAGATGTTGATGAACTACTTACACCCCAAAATCGAATTAAAAGTGACATAAATACAAAAATATTATAAACATACAATACAACAAATACGTATAGGAGTATGTATATAAAAGTTGGCGATCCTATGGCTCAATTTACACTGTCGCGGAATGGAATGGAAGCGACTTTTTGCAACGATATAAAATAATGAACTATATGTCAACATATAAACTTAAATACGAGCCAAAAAAGGTCGCGCGTCTTCCGGGGAATCCTCGTGCATTCTCGAGAATTCCCCTACTGTCGTTGGCGTCTGTGGAATCTGCGGGAAGTGGCGCCAACGAGGAGTCGTCGGTCGCATCGGTCACAGCAGTAGAATGCGTGAGAATACTCGAGCATTCCAGCGATTTCGCTCGCCATTTCGCGACATGAGGCGAAATTGACGCTTCCATTTCATTCCATTCAGCGGCGGTATAAATGGAGCCTATTAGCAAAAATATGCATTGAAGTTCGTTGAACACTGACTTTGGACACTCAAAATTGAAACGTAGAGGCACTGTTATTGATCTAATCTAATATATTTTTGAATAGCTTTTTTATATTATTAAGGTGCGAAACGAGTATACGACCCGCCTGATGGAAAGCAGTTACCATAGCCTATGGACGCCTGTAACACCAGAGGCATCTCATGTGCATTGTAAAAACCTTTTCACGCCTTTGTTGAAGAACCCCATGCTGTAGTATCCTGGTAAAACTTCAACAGACAGTTCATTCCACAGCTTAGTAGTACGTGGAAGTAAAAACTTTTCTGGAACCGCACTAACCTTGACCACTTCGGTTCTATTGTGTTGATAGTTTTTATTAATATCTCCATATTATACAACAGTATCGAACCGAACTACTTATAAGTTTAAATGAGCTCGATGGCGTCGTTGCGCGTGTCTGTCTAATCTAACAGTCAAGTTAAGCAACGTCGACCGTAGCCTGTCCGTGGATGGGTTTATTTATCTCGAGCTCCACCGTGCACGTTAAGCCGTCGGTCCTGGCTGTTGTCATTAGACGACAGTCGTTAAGTCAAGTCAGAGGCCTTTAGGCGGCTTGAAAACATCGGCTCCGCCAACCTGCAGCTGGGAAGCGTGGTGGAGTATGCTCTAAACATCTTCGATTAAGGGGAAACTCGGATCCCAGCAGTGGGATGAATAAGGGTTGACGATGACCACGACTTATAAGTTTTACTACGATAAAAAGTAATGTGTAATACTTATCATTGAATCGTTGAATCATTGAATCTATATACTAATCACATTATCATTATATTAATACATGAAGTCATTAATTTATTATTATTATATTATTATTAGCATTATTAGTTAGTAATCTCTTTTTAATCACGGGTCAAGCCCGGTCATTTGATAGGCGTGCGCGGAGATATGGATCCAACGCGTAGAGGCCCCTTTGAGAAGTTTGATGTAATGTTGTACGCCCGCCGTGACCCGCTCCAGGATATGTCAATGGAACGACATACCCATGAGCAGGTCTCGGCAGGCGTTGAGACTATTGCGAAGTGTGATGGAAAATAAATGGGCTATGGAGATGAGATCTGGGTGAACTTAATACCGGGCTATTACAGAAGAGGGACGGACGCCTGCCATAACTGCTTTTATTGCTAGTTATTTGCGGCAGGCGGTGGCTTGCCACTCACTAGATGGACCCCCGAAATGCCAGGAAAACGGCCAGGGGCAACACCGGTGTGAGTGACTCAGGGATGTCGAGAGGTGTGCTGCGCTTTCTCCGAAGTTACTCGCGGCGTGATGCCCTTTAACACTTCCACCCCTGGAGCATATAGCTCTAGCGGCTCCTCTCTGGACGGCCAATGAAGGCAAGCCAGAGCTGAGAGTCCTGCGGGCCTTCTTGTGTTTACACTCCGACCGATGAAGACACGTCGGATTAGTAATCTAATTATTATTCATAATATTATTGTTCATTTAAATTTGATCCCGTTATTTTTCTACTGCCAACTACATTATGCGTTACATACTTTAACTTCATAAGAATATTTGAATGTTGATTAATATTATAATAGGAAAACCTATCATCGGCATTACGATCTATTAAGACATAAATATTTAACCATAATTTGTAATATGTTGGTTTTCTAAATAAATAAATAAAAAAATACGTGTGGCACTCGGGGACTGCCGCGGTAAAGCTATTGCATAGCATTTTTTATGATTTATTCCGTTCTAATACCAAAAACTTATGCAATTATAATTATTTATTTATTTATGCAGTATTTTTTTTTCTTTGATATTAATTCAACTGTTTCTTTGAGTTACACTTTTTGAGAATTAAATTAAAATTTTAGGTATTGTATTGCGCGTATTTTATTAAATTAAAATTTTATCCTAAAATCAGTAATAATGTCAAAAATAATGATGTCAAAATCGAATGTCAAAAATAATAATAGCGAAAAAGTTCAAAAAAAGTCATTCACCAACATCGAATAAAGTTACAAAAAGAGTAATGACCACATCGATGCGCGAACGTAGAAACTATAGTTCAAATTGATAACACATTTACAACTGCGCCATTGACTCGATAATACTCACTGGCGAAATACGAGTATGTATTGGGAGGGGGGGGGGGTGTTATATATATATATAGGGGTAAAAAGTTTTGACTTTACTTTTTTATTAAAAAAAGTAAAGTCAAAACTTTGTACCCCTTTTGTGGACGGAGGAGTATGAATTTTCGCAGAATGATAACATTTCATGTCATTATGGTCGCATTTCGACTATTTATACTATATTATATTGTAAACTTGCAATAATTTTATGCATAAGTTTTAAATGCACTTTTTTGACCCGTCAGTCATTCCGATTTTGCAACGTGTTGCAATAACTACATACGTATGCCATAGGTATATAACCGATTTACATGTTTTTCATCATCATCATCATCATCATCATGTCATTTTAGTCTCCACTACAGGAGCACTAGAAAACCACACGGCCAATGTGAAGCGGTTTTTATAATATATATACATATAGCTAGTGAACAATTTGTTTTTCGCTTTGTAATGCAAGGACGTCACAATATTATAGATGAAAGAATTACTTCGATGGCATAAAAACTTCTCTTGATAACTTGGAAATTACATTTTTGAACTATCCCGAAAATGCTCCCTTCAAAAGGCTACCACGTAATGAAACTTCCTATTTTGTATGTTAAATATTGCATTTATGTAGCTAGTATCGTTATAAAAGTTATAGTATTTTTAGCTTTTTTATCCAAAAGTAATATTTTTTTTAATAATTTCATTCTATTAAAATGGACTTTCCTACCAACTTTGTAAGTTGCCCGACTCGGGAAGTACGCATTCACAGAATACCGCTGCAAATAATAACTCCCTTGAGGGTTGTTGTTTTCCTGCAAGTAAGTGCGGTCACCAGAATGGAAGAAGTTGTAGCATTGGTAGCGGAGGTAGCGGCGGGCAAGCGATATTTAAACCGTAACCGCTTCACATCAGGTGGGCCGTATGCTTGTCTGCCAACCGACGTAGTATTAAAAAATGCTTGGCAATCACAATGCGATTGTTGAACTCTTACTACTACTAATGTCGAAGTGTCAACGTTGACGCGTCTCTAGCTCTAGCTGTACGTCTGACAACTTCAACAGAGAGAATAAAGGCATTAGTTATGTGCATGCATTTATTTATGTACCTCCATGTGTTGCATTATTTACCATGTATGTAATTTCCCGTATAAACACAGTGGTATAAATTAACATATTTGATTATGACGATATTAAGCATCATAATGTAACAAACAGGATCCCGTAGCCATAAGCGATCTGCTTTAATAATAATAACTCTATTGGATACAGTAACTAGTTTTCCACAATGTATGTCATTGAACATTGAACATTACCTTTTCATAACTAAACGGCTAAATTGATTTCAATGCAATTTGGTATGGACATAGATTATACCCCAGGGAAGAGCATAAGGTGCCGTTTGACGCGATATAACCAACATTCATGAGGGTGAAGTCACGGGCGGAAGCTAGTATTAATATAATTATCTAAGTATAAATAATATGTAATAACTAAATATTTGATTCGATAAAAGGTCATTCACTATTTGTGTACGGAACAAATATTAAATATTTATTATGACTTGACACAGATTTAAGTATGCCGAAGTTACGCGACCGAAGTTCGGCATGATTAGAATTGCTACGTAAAAAACACGACCTAAATTTCAGCAAATTATACATTTGCATCATCAAAAATCGGAACGGGCCCACCACGTATTCTCGCTACAGTGTATCGTGTGCCAGCCGTAGTCAGGATTAAGGCTGTTTGTTTACACATTATCTCGCAAACCGCCGCCGCGACACCGCTGCTTTAGTTTCGCTTGGATTTGTATGAATTCATAAACACGCCGCAACAGCGACGGCCAGTCTTCATACTGCAATAGATCCACGGCGGCGAAAAACTCTGCCGCTGCGGAATAACGCTATACACGTTATTCCGCAGCGGCGTTATCCTAATAGCAGCGGGCAGCGAGCAACAAAAAGGCAATGCAAAGTGAAGTTTGTTGCAATGCCATTAGCGTTATATCAACTATTTTGACGTCGTCATTATACCAGCACTCAAATGTTTCGTTTTAGAAGTAGCAAACAAAGGTGATAAAAGCTTCTAAAATTATTATTTTGAGTGTTAGTACCTGCCTATAATGACGTAAAAATACTTTATTGTTTTGGTAAGACACTGAGCATTATGTAATGTAAAGTAATGAGCTGAGTATTTCAAATATTCATTCTAAATGAATGATTTTTTATTCAAAATAACGTTACTTTCGCAGCAGGTATCACTTTAAGATGATAGATTATAGTAGTTTGCTCATACATTATGTTTCTATATTTCATTAGACAAACATTTTTGACTTAGATGTAAATGAAATTATTCCTTATGCAGATGAATTATTGTCGCAAAATAACAATTAATTAGGTATTAACCCACTTGTTACTACTGATCTTTATTTATTACTTACTAGCGACCCGCCCCGGCTTCGCACGGGTGCAATGCTGATACTAAATGTACTACAGAAGGTCTTTGCGCTTTGTCCTATCCAGTCCTTCCCCAGTTATAGGCACACGCCGCCGGCTCCGCGGCCGGTACCGCCACAGCCGTTATGTCCCTGCATTTTAAATGTGTAATATCTTCTAAACTATTCATTTAAATTACATGCTGTGAAGGGCCATATTGATCTATATTAAATGCGCAATGTATTTAAGGTACTTAATTGGATAAGGATTAATTCTGTATTGCTTAAAATCGCTTCGTAAATAAGGCATTATTTCTTGTAAAAAGCAAAGGATAAAATAACGGTTATTGTGTGTTACCACTAAGAGATAGACATATACCATCGCGAACTTTTTTGTAGACCATTTTAAGGTGAACAATACTGTACTACATTATTTTGATCTATCTCGTTGGGTTCAGCCAGCGTTTGCAATGAAAGAGCAAAAAAATGTGTTTATTTACGACATCACATTAGAAACCTCTAAATTATCAGTGTTTTTCTACTATGTTATGCATATATTATACATATAAACTTTCCAGTTGAATCACTCTATCTATTAAAAAAAACCGCATCATAATCCGTTGCGTAGTTTCAAAGATTTAAGCATACATGGGGACATAGGGACAGAGAAAGCGACTTTGTTTTATACTATGTAGTGATTTAATTGTCATCTTCGTAATTTATCTACATAAAAAATAAGTTCATTGGCATGTAATCCAAAAATGTTTGGAAGGCTAAAAATGAAAGATCCTTTCAAACATAATGTGTGAGCAATCAACTAGGATGACAATGACATTATGGAAGATGATTATGTTTTGTAGGGTACACAATCGAGATGATTGGGATAGCCCCCAGCCTGGCGCAACTCAAGGTAAAAAAACGACTCTATGAATCGGAAGCGAATTTGGTACAAATTCTGATTGTTTTCGCTCCCATTTTATACATTTAGAATTTACGCTATTTGTATGGCACATCCGTCTCTTAAAACGTAGTGGTTACATTCTCTTTGATAGCCCCGGTCTAATCTACATATTAGTAGGTCAAAAATACTAGTTTCTATAATCTTGCTGTGGTGTGTCTATGGGATTATGCGTTGCTATGACATTGCCTTGTTATTTCTAACATTAATTTTATTCTGAGCTGAATAAATCCAAGTTTTCTCATGGCGATTTAGTTTAATTGTATCAAGTAATTAAAAAATCTCTGCATTTATAATCATGACTTACATCGCGTATTTTCGGCATAGTATTTACGAAGTATCTTTAAATAACCTGCGATAGTATGTGACACTGAGTGAGACACTGAGTCATATCCTAAGTTAGATACTCGTACACAACAAATTTTTATTTACACTCTAGGGTATCTATATCACATTGTTTGCTTTATTGTAGGCTAAATATGATAAGTATAATAAGTATATAGTCCAACTCAGGACAAAGATACAAGTAACAGTAGCCCATTGAACTCTATGATAAATAAATTTATAATCACTCGACTCTTAGCCTCAATTTACACCGCCGCGGAATGGAATGGTCAATTAAACCTCATGACGCGAGAAGGCACGCGAATTCACTGGAATTCTCGCGTATTCTATTGCTGTGACTAACCTGACAGACTCCCCGTTCGCATCACTTCCTGCGGATTCCACAGGCAGCACCAACAGTAGCTATAGCTAGGGAAATTCTCGTGAATGCGCGAAGAAGATCTTTTTTGGCTCGTATTTAAGTTTATATTATACTAGCTTTTGCCCGCGGCTTCGCTCGCGTGACTTTCGGGCATTTTAGATTATCCAAGCCAAGTCAACACACAACACAACCACCTTCATGTAGTACCTTTAATTGTACTAAATACAGATGCAAGAACTTTCCCGATATGTACTTACACCCGTCCCTCTCCCGCCGCGGCGCGCGTGTTCGCATAAGTACTGATTGACGCCAAATACAAATTTGAAAACCTATTAGGATAACAAAAATCTTATTCCGTCTGCTTAAAAGGGATAAATCAAACTTTAAAAAAGTTAATTATTATTACGTTTATCTGTTATATAATTGACATAAAGTTCATTATGATATGTACAATTTCGTCGCAAAAAGTATCTTCCATTCCATTCCGACTGGGCCTGTATTTGGGCATGTGTTTCCTGTTTCATTCCACGACCATTATCTCTTGTGTCTGCCCCATCATGGCATTAGTGGACTATTAAATATCAATTCTAGAATGATTAAGATACTCGTATCTACAGAATAGGCTATTTACAAATTTTCTAAAATAGTATTCCTAAATAGGTATATATTTAATAATACACAACAACAAGTGTAAATTATTAAACCTCCGAACCAAGATACAAATCTCGGATTATGGCTAAGAATCGTCTCGATCACGTCCGCTTTCAAACAAAAAAAATCAGTCCATTTGTTTGGGAACGACTATACCACAGACAGACACACAGAGATGTAATGCGGGCTTTACATCTGTGCCGCGAAGCTCCGTGAACAGGCGTGAACGTAAATGTGGATGGTTTTCTCTAGGTTCACGGGCGTTCACGCCTGCCCTTCAAATACTATATTCATACCAATGAATAAGCGACTCTATTTGAAATAGAGTCGCTTAATGAATAAGCGACTCTATTTGAAATAGAGCCGCTTATTTGCAAATTATTAAGCATTCTATTCAGTTATTGAATCGCAAAAGAGTTGGTGGTAAGGGTTCGCGCGATGTTCACGCGTACATCCATATTCACGGCGCGGCGCCAGTTTACTCCTGACTACCGATGCGTACAAGTCATTACAATTTCAGTCATCCTCTTCTTCTCCAACAATTTCTAATTATTTTCTTATTTTTTATGGACAAATATTTATACAGCAAACAAACTTACTGTAGCCGCATCTTCTACGTCCATTTCGCGGTTGGTTTCACTCACGCATGTGTTACCCGTGAATGTAGAGGGGTTCTGCCGTGAAATCACGGCATAATTTCACGGCACTGATGTAGAGCCCGCATGACGGCTTAATGATAATATAAAAATGTTCATATACCGTATTCTAATTTTGTATTTTGTTTGTGAATTGTTTAGCGCGGGCGGGCTGGTGACAGCTGTCGCGCCGGTGGTCATCAGATGCAATGGAATCTGGGTGGGGTGGCCAGGGATTCATCTCGACGACCCCAACGAGAAGATACCGGAGTCCGACCCCAATGACAAGACACCCACTGCAGGCCTGCTCTCAAAAAAAGTAAGAAATAGCTAATTTTATTGAGACGAGTAACCTATAAAATATTTACAATAATTGTGCTTATACTCTATTTATATCTGTTTTTACTTGGAGCAATTTTAATTAGTCAATAATGTATAAAATTTTTGTATATAATCTTACCATTGATAACAATGTATTGTTAAATTTTGTAACCAACCTATCACATTTATTTTTTCGTTCCAATTCAAAATTTAATTCTTCAAAAGGTATTTTTAATTTTTATGCTACGCGCCATCTAGCGCCATCTAGTGATCTATTGAAAGAAGGACAAATGATTATAAACTTTATTTTTTCCCGTGGGAATAAGATGTTTTTTCCGGGATAAAAAGGAGCCTATGTCACTCTCCAGGCCTTAAACTATCTCCAAAAAAAATCATGTCAATCCGTTTGTTACTTTCGACGTGAAAGAAGGACAAACAAACACACTTTCTGATTTATAATATTAGTAAGGATTTCACGACGCGACATTTATATGGAGTGCCCCGGTCACTCCATATAAATGTTTGGTTTTAAGGTTTAAGGTTCTAAACCTTATTTAGCTGTTATTCTTTAAGTGTGTTACATTCACATTTCACATGCATTAATATTTATTATACATGCATTAATGTTTTGTCTCTATTTAAATTTAACTACAAACAATGCATGTCGTCAAAATGTCCTCGTACTTCGATAACAACAGATAAACTCATATCACAGTTTGCAATGATTAGCACATTAGTGTATGCACAGCACACAATACTCACCTTCAGTCATATTGACTACAAACATACGTTTTCTATATGGCAATCACACACACCCAGTGGCACATGATCACTGTACAAGAATATTTATATTACAGATTTATAAAGTGGAACCAAATTTCAAATGCTATCTTTATGAATTTAAATAACTTTACCCATGCGTTCAAGTATCAAAAATACCGATTTAAGAAATCTTAACAGCCCAGCTACGAGCCTTGGGAGGGATGTGATATCAATGTGTACTTGAATATTGTTCTATTCTGGCAATTAGAGAAACACATTACATTACTAATTTACTAGTTCATTGACATCAAAAATTACGCAGGACCGGATTATCCATAAGGCAATAGACGCATAAACTTGATATCCCCCGGCCCGTAAGTAATAATAATACTCCATCCATCCATCGCAGCTTGTTAATGGTCCATCTTCACAATATGCTTCCTCCAAAGCCTCCACTCAGATATTGATATATATTTAAATACGAAGTTGCATGGAAATGAGCAAGCTATAGGTATGTACATTAATTTATTTGTACTATTGAACACGATCTTTTTTGTTCGATACAAAAACATCGTGTTAAGTTTTAAATGTTAAACCATAAGTTTTTTCATAACTTATCATAGAATAGACCAAAGCATGAAGTATTGTACACATCAGTTTTTTGCTTAATATCTTATCTAAGTAGATGGTAAATTTTTCCCAGTACACATATAAGTTTTTTACATACAACATTGACATGTGACTTCCAGTAAATGACTGGATGCATAAATGAGTACTATTTGCTATAGATATGGCACGATATCCTTGTTAAACTATTATTATTATAATAATAAAAGCAACCCGTATATCTAGCCATTACTGGCATGCAAAATTTTAATACCTGTTACAAGATAGATGGAAATGTCTTAATAATCGAAATTGGATTCACATTAAAATATTACTTTTGCATCATGTCAACTAACTTAAATACCATAAAATTAATTAAAAAATTACATAGAGAAAATAAAAGGATACATACAAGTAGGCTTTTTTGTTATTGTCCATTAACAACATTACAACCGTCGCGGCGCCTCCACAGTAAATAAAGTAGTAGTAAACAATAATTCAAGTAAGTACCAAAGAGAGGTAAATGAGGTCAACTGTAAGAAACTTTTCCATGGATAACAAACATCTGAATTCAGATATTGCGCAATAGGCTGTGTAGCCTTCTTTTTACTCTACGTCGGGTAGACAGGCATACGGTCCGCCTGATGTGAAGCGGTTACCGTAGCCATATATGAAATATCGCTCGCGCAAAGCCACCCTGTATAGTCAAGTTTAACAGCGATAAGAAGATTCATATAAGAATCAGAATAAGACACTGTATATAATATAATATAAAATTATACAAATAATAATATATAGTATGTAACTATTTTCGCTGCGCTAGATTGTACTGACGATGGACATTTTATAGTAATAATTTAATTTTATAGTCATAAAATAAGCATGTAGAATGCATTAGACTACTTAGATGTAAATTTTCTATACCCTACTAGGATTCATGATTGGAACTAACTATAACTATATATTATACTAGCTTTCGCCCGCGGCTTCGCTCGCGTGAAATTCGGGGCAAACACGTGTTTACTCATTTATCTATAGACGTACTCGTGTAAAGTTTAAGATAAAATAGTTCAACCAATCTCGTTTCCCCATACAAACTTTGGAACTCCGTTTCACCCTCGTAGATGTAAAATTTAAAAAAATTGTTAAAAGTAATTTCGTGTCCATTATGTTATATTACCAAATCGATGCCATTTTCGTAATTGACATCCCAGAAAACCATAGAATCAACACCCATATTGATTATGACATTTCAATCACATCGCACCCCCACAGGGGTGATATTATGTCACGTCGGCTATGTTGGATTATTACATAGTTGCTTTTTTCGTAATCAGCGACCCGATAAATCATAAAAACAATACTCATGACGATTTTCAGACATTTTCACCCCATTTTAGACATTTCAACCCCATCGTACCCCAATAGGGAATGATTTTCACGTTACCCAAGTTTAGTTTTAAAATCGTTGTTGTTTTCGTAATTAACGACCCGATAAACCATAAAAACAATACCCATTGAATGATTCAGACTTTTTGACCCCATTTACCCTTTTAGGGGTTGAATTTGAACCCTGAAACACGTGTTTACTCAATTATCTATAGAAGTACACGTGTAAAGTTTAATATAAAATAGTCCAACTAATCTCATTTCCCCATACAAACTTTGGACCCCCGTTTCACCCCCTTAGGGGATGAATTTTGAAAAATCCTTTCTTAGTGTACCCCTAGACGTTATAAGGAACCTATGTACGTGCCAAATTTGGAATCTCTAGACCCAGCGGTTTGGGCTTTGCGTAGATATATCAGTCAGTCAGTCAGACTCTGAATTTTATATACATTCTGTGTACTAAGTATCGGGAATTTGTCAATAAAACAAAAAATACAAATTATTCATCTAAATTTATTTTATCGCCTTCAAAGTAGGCCCCATAGCTTGCAATACAACATCTCCACCGCTTCACCCAGTCTTCCATACATTTTTCATAGGCTATTTGCGGTATGGCCTTTAGCTCATTCAGCGAATTTTCTTTTATGGCTTCTATCGACTCAAAACGTGTTCCTCGAAGTGGTAATTTTAACTTGGGAAATAAAAAAAAGTCAGACGGAGCCATATCAGGTGAATACGGTGCTTGGTCGAGAACTTTTGTTGAATTTTTCGCTAAAAACTCTTTCACTATAATGGCTGTGTGTGATGGTGCATTATCATGGTGCAGCATCCATGAGTTGTGTCGCCACAAATCTGGACGTTTTCGGCGGATACTCTCACGCAAACGCTTCATGACGGCTAAATAATATTCTTTATTCACTGTTTCTCCCTCTGGAAGGTATTCGGAGTGAACCACACCACGGTAGTAAAAAAAAACTGTCAGCATCACCTTGATTTTGGAGCGACTTTGCCGCGGTTTTTTGGGTTTCGGCTCGTTTTCGAGACGCCATTCTGAAGACTGTTGGCTTGTTTGCATGTCATACTCATAAACCCATGTCTCGTCGACAGTTATTATACGTTTCATAAAGGTCGGATCCGTAGAAGCTCGGGAAACCATGTCTTCAGCGACATGCTTTCGCTGCGCTTTTTGAACAAAATTGAGCTCTTTTGGAACTAGTCGAGCGGCGACGCGTTTTATGCCTAAAATGTCAATGAGAATATTGTGGACGGACTTAAAAGATATGTTCACCTCACTAGCCAACTCTCTCAGACTCATACGTCGATTTTCGAGCACTAGCTTCTTGATTCTGTCGATGTTTTCTTTGGTCGTAGCGGTTGAAGGTCTACCAAAACGAGGCAAGTCTACTACTACTTCTCGGCCTTCTTTAAAAGCCATTACCATATACCATTCATAAGTCCTTGTTTTCGATATACACGATTCGCCGTAGGTATTTCGCAACATTTTTAGTGATTCACCACATGAAATATCATTCGAAACACAAAATTTAAGGCACACTCTTTGTTCAACAATATTTTCCATTGTCAAAATCGCCGAAGACTCAAAATATTGACCAACAAAAAGTGTAGTTTAAAACAAATTAAATGACAGATCCCGCTCAAATTTTGCGCGCTAAATCAGTACAGTGCTACCAACATGCAGTAAAAAAATTAGAACGACCTCTTTTACGCGGGTCTTTTTATTGACATATTCCCGATACTTTTTACACAGAGTAGTATATAGAAGAACCGATCTACACACAACATGAAATGCAAATAAAGAACTTGAAACTAATATAAAATAATGCTTTAAATTTATTGCTTATAGTTTTCAACACCCTGTATTATTATGCCGGAACTCTGCTTTAGTTATTTTGTATGATTTATTTGATTTACTGTGTTCTACTTTATTCTAGAATTCCAATGAAAGAATTTAGTGGGCTACAAAATATATCTCTATATATCTGTATTTCTAAAAGCGATATACAGAAAGTAAGATTAAACAAAGTAACCAAATGAATAGCATAAATTAATGACAAGGGTTTGAATACTGTTTGTTACGTACTTATTTATTAAGTTTCCCCCCAATTCCGGCTGACTGAAGATATTTTTTCTTTAGTCAGCCGGAAAGTGATATCTTGGCTTTGTTGATCAAAGCCAAGGTATCACTTTATAAAGAACCTATATCTAATTTGTCTAATTTATACAGATAGATAGATAGCATAGCCTTAACTACATAACTATATTTCAACTTTCTTAGTAAAAATGTTTCCCTGTAGCTTTGTGATTGTTTTTATCAGCCTTATTCTGAAAATCAGACGGAACAAATTTCAGTAATGTCCCATCCATACCATCGATAGACCTGGGGCCCTACCGCCCAAGCTGAAGCCGATTCCCATCGAATATTTCGATAGCAAAAATCAAACTTGGACTTAGATTTGTGGTAATTGTGTTGATCTTAGCTGGTAGAAACTCTGGAGCTCTACCGATTAAACTGAAGATGATTGTCATTAACTAAAACGTAAGACCGATTTTTTTAATCAAAATATTCGATGGTAAACGGCTTCAGCTTGGGCGGTAGGGCCCCTGGGCTTCTACCGGCTAACCTAAACACGGGTATCATAAATTCAAGTTTAATTTTCGAAATCAAATAATCCGATGGTAATCCGCTTCAGCTTCGGCGGTAGGGATGTGTGTTGTACAATAATATATATATATATATATATATATATATATATATATATATATATATATATATATATATATTATTGTACAACACACACTTCATACATTAACATCATATTATAAATCCACAAAACAAAAACCTCGCAGGTTTTACCCGTTTTGTGGGGAGTCGCTATGTGTATATAACTAAAACATTATTATTTAATTATCTTGTTTTATAAGATTAGGATTTATTAAGTTTTTTTTTTAATTTGTCTTTATAATGTATAGAGTTCGAGTATAGATCTTGCAATCCAATTTAGCTTCCTGTTAATACCTATCACAGAAGTAATGTTCCATCCATGTTAAATACCTATCACAGAAGAACAGGTGTTCCCGCTATATAGACAGACACAGCTGCAGGCATGTAATTTCTCAAACGAAGCCGGACGACAGCTAGTAGGATAACAAAATAGTTATAATAGGTAGGGGAAAAAGTCTTTTCGCATTATAGTATGTATGAACTTGTAATAAAATCTCTTTGGTTATACCATTTGTATCAAGCAGGTTTTGATATCTATAAAAAGTTTAAATTTTAAAAAAGATAATTCCAAATTCAAATTAGGTAAATGTGTGATTTTCATTTGTTTTTTTTACTGTCAAGATGAGTGAATCTAATGAAGAAATTCGATACATTTTAAAATTTTACTACAAAAAAGGTAAAAATTCAACGCAAGCTGCGAAAAAAATTTGTGATTATTATGGACCTAGTGCAGTGTCTGTGAGAGTAGCACAAATTTGGTTTAAGCGTTTTCAATCCGGAAATTTTGATGTCAAAGATGCACGTCGCTCTGGTCGCCCTGTTACGGATAAAATGGATGCCATTTCTGAAAAAGTGGAGCAAGATCGGCATATCAGTAGTTACGACGTAGCTGAAGAACTAGGAATTGACCACATAACAGTTTTGGCGCATAAAAAGGTCGTGGTCAAAGACCGGCCAGGCTTCAGAGACTCTGGCGAAACCCGGGTTAACCCGCAACAAGGTGATGCTGTGTGTATGGTGGGATTGGAAGGGAAGATATTCATTATGAGCTGTTACCGCCAGGCAGGACTATCGATTCTGAACTCTACTGTGAACAACTGATGAGATTAAAGCAAAAAGTTGAGAGAAAGCGGCCGGAATTAATTAATAGAAGGGGTGTGATTTTTCATCATGATAACGCTTCACACATCTTTAGCCACTCAGCAAAAATTAGGAGAATTTGACTGGGAGATGTTAATGCATCCGCCGTATAGTCCTGACCTTGCACCTTCTGATTTCCACCTGTTTCGGTCTCTTAAGAATTCTTTAGGCAATGTCAGATTAACATCACGAGAAGACTGCCAAAACCACTTGTCGCGGTTTTTTGAACAGAAGTCCCAAAATTTCTATAGTAATGGGATCATGTCTCTACCTACAAGATGACAAAAAGTTATCGAACATAATGGCACCTACATACTTTAGTTAAATGTAAATAAACTTTATTAAAAAATGTTTTGAATTTTCATATAAAATACGAAAAGACTTTTTCCCCAACCTAATAGATAAATCTATTTGCAATACGTATGTGCTCAAAACAATTTGCACGTTTATTAGACATATCTCATAATTAGCAGTGTAATTTATGTCAGTGTTGCATACTCAAACAATGCGGTTATTTTCCATCATTATTTACACAGAATGCCGCGAAAATTATCAAACAGTTAAGGGACATAATGTAGAGCAATATCTCTCAAGAGACCAATAAAATAATTTAAGTATCATATCGATTAATACTTATTTACTTTATAATGCCGTATCTTTGGAAAATCATATTTATGTAAACATGCATGCATGACTAATAATGATATGGAAATTTACTAGATCTATCACCATTGGACGACCCAGGTTGTACTTAACCCACCTGGGTAGTCCAATGTCTAGATCTTACTAAGTATAACACCTAGGTCCTGGGTCCTGGGTTCGAAACTCGTACAAAATGAACATTTTGTGCATACACGTTTCTACCGGTCTGGGTTTGGGGGTTTTATATACGTCTATGGTGTACTAGCGGTACGCCCTGGCTTCGCACGGGTAGAAAAACCAAAGTCGTGTACGTTTTTTGTCTCCATAAGAACCTTATTTATTTATTTAAACTTTATTTACCACAATTTAAGGGTACATAGGCGGTCTTAATGCTAATAGCATTCTCTACCAGACAGCCTTCGGGAGGAGGTTGTCTGGTAGATAATGCATAACCTTCCTTATGCATGCCTTAACGACAATAATTTTCCAAACTGATCTAATCATTCTCGAGTTTTCCGTTTAGCAACACAGTTGGCTTCCTTTTGTATTTATATAAATTATGGATATGTATTAACAAACTATAGTATGTACGTAAGTTTAACAGTTACCTAACATTGACAGCTTTTCTTAGTTTAGGTTAAACAGCGCTGAGTAATTTGCGCATGAATATATATTGATTGATTGAGCCCGGTGGTCGAATGGCTAGAAATGGCCACTTTGACAGGTCACGAATTCGATCTCCGCACAAGACAAATATTTGTGAGCATGAAAATGTCAATTTGTCTTGGTCTGGGTGTTTTCTATGTATTATAAGTATGTATTTACAAAATATATATATTTAAGTATAATATCTTTGCTTAGTTTGGGACTAAATCATCATCATCATCAGGTCCATTTTAGTCTCCACTACAGGAGCACGACCCTCTCTCGTCCGTCCTAGACGGAAGTAGTGATTTCCGGCAGACTAGAATAGAATCACTCCGTTTCTTCCCGTGGATGGGACTAAATGACGATGTGTAATTTGTTCAGGAATATTTATTTATTTTATTTATTTATATAAGTATTTGTGTATTTATAAATATCTATAGAATTCATGATGCTATTCGCGAAGTCGAAACGCTATTTCTTCCCTTTGCGTAAATTTCACATTTTCCAAGCTCGTCTCATCTAGCAAATGACCAAAAAACTTTTCTTTTCGACTCGTAACCAAAACAAAACAATCAATCTCTTCTGAACGTTGATCCCGATAGTGTTACAATGTTATGATAAACAAACGTGACACATAGCTAACAGTCGAGCCTCATGACAAGCCATCTTTTTAGGCTGCCCGCCCACGAGGCAAATGTTAAAGTCTTCTACACTTATTCAATTATTCTGTTTGAAAACTTTGAGAGTTCCAAGAAAGAAAGAAAGGAAGGATTATAGGCAAGCAAGGGATCGGCGACCCCTTGGTGTTTCTGATCTCCATGGGTGGTGGTGATTGCTTTCCATCAGGTGTCCCACGTGCTCGTTTGCACCCCTCTCATAATAAAAAAAAAAGAATAATTTTATCCCTGGTATCAGGGGCGGACTAGGCAACCTAGGCACGTGCTAGGGCCCGTAATATTTGGGGCCCGAAAGTTAGGTTTTTAATTTTTATTTTGGAAGTGAAATCTTATTTAGTAGGTTCGGAAATACAATGTTGCCTACGGCCCGCATTAACCTTAATCCGCCACTACCTGATATGGTAACAAAACTACGGTAACAAACTTGCCCAGGATTAAATTATTATTATTGAAATAGTTGTCTTGGCCAACTTGCCAGATAAATATTTTTTGAAAAATGGAAAAATTCACTTGCCCCCCCTAGGTGGGATTTGAACCCACGTTCAATTCCACCTAGGGGATCCTATCCATCCTCCTGGTAGCTCAGTTGGAAGAGCACTCGACCGGTCATCGAGAGGTCGTGTGGTCGTTCAATGGCAGGTGAATTTTTCCAATTTTCAAAAAATATTTGCCCCGGACTTTCTGAGAAAATCCGACATGAATATGAGCTCAAGTATATTCTTAATGTTGACCTATATATAATTTATTTAATTACTTGTACCATAATATCCACGTACGTAGGTACAAACGATAATAGTATTTTATATCTTCCTTTCTGGAACTCAAAGGTTGACTGGAAAAGATCCCTTATAGGGATAAGTCCGCCCTTGTTCACTGTCTTATCAGTACAATCTGTGTTATGTAATATTTAATGCAATAAAGATTTTACAAACAAACAAACTTACCTGTTCATTCAATCAAACTGTCAATTAGGTGCTCTAGCTATGGGCGTGTTTGTTATGTCGCTTATAGTAAAATGATTGAAGGCTTGTTGTCGATAGCACTCTACCCATAGCTAATAAATATAAGTGTTTCTATAATACGGACGACATTGTTCAATGGCATGTAACTTATTTATTACAGATAGTCCCGATTCGCGCGGATCCTATTCTCTTTGACAGTTACTACAATGGATGCTGTAATGGCACTTTTTGGCCACTGTTCCACTCCATGCCTGATCGAGCCACTTTCATCGCAGACCATTGGAAGGCATACATCAAGATCAACGAGGAGTTCGCTGATAAAACCGTGCATGCCTTGCATTTACTGAAAGAGCATAAAGACAAGAATGGTTCCTCGCCACCCATCGTATGGGTACATGATTATCACCTCATGTTGGCTGCAAATTGGATCAGGCAGGTATGTTGTTTGATGCATTATATGTAATTACGTTATAACATTTAAGTAAACCTGTGATGAAAAGACAATAATTATTATGCATATTGTCAAATCATAATACATAACATTGAGAAGTTCCTATGATCACCAAAAATCACCTCGATAGTACATTGAACAAATAAACTGAATTACATTCTTAGCTCAATTATCAAAGGCCAAAATTGAATAGAAACCGAATAAGAACCGAAAATCGAAAACGACTCTTGTCCGAACTTGAATAGTATTGGCAAGAATCGTTTCCGATCACGGGGTGTAATTTATACTGGATCAAGTGGAGGCTAATAATGTACCACCCCGCTGGCTGCTCCGGCTTCTTGTCCAGTACTTTCTTTAACATTATTTATTGTCAATAGTATTTATTTCTTTTGCAAAGTTTCAAATTGATACTGCAATATTAGAAGTGATTGAAAATTTATAACTTTCTCTTATATGTATTATTACCGATATAGTAATTAGCTATAAACTAATAACAGGATTATTTTAGTTACAATGGCTGACACTGTATAATAATTTTAATTATTTATTGTTAATGGGGATCTATAATGATTGCTTTTTTTTGCAGCGCGTCGAAGAGGAGGATATTAAATGTAAACTTGCATTTTTCCTGCACATCCCATTCCCGTCGTGGGACATATTCAGACTTTTCCCGTGGTCTGATGAAGTTTTGCAAGGCATACTTGGTGAGCATTTCGTGCATTTCGTGATAATAAATAATATACGTCATTGACGAATAAATAACAATAAGATTTCTCTTTCATTTTCAGGCTGTGATATGGTTGGATTCCACATAACAGATTACTGCTTAAACTTTATAGACTGTTGCCAAAGAAAGTTAGGTTGCCGTGTAGACAGAAAGAATCTTCTGGTAGAATTGGGAGGGCGCACCATTTGTGTCCGACCGTTGCCAATTGGCGTTCCTTTCGACAGGTTCGTGCAGCTAGCACAAAACGCCAAAGCAGTGCTGTCTACCAGCCAGAAAGTAATACTCGGAGTCGATAGACTTGATTACACCAAAGGTTTAGTGCACAGGCTAAAAGCTTTCGAAAGATTGCTGGAGAAACACCCGGAACACATAGAGAAAGTGGTGTTGCTACAGATATCAGTTCCGTCGAGAACTGACGTGAAGGAGTACCAAGATTTGAAGGAAGAAATGGATCAGTTGGTAGGAAGGATAAATGGAAGGTTTACTACACCTAACTGGTCTCCTATCAGGTGAGTTATTTTTTTTAACTTTGAGTTTATTACTTACAATCCTGATGGTATTTGGGGGACGTATTTTTTTGTCTGCTAACCTTTCAATTTGACTATTTTTCATGCAGTGGTTCGAAGAAGTACAAAATATGAATCTTACTGAAAGTAATTCAGTATGGCACTCGAGTATTTGCATACGTGGAATAATGCATTTCTTTGTCCTCGTCGCAACGATCTATTATTAGCAATCAGAACAATGTTTTGTTCCTAATTCAATAGGTACAGTCGATTCCCGATATAACTCACCACTTTGCCATACTGAACTATATAAAAAAGTGGTTAGTCATCTAGGGAACCGACTGTTTAAAGTATCTTAGAGGAACGTCATTCTTTGATAATTTTTAATAAGTGTCAGCGATTAAAGAACCAATCATTATTTTTTGAACTGATGAGATGAATTTGTTATCTCTATCAGTCTAATTGCTTACATAAACATATTATGCACACAGTAGAGTCACAGTATAAGTAATAAGTAGTACTTACGTACCGATAGACACTCGGAGCAGCTCTCTGGAACTCACCTTTCCTCTGAGTCGAATCTGAAAAAGTTAGACGTTGCACTCACACACGCTTATTCACAGAGGTCGCGCTGTGGTATAGTTCATAGATAGTATCTGTCTTTACAGGTATATCTATGGCTGTGTAGGCCAAGATGAGCTAGCAGCCTTCTATCGCGACGCCGCTGTAGCCCTCGTGACACCCCTGCGTGACGGCATGAATCTGGTCGCCAAGGAGTTCGTCGCATGTCAAATCAACAAACCTCCAGGCGTTCTTGTTATATCGCCGTTCGCCGGAGCTGGAGAGATGATGCACGAAGCCCTCATATGCAACCCGTATGAGCTCGATGATGCCGCTCAGATTATTCACCGGTGAGTAAACTAAAATCAAACTTTAAAAAATCTGTTTAATGCTAAATCAAAAAGGGCAACGATTGTATTAGTATCTATTAAATAAGTTAGGATATCATACTATTTAACGTAACATCAAATAAATACATTGCAAACCTAACCTAACCTATTTTGCACATGAAAAAATACACATCAAATGCAGGATTTGATGTGCGATCAGATTAATTTGATGTACAAATCAGGTTTTTTTTTTCATCATCAATTTAATATTTTCATATAAGTTACCCACGACTTCGTACCCGAGTATCTCGGTAATATCCTTTCTTAGCGGATGCTTACAGTACAATCTACTTGTATGCAAATTTTCAACCCAATCTGTCCAGTGTGGTTTGAGCTATGCGTCAATAGATCAGTCAATAACGGCTGCCTTAAACACACGCAAGAAAAACTTTTAATCTCGACTTGATTTGATTTGTCCCAGCCCTAGGGCCCTACCGCCGAAGCTGAAGCCGATTACCATCGAATATGTCTGTCGAATCGGAAAGTGAGATTTCAAAGAGGATTTTTTCTTATTTGAAAGATAATTCAATCATCAATTGGTACAGTTTTCCTCGAGCTAACAATAAAACCATCATCATCCTACTGCTGGAATTCAGGTCTCCACTCAATCGAAGTCGTTTAGAGCATACTCCACCGCGCTGCTCAACTGCGTGTTGACGGAGGTCAGTGTTTTCAAGCCGCCTAAAAGCCACTGACTTGGCTTAACGAATGGAATCTAACGACAACCACCGGAGCCGACGGTTTAACGTGTCCTCCGAAGCACGAAGGAACTGGAGATAAATAAACCCATCCATGGACAGATTACGATCGTGCGTGTTCAATTCGACTGACTACAACGCCGTCGAGCGTATATATCGTATTATATACTTTACGTTATTTTCCTGTAAGTCACCCAATAATCAAATAATATCTTTCAGAGCCTTGATAATGCCAGAAGACGAACGCACAGTCCGCATGAACAACCTGCGGCGGCGCGAACAGCTCAATGATGTAGACAGCTGGATGAAGTCCTTCCTCAAAGCCATGGATTCATTAGAGGAGGAGGCGGACGATATCGGAGCCACCTCCATGCAGCCCGTCACCATTGACGATTTCGACGAATACCTCTCCAAGTGAGTACGATTTACTCTATTGAATGGAAAGCAACATAATCTTAACAAAAAAAAACTGACTCCAAACATTACTCGACCGACATTTATGTATGTAGATACAGGCTGATGATGAAAAAATATGGGACCAATCTGGAAGTATACTCTTTCAAATAAAACATGTTTTTTTCAAATCGGTTCATAAATCACGGAGTAATTAAGTAACAAACATTAAAAAAAAATACAGCCGAATGGAGAACCTCCTCCTTTTTTGGAGTCGGTTAAAAACAACAAGCTCATGCGCTGTTTTCTATTTTTCCATTTATCTTTTTATACTACGTAGAGTGGGAAACAAGCATACGGCCCGCCTGAGGTGAAGCGGTTACCGCAAACATATAAACACTCCCAACATGAAATATCGCTCGCGCGCCGCCACTGCCGCTGCCAACGCAACAACTCTCCTTCCTTCCTGATGACCTTACTCGCAGGAACCGAAGAAACTTATAGGGATTTGGCTGCGGTATTCTGTGAGGAGGAGGTGCTTCCCCAGTCGGGCAGTTTACAAAATACGCTATGCCCTACCTCTCTTTTCGCCAGAGCCTTGTTTGTCTGCCAACACGATCAGGTGAAGTTGACTTTGGTTCATAGATTGATGAATCATCATCAACATATATTATATAAATACGGCGGCATTAACCCATATAAATAAATAAAATAAATAAATATTCCAGGACAAATTACACACGGCCATCTAGTCCCAAACTAAGCAAAGCTTGTACTATGGGTACTAGATAACTGATATAATATTTAAATACATTTTTTTTTGTAAATACATACATATAATACATAGCAAATAACCAGACCAAGACAAACAGATATGTTCATGCACACAAATATTTGTCTTGTGCGGGGATCGAACCCGCGACCTCGGAGTCAAAGTGGCCATTGCTAACCATTCGACCACCGGGCTCGTCGTTATTTGTTCATCCCACAGCTGAGATACTGGATCTGGAACGCCCTCTCAATCGTATGGTAGAGTATCTATACTCCACCATGCTGCTCAACTTCGGATTGGCAAGGCCAGTGTTGTCAAGCCGCCCAAAATCCACAGACTCGGTTTAACGTCTGTTGTCTTAGGACAGCAGCCGGGACCGACGGCAACTGCTTAACGCGGCATCCGGAGCCCGAATCAGTTCGAAATACATAAACAAGATACAGTCGACGTTGCTTACCTTGTATAATCTATTACACATAACTACATAAGCGACAATAAATAAATAAATATTCCACGACAAATTACACACCGACAATTAATCCCGATCTAAGCAAAGTTTGTACTTTTGACCAACTGATAAATATACATACATGCATTTTTTTTTGTGATTACTTATAATACGTGTACAAACACATATGTTTGTCTTGTGCGGTGATCGAACCCACAACCTCGGAGTCAAAGTATCAATTGCTAGACATTCGACTACCTCTTGTCGCAATATTCATTTATATTTTCCCTCTTCCAGATATATCGGGTACACTCAGAAGCTGGCGCTGATGCTGGACTACGACGGCACGCTGGCCCCGATCGCGCCGCACCCCGACCTTGCAACCCTGCCGCTGGAGACCAAACACACGCTGCAGCGACTCTCCAATATGTCCGACGTGTACATAGCCATCATATCGGGACGGAATGTCAACAATGTGAAGAACATGGTAAGCTACGATATATTTACGCTCAATTTACAATTTTGTATATTTAAAAAAAAAATGCCGCCGAATGGAATGGAAGCGACGTTTTGCAACGAAATTGTACATAGCATAATGGACTTTATGTCAATCGCAAAAGATATAAACTTAAATTCGATCCAAAAAAAGGTCACGCGTCTTTCGGGGAATCCTCGCGCTTTAAGCCTTAAGCCGTTTTAGAGCAACGCGGACAATCCGTGCGAACCCTCCGTATGGATAGCAATATGTATCAATTTCATAGTAGCTGTTTACTTTAATCACAGTAACACAAATACATATTGAATAAGTAATATATAAGTTGTTTTACGATTAGAAATACCTAAGTAGGTATCTCGTTAAAGTCATGGTTTATCAAATAATAAAACTGTTAACGAATTTGACCTCCCACCTAGCAATCTATAATATTGTCATCTATTGACATACGACCAAAATTATGAAATGTCGTCATTCTAGAGGCCACGGTAAGAAAGTCAACGACCAAATACTTAAAGACACCGCTATCAATATGAACTTAATAAAACAATACCGTGTCATTTTTGTTTGACGTCAATAATATTTATTCGCTTTGCCCTCCATTGTGTCAGCGCCCGCTATCGGCAGCCTTCGCCAATAATGAGCAAATATAATTAATCTGCTTTATTGATGGG
Organism: Hypsopygia costalis; assembly: GCA_937001555.2. NCBI lineage: Eukaryota > Metazoa > Arthropoda > Insecta > Lepidoptera > Pyralidae > Hypsopygia > Hypsopygia costalis. Next base: position 20,041,496 of record OW443338.2, on the reverse strand, counting down.
TGGCCATGAGCCAAACGGTCTGGGTTACAAGATGACAGACATACAATTAATTCAAGGACGATAACAAAATAAGCAAATAGTATCGGTACTATCAGTACAGGTTGGTATCGATATTGATATGTTGGACCTGAAGACCAGTTCTCGTAATTATTTTTCATTACAGAATGTGAGTTGACAGAATCGAGATTGAATTATAATAATAATAAATTCTTTATTGAAACCCTACAACAAGCAATAAGTTTATTTACAACAATTATGCATAGGAGACGGTAGTCATCATCGTCGAATTTAATATATAAATTATTTTGTTTTATTTTGTTTATTAATCTGTGGGATAACAGCTTGTGATTTATGTTAGCCGTTTTGCGAATATTTTAGAAAATAAAAAAATCCTGATCTGGGGCCATTCAAGTATTACGTAAGCAGATTTTTTTTACAATTATTTACCCCCCCCCCCTCCCCCCCTTCCCCTTGTCAGCAAAAGTAAGCAAACCTCCCCCTCCCCCCTCCCATGCTTACGTAATCATTGGTAGTCAAATCGTCAAAACAGTCAAATCGTCATTCGAATCGAAACAAAACAATAGTTTGACGGAAGAAATTTAGACAAGTGACAAGTGAGTAGCGCGCGCTAATTCCCCCACTCGCGAGTACCTATAACGTATTCATTATTTATGGGAATCCCCGACATGTGTTTTTTGTTTTCAAACATAGACAATTTGCCATTTGTGTAAAAAAGTAAATGCTGACTTGACTGCTGACGTAATCACGATATCGACCCCCCCCCCCCCCCCCACATGTCATCAAAAATAAGCAAAGCAAAGACCCCCCGTCCCCCTCAAGCGCTTACGTAATACTTGAATGGCCCCTCTGTTGTGTTGTGATCTGGAGACCTATCTTCTATTTTTTTATAATTCGCAAAAATTTACAAAATATGAGACATTTCTTGTTATTCAAAACAGGTAACCCGCATGGCTTTCCCCATGTAGAGTCGTGTTGGCATAAAATTTTATAGTTGGTTTCATTAAATGTCTAGTGCCAGCAGAATAATATCCACAGACTTCGCGCATAATATTGGAATCAGGCGAACAGAACAGTGGGAAAATGATCAAATGTAATTTGTAAGATCGAATCTAGATCCGAATTGAATTTGCGTTAGAATTTGCTGGACATTTACACATTTTCTTGACGTGAATACTTTAAAATTGCTTCCATGGGGAAGCAATTCAAAAAAACCGGTCAAGTGCGAGTCGGACTCGCGCACGAAGGGTTCCGTACCATTACCTATAAAAACGGCAAAAAATATCACGTTTGTTGTATGGGTACCCTTAAATATTTGTTTTATTTAATTTTTTATTTTTAAAGTGAATATATAACTAAATATCATGTGAGTATTTCTAGCGCCTACCTATTGCCGTTATCAATTGCGAGCAAAAACGAGCAAAAAAAAAAATACGTTTGTTGTATGGGACACCCCTTAAACATTAATTTTATTCTGTTTTTTAGTATTTGTTGTTATAGCGGCAACAGAATCTGCGAAAATTCAACTGTCCAACTATCACGGTTCATGAGATACAGCCTGGTGACAGACCGACGGACGGACAGCGGAGCCTTAGTAATAGGGTTCCTTTGTACCCTTTGGGTACGGAACCCTAAAAAACGAACGATAACAAAATTGAGTGATACCGTTTGTAGTTACACCTACAAATCTCCATCCAAAATTCAATCACACCACTGGATAAATGAAGGATCAAAGAATTATTACGCTAAGTAAGGACTATGGAATATCGCGTGCGGGGGAGGAGGAAGCGCTGCCATTTTAAAATAATTTTAGTGCATATAACGTATTCACGTACAACACGGCCGTGTCCATGACACAGCCGCACCTTTTTTTCAGTAAAGGAATAATAATGATTCGTGTTTTGACTACATAGTTTAAAGTACTCATCAGTCAAGGTAACATCGGGCTGGCGATACCAAACTTGTGAAGTTCAATGCTACCAGAACGCAGACATATTTTTTCACAACAGAGCAGATCAGCGGAGTCCATTTACCTTAGTGATGCATCGATCCTGTTTTGTTATCTCTTGAACTGTCTACCTTGAAACATCAATACATAGTGAAGGTACCTAATTTTCATGCGTAAATAGGCTCTATACCCACGCTCTATAGTCACGTAGCACGCAAAACTGATTGGTCGATGGGGCAGGAAGGTTCTGGAGAGCCCCCCCCCCCCCCCCTCGCGCGCTAGATGGGACGACGATCTGATAAAGATTGCAGGGAGACGATGGATGCAAACGGCACAGAACCGATCATTGTGGAAGTCTATGAGGGAGGCTTATGGTCAGCAGAGGACGGCCTTTGGCCTCATGTGACGTCTTTCCCAGTCGGGCCAAATTTTTGCGAGTTATATAAGGAGCCATAATAGGCTTGTTGCCCATGTTGCAAAATTATAAAAACTCTCTATCAGTAACGTAAAATACATAAAACAAAAACGATCTGCGGTCTTAAAATTGAAATTGAATTGAATTGAATATGAAATTATAAAAAATAAATATTACCATTGTAGAAACAATAAAAAATACTATAACCTTTGTTACGGCACTGGCTACATAAACGCAATATTTAACATAGCTGTCGTACAAATATCTGATTTAATGCATATAAAATAGGACGGTGTGACGTCATAACGTGGTGGCCTTTTGTATGGAGCGTTTTCGGGATAGTCCAAAATTGTGATCTTCAAGTTATCATATCTCGAGAAGTTTTTAGGCAATCGAAGTAATTATTTCACCTATATTTATATTATTGTGACGTCTTTAAATAACAAATCGAAAAAAAAAATGGGATACAAGCCTATTATTATTTTTATACTACGTCGGGGGGAGGGGCCATGAGGGAGCAGATAAGCATACGGCCCGCTTGATGTGAAGCAGTTACCGTAGCCTATAGACGTTTGCAACATAAATAACCTCCTGGTAACCTGACTTACTAACAGGAACACAACAACCCTCTAGGCTTTTAGGATTTTTGGGGTGTAAGTGGTTCATCAACATCTTTGAACCAAAGCCAACTTCACCTGCACGCGGTGCACCCTGCTGACTGACAAACGAACCTCTGGCGAAAAGAGAGAACAGAGAATCACGCACACATATCACATCACAGAATACCGCAGCCAAATAACAATTCCCTTGAGGGTTGTTGTGTTCTTGCGAGTGAGTGAGGTCATCAGAAAGAAAGGAAGTATTATAGGCTGGCCACGGATTGGCGACCCATTAGTGTTGCTCCATCAGCTCCATGGGTGGTGGTGATTGCATCAGGTGACCCACACTCGTTTGCCTCCCTCATATAAAAAAAAACACAGATTATGAAGTAGTAGTAGTAGTACAACCATTAGGTTATACCCCCGGCATTGCAGGGAAGTTCACTATTACCTTTTTGTTGGTAGCCGCTGTTAATTCTGGCTATACAGATAATTTTAACAAAAAAAAACCGATTCCAAACATTACTCTACATTTATGTATGTAGATACAGGCTGATGATGAAAGTATACTCTTTCAAATAAAAAAAGTTGTATTCAAATCGGTTTATAAATCACGGAGTAATTAAGTAACAAACAATAAAAAAAAATACAGCCGAATTGAGAACCTCCTCCTTTTTTGGAGTCGGTTAAAAACACAGTAGTGAGAATGTGTGGTGGGCCTGCCTCGATATACCTATAATAACATGTAGTTAACTAGTTACGCAACTATTGAATGTGGATAACACTCAATGAAAATTATTATGCCTTCAAGAAATAACAAGGTTTCCATATCTACGTGAACTTTGACAAATATTATCATATATTAAACAAAAATATTTGTATTAAGATTCGCCGAGTGCCTATTTACTTTTGACCATGTATCTACGTACTGTACCTTCCCTCGTGTTATCACAAATGACCGAGTGCTAGTAGTATCGATATCTTCGACAAATATTACGTACAATAATAATTATTAACACGCAAGGCTGATAGGCCAACGAATGTCGACGCAGATTAAGCCAAATAGACACAAGTTGCCGTGTGGTTTCCGGCAGACTAGACTAGAATCACTCCGTCTTTTCCCGTGGATGTCGTATAAGGCGACTAAGGGAAATACATCATAAAACATCGATCAGGCCTCCCCAACCCAGCGTGGGGAGTGTAGGCCAAATCCTCCTTCTGTCTGGGACAGACGAGAGAGGGTCGTGCTCCTGTAGTGGAGACTAAAATGACCTGATGATGATGAGACACAAGTTGCATTTTTAAAAGGTTATTTACTTATACTACCTACTGAGGCCCTACCGCCGATTCTATTCTAGTCTGCCGGAAACCACACGGCCAACCTACCTACTAAGATATCGTTAAATTTTAAAATACTCATATCCTTTCATGTTTTCTATGGTCGACTGGAAGACATCCCTAATGGGATAAGTCCGCCATTGTACGATAAATCTCTTCTTTTTTAATTTTTGTAATTGTGCACACGAGTACTTATGTTCTTAATTGTACGATAAAGTTTTTACTATACTTTATTACCATTTTCATACTTACAGGTGGGCATAGAGGGCATCACATACGCTGGCAACCACGGCTTGGAAATTCTTCACCCAGACGGCAGCAAATTCGTTCATCCTATGCCCATGGAGTTGCAGGACAAAGTTGTAGAGTTGCTGAAGTCGCTGCAGGAACAGGTATGATTATGTATGATATGCCCGCATCATGGTGAGCGACTTAGGTATAATACCTGCGTTCCAAAGAGTTGACTTTTCATGCATAAAATTTTGGGATGTAAGCCATAATCTTTAGGATCGTAGCCATCCTCATCTGCACATGATGTTCTTTGCCGATTAGAAAACGAGACTTTTGTGAAAGAAGCTTACCTCTCTTGAAAGAAATTTTAGGGTACAAGTGTATTAGTGGCTTGACTTTTAAGGCCAACGTCACTTGCACCTTATCGATTAGCCTGTCTTTATGACTGAGTTTTTTTAATTCCCACGGATTATCAGGATACGCGCGTACGAAGTCGCGGGTGTAAACTAATCAACAATAACGAAGTATAACAATCACCTAAAGCACCTGAAAAAACATGCTATTCCCATGGGAAAGAAAAAACTTTTATTAAAATAATGACCACGCAGGCGAAACGGCATGTAACAGCTTATTACGTATAGTGGGTAAATTATTGGAACAATTGGCAAAATCATAATATTGACTACATTGGAATACTTAGGTATGCAAAGACGGCGCTTGGGTCGAGAACAAAGGGGCCTTGCTGACATTCCACTTCCGAGAGACACCCGTGGCGAAGCGGCCCGCTCTGGAGGCACAGGCACGGAAGCTCATCGCAGCTGCAGGGTTCACGCCCGCCCCTGCGCATTGTGCGCTTGAAGCAAGACCGCCCGTACAATGGGACAAAGGTACGTAATCAATCACTATATAAAATGCCCCTTGTTGATTATCCTTATACATATAGATAAATGGCTGCTCTTTTTTGCCCCTCCAATGAAAATACACATAAAGTCCACCAATGATTAACGCATTTTCAGCTCTGATGACCATTCTTAATTAGACGAGCTCGGTGGTCAAATGGTTAGCAATGGCCACCTTGACTCCGAGGTCGCGGGTTCGATTCCCGCACAAGACAAACATTTGTGTGCATGAACATGTCTGTTTGTCTTGGTCTAGGCGTTTTCTATGTATTACATGTATGTACCTATTTACAAAAAAAAATGTATTTAAGTATTATATATCAGTTATGTATCCATAGTACAAGCTTTGCTTAGGTTGGGACTAGATGGCCGTGTGTAATTAGTCCAGGAATAATTATTTATTTATTATTAATTATATACAGGGGCTCTGCCGCCGAAGCTGAAGCCGATTACCATCGAATATCTTGATTCGAAAAATAGGTCTTACGTTTAAGTTATTGACAAACATCTTCAGCTTAGTCGGTAGAGCTCCATCGTTTCTACCGGCTAAGCTAAACATAAGTACCATAAATCTAAGTTGAAATTTGATTTTCGCAATCAAAAAAATCCGATAGTAATCGGCTACAGCTTCGGCGATAGAGCCCCTGGTAGGTTATATTACAAGCACAAAGTGAAGGTGCTCCCTTCTTTAAGCATTTATTATAATAATTACTGTATTTGCTGGCAGGTCGTGCGTCTATTTACATCCTAAGGACTGCTTTTGGTTTGGATTGGAGCGAAAGGATTAGAGTTATTTACGCTGGTGACGATGTCACCGATGAAGATGCCATGGTGGTAAGTTTAAACAAGACAATAGTACTTAAGTGAACCTTTGAATAGTGTCTGCAGGCACTGCCGACTCCCACTATGAGCGCGTTCAAACTAGCGTTCGTCCAGCGTAGGCGTTCCATGAACGTATGTGCAGCGCAGACGCCGAGACAATTTTGAGTGTGTCATTTTTAGGGTTCCGAACCTCAAAAGGAAAAACGGAACCCTTATAAGATCACTTTGTTGTCCGTCTGTCTGTCTGTCTGTCTGTCTGTCTGTCTGTCTGTCTGTCTGTCTGTCTGTCTGTCTGTCAAGAATTTCTATGTCGAGAATGCGTGGAGGTATCAAGCTGAAATTTGAACTGTATACTCAGGTCTACGGTCCCATGAAGTTAAAAAAAAATCAAACTGCTAAGTTTACGTAGAAAAAAGTTACGGCCGTTTATTCAGCAAAAAACGCATATTTCGACACACTCAAGGGAATCAAAACCTATAGGGTACTTCCCGTTGACCTAGAACTATGAAATTTGGCAAGTAACATCGTTATAGACTACAAGTACAGGAATAAATCTGAAAATTATACATTTATAAATAGATCTTAAAAAATAGGGGGTCTATATTTTTTATGGGGTGTCGAAATTTCAAATTGAAGCTACTAGTTCAAATGGGATATCACATGAAAGGGCTTGATGTACACATTGCAAAATATATTTTATTTATTTTTTTCGACGCATTATTTCTTATTTATAATGAAAAATATCAAATTTAATAATGATCCTACGTACGGAACCCTCGGTGGGCGAGTCCGACTCGCACTTGTCCGGTTTTTTTTTTTTTTTATACTACGTCGGGTGGCAGACAAGCATACGGCCCGCCCGATGTGAAGCGGTTACCGTAGCCATATTAACGCTCGCAACATAAAATATCGCTCGCGCATGAAACAAACCATCGTAAATGTTTGGACAACTATTGCATTCTAAATTTATTTTGCAATGCTATGCCTTGTTTAGTAGTATAATACCACAGTATAAGTAATAGTGTAATACTTAATAGATAAATGGCGCCGCACTACGACTTCACAGCAGTAAAATATAAAATGCAAGAATTCGCCACTATTACAAACCTTCCTGCAGATTGGCTAAAATTAGAACACATTACATTAAGAAAATTAACTTCGACATTGCAATTTGGATTGTATCACCTTTTATTAAAGTTAATAACAACAATTCATACAAATGCTGCTGGGATACTCGTTGTTTGGAGTGCCTATATGCTACTACGCTGCTCAACTGCGGGTCGGTAGAGGTCAGGGTTTTCAAGCCGCCTAAAAGCTTAGCTACTGACTGGCTTCACGACTGTCATCTTATAACAACAGCCGGTACCGATGGTTTAACGTGCACAAGCACGGAAGATACTGTCTCCCCTTAATTGAAAACCTCTACCACGATGCTTCCAAGTTCCATTGAGTTTGCGTTATAATACAGTTTGAGGAACTGTGTTCTAGGAAGTCTTAAGTATGTTGCGTCCCACATAGCAACTAGCGATGTAACGACTCGACTTTTTAAACCGATTCAAACCGATTTGAGCATAAACCGAGTTGAGTCGATTAGCGCGTCTACTAAACCGATTTGGCCGAGTCGAAAGCAATGTAACGACTCGACTTTTTAAACCGATTAAAAAGTCGAGTCGTTACTTGACTTTGTAAACCGATTAAAAAGTCGAGTCGTTGCTCGACTTTTTAAACCGATTAAAAAGTCGAGTCGTTACTCGACTTTTTAAACCGATTCAAACCGATTTGAGCATAAACCGAGTTGCGTCGATTAGCGCCTTTACTAAACCGATTTGGCCGAGTCGAAAGCGATGTAACGACTCGACTTTTTAAACCGATTTGAGCATAAACCGAGTTGCGTCGATTAGCGCGTCAGCGCGTCTTGCGTCTACTAAACCGATTTGGCTGAGTCGAACTTACTTACGCATCTCGCTCGCGTCGCTCTGCGCGCATTCGCCCGTTTGGCCGTTTGGCCGTTTGACCGTTTGCTTGTTTGGCCGTTTGCCCGTTTGGCCGTTTGGCCGTTTGCCCGTTTGACCGTTTGGCTGTTTGCTCGTTTGGCCGTTTGCCCGTTTGGCTGTTTGCGCGTTTGCCCGTTTGGCCGTTTGCTCGTTGGCCGTTTGGCCGTTTGGTCATTTGCCCGTTTGGCCGTTTGCTCGTTTGGCCGTTTGCCCATTTGGCTGTTTGCGCGTTTGCCCGTTTGGCCGTTTGCCCGTTTGGCCGTTTGCTCGTTTGCCGTTTGGCCGTTTGCTCGTTTGGTCGTTTGCCCGTTTGGCCGTTTGCTCGTTTGGCCGTTTGGCTGTTTGCTAGTTTGCTCATTTGGCCGTTTGCCCGTTTGGCCGTTTGGCTGTTTGCTCGTTTGCCCGTTTGCCCGTTTGGCCGTTTGGCCGGTTGGCCGTTTGGCTGTTTGCTCGTTTGCCCGTTAGCCCGCTTGCTCGTTTGGCCGTTTGACCGTTTGGCCGGTTGGCCGTTTGGCAAACGAGCAAACAGCCAAACGGCCAAACGGGCAAACGGCCAAATGAGCAAACTAGCAAACAGCCAAACGGCCAAAGGAGCAAACAGCCAAACGGGCAAACGACCAAACGAGCAAACGGCCAAACGGCAAACGAGCAAACGGCCAAACGGGCAAACGCGCAAACAGCCAAATGGGCAAACGGCCAAACGAGCAAACGAGCAAACGGCCAAACGGGCAAATGACCAAACGGCCAAACGGCCAACGAGCAAACGGCCAAACGGGCAAACGCGCAAACAGCCAAACGGCCAAACGGCCAAACGAGCAAACAGCCAAACGGTCAAACGGCCAAACGGGCAAACCGCCAAACAAGCAAACGGTCAAACGGCCAAACGAGCAAACGGCCAAACGGGCGAATGCGCGCAGAGCGGCGCGAGCGAGATGCGTAAGTAAGTTCGACTCAGCCAAATCGGTTTAGTAGACGCAAGACGCGCTGACGCGCTAATCGACGCAACTCGGTTTATGCTCAAATCGGTTTAAAAAGTCGAGTCGTTACATCGCTTTCGACTCGGCCAAATCTGTTTAGTAAAGGCGCTAATCGACGCAACTCGGTTTATGCTCAAATCGGTTTGAATCGGTTTAAAAAGTCGAGTAACGACTCGACTTTTTAATCGGTTTAAAAAGTCGAGCAACGACTCGACTTTTTAATCGGTTTACAAAGTCAAGTAACGACTCGACTTTTTAATCGGTTTAAAAAATCGAGTAACGACTCGACTTTTTAATCGGTTTAAAAAGTCGAGTAACGACTCGACTTTTTAATCGGTTTAAAAAGTCGAGTCGTTGTAACGACTCGACTTTTTAAACCGATCTTCGCTATCAAACCGATTCAAATCGGTTCAAACCGATTCAAATCGCGATTTCGTCGATTCGGTTTGGAATCGACTTGCATGAATTGTCTAACCGATTCAACTCGGTTTGACAAAATTCCAGATCGTAACATCACTAATCTAAACCAAACGAAAGGTACTAATAATTCTCGTACAACAATTTCGATTTCTGTATTTTCTCTTCATGCATCTTGAGTCAGTCAGTCGGCTGTCATAATCATTCCTGGTAGCTTAGTTGGAAGAGCACTCGACCGATAATTGATAGTTCGTGGGTTCAAATCCCAACTAGGCGGGGTAGGTGAACTTTTCCATTTTTAAAATATTTATACTAAATTTCTTTTGCCAGGCATTGAAAGGTATGGCAGCGACATTCCGCATCGCATCGTCACAAATTACCAAAACGTCTGCAGAGCGGCGCCTTTCATCGACAGACTCTGTGTTGGCGTTGCTCAAATGGGTAGAGCGACACTTCTCCAGACGCAAGCCCCGCGCCAACTCGCTCACCTACAAGAGCGCGAGGAAGGCGAGGGACACGCTGCATATGCAGATGTCCTACCAAATGACCACGAGGAGCTCGCCTATGGAGTCACCTCCGCGGACCCCCGACAAGACATCCAGTGGCTCAGAGTCAAGCTAATCATTAATTACTCTATAAGCGTTAATTATTCCCATTTTGAATTGGGCTTTTTGACTAGCTTAACAATCCGAAATGATTTTTTGAACAAGTTTTTATTAAAATTATTAGTATTTATTTGTTAATTTAAAATCGTAAAATGTGATCAGCAATTTTATATTTAGAAGGCTGTGTTAGAAATATTTCAACTGAACTTTCAAGTAACTTACCTATAACGCGTGTTTCAAACGACGTTCAAACAGTTACGAGAAAATTAGGTAAATGAAACTTAGGTACACACATCCACAATATGAAATTATCATAAATGATATTTATTATATTATATTTGATTGTTTCGAGATTTCAATGTCAATAGATAGATCGACATTAATTTGTATCTTAATACGTAACGGTGATGCTTGTTGTCACGTATTCATGCATCAATATCATCTACGAGTAAGTTGACGGATTCGATAGCAAAAAACACAACCGTAACCTAATTTAAAAAGAAACCTAACCACAAATTTAATAATACCTAGGTATATTAATTTTATGAACCTACATACTGTTTTATTTTGTGAACCGTAATATGTTCGATATTATATGTAAGCGGCGCCTACGTTTTGCTGTGGCTTAATTGACGCGCTCCCATCTCATTCCTGTGGATTTCCCATACAAATCTTGTCCGGTCCTGACAATTCCATGAATTTATTTTTCTTTGATTTTTCTTCTATATGAATAGCTATTGTGCTGTTCGGGATGGACACAAATCCAACAAATTAAAGATCATAAAAATCGGTCCAGCTGTTCTTGGGTTGACTTTGTTTTATATATATATTGGATTTTTAATAATTGCGTTATTACTTTTATAACAGTACTAGCTGCCCCGGCGAACTTCGTACCGCCTAACAATCAATGAATGTCGTGGTACAAATTGGCTGAACTAAATTTATGATTTTATGGAATTAAAACAATGAATAATAGAAAATAATAGAGAAGCTCGATGGCATAATTGCGCATGTCAGTCTAATCGGACACGCAAGTAAAGCAACGTCGATCGAATCCTGTACACGGATGGGTTTATATTACCTCGAGCTCCTCCGTGCTTCGAAAGACACGTTAAGCCGTCGGTCCCGGTTGTTATCATTAGATTATCTTGCGCTCCTCCGTGCTTCGGAAGGCACGTTAACCGTCGGTCACGGTTGTTATCATTAGATGACAGTCGTTAACCCAAGTTAGTGGCCTTTAGGCGGCTCGAAAACACTGGCCTCCGCCAACCCGCAGTTGAGCAGCGTGTTGGAGTATGCTCTATTCCTCTTCGGTTGAGGGAAGCACCGTATCCATAAAAACTGAAGATTTCATAAAAATAAAGATTATTGTTTAATCAAAAAATTTTTAAAAAAAAGTTTTGTTTTATTTTTTAGTTTTGAAATCGGTTAAATCGTTTTGGTGATTTGTAATTGTCATTTCTTTTGATGTTTACTCTGATTTGATTCTTGCGTTCGAACTCCATGGGCCAAGCGTTTTCACCCCAATCGAACAAAATTTTCAAAACAAATCAAACAGACAACTTTCGCGACATAAAAGTGACACCAAGTGATTTGACATTTTGATATTTGACAACCAATAAGGCAATAAATATCGCCATCCTTTTTCAACTGACACTTTCATTTGTATGGGAAAATGTTTTTCCTTTTATTTTATTCTTTCGTCAATCTTCTAATGTTTTTCATGGTCATTCTGCTATTCGGGACGGAGAGAAATCCAATAAATCATAAACCATGAATATCGGTCCTACGGTTCTCGAGTTATAAGTGTTCGGTGATGTACATATATATATGAAAGAAATTTATGATTTCTTGAAATTAATACAATGAATAATAGAAAATAATAGAGAAGCACGATGGCGTGAGGCACGTGTCAGTCTAATTGTACACGCAAGTTAAGCAACGTCAACCGTAGCCTGTTCATGGATGAGTTTATGTTATCTCGAGCTCGTCCGTGCTTCGGAAGGCACGTTAAGCCGTCGGTCCTGGTGTTTATCATTAGATGGCAGTCCTTAAGCCAAGTAAGTGGCCCAACCCGTAGTTGAGCAGCGTGTTGGAGTATGCTCTAAACATCTTCGGTTGAGGGAAGACCCGTATCCCAGCAGTGGGTAAATAATAAGTTCAGTACTTTACAAAGTCACAAAAAAAGTACCAATTGACAACAATAAATATTTCAATCCACAAAACAAATCACAGACAACATTCGCGACGTAAAAGTGAGACCAATCGATTTGACATTTACATAACAATCAATAAATATTCCAATCCTTTTTAACTGGCACTATTTGTATGGGAAAACGTTTTTTCTTTTATTTAATTCTTTCGTCAATTTTTCAATGTTTTTAATACTTTCCCGACCAAGACACGACATTATTTTATATATTATATAGATTTATGGAGCTTGATTTAAATTTCTGAACGCACGCATAAATATTTTAGAACCAATAAATCAGCCTGGCGCAACTCAAAGTAAAAAAACGACTCTATGAATCGGAAGCGAATTTGGTACAAATTCTGATTGTTTTCGCTTCCATTTCATACATATTAGAATTACGCTATTTGTATGGCATCCGTCTCTTAAAACGTAGTGGTTACATTCTCTTTGCAATAAATATTTAAATCCACAAAACTGTTTTCAAAACAAATCACAGCCAACTTTCAAGACGTAAAAATGAGACCAATAGAGTTAACATTTGTTTTTAATCTATGACATTTGTTCTATAATGAGCTTAATATACATTTCTGAACGCACGCATACATTTGGCGTATGCACGTACGACAACGTCACATTTGACAGCTACGACAACCACGAACATTTTGTATGGGAAAATGTTTTTTCTTTTATTTATTTTTTTCGAGAATTTTCCAATGTTTTTAAGAGTTATTCTGCTATTCGGGACGGAAACAAATCCAACAAATCAAAAACCATGGCAATCGGTCCAGCCGTTCTCGAGTTATAAGTGTTGTAACAAACACGACTTTCTTTTATATATATAGATGTATTTAGATAATCGGTATTTTACCGATATGTATTCAAACCTTACGATTATCGTTTTTATGATTTAGGTGTAATACATACCCTATATGACAAATGTATCGCCATAACTAAAGTAATCATCAAAATATCATCTACAGAGACAGCATTGAACATCCAAAAAATTAAGCTTTACTTTCTATGTAAGCGTTCCTTTTTATATTAATTTCATGAAAATGATTATGAATGATATGTGTACGAAGATCATCATAATTTTATTTATTTAGTGAAGATCAGTTCACAAATTAATATAAAAATTAAGCTTTACTTTCTATATAAGCGTTCCTTTTTATATTAATTTCATGAAAATTATTTTGAATGATATGTATACGAATAATCATCATAATTTTATTTATTTAGTGAAGATCAGTTCACATAATAGTATCAAAATGTAATGAATGATGAATTTTATCATTTTGTACTTTCCATTATTATAAAATACGTGTCGTGGTGAATTTATTTATGTGATAGAATAGTGATAGATTTAATAAAAAAATATGAAATATGACTTTATTCTGTGAGACTGAGAAACATATGACAATGGATATAATATATTTTTTATATCAACAGATACTTGAAGTCTATCTGTCTTTATAGACGATAAATTATATTGACTGGACTGCGCTTTAATCTCTCCTTCCTTCAGAAACGGTCAACAAACGAAACGACAACGCCATTTTTATCTATTTAGCCTAATACAAACTATCAAGATTTTCATATACAGGTTGTTAATAAAAGTTTCCGCCACATTTTAGTTAAATGGCCACAATAAAAAAAACTGGGTGGACCCTACCCAGTTTTTTTTTGACGTGACAACGTCTTATAAATTGGTTAGCCGGGTGACACTTCAAGAAACTGGGTCACGTTATGCGCTTACAATGAGAGCGAGTGAAAGGCGCGTGCCTTTCACTCGCTCTCATTGTAAGCGTGTCGTGGACGCGTGTCCCTTCTAAGAGCGAGAGAGACAGACATAAAAAGTGAAAGGCATGCGTCCCTTCCACTCGAAAACATTTTACCACTCAAAGTCGTTGTCACGTAAAACTTTCGCCCGTATACCGACTTTACAGGCAACCAATTTTTTTTTTTTATTGTAGATTCTAAGTAAAAAAAAGTTGTGAATGTAGATTAAGACCTTCAATTAGATCAAGACCTTCAATGACCGTAATTACATATTTTTTTAATATTAAAACGATGTCGTGTTATTTAATTATTTTATACACTAAGACGGTTGGTTTTTGGAACTTAGTTTGTTTCGATGATTTACGCGGGACGGGTTTCGACGATTTGACCGTCGAAATTTGGTAAATACTTCTGTTACACCCTGTATGTTATGGTTTTTATTAGTCAAGTTGAATTATTGTAAAATATCTTTTTTAATTGACTACTATTACTGAGAATAATAATTGTTCATACCTAACTGAATTTTGTAGGCATGCCATATATTTACTTTTGATAACTTATTAAATATATATGACTAAAAGATGCATTAGAAAGTCTATCAAGCCGAAAAGGCTATTGTTATTAAGATAAACAATTTTTACTATAAAACCTACTTCGAAATCAATAAAAAGAATTAATTCAACGTTCCCTAGAAAATTGTTCGGCCGACAAATTCCATTTGTGATGGGAAGTCGGTTTTTGCGATTTCGATATCGTTTGTAAAAGTTGATCATATTTTGTCTGGAAATATTTTTTATGTACCTTTCTGTTTATACATACAAAAATTTTAAACATTACGTAATACATATAAAACGCAAAACATTACATTATTTTGTAAACCGCATTCCAGTTCTATCTGCTTTTCCCTAAGGTTGACTGGTAGAGAATGCTCTTAGCATTAAGTCCCCCTTTTGTATACCCTTATTCTATGGTCAATAAAGTTTAAATAAAGAAATAAAAAAATAAATTACGTAATATTTTAAATTTTAATATAATTATATATACGTATGAATGTTATACTTGACATTTTGGGTGTGATTTAGTGCGAGCGCGCACCAGAAGCGGCCACGACCCGGCTAGTCTGATGCGGCCAAGAAAATCATGAATTTTATATAGAAACGCAGGTTGTGACGCGCACAGGGCCGCTGCGGCTGGCCGGTCGGTGCGGCCAGTAGTTTGTGTATACGGGTCGGGCCGGTCGCGGCCCATATATCAACGTATTGGCAGGTAGATCGCGCACTTGTATTTGCCAGTGCGGCCAGTATCCGACCGGCGCCCGTCCACAGTGGTAGGTTTTAAAAATAGGATGTACCCAATGTTTTTTCTTCCGTTTCTGTTGGGTAGAACATAACTAAGCAATTACAGCTATTTTCTCGACGTCCATCTCTTCCATTGACGTACATCTTTTATATCCAACTCATCAACTGGCTGCCACGGCCACAAATCGACCCGTGTGTCAGCCAGCCTGATGGCTGGCCGCATTAAAACCGTATCCCCGACGACCCGTCTGGTTGTGGCCGTGATCGTGGCTGGGCCGTGGCCGCCTCCAGTGCACGCTCGCACTCAAGTAGGTACTCTGTACTTAGTCTAGTTGTTGGCTATTTTAGAAAATGCACAGAAATATCTCTAAAATCCTCCACCTGTGTATTTTACGAGTATATTAAAATTAAATGTTTATTATGTTGTAAAAAAATATATACAAACACACGGAAAATAGCCTTTTAATCGATAAATATATACAAAACGTGTCCTTTAAACCTAAAATGTAATAAAATTATTACTCAAGACTGGAATGTCCACATTCGTATAATATAATCAAAATTGTAGAAATAACTTTTAAATACATTGATGGATCATAAAATCATATCGATCTTTCCCCATGACACCACCGAAACGGTACCACTGGTGGTCACATGTGCAATCACTATTCTCCTTGATATTCCCCATGACACAACAGTAGTTAGGGGCCGTTCAAGTATTACGTAAGCAGATTTTTTACAATTATTTACCCCCTCCTTCCCCTTGTCAGCAAAAGTAAGCAAACCTCCCCCCCCCCCCCCCCCCCCATGCTTACGTAATCATTGGTAGTCAAATCGTCAAATCAGTGAAATAGTCAATCGAAACGAAACAATAGATTGACGGAAGAAATTTAGACAAGTGAGTAGCGCGCGGTAATTCCCCCACTCGCTTCTAAGCGAGTACCTATAACGTATTCATTATTCGTGGGAATCCCCCGACAAGTTTGTTTTGTTTTCAAGCATAGACAATTTGTGGGTTGCCATTTGTGTAAAAAAGTAAATAATAACTGCTGACGTAATCACGATATCGACAAAGACGCCCCCGCCCCCCTCAAGCGCTTACGTAATACTTGAATGGCCCCTTATAATACATATACGATGTAATATATTTTATCCTAGCTGTTGCTCGTGATTTTGTTATCACTCCGCTCCATATCCATGCTTAACCCATTCAGTACCGAGGGTGCTAACAGTACACAGGCCTAAGCCGCCTATCGGCGTCTAGGTTTTGGGCTACAATATCTAGGCTAAATGCATGGCGGCATGAAGGGTAAGTTCTTATACGTAAGCCGGCAATGAATGGGTTAAAAAATGCGTGTTGCTAAAATCAAACCTTACTACTTCGTTGACAAATCCTGGTCAAACTGATGTCCGTAATATCACTAAGTATAAATAATAAATAACATAGAAAAAGCTAAAACGTTGGCCTTATTTCCCTTTGCGTAAAATCAACGCAAGAGAAAAATATTTGTAATTTAGAATAGTGATTCCCCATGGCACCACTAGCGTGACGTTTTGGTGGTGTCACGGGGATTGAACGTAAATTCGCTTGAAGTAACAATGAATACTTTCTTACAGTCGGTTTTATAAACATACTTAACTAACATTTATTCACAAATTACACTATAGTTCGTATCACAATAATAAATACATCGACTTGTGTGTGTGTGCGTCTAAACGTTACTGTGTGAAACGACTAGCCACGACAGAATGAAATAGAACAGGCATATTGGATACACCGCGAGGGCTTTCTTCCCAGCGGGCTGGCTGTCGCCGAGAAATTTTGTTGCCGCTGAAAAAAAAAGTGTTTAGTTAGTTTACTTATAAATCGATGAACGCCGGCTGCACGCACGAAAAAGCATGATTGAAAATGATCATTGTCACGTTCCGCATGAGTCGAGCGTGCAAGCGATAGAGGCACGATCGGCCTATGTTTCTTATGACGTTATCACGTAAAATTATCGTCCGTAAACCGAACTCACAGACAATTTTTATTTTTGGGAATAATTATGAAGCATGCCAGGTAGCTGAAGAGTTTATTTGAATGTTTCCTTTGCTGTTAGTCCTATATCCTATCATATACCACAGTAAAAGTAAAGTAACAGTATGCCTACCGCTCTCACGATTCGACCTCACCTCCTCTCAGAGACGAAACTGAAATAGTTTGTATAGTGCCGCACGTACACACGCTCATTCACGCTCTGCACAGACGTCATTGTTATGGATGTATGTAATAGGGAACGAGAGAGGCTCGATAGCGTTGTTGCGCATGTCGATCTAATCGAACACGTAAGTGAAGCAACGTCGACCGTAGCCTGTATATGCTATACACAGTAGCTCTAGCTTAGGCAAAGAGCTATTGATTTGCAAACAAGTCTCTAGCAAAAGACGGTAGACCATGGCGAGCCCGACTGGGAGAGATCTCACAGAAGACCGTAGCTAAACAACGACACCGTTGAGGATTGATGTGTGACAAAGTGAGAGGGTACCAGACGTGTGGAAATACTCAGTTAGCACATAGTAGGGGGCGCCGCTCCGTATCAGAAGGTCAAATAAGCAAAATGACCATGATACATTAACGTCATGAAAGTAATACAACTTACTAGTAAAACGTCTGAAATCTAAACTTGTCATACTAAGAGAACGTTTGAAATGAAAAACGTCATATCATAATATGTATATTACTTCTACAAGTGGCCAGTACTAAATAAATAAATAAATATTGTCAGACACAGCGCCATCTAGATCCAAAGTAAGTGAGGCTTGTGTTATGGGTACTAGACAACTGATAAACATACGTAAATACATTTTTTTTTTTGTAAATACATACTTATGATACATAGAAAACACCCCAGACTAAGACAAACAGACATGTTCATGCACACAAATGTTTGTCCTATATGGGAATCGAACCCACGAGCGTTGGTGTCGAAGCCGCGTCATTGACCGCTACGCCACCGAGCTCGTCAGTCAGTCAAATGAAGCCAGGCACTTTTATAATAAGGAAAAAAATGGAGTAATTTATAAAACTTTAGTCATATATGACGATTTTCATTTAAAAAAATAGTGTACTGTACTGCATTCGTTATTGCCTTTTCATGTTTGGAAACTATGTTTCGATAATTTTTTCTTTAAAAACCAGCTTGTACTTACCAAAAGTTGCCCAAACAAATCCAACCATAGATATAACAAGCCTAAGAAAGAAGAGGAACGTCGTCTGAGTTGAAATGAGTATCAGCCAGCATATGATGAGCGCCAGCGCGACCGGGAACAGGCAGTAGCCCAGAACACACACTGACTGGAAGAACGAGCTGAAATTCGAGAAAATACAATATAAGTATCACGTAAAGGAATTAACTCACAATACGAGCGATATGCAATTAGGCACGTCACGTACAGTAAAGGAACTAATACTACGAAATAAACATAAGCATCCGCTTACTTCATATTTCCGAACATGACAGACTTTATTATTATGACATCCTTACTAATATCATAAATGCGAAAATGAGTTTGTTTTTATGTTCCCCTTCCACACCTTAGCTACTGAACTGTTTGCCATGAAATTCAGCATAAAATTATCGTATTACTAATTCGAGAAAAAAATTATAGCAGGGGTTCCCAAAGTGTGCGGCGTAGAAAGTAAAGAGGGGCGGCGATCCTTTATCATTATCCGAAACCACAAATATTCGCGGGTACCTTTTTTGAGCGTTCGGATTAGTAAAGAACATAGGTACCTGCTTTTTGTTTTATGTTTCAATTCTTTTATAATAAAAACACTCAATTTCATATCGTTGATCTTTTAATTTTTGCTCCTATTTACCTAACTACTATTATTGTAGGTATCTATTTCTTTCGACTGTATCTTTTTCAAATAGCTAGCTAGGGTAGGGCGCCGCGCCGTGACAATATACATACTAAATTTGTTGCTGCGCCGCGGGCTGAATAAGATTGGGAACCCCTGATTTATAGGATACCTTTTGTTTCAATAAAATTAGCTCTTCTCGAGAGATGACCAACTCGTATGTTAACAGTCTTATGTACCGCGTGTAGGTTGGATTTGGATCTGTAGATGATGGCTAACTACTTACACATTAAAAGCTAGTAGGGGCAAATACAATAATATTGTAACCATCGCCACAAAATTAGGAGAGCCGACCCCACCTGAAGTGGGACGGAGTGTACTGTGAATATAAGTATATAGACATATTTCTCAATATTATATTTTAAATTGTTAACCGTTACCCGTGACTTCGTACGTGTTTATTCAGACTCGTACCAATGAAATTTTGAATATTTCGACCTTATAGTTTACCTATACAATAAAAGAAAACTGTGAAATATCATCTCTCTAAGGTCAAGGGTATGAACTGGATTAATCGTGTGCCTTATTTCGGCACTGCCCAGGTCTCAGATCTTTATTTTAACTAGACAAAAAATTAGTCGTTAATTTGTCGAAATTTGTCGCCCAAAGCAAAAAATTTGTCGGTCTCCCGTTAAAGAGTTATAAGGGTTTTTTTGTGGCAGTGCCGAAATAAGCTTATTTCGGCACTGCCCACTCGGGATCTATTGAACTACAAAACATAGCGAAGATATGATTTTCCCCAGAATTAGTCGTCAATTTGTCGAATTCAGACACCAAGTATCAGAATTAGTCGACCTCCCGTTAAAAAGTTATAAGTATTTTTTTGTGGCAGTGCCGAAATAAGCCTTATTTCGGCACTGCCGCACCTAGCGAAAATCTGATTTCACCCAGATGTTGCCTTGAATTTGTCGAAATTTGTAGGATATAAAACACAACTGGTCGATGCGTAATTAAAAAGTTACACGCATTTTAATAATTCTCATAATAAGTATAGTCCGAGATCTTGCATCAAAATTATATCATGCACAAAATGCAACAGTAAACGTTTTATTTCCTTCCTTTTTCAGAATCTGGCAAAGTTTGTCAATGCATGCAACTGTTTTCGGATCTACGAATGCTTTAGGTGTTCTTTAGCACTACATTAGTTGCTTTTTACGATAGCAATATGTGAATCGGATGGTGTTATTCTACTCTGCCTACGTTAGGCTCTCTGACTACAACGTGAATTATTAAAATGCGTGTAACTTTTTAATTACGCATCGACCAGTTGAGTTTTATTTCCGACAAATTTCGACAAATTCAAGGCAACATCTGGGTGAAATCAGATTTTCGCTAGGTGGTGTAGTTTTTTTGGGCAGTGCCGAAATAAGGCTTATTTCGGCACTGCCACAAATAAATACTTATAACTATTTAACGGGAGGTCGACTAATTCTGATACTTGGTGTATGAATTCGACAAATTGACGACTAATTCTGGGGATAATCATATCTTCGCTATGTTTTGTAGTTCAATAGATCCCGAGTGGGCAGTGCCGAAATAAGCTTATTTCGGCACTGCCACAAAAAATACCTTATAACTCTTTAACGGGAGACCGACAAATTTTTTGCTTTGGGCGACAAATTTCGACAAATTAACGACTAATTTTTTGTCGAGTTAAAATCAAGATCTGAGACCTGGGCAGTGCCGAAATAAGGCACACGGATTAATCTGAACTTCTTTAAGTGTTTATGACTTACATGTTACCACCGAGGAGTTTTGAATTTAATGTAACGACAGCTGCCCCTATCCACACCAGCACGAACACTTCAGCAAACTCTGGACCTCCGTCATTTGAGCTGTCTGCTCTCTCTGCAGACCCTTGCAGGAATGTGGCCATCAGTGTGCATAGTAACAATGGACCCCAGAGGTCCCCTATAAACGAAATAAGATGTTAAAACAGTGTATACTAAATTAGACTAAAGGACATAAATATTACGTTTTCTAATACAAAAAAGTATCAATTGTATATTAATAATATAATATAAATAATATAAATAATAACATAACAAATTATTATGAAGAGACAAAATAAACATGATATATATCGATTTAAAATTTATTTATGTATTCGAACGACATATTTGAAACGCATTTTTTGATTATCAATGCTTGTCTATTACTCAAGAAAATCATTTGCTTGTGCAAGAGAGCGTCAATGCTATCGCGCGAGGCAACATCGTCTTTCTCGTTTTAGCAACTGATGTTCCTGAGCGACAGAAAAGGATAGAGCATCAAAAAATTTGATTTAGTGGTGACAGATAACTCGTTCAACATCCACATCAGCTATGCAATGATGGACACTCACGATCCTAAACATAAGCCCCATCACAACAAATTATTACATACATAACAAATTATAGTGAATATCCCAGCAACGCCATACAAATGCCGCGTAGTTGCCTACATAAGCATCGTCTGTGCATATGCCAGGGTGCGTGCGATATGAAACAAAACTGTTCTAGGCTAAACTCATAGAAGACAGGTCGTTTCGAAAGAGCGGCAGAGAGTGTCAATACTGTACGTAAGTACTATGACATTTTACGTGATTATGTGAATATCATCATCATCATCATCACCCACTGCTAGATATAGGCCTTCCCCAATGTTTTCTATTGTATGCAATCCTCCACCTTCCGCATCCAGCCACTACCAGCCGCTTCAATTAAAGTAGAGAGGTCTTCGATCAAAGTAAAGGAAGAAGGAGGAAGATGTGGAGCGTCCAACGCTTGGTCACCCCACATGCGCCCACGCTAGAACCTTACACCAGATCTGTCATCATTGACGCGGCAGATGGGAGAGCTATGTCAACAACTTTGGCCCTCCGATGAATTTCTTCATTCAGATTCGGTCCCTAAAAGAAACGTCAAGCATAGCTCTCTCCATCGCTCACTGTACGAACATTAACCTGAGGACCAGCCCAATGATAAGAATTCAAGTCCCTGCAATGTAGGTCATGATGAGGAAGATGCACTTATTGTAAACATTTCTTCAAAAATACTACACAGTACATAATACCACATCTAATTATCATTATGGAGACTGTATGCTTGTATACCATATGAATGGTATAAAAAAAGAAAACATAACATCGAATTTAAATAAAAAATAATTTTAACTATTTTATACTGTAAATAAGAAGATAATAAAATTACATTCACTCACATTCCTTTAATAGACTAGTTTTTTCTCTAGGGATGAGAACATGATAAAACTTATTTCCAACGGCTCTGAGGTCGCGCATCTAAAAAAATAACAGATTATGATACTACACAGAAAGAAAGGTTACATTGAGCACATAATATTTTTAATAAATATTAAGGAAATACCAAACTAACATGCTGTTTCTCTACTAAATATTAATTAGTCACTATTTTGCTTTACCCTAATGATTTTGTAGTAACCGTCACTAAATCATATTAAGATTATTCAATTTTTTAATTAATTGTTTGATTGCGTCCTTATTTTAATATAATCATTTTATCTATTTATTTAGAAATACTTAAAATTTGGACTATATAAAAACAGAAGTGTTGGTGGACGCGCTGAAGAAAAAGAGATTTGTGAGAATAGCTATAAACTTTTATTTCAGTAAAATTATTTCTTTTTGTTAAAAATAGTACATATATTTTTACAGAAACAAAAGTCTACAGCTATTCTCACAAATTACCTACGTTAATTACATATTTAAAAATAAAATAAATGTATATTAATAATTATAGTAAAATACATTTATTTAATAATATAGTAAATTTACTGCACAACTACGATCTAGACAACTAGGTAATAAAGAAAAGATTAAAAAATATACTATTTCCATAATTGATGAAAACCTGGTAACATATTACTTACATACAGGTGTCACAGACTACTCGTATTTATAAACAGAATACTCATGAGTGATGACGGTACTGGTCATTATCATCAACTTTTTTTTAACAAATATAGGTATATTTAACAATGTTTTTGATCAAAAGAACCAATTATTTGGTTTGTTTTGGTACATGAGTATTACAAATTACTTAATAAGTCCACCCAATTACATGTTTAAACCTACTGTACCTGTTTGCTAAGTAAATCATAAAACAATATCTTATGAGATATCTACCACACAGAATGAATCTATTAACCTAACCGCCGAACGATACCCGGAATTATGAGCTGCATTCTTGTTGGTGGAGCTCCAGCCATCCATATTTATTCTCCATGAAACTTTTCAACCTCTGATACAAATGGTTGTATCAGAAGTTGAAAAGCTTTATTTTAAAGAAATGAAGGAAAAACCAATTTCCTTCATTTCTTTAAAATTTTGACGAGCTCGGTGGCGTAGCGGTCAATGACGCGGCTTCGACACCAACGCTCGTGGGTTCGATTACCACACAGGACAAACATTTGTGTGCATGAACATGTCTGTTTGTCTTGGTCTGGGTGTTTTCTATGTATCATAAGTATGTATTTACAAAAAAAAAATGTATTTACGTATGTTTATCAGTTGGCTATGTAGTACCCATAACACAAGCTTTGCTTACTTTGGGGCTAGATGGCGTTGTGTAATTTGTCTGACAATATTTAATTGTCTTCCCTATCCCCGCTTTCGTCCCCTTATAGTTTAGTATAATAATTTTTGAAGAAATATAAACAACTTATTCTTTTCCTAAAGCCTATATTTTAACACTAGTGTCACTATTCTAATATTCACCGCCATGAAGTACACTAATAAAATTGCACTGTTGGTTTTATTATTTCTGTTGTGGAGCTAAAGAAATTCCACAACACATACTTTGTGAGTGTGGCCTGTTAATGCGGCAAAGGCAGACCTTTCGCCCTTGCGTAACAAAGCACAGACAATAATGCTCGCGGCCGCAGCTTCGGCTTGTTGCCGCCTCCCTCCAGCCTCAGCTGCTACAGCTCGCATAGTGTGTGTGCTTCCGGTGTGTGCGCCTCCGGGTTGTTAAAAACACTAGTATTGAGCAGACAAGTACCACGTGGAGTCGGGGTCGGCCAATTTGAATTTGAGAAAATTTCAACTTTACATTTTATAGTCAATACAAAATAAAACAATTACCCAAAATCCGCTCCATAGTCCACATATTCAGCACTTCCTCTGTGTAGAGATGATAACGCTTTGGAGCATGCACAACCCACATAACTTGCTGTGTGGTCATTAGATGTAGAAGCAACTACACTAGCACTTCCCAAAGAAATTTTGCAATTTTCAATAATTTCTACTGTAAAATCTATGCATTTCCGCACTTTGAAACTTTAGTAAATAATACATCTTTAGCAAACCTATCTATAAAAAAAATATGGTCCTATTTGCAGGTGTTACATAATCTAAAGCTGAGCCCAGTAAAAATACTGTTTTTCAGATTACACAGTAGGTAGATAAATTATAAAATATTTTTATAAAAAACTTATACTTACAAATGTCTCTTTAATGGGCTCATCCAGAGTATTAAACTCCAATGAGTCACCAGTTGGTACTCCTCGGCTTGGTACGTTCATTTCACCTTCCACTACACCTACATCCCCCGCAGGGTACATCTGAAAATTCACCTATTACTCGTCAATCCCAGGCCTTCAATTATTCAGAAAAAAAACACTCAATATTATTTGTAATTCATGTCATCCTTAATAAAAATATAGTAAATAATTAAATATGCATAGTGCAACAATAATCAGTAGACGTATCTAGTTAATTTATATTACAGCTCATTGCATATAGATATGATATATTACAGCCCTTTAAAGATGTCTATACAAGTGTCTCACTTACATCATATTTGGAATCAAATGTCGTCATTTTAGAAACCTATGATTATATTATGTTTGTAAATTAAGAGCCACAAGTAGAATTCAGAATATAATTATTTTTTCCAAATAATCCAACACATCATAAAATCACAACGCGATTTAGATTTAATTTGACAGTTTTGACACTATCTGTCAAAACTGTCGATTGACACTGACTGATTCTTCCATTTAGGGCAATACGATACCAGTAAATATTTATTCGATACTTTTCGTCCGATACCTAGTATTTATTTTCGATAATTTGATCCTAAGCATCGAGTAAATATCGGTCAGAAGTACACATATGGGAAAGTCAATCTCACGATATCTGCAAAATCGTGAGATTGACTTTCCCAACGAACCTTTCCCAATGAACGGTTGTAGATAAGATAAAACGATACGCTCTTACATTTTTCTTAATAAATCATATAATAATTAAACATCGAATGTGTTTTGACAGGAGACAAATGGAAGCCGAGACTCCTTATTTCGCTAAACATAATGCTCTATTTATAACAATACCAACAGATACGATTAGCATAAAAAATCATATTAAAATAATGATATTAAAATAAACCGGCCAAGTGCGAGTCGGACTCGCGCACAAAGTGTTCCGTACCATTATTTAAAAAAAACAGCAAAAAAAAATCACGTTTGTTGCATGGGGGCCCCCCAGAAAAATCTATTAATTATTTAGGCCATAATTATACACAGCTAGAGGTGTCAAGTAAGAAAATAAAAGAAAAGATCAAAATGCAAGAAAAAAAGTAAGCGCGGTGCCGCGCGGTGATGTAAACGAAAATCACCGTTTACTTTAATCTTGTACCGCGCGGCAAGTAGTTCCATGCGGTACCCACAGACATTCAATTATAGTAAGCAGACTAAACATTAGAAGTTTGAATGCACGCCAAAACAAACACACGTAAATACCACACACACACAACTGCAAATACAGGGACGGAGTTACTAATCACGAAAAATATATTCACAAAAAAACGAAATCTAAAACAAATATTGCATTGTATCAAATCGCACATCGATCATTATAGGAATATCTTAATGCAATAGTGTAGTATTCCTATTATCACAACTTGTAATCTATTACAAATAATACTACTGTACATAATATCATATTATCGTTGAATTAGCCGGCATTACTGATAGTTTAATTCGCTAAACTATACCACGTGTTTCAACGGCTGCATCTACCAAACATACCAACGTCATGCATTCACACCAGCTTTATACGATTCAGATAACTGATTTACACGCTATAGATACTAAGTCAGCCATCATTACGAAAATTTTGTAAAATTCGTTGTCAACTTTGACCGGCTATATTTACCAATGCTGCTATAATAATAATAATAATAATTTGGGAATTGCTGAGGCCGACATGAAGCAATCATTGAGGGAACGTTTCTTTGGCCGCCTGAAAAAAGTACTTAATAGTCTTTTATCAGGTGGCAATAGGGTGCGTGCTTACAATGGTTGGGTCATGCCGGTCTTGATATATTCCTTTGGAATACTCAAGTGGACTCAAACTGAGCTCGACTCCGTTGACCGGAAAGTCCGAACAATATTAACCACCCACCGTATGCATCATCCACGATCATCGGTAATGAGGTTGTATATCCCTCGAAAATGTGGTGGTCGAGGCTTTTTAAACGCCAAGACGCTACATAATCGAGAGTTAAGCAACCTCAGGGAATATTTCCTACATGCTGACGTGGAGATGCATAGGGATGTGATTAATATTGATCGAGGATTGACCCCTTTGTCTTTGGCTAAAGAGAACTGGCGTAAACCTATAATATTGAGTGTTGATGATCGCATGGCTATATGGCAAGGTAAAGAGCTACATGGACGGTTCTATCAGGCTCTACATGGACCTGATGTAGATCCTGATATCTCCGTAGCCTGGCTACGTTTTGGGGACCTCTTTGGGGAAACCGAAGGTTTTGTCTGTGGAATTATGGACGAAGTTAGCAAGACGAACAACTACCGGAAATACATTATGAAGGATGGCACGCTAGACATCTGTCGGGCGTGTCATCTACCTGGGGAATCCCTCAGACATGTTATTTCCGGTTGTTCTCATCTTGCTAACGGCGAGTATTTGCACAGACATAATCAAGTAGCCAGGATAATCCATCAGCAACTTGCCTTGAAATATGGTCTTGTGATCGCAGAGGCACCATATTATAGATATATGCCGGAACCAGTTCTCGAAAATGACCATGCCACGTTATACTGGGATCGATCTATTATCACTGACAGGACTATTGAAGCCAATAAACCTGACATTGTGTTAATAGATCGATCAACGCGCCAAGCAGTCATTATTGATATCGCTGTGCCACATGACGTTAATCTTGTGAAAGCTGAAAAAGATAAACTTTCCAAATATCTTGATTTAGCTCATGAGATTACCGATATGTGGGACGTCGATTCAACAATGATTGTACCGATTGTCGTGTCGGTCAACGGCTTAATCGCTAGAAGCTTCGACCAACACCTAAAGAAGCTCACGTTGGGAAGCTGGATCAAGGGTCAGATACAGAAGGCTGTCCTTCTCAGCACGGCACGTATTGTGAGGAGGTTTCTGTCTCTGTGACCTTGACCACCGGTAGTTTGGACCTTGTTCCCGCTATCGGGGGGGATTCTGTTTTTTATATTTTTTAATGTATTTTTTTTATATTATATATTAATATATAAAATAATATGTTACAAATAATATAATATAAAATAAGATATATAAAATAATATGTTACAAATAATATAATATAATATAAAATAAGATGTTACAAATAAATAAATGTGATAATAATAATAATCGTTTATTTCAGACAATTGTTATGTAAACAAAACAAGTCCATATTATAAATACCTTAAACTAAAAATATATATTTATATAATTGTTCATTTTGTTGACAATATCTATAATTAGACGCGCTTAGTCGGCAGCGTATTCCGCGCGGTGTCCTGTAACCGGCCACGAAAGCGGCGGAACAAAACACCTTTCGGCCAGAATTCCTCCTTTGTGAAGGTCGAAAGATGTTCTGTTGGAACCCTCACCACGAAGGAATTGAAGTTCACTCTATACATGGTATTATAGTATACTTGAAGCAGCTGGCCTACTGAAATTTCACTAAACAATAGCGGGTTGCCGCCTCATAAACTATATCTACTGCATTGAGTAAAAGTATCGAAACTCATTGGTATCGTCCATCCCTAGTTGTATTAATATATCGATGGCAGCAAAGTAAAGACAGACATCTACGAAATCGCAATTTTACAGGAGAGCACATTATGTAAAAAATAGCGGTCATTTTGAGAGTTATTGAGCGATTGACATGAAACTTTGAAAGATGAATCAAAATAACATTCTTTATTGATTATTTAACAGGTTATATCTGTGTATTGTTTTTTTACTGAAATAATGCAGATGTCTTTTTTTACTCCTGAAAAATATAGACGTATAAGAAGACATCTGCCAGATATCTGTTTATACGTTGTGTTGATTAAACTGACCATTTTATCTAAAATATCAAATAAAATAAAGATAGTAATCTACGGGAAACCTTTTCAAGATACTTTAATAACATCTAAGCAACGTACAAATCTGTGTAGCCTTTTTTTTGGTTAAATTTTGTAGATGTCTTTATCTACTTTGCAATTTAATTTTTCTTTGTGGATGGGTTATCTACCAGTGAACTACATGAACGTTTATCAGTTTTACTCAACTATTTAGTTTTTTTAAGAACACAAAAGGGATATTATGTTTAAGTAAAAATGCATTATTTTGCAATGTTTTATTTAATCAAAATGAGTGAAAACCTTTAGAAATTACCGTTATTCCACACAATCATACAATCATTGGACTTTAATACAAATCAAAGCTTTAAACATAAAAATATATTATAAACATTACAATAATAATAATCAACAATTTCTTACTACTCATATTAAAAAAATAATTAGGTTCGAAAAATAAAGATTCTATAACTAAAAATAAAGTCAGTCTTCTTAATCATGAGTAGTTTCTGATTCTAACATGGCACTAGTGTTCTAAATCAATGTGTTTATAAAAATATGGTATCTAATTTACCATTGTTCTGACTTATGATATCTCTATTATTTCGACAATAGGTACATAATCATTCACCACCATTACAAATTGAAACAAATCAGCTATAAAATTAAAAAACATACTATAAACTCAACGTAATCAATAATGTTTCACTACTCCTAGTAGGAGCAAAAGATAATTAGTTACGAAAAAACAAAGTTACTTAGTCTTCACATTCAGAGTCATCAGCAGCTTCTGGTTCCAACATGGAACTTGTGTGCTTTATATTTTTATAAAAGGCATGGTATCTTGGTGGGATTAATTTTTTTTGACACAAAGACATCAAATCCTTGTATTTAGTTGAAGTAATAGCTAAAGTTTCACCATAAACTTTTCCTAGTTGCAGTGTATCGACTTGCAAAGCTCGTCTACTTGTCCTCTTGGAACAGTCAATACACATGGCTGATCCCTCAATCAAATCGTATTTATAAAATATTTTACCGGTTTGTGTGTGTTCTACAACTATTTCGCGTACCTGATTCCATTTTACCTTATCCGCGCTTTAATTTTTTACCCATTTGTGCTGATTAAGAGTAGACTTAAAATCTAAAAGATATCATCTTGATTTACCTCCACAACTTCATAGGCATGACTCCTTTTACACCAGCGTACATAGGTATACCACTCTTCAGGCGAAAAAATCATTTTATTTTTAGAGAATCGCTCGATTAACGCATGCACGCTATCCCCCTCTTGTTGGGTATGACCCTTTTATAAAAATCTATGACAAACGCGAACACCAAAAACGTTTGCCACATATAAATACATAGCGAAAACGATACGGTTTCGGTTCTGTCCTACACAGTTATCGGACCATAAACGTATATCCTTTACTCCCTCTTGGCTTTTTCTCTTTATGTAGTCGTAGAGGCAACTAGCCACTTCATTCGTCCCCCTTCTAGCTGTTGTCTCATTCCAGATGTAGCAAATAATGAACGCTCATATTACGTTTTGATTCGTTATCACTCGTATTCCTTTTTTTTTTGTGTGACGTTTTGTATATTTACCAATAAACTCCCACTGTCTAACATGGTTACCTAAACCCCAAAATAAATCAAACAACTGTTTTCTTTTTCTTCACTTACTTTGGTGCCACACTTAAATTTACAGTTTTCACATGACGGTCTCATTTCCTTTTCTTTCTGTTCTTTACCATTCCGTAATAAGTGTTTTTTTACCGAGATTCAGCAATAGTTGTCTTTTAGTATCGATCCAGTTTTCTTTTCTGCATTTCCTTCTTTTTTTTGTAACGTCAATTGTAAATTTACGTCGTTTCCTCCCAGACATGACTAATGACGAAGGTGAAGAACATTCACTAAAAGCGCTACTTGCGGATGATGTTGCACTGTTATCAGTGCTTAAAATTGATGAAGAAGTAATTTTTGGGCTGAATGAACTTATAACATTATCTTCAGGAATATGATCCAGCACCTGCGATTCTGTTCCAAATGAAATAAAAGTAGGAGGCATTGGTGTGTTAGAGCGCGATAGAGAGCAAACAATTGATTTGGCTGGACTAACGGGCGGATTATGTATTTCAGCAGAAGTCGTAATTGATATAAAACTATCATGTATGTTATCATCAACCAAGATCCGTTCCAGTGTTTCATTTCCCAGATGCGGTAAGCTGTAAGCATTAAATTTGAAGTAGCTAAAGCAAATCTAATTTAAAATGTTTTAATAAACGTACTTACCTGCTTCTATCAAAATATGATCCTATTTCTGTATTTCCGTCCATCTCTATTTGTAAATCACTTGGCTGAATAAGTTCATTTTCTGTATCCGAATCTAAAAAATAAATGAAAATATATCGAATTATTATTATTATACATAATAATTGAGAGAGAGGGAAAAAACCCAACAGTAAATTTAGATAATTAACCGGAAATAATATAAGTAAATTGAGATATATGAAAAAAGTACGATGTATAAACGGACAACCGGCAGATGTCCGTTTATACCTTGTGTTTACTTCTCACCATAATCTCAAAACATTTTTTATTTCTCACGCTAAGATATCAGTACTAGCCTTAATTATTCAATCTCAAACACTTTTTTTGTAACATAAAATATCACAGGTACTCACCTTGGAAGGCATTTTGAATTGTTTCTTTTAAGATTGTTAAATCCTAAATTTCATTGATTTCTTTCTGTACACCTTTTTGGGCCATACTTAACAGTAATTTATTCCTTGAGGCAGTCATTTTTACAGAGATACAAATATTTTATGGATTCTTTAATGTTACAATGCGTTACACTTACGAATTTAATAAAAAACCATGAGAACACAACCGGCACACCAAAGAAAGAGACAACTGACCGATGTCTATAACCTGTCATAGTTGCGAAGTAAATGCGGGTAAATTCAAATGTCCGTTTCTACTGCGATGTTTTTTAAAAACTGAGTGTAGATGTATTCATTTACGTGCTAAATATTGCTTATTATTATGAAATTCGGGATAATTTTAATACAGACTTGTAGATAATGTTTATTTAATGCTAATTTTGAGAAAAAAACACTTTCGCAAAAAATGTAGATGTCTGTATCTACTTTGCTGCCATGTGTGGTTGCCAAAATAAAACAGATGAAGAACATATGTTCTTCATCTGTTTTATTTTGGCAACCACTTTTCAATCGAAGATTTATTAGCTAGCTATTTTACATAATTTTATCATCCCTGCTTCAAGAATATGCCGAAAAATATTATCAAGAATCTACTATTTCTTCAATAACATAACAGCAAAAAAAGCACAACCGCACTTAACAAAAAAGTCCAAGACGTCAGTGAATTACGTTATTAGTCATTTGTCATTTTTGTCACTGTCAATTTCACCTGAAACTGGAACTAAAATTTGTCAAAGATTTTTGTTTGTTTGTGTTGTTGAATTTCTGGATGTGGTAAACCTCCACTTACAGAATACTGAATTGTTAACTGCCGCTTTACATAGAATTTCTTCAATATTTACAGTAAATTTATATACTTTTACTAATTGCTATGAACAACATTGTGAAATGAAAGTTACTGTTAAAAGTATGTAGTTTTTATACAATAAGCTACTTCAAATTGTGTAGTGTTTATGTCATTTCATAATATTTAAATTTAATGAATTCGTAGGTTGGACGAGTGTCGCTACCTGGCGTTGGGAAGCGAACGACGAGAACTGCGGTATTTGTCGAATGCCTTTCGACAGTTGCTGTCCCGATTGCAAATTGCCTGGTGACGATTGCCCTCTGGTCTGGGGTGCTTGCTCGCATTGTTTCCACATCCACTGTATTGTCAAGTGGTTGCATTCCCAGCCTCAACAGCAGTGTCCTATGTGCCGACAAGATTGGAAGTACAACAACAAGTAAACCCACAATTTGTAAGTATAAATTTTTACTTATTTACATAAATGCATTACATACATAAGTACATTTACCTAAAACAAGGAGCTCGATGGCGTTGTTGCGTTGTCAGTATAATAGAATATGCAAGTTGAGCAACGTTGACTGTAACCTGTCGATGGGTTTATTTATCTTGTCTATATTATATTCAGTGGGCTATGTTAAGCCGTCAGTCCCAATTGTTGTAATTATGTGACAGCCGTTAAGCCAAGTCAGTGGCCTTTAGGGAGCTTGAAAACACTGGCCTCCACCAACCTGCAGTTAAGCATTGTGGTGGAGTATGCTCTAAACCCCTTCTAATGAGGGGAGACCCATATCCCAACAGTGAAAAAAGTAGGATGAATAACGGTTGACCATGACAGCTAAGTAATACTTAGTGTTTCTTAACATGTGTTTCTTCACATTAATACAATATTTTTAATTTTTATAAAAATGTAAGTAAAGTACTAAAATAAAATGTCCTAAATTTATTCCAGTGTATTTTTATTGAGAGGTTCCTTAAAGTTGTGCTTGATTTTCTAGGGGTCCGCAAACCAGAAAAGGTTAAAAAACCCTGACATAGTCTATAGTTTATTAAGCATTGTCAAAGATGATGCTCAACCACCTAGAGTTTAGTAGTAGTGTTGTAAATAGTTATAAAATTAGAAAACTGAGTATACGCATAATCAGCTCAAGTATCTTATGCATATATGAACTAAATAACAGCCATACATAATCTAAAACAATATGCCTAACATGTCTTATGTAAAATTATTGCAATGCCCAACAGAGTTCATTATGTATGTAATAATCTGTATACAGTATAGAACATCTTTTTAACTATGTACTAGTATGGAAAGCAATATAGATATTGAGTATTAAAATGCTAAACTGTTGAAACGGTCTCGTTTTAGCAGTTAATGGATTATAAAAATAAATAAATATAAAACATAGTCTGAACTTACAACTAAAACAGATTTTTTTCAAAGTAGACCAATTATTTCCGAATTTAATAGTTTATATTTGTTTACATAGTTACAAAATATTATGGATTTCTCCTTATTGTTATTATACCACTGTTTTTCTGCATCTTCTTTATTCAAATTCCATAATTATAAGTAATTATAACATTAATTTTATTGAGTAAAGAAGTATTTTCAAAGGGAGTTATTTTTTAGAATTCTTATAAGTGTAAATATTTATTATGTTGTGGAATCTATCACCTGTGGCATGGGGTTCTTCAAGAAGGGAGTGAAGAGGTTTTACAGGTCACTGACGCGTGAGTCATATAGTGAAATGTCCATAGGCTGCGATGACTGCTTACCATCAGGCAGGTCTTATGTTTATATGACACGTTAGTTGTGTAAAAAAGGTTTTTAAAAATAAAAATTGTGCAGTGATTTTTTCCTGTTATTTGGTTACTATAAATACTTTTAAAGATTTTTATTTATTAAATCAAATACATGTACTAAAACTAAAAAAAGTATATATGATATACTATTTTTAAAAATAAAATCTATTATACATTATATAATATATATTTATATTACAAGCTTTTATTTAACTTGCAATGTATGTATGTTTGTCCAGGTGGAATCTTGCAACTTAATTTTGAACCAGTTATCTTCAACCGATTGAGCTGAAATTTTGTATACACGCTTAGTTTAGATGACAATGAATGGTTAGTTACGTGATGTCATTCTAATTCCAATATGGCGGATTATCCAAGATGGCAGACTAGTATTTTTTTCTGCACTACCACAATATTGGTATCAAATAAAAGGACTTGCTAGGGCGTACACGAAAAATAATATGTACTACGTTACATTAAATCCAATATGGCGGATGATCCAAGATGACGGACTCGTTATTTTTTCTGCACTACCACAATATGGGTATCAAATAAAAGGGCTTGCTAAGTAGAACATGAAAAATATGCCCAATAATAACTAAAAAATAAATAAACTGTAAAAAAACCTTTTTAAAACAAGCTTCTTTAAGTGATATAAAAAGATGAAAATAAACTTTTAATTCAATCAAAGTAATCATTTTAGTACTATGTACCTATTACACAATTTAGATTTTATAAAACCTTGTCGCGAGATGTATCTAACTGGTTATGACACAATATTAAGTGACTTGACATAATAAGAAATAAAATGTCTCTTACAAAATAGGCAGATAAATATCGCGACAAGCTTTTATAAAATCTAAATTGTATAAATTGATTAGTTTGATTGAATTAAAAGTTTATTTTCATCTTTTTATGTCACTTAAATAAAAGCTTGTTTTAAAAAGGTTTTTTTACAGTTTATTTATTTACAATAATTATGCTGGAAGACACCCCTAATACCTAACAAAAATGGAATGATATTTCAACGAAATGTAATATATTACCACTTTATTACGGAATTTGGTTTTGGCATATTAATATAAGTACCTATGCACTAAGTACAGGTTCTGGTCAATTTCTGCATAAATACATAATACGGTCATTATTTTTAGATGATTTAGGTGATATTTGCTGATTATCGATTCTTACATAGAATCAACATAAACTGTAATTTCGATGCTTCTACTTTTTTTAAAAACAATAGGCAAGTTGATTTCAAATCACCAACAATAGCCATTGCATGCCGCGTGCGCTATGGTCCGGGGAGCAAGTAGCTATTGCATTCATTCCCATGGTAAACAAACGCTTTTACATTATTAAAACTATGGGTCAACTTCAACCCATTGTTCACCGACACGATACGAGCCACGCGCACTAAAAGATTTACAAAACAACATGGTACTATGGTACCTAAACCTAAAAGGCAACATTTTTATGGTAAAGTTGCGAAGCCAATTCGTGCACGAAGCGACCGACAAGCCGGTTGCGTGTTTATACGGAATAGAGACACGGCCAGCGGTGGCGCCGGCCTGCAGTCCAGTCAGTGTCGCGCACTCGCGGGGACGGCTGTGTCGAGACCGCTAATGTGCGCCCGCGAGTTTTGTGACTTACGTAGTGCTAGTGTAAACGCGCTCCATATACTATAACACCTCTCTTATAGTATTGTATGAGTGCTACCTCGCTAATTATGTTGATGGTACAAACTAACGCGCATCCCATGAAGACTAACAAATTAAAAGGACCGCCACCTGTACCTCCGCGGCCCAACCAGAGCGTGGTGGCTGAGGCCCTAGCTAAGACGAGGAAGGCCGTCGCCGAGTCCAAGGCCAGCCTCTCAAAGTCGCGCACTTTACCCAAACAAGAACAACAATGTCATCCGACAAAATCTAAAACGTTAGATAGGACAAATATTACGTCTAAACCTACTGTGTCTCCTAAACAAAATGGATTGGCGCGTGTTAAGTCTTTCATTAGAGATGTCATCAGTGATCGAAGCTCCTCGTCGGATGAAAAGAAATCCAGCGGTCAAAACTCAAGAAGAAGTTCAAGTGACAGTAGTTCGATACCAACACCGGCATCCACAAAACGATCAAATGAGTCACTCAATTCCAAAGCGGTGAAAACATGTAAACAAATATTAGTGCGATCTTTATCTACATCGAACAAACTGGACCAAGATGGTAAATGTAAAGTTGCAAAATCATCCAGTTTTGCCGAGAAGACGTTTCCATTGAGGAAAGCTCCTCCGCCACCACTATCTCCAAAACCTAAGTTGAAGCCAATGAAACCTTTACCTGTAAATACAAGTTGTACTAATAGTGTTAGTCCTAAGCAAAGTCCAGAAATAAGTCCGTATTCGTTGCCCATTGACGCGAAACCACCACAGAGCCCCGTGCCTGAAGCACCTTATGCTACGGTGGACGAAGTTCAGGAATTCGACGACAGATTACGGAACAGCCCCATAAAACAAGTCAATAACCTTTCTGATCCATCTGATGCTTCTGTTAAGTCTAAACCTGATGACAATGTAAATAGAAATATAAATTCTCTGGAACGAAAGACGTCTCGTGTCACTGAAATGTTAATTTCGGAAATAATAGCCAGTAGGAACAATAATAAAGACGAAGCCAACGCCGTTATAGATAAAGGGAAAGATTTCGAATGTGTATCTAATGGGAATGACACGCCAGAAGCTGAGATTACAAAGGATATGAATAACCATGAGATGTTGATTTACGAATTGCAGACGATGCATTCGCAGTCTAATGTGCCTGAAAGCTTGGACGCTAAAGAATGCCTGGAAAGAAATGGACATTGTGATTCTGAGGATTCTGAACTGAATTATGCAATGTCTTCAGTGATTAGTGGTAATACTGACGATGTAAGTGATCAAGCCTACGCATACATTGTGAATGATGATTTAAAATCTAGGTAGGTTTCATTACATACTTACTAGTAATATTATTTTTAGATGTACATGTTATTAACCTGAGCAAAGGTAGGTTCGTGCTAAAAATTTTGTTACCTAGACTTATAGGTTTATTGAATTCCGGAACGTGTACCTTATTATTAATACAAAATTTTATAAAAAATTAGTTAGACGAAAACAAGAGTACAACCCGCCTGATGTGAAGGTTACCGTAGCCATATAAACGCTCGCAACATAAATGTCGCTCGCGCGCTGCCACCCCCGTCGGCAAGGCAAAAACTCCCTCCTTCCTGGTGACCTCACTCACTCACTGAAACATAGCAACTCTCAATGGAATTATTAATTGTCTGCAGTATTCTATGAGGTGGATCCACTTCTCTTTTCGCCAGAACCTCGTTTGCCAGTCAGCAGGGTGCACGTGCAGGTGAAGTTGGTTTTGGTTTACAGATGTTTCAAAACTACTTACATTCATAGGTACATTGATTTATCCAACGATTGACGAACAAAGTGACAAATTATTAAACAAGAACACAGGGTCATAATTATCCCTACTAATATTATAAATGTGAATGTGAGTTTGTTTGTTAGCTTTCACGCCCAAGCTATTCAACCGATCATCATAAAACTTTGTACACATATTCTCAAAAGTATTAGGAAGGACATAGGATACTTTTTATTAAAAAAAAGTAAACTCGGGAGAAGCCGCGTATGGAAGCTAGTAATGTTATATCAATATGATTGGAATCAAATGCAAAATTAAGTCGTAATAAAGATTAAACAACTATGCGAATATACTCTACTTCAAAGAGTCTGTTAGTCATTTCTGTCTTCAAGTTTTTATTATTTTTATAGTCAGTCAGTTTTTCGTCAAAATGCTATGGAATCACCACTAAAACTAAACTATACTAAAAATAATAATTACTCACAATATTTTACTTACTCATAATATAACAAATTGAGTGGAAAACCAGTATTTTTAAAGGAAAAAGTACTTTTAATTGTACTTCTTCTCTTTATGTACGAACGCTATATTTTTAATATAGCGTCTTTTTATATATTTCGTTCGTAAATAAAACAGGGGTAATTAAAAGTACTTTTAGCTTTTGAGTCAATATTTTTAAAGCAGTCAGGAGTTTTCCATTCAATTTTAGTAGTTTTATTATGAGCAGGTAAGTAAAGTATTATTAGTGGAGCGCCCAGAGTTTTTGACCTCGGAAAATGGTTATAGTGAATGAATTTTTTTGGTTGAGGTGGCATTTTATATATGGAAACATATCAATGTGGAAACCTATCACAGTTAATTAGACTTAACAAGTTAACAAGTAATAGTCGACCAACATATCTAGGCCGGATTCTAGCCCACGGGGCCGAAATCGAGGTTGAGTCGAGCGAGTAGATTCGCTGAGTGTATGTTTTCCATTGATTTCTATGGAAAATGTAATATATTTGATGATCATTCCTCAAGGACATGATTTACTCTTTTTACAGTATATACCAAGTCGAAAGGGATTGATTTATCAGAATCAAGTATTTTTACTAATCAATTATTGTTGTTTGTTCGATCAGCTTTTTGTGTAGAAAACTAAAAAAAAAATACTTTCGATTTACACCCCTTCTATTATTTGTGCTACTGCTCTCAAGGTTTCTTCCAAGTCCCATACATCTGGCTGGCGCCCAAACCAGGGGTCTTGCCGCCGGAGTATTTTGATTCGTCGAAGTTTTAGTTATTGACAAACATCTTCAGCTTAGTTGGTAGAGGTCCAGGATTACTACCAGCTAAGCTAAACACAATTACCACCAGTCTATCTATAGACCCCTGGTTTTTCTTTTGTGTTATTACGACAATGGCAACTATTAGCAACACCCACTCGAGACAAATATGGTCATACTAATATTAGATCTATAGGAATTGAATTTGCAATGATTGGTGTCGTAGGTATTTCTAGCTACTTATTTTTAGCTTCCTACATAACAAACATTACATACGAGATGTTTCTTACAAAGTTTTGAGGGGTAAATACATCAACATATTATCACAAAAGCCAACCAGGACAACAAACAATACCGCCGATGCTGAAGCCGATTACCATCGAAATTTTGATATAAAACAATAATGGTTGTCTGTAAAGTCGGTTTACGGGCGATAATTTTACATGATAACGTCATAAGGAACGTAGGCCGTGCCTCTCTATCGCTTGTTCCGCGCTCTCGCTTGCACGCTCCACTCAGGCGGGACGTGACAATGAGTCATGCTTTTTATAAGACGTTATCAGTTATCACGTCAAAATAGATCTTAAGTTTAAGTTATTGACAAACATGCTCGGGTTAGTCGGTAGAGCTCCATGGTTACTACCAGCTAAGTTAACCAACCACAAGGACCACAAATATAAGTTGAAGTTAGATTTTCGCAATCAAAATATCCCATGGGAATCGGTTTTAGCTTAGTCGGTACGCCTGACAAGCACGTGATGCACCCTGCTGACTGATAAAAGAGGCTCTGGGAAGGATTTATTGTATTTTGAAAGAGACCCGACTGGGGGAGTGTATCTCTGCCTCACAGAATACCGCAGCCAAATAACAATTCCCTTGGGTTGTTGTGTCCCTGCGAGTGAAGGAGGTTACCAGTAAGAAAGCAGTTGTCGCATTAAGGGGTCACCCCCTTAATGCGACAATACAGTGTTTATAAATTCCTTTATCTCTCAAAGCTTTCAAAAACAAAATTATAGTTACAAATGTTGATTTAATTTATAATTCAGTGTAGGAATTTTGCTTTTACGTCTCGCGTCATATTTATACTGGTTCACCTTTATTTATACAAGTACCTACTGAGAATTAACTCTACTACATCCTGACTTAGACTTGGCTCTAAAGTTCTCAGAATTAATCCAAACCATACCTAGACCCACTACGTCATTCACGTCATTTGTATTATAAAATAGCTTAATATAGTTGACGTAGTTACATAATTGATGAGCTCGGTGGTCGAATGGTTAGCAATTGTCACTTTGACTCCGAGGTCGCGGGTTCGATCCCCGCACAAGACCAACATTTGTGTGCATGAACGCATGAACGTGTCTGTTTGTCTTGGTCTGGGTGTTTTCTATGTATTATATGTATGTATTTACAAAAAAAAATCTATTTAAGTATAATATCAGTTATCTAGTACCCATAGTATAAGCTTTGCTTAGTTAGGAACTAGATGGCAGTGTGTAATTTGTCCAGAAATATTTATTAATAGTTTGTGTCGTTCACTAGTGCGATCATAGACCAAGTGTATAGTAGACATGGTAAGCGGCTATAACTAATAACATTATTATCTAGATATTCATTTCGTTTAAGAACTGTGTTTTTTTTAAGGTCAGCATTAGAATGCTACATAAACTTTCTTATCAGGAGGCTTAATCATAATAGTTTAAAACACAGCTTGTCATTTTTCACATTGTGATGATATCACGTGCATAATTTTAGTGATGTTATACAAAACAAACATTTTAAATTTCAACGCCGCGCGCCGCACCGTAGCGGTATACCTATGCGTGAGTGTATCGTTTTAAACAAAGAAATTGGCCACCCTACGTCTATCGTCAATCTTCAGAGGGCGTCCATTAATTATGTGAAGCGTTATTTGCGACTTTCCGGAATCAATTTTGACCAAACTTTCTATGAAACAAAAATGTTGCTAAGGTCGTAAATCACTTATTTTTGAGAGCGAGAATAAACCTTAATTGTCTATTTACAAGTGGTAGACCACTTATTCTCCACCAACCCGCAATTGAGCAGCGTGGTGGAGTATGTTCTAAACCCCTTCGATTGAAGGGAGACCCGTTTCCCAGCAGTGGGATAAATAAGGGTCGAGGACGAGAGCACTTTTTTAGCTACTTACGCCTTTCTTGAAGTACATACTGTTAATACTTGAGAAAATCTTTTATTAATTAATAATTAAATCTTTTATTAATTATTAAAAGATCCTGTAAAAACCCAGTTGCGTCTTTCTAAAAAAAAGACGTAACTAGGTTTTTACAGGATCAGCCACTCGTGAGTGATGCATGCATAGGCATATCGCGAGCATCCATAGGCTACGTACCATCACGTACGCTTGTTTCTCACCCTAGTGGTATATAAGAATGCACAAAGTAAAATACACAGTTATATGAAAAAAAAGATAAAAACAGTATGTTTAGCAATGGCTGCAGCAAAGTTAATCAAAATCTAAATTCAGAATGAAAATTATATTTTTTCCGGACTTGAAGTTCAAACTATTTATTTCTACAGGTTACGCAAGCAGTTCCGGGCTATAAGCACAATGTCCCTTCAAGGATTGCCACCGCTGCCCAAAAGCCTTAGTGGCTTCGCGGACGGCGAGCCCGAGTTGGAGGACAGCCCGGTGCACTCCACCAGCGAGCAACCGCCCACCGACCTGGACTCGCAACTCTCATACTTGAAGAAAGAAATGGTAAGTTCTTATTTTTTTTTACTAACTGAAACAGATGTTATTTAAATCTATTATTTTAATGAATAGTGGATTAGGGGGGTATAGATATAGGAATAGAATACTGACTGTCGATTGACCATTTTAACAATATAGTTATCAGGTAATTTCTTACTTTTATATCTATATTTTATTATTATACTATTTATCATACATCGAGGAGCTCGACGGCGTCGTTGCGCGTGTCAGTCTGATCGATCACGCAAGTTAAGCAACTTCGACTGTAGCATGTCTATGGATGGGTTTATTTATCTCGAGATCCTCCGTGCTTCGGAGGACACATTAAGCTGTCGGTCCCGGTTGTGGTCAGTGGCCTTTGGGCGGCTTGAAAACACTGGTCTGCTCCAACCTATAATTGAGCAGTGTGGTGGAGTATGTTCTAAATCCCTTCGATTGAGGGGAGACTCGTATCAGAACAGTGGGATGATTATGGATTGATGCCGTGCACCATCTATATAAAATTCAATGTTTTAACGCAAGCACCTCCTTTGTAGTTCGAATTACACATAGCTTAGCATGCTGTCGTAAACCTTACTACCTATATAACTAGTAACATTACAACACGGCGCTGTGTTTAAAATTTCATAAAACCCATCTACAGCCTCGTAAAATGCGGAAATTGTTC
Organism: Hypsopygia costalis; assembly: GCA_937001555.2. NCBI lineage: Eukaryota > Metazoa > Arthropoda > Insecta > Lepidoptera > Pyralidae > Hypsopygia > Hypsopygia costalis. Next base: position 19,999,297 of record OW443338.2, on the reverse strand, counting down.
ACCAGTTTTATACGACCACGCCGCCGTATTCGTATTCTGTAACTTGCCACCAGATACAAACTTGCTTACCCAACTTACTGTTGAATTTTTAATGTACTATTAATAACTACTATTTTATACGACATCGGGTGAACTTACGTGGAAAACAAGCGTATAGATGAAATTAAATATTCTGGACAAATTACACACTGCCATCTAGTACCAAACTAAGCAAAGCTTGTAGTATGGGTACTAGATATTACTGATACTATACTTAAATACATTTACTATTATACTTAATTACATATACAATTTTTTTTGTAAATAATAACATAAAATATATAGATAACACCCAGACGAAGACAAACACACATGTTTTAGCACACAAATGTTTATCATGTGCGGGGATCGAACCCGCGACCTCGGAGACAAAGTGGCCATTGCTATAGCCATTCGACCACCGTGCCCGTCTAGATGCTCGTAACACGAGGAGTATTGCTCGCGAGCTGGCACCCTCACCGTTTGTATGTGTGGTGACCTCAGTTACTTGTAGGAACACAATAATCCTCTGGGATTTTGTTATTTCATTACAGTAGGTTTATTTTATAAGGTTGGGGAAGAACTCGGTGGCACCGTTGCGCATGTTAGTATAATTGAACACGCAAGTTAAGTAACGTCGACCTTAGCCTGTCCATGGATGGGTTTATTAACCTCGAGCTCTTCCGTGCGTCGGAGGGCACGTTAAGCCGTCGGTCCCTGCTGTTGTTATTAGTTGACAGTCATTAAGCCAAGTCAGAGGCGGCTTGAAAACACTGGCCTCCACTAACCCGCAGTTGAGGGGAGACCCGTATCCCAGCATTGGGATGAATTAGGGTTGACAACAAGGTCGGGTTCGACATGCCTCAACTCTCTTTCGCTAAAGGAAGCATCACATGCAGATGAGGTTGAATTTGCCTCTAAAGATGACAGTGAGCCTGTTACATTCCAAACTACTAATACAACTTAATAACTCAGAAATTTTATCCTGACTTCATTATAAGGGACTCTGTTGAGTACAGAAATCTGTCGATCATCTCATCAGATACTATTTATAGGGTGGCTGGTAATTAGATGCTGATTGTTAACATTAACACAATGTACGGCTGTACCTACTCACGTTAACAAACAACTTTCTCGAGAACACTTTCATTTTATTACCGCCGATAAATAAAATAGACCAGTGTTTTTCAATCTTTTTGAATACGGGACCCCTTTACAAGTTAAAAATTGATGGCAACTCCCTCCTCCCTCCCCTTCTTCCTCCTCCTCCTTCAAAATTCAACAATTCAGCTGGCTTTTAAATTGTTAGATCGATTTGCTTTCGATTTTGTTGACATAAAAATTAAGAAGAGACATAGGCTTCCATTGCAAAATGATTTGATAAAAGTAAATACGAGTAAGTACTAACACAAGTACATATAAATTTACTAACAAAATGGATCTTTTAGTTGTCCGAAAATAAACATTTTTATTTTATTTTATTTTAATGATTTGAGTTGATGAATTATTGAACAGTAATCAGGCCTGCTTACGTTTTTATTGTAACGTATGACCTATAAACATTTGCGTTTTTTCCCCGCGGCCCCCCTCCGGGTCACGTCGCACAGTTTGGAAATCACTGAAATAGACCATTGGTAAAATTTGGGACACTAACCAAAGAGTTATCATCCTTTGTTCCGCACGTACGTGAGACCACATGATAACAATGAAGCGAAATGAATCATCGCTTATAAAATTAAGCCAAAGTGAAGGCATTCCAAGTTTTCCATTGTAATGGACTCATCTAACATCTATTATTATAATACTAGTAACAGAGTTGTTAGTGCGAGTTTTTTGTTCGCGTTCGATCATGTCAACGTAAACAAACCGACCAAATAGAGAAGAACTCTCAAGTTTTGAATTTATAAGACGCGTGTTACATTTCAAAATAATGTGGTTTACTTGCTCACATTTTGAAGTGAGCAACCCGGCTAATTTGAATATATAACACGCGTCTGGTAAATTCACAATATGAAACTTTTTCTCAATTTGGTCGGCTTATAAATACACACACACTTGTGACCAAAAAACTCTAGCACACAGAAGTGTCTGTGCATTGAAGTAAGAAATAATTAAATATAATTACAAAAAAGAAGGTTACGATATTATAGTGTTGTGACGTCCCTGACACGAAATCACCTATTTTTCTTTGTATGTTCGAACACCACGCAACAATTACATTTTATTAATATTTTTTTACTTTTTACAAAAAGTTTACAGATATTACGTGATGTGAGGTTTTTGCCACAAATATCCATTTATATAATGTTTCGTTGCCACCCCTTACTCATCCCACTGCTGGGATACCGGTCTGCCGTTAATTGAAGGGGTTTACAGCATACTCCACACTCTGCTCAATTGCTTGGCAGAGGCCAGTGTTTTCAAGCCGCCTAAAGACATGGCTTAACGACTAATCTAATGGCAACAGGCGGGACCGACAGACCGTAATAGAACTTGATTTGCCTTCCGGACCCATGGCACAACTACTATACTCAACTGGTTAGCTACCTTGAAGTTCGGTCCTAGTGCAGTTGGTCCAACTGCATTAGGACCGTACGTCGACCGTGCAGCTAGCTTGCAGTCAGGATGCAGTCGTTGGAACTGCACACCGACAGCAATCGAGCCGTACCGTGGGTTTGCAGTTTCATTGCAGTCGTACTAACTGCATTTAAACTGCAAATTTGTAGTGGAATTGCAGTTGAAATGCAGTCCGTCTGTCTAGAGCCTTACATCCGATCCTATAGGCAGTAAGAGAAATAATCACTTGGCGGATAATTACAATAAATGCGTACATATTAATACAAAATGAGCATAGCTAATCTATGGCGCCATTTATAAATAGCAAATTATATTTAGCAACTTCTGTATAGTGTCAGTTTTATGTATGAATATGTCTATATGTTTCGAGATTTTTACTGGAACTGCTTGTCTGCTATGGATTCGATTATACGTTAAAGCGGAAATTTTTAGGCTTTAACGTGTTGAAGTTTATATTTTGTATATAATAAATTGCGGGGTTTCTCCGGATTACATTTATTATACGTCAATCAAACGTGACGATGGATGTTGAGCATTTGTTATTTTCCTCGTGAAAAGGAATTAGCAGCACAATGTTTATAGCAAATAATGTAATGAATTAGCATCAGTAAATCATTTAACAATAACTGGTTCGTCCACTTCTCTTAATGTTAAACAAAATTGAACTGTTTTTGATTTAAAATTTAAGTGGTCAATGCCATTTGTGGTAGTTGCGCAAATTAATAGCTTTCGTCGTTCGCTCGTTTCACGTCTTATTCCCTTAAAGGCAGCTTTATAAAAACTTGATGTCGGTCTAGCCTCCAAAATAGAATGGCTCCCCTGTGACCGATACAAACATGGTAACGTGTCTAACATACGAAAAATGTAGGCAACATATACAAGGTGGAAACCATAAGTGATCTCTTCTAACATCTTATAATAGTTTAGAAATAATTGAATGAAATTGATATTATACATATAAGACATTGAAAAATTATCACTGATACTATACTCTGTGTCCCGAACTCTATCAAATGGCAACATTAGTTAATAACTACGGCTAGGCCGCGTGGTCAAATGTTTTTTCACGAGAAAAAATTCTTACAAGAAAAAATTTTTTCAGCGCGATACTTCATGTTATGAGCGTTAATATGGCTACGTTAACCGCTTAGCATAAGGCTAGACGTATAGTTGTCTGCCACCCGACGTAGTATAAAAAAGTATATTACATAAACAATAACATCTGTGCAGAGTAACCGTTGTATGACAAAGGTTTAGTTAGCTTAGTTTGTCCAGTTGTCCACTGAAGCATTAAGAAGCTCGAATCCAAGGTACCTTAGTAGCTTGGTAACTTAGTAGCTTGACTTCCGTGTTCCATTTGACAGATACGTACGATGAGCTCATGAATATCATACAATTTTATTTAATAAACAGATATTTAGGCGTAGTTTAAAAAACAGATGTCCGCGTTCTGCTCTTATCGCTCGTTGCCGGCTGTAATAATGTAAAAATACCGACGGGAGTGTGTTCCGTTTACGTACTTTTAACTACGAGTTTACCAACGTTTACTGGAGCTGAAACCGTACCAGTTTACAATATTTAAACCAGTTAAGAAATAGCAATGTAAAAATAAACTGCCGTTAGAGACGCAAGCTCTGTTGACAGATATCCGGTCCAACTGTTGAGTGGGTTGTGGTCATTTGTAGTGTCAACTGCGATACCAAAAGTCGCGAGTTCGAATCCTACATTAGAAGATTGTATCATCTATAAATGACCTGTTACGAGTAAAGATTCTACTGATACTTGTAGAGTATTTGGAGCTAATTTACGTATGCAATTCTGAGTAATTGCAAGATTTCTAAGTTATCTTTTTCTTACATGAACCCGTCACTTTGAATTGAATATTGCTGAAATTACCCCCCAGCCCTAGTAACTTCAGTAAGCTTACGGTAATATCAACAAATAGATCGATGGCGCATTGACTTGGCTGGTCAACTTTTGGAAATTTTCGGCACATCCTTATTCCAAAGATACTTCAATTCTTGAAGGCTAAAGTCAATCAGTCAATGCTCCCCGCTATAACCCACGCACACGACGTGGACGCTGACAGTAGAGCTGCTTCACAGATTAAAAGTCGAACGAACGATGGAGAGAGCTACGTTTGCTTCTCATGAGATAATGAATCCATTACGAAGAATTTGATGCAGAACCAAACTTGTTACCATAGTTCTCAGAGACAACAAGCTGAAGTGGCAGTAGTTTCCAGCCGATGAAACGTAAAACGCCGCTCTAGATGTTTGGAGTTAGTTTGATTGTTTTTGAATTTATTTAAGTTATTGGAGTTTGACGTTTAAAAATAATAGTCATTTAGGATATGATACCACACAAGCGAAGCTATAGTTATATTTTAGCTCGGAGCTATCCTCATACTTCATGATAGAATTTAAGTTAATTGATCTTGTCTGATTTAAATAGAAAGTTGGCCTTTGCGCTTAAAAAGTAATGTTGCCATTTGACCCAAAATGTCTATAAGTACAGTGTATGATCTCTAATAGGTAATTTTAATTTATTTAGGCATATGCTATCCGATGCTTACAACCTATCCCACAGAAAATAGTTTACTGGAAGAGATCTCTTTTAGAGAAAAGCTCGCCTGTTTGAACTACATTTAAACACATGTTACCTTTTACATTGTTATGTATATTATATACTCGTATATGTGTGTATAATTCCTTAATAGGAAATAGTGATTAATAGTGGAGTCAGCTATAAAAAGTTCTTTTAACGAATGAATTTCATGCAAATATCCGCATCTTCATTAAGTGTATTCCATATATGGAATCTGCAATGCGTTTTCTTTGTTAATGGAATGCTGCATACAGTCATCATAACAAGTAGATAAATTGCTGTTGATATGAAATCATTTAAAGTTAAGGGGCGTAAGCACGCAATGATCTTTAGAGCCAAAGCCAACCTCAGCTGCACGCGATGACGCCGCGCGAGCGATATTTCATGTTGCGAGCGTTGATATGGCTACGGTAACTGTTTCACATCAGGCGGGCCGTATGCTTGCCTGCCGACATAGTATAAAAAAAATATGATGAGTTCGAAGACGCGTCAGTCTAATCCAGTGTTTCCCAAACATTGTTCTGCCATGGCCCGGTAATTTTCACACTGCCCCTTCGTGACCCACTTTATACTTATAAAAACCCGAGCTGATTCCATTAAGTAAAATAATACAAATTTATGAATAGTAAAAAATGTTTTATTAATACTACTTACAAATATTTTGGTATCGTACGAATATTCACGTTAGGTCGATCGATAGTAGATATTATTTTCAAAACAAGGCGGGAATGTTGCGACCCGGTATTTTATTTTGATGGACCGGTACCGGGTCGCGGCCCGGCAAATGGGAAACACTGGTCTAATCGATCACGCAAGTTAAGTAACGTCGACCGTAGCCTGTCTATGCATGGGTTTATTTATCTCGAGCCCCTCGGTGCTTCGTCACAGCCGTTGGTCCCGGTTGTTGTCATTAGATGACAGCCATTAAACCAACTTCTTTGGCCGGCATTAAAACACTGGCCTCCGCCAACTCGCAGTTAAACAGCATGTTGGAAAATGGAATATGCTTTGGAATTGAGGGGAGACTTGCATGCCAGCAGTGGGAATGTCTATGGGTCGATGCCAATAAAATAATAAAACGAACCTCATAAATCATGTTCCGTCTGTATATTCAAATCTGAAACAAACCTCTATCATGACAATTAATACATTTACAAAATAACTTTCGACTTAAACTTGGACTGTATTACTCTATTATTTTAATGTTATCAAATTGTTTTTAGATCAGTTAATATCTGTACGCCTGCAAGCAAGCTGATTACATTGACTACATAGTTTAAGACCTCGCTCTTGAGTCGGTCCCTCATATCTGAGGATCGTGGTCAGCAACAGGGTTGCATCTGGAGCGAATGATCTGCTTCCACCGGTTTCTGTCCAGCGCGTCTCTTACAACCGTGAATTTAGAAGACGACGAGTCTTTCACTTAATCGGCACATCTTGTTGGTGAACGTCCGCGCGATCTCTTTATGTACTCTCATTGCAAATAAATGATGATTATGATTGTGATTCCTATAGCATGAAACAAGCGATTACACAGATAACAAAGTGTGTCTCTATGTCAATCGTAAAAAGTCACTTAAAGAGACTGCACCTTGCTTTGTCAGAGATAATAGCATTCATTACGGGCGTACGCAACATCGCGTCGCGTCGGTGCGCATGCGCAGTAATGGTAATATGACGCAAAAACACGTAATTGCCTTACCACACTCACAGTGATACGTGTGCTATGGAAACTCAGGCGCCGCCGTATCCGCGTTGATAATGCAATGCTAATCTCATCTTCAATGTTATTTCATTGCCTTACTTATACAGCATCGTGCACAATAATAGACATCATCAGGCAGGTGATAGATATGTGTGGTTGCCACCATAGTGGTGTAAAGAAAAAGTTCTTCAAAAATATCTATTGAACGTAGCAGCAAAACTTGGGGTAAAGGATAGCATTTACATATTCAGTTTCGGCAACTTTGTGAAAATAATTTGAATGTTGCTAACGACGCGATGCTCAAAAAGTACATTAGTATCCTACTGCATCCTGCTGCTGGGCGCTGTGTAAATTGTGTGAGAAATATTTATTATTTTACGGTCGACGTTGCTTAACTTGCGTGTTCTATTAGACTGACACGCTCAATCTCCTCAAAATGTATTTAAACCCAACTAAGAAAATTATAAATTATAAAATATATCCCTCCCTACTAATATTATAATGTGAATGTGAGTTTTTTTGTTACGCTTTGACGCCGAAACTTCTCAACCGATCATCATGAAACTTTGTACATATATTCTCAAAGGTATTAAGAAAGATATAGCATACTTTTTATTTAAAAAAAAAGTTAACGCGAGCAAAGCCGCGGGTGGATGCTAGTATGCTTATAATTTAATAAATGATTTGTCTTCCTATTACGTAGCATTACAAACACATTGAATTGTGATAACAAAATTTTCCCATGACTAATAAATATTACTAACCAGCTATATTAATGGTACGACAACTTTATATTCGTATGAAAATGTGTTGTAGGCAGTGTCTAATAACTTGTTGTACGGCAATTATCATTCTCCCGCAACCTTGAAGACCTTGTAATAATTTGCAACCCACACAATACTTGCAATACGACTATACGCTATACTATTACATTCGACGAGCCCGGTGGTCGAATGGTTAGCAATGGCCACTTTGACCCCAAGGTCGCGAGTTCGATTCCCGCACAAGACAAATATTTATGTGCATGAACATGTCTGTTTGTCTTGGTCTGAGTGTTTTCTATGTATTATATGTATTTATTTACAAAAAAAAATGTATTTAAGTAACATCAGCTCCCTTACCACCAAATCTTATTGCGATTCAATAACTGAATAGAATTGAATCGCGAATAGAGTCGCTTATTCATTGGTATGAATAAGCATTCTATTCAGTTATTGAATCGCAATAAGAGTTGGTGGTAAGAGGGCAGTTGTCTAGTATCCATAGTACAAGCTTTACTTAGTTTGGTACTAGATGGCCGTGTGTAATTTGTCCAGGAATATTTATTCATTTATTTTATTTATTACATATTCCGCAATGCTTTGTCCGAATGTCTCGTCAATATTGCAAAAATATCGAAATAAAATTTTTTTTCTTGTAATCTATTGCATGTATTATGCCGCATGCTTGTCTGCCTGCCTATTTCACTTAATTAAAAAAAATCTTGACATATTACACAGCGCCATCTAGTCCCAAACTTAGCAAAGCTTGTACTACTAGACTATGTATTATTTTACAAAAAAAATGTACATAATTATATCTAACTGATATAATTATGTACATTTTTTTTTTGTAAAATAATACATAGATTATAATAATAATAATACATGTATTATTTTTTGTAAAATAATACATGTATTATTTTACAAAAAAAAAATGTACATAATTATATCAGTTAGATATAATTATGTACATTTTTTTTGTAAAATAATACATAGAAAACACCCAGACCACAAACAGACATGTTCATGCACACAAATATTTGTTATGTGCAGGGATCGGACCCGCGACCTCGTAGTCAAAGTGACCATGTAATAGTATGTATACATACTATTACATATTCCGTAATGCGTTGTCCGAGTGTATTGTCAATATTACAAAAATATCGAAACTAAAATTTCTTGTAGTCTATTTGCGGGCCGTATGCTTGTCTCCCTGCCTGCCTGCCTATTTCACTTAATTAAAAAAAAATATTCCTTGACATATTACACAGCGCCATCTAGTCCCAAACTAAACAAAGCTTGTACTATGGGTACTAGATAACTGATATATGCACATTTTTTTTGTAAATAAATACATATAATACATAGAAAACACCCAGACAATGACAAACAGACATGTTCATGCACATAAATATTTGTTATGTGCAGGGATCGAAACCGCGACCTCGGAGTCAAAGTGACCATTACAAGCCATTCGACCACCGGGCTCGTAATTATTAGTTAGTTTTTCGATGAGTGAGCTAAATTGTCTTTTGGTGACGACCTATAATCTCGAGTTTGCGAGACACCACCGAGCATAGTGTTTCTAAAACAGACTACTTAGCACAACTAGGCGATTTAAGAGTTTAAATAACCTAAAAAAAAATTTGATGGAACAAGTGTCTAAAGGTTACGTTGTACCAAATATGTGTCTTTAAGAGACCAGGCCTAATGATTATAATCAACACGCTTAAGCCACATCTATGAACATTATAAGTACACAACATTGACAGCAGTTTTTTATATGTTCGTTTTTTTTTTTTTTTGATGTTTCTGCTTCATGGCGATCTGTTCAACAACAATAAGCCACTTCTTTGTCTGTTATTTTACTTTGAGTATGTTATCCTCAAGAGCCTATATGTTCGTAATAAATAAATCTTTACTACAAACTAGACGTTAAATAAGTAAGATGTGTATATAACAAATAATGCATCGGAGCAAGTTCCACGAGTAATCTTGTTTGCGAGATCTCGAGCACATGTCATTACGTAGGCATGGAGGTGGCAAGTGCATAATAACTATGATCCAACGTCATTGAAGGGGTCTTTATTACTGCGATTTAATTGCATCGTTTAAGAATGTAGACAACAGGTCCATAGAGAAAACGATATTAAAAATTATCTCTTAGTATAAATACTTAATGTAATATTAAAATTATATGTAATAATGTTCAATAAGTGAACATTCTCCTCAAAATTTATTTTACGCACTTGCATTCAATGTAGTTTTTTTTAAAGAAACTTTCAGCGCGCTTACATCAAAATTTACAATTTTAGTAATTCACTTTTGCTATCTAAATATGCTAACAGATATCCAAAAACGAGATTTTTTATTTATTTATTACTAGGTACGTTCTTTTTTACACATTTTAAACATTTGACTTCCAATTTTTTTTAATCAATGTTGCTCAGTTGCTAGTTTACTTCTAAAATGATAAGAAATATCTATGTTTCATACTTTCATGCCGTGAATCTTCCTGTGAATAAAAACTTTGTAAACTTGTGTAATCGTGGTAACCAAACAAATATTTGTAGTAGTACATCAAGCGCAATGCGCCAGTTTCGGCGACACTATGAAAGTTACGTTATCCGACACTGAGACCCGGTAACTTTCTATGTACACATACTTATTATGATCTTTGTGAAGGAGCATATTCTCACGTTAGTTTCCCTTTGTCCCAACATTGTTTGTTTAATAGTTGAAATAGAAAATATAAGATTATATTGTGTTTATGCCACTAAGATGAAAAATACATACGTACAGAACTAGAATATGCGATGATGACAGCAGCGGTAATGATAGCCTGCAGCCCATCCTGCTCCAGGTGTCTTATATGTATACTTATCAAATAGCCGATTCATTGTGACTATCAAAAACATTGCCCGTCTATTTGGCCTTTCCAGAATCTGTACATCTATACTCAAACCACTAGACAGATCGGGTTGAGGTATATTTCATATTATGAAGTAGGCATCCCCTGAGAAAGGATTGGTAAAACTTCCACGGGATACTGGCATACACGAGTACGAAGGCGGATGGTAACCGATTATAAACAGTATTATACTTTTTTTCCTCTATGTTATTGTTTGCTGATTAGAAAATAAGGGCTGGAAGCCCTTGTTTTCCAATCAATACCATTTTTGATAATAATTTTATTTTATAAACGATTATATTAAAACATTATTTGCTTCGATCAATAAAATTATACTTGAGAAAAAGGATTAATTGTAATCTAATTAATGTATGTACAGCGCTAACTAAAGATAAAATACATATGTACTTGTATATTTTTCACAAATACTTATAATTTTTTTTCCAGCTTTATTTTACTATGATTTTAGGATTACCAAGCCAAATGAGACCTAACTAAATTTTTCAAAAATTTCCAGATTAAATATTTTGAAAAATTTCTTCTTTAATATTTTCTGAAAATTAGGTAAGGTTCCTGATTACGAGTAGAGTTTGTTCTGCTACGTTAGTTTCATTGAATTGATAACCCTTGTATTTTTTCAACAGAGACCAATCTCTGTTTAATAAAGACTCTGTTGAATAAAGTCTCTGTTGAATATACCTTCTGGTCTAAAAATTAATATCCCTGTGAACTAACGTATAATCCATGTTATAAACCTCTGGAAAAAGAATCAGAAATTTGCATATACTCGTATATAAAAAACACACACAAATATGTAGTTTAGATAGAAGTATTACTTAGATGAAGAAATAATTGTGGACAGAGAAATTAGATGAAGATCGCGATTGCAAGAAATTACCCAGAAGTGCTTAAGATTTCGTCTCTTTATGTTTTTCTCTATCTCTGGTCCCTCACGACGTATAATGCCAGTTAGCAAAAGTCACTTTGATTTGATTTTTTCTCTGTCTGCATAACTACAAATTGTTTTCCTATTGTCTCTTAACTTTGCCCCGACTTTAATCAAATTTGCCGTATCTTTCAAAATTTCTACCTAATTGGTTTCCGCTATTTTCAAAAAGATTAAATTTAATAATTTCTAATTGCGCTCGCATTTGGTTGAAATCATTGGGGAAGGAAAGCTAGCAGTGGGTAGATGCAGGCTGATGATGAATTTCCGATAATTACTAATGATTCGTTTTGACTCCCAGCCAAGTAAAATGTCTGTATACACGCTAGGGTTGGTTGGAAGAAACCTCAAGCCTTTGTACTTCTGTCTCATATTTGTACTTCTATTTGTAAACACATTCTATGTTTTTCGCATTATTATGCAATAAAGGATTATTCATATACTTATGATGTCATCACTACATAGTATAAAACAAAGTCGCTTTCTCTGTCCCTATGTCCCTTTGTATGCTTAAATCTTTGAAACTACGCAACGGATTATGATGCGGTTTTTTTTAATAGATAGAGTGATTCAACTGGAAAGTTTATATGTATATTATATGCATAACATAGTAGAAAACACTGATAATTTAGAGGTTTCTAATGTGATGTCGTAAATAAACACATTTTTTGCTCTTTCATTGCAAACGCTGGCTGAACCCAACGAGATAGATCAAAATAATATAGTACAGTATTGTTCACCTTAAAATGGTCTACAAAAAAGTTCGCGATGGTATATGTCTATCTCTTAGTGGTAACACACAATAACCGTTATTTTATCCTTTGCTTTTTACAAGAAATAATGCCTTATTTACGAAGCGATTTTAAGCAATACAGAATTAATCCTTATCCAATTAAGTACCTTAAATACATTGCGCATTTAATATAGATCAATATGGCCCTTCACAGCATGTAATTTAAATGAATAGTTTAGAAGATATTACACATTTAAAATGCAGGGACATAACGGCTGTGGCGGTACCGGCCGCGGAGCCGGCGGCGTGTGCCTATAACTGGGGAAGGACTGGATAGGACAAAGCGCAAAGACCTTCTGTAGTACATTTAGTATCAGCATTGCACCCGTGCGAAGCCGGGGCGGGTCGCTAGTTCTCAATATGTTACAAACTATATCAATGGTAAATATGACATACTGACATATCGTAGTGTCTAAAATTTCGAGTCAACATGAAGTTAAGTAACATTTACCTTTCTCTATCTAAACCTGAATAAATGAGATGAGTTTCAGTGTGTTTATGAGTTACGTAATTTTCCCAAAGGACTTTGTCATAGTGACTTTATCTTCATTATGTAGGTCGGCATCTGGAAGACATCGTTGGACGAACTATTGATGTTGAACGTCGGACATGACTATTAACCCTGTACCCGCATTGTCTGCTAATGTCACATGATCACATCCGTGTTGGCAGCTAAAACCCAGGATTCTCTAACCCTTACCATAGGTTAACGCGTGACTAACTCGAACCGAAATCATTTGTGTGAATGGAATAGGTATTTGATGTTCAACGGAATATTACACAAAGTTGAAACAAAATATTCCCTTTGTGCCCCGTTGCAAAAGCATAATATGTCTATTTCCCTCGATTGCCTACTCTTAGCAAATAAAAAAAAATAAGTACACATTCTTCCCATTTGACAGATTACGGATGCCGTAGTAGCCTACAGACTCCAATACCAAATATGATTACAGGCTTCTGATGAATTTGCTTACTTTTAGGAGACTAAAAAAGGATTATTATTTTTCTACGGTCTACTGTAAGTTATGCCTTTAGTAGTGGTGTACATATTCTTTGTAATATACGCAGTCGAAAGCACGGGTACAGCGAGTCTTATAAACCATAAGTAAAAAATAGTCTCAAATGAATTTCGAATCGGCATGAGTAAGGATAGCAAGTAGTAGGGGCCCAACTATCATCGAGAGTGTGTCATGCGACTGCCCTGGAGGGAGCGCACGTGCCCGTATTTTTAGCACTAGCGACACCCTGGGGCGGGTTACGTCACATCTGGGTACCATTGGTGGATTATGGATGTTATTTATTTATTCATGAAAACCAGCAGCATTTCTATAACATGTTCCAGACTTGGTTTATAGGTAAATACGAAATCATATGAAGATTTTTACATGTTACTATTTTATAAGACAAGAAATTTTAGTAAATGAGTTATCAGAAATTACTTTTTATTACGATTTTTATGTCGTGAAAAATTGTAATGTGACAGCCCTATTATTAAGTACGCACAATATTCTGTTCTATTAGGTACTTTAATTAAATCGAGGAAATAAAATTAAAGCTGCTGAATTGTTTAATGTAAAAAAAGTATTACTCGATACAGTTTCGTCAGAGACTGTAAAATACACGCGCATAATACATCTTTTCACGATATTCGAATGCCGAAATTATTAAGTAAGCCAATTAAAACGTAATTTGCATGAAATTTGAATATGTTACTAAATACTCATAATGTTTAGCTTTTGTAATTCAACCGGTTTTAATGACGACGTAAATACTTACGGGTATGATGACGTCGGGACATAATGATCGCAAAATTTTGTCCATGTAGGTACAACTAAAAGTGATGTAATATGTGTAGTATATTAATATATTTAATATAAATGTATATGAAATATCACATGTACTTGAAGGACGCTTGTTTAGTAAATATACTAAACAAGCGTTCTTCGTTGGTTTTAATGACGACGTAAATACTTACGGGTATGATGACGTCGGGTCATAATGATCCCAAAATTTTGTCCATGTAGGTACAACTAAAAGTGATGTAATTTGTGTAGTATATTCATATATTTATATATTTAATATAAATGTATATGAAATATCACATGTACTTGAAGGACGCTTGTTTAGTAAATATACTAAACAAGCGTTCTTCAAGTAATGAATAGACAATAATTTTGTTATCTGCAGAGCAAGCAAGCAATACAATGTGTTATCGTATGATTACCCGACAATCGACATTTTTACAAGTAGTCCTGCGGTAATTAGGCGAGCTTTGTCCGGTCGGTTTTTCAGCGAGAAATGATTCTCTCTCATTTGATTAAGATACTTAATGGTTATAATAAAGGGTATATATTGACTTGTGTGATTTCTTGGATGTGGATATTTTAAATCTACAATTTTAAAGTTTTAATTTGAACTAGTATCATAAGTGTATTTGTTACCTGTGAAAACTTTTTAATGGCTTTTTGAAGTTAATCAGTACTGTATATTTTGATGCTTATAGCTGTAAGTTTTCCGAATGAATAAAATAAAATAAAATAAATAAATAAAATAATTAAAAAATACAACATTTCAATTTATTTCGAGTAATACTTTTTAGCTAGAATACATCATACACATTACGAGAAATTAATATTACAAATAGTAAGTATAAAATCAAAGTCATTCAAAAACGTTTGTGGTACTTTCAATTATTTTTCTTTTTATTGAGCGGTTTGAATTAAATTAGGTCCATTTCTATACAAAATCTCAGTAATCAGTGGCAAATGTAAAAATTTGAAATAACGCAGTGTCAATACGACCCAGCATCATTGGCACTGGGTTAAATAAAACTTTTCCTGAAGCCATCATGTTTAGTCTGCAATTTGTTTCATGCTCATAAAATTAATTCCAGACTATCCCGTATTTTATATATGCAAAGTAGGTTTATTTCGTTTCTCGTTTAGCAGTGATGACATGACCTATGTTACAGTATTACATTATATCTTGGTAACACTGTGATGTTACAGTGAATGTATCTCATCATAACTATTTCAGCCGAAAGATGCGCACTGCTGAATGTAATTAAAATTTATCTCCACCTAGGGTTTCCACTCACAATACTTTTCTCGGATTTGTTTAGGGTTTAAAGTTTTTTTAGAGCGGCCATTATGCCCAAACTGTTTCGAACACAATATAAGTAATAGTACCACGTGGCCACTCCCTGCCGCTCTCTCGTGTCGTCCTCACCTCCCCCCTGAGGCAAAGCTGGAACAGTTGTATGGCGCCGCATGCACACACGCTCATTCACGCTCTCCACAGACGTCATTGTTTATGTAGTAGTAAACGACGCGTCATTTGTATGGAGTAGCCGGGGTGTGGTTTTGAACTAACATTATTTGTCCAGGGTTAATGAGGTTCTAATTCTGTTTTATTGTTTTTATAAATGACGACTCTTCCACCAAAAATATCCCATTGTTTCACTGTTTGTTAGGCTGGTAGTATCACTGGTTGTTGTTATGGAATAAATTTTAATTTGTCATTTCAATAATCAACTTCATATGTTGACAAAATTCTCTACCATAAAGTGAAATTTTGATAGTATAGGGTCATATTAGAGGGCAATGAGTTGTAAGCGCTTCAGTATTAACTTAGAACCAAAACAGTTTCATTCTAGTTGAACCCACATTTTCCTATCCAACACTCCTTAAGAGTATAGTTATTTGGCTGCTGGTCAACTGTTAGGTTTATATTTCCCTACTGGGGCTCGTCAGACCTTCCCAACTTTCTACAGGTCCCATTCCGCTAATCGGCAGTGTGTATTAAGTGCAAGTGAGGTCGACTTTGGCTCATAAACTGTGGTGAGCACACCCCAAGTGTTCTGAAAATGGCGGATGGTCATTTTACAACGTTTTCCATTGTACAGTAATACTGGTAATAGCACCGGGTAATAGGTATCAATAACACGGCGATTGTACGGGAGTGGCCGGGTTGGTTAACGCATTATAAACGCCACCAAGCCTGTTTTCCGTCAATGCGAATTAATTAGTACAACTGTGACACAATAGCGTCGCAATGTTCATCTAAGTAAGGTATTTATTTTATACTTTCATCCGCGATTTCTTACGCACGTAATCCGTGAAAATTTTTAAAAACATTCCTCACAAAATTCTCACTCAGTTCCGTACAACTTTATACCAAATTTCAATCCATCCAAAAGTTTGAGCTGTACGATATTTTCAGTAACTAATATTTGACGACCCCGGTGGTCGAATGGCTAATCATGTCCACTTTGACTCCTGGGTCGCGGGTGCGATTACACAAGACAAATATATCAACAAAAAAAAAATTTTAGTTTTCGGAAGCTAAAAATGACTTTGTTTTGTTGGCCGTGTGTGAAGAAGCGTTGTCATGATGTAGGAGAACGCGGCTTTTTGGTCGTCTTTCGCGAACTTTTTCTAACACCCTGAGTAAACAAATGGTAGAATACCACTCGGCATTAACACTCTTTTGATCTTCAAGTGGAATTGTGCAGATGGGACCCTAGCTGAGAAAAAAAACGCGATCATTTTTTTACCAACGTTTCTCGCCTGCCTCACTTTTGTTGGCCTGTTCTCATTTTCAAAGACCCATTCACAAGATTGCTGATTTTTTTCGGGTTCAAAACAATAAATCCACGTTTCGTCTCCTGTGACAATGTCATAAACAGGATTAGAATGTCCGTGGTCGTACTTCGGTAGCATCTGTGAGCACCATTCCACGCGAGCCCGCTTCGGTCCGTTGTCAGTTTATGAGGGATCCAACGACAACAAAGTTTCGGAACTTTTAATTCTTCGTGTAAAATTTTCTGAATTTGGCTCATACCAATCCCCAATAGTCCTCGAATTGTCTCATAGGTAATCCGCGGGTTTTCTTCAATTAGCCGCTTAACAGTAGCCACATTATTTTCGTTGACGGCAGTTGAAGGCCGCCCTTCACGTATTTCGCCATGTAAACAAACCCGAACTCTCTCAAATTCAGCAAACCATCGCCTCATGATGCTTAAACAAGGTGCTTCTCTCCCAAAAGCATTTTGAAGACGAGCGTCACAGTCTTGCCGAGAGAGAGAACTTTTAAAATCATAAAAAATCATCGCTCTAAAATCTTTTCGACTTAATTCCATTTTCGTTGCGTACGTAGAACTTTGATGTGTGATAAAAAATAATTGACAAATGATTTCCCGCCAATTTTTTTTTATTACTAAGAAGGCTGCAAGTCGTTTCAAAAAATATAACATTCGAAATTAAAATAGTTCCAATTAGCTAGAAGTGCAAAACTTTTAGTGTGCCCCATGTATAGGCAGTGTGTATTTCGTCCAAGAATATTTATTTACATATATTTAATATGATGCCTGTATCATTTCACGTAAAATCAATTAAGCTTATAATAAGTTTCTAACTATATTCAAAATTATTTTGATCAACTTCTACTGATGTCTAATTAATGATCATTGACAACAAACTACTTCTGAGTATTACAGTATACACGTACATGGAGCTCTCTGGAAAAATTAATAAATTAGTAGAGCATTAATTAAGTCGTACCATAAACTATAACGAGACTTAATAGCACGTGTATTTCTTTATTCTATAGTGTGATTTATTGTCTATCAAACCAGAAACGTGATTGTGAAGGAAGGGGCCAAGTTCGTTACCAAAATATAAGATTGTCACTTCGTTGACATAAATAGTGAGATCTAAATGAGTACCAAGACACTCATTTAAATCACTGTCCTTTTACGAAATTTATTATCGGATTTATTATCCTTTTTTTGGAGTCTATTCATAAATTTATACTTCTTTAGATACTGGTTTCACGAAACAGAATTTTCATTTATGAAATTTAAATCCTGGATAACATTAACATATTAATAACATAAAACCATGTTACTGTAATTTCAATAGATTTTCAGTTATGGATTTTGAAAAGCTTATGACACACCTGTTCGCTACATGTTGCGTCGCACCTTCTGTGACTTGATTTTAATACACTGCCTCGTGTCTACATCACGCATAGATATTGCGTCTAGATAAGAGCGCAAAGTTATTGTTACTATAATACCGATAGATTTTTCAGTTATGGACTTCAAAATGCTTTATATTACAACCATTTGCTTCATTTTGCATCTCACCTTCATCTCTGACTTGGCTTTACCACACTGCCGCGTGTCTAGATCGCGTATTCATAGTTCATCGGCGCACTTTGTCGGTCCACTAGGGCGCTTTTGTATGATGACATTTTAGCCGGTCCCAAATTTACTACATCGGCTATAAATAACAGAGCTAGCGGGGCGTTAACTAAAACAAACTCGTGGATGTGTATTTGAACCGACGGAGGACACGGCTCGTTTGTTTACGTTGTTATAGGGAGGCGTCCATTGCTTTCTAAGGCGACAACTGCTGTTAATAACCTTTAATTCATCATCATCTTCTCTCTCACGCAATTTTATGTTATTCGAATCAATGTGTTAATTAATTATAAACCATTATAACTCAAATATTTTCTAACTATCTTCATGTATTGTTTTACAATTGAATGAATGAAACATTTATTTGTATCTCCAGCATACACTTAATTAGTTCTTTCCAGTCTTATAATATTTACTTATAAACTTAAGTGAAATATAGTGTAAAAAAAACACAAAAAGAATCATATGTGTGGCTCTGTAACAAAAAATGGCTGTAGCTCAGCTACATGTTTTGTTCTGAACAAAACCTATTATATTATATACCAAAAAGATTACACTATATACACTAGTAAATATGATGACAATTCTAATTTAGTAAAAGATATAACCATCTAAAATTAGGTAATACTAAATCTTTTGTTTCGAAAATATAAGATTCGTACAAATTGAGTTCCTACAAAAAGTACTTATCCTTTTAATTCGGCGTAGAGACGCGGAACCGCTGAAGTAATTTTCTTGTTTCTCTACCTCTCGGGATTGTTACAAACAAGATTACCTCCGTTAATTCCATAGAGAAGTCCCTTGGGCACGTTTAATAAGAAATTCAATTTCAAACAAACGTCAAGCCTACTTTTATGTACGAAGAAAATCCTTAACAAAACTCGCCAGAGGTTGTAACAGGAAATTGGATTTGAACTTATTTCGTGACAACCATACAGAACAATGTAAAGAATACTTACTAGGTATTGACCGAGATTTGAGTGGACTTCAGTGGCGATGTGACCTATGTTAGTATCTTGCGTTAACTTGACCTTGGTTAATTCCTTTACTCGATTTTTCTACCCGGAGCTGTATATGTCATGGTCCCTCTAAGTTCTAATGAACAACTGAACCGATTTTGATGATTTATGTCGTTATAATCATGTTTATATCGCAAATTAAAGGAGTCGAAGAGCCACGCTCACGAGTAAAATAACTGATTTTTGTGGACCAAAATGGCGGGGTGTGTATTGACTGAAGGAGGTATCAAAATATGGGGTTTACAAATATGTATGTATGCAGCTTAAAATGTTTAAAAGTAATTTTAGATAACAAATAAAACCCATATTATCTAACTGGTCAAATTTGTTATTTAATATGATAAGCAACTAGATAAGTATTTTGGTAAAATATCATCAATTTCGAGATACTTTATTCCTTACAAATCAAAAAATGCCTTATTATTTCTTGGAAAAATCTGAAAACCAGAAACAACTTTCGTTACACCTAACTCAAAGCCTAGTTGAATTCGAGTGGTCTAACGGGGTTGTAATGCCTTCAAAATCTATGTCAACCATGATCGCTCGCATGAATGAAAGGCCGTTGACCCGAAAGCGGATGACATAATGCACCAAGATTGGATTACTGACAACTAGTCATCAATTACTGGCACGAAATACTCTCACTGGTGACGACAGTATACCATTAATGCCAATAATTGGATTCCTAATTTTTTTTGCCATTCGCCGACCCAATTCCACCTTTGATGATATCCGTGTTGTGGATTGACGCGCGACGTGGAATCCTGACAAATGTTACGGAACCGTTTGGTTGATTGCTAAGTGCTATAACTGTTGTATATTTGTTACTAGAGTTACTATTACGTGGTGGATTATGTACCTGGCAAACCCAAAACTTGTTCGGTGTGTTAGCAAATCACCTTGTGGTGATTGATCCTAGTAACTTGCTCATACATTACGGTTGGAAGGATCTTTCATTAAACAAACATTTTTGGCTTAGATGCAAATTAACCTATTATTATTTATATGAGAGGGGTGCAAACGAGCGTGCAGGTCAGCTGATGGAAAGCAGTCACCAACAGCCCATGAAGATCAGCAACACCAAGACGTCGCCGATCCGTTGCCAGGGCCCTATATATTTTGATTTTAAAAATAGATGTTATGTTTTAGTTATTGACATCTTCAGCTTAGTCGGTAGAGCTCTAGGGTTTCTACCAGCTAACCTAAACACATTATCATAAATCTAAGCTAAAGTTTGATTTTGCTATGAAAAAAATCTGATGGAAATCGGCTTCAGTTGAGCCGGTAGGGCTCCTGATTTTGATATGTATAGGTAATTTGGAACAGACTATTCTCAAATGAGCTTCGCTCAAAATTCATTGGAAAGTTCTCTACAACTTGTCTACTCCTACAAAATCTTATCTCTTTACTAAATAGACAAAGGAATACGATTTAAAAAAGTTGCTTATTTTTATGTGTAAATCTACAGCTATGCATTTCGTTTCCATTATTTAGGTTGTTTAGTATTACACAAAAAAAAAGCTGTGGTTACACAATCCATTGTGGTTCGTTTAAGATGATACCTCGTTAAGTAAGTTAGTGCAATGAACAATGAACTGTCGGCCGCTGCAAAAGCAGCTCTGCTTCGACGTTGCATCACACGGTCATTAGCCAACTCGTCCCTTGCACCTTGTTCGCACTTGTTGCTACCGTTTCTTGAGAAATCTGGTCCATGTTGTAAGTGTACTTTGATGTAATTAATAAGTTTACTTTAACGTCACGGCCTATATTGTGTTGTGGTGACTATTATCGATCTGTTTCGACTCATCAGTGGAACAAATTCCAAAAGCTTCTTACTCCTACTAATTTCTTCTAATTAAATCGTTGTGAGTTCCAAGGCAGCCGTAGTTTTACCCCGGAACTGCAATGGGCCTACTGTTCATTCCCTTTTTTGGTGATCGCTTTTTTGTTAATCCTGGCTGGAACAGAGTCCGATGTGATCATGGAGCAACAATGAGTTAGACGAGCTACACGAGATAAGGAATATGAATTCCACAGATGTACGTTTTTAGAATGTTCTTAACTCATTTATCTTCCGATATTTGGAATCGTTGTCGTCAACCATTATTCATCCCATTGCTAGGATACGGGCCTCCCCTCAATCGAATATTTTAGAGCATACTCCACCACGCTGCTTAACTGCGGGTTGGCGAAAGCCAGTGTTTTAAGCCGCCGAAAGGCAACTTGGCTTGGCTTATCGACTGTCAACTAATGACATCAGCCGGAACCGACGGTTTAACGTCTCCTCCGAAGCACGGCGGAGCTCGAGTTAAATAAATCCATCCAAAGCGGTCGACGTTGCTTAACTTGCGTGTTCGATTAAGCTGACTCGCACAGCGACGCCATCGAGCTCCTCATACTAGATATTTACTAGTAATTCACGGCTATTATAACTATATTAAATTGAATACTTTCTAAAAGTAAATCGCAGTGGAACCATTATTGGACAGTTATGCAATGGACCTGATTATGTTAGTATAGGTACTACGGTTAATACAATGTTTGCTTGACGTCATTAGGCTCCATCATCTATCACGTAAGTTACAATTTGTGCAGCGAAAGCGGTTTGAGAAACTCCAGTGCTGTATGAAAATATCTTAAACTTTGTTAAACTGACAATATAAACATGACCAAATAGGTGGAGTTAAGGAATTTTTTTCAAGGACCATGATACTTTTTAGAGATAATTCTGTGGTTGCAACTTTATCTAGGTTTTATGAAAAACGGTAGGTATCTGATGTCGTCATCATTGAATGCCAATATCCGTGGCTGGATATTGGCCTTTCCTAATGAATTCCACCATTTGCGGTTATCCGATTAACTGATTGATTAACTTGAGTTTGCTGACTCCTTCCTTTGTACA
The DNA here is from genome assembly GCA_937001555.2 of Hypsopygia costalis. Classification (NCBI taxonomy): domain Eukaryota; kingdom Metazoa; phylum Arthropoda; class Insecta; order Lepidoptera; family Pyralidae; genus Hypsopygia; species Hypsopygia costalis. Next base: position 19,976,853 of record OW443338.2, on the reverse strand, counting down.
TCAAATTTCTGGAGATAGATTTTTTTTAAACATTTTCAGCTAAATACAATAATATTGTTTATCTACTTACCTTGAAAAGCAAACTGTTTTTCCTTTAAACGACAATTTCTACTCTGTTCTCAATTTCTTCTGTTTCGTATAACCACACGTAGGTAACTTAGCACAGCTGAAAATTTCACGAACACGATTCCATATCGTATTGTTTTTTACCATTTTGTCTGTAAACAATGCTTTTGGAACATGCGATTAACAATTCACCTGATGCTCTTCTTGGAACATGCGAGATTTGGGTGTTGGTCGTCCATCGGTGACTACAGAAAAATCCTATAATGTTAATCCAGGACATATTCAACGTGTTTACCAAATTTCATACAAATTCATTCAGCTAACGAGGCTCTGATGAAATAAAATTAGTAGGGCATATCGAGCTCGACTGGGGAAATACGGTCTGCCAAGAAAGTGGTCTATCAGTTTTGACAAAACTTCCTTACAGACATAAATGTTCCTAAGGATGATCTTATGTTAGTTTTGAGAGCGACAATAGACCTTCTCGATTTGAAAAATGCAAACCAATGTCAATCTAAACGTGGACCACGTATTTGGTCCACTTTACCTTTCATACAGGAGACCATAGCCAAATAACATTATCTACCCTTGAGAATTTTTATGTTCCTGCGAGTGAGTGAACTCACCAGATGTAATGAAATGAGAAGGATACTTTGTTAGCAGCTCGAATGCCAGCACGCCAATATTCGGCATTTTCTACCTTCACAGATCGTTGTTTGGCACCCGGCCACCAGGAAGATCCTGGCCAATAAAATATTAAAAAATATATATATATTCCTGGACATATGACACACTGCCATCTAGTCCCAAACTATGTAAGAAAAATTTGTACTATGAACTAGATAACTGATATTATACATTAAATATTTTTTTTAAATTATACATTATGTATTTTTTTTTGTAAACACAGATATTATAATACATAGAAGATAACCAGACCAAGACAAAGAGACATGTTCAATGTTCAGGCACACAAATATTTGTCTTGTTCGAGAATCGAACTCGCGACCTCGTAGTCAAAGTCCCATTGCTAGCCATTTGACCATCGAGCTCGATTAATATCTATCTATGGAAACTACACTATGTAAATATGAGTAAGTACTTAATTTAGTCAAGCAATTTTAAAGCCTAGATTACGGTGAAAGATTATTCTAGATTAAGACGCAGTATGTAACATACTGACACACATTGTAAATTTAAATCGCAGCTAATGTATTTTTATGGTTATGCCGTGAATTTATAACTAATAGAACAGAAGATCCGAAGCGCACGCAATGGCGCGCGACGGTCTCGCATCAAAGACCAGTAGGCTGCGTGCACACCTCGCTATGTATTACTTTCACACGTCGATTGATTCTATTTTATGCAATTTCACTCGTATTTTGTTTTGATTCTTATATATAAGTAGTACTATCTGCCCGCGACGTCATCCGTGTAAACTTCGTTCCCGTGTGAAATAGATATTTTCTCGTGGTACAAAATAGCCTTATTTGTCTGTAGGTACCTACTACGTATCTTTGTATTTTATAATAGCTAATCGTACATTAAATAAATGAGATCAGCATTACTCACTGGTATAAGTCAACGTTGTTAGTTGGTTTCCTACACATACTGTTTATCTTTGTATTCCATAAAGAGTAAAAATTGTACGAATATGTATTGTGACGAACGTCATGAATTCACAATACGGGAAACCCGATATAATAATTAAATGCTGAATTATGCACTCCATTTCACAGAATAGGTACCTACTACATATACCCATATGTAGGGTTGCCAGGTCGCCAAACTTAATTGCCGGACAGACCAGGAAGTTTGGCCGGACATTTGGGTTAAAATGCCGGACACCCTACATTATTGAGGATTTTGTTGTCAGTATTAATAGGTGTATGTATGTTGTATATAAAATCAACACTCGACTCGCTCTGCGGTCGGTCACGCTCTTCTCGTTTGCGTAATCTAAAAAGCCTAACAAAAGCCGTACTAGCCGGACACTGTTCATTTTGGCCGGACACGTAATCAAAAAGCCTATGTCCGGCTTTATCTGGACGTCTGGCAACCCTGCCCATATGTATGTACACAAGCACAGTATTAATACTACGTAATACAAGTGTGTTTTTAATATTGATACTTATATAATACCTCGTATTGGTAAATATTTTTGCATAAGCTGTTAGGTTTTTGCGAGCAATATTCAGATTATCTTCTAAATATGTAAATGATGTCTTGCTTATACGTAAAACAGCAAAGTGATTTTCGTAATGTTGCAGGCACAGTTGGATGATCTGAGTGCTTGGTGAGAGTCTTTGGTTCGCGTTGGATCATGTCAACGTAAACAAACCGAATAGAGAAGAACTCTCATGTTGTGAATTTATAAGACACGTGTTACATATCAAAATTGTGTGGCTTACTTGCTCATTTTGAAGTGAGGAACCCGTCTATTTTGGATATGTGACACTCGTCTGGTAAATTCACAATATGAAACTTTTTCTCAATTTGGTCGGCTTATAAACGTTAACACGTTCGAATGTTACTAAAAAAACGCACTAAGCACTCAGTAGTATCCACATGTATGGCAACTTACAGTAGGTCACCACACATCAATGAAAATTCATTTAAGTTTTTTTTTTATACCGCCTGGGACGCGAAACGAAGCCCGCCTCATGTAAAGAATATTGCAAACCAATTCTTACTTATAGGTTTTGTATTGGTAATTAACTGCTGTCTTCTGTATGGTGGAGGTACTTCCACAGCAGGGCGCAACATGCCGTACCTGCCTTTTCGCCAGAGCTTTCGTTTATTAACAGTGTGCACTACGTTCAGGCTAGGTGAGTTTAGGCCCTAAAGATGATTGTTTGTTTGTTATTAACTTTATTGTACATAAAACACAGAATAATCGATTAAGAACGTGTACAAACGTAGACTTATCTTGGAGGGATCTCTACTAATCAACATTGAGAATATCGAAAGGAATTGTTATTTGGCTACGGTCTTCTGTGAGATGGAGGTACTACCCCAGCTAGGCTCAACATCCCCTACTTCTTCTGAATTCGTTCCGTAAGTTCATAATTCCGTAAATAATCAAGTAAAAAGCAAGACGAAAGGTTTTCTACTCATCTTGTAACCTCGAAACCGTTTCATTGCGTGAACGATGCGGCTTTTTTTAATCTGTCTAACCTAACAGAACCTTTACATAGTTTTACAATTTATGTATATAACCCGCTATAAAAACCAAATAACAATATAAACTCACTAGTGATTTTATAAGTGGCATAAAATCATGTTTTAATGAATTATCATTCAAATTAGGCATGATGATTCATTTGTAGGTTAACGATTTTGTTGGTCAACTTAAGTGTATGCAGATTTATCCAAATTACATTCGCTAGCGAAGCGTTTCGTTGATATAGGTTTATATAATGTCCCTAATAGAAATATAAATACTTCTACCCGCGGCTTCGCTCGCGATTACTTTTTTTTTAAACAAAAAGTATCTTACGTCCTTCTTAATACCTTTGAGGATATCTGTACAAAGTTTCATGATGATCGGTTGAGTAGTTTCAGCGTGAAAGCCTATCAAACAAACTCAACATTTATAATATTAGTAGGGATAGAAGAAGCTATAATCTAATCTTCTATATTTATAACAAAATTCTAACTGGACGATGTCTGTATATGTATTTATATGTAGGTATATGAATATTATATTATTTATAATATACGATTGCACTATATAAAAAGTTTTGTTCCTATTCTATTTCAGTTAATATTTCACTTTATTTATTTTGTGCACCTGCCATGTGTTTTCTCGTGAGGTGAACTGTTGCGCTGATGGACTTTGTGTTTTTGTTATTTGTTATTGTCAGGAGAAGGTTCTTAGGAAAGAAAAAAATAAGAAAGTTGCGCGGAAAATTTGAAAATTTAAGAAAACTGAACGACCGTATTAACTTTTCTAATGTAACTTTATGTTGTTTAACAGAACAGATTGCGCGAAACCGATTGGAATTCAATATTAATTGTTAAAAAGACTGGATAACGCCTGTCGGAACATCTAATTCCCAATAATTGTTTATTTTTTTAAGTCCATTCAGACGAAGTCGCGGGCCGCTGCTAGTTCAATAATATTAATAAATATAGGTAACTATATATATATATATATATATATATAAACAGATATATTTAAGATAATGATGTAGGTATGTTTCATTCTACATGTTTACGACCCATTTCATTTGGCTATGCGGAAAAGTAATGAAATGATTTCACGTAACGTTAAAAAATGACGAAAATAATTTGTACTCGTTTTAAAATAATGATTTCTGTTTGTTCGTGTATTAAAGTCGGCCTATTTGGCTGTGACACGGATTTTTGCCGAAACTAATGGATTTACCGATTCCAAATTATGAATGGACGTTTAAAATTTTAAAAAAATGTATCGTAGTTGAATATTTACTGCGGTTTTAATTATGTCATAATGACAACGGAGGTAATAGTGATAGAGTTGTAATCTGATGAAGGAAACCAATCATTCGAACTGCCTGAGGATAAGCAGTTTTCTGCTTTGCCTTTAGACGTTTCTACCAGACATGACCGACTGGAGTCAGCCTAATTGAAGCTGATTCACATCAGATTTTTTGATGGCGATAGTGTCTAGTCCATGCTTCTGACGGTACGTTAAGCAGTCGCTCCCGGCTGTTGTGGCGGTAGTGACCTTTAGCCGGCTTGAAAACAATGGCCTCCGCCAACCCGCAGTTGAGCAGCGTGGTGAGGTGAGGTATTATCTAAACCCTTTCGATTAAGGGGAGACCCGTATCCCAGCAGTGAAATGAAAAGGATTGACGACGATGGTTTCTAGCTTAGGCGGTAGCTTGAAGCCGACTGAGCTGAAATATTTGTCGCTAATTGTCGAATCGGTTTCAGCTTAGGCCCCTGATCTGTCATCTTTTAAAATGTTTTATTATTTTAATAGTATCATTCACATATTTACTACGTTTTGTGAAAAATACCAAAATGCTCGAGTACTGCCCTGTTCCAGAGAGAATTTCTCCAGCGGACTATCAAGTTTTGGAATGAGCTTTTGTGGAGGAATTCGCTGCAACTAAAAAACTTGTGAAGAGTTTCATACAGGATCTGCAATGCGGGAATAATGTACCTGCGTGCAATACGAAACCATAGGTTACTGCTTTTATCAAGGGGAGCGTACGCTTGGTTGCTAGCTTAGTGGTGGTAGAACCAAAATACAAGCCTAAAGCTAGTGAACACTACAGGCAGCCGTGGTCACTTACACCGCAACGCAGCGTGGCATAGTGCAAGACATTTCCTTACATTTTACACTGTAGCACGCTCGGGGTCGGTAACGTTATAGTTCGTACAAAGTGCATGAAAATATATTTTGCGAAGCACTGCGTTGCGGTGCGGCTCGCTCTAATGTGCTTCAGCCTTTAAGACCACAAAATTAGAATCGAACTCAAAACGAAACAAATGACAAAGCAGTAATATAATGATCATGCTGTACTATATATAGGTACCTATTTTACAGAGAAACAAGTGAAGTAATACAATCTATATTCGTTGTCTGTAACATGGTACTGGTGACCATTTAGCAACACTTTTACTGATCCGTTCTCGGTCTGGTCACGCTTTCTTGCAGAATCGTGTTTTCTCATATTTGCTATTCTAATCTAGGTATTGTGTATCTTATATCTATGCTATAATTTTCGTAAGACGTTCGGTTTAGCCAAACAAGTACTAGTTAGACCTTTTTTAGAAATACCATTGAAGTAAAAGGAGCTCGTTGACGTCGTTGCGCGTGTGAAGATAATCGATCACGCAAGTTAAGCAACGTGGTCCGTAGCTTGTCTACGGATTAACAGCCCCCCCCCCCCCCATATTCAGGGTAGCCCTCCGGATCAGAAGTACCATTGACTAGTACTATGATGGTAGATGGAAGTGATATAACTCTGTATCCTTAGTACCATCAATAGTACTAGTGGCACTAATTTAGGGTCAGTCGTCGTTAACCCTTATTCATCCCACCTCTGGGATCTTTCCAAAATCGAAGGCGTTTAAAGCATACTCCACCGCTATATACACCCCAAATAGTTCTGAAAGAAATAGTTAATTATCAACATTTTAGACTGCTTTCCTGTCAAAGTTACACGAGATAGCTAAGCAATGTGCAAAAAAAAAATTACAAATAGGGTTACTTCATTTTCGTAACTTCTATTCTAATGTATGATAATTGATAACATCGATTTTAAAATTCTGAAACAGAACTTTAGAACAATAACAAATTCGTTATGAATTTGGCTCTGCATTGCCTTGCAAAGCGACGAACGATATTGACCTATAAACCAATGGAACAAAAGTTTAGTTATTGTCTGTGAAAGTTTAACAGATGTCAGCAGTACTCGAACTCTGCACTTATTCATTCAGAGAGTGGTTTGAGACGTGTAAAATACGTGAATAAAACCGGGCCGAGGAGAAGCCGCGTGCTTGCGAATCATTCCAGTTCCCACGATGCTACTGGCCGGCTTCTATCCGCCACTCTGCATTATTATAAAGATATGTTTTACTTATCACTGACAAGGAACTATGTCTATAATTTAAAACGACAGTTGGAGATTCACCCAGTCTTCGTTACAAGGAGTATCAAGTATCTCGCTATCGGCAGGGAATACATCCTCACACATAGGAGTATAAATGTCACTGCGCACCGTGCGGCTCCTACAAGGTTTTATTCCGTGAACTCTCAAGTTGTAAACTGCCTGCCTAGGTTTTTCCAGGAGACAACAGTATGGAGTTTTTCACCCATAACTAGTTACTCTAACAATCGGACATTTTTGTTTAAACTACGTCTGGTGGTAGTCAAGCATACACGGCCCACCTGAGTGCTTAGTGTAGGTTTTTCTGGTCACATTCGAACGTGTTAACGTTTACAAGCCGAACAAATTGAGAAAATGGTTCATATTGTGAATTTACCAGCCGCGTGTAACATATCTAAATTAGCCGGGTTGCTCACTTCAAAATGTTAGCAAGTAAGCCACATAATCTTGATACGTAACAGGCGTCTTATAATTTCACAACTTAAGAGTTCTTCTCTATTTGGTCGGTTTGTTTATGTTGATGAGATCGAACGCGAACAAAAAAGTCGCACTCAGTACTCTGAAGTAAAGCCGTGATAGCCATATCACAGAATAATATACTCTAGCCATATTAACGCTCGCAACATGAAATATCGGCCGATCGATTTAGTATTTAGTCTTGTAGATCATGTGGTCAGTTCTTTTAGTTAATTTTTATAAGTAAGGCTGTAATAAAACAAGTTTAGTATCCTTCTATCTCTTCTATCTAGTTTAGTATCCATTCCATTTTCAATGCTATCAATTGCTTTTATTTTTCAATTTCATTCGTTTTTCTCGGCAATATCAATTTACTTTCAGTCGTTTTCAAGATTAGTAGACGTGCGCTCTTAGTTTTTTTTTTAAATTCTAATGATCATTTTTCTAAATCTATACTTACTCACAGCTAGAGATGGGCAAAATGCCGGGCATTTAGGATAAATGCCCAAAAAGTACTTATAAATTCCCTATTTATGCCCATAACTGGGCATTTACAGGTACTTACTGGGCACTTATTCTAAATGCCTGGCATTTTGCCCATCTCTACTCACAGCAGTTAGTTATCCAAGAGAATAAACAAAACGTTATTTTAAAGTGTTAATCCTTGTTATCGTATCTCTTCAAGTACTAAGATCGTACTGATCGCGTGATCAGTGTCAAGGAACGTCTGCGATAATTACGAAGTGATTTGGGTTAAAATTGAAATAATGCAGCAATTGTTAAAATTTACAGTTTATCCTTGCAACATGTTTTTGAGGTATTCATTGTACTCACCGGGAAATACGATACGGATAAAGAGTTCCTGTGATAGAATGGAGAAATACTCGTGTATTTTAGCCAGAGCGTGAGAACTCTATTGTTTTACCCCTCATAGAGGCCAACAGACCGCAACTAGAGGCCGAAACTTGACTCAGCCGATCATTTCGTAGGTATATACTTACTCTACGCGGAATGACTTTTTTATATAATTGCCGAAGAACCTCGTCATTGTTAGCTAAGTTTTTGTTCAATTATTTTCGTATCAAGAAAACACTTCCATGTAACTGCAGAAGGTATTTACATTGTTGATGTTCCGCATTATAAAGCAGCATTGCTCATTCAGTACGTACATCATCCGGGGTACAATTCGTGCCCTCAGACCTATAGAATCTCTTATAAATCGAACACTACGCCAACTAAAATTTCGATAGTTTTTTTTTTTATCTAAATCATATTATTAAATCTAATAAATAAATCAATTCATTACTTCAGTAACATTATGCTACCTGATTTTTATTGATAAAAGACACAACAAAATCGACAAATACAAACCGCTAATTTAATGTATAACTTATAATTAACGGTGTGTATCTGGATGTGTATGTTTTGAGTTGGCGTAGTGTTCATTGGAGGCATCGAAATATCGTCATTGCGAAGTAACTAGGTATGTGAATGAAGTCCTCGGCGGGTTCGCTAGTAAATTCAATTACCCAGCGATAAAAGCAAGCGAGGTCTACAAATTCCTCTTTTAATCTTGGGTCATTTAGACGAAGCGTAAAGAATTACTTACATATGACGTCAAAAGGGGGACCGGCAGCGCAGCGCTATCGTTGTGATGGAGGTCCTTACAGTTGAACCACATAAAAAAAATCGAGTTGGTGTGTGTTGGTTGGGTTGTAAGTGGTTCATCAACATCTTTGAACCAAAGCCAACTTCACCTGCACGCAGTGCACCCTGCTGATTCACAAGCTAAGCTCACTCACCTCACTCACTCTCAGGAACACAGCAACCCTCAAGGGAACAGTCGGACAGCTTAAAAAATACACTATGCCCTACCTCTCTTTTCGCCAGAGCCTCGTTTGACAGTCAGCAGGGTGCACCACGTGCAGGTGAGGTTGGCTTTGGTTCAAAGATGTTGATGACCCCTTACACCCCAAATTTGATTTGAAAAACAAACGCGAGGTCTCTTTGTCAAATCACTCAAAGGCAAACGACTACTTTACATAAATATAATTTTACAAAATCTGTGATAATTTGTATCAACAGATATAATATTGACCATCTCGGTATACAAACACGGAACAGGTCAATATTATAATGTGTTAAATAATTATGGTCAAAGCGGCCAACGAAAGTGCCTCCACGGCCACGTTTGGACCTACGAGGCATTGTTTGGACCGGGTTCAAGTGACGCTTTGCCGCAAACTCGTTTTCGCTGGGTCATGTTTCATTCATGCGATTTGAAACTGCGCGTTTGCAGTGACGTGTTTGTGCTTTTCAATGCGAATAATGTTAAACGTGCCAGTTAATATGTTATATAACTAACCTTTGCCCGCGATTTCATCTGTTTATTTTCCGCATGGACTTTAGTTATTCAGCAACTATAAAAAATAATGTTATTAAGTACTTTTTAAACATGTAATGTTTTGAACGAATTTGTTCGAAACAGTCTCCCGTCCGCGTTATTGTCCCGTATAATTTTTATTAAAGTTTGGGGCCCGTTTGGATTCCGATTACGTTATTGAAAACATTTCAGTTCAATCGCTAGAGCTCTATTATTTCTAACGCTTAAACTAAACGTGATTCTCACTAACGTCAGCGAAAGCTTGTTTATCGCAATCCAAAAATCCTATCTGAATCGGTTTCTGCTTAGACTGCAGGCTTGATCATATAATCTACAGAAACTTGATGGTGAACTAAAAATTGTAAAATAATTTCATCAAATTGAAATTTATATAACATACTCAGGCCTGCAATATCTAAAGCAGTGAAAAAATCAAGCTTCTAAATCGTCGCAACTAAAAGATTCGCCTGTCTATGTTCCATTTATATCGCATATTTTGTCATTTGCAAAGGGAATCAAAACGTAAATTTGTAGTTAAAAAATTTGGTGAATGTATTGGATGTCTGCACTTCCCGAAGGTTGACTGGTAGAGAATGCTTTTAGCATTAAGTTCGCCTTTTGTACCATTGGTCTTATTGTGGTCAATAAAGAATTTAAATAAATAAATAAATGTATCCGCACATTTTACGGAGCCCTCGTTGCGCGAGTCCGACTCGCACTTGACCGGCTTTTTCTTCATATTCATTAATCTAAGTATTATATATTACGCAATAACTAAATACAATGTTATCATCATCATCAGGTCATTTTAGTCTCCACTACAGGAACACGACCCTCTCTCGTCCGTCCCAGACAGAAGGAGGATTTGGCCTACACTCCCCACGCTGGCCAGACGAGTTGGGGAGGCCTGATCGATGTTTTATAATGTATTTCCCTTAGTCGCCTTGTACGACTTCCACGGGAAGAGACGGAGAGTGTATCTATTCTAGTCTGCCGGAAACCACACGGCCAACAACGGCCGGGATGGCTCCCATGTCGTATTTATTTGAGAATATTGTTGAGGGAAGTTGATTCCATAATTTCACAGTGATGCAATGTTATACTGTAGCTAAAACTCTAACCGACGTATGAGATTTTTGCGTACCATCCGTAGTTATGGAGTAACTGTTTTAATAATCTGTGGTTATGACTCGTGTAAGCGCCGACACGGTCTGATCCGAATAATGTATGTAGTTGGCATACACATATCAAGTATGAGTCATTTTGTCGACCTTTCCCGCGTCTAAATTCGCGCTGCCAACGACCTGCCACAGGTTCCCGTTGATAATTGTTAATTAGGAATTTATTAGTCTGCTCATAGTCTACCGAGTTTTATGTTTGAGATAGCAAATATACATAGTATTAAAGAGAGGTAGGGCATAGCTTATTTTTTAAGCTGTCCGAGTGGGGAAGTACCTCCCACCTCACAGAATACCGCAGCCAAGTAACAATTCCCTTGAGGGTTGTTGTTTTCCTGCGAATGAGTGAGGTCCCAAGTAAGAAAGAAAGGAAGTTATAGGCTGGCAACGCTACGGCGACCCCTTTGGTGTTGCTGATCTCCATGGTAGGTGGTGATTGCTTTCCATCAGGAGACCCACATGCTCGTTTGCCTCCCTCTCATATATAAAAATAGTAGTATGTATGGTTCTGTCCGCAGCTACGCTGGTGTGAAATTGATGAGGGTTGCTTGTGTAGACCCTTAGAAATAGGGTGGCTAACCAAAGAACACTTAAATAAATCTCTGTACTCTTTATTTCTATATGCTAACCCTTTATACGCTTTAGATCCTGTTTCTGAGACACGAGGAGAATAATCCTGCTCACGGTGCATCCGGGATACTAAAATATTTTTACCGAAATTTTTAGAATTCGTAGTTACTTAAATATATTCTTGGACGAATTACATACTGCTGTACTATAGGTATTAGATAACTGAAATTTTACTTTAATACATTTTTTTTGTTAATACATGCATATAATACATAAAAACACCCAGGCTAAGACAAACAGACATGTTCATGCACATAAATATTTGTCTTGCGCGGGAATCGAACCCGCGAGCCCGGAGTCAAAGTGGACATGGTTAGCCATTCAACCACCGGGTTCGTCAAAAAATGTTATATAAATTAATAATAAGTATATAATATAATTAAAATAATTCGTTATATTTGGCTGATTTCTAACGAAAAACCATATATACAGCATTCTATACAAAATTAGTTAGATCCATTGACTTATATGGATCCCGCTTTTCCGGTAAATTCATATTTTCAAGTGGGCAAGTCTACTAGTTACAACGCTAACTCTATACCTTATCTCAATCTGTTATGAAATAAAGCAATGCAGACTATTAGGGCTGTACCAAGAGACGTCTGGCCTGGATCCGGCTTGTTGTGTAGCGACTTAGCTACGTAAAAAAAATCCGTCCTAGTTTGTAGGGAGCCTTTTCCACAGAGCCGGATCCGAGCCCGGCCTCGTGTAGTAGATATTCTATATTAGTCTTATAACCTGGTACACAATCGGCTCTTATGTAGGTCCAGATACTGCGCGGATCTAGTTCTACTGTTATAAAAGAATGCTATCATATAAAAAAAATGGTGTTAAATTCAGATAAATCCTTAGGATTTTATATGAAACTATGATTTACATTGATAGTGACGCGCTCGGTGGTCGAATCGCTACTTTGATTCCGACATCGCGGGTTCGATCCCCGCACATGACAAACATTAATTTGTGTGTATGAATATGTCTGTTTGTCTTGGTCTGGGTGTTTTCTATGTATTATAAGTATGTATTTACAAAAAAAATGTATTTAAGTACATTTATCAGTTGTCTAGCACACATAGTACAAGCGTTATGCTTAATTTGGGATTAGATAGCGCTGTGTAAATTGTACAGAAATATATATTTAATTAAAATAAAATCCCTTGATGGATCCTTAGAAGGATCTATTTAGCTAACGCAGAAATTTTCCGGCTGCCTTGATTATATTGTGAATACTAATCAGAATCAGTGAAATGTCGTGACATAATCCAATATGACGTGATTTTCCGTTAAATCTTATACTTGCCAAATTACAAGTGACATCCAAGGTAACAAGAGCGTGTATAATTCTGTTAGTATAATAATCTAAAAGCGAATACGGAGAAACCAGACATAATTATATACTGTAAGTACTCTCTGCTAATGCTGGTTATCTGAGAACTACTATATCCTCACTATGTAGGTACTATATAATCCGTATTTTTTTGTGGCATTTTGGCAATTTGTGGCATTATGCAGCACTATTTCGGTCCTCGTTTCTACATAGAAAAGTAACATTACTTATACAGTTATCTTTCAAATTATGTAATAGTGTTGTGTTATGTTTCAAACAAATGTTTCTTCTTCTTCTTCTTCAATTTTTTTCTGTGTATGGAATGGTCAAAATCACGGGTCAACAACCCCCGGGTCGCGTGTGGCTGGTGAGCCTCCTCTTGCGGCCTATATTTTTGAACGTGTACTAAATTATGCATGCTTAAGTGTGCCTCGCCATCACTTAATTTTGCCACTGTGTAACTTGCTAAAAAGTTAAATCGTGCCTTCATTTATATATTGGAAAGTACTGGTTCTGTACTTTGCCACACGATAACAGCATTCACGCTTTGTCTTCTTCTACTTCCTTCTTCATCAACTTCAGCTGCATTATTTCACCATACACTATTATTACATTATCATAATTGATAATACTACACGGGAGCCTTGCAAGAATAGAGTCAATTTTTCCTTTAAAAGGCTGGCAACGGATCGGCGATCCCCTTGGTGTTGCTAATTTCTATGGGCGGTGGTGATTACTTTCCATCAGGTGACCCACATGCTCGCTTGCCCCCCTCTCATATATAAAAAAAATGTCCGCTGCTTAGCAAGCATATGGTCGCGGCTTTAGGCTATTGACACATCCACGTCAAAGTAATGTTAGCGCAGCGTGTTATGAATTTGTCGTTTAATGGATTGCCATTGATCTACATTGATAGAGATAGAAATATGAATTGTTATGTCTAGATAATTCCTCCATTGATTATGGTGGACAATTAAAATTTTGTTAGGCATTGTTTAGTACCGAACTTATAAACACGTTCGTATCATCAACACACCGTCCCACGTCGAATCCAACAATTTCTATGGTCAGTTGACTTGGCAAGTACCTAAACTATATAGGGAATCGATATTTAGTACTTGACTATAGAAGGTGTAGTTACAATATTGACGTCATGTTCAGATACAAAGATAACACGTATCGACCACAATTCTCAAATGGGCACCCGTAGTCACAAAATACATAATCGCGCTACGTAGATGCCATATTGGTAGAATAGCCATTGATATGGTGAATGAGTATATGAGAGGATGTCAAATGAGCATGTGGGTCACCTAATGGAAAGCAATCATCACCGCCCATGGAGATCAGCAACACCAAAGGGTCGCCGATCCGTTGGCAGCCTATACTCCTTCCTTTCTTTCTTTCTGGTGACCTCATTCGCTCTCAGGAATACATCAACCCTCAAGAGATTTGTTTTTTTTGCTGCGGTATTCTGTGAGGTGGAGGTACTTCCCCAGCCGAGCAGCTTAAGAAATACGCTATCCTCTTTTCCCCAGAGCTTCGTTTGTCTAAACGAGGCTCTGAAGCAGCTGAAACTAAATAAATGTGTTTTACATTTATTTTCTAAGCAAAAGTTGTGTTTGAAATGAAAACTTGCAAGTTAATATGATCCACTTCCGACTGTCATTTAGCTGTATGTAGTAATTTATTATATTTATATATAATACTAATGGAAAATATGCATACCTACGACCAGTCTGATAATAGCATCCGTAATAATAGTATCCATATTAATAATATATGAGTCATATATATTACTGAGCACACGTTACCGACCCTTTAGAAACCCGTTTATACCTTTCTTTAAGCACCCCATGTCGTAGTCTCCAGGGAAATTCCGAGATCCTTTAGGCATAGTCGCATCTCCTGTATTATTATAGTTCCGGTAAAACGAAAATACGTATATATGCAAATATTATTACACCTATCGTCGGTCATTGGCCTCGATGCATAGGGCATTTGATTTCCGTGGCGTTCACGTGGGCAGCCGAAGTTTGTTACAAGAAAACTTTATTCAAATTTCTATTAACATTACTGCCTACGCATGCCAATAACACACGACAACATAAAGAATGACACCTTTGTGCGTCGTTTTCGTATATGGTTTGGTAGCTTTTACAATGTTTGTTTGGTTAGATGAAATTGAATTAGAGGTGCGTCTTCAATATCAGTGGATACAGCTTGAGTGCTTACCATCACTCCATCTTTGGCAATGTGGGTATAGTTTTTCAGTAATATTCCTGGAAATTATAAAAACTAGAAATATACTCAATACGAAATCACTTTCAGCATGCTTAGTGACAAAGATAACTTAATTTTGTATGAAATTTACATAGCGCCATCTACCGACAAACAGTCGAAGTATACTCTAACTAAACTCTACTAATAAAAGTAAACGTTGTCTAAATCGATTACATTAGAAAACTCTCACTAAGCCCCTTGGATCAGTATCTGTTCAGTCTTTCAGTATTTTGTATATTTCAGAAATAGTTGTATCACATGTTCATGCATTCAAAACACATTTTAAAACAAACAAACGACAAGTAGGGTCAGGGTATCAGTAATTGCATAAAAAATATTTATCGAGGCTTAATGCCAGGTGCAAGGAACAATAGTGGTAAGTATAATATTACTAATATAGAAGCTTGAATCATACTTCTCACTCAATAAACGAACGTCTGCCAAAGCGAATCCAACCGTGTAACTTAACTGATCTATCAGTTTAATAATAACGATAAGTGAATATTACGCATCCTGCTGAGTGAGGACTTTTAATGATATCATTGGTAACATCTTAGGGTTGTAACTTCGCACTTTATTAGTTCTGTCTCATCTATGATCTTTTTTGTATAGAACGTAAGTTCTCCATATATTACAAAAAGTATATATATTTTTGAGAGAATAGAACCAATAAATATTTGCGAGCTAAGTACCTCTTTAAAAAAAACGAGTGTGATTTAGACCACACGACTGAAGTAAAACTTCTCTAGTAATTCTAGTACCGTCTAAACTCTAACTGAAGTAAAAGAGAGAAAGAAAATGTGAAATCGGACCTCTCTGTCTCTTGTCGCTACAGTAATATACGAAATGTAACTCTCTCTCTCTCTTTCTATCTTCACTAACATATATCTCCCTCTCAACTTCCGTTCGCGTCGCCCGATCACACTTTTCGTAACGCTATCGTCACGTATTCACCACCGTACTGCCCAAGTCGTGCGTAAAGAAGTTTTACTGCAAAGAACTATAAGAATGAAAAATATTGTCTGTGTCTCAATACGGTGATCCATATATGAATTCTATTTTTATTGTCTACTTATCCATCAAATTTCATGAAAGTCGGATAACCGGTTCGTAAGTAATACCTAAAGCTGTATTACTTACTTATTTGTTTTGTTAAAAACATATTTTCGGGAATATAAAATTTTGGGAATATTTCGGGAATACATAATAAATAGTGACGTTCGAAATCGGTTCAGTAGTTTTTGAGCTACTAAACTGATTTTTTTTTAATAGGACGGGGGCCCACCACTGTGTCTCCTGTGTAGCCAGGATTAACAGCGACGACCGCCAAAAAAGGCAATGAACAGTGAAGTCCATTGCAGTCCCGGGGGTAAAACTACGGCTGCCTTAGAACTCACAACGAATTTAATCAGAAGAAATTAGTAGGAATAAGAAGCTTTTGGAATTTTACTTCCCCACTTAGCAATATGGCAAATAAGGCATTAAAAGCCTGAAGAGATGGCTAGTTAAGTGAATCTCAACTGCCGTGCACCACGGATTTTATGTATCTAACGCTATTGGGGACCTAAAATATTGTTGTTACCTAACACATCGATTCCAATAATATACTACTAAACTGATTACGAACTTCACTTAATTTCATCAACAGTAATTGATTCGAGAGATATCACGACACAAACATACAAAAAAATGTTTTGTATGTTTGTGTCGCGATATCTCTCGAATCAAGATAATATATATAATAGATATGAGCAATAAACTGAGTTGCAGCGAACGGTTTATTGTTTTTCGACGTTATGGCCAATGACTAAACTCTCCATTTTTGTTGCGATTTTTATCCTTCAATCTATGTTTGGCGTGATTCACTATGTTTGCAACACGAGGCAGAGACACAATATGACTCAGCAACTACCCGCGCACCCGGGTGGTATTATCATTAAGAGTTTAACATGATGTACATGTTCTTAGAAATAATACGACTAATGCGAATCGTTCTCGAAATGGATCAAAGCAGATGCGGCATCGTACAGTATTATAGCCATCACTTTTTAGTTAGATCGTATTAGTCATGATTCGTCAGAAGATTTTTTTTATACCACTAAGTTGACAAACAACATACGGTCCGCCTGATGAGAAGCGATTACTGTAGCTATATTAACGCTCGCAACATGAAATCCGCTCGCACGCTGCCAACTCAGCAACGCCTTCCTTTCTAGTGACCTCAGTCACCCGCAGGAACATAACAACCCTCAAGGGAAATGTTATTTGGTTGCGGTATTCTGTGAGGTGGAGGTACTTCCCCTGTCGAGCAGATTACAAATACGCAGTAACCTACCTCTCTTAAAGCCATTACGTTTAGCAACGCTACTTCGACTCTCTGCAGTTCTAGACGATCACTTTCTTAATAATAATACTTACCAATTACAAGAAAACATATCCCATTATTTATTTTCTTACTTGTTATGAGTTATGTTTCGAATTATCAGACAGGTTACATTTGGTATAAGACAAGTGTCGTGTTATCTTCTATATAAATAATAAAACCGACCAAGTGCTAGTCGGACTTGCGCACTAAGGGTTCCGGGCCATTATCTATAAAAACAGCAAAAATATCACGTTTGTTGTATGGGAACCCTCTTAAATATTTATTTTATTCTGTTTTTTAGTATATGTTTTTATAGCCGCAACAGAAATACATCATCTGTGAAAATTTCAACTGTTTAACTATCACGGTTCATGAGATAACAGATACAGTCTGGTGACAGACGGACGGACGGACAGCGGAGTCTCAGTAATAGGATCCATTTTACCCTTTGGGTACGGAACCCTAAAAATTAATGTTGCTAAGCGCAAAACTCGAAAACTATTCGACCAATTCGCCTAATTTTCTTTTTCGTATTGTCCTTAAGGCAAGGAAAGATTTTTTATATGTAAAAATTGCGTGAACAATAGTAAAAAAAACTTGACACAACGAAGTATGTCCGAGCAGCTAATGTTATTGTCGCGGTCCTGTCTCGAACGATCTAGAATGGAGCCTTCTAGAATAGTCGCCGCATACTTCGCTGCAAGCAATAATGACCCGTATGTCTATTGTCATAAGGTTCATAACACTATGACATGAAAATGTTCGAGATGTGTCTCGAGACATTACGATGACTGACCGAAGGGAAATACATACGTGAATATTCGAGAACCCTTGCCGGCGAATATAAATAGCGACCGCCGCGGCGCATAGAGTTCAGTTTGGACTTCGGAAGAGAGAACTTCGAGCGAATCTACCGGCGAGACAAGCGATAACCTACGACCTCAGCGATACTATTGGACTTCGATTTGACCTGCGATTTGGAATCTTAGTGTGAACTTCGTGTTGTGAAGACTTGCAGACCAGACCCTGCGTGAATAAATCCTTGCAAGTTGTCATTGGCGTTTTACATCCAAATCTAGAACCCTAGCTCGTAACATTTGGTGTCAGAATTGGGGATTTGGATATGCCACTGACTCCGAGGGAGGATACCCCTGGCGTGAGGACTAGGGCACAGTGTGCTGCGGAGGCCACGCCTACTGCCCCTGAGGCCACGCCCACCGGAGACATTAAACCTCCGAAACTTTCAACGGAGGTTTTGGATATGTCGTGCCTGATGGCAATGATGAAGGGCATGATGGATGAGCAGGCGAGGATAAGAGAAGAACAAAGCAAGCAGATGAGGTGCCTGCAAGAAGAACAAAGCAAGCAGATGAGGTGCCTGCAAGAAGAACAAAGCAAGCAGATGAGGTGCCTGCAAGAAGAACAGAGGGGCCTGCGAGAAGAACAGAGGGGCCTGCGAGAAGAACAGAAGGCAGATCAACAAAGGATTCTTTCTGCCGTTACCAAGTTTAGCGATACGGTAGCTAAGCTACATGAAGATGTAAAGATAGTGAACGGACGGGTTTCCAAATTAGAGGAAGACTTGAAAAATGTGAAAACTGGCCTCACTGGATTGGAGATGAAAGTTCGGCGTATAGAAGCTGCTGGAGTTACGTCGAGCGGAGCTGTCGGCATAATCCAGGGACCTAAGGTGAAGGTGCCCCCTTACGACGGTACTACGTCTTGGGCCGCCTACCGCCAGCAGTTTCAGACTGTCGCTGCTTCGAATGGGTGGACGGACGAACAGAGCCTGACAGCCCTCACCGTCGCGCTCAGAGGTTCGGCCTTGTCTGTGCTGGAGGCACTACCTACCTCAGGCAGCGACTTTAAAGACCTGCTGGAGGCACTTGAGGCTAGATATGGGGAACGACACTTGGAACACGTTTTTCGTGCCCAGCTACGGGACCGGACCCAGCGCCCAGGTGAAGGACTTCAACAATGGGCGCTGGAGATCGAAAAGCTGGTTCGAAAGGCGTACCCTTCTGCTGATAGTAGGATGGTGGACACCAACATTCTTCAAGCCTTCGTTGACGGAATCAAGGATCTTGAAATTAGGGCTGCAGTGAAGCTTCGCCACCATGCCTCATTAAAAGAAGCACTCGCACACGCCCTGGAAGTTGAAGCTCTGCGACAAGATATCCGGCAAGGGTACAAACTTCGTGAAGTTACAGAGGATGTTAAGGAGATCAAGACGCCGCCCAAAAGGAACTCCGGGCCCATGTGCTACATGTGTGGGGAAAGAGGACATCTGCAGTTCACGTGCCCTAAGAAGGAAAGACAACCGACCAAAACTGACGACAGGCTGGATGCACTTCTAAACAAAATGGAGCAGCGTTTTGAAGAGTTGGTAAAGAAGCATGATGCTGCGCCCTCTACCGTGAATCATAGAAATGCTGATGCACTGTCAAGAAGACCATGTCCTGAAGACTGCAAGCACTGTGCCAAACAAGAGACAAAGGAACTGCCATTGAGATTGACAAGAATGGGCCCATCGAGATCCTGGGAAGATGAGGCGATGAAAGAAGCACAGGAAGATGACGAAGATGTACGGCTCATTGTCGCATGGAAGAAACGAGGCGAGGGCAAGCCAAGATGGTGCGAAGTCGCCCCTACTAGTGTTATCACCAAGGCATACTGGGCTCAATGGGACAGTTTTATTCTTCAGAACGGAATACTTTACCGTAAATGGGAGAAACCTAACGGCAGAGAGTTCCATCTTCAGATAGTTGTCCCAAGAGATAAGGTGCAGGATGTTCTTCGTGAAGTACATGATGGCGTGTCAGGTGGACATTTGGGCGTGAAACGGACGTTAACAAAGATTCGGGAAAGGTTTTACTGGCTTCATTGTCGAGAGGATGTGCAAGATTGGTGCCGCAAGTGCGCTACTTGCGCTGCGGTGAAAGGTCCATCAACTAGAAGCCGAGGAAACCTGCAACTTTATAACGTTGGTGCGCCATGGGAACGCATTGCAGTTGATGTGGCTGGACCATTCCCTGTAACGGAATCAGGAAATAAGTACTTCATGGTAGTTATGGATTACTTCTCTAAGTGGCCAGAAGTATTCGCCATACCTAATCAAGAAGCCACAACTGTTGCATCCAAGTTGTTTGAAGAAGTAGTTTGCCGATTTGGTGTGCCTTTGGAAATACACTCCGACCAAGGTAGGAACTTTGAATCACAGATATTTCTAGAACTCTGCAAAATATTGGGTATACATAAGACTAGGACCACCCCATATCATCCTCAATCCGACGGCATGGTAGAGAGATTTAATCAGACACTTGAGAGACATTTGGCGAAACTCGTTGACAACCACCAGAGAGACTGGGACAAATACATACCGCCGTTTCTCCTGGCCTACCGAACTGCTGAACATGAAAGCACAAAGGTAACCCCAGCACGTGTCAATTTTGGGCGAGAACTGAGAATACCAGTAGATCTGCTAACTGGAGGACCTCCTGACGACCCACGTACTCTACCCGATTACATTTCCGAGTTACGTGAGAAAATGAGAGAAATTCATGCCATAGTTCGGGAAAATGGGTTGCAGTCGAGTGAAAAGATGAAAACTAGGTACGACCGTCGAGCAAATACAAACGGCTTCGAAGAAGGAGCACTAGTCTGGCTGCACAACGTAACTCGACGAAAAGGAAAATCTCCGAAATTACAAACGAGATGGGAAGGGCCGTACAAAGTGGTCACTCGGTTGAATGACGTGACATATCGAATTCAACGGCAGCCGAGAGGTGCACAAAAAGTGGTTCACATTGACCGCTTAGCTTCTTATCACGGCAGTAATGAAGATGCTCGGGACGAGCATCTCTAAGAGGGGAGCAGTGTCGCGGTCCTGTCTCGAACGATCTAGAATGGAGCCTTCTAGAATAGTCGCCGCATACTTCGCTGCAAGCAATAATGACCCGTATGTCTATTGTCATAAGGTTCATAACACTATGACATGAAAATGTTCGAGATGTGTCTCGAGACATTACGATGACTGACCGAAGGGAAATACATACGTGAATATTCGAGAACCCTTGCCGGCGAATATAAATAGCGACCGCCGCGGCGCATAGAGTTCAGTTTGGACTTCGGAAGAGAGAACTTCGAGCGAATCTACCGGCGAGACAAGCGATAACCTACGACCTCAGCGATACTATTGGACTTCGATTTGACCTGCGATTTGGAATCTTAGTGTGAACTTCGTGTTGTGAAGACTTGCAGACCAGACCCTGCGTGAATAAATCCTTGCAAGTTGTCATTGGCGTTTTACATCCAAATCTAGAACCCTAGCTCGTAACATTATTAATAAAATTGCTTGTACTTTTCCAGTCAATTTAATTTATTTTTACCAACCGGTTTCGGTAAAAGTATGGGTTTTTAAAAATAATTTTCGAAGGTAATTTTGGAATAATCTAGAGCGGATATATTTGCGTGCAAAGCTCGGCTAACTATGTACCTTCTTACTATGCATGTAGGTCAAGCATTCGTTGACATTATCAACTTTTATTAAAATCAACTTTCTTTCACTTACTACTTTTGCCTTAAATGTAACATCAGAAAGTATTATGTTATCAGAGCCAGTAAAAACTTACAATTTGTACAGGGCTCTTCGTTTCGCATTTGCGCCTTGCCGGAACTGATTACCGATACCGGTTGGTTTGTTACGGTCCGGCAGCATTAAGATTTGATGTCCTGTCCTCTATCAAAACAATTTATGACTAATATGCATTGCAGCACTATACACTAACCGCTTTACATCACAGGGGCACTTCTCGTAATTAAAATGTAGTCAAAATTCAGTTCCGATCCAGTCTCGATCTCACAAATGTCAAATTTGATATTCTCGTATCACAATATGAAACATGAAAGATAACCGATAATTAAATAAACCAAGAATATTATTTTGTCAACAATAACAATTGATAATAATTAATAAATCAATGAAATACAGTATCGATTCGGTCAACTTCAATTCTGCGATCGTAAAATAATTACGAGAATTGGCCTTCAGATCCAGTATAATTATTTTTCACCCGTAGTATTAAAAAAAAATTAATGATACAGCTGCGAGGTGAACTTTAAGGAGACGATACGTGCAGGTGCAGACAATGTGCGTAATTATAGCGGCATGCGCGTGCAGCCTGCCTCTGAGTGGCTGCATATTGTCTGACCACGCGCGCCGATCAATTCCAATTGCTTATAAAGGCGAGGGGTAACTGTGAAACCATCTTAGGGGTAACTGACACGTACTTGCAATGAATTTCATACCTGAGAAGAAGAGTCACAGGTTTAAATTAGTTGGCAGTCTAAGCAGAAGCCGATTCACATCCGATTTTTGAAATTAATGTGAAAATCAGACTTCGTTTAGTTTAGAATGTAGGAACCCTGGACTCACAAAACTAAAATGTATGTAACTGACTTAAGACCTAATTTTGGAATCAAAATATTCAACCTGAATGGGCTTCAGCTTGAGGGCCCCTGGTTGTTATAATAATTAAAGTGCTTTGTTAAGATTGCAGTGAAGGCATGGTAATATAACAGCCCTGCAGTTCCCTATTATCTAACTCTGTCCAATTTTACGATGAATATAATCTAGGAATAATTGTTTGGTTGGTTGGTGGAACGTGACCTAGTTAAATTGAACAAGGCGATGGAGAGACAGAGCATTAGGAGTGCGAATGGGAAAATAAGTAACCTTCCCCTCAAATAGTAAACCAAATAACAATTCCTTGGGGAGCGAGTGAGTGAGGTCACCTAACGAGCGGAGATGCTGCGCATGAGTAAAGAATTTCCTTTATATACGTGGTTCGTGTTTGAAGCTCAGTAGAATTCAATAGAGTTTGTTTTAATTACGTTCGTCGTCGTCGCCATTCATTAGTCATCCCACTGCTGGGATATGAACCTTCCCTTAATCGAAGGGGTCTAGAGCATATTCCACTACGCTACTCAACTGCGGGTTGGAGGTCAGTGTTTTCAAGTCGCCTGAAGGCCACTAACTTGACTTAATGACTATCATCTAATGACAACAACCGGGACCGACGGCTTACTGTGCTCTCCGAACTGCGGATGAGCTCGAGATAAATAAACCCATGCATGGACAGGCTACGGTCGACATTGCTTAACTTGCGTTTGCGATTAGACTGACACGTACAACGACGATCAAGCTCCTCGCTTTCATTCACTTGCATAAAAGTCGCTAAAAGTATTTGATATTCTTGAATCATAATATGCTCAATTAAATACATACCAATAAGAAAATACTCCCATCCTACACAGTAATTAAATTATGAATAAATCTAGCAATTATTGTTAGGTGCGTGGAATTTCATTTTCAAACCCGATTTTCGAGAACTGACACGCTCACGCGTACTCATTTCGTGCGTCCAATTATTGCGCCCAAATTTGGATACTAGTTGGCACACTTGCTTTCAAATGCTTTCAGCTAAAAAGCAACTTGTTTCTAAACTCAAGTTTCTGAGAAATAAATCTTCGTAGCCATTTAGAAAAAAACTGGTATATCTGTAGGATAATTGAAATATACGACACTACGTATTCCGGCAACTTGATCGAGTGGATTGTTGAAATGCTGAAAGTGCTAACCTTGATGCTATATTATTTTGCTTAATGCATAATACATTTAAAATGTTTGCTATATACAATTTTATTTGCTATGCTATGTACTGATGTTTAATTGTTGTTTAGTTTCCGTGATAAAAAGTAACTTAAATATTGACTTGGAATATAAGCTATCGCCTAGTACTAAGTATTTCTTATTCTGTGATATCGCCGTGTATAAGTTAAATAATATAAATTATATATAGATAGTTCTTTATAATATCTATAATATAGATTACATTATAATATAGATTATGTTTCTAAATGAGTTATTCTAGTCTAGACACTTATTCAAGTATTTTTCTAAAAAGGTATATGATTCGATTATTAGTTTCCAAATAATCTTTTAGAAACATAATGAAAATTAATAAATCAACATTTACCTTATGAAGTCTATACGCTAGATTCGAAATGAATCCTAATAAATAATTAAATCAAAACTATGTTAGTTCAATGTAGTGTAGTTTAAATATTGAATAAGCCGTCTGACCTGTATGGTCTGCGACATAGTACAAATATATAAGTAAGGTAACTTCATACAAACGCACCGAGCGTGGTTTGTATGTGAGCGCGCCCGTACGTATGGCCGTCGCACGCACATACTGACAACATTTAGGGAGGTTAAATGGACCGCCAGTCAAGGCTGCGCCGTACGCAAAACCGCCCGCTCTCACACAAGATTCGCGCCTGCTGCGCTGACGTTCGTTAACAATTTTAACATAGAGGTACCTATCTACGTCGTATATAACTGCACGTAAAAGATGGCTACAAAGTCGACTAGCCATAAAACATATTGCAGTGTTCATGGATGTCTCAACAGCAATTTGTCAAATCCAAAATTATCTTTCTTCACACTACCTACCGAACAAGAACGGTGAGTACCTATGTGATCTATTACTATACTACCTATATCATACGTAGCTACCTACATACATAATTTTATGTTAGCTATTTACCAGTACCTATCGAAATTGCTTAGTTGGGAAATAGTTCTGGTCCAGATTTGATGTAAAGTTATCTCATTCCTACCTATTTATGTAGATCACTTGAATCCTTGATTTCATTTGATTATGTATAACGTAGGCACAGGAATAAACGTAGGTTTAAATTTATAAATTAGGTAGTAACATCGTAACGACCGTTGAAAAAATAAAACGTACTTACCTATATACACCGGGAGCCAGACTTTTGTTAACAAAGATAAGATTTATAAATAAAATCGTAATTTGTGTTTCTATGTGTACAACGATTTGCTTGCTTTGTCCTGGCCCCACGGCTCATTAATGTATTGAGTGAGAACTTTCAAGCTTAGCAACCAGGAGGTGTTAGGTTTCAGTGCCGATAGTGAGCCGCTGTGTACATGTTTACGTTAACGTAATTTGAGCCAGTAGGAGCCATGAGCTCGCTACTGGAACTCTTCAGTGGCTAATAGTTAACCCCTCGAGTTTGGGCTCATTAGATTGCTCTTGATGAAGCCTTTTCATTACACTTGGTAACGAGGGTCTGATGATGGAGCAGGACGGAAAACAGTGGAACTCCTGCATTACTGATAGGAAAAATATTCTGTTTGAACTCATATGATCTTCCTGACGAGACCCATTCGTTACACTCGATGACGATGAATCTTTGGGAACTCAGTCACCCAATTAGATAAATAAAAAAACATCATTGACGAGCTTGGTGGCGTAGCGGTCAATGACGCGGCTTCGACACCAACGCTCGTGGGTTCGATTCCCACATAGGACAAACATTTGTGTGCATGAACATGTCTGTTTGTCTTAGTCTGGGTGTTTTCTATGTATCATAAGTATGTATTTACAAAAAAAACCGGACAAGTGCGAGTCGGACTCGCCCACCGAGGGTTCCGTAGGTACGTAGTATCATTATTAAATTTGATATTTTTCATTATAAATAAGAAATAATGCGTCGAAAAAAATAAATAAAATATATTTTGCGATGTGTACATCAAGCCCTTTCATATTTGTCCATTTGAACTAGAAGGTTCAATTTGAAATTTCGACACACTATAAAAAATATAGACCCCCTATTTTTTAAGATCTATTTACAAATTTAGTTTTGAGATTTATTCCTGTACTTGTTTGTAGTCTATAACGATGTTACTTGACAAATTTCATAGTTCTAGGTCAACGGGAAGTACCCTATAGGTTTTGATTCCCTTGAGTGTGTCGAAATATGCGTTTTTTGCTGAATAAACGGCCGTAACTTTTTGCTACGTAAACTTAGCAGTTTGATTTTTTTTTAACTTCATGGGACCGTAGACCTGAGTATACAGTTCAAATTTCAGCTTGATACCTCCACGCATTCTCGACATAGAAATTCTTGACAGACAGACAGACAGACAGACAGACAGACAGACAGACGGACAGACGGACAGACAGACAGACAGACAGACAGACAGACAGACAGACGGACAACAAAGTGATCTTATAAGGGTTCCGTTTTTTCCTTTTGAGGTTCGGAACCCTAAAAAAATGTATTTACGTATGTTTATCAGTGGTCTAGTACCCATAACACAAGCTTCGCTTACTTTGGGGCTAGATGGCACTGTGTAATTTGTCTGACAATATTTATTTATTTATTATTATCATTCTGGTGATGTTGATGTTCTATATGTAGGTGTTTTTTTGGCGTTCCGTACCCAAAGGGTAAAAAAGAACCCTATCACTAAGGCTCCGCTGTCCGTCCGTCCGTCCGTCCGTCGGTCCGTCTGTCACCAGGCTGTATCTCATAAACCGCGAAAGTTAGACAGTTAAAATTTTCACAGGTGATGTATTTCTTTTGCCGCTATAACAACAAATACTAAAAAAACTGAAGAAAATAAATATTTAAGGGGGCTCCCATACAACAAACGTATTTCTTTTTGCTCGTTTTTGCTCCCAATTTATAATGGCAATAGGTAGACGCTTGATATACTTACATAATATTTAGTTATATATTCACGTTAAAAATAAAACAATTATTTAATGGGGGCTCCCATACAACAAACATGATTGTTTGTCGTTTTTGGCACGGAACCCTTCGTGACCGAGTCCGACTCGCATTTGGCCGGTTTCTTGTTACAGATCCCTAATACTTACTCTACTTAATTTTGTATTTTCTACCTTACTCGTACTTATTTTTTTATATAGAGATTGACTAAGTATTTTTGACGGTTGAATAAACTATTAAACGACAGCCCTACGTGTTTAGGCTATTATCCTCCGCTCGGGGCTTGAGTTGTCTTACTTATATATTTGTACTATGTCTGCGATCAATAAAAAGTTGTCAACCCAACCACCAGACGTGGCCAGTGTTCAGTGTTCAAACACGGACAAAAACACGGGAACTGGAACCAGCACTCGTGGGAGAACCAGTTCCATGAGGCCATGCGTTTTTCTACCGCCTCCGTACTAACTGTATTGAATAGTTTACATGCACATTTGGTGCCATCTTTCACGAATGCGGAGATACCATGTGGTGTAGTATGTATTTATTTATACTTCATGCACTAAATGTACACAGGCAAATGTAATGCTATACAAACATTCTCTACCAGTCAACCTAAGGGTAATGCAGAAATAAGACATGGCAGCAGTAATTTTCCTGGCTGGCAACGGATCGGCGACCTCGTGGTGTTGCTGATCTCCGCGGTGATAATTGCTTTCCACCAGGTGACCCACATGCTGGTTGCCCCCCTCTCATATTAAAAAATGTAATTATGGCTGTTCGTTGGGTTTCAAAATAAATTGTATTGGGGTATAGGTTGCACACCGTCATCTTTAGAAGCAAAGCCCAGCTTATCTCCAAGTGATGCGCACTGCCGATTAGCAACCTAGCTTGTGACAAAACAGGTAGGGCATGACATGCCCGATTCGGGATGTACCTCTACATAACAGGAGACCGCATCTTGAGGATTGCTATATATAGATAACGTCTTATAAATCAATGAAAGCATGACTCAGTGTCACGTTCCGCCTGAGCCCAGTGTGCAACCGAATGCACGGAACAAGAGATAGAGAGGCACGATCAGGCTATGTTTCTTATGACGTTATCACGTAAAATTATCAACTTTACAGACAACCATTTTTTTAAATATTACTTATTAACTATATTATGTGTTATCTTAAATTGTCGATCTGATAATTATAAAACCTTGCAGTGTTGTGAGGAAATTGAGGTGCAATTACCTAGTACAAACAGTAACACCAAATGTTTAATTCAAAATTCATATACTTATTTACATTTAAGAAACATAATGATGTTTCTTAAATGTAAATATATGAATTTTGAATTAAACATTTGGTGTTTATCGTCAGCCCTGCGGTTATTGCTGTCTTCCTGTTCACAATGGATATTATCATTCCTCGGTATCTTGACACCGTATTGAATTCTAATCAGGGAAAGCACGTGGGTGCTGGCGCTGGCCCGCATTGCTTGCCCGACGCCGGCGCTTGCCCTTTTGTGCCTACGAGAAATATTCTTAAAACGAATAAAAATGTGACTACCAAGTATGTAAATTCACGTATTTGTTTATTGAAATCATTTACTACTATATCCAGTAAAACCTTTTTGGTACAAACTATGTAATTATAACTGCAACAACGTTTCTCTCACAAGGAACGTTTGTTAATAATTGTTATTGTTAATTATGTATTTTTGTCCTGTCCAAATAAAATGTATTCCTTTTTTAATTTATCTTTTATAAATTTTAATGCCGCATTTTATTAATCAGCGGGTTAGATCCCCGCACAAGACAAAACATGTATATTTGTCTTGGTCTGGGTGTGTTCTATGTATTATAAATATGTATTTCCATAAAAAAATGTATTTAAGTACATTTATCAGTTGTACTAGACAACTGATAAATGTACTTAAATACATTTTTTTAAGTTCCCACCCATAGTTCAAGTTTTGCGTTTAATTTTATAACTAGTTGACGCAGTGTTTGTCCAGTAATATTTATTTATTAGTTTATTTATTAATGTATTTTTATAACAATGTTGTTCTTACGAATTGCCTGATAACTTTTAACATTTTATCTCGGAAATATTTATAGTTACTGCATAAAAATAATGCAAATAATAAAAACCACAAGGAAGAAGTTGCGGGTCTCTAATAAAAAATATATTGATACAGTACATTCTACTGTTTTATTGATACTTACAGTAAGTATTTGTGATCAATGACACGTACGGATATTGCTCCGAGCTTGATTTGATTTACTGACCGCAAATTGAACTAACTGGTCGATGGCCGAGTAAACACGACACACTACACAATCAATATAATCATATCAATATGTGTTCTGTGGCTCTATACACTAATCATATCAGCGATGAAATATTATTAGTGAAATTAGAACTGAACCTTTTAGAATTATCCTCTTTAGTGCATACCGTCAATATACTCGTAATCCGTCACATGCGGCCTATCTGCTTATTCTGTACCCGTGTTGTCACTTCACTCACTTCACTTTACGGTACTACGTACGACGGAACCAAAAGACTGTACAGAGATGGTTATATGCGTTCAGGCTGAGAAGTTGTTTGTCGCACACAAATCTTCCCATTTACGTCCAAGAAGATTTAACCATACATATGCATATCGTAGGCATATTAATACTCGAAACATAAAATATCGCTCGCGCGCTGCCAGCCTCGCTACCAACGCAGTAACTCCTTCCTTTCTGGTGACCTCACTCACTCGCAGGAACAGAACAACCCTCAAGGGAATTGTGATTTGGCTGCGGTATTCTGTGAAGTGGAGGTACTTTCCTAGTGGGCCAGCCTACAAATACACTGTACCCTACCTCTCTTTTGCCAGAACCTCGTTAGATAATCAGCAGGGTGCACTAAGTGCCGGCGAGGTTGGTTTTAGCTCTCAAGATCGTGGTGAGTTCCTTATACCCCAAAGGATTTTCTGAAGGATTTGTTCGACTGACGTTAAAATGAGTTGTAAAACAACTCATTCGATGCGTATTTAAGGCACATTGTAATATTTTACTGTTTCAATTACAACATGGTATACGTTATACTTGTTTCCCAACTGATAAAGTACCATATAAAAAAAATAAGACGACACGCGCGAGTTCGTTACTTGCAGGTATACTTAGTGGCAGAAATAGAATGGAATGAGTGTAATATTTTATATGCAGACTTCCTTGTGTTGTTTGTTTCTGTTAGTGGATTTCCTGAAAGTTCTCACGGGAACACGTATGGTCTAGTTCGTTGGTAAGATTATAAATTAACTGGCCATACTTTCACGATTGGTGTTCCAAGTTTAGCCCACTAGCACAATAGAGCCGATCGGTTTTTGAGCGGACGTTCTAATAGGAATTTCCTTTGAACCCGTCGGTACAATCGCCATTGTTGATGTTTAGTTACCGCTTGCTGCAAGAGTTGCGAGAAACTATAAAATTTCAGTCCTGAATCAGATGTTACATACTTTTGCAGTTTAGAAATATGTATGTTTATTTATTAAAATCGAATAAATTAAACAAATTAAGAATGTTACTTTGCCAACAATAAGAATTGATATTAAATAATGAATGACATCCTCTCGTGCCGCGGTGTTTGTTACCAAACTCCTCCGAAACGGCTGGACCGATTTTTATGAATTTTGTGTGCATATCGGGTAGGTCTGAGAATCGGCCAACTTCTATTTTTCATACCTCTAAATGAAAAGGGTGTACCCACCCCTAAATATTTTATTTTATTTTATTGAGATTTTTTTAATTTTTTTATGAAGTGGCATTAAAAAATACATGGGCGGTGGTGATTGCTTTCCATCAGGTGACCCACATGCTCGATTGCCCC
Source organism: Hypsopygia costalis (assembly GCA_937001555.2). Classification (NCBI taxonomy): domain Eukaryota; kingdom Metazoa; phylum Arthropoda; class Insecta; order Lepidoptera; family Pyralidae; genus Hypsopygia; species Hypsopygia costalis. The sequence goes on along the minus strand of OW443338.2, from coordinate 19,946,091 downwards.
CCTCTCATATATAAATAAAAAAAAACATCAACCCTAAATTTTCACTCTTTTTCCATCAACCCCTATTTTTTAATATAATTTTAGCCAATTCACAATTCATTCTCGATTCGGTCTGCTTTCAATCTGCGATGGTAGAACAATTACGAGAATTGACCTTCTTACATCATGATTCCCGCATTATGTATTACATAGCACGAAGGAAGGAACTTGTATTATGTAATCTGTGACGAAGGGGTCACATCAACTCCGTTCCGCCAACCCGCAGTTGAGCAGCGTGGTGGAGTATGCTCTAAACCCCTTCGATTGAATGGAGACCCGTATCCCAGCAGTGGGATGATTATGGGTTTATGCTAATGTTAAGTAACTAAGTCAGACAGGTACCTATACAATAAAAACATTCATTAAATCGGCCGAACTGAGTTTCTGATACCCATTTTAACAGACAAACGGACGGGTAGACATACAAGAATCTATAAAATGTAATGCAATTCTACTCGAGGCCACACACGCCCAATACTGTTTATTGAAAAATTCTACTCGAGGCCACACTCGCCCAATACCGTTTATTGAAAAAAAAAATATTTAGTATTCAAACTCGGCTCCCTTTACTGTTACAATGACTTAGCTGGATACAAAGCAATTTTATCTTGTTGTAATATCTTTGATGTGAAGCGGTTACCGTAGCCATGTTAACGCTCGCAACATAAAATATCGCTCGCGCGCCCCCACCTTCTTCGCCGCAATCTCCTTCCTTTCTGGTGACCTCACTCACTCGCAGGAACACAACAAGGGAATTGTTATTTGGCTGCGGTATTCTGTGAGGTGGAGGTACATTCCCCAGTCGGGTAGCTTACAATTACGCTCCCTACCTCTCTTTTTGCCAGAGCTTCGTTTGTCAGTCAGTAGGGTGCACCGCGTACAGGTGAAGTTGGCTTTGGTTCAAAGATGTTGATGAACCATTTACACCTCAAAAACATACTACATCATCATCATCATCAGGTCTAATTTAGTCTCCACTACAGGAGCACGACCCTCTCTCGTCCGTCCCAGACAGAAGGAGTATTTGGTCTACTCTCCCCACGCTGGCCAGACGGGTTGGAGAGCCTGATCGATATTTGATAATGTATTTCCCTTAGTCGCCTTGTACGACATCCACGGGAAGAGACGGAGTGATTCTATTCTAGTCTGCCGGAAACCACACGGCCAAAGCATACTACGATTACTTGAAATTGTCAATATTTCATAAGTTCAACGTCCGCCACCTACAGACGGGGAGTGGACAAACCTAATTCAATTTGTTCATATCACCCCTCCGTTAAAACACTGTAGGCTGTAGTAAAAGGTAACGCGTCGCTTTATTACAAATGTATCATCGAACATAAAGAACTTTTGTAATGGTAGTCTAACACGTAAAGCGTTCTATTCAATGTTGTGACTTTTCTTACATTCATTTTATTTCCAAACGGGCTTTAATAACATATTAAAGCCCGCTTGAATAGAATGAAACACTGCGTTTTATTTACTGAATTGGATGTCGGTAATCGTGTTTGACTTAAAACTGCCATACATTAACCAACATGTTAGCCGTGTTGGTCATGTTGTCTAACAATTTAGCTGTCTATGGACGTGTTGTCAGTTCACAGCTAAAATGGAAGCTCTAGGAACTCAGCCCATAGAGCTCTATTAAATTCGTAAGACAAACATAATATAGGAAATTAGGAACAGTGTAAACCCGGGAAATCTAGTTGTGACTTCTGTCGATAAAAAAATCACGAATTACTTTAACACTTTGCAGTAATTTGATAGTACTATGACCTAAAACAATATATGTAAACTAATAGACATACATAACCTTAAGTTCGATTTCCAGAATCGATTCAAATTGTCTTCAGCTTATCCGTTAGGATCCCTGATATAGATCAACTAAAGACCTTGTGTCTGCCTGCAATACCTTTCTAGTTGTTGTTGCTAACTCTCAAAAAGCCAATAAGTGAACTAAAATCTAGTTAATACTTTCCTTCTTTTTTTAATTATTTGAATGTTCTATGCAAGTGCGGGGTTTACAATTCACTTACAAGTTGGTGGTTACTGCAAAAGTTACTCCTGTCTTGTCACCTGCTTTGCTTCCTACCTAGTGCTAGGAAAGACGTCTATTCTGGCTGTCCTCGTTAGATGACAGACGAAATTTAATTAATTTCGGGTAACTTCAAATTCCAAGACATCAAGAACAGTGCTTTCGCTCTAAACTCTATTACAACAAAACCAGTATTCTCGCGCTGATGATATTTCTTTTGTTTACATACACATACATGTCTCACAGTGGAAGAAAATATTGATAGAAATAATTTGCGTGAAAACAAAACTAACGTGTGTGTTTGTTTTTATTGTAAAAACAAACATTACTGAAATAAATTTTCTTTAAGTCATCCATTATTCCACATTACTGTTGGTTTATGAAACATTCGCTTATCCCTTGGCACACATTGCGCGGCCTTCAGTCCATTTGTTTGATCTACAAACATGAAAACATTTGGCAAAGCTTTCGGATGACTCTTGTTTATAAAATTATTCAATCACTTGTCACTACGGGTAAGTCTAAAAAATTTTAATTTAACGCAAAAAAATTTTTTCGAGCTTTACAAATTGATTTGTCAAAACAACAGGTTTATCCTGAAGGGACTCATTTCTTCTTTTTACGTTGAAGCATTACGTACGCGAAAATTTCTGAAATTGAATCACATCTAAACACAGACAGATAAAAAATTAAGATGGTTTTTTTCGTTTTGAAAGGGAATTGTTATTTGGCTGCGGTATTCTGTGAGGTGGAGGTACATTCCCCAGTCGGGTAGCTTACAATTACGCTCCCTACCTCTCTTTTCGCCAGGCCTTCGTTTGTCAGGTAGCAGGGTGCACCGCGTGCAGGTGAAGTTGGCTTTGGTTCAAAGATGATGATGAACCACTTACAAAAACAAAACCAAAAACACAACAAAAGAACCAAAAACACCGTTTTATTATTGAACCTGTTATATATTTTATCTTCATCTTTCTTCGTAATGCAGTGAAGTTAATATTGTAATTTCATTGAAATCCTAAATGTACGTTTTGTTTTTACACAATACCAACCATTTTTTTTAACTATGAACCATTTTTTCATTTTGTTATTTAAAGACGTCACAATAATATAACTATAGGTGAAAGAATTACTTCGATAGCATAAAAACTTCTCGAGATATGATAACTTGAAGATCACAATTTTGAACTATCCCGGAAACGTTCCATTCCAAAGGCTACCGTGTTATGACATCACACCACGCTATGTTCTATGAACTTCTATGCATTAAATCAGAAATTTGTACGACAGCTATGTTAAATATTGCGTTTATGTAGCTAGTGCCGTAACAAAAGTTACGGCACTAGCTACATAAACATAAAGTTTATATTTATTTTTAATAATTTCATACTTTTAAAATGGACTTTCCCACCAAACTTTGCTCGGCCATAAAACACGTCGAACATAAGTTATTAAAGTTAGTTAGTTAGTTAGTTTTATGTATTTTACGTTACTGATATAGAGTTATTATAATTTTAGTACATTGGTCACATGCCTATTAGGTATAAGTATTTACTAGAGTTTTGGAATTCATCGGAATTCATTTTCCTTGCATTTGCATTGCATAAGCCAATAGCAATATATTACAGTTAATTATAAAAAAAAACCGACGGGAGCAAAGATATGACATAGTACCTACATGTAATTGCGGTATTTGCGCTACGTAAAATAATATAGTTTAAGCCAGTTCGACATTTTGACTTTTATTAATGAACTGGTTTCATATTTAAATTTATTACTTAATTCGTTTTTGTGTCGTATCTTGAATACTTTGGTTTTTATTATACATACCATTGAATGTTGGCTGGTAGAGATCTCTTATAGAGATAAGCCCGCCTTTGTACATGGTCTTGAAATTCTATTGTGATATTGTGTATGATATTTTATTTATGTACAATAAAAATACTACAAACAAACCATACTCTATGGGTTAGATGGAAAACAAATTCCGGACACCCATTTTGGCGCCAATCTGCATTTTTTTTTTAGAAGAATAAAGTCTGTGTATATACACAGATACAGATCAAATACATAACCTTCTGAGCTTCGCCACAGTCGGGTAAAAAGGTACAGTCGTACAAAAAAAATATTTCCAAAAAGTTTATCCGGGTAAGTTCGCGAACGAAACTCGTGTAACTAAATCTGTTAGAGATTTATATTCCGTGTTCCAAATTACATTCCATTGTGACCGGTCGCTCAGTACTCTACAATCTGAATATAAAGTGGATGAAATTGGTTGCAGCCGTCGTCCGTGCAACACTTGTGGAAACAATCGATTTGAGTTCACATTCACGTATCGCGCCATTGTAAATAATAATGAATTTTATCGGCGATTGACGGTGACTGCAAACAGAATTCAATAAATATACCTAACATAACATATACCTAACATAATTCAATAAATACAATCTATGTACCTAGATAACTTGTTATTGCAGAATATTGTCTGAATTTAGTTAATTTATTACTATAAATATTTTATCTTTCCATCAGACAGTCCGTATATTTGTTTGCCACCTAAGTGGTATATAAAAAAAGATATAATAGTTAATGTTAAAAACAGTATTGTACTGTTTTTATACTTCAATCACAGTATAAGTAATAGTACTAACGTACAGTATGGACACTCTCTGCCGCTCTCACTAGTCGACCTCACCTCCCCTATGGAACCGATTTGGAACCGTTCGCAAGGAATGCCACAACGTACGAATTGACGTCGCTTGTATTTTATTCTCCATTCAGTTTAAAATAATGTGCGAATATGTAAAAGATGAGAGTTATTTGTGCAGTGGATGGATGTCTCAACACATGGAAAGTAAAAAAAAACAATTTGGATGGATAGATGGATGGACGGACGGACGGACGGACGGATTGATGGATGGATGGTTGGATGGATTGATGGATGGATGGATGGATGGATGGATGGATGGATTGATGGATGGATGGATGGATGGATGGATGGATGGATAGATGGATGGGTGGATGGATGGATGGATGGATGGGTGGATGGGTGGATGGATGGATGGATGGATGGGTGGGTGGGTGGATGGGTGGATGGATGGATGGATGGGTGGATGGATGGATGGATGGGTGGGTGGGTGGATGGATGGATGAATGGATGAATGGATGGATGGGTGGATGGATGGATGGATGGATGGATGGATGGATGGGTGGATGGATGGGTGGATGGGTGGATGAATGGACGGATGGATGGATGGATTGATGGTTGGATGGATGGATGGATGGATGGATGGATGGGTGGATGGATGGGTGGATGGGTGGATGGGTGGATGGATGGGTGGGTGGGTGGGTGGATGGTTGGATGATTGGATGGATGGATGGATGGATGGGTGGATGGATGGATGGATGGATGGATGGATGGATGGATGAATGGATGGATGGATGGGTGGATGGGTGGATGAATGGATGGATGGATGGATGGATGGATAGATGAATGGATATGGATGGATGAACGAGCAAACGAGCATTAGTTGATAAAAAATGCTATGCAATAGCTTTACCGCGGCAGTCCCCGAGTGTCACACGTTTTTTTTTTCTTCACTACGCCCACCTGATGTGAAGCGGTTACCGTAACCATATTAACGCTCGCAACATTAAATATCGCTCGCGCGCTGCCATCCCCGCTGCCAACGCAGCAACTCCATCCTCTCTGGTGACCTCACTCACTCGCAGGAACACGACAACCCTCAAGGAAATTGTTATTTGTCATTGTTCGTCAGTCGGGCTGCTTAAAAAATACGGTATGTCCTACCTCTTATTTCGTCAGAGCTTCGTCTGTCAGTCAGCAGGGTGTACCCCGTGCAGGTGAGATTGACTTTGGTTCAAAGATGTTGATGAACCACTTACACCCCCTTACATGTCCGACTAATAATTGAATAATGTCAGCCCTAGAGAACGTCACTCAAACATAGGCACGTGTACAGACGTCATTTGGTTACTACATGCAAAAGCGCCATTTTTGTATGGAGTGGCCGGGGTTTGCTTCAATACTGTTTACTGTTCTATTTAAAAATAGTTTATAAAACTATTGTTATCATCAATCCCTGGTATCCAGAGATAAAACACGTTTATAAAATGTTCACGTTGCAATGCAGTAATCGAATCTATAAATATGAAATTAGAAATGAATATGTTTTTAAAAATATGTCTTAAAAATAAAATTAAAAATACACTTAATTTTTTTCATAATACTGTTCCCTTTGCTCCATCGACCTTATTATACTGTATGTAAAAAAAAATATTGTAAAAAAAAAGTTGGCAACCCTAGGTATAGTACAAAGTCGAGGGCGAAAGTTAGTATAATACTAACTTTCGCCCTCGACTTTGTACTATACCTATACTAACTTTCGCCCTCGACTTTGTACTATACTTAGGGTTGCCAACTTTTTTTTTTTTTGCTTTATTTTCGAAGTTAAATAAATAAATTACAACTTTATTGTGACAGAAATTATGACAGAACACATGTTATTGTCATTTAATGTTTGTTTGCCTTGGCCTGGGTGTTTTTTATGTATTAAATGCATATATTTACAAAAATAATGTATTTTAATCACATTTATCAGTTATGTATCTCGTACCCATAGTACAAGCTTTGTTTAGTTTGGTACTAGGTCGTCGTCGTCAAGTCAACCCTTACTCATCCCACTGCTCGGATACGGGTGTCCCCTGAATTAAAGGGTTTTAGCTCTCGTTTAGAGCATAATCCACCACGCTGCTCAACTGCGGGTTGGCGGAGGTCAGTGTTTTCAAGCCGCCTAAAGACCACTAACTTGGCTTAACGACTGTCATCTAATGGCAACAGCCGGGACAGACAGCTTAACGTGCCCTTCGAAACACGGAAGAGCTCGAAATAATATAAACCCACCCATGGACGGGCTACGGTTGACGTTGCTTAACTTGCGTGTTCGATTAGGCTGACACGCGCAACGACGTCATCGAGCTCCCTTTGACTTTTTGGACTAGGTGGCGGTGTGATTTTATCCAAGAATATTTATAGAAGATGTTTCTCATGACATTCTCATACATACAGTATTATGCCACGCAGGTAAACCCAGAATTGATCGCTAGTATTGTTTAAGATTATGACGGCTAAACAATGATGTACACAATCGCGTGATGTCGGTTTGCGTGATTGTTTTGTGATAAAGTTTCTAGCTCTGCTGCCTCTGCTGATCCAGTAACGTTTCTCTAATGAGCAATCGAGTAATCAGGTACATCCGAGCGTGTGATGTGATCGTTCGTGACGTTAATCATTCGCATCGGATCACACTCGTTCATTACGTCTACTTGAGCGACGGATTTAATATCGATGCTCACTTTCCCTCTTTTCTTCAATATTTGTTGTACCGCATAAAGAGAGTATAACTGTTTTTGTTGATTTCCCAGTGTAAATCGGTGTAAGCCAAATTTAAATTAGACAGATACTTCTAGTCCAAACTCCATTCACAAGGTCCATGCAAGAAATTCTAACCAAAAAATCTAGGTTTACGTGGTACAACCTGTAGAAACTTGAATATTACTAACTACTTTACTACTAACTAGTTTAAGTATTTAGGTATAATTACATAGCCATTATTTATACATTGTGCTAAATACAACTGCCGCGCGAAACTCCGGTCTCCTGTGGTTGACTGGAAGAGATCCCTGATGGGATAAGTCCGCCATTGTACTAGTGGTTAATATTACTGTAATAGTATAATAAATATTCTATAAAAAACCAACAAACAAACTATTGATTACATTTTATTAGATGAAATATAGTTTATTTAAAATAATTTTATTCTAAGATTCGGTAGGTTAGTCAAAATCAAATTGAGGTGTCCAATGAAGAAAAACTGTATCTTCTATACGTATAATATAACAAATCGCTGCACATGGAATGGTAATAAAAAAAATGGAGTGTAGCTGTCATGGACACGGCCGTGTGTGATAATTTTACTTTGCATATAACGTATTCACATATACAACGTGAATACCTTATATGCAAAGTAAAATTATCTCAAAATGGCTGCGCTTCCCCCTCCCCCGCATACGATGTTCCATAGTCCTTACTTAGCATAATAAATTCTTTGATCCTTCAGATGAAGGATCAAGTTGCAGTGGTGTGATTGAATTTTGAATGGAGATAATAGATATGTATCTGCAACACCAAACTGTATAACCCGATTTTGTTATCATTCGTTTTTAGGGTTCCGTACTTAAAAAGGTAAAACGGAACCCTTATAAGATCACTTTGTTGTCCGTCTGTCTGTCGGTCTGTCTGTCAAGACCCTCTAACTCGAGAATGCGTGGAGGTATCAAGCTGAAATTTAAACTGTATACTCAGGTCAGCGGTCCCATGAAGATGTAAAAAAATCAAACTGCTAAAAGATACGGCCCTTTATTCAGCAAAAAATTGGTTGCCTGTAAAGTCGGTATACGGGCGAAAGTTTTACGTGACAACGACTTTGAGTGGTAAAATGTTTTCGAGTGGAAGGGACGCATGCCTTTCACTTTTTATGTCTGTCTCTCTCGCTCTTAGAAGGGACGCGTGCCTCTCACTCGCTCTCATTGTGAGCGCATAACGTGAGCGCGTTTCTTGAAGTGTCACCCGGCTAACCAATTTATAAGACGTTGTCACGTCAAAAAACGCATATTTCGACACATTCTCAAGGGAATCAAAACCCATAGGGTACTTCGAGTTGACCTAGAACTATGAAATTTGGCAAGTAACATCGTTATAGACTACAAGTACAGGAATAAATCTCAAAACTATACATTTGTAATTAAATCTTAAAAAATAGGGGGTTAGATTTCTGAACTATTTATAATGATTCTACGTACGGAACCCTCGGTGGGCGAGTCCGACTCGCACTTGTCCGGTTTTTTTTAATTGCCTTCTTATGGAAGCAATTTTAAAGACGCATTCACGTCAAAAATGTTTATTTCTTTCGAATTCATGTCTATGTGTTTGTTATGTTGTATTTTTTGCTGTATATTGGTAATACTTTGGCCAACTTTCTAATGAATTTCAATAGAACCACGAGATCAGCTTGACCGTTCGTTCTGCCCTTCAATAATGTACGTTCCATGAAAAACATTTCAAAATTTGCTCAATACGTTAGCTTTAAAAACATATTACGTAAACAGTAAAAGAAATTGCTTTTTATATTCACCTATAAAATCATACACACGTGTTGGTAAGAACTCGCCAGATGTAAGGTTTCCCGGAACTGGACGGCGAATTAGATCGTTCTAGTTGAAGATAAACCTGCGGCCGACATGCTCGGGCAGTGAATGTGGCTGTGACGGCTAATACTCGTATCGATACGCGGTTCGGTTATTGCGTCCTACATTACGTTCGTGATCGTGCTGCATTCCTTGCCAACGCAACTGAACGGAACACAAACGGAAGGTCGCGCCGCACCTCCTCAAATCCATTACAAACCCATTATCGATATTTCTATGTCACGTCTTTCAAATTAATATGTCCATCGAAGTGATAGTATGTCGAAATATTGTTTTTATCGCATTATATTCTAAAAGAGCTTGTTTGTTGTACGTTAACAGGAAATAAAATAGCGTTTTATTCCCTAGTGGCTAAAAGTATTTGTGAATTAGGAATGTGGATATTGTTAGTAAAAGTTCCAATCACCACATAGATTAATCACGAACATTGTATAAACAAGACGTTTTAGGAAGTTGTCGTTTTCAGCCTGAGGGGTTATATAGAATCCTTCGCGCTCTCGCCTTTTAAAATAGTTCTTTGCCTTCCTTATTAAACAATCTATTATTTATAGACTATTTAATATACAATTTTAAAAACAATATCTTTGTGAATTGTTGTATTTCTGCGTGTACGTGTAAGTCCACCAGACGGTGTTAGATCACAAGCAAGCGTCTATTCCATAGGGTAGGACAGTGTTAATTGAGAACTATTAGGTTACGATAGCCACTTTACATCAGGGTCCTATGTTTGATTCGCACCCGGGCTAATAAAAAAAAACATTATATGCTATCACTTGGTCTAAGTTCATTTGTATTTATATTAATTAAGATAACAATATATTTGAGCTAAGAAAAGCTTCTTGACTGTAACATTACTAGAATTCAATTATTAGGTCTATAATATAGTCAAACACTCAATACTGCAAGACAATTTAAAAAAAGCTAACATAGTTATTTCTTTGTTTCCAGGCCAGTCTTCGCCAGTTGGACCTGTCCCTCCTGTCCGAGCTGTGGACGCTGAGCGAGGCCATGGCGTCTTGGAGGCGGCAGCTGGAGCGGGCGCCGCGGCTGCGACCCGCGCCGCCGCCGCCGCCGCCGCCACACTATCTCAGAACTTAAATTAACTATATGTCTCAATTAAGTAATACTTTTCACTTATCGTCCGCCTTGTCTCGTTAATTTATCGGCCATAAAATCTAGAATATGTTGTCGTTTGCTGAAACTAAACTTAATATATACTGCTGTTCTGTAGTCAAGTTTGTAAAGATGTGATCTGTAGCCATTTTAAAATCTTATCACAGTATGAATCAGAAGCTAATAGGATAAAGTAGAGCACTCTCATTATTTAACTGGAAACCTGCTTCTCCGCTTCTCTAGATATAAAGAAAGAAAAACTAAAATCATGATCATTTGAAGTCGAGTGTGACCTTCACTTTTTTGACTATGGAAATAAAAAAATACGGGAATAAAAGCTGTACCCACTTTGCAGAAGTCTGGAACCACAATATCGCTGAATGGTTGAGTTTTTGTATTCTTGAGAGTGAAGGAGGTTGCCAGTAAGTTGACTTGTTAGCAGCAAGATTGGCTATGCCCGAGCGATACTCCTTGTATTGCAAACGTCTAATAAACTATGGTAAGCTTTGATACAAAGCTGGACCTATGCTTTTCTTCGATGTAATATAAAAAAATAATGAGACTAAATCGATTGAGGAGGTTTTAAAATATCTATAATATTAAATATATATACGTAGGTCCCAACTGCTTACCGTACCGTTGCACGTGCCTATGAAAATCAAAATACTTACTCATTTTTGCATGAACAATTAAGTATTAAATATTACATAAACAGAATTCTGGCCAATAATAGAGAAATATTGTAACAATATAACAATCATATCTACAATACGAATATCGACTAGTACCGATGAGAGTAAGCAGGTTATGAACGAGATGTGTTTTCATAGAGAAGTACTTTTAAACCCGAGAATATTAATCGTTAAACCATATTCTGTAAAGACCAAATAAGCTTAAGTCGAACGAATGAAAATTTGCGACCTTATTAAATTCCAGTAGGAAACGCCCGAAGTTTCAGCCTACAAACTTATAAGCTAAAAATCGGGGCGATATTTTTATTTGTTAGAACCATTTGCGAAAGATTCTAAAGGTGAAGACACATTTATCCGAGCCGAACGCGGCAAACGAGCCGAATTTTAGAATTCGTTATATGAAATCTTTTGAAATCGTCCGAATCTGAAGGAAAAATCTTACAAGAATTCTTTTCAAATAAAATTATTTATGCTTATACTTATATAATTTAATGCTTACGGGAAATGTTAAAAAAAATGTTATAGTTAAGGGGGTTTTCATTAGAAGTTAGGGAAAATCCAAATTAGAGTGTGGCAGTCCATCACAATTAACACACTACATTGCAACAGGTGTAAAGGAACTGGAAACGATTCTTTTCGCGGTCGGTTATTTCGGCTAGGACGATTCTTTCGGCGCCGATAGGTGTGCGAGATCTCGCTGACTTCAATTCGTTCGGCGCAATCGGTTCGGATAAATGTGCGTCCACCATAGCTTATAGAGCTATGGATAGTTAAAACAGTCTCTACATGGTAACCATTCTTATGCTAAAAGTCAGTGTTACAGCAACTAAAATTTAGGTCCGTTTGTACTGTTCTCTTGTTATGTCACAATTTATTCGTATTTTTTTTTAAAGAAGGAAATTTCAAACCGCCTTTAATTCATATTCATTGTAACAAGAATAACAACTTCCATGTAAAAAACGTTTTCAAAATAAAGTTTATTCGTCGGTTTTGGAACAATTTTATAAAACTTATTTAAATAAGCTACCATACCTGTTCTGGGGCCCTACCGCCGAAGCTGAAGCCGATTATCTATACTAATATTATAAAGCTGAAGAGTTTGTTTGTTTGTTTGTTTGTTTGTTTGTTTGAACGCGCTAATCTCAGGAACTACTGGTTCGAATTGAAAAATTCTTTTTGTGTTAGGTAGCCTATATTTAAAGGAAGGCTATAGGCTATATAGCATCACGCTACGACTCATAGGAGCGGAGCACCAGTGAAAAATAGGAAAAAAATATTCCTTTTGAGGGCTTACGTCGCGTGCGCTGCGTAAACGGTTGAAGTTACGCAAAAATCACGTATGACGGAATTGTTCCTCTTTAAAAGTTCTAAAAAAAAGTCTGCGACAGCATATGTCTATCTTTTAAGATTAACTCACTATAACCTTTTTTTACCTACTTTCTCCTATTGATTACCATGTAAAACCGTTATAGTGTGTCAATCTTAAAAGATAGACATATACTGTCGCGGACTTTTTTTTAGAACTTTTAAAGAGGAACAATTCCGTCATACATGATTAATGCGTAACTTCAACCGTTTACGCAGCGCACGCGAAATAAGCCCTCAAAAGGAATATTTTTTTCCTATTTTTCACCGGTGCTCCGCTCCTATTGGTCGTAGCGTGATGTTATATAGCCTATAGCCTTCCTTGAAATATAGGCTAAGTATCTAACACTAAAATATTTTTTCAAGAGTAGTTCCTGAGATTAGCGCGTTCAACCAAACACACTCTTCAGCTTTATAATATTAGTATAGAATTAGATAGTATAGATTAATTTTATATATAAAACTAGCTGTTACCCGCGGCTTCGCCCGCGTGGTCCAGGGAAGCCTGCTGCCATTGATTTGTGTATATTTTTCTTTTGTTGTATTTATTTTTACTTCGTGAGATAAAAAGTAGTACCAGTATGTACAAATTTTAATGATGATTGGCTGCATAGTTAAGGCATGAAGAAATAACAAACAAACGAATTTACTTTAACACTTATAATATTTGTATGGATGGCACGCCCACACTCAAGAGAAAATAATTGTTCACCACATAAATGTTTGCCCTCTTTATTTTTCCTTCGAATTAAATATTTTTCCTGGATAAAAAGAAACCTATGTCACTCTCCAGACCGGAAACTATCCTCTGTTAAAACATCACATCAGTACTTACGTTCCTTTCGACGTGATAGAAGGACAAATGATTACAAAGTTTATTTTTTCCCATGGGATTAAATTGTTTTTCCTGGATAAAAGTAGCTTATGTCACTCTCTACATTACCCTATTAAAAATTCATGTCTGTACTTAGGTTTCTTTTGACGTGAAAGAAGGACAAATGAACTTTATTTTTTATAACGTACGTTTACGGTATGGAGAGCGGCATCACGAAGTAAAAAAAAAATACAACAAAAGAAAAATAGGTACAAAGTTTAATGATGATCGGCTACATAGAGCGTTAAGAAATAACAAACAAACGAATTTACTTACTTTAACAGTTATAGTATTAATATGGATCAAGACAAAAAAATTGCTCACCACGTAAATGATTGCCCTCTGCGGGGATCGATTTTTTTTCCGTGGGAATAAAATGTTTTTTCCTGGATAAAAAGTAGCCTATGTTACTATCCAGATCGAAAACTATCCCCTGTTAAAAAAATCATATCGGTACTTACGTTCCTTTCGACATGATAGAATGCCAAATGATTATAAAGTTTATTTTTTCCCATGGGATTAAGATGTTTTTGCGGGATAAAAGGTAGCCTATGTCACTTTCCAAACAGTAAACTATCCCCATTTTAAAAAGTCATGTCCGTACTCTACTACGTAACTATCCCGTTAAAAAAAAATCATGTCGGTACTTAGGTTCCTTTCGACTTAAAAGAAGGGCAAATGATTACAAAGTATGTATTTTCCCGTAGAAATAAGATGTTTTTCCTGGATAAAAAGTAGCCTATGCCACTCTCCATGCCGTAAACGTACGTTATTAAAAAATAAAGTTCATTTGTCCTTCTTTCACGTCAAAAGAAACCTAAGTACAGACATGAATTTTTAATAGGGTAATCTAGAGAGTGACATAAGCTACTTTTTATCCCGGAAAAACAATTTAATCCCAGGGGAAAAAATAAACTTTGTAATCATTTGTCCTTCTATCACGTCGAAAGGAACGTAAGTACTGACGTGATGTTTTAACAGGGGATAGTTTCCGGTCTGGAGAGTGACATAGGTTACTTTTTATCCAGGAAAAATATTTTTAATTTTTGTTAAAGTAAATTCGTTTGTTTGTTATTTCTTCATGCCTTAACTATGCAGCCAATCATCATTAAAATTTGTACATACTGGTACTACTTTTTACCCCACGAAGTAAAAAAAATACAACAAAAGAAAAATATGCACAAATCAATGGCAGCAGGCTTCCCTGGACCACGCGGGCGAAGCCGCGGGTAACAGCTAGTCATCTAATATTTTGATTCGAAATAATATAGGTCTTACGTTTAAGTTATTGTCAAACACCTTCAGTTTAGTCGGTAGAGCTCCAGGGTTGCTACCAGCTAAGCTAAACACAAGTACCATAAATCTAAGCTGAAGTTTGATTTTCGTAACGAAAAAATCCAATGGGATCGGCTTCAGCTTAGCCGACAGCGCCCCTGATTTCTTATGGACATTATGAGACCTACAAAAGTAGTTGCTACGGCTGCCGTGAACAAAAGCCTGCCGACTTGTATATATCGACCACTGCTAACGGCTAATCTCATTATGTACAGAAAAATGTTATTGTCACAGTGAAGCTGTCGCCACTTTTGCTTTAATTGGAGGATGGCAAAACTGCATAAACATTCGAAGACGCACACTTTATTGTAGTAGCAGTTCAATTTCTTTTATTGAATTATCTAACACGTAACTCCTTCAGATTCAACGAACGTTTTATGTGCTAATTCGTTGCTAATTTAGTGTAGCGATCTTCTAAAATGAAGGTTTAGTTTGTGAGAAATAATTTCAATATATTAATAGTAAAATAATAAAATTGCTAAATCCTATATATATATGTACATTGATAGTAAACAATTGTTTTCGATTTTACGTATATAGCTAGATGCGGACTATATGATTTTTTTGTAGTTTTGATAATAAAATAAATGGCTGATTTTTAGTTAATGACAACTTTACTTCATTGCTTAGATTGTCGAAGGCTCGAAACATAATAATTATGATGTTTTATGTTGTAGAATTTCATGTTCTCCTACCTATTCACTAACTTAAAGATAATGAAGTAGATCTATAGAGCCAAACCCAGCCTCACCTGCACGTGGTGATTTTTCTCTGGCAAAATAGAGATCGCGTACAGCGTCTTTATACACTGCAAGACTAGGGAAGTACCTACACCTCACAGAATACCGCAGCCAAATAACAATTCCCTTTAGGGTTATTGTGTTCCTGCGAGTAAGTGAGGTCACCAGAAAGTAAGGAAAGAGTTGCTATGTTGGGAGCGAGGATAGCGGCGCCCGAATGACATTTCATGTTGCGAGCGTTAATATAGTTACGGTAACCGTTTCACATCAAGCGGCCAGTATATTTAAAACAAGGTATTTTCAAAACAAAAATTTTTGTTTTTTTGTTTTGAAAATTCACGTCAAATTATGTCAATTAGTGAACAAAATCAAAGGTTTTACGACTAGAACGTGACATCAACAACTCGAAATTATAATATTACGATCAAACAATGTAACGTTAAATTTCGGTTATGTTAATATTTTATTAATAAAAACAGTCTTGGTGCGGACTGCTCTTAGCGCCATCTACATGTCTGAGAATTTAATATCTGCTCTCAAGATATCTACACTAGCAATTATATTTTTTCTTGAATTCAGTATTGAAACTATTTATGTACATTATTTAAAAACATGGGCACATACTCGTATGTGCATTCTGGCAGATATAACAGCACAACAAGCCTTAATAAGCATTTGTGACTTTTGAGCGAGTAAAACAGTGTGTTATATATATGTGTATATCGTGTGAATTGTAAAAAAACGAAACTAAAAAATAGTATTAGTCATTTTTTAAATAAAAAATAAAATTACCATGTATTTTATTTCAAACTAGCTGACCTGACAGACGTTCTCCTGTCTAAACCTTACCCAGTATACCCAGAATATCCCACCAAAGTTTCATTGCAATCGGATGAGCGGTAAACGAATGCATGAAGGACATAGTTACAGACAAACATTCATTTATATATATAGATTTAAGAAAATATCTATTTATGCTCTTGCGCCAGGGACTACCACCTATCCTGATACAGCGTGCGAATTTTCAACCTTAGTTGGCCTTGGCGAACGTGTGCCTTATTTCGGCACTGCCCAGGTCGTGTGCCTTATTTCGGCACTGCCCATGTCTCAGATCTTGATTTTAACTAGACAAAAATTTAGTCGTTATTTTGTCGAAATTTGTCGCCCAAAGCAAAAAAATTGTCGGTCTCCCGTTAAAGAGTTATAAGATTTTTTTTGTGGCAGTGCCGAAATAAGCTCACAGCCCACTCGGTATCTATTAAACTACAAAACATAGCGAAGATATGATTTTCCCCAGAATTAGTCGTCAATTTGTCGAATTCAGACACCAAGTATCAGAATTAGTCGACCTCCCGTTAAAAAGTTATAAGTACTTCTTTGTGGCAGTGCCGAAATAAGCGTTATTTCGGCACTGCCCAAAAAAACTACACCACCTAGCGAAAATCTGATTTCACCCAAATGTTGCCTTGAATTTGTCGGATATAAAACACAATTGGTCGATGCGTAATTAAAAAGTTACACGCATTTTAATAATTCACGTTGTAGTCAGAGAGCCTAACGTAGGCAGAGTAGAATAACACCACCCCATTCACATATGGAATATTTATTTATTATTATTACAAGGTGGCAAAGTAGAAGTTCGGAATAAGCATGTCGAAATGTCTAGAATCAGCAATTTCAAAAGCGAGGTAGGGCATAGCATATGTTTTAAGCGGCCCGGCTGGTGAAGTGGCTCCTCACAGTATACCGCATCCAAATGTCAACTCCCTTGAGGGTTGTCATCCTGCGAGTGAGTGAAGTTGCTTTCCACCATGTGACCCACATGCTCGTTTGCCCCTCATATAAAAAAAAACAGGTCCCCGCTTTCCTGGTAACCTTTTTCTTGAGCACCAATCAGGGGCGCCGACTCCGTGGGTGCTCGGGGGCTCGAGCACCCATGAGAAATAAACAGTGGGTGCTGAGCACCCCTGAGAATAGACATTAAGAAACAGGGGCCCTACCGCCGAAGCTGAAGCTTCGGTAATCAACCAGTGAATATTTTCATTCTCTTACGTTTTAGAAAAATAGATCTTACGTTTTAATCATTGACAAACATCTTCAGCTTACTCGGTAGAGCTCCAAAATTTCTACTGGCTAAGCTAAACACAGATACACCATAAATCGAAGGTGAAGTTTGATATTCTCAATCAAAAAATCCGATGGTAATCGCCTTCAGCTTCGGCGGTATAGCCCCTGATCAGTAATCGCCTTTTAGGGATGGGCGTTTTTTCATCACCCGACGACGCGTTTAGCGCAGTGGTTTAGAGCCCCGGTTAAGACTCAAGGGTCGCGGGTTCGATTCCCGCAGTAACACAAATGTTTGTTGAGGAAACAGATATTTGTGTTGGGTCTGGGTGTTTGTGGGTCTCACACTTCCGTCACTTTTTCGAGTCATTTAATGAGCATGAGCACCCATGAGGTTTTCTAAAAGCCGGCGCCCCTGGCACCAATTGATTGCTGGACTATTAATAAAAACCTCACTCCGAATTTATGTAAGTATATTTGGTAGGTATGACAACAGGTCGTAAAGTATAAGTCATACCGTTAGGTGTAGTAGTGTGTCCCTATCCAGAAATAACTTATATGGGATGTAAGTGGCTATGTGGAGCCAAAACCAACCTTACCTGCACGTGGTGCACCCTCCCGGCTAGCGAAAGAGGCTCTGGCGAAAGAAGGGAAATACCTCCACCTCACAGAATACCACAGCATGCGAGTGAGTGCGAGAAAGGAGGAGTTGCTGTGCTGGCAGCGGAGATGACAGCCTGCAAGCAACATTTCATGTTGCGAGCGTTAATATGGCTACGGTACGCACTTACCTCACCAAGTTCGTGCCAAACAGTCCCGACCGTATGCTTGTCTTCCACCCGACGTAGTATAAAAAAAAAAAAAAAAAAGATGAAGTATACCTAAACATGCGATGTAAGCGTCCGAACGCTTAACTTAGTATTAATTTCCCACAGACATAGGATTTCTCGTAACGCAGGATTTCAATCAGTTACATACGTTATAAATCATGATAAACTGATTTTTTATTCTTTAATCTACTTTACGTATGTTTTTATGATACAATTCTTTACCAATAAAATCAACCAATTACAACACGAGATTATTAGTAGTATACTCATGCCTAGCGTTTGTAAGTTTGGCACACTTGATGCCATACAAATCCAATTGCATACCATTTCCATTTGATTCATTTATGTGGACCAAATACAGCAGTCTATGCAAATGCAATGCAACTCTTATAAGGTTTGTATCCAGGGCTATAAAACTATTATTAAAAAAATCAGTAGGGATGCGAAGCTCAACAGATATTATCCACATCCTCCACATCTTCTATGTATTTATGTATGTATGTTCCGTATAGACTCCGAAACGGCTGGACCGATTTCAACGAAATTTTCAGCCAATCATTAGATCGACCCAGGGACTACGCGGGTCTTATAAAATCTTGCACCCCTGGACTACGCGGGCGAAGCGTAACAGGTAGTTGATTTATAAAAACCAAATTACATTGCATTTGCTGTGTTTTGTTAAATTTGTAGGTTTTATATAATATGAAAACATTTTCAGTCAAAATTTAGTATTGCCATGTCTAATTTTGAATGATAATTTTCACAGTTCACTGCCTACGGTATCCCGGTATATACGGTCGGTAGGGATGATGATTTATAATCATTAATGAATCTATTCGATTATGGTAATTATTCTCATAGAATTTGACATAGATAGTTGCATGCTTATGCTGTATGGATTATAAAATAAAACAAAATATTGTTTTTTTTTTTTGCTTTGGACTAAAAGTCAATTTATAAATAAAACATTATTTTACTCTAATAAATTTCTGATACGAGTCTGTCAATATTTTGAACCCCCCCCCCCCCCCCCCCCGGGCCATCGGCTGGACCTTCCATTTGATTTCATTTTCCGTAGACATATCTTTAAACATCGATATATTTGGGTGTCGATTTATCGATATACAATTTGTTAGCAAAACCCTTCCAAAACCGATATTTATATCGTTGCATCCCTACACTACTCTTCCAGACCTGAACTCAACTGAAATGTCAATGTCAAACAGACGTTACTATGTTTTTTTTGTTTGTTTGACAATTTTGTGTCTGTTGTGTCTTCATGTAATGTTCTTTCGATGTGAATAATAAACCTCATTAGCTATGTAGATTATTTCTTCAAACATCATAAAAGTATAGATCCCTGAGTTTTAAACGCATTCGCACTAAGAAACTGTACATATAGAGTAATTTCAACCGATGTCAGAAACCTCCTTGCAGGCAAGTGCTAAGGAAGAGCAACCGCCATCCAAAATACCTGAAGCTGTTAGAGTGAGTATAAAAATAATTTACAAAAAATTCACGAATTCAGTAATTACTTACCATTCGATCAATAATAGCTAGTATAAATGGTCCTAGCCTGCTTTCGACAAATACAGATTCGAATTGTACATTGTTCAGTAGCCTATGTCAATCATGCATTAGGGCTCATTTCAATACTTAAACGTCACATTTATACTACTAGCAGCCAATGCCCGACTTTGTTTGGGATGATTGGTGGGATTTTTGAACACAAACTCACAAAAATCACACTATAACCTCTTGAACATCTTGAACATGGGTAGAGTAGCATTACATTGACTATTGGTTTCATTGTTACTAATATTAATGTCTAGGTAGCTCGGCAATGTACTCCTATTTGCTTGATTTTATTCTACCCATATACGCCAGCCTTATAGCACAGTATAAGTAATAGTACTAACGTACAGTATGGACACTCTCTACCGCTCTCACTAGTCGACCTCACCTCCCCTATGGGACCGATTTGGAACCGTTCGCAAGGAATGCCACAACGTGTGAATTGTATTTTATTCGCCGCTTGTATTTTATTCTCCATTCAGTTTAAAATAATATGCGAGTATGTAAAAGATGAGAGTTACTTGTGCAGTGGATGGATGTCTCAACACATGGAAAGTAAAAAAAATTGGTTGCCTGTAAAGTCGGTATACGGGCGAAAGTTTTACGTGACTACGACTTTGAGTGGTAAAATGTTTTCGAGTGGAAGGGACGCATGCCTTTCACTTTTTATGTCTGTCTCTCTCGCTCTTAGAAGGGACACGCGTCCACGACACGCTTAAATGAGAGCGAGTGAAAGGCACGCGCCTTTCACTCGCTCTCATTGTAAGCGCATAACGTGACCCAGTTTCTTGAAGTGTCACCCGGCTAACCAATTTATAAGACGTTGTCACGTCAAAAAAACCAATTTGGATGGATGGATGGACGGACGGACGGACGGACGGACAGACGGACGGATTGATGGATGGATGGATGGATGGATGGATGGATTGATGGATGGATGGGTGGATGGGTGGATGGATGGATGGATGGATGGGTGGTGGATGGATGGATGGATGGGTGGATGGATGGATGGGTGGGTGGATGGATGGATGGATGGGTGGCTGGATGGATGGATGGATGGATGGGTGGCTGAATGGATGGATGGATGGATGGGTGGCTGGATGGATGGATGGATGGATGGATAGATGAATGGATATGGATGGATATGGATGGATGGATGGATGGATGAACGAGCAAACGAGCATTAGTTGATAAAAAATGCTATGCAATAGCTTTATCGCGGCAGTCCCCGAGTGTCACACGTTTTTTTTTCTTCACTACGCCCATCTGATGTGAAACGGTTACCGTAACCATATTAACGCTCGCAACATTAAATATCGCTCGCGCGCTGCCAACGCAGCAACTCCATCCTCTCTGGTGACCTCATTCACTCGCAGGAACACAACAACTCTCAAGGAAATTGTTATTTGACTGCGGTATTCTGTGAGGTGGTGGTACTTCGTAAGTCGGGCTGTTTAAAAAATACGCTATGTCCTACCTCTCTTTTCGTCAGAGCCTCGTCTGTCAGTCAGCAGGGTGTACCCCGTGCAGGTGAGATTGACTTTGGTTCAAAGATGTTGATGAGCCACTTACACCCCCTTACATTTCCGACTAATAGTTGAATAATGTCAGCCCTAGAGAACGTCACTCAAACATAGGCACGTGTACAGACGTCAATTGGTTACTACATGCAAAAGCGCCATTTTTGTATGGAGTGGCCGGGGTTTGCTTATAGTGTAGATTTAGTTGAACAGCTAATTCTTATTGCTTTTTGTCATAACTGTTCATGTAAGACACAGTTGTTGAACCAAGTTTGTGATCTTTGGATTTTGTGAAATATTAGCCTATGCCAGCCCACAGTGGATCAGCATACAGTTCAAAGTCAGAAGTCCCAAGTTTATAGGCTTTAAAAATGAAATAAAGTTTACATTTTGGAAAACATTAGGAATTATAATCAAAAACTAGTAATTTAGCATTTGACAAAAATTGCTTTCCAGTAATAAATAGAGTAACTTCTTGAAGTCAACACCAATTTCAAGAAGTCGATTGATTGCCAACAACGTAAATATGAATAGATTTCAATAAAGTCAGTTTACTCTTTTTATGAATAATACAACTACCTATTAAAATATGTATTTTTTATTACAGAAAATAATATCAATGGAAAAAGAAAATGAAACAAATGCTAGTCGCAAATCAAGAATTGATCTCAATGCTCTGCCCACTCGTCAGTACTTAGACCAGACGGTGGTCCCTATACTACTACAAGGCCTGTCTGCATTGGCCAAGGAACGACCACCAGATCCAATCAACTATTTGGCAGCTTATTTGCTCAAGAATAAAAATACATTTGAAAGTAGTAACTCCGGCTCAAATAATAATTCTTCACAGAATCCTCAAACTTAATTGTTGTGTATCGAATTTAGATTAAGGTTGACAATAGGAAGATACATATAATTAGTCTAAATAATCGTAATTCTTTGATACACCAGATACTGCATTAAGTTGTATATTGTACAGATACTGGGAATCAAAGACAACATGGTTGTTCTTAGTGATATTCTTACAGATATACATCTGTACATTTTAATGATTATGCAATTAATGCTAATCATATGGATACTTCTGTAGAGGTTACAGAGAATCTGGTGTTGGTAAATTTTCCATGAAGAACATATATTTTTCTAAATGGAAAAATTTATGAAAACTTTTCCCTTTGGAAGATTGTCCGAAAACTACATTAAGAAATTTTGTACGTATTATTTCGGTCTAGAACAGTCTTTCCCCAAGTACGAGTCTCAACTTTCCTAACATAGCTTTTACTTGGGGTGGGTACTGAACTGCAATAATTTTAGAGGGGCTGCTGTCTTATGGGAACCACTGATCTAGAGTTAACAGGTTAACGCTATACCTTCAGTGAAAAGTGATTTAAGTTGAGAAATAATACTTTTGATATTATATTACGAGTCAATCATCATAAAAAAATGCAATTTTTCATAAAATGACAAAAGTTAGTTTTGCTTCTGCATATTTTCAATTATTCTGAATTAGTTAGTTTTAAATAATACCACTTCATATGAAACAAGGTGGACCGGACTCTATTGTTTTCTTTTTCAAGTGTAAAAGAATAGAATTGTTAATGTTTATATTATGTATTTCTTTATTATCGTGTAAAATGTGTCTATTACACGATAATAAAGAAATACATAATATAAACATTAAGGAAGCAAATTAGTGTATTATGATATAATTCTACTCAATGCTCAATGATATCGAAACACTAACTCAATATCCCCTACTGCACCAAAGAAATAAAAAATATGCAAAATAATTTAAGGTATATAAATAATTTTAGTGCATCAAAGTAGGATAATATTTAGAACTATGCGATATAAAGTTGCTTTTGTTACAGCAATATATCTTAATTGCTAATATTTATCATTATTAAAATTCTTGAAATTGTGTATTGGACATAGATTTTTTTAAACAGTAAACACAATTTTCTCAAAACGATTTTTTGAATTGGCTATTTTCCAATGTTTAAAAATTGTACAAATAAATTAACAATATCGTAAAATACACAAAACTATAAAGATCTGCAAACTTTCATTCTAATATCTTCAGTCAGACTTTTTTTAGCGTCGATCAAAGTTTGGCGGGAAAGTCCATTTTAAAAGTATGAAATTATTAAAAAATAATATTTCCATTGGAGTAGCAATAAAAAATGCTATAACTTTTATTATGATAATAATTACATAAACGTAATATTTAACATAGCTGTCGTACAAATTTCTGATTTGATGCATATAAAATACAAAACTGTGACGTCATAATTCGGTAGTCTTTTGTATGGAGCGTTTTGGGGCAGTCTAAAAATTGTGATTTTCAAATTAATATATCTCGAGAGATTTTTGTGCTATCGAAGTAATTCTTTCACCTATGGTTATATTATGGAGACGTCCCTACATATCAAACAGAAAAAAATGTTAGTCAAATAGCCAATTGAATCACTTTTCGCTGAATGTAAGAACTGTCCTTGCATCTCTTATGATGCACAAAACACCCAGCTTCATATGTCCATGCACAACATGTAATGCATTGCCAGTGATGTG
Source organism: Hypsopygia costalis (assembly GCA_937001555.2). NCBI lineage: Eukaryota > Metazoa > Arthropoda > Insecta > Lepidoptera > Pyralidae > Hypsopygia > Hypsopygia costalis. The sequence continues at coordinate 19,922,054 of OW443338.2, read as the reverse complement.
CCTAACAATATATAGTATTTTTACAAGTTGACAGTTAGGCACTTAACCTGTTAATATCACAGTATGTGTATTTCTTCTATTTCATAGTGTGTGAAAACCTAAAATAATTTTATTTTAACCCCTCGCGTGCTGCAACCTGTCAATTCCGTACCAAGCACTGTACCAATGCTATGCCCACCATGGGATCGCGGCACGCGAAGGTTAAAATACTACAATAATACAAATTAGACGTAAAAAAATTACTGTTCACTAAATAATAAAACTGTAATATTATATCAACTTGTTTTTATTTTGTGTAGGTAAATTAACACAATTAAATAAAAAATGCAGTTGTTTTCAAGTATGATGAAACAGTATGACTATCATTCTTGCTGAGTTTCCTCCAAGAACCTCTGTCGGTGAAGAAGCCAAGAGTCATTGTCGACAGCGCCTTCTTCCTCGCCAGCCACAGAGGGCGCCTCGAAGTGCAGGATGTCAGTTTCAATGCTCTCATCGGCCAGGGACGGCATAGAGTCGTGGACCGGTAGCGGCACTGGCTCCGGTGGCAGGAATTCCGCCATGTAAGCAGTGACGTTTCGCGCTCGCCACACCGCAATCTTACCTAGAATGATAGTTGTATGTATATTTATTTAAAGTCGAAGCCGAAGGGAACATTTGCGGTTACGGCAAGCTGTATAGGGTTGCCATCCGTCCGGGTTTCCCCGGATTTGTCCTAGTTTGAAGGCCGTCTGGGGAGCGTCCAGGCGTGGTTTCATTTGTAGTCCAGGATTGACGAATAACCGTCTTGTCATAGAATAAAAAGACTAGTACTAAAAATGCTTATGATATGTCATGTCTGGGTTTTTAAGAATCGATAAAAATATTGGAATAAGACCAATTTATGCATTAAGTATTATAATACGTCCCAAACTAGCATACGACCAGCCTGTTGTAAAGCGGTTACCGTAGTCTATGGACACGTGTGTGAAATGATAGTAGATTAAAAAAAATAAGGATATAAATTTAAATTTAAAAAAAGTGTAAGTGCCCGCAAGGGCCCAATGGTAGAATAAAGCATTTCATTTCATCTGAAAAAAAGCGAAGCTCGGGAACGAAGTTAATAAAGGAAATTACTGTATCGTTCTATTTTAGAACGTTGGGGTGTAAGTATTAGTGTAGCCCATCGCCATTCTTAGGGTCAAAGCCAAAAGTTTTTAAGACAGAAGAATTTTACTGATGTGATTAAGTATGTCAAAATGCAATGAAGGAAGTAGTGCATAAAGACATATAAATACAAAATGTCGTCGTCAACCCTTATTCATCCCACTGCTAGTATATAGATCTCCCCACAATTGAAGGGATTTAGAGCATACTCCACCACGCTGCTCAACTATGGGTTAGCAGAGGCCAGTGTTTTCAAACCGCCCAAAGGCCACTGACTCTGGCTTAACGACTGCTATTTGGTGACAACAACCGGGGCCGACAGCATAACGTGCACGGAGGAGCTTGAGATAAATAAACCCATCCATAGACCGGCTGCGGTCGACGTTGCTTAACTTGCGTGTTCGATTAGATTGATACGCGCAACGACGCCATCGAGCTCCTTAAATATACATATGAAATTTCTACTCTATAGTTACCCAAAGTTTCATCTATATCTACATCTTCTTCTTCCTCTCCTGTCTCTTCTTTCACTTCTTTCTCCTCTTTCTCTTCCTCGCCTTCCCCAAATTCCTCCAAAGCTGGATCCTTTATTAGAAGATAGAAGCCATGCTGCATGCAGTTAGTATCAAATACGAAGGACCCAGGTCCTTTTGGCTTTCCTTTTAACCACGAACCATGATATCGAACCCGGGGATAAATAATCTGCCCTGGACCTTGAATGACGCCTTCCATCCAGGTTCCCATGAACTTAACCTGGTACTCTGCAAAGAAATAAGTACCCATTCCGTGTCGTTTGCCCTTGAACCAAGCGCCCTCGTAAATATCACCGTTGGGGTAGTAATATGCTCCAAACCCTTGCTTTTGATCGTGTCTCCAGTCTCCTTCATACCTTGAACCATCAGGGTATGTCATTGTTCCCACTCCATATTTCATTGCTCTTCGCCATTCTCCTGGAAATATTTTTTTTATATTATGTCAGTTGGCAAACAAGCTTATTTTATAATTTATGTTTTCCTATAATTACAATTAAACGAGTAAATAAACCAATTAAAACGAAATGGATAAGCAAAAATATGAAAAAATGCTCAGTTAAAAAAAGAACATTATATATAAAATATAAAATGGCTAAATCCAATAAAGATACACACAAAAATAATTACAAACGTTATGCAAATATATTAAAAAATGCATTCATAAAGCGCAAACAATCGATAATACAAAATACATAAATAAAGCAGTTAATAAATGCAAGGCTGCATGGGATGTAATAAAACAAAACGTTGATGTGAAGTCTGTTAGTAAATCCATAGATTTCGTAAAGCTCAAAAGTGGTAATTTGGAAGGCAAACCTTTAGAAATAGCTGAAATATTCAATGACTTTTTTATAAATATAATGGACCAGCCAAATACAGAAAAGACATATAAAGATAACGATCATAATACTAATAATTCAATTTATGACAATTTAATTAACAATAATGACAATTCTATATTTCTATCGCCTGTTAGTCCTGATGATATATGTAAAATTATTTTGTCATTAAAAAATACTGGTGCGACGGGTTATGATGACTTAAACATTAAAATACTAAAAAAATGTGCTAAACAATTATCTGTGCCATTATCTCACATTGTAAATTTAAGTTTTTGTGAGGGTACTTTTCCAACACGTCTTAAAAAATCTCTAGTTAAACCTCATTTTAAAAAGGGTGATAGATATAGTATAAGTAATTATAGACCAATCACACTTGTTTCAGTTTTATCGAAGGTACTTGAGAAAGCCATGGCAATTAAATTGAACAATTTTATATCTTCTTTTAATTTGTTAACTGAACAGCAGTTCGGGTTCAGAACAGGTAAATCAACAACTTTAGCTTGTTTTACACTTATTAAAGCTATCACAGACAGCTTCAACTCAGGCATGCGTGTGGTCTCAGTATTTCTAGACATGAGTAAGGCTTTCGATTGTGTATGTCATAAGACACTTCTGAATAAACTAAACCGTTATGGAATCAGGGGTAAAGCTCACGACTGGCTATCTAGCTATTTAAATAATCGCCAACAATGCGTGGAAATATCAAAAATTGAGAATGCCCATCTTTCTTCTTACCGATCATCATATCGTGCAAATAAATACGGAGTTCCACAAGGAAGCGTACTGGGTCCATTATTATTTGTACTGTATATTAATGATTTACCATTGGCTGTAAATCAGCATTGCATCCTATTCGCAGATGACACTACGTTAATAATTCAGGACTCATCCAAAAATAAAACGACTTTTGAAACAAAAATTAATAATACATTGACATCAATAATCAAATATCTGAAGGCGAATAATTTAAATATCAATCTGTCTAAGACAAACTTAATTGAATTCTTGACATATAATAGTAAATCTCTAAGTCTTGAGGCTTCATATGATAATATTTTAATTAAATCTGTTGACAATACCGTGTTTCTTGGTGTAACAATTGACAAATATTGTAATTGGAAACCTCACGTAGAAAAATTGTGTCATAAACTTGATAGATTTGTTTATGTACTGTCACGCTTAAGGCAGATAGCTAACATAGAATCAGCTATCAAAGCATATCATGGTTATGTAGCCTCTATTCTACGTTATGGGATAATACTCTGGGGATATTCGGTGGACAGTATAAATGTGTTTAGAGCGCAGAAAAAATGCATACGTGCGCTTTGCGGTGCTGGGTTTCTGGATAGCTGTAAACCTTTGTTTAAATGCAACAGAATACTGCCATTGCCATGCATATACATATATGAAATATGTGTTTTTGTTAAAAGTCACCCAGAATTATTTGAAAAATATGCTGACGCGGTGGGTCGCTGCTCGAGAGTTAAAAATAAATTATGTGTGCCAACGCAGCGACTAACTGTATTTTGTAAGAATGCTTACTCTATGGCAATACGACTATATAATCATCTTCCAGATACAGTGAAAGAAAATAGTCTTTCATGGATGAAAAGATATCTTTTTAGGTTACTACTGGACAAATGTTATTATACGGTCGATGAATTTTTAAGTGACAAAATTTAATGTATGACAATTGTTTGTTATATCTTGACATATTTTTTAATGTAACAATGTTCTATATTTCAGTTGACATAATTATAATTAATATTTAATTCAGCTTGACATCATAATATAATCTGACATTTAATTATCTTGTGATACTGATGATTTATTTATCAGTGATTTATTCAGTTCAATTACTATGATTTAATATTTGCACGCCATTGTCGATGGCAGAATAATATGGAACATAATGACAAAATGACAACTGTAAAAAAAACCTTATTCTGGCAAATAAATATTCATTCATTCATTCATTCATTCATTCAAGCATACAGCTCGTCTGATGTGAAGCGGTTACCGTAGCCTATAGACGCTCGCAAAATCTATAACTCTATGCTAAAGTATCATTCGCGTGCCATCACGTGAGGGGTGTAAGTCGCTCACCACGATCTTTAGAGTCAAAACCTACCTCACCTGCACGTGGTGCACACTATCTGGGGAACCCTTATTAACGCTCACGGCATGAAATATCGCTCGCGCGCCCCCATCCTCGCTTCCAACGCAGCAGCTCCTCCCTTTACGGTGACCTTACTCGCCCGCATGAACACAACAACCCTCAAGGGAATTGTTATTTGGCTACAGTGTTCTGTGACGTAAAGGTACTTCCCTTGTCGAGTCGCTAACAAATATACAGTACCGTACCTCTCTTTCGGTAGTCGCCAGGGTGCACCACGTGCATGAGTGGTTAGCTTTGGCTCTAAAGATCGTGGAGAGCTTCTTACACCAGTAACACCCCAAACCCCGATACTGCAGTGTATTCATAATGTTTTACCTTCGTAACGAGCCCCATTCTTGAAGACATACAGGCCCTTCCCATTTCTCATGCCGCGGCAGTAGCAGCCCTGGTAGAAGTCTCCATTCGGCAACACCGCCCAGCCTTCCCCGTGACGCTCGCCGTCGATATTCCGACCGCCTACGTAAATCTGTAGAGTAATATATTGCTATTACTAAATGCAGGCGTTTGTTTATATCTCGAGGTCTGGTCACGTTCTTTTCAAGCGAAATCAGTAGTATTAAATCAATTAAGTATATCAGATTTACCTACTCGCTTTTTTAGACTGATAATTTCACAGTTATTATTATTTGAGGGCCAGGATCTTATTGGAGATCTTAATGCCAAGAATTCAAATATGTACCTACTCTTGGCTTTAGTAATTATTGTCTTGGAATTGAGGAACAAGAAAGAAACGGGACTATCTTGTTTGTTGTCTGTTTGAGACTAAGTTGGCTAAAATGCTTCACTGTATTTTTTTTTCAATTGCAGCGTTAGTGCGCTGCATGTTTTTGCATTCTACTAAACATATAATATCACATAGGACTTTTATTTATTTATTTAAACTTTATTGACCGCAAAATTACGTAAGGGTACAAAAGACGCTAAAAGCATTCTCTACCTGTTAACCTTTTTGAATAGCAGAAATACCAGAATGCGGTTCTAAAGCAGATAAAAGATATTCCTATACGTGATTATATTTTTAGTAGAATACACGGTATCAATAAAAAATTGGACACTGTAGGATTAGCTGTATCGCTTATAAAATGCACGAAGCGACGCGGCTAGAGGAGTAATAGAATAATATAAAACAATTAAGGTCAACACTTACACCGATGGTATCAACATCTTCTGGACCCTCTCCCTTCTCTTCGGCCATATTACAGTTGGAAATTTACTAACGATACTAGTTATTATTTTTATTAGTTAATTATTCATGTAAGACTAAATTGTCATCAAAGAAATCGCTTTATTGACTAAACCGGTCAAAGAGTATAAATACTTCACGCATGAGAAATAAATAACCTAATCTGACGATGATATGTTTTCAAGATGACTTTAAAAGTTTTTTTTTTTTTTTTTTTTTTTTTCCCTTATGGCAATATGTTACTTTGCCAACGTCAAGTGAAAATTGAGTAACCAATATAGAATTTTAGAATTTGGAAGATGCGTAACTTCAGACCTGAAACCAAAACAAAACTACTTACCAACTTAACTTGTTACTTACTTGGATGAGAATACTCTATACTATGATATTACCATCATCTATTGCTAGTTTTAGATTTTAATGTTATTTACAGAAATGAACTCTGAAATTATATTTACATAGAATGGATTTAAAGATGATATTATACATTCAATACTAGTCGGAAATGAATGTTTATATTCAATGAGGGAATTTATAAAAGCATGGCGATCATATTTGTTACAAGCAAAGAAGATATGGTTGATATTCTCTTCTTCAAGTCCACACTCACAGATGGAGGAGTCAAGGATTCTTAGACGTCTCAAATGTGTAGCAATACAACAGTGACCAAAACGAATGCGACATATTGTTGTGGTAGTCCGCCTAGATGTGACAATTTTATGGAACCAGGGTTTAGATGGAATCAAAGGTTGAATTGTAGAGTAACGCCGCCCCGTCACCCGTGAGCTCGATTTCCAGATATTGGCCCAGGATTTTAGTAAGTTCTGTTTAGGAAGTAAAAGTAAATCTGAACAGTAATTCTGAAATGGAAGTTTGTCTCCACACACCACAGCCTGCTTTGCTAGAGAGTCCGCTTTTTCATTTCCTGTTATGCCACAGTGGCTGGGGACCCATGCTATAGCTACTTCTAAATGTCGTTGTAAGCAAATAAGCGAAAATTTCTTTATCTCAAATATTAAATTAGAATCTTTTAACCTGAAGGGATTAGATTCAATTGAATACAGAGCACTAAGGGAATCCGTAAATATTATGGTTTTCTTTAATTTGCACAATATTACGTACTTAATAGCTTCTAGGATACCTCTACATTCCCCAGTGTATACAGTTGTTTCTGGAGGGCATTTAATTTTTTGGACTATATTATAATTTAGATGATAAACACCTACACCAGTAGAGCCTAATCTATCCATTTTGGATGCATCAACATAAATAGAGTGCCAACCAGTCCAACTCTGTCCAAAAATATGATTAAATTGAGCAGAGGCATACTGATCACCTCTCTCGATTCCAAAATTACGGATTAGTCTTGGAACATATAATACCACTGCAAGGTCATACATAAATAGGGGTAAATTCTCTGAATGAAAGGTGGGGTACTTTAATTGTTTAATTTTGCGGTAACTTTTGATGAGACATGGTATATCATAATCTAACCATGACGCGAATGAATACATTTTAGATAGATAGTCAAGTTTTGGAAATAGATCATGGTATGAAAATTGCCAACGATACAATAAAAACCTATCTGATAGAAACTGTCTTCTGAGACATAAGGGAGGATCCAGGCTTTCAACCTGTAATGCATTGATCGGGGTGGATTTCATAGCCCCTGTTATAATTCTTAATGCCTTATGCTGAATTATGTCAAGCTTTTTTAGGACGCCATAATGAGCTGGTTCTAATAAAAAGGACCCATAATCTAAAATACTCCGTATAATGGCATTATAAACTAATTTAAGACAATAAGGGTGTGCACCCCACCATACCCCAGCCAAACATTTTAATATGTTGAGATTTTTTTCACATTTTGCCACAACATAATCAACATGTGGAATACCAGTCAATTTAGAGTCTAAAAGTAAGCCTAGAAATTTAATATTGCTTTTTACTGGAATTCTAACATTATTATACAATACATCAATTCGGGGGATAAGTCTCTTTTTTGTAAATAGAACAATGGAGCTTTTATGTGGAGATAGCTGAAGATCATTATTAGTTAACCAAACCGAGAGAAAACCAAGGGCGGTAGAAATTTGACTGGCACAAGACATAGGGTTTCTATGGGATGCATATAAGATAATGTCATCCGCATACTGTCTAATTTGGCAAGATGGTGGAATAGATTTATCTAGGTCTGAAGTATACAAGTTAAATAGTAAAGGACTGAGAACAGAGCCTTGAGGCAGTCCTTTATATAGGGTTCTGGAATGCATTAATATACCATCAAGACGCAACGATACTATTCGACCAGAAAAACTGTTAAAAATATACGTTATATACTTTTCCGGAATTCCCATTGTAATTAACTTATGTCTTAGAAAGGAGAGACATACACTGTCATACGCTGAATCTACATCTAGGAAAGCCGCCATTGTAGACTCTTTCTTAGCAAATGATGTATGTATATCAGTGATTAGGAGCGACAGATTATCCATAGTACATCTGCCTTTTCGAAACCCAAATTGATTTTGTGACAGCAGACCCCTGCTTTCACAAATTAACTCCAATCTGTTTTTAATGAGGTGCTCGATCAATTTAGTAATAACCGTCGACATTGCGATTGGTCTGTAATTATCCGGTACTCCCGGATCCCTCTGCGACTTTAAAACAGGTACAATAATTTGGGTTTTCATTTCCATAGGGATATCTCCAGTGTCTACTATGGCGTTAATTAAGGAGAGTAAATATTCCAAAAATTCTGGACCAGAGTTTTTGAAGAAAGAATATGGTATACCATCTATGCCCGGAGAGGAATCCCTACAAGATGATAGAACCCATTTAAGTTCCTGCAGTGTGAATGCTGTTGTACTTATGTACTCAACCTTTCCTGGGTGACTTGGAGAACAAGGCAAGTCTTCCATCTTAGGGACAGTAGGTGGAGCAATTTTATCCATAAATTGTTCACACCAATCAGGGTCGGATGGATATGGAAAATTTTGTTCTTTAAATGAACCTCTAAATTTTTTAATTTGTTTCCAGATAAAAGTGGCAGAATGACTAGGGCTAATAGTTTCACAGAATTTCAACCATCCCTTAGATTTCTTGTCATGTAGAGCAGTGCGAACTTCAGAAATTATCGATATGACATGCTCAAAATTTTCGTTAGACATGTTAGATTGATAAATTCTCTCTGCTTCTTTTCTTTCTTTGACTAGGATCGAGCAATGTTCATCCCACCATGGAGGAAGGGTTGGATTTGTACATAAAGAAGATCTTAAATGAAAAGACTGCTCAGCAGCCCAATTCATCAGCTCTATGAGTTTATGAGTACAAGAACTTAAATTTGGATAAGTAATACTCGGAAGTGATGATGTGTATGCCGAAAGAAGGGATGAAAATTTAGACCAATCAGAATTAGAGTTAATACTAAATTTCAGTAATGGGAAAGACTTCTTTTTACAGAAGTTAGGAAACGGGAGATGTAGTAATATAGGAAAATGATCACTACCATGACTTGATGGGAGTACAGACCAGGACATAGATGGTACAAGACATGGGGAAACCAAAGTTAAGTCAATAGCACTTCGAAATTCATTAGGTTTAGTCCTACGGGTTGGAGAACCAGAGTTCAGCAAACATAATCCCGAATGATCCAGTAAATCTAGAAAGTTATTAGCTAGATCATCATCTTTTCCACAACCCCAAGAGGAATGGTGTAAGTTGAAATCACCCATTATGACTACTGGACTAGCCAACGAGGAAACATATTCGAAAAAATTTTTTAAAATATTTAAGGAGGGATATGGTATATATAATGATATAAAAAAGACACCTTTTACTTTAAGACATAACATAGAAAAATCTGTGAAAGTGAAAGGAACACTGACTCTTTGTGCAGAAGTTAAGGAACTGACGAGCATGCAAGCACCACCATACCCGTCAGATCTGTCCTCACGAAAGGACATAAAACCAGGAATTTTAAAAGTAGAGGATGGTTTTAACCATGTTTCAGAAAGAGCAAACAAAAGAGGATTATACTTTTTGATAAAATACTATTATAAACCAGGACTGGAATTCGTTTTTTAAAAAGAAAAATGGATCACGTATCTGTATAACAAAACCGTTATAATCAACAAGAGCTAATTAATGATTTAACTAATTAACTAGCACAAGAATAATGCTAAGAGAACTGTCCATCACGCTCGAATGTCGCTGCCCAAGTGAAGAGACGATGGCTCGGCCGCTCTCGGCTCGCCTCACCCCACTGCCGGCTCGCCGGAAGTCACGTGACTCGCTGTAGTCATGCTTCATTTTCATTAATTGTTAACACGGCCTCTCCTGACTGCGAGGCGTGCTCGACCGCATGATCTTGGGGAAGCACCTCCTCGGGCTGTAGGAGACTACCAGCAGAGTCACCATTTTCTGAAATATACGTTTTGTTACAAAATTGCTAAAACATCAAAAGCTCTATTGGTTTCATTATACGATCGTAAGCGTGCACTCAAACCATTGCATGTAAAACTATGAGCCAAGTTTAGAAGGCGTTTCAAACGATCTATTCGTTACAGCAATCTCTATCGCAGGGCGATATTACTTTATGACCAAACTATTATTTATTGTACTATTGTGCCACTATTATACTAAGACAAGGAAAATAATAACATTAACATGATATCACAATAAATGTCAGAGATCCGGATCTCGCGCACCATTGTGCGCATAACAAACGCATTTAGTTTTTTAATGCAATCGCTATGCCCCGCACAACTCCATAGTCAGTCCATGACAGTACCACGCCAACTCGAGAATATGATCAGGCTGTGGTAGTATCACGCAGACTTAAAAATATACCGTCAGTCCATGGCGAAGCCACGCAGACATGGTAATTGTCAGTCCATGGCAGAGCCACGCAGACATGCTGGTTGTCAGTCCATGGCAGAGCCACGCAGACATGCTGGTTGTCAGTCCATGGCAGCGCCACGCAGACATGCTGGTTGTCAGTCCATGGCAGCGCCACGCAGACATGCTTGTTGTCAGTCCATGGCAGAGCCACGCAGACATGCTGGTTGTCAGTCCATGGCAGCGCCACGCAGACATGTACGGTCTTCAGTTCACCGCCATCCAAGAACGCAGCGCACGCGTCTGGCGCCCATTCATCGCGCCACTGGACCATGTGTTCAGCAGCATCTGCCGTGCGCGCTTCTCGGTGAAGCCCGCTATCGGCTCCAACTCGTAGCGGCGATGTAGAAGCTCTCCGACTACTCGGCACGGGTCTTTCATATTGAAATCAGTTTAACGGAAATCTGAGTCTTGCTAACAATAACAAAATCTCTCATTGCATAAATTCGCAGGTTCTTCCGCGTCGTCTCCACTCGACCCCATGTAGTCATTGATTCGCTTTTCAACGACTTTGAAACCCGTTGTTTCCAAAGGCTTCTTAAAAAGCTCCCTTCAATCACCTTCAATACTAATCAAGAAGTGAAATTTGAGTAGTTGAAATATCACCATGCATCGGTTTCGAGATGCACCATGCATCGGTTTCGAGATGCATACTTCAAGCCTTATCCCTTGTTGAATCGTATACAACCCATCTTAATGATTTAATACGAAGTAAAGCAATTCAAATATTTAACAAGATCCAAAACAACACGCTTTACTTTTACCAGTAATAGTAAATTTACTACAGCTCTTAAGTTCACTGGTACTCGGCCGTACCTGACCTTGACTTACAATAACTGATACAATAGAAGTGCATAAGTACTGACTGTACATATTTGCTACAGCTCTTAACTTCACTAGTACTTGGCCGTACCCGACCTCACATCAAATGTTTGCTATATGTGGCTTCTTAGGGCACAGAGGCTTTAATAGCCAATGCGAGATAGACACTCATTATCACGCCAGTGATTTAAAACTAACACTTCTACGTATTCGCCCCAATTGTAGGATCGGAATTAGAAATATAGTAAGCTTGGTTAGATCTCACCGTAGTATTGATGAATCGTATAGCATCCATTGTACGATCAGTCGTGCTGGGGCCTCGATCCGTAGTAGCACTCACGGAGTACCCCGGCGAAAGCGGAGCTGCAGAGCGCTGACTCGCAGCACCAGCTCTCACTCACTCGCAGCACCCAGACCATCGGCACAGTCTGTCAACGACGGCTGCAGTGGCGATGTCACCAGAGACGCAAGGCCACTCGGCCCACGTAGCCACGATCGAGACGACCGACGCTGTCCTCAATGGTGTCAATTGATCTAGAATTTGTAGCATTTGTTGAGTTAATACATTGCTAAAACAGTTACGACTAGAACATATATCATGGCGTCTAGAACATGAATCACGATGTCTAAGACGAGCATCACGGCTCCTAGAACGATTACTTCCGGATTAGCTACTAGTACTTATTAGGCATTTCTATTGATTTACTTAAAGTATTATGTAGATACAGATAAAGTTACACACTATCGGATTTATAATAATATGATGAAACCACAAAATAAAAACGTTTTCGTACATTCTGCTTTTCTAGATTTCAGTAAATAAATGGGAACGTACTCATCAAAAATTACAGACATGTAACTGTCTCCGTAAACGGATATAACAAACCACAAAAATATTCCATTTGCCAAACTGAATAGTCAAGTTCTTAAATAGCAAAGTGGGTAGTTAAAATTAACTTCATTTTTATTGCGCGTCTCGGATTTTTGTTTGGCAAAACAATGTTCGATCTTATGCCCATGCTTGTTACAAAATGAACACAACTCGGTTTTCGATGGTACCACGTTAGTACTATTACTTATACAGTGATGATACCTACAAACAACAACAATTACAACAAACTAGTAGGGGCGGATTAATGTTTAGCGGATTGTCTTTAAATTATCATTCGGCTGGGTTAGGTTTACTATGTGATGAATTAGAAATAGGAGTCTTCGCAAACCTGATGATGCTCCATCACGGTTCACTCGGGTGATAAATAATGGCTCCGTCATACTAAGACATTCGCCCAAATACATTTTAGGATTCTTATTGTAAAAAGCTTGCATATGTCCCATCGAACCACATGTCAAACATTAAGAGTCATCTAAGCAACTTTACGAAAAGAAATACTAGGAGTATGCTTTCACTGAGCCCCTGTATTCGTAGTCGAAGTAACGATCGACGGGCGTAATTAGCGTATGTGGGATAACTAAATAAAATATTGGCGATATCGGGTGTTTTCGGACACAGAATTAGATAAAAATATTGGTTGGATCTCACCGAGGTATTGATGGAACGAATAGCATCCACAAGTCGAATTCGTGACCCCAAGTGGCATGCTCGCATCGCTGACGGCCTGCTCGGAGATGGACTCCGCAGCACGGGTAGGCTCTGCGGGCGCCTCGCTCGGCAGCACCGGCGCGGCAGGGACGCTGGTGGCGGGCCGCCACCGAGTCCGTCGTCTAGACAGGGACGACGCTCGGCATCGTGTACGGGCCGCTGGCCGGCACGATGCCTCGCACCGCGTGCCAGATGCACGCTGAGAAGGCGACTCGCGCCGTGAGCTCGCTGCACGAGGTGGCAGCGACGTGCTCACCGCTGGCCGGCACGATAACTCGCGCCATGTGCCAGATGCGCGCTGAGACGGCGACTCACGCCGTGAGCTCGCTGCACGCGGTGGCAGCGACAACAACTGCGCGCACGCCTCACGCCGGGAAGGCGGTGGCGCGTTCGACACGCTCGGCGAGCGCCGGGCCGGTGGCGTGCGCGGCGAGGACGCCGGACGGCCTGGCAACCGCCTAGGCTGTCTCCCTGCACGCTCCTCCAACGCTCGCAGTCGGGATCGCATTGCAGCTATCTCCTGCAGCAGTTCGCTGTCTGGAGTGCGATCCCGGCGTCTGGAATCGCGACGCCGACCCTCGTCCTCATGACGAGATCGGTTACTGATCGACATCTATGAAAAACCTGTAACTGTCAAAGATAGGGCGGTTAAATGGCAATGAATTCTATCCAACTTCTGATATTATAAACCAGGACTGGAATTCGTTTTTTAAAAAGAAAAATGGATCACGTATCTGTATAACAAAACCGTTATAATCAACAAGAGCTAATTAATGATTTAACTAATTAACTAGCACAAGAATAATGCTAAGAGAACTGTCCATCACGCTCGAATGTCGCTGCCCAAGTGAAGAGACGATGGCTCGGCCGCTCTCGGCTCGCCTCACCCCACTGCCGGCTCGCCGGAAGTCACGTGACTCGCTGTAGTCATGCTTCATTTTCATTAATTGTTAACAATACAGTATTTCAGTTCTTTTCTTTGAAATTCCTCTGCAATTCCATTGAATTGCTATTGGAGTTTGAGCCATTGCGGGTGTTAAAAGTAGTGTTATTAGAATGGGCAACGTTGGACGGTAACTTTAAAAGTTAGCTCTTGGCGTTGTCCTCTACGGTACGGGACTTGTCATTACTTTTTTTTTATTAATGAAGTATAATAAGGTAAACATAATAAGGATTTAATATCAATACACGTTATCAGTCGAAATCGAAATTCGAAATTTTAATCATTCACACTATATAGTTTATTTCTAACTTTTTAACTTTATAACGTTTAGTTTATTTCTAACTTTTTAACTTTATGACGTAAGTTTGTTTGTTTGTTCGTCTTTTATTATTATTTAAACCGATGAACCCAATTTGTTGAAATTTGGTTCATCGGTTTAAATAATATCGGCTATACTCGTAGACTACCTACTCTTCCCAACTCGACACGAGTGAAACTACATATAGAAACTAGTAATTTTAAACGGATCACTAAATTTAAGAAATGTTGTTGCTGACGTTTGCAACTATAGTCCCGCACCGGAAACACTACGCTTTCTCCACTTTCCAGTCCTTAGAATTATTAAAGAATCTGATATTTTGTCCCTATTTGCTATCTTCCCAACATCCAATTAATCTGTTGCGAATTTAAGGTAATCATGTTCATACATAACTGTAACGATATACCAAAAATTATGAGTAGGTACCACAATTAATGTAAATTGATAATTTATTGCTACTGTGATGCTTTTGTCGAATTTTCTGTCTAAATTGTATGTTATGGAACTGTATGTAGTACTGTATGTTTAGATTTTTTCTGTTTGGCTGTATGTAGTGAAGACCAGAAAATTCAAAAATAATTATTTTGGCTTATATTGCTATTGTAAACATCATATTTTTTTTCTTAAATATCTCATATCTACCTCTATATACCTCCGTGTGTACACAATACAGACATCAGCCATTCACAATTTTCATTTAATAAAATACTCTAGACAAGAAACAACAGACAAGTTGCAAAAATTGGACAGTCATTTACTGGAAATAAAAAGAAAACAAATAATCAGAACGACAATATTTTATTTATACTCATATAATAAATAAGACGCAGTATGTACATACACATCCAACAAAATAGATTATACTTAGTAAGGCAATGCCACTCAAGCGTGAAATAATTTCTAATTTCAAATAATTTAATAATGTATATATACCCTTTATACAACATTCGTAACGTAACAAATTTATATTAATAATTTTCGATTATACATACATTAATAACCGGAATTAATAATTTTCGATTATATATTCGGCCGTGTGGTTTCCGACAGAGTAGAATAGAATCACTCCGTCTCTTCTCGTGGATGTCGTACAAGGCGACTAATGGAAATACATTAGCAAACATCGATCAGGCCTCCCCAACCCGTTTGGCCAGCGTGGGGAGTGTAGACCAAATCCTCCTTCTGTCTAGGACGGATGAGAGAGGGTCGTGCTCCTGTAGTGGAGACTAAAATGACCTGATGATGATGATGATGATACATACATTATACCATATTAAAGAAAACTGGGCAAGTGCGAGTTGAACTCGCGTGGTGAGGATGCCGTACGATGAATATGTACCACGAGTGCCTGGCCTAATCAAGTCGCGCTACATCAACAGAATATTGTACCTAGTTGAAGACCATGTTGTCCCATATAGTCCAACTGCAAATAAAAGTTTGTAAGCACAATAATGACAGATTTGCTATGATGTTAATTTCAAAATCATGGACTTCTTATAGGTTTTCACGTAGTCTATAAGTAAAAATGTATTTTTCAGAAAAGATTCGGTATAGTTTCTAAGATAGGATAGGTGAATGGTTAATACATATTTATCTACTTTGATTAAAATATTAAAATGAATATGTATTATTTTATATTATATCTTATATCATGATATATCATACGGTACAGTTTACTAAACTTTTTTAAAAATTGTATAATTTAGGTCGGCCGTATTTGTACCCTAGAAACAACAAACAAAAGTCCCGTTCGTTGATTTTTTTTTAAATAAATGTCATACTCGTAATCTGACTGTATGAACCCAGTATTTCCCGATTAGTTCCTAGTATATTGACTCGTATAGTAATAAGTTAATAAAAAAAACCGGACAAGTGCGAGTCGGACTCGCCCACCGAGGGTTCCGTGGGTACGTAGTATCTTTATTAAATTTGATATTTTTAGTTATAAATAAGAAATAATGCGTCGAAAAAATAAATAAAATATATTTTGCAATGTGTACATCAAGCCCTTTCATATGATACCCCATTTGAACTAGTAGTTTCAATTTGAAATTTCGACACCCTATAAAAATATAGACCCCCTATTTTTTAAGATCTATTTACAAATGTATAGTTTTGAGATTTATTCCTGTACTTGTAGTCTATAACGATGTTACTTGCCAAATTTCATAGTTCTAGGTCAACGGGAAGTACCCTATAGGTTTTGATTCACTTGAGTGTGTCGAAATATGCGTTTTTTGCTGAATAAACGGCCGTAACTTTTTTCTACGTAAACTTAGCAGTTTGATTTTTTTTTAACTTCATGGGACCGTAGACCTGAGTATACAGTTCAAATTTCAGCTTGATACCTCCACGCATTCTCGACATAGAAATTCTTGACAGACAGACAGACAGACAGACAGACAGACAGACAGACGGACAACAAAGTGATCTTATAAGGGTTCCGTTTTTCCTTTTGAGGTTCGGAACCCTAAAAAATACAAAAATAACAAACTCTTTCAGAGATAAGCCCACCTTTATACTGTTTAATTTATTTGTTTACTTTTCTTTGTATTGTTTTGTGGTATAATAAAGAGATTACATACATACAACATTGTACCTACATACTATAAGTATACGCCAATAAAATGTGCTATAATAATAAATTTCTTGTGCGTTTGTGTGATGACGATGAGTGGGAGAGGTACCTACACAGTAAAAACTAATTGGGAAACACTGTGTTAACTAATACGTAACAGGTAACAATTTGTGGAGGCGAAAGTGAACCGATTTCTTGAGTTACGTTGGTAATTAGCATGGCATCATGGTATAACGTTTATGTGTTTTCAAACGGATTCTACAAATTGAGAATCAAAGAGATTCTACCTGAATAGATACTAGAGCTAAGAGCACATGTCACACTTGACACTTATAATAATTAGGATAGAATGATAATCGGACGACCTCGGTGGTCGAATGGTTAGCAATGGCCACTTTGACTCCGAGGTCGCGGGTTCGATCCCCGCACATGACAAACATTTGTGTGCATGAACATGTCTGTTTGTCTTGGTCTGGGTATTTTCTATGTATTATAAGTATGTATTTACAAAAAAAATGTATTTAAGTACATTTATCAGTTGTCTAGTAGGTACCCATAGTACAAGCTTTACGCTTAATTTGGGACTAGATGGCGCTGTGTAAATTGTCCAGAAATATTTATTTATTTATAATAGTTAATAACTCGTATAGCGCATGGCATGAGAATGCAAATATCAAGGTAGCCTTGTCGTTAGTTGTACCTACTGATTTAAAGGGGGTCCCACTATTAATAATACCTACCCATTGCACTAGCTATTCTGAGATATGTGTGAACCTAGCATATCAATTTGAGATATCTCACTATTTGATGAGAGTTTTAACAGCTTCTCTAATAGTTCTTATAGTTCCTGATATTTTTTTTAATAGTTGAGCAAAAATAGGCCAAAAAAATATTTTTGAAATGAGATGCTACATTCGCATATCAATTTCTAGCATCTCACTGTTTGGTGGCATTTCTAGTAACATCCCGAATAGTTTTCAGTTCAGGGGCCCTACCGCCGAAGCTGAAGCCGATTACCATCTTTTGATTCCAAAAATTGGTCTTAGGTTTAAGTTATTGACAAACAATTCCAGCTTAGTTAGTAGAGCTCTAGAGTTTCTTCCAGCTGAGCTAATTATCAACATTCTAAGCAGTAGTGTCATCTTCGCATTCAAAAAATCAGATTCTAATCGGCTTCAGCTCCGGCGTTCTGTTCTTCTGTTCCGAACAGTTCCTGATACTTTTTTCAATAGTTATTTAGAACGGTTCGTATATCGCTTTTAAACGCTGTCGTTTTGTGTTTAACTCTGTATTTTCATACTTGGTTGTGGTCTAGGATCCGAAAAGTGCTGAGATACTAGGTTATGGATCCGATGTGTGAAGTTAGGATCTAATTTTTTCAACAATCGATTTTTTTTGCTTAAAACTATTAGAAAGAAGAATTAGTAACTATAGAACCATCCGAATGGTTAGATATTAGAACTTCTTAGACTGTCAAACAACGAGATGATGAAACAGCAAGATGCCTGAAATTTATATGCGAAGTTAGCGTCTGATTTTTCAAAAATTGTTTTTTGACTTATTTTTGGTGAATTAATTAAAAAAGTATCAGGAACTGTAGATATGCCAAGTTCACACACATCATTCTGGGATTACACTTTTTCCACTAAATATTCCCACTATATCCATTACTTGAAGAATAAGCTACTTGACAATGATCTAAAATTATAAAAAAAATATTCATCTGTATCGGAAAATACACAAAACTAAAGCGATCTGCGATTTTAAGATCTTAAAATTCTAATGAATTACGTCCGACTTAAATAAGTATGGTCGTTCAATGTTTGGCGGGAAAGTCCATTTTAAAAGGATGAGATTTTATTTTTTAAATATTTATTGTATTGGTAAAACAATATTAAATACTACAACTTTTGTCACGCCACTAGTACATAAACGCAATATTTTTAACATAGCTGTCGAACATTTCTGATTTAATGCATACAAAATAGGACCGTGAAAACGTCATTTTGTATTATAATTATATGGATCGTTTTCGAGAAAGTCTAAAATTTTGATTTTCAAGTCATCATGCCTCGAGAAGTTTTATGCTATCGTAATAATTCTCTCACCTATAGTTATGTTAATGTGACGTCCTTACATAACAAATAAAAAATAATGTCAGATAACCTATTAACGAATAATATAATTATAGCGTAATAGTTATAGTGGGAAAAATAGTGTCATTGGTAATTCTTATGGTAATAGTGCGACTGATCCATTTAAAGGCAAGTTTTGCAAGCAAAAAAAGGTGACTAGATTATAGGCAAAATATCTCTTCTTACATAATTTATTATCATTTACGATAATTATTTGTACTTATGAATAGAAAGCAAGAAATTTGTGTTTTGTTTCAGCTACGAAATTTCAATTAACCATAAATTCTGTATTAATATTTTTTTTGTAAGTATCTAATAGCCTCCAAAAATATTTTTTTTCTCAACAAGATAGATTTAATTTAAATACTTAATTTTATATAACAAAGTACATAGCAGTAAAATACTTTCAATCTCAATAAGTACATTATAATAGGAAAGTACTTCCTCACTAGCACTTACTTATCTATGTATTTGTAAATTACGCATATGATAATTTATATCTAATTTGTACTCTGCGGTCATTACGTTTGTTTTTTTCAGTAATTTAATTCTTGCAACTAATCACAATAGATTTGTTTCTTTTATTGCTAACGTTGCTACCTTACCACCAGTAAAGCTCAATTACATTCAATGGTTGAACAACTGAACAAGGTCAGAGACCAAGGTTTTATTAGTTCTTTGGGTCACAAAACCCGTCGCGTGACCCCGATCAAGTTGAATTCCAATCACATACACATTTTGCATTCGAAAGAGTTCGATAACTTTCTAATGCTGTTCTTCACCAAATAATGCCATCACAATATCACCAAAAAGTATAGTTCTTCTGAAATCAAACACAATCAACGTGGCGGAGCCTGGGGTGGGGCATCTTCTAGTTTGCCCCAAACAACATTGCACATTTCTCTCACTAGAGCCTGCTCTCCTGTGTCTAGGTCAGGAGCTGGACGTCTCCGTTCACGTTCCACTCGGTCTCTCACTTCTAAAACTTGTAAGGCGCGTACTACGGCTTCAGGCCGTTCGTTTACTACTCCTCCTAATCCTTTCTCAGCCTCTAGTTTTCGAACTTTCTGCTCTAAGTCGCGAACGTACTGAACTGTACGTTCCGCAAGCTGGGGATGGGTGATTGGTACCGCTGGAGCTGCACGTGGAGCTTCGTCCACATTTGTACCACTGCTGCTGCCGTCTCCATCATCTCGTTCACGTCCTGCCGTCCGTCCACAGTTCACACAAGTGCTTCTTTCACGTTCCTCGTCTAAATATAAACACAGTTCTTTTAGTTCTAGATTATCACGTATCAATTCTTGTTGCTTATCGTCCAATTCTCTCAACTTATTTTGATACGCTGACACCTCTTGGCGCATCACTGATGCTGTATATCTTCCGAACCTTTGCCATTCCCGAGCTAGTTTGCGGCCTTTCTGTCGATCATCATCCAAGAAGCAACATAAGTCCCTTAACTCCTGATTATCCTCACTAAGGCGACGATTGGCTTCCTTTAATGCTTTTATTTCATCTAAGAGCACTTGAATTTGTCGCCGTTGGTCAGTTGAAGCCCGCGGTCCGTCAGTAGTGTCAACACGTTTGGTAAACTTCAGCATGTCAGCTGATCTTCTATGAATCTGTTCCTCTTCTAGGTTCCTCTGCGTACGCTGAGTATCGTCGGCACTCCTCGCTCGCGCCGTTGGTTCTACAGGTTCGTGCACTATTGCTTTTGTTATTACTTCGGCGGATGGTCTTAGTACACGAATTGCTCCCGGTGGTAACGGATATCCTGGTGGATATCCTTGTGGATATTTTAGAAATGGCACTGATCCACTAGGATAAGGTCCCTGCAAAACACTGTGAGGTCCTAAAGGATACTGTATTTTATTTGGATCGATAGACTTGCCAGCGAACGGCGGTTTGTACTCTTTAGCGGTTGAATCCGCAGTGGCTAGTTTTGGGCCACCGGCTGCCGGCGGTGGCGGGTGATAGCGCGGTGGAAAGTTGACCGGTTCTGAGCCCTGTTTACCTAGTTGTTGTTTCTGTTTATTAAACTGTGCTGCGTTCTGATTGATTGACATTGTTGTTACAGCCAATTCGCAGAGATGTAGTAATCAGCCAGTTACTGCATTTTTATTGTTTTGTTTCTGTTTCCATTTCCAAACCACCAGATTGAGTCCGCGCGAAAGCTAAAGGCATGAGTTCAACGATTGGTCCTTGAATGAACAGAGGTGGGGGACGCCGCCGGCTGCGTAGGTTGTGGACCGTGGCATTCGCGCAATTAACTAGATCGTATTTCTATGTTACGTTATAAAGCAGTCTATCACTTTCCATCACTTTTCGCGTTAGTTTCAAGCTGATTGATCTAATGATGGTTGTTGAAACTGAATGTCCTTATTGTGATATTGCTTTGAAAAGGTAAATAATCGCGCCCGTATTGCATGAACACGATATGGGCGCGCGCGGAGCGCGTGTCTGAGACTGGCTGTGGATCGCTCGGGTCCTCGCCGAACGAAACGACTCTACCTGATCGGGCGAAGGCTCTCGCAGTGTCCCGCTCTACCATGCTGTCTCACCTATCTACACACACAAAAGCGTAACTTTGACATGATAATGTACTTAAATTTATAAGTACATACATGCGTACGCGCAGACATGATAGACGCAAAAAATATTATTGTATTACTGCAAACGAAATGATCAATCTTAGTCATATTGTACCTATAGCAGCCTCGACTATTACAAACGTTTTGATTTTGATTCATATTTGTGTTTATGTCCAGTTGTTTTGTGTTCTTGTTTTTACAGGGTCGGCAACGCATGCCAGATACCTCTGGTGCAGTAAGCTTCCATAGGCAGGTCGTACGCTTGTTTATTCCCTTAGTAGTATAAAAGAAAAGATTTTTTTATATTAATGCAGTTTACAATTTCATCTTCTTCTGTTTCTATAATTATTTATTCTAAAATTACCTTTTTTTGTTAATATTGTTGAAAATCCATATATTGTTCACAAAATTTTCCATAATTATTATTTATTTTCTGTATTCAAGTTATAATTAATAATTACATATATTATTTATATAATTTGACTGTTCGTGCGTGGAGACCTTTCAGGAGCAGCCCCCTTACCACCATCTCTTATTGCGATTCAATAACTGAATAGAATGCTTATTCATACCAATGAATAAGCGACTCTATTTCAAATGGAATAGAGTCGCTTATTCATTGGTATGAATAAGCAATCTATTCAATTATTGAATCAAATCAAATCAAATCAAAAATTCTTTATTCCTTGAGATGGCGGTAATCAAATCAAATCAAATCAAAAATTCTTTATTCCTTGGACTTTATAAAGCACTTAGAAACGTCATACAAATTAAATATAAGAACATGTAAGGGGGTGACAGTAACAGGTAAGGGGGCTGTAATCAATTTTCAATATTTTCTATAGTTCATATATGCTGCGATGATTTTGTATATTTTTGTATACTATATCATTTCTCATTCCACGAATTTCAGCGAAGTACACCACTATACAGTGGTGTACTAACTGGTCACTCTGCCGCGGCCGTACTAAAATGTATAGCAGAGTGATCTGCAATTATCTTAGACATCCGACTGTACCAATGATGTCACCATGGACCGTAACAGGCACGCGAGAGATAGTGATATCACTTATCATTTCCAACCTGGATAGTATTTGTATAACAATGAAATTATGTTAATAATTTAAAGATCTATGATACCATAGATACACAAAAGCTTCGAACTTATAAAAGAATCGCTGTCAATGCAATTTACTTTTTTTTTCATTTAATAATAATGTTATTGTGAATAGCTATGTTCCATTGCTACTTTAAAAGCAAAGGTCACGGGTTTGATTCCAACATAAGACATTTGTGTGAACATGTCTTGATGTTTTCTGCTCGTATATATAATACTAGCTGGTGCCTGCCATCTTCGTCCGCGTCATATTTCGACCCTCTTAGTGATTTCTGCTATAAATTTTTTAACAGGCGAATTTCCATTAGGTAATTTAAATGAATAAAACTTTTTTACACTGACATCCGATTTCAATAAAAAAAAAAAATATGTTGCTCCATAATATGTAATATAATATGCTGAGCATAATACACTGTCTGTTACAGCGATATATATATTGAGGATATATATATTGAGGATTTTAATAATATCTACATGACATATAATTTCCTCTAATTGACCATATTCAGCTTAACTTGATCGGACTAATTTGTGTTTCAAAATTTGCATTTCGCATAGGTTCTAGTTAGAGAAACAATAAAAATCTCCAACAATTCTTTGTTGAGAATTCCCGACTCTACCGTCAAACAAAAGTAGTCGCGAGAGTTTGACAAAGTTTACTTTTCGAAATCCAAGATTAATATCACAGGATAAAAAATAGTGTACTTACCTAATAAATAAATAAATATTCCTGGACATATGTACACACGGCTATCTAGTCCCAAACTAAGCAAAGCTTGTACTATGAGTACTAGATAATTGTTATTATAACTAAATAATTACATTTTTTTTGTAAATAAATATATATATATATATATATAATACATAGAAAACACCCAGACTAAAACAAACAGACATGCTCATGCACACAAAAAATTGTCTTATGCGGGAATCGAACCCGCGACCTCTGAGTCAAAGTGGTCATTGCTAACCATTCGACCACCGAGTCGTCTAATTCGTAATACATTATTGCGTTCGCGTTTAGTTGATATCTTTGCATCGATAACTTAGTTTCCTATATGTTCCGCCAGAGTCACGACTTAGATTTCCGTCACAAGATAAATAATAGCCTCCGTAGAAACTTCGCAACGCTTCGGTAGTAAAATGTTTGGAAAAATGCAGGCGCTATTTACGGAACAATGACATCGGATACGTAGGTGCAAACGCCATGAAACTGTTAAATGCTGTATGTCCCCTCCTGGCTGCTTGCGCATACGCAGCAAGCAAGCAGTATTTCTTCAGTATAATCGTGTACAGCCCGCAAGGATGCCGCTCGCGTGGCCACACCTGGCACTAGCTGCCGCTGTAACGCTGCTCGCATACGGTATGTGGACACTCTTGCTAAACCCTCCTTTAATACAACGTCGTTCTAATTTGTTCTATCTATGTTGCGCGACATTTTTCGCAAGATAATAAAAGTTTTATAAATATTTTCTAATGATAAAACGAGTACTATTCGTCCAGTTTTCCCTTCAATTGCAGCTGAAAGGTGTCCTTTAGATGTTTAAGCTGAATATAAATCAGTCACCAGAAAAAAGAATATCTGTTTCATATGCATGTATATTTGTAAAGTTAAATTTTAAGATTTAACTTTGTAACTTGAGTGAAAGATTTTCTTTTACATTGTTTGTAATATTTATTTATCGTACATCAAAGAAATTTAGAAAAAGTTAAAATAGAATTTAGCTCTCTATCTAAATCCTATAAAATCATAACTAAATTTTTCTTTTAATTTAGCTACTGTACGGTACTATTTTAGACCTAACGAAAGACTTTCCTTTTTACTGTATAATCATTATTTAGAATATGAGTGAAGATAGAAAGGAAATACGGATAAGATTGATATTTATTAAAAAAAAATTACTTGGTATGTATCTTTAAAATTATATACGAAACAATATTGTTTTCTTCCAAACTTAACATTGAAAAAATAATAAATCATGTAAATAATTAGTAGAGTGAAAAACATGTCTTCATAATATACATAAAAAGTACCTTTTATAAACTACATCGGGTGGCAGACAAGCATACGGCCCGCCTGATGTGAAGCGGTTACCGTAGCTATATAAACACTTTCAACATGAAATATCGCTCGCGCCATGATTAATAGGATATGCCGACGACATATACAATGCAGGTGTTAATTCCTCTGATGGTAGGTACTTTCAAAAATATGACCAATTTGTACAAATGTCTATAACAACACATAACGACTACTTACACCCCATATATTTTGTAGTTTTGTTATGTTATCTATTAGTAGTATCATTATGTTTTAATAATTTAAACCTAGTCACATAATCACCATATTACGAGCGTGTTATATAACAAAATATGTGAAGTTTGTCCTCTGAGCGCCGATCGCTTTCTATACTAGAAATTGCAACTGTGACTAGAATAATGTATGCAGAGTTGTGGAAATTACCTACACCATTTGTTTATAATTATAAATAAGTCGTAATTCAACTTCAGATTTATAAATAAGTCTTAGAACAATATTTAATAATCGGAAATGATATTGAGAATTTATTTAAATCAAGGAAATAAATACTTGAATAATATTTTATAAACATTGATTTTGTTACATTTATTGTTTTGTACTAGCGTTTTTACGGCTTAAAAGCCGTAAAAAGAAATAAATTTCTACGAACGTGCTCGTTGATGTCTCTTCTTCTTAAAAACGAGCATACCTATACAAAATTCTATATTAGGCATGTTTTTTTTTATCTGTAGTAGATATTGTTGGTTATGTCAAAACAAAAAAATAACAATTATTTATTTATAAATGCCTTACGTAGGGTTTTCAAACACTCTTGTTTGTAGGAGAAAAATACATCAACGAGTGGGCACCGTACTCCAATTTATGGGACAAAATTGTTAAAAACTCACAAATTCCAAATGATATAGATGAAAATAATGGTATTTTACCAGACAAAAGTCGCCAAAATAAATAAACATCAATATTTAATTTCAGCTGAATCACGTCCATTACTGAATATAGACATCCTCCATAGATTAACTGCAACAATCGACCTTGTGTCGATTGCATCCATCAGCTCCCAGCGATCTTCACCAGATCGTCAGTTCACCTAATGTGGGGTCTACCTACCTAGAAATGCTCTTTTTAAAACCTACTGAAGCAGTGTTTGTTATGTACCAATGTGTCATCAGAGTTATAAATGAGGTATAATTATCACACAAGAAATCTGGACAAATTAATAATTAGTGTCAAAAACTACGCTAATAAAATGCATGAAACAAGGCACAGTATAAAAATAAAAATGTACAAACTACTACCTCTGTATATTACTAAATTACCAGCTACCAAATTTAAGCACGTAATGAAAAAGTTTTTTGAAGTAAACCCGTTCTACAATGTGAACGAATATATGTCGAAAGTAATTAAACCTTCAAGCATTCTGTTTGGTATTAAAAGTGCACAATAGCAAGAACACAACATTCATCATGAGGATATTGAATGTTACATCAATATTTAAATTAACCTCATTTTCGGTATCAAATAAGTAAAATGACGAGCTAAATGTAATTTATGTACTTGGCTAATAAACATATTAGATTTACTGCGGAGTCTTTTCGCCATACGACAAATACTACTCGTACTCGGTGTCTTCACTTCACTTTCACGTTTTATACGCAACCGCTGTCGACCTGTCGCATCAGGGTGCATACATAGTGAGAGTGAACTTATTCGATCAACATTAACTTATGGAATAAAATTGACCCGACGTCATCTGACTGATATCATATAAAGAGTTATAGGCAGAGACAATAAAGTTTCTATAAACTTGTCAAGATCGAAAGTGTTAGAAAACTTGTACTCAGACATTATGCAACGTCTATCTCGACTTCCTTCCTAGTTGCTGTTGCTGTTACCTTTCAGGTAATATGCATAAATAATTGTAATATATATATGATAAATGCATAATTATAATAAGAGGAGCCCTGTTGCTAGGGTTGCCAACTATACTGTTAAAAACAGTATTATACTGTTTTCTATGCTTTAATACTGTTGAAAAAAACTTCATTTGACCAAAGCACTGTTTATTGTACTGCTCTGCATGCACTGGGCCTTACTATACTGTTTGTTATGCTACGCAGCTTTTAATATACTGTTTTTCTTGTAAATAAAAGTTGGAAACCCTACCTGCTGCCTATGCCGAAACCAATTCCCATGGAATATTTTGATCCCAAAAATAACTCTTGGGTTTAAATTATTGACAAACATGAGTTTTGTCGGTAGAGCTCCTAGCTAAGCATAGCACAATTACCACAAATTTAAGTTAAAGTTTGATGTTCGCAATCAAATAATCTGATGGGAATCGGCTTCAGGTTACGCGGTAATGCCTCAGAAAATAATATGTTGGTTGATTGCGTAATTTGCGTACCTGGGGCCCTACCACCGAAGCTGAAGCCGATTACCATCCAATATTTTGATTCGAAAAATAGGTCTTAGGTACGCTTAAGTTATTGACAACCATCTTCTGCTTAGTCAGTAGAGCTCCATGGTTTTAACCCGCTAAGCTAAACACAAGTACCATAAATCTAAATTGAAGTTTGATTTTCGCAATCAAAAAATCCGATTAGACTCGGCTTCAGCTTCGGCGGTAGGGCCCCTGGTCTTAAACGTCGAAAGGGGTTTTACCAGCGCGTTCTTGCAGAAAGAAAACTGAGATCATTGTGTATAGAGGGCGCACTGCGCCCTCTATACGCACATATAACACTATGTAACACTTATCAGATTTAATCATTTTATTAATTTTCCTTATGCTAATGGTGCCACTTACAAAATGAACAAAATAAAAATTAAATGTACATTTAATTTATGGTATGTTAATAAATGTTCATTTATTTTTTGTTCATTTTGTACAATGTTTTGTTCATTTTGTAAGTGGCACCTTAGTACCTACAGTTGAAAAGAAAATTACCAAAAACCATGAAATTGTCTACAGAACAATCGTACTGATGTTAGTAATGAGGTAGAAAGGTTGTGAAAATGTGTGTGTGTTAGTGGTTCAATTACTCGTAAATAACTAAACGGATTTTGCACAGGCTTAAAGACAGTCATAATTAAAGTGTGTATGTCCTATATAGGTCAGGCAATTTTTTAATTCCAGTAGTGTTCCCACGGGCGATTAATAAGTATATTATACTTATAATTAACAAATTGTATGAGATAATTAGCTTCTGCCCCTTTGATGAGATAATTATCGACAAATAACTTGCAATGCCTATTTGACTAAGAATGGCGGTTAGATCCCGCACATGACAAATATGATCTAGGTCTGCGATTTTTTAAGTACATATTATATTTTTATTTATTTGCCCTAGTGCGATAAAAATAAAGACATTCAATAAAAAGTAACCTACATGTAATGTTTTCAATTTTATTTACAACTTTTAAATATAGATTTAATAAGCATACACAAAACATTATTAGCATATAAATTTGCACACAAACTGAAGTAACTAAAAATAAACTAATCTTAAAATGAATATTATGTTTTCAATTAGCCCACTTGTGATTTGTAATTTGCTATGTTGATTTTACAGACGTCTTGGCCCAACGACACCCAATCAAGGAGGCGTTACTACTTCACAATGACAGCTTCAATGCTACCTTCGAAGACTGCGTGTGGAAGAGAGAAAAGGAGTTGTGCCCCGACCCTGATGTCCATCTCCATTTGTACACCACAGTAAATGGCGGCAAAAAAGTTGTAAGTCCTGCTTACGCAACTAGAAATAATTAACAATCTAACTCGGGAAGGAAGTCTTGACAGAGTTTATGACATTATCATTAATAGGCTTTAATCCCTATTCCAATCCTGAAATTCACTAAAAATAGTTTATATGGCGGAACCTACGCTTGCCGCGTTCGCGTGTGCTCATAAGAATTTCGTAACAAAAGTTATATTTTAAAACTATGCAGATACTAAAGCAATAACAATGTATGGTGTTTGTTACAAATTTACCGCCTGCCTATCACTTATGCTAATGCGAAGAGGTTGCGTGTTATCCACCATTGTTACATTGTCCGCTGGTTATAGATGTTCCCACGAATGTACACAGACATAAGCCCTTTACAAAATACCTTCTAACAGGGAATGGCAATTACTTTAGAAAACATTCAATTAACAAAGTTTTATTTGGCCATGTTTATCTTTGTTCTGTTTAGTGTAATGTATGTCCAGTGTACCTATGTGGTTTACCACTATTTTTGTTGTCGCAAAGATTATGTTGGTAAACCACGTAGGAACGGCAAAGACAACTTCACCAGTCAATGGTGCATGGAGTATGTACCCCGCCTAGGCAGTTAGAAAACGAGGCTCTAGCGAAAGTGAGTAAGGGCATATAAAGTCTTATTGAAAAAGTGCCTCCACGTCACAAAAAACTGCAGTCACATTACCATAATGTAACAAAAAGCTGTGTAAGTGAGTAATACTCCTTGTATTACAAAGTTCTTTTGGCCATGGTTACTACTTTAGATTAGGCGGGACGTGGTATAATGTCAGTGTAAAACTGATAAAAGAAAGCAGCCCACGGTCGACTCCGTGGACTATGACGGTCGATGTTACCACGCAAGGAATAACCAACTGACAGTCCTCTAATTTAAACCAAAATAGTGGCCGAGAAAGTAAATAAGTACGTATTTTTAGAAAAAGTAGAAACAAACAAACCGAAGAAACTCTTTTATTTAAACCGACTCCAAAAAAGGAGGAGGTTCTCAATTCGACTGTATTTTTTTTTATGTTTGTTACTTAATACTCCGTGATTGATAAACCGATTTGAAAAAAAAAAACATTTTTTATTTGAAAGAGTAACAGCTACAATGTAGAGTACTTCCAGATTGGTCCCATAATTTTTTTCATCATCATCATCAGCCTGTATCTACATACATAAATGTAGAGTAATGTTTGGAGTCGGTTTTTTTTGTTAAAATTATTACAATTTTATTTAATTCTTTAGAAGTTTAGAGTTTATATGGTTAGATGGTATATGTGTGAAGAGTAAGTAAAGTCCTTGGATATCTACACAATTTATTGTGTTATAAGAGTATAAATAATTTCAGTTACACAGAACTACTAAAGTTTATGACAATAATGTAAATCCTACCTATATTCGTAATGTACGCGGACCGACTGGGGAGCGCGGCAGGGATTCCGGGAACGCATCGCGCGATATGCAATATTGCTGATGTTGCTACAATTATAATACACTCACACGCATTAATTTTAGGAGAAAATTAATTTTCCCACAACCGAGACTAACTAAGATCATATTTTCGATTCCATAAATCCCTATAATTACTCGTAGTTAGAGATGGGCAAAATGCCAGGCATTTACGATAAGTGCCCAGGAAGTACATGTACTTAAATGTAAATAGTTTTGGGCATAAATAGGGAATTTATACTTTTTGGGCATTTATCGTAAATGCCCGGCATTTTGCCCATCTATATCGTAGTACGTAACACTCGTAGACTACTTACTTTAATATACGTTAGGTATTATAATTTAATCATGAAATAAATTATAAAAAAATATGTCACTGTAACAATCGTAATGTTTAGTTACGGAAGTGCACGTATACCACGGATATGAAAGCATAAATTTTATCCAGAAGCCCGGCCGCCGAAGCTGAATACTGCCTGAATACCGCCTGAAGCCGATTACTATCGGATTTTTTGAACGCGAAAATAGATCTTAGGTTTAAGTTAATGACTATCATCTTCTTCAGCTTGTTTTACACACAATTACCGCCAATCTAAGCTTGATTTAGGTAATCAAAAATCCAACGGTAATCGGCTTCAGCATCAGCGGTAGGGTCCCAGATTTAGAGGCAATTATTGAGAAATTAATAAATATTGTCAGTTATACATCCTTGCTTTAATGTATAATAATTTAATACTAACAAACGAATATTGTAATAATTGTATATTGTATAACTAAGTTTGGAAAAAATAATACTGATCGTAGGTATTAGGTAAACTGGACAGTCTTAATCTTCTTGTTACTTTTCTTTATAGTTCAGTTTAAAAGAAAATGCTTGTAACACATTCCTAAATAACAATCGATAGAAATCTCTTCCACGCTAGGGACGTCCCAAATTTCACTTTTGTCTGCATTTATTACAAAGTATGTCTGCCCCCGATGCGCCAGGAATGCGACCGATATACCGCTACTCGTCCTCGAAGGAACCTCTCTCACCTTGCCCATCCGTATTCACAGCAAGGCATACCAATTTACTGCTAAAGTTTTGTTTTCAATTTGATTTATTTAGAACATATTTTATTGTTTGTTTAAAACTGCATTTTATTAAGTAAACTGACTTCTAGGAAGATCGGTGTCATCAGTAAAGCAAGGCAGTATTTTACATCCCAACGTCGATTTCAACTATATAAAACCCAAATTCAACCTCACCTGCCCGTTCTGTTCACTCTTGGTCGGTGCACCCCAGTACTTGCTTACTACATTTAATCGCATACAACGAAGAGCAGTTCGAATTTAAATCGTTGCGTTAGACTGACACCTAATCGAACACACATGTTAAGCAATGTCGGCCGTAGCCTGTCCATGGTGCGGTTTATTTATCTCGAGCTCCTCCGTGCTTCGGAGGGCACGTCAGAGTCGTACAGACTGTCTTTGTCGGTTCTCGTGTTTTTATAAGTTACAGACTTTATTTGTACAATACAAAATAATAATACCATATAGCACAAAGAGGAATTACACTTTTAGATTATTTTAAAATTATAACGGATCGAAATGAAAGATTAACAGCTACAATGTATGTAGCAACACCTAAGAGCTACACTATAAAATTAAAATGTTGCGACCAACCACTGTACTGTACTGTTACTAGACCATACTTTATTGCCCTACTCAGGCGATGCGCAGAGAATTTGCCCTCACTCAACTTCTTTTATAACCGACTCCAAAAAAGGAGGAGGTTCTCAATTCGGCTGTATTTTTTTTTAAATGTTTGTTACTTAATTACTCCGTGATACCGATTTGAAAAAAACTTTTTTGTTTGAAAGAGTATACTTCCAGATTGGTCCCATAGTTTTTTCAACTTCATCATCATCATCATCACCAGTCTGTATCTACCCACTGTTAGGTTTGTTATTTCATTACTCCGTCATTTATAAACCGATTTGAAAAAAACTTTTTTTATTTGAAAGAGTATACTTCCAGATTGGTCCCATATTTTTTCATCATCATCATCAGCCTGTATCTACATACATAAATGTAGAGTAATGTTTGGAGTCGGTTTTTTTTTAATAAATTATAATCAAGTCTTTCTTGACTTGTCTCGTTTTGATTTTTTGTTTTCAGTCAGTCAGTCAATCTGAATTTATAACTATACGAAAGCTCGTGCGGTTATATGTGTAGAATATCACAAGAACTGGCATCTAGATATGCGTGCGAGAGGTAGGAATATTATTTGCCATATATGCATTATAAACTTGTTCCATGCAACCCAAAACAAAAATGTCTAAAAGCGATTTCTATTTTATTTCCAGGTGGATCTGTACAGCCAGGACTGGCTTCGTCAGAGCGGCTGGGAGCCTTCACACGAGACCATTCTGCTGATTCACGGGTACGCGGGCGGCGACGACACATTGCCCATCACTGTTCTTAGAGACGGTGAGTTTATTTAATTTTTCAGCATTATCATTTCACCAGCATATCAGTGTATATAAGTGTAGGGGTTTACAACGTACTCCGCCACGCTGTGCCACTGCGGTTTGGAGAGTTTTCAAAGGTATCTACAATTAATAATAAGTAATTTACAATTGCCATCTAATGCCAACAAATGGATTCACGGAGAAACTCGAGATGAGGGCTAACATAGCAAATCTTCTAGTGACCTGACTCATTGGCAGAATTGAGAAACACAACAATCTTCTATCTAAGGCATTGTTATTTTCCTGCGATCTTCTGTGAGGTAGAGTTACTTCCCCAATCGGACTCGACATTGTCTTACTTCTCTATCGCCAGAGCCTCGGATCGTTTGACCCGTCTGCAAGATGCACCTCGTGCATCTAAGGTTGCTTTGGATCTAAATAAGCGGGTGGTCACTTCTATCCAAGCAAAGTACGAGAATTTGTCTGTTGATCATAAGGTATGATTGTCATAAGGCATAATTACGGCGTAAGGATCTATCTGTTGATTATATATAAGGGACTTCGCTGCGCAAACCCCTGGTTTAAAGGTTGTTGTCGTTGTCGAGTCATGGGGGTCATGGGGGGGGGGGGGGGGTCCCCCTCCCGTCTTACGAGTTGCTGATAGGCGTACTATTACTTACACTGTGGATAGGCCTAAGAAAACATCTAAAATTGACTGAGCGAGCGTAGCGAGTGAAGGGTTTGAGGGGTCTACATTTGCACTTAGTTGGCAGCAGGCATTGTTACTCTCGAATATATTCATATATTCGAGACTATGCCATTAAATATAGCTCTAATATCATACATCTTTAAGTTCAAGCTAATTGTTTACTATGCGAGAGATATACAAACACTCTGCATAACTCGTTTGTAAATAAAGAAAAGCCCATAAATCGAAAGTGCAAAAATGCCATTATGCAGTTTGCACTGCACAAAAACCGCATCAATCTTGCAGTGGCGTACTCTGCCTCCCACGGCTTTCTCTACGTAATGCATGCAAGTCAACGACCCCACCAGTGCACCTTATCAATACCTTCCTTCCTGTGCACCTAACAACAAGCATGTCAATTGAACAACATTTGATTCTTTATGACGTTATCTGTTTCCCTTCTAAATTTTCTCTTCGAACTAGCTAAAGTCGAATAGGTACTTAGATCTTATTAGATCCACAATAGGCATTACTGAATACAAAATACATGTTGTATAAAGCACTCAAAATTTAAGTAAAGTTAATGAAAATACTGTTAAAAAAAATGGGGTGTGGCTGTGTGTGAATACATTATATGCACTAAAATTATCTCAAAATGGCAGCGCTTTTCCCTCCCCGCACGCGATGTTCCAAAGTCCTTACTTAGCGTAATAAATTCTATGATTCTTCATCTATCCAGTGGTGTGATTGAATTTTAGATGGAGGCAATAAATTTGTAGCTGCAACACCAAACTGTACCTCGATTTTTTTAACATTCGTTTTTTTAAATTACCTCCCTGGAAGCAAATTTAAAGACGTATTCACGTCAAAAGAATTCGATGGGAAATAATAAATAATAATAATAAATATTTCTGGACAATTTACACAGCGCCATCTAGTCCCAAATTAAGCGCAAAGCTTGTGTTATGGGTACTAGACAACTGATAAATGTACTTAAATACATTTTTTTTATGTAAATACATACTTATAATACATAGAAACGCCCAGACCAAGACAAACAGACTTGTTCATGCACACAAATGTTTGCCTTGTGCGGGGATCGAACCCGCGAACTCGGAGTCAAAGTGGCCATTGCTAACCATTCGACCACCGAGCTCGTCATCGTCATCGAAATGATATGATGGGGTACAGAAAACGGAATGGGCCCACGGTCAACCAAGCATTCTCGCTACTGTGTTCAGGCCAAAAAGATAATGAGCAGTGAAGTTAATCGCAGTCTCTAGCGCCAAACTACAACTGCCCAACTGCCTTGGAACTCATAACAAAAATCAGATGAAAATATTAGCTTTGAAAGTTGAATCTCACACGTTGCCATCAAATCAGTAGTACGTACAATAGTCACGCTTCGTAGCAAATTTTTAGAAGGTGCTTAAAACCATTAACACGAAGCTATAGTCACGGAATAAATAGTAGTCTACAGTCGATATATTCTTCTCACGAATCACACTGGCCAGATTAACTACTGCATTGGATGACGATGTCATAATCGTTTTTTAGGGTTCCGTACCTCAAAAGGAAAAACGGAACCCTTATAAGATCACTTTGTTGTACGTCTGTCTGTCAAGAATTTCTACATCGAGAATGCGTGGAGGTATCAAGCTGAAATTTGAACTGTATACTCAGGTCTACGGTCCCATGAAGTAGTAAAATAATCAAACTGCTAAGTTTACGTAAAAAAAAGTTACGGCCGTTTATTCAGCAAAAAACGCATATTTCGACATTCTCAAGGGAATCAAAACCTATAGGGTACTTCCCGTTGACCTAGAACTAGAGATGTGCCGAGTCACAATGACTCGAGTACTGACTCGAATACCTAGCAGGTACTCACATACTCGAGTATATAAAATACTGTATTCGGATCCACAATACTCGAATACAGGTTTCGAGTACTTACGGTATTCGAATACTAATTCGTGTACTTTAATAGCAACCTTCTGACTTCAAGCATACAGTAAATCACTTACTAAACAAAGAATTAGCTGTTTACGTTAAATAGTAAGATTTTTGCTATTATTATATTACATTATATTTTTATGTTGACTTCATAACTTCTGATTACCAAAGTAGTACAATTATTTAATTTTTGGTTCCTTTTTTTTGTTAAGTTAGAGGACTTTTATTTGTAACTAATGGCACAGAGTTAGTATTCCGTACTAATGGTTATATTTTCGTTGATTAAGTACTAAGAATTTTATTGAAGATTTTTACGATTACGTTTTGAACATAATTGTTTTTATTTTTTTTCTTATGATTATTTTTATATAGTTTCAAAGTTTTTTTAGTTGCAATAACTTTAGTGATCTCACTGGCTTATATACATATAAATCGTGCTTCTAGAACGATAGAACTTTTTTGGTATACATAAATATAAAGTTAAAAAATCCAATTGAAAATTATTAGTTGTTAGCTTTAATATGTCATGCCAATGCCATACATAATTACTAAAGAATGATTATTATTATGATTAAATGACTGATTATACAATAATCTGTTGTTATAATTGACATATACAATCGTTCATATACGATTTGTGATGAAATATTAGGATTTGTCGTCAAAAGCAAACTACAATGTTCCATTCAAAAAGTACTCGAGTCCACTGAAGTATTCGAATACTCGTGCCAGTACTCGAATACCTGTTCGAGTCTTCCGACTCGAATCCTAACTCGATTATTTTTTTAACGAATACCAAAATATCCGAATACCAAAAATAGCCGACTCGGCACATCACTACCTAGAACTATGAAATTTGGCAAGTAACATCGTTATAGACTACAAGTACAGGAATAAATCTCAAAACTATACATTTGTAAATAGATCTTAAAAAATAGGGGGTCTATATTTTTTATAGGGTGTCGAAATTTCAAATTGAAACTACTAGTTCAAATGGGGTATCATATGAAAGGGATTGATGTACACATTGCAAAATATTAGGTCGGGGAAAAAGTCTTTTCGTATTTTATATGAAAATTCAAAACATTTTTTAATAAAGTTTATTTACATTTAACTAAAGTATGTAGGTGCCATTATGTTCGATAACTTTTTGTCATCTTGTAGGTAGAGACATGATCCCATTACTATAGAAATTTTGGGACTTCTGTTAAAAAAACCGCGACAAGTGGTTTTGGCAGTCTTCTCGTGATGTTAACCTGACATTGTCTAAAGAACTCTTAAGAGACCGAAACAGGTGGAAATCAGAAGGTGCAAGGTCAGGACTATACGGCGGATGCATTAACACCTCCCAGTCAAACTCTCTTAATTTTTGCTGAGTGGCTAAAGATGTGTGAGGTTTAGCGTTATCATGATGAAAAATCAAACCCCTTCTATTAATTAATTCCGGCCGCTTTCTCTCAACTTTTTGCTTTAATCTCATCAGTTGTTCACAGTAGAGTTCAGAATCGATAGTCCTGCCTGGCGGTAACAGCTCATAATGAATATCTTCCCTTCCAATCCCACCATACACACAGCATCACCTTGTTGCGGGTTAACCCGGGTTTCGCCAGAGTCTCTGAAGCCTGGCCGGTCTTTGACCACGACCTTTTTATGCGCCAAAACTGTTATGTGGTCAATTCCTAGTTCTTCAGCTACGTCGTAACTACTGATATGCCGATCTTGCTCCACTTTTTCAGAAATGGCATCCATTTTATCCGTAACAGGGCGACCAGAGCGACGTGCATCTTTGACATCAAAATTTCCGGATTGAAAACGCTTAAACCAAATTTGTGCTACTCTCACAGACACTGCACTAGGTCCATAATAATCACAAATTTTTTTCGCAGCTTGCGTTGAATTTTTACCTTTTTTGTAGTAAAATTTTAAAATGTATCGAATTTCTTCATTAGATTCACTCATCTTGACAGTAAAAAAAACAAATGAAAATCACACATTTACCTAATTTGAATTTGGAATTATCTTTTTTAAAATTTAAACTTTTTATAGATATCAAAACCTGCTAGATGCAAATGGTATAACCAAAGAGATTTTATTACAAGTTCATACATACTATAATGCGAAAAGACTTTTTCCCCTACCTATTATATTTTATTTATTTTTTTCGACGCATTATTCCTTATTTATAAATATCAAATTTAATATTGATACTACGTACGGAACCCTCGGTGGGCGAGTCCGACTCGCACTTGTCCGGTTTTTTATTTTTTTATATGTTTTGTTCAGCGTACCTGCGTCGCGGCGGGTTTAACGTGTTCATGCTGGACTGGGGTGCTCTCTGCCAGCCGCCGTGCTACGTAGCCGCGGTGCACAACCTGCGTCCAGTTGCGCGATGTGCTGCTGAAGCGCTCGGTTCCCTGCGTCGCGCCGGCCTGCGTCCTGATCAGCTCACTTGCGTTGGCCACTCGCTAGGCGCGCATCTCTGCGGGATTATCGCCAATTTTTTGTCATTCAGACTTAACAGGATTATTGGTATGTAGACTTATAAAACGGCATACCTTTGCACTCACGCATCAAAATCCAACTGTATTTATAACCTTTCGATCATCCATTCTAGAACATATAACTATTTCGTTATCTTGACCGAGATACTAAATCTGCTCACGTTTCAGGCCTGGATCCGGCTCGTCCCCTAATAAGATCTGCACCTGCGCTGCGGCTGGACCCGGGAGATGCTCGCGCTGTGCATGTTCTGCACACCAACGCCGGCCGATACGGCGAGGCATCTCGACTCGGACACGCCGACTTTTGCCTGAACGGTGGCCGCAGCCAACCCTATTGTGAAGATACACCGAGTAAGTTATCATGA
The DNA here is from genome assembly GCA_937001555.2 of Hypsopygia costalis. Classification (NCBI taxonomy): domain Eukaryota; kingdom Metazoa; phylum Arthropoda; class Insecta; order Lepidoptera; family Pyralidae; genus Hypsopygia; species Hypsopygia costalis. The sequence continues at coordinate 19,883,986 of OW443338.2, read as the reverse complement.
TATTATGTATAGTAATCAAATCAAAAAATCAGAAACCATCCGAAATAAAATAAAAAATGTTATGATTCTGACGAAAGGTATTTCATAAAAAAAACATATATTATTGAATTTTGATTGATTGTTGAATGAATGTTCTTCAATTCGTCCAACAAATCCAGTCATTAACTATAATTAAATTAATAACTCCAATAGTGACCACTGAGAAATTGGTAACACTACTCTGCTTAATTAGTCATTCTTTATTTGGTCAAAGAGAACTGCTTCACTTTCACTAGTTAGCCACACGCCTTATTCACAGTCTACCTATAAATTCTCTATTTCTGTTTAGTTTTTAACCGACAAAAGAGAAGAGATTAAGGCGACGCATATTCATGACGTTGTATATGAATAAAATGTTCCTGCCCCCTTACCACCATCTCTTATTGCGATTCAATAATTGAATAGATTGCATATTCATACCAATGAATAAACGACTCTATTGCATTTGAAATAGAGTCGCTTATTCATTGGTATGAATAAACAAACTATTCAGTTATTGAATCGCAATAATAGATGGTGGTAAGGGGGCTGGACAAATTACACTCTGCCATCTAGTCCTAAACTAAATAAAGCTTGTAATATGGGTACCAGATAACTGACATTATACTTTAATACATTTTTTTGCAAATGATACATATAATATATAAAAAACACCCAGTACAAGACAAACAGACATGTTCATGCACACAAATATTTGTCATGCGCGGCGATCGAATCCGCGACCCCGGAGTTAAAGTGACCATTGCCAGCCATTCGACCACGCACCGGGCACGTCATACCTGACGTTTTCTGTTTTTTTCTTTAATATTTCATTATTCTTTGTGACACAGACGAGGCGCTGTGTAGCCATATTTGGTCGATCTGCTACCAAGCGGAAAGCCTGTTCCGGCCGCGGCAGGCGGCGCCATGCGGGCGACGATGCTCCGTGCGCGTGCCGCCATCGAGGGCTTCCGTACTACCTGTGCTATTGGGACAACCAGCTCCTATGACGTACGTATTCCAAAACAACATTTTGTAATTTAGCGATAAAAACAAGCAGCCCCAATATTTCAGCACAATAAACTACTTTGCCCAAGCAAAATGGGACAAGAAATTCAATTTGTGATTGTTGTTTGCATTTATCCATAAAATAAATATTAATATTATAAATGTGAAAGTGTACCTATTTGTTTGTGACATAGTCTACTTTCTGCCATTTTATTCCCACGGGATAAAAAGTTTTATTAACATAATAGTCAAGCAAAGGAGTATAGCCTGTGCGCTGGCACCTCCGCTGCTGATGCAAGAACTCCTTACATCCGGTAACCTTAGTAACTCATCATCAGGTCATTTTAGTCTCCACTACAGGAGCACGACCCTCTCTCTTCCGTCCCAGACAGGAGGATTTGGCCTACACTCCCCACGCTGGCGAGACCGATGGGGGAGGCCCGATCGATGTTTTATAATGTATTTCCCTTAGTCGCCTTGTACTACATCCACGGGAAGAGACGGAGTGATTCTATTCTAGTCTGCCAGAAAACACACGGCCTACTGATTCTGAGGGTCTGTGCCAGGTAAGCTTAATACAAAATAACCTTAGTAACTCGCAGGAACACAACAATCCTCTTGTTTGATATGAGGTATTCTGTGTGGTAGAGTACTTCCCATGCAGGTGAGGTTGGCTTTAGCTCTAGATGCTGGTGATCCACTTTCATCCCAAAATCTTAAAATCGTAATACTTTACTACCTACGATAATTTTTAAGTTATCTGTCTATCTCTATCCATAACAGCCCTTGTTGCGTCCATCTTCGAACGTAGGCCTCCTTTCCCATCCTCTATGAGTCTCTGTCCTTTGCCACCATCATCCAGTTTATGCCGGCCTGTTAGCGGATATCATCCGTCCATCTCCTAGAAGGTCTTCCTCTACCGCGGGTGTTGGCGCGTGGTCTCCACTCCCATTTAAGTTATCTACCATTTCATATTTTTATATCTCACTATTTCTTTCTGCAGGGCATCAGGTGCATACTGCGTGGAGGATTTCACGACGCCGTTCTGTCCGACCACGTCAAGCGTGGCGGAGGGAGACCGGCGCTGCTGCCTTGACGAGCAATATGCTGCTGCCGCCACCGCAGAGCCTCCAAACAAGAAGCGACCGCGTCCAATCGTGCGACTCCGTGCGAGAAGGGTTAAGAGCGGGGGAGAGTATAATGCTCTGCCCGAAGATTGATAAAATAAACAACTGAATATGGCATAAAATATGTTGGTAGGAATGACTGAGCCATGTTATGTCCCAACATTTACTAAAGAAAATTATAAATACTCAAGTACCTATTGGCCTAAAAACCCCTATCCTAATGTTAATGGTTTTTAAGAAATGATTTTTTTTAAATCACCCAGAGTTTTACCTATTTACCAATGGTTTTATTATATTTTGAGTAATTTAAGTTATTTATGTTTATTTTAATAATTGGCAGTATGTATTTCATCGATCAAAAATACAATTACATGCAAATAACTTTAAAATATTTTAAAGTGATCCTCTTTAACCCTCTGCCAAGTTTGAGGTATCGTCTTCATAGCAACCTGTTTAATAGCTCCAGACTTATTGTCTATAGGTATATTATCCTATAATTTATTTTCCATTATAGCACGTGATAACGAGCGTTGATGTCTTATATATGGCGCTTTGTACTCGTTTGATAATGAATATACTTGATTACAAAATTTCATTTTTTTATTAACAATAGACAAAAAAACTTAATTATTACTCACTCATTCTAAAATACATAGTATAACGTGTAAAATATTTCACGTTTCAATATATTTCTTTTCATTTATACATAAAAGTACCTAAACGTAGTAAGTAATAGGTAAGTACCTTTTTTGTATACATTGCATTCATTCGAACGTACTTTAATAAAAAATAAGTTTATTAATGTCTATTAAGAATAATGCCGAACTTGAATAATGTCCACACCTCAGATCATTTGCTGTGATCTGAGGTCCACACAGAATAATGCCCAGCTAGAGTAATGTCCAATGAGAATAATGACCAAATAGGCAGTCGAACTTCCGTCTATAAAAACCGATCAAGTGCAAATCGCGGATGGTATTTTTGACTTGAATACTTATGTCTTTAAAATTACTTCGATATGGAGGATATTCAAATAAACAAATGATAACAAAACTGGAGAATACAGTTTCGTGTTGCAGCTACATATCAATCATCTCCTCCAAAATTCAATCACACCACTGGATAGATGAAGGATCAAAGAATTTATTACGCCAAGTAAAGACTATAGCACAGATTACATTTTTATGACTAAGCTTTGATAATATACAAACAGATTTAACATATTCTATAGGCGATATCTTGAATGTTTTTGTTATTATAGTTGGTATACCTTATAAATATTATTCTAGGTATTTCATAAGTCTATTTTTTGTAGATGTAACAATTACCTATGTACAAAATCGACGACTTGGGTCAAGCCAAAGATGTTTTATTTGTATGATTTTAAATAAATTATATTGATGTGATAACTATCATTTTTTTTCAGTACCTTCATGTTCTATTATTTAAGTTTATTTTCCAAAAAGGAACCCATATTGTGCAAGCTTATTATCCGACAAGCTTTAATAATTGAAGCCGACAAGTAACGTATATATTTTGGGGTGTAATTGGCTTACCACGGTCTTTAGAGCCAAAACCAACCTCGACTGCACAAGGTTGATGGTGCACTCTACCGACTAGCGAAAGAGACCGAACCGCAGCCAAATAACAATTCCTTGAGGGTTGTGTTCCTACGAGTGAATCAGGTCACCAACGACCCCAGACCTACAGCTAATGCTGCCCGGTGCACCAACCTTACAGTAATATCACAGTATTGCGAGTCTCTCGCCCTGTAGTAGGCAAGAGGCACTAGTGATAAGTTATTGAACTTATAATATTAGTATACCGCCCGCGAACCACGCAGCTAGGAAATAAGCACATGTTTTAAATACCGTCTTCAGGATTTCGCTGTTATTCATTCGCGTACAGAAGAATCAGCGGCCATAGTAGAAGGCCGCGGTCTTGACGTCAGGTATCGGCCGTATAAGCATCTACAAGATCCACACAGGGAACTGATGTGTGTCCTGTGTTCAATTAAACGCTATGATACAAGCATTGATGTCATAGCGTTTGGAAGATAAATGACAACGTCACGCGTCGTCGTCTGCACTCACTCCTCTGCCTGCGTTCGGGTTGCTCACTTGCTGACATGACATCCATTCACTTCTTTCATTTCGCCCGAAACCTCAGATTTTTACGTCGCAGTAAGCCCTCAGTAGTGGCCCAATTCGTGTAATTATTCAACGTAGCACCAGCCTGGCGCAACTCAAGGTAAAAAAACGACTCATGAATCGGAAGGATTTTTTATGAAATGGAAGCGAATTTCGCTTCCATTTCATACTTATTAGAGTTTACGCTATTTGTATGGCACATCAGTCTCTTAAAACGTAGTGGTTACATTCTCTTTGGTAGCACCACAGTAGCACTTAAGCCCGTCGAAGCGACTTATGGACCTAATCGTTAAATCCTTTTGTTAAGTTTGGCTATATAACACTTGTATCCAGTGCCATAAAACTAAAAAAATATATAAAATGATTACAAGTGACAGTGACATAATTACCAATTTAATTACATTTCAAGATTCAAGACATGACTGACATCTAAAAAAACCAATGGCTTTTTAATTCTTCATGTTATTCTCTTTGATGGCTTTATCTGAATTTGTTTTAATAACAGTAATTACTTGTAAATCTTATAATTCATAAACTTGAAGTGAAATTTCCTTTGATGTGAAACGAACATGAAAAATACTTGTTGCAACTTTGAAAGTAATTTCTGTTGTTTGTCTGTAAATATTAGCATGTAAACGGCAATATTTACATTCTTTAGGTAGATTTATGAATATCAGGAAGCTATTCGAAAATATTTAAGTGACTTAAGTTTTAGTTAATATGAATAGAAAAAGAAATGTACAATTCTTAAAACCAGAAGACCCTGAATTTCTAAAAGTCTTGAAGAAACAGGCTGGCTATGACGACAGTAATCACAAGTTTGATAAGCTTCAAAATGCCGATGATGACTTTGTGGATGACGAAGACAGCGAGAAGCCGCAAGTTGTTGTTCTTAGAGAGGGTGACCTTACTGCGGAGGAAGCAGACTTAGAGAAAATGAAATTAGAAAAACTGGAAGCTGAAACTAAAGCGGATCTTAATCAGAGAATAATATTCAAATCGAAAGATAGCTCAGGGCATGTCAAAAGTAATAAACGCAAACAAGAGTCATGCAGTAAAACATCTAATAAAAAAAATCGACAATTACTGTCATTTGATGATGAAGGTGAAGACAGTGATGAATAGTTATTTAATATACTATATAAGTAATTCCATTACATTCTTTTATTTTTCTGATATTTTATTGTATACAGTAAATATGTCTCGGTCTGTACTTGCCTTTAAGTGATTACCTACACAAGACTCAACTCATATTGTGTTCTCAGTGTCATCGAGTCAAAAGTTCTCAACTAACAAAATATCTTTCAATTAAATAGATAAATACCTAAAACTGTTTTTATATGCATTGAGAAAGAAAAAAACCTATATGTAGCATATTAAAATAAGACTATTTAAAACCAAATAAGAATGAGGCTAAACAGACATATTTTTAAAATTGCAAAAGGCATGTTTATGAGCCCTATAACTTATGCTGTATTTCATCATTCACTGGAAATGCCTTAAAGATCTATAATCCATTATTTATTTATTAAAATTCATTCCTGGTACAATTAACCTCTCACATGCCATGGTTCCATGGTGGGTACAACATTGGTACAATGCTAAAATTCACAGCATGGGAAAGGTTAAGGGTGGTATGCCATACATCCAAAATTCAATAGGTATTATGTATATTATATTCGGCCCCAAGAGTTTTTTTTGTCTCTTTGCTAATGAAGACACAGGCGGTTCAATATTTTTTTATGATTGCTTACATTTGGAAGTGCCCACAAATTTCTTTATAACTTTACATATGGGATCTAAAAGAACTAAATACCTCTTTGTGTGATGCACAAATGCCCTCTAAGAAATTACACACAAATTCTCTGAAGAAATCTTTATTACAAATAATATTTATAAGACTGGTGAACTCCTCGTAACAATGTTTCTTTAAAAAATCAAGTTACTTAAGTATTACATGCTCTTTCCAGTATCTTCAAAACTGTGCCGTTTCTTAATTTTGGCTCTAGAATTGCCATTTACAGTTATGGTTGGCTCATGTCGATTGTAAACAGGTGTTACGTCTGCATCAGTTTCATATTCTAACAGTTTACGAAGCAAAAACTTCCTTTCGTCTTTTACAATGAGAATACTTTCTTGGATTTTCGCTACTTCATCACAAAGTGCAGCATTTTCCTGAAACAAAATTCGTAATTAAGCCAATATTAGGTTACAATATAAAAAGTTTCAATAAGAGTTTATTTGTAGTTGGTATTGGTTGGCTTATTTGTAATATTTTTTTTTTATAATTGCTATTTAGTATAGTTGAACACTGCCTGATTCCATATTCTTTAATTATGAGTTCAGTTGAAATAAATTGGCATTCAAGTCTATATCACCCTATATATATTATGTATAGTGGCCGGAGCCACTCCATGCAAATATTGCATCAGTAACTACTATATAAACAACTGTCTGTCAGTCAGTCTGCGCAGAACCTAAATGAGCGTGTGAGAGTGCTTCCAGATTTGTCTGAGACAGGGAGGTGAGGTTGACAAGAGAGAGCTGCTGGAAGTAGTCATACTGTATGTAGCACTATTACGTATACTGGGTCTTTATTTTAGACAAACAGAGGAACAACTCTTGATAACAAAAGACAAAAATTACTGTCTACATACAATACATAATACAACGATATTGTATCCTAAAAAATAAAAATGAAAGTATGTATGGTATTTATGATGAAAAAAATAAATAATTTTATGACTATCTGTTTGATCCAGATTGCCTCTGATGATGACGGCTGCACCAATTATGACAAGAATTTCACTCACAGTCACCTGATATTACAAGAAGTAGCTTAAGCTACTATTTTATAGAATATAAACTAGGGCTCTAGGCAAAAAAAATGTTAAATCCCAAGCAGATAACTTATCTATAGTATCAAGTGGTATTAACTTCTCAAACATTTTAGTAGGTGGGGTATCTATAAGCTAATAACATTATATTTTTCATGTTTTTGATTTTACTATCGTAATGACAATTATTTTACTAAATCTAGCACTTGATACAAAATCGTGTTCTGTGACAAGTATTAAGTAGGATGTAGAATCAAGGATTTTGTTTAGCTAGGACAATCAAGACTTGAAGAAATTCTGAGTGTAAATAAAGCTCGTATATAAAAAAGCGAATTAATTAAAATGCCCTAATACGTACTAGTAATAAACTTTTAATCCTTATTTTTAAATATTTATATTTTTTATGATATCTTTTACATATTTTATCGCTTTGGATCACATTCATTGTCAATGAAAATAAATAGAATTAATTTAATCATGTATCATGACAAAAATATCGAAATGATTTTTTCTTTGACACAACACAAAACAAAATTAATACACCACAGAACAGAACCAAAGTACTCTGTGCACAGAACACTACATCTAAATATACTCCTTTTAATTTAGAAAATTTATTAGTCTTTGACTAAACTCAGCAAAGAAAGAATATTAATGGTAGAAATATTCTTCTTCTTCTCAAACTCACTCAAGTTGACGTTCGAGGTTGCCACCATAGAACTTTTTTTCTCGAGCATATGAAGCTAAAAATTTAGTTTTTTGCTTTTTTGCCTCTAAAACCTCGTACATCAACATTAAAAAACCAAAATATGACATTAAATGACTGTAAACGTAACAGACACTAGTTAATTTAACATTTCTTTTCAATTAAACATAATGTTGACATTAAAAAAAAGAATAATTCAGAAATCTGTTGGAAGCGCTAATTTTACAAATTATTGTACCACATTTAGCTTTCGAGTCCAATAAATATTATCTTTCAATATATGACGAGCTCGGTGGCGTAGCGGTCAATGACGCGGCTTCGACACCAACGCTCGTGGGTTCGATTCCCACACAGGACAAATATTGCTGTGCATGAACATGTCTGTTTGTCTTGGTCTGGGTGTTTTTTATGTATCATATGTATGTATTTACAAAAAAAAATGTATTTACGTATGTTTATCAGTTGTCTAGGATCCATATACAGCGCCATCTAGCCCCAAAGTAAGCGAAGCTTACTTTGGGGCTAGATGGCGCTGTGTCTGACATTATTTATATTATAGCGTTGGTGGGGGGCAGCACGAAGAAAACTCAAGATAAAGAATATAAAAACAATGTAATGCAGTACACTCGACACTATTTTAAAACTTGTACAAAGGCAGAACCAGTTAGCCTTTTAAATTATGACTTTCTTGCACTCTCGCGGTTGGCGCGCACCCTCTAACTCTGTCTCGCTCACGGCCCCTAGCGGCCGGTCGGGTAACCACACTGGGGTGCCAGTGTGTGTTGCCAACGCCCGCTTTATGAACTGCCGCACGCTATACACTCCCCCTCGAGTTCCAGAGAACGTCCCCGCTCTTGAACTCGCATACAGGAAATGGTACATACAGGACAAACATGCTTACGAGGATGCCCTCTCTGGCGTTTAGGAACCACGGGACGAGGAGGCGAACTATCCCGACTATGAAACCTGGTAAGATCTGATACATGATACTTACCTAAAATATTCTCCGGATTATCTAAATTCGCGATCAAGTACGCTGTAGGACTAACTCTTTTCGCAATTACATAAGGACCGTCCTTTTTGGGAACAAACTTAGCTGTAATGTTCTTTGCTGCATTGCTAAGTACATGTGACTTTAAAAGTACCTGATCTCCGACTTCGAAGACTTCAGCAGCCCTTTTTGACTTATCAGCGCATTCCTTGCGTCGATCCTGCTGAGCTTCAACTCTTTCCCTTACAGCAATGAAAGAGTTAACAAAACTTTTTAAATAGGGTGTGATTTGAGGCACAAAATTATCTTTATTAAGTATCGACCGAATGTCGTGTTGTACGTCGAGTGGTGAGCGAAGCTCCCTAGCGAACGTTAAGTATGCTGGAGACACACCAGTAGTCTGACAAACCGCGGAGTTCATGGCGAACCTTATAGCAGGTAAGTGCTGTGGCCATGAAGAATGGTTCGTATCAACTAGACGAGACAACTGAAATTTTAAATCCCTATTCTTGCGCTCAGCTGGGTTAGCTGAGGGATGGTACAAAGGTAACAATTCCTGACCTATACCTAATACAAACATACACTGCTGCATAACAGCAGAGACAAACTGGACGCCATTGTCTGACACAATGCGTCGAGGAAGTCCGTAACGGAGAAAAAACTCTTCAATTAATGTGCGAGCGCACGCCTCTGAGGTTGCCTCCTTCAAAGCGTACAGCTCAGTCCAGCGAGTCGCGGTATCTTCCACTAACAATATCCACCGTTCTCCATTGTCTCCAACAGGAAGCGGACCGAAAAGGTCTATGGCCAACCTTCTCCCCTTTGATTCAGAACGGGAGTCTGTAACAGACCTGACGGTTTTTTGTTAGAAGCCTTATACCGCTGACAGGTAGCACAAGTCTTGATATAATCCGTTATGGCCCTACGCATGCCTGGAAAATAGAAACCTTGAGCGACTCTATTGTAAGTTCTGTCCACTCCATGATGACCAGCTATATCAGAGTCATGACATTCCTTTAGGATTTCGAGGCGCAGAGAAAGCGGAACAACCAGCTGTGGCTCTTCACTGTCTACATCGGGATTATACCTATACAAGACTCCTTGTTGCATGAAGTATCCTCTTTCAGACCAACGCTTAACACCTATAGACTCAGCATCAGATGTATCCTCTAGATCACTAACAATTTTCTTTAGTTCCAGGTCATCGAGCTGCGCGCGTCGGAGATCGGTAGGACTCCTAGCAGGTAAGTCCACGACAACGGAGCAAACTCCACACTGATCCTTGTTTTCTTCTTTACAGGTTGGGCGACTAAGCGTATCAGCAATAACATTAGCTTTTCCAGGCGTATACTGAAACTGAATGTTAAAGCACTGTAACTTTAAAGCCCATCGCGCCAATCTACCAGACGGCGACTTTAAGGTAAGAAGCCACTTTAACGGCTGATGATCGCTACCTATGATAACCTCGTGTCCTTCTATGTAGCCTCTGAAACGTTCGACGGCCCACACGACAGCGAGAGCCTCACGCTCTGTAGTGCTGTAATTCCTTTCGGCTGGAACGAGAAGACGGCTAGCATACTCTATAGGGCGCTCATCTTTACCTTCACCTTGTAACAATACGGCTCCAATGGCGTAGTTGCTAGCATCCGTCCTCAACACAAATGGCTTACTATAATCTGCTTGAATGAGAATCGGTGCCGACGACAGGCGCTTTTTCAACTCCTGAAAGGCACTAGCTTGGTCTGCATCCCAAGACCAAGGCTGATTCTTCTTTAGTAGGCGTGTTAAGGGCTCAGCGACAGCAGAAAAATTTGGAATGAATTTCCTAAACCACGAGCACGTCTGTAGAAAAGTTCTTAAATGACGCAACGACGATGGTGCCTTCATGTGTAGGACTGCACGAACTTTGTCATCATCCGGTGACACACCATCTTGGGTGATGACATGACCAAGGTACTTTACCTTGTCTCGTGCAAAGACACACTTTTCTCTGTTCGCGCGTAACTTAAACAAATGTAACCTTTCGAACACAGTGCGCAAATCCGAAATATGCTTTTCAAAGCTACCCTCGGATATTATCAAGAGATCGTCTTGATATGCTAGAAGAGTCACATCCTTCAGCGAAGCACCCGTACGAAGTCTATCTATGAGACGCTGGAAGGTTGAAGGCGCGTTCTTCAACCCGAACGGCATTCGCTTGAAGCGAAAAGAACCAAATGGCGTCAAAAACGCTGTTTTGTCCCTATCCTGCTCACGTAATCTAACCTGCCAAAAACCACTGCGCATATCAATTGTACTCATGAAAGAGTGCTTTTTCGTTGACTGTACAAGCTCATCTATCAATGGCATCGGATAGACATCGGTCTTTGTTACCGAGTTGAGCTTCCTATAGTCCACACAAAAACGTACCTTACCATTCTTCTTGGGAATGAGAAGCGCCGGAGAACCCCATGCGGACTCACACTCTTCAACTATGTCGTCTGCCAGCATCTTATCCAACTCTGCCCGCATGACCTCTTTCTTAGCCGGTGTCAACCTATACGGCGGAACAGCAACGGGGGGGTGATCCCCTGTATCGATAATATGCTCGGCGAAAGGAGTCGCGTCTCCCCCTGGCGCGAAGATATCTTGGTGTTCTACTAGGAGGTGCGCGAGAACCTCACGTTGGCTACTGTTAAGCGAAGTTGCCTCATCATCCCGGAGCACCTCAACAGCGGCACACGAAGATGCAGGTGACTCCTTCTCAAACTGCATCTCGAATTTTTGTTTAATATTTTCGGCAAAGTGCCAACTGCTATCACCAAAATTGAAAACAAGATTGAATATGGTAAGAAAGTCGATACCTAACAAGCTTTCATTATTATTAGCTTCGGGAAAAACTAAAAATTTTATGACGCTAGTTTTATGTTGGAGCGTCACCTGCACCTCCGTGGTTAATACATTCATCTCCCTACATACACCATCTGCCAACCTAACAATTTGCGTTGACGGCAATAACGGGTGTCCTAACTTTAGTAGGAGAGCGTATAGCGTGTGACCGGCAATACAGCTTTTAGCAGCCGAATCAACTAAAGCAGTGCCACAATTACCTAGAATGCTTATATTTAACACAGGGCGACAAAAAGGTGCATTATTGTTTATTTTAACAACATTCTCACAACTATTGTAACTACGATTACAATCATAAAAACTAGACACACCTGTATTTACTTTAACCATATTATTGTCATAAACAAAACTGTTACTAACATCCGAACTTGATACGCAAGTATAAACATTACGAACATTATTGTTATAAACACAAGAGTTACAAAAATCACCCACGGCGCGCGTAGGGTTACCTTGCGTCGACGCTGGCATTGACGGGTTAACTAGCGGCGGCTGCGCGGCGGCAGCGGCGGCCGAGGCGGCCGGGCTGCGCCGATGCCTGCGCGCATGCGCGGTCTCCGCGCGTGAATCGCGCAGCGAATGCAGCGATGCGGCCGCGTCACTATGACTGCTAGTGGACGTACTTATCACCCCGTCGTGTGACGTGAAGTTAACGGAATAAAACGACTGCTGACCACCCGACGAACAGTTTTTACACTTTGACTTGATAACGTTCGCCGCTCCACAACCGTAACATTTTATTTCACTTTCCCACTTTACCTTATTATTATCACTGTTATCACTATTTCGCTTTAGTTTCTCACATAACTCTTTGCGGTGACCTAATCGCTTGCAATATGAGCAAAATAACTTCTTTCCCTTGACGGCGACTGTTTCGGCGGACTCAGCGTTTGCGGGGGCGCCGGCGCTCGACGCATCAGAAACAGTAGGTACATCCCGCGCCGACGACGACGCTGTGCGCTTGTTGCTATGCGCCTGTAACCTCGCTTGAGTCGTGCTACTTGCCTGACCTTTTCCAGTTTCTTTTAGGGAATCTTCTATTATGCGACACTTATGAAGTAACTCGACGAAACTAATGACGCTTTCTCTCGTCACGCGTTTTCTAATGCGCGGACTAAGGAGACTGAACGCCATGTCTAATTGCACTTTTTCCGATAGGTCATCCTTTGGAAACTTTGATAATAAAGCACGTACCTTAGCGATAAAGAGATCCGTGTGCTCTTCTTCCTGGTTTAAACTGAACAACTTACGATAAAGTCGATGTGGCGGGTCATGCTGGCCGAAAGCACCTTCAATTTGTGTAAGGGCCTCCGACCACGTACTAGTCGATCTTTTAACTCCTTGCCACCACACAGCAGCAGGCCCCTCCAGCAACATCGAAAAACCTCGGAGAGCGTTCTCATCGGAAACATTTACGCAATCTTTATAAGTAACAATCGCGTCGATAAAGTTTTCCAACGACTCGTCCGCGCGTCCGCCGAAACGTGTCGAGCATTTCGCGAAGTTTCCGTTCGCGCCACAAGCGAAAGCCGATTCTTGATGGGCCTCGGAGACGTTATGCTGCGGCGTCGATGATCGTACTTCGCGTATCAACTGCTGGCAGAAATCATTCTGGGTTTGCTGTATTGTGGTGATAAAACTTGTGAGAGTTTCTTGCGACATTGTGATATTCATGGCGGCTCCACTGCCGGCGGCGCCTCCATCGTTATCGGAGATATCTTCTGACCGTGTTCTTGGCATCTTGGACTCTGTAGACTCACGCTAGTTCCTGAGTACCGACAGAACACAATCCTAGGTTCGACAACAGTCCCCTACGGTCACTTTTCGTGATCGTTGTAAGTTATTTCACTACACTCGTTTTATAATAACCTACACACGTTGGGCAGCCACTTATAGCGTTGGTGGGGGGCAGCACGAAGAAAACTCAAGATAAAGAATATAAAAACAATGTAATGCAGTACACTCGACACTATTTTAAAACTTGTACAAAGGCAGAACCAGTTAGCCTTTTAAATTATGACTTTCTTGCACTCTCGCGGTTGGCGCGCACCCTCTAACTCTGTCTCGCTCACGGCCCCTAGCGGCCGGTCGGGTAACCACACTGGGGTGCCAGTGTGTGTTGCCAACGCCCGCTTTATGAACTGCCGCACGCTATAATATTTATTTACCTACCATGAAAAGCTGTTCCCCTTAAGTAATTTAAGTTTTTGAATCACGAAGTAAGAATCTGTCATGTACCATTCTCACCCAATTTGAATGAACTGACTCACCGAAACGAGTAATATTAAATTAAATTGGAACTAACATTTTTCCAAATCTGGCAACACTTAGAGTAACCGCCAAAATTTGTAATACAATTGTAATTGTGTTTTGTCACTAATAAAATAAAATTTGACTAGTACATACTATAATCCACTCATTTTAAACTTCGCACTGTAACCAGTATGGAGTATTATTTATTGTAAACAAGGTAGATAATTTACAAATTTTAATTCGAAATCCAAGAAATAGTAAAAAAAAACAATGACACCTATTGACAAAACACAATTAATACAAATTTTGGCGGTTACTCTAGGCGTTGCCAGATTTGGAAAAATGTTAGTTCCAATTTAATTTAATATTACTCGTTTCGGTGGCTCTGTTCATTTAAATTGGGTGAGAATGGTACATGACAGATTCTTACTTCGTGATTCAAAAACTTAAATTACATAAGGGGAACAGCTGTACTTTTCATGGTAGGTAAATAAATATAAATTAATAATGTCAGGTCAGACAAATTACACAGCGCCATCTATTCATCTAGCCCCAAAACACAAAACATCATCTAAACCCAAAACACAAAACATCATCTAGCCATACATTCTATGTATGGCTAGATGATGTTTTGTGAAAGGTAATATTTATCGGACTCGAATGTCGTATGTACAATAATTCGTAAAATTAGCGCGTCCAACAGATTTCTGAATTATTCTTTTTTTTAATGTCAACATTATGTTTAATTGAAAAGAAATGTTAAATTAACTAATGTCTGATAACTTTACAGTCATTTAATGTCATATTTTGGTTTTTTAATGTTGTTGTACGAGGTTTCAGAGGCAAAAAACTAAATTTTTAGCTTCATAAGCTCGAGAAAAAAAGTTCTATGGTGGCAACCTCGAACGTCAACTTGAGTTTATCTAATTAAACTTGTACCATAGTATTATTTCTTTGTTTGTTGAGTCTAGTTCTAGTTAGATGTAGTGTTCTGTGCAGAGAGTACTTTGGTTCTGTGGTGTATTCATTTTGTTTTGTGTTGTGTTCGATATTTTTGTCATGATACATGATTATACTAATTCTATTTATTTTCATTGACAATGAATGTGATCCAAAGCGATAAAATATGTAAAAGATATCAAAAAATATAAATATTTAAAAATAAGGATTAAACGTTTATTACTAGTACGTATTAGGGCATTTTAATTAATTCGCTTTTTTATTTATATGCATACGAGCTTTATTTACACTCAGAATTTCTTCAAGTCTTGATTGTATTAACTAAACAAAATCCTTGATTCTACATTCTACATATCACTTGTCATAGAACACGATTTTGTATCAAGCGCTAGATTTATCTTATAGGGGAGGAGAGATCGACACAAAAGAGCGGCGCAGGAAGCGCCCATACTGTAAATAGTGGTAAATAGTACCTACTATTTTTTATACTGTCTATCTTCTTTCTTGTTTGAAGAAATTAGGAAGTAATTTCTTGAATCGTCATAACCAATCACAGACATTCAATGAAGAATGTTACTAGGTATGCCAAATCGCTTGAAATGTTGTCTCAGTGAAGCCTGTATGTATACAAACACACTAGTTTTTGTTGTAGTCAAAAATACCTAGTAGTTTTGATTTTTGCATGTGTGTTATTGTGACGTCATTTCACAACGCATCGCACGGGCCACGGCCACGGCTCGCTTAGTATTAGGGATGTGGCATTCTAACTATAGTATTTAATTAATTATTAAAGTAATTAAAATTTAAAATAAAATTAATTTTAATAAAATTTATAATAAATTTAATTAATAATTATGTATCTCTCTTAATTCACTGGTCAAGCCCGGTCATTTGATAGGCATACGCGGGGATATAGATCCAACACGTAGAGGCCCCTTTGAGAAGTTTGATGTAATTAATTATTATTATTATAGTATTTAATTAATTATTTAATTGCAATTATAGTATTTAGGTATAATTTCAACGGCACGGGCGCGCGACCGCGAGCGGACTGAGTGAGCCAGACTAAGCGTGTTGTACGATGACGTCACACAGCCCGCGTCGTACGGTTACAACTTGTTTTACTTCTAAATCGGAAACTAATTGACATATCGAAGTAAACCTTTCACTAGTATTTTTTATTTTTGACAGAGAATATGGAGTGATAATAATCAAAATTAGTTACCATTCTCCATTATACGCCAATATACTACGGTAATTTTAGCAAAACAGTCTGGCAACACTAATTGTGAATCCGTGATGTTGTGATTGTGATGTCGGCGTCGTTTAACTTTCGGTAAATTTATCTTCAATTTTCGATATTAAATTATTAACGAAATTATGAAATAAATAATATGACTGCGATTTTGGACTATAAATCATTATTTCCTATAGATAGTGTGCAAAAAGTTTGTGAGTTATTCCAAGAACAACTGCGCAGTCAAAAAGAGCCGGATTTGGCATTGTTTTCTATAATTGTAGGTGCTGTTGAAAATAATTTAACTAATGTGAAAAACAGTGAAAAAGATGTGACTTTAACGAATAATAAGTTTGTGAAAATTAAATTTCCCTCTGTCGAGTGGGAAGAGGTGAAATCGCTGTATGAGCGGTTTGTATCTTTAATGAAAGCAGGTGTTGATACGAAGCTGTTGAGCGGAGAATATGCAACGCGGGATTTAGTTAAACGTGTAGCAGATGTAGTATGGAATTCTTTGACCCGCAGTTACTATAAAGATAGAGCACACTTACAATCTATCTACAGTTTTTTAACTGGCAATAAGCTGGATTGTTTTGGAGTAGCTTTTGCGGTAACTGCAGGATGTCAAGTTTTAGGGAAACGAGATGTTCATTTGGCTTTATCAGAAGACCATGCTTGGGTAGTATTTGGGAAAGACAAAAGTGAAACTGCAGAGGTATGTACACCATACTTTTTTTAGAACTTTTAAGCCATACAAACATGCATAAAATAATTTTTACAACTTGGATTAAAACATCAGTTAATAATTGGGACAGGCCCACCACACATTCCCACCACTGTGTCTCCTGTGTAAAAAAGCCAAAAAGGCAATGAACAATGTAGTCCACACTCCACTGCAGTCCCAGGGGTAACTATAACTGTCTTAGAACTCACAATAAGATAAGATAAGATAATAATTAGTCAGAAGAAATTAGTATCAGTAGGAAATTGCTGGAATTTGACTTCCCCTCTTGGCAATGTGAGGAACAGCAATATAGTAAATAAATAAGACGTAAAGAAATGGCTAGTCAAGAGAAGCTCAACTATCCCGCTCCACAGATTTTAAATATTTAACTCTATACATCAACTATTAGTTATAAATTTAGGTAAGTATCACATGTAAACCCTTCAAGAAAACATTCTTTAATTATAAAATAAATAATAATGAAATCTGTGTAGAATCTATTGCATACATTAGAAGGAAACGGCGGTTAAACAGATATGAAAGTGAATGTCGTATCAAAATAATATTTCAATGTACCTTAGTACTTACTGGACTATATTGATAAATATTGGAAATTTACTTAGATAATTTTACTCTTTTCTTTCTGGTCGGATGGACTGCCAGCAATATCAGACTGTTTTGCTTAAGAGCCATATTACATTTTGACTGTGATTTTTGCCTAAAATGACCAATTTCGGCGTTCTTGATCTCGGAAACAAAAATATATTAACAATGTTGACTTATTGAATAGTACAGAATAGCTATTGGCATAGTACGTAGCAGCCTCGCTTTTTGTAAATTTTGCTTAACTTTTTAAATAAACCCAAAATTGCAGAGAAAGATTTTCATAAAATGTGTGCATTCACTTTTTGAGCTCCTGGATTGTAGTACTGTTCCAAACAAATGAAATAAAAAAAATAGAATGTTATTTGTTATATAGTCCTATAGTACATAGCGGCCTTGGAATTTTGAAATATCATTGATTTAATATAGAAAAAAACATTCTTTTAACCAAATAAACTTCGAAAATCGCTTTAAGTAAACTGTTAATTTCTCGAATAAACAATAATATTATTGAGCAAAATTTATATGAGAATAATTGTTACTTTATGATGAATAAACTTTATAGCATGAATTTATTATCTTATTTCAATAAAAACGATAAATATAACTTCAAAATTACTACAAAAAACGATGCACCGGCGGCCTTCGCGGGTTTAGTACTGCGCGAGAGCTTGTTAGCGTGCAAATGTAATAGGGCTCTTAACTCCATATTATGTACCGTATGGCCTGGCTCCGAAATACTGCTTTAACCTTTCTTACTTAGCTCCTTGTATTCGTTTCTTTGGTCGGACTGAATGCCACCAACATCAAGCTGTTTTGCTTAACTCTTAGTTTGAAATGAAACACGTCTTGATTTCCTATACATACATCTCTTTATTACATAGATTGCATGCAAATGGCCGTATAAAGATGCAATTTTTTTATATGTCCTTAAGTTGTTTGAAATTCATCCTAATCTCTTTCAGGCTGACATCTGTCAGACGGACGAAATTACTGTGACAATGAGCACAAATTTCAAAAATAAAGTAATTTATTTCGCCATCTTGAAAATGTTAAAAAACAAATTAATACTGTAATTTTAAATCAAATTTAAACTTGTCTTAAGACGAATATTGGTACAAACAGTCGGGATAAATTTTAAAATTCAATTAAATATTCTTAGTAACTCTTATCAAGGTAAAAACATGTCAAATTTGTGTGTTGTAATGTTTTTCTTACTTTACAAGTATCATTAGCGTACTAAAATATGCATTTGTATGATAGGAAAAACTAAAGTCTAACTTGCAGTGACAGTCGGGACATAAAACACTACATTTCGAACGGCGATAATGCGAAAAAATGGTTTAACTTTTTACAAAGCTTTTTTTGAAGGCAGCACTTTTGAAGGGTACCAATAAAATCTATAAAGCCTCTGGCTAACTATAGACTATCCGCCGCGACGCAATTTCTAGTCAATTTCAAGTCCATCACACAAAAAGTCCGCGAGATTGGCAAACAACGCACAAAATGTCGGTAATACAAAAAGTCCGCGAGATTGTGACAGACAGACCGTGTCACAACACCGCACCGCACAAAAAGCCCGCCACACACTTTAATCGTCGATGTATCGATAATAATACAATAAAAATCTGTCAGAAATAATAAAATATATTTTTTGTTATTTCTCCTGTCAATACAGTCCCTACAGTTCCACCGACAAAATGAGGGACGCAGTACATCGCGTCTGTTGAGTCTGCCAAGTATCCGCCGCAGACTTTTTGATCTTTTATTTTAACCCTTAACCACCTAGCATACGTCTGACAGACCCCGACGAATTTATAGTCGTGAATATTGTTGCGCCCGAACTTCGTATGAACTTGTTCCTCCTTGTACGTTTTCCTCGCGCCTCTTAGTGCCGTTCAACCGCTTGTCGCTGTCGGATGTGTACGCGTTTGTTTCTGGTAAGTAAAAAACTCACTGGGAGTCGGAGAGACTCCTGTTAGGTGGTTACGTGACTTTTAAACATTTGTGTATTTATTATTGTTTTTGTTCAAAATGGCTTTAAATGACGAAAATATCGAGCGGTGATTGGAACAAGATATGTCAAACGACGAAAATATACCAAATGATGAATGTAGGAATAGAGCATGTGTTAAAAGGCAGTTGCGAGTCACACTCGGAATGTGAAGAGACATCTGAATTGGAAAATGAACCAAATGCTCCGCCCGAAATTGATTTCTCTTCAACTATACTGCTGACCAAGAATATTTATTATTTTATATGGGGGGGGGGGGGGGCAAACCAGCACCAGCCTATACTCCTTCCTTTCTTTCTGTTAACCTTACTCACTTGCAGGAACACAACAACCCTTAAGGGAATTGTTCCTTGGCTGCGTTTGAGGTCTGTGAGGTGGCGGTACTTTCCCAAAAAATTTGTTATCTCAACTGCAATCGAGACCCAGGAAGAAGAATTATATTAGTAAGAAGTTTAGGTCTTGCAATTTTGTTTAAGTTTTGTTTTATTTGAGATTTTTTTATGTTTTTCATGTTTTTTGATTATAAACATAAAAAAAAAGTACAAAAAATTATCTATTTATGTGATTATTCTAATGCATCTCATTTTCCAAATATGTTAGTTTATAATTTTAAAAATGACAAATGTTGATTACTTATTTTGAGATTTAAAAAAAATATATTTTTTCATGTGCCTTTCTTATGCTAACAAATAGTTTAATATATTCTTAACAAATTTAACTAAAAATTAAAAGTTACCTCACACAGTTTTACAAACGCGAATCATTTAGCTCAGAGGTCTCACAGACTTATGTTAGGTGGTAGTGTGACGATAATAGATTCTAGGTAGTAAAGGGTTAATATCCGCCGTCGTTTCGATCGCATAAAAAGTCCATCGTCGTTGTCCACTTATAGACGAGATTACTAGCCGCATGACCATAGGGAGTTATTATGTTGGACCCAAAAGAATGTTGACTAATCAATAGTTTATAGTGTAGTAAACTAGTGAGAAACTTTTAATGACTAAACGAGTCCCGAGAATACCGAAAGAACTGCGATTCAAATTTTGTATTCCCGGTCCTTAGGTTACTGCAAAAAAACAGGATATCCTGGTTCTTTTGAATCCAGGATTTCCCAGGAACAAACTGTATTAGTTACTATATGTATTATTTTAGGTGACTTGGCATGGTAAAGGTAATGAAGACAAAAGAGGGAGGTCAGTTGGAGATGGAGTATCGGCACGCTCTTGGTTGTATGTTGCTGGGAAACCAGTAGTCTGCACACGGGTGATGGAGCTAGCAGCGTTAGTGTCATCGATAAATTCTACTTTAACACCTACTACTGACGTTCATGAAGTCGCTCAAATGCAACACAATCTCCTGTGGCTGCTATATGAGAACGGTAAATAATTAATGTTTAATGTGTAGAGTAGCGTTCGCGGGACTTCATCCATGTGCACTGTCAAACAAATTTTCAACCTTTATTTTAAACCATATTACTCAAGCATAGTATAATTGAGCATTTGTTCTATCTCATTTCTCCATTCGTTACACGATTCGCTTTACTTTGCTTGATAGGAAATAATCGCGATCATAGATGGATTTGAATTTGAACTATATCTCATTTTATTCCTGTTGTATATAATTTCCCGCAAAAAACAAATTCCGCTCCCGCGAGCGTTAACTTTGATAAAATTAACGACACAACACAATCATTTGTACAAGTAAATACAATTAATCTACTATATAAAAATAAGTCGGGTTTTCCTTCCTGACGCTATAACTCCAGAACGCACGAACCGATTTCCACGGTTTTGCATTCGTTGGAAAGGTCTCGGGCTCCGTGAGGTTTATAGCAAAGAAAATTCTGGAAAAATTTGAAAAGAAAAGCGGGAAAATCTTTTTTCACATACAGCGCCATCTGGTGGCGAAACGGAGTTCGCCGGGTTTGCTAGTTCTATATATAATTTTATTTTTTTAGATGTGAATAAACAAAATAGAAATAATAGATATACAAAATAGAATACAAAAATAGAACGAGATATAATTTTGTTCTCGACCTATGTTCGTAATTTTTTCTAGCGAACAAATTAGACGAATAAAGGTGACCGCACACTTATCCGAGCCGAACGAACCTAATTTTAGAATTCTTTATAAGAAATCTTACGAAACCTTTCGCACCTATACTACCCGTCCTGATCCCGCTTTGGACGAATCGACGCGGATAGGTGTGCGAGATTTCATAATATAAGATTTCATAATAGGTATGTATATTTGCAATGTATGGTTATTGAATATACTTGAGTTTGTAAATCCAAAATTACTAACCTACCGGGCACGGGGTCTTAAAGGCAATTATAAATCAACATTGCATTAGAAACGGCAACATTTAGGTATTATGCATTGTCACGAGAAACTAACGAGAGCCCCAAATTTCAGCTTAATCAGATTCCGAGAAGTGAGTCAAATAATTTAACTTGCAAGACTTGATTACAGACACCGCGGTGAAACTAAATAAAAGCTTGTAAAAAGTATCATGTTTCTTAAATTGCAACAAATACACAAAATATAAAAAATTCCAATTAATATTTAGATGAATAAAGGTGGAAAATAGTAATATCCATGTAAATTTAATTTACATCAATATTACTATTTTTGTATATAATAGTATGTTATGTACAAAAATAGTATGTTCATGTAAATGAAATTCAATATTCAGAAGTAATTGTCTCACAATACTAGGTTGTATCAATGTGAACTGCAGCCAAACCATGCCATTTTCAGTAGGCATGCGTGATAAATAAGTAGCTTATCTATCTATAGTGTATCTCTTACGATCCATTAAAAGTATATTTTTTTAACAGGTCATTTAGATGCTTATCCAATGGCACTCGGTAACCTCGGCGATTTAGTTGAATATTTGAGAATATCGAATTGTTCAGAAAACATCACAGATTCTTCAATAAAGGATGAAATTGATAATGCTCATCCTGATGGAGCACCTAGACCTGATTCAGCAGCACTTTACGCACAAGCCATTCGATCATCCAGAACTCACTATGAAGACAGACATGTGTATCCATATACATTTCAAGGTGGTTATTATCACCGTCTTAAAATGTATAAAGAAGCATTCCATGCATGGGCGTGTGCAGGCGATGTGATTCGACAGTCAGTATCTATTTTTTCTTATTATAAAATAGAAGCATAAACAGGAAAATATTATATTAAAAACCTTTTTTTTTACAGTTATAACTATTCTCGTGATGATGAAGAAATATACAAAGAATTTTCGGAAATAGCAAATGAGTTGATACCTCAATTAATGAAAGCTGAAAGCTCAGGTCATTCTGCACGATCTATTTTAAAAGATCCAGAATGTTTTGCTTCATTACTTAGGTATGTATTCATTTTTAAGTTGCATGTTGGCACAGGCGAATCAGTCCTCACTCTCACACAAGATGATATCAACAGCTTGTACTGTCATTACTGTCACAATATGCCTGCATGTTGCAACAGTACAAACTTTAT
This sequence comes from Hypsopygia costalis, assembly GCA_937001555.2. Classification (NCBI taxonomy): domain Eukaryota; kingdom Metazoa; phylum Arthropoda; class Insecta; order Lepidoptera; family Pyralidae; genus Hypsopygia; species Hypsopygia costalis. The sequence continues at coordinate 19,860,962 of OW443338.2, read as the reverse complement.
TGATTTCAAGAGATGACGTCTCATCACTGCGCACTATCATCACAGCATGCTCCAAATTCCTATCAGTGGGTTGCTTGCCCAATTTGAGAAATAAAGAACTATGAACAATAAATAAAACAATTTTATCAAAAAATTTCAGATTTTATGACGGGATTTGCAAATGGGAGGAAGGCAGTCAAACTCCCATTCTCCATATTGGCTGGGCAAAACCACTTGTTAGCACTATTTCCAAATTTGATGCTGAGGTACGTGCCCAAGTTCATATTGTGTGTAACACAGAGAGTGACGAGGCCAATGGTAAGCACAAAGATGCATCAGATGCAGCGAATAAAGATAAAAATGTAAACGGTAAAGACAATTGGAACAACAATGCCGACAACACTGAAATGAGTGTCCGTGAACAACTAACGGCAGCTGTGAACAGCCGGCCACGGGTCACACTTTATAGCCATAAAATGGCAGCTCTGAAGCCTCTCCTTTTAGCTGAACGCCTTAATACTCATGCTTTACAATTGCAGTTGACAGCACAAAGTCAATTGCAACGACCACAGGCGCCCACTAAGAGGCGAGAGGATGAGGAGCAAAGCTCTTGTGCGCCCACTGCTCGTGCTAAACGAGCACGCAGGGAGCGTTGAGCGCGTTATTATTAATATACCTACTTAATATTTATATAGTATTGTGTTGTTGAACTCTGCTTATTTTGAGTACTGTTTATATGCAATGATTTTATATCTGAAAATATTGGTAGGACCTAAAATCTATCACTATTATGCTTAATATATAAAAATTACAAAAATACCAACAGGGTTGACAAAAATATTTTTTATTTTTTAATAAAAAATCATGTTTTGATTGTTATTAATTTTTTTTCGTGAATATTCTTATAATATCGCATGATTTTTTTGATATACAAATATCTATAAAGATATTTTTTGCATTTATTTATTCTAAACATTTATTGAAATCATGATTCAGATCACATGATTTATATCAATCAACCCTGAATACTAATATTACATTGAAAGTTGTAGAGAATGAACTGTCAGGGCATTATTGACAGCGCTGTCATTTAATGAACTGCTTGTGACTGGCCTGTGATCTGCAGCTTTGTTCATCATTATCAGTTGTACGATATAGACTAGTATCTTACCCCGTCCCATCAATAAAAATTGCAGTATTTTTTCTGGTTAGTACAACGCCCTTGTTAACAGTTTTATTGAATAAGTATTAGCTGTAGTAGTGACTGTATGGTTTTAATTGAAAATTTTATAATGTGGAGTAACATTCACAATGCTGGGTGAAACGGAACGAACGAAATTCGCTATAGAACACGTTACATCATTGTGAACATCTTTTTCTACCTTATTAAATAGCAAAATGAAACAACTCTGTAAACCGCATTTCAGACAAATAAACATTCATTCAAAAAAAGATCAGCTGTTCGATAAAAAATGTATAATAATTATGTTCTTTAAAAAGTTTGTTAATGAGGTTCATAATTGACTGAATGATAATGTCAATAATATCAGTCGCTCCGTTCCACCCTGTATAAATTGTTAGATGTAATTTATTATTATATAAAAGTAGTAATTCCAGTGAAGTCGAGACATAATAAATAGATAAGTCATAAAGATACATTTTGTGATATTTAAAAAGGATAATTTATTTTTAACCAAAGAGGTCAGGAAAAATGAGGTGATAATCGCTAGTGCACACTAGTGGACGTTAATAGAGAGAGAGTATCAACCAGACAGCTCTCAGTTGGTATCCGCGGGCGGAACACACTGATGAGTATCAAATATCCTTTATTTTATGAAAGGAGTATAGGCTGGCAACGGATCGGCGACCCCTTGGTGTTGCTGGTCTCCATGGGCGGTGGTGATTGCATTCCATGATTGCACCCACATGCTCGTTTTCCACCCTCGTATAAAAAAAAAGACTCCCGTAGTTGAACGAATTTGAGAACGGAAACTGTCATTTTATGCTACATTGTTTTTTTCAACAAGTAGAGTATAATGTTTAATCAATTTTGTAAGTTATTTATTACAAAATTAGGTGGCCTATTGAACAATTTCCATTCGTGTATTTTAGTGTCCGACCGAAACTGGTTTTTACGACCGAAACCGAAACCGAAACCGAATTTCGGCAACGGTCTCAGTTTCGGCCGAAACCGAAACCGAAACCGAAACTTTGACGAAACAATTATCTAACAGTAGGTACTTTTCTTATAATTACGTTACGTTACGTTATAATTGCTACTTGGTTATAAGTACTGGTCTGCCGCCCGACGTCGTTTAAAAAAAATTTAAACGACGTCGGGCGGCAGACAAGCTTACGGCCCACCTGATGTGAAGCGGTTACCGTAGCCATATTAACGCTCGCAACATAAAATATCGCTGGCGCGCCGCAACCCCCGCTGCCATTGCAGCATCTCCTTCCTTTCTGGTGACCTCACTCACTCGCAGGAACACAACAACCCTCAAGGAAATTGTTATTTGGCTGCGGTATTCTTTGAGGTGGAGGTACATTCCCCAGTCGGGTAGCTTACAATTACGCTCCCTAACTCTCTTTTCCCAAGAGCTTCGTTTGTCAGTCAGCAGGGTGCACCGCGTGCAGGTGAAGGTGGCTTTGGTTCAAAGATGTTGATGAACCACTTACACCCTAAAGAAAATAAAATTGAACGTTGAAACTCTAAATTTAATATTATCACCACTAATGCACTATAGTAAGTACCAAGTAGGTACCTAACTATTGTTTGTTTACATACAGCGAATGAATAAAATTAACCACAAAATATTCAGATAGTTATGTTAAACTTGATTCTACTATAATATATGCATTACTTTGTTATACTAAATTATTTTTCGATGTTAACTACCTACTCTTATACAATATCTTGTGATAAACCTTACCGAATTCAAAACAAATCACACGAAAACTCACAAACAACAAACAAAACGCACTGCAAACAAGTCACGACCTGATTAGGCACGTGGACGCGGTCTTCGTCGCTTTGATGGAATTTACCGAGCCGAACATGGCCGAGCACAGCGCGGGAACTCCCGAATGCAGTTTCGGTTTCGGTCTCAGTTTCGGTAGGTTTGCCGCCGAAACCGAAACTAAACCGAAACTCGTGTTTTTTGCCGAAACTCGACCGAAACCGAAACCGAAACCGAACATTCGGTCGGACACTAGTGTATTTAGTGAATAATTATTATTTTACTTGAGTGAGAATACTTTTGCAACGGCAACGGCTTTAAGCTACTGCCTTATATCATCCGTTGCTGATAGCCCAACACCGCTCTCCCGGATCTGATATTCCAGATATTCCACTAGATACACATGCATATACCTAGTTTAATAAACGTTAAAACAGGTTATAACAAAATCGAATATCTCTCATGACATTTTGTAGCATGGTAATGATCATGAGTACAACTGGTTACAAAAATGACCCGTTTTAAGTCAAGTCGCCGATTTTCCGCCCACTGTGTACTATCTACAGGCGTATCTTCCCAGATTCCATCGCATATTGGGGAACTACGTCGCATACCGATACGGCAACACCTGCCGCGGTATCCCAGCGTGTGTTCATCAATACCATAGAGAAATCAGTTGACATCGGTCTCTGAGCATTTAAATTTTTGCCTTATTTCAATTTAAATAGCATACATCGATAAATTATCCTCTCAAGTCCGCCAGAGTGGGCCTTTGGACTATTATAAGTTATAATTTCGTTTCGACAATTAACATATTCACTTTCGTTCAGGTCGCGGGAGAGAGTAGTTCGTGTATTTGCGCTGTTTTGAAACGTGAATCGTATACTGTCTACCTCGTTTTTCTTGGCATATCTTTGGTATAAACTGTTACAGTAAAGTGCAATAAGAACCTATTTACGGTTGACGAGGCTGCTCATGCGCTCGACCGAGTTGAGCCGCCTCTTCGGTGAGTTATTCGGGTCTGCATTACTTGCCGATGATTTTAAATGTGGAGTCAACTCAACCCGGTCGAGTGGATGAACAGCCTCTCCGGCGAGTCACTCGGGTCTGCATTACTTGCCGATGATTTTAAATATGTCCTCAACTCAACTCGGTCGAGTGGATGAGCAGCCTTTTCGGCGAGTCACTCGAGTTTGCATTACTTGCCGATAATTTTAAATGTGGTCTCAACTCGGTCGAGTGGATGAGCAGTCTCTTCGGCGAGTCACTTGGGTCTGCATTACTTGCCGATGGTTTTAAATGTGCCCTCAACTCAACTCGGTCGAGTGGATGAGCTGCCTCTTCGGAGAGTCACTCGGGTCTGCATTACTTGCCGATGATTTTAAATGTGGACACGAGTAGCCTCATCGTGCCTCATTGTATGTAATTATAGTCACTCTAATAACGTTAATAACATAACACATTCCATTTGCACAATCTCGGGTAGAATTTCGCGGCCTAATAATTTTCCCTTCCGACCCATGGTTACACTGATTTGTTACACTGGTGTAACCACTGAGCACACTTATGACCGATAGTTACACTAATGTAACTATCGAGCATATCTATTACCGGTGGTTACACTCAACCCTTCACGGTGCTTATAAAATTGGCGGCCGCCACACAACAATACTTTCCCACCTTTATGTTGGATGATTTTAATGCTGCATTTATCTAAGTATTCCTAGGGCCTCCTTCCTACTTCTCGAATTAATAAAATGAATCATTATAAAATCATCCAACGTAAAGGTGGGAATGTATTGTTGTGTGGCGGCCGCCAATTTTATAAGCACCGTGAAGGGTTGAGTGTAACCACCGGTAATAGATATGCTCGATAGTTACATTAGTGTAACTATCGGTCATAAGTGTGCTCAGTGGTTACACCAGTGTAACAAATCAGTGTAACCATGGGTCGGAAGGAAAATTTTTAAATCACATTGCAGACAATTATATCGATTTTATTTTTAGTTGTAATAGATCACGTGTCAGGGTATTTGTGGTATCTTTGTCACTTGTTGAACGGAATGCCTGTGATCTGTAGCATTCATGATTACCAATTGCACAATTATCAATTATTTGTTTTACTACTTACGTCGAGTAGCAGACAAGAATACGGCCCGCCTAATGTGACGCTATCAGCGAAGCCTATAGAAGCTTGCTATATAAAGTACCGCTCGTGCGCCGACACCCACACGACGACCGGATATTAATCAATAGTTATAGTGGCGAAGAATGTACTTTTACACTTTTGATGGTTTTACAAACCCATCCTTATCTTTATCTCTGCTTGACAAAAATCATGCTTTAATAAGTGTTATAGAATAAGAAAATTTTGTACAAATACATGATGTAGTTGATACTTCACCTATGAATGTCGTACTTAGTTTGTAACATCGTTGTAACAAATCAAAATTATGATACTATTTATCTTATTATTATTGAACGGTATATGCAACGTTAAAAATAGCTGCGTTGAAACTTTTTTCGAAAGTTGCCTATAATATATAAAAGAGCGAGATGAAACTACTATGTATCATTCGAAAGTTAATTTAATTGGCTATTAAGTCCATCCCTTCTCAAAAGATATGTTCCATCCAAACAGCATATGTATTAAGAGTGTTAGGCTGGGAATATACGTCAGATTTTGTTTCCGATTGTCCGATCAGACTATCTGATCGTATTTACTCGGTACACATCCGATTCTTGCGCCAGACTTTTTCTGAAGTCAGTCGTTCTCGAGCTGTGCTGTGAGTGCTTGCCTGCATACGGAGCAGAAAGAAAATAAAATTTCTTTCTCTTTTCAACGTCCATTGAAACCCATACTTCTTCCAATATTTCGTTACACACATCTTCCCAAGCCAAATCTTTCAGCTGTCTGTCGTGATACCCTTCACTTGGGATACAGGCTCCCATAAACAAGTAGGTGCGTTTTTCTACGGCCATAATAAGCCGCTCGATGTCGTAATTTTCCGTCATCATCCGAACCACAACGATGCGATGCGTCCGTTCAATGTCACGCTAGATAGTTAAATGGCAAGTCGGAAGGAGGAATCGGACGTCTATTTGGTCTCAGTACAAAAGTATGCATACCGCACCTTCAGACAATCGGGCCGGCAATAAAATCGTAAACGTCTTGGCACTGTTTCCGACTCGGACGTCCGATCCGATTATCCGATCAGATGTGTATTTAGTATTCAAACAAATGTATGGCACGAGTGCCGTCCGATAGTCTGATCAGACTATCAGATCCGACTATCGGAGTGAAAAATCGTAAATCTATTCCCAGCCTTAATTCCATACATAGTAGTACTACTTATACTGTGCCCATACAAAAAGTCGTGTCCCGGAAAAAAAGTGGAAATTCCGATTAATTTCTAGGTGGCGCTGGCAGCAAGGCATGAAAAAATTTTATCCCGAATATATTTTTCAAATAATACAGTACAAAAAATACAAACTTTGCGACTGGTAGTTTCGAACTGGATTAGCAATGTGGAAATTACGAATACTGATCTGCTATCTAATTACAAAAGTTAATACATTATTTATATTTGGCATCGCCATGTACGTACTCAATATTTTTAAAAACACAGTTGTTTGCTGTTTTACAAAGAGAAAAAATGAGGCACTTTCAAATAAAATTTTCAAAATATTCGGTTTTATAGACTTGGTGTGTTTATTAGTGTGATTCACATAGGAACTCACCAGCTATAATAGATCTGTAGATTCACAAACGTGTATGTGTCATCTCGACTGTCAGATTGTACGGACTTATAGTACAACTAATTTTAATTACCAATGTAGTTTTAAAAATGTACAAAAAATACAAATATACATTAAAATTGTTACGTTGATCTAGATTAGGGATTGCGAACCTGAAACATCTACGATGTAGGTCGTAGTTATACATACTTACCACGTCCCTCAGCTAAACTAAATTAAGGGTGTGCAGCATACGAGTGACGTACCTACGCTACGATTACACGACTAGCCGTGTGCTAATGCCTTAATTTTGTTGTATGTATCATTCTCCATCCCTCCGTCGCTGAATATCATATTCTCTAAACACCACATTCGCAAAACATCATAAACTCAACATAATATCATGATCTTATAAGACCATATTCGCAAAACACAACATTCTCCAAACATCGTATTTTCAAAAAAGGACACTGCTCATTTTTTTTTTTTTTTTTTTGAGAATATGATATTCAACGACGCGACGGAGAGTTCTCCATCCTTGATCTAGTTCATGAAAACTTATTCGTCGTGATTAAAAACTATATTTCATATTGTCGCCTGTATGAAAAGATTTAACCATATTATTGTTGGTATTAGAGAGTAGCGTAGATTTTCCTCGACATAGTATTCTCAAAAAGACTGCATATTCTTATGGCTACTAAGAATTGAAAACAGAATACGTTTTCGAGGGCTCTTCAAATCAAGTTCTCAAAAGATTATACTTACGAATACCGGATACTGGTTTTGTAGAAGTGATAATATATAGTGAATCGCAATATATGTAATTATTGAAGTTGATAATATTGTACTTAGACTAAAAAGCCAGTGTAAATTCAATTTTTTTTTTACCTAATTTAATGAATGTGGAAATAGAACATACATTAATATAATTTTTCACATAATATTTTTATTTGTATTGTTTTGTATCGTTTTGTGGTATAATAAAGAGATTACATACATACATACATTACATACATTGTCATTGTACATAGCATAGTTATACACAACACTAGTGTGAATGTTATTATATTGGTATTTTGTATGATTTCCATACAAAATATTGCCAAACGCTAAATAAACAGTAACAACACGTCACTAGCACTGAGACTGCACGACAAGATGTGCTGCATTTTTGAACTGAAAACTTATTTAGGTATGCTGAGCACTTTATTTTATGGTTAGCGAATGAGATAGCCGTCACGCTCGGGTATCTAACGTGTCACGCTCGGCTATGTAACTTCGGCTCGTTCGGGTGAAGTCGGCAGGGACGGAGTGAGAGATGAAGTTTTCACTTCTGTCTCGTGGTCTTAAGCACGTACATTTATTTTACAGATAGGTACATTTGAAGACCGATATTTTAACATGTTATTTTAAACTATTTGTATTAAAACAAAGTTTCCACGCTCATTAATTACCACCTTACCTCATGTAAATCCATTTGATTGCCAGAATTTTATAGACTAATAACTTCTAGCTATTGTTACATTGTAAATTGCGCTATTATGATCTTTGCTTAATCTTGTGATTATTGTTGCATTTATAATAGTAATAAAAAAGAAACTGATGTGATTAGTATTTTGTTAATGACATAGTGTAACTATGACAGTATTTTTATTTTTTAATAAATAGTGAAAAATATAAAACACTTTCTCATTTTTTTATACCATATATTTAGGTACGTACATGAAGTACATGTAGTGTTTTGTATGACAGCAGTAATTTTCTTGACGACAAATCTGATTTAGATGCGATTTACACTATAAGATTTTTATCTTGTAGTGAAAATTGCATTAGGTCCTCTTTAGTATTATCTTTATTCATTCTCTTAAACTCTTGATAAAAATAATAGGTCGGGGAAAAAGTCTTTTCGCATTATAGTATGTATGAACTTGTAATAAAATCTCTTTGGTTATACCATTTGTATCTAGCAGGTTTTGATATCTTTAAAAAGTTAAATTTTAAAAAAGATAATTCCAAATTCAAATTAGGTAAATGTGTGATTTTCATTTGTTTTTTTTTACTGTCAAGATGAGTGAATCTAATGAAGAAATTCGATACATTTTAAAATTTTACTACAAAAAAGGTAAAAATTCAACGCAAGCTGCGAAAAAAAATTGTGACGTTTATGGACCTAGTGCAGTGTCTGTGAGAGTAGCACAAATTTGGTTTAAGCGTTTTCAATCCGGAAATTTTGATGTCAAAGATGCACGTCGCTCTGGTCGCCCTGTTACGGATAAAATGGATGCCATTTCTGAAAAAGTGGAGCAAGATCGGCATATCAGTAGTTACGACGTAGCTGAAGAACTAGGAATTGACCACAAAACTGTTTTGGCGCATAAAAAGGTCGTGGTCAAAGGCCGGCCAGGCTTCACAGACTCTGGCGAAACCCGGGTTAACCCGCAACAAGGTGATGCTGTGTGTATGGTGGGATTGGAAGGGAAGATATTCATTATGAGCTGTTACCGCCAGGCAGGACTATCGATTCTGAACTCTACTGTGAACAACTGATGAGATTAAAGCAAAAAGTTGAAAGAAAGCGGCCGGAATTAATTAATAGAAGGGGTGTGATTTTTCATCATGATAACGCTAGACCTCACACATCTTTAGCCACTCAGCAAGAATTAAGAGAGTTTGACTGGGAGGTGTTAATGCATCCGCCGTATAGTCCTGACCTTGCACCTTCTGTTCCACCTGTTTCGGTCTCTTAAGAATTCTTTAGGCAATGTCAGGTTAACATCACGAGAAGACTGCCAAAACCACTTGTCGCGGTTTTTTGAACAGAAGTCCCAAAATTTCTATAGTAATGGGATCATGTCTCTACCTACAAGATGGCAAAAGGTTATCGAACGTAATGGCACCTACATACTTTAGTTAAATGTAAATAAACTTTATTAAAAAAAATTGGTTGCCTGTAAAGTCGGTATACGGGCGAAAGTTTTACGTGACAACGACTTTGAGTGGTAAAATGTTTTCGAGTGGAAGGGACGCATGCCTTTCACTTTTTATGTCTGTCTCTCTCGCTCTTAGAAGGGACGCGTGCCTCTCACTCGCTCTCATTGTGAGCGCATAACGTGAGCGCGTTTCTTGAAGTGTCACCCGGCTAACCAATTTATAAGACGTTGTCACGTCAAAATGTTTTGAATTTTCATATAAAATACGAAAAGACTTTTTCCCCAACCTAATATATAGATAATTAACGGTTTCCCAGAGTATACTTTTTATCCGGCAAATATTTAAAGTTTCTGCGTCACAACACTATCCAGAAATTCAGATGTGTGTAATGACAGTATAGTAGTGTTTGTTTGTTTGTATATAAAATATTTTTGCAAGGGCGGACTTATTCCTTGAAGGAATCTCTTCCAGTCAACCGTTGCCTTGTGGGTAACCGGATGGAATTCGTAATCGGCGGTGAGAGACAATATACAATTAAAACATATAAATTAAAATACAAAATGTACACTTCTGGACACATCTATTGGCCCACCTTGCATTTTCAGTTTCGTTTGGTCCTAGCTAAAATTTTATGTTAGGTCGAGCAAAAAGTTTTTATGCAGTTTTGAACCTGGTACATTCATAATTTCATTCAATAGTCTTTTTTTGAATTTCGAACACAGAATTTAAAGAAACAAAAGACAATTTGGAGCCTGTTCGTTGATATCCAACAATCGAATACTAAGAAAACTTGATTTTATTGGTTTACTTGGATTTAATTCTTGAAAGTGTGATTTTTCTCTTTGGTTTTGCAACAAACATTACTTATTCTTAACATTAAAGTGAGGTTCTATCAATAATCTATGGATACTTCGCTTGAAGTCGCCGCCCAAGCTGTGGCACTTATCCAGGCCGGATACAGCCATAGAAATGTGAGTGCTCAACTTAATTTAAGTCGATCTGCGGTCCGAAATGTTTATCGGAGGTACCTAGAGACGGGCGGCTTTGTTCGTCGCCAAGGAAGGCCACGATTTCGGGTCACAACTGAAAGGCAGGATCGATTCATCGTGACGACCAGCTTGAGAAATCGTCACCTTACCTCCATTGAGATACAAACCCAACTTCGTGACTTCCACGGAGTATCTGTGAGCTCTCGAACTGTTCGGAGAAGGTTAAAAGAACGCGATATGATACCACACAAGCCAGCTAATGGCCCCAAACTAACGCGAGCCCACCGAACAGCGCGCCTTCATTTCGCGCGCACTCATTTAAATTGGACTCAGCAGCATTGGAGCCGTGTACTCTTTTCTGATGAGTCTAAAATTGTGTTACATGGCAATGATGGAAGGAAGAAGGTCTACCGACGTAAGGGAGAGCGTTTCGCACAATGCTGCTTTGAAGAGAGGGTTGCTTATGGCGGTGGCTCATGGACTGTCTGGGGCGGTATATCCGCGAGCGGCAAAACTCAACTTGAGGTTGTTACGGGACCACGGCTGCCAACATTAAATGCTGAAAGGTACATTCGTGAGTGCTTAGAACCTCACGTGATGCCATATGCGGACTATGTGGGCCCAAATTTCCTTTTTATGCATGATAATGCAAGAGCCCATACGGCCGGCATCGTCAGAGAATATCTTCGGGATGTGAACATCACAGTTATGGACTGGCCAGCAAGAAGCCCAGACATGAACCCCATTGAGCAAATGTGGGACGAGCTAAAAAGACGTGTTAGGGCTCGTCAGCCAGTTGCCCAGACGATGCAGGAGTTGAAAACTGCCATAGAAGAGGAATGGGGGAGGATCCCTCAAAATTTCATAGAGCGGTTGATAAACTCTATGCCTAATCGTATGAGAGCTGTGGTAGATGCCCATGGAGGCAACACGCGTTATTAAATTAAACTTTTATTTGATAAAAAATGTTTTTTATTCAAAAATCAACTGCCTTAATCAAGGCGCATACCCGACTTGTTAGGCGTAGCTCCATGTCTTGTGGTATTCTGAATTCAAATTTAAAACAATATGATCGAAAAAGATGGTAAAATGTATCAGGTTTAAAACTGCATCAATAGTTTTTGTTCAATCTAGCAATCATATTTCGGTAGGGGCCATCGAAACCTAAACTCTAAGGTGGGCCAATAGATGTGTCCAGAAGTGTATATCAATGATATCAATACACAATCCATTATTAAATTACATTACAATATTACAATTAATCAAGTACGTACTTATTCGGCAGTGATGTAGATTAAGAGGTAGAGAGAGACATTATTATGGTGGATTAAATAAAAGAGTGCTTCGTCGGGACCCAGAGAGAGACCATAGTCTGGTCAACATGTAGGTACCCGACAGGCAAGCTACATGAGTATACAACTAATAACTTCGTGTTGTAATTGATTGAATTTGGTTGTAGGTATGTCTTAAAATCATAAAGCAGATAAAATTAAGAGTATGCAGCTGATAGGAGTCCATACTCAGTATACAGGATAGTTGGGCTGGGATGGTTACTGTTGACACGGTCGCCATGCATAGGTACGTCCCATTTCTACTATATTTTTGGTCTTCGTCCCATCCTCAAATACCGCAAATATTAAAGACCAGTCTTCAATCAATGCGTCGTCCTCACCATGACCTACGATGCAGAAACTTGGACTCTGACCGTTGGCTGATTCATAAATTGAAAGTCTCACAGCGAGCAAAGGGGAGGTCTATGCTCGGCATTTCTGTAAGGAACCGAATCCGGAACGAAGAAATTCGGCAGAGAACAAAGTTGCATAGCGCTCAGTCAGCAGGCTGAAGTGGCAGTGGGCCGACCACATCTGCCGAATCTGTGATGGTAGATGGGGGAGGAAAGCCCTAGAGTGGAAACCTCTTATGGGGCGACGAGCGTCGGGCGCCCCCTCTAGATGGATCGATGACCTTAAGGGTACGGCCAGGAAGCGGCTGGATGCGGAAAGCGGAGGAACGCACATGGTGGAAGGCATTAGGGAAGGCCTATGTCCAGCCGTGGATGATCTACATCATACTGATGATGATGATGAAGATCAACAGTTACTTAACAGCATAACAGTAAGCGTTTTCAATATTAGCGTCTCTTTCCTTTTGGTACCCTCACTCACTCACAAGAACACAACAACTCTGATTTATTGAATTGTTAAATGGCACAATGGCAGCAGTAGGTTTCACCAGTCGGGCAGCTTATAAATAACTACTGTGTCCTACCTCTGTTTTGCCAGAGCTCCGTTTGTCAGTCAGCTGGGTGAACCTCGTGATTCGGAGGGGTGAGGTTGACTTTAACTCAAAGAGAGTAATGAACCACTTACACGCAAGCAAATCTTACCTTTACCGTGGTGTACCTTGCCATCAAGCACTCTATCGAAAGAGAAATAATACACAGTACACTTGGGGGTTGATGCTACTCACGTCCGCAGGCTTTACCCTAGTTTCCCTGCACGTGACCCCTGGGTGGTGCTAATCGAGTAGCTTTTTCTGAAGTGGTAGAGCTAAGTTGGAATCATTTAATGTCCATGACAGGGTCGCGATCAAGTTATGGACATTGAGTGACTGCAGCTCGTAATTGGGCCGGCTCGTCCGGGGCAGTACCACTCTCACACAGAAAACCGGCGTGAAGTAGTAGCTCGCTATTGCGTTTCGTGCGGTGAGTGTTGAGACCCGGAGCCCAATCCAAAAACCTCAACTCTGGATATGGCAGTGGCATTAGGAAGAAGAATACCCCAGGAGGGTACCGTCACCGTTGGTGAAGGAGAATCCCTTCCTGAGTTTCACTACTCAGGCCGCCCGACGTATTCTGGGGCGGGCACTATGCCACTCTGTATCTCTGCCAGGAGCAGGCGTGGGAAAAGGACGGTGGCACGTTCCCCTGAGCTCTATATCGAGCTATGTAACATAAGGGGACTTCACTCCAACCTGAATGCCGTCCACCAGCATCTTGAGACGGCTAAGCCAGCCTTGCTTTTTTTAACTGAGACACAGATATCCCCACCATCTGACATCTCGTATCTGCGCTACCCAGGGTACAAACTGGAACACAATTTTGTGCCACGAGCCGGTGTGTGCGCGTACGTTAGGGAGGATATCTGTTGTCGACGTCTTGGCAGTCTTGAAGAGCGGGGCCTGTCAATTATGTGGCTGCGCGCAGACTTCGACGACCACATTCGTATCTACGCGTGCCTCTACAGGTCCCACAGCGGTAACGCCGAAACGGAGTGCCTCGTTGAGCACATCCAAACGACGACTGACAATCTACTCCAGCAAATGCCTTCTGCCGAGATTGTGGTTATGGGTGACTTTAATGCCCACCACATCGAATGGCTTGGGTCACGCTCAACTGACCATGCTGGAAGATCTTTTCATGACTTTGCCTTGGCATATGGTCTAACGCAGCTGGTCTCTTCACCTACACGGGTACCGGATGTGGAGAACCATGTGCCATCCCTTTTGGATCTTCTGCTGACCTCCCACCCGGACAACTATCGCGTATCTGTTGGCGCCCCTCTTGGATCCTCAGATCATTGCCTAATAAAATGTGTGGTGCCACTCATACACCAAAAGCGACCGCGTACAGCAGGTATCCGTCGTGTGTGGCATTTCAGGTCAGCAGATTGGGATGGGCTGCGTGACTTCATGGCTTCCTACCCCTGGGGGCCAGTTTGCTTCTCGCTGGATGATCCCAGTGTCTGTGCAAATGCTGTCGCTGATGTGGTTCTGCAGGGTATGGAACTATTTGTTCCTAATTCTGCGGTGCCCATTGGCGGCAAATCTCGACCATGGTTCGGTGGGTCTTGCAGAGCCGCGTCGCGTCAGAAGCAAGATTCCTATCTTTAATATATTGAAACAAACAAATAGTTAAACACAGACTTTATTCTAGAAATCAATTATTATTCTATTAGCGCGGAAACAGTATCTATTGCGCCGGTCGGCCATCTTGTTCTAGACCTCTAAGTTCACATAGATCGTGCGTACACGTCATAGACCTTATGCTCATAGACCATACATAACACTCGTCCCCTTACAAAAGTTAAGTTTTCCTTATGAGCTTATACCTTTTTACATTCATAAATCCAACCTTTTAGGGGCTGTAACAACTCTCCTAGATCTTCTGAGACCATGACTACTGGCTAAGGACTCAAAAGAAACTCCTTTATTATGGTCTAATAATGGATGCCGAGGAGACGACTCCACCAGTACAGTACTCGGATTTCCTAAAAGTGGAGACGGGTCCCCTTCTACAGTACTCTGATTTTCTAAACTCTGACTTTCTACATTTTGATATCTTGCTTGTTCTACATTACTTCCAATTCCTTCAGTCATATCTTGACTTACTTCATTATCTATACTATGTGTCTTACTTAAATCTATAGGTTTAACTATTTCCTTATTACCCTCTGCTTGTTTATACATACTTACACTCATACATGGCCTTAAATCTGAGGCATGGTAATATTTTTGAATTCCATTTACATTTATTATATACCTCATAGGACTCAAAAGTTTGACAACCTCTGCCTTAGTCCACCCTTTTCCTTCCCTTAAGTTTTTACACCATACTTTTTCTCCTTCCTTAAAAATCCTTCCCACTGGTTTATTACCAGATAATACTTTATTTGACAATACATTGCATGGTTTAATTAGTTCAAAGCGAGTTCTAGGCTTATATTTAAATAACATTTCGTTTGGAGATAATCCTGTAGAATTTGGACTGTTTCTATATGTAAACAAAAAGTTTTGCAATATTAGTTCCCTAGATAACCCTGACCTTTGTACCTGTAACCTACCCATTGCTCGTTTAATTGTCTGAACAGTTCTTTCTGCCATACCATTTGATTCCGGATGGTAGGGAGGACTTTTTAAAGGTACACAACCATTAGCTTTTAAAAAGCTCAGAAACTCACTGGATGAAAAGGGAGGACCATTATCACTAACTAACTCAACTGGTATTCCAGTTATTGCAAAAGTTTTACACAATTTCTCTATTACTTGTGACGCAGAGGTGCCCTGCATGATGTGTACATCTAACCACTTGGACTTCGAATCCACAATTAATAAGTAAGTCACAGAATCATTCATAAAAAAATCAACATGAACTCTCTCAAAATTGTTTTCACATTTTTTCCAATTTGTAGGTTTATTTACAGCAGTAAAATTTCTAGTTGATTGACATATATCACAACCACCAATTACACTCTCAATGTCTTCAGTTACATTAGGCCACCAACAAAATTGTCTTAACAACATTTTAGTTTGAACAATGCCCTGATGGGAATCATGAAACATGGATAGCACTTTATTTTTCAATATTTCTGGAATAATCACTCGATTTCCCCAAAGCAAACATTTTTGTTCCGTACCCAATTCAGCTCTTTTATTAAAATATGGCCTTAATTTTGTATCATTTATAAAGTTTGGCCACCCAGACATAACATACTCATAGACTCTGCTCAGTACAGGATCTTTCTGCGTACAGCTAGCTATTTCTCTGAAATCTAATGGAATTTCATCTGTAAAATTGAAGTAATTTATACAGTCAGCCACTTCTACCATATCTGACAAGGGTAAGCGGGAAAGAGCATCAGCGTTACCCAACAAAGTTCCCTTCCTATATGTTATTTCATAGGTGTAACCAGACAGAATTAAAGCCCACCGTTGTAGTCGTGCATTTGCTGTAACAGGAATTTTCTTTAATGGATCAAAAATGAACTTTAATGGCTGATGGTCAGTCACTACTACAAATTTTCTCCCATATAAAAATTTATGAAATTTTTGAACTGCAAATATAATCGCTAAGGCTTCTTTTTCTACTTGAGAGTAGTTCCGCTGAGCATTATTTAGTGTAGCTGATGCAAAACATATAGGTTCACTGTCTACTTGATGACTTAATACTGCACCCAAGCCGTACTTACTTGCATCTGCTGTTACATATAATTCCTTTTTACTATCAAAATGAACAAGCAATCCATGTTCCATGATCAATTTCTTACTTTTTTCGAAGGATTCCTTACATTTATCTGTCCAAATAAATGGGACCCCTTTTCTTAATAAGGCATGGAGAGGGGCTAATTGGTCTGAGAGTCTAGGTAAGAATTTTCCATAGTAATTTAAAAGACCTAAATATGCCTGTAACTGGGTGACTGAAGTTGGTGGGGGGGCCTTTGCAATTGCTTCCACCTTTTCAGGCAAGGGTTTTATTCCAGTTTTACAAATTAAATGTCCTAAGAACTTAATTTCACTACAAAAAAACTGACACTTCTCTAAATTAACTTTGACTTTATATTGACATAATCGTTCTAACACATTTTCAAGATTTTGATAACATTCACTTAAACTACTACCGCTGATAATTAAATCATCAATAAAAACTTTAACATTGTTTACCCCTTGTAATATTTGATCCATAATACATTGGAAAATGGATGGGCCACTAGATACCCCAAACTGTAATCGAGTTGGTCTAAATAACCCAAGATGGGTATTAATTGTTAAGTACTCCCGAGAGCTTTCATCTACTAACAATTGTTGATAGGCTCCACTAAGATCAAGAACACAAAAAACACTAGCTCCAGACAATTCAGCAAATATATCTTGATCAAGAACACAAAAAACACTAGCTCCAGACAATTCAGCAAATATATCTTCAGGCAAAGGCAAAGGATAATGATCCATATCTAACATTTTGTTCAATGTAACTTTATAATCAACACAAATTCTAATTTTTTTATCATCTTTTTGTACTACCACGATAGGACTAGCCCAATCACTATGTACTACCTTCTCAATAATTCCAGCCTTTTCCAAACTTAATAATTCTTCTTCAACTTCCTTCTTTTTAGCATATGGAATAGAATAGGCTTTATGGAAAATTGGGTTAGCCCCATCTTTCAGTTTCAACTTTGCTCTCATATTGAGAATATGAGAAGAACGATCTTTCGAAAATACTTGCCCAAATTTAGCTTTTACTGTACTAACCAACTTTTGTTTTTCTTGCTCATTTCCTTGAACCTGCAATTCAGATACCTTATTTATTTTAAACATTTTTTTCCATTTAGGAAACAGCACTGTCAACCAGTTTCTGCCAATTAAAGGACTAAAGTAATGATTACTGTCAATGACTATTAAATGCAAATCCATGTTTATATTGTTCACTTGGATTTTTATCGCACCTAGGACTGTCAAATTTTCTCCTGACACTGATTTTAGTTTTACATTACACTGTTTTAGATCATATTTCCCAAAATATATATCATAATCATTTTTATGTATCACTGACTTGCAAGCCCCCGTATCAACTTGCATTTGTATAACTCTCTTACCTAGCCGTAAGGGAATGGACGCCATATCCTGCTCCTCAGACAGCTGCATAATGCTTCCTAATATAATCTCCTCTTTTTGAAAGTCTTCCTTCCTCTCTTCTTGAGCACTTTGTTCTGCACCTTCCTGTTCCATGTTTTTTATATTATTACCTTTTCCCGTAAACCGAAAGCGGCATTTATTCGCCAGGTGGCCACGCCTTTTGCATACATAGCAGCTCCAATCTTTTTTAAAACACTTTTCTGTGCTATGAGCCCCGCCACAACAGTTGCACTCGTCTCTCTTTGGCTTCTCATAGCGCTTGCTGCGTATCACATTTACATCAATTTGATGCGACGTAGTTGGCTGCATGTACTTAGTGTCTTTTTCCGCACTCTCGACGGCCAGTGCTTTATGTACCGCTTTTTCGAACGTCAATTCTTTCGCTTCCGAGAGTAGTTTACTAATAATATTTTCCTGTCTTAACCCACACACAAACTTATCCCTCAAAGCCTCGTCCAGAAACGTTTTAAACTCACACAATGCTGCTTTCTTTCGTAACTCAACCACGAAATCATTTATTGTCTGGCCTTCTTTTTGTCTCGTAGTGTAAAATTCATACCTGGCCGCAATGGCGGACTTCTCTTCCACATAATGGCTGCTCAATATTTTCACTAACTCACGATATGGTTTCGAACTAGGTACAGCCGGGGACATCAAATTTTTCAATACTTCGTAACTTTCCGGTCCGATCAATGTGATAAATAAAGCCACTTGTTTCTTATCCTCTTTAATATCATTTACAATGAAAAATTGTTCCATACGCTCCATGTACGCCATAAAATCTTGACCAGCACGGTAGTTTTCAATTGTTCCAATCATTTTAATAATATTTTTCTTTATCCTCGTCGCCAATTTAATATATTGAAACAAACAAATAGTTAAACACAGACTTTATTCTAGAAATCAATTATTATTCTATTAGCGCGGAAACAGTATCTATTGCGCCGGTCGGCCATCTTGTTCTAGACCTCTAAGTTCACATAGATCGTGCGTACACGTCATAGACCTTATGCTCATAGACCATACATAACACTATCGTGCCTGGTCCAATGCTCGGGCCACTGGAGATTCAAATACCGGCGTACTCAAAAAAAAATACAACGCTGATTCCAGATCGTTGAAGGGTTGTATCGCGAAGGCAAAGTCCAGATTTATAAGCGAAATTGGCGAGAGACTAGTGCGCTTGCCATCTGGGTCTCGTGCGTTCTGGTCGCTCGCCAAAGCCGTACAGGGTAACTTCTGTCAGTCGTCGTTTCCACCACTGCAACGGATGGATGACTCGCTGGCCCATACTGCAAAAGAAAAAGCCGATCTCCTAGGGTTTCTTTTTGCATCTAACTCGACTCTCGATGACCAGGGAGCCACACCACCTACCATCCCTCGGTGTGAGAGCTCTATGCCAGAAGTTAAGTTCACGCAAAGAGCCGTGCGTAGAGCGCTTTGCTCCCTGGACATCCATAAATCGAGTGGGCCGGATGGCATTCCGTCCGTTGTTTTGAAAATATGTGCCGCGGAGTTAGCCCCAATTCTAGTCCGCCTTTTTCGGTACTCGTACTCGCTTGGCGTGGTCCCCAGCTCGTGGAAGGAGGCTTTGGTTCACCCGATCCCTAAAAAAGGTGTTTGCTCAGATCCGTCCAACTACAGGCCCATTGCTATAACTTCCTTGTTTTCCAAGATAATGGAAAATATTATCAACCAACAGCTGATAACATACCTAGAGGATCACCAGCTGATTAATGATCGCCAATATGGCTTTCGCCATGGTCGTTCGGCTGGTGATCTTCTGGTATATTTGACTCATTGTTGGGCAGAGTCAGTGGAAAGCAAGGGCGAGGCTTTGGCTGTTAGTCTGGACATAGCAAAAGCCTTTGATCGGGTGTGGCATAAAGCGCTACTATCCAAGCTTCCCTCTTTTGGGTTACCCGAGAGACTCTGCACATGGATTGCCAGCTTTCTCACTGGGCGGATCATTAAAGTTGTGATTGATGGTGCACGCTCGGATCCATTACCCCTAAACGCTGGTGTGCCACAAGGCTGCGTATTGTCTCCTACATTGTTTCTTCTGCATATCAATGACTTGCTGCATGTACGCGGCATCCATTGCTATGCAGATGGCAGTACCGTAGACGCAAGATACAGTGGCCTATGTAATGTTTCTCGGGATTGCGTCGATGAGTACCGGGAAAAACTTGTGTTTGAGATTGAGACGTCTCTTGGACACGTCTCTGATTGGTGTAGACTGAACTTAGTCCAGCTGAATCCATCAAAGACACAAGTATGTGCGTTTACTGCAAAAAAGTCCCCATTTGTCGTGGCTCCTAGATTGGAAGGTACTCCCCTTACTATTAGCTCCAGCATTGGTATCTTGGGTGTTGACATATCCAGAGATGTACAGTTCCGTGGTCACTTGGAGTGCAAGGCCAAATTGGCTTCTAGGAAAATTGGCATCATCAGTAAAGCCAGAAGGTATTTTACACCACAGCATCGCCTTCAACTGTATAAAGCCCAAGTTAGGCCTCATATGGAATACTGTTCACATCTCTGGGCTGGTGCGCCCCAGTACTTACTCGCTCCATTCGACCGCATACAACGAAGAGCTGTTCGAATTGTCGGTGACCCAATGATTTCTGATCGGCTGGATTCTCTCTCCACACGCAGAGATGTTGCATCTCTTTGCGTTCTATATAAATTGTACCACGGGGAGTGCTCGGATGAGCTATTTGATTTGATACCTGCCGCTGAGTTCCACTATCGTACAACTCGCCAAAAATTAAAATTCCATCCACATCACCTTGATATTTGGCGATCTACTACAGTACGCTTTTTAAGGCATTTTCTACCACGTACTGTAAAGTTGTGGAATCAACTTCCCTCAGCGGTATTCCCAAATAAGTACGACATGGGGGCCTTCAAGAACAGAGTCAATATTTCCCTTAAAAGGCTGGCAACGGATCGGCGACCCCTTGGTGTTGCTGATTTCTATGGGCGGTGGTGATTGCTTTCCATCAGGTGACCCACATGCTCGCTTGCCACCCTCTGTTATAAAAAAAAAAAAAAAAAAAAAACAGTATATTTATATCAAACTAGCTTCCAGCCACGTTTACGAAAAAGTCTTTTCATTTTTCTGGTTAATATTATAGCATATGACACTCACAAATAACACAGTAGAAATGACGTGGCTTTCTATTGGTAAAAGAATTTTCAAAATCGGTTTATTAAGTAGGTAGATCCAGAGTTTACCTACCCGCTACAAACTCACAAACTTTATCAGTTATCTCTTAATAATATTAATACCTACAGATAAATGTCCCGATTATTCAACTGTTTCCAGATGTAAACGATTGCATAGACATGACAGTTGCATTCTCTTTTCTAGCTTGCAATACAATAAGTAGTTAAGTACTTACATATTATATTGCAAGCGTTCATATGCTACGGTAGTCGTTTCACATCAGGCGGGCCGTATGCTTGTTTGTCGAAAATATATAAAAAAAACCTTTGTAAAGCATTTTCATGATATAAACTTGAAAAGTCTGAAGGCCAATTCTCGTAATTTTTCTACGAACGCAGATTGAAAGTTGACCGAATCGAGATTGATTTGTGAATTGACTAAAATTATATACTTGATTTAATTAATTAATTATTATCTATTCTTGTTGTTGGCAAAGTAACATTCTAGTTTGTTTAATTTTCACTCATATTTCGATATAATACCGCTTAAATTTAATTTTGAAGTTACATTATTATGTTACGAGAATACCAAATGTGACATTTATGACATCGAGACTGGATCGAAACTGAATTTTGACTATATTTTAATTACGAGAATTGCCCCTCAGATGTACTACCTATCAACCTTATTAGAAACGAATTTAACGAATCTATTATATAGTATGTTTCGAAGGAAATAATAGCCGTAAATAATAATAACGATGCTCCCATCGTCGCATTTTGGAAACTAGGGGAAAATTACTCTATGACGGGATTTTTAAGTGCATCTAGGCGGAATGCGGAATTTGAATCTCGTGACACTGTTACAAAAGTCTGTCAGTCATTTATTATAATTTTATGCTAAGGACTGTTCTGTTGGAGAATTAGTTTTATTGTTTATGGTTTTATTGATGGCTGAAAAACATAGTGACATTGTAGGAATTTGAATTTAAATAAGAGAATGTATTTTGTTTGGGGTTTGAGAAAATAAAGTTGTAAATAAGTTGTCAAGAAGAATCAGGGAAAAAGATGTGGTAGATTGTGGTTTATTGTTTTAAGTTTTATTTTGATGAAATATATTTTATGTAGAAAAGATGAAGCATATTCTAAAATAATTAATTATATTAATGTGGCAGAAAATCATTTTAATACTAAAATTAAAACTTTTAGATGCGATAATGGGGGAGAATACTCTAGTAATAGATTAAAGAAATTTTTTGAAGAAAGGGGAATTCAAATAGATTATAATATACCATATACACCCCAACTTAATGGGAAATCTGAGCGATTAAATAGAACAATTATGGAAAAGACTAGAGCGTTACTATTTGATATGAGTTTACCAAAACAATTATGGGGTGAAGCGGTACTTACTGCAGCATATTTAACTAATAGGTGCTCGAATAGAATTAATAGTAGAACGCCGGCTGAAATGTGGTTCAACAGAATTCCAAATTTAGAACATTTAAATATTTTCGGTTCTTTGGCTTATTTTAAAAATAATAAACCTAATGTTAGTAAATTAGATTCAAGGTGCAATAAGGGTTTATTAATTGGTTATACGAATAACGGTTATAAGATTTGGGATCCAATTAATTTAAAAATACATTATTCTAGAGATGTGAAATTTGATAATAATAAAACAAAAGTTAGTGAATTTTTAAAAGAATCTAATTCGAGTTATAACATGATGGATTTATATAGAATTTTTTGTGATGAAAATGTTAATGAGTGTTCGGTGGATAGTGATTCTCACTTTGAGAGGGGAAATTATAGATATAGTCATGCAGGGTCGAATAGTGATGGGAATACACAAGTGATAGATATTGTCGATGATTATAATTTAGAAAATAGTGATGGAATTAGTGCGGTTAATAATGATGAAGAATTTTTAAATAATAATGAAGAAAGTTTAAAGAATAATGATGAGGTTTTAAATAATAATAATAGTGAAGAAGATAATGGTGTTTGTGTAAATGAAATAGTGGAGCCAGAGATTTTAAATGAAAATGTTCAAGAAAATGAAGATGAAGATGATGAATTATTTGAAGATGCAAATGAAATAATTAATGAACAAATTCCTAGAAGAATTTTGCCTAAAAGAGAGAGAAGATTACCAGAGAGATTGAAAGATTATGATTTAGAAAGTTCGTTTTTAACTTATGGTGAAGCAATTAAAGGTGATGAGAAGTTGTTATGGCAAAAGGCCATTGATGAAGAAAAAGATTCTTTGGAAAAGAATAAGACATGGGTTATTGTAAATAAGTCTGAAGCAGAAAATAGAAAAATAATTACAAGTAAATGGATTTTTACAATTAAACCAGGTGGAAAATATAAAGCTAGATTAGTAGCAAGAGGTTTCTTACAGAAATATAATATTGATTATAAAGAAACATATAGTCCAGTGGTTAATACTACAAGTATACGTTTACTGTTGGCAATTGCGGCTCAAAGAGGATACAAGATGAAGCAATTTGATGTGAAGACAGCATTTTTATATGGAGATTTGGAAGAAGAAATTTTTATGGAAATACCAACAGGCTATAATATTGAAAATAGTAAGAATAAAATTTGTAAATTAAAGAAGAGTTTATATGGACTGAAACAAGCACCACTTATGTGGAACAAGAGGATAACCGAATATTTAAAAAAGTTAGGTTTTATACAATTAAAATTAGATCCTTGTTTGTTTTTCTGTAAAGAGAAAGAAATATATTTAGCAATTTATGTTGATGACGGAGTTTTAATCGGAAATAATATTTTAGAATTAAATAATATAATAACAAAATTAGAAAAAGAATTTGAAATGAGAAAGTTTGATAAAGTTGAAAAGTTTCTTGGTATTGATATAGATGTTAGAGATAATTTTGTAAAAATATATCAAAAAACATATGTAGAATCATTATTTAATAAATATAATTATGAGAATTTGAAACCAAGTGTTTATCCGGATATTTTGATCGATACACATCAAGAGGGGAAAGGGAGTATTGATGATGTGCATCGTTATAGGACATTTATAGGTTCTTTATTATATTTAGTGAATAAAACTCGTTTAGATCTTGCTTTTCATGTTGGGTATTGTAGTCGATTTCAAGAGAATCCTAACTTAAATGATTTTCTAAATATCAAAAATTTGTTTAGGTATTTAAAAAGCTCTGTTTCGAATGGGATTACTTATTTGAGAGGGAGTGATTTAACTTTGAGAGCGTATTGTGATGCAGACTTTGCCGGTGATCCTGATACTAGGAAAAGTACGACTGGCTTTGTCATCCTGTACAGTGGTGGACCTATTCATTGGTGTTCGCGTAAACAGTCCGTGACTGCTCTGTCCAGTACAGAGGCAGAATACATCTCAGCTGCCGAATGCATTAAAGATCTATTATACGTTCAAAAATTAATTCATGAAATAACTGGTAAAATACCAAAAACGGAACTATTTGTTGATAATCAGTCGGCTATTGTATTAATTAAAAATGGAATCTTGAATAGAAGAAGTAAACATATAGACGTTAGATTTCACTTTATTAAAAAAAAATTCAAGAAAATAAAATTGAGATATTCTACTGTCCAACAAATTCAAATTATGCAGACATATTGACAAAAGGATTAGATAGAACAAAGTTTTTAAGACTAAGGAAATATATAGTTAGTGACACTTAATTAAAAATGAACATAGTGAAGTGATTTAATGTAATGTTATAGATATAATGATAGGTTAAGGTTGTTTGGCTGATTAATTGGAAATTTAGTTTTAAGGTTGTTTTGATTGATTAATTTGAAATTTATATATTAAGGTTGTTTAGGTAGAATTATTTTAAATTAATATTTATGGGGTTATATTTATTTAGATAGATTTGTTAAGTGGGGAATATGTGTATGGGATTTAATAAGTTAGTAAATATTAATTTAAGAGGGGATGTTGGAGAATTAGTTTTATTGTTTATGGTTTTATTGATGGCTGAAAAACATAGTGACATTGTAGGAATTTGAATTTAAATAAGAGAATGTATTTTGTTTGGGGTTTGAGAAAATAAAGTTGTAAATAAGTTGTCAAGAAGAATCAGGGAAAAAGATGTGGTAGATTGTGGTTTATTGTTTTAAGTTTTATTTTGATGAAATATATTTTATTATGAGAAGATGTAGTTTTTAATAACATTTTAGATTGTGTGTTCCCAAAAGGTGATAGTGAATCAACCCTGAAGGAAACCCCTCTCAACACGTGGTTCCACAACATGTTCGGCGCGAACTTGGTGAGCGCGGTTGTGGTTCTAAACAAATTTTCAAAATATGGTTCTAAAAAAATTAAAAAATATTGATTGAATAAACATTATTATTCAATCAATTTTTTTTTATTTGTAAAAAATAGGTAGGTACCGATCATATTAAAAATTTATGTTCTGTACTGAATTCTGCTATGTAAGCGTACAAATAAGTATAACAAAATACGAAGCTGTAATAGTCACTAACAATAATTAATAGTAGTCAGTCTCTCTTCTGTAATAGTCTCGTATTTACTTCGGCCAGGGGGGCTACCGCCGAAGCTGAAGCAGATTACCATCGGAAGTTTTGAATGCGAAAATGAAACTACTGCTTAGTGTATTGGTAATTATGTTTAATTCAGCTGGTAGAAACCCTAGAGCTCTACCGACTAACCTGAAGATATTTGTCAATAACTAACCTGAGACCAATTTTTGGAATAAAAAAAAACCGATGGTAATCGGCTACAGCTTCGGCGGTAGGGTCGTAAAAAACAGCAGAAAAAATGCTCTATCGGTTTTACTGTTGACATATTACAAGTAATGGATGAACAAAAAGATTCCTGATGATATTTTTCAACATGAAGCCGGAAATAAAATAAAAATACAGAAATAATTTTATTCAAACACGGGCTCGAAAGGATATTGATTCCAGAGCCGTAAAGCTATTTGTTAAATAAATTAACTGACGTAACGTAGTAAACGTAGGGAAAGTTAGTTTGATAAACTTTACATGCCTTTGCCTTGTAAATTCGTAATTCAAGAATTAGTTTAATTCACAAGGTTTATATTTCCAGTATTTTGTTTATCATGACTTAATTAATTGTCATGTCTAAATCTATGGATATAGATAGAGCTGCCGCATGTGTGCGAAACATTGTTGATAATAATCGATGTGGCACTTGGTAAGAAAAGAAGCAGAAGTAGTACACAGTGTTTCTCATATTCTATGTAAATCATTTATTCAATATTGCAGTAAAAGAGTTTCAATACTACTTACTTTTGTAAATCCGTCATTCCATTGGCGATTCATCAATACCGCCAACTTATAAGTCTACGTATTCAACTAGTAAATTTATCATTTAATCAAGACAAGATTTAAAGGTACTGCGTATGAAGTGCCTATTTAATAATCTAGTCAAGTTAAAATAGGTAACAGAAAATTTAAGACAGTAATTTAAATCATTATAAAATAAAGCATTATTACTTTACTTTTGATTTAAATTACTGTCTTAAATGTACTATACTTTAGCATTCCTATATCATAATGGAATAACTTAACATAATAGGTTGTTGCTCAAATTTACTATCCAATAACGTAAAGTGAAAGTACCTACCTAGTTATATCTAGAGTCCTATTTCTAATTTACATATTCCCTAATGATTTCATTAACTCAATCCGAAGGTGACCGTAGACTATCTACATGTGTGATGTGCTTGTTATGTTTTAGTGATAAACTTGAATATCTTCGGCGACATAGTATTTGTGGCCATATTGTCTGTGAAAATTGTGCAGCTAAAGAAGAAGATTGTATTGTTTGTCTGCCTGCATCCAACACTTCCAATGTATTTGCATTAGATGAATCTCTGGTAAAAAGATCTAGCAATGCATCGATGCTCCTAAATGCATTTGAAGATACTTTTAAAACAGATGGTATATATTTCACGGCTTATTTATTAATAGAACAATAGACATACAAAATATATTTTTTTACCACTAGGGTAGAAAATATGCGTTTAAGCAACTTTATAACATTCATATGACAACCCTCAACCACTGTATATTAATGCAGCATTATGAATATCATTTGCTTCTGATACCATATGGGGTGTCACAAGAATTTTGCCTGCCCGATGTTAAGCAGTTGCCATATCCTATAGACACATAAGAAGTATAAGAATTATACATGCTCGCATGCCTGCACTGCGGCTGGTTTTATATCTTCTTGTTGCTGGTACCTTCACTCACTTGAACACAACAATAATCTTCAATGGTATTGTTATTTGGCTGCAGTCTTGGAGGTAGAGGTATTCCCCCTGATGAATTACATATGTTTTCTCATTGGTAATTTGCGGGATTCATAATGTGCAGGTCAGATTGACTTTGACTCTAAGGATAATGGTACACTATTGTCTCCAAAAGTGTGTATTTTTGATATTTGTATTGTAGTGTTTTTGCATTAACTATTGTATAACTTTTAATGCACAAATGCTTATGACAATGAACAAGGAATCCTGAGACAGGGTTAAGTAGGGTTTACAACAGCTGCAGAAGATCGTACCGAACCAAATAGTATTACATATTCAGTGGTACTCAAATCTACATTTTTTTCAGTATATCGAAGACACCGATTATCAGAACAACTGAAAATTGAAAAGGAGGTATTCCCAGAATGTATTCAAGCTCCTGCAAAATATATTAACAAAAGGAAAAGTTTGAACACATCAATTGCGAATAAAGAGAATAGAAAGATTTCATTTTTTCTTGGGGAGGAAGTATCACCTTCTAAAGGGAGGAAAATGGAGAAATCCAAGTATATTCAAAAGTGGCTTAATGACAGCGATATGACAAATAAAATTAAATCCCCTCGAAAACCATTTTCTGATATTAGTGTTAATGAACAACATTTCTCCACAAATACAAATAATGTGCCATTAACAAAAATTAGAAAAGTTAAGAACACAGAAAATATAGTAAAACGTAACAAGGCCAGTAAAATTAAAAAATCCGTTTCTAAAAATAAAAGAGGTTACATCAGTAAATATCTAAAAACAGTAGAGCAGGAGAATATTTGTCAGGAGATAGATTCATTGACAAACATTCACAATAGTAATTCAATCTTAAATAATACTAAATGTAAAGTTCAAGATGAAAGCGGTATTGTAATTGATGATGACTGTATAGTTCTTGATGATACTCAAAAACCATCAATTGATAAAGATGCACTTGCATTACAAGCTGTTTTGGAAGCAGATCAAAAGGAAACCTCGGATTATGTTTCGTTTTTAGAACATAATGTACCAGAGAAAAACGTTGAGTTCATAAAAGTGCCATATTTTCTTAAGAGTCCACTATATAAGACATGCAGAGATTGTAATGGTGAATTAATTAAAACAAATCCAGCACATCACTCAAAACATGTATCAATTACAATTGTATACAACATGACAGATCATAAAGAGAGTACAAAGCAATCAACATCGGTACAAACTGAACTAAGCGACATAGAAAAAAAAGAAATGGACAGTAATTTTATTTCTAGCAACATGTCAGATAAAGGCATATATTCAGATATGGTGAATAATGATGTGAATGAAAAGCCTTTGGGTGAAATATCCAAGAAATCTATAATTATAGAAGAGTCAGATAGTGAATTTGAACCAGAAAGCCTTCTCGTGACAGCTGAAGTTCATAGATCTTGTGAAGAAGAGTAAGTTGTAGATTACCTTTACTTTTAAAATTTTAGAGGTCAGTTAGTTAGTTCAGGCACTTAGCTGACATTATGGAGTATTAAGAAACACAAGGAAGCAGGTAGCAGTGGCTGTGATACAGTCAGGTTTAGCAATATTAACTGGTGACCAAGATTGAATCTATTTCGACATCTAATTACAGAAAATTATGAATCTTTCAGCTGGTGTTTAATATCAGTTAAGTCGCCCCACAGAATCAAAAGATTAGATTTTTAAGTTATGGGATAACAAAATATTAAATAAACTATGATGAGAGCTACAGATTAGAAATGTATTCATACAAAGTTGCGTTTTGAAAATCATCGGGTTTTAAAACGTATTGTATATATCTATATTTACCTACTGCATAAGCCGAGGGTTAAAAGGCTAATAAAAATAAGATGAGTGTGCTTTAGACTGAAGTAAAGCTTCTTTAGCTCTATTAAATATCTGCCTCTCAATTTCCGTTCGCCGTTTCCGAAACGCTCTCGTCACGCATTCATCAGCTTCCTCCTGAAGTCAAACGTGCGTAAAAAAATTTTACTTCTAAAATTGCCGTTGAATGTTCCTGTGTTTATTTGCACCATTAATATATATATGATTTTGTCCTATGTACAGTGACTACGGTGTGCTATGTGACCTGTCTCTTGCGGATCTGACCGACAGGAAGAGACCCTCGGCGCGCAGGACCACGCCCTCTAGCACTGACTCTTCTGATAAAGAAAATTTTGACCCCAACAGAGTTAAAAGATTTAAATGTGATAAAAAACATTCCAAAAAGCAGAAAATAAATTATAAGATATGATTGAAATTATTTTATTGTTTCATTGGTTTCGTTTATATAGGTACCTGACTCTTGACTGTACAAAGATGAAATCTATGATTGTGTACTCGTCATAATTATAGATTTCATCTTTGTACAGTCAAGAGTCAGGGGTCACCACCCACTACCTTTAATTTTGCATAAAACACGCATGTATTATGATTAAAATTTAGATACAAGTACAGATAGACAATTCTCAATCCCAAAATAAACTGCAGAAATCAAACTTTAACCTTGTGTTTGCTACGCAGAAGACCGTTGATAAACCCGAGGAAAAACAGGTGTTCCCGCGAAAATGGCTAAATCACCTTTTTTCTATATCTATACATTTTAGTAATAACAGCTCACTGCTTTTACGTTGATATTTTTCGCCTAGTTTGACTGTTGTGCCTGGATGACCGATATTCGGCGTTTTTAGGAGAGAACATATATTGCGACCTCGATGGATTTTTCTCCCGCGTAATCCGTTTTAAGTATTAAGTACTTATAAATTTAATCGACAATGTATGGTAAGGCAGAAGAAGCCCGGGGCTTTGTGACGCGTGAACCCACTACATAGATAAAAAGTTCTTATGTGTTAATCCAGATTATATTCTTTATGTATGACAAAATTTTATCCAAATCTGTGCACCCTTTTGCCAGTGAAAGAGTAACACATACATACATCCTCACAAACCTGCATACTTATAATAATATTAGGAAGGGGCGTAGCTACCACTGTATCAGCCGTATCATTGATACATGCCCCCCGACAAGGGCCCTGCCACCGTGTTGGGTTCAAGTACATAGAAGACTCCCCAGCCCTGACTTATTTGACTAGAAAGGCCTCCGACAAATTTTGATACAGGGCCCGTCTAGCGTAAGCTACGCCACTGGTAGTAGGATATTCCCAAATAGCTTGGTTGCTATTGTATTACTCCAGTCGCTGGTTTTGCAGCTGGGAATCATATCCAAATTACAAATATAATACTCATTCCTACCCCGGACAAAAACAACACACTACTATCCCAGGTATACTATGTGTCGATATTATTTAAAAACTAGCTGACCCGACAGACGTTGTTCTGCCTTCATAATAACAATGAATAATTGAATTCGAATTGGTTTCGCGAAATTTGTCAAATGACTGACTACTTATTATTTTATCAAACGACAAAACGTTAATTTTGAAAAGTTAATAATTCAATTTTCCGCACGACATTCCTACTTTTTCTTTCAAATGAACCTTCTCCAATATTTACTACAATATAAAAAGAAATAGGGAAATCGGTTCAGCTTTTCACGCGTGATGCCGAAACCAAGGGAAACTTAGGGATTAATTTTTTTTATATAAAGATTGTGAAATGTTTGCTTTTTAGTTAGGTTTAATTAACTTTTTACTTATTATGTAGCTGCTTTATGGCGGCCGTTTGGCTACTGCTGTGTATATGCGGGGCCTGATTAACCCTTAGGCTAATTAGGCTGCAGCCTAGGGCGCGAGGATCGGAGGGGGCGCGCTGAAATCGTATCTTCGCATGCACTATTAATCTAGCATCATTGCAACTACCCTACATATTTCAATTAGACCGAGACAAAACACTAAATGCGCTGTGAACTGAAAAAGCTTCGGCGCCCCTGATTTTACCAATATTTTTTAAAAAGCGCGCGTAAAATAAACACTTGTGACTCGAATCAGTCGTCCTCATAATTAGCCTAGGGCGAACAGAACTCTTGATCAGTCACTGTGTATATGTGATTATTTTTATACCAAGCCTGGTTACAAACAAGCAAACGCCCCGCCTGATGAAAGCAGTTACCGTAGCATAACTACTCAATATCATCACAATATTAGTAATAGTACTACGTACAGTATGACCAATCCCTGCCGCTCTCACGAGTCGACGACCTCACCTCCCCTGACTCTAATATGGATCACTCTGTTTATGCAACTGGTTCTTAGTATGGAGTGCTCCAGGGTGAGGTATGGTACTACTACCATCACTTTTAAAGTTGGATAAAATGAAATACTTGCAATTATAATTTACAAGGTAAGTATCACTTTATTTGAATTTATGCTATGACATTGCTATGTGGGGATCACCACCAGCCCGAGCTGCCGCCGCCGCTGGACCAGCCACCGCCGCCGCCGCTGGGCCAGCCGCCGCCGCCGCCGCCGCCTCCGAGCTTCCAGCCGCCACCGCTGCCTCCACTGGACCAGCCGCCGCTACCGCTGCTCAACTTCCAGCCGCCACCGCTGCCGCCGCCTCCGTAACCGCCGCCGCCGCCGGACCATCCACCGTGACCGCCGCCTGTAACAATACGTATTTAAGACGGCGCAAACAAACATGTTAGCCTGATGGTGATGTTAAAGTGAAGGTCATGGATGAGAATCACGCTGTACATATTATCATATTCCATAACAACGGAGGCCGTTTGGCTACTGCTGTGTATATGTGATTATTTTTATACCAAGCCTGGTTACAAACAAGCAAACGCCCCGCCTGATGAAAGCAGTTACCGTAGCATAACTACAGGCGACAATACAATAAACTCCCTGCCATGGTTTTCGTAGGAGACTAAAGTACTTATGGAGTTTTTCAATAAATACTTAAAGGGATTTTTGCAGTGAAGCCTATGGAGTCACAGTCGACCATAGGCGGGTAGTACGCTGGTATGCCACCCTAGTACTTAGTATAAAAAGCATATTGCTCTAAAAAGAACTGACACTCCCGCTGCAAATACAGCATTTCCTTATTTCTTTTATAAACTCATAAGCATTAAATATTTTTTGCGGTTTACGGCGAGCTGATTTTTAAGTTCGCGCGTGACATTGTTTGTTCCTCAGAAAATCGTATTGCCTAAGATTTCGTTGCGAGAAATGAAAACGCGTCCATTTTATTTCACATAATTGTAATTCACAAGGATTATCTACACGGCCGTTGCGATCCACCGGTAGACGGGATAGACTATCTTTGATCTGAGTACCCACCTCGATATGTTCCCGTGACTCGAGCCGTGGGACGAGCTCGGTGGTCGAATGGTTAGCAATGGCCACTTTGACTCCGAGGTTGAATGATCCAAATATTTGTCCGCATGAACATGTATGTTTGTCATGGTCTAGGCATTTTCTATGTATTATAAGTATGTATTTACAAAAAAAAATATATCTATGTACAATATCAGTTATCTAGTAGGTACCCATAGTACAAGTTTTGTTTGGAACTAGATGGTGCTGTGTAATTTGTTCAGAAATATTTAATTTAGTTTAATAATAGCACACTTTGGTAGACACATAGGTATTGTTATATCACTCTGGTTCACAGAAATCTAAATATTGATACTTAAATTTCTGTGCCCTGGACTGGAGCCCTGGAGGACCAGTTGATGTGAAATGATTGGTTATAGAGACTTGAATTCAGAGGCGTAGCTACCGCCACTCGCAAAATTGGTTAGATACAGTCTCCGTCAAGGGTAAACTAGTCAAATTCCAAAAGCATTTTACTACTACTAATTTCTTCTGATGAAATTCGTTGTGAGTTCCAAAGCAGCCATAGTCTTACTTCCGAGACTGCAATGGACTTCATTCTTTGTTGCGTATTTTGGTGGTCGCCGTTGTTAATCCTGGCTATACAGAAGACACAGTGGTGGGAATATATAGTGGGCCCCCGTCCCGCTATGGGGTATGCTAGGCCACTGCTTGCAACCCGTGATGTATCACTCACGTGATGCCATTCCACTAACAGCGCAGTTTGGGTCAATATTCGGCTGCGGTATTCTGGTAAGTGAAAGTACTTCTACAGTATAAATTGAGTGAAAAAATGTAACTAGGTACCCTCCTCCTTCGTCTGTTCTTCCAAAACTATCCCTAAATAATAGGACGCACTTGTACCTAAAGTGTTTGTATATTATGCATGTGAGGTTGGCTTTGTCTTTAGAGGTGATGATGGTAAGTCACATTCACTTATTACCTTATCAGACAATGAATTTTTACATAGTTAAGTACCTACCTACCCACTTGCCTACATAGTGTACAAACATTTTGGTTTATAATGATTTGCAGACAGTTCAATCTTTATGTCGCAATGGTGATAAGCACATCATCTAAAGACGATTATAAATTCGCTATAAAATGTTAAGTTATTGTTAACGTGAATGGAAGCTTGTGTTGCGAAATTGGTAATCTTGTGCGGTGCGAGTAGGCGAATGGATGACCCCATGTGAGCGATCTCTTGGCCTTTTACACTTGAGAAGTAATAACCAGAATTACGTATTACTTCTAGTTTGGTAATGACTTTAATAATTGTTTACGCGAAGTATATGACTCGTAAAATAAGTAATTTTTTATACATAAGTACAGATACAATTCTATTTGAGACTACTTATTATTATTTAATAAGGGCGTACTAAGATAACTTATTTTGGATAAATATGACATTTATACGTACGTAGTTACACAAATATAAAGAAGAATCCTCCATATGAACTCGTTTGTAATATTGTTATATTAATACGTTATGCAAAAACTTTGTACCCCTTTTTACAAAAATTGCGCGGACGGATTAGTATGAAATTTCGCACACTAATAGTTTACATAGAGAAGAAGTGCAGAATGCAAATATTTTTTTTAAATTATGCATTAAAAATACATTGTATCAATAAAAAAAAAATACACACACTACCATGTCTTTGACACACACATGAAAATATACTCTTTTGTTTATTTTATGGTCGAATTTCGACCAGTGGGCGACCACTAGTTCTAACAATTGTATTTTCTTGATGCCAAGAAAAAACATCGAAACATACTAACATTAACTATTCATAAATGTTGTTTAATGACAAAATTGAAAAGGAAAACTCACCGAATCCACCACCGCCTCCGCCGCCAGTGGTGATAATTTTAATGATCTTGACTTCTGTAGGAATCCAAAAGAAAAATATAAATACCAGTATTATAGGTAATATTATTATAATAATCTCAAGCAAATCCCTTAAGTTTATTCGCAGTTTAATACTACCTAATTAAACAGATGATAAAATAAACAAACAAATAGTTATTATTTAATAAATACGCTGCTACTGTGTTTATTTTACGCATTTAAACCATGCACCAGACTTATTCATTAATGAAACTGTCAAAATAGTTCAATTCCATCCAGTACCTAGTTTTTGTGTGATTGTGGGCCATAATGCATTATAAGATACAGATAAACAAGAATTCTAACGAATAGAAACGACTTCTAACATACAATCTCCGATGTACCAGCCAGGCCAGTTACAATTTTATTTTAAGTATAGACAAAAGAAATCATAAAATAAATTACCTACTTTTGTTTGTGTTGTTATTTCACAAAAATGAAGTAGAGGTCTTACAAATTATGGAATCAAAAATTATGACTCCGTTCTAGTTTTTCCATTCGAATGGAATATTCCAATAAAAATATGATATCTAATTAAAAATACTTCCAATTACATTTAATGTGCAGCAGATAACGTAGCGCCTGCGTAGTAGAAAATAAATAGGGTAGCGCCATAGATAGGATAGAATATCCTATCGAAAAAGGCTCTACATAATAAAATTATGCAAGACTTTAGCTATATGATATCCTTAACTAGTCTAGTATAAGTGGTATGGAAGTACAATGATGTCCAAGTTTGTGGCAATGTTGTCCAATCGTGGGCCAACACGCGAGGTAGAGGACACCCCGCAATGCATTGGGTGGACGACATCAGGCGTCACGCAGGCCGCAACTGGATGCAAGTGGCACGGGAGAGACAGAAATGGAAAGATATGGAGGAGGCTTATGTCCTACAAAGGATAAAGTAAATGCTGCTATGGATGAATAGATGGATGGATAATCGATTGAAGACTTACGCCCACCGCTGCCTCCGTATCCGCCGCCGCCGCCGCTGGACCAACCGCCTCCGCCGCCACCAGACTTCCAGCCGCCGCCGCCACCGCCGCTGGACCACCCGCCTCCGCCGCCACCAAGTTTCCAGCCTCCGCCGCCGCCCCCGCTGGACCAGCCGCTGCTGCCGCCGCCATAACCGCCGCCGCCACCGCCCGACCAACCACCACTACTGATGATTCCGGCGTGAGCCGCCGCAGCCAAGATCAATACGCACACGAACACCTGTAATACAATATTTATGTCGGTATTCCAAAAGGATAGAGTCCTCTATAGGCCACTTTATAACTTGAAAAAAATAATTAAGAACTTAGACTATGACTTGGTTTGGCTTTTGCTTTAAATAGGTTAATATGATTGGAATATTTTTGATCTATTCAGCAGGACAATAAGGACGAATATTTTTTTCTGAAATTAGGAAAAAGCAGAAATGCGTCTATATGTGATATACTCCTGGTTCGTATTTGATAGACCAAATAAATTTGTGTTAGTTACCTTCATGTTGAAGCTGTACGGTAACTGTTTGCTGAGGGGTCGATCGTCTCGCGTTATATAGGTATGTGGTGCGTTGTCTCCCACCGTGCGGGTACTCGCGCGGCGCCGCGGCGGCCAGCGAGGGCCGTGAAGAGGCGAGCGGAAGCTGTTCCGCGGCCGCCGCTGACGCAACCTATTGTCCCTACAGTCACCGGAGTCTGCTTGGATCTAACATAGCTAGTGCTATTATCCTGTTTCTGCAGTATTTTCAGCATATAGATATTCAGTTCACAATAAAAATAAATAAAATCCTACTAATATTATTAATACGAAAGTTTGTGAGGACGAAGGCTTTCACAATTTTACTGTTGAACAGATATTTTTTATCGCTAGGGTGGGAATACGGCATACGGCCCACCTGATAGTAAGCAGTCGTCGCAGCCTATGTTTAAGAGTTTCTTAAGTTTAGGATAATTACAAAAATATCTACTTACTAATAAATCAAAAATAATTTATACAACTCTTGGCATTATTCTGAGTTAGAAATACTTAGAACCCAAGTTGGCTCTTCATCCACCATAAGTTATTTAACAAAACTTTTGAAGAATTGCTTATTTATATTAATTAATAACATAAGAA
The DNA here is from genome assembly GCA_937001555.2 of Hypsopygia costalis. Taxonomy (NCBI): domain Eukaryota; kingdom Metazoa; phylum Arthropoda; class Insecta; order Lepidoptera; family Pyralidae; genus Hypsopygia; species Hypsopygia costalis. The sequence continues at coordinate 19,824,209 of OW443338.2, read as the reverse complement.
GCCAACCTAAGTTTCTTGTACTTACACAGTAACTCTACCACTCTTTCCCATAAACGCCTTTCTAACTACTATAGCAAATTTTCGACGGTCTTGTCTTGTTAAAACTGTTATGCTCCTAAGATTACAGCACAGTAGTAGTCTACTACTATTGAATAAAATACATTTTCGGCAGCTTCGAACCTTCGAATTATATAAATAGATAAAATTAAAATGATTTCATTTCAACCAACAAAAGATCATTAAAAATATTAGTAATAGTAATAATAAATTATAGTTTAAAAAAACTAAAAAAGAATACTTTAGTGGTAAATCGAACTAAAAAAAAATCATATGTTGTCACCAGTTCTTGATAAGTATAGTTTGAATTGAATCTGACCGTTCAAAGTGGGTCATAAGTAAGTTTAAAGGAGACGGTTACAAACTAACATACAGGTGAACCTAATAAAAGCGTGTTAGTAAAATAACTTTTTTTAAAGAAAAAAATAATCTATACATTTTTTTTGCTGTTTGTTAATGTTATTGTAGTAACATGTAATAAAATGAGAGTATCAAGAATGTAGTCGAAGTCATTTATATACGATTTATTAACTACTGGTCAGGGAGTCTACCGCGCAACGTGAATACGATTACCATTTGGCTAAAATGACACCGTTCGTCCACTAAACGGATATCGTCGCACCGGTGAAACGATGTCCGCCGGTCTTCAATTCCTTTACCAGTGACACGTGTTCGAGGGATCTTTGAATGAATGATATGCTTAGACTTTGACATTTGTAGTTACCGCCGAAAAAACGAATATCAATGGGTGAAGATCCACCGGTAATGAGAACTGTCAGTTGAAACAGTCTACCTTACTGTGGTCGGTTTGAACTGAATATTCGTATTTCTACCAACTTTTGCTAGTTATTACTTATTTTTTGTTTCTATTTGTACAAATATTATGACCTCCTAAACGAATTAACAAAAAGCGGCTATGTAGTTAATCTATACGCTGTAAAAGTAGGAGCGAGAGGTATACCAGCAAAATCTCTCTATAACCTGCTGAAAGACCTTGGCTTGCCCAGAAGTGCAGTAAGTTCTATACTAGAACGAGTATCTAAAGCTGCATTAGCAGGTTTATACCAGATTTGGCAGGGCAGGGAGAGAAACACAAGTGAAGTGAAGGTGAGTGTTGATGTACGTCGGAAAGGGGCCCCTTAAACCTACACCCGTGTCATAAGTCTCGGGATCTACTTGGGGTTTCTCTCTCTGCCACACGATGGACCTGGCACCCGCACGGTGAATCCATGGAAGCTAAGAAGTTCGTCTCTCTTTAAACCCTTCTACTATAGTGTATTGTGTGTGTGGGCAACTAATAAAACCCATGACAGGAAACTGGATACTTGCCAGAACGCTATGGAAAGGAGCATGATGGGAAAAAAGCTATCAGATAGAATCAGGAACTCAACCATAATAGAACAAACGAAAAGAACAAACAACGTTACAGTAATAATAAGAAAACTAAAATGGAAATGGGCAGGCCATACCATTAGAGGTAAAGACAAATGGTCAAAGACAATAATGCACTGGTTTACTGGACACAGGAAAAGGAAAAGAGGCAGGCCATTTCGAAGATGGGCCGATGAAATAAGGGTTACAGCAGGTGTAGGCTGGACAACAACGGCAATGGATAGACAAAAATGGAAAAAGTTGGGGGAGGCCTTTGCCTATAAAAGGCAAACAGGCATGGTTATCGATGGAAAAAAACAAGTGGACTTGATACTGCCAATTTAAATGGAAACATGCAACAAATGTGTTGAAGAAGTTATTTTTATTTTTATTTCATGTAATATGTCTGAATAAAGGCTTTTATTATTACTATAGTGTGTTAGTGCAATATTGAATGTTTGTGTCTTGTAATCTGTGTTTTACACGAACTATGGCGTTAGCGGCATTATCTGCTGCAGCGGAAGAGGAACGGCTCAAGAAGCTCGAGACCTTAGAGCGCAGGATGCTACGTGATAGCAGCTAGCCTATGCTCTTGTCAGAGAGCAGTTTTATTGATAATTTTAGGTTATCAAAGTCGCATTTTCTGACTTTGTGCAACGATTTGGCTCCATTTTTGTCAACGGCCCAACGCTCATCAGCAGTGCACCCAGAAATCAAAGTAGGTTGATTTATCACGAGAGCTATAAAAAACCTGATGGTCGATGGAAAGTAATCACTGTAGCCTATAGTAATACAAAACAGCGAGCTTCTATTTTTTTTTATACTACTTCGGGTGGCAGACAAGCATACGGCCCGCCTGATGTGAAGCGGTTATCGTAGCCATATTAACGATTGCAACATAAAGTATTGCTTGCGCGCCGCCACCCACGCTGCCAACTCAGTATCTCCTTCCTTTTTTTCTGGTGACCTCACTCACTCACAGGAACACAACAACCCTCAAGGGAATTGTTATTTGGCTGCGGTATTCTGTGAGGTGGAGGTACATTCCCCAGTCGGGTAGCTTACAATTACGCTCCCTACCTCTCTTTTCGCCAGAGCTTCGTTTGTCAGTCAGCAGGGTGCACCACGTGCAAGTGAAGTTGGCTTTGGTTCGAAGATCTTGATGAACACCCCAAAACGGCACGGTCGCAAACACTATAATTTAAATAACTCAAGGAAAATAAATAGTTCGTTCGTAATAACATACATTTATAAAGAATTAAATCATTTATTTAACAGTAAGTACATATATAAAAACAAGAATGTACGTAAATCACAGAGTTAGTTTTAAACCACAGCATAAGTTATAATAGTACTACAAACAGTATGGCGACCCCACCTCGAGTCGAATGTGGAACTGCGCCGCGTATTACGAAAATTCGTTCGTAGTATATAATCTATCCTCAACTAAACTTAAATGGTAAAATGATTTATTTCTTATTTTTAATCAATACAATTAAACTATTTGTTTTTAAATTATTTTTTTCCAGTTTTAACAACGAATTTTACACATTATATCAATGTAATCGTTGATTTGACAGGTCAACATTTTTGGATTTTTATATTCCACAATTTTTATAGATAACTAATAATAATAATAAAATAATAAAATGTTTTATTTTCTCACTAATCAATACAAACACAATCTGTACGTGCAATTAAACAATCAGGTAAATACACCAATGCGACAATAAACATTGGTAGTATCGACTGCGTGAGACTGGAGCCTATGAACTAGGCATAAGCCTGTATCTCAGCGCACCAGTGCTCACCTCTCGGTCAAGACGGAACAATTTACATACCATACATAAATCACGGAACTTTAAGTATAGACAGGCACTATAAAATATAAGATACGTACATATAGCAGTTTGCAAAACAAATCAAAGGGAAGAAAGAACTGACATTAGATTGTACAATAACCAATTACAAAATGTGTGAAATATTTGTTGTATCAGGGAAACTGTATTTAATGCAGTCTCATAATCACAATCATTCAAAATAAACGTTTAGAGATATTTATTAATACAATATTATCAAAAGTATAACATCTTACGTTACAGCGCAAGGTGCATATGCAGTAAACCCTAAGGCTTCTTCACACACATTTGCACAAATGAGACGCGGTCTGTTTCTCGTATGGAGTGACCGGGGTGTGTGTGTGTTACAACATACGTTTGCACCCATCTCCGTTTATATTTCAAAATTAATGTATTTATTAACAATTCGTATTATGCTAAACAACATTCTAAGCTGACGATAACCATACATTTCAGAATGACAATTGTATCTTTTTTATTACAAATATAATACGCTCAATTTACATAAAATAATTAGAGGAATTCCTCTGTCATGTATGCTTATAAAATACTAAAATAAATAAAAAAGGTAAATTGCGATTTATAAACTAAAATAGGTAAACAAACTACTTGGGCACGCTGTCACAGTACTACGTATAGTACGAATCACAAGTTAAAGGATTGGCGAACTTGCGGCCGCGGACTTGCGAAGGCGTTCACCAGTCGCTGCAACATTTTGTTGTTGGCAACAGCAGCATCTGCGAGGTCTTCGGCGGCTACAGCTAGCCGCTCCAGTGTCGAAGCAGTAGCTTGAGCTACCCTGTTGTTCTCTTCGGCTGCTGTTGCTAACCGGTCAATTGCATTCGCCAATCTATTTTCATCCTTCCGGGGCACCAACATTAAAACGGTTGCCTGAAAAAAAAAAGTTAAATTGTATAAACTTTATTGGTGCATCCTGAAACATAACACATACCGTTGTATATTTTTTCATTAGTATTGAAGTAATGATGACATTTGGCCTACCCTCTCCTTCCCCGGTGTATTTTTGAAATAATGTATTGTATGATAATAATATGCCTTGTTACATCAGATAGTCAGTGCTGTCATATTGGTGGTGTTATAGGGAATGAACCAAAGTAGAAATTATTGTCATAAGATTATTAGCACATAAACAAAGACAGGAAGAAAGTAACAAAAACATGCGTAAGCCTTGTTATACCATAACCCTGGCAGTCATTAATAGATGTAACTTGTCAGTATTTTTAGTTTTGACTAGATACATACCTATAGTAGGTACAGACACTTATAAGAGATACGTATGAACTGCCTAATGACATGGATTAAACCATTTCAATAGGTAGTCCACCTATTGTTTTGTAGGTATACCTACAGTATCAAACACAAATTATTTACTAAGATATCTGTACGTCTGATACTCCTGATTATATATCTCTTTTGTTGACTGTATGTTGTTTACATAATGCAAATTCATAACAAAACATCAGAAAAGTACTTACGTCTCTCCATTTTATGGGGGGTTTGGTGGTTCCAGACCCCACCGCGTTCAGCCTAGCTGCAAGTGACACCCACTTGTCGTTTGGACAAGGGTGCCGCATGCGAGGAAACACGCCCAGTTGCCAGCGCAGGATTCGCGTGCATATAATCCAAGAGCAAACGCTCTTGGGCATTTGATACAACCATAAGCGCTGGCATCTAGAAAAATATAAGTCGACCGTAGTCAGTCACTTGTACACTTCACCTCTTATGTTATTTAATTACAGATAGATGTTTAAAAAAAGCCGTGAAATATCACCTTCTTCAAATAATTTCAAATAAAAATAAGAATTTAAATGTAGGTTATGTAAACAAAGACACACAGTATAAAAATACTTCGTTTACCACAGATTATAAATTATACCCCACTACATTGTAGTTTTGCGTTTAGTTGTGTTTAATTTGTTTTATTTTTTTTATCAAAGTAATAATCACAATTTAAAATAATAATTTACAGTAAAAATAAAAACTATATTTTCTTAAAAATTATATATTATAAGTATTTCTCAAATTCTAGACAAGCTACAACATTATTACGAAACGCAGGCCTTAAAACTAGATAAATCATTCGTTTAAGAACTGTCCGCACTAATACGTCTAGAATTTTGTCTATGGTGATACCCAGTGATTACCACCCAGTTGTCCAACGTTTCCCCGGTACCAATTGGATGAAATTCCATGGGTGGGAATGGACATAAATACCAAGAAATTGAATGAAATTCACTGATTTCCCCGGTAGGCCCCCAGGTCTTGGCCTCATTTAAATGTCACCACATAAGAAACACTAGCTTCCAAAAAAAAAAACCGGACAAGTGCGAGTCGGACTCGCCCACCGAGGGTTCCGTGCGTAGTATCATTATTAAATTTGATATTTTTAATTATAAATAAGAAATAATGCGTCGAAAAAAATAAATAAAATATATTTTGCAATGTGTACATCAAGCCCTTTCATATGATACCCCATTTGAACTAGTAGTTTCAATTTGAAATTTCGATACCCTATAAAAAATATAGACCCCCTATTTTTTAAGATCTATTTACAAATGTATAGTTTTGAGATTTATTCCTGTACTTGTAGTCTATAACGATGTTACTTGCCAAATTTCATAGTTCTAGGTCAACGGGAAGTATCCTATAGGTTTTGATTCCCTTGAGAATGTGTCGAAATATGCGTTTTTTGCTGAATAAACGGCGGTAACTTCTTTTTAAGCAAACTTTGCAGTTTGATTTTTTTACAACTTCATGGGACCGTAGACCTGAGTATACAGTTCAAATTTCAGCTTGATACCTCCACGCATTCTCGATATAGAAATTATTGACAGACAGACAGACAGACGGACAACAAAGTGATCTTATAAGGGTTCCGTTTTTCCTTTTGAGGTACGGAACCTTAAAAAGAATAAATAAATAAAATAACAAAATTGTTTCACTTAGAAAAAAGTTTGGAGGTTTACACACATAGAAAAATACTCGCAGGAGCATAACAAACTTTGTATGGCTGCGATATTCTGTGAAGATGAGGTACTTCTCCAGACGGACAGCTTACAAATACGCTGTACCCTACCTCTCTTTTGCCAGTGCCTCTTTCGCTAGTTGGATTGGTTGGTTGGTGAACCACGTGCAAGTGAGGTTGGCTTTGACTCTAAAGATCGTGGTGAGCTACTTACACGCCATTGTATAAAAAGATAAAGAATAAGTTCGAAATAATGTTATTTTTATTTATGCTTGTGTGAAACAACGAGCTAACTACGGGCTGTAATTTTGACTTAAATATACAGCGCTTCATTCACCACCAATCTGGTAAACATAGCAAAAAGCCGATGGATGGAAACAGTTGAAAATCGACTACACTGGCTAAAGTCCAATCAATGGACTAATACGTAAATATAAGTTAAGTTATTAAGTTATACATTATTTCAATTTAATTATCATCTTGGGTCCAAGCTGCCTAACATTCAATCAACGTAGGAGATAAGAACTGGGTCTAAGATTCCTACTAATATTATAAATAAACTGGCCTATGCCCGCGGCTTCATCCCGCTTGGACAGACTACAGGAATAAAAAGAGTCCGTCAATCTAGATCATATTCTGTACTAGCTGTTACCCGCGGCTTCGCCCGCGTGGTTCTGGCAAGTCTGCTGCCGTTGATTTTTGTATATTTTTCTTTTGTTGTATTTTTTTTTTACTTCGTGGGATAAAAAGTAGTACAAATTTTAATGATGATTGGCTGCAAGGCATGAAGAAATAACAAACAAACGAATTTACTTTAACACTTATAATATTTGTATGGATGGAACGCCCACACTCAAGAGAAAATAATTGTTCACCACATAAATGTTTGCCCTTCGAATAAAATATTTTTCCTGGATAAAAAGTGACCTATGTCGCTCTCCAGACCGGAAACTATCCCCTGTTAAAACATCACATCAGTACTTACGTTCCTTTCGACGTGATAGAAGGACAAATGATTACAAAGTTTATTTTTTCCCATGGGATTAAATTGTTTTTCCGGGATAAAAAGTAGCTTATGTCACTCTCTAGATTACCCTATTAAAAATTCATGTCTGTACTTAGGTTTCTTTTGATGTGAAAGAAGGACAAATGAGCTTTATTTTTTAATAACGTACGTTTACGGTATGGAGAGTGACATAGGCTACTTTTTATCCAGGAAAAACATCTTATTTCTACGGAAAAATACATCCTTTGTAATCATTTGCCCTTCTTTTATGTCGAAAGGAACCTAAGTACCGACATGTTTTTTTTTTAACGGGATAGTTACGTAGTAGAGTACGGACATGACTTTTTAAAATGGGGATAGTTTACTGTTTGGAAAGTGACATAGGCTACCTTTTATCCCGCAAAAACATGTTAATCCCATGGGAAAAAATAAACTTTGTAATCATTTAGCATTCTATCATGTCGAAAGGAACGTAAGCACCGACATGATTTTTTTAACAGGGGATAGTTTCCGATCTGGATAGTAACATAGGCTACTTTTTATCCAGGAAAAAACATTTTATTCCCACGGAAAAAATAATTCGATCCCCGCAGAGGGCAATCATTTACGTGGTGAACAATTTTTTTGTCTTGATCCATACTAATACTATAAGTGTTAAAAGTAAGTAAATTCGTTTGTTTGTTATTTCTTAACGCTCTATGTAGCGGATCATCATTAAACTTTGTACCTATTTTTCTTTTGTTGTATTTTTTTTTTTTTACACTTATAGTATTAATATGGACCAAGACAAAAAAAATTGTTCACCACGTAAATGATTGCCCTCTGCGGGGATCGAATTATTTTTTCCGTGGGAATAAAATGTTTTTTCCTGGATAAAAAGTAGCCTATGTTACTATCCAGATCGGAAACTATCCCCTGTTAAAAAAATCATGTCGGTACTTACGTTCCTTTCGACATGATAGAATGCCAAATGATTACAAAGTTTATTTTTTCCCATGGGATTAACATGTTTTTGCGGGATAAAAGGTAGCCTATGTCACTTTCCAAACAGTAAACTATCCCCATTTTAAAAAGTCATGTCCGTACTCTACTACGTAACTATCCCGTTAAAAAAAATCATGTCGGTACTTAGGTTCCTTTCGACTTAAAAGAAGGGCAAATGATTACAAAGTATGTATTTTCCCGTAGAAATAAGATGTTTTTCCTGGATAAAAAGTAGCCTATGCCACTCTCCATACCGTAAACGTACGTTATTAAAAAATAAAGCTCATTTGTCCTTCTTTCACGTCAAAAGAAACCTAAGTACAGACATGAATTTTTAATAGGGTAATCTAGAGAGTGACATAAGCTACTTTTTATCCCGGAAAAACAATTTAATCCCATGGGAAAAAATAAACTTTGTAATCATTTGTCCTTCTATCACGTCGAAAGGAACGTAAGTACTGATGTGATGTTTTAACAGGGGATAGTTTCCGGTCTGGAGAGTGACATAGGTCACTTTTTATCCAGGAAAAATATTTTATTCGAAGGAAAAATAAAGAGGGCAAACATTTATGTGATGAACAATTATTTTCTCTTGAGTGTGGGCGTTCCATCCATACAAATATTATAAGTGTTAAAGTAAATTCGTTTGTTTGTTATTTCTTCATGCCTTAACTATGCAGCCAATCATCATTAAAATTTGTACATACTGGTACTACTTTTTATCCCACGAAGTAAAAAAAAAATACAACAAAAGAAAAATATACACAAATCAATGGCAGCAGGCTTCCCTGGACCACGCGGGCGAAGCCGCGGGTAACAGCTAGTTTTATATATAAAATTAATCTATACTATCTAATTCTATGCTAATATTATAAAGCTGAAGAGTGTGTTTGGTTGAACGCGCTAATCTCAGGAACTACTCTTGAAAAAATATTTTAGTGTTAGATACTTAGCCTATATTTTAAGGAAGGCTATAGGCTATATAACATCACGCTACGACCAATAGGAGCGGAGCACCGGTGAAAAATAGGAAAAAAATATTCCTTTTGAGGGCTTATGTCGCGTGCGCTGCGTAAACGGTTGAAGTTACGCATAAACCATGTATGACGGAATTGTTCCTCTTTAAAAGTTCTAAAAAAAAGTCCGCGACAGTATATGTCTATCTTTTAAGATTGACACACTATAACGTTTTTTCATCGTAATCAATAGGAGAAAGTAGGTAAAAAAAGGTTATAGTGAGTTAATCTTAAAAGATAGACATATGCTGTCGCGGACTTTTTTTTAGAACTTTTAAAGAGGAACAATTCCGTCATACATGATTTTTGCGTAACTTCAACCGTTTACGCAGCGCACGCGACGTAAGCCCTCAAAAGGAATATTTTTTTCCTATTTTTCACTTGTGCTCCGCTCCTATGAGTCGTAGCGTGATGCTATATAGCCTATAGCTTTCCTTGAAATATAGGCTACCTAACAAAAAAAGAATTTTTCAATTCGAACCAGTAGTTCCTGAGATTAGCGCGTTCAAACAAACAAACAAACAAACTCTTCAGCTTTATAATATTAGTATAGATTTGTCAAATGTCATCAAAGTTCAGTTGTTACCCGTGACATAACATGCACCCATACTCAGAAATTTTCACAGATATTAGTATGATTATGGAGTGGGCGCTGCATATACCCTTTTTAAAAACATAGCCAAAGGATACTTTTATCTCAGTGCTTACTACAAGAACGTCTTCACCTTCACTACCTTTCTGAAGAACCCCATGACTGTAAAGCAAGGAATACTACATATTTAACAAGAGTTGTAAAGTAGGTCAAATAATAACTAATTGTTATTTGTTTGTAGCATAAGTATCTACGTTTCAAATTTAGGACGTCTATTGGAACTCTAAAAACAAAAAACAGTCGGTCAAGTTTTGCAACATTTTCGATTGTTAGGAATGATGATTTCTGAACCGATAGAACACTTTCTTGGACGACCATAGATATGTTCGCCCTAGACTGAGTTCCTAATACTAGGTAGGAAGTACTATATTCATATTATTAACATTACGCACTGATTGATTTTATGTTACACCGGTGACGTAATATGTGTTTTTATTTTAAGATGCAAGCCTTCGAGGCCAAATTAGATCCACTTACCTTCCATTGATGAGTGTCAAAAGTGACAGGGTTTACCTCTGTATTAATTATCATCTTACGATCATCAACGGTGGAGGTAAACACTTGTTTATTAGAGCTTCCTGATCTTCGCCTGTTAATTAAATAAAAAAGAGGAAATAAACGTCGAAGTAACCTTCGTGAAGCTTGCAGCAAGCTACAGCGAGGGATTAATTGAAAGTGTATATTTGCCACTTCAGTGGCGGACATGATACTCAAGTAGACGTTGTTTGTGTTGTTATGTAGACGTTACGCGTTTGTGATCGATACTGTAATATATAACCCCAAAAAAGTAGTTTAATATATTCCCAAAAATAGAAAATTTTTACCTAAATTAAAGCACCATTTTAATGTAAAACCACAGTATAAATAATAGTACTTCAAATATATAAATATACATTTTGCTATTATATTATAGTTAAATCGCCGTGTGGTTTCCGGCAGACTAGAATAGAATCACTCCGCCTCTTCCCGCAGATGTCGTACAAGGCGACTAACGGAAATCTACTATATAAAAATATGTCGGGTTTTCCTTCCTGACGCTATAACTCCAGAACGCACGAACCGATTTCCACGGTTTTGCATTCGTTGGAAAGGTCTCGGGCTCCGTGAGGTTTATAGCAAAGAAAATTCTGAAAAAAATTGAAAAGAAAAGCGGGAAAATCTTTTTTCACATACAGCGCCATCTCTAAGGAAATGGATGGAAACGAAAAGATTGAGCCACAGCGAAGCGTGGTCGGGCCGCTAGTACACTATAAAACATCGATCAGGCCTCCCCAACCTGTCTGGCCAGCGAGTGTAGGCCAAACCCTCCTTCAGTCTGGGACGGACGAGAGAGGGTCGTGCTCCTGTAGTAGAGACTAAAATGACCTGATGATGATGATTATAGTTAAAGACACCGATGATCAGCAACATTTTAATCACATTTTAATTTAATTTGTTACCATATTATTTTACATATCGATATCCTATAAAAGTAAATTATTGCAGATAAATCAACATGAAGTTTATGTATATTGAAAAATTTAGTGAAAAAGAACATTGTTATGAGTAGGTAAGGCTTTTTTTAGATACCTACTTTTTGCTGGCTATTTGGTATCGTATTCTCATTGCTTACTAACTGACACGATTTTTTTTTTATTTCAACGAAATCGACCGATTACTTTGAAACTTCACATTTATTATTTCACATAGAGTCCTTAGTGACAAATAAAAATCTTAACTCATGAGAAAATAAAATAGAACACATACATACATATATATTTTTAGTTTGATTTGTTCATCTCCTAACTCGACGGAGCCCCGTTTCGCAGGGTTCCTATTTCTGTTTGCAGACCATAATATAAACATAACCCAACCTAACCTAACCAAAAACGACCTAAGCATTATTATACTTGGCACGAAAGATTTTGTTTTGGTCTACACCTACATTTTACCATAAGTAGATATTGGAATTTGTTTTGGGTAGCGTTAATGCTCAAACTGGATGTAATAATTTTGGTGAACATTTACTAAATGGCTTGGCATTACATTTCAAAGTTTAAAGATCAGGTGCTACTTTTTTATTTGTAGAATACGTAATATGACAAACTTAACCGAAAAACAATCGGCACCTCAAACTATCACGCCGCGCCGACTTGTATCATTTCATCTATAGCCTAGCTAGACAGATCAGGGGCCAGGAGCGGTTTTTTTGATTGCAAATATCAAACTTTTTTTTTATACTACATCGGGTGGCAGACAAGCATACGGTTCGCCTGATGTGGAGCGGTTACCGTAGCATAAAATATCGCTCGCGCGCCGCCACTCCCGCTGCCAACGCAGCATTTCCTTCCTTTCTGGTGACCTCACTCACTCGCAGGAACACAACAACCCTCAAGAGAATTGCTATTTGACTGCGGTATTATCTGTGAGGTGGAAGTACATTCCCCACTAGGGTAGCTTACATTTACGCTCCCTACCTCACTTTTCGCCAGAGCTTCGTTTGTCAATCAGCAGGGTGTACTGCGTGCAGATGAAGTTGGCCTAGGTTCAAAGATGTTGATGAACCTCTTACACCCCAAAACTTCAGCTTAGATTGGTGGTATTTGTATTTAGCTAAGCTAGCGGAAACCCTGGAGCTCTACCGACTAAGCTGAACATGTTAGTCAATAACTTAAACGTAAAACCTAATTCTCGAATCAAAATATTCGATGGTAATCGGCTTCAGCTTTGGCTCCCTGCTCCTTCGGGGTCCCTGGAATGACTAAGGGATTCCATGCATTGCTTGAATTACACACTTTGTCGATAACATATATATGTATCTACACCATACATTCGTGTTCGACTATTTGTATGTGTGTGTGTGTGTAGAATGAATCCAATCCAATATTTAAAAGCTTCTTTAAGCATTTTTTTTTTCGCCAAAGGCACTGTGATACATTAGATTAAAAAAAAGTGAGAAATAACAAATTACATTGCACAGTGGAGATGCTTATCATAGGTTATATTGAAATAGACTCGGTCTGTGGAAATAGACATGTATATTTATCTATATTACTTCGGTCACCGTGGTATATCTAATATCTAGGGTGAGACCAAATAAACGTAATTTTGTACCTGTGTTCTGAATCGCTTAATTTACATAAGCATCAATTTTCTATAATATCTCCTACTAATTTTGTGTATCTTACTTTTTGAAGCGAAGTTCCTATAGGAAATATGTAGTTACGTATACATATGTACTTTGTGTCACTATCGCGGCTATTTAGATATAGTGACTGTGATAATGATCTCAGATTTTATATAAAGTTATTAAAGTTTTAAGTTAGGTAGATACACAGAACAAAAAAAAACAGTGGTAGATAGATAGCTGGTAATTAGGTACAAAATTTTATTACTACTTAGTAGGTATAAAAGTTTACTAAGTACCTAGCAACAAATGGAAAAATATAATTCATGATAGTCTATAGGTAGATTTTTACGGCAAGTTCTCTACTTGTTTTTCTCTTACGGATGAGGACTGGGAATTAAAAAAATATACCAGTTGTCGCTCCCATTGGAAATTTTATTTATTGTAGAAATATTCTATTGCCAACGGCGGGGGTGACTCTGGATTACGAACTACGGCTATCGGACGGCTGACGTAGAGAAGCTTAGCTTCCTCTGGGCCTCTCGATATGATCCTTCTTTTATAAAGTCGAAGACAGTGTAAATTACGCAACTCATGAACAATAATTCACGAAACTTACACTCAGTTGCTCTCGCCCTAACCGTGACACTTAATCAAATTATGTAAGTACAAAACCACAAACACAAGTGAACCGTCTGTTGAGTATCTATTTTTTCGTCATTATGTAGGTGGTATACCTGCGAAAGAAGCTTCAGACGAAAGCCATTACATAATGCGTTGAGTTTGATGAGATCGATGTGTAATGACACTAATGGCCAAAAGTGAGGTTGCAATAAGGAAATAATACAGATTAAAAACGATTGAAGTTCAATTAATCAAACCTTTGTTGCAAAGACGCGAATATTAGCAGCGCTATTCGTCACAAAGTTACGTACAATTGATACAATACACGAGAATACATGTTATAGATTGGTACCCTCAAAGAGAAACACATAATGGCAGTACATAATATAAAGTGGGTCACTGAAGTTTTCAAAAAATAATAATATTCGTACTAGATATTTTAATGCCAAAAAATATAAGTATTTGTTACTGATTCATACGCAAATGTCTGAATAAATTTTAGTTCGAATTGGCAAGCGAGGTCGAGTGACTGGCTAAAATATTACTTTGGAGCTTAAATATTACTTTCGCAGGTTCGATCCCCAGCTCCCCGCACATAACAAACATATATTGTGTGCATGAACATGTTTGTTTGGCACTGGGTGTTTTCAGTGTTCTTTTATACCACTTAGGGTAGAAAACAAGCATACGGCTTACTAGATGGATAGCAGTTACTGCAGCACATAATACCACCGGTATTACCAAATACTGACCCTGTAAAAAGCTCTTCAACCCTTTTGAAGCACCTCGTGCTGTAGTCCGGATACTGGGTGGGGCACAGACCACCTAACCGTTTCTAGTCCGCTAGGTAGATAAGTGCGTACAAAATCGCGTTAGGAATGTTGTACATCAGCATCGTATTCCCTTTTTCTCACTATAATCTTCTTTCAGTACATTTAGTACCATTGTTCTCACCTAATAATTGATTACAGATTGCAACTGAAAACCAAAAACGACCTATTGATCACGATATCATAAAATGTATTAATATAGTAATATTCATACAGAATTCATAAAATGGTCGTGTACATACTATATGGTCTTTGAGTGGATTTTTCTCGTGCACTAGAATAGAACTCTCTATCGAGGTTTTCCCCAGGGAACTACAACTTGCAGCTCTTCAAATGGGGAGTGCAGAGTGGGAACGCACGATTGACGTCCCTGAACGTTGCATATGCGTCCAAAGGCTGCGGTAACTGATTGCTATTAAGCGGACCGTATGCTATTCTTTGACGAGCTCGGTGGCGTAGCGGTCAAAGACGCGGCTTCGACACCAACGCTCGTGGGTTCTTTTAAAAAACTTTTCGATTCCCACACAGGACAAACATTTGTGTGTATGAACATGTCTGTTTGTCTTGGTCTGGGTGTTTTCTATGTATCATAAGTATGTATTTACAAAAAAAAATGTATTTACGTATGTTTATCAGTTGTCTAGTACCCATAACACAAGCTTCGCTTACTTTGGGGCTAGATGGCGCTGTGTAATTTGTGTGACAATATTTATTTATTTATTTTATTTATTTACCTTAGTAGAATAGAAAAGAAAAAGCTTCTTTAACATATTTTTTTTATACTACTACGAATGGCAGACAAGCATACGGCCCGCCTGATATGAAGCGGTCACTCACTCGCTCCTGCGAATACACAACAACCCTCAAGGGAATTGTTATTTGGCTGCGGTATTCTGTGAGGTGGAGGTACATTCCCTAGTCGGGTAGCTTAAAATTACGCTCCCTACCTTTCTTTTTGCCAGAGCTTCGTTTGCCAGACAGCAGGGTGCACCGCGTGCAGGTGAAGTTGGCTTTGGTTCAAAGATGTTGATGAACCACTTACACCCCACAATATATTCCTTAACTTGAAATAAAAATTTTGTTTAAATAATGATTAGGTACGTAAGTACGTTTCCTAAGACATTTTATGCCACGAACGGTGAAACTGTGGAAGCAACTTCCCTCAGCGGTATTTCCGAACAATTACGACATGGGAGCATTCAAGAACAGAGTCTGTATTTCCCTTAAAAGTCTGGCAAAGTATCGGCGGCGCCTTGGTGTTGCTGATCTCCATGGGCGATCGTGATTGCTTTCCATCAGGTGACCCACATGCTCGCTTGCCCCCCTCTCATGTAGGTATAAAAAAAATCCCTTAGGCTTAGTATATAAATAAATAAATATTTCTGGACAATTTACACAGCGCCATCTACTCCCAAATTAAGCGCAAAGTTTGTGTTATGGGTACTAGACAAGTGATAAATGTACTTAAATAAACATTTTTTTATAAACACATACTAATAATAGATAGAAAACACCCAGACCAAGACAAACAGACATGTTCATGCACACAAATGTTTGTCTTGTGCGGGAATCGAATCTGCGACATTGGAGTCACAGTGGCAATTGCCATTGCTAACCATTCGACCACCGAGCTCGTCATATATTGTACACGTAGATGTATTGTAATAGTACGACGTATATAATTTATTTCCCGCAAAGAACAGAGAGTGGTATATACCTCATACTACATATTTATAATTATGTGGCCGCACTACCAGCGCTGCGTTACGCGGTTCACTGCGCTACGCGGATTAAACCGCGTAACGCGTAACTCCGTTTCAGAGGTCAGTTTCATGTTTTGAAATTTACTATTAAAAAAATAGAACGATTAAAGTTTACTTACTAATGTGTATAATTAAGTCTACTTAATGATACAATGTGAATATTTTAAACAACATTACATATGGCTACATCAATGTAAGTCACTATGTTAAGTAATTATTGCATTGTTTGTGTCAAAATATTTTGTATTCCAGTGCATACCTAATTATGTGTTACTATTTCGAGTTTATGCCCGTCGCCCTGACTTCACACAATACCATTGTGTGAAGGCGGTGCTTGCGCGAAACATTGCACTCGAGTGCGTGTGATGGTGTGATGTAATTGCTTGCTGCTACAATTTACTTGGCACATCACATGGAATATAAACCTTACAATTAACCTATGTTCATCCCACTACTGGGATATTAGCTTGTGTTTGTCTTATATCAAATAATTTTATTATCCTAAAAGCTCTAAATTGACAATAATTTTCAATATAAAGTTTTGAGATGGTTTTCAAGATAATGAAATTTTGCGAGGGCGAAAAATCGATCTAAGTAATGGTCCCAAATCTGGGGCCCTACCGCCGAAGCTGAAGCCGATTGCCATCGGATTTTTTGATAGAGAAAATTAAACTTCAACTTAGATTTATGGTATTTGTGTTTAGTATAACTAATAATAGCGGATACCTATGAGTGAGTACTCGTTTTACGGATATTGTGATTTCACGATTAATCGATTTTAGAATACCTTATGCAGCCTCTATGGAAAAAAGAAACTTATTATCCTATTTGTTTATGTTACATTTCAAACCAGAATAGCTCATCGTTGTTTGTGTGTTTAGGAGTATGAACTTACGACTTACGCCAAGAACTTACTGCCTGTATACCCCTTAACTTAATCCGATCTTGATAATAGATAAGTCAGACATAATGCGTCTGCTATCATTGAAAAGTAACAGATCTGCCGAGAGGTGAAAAATTACGAGCGCAATTCAGATCGGGCTTTTATGATGTACTTTCAGTAAACATTATTTTAAATGGCCTGAAATGGCTACTTAAAAGTGTAAACAATAAGTTTATAATGTAATTACGGAAATAATTGTGTTTTTATTAAGCAAGAAGATGCACATAATGCCCATATAACTGTCTGGTTATAAATGATATTTTCTCACTATCTATAAGTGTATGTGTTTCTATAATACGGTCTAATTCTTACAATATTATAATTAGTTTCAACGTGGTGTCTGTACTCAAATCAAATTTGACCCACTGCACAGTGTCCGATTGAGCTGAAATTTGGCACACTCACTTGGTTCTAGTGACAATGCACGATTAACTAAATGCTGCCATTTTTATTCCAATATCGCGGCCGCCATGAAATTACGATTTGTAATTTCCACATTAATCACTATTAAATGGGTCTCCATTGAAAGGATTTGATGAGAGATAAACTTAATTCTTTTTTTTTTATTAAAAAGGATAAAATCTTTATAGTTCTTTTTGTACATTCTAGTTACTTTATTATTAATTTGCGTAAAATTGTTTTTTTTTTTTTATTTCACATCGTTACTTCTCTTAAATAAGGCTTAATCGTGTACCGTTTTAATTTTATATAAGAGGGGCAAACGAGCATGTGGGTCACCTGATGGAATGCAATCACCACCACCCATGGAGATCAGCAACACCAAGGGGTCGCCGATGCGTTGCAGCCTATACTCCTTCCTTTCTTTCGTTCTGGTAACCTCAGCCACTCGCAGGAATACAACAACCCTCAAGGTAATTGTTATTTGGCTGCGGTATTCTGTGAGGTGGAGGTACTTCCCCAGTCGGGCAGCTTAAAAAATACGCTGTTCCTTACCTCTCATTTCGCCAGAGCATCGTTTGTCAGTCAGCAGGGTGCACCACGTGCAAGTGAGGTTGGCTTTGGTTCAAAGATGTTGATGAATCACTTACATCCCAAAAATACATATAAAACATAAGTACTCTGTAGTTGTTATTTAAAAGAATTACAGAATATTAATGTTTTATTAGTGTAAGACCTTTTTTCATTGTTTGACTATATAGCGAAAAAACATTTTTTCATTGGAGTGGCCCTAATAGTTTTAAAACAGGTGTTGTATGATGGTGATGTATGAAGTCACAGACAATGTTTAATACGAGTACCGTGATAGACGTGAAAGTGGATATTTTTGGAATTTGACTTCCTCTCTTAGCAATGTGAGAAACAGTAATATTGCAAACACGGCATTAAAAGCCTAAAGAATGGCTAATCAAGTGAAGATTAACTGCCGTGCACCACGAATTTTAAGTATCTAACACTATTGGGGTCCCTAAAGCATTGTATTGTTATCTAACACATGGATTCCAATAATAAGAATTGTAAAATGTAAGTGGTTCATGAACATTTATGAGCCAAAGCCATCTTCTACACCTCGTCAGCCTCGTTTGTCAAAAAGACGAACTCATTTGTCCAATAATAATATTATTTAATTACCATATCGTAGTATAACCAGACATGTCTGAAATGACATGACGCTTTATACGTAGGGACCGTCGATTTATAAACTGGCACACTGAGGAAGTACCTCCACCTCACAGAATACCGCAGGCACATAACAATTCCCTTGAGGGTTATTGTGTTCCTGCGAGTGAATAAGTTCACCGGGAAGGAAGAAGTTGTTGCATGGGTAGCGGAGGTAGCGATGCGCGAGCAATATTTCATATTGAAAGCGTTTATATTGTTAACCATTCGACCATTGTGGACATAACAGCACGTGAACGAAGATACCAAAGTGATAAAAGCAATAGACACTTCTAGAAGTGTATGAAGTGTAATAGGTACGAGTATATTGTTCGAAACACTATTGTTTTATTTTCACACTACCTGCGACTGCACCATCTGTGAACTGAACATAAAAGCTTAATAAAATCGCAATGCGCCTGCCGAGTAGAATGGGGATTATATTGATGAACTATCATTAATAAAAAAAAATTGCCTATCTTGTTTATTGACCTTCGACGTGTTACATCGATGAATCATAATGTGATTGATTTTATGAATACTTGCCGACACGGTAAGATCAAAGAGGTTTGCTTTAAGGTATCTACAAATTATCGATTTATCTTCAACAGAAATAGAATATTGTGGTACTTAACCACACTTAACTACCTTATGTATGCTTGATGCTAAGCCCAGTGTTATAGAAAGAATAATCATTTCGTGTTTATTTTTATTTTTTTATTTATTTTTTTATACTACGTCGGATGGCAGATGGCAGACAAGCATACGGTCCGATTTATGTGAAGAGGTTACCGTAGCCATGTTAACGCTTGCAACATAAAATATCGCTCGCGCGCCGCCACCCTCGCTGCCAACGCAGCATCTTCTTCCTTTCTGGTGACCTCACTCACTCGCAGGAACACAATAACCCTCAAGGGAATTGTTATTTGGCTGCGGTATTCTGTGAGGTGGAGGTACATTCATACTACCTCTCTTTTCGCCAGAGCTTCCTTTTCTCAGTCAGCAGGGTGCACCGCGTGCAGGTGAAGTTGGCTTTGGTTCAAAGATGTTGATGAACCACTTACACACCATAGTTTATATCGTATCTATGTCGTTGTATGTTTATATTGTATGATGTGCACAAAAGATCCAAGAGGGTCGACGTGCCACCGGTGCTGCAGCACTGGACCCATTACAAGATAAGATCTATGTCGTTGAAAACGCTGAACCGATTTTGAAGGATAATTTCGATATGTGCTTAAACTCTAAAGAACTTACACTACCTATTCGACCGAACCACGAGCGGAGCCGTGACTGCAAGCTAGGCTAATATAAAATTTATTATACCTATTTGCCTGACTAATTACGCTTTCTTTTACTATATTATTTTACTACTATCACGCCATTCCATTTCCTGCCGTTCTCTCGTGTCGACCTTACCTCCCCTCTGAGACGAATCTGAAACAGTTTGTATGGCGCCGCACGCACACACGCTTATTCACGCATTGCACAGACGTCATTGTTCATGTAGTAGTTACCGACACGACATTTGTATGGAATGACCGGGGTGCGATACTATTGCCATCTGGTACAAGCGCCACACGCGCTTGTCGAACTTACAAGAAGTCATAATAATTACTTATAAGTAGTCTATGGGAATACTTTTCAAGCAGAGTTCAATTGATTAGAACCATTAGAACAATAAAAAATAAGTTACTTTTTATTCAATTGATTTTGATTTTATGGTACTAGCTTTCGCCCGCGTTTACGAAAAAGTCTTTTAATTTTTTTAATTAATCTAAAGTCTATGATACGAAGCCAAATAACGTGGCTTTCTAATGGTAAAATAATTTTCAAAATCGGTCCCGTAAATTCACAGTATTTACAAATTACCCCCTACAACCTCACAAATATTTCCTCTTTATAATATTAGTATAGTATATTAGATTTATCTTAGAATCAAAATCAGTTTAGATGATAACAACTTAAGACTGAGACAGATATATAGAATGCCTTTACATTTCTAATACAAGTAACATTTACGATTTGATTTTGCGGTTTAGGTGTGTTGAAAACATCCGTTAGATTTTTATTATTTTTAGAATTTTGTACACATCGATTTGCTGCTGTGTTCTAATTAGGTAGTTGTTTTAGACATTCACAAAACCAATGTCAGCACTAATCACACATGAAGAGAAGGTATTGAAAGTGACTGTGTTACTGATGTGAGTAGCGACGGCACAGTTGTAAATATGAGAGGCATAAAGCACAATCATATTTAGATTCTAATCCTGAAAGACAAGGTCGCACCGGTCGGAGATCGGAGATGTGTAAACGCTAATTATTGCGCGCAGTTCCCAAATAAAATGTGGCAATTTTAATAATAGATACGTAAGGCCATTGCTATTGAATTGGTTTCAATGTGATTTTATTTTGTCTATCCGATTACTTCAGAAAAATAGTTTGCAAGAATATTTATTACTTGATTAATGCGAGCTTTGTTTTGTTAGGATATATTGTTTCCTCCAATCACCTGATGTCGGGTATCATCTTCAATCTTATATGATCGAAGGGTAGCATCGACGAATCGCTAGGGTGGCTGACCTGACCTGGGTGCATGTACCCACAAGGGGTACGTACGGGCCTCGAGCGAGTGGCTCTTTGCCCGGGCAGTCTTCAAGGGTGCAATACACCCCCGCGTAATTTTTGAGCCGCTCTAATGCGGCGTTGCTTGTGAGAAGCAGGTCGGCCATTTAGGTGGTTAATTTAGCCACTTTAGGGCTGAAGGGTTGAGTTTATGGTAATGAAGGACATTAATAACATACAACTTCTTCCCATACAACACGGACAATATACAGTGGTGCCTGCCTGGGACCGAAGTCGACATTAACCAGGGGAAACACCACTGCATACATAGGTACTGTGTGTATTGACGTATACACCCCTAGAGATGTATACGTCCTCTAGGGTGGCTCGTCTCTTTAGTTATCTTGCGATGTGTCACGGTCTTCTATAAGTGTGTGGATACTCCAGAACTCTCTACATTTTGTTCAAATTTCAAGGTTTTTGCTTCACTTTATAGATATTATTTTACTTCTGTATCACATCTAACTTCAGTGGTTTTGATTTCAAATTAGTAACAGTTTTTGTCTATTTCCTCTTCATCTCCCGCATATATTTTCGCTCGTTTATTTGCTTTTATACCCTCAATCAGTGCGTTGTCCCCGCACGCAGGTCGCACAGCGAGCATTGAGAGAGCTACGCTTAAGGTTTCTATAAGGGATCGAATCCGGAACGAAGAAATTCGACTGAGAACCAAGGTTCACATAGCTGTCAGAGTCAGCAAGTCTAAGTGGCAGTGGGCTGGCCACGTCTGCCCTGACAATGATGACAGATGGAGGAGAAAAGCCTTAGAGTGGAAGCCGTGTATGGGGCGACGAAGCGTGAGGCCTCTCTAAGGGCTTGATGAGCGAAACGTAGAAAGTAAACTTTTTAATATTCTTTTTTAGACAATAAAAATATTTTTTTGGCTTCAATATGTCACCATACTAAATGAGAAACGGATAACACGCGGAATTTTGATTTTACCGATTAATTTGCTTGTTATAAATCTTGAAGTAAAATCTATATAAATTTAAATCTCGTGCCACGGTGTTTGTGGTCGCACTGCTCCGAAACGGCCCGACCGATTTTTATGATTTTTTTTTAATGTATATTTGGTAGATATTTTTATTTTCCACCATAAACATATCAATACAGTAAAAGTACATTTTAAATATGATCTACCTTATTACAGGATAACAGTTTCCAAATATTCTACTGGGGGGTAATAATATTCATTATTAGAGAAGTATGCCTAAGCTAGGAAAGAACTTGTATTTCACGACTCCAGGACACGCACTCGAAGAATTACAAGATGTAGGATTTTTTTATATGAGAGGGGGGCAAACGACTAACGAGCATGTGGGTCACCTGATACATAGCAATCACCACCGCCCATGGAGATCAGCAACACCAAGGGGTCACCTATCCGTTGCCAGTCTATACTCCTTCCTTTCTTTCTTTCTAGTGACCTCACTCACTCGCAGGAACACAGCAACCTTCAAGTGGACTGTTATTTGGCTGCGGTATTTTGTGAGGTGGAAGTACTTGCCCAGTCGGGCCGCTTAAAAATACGCTATTCCCTACCTCTCTTTTCGCCAGAGCCTCGTTTGTCAGTCAGCAGGGTACAACACGTGCAGATGAGGTTGGTTTTGGTTCAAAGATGTTGATGAACCACTTACACTAACTATTTTGGACATGGTACAATGTTATATTAAGTTAGGTATATTTATATTTCATGATATATGTATGGTTAAATGTGCAGGGTTTTTTTTTGTGTGTGGAGTATCATCACAATGTGTGTTTTCGTTTGAACTTATATATTTATAAATATGAACAACATTTATGTCAGCTCTACGATTATTAGGAAATCTTTAGATCGGGAGCACTAAAATAGGCCAGTTGCATTTAGTGACTCCCACTGACGACATATATTGTGAGGGATTGTGTGTGTATGTGCGCGTGTATTTGCTAGAGCCTATTTCGTTAGTCGTCACGGTGCACCACGTACAGGTGAGGTTAGCTATGACTCTAAAAATCGTACTGAGCCACTTACAGCCCGAATTTAAATTGTTCCATTGCCAAAATGTGCAACGCGTATTGGTTAAAATGTACTAATAGCCTCAATGATGTTAAAATATTTTTGAGCATTATACATTTTGATGATGGAGCTATGAATCATAATACTTTTTTACTTCTAAAACTTTATATTCTGGGAAAATCTAAGGCTAGACTAGAGTTGCTCTAATATTGAATAGACCTAAAGTCCAGAATTAGAAATTGCATTGTTCAAAATAATAATCATTCAAAATAATCAATGGGGTGTAAGCGGTTTTTGGGGTGTAAGTGGGGTTGACTTTGGTTCAAATATGCTGATGAACAACATATTTGAACCAAAGTCAACCTCATTGCACGTGGTACATCCTGCTGATTGACAGACGAGGCTCTGGCGAAAAGAGAGGTAGAGCATAGCGTATTTTTTAAGCTGCCCGACTGGGGAAGTACCTCCCACCTCACAAAATACCACGAGCGTTAATATAGCTACGGTAACCGCTTCACACCAGGTCGGCCGTATGTATATGGTATTGAACCTCCAAAGAAGGTGGAAGGTTGGTGAAACTTTAAAGGAGGGTGTCTTCACCCGATCGAAGACCGAACTAATGATAGAGACACTATACCACAATCTCTATATTTTGTAATTACACTGCATAGCGTAACATGCACTTTCTATTTATTTTTTCAAAACAAGATTTAATAATTATGCAAAATGCCAATACACAAGTTTAGCAATCTGAGTTTACATGTAAAATATTCATGATTTTATTCTAGATCTATTTATATTTCTTTTGAAATATGACAAATATAAGTATCGATTAATGAAATTGGTTCTTCGATGATTAAATTAAGTATTTACATCTACAAATATTTCAATGTTGCACATATTCTGTGTCATGACCACAGACTGTCTACCCTGCTGGTCTGCAGTCACAATGTTTGACCTAGACTAATTATAAACTCCAAAAGTAACTTTGCATATTGTGTGTAATTCGGTACAACTTGAAAGATTTAGTAACTTCTGAATATCGGGGAAAACGTATACCGTAGATATTACCTATACATGACGCGGTCAAAGCCGTGAACACAGCCTGTGCTATATCTTCTATACCAGTGGTTCCCTACCTTTCTTTGTTCGCGGACCACTACGAGGTTTTTTTGCGTGTAGGGTCCCCAACTGTGATGTAAATCCATTATTCTATAACTCGAGATTTTAGTATTTTGTATTAAAGTACTCAATCTCTTTCATTATAAGTTTGTATTACGGACCATAATTAGGGTTCCGTACCCAAAGGGTAAAAAGGAAACCTATTACTAAGGCTCCGCTGTCCGTCCGTCCGTCTGTCACCAGGCTGTATCACATGAACCGTGATAGTTAGACAGTTGAAATTTTCACAGATGATGTATTTCTGTTGCCGCTATAACAATAGACCAACAGATACATCATATTTCACAACATTTGTAATCACTAAAACGAAAGAAATTTTACTTGATAATCTTTGACAGAAGCATCATCACTTGAAGTAAAAGGAGTACATAAACGTTGTATGTGAACAAAATTCGACGGTCATTTTGTAAATATGCTTTCATATTTACAGTTTAATGTATTTGAATGATACTTCATATTCCACTTTTTACAAAGATATATTTTTTACAAAGAAAATAAAAATTACTTAGTTACCTGTTGAACAATGTTAAGAACTAACAGCCTCGCCTCAACTTCGCCTAGGCATATCCCTTTATCATATTATAATGAAACTAGCTAACCTGACAGACGTCACGAAGAAGACAGGACTGTCTTCTTAACAAAAAATATTGAATTCGAATTGGTTTCGCGCAATCTGTCAAATGACTGATAGTTCTGTCAAACAACATAAAGTTACATTAGAAAAGTTAATATGGTCTTTCAGTTTTTTTTAAAATTTTCTCATTTTCCACGCAACTTTCTTATTTTTTCCTTTCATAAGAACCTTCTCAACATAAAAAGAATTAGCGAAATCGGCCCAGCCGTTCACGCGTCATGCCGTGACCAAGGGGAATTGGGATTCATTTTATATTGTATAGATTAACATTTCTTAGACCTAGTCAGACAGACTCGAATTAATAGGTGTGATGTAGTAAGTAGGTGTGATGTGCAATAAATGATGCGTTCCCATCAAGTCCATATAAAGTGATGATTTAAGTGGATATTGCTACAAGATGAGGTGGCCGAACGGCGCGCACGTGCGCTAGGGCGCGCCGCGCCGAAGTCGATGCGCCCTGAATATTTGCGTGAACGCGGCTTTGATGTGACTAAACAGCGAATCGTAAGGTGTCCACCACAGGCGGGTCATGGGTAGCAGGTAGCGTTCTATGACAACATTTATGATGGTAATTTGTATATCTACGTGACGTATAGTACACACCATCTTGATGACGCTTAAAATATATTACCTTAAACTTAACTAACTTAAATATATTTTAAGACGCTTAAAATATATTTAAGCGTCTTAAAATATATTACCTACGTGCTTAGATAGACATGCTGTGTTAGTTATAGCTGTGTAGTTTATGTACAATTCTGTACAATAAATGCAGATGTACAATGGAGTTCAGGTATACAAAAGGGAGTATAATGTTGGATACTTCCATGCCTTGGAAGTAGCGCAAGCGTTAGGAAAAAATATACCAATATTTTTCTATTGTAAGCGGCATTTCTGGATATCCTGCCCTTAAGTAAGTAGAAGTTGTAATTAAGCAGGTTTGGTTATTATTTATTATAATAATATTAAATTTATTTACATATCGACAGGAGAAGTTACGCAAGTTCGGCAACGTCGACCGCAGCATGTCCATGGATGTCTTTATTTATCTCGAGCGCTGAGGCGCTTCGGAAATGAGAACCTGCAGTTGAGCAGCGTGGTGGAGTATGCCTTAAACACCTCGATTGATAGAAGACCCATCCCAGCAGTGGAATGAAATAAGGGTTAACGACGATGACGACGTATCAATAATTTTAATGGTCACCACTCAACTTATTGACAAGTATATGAATTGAGTGTTGCCCACTCAAATTATTACTTATTGTTATAACTTGCGAGAGTCAGAAGTTTGAACTAGGTCGAAATACACACACATGCAATATACTTACAAGTTTGAGTTGATCTAATTGCTGTTTTGATTTGATTCAAACAATCGATGCTGCAAAAAAAACCCTGTTTGACAGTACATATAATGGAGAACTTTTAAAATCTTTCCTGATTGCTTCTAATATAAGTATATACAGAAATCCTTTTAAGACAGTCGAAACGCCAGGCAAGGAACTTTCTTTAACGCTTATGGACTATTTCTACAACTACAACTGCCATACAGATGACATCCTGACATCATGTCAGATGACATCCTGTCATCATGTCTTTATCTAATCGTCAATCTAACGACCTTGCATAACCTGGACACACATACACCTAGAACATAATGAGTGTGCAACTAAATAAAGAGTACTCATGCTGTACAGAAGCACTATTACATTACAATGTGGTTTAGTCTGGCAGTGTCGTAAATAGAGCGATGCTAGCGGTGCCCAGGCACAGGACACAGAAACTGTAGAGTGCAACAATGTCCAGAAAAAAAAATCAGGGGCGCAGTTATAGAATCTCGTACCAGGAGCATAGATGGTTTGTTACAGCACTGAAGTCCTTATCCGATTACTATTAATTAGTGTATGCCTTCCCATTTGTGACCATTTAAAATATTCCAAAATATAGAATAGGTACACTGACGATTATGTAAGATATAACTAATACAAAGAAAAAATGCTGGCAGTCCGGTATTTTAGATTTAAGGCTCGAATCCCGGGCAAGACCCACCCTTCGGAAAATCCTGGTCTAAAGGACTTCATGCAGTAACAGCAACTAGTATGCGAGGAACAAATACATTGACACGTTGAACGCAGCCCTATCATGGGCCTTTGTAGTTAACATTGAGAATTGTAGTCGCATTACAAATTACGGCCGAACTGAGCATCTGTGAATCTTAGTTTCGCAAGCAGTAGGCTGGAGCAGAGCAATCGAGCAGAGGTCACGGTGCGCCGCGGACAAAAGTAATTACCTGCCTTTTATCTACGAGGGTAATGTGAATGCTCTATAATTGTAGCCTTCAATGTGCAGTGGAATTATTTGAAAGAAACCTTGAATTATCGTTGTTATCTAAGGTGCCAAGAGCAAAGATTTAATAGATAGATGCGCCCCATGTGGTTGAAATGTTTTTAATTAAGTTGAGTGATTAGTACTACATAAAGAATGTTAGAGACCTTAAAGGTGCTGTTTCTGTGCTACATATGTAACTGGATCCATCCAATTTGCATGAAAAATAATAAAGACTTAAAAAATATAAAATCCGCACTTTACTACGACATGATTGTTTTTATACTACGTCGCCGCGACGGGTGACAAACAAACATATGGCCCGTTTGATGTAAAGCGGTTACCGTAGCCATTTATCGCTTGAAACATAAAATATAGCTCGCGCGACGGCAACCTCCGCTGCCAATGCAACAACTTCTTCTGTTCTGGTGACCTCACTCGCTGGCAGGAACGTAATTTTTAGGGAATTGTTTCAGTGATTTAAATTGGAATTTTCCGAAATTTGTGTGATTTGGATGCGGACGTAGATTCCTATCATATCTATCGAGATCGGGATCTATCGAGTTTATTGCTAATGTTTGGCCGTGTGGTTTCCGGCAGACTAGAATAGAATCACTCCGTCTCTTCCCGTGGATATCGTACAAGGCGACTAAGGCAAATACATTTTAAAACATCGATCAGGCCTACCCAACCCGTCTGGCCAGCGTGGGGAGTGTAGGCCAAATCCTCTTTCTGTCTGGGACGGACGAGAGTGGGTCGTTCTCCTGCAGTGGAAACTAAAATGACCTGATGATGATGATGATGATGAAACCTATTAACCACTGAAACACCCCTAAATATACTGAACGGTTGTAGATGAAATTGATCACAATGATAGAAATATGTGTTGCTTGACTTACCGTTTTAAACCGATAGAAAAATTGGGGTGTAAGTGGTTCATCAACATCTTTGAACCAATGCCAACCTCACCTACACGTGGTGCACCCTGCTGACTGACAAACGAGAAAGAGAGGTAGGGCATAGCGTATTTTGTAAGCTGCTCGACTGGGAAAGTACCTCCCTCCACCTCACAGAATACCGCAGCCAAATAACAATTCCATTGATGACTGTTGTGTTCTATGCCTAAAAGGTGAGATTTAAAACCTTTCAGAAATTGAACGTGTTGCTGCAATGGCAGCGGGGGTAGCGGCGCATAAGCGATATTTCATATTGCGAGCGTTAATATACCTACGGTAACCGCTTCACATCAGGCGGGCCGTATGCTTGTCTGTCACCCGACGTAGTAAAAAAAAATCGTGAGGCGATGTCGCGCGCATAAGCTAGTATCAGTATAAATATTAGTGATGTCTTTCTGCAGTATGAATTTAGACGTGATTTATGTCCCAGATAAGATCAACGCCCGATTCAGATCCGCGATGTAGACGCGCGTGTCGCAATCTCAGCACTCCGCAGCCGGACGATCATTTCACCGAGCAGGGAAAGGATTGTCTATCAAACGGTTACAGAACGCGATACATTACATAGGTATTGTATTACTTACATTGCACAAACTTAAATTCGATACCATATTTTCGTAAACTTACATAGGTAGCGGTCATATATTTATTGAATAGAACTTATCAATTTGTACATGTGCAACAGTGCATATTAATAAATTATTTTGTCACTACTAGTTGAGTGGAACAATCGGATCGCTTATATACGCTGAAAAGTCACTTTAGGAAATGAATAGACTCTAAAACCACTGAACCGATTTTGATAAAACTTGTCACAATTAAAGACCTCGACATGGTTCACTTTGTGTCGAAAAAAAACTTAGATCGATCATGTCCTTGAGGAATGATAATCAAATACATTTTCCATTGAAATCAATGGAAAACATACACTCAGCGAATATACTCGCTCCAGTCAACCTCCGATTTTCGCCCCGTGGGCTAGAATCCGGCCTAGTTTAATATCTTTGATTGATTGGCCAAGAAGTCTCCTGCTCGAACCAGACGTTTAAATCCCGTTACGTCATGCAAAAAATCAGTTTGAGTTAGTCACAGACAGAGCATAAAATGGAATGGGGCATGCTTTTAAGACTTTTAATTACTTTTTGTCATATTGCTGTCTCTCACATTGCCAAACCCTAAAGCTTCCTACTTACACGAATTTCTTCGAATTAAATTTGTTGTGAGGTCCAAGGCAGCCGTAGTTTTACCCCCTGGGCTGCAATATGAAGTTCATTATTCATTGTCATTTTGGTCAATTTGGTCACCGTTGGCTATACAGGAGACACGGTGGTGGGCCCCCGTCCTTTGCAAAGAACATGTAGTCGCACGTGACAGGTTTTCAACCAAAGAAAAATGGCCAGATCGAAAAGTAAGGATGGGCCAGACCCATACAATATGATGCGCCAGATCTTGACTACGGCCTCTGCCACAGTACGTATTATAGTATGTGGAACCATGGACACTTTGCTTTCTCGAGCCGACCTCACCTCCTCTGACCCCCTCTGACATGAATGTGACGGCTTTTTCGATGCTGCACGTAGACACAATCACTCACGCTGTGCACAAGCGATATTTGTTTCTGTAATAGTAGGTAGGGCGTCTCCTACACGGCATTTGTATAGAGTGGCTACTGTGGTCAGGGTCGATGATTTCTTTTGAATTAATGCATAGAACTATTAACAAACTAAATACGTAGAAAAACAGACAGGAAGTATAACAAACAGGAGCCTTACCGGCTAAGCTGAAGCCGATTTCCATTGGATTTTTGGTTACGAAAATCAAACTTCAGCTTAGATTTATGGTATTTGTGTTTAGCTTAGCTGGTAGCACTAGTATCCCTGGAGCTCTACTGACTAAGCTGAAGGTAGTCAATAACTTAAACGTAAGACCTATATTTAAAAAAATTTTCGATAGTAATCGGCTTCGGCTTCGGCGGTAGGCACCCAGGTCTTATCGCTAAAACAATGATCCCTGAGGGTGGGCCAGAATTTTGTGCGTGGGGCATAATTTTGTGTTTATTGTAGGTACTTTTGCATAATGCAAATGTGTAGTTGAAATAAATATATTTAATAATTGTAAAACAATCTCTTCCAAATAGCCCTAGTGGAAGGAACCTTCGGGAGGATGGGACGGAGAGAATGGTGCAGATTTTTTTTTTTTTTTTTTTTATGTCATACAGTAGACAAACAAGCAAGCGGGCCACCTGATGGAAAGTGGTCACCGCCGCCTATAGACATTAGTAACACAAGGGGCGCTACCAATGCGTTGTCCACTAAGGAGTTGGAGGAAGGGAAGGAAGGAAGGAATAGGGAAGGAGTTGGGCTTCCGGATCTCTCACTCACCGAACGAAACGCATTACTGCTTCACGTCGATATTCTGTGAGAGGGTGGTACTTCCCCGGTCGAGCAAGCCCATTTCATAATTGCTCTACCACTCCAAAATCTATAAAACATAGCTGATCTACTAATATTAAATCCATTACATCACAATCATAGACAATATATACACAATTTTTGGTAAAGAGATTGTACCAGCCGCACCTCTTATTGCGAATAAGAGTATTATGCTATGCGAAAGAGACTATTATGCTAGCACAGTTTGTATATATAAAGCAGTTTCTCAACTCCATACCGTTCGAAATTGACGCGCTCACACAGGGCAGCGCACTTGATACGATCCTGTAAGCTATAGGTACACGCTGCGCCATACTGAAGAGGATCATCAATCATTTATCGTGCCATGTATGGCACTGACTGTTCTATTAAGGCCTTGAGTTCGTTTCGGTATTTACCGTACAGTATCTCAAAAGAATTGATTTTCACTTTGCTCCGGTCGCCTGCGCAGCTTTAACATTTTACTCGTACACATGTTTGAAATTCTAATACACGATTCGATGCAGAATCATGCACAGCATCAGTGTGTTGATTTCGATATCTTGAGTTACTGTTCCATAATATCTACTGTGTCGTTCGTATGAAATCTTCGATTCGGAAGTTCACACTGACCGAATTATAATTGCACCGAATTGCACATAACCACCGTTTACTACGCAATCGGGTGCAGCGAGACTATCCATTATGATTGCACACAATTCTCATGCAAGAAAATGAGTGCTTTTGGCGGAATATTAATACAAAGATATGTTTTCTCAACATACCGTGATACCGTCTGGCGATGTTGACAGCAGAGTGCGATGATTTGGTGGAATAAGTACAATAATTATAATCATGAGAGCGGTGTGGTGAGCGAAGGCCGCGAGCGCCATCAATTCATCTTTAGGAACTTCATACATTTAGTTTGGTACAAACCAGCAATTAAATATACCTACCTACGTAAATATCAATGTTCATAACCATCACATAAGTAGGTATGCGTAATAGATTATGCATCTCAATCGTTGTTATGTCGCAATGCACCTGATTGTATATACTGGTGTCTATTTAAAGGACGCAGCCTTTCTCATTAGAATCTCTAAGACTAGCAGACCGGTTACCGATTCGTCCCTTGCATATGACAGAAGGCAATCTATTGTGTTTCTATTTGTAAATAAGGATCCAAAACCAGGCCTCCTGGCTTTTTTCCATTTGCAGTGTCAGAAGCGGCGAGACGTTAAATTACCTGAAGTGTTGCAAACGTCTATTTATTTATTATTTTTTATATATTACGTCGGGTACAAACAAGTTTATGGTCCGCCCGATGTAGCCATGTAACAACGCCCGATGTAACAACTCCTTCTTTCCTGGTGACCTCACTCACTCGCAGGAACACAACGACCATCAAGGGATTTGATATTTGGCTGTGCAAGTAGGTCAGTTTGACTTTGGCGGCTGTAAAGATCTTGGTGAGCCACATACACCCCAAACTGTATTTATATCTCCATATCGCACATATCGATATCGTATTACGATAATCGCTCACCATAGTGTAGATATGGGAAAAATCCTGGAATTTCGAATAGTAAGAACATATAAATTCTCTATTTATGCTCAAAAGCTGGGCATTTATATGTACTTATCGAGAATTATTATTATTATAATAATACTTAATAAACGAGTCATAACTGTGATGTCAGAAGATAGACTTATATTATTATAGATTATCTATTTTAAAAGTCTAGACTTCTAGACCAGTGGTTTCCAATTCGGTTATCGCTTTACATCAGGCGGGCCATTTGATTTTCTACCACCCGACGTAATATTATATATAGAAAATTGTATTCTTACTATTTATTATAAAACTAGCTTTCACCCGCGGCTTCGCCTGCATTTACTTCTTGCTAATTAAAAGTATCCTATGTCCTTCTTAATACCTTTAAGAATATGTGTATAGAATTTCATGATGATGAATAAACGCGACCATCTTTATGTAGCACCATTAATTGTGGTAAATACGGATACAAGAACTTTCCCGATAACAACTACACCCGTCCTGCTCCCGCCGTGCCTCACGCAATCACATAAGCACTGATTGACGCCAAATACAAATTTAAAAACATATTAAGATAACACAAGTCTTATTACATCAGCTTAAAAAGGATAAATCAAACTTTAAAAAAATTACACCGACTTCAAAAATCTCAGGAGGCAGGTAGTAGTTATGTTTGGCTTCTACGTGTCAGGATTTTTCAGTTGGTTTTTTTTTAATTTATTATAATGATGGGTAAGTAGTAGCGCCAGGGTGCCTTCTAGACGAAAATACATGAATAATTTAATTAAGAAAACTCAACACTATTGCCTAACTCTTAACCGTTCCTCATAAGCTCAGCAGTGTCACATGATGACTTGCAATGCAAATTATGTAACTTAGTAACATCAGAAAACTCATCAATTACTGTATCCATGCCCATTGCATATTAATTTCAACCCTTTCTCTCGATTTCCCAGGGAGCCCATCATCAGATCCTGATTTGATTAATATGGGACCACCTAAAGAGTGTACTCTCCCAAACAAATAAGAATTATTAAAATTGCTATACAATTAAAAAAATATATACAGTCGAACAAAGAACCGCCCTACAGGTACAATAAATAACAATAACAGGTAATTTCTGGGACAAAAACTCAGTTACGTCCTTTCCCAGTACTCCAGGTATCTCTGAAGTAAATTTCATCTAAATCGGTCTAGCGATTTAAGCGTGAAGAGGTAACACACAGACACTCTGTCGCATTTATAATATTAGTATGGATTGGCGTTCCGAAAAACCGTAAAAACGACACATAATATTGATTGTATAGACATTTCAACCCCATCGCACCCAATAGGGGATGATGGTCACGTTAGCCACGTAAAATTTTAAAATCGTTGATATTTTCGTAATTTGCAATAAAACATAAAATAAATAAACCATAAAAACAATATCCATGAAGATTTTCAAACTTTATGACCCAAATTTACTATCTTAAGGGTTGAATTTAGAAAAATCCTCAAACAAATGTTTACTCATTTAACTGCACAAGTACTCGTGTAAAGTTTAGAATAAAATAGTCCAACTAATCTCGTTTCGCCATACAAGTTTTGAACCTCCGTTTCACCCTCTTAGGAGTAAAATATGAAAAATCCTTTTAAGTATTTCATGTCCATTATGTTATATTTTCAAATCGATGCCATTTTCGTAATTGACGTCCCAGAAAACCATGGAATCAACACCCATATCGATATTATGACATTTCAACCCCATCGCACCTCCACAGGCGTGATTTTATGTCACATCTGCTATGTTAGATTATAAATTATTTGTTGTTTTCGTAATCAGCGACCCGATAAACCATAAACACAATACTCATGACAATTTACAGACTTTTCACCCCTAAAGGGGTACTTTTAAGGGTGGAATTTTGAAACACGTGATTACGTATTTACCTATGGAACTCTTGTAAAGTTTCGGATAAAATAGTCCAACTAATCTTGTTTCCTCATATAAACTTTGGACCCCCGTTTCACCCCCTTAGGGGATAAATTTTGAATAATCCTTTCTTAGTGCAGCCCTAGACATCAGAAGGAACCTAAATGCCAAATTTGGAATCTCTAGACCCAGCGGTTTGGGCTGTGCGTTGATATATCACTCAGTCAGTCAGCACTTTTTATATATAGAAGATAGATAAAATGCTTTCAAATCTTAGTAATTTCTTGTCCACTATGTTTTATTTTCAAATCAAAAACATTTTCTTAATTGACGTCCCAGAAAACCATAGAATCAACAGCCGTATTGATATTATGACATTTCAACCCCATCGCACCCTTACAAGGGTGATTTTATGTCACCTCAACTATGTTGGATTATAAAATAATTGTTGTTTTCGTAATCAGCAACCCGATAATCCATAAAAACCATGCCCACGACGATTTTCAGACTTTTTCCCCCCATTTTACCCTTTTAGGGGTTGAATTTTGAAAAATCCTGAAACACGTGTTTATTCATTTATCTATAGAAGTACTCGTGTAAAGTTTCAGATAAAACAGTCCAACTAATCTTGTTTCCCCATACAAACTTTGGACCCCCATTTCACCCCCTTAGGGGATGAATTTTGAAAAATCCTTTCTTAGCGCACCCCTAGACGTCATAAGGAACCTACTTGCCAAATTTGGAATCTCTAGACCCAGCAGTTTGGGCTGTGCGTTGATATATAAGTCAGTCAGTCAGTCAGTCAGTTTCTTCTTTTATATATTTAGATTAGGAGTACAATGATTTCAATCCTGAGCTAACTTCTAAAATACGAGCTGTGATTTTGTACAAACGACGCCCTCAGAGTAGCATCAATTACGACGCGTGCCGGTCCAGGGGTCCTACCGCCACCGCCTACGCTGAAGCCGATTACTACCGAGACTTCTGTTTGAATTTATCATAAACTTTTACATTTTAATCGGTAGAGCGCCCCCGTCTCTACCGGCTAAGCTTATTAATAATGTGTTAATACTTAAAGGAAAAATTAGATTTTGGCAAAAAAAAATCGATCTTAATCGGCTTTAGCATAGGCAGTAGTTGTAGTAGTTAGCATATGCCCTGGTTTGTGAACTCCTTGGTCTAGAGCAGGGTTTCTCAAACTTTTGGCTCCACGAACCGCTGTAAAAGTTTCCAGATGACAGTGAGTGATCCCCTAAACTAATTAAATCCCCTCCCCCCTCCCCCAATACCATAATTAAATTGACTGTTGAAGAAAATAAGGTAACAAATACAGTGCCAACAGAAATATCTTTTTAATTTTAATGTGATGGGTGGGCTTGTTTCTTGTCGCAAATTGAGTCATTATTAGGGATAATTTTGGACAATTTCAACCTCAATTCTGACTCGGTCGATTTCTGTATTTCGTTTTTATCATGGCCAGGGCCGAAGCTTTAGCCGATTACCATCGGATTTTTTGGATGAGAAAATAAGCTTACTGCTTAGATTATTGGTAATTATGTTTAGCTCAGCTGGAAGAAACCCAAGAGCTCTTCTGACTAAGCTGGAGATGTTTGTCAATAACTTTAACCTAAGGCCTAATTTTGGAATCAAAAAATCCGATGGTAATCGGCTTCAGCTTCGGCGGTAGGGCCCCAGGTATGGAAATCCATTTTCAATTAAGTATGTTGTTAGCAAAGGGTAAAATGAAATTCACCGCTTTGTGTGAGAGTTCGGGATACTCTTCCTGCCACCATGTGTGCCGCACGTACCAGCCAGTCATCAAACCACCATTACGTAAATCTTGCCCCTACCGTCTAATGGCGAACCCCTAGGGGTTCGCGTACCCCAGTTTGAGAAACCCTGGTCTGGTGTATTTTTTAAGTTTAAAATCTAGAGCAACAGAGTTCAGTTTCGGTTGGCGTTTTAATTTTTAAAAAAAACTAATTATTCATTGATACAACCCAGGAAACATTACTTCTTTTTTGGGCTGTCGAGTCTTAATACTGTTATTATGAGACCAACCCACGAGCGACCAGCAGATATTTGTCGATGCAGGTCAGCGACACGTGTTATGTTGCAAGTATCTAAAGTTATCCAAAACTGTACTCGTAGTGACGTGCATGTTAACGTAAATAGACAAATTTTAATGTCGTAACTGCTTAAAATGCACGACATGCTCTGGTATCAAATCTGATATTGCTTCACTTTTATATTACTTACACGAAAATAGTCCCATATCTCTGCAAAGAGACTATACTCAGAACATCTACTTATTACTAATTTACTTACTACTATTAGGTAGAAACATTCCTACGATGTTGTTTTTCCTGAGTTCGAATTATTTAAAACTAAATCAAATAGTTAATTTTATCCCACCTAAGCAGGGGAGGTGATTTTTTCCACTTTTTTAGTTATTTATAGTATTATAAATATTTTTATGAATTGGAAAAATTCACCTCATCCGCCTAAGTAGGTGGGATTTGAACCCACGACCTCTCACCATCAGCGATCGAGTGCTCTTCCAAATGAGCTACCAGGAAGGTTTGTGATGGTGGCGAATATTTGCATTTTATATTTTACTGCTGTTAAGTCGCATTTATAATATTCCGGCAAGTTGGCAGAAAAAAACAATATAAATAATAATTCCTTATTTTTTTTTTATTCAAGCACTGGCTAGGCCTTACTCCCTAAATCTATTCTAAGGTTATACTTAATTAAGCCTTGTTTGAGCTAATCACCTTCATTCGTTGTTGTTGTATTTGTAGACAAAGGAACTAAGCATATACGAGAACTATATTCTACTTAGGTACCTATTCTACATAATGCATATATCGCCGAGAAATAGTAAAAACAGATATGATCAAATCCTAAACTAGTTTAGTGAAATGACGAAACAAAACGTTTGCCGAAGCTAAAAATACTTTGACTCGCCTGATTAAGCTAGCCCCCGATTCAGCTTCTCATGTCACATTTTAAAAGTTGTTTAAGTGATGTAAAAAAAATACTTCTTGGTCTGTGTAAGAATAAGTGTTCTATATACTTTTCATTTTTATAATTGTTAGCGAACCTTGATTTCTTATTTAGTGGCGAAGGCAGTTAGATCTTACTTGCATGGTACTCTTAAGGGTTAATAATTAATTTGGTCTATCTCCTGAGATACGGTGGAGATATTATCACATCATGGTCGTTATGTCATTTCATTTCAAGTTAATCATTCGAACGCAATAAAATCAGCTGTCACTTTTCACTCGCTTCAATGCAATTCTTCTTTAAGGCGATCCTGATATTCTCGCTAATGACAATGCTTTTAATAATCCATAGCTTGTACACAGTACAGACAGGTTGAAGGTACAGTAAGTACTTATGCTTATTGCTCCAATATTTATGCACAACTTTTGTTTACAAAAGTTTTAGATATGTACAAAATGTTTAACTGAAAAAATATTGCTATATATTTTCATAAATAAGATTGAATGATATTCACAAAAAAACAAATCTGATTTGTGAGATCTGAGTGTCTCCTTCCTATATAGTGGCTGTCGGCTGAGGCACTATAATGTAGTTGCTGCCTCAGCAGCTATGCTCCATGGTATGGAGGCTGAATAAAACTTTGCGACTAGGATATTTTATAAAAAATAATAACTCAAGTGTAAGCCTGGCGTGGGACTTTAACACATTGTTTTTCACATCCAATTGTCTAGATTTAAAATAATACCTACAATGTTATCACTTGGGAGTCTGACTGCAACATTATTATAACCTTATAATTGTTTTTTTTTTTCAGATTGTTACTACTTGAGAAGATATGCTTTTCGACGAAATTTGCACTAGGTCTCATCGTCATCATTATCAGACTACCCCCTGCTGGACATCCCCATTACTATCCTCAAGACACAGAATACAGTACATAAAAATACATTTTAATTTATAAAGCTTTCATCTAAAAACCCTTGCATTAAGAATGTTCCACTTATGTACACTATTATGTATGAGCACGCGAGTAATAACGTCCCAAATAGAGGAGAGCCGACTGGAGTGTTAATCAATATGGCTGCCGGTACAAAATAGCGCTTTTTTTATATATGCTGAGCATATTGGCTCCGCTTCGCCTGATGTTAAGCGTAAAGAGGAATCGACAAAGTTATAAAAAAAACATTTGTTACACATTAGGTATCGGGGACGAATAATCGATCTAACTAGCTAGTATCAATACAGGAAATAAACATTTTCCCCTAATAAACAAAATTAAACTATGTAACGCCATCCGTTAGCAAATAACCCGTCCCATATAACATACTAGCTGTTACCCGCGGCTTCGCCCGCGTGGTCCAAGGAAGCCTGCTGCCATTGATTTGTATATATTTTTCTTTTGTTGTATTTTTTTTTACTTCGTGGGATAAAAAGTAGTACCGGTATGTACAAATTTTAATGATGATTGGCTGCATAGTTAAGGCATGAAGAAATAACAAACAAACGAATTTACTGTAATACTTATAATATTTGTATGGATGGAACGCCCACACTCAAGAGAAAATAATTGTTCACCACATAAATGTTTGCTCTCTTTATTTTTCCTTCGAATAAAATATTTTTCCTGGATAAAAAGTAACCTATGTCACTCTCCAGACCGGAAACTATCCCCTGTTAAAACATCACGTCAGTACTTACGTTCCTTTCGACGTGATAGAAGGACAAATGATTACAAAGTTTATTTTTTCCCATGGGATTAAATTATTTTTTCCGGGATAAAAAGTAGCTTATGTCACTCTCTAGATTACCCTATTAAAAATTCATGTCTGTACTTAGGTTTCTTTTGACGTGAAAGAAGGACAAATGAACTTTATTTTTTAATAACGTACGTTTACGGTATGGAGAGTGGCATAGGCTACTTTTTATCCAGGAAAAACATCTTATTTCTACGGGAAAATACATACTTTGTAATCATTTGCCCTTCATTTAAGTCGAAAGGAACCTAAGTACCGACATGATTTTTTTTAACGGGATAGTTACGTAGTAGAGTACGGACATGACTTTTTAAAATGGGGATAGTTTACTGTTTGGAAAGTAACATAGGCTACCTTTTATCCCGCAAAAACATCTTAATCCCATGGGAAACAATAAACTTTGTAATCATTTGGCATTCTATCATGTCGAAAGGAACGTAAGTACCGACATGATTTTTTTAACAGGGGATAGTTTCCGGTCTGCATAGTAACATACTACGACTTTTTATCCAGGAAAAAACATTTTATTCCCACGGAAAAAAAAATCGATCCCCGCAGAGGGCAATCATTTACGTGGTGAACAATTTTTTTGTCTTGATCCATACTAATACTATAAGTGTTAAAGTATGTAAATTCGTTTGTTTGTTATTTCTTAACGCTTTATGTAGCCGATCATCATTAAATTTTGTACCTATTTTTCTTTTGTTTTATTTTTTTTTACTTCGTGAGATATAAATAGTAATAACAAACGTTCCTTAAATAGTATTATCAATATTATATAAATAGTAATATCTATTTATTCTCTTGAGTGTGGGCGTTCCATCCATACAAATATTATAAGTGTTAAAGTAAATTCGTTTGTTTGTTATTTCTTCATGCCTTATTTTATCTATGCAGCCAATCATCATTAAAATTTGTACATACTGGTACTACTTTTTATCCCACGAAGTAAAAAAAAAATACAACAAAAGAAAAATATACACAAATCAATGGCAGCAGGCTTCCCTGGACCACGCGGGCGAAGCCGCGGGTAACAGCTAGTTTTATATATAAAATTAATCTATACAATCTAATTCTATACTAATATTATAAAGCTGAAGAGTGTGTTTGGTTGAACGCGCTAATCTCAGGAACTACTCTTGAAAAAATATTTTAGTGTTAGATACTTAGCCTAAATTTCAAGGAAGGCTATAAGGCTATATAACATCACGCTACGATCAATAGGAGCGGAGCACCGGTGAAAAATAGGAAAAAAATATTCCTTTTGAGGGCTTATGTCGCGTGCGCTGCGTAAACGGTTTAGTTTGGTCAATGAATGCTCACAAGGGGAGTGTGGATGGAAAAGTCGAAAGCAGAAATTTTGACTCAGTAACTTTGTTAGGACTAGTTAGGAGATAAACATACTAAAAGTCCTTACCCCTCCGAGGTGAGCCCGAGGGGGGGGAGCTCAAAGAAGGTCCCGTTTTTTGGTTTTTTGCTTACTTCTCGAAAATGGTGCTTCGTACGAAATTTTGTTGTACTACATAATAAAAGCTAATTAAATTCTCTACAA
The DNA here is from genome assembly GCA_937001555.2 of Hypsopygia costalis. Lineage (NCBI taxonomy): Eukaryota > Metazoa > Arthropoda > Insecta > Lepidoptera > Pyralidae > Hypsopygia > Hypsopygia costalis. The sequence goes on along the minus strand of OW443338.2, from coordinate 19,783,484 downwards.
CTTTGTCTTTTGCACTTTGAATCTATCTTCTATCATTGCCAAGCTATGAGCTTCTAAAAGTGGTCGATTTTCAAAAGTGTATTTTTTTTTCTGGAGCACATTGTAACAGTGCAGTACAAATTTACCAAAATCATTTCTTATTTTTACTTGGTAGTTCTGCTTATAGCAAGGACTCCACCTGACCATGATATTATCTTTGTCAAGCCTAGCAGAGGTAAAGTACCTACCACCTATTATTCAAGTTAGGAATTGCAACAGCTAGGCCTGAAAGACATATTATTTCTACACGCCTTCACGGAATGCGATACTACTTCTACTGCAGTTCGGAGAAGCAAAGTTGGTTTTTGTAAACTGTACTTAAAAAAACCTGAGCTCCGTCAAGCCGCAGAGGTGTTTTCGAACCTCACTTCATCGCATGTTGACATAAGAGGAAATGGAAACTTATACTTTTTAAGTTGGTATGGAGCGAAACAGAAGGAGACCTCTCTTAATAACTAAAAGAGTGTAGAACACATTTTTGAAAATCGACCACTTTTAGAAGCTCATAGCTTGGCAATTATAGAAGATAGATTCAAAGTGCAAAAGACAAAGTTGTAGAGAATTTAACTAGCTTTTATTATGTAGTACAACAAAATTTCGTACGAAGCACCGTTTTCGAGAAGTAAGCAAAAAACCAAAAAACGGGACCTTCTTTGTGCTCCCCCCCCCCTCGGGCTCACCTCGGAGGGGTAAGGACTTTTAGTATGTTTATCTCCTAACTAGTCCAAACAAAGTTCCTAAGTCAAAGTTTCTGCTTTCGACTTTTCCATCCACAAATTATTCGTTGACTAGGCTAGTTGAAGTTACGCATAAATCATGTATGACGGAATTGTTCCTCTTTAAAAGTTCTAAAAAAAGTCCGCGACAGTATACGAGGGGAGGTCAATAAGTTCGCGGAATGAGAGAGAAGGAGGTTGAAATTAAACACCAAATTATTTTTCCTTTTCAATATATTCTCCTTTAACCCTAATACATTTTTCGGATCTCTCAAATAGCTTGTTTATACCATCGAAAAAAAATGATTTGTCTTTGGTGTCAAAATAGGCCGAAATTGCCGACTTGACTTCATCATCGTCGTCAAATTTCTTTCCACGCAGCTCTTTCTTCATTTTTGGAAATAAATAATAGTCACTGGGGGCAAAGTCTGGACTGTATGGTGGGTGGTTTAATTGTTCAAAGCCGCATCGGTGAATGGCAGCCGTCGCAACATGGCACGTGTGGACGGGTGCATTGTCGTGCAAAAGGAGCACACCTTTTGACAGTTTTCCTCTTCTTTTTTTCTTAATGGCTTCTTTCAATCTTTCCAGTAAAGAAGCGTAGTACTGTCCCGTTATAGTCGCACCACGTTCTTTATAATCGATCAGTAAAATACCTTCTGTATCCCAAAAGATAGTCGCCATGATCTTTCCGGCCGATTGTGACACTTTGAACTTCTTTGGAGGAGGTGTGCCTTTTTTATGCCACTGCATCGACTCTTGCTTCGACTCAGGTTCATAGTGGTGAACCCAGGTTTCATCTCCAGTAACAATCCGGGCCATAACTTCTTCCTTTCTCTCTCCACAGAGCTCCAGAAACTGGTGAGAGCACTCGACACGCTCGCGTTTTTGAAGTGGCGTGAGCATTCTCGGAACCCATCTTGCACTGACTTTAGTCATCCCAAGATGATGATGTAGGATATTTAAAATACTTGATTCGGATACTCCAACCATTGCTGCAAGTTGCTTCTTCTTCAGTCGGGCATCTTCCAATACAAGTTTTTCTACTTTTTCGACGATTTCCGGTGTGGTGGCCTCAATTGGCCGTCCGGAGCGGGGGTCGTCTTCAATGGACTCCCTTCCTTGTTTGAAAAGACCATGCCACTTGTAAACCATGGTTTTACCAGGGGCAGAGTCCGCGTAAACCGCTAACAGCTCTTGAAAAATCGTCTGAGCGGATTTTCCTTGCTTGGTAAGAAACTTAATAACGGCACGGTGTTCAATTTTCTCCATACTGGCTGACTTCTTCCCGATTTAGTTGTTTGCAGGTCGATAACTCAAAAGTTAATGACACGATTAGGTTCAAACTTGGTATATATACTCTTAATGAGGTGCTTAACTAGTGCCTACCTGGACGGGTAAATTTATCCCCATCAACCCCTCCATTCCGCGAACTTATTGGCCTCCCCTCGTATGTCTATCTTTTAAGATTGACACACTATAATGTTTTTTTCATTGTAATCAATAGGAGAAAGTAGGTAAAAAAAGGTTATAGTGAGTTAATCTTAAAAGATAGACATATGCTGGCGCGGACTTTTTTTTAGAACTTTTAAAGAGGAACAATTCCGTCAATGATTTTTGCGTAACTTCAACCGTTTACGCAGCGCACGCGACGTAAGCCCTCAAAAGGAATATTTTTTTCCTATTTTTCACTGGTGCTCCGCTCCTATGAGTCGTAGCGTGATGCTATATAGCCTATAGCCTTCCTTGAAGTATAGGCTACCTAACACAAAAAGAATTCTTCAATTCGAACCAGTAGTTCCTGAGATTTGCGCGTTCAAACAAACAAACAAACAAACAAACTCTTCAGCTTTATAATATTAGTATATATAAGGTTGGGTTCATCAACATCTTTGAACCAAAGCCAACTTCGCCTGCACGCGGTTCACCCTGCTGACTGACAAACGAAGCTCTGACGAAAAGAAAGTTAGGGAGCTTAATTGTAAGCTACCCGACTGGGGAATGTACCTCCACCTCACATAAGGTGGAGGTACATTCACAGGGGACTACAGCATGGGGTTCTTCAAAAAGGGCGTGAAGAGGTTTTTACAGGGTCGGCAACGCGCGTGTGATGCCTCTGGTGTTACAGGCGTTCATAGGCTACGGTAACTGCTTTCCATCAGGCAGGCCGTATGCTTGTTTGCCACACTGGTGGTATAAAAAAAAAAAAAAACCGCAGCCAAATAACAATGCCCTTGAGGGTTGTTTTGTTCCTGCGAGTGAGGTCACCAGAAAGGAAGGAGATGCTGCGTTGGCAGCGGGGGTGGCGGCACGTGAGCAATATTTTATGTTGCCAGCGTTAATATGGCTACGGTAACCGCTTCACATCAGGCAGACCGTATGCTTGTCTACCACCTAACGTAGTATAAAAAAAGCCATTTTAACTAAAGGAATCATAATTTCTCTAATTTCTTCGTATGGTAGCTACAGCTGAAGGCACTACATTTAAATTGGCACTACGATGACACAAAAAACAATGACCTCGCAAACAGGTCATTAAAAGATTTTCGATGCATATCACGGAATTTTCGTTTCTTCTGCCTATTTTCTTTATACTAGGTACTTTGGATATCATAAGTATACGGCCAGCATGATCACTGACAAACGAGGCTCTGGCGAAAAAAGAGTTAGAGCATAGCGTATTTTTTAAGCTGCCGGACTGGGGAAGTACCTCCACCACATAGAATACCGCAGCCAAGTAACAATTCCCTTGAGAGTTGTTGTTTTTCTGTGTGAGTGAGGTCACGAGAAAGAAACACACACATCACATCAGTGAAGCAACTGTAGCCTATAGACGCTTGTATCATAAAGTATCCCTTAATCCCCTAAAGATTATTCACTGCATTCTTCTTACAGTTCCAATTCTTTTTAGCCGATTTTAGATAAGAAAGAAGCTCGAAAGTTGTTTGGCATTTTATTTGTATTACGCGATAGAACACGCATAGGACAGATTATTTTTTCCCCCCATATAGATTACAATATGGGGCCTTCACCCAAGCTGAAGCCCATTTCCATAGTGTTTTTATTTTAATTCAATAATCAAACTTCAGTTTAGTTGTGTTTAGCTTTGCTGGTGGGACAACGACCCTATGCCTACAGCTAATGCTCCACTGTGCACCGACCTTACTGTATATCACAGGGTTGTGAGTCTCATCAAGTCTCGCAAAAGGGCCATTACCCGCCCCGCTATCGCGCTCAGTAAACCAACCAGGCACTCAAGCGGAATGGTAACAGGTCTTATTCCCCTTTCGCCTGCAAGCAGACTACTTAGGCACTTAAGCTCGTGGCGGCCGACGCTCGGTTTCCCAAGCATCGGGGCCCTACCACCGCTCTCCAATCTCCATTACGAGTATCGGAGCTGTAAGGCGCACTCCACTATAGAGAGTCACTCGCTCACTTCCCGACGCACTCTATACGCCTGACGCCTAGTGTAATAAAATTGTATTCACACTAGGGCGCCAGATAGCTGGCTACCTGATGACACTGGAGCTCTATCGACTGAGTTGAAAATGTCTTCTAAAGCTATTTTTTTAATCAAAATATTATTTGAATCTGTTTCAGCATAAGCGGTACGACCCCTGATCATGGAACCTAGAGATATTCAATTATAAACTGCTTTTTTTTCTATAAACAAGGAAAAGCGACTTCTTTACTGTAAACGCGTGTTCCAGGTATCTTTCGAAGATCGAAAGGTAATAAATGAAAGATAATAAAGCAAAAACAGTAGGTAGTCAGCGTCAAAATTGGCAATTCCCCGTTTTCAGACTTTTGTATGACATTTTTATCATTTGTTCCGATACAACAAGCATCAAAATCATAAAACATTAATCTGGCTAATCAAACAAAAATATTATAATCAGCATTTCAGCCGAAGGACATCCACTGCTGAACATAGGACTTCCTCTTAGATTTCCGATCGCTTATGTGCCCTTGGCATCCACTGGCTCTCTGCCATCTTTATCAAATCATTTGTGCATCAGCAAGCTTAAGTAGCAGTGGGCTTTTTTTTATGAGAGGGGGGCAAACGAGCATATGGATCACCTGATATAAAGCAATCACCCCGGCCTTGGAGATCAGCAACACCAAGGGATCGCCAACCCGTTGCCAGCCTATATTCCTAAATCCTAAAGGAAGGATCCTTTCTTTCTTTCTTTCTGGTGACCTCACTCACTCGCAGGAAAACAACAACCTTCAAGGGAATTGTTATTTGGTTGCGGTATTCTGTGTGGTGGAGGTACTTCCCCAGTCCGGCAACTTAAAAAATACGCTATGCTCTAACTCTTTTTTCGCCAGAGCCTCGTTTGTCAGTGAGCTGGTTGCACCACGTGGACGTGAGGTTGGCAGTGGGGCAAAGATGTTGAATGACCACTTACACCCCAAAACTGTTGGCTAGCCACATTGCGCGCAGAACGGACGGTCATTGAGGTAGAAAGGTCCATGACTGGCTACCAAGGACTGGAAAGAGCAGCGTAAGACGGCATCCAGAAAAATAATATACAAACATAATTACTATCTACCTTTATTCTAATATATGTTTAAAATTACGGTTTAAATAACAACTATATATATTTATCTCCTCTTCTTCTTCTCGGCGCGGCTGCCGCCCATGTCCTCCAGCTGCTGCTTGAGGTCTATCAATTGGTTGTCGGGTACGTAGCGTATCTCCTCATGTTCAGGGGTGTGCTCGTGAACATTCAAAGTACAGCCCTCGGGAAGTGTTGTGCGCACCACTCGCAACAACGTGCCCAAGGCCCACGCGGGTACATCACTCACCTTACAAGTAAAAATTACATATTGATAATAATAATAACTTACACAAATCCTCATCAGCTTTCTTCTTTCCTATCTTGTTGAAAATCCCTACTGAATCGATTTTCAATCAGTTAAAAACCAATTTCATCCAATTATAAAATCTTGCATGAAAAACTGCATTAAAATAAGCTTATTCAATTCCAGTCATCCGAATGGCTTAACGTGATAGTTTATTCATATTAAAGTCACTCCCACATACAAAATAGTGTCCTGTTATGCAAAATAGATCCAACCGTCATTTTGTTACTTTTAAGTTAAAGCTGTTTTAAGTTTAATACGAATATAATTCATTATTAGGGGTGTAAGTGGTTCACCAACATCTTTGAACCACAGCCAACTTCACCTGCACGTGGTGCACCCTGCTGACTGACAAACGAAGCTCTGGCGAAAAGAGAGGTAGGGAACGTAATTGTAAGCTACCCGACTGGGGAATATACCTCCACCTCACAGAATACCGCAGCCAAATTACAATTCCCGTGAGGGTTGTTGTGTTCCTGCGAGTGAGTGAGGTCACCAGAAAGGAAGGAGATGCTGCGTTGGCAGCGGGGTTGCAAGCGTTAATATGGCTACGGTAACCGCTTCAAATCAGGCGGGCCGTATGCTTGTCTGCCACCCGACGTAGAATAAAAAAAAAAGAATAAAAATATCACCCAGTATAAGTTTTGGTAAGCATATGTCTGCTAGAATCTGTTGCGAATATATAAAACTCGGTTTGAAGTTTCTCGCTATGTATATCTCTCAATTTGACATAGTTTGTCGGTTGGACCTATTCTGCATAACAGGGTCCAAATATAAGCTAAAACAAGGGCCAACAGCAACGAGTATTAAACTTGTGATAAATGACATACACGATGTTATATATACCTGGACATTCCGCTCATAAATATTAAGATGATATTCTGAATCTATTGCTGTTCCTCCTGTTTTAAATCTTTGTACTTTTAGTTGCTTTGCTGGTGTGGCCCAACTGCAAATAAATATATATATATTATTCTATAACCAGACAGGACGCGGAAGAAAAACTCTCTGGCACAGGACAGCTCACGACCATCTTAGCTCCAACGTGAGAATCAATTCCCTGTTCATGGCGAGCGATGCAATACTGTACGAGGCTGTAGGCATCATAACAAAAAAAATTACCGAACACAACACATTGCATAATCAGTAGAACAAACAAAGTCAACAAAGACTTTTTAGTTTAGGGTCATCAACAGTTCTCATAGCTCGTTTATCAAGGCCCAAACTAGTATCCTGGTGCCCCAGCCCATAGGTGAGAACTCCATGAGGTCGAACTTGGGACTTGTAAATAAGTCTCGCCCGCCGCTCGGACCGGACCTTAGTATCGCGCACTCCGTTTCTCATCGTCATAACTATTAAAATATTTGTCCAAATAATGTAGTGAAAAAGACAAAGTTTTGAAATTTTGATATGGATTAATTTATTATTAGAAATAAAGCATACATTTTTTTTTAATTTTTTTGGCGGAGATGGCTTACACATAAAAGTTAGATATATGTCGTCGCGGGCTTTTTTGTAGGCCTATTTGAGATAAACATTTCCATCATACATTATATACGTGTAGCTCTCACGGCTTTTGCAGCGCACGACAGAATAGCTCGCAGATGACAGATTTTTTCACATTTATAATTATATTTTGGAAAATTTACACAATGTTTAAAAATTATATCCTATATGTTATTCTGATGTGTAAGCTGTATTATTGTAAAGTTTCATTAAAATCCATTCAGTAGTTTTTGCGTGAAAGATAACAAACATCCATCCACACATACTCACAAACTTTCGCATTTATTTATTAGTAGGATAGTAGGATGGTATTGGTATACCATACGCATAATCATCACAATGTTGGAATAAGGAGATCCATAACCCAACAGTGTGATGATTATGGGTAGAACCCTTCGATTGGAGGGACCTCCCTCTTAGAGCATACTCAGAGGCCAGTGTTTTCAAGTCGCCCAAAGGCCAATGACTTAGCTTAACATCTGTCATTTAATGACAACAGCCGGAACCGACGGCTTAATGTGCTTCGAAGCACGAAGGAATTAATAATATAGTAATTGTTAATCATACAGTAATAGAATTGAATTCTTATATAAAAATCCTACCATTCATCAACCTGGATACCCATAACTTGTGCATATTTATGAACCTGACTCTGCGCTGCCTCGAGTAATGTAAAGTCGTAACCTTTCAGTTGCAGGTTTAAGCAGTCATAAACCGGCTCATCTGGTTCCATGCTCTGAAAATAAATTACAATATGTAATTACTAATATTATGTATACTGGGGACACTTGATACCATTTGGAGACTTCAGTTTTTATACTTATTTAAAGTCAATAAGTATTAGTTAGGTATGTGACAATGTGGTGTTATACTTATTACTAATAGTCGCCCGCGACTTCGTCCGCGTGGACTTCAGAAGATGAGCAATGCTCTTATATTTGGTGTAGCAGATAGATGCAAATGAAAACTGCAGTCAATTTTGTGCAGTATTTTTTGCGTGATACAGAACTGACTAGACAGACAAAAAATTTAAAAATAATTATTTTTCTATTGCTCCTAGAAAAGACCACTCATGTTATTTATTTTTTATTCGATACCTCCTATATACAAACATCGGCCAGTTCGGATTTTAAGTACGTTTTTATACCACTGTGGTGACAAAGAAGGCAGTCACTGTAGCCGATGGACGCCTATAATATCAAGGGCATCACACGTGTTGTGAACCCTGTAAACACCTCTTTGTGCCCTTCTGAGAAAATCTTAACAAGTGGTTCATTTCACAGTAATATTCTAATGTGTAAGGATGAATTCCCTGTTAATGGCAAGCGATGCGACTGTGGAGTAGCAAAGTTAGATATTTTATAGTGTAAATAGTTGATTGTCGTTCCTGCAATATCAGTCCACCTTAGTCCAATAGGACTAAGTAGGATTAATGGATAGAGGAGAGATTTAATGATAAATGATAATTTGAGGTGTAAGTAACATCTTTGAACCAAAGCCAACCTCACCTGTACGTGGTGCACCCTGCTGACTGACAAACGAGGCTCTGGTGAAAAGAGAGGTAGGGCATAGAATTTTTTTTAAGCTGCCTCACAGGGGCAGTACCTCCACCTCAGAAAATACCACAGCCAAATAACAATCCCCTTAAGGGTTATTGTGTTCTTGCAAGTGAATGAGGTCACCAGAAAGAAAGAAAAGAAGGAGTATAGGCTGGCAATGGATCGGCGACCCCTAAGTATTGCTGATCTCTATGGGCAATGGTGATTGCATTCCATCAGGTGACCCACATGCTCATTTCTCCCCTCTCACATAAAAAAAAAAAAAAAAAATATGTTAGCTTTTTAACACTCCCACCAAAGTAAAGCTATGGTAGAACTTGCTTAACTTGTGGTTTCAATTCGACTGATCAGTAGCCATGATGCTATGAAGCTCCAGATGCATGCTAGATATTTCACATTTTTTTTAGTTTTAGACAAGTGTATAAGTAATAAAGTTTGTATATTTTGTAAACATTAAATTATACTTTAGTATAATTTAAAGTTTTATATATAATAACTATAATTTAGTATAATTTAATGTTTGTTTAAGTAATAAAGTTTGTAAATTATACTTTAGTACAATTTAATATTTACAAACTTCGTGAAGAACCACATAAACATTAAATTATATTTCAGTTACAAACTTCTTATTTATAATTGAAATGCAGCATCGATGTTTAGATAATACTCGAGTTGATTGGTCATGATTTGTTGTCAAAAAGGTCTCAATTAAAGACAGATCTCAGGTGTCAACAGTTACAGTCTAAAAAAAATAATTTTACTCAACTACACTTCACCTGTGAGACATGTATAAACTTACTATCAGATAATCAGGTTCATAAAGGTCACTTTTATTTCTTATGCATTGATAAAGCAGCTTTGATGTGGCTGGAATCCGGTTTGGATTTAGCTGAAATCATAATAATTTGATATTTGAAAACTTTATAAGAAGGGCTAAATAGCATCATCAAACTGGGATTGTGATAAAATAAATAGTCTTTTTTATATCACCAGGGTGCAAACAAATATATGATGTGCCTGATGGTTAGCAGTCATCTCAGCAAATGGCCATTTGTGACACAAGGGGCATTACTTATGCATTGCTGACCATGTAAAAGCCCCTTTAGGCATTTCTTGTAGAACCTCATACGTAGGTCTCCTGAGAACATCTTGGCAAGGAGTTTGTTTCTGATCCTGAGAGAGCTCTCAGGATCGGAAACAAACTCCCACCTCTCTCCAACACTCCCAAAGATAGAACCACACAGTACATGCACATTTTAGTTCCAATGAATAAGGATGAATTCCCAGATTATGCGAGCAGTGTGACAATAAAATGAGTCCATTATGCACAGGGCTCATAATCATCCATACACGGTAAAAACATAACTGGCGCACTATTATTAAACCATGGGGTATAATTTCACAAAGATTGATCCAACAAAATTGACGCCAGCCATCATCTATTCTAATAAAATGAGTCCATGAGCATCATATCAAGCACAGTGGAGTAGATTAGGCTAGACAGGCCTTGTATCAAAATTTGGTAGGGGCCCTTAACGCATCCTGACCCTTGCAGCCCAGCCCCCTTACCACCATCCCTTATTGCGATTCAATAATTGAATAGATTGCTTATTCATACCAATGAATAAGCGACTCTATTCCCTTTGAAATAGAGTCTCTTATTCATTGTATGAATAAGCATCTATTCAGTTATAGAATCGCAATAAGAGATGGTGGTAAGGGGGCAGGAGCCCCATATCATGGTAATGGCTAATATGGCAGTAGCTACGACCCTGGTCAAGCAATTTCTTTGAACGCAACCCACTGTACGCTCAGTAGAATATGCAAAGACAATCCTCGAGGCTTAATAGCCGAATACCATCTGTGAGATTGGAATGAAAAAGAACAAAGTTGCATGCGGGTGTATATCTATATATCTGCATCTGCTCTGCTCCCACCCAGATATGAAACTAGTACTCCATGTGAGATCATACTTGCGCTTTGTTAAGCTAAAGTTTTTGTTGCAGGCTGAAGTACTGCTGCGTTCTATTGAGTACACCAAGTTTTTTCGATGAAACATCTCAGTAAATAGGTGCATCTAGGATAGTTTATAAATATACAAGATATTCGGAGTTTTCACTTCTATACTTACAAATCTTACAAGCTTTAGGCCCAACATTTTCAATTTTACAAAATATACATTGCTAAAACAACACAACTAATAATGCTGTAAGTAAACTATAGTCCAAATATTATTTTCGACTTAAATTTACAGATTTTGATGTTATTTACGGCAATGACTCAAAATAGGTACGATCCAGACCAATTATTTATTCCCAAAATTATACTTTCACTACCAAGTTGAAGAAGATAAATAGATGCAAGCAATGGTATGAAAATTGGATGCAATGCAATAACTTCACTTTATAGGTTAAGTTGAACAGATGATCAATCAATCAAAGGTTGACTTACGTCATTGTCAGTGATTCTTTTTTTTTTCGTAATTTTTAGGGCGACATCTCCAGTCCATAGAGCCAAAATTATAGTTTTTTTAAATCCCGGTTTTACGGCTCTGGACTACCTACAAAAATTTTGAGCCTGCTGCAGGTTATTGGATAACGACACTTTCAGTGAACAACGAAATTTAGTTGTACACCGAACTTCGATGTCAACCGAGAATCTTACTCGGTAACTATCAGCTTACGATGGTAATATTATGGTTACTGCACGGTGTCATGTAGAGTAGGGCGGTACAAGGCACGGCCCGCGGGCCGCATGCAACCCTTGGTATAATCTTTGAGGTTTAATTTGTGCGGCCCGTGACGTGTTTTTCATTTACCGGTCTATAAACAGTTTTTTACTGCTACAGGTTTTTTACAACAAATCTGACTGAAAATTATATATTTTTAGAAAAGTTAAAATTTTATAACTAACTATGTAGGTAGTTACAATTTAAGCTTAAACTTTCAAAGTAGGTAGCAAAAATGTCAAGTAGGTATTTGTTTCTGCGGCCCGCTAATCTAGATTCTATCTATCTTTTTCTTAGATTTTTTTTTATTTTTGATTCTGATGTAGAGTATAATTACATTCTTTGGCCGTGTGAACTGTCTGTAACAAATTATTTGGGTGGGTTTACTTTGAAATAACAATGCGACGCAAGTACGTATATCGTACAATCTATCATAGTTCCTTTCCTGATGAACGTTATTCTTTTTCTTGTGTGAATACAATGGAAAATGGAAACTATCAATATCCAGACTTATCTTAATTTGTCCATAGTTTTTCTGTCTCCATTGGCTAGCCTTTTTTTGCACATGATATGAAAATCAAAATGTCAAAAATATTGTTTATGCTTAGATATTGCTCTTTGGTTGGTCGTTGCATTTTGGTCGCATTGCATCAAGGTATTGCAAAAATGGATACAACAGTGTAAATTATAAAATTTCGTGTTCTCTTACTAATTTAATATTTGTGATTGCATAGTAAATGGTGATTTGTTACATTTCACGGCCTCTAGAAGGGTTTCACATAAGTCATGGCGTCGACAGGCAGCACACCTTTTCCTAAATGGCAACTGGCCATACTTCTTGGTGCACCTTTAGCTATCGGCTTAGGTTACCTTTATCTGAGGAACAGATTAGATGATCCCGAAAGTAAAAAAGTTGCAGAACTCAAAGCTAAGACGACGATATCATTAGATAACGAGGATAATAACACCAAGGTCTCTGAAAGTGCTATCGACCGCGCGATGAAGTTAAAAGGTGCCGGAAATCGTGCTTTCCATGCCGGGGAGTATGATAAGGCTATATCGTTGTACAATGAAGCGATCGAAGCGTGCCCCCCTGACCGGCCAGTTGATCTCGCCACTTTTTATCAAAACCGCTCCGCGTGCTACGAAAAACGCGAGATGTGGGAACAAGTGAAAGAAGACTGCACATTCGCTCTTAAACTGAATGAGAAATATGTAAAAGCGTTTTTAAGGAGATCCCGTGCGGCCGAGAAGAGCGCCGACCTGGTTTTAGCTTTAGAAGATGTCACATCTGCTTGTATCTTAGAAAGGTTCCAAGTACAAAGTTCTCTGGTGAATGCCGACCGCATTCTTAAAGCGCTGGGCAGACAACATGCTCGAGAAGCTCTAGCTAAACGTCGCCCTGTAATGCCTTCAAAGCATTTTATCAAGACATACTTTTCTGCTTTTTCAGAAGATCCAATTTCCAAAATCCAGTTAGATGACAAAGCCACTGATGGTTTTGCAAAGGCACAAAATGCTCTTAATGCTCAGGATTATGATGTTATTGTAGATGCTTGCACAGAAGAATTAAAATCAAATGGCAAATATAAAAATGAAGCTTTACTCTTGCGAGCAACTTTCTACTTATTACTCGGTAGACATGATGAAGCACAGGCTGACCTTGGGACTGTTATAGAAAGCGATGCTCCTACAAAAGTTAAAGTGAACGCCCTGATCAAGCGTGCCTCATTATACACACAATTAGAGAACACCGATCGTTGCCTGGAAGACTTTGCTCGTGCTGCGAAGTTAGACCCCAATAATTCTGATATTTATCATCACCGTGGTCAAGTCTATTTATTGCTAGAACGTATGGATGAAGCAACAGCCGAATTTGCTAAAGCTGTAGACCTCAACCCAGATTTCTCCATCGCTTTTATCCAAAAATGTTATGCAGATTACCGACATGCCCAGATAAATAAAAATGTTGGAGGATTAGCTCAGGTGAGAGCTGACTTTGAACGTGCATTGGAAAGGTTTCCGAGGTGTGCTGAAGCATATATTCTTTTTGCTCAAGTTTTATCAGATCAACAAGAATGGGGACGGGCAGAGGCATTGTTTGATTCTGCTTTGTCAGTGGATCCTAACAACGCCACATTATATGTCCACAAAGGGCTTGTACAGCTGCAAAAAAGCACTGACTTTGACAAAGCAGTGAAATTGATCAACAAGGCAATAGAAATGGATGATAAGTGCGACTTTGCTTATGAAACTCTTGGCACCATTGAAGTACAGAGGTGAGATTTCTTTTTATTTATCACTAATTGTTTCGTTGCAGCTTAACTCATATAGCCTGGTCATAGAGAAAACCTCCTTGTCATTTTGGACTAATTTTGTGCTTGTGCTAATTGAGCTAAGACACTGTCATGTTCCTTCAGAAAATGAAATTAAAAAAAAATGTACATACAAGGTTTTAACTCTACAACAGCAATGGTGTCTATATTTGAAATAGATAAGTTATTTTCATTACCTTAAATTTTTTTTTTAATATAAAAGGAGGCAAATGAGCATGTGGATTACCTGATGGATAGCAATCACCACCTCCCATGGAGATCAGACCCAGACAGATCATCGGCGACTCCTTGATGTTGATCAAGGGGTCGCCGATCGGTTGCTAGCCTGTACTCCTTCCTTTATTTCTTTCTGGTGACCTCACACACTCACAGAAACACAGCAACCCTAAAAGGAATTGTTATTTGGCTGGCAGTATTCTGTGACATGGAGGTGGTGCTTCCCCAGTCGGGCAGCCTAAAAAATATGCTATGCCCTACCTCTCTTTTCGTCAGAGCCTCATTTGGTTTTGGTTCAAAGAAGTTGATGAACCACTTACACCAACTTTACAATTTTAAAGTTAATTTGGGTCACCAATATGATTTTCAAAGTTGCATGCGCAGCGCTAAATGAAATATATGTGCGCAATGGATTATTAACATTATTTTGGAAAATGTTTTTTAAACCATACTCACAAGATAAGTTTATGTAACTTTTAAGAATGTCTTAGGATAGATAATTAGTACTACAGATATGGGACAGATAACTGGCCATCACTGCCTTACTAAAGGTTGTTCACTCTTGGCGCTTGTAGCAAATAAACAATAGTACCGCATAAACTGTATGTAACTACAGTGATGTCATTGGGTCTGCATAGAAAAAAGGTCTGATATAATAGCAATGATCTCTGATACTGTGTACCAATTTCAATTTTACATTCAATTTGTACATGTTCTGTTATAGTCATATCTTCCAACTTAAATAAAGCTTACAGCCAATGCACCTTTATGTAAGTAAAGTTGGAATAAATACATCTTTATTTCTTAAACTATTCCATTGTTTTTGCAATTGGTTAAGTATCAAAATCTTTAGATAACTGAAAACAAATTTAGACATAGTATTAACTTATAGTCAGGGTTAAAGCATTTTTAAACACATTTTACCAATCTTAATTTGAAGCTTGTGGTCCAAAAATAAAGATTATTATTACTTAACCAGAAAAGATTAATAAAATAGATTGTATACTATGTAGCCATGTCTGGTAATATCTTGTTATTATTGCAGTAAAAATAATGATTATGCACTGCCACAAACAGATAACTGCTAATAGATACCATTGTGTTGAATATCTTGTACTGTTTTAATCTAACCAAACCAAACCAGGCGGTATGGGAAGTAACATGTACAAAAAAAAGTATTCCTCATGTCATTTGGCTATTCCAAGGACATTTCTGTAATAAAGTTTAACAACCCTTTGTTTACAGTAGTATACAGCATAAACTTGAACGATCAAACATCATGCTTGTAAAATTTATTGATCTAATGTCTGATTTACACTTAATACACTAATCTCAGTCCAAAGTTACATAATAAGAATCTTCAGTGACTGTGGTGACCATAGGCTGCTGAATATGCTGGTATGATATCTGTTGAAGCTGATTGACTACAAAGAAACTGTCCTATTTTTTAATATAAAAGTACCATTTAATATACAACTTTCCTAAGTATCAAAACATTCTGAAGAATAATTTAATGCTGTTATCAATATTTTGCAATAAAACAATATGCCATGAAACTAAGCAATCCTCAAATGTTGTTGAACATGATTGCTTATTAATGTGAAGCTTAAAACCAACATTTTATTCAGTGATTAAGTATTGCAATTTGTTTAAATTAATATATCAATTACAATAAATTACATATTATAGAAAACTTAATTAAGTTACAAAACTAAAATTATTTATAAATATCTTAAAATTAAATTTATAATAAAATTAATACAACTACATTAAAAATTAATATATTGGTTGCTCTTTTTAGCAAATAATGAAGTATGGAGAAATTATACTAACTTCATATTGTACCTTGTACTCTACTGCTGCAACTTCATATGCACATATCTAGTGAATTTCTTGGAACAGTGAATTAGGCTGTGCATTGATCTATGTTTCATAGTAAATAAAACTATGCTTAATAACTGTCTCTGTTCTGAGAAAAACTATGCTTAATAACTGAATTTCACCCTAATTTTAATCCTGCACCCTGGCCTTTTTTTATGAAGTTTTGAAAATGTGAATTTCAATACTATTGCCTTATGGTACATTTGAATAGAAAATGGCCTGTGACCGGAATTTTTCGACCCAGTAATTGCATCAGCGAGTTTATGTCTACATGCTACTTTTCCAGTCAACCCTATAGGAAATTACACTACTTATATTTTAATTCCCATTATTGTAGACTTCTAACAATCTGTTGAAATATAGTAATGCAGATCCTATTGAGATGAGCTGATTCAGGTTTATTTCCTGCTAACTTATTTATTGTAATATTGTAATATGTGAGATAATTGCTTGCCAATAATGAGTGAAGGCAATATAACAAAAAAATGTTTTATTTATAATGGTTAGAGATATTCAATACATATTATAAACTGTTACAGATTGGATCTTGTAATGTGGCGAAGAGCCAAAATGTAATTAGGACAAGTAGTAGAAAAGTTACACAGATTACAATTACTTGCAACTATATACCTGTTAGTCTAATATCAATTCAATGAAAATTTAAACTATAACTCGTCATGTGACGTGTCAGTTATCTACTATATTTTCTTATCTTATTATCATGGCACTGGATCAGTTGAAACTTACGTAATTTTGTGTTCTGATCATTCTGTTTTAAAAATAAAATTTAAAAACATAATAAATGGATTTGCATATATTCGCCTTATTTCTTGGAAATTGAAAGGAATTTGCCGTTATATATAGTATACTAGCACCGCCGTCGAAAAAAATAACAGCTCGTAAATGAAGTAGCAGTCAATTGTTCTAATAAAGCTCATATGAAAACAAGTATTTTTAAAATAGTTGATCACTTGTTAAAACAGTTGGCGCCTATTGAAATGTCCTACTTGATTAAACCCACGCGGGATAGAGGGCGTGTGCCGTTTCGCGAAGCGAATGCTATCAATTTGCTTGGTATTTTTCGCGCGAATTGGTTGCGGTGTGGCGTTCTTTTTTTCTTTGTGGCGGTGGCGTGGGGAAATTGGGAAATTCGCACGCACTTTAGGACGAAGCCACCGCTTCGCATTGACATGCTTTTCATATGACCTATAAGTTCGCCATGACCATGTCTGTTTTGTTTTGCTTATATCTGAAATATTTTATTTACTTAAAACATAGAATAGAATAGAATTTATTTGCGTTAAAAGTGGTACATAATGGTGTAATTATTTATAATCCTTAGAATCACACTTTCAGTATTTTCATACATGCAGATGTTTATTTTACATAAAATTTCGTTAATATTATAAAATATGTCGAGAAAAAAAAAATTAAAACAATTAATATCAATGTCAACAATAAAATTAAATAAATATATATATATATACATTTCAACCATTTTACATGAGAATGTCATAAAAAATATTAATATGTATAAAAACCTCTTAAGAGTGGCTGTTAAATATTCCGAGACCGCAACATTTTTCCATCAGTAATTGCGAGAGTCTACTTTTAAATACATTTAATCGCAGTTCTTTAATAAAATTCGGCAATTTATTATAAATCCGGATAGCCATAGGATAACAACTATCGCTGTACATAATACTACTTTGTGTACTTCAGTTCTAGTTTTTCGTTTCTTTTCCCTGACCATATTTGTTTTCTTTTTATTTCAGGGGCAACTTGAAGCGATCATTAGAATTGTTTGAAAAGGCTATCGCACTAGCAAAGACGGAACTTGAAATGACCCACCTGTTCTCGCTTAAAGACGCAGCCGCAGCTCAACTGAAGGTATCAGAGCGTTGGGGTCTGGACTGGACCGTTAGCTAGGTATCCGCCGCCCAGCAAGTCATCAGCACAACGGGATTACTGTTTAGCATATACCGAAGTACGTCCAGGCTAGCAAGATTGACACGATTGTTATGTTATTGCACATTTCCTCCATATTTATTGAATGTGTCATCAACAATCTAATCAAATCATACTAGAAAATTGAAATACCAGAGTCTTTTTCTTGTATGTGTGAGTTATTTATTTGCTGAACTTTATTCTCGTTGTGTAGTTACTGCCGCCGCCAACTTTGCTTATTATGGTCTTATGTTAAAATCACCATGCCGCTTATTTTGTAGAATGAGTGGGCCATGTAACACATATTGATCATGTTGTAAAATATAAGCTTTTGTCCACGCATTTTTATACTAATAAATGTGTGTACAAATGCAATTTATTTATAAATTCTTCAAATTAACGTGAATTTGTAAATGTGGATTTTCATGCATCGAGTATAAAAGAATGGTCAGGTATGTGCTATTAACCTGCAGTTTGTATTAATTGTGATTATTTGTAAATTCTGCATGGATGTGAGGGTCGATGCAAACATGCTACTTTTCGTATCGACAATTTAACTGCTTTTCGGAAGCTAGATGCAGCGACCAAACGCATCGCACCGTTCACGTGAAATTGAGTTCCTAATCACAGCGACAATCGCTGCACCCCGCACATGATTGAATACCGGTCGTTGGTAGGTACTTTTTAAACGCTCGATGTGAACATTATCGGAAAACAACAAGTCGCCGAAACGCGATGCAGCGTCGATACAGTTGCTAAAATACGCGTTTCCGATACCGCGACCAAAAGCAGCAAGTCGCTAAAACGCGTGGCAGCGTCGATGCAATCACAAAGACGCTAATCGCCGATGCTAAAAGTAGCTTGTATGCTTGAGCCCTAAATGGATAATCGCTATTTTGTGTTCGTAGAACACAAGTCGTGTATAGAATGTACTTCATATTGAAGTATTGTTTGATTGAACATCCATTCGGTTTATTGGTTGAGAAAGTTAATATCTGATGCATCTATTTTATAGTTTGTTGTTTAATTCAAAATAAATTGTAATATTTTGGAATATTTTAAATTGCAAAACAACACAAAAAAAAAATTGGATTTTGGAATAGGCTATGGTTGGTTTCTGCATGAAATGGAAATAATTGAATACAATGTGTTATGTGGTACAAGTTACATTTTACCTAATTACCTATTATTTTGTGCTATATAGTTTTTATTTGTGATTACATTCTACAATATATTCATGAGTAGAGGTTTTGTGATTATTATTAATTTGCCATTTGTTTTATTGCATTTATGAGAGATGTAATTTTATGAAATTTTAGTAAAACCGCCTCTTTATCTTGCCTTGTAGCACTTCGTTTAGATATTCAAAGACAAAAATGGTATATCAATTTTAAAAAAGGACCTAATCTAGTCCAATTCAGTACATCATCGTCAAGTTGCGCACGTCTTTACATCCATTCGTGCAATTTAGCTGTTTACGTATTTCGTGTGCGGTACACGTTGCTGGGCATCGCGGTCGGACGCGGTTTAACGTACTAACTAGACTAGATTGTATAGTTAAGATGAATATTTTAAATCATAATCTTGGATGTAGTTATTCAATGGCCATGATAATCACTGCAATTTATAATTAAAGCATTGCTGATTTCGTGTCTACATGTATCTGATAGTGATACGTGTGGTTTCTCGATGTTGGTTTGTATATAATGTACACTTGCTTATAAAATTAAGTGTAGTCACTGAACAGTAAATTGTTATTGTAATTGTTTATCTTTATGTTATCCGGGCATTACTACTAATGTTAACAATATTATTACGGTGTTGCCACTCTTGTTTGTGTCCACAAATCTACATTATTATACAAAATTCGAACTGTTTATTATACTTAGTCATTACCTACGTCATAATATTAAAATTACTTGGGTGTTAATAGCATAGTACAATGACTACGCCTCGATGAAGGCGGCGGCGCTGCGAGCATGGCGGGAGCGCTGGGGCGCATTCAAATCATTGTATTATAAAATTTTAGAAAATCAAACGGATATCCATATTGAAAATTTTCGGTACTTAAAATATGTTAATGCAGGTGTTCTGAATGCGCCCAATATTTTTATTATATATATTGTGAAATTAGAATATAGCTCGCGAAGATGGTTCTACAAGAGTTGTTACCTCACCGATAGTGAATAGATATCAATTTATGGAAACTTCGAAATACATTATTGAAAACAAGGCATCGTTTCATTTACGTCATGTAATTCCTAAATACAAAGAAACAAATTGCTGTACCTGTACCACAGAATAAGTTTGTAGATGGAGGGCCAGCGAAATCGCCGAACTCAATATTATCGGAGAAATTAAAGCCCAACGTCTCCGCTGGCAATTACGCGATGTGTTGGCTAATATCACGTAATTTATTTGTAACGTTGGTTCCAATAGTCACTGTTGAAACCGAGTCTCCATGGACTGAATTAGAATAATAAATATTTCATTAATCTTCGTTCAAGTATTTAATTTATCGCTGTGATTTAAGAGTACAGCAATATTCGCAAATACTAGTCATTGCTAGTCTTAAATAAATATAATTGAGGAAATTCCTTTTTTTTTTAACAAAATAAATCCAACGCTTTTACACCCAAAATGGGTCGGTCGAGGAAAATCTTACAACATCTCACCAAGGACGGAAGGGGGCTCTAAATGCCTCACGTAATTAATAGACGCCCCAAATGAAGAGTATTATTTTATTGTGATTTTATAGTACTCTTTGACAGTAAGAGTTCTCCACCGGATTTGTGGGCATACCGGTGTGATAAAGAGTTCTTTCTCACTTAGAACACAAAATTTTCGCAATATAAATGTTATTTTATGAAAAAAAATTACTGTTTACATTTTTTATTCATAATTATCATTATTTACCATGATTTTATTTACGTGTATGTATATCATCTCGTCCTCTCCAACCCGTCTGGCCAGCGCGGGGAATGTAGGCCAAATCCTCCTTCCGTGTAGGACGGACGAGAGAGGGTCGTGCTCCTATAGTGGCGACTAAAATGGACCTGATGATTGATGATGATGATGATGATATCATCTCGTAGATTTATTTATGTACTTACATGTATCTACGAGTACATACCAACATAAATATAAATACAATCATGACTGAAGCAAAATTTTGTTAATTTTCGTCCGAACAGCACAATAGCAGATCTAATTTGTTAACTTATTAGATATAATTATATATATAGGTACATTTATCTACACATAATTCACACGCATACTGCGCATCGTAATACGTGCAGTAGTAGGGGGTAAGTGGCAGTCATCTTTAGAGCCAAAGCCAACCTCAACTACGAAGTATATGGAGACCACCAAATTAGTGGACCAAACTTCGAGAAACGAGTGTAAACGTATGTCATCATCTCAGTACGGTATCAAGTTGGCTGCGATTCGTAGATGTCTGATATCTCGTTGTTTTTAATATATTTCGTTCAGGTAGCCAACGCATTGCTGTGTTACAATGGAACGTTCACACACAGGACTCACGACGTCGATCCGTTGCAATCCGGAGGACAGCACGTGGGCATCTTTAGGAAAGCAGGATGCAGGTTGCGGTGTTCTTTAACTATACCTTGTGCAGGTAAATTTACTAATATTATTGTGAAAGCTTGGGAGTATGGATGTTAGTCGATTCTTTTGCGGGTAAACGTCGGAAAGGCATTCTTAGAATATAATCTGGATTGACTGAATTTGGTATAAAAAGTTCGATGCTCAGTAGAACATCAGCGACAACATTGTCACAGGCGCTGAGATCGTCTAACGAATTTCACACCCAAAGGGTAGGAAGCCAGGAAACTACGCAGCCTATTCCAATCTGCTGACCTAAAATGACACATAAGTACGACGTGTGCCGGCTGTGTGCGGTCGCCTTTAGCATGTGAATAGCACAATACCTTTTATGAGGCAATAGTCGGAAGACCCAAGAGGGACGCCAACAGACATACGATAATTTTCAGTGTGGGAGGTCAGGCGAAGATCCAAAAGGGACGCCACGTGCTCCGACACATCCAGCACCCGCGTGGTCGTGGAAACTAGCTTTCTCTCTATGTCTCTGTGGTGAGCAGTAAGCACGTCAATGTAACTCGGAGCGTGTAAAAGAGGTGTAACACGACCAAAGAGTAATAATATTTATCCATTTATCATAGAAAATGTCATTTGTACTTTAAGACCTTTGAATGAAGTTTATGACGGATTTTCTTTTGTGTAACATGACAGAACAGGACAGAAACTTTTGACATGATCAAAGATTTTACATTTTCACATGCTGTGTTCATATAATCGATCATTAATACTAGTAGTAGCTGGTCTAAGGTTCATATGTATAAATACAGTTGAATCATAAAATCGCAGCTATATCTAGTTTTCTAGCAAAGCAGCAAACACTAAGAATCACCTGTCAATGTTATCGATAAAATATGATGAGGATTTACTGGTTGTTACTAGTTTCCATATATTATATAAATTCAGCGGTAGGCCTTCTGTGTTATAATTGCTCTGCAACCCACCGGAACTGGACAGGGTGCGAAGCGAACTTTGCAATAACAAATCTTGCTTTCAACGACAGCAGAGTTTTCCTGGTTAACTGTACAGAAGGTAATGTCTTTAACGGGCCAGTTTTTAAACTACTAAGGCAACAAACAAGAGTACAGCCCGCCTGATGAAAAGTAGGTAGGTACCTATTCGTGCAACATCAGAGGCAGCAGCCGCGCGTTGTCGAACCTGTATTTATACCTCTTACACGCTTTTTAAAGAACTACATGCGATATAGGTACTCATAAAAAAACACCCATTCTGCAACTCGATACTGCGCGAGAGGAATCCTGTGGTGCCATGTAAAACGCGTGGGTTATTATGGGTCACTCATAAAATCGCACCTCACCTGCCTAAGTATATACCTTTGGGAATTGTTGTGTACTTGAGAATCAGTGAGTCACCAGCGTGCAGTGATGCTATGTTTATATTCCTTGCTACGTGTTATTTAAAGTGTCCTTTTGCCGCTCTTGGTTGGTACTCGAAGTAATATAAACAAGAAATTATTAACCGAAACAAAAAATCCAACTAACGCGTGAATGTTGCCTGTGACTCCACAGGCATCATTCACGCGATGCCAAACAAACCTATAACAATCCCTTTACGCCTTTCTCACTCACATGTGTTTGTCCACTTCGTTTAGTCTACTACGTCCTTGTTATCGATGACAGATAGTAGTTTCACTGGTTTCACATAAATTCAATTGTGACTAAGTAAACGCCTAAAGACATATAAACAGCAATGTTAAGTTACAGCGATATCTCGGTATATCTGCAAGGGTTGATGTTGTTTGGGTGTACCCGTAGCCCAGCAGTGGGATGAATCACTGCTAGGTTACGTGTCTCCCCTCAATCGAAGTGGTTTAGAGTATACTCCACCACGCTGCTCAACTGCGGGATGTTGGAAGCCAGTATTTTCAAGCCGCCTAAAGTCCACTGACTTGGCTTAACGCCTGTCATCTATAATGACAACAGCCGGGACCCTCATAACTAAGCTCTCGCTTAACTTGCCCTCCCGGCTGGAGAAAAACCTCCACTTTACAAAATACTGCATCCAAATAACAATTGCCTCGAGGGTTTTGAATTCCTGCGAGTGAGTGAAGTCGTCAGGAAGGAAAGAGTTGTTGCGTTGGCAGCGGGGGTAGCGCGATCGATATTTTATGTTGCAAGAGCTTATAGGGCTACTGTTACAGCTTCAGGCGCGAGCCGTATGCTTGTTCGTGACTCGACTTAGTATAAAAACAGTTCTATTGTTACAACCAGCTATAACTGTCAAATAGCAGTACTAGGTCACATTAGTTTATGAGTCCCTGATGGATTGAAGTGTTCCTGGGTGTGGTATTATATACATATAAGTTGTGTGTATCCGTATATCATTTATTTTCCGGTGTATTTTAGTGATGACACTAATATTAATTGTGTTTTGTTATTTGTTCTTTAGAAAACGCAATGTGTTTTGTTCGATCGTGGGCTGCGCGCGCACAGCACTCGTGGATGGTGCAGCGCGGTTGCTATGACGCCACGAGCGATGATCCATTGCCCAGATCTATGACAATACCTACCCGATCTATGACATGCAGAATTGAAAGGTTCATACTTTCATACTTTTTCAATGGAATTATACCGCTCCTTCTTCTCAGTCGGACACTCTTGGCAGAGTGGTCGTGTCACTTCGAATGGCGACTCCTGTTATATTTCTCCATTTGCTTCTGTTGGAGGCATTGCGGGAGAGGGAAGGAGAGGGGAGAGCATTCGGACATGAAGGATTTTGTGAGAAACTTAATTAAATCTCCCCATCTGTTTGGAGAGGGGTCTGTTGTCTTCCACTTCCACCTTGCCTTATACGGCTTAGATATACTTAAATTGGCGAGTGATCACTTCAGAGGTAGCCAGAGTTTTGGGGTGTATGTGGTTCATCAACATCTTTGAACCAAAGCCATCTTCACCTGCACGCGGTGCACCCTGCTGACTGACAAACGAAGCTCTGGCGAAAAGAGAGGTAGGGAGCGTAATTGCAAGCTACCCGACTGGGGAATGTACCTCCACCTCACAGAATACCGCAGCCAAATAACAATTCCCTTGAGGGTTGTTGTGTTCCTGCGAGTGAGTGAGGTCACCAGAAAGGAAGGAGATGCTGCATTGGCAGCGGGGGTGGCGGCGCGCGAGCAATATTTTATGTTGCCAGCGTTAATATGGCTACGGTAACCGCTTCATAACAGGCGGGCCGTATGCTTGTCTGCCACCCGACGTAGTATAAAAAAAAAAAAAAAAAAAAAAAAGCCACTCTAAACTGTACCTAAGTTCTCAGGAAAATATTTTTCTTTTTCATTCAATTAAATTTTTCTTATTAGGGTTTTACTAAATTTTTAATTTATAT
This sequence comes from Hypsopygia costalis, assembly GCA_937001555.2. Classification (NCBI taxonomy): domain Eukaryota; kingdom Metazoa; phylum Arthropoda; class Insecta; order Lepidoptera; family Pyralidae; genus Hypsopygia; species Hypsopygia costalis. The sequence goes on along the minus strand of OW443338.2, from coordinate 19,758,724 downwards.
TTGTTACAGGCTGGCTAACGCTGAATATAAAGTCTGTTTCTGCCAAGCAGACTGGTGCAACTGTGGTTCCCTCGAACATTACAAAGGATTTATTGTATTCAGTTTAATCAGTTTTCTCAGACTTATATTACAATAAATCAAGATAATGTTCCTTCCGTAACAGATGAGTCAGGTGATTGGAACTAGACTACGTCATGTTGTATTTTAGTAAAATGTTAAATTTTGTCAATCAAGCTCGTGGCGTAACCTTGGTTATGTGGGAAGAGAATACCTTGTTTCATTGCACCTTACTCAGACTAACCACAAATGACAGATGTTAGCTGTTTCCCTTTAACAATGTAGAATTTCGCTGAAGTGTTAGACCCTCATCATTGATGATTCCTTATAAGATACTATGGATCGCAATAAATGTAACTTTATCGGTTTATAAGCAGCTTTCACTTTATCTAAGTTGCCTGCGTTTATTTCTACGAAAAGGATGGTAAGAAGCGTGTGTGTCAGTGGGTCGTGTCCGTTGGCTCGCGCACCGCTTTTTGTGCACGTAACTCATGTAGGTACACTACATAATAAGAAAAATAGAAAATTTTCCGACACCATAATATCTGGCTACTTTACCAGGAATACTTTCCATACCGACCCATTTCTGTTCAGTTCAAAATGTCAACACATTAGAAAAAATAAACAACTAACGTAAAAGGTGCGAGTATATTATGGATTCAAGTAGTACACAATATTTATAATAAATATTTTTTTTAATTAAGTACACATTTTTAATATAGCCTGATAAATACACAACAGGTAGGTACATAATTATTAAGTTGTATTTTAGCGTAACAGATATTTATATATTATTTATGTACACATTTTGTATTGCTTAATGTATCATGTTAGTGGCGAAAAGATAAATTCCAGTTCGACGAAACGAAAATTGTACTATTTTTTTTTTGTTTTTGGTAATTTACTAATATAAATTATATTATTCTCATATATTGCCTATCATAAAAATGACTAATTTTGAATCGCTGCTTTTTACCTATACTTATTTGTAATGTAAATGTTTACCTTCTGTAGTAACATTTACTTGCATGCATATAAATAATTCGTGAATTCAGTACTGCCAAACTGCATACGTGGCAGAACTGACGGGCTTTGGGGAGAAAAGTTCTGCAATGTTTGGAGAGAAAGAAAAGTTATGAAATGGCGACCACGAACCCCAACTAGATGAATAGATGACCTGGTAAGGATCGTAGCGAAATAATAGATGCAAGCGGCGGCAGGATCCGTCAATGTGGAAATCTAAGAAGGAAAATATGCTCAAAAATGGACGTCAGTTAGTTGAGACGAAGTTGACGAGGAATTTATATCCAACGAACGTGATTTACTGAAATTGAGTCAATCGATCAGCATCACCCAATTTCTGAAAAATGTGAGATGCTTCCTTCTCATTTCAACGCCATGGAAGTACCTAAGTATTCCATATCTTTTGTATGTATATGTACTTGTGTAGGTAACTACAAACTGTTCCACTCCAGCCAATAAAGGCATTTCCTATTTGAGCTAAATAAATTAATACAACTGAGTATTTACAATATAAATGCAATGATTTCCATTTCACATTTGTTTCATCTTTCTTCGTCATCTTCATCATCTTCGTCTTCATCCTCCAGGTCGTCTACTACGCTTGCTGCATCGCTAGTGACTGCTTTCGCTATCAGTCCAGTGATGCCTGTATCATTTCGCTTTCCCTCCAAAAATTTAAATACATATTCCTCGATAGTATCCTCGTCAAAAGGCACCAGATCTTCAAGTTCAATTTGTCGTTTACTCCGTTTTTCCTGTATTTTTTTAGATGTGTAAGCATTTTCATCACTATCAACTATACCTTTTCTGTATATCTCCAGAGGTACTCCGCTTCCATCGCTAACGTCGTATTTTATGCCAATATCCGCTTCTTGTATTTCAATTGATCCAAGACCATTGTCAACTAATGCTTTTAAATTAGAATATGATTTACTTTTTCTGTTCTCAGATTTCTCACGTTTTTTCTGTTCTTTAATAGGGTGTAGGTGTTTGACTTCAGTAGTTTCATTAGGCTTTGAAATTTCATTAATAGTCGTATCATTGACGTCATTAAACTGGGGTTTGGAACTGTAAGTTTTCACTTTTGAATGACCCTGAATAATCAAATACATAGGAATAGTTGGTGTTTCTGTAGCAGATTTAATGTTTTCAGTTGCATCGTTTAGAGATACTGTCGGCATTGGAGACGTAAAGCGCATGTGTAAGTATGGGTCGTGTGTATGCGTGCTAGGTTGTTTTAGCGAGCTAGAAATGTGAAGACTCATTTGGTTTGGTAGAGATACTGTTGTACTATCTGAAAATTTATCTGGCGGTGGAGGTTGCATAGTTTGCATCGTTTCAATTTGACTAATATCTTCGGTATTCTGTTCTTTATAAATTTGTACATTTTCAGAAGCGTGTGCGTATAGATTGTCTTCAGGTCTCTCGGGTCCGTTTACTAGTGGCATCGTCATCATAGGACCCAACATATCCAATACTCCTTTTTCTGAGTTAGAGCTCACTGTTGTACTAGGGGTTGGCTCAAATTGATAAGTTGTTAGTCTTTCAGTTGTGGTGTCTTCATAGTAATCTTGAGTATCTTTACTACTTTCCGTTGTAGTCTTATCATTAAAACGGATTGGTCTTGTGACATTATTTATTATTGGATGAGTGACTGCTGCAGTCGGCGGAGCTGTCGGGACAAACGTGGGTAATAATAATGGGCTGATTGTTACTTCGGGCGGAGGTGGAGCCTCTGATAACATTGGCTTATAGAATAAATATGGATGGTCACTTAACTTTAGATTTTCAGTAGATATCAAATTTTGAGTTTCATTAGCAGTGCTTACATCATCGATAGGAGTTGTAGGTCCCCATCCTGCATAATCGTTACTCACGGCGATTGGAAGCTGGTTTGTTTTATTGTAATCGAGAATCCAATTATTTAAGTTTGTCGTGGAAGACTGATATATTAAGTTTGATTCTTGTAAATCATATGCTACTGTAATATGTTCTGGAATAGTTGTAGCGCTTGTTGCTTCAGCTGGATATAATGTCTGTTTCGTCAATTTTGTTTGCGTAGAGTGTATATTGTCTTTAAATATAGGATATTGTGACGGAAGACCTCGCGGTGGTGGTGGTGGTGGAACTAGTATAGTCATGGGGAAAGGTTCGGTTAGTTTATACATATTATCTTCATATTTTGGAGTTGGCGGCGGGCGGTGATGTCTCCGAGGTACCATGGGTTGCTGGCGGGAGCCGATGCTTGGTCGTCGGGAAGAAACGCCAAGCATGAGTACTTCTGACTTTCTTTCCGGGTAGTGTTCACGTTCTAGGCGCGTATCGTCAGCCCAATAGTGGACGCGATCGAGTAAAGGAGGTTCGTAATCGTATGTAGGGTCGTTGCGCAAAGGGTCACCGCGTCCAGTTAATGGTTTCCACTGGTCAAAATCCATACGGGGAGAGAATATTGATGCTATACTGCTCAAATTCCTTTTTTCGGATTCGTCTGAAAAAGATGAAAATATAATTATTAAAAGAGGTTAAGAAGTTTCTAAGTATATAAAATACTAGCAACCCTGACCGGCTTCGCCCGCAGTACAATTAGTTTATTTTAATGTTTTTTCTTTTTTCAAAATTACGAACCCGTCAAAAATAATCACCCAGATCGATTGATCTGTTCTCAAGTGAAGCCCTGTCAAACATTACGTGTCCTAGCCCGCATAGAGTCCATAATTTCAAGTTTTATGAAGAAATTCACTGAGAAATCCTAAATATTTCTAAATAGCTTAGAATTACCTTCTCAAAGAAAATTGAGAAAGGAATTTGTAGTAAACGACATTCAAGGAATTTGTAGAAAACGACATATTCAATGCAATGTTATGTTGTGTTGTTATGTTGTAATTATTATTCAGCCAAATCTGATAATACTTTTTTTATTATTTATTTATAAGGCCTGAGGAGAGATTCCACTTTGGAGTTCAACTGAAGAAAATTAAATTCTATACAAAATCCTTTCTCACGACTTTTCTTTTGGCGAATTAGTTCAGCCGGTATGTGTCTTGGAAAATGACCTTACGAACAAATGTTTATTTTTGAAAAAATACTCATCTTTGATTACTGTCTCCGCAACTAATGAACCTAGAGTATTCTTCATTAAAGCAGTTTTTTCGAAAAACCTGAAATAACTTTATTCACTTTTGACAAAAAATTGCGCATCTTTGAAGAGCTGTATCTCCGCAACCCAGTAACCTAGAGTGCTCGAGAGTCTTAGCTTCGAAATGGTAAACAAGAATGTGCATTTAAAATCTTTTTTAGGGTTCCGAACCTCAAAAGGAAAAACGGAACCCTTATAAGATCACTTTGTTGTCCGTCTGTCTGTCTGTCTGTCTGTCTGTCTGTCTGTCTGTCTGTCTGTCTGTCTGTCTGTCTGTCTGTCTGTCTGTCAAACATTTCTATGTCGAGAATGCGTGGAGGTATCAAGCTGAAATTTGAACTGTATACACAGGTCTACGGTCCCATGAAGTTAAAAAAAAATCAAACTGCTAAGTTTACGTAGAAAAAAGTTACGGCCGTTTATTCAGCAAAAAACGCATATTTCGACACACTCAAGGGAATCAAAACCTATAGGGTACTTCCCGTTGACCTAGAACTATGAAATTTGGCAAGTAACATCGTTATAGACTACAAGTACAGGAATAAATCTCAAAACTATACATTTGTAAATAGATCTAAAAAAAATAGGGGGTCTATATTTTTTATAGGGTGTCGAAATTTCAAATTGAAACTACTAGTTCAAATGGGGTATCATATGAAAGGGCTTGATGTACACATTGCAAAATATATTTTATTTATTTTTTTCGACGCATTATTTCTTATTTATAATGAAAAATATCAAATTTAATAATGATACTACGTACCTACGGAACCCTCGGTGGGCGAGTCCGACTCGCACTTGTCCGGTTTTTTTTTTATTTTTGAAACAAACATAGATTAGTTGTAAATCAAAAACAGAACTATGAAAATTCTTATTGTGTATCGCGCATCAAGCCCTTTCACTTAATACCCAAATCACAGGGGTTAATGCGAATATTATAAATTGTCACTTTATGGCGGCTACCATATTGGAGGGGTGTAAGTGGTTCATCAACATCTTTGAATCAAAGCCAACTTCACCTGCACGCGGTACACCCTGCTGACTCACAAACGAAGCTCTGGCGAAAAGAGAGGTATCCCTACCTCTCGTAATTGTATGCTACTCGACTGGGGAATGTACCTCAACCTCACAGAATACCGCAGCCAAATAACAATTCCCTTGAGGGTTGTTGTGTTCCTGCGAGTGAGTAAGGTCACCAGAAAAGAAAGAGATGCTGATGAAAAAAAGTTATAAAAATGGTAGAATTTAAATAATCATGCAATGTCATGCAATCCCAACGAGTGTATCAAAATTCGAACACCGGGAAGTGGGTAAAACTTGCAAAGTTTGATGACAGACTCAGCGGTGAAGCTAAATAAAAATTAGTAAAATTTTGTTAGCTTTACAAAGGCATAACAAAGATACCTGAAAAAAGCTTCCATAACGTAGCTTTTTTTTGAAATGAGAAAAGGCCAAAGTTCTCGCAATATCTCGAGTCGCACCGGGTTTTCAGGGTTGAATAAGGGCATTAACTACACTCAAAAGACAATTTAGAAAAAATGTCGTAGATACATGCGAGTTTACGATGCTTGATGTCAATATTGATTGAACTAATTTAAAATACAATAAATAAACGAAACAGATTTTTCTCAGGCAATCAATGCAATTTTTTATCTTAGAAATATTTTTAGGATTTATACAATTCCTTTACTCTATGCCTACATCAAACTACTTACGTAAACCGAATTCTATGCGGGTGAAGCTACGGGCACCAGCTAGTGACTTATAGTGCTAGTGTCATATTTCTGGACATATATAAATTGATACTTACAATTAGAATCACTAGTAAGGTGTAATGCATCTCCCGCGGGCCGCGACTTGGCGCCGATTGTCGCTGCTTGGATTGTCGTCAGCAGGACAAATGAACTGATAATACCCTGAAAAATAAAATTATATTAAATTTTGGCTCGCGTAGGTGTAGATAGATAAGTATTAACAATTCTAACCTAGTATCACAAAATAGGCAATAGTACTACGCTAGTGTTATACCCTAACCTAACCTATACCAAGTCTAACTTATATGCAATACTATATACCTACATTTATTTATAATAATAATAAATTACATTACTACATTTATTTTTTGTTCTCATAAATGTTACGAAGAGTATAGTATATTTGCCATATTGCTTTCTCTTACATTGCTAAGAAGGAAAGTCAAATTCCAAAGCTTCTACTTCTATAAATTTGTTCTAATAAATTTTTTTTAAGTCCGTTATAAGGTCTGGACGCGGTTCGTGCGTCGAATTTTAGTAAACAGGTAAACTAGTCCCGATTAGTGCGTTTTCAAAAAGTTCCAAAAAATAGCGGCACTGAATATGTGGGCGCCCAACAAATTGTATTTATTTTGATACCCGCGTTTCGTGCGCATTCAAAATACTGTAACACGAAAGTCATACAGTTAGATACTTTAGAATGGCCGGCGCTTAAATAACAGTAGAAAGTATTTTTAATACATTTCTGAAAACGGAAGCACTCCCACCACTGTGTCTCCTTTTTTAGCCAGGATTAACAGCGGCGACTACATAAAGGACAATGGACAGTGAAGTTCACTGCAATCTTGGGGTAAAATTACATCTCCAATGCAAACCGCTACACAGGAGACACCAGCAGTAGGCTTGTCCCTATAAACATAGAGCACTTATGTAATGATTAGGGATTGTTTGCCCGTTTGTGATATATTTTTTATATGAGAGAGGGCAAACGAGCATGCGGGTCACCTGATGGAAAGCAATCACCACCGCCCATGGAGATCAGCAAGACCTATGGGTCGCCGATCCGTTGCCAGCCTCGCATATATATTTCGTTGTATATTGTTGATCGAAGTATATTTCAAACAGATAGATGTTGTAATTAGTAGCAGGTAGGTGGTAACCCTCATAATACAAACTGGAACTATACGCACTGTTGCTGTTGGTCAAATCATTAATCCAAGCAATCACTTTAAAGAAAACCAGTTGCAATTTGCTCAGACAAAAAGCTACTTTTTCATCAAGGGGCACAATTAAATTGGCCAGAGATCCGGCCAATTTTCAAAAGTTCTTATAAACAGTTTCGTTAATAAAATTCATGTTCACATTATGTAGGTAGGCACCGATATTCATGCAATTAGAGCGTTGGAGGGCTGTCAGCGGTTTTTGGGCGGTTTCAGCCCGAGGTGCTCGTTAAAATACCTGTCGGCGAGACTGGATGAAAGAAGAGCTAATTTAATATTATATCCATCTTCCTTGTTATACGCGGAATGCTCGACCTCGATCGTTGCTTATCGAAAAATGTTGATTCGCTTAAAGGGTGAAAATGTATGTTAACGGGCTGCCTGTTTGTAATGTTTATTAATTTATTAAAACAAATTGTTGTCATTATTCTTAAAGAAAGTTCAACGGGTATCAAGCTGAAATATTCTACTTTTCAATATGATTAACTTTTATTACGACATCGAAATTGCTAAGAATACGTTCCATTCCCCATATAATAGTAGGTACCTGTTGACAATGATACAAGGAGGATCGTTTGACCACGAGAAAACGTAACTCCTCGTAAATCCAACCATTCACCCAACCATCAACCCCGTGTGTGGGGTTAGTTGATGCGGCATCAATAATCATCCGTTACTGTTGGGACACGGGCCTCCACGCCATCAAAGGGGTTTAGATTACACTCCACCACGCTGCTCAACTGCGGCTTGGCGGAGGCCAGTGTTTTCAAGCCGCCAAACTTAACGTGCCCTCCGAATCACGAAAAAGCTCAAGATAAATAAACCCATCCATGGGCTACAGTCGACGTTGCTTAACTTGCGTGTTCGATTAGGTTAGTTGATGATTTTGTTCTACAATGATACAAGGAGGATCGTTTGACCACGAGAAAACGTAACTCCTCGTAAATCCAACCATTCACCCAACCATCAACCCCGTGATCCAGTTTGACTAAATAGTTTGAACTGTGTGGGGTTAGTTGATGCGGCATCAATAATCATCCGTTACTGTTGGGATACGGGTCTCCACGCCATCAAAGGGATTTAGATTACACTCCACCACGCTGCTCAACTGCGGCTTGGCGGAGGCCAGTGTTTTCAAGCCGCCAAACTTAACGTGCCCTCCGAATCACGGAAAAGCTCAAGATAAATAAACCCATCCATGGGCTACAGTCGACGTTGCATAACTTGCGTGTTCGATTAGGTTAGTTGATGATTTTGTTGTACATTAAAATTTTGTTCTATCTATATCCGACTTGATATACCCTGTATAAAATACCAAGATAACAATCTGTATGTAGGTTTATGACAAAAGTGTACAAGTTATGCAAAACCAGAGCAACTATCTCTTCAATAGAGTTCAGTAGACGAATCGTAAATAAGATTGTGACATAACGAATTCGTGAAAAGTATGAATTACATAACAATAACTACATCTACGGCAGAATCCATCAATTATTCAAGGGTAATTAAAATGTATCAATGTACTTAGATACCGTATAAATAGCCCGCATGCACGATATTTCGCTATGTAACGTAGGCAGGCACCTACATTGTACCCGAGTTGATTCCTTACATTTTGCTAACCAATAAAGGAAAATAATAAAATAAAATCCTGCATTTGTAGTATTTTTTGATGTGCAAAATAGGTTAGGTTAGGTTTGCAATGTAGATATTTATTTGATGTTACGTTAAATAGTATCCACGAATAAATATTACTTGGTTGCCAAGTTGAAGATGGAAATAGATATAAAGAATTCCGTTTTTATGGATGTTATAAAACCAATTAGCTAACTTTTTACGTAGAAGACAAATAAATCAAAGAGCGCGACTGTGTCAGCATTAATTTGCATTTTTTTGCGTTTATTTTCGGTATAACACGGTTTAATTTATATACATACTAGCGATCGCCCACAACTTCGTCTGCGTTAACTTTCATCCGCTATTTCAACCCCTTATGGGATGAATTACACAAAATACTATGTTTTAAGTTGGATCAAACTACACACATGGGCCAAATTTCAATCAGATTGGTTAAGTAGTTTCGGAGTTTACCGCAACATATAAACATCGTGATTTTTATATACATAAGATATCCCTATTATACTCCTTCTTCCTAATATTTACGTATATATTCTCGTTGGGTCCTGCTGTAGGACTATGGGAAAAAATAAGTTGCTTGGTCTCTCATTCACGGAAAACGAAACCAAAACGTTCCGTTGCCGTTGCCCACTATTGATCTTATGTTCGTGTTTCTATAAAAAGTATATTAAGTCTTAAAAAACTGTCCTTTATTATCTTAAATCTATATATATAAAAGGATATATTTATTAATAATATTTATATATTTATTTTATTTATTGATTTAAAGACAACAAACACTAACATACAATAATAAAAAATATATTTGTACTAGCTAACCCGGCAAATGTCAATACATTATTCCTAGGATTATTTTTGAAAAAAAAATAGATAACAACCTATGTACTGAATATAGATATAAAATTTCATCAAAATCGGTGAAGCCATTTCGGAGGAGTATGGTAACTAAGACTGTGACACGAGAATTTTGTATATTAGATGAAGCAATCTAATTCAAATTTATAATAGATCTTATTTTTTTAAAAGCCATAGACCAAAATTGAATGGTTTCACACATTTCCCAATTTTCCTGTGTTGATTAGAAAAAAAATGGAGTTATTTTAATTAGTATATAGGTAGCAACAGTTTAAATTTTTATCAGTTTAAATTTTTATATAGTTTGAATTTTTATGATTATTGTTAATATCTCTCTTGAATCACGGGTCAAGCCCGGTCATTTGATAGGCGTGCGCGGGGATATGGATCCAACGCGTAGTGGCCCCTTTGAGAAGTTTCATGTAATGTTGTACGCCCGCCGTGACCCGCTCCAAGATATGTCAATGGAACGATATACCCATGAGCAGGTCTCGGCAGGCGTTGAGACTATTGCGAAGTGTGATGGAAAATAAATGGGCTATGGAGATGATATCTGGGTGAACTTAAGCGGTGAACCGGGATATTACAGAAGAGGGACGGACGCCTGCCATAATTGCTTTTATTGCTAGTTATTTGCGGCAGGCGGTGGCTTGCCACTCACTAGAAGGGCCCCCGAAATGCCAGGAAAACGGCCGGGGGCAACACCGGTGTGAGTGACTCAGGGATGTCGAGAGGTGTGCTGCGCTTTCTCTGAAGTTACTCACGGCGTGATGCCCTTTTGTTGTTAATATTATTATTATATTACTATTAAAATCAATTACAAAGACCGACCTTTGATACTATGTTGTAAACTGAGAATTACGCAATTACATTTGGATTTAATTAAAAACGGATATTTTAGACAATCATGAAAATAAAACGAATAGTGAGGGACAAAGCAACCTTCCCATATCATACACCAGAGTCTCAACAGGAAGATTTCAGTCGAGTTCTCCACTACTGGCGGATATCGAAACTTTTTTTTCCCGATGATGTCATTTTAAGCAAAAGAGATTATTTATATTTTGACAAGTTTCTAGACTACCTATTTGATATTTACAAGAGAGCTAGGAGTTTTCGCTACGCTCAGATCTGTGTTTAATTAAAACTACATTGTTTGTTGAGACTTTGAGAGGGAGGGAAAGGGGTAAATTATGTTACGCCAATGAAGTTTATAATTATGTTGATGATAATAAACCTCACTGCATACCACTATAAAAGTCTTGGTTCGGTAAAGCACTCGTCAATACTTGAAATATATTTATTTAGTTGTATTTGAATTCAACAAAAAATATTTTTTCAAATAACTAATTATATACTTTTAAGTTAACTTTAACATTTTAACGGACTATTGTAACTAATGTTAACTATCCAAAATATGATATATATGATATATATATATACATACGTCGAAATTTGAGCATTTCGTTTTTGTGCACTTCGGGCTACAAGCATCAAATTTTCATCATAGATGGCATGCTCCACGATGATCATTTTAAGATATAGAGGAAAGTCAGGTTCGTCCCCTGTGAACGGGATTGTATTATATTTTTTGAAGTAAAAGCACAACCCTCACCATCGCCAAGAGCATTAGTATTCTCAGCATCGAGATCTCTGGCGACGAAGTTCTGAAGTCACTTGGAGGAGGAGAAGTTCAGGCTAACGTCCAAGAAACTAGGTGTGCTCAACAGAGCAAATCAGTACTTTAGTTCCTCGCAAAGACTTCTATTGTACAAGTCGCATGTTCCTCATATGGAGTACTGTTCTCACCTATGGCACCGGGATACCAGCTTGGGCCTTGTGTTTCGATTCATTGACGAGCCATGAGAATCGTCGGACATCATGACAACCCTAAACTTACACATGGTATTGAACCCTTAAGTTTAAGGAGATACTTTGACTCCCTTTGTGTGTTCTACCAATTATACAATAGGTTATATTCGGAAGAGTCATTATATATGACGTCTACATCCTCCTTCTATAGTCGCATCGCTCGTCATTGGCAAGAAATTCATTGTCACACATTGGATTCCGGAGAGGTTTTCTACGACGGACTCTCAGGCTGTTGAATGAATTAGGTACCTGCCTAGGTTTTCCCAAGAGACTACAGCATGGAGTTCATCAAGAAAGTCTTATAGAGGTTTTTACAAGATCGGCAACGCGTGACTGATTCCTCTGGTGTTGCGAGCGTCCATAGGTTGCGATGACTGCTTAACATCAACATGATAATGCAGGGTAGACATAGAATGATAATGCATTCTTTTCATTCTGCACAAACAAAGTTTCTGTCTAAATGAAACTAAATAAAAGCTTGTAATGATACAATATTGGCATGCTTTATTGAACCCAAAATAGGAATCTTCTGCCGAAATTATGAATTTTCGCTTCGAACTAGGCCATCTGATTTAGTTGCCCTCCACCCCCCAAGGGACGTCTTTTGATTTTTTCCATGGCTAAAGATATTGACACATAAACGGGACTCGCTTTCACATCAAAGCTCATTATATTGAAGATAGTGAATAAAGTATAACTAAACTCTCAGAAGAATAACTAACGGATTATTCTTCTGAAGTGCACCTAACCTCACGTCAGATAGCTATTTTTGATAATTAAATTATTATTCTTACTGGTTTTAATAATATAACCTTTCGTATAATTTCTCATGTCCTAGCCTTTTCCATAACCCGTAACAACATTTTTATAAGTAAATCTCCAACACAACGATATTATAATCTGCAATTTCAATCACGCGTTACCAATTAACTTCCAATCAATGAACTGCCATAAAAATATCTGTAATGTAACGTTTAACGATAGTGATTACCGAAGTTAACTATTTGATTAACCGTGCCTAGCTTTACATATATTATGATGTTATTTTAACGTGTCTCGCATTAATGACTATAATTTTAACAAGTCGCATTTGCGAACTTCATGTAAACGCGAAACCTTCAAAGCGCGTAGCAGGATACTATGGATGCGGCCGCAGTGAAAGCGGCGCGTGCGCAGAATCGCTTACTCGAAGGCTAGTGTCGCCAGTACATGACAGGAATCATATTATGGTAGTTTGCATTAGATTAATCCTCTTTCTATTGCCCTTTCACTGTTATGTAAATACAGATTTGTTGATAAAATGTGTTAAAGTTACGAGAATATCAAATTTATATATTTGTATGTAATTTATATTTTTTCTATATATGTCTATACTACCCCAGCCGGGAATGAAATTAAATTAAATAAAATTGTTAATTTTGCCACAGGGCCCTTGTGGAAACTTAAACACGTCTTACATTATTTATAAATCATCATTTTTTTCTTTTTCAATTTTGTTTAGTGTTTTGGGATATCTTTCTTTCTTTCTAGTCTTTTTTAGATCACCGATTAGATAAATAATTTAAACTTAACATGTAAATTTCATAATTAGTTTTTCAATTTATTACATTTTGATATTGTGTGTCAGTGCTAAATTATTTCCAGACATCGTTTTCATTCCTCTGTCGGTGAGTTATTCATCGACCCTATAATAAGCCTTTTTACTAAGAGTATTTTGATGTGTTTCGTGAGCATATTTTCAGGTAGACAAAGGACCGTTTCAAGCATCATTAGAATGTAATTTACAATACAACACTTTCCTGTCCCAGCAAGTTAATGCATCGGTATACGCAAGTTATGCTTATTTCTAAGATATACATTAGTTCAATCTTCGAATTTTAGAAACGTGCTAACATTTTTACGAACATATAAAAAAAAATCATAAATATATTAGAATTGTGATTATGCAATAAATAAGCTTGGATTTCTGTAAAATATATTTATTTTATATGTACTGGTACAATGTGCGTAGCGTAGCGATGACAGGCAGCAGGCAGAGAGAACGAACCAAAAAGAGCGGGAGATTAGTAACCTTTTTAAATACAGTGTTGTCATATCTATATTACATTCTGCATTTTCATTTCTCACCCTCTCCTAATTTCATAAATTACTAACAATGAAAATGCCATTATCCAATTAGAATCTAACCTACTTGTTAGTTACAACATACACAGAAACTACAACTTGAAATATTAAATCTAGGTTCAACAAACAAACGAAGCTAAGAACACCAACAGTAGTTACATAATACATTACTATTCTCTCTGCCATATTACATAAGTATTATTTTAACAACTTATTCTTATGTTCTATGAATTTGGTTTTACCCAATGGTTTTGTAAATACATCTGCTGTCTGCGCAGCAGTAGGACAATATTCAACAATAAACTTCTTACTGTTATACAACTCACAAATATAAAAATACCTTACATCTATGTGCTTTGACCTCTTATTAAAGATACCATTTTTAATTAAACTAATAGCACTTTGATTATCAATGCTGAATACCAGGGATAAGTATATTTTAAAATCTGACAACAACGACTTTAAGAACATAGCCTCTTTGCAACAGTCAGCAGCAGCCACAAATTCAGCTTCGGTAGAAGACAAGGTTACAATAGGTTGTCTTCTGGATGCCCACGTTACTGGCCCACTGCCGAGTGTAATAACATAACCTGTAGTACTTCTCCTTGTATTAACATCACCTGCATAATCTGCATCACTGTAAGCTTGTAGTTGAAGATTTCCAGCAAACTTATAAAACAACCCCTCTCCTAATGTCCCAGCGAGGTACTTGAAAATCCTCTTCACTGCAACAACATGCTTTTGTTCAGGTTTTTCCACGTGTCTTGATGCTATTCCCACTGCATATGCAATATCAGGGCGTGTCCTTGTTGATAAATATAGTAAACTCCCAATGGCTTCTCTATATGCAAACTTTATTTCCTTCTTTTCCGTGCTTTGACCCTCATTTTCATTATTTCCACTCAAACAAGGTGTGTCCACTGCCTTACAATTCTGCATACCAAACTTATTCAACATGAACTTAATATAGTTTGTCTGCGTTAAATGTAAACCTTCATTGTTTTGTTTTAATTCTATTCCCAAAAATATGTTTGGTTTTTCATATATTTTTAACTGAAATTTTCTGTTTAATTTATTTAAAGTATCCATTATTTTCAATTTATTTTTGCCTATTATCATACCATCATCAACATAAATTGCCAATATTATTGATGAGTGATCATTCTTGAATATACAAGGTTCATTTCTAGTTTGCATAAAACCTATTTCTTTCATAGCACTAAGAAATTTCTCATTCCATCGTCTAGGTGATTGTTTTAATCCATACAGAGACTTCTTAAGTTTACATATATTTTCTTGACTTCTGGTTAACCCATCTGGCACCTTCATGTATATTTCTTCATTTTCTCTCAATTCCCCATTCAAGAATGCAGTCTTGACATCAAATGTCAATATCTCATACCTTTTAATAGCAGCTAGAGCTATCATTGTTCTTATTGATGACATTCCTGCCACAGGACTAAATATGTCATCATAGTCGATATAACTTTGTTCATTTCTTCGCGCAACGAGTCTCGCTTTATATGTGCCATCTTCCTTTATACGAAACACCCATCTATTGGTCAATATTCTTTTATTTCTAGCTTCTTCTCTGTCCACTAGCTCCCATACTCCATTTTGTTGCATAGACTTTAGCTCACTTTGTATAACTTCTTTCCATTTTTCTTTTTCAGGTGTATTCATTGCGTCCTTATAGGAGAGTAACAAATAGTCCTTATATTTTTCTGGAACTTTTGACACTCTCTTACCTCTTCCGAACTCATCTTGGTTTTCCGAACTTGAACTTGACATACTTTCATACATGTCTGCTTCTGCTTCTCTTCTTTCATCATCTTGTAATAAAATACTTTCATCCAGAAATTCTACAGTGTCATTTTCCACATTCTTTTCTGATTCTTTACCTCCTTCTACCATGCTTTCCACATCTTCCATCATGTCCTCCTGTGAGGAAGCATTTTCTTCACTTATTGGTATACATTCTATGTTTTCTACAAATTCTGTCATTTCCTGTCCTTCCCGTGTAGCATTATACTTCCTAGTCAGTATTTCTTTCTTTGTGGGTTCATTTATTTCCTCTTCTGTCCGAAGTTCTGTCCCTACAAATATGACATCCCTTTTTAAAGTTACTACCTTGCTCTTTGTCAAGTAGACTCTGAAACCTTTAGTTTCCTCACCGTAGCCCATGAGTAATGCTTGTTCTCCCTTCGCATCCCATTTTCTACGTAGTTGCTCAGGTACATGTACATAACATATACTTCCAAAAGCTTTCAACTGTGTAATATCATATTCTTTACCTGTCCACAGTTTATATGGAGTCTCTCCTATGATAGAGCTTGTTCCTGTACGATTAAGTACATACACGGCCATGGAAATGGCTTCAGCCCAAAATTCTTTGCTAAGCGATTTTGCCAAGAGCATCGTTCTTGCCGCCTCTGTTACTGTGCGTATTTCCCTTTCAATTCTACCATTTTGTTGAGGTGTATAGGCTACTGAGATTTCATGTCTTATTCCTTTTTTTATTAAAAAAATGCTTCAATCCTAAAAATTCAGTACCTCCATCAGTACGAAATGTTTTTACCTGAAAACCTGTCTGCTTTTCTGAAAGAATAATAAAATCTATTATTTTTTGTACAGCCTGTGATTTTTCTTTTAAGAAATAAACAGTTTTATAATGAGAGTAATCATCTTTTAATAAAAGGTAATATCTTGCTCCTCCTAATGATTTTTCTTCCATTGGACCGCATAAATCTCCATGCACCAGTTGCAATGGCCTAGAACTGGCTGTCGCACTCTTAGGAAATGGTAATTTATGCTGCTTACCTGTTAAACAATCCTTACAAACAGTGTCTTCACAATCAGTAAATTTTATGTTATGAGATTTCAGTATTTTCCTTACATATTGGTAGTTTTGGTGAGCGAGGACCTCATGCCATTCCTTTATAGTTGCAACCTTGACCCCCACCAACGCTGCATTTGTAGCTACTGATCTGAAATTCATAAAAAACATTTTTCCTACCCTAGTCGCCTCAGCGACAACTGAATCATCCTGATTTAGAAAACAGCTTTTGTTGTTGTCTGATTTTAATACATAACCTTTATCCAGGGCACATGGCACAGAAAATAAATTGAACTTTAAACTAGGTACAAATAAGACATTTGTCAATGTGGCTAGAGCCCACTGTTTACCGTTATATCTCTCGAGTTGAACAACCCCTATTCCTATACCAGATATAGTATTACCATCACCTAAAACAATTTCTCTAGGTTTTGAAAGTTCTACATACTCAATAAACAAATGTTTGTATTTACATAAATGTTCAGATGCACCACTGTCCATTATCCAGCAATCATCATACTCACTGTCACCTCGTCCTACCATAGCGCTTGCAAAAAATGCTTTATTGTCCCTAGATTGTTCCTTGTTCTGTTTATACCTGCACTCACTTTTTATGTGTCCAATTTTGTTACAATAATAACATTTTAACTTATTTTTATCACTATTATTATTGTCATTTTTTGATGAGCACTGATTTTTATAATGCCCTAACTTACCGCACTTGAAACACTTCACTTTCTTTATACTTCCTTTTCCCGCTATGAAGGCAGATGATGATTTTTGTTCTTCGCTATTCCTTTCTTTCAGCCTTTCTTCCTCGATGAGTAACCGAGTAACTAGATTGTCATATGTTTGCTTGTCTTCGGGGGCCGACTCCCATGCCGAAGTAAAATGCTTGTATTGATCCGGCAATGACATCAAAATTTTTGTTATGACCATTTTAGGTGATATTGCTTCACCCATCTGGTTTAACTGACTCACTAGTTCTTGGAGTTTTGATAAATAGACTGACATTTCTATACCTTCTGTATATTTGTATCCGAAGAACTTTTGTTGAACAATGTGTATGCTGGTCTCAGATCTGTGGTCATATACGCTGGCCAGTTTCCTCCACATCTCTGCAGATGTTGTGCATGTAATTATATGAACCATAACCTCCTCCGTCATCCGTGTGACTATCAAGGATTGTGCTCTCGCGTCATGCGCCTCCCAAATTTTTAATTTATCCAGTTCGGGCGGTTTTACTGACGATCCATCAACGACGCTCAGCAACCCTTGCCCTCGAAGTAAAATATTGATTTGGAATTTCCACACATTCCAATTTTTCGTACCTTCCAGCTTAATTGCAGCTGTATTTCCTTCCATTGTGCTCCAATTCAACGTCCCGGCAAACAAAACTTTGTCACGAAGTCTTCGGCCGGTCAATTCTAACCTCCATACAACGTGCCGCGTGGCGTGGTGGTGTCGAACTTTGCAGTACGGTGTAATCCGGAGTATTTTACCAAGCTTATTTACTTTCGCAGTTACTGCGGGCCTGGGCCCATAACCAATTGTGATTATGCAATAAATAAGCTTGGATTTCTGTAAAATATATTTATTTTATATGTACTGGTACAATGTGCGTAGCGTAGCGATGACAGGCAGCAGGCAGAGAGAACGAACCAAAAAGAGCGGGAGATTAGTAACCTTTTTAAATACAGTGTTGTCATATCTATATTACATTCTGCATTTTCATTTCTCAATTAGGAAGAAACAATGAAGAAGAACAATGAAAAGTGAGAATGTTTATTTCTTTGAAAAGTTCCCTCAGAGATTCTTTGGGACCTATGATAACATGGGTCTCTATCACCGACCACACAGCCCAATTTCGGCTGTGTGGTCGGTGGTCTCTATATATGGGTCCCTATATATAATAAATAGAGGGCTATTGATAAAAATAGCCCTCTATTTTTATTCTACAAAAATGAGCCAGAGGATAACTCTTTTTGTAGAATAAAAAATATTTCAGTTTCAGCTGCCTGTTCCTATAATATGCCATAAGATATAACACTGTGAGAGAAGCTGCAATCACAGACCTAGGATTTTTAGCGTAGCTGAAATAGATAGGATAATGGATGAGGATGGAGGATCTCTATGGTACTAGAAGACGAAATTTTATTCATTTAGTTTTCGCTGAATCTAACAGAAGATTATTATATGAGAAAAAAAATCGAGGATGGTAGAGATAACACTATTTACCTAGTTATGGAGCGCGGACAAGTTCGCATCATAATAATTAATTAGTAAAGTAGTAGTAGTAGTTGTGGCGCAGCATCAGGCCCACAGCGATGCAACGGGCATTGCGCCACGGTAAACAAGTTTTGCATCAGCCCGTCATTATTAGAATAAGATTTAATATTAAGAGCCATATTACATTTTGACTGCGATTTTTGCGTAAAATTGCCAATTTTGGCGTTCTCGATCTCGGAAACAAAAATACATTAACAAGGTTGACTTATTGAATAGTATAGAATAGCTATTGGCATAGTACATAGCGGCCTCGCTTTTTGTAAATTTTGCTTAACTTTTTAAATAAACCCAAAATGCGCGCATTCACTATTTTGAGCTCCTGGATTGTACTACTGTTCCAAACAAATGAAATAAAAAAATAGAATGTTATTTGTTATATAGTCGTATAGTACATAGCGGCCTCGGAATTTTGAAATATCATTGAGTTCATGATGAAAAAACTTTGTATCATGAATTTATTATCTTAATTCAATAAAAACGATAAATATAACTTCAAAATTACTACAAAAAACGATGCACCGGCGGCCTTCGCGGGTTTAGTACTGCGCGAGAGCTCGTCAGCGTGCAAATGTAATAGGGCTCTTAAGATCATTAATAAAGACCATGGGCTTCTGCTCGGATATATAATTAGTTTTTTTTTTTTTTAACCATTTGGTCCCCGCTATTACTTAGCTACCTTGTCCATATTTTCGCAACGACGAGCCACATCGAAAATTAATGTGAAGTATCATCAGCAAATAGTACTATATCCGCATTGTATTTTCTGCGTCATATATCTGGCTGATCATTTACGTACACTAAGAATAGAAAAGGATCCAAAACGGTACCCTGGGGCACCCGAATTTTTACGCTAGTATTATAATTTAGAATATAACACCGGTAATATTAACAGTCTGCACTCTGCAGTCTGTTATTTAAGTAGGATGCAATTAAACATTTGGCCACACCTCTAACTCCATAATGTTTCAGTTTGAGCAATAGCGACTGATGGTCGACACAATCAAAAGCTTTGGAGAGATCTCAGAAAACCCCAATGGCATCCTGCGATCCCTCCCGAGCATTAAGAATATGCTTAACAAATTCAACTCCTACATCTGTAGTATATCTACCAGCGGTAAATGCAAATTGCGCTTTGTTATATATATCAATGCTCTTCATTTCTTGGTCTAAGATTTCGATTTCGTGAACGGTTCATTCTTTTTTTATATAATAAACAAGGCTGTAGTTTTCACCAAATTTTTTTGCCCACCATGATCCATCGAAAAGATACCTTGATGGATCTTTGTCAATTTTATTTCCACTTTAATCCATTATGTGTGTGAATTGTTAAAGAAAATAAAAAATCCATTATTAAAGTGATACACTTTCTTTGAATATGTTTTGAGTTGTGCTATGGATGGTTTTGAAACGTGTTATGGATGATTTTGAGGTGTGATACGGATACTTTTCAGATGTGTTACGGATGGTGATAAGAATCATTCGGAAATATATTCGGGATATCTAGTTTTGATGTCTTAGGAATGATTTTGAGACGTCTTAGAGATGGTTTTGAGATGGATCAGGCATGGTTTTGAGATCTGTTACGGATGGTTTTGAAATTTGTTACGGATGATTTTGAGATGTGGTAGGGATGGTTCTAAGAGGGATAATGTGGTACATACGTTTGCTTTCCTCCATTTACTCGATTATAGTGGACGGGCTATGGGTATCGAATATAATTTATAGTGACCATTCCACCTAACTCACCTCCGAAACTACTAAAATTAAAAACACAGGTATATCTAATTATTGTGTGTAGAAACTTATATTTATAGTTGGAATATATGTTGTTGTCGGAATATATGTTGGAGTATACATCTATAAATCATTCTTAACACATCTCCAAACCATCCATAGCACATATCAGTCGTTTAAAAATATATCAAGCGTCATACATCATTTAATTACAATCCTTATAGTATACTAGCTTTTGCCCGCGGCTTTGCTCACGTGAAATTCTTTTTCGTAAAAAATATATTTTTTTGTAATAAAAAGTATACATAACAATAATATGTGTACAAAGTTTCATGATGATCGGTTGAGTAGTTTTCGCGTGAAAGCATAACAAACAAACGGACATTCACATTTATAATATTAGTAGGGATAGCAAACAACAAATAAGAAACGTTTAAATTGTGCAATAGCCTGGAGCTCGAGTCTGACTCTCACTTGGTCGGTTTTTTGCAGCTTAGAGGAGTAACCATCAGCTGGGGGCCCACGCAGTTTACGAGCGGCAACGCCCCGCTAACCGCCCCACAAGCCCCACAGACACGTTCAGCAAACATTTGACCAACAGTTGTGGCGACTTTCCATTTCTACTTCTAACCTACACCATTGTGGTGAAGCTAATCGTCTAGCTTTACAAACCGAATGAAATTTATATACTGACCACGTGCTAGTCAAGTTCACGGGTGAAATTCTAGGCAAGTCTATTGTGTTGGACCACTTATGGTACTTATTAGATGTCACATGCACAGTGTACGGTATAACATTACAGAAAATTTACACATTAACCTCGAAACGTGAACCGCGTTCATACCGCGATAATTTCTATATCCTATACCGAGTATTGGATTGAAAATATGAAGTGTAGTGGGGTAATTCTACCAATATAAAAGCGTAGTGGGTGATTCTACCAATATTAAAAAATAAAACATTTATTTATTTATTTAAATTTTATCGACTATAAATTACATAGGGGTAGAAAAGGTGGACTTAACGATGTAAACTTTCACTACCAGTCAACAGAAATTGACAAATATGTTACACGAAACAATAATAGAGAAAAAATAATGTATTTTGTAACGCCCTTTTCATTTGATACCCATATCATGGGGGTAATGTGAAAAATATATATCACCATTTTTTGTCGCCCGCCGTAATGGACTATTTAGGATTCAACGAGAACCAAATTCAAAGTGTGATAAATTTGACGTCAAAAACATCGAGATGAAAGTATATTAAATTTTGTAAAAAGCTAATTTTAACACAATACTATAATAATACATACATACATAATAAATATCTAAAATATAAATAAGTAATAGACATACGCCATACATAAATGTATAATATAAAAATGAATCGCTGAATAATCTCGAGAACTGCTTAACCGATTTCGCTAATTCTTTTTTTAGAATATTCCTTGAAGTACGAGGATGGTTCTTACGCAAAGAAAAAATTAAAAAATTGCCTGAAAAAGTCTAATAATAACACTTTTATATACTACCATACAAACGATTCGTAATAATACTTAAAAGTCAATTTGAACCTTAATATCATACCATAAAGGTCAA
This sequence comes from Hypsopygia costalis, assembly GCA_937001555.2. Lineage (NCBI taxonomy): Eukaryota > Metazoa > Arthropoda > Insecta > Lepidoptera > Pyralidae > Hypsopygia > Hypsopygia costalis. The sequence continues at coordinate 19,736,585 of OW443338.2, read as the reverse complement.
GTGTTAGTGGAGAGGTTCCGAGAAAGCAAAACAATTGCTAAGCGCAAAACTCGAGAACGGTTCGACCAATTCTGCTAATTTTTATTTTCATATTTATTATTAGAAGGTTCATATGGAGAGAAAAGATTTAAAAATTGCGAGGAAACTAAAATACCACTTTCTACCCGTGTGAAGCCGGGGCGGGCAGCTAGTATTTAAATAATAATAACAATTCACATGACAATTAGTCTAATTTCCTTTTTTAAATTTATATTTGTATGTAATTTGTATAAGACAATCGGGAAACGGGTTTCAGAGTTGTAAGTTTGTAATGTATACGAATTTGACATAATGCCAGAATGAAAAAGAATGAGTAAAAAGAACTGTACTCTTTAAATCCGACTACGTAAAAAACATTAAAAGGTAAAAATCGAAACCTCAACACCTTTTCTTGAAAATTGGGGGAAAAGTTTAAGCACTGCGGAGAACATACGTAAATACAAACATACATACATACATATACTGATGAAATGAAAATCATTTTGGCTTCGCCATAGTCGGGTAAAAAGGAATAAGGTTAAGCCTTTAAGCTACCTATGATAATGAAGTATATGTATATTTTCTAAAATTGTATAAATACTTTATAATATCCTAAAATACACAAAACTAAGCTCGATGCGGAGCTCGATGATGTCTTTGCACCTATCAGTCTAACACGCAAGTTAACCAACTTCGAGCATATTATAAGCGTGTAAAAAAAGAATCATCAACAATATGTACAAATTATACATGTATGTTGAACCAAGTATTCTTTAAAAAAAAGTCACTTTCATAACATGTAAATATGTACTATACTCTAAAGGTAATGACTTCGTTTGTTTGAACGCGACTGTCTCTGGAATTCAGATTTGAAGGATTTAGCTAGTATGAAGTCATGAAATAAAAATTACTGATCTAGTCAGTAACTGTTGCCTTTTATAGATACAAAAGATTTTTATAGAAAGTATGATATTAATGCAAAAGCATTCACTCCCATTTTACCTTTTATCCCATTTTAATTTTTAATGCGCATATTATTTGCTAAATTGGAAATTAACAGTGATTTCATATGCTATAACTTGTAAGAGAACAATATTATATTGTTATCATAAGCATGCAAAGAAAGAATCATAAACAATATATAGACATTCTACATGTGCGTTGGTCCATGTGTTCTTTAAAAAATATTTTTTTAAAATGTAAACATGTATATAAAGCTAATGACTGCGATGATGACTAATGTTTGAACGCGGTGGTCACTCGAACTACCAGTGTGCTACCCGACAGATTTTCGACCATTTAGCTTGTAAAACATAAAGTCATGAAAAAAACTTACAAATAGATACAACAACAGTATCAATAGATACTGTTGTTGTATCTATTTGTAAGTTAACAACAGTATCTATTGGTACAACAACAGTATCAATAATCTGACTGGTAGTAGTTGTAAGTTTTAATTATCAAATCTCAATCTTTTAACATAGTTGCCTAACAACAGAGTAATTAATAATACCTATTAGTGACGTAACCGTTACATAATCTGTGATATGTACAAGTATTTTAATGGGTTATAAGTTTACTCCTTATGAACCATGGCAGTTGGACGCGACTTTAAAAAATCTACTTAGAAAACTACGCGCGTTGAAATCTTTTGCTTTAACGCTACGAACAATTTTATTCGTAACGAATTGCTCTTAGTAATAAGGCCGCCGTATTGCATACATACAAGTTTGTAATAATTACCGTTGTTTATATATATTTACAAACAATAAAATAAAGGTGGAAAACAAGCATTCGTCCAGCCTGATTGTAAGCAATTATCGCAGCCAATGGAACGAATTTTTAGTGTTGCAACGCATGAAAGTTACTAGCAACTCTCATGCGTTGCAACACTAAAAATTCGTTCACATCTGTCTTATAAAACCTTATTAAATTGATTTCTGGAAAATCCTCAACAGGAAGTTCATTCCAAAACTTGAGTATTTGAGGAAGTAAAATTCTCTGGAATCGCACAGTAGCCAATGTGTGAAGAAGGATAAATGATGATGAAGAATCCCCTCCGATGGCAAACGCTATTGATATAGAATGTGGGCTCAGGCATCATATCAAATAACTTCTTTGAACACAACCCATTCTAACAACAGTAGAAGGCACATTCTCACAGGCGAAGTCTTTCCTTAAAGGAGACTTAGAGGTTAGCTAAGCTGAAGCGACTCACAAAGAGGAAGCTGGTATAAAGGCCGGAAGTCCGGCCCATAGAATATGAGCTGAAGTACTACTTTACGCTAGATATCTCGACGCCGAGAATGCCTGTACTTTTGGCGAAGATGAGAGTTATGCCGTGGACGGTGGAATTGAAGAGCCCCTGCAAATGATTTGTTTAGCGGTGTTTTTACTTTGTTACAATTTGTCGTTCACCTGCACACCACATACTTTCAAATGCCTACATCTTCTGAACTAATTATAGAAATTACTTCCCTCCACAAGGTATAAATAACTAGAACGTAGTTCTAACGGTGTTGATGCCAAAAAATAAAATAACTACTCAAACTTTTTCAAAAAAAATAAATGCAAAATTAATTTCGTAGTGCCACTTTTGTGAGAACAGCCCAGTTTATAGTTGTTCCTTTACATGGTTGTGGCAGCGATGATAACGTAATACAATACAGTCACAAAATATTCATATTACTAGTTGGCACAGTGCTCAAACTTAACTGCAGTCGACAGTGACGGCGTGAACAGATGTTTATGAGTAGTAAAACTTTACAATGTTTCAAGCAGGTCTACCTACAATGTATTTGGTGTAGAGATTCTCGCTTGGAAATGAAACCCTGTTTAGAATAGTTTTTTATTAAGAATTTTTTGCATATCAATGTATTTTGCACTATTTAAAAAAAAAAAAAATTGAATTGTAAAATATTCATATTTTCCATGGTTGTTATTATCTGTTAGGCGGTAACTAAAAAATATGCAATAATATCTAATGAAATCGACGCCATTTCTTATCTTCAATGAACTTGATTTTTGGTATATTTAACCAGAATATTTATTAACCAGATCCACAGAAACCCATCTATAATTCCATTAAGTCCAAATGTAAATTACCATAAAGGACGTGTTTCTTTCGCAAGTCTTCGGTTTGAATTACGATACCATCTATTCATCTAACGACATCGTCTACGCTTTATCAAAGTTTGATTAAAAGAACAGGTTTATGTGAATAAATAATTATACACGCACTTCTAAAAACTCGTATTTATTTGGCAGTGAAAGTTTTCGTGGCAGTTATTAAAGTTTGTCGTCGATAAATCTGACGGTGGCACAGGGTTCTTCGAGGCACGTCTTGGCGAGGAGACGGAGCGTGGGAACATCGCGCGCGCAGACCGAGTGGCGCCACGGGCGGTGCGGCGCGGCGGCGGCGACGCCCACGGCCTGCAACTTGCCTTTGGCTATTTAGCTTATGGTCAACTACAGACTACACGAAATGCACATGACCAGTTTCCATAGTTGATATAACAAAAGCACCTCACAGTCAATTAATGAGTGGCGGAATCAATCATCGGCCATCATTATTATTTTTTGGGCCACTGGTTTATCCATAATCCTACTAGATATTTTTCGTAGGAACTTGAAAACTGACAAAATAAATACAGCTTTTTTCGTAGCTTTTTCATAATTTCCGTGACGAACAATCACACGAGTGAGCTTGTAAAAGGATGTTTTTGGTAGAATTAAATTTTGTTTTGTGCACTGTAATATTTAAAAATTAATAATTAAAAATAAACACTAGTTAATTAGTGTTATATTTGGCGTAATATTTTTTTTTTTTTTGGGTATAGGTTGGGAGCTTCAGTCTCTCAGTCAAGTTGAAGTTGAGTCGCCATAAAAGTTGATTGATGTTACGATCAATATCGTCAAATGTAGGTTGGGCTGTAAAGGCTGTCTGAATGACGATATCAAGAGAACATTTATTAACTCTGGAATTAGGCGTAATGATAGATGACCAAGAGATAGGAAAAGAGGAGAGACGTTACTGATTCCTTAATAACATGTAGAATCCCTAACGTGTGATGCTATTGTCTTAAATGATGATAGTTGTTATATTAATAACCGTATATTTAGATAGCGATGATGTTAATCCTAAGCATAGCCCAATAACCCGCTACAATATGCTAATTCTGATTTCAGATCCCAAGCCTTATTTTAACCGCAAAATGCTATACCTCACGTATTCTCTTTGATGCAAATAGCCGTGCTGTTTTAGATTTTAATGTTGTTGATTCTTTACTCTATAATCCAATTTTGTGTGAAATTATGTTACATATAATACGTATCTGCAATATCTGTAGACACAAAATTTCGCATCCACGTCATCTTCAATTTTAAATATTTTAAGCGCTCCCCTGGAATCCCCAAGAAAGTCCTTCATAATTGAATAATTTTCTTTAATTTCATTGAAACCATAGACTCTAGTGGATGCGCAAGGAAAGATATATTAACACTTTCACATGTTTTATATGTCGATGACCTGTCGGCACTTCCAAGCTGCAGATGTGCCCACGCGCGCCTTCGCCGGACCGCCGCCATGGCGACCGCGCTGCCTCTCCGGCGTGTTTAGTTAAACCATTTCCCAGGATCTTAGGCGAGACTACGGATTTAAAATCATTTTTAGCACAAGTATGATTAAGATACTCATGCTATTGATATTGTTGATGAACAAAACGACTGTGTTCAGTAATAGTCTATATGTTGTCAACCCAGATAAAAAAATCACCTTGACCTGCTGGTCACATATTAGGTAGCACTTGCTTGCAGTACTAACATTCCCTGCTACTGTCTCAAGCCTCCCGTCTGAGACATGATCTGGGACCGTTTGTTTGATACCTCGCTTATACAAACGAATTTACGCTTTGCACAAATTCGATTTATTTACGTAATAGTAGTAGGCATTAACGTAACATCATTTGTGTATGGAGTGGTCGGGTTGAGGCTGGATGTTATTATTATTATTCTTGCCAAAAGACAAAAAAAATATATATTTTTTTTGTTATTTTATGCATAAATGCACATGCAAACCGTTTCTTACAATGTATCCTACAGGTTAAGGTTGGCTGGAAGAGATCTCTTTAAGAAATAAGCCGGCCTTGGTGAACTACATTTAAACTCATGTAACCTTTTAAGTCGTTAAAGGATATATTAGTATATATATTAATGATAGGTCTAGTTAAGCGTAGCGGAGACCTATCATAAATCTACGGTATTGTAGCAGGCGTCTTAGTTCTTTAGATTATGAGGTTATTTATCATTTTTAATAAGATTTTGAATCTTTATATAAATCTTCCACGCTGAGTTCATCTCAGAAATTACGATTACGGATTTGCATACCGTTTTAACTAAGAGAAAAAAGAATAACCCATTGAGAACGAGAAATTGTGGAATTAACCCGTTCCCGAAGAAATACGACTTGAGAGTCTTCAAAAAAGAGCCTATATTTCCCTAAAAAGGTTGGCCACAGATCAGTGATTTTTTTATGTTATTGATACCTATGGGCTGTGGTGATTGCTTACCATCAGTTGACTCACATGCTCGCTTGCCCCCTCTATTATAAAAAAATATAATTAGGAAATTTAATGCTATCATTTACGAATATGTTGTAAAATCAAGCAAGAGTAAATTACTACCCGTATGAAGCCGGCACGGACCGCAGTAATCGATTCCATAATAGTCCGTAAGTTGCGGTAGTTGCATCAATCAAGCAAACTGAATGTTTATAATGTTATATTACTTATTTTTTGTTCAAGTGATTTCTAATGCATTAAACGATGCGTTAGACAGAACTATTCCAAGGTACGTACGGACAGCGAATTTAAAACGATATTTGTTCAAAATATCCTCGGTTGCTCGCATTTTTGCACGTCGAATTTCTGACATACAGCGAATGTAGCCCAGGCAGCCTGCCAACTTGGCCCAAACCATGCTCGATTTCTCGGTCAAGAAAGAGACTTTTCTAAGATCGAAGAAGACAATACCTTTGCATAGAAAAAGCTGCTAAATGGCTTCAGAGACCAATCTAATGGTGATTTTTTTTACGTAATTTCACTTACGATGTTGGAAGTAAGCCGGGTTGACACATGAGGGACACGAGATCTTATCTGGACCAAATCTATATTAGAGACCAAAATACTAGAATTATTTCTACCAACCGACTCATGCCCACTACATAGGCAAAATACGTAAAGTGTCCGCCCTTTAGATACGAATTAAGTAACTTCGGTAGACAGATTCACTAAAAAGTGGAAGATAATAATAAGATAAAAGATAAGATAACATATAGAGCAAATGATGAACATAACCAAATAAATGTTTCTTTCTGCAGTAAATGTGGGAAAATCTGTCAAATCCTCGCGACGATCCGGAGTTCTTTGAGTGACTTTTTTCATAAATAGACATAATTATGAAGTAGGTATCAAAATCTGAGTAAGAGTACTCAGAATCACATCATACTTACAAAATTTTGTGTATTTTTGAGAGCTCGGCTCGGGACAACTTTACCTTCGAGATATTGTGTCGTTATTGAGAAAAAGTGAGAGTATACCTCAGATTACTTTATCATTTCTAAGTAAACTATACTCCGTCTGCATTATGACAAAGAGATCAAGTTTAATTGTTTGGATTTGGGAGGTAATGTCCGAAACTACTCGGCCGATTAAAAAAAAAACACCATTACTTAGCTTAGAATGAGGGAGTAGTAGTAGAGTGTACAAGGAAGTACACATGTAAGTAATAGGTAGGGGAAAAAGTCTTTTCGCATTATCATCATCATCATCATCATCATCAGCCTGTATCTGCCCACTGCTGGATATAGGCCTTCCCCAATGCTTTCCACCAAATACGATCCTCTGCCTTCCGCATCCAGCCGCTTCCAGCCGCTTTCTTAAGGTCATCGGACCATCTAGAAGGAGGGCGCCCAACACTTCGTCGTCCTACGCGCGGCCTCCACTCTAATACCTTCCTCCCCCATCTGCCATCGCTTACTCGGCAGATGTGACCGGCCCATTGCCACTTCAGCTTGCAAACTCTGAAGGCTATGTCGACAACTTTGGTTCTCCGTCGAATTTCTTCGTTCCGGATTCGATCCCGAAGAGAAACCCCGAGCATAGCCCTCTCCATCGCTCGCTGCGTGACCTTTAGCCTGTGGACCAGTCCGATGGTCAGTGTCCAAGTCTCTGCACCATATGTCATTGCAGGGAGGACGCACTGGTTGAAGACTTTAGTCTTCAAGCACTGGGGTATTTGCGCGGCGAAGATGTGACGAAGCTTTCCAAAAGCTGCCCAGCCCAGTCGAATGCGTCTATCGATCTCTTTGTTGAAATTACCCCGGCCAAGCTGTATGGAATGGCCGAGGTAGACATAGTCTTTAACTACTTCAATAGCCGCATTCTCTACGATAACCGGGCTAGGGATGACAAAATCGTTGTACATGACTTTTGTCTTGTCGAAATTCATCCCCAGCCCCACACGTCGAGATGCAGCATTGAGATCGACCAACATACGACCGAGATCCTCCAGCGATTCAGCCATTATGACCACGTCGTCGGCAAACCGAAGGTGTGAGATGTACTCGCCATTCACACTGACGCCCCGTTTTTTCCAGTCCAGCGTCTTAAATACGTCTTCCAGAGCAGCGGTAAATAGTTTGGGGGAAATTACATCTCCTTGACGTACTCCCCGCTGCAGCTGGATAGGCTTAGACTGCTGGTCCTGGACGCGGACAGTCATTGTCGCAGAGCTATATAGCCATCTCAGCACCTCGATATAGCGGTAGTCGACTTGGCATCGCTGTAAGGATTCCAGAACAGACCAAGTTTCGATGGAGTCGAAGGCTTTCTCGTAGTCCACAAAAGCTACACAGAACGGCAAATTGTACTCTGTGGTTTTCTGCACAATCTGCCGCAATGTATATATGTGGTCCACGGTACTGTAGCTTTTACGAAACCCAGCCTGTTCCGGTGGCTGGTAGTCATCGAGCCTTCGAGCGAGACGATTCGTGATAACCCTTGAAAACAGTTTATACACGTGGGTCAGGAGTGAGATCGGTCTATAATTCTTCAATAAGGTTTTGTCACCTTTCTTGAAGAACAAGACGACCAAACTCCTGGTCCACGCGACTGGTGCGGTCCCATTGTGAATGACGGAATCAAACAGACGTTGTAGTTCCTTTAGAACCGGAGTTCCTCCAGCTTTCAACAGTTCCGTTGTGATTCCGTCCTCACCGGGAGCCTTACCATTTTTCAGCTGTTCAAGGGCTATCCTAATCTCACCCATGCTGATGTCTGGAATGTCCTCGGTTTCTTGTCGGGTTAGCGGGGCTCGGCGATCACTTACACGAGCAGCTGATGTAGGGACAGGTGCGTGTGCAGCATAGAGTTTGCCATAGAATCTCTCCACCTCTGCGAAGATCTCTGGCTTAGAAGTTACGACTCGACCATCCTCTAGCTTGAGCCTCGACAGATAAGCCCTTTCAGAAGGCCGAGAGAAGACTTTAAGGCCTTTGTTGCGAGCTATCACGTCTTCAACTTGTTTAGCATTGAAGACGCGATAGTCCCGCCGTATCAGCCTTCTGATCCGCTTGTTTAAAGCTGAATATTCTGTCGAAGCTCTAACAGATGCTGTCGCCTCTCGTCTCTTCTGCATAAGAGCCAGAGTTTCGCTAGAGAGCTTGGCGTCTCGAGCTCTATGCTGCCGCCCAAAGTGTTTGCTGCCGACTTCGTGTAGTATTGTCCCTATTCTGTGTGATGCCTCGTCCATGTCCGCAGTGGTTTCCAACGAATTGAATCGGTTTTGAAGTTCCAGTTGGAACTTCTCCGAAGTTTCTGTGATTTGAGGAAGAGTTGGACGTAGATTCGACCTCATCATACGGGCTCTTTCGAGTTTGTAGCTGATATTTAGGGTGCCTCGTACAAGTCGGTGGTCGCTACCGGTGCCAAACCTGTTAACCACCGAGACATCTCTAAATATCCGCTTTTTATCCGTTATGATGAAGTCGATCTCATTCCTAGTCACCTTGTCGGGGCTTTGCCAGGTCCATTTCCTCTGGGGCTTCTTTTTAAAGAACGAGTTCATCAAAAAGAGCCCCTCCTTTTGGAGGAAATTGACCAGCATTTGCCCCCTGTGATTCCTCGACCCCAAACCAAACCCTCCGACGACCGATTCATCGTATTCTTGTACTCCCACCTTGGCGTTGAAGTCCCCGACAACAACCGTGAAGTGGGTCTTGGTGGTATTATGTATGGCCTTTGTAATATCTTCATACATGGCCTCGACCTCTTCATCCTGGTGTGTCGTCGTTGGAGCATATACCTGTACTACTTTCAAAGAGTATCTCTTCGTCAGTTTTAGCACAAGATATGCTACCCTCGACGACACACTGGATACCTCCACTACGTTGTTGACGAGAGCTTTATGAACGAGGAACCCGACACCACCCTGGGAGAGCTGATCTCCTTCACGGTAGTAGAAGAGGTTGCCAGATTCGAGTATCACGGTCTCCTCTCCCTGTCGTCGGATTTCCGACAGACCCAGAATCTGGCATTTGACTGACCTCAATTCTACTTCCAGCTCTCCCACATCCTCGTCACGCCTCAGTGTCCGTGTATTAAACGTGCCAATGGTCAGTTGTTTGTGGTGGCCTGCCAACCGGAGATTGTTCGCACCCCCCGCCCTGCCGGAACCGAGACCGCCACCTTGGCCCGGGATAGCAGGGCTGCCGGGTACTGGGGGCCATATTTTTAATTGTGTCTGCATTGGAGAGAAATGCCCTTGAGTCGCCACGCTGGGCAGGCGGGTTGGCGACTTTCGCCAGAGCCTCGTCCGCTTATCTGCAGGGTGTACCACGTGCAGGTGAGGTTGGCTTTGGCTCCGAAGATGGTAGTGAGCCACTTACACCCCGCATTATAGTATGTATGAACTTGTAATAAAATCTCTTTGGTTATACCATTTGTATCTAGCAGGATTTGATATCTTTAAAAAGTTTAAATTTTAAAAAAGATAATTCCAAATTCAAATTAGGTAAATGTGTGATTTTCGTTTGTTTTTTTTACTGTCAAGATGAGTGAATCTAATGAAGAAATTCGATACATTTTAAAATTTTACTATAAAAAAGGTAAAAATTCAAAGCAAGCTGCGAAAAAAATTTGTGACGTTTATGGACCTAGTGCAGTGTCTGTGAGAGTAGCACAAATTTGGTTTAAGCGTTTTCAATCCGGAAATTTTGATGTCAAAGATGCACGTCGCTCTGGTCGCCCTGTTACGGATAAAATGGATGCCATTTCTGAAAAAGTGGAGCAAGATCGGCATATCAGTAGTTACGACGTAGCTGAAGAACTAGGAATTGACCACAAAACAGTTTTGGCGCATAAAAAGGTCGTGGTCAAAGGCCGGCCAGGCTTCACAGACTCTGGCGAAACCCGGGTTAACCCGCAACAAGGTGATGCTGTGTGTATGGTGGGATTGGAAGGGAAGATATTCATTACGAGCTGTTACCGCCAGGCAGGACTATCGATTCTAAACTCTACTGTGAACAACTGATGAGATTAAAGCAAAAAGTTGAGAGAAAGCGGCCGGAATTAATTAATAGAAGGGGTGTGATTTTTCACCATGATTACGCTAGACCTCACACATCTTTAGCCACTCAGCAAAAATTAAGAGAGTTTGACTGGAAGGTGTTAATGCATCCGCCGTATAGTCCTGACCTTGCACCTTCTGATTTCCACCTGTTTCGGTCTCTTAAGAATTCTTTAGGCAATGTCAGGTTAACATCACGAGAAGACTGCCAAAACCACTTGTCGCGGTTTTTTGAACAGAAGTCCCAAAATTTCTATAGTAATGGGATCATGTCTCTACCTACAAGATGGCAAAAAGTTATCGAACATAATGGCACCTACATACTTTAGTTAAATGTAAATAAACTTTATTAAAAAATGTTTTGAATTTTCATATAAAATACGAAAAGACTTTTTCCCCAACCTAATATATAAGTATATTTTGACTTGGCTTGGATAATCTAAAATGCCCGAATTTCACGCGGGCGAAGTCGCGGGCCAAATCTAGTAGAATTATAAAATTAAGAAATATAGTGTTATCGGTCCCGAATAATTCGGGGTCCAAAACCTTTGTCCATGGGGTCCGAGCACAAAAACTTTTATAAGAGAATTAGGAAAAAGAATGGCCGACGTAACTGGTGAACCAAGATCTGGCACATTCCTCGTCCAAAGGATTAGTTTAGCCATCCAGCGAGGTAATGCTGCATCATCAGTATCTTAGGAACGATGCCACATGGGCCAAACTTTTTCCTTTTATTTTAGTTTTAGGTTCGTTTTATTTTAGTATTATTTAGTTTTAGATACTTTAGTTTTATACTTTTTTATGTATTGTTTTATTGATTCAAAGAAATATATATTAACTATAAGTTAGAAGTATATATTGTAAGCGAAACATATTATCAGATGCATTCACTCAGAAAGATAGTACCTACCTAATCAGCTGTTGAGTGATATGCGTGACAAAGTCGCAGCTGCATCTTTATTTTTGTGAAACATAAAATTAAAAATTTATTAAGCCACGCTCGAGTCCGACCGAATAAAAGGAAAATTCGCAAATGAATTTATTCAAAAAATGTACCTACCTATTGAATAGTATAATAGGTATTACGTGATAAGCTTTGATTTAAAGTTTACCGCATTTTATTTATTATTTAGTATTGTGTGTCATCAATCAGGTATTTTTACAGAATGATCTATGTATGTGGGTTTTTACTCCAGTTTCCAATTTCCATACGTGCCCGCGTTTATAATAGGCCTAGAGAAGACGTTTTTAATTTACATCTTTTTGATGTAGCCGCTAGTGTAGCAAGCAAATCTTTATTTTACGTCTGCTATTTTACATTTTTGGGCAATTTCGTTAGATATTGATCTAGGGAATACATACTATCTACTCGTAAATACTACAGTTTGTAGAGTGCCGGTTTTCAAAAATTAAACATCAGTTTTTTAAAGTACGGTGCAACGAATAATTATTTTCTTTATGTGGAAATTTTTAAACTCAGCTTACCAGAGTCATTTTGTACGATGTTCCATATGCAAACCAGCAGATACAGGATGTAACACCACAGCTCACGGCACTCACTTATCGCGGCGGTAGGTCACTGTGTTTGGAAGAGCGCGTTTTCCGCGCGAAGTCTGCGGCGCGTCTGGTGGCCGGTCGCCGCTCATAGCGCACCGCGAGCCGCCGCCGCCTCCGCCTACTACTTTATTACCATGGAGCATCTCATTCCTTGGCCTAGCATCTTTCTGCTGTCCAAGCAGCCTAAATGACGCTATCGATCTATTGATTTAAATATCATAATTGGTACAGTACTAACGTTTATTACGATTTATTCTACCTTTTGTCCCATATAAGTACGATATGTCTATTTTAGAACAGAAGTTACAATAAAGCAATGAGATGCGCGATTGTCGACCGTAGCCTGTCTAAACAGTAAATAAACCCATTTATTTATCTCGAGCTCCTTCGTGCCTTGGGAGGCACGTTAAGCCGTGTCGGTTCCGGCTGTTGTCATTGACAGCGTGCTGATTGAAGGAAGACCCATCCCAATAGTGAATAAATATGGGTTGATAACAAACGATAAAGAAGAAAAATCACGAAATGGAATGTTTATTTTCATGGCGATTTATTACACTTGCACTAATTCAATGTGTACAGATTTTTTTTAAATTAGTAGTTTAGTGTTATTGTCTTATCGCTTCCTCCTCAAAGACGAGATTGAATCCAGGCAATGAAGGATGAAACACGAGCAAAACCGCTGGGGAAACCGCGCGTACAACCCTGGACGTGTGTGAAAGACGTCACACCCACCTGCAACAATGCAATAATATGTTTTTTTTAATATGTAAAAAAATATATCAATTTTAATTACCCTTGATGGGGTCAGCCAACATATCAAAGTTTTAAATTCTTTTATTGATCACTTATCCTAATAAACTGGTACAAACGCAAGGCCCGCGCAAACTATTTTAGATTTTTCGTATTTAATTGATAACCTTTGAAATAGGAAGTCAGGAATGTCAAATTTTGCACATTCTCGAGCACATCTCGCTAAGCAACATATAGCTATAATAAATAAGTGCAAAGAGTAATTAATACGGAATGCTTAATTGTTAGAATATGTTAGCTAATTATAAAATTATTTATGATGTTATGTTTTTTTTTATTTGTTGCACATTATTTTTATTTAACATCGAAATATGTGATAATATTACTATTCAAAATTTTAGGTTTGTAGGTATGTCAAAACAGTTTCTGATAAATCGGCTTTTGGTTAAAGAACCCTAATAATAGATTATTAGGGTTGATAGATGAAGCAACACACATCAGCATACGATACTAAAAATATAAGAGTTAAAGAGGCGAAAGTGAGGTGGGACCCAGAGTATAATTGTTAGCTGCCCGACTCAGGAAGTACCTCCACCTTACAGAATACCGTAGCCAATTGTGTTTCTGCGAGTGAGTGTGGCCAACAAAAGGAAGGAGTTCCTGCGTCGGCAGTAGTGGCGGCGACGCACCAGCGATGTTTCATGTCTATGTGGCTACGGTAACCGCTTGACATTAGGCGGACGGACCGCCTGCTGCCAGAAGCATCAGGCGCTTGTCTGCCACCCGACGAAGTATAAAAAAAAAGAGTTTGTTTTATATCAATAAAGAGACAATATAGTACTGACCAAGACTCGCTGATTGTTGTGCCAGAACCACAGAGGGCCACCGGAATCACCACCACAAATGGCAGTGCCTCCGGACCCATTGGTGCAGACAGTGGAGGCGAGGACAGTGCTGCCGTACACCGACGCGCAGGCTGCATTAGTGATTATCTGAAGGTGCGCGTGGCGCAGCACTTGGTTGTTGGGGATGCCTACATCTGGAAACAATTTGAGGTAGTAAGTAAATAAAACTATATATACTATATACATACTATATATGTATATACCTCTTCACTAAAGTGCGGGTATCAAAACAAATTGATTTCTTATTTAAGCGCGCGCGGGTTCGATTCCCGCACAAGATAAACATTTGTGTGCATGAACATGTCTGTTTGTCTTGGTCTGGGCGTTTTCTATGTGTTATAAGTATGTATTTACAAAAAAAAATGTATTTAAGTACATTTATCAGTTGTCTAGTACCCATAACACAAGCTTTGCGCTTAAATTGGGACTAGATGGCGATGTGTAAATTGTCCAGAAATATTTATTATTATTATTTATTATTGAAATACTTAGTTGATTTCGGCCAACTTTTTTAAAAATGGATACCAACACAAACCTTCTTGGTAGCTCAGTTGGAAGAGCAGTGGACCGGTAATCGAGAGGTCGTGGGTTCAAATTCCACCTAGGCGGGGAAGGTGAATTTTTCCACTTTTAAAAATATTTATAAAATTGATTTCTAACGAAATGCTGATAAGAATGGAATTTTAAATGCATAGTATATCTACGGTATATACCGAGATCGCCCGGGACAGTTAAAACTCTACGTAAATAGCTCTACGTAAAAATTCCATCCATATCATCTTGACAATTGGCGATCTACTACAGTACGTTTCCTAAGACAATTTATACCACGAACAGTGAAACTGTGGAATCAACTTCCCTCAGCGGTATTTCCGAACAACTACGACATTTAAGAAAAGAGTTTTCATTTCCCCTAAAAGGCTGGCAACGTATTGGCGACCCCTTGGTGTCGCTGATCTCCATGGGCGGTGGTGATTGCTTTCCAGCAGGTGACCCACATGCTCGTTTGCCCCCCTCTCACATAAACAAAAAAATAGCTGTAGCTCTGAGTAAGTACTGAAGAAAACCGAATTAATAAGGAAGGATTAGATCAGCAGTATTTTCACTGCCTAGCTTTCTATGTGTTTTATATGGAAAATGTCAAATTTAGACAGCCCTGCTCATGACGTAATCTGGTCATCTGGGAAGAGAATAACTGGTTATATTGTACTAGCTTTCGCCTGCGGCTTCGCTCGCGTGAAATTTGGGGTAATACATGTTTACTCATTTATCTATAGAAGTACTCGTGTAAAGTTTAGGATAAAATAGTCTAACTAATCTCGTTGCCCCATACAAACTTTTGACCTCCGTTTCACCATCTTAGAGGTAAAATTTGAAAAATCCTTTGAAGTAATTTCGTGTCCACTGTGTTATATTTTCATATCGACGCCATTTTATCAACACAATAAAACCATAGAATCAACTATCAATTGGTATTATTACATAGTACATTTCAACCCTATCGCACCCCCACAGGGGTGATTTTATGTCACGTCGGCTATATTGGATTATAAAATAGTTGATTTTTTCGTAATTAGCGACCCGATAAACCATAAAAATAATACCCATGACGATATTCAGACTTTTTCATCCCATTTTACAAATTTCAACCCCATCGCACCCCAATAGGGGATGATTCTTGACAATCATCCCCTATTGGGGTAGTTATCCACGTTGAATTTTAAAATCGTTGTTGTTTTCGTAATCAGCGACCCGATAAACTATAAAAACAATACCCATGACGATGTTTAGACTTTTTCACCCCACTTTACCCCTTTAGGGGTTGAATATTGAAAAATCCTGAAACACGTATTTACTCATTTATCTATAGAAGTACTTTTGAAAAGTTTCGGATAAAATAGTCCAACTAATCTTGTTTCCCCATACAAACTTTGAACCCCAGTTTCACCCCCTTAAGGGATGAATTTTGAAATATCCTTTCTTAGTGTACCCCTAGACGTCATAAGGAACCTACGTGCCAAATTTGGAATCTCTAGATCCAGCGGTTTGGGCTGTGCGTTGATATATCTGTCAGTCAGTCAGTCAGGACTTTGAATTTTATATATATAGATCCACAGAGAGAGAGACCATAGTTCTAGTATTAATGATCGAACAAGCATTACTTTAAAAATGTTTAAATGGGGAATGATTGCTGCCAAGAAGCTGGTCTTGGCTTGGGGTGACCAAAGGGCTGGCCAATATCTAGGGCAAAATATTTCCATCGCCATACAGCGTGGAAATGCGGCCAGCCTTTTGTCTACAATCCCCGAAAATTTTCGCGACAGTTAATATATTGATATTAATTTTATCTGTGTATTTATTATACTTTTAGTTTTTTATTTAGTTACTTAGATATTATTTTTATCTTAATTTTAAGTTGTACAAGTTAATTAATATGTAATTTTAGTTTTTTTTTAATACATAATATTAAGTCATTTGTTATTTGTTCTAAATTTAAGAAGTATTATAATAATAAATAAATATTTCTAGACAATTTACACAGCGCCATCTAGTCCCAAATTAAACGCAATGCTTGTGTTATGGGTACTAGACAACTGATATATAATGTACATAAATACATTTTTTTGTAAAGAAAACACCCAAACCAAGACAAACAGACATGTTCATGTACACAAATGTTTTCTTGTGTGGGAATCGAACCCGCGACCTCTGAGTCAAAGTGACCATTGCTAACCATTCGACCACCGAGCTCGTCAATAGAATACACTATAATAATAAATATTATATAATGAATACACATTTTTATTGAATGATTATTAAGTTTTTTTTCTTTGAATGGTTATTATCTAACAGTACGTTATGCGATCAAGCTTATGGCTCAGTATAAGTCTTCCGTACTTACGTGACGTCTTTAACAATATATTAAAGTTTTCTATTCAACTTGCCTTCCGATAATGGAAAGTAAGCAGAAGCCGATTCTCATCGGGTTTTTTGATTACGAAAGGGGACTTCTGGTAAATTTGCGATAATCATCTTTAGTATACACGATAGAGCGCCTCCGGCCCTACCAGCTTAGTTAATACTATTAGCAGCTAAGTTTATTATTTTGGCTGTCGCACAATACCGGCACATATGGTATTGCACAGCATTAATGCCGAGCGATGGGCAATTAACATCATAATTATGTACATGTTGTTTGAAATGTTATTGTGTATTGTATAAATTTATTGTTTCATGTTGTGATGCTAATAAACATATTTTCTTTCTTTCTTAGCACAAAGTTAGATTGCACAATCAAAAAACCCGATGGGAAAAACTTTGCTTAGGTGGTGGGATTCCAGGAGCCCGCTGAAGCTTAAGCCGATTACCATCGGTTTTTTTATTCCAAAAATTGGTCTTAGGTTAAAGTTATTGACAAGCTTCATCTTCTTCATCACTTAGTTCTTCATCCCTTACATCTTCAGCTTAGTTCGCAGAGCTCTAAGGTTTCTACCAGCTGAGCTAAACATAATTACCGCCTATAATCTAAGCTAAACTTTGATTTTCTCAATCAAAAAATCCAATGGTTGGTAACGGTAGGGTAGAGTCAATTTTCTTTGGAGCAGCTCGATTGGAGAATTATATGTTACCTATATACAAAGTTACAGTACGGTTAACATTGAACGAGATATGTATTTAGAAATTTTATAACGATATTTAAAGTTTCTTTAATTTATTTTGTAGCGCTAATCATTCTCTACAAATTAATGTACGGAAATTTTAATATCTAATATATTTTCTATATGTTTTATGCATAATAATATCGTAATAATTATATATTTTTATTTTACTTATGACCTTTTACTTCACTAAAAATCGCACCCGAAATAATAATTTGATATTTGCTGGATTTAGCACAAAAAAATATATATAATTCCTTTGATAGAATAATAATATAAATAGAATAAAATAAAGTAGAATCTAGTATTACAAAAAAAATAATAATCTGTGATTATAGGCATACAATAAGATACATTCGTAATAGAGCCCAGAAAAATGCTGTAAATAATTAGTCGTATTTTACATAAATAGACTTATTAAAAGATGCATTAACAAGAATTGGGTGCTAATAAAAAAAACTAAAATGTTTACTTACATTTATTTACAGAATGAGGGTCGTCAAAAAGGTATTTACAGGGTCGGCAACAAGCGTGTTGGTGTTATATTACAGGCGTTCATAGGCAGGCTACGGTAACTGCTTTCCATCAGGCAAAACTTACTGTGTTTTAGTTATCAAATCCCTTTCATTTGATACCCATATAATAGGTGTTGAAGTAGAAATTATACATAGCAATTTTATGGCAGCCGCCATATAAAATTGGTGGCATTTAGTTAATCATGCATTTTCACAAGAACCAAACGAGTGTGCAAAATTTCAGCTCAATCGAACACTGAGAAGTGGGTCAGACTGGCAAGATTTGATTACAGACACCGCGGCGAATCAAAATAAAAGCTTATTACAAAAAGAGAGTATCCATAGATCGCTACTCACTGTCGCCTGTACGGCCGAAGCCGGCGGCCCAAGCCATCATCCCAGCGAGGTTGTTGTTCACAAATGCTGTAGGTGGCCAGGCTGGCTGGATGAACTCTGTGAAAGAAACCGTATTATATTCATCATTGGCATGTAACCAATGTTCTAAAATGATAAAAATTCTCCATCAGTAACGTAAAATATTAGGTTGGGGAAAAAGTCTTTTCGTATTTTATATGAAAATTCAAAACATTTTTTAATAAAGTTTATTTACATTTAACTAAAGTATGTAGGTGCCATTATGTTCGATAACTTTTTGTCATCTTGTAGGTAAAGACATGATCCCATTACTATAGAAATTTTGGGACTTCTGTTCAAAAAACCGCGACAATTGGTTTTGGCAGTCTTCTCGTGATGTTAACCTGACATTGCCTAAAGAATTCTTAAGAGACCGAAACAGGTGGAAATCAGAAGGTGCAAGGTCAGGACTATACGGCGGATGCATTAACATCTCCCAGTAAAACTCTCTTAATTTTTGCTGAGTGGCTAAAGATGTGTGAGGTTTAGCGTTATCATGATGAAAAATCACACCCCTTCTATTAATTAATTCCGGCCGCTTTCTCTCAACTTTTTGCTTTAATCTCATCAGTTGTTCACAGTAGAGTTCAGAATCGATAGTCCTGCCTGGCGGTAACAGCTCATAATGAATATCTTCCCTTCCAATCCCACCATACACACAGGATCACCTTGTTGCGGGTTAACCCGGGTTTCGCCAGAGTCTCTGAAGCCTGGCCGGTCTTTGACCACGACCTTTTTATGCGCCAAAACTGTTATGTGGTCAATTCCTAGTTCTTCAGCTACGTCGTAACTACTGATATGCCGATCTTGCTCCACTTTTTCAGAAATGGCATCCATTTTATCCGTAACAGGGCGACCAGAGCGACGTGCATCTTTGACATCAAAATTTCCGGATTGAAAACGCTTAAACCAAATTTGTGCTACTCTCACAGACACTGCACTAGGTCCATAATAATCACAAATTTTTTTCGCAGCTTGCGTTGAATTTTTACCTTTTTTGTAGTAAAATTTTAAAATGTATCGAATTTCTTCATTAGATTCACTCATCTTGACAGTAAAAAAAACAAATGAAAATCACACATTTACCTAATTTGAATTTGGAATTATCGTTTTTAAAATTTAAACTTTTTATAGATATCAAAACCTGCTAGATACAAATGGTATAACCAAAGAGATTTTATTACAAGTTCATACATACTATAATGCGAAAAGACTTTTTCCCCTACCTATTACATAAAACTAGAACGATCTGCGATCTTAAAATTTTAATAACTTACGTCCGACGTGTTTTATGGTCGATAAAAGTTTGGTGGGAAAGTCCATTTTAAAAGTATGAAATTATAAAAAATAAATATTACGATTGTAGACACAATAAAAAATACTATAACTTTTAATACGGCACTAGCTACATAAACGCAATATTTAACATAGCTGTAGTACAAATTTCTGATTTAATGAATATATAACAGCGTGGTGTGACGTCATAACATGGTAGCCCTTTGTATGGAGCGTTTTCGGAATAGTCCAAAATTGTGATCTTCAAGTTATTCGGAAGTATTTCGAAGTAATTCTTTCACCTATATTTATATTACTGAGATTCAATAAATAACAAATCGAAAAAAAAAAATAGCTCGCAAGCCAATTGTTATTGCTACCATAGTATAACTTTTATTCCAAAAAGGAGTGGTTAGTTTGAAGCCTGTTGTCCATCTGTTCTCCACAATCTCCAAGTATTTTTGTTTACCTAACTTCCAATTTCGGAACATGAAAATTAAATAGCATATAATCAAAGTAATTTACTAAAACAAATTTGTTTTAATTGTATATTGTCTCTCACCGCCGATCACGAATTCAACTTAGTACTCAAAGGCAACGATTCCTTCACGGTTAAGTCCGCACTTGCAAATATTATTTCATTTATATGGCTTACTTCCATTGTATCTTATTGCAATAAAGTTTTATAAATAAACAAATACTTACCGGTATAACTAACAAAGTTTAAGTTCATTATAGCGACATCATTGTGCAAGGTGTTGGGGTTGTAGTTGCCGTGCATGAACACGGTGCTGGTAGTGAGGCGGGTACCGCCGGTGAAGAGTGTCAGCGAGCCGAGTACGATGGTGAACTGCCGCGCCTGATTGCGACCGTCCGCCCAGCAATGGGCTGCAGTTATCGCCCGAGTGTTGGTAAGGAGCGTAGCGCCACACACTGATGTTTGCCCCGTAGTCAGGATAATTACTAAACCTCCCTAAATTACAAATGTACATTAATTATTATATTTTTTTTACTAAAAGATGCCTAAGAAAAACGATATGAGGGTCTTTAAAAAATATATAAAATTCTGGTGCTTGTTTTATCTTGATTCTTTAATAAGAATATTATTAATAAAAATGTGTAAGACGTATCTAAAGTTTCATTTCACTATTCTCTTGAAATGATTGTCATATTTGTGCTTTTACAGCACGAATCTTTTGTTAACTATTAAAATTATTACTATCGTGGAGTTTTAACAGGCAAAAGATTTCAGACACAGTATCCGACTGAATCAAACCCTCCAGAATTAGTACTTGCAAGCTTTTTGTTAAAATTACCATCAATGACAATATATATATATATATATATATATGTTTAAAGAAACATATTTAAAATTTCTTTACAAGCGAGTCAGAATCACGACTCGCGTTTTTTCACTTCTCACACTTTTCACTATGGAAAAAGTAAATGTTGATATCTATCTAATTTCCTGATCTTATATCGCACTGTAGTCGCACCATATGTTTAATAAATTTAAAAAGTTTACTTTTATTTCCATGCGCTAATCCTTGGAATTAACTGTTAGGTATGATCATTTTTGTATTTGAAAGTCTTGAGGAAATATTTATATAACAATCTTAAACCCCTACGTACAAAGTTCAAGGTATATAGTTGAAGTGTTCTTACTAGCTTCTACCTGCTGCTTCTTCCCATGCGCACATAGTAGCTGGATATATAAATATTCTTGAACGAATTACACAATGCCATCTAGTCTCAAACTAAGCAAAGGTTGTACTATGGGACTAGATAACTTTTATTATACTTGAATACATATTTTTTGTAAATGCATACATGTAATACCCAAATATACACCCAAACCAAAATAAACATAAGTTCATGCACACAAATATTAGTCTTGAGCGGGGATCGAACCCGCGACCCCGGAGTCAAAGTGGACATGATTAGCCATTCGACCACCGGTGTCATCACGTCGTGCATAAAAAGTATCAAATGTGTTGATCCAGTAGGTACATATTCTATATACATGTACGAGTATATGCCCAATTTGATCATAATGCTTTCAGCCGCGATGGAGTACAAACTTTCACATTCATATTAGTAGAATCACATTCAAGTTAAAGCGATAATATAGTTACAACGGCTTACAAAGTGTGGATGATCTCCCATCCTTGCCAGCCATCCTCCTGTGATTCTGCTGCCGCCATCAAAGTCTACAGCCTCCTCTGCCTGCTTGATACGAGCTGCCTTCTCGATACCAACGTTTTCATGATAGTGCAGAAGGACAGACTCTTCGGCGAGAGCTAAACCCACGAGCCCTACGACCGCAACGAATAACACTCTCATATTTGCACAATCACATATATTTTATACGTTATTCGTCAATAATTGCATATTTATACCAATAGGTACTGTTATCTTTTAAATCTTTTATTGTAATACCATCGCATTAATCTACTGTGACAAGTCGATAATTAATATCATGAAACAAATACCAATTTGGAGAACTCCAATATGGTCCAACAGCTGGCAGCAATCTGCGACTACATATATCTATACTATACTAATATTATAAAGCTGAAGAGTTTGTTTGTTTCTTTGAACGCATTAATCTCAGGAACTACTGGTTCGAATTGAAAAATTCTTTTAGTGTTAGATAGCCTATATTATTTCAAGGAAGGCTATATTATTTATAACATCATCCTACCACCAATAGGAGCGGAGCCCCAATGAAAAATGGGAAAAAAATATTCCTTTTGAGGACTTACGTTGCGTGCGCTGCGTAAACGGTTGAAGTTACGCAAAAATCATGTATGAAGGAATTGTTTCTCTTTAAAAGTTCTAAAAAAAGTCCGCAACGGAATGTATGTCTATCTTTTAAGATTGACTCACTATAACCTTTTTTTATAGTAATCAAATTTGTTTGCAATTATGCATTATTTGCAAACAAATTTGAAAGCAGGTATAAAATTAGTAGTTACCTACATAAAGTATTCACCATAAGTTTTTTTTCTTAATTATACGGTTATGATAAGTACTTGATTTCCTATGGTTTTACCACGACAATTGATATTCACGCGACGAAGTCGCGGGAAACAGCTAGTTAGTGTTGCTATAAAAATTTGAAATGCGGTAAATCCTACAAAATGTTCATTAATTTAATTCTGTTCGAGTAGGTACTATTATAAACCAGGACTGGAATTCGTTTTTTAAAAAGAAAAATGGATCACGTATCTGTATAACAAAACCGTTATAATCAACAATAGCTAATTAATGATTTAACTAATTAACTAGCACAAGAATAATGCTAAGAGAACTGTCCATCACGCTCGAATGTCGCTGCCCAAGTGAAGTGACTATGGCTCGGCCGCTATCGGCTCGCCTCGCCCCACTGTCGGCTCGCCGGAAGTCACGTGACTCGCTGTAGTCATGCTTCATTTTCATTAATTGTTAACACGGCCTCTCCTGACTGCGAGGCGTGCTCGACCGCATGATCTTGGGGAAGCACCTCCTCGGGCTGTAGGAGACTACCAGCAGAGTCACCATTTTCTGAAATATACGTTTTGTTACAAAATTGCAAAAAACATCAATAGCTCTATTGGTTTCATTATACGATCGCATGTAAAACTATGAGCCAAGTTTAGAAGGCGTTTCAAACGATCTATACGTTACAGCAATCTCTATCGCAGGACGATATTACTTTATGACCAAACTATTATTTATTGTACTATTGGGCCACTATTATAGTAAGAGAAGGAAAATAATAACATTAACATGATATCACAAATGTCAGAGCACCGGATCTCTAGCATTTGTGCGCATAACAAACACATTTAGTTTAATAATGCAATCGCTATGCCCCGCACTACTCCTTAGTCAGTCCATGACAGTACCACACTAACTAAAGAATATGATCAGGCTATGGTAGTATCACGCAGACTTAAAAATATACCGTCAGTCCATGGCGAAGCCACGCAGACATGGTAATTGTCAGTCCATGGCAGCGCCACGCAGACATGCTGGTTGTCAGTCCATGGCAGAGCCACGCAGACATGCTGGTTGTCAGTCCATGGCAGCGCCACGCAGACATGCTTGTTGTCAGTCCATGGCAGCGCCACGCAGACATGTACGGTCTTCAGTTCACCGCCACCCAAGAACGCAGTGCACGCGTCCGGCGCCCATTCATCGCGCCACTGGACCATGTGTTCAGCAGCATCTGCCGTGCGCGCTTCTCGGTGAAGCCCGCTATCGGCTCCAACTCGTAGCGGCGATGTAGAAGCTCTCCGACTACTCGGCACGGGTCTTTCATACTGAAATCAGTTTAACGGAACTCTGAGTCTTGCTAACAATAACAAAATCTCTCATTGCATAAATTCGCAGGTTCTTCCGCGTCATTTCCACTCGACCCCATGTAGTCATTGATTCGCTTTTCAACGACTTTGAAACCCGTTGTTTCCAAAGGCTTCTTAAAAAGCTCCCTTCAATCACCTTCAATACCAATCAAGAAGTGAAATTTTAGTAGATGCATACTTCAAGCCTTATCCCTTGTTGAATCGTATACGACCCATCTTAATGATGTAATGCGAAGTAAAGCTATTCAAATATATAACAAACTCCAAAACAACACGCTTTACTTGTACCAGTACCTAATAGTAAATTTACTACAGCTCTTAAGTTCACTGGTACTCGGCCGTACCTGACCTTGACTTACAATAACTGATACAATAGAAGTGCATAAGTACTGACTGTACATATTTACTACAGCTCTTAACTTCACTAGTACTTGGCCGTACCCGACCTTATATCAAATGTTTGCTATATGTGGCTTCTTATGGCACAGAGGCTTTAATAGCCAATGCGAGATAGACACTCATTATCACGCCAGTGATTTAAAACTAACACTTCTACATATTCGCCCCAATTGTAGGATCGGAATTAGAAATATAGTAAGCTTGGTTAGATCTCACCGTAGTATTGATTAATCGTATAGCATCCATTGTACGATCAGTCGTGCTGGGGCCTCGATCCGTAGTAGCACTCACGGAGTACCCCGGCGAAAGCGGAGCTGCAGAGCGCTGACTCGCAGCACCAGCTCTCACTCACTCGCAGCACCCAGACCATCGGCACAGTCTGCCAACGGCGGCTGCAGTGGCGACGTCACCAGAGACGCAAGGCCACTCGGCCCACGTAGCCACGGTCGAAACGACCGAAGCTGTCTTCAATGATGTCAATTGATCTAGAATTTGTTGCATTTGTTGAGTTAATACATTGCTAAAACAGCTATGTCGTCTGCGTTTACGACTAGCACATATATCATGGCGTCTAGAACATGAATCACGATGTCTAAGACGAGCATCACGGCTCCTAGAACGATTACTTCCGGATTAGCTACTAGTACTTATTAGGCATTTCTATTGATTTACTTAAAGTAATAAGTAGATACAGCAAAAGTTACACACTGTATCAGATTTATAATAATATGATGAAACCGCAAAATAAAAACGTTTTCACCAACAAGTACATTCTGCTTTTCTAGATTTCAGTAAATAAATGGGAACGTACTCATCAAAAATTACAGACATGTAACTGTCTCCGTAAACGGATATAACAAACCACAAAATATTCCATTTGCCAAACTTAATAGTCAAGTTCTTAAATAGCAAAGTGGGTAGTTAAAATTAACTTCATTTTTATTGCGCGTCTCGGATTTTTGTTTGGCAAAACAATGTTCGATCTTGTGACCATGCTTGTTACAAAATGAACACAACTCGGATTTCGATGGTACCACGTTAGTACTATTACTTATACAGTGATGATACCTATAAACATAGCTTTTGCGTTAGATAAACGACTAGTAGGGGCGGATTAATGTTTAGCGGATTGTCTTTAAATTATCATTCGGCTGGTTAGGTTTACTATGTGATGAATTAGAAATAGGAGTCTTCGCAAACTATAACACGCTCCATCACGGTTCACTCGGGTGATAAATAATGGCTCCGTCATACATTCGCCCGAATACATTTTGGGATTCTTATTGTAAAAAGCCTGCATATGTCTCATCGAACCACATTTACAGTCACAACTTTACTAAAAGAAATACTAGGAGTATGCTTTCACTGAGCCCCTGTATTATACGCAGTCGAAGTAATGATCGACGGGCGTAATTAGCGTATGTGGGATAACTATCCGAATTGATACACATCACTTCAAATAAAATATTCGCGATATCGGGTGTTTTCGGACACAAAATTAGAAAAAAATATTGGTTGGATCTCACCGAGGTGTTGATGGAACGAATAGCATCCACAAGTCGAATTCGTGACCCCAAGTGGCATGCTCGCATCGCTGACGGCCTGCTCAGAGATGGACTCCGCAGCACGGGTAGGCTCTGCGGGCGCCTCGCTCGGCAGCACCGGCGCGGCAGGGACGCTGGTGGCGGGCCGCCACCGTGTCCGTCGTCTCGACTGGGACGACGCTCGGCATCGTGTACGGGCTGCTTGGCCGGTACGATGCCTCGCACCGCGTGCCAGATGCACGCTGAGAAGGCGACTCGCGCCGTGAGCTCGCTGCACGAGGTGGCCGCGACAGCAACTGCGCGCTGAACTCACGCCGGGATGGCGGTGGCGCATTCGACACGCTCGGCGAGCGCCGGGCCAGTGGCGTGCGCGGCGAGGACGCCGGACGGCCTGGCAACCGCCTAGGCTGTCTCCCTGCACGCTCCTTCAACGCTCGCATTCGGGATCGCATTGCAGCTATCTCCTGCAGCAGTTCGCTGTCTGGAGTGCGATCCCGGCGTCTGGAATCGCGACGCCGACCCTCGTCCTCATGACGAGATCGGTTACTGTTCGACATCTATGAAAAACCTGTAACTGTCAAAGATAGGGCGGTTAAATGGCAATGAATTCTATCCAACTTCTGATATTATAAACCAGGACTGGAATTCGTTTTTTAAAAAGAAAAATGGATCACGTATCTGTATAACAAAACCGTTATAATCAACAAGAGCTAATTAATGATTTAACTAATTAACTAGCACAAGAATAATGCTAAGAGAACTGTCCATCACGCTCGAATGTCGCTGCCCAAGTGAAGTGACTATGGCTCGGCCGCTATCGGCTCGCCTCGCCCCACTGTCGGCTCGCCGGAAGTCACGTGACTCGCTGTAGTCATGCTTCATTTTCATTAATTGTTAACAGTACATTATCTGACCCGACAAACGTTTTGCCATATAAATTTAAGGGTTGATGGTAGGGTGAAAAATTGAAGTTGTATTTATTTGTCAATGCTAAATCATAATAAAATAAGAATAAAAAAATTTGTTAACAAAATTAAAATTAAAATTTAAGTGTGGATCATTTAGGGGTATCCCTTATCATTTAGGGGTATGAAGAATAGATGTTGGCCGATTCGCAGACCTACCCGATATGCACACAAAATTTCATAAAAATCGGTCCAGCTGTTTAGGAGGAGTTTAGTAACAAACACAGCGACACGAGAATTTTATATAAGTATTAGAAGATAATGAGAGGTAGGTGCTAATACACATAAACGTGGCGTCGTTGTTTTGATACATCGCTATGCGCTATAAGGTCATTCTCATATCTAGTTTTTTAGATAAAATATAATACCTGTAAGATACCAAGAATAATATGTAATCTGTTTTAATCCATGAACAAAATCATTTGGATTGTGAGAGATTATAACGTAATCAACTAATCATATAAAAATATAATGATAACTTATTATAATCGTGTAAGTACGTTATTTTACACACAGTAAACCACCACTGACTGAATGACCTACGGTCATTGATGGACTGTTAAATTATATTTTTTATTTACATATACTTAGGACAAAGTAATTTATACAGTTTTTTGAGAAACTGGTCTCATCGCTACGGAATTTTAAACAAAGATTACAATAAGCTTTTTGTAAACTTTCGGTAATCTGTGAATTCTACCCTAATGAAAATTAATAATTTAGGCGATTACTTACTTAGTGGGTATAACTAGCATCAAATCAACACTGAATAAAAATTCTTAGTTGATAACTTTAATTTAAATCACAAAAAATCCTCTATGTAGGTAATATTTTAAAAACGAAAGTGAGTTTGTTTGGTAGTGACTGACTGAAAGTTTTTTTTATCCGACCAAAGGCTTTTTAATTACCTACTATTAAAATACAAATTTGAGATTAGTGCGTAACATTGGTATTTGTTTTTTTTTAATTTGATAAGACTGAAACTGAGAATTTAATGATTAGATTACTTATATGCAAAGACTGAATACTGTGATAACTATGTAATATAGAGGAGCTCGATGACGTCGTTGCTCGTGTCAGTCTAATCGAACACGTAAGTTAAACATCGTCGGCCGTAGCCTGTCCAAGAATGGGTTTATTTATCTCGAGCTCCTCCGTGCTACTGAGGCCACGTTAAGCCGTCGGTCCCGGCTGTTGTCATTCCACACACAACGCGCACAGAAAGCTTATTCCGGCGTATCTATACGCTAGAACAGTTTCTCAAAGCTCGGGCTTATACAAGCGCTTCAACGCTCGTATGAGTTGCACGTGTGGCTAAAGACGCGGCTATACACGTCTACACGCGCTTCCAAAAACAAGATTTCAGATTAGCGTTTCATACGCTACTTCATACTAGTAGCGTAGCATACGCTCGTCTGAAACGCTAATCAAAAACCGCTCTTAGATAAATCATTCGTGTAAGTATATTAGAAACAGTAGCAGCCTCAATATGCTGCCCAGCGGAATGCCCCGGTTTTTAACGGTCTACGCTTAAAAATAAGTTCACTGAAACGGAGCAGGTCGTAGATGAGCTAGAGCTTGATAATTATTTAAGATTGCAAGCGGGGTACAGATAGGTTTAAGTCGGGTGACAAAAAGCATAAGATCCGCCTAATGTAAATTGGTGACGGTAGCCACTTATAACATAAAATATCGCTCGAGCGTCGCCACTCCCGCTGCCAGTGCAGCAACTCCATATTTCCTGATACCTCAATCACTCGCAAGAATTCAACGTACAAATAATTTAAATTATAGAACAACATTAGCCTGCTAATAGGTATTTGTTGTATAGAAATATAGTAAAAAGTCACGAAAATGTACAACATGACCCAATCTTACTACGTGTCATATGATCGGGAAGTCATTACCTCAATGCTGGTTATTATTCTAAACCGGTAGTACCTATTACCAATAATTACATAATCTCTGACATGTGCCTACTTATTACAATATTATGCTTCCCTCCAATACAGCTACTTAAGGCATGCCCGGATGTTTATAATACATAAGTATACGTAACCCTATCTTTAAACGGCAGGTTTATTATATCCCGATCTATAGATGGAACACTTACACAACGTATTGCTTACACCTGCATGTCCTTACTCCGTACAATGTTCAATGTATCGTTACTAAACATGATTTTCACTTTTTCCGTTTGCTTCTGTTTCCATATGAAGTAGCCCTCACTACGCGGTATGCATAAAGATTACATTGTTATGAGGCAGACGGTAGCCAAAGTGGATCACAATAATTTTCAAGCCGAAGTCAACGTCATCTCCTCCCCTGCTGATTAATCAACGACGGTCAGACAAAAGAAGAACAGCGTAATGTCAAATATATGGAGAAGTACCTCCATCTCACAGAATACCTCAGATAGGTAAACAACAATTTCCTAGAGGCCCAATGGTGATCGAGGTTACCCAAAAGGAAGGAGTTGCTGCGATGATAGTGGAGGTCGTGACTCCTGTTCTGTGGTAGTATTAATTATTCTGGGGTAAATCACACCCTCACATTGCGACCCCACAGGTACCCTAAAGCTTTAAGAATAAGCAATGCGTCCTACCCGCCTTGACCTACGATGCAGCCAACCCGCAATTGAGCAGAGTAGTGGAGTATGCTCTAAATCCCTTCGCTCTGTTTCGCTGGAAGGGAGACCCGTATCCCAGCAGTGGGATGAAGAAGGGTTGACATATATGCAGACTTAATTAGGCTGACTACTTACATTGTCAAACAAGGAGGTTGGCGGCGCGGCGTGACAATTTCTATCGAAGTCTTTACCTCTATCATCTATCGAAGTTTTGAGGTATAAGTAGCTCATAAGGTGAGTTTGGCTTTGACCCTATGGAATATGATCCTTAGGGTCAAATCCAACCTCGTCTGCACGTGGTGCACCCTTCTAATAAATAAAAGAGGCTCTTGCTAAAAGGGAGATAAGGAATGTTGCGCCCGTCTGGGGAAGTACCTCCACCTCATAGAAGACCGCAGCCAAATGTTAACCTTTAAGTGATGTTTGCAGTATTCCTATGAGTGAATGAGGTTACTGGGCGTGAAGAGATGCTGTGTTAACAGCGGGATGACAGCACGCGAGCAATACTCGTTTATTGCATTCGTCTCTAGTCTATAGTAACCGCATCGCATCAGGCGAGCCGTATGATTGTTAAGGTCTCAATTTGTGTCTAAAAAAATCTCAAGTAGCACTGGCTCACAAATTTATGTGTAACCAATGAATATCTCGAAAATGTTAATACCTAAGACCTGTGTGTAAGACCATTTGTAATGTTACACTGACAAAGTTGTAGGTTTAGCGATATACTAAGTACCTCACCAACCTACCTGCTATATTTGAGCTGGAGTTGAAGAGAATGTTAACTTAAACAGGACTAAACCAAAACCAATTTATTGTCCACATATAATAGCTACTAAAACTGTGCGTTTTTAGCTTATCATTATTTTATTTTTATCTTTATTGATCACAAAATCTCAGTACAATAGGTTGCATTCTCTACCACTCAACCATTACCGGTGAGAACATCATGAATTGCGGTTTTTACAATTTATGGTATAACCATATACGAGTATATGTAGGTAATCAAAATGCTATACACTAAATACATATTTACATATTATATAGTAAATATATCAAATACATATTGATGTAGCTTACTGGTTTTGTGACTTAAAAATAATTCTGCTCTTTGAGAACATAAGAGATGCATGAGAAGCATTTGCTAATGAATAAATATAAATATCTAGGAATTAATATGTAATTTATTGGAAATATGTGACATAAATACATCTAATGGATCATTTGGGCTGTTATCATTAGAATTCTTTCCTCCATATACTTCTATCAGTTTCATATGTTCTTCCAAGTTCTCAACGTCATTGGTCTCCGAATCAAAATACTTATCTTCAGCATCTTGGGATGCTTGCTTCAAATCATCATATTGCTCATCATTATCAATAGTATTGTAGTCAACATCAGGATCAATTCCCTCTAAGAAACTGTTATACATCTCTTGAACAAATTCATCACGGAGAAGTTTCCTCTCTGGTGCACTTATTGTTGTTTGTTTTCTCTTTTCAGGAATATAATTAGGCTTTGTATCTGGAACTTCAAATTCACCCCATCGCTTTTGTGTTTTCGATTCATGATTCACAATTTCAACACCTGATAGGTGCTCCTCAACGTCTTCCTCGAGCATTTGTACATTTTTTGTTTCTCTCATTTGGTTACGATCGACCGTCTCTAAAATCATATTCAAAAAAGTAAGATTTTCATTGTCAACACCATCACGTTCATGCACTTCTTCATCAGTTAAATACTGTCCAACCAGCTGCTCGTACAACAGTGGATTGCGATACATCATCTGTTTCTCACTGAAATAATCTGATTCATCTTGTAATTTTTGTAAAGCCTTAAATCGCCTGTTCCTTACCCTTTTGCGTCGACTCTCTTCCGAATGGTAATCTCGTAATTGTGATACACACTGCCGAAATTGCTCGCAGTCTTTATGAAGCTGTACCTTTTCAAAATAGTTAACATGTTGTGGTGCTAAATATTTTCCAAATTGCATTAGAAACTCTACCGGTGATCGCTGATATAGTTCATTAGCCATACAGATCTTTTCACTGCTACGCACCTCAGCATTGCCGACACGAGCATTTTTAAAAGAGATTTTAGCACATCTAACTAAATAATCGATAATATCGCTAATAGGATCAAAGTTTTCTTCTTCGTTTCCTTCTGGTGTTATGAAGTTGTCAGTTTCCATTATGAATTTAAATGACGTAAATCTATTCTCGAATTGTGTGTGAAATGTATGAAATTTTAATTTCTCAAATAATCTAAGAGTAGGTAATATACTGCAAAAATTAATGCACAAAACAAACTAATTACATAGAAATAAAACTTTGGTTTTGCTATGGTTTTGGTGCTAAGTTTGTTTTGTTTTTGTGATTTACGATTTATTCTTCGTTGTTTCATATTAGCAACCACTCTTCAGTCGAAGTCATTATTTTTGCCATTATCCTAGTACTACTTTAACAGTATTCACACGCCTATGTTCAACGCAACATTCAAATTCGACGGAGACAAGATAATTATTGTACTTAAAGTACTTGACACCGGCAAAAATATTTTTTGTCTGAGGAATGATTGCCAAAAGAAAAGAATAAAGAAAAGATAAATATTAAATATTTAAAATGTCACTCTGACACTAACTGCACATAACTGCTGAACAGCTGTTTCGTATAGTGATGTGATTTACAGTATTTTTTATTTGATTCGAATATCAAAAGAATCGAGACGGAATTCGAATTCGCAAATTCATTAGAAAATTCAGTACTCCAGTACCTGTACATACGAGAGTTCGCGCGGAAGAAGCGCGATGTCTTCTTAAGTACTTTCGATGCTCCCGAAGGCCTGAAAGTCCAAATGGCCTGGACGTCTTCCCATGAAAGTGAATGTCGAAAACTTAAGGCTTTTTTCAAGTTACTAATAGAACATTGTTCATTCCCCATATTAGCTTGGCCCTAACTTGAGGTGTCTAAAAATCATTATGCTGGAATGTGATAGGTTTGAATGGTGATAGGTTTAAATGAAGTGAACATTATGACATATGAGTGATATTTTAATAAAGTTACATTAAAAAAATGTTGAATTATTATTTATTGTATTAAACTACCATTGCAAGCAACCACATTTTTATTTTGAAGCTTATGACCTCTGCATAGGAAACCGTACAAGACATCTTTAACAAATATCGGGATAATTTCTATAATTTTTTGTTCGATATTGTCCCTAATCCCAGGATAAAAATGAAAAATAAAGCTAATTAAAATACAAAAGCTCAGCTCCAAAGGATTATTCAGAACCAAGAGACAAACGGAATCGTAATGGTCATTTCTTCAATGTCAACTTGTCAATACAAATTGACATGACACCTCATCCGTTCCAAAATTCGACGTTTCCTATCCATTTAATATTTTTTTAAATAAATAATAGCAATGTGAATTAGTTTGACGATGTAAAATTTTTATGTTGTCATATAACACTAATATTAATTTAAGCCACAAATACTTATCAAGTGTTTGTTTAATAAGACTAGCAGCAGGTGTTTTAAATTTAATTTCATTATTATTAATACTACGCGGCCAGTAGTTTTGCTGATTGTTTGAGACCGGTTGAGGAAGCTACGCGCGTGTGACGGCTGGCTTAGACATGGGTAACTCAGTAAAATTTAGTGCATCAACTCAGTAGCGCTAGCGCTGCTTACTGCGCAGGCTCACTGAGTTAACCCAAAATTGCGCCATTGCGCAACGAGTTCGAACGCGCTTCCGGCCGCCAAGTGAGCTGCGTACTGCGTAGCGGCGCATGGTCTACTTGCCGTGCACTGCGTCAACTGCGCACAACTGCGGACCACGCGCAATGTGTTGGATCGTTGACTCAGCGAATGAGTGAAATAATGAATGAGAGCGAGAGATATGGGTACACTTGCGCAGTGAACTGTGTTAGCGCGGCGTAGCGCAGTGTTACCCATGTCTAGGCTGGCTCGATTGGTGTAGATGACAGTTAGGCTGCTGAAGGCTAACTTCCAGTTCTTGTTGGATGTCGGTTGATTCGAAACGCTAAAAGCTAAACAACCAACCTGCTGACTGTACAATTAGCTGACAATCTAGCCGTGGTTTTTTAATGAACAGTCGCTGTTTGGCTGGTTGTGGTTGTAATTCCTCATTAGAATCGGTTTCTACTCGAGTTCGCCGACTCGTCACTCGGCACGGCACGGCACATCTCTAGTTATATCATATTGTATTGTATTTTGTTGGTCGGTTTGATAAAATTGTCAAAAACTGTCTTTGTTTTTCAACTTTTGTAAATTATATTAATCACCGAATAAACATTTAAACTAAGATACAATAAACTTCTGGAAGATTGAAAGTTTATTTTTGAATTGCTTCACGTGTGTGTTCTAATAAGCAATGAGATGTTTTGTTGACGAATGAATTGCGATTTCACTTGAAATTCCATGGGCTTTGTGATGTTTTCTGTCTCGTGGAAATGGGAAGATATATGTGGGCCCTCTGGGCTACAACCGTGGAACGAAGAAACAAAAGACTTTGGGCCATGTTTTCAAGCGCTGTTTCTGCAAATACCTGTGTTCTTTATTATAGCCATATTTTCTGGATTTTACATTGGTTATCGGAAGGACTGGGTAGTTCGAGAGAAGACGCAAGAAAGAGCAATTGTGTTACGTAGTTTTGCTGTTTTAGCTCTGGCATTTATTCCTATAGTAGAACTGTATACTATTATAACAAAGATTGAATTTCAATTGCACCCTATTGACTATTTTGCTGCTGGTGCATCATGTCTGTCGTGGTTGGTGCACTTTGGCTATGTTTTATCACTAAAACATCGCCTGGGTCTGAGTTCACGGGGTCCTACGTGGCAAGTGTTTCTTTGGAGTTTGGCGGTTTCACTTAATATAATTGCCCTTCGAACAAATGTCCTGACTGGATCTGTGATTAGTTTCAACGTTGCAAGTTTATGTTTCCACATTGTGTATTTTCTCACACTGATACCATCAAGTGATTCCAGACCAACATTTTATTCACCATGTCTTGTAGGCAGTCGACATTCACCTGTAAGTATTGATAATTGATAAAAATCTATATTTATAATAAAATCGTAACAGGGTATAGTTTCCATATGGAATGTATTTACAAGCTTTTATCTTGCAAGCTAAATTTGAGCCACTTTCTAGAATACATACTCATATCACATGAGTAAATAAACGGAACAGAGAGAAAGCTGTATAGGATCTGCAAAATTTGTGCCTATTCTCATAGGGTTGACACCTTTTGCTCGTACAAAAGAGTTAGGGGAAAAAAATAAAAATAAATGTACATTAATAAAATGTATTCGCCACACGTACACTAAACGTAACGTTAATATCTGAAATACAACGTACTAAAAACTAAGTAAATGCTAAATTACCAACTCTATTATTAACAGTATTTATAAATTACTAACTATGGCATTTACTTACTTTATGGCATTTATTTACTTACTGTGTTGCAAGTAGCTACGGTAACCGCTTCAGATCAAGCGGGTCATGTGCTTGTTCTCCACCCGACGTAGCATAAAAATCCTTTACTGGTATGTCAACGACAGTTCTTTGCCTTCAGGTTGTGTAATATTAATAATAAAAAACTTACGCACGAACATTCAAAAATGTTTTTAAATATCAATAATATAATGATAGCAAATTGAATTAAAAATTTAACTTTTAGCCCCTCTCTCCCCTACTCGGTCGATATGTTCCATTCCACTCCTAGGCTATCGTGACTTCTTACTCTTATCACAGAATAATATCTCTTACATCACAGAGTACCAGATCACTTACTTAGTCTTTACATAAAGAAACCAAAAGTGTATAATATCGATAAAATTAATATTCACTACATTGAAATTGCAATTAATTTAATATGAAGAATTAGATTATATTGAATTACAGTCTATTAAATACTTAATACATTAGCAGGCCGATAGATATAAATCGTGTGCAAATTGTAATAAATAAATTAATCAAATATCTACTTAC
This sequence comes from Hypsopygia costalis, assembly GCA_937001555.2. Lineage (NCBI taxonomy): Eukaryota > Metazoa > Arthropoda > Insecta > Lepidoptera > Pyralidae > Hypsopygia > Hypsopygia costalis. The sequence continues at coordinate 19,700,967 of OW443338.2, read as the reverse complement.
CTACCTAGTTGAATCCTTGGGATAGTTAAAATACGAAATATTTTTACTTTTTCTATTATTTTTATACACACAGTACAGTAAATAAGCATTTTGTCACACTTTTTTTTATTTTTAACATATGTGCAATACTTTTATTCTCATACCTACTCGGTAAAAATCATGGAGCGAACACAAACACCTACTATACGTGCAACGCGCAGGCCCTGTGCTTGTCCACTGGCAGAGTCAGTTTGAACCAGTTTTTTCCAACCGCGGCGTGTACGCAACGAGCGGCCAGTGGACACGCACACGAGGCCACGCATGCTTGTAGTAGTGTACCTAAACACCGCGGTTGAATGAAGCTTTATCTCTGTTCCGTTTATTTACTCATGTGCTCATATGGTTTGTGTGACAATGCATGATAAATGCCACCATTTTTAAATCAATATTGCGGCTTAATGTTCTATGGTATGGCTATCTAACTCTAAGTCTAACTTTGACTCCGGGGTTGCGGGTTTGATCCCTGCACAAGAATATTTGAGTGCATGAACATGTGTTTGTCTTGGTCTGGGTGTTTTCTATTTTAAAAAAAAGTTATTAAGTATAATATCAGTTATCTAGTACTCATAGTACAAGCTTTGCTCAGTTTGGGACTAGATGGCAGTGTGTAATTTGTCTAGGAATATTTATTTATTTATCTAACAAAAGCGCTTGATGAGTGAAATACAAGAAGTATAGTTTTTATTTTTTATTAACATAAAAAATATTTGTTTCTAATAGGGATATATTTAAATGCACATCAAAAAACTTACCATCTATCGATTTATATTCAGCAATTAATAATTTTTTACATCAAATAAATTATTTCATAGCAAATAAATCAATTGTTTAACAAAACTAGTACTGGAAATAATTCAAAAATATACATCAATATTATAGTCAAAGTCAAAGTCAAAGTCAAAATATATTTATTCTTTGGACTTTATAAAGCACTTAGAAACGTCATACAAATTAAATATAAGACATGTATCTAACTAAATCATTACTATCTACTTAAATCCGCAGAGCTTAGATGCACTTTCATCACACTATCTGTGAAAGTGAATTTAAGTGTATAATATGTTTTTCTCAAATGCGCGACAAAAAAGTTGTTTACTATAACAGAAATATGATTTGCACATCAAAATATCCCGGGCGTACATTAATACTCACACTCGCAATAATATAACTAAATATTCTTGCAAGATGTTATTTATTATTATTATTATTTATTTATTGGACAATATTGTCATCTTACAACAACTTGTCCTACCTTATTCAACCGAGCACTGGCAACGTTTTTAAATAAACATGTTCAAGAACATTGGTTTCTAACATATTTTAATCCAGAGTGGTATATATGCAAGCATGTCATCGGCCTTGCGACCCGGCTCAAGTATGTGACATTAATTGCAGAGGCCAAAAACATGCCAAAAAAGGAGGCGTGGATGTCCTGCCAAAGCAACACCTGCTTTAATTTTTCATTTCAATTTTCTGTAGTTTTAGAAATTACTCATTATTTGTATCTGATTTTGGATTTGATTGTTGATCTCATTTTGTTGTGATTTATGAATAATTTGATTTTAATGACAAATAAAATGGTGATTCATTTAGATTAATTGCTGTGTGTGATAAAAAAAAATAAAAACAATAGAATATGCGTTTTTTTTTAAATATATGTATTAGATTTATTGTGCGCTAGTAATTACTAGATATGTGTTCAAAAAAAAGCTCCACTTTTAAATAAAAAGCGATGTGTCACCATTGTGTCACGAACTCAAATTGTTGCTAAATAGTCGTATATATTTTAAGATAACTATTTTGCTGTACACTCAGTTTCATGTGATACCGAACCTCACAGTATAAAGATGACAAAGCTATCACTGTAACACTATAACAACTGGAACAGAACTTGGCCAATTATTCGAGATTAAAATGAACCCTGTAGTCAAATGGCTGCTTTGGCACTATGGGTCATTGGTTTGATTTCCTACACAAGACAAACATTTGTGTGCATGAATATGTCTAATGGTAGGCTTTCTGAGCTTTGTTATTATTCCTGTAGTTTCTGAGATATCTAAATTGATTTGAAAAAATGAAATGGTCTCAGTTTCTGATGGACAAATAGTTATTATATATACATAATTCCAATGTTTGCTTTTCAGAGCGAATACACTCCTCTTCTTCCTCATATGGACGAAGGTGTTCTGGGTACTGCACTGCAAGGTACTGGCTGTTTCTCAAAAACAACATTCTCGTGGGTGGGCCCACTGCTTCAAAAAGGTATGGTAGCTTCACATTCAAAGCTGTGGTAACTATTACTAACTAAAACTAGTATTTAAATCTAGCAACTAGATTTAAATACCAGTTACAGCTTTCATTGTGAAGGGCCCTCCATAAATTACGTCACACGAATTTCATGATTTTTGACTCCCCCCTCCCTAGTGTGACGTCACATATTTTGCAATTTTATATCTAGAGTTGCAAATGTTTTTGAGTTTTTTTGTTATTATCCCAATAAGTTTGTTATTCGCAAAACACGATATTAGCAAAACATCATATTCTCAACATATTATGATCTTATAAGATCACATTCGCAAAACACAACATTCTCCAAACATCATATTTTTAAAAACCGGCCAAGTGCGAGTCGGACTCGCACACGAAGAGTTCCGTACCATTATCTATTAAAACGGCAAAAAAATCACATTTGTTGTATGGGAGCCCCCTTAAATATTTGTTTGTTTTTAATTTAATTATTTATTTTTAAAGTGAATATATAACTAAATATTCTGTGAATATTTCAAACGTCTACCTGTTGCCGTTATCAATATTGAGCAAAAACGAGCAAATAAATTACGTTTGTTGTATGGGAGCCCCCTTAAATATTTATTTTATTTTATTGTATTTGTCATTATAGCGGCAATAGAAATACATCATCTGTGAAAATTTCAACTGTCTAACTATCACGGTTCATGAGATACAGCCTGGTGACAGACGCACGGACGGACAGCGAAGTCTCTGTAATAGGGTCCCGTTTTACCCTTTGGGTACGGAACCCTAAAAACGGTAAAAAAGGACACTGGACTCCAAAAAATAATGCCGACGGCGCACAGTGAGTCGCCTAGAACAAGCTAGGTGGACAAAATTATTCTTCTCTATTTTTGGATTGTATTACCTCTAAAAATATGCATTGATATGATTTGAAGCTTGCTTTAACATAATTTACAAAGTTACGTCTAGCGATTATGAAAAAAAAAAAAAGAAAAGTTAATATAAAACAATTTTATTTTCTATAATAATGATAATAGTAGATGTGGTACAGTTTAAAGCACATCAAGCTTGACACTCGTAGTACGAATTAAACCGCTATTACGTGCGACATAAGAGCGGCACAAAGGTCGAAGTGTCCAGCTTGATGTGAACTTTGCTGTATTATATCTTTATTTTTTACGTTAAGTTATTGAACTTAATGTAAAAAAACCGGACAAGTGCGAGTCGGACTCGCCCACCGAGGGTTCCGTAGGTACGTAGTATCATTATTAAATTTGATATTTTTCATTATAAATAAGAAATAAAGCGTCGAAAAAAATAAATAAAATATATTTTGCAATGTGTACATCAAGCCCTTTCATATGATACCCATTTGAACTAGTAGTTTCAATTTGAAATTTCGACACCCTATAAAAAATATAGACCCCCTATTTTTTAAGATCTATTTACAAATGTATAGTTTTGAGATTTATTCCTGTACTTGTAGTCTATAACGATGTTACTTGCCAAATTTCATAGTTCTAGGTCAACGGGAAGTACCCTATAGGTTTTGATTCCCTTGAGTGTGTCGAAATATGCGTTTTTTGCTGAATAAACGGCCGTAACTTTTTTCTACGTAAACTTAGCAGTTTGATTTTTTTTTCACTTCATGGGACCGTAGACCTGAGTATACAGTTCAAATTTCAGCTTGATACCTCCACGCATTCTCGACATAGAAATTCTTGACAGACAGACAGACAGACAGACAGACAGACAGACAGACAGACGGACAACAAAGTGATCTTATAAGGGTTCCGTTTTTCCTTTTGAGGTCCGGAACCCTAAAAATAAAACAATATAAATAAAGATGAACACTAACACTAATCCTCATCATCAGACTCGTCTGATGAATCAGACATTTGATAGTATCTTCATTTTGGGGAGATAAATTTGATTGTACCTAGCACAGAACGTGGTTCTACGTTACGTGCTTAAGCGCTCTATAGTTTTATCGAATATTGCTTGTAACGTAATTTCTACACGGGTTTCTGTCACTACAATATGCTCTTCAGGAGATTAACAGGGTATTTTTGATTTACGAAAACATATGATGGAAACACGCGATGTCCTGCCTTCATAGACCAACTTCCTAGTCTGCTTGCATGAGTGCGTTGTACACTTAAAGTCTATATATGAGGCCAATGCCTCATCACCACTTAATTGTTTAGTACTCTTCAAACAGATAGTATTTTTAGCACTAGTAATCAAGTTTGCACTTTCAGGACTTTCACTGATATTTCTAATAATTTTGGCAACATTTCTACTTCCCGTTGAACACACTGATAATTCTGCAGCAGTCAACAACTCTGCAGAACTACGCGATTGAATTATCAGCACTTCCCGTTTCTTTGTTTTGTAGGAATACTCCTCGAATTCTTTTCGAGGTCTTCCAGCTGGGTTAGCTTCTTGATTAGTTGATGTAGAAGGCTGTGGTTATGTAGTACATATACGGTAATGTTTAGTTTGTGTAGTACATATACGGAATTCTGACCATCTAACCACCTCTTGTACTTAATCGAGAAACGTACCTTTAACTTTGCTGCGGCAACCCATTTGGCCGCGTTTTTAAAAGAATAACTGGCTATATTCATCTTAATTTGTCTTTCAAACTTCTTACTAACGTCACGAAAATTAAATTTACTTGAAACATAGTCAAAAAGACGAACATTCCGTTCGTCTTTTTCATGTCTCAGCCACTCTTTAAAAAACCCTCTTCTTGAAAAAAAAAAAAAAAAGGAAATAGTTGTACTCAAGTGTGCTGACTGAAATATACATTGGTATAAATAGGAGTATTCTGGCTATGATATATCAAAAAACTAGCCCGTGTACAAGCGAGTACATGTGACTAAAAGTCTATGAAAGTTGTACAATAAAGAAAAATATTCATATTTTTTTGTATAAATTTTGAAAAATATTTGTTCCTACACTAACAGAGTTAGAGACTTCAATTAATTTAAAACATATAATAGCAGCGTTTTACCTGAAATAAAACGCATATTAAACTACTTACCTTTATTAGAAGCTTATAATAATGAGATAGGCACTTCCGTTTCCGTTGCATTTGACTTCCTTTCTACCCATTGGCCGAGGCTATAGCCGTCCCTTTCGCACCTTCCCGCCATTTTTCGCTAGGCGTGGGGGGTCTGTCGAAGGTTTCGAGAAAGCGACAGAGCCCTTGTTCATCATTGTGTCAAAATTATTATGCACCAGGCAGAAATAGAAATTAAGCTTCTAATAAAGGTAAGTAGTTTAATATGCGTTTTATTTCAGGTAAAACGCTGCTATTAAACCACTTGACCGTTTATTAGAAGCTTATAATAATGAGACTTGTTTGTTATCGCCTGGTGAAAAATACACGCCAATGTGACTGGTTTAAGTCATCTTAATAGATAGTTAACTAGATTAAAACAAAGGTAGCTAAGTAACGAATATAAAAATATTTTACTTGCGTATATAGGTACGTATTTATAAAGTCAGGTGCGAAAGAAAAAGGGAACACAGGAAACTAAAGAAAACTTTTTGTTTACTTTCATAATCAATATAATAATATAATATAATATTTAGATACCAGTATGGAAACCTGGTAAAGTTTAGATACAAATTAGATAGGTATCTAATTAAAAAATTACATTCATTCTAGTTGATAGAAATTAGATTCTAGCCCACAATCACAATCGAAAATGTACCGAGCGATTATACTAGAAAATAAATCATATTTTGCATCCTGTAACAGCATGTAAATTGTCATATAGCATAATTATATAAATATCCTTAGCCATTAAATTAAGTTTTGAATCTGGCTGACAAAATAAGAAACACTTGCCATTTCTATAACATTTCAATCAACATTATTGATTAATTAATCTCAAGATAATTAAGTAATTGGATTAAAAAGTCTGGCAGTACCAGAGTTAGTGGAAGTAGAAATCATCACTTCACGACGATAGAAATTTTGAAAGGTCTTTACCGATTTCCAGTTGCCTCTAGCTAGAATCTCATCTAGAGGAAAATTATTAACCCAATTTCTAGAAGCTACAGCGGAACGTACGCTTCCTGGAGTTGCAGAAATGCCTGCTTCCTTCATAAGCGTTTTTATCCAGCCCGCTATTACCGTACGAGAAGCTGGAGACGGCTTTCCTCTTAAGTTTATGAATAAATTATTTGAACCAGCGCTGACACGTCTTTCGTTTAATAATGATATAGTTTGATTAACCCAGAACACTGGGTTCAGATTTTGACATTCTGAGTTTACTAAGATCTTCCATCCTGATTGCCTGTATTCACTACAATCTGTTTTTGATCCAAATTCTGGCCATAGTATTATAAAATCATCATTAATTATGCAGTGTTTTCTGTCTACTCTTAGTAAGGTAAGATCATGAATCCTACGGCCTGAACAGAGTGCTAACAACGCTGCTGTATGGCGAACTGTTTGAAAAACGTTATCAACATTCACGTTGTAAATTCTTAGATAATTACTAAGAACCTCAACATCCCAAATAGGTGGTTTAGGTGTTTTAGGTAATTTCAAGGAAATTGATTTTAAGATGTGCTTAACTATTACATCCTTACTTAATAAGCCAGAAGATTCTGAGTTGCAAAGCGTTGCTACTACAGATTTATGGAGAAGAATGGTGTTATATGATAAATTATTGATTAAATACAGATCTGCTAAAAATCGAGCTAACTCTGACCCATTAGGGTGCGTTGGATCTACACTATGCTGATCTGTCCATGCTACCCAACGATCCCAAGCCACCTTGTACGTTCTCATTGTTGAGGGACGCCAGGAGGATTTGAGTAACGATTTTTGGTCCATTGGATGAGTCCAAGTTCCTATTTTATCTGACCACCCCCACATTTCCAGACTTCTAGAGTTATGTCTTGAACTTTCGGCGGCGGCAGACCTGTTCTCGTGTCTATTAGAAATCGTTTCAGGTTTGTCAATGTGAATGGTGGTGCTATTGCTCGCGATTTGAGATCCGCTCTCCAGTAAACCTTTTTCCACAGTGGAACCACTATCAGGTAAATTCCTGTGGCCTGATTCAGGTGCATTAGAACCCGAGGGATCAGAGACGGGGGAGGAAATATCCAGGCCAGTGGGAAGTTCCAGATCACGCTGAAGGCATCGTGGAACATGGCTCCGTGATTGCTGAGATCTAGAGTTGCGTACATTGGTACCACTTGAGCTGTCTTCGAAGCAAACAGGTCGATTACTGGTGTCCCCATTTTCGTAAATACCTTCTCCGTACAATCCGGGAGCAAATGCCATTCTGGGATTCGGCGGTGCCTGGAGAGGCTGTCCGCGTAATTGTTTAACTTGCCGGGTAGATGGTAAATTCTGAAGTTTATCTGATGTTTGTCGATTAACTGAAAAATTTGATGCGTAATGTTCATGAGCGATTGGGATTTGGTCCCCCCCTCGTTGCGGAGATAGGCTACTGCCGATTGATTGTCGGACTGAATCAGAATTGATGCCTGCTCCATATTTTGTACATGTAACTGGAGGGTTTTCAAGATGGCTAGCAATTCCTTTACATTGCAGTGTGCCTGCTGTTCCTCGGGATTCCAACTGCCGGACATTGTGATATTGTTGAGTTGCGCTCCCCACGCTATGCCCGAGGCATCGGTGGTAAGAAAATGAGTTGGTGGAGGCCCATGCATCAATGTTGAACGGTTGCAATTTTGAAGCCACCAGTCCAACTCTTCTTGTACTTGTGCTGGGAGAGAATATTTTGCCGTCAGTGAGTGAATGGGCAACCTGTTTAAGAAGCGGAGAGCCGCTCGATGGTTCAATCTTCCTCGAGGTACTGCAAAACTTGCAAAATTCAATATATAGTATACGAGGGGAGGCCAATAAGTTCGCGGAATGGAGGGGTTGATGGGGATAAATTTACCCGTCCAGGTAGGCACTAGTTAAGCACCTCATTAAGAGTATATATACCAAGTTTGAACCTAATCGTGTCATTAACTTTTGAGTTATCGACCTGCAAACAACTAAATCGGGAAGAAGTCAGCCAGTATGGAGAAAATTGAACACCGTGCCGTTATTAAGTTTCTTACCAAGCAAGGAAAATCCGCTCAGACGATTTTTCAAGAGCTGTTAGCGGTTTACGCGGACTCTGCCCCTGGTAAAACCATGGTTTACAAGTGGCATGGTCTTTTCAAACAAGGAAGGGAGTCCATTGAAGACGACCCCCGCTCCGGACGGCCAATTGAGGCCACCACACCGGAAATCGTCGAAAAAGTAGAAAAACTTGTATTGGAAGATGCCCGACTGAAGAAGAAGCAACTTGCAGCAATGGTTGGAGTATCCGAATCAAGTATATTAAATATCCTACATCATCATCTTGGGATGACTAAAGTCAGTGCAAGATGGGTTCCGAGAATGCTCACGCCACTTCAAAAACGCGAGCGTGTCGAGTGCTCTCACCAGTTTCTGGAGCTCTGTGGAGAGAGAAAGGAAGAAGTTATGGCCCGGATTGTTACTGGAGATGAAACCTGGGTTCACCACTATGAACCTGAGTCGAAGCAAGAGTCGATGCAGTGGCATAAAAAAGGCACACCTCCTCCAAAGAAGTTCAAAGTGTCACAATCGGCCGGAAAGATCATGGCGACTATCTTTTGGGATACAGAAGGTATTTTACTGATCGATTATAAAGAACGTGGTGCGACTATAACGGGACAGTACTACGCTTCTTTACTGGAAAGATTGAAAGAAGCCATTAAGAAAAAAAGAAGAGGAAAACTGTCAAAAGGTGTGCTCCTTTTGCACGACAATGCACCCGTCCACACGTGCCATGTTGCGACGGCTGCCATTCACCGATGCGGCTTTGAACAATTAAACCACCCACCATACAGTCCAGACTTGGCCCCCAGTGACTATTATTTATTTCCAAAAATGAAGAAAGAGCTGCGTGGAAAGAAATTTGACGACGATGATGAAGTCAAGTCGGCAATTTCGGCCTATTTTGACACCAAAGACAAATCATTTTTTTTCGATGGTATAAACAAGCTATTTGAGAGATCCGAAAAATGTATTAGGGTTAAAGGAGAATATATTGAAAAGGAAAAATAATTTGGTGTTTAATTTCAACCTCCTTCTCTCTCATTCCGCGAACTTATTGACCTCCCCTCGTATAAGACTATAAGACTTTGTAAGCTTTTTAACGATATTTTGCCGATTTGTAAAGCATGAGACGCTTTTTGAATTATAGCGGCCGATTTCTCTGCAGGTAGGCGTTTGCAGTTTACCCACGGATCCCAAATTATTCCTAGAAAAGTCATACGTTTCTGGGGCGTTAAAATCGACTTCTCGTAATTTATCTGGAATCCTAGATGTTCCAAAGTTTCTACCAGTAAACTCGTATGAGTTTTTACAGCCTCCTGATTTTGATTTGCAAGGAGATAATCGTCGAGGTATACGACTAACCTTACGCCTTGATCTCGTAAAGTTTGCGCAATCCAGTTCGAGAGGCATGCGAACACCTTCGGTGCCGTACTCAGCCCGAATGGCAGACACGTCATCTGCAGCATTTCGTTTTTGTATATGAGCCGTAAAAATGGCCTGTGCGACAGAGCTATCGGTAGATTGAAATATGCTTGGGAGAGGTCTACCTTGCACATCCAGTCCTGAGGCTGGAGAAAATCTGGTATGCGGTGCATGTTTATAAGTCGAAAGTGATCTGTCTGTACATATTGATTGAGTATACGTAGGTTGAAAATTGTCCGTTTCGACCCATCGCTTTTTGGTATAAGGAAGACAGGAGAAATGAAACTTGGCGAGAGAGCAGCCGGTTCTAGGACACCCTGGAGCTTCATATGATCTATGACTGATGTCATAACATCGGACTCCAGTGTGCGATGCCGATCGCTCTTCAGGTCGGGTGTTTTCAAAGGTGGCTTCCTTTGGAATGGTATGCGATACCCTGTTATTATTTTTAAAATAAAATCTGGAGCACCCATGCTCTTCCAACGGTTGGCATAATGTACTAACCGGCCTGCTTGAAAATGTTGGTAGTCAATATTTCTGCCTTTTGTAGTTTTTGTTGCCACAGGGCGAACCTGAACGCTTCTGCCCCCTTTGCGGTGCTGACTTCGTCCTTGATCCGCGAGATCGAAAGGAAGAACCTCTATTGTTAGAATTATCATTACGATACTCTTTATTTGCATTGCCAGATCGGTAACCACCCTGCGAGGATTGATTGTGGTGGCAATGATGTGCGCTTTGACCGGGTTCGTAACAGTGGCCGTTGCCCCATGTAGTACCACGCGATGGTACATTACGATGAGCGTGCCCCCGCGAGGGGCCTCGAGCAGCATTATTGGGTTTTGCTCGCGAAGCATTCCCGCTACTAAACCCTTTTGTCGGCCAGAGGGCCTTCCTCACTCCACCTGCTCGCTCCAGAACCGCCATAAGAGCCTCTTGATTGAAAATATGAGTATTTGTTGGAGGAATTTTGTTAATAGCACTCTTTATTAGTGGGTCTCGAACACACTTGAGTACACTGTCCCTCCTCATTTCTATAGCCTCCGCTCTGTGTCCGCAAGCCATTTGTAAAAGGTCCGCGGATACTTTATGAAAATCGCCTTTGAGAAATAGTTCGTCAATTTTTTCATCCAAATGATTTAAGGAGGCGTCCGACGATCTAGACCATGCAATTAGGCTACGTAAGCTATTAAGAAACACTTCTTTTTGTTTTAGGATACAAAAAGTGATAGCGGCATAAGACTTATCAGAATAAATTAAATGGCGGGTATGAGCATCATAGGCCTTCAGTTCTTCATTTGTTTCGAGCTCAGTGAAGCCCGGTGAATGATTATATAGTTTTTGAGTATCCGAGTACCGCACATCGGACCACGCATTACTACCGAAGCGTTGAATGTCATTTAAAGCGTTTAAATATTCCTGAGGCGTTGCTGGTACAGCAGGAGCTTTAGTTTTAGTTTCTATATTAAAAGTTAAATTCATAAGATCAGAGCTCGGCCCTTGTTCACATGGTGCTGAGAAACCTTCCCCAGAATCGGGGGCATAGCCGATATTATAAAGATCGCCACTAACGTCCGAAATAAACGAATGATTATCATTTTCAGGTCGACTATCATATTTAACCATATTTCTTAATTCCTCAACTTCTTTCGACAATTTTTCTAAAAGACGGTGTTCACGTTTTTGTTTTTTTGTGATGAGAGCGACGTTTTCGCTTTTTATTTTTCCTCGAATCCTGCGGGGATTTAGGGGAGCTCGAGGACGAAGACGAGCTACTACTACTACTACTGGAGGATGTAACCCTCGGCCGCGACTCACGTGAACGCGATTTATCGACTTGAGTTGGTTTACAGGCTTTCGCGGTATTCACGGCAGATTCACCTTCGTTATCCATCACGAACTAATTATTAGGTACTCTTTAAAATACTTAAATACAGTTCTTTAGTACACTAAAAAAAAAAAGTAGGGTAGAAAAAGGAAATAAAACATCATTAATAAATTAATAAACGTTAACTATATCCAAAAGGAAAGTAATTACCATCGAGAGGATGATTACTAGTTAACGAATTTATAATTCAATGTCATTTCTTAACGAACTAAGAAATCATGTATTAGTTTTAATAAAAACAACAACGAACGGTAAAAACCGTTAAAGAAATTTGTGTGCAACTTACGTGGTTTTAAACACTTTCAATAATAATCACTTATAAAAATCATGACCACTTATCAAAGTAACGATACTTTGTAGATGTTATCGCAACGGAAAATTTCACGCCAATGATGAACAAGGGCTCTGTCGCTTTCTCGAAACCTTCGACAGACCCCCCACGCCTAGCGAAAAATGGCGGGAAGGTGCGAAAGGGACGGCTATAGCCTCGGCCAATGGGTAGAAAGGAAGTCAAATGCAACGGAAACGGAAGTGCCTATCTCATTATTATAAGCTTCTAATAAACGGTCAAGTGGTTTAATACGCATCCTTAGAAATAAAATCCATAACGAAAAACTTTCATAAATTATCGAGCTATCACAAGATATATGTTGCATTTTTGCAACGTTAACAACAGTTAACGTTGCAAAAATGCAAATGATTTAGTTATGCGTTTGCACTTACTCTCATTAGTCGATTATTAATCCTTATGACTCGTCGCTGTGGAGTGTTAGACACAAATAATTATTGGAATCGCGACTTTGCATGTGGTATTTACATTAGTTTATTACCTATTTCTATTAATTTGAAAACGACTTTTGTCCACCTAGCTTGTACTAGGCGACACACTGTGCGGCGGCTTTATGCACCAGTTACGAAACTTTTTAATAAAAAAAAACACCAGTGATTGTACTTTGAATGTGGTATCACAAAAATGTTGTATTTTGTGAATGTAGTCTTATAAGATCATGATATTTTGCGAATATCGTGTTTTGCGAATGTGGTGATTTAATAGTTCAAAGTTAGTGTTTTACTTAAATTATATTTTTTTGAAAGGTCACGTCACGAAATTTGGGACCCCTTGTCACACAATATCGCACTTCGTCGTCGACCCCCTCCTTCCCTCTTAACGTGTGACGTAATTTATGGATGACCCCTATGGGTTGAAATTATGTTTGTATGCATGTTAGTTTCTCCATAACTCTCGAAACAGTACTCCGATTTAATGTAAATGTAATTGTTATGTTTGTTGAACCACAAAATCGCTGCATTAATTTTTGAGATATTTACAATAAAGTGAAATTAAATATTAACAATTTTTTTTTATAAAAGAAGGTCCCCCTCAAAGGAGCATATGAGTCGTCTGAGGGTAAGCAATAACCACAGCCCATAGACATCAGTAACATGAAAGGTCACTGATCTTTGAATGGCTAATTAGTAAAGCATGTCCTTGAAATAGGCAATCATAATAGCTGGGTCATTCTGTGTACCACCCGCACATCCCTTCAATTTGATGTCCTTGAGGCAATACAAAATATCCTACATAGGGTATCTATTGAGGCTTATCTTGCTAAATTATATTCAACATGCAATGTGTTCAGTTCATACAGACAATTCAATCTTCAATAGGCTTGCCAATGTTCTAAAATTATAAAAACTTTTTGTCAGTATCACCGACTTACTACTGTGCCCCCAGGCACGGGGTACTGCCGTGCCCCCAGATAAAATACACAAAACTAGAACAATCAGTAATCTTAAAATTTTAATAACTTATATCTGACTTATTTTATTGTCGATCAAAGTTTGGTTTTGGTATGAAAGTTCATTTTAAAAGGATGAAAATATTTTTATACAATATTACCTTAGGAAAAACAATAAAAAATACTATAACTTTTGTTACGGCACTAGCTATATAAACGCAATATTACTTCTAATTTAATGCATATAAAATAGGAAGCAGCAGTGACTTCATAACATGACGGCCTTTTCTATGGAGCGTTTTCGAGATAGTTTCAAAATTGTGATTTTCACGTTATCGTCTTCAGAAGTTTTTATGCATGTCAAGTAACTCTTGTACATATAGTTATATTATTGTGACGTCTTTACTTAACAAATCTTAAAAAAAAAGAAAACTGACTCATTAGTGAAATGTTTATGAAAGTATGTAACTTATTCTTTTTCAGGATTAGAGAACAAGTTAAGTGATCCTGAAGAACTCTTTGACATCCCAGTGAAATACCGTTGTTCTTATGTTGGCGCCAGGATGGACCGAGCGTTGATTGGCAACGTCGATAATTATCAATATGCTGAAGTACCGCATGAACCATTTATAACATCTGGTAAATATTGTTTTGTGCATGTGATCTACCTAATACCACACCGTGGCCACTCCATACAAATGTTGTATCGTTGCGTCTTTAACTGTTACATAAACAATGGCGTCTGTATAGAGCGTAAATGAGCGTGTGTGCGTCCGGCGCCTTACAATCGGTTCCAGATTTGTCTCAGAGGGGAGGTGAGGTCGATACGAGAGAGCGGCAGGGAGTGGCCATACTGTATTATTATTTTTAATCTGTGTTAATACCACATCCCGGCCATTCGATACAAATATCGCGTCGTTTACTACTTACTACATGAGCAATGCCGTCCTTGTAGAGCGTGAACGAGCGTGTGTGGGTGCGGCGCCATACGAACTGTTCCAGATTTGTCTGTGATTTGTTGTTGATTATTACTTATACTGTGCTAATACTCAAAGACTGGAGACACTTAGTCATCATCCACATCAAACGTGTTGTCCATCGCCGACTGCGAGTATGTTCAGCCCTAGTGTGAGACACGTCGACAACGTGGACTGCAGCCATCATTTGAGCCGATACGGTTTCGTAGGAATAGAATTTTCCTGTATTGTTATGCTTATGGAGTACCTAAATTGTAACGATTATGTTGTACCTTTATTTATTTAATTTTTATTGGCCACATAATTACATAAGTGTATAAAAGGCAGACTTTGTATTAAAAGCATTTTTTTTATACTACGTCGGGTGGCAGACAAGCATACGGCTCGCCTGATGTGAAGCGGTTACCGTAGCCATATGAACGCTCGCAACATAAAATTTCGCTCGCGCGCCGCCACCCCCGTTACCATCGCAGCATCTCCTTCCTTTCTGGTGACCTCACTCACTCGCAGGAACACAACAACCTTCAAGGGAATTATTTTTTTAAAAATGGAAAAATTCACCTGCCCCCCCTAGGTGGGATTTGAACCCACGACCCCTCGATGACCGGTCGAGTGCTCTTCCAACTGAGCTACCAGGAAGGTTTGTGTTGCTGACGAATTTTTGCATATTATATTTCTACTGTGTGAGTCACAGTGTGACGTCATCAACCTATTAAGTTCATCGAGAGGTCGTGGGTTCAAATCCCACCTAGAGGGAGCAGGTGAATTTTTACATTTTTTAAAAATATTTATCTGGCAAGTTGGCCAAGATTTAAATAATAATAACTTCAAGGGAATTGTTATTTGGCTGCGGTATTCTGTGAGGTGGAGGTACATTCCCCAGATGGGTAGCTTACAATTACGCTCCCTACCTCTTTTCGCCAAAGCTTCGTATATCAGTCAGCAGGGTGTACCGCGTGCAGGTGAAGTTGGCTTTGGTTCAAAGATGTTGATGAACCACTTACACCCCATGTTTTATTTATTCAGTATAATAAACAATTGTACAATCAGGTCTACTTATTCCCCTAGAATTAACAATTTTTATCATTGTACAACCAACCACATTATCCACAAATTATCTTAAAATAAAATTAGATACAGTGTAATTTTTTGTGAACAGGCTACGGATCAGTGGGCGAATCGTCACCACAAGCCACGCCAGTGACGCCAACTTCGCGCGTGCTGGTCCGCCCAACGCGCCGTCAGAATGTGACGCTACTACGCGCCCTGCACAGTTGCTTCGCCCTACAGTTCTACAGCATCGGCATGCTGAAACTGATGTCGGACATGGCAGGCTTCGCCGGCCCTTTGCTGCTCAATAGATTAATTGCATTTGTCGATGACGAAAGCATTGATGAACACTTTGGGTACGTTCACTAATCTATATGTCAATTATTTCCTAATCCAAGGTCATATGCCAATTCTTTTATCGTGTCATTGATTATGTCAGTCACAGGTACAAGTAGGGCATTAGCAGTAGTAGGTGACAATATATTTTATTCTCCTTTGATAGTAATGCAAGTGTATCGCTTGTCTATACTATAGTTTATTGACACAAGGAATATCCTAAAATCCTAATGGCTTGGTCTCGTGGGAACACTATCACACACTGTGGCGGCTGTACCTTAAGTGCGCTCGTGCGCTGAACCACCAATTCAAAAGATTCAAAAATTACATAATATTACTTCATCTTTATTTTTAAATTGCCATATTAATATTTATTTTTTAAACATACAACTAACAAATAAAATATCAAATTACAACGAAACAATTTAAGCACTTTGCTAAACTATTAAGACTTATTTTCCCTGTAAACACACGAGGGCTGCTAATACAACTTGTATGGGTGACGAGCTAATATGCCTGACGCGTGAAACAATAGTGAAGACGTGAAAGATAGTTCATAGAAATGTACCGAGTAATGAGTCGGTTCTCGTGCGCAGCACTAGCGAACCGAACTTTACTGAGAGCACCCGATGTTTGACGAAATTCGCGGGCAGCTATGTCTCGAGATCAACTAAAATGCACTTACTGTGTTCAGTATTGAAAAAAAACAATACCCGATTTTAATAAAAACGTGATTGATCATTACGCTTCATAAAAAATGACGTCGCTTTGATTTAATGTATAAAAACGAATAAAAAAATTACATATTTTATGTAAATTGTTGTTTTCTTGCAATTTTTAATCTTAATACTTACTGAGCAAGTAAAGTGGCACTAGTCCGATAACCTACCAGCCGCCACTGATCACACACTATGTATGTATATGTATCCAGGAATATTTATTTATTAGTATTACCCATTTGGAATGGAATTAAGACTTCGTTTCACTAACCAGCAGGTTGTGCCCACATTTAGGTGAGATTGCCTTTAGTTTCTCAAGCCATTCTCTTCAGAAACTAATGCCAATCTCACATGAACCAAAACCATAATAATATTAAACTTTACAGATACATATACGCGGCTGGGCTATTAACTGCGACGCTGGTGTCGACACTGTTCAATGTACATTTCACCTGGCTGATGTCTTTGATCGGGCTCAAGATGCGCGGAGCCATCGTCGCCACCATACTCAGGAAGACGCTGAGCGTGACCGCCACTGAACTCTCTAAATCGTTCACAGTCGGCGAAATAACCAATTTCATGTCGACCGATACGGACAGAATTGTAAATTCCTGTCCAAGTTTTCATGCATTGTGGAGTATACCTTTACAGGTCAGTTACTGTACTTATTCTATTGATCACTAGTTTCTGCACTTTGCTTCAACACACACGAGCATGTATTGGTTTGATGAATATCCTATAAGTTAATATTTCATATTTATTTATTGCTTTCGTGTGGTAAGTACATTGGTTGAAAAATCAGGATCCTTACAGCTGCAAGGGTGTTGCATAAGTATGAATGTACATTAATACATTGATAAAAACAATCATAAATAACATAGATGAATAATATAAGACTTAAAATTATACAATTTTAAGTCTTATTATTATTGAGTACACTATTATAATATACCAAACAAAATATATTATACCAAACGTATTTTATAGCTATGTCAAATTTCATTCAAATCCATCCTGCTTTTTACCCACGAAAGTGTTAAAAGGCATCTTGCGTGCGCGAGGCGCGAACACAACAGACAGTCGACGCCTATTGGAGAATCGTAGGTGACTAAATGCACACGGGACGCAAGGTGCGCGCGTCGTTTCGCGAAGCATAGCGAACACGATCAGTTTGCTTGTTATTTATTATCAAGCAATTACCACCGCCCATGAAGATCAGCAACACCAAGGGGTCACCAATCCGTTGCCAGCCTATACTCCTTTTAATTTTTCTAATGACCTCACTCACTCGTAGGAACACAACAACCCTCAAGGCAATTGTTATTTGGCTGCGGTATTCTGTGAGGTGTTTTTTTTTAATATGAGAGGAGGGCAAGCGAGCATGTGGGTCACCTGATGGAAAGCAATCACCACCGCCCATAGAAATCATCAACACCAAGGTGTCACTGATCCGTTGCCAGCCTTTAAAGAAAAATATTGACTCTGTTCTTGAAGGCCCCCTTGATGTCGTATTTATTTGAGAATACCGCTGGAGGAAGTTGATTCCACAACTTCACAGTTCGTGGTAGAAAATGTCTTAAAAAGCGTACTATAGTAGATCGCCAAATATCGAGATGATGACGATGGAATTTTAATTTATGGCGAATTGTACGATAGTGGAACTCAACGGCAGGTATCAAAATAGGTGGTTTTCGTTTGAATATTTGCGGTGCGGTGTTCTTCTGTTGAGTACGGCGGTGGTGCGGGGAAATTCGCGCACACGTAGCTGTGGCTATGATCACAAAATGCAACCGAATCAACAAATGCTGATGGGCCTGTTTCAGTTATTCATCACTCTGTTCCTTCTCTATCAACAAGTGGGCGTGTCGTTCCTGGCCGGGCTGACGTTTTCTGTGATATTGATACCAATTAACAAAATGGTAGCGAACAAAATTGGACAACTCAGCACAAAAATGATGACTCACAAAGACAACCGCGTGAATCTCATGAGCGATTTGCTGAAAGGAATCAGAACTGTTAAGATGCACGTGTGGGAGGATTATTTTATAAACAAAGTGAATGGTAATATTTAAATTTTTATTTCATGTCGTTTTCTCATATCTAGTGTTCTATTATTTGTAGAGTTTTTTATTGTTTTATATTCTGCTGATGAGTCTGTTGATATAGCGGGTAAATACAATGCTGAATACAAAGTAGTTAGAGCGCACGGTCCTAATATACAGCTCTAACTACATTGTATTTTCATAATCAATTCATTAATTTAATATTTTATTCACCACAAAATATATGAGGTACAAAAAGCGTACTTATCCTTAATGCCTGGTTATAGCCTCGTTCGTGTCGGTCAATACTTCATACTTCAAACGAATTAATAAAATATAAGAAATTAATTATAGTTACATAAATAAAGTAGTTCATCATTATAACTTGTTGTTGTAAAAGTTATTATAGAAAACTGATTTTTTACTGGTGCACGATAAAATTATTTTTGTAATAGTTACGGAACCCTGCACTAAGCACAATCGACATGCTTAGAACCAAATATTGTTTACAGATGCCCGCATGCAGGAGTTGCGGTACCTGCGCGGACGCAAGTACCTGGACGCGATCTGCGTGGTGCTGTGGGCCACCACGCCCGTGCTGGTGGCCGCGCTCACTCTCGGCGTGCACGCGCTGCGCGGCCGCCCGCTAGACGCGCCCACTGTAAGTACTCAACACCATAGGTCCAGCCTTACGCCGTTTGTCCATTTATCTACGCGACCAAGATTCAGCATTCGGATTTTTGACGGATCGAGTAGTCCATACAAGTATATGGGCCGCTACATCGATCCTTCGAGATACCGGAACCGTGATAGATAAGTGAGCAAAAATTCTTAGAGTTTTTGTGCACTTATCCGTCACGGCGGTTTGACGGAACGAAGTAGCGGTTCATACTTGTATGGACCGTTTGTCGGTCCACGCGTCCGAGATCTGTCATCTGGATTTTTGACTAATCAATCAAGCAGACAAACAATTTATACAAATGCATATAGGCCGCTAATTCAGTCCGCCCAAACACCAGACCAGTTTCGGATAGGAAATACGGCCTTACACAGCCGGAGTAGGCATATTCCATGCCGAATCCTCACACATTGAAGTCAAAATGGTCGCGTGCAGTGCGGTTCCAGAGAAGTTTTCTTCCACATACTCTAAAGTTGTGGAATGAACTTCCTGCCAAGGTTTTCCCAAGAGTTTACAGTATGGGGTTCTTCAAGAAAGGTGTGAAGAGGTTTTTAAAGGGCCGGCAACGCGTGTGTGATGCCTCTGGTGTTGCTAACGTCTATAAGTTGCGATTACTGCTTACCATCAGGCGGATCGTATGCTTGTTTGTCACCTCAGTAGTATAAAAAATATATTCTGTGTTGTGTTCGATTATTTCACCTATATATTAATGTTTCAGGTGTTTACTACAGTTGCGCTAATCAATATGCTCATAGCACCTCTGAATGCGTTCCCCTGGGTGCTCAATGGAATAACCGAAGCTTGGGTGTCAATAAAACGGATTCAAAAATTTTTGGATGTAAGTTTCTTTTTTATTTGTTCATAAACATTCTCTTGCGATATTCGTCCAACTTTTAAACATTGTTATAGACACTCAAAGCAGTGCGTCGCCGGACGCGGCGGTGTGCGGTCGAGTGTTTGAAAAACCGTAGGTAATCATGTCGTACATACGGCACCGCATTGCGATCGAGTGTCACTTTTACACGCAGCTTCGCACTTAATAGCGCGGAGCAATCAAATAGCGTCGCTGTAACTTGTAGTTGTTGTGAAAGAGAAACATTCAACAAAAAAAAATATTTGTATTACTTGAGATTGTTTTCGATTTGTTGTATCGATTTAGAAAACAGCCGGCATCAGACGAATTGAATAACGATAAATCTGATGGGCCACACGATACAGGCTTGCACGCCTAGTGTGTGGATCCAGTGTATATGACTCGATGTATGTGTTTACTGTCAAATAAATATTTTTTTCATTTTCATTTCAAACTACTGCTAAGCTATTTCAAAGGCCGCTCACATGGCATCTTCGAGCTTACTGCATTTTTTCTTGTCTGCTATCATAATCATTAAAATTAAGCATTATTGCACATTATATTAACATTATTGATATAATACGCGTCTGTCTGTTTATATGTTAACTAGTCGTAAACCATGCATTCTGATGCGGATTTCACTATAATTGAGGGAATGTCTTCCGGAAGGTTTATATATATATAATACACTTATATTATCCCACGCGGTCGAAGCTGGTGCGGGTCGCTATTACATGTTCAACTATATACGTAACCTAAACACCCTGCTGCGTTGTAACGGAAATAGCACCGGAATCTAACAAAGTTGTATATACGAGTATATATATAAATAGCGATTAAAAGTAGCTATGTGTCTGAAATTATAAGAAATGTACAAATAACACGATATACACTCCAAGCAACATACATTATACACGTTTATACATACATACCTAAATACATAAATATTTATCGAGCTCGGTGGCGTAGCGGTCAATGACGCGGCTTCGACACCAACGCTCGTGGGTTCGATTCCCACACAGGACAAACATTTGTGTGCATGAACATGTCTGTTTGTCTTGGTCAGGGTGTTTTCTATGTATCATAAGTATGTATTTACAAAAAAAAATGTATTTACGTATGTTTATCAGTTGTCTAGTACCCATAACACAAGCTTCGCTTACTTTGGGGCTAGATGGCGCTGTGTAATTTGTCTGACAGATATTATTATTATTTATATACATACATAAATACTATCTAGACATATTAGATACATAGTGATCTCTCATTTTTTTCTTAAAAGAAAAGCCAGATGCGCTGTTGAGATTTTGCGAGAGCAATTTATTCCACAACTGAGCAGCGCAGTAGGTGTTGTGTTATTAGTACTGGCTAATAAAAATATTTCAAAGTATATTTCGTCTTGTAGACATTCCTTTTGTTACACAATCTGTGTGTCACTTCTTTAAAAAAAAAGTCGAATACTACAGAAATTAAAGAAAAATCATTAATATTCGATCTTGCCTACAAATTACAATCGTCTAACATGCTAAGTATAGCTTTCAGACATGGATTCCGAGCGCTACTACGACAGACTAAACACAAATAGAGATGAGGACAATGTTATAATATTCAAGAACGCAACATTCGCTTGGGCTAAACCTTGCACTTATCTAAAAGCCGAGAAGTCGAGCAGATCTAGGAATAGGTCCGGAGGGAGCATACAGAGGCAGGCCTCGTGGTCGTCAGGCGAGGTGGACAACGAGGAAGTGTTCATGTTGAGAGACTTGTCCTTGGAGATCGGTCGGGAAGAGCTGGTCGGGGTGGTGGGCAGTGTGGGCAGTGGCAAGACCTCCTTGCTGCTCGCTATCATCGGTGAGATGATCAAGAAGAGTGGCGACATACAGATTCCAGAACATTTAAATAGTGAGTAGTTACAATTCTTAAGTTAGTATTTTTTTATGACAGGGGGCAAACGAGCTTGTGGTTATGACACACAAGCTCGTTTGTTTTAAAGAAAAACTAAATAAGGTAAAATTATGATATCTGTATTGATTTGTGTTTTTATTTTCGTAGGTTTTGGCTATGTGCCCCAGAAACCGTGGCTGATCCGAGGCACTATTCGAGACAACATACTGTTCGGGAAGCCCTACGACGAAGCCAAGTTTCGGTCGGTCGTCGACGCATGTGCGCTCACGGGTATGCAAAACATTTTATTTTAATGCTATCCCTTATACTACGATCGTAATCTTTTACATAAGTAGCTGGCACAGACCGTGAACATATACATACATAATAAAATCATTTATTTCTCCCCACAACTTGCATAACTAACAATATTATTGTTTCATTCATAGACAACCAAATACCTGTGTTTGTGTGTTAATGAACATTTTGTAATACTGGAAAACAAAAAAATCCTTGAAATACTTAAAAATTGGCTATTGTAATTTATTTTCCTGTTCATTGTTTTTATTTATATTAAATTTTGATTAATACCCCATTGGTATTTTGAACTGAATGTGAATACTAGTACTAGTAGAATAAAACCAAACTGTATTCTGATCTACATGTACATTTTGTAATGTAAAAAGATAGAAATTCCAAAAGTACAATTGGTGTATTTTGGCAGTCGAAGTTTTGATTCCAAACTGACAGACGGTTTAGAACCTTTAAGTCTGAGAAGAGATTTCGCGTCTCTTTGTGTGTTCTACCGATTGTATAATGGGGTGTGTTCAGAGGAGTTGTTTGACATGATGCCCACGGCCTCTTTCTACAGTCGCACCGCCATCGACAGGGAATTCATCCTCACACATTGGAGCCTAAGTGTTCGCGTACTGTGCGGTTCCAGAGAAGTTTTCTCCTGCGTACTGTCAAACTGTGGAATGAACTGCCTGTCGAGGTTTTCTCAGGAGACTACAGCATGGGGTTCTTCAAAAAGGGCGTGAAGAGGTTTTTACAGGGTCGGCAACGCGCGTGTGATGCCCCTGGTGTTACAGGCGTTCATAGGCTACGGTAACTGCTTTCCATCAGGCGGGCCGTATGCTTGTTTGCCACTTTAGTTGTATAAAAAAAAATAAAAAATAAAAAAGTCGAACCTGTAAATAAATTAGTTTAATGGTATCCTCATGATTACCATTAACTGGATTGGTAAAAACGGCATGATTTATAACATTACAGAGGATTTAAACATAATCGGATGGAACGCATACGTGGGAGAAGGCGGGTGCACGTTAAGTGGCGGGCAGCGCGCACGCATCGGCCTCGCTCGCGCCGTCTACCAGGACAAACAAGGTACCTTTTTTTTATTAGGTACATTTATATAATAATATAATATAATATACAGTAGTATATTCACCAAGGGTAATAAATCATACACAGGCCGTATGGTTGCCGGCATAATTATAATTGTCTAGTTGTAAATGATAAAAAAACTATTTATCAGTATCGTAAAATACACAAAACTAGAACAATTTGTGTGCTTAAAATTTTAATAACTTATGCCCGACGTGTGTGATCAAAGTTTAGTGGGAAAGTCTAAAACAGTAAAAAACAATAAAAATACTTTATTACTTTATTATTTCTGTAATGCGTGATGGTCATTCACACTACTTTCTTTAGTGTCACTGGAAGTGCCTGGCGTCTGAAATACAGGCTTTGCCTAGTTTAGACGTCAGTAATCATATGTAAGCGTAAAAGTAAACCATGAAACTACTGTATTTTGTGTCAGTGTATTGTGAATTATTTAATTTTGAATAAATTATTGAACTTTTGTAACGGCACTAAGTACGTAAACGCAATATTTAACAAAGCCCCGTAATTTTTTTAATGCCAATTCGAACAGCTCACGTCGCTCGCTCTCGTATTTCGATACCCAGCTTAATGTTTGCGCAGTGTACCTGCTGGACGACGTGTTGGCGGGGCTGGACGGCGCGGTGGCGCAGCACGTGCTGCAGCGCTGCATTCTCGGCCTGCTGCAGCGGACCACGCGCCTGCTGGTGGCACACTCGCCGCGATATCTCGCGCGCGCGAACCGCGTGCTCATAGTGCGAGATGGCCGGATAGCCGCGCAAGGTCGGTCTAGATCAGGGTCGCTCAATATTTTTAACAGTCGGTCTAAATCATAGACAAACAATAGACACATTGATAATTTTCATAGAATTCAAACAATAAAATGAGTGACTTACGCCATCATCATTTAAGGAAATGAGACAATGTAGTGTAAGGAACCCAACACAATGTTTTGTTTCGCGTCGCATGTTGGTTTCTTCACAGTACGCACAACATTGTGCCAGGCTGTTACATGGCAGCTCTTTATATAATCTACTTCTTACAAGGATTTGAGTACTGACCTAAACTGACGGCTACTAGGATTATCGTTAGGTAAAGTCAAACAAATAACTGCTTGATATCAAATGGGTCTAACGTTTGTTAGAAAATCGTTGTGGTGCCAAAAATATTTTTTTTATACTACGTCGGATGTCAGACAAGCATTCGGTCCGCCTAATGTGAAGCGGTTACCGTAGCCATATTAACGCACGCAATATGAACTATAGCTAGCGCGCCGTTACCCCCGCTGCCAACGCAGTTTCTTTCTTCCTGGTGACCTCACTCACTGGCAGGAACTCAAAAACCATCATGGGAATTATTGTTATTTGGCTGCGGTATTCTGTGAGGTGGAGATACTTCTCCAGTTGGGCAGCTTGCAAATATGCTGTTACTCTACCTCTATTGCCAGGGTCTCTAGTCGACAGGCTGCGTCACGTGCTGTTGAGGTTAGCTTTGGCTCTAAAGATCGAGTAAAGTAAGTAAAGTATTTTGAGGTGTAAGGGTCTCATTAAAACCCAAAATAGGTACTTTACTTACACCACAAAAAAATTTTGGTCTTCAATGAGTGTGTTGACAATATTCACGTGTTCCAAACAGGCCCGCCTGAAACTGTGTTGCACGACGTTGAAGACCTGCTGAGCAGCGAGTCGGAGTCCATCGGAGAGGAGCCGCCGCGCGCGCCTGAGCCGCAGCCCGACCACACACTCGACAATGTCAGCAGGGACAGCTTGGACGACGAGGTATGCGTAACGTGACATCATAGAAGGAAGATGCTGCGTTGGCAGCGGGGGTGGCGGCGCGCGAGCGATACTTTATCTTGCGAGCGTTAATATGGCTACGGTAACCACTTCACATCAGACGGGCCGTATGCTTGTCTGCCACCCAACGTAGTATAAAAAAAAGAAAAAAAAATAGTTAATCACAGGCATGTACATAAATATAACAGGAAACGGATGCGTCTCATGTTAGGGCCATTGACGGGCCATTCTGCCTGCCATGGACACCTATTCAAAATGAGACGTGTTGATAGCCCAGAGTGCAGAACATGCAAAGGCTAACGAGACCATGAAACACTTGATGTGTCAATGTGACGACCTAGCCGGCAAACGAATGGAAATCCTAGGAAAGGCATACCCGGACCTGGAGGATACACGCTCTTCCCAATAAGCGGATACTGAAGTACATGGAACATATCTCTAGATAGGCAGGAGAGAGTGACTAAAGGATTAGGGAGAGCACAAAATATCCATGAGGGTCGACGTGTCACCGGTGCTGAGCACTGGACCCACTCTAAGATGAAGTAAACGTGAGATCATACGTCCCGCTTTTAGGCTACCCTTCCCGCTGTCATCGACGAGGGCGAACAAGAGATTGAAAGGATCTTTTGCAAACAGATCAAACGAGAATTTAATTTCCAATTATTTGTACGCGAAAATAACGCACCTATCGAAAGAGTTCGCTCAAATAAACAAAGTATGGACTATGCTGCAGTGTGTTTTGGCAACTTGCTGCGTTCGGTCGTGGTATCGGATATGCATTTTATTACAATAATGCCCGCATGCTAAGAGTAGCATGTCTTCTTGGGCATCAGTTGAATTTATTTTTACAAAATCAAAACAAGACAAAATCAAGTGTCAACAATCACCAGTTGTCGTCGATCTTATTCATTCACTGCTGGGATATGGGTCTCCCCTCAATTAAGGGGTTTAAAGCATACTCCACCACGCTGCTCAACTGCGGATTGTCAGAGTGTGATGAATCACCAGTATAAATTTTAAAATAAATCAAAACTTTTAATTCTCAATCTATTTCATATTGGTTTCATTGCCAAATATTACTTTCATAATTTTTTGTTTCAGGAAACGATGTCAGAAGGAACCATCGCGTGGTGGGTGATCGGCCTGTACCTCCGCTCGGTCGGAGCATTCCTATCTATAATGATTCTTCTGTCTCTAGTTCTTATGCAAGTTTCTCAGAACTACACATTCTTGTGGCTCACGGTTTGGGTGCGGAACAGAGCGCAGAATTCTACTGGCTTATCAGAATTAGATGAGCACGAAAATAAGACTCTACTAGACCATGGATTCATCGCCGCAGACAGTTTAGTTCATTCAATTTGGAACTCATCAGTGGCATTTTTGAATGGTCTAGTTTCAAAAGCACCACTTAGTAATGTAATAGAAAATCAGATAGATCAATACCAGGTGCCTACTGTCCAGTCTCTTACTTCGAATAATACTACGAACGACGACAACTACTATCTGGAGATATATTTCGGTCTGGCGGGACTCAATGTGGTGTTCACTATATTACGAGCGTTTTTGTTCGCGTACGGTGGAGTCGCAGCGGCCACCAGAGTTCACAAGATCCTTTTAAAAGTTATTGTAAAGGTATGTATTAAATTGACCTTAATACTCTAGACAAAGTACCTTAGTACTAGAAGATGAAAATCACTGATTTCTATTTACATCTTTATTCTGCTTAAAGGGACGGGGGCCCACCACACATTCCCACCACTGTGTCTCCTGTGTAGCCAGGATTAACAGCGGCGACCGCCAAAAAAGGCAATGAACAATGAAGTCCATTGCAGTCCCGGGGGTAAAACTACGGCTGTCTTGGAACTCACAACGAATTTAATCAGAAGAAATTAGTAGGAGTAGGAAGCTTTTGGAATTTGACTTCCCCTCTTAGCAATGTGAGAGACAGCAATATGGCAAATAAGGCATTAAAAGCCTAAAGAGATGGCTAGTCAATTTCACTTGAGCTTCAGCTCAACTGCCGTGCACCACGGATTTTAAGTTTCTAACACTATTGGGGACCTAAAACATTGAGTTGTTACCTAACACATCGATTCCAATAATATGAATTGCAAAATCGTCTGAACGCTTGGTAATTCTCCCTTGTTGCTACCAAATCTGAATAGTATACTACCCGGATGCAACTTGCAATGAATTCAACATGTCATCCCGCTCCCGCCGCCAATGATCACACTCCCAGAGAACATGGTGTGCTGTTTGATCGAATTCAGAATTAGCAGTAGAACATTCGCATAAGGGCGACGGCACTAATTTAAACGAAAAGAGTTTTGCCTTAAAATTGCCATGTCCAGTTAAACCATTAGTTTATTCTGCATAATTGAATTCTTCGCGTTCTAACGAAACAGTACAAACTAATGTAAACTTAAAGACAATAGTCTTTAAGTTGCTTTTCAAATTAGGGTCCATTATTGTCCTCAAAAATAATACAATATCAATCTTAACAAGATTTACGTCTGTCAAAACTGATAGACCACTTTTTTGACAAACCGTACAAGATAATACCCATATTGCGCACTGAACTTTGGTTTTTGCATCTGACACTTATAGTTAAAATGCTTCACTTGTCTCTTAACTCTTAAGAGCCATATTACATTTTGACTGTGATTTTTGCGTAAAATGGCCAATTTTGGCGTTCTTGATCTCAGAAACATAAATACATTAACAATGTTGACTTATTGAATAGTACAGAATAGCTATTCGCATAGTACATAGCGGCCTCGCTTTTTGTAAATTTTGCTTAACTTTTTAAATAAACCCAAAATTGCAGAGAAAGATTTTCATAAAATGCGCGCATTCACTATTTTGAGCTCCTGGATTGTAATACTGTTCCAAACAAATGAAATAAAAAAAATTGAATGTTATTTGTTATATAGTCGTATAGTACATAGCGGCCTCGGAATTTTGAAATATCATTGATTTAATATAGAAAAAAAACATTCTTTTAACCAAAAAAACTTCGAAAATCGCTTTAAGTAAACTGTTAATTTCTCGAATAAACGATAATATTATTGAGCAAAATTTATACGAGAATAATTGTTACTTCATGATGAATAAACTTTGTACCATGAATTTATTATCTTCAATAAAAACGATAAATATAACTTCAAAAGTACTACAAAAAACGATGCACAGGCGGCCTTCGCGGGTTTAGTACTGCGCGAGAGCTCGTCAGCGTGCAAATGTAATAGGGCTCTTAACTAACTTAAAGTGCCTGCACATCACAAGACATTATAAAAAAGATCTTATGAAGTATATACACTCTTAATAAAATTTAACGACATCGTAAAATACTACAAACTCGGTATAAAAATTTTGGTGAACATAAATATTTTGCCAAGTAAGTGGCATGAAAATTATATTGTTTGCAGGCCAAGGTGAAATTTTTCGACATCACGCCGACGGGGCGCATCCTTAACCGGTTCTCGTCCGACACTTACACCGTGGACGACTCGCTGCCGTTCATACTAAACATATTGCTTGCACAAATATTCTCATTGATAGGTAAGTTGTTGGCGGGGCAGCACGATATTTATTTCATTGTTGAACTTTTGTAAACTAATTCAAAGTTAAATATAAAATATTGTAATTTTATTTTCTTCGGTAAACAAACAGTGCTCAAGAAATAAATACATTAATATAACATTAAGAACTAAATACTATTAATACCTATGCTTACTTATACTTAAAAGTAGCGTAAACAAGAAGAAATATCAAGGAACTATGTGAAACCAATTCCTCGCCAGAATATTTTTGATCGAAATAATTTCATTCAGTACACTTAATTCACCTGGGTTAATAAATCTATATCGAACGTATGGACCAGCTTGTTGAAATTAAATCTATCTATGAAGGGTAGTTCTAATCTAGACCACTAGAAACTATTATTTACTTAGTCTAACACTTTTATTTATAATTTAATTGCCTACTATCGTACTGTTTAACAATTCATTAATTTTTAATAGAAATTTTGAATGTTTCGTATCACCATGGTTTGATTGGAGTTTGTTGAAATATGGTGAAAAATGTCACTGTTTTTGAGTATGGTGTAGATGCCATGAGAGTAATGTGAGTCGGTATCACAGAAATAAAAAAACAGGTAGAAATCGTATGACGACCTATTAGTAAGAAAACCTTTGTCGCCAAACTCACACATGTAAAGCAAAATGTTAACGTGTTACTACATGCATGTTTGTGCTATGATTGGTCTAAAAATACTGTAAAAAATGACATATATACAAAAATATGTTAGTTTAAATTCAACCTTATGCAGTTATGACACGGTTCATAAACAATTAAATCCCGAATAAGCATCTAGTGAGCAATAGCTGTACTTCTTATTCTGTCAGATTCTAAACAGTATAGCTAATCGACGCAAGGTGGCGCTACTAATATTGATTTTAATATTATGACTTCTGTCCTTGACTAAAGGCTGATATTTGAATGACCGTACTGCACGAATGTCGATATCACTACTTTTCGAAGTGATGTAGTAATGAGGAACACCAAGTATCACCGAGTACTGCTACCGGATTAATGAATATCTACCTATTATAATTTTTGGTACCATAAAATTGAATATTTTTACAATCTTTTCTTCAACTTACAATGTATGTATGTCAGTATGTAACAATGTTTGTTCGGGTGGAATGCATTCGGGTGGTGCAACTTAATTTTGAGACAGATTTTCAACCGATTGAGCTGAAATTTTGTAGTACACGTTTGTTTGGATGACAATGCATGATAAACGTAAAAGCTGCCGTAGAAGCTTGTCCCAAAAAATATTTTTTTGAAAAAACTTATTAATTATGATGATGATAGGTGAAATCATACTTCACACTAATAATTATAAATGCGACAGTTTGTGAGGATGTTTAGAACTTTGTGACTCGATCAGACTAGATGAAATTTTGCACAAATATAGATAGTCTGGATTAATATATAGGATACTTTATATGTGACAACGAAGTGCTACGCGAGCGAAGCCTCGCGCTACAGCTGGTTTCTTATGCCTGCCTATATTTATTTATAATTTATAACATTTCTTACAATTTATTATATTATGTTCATAATTATGATATAATATTTTTTCATAATTCAAAAATTATACTGTTTCAATATCGTGATGGGAGTAAATAATCAAGTAAATAAATACTGACGATACATGAGTCACATCACTAATCGATTAACGCTAGAATGTACTAAACAAGAGACGTGGAGTGCGTTAGAAATTTGACCTTAAAATTAAACGCATAAAGGTTACTTTAGTTTGTTCGCGTTTGTGCATTTTATTGAATATGCTTAAATTCTATTAAATAATGAAAATAATGAGAAATATTACTTACCGATGGTATGAAATGCCACCATTAGACACATTATTTTTGCTACTATTATTCTTACACGATAATATGGCACAAGAAGGCATTTTTATATTTTTTTTCTATGATTGTTTCCGCGGCTGTGACAAATGACGACTGAGATATGCGACGATCGAGATATGCCAAATTGGAGTATATTGACCTACGCGGGTAACGCCCACTTGTTATTTCTAGTCCTTTTTTATTTCTGTGGTCGGTATGTCAGGCGCGGTGGGCGTGGCAGTGTACGGGCTGCCGTGGCTGGCGGTGGCGCTGCTGCCGCTGGCGGCCGCGTGCTGGCGGCTGCAGCGGCTGTACCGGCCCACCTCACGGCAGCTGCGCCGGCTACAGGGTGTCACGCTCTCGCCCGTCTACACGCACTTCAACGACACCTTGGAAGGTTCGCACTCAAATAATAGGGCGCCACTTATTTCATAGGAACAGTTTTCACATGATAAATCCTTGAACACTTTTGTATTGAATATCCAATGATATTTTTTAATATACATCGGCATACTCGTACATTACATCAGAAAACAGTTCCTATTTTCGCTATCGTTATCATATCAGACATTTAATGTATTTTCTATCTCTTTTCATCACTGAGCGCGAAATGGCGCGTATTTTCCTAGCAAAAATATGAAATTGATTAAAACACATATTAAAATCATATTATTATTGTGTCCTTGTGATAAGTGATTTCTATTCGATGTATGTTTTACATTTCCGTTTGATAGGTCTAACCGTAGTGCGCGCAATGGGTAAAAGCAGCCGGTGGGCGGAGTGTGGCGAGGAGCTGGTGGAGACGTGGCAGCGGGCGGCGTTGTGCAGCGCGGCGGCGGCGCAGTGGCTGGCGCTGCGGCTGCAGGCCGCCTCGGCCGCCGTGCTGGCGGGCGGCGCGCTGCTGACCGTGCTGCAGCGGGCCACGCACGGCACGGAGCCAGGTCACACCACCACCTACACTCTTAAACATAAGTAGTGCTCTTTCAAGTGTTAGGGTGAGACTCCACCAAAGCGGAGATGTGCGGAGATGTCTGAAGCGGAGACTGAAACTGAGAGAGAACTGGAGCTGAGCGGAGACGAGATGTGTGAATAACGAAATTCTATTGGTTGTTAAAAAAACATCTCGTCTCCGCTCGCACATTTCTCCTTTGGTGGAGTCTCACCCTTAACTTTTTTAGTGGATAAGATTGACCCGTCAAGCTCGCAAATGTAACGTACGCTTGGGTAAAGTCCCAATGCACAACCACTAATTGCACTTTTTTCTAAAATAGGTTATAGTATGTTCACCATTATCAAACCCCGGCCACTCCATACAAAAATGGCGCTTTTGCATGTAGTAACCAAATGACGTCCTATGTTTGAGTGACGTTCTCTAGGGCTGACATTATTCAATTATTAGTCGGACATGTAACGGGGTGTAAGTGGTTCATCAACATCTTTGAACCAAAATCAATCTCACCTGCCCCGGATACATCCTGCTGACTGACAGACGAGGCTCTGACGAAAAGAGAGGAAGGACATAGCGTATTTTTTAAGCAGCCCGACTGACGAAGTACCACCACCTCCAGAATACCGCAGTCAAATAACAATTTCCTTGAGGGTAGTTGTGTTCCTGCGAGTGAGTGAGGTCACCAGAGAGCATAAAGTTGCTGCGTTGGCAGCGGGGATGGCAGCGCGCGAGCGATATTTAATGTTGCGAGCGTTAGTATGGTTACGGTAACCGCTTCACATCAGGTGGGCGTAGTGAAGAAAAAAAAACATAGTAAATACACTACACTGACTTCAACCAATATTTACAAAACGCCTTGTATAATTGCCATTGCTAACTTACCCAAAATTTTATATTTTCTAATCACCACTAAATCGAATGTTCGCCTTTCGAACACCGGTTCATTGTAATGGTCAAACCATTTCATTCTCACTAATTGTAGCTTTTTACTATTCATATAAATGCATGCGTAATGATTTGATTCATTTTCATATTCACATGGAACAAACGTAATTTAAAACTAATACCACACATGACATCACGCATAATAAACATTGAAATGAAAATAAGAAAATTGTAAACATTAACAATAAATCACCATTACGCAAGTGACAGCAATGTGACTTCCGCGTCTGCGCACTCACTTGCTCTTTGAGACATATAAATCTGCTATAATGCTATCCTTTTCTCATCTCGTATTAATCGTATCTTGTATACCTACTACTTTGACAGACATGAATTAGTTATGATGAAACTATAGCTACTATAAAGTGATCGAATAAATTTCTTTTTTTGACTTTCCATGTGTTGAGACATCCATCCACTGTACAAGTAACTCCCATCTTTTACATACTCCCATATTTTAAACTGAATGGAGAATAAAATACAAGCGATGTCAATTTGTGGTTCCACATCGGTCTCAGAGGGGAGGTGAGGTCGACTAGTGAGAGCGGCAGAGAGTGTCCATACTGTACGTTAGTACTATTACTTATACTGTGCCATTATACAGAGGTATGCAAATTTATTTACTTTGATGTCTGTTCGAATCGAGTGAAATTTGATGTTAGTGAGTTCCATTTAAGAAATAACAGATTTTTCTATCCCGTTTCATCTCATAACTATTTATGTGTCACAGGTCTGGTGGGCCTGGCCATATCGTATGCGTTGTCTATGACGTCAATGCTGAGTAACGTCCTCAATTCCTTCACGGAAACTGAACGAGAGATGATCTCCGTTGAACGTCTCGGGGACTATATTAGACGGGTACGTATAGTCGCAATATTCACTTTATGATTAGTTATTTTTATATTTAGGATAGGTTATAATGGAGGCTGAAAAACCTATACTTTTTTTTACAGGTCGAAAGTGAAAAAGTCGACGGCGAGCCTCCTCCTTATGGATGGCCTTCTCAGGGTGTTATTGAATTTGAAGATGTTTATATGAAATATAGGTATGAGATTTTTGTGTTACTTTTAGTGGTTATTGTTTTAAAAATTCACTTGTTGTTGTGATTGAATGTATTTTTTGAGTTTAGAATTACTTTAAGTTAGAATTTATAATCTTAATAAATATATATAGCTTTTTTTTTATCCTACGTCGGGTGGCAGACAAGCATACGCCCCGCTTGATGTGAAGCGGTACTACTGTAGCCATATTAACGCTCGCAACATAAAATCTCCTTCCCTTTTTGTGACCTCACTCACTCGCAAGAACACAACAACCCTCAATGGAATTGTAATTTGGCTGCGGAATTCTGTGAGGTGGTGGTACATTCCCCATTAATTACGTACGTTCCCTACCTCTCTTTTCGCCAGAGCTTCGTTTGTTAGCCAGTTGGGTGCATTTGAAGTTAGCTTTTGTTCAAAGATGTTGATGAAGCACTTACACTCCGCTATATCTGATAGTTGTTTAAAATTGTAAAGCATTTTTTTTTATTTGATTATAATATTATATTTGATAGTGAGGGCGAGAATGGTGTGATGGCGCTGAGCGGTGTATCATTCTCGAGCTACCCGGGCGAGCAGCTGGCCGTGATCGGGCGCACCGGCGCCGGCAAGAGTTCCTTGCTGCGGGCGCTGCTGCGGCTGGCCCCGCTGCACCGCGGCCGCGTGCTGCTCGACGGAGTCGACGTCAACACGCTGCAACTGCACGCGCTTAGGTAACGTCCACACCTTCGCTGACAACAGATCATACTGCAGCTGCATGCTTTCAGGAGGCACACAATAGACTATTTGACCAACATTTTTTTCGGTTTGATATGTAGGGACGTCTCAATAACCTATCCATATGTGAAAGAATTACTTCGATAGCACAAAAATATCTCGAGATATGTTTATTTGAAAATCACAATTTTGGACTTTCCCGAAAACGCTCCATACAAAAGGCTACTGAGTTATGACGTCACAGGTTTGTATTTTGTATGGATTAAATCAGAAACTTCTACGACAGTATGTTAAATATTACGTTTATGTAATTAGTATCATAATAAAGTTATAGTATTTTTTATTGCTTCTCCAATGAAATAATATTTTTTAATAATTTCTTACTTTTTAATGGAATGGACCCGCCAAACTTTGATCGACCCTAATACAAATCGGACGGAAGATATTAGAATGAAAGTTTGCAGAGATCTTTAAAGTTTTGTGTATTTTATGATATCGTTAAATAATTTATACGCTTTTTGAAAATTGTTAAATAGCCTATTGACACGCGTGTCTATCTAGTTTAGAGTTGGGATTCTACCCGGTAAATTCCCAAAGCGGGTAAAATAGGGTATTTGCCTGGGTAAATACCTGAAACCTGGGTGAAAAAGAATTACACTACTTTTACTTTACATAACATACTTTTTCAATAAAATAATATAGGTAGTTGTAGTCAATTTAACATACGTTTTGTGCATTATAGACTAAACGTTTTACTGTGAAGTTGTTAGACATTACACATACCCGTCACCCATCTCTTGTTCAATTCAATGTTTGTCTACCATTTTCTCTGAAAAATCTTCAAGTATGCGAAGTTCACCTACCGTCGCCGATTCTTTTCATTCGAGAGTATAGTAGAAATACACCAGATATGTTTACTGACAGTTGTGGTCATGTGATTTGAATTCGCCTACGTTATCAGTTGTATTTTGTATGGTAAAACACAGATTTTGACAATCAATTTATCAAATATTTGTCACGGGAAGAAAATATCTTGTATTTTTGCACTCGTTCAAGAGCGTATGTAACGGCGAGCGTCGTTTTGTTCGCAGATCCCGCATCGGCGTGATCCCGCAGGAGCCGTTCCTGTTCTCGGGCAGCGTGCGCGAGAACGTGGACCCGCTGCACGCGCACCTGGACTGCGAGGTGTGGCGCGCGCTCGAGAGCTGCGGCGCGCGGCCGGCCGTGCGCGCGCTGGGCGGGCTCGGCGCCTCCGCCGCGCGGCTCTCGCGCGGCCACGCGCAGCTGCTGTGTCTGGCGCGCGCGCTGCTGCAGCGGGCCAAGGTAGACCTGCTACATCACCTCGTCATCGCCCGCACGAATACAACTACTAATGCTTATGCCGCATGATGTATGTAGCCAAATATTCGCGAATACTCGACACTTCTGGCGAAGCTTCGGGCACATCGCTCCGCTGTCGGTAAACTCTCGCACATCAAAGGGTTTTATCGCGATGAACTTCGCTTGCGCTGCGCCGCCATACTTCAGTCGGCCCATTCGTACCCATCGTTCCTAGCGGACGTGTTAAATGTAATTACATTGTATAATATAGCTGAAGGGTATGTGTAGTCGAGTAACGATAACTTTTTTCTCCTTTTTCTTGCTTTTGTTTTTTAGATGACATAAATGTAAAAATTATTATTTGCTGCCATAAAATAGGTGCAGAGTAACCGCGGCGTCCATGTTGCTTTTTGCGTTCGTACATCGCGATAAACTTTACAACGCGCATCATGTGGCCGCGAAGATACGCCGTAGACCGAATACGAAGTTTATCGCCCGAATGTTATCGCGATGAGTGCAGCCCAAGCATTATCACATTGTTCCGTATTCATTTGCACCCTAACGCAACTTTCTGTGATTCTTCCCATGCTCACAAGGTACGCCCGGCGCGCTGCGCTGCCTCATCATCGCCCGCACGAATGCAACCACTAATACACATTGTTCCGTATTCATTTGCACCCTAACGCAACTTTCTGTGATTCTTCCCATGCTCACAAGGTACGCCCGGCGCGCTGCGCTGCCTCATCATCGCCCGCACGAATGCAACCACTAATACACATTGTTCCGTATTCATTTGCACCCTAACGCAACTTTCTGTGATTCTTCCCATGCTCACAAGGTACGCCCGGCGCGCTGCGCTGCCTCATCATCGCCCGCACGAATGCAACCACTAATACACATTGTTCCGTATTCATTTGCACCCTAACGCAACTTTCTGTGATTCTTCCCATGCTCACAAGGTACGCCCGGCGCGCTGCGCTGCCTCATCATCGCCCGCACGAATGCAACCACTAATACACATTGTTCCGTATTCATTTGCACCCTAACGCAACTTTCTGTGATTCTTCCCATGCTCACAAGGTACGCCCGGCGCGCTGCGCTGCCTCATCATCGCCCGCACGAATGCAACCACTAATACACATTGTTCCGTATTCATTTGCACCCTAACGCAACTTTCTGTGATTCTTCCCATGCTCACAAGGTACGCCCGGCGCGCTGCGCTGCCTCATCATCGCCCGCACGAATGCAACCACTAATACACATTGTTCCGTATTCATTTGCACCCTAACGCAACTTTCTGTGATTCTTCCCATGCTCACAAGGTACGCCCGGCGCGCTGCGCTGCCTCATCATCGCCCGCACGAATGCAACCACTAATACACATTGTTCCGTATTCATTTGCCACCCTAACGCAACTTTCTGTGATTATTCCCATGCTCACAAGGTACGCCCGGCGCGCTGCGCTGCCTCATCATCGCCCGCACGAATGCAACCACTAATACACATTGTTCCGTATTCATTTGCACCCTAACGCAACTTTCTGTGATTCTTCCCATGCTCACAAGGTACGCCCGGCGCGCTGCGCTGCCTCATCATCGCCCGCACGAATGCAACCACTAATACACATTGTTCCGTATTCATTTGCCACCCTAACGCAACTTTCTGTGATTATTCCCATGCTCACAAGGTACGCCCGGCGCGCTGCGCTGCCTCATCATCGCCCGCACGAATGCAACCACTAATACACATTGTTCCGTATTCATTTGCACCCTAACGCAACTTTCTGTGATTCTTCCCATGCTCACAAGGTACGCCCGGCGCGCTGCGCTGCCTCATCATCGCCCGCACGAATGCAACCACTAATACACATTGTTCCGTATTCATTTGCCACCCTAACGCAACTTTCTGTGATTATTCCCATGCTCACAAGGTACGCCCGGCGCGCTGCGCTGCCTCATCATCGCCCGCACGAATGCAACCACTAATACACATTGTTCCGTATTCATTTGCACCCTAACGCAACTTTCTGTGATTCTTCCCATGCTCACAAGGTACGCCCGGCGCGCTGCGCTGCCTCATCATCGCCCGCACGAATGCAACCACTAATACACATTGTTCCGTATTCATTTGCCACCCTAACGCAACTTTCTGTGATTATTCCCATGCTCACAAAGTACGCCCGCCGCGAAATATTTAATCGAATATTTGTCTTGTGCGAGAATCGAACCCGCGACCTCGGAGTCAAAGTGGCCATTGCTAACCGTTCGTCCACCGAGCTCGTCTAACTAATAAATAGGTGTCATTACGTATCGTACAAAGAGTGCGTGTGGTGTCAGGTGCTGCTGGTGGACGAGGCGACGGCGAGCCTGGACCAGGAGACGGAGCGCGTGATCGTGGCGACGCTGCGCGGCGCGTTCGCGGGCTGCACGGTGGTGTACGTGGCGCACCGGCTGGCCGGCGTGCTGCAGTGCGGCCGCGTGCTGGCGCTCGACGCCGGCCGCGTGCGCGAGCTGCGCGCGCCCGACGACGCGCTCGCCGACCACGCCTCCTACCTCTACGGCCTGCTGCACCACAACAAATAACACCGCCTCTCTCCCCGGTATGCGCCATCTACCGCTAAAACCAGCTAAAAATGTCTAGTGTGAACGTTGAGTATACTTTTAGCGCTGCGACAGCGTTAGACGATTGAAGTTAGCTGGCGAGGCGCAAGCGCGACGAAGTATTGTAAATATTGTAAATTATATGAAGTGTACTGATAAACGCGACACGATACTGTCCGTCATGCGATACAATGCGAAACTGATTCGCGTTAGAAATAAGACTTTAATGATATTAAAAAGACATAGATATCGAACTAGACGGAACGGAAAGGCAGTGAGTGAAATTTAAAAAAATTGTTGCACTGTCATTTAGATCCATATCTTTCTATTAGTAATAGTGTAGTATTATAGTACGTCGTTTATATTTTTAGTATAATGACATTGCCTGAGATTAATTACTGTCATATTACTATCAATTAATACACAAAAACCAAAGAATAAACATTCCTAGATGATTAAAAATACTATTTACACAAGAAAATCCAAAAGTGACCCTAGTGTCACGATATTAAGATCCATCTCATCTTAGAGCTCAGTATAGATAGTTGCTTCCGTATATTTTTAAAAACCTACGGTCTGGGCGCAGCAGCCAGACAAGAATGTGCCTTATAAGTATATTGCTGTAAATACATTATTATCAACGTATACACAACTATTATATTAATATCGCTCGGTAATCTTCGTGTTTCGTTGATCGTATACAGCTATCCTTTGTATTTATTTTTTTATGTGAGAACATCGTCACATAGGTTTACTACTGTCCGAACCACCCGACGAGGACCCGACGGCGGGGGTGCTTCTGGAACTACGGGTCCGGCTGTTTGGATCAGGGTACTTCGGGGACTGGCTGACAAGTCCATAATTTGCTAGTCACGGGTACGGATTCGAGGTGGCTCTACGTGCGTGCAATCACTCACGTGCATGTGGTTTAGGTACAGATCTTGAGCATGTTCGTCTGCCTTGCTATAGTTGTCGGCCGGGCGTTTGACGTCGTGCGTAGCGAGTAGGTAGCTGCTGGTCTAAGGCGAAAGTGCCGCCATGGTTGTCACCCACGAGGCTCGGAACAGACTTGGCGCGGCTGGCAGCCGGCTGCGCAGGTCAGGTCCTTGCCTGCTTAGCAAGAGGACGACGGGTGATCGCTTCCGTCGGTCCCGTCACCCTACCGTAGGCCAGGGGTAGCGTTCTCCGGGCGTCGGGAGGTGAGCGTGCCTTACAGCTCCGGTACCTGTCATGGACATCAGGTAGCTAGCTATCTGGCGCCCAAGTATGGGTACAATTACACTAGGCGTACAGAGTGCGCCGGGAAGTAAGCAAGCGACCCTCTAGGGTTGCGCGCCCAGCTCCGGTAC
Source organism: Hypsopygia costalis (assembly GCA_937001555.2). NCBI lineage: Eukaryota > Metazoa > Arthropoda > Insecta > Lepidoptera > Pyralidae > Hypsopygia > Hypsopygia costalis. The sequence goes on along the minus strand of OW443338.2, from coordinate 19,661,464 downwards.
CCATCATGGAGATTGGGGAGTGGTGCGTCCGTCGCCATGTGGTACCTGCTCGACTTAAGAGTGCCTAAGTAGTTTGCTTGCAGGCGAAAAGGGAGTAAGGCCAGCTACCAATGCGCTTGAGGATATACGCTACATAAAAAAATGTTGTTTGAGTACTTCTGGATAACAGGTTATGGACACAAATAAATCTATGGTTACTTTCTATAAATTCATTTCGGTTCATTCGGAAACACGAAGATTGTTGGGTGTTATTTATAAAATATGTTGCCTGGGCAGATTAAGTTATAGAAATTAAGCACGGTAACACCACCGGGTGTTACCTGCCTGAGCCAACTCAGCATTGCATTTGCGTGAGCGAAATAGCTATACCGGAGATGTCGGGGATCAAAATGGTCTGGACGTTCAAAGTTAATTAAAATATGTAAACATTTAACAAAAGTCAACTTTAATGTGAAGGTGCAGTTTCATTTATAGTCTAAGAACACTTAATAATTCACTTTGAAGTCTTGTGATAAACTTGATTTTTACCAAATGTTCGGGCATTTTTATTTAAACGCTCAGATTATCTTGGCGCCAACAGAAGTGCGGGCTGAATAACGTCGCGCGTAGCACCCACTTCCTCGCTGCCTCTAAAGTGGAGTATCGATCTACGTCAGACACAATGCCAACTGAGCTTACATTTTGCACATAGTAAATTTTGATACAATGTCAGAGGTAAAGCCTGCATAGACATTAGCTTAGGAATAGTATTTGTCATGTCAGAGCGCTAGAATATGACGTGCTTCCATATTTTGTTTGATATATAGATAATAAACGCCAAAAAATTGGGGCTGTTATATATAGGCGTATAATGTTATTGGTTTCATGGTTGGGAAAAGTAGTTTCTATTTAACTGAATGGGGGAAAACTTCATTAGTGTCACTAGTACCATTGATGGTACTAGAGATACAAAGTTGGGTCACTTGTACCATCAATGGTACTAGTCAATGGTACTACTGATCCTAAGGGATATAATTATTTGCCCTTCCATTGATCTCCATACTGTAAAGATGTATTATTGTTACATATAGAGGTAAATAATTGTGAAATAAGTTTAATTGATATACTAGTTAAATTAAAATTTCACTTCAATTTCAAAATAAGAATAATTCAAATAACTCCATTTGAGAGTGATAATCTTGCATTTCCATTTAAGGTAAGATCGCTCTAGGCGGCATTACGCAACGCGTCAAGGGTGAGACAAACAACAAATAAAAAAACCGGACAAGTGCGAGTCCGACTCGCCCACCGAGGGTTCCGTAGGTACGTAGTATCATTATTAAATTTGATATTTTTCATTATAAATAAGAAATAATGCGTCGAAAAAAATAAATAAAATATATTTTGCAATGTGTACATCAAGCCCTATCATATGATACCCCATTTGAACTAGTAATTTCAATTTGAAATTTCGACACCCTATAAAAAATATAGACCCCCTATTTTTTAAGATCTATTTACAAATGTATAGTTTTGAGATTTATTCCTGTACTTGTAGTCTATAACGATGTTCCTTGCCAAATTTCATTGTTCTAGGTCAACGGGAAGTACCCTATAGGTTTTGATTCCCTTGAGTGTGTCGAAATATGCGTTTTTTGCTGAATAAACGGCCGTAACTTTTTTCTACGTAAACTTAGCAGTTTGATTTTTTTTTTAACTCATGGGACCGTAGACCTGAGTATACAGTTCAAATTTCAGCTTGATACCTCCACGCATTCTCGACATAGAAATTCTTGACAGACAGACAGACAGACAGACAGACGGACAACAAAGTGATCTTATAAGGGTTCCGTTTTTCCTTTTGAGGTTCGGAACCCTAAAAATAAAAAATTGCAATGTCTCCTATCCAGTATTATAATATACCTCATGATTACAAAGAATATCTGGTCTCATCGCGCGCGTATTACCGTTTAGTGTTGTTTCATCTTTAAAATATGGACAATACCTATTCCATCGAATATATTATGATACCATTTCAAGTTACTTATGACAATGTATGAATAACATAAATGACATGTTGAGACTGATCAAAACTAGTCGCTCGATTCAGTCTTATATCTGTCGACTGTGTGAGTGAGACAGAGTATCACATAAATTATTTATTTATAATAATTATATAGCGTTAGTGAAATGCATCAGTGTTTTTCGCAGTATAAGTAGTGAAAAAATAAAAATAAAGTACGCAATGTATATTTTAATTGTAAGAATTTTGGGGTGTAAGTAAGTAAGTTAAGTTAAGTAAGCTACCCGACTGGGGAATGTACCTCCACCTCACAGAATACCGCAGCCAATTAACAATTTCCTTGAGGGTTGTTGTGTTCCTGCGAGTGAGTGAGGTCACCAGAAAGGAAGGAGATGCTGCGTTGGCAGCGGGGTTGGCGGCGCGCGAGCGACATTTTATGTTGCGAACGTTAATATGGCTACGGTAACCGCTTCACATCAGACGGCCCGTATGCTTGTCTGCCACCCGACGTATAAAAAAAAAGAATATAGATTAGGGGTCATCCATAAATTAAGTCACACGAATTTCATAATTTTTGTACCCCTCCCCCGTCCTTGTTACAGCTGGTCACATTCGTGAGACCCCCCCCCCCCCCTTCCTAGTGTGACGTATATATTATATTATATATATTGCAAATTTATATCTAGAGTTGCGTTTTTCGTTAATAGTTCAAAGTTCGTGTTAGATTACACTTAGATTATACTAGATTTTGAAATGTCACGTCACGAAATTTAGGGCCCCTCCCACCCCCTTGTCACACAATATCACACTTCGTCGACCCCCCTCCCCACCTTAATGTGTGACGTAATTTATGGATGGCGCCATACAATTTGTATTTGTTTCTGATAAGTCTAACTTCCTCGAATACGGCCACTGCAGTGCGACTGAAAAGTGTATAAACAGAACTACCACAACCATCTTAATGTCGCGATTGGAGGAAATAATCACAGTGGTTAACTACCACTGTGATGATGATGGTGTGTGAGGAGGGAGGGAGGGAGATAGAGTTGTTATTTATATGGCCTAACTCTCGTTGTGTGACCTATATATTAAATATAAAAAAGAAATTTGTCATAAATATGTATTTTTTAAAGGTTGTTCCTAAAGTACTCGGAAGAAAATAACATAAAACAAAAAAATATATAAACAAGTTTTTATTTGTTGTCAATAAAGAAAAGAACTTCTTACTATATTTCGCTTATCAAGCACTTTCATTTGATACCCATAAGGGTTACTGTGGAAATTATAAACTTACGTACATACTTTACGGACAACCTCTTTGGTAAGAAGTGCTGTATACACAGCTGTGAACATAGACAAACATTATTTGTGAAGGAAAAATTGTGATATACTTTTAAGATGTAAATAAACGCAAATTAAAAATAATATGATTTTTTTTTACATATTTCGTTCTTCTGGTTTCTTGTAAGGGAAATTAATGTAATCAAATATGTCTTCTTCTGATGATGTAGGAACTGGCATGCCTGGGACTCCTGTGTGAAAATTTAGAATTGTTATAGTTACTTATAAAAGGATAAACGGAAAAAATTAAGAGGTCAGTTGATCTATATTTGATGTTTCGTTATGTAGTAAACTAATTACATCACACAACAAGTCAAGAAAGTCTTTCCTCCTTCAAGCGACAAAATAAATAAATCTGTGTCTATAAAAGGCAACCGTTACTGACTGATCTACTAACGCACAGTTCAAACCATTAGACCGAACAGGTTGGCATTTGGCATACAGGTAGCTATTATGCACCTAGTAAGCATCAGTTAAGAAAGGACTTTTAAAATTTCCACGGGAATCTGGGATTTGCGCGTACGTAGTCGCGGCCGGAAGCTAGTACTGTGATATGGCACTGAATCACGCTGAAGATTTGTTAGGCTCAATTAACACCGCCGCGGAATGGAATGGAAGCGACTTTTTGCAACGAAATTGTACATAGCATAATGAACTTTATGCCAATTGTATAACATACAACAATTGTATAAACTTAAATACGATCCAAAAAAGGTCGCGCGTCTTCCGGGGAATCCTTGCGCATCCTCAAGAATGCCCCCCTGTTACTGTCGATGTCGTGTGTGGAATCCGTGTGAAGTGACGCGAACGGGGAGTCGATCGGATCGGTCACTGCAGTGTAACTCGCGAGAATATTATAGCATTCCAGCGAATTCGCGCGCCTTTTTTCGTCATGAGGTGAAATTGACGCTTCCATTCCATTCCGCAGCGGATTTTTTCGCAGGCAAGTGAACCTTAAACTTTACAGTTTTATATTTACCAGTGACTCCAACTGGCCTCAGCGAGTATTCGTTGAGAGTGAAGCCTTGTTCCAGAGCGTGCGCCCTCATGGTTTTGTTGAACACGTCGCTGCCGGTGAAGTAAAGCACAGCGCAGTAGTATTGCTCGCAAGGGATCAGCCTGATGTCGAGTCGGCGGTACATGTGCTTTTCCGAGAGACGACATACACCCTAGCAATGAGCAATAAAAATAAAGATATAATTGCGATCAAGCAACTACAGACAATAAACGCTGACGACGGTGAAGACTACTGCTGAAACACCTTTTAAGAACTATAACTAAGATACATACAACTTTAGACCGACATCTTTTTATAGAAAACATTTTACCCACACTTGAGACCTAACTAAAATTGGTTTTTGCAACCCGTATTATTCCTGCATTGTCAACGTCGAATTTGTTAGGGTATTTACGGAATCGTCGTGACATGTAGGTAGACATGTACCAATGTACGAGCTAAGCACAGTGCATACGCACATGGTTTGAAAGACTCAGCAATTTCATCATATCGATTCCATATAGGTATTAAATTTTCTATCATTCACACATCAGAATCTGGCCGTGTGGTTTCCGGCAGACTAGAATAGAATGACTCCGTCTCTTCCCGTGGATGTCGTACAAGGCGACTAAGGGAAATACATTATAAAACATCGATCAGGCCTCCCCAACCCGTCTGGCCAGCGTGGGGAGTGTAGGCCAAATCCTCCTTCTGTCTGGGACGGACGAGAGAGGGTCGTGCTCCTGTAGTGGAGACTAAACTGACCTGATGATGATGATGACACATCAGAATGCTAAGTGCGAGTTTTTGGTCACATTCGAACGTGTTAACGATTACAAGACGACGAAATTGAGAAAAAGTTTCATATTGTGAATTTAACAGACGCGTAAAATTAGCTCACTTCAAAATGTGAGCCATATAATTTTGATATGTAACACGCGTGTTATAAATTCAAAACATGAGAGTTCAATGTTTTTCGAATACATTTATTACATTTATACATTGACCCAGTCTGAATACCTTGTAGTATGTGTGCATAATTTGTTTAGTCTGCAAAATATCTTCAGCGTATTTTATATCATGTTCTCTATTCTGACTTCTGGTAATTACTTAGCTCATAATTTTTTTAAAACAATTACCATAAATTTTGTGTCTCCCATAGATATAACGTCTGTTACCAAGTTCTTTTTTAACTCTTCTACTACATTCTTCAATAATTTCTCCCCTAGTTTCTTCTTACCGTCAGATACCTTGATATTAGGATGCGTTAACAGAGCGTCTATGTCGCCACTTTCAGCTTTACCTCGTCTACAACAGAAAAAACAAAGTAATTAAAATGTATACTAGTTGTAGTTATCTAATTCCTATTAATACATTGTGATACGAATCGTAAACAGGTACATCTATATTTTAAGTGTTTTTATGTATATATATTTCTGTATATATTCATTATGTACAATAAAGATAATACAAACAGGTTTCTTACACACGAGTACGTTTGGAAGCCCGAGCCGAGCGAGGCGAGAGACTACCACTACAGTCATGTGTGTAAAACTGTGTGTTTACGCCTGTGTATGATAGGATCTACGACGTTTTTCAAGAAATAAATATTCCTGGACAAATTAAACACTGCCATTTAATTAAAAACAGACGAGCTCGGTGGACGAATGGTTAGCAATGGCCACTTTGACTTCGAGGTCGCGGGTTCGATTCCCGTACAAGACAAACATTTGTGTTAGACGAGCTCGGTGGCGTAGCGGTCGACGACGCGGCTTCGACACCAACGCTCGTGGGTTCGATCCCCACACAGGACAAACATTTGTGTGCATGAACATGGCTGTTTGTCTTGGTCTGGGTGTTTTCTATGTAGGTATCATATGTATGTATTTACAAAAAAAAAAAAAATTACGTATGTTTATCAGTTGTCTAGTACCACAACACAAGCTTCGCTTACTTTGGGGCTAGATGGCGCTGTGTAATTTGTCTGACAATATTTATTTATTTTATTATTTATTTATTTGTGTGCATGAACATATCTGTTTGTCTTGGTCTGGGCGTTTTCTATGTAGGTATTATAAGTATGTATTTACAAAAAAAAATGAATTTTAGTACATTTATCAGTTGTATATTACCCATAACACAAGCTTTGCGCTTAATTTGGGACTAGAAGGCGCTGTGTAAATCGTCCAGAAATATTTATTTATTATTGTTTGTTTTGTTTGTATTATCTTTATTGTACATAACGAATATAACATGTACTAAAACACTTAAAAAATAGAGATGTACAAAGGCGGGCTTATCTCTATAAGAGATCTCTACCAGCCAACCTTTGAGTGTTGGATATAACTGTGAGTGGCGAGGGCCTCAAATATAAAGTGTAACACAAGAAATGATAAGGGAAGAAGTAGCAATAAATACAGCAATTAACTACACATGAATCAAACAACAATTATAAATAAGTACTGTATCTACAAATACCTTTAAATATACCTAGTTATATTTAAATTTATATAAGCAAAGATAAGAAAAAAAAAAAAAACAATAACAGATTATTATTTAGTCTCAAACTAAGCAAAGCTTGTACATTGGGTACATAACTGATATTATACTTACATACATTTGTTTTTTGTAAATACATACATATAATACATAGAAAATACTCACACATAGACAAAGATACATGTTCATATACACAAATATTTGTCAGGTGCGGAGATCAAACCCGCCACATCGCCTACTTACAAAAATAAAAAACTGTAAAAAAAGAAGCACTAGTGCGGTAAGTGTAAACAAAAAAACGAGTGTGCTTTAGACCACATGACTGAAATAAAACTTCTTTAGCTTTCTAGTAACCTATATCTTCCTCCCAACTTCCGTTCGCCGTTTCCGTAACGCTCTCGTCACGCATTCACCGGCTTACTCCCCAAGTCAAGCGCGCGTAAAGAAGTTTTATTTCAAAAAGCACGAGTGCTGTAAAATAACTTATAGTGCATGGACTTGTCGAGAAAATGTATTGAAAATATGTAACCACCGATAAGTATCGGTGGTTGTGGTGGTGGTGGAGACTAAAATGTAACAAGCCAAAAGATATCTAGTAAGTACTAGATATCTTTTGGCTTGTTACATTTTAGTCTCGGCTAACCGCACAATAAATAGGCTATTTGACAATGTTAAAAAATTGTATAAATTATTTAACAATATTGTAAAATACACAAACCTATAAAGATCTGCAAACTTTCATTCAAATATCTTCCGTCCGACTTATTTTAGGGTCGAGCAAAGTTTGGCGGGAAAGTCCATTTTAAAAGTATGAAATTATTAAGAAAAATTATTTCCATTGGAGAAGCAATGAAAAATACTATAACTTTTATTATGATTAATTACATAAACGTAATTTTTAACATTTATGTAAAAAATTAGTTGTCGTACAAACATCTGATTTGATGCATACAAAATACAAACCTGTGACGTCATAACTCGGTAGCCTTTTGTATGGAGCGTTTTCGGGAAAATTTGATTTTCAAATTAACATATTTCGAGAGATTTTTGTGCTATCAAAGTAATTCTTTCACCTATGGTTATATTATTGAGACGTCCCTACCAAACCGAAAAAAATGTTGGTCAAATAGCCTATTACCTAACCAGTTCTTACAATTAAAAATACTAACCTGTAGCTACCACAAATAGTTATTGTGAATTGTGGATCCAAATCGCAAATGATTTTTTTCAGTTTACATTCAATATCCTCAATCTCCGATCTTGGTATTTTCTTTTCAAAATCTTCAAAATGCCTAATGTAGATAATCAATTATATATAAACATTCAAAATAACAACAACATCAGGTACTTGATCTATGAGTATTAACAAGCTCGGTGACGTCGTTGATTGTGTCAGTCTAAATCGAACGTAGTCTGTCCATGGATGGATTTAGTTATCTCGAGCTCGTAACCGTATTAAAGCTCGCAACATAATATATCACTTGCGCGCCACCACCCCCGCCACCAACGCAGCATCTCCTTCTTTTCTGGTAACCTCACTCACTCGCAGGAACACAACAACCCTCAAGGGAATTGTTATTTGGCTGCGGTATTCTGTGAGGTGGAGGTACATAATGTAAGATACCCCAGTCGGACTTCTTATACTATCTTACAATACAATTACGCTCCCTACCTCTCTTTTCGCCAGAGCTTCGTTTGTCAGTCAGCATAGTGCACCACGAGCAGGTGAAGTTCGCTTTGGTTCAAAGATGTTGATAAACCACTTACACCCCTATCACTGCTGTAAAAAATCACATAACATAATCTGAACATTACACATAGAGGAGTAAACTTCAATAGGGCTAGGGAAGTGAGTATAGGACTCACGCTGGTAAGAATTCCGTATTCATATAAATAATTATGTTGATTTATTGATCCGTGTGATTTTATTACTTAAGCTACCGATCAATTAAGATTATGTGATGATATCAGTATGTCTGGTATTTACCTACTTAATTATAACAATTTTCGTATGTATTATCAATAATATACATACTGTGTGCCATTTTGTATGCATTGAGGTGTAGGTACCTATAAGTACCTATATTTAATTTTATTTTTTTACATTTTTAGGGCTTGTTTACACATGTTGTGTAGAGTCAGAATACACTAAGTAATATTGATAAAGTAAATCCCTTCGGGCGCATTATGCTCAATTTTATTCGCAACATTTGTCCAATTAGCAAATGGTGCAGTTCGCAATTTGACGAATTTAAATTGCAAACGTTAATTAGATAGGTACATGCCTATATATATCATTATCGCTATTATAGTTAGGGTTATTTATGTACAGGGATACATATGCTTTTTAGTTCAGGTTAATAATCGAGTTCATATTTGTGTTCGCGTTCATATTGGTTCCACTATCAATACTTACTTGAGGCCAATAATCTGATGATGATTTAACTTATTTTGATTATGTTTCAAGTTTTCAATAGTTCTGATGCCATTTTTTACAAGTTCCGCTGCTTTAACAGGACCGATCCCCGAGACTCGAGTTAGCAAACTTATGGCACTTGCGTCTTCATCTTGATGAATGTTTTCCAATTTTTTTAATTTGCCGGTATGCAAAAATTCGTCAATTTTCTTTGCTATTTTGTCGCCGATGCCATTTAATTTCTTAGCTTCGTCTGCAGATTCAATTCTTTTGTGATGTGACGCTAAAACGCTGGCTGCTTTTTTATACGCATTATATTTATGTATGTTACGAGAAACGTTTTTTTCGTATTCTGATAATTCCATGAGAAAATCGCAAAAATCTGCATTTGGATTATCAGCTTCGGATGGATTCTTACGTTTGCTCATTATGAATTTGTTCTGAAATCAAAAGTAAAATTTTAGATATTGGAGCCGCGTAAAGTTCTTCGGTTTCATGGGCTGAGCTACAGCGCCGTGAGATTTGTATTAATTCACCAATGATTCTGTAAATACTAAAGTGTGTTTTATTTTTCTTTCCCTAGTCCTTATACTATAATCATAATCGTTGTGTCACTTAGGAAAATTAGCCTGAACAATGGCCGCGATAGAGCTAAACTATGTATTTAAATGGGTTTGTATTATAATATACCAAGTGATAGAGAAGCATTTTTGGGGTATTACTGATGTAAGTGGCTGTGATGTAATGTGGACAACTGGTTCCTTCAATAAAAAAAATACTGACTAGATACGAGTAGGTTGGATAATTTTTTACTCTGAAAGTGTGAACATGCACGCAGGCGAAAATACAAATGAAATGGAAGCAAATTTTTTAATAAATGCAACAAATGCGCAGACCTATTGCCTACTTGTACAATCATACCATGCCTTAGGCCTATGATGTCATTAAGGTTTGTGGATTAGTGTATAAAATAATTACACTCCAGATATTTACATATAGGTAAATATCTGGAGTGTAATTATTTTACAACAAATTCAAGCTAGATAAGTACATAAAATAATTAACTACCACAGTACCTATAACTGCCTATAAGTAATAGTACTACGGTAGGTACGGTACTACCACAGTACTACTCTCTGTATGTGGAACTCTGGCTCTGGGACAAATCACAATTACAGAGACATACTAGTTGACCCGTCAAACGTTGTTTTGCCATAAAAAAACACTTAGGAACCTATTCTTAGACCTACTGAATATACAAATAAAATTTCATCAAAATCGGTCAAGCCGTTTCGGAGGAGTATGGTAACTAACACTGTGACACGAGAATTTTCTATATTACATATATGTGAAGAAAGTACAGAGCACAAAATACAGAGAGAACAGAAGTAAACCTCATGCATATACTTCACTTTTGATATCGAGACTCACACGTAGCACTAGGGTCGTCACAATGCAGACGCGCGCGTTCATGCTGTCATTGAATCATTGAACAGAGATAATTTTAATTTGAGAGTGAGGTCTCTACAACATTTAGAAAAAAAAATACATGCATATTTTTGTCAATCTATAATAACTATTAATGTTTTAACATTGAAAATGTTTTTTCGTTCGCTCCAGTAGGCCCCCATTTTCGCTGAAAGTACGACTCGCCCGTGTTACCCTGAGGTTTAGGGCCACGAGGACGTATGAGGGCTCAAAAGACGCTGAATTTGAAGGGCTGTAGGAAGATAAAAAATATTTTGGAAAAGTCAAAAACTTTTTTGGATGTCGAAAAAAAAAACGACTTTTTTCGACCGAAAAATCGTGTGTTTTCACAGAAAATTTCCGATATCTCGAGAACGGGGCCGAATTTCAAAAATATGAAAAAAAAAGCAGCTCGGTATTGAACCAAGGAACATTTTAGGTCATTACACATTTTTCGATATTGGTGACGGTTGAGGCTGTAGAGATGCCCTTAGCCGCGAGTTTTGCGCGGCGCGAGGTGCGATATCAGGCGGCGGGCGGCTCGCGTGCGGCCACAAGGACGTATGAGAGCTCAAAAGACGTGGAATTCGAAGGGCTTTAAGATGATGTAAAAATATTTTAGAAAAGTTGGTTTTGAAAAAAATATTTTTTTGGTAGATTCATTTTCAATGCCCTTTCAAGTCGTGTATACATATATAGCCAAAGAGTAAAGTGATATAGCACGAGATCTGTGATTTTTTTTTAGTTTGCTCGCAGTTGTGTTTTTTGAACTAGCAGCACTGACATTTATCTGTCAAAGTGTCAATGTCAAACAAAATCAAAATTATTGTTTTGAGGTTATATTAATATGTGTAAATGTAAATTGTAAATATTACTGTCTTAGACTCTGCGAATTTATTACCATGTAATTAAATAACACCATAAATAAAAGCATACACGATGTGGCTTACAAAAATAATTGTTGCTTAGTTAAAAATGTGTACGTACCTATTTTCTGGTGAACTGTAAGTTGTGATTGGTAAAAATGGATAGCGTAACCGAGAAACTGTTTGAGTGCTTCGGCCACAGGAAATTTAAAAGTGAACTTCAAGAACAGGCCGTTAGAGCTATCGCGAGAGGTAAACAATGTTGTTAATTTCACAAATAAATCATATAGATTTAGGCGCAATTTATTAAGCTTCCAAATACAAACGTGTCAAATGACGCGAATCAACACATGAAAGTTGACACATTTTGAATTTTGCCACATTATAATAACAGTATCATAATGTTGCCTGTATGTGATGTGAAAATGGCATTGTGATATTGTTTATTTTGCATTCTTTTCAATTCTTATAAATATAATTACTAGGTGTCCAAGGCTGATTTAATTTAATTTAACATAACTTACACACATCTAAACTTTCTTGGTAGTTTCTACTACCATTATATTTTGTATTTATGTTACAGGAGTTCATGATGTTTATGTATCAATGCCAACAGGCTCTGGAAAGTCTTTGTGCTTCCAGCTGCCAGCAATGCTACAAGATAATAAAGTGGCAATTGTATTTTCACCGTTGCTTGCTCTCATAAAAGACCAAATTGATCATCTGACTAAAATAAAAATTGTTGCCGAGTCAATAAACTCCAAAATGACATCCAAAGATAGAGAGAAAGTTTTAAATGATTTACGGAGTATGAAGCCGAGTACGAGATTTCTTTATGTAACTCCAGAACAAGCGGCCACTGAGACATTTAAATCTCTGCTTGAACATCTTGTGAAGTATAAAAAAGTTTCTTACATAATAGTTGATGAAGCACACTGTGTCAGTGAGTGGGGTCATGATTTTCGTCCTGATTATTTAAAGTTAGGATTTCTACGAGAAAAATATAAGTGTATACCATGGGTAGCGCTGACTGCCACGGCAAGTGCAGAGGTTGCAAATGACATATTGGCCAACCTGAAGCTCCTGCAACCTGTTGCCAAATATAAGACTCCTAGTTTTAGACGGAATTTGTTTTATGATGTGATCTATCAAAATTGCATTGATGATGAAATTGGTCATTTACTACAATTTTTACAAAAATCTCTGGGTGAACAAGACTCCGTCAAGGCAGTAAGTAGTACATTTTTTTGTAATAATACATCTAGGCCAGATTCTAGCACACGGGGCCAAAATTGAGGTTGAGTGGAGCGAGTAGATACGTTGACTTTATGTTTTCCATTGATTTCAAGGGAAAATGTTTTTAATGATCATTCCTCAAGGATATTTGTTCGATCTCAATTTTTTTTTCGACACAAACCTCAAGCATGTCGAGGTCTTTAATTGTTTCATCAAACTCGGTTCATTGGTTTTGGAGCCTATTTATTTCCAAGTATGACTTTTCGGCGTATGTAACCATTCCGCTCGCTCCACTCAACAAATAAATAGCAATGCTGGGTCTATTGTTTATAAGTAGAGTTATCTACTCTGATACGCATAATTAATGTTGATGTTGTTATTTATTATACTGGTTGAAAAACCAGCACTTGTCCTGTCTGATAATAATATGAAACAATTGAAATAAATTAGGAAATACATTCCTGCATTATTTTGATTTTAATTGACAAAAAAGATTGAAAAGCTTAGGAAATAGTGACATTTACATACTCAGTGATTGATTATAAATGATAGGAGCAGATGAGATTTGGTGAAAACATCCACCTGCTTGTGGTAGCCATTTGAGGCAGCGAGAGAGGAACATTTGCTTCATTGTCATCTTGTAATAGTTTATAGATAAGTTACATTACCTTATCTAAAAAGCAATTGCAAAGAATTAACACTTATTCCAATTATTCTGCTCTGTGCAAACAATCTGCTAACTTGATCTTGAGAGATAGTAAAAAATATAGAACATAGTAATATCTGTTTAATCACATTTTTTTAATGTGTCACATGCATAAAAGTATAATAAATTAAGTATTAATTATACCATCTACTGAAAATGTTTCAGAAAGATAAAAATGCAGCAATAGTTTACTGTCGCACACGGGATCAAACAGAAAATTTAGCAAACATGTTGACAAAGAGAGGTTTGAAATCATTGGCATATCATGGAGGTACGTACGCTTTTACATACATATATTTTTTTAAGGTTGAGTTTAAGGGAAAGCTTCTCTTGACCAACGCGCAAATTTACGATCACTGTAAAAACACATACGAAGTGCCTAAACGCGGGAACTCATACGTAGATCCAAAAATACCTAATGACCAAACAATAATAATAATTGTTAATGAACAATACATAATAACCAAAGACCTAATGATCCTCTATTTAATTTTCAAAGTGACCCACCCAATGAAGAGGAAATAAACTACCATATTAAAAAGAAAACTTCTAAATTTGCTCCAGGCCCCGATGGCATTCCTTACATAGTGTATAAAAAGTGTCCATCAGTTTGTAAACACGTTTTAAACATATTTAGTAAGATCTGGTTAAGAAAGCAAGTCCCAGTAGCATTTGGAAAAGCAGTTTTTGTCCTCATCCCTAAAAAAGGATGAAGTAACTTATCCAAAAGACACCAGACCGATAGCCCTAACCAATACAATTTCAAAAATCTTTTTTAGTGTATTACAATCAAAAATGACAAAATTCATGATCAGCAATAGGTATTTCAGGCCCAATCACCAGAAAGGCTTCTTGCCTGAAATTTCTGGATGCCTGGAACACAACACATTACTAGCAGAAAGTCTGAAAGATGCCAGAACACATGAGAGGCAAATAACAGTCTGCTGGATGACTTACTTTTTGACTTAATGTCCTATGTCCCCTGGATGGGGCAGAGGGCCTCCACAGTACGTCGCCATCCCGAGCGGTCTTGAGCTTCGCGCTTTATTTCGCTCCAGGTCATCCCTATCGCCTTCGCTTCTGCAGTGATTGTCCGCCGCCAGGTTTGCTTCGGACGGCCACGTTTCCGCTTTCCTTGAGGATTCCAATCTAAGGCTTGCCTCGGTATGTGATCGGGATCCCTTCGGAGTGTGTGACCGATCCAGTTCCATTTCCGGCATTTGATCTGCTGGTCGATCGGCGTTTCACCGCAGCGCTCCCACAGCTCTACGTTAGAGATTTTCTCGGGCCAGTATATACCGAGAATACGGCGAAGACAGCGGTTTATAAAGACCTGGATTCGACGCGAGATGTCTTTGGTAACCTTCCACGTCTCGCATCCGTACAGCAACACGGTCTTCACGTTGGACCGGAATATCTTGAGCTTTACTCTCCTAGTCAGTTTACGCGATTGCCATACAGGACGGAGTCGCGCGAAGGTTGCTCTCCCTTTGGCGATCCTCGAAACGATGTCTTCTTCGGTCCCACCTGATTCCGACACGACACTACCGAGGTAGGTAAATTTGTCGACTCTGTCAACCCCCTCTGTGCCGATGAGCAACGGCAACGAGCTTGTTGCTCCGCACCTCATTTCCTGGGTCTTCCGGATGTAAATTTTTAGTCCCGTCTCCAAAGCCTCTCTCCGTAGGTCGTCCAGTTTAGCTTGCATGTCAGCGCGTGTGTGGCTCAGTAGGCATAGGTCATCGGCGTAGTCCAAATCTTCTAAGACGTTGGACAGTCCCCACTCTATGCCGCGGCGCTTGCTGTTGGTAGTCCTGTACATGATGCCATCCAGGACGACAAGGAAGAGGAGAGGGGAGAGGAGACAACCCTGACGTACACCTGCATGGATCGGTATGTCCTCCGAGACGAGGCCGTCGTGCGTCACCCTACAGGAATACTTTCCGTAGATGGCCTTAATTATGTTTGTGAACTTCTCGGGGACTCCAATTTCACGAAGACGATCCCAGATACAACTCCATCTCAGTGTGTCGAAGGCTTTTTCGAAGTCTACAAAGGTCAGGTACATTTCTCTCTGCCATTCTGATGCCTGTTCGAGAATGATGCGTAAGGTGTTGATCTGGTCCGTACACGATCGATTGGGTCGGAAACCAGCCTGCTCCTTGCGAATAAGAGGCTCGACTGCCCGCGACAGTCTGTCCAGGATGACGCTGCATAGTACCCTGGACGGAATCGAGAGCAAGGTGATGCCTCTCCAATTGCCACATTCACTGAGGTCTCCCTTTTTGGGTACGGTGATGAGAAGGCCTTTGTTCCAGTCATGAGGTAACTCTTCGGCTGACCAGATGTTCCGCAGAAGGGGTGTCAGCACGTTTGCAGCAGTAGGGACGTCTGTTTTCAGCATTTCTGCTGTGATAAGGTCCACTCCCGGGGTTTTCCCGTTCTTCAAAGACCGGATGGCCTTTACTACTTCCTCTTGTGTAGGGGGAGACACATCAATGTCCAGGCTTTGTGCAGGCAGGCTGGCAGCAGCCGTGGCTGTAGTAGCGGGGTCGCTTGGGAGACGGAAAATCTCCTCAAAGTGCTCTCGCCAGCGCTGAAGCTGTCCCTCCGATGTCACGATCAACTGGCCTCTCTTGTCTTTCAAGGGCTTCTTTCTCTGTTTCCCATTCCCAGCCAAGGTCTTCGTTGCATTGTAGACCTCCCTGAGGTTACCGGAGTTGGCAGCGCGTTGGGCGCAATCCGCAATACCATCGACCCATATTCGTCTGTCATGACGTGTACTGCGGTAGATTTTTTTGCGAATCTGTCTGTATTGCAGCCTCAGGTCTTCACGCACTGTCACAGTTGCTAGGAGTTGAAGATGGAGTTCGCGCCTTTCTTCAATGAGGTTCCAGGTTCTCTGTGACATCCAGTCTTCGCGTGTGTGTGATTTGTGTCCAAGAACGACGGAGCTGGTCTCTGTGTAGGCCATTTTGATGTGATTCCACTCCGCGTCGACAGTGGTAGTGGAGTCCGTTTCGAGCACGGAGAAACGATTTCGCAGCTCTAACCTAAAGGCGTCCCTAACGTCTGGGTTCCGCAGCTTGTTGACCTCAAATCGTTTGCCTATCCTGCTGGTCGTGCTGGCAGCTTGAGCTACGGCTACTTTGAGTCGCACCTCGGCTACGACTAGGTGGTGATCGCTGTCAATATCCGCGCCACGACGGTTGCGGACGTCGAGCAGTGATGAGCGCCATTTGGAGCTGATGGCAAGGTGGTCGATTTGGTTCTTGGTGATACCATCGGGTGAGTTCCATGTGTACTTATGGTGGTCTCCATGTATAAATAAAGTACCTCCGATGGTGAGGTCGTTGTCCTGGCAGAACTCTACAAATCTCTCTCCATTCTCGTTCCGGACTCCTAGCCCATGTATGCCCCTGTGTCTTTGACAGCCTTCGTTGTCAGTGCCAACCTTGGCATTCAGGTCCCCCATGACGAAAACTATGTCCTGCTTGCGGATGTTCTTTAAAGTCAGGTTGAGTGCACTATAGAAATCGTCTTTGTCTTCCTCTGATGCCAGATTTGTGGGCGCATAACACTGAACAACGGTTATTTTGCGGGCTTTGCTGTTAAACCGGGCTGTGATGATTCGCTCTGAGATGGGCTTCCAGTCCAGAAGGCTCTTCTTCGCTGCGTCGGAAAGGAGGAATCCCACGCCGTTTTCACGTATATCTTCTTCATCTTCCTTTCCGGAGTAAAGAAATGTAAGGCCCTTGGACGTTCTCAGTTCTCCGAATCCATTTCTGCGCACTTCACTGAGACCGAGTATTTGCAGTTTGTATCTTAGCATTTCTGCTTCTGCTTGGGCTAGTCGGCTATCCTCGCTCAGCGTTCGCACGTTCCAACAAGCAATTCGTGTCCGTATTTTCATGCCAAAGGTCGTCGTAGTATGATCGGTCCGGTTTCGTACTCTTTCAGTTTCAGTAATCTATGTGCTTCAGGTAAGCGAGTGATTAGCCCACTATACCCTATCCCACTGGTGGGGCTGCCACCTTAGAGCCCGTGGGCGTGCTCGGTTTTGTTTCGGGTTTCTTCCCTAGTGAGTTTGTTTCTGTTTTAAGGCGCAGAAAATTCGCCTTTCGCCCTGCACTCTCAGCTCAGCTGCACCTCTAGGTGGCGGCCGCGCGATTGCACGGTTGCAGCAGTTCCCAGGAGGGACGACGGGGACGTGAGGTGACTCGGACTGGCCAGGGCTCCGCTTAAATTCGGTGTTCCGCCACTAACACAGCAGATGGTTTCTTGGCTTTTTGTAGGCAATGCTGTTCTCACTCACAGTGATTCCCACCAAGACCATACCCTGGCTTCCCCTCCTGTCTGCTGGATAGACCTAGAAAACGCATTTGGTTCGGTGCAGCATGAACTTATGATATTTGCACTAAAATGGTATAACTTTCCCGATTTAATTGTTAACACTTATTACTCGCATTTAAAATTCGTCATAGCAGTAAACAAGGAATACACAAAGCCACTACAATACAGTGTGGGACTATTCCAAGGGTGCTGCTTATCACCGATAGTATTTAACATAGTTATTAATATTTTAATAGACAAATTGATATCATATGAAAGGAAATGGGGCTACCGTTTTAAAATCAACAACAAGTACACTGAGTCAATCTTAGCCTTTGCTGACGACCTTGCAATACTTACACGTACAGTGCTACAAACTTATCTGACCCGGTGGCCAAATTTGGAACTAAAGTCGCCATCTTGGAATGTAGTATTGCCAGGTACAATTAATTTACTTACCGCTTATACACATTCCATTGAGGTGTATTTTTTTAAATACATATTATCTTTTTCTACACATATTTCATTTCTTACAATAAAAAAATAGTCAACGAGTTGTTTCTGTGCAATATTATAACTCTCTAATATTATATAATAGCTATGATCGCGACTTATCGTGGTCCATTTTTAAAATTAATCAACAAAAAATAAAAGGCAATTGATATTCAATTGAAACACCACACAACACAATTAATAAGTATATCAATGCTAATTTATTTTAACAGTGTATATATTTCTTTGATATAAGTTTCCTCTAAAACGGGCGGCATTTCGTTTAATGGCAGCACTTAAGTCGATCGCACCGCCCCCGCCACCGGGCCAGATAAGTTTGTGGCACTATAATCCCAAACAGTGTCAAGAGTTGTTAAATGAAGTCAATGAGTTCTGTACATGGATGGAGGGATTGAGGGCGAAACCAAGTAAATGTCATTGTTTATGTCTGGGTAGACGAAATACCAAATACACTTCTTACTACCCGGAACTCTCCATAAGCGGCCAAAAAGTTGCTACGATTGCAGAAACAGTGCCTTTCAAATTTCTTGGTAGAAAGATAGATTACAAAGGACGCACACCATCATTGGGGGAAGTTGTTGAAAATTTCATTAACGACCTCAATAAGGTAGACCATCAGCCTATCAGTAATATTAAAAAAGCATGGATATACGACAACTATCTCACATCACGTCGCACTTGGCCTTTCCTAGTATATGACTTCGGTAAAACCCTCTTTAGTCAAAGTTAGATGCTAATGTCATAAAGATATTAAAGTCATGGTTCGTACTGGCACATCCGGCTGATCCCTCGACTCTATTTAGGGATCACAATAGTTTTGGGCTGAAATTAAAGAAACCTTCTGAACTCTATAAACACCTGAGAGTTACAAAAACACATGTTTTGCAAAAGTCGCAAGACGAATTAGTTAAATCTCTCCCAAAAGACAAAAATGCCAAAGACCTTAAATCTAGACTTCAATTCCACAAACAATTTATGGTAGGTGCACAGGCAAATAGAGCTGGGTTGGGCGCGAGAAAGAAAAGGGAAGACCGAGACATAGTAAAAACCTTTCTACAACAAGACGAAAATGACAGTTACAAAGTGCACGCTATGAATTTAGAAATGCAAAGTGAGTGGTTAACCATAGGCGAGTTTTGCATCCCGTTAGCTCTGAAGTGGCGCACCTTGCTGTATGACTGGTCTCCTGCCTTATTAAAATTCTATCTTAATGCCTTTCAAATGACCCTCTCTGACCAAAGTAACTTAGTTAGGTGGGGAAAAGCCTCTGAAAAATGTTGCTATACTTGTGGAGAGGCGATATGTACAGCAAGGCACCTATTGGTGGGATGCAAGGTGCTCCTTGATAGGGGCTCCTTGCACGCGATAAAACAAAACAAATATTATGACCTCCTAAACGAATTAACAAAAAGCGGTTATGTAGTTAATCTATACGCTGTAGAAGTAGGAGCGAGAGGTATACCAGCAAAATCTCTGTATAACCTGCTGAAAGACCTTGGCTTGTCCAGAAGTGCAGTAAGTTCTATACTAGAACGAGTATCTAAAGCTGCATTAGCAGGTTCATACCAGATTTGGCTGGGCAGGGAGAGAAACACAAGTAGTGAAGGTGAGTGTTGATGTACGTCGGATAGGGGCCCCTTAAACCTACACCCGTGTCACAAGTCTCGGGATCTGCTTGGGTTTCTCTCTCTGCCACACGATGGGCCGGCACCCGCACGGTGAATCCATGGAAGCTAAGAAGTTCGTCTCTTTATGAATACTCACACTGTATATACATATTGTATAGACACTTTTTTCTATATACAGGGTGGAATTTTCTAATGCCACCTGGAGGGAAAGTACTCTTAATACTGTAGTAAGAAAATTTTACTCAAAGAAAACATTCCTTTAAGATAAAATAAGATAAGATAATTTATTTGCGAAAATAAGGTGTAATAATTATATAACACCTATAGTGTTATATAATTACATGTCCAACTTATTCTACCCTCGCAGGGGCGTGCAAATATTTACTTACATTTATTTGTTCGAGTTTATTTCTTAACATCATTTTAATAATAATAATTAGCTTATATATTTTAAAGTTAAAATTACATTTCAATAAATTTGTCATTTAAATATTAACAGTATAATAACATTTATTCAATAGCCATTCAATGATTTTCGAAAATTCTCTTGTCACACCCGGGAATCGAACCGACTAAAATCTGTAAAAATTACACCCTGTACTTTTATTGCATTAATCGTTAGGGTCAACTATAAGGATGAAATGTCTCTAACAAAATCGTCACTAGACATGGCAACTTGACTTTTTGAACTTATGATATGAATGAAGTGGTGCATAGACATTGTTATATTGTGTAACATCTCAATTTTGTTAGATTATGTAGTAAATGTGTATGTATGTATTTAGTTCAAAAATATTATTTTTTTTACAATTTTAAAGAAAAATTGCCAATATAAGGCAAATTTCCACGCGGGCGAGGACACGGGGACCGCGAACCGCACGATTGTATAAGTTACCTGTTGCGTGCAGAAATCACATCGTGAAATTTGCTATCTATCTTTATCTACATTTCTGAGTTTTAGCCTTAAATATACACACATAAGCATATACGTACATTATTATCTCGTTTTTTATTTTCAAAGCTTACAACATTAAATTGACAGGAATGAAATCAGCTGATCGTATAACGGCCCAGGAGCAGTGGTCACAAGGAGAATATCCGTGTGTGTGTGCCACGGTGTCCTTTGGCATGGGAGTGGACAAGGCGGCCGTCCGCGCGGTAGCTCACTGGGGGCTCTCTCAGAATGTCGCTGCTTACTACCAGGTTTCATGATTTGCTAATGCTGGGACCAAAGTCCCAAAATCTCGTAAGAAATGGAATGGAATAACTAGTAACAAATGGAATGTGTATTAAATCGATACGCGTTTTAATCGATGCGATTTAAATATGTATAAATTAATATCAGAATTATTAATATTTATAGTAAAACTAAAAAGTTTATTTTTTAAAAATATATATTTTTTATGATATGCATGTGAACTATAAAATATGAAGTATTTCACTATAGAATGTGAGTAAGAAAACTAAGTAAAGTTCTGAATAATTGAATGATAAAAGTATCAAAATTTCTAAACTATCGTAATAAATTAGTACCTATCATAACATTATCTTTTTTTTTTTTTTTTGATATGGCACTGTTATACATATTTTTGCCTTATTTTTGAAACAGGAGTCAGGGAGAGCGGGTAGAGACGGGAAACCAGCGTTTTGTCGTATCTATTACTGCACCATGGAGCGCAACGCCGTGGACTTTTTGCTCAAAACAGAAATAGGACGCGCGAAAACACCTGAACACAAGCAACGATGTAAAAATGCGTACAAAAGCTTCGACATCATGGTCAAATACTGCGAGGAAATTAAGTAAGAACCTAAAACTTATATCAAAAAAATGGGCGCGTTTCGTCTCGCAGTTTATTTGTTAAATTGTGAAGTGGAATAAACAAAACCTTATAGTAGGTTTTGTTTATTCCACTTCACAATTTAACTAAAGTTTCTATTTTTTGAGCTGCATATCATTTCACTATTTATTTGTCTCATTTTGAAAATAAGACAGACAACCAATAAAAATATATTTTGTTTGCTCACATTTTATTTTATGTGTACAGTTTAACTGTAATATAAGTGGCCCTACCCGAGAATTAGGATAAAAATATATTAGGAATTAATCTTATATTAGTATGACTTCGTAATAATTATGTTATGAAAACAAAAAAAAATTCGATGAATTAATTCATGCAGTTATAACAGAATTTGACTCGGATTTCACCGAGTATTTTATCTATATTACTAACTGTACATGGTCAAAGAGGTAAAGGCAAATAAAGGTGTTCACTTTGGTGTGACCGGCAGATGTCGTCACAAAACGTTCGCGGAGTACTTCGGCGAGGAGCCGCCGCGGTGCTTGACTCGCTGCGACGTGTGCTCGGACGAGCGCAGCGCTCGGCGCGCGCTCGAGCAGCACCAGCGGCGGGCCTTCTCCGCCGTGCTCGAGCGGCGCGGCTTCGGGCCCGCCGCGCACGCAGACCTCTCGTGCGCAGACCTCTACGGCGAGGGCCGCTACGGACAGCAGAGGTGAGTACAGTCGACACTATACGGCCGACTTCACACAGGTTATCCCACGGGAATCAGAATCCATAATAATAATTATAAATATCAATAAAAATAATCATAAATATTAAATGAAATAAAAATCACAAATGTATTAAAATTACTAGAAGGCGAAAAAATCTTAATGTATAAAAATTTCGTGTCACGTTGTTTATCCGCGATGGAATCTTGAACTACTGAACCGATTTTAATAAAATTTTGCACAGTGTGTGTAGTTTGATCCAACTTGATAGACGTAAATAATGTTTAAAGGCGATACGAAGTTCGCTCGGCCAGTTAGTGTGGTCCAGTACAGTTAGAGTACAGGTCGCGGGAGCAATCTAGTTTTCTATGAAACACGATCCGCTTTATCGCGTTACCACATTCTGTTTGCGCCGACCTTTAGTCTTCTTTATTTATGGGTTGAAGGCCCACCACTGCGCCTCCTGTGTAGCCAAGAGTAACAGTGGCGACTACCAAAAAAGGCAATGAACAATGAAGTTCACTGCAGTCCCGGGGGTAAAACTACGGCCGCCTTCGAACTCACAACGAATTTAATCTGAAATTTGTAGGAGTCCTTTAGTCTCTTTTAAACATTTCCGTTTGGCCGTGTGGTTTCCGGCAGACTAGAATAGAATCACTCCGTCTCTTCCCGTGAATGTCGTCGTACAAGGCGACTAATTGATATACATTACCAAATATCGATTAGGCCTCCCAACCCGTTTGGCCAGCATGGGGAGTGTAGGCTAAATCCTCCATTTGTCTAGGACGGACGAGACATGGTCGTGTCCTGTAGAGAAGACTAAAATGAGCTGATAATGATGATGATGAAACTTTCCGTAATAAATAGTAGTTTATGCAACTGTCATATAAGAAGGTATTAAAACACGAAAGTCTGTTTAGTACAGTGTGTAATAGTAGTAGTGTGTAATAGGTTGACTCGAGTGTTTTATACCTAAGTTATATGCAGTTTCATACACTACTTTATCTTCACTCATAGGAAAAATTGAAATTAAACAAAGTAGGTAGGTTCTTTTCTGGCAGTAGACTTTCAGTTAATGCTGATGCCGCGTCTAGAATATCTGGCGGAGTGAAAATCTCGCCGTCACTACTTTCTTCTCCAATCATATTTTAAACACAGGATTTAGGTAAATTTATTTGGAATCCCGGATACAAAAACACGATCGACAAAAAATGTATGGGAAGCGCGGGAAATTAAGTTCAAACTACTCATGCGTGCGCCATTTTTTTCACAGTTCGAACTGCGCATGCGTGCGCCTTTTTTTCATATTCAGCCTAAAACCATAGACTAGTTTAAAGAATTAATAAAAAAAAGATAGATACTATAATGACTTTTATCTAATCTCATACTGAAATTTACACATTAAAAAACTAAACACAGTATCTTAATGACAGTCTTTACGCACAAGCTATCAAAATAAATTTAAAAAGTTATTTTTCGATACAGTTGTCGTATGGACAACTATATCGAAAAATAACTTTTTTCCATTTCGATACTGCTTCAGCCCTGGATACAGGTATTTTAAACAGGTTGCAATGCAAATACATTGCAACTTTGCAAAATTTTTCTACATAATCTGTGATCGCGGCGCCGCGCGGCGCGTCGCGCAAGCGCACTACGCATGCTCGATCTGCAAATGGATTTATAAGTAAGAAATAAAGCTGTTAAATTAACTTCATGGTTGTATTTAAAATATTATTATCATATATTTCATGAGATTAGATAAAGTAGTGTATGAAACTGCACATAATTAGGTATTAAAATACTCGTGTGGTCTGGTATAACATTCGCCTACGGCTCATGTTATAAACTCACACTCGTATTTTAATAACCCTTATTATGCAACAGTTTCATAAACTACTACTATAATGAGTTTAATTTTTAATTTTATAAATGCGTTTATAAACTGCGTGTGTATAGAACCGTCTTTGAATTCGTAATTCGAGTTTTTCGATTTGAGTGTAGATAAAATCTATTATATCTATGTGATTTTTTTACATAGAGAGAGCGAGAATTACTACGGCGTGGACAGTGGCGAGTCAGACGGTGAGAGCGGCCGGCAGCGCGTCGCCCAGGAGACGCGGTCGCTCATAATGCAGGAGTTCGCCAACAGGAAGAAGAACATAGAGCAACAAAATAAGAAACCCAAAGAGACTGATGAATCTGCTAAATACTCTAAATGTAAATCGGCTAGCAGTACTGGGACTAAAGTAAGTTTACCTCCCCACACAATAACGTGCATTACTAGGCATCGATATAAATTAGCCTTTATAATATAGACATGCAAATATTTAGCTGAGGCCGGCACAACAAGGTTGACTGGATGAGAATGCTTCTTAACGCTAGAAGCATTCTTACCTTTAGAAGTCCTGCCTTTTGTACCCTTATGTAATTTTGTGGTCAATAAAGTTTAAATAAAGAAGTAAATAACATCTCAATTTGCAGGTTGACTGGATGAGAATGCTTCTTAACGCTAGAAGCATTCTTACCTTTAGAAGTCCTGCCTTTTGTACTCTTATGTAATTTTGTGGTCAATAAAGTTTAAATAAAGAAGTAAATAACATCTCAATTTGCAGGTAACTGGCTTGACCATCGGAGGCCGAGAGGGCTATCTTTCTCTCCTCAACGACGCTCTTAACAACAATTTAAAAGATCTGAAAGACGTGGACACTCCCGACAAACCCTTGTCTACTCATGGCGTGGAACAATGTGCTGTAGATTTAGAATACGAAGTATTTTCAAATTCAACAGTTATAAGTCTGTACAGGCGTTCAATGACAAAACTGGTGAGTTAAATAAATGTTTTTTTTTAAATAATAATAATGTTATAAGTAATTTATATTTATTACTTTAACTGTTGAGTAAAAACACAAACACCATCTACTTACCTTGATAATGCGAAACCGATCGGTAAAAATAAATGTAATTACGTGGAACTGTACAAGTGCTTTATTACAACATTATGATAATAATATTCCACCAAGTGCCAACAATCAACAGTATCAACTTTAATAAATAATAGTTAATATTAACCTTTTGACCGCTCGAATCGGCTTCAGCTTCGGAGGTAGGGCCCCTGATATGAAGCCGTGCGGTTAAGAAGTTAATACAGAGAGTTATGTTCGAAGAATTTCTGGGAAATTTTTAGGGGTGAAAGCGGTTCATCAACATCTTTGTACCAAAGCCAACTTCACCTGCACGCGGTGCAGACTGACAAACGAAGCTCTGGCGAAAAGAGAGGTAGGGAGCGTAATTGTAAGCTTCCCGACTGGGGAATGTACCTCCACCTCACAGAATACCGCAGCCAAATAACAATTCCCTTGAGGGTTGTTGTCTTCCTGCGAGTTAGTGAGGTAACCAGAAAGGAAGGAGATGCTGCGTTGGCAGCGGGGGTGGCGGCGCGCGAGCGATATTTTATGTTGTGAGCGTTAATATGGCTACGGTAACCGCTTCACATCAGGAGGGCTGTATGCTTGTCTGCCACCCGACGTAGTATAAAAAAACGTCAGCTTACAATTACGCTCCCTACCTCTCTTTTCGCCAGAGTTTTGTTTCTCAGTCAGCAGGGTGCACCGCGTGCAGGTGAAGTTGGCTTTGGTTCGAAGATGGTGATGAACCACTTACACCCCAAACTTCATTCTTTAAGCGGCAGACGATATTGCAATACCATTTTTTTTATGATTGATTCGTTGCGTTTAATGAAAAAATAACCAATATTGCATTTGGTACACTTTTGTCTCTCTTTTACAACGTGGAGGGCACTGTGTAGGTTTGAGTCCAGAGATGTGCGGATCTGGTCAGACCATCTCATCGGGCTGCGGCCTCTTGGTCGTTTACCAAAACTAAAATTCAAAAAGTCAGAAATTCAAAGTCTAAATTCGAGAAAGAGCTAAAAAGTAGAGCTAAAAAGAATAAACCATTCTTTTTAGCTCTACTTTTATTGAAGTAAAACTTCTTTACGCACGCTTGACTTGAGGAGTAAGCTGGTGAATGTGTGATAAGAGAGTTACGGAAACGACGAACGGAAGTTGAGAGGGAGATATAAGTTAGTAGAGCTAAAGAAGTTATATTTCAGTCGTGTGGTCTGAAGCACAATCGTTTTTTTATTTATGTTTGATAATTAATTATAGATCTAATCTCGTAAATATTGTTTATTTCTAGATATCTTCTGTAAAAGCATGTAAGGATCATCTATATCCAAAGTTAAAAACTTTTCGGCCGAGGAAAGAAAACACATTGCACGAATTTATAAACGATTTTGAATCCGAGAGGAGCACCAAGAAACATCCCGATTTTGTTCCGGCGTCACAATTATCAAGTGGTACTTTTTATCCTTTATTATTCCAAATATATTACTACTCGCCAATAGATGGCACTACGTGATCCTGGAAAAATCCGTTTCTCGATAAATATAATTTTGTAATACTAGCGAGTCTTGAGTGGTTATGTCGCTACCGCTAGGCACGTCGATAGCCAAATTTTCATACATAAACTGCAGAGCGAGCGAGACCTGCTACTAAATAATCTTATATCTACCGTTTTAATGAAACTAAATTGCAGTATATTCAATACAAAACGTTTACGTTTCCACTAATGAAATTTCATTAGTGGAAACGTAATATTTTCATAAATATTCTAATATTAATTATATCTAATATCTTGAATTTTAGGTCATATCGAAAGCAAAAGCGAGTCCAGACCTTTATCAAAAGCAGATAAAGAAACAAAAAGGAAAGGGAATTCTTTTAAAAAAGATTATATGACGCAGACTAAATTACAAAACTACTTCAAAAAAGCCTCTGAGGAATCTCCAAGTTCTACGCCAGGGCAGAGTGAAGACGACGCTGACCTTGTAATAGACGAAAATATTGATAACAATTTTAATAATAATACTACATTGAAATTGGAAGAATCTAGTGGTTTAGATAATTTTCATAACAATTCAACTTTAAAAATTTACAATGATGACGAAAAGACGTTTGTCATAAATATTACTTTGCAAGGTATACCTAGTAGTGATAGAAAGAAAGAAATTGATCAAACAACAAACTCAAAATGCACGAACAGCGTTAAACCAACAGCCAAAAGAAAAATTCAAGCACTGTTTGGTGAATCATCAGACAGTGACATGGAATCAGAAAAATATAAAAAGATTAAACGTGAACGCTGCGATTCTAAATCTAAGAACAAAGAATATTTAGATCAAACTAGTGAGAAAAAACAGGATAATAAAATTCAGACAGAAACTAAACATTCTAAAACAGAGTATCATGGCAAACAGGAACACACAGACAATAATAGCAAGACCAATAAGACAGAAAATAGCAGTAAGCACAAGTCAGAGAATAATAACAAACATAATAAGACGGAACATAATAGTAAACACAGTAAGACAGACAATAATAGCAAACACAATAAGACGGAAAAGGATAGCAAACATAATAAGGCGGAAAGGGATAACAAACACAATAAGATAGAAAAGGATAGCAAACACAATAAGTTGGAAAGTGATAGCAAACGTAATAAGCTAGAACATAATAGCAAATATAGTAAGACAGAAAATAATAGCAAACACAATAAGTTTGAAAATAATAGTAAACACAATAAAACGGGAATTGACAGCAAACACAAAACGGAAAATGACAGCAAAGACAATAAGATAGAAAACGACAGCAAACAAAATCAGATGGAAAGTGACAGAAAACATAAGAAGTCACAAAGTGATAGTAAACACAATGACATTGAAAATGATACGACACCCATTCAGATAGAAAATGATAACAAACAAAATGCCGAAAATAATAACAAGCATGTAAAACTTTTAAATGAAAAAGAAATATCTGGAAATGTGTCAGATGATGATTCTGAGAAAGAACTGGTAATTGATGATGATAGTTTCGAATTAAAATCACCCAAAGAAATCACGAATTTAGCTACAGCTGAAAATAATAGCACACACAGTCTCAAAGATGATGGAGAATTCGAAAAAGCATCCAAACTAAGTTTGGAAGCTGATAAGGTCTTGGAAGAATTAAAACAGTTTTCAGAAAATGTATCAAATTTTGAATGTAATAAAAAAGTTGAATCTGATACAACAGACGTCGCGCCAAGCATAGAGGAAAGCGACAAACATGACAAAGACAGACTAACTAAAGAGGCAGATGATGTGCTTGAAAAACTAAAGCAATTGTCCGATTCGCCGCCAAAAATTACTCAAGACCAAAATAAATCAAAAACTCAACACGAATCTGCTCGTATGTCACATTCACATACGAAACATAAAGAAAAACAATCTCGTAAAGAAGACCCTAAACATAAATTAAGTTTAACTAGTAAACTAGCAAGTAGGCATCACAAACACAAAGAGGCTGTTCGGAAAAAAACAGATCATCCAAAAAAGGACGCACATGAAAATAAAAAACAGAAGAAAGAAACGGCAACAAAGAAAGCCGAAAAAGTTGATCTCGCTGAGCTAGTGGTAAAACTACTAATGCCTTATTACAAAAATAAAAAGATTAATAGCAGGGACCTATTTAAGATAACCGCGCGCCACATTGTTCATCAACTATTAGCTATTCAAGTGACAGGTATGTATATTATAATCAATAGGGATGAAAGCCTTGGTTATTTTTATCATCTGCAACAAGACAATTTTGTATGATAAATTACTAAAATCCGGCTTAGTTTGCATGTACTCAACTTTTTATGTTTTAATGATAATAAAAAAATTGTTATTGTAAAAAACTAGACGATGTTCAGCGATGTATCATTTTTTGTTTTCATCCCGTCTCTTGAATTCTAGTTTTTTATTATTCGCTTTAGGAATTTAAATTATAACTTTATTCTGTTGTTACAGAAGAAGCAGCTATTGATTTGTTATTAAAAAAAGCGTTCAAGAAAGAAGTGAAAATTGAAACTGAAAGTGACTTAGCGGTCAAGTTAAATTTAAGTAAAGATTCTTAGTATTGTAAGTAATATTGATATATTATAATTTATTTATTGCCTCTATTTTAAATGCCTTAATCTGTTATTAAAGTGAATTGTTCAATAAATAGTTTTCAATATTATTATCGTGTATCAAATATTACATGCACACATGCCCTATAAATCCTCTAAATTATTATCCGATGAAATCCTACCTTGACCTGCTTAGTGTTGTCAATATACCATTAAGTTGACGAGCTCGGTGGTCGAATGGTTAGCAATGGCCACTTTAACTCCGAATTCGCGGGTTCGATCCCCGCTCTTTTACAAGCTTTGCTTAATTTGGGACTAGATGGCCGTGTGTAATTTGTCCAGGAATATTTATTTATTATTTATTTAGTGGTGCTGTTGGTAACAAAAGAATAAAATGTAATCGTTCATGACATTTTTCCCATTACCCAAGGCGTAAAGTGCACAGAGACGGCGTACGGTGAAGGTACGGCGTAGACGCAGGATAGACACGGTGCCGATTGGTTAAACTTAATTTGATAGAAAAAAATCACAAACGCGCCACGTTTAGTGCCTAAAACTTTTCGTCCCATTTCATTAGCGTATTTGCCCATTTGTAGACACAAAAAATATATTACAATATTCATATTCAAATTTTCTAGGGCATCCACTTAACTGGATAAAAACAAACAACGTTTTGCTCGCGCGATGCTCGCGGCCCGGCCGCTCCCTTTATTACCAACATGGCTCTTGCCAGCGTCTTACCTATGCCATTTTTGCTACGAATGTGTAATTACGATAACGTTTATGAAAAATATTTTTTATGAGTTTAAGTGAGGTTCCGAGTGACGCAACGTCTCCAAATTACTCAAACATCAAATTACTCACGAAACGTATGGTAAAGTCGCAACTAGTGCGTCAATTGTCATTGCGGAATTATTAAAGAATCGAACAATTTGTCTGTCTTCGCCATCTTCCGAACTTCCAAATCGGTTGCGAATTTAAGATAATTTATTTATTTTGGTACATACATCAGCAACGTTTACACAGATCTTAACATTAATAGGCAAAGAGTACCAAATCAATACCACAATGCAGCCACAACATAAACATTGAATAAGTGACAAATACGCATATGCAATGTAATCATGTTCATACATGACCGCAAAGATATACCAAAAATTATTAGTAGCACAATCAATGTAAATTGAAACTAAACACTAAAGATGAAATGGTGCATTGTTAAAGACACCACTGAATGGGTGTCAACGACATTATTTTTTAATTTATCATTTATAAAGGATAATTTAGTAACATATAGTAAGCACAAGAGACACTCTGGCCGCGGACAAAGTTTTCTCAAAACAGTGTGAATTTTATTAGATTTTTGAAACTAGTTTTGTATTGTATAATAAAATTAAAGAAAAACAATAAAAAGCATAGAATAAACGAACAATATAATTTTTATTCGTAAAAACATAGCTTTAAAAATATATTTAATACACACAATAGTCTTACTATTAATTATATGTAAAAAAAATCTAAAAGTGCACCCTGGTGCAGTTAGCTACATCGCCTAGAGACCTCGGGTGAAGTCCTCGCTCTTTCCCATCACGATCTAGTTATTTAGTTTGAATCATGTTTAGCAGTTGCTGTCTGCTTGGGCATAAACTCTAGTTCATGTCGCATAACGTGGAGACTTCAGGTGAAGCCTTGCTTCTCTGATGTCTTCCGTCTTTTCCGTCAATATCTGATTCGCTAGTTTGAATAGTGTTTAGCTGCTCCTGTCTGAAGACATGAGGAACAGTCCATGTATTGAGTCGCGGATCATGTCACCAGTCTCTATTATATTCGCAGCGCCCTCTTTCGCACGGGTTCGGCGGGGTGGCGGCCGCGGGCGGGGCGGCGGCGGGGCGCGCGGGGGGTTTCAGGCTCGGGCGGCGCGGATGACGTCACCAGATTGCGCGTGTTCCCGAATGACGGCTCCAGGCCTATCGTCTCTTGGAACTGTTGCACGCGCTCCACTAACTCCTCGTCGTTCTCTATCAGCTCCTCAATCTATATGAAAAGGGAAGAGGGGGGGATAAATAATTTCATCTACACTTATATTATAAGACGAAAGATTTGTTTGTAATCGATAAACTCTTGAAACTAAAGCTTATTCCCACATGCTCCCTTTGTTATAATCCTACAGAAGCATATGAAACTCCAAGCTTTAAATGCTCCTGCATGTGGTAAAAAGCCGAAATTACTAAACCAATTAATCATTCTTCCACCATTACAAAACATAATCCAAAAGTAGTTGGGTGGTCACAAGCCTTATATGAAGCCTTATATTAATGATAATCAACTAAGTAAGCCGAAGCGATGCGCACGTTGTTAATGACTAGTAACTATATAAAATCTAGTAAATCGCGAATGATATATGCAAGTTGAAATCATTATACTAGTGATAATTCCCTATCAATGAAATCGGCATCGGGGATTCAATTAATTACAAAGTATTTAGTGGACTAGTTCCTGAATTACCAGTATTTAGTGGACTAATTCTCGATTTTAAAAAAAGCGGCCATGTTACCTCCTCGCGGTAGTCGTTGAGCAGGTCGGTGGCGATCCTCACGAGGTAGGCGGCGAGCTGTCCGCCGCGCGCGCGCAGCTTGCCGTACAGACGCAGCACTGACGGGACCAGCACCTCCGCCACGGTGCGCTTCATTTTCTAAAACAATCACCACCCCACATTGTGTATTATCTATCTAGACAAAAATCAAAGGGAGGACAGTAAGGTCTTTAGTGTATTTTTGAAAGTCCCAATCTTTGGCACGCCGTTCATACTAAACGGATTGCTGTGTTTTGATAATTCATATTTATACAAATAATCGTACAATTAGGCAGTCAAAATCTTGAAAAAGAAAATATCTGTTCTACATTTTTAGTATTTTTTTTTCATATAATTTCTTCATTGTGTTTTAATACAGAAAGAGCGGTTTATGAACTGGTATCGTCATAATTCTGCTCATTATTAAAATTGTAATAATAATTACGTAATTTAAATTCTAAAAGTAAAAATGATTTATGCGCGTAATAGATAATTTATTAGAATATTATTGTGAAGCCGACTTGGAAAACTCACATGCGATACAATATTTGTAGTTACACGCTCTTGTAAATCATCTAAATCCGCATCTCCTGTGTTCTGGGGTTTCTCTGAAAATGTAACAGTACCCATTTCAATAAATTATAACAATGACAAAAGAACAACAATTTCTACGCTACTAAATTTATATTGCAACGTCGACGGTAGCCTGTCCATGGATGGGTTCGTTTATCTCCAGCTCCTTCGTGCTTCGGAGGGCATTTTAAGCCGTCGGTCCCGGCTGTTGTCTAAGGGTTCAGTGAAATTGAATGAACTAATTAACATTCATTCAATCTGACTCACAACAATAATTCGTTCATTCAATGTGACTTTTATCGACACGACGGACAACTCCTTCAGATAGAGATACTGGTAGTATGTAGTGTATGCACGCACTGGGCAGCCTCATCCGCGGGCCGCACAGCAGCGTGATTGCGTCGAGCAGCGCGGCGTGCAGCGCGGCGGGCAGGTCGTCGTGCTCGTCGCAGCAGTCGGCCGCGTGCTGCAGCACCTCGCGCGCCAGCCGGCACTGCACGTTCAGCTTCTGCACCAGCGACAGCCGCTGCAGCATCACGTCGTAGATCAGCTGGCGCGCGTCGAACGATATGCTCTCTGCGGTCACAATAACGACATCAGAGTCACGGAGCATACAATTGAGAGCGTACGATATAAATTCGACTTCTGTTGCTGCGTATAACATGTTGCTTTAACAGGTTCATGAGTAAAATTCCAAATAGATTATATTTGGAATTTTACTCATGAACATGACGTGTTTTCACGTGTATGCAGCAGACAGAAACTTAATTACTAAATTACCAACTATTTAATTTTCTTATTGATATGTCAACAACATTCGTCAATGTTGCAGCGCGTAATGTGGAGTCGCAGGGAAACTAAAATTATGGATATTTAATTTATTTAACTGCATACTACACAACGTAATCGACACAAAATTTTAAAATGTACTATGATTGATATGTGTGAATAGTGTGTGGGTACGCACCGCTCGCGTCGCTGTTGTAGTACAACAGGCACTCGACGAAGTGGTGATAAATGGCGTCGGTGGCGAGGCAGCTGGTGACGTAGTACTCGGCCGGCTCGCGCACGTCGTGGTCTTCGTCGGCCAGCAGCGCGCAGTACCTGCACAGGCACTCAGAATTACAAGCTGCATAGATCTTGCAATCACCAACAGAGGCCAACGCGCAGCATGTTAAGTACGAATATTTCATCATGTCTTTGGATGCCACTACACTGCACTACAACAATCGATCGGTGGCATAAATCAAAAGTAGAATCAATTAAACCGATCGTCATTTTGTTACCACGCGAATCTATCGATGTTCCACGCCATCAGCAGTTCGTCGATCGGTATTATCGATGTAGAACGTCCCGCCTCTCTTCGGCGGCGGTGCTGCACTTATGCTGATCGATTAATTATCGGTCGATGGTCGGCCAATCATCGAAAAATGAAAGCTGTCGTACATCGATTGAATAGAATATTCTGTTACTTGAATAGTTATTATCCCTATTTTCAAGATCTTTTCTTTTGTTTCAGAACCTCATTCATGAATATCCGCTATTCCCA
This sequence comes from Hypsopygia costalis, assembly GCA_937001555.2. Classification (NCBI taxonomy): domain Eukaryota; kingdom Metazoa; phylum Arthropoda; class Insecta; order Lepidoptera; family Pyralidae; genus Hypsopygia; species Hypsopygia costalis. Next base: position 19,627,262 of record OW443338.2, on the reverse strand, counting down.
AAGGTTAACTGGTAGAGAATGCTTTTAGCGTTAAGTCCGCCGTTTGTAACCTTATGGAATTTTGTGGTCAATAAAGTTTAAAATAAATAAATAGATCGACGGTTGACGGATTGGTGTGGTGGGTAACCTATCATTATGTTGTGCAAGGTGCAGTATTCCCACGTGGTGTGTGATATACCTGTAGTAGAGCGGCGTCCGCAGCCGCAGGTACCCGGCCAGCAGCAGCCTGGTGAGCGAGCTGGCGGCGGCGCGGCGCAGCGCGGCCGGCGCCGCCGCCTCCAGGCACCCGCACATCGCCTCTAGCTGCGGCTCCACGATGCACGTGTACCTGCGCACGCAAATACACAACGTGTCGTCGGCGCGGTCCACTAATCATTTATTTATTTTATTTTACTTAGAAGAACCTACAGTTTAATATAAAAATCATAAGAAATAGGAATCCCATTAACGGTTCCCACGAAAAAAAAAACAAGTTTATAATAAATTAAGAGCACTTTCACACAGCAAGATCACAGACATAGCCATATAATTAGTGCTAATTGGCCATTCCTGTCAGTTGAAATCAATGAGCACTGCACCGCGAAATATACGTTATAAAGCAGCGAATCAAGCCCCGATATTTCTGGACTAGGGACTCCTCGTGAGTGTCTTTTGACTGACTGAAGTATAGATGGTGTAACTAATTGAAGATTGGCTAGGTCAAATTTGTCGAACTGCTTTCGGGCCTCTTGTGTCGAGTGAGCGCGCTGGGGGCGGTAATCCTAAAGATTCTATATAGTATTGTGATTCAGACTCCTACAGGCCTCTGGAACAACTCCCCGAGCGAGTGAGTACTCGTGACTGCCCAAAAAGGAGTAAGTAGTGATTACTGATTGATTTATTTGTGTATAGAGCTTCGACAGATTATGCATCTTTGAACAGGCAATTTAGAAGGCTAATACGCTGGGATTATCGCATCTTGCGAAAATGCGATAGTGCACAATAAAGGACTAAAAGTATTTTCACAGCCAGGAAGAGTGCAACTGTCGAGGCCCAATGACCGTATCGTCTCTTCGAAGCCGGAAAAATTAGCGGAAGTCGAGAGATACTATAGCAATCTTTATGCTGCACGTGCACCTGTCCATACACCAGCTGCTCGTGTAGATGATCGCCGAGCTCCGGTAACTCGCCACTACACCGAAGACATCAGCATGGGCGAGACTGAGATGCAAAGGCCATCTTAGTCTCGCCCTTGCATCAGCTGAAAAATGATAAGGCTCCAGGTGAGGACGGAATTACAACAGAACTGTTGAAAGCTGGAAGAACTGGTGTTCTAAAGGAACTACAACGTCTGTTTAATTCTGTCATTCACAATGGTACCGCACCAGCCGCGTGGACCAGGAGTTTGGTAGTTTTTGTTCTTCAAATAAGGTGACAAACCCTTAATGAAGAACTATAGGCCGATCTCGCCCCTAACTCACGTGTATAAGCTGTTTTCAAGGGTTATTACAAACAGTCTCGCTCAAAGGCTTGATGAGTACCACCGGAACAGGCTAGGTTTCGTAAAGGCTACAATACCGTGGACCACATTCATACACTGCGACAGATTGTGCAGAAAACTACTGAGTACAATCTGCCGTTTTGTATGGCTTTTGTGGATTACGAGGAAGCCTTCGATTCCATCGAAACTTGGTCTGTTCTGAAATCCTTACAGCGAAACCAGCGCTATATCGAAGTGCTGACATGTCTGTATAATGCTGCGACAATGACGGTCCGCGTCCAGAATCAGCAGTCTGATACTATTCAACTGCAGCGGGGGGTACGTCAAGGGGATGTCATCTCCCCGAAACTATTTACCGCTGCACTAGAAGATGTATTTAAGACGCTGGATTGGAAGACGCGGGGTATCAATGTGAACGGCGAGTACATCTCACACTTACGATTAACAGTGAATTTTTACTCACAGAGAAATCAAGGCCGCGTATCGCGTTTGACGTATTAGACGTGTGACCGTCGCTGGCGCACCCACCAGGAAAAATTGCATTATTGCGCGCCCAACGCATGCGGTCGTGTGCCCCATACGATACGATACGATAAGTAGAATGTGTGTACCTGGTGCAGATGTCAGCGAGCGCCTTGAGCGCGTTGATCCTGGCGGGCAGCGGCGCGTCGTGCCGGCGCAGCAACGCGGCGAGTGGCGGTGCGGCGGCGGCGGCGGCGGCACGCGCGCGCACGCACAGGCGTGCGGCACCCGCCACGCTGGCGCCGCGCTCGGCCGCGCCCCAGCCGGCCGGCGGCGCGGGCAGCGCGCGCAGGAACAGCTGCAGCAGCGCCGGCGACGGCGGCTGCGGCGCCACCAGCGACAGGTCCGCCGCGCGCACCCACTCCGCCAGCGGCCCGCCCGCCAGCGCGCGACGCTCCGCTGACACGACACACACGCGCGATATCACACCACACAACGGATAGGTGACACTTGCCTATTGCTCCATAATGCCTAGGCCGCACTTATCGCGATAACCCGAATATTTCCGTTATCGCGATGAGTGCAGCCTAAGCATAAGAGCCACGGTCAGCGAGAAAAGAATCGATCGCGACAACACGGCGACCGACCGATTCACTCGGCTTATTTCAAATATACGCTTTGGCAAGTGCTTCAATTCCTGTGAATGTTCAATCGCAGCGATATCGTAGCGACTTATTCATTGAAGCCTTTAGATACGTTCACAAGACTACTCAATTATAATTTTTCACGTTTAATGTTTTCCCGTACATTCGGCACTCATTCGCACGAGGACCGTTCTATTCAATTGTAACGTACAATTAGAACAAAAAAATTAGAATACATATAAGAAAAATAATATACTTGAAAACTTCGAATTTAATAGTGTTCGTGCGAATGCAGCCAAATGGCTTCAACGACTTACTCGTTGAAGCCATTTGGCTGAGTTCACACGAACACTATTAAATTCGAAATTTCAAGTATATTTTACGATAGCGTAACGATTGAATATTACGGGATCAGACTCCGGGGTGTACACAATACTACACACGGCTACCGTGTAAAAGCTATAGCTAACTTCATACATACATATAATATACAATCCATTATCGGCTTAGAGCTAGTTCAAATGCGACATAAATTAAAGTGCGAGTTGCTCAGCTCTCTAGAGAGCCGTCGGGGTACCAAAGTTTTTAGTCGAGTCTTCTGGGAGTCAACCGGGTTTTCAAAGGTTAAGAACAAATTTTTCTTTTACTGAAATGCAACAACTGCTACTTATTTCTATTAGCATCAAATAGGCAAACATGTTCGTTAACATCCTTGTATTTTACCGCTATGGGTAGTCTCCGGTAGTAATATAATCCTTTTTGTTGTTTTTCACTAATAATAATAACACCCAATATTTTATCCTGCATTTTTCCGCTTTTCGCCGCTTTGTCGCTGCGAGCTAATCGCAATCGTAGGCGAAAGAAATGCTTTGATCAAGTTTATCCGACATTATAGACTAAAAAATACTTACAAAGTTGCATTAACTCCGTAGCCCATTGCAAGTTGCTGGGGTCTAAATTAGCCGCTAATGCGGCACAGGCTATCCGGCAATCTGTATGTAAAGAAATAAATAAATTGGACATTATAAGACATCGAGTCGTCCTTTTTGATACCATAAAAATATTTAATGCGAATAGTGTATTTTACTCTGTGATCCGATCAATAAGTGCAAGATAAGGAAACGTGCGAATATGACTAAGTAAAAGAGCTCCAGATCGTCATTTGATAGCTGTTTTGGTGAGGACGTTTTTTGGGTGTTAGTTGTGCATCTAGTCGTAGTATTAATGATCAAAGGAGAATACACGAGTCACTACTGTTTATACGGGACTTACACCGATCGATTTTTGTATTTTCCCCGATACTTCGGCGACGTTGCAGATGCCGTGGTCACGGGACGACAATATAAAATAGATCGCGATAAGCATATACAATAGTGAATCTTGTGTGTTCTCCTAATTTACAATAGTGAAATAAACAACGGTAAAATTTTAAAATTATGCACAGAAGAATGTCTAGCGATTGTGCGGGAGCTGTAACATACCGTCGTGCGGCGCTACAGCGAGTCGTTGCACAAGATGCGAGCGCAGCTGGGCCCGCGCCGGCGCCGCCAGCCAGCGCGCCCACGTGCTGAGCAGGTCCAGCGTGAGCGCCAGCAGCCGCGAGTCCCGCGGCGCCTCGCCCTCCGTCAGCGAGTAGTAGTAGTCGAGCAGGAAGCCCACGTCGGGGCAGTCCACCAGCCGCGCGGCGCTCGTCAGCAACACGAGGCAGTGCAGGTCGCGGCTGTCGTCCAAAGCGCCCAAGTGCGTGCTCAGACTGTCTACTGTGCGGTGGCTGCATCACAACATAATATGTACATTAGAGATATCGTATCATACAACAATATGAGCGTGTTATAAATGTATGGATTTTATCACGACCTTTAATCATTTCGACAAAATGTTCTTGTCGTAAAATTGTTGTTGATTCGAATTTATAATACTTTCCCATCTCTGGTTCGGTGCGCCTTAGTAGGTACTGTACTTGCTTGTTCCATTTAACCGGATACAATGAAGAGCAGTTCCAATCATCTCGGATCGACTGGACTCTCTCTCTCTCTCTCTCTCTCTCTTTCTACACGTAGTGATGTCTTTTTGCGTCACTTTGTGTGTTCTATAAAAATTATATAACGGGGAGTGCTCGGATGAGTTTTAACGCCATAAATTAAAATTCCTTCCATATCATCTTGATAATTGGAGATCTACTACAGTACGTTTCCTAAGACATTTTATACCACGAACGGTGAAACTATGGAATCAACTTCCGTCAGCGGTATTTCTGAACAATTACTACATAGGAGCCTTCAAGAACAGAGCATTTATTTCCCTTAAAAGTCTGGTAACGCATCGGCGACCACTTGGTGTTGCTGATCTCCATAAACTATGGATGACTTATTCGAACTCTACATGCTAATGGAGCTTCTTTTTTTATTATTTGTGTTTATATTCATATTGGTGCAGGCATTTATTACCTTTTAACTTAATTTACACATGATAAATTTAAATTAAATTACAATTTTACTTAATAATTTAATATTTAATAAATTTTATTTTATTTTATTAAAGATTATTAAGAAATATATATAAAATTATTATAGAAAAATAAAGAAAAAATTCTATAATAATAAATATCATTTACACCTCTCATATTCGGTAAGTAGGTCCTTATTACCCCCAAATGGGGCTTGTAGGTGACCAATTAGCGCTCTAGGGTAATAATGTAGCTATAAAAGGCTCTAGGGCGGTAAGTAATTAAAAAAAAATTCTTTTCTCTTTCAAAAAGTTCGCGTACATCTAACCATCATACTGGCAATAGACATCATGCATTCAGCCCAATGACAAAAGAGGTCGCTTCGCTATTCAGCCTTGTCTTCGTATGAGTATAATAGTAATCAATTTTAAATATCGAACGGCGAAGCTCAATTTCCTTCTAGAAAAAATAAAATAAAAAAAGAGATGAAAAAAGGCGGGAATAGAAACTTTTACTTTTAATATTGTTTGTTTTCGGGATTTTTTTATATTTACGTGCTAATTAGGAAAAAAACATGAGTTCTGCGAGTGATGAAGATATAAGCTGCACTCCCGATTCAATGAAAATGGAAGCTGAAGCAGCAATTAACAATATTTTTGCCTGAAAGTTCTAAAGAGAGATATTTGAAAACTTACGACGAGTTCATGAAGTGGCGAAAAGAAAAACAAGTAAAGTCTTTTATTCTTGTAATCCCGGTTTTTTTCTACTTACCTCACAATCGAGATGTAAAGCAGAGTAGTTAGCTCGGGTGTAAGCATCAATTGCACCCTCGAACTATAGGCGCCCTCGCTGCGCTCGTGCGCCTAAATATCTCGGGCTGCAATTGATGCCTTACAGCCCTCGGCTACTAATCTACTATTTAAAGTTGAGGTGGTGATTGCTTTCCACCAGGGGTGACCCACATGCTCGTTTGTCCTCCTCCCATATATATAAAAAAAAGTTATAGTTCCTTTTAATATTGCTCATTAATAAGTAAGATTTACGTAATCTTGTGTCTACTGCTGACATCATTTTGCTTAGTTTTTGTACGTCATTATGCATCTAATTCCATATTAATGATCGAAAGAAAACTAACATTTTTATTTTAGAGCAGAGAATGTTTCGGTAATGAGTTGTACGCGGTATAACATCTTACTTGATACAGTTGGATGTCTTAGCCAGCAATGTGCAGGCTTTCTGCAGATGCCTCTGCATGTTGTGCCGCGTGATCCCCGCCAGCAGCATCCACGGCAAGGGATCCTCCACTTCGTTCGCGTCGTACTTACGCAAACGGTCTATCAGTATTTGCTGCAGGAGAGTCACTACTTGGTCTTGTACCTGCAGAATGTCACCAATTAATATGATTAGGGCATCGATAATGTAGGGACTGGAATTCATGAACCATATTCGTGCGCAACAACTCCTTCCTTCTTGGACCTCACTCACTCGCTACACAACTCTAGGAAGACGACAATAGAATTGTCTCACAGAAATTGTTGTTATTTAGCTGCAGTATTCTGTGAGGTGGACGTACTTCCAAAGTCGACAAACAATCTATAGGTCGCAGGTTCAGATCCGGCTCGAAGGACCAAAAAGGATGTACGGTTCGTACACCCTTTAAATAAAACTTGATAGTAATTTATTATTGATGATGACGAGATGCTGGTGAGACGGCTTTGGGTATGTGAGCACGCGTGGTTAACTGCTACCGAACGCGAACTGCTCGTGTACTTGTGAAATCATTTAATATATTAGGCGCCGCCGCGTAAATTGCTGACATACGCTTGGCTCTAATATAGTAGAACCGTACAGGCAGCTTATAAATACGCTCTAAAAATAAATATTATAGATAGTGAGCTACGTACATCGCAAAATTACAATGCCTTTTACCTTGTTCTCTGGGTCTGATAGTTGATGAATGGGCCCGGAGAGGAAAGCGTTGAATACGTCTTCAGTAGGCGTTAACACCACCAACTCGCCGAGCGCAGCTATAGCCGCCGAACGCACCAGGATACTCGCGTCCCGACATAATCCCACAAGGATCTGTTAATATTAAACTTCCTATAGACAAACGTTATCGTTGTTATATTAAAATTTCCTTCAAATAACAAGTTATGTATTTTGCTAGCCGGTTATTCACATAGAATCGCCGCTTCTGATGGCAGCGTTCGGTATCTAACGACGAAATGATGGAACATACCTCCGCCATTGCGTCTACTAAAAAGTAAAGTAAGATTCAGAAATCAATTTTAAGTATTTTTATTGGACCAGCAACGACTTGTCCCTTGATGTAGATTCAAGGTATTTTTGCATGTTCGCTGCCTTTTTGATGACGTAATAATAATTTTGATTGAACGGTAATATAAATTTGCGTTTGATGTCCAAATGTCTTTGTCAAACAGTCTTTGTTAAGGATGAGAATTAGATATTAAGAGTTTGAATTCTTTAACTGTATCTATGATACAGTTGTGACTGACCTTTGGAGCTGCAAACTAGAGATTTTGCTCATCTTGAGCAATTTTATGCAACAGGGTGCGTCCCTTTTGTTTCTATTGTTGTACTTACATGATGGGTTTTTTTTGTGAATATGCTAATTAGGCCGTCGGATAAAGACATTAAATTCGCAAAGCGTGATGTAGTCCTGCATTTTTGGTATGTTTTACTTATTGTCTTATAAGGGGCGATGGAGGAGGTCATTTGCATTTGGAGGAGGTCATGTGAAAATTTCATCTTCGAAGTGCCATAGCTTGGTTCCTATGGGGTGAATAAAGCTGTAATTAAGCTCAAATTGTAGGTAATTTAAGAGATTTTATAAGTGTAGTAAACTAAAAACGCATAGTTTTGGCCCTGGAGAGCAAATAGTGAAAAAAGTTTTTCTCGATTTTCTCAGTTTCCACAACTTTTTCCAAGTTGCAAATTATCTATTTATCAATACCTACTTTAAGTATTGTCGGTGGGAATTCGAGCGAGCTTGTAGTTTATACATTGCCAGTTTTGAAGCACAGCGCAGAATACTAGGTGCACGGCACGGGTGCATGTAGTAAGTGGACTGACCGCCAGGTGCGCGGGCTCGGGCTGCGCGGGCGGCGCCAGCAGCCTCTGCAGCAGCGGCACGGCGGCGCGCCGCACGGCCGCGCGCTCGTCGCACACGCAGCGCCCGCACGCCGCCATCAGCCGCGACACCGGCCCCGCGCCGCCCAGCTCCTGCACACACACACACACCACACATTTAACAAATACACTTTACATACAAATAAAAGCACAGAACAAGTAATAGTATTGCATATACTGTATGGCCCCTCTCTACCGCTCTCTCGTGTCGACGTCGCCTTCCAGATTCGTCTAATCTGGAACAGTTTGTATGGCGCCGCACGCATAAATGGTCATTCACATTTTTTGCCGAGGTGCGCCTAGAGTTGATATGTACTACGAAATAGTGACTGTCGGTTAAGTGTCACACATTGTACGACGGGCGATGACCAGCGCCGCAATAACCGTAAGCACACTATTTTTGGTACCAGACATGTAAAAATATAATTATTAGCGGGCCGTAATTTATAACGAGATTAGAAGCACTGATTTTTATTTCTTTTTATCGACTCTCGGCAAGAAGACTACATAGTCAAATATTTGAAAACTGTGAAAAATAGGGATGAGGTCGCATAATGGACACGGCCAAGTTTTTGAGGTGAACACAGGTACTCATCTAACATCAAACAGCGGCACTTCCCCCACCGCTACACGTGATGCGTTACAATCCTCACTCAACGTAGCGCATTGTGTGATAATTCTGCTACCGAGTTGTATAATCAAATTTTGGATACGAATGATAAATATATAACTACAAAACCAAACTGTTTCTGCCAAATTTGTTAACATCAGTTTTCTGAATTACCTTCCAAAATAAAGCAAATTTAAAAACTAATCTAATCGAGAAGCTTCAGGGGTTCAAATATCCCTATCACCCTCACATATATCATCTATGCATAGTAACCTGTATGGCAGCCCTGAGCGGCGCGTGGTGGCTGGCGACGCAGTCCGCGAGGATGGCGAGCGCGCGCGCGCGCAGCGTGCTGGACACGTCGTGCAGCCGCTCGTACACGGCCAGCAGGATCTCGGCGTGCGGCACCGTGTGCGACCGCTGCCGCAGCAGACCCGCAACCTCCTCCTCCGTTACTTCGCAGTCCGCCTGTCACATACGTAGGAATATCGTTCTGCATCAACCGATATACATTCTACAGCAGGAACACGGATCTCCCCTCTTTCGAAGTGGCTTAGTTTAGAACTCAATAGGAAGATGGAAATGTGCTGTTATAAGATGTTGCCGAAGTACATTTTCAAGAGGAACTACAGAATACATCTTCCAACAAGAGATGAGTGGAAGAATAAATTAATTCAACCCCAATGAGCAAAATAAGGACAACAACACAGTCAGAGTATGGGGCAATATGCGTCTGTATTTTAAACTGAAATGTATGCCATAACTACTTGTGCAAAAATGAATCTAGCTAATAGGGTCGCAAATCGACACATCTACATTCTCAGCGACAGCCAGGCAGCTATTATGGCCCTGAGCTCTGACAGGGTGGAATCTAGACTAGCTCTTGCGGGTATGGATGCGCTTAATAAACTGGGCACAATAATCAAGCAAAAACTTTTTGGGACCTGGATCGTTTGTAGGTCCCTCATATGAGACAGTAATTATGGCTATAAAAGGCAGGGCGTAGTCTAGGCATCAGGCTGAATGGAAGGAGATGAGTGGAATGCTACACTACAAGGAAACCATTAGCGAAGGTACAATTGGTACAGATATGTACATAAATATGACAGGAAACGGATGCGTTTCATGCTTGGGGCACTGACGGGCCATTATGCCTGCCAAAGACATCTATACAAAATGAGACGTGTTAAATAGACCAGAATGCAGAACATGCAAAGGGTCTAACGAGACCATGAAACACTTGATGTGTCAATGTGACAGTCAACAAATGGAAATCTTAGGAGAGGCATATCCGTATCTGGAGGACTACAGGCTCTTTCCAATAAGCGGCATACTGAAATACTGGAACATGTTTCGAGACAGTCAGGGGAGGGTGACATAAGGATTAGGGAGACCACAAAAGATCCATGAGGGTCGACGTGTCACCTGTGCTACAGCACTGGACTCACTCTGATAAGTGCCAACATTAGCACATCGCCCAAAGTGCCCATCGAAAACGCTGGCGCCAACGTAAAGAATTAACGCCAGTGTGTTTTGCAAAATCCATTCATCTAAATAAAATTATTTAAATGAATATTATTTTGTAAAAAATTATTGACATGGACTTAAAATCGGATTGATTTTAATAGTGACTTCTTGAATTGAATTTGCCCCAAAGTTAAAACCAACGTGTTTTGTGCCGGTTATCTATTCACAAATATATGTAAAAATAAATGTATACAAACAAAGGACAACAACAGATACGAGTTTGCAATGCGCTAACGTACTATGATTTTTAACTTACATTTTCCCTTTCGATAGGCATATCCTGACTACTTTCGTCGTCTGTCGTCATGTTGTCTGCAGGTGCAATGTCATTATTTTCGGCTTGACTATTTGTGGTCTCAATTTGTGATTCACTTTCTCCAGGTTGCTGCGGATTTTCAACTGAAAAATTAAAAAAACATGTGAAAGTGGTTTACTTTTGCACTCCACAGGACGCCAACAACAAACAACAAGTATTGATTGCACATAGGCACTCCCTCTAATAATGAAGCATTTCATTACAACCAACCAAACTATACATATAAGACTAGAACCACAAAACATATCTTTTAGGGTGTAAGTGGCTCACCACCATCTTTGAGCCAAAGCCAATCTCACCTGCTCTTGGTGCACTCTGCTGATATATTAACGAAGCTTGGCGAAAGAGAGGTAGGGCGTGTCGTAATAGTAAGCTATCCGATTGAAGAAGTACCTCCACCCCACAGAATACTGCAGCCAAATAACAATTTCTTTGAGGGTTGTTGTGTTCCTGCTGGTGAGTAAGGTTACTAAGAAAGAAGGAGGTGCTGCATTTCAGTGGGATATTTCATGTTGCGAGCGGCTTACTAACGGTACTAATGTAGTCTAAGGCGAAAACTGTTACTAAATCCCATACTAACTAAATTTATGGACTCTGAAATAAACATTATTATTATATTATGTATCTCTTTTTAATCACGGGTCAAGCCCGGTCATTTGATAGGCATGCGCGGGGATATGGATCCAACGCGTAGAGGCCCCTTTGAGAAGTTTGGTGTAATGTTGTACGCCCGCCGTGACCCGCTCCAGGATATGTCAATGGAACGACATACCCATAAGCAGGTCTCGGCAGGTGTTGAGACTATTGCGAAGTGTGATGGAAAATAAATGGTCTATGGAGATGAGATTTGGGTGAACTTAATACCGGGCTATTACAGAAGAGGGACGGACGCCTGCCATAACTGCTTTTATTGCTAGTTATTTGCGGCAGGCGGTGGCTTGCCACTCACTAGATGGGCCCCCGAAATGCCAGGAAAACGGCCAGGGGCAACACCGGTGTGAGTGACTCAGGGATGTCGAGAGGTGTGCTGCGCTTTCTCCGAAGTTACTCGCGGCGTGATGCCCTTTAACACTTCCACCCCTGGAGCATATAGCTCTAGCGGCTCCTCTCTGGACGGCCAATGAAGGCAAGCCAGAGCTGAGAGTCCTGCGGGCCTTCTTGTGTTTACACTCCGACCGATGAAGACACGTCGGATACGAAGGCCCTGACCGACTCTCTGGAGACTCTGGTCCGTGGTGTCGCTACTCACACAACAGCTCGCCACACAAGCTGCCCTGCGGACTTATATTATTATTATTATGTGTTCCCGCCACAGTTCAGAGTCCTAACGAAATGTATAATAAAAAAAATATTGAAGAAGTTACCTGAGTTTGGCTGCTCTAATGTCGATTCCTTCGGCGTCACTTCCTCAGACTCATTATTCAATAACTTCGCCAAGATTTCCTGGTATAAATTATTTAGATTAACATCATGATTAAAATTAAAATCCTAATCATAATAATAATAATTGTATCAATAAATAATTTATAGTCAACATACCATGGCAACCTGTCGATGTGAAATTTTGGATGTTGTAGACAATGTGAGTAACCATCTGATGGTAGTCTTGTATGTTTTTTTAGGCAGGAGACTCATTAACCCCACCACTAGTGAAACACGAGCTGCACGAACTTCTGCTCGTTCCTTCAAAAAAAAAAATGTAGCAAATGATTCAGAAACTGCATAGGACAACGACGCTATGCCTAGAACTGAAGCTCGCCGATGCGCACCTTACATTTATAACAGGATTGCGAGTCTCTCGGCAAGTAAACCAACCAGGCAAGAGGACCTTTACCCGCCTTGCTATCGCGTCAAGTACACCAACTAGGCACCCAAGCGGATTGGTAGCAGGTCTTACTCCCCTTACTTAAGCACTCTTAACTCAACAGCAAATAGAATGTTACACTTCCAGTGCAAGATGATCCCACATAACTACAAGACCTTTTTAGTAGGGCTCTGCGAGCAGCTGTGACTTTGAAGGCCTTTGCCAAGCCTTTAACTACTGGAAGTTTACTTGAAGTATAACAATCTACGTGTGGTTGAACACACAAGTAAAGAATTGCAGTTTAATTCTTCTTTCTTATAGTCATATCAGTAGCAGCTTGAGGCAAAGACAAAATCGATATTGCTAAAAAACTACTCCAAAGGACAATAATATCTAAGCAACAAAAAAAAGTCATTTTTTTCTAAAAACTATATAGGAGCACAATTAAATGGCTCTAAGATGGCTTTATGTCATCTAGGACCTAGGATATCTTATAATTCTTCTCCCAAATTTAACTTCACACTGTTGAAATAATGTCATAATTTTTAACTAACTCTGGGAGAGGCTTCATCCCATTTATTTCATACAAATTCACTCAGCTGTTTTAGCATGAAAGAGTAATGAGTCATTACTCTTTCATGCTAAAACAGCTGAGCTAAGGGTCGACCGAGACAGGTTTTCGTTCTCGGCCGAGACCGAGACCGAGAATAAAATAAAATCTCGGCTGAGACCGAGAATAGAGAAATCGTGAAAAAATCATGAAATGCGCAAATTTTGTACAAATATAATTTATTTGAGGGTGTAATTTAATTAATCAGTTTTAATAATAATCAAAATTGAACAATATGATGTTGTAACATATAAAAAGGAATTTTTCGGCGTTTTCACCCTTTAAAGAGTGTCGCCTCTCGTCGTATAATTGACCAGCTATGCTAAAGAGCTGTTCACTTGCTACACTAGTAGGCGGCGCTGATATAAACTTTTGTGCTGCGGGTCTAAGTACCTTTTGGCGATGAATACCAGTACTCAAAAATATTTGCATTTCTTTGCAGTCTTGGCTCTTTAAGAAAGCTATCTAGCGCTATTTCGATCACAGAACTTGAGTTTTCGTCACTGGTCATTGGCTCATCGTCCAACTCTATAGACTCATGAGCTGCCCATAAGTTGGATTTATCTATTGGAGTTGAAGCCACCATGTATGATGAGCTAGCTGACGAAGCACATGTCGTCACACGAGAATTTGATCCCACATTTCCATTGTGAGTTTCCGCCGCCACCCGTTTCCGACCAACCAATCACAGTCGACATATCGCTCTCTCACGCTACACACGCACTGACTGCTGACACAAACAAAGCGACGAAACTGTCTCGGTTGTGGCCGAGAATCTCGGCGATTTTTAGCCGAGAACCGAGACAGAGTTCTCGGTTGGATTTGTAGCCGAGAATGCCGAGACCGAGACCGAGACCGAGATCTCGGTCGAGCCTTTAATGACCATTCATGCATCCATCCATACTCAACTTTGACAATTATAATAGGAATATAAATAGTAGGACTTACCAAACCATCCAACGTATAACACAGATGTTGTAAAAGTATATTATAACCAGTCAATGCTGCCTTTCCATATTTAGTAAGCAATAAACCAGAGTATGTGACATAAGATGCTCTTACGAGGTTCTGAAATTTGAAGATGTATTTATTGTTGCTAGAAAGTTATCAATTTGTTGCCCTAGAGCAGAGTTACTCGAAGCATATACTTAGGAAATGTATAAACCCACCACTGCACCAAGGCTGTCAACTATAGTATGCACTTCCCAGCTATATAGTGCTGACACCCCCGCTGCTGATGCAGCATCTTCTTACATCTGACCGTTATGTGACCTGCACAAGCTTGCAGGAACATATTATCCTCAAGGGTATTACTGGCTTTGGTTTTGGGTGGCTGGCTTTGGTTTTGGTTTGGTTAGATGTGGTCTCCACAAGTCAAGCTAGACATGCCCCACCTCTCTTTTGCCAGAGCCACGTCAGCTAGACAGCAGGGTGTACTATGCACTGGTGAGATTAGCTTATCAAAAATTAAGCTTTAAAGAATTGCATTTATCCTGGTTTATGTTGTTTTCATTGTAAGTTGAAATTATTACAAGTTTTATATTCTTACATTAGCATTTCGGCAGTCAACAGATGCTGCCACAAGCTTTGGTAGGATACATTTGAAAAGTAAACGAATTGCACCTCCATTTGGGTCACCATTTGCATCACATACCAACACATCTATCATTTCATATATTATTCTAGATATGTTTGCTAACTCTATTTTATCTGAAAGAAAAAAAAACGAATTTATAAATAACATTATCAATGCTTTATTATGAACGAAAAAATCTCATTTCTTTGCCCATGAATGCCTGAAGAAATGAGATTTCTTCGCCCTATTTTATCTGAAAGAAAAAAAAACGAATTTATAAATAACATTATCAATGCTTTATTATGAACGAAAAAATCTCATTTCTTTGCCCATGAATGCCTGAAGAAATGAGATTTCTTCGCCCTATGTTCATCTATCTTGCATGAGAACTATTTGTCCTATTTACATAGGTGTTTTTTAATTGTTGGCTATGCTGCCTGGTCAAATGATGTATTACTTACATAACGACAGGGCAGAGCCCTGGCTACAGCTGTTATAATAATGTGATAAAAAAAGCAATTTACTAGGATAGAACAGAAGCCAAATCAAAATATTTTAGATGTTTTGCCAAACAATAGTTCTTTCTCATTAGGCAATTTAATTGTATTTACCTATGTTGAGCTTGTTCACAATTGCACCTCCAGTTATGTCTACTAAATTGCTCAAAATGTCTTCAAAATTCATGTCTTCAGGGTTAAGGTGCAATTTATTTAATATATCTCTCAGATCAATAACGAAATGCCTCAATTCTTTTATTAATGAATTGACTTCTCGTGTCAATTCTTTGCTGTTGAAATAGTTCTCACTATCACACATCGCTTTTGGGAAACCGAGGCAGCTGAGAGAATGTGCAAATAGCTGAGAATGGTAAATATGGTAAGCTTTGTAACCGGGCACCGCCAAAAGTTTGTAATATAAGCGGGATGCCAATAAGGCATTGTTTCTATATTCACAAGTATTAACATTTTTACATCCATAGTCAATATAATAGGCTATAATAGCTAATAATCTTTGATGCTTCACTTGGTGAGACAAAGCAGCCCATGATCTTTCTTCTTCAGAATTTTCATTATTTAACCAGGCATCTATAGATTTCATAATCTTTTGGAACACCTTCCTTATGTCAACAGAATCAAGAACTCTTTCATATTCAGTCGGAATTTCGGCAAATTCGAGAAATTCGGAGTAATATGCAGACTGCACCCACTCTTCGTCGAGAGCATCTAAATCCAATTTATTTAGTTCGTTAATTACTTCCATCGTGATTCAATGCCTTAATGTATATAAATAAAAGCTACATTAAAATGTTACTTTGTCAGAATAATACATAAAAAACAAAACAAAAGTATTGTTTTTATTTAGTTCCATCCAATTCGATTTCAAGTTAAAAATTCAATGAATGATGTTATTATGAAGTGTTGCCATATCTGATTGTGATTTTGCCATTTTTGTGCCCAATCTTATAGCCCTGCCATACACTCGTCGAGTGGCGAGGGAAGTAGCGAGGGAAGTAGGCAGGAACGTAGTGTGGCCACGTTACTCGTCTTGCCGCTCGTGTTGCTCCTCGCCTTGCCCATCATTCCCTGTTTTAGCCCTGCCATACACTCGTCGAGTGGCGAGGGAAGTAGCGAGGGAAGTAGGCAGGAACGTAGTGTGGCCACGTTACTCGTCATGCCGCTCGTCTTGCTCTTCGTATTGCCCATCATTCCCTGTTTTGTCGGTTTTTTGGGCGCGAGTCAAAGGGCCGGCAAGTGAGCGCGGCTACACAATCGCCTCGGACGCATTCCGCATCGAGCGCTCGGGCGTGTAACACGCGTCCTATTTTTTAAATCATTTTTTTAAAATCATGTCTGTCATGAACATTTCCCTATAAGAGCTGGTAGCAAAAAAGAAATGTTTGATGGCATCTTTTAGACCGTTAGTCCATAAAAAAAAGCTTCGTTTCGCTATAATAAAAATGCATATCGCGAACGCTGCCGCAGCTTCAACGTCCATTGTATAGCAAAGGCGAATGTCCAAATGCGGAGCGTCGCGAATAATTGCGCGAGTAGAGCAGTGTGTGGGCAGTGAGGGAAACATCGCGGCAGCGCGAGGAGCAAGGCGATGAGCAGCGCGATGAGCATAGTGTGGCGGCGGGGTTTTGTCGGTTTTTTGGGCGCGAGTCAAAAGGACCGGCAACATGAATGCGAGTGACCGGCCACATAATCGCCTCGGACGCATTCCGCATCGAGCGCTCGGGCGCGTAACACGCGTCCTATTTTTTAAATCATTTTTTTAAAATCATGTCTGTCATGAACATTTCCCTATAAGAGCTGGTAGCAAAAAAGAAATGTTTGATGGCATCTTTTAGACCGTTAGTCCATAAAAAAAAGCTTCGTTTCGCTATAATAAAAATGCATATCGCGAACGCTGCCGCAGCTTCAACGTCCATTGTATAGCAAAGGCGAATGTCCAAGTGCGGAGCGTCGCGAATAATTGCGCGAGTAGAGCAGTGTGTGGGCAGCCCCCTTACCACCATCTCTTATTGCGATTCAATAATTGAATAGATTGCTTATTCATAAGAATGAATAAGCGACTCTATTCCATTTGAAATAGAGTCGCTTATTCATTGGTATGAATAAGCATTCTATTCAGTTATTGAATCGCAATAAGAGATGGTGGTAAGGGAGCTGTGAGGGAAACATCGCGGCAGCGCGAGGAGCAAGGCGATGAGCAGCGCGAGGAGCATAGTGTGGCGGCGGGGTTATGTTATGAAAATCCCTGTAAAATTTAAAGCAAAAACGTTGCCTACTATATGTATTATCACTTAGGTATTTATTATATTCTCTTACGCTCATTACATGTGTCGTGTCATAGAGCATGTCATTAGTATCTAAAAATGACAAAGCATACCGCACGCTTAATAATAAAAAGATGTAACTCAAAATTCGTGAATATCGAGATTTTCAAAGAAAACGCATTAACGCGATGAAAAGAATACGCAGACTTCGACAGCGGCTCACTTCCGATCAAAGTGAGCGAGACACGAGATTGTTGTTCTCTTTTCAATTAATATGATTGGTTAAGTCGGTTCTAAAAAAGTGGCGTGATTCAGTGATCCACCGGCAGTGAGTGAAGGAGGAAGTGTCGTCGTTTGGGGTAACATTCAATCATTCAGTTTTGGATTAAAAGGTAACTAATACTAATTTCATTGCTTAAAACTAAAATGAATTATTATTGGGATACTTCGTTTTCTTCGAAAACTAATTCATTAATATTTGGGAGCATTAGGAATTAATTCGGTTTTGTTTTAAAAATGCAGTATCAACTACAGAATTAACATGTAATACACCACTATTGACTAAAAAATTGCGCATTAGCTACTGGAGTAACCAACTATTCATCACTTTTTTGTGAAGAAATATCAAATATTATAAATATAAATTTGGTTAACTTCTTTTTTTTATTTAAAATTACCAAAAATTGCTGAAATTATTCAACGTTAATATAATAATTTATATTAAATATAAGAAAACATAATTACTTATTAAGTAAATTTTTAATGTTATTATTTTTTATTCCGTAGATTAAAAAAATGTCGTCCTGGAGATCCAGGAAAATTCTGGGTTTGATTTCCGATACGAAGAGTAATTCTAAAAGTGAAGAATTAGAAGATATTGATAGAACAGGTTGTGAAAAGGTCAGAAATTTATGTATTAAATATATTTTACTTTAAAATTACTTATGTTATATTTACATATTTTTTTATAACTACTACAATACACTGTAACACAATAAATTACCACACACGCATTACGCATGTAAACAAATTTATTAATCAATAACAGATGGGTTTGTCAGTTCTTTACATCACGGTATTGTTGCTTTTCCGTTTGCATGAGTATCCACTGAGATTTTTAAGATGATACCTAAGCTTAAGTTGGCTTCATGCTTCTACTACTAGAAGTACGTACCCACGTACGTACTGGGTTTCGCCCGCTACCTATTATTGTGCCACTGTCTGTACTCGTAGTGAACTCAGCACTTAGCATGCTGTACCAGTGTCTTGAACTTACTTTAGAATACGAGAACAGACGGACTGTTGATCTAGGTTTATTTACCGTGACAACTTAAACTGATTAGTACCAATGATTAGACCGACTAAAAAGTATTTTTTTTTTTGTTCTTACAGACAAAAATAAATGTTGAGATTGAAGAACATCAAGAAAATATCTTTCTAGTGCCCAACTCAACAACTGAAGAGCAAAACATGGTACCACGGTACCACGATGAAGATCTTGGCTCTTGGACACAGGTCTTGTACCCGACTATAGGAGTGATGCAACTCTGAGTGAAAATGAAAATATAGGGGAAACTGACAACCCAAAGCTTAATGATCAGGCCTCTCACAATTCGGAAAATTTGACAGTCTCAGCCAGTCACAGTAATCGTTTGCGAACCTATAGCTCGTCGTCTTCAAGCTCTTCTTCATCTAGTTCCAGTTCTTCTAGTTCATCTTCGTCATCAAGCTCATCAAAATCCCACAGTGAAAACCCTAAAGAAAATATCGGATTACGGAATATTCAGGCAGAACATGAGGAAAACATACCATCTTCAACTTCAACACAGGAAAAAGAGCGCAGAAATAATAAAAATGTGCCTAATTACAATATTTCTCCTATTTACACTGATGAATGTGACGTTGATCTCAGTGATGATGACCCCACTATTGATTTTAATACAATTTTACTTCATACTGCTGTCCAAAAGAAAAATTTTCTGTTTGGTGATGCATCCTGCTCTGATTCAGACTATAGTACAGAAGAAAATAATCGGAGAGGTCGCAAAACGAGGCTGACAGTGTTCATAGCTTGATCGAAAGAGAGGTGAAGAAATACTTAAAGTCTGGGCCAATCTACAGTCCAGACCAATATGTTACAATAATAAAAATGGCAAAAAAGTACACCTCCAATTAATGTACATGAGTTATCGTTTGAATCATTTTTGAACTTCAAAACTCTTCAGGGATCACCTTATTTGATTGGTAGGGGCGGCACTGGCCACCCCACCAAAACAAGCCATATTACCTCAGAACAAATTCGCTTATGGTCTCACGACCAATTGCAAAACAGATACAGAAAAAAAAAAAAAAAAAAAAAACTCTTAAGGAGGAATGGGGCTATAATTTTAATATTGACACTGATGGAAAGACCGTAAACTGGAACGATATTAAGGTTTTGCAAATGGTAAAATCAGAGCCACTGAGCTTTTACTACAAGACTTCATTCAGTGATGCTACATTTGAAAAAGTTGATGTTAGGAATAAAGGGAAGAAAATGACTTCAATATCCGAAATTCATTTAACAAAAGCTTATAGTGAAAAGCAACAACTTAGTGATAATAAAAAAAAAGATTTAAAAGAATTAATAACAAAGAAGTTGATTCCTTCCTTTTATTCAATTTTCTATAATTCAATAATTTAAGTTAGATGCTTGTTGTAATGTAAAAAACAAATTGCTACTATCAACTACAAAAAAGTAGGTGATGGTATCAAATAGTTTAGTAATAAGTACCCACATACGTACAATAATAAGAGGGACTGATTACCTGATTAGTATGTAGAATTCAAAAAGACTTACTTTTTATAAAGAATTTACTTAGTATTTTGTTATTTTTGAAGATTACTTTTTTTTTTGAATAGGTATTACCTATTAGTAAATATTTTATTATTCTTGTGATAAAAACAAGAGACTGATGTGATACGTTAGTATCAACCTCACATCAAGCTACGCTCTTGGTGTCCGCAACCAAACAACCTTTCGTCGTACGCGCAAAGATTTAAAATTGCTTGTGAAAATTTGCACCAAGCGGGTAGCTTGATGTGACAATGACTGTACGAGTTTATATAATTATTTAGAAATTTAAGTCTAACTTCTGAGAAAGAAATTTACTAACTATTATTTTGTTAAATTTAATTAGTCATATTTTGATTGTTATGACACAATATGAGACCGTTGTTGCTAAATTCACGAAAATTTACATTAAAATTCATGTTTAAATGTTATGGAAACTTTGTTTAATTTTAAACGAAAGATTATTCTTAGATAAAATATTTTTTAATAGTGATATAAATGCAATTCTAATTATAAAACCCTAATTTGAATAATTAAAAAAAGAATTAATGTTAAATGCTATCAAAACTGAAAATTTTGTTTTAAAACTAAACTGATTATTTTCTACTTAATTCACGAATTTTTTTAATATCATGAATATAATTTTCGCATAAACAGATTTAACTCAAAACTTTTTTTTTAACGTTGAATTTATCTAACTAATTTAGATTTTACCGCAATATTTCTATTATTACTTAAATCACTACAGTTTAACCTAATAATATCAGCAGTTGAAGTAGGATAAAATATAATAAATAATTTTTTATTTGCATCCAAAGACGCCACGGAAAAAGTGCAAAACTTTAAAACGCTATTCCCAAAAGTTGTCATTTTTGTATTACATCTTTTTATTATTAAGCGTGCGATACTTGACATGTGATGGTGAATATATCTTGTTACATAGGTACTTATGAAATTCTTTTTTTATCCATCTTTTATTATCCCAATACTTTTCCTTAATTAAATAAGATAGCACTCCAGGAGCGTTGCAGAAGTGGGGTGTTTAATGTTTATTATCACAATGTTTGTAAATATGTATTGTTGTTATTATTTTTTAGCATACTTATACAAACTCTAACCAAACCTGCATACGTGGTCTATACGGTATATGGTATACTAGGTACGTGCTCACTCATATGCTTTGCTATGATTTCCCATCAGATATTTTCCTTTCATTTCCTTATTATCTTCAGAAATAAAACACAAACTGAGAGTAAAAAATATTTATTCATTGTTAATATAGCATCATAGAGAAAACAGTGTTTTGTTACATGTTTTATTTTACTAATATATTGCCGTTCTTGTCATCAATGCATATTCATCCTACTGTTGGGCAGGTTGGGCTACTTGTCTCTTGGTGTTGTAGTAATATGAAGTCTTACGAATAATATATGTACAAATTTTAATGAATGAAGATTTTTATATAAACTACATTCGGCGGCAAATAAGCATCACGTCTAGTAGCATTTCTCGATAATTTGATTATAAAGTATTTTGCAGCTATTTTTTTTTTGCGTTACTATGAAATATATTTAAATAGAGGATAAAGAATATTTTATTAAAAAAAATTGGTTGCCTGTAAAGTCGGTATACGGGCGAAAGTTTTACGTGACAACGACTTTGAGTGGTAAAATGTTTTCGAGTGGAAGGGACGCATGCCTTTCACTTTTTATGTCTGTCTCTCTCGCTCTTAGAAGGGACGCGTGCCTTTCACTCGCTCTCATTGTAAGCGCATAACCTGAGCCAGTTTCTTGAAGTGTCACACAAGTGGAAAAAACATATGTGGGAGCGAAGCGTACCAGTCACAGCTGCTGTTCTTTTGTAAATGACCTCTAAATCCGATGGAATTTTTTAGTATGGAAATCCACTATGCATTTCAAACTTCGCACTGAAACCAGTACGAATAGTCTTCGATGGTAGTAGGTATTTTACAAATTATAATTCGATATCCAAGAAATACTAGAAAAACAGCGAAACATAATCACAAACAACTGTGTGAAATTTTCTATTTCTTAAATATTTCTAATAATTCTGTTTGATGTCTAAACATAGGCGATCTTTAAGAAAAAATAATAAGAGGAGTTCAGCAA
The DNA here is from genome assembly GCA_937001555.2 of Hypsopygia costalis. NCBI lineage: Eukaryota > Metazoa > Arthropoda > Insecta > Lepidoptera > Pyralidae > Hypsopygia > Hypsopygia costalis. The sequence goes on along the minus strand of OW443338.2, from coordinate 19,604,896 downwards.
TGGAAGCTAAAATTTTTAGAATTTTTATCTGTTTGTATATTACTGCCTCATCCATCACGCAAAACTACTGTACTAAATTGGTTGCAGTATATTTTATCTTGATACGTCCAATGAAAAAAGAGTTTGTATCAATATTTATTTATTTTCTGAAGTCCAGCTTTAGCAGCAGTAGCTGTTATTAATATATAATATTTTTAATATTAGAGATATGAGTAGAGTTATCAAGTTGGCCGCTCAGGTAGAAACCAGCCGTGGAGGCACTTGGGTGCGGGTGAAGGTGTAGAGAACTCCGCTCGCGCCAGTTCCGTCATTGTGTGCGCATCCAGTACTAGCAGCGCCACTGAGGTGGTCTTCTCGCCGCCCCACACCAACGCGCTCAGCAGCACACCGTCATCTTCTCCCTTTACAAAAAAGTTAATAATTATATTTAAGTACGTATATGTATCTACAGTCACGTGAAAAAATGCATAAAGAATTTGCGAAAGAAATGGCATGCACATATCAAATACATAGTAATAAAAATTGTTTAAAACCATAAGGTGTTGCAATTACGTTCATACTTATGAATGGACTTTTGCATGTGACTCTATCTACCCGAATATGATGTGTACCTAATAAAATAATGGTTATCGGGTTAAATTTGTAGTGTAATTTCTTTGAAATCGGTTTAGCCGTTTTGTCGTAAAAAGGTAACAAACAGACATCTGTCTGGCGCCCAAACAAGCATAGCAGCCCCGACTGGGATGAAGCGGTTACCGGCAGCCATATAAGCGCTCTTTTAGCCATATAAACGCGGACTTTATAAGGTGATCGTACTCTATAATACTCTATTTTGTGATATTAATTACCACGGAATTAAGTATGTACAGAGATGATGCTTTTGGTTTACCTTAGCGTTCGGTGCTGGCACGAATACAGGTTCACTAGGATAGCAGTTGACTTCGCACCAAGTCTTGGTCTCTCCTGTCTTCGTGTCCACTTTTATCACCTGATTAGGATAATATATGATTTATATACACTGGTTTATTTTTAATACATAATAATAAATTTTAATATATGATACAGCGTATTTTGGCGTTATTTTGGCATGGACTGGTTGGTGTGTAATTTATGTATAGACATTTAAGAACAATAAGTACTTACTGCACCAGGGTTTGCTGCGTCCACATCAGAGCTAATAGCGTAAAAATATCTGTAAGGCCGACCTGCAAACAAATCAAACAATTTGTTATGAGATTAGATCATGTGTGAGAAATTACTTACAATTATTGTTTATTTTTTTCTATTTGGAGAGTAACTCATCATCATCATCAACAGCCAAAGACCAAAGCCAACTTCGCCTCAACGTGGTGCACCCTGAGGGTAATAAATTTTTCCTCTAGCAAAAGTGAGATAGAGCATATATCGATCGACTGGAGAATCTATCTCCACACATAATACCACAAGTAACCTTTGAAGTTTGTGTTCCAGTGAGGTCATTTGACCTGATATCTGTGGAGAAAATTCTGCGTTAGCTGCGTAGGTACAGTCGCGCTTAACTCTTTTTATTGCATGCGTGTACTATAATAGGCTAATGGTATTTCAAAACTCAGACAGGAACATCTAATCATCATAAGACATGATCGGCAGGCTAGTCGTACGCTTGTTTGTCACTAACTGTATGTCTGACTGTCAGTCATATAGAAAAAAGTGATAGCAATAGGGTATACCTATACACAATTTTTTTTCGGTTTGTTACAAGCACATCACAGTAATTATTAAACTATAAGTGATAGAAATTACTTCGATAGCATAAAAACTTCTCGATATATGATAACTTGAAGTCGCAATATAGGACTTTCCCGTTGCTTTCCTTACAACTCTCCATACACATATACGGCGGTATAAGTGACTCACCATGATCGTTAGAGCTAAAGCCATCGTCACCTCCACGTGGTGTATCCTGTTGACTAGCGAAAGAGGCTCTGGCAAAAAAGAGGTAGGGTACAGCGTATTTGGAAGCTCGAGAAGATTGTCGTGTTCCTGCTATACAAATAATTAGGAGTTGCTGCATAGGCATCAGGGGTTGGGGCCGCGCGAACGATATTTCATGTTGCGAGCGTTAATGTGGCTAGGTAACATTTCACATCAGGCGGGTCGTAGGTTTGTCTGCCATTCGACGTAGTATAAAAAAATACAAAAGTCTTGAATAATCTAGCCTATACAGCTTCGATTTTATTGTTACGAGAGCTATGTTAGGTAAATGTTGCGTTTACGTTGCTAGTGTCGTACCACTCGTACCATACCTATGTCTTCCAATCCATCGCCTTAAATACATCTTCTAGCGCAGCAGTGAATAGTTTTAGGGAGATGACATCCCTACGCTTCAGCTTAATAGGCTTCGACTACTTGTTCTGTACGTAGATAGATGACTATCTGCGTACAGAACAAGTAGTCGGTATAACGCTGCGACAATGATGTCGCAGCGTAGACATCTTCAAACATATACATATATATAGAGGTGAACAACTTGATATTACTGTAGGGTTCTTAAATAAAAGACTAAGTTTCGATAGAGTCCAAGACTTTTAAAAACAAGTTGGACATAAAGTACCTACCTATTAATGAAAGGAGATCGTTCCGGTATTGCGTATTTTATTCATACATATGACGAGCTCGGTGGCGTAGCGGTCAATGACGTGACGAGCTCGGTGGCGTAGCGGTCAATGACGCGGCTTTGACACCAACGCTCGTGGGTTCGATTCCCAGGACAGGACAAACATTTGTGTGCATGAACATGTCTGTTTGTCTTGGTCTGGGTGTTTTCTATGTATCATAAGTATGTATTTACGAAAAAAAAATGTATTTACGTATGTTTATCAGTTGTCTAGTACCCATAACACAAGCTTCGCTTACTTTGGGGCTAGATGGCGCTGTGTAATTTGTCTGACAATATTTATTTTATTATTATTTATTATATTATTTATACAATAGGCTATTTGTCAATGTTTAAAAATAGTATAAATTATTTAACAATATCATAAAATACACAAAAGTATAAAGATCTGCAAACTTTCAGCCTAATATCTTCCGTCCGACTTATTTTGGGGTCGATCAAAGTTTGGCGGGAAAGTCCATTTTAAAAGTATGAAATTAAAAAAATATATATTTCCATTGGTGAAGCAATAAAAAATACTATAACTTTTATTATGATACTAATTACATAAACGTAATATTTAACATAGCTGTCGTACAAATTTCTGATTCAGTACCTAGCCTTTTGTATGGAGCGTTTTCGGGGAAGTCCAAAATTGTGATTTTCAAATTAACATATCTCGAGAGATTTTTGTGTTATCGAAGTAATTCTTTCAATTATGGTTATATTATTGAGTCGTCCCTACATATTAAACAGAAAAAATGTTGGTCAAATAGCCTATTATAAAAATTTGCATATTGGCACGTAACTTGTTTCTTACTATTTCGTTTATATGGTAATGGTTATAGCTTTTCTAAGTATATTCTTTTATTTAATTTTTTTTTTAATCTACGTACCATTATGTAGATCATAATGTATCCTGGGTGTTTCACATCCTAGATCGGCTAACAGACGGGTTCCTACACGCGTCCTATTGGGAGCGCTCAAAGGAATTTCTATTCGTTTGGGCCTCCCTCGAAACCATTCCGCGTAATCCGCATTACTTTGCATTGTCTGAAAAAAAAGGCAAATAAATATACTTAATCTACAAATTATATTTTTAATATTTATTCTATAAATATACTTAGGTAACTATATTATAAACGCGAAAGTTTGTGAAATGAATGTTTGTTATGTGTGGCTAACAAGGTATGATGTTTCTCATCATTCACGCTGAACGTGATGGCTAAACGGATTTACATGAAATTTGGCATATATATTTTTCACCCGCCTTTTCAGCTCATACGTCGTCAGTTGCCTAAAAAATTGCGGAATGAAAATGTTTAAAAAAAAAATGGTTGCCTGTAAAGTCGGTTTACGAACGATAATTCTACATGATAACGTCATAACAAACAAAGGCCGATCGTGCCTCTCAATCGTTTGTTTCGCGCTCTCGCTTGCACGTTCGGCTCAGGCGGAACGTGACAATGAGTCATGCTTTTTTGTGCGTGCAGCGGGCCTTCATCGATTTATAAGACGTTATCACGTCAATAATTAACAATCAGAAAATTGAGCAAAAATGTTACTATTTACTTACCTCTATCGCATGTATGTACATGGCGTCGAGGGCCTTGGCGTCATTGTATGCACAGAGGTCCACTATCAGCTGGCCTTCCTCCTCGAACACGTTGATGATGTGAAGGTAGAACAGTGTCTCCGTGCGGTACCGCTTCCACTCCTTGCCGTCAGCGCGGCTTACTAGGACTATGTGCGTCTGTATCGATATCATTTTTATAGATAAATATCTCGGTATCCCTGTATCCCGTGGGATATGTGAATTTACAAAAAAACCTTTATGAAGGCTTTGTCACATTTTTATACTACGAAGATGGCAAACCAACATAAGGACAGCCTGAAATCTAGAGAAGCTAAACACTAACTTGCGTTATGTTTGATAGGTTCATAATTTTTCATTTGACAGGATTTGGGGTGTAAGTGGTTCATCAACATCTTTGAACCGAAGCCAACCGTGCACGTGGCTGACTGACACACGAGGCTCTGACGAAAAGAGAGATAGGGCATTGAGTATTTAGTAAGCTGCCCGACTGGGGAAGTACACAGAATACCGCAGCCAAATAACAATTCCCTTGAGGGATGTTATATTCTTGCGAGTGAGTGAAGTTACCAGAATGGAAGGGGTTGCTGTGTTGGCAGTGGCGGTGGCGGTGCGCGAGCGATATTTCATGTTGCGAGCGTTAATGTGGCTACGGTTACGGTAATCGCTTTCAGGCGGACCGTATGCTTATCTGCCACCCGACGTACTAATAAAAGAAAAGGTTCAACAACGTCCAAATATTGTTAAAATAAATTGGCATTATACTAAAAACAATCCCTTGTAAGTATATGCTTGCATTGAGGCTTGATTTCTAGTGCCAAATAAGCACGTGGCAGTCCGCCAAAATCTGAAGTTGTTACCACAGCTTGTTGAAATTCGTATGACAAAAATTCCATTTAAATCTGAAACTTTCGATTCAGTAATTCCTAGTCCTGCTTACCTCTTGTTTAGGGTACCAATGCAGGCTTGAAGCTAGTGGTTCGTTGGAGAGTTGGTTTCGGACCATGCTAAGTAATGCAACTGACAGCGGCTGCTCCACTATCACGAAATATTTATCTGTCACGCCTATTAAAAAAAATATACAATTTACATTTATATTTAGTATTTTATTCAAAATCTAAACAAGCAGACTCTCTGAATTAAATTCACATTATACATATACTTTTTCATCTATTACCAATAATAATAATCATTTACAAGGTTATGATTAAAACAAGTTGTTTTAAAACAGGTATCTAAAACAGTGTATATAACCGTTGGAAATTAAAACTGTATTATTTATTAATCAATTCATTATTAAAAACAAACATAATAACATACAGGTTGAATGTAAAGCGTTAAGTTTTTATTAGAGATACGGATACGCAATAATAAATGTTTATTTTACTATGATAAATTGCTTAAAAGCCTAGAAATTAAATATTATATTAAGAGCTAACTGATGTAAAATTTGTATTGTTTGTTTTATAAAATTAAAAAAAAGCTGTTTTATGAGAAGCTTGATGGCGCATGGCGTCGTTGCGCGTTGCGCGAGTCATTCTAATCCAAGTTAATCAACAGCGACCGTACAAACTATTATGAGTGAATTTTATAATTAAACACTTTGTTTGACTTTAAAGAAAGTCTGTTGATAAATAAAATTGCATTACAACTTATATTGCGCAGATTTTGTAAATATTATATTTATCTATCCATCAATCTTACCAAAAGTATGCATATATGACGGATGTAGAGGCCTTCTTGGTTTTATGCTGGCCACGATGTGAGCGTTTTTGAACATGTCACCTGCAATATTTATACATATATTTTTTTCAATCTGATGTGAGGAGATGCTGCGTTAACGGCGGGAATGACGACGCGTTAGCATTACTCCTTGTTGCAAGCGTCTATATGCCTACGGTTGTACATCAGGCGGGTCAGTCTTGTTGGCACCCGGCGTTGTATAAAAAAAAATAAGGCTAAGATCTTGTCGATGAGGCTCGTTGTTCGAAAGACTTATCTTGCCGCATTTCTTTTTTTTACCTTAAATGATAAGGCAAGTTTTCAGGTAGTAGAGTGGTTTTTACAGCTTCGACAACCCGTGAATGATGCCTCTGGTGTGGCAAGCGTGCATCGGCTGCGATGACAGGTTACCATCAGGCAGATCGTACGCTTGTTTGTAACCATAATCGTATAAAAAAGTAGCGTAGCGAAACGTACAGGTCAGGACCATGCTTGTTTTTATTGGTGCGGTTACTTTTAGTCGTCGTAATCTCTGAGATAATTCTTAATTTTCAAGCGCCAATAGGTTACAACAACTCTTTCTATCTGTTCCCATTTACGACCCATATTTATTTGGTAAAATTTGTGTGTGTCGAGCTAAAACTTGCACCAAAAATCCCGTACAAATTATGCAAATAAATAAATATTCGAGGACATATTACGCAACACCATCTAGTCCCAAACTAAGCAAGGCTTGTTTATTATGGGCTTATTATTTAGGTACTATGGGTACTAGATAACTGATATGATGTACTTACATAAATACTTTTTTTTTGTATATATATACACTTCTGGACACATCTATTGGCCCACCTCAGAGTTTAGGTTTCGATGGCCCCTACCGAAATATGATTGCTAGATTGAACAAAAACTATTGATGCAGGTTTAAACCTGATACATTTTACCATCTTTTTCGATCATATTGTTTTAAATTTGAATTCAGAATACCACACGACATGGAGCTACGCCTAACAAGTCGGGTATGCGCCTTGATTAAGGCAGTTGATTTTTGAATAAAAAACATTTTTTATCAAATAAAAGCTTAATTTAATAACGCGTGTTGCCTCCATGGGCATCTGCCACAGCTCTCATCGATTAGGCATAGAGTTTATCAACCGCTCTATGAAATTTTGAGGGATCCTCCCCCATTCCTCTTCTATGGCAGTTTTCAACTCCTGCATCGTCTGGGCAACTGGCTGACGAGCCCTAACACGTCTTTTTAGCTCGTCCCACGCTACCCACTGACCCACATGTGCTCAATGGGGTTCATGTCTGGGCTTCTTGCTGGCCAGTCCATAACTGTGATGTTCACATCCCGAAGATATTCCCTGACGATGCCGGCCGTATGGGCTCTTGCATTATCATGCTTAAAAAGGAAATTTGGGCCCACATAGTCCGCGTATGGCATCACGTGAGGTTCTAAGCACTCACGAATGTACCTTTCAGCATTTAATGTTGGAAGCCGTGGTCCCGTAACAACCTCAAGTTGAGTTTTGCCGCTCGCGGATATACCGCCCCAGACAGTCCATGAGCCACCGCCATAAGCAACCCTCTCTTCAAAGCAGCTTTGTGCGAAACGCTCTCCCTTACGTCGGTAGACCTTCTTCCTTCCATCATTGCCATGTAACACAATTTTAGACTCATCAGAAAAGAGTACACGGCTCCAATGCTGCTGAGTCCAATTTAAATGAGTGCGCGCGAAATGAAGGCGCGCTGTTCGGTGAGCTCGCGTTAGTTTGGGGCCATTAGCTGGCTTGTGTGGTACCATATCGCGTTCTTTTAACCTTCTCCGAACAGTTCGGGCGCTCACAGATACTCCGTGGAAGTCACGAAGTTGGTTTTGTACCTCAATGGAGGTAAGGTGACGATTTCTCAAGCTGGTCGTCACGATGAATCGATCCTGCCTTTCAGTTGTGACCCGAAATCGTGGCCTTCCTTGGCGACGAACAAAGCCGCCAGTCTCTAGGTACATCCGATAAACATTTTGGACCGCAGATCGACTTAAATTAAGTTGAGCACTCACATTTCTTTGGCTGTGTCCGGCCTGGATAAGTGCCACAGTTTGGGCGGCGACTTCAGGCGAAGTATCCATAGATTATTGATAGAACCTCACTTTATTGTTAAGAATAAGTAATGTTTGTTGCAAAACCAAAGAGAAAAATCACACTTTCAAGAATTAAATCCAAGTAAACCAATAAAATCAAGTTTTCTTAGTATTCGATTGTTGGATATCAACGAACAGGCTCCAAATTGTCTTTTGTTTCTTTAAATTCTGTGTTCGAAATTCAAAAAAAAGACTATTGAATGAAATTATGAATGTGCCAGGTTCAAAACTGCATAAAAACTTTTTGCTCGACCTAATATAAAATTTTAGCTAGGACCGAACGAATCTGAAAATGCAAGGTGGGCCAATAGATGTGTCCAGAAGTGTATATATGTAATACATATAAAACCCAGACCAGGACGAACAGAAATGTTCATGCACACAAATGTTTGTCTTGTGCGGGGATCGAACCCGCGACCTCGCAGTCAAAGTGGCCATTGCTACCCATTCGTCCACCGGGCTCATCTACTTATTACTACTTAATACTTGCCTTTTTCTGTGTATGGAAATTTAACTATGACGTGTTTCAATCGCCCCTTTACGATTGACATTCCTAAGTTGTAGACATCACCTGAAAAAATATGTTAAGTAGAATTTATTTATTACAACTTTATTGACGAATTTTAAAGGCACATAAGGTGACATTCGCGTATATATAATAAACAAAAATATTGTTCAGTCAACCCCACATAGAGCGTAACGCTTCGGCGAGAAAGGTTAAAGTTTAAGGCGCTAAAGAACATTCAACCTCGAAACGCTACGCGGGTTCGTCTTACATTGGACGCTCCACGTAGAGGGTTACGCTATCAAAAAAAAGTGGCCTCGCGAAGTCATGAGAAAGGCAGCGCTCAATCTCGTAGCGCTACGCGAGACACTCTTGATGCTGGCTAGGTACATCAGGCACGATGTGAATTAGCATGAGATACATTATCAAGCGGGAACTTATTCGCTTTTTAAAGTTCTTCAGGGTTCTGATTGCATTCAGATCTTTTATGGGAGGATCAACTTTAAACAATAGCTAAATATGAAATTATGACAGGTGTATCATGCAATACCTATTTTGTTTGTACGAAATTAACATTATCCTCTATTCATTTTAGTTATCTATAAGTGGTGGAAAACATTAGGGAAGGCATATATATCCAACAGTGGGTAGATACAGCCTGTTAACGATGATGATCAGTCGCAGACCGCGCGGAATTTAATACGGGCTGCAGTTTAATGTAATGACTAATGCACTAGTTACATGTATACACTGACCATTTAATGCACTATAAGCTATCTATTAGAGCATCACATCCTTCATGTTAGTACTAACTTCACGTCGAGGTCACCAATTTAGGTAATTCTAAGGTATATGTCCTAATAATCAGAATGAAAAAAATGAAAGAACGTACTTCTCGTAGATGCATATTCACGACTAACTTATAATTATCCATGGTGGCACAGCGCCCTCATACGTCTCACGTCTCACGTCTCACTCGTCGCCGCACTTCACACGTATCATGTGTCCCTACACTAACCAACTAGTTGCCACAGACAAGATCCCTTGGGTGTCCATTGTAAGTGTTACACGAGTACATAATTTGAAGTAGGTATCTATTTACCATTTCCCAAAGGAACTTCGACTCGCCTACCTTGTATGAATTTGCATGAAAGAGTAACACTACTCATTGTCACTACTGTGTGTCCTGTGTAGCCAGGATTAACAGCGGCAAACATCACGAAGGTATTGAACAATGAAGTCCACTCCGGGGGTAAAACTATGGTTGGCTTGGTACTCACAACGAATGTAATCCGATGACATTTGTAGGAGTAGAAAGCTACAGAATTTAACTCTCTGTCTTAGCAATGTGAGAAACAGGAGAGGTTTTGCAAAGGAAACGGGATGAGAAACCTGTGACTAAATACATATATGAATGAATCTCTAGATCCGAGGAAGTTGTACCGTTGGACATGACGTGCGGGTGTGACGTGTGGTTGACCAACGCGACGTAGTCCATCATATTTTTCCTCTCCAAAGTGTCCAGAGTCACTGGATCTACCCTGTAAAATGAAACAAATAATAGAAAAGTTTTATTTAAACGAAAGGAAAAGTTGGTGGATAGACTAAACATACGTATAGCAACACGCGGTACTTTCAATAATAATAACTGTATATTTTTAACCGACTTCAAAAAAGGAGGAGGTTCTCAATTCGACAAATTTTTTTTTTGTATGTATGTTATTTGATATCTTCGCGAATTGTGAACCGATTTTCAAAATTGTTTTTTTATTTGAAAGGGTATGATTGCAAGGTGGTCCCATATTCAACAAGTCAGGATCTGATGATGGGATCCCAGGTTTATCAAGGGCAACTCTTAAATTTTATAAGCACGTATGGTCAAATTCTTTTTTTTATTAGATTTTTTTTTTTTTTTGCGAGTTTGTTCCATTTTCACCAAGTCAGTGTCTGGTGAGGGGATCCCAGAAAAATCGATGGAAACCCTTAAATTTGCCCTGTGGTTGCCGGTAGAATAGAATTGCGCCACTCTATTGCTCTGCGCTGGATGTTGTACAAAGGAATCTTGTGTGACGCAATAACTATTCTCCCGGAAGACGGGCAGCAACATCTCCCGGGGTATTCCACCAATAAGCTGCGCTTGCCACCTGAAGTCGGTTTTTATTTTTTCTTAAAAATAATTATAATAAGCTATATAACATAGGTGGCAAACAAATATATATTGCCTGCATGAGGCACACATATACTTATAATTTTATAGCAGGCGGAACGTTACTTGTTTTTTCCATCCAAGTTGTTAAAGAAATGACGCAATCGGTTGCCCGAAAGACCAACCCAACAAATGCACTTTTTGAGACACTTGACTCTTTTATACTCTTCATAAAATTTTGTACCGCGAGTTGTACAGGAGTTACACCACAGAATAAATATTATTACCTAGTAGGTATTAAATTAGTAACATATAATAGTAGTTATACGAAATTGGACTAAGTCGTCGTCTTCGTCAATTCTTATTCATCCCACTATACCTACTAGGATATGTGTCCCCCTCAATTGAATGGGTTTAGAGCAAACTCCACCACGCTGCTCAACGGCAGGTTGGCGGTGGCCCCTGTTTTTAAGCCTTCTAAAAGGCCACTGACTTGACTTAACGACTGTCATCTAATTATAACAACCAGAACAGATGGCGTAACGTGCCCTCCGAAGCACGGAGGAGCTCGAGATAAATAAACCCAAGTTAAACGATAGCCAAGTTCGTATAACTTGGGTTTATTTATCTCGAGCTTCTCCGTGCTTCGAGTGCCAAAATAATATTACCTGTCAGTATTTGTGCACTTCACAGTTTCACACTTGTGCATCTTATAGTACTAAAGAGGATGATATATTTCGTATGTATTATTGTAGTACTAATAATAATAATCACGTAATCAAAATTAGATCACAAAAAACAAAAACGGGGGATAAATAGGTATAATATATATTTTTTATTTACAAACTTACTAAGACATGATTGTTTCACTTTTACCTGTGAATGACTGGCCCTTCCGTGAACGCGTAAATTTCATCTCCGAACGGGTACAAAGAAATCATAGCGTTGTCAGACAGGGATTCTCCTGGTTTGAATAGCGCAGCAACCCTACAACATACATGGATACAAAAATACATTTAAAATATATGAGAACACAAAGCCCATATTTTTTTTATCCAGTAATTGCTTTCATAGTAATAAATTATAAATTAAAGACATTGTCAACCACTTAATATCGAAAACTTCCATCAAAAATTGTAATGGTCGCCTAAACGCAAATCATGTCACGCGGTTTATGAAATTCGACACGTCAAGCTTGATTGACGTGCTCTTAGCCGTAGATACATTTTGTACTAGGCTGCATAAAGTTAGAAATTTGCTTGATCGATTGTTCGCTTCCAAAACATGTCGGACGGCACACTAAGCCGCTACCGGACATCTGAATTTGTTGTTGTCCCGTATGTTTAAAACGAAAACGAGTGAAATAGCGTTTACTATAGTTACGGTAACAGTTTCACATAAGGCGGACCGTACCCTTTTTTGCCATCTGAGTTGATCTAAAAGACCTGACAGTGAAGAAAATTGAAAAAGACCTGACAGTGTATGATAAAAACTTCTGTGATTGGCTGATGGGCGGTCCGTCGAACGTCAAAATTTTTCTATTAGAAAATTCTCATGCGCGGATTCAGTATACAGAGATTAAGCTACCCACCTGTCAAAGATGGTGTGACAAGGATCCGGCACAGCCTTGGTGCCAAATTCTGTTACTACGATCCGTTCGGCGGCACGGTTCCGTTTGAAAGTATTGGAGCGGAGGAACCGGCACTGGTAGGACACACTGCCCGCGTGAATTGCAAACCTGGTCAAAGATTACCAAACTAAAGACTATGTTCATCTACCGACATGTATCTGGTTCAGTAAAAATGTGAAAAAAGGCCAATCCATACTAATATTATAAATGCGAAAGTAACTCTGTCTGTCTGTCTGTTTGTTACCTTTTCACGTTAAAACCGCTGAACCGATTTTGATGAAATTTGGTATGGAGATAGTTTAAAACCCGAGGAAGGACATAGGATAGTTTTTATCCTGGAAATCCCCCCCCCCCCCAATGGGGGTAACAAGTATTTTTTCTATTATAGAGGGCGCTGTATGATGGGCTATTGGGCAACAGATGGTGCCACAAGTCGCGCTATAGGTTGTTACTACGACGCGACGACGACGACGTGTGACATATATAATTATAAATAACTATACATATTTATACAATATGAGCGGCCTGCTCACGGTGCGCTGTGGCTAGGGTTGCCAACTCTAGAAAGGACCAACCCGGGAGACTTTTATGAGGATGTGAAAGAGGGGGGAGAGACGTTCTATTTTTCGATTTAGTGAAGAAGTCAACCCAGCATAAATCCACTCGTTTTTCTTCAACGAGATGTGGCATCTCACGCAAAAGTCCAACCTCGTCGTAAAGTTTGTCACTATCTAACTCAATATTTAACAATCCCTGGAGTCCAGTATTTCCTGTCCATGTGATTGGTTCATTTAGAGATAAAATTTTCATTGCTTGGTATTCTGGATCTTCAAAGTTATACCACTTTTATAGAAAAAACCGGAGAAAGTATTGTTCTCCGGGAGATCGGGAGATTAACCATTATTACCGGAGTCTCCTGGGCAATCCGGGAGGGTTGGGAACCCTAGCTGTGGCTCAGTCTTCTCGTTCCCATCTCATTATATATATACACACACATATATATCTATATATATAAAAGAGTAAATCACTCACTCACTCATCACGAAATCTCAGAAACTATAACACCTACAAACTTGAAATTTGGCAGGTAGGTTCCTTATAGGGTGTAGACATCCGCTAAGAACGGATTTTACGATACTCCACCCCTAAGGGGGTGGAATGGGGGTTGGAAGTTTGTATGAAAGTCCTATGTTTTTGAAGCAAGAGACTTGAAATTCAAAGTGTATGCTCTACAGATGGTGTGGAGGTGTACTAATAATGTATCTTTGGAAATCAACCCCTTTTTGGGGTTAAAACGGGGGTTGGAAGTTTCTATGAAAGTTCACGTTTTTGAAGTAAGAGACTTGAAATTTAAAATGCATGCTCTATAGATGATGTGGAGGTGTACTAATAACGTATCTTTAGAAATCAACCCCTTTTTGGGGTTAAAACGGGGGTTGGAAGTTTGTATGAAAGTTCTATGGTTTTTGACGCAAGAGACTTGAAATTTAAAATGTATGCTCTATAGATGGTGTTGAGATGTGCTAATAATGTATCTTTAGAAATCAACCCCTTTTTGGGGTTAAAACGGGGTTGGAAGTTTGTATGAAAGTTCTATGTTTTTAAAGTAAGAAACTTGAAATTTAAAATGTATGCTCTATAGATGGTGTGGAGGTGTACTAATAATGTATCTTTGGAAATCAACCCCTTTTTGGGGTTAAAACGGGGGTTGGAAATTTGTATCAAAGTTCTATGTTTTTGAAGTAAGAGACTTGAATTTTAAAATGTATGCTCTATAGATGGTGTGGAGGTGAAATTAATAATGTATTTTTGGAAATCAACCCCTTTTTGGGGTTAAAACAGGGGTTGGAAGTTTGTATGAAAGTTCTACGTTTTTGAAGTAAGAGACTTGAAATTTAAAATGCATGCTCTATAGATGATGTGGAGGTGTACTAATAATGTATCTTTAGAAATCAACCCTTTTTCGGGTTAAAACGGGGGTTGGAAATTTGTATCAAAGTTCTATGTTTTTGAAGTAAGAGACTTGAATTTTAAAATGTATGCTCTATAGATGGTGTGGAGGTGTACTAATAATGTATCTATAGAAATCAACCCATTTTTGGTGTTAAAATGGGGGTTGGAGTTTGTATGAAATTCTTATGTTTTTGAAGTAAAAGACTTGAAATTTAAAACGTATGCTCTATAGATGGTATGGTGGTGTACTAATAATGTATCTTTAGAAATCAACCCCTTTTTGGAGTTAAAACGAGAGTTGGAACTTTGTATGAAAATTCAATGTTATTGAAGTTAAAGTAATTATGGCAGAAGAATTTTAAATGATATTTAAGTATAAAAAATATTGAAAACAACTACATACTTACTATTATAAGGAGGGATGTATTATTATAACAATAAAAAGTACTTTAGGTTTTACAAAGAGGTTTTAAAAAATAATATCCGTCGACTTCATTGATTCTAAAAATTCGTCTAGATATTGATTGTTTTTAACTTTTTTATTTTTTCCTTTCATTAAGCATTTAGCTTTTTCGGATGTAATTAAAAAAATATTTGCAAATAACTAACTCCACGCGTACGAAGTCGCGGGCGGCCGCTAGTATATATATATATATATATATCCACACACACACACTAAAAACTTAGCATTTTTACTTAGAGCTAGAGTGGGAAAAGGTAGAGTTTTAATAAAAATGACTTCAAATTCACTACAAAATTTTAATTTGAATAACGTATAATGGGCCGATAGACGTGTCCGGGCAGTGTATAATGAATGAAGGAATTAACGGGACTTTAGTGAAATTGTTGGCGACTACGATGGATGGATGGCGGTGTTCTTGGTGTTCTTGAGTATCATAAGTAGTCCTTACTCAAAGCCTCGACGGTATACTACAAACTGTTGCGTAGCTTCGCAACCCAATTCGATAATTGCAACTCAATGGGTGCAATTAGCGAATTGATCTAATACACGTCAGTGCATTCTTACCTTCACAAGTAATTGCAAATTATTGTCACAGGTCGGAAGTTAATTACATAATACATAAATGATCATAGAAGTAGTGGTAGAGATGCCAATAAACAGATTAATACATACTAGCGGTCGCCCAGTGGTCGAAATTCGACCATAATTAATTTAAATTATGACTTTAACAATAAATTACAATTTTATATATGTGTGTGCGTGTCAAATACATGGTAGTGTGTGTAATGTTTTTATTTTATTGATTTAATGTATTTTTTATGCATACGTTAAAAAAAATATTAGCATTCTGTACTTCATCTCTATATAAACTATAAGTGTGCGAAATTTCATAGGTACTACTCTGTACGTGCAATTTTCGTAAAAATGGGTACAAAGTTTTTGCTTCATGTATTAATATATACTCGTAGATAACCGAATATAAAACATATAATAACAGTAAGGAACGAGTTGCTGTGTTACCAGCGGGGGTGGTGGCGCACGAGCGATATTTCAAGTCGCGAGCGTTCATATGGCTACGGTAACCACTTCACTACAGTTGTCTTTTGCGGGAATCGAACCCGCGACCTAGGAGTCAAAGTGGCCATTGCTAACCATTCGACCAACGAGCTCGTCATATTGCTTACAGATATTGCCTACATACATAATAACTGGCTGAGTTAACATACATATACCTATTGAACATCTGTAGCCAAAGCATACGAATCATAAAATTGACAAATCAAATGCTGGTTTTCTTAAAAATTTGTTGATAAAGGTACATATTTTTATTCAAAAGTAGTTCTTTTTTTTAGTAACGATAGTTAGATGACTTTTAGGTACTTCTTCTTCTTTGTCGCTTCACTCTTGCCAGAGTGGCCCTGGTTATCATGATGAGGCAGCAGCTCGCCTCACGACGTCTCGCCACCTCTGCCTGCTGGTCTTCAATCGGGCACATTCGTGTACCGGGGCGCCCACCGCCGCCTTCACCTGACCGCCAACGCATGGGGGATCTGCCCCGTGGTCTTGTGCCTTCAACCTTCCCCTACACAACAAGTCTCTCTATGGAGTCGTTTCCGCGGCGATTAACATGTCCAAAGAATCGCAAAATACGACTCTGCACCAAGGTGGATAGACGTTGTTTAATGTCTAGTTCAGAAAGGATGGAGGAATTTGTGCGGAATTCAGTCCACGAAACTCGGAGCATCGCCCTCCAAGACCACTTGTCCAAGGCGTCAATTTTCTTTGTCTCCGTTCGCCGTATAGTCCATGTTTCTGCGGCATATAAGAATATAGGAAACACGAACGATTTGACGAGCCGAATCTTTGTGGCTTTTGTGATGTTTCTATTGGCCCATATTTTAGCTTTTCCATCGCACTCTCTACGTCGCTTAACTTCATCTATACAGCCCCCTTGATTTGAGATAAGAGCCCCAAGATATATATTATGTAGGATTGTACGACATCGCAGTTCGCGATTTGGTTTATGTTCTGCAAGTTGTTTTGGGCTCTGTCTACAATCATTATCTTAGTTTTGCTGCGGTTTATCTTCAAACCAAAGTCTAGGCTTACACTTTCCATTTTTAGGAGGAGTTCTTCCATGCGACTACTACAAGTGGCAAAAAGGGTGGTATAAAGCCAACCTTTTAGGTACAGAAGATTTCAAAACAGATAATATACGGTCGTTGGACCGATAGACATAGCTCATTCCGCATTTGTTCAATTGTTTGTGTTTTTTAAGTAGCCTCCTTTTTTAAGCACTGCTCGCGAAGTTGAACGAAGTTAGGCGAATACAATAGTGGGGAGAGGCACTTCTACCTATTTGTTGTCGGTTTTAGCGCCCGAGTCAAAGGACTCGAAGTTGCACTCACCGGCGCGAATGAGTTTCTCTCGAAGTTGAATGAGGGTGTGTAGTGACTTACTTCGGACTTCTGTCAATTTTCCCGAATACTTCGTCGAGGAACTTCGTGAGTAGTCTGGAGGTGGCTTTATACTTGTAACAAAGCACAACAAGTGGACAAATAAAATATGTATTTACCGATGAAGTAGTGCTGAACTGTCGAACAAGTGCTCGAAACGCATAGAACCCACTTTGAGGCTGCCAGGTCCATTGCGCAGGAGACTTCCTTGCAGCCACGCTGGGATCTCTCCTGGAATAGAGCTTATTTTGAGAAATTGAAGAGGTTCCTCTTCAATTTGCAATGGAATCGCTCAAATTGCAATGGAAATCGTTAATGACAGTCGTTAAGCTAAGTCGTTAAGTGGCCTTTGGGTGGCTTAAAAACACTGACCTCCGCCAATCCGCAGTTAAACAGCGTCGTAGAGTGTGCTCTAAACACCTTCAATTGAGGGGAGACCCGTATCCCAGCAGCGGGATAAGTAAGGGATGACGACGATACTTATATATATAAAGTATGTTCATCCACATTCCACAGCTAGCGCCAATCGAGTAAAAAAATGGGGTGTAGCTGTATCATGGACACGGCCGTGTGTTGTACGTGAATACGTTATATGCACTAAAATTATTTTAAAATGGCAGCGCTTCCCACTCCCCTCCACGCGATCTTCAATAGTCCTTACTTAGCGTGATAAATTCATTGATCTTTTATATATCCAGTGTTGTGATTGAATTTTGGATGGAGATGATAGATATGTAGCTGCAACACCAAACTGTATCTCCCGATTTTGTTATCATTCGTTTTTTTTAATTGCCTCCTTAGGCAAGCAATTTTAAAGACGTAGAAAGTCGCTCGATACGTATTGGTTAATTATCACTTTTCGTGGTGATAATTTGCCAACGTATTTAGCGAGTAATATTCCTCCACATCATGAACACCAAACTGGATCAGAGTATTATTATCACAGCCTAGAGAATGCTCGGTGCTTGTCTTAAATGCAGTAATAAATGAAATGAAAATGAAAAATGGTTGATTCAGAAGATAGGCATCAACAGATGAAACAATGACATAAAATCGCAGCAACTAAGGAATTATATGTAATTATTTACAATGGGGTGGACATTAGTAATTATTTACAATTAAAACTAAAAAATTAAGAAAGCCCTGTATTTCAGCATCTAGGACACCCACCCGAGCCGCAGTACGTTGACTCCAGTTTAGTTTAAAATTAATAAGAATAGTCACACATACCTGTAACATTGCCCTCTAGTGGTTCCGTGACTTCCTCTTCGCAAGATCTCAGCCATACATTAGAGTCGCAATTAGGGTACAATTTCTCTTCAAACTTTGCCATCTTTGCTAGAAATTTAGACGCCTCAGAAAATATATAACAATATTTTGTGGTATCCACTTAAAATATGTAAAGGATATGTACGATGTTTATATAATATGTATATAGGTACAATATGTATATATGTACAAACTATTCAACAGGAAAATTAACTAAAAATAAAAAGGAAACTAAGTAGGTACTCTTGCATATTACAAAATCTGTTTTAAAAGTATAACATAGATTAATTAGAATTATGTTATCATTATGTTGTCATTATTAATTAATATTTTATAGAAGTAATGAGAATTATGAGGACTTTATTAATCAGCTGTTGTGTAAAATTTACAATTCATATAATGAATTCATCACCTTGTATTCCGATTTAGAGAGGCAAACTAAACTTTACAATTATTATGTGAAAAATAAACACGCAGCATAGATCCGATTTAACGTGACGAAAAAAACAATGCTAAATTCTGGTAAACATAGATAATGAAGGCTGAGGTTCTAGTCTCGACCCGACTGGAGTTCAGATAGGTACGTTATGTTTGACGTCGCGAGGCGCACTGAAGGGTGGCTGGGGGAAGAGGCCCAGCGCCCAGTCGCCCAGTCGCCCACGCGTCACGCGACCTTAACCGCTACTCGCAAAACAGTCAAAACAAGTGTTCTGTATAACTTTGAAATCTATAAACTTTTGCGAGGGTTATGGACGTAAAGGGCTAATTAAAAATTACATAAGTGATGCCTCTGGAATCGCAAGCGTCCATTGTCTGCAATGACTGCTTACCATCAGGCTGGCCGTGCGCGTTTAGCGGTATAAAAAGGTGGCATAAGATGAAAAAATAATAATCCGTACAGAAGTGGTCCGTACTTCTCAAGAATGATGGTTCAAGCAACTGAAATCCGAAACCTCTGGAACTAAAAGTGACGTTTGAAGTAAAAATATTTTTGTAATCTACAGACCGCATTCGCGCCGTTCTATGTGAATTTCATTTATCATCATCATCATCTCAGCCCGTATTCGCCCACTGCTGAATATAGGCTTCCCTTTAGAGAACCACACGCCCCAATCTTGAGAGACGTGCATCCATCGACTGCCTATAACTTTCTTGAGGTCGTATCTCCATCTGCTGGGGGGGTCGTCCCACATTACGATTATGAACTATATATATTCTATTATAAACTAAAAATTGCGTAAAAATATCTTATATTTTGCTCTGAGTATCAGGTAAACGTATATCAGTAAATTTCTCCGTGAGCGGAATACGTCGGGTATGAAGGGAGAGAGAACGCCACCCTGCCACCCTGCCACCCCCGATCGACCTAGAACTTGCTCGACGCAAGGTCGCCGTGCCGAAAGTTTATTATTAAACTACGTACATTTCATTACTTTGGGGTGTAAGTGGTTCATCAACACCTTTGAACCAAAGCCAACTTCACCTGCACGCGGTGCACCCTGCTGACTGACAAACGAAGCTCTGGCGAAAAGAGAGGTAGGGAGCGTAATTGTAAGCTATCCGACTGGGGAATGTACCTCCACCTCACAGAATACCGCAGCCAAATAACAATTCCCTTGAGGGTTGTTGTGTTCCTGCGAGTGAGTGAGGTCACCAGAAATGAAGGAGATGCTGCGTTGGCAGAGGGGGTGGCGGCGCGCGAGCGATATTTTATGTTGCGAGCGTTAATATGGCTACGGTAACCGCTTCACATCAGGTGGGCCGTATGCTTGTCCGCCACCCGACGTAGTATAAAAAAAAAAAAAAAAAAAAAAAAAAAATATTAGTCGTTACATTTCGGCGAGTATAATACACGAATACTATATGAATACAATATAGATACATTAATATATTACCTACGAGGCACCCCGTGCGGACGATAACGAACCTCAAATCGTCCACCTTCTATTTCAGTCATCGTCCGAACATAGTGCCTCAGCAGAGGCGCATAAATATCTTCAGTAACAGTTTTCAGGATGCTGTTGTCACTCTCACTCTCCTCATTAGCACTCATTAGTGAGGCCAATATTATTTAGGCAATATTACTTAGTTGAAAATAAATGACATCGGCAGTCACCACCATCACCAGAGGTAGAATGTCCAAAACATGTCCAAAACGTTACTACTTACTGCTAGTGTAATATTATGGTAACGTTTGGAAAGGAAGCCCTACACAGTATGATATGACAACCTATACTAGTATGACCACGAGGAAACGGGGGCATGAACGACTTGGTCGACAAAAGGTGTGGATTAATTCGAAATCGGGTATTGCCCGGTGTTTGCTTTCTCGTGATTATAACCACACTCTTGAGTCAGGACACGTGCCAAACTCAAGTTAAAATTAAAATACAGAGCAAAACATAGAATGGGAAATTTTCAAACGGCTTATAGCACAATATCTGAGATAAAATACATAGAACTCGAGATGTATAAAAATATCAGTCACAACTATCGTAGTCTTTCCCTTATGCAGATATAATAATTTCTAAGCGCCTAGCAGTAACTTACTTCTTTTAAGGTTTCTGTTTTAGCGTTCCGTACCAAGACTCCGCTATCTGTCTGTCCGTCAGTTTATCACAGGTCCCTCATCTCTTGAACCATAATAACCAAACACTTGAAATTTTCACTGACTATGTATTACTGTAGCGGTTATAACAACAAATACTAAAAACAAGTTAAAGAAACGCGTTTTTGTACGGAGAACATTATAGGAGGTACGGTACTCTTCATGTACGAGTCCGACTCGCACTTGACCGGTTTCAAATGTTATTAAATAATCTGCATAATATTTTAATCAATCGTTTTATCAACATAAAGTTTAGAAATATGATCTATACACATGTTCGTTGGGTTTACGACCGATGTTTCCTTGATAAAAAAGTGGTCAATTTCATTGTGACTACGTTAGTAGGTACTATTACTTATTTTGGGGTTATTAGTAACATCTAGGTTTATTTTTAATAAATCGTGAATAATAAATAAAATTAAACCACACGTCATTTTGATCATTCTATTGTTTATTAATGCATCAACCTGTTACATTTTTTATTCATTACATAAGTATCTTATTTTTCTTGCGGTTTGCAGGGTGTACAAACTTCACACGGCGGGGGGCAAGAGGGGCAATAGTACTTACAAGGGTGTATGTGGTACTCGTCGCCGACCGCGTAGCACCGCCCCAGATTCAACATGTCTTCCAGGTCACACCTATTTATAAATAAATAATAAATAAATAAATAAATATTTCTCGACAATATACACAGCGCCATCTAGTCCCAAATTAAGCGCAAAGCTTGTGTTATGAGTACTAGACAACTAATAAATGTACTTAAATACTTTTTCTTTTTTTTTTTGTAAGTACATACTTGTAATATATAGAAAACACCCTGACCAAGATAAACAGACATGTTCATGCACATAAATGTTTGTCTTGTGCGGGAATCCAACCCGCGACTTCGGAGTCAAAGTGGCCATCGCTAACCATTCGACCACCGAGCTCGATTTTTATATAAAAAATAACTTGAAATCCCCTACGACATCTCGAGCAAAAAAAATTTTTTTTTTGGGTTGTACATTGGAGTCACATAGAGGTTACACAATTTACACATTCAGTTTAAGAGGACCGCGTAGTGTTAAGTATTATTACTTATACCACACCTCGGCCACTCCATACAAATGTCGCGTCATTTACTAGTACATAAACAATGACGTCTGTGCAGAGCGTAAATATGCGTGTATGCGTGCGACGCCATACAAACTATTCCAGATTTGTCTCAGAGGGGAGATGAGGTCGATACGAGAGAGCTGCAGGGAGTGGCCATACTGTACGTAGTACTATTATTTATACTGTGCCAACGACGTATTATCCTTTCTCTATAACTGGGGACTGGATGGGAGACCCGTATCCCAGTAGTGTGATGAATATGGGTTGATGCAGATGTATTCGTTGGAGATTGAAACCACTCGATTTTTCCGGCGAAAATAAGTGACTTGAAGTAATTAATTTTACGTTTCTTATATGAATAATCCAACTATGAAAGCAATACAAAATAATATTTTGGGAGTGTTATACACGACTGACGCCCTTGCTGTTACAAGAGTCCATAGGACAATGCAGATTACTGAAGACCTTTGTGTAATCTTTGGGCTGCTGCATGAATATAAGAAATGGTACATAAAGGGAATGTATAAGAAAGTATTGAATATAGGGATTGTATAGGTAAGAACGTGACGAGCTCGGTGGTAGAATGATTAGCAAAGGCCACTTTGACTCCGAGGTCGCGGGTTCAATCCCCGCACATGACAAATATTTGTGAGCATGTACACGTCTGTTTGTCTTGGTCTGTGTGTTTTCTATGTCTTATATGTATGAATTAAAAGAAATGTATTTAAGTAAGTAAAATATCAGTTATCTAGTACCCATAGTACAAACTTAGTTTGGGACTAGATGTCCGTGTGTAATTTGTGCAGGTATATTTATTATTCTATTATGTAGGGTGATAATAACGCTTACTTGCTTTGTGACAGCAAGCTGGTTTCGGATTCGTTGAGTGTAGGCACGACGTACTCTACAATCCCGCCTTTGGACACGGTGAGCGGGGTGGCGCATATTGGCATCTGATAGCATTTTGTAGGATCACCCTGCTCCACCAGGGCGCTGTCGATGAATGTCGGCTTCTCAAATAAACCTGCACAGAGGTACCTACTCTTTAGTAAAACGCTTGCACTTGCTTTGAGCTACTTGAATGAAAATTTATAGGTACTTTGATAATGATTTTGACGTAAATACCTCTGTAAATTTGCTACTATACATTATATCCAAAAGATCCAATGATAACAAAATCGGGGATAAATTTTGGCGTTGTAGTTTCGAATTTATATCAAAAATTCAATCACACCACTGGATAGATGAAGGATCAAAGAATTTATGACGTTATGTAAGGACTATGGAACATCGCGCGCGGGACCGCTGCCATTTGCAGCTTTGCCGCTCAGCCGGAGATGCGAAGGCGAGCATGAGTGCCTGCCCTTCGTTACGCAAAGGCGAAGGGGCTGCACTTCCCTCAGCGCCGGGGACGTCTCAGAACTCCACTTGCTTATTAGGTAGGTATTATTATTCTCTCATATTACATACTAAACTAATGGTCACCTTAGTTAATTTGCCATTTAACCAGTTGGCTAAGCGTCGTTTGGCTGTAGTGTTGAACGTTGCAGTCAACAAGTCTGTTGTAAAAGAAGGTCGGTTGGAATTGTAAGAGATGCAATGTCGACTGGCCGGTTATTATATTTGAATATGACACGTGTTGTCATCGTTTTTGTTCTGTGCTAACAAGAGAAAAAACTATTATTGTTGTGACATCTCAAATATATTTAATATAAAAATAAATCTATTTTATGTTTTAAATGTGTGTTTACTACAGCTAAACTTACGCCACTACTCATCTACACCATCAGGTTATGGGCCCAGCATTCCGCAAAACTGTAAGTTTTTCTGGACAGAGATAGTAACACATAGTATCGATAACATTGAGGTGGTCAGAGAACACGACAATATAATGAGTATCAGTAGTAATAGCACAAGTACTAGTAGTACGAGTACTAGTAATTTACCTGCATTCGAAAAATTACAAGGATCTTCGAATTACTCGACATGGAAATTTTTGATGCAAATGTCACTAGTACACGACGATCTATGGAGCTATGTTACAACTACACCAGCTGCCACAGACGTAGAGGCAACGAAGAGAGATCAAAAGGCTCGCGCTAAGATCTGCCTCATGATAAATACTGATTTACTGGTACATGTAAGAGAAGCTACAACTACTAAGGAGGTATGGGAAGCATTAGAGAATAATTGCCAAGATATAGGAGTCGTAAACAGATGTCGGTTACTGGGACAACTTGTAAGCTTTAAGTTAGAGCAATTCAGCTGTATGAAGGACTACGTTACACAAATACTGAAAGTAGCTCAACAGTTACGAGATATTGGTAAGGAAGTAGATGATGAATTGCTGGCAGCACTTATGTTACAAGGACTAACTGAAGAATATACACCCTTAAAGATGACGATAGAGAATGCGAACATCACACTGACATCTAACTACGTCAAAACGAAACTGCTTCAACAGGATAGTCCAGTACCTGTGACATCTACGGAGAATGCATTGGTTGCAAGAGATAACCGTTCAAAGTACAAGAGTAGCTCTATGAACAGTAAAAGCAACCAGCAGAGACAAACGCAGCAGAAGCGTGAGAAGCAGAAGAAAGAGATAAGATGCTTTATATGCAACGGACCGCATAAAGCATTGGCTTGTCCAAAGAATCCTAACGCAAATAAAGAAACAAAGGAACACACTTTACTTGCTGCCTATAGCACCATCAAGAGTAGTGACAACGAATGGGTAGTGGACTCAGGAGCGTCCGCTAACATGACTTACCACAAGGATTGGCTGACTAATTATAAAGACTTTAATAGTGTGGTTGATATTAATGTAGCAAACGGCCAAAAGTTGTATGCGTGTGGCTCAGGTGATGTCATTAAAGATGCTAATATGCAATTTGGAGTGAGAGAGGTAAAGTATGTCCCTGGATTATCTGCAAATTTACTAAGCGTGGATACACTGGTGAGTAGAAACTTTATAATCGTATTTTCAGAGAAAGGGTGTGATGTATATGACAAGAGTGAATGTTGTATACAAGGAAAAGTGAGTTACAACTGTAAAAGTGAGAATGGAATTTACAAATTTAAATCCCTTACAGAACCTGACTCAGCCCTTGCAGTGTCGATGCCAGATGACTACGAGCTTTGGCACAAGAGATTGGCACACCTTGGGATACCCAACATGAAGCTGTTGAGAGATGGTATGGTGACAGGAGTAAGTTTCAATAACCCGAATATCCTACAATGTGAACCCTGTTTAAAAGGTAAGCAAACACGAACACCTTTTAAGAAGAGCAAAACAACGAGATCATCTGAAATACTAGAGCTTATACATTCAGATATCTGTGGTCCAATGAGTATGGAATCACACGGCGGCATGAGATATTTTCTACTGTTTATTGATGATAAAACGCGATACACCTTTGTTTATTTCTTGAAAAAGAAAAGCGAAGTTTTTTCAAAGCTAGTTGAATTTAAGTTGTTAGTAGAGAATCAAACGAATAAAAAAATTAAGAATTTTCGTTCTGACAATGGAAAAGAGTTCGTGAACAAAGATGTAAGCCAATTATTTAGAGACAATGGGATTGTTCATCAACTAACTATTGATTACTGCCCCGAACAGAATGGAGTAGCCGAACGAACTAATCGAACTTTAGTAGAGAAAGCAAAGTGTATGTTAGAAGAAGCTGGCTTGAACACCAAGTATTGGGCAGAGGCTATAAATACTGCTGTTTACCTAAAGAATCGTTCACCGACAAAAGCACTTATCGTGACCCCATTAGAAGCTTGGTCTAGACAAAAACCTGACTTAAGTGAGCTAAAAGTTTTTGGATGCAAAGCCTTTATGCATATCGACAAAGCCAAAAGGTAGAAGTTAGATGCGAAGAGCAAGGAGATGATCTTCGTAGGATATTGCATGAACTCTAAAGGATATAGACTTTGTGATCCCCACGACCACAAACTTCAGAAGTCTAGAGATGTGACATTCTTTGAGAACCAGTTCTTCAACAAAAGAGAAAATATACTTCCAAGACAGAATATAATGGGAGAATTTAGTAATCTAGAGACACAGATAAATGAAATCCAACACGAGTATACACAAGAAAATAGTTACTCCTCTGAGCAGATAACTACAACAGAAACAGTTTCTATTAATACAGAAGAAGATCACTTCGAGGACTGTACAACAGATGCTTCAATGATTGAAGAATCTGTTAGTCAAGTGGAGAGACTTGAAATTGAGACTGCAGAGGTTCAGGAGGAGCTGCCACCTGAAACACAGGCAGAAGAGAGAAGATATCCTCAACGCGAGAGAAAGCCTAAGGATTACAGAGACTATTATCTTTACAAAGCCACAGAAGGATACAGTGATGATCCTCTCACTGTCGAAGAAGTTCTCAACAGAGATGACAAGGATAAATGGCAGGAGGCCATCGATGCTGAACTTAATGCCTTAAAGAAGAATGGTACTTGGAGTCTAGTCAAGCCGAATCAGTCCCATAATAATTTTAACGTAGTAGATTCCAAATGGATTTTTAAAATTAAAAAGGAACCAGGGGGGAAAGAGAGATACAAGGCTAGACTAGTAGCCCGTGGTTTTACGCAGAAACATGGCTTAGACTACACGGAGACATTTTCACCTGTGATAAGGCATAGCACACTCAGACTTCTATTCGCTATTGCAGTTGAGAGTGACCTGTCAATTGATCAAATGGACGTAGTCACAGCATTTTTGAACGGAGATTTGACAGAACGTGTATACATGAAGCAACCTAAGCTATGTGAAGAGAAAGGGAAGGAAAATCATATCTGCCTACTAAAGAAAGCTTTATATGGTCTTAAACAGGCACCCAGAGCATGGAATAAGAAACTTCATGATACTCTGATTGATATGAAGTTTAAGAGATCTGACAATGAACCATGTGTTTACTTCAGAAGAAGAGGTAAAAACATCGTTTATATTGCAGCATATGTCGATGATATTTTGATATTCTATAATGACAAAAAGGAAAAAGAAAAGGTCAAGACAGAGTTGAAGACTAAGTTCGAGATGAAAGATTTGGGAAAAGTGGATACCTTTTTAGGAATGAGGATATATCAACACGAGAAGAAGATAACTGTTGATCAAAATGAATACATTCAGAAGATTCTGAAAGAGTTCGGAATGTCGGACTGTAAACCAGTAAAGACACCCTTAGAGACTGGGAGAAAACTGGAAAAACCGAGCGATGAGAACTTTGTTTCACCCAATGATATACCTTATCAGAAACTTATAGGTTCACTTATGTATCTAGCTGTTTGCTCCAGACCTGACATAAGTTTTGCTGTTGCCTATCTTAGTCAGTTTAACAGCTGTTATTCGAGTGAACATTGGAGCGTAGCTAAGAGACTGTTGAGATACTTGAAGGGTACAGCTCACTACAAACTTTCTTTTGAGAAGACAGGAAAAGATCTGACTGGATATGTAGACGCTGATCATGCTGGTGATATCAGTGATAGGAAATCGTTTTCTGGATACATATTTTTTTTTGGAGGAGCTCCTATATCCTGGGAAAGCAAGAAGCAACGTACAGTAGCCCTATCGAGCGCAGAGGCCGAATATATCGCCATGTCAGAAGCATGCAGAGAGTCAACGTTCCTGAAGAGACTTATTGAAGAATTAACAGTAAAGGAGCACCATGCAATCATACTCTATAGTGATAGTCAGTCAGCAATACAAATCGCGAAGAATCCTGTTCATCACCAACGAACTAAACATATAGATGTGAGGTGTCATTACATCAGAGAAGCATTGAATGATAACATTGTGAAAGTGGAGTATCTGCAGACTGAAGAGATGACTGCAGATATTTTGACAAAGGCTTTACCGAAATGTAAGAATGAGTTCTGTGTAAGAGAAATGAACTTATTAGTTTGATGACGATGTATTTGATGTAGTGATGATGATTATTTTTTTTTGTTTGGTTAATGGCCATTGAGGAGGAGTGTTGTAAAAGAAGGTCGGTTGGAATTGTAAGAGATGCAATGTCGACTTATTGTCGGTTATTATATTTGAATATGACACGTGTTGTCATCGTTTTTGTTCTGTGCTAACAAGAGAAAAAACTATTATTGTTGTGACATCTCAAATATATTTAATATAAAAATAAATCTATTTTATGTTTTAAATGTGTGTTTACTACAGCTAAACTTACGCCACTACTCATCTACACCATCAAAGTCGGCTAAACGACGTATAGCCGTGTGATTGAATGGCGTTGTTCAGTCAAAGGGCTAGCTGTTTGATTGAACAGCTTATAACGCATTCACGTACAACACACGGCCGTGTCCACGACAAAGCCACACCTCATTTGTCTTTTTAATATTAGATATTTCCAACATTACGACCTTAAAAAATGTTGTCGAAAGAAACGTTACCTTTCATCAAATTGACAATGAATCTGGCGGTGGAGTAGCCGATGGACAGGTGTCCTTGCCCGCAGTTGCTCTTCACCTTGCAGATGATGTCATCGGCTTCGCGCACCAGCCGCGTTAGACAGTCCGCCTGGCTCTGTCAAATAATTAATTATGTTGTATGTTGAAGTATACAGTCACGCCACTGGAGGAAATATTGAGTGTGACATGGTGTGACAATTGATTGTGACAAATAATTAAACATGTTGTATGTCTAATTCTACAATCTTGTAATCTGTGTCTTCAAGTGTGACTAATGACTTGTTAGTATGTAAAGTTAAACTCTATTGTCTTCTGATCTTACGAGAAGATATACCTATGGCATAATTGTCTTTAGCGACACCCAGTCAGGGCAGTTTTTAAGCTCATCCTACACACTTTGAAATAAGGACACCGTGGCTATTACATATGGCTATTTTATTAAATCATGCAAACAGAGTGGAAAAATATCTAGATTTAATCAGATATGCTAAACTGATAGACCAAATCTGAAGTCAGGGTATAGCGCCCATAGACTACGATGACTGCTTATGATATTAGTTCGTGATCTAGCAGGGACTAGGCGGCCGCATCGACCTCACCTCGGGCTCCTGGGCACTTGCCCAGAGTGCTCAGTGGCAAAGGACCTGCACTCAGTGTCTGACGATGATATCAAAGTAAAGAGGAATGGTTGCCTGATGAACATCTACAAAATGCTGGCCGACTACTTCGTATTCCTTCTTGAACTGTTCTTGGGTACTTATTACTTCGTTTTTATTTTATTGGGACAACAAACAGTTACCAAATATATTTTCGGCATTGACCCATAATCATCCCACTGTTGGGATACGGGTCTCCCCTCAATTGAAGGAATTTAGAGCATACTCCACCACGCTGCTGCCAGTATTTTCAAGCTGCCCAAAGGCCTCTGACTTGGCTTAACGACTATCATCTAATGACAACAGCTCCGAAACACGGAGGAGCTCAAGATAAATAAACCCATCCAAAGACAGGCTTCGACTCTTTGCCGTCGACGTTGACTTAAATGATCGATTAGACTGACACGCGCACGACGCCATCGAACTCCACCAAAATATATTTTTCATATACATTTAAAGCCTTACCACATCTATGATACTTTTATAATAAAGTAACCCACAACATTGACGACAGATTATTAAAAAATAATAAGTCAATAAAATTTACCAATAAGGCAACAAAATTATACTAGTGGTCGCCGACTGGTCGAAATTCAACCAAAGGGTATATTGTGTGTGTATGTGTTAAATACATGGTAGTGTGTGGAATGTTTTTTTCATTGATTTAATGTGTTTTTTATGCATAATTTAAAAAAAATATTAGCATTCTGCACTCCTTCTCTATTATAAACTATAAGTGTGCGAAATTTCATACTCCTTCGTCCACGCAATATTCGTAATAAAAAAAAATATTAAAAAAAAATAAAAAACCCGACCGCGGAATACGTTACAACAACAACTAAAAAGCACAAAACAAGCATTAAGACACTTCATTCCCCAAATTTGAGCGTAAACAAAAGTATATATGTACAATAACGTCGTTATTGAAGTTCTTAAAAATTATTATCTAGTGTCAGCTTTAAATTAAATTACATATATATGCAGGCAGAACCCACTAAATTCTCATTGAATTCATAAACACTCATTTTTGGCTTCGCCGCAGTCGGGTAAAAAGTGGTACAAAGTTATTGCTTCACGTATTATTAAATTATATTATGGGTTAATATAATGGTAATGGGTGTTGTCGAAAGAGTATGTCATATGTAGGACGACGCAATATTATGGAATGTCCTCATTGGATTTCAATTGGGTCAAGTCGTATCCGCTGGTAATGTATCTAATAGCCATCATTGTGTCTAATTGTAAACAGGCAAGTACGGCCCCGGAAGGCCTATTAAAGAACCTGCAATTAGTGCTCCTAAACGGCATAGTCTTTCTTTCCCAAAAGCGTAGAAGAATACAAAATATATACGAATAAAGACTTAGTGAAAATTTGCGTCAATTTGGCTTTTTCTTTGACATGGTGGTTTTTTTTTGTTAGCTCGTCTTGATCTTGATCTTCAAAGGTACAAGAGGATAACGGTGTGGTGTCATCTTATTGAGTTTTTGATAGAGGGCAGTATGAATTTTGATTTTGAGATTTATATATAAGTGCGTCCGTGCTTCGGAGAGCACTTTAAGTCGTCGGTCCTGGCTGTTGTCATTAGATGGCAGTCGTTAACCCAAGTCAGTGGCCTTAAGGCAGCTTGATAACTCTGGCCTCCGCCAACCCGCAGTTAATCAGCGTGGTGGAGTATGCTCTCTTCGATTGAGGGGAGACACGTATCCCAGCAGTGGGATGAATAATGGTTGACGACGATTTAAGTGGTTGCGTCGATGATATACATTATGTGCGTACGTTTGTCCCAAAGTCGTGGTACACAGTCAGCAACGTGTGCTCATCTTGTGTAGATCAAGGTTAATAGATATGACAGTACGGCGGTTCTGCTTATAAGAACTATTCTTCTGGTCCCACAGATTTTTTTTTATACTACGTCGGGTGGAAGTCAAGCATACGGCCACATAACGCTTGTAACATAAAATATTGCTCGCGCGCCGCCACCCCCGTTGCCAACGCAGCATCTACTTCCTTTCTTTCTGGTGACCTCACTCACTCGCAGGAACACAACAACCCTCAAGGGAATTGTTATTTGGCTGCGGTATAAACAGATATATATACATATAAACAGATATATATGCGATATAAACAGATTGGCCGTACTGGCCATTATTAAGGACCACGTCGGTTTCACGGTGGGTGGTATTAGCATTTGAAGCACTACGGCCGGCGCAAAGACCGATGGATCCTTTAAACTCAAAAAGAAGCAATGCAATAGTCGAGGTGTAAAAGAGTATAAATAATGTGAATACTCACTTGTGGGAAATTACCAGCCTTGGCCGCGGAGAAGACAGGGACTCTGGTGCAGCGACCCGTGCCGCAAACGACGGGCGTGTGGGAGTCCTTGGGGTCGGCGCCAGTGAGCGAGCAGTACAGTTGGTTGGCTCGCATCGCATTGATTGCATTCACTCCGAGTACGCGGCGCTTGTCGTAAACTCCAGCCATTTTCAATGTCTATATCAAAGATTTGATTGATTCTTTCATGTTTATTGGCAAATGATTGAAAATCATTTCCGTCAACCGGAAAATCTAAAACTAGTGCAAAGTTTCTACATCGAAAAAATAAAAAATTGTATATTTAAATCCATTACATAACTTACTTTGAAGGAGGAAACCAAACACTTAGCTGATTGATTTCTTGACTAACTAAAAATTAAACTACTTACTACTAACTTGGTCAGTAGGTCAACCAACAAAGATGCTAAAGTATAGTTCGGAGTTCTGATTACTCACAAAAGGTAAGCAATGACAGCTTAGGATTCTAGTGCTGGGAGAAATACCTACAATCAAATATATTACTTATATTACAGATACTGTTACATCACTGTTTCAACTCACATAAATGCATAAGGCAAAGTTGCAATCGACGGGCGGTGTTTGAATGGCGATGATAGCTTGGGGGCAGAACTGCGCGCAGGCGAGCGTGGAGGTTCGCACGAACTGCATGTTCTGGAAGAATAGCTCGCAGTCTCTCATGTTGCAGCACGGCGGGAGCTCGTAGTAGCCGCCGCAGATTAACACAACATCAGCATCCTATTCATATTTTAAGTTATCATAAAGCCTTATTCTCAAGTGCTTCCTGACATGCGTGCATGAGCGCGGAGGAGAGAGAAGAAAAGAGAGGAGGAGGAGGAGAGCATATGGGAGAAAGCGAAGGAGTAGTATAGTAGGAGTGTATGTAGCTTCCGCAGAAGGGGGAGACATCTATAATAAGGTGTAGTGAAACACGCTCGGGTTGGTTAACACTGATTTTATTAATCTCCTCTTACCGTCACAAAGTATATATGCACTGCATACCGCACAATATAGTACATCTCTTCTCTTATATAACAAAAAGTAGTTTTACAAAATAAAGTAATTACAAAATAAAGTTTTAGTAAATAGAAATTTTTAAATAGCAAAAAGAAAAAAAGAAAAAACCTTCCTTAGTTTAAATACGTAAACAAAAGGAACATGCAACAGCATCAAAAGTAAATTATTAATTTATAACACACAGTTAAATTTAAATCTAATATTTCTTAATTGTAATCGGGCGTACCAAAAAGTAAGTTTGACAGCATTCGTGCAGCTCGTTCCCTAGACCTTTCTATAGGGATCTTTGGGGAGGGAGGCGACGGCGACGGTGTCGGTTCGCCTGTGGCACTACTTGCATTCAGGCTACTATCCGGACTCGATTCACCACTATGTCGCGATGTGTCCTTCGATGACGACGTTAACAACCGCTCGTTAACTGGGGAATCTGTTTTATTTTTACGACGACGACGAATACATGCACCTGATTGTTTAAAACCGCCATAGGCTTGTGGAATGCGCAATTTTCCATAGAAGAAGCCTGCCGATGGTTCTGGCGGTACCACGGTATGATTATTAGATGTCGTACGCACCACGAGTTGACTACGCGTACGACGTAATTGATTTCCGTATTCGTCCTCGACTATAAACGAATGCGGTTCCCGTGCACTTGCTACGATAGTGACGGGTTTTCTACGACCGTCGTCGCCTAGTAACGTCGCCTTATCACCTACCGATGCCGGACCTAGTGGCCGCGCAGATCTATCATATATTTTTTTCTCGTAACTCCGTTTAGCCATCAGAGCCTGATAATTACGTTTGTTATCAACCGGTTGGTTCAATAATTTGTCAGAAATGGGTAATCGAGTTTTGAGCCGTCTGTTAGCATTTGAGCCGGGGAGTCCAAGCCGTTTCGCGGTGTAGATCTAAAATTTAATAAGCTCAGATTGAAATCGTGACCTGAATCTATACATTTTTTTAATAGATTTTTTATTGGTGAACGGTCTTCTCGCTCTTACCATTCGATTGAGGATAGCGGGGCGATGATGTAATATGGTGTATTTCCCATTCGCGCATAAATATCTTAAATTCCATCGAACTAAAGGCGGGACCGTTATCTGTTATCAGCACGGCCGGTATCCCGTGCCGCGCGTATTGTGATTTCATAAAATTAATAACTTGTTTGCTACCTATGCCAGTTAGCTCCCCGACCTCAACGTAATTAGAAAAATAGTCTACAAGGATTATATATCTTTTCTTTTTATACTCAAATATATCAGAACCCAGTTTATGCCAGGGTAAGGAGGGCACATGGTGCTGCATGAGTGGCTGGCGGCGCGGTCGCGGGGCGTGTAGTGCGCACGCCTCACAGCCGCGCACCGCACGTTCAACGTCATCACTCAATCCCGGCCAAAACATAACCTCGCGTGCACGCCGCTTACACCTCTCTATGCCTAAATGGCCTTCGTGTACTCTCTTTAACATATCCTCCCGTACTCCACGCGGAATGAAAACACAATCTCCTTTAAAAATCATACCATCTATATATTGAAGCTGTTCATGATACGGCCAAAATACGCGGATGCTGTCATTTACGTCGCGTCTGTTTTTTGGCCAACCGACCTGTATATACTGTATCAATTTCTTACATTCCCCATCAACCATAGTCTCTTTTCTAATTAACTCTCTTTTGACCTCACTGAAGGGCACATGCTCTAACAAAAAACAAGTCTGCACATCAACTTCATCTGACACACGCTCATGCATCGATTCATTTAAGGGAGCCCGCGACAATGTATCTGCAATGTACATGTACTTTCCTGGAACGTACTTCACCTTAATATCAAATCCCTGCACTCTCATCATCATACGCTGTAGGCGAGCTGGCACTGCAGACAATGGCTTATTAAATAGAGCCTCGAGCGGTTTATGATCGCTATGCACTATGACATCAGATCTGCCATAAATGTATTGCCTAAATCGCTCCGCAGCAAAAACTATAGCAAGCATCTCCTTCTCTATCTGAGCATACCTGGTTTGTGTATCAGTGAGAGTGAGAGATGCAAACTCCACTGGCCGATCATTTTGCAAGAGCACAGCTCCTAGGGCTACGCTACTGGCATCTACAGAAAGCACTACCGGAGCTTCCGGTGAATAAATCGCTAACACAGGTGAACTTGCTACTTTACGTTTTAGCGCCTCGACTGCTTTAGAATGATGTGTGTCCCATAACCACCCGACATCTTTCTTTAGAAGCGACCTAAGTACATTGATGTATTCGGAGCAATTTTGAATAAATTTTGATAAATAATTGATCATTCCTAAGAACCTTTCTAAGGACTTCCTATCGGTTGGATCGGGCATATCTAAAATAGCCTTAATTTTATTATCGTCAGCTCTCATGCCATTCGCGTCAAATTTGTGACCTAAATATGTTATTTCCGACACACCGAACTTACATTTGTCGCGATTGAACTTGATTCCTATCTTTTGTGCTCGTTGTAATAGACACTGTAACCTTTTGTCATGCTCTTCTTTCGATCGCCCCCATACAACGATGTCATCGATGAAGGACTCTACGCCATCCAAGTCTTCTAATAGCTGTCTAAGTTTACCGTGAAAGACTTCCCCAGAGCAACAGAGACCGTATGGTAATCGCAAAAATTGGTACCTACCGAACGGTGTACTAAAGGTACACAGGTCGGCGCTAGCATCATCGAGGGTTATCATCCAGTACCCACAGCGAGCATCGAGCACACTGAACACGCTGGCGTCACGCAGCAGCCTCACCGCCAGCTCCGTCACGGTGGGCAGTGTGAAATGCGCGCGCCGCACCGCTCGGTTCAAAGGTCTAGGATCCAAACATACTCGAATGCTACCATCCTTTTTAGCTACTAGCACGATCGCATTAACCCAATCAGTGGGGTGCGAGACCTTTCTTACAACGCCGAGCCCTTCCATTCTTTTTAACTCCAATAATAATTTATTTTTAAGACCTAACGGAATTTTTCTAGTGGGACATATCACCGGTTGCACATTTTTATCAACTTTAATACTATATTGGCCCGGTAACTTTCCCAATCCTTCAAATAAATTAGAGTATTTATCAAGATTAATTATATCTATGTGGTTTATTAATTCCATAGCCATACAACCTTTTAATCCTAATACGTTTTGACAGTTCAAATCGGCGACCACAAATGGTAAGACATAATTTTTATTATTATAGACAATAGTAATATCTTCAATGCCAATAATAGGGAGCTGGTTTCCCGTGAAGGAATGGACTCGTTTCGTAAATGGTCTAAGGCGATCGATAGACAACCCTAAATTTAAAAACTCATTTTTTGAAATCACATTTAACATTGAACCTGTATCTATTTTAATCATTATACGTCGGCCGTTACAAAAAATAGTTTCTAACCATTCAATAGATGACTTACTCAGTTTTTTGTCCTCGGTTATAGTGTCCACATAAAACATTTCTTCATTGTCACTTTTGATAGAATCTACACTTAAATTTAACACTTCACGCATCACTTTATTACGCTCGCACACTCGTGAAAAATGACCTTTTTTTATCACAAACTAGCGACCCGCCCCGGCTTCGCACGGGTGCAATGCTGATACTAAATGTACTACAGAAGGTCTTTGCGCTTTGTCCTATCCAGTCCTTCCCCAGTTATAAGCACACGCCGCCGGCTCCGCGGCCGGTACCGCCACAGCCGTTATGTCCCTGCATTTTAAATGTGTAATATCTTCTAAACTATTCATTTAAATTACATGCTGTGAAGGGCCATATTGATCTATATTAAATGCGCAATGTATTTAAGGTACTTAATTGGATAAGGATTAATTCTGTATTGCTTAAAATCGCTTCGTAAATAAGGCATTATTTCTTGTAAAAAGCAAAGGCATTATTTCTTGTAAAAATAACGGTTATTGTGTGTTACCACTAAGAGATAGACATATACCATCGCGAACTTTTTTGTAGACCATTTTAAGGTGAACAATACTGTACTACATTATTTTGATCTATCTCGTTGGGTTCAGCCAGCGTTTGCAATGAAAGAGCAAAAAAATGTGTTTATTTACGACATCACATTAGAAACCTCTAAATTATCAGTGTTTTTCTACTATGTTATGCATATATTATACATATAAACTTTCCAGTTGAATCACTCTATCTATTAAAAAAAACCGCATCATAATCCGTTGCGTAGTTTCAAAGATTTAAGCATACATGGGGACATAGGGACAGAGAAAGCGACTTTGTTTTATACTATGTAGTGACAAAACACAACGCCTCGCGCGCCGGGCACCGCTCGCTGCCGCCGCAGCGCGTGCTCCCGCAACGGCCGCACGCAGCCGGGCGCACGCCCCCGGGGGTACACCAGGTGCTCGCCGCGCTGCCGCCGCGCCGCCCGCGCGCCCACGCCGAGCGCTGCCGCGAGCGCGCTCCGCCGCGTGAACTGTTGCTGGCTACTTCCGCCGACACTGCATTCACTTGTGTTTCCTCTGAACCGGCTTCAATACATAAGCCTTCTTCTTTTGATATTTCTGCCGCTTGACAGATTTGGATCGCCTTCGGTAATGTTAGCTCGTCAGTACGCAGTAACCACGCAGTAACCGATCCCTGACTGTATTATTTACGATTCCACATACGATCTTATCTCGCAGTAAACTTTCTTGCAAATGACCGAATTCGCACTGCTGACTCAATAGACGTAAACTAGTGACATATTCGTCTATCGTCTCACGTTCGTCTTGATTACGTGTGAAAAACTTGAAACGCCTCACTGTAATATTTGGTTTAGTACCAAAATGGTTCTCAAACTTCTGCAGAATACAAGCGATGTCGTCCTCACTTTCATTCTTCTCAAATGTAAAAGTGGTATAAACTTCGTATCCCGCCGGCCCTATGAGGTTAACCAACAAGCTAGCCTGGACATCCTTAGGCTCTTTACTCACACCAGATGCCTTTAAAAACACTTCAAATAGCTTACGCCATTTACGCCATGATTCTGAACGCGTGGCCGGACCGCCTTCGAGTGCCAATTCTGCTGGAGGACGCGCGTGTTCCATATTATTACTTATTGCAGTTGAAGATACCGGTTATAAGTACACACCTTAACACAATTTTATTGCAAATTAATGTTAAATCAATATTAAATTGACCCACCGCTGCCACCATGTAGTGAAACACGCTCGGGTTGGTTAACACTGATTTTATTAATCTCCTCTTACCGTCACAAAGTATATATGCACTGCATACCGCACAATATAGTACATAAGGGACAAATGACATATAGTTAAATAAATTTGTAGGGAGTCAAGAATTGCCCGTGGCACGAAAGAGCCTCAGAGCAAATTGCCGTGCACATCTCCCACGATTCGGCTCCTATGACTGCGAGGTCGGTGGAGCCATGGGAGGTGAAAGGGTGCTTGGGCAAACTTTAGGTCCATTAAATGGGTTTCAATTATTTGTTACACATACGGTTACAAATTCGTATTTGTAGAACGAAGTTCTTATCGCAGGGTATAGGTAGGTACGTTTTAAATATCGCGACAGTTTTGTACCGACGACCTAGTGGTCAATACTATACATACAGCCATTGTTTATTTCCTATCTGATATTTAAATTTCATATTTATCATTATTTAATGTAATTGTTAATCATTATAAGTTTGTTAATGACTAGAAAGATTATTTCTCAACGGTGAACGTTAAACAACATAGAATTTCGTTTGACTGTACTTTTCCATTTCTTCATTATCTATATTTACTTACGACTCTTCTCCTGTTTTATACTCGTACCTTTAAACAAACAAAAAAAAATACCTCCTCCCGAACGATCTACCGGACGATTCAATCACAAATTAGGATAGCTTTTTTATATTACGCAGAATGGCAGACAAGCATATGGCCGGCCTCGCAATATGAAATAACGCTCGCGCGTTGCCATCCCTGCTACCAACTCAGCAACTCCTTCCTGGTGATCTCAACCCGCAGGAACACAATAATCCTCAAGCAAATTGTTATTTGTTCGCGATATCCTGTGAGGTAGACATCTCCAGTCAAGCAGATCGGTTACTAACTACCTACTCTGTTCAAACTCTGTTAAAATTATTTTGTTTATTTCAGGTCATTGCGGATTGTGAAAAAATTGTGAAAAATTACATAGAGCGCATCCCTTAGGAATGCCTTTCCCTGATATCCCTCGATCTCGGTGCTGGTGTCGATGTGCGCGATGTCGCTGGCAATGCCGAGCACCGTTCTCGTGGGGTCCTCGTCGTACAACGCCAAGGTCTTGATCACCTTCTGCTGCTTCAAGAAAAGTGCTGCGATACGACCCACGTCGCTACCGGCGCCTAATATTGTCACCTAAAATTTTAATAAGTTATTTTGGGCTATTGTGTGTTTTCTGAGCTATAATTTCTGTCTACTATGACAATGACTTATTTCATTCCCAACTAAATAAGCAATAGTTAGGCACCTAAGACTAAAATAAATAAAAGTGGGTGGATTGTGTTAATAAAGATATTAATATAACAAGTACAGGCGTAGCAGCTACGGTGATGGAGCATTTACAAAAACGTGTACGTTCATTAGGTGACCGTGTGTTGTGTTAGAATTTTCCACCAGCTATGCCAACTAGGGATCAGCGGCGGCCTTACCCATTGCGAGGCCCCGGGCGGCAGGTCTTTGCGAGGCCCTTTGTCCTTCGTGAAAAAGTATGTTTTTTTTTTTTTTTTTCTAAAAAGCATGATACTTTAAATATTACGATCTAGC
Organism: Hypsopygia costalis; assembly: GCA_937001555.2. Taxonomy (NCBI): domain Eukaryota; kingdom Metazoa; phylum Arthropoda; class Insecta; order Lepidoptera; family Pyralidae; genus Hypsopygia; species Hypsopygia costalis. The sequence continues at coordinate 19,565,466 of OW443338.2, read as the reverse complement.
TTACGGGCTAATAAGTAATTTAATTTAACATAAACTTCTAAATATTATAGTCTAAGAATAATGTCCATTGACTTTTCTTAGTGTCTATTAAGGTGAAACACTTTCTTGTTGTGTTTGTATTTAATGCACTATCAGAAATACATAACATAACAGAAAAAGTATGTGATGAGAAAGTAGGTCCGGTTGTTGGGTTTAGATATTTGTCATATTTGACGAGAAATGCTAAAGTTTCCAACGTTTCCAACGAACTGAATCGGTTTTCAGGTTCCAGTTGGAACTTTTCCGAAGCTTGAGTGATTTGAGGAAGAGTTTGAGGAAAAGACGTAAATTCGATTTCATCATACGGGCTCTTTCGAGTTTATAGCTGATATGTAGAGTGCCTCGTACAAGTCGGTGGTCGCTACCGGTACCAAACTGGTTAACCACCGAGACATCACAAAATCCGCCTTTTTCCGTTATGATGAAGTCGATCTCATTCCTACTCACTTTGTCGGGGCTTTGCCAGGTCCATTTCCTCTGAGGATTCTTTTAAAAAGAACAAGTTCATCAAAAAGAACCCCTCCATTTGGAGGAAATTTACTAGCATTTATTTGCCCCCTGTGGTTCCTCGATTCCAAACCAAACCATCCGACGACCGATTACCTATGGCCTTTGTAATATACATGGCCTCGACCTCTTCATGCTGGTGTGTCGTCGTTGATGCATATACCTGTACTACTTTCAAAAAGAGTATCTCTTCGTCAGTTTTAGCACAAGATACTACTGCTACCCTCGATGACACACTGGACATCTCCATTACGTTGTTGACGAGAGCTTTATTAACGTGGAACCCGACACCGCCCTGGGATAGCTGGTCTCCTTCCCGGTGGTAGAAGAAGTTGCCAGATTCGAGTATCACGGTATCCTCTCCCTCTTGTCCGATTACTGACAGATTGAGAATCAGGCATTTGACTGACCTCAACTCTACTTCCAGCTCTCCCACATCCTCGTCACGCCTCAGTGTCCGTGTATTAAACATTTAATAAAAGTGCCAATGGTCAGTTGTTGGCCAACCGGAGATGGTTCGCACCCGTCGCCCTGCCGGAACCAATACCGCCACCTTGGCACGGGATAGCAGGGCTGCCGGGTACTGGGGGTCACATATTTTGGTTTGTATACATTCAGAGTAATGTCCTTAAGTTGCCACGCTAGGCAGCGGGTTAGCGACCGTCGCCAGTGCCTTGTTCGCTTATCCGGAGGGTGCACCACGTACAGGTGAGGTTGGCTTTGGCTCCAAAGATGGTAATGAGCCACATATACCCTTTGTAACTGGTACTGCAAACAAATTAATTCCAAGGTGACAAGAGTTGACGAACGTAATGAAACACGGCGATAGAGCCTCAAAACGCCGTCTCACTCTTCCCAATTTTACTCCAAATCTTTTTCTGTGCAGGCAGTGCGCCTTTGGAACGCGTTACCATCTGAGATCAGGAATGCTCAATCGCTAGTTTCGTTTAAAAATCTCGTCAAACTCCACTATCTTTCTTTTAATGTTATTTAATTCTCATCAGTCATAATTTCAACCTCTACCTCATTAGTACTTTACTATGTTTGTATAATTTGTGTGTATATATCTGTATTTAAGTCTAAGTATATTTATATTTATGTATGTTTATATATATATATATATATATATGTATGTGTATATGTAGTATGTGTGAATATTTATTTATATAATTTAGCATGTATATAAGTATTTGTAATTTATTATTCATAGTAATGAATAGTATTATTATCTGAGCTGCACCACCTACCATTATTTCAGATTACTCTCTCCTCTACCCTAAGGTTGTCTGGAAGAGATCGCTCGACGATAAGACCGCCTTTGTACAAATACTTAATGTTTTTCTCTGTATATTTTTTTCTTTTCTTTTGGTGCAATAAAGTATATTTATAATAATAATAATAATAACCCGAGTCTCCAGAGAGTCGGTCAGGGCCTTCGTCTCCGGCGTGTCTTCATCGGTCGGAGTGTAAACACAAGAAGGCCCGCAGGACTCTCAGCTCTGGCTTGCCTTCATTGGCCGTCCAGAGAGGAGCCGCTAGAGCTACATGCTCCAGGGGTGGAAGTGTTAAAGGGCATCACGCCGCGAGTAACTTCGGAGAAAGCGCAGCACACCTCTCGACATCCCTGAGTCACTCACACCGGTGTTGCCCCCGGCCGTTTTCCTGGCATTTCGGGGGCCCATCTAGTGAGTGGCAAGCCACCGCCTGCCGCAAATAACTAGCAATAAAAGCAGTTATGGCAGGCGTCCGTCCCTCTTCTGTAATAGCCCGGTATTAAGTTAACCCAGATCTCATCTCAATAGCCCATTTATTTTCCATCACACTTCGCAATAGTCTCAATGCCTGCCGAGACCTGCTCATGGGTATGTCATTCCATTGACATATCCTGGAGCGGGTCACGGCGGGCGTACAACATTACATCAAACTTCTCAAAGGGGCCTCTACGCGTTGGATCCATATCCCCGCGCATGCCTATCAAATGACCGGGCTTGATCCGTGATTAAAGAGAGATACATATAATAATAATAATAATAATAATTTATTTGCGTAAATAAGGTACATACTGGGGGTTGTTCAATAAGTCATAACATAGTTTCTCTTATTCTACCCTTACCGGGCGTGCAAATTAACATAATGATTTAGATATTTACTGCCTGCAGGTTCTAAAGTGGTCACAGTAAAATTGCAATAATGTCATGTCTCGCTTATAGTAATAGCAACAAAAAAAAAATATGTTAAATTATGAAAATTGACAAAGTTTAAATTCAATGTCACAGTGAAATAAAATAAAAAAATTAAAAATCCATATCATACCATTACAACAATAAAATTATATAAAATTAATTAGATTTTACAATATATTATTATGTATGTAATGTCAACGCCTATTTTTGATGTCCAAATACTCCTGGATAGAATAGAAACATTTGTCCATTAACCAGAGGTGCAATTGTTTTTTAAAAGATCTCACGGTCAGTTGTTTGAACTGTTCCGGTAAATTATTGAATATTTTAATAGCCATACAATACGAATTATTTTTGTATAGTGTCAGCCGAATATTTGGCAATAGTAATATGTTTTCATGCCGTGTCGGCTTATTTTTGATGTCCCCTCTTGTAACAAAGTATTCGGGATGTTCTTTAACAAGGATGCATAATTGTTTAATATATAAACAAGGCAGCGGTAGTATATGCAATTTTTTAAAAAGAGGTAGGCATGGTTCTTGAAAATGGGCGTTGCATATAGCTCGTATACACTTTTTTTGGGCTTTAAAAGCTCTAGTTGAATCTACCGAGTTTCCCCATAATAAAAGTCCATATCCAAGTACTGAGGACACATAGCCATGATAGGCATTTAGAGCTGCTTCTATAGATGCGATATTTCTGAGCCGTCTTAGTGCATAAACGAATTTGTCAATTTTTGAACATACTTTATCTACGTGCGCCTTCCAGTTACAATGCTTATCCAGAGTAAATCCTAGAAAGTTAACTTTGTTCACTATATCAATTTTACTATTTTCATATCGAATGGATAATGTACATGATTTCGATTGAGTCGTTTCAAATTGTATTACTTTTGTTTTATTTATATTAATTTTAAGGTTGTTCTGATTTAACCAGTCAATTACATTCAGTAAAGTTCTGTTTATGTCCGCATTAAAGTCATCAGTTGTATTGTTTTTTATTACTATTGTTGTATCGTCTGCAAACATGAAACACCTATGTCTGGTAATATTGGGTAGATTATTTATATAAATCAAGAACAGCAATGGCCCAAGAACACTGCCCTGCGGTACCCCACAAGTGTTTGGTCTATATTTAGATCTATAAATATTTTTTTTTGTTCCAGTTATTTTGGATATTTCTGTACATTGTTTTCTATTAGATATGTAACTTTTTATCCAGTTATAAGCATTTCCTCTGATACCATTTTTCTCTAATTTGGATAAAAGTTTACTATGTGAGACAAAATCAAAAGCTTTGCTCATATCCAGAAGGAGTGCAATTAACGGTATTTTATCATTCATACTATCTATCACAAAATTAATTAAATTAAAACACGCCAAGGTAGTGGACTTCCCTTCTTGGAAACCAAATTGTTCGTCTTTTAATAGTCCATGTTTAATAATAAATTTGTATATACGTTTATACATAACCTTCTCAATTACTTTGGATATTACCGGGATAAGAGTAACCGGTCTGTAATTGTTCATATCAGTTTTGGAATCCTTTTTGTGTAGAGGTTTTACAATTGAAAATTCGAGAGCCTCTGGGAAGTGTCCTTCTTCCATACTTAGGTTTATAATATATGCCAAGGGTTTACATATAAATTTGGCACATAACTTTAAAGCATGGGTGCTGATGTTATCGTAACCTACCGCTTTGCTATTTTTAAGTGACATAATAATGGTGTAGACTTCTGTTTCGTTAGTAGGTTGCAAAAAAATTGTATTGGGATTATTAACTACATCATTTGCGAACCTGTTACTATAATTGTTGGCGTTCTCAATATCACTTGAAGAGTTTGTCAATTCAATAAAATAGTCATTAAAAAGTTCGCTTATGATTTTAGGCTCTGTATATTCTATGTCATCTTTTATTATATTGTCAATACTATCTGATTTATTATTTGGATTGATATTGTCATTTATGACTTGCCATGTACCTTTACATTTATTTTTTGCGTTCTCTATAATTTTTTTATTCTGCAACTTCCGTGACTTGTATATACATTGTTTTAATATTTTAGTGTATGTTAGATATTTGTTTTTCATATAATTTTTATTAGCTTTAGTTTTTAAATATTGCATGTACATTTTTCTTTTATTTTTACAAGCTCTTTTCAAGCCTTTACTTAACCATTTTTGATATTTGAACTTATTTGATACTTTAGTGGTTATTTTGGGAAAGCATAGGTCGTGGAACAATTTAAATAACTCATGAAATTCATCAAATGCATCATTTGTATTATTGTTATTATAAACTTGGGAGAAAGTTTATAATAACAATAATAAATAGTTGGCGGTGGCCACTTTGACTCGCAGGTCATAGATTCGATCCCTGCACAGGACAAACATTTGTGTGTGTGAGCATGTCTGTTTGTCTTGTTCTGGGTGTTTTCTATGTGTTGTGTGTGTGTATTTACAAAAAAAAAAATCTATAAATAATGTATTTAAATATAATATTGGTTATCCGGTGCCTATAGTATAGGCTTTGCTTGGTTCGGGACTGATGGCCATGTGTAGTTTGTCTAGAAATATTAAATAATGTGCAATACGTGTATAATGGTAAAGTTTTGTAATGTTTTTGAATTTTGTATCTGTCGCTGCGCGATATGCGAGCCTGCAATGTTATTTGTAGTGGAACACAAGTGCTGTAATGTTCCAACATGTGTGTTTTTCCGAGATACTGTAAGAATCATAGTGATCTAGTAAAATAAAAGTGTGGTTATGTTTCGGGATGTTGACAACTCACATACCTTTGTCTCTGTATGATGTGCGTGCACTGTGACGTGTTGGGCACTGGATTATGCGGTGATGCACTGTTGTTCTTCTGGATATTGTAGGAGTAGGAATCCCAGCCTATATTGTGACATGGTGTGGATTCTGGTAGCGTGGTACTGTGGTGCGTTTTCATTAACTTTTCACTATCACTATACACACGAGCCGCATAGCTATATTGTATAAATATTGTATTGTGATATTTGTGCCACATCACTTCCCTAGCATGTAAATAAAAGTTAACCGGTAGACGGAATTGACAGATAGTTATTACGCATGGAAAACGATTTCGACAGCGATGACATATTGGCTTTGTTCGATTGGTCATGTTGGTACACAGTGTCGCACAGTGTTGCCAGTATTGGCATCGATTTTGTTACGATTTTGTTACGATGTTAGAGTTATTAAGATATTATTATGTATACTGTCTATTTATTGTTGTGAACTAATATTATTTCATGTTGTTTAGGTTGAATTTGTATCGGCATCGGTGTTGTCACTTTTGGCCTGCACTGAAAAGCAGGGCTGAGATCACTCTGTGAACTCAGCAATGATCCCTGAGGGTGGGCCAAAATTTCAACGTCACTTCATATAATTATGTCTTGTTGTATTTGTGTACAATTTTAAGTGTGAAGTTGGAATAAAAATATTTCTATTCTATTCTAAAGTTAGAGAGGATATGCACTTAATAAACTTTTGTGAATTTTCTAGGCTATAGTCCGTTTTTTCGAAGATATATACTTTTGGTACCGATTTCAATTTGAAAGAGATTGTCTGGGCGGTTTCATGATCAGATAACCCTAGCAAATGAGTTTTAGCTTCTACTTTATGCATGTTGCTTGCAATTTGGTCAAGGCAAGCTTTTTTGCGTGTAGGAGTGGTAATATGAGGTTTTAAATTATAATTATTGAGAATACTGATAAGCTCTTTAGAAATATTGTTATCTTTTAAAATGTCAATATTCCAGTCTCCACATAGTATTAATTTGTATCTATTTTTCTTTTTTTGTAAATTATGCAATAATGATTGAACTTTGAAAAAAAAATAAATTAATGTCTGTATGAAAAAAGCGCGGGAAACGTCGATCGAGGCGGGAGTTTCTCTTGATACAAATTTTATTAAAATTTTTAACTTGTATAAAAGATCGGTTTGTAGTTATAGTTCTGTATAAAATACTTTATTTTAGTTAGTTTATTGTAATTTGTGTATATTGTAGCAGTATTTGGTGAGTTTTTTATATTTTTTTATTGTATGGGTATGTAAATAGCTGAAATGAATGATCCTCCGGATAAGGAGCCCCCTCCGGGGGGCACAGACCTATCGGTTGGATACAATGTGACAATTTCTAACCAATTTTCACAACTTCCTAAGGAAAATGAATCTGGTATGGACACTGATGGGTCTATACGGAGTGATCGAAAGAGAGCACGAGTTCCACGCGCACATAAGATTTGTAAACATTGTAATAAAAGAAGGAGAAAGCATGACCCAACGCGCGAATTTAAAGATTCCGACTGTGCTTGCCACGATCATGATTACCCTAGCCTACCTTCCAATGACTCTGAATTAATTTTTAAACCACCTGCATCTCTTCAACAAGATAAACAGATAGAATTAACAAATGTACATATAAAATCTAACCATAATCTTTCAGACGTCTCACAAATTAATAATACTTTTAGCCAACAATTGATTAATACAGGTTCTAGTAATAGCACTAATACCCAACCACAAACATTCAGGCAGACTGGGAGATCTTTCTATGAACCCTATGATATAGAGCCATTTGTGGTACATGTTCAAAAAGTCCCATCAAATACTGACATCCCCTCACTGCATCCGGTACAATTTGGCCATTTTGTAAAAAAAAATAATTTCAAAAATATAGTAAATGGCAGTATGAAACGTATTGCCAGAAATAGACTGGCAATGGCATTTTCTAACTACAAGGATGCGAACGAATTTATAACTAACCCTTGCTTGATTAATAATAACTTTAAAGCATTTATTCCTACATTCAGCGTGACAAGAATGGGTCTTACACGTGGTGTCCCTTCCGAATGGACACCGGAGGAGATCATAGAAAATATTAGTGTGCCTATTGGTTGTGGGAAAATTATTAACGTGAGAAGGCTAAATTATAAAGTACGCAACAGTCAGCCACCCGAATGGAAGCCATCCCAGACAGTTGTGTTGACCTTTGATGGTCAAGTTCTACCTAAACGCATATTCCTGTGTTATAACGCCCTACCAGTTGAATTATACTCGTATCCCACCATTCAATGCTACAACTGCTGCCGTTTTGGCCATACCCAAACTAAATGTAATTCTCTCCCTCGTTGTTACAAATGTGGTCAGGGTCATGCTGGAGGTACATGTACTATTGATGAAGAATCTGTAATCTGCTGTCTGTGCTCTGGATATCACCTTGCTATAAGTAAAAAGTGCCCAGAATTTGAAAGGCAAACTAAAATAAAATCTTATATGGCCCAAAACTGTGTTTCCTATGCAGAAGCAAATAAAGTACTTGAACCAGTTATCAAATCATATGCTGACACTATAAGAAAAGCTTCCACTCAGTCTTATGATGCTTCACTTTCACCTATACCTCCAACTTCAGCTATACCTCCTAGTAAACTTTCCTCACACTCTAGGTCATACAAAAAGACAGTCTTTGCTAAACCTTCTGTTCCCTCGAAAACAAATAATTATGGCTATAATAAAATTGAACACAATCGACTTATTGCATCTTATGATGCTCCAGAGTCTGCTAATGGTGTTGTACTAAATCGCAATGCAAATAATAATGATACTATGTTCTCCATTTCAGACATTATTCAACTTTTAACAGAAATAAATTCCCTCTTTATAAGTAGTACCGAACAACGATGCCCTCTTATCGACTCTTTGACGCATTTGAAATCCGCTTATGGATCACAGCCACGACCAAATAATTCAGTGGAATTGCAGAAGCGCAATCTGCAATAAAAATGATCTAATACACCTCCATAATAAAATAAAACCTTTTGTTTCCACTCTATCCGAGACATGGCTTAAGCCGGAATCTCAATTCAATTCAATTCTTCTTTATGGCGATCGTGATGTTCTCGCCAATGACAATGCTATTTATCTTTAGCATAGATAACTGAGTACGTGACTATGCTTAGTAGGTGACTCTGCTCAGAACTGGCGTTGTGAGTGTATTTATACATTAAATTACTAATTTGAATAAAATACTCCAATCTGTTGACACACCTAAAACAAAGACAGACACAACATATATGACAGCACATAATGTTAGTTAATTATAGTTTTGACAAACAACTTAAAGTCTAATGTTATTTGTGTTAATATAATTGGACAAAATATACACAAAAGGGGAGGAGTTCACAAATGTCAGAAGGGATCTAAAATCGATAGGCCGGGGAATAGAAGGAGGGAGGAGATTATACAAGGATGAGGAATTTTTGGGACAATTAAAAAAGATATGATCAGGGGATGCCTCGTCCAGACCACACTCGCACAGTGAGCTATCCCTCACCCTAATTTTTGCTAGGAAAACGTTCGTACAGGCGTGTCCTATTCTTAAGCGACAGATAACTGACGTTGCCCGTTTATTGATGTCGCGATATTTAAAAAACCAAGGCTTAGGTGGAACGTATTCTTGGATAGACGCATAGTATTTGCCCTTCACGGTCTTGGATATGTGCCACGTCCTGTTCCAACTATCAGTCAACTTTTCTTGGGCGAGCGGGAGTAGGTCGTACGAATATGACATACACCTAGGAGACAAACTGCCACTTTGAACGGCCTCCCTAGCACAACTATCAACCGTTTCGTTTCCAGGGATACCGCTATGACCTGGAATCCACACAAGAATTATCTCTAAACCCTTCAGGCGGCATATATATAATGCTTGTTTTATAGATAGAATGACGGGGGCCTTTGATTTGCTACGAAACTGATTAGCGGCAATCGCGGCTAAGCAGCTTTTAGAATCTGTAAAGATAATAGTTTTTGAGATGTTGTGTGCCTCAATATATAATACAGCCTCCAAAATTGCAGTGGCCTCACCAGTAAAAACAGAACAAACAGCCGGGCATTTAAAATTTAGGATTATTTTGTATACCGGGATCCAAACTGCTGCTCCCACATAACATTGGTTAGAAATTTTTGAGGCGTCGGTATACATGATTAAAAAATCACTCCAATGCTCATCAATAAAAGCTTTTAATTTTACTGCAGCCGATGTACACTGCTTCTCTATTCCAATATCAAGGATTATGTTAGGGCGGTGAATAATGGCTTCATACGAAGTATTGAAAAGAGGGTTGAGCCTGCTTTGGAATATTGGACCAGGGAGACGTAGGTAGGAAAGGAAACTATTAAATAGGCACGGCGACTCTTTGTGAGCCCAATATCCACCCAAGGAGATATATTCTGAAAGCTCATGCAATTTGGCTATCAGTGGGTGTCCAGACAGCTGGAAAACTTTATGCAGAAACCTATCTGACAGGTATTGCCGCCGCAATTGGAGAGGAGATTCTACACATTCCACCTGCAAGGCATTAATAGGGGATGACTTCATTGCTCCAATAATGATCCGGAGGCACTTGGACTGGATCTTGTCCAGAGTTTTTAGCGCCGCCTTGTTACATGGTTCAAGAAGGAAAGATCCATAGTCCAAGTGACTGCGGACCAGGGCGTTATAAATTAATTTCTGTGTATAGGGATGAGAACCCCACCAAACTCCAGAAAGTGAACGAAGGATGTTAAGATTCTTTTCAGATTTTTTAAGGATGTAATTAATGTGGTGGGTGCCTGTTAATTTAGTGTCAAGAAATACACCTAGAAATTTGACTGTATCTTTTACCGGAAAGATTTGCCCTTCATAGCTGATCGAAATATCGGGTATAACTCTTTGCCTTGTGAAAATAACGACATTACTTTTGGGGATTGATATTGAAAGTCCGTGTTCAGATAGGTACTCTTGCAGGTAAGAAATAGCTGAATTCATCCTTGAAGAGGATTCTGCAATACTGTCTGTAGATATGTATAAAGCCAGATCATCGGCGTATTGAAGGATGCTACAGAAAGAGTTGACAGATAATTCTAAGTCATATGTATAAACACTAAATAGGAGGGGGCTTAGCACTGACCCTTGTGGAAGACCTTTCCATACTTGTCTGGGGGGGGCAGAGTAATTTTGAAAATTAATTGAAACAGACCTGGCCGAAAGATAATTAGAGATATAGTTCACTAACCTCACAGGGATACTCAGCTGGAGCAGTTTCTGCCTGAGCACCGGAAGTAGAACATTGTCGTACGCGGACGACACATCGAGAAAAACGCCCAACAAGTGGTTACGTTTGGAAAAGGCCAACCTTATATCAGTTACTAAGATACTTAGGCTATCCATGGTGCTAAACCCTTTACGAAATCCAAACTGGCTCTTGGGTAGGATTTCCTTGCTTTCTAATAGCCACTCGAGGCGGTTCTTAATTAAGTGCTCGAGGATCTTAGCCATGGTACAGGACAGTGCGATAGGACGGTAACCTAAGGGGTCAGAACTTGCCTTACCTGGTTTTAGGATAGGGATGACTACTTGGGATCTCCATTCGTCAGGCGGAATGCCTGAAAGGAAGAATTGGTTGATGATATCAAGGAATACTTTTTTTGTGGCAGAGCCGCTATTAATTATAAATGAGTAGGGGATACCATCCACTCCGGGAGAAGTATCTCTTAAACCATCAAGGGCAGCATCGAATTCCTCACGGGAGAAGGGTGCATCGAACGGATCTGAGGAAGGTGAAGGGTTATGAAAGCTGGCTGCCTCCTCAAAGGATGGAGCTGTAGGAGGGGCCAATCTTCGAGCAAATTCTTCAATCCATTCTGTATAATCATTGGAACTGATATTGAGTTCATTGGATGTAGAGCAACGGTATTTTTTAACATTACTCCAAACCATAGATGGTTTTGAGCTTGGTGATAACGATTCGCAAAAATTATGCCACCCCATTTTCTTTTTTCCCGCAAGCATTTTTGTGGTTTCAGCTGCTGTCTTCTGGTAATTAAGATAATTGCCTAGGGACATGTTCCTTGAATATTCTCGTTCTGCTATTTTTCTATTTTTAATTACAGAGTAACACTCTTGATCCCACCATGGCGGAGGTGACGGTTTCTTTTTTGGTGGTTTTTTGAGTGGTATACATTTATCAGCGGCCAAAAGAAGGTTATTTTTAAAATTTAAGAAGACCGAATGGACATTGTTTTTGTTTACTGGTGGAAGTAGAGAAATCAGTTCGTCTGTTTTAGCAGCAAACTTGGGCCAGTCTGCTCTAACTGTGCTGAATTTTAATCGCGGATTAAATGATGTCTTAGGTATATTTTCAGGTGAGAGAACAGATATAAGTATAGGGTGATGGTCACTACCATATGAGCTGGGTAAGACTTTCCAGGAGAGTAGTGATGACAGGTCAGGAGAGGAAAGGGAAAGGTCTACGGCACTTTTGGAATTTTGGGAAGGGAGAACTCGGCGGGTAGGGGAGCCATCATTGAGGATGCATAAATTTAATTCATCAACTAAATCCAGAAAAATGGGTGATAAGGGATCACAATTATGGCATCCCCAAGACGTATGGTGTATATTAAAATCTCCAAGGATGACTATAGGAGGAGGCAGGGAAGAAATGATGGATGATAGTTCATTGAGGACAGAGTGATTAGGATTAGGTATGTAGACTGAAAGGAATGAAATGTTAAGGGTGCGGATAGCAACAACATTGAGGTCATCTGAATGTGCATGAAGAGGAATTTGGGAAAAAATGACAGACTTAGAGACAAGAATAGAAGCACCAGCATGTCCATCATTCCTGTCATCCCTGAGACAGGAATAGCCAGAAACCCTAAAGTGGGAATCAGGCTTAAGCCACATCTCCTGGATGGCAAGAACGATGGGGTTGAATTTATGAATAAGGTAAGATAAATCAGTTTTCTTGTGTTTAATGCTCCGACAATTCCACTGCAGAATTGTGTGCATTGTTTACAGATATTGAAATCAGCTCAGTAAGTTTTTGACTAACACTATAAGGTAATTGGGCATCACTGAAACGGGCAAGGAGATTTGTAAGAGTGGACAATAAAAGTTCTAGAAGGTTATCGTTGGACGATTCATTGAGAGCGCACCCATTAGGGCGATCCAACACCGGTGTCTCTATGATTGCAGCATGGGCTAGTCTGTCATATCCATGACCAGATGCTGGGGATGCAGGGCGGCGTGGGATGGTGACAGTTTTTCTGTATGAAGATGTTTGCGGAGAGTACATCTGTGTCATATTAGTAAAGTTTGAGTGCTGGGGTGGGGTATGGAGCATCCGGGAAGGGGGAGGATTGGGGGATAATCTGGCTGTATCGGCAAATGACCGTCTCGACTGAGGGAATCTGGCAGAAGCCTCCAGGTATGAGATATTGTCTTGGGACATGGTAAGTTTGATAGATTTTTGACGGGAGAATTCGGGACAGGAAGAATCTTTGGCAGTGTGACTGCCTGAGCAGAAAAGACAGGTAGGAGATTGTTTAGTACAAGCGACTCCTTCATGATTTTGTGCGCAGACAAAACACCTTGGGCTAGATCTGCACTGTGAGGTTACATGTCCATATCTGCAGCATTTATGGCATTGAATGATTGGTAGGATGTATGTCTCAACTGGCATGGAGGTATAAAAACAGTAGATGTTAGGGGGTAGTTTCTGACCTCTAAAGGTTAGAACAACGGTTTGTGTAGGGATCCAGGTCACACTGCCTGTATCAGTAACTGATCGCCTATTTAGCCTTCGTGCTTTAACAATTGAACCATATCCACTGGGTACATCAATGGCCGTCACAAATTCTTCGAGAGACCATTCCACCGGCACAGCCCTTACAATCCCCATCCTAGTGATATTAAAAGACGGTATAGAGGCTTCGAACTTTGCTGTAACTAATGCAGTGTGATTTATAAAAGAGTTGGCATCTACTGCTGTTTTAAACTCTACTGAAATCCTATTCCTACCAACACGCTTAACTCCATCCTGGACAACATTTTTAATTTTTTGGTTGAACAAAAAATGTCCAAACTGAATAGGACGGATAGTTGGACCAGTTGCGGTGTCGTCGGGCCTGCTGACGTGAACAATAAAGGGGGCAACGTCAGTTTCAGTGTAAAATGGTTTATTGTTCACAAAATCTGGATGAATATATGTAGTCTGTACAGAGGGAGTCGATTGGGATGGGTGTGTAATTGACTTTTTAGGGGGTTGAGAACTACCTGATTCCGTCACTTGCGGGCGTTTTCGAGACGCCTCATTTTGATCATTTTGGGAATGGGGTTGCGAGTTGATAGAACCAGCTAATTGTGTGAATAATGGCGGCGTCTTACACCGGTCATTACAACCACCGCCCGGATCAGGCGGTTCTTCGTCCATCCTCACCACAATACACAAAAAAACACTTACTGATTAACTAATAATCCACCACCAACCAAAATACACAATTAAGGCACGTCAACAGTCGTTTTTTTAAAAGAAAATCACGCGAAAAATCTGAGCACGTGTATCACGCACTCAGCCAAAAAGCAGAGACAAGCCGGAATCTCCATTTAAGATTCCGGGTTATGTCATTCTCCGAAATGACAGATCTGACGGCTATGGCGGTGTTGCCATAGTAATCAGAAATTCTGTTACCTATTCTTCTTTTTCTCTCCCTTCCTTTAGCAACGATATTTCTGCTATCGCTGCTATTGTAAATAATATTTGTATAGTTTCTATTTATTTTTCTCGTCCCAATGTAAATATTTTTTCTCAGCTAAACCATCTATTTTCTATTCTACCTAAGCCTTATCTAGTTTTAGGTGATTTTAATTGCCAACACCAATCCTGGGGAAGTTCCGTTTCAAATTACTATGGTGAAAAGTTACTGGACATAATCGATTCTCATAATATATGTGTGTTAAACACGGGCTTACCAACTCGACACACCGGGCCGAGTGAGGGCATTAGCGCCCCTGATTTGTCTTTATGCTCGCCGGACCTGGCTTCATCTCTACATTGGCAACCCCTCACATCTTCATATGGCAGTGACCATTTTCCTCTTGTAATAACTTTTCCTTTCTGTAGGCCTGACAAAGTCTATTACTCGCCGCGATTCAAGTATCGTTTACATAAAGTTGATTGGAGCTTGTACAGTCAAAGAGTTGAGCAGAAACTATCCACACCACCTCAAGGAAATGATGAAACTCCTGCTGACATTTTATCTAAAGCCCTAATTGAAGCAGCAGATGAAATTTTATCTACTAAGTCAGGAAATAGGTCTCATATTCCATCCCCCCCTTGGTGGGATCATGATTGTACACTCGCAATTAGAGCAAGAAAAAATGCAGAAATAAAATACTGTAAACAAATGACGTCTGAAAATTTTGAAATATATTTAGAGTCAGTTCGTTATAGTAAAAAATTGTTCAAAAAGAAGAAATATGAAGGCTGGCAGTCTTTCTGTGCAAATATTAGTCCAAATGTCAACCCATCATTGGTTTGGCGTAACATACGAAGATTTAGATCAGTATTTATCAAGTCCTCTTCTAAACTACCACTATCTTTGGCCAATCAATTTATGGACCGACTTGCTCCGCCTTCTGCTCCTGAACAAGAGTTTATTTTAAATTCTATTCCTCCTTTTATACCTGACAACTTTTCCGAATTAAATTCTCCCTTTTCTCTGATAGAACTTAAAGGAGTCCTGAACCGTGTGAAAGACTCGACTCCCGGTGAAGATGGAATTCTCTATTCATTTATTAAGAACCTAGATGACTCCGTACTTATAATATATCTCAATATTATAAATTCCATAATGTTAACGGGAAAAATGCCACGGTTTTGGAAAACTCAGATAATTATTCCTATCCTAAAACCCAATAAAGCTCCAGACGACCCCTCCTCTTATCGTCCAATAGTACTTTCATCGGTCTTGGTAAAAGTGGCTGAACATTTAGTTAAAAACCGCCTCGAATGGTTTATAGAAAGTGGTAACATGTTAGCTGATTCACAAATAGGATTCAGAAGAAGTAAGAGCACTATGGACAGTTTAGGAATATTCACTACAGATATAAGGTTAGCCTTTTCAAATAACGAATCTGTTGTGGCTGCATTCTTAGATATTTCTGCAGCTTATGACAACGTCCTTATACCTGTTTTGCGAAGCAAACTGAATAAGCTAGAAGTTCCCATAACTCTGACGAACTTCATTATAACTCTTCTTAATGAGAGGTATATTAAACTCACAATTGATGACTCTATACTATCCAGAACGGTATGGAAAGGATTGCCTCAGGGATCGGTACTTAGTCCACTACTTTATAACATCTATACTTTTGACCTCGAATCGTGCTTAAAAGGATCGGCTAATGTACTACAATATGCTGACGACCTTTTAATATATACATCTGGACCCTCGGTTGAACGAAACTGTAATTCCATGACACACTCCCTTTCTAACCTTAAATCATGGCTGGATTGTAATGGTCTTGAATTGTCGCCATCAAAAAGCAAAGTAGTACTATTTTCCAGAATGCGTCAACCTCCTCAGTTAAGTGTCAAGTTTGACAACGTTCTAATTCCCTCTAGTGACTCTGTTAAGTTCTTAGGAGTGATCCTTGATTCTAAACTTACTGGATCAGCCCACTGCGAATATATAGCTTCAAGATGTGAACGCAATTTGAACATTCTTAGATGCCTTTCAGGAGTTTGGTGGGGCGCCCATCCATACTCCTTGAAGCTGCTTTACAACGCATTAATAAGAAGTGTTTTAGACTATGGAGCCTTTTTGTTAGAACCGGGAAATGTCTCTGCAATTAGGAAATTTGACAATATACAGTCTAAGGCATTGAGAATAATACTAGGCGCCATGAAGACGAGCCCTATTAACTGCATGCAAGTAGAATGCGTAGAGCCTCCATTGAATTTAAGACGGCAATATCTTTCAGACAGGTTCTTATTTCGATGTGCTGAACGATATAATCACCCACTTATTTCAAAGCTTACATCTCTTTCTAATGAAATCGTCTCCTCTAAATTTTGGAAAAATAAAAGACCTCCCTGCCTGGTAAAAAGTCTTAATAAACTTAACGCTCTACAAGCCCCAGTCCAACAATCAACTTACTACCCTTTGTTTCAGACTAGCTATGAGTCTCTTATTCTTCTTCCTGACATACACACCAATATAGATATTAGTAAATCTGATATAGACCAGAATCTCACTTTTAATTGTGTTGTTGATGGTAAATGGCCACAATGGCATCGAATATTCACAGATGCTTCAAAACTCTCTGTAGATAGCTGTGTTGGCGTTGGAGTGTTCCATCCCCAAAATAATATAGTTCAAAAAATTCGTCTCCCACCTGAATCTTCCGTGTTTACTGGAGAGTGTTTTGGTCTATTAAAAGCAGTAGAATATATTTTACTATTTAAACTTCAAAAAACTGTCATTTTCTCCGACTCAAAAAGTGCACTCCAATGTTTGGCTCGCTTTCCATTCAGCTCTCGATATACGTTTCCAGTGATCATTGAAATTAGAAAATTGCTAATGAAATGTGCATTAAATAATTATACCGTGTCATTTGCATGGGTTCCTAGTCATTGTGGTATAACTGGCAACGAGAAAGCAGATCAATTAGCCAATGAAGCGGTGGAGAGTGGGGATCTCTTCCCATATAAGAACTATGCCCATGACTTAGCAAACCTGCCTAAGAGTTACCTCATGACATCATGGAATGAACTTTGGTTAACAAATAATAGGAAAGGTAAACATTATCGTGCCATTCAACCATCTATCCCCGCCAAACCGTTATTTTCTAAATGGAGGCTTGGCAAAAAAATTACATCGATTTTAATCCGCATGCGACTGGGTCATGTTTGTACTCCGGCTCACTTAGCAAAATTCAAAATTGTTGACAGCCCCGCATGTGAATGTGGTGAACCTAACGGAGATATGAACCACGTGATATTTGGCTGCTCACTGCATGACCGTTCATGTCTCCTGGATGGTCTAATTTCACTTCGAGTTCCCTTCCCATCATCCGTTCCCTGCCTACTTTCTATGTCTGAACCCGCCTTATACCAGATTCTATCTGAATTTATTCGTTCTAATGATATTAAAATGTAAATTTTAGTTTTTATTATTGTTTTATGTATTACCTGTCTGTATTACATTTTTGTTATTATGTATAAGTATCTTAGTATTTAATTGATGACTATCAACCTGTATAATATGTAAAATTAACTGATCTTTTATCCTTTCTCCAAATTCCGTTCCTATCGTCCTTTTTAAAATTATACCGTTTCCCCGTTTTACCTTCGACACCTGGGCCAAAAAGCACAAACCGTGCAAGGCCATAAAGATAAAAAAAAAAAAAAAAAATGTCTGAATGTGTTCTATATATATTAATTCTATTTAAATTGTACATTGGTATTTCTATGCCACAGCATTCGAAAATATTAGTGAGTGATAATTTTTTACAAATGTTTAATTCCTTGAATTCTAAATATTTTCTAATCAATATTAAAGAACCGCCTCTTTTTTGGTTTTTCCGTGAAAAATGAGAAGCCAATTTATAATTAGGAAGCACTAAATTTGCTTCATCACCGTTTTGAATAAAGGTTTCACACAAACATATAATCATCGCTTCTAAGTTTACGGCTTTTAAATCTTCCACAGCGTTCAAAAAATCATCAATTTTATTTAAAATTCCAGCTATGTTCTGATGAAAAATTGAAAAGGAATTCTTATTGCTCACGAAAGGAATTATTAGTTGGAGATGTCTGTGCATCTCGCAATTTATTGCATGGATCAGTCTTAGCATCTAGGTGTACAATTGCATTTTGTATTGTATTGTATTGTATAGAGAGCAGAACATTATGTCCTGACTTCCGAGCTGACCCGAGTGCAGTACGATTAAAAAACCGATCTTCAAGTGTTTCGAGGCGCGATATTCAAGTACTTTATATAATTATTTTTTCAAATATAAAACATATTTGAAAAATTCACTATGTATTATGTATTATAGAGTGAATAAATTAGTTAACTAACTTTATTAAATTTACCGTAATGTTTTCATCTTAATAAATAATTAGGGATCAAAATCAAAAGTTTTAAATAAGAAATATAGTTAGAAAATACTTTTTTTTATTTTTATTTGCTTGGGTTGTTGCGCGAGGCCCCTGCAGGAGCGAGGCCCCGGGCGATTGCCCTGTTCGCCACCACTGCTAGGGATCAACTATACGGCCGGCCTAGGCTCCATAGTAAAGGTACAAGCCTTATTTATCAGACCGAAGAAGCAGTGGTATTCTGTATTGTAAAGTGCCATTGACGTTTGCTGCAGAAATATCGCTGAGCTTTGTCCGTTTTGTGCACGAGGACTTCATATCGGCAAAGTTAAAGTTTACAATAACGCAGTTATACCTAGGTACTTAGTGCATATTTATCTCCGAAATTATAACACGAAGCGCTAGGTAATGTTTAAAGTAGAATTATGGAGTACTGCCCCCGTACCACCATCTCTTATTGCGATTCAATAATTGAGTAGATTGCTTATTCATACCAATGTATAAGCGACTCTATTCCATTTGAAATAGAGTCCCTTATTCCTTGGTATGAATAAGCAATCTACTCAATTATTGAATCGCAATAAGAGATGGTGGTAAGGGGGCTGTAGTCTAAACAATAATTAAGTTAATATATCATAGCAAAACGCGTGGCAGAGCATCGCAGCCATTTGGGGTGTAAGTGGTTCATCAACATCTTTGAACTAAAGCCAACTTCACCTGCACGCGGTGCACCCTGCTGACTAACTAACGAAGCTCTGGCGAAAAGAGGGGTAGGGAGCGGAATTACGCTCCCTACCCCTCTTTTCCTCTTTGGAAAGGTATAGTTAGGTAGCTTACAATTGTAAATTGTAAGCTACCTAAGTATACCTCCACCTGCACAGAATACCGCAGCCAAATAACAATTCCCTTGAGGGTTGTTGTGTTCCTGCGAGTGAGTGAGGTTACCAGAAAAGAACAAGATGCTGCGTTGGCAGCGGGGGTGGCGGCGCTCGAACGATATTTTATGTTGCCAGCGTTAATATGGCTACGGTAACCGCCTAACGTCAAGCGGGCCGTATGCTTGTCTGCCACCCGACGTAGTAAAAAAAAAAAGCCTTTTGACTTGAATAAGTCTTTAAATTTGCTACCATACTGGGGCAATACAAAAAATCTAATGATAACAAATTCGGGGGACATCGTTTGGCGTTGTAGTTTCGAATCTACGCTTTGTATGCTCTACATCCAAAATTCAATTACACCACTACATAGATGAAGAATCAAACAATTTATTACGCTAAGCAAGGACTATAGAGCATCGCGTGCGGGGGAATGGAAGCGCTGCTATTTTTAAATAATTTTAGTGCATATAAATAACGTATTCACGTACAACACACGGTACATACACCATTTTTTCTATGTACTACTCGTTGGTTACTACCTACTTATTATGTTCATTCCATATAATTTCTATAAGAAATAAATATTTCTGGACAATTTACACAGCGCCATCTAGTCCCAAATTAAGCGCAAAGCTTGTGTTATGGGTACTAGACAACTGATAAATGTACTTAAATACATTTTTTTTTGTAAATACAGACTTATAATACATAGAAAACACCCAGACCAAGACAAACAGACATGTTCATGCATACAAATGTTTGTCTTGTGCGGGAATCGAACCCGCGACCTCGGAGTCAAAGTGGCCATTCCTAACCATTCGACCACCGTTCGTTAAATCGCGGTGGGTGCCCGCGGTGTGGCATTCCTCGTACCTAACTGTACCGTTCGATCGGTGGAACGCGTGGTACAGTTCTCAACGGTGTTTATTACAAATAGTAGGTATAAGTTAATAATAACCACAAACCTTGCGCGGTGGAAACCTCGGCACGGGGCAAAACCTCTCACATTCACGTTCAATCTGCTCCAAAGCGTCTGACATCACAAAATTCTTATACCTTGCTCTTGGAATGAAAAGCGTCGTGCTAGCAGCCCTGTGGCACATTTGACGAAGCATTTTGATGAAGTTTTCAGCAATTTCTAATATGTGCCGCTACGATTATTACGGACATGCTAACATTATGTGCCATACATTTTATTTTCGGCGATTATTTGTGATAGATTTTTATTTCGACATTTTGCTACTGAGGTTGATAGTTCAATTTAGAATCGATCTGTCAATTAAGTATATAGACAAAAAGCACGGAATTATCCATGGATTTTTTTTACAAGAAAACTCAGTAGAAGATTTAATACATAAAGAGAAATTATTAAAACTATTCAAAGCCGGCAGCTGCTTACCATCAGGCACGAGTCTATATATATATATATATATAAATTATAGTCTACATGATATATTATGTTAACAGCCCGCCTGAAGTGTGGCCCTCAGTAGGTACCCGGTAGCCCTGTTATCCCCGACCAAGGTGGCGGTTTCGGTAACGGCAGGGCGGAGACTGCTAAGAATAGGTCCGAAGGCTACCACCAACTGACCATTTACTTATTTA
This sequence comes from Hypsopygia costalis, assembly GCA_937001555.2. Taxonomy (NCBI): domain Eukaryota; kingdom Metazoa; phylum Arthropoda; class Insecta; order Lepidoptera; family Pyralidae; genus Hypsopygia; species Hypsopygia costalis. Next base: position 19,544,305 of record OW443338.2, on the reverse strand, counting down.
CACATATAAGTAGTACAATCTGATAGTTTTACCTGGAAAGTTTTCCGGGAGTTTTGAAAATTGGCAATTTTATAGATTTTGATGTGCTCTTTCCGAATTTAAACTTTGCCACCTCGTATTATTGTCGCTCGCGCCGCCATATTGAAAAAATGTCGCCTAAAAGCAGTTTTTTGGCAATACCTCCTTTTCGACTCATTTGCGACAAAAATACAAGGTGGCAAAATTGGAATTCGGAAAGAGCACATTAAAATCTATAAAATTACCAATTTTCAAAACTCCCGGAAAACATTCCAGGTACCTAACCACTATTTTTCGAACCAAATATAGTACCCAGACTTTATGTAACCACTGTACTAATATAGCACCCAGACTTTATGTAAGTTGCGACTTGCGACGGGGACTTGGGGTAGCTCGAAGTAAAATTTAGCTCTATAAAATGGCAGATTTCCTGTGAGTGAGAGTAAACCTCCTTTTGTATAATGTGAACCTAGTGCTAGTACAGCGGCTCGACGTCGTTGTTTCGCGTGCCAATCTAATCGAACAAGCAAGTTAAGCAAGGTTGAGCATAGCCTCTCCATGGAGGGGTTTATTTATCTCGAGTTCCTCCATGGTTCGGAGGGCACGTTAAGCTTCAGTCTAGGTTGTTGTCTTTACATAACAGTCGTTAAGCCTAGTCATTGGTGTTTAAGGCAGCTTGGAAACTCTGATCTCCGCCAAACCACATTCCTTCGATTGAAGTATGATTATAAGGAGACCCGTATCCCAAGAGTGGGACGAATATTGTGGTATTACATCAGTGCGAGAATCAACATCAGCGCATGATCAGTACAAAGCCTCTTGTTTTACTTTATGCTGCCCTGAAACTTGAAGCAGCGCATCACCCATTACGTAGACGAGTGTGCGATTTAGACACCGGTTTTGGTAGGATCACTCTGTCCAAAAGTTACAAAGCGAAAAATCTGAATAATTACAGGTGACGAAGTAAACGTAAACATTACAGGAAATTTAGTGTATAGCGATCTGTATCTACCATAGCACCGTGTGAAGTGCTCCATGACGCTTATGAATGCCTGGTACCTACTTAGTTAAGGAAATTGATACAATAACCATACAATAGATACTTGCAATACAAGGAGTATTGCGCCCTGACAACTAATCTGCTGACGTAACATCTGCTCGAGCCTCTTGCGATATTCGGCAGGGTGTACCACGTGCAGGTGAGGTTGGATTTGGCTCAAAAGATGGTGGTGTGGTGAGCCCGTTTCACCCCAAATGGATGACATCGCTACGCGTGTCAGACTAATGGAATACTCAAGTTAAGCAACGTCGACCGTAGCCTGTCCATGGATGGGTTTATTTATCTCGAGCTCCTCCGTGCTTCGGAGGGCACATTAAGCCGTCGGTTTCGGCTGTAGTCATTAGATGACAGTCGTTAAGCCAAGTCAGTGGCCTTTATGCGGCTTAAAAACACTGGTCACTAGTCCCACGGTTGTACAGCGTTGTGGAGTATGCTCTAAACCCTTTCGATTGAGGGAGGAAGGTATCCTTGCAGTGAGATGAATAAGGGTTGACGACGAACTGGTACAAGCATTGTTGTTGTAAATACAGTTATTATAATTACAAACATACATTGTTTGGATCATATTATATAGATATATGGCGTTTCAATAGTTTCTTTCTGCGTTCTATACTAACGAGGTATATTTCTTGAATATTAGATTATTTTAATTGATTGAATAATTGATGATATAGGTTTCTGTTGTTCCCAAATTCATGAATATGAAAATGTTTGCAAATAAAAACGCTCCTTGGAACAGACATCAAATTTAATAGATATAAGTTTCACCTATAATATGTTTAACATTCATATTGATTAATATTATATTGTCTACCCATATACAGGCATACTGCTTATGTATAGATACAACATGGAGGAATTAAAAATGACTAGAACTATTAGAGAGTGAAAGCCGCCCAACAACCTTACAATTCAACAATGATAAAACACTCAAAAGTAAGTACAATTTCTTTAGCGACATATTTACTATTACGATAAAGGTACTAAGTTGCTGCCTGGTCTTTGTTATATCTGACGCGTTCATTCGATAATATACCTAGATGCTGTGAACGCTCTCGGCATACGGAGTGGTAAGCCATGGGAATGGCGCAGAACATATCGCGCCATGATATAGAGCAAGACAGAGCTTTATGCGTATAAAAGACAGATATATAGTCTCTCTTGTCTCACATATAGCAGTGTCTTGTTCTAAATATGTCGCATTTGCTTAGGCTCTATTTACACCGCCGCGGAATGGAAGCGACTTTATGCAACGAAATTGTAATATAGCATAATGAACTTTGTCAGTTGTATAACATGTAAACTTAAATACGAGCCAAAAAAGGTCGCGCGTCATCCGGGGAATCCTCGGGGACCTATTCTCGAGAATTCCCCGAGCTACTGTGAAATCCGCGGGATGTGGCGCGACCGGGGAGTCGAACGGGTTGGTCACAGCAATGGAATACGCGAGAATACTCGCGCAGTCCAGCGAATTCGCGCGCCTTCTGGCATCATGAGGCGAAATTGACGCTTCCATTCCATTCCGTGGTGGTATAAATTGAGCCTTAGTGTGTGATTCGCATTAAGAACATGTGCGTTATAGATCTTAAGGACGGCCAGAATGATACCGTTATGTTCTTATCCACGTCTTATATCTCCGTGTGCCAGGAGCCGCAAGGATAACATTCATATTATATATACTATTCATGTATACATTTTCTTTATTCGAACTAATAATAAAAAAAATCGTACTAGCACACACAATGACACAAATGTTCTAAAATTCTGTGTATGGTGACTAGAGATAACATAGACACTCGGTCGCCCGCGACCATGGCTTCTTACTTATCTTTAAATCAATACATAACGTAACGTATAAATGTCTAATGTAAAATTCAAACACAATTGATGAGTGGAGTGAACGGAACCCTTATATACGCCGAAAAGTCACTCTTGGAAATGGATAGGATTCAACATGCTTGAGTTTTGTATCGAAAAACAATTGAGATCGATCATGTCCTTGTTAAATGATCATCGATTCCATCCACATTTTCCATTGAAAAAAATGGAACACAGCGAATCTATCGCTCCACTCAATCTCAATTTCGGCACCGTGAGTTAGAATCCGGTTCCATCAAGTTAAATTGTTACTGAATAAAATTGATTGATTATTTGACAATAACATCTTATTCAAATACAGTAAAATATTTTAATTAAACACGCGAAAGATACCTTACGGCCCGTTGTTCACCAAAGTGTGGTGGCGCGAAGTGATGGATGCTTTCTTTCAGATGTTCGATACCTTGTACATACAGACAGACTATGGCAGGATACGTATAGATACCGTCTGTTAATGTTTACAATGCACTTTAAATTTTGAAGAACATAATTTAATTTGTACTGCTATCGGTTTGTACTATTGTTATAAGAGTGTTGATGTATGGAAAAGTACGAGTAGGTATAAGAATTGAAATCCGAAGTGCATTCTTTTTTTGACGAGCCCGGTGGTCGAATGGTTGACAATGGCCACTTTAACTCCGAGGGTGCGGGTTCGATTCCCGCACAAGACAAATATTTGTGTGCATGAACATGTCTGTTTGTCATCGTCTGGGTATTTTCTATGTATTATTATGTATGTATTTACAAAAAAAATGTATATAGATATTATATCAGTTATCTAGTACCCATAGTACAAGCCTTGCTTAGTTTGGGACTGGATAGCCGTGTGTAATTTGTCCAGGAATATTTATTTATTTATTTATTTATTCTAAGACCTAACCCACTGTTAAGACTTTATTTGGCATTCGAGTGTTTAGCGGATGTTAAAATACAAGTATCAGTGTCTAAATCCGAAGTGCATGATCGAACACACTGTAAGACAAATGCTTTATTGTGAGTACGCGCCATCTCACTCAGTTCGACACTAAATATAGGCCTAACGCATCAATTGTAATGAATAGCAGCTTCATACGACAATATTGAAATAATTCATAGTAACTCGTAAAAGATACCTACCCCATTACACGTAATTATAAAACAGAACTCATAACATCAAAAAATTGACACACAAACAGACCCCTCGTATATTTCCCGAATAATTAACGAATGAGTTTCTCATTGACAGACTGGTTGACATATTAATGCATAGGTCAAACAGAAGCTTGAAATGTTGCAGGAAAGTCCTCGATACACATCTTTATGCAAAATTACAGTACATACAATCTTTATAATATACGTATTAACATGTAAGGGTTAACGCACATCCATCGGAGACGATCGCACCGAACGAAATTTTAAAATTCATTATATGAAATCTTATGACACCTCGCACACCTAACCGAGCCGAATTGTCCGAATCGGGAAGGCGGGTAGGTGTGCGAGGATTCATAATAAAGAATTCTAATATTCGTTCGGCTCGGATAAGTGTGCGTTCAGTCTAAAAAATACACGCACACAAACTTATTCAATTATATCCTATACTGCACCATAGCATAACATACAGAAGTCCGTACACCTTTATTTATGTTGATTGTATTTACAACATCTCCCATAAATCGCCTTTTATGTATGGGAAACATGCTGCACTAAATGTAAAGGCACAGAGACAAGCAATGTACTATCGTCAGAGAGAAACTCAATACTAAAATCGCCTTCTTCAATTCAATGTTATTCGGGGCATCTGTGTATCATTTTAGTGTTATGGATATATTGTAAAATTTCACATAATGTCTTAAATTGGCAAAAATACAATTTAAAATTTAACAGATATATGCATAAATTCAATAAATGCAAGAGGACAAAATGAACAACAATGTGTCATAACATTATTTACATCAGAAATAAAAAATATATATGGAGCCAACTGGTTCAAATAGCCATTCAATTGAACGGCTAGCTGTTTCATTGAACAATGCAACCACACACTTACGTTTTATAGTTTGTTGGATCATTACGGTACGGCATTTAAAACGTTCAACACCACGGCTGACTGATAACCCACTGTATCTTTGAATTAGTATGATTCTCGGTCACCGCTGCGCTAGTTTCGTTTTGTCTACAATTTGGCGCCAACAACTACATTATCTTTTAAATATTACAAGTAGTTTTATTGTAAAAAAAAGTGAAGTGATGTGAATATATTTAGTGGTCACAAATAATACTTTGTACGGTCAAAAGATAATAACAACATAAAATATTTAATGTAATAAATACCAACTATTAACATTACCTCCTTGGGACCAGATTATTCATGAAACGGAAATTCATTCCGCGGAGACTCCTATTTCTGCTTCTATTCCGCTCTATTCCGCAAAAAACCTAACGTAACCGTAACAAAACCTAACGTAACCAAAACATTACTGGCAATTAAATTAAATTAAAATTAAAATATTAAATGGCTATTTTAACCAGTTGGCTCGACATATACATGTGATTGAAAATTTTTACGCAATAAAATGCCCGTAAAAACTATTCTATTTAATGTGCTAATGCGTAAAGTTACTATTTACGTTCCGGTACGGGTTTCATTTCATAACAGCACTTCATAAGCAGCAACTCTTCAAACTTATTAGTTTGATCACATTTTCAATAAACCTGTCCCCGTGACCAAATGTTCACAACAGCACTTAAACAATGCTATTATCACAATAACAATCATGTTACACAAATTCATAGGTATAGTTATATATTTTATTGAATTTTGAACATTAATCAATCAGATCTCGATTTCCGTTAATGACTAAAAGGTCCTTTTTACACATACCCGTTTTGCATGTAAACGATGCCGTGCACATGTACACTACTAAAGTAAGTATTATAGATACGAACATTTAGTATGAATTCATAGTAATGCCAATTTGATAAAAGTAAAACGTGCACGGCACCGTGCACGTGTGAAAAAACCATTAAGATTCGTCATCGCCGCGTTTTCATCTCATCCCCTCACAGCTAAGTGTGACATTACCGTTCACGCCATCGATACAGATGAACCGTTACGCTAGACGGCTTCCCTCCTGAATTAGACAAGGGCCCTTAAATACTGAACCCACTGCAGCTCCGAAGTTGCGCAGTAAAACTATCTTCGTACTATTCACAACCCGCCGTTTGCGACTCTTATTAAGTAGATCATAAGAAATGTAACGATCACTTGGGTAAGACCTCTGTGTTATGTTGCTCGTTCTCGCAGCATAGTGTTAAATTACCTTAGCGGAAAGGATATAATAAAAATCATTTTTTTTTTTATATCCTTTCCGAATCCTTTCTGCTGAAACGATAATATATAAAGAAACAGTAACCACACCAAACTTATGTTGTTACTTTTGACTACAAAGTTGAATTAAAATAGTTCGCAGCAAGACCGAGCAGCGTAACAAGCGGATCAAAAATACCTACCTTAGATACTAGTTAGGAATATAATTTTAAACGGGACACCACGGACACGCAACTGTGGATTAAACGAGCCATGGAGTTAAAATGATACACATAATTATTGTTAGACTAGTTGTTACCTAAAATGTATAGAATTATAAGAAAAGACAATATGTTGAATTGTAAAAATATCTATATCAAATTTGTAATTTGATACCCCTTCTATACATATACATATATAAAAAAAACTATGACACTAAAAGGAAGAAGTCCCAACGTGAGTAGATTACTTACAAAATATTGATTGTACAGAGGTAACGTTTAACAATATACATATAATACAAATTATTATATATAGTATAATAAATATTGATCTTCATTACAAAACAATAGTACAAACATATGTATTATACCTATATAATGGTATTTATACTTGTGAAATATGTTTTTGTTTTGATTACATAGCAATATTGTAATATCTGATTCACGTGAAATATATATATTATGTGCAGCTTAGTTTGTAGTCTTTACATATAGTCTAAATAAAAATAAGGAAGAGACAGTACTACAGTTACATGTAGATTAGATATACTACGATGTCACAGTATATATCTTATCAACTAGACAAGAATTTTCACACTTTCCGAAGGTCATAGGACCTTCCCCAAATTTTAATTACATGGCAATTGTCGTAAATGCTCGAAGCTGCAGTTGGGTGGCAACACTACAACGAAACAACTAACGTTAACACCTAGTTGGCGAGATACACGCGGGCTCTGTTGGCCTACGCAGGGTTCCTACTATGTAATTTTATATTTAAAGTACATTACATAAAAAATGGAGACCACAGCAATGTGATACATGAGGCAGGGAAATATATAGATTGTATTTGTTTTGTAGACTTTAAAAAGACAGTAAGAAAATATACGTACATATCTACAACAGCTTTTTTTCTATATTGGTAAGGTACAAATGATACACTTTCATGATGGACGGCAACCGCAAGAAATCTAGAGTATATACTTGAGGCTCATGCCATAATAGAGAATTATTTTAATTCCGCATCAACAGTAGATTTTTATACGCTAAGTATTATAGATGACGGTTTAGCGTGGCAAACATGAGATACAGACTGTCGCGATTTTCGATCTGTCATATGTGACACATTGTTGTGCTTTTAAAAAAAAACACATAACGCGAAAAAATATCGTATCTATGTGTCTCATTTCCTCACATCATGATGATGGCAGATATTGCTCTTTTTCTTGCGTAAAATCGATTTCTCTGTCTAATGCACTCTCAAATCCGTGGGTACGTGTCATGATTGGACAGAATACCTTCTTAAAGACAGTACCGACCTACGGTTGTACAGCTGCGGTTTACGGTTGCCGATCATCTACGAATTGCATTATTTTGTAGTATTGCGCTTACTTTGAAGTATTGCGCTGCTTTAAAAGTACATTTGTTTGAAATTAGATTTATATAGATTTAGCTGGGACATAGTTACTATTGATAAATTATAAAATTTGGCTAAACTCTGCAGACTAATAAGATAATATTATTCGTACTTGGGGCAATTTTGGGGCATTCACTATTCATCTAAATATAAAGAAGGAGGGCAACACCTTTTGAAAACAAAAGATAAAAAAGCTCATAGGCTTTTATATTAAATGCATTGAAAGAATTCTATAATAACATCTATAAAATGACTATTTTGAAGTTTCCTATTTTGTTTCCAGACATGGCTAGGCGTAGAAATCAATATGCATATATTCGACAAAAACGTGTTTTTTTCTTGAAGGCAAGATCGGGTACTCTTCTACGTACACAATCAATCTACTCGTAACACTCGTTTTCAATAACTTTGTCTACGTAATGTACAATGTTACACAACGACGAAAAATGTATCAAAAAGGCTTTTATTTGGAATATAGTTAATATACAGCTGTCCGTTCACGGCCAACAAGAGGGCACCATTTCAATTTAATCAGTAAATTTTAAGAAAAAAAAAAGCAAGTGGCCTTTAGTATTATATTATTACTTGTCTTTTAAATTACTTACCCAAATGCTCATTTTAAACCCATTTAAATTATTTGTAATTTTGTTAGTATTAGATACATTTTCTTGCTCAGACAATGACTTACTTTAAGTAGACAGATACTGGTATCATCGAAATACCTTAAGTCTTGTTAGTTCTCTATGCTCTACATGTAAACTTCTCATAAAATTTTAAAGGTACTGAGAGAGATTCTTTAAACTTAACACAATTAAGTAAGCTCGTAGAAGACATTATAAACATTATTTTGCCTAGTTATCGTTTGTAAAACTGGAAAATACAGAGCGACGTGGTAGACAATAATTGAAAAATAATGTAATATAACTAAAACCAACAAATATAAATCGAACAGGAATTAATATCGTCCACCGCTGGATTATAAAATAACTTTAAATATAATTCAGATCCATACATCGGAGGAGCATTTAAAAAAAGTTCAAAATATTCCATAGATTTTAAACTCAAATTGTGATTAAATCAACTCTACGTATATACATACATATGACTGATATTTTTGTCGCAAACTGAATGCAATACACGAGTAAAATTCTGTTAAATGTAATATTTTACTGCGCATCGATGATAACATAGAACAATTTGAGGTGTTATATTTGTATAGCAACTGTATTCCACGGCAATACGGCTTCGAACGCGTCATACCAAACAAAAACATTAAGGGGGAACATGTATGTTAAGTTAGGCCCAGTGGGTACTTTAACGTGGAGCGTGATATGACGTAAGATTTGATAAATTCGATATATTCATTTTTGGTACCATACGCTAGAGAAATTAGGAAATTGGGCGTAGACGAAGGCCCATATAAAATCGAGAGGCGTTGAGGCGGCCCGAGATAGACGACGGTTGATTCAAAATAATGGCAAATAATACCTTACCCTGATAATTTCAATTAAAATTAAATATACAACTACTTACTCAATTCAATCAGCAGTTCTTTAGAACAACAACTGCAATTATTATTTAAATTTGGGGATTTGGGGTGGGTGACATATTAAGCTTGATTATTTATGCTACACACTCGCTGAAAGGGGACATTGGTATGGTTTATGGGGAATGGATATATATTGTTTTTTTATTTTCAAATTATATTTAGCTATTGAAGCAGGTTCATTTGATGAACTGTGATTATGTGTATAAAAAAATAAACAAGCACTAAAGTTAAGGAGACAAAGCTTATTCTATCTGCTAATCATATCCCGCTATCCCGATATATTCCTATGATCTGAATACGTACGTAAAAAGCCATCCATATGCAAAACTAACCTTAATAAAATAAAAAAAGGGAAAAACAATAAATAAAACTACTAGGCGATAAAGTTTATAAAGTTCCCTGTTACGTTAAAATCGATTATACCCTTGCTTATGAAACACTTATACTGACTTTATACCTACACTCGTTTTGGTTAAATGTATAAGTCCAGTGACAAATGCCAAATAAATCATACATTTAAATTTGAACGATGTATTTATTTAATTGTACGCACATCTTTATTATATTGTGTTTATATATTTCATGCTACCTGTTAAAATACCGCTATAATTGTTATAAGTGTACTAGGTAATATTGATCTATAAACAAGAATTACTGTATTTGGCATAAACAGGCCCACTACCGGGCAAGCAATTATCTGGGTCGTACTACAAAATTTCATATTGGCTAGACAGATAATACTATGGCAGCAAGGCAGGTCGGAATATATAATATTGTTTCTAAAATTATAAGATAAGTAGTAACTTTCTACGAATTAAGAGGTGTCCCATTGGCGTCGAAAGAATATTTTATTTTTAATTTTTTCCACAGACAATATAACCAGATTGGCTTGTTTAGAAGGACAGAGAAACGCGGCCGGAAAACGTTACTTAACGAAGTTTAAATAAAAAAAAACTACGCAATGGGATCGCGCCTCTTAAAACAAAACCTATTTCAATTTATATTTAAGAAAATTCGATAAATTATAATATCTAGTGTGAAATAAGTATGTTAAAGCACAGATAATAATGTGGCACAACCTGTTTATATGTTTTGAGCTGTTTTAATGGAATCTATAACTATTTTTCAATATATTTAAATTTAAACACAAGACAAACAAATATATAATAAGTATACCTAACGATATAGTTTTGTAACCGTTTTCTTTAAAACTTGAGTTAATTCGATCATTTAAAAAATATTAAACCCTCATTTTTGGATATATTTTGAGATAAGAATTTGACTAATAACACGGGGGTTAGTTTTCAATAAATACATTAATCATATCATAAATACATAATATAATATTAAAATGTTAAAATATTGAAACAAATGCGCATGTCAGTGTAACAACAATAGTTTAGCAGTATATTAAACAATTTAAAATATTTGTTAGATATTTAAAAAAACTTTTGAACGATATTTGATATTACAAAAATATAATATTGGTTAATGAAAGCAAGCACAGCCTTGCGCGTTATTCCATAAATTCAATATTGCCCACGAAAAGTCGGATAGGTAGGTAACAATCAGTAATGATAGGATAATATTATTACCTGACACATTTACACTTAATATATTTTTTGTTATTGCAAATTTTGTATAATTATTTATTGCTTCACAATATTACGAAATAATTTCACGATTTAAATATTTAATTTTAATATAGATGAGAATCGACAAATAGGTATAACAGTGTTTAGAAAAATACATTTTTAAAGTGAATCGAATAAGAACAAATACCGTGAATTTATCACACGAAGGCAAAACGTAGTGTGATGTTGTCTACACAACATGTCCTTTATAAAAATAAACCAATAGTATGCAAGAACATTTATGTTCCGTGATAAATCTGTGTTGATTTGAAAAGTACTAATATTTTTTTCAGAATAGACAATTTTAGTTTTAAATGTTAGAATATATGATTTCATGCAGATTAAGTACACACTAATATTTACAACAGTCTCGAGATAGGAAGAAGAAGCACAAAATTAAGGGAAGACTGCGTTCGTAGAAATAGCAAGCGAGTACGCGGATATGGCGAACATAATATTACATTTGGTAGAGAAGTGGTTATAGTGTATCGTATGTAGATAGAGGTAGAACACTTCGATGTAGTTATATGATATATTAAGAATTAGATTTGTGGAAGGCGCCATTATTATAATGCTATTTGGCAGTGAAAGTACTAAAGACATCGAAGGGCTTGGTATAAAAAAAAGGAATTAAAACATATCATGCGACGCTGATCGCTCACTGAAAATATTAGAAGTTCATCGTGATAATTCATTACAAATACGGATTAATAAAGTACAGAAACACTGTGCTCATTGCGACCAAGCCCTTCAAATCACTTAATATGGAATAATACGTAATCTACTATGACATTATTATAATTTCTTTCAAAAATATTGCTTTCATGTTACTTATTACTGACTGGAGACAATTTGAGGACGACGCGTGTTATGAAAATATCCTTATCACTGTTTACTATTCAATGACTACGATATCAATAATATGCAGTGTACATACAGTAAGGATAAACTATTCGGTCGGAAGGCGCAGTGACCGCTGCACTTTCTATGGAAATTATATAATGTGAAGTAACACACCCATATGTCCTATTACAACACTACTCGCTATCAATTTAAGATTATGTGCACACTTGGAATGTTAATCACTACCTACAATCACTGACGCATGTTAGTACTTTTAATAAAAAAAAGCCCACAAAATTAGTGCTAACACACACGCATATTGGTTTATGTATAATCATCTAATTATACGAATAAACACATCTATATAATACATTACAAAATATATTGTTGTATTGCGTCGTACCTAATTTGTAGCAACTGCATTTAGAATTAATTTAAATAAATTGTATTAGTGTTGATAATAATAATATACGATTATGATTGCACTACCCGATACCCAAAATATCAATAATCATTTAAATCCTCACTGCTAACTCATTCACTAACCAGAAAATATTGGAATAATCATCATAAGAACAATATTCATATTTTTTTTTTATAATTTTGGAATAAATTTAGTTACAAACTATTCATTTATAATAATGTAAAGAACAATTATAATAAATTAGGTACGAGTAAAGTTACTGTAATCTGTTGTGCTTTAGATATGTATACATTTGTGCACCCTGCGAAGAAAGTGAAATAATATATTTTTTTAATGGCGACGCGAGCGCGTTTCGCGCCCCTTTGTTTCCAAAACATAACATTACATTTTATATATAACATAAATCCCTTTCTTCGGCGGGCAACTGTGGACCGAAGCGTTAGTGCAAACTTCTATCGACTAATTCAATTAAATGCATCATACGAGTTTAACACTCAAAACGTATGCTTCTCAAGACGCAGTCCTGTTCGAAGACAATATTATCACTAGCTAGACGTATATCACGAAGTATTCACAATTTAGCACGAAACCGAGTTGAAGTAGGGAAACAATCGGTCACATCACCAATCATTCGCATCCGAGGGCTACACAGGTCGGCGAGCTGTCCATAGGGTGACATTTTAAATCTAAAACAAACGGTGCACCCGGCGGTCCGGCGGACCGTTCCGGGGCATATCACTAGCGGAAGCTCGAGAACGCTTCCTCGGAGAGATTCTATTAAAACTATGAGATTCCAGACGAAAACAATACTGCCGAAACTCGCGGCCCGGAGACGACGCGAAGGCCTCGATCGTCGGTCACTCCCACGTTTGCTCCTTAGGCGATAATATCACAGATTCCTAAAAAAATTAACACTCGACGATTGTAGAGATTCACGTACCCGCCGAGACAGAGCGAGAGAGCTCGACGGGGCCGCGGAGAGGCGGTCAGGCGCGGAAGGCCGCGGGGGGACGGGTCGGCCGCGGGTAGCGGCGGCGGTGGCCACCCTAGCCCTCCGGCGCGCCGCCGCACAGCCACTCCAGCTCCACCAGCTCCTGCGGACAACAATCTCCTCGCTCACTAGGCAGCACGCCAGCAATGCTCGTTTTGTAACTGTCTATAATATGCGGATCGCATGTTTGTATATCACCCGACATGAAATAAAAAATACACTGCCGTCGCGGGACGCTGAACATACGTGAAACATAGATTTTTTTTATTGATAGTTTTACGTCTCTGGATACGCCTTCCTTTCTTTACAACCAGACTTTTTGTATTATTTGTTTATCTTATAGCCGGCTTCAGGGGCATGCCGAAAGATATCGTCAGAAATATTACATTGCTCAATTACTTATAATAACTCAACAGTATAAAAACCGATAGTGCAACTTTACTGCTGTTTTGCAATCACTTCTTGGAACAACTCGACCAGAAGGATTTGAACAGTTTTAATCAAAGATTCCACTAATTTTATGCGTGATCATTTGCACCATAATACACTAAGTCTATTAAGAAATAATATTAGTATACATTAAATTATAAAAAAATGTTCGGAAGCACAACAGCATTCAACAAGTTCCCGCCGAAAAGTCCTATACAGTCTAAATTATTTTGTTTAGAAAATAATGTCTAGGGAGAGTTCACCGAGCAGTGCCGCGTGGCAGAACTTGTCAAATAAAACCGAAATTAAATAACTTGCCTGGTCCCGGTGTTTCTGTAGCATCGCTCGCAGGCGTTCGTGCGATCGTGCGAGCTGCTCACGTCGCCGCGCGTACGCCAGTTCCAACCGCGAGCATTCCAAAACGCCGCGCTCCACAGACTGCGCACAAAACATACGGCTTCAATCATTATCATTTCGGTCAAAGGGCGTCAACTATATATAAACTACTAGTCAAATTATATATAATTGACTTTTACATCTCTCATATTCGGTAAGTAGGTCCTTATTACCCCCAAATGGGGCTTGTAGGTGACCAATTAGCGCTCTAGGGTAATAATGTAGCTATAAAAGGCTCTAGGGCGGTAAGTAATTAAAAAAAAAACACTTCACTTCACAAAAGAGGTCGCTTCGCTATTCAGCCTTGTCTTCGTATGAGTTTAGTAGTCATCAATTTTAAATATCGAACGGAGAAGCTCAATTTCCTTCTAGAAAAAATAAAATAAAAAAAAAGAGATGAAAAAAGGCGGGAATAGAAACTTTTACTTTTAATATTGTTTGTTTTCGGGATATTTTTATAATTACGTGCTAATTAAGAAAAAAACATGAGTTCTGCAAGTGATGAAGATATAAGCTGCACTCCCGATTCAATGAAAATGGAAGCTGAAGCAGCAATTAACAATATTTTACCTGAAAGTTCTAAAGAGAGATATTTGAAAACTTACGACGAGTTCATGAAGTGGCGAAAAGGAAAACAAGTAAATGTTTTATTCTTGTAATCCCGGTTTTTTTCTACTTACCTCATAATCGAGATGTAAAGCAGAGTAGTTAGCTCGGGTGTAAGCATCAATTGCACCCTCGAACTATAGGCGCCCTCGCTGCGCTCGTGCGCCTAAATATCTCGGGCTGCAATTGATGCCTTACAGCCCTCGGCATCTAATCTACTATTATAATGGTCGGTCATGGGCTGTTTACATCAATTTTGCTTACTATCATTTTATCAGATCGTTGGCACATATAGTGGAGAGCCAATTTCCAGAATGTAGTCGCAGGTGAAAGGTTTTGAAAAAGCAATTTAAAAATACTGATAAGCTCATATTAAGTAGGTATATGATTTCTTTCAGTCTATTAATGACAGCTTTTTACTATTAATAGTACTAAGTGTTAAAGAGCAACGGTGAACATTAATAATAATAAATTCCGTTGACAGCTTTTGTCTATTTAAAATGCTACTTTTAATAGGAAAAAACTGTTAATAATAGACGCAAAGTAATCATATATACCTAACATGACTATATCAGTCTTTTGAAATAGCTTTTTCAAAACATTTCATTTGCAACTACGAACTGGAAAACGGCCCTCTGAAATGTACCGACCTTCCACTTAATTTTAGTGTACATAGTGTGCCTGTGTGTGCAAATATGCACAAAGATATTCGGGACGGGGGCCCACCACACATACCCACCACTGTGTAGGAGACACAGTGGTGGGTATGTGTGGTGTAGCCTGGATTAACAGCGGCGACCGCCAAAAAAGACGATGAACAGTGAAGTCCATTGCAGTCCCGGGGGTAAAACTACGGCTGCCTTGGAACTCACAACGAATTTAATCAGAAGAAATTAGTAGGAGTAGGAAGCTTTTGGAATTTGACTTCCCCTCTTAGCAATGTGAGAGACAGCAATAAGGCATTAAAAGCCTAAAGAGACGGCTAGTCACGTGAAGCTCAACTGTCGTGCACCACGGATTTTAAGTATCTAACACTCTTAGGGACCTAAAATATTGAAAGACTTCATGTGAGAACATCTATCAATTCGGTGATCTGCATCCGGACATAACGGTAGACTAGTCGCGTGATAAATCCGATAACGCTTACTGTCCCTGGCTGGTTACTCACCTGAGAGTGGATCTCTCTCTTTATCCTCAATATCTCGTCCTTATCCCTGTTCGTCTTCTTCGCCAGCGCCTTGACGTCTTCCTTGCGTGATGACGCCAATTTGTTCAGAACTTCTTTCTTTTCCACTTCCAATTTATCCTGAAAAGTTTAAAAAGTAATTTCGCTATAGCCAATCGGAAAAATATTATTAATATTTATTGATTGTACAATAAAATATTAAAAACTTAATTTAAATGGCTTACCCGCATTTTTAAAACCAAAGCTAATCTCACGAGTATGGGGTGCACTATGGGAATCCTCGACAACCATGAGACAGTCGAAGATATTCATCAAAGGCCTAGACAAAAGAAGGACCAGCCAACTGATGAAACTCTCCAGAAGCAACATGAGGCTCGTCATAGAAGTGTTAACAGGACATTGCCGACTGAACAGGCACCTGACACTAATAGGCGTGAAAACCAACCCCAAATGCCCAGAGTGCATGGATGACGACGAAACAAGCTTCCACCTGCTTGCCGAGTGCCCCATGTACTCACGGATAAGATGGGAGACCATGGGGGTGGACAAATTAGACAAAGAAGACCTGGAAGACCTGAAGGTGGAACAGATCGTAAGGTTTTGCAAGGAAACAGGTAGGTTCGACGGAACGCCGTGATTGCCGGATAAACCCACATCCTCCCCCAAAAGGGAGGACCAGGGGAAATGGGTGAAATGGCCTCAGGTAAGGCTGATCACCCGCCCGACAGCCGGCGTCCCCGTTGGAAATAATAATAATGGGGTGCACTATGCAGATTAGTAAACAAAGTTTTGGTGAAAGAGGATTTTGGACATATTTCGTAATCGATATCTTTGTCAACTGTTTAGAACTAAACAAATACACAATGTTACTCAAGCTTACCACAATAAATCAATGAAACCTCCATTTAAATCTTTTCTGAGATTAGCGTACAAACGAACATATAAACATTTTTTGTCTCTGTAACCAGAGTACAACATAAATAGGTTCTTTGAAAAAAAAACCAGAGGTATCAGTCACGCATTGCCGACCCTGTAAAAACCTCTTCGTGCCTTTATTGAAGAACGCAATGCTGTAGTCTTTTGGGAAAATCTCGGCAGGTACACATTCTACAACCTGACGGTCCGTGGAAGAAACTAATCCGCAAAGTTCGCAACCATCTTGGTTCCTCTTTGCTTTTTGCGGCGCACAATTTGTGAACCCCTGGTATATATTGTAATACTAGCTGACCCTCGCAACTTCGTCTGGGGACAGGGAGGATTGAGAGTGAAGTGTAGCATTACATTAGCCTTCCGATAAATGGGGTATTAAATACTAAAAGATTTTTCAATTCGAACCAGCAGTTTCTGAAAATACCGCGTTCAATCAAACAAACTCTTCAGCTTTTAAATATTAGTATAGATATGAGCGAAGTACATACGGTGAGGGTCTTCATCTGGTGGTGCTGGTCAGCGCGCAGGGCTTTTTCTAGCGCGGCGTAGATGGTGTGGTGGTACCGCAGGCGCAGCTCGCGCTCCAGCGCCGCCGCCTCCCCCGCCGCCGCCTCCTCCGTTCGCGCGCCCTCCCCGCCCGCGCCCCCGCCGCCCCCCACCGCGCCCGCGCTCGCGCCGCCCACCACCACCACGCTGCTACTGTATCTGATAACACGAACACAACGAGTCACAATACATGGGCATATTAATGCCATATGGTATTATATATGTGGCAGCCAATTCGTAGAACCCGCCGCATTACATAACGGCTAACTTAAGGCGAATTGTTTTATAGTAAATAATAATAATAAATAAATAAATATTGTCAGACAAATTACACAGCGCCATCTAGCCCCAAAGTAAGCGAAGCTTGTGTTATGGGGACAACTGATAAACATCGTAAATACATTTTTTTTTGTAAATACATACTTATGATACATAGAAAACACCCAGACTAAGACAAACAGACATGTTCATGCACACAAATGTTTGTCCAATGTGGGAATCGAACCCACGAGCGTTGGTGTCGAAGCCGCGTCATTGACCGCTACGCCACCGAGCTCGTAAAAGAAGTGCACTGCGATCGAACCAGCAGCTCTTAATGCCAAAGTAACCATTTTCAAGCCATTCGACCAGCATGTTCGTTTCGCCGTCATTGACTTGGCTTAACGATTTCACAGCTTATAAGGTCACCGAAAAAAGATATTCTTCTTCTTAGTCGTACGCTCCTGGCGGAGCGGTCGTGGTCATGGATCGCCTGGCAATTTGGTTGCGGCCTCTGCGAGTCGCCTCCATCTCTCTCTATTTGTGGCATTACGTGTGCATTCAGTGAGGGAACACCTGGTAGCTGATTTAATCAGGTCTGTCCATCTTGTGGGTGATCGGCCTCGCGAACGTTGACCTTCGACTCTTCCCTGTACCATCAAACGTTCCAAAGAGCTTTCGTTGCGGATGATATGTCCAAACATCTTAAGGATTCGCACTTGCACAATCGACGAAAGCCTTTGTTTGATACGAAGCTCTTTCAAGATGGAGATGTTAGTGCGGTGAGCAGTCCATTTAATCCTCAACAAGCGCCTCCAGCACCACATCTCAAGGGCGTCAATCTTTTTACGACACTTTTGATGGATCGTCCATGTTTCAGCTCCATACAGAAAAATAGGAAATATTAAGCTTCTCATTAATCGAACTTTGGTGTTTTTAGTTATGCGGCGATCTTTCCATATTTTCGTAAGCTTTTCCACGGCTGAACGCGTAATGGCACATCGTCTTTTGATCTCTTCCTCGCAACTTCCAGTATTCGTAATTGTGGATCCCAGATAGATGTAACTCTGGACAACTTCACAACTACCTATTGTATGTAAGTCTGGTCTATTGTTAGTCCTGCGATCCACCACCATCATTTTGGTTTTATCGCGGTTTATGGCAAGACCAAACTCGGAGCTGGTTGTTTCCAGAAGCGAAAGAAATCGTTCCATGTCTGCCTGTGACGTTGCAAGAAGAGTAGTATCGTCCGCGTATCTTAGGTTTGATATCAGTCGACCTCCAATTGATACACCTTTATCCCAGTTTTCCAAAACTATACGCATTATGTGCTCGGTATAAATATTAAATAACAGAGGGGAAAGAATACATCCCTGTCGAACCCCAGCCTGAGTTTTAAAATTCCCAGAATCAATTCCGTCCACGCGGACAGCAGCTGTACCGTCTTCGTAAAGTCTCTTAATGAGGTAAGGGGCCGTCCATTAATCACGTGAGGTTCAAAAGGGGGGGGAGGGGTTCGGTAAAAATCACGAAATATCACAAGGGGGGAGGGGGGGTGTAGTAAAATATCACGTGTATTTATTTTTTTGTCAAACGCGCGATTTCTAAACCGAAAAGCGGCGTGTTGAAGACATTGACTCGCCGATGCTAGGCAATGAGCGAAGTTGAAGACGATGACGGCCTACAACTCCCTGCGCATTTAGTGATGTAACGAATATTCGTATTCGCATTCGCATTCGCGAATATTCGCATATTTCTCGACATTCGCATTCGCATTCGCAATTTTATGCGAATGTTTTGCGAATATGAACGTCC
The DNA here is from genome assembly GCA_937001555.2 of Hypsopygia costalis. Classification (NCBI taxonomy): domain Eukaryota; kingdom Metazoa; phylum Arthropoda; class Insecta; order Lepidoptera; family Pyralidae; genus Hypsopygia; species Hypsopygia costalis. The sequence continues at coordinate 19,524,818 of OW443338.2, read as the reverse complement.
TAAAAATAATTAAGATTTTCAATTACAAAAAGGTAAATTAAATAGAGAAATAAGTATCAACTTCTTATATATTTATTTTAAAACCTTATCTTCTGTTAGGATTTTTTGTTAAATAAACAATAAACATCACTCGTAAATCAAACAGCAATCGGCCTTCTTCGGATCGGCTCGACAATGCTCTGAAAGAGATGCAAATAATTACAAATGTGTGCGTCTAACTCGCGCGCCAACTAGGCTGTCAAAATAAAGCCAAAGGCCAATGGCGCCAAATATAAAAGTCAATATTCGTTTCGCATTCGCGAATATCGACGACATATATTCGCATTCGTATTCGCATTCGCGAATGTCTAGAAATTGACATTCGTTACATCACTACTGCGCATACAGTATAATAATGGTGTCAGAGTATTGATGGAGCTGCCACGATTCTATAGCGCGTCTGCCATGTTCATGCTTGCGCGAACAGGCCCCTTACCACCAACTCTTATTGCGATTCAATAACTGAATAGAATGCTTATTCATACCATTGAATAAGCGACTATTCAATTTGAAATGAGTCGTTTATTCATTGGTATGAATAAGCATTCTAGTCAGTTATTAAATCGCAATAAGAGTTGGTGGTAAGGGGGCAGAACTTTTATGCAACGATAAGGGGTCACCACATTTGACATAATACCCACGGCCTCCTCCTACTGTTGCACCGCTCGCCATCGACAGGGAATTCATCCTCATATATTAGAACCGAAGAGGTCACGTACTGTGCGGTTCCAGAGAAGTTCCGTACTATCAAGCTGTGTTATGAACTGCCTGTGGAAGTTTTCTCAGGAGACTACAACGTCAACGTGGGGTTCTTCAAAAGGAGGACGTGAAAACATTTTTACGCTCATAAGTGTAGGGTCGGCAACGCGCAAGTGATGTTTCTGGTGGTATAGGCATATTTTTTTCTAAAGGGGTAGAGCTAAGCTGGAGTCATTTAGTGTCCATGACATGGTCGCGGTCAAGTTATGGAGATTGAGTGACTGCAGCTCGTAATTGGGCCGGCTCGTCCGGGGCAGTACCACTCTCTCACAGAAAACCGGCGTGAAGTAGTAGCTTGCTATTGCGTTTCGTGCGGTGAGTGTTGAGACCCGGAGCCCAAACCAAAAACCTCGACTCTGGATATGGCAGTGGCATTAGGAAGAAGAATACCCCAGGAGGGTACCGTCACCGTTGGTGAAGGAGAATCCCTCCCTGAATCCCACTCTCACTACTCAGGCCGCCCGACGTATTCTGGGACGGGCACTATGCCGCTCTGTATCTCTGCCAGGAGCAAGTGTAAGAAGAGGACAGCATGTTCCCCTGAGCTCCATATCGAGCTGTGTAACATAAGGGGGCTTCACTCCAACCTGAATGCCGTCCACCAGCACCTTGAGACGGCTAAGCCAGCCTTGCTCTTTTTGACTGAGACACAGATATCCCCACCATCCGACATCTCGTATCTGCGCTACCCAGGATACATACTGGAACACAATTTTGTGCCACGAGCCGGTGTGTGCGCGTACGTTAGGGAGGATATCTGTTGTCGACGTCTTGGCAGTCTTGAAGAGAGGGGCCTGTCAATTATGTGGCTGCGCGCAGATTTTGACGACCATATTCGTATCTACGCGTGCCTCTACAGGTCTCACAGCGGTAACGCCGAAACGGAGCGCCTTATTGAGCACATCCAAACGACGACTGACAGCCTACTCCAGCAAATGCCTTCTGCCGAGATTATGGGTGATTTCAATGCCCACCACGTCGAATGGCTTGGGTCACGCTCTACTGACCATGCTGGAAGATCTTTTCATGACTTTGCCTTGGCATATGGTCTAACGCAGCTGGTCTCTTCACCTACAAGGGTACCGGATGTGGAGAACCATGTGCCATCCCTTTTGGATCTTCTGCTGACCTCCCACCCGGATAACTATCGCGTGTCTGTTGGCGCCCCTCTTGGTTCCTCAGATCATTGCCTGATAAGATGTGTGGTGCCACTCATACACCAAAAGCGACCGCGTACAGCAGGTATCCGTCGTGTGTGGCATTTTAGGTCAGCAGATTGGGATGGGCTGCGTGACTTCCTAGCTTCCTATCCTTGGGGACCAGTTTGCTTCTCGCTGGATGATCCCAGTGTCTGTGCAAATGCTGTCGCTGATGTGGTTCTGCAGGGTATAGAACTATTTATTCCCAATTCTGCGGTGCCCATTGGCGGCAAATCTCGACCATGGTTCGGTGGGTCTTGCAGAGCCGCGTCGCGTCAGAAGCAAGATTCCTACCGTGCCTGGTCCAATGCTCGGGCAACTGGAGATCCAAATACCGGCGTACTTAAAAAAAAATACAACTCTGATTCCAGATCGTTGAAGGGTTGTATCGCGAAGGCAAAGTCCAGATTTATTAGCGAAATTGGCGAGAGACTAGTGCGTTTGCCCTCTGGGTCTCGTGCGTTCTGGTCGCTCGCCAAAGCCGTTCAAGGTAACTTTTGTCAGTCGTCGTTTCCACCATTGCAGCGGATGGATGACTCGCTGGCCCATACTGCAAAGGAAAAAGCCGATCTTCTAGGGTTTCTTTTTGCATCTAACTCGACTCTGGATGATCGGGGAGCCACACCACCTACCATCCCTCAGTGTGAGAGCTCTATGCCAGAAGTTAAGTTCAGGCAAAGAGCCGTGCGTAGAGCGCTTTTCTCCCTGGACATCCATAAGTCGAGTGGGCCGGATGGCATTCCATCCGTTGTTTTGAAAATGTGTGCCGCGGAGTTAGCCCCAATTCTAATCTGCCTATTTCGGTACTCGTACTCGCTTGGCGTGGTCCCCAGCTCGTGGAAGGAGGCTTTGGTTCACCCGATCCCTAAAAAAGGTGTTTGCTCAGATCCGTCCAACTACAGGCCCATTGCTATAAATAACATCCTTGTTTTCCAAAATAATGGAAAATATCATCAACCAACAGTTGATGGCATACTTAGAGGATCACCAGCTGATTAATGATCGCCAATATGGCTTTCGTCAAGGTCGTTCTGCTGGTGATCTTCTGGTATATTTGACTCACCGTTGGGCGGAGACAGTGGAAAGTAAGGGCGAGGCATTGGCTGCTAGTCTGGATATCGCAAAAGCCTTTGATCGGGTGTGGCATAAGGCACTACTATCCAAGCTTCCTTCTTTTGGGTTACCTGAGAGACTCTGCACATGGATTGCCAGCTTTCTAAACTGGGCGGATCATTAAAGTTGTGATTGACGGTGCACGTTCCGATCCATTACCCCTGAACGCTGGTGTGCCACAAGGCTGCGTATTGTCCCCCACATTGTTTCTTCTGCATATCAATGACTTGCTGCATGTATGCGGCATCCATTGCTATGCAGATGACAGTACCTTGGACGCAAGATACAGTGGTCTATGCAATGTTTCTCGGGATAGCGTCGATGAGTACCGAACAAAACTTGTGTCTGAGATGGAGACGTCTCTTGGACACGTCTCTGATTGGTGTAGACTGAACTTAGTCCAACTGAATCCCTCAAAGACACAAGTTTGTGCGTTTACCGCAAAAAAGTCCCCTTTTGTTGTATCTCCCAGATTGGAAGGTACTCCCCTTATTATTAGCTCCAGCATTGGTATCTTGGGTGTTGACATATCGAGCGATGTTCAGTTCCGTGGTCACTTGGAGTGCAAGGCCAAATTGGCCTCTAGGAAAATTGGCATCATCTGTAAAGCCAGACGGTATTTTACACCACACCATCGCCTTCAACTGTATAAAGCCCAAGTTAGGCCTCATATGGAATACTGTTCACATCTCTGGGCTGGTGCGCCCCAGTACTTACTTGCTCCATTTGACCGCATACAACGAAGAGCTGTTCGAATCGTCGGTGACCCAATGATTTCTGATCGGCTGGAGTCTCTCTCTACACGCAGAGATGTTGCATCTCTTTGCGTTCTATATAAATTATATAACGGGGAGTGCTCGGATGAGCTATTTGATTTGATACCTGCCGCTGAGTTCCACTATCGTACAACTCGCCATAAATTAAAATTCCATCCTCATCATCTCGATATTTGGCGATCTACTACAGTACGAGACGAACTTCTTAGCTTCCATGGATTCACCGTGCGGGTGCCGGGTCCATCGTGTGGCAGAGAGAGAAACCCAAGCAGATCCCGAGACTTGTGACACGGGTGTAGGTTTAAGGGGCCCCTTTCCGACGTACATCAACACTCACCTTCACTACTTGTGTTTCTCTCCCTGCCCTGCCAAATCTGGTATGAACCTGCTAATGCAGCTTTAGATACTCGTTCTAGTATAGAACTTACTGCACTTCTGGACAAGCCAAGGTCTTTCAGCAGGTTATAGAGAGATTTTGCTGGTATACCTCTCGCTCCTACTTCTACAGCGTATAGATTAACTACATAGCCGCTTTTTGTTAATTCGTTTAGGAGGTCATAATATTTGTTTTGTTTTATCGCGTGGTCTTTGGGTATGTTAGTTTCCCACGGTACGGTAAGCTCTACAAGTACTATACGTTTTGTAGCTCTGGAGAAAAGGAAAATGTCCGGTCTGGATGTCGAAACAACCACATCTTCTGGGATTTTATAGTGCTTTTCATACGTGTCCATTAAAATAGTCCAGTCAGGTGCTGCACTGAGGATTGAGTAAGGCTTGTTCTTGGAGTTTGAAGTTGAGCCTCCTTTTATAAAGTTAATTTGTCTTTTGTTTGTCGTTAATCCTTTTTGGGCTCTAGCTATTGAAAGGCTTATGGCTTCACGTATGATTTGAAGTACTCTGTCATGGCGATGTGAGTAATGACCCCTATCAAGGAGCACCTTGCATCCCACCAATAGGTGCCTTGCTGTACATATCGCCTCTCCACAGGTATAGCAACATTTTTCAGAGGCTTTTCCCCACCTAACTAAGTTACTCTGGTCAGGGAGGGTCATTTGAAAGGCATTAAGATAGAATTTTAATAAGGCAGGAGACCAGTCATACAGCAAGGTGCGCCACTTCAGAGCTAACGGGATGCAAAACTCGCCTATGGTTAACCACTCACTTTGCTTTTTGAGACATTTTCTACCACGAACTGTGAAATTGTGGAATCAACTTCTTCCAGCGGCATTCCCAAATAAATACGACATGGGGGCCTTCAAGAACAGAGTCAATATTTCCCTTAAAAGGCTGGCAACGGATCGGTGACCCTTTGGTGTTGCTGATTTCTATGGGCGGTGGTGATTGCTTTCCATCAGGTGACCCACATGCTCGCTTGCCCCCCTCTCATATAAAAAAAATAAAAAAATAGGCGTCCATAGGGTACAGTAACAGCTTTCCATCAGGCGGACCGTATGCTTGTTTGTCACCTTAGTGATATAACAAAAATCCTTTAGTTTTAAGATTCTTTGTAGCTACAAAAAATACACGTGATTTTAGGGGGGGGGAGGGGGGGTAGTCCAAAACCTCACCAAGTATCACCAAGGGGGAGGGGGGGTGTTAAAATTGCAAAAAAAACCTCACGTGATTAATGGACGGACCCTAAACTAGATGTCGTGGTACACCCATTACCAAAAGTATTTCCCATAGCTTCCACCACTTAACGGTGTCAAAAGCTTTACGAAAATCTACAAAGCAAATAAACAGCGGCTTATTAAACTCTCGCGCTTTTTCGATGATTTGTCTTATGTTGAGAATCTGTTCGCGCGTTCCCTTTCCTTTGACAAAACCGGCTTGTTCTTGAGCAATCTCCCGGCTCATATATGCTTGTAGCCTTGTATTTATTATATGAAGAAAGACCTTACTAGCGTGGGATATCAGAGATATTAGGCGGAAATTGTTACACTTCTTCATTGAACCTTTTTTGTGGAGCGGGATGAACAAGGAATGCGACCAATCCTTAGGCCAATCTCCCGTATTCCATATTTGCACACAAATAGAGTGTAAGATATCCACACCTACATCACCCATGATCTTAAATATTTCTATGGGAATTTCGTCAGCACCTATAGCCTTGCCACACTTTAGGCGTTTTACAGCGGCCTCTACTTCCGATCTCAATATAGAAGGTTCTTGGTCTGAGGGCACAGCGTACTCAGATGCAGGGGCCCGTAATCGTTGGTTATCTAGAAACAAGGACGTGCAGTAATCTTCCCACACCTTAACAATCAGCTCAATTTCTGTAACAGTATTACCAGCAGAGTTTTCTATTGCCCAGGACTTTGGTTTGAATTGTCTCGTAATTGTTCTTACTTTCATGTGAAGATCCCTAGTCTCGAATTTCTCAGCGTGCTTTTCTAGTTCTGTGCAAATAGTTTGGAGCTCCATATTGCGATCTTTCCGGCAAGCGGTTTGTATTTCAGAACTAAGCAGATTTAGTGTCGTCAGGTTGGCTCCTGATGCTTTTTCTTTGCGCCGCTTTTCAACGAGATTCCACGTGTTGCTCGACATCCAATGCTGACGTTTTGGAACCTTCACTTTGGGCTGGGAAATCTCGATTGATGCCTTAATACTTGTTTTGGCCGACTGCCAAAGTAACTCCGGTTTACCATCACAGTAGGTAGATTCTTTTGCCCAGTTACATTTCACATCCTGCAGAGTTTTATAAAAAGCCTCTTTATCCAGAACTTCAATACGTCTTGATATCTTCCTGGCAATGCAGTTGCGCAATTTCAACTTCAAGCCGCATACTAACAATTCATGATCAGAGAGACAATCCGCTCCGGGCAAAGTGTGCACGTTACATACTGAGCTCCTCCATCTAGTTCTGATCATAACATAATCGATCTGATTACGATGTTTGCCATCAGGGCTGGTCCACGTATAGAGTCTCCTTGGGTGGTGTTTAAATACGGTGTTCATTATCGTGAGATTGTTATCCGCGGCAAATTGAATCAGGCGTTCACCCCTGTCATTGCGTGTACCCAGGCCATATAACCCAACTATATGACGCAGGCCAGATTCATTCATTAAAAAAGATATACTAATTTATTATTCATATATATATACATAGTTATAATATCTGCGCGGCACCACCTACCTTAATTTTAGATTATTTGTCCTCTACCCTAAGGTTGTCTGGAAGAGATTGTTCGTCGATCAGACCGCCTTTATACTAGTAGCACAGTATAAGTAATAATACTACGTGCAGTATGGCATCTACCTGCCGCTCTCTCGTGTCAACCTCGCCTCCCTTCTGAGACAAATCTGGAACAGTTTGTATGGCGCCGCACGCACACATGCTCATTCACGCTCTGCCCAGACATATTTTTTTATGTAGTAGTTCACGACGCAACATTTGTATGGAGTGGCCGGGGTGTGCTAGTACTTAATATTTGTCACTGTGTATTTTTCTTTTCTTTTGGTGTATAAATTATATTGTATTGGCCGTGTTGTTTCCGGCAGACTAGAATAGAATCTCTCCGTCTCTTCCCGTGAATGTCGTACAAGGCGGCTAAGGGAAATACAATATAAGACATCGATCAGGCCTCCCCAACCCGTCTGGCCAGCGTGGGGAGTGTAGGCCACATCCTCCTTCTGTCAGGGACGGAAGAGAGAGGGTCGTGCTCCTGTAGTGGAGACTAAAATAACCTGATGTTGATGATTATTGTATACTCACATATTTTTAGATGAGAGCTTCTTGACTAATTTGTTGCTAACGTAAAACTTGGCGGTGGTGGGCCTCTTGTCTTTGTCGTGTTTCCGCCGCAGGGCGTCCAGCTTGCGAGCCAGCTCCGCGCGCTTCTTGCGAACGAGCTCGCTCGACAACAACACCTCTAATGTCTCCGCCAGAGATTCATCTGTCGCTCCATTGGATTTACTATCTGACTGATCTGTAACAAGAATTAACTTTTATTAGTTGTCAATAAAAATAACTAAAAAGTTTACTTACTGTGTTTAACTCATCAAACGTTTTCATTCATACCCATATCATTAGGCAAATTCCAAAAGCTTCTTACTCCTACTAATTTCTTCTGATTAAATTAGTTGTGAGTTCCAAGGCAGCCGTAGTTTTACCCCCGGGACTGCAATGGACTTCACTGTTCATTGCGTATTTTGGCGGTCGCCGCTATTAATCCTGGTTACACAGGAGACACAGTGGTGGGAATATGTGGTGGACCCCCGTCCCGTATTAAAAAATACCTATATCATAGGAGATAAGTGGATTTTATTGATAGAATTGGCTTTTAAATAATCAAGCATAGTCAGGAACGGACTAGAAGATTCCAGATGATATTTTCCTTAAAGCCGGGAAAAATATGAAGAAAATAAACAATATGAAGAAAATGAACAAAATATCATAAAAAAAATTGGTTGTCTGTAAATTCGGTTTACGGACGATAATTTTACGTGATAAGGTCAACATCGGTTGATGGAGTGGAAGAGAGATAGATGCGTGACAAGCCGAACGCTCTCGCTTGCACGCTTGGCTCAGGCCGAACGTGACAATGAGTCATGCTTTTTCGTGCATGCGGGCCGGCGTTCATGGATTTATAAGACGTTAGAACGTCAAAAACATCATCCGAGTTTAGAAAGCAGTAGTTCGTACTTGGCACTTGCTCGGACCAATTTTCTAAGGATGTTAACTTTCAAACCCAACATACCTTGCGACCGTTTATCGCCGGCAGATGGCGTTACGGACACCGACGACTGTGATTCGTTCTCGATCAGTTTTTTCGTTTCCGAAATGGCCATCATAGATTTACTTGGGCTTCCATCTACGGTGTTCTCGTGCCTTATCTGTAATCATCCGATCTAGATTTATCGTCTACGCTATTTTAAAGAAAAGGAACATTGTTGCGTAAGTAGGCTAAAATAATTTATGGAACCGAAGTTACGTGAATGCACCCTGCTGCAAAAGAGATCCTGTCGAAAGAGAAACCGGTATTTCTCTTACATAAGTTCTAAGCTACATAACTTTTGTTATTAGTACTCTTGTCCTAGACCTACGAGTTTTTCCAACAGTTGTGACATTGGAGCTTGTCTCGTGTTGTTGCGTTACCAATGGTGACGTAAGTCCAGCTCGCTCTGGTACTTGATGGGATTAATCGGCCGGCGCGGGCTTCGCTGTGGGCGGAGGCTCGTCCGTGCCCTCGGAGAGCACGGCCAGCTGGTGTTCGCGCTTGTCCAGCTCGCTCTGGTACTTGATGGGGTTGGCAGCGCCTGCGCCAGCTGTGACATACCGGCATGGTAAGTGTGGGGGGCGTAGCGGCTGGCGCGGGCTTCGCTGTGGGTGGAGGCTCGTCCGTGCCCTCGGTGAGCACGGCCAGCTGGTGCTCGCGCTTGTCCAGCTCGCTCTGGTACTTGATCGGGTTGGCCAGCGCCTCCGCCAGCTCCGACAGCCGGTCCGGCACGTAGTCCTGCACATACAATATATGTTACCTCCTCTATTGTTAACTGGGAATTGTCCTAAAGCTCGGACTTTCTCTGACTGACTTGCGAATTGGAATTTGGCTATTGTTTTAATAGGTTCCAAAAATTCATGAAATTTAACTACTTTGACATAAACAATTTGTAGACTGAATAGAAGAAATCATTTTATTAGATTTTAGATTTAAAGAAATCATTGATAAACAAGAGACAGCATTAATATAGAGTCTATTTTCAAAAGACTTATACGGCATTACTTATACTTTGTTACGATGATAAAAACAAGCGAGTCACTTGTTATAAATGCAGATTGACATCACGCTATGTTCAGCAGTCCTGCAAGTCTCCTCGTACGGGATTTTATGAATGACATTAGTAAGCATGTGACCTTGACGACGACGAGCAGCAGCAGGCTGGCGGGCAGCGGCAGGCCGAGCTCGGTGCGCAGGTTGACGTGCCGGTAGCCCGGGCACAGCCCCACCACGGGCAGCACGCGGTGCCCCAGCAACCGCCCGCTCTCCTCGTGCGCAGCGATGCGGATCATCGCCAGCTCGGGTAGCACCACCTGCACGAAGTGCACTTTTCTGTTACCTGACATTATTATACATCATGTGCCTGAGTTTCACGCTGTCATTTTGTATTTATCCAGGTACCTATCGTATAAATAAAGAAAAAGCTATACTTATTAATTTTATTAACGTTGGTTATATTTTTTTTTTTGCTGAGACTCCTAGAAAAGGACATGTCTCATCTAAGTATTTGAATTATTATTAGAAACAATGACAATAAGCATTTCATAGATTTTGGAATTTCTGTCATGTTGGAATATCCGTCCGTCTGTTAATTTGTTTGCTATATTTGCCGAAGGTTCTAGATCGAATACAATGAAATTTTATATGACAATAGTTTATACCGTACATAACTAAACATGTTACTTTTTAAATCGAACAAGTTATGTTAATATAAATGTATGTACTTTACATTGTTCGTAGATGACGCTACTGATTTGTCTTCAGTTCAATTAATTAAAGCCGGAAGGAATCTCAGGCACAACAAAAAGACGCGGGTATAAAAAGATATAAAATAAGTAAAATATGGTTGTTTGCTTCCCATCTCATTAGCAAAATTCTACTATTAGTAAATCAATACCGCATGTTTATATTCTTACAAACAGGTCAATACATCTGAACAGATGAAGAAACAACACGTGTGACGCATGTGAGGCCAAAATAATCGACAGTCAGACGGCATGAGTAAACTATTTGTTTTTGCAATTGCAAGCATAAAAGACATCGCAAAAAGGTAGGCGTCGGCACCCATAGAAACTGTTTGTTTGTACAGCGCCGCCTACGAGGTAATCGGTAAACGTAGGTAGCCTGTTTCCTACGCATATTTGCAAAGTATAACGTACAAAATGGCTTTAACCCTGCAATAGAAATTGTTTAGACTACAAATATACATATGTGTTGACTTTGGCATGGTGAGGACTTGAACTTTAAAAAAAAAATCTGAAAAACGGGTTAGCGGCAATATTTCGGCCGATTATGTGATCTGCATAAAGTATGTATTTGAAAGATTAAAGAAATCAGCTCGCTCAAACAGTCGGTATGATATTTGTAGATGTTAATTATTATTAGTAATAATAATTTAAACAAGAAAGAACATAGACCCACTGATTAGAAAATACTGACTAAAAGACGAAAAATATTTTTAATAATGTCTCGTGTATTTATTTTTCTCATCAACGCCAAATTAAACAAATAAAATAAGTATTCCTGTGCAAATTACAGATCGCCATCTAGTCCCAAAATAAGTTGTGTTTGTCTTGTATGGGCGGGGATCAAACCCGCGACCTTGTTGTCTATATCTTGTAGCCATTGCTAGCCATTCGACCACGGAGCTCGGCAAATTTAAAATGATTCCAATATGGCGCTACATTAGTACCCCATGTCATTTCTACAACTGATACGATATATAATACACCTCATATGTTGAAAACAATCAAACGGTTTAGCCTGTAAGGTGCAAAGAATAGTAGTAGACATACATACTCATACTCTAAAAACATTACCTTGTTTTCTTGAGCCGGGTAAAAAATGTACGTAATATTTATTAAGATGTTACATTATCTACATTACGTGCGGAGGAATTGATTGAGACCTCATATTATTTATTTGGTATGTTAATACGTCCCCCCAATAAGCACGAAGAGAAACTTTGCATGCCTTATGTTTTCTATCAGTTAGTCAGCGTAGTGGCTCTCATATCCATCATACCCAAAGCCTCGTACAATTGTATCATCATTAGGGACTACATCTGAATATGAAATGTCTGCACAGACAGACTATAGAGATTCGTAAAAAAAGGATGTAACCAGGTCTTTAGAGAGTCGAGACAGCGCTATTGTTGCTGTTGGTTATTATCATGTGGGCGGTGAGGTCTATTAAATGACTAGATACCCAACTATCGATATCATTAAAATCGAATGAATACTTCAATTCTCAAACTGAATGGAAAAAACAAAGTTTGTCCTTTTACAAATATTTCCTCTAGCGAAGCTTATCGATAGCATAACACGATAAGTAATTTAAAAACGAATTTGTGAGTAGGGATTGCAATCCGGCATCATTTTCAGTCCGGCCGGATCCGACCCGATTCCCATCGATCCGGCCGGATCCGACCGGATCCGGCCGGATTGATCAAATCAGAATGATTTTCGCTTTTCAATTCAAAATGAACTGTTAGTAAGTGAATCAAGTGTCATGTACATACTTTATATAGGTAGTTTATAAAAAATATATAAAATCAATGTTATTTCTAATCCAATGGTAAGATTAGACAACGAGCAAACAATTAAAATCTAGATTTCACTTTCACAGATAAATCCATTATTTTAGTAAGTAACTTTGAATCTGTCTAAAGAATGGCACAATTATCACAATAATGAGTTTGTTTTATAATTACAACTCTTTAGTTTAATCAGCTTACGATAAATAATTATTTTAAGTAGAATTTTAAGTAATAATTGTCTTAATATTCATTATAGGTATATTATACGAAAATCATTTTTATTTTGAAAAAAGGATCGTAGAAAATAAATAGTGTTAATTGTGACACCACGCGCAATGCATTTAAAGTACCTACTCATGCAGAGATCTATTATTTTGCCAAAAATTGCTAGCACCGGATCCGTAGTACGGATCCGGTATATTAGTACCGGATCCGGTAACCGTTTAATAATGCCGGATCCGCCGGATTACCGGATCCGGTTTTCCGGATTGCAATCCCTATTTGTGAGCTTAAAAAACCTTGACTATTTACCAACATACACAAAAAGTCATTGACTAGTTTTTATCGTTGAAATAATTAATATGATTACCGTAACGAATTTAATAACACGCGACTAAAAGCCATTATGTACATTGAATAATTTATCATGTGACGAGCGAGCATATTTCCATCTGGTTCTCTCTCTCTCTGTCTCACTCATCTAGACATCCATCGTTTAGACAATGTGTAAACAAATCATCGACGAGACTATACCTACTAACCAGTAAACAATTCAAGTCAATCTTTCAAATCGATTGAAGTCTATATCTGCACCGAGGTATGGTGTTATATTTTGGGGTAATTCTTGATGAATTAAAGATCAAATTAAAGATGTGTTTATACGATAAATAATGTTTATTTGATAGTGCTATTTGTATGTACAAGTAAACAAATACATGCAAAATATTTAAATCCTAACAGTACCGTCGACGTATATCTATGAGATCGTCACTTTTATAAAAAACCAATTAAGTTTTTAAAACTGCTATAAAGTTTTTTAATACTGCATCATAGGTACTACGACCTATAAAAACGTCGCTTAGACAAACTTACTTTTTAATGAAAATACAAATCTTTTTTCAACCCCTGAAGTTTTCGAATATATTGAAACGAACACTATAATTATATATATTCAATATGATAAATAGTTTCGTTTAGTCGTAAGCCAACCCTTATTCGTCCCGCTGTGACATACGGGTCTCCACTCAATCGAATGGGTTTAGAGCATACTCCACTACGCCGCTCAATTGCGGGTTGGCGAAGTCCAGTAATTTGAAGCCGCCCGAAGGCCACACAATGGCTTAACGACAGTTATCTAACAACAGCCGGAACCGACGGCTTAACGTGCCCTCCGAAACACTTGCTGAGGAGCTCGATATAAATAAACCCATCTATAGACAAGCTACGGTCGAGATTGCTTAATTTGTGTGTATGATTAGACTGACACACGCAACGAAGTCATCTATGTAGTTAGTTTTGTTTAGTGGAAATTAAAAATAGTATTTATTAACGAGTTTCAAGTAAATTATTCATAGCACCACCTGGGTGGTACACGACACACGGAATACCTGGCAATGACGTCCCAAAGGGCTTAAATGTGCAATCCATTAATGTGCTAATCGGTTAATTTAACAAGACTTTTCGCAATGGTTGTGTACTGAAAATGTATTCCATGTTGACGACAAAGAAACGAACGCGAAAACCACACTGCACCTATGCTCAATCCAACGCCTTCGTTCTTAGTTTGCTTCCTATTCTATGGAGCCGGGTACAGATTTACGAAACGTAACATGTAGTACACGCAATGAAAGAATTTGCTGTCCACATTGTCGCAATGTATCATGCAATGTAACTGAATTCCCATAGCGTGGACAGCTTGCGCGCACGAACCGTGCACACTACGCGTACGAACAGAGCATTTCAACTCTTACGCGCCGCGATCCGCCACTTGTCGGTAGGTATGCTCAATATTAGAAAAACATCGATTTTGACATCGATGTCATAATCGAAAGCCCAACATCGATGTTCGATATTTATCGAAAAACTAATGCAATATTCGTTTTTCGATAAATATGCAACATCGATGATTTTTGCATTAATAACCGACAACTGAGTTGTCGGTTTTTCGCCGAACACAAAGGGGCACGCAGTGTGCACGGAGCGCCAGTGTGGACGACTGGTACTGTCTGCACTGCTGTCTATACTGTACTGCAGAACGCGCGCGAACAATGGAAGACACTGTACCAGCTACAGTAGACGCTACGCTTGACTCATGGAGTGAAGAAAAAGTAATTTAGTTAATTGAGGCATACAAAACTAGATAAATTTTGTGGAATCCACAAAATGAACATTTTTACAAAAAAAAACTCTTCGCGTATTCTCGGCAGAGCTAGCTATGTTCTCCGCGAGCCGCCATCTCGTGATGCTTTAAACTCAACAGACTTTTTTTGCACGCGAATGTATTATTATTTTATATATATATATTTGACGAGTCCGATGGTCTAATAGCTATGGTAATGGCTACTTTGACTACGAGGTCGCACATCGCTCGCACAAGACAAAACATTTGTGTGCATGAACATATCTGTTTATTTTGACCTGGGTGTTTTCTATGTATTATATGAATGTATTTCTATGTATTTTATGAGTATAATATAGTATGAGTATAATTCTATGTATTTAGTTATCCAGTACCCATAGTACAAGCTTTGCTTAGTTTGGGACTAGATGGTGGTGCGTAATTTGTACTGGAATACTTGTTACATTCACTTATTACTTATATACACTATGACGAAAACTACTAACCTTTTTGAAGACAAATGGTTCTTCGCCATAGACGGGATTGATGCCATTATTGGAGGATACTCGCGTACGGAACCTCTTTCGCACCGTGTCAGCAGGCAGTCCAAACATGTCCACCTCGACGTATGTGCCGCAGCGTTTATCCGTGAGCAGCTGCCCAGATAGCACCGTCACCGACAGGGAGCCAGCGATGATGCCGTCTACTGTACTCTCCGCGAAGGGGTCTAGCCGACGGTCCTGGTATGACATGATCATAATGGTTGTATTGATATTTATACTCCATGTATACAATAGACTACTTGACAATATTCTAAAATTATAAAAAATATTTAGAATATTATAAACAAAACTAAAACGATAAGTGATTTTCATTTTAATGACTTACGTCGGACTTACATGATCGATTAAAAGTATGGCGGAAAAGTCTAATCGTTTAAAAGGATGAAATTATTTAAAAAAAATACGTTACTATTGGACAATACTATAATGTATGTTAAGAGACTAGCTACATAAACGCAATATTTAACATAGCTCGTACAAAATTCTGATTTAATCAGTACAAAATAATAACATGCGATGTCATAACGTACATAGTAGCCTTGTGTATGAGTATTTCGGGTAAGTACAAAATTGTAATTTTCAAGCTATAATAATTATCGCGAGAAATATTTATATTCATTGCAACAAAGGATTGAATAGGTTTAAGCTGCGCTAAAGTTGCATATTAAATTAATAAACGATCTTTGGCTCCACAGATCGTAGTGAGCCACTACACCCCTAACTTTTGGCGTCCAACGCCAAAAGCGGGGCATGTGATGTCCCGCGTGTGACATTACACTATTGCCTAAAACTGATATTAATATACCTAACTGAAAACCTTAAGATGGTAAAGGATATGCAACTTGCTATAGTACCAACCTTCCGTCTCATGAACTCCGGTTTGAGCAAGTAGCCGCAGCGGCGGTTGTACTCGAACGCGCCCAGATTCAGTTGCATAGCCAGGTCTAACGTTTGGAAGTTGAGGGCGACCAGCTGACAGCCTGCGTTCCAAAACACCTGCCGAATTCATCCGTACATTAATAAAATGCGTAAAGTAACTATTGTAAGGGTATTCTCTGTCTTGATATTGGGATATCTCGGTGTTCAATGGGAATTTCCAATAAACCTATATTACAAAAGGGAAGGTTTGATAAAACCGTAGTGAGTCAGTTAGAAAATTGGTATTTATTTTTATATATTCGAACTCTACTACATACAGTATGGTCACTCCCTGCCGCTCTCAGAAGGCGACCTCCCTCACCTCCCCTGCGAGTCGAATGTGGAACGGATCGCAAGGGTTGCCACGCGACGCCGCGTGTTACCGAAGTTCGTTCGTAATATATAATTTATCGTAACTGAGCTTTTAAATAGTAAAACGATTTAATTCATATTCTTTTAATCATTACCATTAAACCATTTATTTTTTCAGTACAAAATAATTTTATTGTTTTCAGTTTTTTTACATATTCTATCGTCGAAATCGTTGGTTCGACAGTTCGACGTTTTTGGAACTTTTGAAAGTTGAATATTGATATTTATTCTACATTTTCAATAGAAAACCACGACATGAGATTGTATAATAACCAATTACAACCCGCGTGAAACAGTTAGTGTAGCACGATAACAATCATAATCAATCAAAATAAACGTTTAAAGATATTTATTATTAAAATATTACGTAAAGTATAACGTCTTACGACACAGCGCAAGGTACTTACTTCGTTATGCAGTCAATCCGAAGGCATCTACGCCGACATTTGCACGTATACAGACGCAGTCTGTATGTGTTGTCGTTTTTTGTATGGAGTGGCCAGGGTGTGATTATACTAACCATTCGCCATGCCCTATAGTAATGTAGTTAGAGTAGTTTAAAAAGTGTATAGCCGAAGACATTAAAACTAAATCACTGACTTAAAATGATTTAAATTTTTATGACCCTATGTGAGGTCAAGTACGGGACTTCATATTCTCTACTAGTACATAGATCAAATGGCTAATTGGCTTGTATCGGTCTGGCGCAGCTAGGCTCAACTGGACCCTATTTAGTTTACGCCTTTTGCAGCTAGATGTCTCTGTTTAATATCAACGACTTCAAATCATGAGCATCGGCGTCGGGTGTCGCGTGTCGGTTTTGATTTAATAACTTTTTAACTTTCAAATAATTAGGTTCTAATAGAGTTGTCATTTTAGACATGTTGGAGGATATAGCTTTGTAAGTTTTTTTATTATTTATCATCTCAAAATTAAACCACAGAGGTTTGTCGACAATGCCAATGTATGTTTAGATATTCGAAGAGAGACAAATCCTTTTTTACAGCACTTTATTGTGGCTTGTTCTTTGCATATAACATTTTTAGCATTCTCTACCCTTTGTAAAGACGTTAGTTTATAACCTCTTACGTTACGTTTCGCTCTCGGAAATGCACCAAATATTAAAATTATTAGAGTAGCTGACAGCGCCTTTACTTAATAAGGGTGTTCGGTTACCTAATACACAATATAGAGCCTATTTAAAACCTTTGCGTCTGGTAAATAAATATAGATATTATATTAAGAGTTCTCTATAGTAACGATAAACATGTTATTCTACATACATTAGCCACATAAGGCAATAAAACTAGGGATATTGATAAGTTTATGAAGTAATTTCATAAATTAACGAGTCCATAAACGAGACGATAAACTGGCTATTAAACGTGAGATAAACTGTGTGCCCATCACAGATTCAGTAGCCAGCCCCTCTATTAGAAAGTCTTATATAAATTTAACATCAGTAGTGCGTATTTTATACGCGTACAAATGCTAGTAAAGGCCAGCAGTTGTGTACATGTACTAATTGGTGACGGTAGAAGTATAGATTATATTGCTTATAAATTTGGTTCCCATAAAATAACCCCTGAAACAATTCATTATAAAAATTTGGTGTAATGAAATAAAAGCAGGCATGAAAGTAGAACTTGGTATTTTGTTTGACTTTCTAAATTGCTGCTTTTTAGGGTT
This sequence comes from Hypsopygia costalis, assembly GCA_937001555.2. Lineage (NCBI taxonomy): Eukaryota > Metazoa > Arthropoda > Insecta > Lepidoptera > Pyralidae > Hypsopygia > Hypsopygia costalis. Next base: position 19,506,796 of record OW443338.2, on the reverse strand, counting down.
CCGTACCCAAAGGGTAAAACGGGACCCTATTACTGAGGCTCCGCTGTCCGTTCGTCCGTCTGTCACCAGGCTGTATCTCATGAACCGTGATAGTTAGACAGTTGAAATTTTCACAGATGATGTATTTTTTTTGCTGCTATAACAACAAATACTAAAAAAACAGAATAAAATAAATATAAGGATATTCCCATAAAACAAACGTGACTTTTTGCTCGTTTTTGATCGATATTGATAACGGAAAAATAAATAATTAAATTAAAATTAAACAACCCGCTCCCATACAACAAACGTGATTTTTTGCCGTTTTTTGCGTGATAATGGTACGGAACCCTTAGTGCGCGAGTTCGACTCGCATTTGGTCGGTTTTTTTGTATGTAATCAAGGTGACTATCCACATTGTTTGCTATTTCCATTCATTTGTTATTAGCAATATTCGTGGATAACTGTAATTGATCTAAGATTGAGTAAATTAATTTAAGTATTTTATGTAATGTGGATGTTGTTAACCCAAATATAATAAATAAATAAAAAAAAAATAGGATCCGCGGAAACGCGCGTAATATTCAAAATCTAAAAAATTATCTTCGCCAAGAGCCACACCAAATTACTGTCACAGCTGTAGACCGATGCTGCTATCCTATACAACATACTTTATGTTCCCATATTCAAAATTAGATCCAATTTAAAATACACGTTTTGCAATTTGACTGTTTTGCGAAGTGGTCCTATTGCGATTAATATGACATGGACGACGGCGATGAAACGTAACGAAAAAACAGCATAGACCTAATATTTTCAGCTATGACAAAAGACTTGTGATGTAAAAGAGAAAGAAAGACTATACCCGTATGTTAGAGTGAGATAAAAATAAACTCATATTTTGACGTGACAACGTCTTATAAATTGGTTAGCCGGGTGACACTTCAAGAAACTGGCTCACGTTATGCGCCTACAATGAGAGCGAGTGAAAGGCACGCGTCCCTTCTAAGAGCGAGAGAGACAGACATAAAAAGAAACAGACGAAAACATTTTACCACTCAAAGTCGTTGTCACGTAAAACTTTCGCCCGTATACCGACTTTACAGGCAACCAATTTTTTATGCCATAGAAGCATATAAGAAGCCACTATCTTTGCCATTAAATAAATTTTCAAGAATCTGCAACTTTCTAAATTAAACTTTTTTTTGTTCGGGGACCACTTCCAGGTCCCTGTTCAATGTAGAGACCCAAGTGTCCTAAAAATCAAAGACACTTTATCTCGAAAATACAATATTTGGTTTAGTATTCCTCAATCTCTTACATTATAAATCTACATCACAGACCTTGATTTAGCTCTCACGGACCACTAGTGGTCCGCGGACCACCATTTGGGAACCCCTGGTCTAAATCGTTAAGCATGTGTGCTTATTCTGAACATATATAATGGAATTCATTTTTGATCTTGTTTTATTCTGTCGATTGCCAATCTTTACTATGCTCCATCAATGTAATACAATGTCGTCCCACCTGCGGCATAAAGTTGGATGAGTCGAACCGCGTTCCCGCCGGGTAGACACGTGATAGCTGATGCTTATTGTAGTTCACGAACTCGATGGGCCGCTCCTTCAGCAGGGTCGTCGCTTGCTTCTCGTCGAACGAAGACATCTCGTAGAAACGCTTCTTTTCTGTATTTACATTTGAGAAAGTTGACAATTGAAATTAATTTACACGGAAATATCAAACGTTATAAATGTTTCATCAAAGTTCGTTACCTAGGAAAACTGAGCACCTAACTGACTATAATATATGACTGAAATAGTATCCTTCAGCTTTTAGCAATAAGGTGGAATTTTGCTCGTTTATTTATTAAGCTCACATTAAATATAAAAAACGTTTGAGAACAATTTCAGTGGTGTGAAACATTTGGACCGTGTACGGTGACTGCGGGGGTTCAAACCCCAGTTGAATTGCAAGTATTTATGTATTTTGCGTCAATTATTTTAATCATTATTTATATCCACAAAATATAACACTAATACATTTTTTTGTATTTTATGTTACCTAATGGGCATATAAACATGCACAAAAATATTTTATTTGTAAAAGTAGCGATGCGATGCCGCCACGCCGAAATCGTCGTTCCATTTGGGCCCACCGTTGCTTTCCACGTTACGATTTTCTATTTGTTACATTAGAATGACGAAAGGGAAGGGAAACGACCGCTGCGATGCTGCACCGATAAATGCACAAATAAATGTTTCATTCATTCATTCGCCGAGCGGGGAGATATATCCAATCTTCCCTGTATACTCACTCTCAGCGCTCTCGAATGAGCTGAAGTGCACGGGCTGCACGTAGTTGACGAGCGCGGAGATCTCGGCGCCGGCGTGCGTCTCGCGCGCGTCCTCGGCCGCCGCCTCGGGCACGCAGCCCTCGCCCTCGCCGCCGCCCGCCTCCTCCTCGCCCGACGAGCTCTCGGAGTCCGACGACGACGACGACTCCTTGCTGCTCTGGCGGACCAGCTGCACAACACAACCGACAGTACGGGTGGTCAGAGATTTGATATTATAACAATTTTGTAAGTTAATACAAATTGGGTAGAAACACAAACACCATCTGTTTACCTTAGTATCTGTTTGCCTTAGCGGCGAAACCGGTCGGTAATATTTAATATAATAACGTGGAACAGTACAAGTGCTTTATTATAAGATTATGATATTATGTATAACAAAATTATCAATTAAAGGATTTGGAAGAGCACTCGACCGGTAATCGAAAGGCCGTGGGTTCAAATTCCACCTAGGCGGGGGAGGTGAATATTTCCATTTTTTTTAATATTTATAATATCACATCAAAGTGAATGCAGAAGTTCTAACCATGTTTTTTTGAAAACCTTACACAAAAACATTTGTTTTCATACACGAGCTGTCTCTTGCGTATGATAATAAAATATTTAAGATGTGTGTAGTGAACACAGGCATTAAAATTGAATCAAACCCTTCTCAATTTTACCTGCACAAGACTGTTTTCCATCCACATCGGATAAAAAACACAATTTACATACACAATCTTTTTTTTGGATATTTTTTCGACATAAACACGCCTTTATAGTGACCATGTATCAAATTATATCGTATAACAAACCGTTCCCGGCGGCAGGTCCCCGTTGCCCTGCACTGGCAGCTCCGCGGCGGGCTGCTCCGACTCTTCGGACGGATCCGAGTCCTCCTTTTTGTGATGATGATGGTGCTTCTTCTTATTCTTTATTATGATCTTATTTCTGAGGAATGATGGCGGCGGCAGCTCCCCTCCTATGGAAAAAAAATATATATGCTAGGTCGGGTAGCAGATATGCATACGACCCGCCTGATGTAAAGCGGGTTCCGGAGCCATATTAACGCTCGCAACATGAATAGTTAATAGAACCTAGTGCACATTAGTTACTAATTCAAACCGAGTTTTCGACTATGATTTGATTGAATATATTTTTTTCGAAATCATTGATTTTTATCTCGGGATCACGGTACGTATAACTTGAGTGATACAAACTTGACTAATACAAAGCCATGTCGTAGAAATGGGAGGTGGGAAAAATCCCGGGATTTTGTTTTGGGAAAAAAACGGGTATTAATAAGGGAAAGCCCCCAATTGTCTGGTTTTTGTATTATTTGTTATAATTCTGGTGCATTCTTAGGGTTCCGTTTTGAAATCCTTATGGGATCGCTATTCGTCCTCCAAACAGTAGGTATATTGCCAGGTCTATCCTGCATTATTATTTACTATGCTATTTTCTTTGAACTTTTTATAATGCTAAAATGATGAAAGTAAGTCGAATTGTAACAAATTTAACGCGGATTTTTCGTGGACCCGGTTTTAAATATAGATGTTTCTATTTACAAATAAAAGATTACTTCAACTATATGGCATATATCATCCTTCCATAAAAAAATATTTAATTGGCAGTGATAACCGCATCAAAATCCTTCGCGTCATGGTTTGGCCGAGTTAGCGAATAAACAGAGAGACGCGGAAAGCGACAATTATACTATGCAGAGAAAAGATTATATTACTTCTAATAAATACGATAACTAAATAATACGTGGTGCTGGAGACGAATGCTCGGAGTATCGTGGACCGAACATCGCACAAATGTCTCCATACTTCAACAACTCGGCAACGAGCAGCGACTATCTGCTCTAGTACCTACAATCGCGTATACTAAAATTCTTCGGCTACGCCTCAAGACGCGAAGGTGACTCCATCGAACGTCTGGTGGTTCAGGGTAAAGTCGAGGGTACAAGTCCCCGCGACAGATCTCCCATTCGGTGGACCGACCAGCCCCCTTACCACCATCTCTTATTGCGATTCAATAACTGAATAGATTGCTTTTTCATACCAATGAATAAGCGACTCTATTTCAAATGAAATATAGTCGCTTATTCATTGGTATGAATAAGCAATCTATTCAATTTTTGAATCGCAATAAGAGATGGTGGTAAGGGGGCAGGGCGGCCCACTGCCATGAGTGCATCAAAAGTGCCTCAAATCGGACGAGATGGCGGGATATTGTGAGGCGAGCAACTACAACCCTGAATCCTCCCTCATGAAGACCACGACCGCTCTGTCAAGAGTGTAACGAAGAAGAAGAAGAATAAATACGATTCAAAGAGTGTCAAATACACAAATATTAATTGATATACATACCTATACTTAAGCCAATCTCAATGTAGAATGTTTAATAACAAAGCGTTGCCTAGCAACCTTGGACAGACAGAAATTAACAACCTTTTTTCTTGGACCTGAGGGCCAATTCTCGTAACAAAAATACAGTCAAAATTCAGTCTCAGTCTAATCTCGATCTCACAAATGTCACAAAAGGTATTCTACTAACGCAAAATACAACGTGAATTGACACTGAATGTGGTTTGAAATTGGAATGTGATCGAAAGTTGAACAAACTAAAACGGCATTCCCCTAGCACTTTGCGTGATATTGATATTTGAACGAAACTATCATCGGTATTCTACTGTCTAAATATACGTCATTTTTGACATTTCAATGAGATTGAAAGTTGATCGAAATGTGACTGATACAAAGCTGTAAATTATTAGTTCCAACGAACATACCGCACTGTGTTAGATTAAATAAACCATTAAAATGAATTGTCTTCATTGCTGGCGGTATTTAATAATTACTCAACGAGCTGCAAGAACAAGATGACGTCGCTCTGTGCAACACCGACTCGATAAGTACGCCTTCGAAATGAGTGACCGGGAGTTTAGAAAAACTTATCGGTTAACGAAAACAAACAATAGAGGAATAATAATATATAGGAGGAATAAGGATAAATTTTAATAAAGGAATTATAGTCCTACATCCGCTTCTCATGAAGCGACGAGGCGGGCTAAATGCGGTACCACCAAAGTAAGTTTCAACTTATAAATTTATCATTTATGTTCCTACAATACTCCCCAGAATAATTATACTCTGCAACATAGTAATAAAGTCAACACAGTCCTAAATATTGTATAATATAATTATATTCTTGATTTTTTTAGGTTTTCACAGCACTTGCATTTTTTTGCAAGTGGATCATACCAAACTTTGGTTGGTCAAACTCATATAATACCAGTCATGCTGTATCTGATGTATCTCAACCAAGTTACTGGTGCACTGAACATGGCAGGGATATTTATAAAATACATTCAGCTCACATTAACAACGGACACTCGGGAAATAAATAAGAGATAGTAAGTAAAGTGGCATTTAATAGAATAAATATGTAGTGTATGTATTTTCATTTATTTATTGTTAAATTATTTATCAGTAAAAAGTTGCACATCTTTGTCTATACATAATAATGATTCTTACAAATTTATAATTTTCATTTATTTCATTTGACTTGTGAATCCTGTACACTCCATGCTCAGTTCGTTGCCCTAAGGTTGCCTTGAAAAGATATCTCAACAATAAGGCCACCTTATTGCTTATACAAGTCTGTCATAATTTTATTGATTCACTGTTCTCAAAGCATGATCGGTCTGTCCATGAAATTGTATTAGGAAACAATCACCTATTTTTTAATGTTTTTAGGTATAACAATGTGCCTTAATTTAAGGTTTTATTCAAAAGTCGGAATGCTTGGTGTCATTGGCTACATAGATGGTATACATGTTTGTATCATGAAGCTCTTAGAACGCAAAGAGGCATATTATTGTACGAAGGGATACCATTCTCTTAATGTGATGATAGTAAATGTAAAGAAATAATAGTAACTAATTTGTTTTAATATGTACCTAGTAATTTAAGTTAAATATAATTTATTTTCCAGATTTGCGATGCAGGCCTACACAATTTATGTGTGGACCCCTCTAGTCCAGGGAGCAACCACGACTCCACAACGTGTAGAGACTAGAGACCATCCTCTCAATAACTATTTATAAATTTTAAGTAAGAATGGAGAAGCCAATTTTCTTTTAGGTAGGTATGAGATGTTTCACAACTTGTATAATTGTCTACAAACTATACTCATTGTTAAATAAACGTTACACCACGATTTTTAGAGCCAAAGCCTACCTCACCTGCATGTGGTACACTTAACGACTAGCGAAAGAGGTTCTGGCGAAAGCTAGTTAGGGTACAGTGTATCAGCTGCCCGACTGGGGATGTACCTTCACCTCACAGAATAATGTAACCAATTAACAATTCCCTTGTGGGTTGTTGTGTTTGTGCAAGTGAGTGAGGTCACCAGAAAGGAAGGAGTTGCTGCGTTAGCAGCGAGGGTGTGAGCGATATTTCATGTTGTGAGCGTTAATATGGCTACGGTAACTGCTTCACATCAGGCGAGCACTGGCATATGCATCATTACTGTCATCTCTCAAGTTTATAATACCTACATGAAATTATGACAGTCTAAATTTATAAAAACATTTGTTGTTACAGGTGATAGTAGATATCCTTTAAGGAAAAAATTATTAACACTAATTTTAAACATGGCAGAGGGTAGCCTGGATGCTCATTATTACAACATTCGAGTCAATGGCCAGAATGTTGTGGAAAGGATCATAGAAGTTTTGATTTAGCCAGATTCAGGTAATGAATTCAAATATAGATAAGTATTGTAAAAGAATCAACTAAGTACTTAATAAATTATATATTTATAATACAAACAACATGGTATATTAAAAAGGCAATGTCTTAAAATCACTATAAATCACTTTTATTAGGCATCACATATTTATGATCACATGGATTGCAAAAAAATATAATTACCTATGTATTTGTAGCATTCAACAAACAATATATCAAGAATCACAATTAGAATAATTAACAATAGATAATATAATTAAGTTTTAATTGTTGCAGATGTCTGTTTAGTAGTCCGGCAGCTACAGTTCAAACCAGAAATGGCAGCAAAAATTATGAATGCATGCTCTGTGTTTCACAACATCCCAAATCGCTTCCATCTGAGAGTCTAAGATTTGTCACAGTGTCAACAGGAGGAATAGCGAAGGTTGCAACTACAGCAGCATCTCATCGAAGCAATCCTGCTGGTCGCTTCCCCTGCTGCCGCTATAGCTGCAGGGCAGAGCTGTGCTACATGCTCTTGTCTGAACTCTGTGGGCCAATAAAGTTTGAATATTAATAAATACTGCTACCATACAAATCTATAGTATTTTTCTTTTAATCCTATGTGTTTTCTTTAAAACAACAATTGTTTAAGAAAGATTTTAACCTTACCTGTTTGCAGTATTATAATCAATACAAGAGTAGAGTAACTTAATGTAGACATTATTGACCATGAATATGATAATGGCCTTTCTTTTGATAGACAGCAATGTTAACATCATCTGTGCCGGGGCATAGTTAGGGATTATTTACCTAATAAAATCACTTAAATTCATGGTTAATAATGTTCACATAATGGTACTCTGCGCTTGTATATTGGTTATAATACTGCAAACAAGGTTGTATTAACTAATTTAGCACAGATTTAAAATACATAACTACTACAAGTTAATCACAATATATAGGTACTTACTTTCTTCCGTTCCTTTGCAGTTTTATGGGCACCATTAAATTCTGAATTTAAGATTTGTGTGCATTCTTGCTAGTGGCGTTTTGAGAGTGCGTTTCCCTCTTTTGCCCGCACTCTGCCAACAACCGATGTGCGATGCTGTTCCATAAAAACAAGCAGTAGCTCTAATTGACGCAGGGAAACTTGTTGGTTATATATAATGATATATTTTCGACTTTATAAATAACTATAAGAATGCGACAAAATTAACTTTCTGTCAAAGGTTTTAAAGGGACAAGGCAAGTTTGACAATTCTTTAATTTTCGCGGGTATAGTTTTGACAGTTCTTTTTTTTAATCTCTATGATTATTTAACGAGCTGTATATTTTATTCTGTGTCTGTTGAAATGTGGCACGCGATCGAAAGTGGATTTTGAATTGATCGTCATGAGACTGAATCGAGACCGAATCGAAACTGAACCGAAATGATATTGAAATTAGATCGTTAAAAATAAGAGCAGAATACCATATTTCTGTCAATTCATAATTCAGTCTCGATTCAGTCAAGTTTCAATATGTGTTGTAAGATAATTAGGAGAATTGGCCCTCTGTATTATTTTGGTACTCGTCAAACTTTATTCATCTCAAGACTGGGATACAATTTATAATCATATAATCCGACCAATGTAAAGTCATAGAACGTTTCGTTTTCCGGAAATTACGGTAAGAAAAAAAAATCAAAACACATAAAAAATAAGGTTATAAAGTATTTTACATGTATTAATGACTATGCGTTATGGTAGTTATAAATATTTTTCTTTATTTTTCTGATAAATATCATAAAATCTTTTTGTTTTTTGGTAGTCAAATGCTTGACAAGTGAAACAAAATGTATATCTTTAGTTTTTCGTCGGTTTGTAAAGTCGCGATAATCTAACTAAATTAATAACAAATTGAAAACAAGCAAATAAATGGAAAGGAGATAAGAGTTTCTACATTTATCTGCAGCATAATAAAAAATACCCCGAAGGTTGCGTACACCTGTAATTATTGTAAAATGACAGTAAATTAGGGTTGTTGAGTCAAGGAGATCTTTTCTGAAAGTTAGAAAAATGTTTTCGACAAGAACAAAAATTATATTAAATAAAGTAATAATGTCAGAAATAATAAAATATATTGTAGTATGCACATAATAACATAATTTTAATTAATAGTAACGTTAGAACGATTTTCCTTGATGAATATTTTACATGTGACGTGACAACCCTACTTGCCATGATTTATGGTTTGTTTACATAAATTCCGTATTGAGATTGGCTTTAGTATAGGCTATAAAATTATATTAAAGCATATTAGTAATCTTATTGGAGACTATCAACACGCCAGTGACGCGTCCCTTACAAAAGTTATTTTCGGAAATAAATGACCTATTAGTCAAATATCTTGTAACTTTTATACATATTATAGAGTATAAAATGTCAGGTATAAATAGGCAATTTTAATATAAACAAAAGCAATAATTATGGCAAAAAATGATAAAAAACTCGTATCCTGTATGCAGACTCAAATATTTTTATTTGTTCTTTTAATGGCTATAGTAATAACACTATGAAGATGTTTAATGTATATCTAATAAGGTTCAAAATGACGAGCCCGGTGGTCTAATGGCTAGCAATGTCTACTTTGACTCTGGGGTCGCGGCTTCGATCCCCGCTCAAGACAAATATTTGTGTGCATATACATGACTATTTGTCTTGGTCTGGGTGTTTTCTATATATTATAAGTATATATTTACAAAATAAATGTATTTAAGTATAATATCAGTTATCTAGTACCCATAGAACAAGCTTTGCTTAGTTTGGAACTCGATGACCGTGTGTAATTAGTCCAGGAATATTTATTTATTAGAATTAAATTAAGAAAATTATGGGGTGTAAGTGGTTTATCAACATCTTTGAACCAAAGCCAACTTCACCTGCACGTGGTGCACCCTGCTGACTGACAAACGAAGCTCTGGCGAAAAAAGAAGTAGGGAGCGTAATTGTAAACTACCTGACTGGGGAATGTACCTCTACCACACAGAATACCGCAGCCAAATAACAATTCCCTTGAGGGTTGTTGTGTTCCTGCGAGTGAGTGAGGTCACCAGAAAAGGAGATGCTGCGTTGGCAGCGGGGGTGGCGGCGCGCATGTGAAATATTATGTTGCGAGCGTTAATACGGTTACGGTTATTAAGCGTAATTGTAAACTACCCGACTGGGGAATGTACCTCTACCACACAGAATACCGCAGCCAAATAACAATTCCCTTGAGGGTTGTTGTGTTCCTGCGAGTGAGTGAGGTCACCAGAAAAGGAGATTCTGCGTTGGCAGCGGGGGTTGCGGCGCGCAAGTGATATATTATGTTGCGAGCGTTAATACGGTTACGGTAACCGCTTCACATCAGGCGGGCCGTATGCTGCCAACCGACGTAGTATAAAAAAAAATAGAAGAGTTATTAATAATTTCCTTAAATGTATCTGTTACACGGAGTTATGTCGACGAAGGTCGCTTAACAACAACAAGGCGATGTTTGGACACAACGTGACGGCACGACAGTGTGTTATAAAGTATGCATTGAAAACAAACTGTCCCGTAATGTTTACAGGTCATCGCCTGGCACACGCTGGCGGCTGGTCCCCAGGCCAACACAAACACGCCAGGTGTCTGGCCTTCGGTCTGCTGCCCGAGTTATTAGTAGTTCGTCAAATAAAAACAAATATCATAGCTTTGTTTTCATATGATTGCCTTCTTCCTATATTCGCTCGTACTGTCTTTTTATTAATATCACAGAATATTCTTATCATATTCAGAATGTCGGAATATATCATATCGTATTTTGGGGTGCAAGTGGTTCATCAACATCTTTGAACCAAAGCCAACTTCACCTGCACGCGGTGCACCCTGCTGACTGACAAACGAAGCTCTGGCGAAAAGAGAGGTAAGGAGCGTAATTGTAAGCTACCCGACTGGGGAATGTACTTTCACCTCACAGAATACCGCAGCCAAATAACAATTTCCTTGAGGGTTGCTGTGTTCCTGCAAGTAAGTGAGGTCACCAGAAAGGAAGGAGATGCTGCGGTGGCAGCGGGAGTGGCGGCGCGCGAGCAATATGTTGCGAGCGTTAATATGGCTACGGTAACTGCTTCACCAGACGTAGTTAAAAAAAATATATATCGATCATTGGTCACTATATAAATAAATAATAACTACAGCACTAATAAACGTTAGTTACAATCTGGAATTCGATAACGCGTATTAATCAATTTTAGTAATATTACACGTTTAGTACGATAAAAATGGTCTGATTCGTGGAATTACTAGACTGACGCTCGCCATACTGATTTGGAGAGTTACGTCACCAAAGGGTAATAGTGGGGCCATAATACAAACTCAGCTGTGTCAGTCTGACAGTTCATCATTGTTTATTTTGAGCCTTAATAGGCATTAATATAACATCTTCATAGAGTGTTACTATAGCCATTATAACAACCAATAAAAATATTTGTATTCGCATACAAGAAACGAGTTTTTTTTAGCGTTTTTTGCCCGATAGTACGTGCGTCTCGAACTAGTACGAGTAACTCAGCAGGTTTTTTTATGATTTTTTAATCACTATAAACATCGACTGCTATACCCAAACAGCTAGCACCATTAAGACACTTAATGTTGGATTCAAGATCAAACAATACTTTGTTTGGTTGTATCTGCACCATTTGGGTTTACCTTAAGCGTAGAAATTTCGAGCATTATTGATGCTAAGTTTGTAAAAAAAAAATATTGTCTGTAAGGTCGCTTTATAGACGATAATTTTACGTGATAACGGTATAAGAAATATAGGCCGATCGTGTCTCTCTATCGCTTGTTCCGCGCTCTCGCTTGCGCGCTCGGCTCATGCGGAACGTGACTATGAGTCATACTACGTGACTATGAGTGATTTTTCGCAGGTGCAGCTGGCCTTCAACGATTTATAAGATGTCAAAAGAACTATAGTTCGTGTATTCGATAACGTAACCTACACCCGCCGACAGCAGACTAACAGACATTACAACGACTCGTACCTACATAATGAACAATGGCTTGTAACAAAATATATGCAGATATTATCATTATATACTTAACATTTTACCGTAACGCAGAACAATATAGTTCGGTTCAGAACAAATGTTCTTATATTTTATATTGAGAGGGGGCAAACGAGCATGTAGGTCACCTGATGGAAAGCTATCACCATCGCCCATGGAAATTAGCAAAACCAAGGGATCGCCGATCCGTTGCCAGTTTTCCTTCCTTTCTTTCCGGTGACCTCACCCACTCGCAGGAACACAAGAACTCTGTTTCTGTATTCAGTGAGATGGAGGTACTTCCCCAGTCGGGCTTAAAAAATACGCTATGGCCTACCTCTCTTTTCGCCAGAGCCTCGTTTGTCAGTCAGCAGGGTGCACTACGTGCAGGTGAGGTTGGCTTTGGTTTAAAGATGTTGAAGAAGCACTTACACCTCAAAACAGGATTAATTAAAACATTATAAGAGCTAGTGCAGACAACAATGAACACATACCACCACCCTTTGCACGTACGTAATGATCACCATAACATCAACGCTAGTTTGACATGATAATTATGTTATGTTAACCTTATACATGGATAAAGGAAATACGTAACCAGTAGGGGCAGGGTTATTTATAATGTAATTATTTAGGTGAAATGCCATCGGTATTGTCCTGTAATTATCTATAAAAAACATGATATGTTTTTTTACATTAGTGTGTAATCAGTTCATACCCCGGCCACTCTATACAAAAGTCGCGTCGTTTACTAGTACATAAATAATGGCGACTGTGCAGCGCGTAAATGAGCGTGTGTGCATGCGGCGCCATACAAACTGCTCCAGATTCATCTCAGAGGGGAGGTGAGGTCGACACGAGAGAGCGGCAGGGAGTGGCCAGTAGATTACTTATACTGTAGTGTAATTGTAAGGAGTTCACTATCGTCTTTGAGCAAATACCAACATTACCTTGTACCTTCTCCTGATTAACTAACAAAGTTCTGAAAGAGAGAGGTGGGGAACACGTACCCTATACCTAACTGCTAGAGCGCCCCTGCGTGCCAACCTTCCAGTTATATCACACTTCCAGTTATATTGCGAGTCTCCCGTCCAGTAAACCAATCAGACGAGAGGACCTTTACCCGCTCCGCTCTTGCGCTCGGTAAGCCAACCGAGCACGCAAGCGGAACGTTAGCAGGTCTTACTCCCCTTTCCCCTGCATGCAGGCTACTTAGGAACTCTTAAGTCGAGTAGCTCGTGGCGAACCGACGCTCGGCGAACCAAGCATCGGGGCCCTAGAGGTGGGGAACAGAGTAAATAAGGTGCCCGACTGGGAAAGTACCTCCACCTCACAGAAGACCGCAACCAAATAACAAATCCTAGAGGTCTATTTCTCGCCAGGGACGAAGTTTCCAGGAAACAGACCTCTACGATTGGCACCTCCCTCAACCTCCAGTTGCTGCGATGGCAACGGAAATGGAGGCACGCGAACGATATTTTATGTTGCAAAAGTTTATAGGCCAAAGTCACAACTTTACTTCAGGTGGTAAGTAGGTAAGAGACTAAACATCTTTAGAGCTAAAGCCAACCTCACCTGCACGTGGTGCACCCTGCCGACTAGCGAATTAGGCTACGGTGAAAGAGAGATAGGGTATAGCGTATTTGTAAGCTGCCCGACTGTGGAAGTACCTCCACCTCACAGAATACCGCAGCAACAATTCCCTTGAGGGTTGTTGTGTTACTGTGAGTGAGTGAGGTCACCAGAAAGAGCTGAAGGAGTTACTGCGTTGCCAGCGGGGGTGGAGGCGCGTGAGCATATCTCATGTTGTAAACGTTAATATGGCGCCACCCGACGTAGTATTAAAAGAAAAAAAAATATAGAAAAAATTTTAAATTCGTAATAACATAGTTTTCAAACACTTATAACTCGAGAACTGCTGGACCGATTTTCATGGTTTTTGATTTGTTGGATTTTTCTCCGTCCCGAATAGCAGTTAATCTATTAAAAACATTAAAAAATTGACGGAAAAATAAAATAAAAGAAATAACATTTTCCCATACAAATAAATAGTATGAGTTGAAAAAGGAATGAGATATTTATTGGTTGTCAAATATTTATGCGTGCGTTTAGAAATTTATGTCGTTTGACAGAACTCTCAGTCATTTGACAGAATGCACGAAACCAATTCAATATTCATAATTAAGAAGACAGGATGTCTGTCGGGTCAGCTAGTTAGAAATAAAGGTTGATCCTAGGGATGCCAACTCTTGAAAGGACTAACCTGGGAAACTGTTATGTACGTGGAAAGAAAATTTCAATTAATTTTAAAATTTATATCTATTCTGCTTTCGAATAGCATCTGATATACAAAATCATAAAAGGTTATACATGGAAAATGGAAAAAGAATGGAGAACGAGTAATGACGTGCGAGAAATTATTGTTCCCCGGGAGGTTGGGAGATTGACCATTATTACCGGAGTCTCCCGGACAACCGGGGGGGGGGGGGGGGACCCTAGTTGCTCCCCTTTAACTAGTTACCTGGTTCGAGCTGATGCGTATCTAACGGCTTGTCGAGAAGCATTTCGCCAAATATTTCTCTGCAATAATTTGCAATTTTAGCTTGCTGCCGGGGGTTGCAGTGGTTCTCGAAGCTAAGTATCACAGGATAGTCAGATGTCTTGAAGGCACTCTCTGCAATCGCTTCTAGCACTTCTTTGGCGCTGATCTCGGGGACAAATGTGTATCCGTGTACTATAACTGGCTCTTCAATGCGCCCATTCCAGAAATCTAGCTCAACACACCTGTGGATAAACGAATAAAATTATAGTTCCACTGAAGACTTCTAGTCTAAGTATAGTTACTATACATACATATATTCCAATGAACAACGGCCTATGTCTACAGCTAATGCTCCCCTGTGCACCAAACTTACGGTTATATCACAGGATTGCGAATCCCTTGCCTAGTAAACAAACCAGGCAAGAGTACCAGGTAATCAACCTTCTAAGATTGATTAGGCGAATTAATATATATTTTTTTTGTACTAATAAAACCTCTAAATAAAAACGTTAATTTAAAAAACTTAAAACCCGACTGCTTTTCTGTGTAATTTGGAAATGAAAAACCCCTAAAACAAGAAAACATGTAGCAGTCGGGACACATTCTAGAAATGGATGCTTAGTGAATTTAGAGCACATATAGGGTCCCGACTGCTACATGTTTTCTTGTTTTAGGGGTTTTTCATTTCCAAATTACACAGAAAAGCAGTCGGGTTTTTTAGTTTTTTAAATCACCGTTTTTATTTTATGTTTTTTAGTTTTATTTATTTTGATATATGCAATGTCGCTTTCACAGTATATACATAATATCTAATGACACCCCTCGAGCTAAAATTTTGATTTCGACGTACCCAGTGTCACTCTCACAGCAAATACGAATCTAACGACACCTCTCAAGCTAAAATCCATCCAGCCGTTCGGGCTGCAGAGCGTGCCAAACAATTATACATACAAACATTCATACATACTCTTGAAAAACATAACCCTCCTTCTGTCGCAGTCGGGTAAATACATATACGAGCTCGGTGGCGTCGTTGCGTGTGTCAGTCTAATCGAACACGCAAGTTAAGCAAGGTGAACTGTATCCTATCCATGAATGGGTTTATTTATCTCTTTGTCAGTTGTCGGTCCCGACTGTTGTCATTATAGATGATAGTCGTTAAGCCAAGTCAGTGGCCTTCAGGTGGCTTGAAAACATTCGCCTCCGCCAACCCGCAGCTGAGCAGCGGTGTGGAGTGTGCTTTAAAGTCTAAACTCCTTCAATGGGATGAATAAGGGTTAACGATGACTAATAAAACCACCTCTTTCCTGAGGAGCTACCGCCAAGTGTTACCGCCGAAGCTGAAGCTGGTAATCGATTATCGATTTTTTTGAATCCGAAAATGACACTACTGCTTGGTAATTATGTTTAGCTCAACTGGAAGAAATCCAGACATCCACGAATGCGGTTTTAAACTACTCGTATATTAACAAAAAACATATAAAAGTGACTAATATACTATACATAAACTATACCTAAGCATATACATATTAGATTCATAAATATTCTATCATACATACATATCCGACGCGACTTTTATATGGACTGGCCAAGGTATGTCCTAGGCTCTACTGTTGGATATTCGAGGAATTGAAATGAAACGCAATAATTAATTATACGAAACATAAAACCCAACTTATACCATAAAATTAAACGCAGCAGGATAATAAAAAAAGAATAAAAGAAGTACAATATAACAACAACATGAAAACAAAAGGAAACGTTTATTTATACCACAGTATAAGTAATAGTACTAACGTAATACTTCAACTTTCTGAGTACACACATAGACAGCACATACACATTTTCATATCTGACTAAATAATGTATAAGCATTTTTAAATATCGACATTTTTATATCTCGGCGTAAATAACTTCAAATTCAACTTCCCTCAGCAGTATTCACAAATATATACGACACGGGAGACTTCAAGAACAGAGTCAATTTTTCCTTTAAAAGGCTGGCAGCGGATCGGCGACCCCATGGTGTCATGCTGGTGATTTCTATGGGCGGTGGTTATTACTTTCCATCAGGCGACCCACATGCCTTGAAAAATAACCTTCGACAATTTTACTTTCTGAAATTAGTCATTTTTCTTTTTCTAGGTATATTTCCTTACATACGAGTATGTTAGTCGACGAAAGGATTCCAAATTTCATACTAATCCGTTCAGCCTTTTACGCGTGAACGAATAACAAAACATCCATACATCTATTCACACAAACATACACGTTTATAATATTAGTAATATTCATAAATTATCAACGTATACTTGGGAAATAATGCACCAGAACGTGTGATTTGCAAGCAACGTTGAACACACAGAGCTGAGCACGCAGTTTTATTTTTTATTTTAACATGCGACCATAGAGTGCTACAGAATTTAATTTTAACTGTGCAATGATTTAGGACTGAACTCTTTAGCTTTGATCTGAGCTGTGTGCAGATACGCTGATAGTTCAACACTGTTTTTGTTTATTTATTTTTTAACACAACAAAACAAAACACTTGCTAATATATTACAACACTAACTTATTCGTGTTTTTTAGGGTTCCGAACCTCAAAAGGAAAAACGGAACCCTTATAAGATCACTTTGTTGTCCGTCTGTCTGTCTGTCTGTCTGTCTGTCTGTCTGTCTGTCTGTCTGTCTGTCTGTCTGTCGGTCTGTCAAGAATTTCTATGTCGAGAATGCGTGGAGGTATCAAGCTGAAATTTGAAGTGTATACTCAGGTTTACGGTCCCATGAAGTTAAAAAAAAATCAAACTGCTAAGTTTACGTAGAAAAAAGTTACGGCCGTTTATTCAGCAAAAAACGCATATTTCGACACACTCAAGGGAATCAAAACCTATAGGGTACTTCCCGTTGACCTAGAACTATGAAATTTGGCAAGTAACATCGTTATAGACTACAAGTACAGGAATAAATCTCAAAACTATACATTTGTAAATAGATCTTAAAAAATAGGGGGTCTATATTTTTATAGGGTGTCGAAATTTCAAATTGAAACTACTAGTTCAAATGGGGTATCATATGAAAGGGCTTGACGTACACATTGCAACATATATTTTATTTATTTTTTTCGACGCATTATTTCTTATTTATAATGAAAAATATCAAATTTAATAATGATACTACGTACCTACGGAACCCTCGATGGGCGAGTCCGACTCGCACTTGTCCGGTTTTTTTTATAACAGTCATGCTTCATCTTAGCTAAACTTAAGTTTTAGATATAACAGAACCTACACTTCGTTTTGTTTATAGATTTCTGTACCATCATCATCAACATTTGAGCCAAAAGATGTCCATTGCTAAACAAAGACCCTTTGGCATCGACAACGAACAGGGGCCCTACCGCCGAAGCTTAAGCCTATTACCATAGGATAATTTGACTCCGAAAATCAAATTTTAGCTTAGACTGGGGATAATTGTGTTTACCTTATCTGATAGAAACGCTGGAGCATTACCGGTTAAGCTGAAGATGTTTGTCATTAACTTTAAACTAAAACAGTGGCGTAACTACAGGGTGGCAGAGCGGGCAATATGCCACGGGCCCCCGGACCTAGGGGGCCCCAGGCTCGGTAGCTTAGTACAAAAATAGCAATTTTTTTAAGTTGAGCTATAATAATATTATCATGTCTTGAAAATAAAATGATTGATTATTAACCATAAATGTACAAAATACTTCTTTAGTGTTGGTTAATACAGGGATGATTTATTAGAGAGGTCCCCAACCTCTGGGGGCCCATCTGATGAATATGCCACGGGCCCCGGACGGTATAGTTACGCCACTGAACTAAAACCAATTTTTGGAACCAAAATATTCGATCGAAATCGGCTTCAGCTTAGGCGATAGGGCTCCAATTCTATGCCGTTTGTGTTAATCGGCCTCCGGCATCTTTATCAGTTATTCAGTCCAACTAGTAGTTTTCGGTATACCTGCCTGCGCTATCTATATACCGCAATATTAAATATTTCTAAATGCATTACTATTCAAACTCGTCCGGTGACACGTGCAGTATAATAGTTATTTTGCAACTGTCGTATAATGAGGTCTAATATTAAAACTCATGGCAGTTTATAGGACGAGCCAACCGAAGCGAATCGAAGCGAGTTCTATAATAGTTTCACATGAGCCATAATTATGGCATTTGTGTATAACTTCAACTAAACTTACAAAATGAATCATATATAATAATTTTAAATATATTTTATTTAAAAAAAAAATAGTTTATTTTTCGTAAGTAAAATGTATAATTTGATTTACACTACTTTGGTAGTTTAGGTGTTTCCGCCACCAGTTAGTCCATACAAACAGTGGCGACCGGCACCCACTGACTATCCGGATGCATGCGACTACCATTGCCCGTTTTGGTCGTCTCTGCTAGCCAGTTACTGTAGATCAATTTGCCTTCAAAAATAAAGTCCATGGTTACCTATTAGACAATTTGCCAACGCCATGAAATTATCAGTCATCGTTTATGTATATGTTATGAACAATATGAACAATAAATTGGTAATTATTCATAATGACCGAGCCTTGGTCGTTATAAAATTGTGTTTAGATTTGAGTTGTTTTTCGGTTCCGTTAGGGTTTTTTTTTGTGTTCTGCCACTGAAAATAGAAACCCCGCTTCGAGGCTCAGTCGACCTAGATCAGGGGGCCTACCGCCGAAGCTGGGGCCGATTACCATTGGAATTTTTGAATGCGAAAATGAAACTACTGCTTAAATGGTTGCTAATTATGTTTAGCTCAGCTTGTAGGAAACCTAGGGCTGTACCGACTAAGCTGAAGATGTTTGTTAATAACTTTAACCTAAGACCAAGTTTTGTAATAAAAAAAAACCGATGGTAATCGGCTTCAGCTTCGGCGGTAGTAGTCTGATGTCAAATAAGCATATTTAATTAACAACTACTAATTTATTACATTGACCGGTCATCATAAATAATGACTAATTTACAACATTGTCCATAACATATACATACATATTTGCTGTTTATGAAATTACTGTCGTGCTGTTATAGTCTATTGTTGTTATTTTATGTTTGTATACGGCATTCGTGTCTATTATATATTCTTCTATAGTTTACCTGGTACTTCTGATATAGGACGTTATTTAGCGGTAAGACATTCTATGTACTCCTTAAAAGATCTCGGTATGTTTATACTTTTCTGGACAATATACACAGCGCCATCTAGTCCCAAATTAAGCGCAAAGCTTGTACTATGAGTATTAGACAACTGATAAATGTACTTAAATATTTATTTTTTTTTGTTTTCAATCTTTTCTTTTTCATTTCAATCCAACGAGGCAATATCCCTGCATATTGGGAACTTTGCCTACGGACAGCGGTTTACTAGATTAGTTTTGCTTTTAGTTTATTTTAATTTAGATGTATTTAGTTAATTTTATCTATTTTAAGTTTACTTTAAGTATTTACTGTATTTTAATATTTTGTGTGTATAAGCAATTTTTTTTTATTGTAATTGCATACATTATAATACATAGAAAACACCCAGACCAAGACAAACAAATATGTTCCTGCACACAAATGTTTGTTTTGTGCGGGGATTGAACCCGCGACCTCGGAGTCAAAGTAGCCATTGCTAGCCATTCGACCACCGGGCTCGTTTCACTTACGCTGAACTTTACGCTGAAATAATTGGTCACCGATTGTGAACGTGTGCGAGTGCAATAAAAAAATACTATACTATACTATAGCACTCGTATAGATAATCAAAGATACCTAACACAATAATTAGTATGACCACAGTGTAATATATTAATTACTAGTATGACAGTCGATGATATAATTTTCCTATTTGTAAGCATAATACAGTCATTTCATTTACTGTTTCTGAACTGAACTGTAAAGATGATTTATGACATTAGTATATAACTATACATTATGTTAGGTAATTTTATATGCCACAGCTGTGCCCGCGACTTCGCCAGCGCGCACATTTTTTACATTAAAAAATGAAATAAAGTTTCTTAAATAAAGTTTCTTAACTGAAAGTTCCGTCAAAATTAGTATAGTCGTTTCAGAGATTACCCGAACAAACAGAGGGACAGAAAAAAAATGTTATAATGGTATATGTACCGTGTATAAGTCCATATGCATTTAGTAAAAAGCGGTTATTTTAATATTACAAACAGACACCTCAATTTTATTTATCTATTGCTGTAACAAATTATCTAGCGGAATGCATAGTCACTATTTAGTTTTAAAGTTATAAAAACATGGCGTTCCCTAAAAGGTAGCTTTCAAAACATGCTCCGGGACTTCGACATCAGACTTTTTTTTTATATATTTTGCGATAACATTTCGGAATAATAACTCCACATAACAGTTACACCTTGTTTATGCACGTGTTTGCCGCTGAGGTTAATTACCAAACGTTGGAAATATTGAAAATATTTACAGTTATTAACATTTAACGGCGATCGATTAAGGCCGATAATGGATACGTGCGGTGCGATAAACGGCCTGTGTTAATTGGCGCGTCTATTAAAAAACCATCGCGCCGCATGGAGAATTTTATATCGTAATGAACTCATTAGAGCACGCTGTGATGATTTAATATATAAACGGCTGTGATTTAAATGGATGGCAATATATTACGTTTTGGTCTGCATACAAATTGCAAACTTATCTATTAGGGATAACTCCGTGTATGTATTACTCTTTACTTTTTAGATTTGTATTATATTGTTTAAAGCATTAAAGAACTTACAAACAAACAAACCGTGTGGTTTCCGGCAGACTAGAATAGAATCACTCCGTCTCTTCCCGTGGATGTCGTACAAGGCGACTAAGAGAAATAAATACATTATCAAACATCGATCAGGCCTCCCCAACCCGTCTGGCCAGCCAAATCCTCCTTCCGTCTGGGACGGACGAGAGAGGGTCGTGCTCCTGTAGTGGAGACTAAAATGACCTGATGATGATGAAGTGATTCATCAACATGTTTGAACCAAAACCATCCTCACCAGCATGAGAGCACCCTGCTGACTGACAAACGAGGCTCTGGCAAAAAGAAGTGTAGGGCATAGCGTATTTTTTAAGCTGCCCGACTTGAGAAGTACCTCCACCTCACAGAATACCGCAGCCCTTGAGGGTTGTTGTGTTCCTGCGAGTGAGGGAGGTCACCAGAAACAAAGAAAGGAAGATGTATAGGCTGGCAATGGATCGGCGACCCCTTGGTGTTTCTGATCTTCATGGGCGGTGGTGATTGCTTTATATCAGATGCCCCCCCCTCATATATAAAAAAAACTGCATGTTCTATTCACTGCTGGACATAGACCTTACCGAATACTTTCCACTTTCCAGTATACGCAATCCACTGCTTGTTACCTCCACTACATGAGCTTCTCTCTCTCTCATCATTCTGTCATCAGTGACTCGTCAAACGCGGCCGGCTCTGATTCTGAGAGTTATGTAGACAACTTTAGTTCCCCGTCGAATTTCCTCGTCGTGTCATGTTGTGTGTTTTACGACCGTTCGTTAGTATTTCTGCGTTATCTAATCGTTCCGATGAGATTTCACTACATTTCCCTTAATTAAATTTGCTCATAGACATGTAAAACTAACAATATACATTTTTATACAGATCGAGTTAGAAGGCAAGCTGACAACGGACGCAATTTCTCCGAATCATTGATCGTTTAGGTCAAATAGGAACATAGCTATGGCAGGACTTAATAGGCTAGATTTTTATTTTATTTAAGGACGTCACAATAATATAACTGTAGGAAGAATTACTTCGATAAATATAGGTAGGTATATAATCGCATAAAAACTTTTCGAGATATGATAACTTGAAAATCACAATTTTGGGCCGAAAACGCTCGATACAAACGGCTACGTTATGACGTCACAACCTCTATTTTGTATGTATTGAAGTAGAAATTTGTACGGCAGCCATGTAAAATATTGCGTTTACGTGCCGTAATAAAAGTTATAGTATATTATTGTTTTCCTACCGGTAATATTTTATTTTTTATCATTTGATCCTTTTTAAATGGACTTTCCCACCAAACTTTGATCAACCATAAAACAAGTCGGACGTAAGTTATTAAAATTTGAAGACCGCATATCCTTCTAATTTGTATGTTTTACGATATTTGAGTTTGACTTGAGTTTTAGTATAAAACAAATTATTACTTATGTAAACCCGGAATATGGGCCACTTTATTTGTTTTAAGGCTGACTGAAAACCAGCGTTGGTTAGTGTCGGCAGTCTGTTAGACAATGGTCAACATACAGCTGAGTCAACGCCTTTTTGCTTTATATACTTCTCTGCATCTAATGATTTAAGTGATGTTCTTTATTATTATTGTATCACGTGTGTGTTAGTTTTTGTTTTTTTGCATCGGTCACGTTTGTTATTCATTCATACTGCTAAATACTTTTTATAATTTTAAAACATGGTAAGCAGCATATTGTGTTGACAACCTTGTAGTTTTTAAAAGTACCTACCTAATATTCAGTATAGAACAAATATACAAAAAATCGTGACTGACCCGTTTAATTTTATTATTACAGTGCAGTTTAAAAAACCGGTCATGTGCCTATTGCACCACGCATTCGAATGAGCAGTTCCGTAAAATATCAAGAATACGTATCAATGACCATATAGTGATACTGGCCCCTTACCACCATCTCTTATTGCGATTCAATAATTGAATAGATTGCTTATTCATACCAATGAATAAGCGACTCTATTGCATTTGAAATAGAGTCGCTTATTCATTGGTGGTAAGGGGGCTGCTCATTTGCTTAGAAGAACAAGTAAAGCAGATAATATTTGACAGTTTCTCGGTTATAACGTTAAAGATTTCCATCATTGTTGCCCACATACAAACTTCTCCATGGAAATGGATAATTTCTATATTGTATCTGACATAGTTTAGAAATAAATGGGTCCAGCGCATTGTTAGTCAAATAATTTGACGCTTGTATTCGCCCCGAAGGTCAGAATGGTTAAATAATTGTGTAGTAAAGGACACAATGAGATAGTGTCAGCAGCAGAGTTAGTGGAAAGGGGAGGTTTCATAAAAAAATCCTTTACATTGCATAAAAAATAGGTTTGATATTTAATAGATTCAGGTATTATTTTGCAGAAATCAAATTTCCAGTCAATTTTAATCCACATTACTATGTGTGCTTTGGCCACCAGTTAGTTCATGCAAACTACAGCCGACCGGTGGGTACCCACTACCGTTAGTAGATGCATGAGACTACCGTCGCCTTTACTCCAGCTGCCAACGACCAAAACAGCCACGGCCGCAATATTACAAATACAAATACAAATGATTTATTTGCAATAAATAGGGTGGGTACAGTAAATGCGGTTGGATCTTAAAGTAAAAGTTGCTTATATGCCTATTTAGCCATATTATATGCTAGCCTAGCTAGCCATATAATAGCATGCAAATATTTATAGTCACAATTTTAAGGATTTACTCCATGCATCGACATAACCCGAGGACTTATTTATTGAAATAATTTAAGAATTCGTCAACCGTATAAAACGTTTTTTTAGTAGCCATTTACTAAATGTTTTTTTTAAATTTGTTAAATGGTAGCTCATTTATATCATTTGGTATATTATTGTAAATTTTTTGACACATCATGTTTTTTAACAGGCGACTAGTTCGTGGTACTAAACTTGAAACGAATTTATTAGGATTTCTCAAACTTCTTTGTGATTGGCCTTTAGCTAGTGAGAATATATGTTTATTTTGTTTAACAAACTTGCCAATTTCGCATATATAAAGACAAGACAAGACATTAATGTATTAATTTAGTTTATATTATGTAAATAAACAAAGATATTTAACATAATATTCGCTATAACATTGAACGTCTGGTTGATGTCTTGTGCGGCGGCGAGCGAACCTGCAATTTTTTGTAACTACATTTTTCCCAATAATATACAACGTAAAAACAATAGTTCAAGGACAACACACCGACAAAAGAGACGGAACACCTAGATTCACCTTCCTTGTATTTGCTGACTTTATTCATATTCATTTATTCACGTTGCTATGAACAAGTTTTAGATCGACTGAACTTAAATAGTTTAATTATATAAACCTTTAATTTTTTTATAAGGCGGCTACACTGGTTTGAAAGCGAATATTCTACAATCGGTATTAATAGAGGTAGGGAACAGCGTATAATAATAAGCAGCCCGACTGGGGGGAAGCACCTCCTCCACTTCGCAGAAAACCGTTGCTAAGGCTGTTATTACACTATCAAATAAATCTATTTAAGAATCTTATGATGGAATCCGAGGGAAATCGAGGGCAACCTTCAAATTTTATACGCACTTACAATGTTTTCCTTTTCATTCCTTTTTTTTCTAGCATACCGTCTATAGATTAGCGTGTACCCCACACGTACTTATAAGGCAGAGCGTATGCAAACAAACGACAAACTATAAAAAAATCAGCACATTTCCTATGAGTAGGTGCAAGTAACGAAATGTAACTAACAATATTCTGACTGATCGAAAAAATAGCAGTCGTCGTCGTCAGCTCTTCATCATCATCAGGTCATTTTAGTCTCCACTACAGGAGCACGACTCTCTCTCATCCGTCCCAGACAGAAGGAGGATTTGGCCTACACTCCCCACGCTCGCCAGACTGGTTCGGGAGGCCTGATCGGTGTTTTATAATGTGTAATTTCCCTTAGTCGCCTTGTACGACATCCACGGGAAGAGAATGAGTGATACTATTCTAGTCTACCGGAAACCAGACGGCCAACCCTTATTCATCCGTATTTATCATTGACGAGCTCGGTGGTCGAATGGTTAGCAATAGCCACTTTGACTCCGAATTCGCAGGTTCAATCTCCGAACAAGACAAACATTTGTGTGCATGAACATGTCTGTTTGTCTTGGTCTGGGTGTTTTCTATTTATATGTAATATATTTATTTACAAAAAAATGTATTTAAGTATAATATCAGTTATCTAGTAAGTACCCACAGTACAAGCTTTGCTTGGTTTGGGACTAGATGGCCGTGCGTAATTTGTCCAGGAATATTTATATATTTATTTATTATCCCACTGCTGGGATACGGGTCTCCCCCAATCGAAGGGGTTTAGAGCATACTCCACCATACTGCTCGACTGCGGGTTGGTGGATACAAAATAATAGTACTGCATAGGTATAATATTTTTTATGTATTTTATATTTATTTATCGTACGTATCTTTATGTATTCGGGAGAACGGTTACCCTTTTTCGTACGCATTAAACTATTAAGATAGTCGAATTAATGCCACGACAGCGTCTACCTACTCCCGAGGTCACAGGATTGATTCCGCGCAAGATGTATGTGGCCCATAAATTGTCCCCGAACAACGGGCGATAGCTATGGCGATATGCACACCATCTATCACGTCGGGGTTCCAAATTTACTTCGTAAAGAAAGCAACATTTTTGTCACTATTTATTCATAAAAAATAATCGTATTTATTAACACATTATTTAAATACGTCCGACAATTAGATAGTTATTAAATAAATAGTTTTTCCTTCATCAATTGTCGAATAAAATGTCGTTGTGTATTTTAATTTTGACGTGATAACGCTTATAAATCGATGAACGCCGGCTGCACGCACGAAAAAGCATGACTCATTGTCACGTTCCGCCTGAGCCGGCTGGAAGCGAGAGCGCGGAACAAGCGATAGAGAGGCACGATCGGCTTTAGACGCATCTATCTCTCTTCCACTCCATCGGCCGATGTTTCCTTATGACGTTATCACGTAAAATTATCGTCCGTAAATCGTAAAGTCACTTTTCACTAACGACTTCATTGTTATGCTCGGGTGGTAACTCTGACCTTCATCGCTACGTTAGGGGGTTTACTCTGACCTTCATCGCTACGCTCGGAGGTTAACTCTGACTTCTATTGCTACGCTCGGGGGTTACGTCTAACCTTAATCGCTACGCTCGGGTGGTAACTCTGTGCTCCATCGCTACGCTCGTGGGTTAATTCTGACCTTAAATGCTACGTTCTGGGGTTAACTCTAACCTCTATCGCTACGCTCAGGTGTCAACGTTGACCTCCGACGCTACGTGGATGTGAACTCTGCTCTGCATCACTACGCTCATGGATTAACATTGACCTCCATTACTAAGCTCGTAGGTTAACTCTAACCTCTAATGCTACGCTCGAGGGTTATCTCTGACTTCGATCGCTACGTTTGGAGGTTAACTCAAACCTTAGTTGCTACACTCGGGGGTAGCTCTGATCATCATCGCTACGGTCAGGTGTTGATTATGAGCTCCAACGCTACGCTCGGGGGTCAACTCTGCCCTCATGAAAAGTCGAAGTACCGTGTTAAAAATAGCCAAGAAATTAATCTCAAAATAAACAATCAAGATTATTAGTAAAATAAGAAAACTAAGTCTGTTTCATGACAAATATACAAAAACTGCATTGCACTAACCTGCACCCAGCGAGCAGACTTTGCCTGTATATCTCCACGCTGGACTTGCCGGTGATCTGGTGGCCTGTCAGGTACGTGTTGTGCGAGCTGTTGATGAAGTAGTGCGCCATCGGCTGTTCCATGTCGTCGCACAGGTCCAACTTGTTTGACGCTACTATTGGGTTGTCTTCTGACATTAAGAACCTGCATTATATAAATAAAATTACAATTTATTCCGATAATTAATGGGAAGAAGCGCAACTATTAACAAATACCGGTTCTAAATTGAGCCCGGAAGGAACGCATACTGGCAAACGTAACGTAATAAAACACGTCTAAGAGGCGGCACGGATTGACTAAACCATCGTTAGGGCAGCTGATGTGGTATCTATAGTGTGTGAACCAGTCATGTGGACCATATGAAGTAGGTCTGACTGCATGACGCTACACGCATAGTCTATAAACTGACGTGATCCACTGGTCTGTTTGGTAGATATAGCCGTTCAAATGTGACAAAGAATTTTACTAAGTTTTTTTGTGTAAGTGGTTCATCAACATCTTTGAACCAAAGTCAACTTCACCTGCACGTGGTGCACCCTGCTGAGTGACAAACGAAGCTCTGGCGAAAAGAGAGGTAGGGAGCGTAATTGTAAGCTACCCGACTGGGGAATGTACCTCCACCTCACAGAATACCGCAGCCAAATAACAATTACCTTGAGGATTGTTGTGTTCCTGCGAGTGAGTGAGGTCACCAGAAAGAAAGGAAGGAGATGCTGCGTTGGCAGCGGGGTGGCGGCGCGCGAGCAATATTTTATGTTGCAAGTGTTAATATGGCTACGGTAACCGCTTCACATCAGGCGGGCCGTATGCTTGTCTGCCACCCGACGTAGTATAAAAAAAAAAAAAAAAAAAACTAAATTGTCGTTATGATGGATGATTTGGTATCTATTGCGTGTAGATCAGTTATTTGAATCGAATAAACCGGTCTCCTTGCATGACCTTCGTGCGTTTGGTAGTACAGCCAGTGATCTTTAGGTGGTTTGAAAACGTGTAGAGTATGCTCTAAATCCCTTCGATTGAGAGGAGAACCGTAGACCAGCAGCGGGATGAATTAGAGTTGACGAAGGCTCAGTAACCACTTCACTGGGCTTCGAATATAAGTGATTTTGATAAGAGAAAATTAATATATGTAGTAATGATGCATAAAGGGGTATTCACACTACATTAAGGCCTATTCATCTTTGTAGTTATAGTGACATGTCATTCTTAAAAGAATTTATTCCTAATGAAATTGTTCAGAACATATTACATACGTACCTTAAAAATCCGTCGAAGGTAAGTTGCGACCTCTGCTGATGATATTTGTTGTGTTCGTATGCTTTAATAAGGTCTTTTGCACGCTGTAAGTCTGCGTACGGATGAAGGATTTCATTCAGCCGAGGATCGCGCTGCACGTCGTTCAAGAAGTCCACTAGTTGTGTCGCCGATAGATGTGGTTTGCCATCCGTGCTGCGTTACAAAACAATAACATGTTATTTATTTATTTATACCACTAACGTGGAAAAAATAGATATTTGCACAATAAGAGTACAGAGATTACAACTAAAATTATTAACAAAATGTTTATGGCTGAAAGCAATCTTTTCAAGGCAACCTTGAGGTAACGAAACAATGCATGAAGTAGACCTAGGGTTCGCAAGAAAGAAAAATGTTTATTTGTAAACAATATAACGAAGGACGAGCCCGGTGGTCGAAAGGCTAGAAAAAGCTACTTTGAGGTCGCGGGTTCGATCCCCGCACATGACAATTATTTGTGTGCATAAATATGTCTGTTTGTCATGGTCTGGGTGTTTTCTACGTATTATACTTATTTATTTATTTACAAAAAAAAAATGAATTTATATACATAATATCAGTTATCTAGTACCCATGATACATGGTTTTTTAATTTGAGACTAGATGGCGCTGCGTAATATGGCAGGGAACATTTATTATTATACCGTTAACGCGCTAAGCAATATAAGCATACGATGTTAAGCAGTCATAACACCAGAGGAATCAATCACGCGTTACCGATCCTCTAAAGAAATCTTTTATGTAAGTTTTAAAGAACTCCATCCCCTGGTGCCAAATAAGCATACAGTCCGTTTGATCTAAAGCGGTTACCGTAGTCGTTCGCACAGAACAGACGTTCGCGCCGTGACACTCCCGCTCATATAGGACTATTTTCTTATATCTGTTAACCTGACCCACTCGCATTAAATCAACAATCATCAGGGGAAAGTATTCATTTTGGTTACAGTTTTCTGCGAGGTGGAGGTACTTCTCCAGTCGGGCTCGACACTCTCTGCTCTTCTCTTTTGCCAGAGCGCATCACGTCCAGGTCGCATCCTCCGAATCTGTTATGATCTCATTTTGTTCAACGCCGCATACCCACATTGACGCTTTACACAAACGTAATTTTGTGTATGTATAAAAAGCAACTGGGATGCTACTGATTGATCTTTCAACGCACAGCTCGAACCACTGGACGGATCGAGTTGAAATTTGGCACAGGCAGCTATTAACTTTATTTTTTTCAATCACTATCGCCCATGGAGATCAGCAACACCAAAGGGTCGCCGATCCGTTGCCAAACTATACTCCTTCCATTCTTTCTTTCTGGTGACCTCACTCGTAGGAACATAACAACCCTCAAGGGAATTGTTATTTGGCTGCGGTATTCTGTGAGATGGAGGTACTTACTTCCTCAGTCGGGCAGTTTAAAAAATACGCTATGCCCTACCTCTGTTTGTCAGTCAGCAAGGTGCACCACGTCTAGGTGAGGTTGGCTTTGGTTCAAATGACGCAACCGCTAAGAAAGGATTTTTGAAAATTCCTACGCGATACCGAGATAAGCTACTTATTTATATATAATAATAGTAGCAGGCATTAACGACGCGGTATTTGTACAGAGTTGCCGGGTTGTGCTTTTATGTCTAACAAATAAAAACTAGTTATGATGAAAAAAAAAATCACCTTCATCGTATTTGCAAAACTATAAAAACAATGTACTCCTATTAAGTAGTTATACATATAAGTTAGTGTACAAAAAATAGAATACATGTAACTATTTATAGTACCACTGTGAGAAAACCTTGATGGTAGTCACTGGTAGGTAGCTTTTGTTAAGCTTTTTTAGGTTAATTATTCTTCTGTTCGTAACTAAAACAAAATGTTAAGAGGAAATACCGGCTACGTTTTCAAAGCAAACAAATATATTCCTCGATTTTCTTCCCTAAGGCTGTCTACAAAAACCTCTTTGGGAAAGCCGCCCCTTGTACTTTTGTGACGTAACTATTCTAAAATGTATACTGGTGTGGTGCAGTAAAATGTACTGTAATGTATGTCATAAGTGTAGTACAACCACAGTAAAAGTAATAGTACTATGTACAGTTGAGCACTGCTGCTCTCTCGTGTCGACCTCACCTCCCCTCTGTGACACATGTGGAACAGTTTGTATGGCGCCGCACGCACACACGCTCATTCACGCTCTGCACAGACGTCTTTGTTTATGTAGTAGTAATACAACGCGACAATTATATGGACTGGCCACCACATTTTCATTAAAATTGAACAAAAGATGTATTTGTACTCGTATTACGATTATTGAAAACTTTATTAACATAATAAATTCTTATTTTATTCAAAATTATAGGCGGAGGGTAGTATTGACTTATGAACCTTGGTTTTTAAATTATGAACCTCCGAACAAAAAAAAATGCTCGTAATTTTCGAGATTGTCAAATTCCGTCACGCAAGAGGTATGGAATTCTATTTAATAGGGCGGGGCATCTACGGAAACCAGAAAATATATACACAAGGGGTCTACGAAACAAAAAAGTTTGAAGACTGTTCTGATTGATTTTAATAAAAATAAAATACTCGTTGCATAGCTGCTAATTTTTATCATAATCGGTTCTGATTTGACGCGATAAATAAGGAGATACGAAAAACCTCGATTTTCTCAATAAAAAGTTTAGTCAATAAAGAGTTGGAGGGGCAGCATTTTTACGATGTACGTGATGCTAGGTGGAGGTGCGATAGCATTATGCCTTTCTACCTATATCGAACGAAAAGTCCTCTTAATACATTTCATGTAGAACATTCACATTTGAACACAAAATCAATTTCCATGTCGAGAGCACCATAGATCTAGGCATATCTCCAATTAGTCGTACTGTCGCGCTCGCTATCCAATCAACTAGCAAACTGAGTTTCCATGACGATCCTGTTAGTTGAATAAGTGTGTGGCTACGAGAACTGACAGCGACCGCAGAGAGTAATATTTTTATCGCACTACAGAAAAGCTCTTGTAAAGGAATTATTTGCCAGTTCTTATAGTAAAGTTCTACTTTATGCTGAACTTTGTAATTGAGCTTCACTTGACTAGACTAGTGTAGTATCTTATAACGCCTTATTTGTCATATATTGTTGTCTCTTACATTGCTAAGAGAGGAAGTCAAATTCCAAAGCTTGTTAAAAGACCATAAATAATTGTTGTCTCTTACATTGCTAAGAGAGGAAGTCAAATTCCAAAGCTTCTTTACGCCTACCAATCTCTTCTGATTATATTCGTTGTGAGTTCCAAGGCAACCATAGTCTTACCCCCGGGACTGCAATGGACTAATGAAGTCCATTGCATTTTATAAACACATATATCACTATAACTTAAATGTTTATATAGCCAATTAATGTAGTAATATGATGTAATGTAACACGTATGTAATGATGAAGGGGCTTTCATCGTCATCATCATCAGGTCCATTTTAGTCTCCACTACAGGAGCACGACCCTCTCTCATCCGTCCTAGACGGAAGGACGATTTGGCCTACCTGGTTGGGGAGGTCTGATCGATATTTGATAATGTATTTCCCTTAGTCGTCTTGTACGACATCCACGGGAAGAAACGGGAAGAAACGGAGATTCTATTCTAGTCTGCCGGAAACCACACGGCCGAATAAGTATATTCACAGGTAACAATACCCAATAGATAATAAATATTATTTGTAATTTTATGTAATTTGATATTTATTTACAATATCGCAGTTTTATTGACTTGCAATCAAATTGAAATGCGGTAGGTATAACTCGGTCATAAAACCCATTTTATTCTCGACTTAAATACCCACTCTCGCCTCAACGTATAATGGAAAATTTTATGTATCTGTTTGTAATCTACTAATGATATTAATATAACGAAATTAAACTGACATAAATATGGACCTACCGATAATCCGGAACTCTACCGGTCTATCGGTAGATTTCCGAATTATCTACTCTACCGATAGACCAGAAGAAGTTCGGATTATCGGTAGGTAGGTAGGTCAAAATTATAGCAAATGAAATTATGTATATGAATTGAAATCTTCATGGAAAGTTACAATCATCATTGTCTTGTCTTTTTCCCATTATTTAGGTGCGGTGCAGTATGACTTTTTCTTCTATTCCTTATCAGTCGTCATATCTACAATTTATTAGAATGGAAGGAGATGCTGCGTTGGTAGTGGGGGTGGCAGCGCGTGATATTTCATCTTGGCTTACCGCTTCATACCAGGCAGGCCGTATGCTTGTTTGTCACCCGACGAAGTATAACAAAATATTTTTTTATACTACGTCGGATGACAAACAAGCATGTATATACATGTGAGAGTACAATCGCGTGGAGAGGGTTCTTTAAGATTAATATGTAATACGCAGAGTAACGGATGTCTGGCCTACATAAGTCGAACGAGTGATGCCAATAATTTATCCCAAACACAAACATAACATTGCAGTTGAAAAGCATGTTCTCCCATAAATATAAGTTGCGTATCCGATTCGCAAACCTAAGTTTATACGCACAATATGATTTTACATTGTTGTTTAAAGACCATAAATCTCATATAGGTTTTCCTGTATTTATAAATTCAAGAACTCATTTTTGTTTTTTGTTTTTTTTATATGAGAGGGGCTCAAGTGAGCATATGGGTCACCTGATGGAAAGCAATCATCACCACCCATAGAAATCAGCAACACCGTCGCGCATCCGTTGCCAGCATTTTAAGGGAAGAATTGACTCTGTTCTTGAAGACTGTTATTTGGGAATACTGCCGAGAAAAGTTGCTCCAGATACCACTTGTCAGACACTCCAAAGGGTTACTTCTAGTAAATTTCGGCGCGTCTGACAAGACAAGTGATCGATGCCCCTTGACTTATTTGATAAACATTTACGAGATTGTTCACCTACTTTTTTCTCGTTTTACTTCCTATTTAGAGTTTATACGTCAAATAATAAATAAAAAAAACCGGACAAGTGCGAGTCGGACCCGCCCACCGAGGGTTCCGTACGTACTATCAATATTAAATTTGATATTTTTCATTATAAATAAAAAATAATGCGTCGAAAAAAATAAATAAAATATATTTTGCAATGTGTACATCAAGCCCTTTCATAATGATACCCCATTTGAACTAGTAGTTTCAATTTGAAATTTCGACACCCTATAAAAAATATAGACCCCCTATTTTTTAAGATCTATTTACAAATGTATAGTTTTAAGATTTATTCCTGTACTTGTAGTCTATAACGGTGTTACTTGCCAAATTTCATAGTTTTAGGTTTACCGGAAGTACCCTATAGGTTTTGATTCCCTTGAGAATGTGTCGAAATATGCGTTTTTTGCTGGCCGTAACTTTTTTTTACGTAAACTTAGCAGTTTGATTTTTTTACAACTTCATGGGACCGTAGACCTGAGTATACAGTTCAAATTTCAGCTTGATACCTCCACGCATTCTCGACATAGAAATTCTTGACAGACAGACAGATAGACAGACGGACAACAAAGTGATCTTATAAGGGTTCCGTTTTTCCTTTTGAGGTACGGAACCCTAAAAAGAACGAAACCCTTATAGGATTATTTGTGTGTTTCTCCGAATCTACTAAAACATTGAAATAAAAATTTGGTAAGCATATGAATGTTTTTAACTTGAATATTAGAGTATTTAGCTATGGCGAAAAAAATATAATATATAGAATACGCTATATTATTTTTAGGTACCTAAATAATATTATACAGTTATGTATGAGCACATTAAACCTAAAGTGAAAAGAAATCCAAAAGACATAAGCGACAGCGTTATACTGGAGGTGCTTTAAAAAAACAATAGGATACTCACAGGTTGTTGAATATTTTCTGCACCTCCGTACGCTGCGTGAGGTTCTTGTAGAAAGCGAAGAAGTCTTCGAACTGGAACTTTGATTGGCTGATGGTGTCATTCTTGCCAGTGGGCAGGCCGGACTCGCTGAGCGCCTTCTCGACCCGCTTCTTGTCTTCTTTGTTTTGCGCAAACAGCCGAAGAATACTGCACAAAAAGAAACAATGTAATCGAGCTATATTATACTATGAAAATACTTATAGATGTGAAAGTTGTTTGTTTATTTGTCCTTCTTTTACGGCAAAAGGAAGCAATGGATTGCCATGATTTTTTACGGGGTTATTTTAAGGTCTGGAGAGCGGCGTAGGCTACTGTTTATCCCGTAAAAACATCTTATACCACACGAACGAAATCGCGGGTAACAGCTAATACTATTAATAAATATGTGTAGAAGCTACGAGAGTAACAAACTACTACTAATTAGGTTGACACTATCAGTATGACACTGACCTAGTGCACTCTACGAAAAGCATGTTTGTTAACTTTGATTCCGACTTTTGTATCGAAGACTATATTCAATTATTAAGTTTTTTCAACATCATTGCAGCCTAAAGGCGTTCATTGTTGAACATCTTTTACAGAAGATTAAGATCTATTAACAAAATAACGCAATTCATTTTGTGCCATTTGCAACCACCATGTGACGGTAGATTTACTTTTACATTTAATTTGATTCAAACTATAGAAATCTGGGTAAAAACGGGATGTCACCGATATGTTTCTTTCCCATAAAAACATTGTGGGACGCAATTCGCGGCTACCGATATCCTATGAAAACTCTTTCTTAGTCCAACCACATAAACAGATGCCCGTCATAATAACTACATATGCGCCAAATTCCAACCCGATCCCTCCAGTGATAGATTAGTCACTCAGTCACCTACCTTTTGTATTTTTAGATACGCCTACCATACTAATATTATGGAATTATTACTACATATACACAATGCTATTGTAATATTTAACTTATACACCCTCAATGTTTGATACACCTTTAAATACACTGGTGTTTTTGAAAATTGAAATATATTAAAAAAATTTGCGAGTTAAGTCACCAGATGCTTTTTTTTCTTTAATCTGCAAAGTATGAGCATTATTGTATAAATAGTGAGATGGATAGTGAAATATTTTTTATATACAATAATATAAATACTAAATATAATCAGTTACTAACTTCTAAATCTCGGCCATAGAGGCTTTATATAAATCTAAACAACGAAAAAATCATAGCATATGAAGGCACAGATTAAACGTGAAAATAGAAGAACAATTTAATTTGAATTGGAAGAGTGACGAGTACGGGTGTGGTGGAACAGGAATACAATATGCGATTGTGCACGCAAATGGAATTAGTCGGTCCCATATTCGATAAATCAGTAGAGTTGCATCTCTACATGCGACTGAGTTCCAACTATCTATAAATTGATTAAAACGTTCACGGCTCGTAATATCCGACATCTCAACTAGATGTTGCCAGCAACGCAACTAGACCGTGTTACTTCGTTTAACGTGAAGTGACAAACAAATTAACACGCTTTTGCATTTTCTAATATTAGTTATGAGTACTATTTTACACATGAAGGGTACATGCAAATAATAGGGAATGTCAATTTTTTTATTTTTTCTATTTTCTATTGTAATTAAATCTTTATCTATGTTAGTTTAATTTCCAATCACTAACTTTTTTTAAATAAGTAAACAGATGACGCCAAAAAGGCAAAGTAAAAGTTACTACAAACGCTGATCTCAATGTAAATAGTAATACTTCTGAACTTTGAACTGCGTTTTTTCAAAATCTATTAATTTGGACATTCCCTGTTATTTGCCTGTGCCCTTCACAGACGTTAATCGTAAAGTATATTAGATATTAATATTAGTGAATATTGCAATTGTCCGTGTAATTAGTTTATTACGATCAAAACGACGAGCTCGGTGATCGAATGGTTAGCAATGGCCACTTTGACTCTGAGCTCGACCCCCGCATAAGACAAATATTTGTGTGCATGAACATCTCTGTTTCTCTTAGTCTGGGTGTTTTTCTATGTATTATATGTATGAATTTAAAAAAAATGTATTTAAGTATTATATCAGTTACCTAGTACTCATAGTACCTACAAGTTTTGCTTAGTTTGGGACTAGATGGCCGTGTGTAATTTGTCCAGGAATATTTATTTATCTATACTAATATTATAAAGCTAAAAAAAACTTAATGTTTTGACATTCGCAAATCAAGGATTGTCGATATTGAGTCGGACATGCAATTATCCGGTGTAATTTTTTTTATATCACAGGCATGTAATATATTTGCTTGGTAGCGTACTAGTTAAAATTATCAATTGATACTTGTATTATATCATAAACAAACTAATAAATAAATGCACTTGATATATACGACACATTATGAACACGCATCTGCATAAAACCATAAAAGTCAAAGTAAACAATTGTCACATACTAATATTTATCCTGACGGTTCCGGAAATAACACACTCGTGTAGTTTTTGTTTTATATATATGAGAGGAGGGCAACCGAGCATGTGGGTCACCTGATAGACAGTAATCACCACCGCCCATAGAAATCAGCAACACCATGGGGTTGCCGGTTGCCGATCAGTTGCCAGCCTTTTATGGGAAAAAATGACTCTGTTCTTGAAGGTACCTATATCATATATAAAACAAAACAAGGGAATACTGCTGAGGGAAGTGGATTCCACAATTTTAACAGTTCGTGGTAGAATGTCTTTTATTGAGTACTACACAACGTTTAGTATTATATAACGCATTAAGTAAGATATTACTTGTTCAGTTATAGGATGCTTTCGTCACGATCGTTCGAATGACGATCTAGTGTATCTCACGCATAGTTAGACAAGCTGATTATATCGACACATTGATTTCTTATAATTCGATGTTTATGTGACTTACCTATTCATTCACAACACAAGATATTTTTGTTAAACTGTGCAAGCGGATTATGTTGTCACATTGGGTATGTACCCTGTAATGATCATGTTGTCCTGGAATTAAATAATAAAAAAATAAAACCTAACTGGAACAATAGGTTTTAGTTAATCTCAGTTTACATTTATAGCTGAAATTCGGTTTTAACATCGAGCGCAGAACCTAATTTCAGTCGGATACTATCAATGTCGAGCACTGCTCTCCAATAATACTCAAAATTCGGGCTGGACGCGGTATTTTTGTAACATATTTGACGTATTCGATATCGGATCTGTCAATACCGAGTTTTTTGGGTTAGAACTTGCGTAGACAGAGAAAAATTATAGACAATAATTCTTATTTTATTAACACCTAATAAAAACTTATTTAAAAAATATTTTTGGTTACCCTTGTATATAGTCACACGGTAATCTATTTAGAAGCATGTGATATTAATAGAATCCTTATATCACCCGTATGCCGTAGGGTAACCAAACTATCACATATTTTTACACGAAGCTAGGTGCCAAACAAGCGTACGGTCCCCCTGATATAAAGCGGTTACCGCAGCCACAAGATTGCGAGCACTCTCGTCGCCTACGCCGTATCACCTCATGGCTTTCAAAGGCTGGCAACGGATCGGCGATCCTTTGGTGTTGCTGATCACCATGGGCGGTGGTGATTGCTTTCCATCAGGTGACCCACATGCTCGTTTGCCACCCTCTCTAATAAAAAAAATGGCTGTCAAAAATACGATCCCAGCGTGTAATTTTGTGTTGACTGACACCAAACTGATTAGCTATGTAACGGCAGTAGTGTTTTCAACTATTAACTTGTTGGTGACATCATCAACGTCTGGTACTGATGTGTTAAACGAAGTTTCACGATGTCCACTCGTTGACATAATAGCCTTCATTAACACTGGCGCTGTAGCCTGTCATTAGCCTATAGATAATTTACATAATACGGAACGCTAATAAACAGAGATTTGAAATATTATTGG
Source organism: Hypsopygia costalis (assembly GCA_937001555.2). NCBI lineage: Eukaryota > Metazoa > Arthropoda > Insecta > Lepidoptera > Pyralidae > Hypsopygia > Hypsopygia costalis. Next base: position 19,468,491 of record OW443338.2, on the reverse strand, counting down.
CATCATCAGAGTGATCTTCTTCTAGAATAATATATTCTGTTACTAGATGTTACACGCAGGTTCGCCCGCGTGGTGATTACTATAATAAAACTATTATTTTCCTGTGCGAATAAGATATTTTTCTGGTTGTCCTAGTTAAAAAGTTGTACACAGTACTTTGACTCAGAGGTCGCGGGTTCGATCCCCGCTCAAGACAAATATTTGTGTGCATGAACAAGTCTGTTTGTCTTGATCTGGGTGTTTTTTATGTATTATAAGTATGTATTTAGAAAAAAAAAATATTTAAGAACATTTATCAGTTGTCTAGTACCCATAAAGCTTGGCTCTTAATTTGGGATTAGATGGCGCTGTGTAAATTGACCAGTAAAAAAGTAGCCTATGTCGCTTCAGACCTTAAACAATCCGTAAAAATAATATGTCAATCTATTGGATCCTTTCGACATGAAACAAACAAATTAACATTTATAATATTAGTATGGACGTATGGATATGTACCAAAGTCTGACTGACAGATCAACTCGTAGCCTAAACTACTAGTCAGAGAAATTTGAAATATGGTAGAAATGTTTCTGGAAGCAGATGTGAAATTAAGATTATTTTTTGGAAAATTCCACGCCCTAGAAATTACATGATAGCTAGATAAGCTAAATATTGGTTACTAATATAAAGTTCTCTTTTACTGTTGAAATTTAATGTCAACAAAACACTGGATAAAGGTGAACGCACATTTATTGGAGCCGAACGCGCCGAACGAAATGAATAAATCTAATTTTAGAATTCTTTATATGAAATCTTATGACACCTCGCACACATACCCGCCCTTCCCGATTCGGACGATTCGGTGCAGATAGGTGTGACTGGTGTGATAAGATTTCTAAATTTCGTTCTTTCGGTTCGGATATAATGTGTGTCCAGCTTAAAACGGCAGCAGACAGTCGACATGCATTTGCACTAAAAGAAGCCATTTTAGTTAACCTAGCGACCATTGGATTAAAATGTCAAATGTCTAGCTGATTTAGAATGTATTAGAAGACTGATTTTAGAACAGGCATGTGACCAATATTCAAACATTATAAAATAAAATAACGTAAAATATATAAAACTAGAACGATCTGCGATCTTAAAATTTTAATAACTTATGTCCTACGTGTTTTATGGTCGATCAAAGTTTGGTGGGGAAAGTCCATTTTAAAAGTATAAAATAAATATTATCATTGTAGAAACAATACAAAATACTATAACTTTTGTTAAGGCACTAACAACACTAGGCTGCATAAACGCAATATTTAACATAGCTGTCGTACAAATTTCTGATTTCATGCATATAAAATAGCGTGGTGTGACGTCATAACATGGTAGCCTTTTGTATGGAGCGTTTTCAGGGTAGTCCAAAATTTTGATCTTCAAGTTATCATATTATCTGGAAGTTTCTATGCTATCGAAGTAATTCTTTCACCTATAGTTATATTATTGTGATGTCTTTAAATAACAGATCGAAAAAAAATGGTTCACAAGCCTATTGTTACGCTCTTGTGCAATAAAATACAGTGATAATTGGGTATTTGACTAACATTTTTTTCTGTTTGATATGTAGGGACGTCTCCATAATATAACCATAGGTGAAAGAATTACTTCGATAGCACAAAAATCTCTCGAGATATGGTAATTTGAAAATCACAATTTTTAGACTGCCCCAAAACGCTCCATACAAAAGACTACTGAATTATGACGTCACAGATCTGTATTTTGTATGCATCAAATCAGAAATTTGTACGACAGCTATGTTAAATATTACGTTTATGTGATTAGTATCATAATAAAAGTTATAGCATTTTTTATTGCTTCTCCAATGGAAATATTATTTTTTAATAATTTCATACTTTTAAAATGGACTTTCCCGCCAAACTTTGATCGACGCTAAAAAAAGTCTGACTGAAGATATTAGAATGAAAGTTTGCAGATCTTTATAGTTTTGTGTATTTTACGATATTGTTAATTTATTTGTACAATTTTTAAACATTGGAAACAACCCAATTAACGTGCTATTTTGTACCTAATACGACAAACTAAATTTTCGTCTTTACTTGCATTGCATTAAAAAAGAAACCGTTTTGGAATATTGTTGCTAAAATAATCGAGTCTAGATTCAACACAATTATGCTGCACAATTAGACTCAGTGTTTACCCTGAAAGTAGGGTGCTGACTTACGCTGAAACAGTTTTCATGTAATTATGCCCATGTTCACTTTCTGTGATCGAAGATGTACACCAGCTAAGCCGACGGTTGACGTGGACTTTTCTACTTCCATCCAAATTACCCTGTATATGGAGTCGACGGCTGTTATCATTAGATGACAGTCGTCAAGGCAAGTTAGTTGCCATTGGGCGGCTTGAAAACACTGACCTCCGCCAACCCGCAGTTAACCAGCGTGGTGGAGGATGCTCTAAACCTCTTCGATTGAGGGGAGACCCGTATCCCAACAGTATGATGATTTTTTTGATTTCGTCGTCGTATATGGTGGCGCATCGAGATTAGGCAGAATAGGAACTTTGAAACTATAATAGACTAGCTTGCGCATGCGATTTCGAATGTGTGTATCCGGTATTTCATGGTCAAAAATCCTTTCTTGTTTTAAAATGTTTTAAAAATCCTTTCTTGTGCCTTTGTTACAATAGCTTAGATACTAAATTTCAGCCCAATCTGTCCAGTGATTTGAGCTGTTCGTTAATAGATCAGTCAGTAACGGCTGCGTTTAATACACATAAACAGAAGAGATAGAAAAATCTTAATAATATTTTAAATGAAATTTGTGAGGATGTTTTACTTTTTCACAGGTAAACGGCTGAACGAATATAGATGTGATTTGGCAGTCATATAAAATATGTGTAGTTTTAACCATGTACTGTATTCGCGCCGCGTCGCACGTTGCGAGTAGAAATAAGCTACATTATTATAACATATTCGTAGATTTTATACTATCTTTTTTGACTCTAGTACTGATCTATCTCAATGATGCACACGCATCTCATCATCATTAAATACTTATAGAATAATATTAGTATAGAAATGTTAGAAGAATCGTGTCAATCAGATGTCGCCAATTTACTTACTTCTTGACGAGTATTTTCCCGGATTTGTCCGCCTTCAAAATGATCTTAGTGTGCATTTTCTCCAGAAACTTGATTGTTGGATTATTCAATTGGTTAGGATTGTACGCCAGCGCGAATAACTCATCGGTCCACATCTGAGAACAAAGTTCTTATGTTAAAAGACTAGAACACATTTTATTACACTAATATTACTAAGATACATACAAGAATCTTGTAAAGGTGAAAAGTACAAAAGGCGGTCTACAACGGCGGTATCGCTAACAACAATCTCTTCCAGACAACATTTAGTTGCATTAATGTTGCATTGAATTGTCTCATCAACCTGCATATTATTATCGCATCCAATTAGTTTAATTAAGCAATTGCGATCATAGCGTTTATATTAAACGGCGCCGTTCAATCATACAGAGTAGTAGTACGTTAGTACTATTACTTATACTGTGGTAGTAGCTAAGCTAATCAACACATTCGTAGGTACAGTCTAGGGTCATAAGTGCAGTACCACCTACCTTACCTTAAACATTGAATATAATATGTGTTTAATTAATGCGACATTTAAAATTTCCTTCAATTATTTTGTAGCCCTAATCATTCTCTAGAAATTTATTGAAGTCAATTTTAATCTATACTAATATTAATATTATAAAGCTGAAGAGTTTGTTTGCTTGTTTGGATGAACGCAATAATCTCAGGAACTACTGGGTCGAATTGAACAAATCTTTTAGTGTTGGATAGCCCATTTATCGAGGAAGGCTTATAGGCTGTGGTGTATCACGATATGAGAAACACCGTACCAATGAGAAATGTTGCAAAAACGGGGGAAAATTATTCCTTTATCTGCGCTGCGTAAACTGTTAAAGTTACGCAACAATCACGTACGACCGAATTGTTCCTCTAAAAAGTTCTAAAAAAAGTCCGCGATGGCATATGTCTATCTTGTATGATTGGCTCATTATAACTTTTTAATGGTAATCCTACGCTTCACTCTCAACCCTCTCTCTCATGCAGACGAAGTTGTGTGGGTCAGCTAGTATCATAATAAATGCGTGTTTTATTCAAAAAGAAAAGGTGAGGTAAGTATTACCCAGCTTTTGGAAGCAACATTTTATAAATTGTAGTATTAGGCATATTGAATATCAATCATTAAAGCCACAGTTGACCTGCGGCGTTTAGTAAAAAGGCTAGCTTATTAATTAAAAGGTTACCTACATATAAGCTCGTTTGTTGCATCATATTATTTGACCCGAATATAATAAATAAATATGCACCAACTGCGGATTTTGTTTGCAAAATCCACCAACAGCGAGGGGAACGCACGTGATCGTCCATATATTTCGCCTGGAAACGATAACTGCGTTGATGGACAAAATTTGATAAGGATTAGAACATAGGATTTTCAGAATAATTTTGTCACGTGTGAATTTGGAGGTATGTTAGACGAGCTTTATAAAAAAAGTGTAAGGAGTTAAAATTGTTATTTATTTTCGTCGCTTTTTAAAAGCGATAAGTTGTAATTATAAAATTGTAACAACAAATACCTAAAGGTGTATGGACAATAGGTGTACATAAGTGAGTTTATCTCTATAAGAGATTCCGCCTGTCAACACTAGCGTTAATTTTGTGATTTAGTTCATTCCGAATAGCCGTTCCACGGCTATGCCAAAACGGAAGGAAAGTACCTACTTAAAATAGACTTTCTTACACTTATATATTTTCTATAGGTCCGCAATTGTTTCTATTGTATATAAATGATTTAGCTAACTATGTCGACCAGAAATACATACTATTTGCCGACGATTGTACACTTTTGATCAAACGCAACGACCCAAATACGTTTGAAAATGAAGTCAATTGTGCACTAAAACGTGTTTTGCAGTGGCTTCATATGAATAACTTACAAGTAAACCTCGCAAAGACCAAGGTGGTTCAATTCAAAACTTATTCAAGCCCTAGACTCACTCTAAATATAAACAGTGGCGGCCAAAAAAATTAAATAACTATTTCGACAAAGTTCCTAGGCATCACAATTGACGAGAACTTGAATTGAAAAAAGCATATCGATAATATAAGTAAGAAAATTAATAGATTTGTTTTTGCACTGTATAGACTTCGCCAAGTTGCATCGCTTCAAACGGCGTTGAACGCCTATTATGGTTTTATTTCCTCTATGCTGCATTATGGCTTAATAATCTGGGGCAACTCGTGAGAAAACGAAAGAGTTTTTGAAACGTTGGGTGTAGACAGTCATGTAAGCCTCTTTTCAAACACTTGGAATCCTACCCTTGCCGTGCTTATATATACTGGAGGCTTGCATGTTTGTTAAACAACACCCAGAACTATACATTTCCTGTGCGCAGGTCAAGGAACATGTACGAAGTAGCAGAAAAAATAAACTTGTTATGCCAAAGAGTAATCTCCGACTCTTCCAAAAAAATGTTGCTTACATACATAGCACCAAAATTATTTAACAAGTTGCCATCAACATATTTTGTCGAGTTGCCGCCGGAGCAAATTTAAAAAACAGCTGACAAAATGGCTTCTCCATAATTCTTTTTATACTGTTAATGATTATTTGAAATATAAATTTAAAATTTTTAAATTCTGACATTTGACCTTCTTATTGAATTTGACTACTAATGATAATTTATTTGACATACTTGATTATGACTGACATTATTGTTATTCACTGTTATTGTTTATTTTATTTTCCTTTTTTTAGAGTATTTGATATTGTCAGTAATTATTGGAGTAATTAATATTGTCAAAAAGTACATTTTAGAGTGCAATGAAATATATGCTAAATACTGGCTTGTAACGTAATTGTGTTGGCCTAGAGAAGTACAGTAATATTATTATTTTGTAAGAGCCGATATTTGTAAACATTTAGGTTCTCGGAGATATTTTTGTGACTTCATTTACACATGTACCTATCATATTCTGAACTACACTGCAAAGCCTATTATTTTGCATGCCTATATTCTAAAGGCAATTTACTATTGCCAAACTATGTAACATTGGTCTAATATTTACAATAACGACTGTAAATGAGCAAATAAAGAATTTCATTTCATTTCATAGAAAAATAGCATTCTAATAATGATACTTTACATTACATTTTTTTTTATTTTTTGTGCTTTTACCTTATAAGTATATATCGACAATATACCGAAGTTTAACCGGCTGAACTTAAGATTATGTTATTGGTACTGATACTTTATTATATGGTATATTATTAGTACAGAAGGCCAATTCTCGTAATTTTTTTACGATCGCAGATTGAAAGTTCCGTATCGAGATTGAATTGTGAATTGATTAAAATTATATACTTACTTGATTTCATCAATTAATTCTTGTTGTTGGCAAAGTAACATTCTTAGTTTGTTTAATTTTCGGTCAATTTTCGATATAATCCCACTTAAATTAAACTTTGAAGTTACATAATGTGATACGAGAATACCAGCAGAACGACATTACAGACCTAATGAATATCATATATGGTTAATTAATTCAGGTGTTATTTTGCGGAAGTCAATTTTACAGATAATTTAAAGCACGCAAAGTAGTGTAGATCAAATTGCCAATACTGGGAGTATAACACTCACACATCCTCAACCGACATTACCTATACACACCCCTTTTACATAACACCGACATTTGGCTGCAAATTGTAACTTACTCTGTAATTTTTGTAACAATGTAATTTATGTAAGTTTTTTCTAGAAGTATCTGAATTGTGTTACCTCGGAGACGGCCGCAAACGACTGCAACACAGTTTAAAACTAACGCGGTCGTTTACGTACGTTATTGTTTTTATATCTGTGCTTACTGTTGTTAAATAAACTCTTTAAATATGGCATCATTAAAAATTGCGTCCGAAAACGTTTTCTATCGCCTGGGATATTTATGATTATCGGTGTCCTTATCATGTTGGCGCTTTAATTTATTTGCTATCTCTTTCTCTCCCTGACTACGTAATCTGCGCAATGACGTCTTTTTGTTGCAAAAATTAACCTAAAAGATGCGTTAACATTATATATTATTGTGTACTTTAGTGTGATATGTGATCCCTTGGGCTTTATTTACTTTATCAACAAATTGCGCATTTTCGTGATACAGAAGACATCATTTTTACCTATGTCAATGAATTTTATTGTGACAAACGTCAGATTAGTCGCTTGCATTATGCGAATCAATTGCGAGATGCGACAATTGGCTCATTTTTCGGGTGTACGTTTTTGACGCTTATGGCATATCTATACTATTTCGAACATCATTGATATAGTCTACGACTTACTTTTATTTAAAACTTAAAAGTCAATTTGAACTTAACTATTAAAGTTCGAATTGACTTTTAAATATTATTACCTACGAATCGTTTGTAAGGGAGTATATAAAAATGTTGTTTTTAGACTTTTACAGACAATTTTTTAAAATTTTCTCTGCATAAGAACCATCCTTGTATTTAAGAGAATATTCTAAAAAAAAGAATTAGCAAAATCGGTTCAGCTGTTCTCGTGATTTGCGCATAGCAACTAATTCAGCGATTCATTTTTATATTATAGATAGTTAAAAGCCTTTTACTCCCGGTATGGCTAAAAACAGTAACAATATACGAGTACATTTAAAATTGTCGATGTAGAGATCTAACAAACATTTTGGAAACTTTCCAATCAGCTCCGATACCGTCGTAAAAGAACTTATAAACAATGTGTCGATATGCTGTCAAAACTTTAAAGTACCGTGGAATGTAGCTACTTCAAGCTGTTAACTATAATCTGACAGGCGGAGTGGTAAATGGGCCGGAATGCTTGCCACCATTGATGGTAAATTATTAACAAACATTTTCTACAAACATACAGATTAGATTTTCTAAGTGAAGTGGCCGTGTCGTTTCACATTAACAGACTTGTAATTCATTCCTTGGTCCTGGCGAGTGGTAGTGATCTATTTTTATTAAACATACGACATTTTTTGTACCATTATTTTATTATAAATGAACGTGTGCTTAAAGTACATTGTTACATGGAGAAACAAGTCCTTATTAATTTTAAGATATATAAATAAAACCCGTGTGTATAATTCTGTCAATTTTTTTGTTATTGTTTCAATATACGCTCGCAGCATGAAATATCGCTCGCAAGCTGCCACCCCTGCTGCCAATGCAGGTTCCTTTCTGGTGACCTAAACAAAAATGTGATAAACGCTTTCATCAGTCCGTAGAACTTTCGGATTGCGTGACTGTAATTCACGGACACGGGATCAAGCACTAAATACCGGAACATTTCCTGGTTTCCCGGAATTCAGACAGGCGGAACAGCACAATGCACGTTTCGGTGACAGCCGCAAAATAAAAAAATGATTGACAAAGGCCGGTGCCTTAATAGTAAATATTAATTATATGTGACATACCTATAGAAGTTTATATTGACAACCGAATAGAGAGCCACAATTCGTTTGACAAAGTGTTTTTTTACATTTAGTTTAACAGTTGGTGCTTGTAATCAAATCTTGTAAATTAAATCCCCAATAAATTCAGTATACCAACCGCCACAAATGGCAATTTAAAATTTCCACTACTCCATAATTTGGTTTCGTAAATAGCCGAAGGGCTATGATAATGGTAATAAATGAAAGAGATTGGTGTACGAAACACAGTAAATACAGTAAGCTTTTTAGTTCTCTTTATTTATTTTATTGTTAAAACACAAATATAGAAAAAATATCATCATGATCATCATCATCGTCATCATGGGGATATAATAAAGAACAAAAATATTTATTAAAAACCCATTTTCACGTTAAAACTGCCACTGGGCCTTTTAATGCTTTTCGGATCAAAGAACAGGCGTTCTTTTTCGCCGTATTAGAAAATAATGAGAGGAAAATATTAAATATTCTTATTTCCCTTTATTAACCTTCCATTAGCAAATTAAAAATGTATAGCTTAGCGCGAAGTTGCAATTTACAATAAAAGGAACAAATTAATAATTAAAAGATTAAAAAGGCGACCGCCGCTACAAAAAGAACGAAACTTTGTTTGCCGTCAATACAAAAGATAAAGTCGGATCGTTACAAAATTTTTAGGATTTACTAATAAAATGAACCAGACTCCATCTGTCACAAGCAAGGTTTTTTTCGAATCTACCGAATAACAAGAATAAACAAATTTTTTTTAATTAGTTTTTTATTAGTTGTTAATAAGAAATCCAATAAAACTTACTTACCCTGTTTCGTTCATCAAGTCTTTTCATTTGATGTCCACAATAGGTTAATTTGGAAATTATAAAATTAAATGGCGGCAATCAGGTGATTGTCACGAGAACCAAACGAATGTGCCAAATTTCAGCTCACTCGGACACTTGAAATGGGTCAAATCAAATGGACACCGTTGTGAAAGAATAGAATAGAATGTCATTTACTTGCTAGAACATACAACTATTTAGGCCTGAGGGGCAATTCTCGTAATTAAAATGTAGTCAAAATTCAGTTTCGATCCAGTCTCGATCTCACAAATGTCAAATTTAGTATTCTCGTATCACAATAAGTAACATCAAAGTTTGATTTAAGTGGTATTATATCGAAATATGACCGAAAATTAAGCAAATTAAGAATGTTACTTTGTCAACAATAAGAATTGCTTATAATTAATTAATGAAATCAAGTGTATAATTTTAGTCAATTCACAATTCAATCTCGATTCGGTCAACTTTCAATCTGCGATCGTAGAAAATTTAGGAGAATTGGCCTTCTGATATTAAAATATAAATATCCTATTGGCCACAATCCCCGAAAATTTTCGGGACAATTAATATAGATAATGATATTTTTTATTTTTTCTGTGATTTTATTACAACTTTTGTTTTGAATGTAGTTATATTAATTTTATTTTAAGATTTTATATTTTTATTTTAAGATTTTATTTTAAGTAGTTTTAATTTTATTTAAGGCTTGTTAGTTTTAGTTTAGATTTTTATTAAAAGATGTAATTTGTTTTCTGTGCTATATTAAAAGATAGTAAAACTATTTAGTAAGATGTCATGTTACAGGCAGGTTACAGTATGTTCACCTTATACAGAGGTATGCAAATTTTCCTTTTTAAACAATTACGTAAATATAAATAATTTAAAGATTAATTCATGTCAATGCAATTATTACAATTAAATTCAAATAGATTTATTTGAATAAAATTTATAATAAATAAAGTTTTTAATAAATTACTTACATATGTCAAAAGTATATGCATATTCAAGGTGAATGTTTAATTTTATGAAATTGGAAAGAATAATAACAATTCCATTCAGTCAAATTAGTATAATAAATACTAACTAAATAAAAGCTTGTAATATCTAGTAAGTTTCTCAAATATCATGCGTCCCAACTTACATTTGCAGTCAAAATGTTATGGGAGACCATGTTTTTCAACCACAACATATAGATATCGTAAGCTATAATATAATTATTAGTACTAGTCCTTAACTAGGCCAGGAACGCCTCACTTAAGAGACAAAACAGGCACAGTAGCTCCTTCAAAGGAACCACTAATGTAACTACCAAAAACAAAGGCACTCCAAGAGTATATTCATCATACAGAACCATACGGAATTCTCCGGCACTTGCTCGTTTTTAGGGTTCCGTACCCAAAGGGTAAAAAGGAACCCTATTACTAAGGCTCCGCTGTCCGTTCGTCCGTCCGTCCGTCCGTCTGTCACCAGGCTGTATCTCATGAACCATGATAGTTAGACAGTTGAAATTTTAATAGGTAGACGCTTGAAATAGTCACATAATATTTAGTTATATATTCACTTTAAAAATAAATAATTAAAAGAAAATAAAACAAATATTTAAGAGGGGCTCCCATACAACAAACGTGATTTTTTTGCCGTTTTATAGATAATGGTACGGAACCCTACATGCACGAGTCCGACTCGCACTTGGCAGGTTTTATTTTTTATTCTTTATTGCATATCCTATTTTAAGATACTCAGAGAGATCGCTATGCGATAAGACAGCTTTTGTAGTAGTATTGTGACTTTGTAGTATAAAAAGAAAGAAATATATAATTAGTGCAATAGAGTATTTTTTTATACTACGTTGGGTGGCTGACAAGCATACAGCCCGCCTGATGTGAAACGGTTACCGTTGCCATATTAACGCTCTCAACATAAAATATCGCTCGCGCGCCGCCACCCCCGCTGCCATCGCAGCGTCTCCTTCTCTTCTGGTGACTTCACTCACACGCAGTAACGGAACAACCCGAGGAAATTGTTATTTGGCTGCGGTATTCTGTGAGGTGGAGGTACATTCCCCAGTCGGGTAGCTTACAATTACGCTCCCTACCTCTCTTTTCGCCAGAGCTTCGTTTGTCAGTCAGCGTGGTGCACCGCTTGCATGTGAAGTTGGCTTTGGTTCAAAGTCAAAGTCAAAGTCAAAGTCAAAATATCTTTATTCCTTGGACTTTATAAAGCACTTAGAAACGTCATACAAACTAAATATAAGAAACATGTGTAAATCATTACTACTCTAAATCCGCAGAGCTTAGATTCACTTTCATCACACTATCTTGAATGTGAAAGTGAATTTAAGTGCCAGTTCCGGCGACGGGGCTTCTTGAGAAGAACTGGCAAGAAACTCAAGGCCGACTCTTTTAATTGCCAATATCGTTACATTAAATACAAATACAATCATTAATATAACATAACAAGAGCAATTCATTTCCAAATACTTTTATCATTTATGTAATCTGAGATACAATATTAAGCCTTTTGACATAGTCTAGTTTTGATAAATCTTTTAAATTTACCCATGGATAATTTAAACGCGTCATTTGGAAGTTTATTGTAGAAGCGTATACATTGACCTGGGAACGAGTTAGAGATTTTATGGAGCCTAGTAATATGCATAGCGAGTTTGTTTTTATTTCTTAAATTTAATTGATGGAGATCACTGTTTGTCCTAAATTTAGTTTGTTTTTTATGAACGTAAATAAGATTTTCATAAATATATTGAGAATGTAATGTCATAATATTTATCTCTTTAAATTTATTTCTCAGTGTCTCCACAGATGTTGATAAACAACTTACACCCCAAAACGTATTTATCTATTACGATAAAGTTGATATCTCATTAGCAAGATGACACATTCGTAAGATGTCACAATCGCAAGATGTCACGTTCTCATGGAATGTGTAACCATCAACCTAAACCATTATTAGGTTTTAGGTTGAGCTATTTATTGTTATTTTAAGTAGCTTTTTTAGTGCTATTTGCTATTATAGCGTGTATAAAATATTGTAAACACCATGTTGTTTATGCAAATAAATTTAGCTTTGTTCCGCATCAGGTGTTCCAAATATTGGATTTTTATACCGCAACAAAAAATGCTCATCAAGTTGAACAACTTTTGCTAAGGCGTCATTTTTATATTTCTATAGTAGTGTCCGACCGAAACTGGTTTTTACGACCGAAACCGAAACCGAATTTCGGCAACGGTCTCAGTTTTGGCCGAAACCGAAACCGAAACCGAAACTTTTACGAAACAATTATCTAACTGTAGGTACTTTTCTTATAATTACGTTACATTGCGTTATAATTGCTACTTGGTTATATATTTTTTTTATACGACGTCGGGCGGCAGACAAGCTTACGTCCCACCTGATGTGAAGCGGTTACCGTAGCCATATTAACGCTCGCAACGTAAAATATCGCTGGCGCGCCGCCACCCCCGCTGCCATCGCAGCATCTCCTTCCTTTCTGGTGACTCACTCACTCGCAGGAACAAAATAACCCTCAAGGAAATTGTTATTTGGCTGCGGTATTCTGAGACGTGGAGGTAGATTCCCCAGTCGGGTAGCTTACAATTACGCTCCCTAACTCTCTTTTTGCCAGAGCTTCGTTTGTCAGTCAGCAGGGTGCACCGCGTGCAGGTGAAGGTGGCTTTGGTTCAAAGATTTTGATGAAGCACTTACACCCCAAAGAAAATAAAATTGAACGTTGAAACTCTAAATCTTATTATTTATTTATTAAAATGCACTATAGTACGTATACGTGGACACACTAAAAGTTTTGCGTAACTTAAAAAAAAACAACATGTTATAACCAAAATATTATGTTTATTGCTTTTCAAAATACTCTCCTTTACATTTTAAACATTTTTTCATGCGATCGAACCATTTTTTAAAACAGGAGGACTACAGATCTGGAGGCATGTTTTCTACGTGCTGATAGAACGCTATTCACTGCCTCTTCAGAGTTGGTAAAAGTGAAACCTCTCATCAAATCTTTGATTTTGGGGAAAATACAGAAATCACAGGGTGCTAGGTCGGGGCTTTGTGCAGGATGGATGACGACTTGTACTTTTTCAGAAGCTAAAAATGACTTTGTTTTGTTGGCCGTGTGTGAAGAAGCGTTGTCATGATGTAGGAGAAGGCGGCTTTTTGGTCGTCTTTCGCGAACTTTTTCTAACACCCTGGGTAAACAAATGGTACAGTACCACTCGGCATTAACAGTCTTTTGATCTTCAAGTGGAATTGCGCAGATGGGAACCGTAGCTGAGAAAAAAAACGCGATCATTTTTTTACCAACGTTTCTCGCCTGCCTCACTTTTGTTGGTCTGTTCTCATTTTCAAACACCCATTTACAAGATTGCTGTTTTTTTTCGGGTTCAACACAATAAATCCACGTTTCGTCTCCTGTGACAATGTCATAAACAGCATTAGAATGTCCGTGGTCATACTTTAGTAGCATCTGTGAGCACCATTCCACGCGAGCCCGCTTCTGCTCCGCTGTCAGTTCATGAGGGATCCAACGAAAACAAAGTTTCCGAACTTTTAATTCTTCGTGTAAAATTTTCTGAATTTAGCTCATACCAATCCCCAATAGTCCTCGAATTGTCTCATAGGTAATCCGCGGGTTTTCTTCAATTAGCCGCTTAACAGTAGCCATATTATTTTCGTTGACGGCAGTTGAAGGCCGCCCTTCACGAATTTCGTCATGTAAAGAAACCCGACCTCTCTCAAATTCAGCAAACCATCGCCTCACGGTGCTTCAACAAGGTGCTTCTCTCCCAAAAGCATTTTGAAGACGAGCGGCACAGTCTTGAGGAGAGAGAGAACTTTTAAAATCATAAAAAATCATCGCTCTAAAATCTTTTCGACTTAATTCCATTTTCGTTGCGTACGTTAACTTTGATGTGTGATAAAAAACAATTGACAAATGATTTCCCACCAATTTTTTTTTATTAAGAAGGTTGCAAGTCGTTTAAAAAAATATAACCAGTACCTAACTATTGTTTGTTTACGTACAGCATGAGCGAATGATTTTTTTTTATACTACGCCAGCTGGCAGACAAGCATACGGCCCGCCTGATGTGAAGCGGTTACAGTAGCCACATTAACGCTCGCAACATAAAATATCGCTCGCGCGCCGCTACCCCCGCTGCCGACGCAGCATCTCCTTCCTTTCTGGTGACCAGTGAGGTCACTCGCAGGAACACAACAACCCTCAAGGGAATCGTTATTTGGCTGCGGTATTCTGTGAGGTGGAGGTACATTCCCCAGTCGGGTAGCTTACAATTACACTCCCTACCTCTCTTTTGGCCAGAGCTTCGTTTGTCAGTCAGCAGGGTGTACCGCGTGCAGGTGAAGTTCAACTGCAGGCTTTGGTTCAAAGATGTTGATGAACCACTTACACCCCAAAAAATGAGTGAATGATTTAAATTAACCACAAAATATTCAGATAGTTATGTTGAACTTGATTCTACTATAATCTAGGCATTAGTTTGTTATACTAAATTATTTTTCGATGTTTATTACCTACTCTTATACAATATCACAATGATAAAACTTACCCAATTCAAAACAAATCACATGAAAACTCACAAACAACAAACAAAACGCAATGCAAACACGAACAAGTCACGACCTGATTAGGCACCTAGACGCGGCAAAATGTCTTCGTCGCTTGAATGGAATTTACCGAGCCGAACATGGCCGAGCACAGCGCGGGAACTCCCGAATGCAGTTTCGGTTTCGGTCGCAGTTTCGGCAGGTTTGCCGCCGAAACCGAAACTATACCGAAACTCGCTTTTTTTGCCGAAACTCGACTGAAACCGAAACCGAACATTCGGTCGGACACTATTCTATAGTTTAGCTGAACCATTATGGTTCTGCATCACGTGTTCCAAATCTTGGATTTTTATACCTCAACAAAATATGCTCATCAAGCTGAACAACTTTTGCTAAGGTGTCATTTTTATATTTCTTATAGTTTAGCTGAACCATATCAGGTGTTCTAAATCTTGGATTTTTATACCTCAACAAAAAATGCTCATCAAGCTGAACAACTTTTGCTAAGGCGTCATTTTTTTATTTCTTATAGTTTAGCTGAACCATTATGGTTCCGCATCAGGTGTTCCAAATCTTGGATTTTTATACCGAGATGGAAATTTCGTGTCCACGTTTTCAAATCGATGCCATTTTCGTAATTGATGTC
Organism: Hypsopygia costalis; assembly: GCA_937001555.2. Classification (NCBI taxonomy): domain Eukaryota; kingdom Metazoa; phylum Arthropoda; class Insecta; order Lepidoptera; family Pyralidae; genus Hypsopygia; species Hypsopygia costalis. The sequence continues at coordinate 19,452,891 of OW443338.2, read as the reverse complement.
TCAGAAAACCATAAAATAAACACCCTTTTTCATATTATGACATTTCAACCCCATCGCTATGGTAGATTATACCCCATGGTAGATTATAAAACAGCTGTTATTTTCGGAATCAGCGACCTGACAAACCATAAAAACAATACCCATGACGATTTTCAGACGTTTGCACCTCATTTCACCCCTTTAGGGGTTGAATTTTGAAAAATCCTGAAACACGTGTTTACTCATTTATCTACAGAACTGCTCGTGTAAAGTTTCAGATAAAATAGTCCAACTAATCTTGTTTCCCCATACAAACTTTGGACCCCCGTTTCACCCTCTTAGGGGTTGAATTTTCCATATTCCCGTCTTAGTGAGCGCCTACGTCCTAAAAGGAACCCTCTTGCAAAATTTGAGACTCCTAGCACTTGTAGTTTCTGAGATTTCGTGATGAGTGAGTGAGTGATTTTCTCTTTTATATATGTCGTGGTCCGATCGTTTAATTGGGCCGATCGCGATAAGCCTGGCCAGATCGACGTGAGCCGCCATATTTTGATTTGACCAATTATTTCATGATGTGCCCAATGTAAAGTTGGGCAGATCGACGAGAGCAGACTATTTGTCGATTTTCCCATTCAGTTACTTGGCCGCATCGAGACAAGGCTGGGCATATCATGATATGCCTGGGCGCATCGTGATGTAGTTCTACTTTCTGACGCTTTGGCGCTGTTGCGCTCCTTCGTTCATGTGACTGTGTCAGCTGTGTCTTTGTTTACGTCTAGAAAAAATGGCGGCGTTACAAGAAACTGAAAATATTGCTAATACACTGAAAATATTGCATATATATAGGGTGATAATAGTGAGTTGGTGGACGAAAAAAGTGCTTTCCGATTGCATTTCGATCAAAAGCTGCTTGATTTTTATGAGAGTCACGCAAATTCCTCGCATAATGTGAAAAAACCTTGGACCTCTGCTCGGATTTCACAGGTTAGTTTTTGTTAATAATCAAATTATTACACGTAACATGACGTAATCTAAATGTCTTGTGCTAATATATCTTTTTGTTATATCGGAGGTCAGCAATTCATATCAAAATCTTTTATTTTTTTTAGGTTATCGAGCTTATAAAGAAAAGTAGGGTGTCCATGCAACGGGATTCCTCAGACTATTACTGGAGCTCCAAATATGGGGGTCCTTCCGTTTGGCAAAATATTTTTCGTCAAATTTTACTTCCCAAAAAACTTATCGCGCTATTTCATTTCCCAAAAGAATCTTTAGCAAACTTATATTTCGCATTTTAATCACTTGGTCAAATATTAATTTGGCAACTTTTTACTTGCTCAAGTTTTATTAAGTCAAATATACATTAAGCAAGTACTTTATTTTGTAAAAAAATATATTCCAAAAATAAGTTCGTGCAAACAGCCTAGTGCTAACAAACATTTCACTTGCTTGCGTTGTATCTGTTGCGTACTTTTTTGCACAACAGGGTTGTGCAAAAACTTGCCTAAAACAAAATGTGTCATTAATAATTCATTATAAATAAATAAATAAAATAATTTAGGCTTGATTAGAACTGCAAGAAAAGTGGGTTAGGTTAGGTTAGAACTGTGACCCCAACAGAGCGCGAGCCGAGCGAGCGCTGCGAGCGTGCCGCGGCAGCGGCCGGCGAAGCGCCGGAATTGATTTGTTTAATAACAATTTAATTATTATAGAAGTTCTTACCTGTAAATTATGTAATTATGCAGTTCAATTTTTAATGCAGTGTATTTGCAATATTTTGGGAAGAGCATGTTATGCCGAACCACATTTGACTACATAATACTTGGTAAAATGAAACATTGCTATGTAATTATTTTTAAATAAAAGTCATTAAAAATAATAAAACTCTTTTCATTTCCAAATTGTTAGTCATCCTACCTACTCTAACCGAACATAGCTGAGTAAATCTTTATTAACTTTTTAAACGTCTTTTTATCGAGTGAAATACTTAAACTTGATTTTATTTGCTTGTAAGTATGATGGACACCCTACAAACTCGATTTGGCCAAGTATGGACGGCCAAATCGTCAAACGTTATGCTTTGAACGATATGGCGGTAATTAGGCAGCCAAATCAAAATATGGCGACACATGTCGATCTGCCCAGGCTTATCGCGATCGGCCCAATTAAACGATCAGCCCACGACATATATATAGATTTAAAATTTGGTAAATAGTTCTGTTTCAATTTTTCTAAAGATAAGACAGCCATTTGCGAAATACTTGAGGGGATTTATTTTATAACTGTGAAGTGCGGTGGGTAGATGAGTAATAAAAATATTAGTTTGCGCAGTAGACAAAACTTTTTGTTAAAAGATTTCAAAACCTGTGAAGTAAGGATTTACTTCACAGATCTGAAACCCACACACGAAATGTAACACATCTCGAAACCATCCCAAATATATCTCGTCTGATGTGTAACACTTTGCACATAAGTCTTTCAATATGTAATAATTTAGATAACGGTATTTGTAGCGAGTGTCAGGAGTGTTAAGGTTAAGGTTATAGGCCCGAAACACATAACCGCGTTGCGGCGCCGCGAAACAAAGCGTTGTCATACATGGCAACCATTTTTTTGTGTTTTTTTAATGTTGTTGAAAAATAATCAAAAATGTTACATTTCCTTAACGTTAAAGTTTGATTAAACGCTTACTTTTTGTACAATATGTGCGGCGCAGTGTACCGCTAAATTCTGCGTTGCGGCGGGCGGCACTGCTGATTTTGGCGGTGCGGTCAGTGCGGTGCCGCAACGCGGTTATGTGTTTCGGCCCATAATAACTACAAGCAACATAAAAGCCCCTTCAAGATAGTGGGTGATCTAGGAAAGTGATAAATTATTAGCCGAAATGCTTATATTCTGCACATATGACATTGTGATACTTTAAAAACCAATTATTGTGACAATAAGCGAATATGACATTCTTCGAACGTCATATTATACGCCGGGATGGTATAAATTTATACAAAGGCGTTTACAATGGCTTGTTTCTCTACAAGACATCTTTCAGCCAACCTTATTGGATTCAAATTCAAAAACGTTTATAAATATTCTGTTTTCTTTCACATCGATACTGTTTTTTTTTCTCAATTCTTCGACCAAATTACTTACCTTATATCTATTTAATTACAATTATTTTTTGGCACAAAAATAATTGAAGGCCTCCAAAACCGTCATTTGCATAGTTTTTGCTAATAACACTGTTAGAAAAGTTACGAAGTTTTTAGTTTAACTCCAATATAATATAACAGACAACAAACCAACATAACAGTAGATATAATATAAATATTGTATAACTCTTTCAATTCGCATGTACCTATGCACCGTAACTTAAATAATGAAATTCACCGATAGGGATGTGTAATGAAATGAACAAGCTTGTTTAGCCCCGAGCCCCGACGATGAACAGGAAAACAACTCTGATATCAGAGAGTCAATTAGTCAACATTCAGTTCCGATCTAGTCCCGATCTCACAAATGTCACATTTGGTATTCTCGTAATACAATATGAAAGTCCAAAGTTTAACTGTATTGTGATTATATCGAGAGACGAATAATCTAGCTTCTGCACGCGGATTCGCCCCGTTTTAGCAGAGTACCGCGATAAAAAGTATACTGTGTGTGTTTTTTTTTTATATATATGAGAGGGGTGCAAACGAGCATGTGGGTCGCCTGGTGGAAAGCAATCACCACCGCCCATGGAGATCAGCAACACCAAAGGATCGCCGATCCATTGCCAGCCTTTTAATGGAATTAAATACTCTATTCTTGAAGGCTCCACTGTCGTAATTGTTCGGAAATACCCCTGAGGGAAGTTGATTCCACAATTTCACCGGTCGTGGTATAAAATGCCTTAGGATACGTACGTAGATCGCCAATTATCAAGATGATATGGATGGAATTTTAATTATTCCCAGTACTAGGATTTTTCGCTAAGCTTAAAAACAAATAAAGCCTAAAGAGACAAAACATTACTTATAGCCTAAGCCAAGAGAAAGAGATAGACAATAGTATACTGGCGTGACATAAAGAGTAAGAGGCCATATGTCAACCCGATTACTTTTGAAGGATAAATATTTCGTTCACTTACTGAAAATCCTACATTAAAATAAGGAAAAAGTATGAAGTTTAAATATGGCATCATGTGCTATGGAAGCATGTGCAATGATTAGCCGAAATAATCCATACAATATAAATACAAATTTGTCGTATATATTTTTCAAAGCATATTATAAAGAAAAAATTCCAAAGGATATAAGTAACAGTATAAATAATAGTATGAAATTATTAATGAAATTTGTAGTAAATATATGCAAGAATTTATTGGTATAAATTATGAAATGAGGAATTCGAAGATAAACCGGACTAGTAAGTTAAGTATCACACGTGGAAAGTCTTTAAGTTAAATTCCGACGCTCGAGCACGTACAGATATAATGTTATGAATATAATCTGGGAATTTTTGTGTGTACGAGATATGATGTTTGATTAAAAGTAAGTTTATTTTCTAATTATATAAAATACAAGTGTAAATTGAAAGTTTATTAAATTCCCGATTTTCTGGGCTCTTATTTCTCCTTCAAAGCGCTTGTCATCGTGAGAAGAGGGGCGCGGGAGATATTACGGTATTATGAAACACATGTGAATCGTTTGAATATAACTTGAATACTGGCTTAAAACAATAGAATCATACACTCTTATGGCGGACTATATCTACGAGTACTACATACATACTACAATCGGGGCCAGTCTTGAAAACATTTGAATTATGTAACAACATCATCTTCAGCCTGTATTTACAAACTGTTGGAATTAAATCTTCCCGTATTGCCTTCCACCATGTGTATACCTCTACTTTTCGCATTCAGGTACCTATGGGTTTGTTTCGTTAGGAGGTGATTCAACACGCGGCTTCCACCCTCGGACTTTCATCTCGTATTTGCCATTACTGATTCGTTAGGTTAGGCCAGTATATATGTAACATCCATACTTCCATACTAATAGTATAAATGTGAAAGTGTGTTTGTTTATTTGTTTGTTTGTTTATCCTTCTTTCACGTTGAAAGTAACAAACGGATTGACATTTGACATGATATTTTTTTGGAGAAAGTTTAAGGTCTCAAGAGTCACATAGGCTACTCTTTATCCCGGAAAAACATCTTATTCCCACGGGAAAAAATAAAGTTAATAGTCATTTGTCCTTCTTTCACGTCAAAAGGAACCTAAGTAAGGACATGATTTTTTTAATGGGGATAGTTTACGGTCAGGAAGTAGGCTATGTCACTCTCATAGGCCACTTTTTATACTGGAAAAACATTTTATTCCCACGGGGAAAAAATAAGGTTTACAATCATTTGTCCTTCTCTCACGTCGAATGGAACCTAATTGCTAACACGTTTTTTTTAAACAACCAAGCAAACAAATGTTTTTTAGAGCCAAAGCCAGAATCAGCTGCACGTGGTGCACCCTGCCGTGTAGCGAAATAGGCGAAAGACTGGTAGGGTACAGCGTATTTGTAAACTGGCCGACTGGGAAAGTATCCACCTCACCGAATACAGCAGCAAGCAAGAAAAAGATATACACAAATCAATGGCAGCTCCCTTGGACCACGCGGGCGAAGCCGCGGGAAACAGCTAGTAAGTTGATAAACGATAACTTATCATAATATTCAAAAAATTATGAATTAGACTTAACATCAAAATGTGTAAAATTCGTCACTCAAAATTTTGTTTAGCCTCAAATTTTAATGAGGGCTTGAATTAACCCGAGGGAAATACTACAAGTGTGGCTTAAAAGATTGTTGCTTCCTCCCATTCTTTTCTTTTGTTCGATTACTCCCTAGTGCAATTGGCTACCAATTTGTTAAAAATGAGAATAGCTGTTATAATGAAACGTCGTCAATCAGTTTCTGCATCAACTCGGGAAGTGGCCATTTGCACTATATATACTTTTTTCAAAATTTGAAATATGCAAATAAAATGTAGTGCTCAAATGGCCACTTTCAGAGTTGATACTAGAACCTTTCTCCCGCATCTACCATCACAGTCACGCCAGATGTGGCCGACCCACTGCCACTTAAGCTTGCTCACTTTGAGAGCCATGTCAACAACCTTGGTTTTCCGTCGAATTACTTCGTTCCGGATTCGGTCCCTTAGAGAAACTCCAAGCATAGCCTTCTCCATCGCTTGCTGTGCGACCTTTAGCCTGTCCTGTGGCTCGTTGACTAAATATGTCTACAACAATGATGTCAGAGTATGTTTGGATAGGATATTTGAGTTCATTTGCAAATAAAAATTATGTAAAAAAACTTTTAATTTAAACGGTTTTATTGAAAATAGTGTACTAAAAGCTAAAAAATAATTCGGTAGGTCGGAGGTTTCAGTCATCACATCCCTCTCCCTCATCAGTCTAAGGCAATGATCAGACAAAATAATAAAATCGTTGGGCGTAGCGTAAACTGAGTTGACTGGATGGAAACACGGGCCCAATTTTTATTTTCAAGTTTTTAGTTTCTAATTTCATTACATAGTACCTCTCGTTCTATTAAGTTTAGATTTGACTTTTGTCATTATTTTTTTTACTTTTAAATTTGTCTTGTATTCAAATGATTACCCATATTGAAAAAATGGGTATCAAATGATACCCATATTGAAAATTGAGAAGATATGTAACCGCGCCAACCGGCCATTTTGTTGACGGCCATTTGGATTTTATAATATTCATCGTGAACTGTGTTCTACTAGTTAAGCCCTTTCATTTGATACCCATATTGAGGCAGTCGTGACAAAATTTGTAAACCGCCATTTTGTAGAGGCAGACATCTTGGATTTAAATTTTTTTTCATGTGAACTGTATTCTTCTAGTCAAGCCTTTTCATTTGATACCCATATTGAGGTAGTCGTGACAAAATTTGTATACCGCCATTTTGTAGCGGCGGCCATCTTGGATTTTCATTTTTTTTTTCACGTGAACTGTGTTCTACTAGTCAAGCCCTTTCATTTGATACCCATATTGAGGTAGTCGTGACAAAATTTGTAAACCGCCATTTTGTAGCGGCGGCCATCTTGGATTTACAATGAAACAGAATTTATTTAATTGTATTGTCACCAAAATCCAAAGTGTATACAAAATTTCAAATTAATCGGTTGACAGGAAGAGGGTGAAATTTGAATTACTAAATTTGACCCAAGAATAAATAATAAATAAAACAAACGGGGTGAGCTAAATAAAACCGTTTAAAAATATGACACATTCACATTCTGACATTACTTTTGCGCCACCTTGTATGTATGTTTGTAATTTTCTCCAAATTACTGATGCTATTTGTATGGGGTTTTCGATATTCGTCTGCATCGAAATCCGACAAAATATGCATTTTTCCGTATAAAACATTGTCTTTGCTACAAATTTAAGCTATAGCATTATATTGTAAAGGTAGATCAGTAAAAGTATTATTAAGTCGATTATTTTTTCTTAAAAAAGATACATTCTTTGTATATTTTAATGCATAATATCAATCTCTTATGATTTGACATGTCTCTTTAGAGAGGAATTCTCTTTAGATTTAGGCCTACAGTAACAATGACGCTGCTCTGGTATCTACAAGCCCCTTGAGCTCATATTCTATTATTGGTGATATGATTGACAAGGAAATGTAACACATCTCGAAACCATCCCAAATATATCTCGTCTGATGTGTAACACTTTGCACATAAGTCTTTCAATATGTAATAATTTAGATAACGGTATTTGTAGCGAGTGTCAGGAGTGTTAAGGTTAAGGTTATAGGCCCGAAACACATAACCGCGTTGCGGCGCCGCGAAACAAAGCGTTGTCATACATGGCAACCATTTTTTTGTGTTTTTTTAATGTTGTTGAAAAATAATCAAAAATGTTACATTTCCTTAACGTTAAAGTTTGATTAAACGCTTACTTTTTGTACAATATGTGCGGCGCAGTGTACCGCTAAATTCTGCGTTGCGGCGGGCGGCACTGCTGATTTTGGCGGTGCGGTCAGTGCGGTGCCGCAACGCGGTTATGTGTTTCGGCCCATAATAACTACAAGCAACATAAAAGCCCCTTCAAGATAGTGGGTGATCTAGGAAAGTGATAAATTATTAGCCGAAATGCTTATATTCTGCACATATGACATTGTGATACTTTAAAAACCAATTATTGTGACAATAAGCGAATATGACATTCTTCGAACGTCATATTATACGCCGGGATGGTATAAATTTATACAAAGGCGTTTACAATGGCTTGTTTCTCTACAAGACATCTTTCAGCCAACCTTATTGGATTCAAATTCAAAAACGTTTATAAATATTCTGTTTTCTTTCACATCGATACTGTTTTTTTTTCTCAATTCTTCGACCAAATTACTTACCTTATATCTATTTAATTACAATTATTTTTTGGCACAAAAATAATTGAAGGCCTCCAAAACCGTCATTTGCATAGTTTTTGCTAATAACACTGTTAGAAAAGTTACGAAGTTTTTAGTTTAACTCCAATATAATATAACAGACAACAAACCAACATAACAGTAGATATAATATAAATATTGTATAACTCTTTCAATTCGCATGTACCTATGCACCGTAACTTAAATAATGAAATTCACCGATAGGGATGTGTAATGAAATGAACAAGCTTGTTTAGCCCCGAGCCCCGACGATGAACAGGAAAACAACTCTGATATCAGAGAGTCAATTAGTCAACATTCAGTTCCGATCTAGTCCCGATCTCACAAATGTCACATTTGGTATTCTCGTAATACAATATGAAAGTCCAAAGTTTAACTGTATTGTGATTATATCGAGAGACGAATAATCTAGCTTCTGCACGCGGATTCGCCCCGTTTTAGCAGAGTACCGCGATAAAAAGTATACTGTGTGTGTTTTTTTTTTATATATATGAGAGGGGTGCAAACGAGCATGTGGGTCGCCTGGTGGAAAGCAATCACCACCGCCCATGGAGATCAGCAACACCAAAGGATCGCCGATCCATTGCCAGCCTTTTAATGGAATTAAATACTCTATTCTTGAAGGCTCCACTGTCGTAATTGTTCGGAAATACCCCTGAGGGAAGTTGATTCCACAATTTCACCGGTCGTGGTATAAAATGCCTTAGGATACGTACGTAGATCGCCAATTATCAAGATGATATGGATGGAATTTTAATTATTCCCAGTACTAGGATTTTTCGCTAAGCTTAAAAACAAATAAAGCCTAAAGAGACAAAACATTACTTATAGCCTAAGCCAAGAGAAAGAGATAGACAATAGTATACTGGCGTGACATAAAGAGTAAGAGGCCATATGTCAACCCGATTACTTTTGAAGGATAAATATTTCGTTCACTTACTGAAAATCCTACATTAAAATAAGGAAAAAGTATGAAGTTTAAATATGGCATCATGTGCTATGGAAGCATGTGCAATGATTAGCCGAAATAATCCATACAATATAAATACAAATTTGTCGTATATATTTTTCAAAGCATATTATAAAGAAAAAATTCCAAAGGATATAAGTAACAGTATAAATAATAGTATGAAATTATTAATGAAATTTGTAGTAAATATATGCAAGAATTTATTGGTATAAATTATGAAATGAGGAATTCGAAGATAAACCGGACTAGTAAGTTAAGTATCACACGTGGAAAGTCTTTAAGTTAAATTCCGACGCTCGAGCACGTACAGATATAATGTTATGAATATAATCTGGGAATTTTTGTGTGTACGAGATATGATGTTTGATTAAAAGTAAGTTTATTTTCTAATTATATAAAATACAAGTGTAAATTGAAAGTTTATTAAATTCCCGATTTTCTGGGCTCTTATTTCTCCTTCAAAGCGCTTGTCATCGTGAGAAGAGGGGCGCGGGAGATATTACGGTATTATGAAACACATGTGAATCGTTTGAATATAACTTGAATACTGGCTTAAAACAATAGAATCATACACTCTTATGGCGGACTATATCTACGAGTACTACATACATACTACAATCGGGGCCAGTCTTGAAAACATTTGAATTATGTAACAACATCATCTTCAGCCTGTATTTACAAACTGTTGGAATTAAATCTTCCCGTATTGCCTTCCACCATGTGTATACCTCTACTTTTCGCATTCAGGTACCTATGGGTTTGTTTCGTTAGGAGGTGATTCAACACGCGGCTTCCACCCTCGGACTTTCATCTCGTATTTGCCATTACTGATTCGTTAGGTTAGGCCAGTATATATGTAACATCCATACTTCCATACTAATAGTATAAATGTGAAAGTGTGTTTGTTTATTTGTTTGTTTGTTTATCCTTCTTTCACGTTGAAAGTAACAAACGGATTGACATTTGACATGATATTTTTTTGGAGAAAGTTTAAGGTCTCAAGAGTCACATAGGCTACTCTTTATCCCGGAAAAACATCTTATTCCCACGGGAAAAAATAAAGTTAATAGTCATTTGTCCTTCTTTCACGTCAAAAGGAACCTAAGTAAGGACATGATTTTTTTAATGGGGATAGTTTACGGTCAGGAAGTAGGCTATGTCACTCTCATAGGCCACTTTTTATACTGGAAAAACATTTTATTCCCACGGGGAAAAAATAAGGTTTACAATCATTTGTCCTTCTCTCACGTCGAATGGAACCTAATTGCTAACACGTTTTTTTTAAACAACCAAGCAAACAAATGTTTTTTAGAGCCAAAGCCAGAATCAGCTGCACGTGGTGCACCCTGCCGTGTAGCGAAATAGGCGAAAGACTGGTAGGGTACAGCGTATTTGTAAACTGGCCGACTGGGAAAGTATCCACCTCACCGAATACAGCAGCAAGCAAGAAAAAGATATACACAAATCAATGGCAGCTCCCTTGGACCACGCGGGCGAAGCCGCGGGAAACAGCTAGTAAGTTGATAAACGATAACTTATCATAATATTCAAAAAATTATGAATTAGACTTAACATCAAAATGTGTAAAATTCGTCACTCAAAATTTTGTTTAGCCTCAAATTTTAATGAGGGCTTGAATTAACCCGAGGGAAATACTACAAGTGTGGCTTAAAAGATTGTTGCTTCCTCCCATTCTTTTCTTTTGTTCGATTACTCCCTAGTGCAATTGGCTACCAATTTGTTAAAAATGAGAATAGCTGTTATAATGAAACGTCGTCAATCAGTTTCTGCATCAACTCGGGAAGTGGCCATTTGCACTATATATACTTTTTTCAAAATTTGAAATATGCAAATAAAATGTAGTGCTCAAATGGCCACTTTCAGAGTTGATACTAGAACCTTTCTCCCGCATCTACCATCACAGTCACGCCAGATGTGGCCGACCCACTGCCACTTAAGCTTGCTCACTTTGAGAGCCATGTCAACAACCTTGGTTTTCCGTCGAATTACTTCGTTCCGGATTCGGTCCCTTAGAGAAACTCCAAGCATAGCCTTCTCCATCGCTTGCTGTGCGACCTTTAGCCTGTCCTGTGGCTCGTTGACTAAATATGTCTACAACAATGATGTCAGAGTATGTTTGGATAGGATATTTGAGTTCATTTGCAAATAAAAATTATGTAAAAAAACTTTTAATTTAAACGGTTTTATTGAAAATAGTGTACTAAAAGCTAAAAAATAATTCGGTAGGTCGGAGGTTTCAGTCATCACATCCCTCTCCCTCATCAGTCTAAGGCAATGATCAGACAAAATAATAAAATCGTTGGGCGTAGCGTAAACTGAGTTGACTGGATGGAAACACGGGCCCAACGATTTTATTATTTTGTCTGATCATTGCCTTAGACTGATGAGGGAGAGGGGTGTGATGACTGAAACCTCCGACCTACCGAATTATTTTTTAGCTTTTAGTACACTATTTTCAATAAAACCGTTTAAATTAAAAGTTTTTTTACATAATTTTTATTTTCAAGTTTTTAGTTTCTAATTTCATTACATAGTACCTCTCGTTCTATTAAGTTTAGATTTGACTTTTGTCATTATTTTTTTTACTTTTAAATTTGTCTTGTATTCAAATGATTACCCATATTGAAAAAATGGGTATCAAATGATACCCATATTGAAAATTGAGAAGATATGTAACCGCGCCAACCGGCCATTTTGTTGACGGCCATTTGGATTTTATAATATTCATCGTGAACTGTGTTCTACTAGTTAAGCCCTTTCATTTGATACCCATATTGAGGCAGTCGTGACAAAATTTGTAAACCGCCATTTTGTAGAGGCAGACATCTTGGATTTAAATTTTTTTTCATGTGAACTGTATTCTTCTAGTCAAGCCTTTTCATTTGATACCCATATTGAGGTAGTCGTGACAAAATTTGTATACCGCCATTTTGTAGCGGCGGCCATCTTGGATTTTCATTTTTTTTTTCACGTGAACTGTGTTCTACTAGTCAAGCCCTTTCATTTGATACCCATATTGAGGTAGTCGTGACAAAATTTGTAAACCGCCATTTTGTAGCGGCGGCCATCTTGGATTTACAATGAAACAGAATTTATTTAATTGTATTGTCACCAAAATCCAAAGTGTATACAAAATTTCAAATTAATCGGTTGACAGGAAGAGGGTGAAATTTGAATTACTAAATTTGACCCAAGAATAAATAATAAATAAAACAAACGGGGTGAGCTAAATAAAACCGTTTAAAAATATGACACATTCACATTCTGACATTACTTTTGCGCCACCTTGTATGTATGTTTGTAATTTTCTCCAAATTACTGATGCTATTTGTATGGGGTTTTCGATATTCGTCTGCATCGAAATCCGACAAAATATGCATTTTTCCGTATAAAACATTGTCTTTGCTACAAATTTAAGCTATAGCATTATATTGTAAAGGTAGATCAGTAAAAGTATTATTAAGTCGATTATTTTTTCTTAAAAAAGATACATTCTTTGTATATTTTAATGCATAATATCAATCTCTTATGATTTGACATGTCTCTTTAGAGAGGAATTCTCTTTAGATTTAGGCCTACAGTAACAATGACGCTGCTCTGGTATCTACAAGCCCCTTGAGCTCATATTCTATTATTGGTGATATGATTGACAAGGAAAACGAGCTGAAAACAGTGCGCGACTTACACAGTCTATTATGTTCAGGAAATATCGATCATTGTCGGTAATATCGATTTGCATGACAGATGTTTCTTGCACAAGTTTCCTGTACGCGGTTCAATTGCTCCAATGTGCAGACGTTGAAGTCAATGTTCAACAAAACAAAAGAAATGTTTACATTTTACCCGAGTGCCGACTTCTTCGGGTAATGTTTTTCGAGCGTGTGTATGTCTTGTAAGTATAATAAGCTAGACGACAAATTTTTCTTTCGATTTGTTATGTAAGGTCGTCACAATAATATAACTATAGATGAAAGAATTACTTTGATAGCATAAGAACTTCTCGAGATATGATAACTTGAAAATCACAATTTTGGCCTTTCCCGAAAACGCTCCATACAAAAGGCTACTGAATTATGACGTCACACTTATGTATTTTGTATACGTTAAAACAAAAATTTGTACGACAGCTATGTGAAATACTGCGTTTATGTAGCTAGTGCCATAACAAAAGTTATAGTATTTTTGATCGTTTTTCCAAAGTTAATATTTTTTTTTATAATTTCATTCTTTTAAATTGGACTTTCCCACTACACTTTGATCGATCATAGAACAAATCGGACATAAGTTATTAAAATTTCAAAGTTCGCAGATGGTTCTAGTTTTGTATATTTTATGACACTGATAGGTATTTTTATAATTTTTTATCATTGTCGTCTAGCCTATTATGTATGTACGTATAATTATTTGACGCGCGGTAGTTTTATTTGCCGTCGGGTTTTTTATTTTGATTAACATATTTTTCTACGAAGAAAGGTTATGCCAAACACCGATCACAACATAAGAGTTCTTCTCTATTTGGTCGATTTGTTTCCGTTGGCATGATCACGGACACGGACAAAAATCTTGTACTGAATTAGTTTATAAAATTTTATAGTTTAAATACATAATGGACGATTTAATGGCATACTTGGGTTAGTTTACGTTACGCTTGTAATTACTAAAAGCCGAGCGAGCAAAGCGAACGAGCCTCGGCTTGCTTTTCGAGAGAGTGGTGAAGCACCGACACCCTTTCCAAAAGTAACCGCGAGTTGAGCCTCGCTCGCTTCGCTCACTGGGCAATGATGTTTTTATGACCTTGTTCATAATATTTACTTCTCATATCATCATCATCATCTCAGCCATTGAAAGTCCACTGCTAGACATAGGCCTCCCCTCTAGATCTCCAATAAGACCGGTTGGAAGCAGCTTGCATCCAGCGCGATCCTACGGTCTTAATGATGTCGTCTGTCCACCTTGTGGGTGGACGTCCTACGCTGCGCTTGCCGGTACGTGGCCTCCACTCGAGAACCTTTTGACCCCATCAGTCATCCGTCCTCCGTGCTATGTGCCCTGCCCACTGCCACTTCAACTTGCTAATCCGCTGGGCTATGTCGGTAACTTTGGTTCTTCTACGGATCTCCTCATTTCTGATTCGATCTCGCAGAGAGACTCCGATCATAGCCCTCACATCAGTTAACTTTAAAATTTAAATACAACCGCATTCTATAATTTAAGAATGCACATTTTCTACTTTTCATTAGCCGTTACGTATTCGTTTAACAATAAATTTCGGTATCAAAACAAAACTCGATGCCAGTTTAAATTAAAACAAAGCTTAATAACTTTCTATTTAAAATGATCCTTCGCTATGTCTGCCAACTTACAATTTTTGCTACCTGTTATATTATTTTTTAATCCCAAATTCACATTCATTTGTCGCCGCGTTAAATACATGACTTTTATTTTTTTATATATATAGGAATTATGCATATTTTATTTATTTACTAAGAATGGAATGAAAAAAAAGCGGCCAAGTGCGAGTCGGACTCGCCCATGAAGGGTTCCGTAGCAGCAAGCAATCAACTCAAATATAAAAATATTTGAGTTGATTGAAGGTAAATTGTGGTTTACGATAAATCGTAAATACTATAGCTCTTATAGTTTCGGAAAAAAGTGGCTGTGACATACGGACGGACAGACAGACAGACATGACGAATCCATAGAGGTTCCGTTTTTTGCCATTTGGCTACGGAAACCTAAAAATCGTTATAGTGGTGGTAGATACACACTTAATGACATTTTTATTTCAAAAAATTGATGACTAGGATGGTTTGTTAACAGCAACAAACCATCCTAGTCATCAATTTTTTGAAATTTATTTTTTTGAGGTTTAACCTCTAAAGCCTGGACAAAGATGTGTACCAAATTTCAAGGTTCAGTAGAATCGGGGAAAATTGGCAGTAGCAGGCGGACGGACAGACCCCCGAGTAGTGCCATAGGGGTTCAGTACGTTTAGAAACGAACGTTTTTATTGTTTTCAGATGATGAAAAGAAATTCTTTCAGTTGCGACATCTGAATTAAGCATTCGGCAGTTTATAACAAGATTACTTCAGCTATATTTTTTGGCTATAAAAAAGGAGGAGTTTCTCAAGTTTGTAACAACAATTTCAATATTTTTCAGTGAACATAACCAGGGATTAAGATTTGCCAGTATTCATAAACGTGTTTTTTTGCCAGAAATGTTTGAATCGGTACGTTGCGGCGAAAAATATTGTGTGATCAATTCCTGCGATTAGTAAATCCGAACTTGATGGCGGAATAACAGTCAATAGCAGGCTCAATTTTATTGTCTACCAGTGTCTATATCAGTGTTTTTTAATCTTTTTGAAAATGGAACCCCTTTATAAGTCAATAATTTCTGGCGGCCCTCTTCTCCGTGTCACTCTCCCTCCAGGAAGAAACTTCAACAATTTAGCTGCCTTGAAATCATTAAAATTGTTGGTGCCATTTGCTACCTTTGTTTACTAGTTTGAAGAGAACTAGGCTTCAATTGGAAGAAAAATGTTTAAGAATTGAGTTGATGAATTATTGAACAATAATCAGACCTGCTTACTTTTATTTTTATTTTAGCGTATGACCTACCAACATTTGCGTTTTTTCCCCTGCGACCCTCCGAATGTACCTTGGCGAAACAGACAGTTGTTGGTCGCGACCCCCAGGGGTCACGACCTACAGTTTAAATAATACTGGTCTATATAATATAACTCCGTCACACTTATAAATTGTACTCCGTACCCTACCGCCGTACGTGACCGCTTACTGTGCCGTTCTCTGGAGGCGCAAGCCAATCAGCAACAGTAATATCTATTACAGGATTTAGAACTTAGAAATAATTAAAAACTGTAAAAAGATTAATTACCTGCGCAATTTCTTTCCTGGTACAGCAGAAGTTGATGAAAGTGATGTTGACGAAGTCAGCGCCGTGGCATACAGTCACTGTCTTCTCCTCTAAAGATCCCTGCGACCCGATTAGTACCACGTTCCGGATTTTTGGATCCTGTCACAAAGAAAATACACTATGATAGAAAATATACTACTCGCCGTTTCATCTAACAGACACCTGCAATGGGGACCAATCGGGGAAGACCTCGCAAGTTCTATTTTTGGGGTGTAAGTGGTTCATAAACAACTTTGAACCAAAGCCAACCTCGCCTGCACCCTGATAAACGAGGCTCTGGCTTAAAGAGAGGTACGGCATAGCGTATTTTTAAAGGTGCCCGACTGGGGAAGTACCTCCACCTCACAGAATACCGCAGCCGAAGAACAATTCCCTTGAGGTTTGTTGTGGTCTTGCGAGTGAGTGAGGTCACCAGAAAGGAAGGAGTATAGGCTGGCAACGGATCGGCGACCCCTTGGTATAGCTGATCACCATGGTCGGTGGTGATTGCTTTCCATCAGGTGATACATGCTCGTTTAACCCACTCTTATATAAAAAAGAAAATTGTGGGCCCGCTGTGAAATAGAATATACTATTACTTCATGTCCTAGCGTATGCCCACTTCGCTTGCCTTGCCTGATCACAGTACCGGCATGAAAGTATCCTATGTTTCAATCAAGATCATTTTATAAATATGTTCATATTCATATTTATTTATTGCTTTCATGTGGTAAATACATTAATCTTAAGAAAATACAGGATGAGCCCTGCAAGGGCGTTGCAAGTCTTACATTAATATGTCAAATTTATATTAAACTCGTTCAGCCCTTTACGGATGAAAAACTAAAATCTTTGTTTTTATGATATCAGTACAAACAGAATTTATAAGAAACAAACAGGAACACCCGCGTCAGTCGCGGACGTGTATTCAATACATAGTACGGTCTCTTATTTATTCTGCTGCTAAGAAGTGATAGTTCATATTTGCGTAAAACACCAGTCTACCGATTGGAAAAACACTGTAAGTACAAATACAATAGTTTTCCGACTTCTAGTTGGGTCAAGAACAAGGCAAGAGTCCCTTGGCCATTGTGACGTTTTTGTGTCGCACGCAACAGAAATTATAAAACTATTTTTGTGTACTTAAGACCGTACATTACATATTTGTAGTTTACATTACAATGTTTGTGAGCAATTCAGAGGTCATAACCGGCCTTTATTTATTCCCCGAAATGCTACTCATATTCGAGATAGGTACTTCATACCTGTTGATAGGATCCTATTTGGAAATGCTTTTGAAAACCTAAATTCTTAGTAACTTTGTCAGTTTCGTATTGTTCTTTTGTTAGTGCGTAAGATCGTTTCCCCTTTATTGCCTTTTACTATTAAAATTCCAATTTTCTCTCGAATATACCAGTTTTTCACTTACAATCACTTACTATTCAATCAGTAACATAGTGGTCCTGACTGAAAGGCAGAGTGATTCGAGTTTACATTCACCGAGATGATGTCATTAGAGTGGCAGATATATACATTTGAGCTAGTTCTCTGAAGAGACATTTGTAGAAGCTAGTCCTCATTTAAAAGGTGGAGCATGATAGGAACCTATTTGGAAATGATTTTGAAAACCTTAAATTCTCTATGACTTTGTCAGTTTTGTATTCTTTTGTTAGTGCGTAAGATCGTTCCCCTTTATTGCCTTTTACTATTAAAATTCCCATTTCCTCTCGAATATACCAGTTTTTCACAGTCCTATTCAGTCAGTAATACCTGTATTAGTTAAAATTGTTCCACATAACCACAGCATACGCATGTACCTACGCTAAAGTACCTCCTTCCGAAATTGAAAAATAAAAAATGCTACTATTTGCTCTGGTAACCGCTTCGCAACAACAGAGTCGTGTGCTTGTGTGTAAAAAATATTTATATTTAAATCTCATTTGTCATTTGGCAATAGATAGTCCAATGTCCTATACCGAAAATATGCGAGGTGGCCTAACTTCGGCGTAATGACGTCTGTAATGCTTTTTCAATTATTAATACATATGCGGGAAATATGTTTAATTACTTAGAGTATAATAAGTAATAGTACAGTCGGACATAAAAATAACTTTATATCGGAAACTAATACCGTAGAATGTCATTCATATTAAATGAGAAACACTGAAAGCCCTTTGGAGAGCAAATTTACTTTGCGGTTTTCATTTTCCGTTCCCGGTATGAGGATGCGGAACCCTAGTATATTTAGCTTCGACATGACGTGTAATGATATTTATTATTGTCAGAAAGCGATGTCTAAGCGCAATACAATTTATTGGATAAGTCGAGCGACTGTTTGGACAAATTGATGTCTGCGGGGGCCTATAGATACAAGGCAGGATCGAATGGTGGTTAATATTTTTATCTACATTTATGTCATACTCATAGGTCCTCTATAATGCTTTCAGAAAAGTTAACATATTATGTCCTGAAGCATGTCAATGAATGTCATCAATAGTCATCTATCAGTGTGATCTATCGATCACAGTATTGTTAGATGATGACTATTTTTAATGAATTATATTAGAAATAGCTAAATACCTAATGAAAGGAAAAAACAAAAGAAAAATAAAAACATACAATATCTAGACGAATTTTTAGAATCAATGAAGTCGACGGATATTATTTTTTCAATACCACTCTGTAAAACCTAAAATACTTTTTGTTTTTATAATAAAACATCGCTCCTTATAATAGTAAGTATGTAGTTGTTTTCAATAATTCTTATACTTAAATATAGTTTAAAATCCTATGCCTTTACTTACTTTAACTTCAATAACATTGGACTTTCATACAAACTACCGTCCCCCGTTTAAACCCCAGCAAGGGGTCGATTTCTAAAGATATATTATTAGTACACCTCCACACCATCTATAGAGCATACATTTTAAATTGCAAGTCTCTTACTTCAAAAACATAGGACTTTTATACATACTTCCAACTCCCGTTTTAACCCCAAAAAGAGATTGATTTCTAAAGATACATTATTAGTACACCTCCACACCATCTATAGAGCATACATAAATTATCATATAATATAATCATATAATATATCAGATAAATTTCATGTATCTTACTTCAAAAACATAGAACTTTCATACAAACTTCCAATCCCCGTTATAACCAGAGGTGGAGTTTCGTAAAATCCTTTCTTAGCGGATGATACACTCTATAAGGAACCTACCTGCCAAATTTCAAGTTTGTAGGTGTCATAGTTTCTGAGATTACGTGATTAATCAGTGAGTTGTATTTCGCTTTTATATATATATATATGTAATATATAATAATATATGTATAGATATTTATATATGTAATCTTCTATTTACAATGCTACCTACAATATTTAAATTATAAAGTCTTACGTCACATCTCATACCCCCCGCTCAGACAAACGCGGGGATGTTTTTCGTCCGCCTTCGATAACAGGTTTGCTTGTTATTGCTAAAAAAAACAGGCCGCGCCCACATTTTGTTAGGTGTTGGGAAACTCAAAATAGTGTCGTAGAGGATTACCCGACTTTAATCATACTATTTTAATTTAACGGGTCGAAGGCCCACCACACATTCATACCACAGTGCCTCTTGAGTAGCTAGGATTAACAGCGGCGACTACTAAAAAGCCAATGAACAATAAGTAATACGGTAATACTGTGGTCACGTTATGGTTGAAATTACCTGGCAAGATTCCTTTTCGAAGGCAAGCTTCCGGAAGGTTACTTGAAAGTTTCCAATTTATGAAGATGTAATACTAACTGACCCGGCAAACGTTGTTTTGCCATATAAATTTAGGGGTTGATGGTAGAATGGTTAAAATTTGAAGTTGTATGTATTTTTCAATGCGAAATCATAATAAAATAAAAATAAAACAAAAAATAAATATTTATGGGTGGGAGTGGGACACCCTTATCATTTAGGAGTATGAAAAATATATTATGTTGGCCGATTCTCAGACCTATCCGATATGCACAAAAAATTTGATAAAAATCGGTGCCAAAAGCCGTTTCGGAGGAGTTTGGCAACAAAGACCGCGATACGAGAATTTTACATACATATTAGAATTTAGTATGTAATTTTTAAACATTTTTCTAGTAAAAATTTCAAGTTTATTTTAAAAATGATCTGGTTTTGGGATGTTTACCCCTTACTCCATAAAACCTCTAACTCGTTCCCAAGTCAATGTATACGCTTCTACAATAAACTTCCAAATGACGCGTTTAAATTATCCATGGGTAAATTTAAAAGATTTATCAAAACTAGACTATGTCAAAAGGCTTACTATTGTATCTCAGATTACATAAATGATAAAAGTATTTGGAAATGAATTGCTCTTGTTATGTTAATGATTGTATTTGTGTTTAATGTAACGATATTGGCAATTAAAAGAGTCGGCCTTGAGTTTCTTGCCAGTTCTTCTCAAGAAGCCCCGTCGCCGGAACTGGCACTTAAATTCACTTTCACAGATAGTGTGATGAAAGTGAATCTAAGCTCTGCGGATTTAGAGTAGTAATGATTTAGATACATGTCTTATATTTAACTAGCGACCCGCCCCGGCTTCGCACGGGTGCAATGCTGATACTAAATGTACTACAGAAGGTCTTTGCGCTTTGTCCTATCCAGTCCTTCCCCAGTTATAGGCACACGCCGCCGGCTCCGCGGCCGGTACCGCCACAGCCGTTATGTCCCTGCATTTTAAATGTGTAATATCTTCTAAACTATTCATTTAAATTACATGCTGTGAAGGGCCATATTGATCTATATTAAATGCGCAATGTATTTAAGGTACTTAATTGGATAAGGATTAATTTTGTATTGCTTAAAATCGCTTCGTAAATAAGGCATTATTTCTTGTAAAAAGCAAAGGATAAAATAACGGTTATTGTGTGTTACCACTAAGAGATAGACATATACCATCGCGAACTTTTTTGTAGACCATTTTAAGGTGAACAATACTGTACTACATTATTTTGATCTATCTCGTTGGGTTCAGCCAGCGTTTGCAATGAAAGAGCAAAAAAAATGTGTTTATTTACGACATCACATTAGAAACCTCTAAATTATCAGTGTTTTTCTACTATGTTATGCATATATTATGCATATAAACTTTTCAGTTGAATCACTCTATCTATTAAAAAAAACCGCATCATAATCCGTTGCGTAGTTTCAAAGATTTAAGCATACAAAGGGACATAGGGACAGAGAAAGCGACTTTGTTTTATACTATGTAGTGATTTGTATGACGTTTCTAAGTGCTATAAAAAGTCCAAGGAATAAAGATATTTTGACTTTGACTTTGACTACGCGCGTGTCACTCTCTAAATAAGCTGCCGTTATTTTGTAACATACAACTTACACAATACTACTATATTTTTCTAATATTTAAAATTTAAATAATTCTGGACAATTTCCACAGCGCCATCTAGTCCCAAATTAAGCGCAAAGCTTATACTATGGGCACTAGACAACTGATAAATGTACTTAAATGGCTTTTTTTATAAATACATGCTTGTAATGAATAGACTAGAAACCCAGACTAAGACAAACAACATGTTCATGCACACAAATATTAGTCTTGTGCGGGGATCGAACCCGCGTCGTCGGAATCACAGTAGCCATTGCTAACCAGTCGACCACCGGGCTCGTCATAGATAGGATTGACTCCATATAATTTTAACATTATTTTCAAATAAAACCACCGAAGTGCATTTAATCAAATTAGCGCGCGGTGTTACAAGAACAATGATTTCTCAAAGGCGTGTCTCGCGTTATTCCTTACCCTGTCAGTCTCGGCTCGTCTCACCAAGACACCAAAATTATTAATTCATAATACCTGTTCAAGAAGCTTGCGCGAGCTTTGTCGGTTTCATGTAAATCTTTCTTAATCTTATTATTTCAATTTTATAACGTATACATACAAAGTGTGTACCCTAATCGTTACAATTATAGGAGAACTGTATAAGGAGACTACTATTTTCGGCAGGGTGCAGACGAGGTTTCCTTTGGCTCTAAAGGTCTCAAACAAAGAAACGAATAAGATAGTGTTAATTTATACTTTTCTAAACGTTTACAATCTACAAGCCATTGCACAAAGTAACTATTAAGTAATCTGCACTATTTGCAATAAAATATGTTATTTATAAGTAAAGATTTCAGCACACGTTTTATTGAATACTATTTACTTATTTAAAATTTAATTCACCACAGTAAGTCGTTTCAACAGGCGGGCTTAATGGTATTGCATTCTCTTCCAGTGGACCCACAGACCATTGGTTTCCAGTTTGTTAATTTAATCCAACTCATTTCTGCACTGGACTAATGGACCCGTGATCATGTTCTACCCATTGTTTTTGATGTTTCATATTACTATCTTACCAACGAGTTGGTAAGATTGAAAATAAATTCGGGAACGTGCGCGCGCTCTCAGTCTACATTTAAGTTGATCTTTACTAATCTTACTGTAGAACATAGTTGTTGTTCTTGACAAAGTTGTGTAAATTTTATTTAACAAAATTAATATATTGATAAACTCGGGTGACTTTAAATTATGATTCATTAATATGCAAATTAAGTAGCATGCTGTTTGTATTTGGTCAACCAAACGTTATTAATAATCATACTATTATATTATGTAACATAGGGAAAAAGTATACAAATTTAATATTATGCTACATAATAATGCGGAAACTTGATGGTGTAAACACGTATCAGTCTAACATACAAGTTAAGCCACGATGACCGTAGCCTTGCTATTGATGGGTTTATTCATCTCAAGCTTTCATGATTTGGAGGAATGCCGGAATCCGGCGGCGCCGGTCTCGGCTGGTAACATTAGATGTCAAGCCGTTAAATTACGTCGTCTTGGGCGGCATGAACAGATCTTAAAATTTAATTCGCGAACCCCTGAAATGAGTACGCTCTAAATGCCTTTGATAAGGTTTACCCTATCCTGGCAGAAAATCGAATTATAAATTCAAATTCTTATGCCCTGACTCCAGGAGCATAAGAATGTTAAAAAGTTAACATGTTCACGAAATCAACGTTTAGCCACCATTAGTATTATGGCCAACACATCTAAAACTGTTTCATATGCCACACCTTATGTTTGCCAACTGGGTGGCCATAACCACTACATAAGTTTTATGCCACCGAGTGTTGGCCACTCGGTGGCATAAAACTTATGTAGTGGTCCACATAATTTGTTTCATATTCCACCTCGAATATTTTCTTGTTCCCGAAATTACTTATTTGCAACCAATCCACTAAAACAGTTTCATATCCTTGTGTTAATAACTTTCATATAATTTTAATTTCATATGCCACCACCATGATGTTAAAAAGGGGACGATTATCGCGACATTGTACTATGAATATAACTTACAACGAGATCACAAATCAGAGACTATAACATAGTCGCTCCGTGGACGGCGTGGGAACAGCGGAAGCTCATAATCATGCAATAAACCGCAACACAGTACCGCACAGCAGACGTACCGACATTAAACCTACGCGAATAAAAGATATCGTTAATATAATAGGCAGTGTAGGCAAATATAATAAGAAACAGGAACAAGAAGATTTATTGATGCTATTTGCGAACTTTACGCAATATAAATCGAAACAAGGGTAAATTAAAAATTACCGCGAATTGGGCCAGAAGCGCTTAAAGGATTAAACCCACGATTAAACAAATTCAAATCTAACGTCTTTGTGTATTATCCAAAAGTTTCGTTGTTACGGGGAATCGCGAATAATATGTACTATACATATACAGTCACACAAATAATACTATTATTTCGCTTCGCTGCAGTCGAGTAAAAAATACACGCATCCGTGTTGGAAGTATTGCTGCAAAAAGTCTGTTTGTCATTTACTAATGGAACAGAAACAAAGAAAGATAGCAAAGTCTATTTTAGTGCTGGGAAAATGAAAAACTCGCTATTGAATCGCGTTTGAATACTCTCGATAGTTTTCCATGGTGAACAAATAAAAAAGAACACGATGGACAATGTTTCGTTCATTTTTCACTTTTCATCAGCTAAGCCGATGCCGATATTACTACTGACCTAAATCGAGGTACAGCCACAGAATAAATATGGTTCAACTTATGATTGAACCGACCGACAAATTTTGTGTGTGCAAGTTACTCATGATAATGCTCGGGGGTTCCTAGCCAAGCTTTATATATGTCGTCGGCATATCCTAAATTGATCTGATTACAAACGACGTCGTCAGTAACTAATCGCGCGCTGTTTTGCGAATTGCCGTAGGCAAATTGTGAAATGTTTCGTCATTTTGTATAAAGCCAACAAGAGTCGCATGCCCTTTGTAAATGGCTCGGTAAACTGTCTCATTAGTTTATAATCTTGCTACGCGCGGCGCTGTTGCGACAAAACAATAAAAATGACTGCGTGTAATAATTAAAATAATTGTAATTCAACGAGTACCTTGACGTTAACACGTGGTATTAATTAAGTTATTAAAAGTTTACCTAATATAGTAGCACTCAACAAGGGCCACAATTATTAAATTAAACAGAAAGGGTTTGAGGTTATCCGCCACATAACAAATGCTAAGTTATCCGCGAAAGATGGTATTTGTGCATTTTAGTACCATCCAACCAATACTACATTAATTAAAGATCGGTGATTACTCATTATGTGATACTCATAGATCATAAGAATATAGAGCTAATAATAACCAATATATGACACTGCCCGTAACAAATATATATATTTTATTTGAAGCCATGGTCACCCTACAACTCGGTTTTGGCACACTCGTTGATAAGCCGAACGCATCTACAATTTGCATTCGGCAAATGGCAAAACAGCGAGAGTTAAGAAACTGACGGCGTCGTTTGTAATCAGACGAATTAGAAAATTTGCCTGCCAGAGATAGATCGAATTGTGTTTGCAATCAATGAAACACCTTTAATGAAAAAACCTGAATTCACCCTAGTCCATCGGATCGTTCGTGCGTGCGTCGTAAATTTAGATAAAATTCTCACTCGTTTGTGTGTTAATCGGCAACGTTCGGCCGAATAACCCACAGTTGAGCAGTGCAGTGGTGAAATATGCTCTAAACCCCTTCGATTGAGGGTACATCCAACAATGGGATGATTATGGGTTGATGTGGAATATACAGAATGGTCCAAAATGACCGCGCCCGCCTCGTTTCAATCTCCTCCTCGAAAAATCTTGCAAAGTTACCGAGAAACCCCTTGAAGACTGATCATTTTGCAGCCCAGACCGTTAACGATAGAGATTCAATATTTCGAGAGGAAATTAAGAAGAAATTTTTCGAAATTCGACACCTGTGAGCGAAAGTTTGTATGGGAAATAGTATTTTATTGAGCACAATATTTGACACTTGCTGTTAAAGCACTTTGTTACAATTTGCTAAAATACGTATTTCGACTTTTAACTTAGTAAAACATGGATTCCGACTTAAAATTTGACACTTAAAGAATACCACTTGTGGGTGGGAAAAGGAATGTCAAATTTTAAACAACTGAAGGTAAGAAACATGTTATGTGGACATACAGTAGAAAGGTAGAAGAAATGAAATACTTGAGGAAGAGAGAAAAATGATAAATAGATAAGAGATGAGGGAAGGACGGAAGAATGAAATAAGAGAAGCGAGAACCTTCACAGTATTAATAACAATTTGCCTTAAAACTGAATGTGTTCCTACGAGTTAGGGAGCTCAACAAACATGAGGTACTGAGTTAGCAGAGAGGGATAATAAATTGAGCGGGTAAAAAATACAGAATGGGCGACTTGAATACTATATTATGCTTTGGTACTTCGACGTCTTTAGTGACGTCTTTTTTAACTTGGTGAAAGTTAGTACAATAGTCGAACAGTTTTATTATTTTAGTTGCTCGGATTATTACCCTGTTTTATACTACTAAGGTGAAAAAGTAGCATTGACCCGCTTGAAAAGCAGCTACTGCAGCCTAAGGACGCGAGCGACTTCACTTGCGCGTTGATAACTCTGTAGGAACCTCTTCACGCCCTTTATGAAGAACCCCATGTTCACTGTTTGTAAAATTGCCTTCGAAGATTTTCACCTCGACAGGAAGTTCATTTTATAATTTGACAGTTCGTGAAAGATATCCTCTCGATTCTATCGAACAGTATGCGAACATTTCTGTTTTACAATGTGCGATTAAATTCCGCACCGATGATAATAAATAAATAAATATTGTCAGACAAATTACACAGCGCCATCAAGCCCCAAAGTAAGCGAAGCTTCTGTTATGGGTACTAGACAACTGATAAACATACGTAAATACATTTTTTTTTTGTAAATACATACTTATGATACATAGAAAACACCCAGACTAAGACAAACAGACATGTTCATGCACACAAATGTTTGTCCTATGTAGGATTAGAACCTACGAGCGTTGGTGTCGAAGCCGCGTCATTGACCGCTACGCCACCGAGCTCGTCAAAATCGATGATGGCGAGCGGTGCGATCGTAGAAGGCCACAAAACCTCTGGACACACACACACACACACACAAACACAAAAAGGAAAGCAAAATCTTTCTTCAGACTTCCTTTCGTTAATAAAGCCTGTAAGCTAAAAACCGACAATACCTACGTCATTAAAGCTATTGGATATCAATAAAACCATACTTCTAAAATCACTTTCAATGGGAACGAAGTCAGACACAACTAGAAATTAAGTTTTTAATTACCTTTATTCGGTTATGGACAACTTTTATTGCTGCTTTGGCGATAGTTTATGCGTAAGCGTCTATAGGCTACGGGTACTGCTTCACACAAGGTGTGCCGTATGTTTGTATACCACCCGATATAGTATAGAAAAATGGTCATAAATCGTAAATCATTAATCAAATTCAAATCAAATCATTTATTTGCAAGCAAACACGGTACAAAGGTGGTACAACTATAAAAGTGCAAGCGTGTTGCACCAAACATTGGCATGCAAAAGATAATAAAAATTAAAATGTCAAAATAAATTAATACAAATAAAAAAAATAAATAAAAAAAAATATTAGTTGTCAAACATTACCTAATTAAAAATTATAAACAATAGTCACATGATCAAAATATTATAACATTACAATAAAAAATAACAAATAATAAATTATAAAATGTCCTTAATTAAATTTAATCTTTTTGAACTCCTCTACGCTATAGACACAGTTGTCGCAGAGTAATCCAAACAAAGCTTTTTTAAAAACATGTAATGGAAGATTTGTCAACTCTTCAGGCAAGACATTGTACAGCTTTACGGACATATGATAGCTATTTCTGGCGTAGCAAGTGGTACTATGGGAGGACCCAACCAGATGGTTTGGATATCTAGTCAAGAACTTCAAAACGTCCTGTTTTCTTTTGTATAAATTTAAATTTTTCTTTACAAAAACACACATGTCAAAAATATACATAGATGGTAATGTCAATAATTTAAGCTTTTTAAATAGTGGTCTGCAAGATTCAAATGGTCCCACCCCACACATCGCTCTTACGCACTTCTTTTGAATTAAAAATGCGCGATTCATGTCGACCGAATTTCCCCACATAATAAGGCCGTACCTTAAGTTGGAACACACAAATCCATGATATGCCATCATTGCAATTTGGAAATCACAGATTTTCGCTAATCGACCCAACGCATACACGAATCGGTTAATTTTTTTACAAACCGCATCTACGTGTTGTTTCCATGTTAGATTGGAGTCTATATTTATGCCTAAGAATTTTACCGTGGTGGATTCGGTGATAGGGTTATTACAGTAGGAGACAGTTAAATCCTGGGGTTTCCCATTTGTATTATAAAATTGTATTAACTTTGTTTTATTTATATTAACACAAAGATTATTAAATGTCATCCAATCAACGACCTGCTTTATTGTATTATTTATATCATTTTCGTAATCGACGTTAGATTTTTTGTGTATAATAATCGAGATATCATCTGCGAATAGTATGCAGGGATGTGTCATAATTTCAGGAAGATCATTTACATAAAGCAAGAAGAGCAATGGACCCAATACACTGCCCTGTGGCACGCCATAATTATTTTGTTTAAATTTCGAGGAATGTGAGATATTCTCAAATGCGTTATTTAATTTACAAATTTCGACACGTTGAGTTCTGCCACTGATATAGCTGCTTAGCCAGTCCAACGCCTGTCCTCTGATCCCCCATCTTTCAAGTTTGTCCAGAAGTACTTGATGACTGACATAGTCGAATGCTCTAGTCATGTCAAATAGAATAGCACATACTGGGATCTTTTTATCTACCAAGGGTGATACTTCCCTCATAAAAGAAAAACAAGCTTGCGCAGTAGACCTCTCCTTTTGGAAGCCATATTGTTCTAATTTTATAACATTGTATTTCTTTAAGAAGGAAATCAATCTTTTGTACATAACTTTTTCGAAAATCTTCGATAAAATTGATATAAGAGTGATTGGTCGGAAATTAGTTATGTCATCTTTCCTTCCGCTCTTAAATAAAGGTTTTACTATAGAAACTTTTAGGGGTGACGGTTAAAAAAAACTAAGTTTATATCTACTTGTACAAGTACTTTACAACAAAATATGATATAATAAGTAGACTGATTTAACCACGTTTTCGTTGACGATTTATTAATTTTCCACATTACGCAACCGGAAACCGGTTTTAGGCTCTACCTACTAAACCAGTCACTAAACAACGTGATGTTCACTAAGTTGTGTGACGGTTGGGGTTCTGTACGCAAAAATAAGCTAAATCAATTCCATTAAAAACACGCCAACCCCTCTTCTTAAGATTTCGTAAGTCCGAAAAACGAATGAAAATCTTATTTTCTTTCTTTATACCACTAAGGTGCTAAACTAGCATACGGCCCGAATGATGGAAAGCAGATACCGTAGCCTATGGACGCCTGCAATACCAGAGGCATTACATGCGTGTTGCCGATCCTGTAAAAACCTCTTCACGCCTTTTTTGAAAATCGCATGCTGTGGTCACCTGGGAAAACCTCGACAGGCAGTTCATGCAACAGCTTATTTATGAGTGAAGAAAAATAACCGACCTCAAAAATCTAAAAGCAACCAGTATGTGCACTTTACACATTGAATAGTATCAAATAAACTCCCGAAATCCGCCTTGGGCTCCCCTACTATAATAATCCAATGTGATATACGTTGTTATTGATAGACGTATTACCATAACTACGTAATTGGTTGTTATGACTAATTACATTTTATAAATTTATATGTATACTGTAATTACCGGAAACCACGACCAAATTTTGTTTTTATATCAAATCATCACTAAACATATCTGGAATCACCGTGGAGGTATACTCTTTTAAACATAATATAGTAATCAAAATCGGATTTTAATCAGCCGTAAATTTTTATCAAATGTACATAGAACCATCATTTGAATATACTCTTTCTAATAAAAAAAGAATCATAAAAAGAATCGAACAATGACATTATATCTAAACACAGCGCCGAACAACCAAAAATACAAATATTAAAAAATACACGTTAAAACGTCGAAAGCATGACCAAAATAGGTTGAGAAATGACTGAGCAATACATGAGCAAATATAACATCGAGAAACATTCATAAAACTATTATTTTATTTAATATATTTTTAATTAACCATTAAATCTTCACCAAATTTATAGGACCACCGATGGAAAACTTTCCAACGTCGAAAGAATGATCAAAATCCGTTGAGTCAGTCTTTATACAGACGAATTGAGAACCTCCTTCTGAATTTCTAAATTCCAAGTCCCGACGTAGTATAAAAAAAAGCGGCCAAGTGCGAGTCGGACTCGTTCATGAGGGGTTCCGTAGCAGAAAGTAACATAATATAAAAGTTACGATTTATGACGTATTAAAAAAAAACTACTTACTAGATCTTGTTCAAACACATTTTGAACAAGATCTAGTAGCCAATTTGGAAGTGTCTCTCGCGCAAACTATTCAGTATAATATCAAATAATATTAGAAACCTCAATATCATTTTTGAAGACCTATCCATAGATACCGCATACACGTATGGGTATGATGAAAAAAAAAATTGAGTTTCAGTTCCAAGTATGGGGAAATTTATTGCTTTTTTTGTATTTTTGTGTGAAAATCATAATGCGGTTCACAGAATACATCTACTTACCAAATTTCAACAGTATAGTTTTTATAGTTTCGGAAAAAAGTGGCTGTGACATACGGCCGGACAGACAGACAGACATGACGAATCTATAAGGGTTTCGTTTTTTGCCATTTGGCTACGGAATCCTAAAAACCTAGATCTTTAATTATTATAGATTACAGGGAACCCTCTCAATGAACATCACGTGTTAATCGTTTTTCGATTCTGCTTATAGGATTTTTTTCAAAGTTTTCCCTTTTGACCACTTTGGCAACCAGTTGTCAATGGGGGGTTTTTCTTCGTTCTAAGCAACTAGTTGCGACAGAAGAGTATTTTTTCTAAATACGCAAGCGGTCGCGAACTAGGAATTTTCAACAACAAAAAGAAATCTAACAAACGTACTTTTCGATTCCAGAGACATTTTTTGTAAGCCCGACCTAGAAGGTCGGGCTTTCAAATTGTGGAATGAACTTCCAGCCGCGGATTTCCCGGTAGACTTCTGTATGGGGTTCTTCAAGGAGGACGTGAGTGTGAGGAGTTCTTACAAGGTCGGCAATGGGCGAGTGATGCACCTGGCGTCACAAGCGTCCATCAGGCAGGCAGTAAATGTAGCTACGATTTATGATTTTTTTAATCGTTTGTCAATTTACTTAATTTTAACAAAAGTCAATATTGAAACCAAAGTAAAGTACGTCATCGTCAAACTGCAGCGCAGGTGCGAGAAGATGTACTGTTTAAAAATAACCTACTTTAAAATTTATAATATTTTTATTTAGCCCGTGACAAAGTGAGACTCACAACGGTCTTTCATAATTAAATGTGTATGCAATATTTTGTATGTCATCATCATCATCATCAGGTCATTTTAGTCTCCACTACAGGAGCACGACCCTCTCTCGTCGGTCTCAGACAGAAGGAGGATTTGGCCTACACTCCCCACGCTGGCCAGACGGGTTGGGGAGGTCTGATCGATATTTTATAATGTATTTCCCTTAGTCGTCTTGTACGACATCCACGGGAAGAGACAGAGTGATTCTATTCTAGTCTGCCGGAAACCTAATGCCACAGCTAATAATTTTGTATGTTTGTGCTATTATTAACCGCTGAGGAGTCCCTACGTTCGGAACCAGGGGCCCTACCGCCGAAGCAGAAGCCTATTAATTACCGTCGGTTTTTTTATTCCAAAAATTGGTTTATATAAAGTTATTGACAAATATCTTCCTTAGTCGGTAGAGGGTTTCTACCAGCCGAGCTAAACATAATTAGCAACAATCAGAACAGTAGTTATATTTTCGCTATCAAAAATGCCGATGGTAAGCGGCTTCAGCGTCGGCGGTAGGGCAAAATAGCCCGATCGGCTAAGCTGAAGCCAATTACCATCGGCATTTTTGCATTGCGATAATTAAACGTCAGCTGAGATTGACGAGCTCGGTGCTCGAATGGTTAGCAATGGCCACTTTGACTCCGAGGTCGCGGGTTCGATTCCCGCACAAGACAAGCATTTGTGTGCATGAACATGTCTGTTTGTCTTGGTCTGGGTATTTTCTATGTATTATAAGTATGTATTTATAAAAAAAAATGTATTTAAGTACATTTATCAGTTGTCTAGTACCCATAACACAAGCTTTGTGCTTAATTTGAGACTAGATGACGCTGTGTAAATTGTTTAGAAATATTTATTTATTTATTATTTATTTATTTATGACATTTATGTTTAGCTTAACTGATAAAAGCCCTAGAGCTCTACCGATTAAGCTGAAGATGTTTGTCACTTAAAAGTAAGACCATTTTTTTATACTTCGTCGGGTGGCAGACAAGCATACGGCCCGCCTGATGTGAAGCGGTTACCGTAGCCATATTAACGCTCGCAACATAAAGCTGCTAACGCAGCATCTCCTTCCTTTCTGATGACCTCACCCACTCGCAGGAACATAACAACTCTCGAGGGAATTGTTATTTGGCTACGGTATTCTGTGAGGTGGAGGTACATTCCCCAGTCGAGTAGCTTACAATTACGCCCCTACCTCTTTTCGCCAGAGCTTCGTTTGTCAGTCAGCAGGGCGCACCGCGTGCAGGTGAAGTTGGCTTTGGTTCAAAGATATTGATGAACCACTTACACCCCGAACTGCCTGCGGAACTGCCATCAAGCGGGCTGTATGCTTGATGGCAGTTCCGCTCCTTACCTCTCTTTTCGCCAGATTACTTCCATCTGAATCGACTTCAGTTTCGGCGGTAGGACCAAGCATTGAGTGCGACAACCATATCTTTTTTTATACGACTAGGGTGGCAAACAAGCGTACGAGCTGCCTGATAGTAAGCAGTCGTCGCAAGCTATGGATACTTCCGACACCAAAGGCATCACTCACGCGTTGCTACGTAGTATTAGTTATACTGTGGCGTTGCCGACCATGTAAAAACCCCTTGGTAGACTTTAAACCAGTTATCATTATAACGAGTAGACAATTTTCGTGCCTGTGCAATTAACCGTTGAAAAGTTTCTTTATTTGAATGAATGAATGACAAACATTTATATTAATTTTGAGATAATCCTTGATGTGGATTCAGCTCATCGTCATCAACTCTTATTCATCCCACTGCTGGGATACGAGCCTCCGATAAATCAAAGGGATTTAGAGCATACTCCACCACGCTGCTCAACCGCGGGTTGACGGAGGCCAGTGTTTTCAAGTCGCGTAACTGACATGGCTTAACGACTGTCATCTACTGACAACAGTTGGGATCGACGACTTAACGTGCCCTCCGAAGTACGGAGAAGAATAAACCCATCTATGGACAGGCTACGGTCGACGTTGCTTAACTTACGTGTTCGATTCGACTGACACGCGCAACGACGCCATCGAGCTTCTCTAGATTCAGCTCATACTTACGTTATAAATGTATTGTCATCGGAATCGAACCAACATGTAAAGCTTCAACTCAATAGAATTAAGAAGAAGAGATTCTAATTCAGCTTCCAATATTTGACCTCAACCACAGTATAAGTATTAGTACTACAGTATGGCCACATCCTGCCGCTCTCTCGTATCGACCTCAGCTCCCCTCTGAGACAAATCTGGAACAGTTTGTATCACGCCCAGCACGCACACACGCTCTTTATCGCTCTGTACAGACGCCATTGTTTATGTAATAATTAACGATGCGACATTTGTATGGAGTGACCGGGGTTTGACTAGACCACATTAACAAAGATACAAACAAAAATAGCAACTTATATAGAAGCTTGCAATAACCCGCGACCTTTACTCCACCAATTCGATTATTCATAAAATAGATTTTTCTAAAATTAGTGCATGACACGGAATCGATAATGATCAGTCGGGTGGTAATTTTAGCGACGAGACGGGCGTATTTTGATACTCACTATAACCCTAATAATGTGTTCTGAATACCTAAATCAATATATTAATAAGTAAAGCAAAAACTTTGTACACCTTTCTACGAAAATTGTGCGGACGGAGGAATATTAAATTTCGCACACTTAAAGTTTATATAGAGAAGAAGTGCAGAATGCTAATATATTTTTTTAATTATGCATAAGAATACAATAAATCAATAAAAAAAACATTACACACACACACTACCATGTATTTGACACACACGTGCATTTTTTTTATACAACGTCATGTGGCAGACAAGCATACGGGCCGCCTGATGTGTAACGGTTACCGTAGCCATATTAACGTTCGCAACATAAAATATCGCTCGCACGCCGCCACACTCTCTGCCAACGCAGCATCTCCTTCCTTTCTGGTGACCTCACTCACTCG
The DNA here is from genome assembly GCA_937001555.2 of Hypsopygia costalis. Classification (NCBI taxonomy): domain Eukaryota; kingdom Metazoa; phylum Arthropoda; class Insecta; order Lepidoptera; family Pyralidae; genus Hypsopygia; species Hypsopygia costalis. The sequence continues at coordinate 19,418,589 of OW443338.2, read as the reverse complement.
CAGGAACACAACAACCCTCGAGGGAATTGTTATTTGGCTGCGCTATTCTGTGAGGCGGAGGTACATTCCCCAGTCGGGCAGCTTACAATTACGCTCCCTACCTCTCTTTTCGCCAGAGCTTCGTTTGTCAGTCAGCAGGGTGCACCGCGTGCAGGTGAAATGGGCTTTGGTTCAAAGATGTTGATGAACCACTTACACCCCAAAATATACTTTTTGGTCGAATTTCGACCAGTTACTTATATTAATGTTTCATATAAAGAAGATTTTTTGTTGGTTCGTTATGAAATTGGTTACGTTGTTTGTGATGTTATATACCTTGCTACTTAAATGGGCTATCCATTTATAAGTAGCTCATCGCGTCTATCGCACCAACCTCACCGGCACGTGGGGCGGCCTGCCAATTAGCTAACAGGGCTCGGGCGAAAGACGTTCAACCAAATCAACAAACAAATTATTTAGCTTTATAATAATATGTATTAGTATGTTTCCATATTCAGATGTTCTTTAAAATTTCTAAACAAATAATAACTCCCGACTGAATACTTCATGTGAATAGGTTCATTCGATTGAATTACGGGGTCAGGCAAATCTGCACTTTGACAGGCACAATTGTTAGCGACACTTATTGGAACTCATCAACTAGGGCAGAGTTCACTTCACGAGTGTAATTATCTATGTCTGGGTTTAATGAATCTGTGCATTTATGGTGCCTTTCGTCATCCTAATATGTAATAGGCTATTTGACCAACATTTTTTCGGTTTGATATGTAGGGTCTCAATAATGTAACCATAGGGTGAAAGAATTACTTCGACAGTACAAAAATCTCTCGAGATATGTTAATTTGAAAATCACAATTTTGGACTTTGCCAAAAACGCTCCATACAAAAGGCTACTGACTTAATTGCTTCTTCAATGGAAATAATATTTTTTAATAATTTCATTTTTTGAAAATGGACTTAATTGGACGGAAGTTATTAGAATGAATGTTTGCAGATCTTTCTAGTTTTGTGGATTTTACGATATTGTTAAATAACTTATACAATAGGCTATTTGACTAACATTTTTTTCGGTTTGATGTGTAGGGACGTCTCCATAATATAACCATAGGTGAAAGAATTACTTCGATAGCACAAAAATCTCTCGAGATATGGTAATTTGAAAATCACAATTTTTAGACTGCCCCAAAACGCTCCATGCAAAAGACTACCGAATTATGACGTCACAGGTTTGTATTTTGTATGCATCAAATCAGAAATTTGTACGACAGCTATGTTAAATATTACGTTTATGTAATTAGTATCATAATAAAAGTTATAGCATTTTTTATTGCTTCTCCAATGGAAATGTTACTTTTTAATAATTTCATACTTTTAAAATGGACTTTCCCGCCAAACTTTGATCGACGCTAAAAAAAGGCCTGACTGAAGATATTAGAATGAAAGTTTGCAGATCTTTATAGTCTTGTGTATTTTACGATATTGTTAAATAATTTATAAAATTTTTAAACATTGGAAAATAGCCTATTTTTGAACATTGTGCAAAAAATTGCCTATTGTGTAAGTTTTCAGGCCATCCGTGATTCAAAATTAGACTCTAGTGAAAAATTAATAATGAAGAAAGTTTTCGTCCACCTTATCTATAAAAAAGGCACTTGCTCAGAACAGTCCAAGTTTGTAAGCGAGCGAAGTCGAAATAAATAAATTTCCTATGCCTTAAGAATATAAAAAAAAAGACTTACTTTGGGCACTTTAGCATGGACTCCAGTTCGCACATCTCTAATAGTGGCAATGTCAAGCATCTCCACCTCCAAGTTCTGGTCTGTCCAAAATAAGAAGAAACCTTTGGGGTCGACCCGAAGAGTGACAGGAACGCCGGTGCCCGAGTCCTGCGAAACAATAAAAATTCACTTGATGACAACTTTAACATTACATGACAGCGACAGATTATAACCCTATTCTGTATACTACAGTTTATATCCTCAATAAACCTGATAGGTTGTAATAAACTGTTGACACCTGTGGATTAACGGCAGGAAAATATTTTTTACAAACAAATTTTAGTTTCGCCAGTAGTCAAAACTTGCAAGTGAAATTTGATGTACTGCTGATTGAGCTGAAATTTGCCTCAGGCACTCACTGTTCCTTCTCACGACAATGCCCGTTTACTTAAATGCCGCCATTTTTATGCCTATAGCACACCTCCGCTGCGAAACTCAAAGGGCGAAACCGCAATAGTTTCGCTGTGAGTTGTGAGTTCTTTGGCGGCGAAACAGGAGCGAAATTCCCTGCTCTAACGTAGAAAACTGACTATGATGTTGTCTCTTTCTAACACGATTTCGCTCATTTGTTCAGGCGCCGTCTACATCTCCGCCCGTTGACCGCTATTTTAGAGCGGTTCCGCGTGTAACTCGGACGCGTCTGTAGTAATCGACTATTTATGAGAGCGAAATAGGAAAGATGGATTTGTTTGACCCAACTTCTTTCTTTTTTTATTAATATCATGCACCCAGGTACTACGCCTTTTTAAAGTTGTTGACCACAGTAAGATTAGTTCCTCTTCTGACTCCGAAAGCGACGACATTTTATTTCGATTATTATTTCTCAACTGTTCTAGTTTTAGGTTTCGCTAATAGTTTCGCGTAAGTTAAGTACTGTTGCACAGCGAAACTCAGGCAGCGGTTTCGCAGTTGTTGTTTCGCAGCGGAGGTGTGCTACAGGCATTAATACAATATGGTGGCCGCCGCAAAATGTCAATTTTTTTATAGTATGTCGGGTAACAGACAAGTATACGGCCAGCGTGATGTGAATCAGTTACCATAGCCATATTAATATAATGTTGCAAATTAAATATCGCTCGCGCGCCCCCGATCTCGCTGACAACGCAGCAACTCCTTCCTATCTGGTGACATCACTTACTCGCAGGAACACAACCACCCTCAAGGGAATTCTTATTTGGCCGCCGTATTTAGTGACTACTTCCCCAGTTGGGCAAGTTACAAATGCGCTGTGCCCTATCTCTTTTACCAGAATCTCTCTCGCGGCTTTGAAGGTCGTTGGGTGCCACTATCACCCCAAATTTATAATTACCAAACTAAGCCCTAGATTCAGAAAAAACTGTTTTGTTTATTAGTTTTCATCATTAGATTTAAATACTGCAATTGAGCGGCATTTTTAACCCAGCTGGACTTTTGCTGGATCAGAGCAAATCCAGCTGGATCCGCCAGGGTTCCATCTGGATTTGAACATGATTTAAAATTGTAGAAACTTGAATAACTGAGATCGTCATTAACATATATTCAATATATAAAGTAATAATGGAAACAGTTTGTCAGATTGATTTACTCAGATTCGACCGAAAGTTATCTGTAGTAGGAATCAAACCAAAAAGTAGGCGAGCGGTGAAGAGAGGGAGTGTAGCACATGTCACAAGGTTGACAGAATAGCAACGTTGTTTGGTTCGGTTCAGTTCAGTGTAACTATATAAACCCTGCAGAACAAATCGGCAAAAAATTTTTGTGGCATTTCCGAGCGGAAAGGAAGTTAGTTACTTGTTTTCAGCTAACTGCGGATCTGTACCGCACGATCCAGCAACAGATGCCACATCCAGCAAGTGCAAAAATTTGCTGATTCTAGTTGGATTACCGATCCAGCAATGTCACCCCTATTTAGATTGTTTGATTTTTCATGTCATAATAAAAGAGAGAAAATAATGTAAAATTAAAGTTTTACCAGTCAAGAAATTAAATGCAAAGTTGAGGCACAGTTTTAAAAGCATACAGTTGGGAAGCGAAGGTACTTGCGCAGAGCAAGGGAGGGGAACCCGCGGAGAAGCGGGCGGTGCGGTCAGCGTCCCACAAACAAGCGTAGTTTGTGGGAGCCACCGTGAAAGGCAGTCACGTGCGCGTACTGAGTGTTTTAAACGTTTTTTTTAATTTACGTTCAGTGATTCCTATTTATTATGATGGTGAATACAAATTGTTCTGTATACGGTTGTAACTCGATGTCGGAACACATCAAGAATTTAAAATTTTATAGATTTCCCCGTGACGCAAATAAGTTTTTTCTATAATTTCGTAAAAACCTACCTACTTTGTCTTTGTTGAAATGTATGTAGCTATATTGTTGGTGAAGTGCAAGGTACTCCAACTATAAGTATACAACAAATAACCGAATTCTTGTGCTCCAACGACAGATGACTAAATAGTTAAGTACTTCGTAACTCGAACTCCAACCTAGCGGGGTTTTCAAGTGTAAATATGTAGGTATATATATTCTTTACGGCGCATGCTCTTGCCCAAAGTGTAATTATTATGTTTACACCTTCTTAATAGTTGGGAAGTCGGACACAGAAGGAGTAGGAATTTGTCTAATATCCAACTGTTATGATTTTATTTAAACCGACAGAAAAAGACAAGGTTCTATATTCACCTATATTCAAGATTTCTGGGCAAAGATATTAATTACTACGTATGGCTGTGCCATTTCTAACATAAAATTTGTCTCTGCGACTATATGCACGTGCTGTGTGTGGGACGAACCTATGTGTATGTTTATGTTACGTAAATGTACACTATAAACTTTATAAACAAATGGGACACCAATTTTTAACTTACACTCTCATATTTATTATTTTCGCTGTCGAAAAGCCAAATGACTCATCGGTTCGTGACAAATTATCTCCTTAGAATGGCCTATCCATACCTAGTAGTTAAGATCTTTGTTTCAGGGCTAGTTTCTTTTTTTAAATTTTTTTAAGCAATCACGTTTTTTGATAATTTTTATTTACTTTTTTATTTTACACATTTTAGTTATATATATACAGTAAATTTTGCTATCCAGTCATTGCATTTTGGGTATTGATATTCCTAGTTTCTATTATTAAGTATCTTGCGAAAATGAAGTGAGTAAAGTCGTAATCAAATTGTTTATCCGAATGCGAATTCATTATATTGTTAAATTTAATGATAGAAAATTGAAATCTAAAAATAAACCTTCACGTAAATATTTAGCAGTGCAACATTTGTAAATATGTATATTATATTCTTGTTGATAAATGATTATAAAAATATTAAAGATTATTTGATTTCGAATTTTGTGACAACCCTTGCATATCGGCGAACGACCGCGTGGATACCTACGCGGGCGGCGGCATCGTGCCACGTCAAAGGCGATTCCCTACTGTATGAAAAATAGTAATACTGTGGTTGAGGCCTAAAAGATCGTTCTCCAAACCATAAAACAATTAATAAAAAAAATACTTTTAGTTAAATTTCAGTAACTTTTACTCATGCTTGCAACAAAAATCAAATTTTACTCTGAGTTATTAAATATCATACTACCCTTTTCGTACGGAAGATGAAAAGGTTATTGTGATTTAACCCACAGGATAAAAGCTTTTGACTCTCTCTTATAAAGCTATTTTTTAGAATATTTCTGGATTTTTTTTTGTCTACCTAGTACAAAATTGTGGAATTAGCATTTTTTTTCCTATTCTGTATCATTTATGATTAAACAGGTGAATTGGTCTTGGCCTCCAATATTTAAGTATATAATGGATAAGTATTGGGGTAATCTGGTATTCTCAATATATGTAAGAAATAGAAATTAATAAGATATTATATCATTGAAATTGAATTGAAAGGCAAGTAGGTACATCTAGAAACTCTGAAATTTTCAATTCATTTCATTCTCAGGATTTAATAGTATTCCTATAAGGTATTGATGTCACTTGGTCTTCCAAGTGACATCAAATTCACTATGAATTCTGATGAATAAGAATTCATAGTCCTGGGACATGACTAGGTCTAGTCTAGTCTTGATCTTTGTCATAGTAAATTATATATGCTTTATAAAGCACCCGTAAGTACGGAGGCACTGCCAATGACAATTGATACATTTAGAACGAGGAACACAATGGGGTGTATGTATCTAACCACAATCTTTAGAGCCAAAACACCTGGAAGTGATACACCCAGCCAAATATTGAAAGAGGCTCGGGCGAAAGAAAGGTAGGCATTTTGAGCCCGACTTTCTTTTTTTTTATGTGAGAGGGGGGCAAACGAGCATGTGGGTCACCTGGTGGAAAGCAATCACCACCGCCCATGGAGGCCAGCGACACCAAGGGGCGCCGATCCGTTGCCAGCCTAAACTAGGGAAGTATATCCAGAAGGCTGCACAGGATTGTTATATTTCTTCAAATGTTCAAATCACAAAATCCAGCAAGCATCACATCATTCTCTCTGGTCATTGTCACCTGGAGGGACAATTTGTGGAATTCCTTGCATCCAGTGTAACAAGGTTCAATATTTTAATGAAAAAAAAAATATCTAATTCTAATCTTAATAAAGCAATAGTAAAGCAATGCTTGTCTTGGTGTAAGTGGCTAACTCCACCATAAAGCCACCCTCAGCTGTGTGTGATGCATCTTGCTGATTAAATAACATGGTTCTGAAGAAGAGCTAGGGCACAGTAATATAAGGAGTATAAGCTGCCTAACTGGGAAAATACTACCTTCATAGAATTGCAGCCAAATAACAATTTCTAGAGGATTGTTGTTCCTGCGAGTGAGTAAAATTACCAGGAAGATTTTCTGTGATAGCAGTGACAATGGGGCCTCCATTGTCACTGCTATCACAGAAAATCTTACAGTGATACATTATGTTGCAAGCGCCATTATTCAAATAATATTCTATTAGATACCTATATAGATATTAGTCAATTGATTCAGGTGTTATTTTGTGGAAGTCAAATTTACAGGCAATTTGATCTACACTACTTAGCGTGCTTCCGCCACCAATTAAATTTTTTATTTGGGGCGGAAGCACTCAAAGTAGTGTTTGTCAAATTGCATATAATAGTCTATTGTTTTTAAAGTTTTATAAGTTTCCAAAAATATCATAAAATTAATTAAATATGAGATAATATATTGTTAAATGTTTAGAAGAAAATTATGAGCTGTTTAAGTGTAGTACTTATGTTTAAACTTAAAACAGCTGATGGTAGCTCAGGCATGCTCGTAGGTACCAGTGGCAGGTAGGCAGCCTTTTTCCTTACATAATTTTATTATAACAATGTTATACAAACACAAAAGTATATCTTGGCAGTGTTATAGTTCTGACAAGCTTAAAGAATGTTTATGAAAATTTTATAAGAAGTTTTAAGGCCTTATGAGGCTTTTAGTTTGTGAATGTTATAAACCTATTTTAAGGGTTTTATACGAATAAGACTATTACTGATTTAACAGTAAGTTGCTATATAATGTTCTAATAAGTTTAATTACTCAATTTTATATTTATTTTCCCGCTCTTAAGGCAATCTTCTGATCATTTCTTTTACACCATATAGTACCATGTCTTTTTATCTAACTTTGCTTGGTATATCGATGAAAACCATTAATGTAAAAGAATCATTTTTATAAGTAGGTAGTGAAGAATCTAATTGTACATACAACAAACTAATCTCAAAAAAAAAATTACTCACCTCGTCCCATTTGATAAATTTCTCTCCTTCTTGAAGAGCGTTAGGCACTTCGATCGGCTTTAGGCCAATATTGGCCGATCTCGCAGAAGTAGACATCGTTATTCAGTGAATAAAATATAATAGAATTATGCGGAGACAATATCGCCACCGAAGATAGTATCTGTCATCTTTCTATGAACAAATTTATCTGGATATCTCTTGTTAGATAGAGCTAGGACAGGCAAACTCGACAACGCACTCAAACAATATTTAGAGAATTAAACAACAGACACTAACGACATTCATGTTGAAACACTTTTACGAATAATCTAATCAAAATAGCTACATTCATCGCTCATAGTCATAATTCAATGAAAATTGAACACCAGCAGCACAGCAGTCACTAGAAAACCGAAGATTGAAGAACTGACAGCCATAGTGTTGCCAATACCAGTTTATCAAATTACTCAATAATCCCAATCAAATTCCCCAAATTTGGGGTAAAAAAATTCTATATGCCCTCAAATTCCTTTCAAAATTGTTTTAAGAAATGAATCAATCTAGTTTCAGCTGTGTTTATTTTGTAGGTACTTACTAACTTTATTAAGTTCGTATATTTCTCAAAAAGGTTTAATGATGGGAATAGCATCAGACAACTGGCAAAAAGAGGGGTTTATGTTCCTAGGAGTATTATATGTCCGGGCCGCATTAGATGGATCAAAAAAATGTACGTGGCTAGTTAAGTGACCATTAACTTCAAAATAATTTTAATCCGCATTAACATACATAGATGTCGACATACTTTTTAACATTTTTTGCTTTCTGATTATATGACAGCGATCACAGATCAATCGAAAAACCGGTCAAATGCGAGTCAGAGTCTATAAATCTAAAGCAGGGCTGTCCAAGGCGTCCAAACCATATACAATACCGGGCCATTACTAAACAGATTTGCGGGCCGCAGTAACAAATACCTACTTGACATTTTTACTACCTTAAAAAAATTAACCTTAGTTATAACTTTAAAGGTGTAGCGGTAAAAAAATATATAAAACCGGTAAATGAAAAACACGTCACGGGCCGCACAAATATAAGCCGAGGGCCGCATGCGGCCCGCAGGCCGTGCCTTAGACAGCCCTGATCTAAAAGATTCTGATATTTTTAAAACTTTGTGCGCAAAGTTTTGAAAATAGTTCAGTGAAAGCTTTATATTCGGCGGGCCGTATGCTTGTCTGCCACCCAACGTAGAATAAAAAAACACGTTTTTGTACGACGACGCCCTTTATATTTTAATTAATTTTATTTATAGCGGCCACAATAATACGTAAGCGGAGAAAATTTCAAGTGTCTAGCTTACGGTTCAAGAGATAAAACCCAATGACAAACGGACGGTCGGACAAACAGATAGCGGAGTCTCAACAATATGGTCGCATTATCACCCTTTGGATACAGAATTTCAATTACAAAAACTTAAAAAGAAGCAAACAATGATTTATTTTACAGTTGGTCAAAACATACTAATGCTAAAATAAAGCGAAAATTAAAATATGAAGCAATGAAAATATTGAAATATAGAGAGTCATTCGTTATTCACAAATAAGTAACAAAACTTTGTTGAAATATGTAGGTTTTCAAAGAAGAGTTCCAATTCGAAGTCTTGATATCTAATATTAAAACGATAACATGTCAAATTCCCATAATAATGTCAATATTGTCAATGCTCACAAAATCCCCAATGGACTTTCGATTTCCTGTAGTTTGTGAAATTCCCTAAATGCATTTGGCAATGCTGAACAGACCTAATCTATCAGTGTTGCTACACTCCTCTAGTCGAAAGTTATGTTTAATAAGTTCAAATATACTTTGTGGATTAATACTCAAAGTCAAATATACTACAAAAGTTTACATTCAAACCAAACTGAAAAAAAGAAAAAGATTTGTATTATTATACGAAATCTATTTCATCGACTAACGACACCTAGTACAGTATCGTACATATATTTTTGACAGACTTTTAATAGTTTTAATGTATTTGGAATTGCACAATTATGTAACTTAGCGAACAGCCAAAACTGATTCAATAGTAAGGATACCAGCTGCGAAACCCAGCGTTGCATAAGTTAAAAAACATCGTACGCTTATACAATAAATGTTTTATTTTTCATCAACAAAGATTTTTGTTTCGATATTTTAATTGGCCCATTCCGGCCAATAGTAATGGAAAGAAATCTGTATAAATTTAGTTCCATTTTCGTTTAAAATTAAACATGTGTGCTCACATGTACACACACACACAAGTTCAATTAATTTTTGGTCATATTCTCAATTAATTTATTCTGTCGATTGCCAATCTTTACTATGTACTATTGCACATCCATGATTGGCACCATTTTGATTGACAAGTTTAGAAATTTTGAATGAAGAATGTTAACTAATTTTGATTATTAGCACTCCATTCTCTGTCAAAAATAAAAAATACTAGTGAAAGAATTATTTCGATATGTCAATTAGTTTCCGATTTAGAAGTAAAACAAGTTGTAATCGTACGACGACGCGGGCTGTGTGACGTCATCGCACAACACGCTTAGTCTGGCTCACTCAGTCCGCTCGCGGTCGCGCGCCCGTGCCGTTGAAATTATACCTAAATACTATAATTACAATTAAATAATATGTATAATAATAATATTTAATTAAATTTATTATAAACTAGCTGTCCCGGCGAACTTCGTACCGCCTAACAATCAATGAATGTCGTGGTACATATTAGCTGAACTAAATTTATGATTTTATGGAATTAAAACAATGAATAGTAGAAAATAATAGAGAAGCTCGATGGCGTCATTGCGCGTGTCAGTCTAATTGAACACGCAAGTTAAGCAACGTCGACCGTAGCCTGTACACGGATGGGTTTATATTACCTCGAGCTCCTCCGTGATTCGAAAGACACGTTAAGCCGTCGGTCCCCGGTTGTTATCATTAGCTCATCTTGAGCTCCTCCGTGCTTCGGAAGGCACGTTAAGCCGTCGGTCCCGGTTGTTATCATTAGCTCATCTTGAGCTCCTCCGTGCTTCGGAAGGCACGTTAAGCCATCGGTCCCAGTTGTTATCATTAGCTCATCTTGAGCTCCTCCGTGCTTCGGAAGGCACGTTAAGCCGTCGGTCCCGGTTGTTATCATTAGCTCATCTTGAGCTCCTCCGTGCTTCGGAAGGCACGTTAAGCCGTCGGTCCCGGTTGTTATCATTAGCTCATCTTGAGCTCCTCCGTGCTTCGGAAGGCACGTTAAGCCGTCGGTCCCGGTTGTTATCATTAGCTCATCTTGAGCTCCTCCGTGCTTCGGAAGGCACGTTAAGCTGTCGGTCCCGGTTGGTATCATTTAATGACAGTCGTTAAGTTAAGTCAGTGGCCTTTAGGCGGTTCGAAAACACTGGCCTCCGCCAACCCGCAGTTGAGCAGCGTGTTGGAGTACGCTCTAAACCCCTTCGGTTGAGGGAAGACCCGTATCCATAAAAACTGAAATCCTTATTGTTAAATTTAAAAAAAAAAAACGTTTTGTTTTATTTTTTTTAGTTTTGAAATAGGTTTTATCATTTTGGTGATTTGTAATTGTCATTTCTTTTGATGTTTACTCTGATTTGATTCTTGCGCTCGAACCCCATGGGAAAAGCGTTTTCACCCCTATCGATTTGACATTTTTAAATTTTCATAACGAATCACAGACAACTTTCGCGACATAAAAGTGACACCAATCGATTTGACGTTTTGATATTTGACAACCAATAAATATCGTAATCCCTTTTTCAACTGACACTTTCATTTGTATGGGAAAATGTTTTTTCTCTTATTTTATTTTTTCGAGAATTTTCCAATGTTTTTAAGAGTTATTCTGCTATTCGGGACGGAAACAAATCCAACAAATCAAAAACCATGGCAATCGGTCCAGCCGTTCTCGAGTTATAAGTGTTGTAACAAACACGACTTTCTTTTATATATATAGATTTTATTATAAATTAATTTTAAATTTTAATTACTATAATAATTAATTAAATACTATAATAAGAATGTCACATCCCTAATACTAAGCGAGTCGTGGCCGTGGCCCGCGCGACGCGTTGTGAAATGACGTCACAAGCGGTCACGTGACTGTTAGCGGGCACTCGATATTTTTCGAAACTTTGAATGCCTCTAAAATCAAAACTACTAGGTATTTTTGACTACAACAAAAACTAGTGTGTTTGTACACATACAGGCTTTACTGAGACAAAATTTCAATATTATGTAACATTCTCCATTTAGTAAACGTAACTTTCTATTAGACGGTTATGGCAACATTGGTTAGATATAGTTTGATTTGAAATTATGAATTTGACAAGAAGAATATCAGAGTAAACCAAAAGTAAAGTAAACGCGATTAATGCTTTAATTTGAAGAGAAGTACCTAGTAACTTTTAAAATGGACATCGATTATTATGAAGCAACTTGTGAGCTGGATGCCAGAGAAGTTCTGAGATATCTTAATGATTTGGGTATTCGTAATATTAGCGGAGAAGTACTTAAATACTTTATCACAGGTTTGTTTGGTTTGAATTTTTATCTTCTTAAGTGGGTTGCGCGTACTCTCAGCTCAACATAACGATATTCTGCGTTAATTAGACATCATTGAACTCTCCGTGCATCTTTTATTTAGTTTTTAGTAGTTAATGACTAAAAAAAACTGCGATTAGGCTCACGTTCTGTGCGCGTGGCCTAATTACAGAGTCGCATAATGAGAAATAGTAATAATACTAGACAGTGTCCTCTACATCGAGAAAATCTACTCCTTAGTATTGCTTACTTAGGATTGCTGTTTCGCTTCAATATTGGTATAATTCACCAGTAGCTGCACCAGCAGTTGGTTCGGCTGGTTACAAAGGCACTGTCTGTACCATTATATTGTCACAGGTGTTATAGAATGTATCTGTTCATGCACTATGAGCATATCAAGTTCGCCCTGAATTTCATCATTTTAATGTGCCTAGGGTCACCTGATAATATTTTCCACCTGTTGAGTAATGTTAAGGTTTGACTTTGATATACTTACCAGATCATTTCGGCTTCAAGATAGATCTTGTAGATTATTATAGCATCTAATTATGGAGGCTTTTGATTTTCATCCTACCAAATTGAAGCCGATGTATATATTTGAAGCATAGTGTAGTTTTAAAGTGGAGAACAAGATCTTATCATTCAAATTTTAGCCGTTCTGAATACTCTGAACAGCTAAAATTTGAATGATAAGATCTTGTCTTCTGTATAATACTATACAGATAAAAAAAACTGCGAAGTGTATTTAAATATTTACAGATCTAAAAAAGCTGATAAAGTATGATCTGCAACAAAAAGAGAACTCACACTACGAAAAAAAAATAGAAGTCACAGGACCAGAAAGGCTACATAGTGCTACTACTTTTTCATCAAGAAGCAGATCTAGAGTTAAGATAGATGGAGACACATTAAATTGTTGCAAGGATTGTACACAACCAAGAAAATATCTGAATGTACGAAATATTCAATCTGCTCCTAACCTGAATCGACTCGAGGCGAAATGTTCCGAGGACAAGGCTGGTCGTCGGTCATGCTCTTGTATTAGACGCAATCAAGAATACAAAAAATCTGAATCAACTATTAAAGAAAGAATAAATCCTGCAGCCAGTTCAAAGAATTGTATGTACTTAATACTAACTGCATTTATTTTTTATCTAACTAATGCATGAACTTCTGAACCTAATCACTGAGTGGTGAACTAACAAAGCTACAGGCATCCCCTATTCTTATTTTATCTAAACAAGTATAACAACTTTGTCTAGATAACAGTACAAAACATTTTTTTTTAATACTACATTGGGTGGCAAAGAAGCATATGCCCTGCCTGGTGTGAAGCAGTTATTGTAGCCATATAAATGCTCGCAACCAACTAACATAGCGACTGCTTCCTTCCTGGTGACCTCATTCACTTGCAGGAACACAACCCTCATAGGGAGTGTTATTTGACTGCGATATTCTTTGAGGTGGAGATACTTCCCCAGTCCGGCAGCATACAAAATATGTTATACCCTACCTCTAGAATTGTCAGTCAACAAGGTGCACCACATGCAGGTTACGTTCGCTTAGGTACAAAGTTGTTGAAGAACCATTTACACCCCTATGTACACTATTAATATTAATTCCTGATAATATTAATTTTAATTACAGTAATTAAAGTTCCCAAACAACCAGTGAAAAAGAAGTGTGATCCTGTATCCTTGTACCATTACTACACATCTTTGTGGGCTAAGTATAAGTCCAATGTACCTGGAGAAAACAATTGGTCTGACCTTAGATGGAACGTACGGCAGAAAATGGCAGGCAATACTGTCCAGAGCAAAGTTAGTATCATTTATTGACTGTGTCCTATACATTTTTATAATTCAGTATAAAAAACATTGTCATAAGTAAAATTGTAGGAAGCTTAAGAAACTTGGAATTTGTTTTAGTTTAGATGATTTCTATCCATCTACAAATACTTCTGGATGATAGGATTATTGATAAGAGTATATAAATAGAGTATTTGGAATTCTAAAGTTTATACTTCAAGCATATGGTAGTCACCAAGTTTCATATGCTCAAAAGGAGCATGAGGGAATAAGCATAATGTGTTTGTCATTTGGCTCTAGTCTTTTGTGGAGCAGTCAAAGAAACTCACATCTGCAAAAATGTGTAGGGCAGAAAATAAAAATTTGCTATTCTTACTTGTTACAGAACTTTGAAACATGTCAAGTTAAGGATGGACAGTCATCAAGAAAATGACAATACATAGTATTAATGTATTAATAATAATATGTTAACAAAAACTCATTATGTTGTTTAATATGTTTATGATAAAAAATACTTAGTTGGGAATTTGTAAGAATAAAAATGAATATATTTTCCTAAGAATTTATTATTGTATTTTTTTACTAATTACAACTTTTATCCTCCTCCATATAACTTCACACTAAGTAAATATTAGATATCGTGACTTTCATAGCAGTGAAAAATATGTATTTGATTCACAACAAACCAAACATAAATTCTGTCAATCATGTACAATCATAATACGTAAATTCTAAACAGAATAGGACATTTATACTTGATCTAATTTGAACGAAGCCTGTTGCGCTTCAGTATTAGAATGTAGATGATGTAGTATTCTTTCCTCAATTTTTTCAGCAGCAGCCAATGTAAGCACAAGTGTTTCATGTTTTAACATAGAGTACACATTAAGTCCATACACAGGCATTATATTGACATGTTGAATAGCATCTGTGGCTACAGTGATATTCCGTGGAGCATAATCTGTGCTGAAATTGAAAGAAATGCATATAATTGTAATATATGGCCAATAAATAAAGGTACACTTGAAATAGTACTTGTCTACTCGAAATATCAACTATGTTCCTACAACCTTTTAATCAATTAAATTATCACAGATACTTACTCATCAATTATTAAAACAGAGGGCCCCCAATTTCTTTCCTCAATAAGCTGAATTAAATATTCAGGTTCATCTGTTGGTAGATCCAAATCTTTAACTATGTGAAGATCATCCTGAGCTAGTTTAGCCGATAATGTTGATGTCAAACCATGTATTCTGAGGTGGAAAGGCAACATAAAGAAGTGAGTTTTCCCTGATCGTGGACCGTGGGCAACGCCTCCACCACGCCACAAAGGAGATCTTATTGAACCATGACGGGCGCGACCTAACCCCTTTTGTGGCCAAGGTTTTCTGCCTCCGCCGCGGACTTCAGCTCTGGTTTTGGTATGCGCCCACGACACCCAACGATATTTCTTCTGCCAGGTAATATTCTGATGAATTATATCTATTCTCGGGGAAGCAGCGTAGACTAATGGATGCAATTCAAACAGTCCTAGCTTTTGCTCTGCCACTGTGTCTAAATTTTCAATCCATACTTCTCGGGGTTTCGTGTACAGTGGCGGAAATTTCCAATCCTTTTTCAGTATATCTAATGAATTGTTTGTTACTTGATCAGATGTATTTGAGGAAACTAACCTAATACGAGAGGGTATAGATATGCTCAATCTTTTAATAGCATTTATTAGAACTGAAGCCATAACTTATATAACTTCGTGTATTATATCACTAATTCTTTGTAAAAGATTTGATATAATTTACGAAAATTCAAGATTTTATTTTAAACATTTAAGGTTATGCTATTTTTAATCGTTTTAGTTTTACGGCCCCGGATAAAAGTACTTAAGACCCCTATTTTGTCTTCGTATTTTGTATGGTATTCTATCCATGTAAATCTGAGACGTGATAGATGGACTAGCACTACAAACTTTCATTAGTTATTGCGTATTTAATCAAAAACAACCTTTCCTCGTCAGTTCGAGGTATAGCTTATTTAACAAGTACATGAGAAACAAGTGCGAGCAAAGTAGATATAAGATACCTCTGTGTCTCTTTCTACCAGCGCATCGACCATGGTATGGTGTTACCATTTCATATTTTTTCTTATTACACATAGTTTGTATGAAAAGAGCAAGATCTTCGCCCACTGCCTCAAAAAAGAAAAATAACAATATCTATACCGACAAAAACTGAGTACAAATATGTGAGTGACCTATTAAATTTCCGGCGACGGGGCTTCTTGAGAAGAACTGGCAAGAAACTCAAGGCCGACTCTTATAATTGCCAATATCGTTACATTAAATACAAATACAATCATTAATATAACATAACAAGAGCAATTCATTTCCAAATACTTTTATCATTTAGGTAATCTGAGATACAATAGTAAGCCTTTTGACATAGTCTAGATTTGATATATTTCTTAGATTTACCCATGGATAATTTAAACGCGTCGTGTGGAAGTTTATTGTAGAACCGTATACGTTGACCTGGGAACGAGTTAGAGATTTTATGGAGCACAATAATATGCACAGCGAGTTTGTTTTTATTTCTTAAATTTAATTGATAGAGATCACTGTTTTTCCTAAATTTGGTTTGATTTCTAAGAACGTAAATAAGATTTTCATAAATATATTGAGAATGTAATGTCATAATATTTATCTCTTTAAATTTATTTCTCAGTGTCTCCCTGGGACTCATATAAGTAGCACGGATAGCTCGTTTCTGGAGCACAAAAATTGAGTCTACATCCGCGGCATTATCCCAAAGCAATAAACCATATGACATAATGCTGTGAAAATAGCTAAAATAAACTAAACGCGCAGTGTCAACATCAGTCAGTTGGCGTATTTTCCTTACGGCGTAAGCTGCTGAGCTGAGTCTACCCGATAACGTTTCTATATGTGGGCCCCATTGTAATTTAGAGTCTAATGTTATACCAAGGAAGAAAACCTTATTGACCAATTCCAATCTCTCATTGTCCATCACCACACTGGTTTTTAATTGTTTAACATTTTTTGTAAAAAATCTAACATATTTGGTTTTACTACCATTTAAAAGCAGGTTATTAGCACTAAACCAGTTTACTATTTTTGAAAGAGCATTGTTTACATCATCAATTTCTGATTGTTGTCTATTTACCTTAAAAACTAAAGAAGTGTCATCTGCAAACAATACTATTTCATGATTATTCTTTACAAGATGAGGTAGATCATTAATATACACGAGAAATAGGAAAGGGCCCAAAAATAGAGCCTTGTGGCACCCCCATCGCTACAGCTGATCCATGTGATCGCCTTCCATTAACATCTACTTTCTGAACCCTATCACCCAGATAAGAAGTAAGAAGATCAAGAGCGATGCCTCTTATACCATAGTGGTGTAATTTTCTGACTAGAGTTTCATGCTGCACACAATCAAAAGCCTTAGATAAGTCACAAAACACCCCATAGGCGTCCCGTGACTCCTCCCAAGCCTCATATATACATTCTAGTAATTTTACCCCAGCATCACATGTTGACCGTCTACAAGTGAAACCGAATTGTTTAGTGTGCAGCAGATTATTTTCATTAAAGTATTTAAGTAACTGTGCGAGAATTAGTTTTTCAAAAATTTTACTAAATGTAGGTGGTATTGATATTAGTCTGAAGTTTGTGGGGTCTAATGTACTCCCTGATTTAAACAAAGGAATAATTTTGCTCAATTTCATCAAGTCAGGAAACACACTACAATCAATACATCTATTAAATATCACAATTAAGGCGGGAGCAACAATGTCAAATAAAGATTTTAAATATGTACAGAAATCCCCCATAGATCAGCCGTTTTCTTAATATTAAGTGATTTAAATGCATCTTTAAGATCAGACCCATTAACATGACGGAAATGAAAATCGTTACAAAATTCAGGCACATTATCTTTAATTAATGACTCTGCAACGGAGGTGGAAGAGCCCAAAGCACTAGTTAAAATGACAGGGAAAGCAGAAAAAATCTTTCAAAAGCATTGGCAACTTCTAAATCTGACTTGGTAACATGACCATCGATACATAATTTAAACTCTGAATCCTTTGTCCTGCCCTTCCAAGTCTCTTCATTGATAACCGTCCAAGTGGCTTTAATTTTATTACTACTATTTCTAATTTTTGATTTAATAAATATAGATTTTGCTACTTGACAAACGCGTTAGAAAATTTTCGAGTATGATTTTACATGTTCTTTAAATTCTGAGAGAGAGAGAGAGATTCATCCTCTGGTTCGATGGCAATAGCCGCAGTATTTTTGTGTTCTTGTATAGGTACTGATTACTACAGCCACAGTTTAAGTAATAGTACTAACGCTACGGCCCTAGAGCGTAACGACATCAGCAGCAATGTGATTAAATAAAAAAAACTGCCCATAACATCTTAACGATATTTATTATGTCCGTGGTAAATATTTATCTCTAATAATTTATTACATCAATCAGAGGTTATCCGATCCAAGACACGTCTCATTGCTACTGGACTATCAAATGGCACCTGAAATGAATAATAGTGACGGTTAATCTTAATATATAAAAATTTCGTGTCACGTTGTTTGTCCACGATGGAATCCGAAACTACTGAACCGATTTAATTCAAATTTTGCACGTGTGCAAAATTTGAATTTTGCACACGTGTGCATGTGCAAAATGTGAATTAAAAACTATACTATATCTCAAGTTGTTTGATCCAACTTGAGATATAGTATAGTTTTTAATTCAATTTATAGTCGCATTATTTTTTTATTGCAAATTATTTGTTCATAATTATCCGTGAGTACCATATTATCTACTGTTGTAACAAATGGCGGTGTAAAGTAATTTGGTAGGATAATCATTATTATAAAAAAATTTCGTGTCACGTTGTTTGTCCACGATGGAATCCGAAACTACTGAACCGATTTAAATCAAATTTTGCACACGTGTGCAGTTTGATCCAACTTGAGATATGGGATAGTTTTTAACTCAATTATAAAACAGAAGCACTATAAGTGCTTCTGTTTTTTTTCTTCAACTTAAACTTATAGTTATTTTGATTTGATTCTCTTCAACTTAAAGTTATTTTGGATTGAGTGTGGCTCAGTAGTATCTTTATAGCCAAAACCAACCTCACTAGCAAAAGGGGCTTTGGTGAAAGAGAAATAGGACATGTCGAGCCTATACTGGTGGAATCATAAAGATTTGATAATAATTGATCTTTGATTTGTTGGATTTGTTTCCGCCCCGTATAGCAGAATAACTATTAAAAAATCGAAAAAAATAACGTAAAAATATATAAAGGCGATACGAAGTTTACCGGGCCAGCTAGTAATTCAATAAAATTTAACTTTAATCGTCTTTACTTGTAAATCATTTGATATTATCAAAATATTTTACTAATATTTAAAAATTCAAATTAGCTGCATAAATACATTGTGAGACATTTTTTTAAATTATTTTACTTTAAAACACTTAACGTAAAAAGAATGTCAAGGAAATACCTACACATAAAGTGTGTTTAAAGGCACATCATTGATCGATCTTAAATAATAATTTGGAACAACAGATCCGCTACAATTCGTTTCACCGTGATCAATGAAATGACTTAAATTCTGTTTGCTAGTAGATAATTTTCCATAACAATAGACAATTTTAAGTATATTTTTAACAATAATTATTATAACAAATATTGATTAGTTATTTATTTGTTTGGCTAATTATTAAAAAGTAAGTCAATTAATACAAAAAATACAACTGTAATTAACGAGTTTAAAAAAATATTCTGATGTGATCGAAACTTTATCTAAAATTATTTATTTATGAAGAAAATTCTTTTATAATATAAATTTTCTTGAAGTTCCTAAAGACAGGGCTACTTATAGCCCGGTCTAGATTTTTACTAACCGCATAATATGTTGTAGGTACCTACTCTTTGTTTGCGACTAAAATGATTAAGAAATATGAAGATACTGTACGATTATTTATCTAAATATTTAGCTGTATATAAACATGTAACCTGTAATAAATTAATTAATGAAATTAAAAAGTCTGTCACATATTTTGTCTGTATTTTCATTATTTAATTTACTAAGAATTGTCACGTGAGCTTTAATAATGTAACTATTATTATGTGGATAACTGGGTTATGTATGTGAGAAATATGGAAGAATCAATATTAATTACCGATACTCCAGCAGCGTTCATCCAATAGAAATGCAATCTTGATGTTTCGCGGAAATATCCTTCTATCAGGCCGTTAACAACGAGAGTTTCTCTTGGACTATCTCTGAAGGCATCTTGACCACTCCATGTCAAATTTTCCACCCATTCTAATTGACCTAAAATGTAATTTATATATTGTGTAAAGATTTTGAAAGGTAACTATTTACTCCGATTTATGTTAATATTTAATTAAATAGATTACATTACTTAAGTAAGCTATGCATTTTGACAGAATTCTTGTCATTAATAATTACTGATTCTCGTGACCCATCGTTCTCATTGACTAAAACGTAAGCGCAAGCAAGTTCTGATATGTTTTCATAGCTCGTGCTATTTCAGTGCGGAATTACAATCAGAAATACAGAATTTTATGTGTTAAAACATCGAGGACAATAAATATACATATACAGAGCAAAACATAGCTATCATAAATACTTGACAAAAAATTTTTGATCGCTAAGTTTTGCTCTTCAAGCATACAAATATAAGTAACGATTAATTTAGTTTTTAAGTCCATTCTAAATATTGGCGAAAAAATATTTCTATGTCAAAACAAAAAAAATAGACTTAAAACTTTTACTAACTTTACCTGTTTATAATGTTTTTTTAAATGTAGATTAGATGTAGGTTACGTAGGTAGAAGTATAAGTGTTAATTAATGACATTAATCATTGATTGTTGAAGTTCATAATTTAATTGTTCTTATTTCTAGAGTCGGAGCACGTTCGTACCCACTATCCAGTAAAACATAATTTAAAATAGCATAAAATATTTCTATGGTCTAAAAGTAATGATGACTTACCAGGAGTATTCGACACAGCATCCAAGTTTCCATTATAAATTGTGATAGAGATATTTGTATTTTGAAGTAGATGTTCCACTGCGAAACAATAAAATGGATAACTGCGAATATTAATTGTGCGGTAAAAGTGAGTAAAATATGCTAGACGCGTTCCGTTCTCGCTTGTTCCCGCCAAAAAATCTCTCCCGCCACAAAACAGTATCCATAGACAACCGAACGCCTCGTAGACGTTTATTTTAAGTCTAAGTTATTTTAAGTTTATTGTAAGCAGCCCCTTATCACAAACTCATATTGCGATTCAATAACTGAATAGAAGGCTTATTCATACCAATGAATAAGCGACTCTATTTCAAATATAATAGAGTCGCTTATTCAATGGTATGAATAAGCATTCTATTCAGTTATTGAATCGCATTAAGCATTCTACTCAGTTTTTTTTATACTACGTTGGGTGGCAGACAAGCATACGGCCCGCCTGATGTGAAGCGGCTACCGTAGCCATGTTAACGCTCGCAACATTAAATATCACTCGTGCGCCGCCACCCCCGCTGTCAACGCAGCATCTCCTTCCTTTCTGGTGATCTCACTCACTCGCAGGGACACAACAACCCTCAAGGGAATTGTTATTTGGCTGCGGTATTCTGTGAGGTGTACATTCCCCAGTCGGGTAGCTTACAATTACGCTCCCTACCTCTCTTTTCGCCAGAGTTTCGTTTGTTAGTCAGCAAACAAGCCAACTTCACGCGCACGCTGCACGCGGTGCACCCGCACCGCGTGCAGGTGAAGTTGGCTTTGGTTCAAAGATGTTGATGAAACACTTACACCCCAAAATCAGTTATTAAATCGCAATAAGAGTTGGTGGTATCCCCCTTGGCTGTACATACATTAAATAGGTTTATCGCATATTCACAGGTACAATTCATTCAGTTACCTACCTAAAGTTCAATCGGTATGAAGACGAACTACTAAAAATGGTGCGAATAATTAAATTGGATTCTATTATGCAGAATAGAATAGATTTTATTACTTTTAAGTTAAAAGTATTTAAAGTTTAATAGGAATAAAAATATTACGCAGTATAAGTTTTAGGAAGCATATGTCAACAAACTGCTAGAATTTGTTGCGATTATATAAAATTCGATTTGAAGTTTCTCGTTATTTATATCTCTTTCTCGGTTGGATCTATTCTGCATAACAGGGTCTAATTTATGGATGACAACAAAAAAAAACAGTCTATTATCACAGTATAAGTAATAGTACTAACGTACTATTATATTGTAGGTACTCTCTGTGTTGATTTCTAACTTTTTGTATTTTGTCAAGGCGGTAGACTTTGAAAACGTTTCTCCTTCATTAAGTATCAATTGAATTAGCAAAAGAGAGTAGAGGACATTGCCAATCTAAATCAAAAATACTAGGTATGATTAATTAAATAAATACAAAAAATGATCGCCTAATACGATTGCTCAGATTCCAATGCACGTGTACGTTGGCACAACGTACACGTGCATTGGAATCTGAGCAATCTGCTTCGATGGAGCGGAGACCAGTTGATAAGTTATTATAATATAACTAAGTTAATAAATTTCCATAAACTTTACTTGAAAACAGAATGAGTTTATAATTAATAAATAACCATGTACATACCTCGGTCTACAGCAGGTGCCATGAAAGAATCTCTGAACGCATCAACTACGGCTTCTCTAGAGCTATCGTACTTATTATCAGGACTAATACCCAACGCAGGAGCTACTTGTTCATCCATGAATTCAAAAATATTATCTTGAGAATTTAAGATTCTTTGGGAGTACTTCATGCTACCGAAGTAATCTGTATAAGATAAATATGAATGAATTTCATCATTCTGCAATAAAACACACACGTATACGAGCAAACCGTGACTAAGTATTTTAGCAAAAGTTATGTATAGATAAACTAAAAGTTTAAGACAGGAATACAGTGATAAAAAGTGGCAATCTTTTTTCCTGACTGTGTGTATCCCAGGAACACAACAACCTTCAAGGGACTGGACAGCAGTAGGTAAAACATAAAATACAAAAATTCGTCACCATCACAAACCTGCGTGATAGCTCAGTTGAAAGACTACTCGACTGGTCATCAAGAGGTCGTGGGTTTAATTACCACCTAGGCGGGTAGGTGAACTTTTCAATTTTTTTAAATATTTATAATAAAACCCTCAAAAGGAATTGTTATTCGGCTGCTGTATTCTGTGAGGTGAAAGTACTTCCCCCAGGGCAGCTTAAAATTACGCTGTGCCATACCTCTTTTTTGCCACAGCCTCGTTAGGAAATCAGCAGAGTGCACCACTCGCAGGTGAGGCAGGCTTTGGCTCAAAGATGGTGGTGCGCCATTTACACCCAAGGTAATATTTATATGTTAATTGCAATGTGATACCGGTAAGAAATAAATATTATTATTAGCGGAACTAGTCGGCTTTCACTATAAAAAATGGGGTGTGGTTGTGTCATGGACACGTGGTGTGTTTTACGTGAATACGTTATATGTACTAAAATTATCTCAAAATGGTAACGCTTCCCGCTCCCCTGCACGCGATGTTCCATACTAAGAAGTATGGAATTCACGTTCACATTCAAGTTCACCTACTTAGTGTAATAAATTCTTTGATCCTTCGTCTATCCAGTGGTGTGATGGAATTTTGGATGGAGATTGGTGTTGCAGTTACGTTTGTAACTGCAACACCGAACTGTATCCCCTGATTTTGTTATCATTCGTTTTTTTTTAATTGCCTCCCTATGGAAGCAATTTTAATCCATATTCACGTCAAAATTATACGTTTATGGTCGTACCTGTCGGACCTCGGACTAATTTATCGACAATATATCCTAAATTGACAGCAATGGCTCCAGCATAGTTGTCAACAAATTCTCCCAAACTCAAAAATAAGTCGAATGCTTCATCTAATTGTCCATTATTGACCAATGTGTTAGTTTGGGTTGAAAAGTCTTCAATTGCATCACGGCCTTTGTCATCGATATATCCTAGTTCTTCGAGATAGTAACCCAATTTAGATAAGCTTACTGCTGGGGATATAATTCCATTGCCTATGACAACTCCTTTCAGGTTATGCTCAAAAGTTGTAGCCTGGAAAGTGCATAAGACAGGTGTTATCTGCTTAATCGTCGTCTATTTTACGGCAGGTGGAATACTTTTATTCTTTCGATAGAATAGTGGAACCAGTACATTGGAAAAATAGAAGGATCTAATGTCGTTAATGTTGGTAAATAATAATTATTTTTCATAATTTTGATATTTAGTAACTTTGTCTATTACAATAAAAAAATTTTTTTATTTAATAAAAAAAGAATTAGGATACGAAACAGGTATTTTTTACAGTTTTATCCAATTGACTTTTTTTATACTACGTCGGTTGATGTGAAGCGGTTACCGTAGCCATATTAACGTTCGCAACAAAATATCGCTCGTGCGCCGTCACTCCCGCTGCCAACGCAGCATCTCCTTCCTTTCTGGTGACCTCACTCATGCGCAGGAACACAACAACTCTCAAGAGAATTGTTATTTGGCTGCGGTATTCTATGAGGTGGAGGTACATTCCCCAGTCGGATAGCTTACAATTACGCTCCCTACCTCTCTTTTCGCCAGAGCTTCGTTTGTCAGTCAGCAGGGCGCCCCGCGTGCAGGTGAAGTTGGCTTTGGTTCATAGATGTTGATGAACCACTTACACCCTAAAACGCTCAAACAGTAAAAAATATACCTGCAGGGTGTATCATGTCTCATGTGCAAGTGAGCTTGGTTCTGGCTTCAAACTAAGCACTTCTTTAGTATGTAACGGTAAGCTTTCTGTAGATGTTGCTTTTCTCTCTTTTCAATATATGAGCACATATGAGTTACATTACCTACACTGTTCTCTCGAAATGAGCTTGCATTGATTCCTTTCTTCCTAGTGATCTAATTCTGCGAGGTGGAGGTACTTCCCCATTCGGACAGGTTATACATACATACACTATGCCCTACCTCTCTTTCGCTAGAGCTTCGTTAATCTATCAGCAGACTGCACCACGTGCAGGTAAAGGTGGCTTTGGCTTAAAGATGGTGGTGGTTTATATACTTACTTCCGTCAGTTTTGCACCAAGAGAAAGTGCTAATTGCGCTCCATGTCCTTCCCCAAAAATATACAATGGAGTAGAGCTATACAAACTATTGCGGTCGTAAAACGTTTCCAGTACAAATAGTAAGTGCTCCGCTGTAAAAAAAATGTATTCAATTGACGTCAACTAAGTGTATTACACCATCGTAAATCGCACATATTAAATTAATTAGGTATATCTTACTATTTTCATCGAGATCTCTCGGTATAGTATCATTATTAAGTGCCGTGCTAAATCCTGTGCCCAGTGGTGCATCAACAAATAATAAATTATATCCATTGACCTGAAATTTCGTAAATTGTTTGAGAGTATGTGTATTGATTAACATATCAAATAGATTTTGTGAAGAATCTTTTAAGAAATGAAACCACTCAAGAAAGACAGCTACGTGAGAACACTAGAAGAATGAACATTGGCAGTCAAGTGCTTCCTAGACTCAAAATAGTCAAACATGGTACAAAGTATCTGGCCATTAAGCTTTTTATTAGACTACAACCTAATGATCTGACAATCATATCTAGCTGGAAGATTTTTAAGATTTAGTTGCATGCCCTTTTAGTGGAATAATGTTGCTATAGTGTTGACGAATTCTATTTTTTTTCCCATGTTGTGCGCATATCGAGGGCTTCAAACCATAGGGGCGTATAAGCAAATCCTTACTTTTCAGGAGGGAGAAAAAACTTAATAACTTTTTGTAGAATGCGCCTAATTAATTATAAATTTACATATGCCTTTAAAACTACTTACATATTTATGTGATATACTTTAATTTGTAATAAGTAATTTAAAGACGGTAATAATGCACTTACATCTATTTGTCTCGACATTATCATCGCAAAAGTTAAAATATGTTTCTTTAGAAAATGTTTAGGACCGATGGACGTATAATACAAAACTTTTTATATGTCGTACAAATGAAAAAAACTATCGCAACGTAGTTTATGCATCATGGAATGGTAATTTGCAGTCAATAATTGTTTTATAAAACCTACAATTACTATGATTTTCAAAGTTTATACATTCATTTGGCTTGACGAAATTAGAAGATTAGTATTGTTCAAATATAGACGCATAGATCTATCAAGGGTTGATTATTTTGTTTTTATTAATGTATTGTTGATTTTATTAGAGTAAAGTGTAAAATATACTCAAAACTTACGGAAATATTATTTATTTAAAAAAAGGACTTCTAATTAAGAACGTCATATTGTTTTTTTATCTAACAAATAAACGTTTTTAAAATCAACAATGCTCGTCAAAATTGCTGAAAAATCTACATTATTTAAAATATTATTATAATTGTTTATTTATTACAATCAATAGTACCAACAGCATCAACAGTTAAAAGTATACGGCTTGGAATATTTTTAAGAAAGAAAAAAAACATTAAGATAAACAAAAATAATTTTGATTCTGGGTCTGCCGGAAATCCGACGAGAGGGAGATCTTCTATTACCTTGAAGGAGACCACCACCAGCTTTCCCAGGGCGGTGCCGGTTTCCTCGTTCATAAAGCTCTCGTCAACAACATAGTGCGGATATCCAGTGTGTCGATATGTGGGATATTTCGTGCTAAAACTGACGGGGAGATACTCTTTGAAAGTAGTACAGGTATATGCTCCAACCACGACATAACAGGATGAAGAGGTCGAGGCCATGTATGAAAATATTACAAAGGTACCATCATACATAACACCACTGAGACCTATCGAGAGGCAGACAGACCCACTTCACGATTGTTGTCGGGGACTTCAACGCCAAGGTGGGACAGGTACAAGAATGCGATGAATCGTCGGAGGGTTTGGTATGTGGTAAAGGAACCACAGGGGGCAAATGCTGGTAAATTTCCTCCAAATGGAGTGGCTCTTTTTGATGAACTCGTTCTTTAAAAAGAAGCCTCAGAAGAAATGTGCCTGGCAAAGTCCCGACAAAGTGACTAGGAATGAGATCGACTTTATCATAATGAATATTTAGTGATGTCTCGGTGATTAACAGGTTTGGTACCGGTAGCGACCACCGAATTATACGAGGCAGGTGGAGAGATTCTATGGTAAACTCTATGCTACACATGCCCCTATCCCTACATTAGCTGTTCGTGTAAGAGATCGACACGAAACCGAAGACATTCCAGACATCAGCATCGGTGACATTAGAATAGCCCTTGAACAGATGTAAATGGTAAGGCTCGGATGTGAAGACGGAACTGCAACAAAAGGCCAAAGGCGTCCGTTGCAAAATTGCCCTGGACAGCAATAGGAATATCTGAAAGAACGAGTCAAAATCAAGGTCGTATGCGTATACTTCCTTTTTGGCGTGACATTTTATTAGCAATCAAATGAAATTCAAGGGTCGAATGCATACATTTACATCTTTACAGCGCAACATTTTAATTAAGATGAAGTAAAATCGATAGTCGTATGCACTTACGCCTCTATGGTACGATAAATAATCTTTAAATTGTTCTTACGGTTGCTATACGTCTTTTTGGTTTGTAAATTATATCTCACTTTTAATCATACGTCAAAAAGTAATAAATTATTTTTATAAAAAATAACTTGACTATTATTATGATAAATTAGGAGGTTGTGTATCGACAATTTTGGAGACATATGACATTATAAAAAAAAACTCATTTTTTTTTATACGCCCCTATGGTCTGAAGCCCGCGATATTATTATGACTATGAGTAAGTATTATAATTCTTCTTCTTTTCTCATTTTCAATATTTTTCTATCGGTTTTAGAAGAATTTTGTAATTATTATTCTATTGTATTTTATTGTATACTATGAAAATCAACACAAAATTATTGTTATAAATAAATGAAAAATGAAATGAAATATTGTGAACACTTTTATTGTTCACAAAAAAAAAATGAAACGTTTTTGTGACTAAGGTCACAGCCTCACAGCTCATTAGAGCCACCCGGCACACACACATTTTTTTATTTTTCTAATTCGACCTATTACTTTGAAAGAAATCGATATTTCACATAGAGTCCGTAGTGAAAAATAAAAATCTTAATTAAAAAAAAAAATGGAAAAAAAAATTAAAAAACTTTTAAGTACCAATTTTTTATGTCGATATTTTGGATCTATTTTCACCCCCTTTCAGAGTTACACTTTTTCCTGGGATACACTGTATATAGGGTGGAGTGGAATCGCATGTGATTTCACTAGGTTACTATCTCTATAAAACGCGTAATAGTTACGAGTATTTACCCATTTTATCATCATTATCCAATTATGATGATGGACGCCTCGATTACCTACGTAAGTATATAAGTAGGTAGGATAAATTTAAGTCACTAGGTAGTATATACTTGCCTATCAGACTTAATTTTATTACAGTGTTATTTAGTACTGGCTACCGCAAATCCTATCTTACCTTATAATTATTTACTTATCTGTTCATTTTACAAGAATTTTACCCGTTTTCCATGCATTGAATGATTTTTTTATGATCGTCAACACTATCTATACCTATATAGATAGTGTTGCCGATCATATAAAAAAAATATTTATTTTAGCCAAATCTAATTATAGCTGTATACCAACCTAATTAGTCAAACCTAAACCAAAGTTTAGGTTTGTATAATTAAACCTAAGGTACCTCACCTCCCTCTCCAAAAGCAAGTCGAGTTTCGGTTAGGTTAAGCTTGTGATCAAGAAAAGCCGAGCGAGCGTTGCTTTTAAGAGAGGAAGATTTGTAAGTCCACTCATAGACATAGTATATATAACAGAATAGGTCCAACTTGTTAACTATATAATTGATAGTACGAAAATATAGGTATGATTTGTGAAACGTTATGCGCAACATATAACATTACTTACGCGCGATGATTTCTTAAACGTTAAGATCTCTCTAACTAGCCATTTCGATGTACAAATATAGTCTAACAATACAGGGGCGAAAAATAGATCTAACAAAGTGGAAACTAAGTAAAACCTATTAAGAGTAAATTATATCAAAAAAGTTTCGAGAAAAGGTAGGTAGTGCCCTTGCGCTCCGCTTGGCTCGTCTTGGCGGGGGCACCCCCGTGCCCCCAGATACATATGCCTACATATTTTTTTTAAAAACATGATTTTATAAGTTTTTAATGAAAAAAAGCGGCCAAGTGCGAGTCGGTCTCGGGTTCCGTAGCAGCAAGTAACATAATACAAATTAAGTTACGATTTATGAAGTACCTACATATTAAAGAAAACTACTTACTTACTAGATCTCGTTCAAACCAATTTTCGGTGGAACTTTGCATACATGTAATATTTTTTTTAGTTTTAACATTCTCATAATTTAGAAGTTCCTTTAGGGGGGGTGGGGGGGAGCGGACACATTTTACCACTTTGGAAGTGTCTCTCGCGCAAACTATTCAGTTTAGAAAAAAAATATATTAGAAACCTCAATATCATTTTTGAAGACCTATCCATAACACACGTATGGGGTGATGAAAAAAAAAATTTAGAGTTGAAACTCTAATCACATCCACTTTTTTCGAACTGAAGTTCGAAAAAAGTGGATGTGACGTACGAATATATATCTCATTCAGAACGGACAGAAAGACAGACATGACGAATCCATAAGGGTTCCGTTTTGTGCCGTTTGGCTACGGAACCCTAAAAAGAACTAAAATATTTACTTACTTTGTTTGGATCATCAAGTCCTTTCATTTGATATCTATATCATATAAAGTGGAAATTGTAAATCGCTATTTATGGCGGCCGCCATATTAGAGTTAAATGGCGGCATTTAAGTAATCACAAGAACCAAATGACTGTGCCAAATTTCACCTCAAAAACATGCGTAGATAATACGTACCCAAGAATTTTCTCTTCTGTTAAAATTAAAGTCGTAAGGTCCAAACATGCCGAAATTGGCAAGTAGACTTGGTGGAATTCCTGTGATTCCATCTAGCCACATTATGATTGGTTTTTCGTTCGGCGACGAACCGTCGAATGGATAGAACCACCAGAACATGTTTCCAACAGTTGCAATGCTTGTGTACGCGGGTGTGTTTGGGATGTCGCCGAAATCATCCAAATCTGTGTTATAAAAAAAAAACGAGTGTGCATTAGACCAGTGTTCTGTAAATTGTGTGCCGCGGCACACAGGTGTACCGTGGTCATTAGTTGGTGTGCCTCGGAAAATTAAGGTTATCTTAAAATAGACTGATGGAAGAAAAATTCTTACTAAAAAAAAAACAGATTTTTCATTTATGGTGTTCGGCCAAAAATTTTCGTTTCCTAGATGTGCCTTAAGCACAAAAAGTTTGCGGAACACTGCTTTAGACCACACGACTGAAGTAAAACTTCTTTACCTTCAATTTGTACTACTTATGTCTCCTTCTCAACTTCCGTTCGCCATTTCTGTAACGTTCTCGTCACGCATTCACCAGCTTACTGCTCAAATCAAGCGTGCGGAAAGAAGATTTACTTCATTAAGTAGAGTAAAAAATTGGTAAGTGTGTTTATATATTATCACTACATAGTATAAAACAAAGTCGCTTTCTCTGTCCCTATGTCCCTTTGTATGCTTAAATCTTTGAAACTACGCAACGGATTATGATGCGGTTTTTTTAATAGATAGAGTGATTCAACTGGAAAGTTTATATGTATAATATATGCATAACATAGTAGAAAAACACTGATAATTTAGAGGTTTCTAATGTGATGTCGTAAATAAACACATTTTTTTGCTCTTTCATTGCAAACGCTGGCTGAACCCAACGAGATAGATCAAAATAATGTAGTACAGTATTGTTCACCTTAAAATGGTCTACAAAAAAGTTCGCGATGGTATATTTCTATCTCTTAGTGGTAACACACAATAACCGTTATTTTATCCTTTGCTTTTTACAAGAAATAATGCCTTATTTACGAAGCGATTTTAAGCAATACAGAATTAATCCTTATCCAATTAAGTACCTTAAATACATTGCGCATTTAATATAGATCAATATGGCCCTTCACAGCATGTAATTTAAATGAATAGTTTAGAAGATATTACACATTTAAAATGCAGGGACATAACGGCTGTGGCGGTACCGGCCGCGGAGCCGGCGGCGTGTGCCTATAACTGGGGAAGGACTGGATAGGGCAAAGCGCCCGTGCGAAGCCGGGCGAAGCCGGGGCGGGTCGCTAGTTAAATATACGACCCTAAACTAGTTAATATTACCATTTACCCATAGACATTCAATTTCAATATTTACCCACTGGTGCTCACAGAGCGCAATGGAATGTCAATTGGTGGCGGTTTAGGGAAATGGTCAGTAGTACAGACTACCTTAGGCTACTTGCTAAGTCCTATGATCTTGCTGTATGACCAACGACGGGAGTGCTTCTCCAGCATTTCAGGAGTTCATCCCCATTATATTGTTATGAATTTCCCCTATAGATTATAGGATTTGATACATTGACTAATAGAGATAAAATCCGATTCTATTGGTGAGGAGTAAAGTGCATCGTGGAATGATGATATAGAATTATTTAGAATAGATAATACCTAACCAATTTGGCTGGTGAAAATTGACACAAAAGTGTAAATAAGATTATTATTACTAGGTATGGGGTTCTTCAAAAAAGGCGTAAAGAGGTAGGCAATGCATGGATAAATGGCTCTGGTATCGCAAGCATTCAGAGGTGCGATAACTGCTTACCAACAGGACGGTCGTAAGCATGTTTGTCAGGGTCATGTACAAGCAGATTCGTCTCGCCTGTTGGTAAGTCGTAAAAAAATCTTCTGTTTGTCATAAAAAAAATATCTGTTATTCTGGTACTACCAGTCAAGTTGGATATAAAACTTTAAAGTATGTTTATTTTAAATAATCTTATTTTAAAGTACGTCACATTTAATTTTTTTGGGAAGTAATTGGTTTACCTTATCTTCATATCCATATATATTTAGACTACATTATAATAAATAAATACGGAGAGATGTCGAGCCCGAATGCAACTGTTCTTGCGAGTGAGTGAGGTTACCAGATGTGAGGAGATGATACGCTAACTCAGCGGAGTTGCCAGGTCGCGACTCGCGAGCCATTTATTGCAAGTGTCTAAGGCTTTGGTTACTGGTTTCCATCCGGTGAGCCGTATGATTGGCTTTTTTACATTCAATCTAGATCTGATTGGCATCTCCTGGTAGTCTTCTGCCGTCGGAGGCTAAGATTCACTGTGGTTTCGCGTATTTGAACCACTGCAGTAAGAAAGTAGTAATCTTATTTTTATATATTTTTTTTTGTATTCGTCAGTAAGTAAGTACCTAAATGTTATTTATATTTTGTGATTTTTATTAGCAAAGCGTTATCTGTATCGATCTCACAAATGTAAAATTTGGTACTCTCGTATCACATTATGAAATTTCAGTTGTTTTATATCGAAATATGACCGAAAGGTATACAAACTACGAAAGTAATTTTGTTAACAATAGAAATTCATAATAATTAATGACATCAAGTCTATAACTTTTAGTTAATTCAATTCGGTCAACTTCCATTCTGCGTTCGTCAAATAATTATGAGAATTGGCTTTTTGGTCTTAACTCCTTCACACTTAATCTGTCACGGCAGGTCATCAATCCTTATTCATCCCACTGCTGGGATACGGGTTTCTACTCAATCAACGGCGTTTAGAGCATAATCCACCACGCTCCTCAACTACGGGTTGGCGGATTGAATGTTTAATATTTTTAAAATAAAGAAAAAAAATCTTTACCAATGACTGATATGTCTGATTCAGGCTCTGGAACTGTTGCTGGTGAAGATTCCGTAACCGTTATAGGAGATTCCGTAACCGTTACAGGAGTCTCGGTTTCCGGCTCTGTAACCGGTTCCGAATCGCATGCATTGTCGTTAGTGACCAACCACCAAATTAACACACTCAAACCAGTTGCTACTATAACTGCAGCAACTATAGAAATAATCACAGTTTTTTTCTGCATGACTGAATGTTTTTCGATCCAACGTGCTGTCTAAGAAAAAGGAAAATGCTAATTTATTCAGCAACCACTAATACGTACTTAGTTCATAAAAAATATAATTATTGTAGATATCAATAATCTACTGATAATGTTAGTTAATTTGTTGCGTGATAATAAAGATAGATAATATATTCGATGTATATCGAAGTAGTATTTTAAGATAATTTTATTAATAAGGTAATAAAAATTAGGGTAATAATAATTAATAATTTTAAATTAATATTTTGGGGTGTAAGTGGTTCATCAACATCTTTGAACCAAAGCCAACTTCACCTGCACGCGGTGCACCCTGATGACTGATAAACGAAGCTATGCGAAAAGTGAGGTAGGGAGCGTAATTGTAATCTATCCGACTGGGGAATGTACCTCCACTTCACAGAATACCGCAGGCAAATAATAATTCCCTTGAGGGTTGTTGTGTTCCTGCGAGTGAGTGAGGTCACTAGAAAGGAGATGTTGAGTTTGTCTGCCAACGTAGTATAAAAAATGTTTTGGTAGCATAAACACAATCTTGCCAACCTACGTGGCCTTATGATGTCTAGGGGTGCACTAAGAAAGGATTTTTCAAAATTCATCCTCTAACGGGGTGAAACGGGGGTCCAAAGTTTGTATGGGGAAACAAGATTAGTTGGACTATTTTATCGGAAACTTTACATGAGTACTTTTATAGAGAAATGAGTAAAGACGTGTTTCAGGATTTTTGGGATGAATAAGTCTGAAAATCGTCATGGGTATTGTTTTTATGGTTTATCGGGTTACGAATTGACACTGATTACGAAAACAAAACGATTTCAAAATTCAACGTGGCTAACGTGACCATCATCCTCTATTGAGTTGCGATGAGGTTGAAATGTCTATATATCGATATATGTGTCGTTTCTACGGGTTTTTGGAACGCCAATCCATACTAATATTACAAATGCGACAGAATGTCTGTTACCTCTTCACGCCTAAAACCTTGAGTACTGGGAAAGGACATACCTAAGATAGTTTTTATCCCAGAAATTACCTATTATTGTTATTTATTGTACCCGTAGGGCGGTAACGTGACCATCATCCCCAAATGGGGTGCGATGGCGTTGAATTGTCTAAAAGGTGGTGAAAAAGTCTGAAAATCGTCATAGGTATTGTTTGGTATATAGGTATGTCGGGTCGCTGATTACAAAAAAAACAACTATTTAATAATCCAACATAGCCGACATGACAACTCTGTAGGGGTGCAATGGGGTTGAAATGTCATAATATCAATATGGGTAGGGTATATATGGTTTTCTGTTACGACAATGACATCGATTTGAAAATCTAACATAGTGGACACGAATTACTTAAAAAGATTTTACCTCTAAGAGGGTGAAACGGAAGTCCAAAGTTTGTATGGGAAAACGAGATTAGTTGGACTATTTTATCCTAAATTTTACACGAGTACTTCTATTGATTAATGAGCAAACACGTGTTTGCCCCAAATGTCACGCGAGCGAAACCGCGGGCGAAAGCTAGTATATATACCTAAGGTTGTGTGTATTATCTAAATATATAAAAGAATAAAACTGACTGTTTGACTGACTGACTGATAAATACTCGTTTATCAACGCACAGTCCAAACCGCTGGGTCTAGACATTTTAAATTTGGCAAGTAGGTTCCTTGCCGCCTAGGGGTACACTGTAAAAAAATTTAAAATCCCCCGACACAAAATCCTAAGTACCATTTAAAAAGTAAAAAATAATAAAAGAAACTCAATCTTAAAGTAGTATGTATTAACAATTCTATTAAAATACGTCGCGTTGGGGACCGCTGCGAGGGCGGACGTTGTTGACGGTCGTATTAAATGAGTAAAGAAACGGTTTACTCATGTACTCAATGTATCCTAAACGCAATATTTTGAAGTAATTTTATAAAAGTTTTCTTTTCTTCGTTTTGTTTTTAAATTCATCTATGTTGCTTAGCTAGGTTAGGTTAGACTATTTGTAATTAAATTAGCTATTAATAAAATCTGCGGTAAGCAAAGGGGCAGGGGTCCGTGACCCTGCCCCTTTGGGTCGTTTCCGTCATAGCACTTTAATTCGCGAAGAAAAAAATTTGCGAATTAAAGACAAGACATTTCGCTTTCTCTATAAACAATTGTGTTGGCGTCTGGCATCCCCTTAATCTACTTCTAATTTTCTTTCAAAAAGAAAACAATTAATATAGTATTTGAAACTAAAAAAATATTAGTATCGTATTACTTAATATTATAAAGATTACCTCGACTATCTCGAGTGGACTCGACTGGTACTCACCTAATTATTGGAGAATAATTAGGGTCAGAGAATTTTGATAACAGTACTGATTAGGTACTAGTATCCCGTCAGCAGCTCTGCTAACGCAACTTTATATTTTACTTTTTCCGCGTGAACTTTATTCTTGAGTTGCATAGATATTTTGTCGGGAACTTTTATCTAAGTATACCCATTCAGCTGTCCTGGCGTGCTAAAAAACATTCATCAAACTTACGCATATAAATAAGGATGTTTTACTTAGTGTGCAAATATTAATAGGGTAGTATCAGGGCAGTAAAAATTGGCTACAAAGCGTATACTCATTATCTACGCATGTATACATGCAATACGCTAAGAAACAAAATAAACGTGAACACATAGGAATACATTTTATCTACAACTTTTCATTGACCAACATTTTAATCGTATTGCCTGTAAAATATTAATTCTAAGTACAAAATAAAGTTTTTATTGGATACTAGCTGACACGGCGAACTTCGTACCGCCCAACAGTCAATGAATGTCGTGTTACATATTAGCTGAACTAAATTTATGATTCTAAGGAAGTAATACAAAGAATATAAAATAAATATTAAGTTCAAGTTCAGTACTTTATTAAGATAATAAGTACCCTATTATATTATGATATAAAAGCAGAAAAATCAACTATGTATATCAATCGGTTTACGAGTAATTCTCTTCATTGAAGTACCTGTAAACCACAGACATTCAATTATACCTAGCTATAAACAAATGAAATACAAAAAAAAGGACCAATAAACATAAAATATCTCAATCTACAAAACAATTTGCAAAGCATATCACAGACAACTTTCGCGACGTAAAAGTGAGACTAATCGTTTTGCCATTTTTTTATATTAAGTCTTTTGTTAATTTGTCAGTTGTTCTATTTTTAACAAGCATGCTATAAATTTCAGAACGCACGCATAATTTGTCAACCAATAAAAAACAAAATGGTTTTTCAACTGACACTCAATAATTAACTTTGGGAAAATGTTTTTTCGAAAAACTAAAACAAAATAGTTTTTCGTCAATTTTCTAATGTTTCTAATACCTACATATCCTATACCGGACGTCCTTAGCGCGATGTCAATTTTTTCGGTACCTATATCCCTGAAGCGGGATAAAGACGGGCTCAAAAGGACATTAATTCCAGAGCCGTAAAGCTATTTGAAAAAAAAAGTCATGTCATGTCAGTCAACTGTAATTGTCTTTAATGTCTATCTATTGATTGTGCAATTTGTATTGGAAATTTAAAATGTTTTATTTGGAATTTCTATCCAAGAATTGTTTAAATTAAAAAATGAATTCATAGTTACATAATTTTAAAAAATCCAGTCGTTTATATAATCAAACTTTTGAGTTACACTTTCACATGGTTCATATTGGTCAATTTACGTGTTTGTTGTGATAATTATAAGAAATTGAAACTATGGTGGAAAACGGTACATCTAGTGGTGGCAGTGATAGCCCTAATGCGACATGTGTACGTTCGGGACTCTTAGAGACGTTGGTACGCGGCGTGTGGTACAGAGTACATTGTTCATTGGAAGACGACTACCTGAGTGTTTGTTTAGACGACGGCTACGATGCGACCACCACACTTAACGGAACGCTTAATAACAATAACGTCGAGACACCTAACAGCGACTTTACAGAGGTCCCAGAAGCTATTGCAAATCAGAAACGTTTAGTGCAAGTTGTCAAATCTGATAATAATGGGTTAGGAATATCAATAAAAGGTGGCATAGAGAACAATATGCCCATTTTGATATCAAAAATATTCAAGGGCATGGCAGCAGATCTTACAGAGCAGTTGTATGTCGGCGATGCCATACTATCAGTGAATGGCGAAGATTTAAAGGATGCCACACATGAAGAGGCAGTAAAAGCGTTGAAAAGAGCAGGCAAAATGGTTCAATTAGAAGGTAGGTATCTAATTGTATGTCACAGGATTTTCATATAGTATAACCTAATGAACTGTATTTATAAAACTAATAGTTATAATTTACTACACAACAAATATAAAGCAATTACATTTGTTTGATCGTAATGACAATAAAACATATTTGAGAAAACAAATAAATATTCCTGGACAAATTATGGCCATTCCATCCCAAGTCCCAAACTAAGCAAACCTTGTACTATGGCTACTAGATAACTGATATAATACTTAAATACATTTTTTTTGTATATACATACATATAATACATAGAAAATACCCAGACCAAGACACACAGACATGTTCATGCACACAAATATTTGTCTTGTGTGGGAATCGAACCTGCAACCTCGGAGTCAAAGTGGCCTTTGCTAACCATTCGACCACTGGCCTCGTCAATAAAATCAGAATTTACTACCAAATTCTTTTTTATTCATAAACCTCAACCCGCACTCGACCCATAGACAAATAGAGATATTAATTATTCTATCCTATGTTGAATTACCTCACTAATTGACCTTAATTATTTGTGTGCCAGAGTTCAGAAGTCATCGTTGAGTTAAGTACCAACTTACAGAGTTCATATTATGGTCAAAAAATGAACACAAGATTTGAATTAAATAGAATTTGCATCTTTGGATTGTTATTATTTTATTCAATCATAATGCTTATGATAGGATGGAGTTATGTATGGAGTTAAAAGAAGAAATTTAATGTAATATACAGATATACCACCATTGACTAAAGTCAGTTAAATTAAAATATATTTATTACTTCTTTCATGGTTAAAAAAGCATTGAAATACAGGCAGCCTGTATGTTTCAAACTAGTAATTCTTATTCTTTATCTGTACCACTCTCTTGAAGCTATTTAGAACTAGCTCTTTCTTGAAGGGAGTTCAAACTCGCATACCCCTTATTACATAGATGTTTTATATTTGTTTTTATTGACTAACACAAGAAATTGCTTTGTGTACTTTAATGCGATATTGCATACTGGAAAATATTATTTTACGCATCCAGGATATGACAATTAGGGAATAAAGTACTACGTAGAATGGGGCCAATTTGGTGCTTAATTTCTGACGAAACAGGACAGGTCTGATATAACAATAGTTCCATTTTTGTTTGTATTGTCATTACTTATCTATGCAGCTTGTAGATACATTTAAAATCATAATTATAATTTGTTTTTTTAAAGCTACAAAAGTCTCATCTGAATGAATGAATGCTATTTCATACTGTGTAAGTTGATACTGTTGATTGTTGGCACTTAGTGGAATATTATGATAATAATGTTTACTGACCAGTTTCACTGGTAAACAGATGGTATTCCAAATACCATCTGTTTCCCTTGATAATGCCTTAGCGAAGAAACCGGTTGGTAAAATAAAATATTATATGGAACAGTACAAGTGCTTTATTATAACATTATAATGATATTTCACTTTGTAGTTACAAAGATGGAACACTTATAGTCTAAGATCCCACCTTAAAACCACCTTCACCGGGCTGGTTAATGGATGAAAAGTATTTTATATTCAATAAAATTTTTTTTTTTTTTTTTTCTGTTCTTTTTTATCTGCGATCAGTCCTGTTAACTTTTAGCAGATGGGATATTTTCTTCACAGGGTGTAGAGCGTGTCTTCCAGTGAAAACATCTACTCAAATGCATGTTTATTTGGAGCTACTTCCGGTCTTGGAGCTCCAATATGTTATGGCGCTTCAGCCTTTTCCCATGGTTCCTGGAAATTAGTTGTTGAGCCAGCACATTGGGATGGTTTGTTAGGCGCTTCTTGTACTTTTTGGCGACATTTCGTATTTCCTCTTTTATTGTACTTATACCCAGGTACTGGTGGATTTCTGTGTTTGTTACATGCCATGGCACATTTGCAATCAACCTCAATATTTTATTTTGTTGGCGTTGTAGAATATTGATGTTGGAGTCGCTTGCGCTGCCCCATAGCTGTAGCCCATATGTCCAAATGGGTCTGAGTACAGCCTTGTAAACAAGGATTTTATTGTCCAGTGAAAGCACTGAGTTTCGACCTAGTAACCAGTATAGGTTTTTATGCGAAAGAGACATCTC
Organism: Hypsopygia costalis; assembly: GCA_937001555.2. Lineage (NCBI taxonomy): Eukaryota > Metazoa > Arthropoda > Insecta > Lepidoptera > Pyralidae > Hypsopygia > Hypsopygia costalis. The sequence continues at coordinate 19,379,257 of OW443338.2, read as the reverse complement.
TTCTTTTTTTTTCTGGACATGTTGTTTCCAGGTTAGGCGTCGATCAAGGTGCAGGTCAAGGTACTTGACACAGTCTGCATGTGGTAAAGTATTATCTCCAAGTTTTACAGATGGACAATCACCCTGTCTCAAAGAGAACGTCACTTGGACAGATTTCTCAGCACTCGCCGTTATTTTCCAGTTGTGGAGCCATGCGTTTATCTTATTGAGTGCCTTTTGCAGCAATTTTGATGCAACATCCGGATTACTATGACCAGCAAGAATGGCGGTATCATCTGCAAAAGTTGCTGTTGTCACACCAGGCACTGTGGGGAGGTCTGCTGTGTACACAGTATACAGAATTGGTCCAAGCACTGATCCTTGTGGAACACCAGCCCTAATGTCACGCAATTCCGAAGTATCTCCGGCCTCCCTGACGTAGAATAATCGGTCTGCCAGGTACGATTTTAACAATAGGAAGTAAGAATGTGGGAGTCTTTGTTTTACTTTACACAGTAAACCATTGTGCCATACCCTGTCGAATGCCTGTTTTATGTCTAAAAAGGCTGATGCACAATATTCCTTTTGTTCCAGTGTCTTCCGTACAGTTTCACAAACTCTATGTACTTGTTCTACAGTGCCATGTTGCCTTCTAAATCCAAATTGATGGTCAGGTATGACGTCTTGTTCCTTTAGTGCTTTAAGCATTCTATGTAGTAATATTTTTTCAAAGACCTTGGACATAGTTGGCAGCAGACTAATTGGTCTATATGACGTTAGTTCGTGACAGGGTTTAGAATAGAATAGAATAGAATAGAATACACTTTATTGCACCAATATAACAAAGATACATTACAAGAAACTTGCAAAAATTAAAAGTACAAAAGGCGGTCTTATCGCTAAACGCAATCTCTTCCAGACAACCCATAAAAGAGAAACAATGATAAAATTAGGTAGGTGGTGCATTATTAATTGTTAAAAATTATACAATAGGTTTAATACAAATAAATATACCAAATATAAATAAATATATATATATTATACATAATCAAACATAACCAAACATATATATTTATATACATATACATATCTATACATAAATACACACATACATATATATCTATAAACAAACCTTTAGGAAATAATTAAGGTACCTAATACTTAGTAAAGATCCACAATAAAAGTCCACACAAGAAATCCACATAGAAAACAAGTTAAACCGAGAGAGAGAGGTAATGAGATTTTAAAAGCATTTTAAATGAGTGTAAGGATTGTGCATTTCGAATATCCAGAGGCAAGGCATTCCAAAGACGTACAGCCTGCACAAAGAACGACTTGGTGTAAAAATGCGAGTTTACCGGGTTTATGGATCATAATAATCTCCGATATTTTCCAAAGCTCTGGGAAGTACTGCAACCTGAGCATAGCATTCAGCAGTCATGAGTGTGATTGCTTTGCGAGGCAGTTCCATTAATATCTCCCTCGTTATCAAATCATACCCAGGTGGATTCTTGCTATCAAGATTTCTTATGGTTCTTCTAACTTCTTGTGGAGTTACAGGTTCAAGAGGCATCTCCATCTGTAGATCTTCACCCAACACAGTATGCACGTGTTCATCAGAATTTTCATTAGTTGTTTGATTGGGTTTAAATATCGTTGTTAGGTGGTTAGCGAAAACCTCAGCCTTTTCTTGACTTGTTCTAGCCCATTGTCTATCACCATGCCTAATGGGTGGTCTCTGCTGTTGTGGTCTATCATATGACTTGGTGAACTTCCACAAGGAGTAATTCGTTTCTTTAGTAGCAGTTAGTGACCCTAACTGTTGCTGGAATGTGGCCTCATTTGTAGATTTAATTAATTGTTTAAGCTCCACAATTGCACGATTTAAGGCTGTTTTATCGGAAGGGTGGCGACTTATGTGCCACACTCTACGTAGTCTTCTTTTTGCGGCAATTTTCTTCTTTATATCCAGTGCTATATTGTGAGTCCACTGTTTTCGCTGCACTACCGGCGTCACCTTCCAGCAGGCTTCCTGTATAACATTAGTAAAATACTTCAAGGCAGAGTCTACATCTTCAGAAGTTTTCAACCTCACATTTAGATCTATTTTGCTATCTATAGTCAGTATGGTGATTACTCAGACGCTCAGGTTCTTCTTTTTGTATTACTGTAGTACTGATGGTTAGTATAACAGGTGTATGATCTGATGATCCATCAAGACACGACTCTGCCTTGAAGTATTTATTAGATAGTCCTTTCACAACAAAGAAGTCCAGTAGATCAGGTCTCTTGTTGTAGTCTGTGGGCCAATATGTTGGTTCCGATGACGATAGTGCCCTCAGTCTGGAACTGTCAATACTCATTTTCAATTGCCTTCCGCGTGTAGTTGTTAATCGAGAACCCCAATGCGTATGTTTCGAGTTCCAATCTCCACCGGCGATGAATCTCCCACCAAGGCTCGAGAAGAACTCAGTAAACATATTTGAATCTATATTATGTCTTGGTGGGCAATAGATCGCCCATACATTGAAGAAGCCACTTTTATCCCTCAAAGCAACGGTAGTAGCTTGTATGTGATCTTTTTTAAATTCTGGCAGCAAATGGTGCTTTATATGGTCACGTATTACTATCGCAGTACCGGCATGAGCTGTACCATCAGGGTGATTTGTGACGTAGGTGTTGCATCCAGGTATTTTGATGGAGATATTTGCTGTACAATGCGCCTCCGAGATTAGCACAATGTCAATTTTCTGATCATCCATAAAAAGTTTAACTTCATTTTTGTTGGGAGCAAGTCCATTTATGTTCCAGGTTGCCAGCCTAAGGCCTATTTTGTTAATTTGCTAACTAGCGTTGTTACGAGACCCAGAAGGGTACTAATTTGTTGTAAGATGAGATTAAATTGTTCGGATTGTTTTTGAAGCATATTTTCGATAGCATTTAGCATCGATTTATTCCCGTCTTCATTAAATCCATCAATAGTTTGTGGTTTTGTGGTTTTTAATGTCTCACTATATGTTCTGTATGGTTTCTTGAAATGGCCTTTGGTACCAAGTTCAGTAGTTTGCATGATTGGCGTTTCCTCAAGTGCTTTACTCTTGGTCGGAAGAGGCGGCATTTTGTGTAAAGCATTTCGTCTTGCTGCGATTTCCTTATATACTTTACATCCTCTGTAATTAGCCGGATGGGGACCATCACATAAAACGCATTGAGCTGGTGTATTACGGTCGCGTTTCGGGCATTCCGATGTTTTATGTGGTTCTTTACATTTGACGCAGCGGAAGGGCCTCATGCAATAGTTCTTGGAGTGCCCATACTGCTGACATCTTTGGCTTTGAACAATAGTATTTCTTTTTTCGGGTCTTCTATGATGACAGATTGATGGTAAATGGATTTTTGAACTCCTTAATAGCTTTATTTTGAGGTCCAGGCAATAGATTTACAAAAAAGGTGGAGGTGGGTTTCTTTTCAGGCCCGAATTTGGCATTAATTATTTCCCTGGATACTGTGTTTCCAGTCTTTTCGATTTCCTCTTTAATTATTTCTGGTGGTGTTGTGTGGTGAAGATTTCGAATAACTATTCTTGAACATCTTTCTTCTTTTCTATTGAAAGTATGACCAATGAGCCCATTCTCACGAATCAGTTCAATAATTTGTTTGTAAGTGTCAATATCTTTGCAAGTAATTCTTAGTTGATTTCTATTTATATTTTTTAATGTGTAGTTGTTGCTTTCAGCTGTAGTATTCAACAGTTGGGTGAGCTTATTGACATCATCAATTCCATAAAGAATGATCGGAGGGGGTCTACTTGGTTTCTTTTTTATGGGTTCATCATCAGTCAAGTCGACAGGTAATGCACTGTATCTATTTGTTAAGTCCACTCTGTCTGTCGATGGTGTTTGGGAAAACTTTTTACGTTTTTTTGTTCTCATGGTAGGAACTCTTTGCCAATCAGGTGGTTGCACGTTGTCTCCTGGTTTTTGCTTAGATGAAGCGTCGCCAACTGACGCTGAGCGATGTCTGTTAAACAGTCCTGGATGGAATAACTGTTGCGTTAGAGTCTTTTGTCTTTCCGGTAATTTTGGTCCTTTTTGTAGCAAAACGTTGCCCCCCCCAGAATACGTGGGGCAGCCCGAGCTATGCTCAGGGAGGGATTCTCCGGTGTCGCCAGTACCCTCCTGGGGTAGTGTCTCTTTTAGTCCTGCTTCCATTGGGTTTACTTAAAAATGTCAATTAATTAATTAATTAAAAATGTCAATAAATATATTGCAAATGGGTAGGCTAAAAAATTTCAGTCCAGAATATGATTAATTAATAATTAAAAAATTGTTTTTAGTTTTTTACATTTCACTGGTTCGGTTAATAGAAAAATTCCATACCAATCGAAAGTATGAAGCCCATAGAATATGCAAACGCTATGTTGACTATTTTTTTCCCGTCACAACTCTTAGGTAGGCAGGTATAAAAAGGTAAATCGATACTAGTAACTTGCACCGGTCTGGTTAATGAATTAAAGTTAAATTAAAGTAAAGATTATTTCGTTACAAACACGGTATAGGGTAGTCTGCGAAAAATTTGTCTCGAATTCCGGTTGTCGAATTTTAAAAAGTGCAATTTTATGGCGTAATTGTTTTTTGCTATATTGCTTTATATTTTAGCCGACTGTTTAAACATTCATTCCCAAACATCTGCTTTACCTGCTTAAGCTTTATTATACTGTATAAACATTACTTGACGAAAATGAACCAAAAATATTACTTTACTACGCATATTACCTCTATGTATAAGCTCGTGTCATGCAAAAGTAGTAAAATAATACCAAAATTTCGTTAATAAAAATTTTCATGTGCAAATTAAAAAAAAGTCTAGGCGTCATATGTCTACAGACTTTGATTTTAATACACATGCCATGCATGAGTGTGCAGCTTTATACTAAGACAGTAAAGTGCTTTCACAACTGTGGTTGCAGCATTACACAAACGAAGTTTTTACTTCCCGGGCGGTACTAATTTAAGTAATCTCAAGCCAAAAGACAATAATTGACCAAATTTTTTTGTTGAATATCATAAATTTTTCAATATTTTATATATAGGCTAAAAAATTTCAGTCCAGAATATGATTAATATTCTGGACTGAATTTTTTTAGCTTACCCATTTGCAATATATTTATTGACATTTTTAATTGAATATAAAATACTTTTCATCCATTAACCAGCCCGGTGAAGGTGATTTTAAGGTAGGATCCTATACTATTAATAACATAATAGACCACACATTTAACCGGTTTCGGTATGCAAAATTAAAATTAAATATTAAATAAATTATATCAAACAAATAAAACTACTTATAAGATAATGCTATGTCAATTTAAATTGTCAAAATTCAAAATACAATAAAATATCTGTCTGTTTGTATCGTACTATTATTACCATAATTATAATATAATAATATCTTTTTATTAAAATCCAAAAAATGATACCTATAACAGTGTTAATAATACCAACTAGTTTTTACTAGCACGGGGGTCCGCGCTAGTAAAAACTGTGTTACGGCTGGGTAGTACAAATTAATAAATTGAGAACATTATTTTTTTTCCAGTGAAATATCTACGTGAGGTAACACCATACTTTAGGAAAGCGTCAATTATCAGTGAAGTTGGCTGGGAGCTCCAGCGTGGGTACATGGCGGATGCGCCGCCCTCGCCACCCTCCCCGAGGCGGCGTCGGGCCGATACTCGATACGTGCCTCTGCTTATGGCCTGCGTGGCCAAGAATCTTCGTCACCATGACCCAGGTTAGACTCACAGTCACATACCAGGACTTATAAACAGACTTATCATAAGTACATAAAGAGTAGGCAGTGCAGCTAGAGGTGTGTCTGAGTTGAACACTATACAGCATGAGGCTTCATTCTTTACAGCAAATACATCTCACAAGTTTAGATTTCCAATAATAATAGTGGAATTCCTTGAATTTCTAGAAGATCTCAGCTGCAAAAGATTTTTAATATTCTATTGATATGTTCACTAGCAGACGTTGTTAGGTTAGCTAATTATGTAACAACTTAAGATAGAAGGTCCCTTAAGTAGGGACTGAATAAATTAACCGACTTGGTATTACATGGATCCCACAACTTTTTACTGTAGAAGAACTGAGTTGCGAGACTTGGTTTTTTTGATAAGTTATGTTTTTGATGGCATAACTGCTTCACATTAGGCAAATCGTAAGTTTCTTTGCTACCAGGCAGCTACAATAAAGAAAATTTAAGTAACTTTTGTTTAAAGCAAAAATCATTCGTGTTGCTTCTGTCTGTGTTGCTTCAAAAATGTTCTAATATCCCATGTGTTTGTATTTCCAGAAGAGCGTACAATCGAGGTATACTCGCCAGACGGCGTGCACGCGTTGGCACTGCGCGCGCACTCGGCAGGCGCGGCGGCGGGCTGGCACCGCGCGCTGCACGCGGCCGCGCGCCGCGCCGCCCGCGCCGCGCTCGCCCGCGCGCGCCCGCGCCTGCGCTCGCTGCTCGGCGACCTGCGCTACGCCGGCTGGCTGGCGCGGCGACCGCCGCCGCTCACTGTGAGATAACACACCTTACTAAAGGGCCTATTACACTACCAACTATTTAATCTATAGTGTTGTCTTGCTCGTATTAGTGAGGTGTAAACGAGAGAACACTAAGATATTCTGAATACCTTGTAGTGTAATATACCCTTAAATACTGTCCAGTGCCTGTGCTGTACATTTGTATTCACCACATTTCTTAAGTTTTGATTTTTTGCTACACATTATATTATTTTCTGTTTTTTTCCTAAATATTCAGGTTTTACAACTTTGAAGAAAAATACGCAATAAGCGTATTTTTCTTCAAAGTTAATGAAATGCCGGAAAACTCGGTGTGTGAGTCCGACTTGCCTTGTCCGGTATTTATTATTTTATTAATCGATCGCCCAACTAGCCCTTAACAGTGTACGTCCGTGCAGGCGAGCGCGTCCGGCGGGTCGGACAGCTCCGAGGAAGCGGAGGGCTGGCAGCCGACTTTCGTGGCGATCACGGACCGCGAGCTGCGGCTGTACGAGGCGGCGCCGTGGTCGGGCGAGGCGTGGTGCGCGCCCGCCGAGAGCTTCGGGCTGGCGGCCACGCGGCTGGCGTGGTGGCGGCGCGGCGTGCTCGGCGTGCGCGCGGGCACCGCCGGCGGCCTGCGCGTGCGCGCGCTGCGCTGCGACACGGCGCACGAGCTGGCCGCGGTGGCCGGCGCGCTGGTGGACGGCGCGCACGGCGCCGTGCGCGCCACGCCCGAGTTCACTTTCCGCTGCCGGTTGCGTGGCGCGTGCGCGCGGCTCGCGCTCGGGGCGGCCGGCGTGTGCGTGTGGGAGGCGGCCGGCTCGCTGGGCCGCGGCGGAGCGCGCGCGCTTCTGCGCCGGCCTCTGCACGCGCTGCGCGCCTCCGCCGACGACGACCACTCCAAGCTGTGGCTGCACTTCGCCGACGACGACACCGTCGAGCTGGACATGGAGGGCAGCCCGAAGCCGGCCGTGTTCATCCTGCACAACCTGCTGTCGGCGCGCGTGCACGCGTTGCCCGCGGACGCCGCCGAGGCCGTCGCCGAGGCCCTATAGCCCCCCGGCGCGGGCGGCGCCGACCTCTCCGCCGACTATCAATACTTGGCGATGACTGACTCTTAAATTTTACTCGTGGCTAGAATCCGAAGCTAATCGACTACACTAAGTAGAGCTTTCGCCCTGAAACCGTTTTAAATCGATGTTTTAATAAAATACTTGAATGTAAAGTTAGGTCGTATGGTGACCTATAGGTACTGGCAGGTTTGTACGCCTCGAGAAGAATATCTCGTGCATGTCAGGTAGTGGACTATTAAAATGGCCGCTTGCACATACATAATTTTGTATCTATTGTTGACAATATTGCGCCAAAATTCTGCAAGATAAGTTTGAAATATAAATATATCAATAATATTGCGTGTGCGCGGCCGTTTGATGAATCTTGAAACGCAGCATAAGAAATATGCCTATTAAAATGGACATCAAATTTTAATACCTATAATATATCATATTGCTTAATATTCAGTGAATTATGGACAAACTATTACAGTATGCTATCTTACATAATCAGATAACGAGACTTAAATTCTATATCAATACTTTATGCTAATAATTATGTGAAATTAAAAGTCGGTATATAGAAAGAGTATTAATTATTGGATTACTACCTATATTTCGAGAATCTATTGAATTTGATAATCCTTTTTTAATGTTTTGATTTGACTTAAAGCCTTAATGTTAGGTACTTTAGTTGATAATTATTGATAAATGGGACATTCCACGTGTTGCGGACAGATAAAAAAATGTTCATGTTTCCGATTTTACATTTTTATGTTAAAATATACAGGGTGACATTTCAGTTGTGATCACTTACAATATCTCATCGCGTTTATGATAGCTGCAAACAATGTTCTAAGAATTAGTCGAAAATATCATGTAGATTATATAATATATAAAAAATCATCTATTATTATAGCATTATTATTATGTATTTTAATGAAAACGTTGTGTGTGTCGTTTATTTTCAATTGTTGAATTTGATTATTGGAAATCAGATAAAAAATATGTCATAATTTATCACAGCAATATACTGATCTTTATGTTATATCTTTTTCCTGTATATAAGACTCGATTATGTTTGATCCCATCAAGTGTGACATGTTGTTTGCTATCGTGGTTGCAACACCCTGTATTATAGATGATGCTCTAAACCCCTTCGATTGAGGGGAGACTAGTATCCCAGCAGTGGGATGAATAAGGGTTGACGATGACTTTTTAACTTCTAAGCCTTTAGGTACCGGTGAGTAAAAATATAATTACGAAAGTGTGTCAACGCCTTTAAGTAGCACGTTTCATTGTAGCGTAGAAAACCATATTATGTCTGCAATTACATATTATTATGTTAAGTAAATAAGATCTGATTTATACTTTCCAAAGATGAATCTCAAATTAATTTATTTATTATAAATTCCAGTAACATAGGACAATTTTTGTGAGTATAATGTATTTTTATAATTATTATTTTGTATATAGGTAGACATTTATAACATTCCCAGAATGTAGGTACATTAGATCGCTTTAATATTCAGTAGTTGTTAGGAAGCTAGGCTAATGAGATCATTGTGTACTTGGTGTACGGCAGTCGTATGGAAAAATAATGGGCAATATATAAAGTGATAACAAAATATCTTAAGATATATCTACATAATTCATTTTTGAAGTAAAATTTCTTTACGCAAGATTGGGGAGTAAGCTGGTGAATGCGAGACGAGAGCGTTACGGAAACGGCGAATGGAAATTGGAGGTAGAAAGCTCACTCGTTTTTTTTTGTTATTAAATTACTCGTTTATTAATTTGTAAATGTTTGTTGTAAGTGTATTTCACCCATAGTGTATTTCACAATAATAAGTCTTTATAACACTATAATACTCGTTTATATTATTATGTTTCAATAAAATGTCTGTTTATTTATACACTGCCCATATTTTATTTTGGATGAAATTAATGTGAGAATGGTAGTTGGTTCGGTAATATCAGTGTTGTGTATTGCTTAAAAAGTATTATATTATATATTATATGAGTTGTTTAAATGGACATTTCCTTTTTTTATACTACGTCGGGTGGCAGACAAGCATACGGCCCGCCTGATGTGAGGGTGTTACCGTTGCCATATTAATACTCACAACATGAAGTAGCGCTTGCGCGCCGCCACTTCTCTCTTTTCGCCACTCTCATTAGTAAATCAGCTTACTTACACATGGTGCACCCTGCACCATGTGTAAGTGAGGTTGGCTTTGGCTTAAGGATGGTGGACATTTGAAAGAAGGAACATTACGAGTTTAGTTTTGTATTTATTTTTGCATCTCGTATATAAATTGGCTACTAGCCTAATAGTTTCTGTTTGAATCTATCTGAATTAGCTCATAGAAAAGTCATGCTAGTGTGTCATGTAAAAATGTTTTTAATATCAACTACTGAATAAATGTATTAGAAAATAATAGATATTTGTCGAACACGACGTGGAGAATTGTGTTAGATATAAGTCCTTCATAAAGTTATAAAACTTAGTGAAGTGAGCGAATATTTTTTAAGAATATGTTACCATGTAAGTATTATGCATAAAATTGTTATATCGAAAGAATGCATATTTAACATAATATATTGTATCCTGTAATCTTCTAGAATTTCTACTGACGACATTCCTTAAAAATTCTTGCTATATAATGGCTAATGCATTAGAGTGGTTTTATCATTGTAGAGGATTCGCTGGTGAAGCTGATGAGCTTTAAATTCGCTCGTTCAGACGGCGAGAAGTTACATCAAAAGAATGTATTCAGACACTCAGGGGAGAGTTACTAAAGAATAGGGAGTGCACAAAAGATCCAAGAGGGTCGACGTGCCACCGGTGCTGCAGCGCTGGACCCATTTCAAGATAAGATAAAAAAGATACATAATAAGAATCATATTTTTTGATGTAACTTCTTTTGTTTGATTTCTTTTGTTTGATTGTTTGACCAAATGAGTTTGTCATGTGATAAATTCCTTGTGAAGCCTGATCAGAAATTTAAAATACTCCCTAATATTGCGAAAAGTAAGGAGGAATTAATTTCTTCTTACAGGGTGAAGGCGATCACTCAATTATGTCTAAACTATACAAGATATTGAAAAAGTGATTCTAAAAGTGCTTAATGAGCTCTATCAAATATTTCCTACTAATATTATAAATGTGAATGTGAGTTTGCAAGCTGAAGTGGCAATGGGCCGGTCACATCTGCCGACTAAGTGATGGCATATGGGGGAGGAAGGTATTAAAGTAGAGGCCGCGCGTAGGACGACGTAGCGTTGGACGCCCTCCTTCTAGATGGTCCGATGACATTAAGAAAGCGGCTGGATGCGGAGTGTTTGAGTGTAGTATTTGGTGGAAAGCATTGGGGAAGGCTTATCCATCAGTGGGTAGATATAGGCAGATGATGATGATGAATGTGAGTTTATTTGTTACATTTTCACGCCGAAACAACTCAACCGATCATCAGGAGACTTTGTACACATTTTCTCAAAGGTATTAGAAAGGACATAGAATATTTTTTATTAAATAAAAACGTAAACGCTGTAGAAGCCGCGGATGGAAGTAAGTAGTATATAAAATAAAGTAGATCTATCTAAAATTTCAATGTTTCCATCTACTATTATTTAGTATGACGACGTAACACTCATAGCGTCTGTCTATAATTAAAATTACATGTGTATCTCCTATCTATTTCCATTACTGATACAGGTACAATACATATCCGGTTATTAACGAGTGCATATCTATATCATTTAAGTATATATCTACCTAATTCATAAAATATCTATGAGGGGTATGACGTCATACTGTTTGGTAGTGGAAATTAATTAAATTTGTTTTATTAATTACCAATTGCACAATTTGATAGAGCTCGTGAGTCAGGACCGTGAGTCGGCCGTTGAATATCGTATATAGTTTAGAAAGCGTTTCTTACCTTTTGCGATCCGCGGACCCCTAGAAAATCAAACAATTTCAAGGCCCCCTTATAAAAACACAGGAATAAATTTAAAACAATTTGTTTTAGTACTGAAAAGGAATTACATTTTCATCAATATAAAAATTAAAAATACTGTATTTTTTTATACTACGTTGGGTGACAGACAAGCATACAGCTGGTCTGATGTGAAGCGGTTACCGTAGCATATTAACGCTCGCAACAAAATATCGCTCGCGCGCCGCCACCCCCGCTGCCAACGCAGCATCTCCTTCCTTTCTGGTGGCCTCGCTCACTCTCAAAACACAACAACCCTCAAGGGAATTGTTAGTTGGCTGCGGTATTCTGCGAGGTGGGGGTACATTCCCCAGTCGAGTAGATTACAATTACGCCCCTACCTCTGTTTTCGCCTTTTTTTTTTATTAATGTGAAGGTTGGTGCTGCTTTTTTGCAAGTCTTGCTGGCATTATTTATAAATTCAAATGTTCATAGGTAAGACTGCGGTTCCCCACACACATACTTGCGGACCTCCAGGGGTCCGCCGACCACAGGTTAAGAAACACTGGTTTAGAAATAATCGAGTGAGATCACTTTTGTTTCCATCCTGAATTTTCGGCATATTATAGGTGAAACGAGATGTCAGCTGTACTGTAATGTAACTGTAATAAATCTTTCTAAATACTTAGACTCGGGCTTAATTACTGTTGCATATGCCGATCTGTTTAAATCGTTTTTGTAAGCAAATTGTAAGTCACAAAATAAAGACACGATTGCTACTAATAATATCTACTAGCCGTGACTCGGATTTACAATTACGCCCATACGGCTCACATAGTTCCTCCTTTATGCAGAAGGTGGGAGCTGCTCACTTTCCGCTCCTCTGGGTTTATGATTTATGTTAATAGTATGGTCACACAAATCTTGTGAAGTCAGGCTTGGATTTATGTTGTTACTTTGGCCCAGCACAGTGGTTCCCAATTAGTTTTTTACTATGTACCATTTCTAGAAAGCGCTCAAAAGTACCCCTTATTCCATTGTTGTCTACATATTTGTATTTAATAACGAATTATTTCAATTAAGCGATCGCCGTGCGTATTCCTTGAAGGTACTCGTAGCCCCAGGCGTACTCGTACCACTAATTATGGAACACTAACTTAGCCTCCTGAAGTTTTTAAGAAAATCTGTTGCCCAGCCTGAGGTAAGCAGACTTGGCCAAAATAGTTAAGGGTAAACTCGGGTTTGGCCGATAACATTTTACATTTTCAATGGCATTCCTAGGAAGAGTTTTTATTTTTCTGGTCAGGTGTTACTTATACCAAAGTTAAACATTATCACTGTCATGTGTCTATATATTCATTGGCGATAGTAAAGACATCTAAACATTGTATATTATAGGTATATTCACTACTTGCATACTTCCAATCTATTAGCGTATTGTGCAGTATAACCACAAATAATATTGACAAGTCTTCTCCGCTTAATTTGGAAACGTATTGCATCATTTGTAAACGTACGAACACTGTTCGTACGAATTGAGTGCTCACACTGGAATCGTTTTTCTCCGTCAAATATCCCGGTGATACTGCCTTCGTTAAGTCATCTTGGTGTGATCTGTATCTTTAAGGTAAACCGGAGATGGCGATCATTTATTACGAAGTACTGTACTTTCGAATGTTGGATGTTTACGTGCGTATACGTACGACTAACTGATGCAGCGTGAGCGCTCCCATAGTACTTGGAAGATCGTGATTGTTAGTGAGTGGGTATTCGTACGTTGTAAGAAATTGTTATCTCAGAAAGTAAGAAGTCTAGACGGGTACTATGGACTCTCAATCTGATTTTATTCCTCATTTTTCCTGTCAGTTTATGAGGAAATTTTAAGTTGGTGAGTACTAATTTTCCCGTGTCTAAAAATGGCGAACTGTTCTATTTACACTAATATTATATAGAGCGGTAATTAGTACTTTTGTATTTTTATTCGTATTAGATGTATCTACTTACCTACTCTAAAACTATAAAAAAAAAATCTTTTGCCTAAGTTACATGATCAGCAGCATAAGAGGAGCTCGATGACTATATAGAAATTTTATTTTGTAATATAGTCGAGCGCGTCGTTACTATCTTCTATCTTTCTGAGATTGAGTCGTGTTAATTTGTTACTGAGATAACATCACAGAAACATCACATAAAGGTCCATTAGGATCCACAGTTTGTGCTAATACTGTACAGTAATTAAAGTTATTTAATTTGTATAATTACATACACTAATCAATATTGTCATCTCTATCATTACGAAGCATTAAAACAACGAAGTGAAGTTATTTGTTTTATTTGCAAGATTTCTCGCTCTCGTCGTTTTATAAAATTAAATTACGTTCATACATCCTTATGTTTTTAACCAAATGAGGTCATATCATGCAAGAATGCATTGCTTCCGGCGGGGTTGTCTCTCGGTACCTGGGGATTAAAATAATAAAAAAATAATATCGGACACCTTGAGGGTTACTCGAACGAAGGGTTTTATGCGAAAGTTCAGAATTTTAAAAATACGTGAATGAGTCATCGCAAAAGAAAAACTAACTCAAAAGAACGCAAAAAAAGAGAATAATTCCGTGCTTTATGCGAAGCTTCGGATATTCATTTCCCTTTATTCCAACAGATTCGACTAATAGTTTGATGATCGGACTGTTTGGACGAAAATGTTCCAAACTGTTAGACTGCCCAGTCTAACAATTTGGACACCCATGTTTCGGACTAGGCTTCATGATCGATCCAAGTAACATCTTAAACCAAGATGTTTCTCAGAGATCATTTTGCATGTTTTTGTAAAAACATTCTATAATTACAAGTGTCGAGTATAAATTCTACTTGCTATACAATGTATTTCCCTTAGTCGCCTTGTACGACATCCACGGGAAGAGACTGAGTGATTCTATTCTAGTCTGCCGGAAACCACACAGCCATTTAACCCGGGAGGCTTGATCGACGTTTTACATTATAAAACATCGATCAGGGGCCTTACCACATGCTCTAAACGCAGGAATGGAACTATGATGGTTGCGTATTTATCAATGAATTTCATTCATAAATTCGCAACCATGATAGTTCCATTCCTGCGTTTAGAGATTGGGTAAGGCCCCTGGCCTCCTCAACCCGTCTGGCCAGCGTGGGGAGTGTAGGCCAAATCCTCCTTCTGTCTGGGACGGACGAGAGAGGCTCGTGCTCCTGTAGTGGGTACTAAAATGACCTGATGATGATGGTGATGATGAAACCTATGATTCTCAAAGTCACAGATCACCTAACAGTTTCAGCTTTGGCGGTAGGCCCCCTGTTCAACGATCTGGGGCCCTACCGCCGAAACTGATGCCGAATTCAATCGGATTTTTTATTAATTGGAAAATAGGTCTTACGTTTTCACTATTGACAAACATCTTCAGCTTAGTCGGTAGAGCGCCAGGGTTACTACCAGCTAAACTAAACATTTATAATACCATGTTTATTAATATAAATTTAAGAAAAAGTTTGATTTTCGCAATCAGAAAGTCCGATGGGAATCTGTTTCTGTTTTAAGCGGCATTCTTGTCGGTGGAGCTACGTTCCTTTTGATTAAATCGCAGTTGTTCTTGATATTCATTTAATTGACTAATTAGATTAATTTATAATCAGGTCAGGTACTTATTTTAACCTAATCACAGTCTGTATAATTATATAATCATAAGTTTTATCTACGATATTAATTAATTCAAGCATATCATATAGATTAAAGGATCATAATAATGAATATGTAGGTGTCATAATATATTTTTTCTATACAAACAGTAGGCAAATAAAATCGCAATTGTTTATAAAAAAAAAAAGCTTAAAACATCGTCGTCAAATGGCTATATAATTTATCTATCTGTTGATATAGATTATAGGATCATAATAATATGTAGGTATCATAATATATTTTTTCTATACAAACAATAGACATTAATAAAATCGCAATTCTTTATATAAAAAAAAAACAAAACATCTATGGTTGAGAATTTGTATCCACATGCAGGGGCGCCGACTCCGTGGGTGCTCGGGGGCTCGAGCACCCATGAGAAATAAACAGTGGGTGCCGAGCACTCCTGAGAGTAGACATCAAGAAACTGATCAGTTATGGCCTTTTTGGGATGGGCGTTTTATCATTACCCGACGATCGTTAGGCGCAATGGTTTAGAGCGCCGGTTGAGACGCAGTGGTCGCGAATTCGATTCCCGCACCAACACAAATGTTTGTTGATGAAACAGATATTTGTGTTGGGTCTGGGTGTTTGTGGTATCTTCGTTGTTACTGGTTTCCATAGGAGAACCTTAGTTTGGGACCAGGACAATGTAAGTGATGTTTTTTGTTTTTTATACTACGTCGGGTGGCAGACAAGCATACGGCCCGCCTGATGTGAAGCGGTTACCATAATGTTTAATAATTATGTTAAATATGTTGTCTCAATTTATTATTTTCGAGTTATCAAATGCGTATGAGCACCCATGAGGTTTTTTAAAAGCCGGCGCCCCTGTCCACATGATTTTTTTTAAATAGTGTTGCAGCTAGATTACACCATTTTGAGACACATTGATCTAACCAATCTAACCAAACTTACTGCATAAGCTGAAACCGATGTCCACCGAACTTTTTGATTGCAAAAAATAAAATGTGTTTAGCTAGAGCCTTCCCTAATGCCTTCCACCACATGCGATCCTCCGCTTTCCGCATCCAACTGCTTCCGGTAGTTCCCTTGATCGATTCACTTGATCGGTCCATCTAGAGGGCGACGCTGCGTCGCCCCATACGAGGTCTCCACTCTAGGACGTTCCTCCCCCGTCTGCCATCGCTGACTCGGCAGATGTGGCCGGCGTACTGCCACTTCATCCTGCTGATTCTGAGAGCTATGTCGACAACTTTGGTTTTCCGTCGAATTTCTTCGTTGCGGATCGGTCCCTTAGAGAAATGCCGAGCATAGCTCTCACCATCGCTCGCTGCGCGACTTTCATTATGGACCAGACCAACGGTCTGACTATAAGTTTCTGCATCGTAGGTCATGGTGGGGAGGATGTACTGGTTTGCCACTCTACCAACTGAGCTAAAAATGTTTGTCAGTATGTACCGAAAACGTATAGCTTAATTAAATAATCAAAATAATCGGCTACAGCTTAGGCGGTAGGACCACTATTTGAAATAACCAACCTTACTTCAAATAGTGGTCCTAGTGGACTTACATACAGACTTACCATGAGTACATAAAGAGTAGGCAGTGCAGCTAGAGGTGTGTCTGAGTTGAACACTATACAACATGAGGCTTCATTCTTTACAGCAAATACATCTCACAGAATTAGATTTCCAATAATAATAGTTCCTTGAATTTCTAGAAGATCTCAGCTGCAAAGATTTTTAATATTGTATTGATGACTTTAAGATGTTGTTAACTCCACGCGTATATATATATAGCGGCCGCCCGCGACTTCGTACGCGTGGAGTTAGTTATTTGCAAATATTTTTTAATTACATTCGAAAAAGCTAAATACATAATGAAAGGAAAAAAATAAAAAAAGTTAAAAACAATCAATATCTAGACGAATTTTTAGTAAAACCTAAAGTACTTTTTATTGTTATAATAAAACATCCCTCCATAAAATAGTAAGTATGTAGTATATATTTTCAATATTTTTTATACTTAAATATCATTTAAAATCCTTCTGCCATAATTACTTTAACTTCAATAACATTGGATTTTCATACAAACTTCCAACCCCCGTTTTAACCCCAAAAAGGGGTTGATATACAAAGATACATTATTATTACACCTCCACACCGTCTATAGAGCATACATTTTAAATTTCAGGTCTCTTACTTCTAAAACGTAGAACTTTCATTCAAAGTCAAAGTCAAAATTCTTTATTCTGTGGGCCCTCGCGGGCACATAGACACGTCTTTTACAATTAGGGATATTTTTTTATCTACCAGCATTTCGGAATGACCATTGACGAGAAGAAATGCCGAAAGAAACTCTATCAATATAGGTCTTTTTTTTTAAATAGCCATACAATATTATCATAATACAATAAAAAGAAAAATGGTATTCGACCAAAATAAGAGAAAAAAAAAATTAAAGTAAAATAAAATAGTAAAAAAAATAAAAATATAAAAAATCGTAGTATAGAGTGTATATACATATTGTATAAAGTCTAAATATGTATATCCACAATACTACTTGTAAAGATAAGACGCCTGTGCTTCACATCCTGTGCCGAGAATTTGCCATACATTTTTATCATTAAGGTAATCGTCGGTCCTTTAGTAAGCCTTTTTACATAAGGTGGTCTTAATAAGTTGAATATATTAATTAATTAAGCTGAAGCTATTCAAACTTCCAACCCCCGTTTTAACCCCAAAAAGGGGTTGATTTCCAAAGATACATTATTAGTACACCTCCACACCATCTATAGAGCATGCATTTTAAATTTCAAGTCTTAAAAACTTTAAAAACATAGAACTTTCATACAAACTTCCAACCCCCTTTTAACCCCAAAAAGGGGTTGATTTCCAAAGATACATTATTAGTACACCTCCACACCATCTATAGAGCATACATTTTAAATTTCAAGTCTCTTGCTTCAAAAACATAGAATTTTCATACAAACTTCCAACCCCCATTCTATCCCCTTAGGGGTGGAGTATCGTAAAATCCGTTCTTAGCGGATGTCTATACCCTTTATGGAACCTACCTGCCAAATTTCAAGTTTGTAGGTGTTATAGTTTCTGAGATTTCGTGATGAGTGAGTCAGTGATTTTCTCTTTTATATATTAGGTTGGGGAAAAAGTCTTTTCGTATTTTATACGAAAATTAAAAACATTTTTTAATAATGTTTATTTACATTTAACTAAAGTATGTAGGTGCCATTACGTTCGATAACCTTTTGCCATCTTGTAGGTAGAGACATGATCCCATTACTATATAAATTTTGGGACTTCTGTTCAAAAAACCGCGCCAAGTGGTTTTGGCAGTCTTCTCGTGATGTTAACCTGACATTGCCTAAAGAATTCTTAAGAGACCGAAACAGGTGGAAATCAGAAGGTGCAAGGTCAGGACTATACGGCGGATGCATTAACACCTCCCAGTCAAACTCTCTTAATTCTTGCTGAGTGGCTAAAGAAGTGTGAGGTCTAGCGTTATCATGATGAAAAATCACACCCCTTCTATTAATTAATTCCGGCCGCTTTCTCTCAACTTTTTGCTTTAATCTCATCAGTTGTTCACAGTAGAGTTCAGAATCGATAGTCCTGCCAGGCGGTAACAGCTCATAATGAATATCTTCCCTTCCAATCCCACCACACACACAGCATCACCTTGTTGCGGGTTAACCCGGGTTTCGCCAGAGTCTGTGAAGCCTGGCCGGCCTTTGACCACGACCTTTTTATGCGCCAAAACAGTTTTGTGGTCAATTTCTAGTTCTTCAGCTACGTCGTAACTACTGATATGCCGATTTTGCTCCACTTTTTCAGAAATGGCATCCATTTTATCCGTAACAGGGCGACCAGAGCGACGTGCATCTTTGACATCAAAATTTCCGGATTGAAAACGCTTAAACCAAATTTGTGCTACTCTCACAGACACTGCACTAGGTCCATAAACGTCACAAATTTTTTTCGCAGCTTGCGTTGAATTTTTACCTTTTTTGTAGTAAAATTTTAAAATGTATCGAATTTCTTCATTAGATTCACTCATCTTGACAGTAAAAAAAACAAATGAAAATCACACATTTACCTAATTTGAATTTGGAATTATCTTTTTTTAAAATTTAATTTTTTTAAAGATATCAAAACCTGCTAGATACAAATGGTATAACCAAAGAGATTTTATTACAAGTTCATACATACTATAATGCGAAAAGACTTTTTCCCCTACCTATTATATAGAAGATTTAGATATATATATATATATATATGATATAAGGTTGGCTAATTACATAACAACTTAAGATAGAAGGTCCCGAATAAATTAACCGACTTGGTATTAGGTACATGGATCCCACAACTTTTTACTGTAGAAGAACTGAGTTGCGAGACTTAAAATGCGAGAATTAAAATGGCCGCTTGCACATACATAATTTTGTATGTATTGTTGACAATATTGCGCCAAAATTCTGCAAGATAAGTTTGAAATATAAATATATCAATAATATTGCGTGTGCGGCCGTTTGATGGATCTTGAAACGGAGCATAAGAAATATGTCTATTAAAATGGACATCAAATTTTAATACAATATATCATATTGCTTACTATTCAGTGAATAGGCTAGACGACAATTTTTTCTTTCGGTTTGCTAAGTAAGGACGTCACAATAATATAACTATAGGTGAAAGAATTACTTCGATAGCATAAAAACTTCTCGAGATATGATAACTTGAAAATCACAATTTTGGACTTTCCCGAAAACGCTCCATACAAAAGGCTACATAATTATGACGTCACACTTATGTATTTTGTATACGTTAAAACAGAAATTTGTACGACAGCTATGTGAAATACTGCGTTTATGTAGCTAGTGCCATAATAAAAGTTATAGTATTTTTGATTGTTTTTCCAAAATTAATAATTTTTTTTTATAATTTCATTCTTTTAAATTGGACTTTCCTACTACACTTTGATCGATCATAGAACAAGTCGGACATAAGTTATCAAAATTTCAAAATCACAGATCGTTCTAGTTTTGTATATTTTACGACACTGATAAGTACATTTTATAATTTTTTATCATTGTCGTCTCGCCTATTATGGACAAAATATTACAGTATGCTATCACATAATCCGATAACAAGACTTAAATTCTATAACAATACTTTATGCTAATAATTATGTGAAATTAAAAGTCGGTATGTAGAAAGAGTATTAATTATTGGATTACTACTTATATTTCGAGTATCTATTGAATTTGATAATCCTTTTTTAATGTTTTGATTTGACTTAAAGCCATTAAGGCTTTAAGTCAAGTTAGGTACTGTAGTTGATAATTATTGATAAATGGGACATTCCACGTGATGCGGACAGATAAAAAATGTTCATGTTTCCGATTTTACATTTTTATATTAAAATATCCTGTATATTTTAATATAAAAATGTAAAATGACATTTCAGTTGTGATCACTCACAATATCTCATCGCGTTTATGATAGCTGCAAACAATGTTCTAAGAATTTGTCGAAAATGTCATGTAGATTATATAATATATAAAAAATCATCTGTTATTATGGCATTATTATTATGTATTTTAATGAAAACGTTGTGTGTCGTTTATTTTCAATTGTTGAATTTGATTATTGGAAATCAGATAAAAAATATGTCATAATTTATCACAGCACTATACTGATCTTTATGTTATATCTTTTTCCTGTATATAAGACACGATTATGTTTGATACCATCAAGTGTGACATGTTGTTTGTTATCGTGGTTGCAACCAGGGGCTTTTAGAAAACCTCATGGGTGCTCATGCTCATTTGATGACTCGAAAAAGTGTGAAACCCACAAACACCCCAGATCCAACACAAATATCTGTTTCTTCAACAAACATTTGTGTTGGTGCGGGAATCGAACCCGCGACCCTTGCGTCTCAACCGGCGCTCTAAACCACTGCGCTAAACGGGTTGTCGAGTAATGAAAAACGCCCATCCCTAAGAGGCGATTACTGATCTGTTTCTTGATGTCTATTCTCAGGGGTGCTCGGCACCCACCGTTTATTTTCCGTGGGTGCTCGAGCCCCCGAGCACCCACGGAGTCGGCGCCCCTGGTTGCAACACCCTGTATTATAGATGATGCTCTAAACCCCTTCGATTGAGGGGAGACTAGTATCCCAGCAGTGGGATGAATAAGGGTTGACGATGACTTTTTAACTTCTAAGCCTTTATGTACCGGTGAGTGAAAATATAATTACGAAAGTGTGTCAACGCCTATAGTAGCACGTTTCATTGTAGCGTAGTAAACCATATGTCTGCAATTACATATTATTATGTTAAGTAAATGAGATCTGATTTATACTTTCCAAAGATGAATCTCAAATTAATTAATTTATTATAAATTCCAGTAACATAGGACAATTTTTGTGAGTATAATGTATTTTTATAATTATTATTTTGTATATAGGTAGACATTTATAACATTCCCAGAATGTAGGTACATTAGATCGCTTTAATATTCAGTAGTTGTTAGGAAGCTAGGCTAATGAGATCATTGTGTACTTGATGTACGGCTGTCGTATGGAAAAATAATGGGCAATATATAAAGTGATAACAAAATATCTTAAGATATATTTACATAATTCAATTTGGAGGAAAATTTCTTTACGCAAGATTGGGAGGTAAGCTGGTGAATGCGAGACGAGAGCGTTACGGAAACGGCGAATGGAAATTGAGAGGGAGATATAGTTAGTAGAGCTAAGGAAGTTTTACTTCAGTCTAGTGTGGTCTACAGCTTACTCGTTTTTTTTTGTTATTAAATTACTCATTTATTAACTTGTAAATGTACCCACAGTGTTTTTCACAATAATAAGTCTTTATAATACTCGTTTATATTATTATGTTTCAATAAAATGTCTGTTTATTTATACACTGCCCATATTTTATTTTGGTTGAAATTAATGTGAGAATGGTAGTTGGTTCGGTAATATCATTGTTGTGTATTGCTTAAAACGTATTATATTATATGAGTTGTTTAAATGGTATTTTTTTTTATTTTTTTTTTATACTACGTCGGGTGGCAGACAAGCATACGGCCCGCCTGATGTGAAGCGGTTACCGTAGCCATATTAACGCTTGCAACATAAAATATTGCTCGCGCGCCGCCACCCCCGCTGCCAACGCAGCATCTCCTTCCTTTCTTTCTGGTGACCTCACTCACTCGCAGGAACACAGCAACCCTCAAGGGAATTGCTATTTGGCTGTGGTATTCTGTGAGGTGGAGGTACATTCCCCAGTCGGGTAGCTTTCAGTTACGCTCCCTACCTCTCTTTTCGCCAGAGCTTCGTTTGTCAGTCAGCAGGGTGCACCACGTGCAGGTGAAGTTGGCTTTGGTTCAGAGATCTTGATGAACCACTTACACCCCAAACATTTCCTTTTTTTATACTACGTCGGGTGGCAGACAAGCATACGGCCCGCCTGATGTGAGGGTGTTACCGTTGCCATATTAATACTCACAACATGAAATAGCGCTTGCGCGCTGCCACTTCTCTCTTTTCGCCAGTCTTGTTAGTAAATCAGCAGGGTGCACCATGTGTAAGTGAGGTTGGCTTTGGCTCAAGGATGGTGGACATTTGAAAGAAGGAACATTACGAGTTTAGTTTTTGTATTTATTTTTGCATCTCGTATATAAATTGGCTAATAGCCTAATAGTTTCTGTTTGAATCTATCTGAATTAGCTTATAGAAAAGTCATGCAAGTGTGTCATGTAATAGTAGTTTATGAAACTGTTGCATAATAAGGGTTATTAAAATACGAGTGTGAGTTTATAACATGAGCCGAAGGTGAATGTTATAATAGACCACACGAGTATTTTAATACCTAATTATGTGCAGTTTCATACACTACTTTATCTAATCTCATGAAATATATGATAATAATATTTTAAATACAACCATGAAGTTAAGTTAACAGCTATAATTCTTACATATAAATCAATTTGCAGATCGAGCATGCGTAGTGCGCATGCGCGACGCGCCGCGCGGCGCCGCGTTCACAGATTATGTAGAAAAATTTTGCATAGTTGCAATGTATTTGCATTGCAACCTGTTTAAAATACCTGTATCCAGGGCTGAAGCTGTATCGAAATGGTAAAAAGTTATTTTACAATACAGTTGTCCCTAAAAGAGCTGTATCGAAAAATATTTTTTTAAATTTATTTTGATAGCTTGTGTGTAAAGACTGTCATTAAGATACTGTGTTTAGTTTTTAATGTGTAAATTTCAGTATGAGATTAGATAAAAATGTTTATACACACATGTTTATACTGCACATAATTAGGTATTAAAATACTCGTGTGGTCTATTATAACACTCGCCTTCGGCTCATGTTATAAACTCACACTCGTATTTTAATAACCCTTATTATGCAACAGTTTCATAAACTACTATTATCTAATCTCATACTGAAATTTACACAATAAAGAACTAAACACAGTATCTTAATGACAGCCTTTACGCACAAGCTATCAAAATAAATTTAAAAAGTTATTTTTCGATACAGCTCTTTTAGGGACAACTGTATCGTAAAATAACTTTTTTACCATTTCGATACAGCTTCAGCCCTGGATACAGGTATTTTTTTGAAGCCTGATCAGAAAATTAAAATACTCCCTAATATTGCGAAAAGTAAGGAGGAATTAATTTCTTCTTACAGGGTGAAGGCGATCACTCAATTATGTCTAAACTATACAAGATATTGAAAAACTGATTCTAAAAGTGCTAAATGAGCTCTATCAAATATTTCCTACTAATATTATAAATGTGAATGCGAGTGACTGAAGTGGCAATGGGCCGGTCACATCTGCCGACTAAGTGATGGCGGATGGGGGAGGAAGGTATTAGAGTGGAGGCCGCCCGTAGGACGACGCAGCGTTGCACGCCCTCCTAGATGGTCCGATGACATTAAGAAAGCGGCTGGATGCGGAGTGTTTGAGTGTGGAGCGTATAGTATTAGGTGGAAAGCATTGGGGAAGGCTTATCCATCAGAGGGTAGATATAGGTTGATGATGACGATGAATGTGAGTTTGTTTGTTACGTTTTCACGCCGAAACAACTCAACCGATCATCACGAGACTTTGTACACATATTCTCAAAGTTTTTAGAAAGGACATAAGATATTTTTTTATTAAATAAAAAAGTAAACGCTGCAGAAGCCGCCGCTGGAAGTAAGTAGTATATAAAATAAAGAATATCTATCTAAAATTTCAATGTTTCCATCTACTATTATTTAGTATGACGACGTAACACTCATAGTCTATAATTAAAATTACATGTGTATCTCCTATCTATTTCCATTACTGATACAGGTACAATACATATCTGGTTATTAACGAGTGCATATCTATATCATTTAAGTATATATCTACCTAATTCGTAAAATATCTATGAGGGTTATGACTTCATACTGTTGGTTTTAAGTAAATTTGTTTTATTAATTACCAATTTGATAGAGCTCGTGAGTCAGGACCTTGAGTCGGCCGTTGAATATCGTATATAGTTTAGAAAGCGTTTCTTACCTTTTCCGATCCGCGGACCCCTAGAAAATCAAACAATTTCAAGGCCCCCTTATAAAAACACAGGAATAAATTTAAAACAATTTGTTTTAATACTGAAAAGGAATTACATTTTTATAAAAATTTAAAATACTGTATTTTTTTTTATACTACGTCGGGTGGCAGACAAGCATACAGCCCGCCTGATGTGAAGCGGTTACCGTAGCATACTAACGCTCGCAACAAAATTTCGCTCGCGCGCCGCCGCCCCCGCTGCCAATGAAGCATCTCCTTCCTTTCTGGTGACCTCTCACTCGCAAAACACAACAACCCTCAAGGGAGTTGTTAGTTGGCGGCGGTATTCTGTGAGGTGGAGGTACATTCCCCAGTCGGGTAGATTACAATTGCGCTCCCTACCTCTCTTTTCGCCTTTTTTTATTAATGTGAAGGTTGGTGCTGCTTTTTTGCAAGTCTTGCTAGCATTATTTATAAATTCAAATGTTCATAGATAAGACTGCGGTTCCCCACACATACTTGCGGACCTCCAGGGGACCGCCGACCACAGGTTAAGAAACACTGGTTTAGAAATAATCGAGTGAGATCACTTTTGTTTCCATCCTGAATTTTCGGCATATTATAAGTGAAATGAAATGTCTGCTGTACTGTAATGTAACTGTAATAAATCTTTTTAAATACTTAGACTTTGGCTTAATTACTGTTGCATATGCCAATCGGTTTAAATCGTTTTTGTAAGCAAATTGTAAGTGACAAAATAAAGACATGATTGCTACTAATAATATCTACTAGCCGTGACTCGCATTTACAATTACGCCCATACGGCTCACATGGTTCCTCCTTTATGCAGAAGGTGGGAGCTGCTCACTTTCCGCTCCTCCGGTTTATGATTTATGTTAATAGTATGGTCACACAAATCTTTGTGAAGTCAGGCTTGGATTTATGTTGTTACTTTGGCCCAGCACAGCGGTTCCCAATTAGTTTTTACTATGTACCATTTCTAGAAAGCGCTCAAAAGTACCCCTTATTGCATTGTTGTCTACATATTTGAAATGAAATGAAATGAAATGAAAATGAAAATTGAAATGAAATGAAATGAAAATGAAAATTGAAATGAAATGAAATGAAAATGAAAATTGAAATGAAATGAAATGAAATGAAAATTTGTATTTAATAACGAATTATTTTAATTAAGCGATCGCCGTGCGTATTCCTTGATGGTACTCGTAGCCCCAGGCGTAGTCGTACCACTAATTATGGAACACTAACTTATACTCCTGAAGTTTTTAAGAAAAACTGTTGCCCTGCCTGAGGTAAACAGGCTTGGCCAGAATAGTTAAGGGTAAAATCGGGTTTGGCCGAATTTAAATTTTCAATGGCATTCCTAGGAAAAGTTTTTATTTTTCTGGTCAGGTGTTACTTATACCAAAGTTAAACATTGTCACTGTCATGTGTCTATATATTCATTGGCGATAGTAAAGACATCTAAACATTGTATATTATAGGTATATTCACTACTTGCATACTTCCAATCTATTAGCGTATTGTGCAGTATAACCACAAATAATATTGACAAGTCTTCTCCGCTCAATTTGAAAACGTATTGCATCGTTTGTTTTTTCGTCAATTCGTACGAACACTGTTCGTACGAATTGAGTGCTCACACTGGAATCGTTCTTCTCCGTCAAATAGGCAGTATCCCGGTGATACTGCCTTCGTTAAGTCATCTTGGTGTGATCTGTATCTTTAAGGTAAACCGGAGATGGCGATAATTTCCTACGAAGTACTGTACTTTCGAACGTTGGATGTTTACGTGCGTATACGTACGACTAACAGATGCAGCGTGAGCGCTCCCATAGTACTTGGAAGATCGTGATTGTTAGTGGGTATTCGTACTTTGAAAGAAATTGTTATCTCAGAAAGTAAGAAGTCTAGACGGGTACTATTCAATTCATTTATTCCAATAACAATACAATATTGTGTGGGAAAACATTAGGCAAATTGTCATTATTAAGATTCAGTTATATAAATAAAATAATATGATGTCACTAACTAATAAGTAATAACAAATTTTTTGTAGTCAATAATAAATTACATTGCAATCACCATCATTAATAATTATACATCAATAATTAACAAAAAAATATAAAAAGAAAAATGAATTAGAAAAATGTCTATTTTGAGCAGTTGATAAACTCATCAATTGAATAAAAACAATTATCAATTAAATATTTTTTAAGTTTTTTCTTAAATATATGGAAATCATTTATAGTTTTAAAATATGTCGGCAATTTGTTATATAATTTCACCGCTTGAAATCTGGGACAGTGTTCCACTATTGTCAATTTCGGAAATATGGAATGTTGAATATCTTTCCGCCGAGTTGCCTGTCGTATTAATCTTTCATTTATTGTTTCATATCTTTCTGGATGTTTCATTAGGTCAGTGAGAAGAACCAGAATGTAAAGACATGGTACAGTAAGAAATTTCAGACATTTAAAATGCTCTCTGCATGATTCTCTTTGTGTTATACGTGATATTGTTCTTATAGCTCTTTTTTGTATGATAAATGCTTTTTTGATATTATATTCGAAACTATTTCCCCAAAATTTTATACTATACCTCAAATGTGATTCTACCAGAGCATAATATATCATTTTTAGTTGTTTTATATTTAGTTCCTCTCTTAAGCTTCTTAAAACATAGCAAGCCGAGCTGATTTTACTCTCTATGTAGCTTATTTCTTTTCTCCAATTTAAGTCGGTGTCTAAGTGTACACCTAAAAATTTTACATCATTTACCAGTGCTATTTTATTTCCATCCAACATAATGTTTAAATTATCTTTTTTTCGCGCGGTTGTTCTAAAAAGCAATGCGTTAGTTTTATTCGAATTTAGCTTAAGGTGATTAGCTTCAAACCACTGAGAAAATGCTTCGAGCGCTCGATTTACCTTATCGGAAAGCTGAAATATATTATTGTCTGCTAACACTGCGTTTGTATCATCAGCAAAAACTACGAGTTTTATGTCAGGTATAGAGTTGCACATAAAATTAACCATGTCGTTGATAAATATAATAAATAAGATAGGGCCCAAAATCGAACCCTGTGGCACACCCCTATTTATTTTAACCAAATTAGATTTATATATTTTTACATGATCATCCTCTACATTGCTGACCTCAACATATTGATATCTATTTCTTAAGTAAGATTTAAACAGATAGAGTTCATTACCATTGATCCCATAGAATGACAGCTTTTTTAACAATATTTCGTGATCTATACTATCAAAAGCAGAAGATAAATCTAAAAATAATCCTGCAACTCTTGTTTTGTCATTTAGTTTTGTTACTATGTCGTCGACCAATGCATCTATGGCATCATTTGTTCCTACATTCTTTTGATATCCAAACTGTCTATGGTTGATTACATCATTAACACGCAAATGTCTCAAAAGTCTTGCTTTGATCAATTTTTCAAAAATTTTTGCTAAAATAGGTAACAAAGAAATTGGTCTATAATTTTTCGACTCATGCTTGGACCCTTTTTTGTAGCTCGGTCTTACTTTCGCTATTTTTAGTTGATCAGGAAAAAAACCCTCGTCGTGACAATCATTATAAAAGTTTGCAAGATGTTCAGCTAATACATCAATGTTATCTTTTATTACTGAGATTGTAATGTCATCGTATCCACATGAATTCTTTCCTTCCATATTTCTAACCACCTCAATTACTTCTTGAGGAGTAATGTAATCCCAGGTCATATTATTTAATACAGGTTGTTCATTATTCTTAAGATAATCAATTGCTGATTCAAAATTAGATAAATTAAGGGAAGGTCCAAGATCAAATTTTTTTGCAAATATGTCAACGATATCCTGAGTATTGTTAATAAATATGTCATTTTCTTTTAAACATATCTTTTCAGAGTACGTCATTCCAGTAGTTTTTCTTCTACGATTATTAACTGTATTCCAAATAGACTTAGCTGAATATTTTGCTTTCTGTAACTCGTTCTGAACAGCTATTCTTTTAGCATTTAAGATAACATTTCTATAAATTTTCATATATTTATTCTTATAGTTTACCAAACTTTGATCACTAGCCGCCCGATGTATAGGCATTAGAAAACGTTTCATTTTACTAGCTACCTTTACACCTTTAGTAACCCATTTAGTTGTTTGTATAGTGTTTTGTCTGAACTTAAATTTTTTCTTCTTGTAACTTTTATTAAAAGCCTCATTAAGTTGTTTTAAAAAGCTGTTTATTCCATATTTCGTCCAATCATGTTTAAGTAACTGTTCTCTAAAAACCTTATTGTTTTGATTATTAAATATTCTCTGTTCTTTAGTAATAGTCTTATTCGTATGGTTGCTCAATTTGACCAACGGAAGTGCAGTGTTACATAAAAGTACTATGGACTCTCAATCAGATTTTATTCCTCATTTTTCCTGTCAGTTTATATATGAGGAAATTTTAAGTAGGTGAGTACTAATTTTCACGTGTCTAAAAATGGCGAACTGCTATCTACACTAATATTATATAGAGCGGTAATTAGTACTTTTGTATTTTTATTCGTATTAGTTATATTTACTTACCTACTCTAAAACTACAAAAAAAAAAAATCTTTTGCCTAAGCAATGCAGCATAAGAGGAGCTCGATGACTATATAGAAATTTTATTTTGTAATATAGTCGAGCGCGTCGTTACTATCTTCTATCTTTCTGAGATTGAATCGTGTTAATTTGTTACTGAGATAACATCACAGAAACATCACATAAAGGTCCATTAGGATCCACAGTTTGTGCTAATACTGTACAGTAATTAAAGTTATTTAATTTGTATAATTACATAAACTTATCAATATTGTCATCTCTATCATTACGAAGCATTAAAACAACGAAGTAAAGTTATTTGTTTTATTTGCAAGATTTCTCGCTCTCGTCGTTTTATAAAATTAAATTACGTTCATACATCCTTATGTTTTTAACCAAATGAAGTCATATCACGCAAGAATGCATTGCTTCCGGCGGGGTTGTCTCGCGGTACCTGGGGATTAATAAAAATTTAATATGAGACACCTTGAGGGTTACTAGAACGTAGTTTTATGCGAAAGTTCAGAATTTTACAAATACATGAATGAGTCATCGCAAAAGGAAAACTTACTCAAAAGAACGCTAAAAAAGAGAATAATTCCGTGCTTTATGCGAAGCTTCGGATATTCATTTCCCTTTATACCAACAGGTTCTACTAATAGTCTGATGATCGGACTGTTTGGACGAAAATGTTCCAAACTGTTAGACTGCCCAGTCTAACAATTTGGACACCCATGTTTCGGACTAGTCTTCATGATCGATCCAAATAACATCTTAAACCAAGATTTTTCTCTGAGATCATTTTGCATGTTTTTGTAAAAACATTGTCTTACAAGTATCGAGTATATATTCTACTTGCTATACAATTAATTAATAATATCGTTTAATTAAACCTAGGATGTTGTGTGCCTTATTTCGGCACTGCCCATGTCTCAGATCTTGATTTTAACTAGACAAAAAATTAGTCGTTAATTTGTCAAAAAACCTTATAGCTCTTTAACGGGAGAGCGACAATTTTTTTCTTTTGGGCGACAAATTTCGACAAATTTTTTGTCCAGTTAAAATCAAGATCTGAGACATGGGCAGTGCCGAAATAAGGCACACTAGGATGTTTTATAATGTATTTTCCTTAGTCGCCTTGTACGACATCCACGGGAAGAGAGTGAGTGATTCTATTCTAGTCTGCCGGAAACCACCATAATGTTTTACATTATAAAACATCGATCAGGCCTCTCCAACCCGTCTGGCCAGCGTGGGGAGTGTAGGCCAAATCCTCCTGTCTGTGACGGACGAGAGAGGATGACCTGATGATGATGATGACGAAACCTACGATTCTCAAAGTCACAGATCACCTAACAGTTTCAGCTTTGGCGGTAGGCCCCCTGTTCTACGATGTGGGGCCCTACCGCCGAAGCTGATGCATTTTACTATCGGATTTTTTAATTCAAAAATAGGTCTTATGTTTTCACTATTGACAAACATCTTCAGCTTAGTCGGTAGAGCGCCAGGGTTACTACCAGCTAAACTAAACATTTATAATACCATGTGTATTATAAATTTAAGAAAAAGTTTGATTTTCGCAATCAGAAAGTCCGATGGGAATCTGTTTCTGTTTTAGGCGGCATTCTTGTCGGTGGAGCTACGTTCCTTTTGATTAAATCGCAGCTGTCAAGCAAAGTCTTGATATTCTTTTAATTGACTAATTAGATTAATTTATAATCAGGTACTTATTTCATTTTAACCTAATCACAGTTTGTATAATTATTTAATCAAAGTTTTATCTACGATATGAATTAATTCAAGCCGTCAAATGACTATATAATATAGCTATCTGTTGATATAGATTAAAGGATCATAATAATTAATATGTAGATATCATAATATTTTTTTCTATACAAACAATATGCAAATAAAATCGCTATTGATTATAAAAAAAGAAGCTTAAAACATCGTAGTAGTATCTAGTAAGGTTGAATTTGTATCCACATGATTTTTTTTTTAATAGTGCTGCAGCTAGATTCAGTACATTATTTTGAGACACATTGATCTAACCAATAGTGGGAGGGACTTACTGCATAAGCTGAAACCGAACTTTTTGATTGTAAAAATTAAATTTCACCTTTGGTTAGCGGTTAAATGTAAGCTAGAGCTCCACTCTACCATCATCATCATCATCAGCCTGTATCCATCCACTGCTGGACTGCCTGTATCCTTCCATAATGCCTTCCACCACATGCGATCCTCCGCTTACCGCATCCAACTGATTGCGGCAGTTCCCTTGAGATCATCGGTCCATCTAGAGGGCGACGCTTCGTCGCCCCATACGAGGTCTCCACTCTAGGACGTTCCTCCCCCGTCTGCCATCGCTGACTCGGCAGATGTGGCCGGCGTACTGCCACTTCATCCTGCTGATTCTGAGAGCTATGTCGACTACTTTGGTTCTCCGTCGAATTTCTTCGTTGCGGATTCGATCCCTGAGAGAATGCCGAGCATAGTTCTCCATCGCTCGCTGCGCGCCTTTCAATTTATGAACCAGACCAACGGTAAGGGTATAAGTTTCTGCACCGTAGGTCATGGTGGGGAGGATGTACTGGTTTGCCACTCTACCAACTGAGCTGAAAATGTTTGTCAGTATGTACCGAAAACTTATGGCTTAATTAAATAATCAAAATAATCGGCTACAGCTTAGGCGGTAGGACCACTATTTGAAATGACCAACCGCTAAAGGACAACACGTGAAATGATACGTGAATACGAAATCGCGGGAGGAAACTAGGCGTAGGAAGTCTTCCAGTTTTGATAGGTAAATTGATCTAAAATTTTGAGAACTGATGGTTCAATGCATCGAAAAATAAATGAATAAATTCTTACGCTATGGCCGGCGACGTTGATCCAGAAGAATCTGAAGTTCCCATACGACTTGTAATAGCCCTCCAAGCGGTCGTTCTCCCATATGGGCTGGCGCGCAGCGTTTCTGTAGCCTTCAGCACCATCCCATTTCAGTCTATTCACCCACAGTATTTGACCTTTAAATTAATTTCATGTTTGTGATAATTATCGTATTATGTAGTTATATATCTACGTACCTATGTTATCTATATGTTAGTATAATTAATATAGGTAAGAAGAACAACTTGGTAAGTAAGTATAGGTATCTAATTTCAAGAGTTATTACGATAAACATATAAAAAATGTTTTTGATTACAACGCGTAGGTACAGTATTTTTTTGCGTCATGTACTTGACAACAGTCTACACAGCCTATAATTGTAGGCTGTTTTTTTAACCATCAACATGTATAGGTCGCCTGATGATGCTTCACGTAGAGACGAACGGCAGCACCAGTTCCACGTTTCTTCTGTTCCAGATATTGGAGACTCGCCGAGACGATCGCAGCAGCTGGAGCAGAGACGACCAAAGCAGCAACGACAGTGGCATGCATCTATTAACGGTAGAGGGTGGGTGTCGGCCGACAATAGTTTACATGAACTAAATGGTGGCGGAAGCACGCAAAGAGACGAATCTAATGACATCTCATCTCATGTTGAACACAGACAAGCGGTTTACAGTGGAGCATGCCAATCACTATATTACATTACTCTTTCCATAAAATATACGAGTACATACCTACATTAACACGCTCGAAAAACATTACTGTCCCATCTTCGGCAATCGGGTAAGAATAAAAAAACGTTACTGAATCCTGTATAATAGTCGTCGGTCTGTCGGAAAAAGACCCATCATGCAGTCTACTAAAGTCCAACGACGGTTATTAAAATCGGATATATTCTATATCAGGGGTTCTCAACCTGTGGTCCGTGAACCACCAGTGGTCCGTGAACGGTAAAAATATGATCCGTGATACAAACTTATAAGGAAAGATATTGAAAACTACCTATTATACAAAATACTAACAATTCGAGTTATAGAATTAATGGATTTATATGACACTTAGGGACCCTACTCGCAACAAGAACCTTGTAGTGGTCCGCGAACAAAAAAAGGTTGGGAACCACTGTTCTATATGAACAGAAATATAAACAGACCAATCTAATGTCTGCCATATCCAATACAAGAAGTTGAAAACCATTTTGATTTGTAAAAAATAATGGATCCTTTTACTCGCAACGATAAATCATTATTTACCTACTAAAAATATCGACTGTCACATGACATGTATTTATTTCTTTTATAAATGCAAATAGAGCGATTTATTTTATTCCTTGTACTGTTGTATTTGTTTGTAAGCAATATTAGTAGTTTATTACTGTCTTTTTGTCTACTTGACTTTTGTTGACTTTACGACCATCGTTTAGTATTAACAACAGCTCTCTCCCCTTGACAACAAGTGCTTATAGGTCTCTGCTCCTCCTGACTAAGAATTACAAACCTATGGAATTTATAGACCTGAGCTCGTGAACTTACTGATTATTGGTCTTTCTGTATGGCTAAAATTCCTTATTAAGTCATGCTAAGAACATTAACCAGCGCCTGGTAGACATCAATCATCTGTAATTAGACCTTATATTTTTAAAGTGTATCTAAATAAAATAAAATAGAGCGCTATAAGCTTCAATTTCGACACAGTTTAAAAATAACGTCATTTCGCTGATCATATATACCTACCCAAAAGTACGAAGTGAATTACGAACAATTTTTTTTTTCTCTTAGTATAGATTAATAAGATTACTAGATCTACGCACTCTAATTCCTTCATAATATTCTTATTGAATTAAAAAGTTGTATGTTGTTGTATGTTTTTTAGCGTCATATGCAGGGGCGCCGGCTTTTAGAAAACCTCATGGGTGCTCATGCTCATATAATGACTCGAAAAAGTGGCGAAGTGTGAGACCCACAAACACCCAGATCCAACACAAATATCTGTTTCATCAACAAACATTTGTGTTGGTGCGGGAATCGAATCGGCGACCCTTGCGTCTCAACCGGCTGTGGTTTAGAACCACTGCGCTAAACGGGTCGTCGGGTATTGAAAAAACACCCATCCCTAAAAGGCGATTACTGATCTGTTTCTTGATATCCATTCTCAGGGGTGCTCGGCACCCACTGTTTTTTTTCTCATGGGTGCTCGAGCCTCCGAGCACCCACGGAGTCGGCGCCCCTGGTCATATGAGTATTTTGACAGCAAAAGTAGGGTCCTGCAATAGTATTTCACAATATAAAATTACTAAGTTGTACTTATTTCTCAAACCAATTAAAAACATAGTGACCTTAACCACACCTTAACTCAAATTCCAACCATTATCTTCACTACCTATATCTATTATATTAATAAATGCTGTTTAGTATACTAAAAATACTTAATCTACAGGATTATTTAATCCTGTAGATTAAGTATTTTTAGTATATTACAATACTTAAGATATCTATGATAATATAAGTAGGTACTTACCTAAAATATTATTAATTTAGGTAAACATTCGTACTCACCGAAATATCCTTTCATTTTCTTTCTACTTCACGTATACGTGAATGAAAAATTACACAGCGCCATCTAGCCCCAAAGTAAGCGAAGCTTGTGTTATGGGTACTAGACAACTGATAAACATACGTAAATACATTTTTTTTGTAAATACATACTTATGATACATAGAAAACACCCAGACTAAGACAAACAGACATGTTCATGCACACAAATGTTTGTCCTATGTGGGAATCGAACCCACGAGCGTTGGTGTCGAAGCCGCGTCATTGACCGCTACGCCACCGAACTCGTCATCGTCAAATTGCTAATATCAATGCTAAAATTGTATTAAAATCTCAATCTTACAAGAAGATATTTTTTTATTGTGTACACTCTAAAATAAGGGCCGCAAATGTGAAGGAGTTGCAGAACTAATGACCTTAGTGATGACACAATAGACCGTAACTTGTCACTAAAATAATTATTAGCCTTACGGAAATAACCTCAGCTAGACGATTTTCGAGCTCTTGGACTATTTTATGAGGTGATTGTATTAGATGTTTTTTTATTAGGGGTCTTGTTTTGTCCGATTGCCGAAGAAGGGAGGATAATGTTTTTCGAGCGTAGTTATTGTACCTATACATTAGGAATATTATGGAACTCCGTAACCGTAACCGAAACTGTCGTTCCGTAGTCGATTTAAAAGTCGAATAATTTTGAATGGCTTGTGTTTAGCTGACCACCAGATACAGTAAAATATAACCAAAAAAAGCACTTTATGATCGCCAAAATTAAATCACCATTTTTTTTAAAAAAAAAAAGCAAAAATGTTAACCCAAAAATAGATTAATTTGTTACCCAAATTTTTGATATCTCGTTATTCTATAATAGTAAATTACTGCAGATAAATCATCATGAGCTCCTGAACTTTGACCCCATAAAATTGTAAAATATTTACTGAAGTCTTCGATGATTGAAGTCCGAGCTTTCGTAGCCGTAAATTGACATGTGAGAGTTGTTCACGACCTAACTCGACGGAACCCCGAGAAGCAGGGCTTCTATTTCTCTTTACTTACTGGACAGAAGATTAACCTAACCAAAAACAAACTAATCATTTATTTTCAATATTTATTTAACGCGAAAGATTATGTTTTGATCAATTTTTTTTGCAACTAACATTTTATTTTCCCCATTGTAGTTGAGATTTAGTGCGTAAACGGGCTGTAATAAATTTGGTGAACATTTACTTAATGTGGCTTGCGTTTACCCTTCAAAATTTAAAGTGTTTATTAATTCGATAAGAACTTATATGTACCTACTAATTGTAATGTTTGTAGTTTTACGGATTTCAGTAATTTCAATGACGAGCCCTGTGATCGAATAGCTACACTGTACTTTATTAGGGGCTTTAGTTAGTACTGTCATTCGGACTGAAATATAAACTGTAATCATTTGTACCAATCTTAGTAATTAATATTTTTTTGTCTTGATTAAACAGGGCTCTAATAAAATAAAGTATTTTTACCAGTACATGAAAAAAACATCATAAAAACTTGTTAAAAAAACAAAAAAAAATCATGACAACGCAATTTATGTATTGTGTACGTTCTAGTGCTTAGAAGGTTCAAGAGTTTAGAACTCCTTACGTAATAAGTACAGCCCCCTTACCACCATCTCTTATTGCGACTCAATAACTGAATAGATTGCTTATTCATACCAATGAATAAGCGACTCTATTTCAAATGGAATAGAGTCGCTTATTCATTGGTATGAATAAGCAATCTACTCAATTATTGAGTCGCAATAAGAGATGGTGGTAAGGGGGCTGATCTACTTCTATGATGGGTGCTTACAGAAAGTGACTGGTTTCCGACCTCAGTTCTCGTTACGATAAATTAAACGTACGAAGTAAGTACCCCTTGCTTTCTATTCACACGTATCGGTTAACTGTAAGCCGGTAATCGGGTTCTTTGTGTAAGCACCCTAAAGGTAATAAAGGCAAGAACTGAACCCGCACCCAGCATTGGTAATAAAGCAATTAATGCTGGGTGCGGGTTCAGTTCTTGCCTTTATTACCTTTAGGGTGCTTACACAAAGAACCCGTTGATTTAGAAATTTCAATAAGTTTATAAAACTCACCTGGTGTATCGCAAATTAGATCCAGATTTCCATTATATTTTGTGAGGATAATATCGGTTTCGTTCAATAATTTTTCAACTGAAAATATAATATAATAAATAGATTAAATATTTCTCCTGACTTAGGAGGCAAGTAGCTCAGGGTGGCTCAGTCGGAAATCCTCCTCGTATATTGTCGGTTCTTTTGTCCCGCCGGACACCGGAAGCTTAGAACAATCTGATCGTTGTGCACCCAGAGCTACTTCGTGGCATCGGTCAAAAGCAGCGTATCCACTAGAGGCAGCCTTGACTTGATGCAAACAGCCTCAGTTTGAGGAGAGGCAAAGGTTCAAGCCACGTTGCGGATCAGCTTGAGGCGAGTCCCCTCAGCTTGATCCGCAATGTGCGCAGTATAAAGCCAAAACGCGATGGCACCAGACGCACGTCGAGTAGCTGCTGCTTTAATAGCAATAACCATAATAAAAAAAAGGAAGCAACAAAAAGCAAAAAATATTTCTTATTTAACGGATCCCAGAGAACACGGTGACGCTCATATAATTTTATCAGTTTAATAGTAGTTTCGTTGTCCGTGGCGCTCTGAGGCAACATGCCCGTCTCCTTCAAATGCACGGCTCGGACTGAGGCTCCTTTGAGCACGGCACAAGTCAAAAACCGACAAAATATGGCTCGGCTCGCGGCGACAATTTTGCCTCGTTTCGCGGCTGCCTCAGGCTGAGGCAGCCTCTCCACTTACGGAGCCTCGGAGCGAGGCACCCGCTCGACCCACGGCTGCCTGTAGTGGATACGCGACTAATGACTCTTCTTTGGGAGAGGGGCTGAGGGGGAGGGTCTTACTTTTCGGGGGATCTTTTCCCCATATTGACATAAGGAGGAAAAATTCAAAGACCTACTACTTAATTTACATAAATCCACCATAGATTTTACTATCTGTGCCTTGCGGTTTCACCCGCCCCTTCATCCTCTAATGATTCGTATCATAATGTTAAGTAGCCTCTAGATCTCGGTTATCAATCAAAAATACTTTTTGTAATCTGGCTGGTAATTCTATACTCGTCAGCGTTGTATATTAGTACCTACAGACTAGCTTGCGCCCGTGACTTGGTACCGACGCGTATATTTCGCTATCCCGTGGGAATTTCCATTAATCTTATTTTAGCGGATACCTATGTCATAAATGTCGTAATAGTTACTTGTATGTCAAATTTCGTCCATTA
Organism: Hypsopygia costalis; assembly: GCA_937001555.2. Lineage (NCBI taxonomy): Eukaryota > Metazoa > Arthropoda > Insecta > Lepidoptera > Pyralidae > Hypsopygia > Hypsopygia costalis. Next base: position 19,341,091 of record OW443338.2, on the reverse strand, counting down.
GCGTCCAGCCCCCTTACCACCATCTCTTATTGCGATTCAATAACTGAATAGAATGCTTTTTCATACCAATGAATAAGCGACTCTATTTTAAAAATGATAGTGTTGCTTATTCATTGGTATGAATAAGCAATTTTTTCACTTATTGAATCGCAATAAGAGATGGTGGTAAAGAGGCAGGTTAAGTGCAGTGGTTTGATCTGTACGTTGTCAGATCAAAGAAAGAAAAACTTTTATTTGCTCATTACACAGCACTGTTTGTATAAACAAGTGTAACAAACACAGATAACATATAAGAAATGAAAATTAAAGTACTGTGCAATGTCGCAAAATGATCCCAACTCAGCATAAACACCGAAATCTGCACTGATTTTCAGCTAGGACCAGTTGCGACATCACGGACATACGCACAAAAAAAATAAAAAATAAGACAAATAAGAAAAAAAACCGGACAAGTGCGAGTCGGACTCGCCCACCGAGGGTTCCGTAGGTACGTAGTATCATTTAAATAAGAAATAATGCATCAAAAAAAAAAAAATATATATTTTGCAATGTGTACATCAAGCCCTTTCATATGATACCCCATTTGAACTAGTAGTTTCAATTTGAAATTTCGATACCCTATAAAAAATATAGACCCCCTATTTTTTAAGATCTATTTACAAATGTATAGTTATGAGATTTATTCCTGTACTTGTAGTCTATGACGATGTTACTTGCCAAATTTCATAGTTCTAGGTCAACGGGAAGTACCCTATAGGTTTTGATTCCCTTGAGTGTGTCGAAATATGCGTTTTTTGCTGAATAAACGGCCGTAACTTTTTTCTACGTAAACTTAGCAGTTTGATTTTTTTACAACTTCATGGGACCGTAGACCTGAGTATACAGTTCAAATTTCAGCTTGATACCTCCACGCATTCTCGACATAGAAATTCTTGACAGACAGACAGACGGACAACAAAGTGATCTTATAAGGGTTCCGTTTTTCCTTTTGAGGTACGGAACCCTAAAAAAGATACAATTACACACAAGATCGAAGCTATGTTTCTAGACAATACAACAAAAAAAAATATTTTAAATACATTAATCTAGTGTGATTCAATGTATTAATTTATATGTATTAATTTATACTAATAAATTAATACATTGAATCACACTAACAAGATCAGTCAGTAATTTTGTAACGTTGCCTTTTATAGATTAGATAATGCTTACTTCCATCTGTGACAGGTTTCATGAAATCTTCTGCCAAATAGTTAAACACTTCGTCAGATTGCGATCCCCATTGGACGTGGTCCGGTATTCCAAGGTGGTCCCTCACCATTGTATTCATCAATGTAGACAGATTCCATACTTCATTTCTGGACGTCACACTGTACGATTTGCCGGTGATCATCATTTCTCTTGCAGCCTCTAAATATAACATAACTTAACGTAACATAACGTGACGTGACATGACGCGACGTGACGCCACGTGACGTGACGTGACGTGAAGTAACATAACGTAACGTAACGTAACGTAACAACATAACATAACATAACATAGAGGAGTCTAATAAACCACCACCTAAGAATATTTGGAGTGTAAGTGGTTCATCAACATCTTTGAACCAAAACCAAGCTCACCTGCATGTGGTGTACCCTGCTGACTGACAAACGAGGCTCTGGCGATAAGAGAGGTAGGGTATTGCGTATTTTTTAAGCAGCCCGACTGTGGAAGTACCTCCACCTCGCAGAATACCGCAGCCAAATAACAATTCCTTTGAGGGTTGTTGTGTGAGTGACCACCACCAGAAAGAAAGAAAGGAAGGAGTATAGGCTGGCAAAGGATCGGCGACCCCATGGTGTTGCTGATCTCCATTGGTGGTGGTGATAGCTTTCCATCACGTGACCCACATGCTCGTTTGCCCCCCTCTAACACAAAAAAAAACATTTCTCTAAAATGTTCATTTCTAATCCAAAGTATGGATTATCTACGACCAGTTACGATTTGCAATTCACCAGAGGGTCGCGCGTGGATGCTGAGTGAGGTCAGTTACATAGTGGTGTCATTTACTCAGTGCATACCCGCAGACGACCTGCCACTGCCGCAGCATGATATAAACAACCTCCGAAATGTTTTTAAAATTATATTACTACTTACCATAAGCATCCCTTGTATCTGGACGATTAGTTGTCATTTTTGTGAGTATATTATAAAAATCAACACTCGTAGTACGGCTAAACACCACCCTTTGTGTAGCGGACCACTGCGCTGTCGAGGCGGCGTATGAGCCTTCGTTGAATAGTCGTTCGGCTTCTCGGGCAGAAACTTGTATTGCCTCATAGCCTTCCTGGTCTACCAACCCGGCGGCTAACAACAGAGGACCCCAAGTTAGAGTGGCATCTACGGGATGTATCCACGCGTTGCCCATTGCTATGCCTCTTAGGTTCGATCGTATAGTGCCAGCTTCTTCCGCCTAGTCGAAAAAAAAAGGTAACATTACTTTATTAAGGTCTCTTGCTAATTGGGTTCGTAGGAAACCTCTATGCTGCGCAGTGTGCGATGAAGAGACCTATGCACGAAGTATTCCGTCGTGATAGATATATTTAGAAATAGTGCATGTGGTAGGAGATGGAGCGGAACAGGCAAGATCCATCACCTTCTATAACTATGAATAATGGTATGGGGCATCATCACACCTTCAACAAGTAGAAATTCAGTCAATCTTGACGTCATTGTTTGAAAAATACAGAAATTTTAATATTAAGTAAAAAGAAATTCTGATAAAAATTCGGTAGAATACTTTCGGCTTTCCAGTTTCTTTTCGACACCAGATGTCGCTTCATTTGATCATGGACAACTTTTAGGGGGTGGCTACGGGAAGGAGTACAGGGGCACCAACGGATAGGCCATTTCTATTGTTTCTTATTTTCTATTTCTTTCTATATTCATTTCTAAACCATTATGATGTAATCTTTATTGGTCATTAGGCTTTATTGGTAACATACAACAATGAAAAGGTTAGAAAATAGTGGGTACGGGTACTAGATAGCTGACATTATACTTAAATATTTTGCAACACAAACAAAATTGTTGCGTAGGTGCAACCATTTTGGATCTAGTGAGTAAATAGGGGTGCAAACGAATTGAGAGAATAGGCTGGCAGTACGTAGTACTATTACATTACACTGTGCTAGCAGTTCATTGATAAACTATTGTCATTATTTATTATGATCGAGCTGTAAACTTCTAAACATAGACCTATAAAACACTATTAACTAAATATCTAGATTCAAGAACGATTCAAGGTAGATAAGTGTGCTTGCCCATAAAAATCATTTTATAAAGCCGTTGGATTTGTTCGAGACATTTGAATAAATCCAACGTATGACGAGCTCGGTGGTCGAATAGTTAGCAATGGCCACTTTAACTCCGAGGTTGCGGGTTCGATTCCCGCACAAGACAAATATTTGTGTGGTCATATCTGTTTGTCTTGGGCTGGCTGTTTTCTATGTATTATATGTATGTATTTACAAAAAAATGTATTAAAATATAATACCTATCAATTTCCTAGTACCCATAGCACATTATTTATTATTATTATTTATTTATTTATGGGAATATTTACTTATAGGGAGTACAAGAATGCGACGAATCGGTTGTCGGAGGGCTTGGTTTGGGGTTGAGGAACTACAGGGGGCAAATGCTGGTTAATTTCCTCCAAATGGAGGGGCCTTTTTGATGAACTCGTTCTTTAAAAAGAAGCCCCAGAGGAAATGGACCTGGCAAAGCCCTGACAAGGTGACTAGGACTGAGATCGACTTCATCATAACGGATAAAAGGCGGATATTTAGGGATGTCTCGGTGGTTAACAGGTTTGGTACCGGTAGCGACCACCGACTTGTACGAGGCACCCTAAATATCAGCTATAAACTCGAAAGAGCCCGTATGATGAAGTCGAATCTACGTCCAACTCTTCCTCAGATCAGTCAAGCTTCGGAATAGTTCCAACTGGAACTTCAAAACCGATTCGATTCGTTGGAAACCACTGAGGACATGGACGAGGCATCAGATAGAATAGGGACAACACTACACGAAGTCGGCAGGAAACACTTTGGGCGGCAGCATAGAGTTCGAGAGGCCAAGCTCTCTAGCGAAACTCTGGCTCTTATGCAGAAGAGACGAGAGGCGACAGCGTCTGTTAGAGCTTCGACAGAATATGCAGCTTTAAATAAGCAGATCAGAGGGCTGATACGGCGGGACTGTCGCGTCTTCAATGCTAAACGAGTTGAAGACGTGATAGCTCGCAACAAAGGCCTGAAAGTCTTTTCTCGGCCTTCTGTAAGGGCTTATCTGTCGAAGCTCAAGCTAGAAGATGGTCGAATCGTATCTTCTAAGCCAGAGATCTTCGCAGAGGTGGAGAGATTTTATGGTAAACTCTATGCTGCACATGCACCTGTCCCTACATCAGCTGCTCGTGTAAGTGATCGCCGAGCCCCGCTAACCCGACACAAAACCGAGGATATTCCAGACATCAGCATGGGTGAGATTAGGATAGCCCTTGAACAGCTGAAAAATGGTAAGGCTCCCGGTGACGACGGAATTACAACAGAACTGTTGAAAGCTGGAGGAACTCCGGTTCTAAAGGAACTACAACGTCTGTTTGATTCCGTCATTCACAATGGGACCGCACCAGTCGCGTGGACCAGGAGTTTGGTTGTCTTGTTCTTCAAAAAAGGTGACAAAACCTTATTGAAGAATTATAGACCGATCTCACTCCTGACTCACGTGTATAAGCTGTTTTCAAGGGTTATCACGAATCGTCTCGCTCGAAGGCTTGATGATTACCAGCCACCGGAACAGGCTGGGTTTCGTAAAGGCTACAACACCGTGGACCACATATATACATTGCGGCAGATTGTGCAGAAAACCACAGAGTACAAATTGCCGCTCTGCGTGACTTTTGTGGACTACGAGAAAGCCTTCGACTTCATCGAAACTTGGTCTGTTCTGGAATCCTTACAGCGATGCCAAGTCGACCACCGCTATATCGAGGTGCTGAGATGGCTATATAGCGCTGCGACAATGACTGTCCGCGTCCAGGACCAGCAGTCTAAGCCTATCCAGCTGCAGCGGGGAGTACGTCAAGGAGATGTCTTTTCCCCAAAACTATTCTCCGCTGCTCTGGAAGACGTATTCAAGACGCTGGACTGGAAAAAACGGGGCGTCAGTGGGAATGGCGAGTACATCTCACACCTTCGGTTTGCCGACGACGTGGTTATAATGGCTGAATCGCTGGAGGATCTCATTCGTATGTTGGTCGATCTCAATGCTGCTTCTCGACGTGTGGGGCTGGGGATGAATTTCTACAAGACGAAAGTCATGTACAACAACTATGTCATCCCTAGCGCGGTTATAGTAGAGAATGCCGCTATTGAAGTGGTTAATGACTACCTCGGACATTCCATACAGCTTGGCCGGGGTAATTTCAACAAAGAGATCGATAGACGTATTCGACTGGGCTGATCAGCTTTTAGAAAGCACAGATATCCCAATGCTTGAAGACTAAAGTCTTCAACCAATGCGTCCTCCCTGCAATGACATATGGTGCAGAGACTTGGACACTGACCATCGGAGTGGTCCACAGGTTAAAGGTTGCGCAGCGAGCGATGGAGAGGGCTATGCTCGGGGTTTCTCTGCGAGATCGAATCCGGAACGAGGAAATTCGACGGAGAACTAAAGTTGTCGACATAGCGTTCAGAGTTTGCAGGCTGAAGTGGCAATGGGCGGGTCACATCTGCCGAGTAAGTGATGGCAGATTGGAGAGGAAGGTATTAGAGTGGAGGCTGCGCGTAGGACGACGAAGTGTAGGACGCCCTCCCTCTAGAATCTAGATGGTCCGATGACCTAAAAAGAGCGGCTGGGAGCTGCTGGATGCGGAAGGCGGAGGATCGTATCTGGTGGAAAGCATTGGGGAAGACTTATATCCAGCAGTGGGCTGATGATGATGATGATGATGACTTATTTATTATTTGTTTTTACAAAAGAAGGAACTGTGTTTCTTACAGATATATAAACAAATGCTTATATTCCAGTGGTTTTTCTGTACTTAGACATAGAGCATGGATCTTTAGCAACTAAATAATATCTTATACACAGTTTCCTAGGTCTATGGTTTCTTAGATAAGATTACGAGTGTATTGAACCTATATGCACCAATTTATGGGGCTTTGTTATATCACTTATACTATTTGAACTACAATACTGAGCCCATATATCAAATATTAGTACCTAAGTGCCAACGAAGTGCTAATAAATTGTGTCATATCCGCGTGAATCAATTTGCGTTGATCATTTATCTGGTCAAGTGATATACTGACTGATATATAGGATAATAATAAACAGTATGATATATAATTTATATATTATGTTTATGACGTTATTTATCCATCTTTAGGGTGCAAAATAACCCTCTAAATCTGCCTACTTAAGTGTATAACAACTATAGTGTTAATTTAAAGTAGTGAAAACAAATTTTTATTATTGTGCAGACGATGTTTAGTATTTAGTACCCCCCGTTATAAATGGTGAGGGATTTCAGGTGGATCAACTGAATGATCGCGTCTCACACGAAATTAATTTTCCGTTATTAATAAAACGTTTCTACTGTTCCACATACTTATTTAAATTTATTTTTCCGACCGGTGTCACCTTAAGGCATTATACGGTAAACAGATTATATAAAGTATTTTATATCTTATATAATAAAAGATAAACATAATGGTGTTTGCGTTTCTACAAAACATTTCGATACCGTGCAATCAATGACGTTGTCACAGTATCCTTACTCGGCAGATGTGGTCGCCCATTACCATTTCAGTTTGCTGATTTTGAGAGCTATGTCGACGACGTTGGTTCTTCGTCTGATTTCCTCGTTTCGGATTCGATACCTGAGAGAAAACTAAGGATAGATCGCTGTGCGACTTTTAACTTGTGAACCAACACTATCAGTGTCCAAGTCTCTGCACCGTAGGTCATAGCGGGGAGGACGCACTGGTTGAAGGCTCACTAGATGGGCCCAAATGCCAGGAAATCAACAAGTCGACACCAGTGTGAGTGACTCAGTGGTGTCGAGAGGTGTGCTACGCTTTCTCCGTAGTTACTCGAGACGTTATGCCCTTTAATACTTCCACCCCTGGTGCAACAGCTTTAACGATTCCTCTCTGCGGCTAAAGAAAACCAGCTAGAGCTAAGGGTCTTGTGGGCCTTTTTGTGTTTACACACTTTTTGACCTATCTATAGCAACAAGAAAGAAATATTTTTCTTTCTTGTTTGTTCAGTAGTTGGCACTATCCAAAAGACGATGACACATTTTTGTTTCTGATATGTATAAATGGATTTGTAATAATTTACACAAGTTAAACTTACAAAACTCATGTAAACATTATTTACTGTAACTTTATATACCTATATACTTATGTGTAAAGACAGCTGTAAGTTACTTATGTAAATTTTACGGAAGCAAATAAAAGTGTAAATGCGGCCTTATAAACGTAATTTTCAATGCAATATTGACTGGACTTGCAAGTGTACTTTTCAAGCTTGAAAAATATCGAAAGTGTCCGTGCAGCAATACCATTTAGTCTAACGGTTTTTACTGATATTCTCTGTAACTATATACAAAGTGATTTATTTGATAAAATGTATCTAAAATAGTTGTTGGCGACTGGCTGGATAGAATCTTTTTATAAATAATACTAGCAAAGTACCCGTGCTTCGCTACGGGAACACTCCTGATTTGCGTGTATTTTTGTTTCGTATTGACCATTATCACAAACATACACCATTTAGGTTAAGATGTCCCGGTAAACAATATTTTTGGCATTCGCACCAGGAGCCAAAATTGCAATGCTTCCAGGAGAACTTACTCCTGAGCAAACTACATACAACTGATCATGAGAAAAGCAGTCCTGTCTCAAGTCAACCCCAGCGACCTTTATAGACTGCCCCTGAGCTTTGTTAATGGCCATAGCGAAACACCTTTATGGGAAATTGAAGTGAAGTCTCTTAAATTGAACTGGGTGGTCTTATGGAATAATAGGAATGCGGGTTATCAAGAGAGATTCCTCAACAGCGCATCCTTTACTGTCCTCACTCAACAACTCATCGTTCCAGTTGTTTAATACTTGAACAATGGTGGCACGCACCTCCTGATGATACACCTCCGTTCCATGCAAGTGGTAGGAGATGGAGCGGAACAGGCCAGCTCCATCACCTTCCAAAGCTATAATGGTATGGGGCATCATCACACCTTCCACAAATATAAATTTAGTGAATCTTGACTTCATTGTTTGAAAAATACCAAAATTCTTATATTAAGTAGGTATATCCCATAAAGTCGGTACTACCCCATGGTTTGACTAAAAACCGCCTGCCTAACTACTTTTAGCCACGATGGCTTTAAAGGCGCAAACGGAAATAATCTCTCGTATATACCCTTTCCTTAATAACGAAACCATAGCGCGCTGTACAAATGCTAGGTAAATCTAGTGGTGATAAGTTAATTCAAATATAAATATAACATTTTTTGACATTTCTTGGCTGGGCGCTGGGCAAAAGTTAATCAGTTACCCATAAACATCCCCTTTTTTATAAACAACTATTCCACCAAGTCTCAAAATCATAGGTGAATCGGTTTCCAAGAGGGTTTTTTTCAACCCCCTATTTTAACCTCTTGGAGTGAAATTTCGGAAAATCCCGTCTTAGTGCGCGCTTACATTGTATAAGGAACACTTATCCAAAGTTTCAGGTTTCTAACTTCAGGGGTCTGGGCTGTGCGTTGATTAGTGAGTTAGTCAGTCAAGTCAGTGAGGACAAAGCCTTTTACTATCTAGCTTTTGCCTGCGGCTTCGCTCGCGTAAAGTTCGCACTTTTTAGATTATCCAAGTCAGTTAGACTTGACTTGGGTAATCTAAAAAGCGCGAACGCAACGCAACCACCCTCATGTAGCACCTATAATTGTACTAAATACCGATGCAAGAACTTTCCAGATAATTACTACTACACTCGTCCCGTCCTCGCCGCGCCAGCCGCCCGCGATCGTATAAGCACTGATTGACGCCAAATACAAATTTAAAAACCTATTAGGATAACACTTCAGTCAACACACAAGTCTCATTCCATCAGCTTAAAAAGGGTAAATCAAAGTTTTAAAAAATTACATGATGATGGTCACGTTAGACACGTTGAATTTTAAAATCGTTGTTAGTTTCGTAATCAGCGACTCGATAAAATATAAAAACAATAATATCCTTCATGATTTTTAGACTTTTGACCCCATTTTACTCCTTTTTTTTTGGGTTGAATTTCGAAAAATCCTTAAACACGTGTTCACTCATTTATCTATAGTCAAACTAATCTCGTTTCCCTACACAAACTTTGGACCTCCGTTTGACACTTTTAGGGGAAAAATTTTAAAATCCTTTTAAGTTATTTCGTGTCCACTGTATTATATTTTCAAATCGATGCGATTTTCGTAATTGACGTCCCAGAAAACCATAGAATCAACACCCATATTGATTATGACATTTCAACCCCATCGCACCCCCATAGGGGGATGATGATGATGAGGGGGGGATTTCATGTCACGTCGGCTATGTTAGATTATAAAATAGTTGTTGTTTTCGTAATCAGCGACCCGATAAACCATAAAAACAATACCCATGACGATTTTCAGACTTTTTCACTCCAATTTACCCCTTTAGGGGTTGAATTTTGAAAAATCCTGAAACACGTGTTTACTCATTTATCTATAGAAGTACTCGTGTAAAGTTTCGGATAAAATAGTCCAACTAATCTTGTTTCTCCATACAAACTTTGGACCCCCATTTCACCCCCTTAGGGGTTGAATTTTGAAAAATCCTTTCTTAGTGCACCCCTAGACGTCATAAGGAACCTACTTGCCAAATTTGGAATCTCTAGACCCAGCGGTTTGGGCTGTGCGTTGATTAGTGAGTCAGTCAGTCAGTCAGTCAGTGAGGACAAAGCCTTTTATTATTATAGATAGATTATTTTGTATTTGACATATGTATTTTTTAAATTGTTATACTTAGTTACGGTTTCCATGTGTTTATTGTGTCTGCTCCATTTGTGCTAGCAAGTAATATTAACTCATTAAACTCGTTCTCTTACTGTACATATATCTACGTGTTTCCATTCTTTCATTATACAGTCCTCTACTCCTTAATAATAGTATTTCTACAAACCTCATGCATTCGAATGGCCATGTCGACTGCCATTTTTCCTCCATATGATTGACCGTAAATATACAAAGGAACTCCTTCAAACATAGAGTTGATGGAATAGAAGCCCTTCATAAGTTCAACGAAATCTAGGGCTGTAAAAAATAACAATAATATTTATTAGCATGTAACATAAAGAAAAAGACGTAATAAACACTCGATAAATATAATATATAAAAACTAACACTAAGAACTCTATGTGAAATATAGATTTCTTTTGGATTTTGTTGCAATAAAAAAAAATCGTGTCAGTTACTGAGCAATGAGAATACCATACCAAATAGCCAGCATAAACGGAACTGTCATTACCTAAACTGTGCTTTTAGTCATAAAAATGTTTTTTTTTATTTTCATTTAATTTTTCAATATACATAGAGTGCTTAGTGAAAAATAAAAATCGGCTTAAAATTCTTCCGTACGTGGACAGCGATGTCATTATATGTGACAAGGACGCTTCAGTTTTAAAATATGAATGCATAAATAATGCATTATAGTTAATATTATCAGATATTAGCAATATTCAAATTGTGTCTTATATTTAATTATAAAACAATAGTTTTAAATTGATCTAAGAATCAAATGAGTAAAACGGCAACGTAGGTTTATTCATTTATTTAAAAATGTTATAAAATAAATGCCAACGTTATTACGTGTACAGAACAAAATTTTGTTGACTTACAAGTCAACAAAATTTTGTTGACTTGTAAACCTTCTATTTTGAAATCAGTTTAAAAGATATACATATTGTCGTCACAATCATTGTAAATACCGTACCTAACATTACTAACCTATTTCATCATTGCTAACAGTCAATAAATCGAGGTGGTCAACGTAACTGTAGCCAGTACCCACTGGGTTATCCACAAACAAAACGTTGAAGTTCTTCACCTGTAAAATATTAAAATTGGATCATAAAGTGTAGATACCTAATAAGTAAACTCATTAGTTTTTTTATACTACGTCGGGTGGCAGACAAGCATACGGCCCGCCTGATGTGAAGCGGGTACCGTAGCCATATTAACGCTCGCAACATAAAATATCGCTCGCGCGCCGCCACCCCCGCTGCCAACGCAGCATCTCCTTTCTTTCTGGTGACCTCACTCACTCGCAGGAACACAACAACCCTCAAGGGAATTGTTATTTGGCTGCGGTATTCTGTGAGGTGGAGGTACATTGCCCAGTCGGATAGCTTACAATTACGCTCCCGACCTCTCTTTTCGCCAGAGCTTCGTTTGTCAGTCAGCAGGGTGCACCGCGTGCAGGTGAAGTTGGCTTTGGTTCAAAGATCATGATGAACCACTTACACCCCTAAATTAGTGCAAATTATTATTTTTTTATATGAAAGGGGGACAAACGAGCATGTGTTGTGAGCATCCTTGTACCCATGGAGATCAGCAACACCAAGCGATCGCCGTTCCGCTGCCAGCCTAAATTTCTTCCTTTCTTTCTTGCTGGTGTCCTCACTCACTCGTAGGAATACAACAACCCTCAAGGTAATTGTTATTTGGCCGCGGTATTCTATGAGGTGGAGGTACGTCCCCAGTCGGGCAGCTTAAGAAATACGCTTGTCCTACCTCTCTTTTCGCCTGAGCCCCGTTTGATTGATTTGCAAGCCAAAACTCTTTGTTGCCCGTGATACAAACGCTTATCGACTGACCAGTCGAACTACCCGATTCATGGGCAATTTATTTATTTAAACTTAATGTACAAAAGCGGACTTAATGCTGTACAAGAATTCTTTACCAGTCAACCTTATATGATGCAGAGATAAGACAAGGCAGGTGCACAAGGTAAATAATGTGTAATAAAACGGTGAGATTAACAAAAATAATAGGAAAAAACAAAGTCAAAGTCAAAGTCAAAGTCAAAGTCAAAGTCAAAATTCTTTATTCTGTGGGCCCTCGCGGGCACTTAGACACGTCTTTTACAATTAGGTATATTTTTTATCTACCAGCATTTCGGAATGACCATTGACGAGAAGAAATGCCGAAAGAAACTCTGTCAATATAGGTCTTTTTTTTTAAATAGCCATACAATATTATCATAATACAATAAAAAGAATGTCAATGTACAATAAAAAAAATGGTATGTCAACCAAAATAAGAGAGAAAATAAAAAATAAGTAAAATAAAATAGTAAAAAAAATAAAAATATAAAAAATCATAGTATAGAGTGTATATACATATTGTATAAAGTCTAAATATGTATATCCACAATACTACTTGTAAAGATAAGACGCCTGTGCTTCACATCCTGTGCCGAGAATTTGCCATACATTTTTATCATTAAGGTAATCGTCGGTCCTGTAGTAAGCCTTTTTACATAAGGTGGTCTTAATAAGCTGTTCGAATTTAGTGTCGGGTAAAATCAGGACCGATTCCGGCAACTTATTGTAGTAGCGGATGCAGTTTACGACAAACGAATTATTGACCTTCCCCAGTCTATGTTTTGGAATAACCAATTTGTTTTTGTTCCGCAAGTTGACATTAGTTATATCACATACTTTTGTAAAATTCGAAATATTTTTACGGACGTACATAATATTTACATAAATATATTGAGAAGCGACAGTGAGGATGTTTATCTCCTTAAATAACTCACGGAGTGAATCCCTAGAACCCAAATTGTAAATTGATCTAATGGCTCTCTTTTGTAATACAAAAATTTTATCAATGTCAGCTGCTTTACCCCAAAGCAATATGCCATATGACATAATGCTATGGAAATAACTAAAATAAACGAGCCTAGCAGTTGTCTCGTCCGCTATCTGTCTTATTCTCCTAACCGCATAAGCTGCGGAACTGAGTCTGCGAGCTAGTTTCGTTATATGAGGGCCCCATTGCAACTTTGAATCAATGGTAATACCAAGAAAAACAGTATCATTGTCATAAACTAGGGTGTTATCCTTTATGACTACATCAGCATGGACTTGCCTGACATTGGGTAACGTGAATTTAATACATTTAGTTTTGTATGAGTTAAGAAGGAGATTATTTGTAGTAAACCAGTTCAAAATTGCAGAGAGAGCATTATTAACATCATCAATTTTGTCTTTATACCTAGCAACTTTAAAAATAAGTGAGGTATCGTCGGCAAACAGTACTACGTTGGCAAATTTTTCTACCAAATCAGGCAAATCATTGATGTATACCAAGAATAAGAGAGGACCCAAAATTGAACCCTGGGGCACGCCCATTTTTACATCAAATGCATTTGATTTTGTGCCATTTACATCCACCGTTTGAGTTCTATTACTAAGGTATGATTCTACCATTTGCAGAGCAAACCTTATAGATACATGGATACATTATACATTTACATACCTACAGATATATAGAAGATAAAATACATAATGTTCATAATATGCATAAAAGTACTTTAAATACATACATACAAAATATATAAAATTATTCAGAAAAGTGTTAAGTCTTGTACATTTTTGAGAAAATAAGCATGAGTCATCAATTTAAACGAGTAGAGGTCTTCCTGATTTCGGCAGGCAGCGAATTCCAAAGCCGAATAGAGGTGGAAGCAATTTGTCGTTTCAAATCTAGGTACGACCTGCCTGATGGTAAGTAGTCATCACAGCCTATGGACGCTTGTAACAACACAAAAGTTGCAGGTTTTGGTCACGGTCATGGCACATATAGCATAGTCGTTTAGTAGTTAACTAGGTACATAGATATGAAGAATATCGTTTCCACCTTGAACGATGACACTTTCAATTCTGTCGTCGTGAGGAGCTCGATGCGCGGGTTAGTCTAATCGATCACGCAAGTTAAACAACGTCGACCGTAGCCCGTCTATGGATGGGGGTTTATTTATCAGTTCCTTCGTGCTTTGGAGGGCATGTTAAGTCGTCGGTCCCGGCTGTTGTCATTAGAAGACAGTCGTTAAGCCAAGTCAGTGGCCGTTAGGCGGCTTGAAAACACTGGCCTCCGCCAACCCGCAGTTGACCAGCGTGGTGTAGTATGCTCTAAACCGCTTCGATTGAATCATATCCCAGCTATGGGAGGAATAAGGATTAACGATGACTTCCAATTCATACCACTCTTGCATTCGTAAGCAACGAAATTAACTACAAAAGATCGTTTTTAGTAAAGAGATTGAAGTGTTGCCGCAAAAGCTCTTTTATAGTTGTGCCGTTATGCACTAACCCAAGTATAATCTCTCTCTTGGAGAGACAGATCAAGAGGTCCCAGTATTTCAAAGTTCCCGATGCCTGTTGAGGAGCCTCCGGGACCGCCCTGCAGCCACACTATCAGAGGCCTGTCTGTGTAATGTTCTACGTCAGCTGTTGTGTAAAACAGCCAGTAGAACATATGGGCACCCGCTCGCACAGTAACATATCCGTGTTCTTGTTCAAAATCGCTCAGCTCGACCCCTGAAAATAAAAAGGACATTTTTAAACACTCGTCCTAAAAGGAGGTATCTGTGCAATTAATGTACATTCTTGACGAACCGGTGGTCGAATGGCTACTTTGATTCCGAAGTCGCGGGGTCGATCCCCGCACAAGTCAGTCATTTGTGTATATAAACATGTTTGTTTGTCTTGGTCAGGGTGGATTCTATGAATTTACAAAAAAAAAAATGTATTTAAATACATTTATCAATTGTTCAGCACTCATAGTACAAGCTTTGCGCTTAAGTTGGGACTAGATGACGTTGTGTAAATTGTCCAGAAATATATATATAAATAAAAATAATTGATGAGCTTGGTGGCGTAGCGGTCAATGACGCGGCTTCGACACCAACGCTCGTGGGTTCGATTCCGACTTATGACAAACATTTGTGTGTATGAACATGTCTGTTTGTCTTGGTCTGGGTGTTTTGTATGTATCATAAGTATGTATTTACAAAAAAAAAAATTGGTTGCCTGTAAAGTCGGTATACGGGCGAAAGTTTTACGTGACAACGACTTTGAGTGGTAAAATGTTTTCGAGTGGAAGGGACGCATGCCTTTCACTTTTTATGTCTGTCTCTCTCGCTCTTAGAAGGGACGCTCTTACAATGAGAGCGAGTGAAAGGCTGCCTTTCACTCGCTCTCATTGTAAGCGCATAACGTGAGCCAGTTTCTTGAAGTGTCACCCGGCTAACCAATTTATAAGACGTTGTCACGTCAAAAATGTATTTACGTATGTTTATCAGTTGCTTAGTACACATAACACAAGCTTCGCTTACTTTGGGGCTAGATGGCGCTGTGTAATTTGTCTGAAAATATTTATTTATTTATAAATAAATATTGGAGTGGTTTGACATCATATCATAGTGTTCATAGCCTGCACTAATCGGGTAGTGTGTTTGTTTATCAACTACCACTATTATTCTAGTGTTACAGATAGTTTCAAAATGGTTACTCATGTGTTATACTGTTGTTTCACAATTATTTCATGAGACTTGCTAACTATTTTTGTCATTGTAGTAATGAGAGGAATTTTATGTAATGCGAATTTGTCTCGTTACTACATGACACGATGATAGTATTATTTAAGGTAACTATTGTTTTTTGTAATTACCAAATTACTGTACTAATATTGTTGTGGAGAAAAATAAACTATTATTATTATTATTATTATACTTTCTTTAAGTAAAACTTTTGTTTTACTTAATAAAACACAAAAAATAAAATAGTGACCTATGTTCACAGTGCCATAGCCCAAACCATTGGGTAACTGGACGGATTTTGATGAAATTTGGCAAGTAGCTATTATGACATAGAGATTTGCTTAGGAACGATTTTTGAAAACTCTTACGCGGTCGCCAGAATAGCAAAAGCGAAAGTCTGTTTTGTACGCGTATAATTGAAACTTACCTAGAACATAATTCGAATGTAAAATACAAAGTAACAGAACAATATAACGCCACATTTTGCAGAAGAGTAATTGTGCAACTCAACCAATTTATTTTAATTTAAAAGTATTGATATCAAGATTTATTATCATTGACGTCTTATCATAAGATTACTTATCGCTATATTGACCCTAATTAATTACTAAAGTAGATACCTGTGCGCAGGGTCGGACTGGGCCGGAAGGGCCCGGGTGGCTGACAAACCCGGGGCCCGAGACTAGATGATGGTAGATGGTATATTATCCTACGGTTGCCGCAAGCCCCGCAAGCCAGGCCCGTGGGCGGCCCGCGCAGGCTGGGGCCCGGCTGGCAAATGCCACCTCGACTATATGGCCAGTCCGACGCTGCCTGTGCGAGTCAGCTTTGCGAAGAGTGCAATATTTGTTATCTAAGTACATACTTAATTACTGTTTCTTTTCCTGTTTTTTTAGCATGTATGTAATTAGGTATAATGTTTATTATAATTCTTGTCCATTGTTTTTAAATGTTTAGAATATTTTTGTGAGATTGCTAGACCCTACAGTAGGGTTGTTACTTTTTTTTTGTGCAATTAAAGTACATTGGTTATTATAGGTAAGAAAAAAAAGTTACAATTTATTTGTCTGTATTATTCTGTTTAAAAATATATTTTTTATTACTTTTTGCGGTTTGTATCAAATTTGTATTTCTACTAGACAATTGCACAGCATTTTTACAGTCTATATTTACATTAAAGTAAATAAGTAACTCATGTTTATAAAATTCAGAGATGTTGTGTTTCTTTCGACTCACCATACTACTAAGTTTTCAAAATCTCAAAGAAATCAAATCATGCGAAATAAAGTATTTTCGTGTACTTTATTATTCTCATAAAGTATAGAGTACAATTACCAGAAATAACTTTATTATAAAGTACGGGTGGCAACCAGCTCAGGCTGTCGTTTGGTTGTGGTTCCAGTAGAATACCAGCGCCACAATACACTGAGAGAACCAGTAGTTTGACTCCGACTTTGTTTTTGAAATGTATACCTACCGCTCGACGGAGCGTTAGGGTTGGCATCTACAAAAACATTTAAAAAATACGCTATGCCCTACCTCTTTTTTTGCCAGAGCCTCGTTTGTCAGTCAGCAGGGTGCACCACGTGCAGGTGAGGTTGTATTGTTCCCGATAAGTTTGTTATAACCTTGAAACCTGATCGTGTTCAAAGTCCATTACTTGGCCTTTCTCACAAGTGCAAACATGGCTATACGATATTCCATCATGGAATGCCAGTGCCTATCTTCCGGCTTCATCATCAGACCTTGAAACCTAATCGTGGTCAAAGTTCATTGCAAGACTTTTCTAAGAAATCCAAAAACAGCTATGATACAATGTTCCATCATGAAGTTCCAGATCATATCTTCCGGCTCCATCATCAGATCAGTTTGACAGTACCATATTATTGTATTGTCATCAGAACTACATACAGCTGCCAATTTTCGTTACGCTACGATCCTTGGAAGATGGTTAAATTAGTTACCTTAGATTCCATTACATAGTTACATACAGGACGACCTAATAAAAGCGTGTTAAAAATGAAAACCTCGACAATAGGCTATTTGACTAACATTTTTTTCGGTTTGATATGTAGGGACGTCTCCTTAATATAACCATAGGTGAAAGAATTACTTCGATAGCACAAAAATCTCTCGAGATATAGTAATTTGAAAATCACAATTTTTAGACTGCCCCAAAACGCTACATACAAAAGACTACCGAATTATGACGTCATAGGTTTGTATTTTGTATGCATCAAATCAGAAATTTGTACGACAGCTATGTTAAATATTACGTTTATGTGATTAGTATCATAATAAAAGTTGTATCATTTTTTATTGCTTCTCCAATGGAAATATTATTTTTTAATAATTTCATACTTTTAAAATGTACTTTCCCGCCAAACTTTGATCGACGCTAAAAAAATTCTGACTGAAGATATTAGAATGAAATTTTGCAGATCTTTATAGTTTTGTGTATTTTACGATATTGTTAAATAATTTATACAATTTTTAAACATTGGAAAATAGCCTATTATGTACTTACTTACGACATCATAAAATATAGGAATAGTTTATACTGATATTACTAAACTGTTACATTCAACGACATATTTTGTGGTACAAACGAGATTTCTTGAATTTATATATATTTAAAAAAAATATAAATATATATTTCATAACTTGCAAATTTCCGCGACTTCGTTCATGTTTTTTTTATACTACGTCGGCTGGCAGACAAGCATACGGCCCGTCTGATGTGAAGCGGTTACCGGAACCATATTAACGCTCGCAAGATAAAATATCGCTAGCGCGCGCCACCCCCGCTGCCAAAGCAGCATCTCTTTCCTTTCTGGTGACCTCACTAACTCGCAGAAACATAACAATCCTCAAGGGAATTGTTATTTGACTGCGGTATTCTGGGAAGTGGAGATACAGTTCAAAGATCTCGATGAACCACTTACAGCCCACTTGCTTGCGTGGAGCAGTCTTTCATCTTTTACGCAGGAACCCTAAATAAATCTGCGATATAAAACTAGCTGAGTATCAACAAAATCGGTTTACTCGTCTCGGAAATTAGCCCGAACAAACAGACTGAAAAAAAAATTTAAATGTGTGTTTGTTTAATAGTAATGTGAAAATTTTTAGGGTGTAAGGGGCTCCTCATCACCAGCCAAAGCCAATCTCACAAAGATAGCTAGGGCACAATGATAACCTGACTGGGGAAGTACTTCCCACAGAAAACCGCAGCCAAATAACAATTCCATTGAGAACTGTTTTGTTCCTGCGGTGAGTGAGGTCACTAGGACTAAGGAAGGAGTTGCTGCGTCAGCAGCGAGGATGCCAACGCGCAAGCAACACTTTTATTGCACGCGTTTATCGACTACGCTAGCCGCTTTACATCAGGTTTATATAATGAAATATTTCTTTGAATATTTCGACGGTCCCTACGTATAAAGCGACATGTCATTTCAGACATGTCTGCTTATGCTACGATATAGTAATTAAAGAATATTATTATTGGACAAATGAGTTAATTTCTTACTTTTTAATTATATATACAATCAATAAAAAAAAAGAAAATATTTTTTTACGGACAATTCTATAGCAATTTATGCAATAAAAAAATTGCCATTTTTGACATGTCGCTTTATACGTAGGGACCGTCGATTTATACGATCGGAACTTAGTTGTAACCAACGATATATTCCACTATCTATAATAAAATGCGCGTATAAAAGCTACACGTTTTTTTTATACCACTAAAGTGACAAACAAGTATACGTCCCGCCTGATGGAAAGCAGTTATTGCAGCCTATGAACGCTTGTCCAGATACATCACGCCGATTGATAAACATTTGTACTGAAGAGACAAACAAGAATACGAGTTAGATATAAAGACTAATAAAAGAAATTGGCATTAATTTTACCTATCAGCATTAATAGGAAATTGAAAAAATGATAATGTTGGTTTTGTCAGTGTTGAGTTTAGGCAGCCATAAACACTGCATTATCTACGTTGTCGTGTAGCCGCCATTATTACAATATTATAGTTCGTTCCGTGCGCTATATTTACAGTGCTACAAGGATCTAAATGAACGTGAGTGACATTTGTAGGAGGGCGTAACTGTGACTTTCGGGTTGCCAATTAGGGAAAATCTCCTTACTTCAAGGGAAATTTTACATATCCTAATTAAGACATTTAAAATGCTCAATCTTAGCTGGGCAGAAGTTAATTACTTTAAATTAATTCTGTAATGAACACCATATTAAAATATTTTAGTTAAGTTTATTAAATAACGATACGGCCTAAATAAAAAGTTAATTAAAATGATTATAGTCATTTCGTACCTATGTTGGGGTGTAAGGGGTTCATCAACATCTTTGAACCAAGGCAAATCTCACCTGTACGTGGTGCACCCTGCTGACTGACAGACGAGGCTCTGGCGAAAAGAGAGGTAGAGCAAAGCGTATATTTTAAGCTGACCGACTCGGGAAGTACCTCCTCAAATAAAAAATAAAAAATCTAACAACGATCTGTGAAATGAAGAAATGAGGAATATGTGAAATAAAAAAACAACATAATTATACAATTTAGCTTTTATTTATATATTACATAGGATACATACATATTTATTAAAATATGATCATCAATCATTTATCTATTTATTGTTCATTATGAACAATTATTTTGCACCACAATCCACAAGGATTTATGAAGAGACACGTCTTATAAAACTCGTGAATCTCTCTTCATAAAACTCCAAGATCAAAATCATCCATTATGAGTTTATCTTTTGTTTTCCTGTTCTTAACAGGTGTAACAATTTTACTGCATGATGCCTTAGCCAATGTGCCTTCTTTGACAATGTTTGATACAGTGTGTAAAGTAACACCTGAAAATAATTTAAATTCATAAATATTTACGTATAACATAATAAACCAAATAAAACTTTTTACTGTGGAACAAAGTGGGAATTTAAGGTAAACAAACACACATGTCTGGCAACATTTACCTGTAGCAGCAGCGACTCGCTCGTTAACCTTTTCAAAAGGAATTAATGGGCCGTTGTTTTGTTTTTCTTTTACAAAAATCTCTTTCACCATAAACACAACCTCCCTGACACCACTTCATAAAACTTTCGGCATGATAATCGTACTATATTAACAAAATATACTTTAAAATCGCACCACAACATTCAACGGTGAAGAACTGTCAAAAGTGACGTCTTACAAGATGGCGGCTTTAGTTCCGTTTTCTGCCACGTTCATTTAGATCCTTGTAGCACTGTACGTTACGGAATCAAAAAGAAACGAGTACGAAAAACGTAGTGGGCGGCGGCAGCAGTTCGTCCACCGACCGCTATTAGCCACGCGTAGCACGACACGACACTGAACGAACTGACA
Organism: Hypsopygia costalis; assembly: GCA_937001555.2. NCBI lineage: Eukaryota > Metazoa > Arthropoda > Insecta > Lepidoptera > Pyralidae > Hypsopygia > Hypsopygia costalis. Next base: position 19,320,037 of record OW443338.2, on the reverse strand, counting down.
CGCGCCGTTGTTCCGCGCACCAAATCGTCCTGAGCGGTCGTGTAAATGACGCTTGGCTGTGTGCGTGCGCAGATTTGGGCGCTAGTATGAAGTTAAAGTACTGGTTGTATTTCTATGCTGTGCCAGCGCTATGGCAAAGCGTCAGCAATGCCGATGGGACCGTATTGGCCGCAGATAATTGTTGTGTAATATATATATATATTTTTATACTACGTCGGATGGCAGACAAGCATACGGCCCGCCTGATGTTAAGCGGTTACCGTAGCCATATTAACGCTTGCAAAATAAAATATTGCTCGGGCGCCGCCACCCCCGCTGCCAACGCAGCATCTCCCTCCGTTCTTTCTGGTGACCTCACTCACTCACAGGAACACAACAACCCTCAAGGGAATTGTTATTTGGCTGCGGTATTCTGTGAGGTGGAGGTACATTTCCCAGTCGGGTAGCTTACAATTACGCTCCCTACCTCTCTTTTCGCCAGAGCTTCGTTTGTCAGTCAGCAGGGTGCACCACGTGCAGGTGAAGTTGGCTTTGGTTCAAAGATCTTGATGAACCACTTACACCCCAAAATAATAGTTAATAAAATAATAGTTTTTAAATAGATATATAGAATATGCTTTATTTGCATAATACAAATTTAAAGTACAGTGAATCAAATGCAACAAGGCGGCTTTATTTCTGAGAACAATCTTTTTAAGGCAACCTTAGGGTAACGAAACTATGATTTTAGCATGTGTGGTTAATAAAATATTATTATCTACTCTCATACTGAAATTTAGAGATTAAAACTAAACGCAGAATCTTAATGTCAGTCTTTTACGCACAAGCCATTAAAATAAATTTAAAAAGATACTTTTTGATACAGCTCTTTATGGACAACTATATCGAAATTTTACCATTTCGATACAGCTTCAGCCCTGGGTTCAGCTATACAAAGCAGGTTGCAATGCAAATGCATTGTAACTTGCAAAAAATTTAGCACAGAGACTTACTACGGGCCTTATTTGAAAGCTAGCCATACGCTCAATAAGCGCCAAAACTTACCCTCATCTGTTATACCTGACTCGGCCCCCATACAACCATTTCAGTTGTAGTGTAGAAACTGTTACTTTTTGATGTTACTACACAGGTAACAAAAATAGTAGCTGTGTCTACCTTGTTTTGACACCTCGACAAAAAGTGGGGAATTTAAGAAACATAAAAGTGGTTACATTTTAGAAAAGATGTTTCGTAAAATTATAGTAACATTGTTAGCAGATTGTTACAGTTTTGAATGAACGATAATCGAATGATTGAACGTTTAATGCAACTTAAATCTGACATCATTTTACTTTTATGTCAAAGTCATCGGCCATTACAAGTTAATATAATTATTCATTGTTTGTTACGGTAAATTTTAAATTCATTATAGTTATTTACAAAATGCGCAAGTTCGTTTGTCGAGGGAATTTGGAATATAATTCCAAATAATACAGGCGCCGGCGATTTATAAAGACTTAAGATAAAACATTTACTTTTTTGTTAATTTTGTGATAATAAAAACTAATATTCCAAAGGCGTTATTATTGCTAATTAGAGAGTTTAAATTATTTAGATCTAATATTTATTTTAGGATACAATATTTTTTGCAAAAACATGCATTTATTTTGTTTTGATTTAAATTTAATTGATTTTGTAAGGCTATCACAATGTTCAGTTACTAAGTCGACACAAAGTGTACTTATTGCTCAATTCAGTAACAAAATCTATTATGGCCGACGGAATAATCCGATGTCAGTGGTTCCCAACATGTATCCAAGTACCTATCTACTCGTATATGCTGTCGTCATGCAGATTCAGCAAGTGACTGACCATGAGCGTAGATAGATTGATAAATTCTGTACTGGACACAATATTAGAAAATAAGTTAAACAGAACAGTATTAGTTCACATTAATAATCACAACAATTCAGATTAATGATCGCCAATATGGCTTTCGCCAAGGTTTCGGCTGGTGATCTTCTGGTATATTTGACTCACCGTTGGGCGGAGACAGTAGAAAGCAAGGGCGAGGCTTTGGCTGCTAGCCTAGATATAGCAAAAGCCTTTGATCGGGTGTGGCATAAAGCACTACTATCCAAGCTTCCTTCTTTTGGGTTACCCGAGAGACTGCACATGGATTGCCAGCTTTCTCACTGGGCGGATCATTAAAGTTGTGATTGACGGTGCACGTTCCGATCCATTACCCCTGATCGCTGGTGTGCCACAAGGCTGCGTATTGTCCCCCACATTGTTTCTTCTGCATATCAATGACTTGCTGCATGTATGCAGCATCCATTGCTATGCAGATGACAGTACCTTGGACGCAAAATAGAGTCTATGCAATGTTTCTCGGGATTGCGTCGATGAGTACCGAACAAAACTTGTGTCTGAGATTGAGACGTCTCTTGGACACGTCTCTGACTGGTGTAGACTGAACTTAGTCCAGCTGAATCCCTCAAAGACACAAGTTTGTGCGTTTACCTCAAAAATGTCCCCATTTGAAGTATCTCTCAGATTGGAAGGCACTCCCCTCACTATTAGCTCCAGCATTGGTATCTTGGGTGTTGACATATGATGGTGATGTTCAGTTCCGTGGTCACTTGGAGTGCAAAGCCAAATTGGCCTCTAGGAAAATTAGCATCATCTGTAAAGCCAGACGGTATTTTACACCACAACATCGCCTTCAACTTTATAAAGCCCAAGTTAGGCCTCATATACTATATATACTGTTCACATCTCTGGGCTGGTGCGCCCCACTTTGCTCCTTTTCACCGCATACAACGAAGAGCTGTTCGAATCGTCGGTGACCCAATGATTTCTGATCGGCTGGAGTATCTCTCTACACGCAGAGATGTTGCATCTCTTTGCGTTCTATATAAATTATACAACGGGGAGTGCTCGGATGAGCTATTTGAATTGATACCTGCCGCTGAGTTCCACTATCGTACAACTCGCCATAAATTAAAATTCCATCCTCATCATCTCGATATTTGGCGATCGACTACAGTACGCTTTTTAAGACATTTTCTACTACGAACTGTGAAGTTGTGGCATCAACTTCCTCCAGCGGTATTCCCAAATAAATACGACATGATTTCTATGAGCGGTGGTGATTGCTTTCCATCAGGTGACCCACATGCTCTGCTTGCATGCTTATGCATTAATATGCTTGCCCCGCTCTCATATAAAACAAAAACATTTTGTCGGCTCCGTAGCCTAGTGGGTAGTGCACCTGCCTGCGAAGCTCGCGGTTGTGGGTTCGGTTCCCACCCAAGGCAAACATTTATGTGGTGAGCATTTGTATTTGCCTTGTGTCTGGATGTAAATTATCTATAACGGTATGTATTTACATTTGTAAATATATCAGCTGGCTGTTACCCATAGCACAAGTTTACTACAAGCTTAATTTGGGATCATATGGCCCTGTGTGAAATATCCCCACATTATATTATTATTACATTAAAGATGTGCAAAGACGAAAGATAGTACGAAGTGTAGATGTAAGGTGAAGATGTCGGAGTTCCATGATTCTCTTTCCTCCTTTGAGCTGAATGAAGCTCCTTTTCTTTAACTGCGTGGAGTCGTCGGTAATAAGTAGTTGTATGTCTAAAAGGTTTACATACTGTTAATTGTTAATACGTACTAGCACTCAATTATCAGCTAAAATGTTTGAGAACATACTGAACTTTTTTAATAGGAATCGAATATTCTAGAACTGTGTACTAGTTTCGACTATGTTACAAAACTAAGTTAATTAATGTGCACATTTATTTGTATCTCTTTATACACAAAGTTTAATAACATTCTAGGAACAAAAATGTAGTCACAGTATAAACACTTTTGGGTAGTTTTGTTCTTGATATCATAACGTAGTAACAGTGTGGATATATTTACGAAACATTGTTATCAAAAGTTAGTCTGACACATTTAAGTCGCGAAGTGTATACTCTGTTACAATATTTTGAGGCTAAACCTCACGCAGGCACAAAGCGTAGTAACAATTACGACATTGCAACCAGTCGATTATTTTGTTACCGAAATTTTAGTCACCACGACCGGATTTGGTTGTATGGGGGTAGACCTGGCCGGCCTATTGACACTTCAATGTGGTAAGTTATGTTCTAAACTTACTTTTTAACTTACAAGAATTCGATCTTCTAGATCGTATCGTTCTGAAAATCGATAAAGAATCGATTATCGTTAAACTTTCCATATTTCACATGAGATATATTAGTTAGTCATTCAGGTAAGCAAGATTTATCAAAATTAAGGTTCATTTAAATAGATGTGAACTTTAGATTTTAAAACATAAGGCAATTTGAAACTTAATCAGAAATGAAATTACTTAGTCAAAAGGTGGCTTATATGAATTATTATTTCCATAGCTAGAATCAATAGATTTAGCTAATTGTGTAAGAAAAGTGTTAAAGAATTTTAATTGTTGAAAGAGATTATTTGGTTTAGAAGTTCTTTAAGAGAATTTGTCTAGAAACGTTCGAAGTAAATAATATAATTAAATAAAAATAGAGTCAGTAGAAGAAGTATTGAATTAACTTAAGGTTAGGAACATCTCCAACTTGTAACCTCCCCCCCCCTATTTATTTAACTCTCCTCTCCTCTACTCTATTATATATTTTTATTTGACCTACCTAATTGCGTGTGTATACCTCTCTCTCATCTTACATCTTCCTATTCATCTTACATCATCATCATCATCATCATTTCCTTACTACTATTTTCTCACTACCTTTCTTCTTCTTTCGCTCACATTAGTACGTCAAATCTATCACACCACATATACCTAATTAAACGACATTAATCTGATATACATCTCCCTATAATTTACACTCTTACACCTTAAATTTAAACCAAACCTTATGTTGTTGTTGTCGGAATAGGATGAATCAACCTGATGGTAAGCTATACTACTATATAATGGCCATGTGATCGTGTCTAGTGTCCTACATTGTACCGTAATTTCCCCAGATACTTTTACACGCAGAATAATGACTGATTAATCTCCTAACACCCTAATATATAGATATACTCATTGAATTAGTTAAATTGCCTAACGCCCACTGTAAAATAAAACTATGTGGTTGAAAATATATTAACTAATGACCTAAATATTAGCTAGTCTTTCTTATAATGATAGTGACTCTTTAGTTATTATTTCCAGTATTAACTTTGTTATGATAGTAAACCAATATTGAGCTTAAATTAAAGAGAAACACTTTGCCATAATGGAAAGACTTTTAGACATTAAGTTTTAGTGATAAAACAATATGATATAAAACACTTATGTCAACTGATTAACGTATTCAAGGTTAAAGCTTTTAAACATTATTTCTTTTGTGGCAATTGACTAGCTCCATCTCCCGCTAGATCACGTAAGAACCAGCCATCTCAAGTTCTTCCCGGCCACTTAGATTGAGCAGAGTTTACTTTACAGAAGTTTCACCTAACTTCTCTAGAAACAAATAACTAGAGGCCGTCTCTTACCTCACAGTTTTCTATTACTTTTTAACCTTGATATCTTTGGTGATTTTAACCTAGTCTTAAATTAAATAAATATGCTCAATCTTTTATTTACTGAAGCTACATTATTATTACATTATATTCTTTACTTGAGACGTTTATAGAAATTTCTCAAAAGAACCTTAGGAAACTTATAAATTCCTTCGGCAAATAAATTCATTAACTGGCAAAATTAATTTCTGCATTGATTCTAGATATGAAACCAATAACTCTCTTTAGTCTATCTTTCAAACTAAATTAATTCATTCTTATTTAAACTCAAATCATTTGAATTTAGATTATCTACTGTAATCACTGATTCCTTACAAACAACCCTAATCTAGTGTGCGACTGTTTAGTAATCTTGTTACTTCATAAATCACAACACTCATATATTTATACACATATAGCTATAATCAAACTTTGTATTCTTGATAAAAGTAACACATGCAAATTATTTAGCAATAATCTTTACTAGATATAGATTCTCATCTATTGGAATATACCCTAATTTCAACATTCTTTGCTCAGCTGAAATTTCAAGAAATCTATTTCCTGTAATGTATCATCATTCACTATTTTGAAATATGAGAAGTCATTATAATACAGTCAATAAAAGATGTTTTGATCACTCACCGAGAAAAATCTTCAAATTTACTGGATAGAAGACCTTACCTTTCAACTCTGCTAATTCACACAAATTAATCACTTTCGCGATAAGTTACTATGAGATTCTTACAAATCAGTGAAAAACCCAATTAGTTTAATAAATATAATTTCATTCCTTATTTATAGGAAACGAAAGAATCAGGTTATGTTGTAAACTATAACATTTTGAAGATGGGATGTACAACGCTTTTTATTCACATTGAAATCATCCATAAGTACGTATTGTTACTTTTGATGTCAAGCTTCAACATTCGCCTTGTAATTTCAAAGTGATTTTAAATATGATTGTTCAAATTGGGCACTTCTACTTTTCAATCTAACAATCTCACAAACCTTTTTGTATAATTAAGGCATCTATCAACCGTAAATCAATTTGATTACTCAAATAAATAATATCTCTCAAACCTTTCTCAGCAATATTTAAACAAGTGAAAATCTAATTTTAAAATACTAAAATAAATTTAACACTGTCCCGGTATTATAATACATATTTACGGAAATATGCTAATTATTATCTCCTTACTCGCGAATACTAATAAATCGAATCATCCCGCTTAAAACTCGCGTTTTTCCTTTTATAGTCACAAGCCCCGCCCACTTTTGAATTTAGTGAAGTGACATACCTAATTTTTAACCATAAAATCTAATTCTCCTAGTTTAATCGAGTAATCTATTTGTATCAATTTATCTAACTAATTTTTACCATATAAATTGTTTCATGTTTAATCTTAAGTACATCGAAAACACTTGATTCTTCCTAAAATTATTCGAATCTTTCTATAAAGATAATTAAATCATTTTAGTTTCACATTTTTACCTTTATTTCACATAATTTTTATCTTCAAACCTCAAATTAATCTAATTTTATACCTATATTGATCACACTACAACTTCCATTCACTAATTTTAATAGTTATAAAGAAAATATAAGATTTTCAATCTTAAACTTTATTCGTGTTTTCTTACAATTCACTCCTTGAATCAATTCACCCGATTAATTATGAACGCCATTAATATCAACCAACGCTTATTATATCTAAATTCCCTTAAATATTGGATACGATATCATTACATACTAATATATCATCAAATTAATCGATATTAGCACAATCGATTCCCCATTTATTTATCAGAATTTTCCCGCCATTTTGCATAGCAACATAATTTTTCCACGTCCCTTCCCTATCGATAGACGCTATGTCCCCAACCAATCAGAGACCTTATAAATGTCCAAATTGTCCACAGATTTTTCTAAGAATTCCACACACCTGTTAGCACACCTGCACATAAGGTCGCCCTATAGACTTTTATTTGATGAATTAGGTCAATCACAAACTGATCTTAGATATTTTATCTAAATTTCAAAGTTCTCATGCTAACTAACGCTATTAATCGTATGGGTTAGTTACAAACTTAAAGAGTTAGTGAGATTAATAATTAGTAAAAGGCAGATTACAGGAAGGAACGTCCTTTGGTTTTTAAAATCTTGCGAGGAGGAGATGCCTCTTTAAAGTAGAATCTGCTCAAACTAATGGCAGAGAAGTTTAAACTTGGCTGTACTTCATGATTTGGAGCGGAGGTATGGGGCTCCAAATAATTTCCATTCATTATAAAATGTCTTAGCTAATTTATTAACATAATACCTTTTTGCGGAAACTAGGGTTATATGCCTAGTTGAAGGCCCAGCCTTAAATTAAGTAAGTCTTTTTCTCGCTGTATCATAATACCACACATAGGCAAATGGATGAATAAGAGGTTCGTACACTATATTAACATTTTCGGTCGTTCGCAGCTACATAGTACCGTCCGCATTGGAGTGCAGACAGGGTTCTCAGACAAAACTTAGGACAGTTAATTGATTCAGGTGTGTTTGTGGAAGTCAAATTTACAGGCAATTTGATCTATACTACTTTGTGTGCTTCCGCCACTAATTAGTTCATGACAGCTACTACCGGCCGGCATCCACACACTACCGATAGTAGATGCATGCGACTGCCGCTGCTTTGGTTATCTCTGCTCCAGCTGCTGCGGTCGTTTCTGCGAATCTCCAACATCTGAAACAGAACCACACAGAACAAACTTGCGACTGTCGTCGTTCTGACTGCGGAGGTTGTTTTTGCGACACGTGTTTCGCCTTTATGAGAGGCATCATCAGGCGATCTGTAGATGTTGATGGTTAAACCATCCCATTTCTTACCATCAACAACAAACATCAACGACTTTGAAATTAGGCAAAGCAATGTCTGACTTTGTCAGATTTTCTGTTGGCATAAGTAAGAACGATAACATTGATGTCCCTAAAAATGTACGTACACGTCATAATAATGACAATCATATCTATGTATCATACTGTATCATCAGTACTCGAGATTAGAGCAATCACATATATCAACCGACCGACGCACGGCACACTGGACATTTCTTTCCAACCGATACTCAAGAGATATATTTTTGACGTGACAACGTCTTATAAATTGGTTAGCCGGGTGACACTTCAAGAAACTGGGTCACGTTATGCGCTTACAATGAGAGCGAGTGAAAGGCGCGTGCCTTTCACTCGCTCTCATTGTAAGCGTGTCGTGGACGCGTGTCCCTTCTAAGAGCGAGAGAGACTCAAAGTCGTTGTCACGTAAAACTTTCGCCCGTATACCGACTTTACAGGCAACCAATTGTTTTTTTTATCTGAAATTTATTACAATCTTTGCAATGATAAGCTGTGAATGGGATTTGCTTTCAAACTTGTAGGTAGCAATTCAGCCCTCTCTCAATTAATCCGTTCGCGTTAGGTCTATGACTAGGGATTTCACAATAGCAATCCCGATAAACCATAATCTCTATCGCAAAAAGTTATACGATTTCGTAAAGTGTATGTAATCATTACTATTGAACTATTTGTTTTTTCAGGAAACCAATTATTTTTTTCACTTTATCATCGAAATTGTTGCTTCGACGTTTTTGGAATTTTTGAATGATGATATTTATTCCATATTTTCAATAGAAGACTACGACATTAGATGGTATATGACCATTACAATCCGCGTGAAACAATTAGTTTTTTACCGGTAACGTAAGTAACGTAAAAACTGGATTTTATCTAGTCGCATAATGACAAACATTCAAAATAAACATCTTAAGATGTACAATATTAAAGGTTGGCTGGAAGAGATCCCTTTATGGGTAAATGTATGATAATAATGGTAAAAATGTTGACATACAACTTGTACAAAGACTTATGTCTTTGTACAAGTTGTATGTCAACATTTTTACCATTCTGTCTACTGCTACTGTTTTTGTACAATAAAGATATTTACAACAACAACAACAATATTACAATATTACCTACAATGTTTAAAATATAACGTCTTACGCCACAATCGAATGTACCTACTTTGTTATGCAGTCAACCCTAAGGCATCTACACACACATTTGCACGTATACAGACATGGTCTGTTTATGTAGTAGTATTTTGTATGGAGTGGCCGGGGTGTGGTCCAACTAAATCAATGCCAGGGTGTGCTTTGGCTCAAATAAGATAGTGAGCGATTTACCTCACAAATAAAAATATACGCGTATTAAAAGGATTGCATAATATCATCAATCCGCCCTGGATTTGGTATGCACACTTGATGTAAAAATTCATTTTTAGGGTTCCGAACCTCAAAAGGAAAAACGGAACCCTTATAAGATCACTTTGTTGTCCGTCTGTCTGTCTGTCTGTCTGTCTGTCTGTCTGTCTGTCTGTCTGTCTGTCTGTCTGTCTGTCAAACATTTCTATGTCGAGAATGCGTGGAGGTATCAAGCTGAAATTTGAACTGTATACACAGGTCTACGGTCCCATGAAGTTAAAAAAAAATCAAACTGCTAAGTTTACGTAGAAAAAAGTTACGGCCGTTTATTCAGCAAAAAACGCATATTTCGACACACTCAAAGGAATCAAAACCTATAGGGTACTTCCCGTTGACCTAGAACTATGAAATTTGGCAAGTAACATCGTTATAGACTACAAGTACAGGAATAAATCTCAAAACTATACATTTGTAAATAGATCTAAAAAAATAGGGGGTCTATATTTTTTATAGGGTGTCGAAATTTCAAATTGAAACTACTAGTTCAAATGGGGTATCATATGAAAGGGCTTGATGTACACATTGCAAAATATATTTTATTTATTTTTTTCGACGCATTATTTCTTATTTATAATGAAAAATATCAAATTTAATAATGATACTACGTACCTACGGAACCCTCGGTGGGCGAGTCCGACTCGCACTTGTCCGGTTTTTTTTTACTATGTCGGTTGGCAGACAAACATACGGCCCGCCTGATGTGAAGCGGTTACCGTAACCGTATTAACGCTCGCAACTAAATATATCACTTGCGCGCCGCCATCCTCGCTGCCAACGCAGCATCTCCTTCTTTTCTGGTGATCTCATTCACTCGCAGGAACACAACAACCCTCAAGGGAATTGTTCTTTGGCTGCGGTATTCTGTGAGATGTAGGTACATTCTCCAGTCCGGTAGCTTACAATTACGCTCCCTACCTCTCTTTTCGCCAGAGCTTCGTTTGTCAGTCAGTAGGGTGCACCACGTGCAGGTGAAGTTGGCTTTGGTTCAAAGTGGTTGATAAACCACTTACACCAAAAATTTATGGATTTCACTACGGTATTCACTGGATATACACCTGACTTACACTTGACCGTTTGTTTGTTTGTTTACTGATTATTTGACAAGCGATATGATGTCAAAAAGGTGTGAATTAAGTTCTAATTAATAATATAAATATGTGACAATAATGCAAAGAACAAAACGGCACGTGATGTTATTTGATCATCAGTTTCTCTGTAGAATTCTCTATCGGGACGGGTGTTAAAGTCTTAATACTATTTACATAATATATTACTTACTTAACATATTGACAGTCCCATCCTTATATACATATATTAGAAGTAGGCATATTTGTAAAAAAGCTTGCTGAACTAATTAAAAAAAATACGATAATAGTAAATATAACCAACGGGACCCCTGGAAATTACGAATGATAATATGTCATGGCAGTCTATTACAGCGAAACTGCTTTTTCAGTACAATTAGGACGTATAATATGGGAATTATAGAGATTTGAGATTGTTGTTGTTTGATTTTTGAGATTGTTGTATTAGTGAAATAAAGATTTATTTAATTAATTAGAGAGATGCCATTCAAACGATTTAAGACCGAACTTCAGAAGTGGCTTATAGTAAATTGCTTCTATTCAATAAGAGAATTTTGATGTTAATTTTGTTATCATTCTTTTCAACTTCATAATTCTAAACATTGTCAATTTTATGCATATAGTTTGACATAAGTAATTATTTATCTATTATAAATTTGATTAGTTTAATGATTGTAAAGACATGAATGAATCTTTAAATTATTTATGTTTACATAATTGTTTAAAAAGGAAAATTAGTATACCTCGGTATAAGGTGAACATACTGTAACCTGACTGTAACATGACATCTTACTAAATAGTTGTACGAGTATGTTCTAGCAAATAAACAGTATTCTATAATATTATATTCTATTCTATATGGATCGAAGTCAGGCAAAGTCAACTTAGTAGATTTTTCATACGTACATAAGTAAAAAGTAGTTTTTTACAAAAAAAAAGATAAAAACCGACTTCAGTTGGCGAGCGCAGCTCATTGGTGGAGTACCCCGGGAGACGCTGCTGTCCGTCTTCCGGGAGAAAAGTTATTGCGTCACACAAGATTCCTTAGTCGTCTTGTACGACATCCAGCGCAGAGCAATAGAGTGGCGCAATTCTATTCTGCCGGCAACCACAGGGCAAATTTAAGGGTTTCCCTCGATTTTTCTGGGATTCCATCATCAGACCCTGACTTGTTGAATATGGGACAACCTCGTAATCATACCCTTTCAAATAAAAAAATAGAAATTGACCATATGTCCTTATAAAATTTAAGGGGTTCCCTTGATTTATTATGCGTGTATGTCTGGCCCTATGTTTCCTTGTAACTATTGATGAATGTCTGAACCGATGATGATTAATCAAATCAAACGTCGTAATCATAATGTTGAAGGCGGATCCTCAATGTTGTGTTTGGTTTGTCGTCGCATGTTATGATGACGCCCGCGTTTTATCTACACATGTAGTAAACATCATATATTTTCAGCATTACAAAATTCACAATACAATATAAATATTGATGAATAAATAGAAATATTGTGACGGGCAACTACGGAATCCCAAGAGCACTGAGCGTGGCCTGACATGCACTTGGCCGGTTGGCTTGGCCATCATTTTCGGCGGTAGGCGTAAATAAGTACATTGTGATCCTATCTAAAAAAATATTATCGTCATCAGCTTGTATCTTTTTACTGCAGGGCATAGGCTTTCCCTAATTGCCTTCCACCATATTCGATTCTCCGCTTTCTGCACCCAGCGTTTCCGGCTGTACCCTTGAGGTCATCGGGCCATCTCGAGAGGGGGCGCCCGACGCTTTGTCACCCCATGCGAGGTCTCCACTCTAGGATGTCTCTCCCTACTACTATCAATGATTCGATAGATGTGGCCGGCCCACTGTCACTTACGCTTGCTGACTCTGAGAGCTATGTCGACAACCTTGGTTTTTCGTCGAATTTCTTCGGTCCGGATTCGGTTCCATAGAGAAATGCCAAGCATAGGTCTCTCAATTATAAATTGCAATGACACGTTCTTGACCTTCTTGTTTAATTTAATATTGCTTTTTCGCGATGTTTATTATAAGTTGAATTGTGAAAATGATTTAGTTCATCGCTATCGTTTCATCAAAAAGATTTAAAATTAATGAAATTAAAAAGTCTGTTTCAATAGATCCGACAATCTTGTAACTAAATAACACCGGCTGACATGCTGGATTATCCATATCCCTAGTAATGTTAATATAATTTTCTCTTTGATTGTAAAGTGAAATGTTCACATCACTCAAAGCATAGATAATCTGGTATTAAATAGGCCATATTTGTTTTGCTTACACAATAGAATAATGATAGAAAAATTGGTTGCCTGTAAAGTCGGTATACGGGCGAAAGTTTTACGTGACAACGACTTTGAGTCTCTCTCGCTCTTAGAAGGGACACGCGTCCACGACACGCTTACAATGAGAGCGAGTGAAAGGCACGCGCCTTTCACTCGCTCTCATTGTAAGCGCATAACGTGACCCAGTTTCTTGAAGTGTCACCCGGCTAACCAATTTATAAGACGTTGTCACGTCAATAAAAATATAAAAGTTGTAAATATTAATTTTCAATAGATTGAAAAACAAAGTATCGGCAATTTGATCTACAATGTACACTACTTTGCGTGCTTTCCCCACCATTGGGTTCATGCAAATTACTGCCGGCCGGCACCCACCCACTACCGTTAGTAGATGCATGCGACTGCTGTGGCTGCTTTGGTCATCTCTGCTCCAGCTGCTGCGGTCGTCTCGGCGAACCTCCAACATCTGAAACAAAAGAAACATGCGACTGCTGCCGCCGCCCCGACTGCCGCGGTCGTCTCTGCGATACTTGTTTCGCCTCTACGCGAGGCGTCCTCTAGCGATCTGTAGATGTTGATGGTTAGAACCTAGAAAGTATCATTATTTAATTAAAATCAATAGAGCGACCTTATAATTCTTCAAATAGGTTTATTCTCAAAAGTTACCAATGAATTTATTGTTTTTACAAGACGTTTGTTGAGGCTGCAAATTGCAAATTGCTCTGATCGTTAGAAAAAAGACCCTCAGATCGCTCAGTCGGTATCAAACTCCGATGTTTTCAACTTCCTGTTTTTTGATCTACAAAAAATATTTACCAGAATTTTGTTCGGTCGCATGCCCTGTTCGTGCTAGTTGCCTAGTAGCTGCCCAGTTTTCGAGTGTTGGCAAACAGACTGAGCTGGAAGTTCTTCATGACCTATAGGAAGGAGGAGCAATTTGTATAGTCTCTTCCAAACGGCTAGACGTATATAATTTATTCAATACTTTCGAATAAAAAAACTATGCGTAATGCTTTATTATTTTGAAGTTTTTATACTCGTAATGGTATTAATTTGTTCCAAAGTTCCGTAAAAAATTGAGTCAACAACACATTTAAATTAAAAATTAAAAATACCCCCGACCTCCTCTAGTGTAGTCAAGCCCTTTCATTTGATATCCATATTGAAGTGGTTGGGCAAAAATATCTAATCCGTCATTTTATGGCACCGGCCATCTTGGACCGATTTTATCAAACAAACCTAATTCAACTTTCAAATAAAAAAAAAAACCGGCCAAGTGCGAGTCGGACTCGCCCACCGAGGATTCCTTACGTAGGATCGTTATAAATTTGATATTTTTCATTATAAATAAGAAATAATTCGTCGGAAAAAATAAATAAAATATATTTTGCAATGTGCACATCAAACCCTTTCATATGATACCCCATTTGAACTAGTAACTTCAATTTGAAATTTCGACCTCCTATAAAAATATAGACCCCCTATTTTTTAACATTTAATTACAAATGTATAGTTTTGAGATTTATTCCTGTACTTGTAGTCTATAACGATGTTACTTGCCAAATTTCATAGTTCTAGGTCAACGGGAAGTACCCTATAGGTTTTGATTCCCTTGAGAATGTCGATATATGCGTTTTTTGCTGAATAAACAGCCGTAACTTTTTTTTTACGTAAACTGAGCAGTTTGATTTTTTACAACTTCATGGGACCGTAGACCTGAGTATACAGTTAAAATTTCAGCTTGATACCTCTACGCATTCTCGACTTAGAGGGTCTTGACAGACAGACAACAGACAGACAGACAGACAAACAGACAGACAGACAGACAGACGGACAGACAGACGGACAACAAAGTGATCTTATAAGGGTTCCGTTTTTCCTTTTGAGGTACGGAACCCTAAAAATGAAAGTAGATTCATATAGACACACAATATACGTATGGACACGTCAAACTTATAACACATCGTCGTTTTTGCGTCGGGGGTTAAAAATAGATTTTTCGAGACTTATAATTTCCAAACGAATGTTTTTTTTACTGTGATAATGAGCAACAAGCGTAGATTATGTTGGGGCGCATCCATATCATCCATAATTTTGAATGTATACCAGCAAAGAGCGAAGTAATTCCCTTGGCACGTTTGTATGTAAATGTAACCGGGCGGAGCATGATTAAAAGCAGTGTTTATATGTACAGCTAAGAGCACTTCAACCTAGGCAATAAGTAAGAGAATTTTGTTGTGAGATTGGTCAGAAAAATAATAACAATATCATATATGATATTTATTTTTATTAATTATCGCATTAAGCCATTGTTTGCTTAAATATTTATATTTACATAAACTTTCTATATTTTCTATATTATCAGAATTCTGGTACTTTATCTTTTTAATCAGTGCGCCCTCATGTCATTCATCATCATGACTCATGACTGATGATCTGTGTAGAGACTTGGACTCTGACCATTGGGCTATTCCACAAATAAAATTAAAAGTCGCACAGCGAGCGATGATGGAGAGAGCTTTGCTCGGGTTTTGTCTGAGAGGAGTCCGGAACCAAGAAATTCAATGAAGAACTAAAGTTGTCGATATAGCTTTTAGAGTCTGCAAGTTGAAGCCGGCCACATCTGCCGAGTCAGTGATAGCAGATGGGGGACAAAATTCCTACTGTCGACACCTGGGGCCCTACCGCCGAAGCTGAAGATTACCATCGAATATTTTGATTCCAAAATAGTATGTTATGCACAAACAATTTCAGCTTAGTTGGTAGGGGTCTAGCGTTACTACCAACTAAGCTAAACACAATCACCAACTATCTAAGCCGAAGTTTGATTTCCAGAAAATCCGATGGTAATCGGCTTCAGCTTCGGCGGAAGGACCCCTGGTATCGGTGGATATATCCAGCAGTGGGTAGAATACCTCCCGTCATAAAATTATGTGTCAGTTTTTTACGGTGTGAATTTCGTTTATTCATTTGTTATTTTTCAGATGTTATGTAAAAAGCTGTGTCTTTTTAGCGCTGTACTAGTCAGGATAAATTAATCTTACCTTTACACAGATTGGGTGTAAATTGTCACGCGACTCTATTCTGTGACGAGGCTCTAACCAAAAAAAGCGTAAAGCCTTGTTTATTAAGGCTTTAATCGCTCGCTATTTTTTGTAGACTCACACCTCTACTGCGTGTCTGCCTTTGTTGTATGGTATATTGTTCGCAACATACAGAATTTTTTTATACGACCAGGAAACGTTATTTTGTTTTATGAAGTTCTAGAAAAACCTGACTCGCACGTGATTTTAAGCCCCGGATTTTATGCTAAATCCTGCCTGGATGTTCGCTGAACATTCTTCAAAATAAACCCGGCAAGGCATTAAAATTTAAACTTTTATGAGCTCGGTGGTCGAATGGTTAGCAATGGCCACTTTGACTCCGAGGTCGCGGTTTCGATTCCCGCATGACAAATATTTGTGTGCATGAACATGTTTGTTTGTCTTGGTCTGGGTGTTTTCTATGTACTATATGTATTTACAAAAAAATATATATTTAATTATTATATCAGTTATCTAGTATCCATAGTACAAGCTTTGCTTAGTTTGGGACTAGGTGGCCGTGTGTGTAATTTGTCCAGGAATATATGTATTTATTTTACATTTGCAATGACATTACGTAATTTTAGCATAATTTCATATATTGTTACTTGTTTTTGACTATTATTGTAAAAGAGACATGATTATATTATTGCAATTTTATTGTGACAATCGCCGTGGGGTACCGGCAGAGTAGAATAGTACCTCCCTCTAGTACCAGGTGTCGTAGGAACCGACTGAGGTACAACGGAACCGACTGATGGCGGTATAACCATCCTAAACAAACGCAGCTCAAATGGCACAGGGCAGGGATGGCAGCAGCATCCCTGTCGCGAAGCTACGTTTCTGCGATCGCCACCACGCCTGCCCAGCGTGGCGATTATGGGCAAATCCCCCCCCTATGATTAAGCAAAATAGGACCAGGCCCCCAGTCCCCGGCAGCTCCGCTAGTCCTGGCTCCGGTAGCGGCCAGGGAAACGACGGAGCAGGGGGTGCTAAGAATCCCCGGCAGAGACCCGCCTACCACCCCAAGAGACAACTGGCCCTGGTAACACACAACGTACGCACGATGAGGACTGACGAGAAGATTGTTGAGTTGGAGGAAGAGTTGAGATGGATGCGATGGGATATTGTGGGGTTGTCCGAAGTCCGTAGAGAGGGAGAGGACACGATAACCCTACAATCCGGCAATCTCCTCTTCTACCGGGAAGGTGACCAACAATCCCAAGGTGGTGTCGGATTTCTCGTCCACAAGGCCCTTATTAACAACATTATTACCATCGAAAGCGTGTCGAGCAGGGTTGTATACCTAATACTCAGAATATCTGAGAGATATTCGATGAAGGTCATTCAGGTATACGCACCGACCTCGTCACGCCCAGATGATGAAGTGGAGTCTATGTATGAGGACGTAAGTCGAGCCATAATCTTATCTTATCTTATCTTATCTTAGAGTGGGTCCAGTGCTGCAGCACCGGTGACACGTCGACCCTCATGGATCTTTTGTGTTCTCCCTAATCCTTTAGTCACTCTCCCCCGCCTGTCTGGAGACATGTTCCATGTACTTCAGTATGCCGCTTATAGGGAAGAGCCTGTAGTCCTCCAGGTCCGGGTATGCCTTTCCTAGGATTTCCATTCGTTTGCCCGCTAGGGCGTCACATTGACACATTAAATGTTTCATGGTCTCGTAAGACTCCTTGCATGTTCTGCACTCTGGGCTCTCAACAAGTCTCATCTTGTATAGGTGTCCGTGGCAGGCATAATGGCCGGTCAGTGCACCAAGCATGAGACGCATCCGTTTCCTGTCACATTTATGTACATGTCTGTACCAATTCACAGTGCCTTCGCCAATGGTTTCCTTGGAGTGTAGCATTCCACTCATCTCCCTCCATTCAGCCTGATGCCTAGACTTCGCTCTGCCATTTATAGCCTCAATTACTGTCCCGTATGAGAGACCTACAAAGGGTTCAGGTCCTAAAAAGTTTTTACTTGATCCCTCCCTTGCCAATTGAAAAGTCGAGCCATACATACGACCAAGACCCACTTCACCGTTGTTATGGGGGACTTCAACACTAAGTTGGGCAAGAAAAGCGATGATGAGTTGAGAGTGGGGCAATTTGGATATGGACAACGGAACCCTAGGGGACAGAGGCTGGCCGACTTTCTGGAGAAGGAGGGACTCTTCATGATGAACTCTTTCTTCCAGAAGCCGCCTCACAGGAAATGGACCTGGATAAGTCCCGATGGTTCCACGAGAAACGAGATCGATTTCATCATGACCAGCGAGAAACGAATATTCAATGATGTCTCCGTGATCCACAGGGTGAAAACCGGTAGCGATCACAGGATGGTAAGAGGCACATTGAATATTAACGTTAAACTGGAAAGGTCCCGCTTGATGAAGTCCACGCTCCGACCTACTCGTGTCGATATCCAAAACCCCGGGAACTTTCAGCTCGAGCTCTCTAATCGCTTTGATTGCCTGGAGAACTTAGCATCAGTGGACGAGATTAACAACAGGCTCGTAGAAACTGTTCAAACGGTAGGTTCTAAGTTCTTTAGACCCCGCCGTTCAAATAGACCTCAGAAACTTTCCGATCACACTCTAAACCTCATGGCTGAACGACGCTCGCTGAGACTGCAGTCTTCCTATGACGCACAGTCATACAGGCGGCTCAATAGACAGATCTCGAAATCCTTGCGGCACGATATACGTCTCTTTAATAGGAAATATATTAAAGAGACGATAGAGCGGAACAAAGGCTCCAAAGTGTTTGCAAGGAATCTGTCTATAGGGCAAAGCCAATTGACCAAGCTGAAGAGGGAAGATGGCAGTATAGCGTCGACCAAGGCCGAGGTATTGGAGGAGATCGAAAGGTTCTATGGACAGTTATACGCTTCTGTTGCCAAGCCTGCTAACAGCGCGGCCAAAGACCCAAGAGCCAAGCTGACCCGACACTTCACCGAGGACATCCCGGACATCAGTCTGTACGAGATTAGAATGGCCCTGAATCAGCTTAAAAACAACAAGGCACCGGGTGATGACGGTGAGAGCTTCTGAAAGCGGGTGGAACACCGTTGTTAAAAGTCCTTCAGAAGCTCTTTAACACCGTCGTTCTCGAGGGCATAACGCCTGAAGCATGGAACAGAGGCGTGGTGGTGCTGTTCTTTAAGAAAGGCGACAACACCTTATTAAGGAACTATAGACCCATCTCGCTTCTGAGCCATGTTTATAAGCTGTTTTCAAGGGTCATTACGAACCGTCTCGAGCGCAGGCTTGATGACTTCCAGCCTTCCGAACAAGCCGGTTTCCGAAGAGGCTTCAGTACCATAGACCACATCCACACGCTGCGGCAGGTTATACAGAAGACCGAAGAGTATAACTTGCCACTTTGCTTAGCGTTTGTGGACTATGAGAAAGCCTTTGATTCGGTCGAGACATGGGCTGTGCTTGAGTCTCTCCAGCGATGCCGTATTGACTATCGGTACATCGAAGTGTTGAAGTGTTTGTATAATAACGCCACTATGTCGGTCCGAGTACAGGAACAGAGTTCAAAGGCGATCCCTTTGAAAAGAGGCGTAAGACAGGGAGACGTGATATCTCCGAAACTGTTTACGGCCACTTTGGAGAACGCCTTCAAGCTCCTGGAATGGAAAGGATTCGGCATCAATGTGAACGGCGAATACATCACTCACCTTCGGTTTGCCGACGATATCGTAGTCATGGCAAATTCGATGGAAGATCTCAGCACGATGCTCGAAGGCCTCAATCGAGTTTCTCAACAAGTGGGTCTTAAAATGAACATGGACAAGACGAAGGTAATGTGTAATGCCCATGTTGTACCCACTCCAATATCTGTTGAGAGCTCGGTTCTTGAAGTTGTTGACTCGTACGTCTACCTAGGACAAGTAGTCCAGTTAGGTAGGTCCAACTTCAAGAAAGAGGTCAGTCGCCGAATCCAACTCGGCTGGGCAGCGTTCGGAAAATTGCGTGATGTCTTCTCGTCCGACATACCGCAGTGCCTCAAGTCGAAAGTCTTCGACCAGTGTGTGTTACCAGTGATGACTTACGGCACTGAAACGTGGTCCCTCACTATGGGCCTTATAAACAAGCTCAAAGTTGCCCAACGAGCTATGGAGAGGGCTATGCTCGGAGTCTCTCTGCGAGATCGAATCAGAAATGAGGAGATCCGTAGAAGAACCAAGGTTACCGACATAGCCCAGCGGATTAGCAAGTTGAAGTGGCAGTGGGCAGGGCACATAGCACGGAGGACGGATGACCGATGGGGTCGAAAGGTTCTCGAGTGGAGACCACGTACCGGCAAGCGCAGCGTAGGACGTCCACCCACAAGGTGGACAGACGACCTCATTAAGACCGTAGGATCGCGCTGGATGCAAGCCGCTTCCAACCGGTCTTATTGGAGATCTAGAGGGGAGGCCTATGTCCAGCAGTGGACTTCCAATGGCTGAGATGATGATGATGATGATGATTGTGACAATTTAGGACTTGCATGCAAAAAAATTTAAATCTGTCTTTTTTAATTATAATAATTTGCACGCCCGGAAAGGGTAGAATAAAAGGAACTTATTGGTGTGTAAGTGGTTCACCAACATCTTTGAACCAAAGCCAACTTCACCTGCACGTGGTGCACCCTGCCGAATGACAAACGAAGCTTTGGTGAAAAGAGAGGTAGGGAGCGTAATTGTAAGCTACCCGACTGGGGAATGTACCTCCACCTCACAGAATACCGTAGCCAAATAACAAGTCCCTTGAGGGTTGTCGTGTTCCTGCGAGTGAGTGAGGTCACCAGAAAGGAAGGAGATGCTGCGTTGGCAGAGGGTGTGGCGGCGCGCTAGCGATATTTTATGTTGCGAGCGTTAATATGGCTACGGTAACCGCTTCAAATCAGGCGGGCCGTATTCTTGTCTGCCACCCGACGTAGTACATAAAAAAACTTTATTAATATTTATGGTAAAAAAAGCACCAGTATGTACTTTATTTCTGCAACTAAAGTTGTTATTATTATTATTCAAATTCAGCTTGAGATAAATTTGCAGAAAGTATACAAAATACTTTCTCTAGATTTATTTTGGCAATTTATCTTGGTTAAGATTGGCAAAGCCCGTCATTACTAACAAAATTTATTAAGAGAGTAACTTGGAAAACTTAAAAAATAACTTGAGCTTCCCAGTCACCAGACAACACACAAAAGTTCGAACAGTTTGTATGACAATCTACATATATGTTTTTGTCAACTTCGAAGTTGCTCCAATAGTAATAGTTAATTGTACTGATGGTACTCATCAGTACAATTAAATATTACTATTCGGAGCATTAGTAGTATTACTATATATACTGGTGCTATCACCTCCAGTATATATACGAGTATTATAAGTATTGCCCATATATAGTACTAGTTTATAGTATAGTACTAGCTGACCCGCGCAACTTTGTTTGCGTGTGAGAGGGAGGGTTGAGAGGTAATTCTACGCTTCACGTAGGATTAACTTAAAAGGTTACCAATAAATGTATTGTTTTTTCAAGAAGAATTTCTTTATTTTCAATATTACTACTGATTAGGCCATAACATATTTAGAATTAGTTATCATTAAAAATCAATTAACTGCCACGCGGTACATTTAGGTAATCCTCCAGGATCATGTTATGCCCTATGCAGGATTTATTTGATACGACCACATTCAGTTAATGCATGTTAATGCTCTCCCCCACGTAGCACGGTACGTTAATGATTACCTCCAAGAGCATGGTATTAAAAAATTACAGTGGCCTGCTCGTAGCCCGGATTTAAACCTGGTAAAGCACATCTGGAACATGCTTTGGAAGAATAAAATCTTCTCCACACCGACCGGAAACGCTCAGAAAGATCCAGGATGCAGCATCAGCCGCTTTGGAAAACTTATCGCAAATCGATGTGTAGAGCATTATTCAAAGCATGCCTGATAAAATTCAGGGAGGAAACATGCGATATTAAAATATAAAAAGAACTAAGATTTTTATTGACTTTTCATTCTGTAGTGTTTTAAAGTTAAATAAAATTTCTATGAAAATGTCATTTTTGGGTGTAACATTTTTTTTTGACGCGTACACTCGAAGAAATTGTTCAAAACAATAAAAAAGTTCTGTTTTAACCCACGTAAATTTACTTACATGACAAAAAAATATTAAAACGCAAGATACAACAAAAATCAGCCGTGGCCAAGTTTCCGTGCCGGTGAGTGTAGTAGTGAGCCATTATTTAACTTGATTTTTTTTTAAACTTTTTGAGGAACAATTCCGTCATACATGACTATTGTGTAATTTTATCCGTTTACGCAGCGCTGCAGCGTACGCAACGGAATCTCCAAAAAAAAATTTTTTTTTTTATATAAATCAGTAGGATTTATTTGGAAATTATAAATCGCCATTTAATAGCAGCCTCCATATAGGGTTAAAAATGGCAGCAATTTGTATTTTTTATTTATATATTTATTAAACATAAAAAAAATATCACAATTATATCATGACTTTTAAAAACCGCTAGGGTTTGTCTAGGCGTTGCACATTCGCAATTTATCTATGATGTATTTGAAATAATGCTTTATTCTATATATATACCTACTACCAATATATTATCAACTATAATGTCTATAATATAATATTAGTCATATGTGCGTTGCACTGCTTTTTCTGAGAACAAGTATAAGGTATCCTGTATTATCACGAGAATCCAACGAGTGTGCCAAATTTGAAATCAATTGGACACTGGAAAATATGTTTTTGTTTACGTACTACGACGGGTGACAAAATAAGCATACGGCTGATGTTAACTGTAGCCATATACATGAAATATCGCTCACACGGTGCCGCTGCCTTCGCAGCAACTTTTTCCTTCCTGGTACTCACTCGCAGGAACACAATAAGCCTCAAGGGAATTGTTATATGGCTGCGTTATTAATTGTTATATGTTGCGAATTGTTATATGTGAGATAGAGGTATGTACTTCCCCAGTAGGGCATCTTACTAAATACGCTATGCTCTTCCTCTCTTTTCACCAGAGCCTCGTCATTCAGCAGGGTGCATCACGTGCAGATGAGGTTTAAAGATGAAAATTTGCAAGTTTGGTTACAAACCGCTGTGAATCTAAATAAAAGCATATAAAAGTAACCAAAATACAATTTTATAACTATTATCCATTATGTAGTACATTCATAATTTAAATTCATACATCACATCACAGATATGTTCATGCATATTATTTATTTATCTTGTGCGGGGATCGAACCTGTGACCTCGGAGTTAAGGTGGCCATTGCTAGCCATTCGGTCACCGACCTTGTAAAATTATTAAAAAAGTTTGTAAAAAATAATTAAAAAGTTTATTATTGTACTGTATTTCACACATTAAGCCCTTTCCTTTGATATCCGTATCACACGGATTAATGTGGAAATTATAAATAGCCGCATAGTGGCGGCCACCATATTGTATTAAAACATGCATTGTCACGCGAATTCAACGAGCGTGCCAATTTTTAGCCCAATTGGACAATTTTTAGCCCAAATGGAAGTGGGTCAAAAACTTGCAAGATTTGATTACAGACACTGCGGTGGAACTAAATAAAAGGGGGATACACTTTATTTCTTTACGTGAGGGGGGGGGGGGAGCCAACGACGATAAAGAATATAAATACTTATGGACCGCACCAATAGTTATTCTGCAAAAGCTATCAATCGCTAACGATAAAATTGATGTGATGATTACCCTTATTTTTTTGAAATCATCATCATCATCATCATCATTATTAGCCTGTATCTACCCACTGCTGTATATAGGCCTTCACTAATACTTTCCAGCATATACGATCCTCCGCTTTCCGTATCCAACCGCTACCATCCATTTTTTTTAAGGACGTCGGTTCGTCTAGACCTCTAGACTCTAGAGTGAGTACGCCCTACGCTTTGTCGCCCCATACGTGTCCTCCACTTCAACACTTCACCCCCGTCTGCCATTGCTGCCTCGGTAGAAGTTGCCAGCCCCCTATCACTTCAGATTACTGACTCTAAGAGCTATGTCGACCACTTTGGTTCTTCGTCGCATTTCTTCGATATTTCTCAAATCCATATACTTCAAATTAAAGGTGGGGTAAAGAAGTGTTGGTCGTATTCTCGTAGTTGGACCGATGACCTTAAAAGGGACCAGAAGTGGCTGAATGTGGAATGTGCATTGGTGGGAAGAATTAGGGAAAATCTATATCAAGCAGTAGACAGATATAGCTTGATGATGTTGCTGGAATTTGAAGCGGAACTTAATCCTCTCAGGATGTCATTTTGTAGGTTTTTGTCAATCTTTTCTGAATGTATATCTGGGGGCACGGCAGTGCCCCCACCAAGTCGAGCAAAAAGCGGCACGGCCGTACCATCCTTTTCTCGAAGCACTTCAGGCCTTTTTCGACCCCCTATAACTTTGTTGTGGATAGAACTAGGAGCCTGAATTTTTAGTAACCAAGCAGGTATTGTATAAACACGGTATATTTAAAATTTCATTCAATTCGAACCAGTAGTTTTAGAATTATAACTAGTCAAAGTTCCTTAATTTTGTCACTCACTCACTGACTCACCGATCATCAAAATTCTAAGGCACTTCTAGCAGACATAGAAGCTTCAAATTTAGAATACTATTTGTGTTTACTGCATAAATCAAGGAAAAATTAAAATATTTTGCAATTTCCGTCCAGTTTTCTAGATACGCTAACTGCATAAATAACTTTGTAATCCCATATAAATATATGGGATTACAAAGTTACATTTGCGGTAAAAGAATCAGTATACCTGTATTATCATTTTTTTAACGGAGATAGTATATTTACGGTCTGGAGAGTGACATAAGCTGCTTTTTATCCTGGAAAAACATCTTATTTCCATGGGATAAAAAATAAACTTTGTAATCATTTGTCCTTCTATAACGTCGAAAGGAACCTAAGTACCGACATGATTTTTTTAACGGGGTAGTTTACGGTCTGGAGAGTGACATAAGCTACTTTTTTTTCCGGAAAAACATCTTATTTCCATGGGATAAAAAATAAACTTTGTAATCATTTGTCTTTCTATCACGTCGAAAGGAACCTAAGTACCGACATGATTTTTTTAACGGGGATAGTCTACGGTCTGGAGAGTGACTTATGTTACTTTTTATCTCGGAAAAACATCTTATTTCCATGGGATAAAAAATAAACTTTGTAATCATTTGTCCTTCTATCACGTCGAAAGGAACCTAAGTACCGACATGATTTTTTAACGGGGATAGTTTACGGACTGGAGAGTGACATAAGCTATCCCGGAAAAACATCTTATTTCCCTGGGATAAAAAATAAACTTTGTAATCATTTGTCCTTCTATCACGTCGAAAGGACTATATGTATATATATATATATGTATTATATATATATATATATATATATATATATATATATATATATATATATATATATATATATATATATATATATATATATAGATATATATATGTATGTATATATATATATATATAGTATATATATATATAATTAATAAATTAATCGACTAGGAAGTATTTACTGTCCAAACTTGTCGAAAATTGTAACATCAAAGCCTCCGAGAAAAATCCCTAGAGACAGGAAGTGGGCTTTGAGAAAAACTATGGCTGAAGCTCAAGAACTAGTACCGGATAGGAAAAAAGGAGGACTACTTATCTACAAAAAGCAATGAGATGCCATCAAAAACATAACTTGTAAAAAAAAACCAAGTCTCGCAACTCAGTTCTTCTACCGTAAAAAGTTGTGAGATCCATGTAATACCAAGTCGGTTAATTCATTCAGTTCCTACTTAAGGGACCTTCCCTCTTAACTTATTACGTAATTAGCTAACCAAACAACATCTTATACTCACCATATCAATATTAAAAATCTTTTATGTTTTAAATAAACAGATCGACTTGGCCATCGCATGAAAACACAATGTATCTCATAAGTGATACATATTATATTAAATTAGATTGTTTAGTGCGATGTGTGCATATTAACGCTCGCAACATAAAATATCGCTCGCGCGCCGCCACCCCCGCTGCCATCGCAGCATCTCCTTCCTTTCTGGTGACCTCACTCACTCGCAGGAACACAACAGCCCTCAAGGGAACCGTTATTTGGCTGCGGTATTCTGTGAGGTGGAGGTACATTCCCCAGTCGGGTAGCTTACAATTACGCTCCCTACCTCACTTTTCGCCAGAGCTTCGTTTGTCAGTCAGCAGGGTGCACCGCGTGCAGGTGAACTTGGCTTTGGTTCAAAAATGTTGGTGAACCACTAATACCCACCATCACCTAACGCGGTGCACCCGCACCGCGTGCAGGTGAAGTTGGCTTTGGTTCAAAGATGTTGATGAACCACTTACACTTACTTCTGTTTTCCTGGTGACCTCACTCACTCGCAGAATCACAACAACTCTCAAAGAAATTGTTATTTGGCTGCGGTGCTTCGAACGTAAATTCGATTTTATTCTCTGCAAAATAACCTCAAAACGCAATTGAGGGATTGATTTGTAAGCTACCCGACTGAGGAATGTACCTCCACCTCACAGAATACCTCAGCCAAATAACAACTCCCTTGAGGGTTGTTGTGTCCCTGCGAGTGAGTGAGGTCACCAGAACTAATGTGAAGCGGTTACCGTAGCCATATTAACGCTCGCAACATAAAATATCGCTTGCGTGCCGCCACAACGCAGCATCTTCTTCATTCCTTTCTGGTGACTTCACTCACTCGCAGGAACACAAAAACCCTCAAGGGAATTGTTATAAGTCTGCGGTATTCTGTGAGTAGAGGTACATTCCCCAGTCGGGTAGCTTACAATTACGCTCCCTACCTCTCTTTTCGCCAGAGCTTCGTTTGTTAGTCAGCAGGGTGCACCGCGTGCAGGTGAAGTTGGCTTTGATTCAAAGATGTTGATGAACCAATAACACCCTAATGTACCTAGTAAGAGTCTCGAAATAAAGCGAAATCTCGCGACTCTGCCCACGTTACTCGAGAATTTAAAAACTATGGAGTTCGGAGTACAAGAAATGTTACTGTTCTGTTTCTTATAACCGTGATACGTAATAATAATGCATAAATCTAGTTTTCAACACACTTGCTCATGAAATAGCTCTAATTTCACCGCAATCAGGCACTCGTAATGACACCTGTAATCAAACTGTGACTTTTTCAGTGCTATTATTCAGAAGTGAATTATAGAGATTTTTTTGTGTTATTGGTTGAGTTGCTTTGTTCATAATAAAGTTTCGAGACAAAAAGATCGTGTTCAAATAAATTAATGTATCTATTGCTTGCTCATTTCATGCGAAGTTCAAAATACGAAGTTGCATGAAAATTTCAACTTGTACGTGTTAAACAAATGTAACTTTTGGTTTCTCTGTAATAAAGAAAACTTTAAATTCCCCATTTTGTACGTATGTAGTTAAAAAAAAACTCGTGAAGAGTGTCGTTCTTACTAATGTTCGACGGGTACTGATAATGTCGTATATATTAAAATGATACATAAATTACTGTTTATTTTGTAAAAATCGAAATATTGTCGGCAAAAAGTCTATTTTTGACCGATTTTAATTTAAGGTATATTAAAATTTT
Organism: Hypsopygia costalis; assembly: GCA_937001555.2. Taxonomy (NCBI): domain Eukaryota; kingdom Metazoa; phylum Arthropoda; class Insecta; order Lepidoptera; family Pyralidae; genus Hypsopygia; species Hypsopygia costalis. Next base: position 19,292,082 of record OW443338.2, on the reverse strand, counting down.
TAGTTTTAATTTATTAGGACTGTCAATACCTTTATATAAATAGTTCAGATTTACTATATAAAGAGCCAATTGTAGGTATTATATAGATTACATGTATAAATAAATAAATATTCCTGGACAAATTACACAGCGCCATCTATTCCCAAACTAAGCAAAGCTTGTACCATGGGTACTAGATAACTGATATTATACTTAAATATATTTTTTATAATTACATACATATAATACATAGAAAACACCCAGACCAAGACAAACAGACATGTTCATGTACACAAATATTTGTCTTGTGTGGGGATCGAACCCACAACCTCGGAGTCAAAGTGACCATTGCTAACCATTCGACCTCGAGCTCGAATATACGAGTATATATATCTATGTACAAACTCACTTTCGTAATAATTATGTATATATTTAGTATGTATCAAATTCAAATTGCCCCTGAATACGTAAAAACCAAGACTATTTCGTGTTCTCCTTCATACACTCAATTAAGTTTCATTTTGTGTACAATGGCAACGATTATCACCTGTCTATTGGAGTTTTTTATTATATTCAATTGTGTTAGTGTCGTTTTGATAATGTTAAGCTGAAGTGGGGACTCATCTCACATGATCGCTGCATCGACTACTTGAGCTCGTCGATCAGGTGATCGGAAGGTACCTTCAGTGCAGTCGCGGTCAGTGTTGGACGCGCCGCACGCCGCACTATTATTCTTTCATATCTCGAGCGTTGATTGATAACACGAGAAGGTGCCGTGCAGTGTAGTGAGTTACATCCTCGTGCCAAAGATCATAATAGAGATCAGAGACTTAGAGATCATAATAGAGGCAGTCTAGCTGATATATATTTGGACGAGATGTATAAATTATCACCGGCTTTTTTGAAACAGGTAACTTATGATTTTTTAATTTTTTTATTGCTCTATTATTTTATTTCGACAATTTAGATTAATAAATAAATATTGTTAGACAAATTACACAGCGCCATCCAGCCCCAAAGTAAGCGAAGCTTGTGTTATGGGTACTAGACAATTTATAAACATACGTAAATACATATTTTTTTTTGTAAATACATATTTATGATACATAGAAAACACCCAGACCAAGACAAACAGACATGTTCATACACACAAATGTTTGTCATGTGTGGGAATCGAACCCACGAGCGTTGGTGTCGAAGCCGCGTCATTGACCGCTATGCCACCGAGCTCGTCAAAATAAATGTAATATATCATTTAGTTATTTAAACGTTTCACGAGCTCGATGGTCGAATGGTTAGCAATGTCCACATTGACTCCGAGGTTGCGGGTTCGATCCCCGCAAAAGACAAATATTTGTGTGCATGAACATGTCTGTTTGTCTTGGTCTGAGTGTTTGCTATGTATTATATATATGTATTTATAAAAAAAAGGTATTTAAACATAATATCAGTTATCTAGTACCCATAGTACAAGCTTTGCTTAGATGAACACGTGTAATTTGTCCAGGAAAAATTAATTATTTATTATCATTTATTTGCCAACTGTTGTTTTGTAAACCGGATTCGAGTTTTATCTGCTTTTTGCAAAGGTTTCTGGTAGAGAATGCTCTTTGCATTTACCTTTATTTTGTGGTAAAAAAAAAGATTATATACATAAACTAGTCCGGTCCAGCGAACTTCTTATCGCCTTTAAAATTTTTACGTTAATTTTTCCTACGAGTTATAAACTATACTATCAAGTTGGGTCAAACTGCACACACTGGGCAAAATTTTATTAAAATAGGTTCAGTAGTTTAGTATTCCATCGCGGACAAACAACATGACACGATTTTTTTATATATACGTATATAACATATTCATTTAGTTTTCAGGAAACATATTTAAACGTTTAAGTGGCTATAATAGTAAATAAGTAAAAATCAATTCAAGGACTTTTTTTTTATAAATTAAACACGAGAGTTTTACGAGGAAAAATGAAATAGCTTAACTATTAAGTTATAAAATATATTAATGTTTGTATGCATTATAGCTGTGCCCGCGGCTTCCGCTGCCTAATATGGATATTAGTAGCAATGACATTTTATATTTAGGAGTTGTGGAATGTGGACTGTGAAGAATATATCCACCTTGAAGATCCATTATAGATATTGATAAACATTTTGTAGAAAATTGTTAAGAAGTATAATAAATAAATAAATATTTCTGGACAATTTACACTACGCCATCTAGTCCCAAATTAAGCGCAAAGCTTGTGTTATGGGTACTAGACAACTGATAAATGCACTTAAATACATTTTTTTTTGTAAATACATACTTATAATGCATAGAAAATACCCAGACCAAGAAAATATACCAGTTCATGCACACAAATGTTTGTCTTGAGCGGGAAGCGAACCCGCGACCTCGAAGTCAAAGTGGCCATTGCTAACCATTCGATCACCGAGCTCGTCAAAGTATGTCAAAACCACAAACATACAAGTGGGATGTAAGTGGTTCATCAACATTTTTGAATCAAAGCCAACCTCACCTGCACGTAGTGCACCCTGCTGTCTGACAAACGAAGCTCTGGGGAAAAGAGAGGTAGGGCATTGCGTATTTAGGAAGCTGCCCGATTGGGGAAATACCTCTGCGTTATAGAATACCGCAGCCAAATATCAAATACCTGGAGGATTATTGTGTTTCTGCGAGTGATTGAGAGTAGCAGCCAGCAACCAGCAGTAAGTTAGATTTAGTTTATAATAATACTTTATTGTTTAGAACTTGGATTTACTTTACATTTATGTTTATTATAAATGTCTGGGAACATTTCGGATAAATTACGTTTTATTGTATCTACCCGTACTTATGTTGTTTGTATATTGACAAAAAAATATCTATGGGATATGACATAATTGTGACCGTGATTTCTATAATGAATACTTAAACAAGGTGCTGATTTGCATAGTTGCAACATGCTAATAGGTCAAAGTAAAATTGAATATGAATTATTTCAATGAGGGATCACATTAGAAAATGTGAAAAATAAAACCGGCCAAGTGCGAGTCGGACTCGCGCACGAAGGGTTCCATACCATTATCTATAAAAACGGCAAAAAAAAATCACATTTGTTGTATGGGAGCCCCCTTAAATATTTGTTTTATTTTTATTTAATTATAAAGTGAATATAAAACTAAATATTATGTGAGTAATTATCAATTGCGAGCAAAAACGACCAAAAAAATCACGTTTGTTGTATGGGAGCCCCTTTAAATATTTATTTTATTCTATTTTTAGTATTTGTTGTTATAGCGGCAATAGAAATACATCATCTGTGAAAATTTCGGCTGTCTAACTATCACGGTTCATGAGATAAAGCCTGGTGACGGAAGGACGGACGGACGGACGGACAGCGGAGCCTTAGTAATAGGGATCCTTTTTACCCTTTGGGTACGGAACCCTAAAAATAGCTATTTGTTGAATGAAATTTACAAAATAATATCTTTATCTTTTTAGGGTTCCGTACCCAAAGGGTAAAACGGACCCTATTACTGAGACTCCGCTGTCCGTCCGGCCGTCTGTCATCAGGCTGTATCTCATGAACCATGATAGTTAGACAGTTGAAATTTTCACAGATGATGTATTTCTGTTGCCGCTATAACAAATTCAAAAAAATTCAATAAAATAAATATTGGGGGCTTCCGTACGTGTTTTTTTTTGCTCGTTTTGCTCGGTATTGATAACGGCAACAGGCAGACGCTTGAACTATTCACAGAATATTTAGTTATATATTAACTTTAAAAATAAATACCTAATTAAATTAAGCTGTGTGGTTTCCGGCAGACTAGAATAGAATCACTCCGTTTCTTTCTTCCCGTGGATGCACAAGGCGACTAAGGGAAATACATTATCAAATATCGATCAGGCCTCCCCAACCCGTTTGGCCAGCGTGGGGAGTGTAGGCCAAATCCTCCTTCCGTCTCGGACGGACGAGAGAGGGTCGTGCTCCTGTCGTGGAGACTAAAATGACCTGATGATGATGATGATGACCTAATTAAATTAAAATAAAACAAATATTTAAGGGGGGCTTACATACAATATACGTGTTTTTTTTATGTTTACGGACCCCTTAGTACGAGAGTCCGACTCACACTTGGCCGGTTTTTTATCTACTAGCATTTCGGTATTGTCTACCGAAATGCTAGTAAATAAAATATTCGCATTGGCGAAGAAGAAATGCTCAAAGAAACTTTCCAATATGGGTCTCAAAGTTACTCCCTATGTGGAAGATCTTTTTTATGAGAGGGGGGCAAACGAGTATGTGGGTCACGGTCATGGTCACGGTCATGGCCACGGTCACGAGGTCGCCGATCTGTTAAGTTAGTCATATGTGCGTGTGTACTTTGATCTCCTATTAGTATAGTGGTAGTATCTGGGGTGTTAGTGGTTCACCAACATTTTTGAACCAAAGCCGACATCGCCTGCACGCGGTGCACCCTGCTGACTGACAAACGAAGCTTGGCGAAAAGAGAGGTAGGGAGCGTAATTTTAAGCTACCCGACTGGGAAATGTACCTCCACCTCACAGAATACCGCAGCCAAATAACATTTCCCTTGAGGGTTGTTGTGTTCCTGCGAGCGAGTGAGACCTCACTCACTCGCGGCATGTCCTTCTATCTGGTGAACACCAGATAGAAGGACATGCCGCGTTGGCAGTATGGGTGGCGGCCCGCGAGCGATATTTCCATGTTACGAGAATTGATACGGCTACGGTAACCGTTTTCCATCAGGCGGAGTATGCTTGTCTGCCACCCGACGTAGTATATATTTTTTTTTAGATTATAACTCTCAGGACTATCATCACATGTTTAATCTCAAAAAGATTCTTTCGAAATGTCATCGAGCGGTCAGCTCCGATAGCAATAACACTGCAAGGAAATCAAAACTGATAAGGGTTATCTAACGACTATACACGTCGGATCTGAATCTTAATCTCTTTTTCACTCAGCCTGGAAGCCTGCAAGTCGACTCAATGACAGTATAATCCTTAAAGATTATCTTTTATATTTAACTAACATCTTTTTATACCAATTATTTTATACCGTGCGAGGGAGGTCACCCGAAAGGAAGGAGATGCTGCGTTGGCAGCAGGGGTGGCGGTGCGCCAGCGATATTTTATGTTGCGAGCGTTAATATGGCTACGGTAACCGCTTCACATCAGGCGGGCCGTATGCTTGTCTGTCACCCGTCGTAGTATTAAAAAAAATACCACTAGGGTGGCCTGATGGTAAGCAGTCATCGCAGCCTATGGACGCTTGTGGCACTGGAGTTATCACTCACGCGTTGCTGACTCTGTAAAAACTCTGGTACGCCTTTCTGTAGGGTTCTGAAGAACCTCATGCTGTAGCTCCCTGGGAAAACCTTGGCACGGAGTTCATTTCACAGCCTGAAAGCTCGAGATAGAAAACTTGTCTGGAACAGTGCCCATTTTGGTTCTAATATGTAATGATGAATTCCCTGCCTATGGTTAGCGGTGCGACTATAGAAAAAGGCCGTACAATCCATTGTACATTCACAGAACAATAAGATAAAGCGCACCAAGAAAGCGCAAAAAGGTGCACTAGTATAAGTCGGAGAAGAAAATACACAAGAAGAGATTAAGAAATGTTTTTTTTAATGTCACTGTCTGAATATAAACTTAATATGTATCATCATCAAACTCGTGACTGCAAAAATGAGGAAAGAATAAGTAATTAAAAAAAATCGACTTCAAAATGTTATAGGTGACTAAAATCTTTCATCATTTAAAAATATAAAGTAATATGCCAGCAACTTTTCTGAGGTCGGTGCAATCCGTACAGCGTAGTGGGTAATACTACTAAACTGGCACCCACCTCAAAAACTAAATAAATAAATAAAGCATTTGTATAATAGAGACGAAAAATGTAATACATTGAATTTTAATATGACAATACGTGAACTGTTTTTTTTTTAATTTATTGAATGAACCACAGACACAAAAACTGTTTTAGACATATTATCTAAAAGAACTCACACATTATGTGGTATTTAATGTAATTGAGCGTTAAATTAATGATTTGAATTAATTTAACGATTCATTGGTTTGGATCGGATTGGAAATGAAAAAGACTTAATTTCATATGATTAAACGGTATATTTCGATACAAATTACATCTCTATATATTTTTGGTAACGTCTTCAGACGTTGCGACCCGTCACTTTAAGACCTCTTAGTCAGCAGCTGTAGTTTTTTATTACTTGATAAAAACTTGTTACCGTATGTATATATTATTATCATCACCATCATCTGTATCTACCCACTGCTGCTTTTAACGGATCGGCGACCACTTGGTGTTGCTGATCTCCATGGGCGGTAGTGGCTTTCCATTAGGTGACCCACATGCTCGTTTCTCTTATATATATAAAAAAAGAAAATATGTTAAATCCATACTATTACTGCTTGTTGTCATCATCATCATCATCATCATCAGCATATATCTACCCATTGCTGGATATAAGCCTTCTCCAATGCTATCCACCAAATACGATCCTCCACCTTCAGCGTTCAGCCGCTTTCTTAAGCTCATCGAATCATCTAGAAGGAAGGCGTCTAACGCTTCTTCGTCCTATGCGCGACCTACACTCTAATACCTTCCTCCCCATCTGCCATCTCTTACTCGCATCGTATGTATACAGACGTTAGCAATATAATTAGTTTTTCTAGCTGCCTATGATCGAGGGCGCCGCGGCGCTTGGGTGTCAGATGACGCTATGAGCACGCACAGTTGACTTACATTATATAGTATGCAGAATTGCAGATGTGTGGCAGAGGGTATACCTCTATACATCATAGTACTCAATGAAGTGTTGTTTTATAAATGTACCTACTTGCATATAGCATAGCTTTTATTATCGTACATTAATATTGTGAAACCAACGCAACTCGCCGTATGCGTATAAAGCTCGCTGGCTTTAGAGCACATTGTATTGTTTTATAATAATATAATGTAATTCTGTTATATGTTTCGATAAAATAAATAAAAATAAAATAAATAGCGCGCTGGTGCCCCGCTACTATCATCATCTCGCGGTGACCTCACTCACTCGTAGGTATACAACAATAGTCAAGGGCAATATTGGCTGCGGTATTCTACGAAGTGGCGGTACGTTCTCAATGGATCTCGACATGACCTACCTCTCTTTCACCAGAGCCTCGTTTGACTTAGTTCTAAAGATGTTCATGATCCGCTTACATCTTCACTTTTTAGTGTATTTTCATTACGCTCTTTGACATTCTGGCCTCCTCCCCCTGTCAACATTTTGTTCGTATATCTTCATACTAGATGCCGCCATGCCTATGATCGCGTGAAGTTTGAAAATGTAGTCTAGATACCAAGAATATATCTTGAATAACATATTTTAGAGGTGCATGCGTACCTTTTCTATGTGTTATTTCAGATTATTGTGACAATTTTCTAATGGTTATGCGTTTAAATTACCATACGTGAGAATGAGTAACTAATAGCATTACGTTCAAATCCTACATACCTATTAGTAATTTTAGGATGTAATCTGCTATCAATATATTTTTGAAGTGAAAACTTCTTTAGCGGCGTTGTACACTTTTTGGGATGGATAAAAAATGTTAAACTCGCGTCAGGACACGTGGCTTGATCGAAAATTCGTGTGATGTGACGGAGCGGCGCGGACCAGGAGAGGGAGTAATATCCCCCTCTCTTTCTACCGCGCGGCGAAAATGTATGCTCCTGCAGTTTATTTTTAATGTAATATAAATTTTCATGTTTGTGTATGATAGCGCAATAAATGAATATTGTATTTTACCACATAAATGATAGTACTTTTATACTGATAACTAAAGCAAATCGTGCGAAATTATTCCCCAACCATTCCAAAATATTCAAAAATGTACAACGTAAATGTTCAAGTTTTCACTTCTGCCGGCACTCCCGGAGTACAACCCGTTTTTTTTATAATTTTTTGTTCCTCATTATCATCAGCCTGTATCTCCAACTGCTGGATATAGGCCTTCCACAATGCATTCCGCTATACGTGAACCTCCGCTTTCGGCATCCAACCGCTATCAGCCAATTTTTTCCTTTATTGCCCTTGGCACTACTGCTTGGCACTATCAGTAGTGTCTTGGGAAATTAATTTTTTGAGGTCTTAGGTCTATTTAGAGAGGGGGCGCCCTACCACAGAATAATATACTCTAGCCCTACGCTTCGTCACCCAATACATGACCTCCACTTTAAGACTTTCCTCCCAATCTGTCAACGTTGACTCGGCAGCTGTGGCCAGCCTACTGCCACTTCAGCTTTCGTTCTTATCTCTTTTTAAATAAAAAATATGTATCACTAGTGCGGTTTGTTATCAAGTTCTACTGAGTAGTATTATCGGGAGGAAAATCTTCACTTTGTCCACAGTATAGATTTCTGCACTGTGTTTTGGCACAAAATGCAGTGTATGTAGGAATAGTAGTTTCCCAACCCACTGCTAGTAGTATGTAATCGAAATAAATATTTAAAATAATATTGCACCGATTACGATTTTTTTTATACTACGTCGGATAATACAAGCATACGGCCCGCCAGATGTGAAGTGGTTACAGTAGCCATATTAACGCTCGCAACATGAAATATTATAAAGCCAGCGCGCCGCTACCCTCGCTAACAACGCAGCAACTCCTTCCTTTCTGGTGACCTCACTCACTCGCAGGAACACAACAACTTACAGAGGAATTGTTATTTGCCTGCGGTATTCTGTGAGGTGGAGGTACTTCCCCAGTCGGGAGCTTACAAATACGCTACCTCTCTTTTCCCCAGAGCCAGAGATTCTTTTACTAATCGGCAGAGTCGCCTGAGCCTCGTTAGTCAGCAGGATGCATCACGTGCAGGCGAGGTTGGCTTTGGCTCTAAAGATCGTGATGAGCCCCTTACGCTACATATGCTACCTGTATTGCGGTGAATATTTCGTGATCTATGAATTGGGAAATTGAACTTTGTAACAATTTTTTTTAAACAGAATTTATGCTTTACACATTTTTCCGCTCTATTTCTTGTATATGTTTCTACCTAACAACTAAGGTTGGCTGAAAGAGATCTCTAAAAAGAGATAAGCGCGCCTTTGTACATAACATTTCCTTATAATATTGTAATTATGGTTTTCTTAATGTATAATAAAGATAACATATGAACATAATCATCCAATACAAGGGTAGGTCTGTTGGTAAATATAAAATGCATGGGTAACAGTTCATAATGTCTCAGGGACAGGAAAATGGAAGGAAGGTGATAGGATATACGTAATACGTAATAGGTACAAGTCATAGATTAGATATACATTGTGTAAAAAAATAATAGCGACATGCAAGTGACATCAAATGAATAGACTGCGATCGTCGTCTTCCGTTATCGTTGGTTACGTAGCGGCATAAAAGGTGAATGTCATACAAAATATTCCACACAAGGTCTGGATATAGTCTAGGGCCCTATCGCATAAACTGAAGCCGGATCGGATTTTTTGATTGAGGAAATCTAACTTCACCTAAACTTAGTACTAATAATAAGCTTAGCGGGTAGGGGCAGACGCGCTCTACCGCTTAAGCTGAAAATGTTTATTTCAAATTTAGAAAGGTCTTTGACGAATGTAAACTCGGACATACATACATGCGTATGCCCGAGTTTACATTCTGCCGTTACTTCAGAACAGCTGAACCAAATTAGTAAAATAACAAGGTGATAGATTCGATAACGCGAACATCTTTAAGTTATAATGTAATCTATTAAAAATAAAATAGCGCACTCTTGGAGGCAAAATGGGAGCCTTGCATTTTTTCCCCGGTTGGGAGTTGAGTTGGGAATCACAATACCTACATAAAGGATCTTAAAATACAAACTATTTTAATGTTTAAAACTTATTTGATATAACTAATTGATATAAAACTGAAATTAACTACGTGACCGCAGTCGAATTATACGTTTTTAAATGACTTTAATGATTAACATATATTTATTAAATCTCAATACCGGACGGTCCTCCAGAACTGAATGGCAATGTAATAGAAAATAAAGCCTACATATTGTTAATTTCTACTGTTAATACTATATAGGAATATTTAAGATTTTGTGGCAAACACAATTGGATAGATTGGATAGGAATGCGTCGCCACAATGAAAAACATCAAATACGGGACTCATCGGGAATCATGTTTATTTACCTCTCACTTGGACTCCTCTATGCAATCGATGTCATTAGGTAGTCATTGAGCCAAGTACATTTAAAACATTTAAAATTGAATTACCCCCGCCACCCGTCCTGCTGACAAAGTTGTGTCAAACACAATTTGCCTAGTTTTCTTTTTGATAACAAATTACGGACCATGTGGACCCGATGGTACGTAGTATTTGGATTCAGTGTAATGATTAGAATGTAATGTAACATTGTTGTTGTATTAGTGAAAATAAAAAAAATAAAGATAAAGCTTCGGCAGTAGGGGTCTCTGGTATCCATACCAGACCAGACGCCGAAGCTGAAGCCAATTAAGTACTATCGGATCTTTTGATTGCGACAATCAAACTTTAGCGTAGATTGGCGGTAATTGTGTTTAGTTTAGCTGGTAGAAACCATAGAGCTCTACTGACTAAGCTGAAGCTGCTTGTCAATAACTTAAACCTAAGATCTATTTTGGCGATCAAAAAATCGGCTTTAGCTTCGGCGGTAGAGTATTGGTTGGTATTATGAATATAAGTATGATATCTTTTTATTGAGTGTCACTCATTAGTTTAAACTTGCCTTGTATGAGTATTTACGTTTTAATGAGATACTTACAAATACCACAAAATACTGAGAGTATCTACCTATTTCTTTTGTATAATTAAAGTTTAAAATACCGTTACTTATTACATAGAAACATTATGACAAAGAGCACACTAAATCTCCATCATAAATTGTATGTATTTTAATTATTGTCACGTTGTCTACTATAATTTGTATAAGTAATTTGTGTTTTTTCTTCCTTTTATTACAAAACATTACAGAGTCTATATAATGTAAGTACTGACATTGACTAACTTTACAGTCAATCACCTAGCAAATGCTAGGTATTATAATAAATATATAGTATCCAAAATACATTGTGCACAATGAGTACACGTGTTGTATATTAATGCATCTTTGGTACTCTTTGACTACTGACTGATTTATTATATACATTTCGGGGTGTAATTAGTTCATCAACATTTTTGAGCCAAAACCAACATCACCTGTACGCGGTGCACAGCTTTGGCTTTAGCTCTGGCAAAAGATATGCACGGTACAGAGTATTTTTAAGCTGCCCGACTGGGCAAGTACCACCTCCTCACAAAAGACCGCAGCCAAATAACAATTCCCTTGAGGGTGTTCCTGCGTTTGCAGTCATCAGAAAGGAAGGAGTTTGGCTGCAGGAGCGATATGTCATGCTGCAAATGTTTATTTAGCTATCGTAAACGCTTCATATTAGGCGAGTTGTATGCTTGTTGACCACCCGACCGATCGAGTGTAAAGAAATATCTGAGTAGCGCAGGTACAATGTCCAGACTAAACTATTTTATTTTTCCTTTGACAACAATAACAGTAATATATAATTTTATGTGAAGTACTTTACATAAAATTTCATACATTATACATATATATACATAGTGACATATAGGGATACAATAGTAAACAAGAATTCGAAGAAATTGAATGAATATATTAATTATATGAATATAAGTAAATAACTAAAATTCACATTTACTCGTATATGTATATACTTACATATATGCTATATATCGTTGTCAAGCCTCATTCTGCTACTGCAATTCAAACTCAAAAGGCGAACAATATTAAATTATTTTATCGGTATAATTATACTCGTACGAGTCTAGAATCTCATGTCACGGTGTTTGTGATCGCATTTCTCTGAAATGGCTTGACCGATTTTTATGAAATATTTAATGTATATTTGGTAGGTATGAGTATAGATCGGTAAAATAATTTATATGGAAAACAACGTTTGCATGGCCAGCTACTACAAATATAACATTTAAATATGGGGTATGAGTGGTTCATCAACATCTTTGAATCAAAGCCAACTTCACCTGCACGCGGTGCACCCTGCTTACTGACAAACGAAGCTGGCGAAAAGAGATGTAGGTAGCGTAATTGTAAGCTTCCCGATTGGGGAATGTACCTGCACCTCACAGAATAATGCAGCCAAATAATAATTCCGCGGGTTCCATGACGCGCAAAACAAACATTTGTGTGCATGTTTGTCTTTGTCCGGATTTTTTAAAAGGTGATAGATAGTTTTTAAAACCTGATGTATAATACTTAAATAAAAAAAATACACCAGAAGGATAGTTCTCCTAATTATTTTACGATCACATAATGAAAGTTGACCGAATCGAGATTGAATTGTGAATTGATTTTATCTATTAATTTTAATCAATTTCTATTATTGGTAAAATAATATTCTTAATTTGTTTAATTTATGGTCATATTTCGATATCATACTACTTAGTTAAATTAAACTTTTAAGTTCATATTCCGATAAAAGAATACCAAATGTGACATTTGTGAGATTGTGACTGGATTGAAACTGAATGTTGACTACATTTTAATTACGTCTCCCCTTTGTTATCTAGTATCCCCCAGTACAAGCTTTTCTTTGCTTGGATCAACATGGTGCTGTGCAATTTATCCAGAAATATTTATTTGAACAATAAATATTATCAAATTATCGCCCATTCTTTATTAAATACGTTAGTGAAATTACATCTGTAGTTTCAGAGTCCGGGCCAGCGACATTTAATTAACATATCGATATTTTCAAAGCGGTCTGAATTCTGAGAAGGCTTTTAACGGGTTAATGTAGGTGGGGTGTAAGCGGCTCACCATAATCTTTAGAGCCTATAGTCAATCTCATCTGCACATAGTAGGTACACTCTTCTGATTCACTGACGAGGCACTGGCACAAAGAGATGTATTGTCCTTTTATATACAGCTAAGGTGGATAATATGCATACGGCGCTAGTAACGCCATCACATGCATGCTACCGATCTTACTAAAACCAAAACCTCTTCATATTTTTTTTTTATTTTTTTTTTTTTATACTACGACGGGTGGCAGACAAGCATACGGCCCGCCTGATGTGAAGCGGTTACCGTAGCCATATTAACGCTCGCAACATAAAATATTGCTCGCGCGCCGCCACCCCCGCTGCCAACGCAGCATCTCCTTTCTTTCTTTCTGGTGGCCTCACTCACTCGCAGGAACACAACAACCCTCAAGGGAATTGTTATTTGGCTGCGGTATTCTGTGAGGTGGAGGTACATTCCCCAGTCGGGTAGCTTACAATTACGCTCCCTACCTCTCTTTTCGCCAGAGCTTCGTTCGTCAGTCAGCAGGGTGCACCACGTGCAGGTGAAGTTGGCTTTGGTTCTAAGATCTTGATGAACCACTTGCACCCCAAAATCTATGATTCAAGAAAATCTGTTCAGTCGTTTGAAGATTATCAGGTTTTTTTTTAATTTATTAAGGGAAGTGAGCGACTTGTCTTCTGAGGTGACTAATTTGAAATTGTAAAAAAGAACATGAACAAATCAAAAACTTGGTTAAGTGGTTGTGTGGTTTCTACTTTGTTTGTATACGTGTTCTATCGCGCCGTAAATATATAGTGTCAACAGGGGCACTACCGCCGAAGCTGAAGCGGATAACCATCGGAATTTTTCAATGCGAAAGTGAAACTACTGCTTAGATGGTTGCTAATTATGTTTAGCTTAGCTGGTAGAAACATTAGCGTTATTCCGACTAAGCTGAAGATGTTTGTCAATAACTTTAAACTAAGACCAATTTTTGGAATCAAAAAAACCGGCGGCAATCAGCTTCAGCTTTGGCGGTAGGGTAGTTTTGGGTTTGCTGATAGAGGTCTCTTTTAGAGATAAGTCCGTCCATTCCATGTACAACATTAGAATAATAAAAAATAATAATAATATTTATCAGACAAATTACACAGTGTCATCTAGCCCCAAAGTAACAAGTGAACAAGTAAAGTGCACAAGTAGACAACTGACAAACATACATAAATACATTTTTTTTTTGGTAAATACATACTTATGATACATAGAAAACACCCAGACCAAGACAAACATACATGTTCATGCACACAAATGTTTATCCTGTGTGGGAATCGAACCCACGAGCGTTGGTGTTGAAGCCGCGTCATTGACCGCTACGCCACCGAGCTCGTCATGTGTCAAATGTATATATTTTGTTTCATCGTCCAATAAAGATATTTCAAAAAGAATATGTTAACCCTCTGATGCTGCAGTATCACTTGGACTCGCTGGGCAACCAACTTACTGCAGAGGTAACGTGGTTGGGCTCCATGTAATTAATTGGTTTAGTGAACTCCGAGATTTAAAGACAATCAAATACTATTGCGAATTAAATACGAATTTCCCTCGATTGGTCAAGTTAACTTTGGTCAAGTTTGGCCTAAATAATTATCTAAATATTACAATAAACATGGCTCATTGACTTTAATTTATTTTCTCCAAGACACTATAAAATGTACATTACAAAACCGCCTAAGTGCTTAAGTAGAATCACACTCCGGCTACTCCATACAAGTGGCGCGTCGTTCACTATTACATAAACAATGTCGTCTGTACAGAGCGAGAATGAGCGTGTTGCGCGCGGTGCCATACAAACTGTTCCAGGTTCGTCTTAGAGGGGAGGTGAGGTCGATATGAGAAAGCGGCAGGGGGTGACCATACTGTACGTTGTAGATAACTATTACTTATACTGTGGTAGAATAGTGCGCAGATTGCATTTACCAACTAATTTCATATAACAATCCTTTGTGTGACGATAACAATAAATATGATTCAGGTAATTATTGTTGATGCGAGGAAATTGAGTAATTTGCCGTTCTGCTAGGGTTGCCAACCGTACTGTTAAAAACAGTAATGAACTGTTTTTTTTTCTTTAATACTATTGAAAAATCCAATCCAGTACTGTTTATTTTGCTACTCCGACCCTAATATACTGTTTAGTTTGCTACTCTGGCCTTTAATGTTTATTCTTGTAAAAAAAGTTGACAACCCTACGTGCTGCTGTTATCGTTGAATACCTAGGTACTTATTCGACTCATTGAGACGGTAACTCGCGTAGTGTATAATATTTTTTGGTTAAGGTCAATGTCAGTGTTTGATATACCTATTCCCTTTATCTATTATTTTATTTATTGAAGAGCTTGATGGCGTTGTTGCGCGTGTGAATCTAATGGAACACGCATGTTAAGCAACGTCGACCGTAGCCTGTGCATGGATGGGTTTATTTATCTCCGTGCTTCGGAGTGCACGAGAAGCTGTCGGTCCCGGCTGTTGTCATTAGCTGATAGTGGTTAAGCCAAGACCTTTAGGCGGCTTGAAAACACTGGCCTCCGCTAACCCGCAGTTGAGCAGCGTGGTGATGTATGGTCTAAACCCCTTCGTTTGAGGGGAGACCAGTATCCTAGCAGTGGGATGAGGAAGGGCTGACAACGACTCCCTTTATAAAGTAAATTCAGGCCACGATAAATTTATATAACTAGCTACCGCCTGCGACACCGTCTCCGCGTGAACTTCGTTGCCGTGGGAATGAGATACGTTCCCGGATTAAAAAGTAATCTATGTGGAATTTCCTTCGATCATTTATTAATGATCGAAGGCTATTTCAGATTATCTATCTTTATGGGTTTCATTCAGTGCCATTCAGCCTTTTGAGTATAGTCGGCATTTTGAGTAACAAACATCCATGCATCTAACTTTCGCATTTATCTAATGTAATTGTACAGTAAAATTAATCTTCTTCGAAACACCTCAACGTCCCAAGTCTTCGGCTAGTGTCTGTCTGTGCTAGTGATGACACTGCATAATACTTTATGGACCTCATTTGGAAGCTGAAGGTTGCACAGCGAGCGAAGATGATACTCGTGCTCGAGATATTCTACGTGTTAAGTTACATACAGTGAAGTAGGAGTAGGAATGAGTAGACATAGGAATGAGCACAGAACACAGAATTCTTTCCTGTGGGAATGAGTATTGATAACTACCGGAGATTATGTGATGCTAGTGGACTGTATAGATAGAAGGAATATGAAGGAAAACGCTTAGTAAAATAATAAGAATTGTAATTACTGAGATCACTTATAGTTGAACGAGAAGACAAGGAATTTGAATCAAAGACAAAGAGAATATATCAAAACAGAACGTCAAATACAAAAATATTGAAATATATACATTGCAACCGGCCAGTCGCTAACAAGTATATTCGCAGTAGATCTAGAATTAAAGACTTAGTTCTAAGGATAAGCAAGGCAAACCCTTAGCTAAGTCTACTGCTTTCTGCAGGCTAAAATGGCAGTCCTCAGACCGAACGTTTTGAATTTGCAGTTGCGAACAGGAAAACTTAGCTTAGGGCGGCTTCTCACTAAACGCAAAAACTAACGAACTATTAAGTTTATTTATTTCTTTACATATTTCATACATGTTATTCAGTTTTTTATCTAAAACAGCGATATAATCGCTGTTTGTAACAAGATTATAATATGAATGAATATAAATAAAATAAACACAGTAATACTAGCTGTATAACCGTGGCTTCGACCGCATGTTCATTATAAAAATTCTTTTCCCCTGAGGAAATAACAAGTTTTTCCGGGCTAAAAAGTAGCCTATGTCATTCTCCGATTCTTAAATTATTGTAAAAAAATACTTCAATCCATTCGTTCCTTTCGATGTGAAAGAAGGACAAATAAACAAACAAACTTTCATATTTATAATATTAGTATGGATATGGATTATTGTATATATTGAACGCAAAACTAATTGGTCGATGTATATAATTGGTCATTATGATATTGGTCATTTTAGCATCATTGACATAGTATCATGGACATTACACAACGAAAGGACTCATAGACTGGTAGACAGACATATTTTTGCCATTAGGGCAATCCTCATTCGGTTTAATAATTCAAGGACTTTCCTGTTATGGCGAAGTAAACTAGGTTGTCAGTTGCGTAAAGACGAGTGACTAAGAATTTTCAGTTATAAAAAGTGAAGTCGCTGCAAGAAAAAACACACGGAATGAGGAAGCAGGTTGCTTCCTCATTTAAGTAAGAAAGAAACGAAATGGTATGGGCTACTTTTACGCACTCGAGGGCGCTCTTGTCTCTTTAAAAAAAGAGATAAGAGCGCCTTAGTAAATAAATAAATATTCCTGGACAAATTACACAGCGCCATCCAGTCCTAAACTAAACAAAACATGTACTGAGGGTACTAGATAATTGATATATATTATTCTTACTTAATATTTTTTTTTGTAAATATATACATGTAATACATAGAAAACATACTTACTTCCCCTACTAGTTTGACCAGCGTGGTGAGTGTAGGCCAAATCCTCCTTCTGTATGGGATGGACGAGAGAGGGTCTTGCTCCTAAGACTAAAATGACCTGATGATAATGATGACATCGAAAACGCCTTAATTGTAATAAAAATAAATGAATACAAATTAAAATATTTATTAATACAAAGACTGCAAACATTATAAAAGAGTTCTATATTAAAACTATTATCATTATTTATTAATTTCAATTCATTTTCCGGTGGGGTTGTAATTCTAATCTAACATCATTTTAAATGTTAATACATTGTTTTAACGACTATTAATTTCAATTAAATATTTTTCTTATATTTTCTTATATTAGAAATGAAAAGTTTTCTGTGAAACGAATTTCTGTCTGTGAACACACAAAGACCATTTTTATTATCTACTAATAATTTGTTTTTTTTTTGTTTATTCTTGCTACAAGCCTCATTTACTTTCACTGCGGTGTCTGTAATCTAATTTAGCAAGATTTGACCCACTTTCAAGTTTCTCATTGAGCTGAAATTAAACAACTAATACTTGTATAAAAAATGCTTGATTTATTCTTGTTTCATTATTATTTTACTCGCACATATTTAGGGGCCATCGATAAATTACGTCACACGTTAAGGGGGAGGGAGGGGGTCGATGAAGTGTGACATTGTGTGACACGGGGGTGGGAGGGGTCCTAAATTTTGTGACGTAACATTTCAAAATGTATTATAATCTAAGTGCTAAAACACGAACTTTGAACTACATATTAACGAAAAACTCAACATTTGCAACTCTAGATGTAAAATTTCAAAATATGTGACGTCACACTAGGGAGGGGGGAGTCTCACAAGTGTGACAAGGACGGGGGGAGGGGTCAAAAATCATGAAATTCGTGTGACGTAATTTATGGATGGCCCCTTACTAGTATTGCGGCTAATCACTAGCTGTAGCAAAATTATCAGCGTTTTATTCGTTAGTACAAAACATGTAGCTGAGCTATAGACATTTTGTGTTACTGCGGCACACATATGATTCGTTTTGTGTTTTTTTAAACACTATAATTTACTTATAATTATAAGTAATTATTATAATTCTGGAAATAATTATGTACGCGTGTACAGGAGATACAAATAAATGTTTCATTCATTCATTCATTTTCATTCATTAAAATAATATGTAGTTGAATCAAATTGAAAACCCCCAGTACAGACATCTGCCGCTCCTGACAGTAGGTACAGACAGGGCAGGACTGTATGTACTATTACTTATACTGTGACTGTATACACAATGGGGTGTGGCTGTGTCATGGATACGGTCTTGTGTTGTACATGAACACGTTATATGCAATAAAATTATCTCAAAATGGCAGCGTTTCCCCCTCCCCCGCACGCGATGTTCCACAGTCCATACTTAGCGTAATAAATTCTTTGATCTATCCAGTGGTTTGATTGAATTTTGATTGGAGATGATAGATATGTAGCTGCAATGCAACACCAAACTGTAGCCCCCGAATTTGTATTCGTTTTTAGGGTTCCGTACCCAAAGGGTAAAAAGGAACCCTATTACTAAGGCTCCGCTGTCCGTCCGTCCATATGTCACCAGGCTGTATTTCATGAACCGTGATAGTTAGACAGTTGAAATTTATACAGATGATGTATTTCTGTTGCCGCTATAACAACAAATACTAAAACATAGAATAAAACAAATATTTAAGGGGGCTCCCATACAACAAACGTGATTTTTTTTTTGCTCGTTTTTGCTCGCAATTGATTACAGCAATAGGTAAACGCTTGAAATACTCACATAATATTTAGTTTTATATTCACTTTAAAAATAAATAATTAAATAATATTTAAGGGGGGCTCCTATATAACAAACGTGATTTTTTTTGCCGTTTTTATAGATAATGTACGGAACCCTTGGTGCGCGAGTCCGACTCGCACTTGACCGGTTTTTTTGAATTGCCTTCAAGGAAGCAATTTGAAAGACATATTCACGTCAAAAGTACTCGTATGTACGAACGATAACTTTTGTTTCAGTTATGGCTGACAATAGGCGCTTCGCTGGCGTTTTTAATAATCGGCCTGGTGCGAGGTTACTCTGCCTCCGCCATACCCTCGATGGAAACTACAGACACTACCATCATACAGACTGATCAACAGAAATCATGGATTGGTAATGTATTATTATATATTTTTTTATACGACTAGGGTGACAAACAAGCGTGATAGTAAGTAGTTATTCGCGCGTTGCCGACGCTTTAAAAACCCCTTTAAACCTTTCTTGTAGAAATCCATAGTGTAGTCTTCTGGGAAAACCTTGGCAGGGAGTTCATGCCACTGCTTAAAGAGTTCGAGGTAGAAAACTCCTCTGGAACCTTACAGTACTCGCCCAATTATGTTCCTATTTGTGAGGATGAACTCCCGGGTTATGGCGAGCGGTGCGACTATAGAAAGAGACCATGGGCATTATTTATCAAACAACACCTCTGAACACAAATCAGTAATTAATAATATTTATATTGTTATTATTTATCAAACAACACCTCTGAACACAAATCAGTAATTAATAATATTTATATTGTTAAGTAACAATATAAATATTATTAATTACTGATTTGTGTTCAGAGGTGTTGTTTGATAAATAATGCCGTGTGGTTTCCGGCAGACTAGAATAGAATCACTCCGTTCCTTCCCGTGGATGTCGTACAAGGCGACTAAGGGAAATACATTATCATCAGCATCTATCAGGTCTTCCAAGCCGTTTGGCCAGCGTGGGGAGTGTAGGCCAAATCCTCCTTCTGTCTAGGACGGACGAGAGAGGGTCGTGCTCCTGTAGTGGAGACTAAAATGGACCTGATGATGATGATGATATTGTTACTTAGTTGGCCCGACAAACTTTTTGTTTCCTACGTCGGGTGTTAGAGAAGCATACGGCTTTTGTCAGAGCCTCATTAGTTAAGCAGCAGGGTACACCACGTGCAGCTAAGGTTGGCTTTGTCTCATATTGGATTGGGATCATCGTGATGATGATCCCAATCCCAATTTATTTATGTCACACTTACGTTTCAGTATATCATTAATTACTATGTTTACTCATATTGTATACTTACTGTAAATATTTTCCTTATGGCGTATACTCAAATGATTTACTACCTAACCTTAAGTTGCTTTAAGGTTATTATAAAAAAAGCCGGTCAAGTACATGTCGGACTCGCGCAACCAGGGTTCCGTACAAACTTGCAGGATGTGCAGCTACATTCACCAAAAACATTTTTTTTTTCTGGAATAACTACAAAATATACGGTTTGCCGATTTTTTCCTTTACGTATGCTACATGACATTGCTTCTTGCCAAATTTCATGGTTCTAGGTCGACGGGAAGTATCCTGTAGGTTTTGATTCCCTTTGCGAATGTCAAAATATGCGATATAAATAGCACATAAACGGCCGTATCTTTTGATTGTGTCGATTTACAAGCTTGTTGTTTTCACTGCTTTAAGAGATTTCAGACCTGAGTATATGATATTAATTTCAACTTGATACCTCCACGCCTTCCTAAAAAAACCGGACAAGTGCGAGTCGGACTCGCCCACCGAGGGTTCCGTACGTAAGATCATTATAAATAGTTTAGGAATCTAACCCCCTATTTTATAAGATTTTATTACAAATGTATAGTTTTGAGATTCTTGTACTTGTAGTCTATAACGATGTTACTTGCCAAATTTCATAGTTCTAGGTCAAAGGGGAAGTACCCTATGAGTTTTGATTCCCTTGAGAATGTGTCGAAATATGCATTTTTTGCTGAATAAACGGTCGTATCTATTTTTTACGTAAACTTAGCAGTTTGATTTTTTTACAACTTCATGGGACCGTAGACCTGAGCATACAGTTCAAATTTCAGCTTTATATCTCCACGAATTATTGACTTAGAGGGTCTTGACAGACAGACAGACAGAGGGACGGACAACAAAGTGATCTTATAAGGGTTCCGTTTTTCCTTTTGAGGTACGGAGTCCTAAAAAAAGGGTCTCGACAGACGGCCGGACGGATGTACATCGAAGTGATCCTATAAGGGTTCCGTTTTTTTCCTTTGGACGTACGGAACTCTAAAAATTAAAGTTTTTATCTTCATGGTCTCAGTCAGATGGCCTTAGAAACTGAAATCGTACTAACCACTAGGTAATCTATGCCAAAACCAGTATTTTTAAATAATCTCCAATGACATCAATGTAGGTGCAGTCGACCTCAGGTAAAGCATATCCTTTGGACAGTATTTCTATTCTACTATTTTTGTTTTTACAGTGTTTTTATTTTATTTTACGGCCTGTTTGACAACAAGTGTAGAGGCTACGGTCATTGCTTTCATGGGCATCCCTATTACCTAGAGACAGTTGCCTAAAGACGTTTGCTGCCTATAGTTGTTCGCTAGCGCACTGTCACTTTTGTTCCCGCCGCAGACTACTTTTAATAGGAATGTCATCACTCACTCGCACCTGACATCATTCACTCGCACGAATGCAGCAACTCTCTGGAACCCTTATAATAATAACGTTGTGCCCTACCTCTCTTTCTTCGATAATATAGAAATTACGTTAATTAATCAGAAAGTTCGTAAATTAATCAGCAAGGTGCATAATGTGCAGATGAGGTAACGGCTGCAAAACTAGCACCACTTGACTAAAAAAATACTATTAACTAAATACATAATGAATGAACAAGTTGTGTTACACGTTGTTATGACTAATTAAAAAACTAGGCGATGGGGGGGGGGGGGGGGGGTTGAATAATAATTTATACACTCTGTCTGTAGCTGTTGAATTAAAATGTGCTAAACATGGCCGTTCTCCACAAATTTCCTTACCACAAGAGAGGACATCGATGGCGCGTGGTAGTCTAATGGACTCCGTGCTTCGGGGGGCACGTTAAGCCGTCGGTTCCGGCTGTCAGATGACAGTCGTTAAGCCAAGTCAGTGGCCTTTAGGTAGCTTGAAAACACTGACCCGCAGTTGCGGGTTGGTGGAGGTCAGTGTTTTCAAGCTCTTGCTCAAGTGAGCAGCATGGTGAAGTATTCTCTAAACCCCTTCGATTCAGGAAGGACCCGTATCCCAGCAGTGGAATGAATAAGGTTGACGGCGAACTCGTAAGTAATAAAAAACTATGCCACTTAAAAAAAACAATCGCGCAACAGTTTTTTGATTAGAAAAGTATTTATTGAATAATCTTCTTTTTTACTCACCCAGAGGAAAACCATAGAAAGGGACGTGAGAGATTAGAGAGATGATATGAGTAATAAATGGGCAACTGTAGATATAACGGCTGATAGGGGCGAATGGAAGAATAAGAAATACTGCTCCGACCGCAAATAATGGGAAAAGAACAAGCCAATAATGATAAATATTTTTTTACTATAACGCAAATTTTGCAATATGGACCCCCTTAATTGGCATTGCCTTGATATTTTCTTCAGGCTCGTGCACGACTAATTTACACGTTGAAAATTAACCGTTATTCTGAAATAATCCGGCAAATAAATCCTTCAATCCGAATGCTAGGTCATGAACCTGCCAAAAGGTCTATGTATTCTTTTCATCATATTCAAATGTTTACAAAAGTGCTTTGCTTATATAGAATTCGCGTGAAATTAGTTCATTTTAAACGTTATTAATAATATATAAATGGGAAAGTAAGTTCGTTTGTATTTTTTTTTATACTACGTCGGGTGGCAGACAAGCATACGACCCGCCTGATGTGAAGCGGTTACCGTAACTGTATTAACGCTCGCAACATAATATATCACTTGCGCGCCGCCACCCCCGCAGCCAACGCAACATCTTCTTTTCTGGTGACCTCACTCACTTGCAGGAACACAACAACCCTCAAGGGAATTGTTATTTGGCAGCGGTATTCTTTGAGGTGGAGGTACAATCCCCAGTCGGGTAGCTTACAATTACGCTCCCTACCTCTCTTTTCGCCAGAGCTTCGTTTGTCAGTCAGCAGGGCGCACCACGTGCAGGTGAAGTTGGCTTTGGTTCAAAGATGTTGATAAACCACTTACAAGCCTTAACGTTTGAAACAATTGCTATGAAATTTTGCAAATATCATATTCGAAGTCCAGAAGTCCAGAAATAGTAGGATACTGTTTATCCTTAAAATATTACCTGTTCCCGCAGAATGAAAAAAAATTGGCGCGATAACCGACATTCGCGCGCTGAAGCGGCCGGGCAGATGCTAGTTCTACTATAATTAGGCATCTGTATGTAACCACAAAATACAGAGAATACAGAAGTAAACCTCATGCGTGTGCATGAGGTTTACTTCTATATTCTCTGTATTTTGTGGTTACATACAGATGCCTGATTATAGTACTTCATTCTTGTACAGATTATTATACGGGTCATAGAACTTTACGTTGTGGATAGGCCTCGAGCGAAAGCTCTTTGCCCAGACTGTCTCCGTGGGCAACCGCCCACAGGTAATTTAGAGCCGCTATACGCGGTGTGGGAAAGAAAAAGGATTTTAATTTGATTGGCGTATGTATGTACGTAGTAAGAGGGTATGAGGCGATGGGGTGGGGGAAATCACACACACACCCAACGACGACTGTTGCAGACAGTGACGCAGACCAGACAGCGACGAACACCAGACGACGACGATGACCCGACATGACAAAGACAGAGCGATGACACGACAAGATAACGACACGATCCGACAACGACAAAGACCACAACAAGACAATACTTAACGACCCAACATGGACACAATGACACTTTAAACGACTACCACAACGTTTAGAATTTATTTCAAAACTATTCCTTTTAGAACTTAGTGTATTAAGCGATGTGCTCACGATCTTCGTCTAGCCAAGCAATACCCTTACGAGAAAACATACATCAGACATTGTTTCTAAAATAAATCTAACGACGGTGATGACGGTGAATCATGGGATTCACCATCGTTGACACTTGACACTCTTTGTGAGTTGACAATTATCATCGACAACAATGAAACTATAATTCAGTTCATCAGAATTCCGCAATACATATTACATATGTTGAAGAATATATTATTACCAGTATATATATGTTGAAGAATATATTATTACCAGTAAATATTAATTACCAGTACTTGGGCCAGGTTTAGTTTTGTTTCGCGTTTTATATAAGTAACCGAATTTTCGCAGAAACAAGTCTAGATAAATGCTTCGCTCCTTCTAGAGCTGTTCACGACATCGTCCTAGCATGTAAACTACAATTACTAGTTTAATGCCTTTACTCGCAGAATGTACCTTTCGCAAAATGCACCCCATACGCAAAATGCACCATTCTCAAAATGAAATAAATAAATAGATATTCCTCGACAACGTTCACACTGCCATCTAGTCCCAAACTAAGCAAGGCTTCTACTATGGGTACTAGGTAACTAATACAATACTAAAACATACATTTTTTTTTTGTAAATGCATACCTACATATAATACTTAGAAAACACCTAGACCAAGACAAACAGTCATGCCCACAAATATTTGTCTTGTGCGGGGATCGATCTCACGACCCCAGAGTCAAAGTGCTAGCCAGTCGACCACCAAACTCGTCAATATAATAAGTGAATAAGATTATACGTCCAGTGTTGATTAGAGGCCTCCCCCTACTTGAGCAACAATCGATTGCTTGCGGTCATCAGATCGTCCGTCCATCTAGTAGGGGGTTGTCCTACGCGGGACTTTCTGCCTTACTTATATGTAGCTCGGTTTAGTATATGAGGAACTCGATGGCAACTTGTGGTCCGCGGACCACCAGTGGTCCGTGAGAGGTAAATTATGGTCCGTATTACAATCCGATTGAGCACTACTATGCAAAACACTCAAATCTCGAGTTATAGAATAATGGATTTATATTACAGTTGGGGACCATATACGCAACAAAAACCTCGTAGTGGTCCGCGAACAAAAAACGGTTGGGAACCACTGGTCAAATCTAACACGCAAGTTAAGCAACGTCAACCGTAGTCTGTCTATGGATGGATTTATTTATCTCGAGCTCCTCCATGCTTCAGAGGGCACGTTAAAGCGTCCCGCTTGTTATTAGATGCCAGTCGTTAAGCCAAGTCAGTGGCACTTATGCGACATGAAAACACTGGCGTCGGCCAACAGCGTGCAGTTAAGCAGCGTGGTGGAGTATGCTCTAAACCAGTGTTCCGCAAAGTGTATGCCGCGGCACACTGGTGTGCCGTGGTCATTAGTTGGTGTGCCTCGGAAAAATGAGATTATCTCACAAAGCTAAATAGAGAAATTCTTACACAAATAAAAACTGACTTTTCATTTATGGTGTAGGTACCTCCAAAAATTTTCGGTATCTAGATGTACCTTAGACACAAAAAGTTTGCGGAACACTGCTCTAAACCTCTTCGATTAAAGGGAGATCCGTATTCCAACATTGGGATGATATTATGGGTGTTTATTATGTATTATAAGTATGTATTATAAAATATATATTGCAAAAAAAAATGTATTTAAGTACATTTATCAGTTGCTAGACAACTGATAAATGTACTTAAATACATTTTTTTGGTCTGGGTGTTTTCTATGTATTATAAGTATGTATTTACAAAAAAAAATGTATTTAAGTACATTTATCAGTTGTGTAGTACCCATAACACAAGCTTTGCGCTTAATTTGGGACTAGATGGCGCTGTGTAAATTGTCCAGAAATATTTATTTATTTATTATTATTATATATATCTCTTTTTAATCACGGGTCAAGCCCGGTCATTTGATAGGCTTGCGCGGGGATATGGATCCAACGCGTAAAGGCCCCCTTGAGAAGTTTGATGTAATGTTGTACGCCCGCCGTGACCCGCTCCAGGATATGTCAATGTCAAATTACAGAAGAGGGACGGACGTTTATTATTATTATTATTATGGGTTGATGCCGATAGTATATAAACATGACCTCCATCTTAGTGTAACTAAGACACTAAGATAATATAATACACTAAGATAGAGGTCATGAAGTAGGAGGAGGAGATTTAATGAAACTTAATAGTCACCATCCACTTCGTGACGTTATTATGATAGTTATTAAAGACACCATTAGCAATAATATTTATAACATGTATTTAGTATGCCTACTTCATGTTAGTATATACCTAGTAATTGCTCAGTTGTCGTGAATAAACTCAAGGTGCAATTATTCCGTAACATTTACATTTATAATAAATGTTTTAATTTTAACGTGTAATGCGTTCTATCTGCCTCCACTGTGGAAAGAAGAAAGCAAGGTAATTGTCCGGCATTCACTTTTTTTTCATACTGCATGTATACATGCGTAGGTATTGAGAAAGCGTTTTATAAAATATAATTAATCGTCAACATTTACTCATCCCACTACTGGGATATGGGTCTCCCCTCAATTGAAAGGGTTTAAAGCTTACTCCACCACGCTGCTCAACTGTGGGTTAGTGAAGGCCAGTGTTTTCAAGCCGCCTGAAGGCCACTGGCTTGGTTTAACGACTGTCATCTAACGGCAAGAGCCGGGACCGACAGCTTAACGTGCCTTCTGAAGCACGGAGGAGCTCGAGATAATATAAACCCATCCGTGGACAGGCTACAATCGACGTTGCTGAACTTGCGTCTTCGATTAGACTGAGACGCGTAACGATGCCATTGAGCTCCTCTATAATTAGTAAAATATCCTAATTGCATAAATTTATACATATTCTTTTATTGTTTAACTTTGATAGTTTTTGTGCCGACCCTATTTCCATGAAAATTTACTAAAAACTTAGAAACTTCATATCTTAACTCCAGCAGTGATATTTAGGATTTTCTCAACAGGAACGTGTGTTACTCGAGTTTATTTAGCTGGTGAAATTTTTGATGCGCGATCTTTAGCCTGTGGCTAGCCCGAGGTGCAGGCGCAGGGATGTAAAGTGCGAATATTATTTATATATTTTTTAATTACAATGATTTTTTTTTTCTCTCTTTCACGGATTTATGATTTCTATACTATACTAGCTCACCCGGCGAACTTCGTACCGCCTACGATACTAACGTCACTCAATTATTTTGTCTTCTCGGAACCTCTCCACTAACACTTGAACTTTATGGTATGGTATTAAAGTTCAAATTTACTTTTAAGTATTATAACGAATCGTTTGTATGGGAGTATAGAAAAGTGTAGTTTTTAGACATTTTTAGGCAATTTTTTAAATTTTTCTCTACGTTAGAACCATCCTCGTACTTCAAGGAATATTCTAAAAAAAGAATTAGCGAAATCGGTATAGCTGTTCCCGATATTTGCGCTTAGCAACACATTCATCGATTCATTTTTATATTATAGATATATTTTATATACAGAGTGGAATTTTCTAATGTCACCTGGAGGAATATTCTTAATTCTCTTAATACTGTAGATAGAAAATTTTATTCATTGAAAACATTCCTTTATTTTTAAAAAGAAAGAAAACTGATGATTTAAAACTGATGAGAGATTTTAGAAAATTCGCTTGCCACACCCAGGAATCGAACCGACTAAAAACTGTAAAAAATTCACCCTGTATTTTTATTTCATTAATCGTTAGGGTCAACTATAAGAATGAAATCTCTCTAACCAACTTAGGTACTAAATTAAATAAATAGTTATTTTGAATGTAAATTGTTAATTATATTTTGAAAACATCGATGTTTTTTTATGAGCGATGTTGTAGATGGCTGCCGCTAGTATGAAAGACCTACCTGACCAGGGGGCCTACCGTCGAAGCTGAAGCCGATCTCCATCGGGATTTTTAATTGCGAAAATCGGACTACTCTTTAAGTTTGCGATAAATATCTTCAGTATAATCGGTAGAGCGTCTCCGTCCCTACCGGCTAAGCTTTACTATTAGCGCTAAGTTAAGGTCAAGTTAGATTTTCGCAATCAATAAATCCAATCGTTGCATTTTTTTATTGCAAATATCAAAAAATTTGGTGGTAATTGTATTTAGCTTAGCTGGCAAAAGCCCTGGAGCTCTACCGACTGAGCTGTAGATGTTTTCCAATAACTAAAACGTAAGACGTATTTTTCGAATCAAAATATTCGACGGTAATCGCCTTCAGCTTCGGCGGTAGGGCCCCTGACTGGGGGACGCTTTACAGCACCGACTTTGGCCCAGTGTTAGCGCAATATAATTTATGTTAAAAATATTTTTTGTATGCTGAGTAGGTACATTAAGTTTATGTTATGTACCTATTACCGTGTATGGCCGACAATAATAATGTTTGTAATGATGATTCAGTTAATAATCACACTTTATTACGTTAACAATGTCATTATAATAATGTCATATAAGTCGCTTCTGACCAGTGGTTACACTGATTTGTTACACCGGTGTAACCACTGAGCACACTTATGACCGATAGTTACACTAATGTAACTATCGAGCATATCTATTACCGGTGGTTACACTCAAAGTAAGTTTCGATGATAATAGGTGTCCACTCACGCACATGTTACAAAAAGGATAAAGTTTTATTTGTCACCCAAAATATGTAGAATAGCGTAGAATAAAAAATCAAACCGAAATGACAGATAAAAATGTCTTGTTGAAATTCACCCAAATTTAAATCCCTTCTTCCACTTAGGTAACTAAACTTTCGTAACCAGTTACAAGAGAAGAATTTTTTACGCTGTTTGGTAACTAGTTGTGAGAGAACTATTATTTTTTCCTCTTTTGTAACTTTTGATAGTTACGAACGTAAACTAGTCGCATTTCGTGAATCAGTCACATTTTTTTTATTCCACGTCGGATGGGAAACAAGCATACAGCCTACTTGATGTGTGTATAAACGCGCGCAACAAATGTTACTTGTGTATTACCACCCCGGTTGCTGGCGCTCCTCAGGAGTATCAGAAAACTACCATTCTACAGGGATTTGTTATTTGGCTGCTGTAGAGGTACTTTTCCAGACGGGCTATCGTCATGGCCTACTTCTCACTAACCTTGCCTCCTTGTTATTTAGTAGGGAGTACCACGTATTTTTATATCACTAAGGTGACAAACAAGCATACGTTCCGCCTATACGATAATGGAAAGCAGTTACCGTAGCCTATGGACGCCTGTAACACCAGAGGCATAACATGCGCGTTGCTGACCCTGTAAAAACCTCTTTACGCCCTTTTTGAAGAACCCCATGCTGTAGTCTCCTACCTCCTCCTAATAGATATTGAGCCCCCTACACCACAAAATAAAAATACCACAGTATAACTAATAGTTATAATACGAAATAGGCACTCTCCGCAACTGAAAGGAGTTTCCTCTCCCGCTCCCCCATTTAAATCCGCGGGCGCAAAATAGTTTCAACTCGCTTAACGCTATAGAACGCCTCGGGTCGCTATTCATTTGTTTTCTCACCTCCAGCTTAAGTGGCCAGGTTGTGATAGTGATATACATTATAATCACATAGGGTCCCTATGTGTCCCTATGATAGGGACTTAAAACCTTTTTGTTTGTAAAGTGTTAGTACAGTACGTTCTTCATCTACGTTTGAAGATACATAACGCATCTTTTTGAAACACGCGAGTGACTGCTTAATCTATTGGGTACCTAAAGGTATTAATGAATGTTCATGTTTTGTTGGTTACTAAATTTTATCATATAAGTGTTTTTAATTGTATACACATTCATTTTTATACTTAACACATCCCAAAACCATCCTTAACACATCCCAAAACAATCCTTAACACATCCCAAAACCATCCCTAACACATCCCAAAACCATCCTTAATACATCCCAAAGCCATCCTTAACACATCCCAAAACCATCCTTAACACATCCCAAAACAATACTTAACACATCCCAAAACAATCCTTAACACATCCCAAAACAATACTTAACACATCCCAAAACAATCCTTAACACATCCCAAAACCATCCTTAATACATCCCAAAACAATACTTAACACATCCCAAAACAATACTTAACACATCCCAAAACAATCCTTAACACATCCCAAAACCATCCTTAACACATCCCAAAACAATACTTAACACATCCCAAAACAATACTTAACACATCCCAAAACAATCCTTAACACATCCCAAAACCATCCTTAACACATCCCAAACCCATCCTTAATACATCCCAAAACAATACTTAACACATCTCAAAACAATCCTTAACACATCCCAAAACCATCCTTAATACATCCCAAAACAATACTTAACACATCCCAAAACAATACTTAACACATCCCAAAACAATCCTTAACACATCCCAAAACCATCCTTAACACATCCCAAACCCATCCTTAATACATCCCAAAACAATACTTAACACATCCCAAAACCATCCTTATCATATCCCAAAACCATCCTTAACACATCCCAAAACCATCCTTAACACATCCCAAAACAATACTTAACACATCCCAAAACAATACTTAACACATCCCAAAACAATCCTTAACACATCCCAAAACCATCCTTAACACATCCCAAACCCATCCTTAATACATCCCAAAACAATACTTAACACATCTCAAAACAATCCTTAACACATCCCAAAACCATCCTTAATACATCCCAAAACAATACTTAACACATCCCAAAACAATACTTAACACATTCCAAAACAATCCTTAACACATCCCAAAACCATCCTTAACACATCCCAAACCCATCCTTAATACATCCCAAAACAATACTTAACACATCCCAAAACCATCCTTATCATATCCCAAAACCATCCTTAACACATCCCAGAAAAACTTTTTTACTAGCCCCATTAGGATCTTTTTAACTATCAACTATTTCTATTTTAAATGTGACCACTGGTAATAAGTGTGCTCAGTGGTTACACCGGTGTAACAAATCAGTGTACTCGTTACCACGGGTCAGAAGCGATAATACAATACGCTTAAGTGATGTAAAAGAATATCTCGAGTTATAATTAGTGTCAATTTTGATAATAAGTACCTACTTGTAATGAAGATGATTGCCCCAAATACACATAGGTAATATAATAAAACGTGCATCATTGATTTTTCATAATTTCAACCAAAAGACGTCCACCTGTTCGTGTTATTTGTGTGCTAATGTTCATGAATGAACATATTTTTGACGTGATAACGTCCTATAAATCGATGACGCCGCCTGCACGCACGAAAAAGCATGACTCCTTGTCACGTTCCGCCTGAGCCAAGCGAGAGCGCGGAATAAGCGATAGAGAGGCACGATCGGCCTAAGCGTTCGGCTTGTAACGCATCTATCTCTCTTCCACTCCATCGCCCGATGTTTTCTTAAGACGTTATCACGTAAAATTATCGTCCGTAAACAGACTTTATAGACAACCTCTTTTTGGCACTTAATTTTCCACAACGATCGATTATGTGGCGTTACATCGACTCCCTGCGATATTTACAACGTCGTCCGTCCATCGAGTAGGGAGCCGTCCTTACTACGCTGCGCTTTCCGGTCTTGATCATTCCATAACACAATCTCACTTATTGTGGCTTACCCATTGCCATTTCAGCCTGCTGGCACTAAAAACTGTGTCGGTAACTCTAGTTGTACTACAGATATACTCATTTCTGAATCTATATATCATTCATACGAGACGAGAGGTACCCCTCTCGTCTCGTATGAATGATGAAACACTTACACCTAAGTGGTTCATCAACATCTTTGAACCAAAGCCAACTTCACCTGCATGCGGTGCACCCTGCTGACTGACAAACGAAGCTCTGGCGAAAAGAGAGGTAGGAGAGCGTAATTGTAAGCTACCCGACCTGGGAATGTACCTCCACCTCACAGAATACCGCATCCAAATAACAACTCTTTTGAGGGTTGTCGTGTTCCTGCGAATGAGTGAGGTCACCAAAAAGGAAGGAGATGCTGCGTTGGCAGCAGGGATGGCGGCGCGCGAGCGACATTTTATGTTGCGAGCGTTAATATAGCTACTGTCAGGCGGGCTGTATACTTGTCTGCCACCCGACGTAGCATAAAAAAAAACGTAAAGGATCATCAGCAGTAAAGCAGAAAGTCTCCGTGCCGTCATCAGGTATCACTGGAAAACTTTCGTCTTGAAACATTTGGACATATCAAGTGAAAAGATATTTCTCAATTTCCTGAACGCTGCAGTTGTGCTGAGCTGGATCATCCAATTTTGATGCATTCATCAAAATCAGATGATCCAGTTCATACATAGTCTACATTTTAACCGACAAAAGGCGACTTTTACCTTTTGAGCTTTTTTTCGCAGTCGCGGGTTATAGTTTTTTAAACATTTCCTTGTTAGTGTGAATTTCGTGAGAAGGGTTTATAGTTTGTTAATAAAAAAAAATCTCGTCTGCCCCACGCTTTGTCCGCGAGAATGACAGAATAAATCTCCAAATTGTAGGAGCTGACTATAAAAAATCGTAGTACGCAAATGATCATAAAAACGAACGATCATAATGACTCTCTCTCTACACGCAGAGATGTAGCGTCTCTTTGCGTTCTATACAAATTATATCACAGGGAGTGCTCCGATGAGCTGTTTGATTTGATACCTGCCGCTGAATTCCACTATCGTACAACTCGCCATAAATTAAAATTCCATCCATATCATCTTGATAATTGGCGATCTACTACAGTACGTTTCCTAAGACATTTCATACCACGAACAGTGAAACTGTGGAATCAACTTCCCTCAGCGGTATTTCCGAACAACTACGACTCAAGAACAGAGTTTTCATTTTCCTTAAAAGGCTGGCAACGGATCGGCGACCCCTTGGTGTCGCTGGTCTCCATGGGCGGTGGTGATTGCTTTCCACCAGGTGACCCACATGCTCGTTTGCCCCCCTCTCACATAAAAAAAAAAAAAAAGAACGTTATAAAACACTATTATTCTCATAGAGACAATGAAGTATTCACTGAGATATTTAGGCAAAAAAAGCTAAAAAACGGTTGTTTATTGCAATTAAGCGTACTTACATGCCATCTTTTTCAGTTTTTGTGCAACGTAGAGTTTATTAATAAATAAGATATTGTTTATTTATTTCTAATCGATTCATTCTTTTTTTTTTGATTTGCAGTTTTTTTTTGTCATTCTATGGGTGAATTGCACAATCAAGAAAAACACACGGCAATCCTGAGAATGGTAGTTGCTGAATGCTGTTTTATGATGGTTTATATTTTTTCTTTCCAAATTAATTTGTATATAAATAAAAATACAAGAATATTTATTTATTTATGGTCTAGAGCATTTACGAAAAATATTTTCAGTCTTTAGATACAGCAATAAACAAAAAACTAACAAAGTGTATTTGAGTAAAGAAACAATGACAATAATTTAAGAAAGATATATTCTTATAACAAATAACTGTATCACCTCTAATAATTGTAAAAAAAAAATACATAAAACAGTACGGAACCCTAACTACACAGCACGGTTGTTCTTAGCTGCATCATTTCGGTGGGCTTATTTCATTCCGGTGCACAGTCATATCATTTCGGTGGATATTTTTGTCATTTCGGTGGATACTTTTCATTTCAGTGGGCTCATAAAAATTAAAACTTAAATATTT
This sequence comes from Hypsopygia costalis, assembly GCA_937001555.2. Classification (NCBI taxonomy): domain Eukaryota; kingdom Metazoa; phylum Arthropoda; class Insecta; order Lepidoptera; family Pyralidae; genus Hypsopygia; species Hypsopygia costalis. The sequence continues at coordinate 19,258,113 of OW443338.2, read as the reverse complement.
AAGTAAGTTTTGATGATAATAGGTGTCCACTCACGCATATGTTACAAAAAAAGGTTAAAGTTTTATTTGTCACCCAAAAATATGTAGAATAGCGTAGAATAAAAAATCTCACCGAAATGACAGATAAAAATGTCTTGTTGAAATTCACCCCTATTTTGAGATATTCAACGAATCTGTATAAATTATCAGGAGACGGTTCGTATGAAAGACAAAAATAAGAAACTTGCGTGGACATTAGAAAATTTAAGAAAACTGGACGAACATATTAAGTTTTCTAATGTAACTTTATGTCATTTGACAGAACTGTCAGTCATTTAAAAGATTGCCCGAAACCAATTTGAATTCCATATTTATTAAGTTAAGAAGACAGACGTCTGTCGGGTCAAGGATTATATAAAATATCAGATTATGCGCGGGTCGGCTTCACTAGTTTCATATCTTCTGAACTCTACCTTAATCAAAAAATCCATAAAATAATTGACAATATTGGACCTTAGGCTTAGGGGTTTAATTCGGACGGTTGGTATATCTAAGTTCATCAATTCCTTCTATCCGAATCGAATCTGAAAGACGAATTACATTGGTTTTAAAGGCCATTTAAAAAAATAAGTATGTACCTAAAGGTGACACTTTAGTGGAATATTTCTTCCACTACCCATGATTCAAATCTAAAGGTCACATACAATAGCGAACCTGTGCGTGAAAGATATTCATTCACTGTGTGATAGGCAATGACAATCGACAAAATATCGATAGCTTATTCAACCCTAGTGTAAAATGAAAATTATTTTCCTATACAAAATCTTCGTAAATTCGTTATTTGTTTGGTATATCTTTTACTTCTCACATAATTATACCCCTATAGAACAACAATCATTCGTAAATTCGTTATTTGTTTGGTATATCTTTTACTTCTCACATAATTATACCCCTATAGAACAACAAAATTCGCAGCGTATTGGCATAAAATTACTCGGCGTCGATTTGGAATATATTACCTATTAAATGATCATTTTCGAGATTATTACGCTATGTTATACAGCAATCAATTATTTAATACGTCACCATGTCTGGAACACTGTTGCAGAAAATTATCCACGATTTTACCTTACATTCTCAAATGAATAAATGTGTCATATTTTGATCGTGTCGATAAGTGCAGACAATCTGTCAGACCGTATCCATATATGGCTCCATTCAGCCAGTGCTACGTATCTTTTTCTACCATATGGTGATACTGCAGGTGATATCTCTCTCGCTCAGCCGTTTGTTCCTCTATTTGCACGCTCTATTATAGGTATTATATATATTAATTAACTTTATGTTAGTCGTATAACATGAAACTGTAACTATCAATTCAGTTTTTAGGGTTGATTTATGATTCTCTTTATTTGACCTTTAGAACATTTCCCAGGGCGTTAATTATCGGGGGCGTTTAAACTTCCGGCATTTTAGTTTCTATACATATTAATATGCTGGTAGATGACTACATAGATACACTAAGATTTTATTTTAGAACGTCTACATTGTGAAGCAAGGCAAAATATGGTACACATTATCTTATAGCTAAGTTGAGTGTTTTGGACAAGGTTTCGGGCTATCCAACACTAAAAGAGTTAAGAAGAGAAGAGAGAAGAGTTCGAAGCAAATGAGCATGTGGTTTATGTGATGGCAATCACTGGAGAACAGCGCAACACCAAAGGGTCGCAGATCCGTTGCCAGCCTAAACTCCTTCGTTTCTTTCTGGTGACCACACTGATTCACAGGAATACAACAGCCCTCAAGGGAATTGTTATTTGGCTGCGGTATTCTGTGAGGTGGAGATACTTTCCCAGTCGGCAACTTAAAAAATACTCTATGCTCACCTCTATTTTCGCCAGAGCCTAGTTTGTCAGTCAGCAGGATGCACCACGTGCAGCTGAGGTTGGCTGTAGTTCAAAGATGTTGATAAACCACTCACGCGAAAAAAAATATTTTGAATATTACGTACTTTAACAAATGAATAAGACAATACTTGACAAAGACAAAAATTGGCTCTCATAACAATCAATGAAGTTCATTAAATAAAACACAATAATAGTTATGACTGTTTAGTCTTCAAACAAAACATATGAATAATGTTGTCTCGTGAAATGCACACTATACTGATCACTATTGTCTTGTTTATTGGACTTCATTACCTGTAGGTGAGAGTCTATTTCACGAAACATTACGGTGATTATGGACATTATCTACACGTGTCTGATTTAGTTGGCCTCCATATTTTAGCTAGATTGACTGATGGCCGCAAAAAAGACACCAGTACACGCTTCGATCACTAATATTAATGATCGAAGAGTACACGGAAATAAAATAATATATAGGTACTACATACTTGGTCTGTAGGCTAGCTCTCTACTAAACCTTCTGCTGACCACACATCCGGATGGATATACAGTCTCGGTGGATGCGCCACCCGGCTCATCGGACCACTGTCTCATCCGGACCCAAGTGACATACTATACATGCTAGCCCTGACGCACCCCGGTCTACCGGATGGCGTCACATGTGGCACTTTAAGTCAGCAGACTGGGTTGTACTGCGTTTACGCATCATACCCGTGGAGGCGGCTCTGTTTCGAGTCGAAACACATGGACACCTGTGCATCTGCTGTAGCTGAGGCGATTTTGGCTGGGATAGATTTATTTATTCCAAACTGGCGGGTACTTCAGGTGCTAAAAAGCAGCCGTGGTTTAATCCGGTCTTGCAGGGAAGCTGAACTTCGCAAGCAAGCTGCATACGAGACTTGCACCACGGTTCGTATTAATGGAGATCTTGGTGTTTCTGACTTGAAACGCGAGTTGAATGCTGCCTCGAGGTTTAGTAAGACAGCCGGAACAAAGTTTGAGTTCATCTTCAGAAGTGGTGAGCGCCTAACTAAGCACCCATATGAGCCATTTTTGCCGTGCCGTGGTTTCTGGTCGCTCGCTAAGGCTGCTGAGGGAAACTTTTATCAGTCGTCCTTTCCACCACTTCGAAAACCTGATGGTAGTCTGGTGCGAAAAGCCGCGAACAACTTGTGTCAGAGATCGAGACGACATTGAATATAATGTGTCCGATTGGGGGCGACAGAACTTAGTTCAATTCAATCCCACTAAGACACAGGTCGGCGCGTTCACCGGCGAATACACCTCTTACCGTCGCCAAAAATATTGGGATTCTCGAAGTTAAAATCTAAAGTACGACCGCATATGGAGTACTGTTGTCATATATGGGCGGGAGCGCCTAGATACCAGCTTGCACCTTGTGACTCAATTCACAGACGTGCAGTGAGGATTGTTGACGAATCCAAACTGATAGACGGTTTAGAACCTTTAAGTCTGAGAAGAGATTTTCCGTCCCTTTGTGTGTTCTACCGATTGTACAATGGGGTGTGTTCATAGGAGTTGTTTGAAATGATGTCCACGGCCTCCTTCTACCGTCGCACTGCTAGCCATCGACAGGGAATTCATCCTCACACATTGGAGCCTAAGTGGTGGTGGGTCACCTGGTGCCAACCAATCTCCACCGCCCATGGAGGTAACGCCAATGGGTCGCCGATCCGTTGTCAGCCTTTAATTTAAAACATTTTTTTTCCTTTTATTTAAAACGCCATGCTTATTTTAGAATATGATCCGTTTAAGTAACTCTATCTAGGCATTTGTGTTACAGAAGCACAGAGTGTTGGTTTTGTATTCTTCGATAGCAGTTATATTTACAATTGAAAATAAAGTCTTCTTACAGAAAAGTTTTCTGTCTATATTAAAAGAAAAGAACTTCCTCCAGGTGCCATGAGACCCTGTATAATATTTTCATTTAAGACATTTCAAAAATGTATATCTTAATAACTCAAATTACAGAAGCTTATTCGTAAATACCCGACGCTTTTGCCGCCCGAAATTGCTTCGTAAATAGCAGAGGTATCGGACTAAAGCAGTGTTCCCAACCTTTTTTTGTTCGCGGATCACTACGAGGTTTTTGTTGCGTGTAGGGTCCCCACCTGTCATATAAATCCATTATTCTATAACTGGAGATTTAAGTATTTTGTAATAAGTTTGTATCACGGACCATAATATTACCTCTTACGGACCACCGGTTGGGAACCTATCGACTAAAGAGTCAGCCATACAAGACCGTTTAAAAATCCAAAAATTAGAAACGAAAAGAGTCTTAAGGTTTTTACAGAGTCGGCAACGCGCATGTGAAGCCCCTGGTGTTACAGACCATAGGCGGTAACTGCTTTACATCAGGCGGACCGTATGCTTGTTTGTCACCTTAGTGGTATAAAAAAAAATATCAACATTTCCAAACATCAATATCCCTACTTCAATACCTACTGATATTGTAGATGTGAATGTGAAGTTGTTTGTTTCACGTCGTAACTACCTACTAACCGATACACACCATTTGCAAAGGTATTAGGAAGGACATAGGATACTTTTTATTAAAATAAACGTAAAGACATACATAACCTGTTTAAAATGTGGATAAAGCTCAGACAGAATCCTTGTACAATAATTGTACAGAAATACTGAGGTACAAGCTAGTATGATAAAGTTAAGGTGTGACGTGTTGTTTGCGTTTTCTCCATAACCAAACAATGCGAATCAAAAAAATGCCACACTCTCATGGTTGCAGCGGATAGCTTTAGCACAGTTTAGGTAATAGGCTTTAGTCTGCATTAGTAAGGGAGATGTGGGGGGTAAAAATGTATCCCATACTTATATCTTTTTCTGGCCCCGTGAGTGAGAAAAGGATAAAAGTATCCATGGGTCTCATGTAAACTTGAGATTGTGCTGAATGTGAAATAATTTTAACAAAAAAAAAAACCAACTCCAAATATTACATTACATTTATGTATGTAGATACAGGCTGATGATGATGGTGATGATGAATATGGGACCAATCTCTTTTAAATAAAAAAAAAGTTTTTTTCAAATCGGTTTATAAATCACGGAGTAATCAAGTAACAAAACTTTAAAAAAAATAATTAAATAATATAGCCGAATTGAGAACCTCCTCCTTTTTGGAGTCGGTTAAATATTGAGAAATTTTCTAGAATATTGTACAGCTCATGTACTCGAGATCGTGCTGAATGGCGGCGTCAAGAGCGTTTTTTTTATACTTCGTCGAGTGACAGACAAGGGAGAGCCCGCCTGATGTGAAGCGGTTACCGTATCCATATAAACGCTCGCAACATAAAATATCGCTTGCGCGCCGCCACCCCCGCTGCCCAATCGCAGGAACATAACAACCCTCAAGGGAATTGTTATTTGGCTGCGGTATTCTGTGAGGTGGAGGTACATTCCCCAGCCGAGTAACTTACAATTACACTCCCTACCTCTCTTTTCGCCAGAGCTTCTTTTGTCAGTCAGCAAGGTGCACCGCGTGCGGGTGAAGTTGGCTTTGGTTCAAAGATGTTGATAAACCACTTACACCCCAATACTACTGTGACTACGCGCAAGCGTCACTCCTTGAGCTGCAAAAGACTTTTTTGCTCGGCTATTGCAACTGTCATCATTCAATAATGTTTTTATTGTTTTTCCAGGTGCCATCCCACCGTTAGGGGCATTTACTGGTAGCTTGTTCTCCGGAGCACTGATGGAGAGAGCTGGCCGGCGACGCACGCTACAATTGACTGCTCCCCTTTGGTTGGCTGGCTGGCTAATTCTTGGATTTGCACACCTTTACCCAATCATTCTCGTGGGTCGATTCATATGTGGACTCGGTGTGGGCTTGGTTTTAGCACCAGCTCAAGTTTATGTAAGTAATATTTTATTTATTTATTAGCGGCCCGCCCCGGCTTCGTATATATAGAAGAACAAAGCACATAAAAGTCGCTTTCCTTTTTTACGTTTTTTCTCTCCATAAGAACCTTCCCGAAATTGATCAGCAACATCAACCCATGATCATCCCACTGTTGGGATATGGGACTCCCATCAATGGAAGGGGTTTAGAGTAGACTCCACCACACTGCTCAACTGCGGGTTGGCGGAGACGGCTCGAAATTGATGTCTTAACGAAAACATGAAAACAAAAATCGATTTGGTTGAACCGTTCTCGAGATTTGAGCTATATATAGATTTAAATTACACGAATAATGAAAAATGTTCACAGACGGGCATAATGATTTACAAGTAGTCTCTAATAGGCAACCTTGAGGTGGGATAGAGATAAAAAAATAATTGAGATGATAAAATAATTTATAAATACAAATTAGAAACAGGACACGCTTTAATAATTTTACCATATGACTTATGTTTCGATCATAGATTTCAATCGCCTTGGGCTCAATTTAGCTCGCCGCGGAATGGAATGGAAGCGACTTTTTGCAACGAAATTGTACATAGTATAATGAACTTTATGTCAATTGTATAATCTAAGTATAAACTTGAATACGATCAGTGGCTAGGGGAATTCTCCAGAATGCGCGAGGACTCCCCGGAAGACGCGCGACCTTTTGAGGCTCGTATAATAATATGAATGACATAAAGTTAATTATGATATGTACAATTTCGTTGCAAAAAGTCGCTTACATTCCATTCCGCGGCGAGTTAAATTGAGCCTAAGTCGATTGAATCCTATGATCGATACAAATTAATAACATTGTGTAACATTGAAGTCAAAGTGTTAGTTGTTAGCCATCCGACCACCTAGCTCGATGTTTTTGTTTTTGTTGTCACATTATTATTTTTCACAGAAACTATACGAATGATTTTTCTGATATTTTCAGTATTCGTGCAATTTATATATTTACTTACCTACTTACTTATGGAAAAGTTTTTGTGTATAAAATATTAAGGTACGTTACTATTTTATTAGATTGTAATGAGTCTTTTTTAGTGGACAGAGAAAATTGAAGTTGGTGCCATTTAGGTAAATTGAAGAAGAAATTTTATCTCTAAAAATAGTATAATAAAATAATAGGGATGAAATTTCAAAAGTCAGACGACTTTAGAATTGGTGTAATATTCGCGAGGAGTTTTGATACGAAAATTCGATTTTATATATTATTTGTTTGAAAGTCGTGTCACAAATTTTAATATACTATTTTTTATAATGACAGACATGCTTTAGTTTTTTACAACTCACACGAAATCCTAAGTTTGCAGACCAACTAGATTTGATAGATATGGAGTGGTTTTTGTTTAATTTCTCGAAGATCGAATATTAAGAATAAATTAATTAAAAAATAAATAAATATTTCTGGACAATTTACACAGCGCCATCTAGTCCCAAATTAAGCGCAAAGCTTGTCTTATGGGTACTAGACAACTGATAAATGTACTTAAATACATTTTTTTTGTAAATACATACTTATAATACATAGAGAACACCCAGACCAACACAAACAGACATGTTCAAATGTTTGTCTTGTGCGGGAATCGAACCCGCGACCTCAGAGTCAAAGTGGCCATTGCTAGCCATTCGACCACCGAGCTTTTCGAAGAATGCGGATGCTATTTGATGTTAATTTTTACCTAACTGCCAAAGAAGGGAGGGTAACGTTTCTCCAGTGTATATCTTTTGTTTTGGTTAATAAGTTCTTGTGAGCGATGTAAGCAAACATTCAATGAAGTAATAGCTCAGAATACAAATGCATGTCAGATGTTCTGGCATATGCCGATAAATTAGTTAACAAGGGTTCTTTATTATTAACAGAAATAAACAGATAGGTATCACATTCGTTGTATCATGATAACATGTCTTAATGAATAGATAATCTTGATGAATAGTATACCAATGTGTCTTTTATTATCGCGTTGGATAATGAATAGCAAATGAAATAGCCAATATTTGTTCAGAATCGTACCTACCGCAAATAAGATATATATGTGTGTGTGTATATACACACATATATACACATATATATGTATATATATTTGCAGGAGTGAGGTGGAAACGGGAAGATTTAACCACAGCAAAGCATGGGCCGCTGGTTATTTAATAAAAAATTGCGACCCGCCCCAACTTCGCACAATTCCAATGTTTGGGGATTTGGTTACGGAATATTGTACTCGTACTGACATAAAAGTTTAATTAGATTATATCTTCTTATATAATCTAATTAAACTTCTATATGTATAGAGAAAATATTTTAGAGACTTCATAAAAAAACCTATTTCAGTCAAGCTGTTTTGAGTTAGCGATGTAACGACTCGACTTTTTAAACCGATTCAAACCGATTTGAGCATAAACCGAGTTGCGTCGATTAGCGCGTCTACTAAACCGATTTGGCCGAGTCGAAAGCAATGTAACGACTCGACTTTTTAAACCGATTTGAGCATAAACCGCGTTGCGTCGATTAGCGCGTCTACTAAACCGATTTGGCCGAGTCGAAAGCGATGTAACGACTCGACTTTTTAAACCGATTCAAACCGATTTGAGCATAAACCGAGTTGCGTCGATTAGCGCGTCAGCGCGTCTTACGTCTACTAAACCGATTTGGCTGAGTCGAACTTACTTACGCATCTCGCTCGCGTCGCTCTGGGCGCATTCGCCCGTTTGGCCGTTTGGTCCCGCTTGACCGTTTGCTTGTTTAGCCGTTTGCCCGTTTGGCCGTTTGCTCGTTTGGCCGTTTGGCCGTTTGCCCGTTTGGTCGTTTGCTCGTTTGGCCGTTTACTCGTTTGTCCGTTTGACCGTTTGCTTGTTTGGCCGTATGGCCGTTTGCTCGTTTGCCCGTTTGGTCGTTTGGCCGTTTGGCTGTTTGCTCGTTTGCCCGTTTGCCCGTTTGGCTGTTTGCGCGTTTGTCCGTTTGCCCGTTTGCTCGTTTGGCCGTTTGCCCGTTTGGCCTGATTGGTGATTGGTGGGATTTCGTCGATTCGGTTTGGAATCGACTTGCATGAATTGTCTAACCGATTCAACTCGGTTTGACAAAATTCCAGATCGTAACATCTATAGTTTTGAGAAATGTTGGATCTCCGCTTCAAGATTTCTCAAAACAGCTTGATTGTAATAAGATTTTTTAGAATCAGGTTGCCTGTAATGCATAATCAATTTTATCTACTCTCATACTGAAATTTAGAGATTAAAAAACTAATCACAGAATCTTAATGGCAGTCTTTTACGCATAAGCCATCAAAATAAATTTTCATTCAAAACATTAAACTGTGAATGGAACTGTATCGAATGCAATACAGAATGCAATGCAGCATTGCAACTTTACAAAATTTTTCTACATAAACTGTGAACGCGGCGCCGCGCGGCGCGTCGCGTATACGCACCACGCATGCTTGATCTGCAAATGGATTTATAAGTAAGATATAAAGCTGTTAACTTCATTCTTACCAATGAATAAGCGACTCTATTCAATTTGAAATAGAGTCGCTTATTCATTGGTATGTATAAGCATTCTATTCAGTTATTGAATCGCGATAAGAGATAGTTGTAAGGGGGCAGGACACTCGATGGCGTCGTTGCCTAATCGAACACATAAGTTAAGCAATGTAAAACATAGCCTGTCTATGGATGGGTTTATATCGGTTTCCTCCGTGCTTCGGAGGGCACGTTAAGCTGTCGGTCTCGGTTGTCATTAAATGATTGAGTGGAGACCCGTATCCCAGTAGTGGGATGAGTAAAGGTTATCGATGATAGGATATTAAGTAGCTGTGCCACCTGAAGGAAAAATACTTTAAATATTGTTGATAGGGTATTTTACTAAAACAAGTCTACACTTAATTTCTAAATATAACAAAAAAAACTCGTTCAAAGATTTTTATAAGCATTGCATGAGCCAGAAATCGAACTTTTTTCTATTTTGTAAAAAAAAAAATGGAAAAATCCACTTCACTCGCCTAGATGGGATTCGAATACACGCCCTCTCGAGAGCTCTCGGTCGCGTGGTCTTTCCAACTCAGCTATCATGAAGGTTTGGGATGGTGGCGAATTATAGTATTTTATAATTACTGCTGTGAAGTGGCAGTGTGGCGCCATCTACCCCGTGGGAGGTGGATTTTTCATTTTTTTTTAAATATTTATAGTATTCTGGCAAATTGACTGAAATCAACTATAATAGTTATGGTACCTACAATAATAACACCATTTCTCGATTGAGGGCAGCTGTGCCTTCAATCGAGAAATGGTGTTATTATTGTAATAACAACCTCTCTCTATAGCTGTATAGAGAGAGGTTGTTATTTATGTGACAACCCATAGATCACCTCTATTACAAACTCTTAGTTACATGTTGTAACAAAAAAAAAACACACATGTTTTGAGGGATTCCCCGGAAAATTTTTTTTATTGATACTTAGATGTATTGTTTCAAGTACTCACAAGAACAGTACACTACTTAATATGAATACACCACTGATCAAATTTATTATTGCATGAGTTATAATTTTTCTACATGAAAACAGATTTTATGAGTAAATATATCTTGGACAAAAATTATTCTAATTTGTATAAGCTAAAGCTCTTCCTTTCATTTAATACAGAATGTATATTTTAAACTATTAGTTGACATAATTAAGTTTATATATCGGTGCTAAAAATGTAGTGTTGGTATTCGTATTTATGTGCACTCGACGAAAAAAAACTTTTTAATCTTGTTAGTTTGTTTGTAGTGTTACTTATATTCAAAAATGAATTGAAGCCTTCTTTGAGTGAAATGCCCTGTCTACATTATTCAAAGTAGTTCCCCTCCAAGAGGTATACACATGGGACACCCTGTATATTACGTAAATATGCTGCGAATACCGCAACGGAAATGGTAATTTGCATGGGATACAGTGCGTCCATTCATAGCCACCTGAAGGGGAAGTATTTTAAATATTCTTTTTAACTGTATTATGTGGGTTCGATTCTCGTCTCAGGTTACAGATATTTAAAAAAACTTAGAACGCATATTCAGTTGAAATTCGAAGAATGGCCGAGTGACACTCTGTATAACAATGGTTATAATAACTTAAAAAACCAAATGACTACACGTACACCTTATGATGAAGCTCCTAAATTGCAGAATGTGATACATTCCTTATAAACAGAAAATGGAAAGCCAAAACGGCTTTCTAGGCCCTATAATATCAGCCGCCCCATCTCAGCCAATCATTTACGCTATACCCGATTTTTGTTCAAATGCAACGAAATTTGCTGGCCACAAAGAGGAAGGAAACAATCGTAAAGCAGAATGCATTATACTATTCTACCCACCCAAGGATACATCTATCTATACTTATAATAAATCTGTAGAGAGGTCAATTCTGTACATGAAATATATTTCCAAAATAACTATCTGGGGGTGATTAGTGATCGATTCTGATACCAAAAATGCAATCAGTAAAATTTTTGTCTGTCTGTCTGTCTGTCTGTATGTTCGTTATAGAAACAAAAACTACTCGACGGATTTTAACGAAACTTGGTACAATTATTCTTCATACTCCTGGGCAGGTTATAGTATACTTTTCATCACGCTACGATCAATAGGAGCAGAGCAGTGAAGGGAAATGTTGAGAAAACGAGACAAGTTACTCCATTTCTTAAGCTTCCGTCGCGTATTCAGCCTTAATGGTTAAAGCTACACAGAAATCATGTATGACGGAAATGTTCTCCTTAAAATTATATAAAAATTATCCCACGACAGCATATGTCTATCTTTTATGGTTGAGTCAGAAACTTGCCAAGCACCACGCCCGTACACAATGAGTGCTGCCGCGCGGGGGGCAGGGAGCGGGGGGGGGGGGGGGGGGGGGGTGAGTTATTAAATATTGTTTTCTTTAGTTGGGTCATTGTTTTGTTTATTTCATTCGTTAAAAGTAGATTACTTTCGAGTTTAATTAAATGTTATTCCGTCATTATTTTTTGTTGCACATTTGGATGCTAGGCAGGTACCTGAGAACAGTAAGTTAATTGCCCTCACCAAATAAACAGTACTTTTTTGAGCGTTGTACAAACAAATCATTTGACCATCTGTGAATGTAAACAAAAGATAAGAAAGCTTAATAGTTTTATGAATGAGTCTTTATGCCTTTGCATGCCGACTCAGTCAGAAGTCGCAATATCCGAAAAAAATTGGCATTCCGATTATTCTGCTCCGAAATTTACAACTTTGCAATGGAACTCGGCTAAAAGTAACCCAGTTGCAACAAAATATAATCGAGGCTCAAATTTTAACAGGTTGCGGTGCAGGAGAGACCGTCTCTATTCCCAGAATTCCCATAATCTAAATCTATAAAAGAAGAAACTGACTGACTGACTTATATATCATCGCACAGCCCAAACCGCTGGCATAGTACAAATATATAAGTAAGACAACTCAAGCCCCGAGCGGAGGATAATAGCCTAAACACGTAGGGCTGTCGCTTAATAGTTTATTCAACCGTCAAAAATACTTAGTCAATCTCTATATAAAAAAATAAGTACGAATAAGGTAGAAAATACAAAATTAAGTAGAGTAAGTATTAGGGATCTGTAACAAGAAACCGGCCAAATGCGAGTCGGACTCGGTCACGAAGGGTTCCGTGCCAAAAACGACAAACAATCATGTTTGTTGTATGGGAGCCCCCCTTAAATAATTGTTTTATTTTTAACGTGAATATATAACTAAATATTATGTAAGTATTTCAAGCGTCTACCTATTGCCATTATAAATTGGGAGCAAAAACGAGCAAAAAGAAATACGTTTGTTGTATGGGAGCCCCCTTAAATATTTATTTTCTTCAGTTTTTTTAGTATTTGTTGTTATAGCGGCAAAAGAAATACATCACCTGTGAAAATTTTAACTGTCTAACTTTCGCGGTTTATGAGATACAGCCTGGTGACAGACGGACCGACGGACGGACGGACGGACGGACAGCGGAGCCTTAGTGATAGGGTTCTTTTTTACCCTTTGGGTACGGAACGCCAAAAAACACCTACATATAGAACATCAACATCACCAGAATGATAATAATAAATAAATAAATATTGTCAGACAAATTACACAGCGCCTAGATGGCGCTGTGAGCCCCAAAGTAAGCGAAGCTTGTGTTATGGGTACTAGACCACTGATAAACATACGTAAATACATTTTTTTAGGGTTCCGAACCTCAAAAGGAAAAAACGGAACCCTTATAAGATCACTTTGTTGTCCGTCCGTCTGTCTGTCTGTCTGTCTGTCTGTCTGTCTGTCTGTCTGTCTGTCTGTCCGTCTGTCCGTCTGTCTGTCTGTCTGTCTGTCTGTCTGTCTGTCTGTCAAGAATTTCTATGTCGAGAATGCGTGGAGGTATCAAGCTGAAATTTGAACTGTATACTCAGGTCTACGGTCCCATGAAGTTAAAAAAAAATCAAACTGCTAAGTTTACGTAGCAAAAAGTTACGGCCGTTTATTCAGCAAAAAACGCATATTTCGACACACTCAAGGGAATCAAAACCTATATAGGGTACTTCCCGTTGACCTAGAACTATGAAATTTGTCAAGTAACATCGTTATAGACTACAAACAAGTACAGGAATAAATCTCAAAACTATATATTTGTAAATAGATCTTAAAAAATAGGGGGTCTATATTTTTTATAGTGTGTCGAAATTTCAAATTGAACCTACTAGTTCAAATGGACAAATATGAAAGGGCTTGATGTACACATCGCAAAATATATTTTATTTATTTTTTTCGACGCATTATTTCTTATTTATAATGAAAAATATCAAATTTAATAATGATACTACGTACCTACGGAACCCTCGGTGGGCGAGTCCGACTCGCACTTGTCCGGTTTTTTTTGTAAATACATACTTATGATACATAGAAAACACCCAGACTAAGACAAACAGACATGTTCATGCACACAAATGTTTGTCCTATGTGGGAATCGAACCCACGAGCGTTGGTGTCGAAGCCGCGTCATTGACCGCTACGCCACCAAGCTCGTCAATGATGTTTTTTTATTTATCTAATTGGGTGACTGAGTTCCCAAAGATTCATCGTCATCGAGTGTAACGAATGGGTCTCGTCAGGAAGATCATATGAGTTCAAACAGAATATTTTTCCTATCAGTAATGCAGGAGTTCCACTGTTTTCCGTCCTGCTCCATCATCAGACCCTCGTTACCAAGTGTAATGAAAAGGCTTCATCAAGAGCAATCTAATGAGCCCAAACTCGAGGGGTTAACTATTAGCCACTGAAGAGTTCCAGTAGCGAGCTCATGGCTCCTACTGGCTCAAATTACGTTAACATAAACATGTACACAGCGGCTCACCAGCGGCACTGAAACCTAACACCTCCTGGTTGCTAAGCTTGAAAGTTCTCACTCAATACATTAATGAGCCGTGGGGCCAGGACAAAGCAAGCAAATCGTTGTACACATAGAAACACAAATTACGATTTTATTTATAAATCTTATCTTTGTTAACAAAAGCACAAAAAGTCTGGCTCCCGGTGTATATAGGTAAGTACGTTTTATTTTTTCAACGGTCGTTACGATGTTACTACCTAATTTATAAATTTAAACCTACGTTTATTCCTGTGCCTACGTTATACATAATCAAATGAAATCAAGGATTCAAGTGATCTACATAAATAGGTAGGAATGAGATAACTTTACATCAAATCTGGACCAGAACTATTTCCCAACTAACTTAAGCAATTTCGATAGGTACTGGTAAATAGCTAACATAAAATTATGTATGTAGGTAGCTACGTATGATATAGGTAGTAATAGATCACATAGGTACTCACCGTTCTTGTTCGGTAGGTAGTGTGAAGAAAGATAATTTTGGATTTGACAAATTGCTGTTGAGACATCCATGAACACTGCAATATGTTTTATGGCTAGTCGACTTTGTAGCCATCTTTTACGTGCAGTTATATACGACGTAGATAGGTACCTCTATGTTAAAATTGTTAACGAACGTCAGCGCAGCAGGCGCGAATCTTGTGTGAGAGCGGGCGGTTTTGCGTACGGCGCAGCCTTGACTGGCGGTCCATTTAACCTCCCTAAATGTTGTCAGTATGTGCGTGCGACGGCCATACGTACGGGCGCGCTCACATACAAACCACGCTCGGTGCGTTTGTATGAAGTTACCTTACTTATATATTTGTACTATGCCGCTGGGTCTAGAGATTCCAAATTTGGCAAGTAGGTTCCTAATGACGTCTAGAGGTGCACTAAGAAAGGATTTTTCAAAATTCATCCCCTAAGCGGGTGAAACGGGGGTCCAAAGTTTGTATGGGTAAACAAGATTAGTTGGACTCTTTTATCCGAAACTTTACACGAGTACTTCTATACTTAAATGAGTAAACACGTGTTTCAGGATTTTCCAAAATTCAACCCCTAAAGGAGTAAAATGGGGTGAAAAACGTCATGGGTATTGTTTTTATGGTTTATCGGGTCGCTGATTACAAAAACAACAATTATTTTATAATCCAATGTGGCTAATGTGACGATCATCCTCTATTGAGGTGTGATGAGGTTGAAATGTCTATATATCGATATATGTGTCGTTTTTACGGGTTTTCGGAACGCCAATCCATACTAATATTATAAATGCGACAGAATGTCTGTTACCTCTTCACGCTTAAATCGCTGGACCGTTTTAGATGAAATTTGGTTGAGAGATACCTTGAGTCCTGGGAATGGACATACTTACCTAAGATAGGTTTTATCCCAGAAATTAGCTATTATTGTTATTTATTGTACCCGTAGGGTGAAAACGTGATCATCATCTCCTAGATAGATAGATAGATAGAATATGCTTTATTTGCATAATACAAATTAGAAGGACAGTGAATCAATAAATTATTACAGAGTTGTATATATGCAACATTCTATTGGGGTGCGATGGCGTTGAAATGTATAAAATGTGTTGAAAAAGTCTGAAAATCGTCATAGGTATTGTTTTTTAGGGTTCCGTACCCTAAGGGTAAAAAGGAACCCTATTACTAAAACTCCGTTGTCCGTCCGTCCGTCCGTCTGTCACCAGGTTGTATATCATGAACCGTGATAGTTAGACAGTTGAAATTTTCACAGATGATGTACAGTCAAATTCTGTTATAACGACATCGAAGGGACTACTCATATTTAGTCGTAAAAACCGATAGTTGTAACAACCAGTGACAGGTATTAATAGGAAAAATAATATGTATATTCATGTAGGAAATTAAACCACATTTTGTTTACTGCAATACAAACCTATCTAGCTTTGAAATAATACGCGATTTTTCTTCGATCTTGATTTATATTCTTTTTGTTTGCGACATGTTACAATTTTCACAGTTAACTCAACAATATGTTTTGGTGCGTCTTGTGTAAAGATAAATAACAAACTGAGACTAAGAGATATGACGAAGCGGGCCTTGAGGCTACGGCATGCATGTGCTTTGTTTCTAAGAATTACAAAAGACCCGAAATTTTGTTTACTTTTACGATAATAGCCATTGACCATTGTGCCAGATGTGGATACTGTTACCTATTGGAGGCTGAGCAGGTCGTACTACAGATATAATTCTCCGAAAACATTACCCAAATGTGGTCGCTTAATGCGGTATGTCGTAGTAAACAATGTCGTAAAAACCAATATTTTTGATAAGGCGGTCATATAGCATTCAGCCAGGACCTTTGATTTTGGTCAATATAACCGGTATGTTGTTCTAAACGATGTCGCCATAAACGGTTTTGACTGTATTTCTATTGCCGCTCTAACAACAAATACTAAAAAAACAGAATAAAATAAATTGTATATCATAAAACCCGTAAAAATGTTGTATGGGAGCCCCCATAAATGGCTCCCATACAACAAACGTGATCTTTTTGTTCTTTTTTTGCTCACAATTGATAACGGCAATAGGTAAACGCCTGAAATACTCAGTCATAATATTTAGTTACATATTCACTTTAAAAATAAATAATTAAATAAAAATAAAACAAATATTTAAGGGGGGCTCCCATACAATAAATGTGTTTTTATAGATAATGGTACGGAACCCTTCGTGCACGAGTCCGACTCGCACTTGGTCGGTTTTATGATATATCGGGTCGCTGATTACGAAAAAAAACAACTATTTAATAATCCTATGTTAGCCGGCTATGTTAGCCGACGTGACAACTCTGTAGGGGTGCAATGGGGTTGAAATGTCATAATATCAATATGGGTGTCGATTCTATGGTTTTCTGGGACGTTAGTTAGGACAATGGCATCGATTTGAAAATAAAACGTAGTGGGCACGAATTACTTAAAAAGATTTTTCAAATTTTACCTCTAAGAGGGTAAAACGGAGGTCCGAAGTTTGTATGGGAAAATGAGATTAGTTGGACTATTTTATCCTAAATTTTACCTCTAAGAGGGTAAAACGGAGGTCCAAAGTTTGTATGGGAAAATGAGATTAGTTGGTTTATATGGGAAAACGAGATTAGTTGGACTATTTTATCCTAAATTTTACACGAGTACTTCTATTGATTAATGAGTAAACATGTGTTTGCCCCGAATGTCACGCGAGCGAAGCCGCGGGCGAAAGCTAGTGTTCAATAAGCTTCGAACAAGTGGGTACTATTAACGTTTAACTACTATATATATATCTATCTATCTATCTAAGTTTGGATATATTTTTTTTTGCAATGGGAAATCCGCCTCTGACTACACCTCTTGTTTGTGTACTTCAGGTAAGCGAATGCTGTGATCCCGAGATCCGCGGGAGGCTGGGGTCGCTGCCGACGTTGTCCATGTCGCTGGGGATCCTCCTATCGTACATTGCTGGCAACTGGCTTTATTGGCGCTATCTCGCTTTCTTCTCCGCTATGTTCTGTGGTAAGTAATTTCGCGTATAATTTGCGATATAATACAATGTGTCCCGGGATAACGTGTAACCTTGAAAGCGGGTAAAAATAGATAAAAAAATTGCGACAAAAATATATTAAAAAGAAAAAAAATATTTACATTCTATTTTTTTTAAATTAAGATTTTAGGACTAGGAATAGGACAAGAAAGGAAAAACATTTTTATATGATGAAGCACAGTTTAGGTAATGACAGTTACTTTTTATGACTATTTATTAACGTATTCTCGTTGCTTACTAACTGATACGATATTTCTTTTTATTTCAAAGAAATCTTAGTGAAAAATAAAAATCTTATATCATGAAAAAAAATAATAGAAAACACAATATTTACTAACATGATATATATTATTTCATAAATAATATACGTATATATTTTTTTTAATAAGCCTACAACAAAAGACGTATATGTACGGAAATATTGTTTTTTTCAAAGAAATCTTAGCGAAAAATAAAATCTTATATCATGAAAAAAAATAGAAAACACAATATTTACTAACATGATATATATTATTTCATAAATAATATACGTATATATTTTTTTTAATAAGCCTACAACAAAAGACGTATATGTACGGAAATATTGTTTTTTTCAAAGAAATTTTAGTGAAAAATAAAAATCTTATATCATGAAAAAAAATAGAAAACAATATTTACTAACATTATATATATTATTTCATAAATAATATACTTACGTTTTTTTTTAATAAGCCTACTATGAAACAAAAGACGTATATGTACGGAAATATTGTTTGTCATCATGGGTACAACCATGACAGTGGTGGAGGTCTCAGCATCAACTCATATTCATTTCACTGCTCGGATACGCGTCTCCCATCGAAGGTATTAGGTAAACTCCATCACGTCACGCAACTGCGGGTGGAGGCCTGTGATTTCAAGCCGCCTAAAGACCATGCCATGAAATGACATGGCTTAACGACTGTCATCTAATGACAATAGCACGGATGAGCTAGAGATAAATAAACCCATCCATGGACAGGCTACAGTCGACGTTGCTTAACTTGCGTGTTCGATGAGGTGGACACGAGCAAAGATGCCATCGAGGTCCTCATAAACCCATTCATGGACAATGACTACCAATCACCCTATATATATATGTGTGTGTGTGTGTGATTTTCAGTGGTTCTTTTCGTGCTACTGATGCCACTGCCGGAGTCCCCAGTGTGGCTGGAGGGCCATAGCTGTGACCCCTCGGCTGCTGTCCAGTGGTTGCATCTGTCTTCGCGTGCAACTGCCACTGTTAAAGAGGAGACTCAAGAGTAAGCACTATATTTTTTTTAGGTAATCTACTATATAAAAATAAGTCGGGTTTTCCTTCCTGACGCTATAACTCCAGAACGCACGAACCGATTTCCACGGTTTTGCATTCGTTGGAAAGGTCTCGGGCTCCGTGAGGTTTATAGCAAAGAAAATTCTGGAAAAATTTGAAAAGAAAAGCGGGAAAATCTTTTTCACATACAGCGCCATCTCTAAGGAAATGGATGGAAACGAAATGATTGAGCCACAGCGAAGCGTGGTCGGGCCGCTAGTATTAATAATAAATATTCCTGGGCAATTTACACAGCGCCATCTAGTCCCAAATAAAGCGAAAAGCTTGTACTATGGGTACTAGATAACTGGTGTAATAGTTAAATACATTTTTTTTTGTAAATATAAACATACAATACATAGAAAACGCCCAGACCAAGACAAACAGACATGTTCATGCACACAAATGTTTGTCTTGTGCGGGGATCGAACCCGCGACCTCGGAGTCAAAGTGGCCCTTGCTAACCATTGGATCACCGAGCTACTCCGATGATATGATAAGCGTGTTACTTACACTTTTTTTATACTACGTAGGGAGGCACACGTGCATACGGCTTGCTTGTTGTGAAACAGTTTCCGTAGCCATATGAACGATCGCCACATGCCAATATCGTTGGCACGTCGCCACCCTCGCTGCCGCCGCAGCAAACTCCTTCCTTCCTGATGACCTCACTCATAAAAACACAATAACCGTCAAGGGAATTGACAATCTCAATCCATAATCCTCACACACAAAGTCGGGTTTATAAGTATAATAATATACATCGTTTGGCTTTGAATTGAATGATACTTATATTAATAACTATAATAAGAGCGATTATTTTGATATTAGACCTACTGAAACAAAAGTTTTCCCACCGAATTATTTTCTATTAACTTTACAATCAAGCTGTATTGATAACCATTCATATTATTTTCTTACAGGAAATGTGAAGTTCTTCCAAGTCTATTCACACGGAAGGTGTTTTTCTCGTCAGCGGTCATGAAACCATTAGTAGTCGGGTTTTCGCTGCTCTTCTTCCAACAGTTCAGTGGAATAGACGCCATCATATTTTTTACTGTGGAGATATTTCGAAGTGCAGGTAAATAAATAAATAACAATAAATATTTCTGGACAAATTACACAGCGCCATTTAATTCCAAACTAAGCAAAGCTTGTACTATGGGTACTTGACAATAGATAAAAAACCGGCCAAGTGAGAGTCCGACTCGCTCACTAAGGGTTCCGTACCATTATCTATTAAAACGGCAAAAAAATCACATTTGTTGTATGGGAGCCCCCCTTAAATATTTGTTTTATTTTTATTTAATTATTTATTTTTAAAGTGAAAAAATCACGTTTGTTGTATGGGAGCCCCCTTAAATATTTATTTTATTCTGTTTTTTTAGTATTTGTTGTTATATTGGCAACAGAAATACACCATCTATGAAAATTTCAACTCTCTAACTGTCACGGTTCATGAGATACAGCCTGGTGACAGACGGACGGACGGACGGACGGACGGACACCGGAGCCTTAGTAATAGGGTTCCTTTTTACTCTTTGAGTACGGAACCCTAAAAATCAAATTTCACTCAAAAGTCTCCTCAAGCACCCACTTACTTAGATGGTACTGGTCTGCCTTCAATCGAACAGATTCATAGTGGCTGCTATACTGGTCCTCTACTGTTAACTTAAAAAGATTAGCGCTATCTGCTTGATGCATATATTCATCTTACTACTGGGATGCAGGCATCTCTTGAATCAGGGGAGTTTAGAGCATACTCCACCACGATGCTCAACTGCGGGTTCGACGAGGCTAGTATTTTTAAGCCACCCAAAGGTCACTGACCAGCCCCCTTACCACCATCTCTTATTGCGATTCAATAACGAATAGAATGCTTATTCATACCAATGAATAAGCGACTCTATTTCAAATGGAATAGAGTAGCTTATTCATTGGTATGAATAAGCAATCTATTAAATTATTGAATCGCAAGAAGAGATTGTGGTAAGGGGGCTGGTTTAATCTTACTCTTTAAATCCTTTCGATTGAGAGGAGACCCATATCCCAGCAGTGGGATAAATATGCGTCGCAGAACGTTTTTTTATGATTTATTATGACTGTCTGATCAGATGTGCATATCTGATCAATATCAGATATGCACATCTGTCATACAAATATTGTTTTTATAGATAAACGGCCAATGAACTTAATATCAATATTGCCTTATCTTAACTTGTCAAACAAATGAAAATAAGAACCACGTGCACAATATAACGATTTATGAGTAAAATACAACCAAGTTTCATCACATCACAAGATACTCACGTTATATTACTTAGTTGTTATATGATCAATATCGACTAATATATTGGTACTTTTGACACGAATACGTCTTTAAAATTGCATCCATAGGGAGGCAATTAATAAAACCGAATGCAAAATCGGGGGATATACAGTTTGGTGTTGCAGCTACAAATCTATCATCTCCATTCAAAATTCAATCACACCACTGGATAGATGAATGATCAAAGAATTCATTACGCTAAATTAATTAAATAAATTAAACGGGTCACTCACGTCTTTTTGCCGGGAAAGCCGACTAGTTTCGATCTCAAAAGGAGACCTTCATCAGGGCGAATATCCAGACACGTCCACCCTTTGTCTCCCGCCGGGCACAGTGTGTCTCACGTGAGTTTTAATAATATTATCATTACGCTAAGTATAACGTATTCACGTAAAACACACGGCCGTGACCATGACACAAACACACCCCGATTTTTTTAAACGCTTAATGTGACAGAAATGCGTTTCAGTTTAGATTCTTACTTGGCATGGTGGTACGAAATGTCATACGAATCGAGTGAACGCTATTAAGTTTGCGATCCAACTTTCAGCTGAATTGCGGTCAAAATAAGACTCGGATACTGAGACGTTTTTATCATGTTGTGGTATGACCACAGTGTAAGTAATAGTACTACGTACTGCCCCGTTACCACCAACTCTTATTGCGATTCAATAACTGAATAGATTGTTTATTCATACCAATAAATAAGCGACTCTATTTCAAATAGGATAGAGTCGCTTATTCATTGGTATGAATAAGCATTCTATTCAGTTATTGAATCGCAATAAGAGTTGGTGGTAAGGGGGCTGTAAGGCAGTATCCCACTCCCTGCCGCTCTCTAGTGTTGACCTCTCCTCCCCTCTGAGACGAATCTGGAACAGTTTGTATGGCCGCATACACGCTCATTTATGCTCTGCACAGACGCCATTGTTTAAGTGGTTTAAGTGTATTGGATGTCAACATTTTTATATAAAAAAATAATAAATCTACCAATACTGTTAAATGTCAATATTTTAGGAAGCCGTTTGGACGCTATGACGGCGACAATTATCGTGGGGCTAGTGCAGCTGATAAGCAACGGCGTGTGCACCATGTTGGTAGACCGCGCCGGACGGCGGCCACTGCTGCTACTGTCTGCCGCCGTCATGTGCGCCTCCATGGCCTCCATGGGCACAGCTTTCTACCTTGAGTTCGATGGAGAATCTTGGATTGGGTAAATTTGATAAATTCATCACATTTATGTTCTTATCTTAATGTTAGGGCACGCAATTGGGGTGTAAGTGGTTCATCAATATCTTTGAACCAAAGCCAACTTCACCGACATGCGGTGCAGGTGAAGTTGGCTTTGTTTCAAAGATGCTGACTGCCTGCTGACTGACAAACGAAGCTCTGGCGAAAAGGGAGGTAGGGAGAGTAATTGTAAACTACCCGACTGGGGAATGTACCTCCAACTCACAGAATACCGTAGCCAAATAACGGTTCCCTTGAGGGCTGTTGTGTTCCTGCGAGTGAGTGAGGTCACCAGAAAGGAAGGAGATGCTGCGATGGCAGCGGGGGTGGCGGCGCGCGAGCGATATCTTATGTTGCGAGCGTTAATATGGCAACGGTAACCGCTTCACATCAGGCGGGCCGTATACTTGTCTGCCACCCGACGTAGTATAAAAAAAAAAGTAACATACGCCTGATTTTAATTAGTATTCGAGTTTTATGAACAGCTTGCGTGACACTATTCAAGTTATACGTGTTATTCGAGATTTTCGAATAATTAGCTGTTTTTTATAATAATAATAATCTTTATCTGTTTATAAGATATTTGTTTTAAGAATATGAAAGAGTGTACCAAATACTGTAATTCACATAGTGAAAAGTTTAGCGAGCTCCAATGACAACTCCATTTCTAAGCCCATATTATATAATACATATTCGAAAAACTCCAAAACCTCGAATAAATACAATTCATACATTCGAATACTAAAAGAGGCCGAATCTCGAATGACACGAATACTCGAATTGCATTTCCTACTTTATTGTAATAGCTTGCGGTTCCAAAATCGGAACCCTAATAATATTAAGTTCCTCAGAATAATCGATTTCATAGCTTTTGTGTTGTTCGCGTTGACAAAAAAATATATATTGGTATTATAATGCTAACCTATGCTCCAAATTTGCATTAAACTTGGTGGATAAGTAAACTATTCCTTGTTTTGCTGTCACTACAATAATATATTTTGTGGCAGGTACTTGCCTATTATCAGCCTGGTGGTGTATATGATTGGCTTCTCGCTGGGCTTCGGCGGCCTGCCGTTCTTGTTGCTCGGGGAGCTGTTCCCAACGCAGTACCGTTCGCAGCTCTCCGCCATGGCCAGCGCCGTCAACCTGCTCTCCATGTTCACTGTCATCAAGACCTACCATACACTCGATGTAAGTAAGCTTTTGACGAGTGTCTGCAAAATCAATACGGGAACACATTGCTATCACTGCGTCTCCTGTATAGCCAGGATTAACAAAGGCAACCAAATTGGCCAAAAAGGCTAATGAATAATTAAGTCTACTACAGTCCCGAGGGGAACAATTACGACTGCCTTAAAACTCTTACCGAATATATACAAAAGAAATTAGTAGTTAGTAGGAAGCTTATAGAATTTGATTTCCCCTCTTGGCTACGTGAGAGACAGCAATATGGCAAATAAACACAGGTCACCTAGTATTAGGTGGACTGTTGGCATTAAAAGCCTAAAGAGATAGCTAGTCAAGTGAAACTCAACTACTGTGTGTAAATGACGTATGTAATGTCCAAAATTTTTATTATCGCAAAAGTAAAAAGAGAAATATTATTTTCTTAAAAAATATTATTGATTTAATTGCATTCCCACAGATCCCAACACTTAATTACATGTGAAGAACAAAATGTGGCACAAATATTTCAAGTGACGTAATAGTTACCAGTTACCGTAGTGTACGAAAGGGCGGCCGTATGCACTGTTGGTACTTATGTTAGTTGCATGTATCTACTGTACGGTCGATGGACATGAACAAACATTGTTCAGAACATAAAACAAGTACAAGGACCATAGACACTGCTAGATACCGCTTCTTCATAAATATATATACTTATTTATTGCACATTACGAAAAGGTAACAAGATCTATGTAAGGCGACATCTCTAAGAGAAATCTCTTCTAGCCAACCTTTAGCAGTGCGATAGTATGTTAAGTAACAGTTAGCAATAGCTATGTGCCTGAAATTTAAAAAATAATAATAGTGTAAAGGCAATACTTCTATCAACAGGAGTTATTATATTTGTAAGGGTGGTTTCCCTTACGTTACTAGTTACTTGTTTGCTTGATGTGGAGTGCAGAAAGGAAAGTCACCAATAGTTGTAGTTAGTATAATTTCTTAGTTATGGTGATTATAACTCAGATACTGGCAATTCCTTTCTCTCGTGTATTGGTTCGATGTTATGATTGCACTCACCGATATTAGTGACAATATTTACTTTTATAGTAATCAAATGTGACGCGTGCGCGCGGAGTCGCCGCATCAGCAAAATATAAAATTAACATGTGTGGTGTAAACCGTACATTTTGGGAACACCAGAAAAGAGATAAAAAGTTAAAAGAAAATGCTCAATACAAAGAGATAAGGAAATGCCATAACAAAATAAATTGAAATTATTCGAAATTAAACGTGAGGTTCTGAATTCCACCGGTGACGCTCTGACGTGACGTCTCTGCTGGCGGGACCTCAATGTGGATGCTCCGTTGCTGGGGCTCGTCCGGTCGCTGTATTACTTGAAGTTCGATATCTTCAGAGTGTTGACGAGCTGGTGCCCGTGGTCGGTTTCTTGCACAGTAGTGACAGCGCTTCCTCCCAACCAGCACCAGCACAGTAAAAATGACTGCTATCAGTAGAGTATAGCAAATGGCGTATTGATGTACGTCATGAGTAGATAGAGTTGGTAATCTGGCTTCTTGTTTCTTTTGATGGGCGATATCCTCTTCAATCTTCGCAAAGTCTGAGTTTGTTGACTGTAGCAATCGTGGGACATCGTGGTAAGTTGTCAAGTTAACTATCTTGTTGATAGACTTGTTGAAAGCTGGGACCGAAAAATCATAATCCATCTTCATGCGGCTGTTATAGCGGCGATGAGAGTGGATCGTCAGTCCCTTAGATTGCACCACGCATCCTTGCGGCAGGGTGATTATCCCGGATGACGTTATAGTGTAAGAGGTAACGTCATTACCACATATAATACGTAGTGGACAAGTTTCACAACATATGATCAACCAGCTGTTCTGTGTGTGTAATTCAATCCACGAGTCGTAGCACGCTCGGCGCTCGTCTTCACAAGGCTGAATGTTTTGATGCGACAGCAGTTTCGCTTCGCAAGGTGCCTTGTTGTTGTGTAAATCGAATATAGGTGGCTTCAATTTGCAGGTAAACTTGTTCGATTTCTGTAGTGAGCAATGTTTGAAGTCATCATCACTCATCAACATGTAGATATTCTTTTCAAAGTTAACAGCTATGTACTTCGAAGTCACTCGTATATAAACCGCTTCTGAGTCTCCTTTTATGGGCAGTGCAGTAGGTTTATAGAGTGTGAAGTCCTCGTTCGATATGAGTGGAATGTTCATTTCGAAAAGAAAGTAGTTTTCAGTTACTCGTGCTTTGACATGTATCTGCTTGTAAATGTCTTGGATTTCTTCCTTATAGTTATCTGCCGGTAAAGATAATGTTTTCGGGATGATTCCAGATATCTCATTGAGTTGCTGAATGAGATGAGCAGGCGTTATCAAATGAACGTCGACATGTCCTTGATAGACGTTAGTCAGTGTGTCAAAGAGCATCTCTTGAAAAGTTTTCAGGCTGTTCATCAGGAGATACAAAGTTAGGGAAGCTGAGTTGATGTAAGTTGTAGTTGACAGGACTTGTATTTCTGTCTCTAGTGCACCAATATTCTGGTTAGTTTGATTCACGAATTGATCGATCATAGTGAATTGGCGCTGAATGTTATCTTCACTTTTCTTTAGAATCTTATTCTCAAGTTCCACAATAGTTGTTTGGCTTTTGATAAGTTCCAATAGATAGTTGTCATTGTTTCGAAGAGATTCAATATCTTCTTCGTATTTGTCAGCAAATCGTTGGTCTAAAATGCCAAATAAGCTATTAGCGAGGTATCCCACTCCGTCCACTAATCCTCGTTTCTTTCGGCTTGCAGTTAGATGTTTGTGTGGGTTTATTAAAATGTCGTTATAATGTTGTAAAAGATCCATCTCGTGACTTAATTGTTCCATTGTAGTGTTGCATTGTAGTAAGTTGGAGTTATGACACAAGTTTTTCAAGTTATTGAAATAGTCGTTGATACGGCGAGTTCCTTCCCAATAAGTTGATAAGTTGTAATACATAATAAGCGTCCACTCATTATGCACCGTACGCAGTTTGCCCACCGTGTCATAATAAATAGGTCGGCTGTTTTCTAAGGCCGTAACCCGAGCTCCAGACGACCCGGCGTCGAGGGAGCCATATGATGGCGATAACAATGTAAACATTGTCAGCATTGTTATTAATAGATTGGAAATAAGTTTATTTCCTTTCCGTTTTTTCTGTTCTGAGTTCTTTGTTTATTTTCAGTTTTCGGTTCCGATTCACTTTCAGAGCTCAATGGGAGAGGCGACAGCTTGACGATAGGACGTGTGATGACTCCAGTCTGAGTTTTGATGGTAGTCACCCGAACATATCCGTCGGATCCGGGATGTGTCTCCAGGACGCGACCCATAGCCCATTTTCCTGGCGGCAAGTTATTGTCTTTAACCAGTACAATGTCACCAATCCGAATGTTTTTGGTAGGCTGGTTAGATTTTTCAAAAGTTGAGCTGGGTAAGTTATTAGTTAGTTTCTTCATAATAAGTGCTTGAGTTTCAAAGGTGAAGTCAGAGTGTATCGACTTGCAAGATAAGTTGAGTTGTCCCTTGCAATCCTCGGACACCGATGCGATGCCGGTGACGGTAGCTGAGAATTTGTTTCGGGGAAGACGTAGCAGTTGTGCTGCGTTTTCAGTGATTAAGTTGACTTGCGAGCCTTGATCCAGAAGGGCTCGAAGTGTAAGATAGCTTCCATCCATAGTTTTAATTTGTAGTTGAATAGTTGTAAGTAATATCTCCGTATTGCAGTTAGCTAAGTGATTCGAAGTTGGAAGTCGTGAAGATGTTGAAGGATGTTGCTCCATATAATTTGGATTATTCGAAAATTGTTTTTTCCAGTTGGGATTGTGCAATAGCGTGTGGTATTTCAAATTACATTCTCTGCACGTTTTCTGCGACTTGCATACTTCGTTATGTCGAAATAGACAGTTTTTGCATAGTTTCAGTTTTGCAATTGTGTTATTGCGTTGAGCTATGTCCATGTTAATGAAATTAGGACAATGCATCAGCACATGATTTCCGGTGCAATGTGGGCAATTTCCGTAAGTAGTATGATAGTTAGTTGTATGACTTCTTGAATTCCATTTTTTTTTATGTTTGTTTCGGCGATGGTTTCCATTGAGATGATTTTTCAGACGGTGTATTTCCCTTTTTAGTTGATCTGGCGTTTTCTGTCACATCGTTTCCAGAGACAGTAGTCGTTTTGTTAGATAATTCATCGTTTTGCGAGATGAACCATCCTTCTTGTAGTTAGTAGTTATAAGTTGATAGATAGTTCCTAAGTTGAGAGTAGTAGAATTAGATGATAGTTGATAGATAGTTCTTGAGTTGTGCTGCAGTCCAGTTTGACTGTAGTGGTCCACTCCTCGTAGTTGACAGAAGAGCTTCCCAGAGTTGTGTTGTAGTCCATTTAGACTGTAGTTATAAGTTGATAGCTAGTTTAGCTATGAGTTCTGTTGTAGTCCACTCCTCGTAGTTGACGGAAGAGCTTCCCAGAGTTGAGTTGTAGTCCAGTTAGACTGTAGTTATAAGTTGATAGCTAGTTTAGCTATGAGTTATGTTGTAGTCCAGTTAGACTATAGTGGTCCACTCCTCGTAGTTGACGGAAGAGCTTCCCAGAGTTTTGTTGTAGTCCAGTTAGACTATAGCGGTCCACTCCTCGTAGTTGACGGAAGAGCTTCCCAGAGTTGTGCTGTAGTCCAGTTAGACTGTAGTTATAAGTTGACAGCTAGTTTAGCCTTGAGTTATGTTGTAGTCCAGTTAGACTGTAGTTATAAGTTGATAGCTAGTTTAGCTATGAGTTCTGTTGTAGTCCACTCCTCGTAGTTGACGGAAGAGCTTCCCAGAGTTGAGTTGTAGTCCAGTTAGACTATAGCGGTCCACTCCTCGTAGTTGACGGAAGAGCTTCCCAGAGTTTTGTTGTAGTCCAGTTAGACTATAGTTATAAGTTGAGAGCTAGTTTAGCTATGAGTTCTGTTGTAGTCCAGTTAGACTGTAGTTATAAGTTGATAGCTAGTTTAGCTATGAGTTCTGTTGTAGTCAAGTTAGACTATAGCGGTCCACTCCTCGTAGTTGACGGAAGAGCTTCCCAGAGTTATGTTGTAGTCGAAGAGTCCTTGCGATAGTTGACACACAAGGTCTTGTTGTTCACAAAACAGGTTTGTTGAAGTTCCAGCTTCTCCATGTTGTTGCGTTTGTGTTGTTATAACTTACAATATCTGGCACGGATTGATGACAGATATAGTGTTGCTTCAGTTAGTTGTGTAAATATCTGGCACGGATTAATGACAGATATAGTGTTGCTTCAGTTAGTTGTGTAAATATCTGGCACGGATTAATGACAGATATAGTGTTGCTTCAGTTAGTTGTGTATCTCGAGATGAAGAATCCTTGCGATGGTTGACACGCACGGTCTTTACGTTCCCGAGACAAGCTTGTTGAAGTTATAGCTCCGGATATCTGGCACGTAGTTGACGGTGACAGGCGTAGAGCGTTGGGTTGGTTCGATGTAGATCTCAGTGTCCTTGCACTCTATACGCAGTGTGTGCGCCTTCTCAATCCAGCTGGTGATTCTCGCCAGTGAGAGGCCAGCCGAACCGATTCGCCACTGTCGTTTAGAGACACAAAAAAACACCAAGTTCTTGATAGCTTGAAGGACCAAATGTAAGGGTGTTTTCCCTTACGTTACTAGTTACTTGTTTGCTTGATGTGGAGTGCAGAAAGGAAAGTCACCAATAGTTGTAGTTAGTATAATTTCTTAGTTATGGTGATTATAACTCAGATACTGGCAATTCCTTTCTCTCGTGTATTGGTTCGATGTTATGATTGCACTCACCGATATTAGTGACAATATTTACTTTTATAGTAATCAAATGTGACGCGTGCGCGCGGAGTCGCCGCATCAGCAAAATATAAAATTAACATGTGTGGTGTAAACCGTACAATATTATCCAACACAAGTCTATAGTGTCTGTAATTACACCGAATGACTGGTATATGGAAAAACTTAAAGTTGGCTTGCCAAAGCTGCCACAAGAACTCAGGAGCCAATGCCCTGCATTGTGGCGTAGCCCACAGAAGAGCGATCTGCGGAATTTAAGACATCCGAAGCAACTAAAGAAGCTCTCATGAAAGCAGTTAAGCTATCTGATGAGGGATTTCAAATTGTAAGCGTTAAGAAAACTGCTAAATCCTGCGTAGTATTTCATGTACGCGTTTCAAATGACGTTCAAATTAGGATGCTAAAGTCAGTTGAAAGCATTAAAGCGGTAGGATTTAAGCTTGAAAAGCTCGAAGGACGCCGCCCACGTATTATTATAAAATATATTCTGGATAAAATGGACGACTTCAAATTTTTGGTAGCATTAAATAATCAAAATAAAATAAAAGACGAACTGAAAATTACATTAAAATAGTGCGTCGGCGTCCGGAAGTGATTTTGCAATTCATAATTATTATTGGAATCGATGTGTTAGGTAAAAACTCACTGTCCTGTCGGTACTGTACGGGTGTCATGGTCCCCAATAGACTAGCCATCTCTTTAGGCTTTTAATACCTATTTTTGCCATATTGCTATGGTCTCACATTGCCAGGAGGGGAAGTCAAATTCCAAAAGTTTCCTACTCCTACTTATTTCTCCTGATTAAATTCGTTATAAGTTCCACGGCAGCCGTAGTTTTACGCCCGGGACTACATTGGTCGCCGCTGTTAATCCTGGTTACACAGGAGACACAGTGGTGGGCCCTTGTCCCATTAAAATATTCAACACCACCCCGACTCAGCTTGGACATTGGGGTGAAATTTAACAGTGTAATAGCACAGTATAAGTACTACGGTAATAGCGAGTTGGACGATCAACGTGCTATCATACCATTCAATTTCATTCCAATTTTCCAGTTGAGTCCGGATTGTGTTGGATAACGTAATAAGCACTTAAGACATCCTGATAGGATATAAGGATGGCGTCTTTGAGCGTGTCAGTCTAATTGATCACGCTAGTTATGCAACGTCGGCCATAGCCTGTCTATAGATGGGTTTATTTATCTCGAACTTCTCTATGGTTCGGCTGACACGTTAAGCAGTCTGTCTCTGTTATTGTCATTATACGATAACATTTACAGCTATGTCAGAGGTCTTTGAGCGGCTTGACATGAAAACACTGGCCTCCGTCAACTCGAATAGTGGTAAACTACGATCTTAACTTAACTTCTCTACATTTATGTGTAG
Source organism: Hypsopygia costalis (assembly GCA_937001555.2). NCBI lineage: Eukaryota > Metazoa > Arthropoda > Insecta > Lepidoptera > Pyralidae > Hypsopygia > Hypsopygia costalis. Next base: position 19,227,043 of record OW443338.2, on the reverse strand, counting down.
TTTGGAATCGGTTTTTTTTTTGTTAAACTTACGTATTGTTCTTACATCCTGAACATAGGTCATATTTTCTTAATCGCAACCTATCATACGGTGCTATAATACGTACTTTGCTTAGTACTTTGTCATTAGCTGTGGGTAGTAAATGAGCGCAGCATCATTCGTGCGTATCCCGACATCCCGCGGAAATGTTCGAAAAAACTTCCTTAGCGGATCCGTACCTCTTAATACCTGTATGTCTCAGCTCAATACCTTCGATAATACATAGACTCAATCAGTGCGTAGCTTGAGCTGTGCGTTAATCGATCAGCCAGCTAGTCGGTTTCCTTTTCACGCTAGTATAGTATCTATATAGTCTTCTCCCGCGACTTCATACGCGCGTATATCAGTATCCCGTTTAATTTTCAAAAATCTTTCCTGAGCCTGTCATTAAGTTTTTAGCTACGCGTATGTAAATTTCAGACTAAACCATTCACTGATACGTTTTGTATGAAAGGGGCATGCAATGCAAGCGAGCATGTGACTTATTGATAGCAATAATCACCGGCACCCACAGAAATCTGCCACCAACAACACCAAAGGTGAAGGTGAAAGGTCGGGAAATATAAATTCTGTTCTTGGAGACTTAAGTTTAGTTTCCTCTGGTCTGTGCCCTACCTATACCTATATTGTCAAAGTCTTGTTTACAAGTTGACGGGTTAGGTTTCTCTAATTCCTTGGCAAGCATTGGCGAGTCTTAGTAAGTAAACTGGGAAATTCTATATTTAGTGTTTGCTAATATTGATCGTTTATTTCAGATGCTGCTGACGTCGGCCGGTACCTTTTGGATGTACTCAAGTTTCTGCGCCGTGGCGTTCGTGTTTGTTCTGATTTTGGTACCGGAAACTAAGGGCAAGTCGCTCGCTGAAATCGAAGAGCATTTCCGGGGCAACAAGAAAAAGGATACAGTCAATTTAAAAACAATATCTTCTGTATGTTGACAAGGGTCAGATATGTAGGATTACCTCATTGGGTTTTTTATATGAATATCATAAATGAAAATTATGTTTGGGTTTTATAATTTAACTTAATACTTTTTTTATGTTATAGCACAGTATACGTAATAGTATGGTTATAGCTAAAAAGTTATTAAGTACCTAGTTATTGAAAAATATATTTTTTAATCCGATACTGAGGCAGCGCAAGAGATATCCCATCAACCAATCGTGTGTGATGTCACATTGAAGGTTTTACCTGTGGTTCATTACAGTCTCACCAAGTTGTCTGTTAAGGTGGACAAAATTGGAACTAACATTAAAGTGATAGTTCCAAATTATAGTTCCTTCACCACTAGCGCCAAATCGATAAGTTGGGCTCATTATATATAGGTACTACAGAGACTTACTTACAGTGATTAATATTACCTTGTTTATGCCTATACTGTGGTATTACTGTGTGCTTTGGTTTTGTTCATGAGCTATCTGCCCTCGGTAGGTACTGCGATTTTCCTTTGATTTAACTTTTTAATTATAACGAAAACATTGTTATGGGAAGTGTACAATTATTATAAAAAAAATCCCCTCCTACGCTTAGGTTACAATCCCACTTAAGTGGGATTGCAAGCCACGCTCTACCGATTATCCAGTCGAGGCTCTTTCCAGCTGAGCTGAGAACCAGGATATAAGTAATTCACTACTAAACAAGGCATAGCAGTTCATCGTTGCATGGAAAGAGCACTCGACCGATAATCGAGAGGTGTACGAATCCCACCTAGGCAAGGGAGGTAAATTTTCCATTTTTAAAATATTTATAATATTCTGACAAATTGGCCGAAATCAATTATTTTAATAATTCTCGACACCCCTGAGTCAATCACACCGGTGTTGCCCCCGGCCGATTTCCTAGCAATTCGCGGGCCCATCTGTGAGTGGCAAGCAACCACCTGCCGCAAATAACTAGCAATAGAAGCAGTTATGGCAGGCGTCCGTCCCTCTTCTGTAATAGCACTGTAATTAGTTCACCTTGAGCTCATCTCCATAGTCCATTTATTTTCCATCACACTTCGCAATAGTCTCAACGCCTACCGAGACCTGCTCGTGGGTATGTTGTTCTATTGACATATCCTGGAGCGGGTCACGACGGGCGTACAACATTACATCAAACTTTTCAAAGGGGCCTCGACGAGTTGAATCCATATCCCCGCGCACGCCTATCAAATGACCGAGTTTAAGCCCGTGAGTCCAACAGAATTATGGAATAGTTTTGTTCTAAAAACCTTACATATGATATTTTATTTAAAACCAGATATGAAATTACTACATCACGAGGATGACATGTATTAGGTAAATTATTGTATACGATATTAGACAAAATATATTTTAAGTTTAAGTTAGATCCTTTATATACCTAATATTTCATGTGTGATAGATAGCTTTTCTGTGTTATAATATTATCTAGACAACTTAGTATGTAGGAAAGTTTGAGTCAAAATAATAAAAAGAAATACAAAATGGCGATCTCTCGTCGAATACTAGGGTTACCACTAAACACACTAAGAATAGTTTGTTTGATTTTAACACAAAGCAAGTTCTACTAGGCAGGTCTTATGCTGCTTTATCCCCTTTGTAGTATAAAATTAAAATATAATTTTCATGAGCTAATTTCGGCTGTCAATAAAAAAAATAACGTTACGAGCATTCGCCCGACACTTCAAATTATCACTTCGTAGTAGGGCCCGGGCGAGTGAAACGAGCGATCTCGAATCTTCACCTCCATTTGCTTCAAATCAAGTTGGGCTGAAAAGTTGTTTTTAATAGTTATAGCCTAATGACAGCATACTATATGTCGAGAACTTTAGTTCTACTGGTGGTACATTCCCTCACGGTTAGTCATTATTAACTAAGTGTTAGTGAATGTTTTGTTATGAAGTTTAAACTTCGCCATTGAATAAAACAAAATGATGTTGGAAAATCCCACAATATATTTTTTTCCAACAATAACACTGGTTCGTGATTTAACCCTTTTTAGCGAATAGAAACAATTTATTAATAATCAACAATTTATTAATAAAACAATGTTCTAAACCGTGGCATGTATTTTCAGGCAATATTTCTCACGAGACTAAACCCTGCGGATCTGAAATATTTGTACAATTATAAGGCTTTAGATTCTTTTTTTTATATTTTAACAGATTATCGCTAACGATTGGACCCTGTTGTGTAGATCCAACCGACAAACTATGCCAAATTGAAAGATATACATAGCGAGGAACTTCAAAACGAGTTTTATATATTCACAACAGATTTTAGCAGTTTGACGACACATGATTCACAAAACTTATACTGTGTGATATTTTTATTTCTTTTAAACTTTAAATAGCTTTAACCTAATAGTAACAAAATGTCGGTTGTTGTTATGCAGAATAGGTCCCTATTCTGCATAATAGGGTGCAATTATAGTTTATATTTTTTAACAGTTAATTTGTTATTATTATTTTTATTCAGAGAAGGTATTTACTTGTATTGGTGCGTCCACTCCAAAGTAACTTTTTGTTTAGCAACATTTTGCAACATGATAAAGTTAAATCTTTTGTAGCCATTTGAATATATTTTGTTGTCCGTTGATGTGTAGTGTTACTTTGGTGTGTATTCATTCACATCGAAGTTATTTTTTTTTAATACATACTTTAGTGTGTATGTATTCACAAAAAATAACTTCGATGTGAAGGCAACTTAATGTTATCATGTTGCAAAATGTTGCTAAATAAAAGAACACAAAAGAGAATGCAACATTCTTGCAGCATCTTTTTTTATCCTAATTTAAGATATTTAAATTTAATAGGTCAATTTTGTTACATTTAATTATTTTTCTTTGTGATTGACGTTTATATTATTTAATTGCTATGAGGTGTATCATTACTATCAGACTGTTAGTAGTAGTAGTCTAGCACGAATAGAAGTTTAAGTTTTAATTTCTATAGATTCTATACTTTTATAGGATATCGTCGCCAACTATTATTCATCCATCGCTGGGACACAGGTCAATCGAAGGGTTTTAAAGTACGAGTGAGTATACTCCACCAAACTGCTAAACTGTGGGTTGGCCGAGGTCAGTATTTTCAAGCCGCCTAAAGGCCACTAACGTAGCTTAGCGACTGTCTACTAATGACAACAGCCGAAAGCGACGGTTTAACGTGCTCTCCGAAGCACGGTGGAGCTCGAGATAAATAAACCCATCCATGGACAGGCTACAGTCGACGCTGTTTAACTAGTGTGTTCGATTAGACGGACACGCGCAACGACGCCATCGAACTCCTGTATAGAATATACATAATCGGTAATTTAAATTTTCAGTTGAACTTGATAATAGGAAAAATTTCATCGTGGAGTTCGCATCTGGATTGACTGACCTTACTTATTGTTATTATTATTATATTATATTATTGTTTGTAACGAATAAGGTGCGCTCTACTCTATGTATGCAGTATTCTGATATCAAAACACCCCATACCATGTGGCCTGAGAGATGCTTTTATGTCAGAACAAATTAAGGAACGAAGTGCCATTTATGGATAATAAATAACTAATAAACTTTTGTTCGTGCTACGAAAACTTCTACATCTGATAATATATAAATAAATAGATAATATAGAGTTATTTATTTAATATTTACAAAATATGTTCGATATTAGTGAATGTTACAGTTACTAGTATAATTAGAATAATTATATAAAAATAATATATATTTAAACATACAGCTTTAGAAGCTAAACAGAATAAAAATGTACATATATTTAGTATAGATTAAATAAATGATAATTTTAAATCACACAGTTGTTTGCTTTTAACCATAATGAATAGCTTCTTATATAAAAATAAATTTACTGGGCATATAGATACGACAGACAAACCGATGTGTGTATATATATATTGTATATAAAATGAATATTTGTATTTATGTCAGTCTACCATCATCAGAGTACGATTAAAGGCATTCCTGTATATGTTAAAAACGGGGGTTACAAGTATTATATTGTTTAGTGAACTTCTAAAAAAACGTAATATATTATTTTAAACTTTTTAAATTATTAACAGAAACTAAAAAGCTCTGCACCAAAGACGAAATTAAAAACGCCTCATATTATATAGAAACACGTAAAGTGGTTTACGTTATATATATGTCGCAGCCAATTCGTAGAACCCGCCGCATTACATAACGGCTAACTGTTTTATAAAATTACCAAGCCATTATTTCAAACCGCCCTTTTATCATAAAGTGTCACCAGATATGCGGCCAGCTTTGAAGCCGAAGCAGGCCGTCCGGGGAGCGTCCTGGCTGGGTTTCATTTTTCTAGTCCAGAGTTAAAATTTTTAAAAGACTACCGCCCGCTCCATGCTGCGATTAACCTTATTGCCACAGATTTAAAAAATAGTACTCTTTTAAAAAACACTGATTAAGATTCATAATTCGGAGTTTCCACGCATCGTGTCCTGCCCTCTTACCACCAACTCTTATTGCGATTCAATAACTGAATAGAATGCTTATTCATACCAATGAATAAGCGACTCTATTTCAAATGGAATAGAGTCGCTTATTCACTGGTATGAATAAGCAATCTATTCAATTATTGAATCGCAATAAGAGATGGTGGTAAGGGGGCTGGTTGCTAGCATTTAGAGATTTAGAGAGAGGCAACCCTACCTATAGAAACAATTTTAAAGACGTATTACCGCCAAAAAGACCCTTCCATATCCCCTTTGGCAAATTTAGTTCAATCTACCACCAAAGTGGCGGAATCTATCATTTACATTGTTTGCAAATCGCATCGCGTGAATACGTGGATTGACGTGTGTGATCTGTGTCATCCTCACTAGTTAGTGGAGAGTCGTGCGACCGAGTGGCGCAACATAGCGTTCGTGATCTAGAAGAATCGAACTGAGAATATATCCATGCCAGCCATTAGTTATTATAAAACACATATAGAAAAGCTGGGTCCCTTGACAGTCATATAATTTGCATAAAAGTGAATTCTAACACTTAGATATAAGGTAAGGCGCATTGTGAAAAGATTTCGTAAATTTGTATTTTGTTCGTTAAAATCTTAAATAAATATATATTCCTGGACAAATTACACACACCCATCTAAGTCCCAAACTAAGCAAAGCTTGTACTATGGGTACTAGATAACTGATACATAGAATAATTAATTAATTAATTTTTATAAATACATACATAGTATATATGTATTATATTATAATATATAGAAAACACACAGACCAAGACAAACAGACATGTTCATGCAATCAAATATTTGTCATGTGCGGGGATCGAATCCGCGACCTCGGAGACAATGTGGCCTTTGCTAGCCTTTCCGACTAGCTCCGACCCAACTGAGCTCGTCTATTTTATTAAAACTATCCATTTAATAAATATAAAATGTTATAGATTAAAATTGTCTTTCTAAGACTATATAGCATGGCGAGGAGTTATGCACCCCGTCATGCTGAATTCCTATGTATTCAGGGGTCCTACCGACGAAACTGAAGCCCATTACCATCGGATTTTTTGATTGTGAAAATTGATCTTAGATTTAAGTTATTGACAAACACCTTCAACATAGTTGGTAGAGCTCTATGGTTTCCACCAGCTAAGCTAAACATAATTACCGTCAATCTAAGCTACATTATACATATACAAGCTATTGGGGTGTAAGTGGTTCATCAAGATTCTTGAACGAAAGCCAACTTCACCTGCACCCTGCTGACTGACAAACGAAGCTCTGGGAAAAGAGAGGTAGGGAGCGTAATTGTAAGCTACCCTACTGGGGAATGTACCTCCACCTCACAGAATACCGCAGCCAAGCAACAATTTCCTTGAGGGTTGTTGTGTTCCTGCGAGTGAGTGAGGTCACCAGAAAGAAAGGAAGGAGATGCTGCGTTGGCAGCGGGGGTGGCGGCGCGCGAGCAATATTTTATGTTGCAATCGTTAATATGGCTACGGTAACCACTTCACATCAGGCGGGCCGTATGCTTGTCTGCCATCCGACGTAGTATAAAAAAAAAACAGTTTGATTTTCGCAATCAAAATATCCAATGATAATCGGCTTCAGTTGTGTTTTTCAGAGTGTTTTGATTGGGCGGACTCAACAAATGATATACCTTTCTTGCATATTAAGCATAATGTTTTATTACAATTGTATCTTTTTTATACTACGTCAAGTGGCAGACAAGCATACCGCCCGCCTGATGTGAAGTGGTTACTGTAGCCATATTAGAGCTCGCAACATGAAATATCGCTCACCGCCATCTCCGCTGCCATCGCAGCAACTTCTTTGTATATGTGGATTTACACATTCTTTTTGCTACGGATTAAGCATTAAAGTTTTATACAGTTATTTATTGGAAACTCGTTTACACATGTTTAAATCAATAATATAATAAATAAATTGTATTTTGTTATATATTTACTTGTATTATATTGTAGCAATCTCATAAACATAAATTATTTCTTGATTTTTTTTTTACTGTAAGTCCCATTCCCATTCCCAAAATTAATTAGGTGTTGCTGACTGTACTTCCGTCAAGATACAATTCTGGGACAACTGGGCACTGCATAATACTTTTTATGCTAGCGACCAGTAGGGATATAATTATACGGCAAGAAGCGCTAGCCTTATTAAATTTTATTGCCGCGCAGCGAAAGCCTCTTTTTGATATCTTTTTTTTTTAGATATCCTTTTGAAAAGGCGCAAGTTTTTCGCAAACATATTTATTCTTTGACCTAACTAAGTTTTGATAAAGTTGCACATCTTGGCATGTATCGCGACTGGTGGCGAGACGGTGACGGTTCGCTCGACAGAAGCACGAAATCCAAAGCAAATGCACGACACGCGTGTCTCTTGCGATACCATTGATATCACGCTCACCATTTCAAATCTGCCTATATAAAGTCGAGTTAGTCAAATTCAATGTATTCACAGTTTAAATCTTAATAAAGGCACACGTCCTTTCAAAGTATTCCTTAGAGACTCCTAAATAAATTTCATGAACGGAAATGATTTTAGTGAGTAATGTGATAAAACGTGACTCTCGCCATCTCTGTTGCAACTGTGATTATAATGTGTTTGTATTTTATTTCAGTACATAGTATTATTTAGCGCGTTTGCGTGGTCAACTACTAAATGTGAGCCACCAGTTAACAGTTACCTACCTCCCTCGACTGGCAATACCGGTAGTCCTTCTTCTCAATACGGACCTCCTGGAAGAGGTAATGGCAGGGCTGGTGATACTATGATTGCTGGGAATCAACGACAAAACCAACCCCAAGATTCGTATTCCCCACCTGGACGGTCAGACTCGTCAAGACCTTTAGACACCCAGTACGGTCCTCCTTCGTCCGGTCGTGGTACAGGACAAGGAACTTCAAGGCCATCGCAGTTTAGTTCACCATCACAAAGGGATTTTCAGGGGCCAAGGGATAATAACGAACCTAATAAACAGTATGGAGTGCCCGGCGGAGGTCGTGGTCAGGGAAATGGACCTCAAGATCAGGCCGGTCAGTCACCACCGCCATTTAATAGGCCTCAGGGACGGCCACCAACGTCATATGATGCTCCAAGGGGTCAAGGATTCGGTAATTCAGAACCGAGCGGCGGAAGGAATGGGTTTGGTTCAGGCGGGTCAGGATTTGGTCAAAGACCCGATAGTTCTTATGGGCCTCCACCTAGTGGAGACGTAAGACCTGGAAATGGGCGTCAGTTAAATCAAGGATCACAAGCAGAGCCTGGATCGTCTTTTTCGGCACCTATAAGAGATGCCGGGGCAAACTCTTATGATGGAGAACCACCATTAAGCGGTTCATTGTCTTCATCGTATGGCACACCTGGATTTAGTAATGGGCCTGGAGGTAGAGGGTCTGGCGACAGCGGTTCTGGCTTCGGAGACGAATCTGGCGTAAGAAATTTAGTACATATACTTATCTAAAAATTTTGATTAGGTATAGAACTTCCTTTATTAAACTGGGATGTATTTTCGAATTTTTTATAGCACTTGTTTCTCTCATGGCGATGAATGAAAAACGAGTAGAGTTAGCAACTATAAACGTTGGTTAGCAACGAATAGCAAGTGTAGCCCGATAGTTTTATCGCTGGGCTTATAAGACTGTGCGAGGGTGACGGGCGATTACACCCATCACTAACAGCAAACTCAGGGCGGGCGAAACGGTACATTCCACACTTGGCGAGCATCACTGCCTGCTGATGCGGCGAGTATCCTTCAGCGATTATTATATATGATAGCTCTTGTCGTTGCGACATGACTAATAATATAATAACAGGCAGCAACCAACTGTCGATATAGGCACCTCTTTCATTCACACGCGATCTGTATCTATTGTACATTTCTAGCAAGAGAAAAAATAGTAAATAGTTGGTAATTTTCTTCGCTCGGTGGTCGAATAGCTAACAATGTCCACTTTGACTTTGAGGTTTCGATATCCGCACGACAAATATTTGTGTGCGTGAACATGTTTTTGCGTTGGTCTGGGTGTTTTTGTATAAATATAAAAAATAACCTTATTTAAGTATATTCATCAGTTATCTAGTATCCTGAGTACAAGCTTTGCTTAGTTCGGGGGCTAAATGGCGCTGTGTAATTCGTCTAGGAAAAATTATTAGTATAGTTTTAATAAATAAAAAAAATAAAAAAATATTATTATTATTGTTGCCGGCAGTGAGATAAGTGCATCTGCTTGCTATGGTCTCAAGAATAGCTAATAAGAATTATTAGAGCTGCGTTCGAGCGAGCTGGGTTCGGTGGTCGAATGGTTAACAAGGCCACTTTGACTCCGAGGTTGCGGGTTCGATACCCGCGCAAGACAAACATTTGTTTGCATGAATATATCTGTTTGTCTTGGTCTGGGTGTTTCCTATGTATTATATGTACGTATTTACCCATAGTACAAGCTTTGCATAATTTAGGACTAGATGGCCGTGTGTAATTTGTATTTCAGATGTAAAAATTTTGTTTGTTTTACAGGAACCAGCTAAATACGAGTTTAATTACGACGTGGATGATGCGCAGTCAGGTACTAAATTTGGTCATTCAGAACAGCGCGACGGCGACACTGCCACCGGACAGTATAACGTAGAGCTGCCCGATGGCAGGAAGCAGGTGGTCGAGTACGAGGCCGGCCTGCAGGGATACAAGCCTATGATACGATACGAGGGTTTGTTGAGCCTAACAGACAACAACTATTAATACTTTAAGATTTAAAATATTTTTTTTATATACGTCGTCTTAAAGACAACTAGGTTGCTGAGTCGTAGGTGCTCTTCGAGAACAAAAATGTAAAAATAAATTTGGATCGACGAAGAGCACCTGCCAAAAATATTGATATGCCCTTCGTGGACTAGGCTAGGTGCCATTCGCACAGGTACTATTCAGACGCGTGCTCTTCGTGGACTACGACACATCAACGTCTTCTGTACACGAACTTAAACAAGTTATAACTTAACATTTTTGAACAAATAAAATCCTGTTTTTTAGTTTACAACTCAACAACAAAAATAACTAAAATGCTAAAAAAACGTGCATTTTCACGAGAATCATACAAATATGTCAAATTTCAACTCAATCGGTTAAAGGGAAACGGGTCAAATAAGGGACAAATTTAACTTGCAAGACTTGATTACAAACACCGAGATTTGTGAAAGTAATAAAAGATTGTATTATTATCAGCAAATGATAGGTATATAATTTTTTTTGTAGAATTTTGACGTAATTCGTTAAAGTGATCATTCTCGCCTATCTATTTTACCGTCTAAACTATTCAGGCTATTCTGTTTTAAAATATGATTTACTTACCGGCAAAATTTGAGTTCTGACGTCCTCACAACGAATGCTACAATAATACTCCGCTTTTAGTTGGTAAGTGATCAGTAGGGTTCAATTACTTGCCAGTTGTTTGCGAAATGTGGGAAAATTAATCATGTATCCTGACTGACAAATCCCAACTGGTAGGGATACTTGGAATACTTTTTCCAATTATCCCTACCGGTTGGGATATATGGAACCTTCTACTCCCTACTCATCCGCACTAGTTTCAAGGGTACATAAGCACATAACTTTCAAGGGTTTCTCCTATCATTAATTACGTGTTCCTAATAGTAGCTAAATTTAGTATGGGTTTGTTTGTAGTACAATTTATTTCCTACCTATTTAATATCATTCTAGTCCCACCTATTTCCCGGTGTATTTGAACCCGGTGGTCGTATGGTTAGCAATGGCAACTTTTACTCCGAGGTTGCGGGTTCGATTCCCGCACAAGACAAATATTTGTGTGCATGAACATTTTGTTTGTCTTGGTATAGGTATTTTCTATGTATTATAAGTATGTATTTACAAAAAAAAATGTATTTAAGTATTATATCAGTTATCTAGTACCCATAGTACAAGCCTTGCTTAGTTTGGGACTGGATGGCCGTGTGTAATTTCTCCAGGAATATTTATTTATTTATTTATTTCACAGTATATTATGCATTCCACAACTATTGTTGTCTTTTCAATCAATATTAGTTTAAAGTTTTATGGCAAAATTGTTAGTATATTTATATTTTGTTTTTAGGTGGCAGAAATGGAGCAGGTTCATTTGGAAACGGTAATGATATGCATCATCATCATCAACCTGTATCTACCCACTGCTGGATATAGGCCTTTCCTAATGCTTTCCACCATATGGTATCATCCGCCTTCCGTATCCAATGATACACCTAATATTTGTTTATTTTAATAACAAGCGTTTTCATTTACATTTTCGATCACACATCGATCGAGATTTACAGTGTGTGTTTCTCCTATAAAGACCCCGAATATTATTTTTTCTTAAATATCTCATATGTACAGTATCGAGTTATATGTAAGGATTCTATTTGCCTTGTAACGATATTAAGTATTATAATTATCTCTCTTGGACTCACGAGCTTAAACCCGCGGGGATATGGATCCAACGCGTAGAGGCCCCTTTGAGAAGTTTGTTGTAATGTTATACTTATCAAAATATCGGTATCAAATGTATAAGTAGATAGATATGATGTAGTTGCAGTTTTAAATTGTTAGAACTGCAATTGTGCAGTCTTTCAATATTTAAACGCCTTGATATGTGTGTGCTGCAGTAAGTATTTCAAATGGGTTTATAGCTCTGTGTACATCGTTGCTCGAGGAGAACAAATATTGATTTTTTGCCATTTTTTTTTGCTAATTTTTGCAAAATTACAAATTCTCTTGAGAGTTGTTATGTTCCTGCGAGTGAGTGAGGTCACCAGAAAGGAAAGAGTTGCTGTGTTATGTTGCGATTGTAACCGCTTCACATCAGACGGGCCGTATGTTTGTCTGCCACCCAACATAGCATAAAAAAAATTAGCTATGATCCTTGAGATGACGAAGACGAAAGCAGTATAACAATACATAATGAAACTATAACCAAGACAAACAAACATGTTCATGTAAAGCAGTATAACATAAATACATAATGAAATAACTACGTAGTACTACTAATTATACTGTTTTCTATCTACCATGAATGAAAAGGAAGGAGATGCTGCGATAGCAGCAGGGGTGGCGGCGCGCGAGTGATATTTTAAGTTGCGAGCGGTGTTATTATGGCTACGGCAATCGCTCAACATCAGACGGTATGCTTGTCTGCCACCCGACGTAGTATAAAAAAAAATCACAAATACAAAAAGCTTGATAATAATGAATATTTTTTGCTCTCAGGTAATAGTGGTCCTCAAAATAATGATATTGGCTATCCCGAATCAGGGCAAGGTGGAAGACCAGGAAAAAATCAGCAGGGAGAAGATTTCAATCAAGGTGGCCCAGGATTAAGTGACGGAGACTTCATGGGCTATCCAAGAGGGGGACCCGATGGTGCTGGAGGCCCAGGCCAATCGAGATCAGAAGGACAGCCACGTTTTCCACCAGGAAACGGTGACAATGGATTAGAAAGCCATAACGGTGGAGCACGAGGAGGTAGGCCATTCTCTAGTGGACAAAATGGAGACAGTGAAGGATATCCTAGAGGGGGTCCACAAGGGAACAATGGAAATTACTCACCTGGAAATGACAGGCCATTTTCAAATGAACCGGGAGCTCGTAGAGGGCAATCGAGCAAAGGAGGCAATGGCAGAAACAATGGTGATGAGGGATATCCCAGAGGTGGACCTAATGGAAGCAGCAGAACCAATGGTAATGAGGGATATCCCCAAGGCGGACCTAATGGAAACAGCAGAAATAATGGTGATGAGGGGTATCCTCGAGGTGGACCTAATGGAAACAGCAGAAATAATGGTGATGAGGGGTATCCTCGAGGTGGACCTAATGGAAACAGCAGAAATAATGGCGATGAAGGATATCAGAGAGGTGGAGCTAATGGAAACAGCAGAAACAATGGCGATGAAGGGTATTCCAGAGGTGGACCTAATGGAAACAGCAGAAACAATGATGATGAAGGGTATCCCAGAGGCGGACCCAGTGGCCCACGAGGTTCCGGATATTAAAGATCTCACACAACTTATAGATCATTTTATACCCAGCTATGAATACTGACCGATAGTTAGTTCTTTTTTGTAAATAAGTAATTATAATCGCAATATTATTTGTTTTAATTGACCCCGCATTAAAATATCAGTCATAATTCACACATTGCCAGCGTTATATATTTGGCACTATATACAGGAATAAACATACATATATTTTTTACATACTTGTAATGAACAGAACTGGCGGTAGCTACACCGCCGTATCAGCTGTATATATACGGAGCCCCAGGCTACAACCCAGCATGTTCAGTTCATTTCGATAGAAGAGCCCTTTCATCCTTAAAGTGTTTGGGTAGAAGGGTTCACCACCGAGTTTTGATAGATGGTCCTTCTAGTGTAAGCGCCACTGGAACAGAAACTATACGCTCAAGACAAACACACATGTTCATGCTCATAAATGTTTGTCTCGTGACGTGAGTAGGGATACCCGATCTTTTCGTTGAATTGATCTTTTGCATCATAATGAATTTTATTACACTGAATCGATCTCATTCGATCTTGGGAAATCGTATCGTAATTTAATAAAAATAATAAGTAAGCGCAGCATGCTTAGATGATTTTTTTTATAAATGTATTTTAGGATATTTAAAAAAATACAATATTACAAAATTACAAAGATTAAACAAATTAGAGGACAGTGTTATCAGACCACCAACACAGCATATGAAACAAACAAAAAAAGTTGATTTAAAAAAAAAATGAAACCGACTTCAGTTGGCGAGCGCAGCTTATTGGTGGAATACCCCGGCAGACTCTGCTGCCCGTCGTCCGGGAGAAAAGTTATCGCGTGACACAAGATTCCTTAGTCGCCTTGTACGACATCCAGCGCAGAGCAATGGAGTGGCACAATTTTATTCTGCCGGCTACCATAGGGCAAATTTAAGGGTTTCCCTTGATTTCGCTGGCATCCCATCATCAGATCCTGACTTGGTGAATATGGGACCACCTTGCAATCATACCCTTTCAAATAAAAAAAGAATTATGAAAATCTGTTCATAATTCGCAAAGATATCGAATAACATACATACAAAAAAAAAAATTCAGTCGAATTGAAAACCTCCTTTTTTGAAGCCGGTTAAAAATAATAAATGCATATCTCCATTCATGTTATATTTTAAACTCGGCGCTATATAATTCAAAACTAACTTTAATGAAGAGGGTATGTGTTGTTAATCTTACTTTGTTGTAGATACTCTGTTTTTAAGATCACAAATATCATTATTTGTATCATTATTGTTTTAATGATTACATTTTTTTTTCATGCGATTTTCCAGACATACCTACGACTCGACCTGAGGAAAGGAAGGAAACGATCGAATCGAAAATACCGTATTGCCTTGAATCGATTTTCTAGAAGATGAATTCAGATCGGTCATCCCTACTCATGCGTGGACCCAATGTGTCAACGCAGCCTTACTTGCTTTTCGGCCATCGGGCTAGTCAAAATTTATGAGTTAAATATTCTCATAAATATTATTAAATATACTTAAGGTAAAAATAAAATGTCAATTATAATAAAATTTTATAAATTCAAAACGTATCCTGGCATCTTTTAACAATCGAGAAATATTTAATATAAAAACAGCACCACCTACCAAAGCCTAAATAGATATACCTATCTATTATAAACTGATATTAACATATAATTTATATATAAACATTTATTCTGGTTGGCTGTATATATATATATATATATATATAAAGGTGAGCGGGATATATGTAGCGTACAATCACAATCAAGTTGCTAAACACAGCCCCCCCCCCCCTCCAAATCTTAGGAACCACAGACCTAAAGGCATATCCTATATGGCTCTGTTAAATATATCGAGTGGTAATGAAATCCTACAGTTTCATCACTCGTACTATTTCTAAATTACCGATCAAAAGTCCACACGACAATAGATAGACTGTCGCATATTTTATTTAATCAAATAATTTTATTTTAAATGAAATTTAAAATTGATTCATTAGTAGGAACGAGGAACAAATAATAACAGTTAAACATAACGATGCTCTCGATCCGGACGCCTCATCTGAAACATAAAATAATGACATTTGATAAAATTACCAATTCCTAATTTTACTGAACATGAAATAACACTTTGTAGCTTCGACACAACTTAGCAATAATTCATGACGTCAGACTGTTGCATAAATAAACTGACATTGATTTTTATAAAAAGTACTTTTTGTTGTCTGAAATATTTTAATTTATTCCGTTTTGAATACTAAATCGGGTAACAAACAAGCACACGGCTCGCTTGATATGAAGCTGGTTACCATATAAACGATCGCAACATGGTACATCGACCTCGCGCTGCCACCCCCGCTGCCAACAGTTAGTTGGCAGTTATAAATTATTTGTCAACATTCATTCAAATCCGTTCAGCCGTTTTTAATGAGTGAGTGAATGACAAACATCTAAACAAAAAACTATTATAAAAGTAGAATAGTAAGATTAGTAAGACATTAATAGGGAAAACGGTACGGATAAACATAAAGCATTTATTGCGCAAAAACGTGCATAAGAGCAATTTGCAACATAGCGCCAGATATATCTTGTCGTAAATACTTCAAATAATTAAAAATGTTACCGTTACCTTGTCTCTATATACTCGAAATAAGTACATATGTTAAACAAAATTATCAAAACTTTCAGGAAGCTAAAGATGTGTACCCACATAATACCAGAAATCCCAGTAGGTTGGTCCGTGATACCATCTCTCGATACCTAGTTCTATAAAGCAGCTCCCAGTACGCAACTTTGGAAAAGTACTTCGAAATTGACTGCACGAGAAAATGTTTTATTCGATAGGGGAATTACTTGAAGTATGACAATACTGTTATCGATTTGATTGACATTTAATATATAAACAAAATATTTTATACATTAACAAAATTGATACTAATAATATCCATCTGATCATGACTTTAAAATTGAAATTGTTAATATTATTATATCTATTTAAATTAACATAATTTGACATATTATTTCTCTAATTTTAATGTATACTATGGCCGCCCGGGACTTCGTACGCGTGGAGTTAGTTATTTGCACATAATTTTTAATTATATTCGAAAAAGCTAAATACCTAATAAAAGGAAAATATATAAGAAAGTTAAAAACAATTAATATCTAGACAAATGTTTAGAATCAATGAAGTCGACGGATATTATTTTTTCAATACTTCTCTGTAAAACCTAGAATACTTTTTATTGTTATAATAAAACATCCCTCCTTATAATAGTATTGTTACATCTGCCATAATTACTTTAACTTCAATAACATTGGACTTTCATATAAACTACCATCCCTCGTTTTAACCCCAAAAAGGGGTGGGCTGAATTTCTAAGGATACATTATCAGTACACCTCCACACCATCTATAGAGCATACATTTTAAATTTTAAGTCTCTTACTTCAAAAACATAGGACTTTCATACAAACTTCCAACACTCGTTTTAACCCCAAAAAGGGGTTGAATTCTACTGATACATTGTCAGTACATCTCCACACCATCTATAGAGCATAGATTTTTAATTTCAAGTCTCTTACTTCAAAAACATAGGACATTCATACAAACTTCCAACCCCCGTTTTTAAAATCCGTTCTTAGCGGATGTCTACACCCTATAAGGAAACTACCTGCCAAATACCAAGTTTGTAGGTATTATAGTTTCTGAGATTTCGTGATTAATCAGTGAGTGGTATTTTGCTCTTATATACGAGTATATAGATAGATTTGCATACCTAAATGCATGTACTTCTGGCAAATGTGATCCTAATGTTATTTGTACACTTTAGGTGTACAATTTATTTATTGATATAATCTATGCTCTGATCTTTAAACTAAACTTAATATTTACAAAGAAATAAAAGGAAGAAAAGAAACAAAACAAATATTTTAAGTAAAAAAGTAAAAAAATGTGCATTTAAACAAATAAAGGATTCTATTCTATTCTATAATTTAGGCACATGTGTGCTGCAGCAGCGCAAGTAAGCTCAGTGGGTAATAATTACTTATTACAGAAGAGGGCAGACGCCTGCTATAACTGCTTCTATTGCTCGTTATTCGTGGCAGGCGGTGACTCGCCACAGTCGCCACAGATTAGAGTGATCTCCGAAATGCCAGCATTGTTGCTGCCAGCATTCTTGGTACGCTACCGACGGGCAACGATATGGGGGAAATTTTTTACTTATAATTTTTGTTTTGTTTCTTTTCTTCCTTTTTTTTTCTATTTCTTTGTAAATATTAAGTTCAGCATATAGACCATAGCATAGTTTATGTGAATAAATAAAGTGATTAAAGTAATTATTAAATATTTATTCATCATTATAATACCTCTTTTAAAGTTTTTGTAGTATATTTTATATACTAATTTAGTTTTTTTTTTTAAATATGCTTACCCTTTGCATCTGTAATACTCGCTCCGTAGGGAAACATATTGTTGCCAATATCCCTTTCAGGTATTTCAAGGTGATATGTAAAATTTGTTTCTTGTTGATAGAGCGGTGCAATAGTTGCTTGGCACTGAAAGAAATAACAAAATGAGTAACATATACTCGTATATATATAACTTACTTGTAACTATGTATATTATAATAGATAGATAACCCCCAGACCAAGACAAAAAGATATGTTCATGTACACCAATTTTTTTCATGTGCGGGGATCGAACCTGCGACCTGGAAGTCAAAATGGCCATTACTAGCCATTCAACCCACGGGCTCGTCAAAAACTTTACAATTCACTTGAGTACGTATTTTTACTGTACAAAAACAAATTCTCTACCTCTTTTTGTTTATGTATTTTTACTGGGCTCTGTCTTGTCTGACAACAGCCGGGACCGACACGGCTTAACGTGCCCCCCGAAGCACGGAGGAGCTCAAGATACACTCATCCATGGACAGGCTACGGTCGACGCCGCTTGACTTGCGTGATCGATTAGTAATTTAGTCGAGTGCCTGACACCATGTTCAACATTATAGCTGGACGATGCTTACGGATACAACACATGGACTGCGTTGACTTTGAATTGATACATAGGTATAGAAGTATAGACTTCTAACCGCTCAATATTGATTTCATGGTGCTATTGATTTTAGAATATAAATATTGAAAAGATTTTTAAGAAAATATATATTAAATTGTAAATTATAATATGTTAAAAGCTATAAGATATTCGGGGTGTAAGTCGTTTATCTTTAAATTTAAAATTAATAATTAATAAAATTAAATCGGAATTGACCACTATTTTTACAGGTTTCGATTTCACAGACTCTTTATTTTGGCTACTGCTTCCATTACAGCTTTCGATTCGAAAGAATTTGACAAATTTCAAATTCTTTTTTTTTTATATACTACGACTGGTGGCAGACAAGCATACGGCCCGCCTGATGTGAAGCGGTTACCGTAGCCATATTAACGCTCGCAACATAAAATATCGCTCGCGCGCCGCCACCTCCGCAGCCAACGCGGCATCTCCTTCCTTTCTTTCTGGTGACCTCACTCACTCGCAGGATCACAACAACCCTCAAGGGAATTGTTATTTGGCTGCGGTATTCTGTGAGGTGGAGGTAATACATACATTCCCCAGTCGGGTAGCTTGCAATTACGCTCCCTACCTCTCTTTTCGCCAGAGCTTCGTTTGTCAGTCAGCAGGGTGCACCGCGTGCAGGTAAAGTTAGCTTTGGTACAAATATGTTGATGAGCTACTTACACCCCTAAGCCCCTGTCTTAAACGTCCAGTTTCACTCACATCACGCAAAATGGGTATTAATTGCCAGAACCTCTTTTATTTATTAGCAGGGTTGTAAGGATAGCGCTAGGTCCCAAGGATGGCGATGAACCATTAACACCCCTAATGCTAATAGATTTAAAAGAATTTAAAAAATTCACCACCACGCTACACGACGCAGATCGCGGACAGTACTCATTCATTGAGACAAATACTTACTCTCGGAATAGAGATTATCGGAGTCGCATGTACCAGCATATTGTAAATTACGTATTACATCCGGTTACTGGAAATGGAATCGCTCACATGCCGGAAATGGCGATCGCAATTCTTGTCAACATAAAACATCTGTGATTCATACATACATGCTTACATTATAATGGAATTTGTGACATCCTGTGCCATTTCACTAATGTATGACGTACATTTTTTCACTTTTCGTTTTTTAGGTGGTGGAGTATTTTGTTGAGGAACTGCCGAAATGAACAGAGATGAACTTTTTGGACTTTCTTCACTAGCTGACCCGAAAAAGGCTGTTCTGGCATGTAAATTATTATCTTTTCGCTGTCAAGGTGGGTGTAGGAAGAGGAAAATTTGGGGTTGTAAGTATTTTTTGATGCCAATTAAAAAAAGTGTAAAAAAAAATCTGTGTGTTGGAGAGCAGTCTTTTCAAGCTGCCCCATGGCCACCACAAGGGACGGACGGCTTAACGTGCCCTCCGAAGTACGGAGGAGATACTCGCGATTGTAACATACACGTTATTTGTAGTTGTACGGTAACATAATAATGAAATGTTTTCCTACAACAAGAAACTGCAACGTCTGCAGATTGGAAAGAGTTTCGTCACCGCTACTTACTTTGTACGTAATTTTAATATCGATGGATTATTCTACTTGTGATGGCTATAGAATAAACATCATTTTGGGAGCCTATTCTTTTATTCAATTTCAACATATTTCAAAATATACCCATCCGTAGACTTTTGACTTGCGCAACGACGGCATCGAGCTCCACTATTACTACAGTTTTATAAAAATATATTGCTTTAGTTTTAAAAAAATAAAACTTTATATCTTCGCGCTTGTCTGGTTGTATCAGCAATTGTATTAAATGAAATGGCGGTAGTTCTGGTTATTCGCCATGCCTTATTTCACACCTAGGTGGTCACTAATTCAGATTTAAAATTCACAGCCTATTATATTAGCAAGTTCGTGACTAACATATTTATTTTTCGTTAAATATTTACATGCATTACTTCTGCATTACCCACATGCATAATGCATACCAATGATTACGTAACCAATTGGCTGCGCTTTTGGGGCAACTACTTTAGCCAACAAATCCTCGCTTTTTGAAGAATTTGAAGGTTTCCTCTCTTTTTTTTTGAAAATGGACACGGCTGTGTGTTGTACGGACTAAAATTGTCTCAAAATGGCAGCGCTTTTTACAAGCTCTTATTTAACTTGCAATGTATGTATGTTTGTCCGGGTGGAATCTTGCAACTTAATTTTGAACCAGTTATCTTCAACCGATTGAGCTGAAATTTTGTATACACGCTTAGTTTAGATGACAATGCATGGTTAGCTATGTGATGTCATTCTAAATCCAATATGGCGGATTATCCAAGATGGCGGACTAGTATTCTTTTCTGCACTACCACAATATGGGTATCAAATAAAAGGGCTTGCTAAGGAGAACACGACAAATAATACTACGTTACATTAAATCCAATATGGCGGATAATCCAAGATGGCGGACTCGTTATTTTTTCGGCACTACAAAACTATGGGTATCTACTAAAAGGACTTGCTAAGAGAGAACATGAAAAATATGCCCAATGCGGCAGGTATCAAATCAAATAGCTCATCCGAGCACTCCCCGTGGTATAATTTATATAGAACGTAAAGAAATGCAACATCTCTGCGTGTAGAGAGAGACTCCAGCCGACCAGAAATCATTGGGTCACCGACGATTCGAACAGCTCTTCGTTGTATGCGGTCACTATACATGATATACATGGTGACATCATGATAATAAATAATATCCCTGGATAAATGGCAAGTCTCAACCCATATCGGGGTGTAAGTGGTTTATCAACATCTTTGAACCAAAGCCAACTTCACCTGCACGTGGTGCACCCTGTTGACTGACAAACGAAGCTCTGGCGAAAAGAGAGGTAGGGAGCGTAAATTGTAAGCTACCCGACTGGGGAATGTAACTCCACCTCACAGAATATCGCAGCCAAATAACAATTCCCTTGAGGGTTGTTGTGTTCCTGCGAGTGAGTGAGGTCACCAGAAAAGGAGATGTTGCGTTGGCAGCGGGGGTGGCAGCGCGCAAGTGATATATTCTGTTGCGAGCGTAAATACGGTTACGGTAACCGCTTCACATCAGGCGGGCCGTATGCTTGTCCGCCACCCGATGTATAGTATAAAAAAAAAAACATATCCCCGTCACTCCATACAAATGTCCCGTCGTTTACTACTACATAAATAATGACGTCTGTGCAGAGCGTGAATGAGTGCGTGTGTGCGTGCGGTGCCATATAAACAGTTCCAGATTCGTCTCAGGGGGGAGATGAGGTGTTACGGGAGAGCGGCAGGCATTGGCCATGCTGTACTTAGTACTATTACTGTGTCCAAACTAAGCAAAGCTTGTACTATGGTGCTAGATAACTGATAAATAAATATACTTAAATACATTTTTAATACAAACATATAATATGGAAAACACCTAAATCAAAACTAACATTGTCATGTTCACAAATGTTTGTTTGTGCGGGGATCGAACCCAAGATATCTGAGTCAAAGCGGCCATTATTAGCCATTACACCATCGAGCTCGAGTAGCCATTTAATAAAATATCAAATACCTAATTCTATACGATTTGTTCGCACCAGATTTTTCCAGAGCGTTTCACAACCAGCTGGAATATTCCTCCATATAAATCCTATTATTGCATTGTCGCAGAAATGTAAATTTAAGTGAGTCTGATTTAATAAAATGCCTAAATGTAAAAGATATGATTTATAATCGTTATTGTGCTATAATACAATCCATTATCGCAACCTTTCAGCTTTCCTATTTTCTTTTATCATGTTTAGCCTAATTCGTACTTTATAGGGTATGTATATTGATGACAGGAAACGGATGCGTCTCATGCTTGGGATACTGACGGGCCATTATGCCTGCCATGGACACCTATACAAAATGAGACTTGTTGGTTGATAGATAGTTCAGAGCGCAGAACATGCAAAGGATGTAACGGGAGTATTGATGTGCCAATGTGACGCCCTAGCCGGCAAACGTATGGAAATCCTAGGAAAGGTATACCCGGACTTGGAAGACAAGCTCTTTCCAATAGGACCTGGAGGACAACAGGATCTTTCCAATAAGCGGCATTCTGAAGTACATGGAACATGTCTCCAAACAGTCAGGGGATAATAATTAAAGGATTAGGGAGAGCACAAAATATCCATAAGGGTCGACGTGTCACCGACGCTGCAGCACTGGACCCATCTAAGATTAGATAAGCTTTATATTTTAAATAATTGTAATATTTACCCAAAAAACTTATTTAGCTCCGCGACAACTTTGCGAGGAATTAACAACTTTTAAAATTAAGTAGCGAAGTTGAGATATCAGCTAATTATGTGTAATACCAAATAATGCAGATAAATTATTTTAATGTTGTTTTGCCGTAAATCGGTTTTTTACTGGAAAACATAGGACAATAATAATTTATACGTAACTTTACTTATGATATTAAAATCTTTTATTTTAAAAAATGTTACGAAATGTTACGAATCCTGAGACCTTTAGAAAGTAGCAAGTTCTTATTTGACGTAGCTACTCGTGGTCGTGTCAACCATATGTAAGATGTAACAGTTCCAATATAAGATAGTCCCGCGTAGTCACGAGGTGTCAATGAGAATAAAACCACCATATTGTCTTTGCGAGGTGTACTAGTATATCCATAGCGCTATGCAAGGAATTGCTTATACAGGAAATGGAGTGCGCTACATGACTTTGAGTAAACATAGAAATTTCATAAATATATTAAAATGGAAAAATTGACCCCTTCGCCTAGTTGGGATTCGAACCCAAGACCTCTCGATTACCAGTAGAGTGCTCTTTCCTTAGTAGTGCCTTGTTTAGTAGTGTAATACTTAATAGGTAGATGGCGCCACACTGAGACTTCACAGCAGTAATTATAAAATGCAAAAATTCGCTACTATAAACTTTCCGGGTAGCTTAGTGGGAAAGAGCACACGACCGGTAATCTAGAGGTCGTGGGTTCGAATCCTACCTAGGCGGTGGAGATGATTTTTTTTTATATTTATAATAGTCAGGCAAGTTGGCCGAAATCACCTATTCATATATATGCTGCTTTTTAGGGTTCCGAACCTCAAAAGGAAAAACGGAACCCTTATAAGATCACTTTGTTGTCCGTCTGTCTGTCTGTCTGTCTGTCTGTCTGTCTGTCTGTCAAGAATTTCTATTTCAAGAATGCGTGGAGGTATCAAGCTGAAATTTGAACTGTATACTCAGGTCTACGGTCCCATGAAGTTAAAAAAAAATCAAACTGCTAAGTTTACATATAAAAAAGTTACGGCCGTTTATTCAGCAAAAAACGCATATTTCGACACACTCAAGGGAATCAAAACCTATAGGGTACTTCCCGTTGACCTAGAACTATGAAATTTGACAAGTAACATCGTTATAGACTACAAGTACAGGAATAAATCTCAAAACTATACATTTGTAAATAGATCTTAAAAAATAGGGGGTCTATATTTTTATAGGGTGTCGAAATTTCAAATTGAAACTACTAGTTCAAATGGGGTATCATATGAAAGGGCTTGATGTACACATTGCAAAATATATTTTATTTATTTTTTTCGACGCATTATTTCTTATTTATAATGAAAAATATCAAATTTAATAATGATACTACGTACCTACGGAACAGTGGGCGAGTCCGACTCGCACTTGTCCGGTTTTTTTATATGCTGCTAATTTTCTGGATACTGTACCTTTTGACGGTATTTAGATTATTATATTTTATTACTTTAATTAGTTTTTGTTATTTCCCGTTTTGTTTGTCGGTATATATTAGTTAGCCATATTTAGTTTTTATTTTAATTGTATATTTTTAATTATCAAAAATTATAAGTACGAAAATAAAATAAAAAATTATAAAAAAAAAACTATGTAAATAACAATAATTACACATACGAATGTATGAAAATTTCATACATTCCTAATAAACTCATAAATAGACTATTTAATAGTCTATTTATGAGTACTACTTAAATTAAAAGATGCTAAACATTTCTGGAATAAAAATGCTTCAACTTACGATTACTTCTGTACCTTAATAGTTAACACTCCGTCAACAAAATGTTCCGGCCTGACTCGAAACATTAGGTTCAGCTTTGACTGGAAAGGAGCATCGGTGTGGTTACTTGAAGCTATCTCTTTAAATCCCATCTGTTTCTTATGAGTAGCCTGGATATGATCTGTGGATATCTTGTACCACGGCCCGTATACATATTCCACAGGAGCTGGATCTCCGTTCAAAAACCACTTAAGTTCGGCCTCTGGCCGGGAGGGCCCCGAAGTACAGTTCAACATGACTTCATCTCCGATCCCATATCGGTTCTGTAGTCCTGTTATATTTGGACCGTTTTCTGGTAATACTAAAAAATAAGAATATAAATTAATAAACCTGTTAAAATAAAGAGGTTAAGTAGGTACTAGTCGGGTCTCGCGGCTAACATACTAGTATATCGTACCGCGTTCATGCCATACATTAAAGGGCATAAGTGGTTCATCAACATCTTTGATCCAAAGTCAATCTCAACCTGCAGACTGACAAACGAGGCTCTGGCGAAAAGAGAGGTAGGCACACACAGCACATTTTGTAAGATGGACTGGGGAAGTACCTCCACCTCACAGAATACCGCAACCAAATAACAATTCCCTTGAGGCTCGTTATGTTCCTGCGAGTGAGTGACGTCACCAGGAAGGAAGGGGTTGCTGCGATAGCAGCGCTGGTGACGGCGCGCAAGTGTTATTTCATGTTGCGAGCATTAATACGACTACGGTAACCGCTTCACAAAAGGCGTATGCTTGCCTGCTATTCGGTGTAGTATATGAAAAATAAATATTGTATGTTATGATTATAATTAATGGGCAACGAAGCGTGGGGTTGTCCCTCTCTAGATGGAGAGACGACCTCAAATAAGTGGCTTCACGCGGAAAGCGGAGGATCGCACATGGTGGAAAGAATTGGGGAAGGCCAGCAGTGGATATAGGCTGATAATAATGATGATGAAACTTCACGATGTTCCCTATATATTTTCTTCAATAACGACGATGCTGAACATTCACTAGATTTTCTGTTTGATTTTGCATTCATTATTTTGTAACATTGCACCTTTCAGTTGTAAATTTATATGTAAACTTCACACAAACTCATGGCGGAAATCGAGAAATGTACAAAATAAAAAAGTAGTGGCTCTTGTCTTGCTATAGGTACATAATTGAAAACTTCTTTCTTTATTATCTTTTTTTATAAGACTATGATTTTTTTAAATATGGTTTATAGTTTTGGTTTCGGCTGAGAAGCTTGATGGCGTCGTTGCGTGTGCCAGTCTAATCGAACACGCAAGTTAAGCAACGTCGACGGTAGCCTGTCCATGGATGGATTAATGCATCTTAAGTTCTTCCGTGCTTATGAATGCAAGAATTGAATGCAAGTTTAAGCCGTGGGTCTTGGCTGTTGTCATTAGATGATAGTCGTTAAGCCAAGTCAGCGTTTGGCCTTTAGGCGGCTTAAAAAAACACTGGCCTCCGCCAACGCGCATTTGAGCAGCGAGGTGGAGTATGCTCTAAACCCCTTCGATTGAGGCGAGACCCGTATCCCAGTAGTGGTATGAATAAGGGTTGTCGACGAATACTTTTGGTAAGCTAAATAAATGTTCTATAATACTTAGCATGTAAAAACTTCGATACATTTTTACTTTTTTTATTTTATTTTATACTTACGATAGACAGATATATATTTCTCCATAGACACATAGTTAAAGTTGGGCGCCTCCCCGGTGACAGTACACCTGTACAACCCAGCCGACTCTCGGTCCAGTAGTACCAATGTAACAATGTTACTTGACGACCGCGTCAGCTGAAACATATTTCTTACTTAGCTACCTTCAATTTATACCTGACTGCGAAAGTATATGTATATATGGCATGCCATATGTCTAATAGATTTATATATACTACGAATGAACTTTCGTAATACTTGGCTCCGCCGCCGCGTAGCAGCCCTTGCGATCGGTTCCATATTCGACTCAAAGGGGAGGTGAGGTCGCCTTGTGAGAGCGGCAGGGAGTGACCATGCTGTACGTATACTTATACGATTATTATTACTTATACTGTGGAGTGGCGTTGTTCAAGAAAGACGTGAAAGCCTTTTTAAAGGGTCCTCTAGACCCTTTAAAATACATCTGGAGTAGCAGGCGTCTATAGACTGCGATATCTGCTTCAGGGCATGCCCCTTGCCTTTAGAGGGATCTCATATACTATAATAAATAATATTAAATAATAAATATTGCCCGACAAATTACACAGCGCCATCTAGCCCCAAAGTAAGCAAAGCTTGTGTTATGGGTACTAGACAACTGATAAACATACGTAAATACATTTTTTTTTGTAAATACATACTTATGATACATAGAAAACACCCAGACTAAGACAAACAGACATGTTCATGCACACAAATGTTTGTCTTATGTGGGAATCGAACCCACGAGCGTTGGTGTCGAAGCCGCGTCATTGACCGCTACGCCACCGAGCTCGTCAAATAGAGCTATAGAGGGCTATATAATATAATGCTACTATATAATATAATATATATGCTATAGAGGGATAGCGTATGCTTTTTTGTCATCTCAGTAGTATAAAAAAGTGTTCGGCAGCAGGAACTTTGTTGTTATGCGGATCTTTTTAGTTTAGTCGACGTTTTTAGTGGAATTGTTTAACTGTACTAACTATCATTGATCGGAATAGCCAGAGCCCCTACTTACATCTACAATAACTCCTGGAGTGGGGAAGCTTTTGATAGGAACATGGGCGATAGGAACGTAGCGGAAAAACTCGCGGCCGTCTTTGAACCATTTCACCGAGTACAACACGTCTCCCTCCAGGTCGAACTGACAGCCAAGAAATGCTTCCCCGCCTTCTGCAGCGTGAGTGGATACTTGGAGGTCTAATATACGGACACACTCTGCGAAATCTGCAAATTAAAATAACAAGTTACAAATATATCCCGCAGTGGGCAGACAGGCTGTTGATGATGATGATGAAATACATCACACTATTTTTGGACTTTTTTAAGAAAATAAACAAAAACCCAGTATAAAAACAATTTAAGCAGGAACTGAAGTACCTACCCACACTTTATAAAGTATCAATTCTTAGAAATATCGTAAAAAATAATGTTACTCAGTAAGAGTGATATTACCTAATAACGTTATTTTTCAGTATAGTTATATTATGAGTAATGGGTGGGGAAAATAACGTTATCGAGGAAGTAGACGTTGCGAGATTGGTTGACGACGAGCATCAGTGCCGGGCGGACTAAATGGATGCCCACGGGTTGCCATATACTCGTATGTATATGTGGTGGGTGGCAGGGTAGACGTAGAGCTGGCAACAACACCAGCTTACTTTGACTATGTCGTTATAAAATATCGGTATTAATAATAGAATATAAAAATAAGAATATAAAATAGAATAAAATGTGCTTAAAATTGCAATAAGATACCTACATAAGATTGAATAACTGCAAGATTCTAAAATTAAAAATATAATTTGGAAAATATTAAAATAATAAAAAATTTGATTAATTCAGTCTCAGTAATAAAGTTGACGTCATTTTTGAAACTAACGTTATTTCTTGCACAAGTATCGTTATTTTTGTAGTAACGTTATCAGTACCTGTGCTATTGGCTTATAGATTTCACTTATTCACTAAAGTGAGTGGTAATTTCGCTTTTCAATCTTTATTATATTATATAATAATAAAGATACCTAATAAAGGTTACCACTCACTAAATACGTAGTAGAAATTGACTGATCAATGTACCTACAGCTGAAACTCTGAAAAATTTGGATCTAGAAGTATGAAATTATGCGCGAATTTTGCTAGATGTATGAAAATTTACTTTCCTTGAACGACGTAACTAATATAAGTGTGCACTAGGTAGGTATATTTAGAAATTCATCCCCACTGGCAATAAAAAATTTCCAAGTTTCATACAAATTTTAACCTCTTAGGTTAAAATTTGTATGAAAAAAAGTAAACTAAAAGTTTCATATAAATTTTAACCTCTTAGCACAGTATAAGTAATAGTACTAACGTACTCTTAGGTTAAAATTTGTATGAAACTTGGATTTTTTTATGTTTATGAATTGTAACCTAATGATTCAAAATAATAGTTTACTGTAGGACTATTAAAAAAAAAACAATCTTTAAGGATAAAAATAGGGGGTTAAAGTTTTTGTGGAATTTTGTAATTGTTGAAGTTAGAATAAAATGTAAAAAATTGTATGTGTATGCTTTGAGACAAAATTTAACTCTATCACTTTAAACAATTATAATTCTTTAAATAGGGGTAAAATATGGTAAGAAAGTTTTCATGAAACTTCTTATGTATTTGGGGTGTAATTGGGTGTATTTGGGGTGTAAGTGGTTCAGAAACACCGTTGAACCAAAGCCAACTTCACCTGCACGCGGTGCACCCTGCTGACTAACAAACGAAGCTCTGGCGAAAAGAGAGGTAGGGAGCGTAATTGTAAGCTACCCGACTGCGGAATGTACCTCCACCTTACAGAATACCGCAGCCAGATAACAATTCCCTTGAGGGTTGTTGTGTTCCTGCGAGTGAGTGAGGTCACCAGAAAGGAAGGAGATGCTGCGTTGGCAGCAGGGGTGGCGGCGCGCGAGCAATATTTTATGTTGTGATCGTTAATATGGCTACGGTAACCGCTTCACATCAGGCGGGCCGTATGCTTGTCTACCACCCGAAGTAGTATAAAAAAAAAACCAACGTCATTGGTCAAAACTGGCCTGGGACTTTGGTTAGGTTATGTTAAGCGTGACATCAACAAAAGCCGGTGGCCGAGCGAGCGAAGCGAGCGAGGTTCGAATTGTCTTTGGAGAGCGAGGTGGGATACCCGAAATTTAACTAGTCAAACCAAGGAACGCCTAGATTTCGGGTATTGACTATAACCAGGGACTAGAGAAATAATTAATCTATGCAATAACACATACACTTTAAAATTATAATTTAGACATAAATTAGTCAATATCGTAAAATGATGACGTCAATTATATACGCCTTAGTTTAATTTATTGACATAAATATCAATTCAGTCGGATGATAGTAAAATAAATCACGATTTACTGGCAATAAAACGTGAGGTGTTTGTCAAGAATCGTGCGGCTCCCTTGGTCGTACTTTGAAACTGTAATTCGGATTCCATTGTAGTATCTAATCCTCACTTTCACTTCTTCAAATTGTTTAATTTATAAAGAAAATAAGTCAACGGATAATCATAATCTAATAATGCTATATATAAATAGCTATTAGAATGTGGTTGACCGAGCTTTGCTCGGATAATTGGAAGCTGTAAATCATAAAGTTAGTTAATACTTCCCACTTTGTCGTGTAAATAGTTATTCAACAATTCTTGTATGTGTCGTTTAGCCTGAACTAGCCACTCAGCGTTCTATGAGCTTACATAGAACGTTGAGTGTAAGTTTTCTCACCAATTCAATATAGCAGAACGAGATATCCATGTCATCTAAAAGATGGCGCAATAAGGATTTCTACAAATGAAAATATCTATCTAAAACCAATTTTTCCTAAGTTCTTTATAGATATTTGTTTATTATTATTAACCACAAATGGACGATTATTTTTGGAAACCGATAGGTAATTTCAGGATTCGGTTTTAATAAGGAATATTGTACAAAAACTTGATTAAAAGAAGGGATCATATGTCAGCAGTTCAGCACCAAAGCTGGATAATTTACGATGCTGGGAAACTCCTTAGGGTTTATGCTCGCGCTGTGAAAAATATCCACATTATATGATAACGGCGTATGTAACTTCAAAATATGCTAACATTTTTTAGAACTTGATTTGCAATACCTATTCTGGAGGAAAATTGTGTAAATTTTTGAGATAAAACTTATGAAAACCGTTGTATGGATAAGTAATTATCTATATATTTTGGATTTGAAAGTATTACTTATGTAGTATGGTTTTCATACATAGATTATAGTATAGTTTTCAAGAAGGGTGTTTTTTGTTGTTGCAAGCGTACATGGGCTACGATTACTACTTACGCAGGTCGTAAGTACCTATATAGGTTTGCAACTTTAGCGGTATCATAAAAAATATAGAGCGTTTTCTTTGTCTTTGTTTACGAGTTCTTTTTCTCCCTTGTTTAGCTTATGGTGTTAATATAATAGATATTATGAAGATATGTATGCAATTTCTTTATTATACGACAAAACCATACAAAGAAAAGTAGACAAATTAAACAGTATAAAGGCGGGCTTATCTCTGAAAGACATCTCTTCCAGTCAACCGTAGAGTATTTGAAAGGATCCATAAAAGGTGTTACTTACCTTGATTCAACAAAAACAGAAGATGCAGTAACACGAACACAAACATTCTCACAAAACATTCGTGTAACTTCTTCACTCAATGTTTAATTCCGACACATGCACAACTGACATATTATTACACAATACAGAATAATCTTTAACCAAATCAGCAATACCTATAGGAATTTGATAGTGAATTTAAAGTCTGGAATTAACAAACGTATTGAAACAGGCCAGTGAAATTCCGGCGATCGCAAGACGCGACGCATCTAAATTTAAATCTCGTGGTCTGCCTTACGCATGCGTGGTGAACCATCTGTCTACGGAAATATAGTTAGCGTGACAATATTAAAAATATATGACGCATTGTTTTTCTATGAATTCATTGGTAAATGGAATGCCACTGCTGCTTTGGTATCTTCATTGAGAGTACCTGCAAATTCTGCAATTTCGTTCCTTCAGACAGGGAGTTTCGTTTTTTATATACCACGTCGGGTATTTATTTTTTATATATACGAACATACGACCTACCTGATATATAGCGATTACGGTAACTTATTGATGCTTATTATACAAGGAATAAAGCGATTATAACACGTGAGTCCGTTGCTGAGACTACATCTTCTTATGACATCTCCTCACTTATTCTCTGAAATATAACAATCATATTACAATATTTTCAAGGGTATATTTTCAAGGGTGGTTGTTTCGACATCCAGACCGGACATTTTCCTTTTCTCCAGAGCTACAAAACGTATAGTACTTGTAGAGCTTACCGTACCGTGGGAAACTAACATACCCAAAGACCACGCGATAAAACAAAACAAATATTATGACCTCCTAAACGAATTAACAAAAAGCGGCTATGTAGTTAATCTATACGCTGTAGAAGTAGGAGCGAGAGGTATACCAGCAAAATCTCTCTATAACCTGCTGAAAGACCTTGGCTTGTCCAGAAGTGCAGTAAGTTCTATACTGGAACGAGTATCTAAAGCTGCATTAGCAGGTTCATACCAGATTTGGCAGGGCAGGGAGAGAAACACAAGTTGATGTACGTCGGAAAGGGGCCCCTTAAACCTACACCCGTGTCACAAGTCTCGGGATCTGCTTGTGTTTCTCTCTCTGCCACACGATGGACCCGGCACCCGCACGGTGAATCCATGGAAGCTAAGAAGTTCGTCTCTGCGGTCTTGTGTGAGATAGTCTTTTTTCACCACAACCTTGTTAACTAGTCGACAGATAAGGTACTCCATCTTATTTGTGGTTGGCTCAGGGCATAAAATGGCAGTGAAGTGAGTGGCTTACACTCGAAAAAAGAAAGATCTAACTAAACGAAGTCAACAATGGAAATTTATTTATTCATTCATACAACGACTAAGCGAGCCTTAAAGTTTCCCAATACGATCGCTTAGTTGACAAATATTGAGTTCCACGACTATCGACATCTGTCCTGTCAGTGTCGCAATTTAGACCGCTATAAATGGCACTTTCGTGACTGTAGTAGTGTAGTAGTAGTGTAATAAAATGTAGTCCATAACATTATTTAATAGTATTTAGGCGTTAGTTTTAGTCAGAATTTAATATTATTATCGTAATTCGCTTTTCCCGCCGACGCTCTTGCTACCTGCTTCTGTCTCCACGAGCTTCTCGAACTCTTACACATCGACCCATCTTATACTTAATAAACTACTATAATAATAAAATATTAATTATATAGAAAGTATAAATAATGCATATTTCCGGGAATACAAAAATATATTATTCTGGAATTCGAATTTATGACTATATCACCTATGAAGTTTCACAAGCAAATTATACATTTTTAACTCTATTGCCGCTCAAATATTGACAGGATCCAAATGCTGATATTATAAAATAAAGAGCCTCATTTAATGAGACACTGCAGAATTAATGCAGTCTAATAATAGCAGAATTGATTATGCATACACAATATGTAGTACATACATGTTAGTATTATTGTATGTATTGTAGATCGATGATGGATCCATGATCCATGAATATAAAAGTCTATGGTCCTCTCGAGTTTATATATATGTACCGAAGTGGTCTATGTCTAGGATAGCGGGTTTTGTTGAAAATAAAGAATACGCCATCTTTATTTCTTTTATTTTATTTCTTTATCTACAAATACAGTTTGCAAATCTTCAAATATTTATTTAGTGCATTTCAGAAGTGCCCCCTTACAGGGGCGCCGGCTTTTAGAAAACCTCATGGGTGCTCATGCTCATTTGATGAGTCGAAAAAATGGCGAAGTGTGAGATGAGGAATGACCGACAAATAAATGATGGCTTTTCTCAGGGGTGCTCGGCACCCACTGCTTATTTCTCGTGGGTGCTCGAGCCCTCGAGCACCCACGGAGTCGGCGCCCCTGCCCCTTAAATTATGCAATCGTATAAGGATATTATGAGGCCGATTACTCGGAATGAGCTGGACCGCCGATAGAACTAAGATGTCCATTCTCAAAAAAACTTGGTGTGTAACTGTACATTAAACCGATACTTTCGTCGTTTGTGCTATTACGGATTTTCAAATACTTTGCACACCTTAGTCATAAATCTCTCTCTTTCCCTTTCTCTCTCTCTCTCTTTCCCTTTCTCTCTCTCTCTCTTTCCCTTTCTCTCTCTCTCTCTCGCTTTCTCTCTATCTCTCTCTTCCTCTCTCTCTAAGACTCTATATAGTGGCTGGTAGGTAATTCAGGGACGGGTCAAGAGGAAAAGATGAGCAGAATTGATCAAATCTGCCATAAAGACTCCGATGATTGAATGCACTTCGAAAGAAAGAAGCGAAAGAGGTTTGTTTGTGATGAATGGGAGCACCTAGATACCAGAGGCCATAACGGCTAAGGCTGAAGCCGATTCCTATTGAACTTTTTGATAGCAAAAATAAAACTTGGCCATAGATTACATAGTGGTAATTGTGTTTAACTTAGCTGGTAGAAGCTCTGGACTTCTGGAGCTCTACCGACTAAGCTGAAGATGTTATATAATAACTAAAACGTAACGCCTATTTTTCGAATCATAACATTCGATGGTAATCGGCTTCAGCTTCAGCGGTAGGGCCCCTGGTTGCAATTTGTGACTCAATTCAGAAGCGAACTGTTGTTGTGTTGATGATTGTTGCGATTTCATACAGACAGACGGTTTAGAACCTTTAAGTTTGTGAGGAGACACTGCATCCCTTTATGTGTTCTATCGATTGTACAATAGGCGCGGTGTATTCAGAGGAACTAATATGATGCCTATAGTCTCCTCCTACTGTCTTACCGCCCTCCATTGACAGCAAATTCATCCACACATATTAGAGCCGAAGTGGTCACGTATTACGTGGTTCCAGAAAGGATTTCTCCCATTTACTATTAAACTATGGAATGAATTACCTGCCGTGGTTTTCCCAAGAGACTAGTATTTAGAGTTTTTCGAAAAGGGCGTGAAGAGGTTTTTACTATGATGTTGCTGCAGGTGTCCATAGGTTCGGTCACTGCTTTCTATCAAGCGGGCGGTATGCTTATTTTCCATCTGAGTGGCATAAAAAGTCCAACATAAAAATTATATAAATGGTTGGCAACAGCAAACAATATTATCGCTGTATGTATGAGACACGTATGAAATGGTTTTTGTAAAATATTTTTCGATGATCTACAACAGTAGAATGTAATTGCAAATATTTACAAAGTACTAAGGATTTCCTTGAGTTCGGTATCTACGCACACACATAGGTACATTTTTCAAGTCTGCAACGATGTGGATGTTTTATAAACGTCGGCAACATATCGTAAAATATATCGTCGGCGACGAGTGAAAACCTCGTAATCATCTAAAGTAAAATTTTGAAGTAGGGAGGGTGAAATAGCTTGAAAAGTTTATACCTTATTTTTATCTGTGTTAGCGCGTATATATTGAAAGTGATAGTTGAAATATATTTTTGAGGTAAAACAATATCAAGAATTTAGATTAGCAGTTGTTGTTTTTTTAGAGATTCGCTGAATGTTCGGCCTATTATTCGTATTCGATATATTCGGTGTGTTTTTAATGTTCGTATTCAGCTGAATGTTTGGTTATTTTGTGTAATAATTACCGAATATTAAAATAGTATTATTTAAAACGTAAATAGTGCATTTTTTTATAAAAAAAAAAACACAAAAAACACTGATCTGTTGCTTTTTACGCAAATGTATGCTTTTTCCCTGAAGACACCCAAGTCGTATTTGTTTGGCAACACTATTGAGGAAAGTTGATTTCACAATTTCGCCGTACATGGTAGGAAATATCTTCGAAAACGTACTTACTTACTGTGGTGGTATGGTGGTGGTCAAGGTGACAAGGGTGGAATTTTTATTTTTTGGGGCCGAAGCTGAAAGCCGATTGCCATCGAATATTTTTTTTACGTTTAAATGATTGCCAAACACCTTGCCAAAAAGCTTAGTAGAGTCAGTTAGTAGAGCTCCAGAGTATCTACAAGCTAAGCTAAACACAGCTACCATAAATATAAACTAAAGTTTGATATTCGCAATGAAAACAACCGTTGGTAATCGGGTTCAGCTTAGCCAGTAGGACCCCTGATCTAAAACACTACATTTGCAAGGAACGTGCTACGGCCTACAAGTGCTTCCTTTTGTTTTGGCGAGTTTAGGAGGAGTGGTTAGGAGGGCATTCATAATTTTATATGGTTACAATATCGAAACACAGGATAAGAAATAGTACTTGATCGATGTACGATAAGTTTTGCCATCAAATTCCGCATCTTAAATTTATATTTCCAGAATATTTAAAAAAACAAAAAACAAACCTGCCCCTTTTAATTTTACTACCTACGTCATATTGTACGTTTAGACTTTAGACGTATTTAAATTAATATGAGAATGTAAAGTTTATTGAAGTCAATGCTTTTAAGGATAAACAATGATACGAATATATATAATATGGATAATAAATAATATGTATACATATTATTTCAATTACTATATATTTCGATTCAAATTCGTTGACCGAATGGTCAACTTTCATATTACGACCGCAAAATAATTACAAGAATTCAGATCCTACTGAAATTGACCTACCGAGAGTGTCGTATTTTCTCCGAATACAAAAAAAAAACATCAAAATCGGATTACTCTATAAAATGTTATACATAAAAAACGTATTATGTGAAATTGACAACGGCGTCCATTTTTGAAGTCGGTTAATAAACGTAATTAAAATTTCCATATAAACAGTCTTTGCAAATAGAATTGCAAACGAGCGTTTTGTTTTGACCAACAAACAACAACGTTGTTTTAAACTATTTAAGAGTGAAATCGTACAATAGCGCCACTATTGAAAAAAAAAAAATATTAAAAGATAAATTAAACGGAGTTATACAGCAAATTACCCTTTAACAATCTTATATATGTGTATGCATATACACTTCTGGACACATCTATTGGCCCACCTTGCATTTTCAGTTTCGTTTGGTCCTAGCTAAAATTTTATATTAGGTTGAGCAAAAAGTTTTTATGCAGTTTTGAACCTGGCACATTCATAATTTCATTCAATAGTCTTTTTTTGAATTTCGAACACAGAATTTAAAGAAACAAAAGACAATTTGGAGCCTGTTCGTTGATATCCAACAATCGAATACTAAGAAAACTTGATTTTATTGGTTTACTTTGATTTAATTCTTGAAAGTGTGATTTTTCTCTTTGGTTTTGCAACAAACATTACTTATTCTTAACATTAAAGTGAGGTTCTATCAATAATCTATGGATACTTCGCCTGAAGTCGCCGCCCAAGCTGTGGCACTTATCCAGGCCGGACACAGCCAAAGAAATGTGAGTGCTCAACTTAATTTAAGTCGATCTGCGGTCCGAAATGTTTATCGGAGGTACCTAGAGACTGGCGGCTTTGTTCGTCGCCAAGGAAGGCCACGATTTCGGGTCACAACTGAAAGGCAGGATCGATTCATCGTGACGACCAGCTTGAGAAATCGTCACCTTACCTCCATTGAGATACAAAACCAACTTCGTGACTTCCACGGAGTATCTGTGAGCGCTCGAACTGTTCGGAGAAGGTTAAAAGAACGCGATATGGTACCACACAAGCCAGCTAATGGCCCCAAACTAACGCGAGCCCACCGAACAACGCGCCTTCATTTCGCGCGCACTCATTTAAATTGGACTCAGCAGCATTGGAGCCGTGTACTCTTTTCTGATGAGTCTAAAATTGTGTTACATGGCAATGATGGAAGGAAGAAGGTCTACCGACGTAAGGGAGAGTGTTTCGCACAATGCTGCTTTGAATAGAGGGTTGCTTATGGCGGTGGCTCATGGACTGTCTGGGGCGGTATATCCGCGAGCGTCAAAACTCAACTTGAGGTTGTTACGGGACCACGGCTGCCAACATTAAATGCTGAAAGGTACATTCGTGAGTGCTTAGAACCTCACGTGATGCTATACGCGGACTATGTGGGCCCAAATTTCCTTTTTATGCATGATAATGCAAGAGCCCATACGGCCGGCATCTTCGGAATGTGAACATCACAGTTATGGACTGGCCAGCAAGAAGCCCAGACATGAACCCCATTAAGCACATGTGAGACGAGCTAAAAAGACGTGTTAGGGCTCGTCAGCCAGTTGCCCAGACGATGCAGGAGTTGAAAACTGCCATAGAAGAGGAATGGGGGAGGATCCCTCAAAATTTCATAGAGCGGTTGATAAACTCTATGCCTAATCGTATGAGAGCTGTGGTAGATGCCCATGAAGGCAACACGCGTTATTAAATTAAACTTTTATTTGATAAAAAATGTTTTTTATTCAAAAATCAACTACATTAATCAAGGCGCATACCCGACTTGTTAGGCGTAGCTCCATGTCGTGTGGTATTCTGAATTCAAATTTAAAACAATATGATCGAAAAAGATGGTAAAATGTATCAGGTTTAAAACTGCATCAATAGTTTTTGTTCAATCTAGCAATCATATTTCGGTAGGGGCCATCGAAACCTAAACTCTAAGGTGGGCCAATAGATGTGTCCAGAAGTGTATATATAAATATATATACATGTAAGTATAGGCAAGTATATCAGCTACAATAAGAAATTTTGTCATCCCTCTTATCCCATGTTGTTATATCCGTATCCCAACCGTTAACCCAACCCGCAGTGGAGTAGCGTGGTGGAGTATGCTCTAAATCGGAGGAATTGAGGAGAGACCCGTATCACAATAGTGAGATTGATGCCGAATATCTAGTGCCCATACAAGCCTTGCTTAGTTTGACATTATATGGCTATGTATAAATTCTGTTGTCAGGCCTCGAAGTGTCAGGCACAATTTTTTTCGATGACGGCCTAATATACCATATGAATCCTCTTAACACTATCACAGAATAATAAACTAATCTATTAATTATTCTGTGTGGATTCAACTAAAAATAATAAATAACTAGCATAGACTAATCAATTATTAAATATTTTTAGTAGGCGGGTCACATATTATTGAATTAGTGATACGTACTGGTTTTCCCTAATGTTTATACAATCCTATTACATAGGGTTTAGTGACTCGACCTCATGTTTGGAGCAAAGGCTATCTCACCTGCACGTGGTGCACCCTGCTGATTTACAAAGTAGATAAACAGCCTGATTGGGAAAATATCTCCATCGGACAGAAGACCACAACGTAAAGGGTTGCATTGCTATGAGTGAGGTATAGGAAAAAGAGTTGCTGCATTGGCAGCAGGGTAAACATTACTCTATGTTGCAAGCGTCTGTAGACAGTCTTCTCTTCACATCAGAGAGGCAATTCTCGTATTTAAAATGTACTCAAAATTCAGTTTCATTCTAGTCTCGATCTCACTAATGTCACATTTGGTATTCTCGTAACACGATACGAAATTTCAAAGTTCAATTTGAATTGTAATTATGTCGAATTATGGCCGAAAATTAAACAAACTAAGATTAATATTCAGCTAACAATAACAATTGACATTCAACAGTCAATCAAATCAAATATATCATTATAGTCATAATTCAATTTCGATTGGGTTAACTTTTATTCTGCGATCGTAAAATAATTACGAGAATTGGCCATAAGGTGCAATACATGGTATAAAAACAAATCATAACCGAACTATTTTAAAAACGCATCTTTGGGTACATTCCGTAGTCTCTAATGTTTTCAAATTAGGCAAAAGAACAATATAATATTTAGAATTGACATTATAAAAATGACTTTGAATTCTGGGATTAAAATGTTATCGCGTGTGTCGAATTGACATTAGTCTTAATTGAACTTGAGGACATTCTATAAATTTTAAGATTTGTGCATCAAACACAGATTATGAAGATCTTTCAAAAAGTACAATAAGTTTCATGTATCAATGTCAAAATTCGGAATAACGAATTTTACTACTGTGTACTTAGTCGCAACAACGACGATATGTGGGTTGTCTTTAAAAGTGGCAGTTCTATGAGCAAATTCAAGCTATGGCGTCGTTGCGCGTATCAATTTAATCGCACCCGCAAGTTAAGCAACGTCGACCGCAGCTTGTCCATGGAAGGGTTTATTTATCGCGAGCTCCCCCTTGCTTCGGAGTTCTTCGACTTCGGTTCCGGCTGTTGTCATTAGATGACATTCATTTAGCCAAGTCAGTGGCCTTTAGGCGGTTTGAAAACACTGGACTCCCGCAGTTGAGCAGCGAGGTGAAGTATGCTCTAAACCCCTTCGATTGAAAGGAGACCTGTATCCCAGCAGTGGGATGAATAAGGTTTGAATCATATTTGGACAATAACAAACAAAATAGCATCACCTCACATAACTCCGTGTAGTACAAAGCTCTGAAAATCTCAATTAATGTCGAGTTGTAGTATAAGCAAGGCGCGGGCAACACACGGGCAAATAAGTCTATTTGCGAACATTTAATATTCGCTTCGGACCGGTGTTAATTAAGCCGGGTCGAAGGGGACGACTAGGGACGGTGGTCCAATGTCCGCACCCACGGCGATCGGACCATTGTTGCTCGCACGAGAAAAAAAAACAATACATAAAAAAGAACGCTATTTTTATGTTCACTTGTTTTATTCTGTAATTAAATTTATAAATTATCAGATGAGATATACAAATTATATATTATGTTCGGTTATATAATACTTTATTATTTGGGAAATAATGTTACCTAATTGTATCTTCTATCATATAATAAATATCACGAACACCTCGATTATGTAATCTATAATATGTTACTTTCACCATTATTACCGCTATTGTGCATGAACTGTATGTTATAGATATAAAAAATGAATAAATGAGTTATGAATTATGATGTTTAAAAAAAATCAGTTCTACATTTAAATTGTTAATTCGTTTGGAGACGAAATATGAAGACTAACTGATGTTATAGTATAAATAAAGCTTATAATTAATACTAAGTTATTCTTTTTTTTTTAACTAGCGATGACTTAGATTATTTGCTAATTAAATCGATAGTTAAATGACATGATTGTGATAGTCTTTTGGTATTATAAAGAAATAGAAAATTATTCAGAAACCGAATTGAGTTGTACTTACATTAATTATTTCAAAAAAATACATCCAATTAACTCAACACATTTCAAATATTCACCGTTCAAAGACAAATAAATAAACAGAGAGCGAATTAGTTGTAATTGTGAATCACTTCAAAATGTAAGCTAGTAAGCCATATAATTTTGATATGTAACACGCGTCTGGTAAATTCAAAATATGAAAGTTTTTCTATATTTGGTCGGTTTGTTTACGTTGACATGATCGAACGCGATTAAAAAACTTGCAATAAACACTCTGAATGCAGTTTTTGTGTTATTTCGCATTTGTGTGGGTTTGGTTCTCAAATCAGGCAAGATACCTACTTAAAAAAAACCTAATATAGTTTCAGTTAATTTTAAAAATAAAGAGAAGCGTTCTTTTCAGTGAAATTTCCATATTTCTATTCAGTGATAATGCTAGTTTTAACATTACAAACCCCATATATACTTAACAAAATACTTGAATGTGAATTATACAAATACAATAAAAACTTAAAAATAAAAGAAGATGCCATCATTTTATTTTTGTTATTTTCTCTCTTTTTTTAGGCACACTATTACATTTAAAACTAAAATTTTAACGCATTTTTTTAACAAATGGACTATTTACTTTTTTGTCATTTTGTTTACTACATAACTTTTTTCAATTAAAAATATAATTACTTACATAAAAACACTAAAGCTATATATTTTTTTGTATAATAAAATTATGAATTAATCATTTGTGATTCTACGTATATGGGTATAAAAATAAAAACATATTTTTATATTATATTTTTAGATTAAAGAAAATAATAAACCATAAATATAACAAAGGGAAAACATATTAGTTAAAGAAAAACCAATAAGCGAGTTTCCTTTTGTCCTCTGAGTGTTGATCACCTATTTATGATATTAATAGAAAACTCAAAACAAATAAAATTGCACGAGTAATTTAGATGGTTGACCAGAACAGGTAATATAAATAATCTCAAGGAAGCCGCCAGAACGGACGCCGCCCCGGGTATTGTGCGCGCGAATGAATGATTAAACGGTGGAGTTCTTCATTTGTTTTCACTTTGGCCCGACTGTACAGAAACGTGTGGTCGTAGTAAGGGAAAATTACGCCGCCCCTGGGAGCTGCCGCGAGTAAATCATCATTAGAGGCGCGGCCGCGAGACACAGCTTGTCTTTATAAAAGATTCACATACAAACGAGACCGCCAAGTAATGGTGTTGCTCGTTTCGCAAAACATATTATGCGACAAGAGTTAATTTTACATTTTTTTCATGAAACTCTTTCTACGTCTAGTTTTTTCTAATGATCTCAAGATTGACTCTGCATTCTGCTGTATCGCACTGTAACCACATAGTAATTTCATTTCTTTTTCATAGTAAAAAAAAGATTAAGCGACTATGCAAGTATCTCCTTTCATATTTTAACATGGTTTATTCATAATAACTAAAATATATACTCTTCCTCGAGGAGCTCGATGGCGTGTGCCCCATAACACAATCGATAACGAAAGTTAAGTAACGTCGACCGTAGCCTGTCTATGGATGGGTTTAATTATTAGTATTTTTTTACGGGACAGGAGCGCACCACACATTCCCACCGCTGTGTCTCCTGTGCAGCCAGGATTAACATCGGCGATCACCAAAAAAGGCAATGAACAATGAAGTCCATCGCAGTCCTGTGGGTAAGAATACGACTGCCTTGGAACTCACAACGAATTTAATCAGAAAAAATAAATTATTTAATAGTATTATTAAGTTCATAACTGGCTGTAGTTGTATATTTTTGCTGTACTGCAAAAAGAGAAAGAAGTGGAGAAGAAGTCGCGACAGCGGCCAACGGCGGCGGTGATACCCACACAGCCGTTCTATCAACAGAGAACTACTAAGAAGAATATTCGGCATCAACCCATAATCATCCCACTGTTGGGATACGGGGTCTCCCCTCAATCGAAGGGGTTAGAGCATGCTTCACCACGCTGCTCTACAGCACGTTGGCGGAGGCCAGTGTTTTCAAGCCGCCCTAACGCCACTGACTTGGCTTAACGACTGTCATCAAATGACATCACCGGGACCGACGGCTTAATGTGCCGTCCGAAACCCAACACATGTAGATAAAATTGACTTACAACGCGAAGAGATCCATTGATTTTATGCATTTATAATTATTTTCGATAGTACGAGATGAAAAATAGAGATACGCGTCTCTACTTGCATCTACCGATTGTTCTATTTAACAATTACCCGCACGAACATTATTATTATTAGATAAGTTTGTATGGTACACTGAAGTTATAAACACTGGTTTATAATTTAATTGACTTTAGTGATGAAACTTACTTCAACTCCACTAAGAACTTGAAAATACGCTGCAAACAGTTTCAGGTACTAAATTACCAAGTTAGAGGAAAACTGCAGGACATTTATGAAACTGTCGACCAGCCGCAAAGTTTTGTTAATCAGAATGGCGGGCGAGGTGTCGGGTCAAACTAGTTTACAATTTTCACCTCAGTTATCCCTTGACATGGGCCAGCGCGGGAATATTTTAAAATTATTCAATTTGCATAGGTTAATTGGCCATTTTGTGTTACGTACCAACTCGTATATCTTACAGCACAGAACTATTTAATTAAAATATATTGGGGTTTGGATCTTTGTTTTATGAATCATTTTCGAACCGCTCATAAAATGTTTGCGAGATTTTGGGTGTTTGCGGTTTCATGCACTTTGATATACCAATGAATTTGTGGGCAAATTTTATAAGCTACTGTTAGCTGTTAGCGGCGGCATTGCCTGCATGGTCATTATTTCAATAGTACTTTTCCCATGGAAATAAGATGTTTTTCCGGGATAATAAGTAGCCTGTGTGGCTCTCTAGATCTTAAACTATCCCCGTTAAAATTCATGTCAATTAATTATTTCCTTTCGAGATAAAAGCAGGACAACAAACAAACACGCTTTTATATTATAATATTGTTGTTGTTGAGCTTATATTATAAAGCGGCCGCCCGCGACATCGTCCGCATGATCGTCAACCCTTACTCATCCCACTGCTGGGATACGGGTCTCCCCTCAATTGAAAGTGTATAGAGCTTACTCCACGGCACTCCACTAAATCATAGGTTGGCGGAGGCCGGTATATTCGTATATAAGGCCACTTGGCTTAACGACTGTCAGCTATTGACAGCAGCTGGGAGTAAAAATAAATAAACTCACTCACAGACTGGCTACAGTCGACATAGGGCTGTAAGTAGCTCACCAACATCTTTGAATCAAAGCCAACTTCACCTGCACCCGGTGGACCCTGCTGACTGACAAACGAAGCTCAGGCGAAAAGAGAGATAGAGAGCATAATTGTAAGCTACCCGACTGGGGAATGTACCTACACCTCACAGAATATTGCAGCCAAATAACAATTCCCTTGAGAGTTGTTGTGTTCTGCGACTGAGTGAGGACACCAGAAAGAAAGGAGATGCTGCGTTGACAGCGGGAGTGGCGGCGCGCGAGCGATAATTTATGTTGCGAGCGTTAATATGGCTACGGTAACCGCTTCACACCAGGCGGGCCGTATGCTTATCTGCCTCCCTTCGTAGTATATAAAAAAATGAACATAGTATAACTTGCGTGGTAGATTAGTTAGATTGACAGGTGCAAGGACG
Organism: Hypsopygia costalis; assembly: GCA_937001555.2. Lineage (NCBI taxonomy): Eukaryota > Metazoa > Arthropoda > Insecta > Lepidoptera > Pyralidae > Hypsopygia > Hypsopygia costalis. The sequence goes on along the minus strand of OW443338.2, from coordinate 19,182,845 downwards.
GTTTGAAGTCTTCAAATATTTTAGTTCATATTTCAACATAATTTATTCGTATAAATGCATTTTTAAAAGTTATTAACCCTATGCTACCCCTTTCTTAGTCATACTTAATTGCATTGTTGAAGTAATTCTTAGAATGGGTCGGCAACTTAGTCAGCAAACCTTTTCCATGGGGCGTGCATATTGTATAGATTAACTTTTCCATTTCATCTGGTTTGTGGATCCTTTATATTTAGAAATATTCCCAAGTTAATATAGAATATTCTACAAGAACAACATTCTCGAATATTCCCACGGCGTCTCGAATGTTGAGTTTGCATAGAACTTTCCTAGTGCCGAAAATGACTTTAAGGGGGCCTCTAAAGTAAAGTTCAATGACCTCTGAATTGAAGAACCATTGTACTCTATTCATGAATCGTTTTTTTTACATCAACTTCACTTTCTCCTCTTCTTCTTCGGCTTCGGAACTGAGTATCAAAAATTTTGGACTCAAAGGAAATTGGATTTTCTTAGTGGTAAACTTTTATCTTACTAGGTGGCTTCAGAACTATCGGAATAGAGCCTCGCTGGAGATTTTGCCACTATGGATCTTAAAGCTCTTCGTGGTGGAAGAGGTATTTAGAAATTTTGGATCCACTGTAAAATAGTTTTATAGCCGTGATATTATATCTTGTCAAGGTATATTTTTTTTAAACAAACTGGTATATCCTACTTAGAACAACTGAAGACACAAATTTTATACTGCTGCCTTTCATAAAAAAAATGGTTGTCTGTAAAGTCAGTTTACGGACGATAATTTTAGTTGATAACGTCATAAGAAAATATCGGCCGGTGGAGTGGAAGGGAGATAGATGCATCACATCATCGCTTGTTCCGCGCTCTCGTTTGAACGCTCGGCTCAGGCGGAACGTGACAATGAGTCATGCTTTTAAGTGAGTGCAGCCGGCGTTCATCGATTTATAAGCTACTAGCGACCCGCCCCGGCTTCGCACGGGTGCAATGCTGATACTAAATGTACTACAGAAGGTCTTTGCGCTTTGTTCTATCCAGTCCTTCCCCAGTTATAGGCACACGCCGCCGGCTCCGCGGCCGGTACCGCCACAGCCGTTATGTCCCTGCATTTTAAATGTGTAATATCTTCTAAACTATTCATTTAAATTACATGCTGTGAAGGGCCATATTGATCTATATTAAATGCGCAATGTATTTAAGGTACTTAATTGGATAAGGATTAATTCTGTATTGCTTAAAATCGCTTCGTAAATAAGGCATTATTTCTTGTAAAAAGCAAAGGATAAAATAACGGTTATTGTGTGTTACCACTAAGAGATAGACCATCGCGAACTTTTTTGTAGACCATTTTAAGGTGAACAATACTGTACTACATTATTTTGATCTATCTCGTTGGGTTCAGCCAGCGTTTGCAATGAAAGAGCAAAAAAATGTGTTTATTTACGACATCACATTAGAAACCTCTAAATTATCAGTGTTTTTCTACTATGTTATGCATATATTATACATATAAACTTTCCAGTTGAATCACTCTATCTATTAAAAAAAACCGCATCATAATCCGTTGCGTAGTTTCAAAGATTTAAGCATACAAAGGGACATAGGGACAGAGAAAGCGACTTTGTTTTATACTATGTAGTGATTATTAGTTCAAAAATATTCTAATTAACATGCTGGTTAAAATGGTAATCGCGTAATAAATATGTAATTTAGTTGTAAGTTTCCATATAATCAAAGTTTAATAATTGAGAGTCAAGGCATGTTAGACGGGTATAGGTACCTACTAAGTTGGGAGTAGTTCGGACGAATAATATTGAAGTTAACCGAGTAATGTAATGAAACTGTGGAAACAACAGGCATAGATATTCATTAATCTAGTTACAGATCGTGGTCAACTTTGGCTGTAACTTGTGTAACGGGGTTACGCCGAGGGTTACGCCGACGGATCTCAAGTTATTTATTCGAATTTGTAACACCCTGTCGCCTCTAAAAGAGCTATTCTAGTCTGGTCTTTACGAACTGTTTTCACATTAATAAGTATAACAATGCTATATGATTGTAACAACTACTATGATCTATAATAATAAAAGGCTTTGTCCTCACTGACTCACTAATCAACGCACAGCCCAAACCGCTGGGTCTAGAGATTCCAAATTTGGCAAGTAGGTTCCTTATGACGTCTAGGGGTGCACTAAGAAAGGATTTTTCAAAATTCATCCCCTAAGGGGGTAAACGGGGGTCCAAAGTTTGTATGGGGAAACAAGATTAGTTGGACTATTTTATCCGAAACTTTACACGAGTACTTCTATAGATAATATGGGTAAAGACGTGTTTCAGGATTTTTTCAAAATTCAACCCCTAAAGGGGTCAAATGGAGTGAAAAAGTCTGAAAATCGTCATGGGTATTGTTTTTATGGTTTATCGGGTCGCTAATTACGAAAACAACAACTATTTTATAATCCAACATAGCCGACGTGACATAAAATCACCCCCTATGGGGGTGCAATGGGGTTGTAATGTCATAATATCAATATGGGTGTTATTTCTATGGTTTTCTGGGACGTCAATTACGAAAATGGCATCGCTTTGAAAATATATCATAGTGGACACGAAATTATTTAAAAGGATTTTCCAAATTTTACCCCTAAGAGGGTGAAACGGAGGTCCAAAGTTTGTGTAAGGAAACGAGATTAGTTGGACTATTTTATACTAAACTTTACACGAGTACTTCTATAGACAAATGAGTAAACGAGTAAACACGTGTTTCAGGATTTTTCAAAATTCAACCCGAAAAAAGGAGTAAAATTTAAAAAAAACGATTTTAAAGTTCAACGTGACTAACGTGATCATCATCGTGTAATATTTTTTAAGTTTTGGTTTATCCTTTTTAAGCTGATGGAATAAGACTTTTTTCTGTGTTGACTGAAGTGTTATCCCTATAAGTTTTTAAATTTGTATTTGGCATCAATCAGTGCTTATACGATCGCGGGCGGCGCGTCGAGGGCGGTACGGGTGTAGTAATTATCCGGCAAGATCTTAAATCCGTATTTAGTACAATTAAAGGTGCTACATGGAGGTGGTTGCTTTGCGTATTAGACTTGACTTAGATAATCTAAAATGCCCGAATTTCACGCGAGCGAAGCTGTAGGAAAAAGCTAGATAATAAAAGGCTTTGTCCTCACTGACTGACTGACTGACTCACTAATCAATGCAGAGCCCAGACCACTGAAGCTAGAAACCTAAAACTAACTTTGGATATGTGTTCCCTATACAATGTAGGCGCGCACTAAGACGGGATTTTCCGAAATCCCACCCCTAAGAGGTTGAAAATAGAGGTTGAAAAAAAACCCTCTTTTTAGAATTCGATTCACCTACTATTTTGAGACTTGGTGGAATGGTTGTTCATAAAAAAGGGGATGTTTATGGGTAACTGATTAACTTTTGAGCGCCCAGACAAGAAATGTCTAAAAATGTTATATTTATATTTTAATTAACTCATCACTAAATGGCGGTATACCTAGCATTTGTACAGCGAGCTATGGTTTCGTTATTAAGGAAAGGATATATACGAGAGATTATTTCAAACCATGGGGTTATCCATGAGAGTTCATCGCTCACCTCATCCCCGTAGTTACCACCGGAGGTTGTCCATCGCGCGCGTGGAGCGTAAAAAAAACTGTTTCCCTCAAATTAAGTTAAGTAACGACTTTATGGGATATGCCTACTTAAAATCAGAATTTCGGTATTTTTCAAACAATGTCATCAATATTGGCTAAATTTATACTTGTGGAAGATGTGATGATGCCCCATACCATTATAGCTGTAGAAGGTGATGGAGCTGGCCTGTTCCGCTCCATCTCCTACCACTTGCATGGAACAGAGGTACACCTCTGATGATGCACGAACCTCATGATGACACTTCATCAGGAGGTTCGTGCCACCATTGTTCACTTATTAAATAACTACAACAATGAACAATGAGTTACAGTTGTTGAGTGAAGACGGTAAGGGATGCGGTCTTGAGGAATGTCTCTTTATACCCCGCATTCCCATTATTGCATCAGACCACCCCGTTCAATTTGAAAGACTTCAATTGACCATAAAGGTGTTTTGCTATGACCATTAACCAAGCTCAGGGGCAGTCTCTAAAGGTCGCTGGGGTTGACTTGAGACAGGACTGCTTCTCTCATGATCAGTTATATGTAGTTTGCTCACGAGTAAGTTCTCCTGAAAGCCTTGCAATTTTGGCTCCTGGTGCATATGCCTAAAATATTGTTTACCGGGACATCGTAACCTAAATGGTGTATGTTTGTAATAATGGTCAATGAGTTTCGCATTCTTTCTTTATGGGGGAAAAAATCTTAACAAAAATAGACGCAAGTCAGGAGTGTTCCCGTAGCGAAGCACGGGTACTTTGCTAGTATTATTATAAAATCTCATATAAAATTGTTGTTTATTAAATAAAATAAATAAATAAGATTTAATTATATTTCTTTTTTAGTTTACAGAATAGGCTATTTGACAATGTTCAAATATTGTTTAAATTATTTAACAATATCGTAAAATACACAAAACTATAAAGATCTGCAAACGTTCATTCTAATATCTTCAGCCCGACTTATTTTAGAGTCGATCAAAGTTTGGCGGGAAATTCCATTTAAAAAGTATGAAATTAAAAAAAATATATATTTCCATTGGAGGAGCAATAAAAATGCTGTAACTTTTATTATGATACTAATTTCATAAACGTAATATTTAACATAGCTGTCGTACAAATTTCTGATATCTTGTATGCATCAAACAAAATACAAACCTGTGACGTCATAACTTAGTAGCCTTTTGTATGGAGCGTTTTCGGGAAAGTCCAAAGTTGTAATATTCAAATTAACATATCTCGAGAGATTTTTGTGCTAATTCTTTCACATAAGGTTATATTATAAAGATGCCCCTACATATCAAACCAAAAAAAATGTTGGTCAAATAGCCTATTGTGTTTTATGGGAAACACATTTTATTAAGACTTAAATAATTATGAAAACTATTTTTAAATTGGAGAATTAAAAATTATATAATTATAGAATACATAGGTGACAATGATAACATATGAATGTTTTTATATATGTGAGTCAGCAACGTGTGTTGACTAAATCGTTTTGGATGAAATTTGATACATAAATAGAATTATGCAATACTTTAGGAAGCTGCAATGTGTAATAAGTAGTAATAGAATAAATTCGTTTGAATTTAGATTTAAAGTCGAAACTAACTTATGAGCGTCTTTAATTAATCACATATTTATATGATATAAACAGTGTTACTGTTGAAAACATTAAAAAAAAATACCTTCCTTCCTACGAGGGCGATACTGAAAGTTAACATAGCATAAAAGAACTGGACTCTTGTAAGCAATATAATAAAAAAATAAGTTGAAAAATGGAACTCTGCCAATATAATTGAGTATTTATTTCATTCTTTTGACATTTGTTTTACGATTTGGCGGCAAATTGAAAATTGTCTGTGTCACGTCAACATGAATTTAACGCGAGAAAATTTTCGTGCAATGATTTTTTATGACTTTCGTTGTCATTTAAGTCAGCAAGAAAGCTATGATAAGACTTCGATTGGCCTTTCACGATGAAGCCCCATCTCGTGCGACTATTTACAACTGGTTTAATGAGTTTAAACGTGGTCGCACTAATCTCACAGATGATCTGCGTCAGGGACGGCCTTCAATGGCGACGACTGAAAATAACATCAGTGTTGTGCGGCGTATGATAGAGACTGATAAAAGAGTGACGTATCAGCAGATTCGGACAAGCTTAGGCATCGGTATGAGTCAAGAGCATAAAATCCTCCATGAACATTTAGCGGTCAGGAAGCTTTGTGCCCGGTGGATACCTCATAATTTGACCGAGGCCCAAAAATGCCGGGAAATGATTCAAAGATTTAACGGAGGTGACTCAAATGCTGTGTTCGACATACTTACGGGTGACGAAAGCTGGGTTTACTGTTATGATCCAGAAACCAAGAGACAGTCTGCTCAGTAGGTGTTTCCTTTCGAGGAGTTGCCAACTAAAGTGAAGAGAGGTCGAAGTGTGGGAAAAAATATGGTGGCCTCGTTCTTCGGAAGGACAGGTGACTATGCGACAATTGTTTTAGAGGATCAAAAAACAGTTACTGCAGAGTGGTACAGTAACAATTGTTTGCCACTTGTATTTGAAAAAGGGCGGGAGAAACGTCCTCGAAGTAGTCTTTCTTCACCACGACAACGCCTCGTCGCACACCGCCAGGCGAACGATCGACTATTTAGTGACGTCAGACGTAGAATTACTGGGTCACCCGCCGTATAGCCCCGACCTCGCACCCTGCGATTTTTATTTATTCCCGAAAATAAAAGAAAAACTTCGAGGAAAACTTTTTATGAACACCGAGGAAGCAGTGGGCGCGTTTCAAAAGGCCGTCGAAGAGACCCCTAAGGACGAGTGGGCTAAGTGCTTTTCTCAGTGGTTCCATCGGATGCAGCGGTGTATTGATGTGAATGGACACTATTTTGAAAAGATATAATAAAACTAATAACTTGTTAGTTTGCTCAGTTTTTGATTTTCTAAGAACTTTCAGTTTGATCCTCGTAACTGTATACTTGCAGACTCGAGTCTGTTTACGTAAAAAGCCTTATGCGGACTGTTCTTGTCCAAATCTATTCAAGCGGAAAGAGGTCGTGAGCTCAGAAATAGGATCAATATTCCACATGGCCAACAAACAAGCCTTGTTGGGAGTGTTACTCGTGACTATCACCTGGCTCTGTCAAAGAATGAAGCCTTACAACGAAGCTATATAAATAACCCCAGTATAAGCAAAAATTACATTACCTAATACTTTTTATGACAACATGCTTTCAATTTTAGATCGCTTCATTGGCTTTAAATTAAACTATCGAACCGTCCGGTTAACTTCCGATGGATGACTAAAAATGGTTATTGTGTGTCATTCTTTAAAGATAGACATGTCCTATCGCGGAACTTTATTTAGAGCCCGAGCAGATATGGTCTTTTTAGCATCGGCGATCAACGATTTGGCTGCGATTCGGAAGCTAATTGCTGTGACGCAACGATAGCGACGATTTAGTTGCTCAACACAGCTACTGAAAGCTACAACAACACGACAAATACCTTCGAATGCCTTTGAGATACTATTAGATGATACTGTGACCGAACGCAGCTAGTCGCCAACACGCGATACAGCATTGTTGCTGTTGCTAAATTCCACGTTTTCGCTACTGCGACCGAACACAGCTAGGCAGCTAGTTGCAATCGCAAAAAAGCTAGTCGGGAAGCTTAAACTAGCCTTACATAGAACTTTCTAAGAGAATTTTTTCCATTAAACAATGTTTTTATGCAAGTTATTTCACACTCCCCGGGCGCTGTCGTAAGAAACAGTTTTTCCGACTTAATTCACAAACTAGCTTTCGTCGACAACCCTTATTCATTCCACTGCTGGGAAACGAGTCTTCCCTCGAATGGGTTTTGAGCATACTCTACCACGCTTCTCAACTGCGGGTTGGCAGAGGCCAGTGTTTTCAAACCGCCTAAAGGCCACTGACTTGGCTTAACGACTGTCATCTAAAGTCAACAGCCGAGCCCGACGACTTCACATGACCTCCGGAGTATGAAGAAGCTCGAGATAAGTAAACCCATTTACGCACAAGCTACTTCCGATGTTGCTTAACTTGTGTGTTCGATTAGACTGACGCCCGCAACGACGCCATCGAGCGATCCATCGCCATTCTCATACAGCTTAATTTCACAAAATGTTTATAAATTACATATACCCTATATTATTTTTTTATCTTCTTAATATATAAAAATTTCGTGTCACGTGGTTTGTCCGCGAAGAATTCTAAACTAATGAATCTTGAATCGACACAATGTGTGCAGTTTGATCTAACTTGAGAGATAGGATAGTTTATAACTCATCGGAAAAATTTACGTAAAAATATTTAAAGGCGATACGAAATTCGCCGGGCCAGCTTGCCAGCTAGCATTTTAATTATGTAATTTTAATTATGTATGTAAGAACCTTGTATTATAACAACATGAAATGCAATAAATAAATGAACATCGTAATATAATTTTGACTATATATTATATGATTATAACTTTGCTAATAGTCTAGCTTTGGGTGAAAACCATATGATAATCTGAATATTCTTTTTCTGAAGTCAATGATGGCGGGAATAGTAATTTTTATACTGTTTTGTCATATAGTTAGTCTAGCGTGGTCCGGTATATTTGTTTATGCTTCGCCGGGTGCTTAACAAGCATATGGCCCGCCTGATGTAAAGCGGTTACGGAATATGCGCGCTGGCGCCCCCGCTGCTAATGCGGCGTCTCCTTACATCTGGTGACTCACTCTTGAGCCTCGTTAGCTAATTGGCAGGAAGGTAGGCTCTACAGATTGTAGTGAGCCTTACTACACCGCAAAAGCTACTGAATATCAATTTTTTACAGTAGTTTTTCCTTTTATTTCTTTAGCAAAAGGATAATAATTATGAGTACCTTCCATAATCATTATTTCTCATAAAAGTCTGCTCACATAAGTATTTTACCTAAAAATATGAGTTCAAATTTATTGTTTACGTACCGAATTCATTCGACCGAATAAAGTGTATTTTGGGGAATCGGGAGGCAGTTTGTTTTGAGTTCTCACACAAAATAAATATCAATGCTAATAGTTCGGAAGATATTGGACCCCGGCTATCTCCCCTTTGGGTATCGTGCAACAATAGAGCGAGCCATTTCCAGGCATTTCCCATTTAAATTTGTACCCTCGGTTTCCTTATCGGCAGGAGGGTGCGATAGCGGCGTGAAAGAGACACGGGTGCATTACAAGAGGGGGGCATCGATGACTCATTTTGCCCCGACAACTCAACAACCGATTAGACTAATGTCGAATATATTATAATACTGGCTGACCCGGCGTACTTCGGATCGTATCAAAATCAATAAATGTCGAAAGGCAGTTTGATCTACATGTGGGCTGGCACCCACCCACTACTTTTAGCCGGTCGGTAGCAACTAATTTGTTTGAAGTGACTGGTGCCGGAAGCACGCAAAGTCGTGTAGATAAAATTTGACTTCCGTAAATATGACACTTAAATCAATTAACTAGTGCCATTAAAATTGTTCCATACGTAAGAAAATTACAGACAACTGCTGCTAGCAACTGCAACTGGGCGGTAACAGTTGCTCATTTCTTCTGTTTGTGATGAAGATTCGCCGAGATGGCTACTTTGGTCGTATCTGCTCCAGCTGCTGCGGTCGAGCATCTGGGGCAGAGGCGACCAAAGCAGCCATGACAGTCGCATGCATCTACTAACGGTAGTGGCCACCCACTACCGTTAGTAGATGCGTAGTTATAGTAGTTTGCATAAACTAATTGGTGGCGGAAGCACGCAAAGTAGTGTAGATCAAATTGCTTGTAAATTAGACTACCTTAAAATAACACCTGAATCAATTAACTATGTAAGAAAATAAATTTTCTACATACTTATATATAGTTAATTTTTATGATATTTTAATAGTTATTCTAGGCGAAATATCGCTAATCAAAGAACTTATAAATGTTGACGAGAACCCGGTGGTGGAATGGTTAACAATGGCCACTTTGATTCCGAAGTCGCGGATTCGATTCCCGCACAAGACAAACATTTGTGTGCATGAACATATCTGTTTGTGTTGGTCAGGGAGTTTTCTATGTAGATATTATATGTATGCATTTAAAAAAAATGTATTTAAGTAACAGGTATCACTAGAACTTGTTGCATAACAACAAGTTTGTGCTATGTGCTACTAAGCTATGGGTTAGTAGCACATAGCACAAGCTTGTTGTTATGCAATAAAGAATTATAAAGCTTTGCTTAATTTGATGAGATGGCCAGATGGCTGTATGTAATTTGTCTGGGAATATTAATAAATTTATTTAAAAATCGATCCAGCCGTTTTTGAGTTATAAATACTTAGTGTAACTAATCCAACTTGTTTTATACCATTTAAAGAATAGATCATCAATCAACATCCTTAAGCCAAGTCCGTAGCCATTGGGTGGCCTTGATAACTTGCCTAATATTATTATTAGTTACTGCTTATGCAGTTATATTAGGCATATATCCGTGTACAACAAAACATAACTCATAGGCTGCCGATCCACCAATAATTCATTTACGACTTTCTTGAAAGAAAATATTCGGCTCTACGAGCCTCAACTCAACATAAAACCTTAAACGTTGTAGATTTGTGTAGCCATAGCAAATGGGATTGTCGGTGAACTGGTGCCGCCATATTACTTTGACCATGTAGAGGTGAGGTTGTCTTTTGATGGTGAGGAATGAACTATTTACTTATACTCGTAATTCTAGATTTCTCCCACAAGTCTTACCTCGAAGTTCAAGACATAATTCATATATCTGGGCCCTACCGCCGAAGCTGAAGTCGATTACCATCAGATTTTTTGATCGCGAAAATGGATCTTACGTTTAAGTTAATGACAAACATATTCAGCTTAGTCAGTAGAACTCTATGTTTTCTGCCAGTTAAGCTAAACACAATTACCTCCAATTTAAGCTAAACTTTGATTGTCGCAATAAAAAAAAGATTTCAATAATCACTGAGTGACAATAGTCTAAGAAGTTATCGAGAGAAGAAGCAGGGTAACACTTTCTTCATAAGAAGTAAATGCTACCTTGCTTCTTCTTACGAATTAATATAAATTCATACCAGTTAGAAGTCATTTTTATGTGATGGTAGATTCAAATGTACAAATACATATGTAATTACAAGTGAACGTAGAACCATGTGCCTAAATGACACCTACGATGTAATTACCTGAGGTCGAGACCATTTTGTCACACTAAGCTTGGTATTTGGAGACAGACTTTGTACTCATAGGCATAGAAATGTAGTACACACAAAAGGTCAAATTGGAATGAGGGATTTTGCGTAATCTCTTGGTGAAAATTCTTTCTTTTCAACTGGATCCTTGTGGGCACTTAGGCACGAAATACTCCCTTATTAATAATATAAACGCTAATGTGAGTTTGTTTCTTTTTTATATGAGACGGTGGCAAGATTAAGATTAGGAGCATATGGTTCACCTGATGGAAATTAATCACCACCGCCCATAGAAATAAGTTCGTTAGTACCGCTTTCATGCATTATGCATAGTTCATATTAGAAGTTCGGAATAAATAATAGAGTACCGTTTATCCGAATAAAATGAGTCGTTCCCGTGAATGGCCAATAGTTTCTGCCTTTGGCGTGATAACTGACATTTACGCGGGCGACGCATACTACTGGTTTTTTTTTTATACTACGTCGAGTGGCAGACAAGCATACGGCCCGCCTGATGTGATGCGGTTACCGTAACCGTATTAACGCTCGCAACATAATATATGACTTGCGCGCCGCCACCCCCGCTGCCAACGCAGCATCTCCTTCTTTTCTAGTGACCTCACTCATTCGCAGGAACACAACAACCCTCAAGGGAATTATATTATTTTTTAATATATTATATATATTTTTAGTTTAGTTAGTACAAGAACGTAAATTACTTAATAGTGTATGGTATCGCATATGTATTTTAAATGGTATAACAAAGTGTAAAGTTGCCCACAGGACAGGCTTAGCCTAGAGTGGGAACTCGTGAAAATACATACACTGTAAAATATTTCTGGTAATAAAGATATTATTATTATTTATGTATCTCTTTTTAATCACAGGTCAAGCCCGGTCATTTGATAGCCGTGCGCGGGGATATAGATCCAACGCGTAGAGGCCCCTTTGAGAAGTTAAATGTAATGTTGTACGCCCGCCGTGACCCGCTTCAGGATATGTCAATAGAACGACATACCTATATTTATTGGCAATTAAAAGAGTCGGCCTTGAGTTTCTTGCCAGTTCTTCTCAAGAAGCCCCGTCGCCGGAACTGGCACTTAAATTCACTTTCACAGATAGTGTGATGAAAGTGAATCTATACTCTGCGGATTTAGAGTAGTAATGAATAATGAATATAGTAGATACATGTCTTTTAATTAATTTGTATGACGTTTCTAAGTGCTTTATAAAGTCCAAGGAATAAAGATATTTTGAATTGACTTTGACTTTGACTTTATGAGCAGGTCTCGGCAGGCGTTGAGACTATTGCGAAGTGTGATGGAAAATAAATGGGCTATGGAGATGAGATCTGGGTGAACTAAATACCGGGCTATTACAGAAGAGGGACGGACGCTTGCCATAACTGCTTTTATTGCTAGTTATTTTCGGCAGGCGGTGGCTTGCCACTCACTAGATGGGCCCTCGAAATGCCAGGAAAACGGCCGGGGGCAACACCGGTGTGAGTGACTCAGGGATGTCGAGAGGTGTGCTGCGCTTTCTCCGAAGTTACTCGCGGCGTGATGCCCTTTAACACTTCCACCCCTGGAGCATATAGCTCTAGCGGCTCCTCTCTGGACGGCCAATGAAGGCAAGCCAGAGCTGAGAGGCCAACCTCGCCTGCACGTAGCCTGTGGACTAGGGAAAGAGACTCTGGCGAAAGATGAGGTAAATAAATAAATATTTCTGGACAATTTACACAGCGCCATCTAGTCCCAAATTAAGCACAAAGCTTGTGTTATGGGTACTAGACAACTAATAAATGTACTTACATTTTTTTTTTGTAAATACATACTTATAATACATAGAAAACACCCAGACCAAGACAAACAGACATGTTCAAATGATTGTATTTTATGATAAAGTCAGCTAAAACTGGCCATATTATTTAAACATGAAGGTTTCATGATATGTCAAACGTTGATTTATTCATTGATATGGCCTGGCCTGCCTTTCGTATCGTAAGGTCATTTAAGTAAAACGCCCTATGAGCACAATGTCCTAATAGCAAAAGGGCCTATAAAATAACTAAAACTTACGACCTATTTTACGAATAAAAATATTGCCATCGGCATGGCAATCGGCTTCATAGGCGGTAGGACCCTGACCATGAAATTTCTAATACAAATACAGATAAGAACTAAAAAAATGTACTTTCTTCTGTTCAATGTCAGGTATCGTAAAACGCAGTCAAAAATCACCTCAATACTCGTTGCCGGCTTTACGCTTTATTATGTTATGCATAGAAGATATCTCGTATAATACAGCGCAATACTCTTGAGATGTGATTTTCGCCACAGAGTAGAATGATCTATTAATCTTCATTTGCGACTGCGAAACATTGATTATTCATTGTTTCACGCATAATAAGGTGAACAGAAACACCGGGCGATAAATTGAGCGGCCAATATAGACGCCGCCGCCGCGCCGCGCCGCAAAGCGCGTGATTCATCATAAACTGTTATTGTTTAATTCGATTTTGATAATAATGTTTTCAGCAAATGAGCAGTAATCAAGTTTTTGATTGTGGAATTTCCGAATTAATATAAATTGAGGCAGAGATTCTCAAACTTTCAACCCCCATGTAACAGTATTAGTGTTTTGTGACTATAGCACTGACTGCAATGAACCCCTTTAAAATATATTATCTTTAGGTGAAAACAGATACAGACAGATAGAAAAGTACAGAGCTCATAGCCTTATTAATTAGGAGTTATGGTAGAATAAAGAAATTACACTTACATACTTACATTAACCTTGAATATATTACACTCCATTATTTGGACAGTCGTATAAAATACGTTGTAACTTAAAATTTTTACAATCGCTGTGCCCCGTGCACCATTGAATTCACTGATGAGCTTCGCTTAAAATCAGTGCCTGGCTGGTCTCATGCTGAGTGAAATACTCATCTAATAATGTCGACACTTTTAGATAAACGTCTTATTAATGTTGTAATTCTTGTACTATGTATATAATATATTTTTTAATTTATTCGTGCTATTATTCAAATCATACATACCTGCCTGCTAAAGTAAGTTTAATATTTGTGAAGGTTTCATACCTTACGGCCGTTTTTTTTTTTGCTCAAATCTCAAATAAGAGAGCGTTGTTTTTTGAGTGTATGTTACATACACTGTACATATACTGTACATACAGTATGTATGTACAGTAGTGTAACTATACCATCAGGGGCCCGTGGCAAATTCAGAGGGGCCTCAAAGGATGGGACCATCTCCGTAAAAAACGTTACGTTGTTGGACGATGTAGTTTCATTTCAATAAAAATTATGTAAACAACACTACATTATTATTTTTGGTTAATAATCTACAATTTTATTTTCAAGGGTTGATATGACAATGCACCTACCTATATTCTGTATTTATAAGAATAATACTATTTTTTTTAATACTATTTACACAGCGCCATCTAGTCCCAAATTTAGCGCAATGCTTGTGTTATGAGTATACATTTTTTTTTTTAAATACATAGTTATAATACATAGTAAACACCCAGACCAAGACAAACAGACATGTTCATGCACACAAATGTTTGTCTTGTGCGGGAATCGAACCCGCGACCTCGGAGTCAAAGTGGCCATTCCTAACCATTCGACCACCGAGCTCGTCAATATGATATTTGTACTAATTGTTAGTTACTCCTGTGCTCGCGCCCTCGCGAACTTGGGGCCCCTTGATCCGGAGGCCCGTGGCATTTTGCCCGCCCTGCCACCCTGTAGTTGACTAGCTGTAGCTACCACGCCACTGTGTATGTATGTGGATTTTTTACCACGCTTTTACACAGTTTACAGCTTGATGGATTTCAACATAATATGAGGTGTCATTAGATTTCTTTCAGCTGTAAGAGTGACATAGGGTATATTTAATTTTAAACTTTTTACAATACCATATACTTTAATGTACCAAAAGAAGAGAAAAGAAAAATACATCAGTGAAAAACATTAAACACTAGTACAAAGGCGGTGTTGGATTTAAAATCGACTCTGGAAACTAATCGATTGTTAGTTAGGGCGTAATCGAGCTTGTTGACTGGCAACACTCGTTTCGCCGGTGCGCGCCGTCAGGGGGCGCGCGCGCGGCAGTCTCTCATAGTCTCTCGTAGTCGCTGTACAGACTTCAATCGTTCTGGAAAACGGTTGTTGTGTCGAGTTGCTTTGCTGCGTGACGACTTCCGGAAAAGCCTCGCAGCACATACGTGGATTCTCACGACCTGGAGTTCGCGTAATAACTTCTGGAACCGCGCTGGACCTCGGACAGTCTGGTATTCTGATAGATTGTGCTCGACGTCGGGACGCGTCGAAAAACTGAACTGTGCAACTGGTGAACGTATTCCTATTATTATTATATAAATATTCCTGTCCTTAAACCCTTATCCTGTCCTGTCTGCGTGAGCCCGTCTGCGTCAAGAATCGGGTAAGTTTAGATTAAGTGTTAATTTTAATTGAGCAACAATTTCTGGTAGCAGACGTATTTACTCAACAGGCGGTCTTATCGTCGAGCCAGTTCTTCCAGACAACTTTAGGGTAGACGACAAATAATCTGAAATTAGGGTAGGTTCATAGTTGTTTACTTCACTATTGTATGTACAGGACTTACCGCGATCGATTTTTATATTGTCCCGATATTTCGGTGACCTTGCAGACGCCATGGTTACGGGACGACTGACGCAAGTAAGGGCAAATATATCTGTCTACCCTCTTCCTTCTCCGTTTATGTTAGGCACTTTATATACTACACTCACGGTGTCACTACACTCAATTAATTTAGATTGCTATATAATTTTCAATGAAACCAAACCACGCGAATTACACGAGAGATATAAGGCGACGGCTCAGCCTGTGTTTTTTTTTATTAGATCACAAGCTGGCCCAGCGGACGACGAAATATTTTTACGTTAATTTTGCCGATGAGTTATAAACTATCCTATCTCTCAAGTTGGATCAAACTGCGTACACTGTGCAAAATTTTATTAAAATCGGTTCAGCAGTTTAGGATGATCAACGCGGACAAACAACGTGACATGAAATTTTTATATATTGACTCCTCTTCGCCTGACGGTAAACGAAACGAGGCGCCTGAATTGCAGCGCCATCTGGCAAAAGACTAGACAACAGTGTTCTGTCAGTTGATATTGCCATGCTGGCCCGCGAGCGCACGTGGCTTTGTGGAATGTTCACACAGCAATACGTATACGGCTACAGATTTGGAATATTCAAGTCTCGTTAGAATTGTGGGATTTGTAGTTGCTGAGAATAATTAAATCAAAACGGTGTTAAAACGTTATATTGTCAAAGGAGTCTCCCATAAAGAATTAAAAAATGGGGTGTGGCTGTGACACGGCCGTGTGTTGTACGTGAATACGTTATATGCAATAAAATTATCTCAAAATGGCAGCGCTTCCCCCTCCCCCGTATGCGATGTTCCATAGCCCATACTTAGCGTAATAAATTATTTGATCCTTCATCTATCCAGTGATGTGATTGAATTTTGTATGGAGATGATAGATTTGTAGCTGCAACACCAAACCACAGCATAGTAATATAACCAGTACTTTAACTTCATACTAGCCGCACCAAAACTTCCTAAGCGGTCGTGTAAATGACACTTGGCTGTGTGCGTGCGCCGATTTGGGCGCTAGTATGAAGTTAAAGTACTGGTTGTATTACTATGCTGTGACCAAACTGTATCACACGATTTTGTTATCATAGCGGTTCCGTACCTCTAAAGGAAAAACGGAACCTTTTATAAGATTACTTTGTTGTCCGTCTGTCTGTCTGTCTGTTTTGAATTGCCTCCCTATGTAAGCAATTTAAAAGACGTATTCACGCCTAAATAGCGACATTTAGTTAATTGTGTATTGCCCTCGTAACAATAAAAAAAGTGTGAAATTTCGGCTCACGGACATGTTCATACACACAAATGTTTGTCTTGTGCGAGGATCGACCCCGCGACCTCAGAATCAAAGTGCCCATTGTTAGCCTTTCGATCGCCGAGCTCGTCTCGAAACTCGAAATATATATAATATAAAATATAATAACGTTTGAACCAATTCTTTTGTCGATTTCATAAAAGTCTTTTGAGCGTGAAACCTATGTTTTCTTACATGTTATCTTTTGTAACACAAACCGTATAATGTTTCTTTGGCGAGTCGCAAACGAACGACCTTTCAACTAATTTGCATAGGTAGACTCATTATTACAATTATTTGATCCAAAACGGCGATAAATTTTCACCACAATTTTATCATGGAATGCCTTTGTAAATGTTGAAGGAATATTCGTCCAAAATTGTAATTTTCAAATTATCATGGGATGTAAGTGGTTCATCTACCTACATCTTTGAATCAAAGCCAACGTCACCTGCATGTGGTGCATCCTACTGACTGACAAACGAGGCTCTGGCGAAAAGGGCATTACGTATTTTATAAGCTGCCCGACTGGGGAAGTACACCTCCACCTCACAGAATACGGCAGCCAAATAACAATTCCTTTGAGGGTTGTTGTGTTCCTGCGAATGAGTGAGGTCACCAGAAAGAAAAGAAGGAGTTGCTGCGTTGGCAGCGGGGATGGTGGTGTGCGAGCGAAATTTCATGTTGCGAGCGTTAATATGGCTGCTGTAACCGCTTCACATCAGGTGGGCTGTATGCTTGTCTGCCACCCGATGTAGTATAAAAAAAATCATGTCACCGTCATTGGCTTGTCATTTTCCCATTATCTGCGCATTATGACTTTTCAAGTTATCATAATTTGACTAGTTTTTATGCAATCGAAGTAATTGCTTAATCTATATTACTATTCTTATATTACTGTGACCTCTTTATACAGGATAAATTGGAATTAAAGCATACCTCGTTAGAGGTTATGGTATAAGAGTCATTTGCAACAAGTTTATTTAAAGACCCATATATCGATGGCAGCAAAGTAGATACAGACATCTACATTTTTTGCGAAAGTGTTTTTTTCTCAAAATTAGCATTAAATAAACATTATCTACAAGTCTGTATTAAAATTATCCCGAATTTCATAATAATAAGCAATATTTAGCACGTAAATGAATACATCTACACTCAGTTTTTAAAAAACATCGCAGTAGAAACGGACATTTGAATTTACCCGCATTTACTTCGCAACTATGACAGGTTATTTAAAAGTCATTAAAGACATCGGTCAGTTGTCTCTTTCTTTGGTGTGCCGGTTGTGTTCTCATGGTTTTTTATTAAATTCGTAAGTGTAACGCATTTTAACATTAAAGAATCCATAAAATATTTGTATCTCTGTAAAAATGACTGCCTCAAGGAATAAATTACTGTTAAGTATGGCCCAAAAAGGTGTACAGAAAGAAATCAATGAAATTTAGGATTTAACAATCTTAAAAGAAACAATTCAAAATGCCTTCCAAGGTGAGTACCTGTGATATTTTATGTTACAAAAAAAGTGTTTGAGATTGAATAATTAAGGCTAGTACTGATATCTTAGCGTGAGAAATAAAAAATGTTTTGAGGTTATGGTGAGAAGTAAACACAAGGTATAAACGGACATCTGCCGGTTGTCCGTTTATACATCGTACTTTTTTCATATATCTCAATTTACTTATATTATTTCCAGTTAATTATCTAAATTTACTGTTGGGTTTTTTCCCTCTCTCTCAATTATTATGTATAATAATAATAATTCGATATATTTTCATTTATTTTTTAGATTCGGATACAGAAAATGAACTTATTCAGCCAAGTGATTTACAAATAGAGATGGACGGAAATACAGAAATAGGATCATATTTTGATAGAAGCAGGTAAGTACGTTTATTAAAACATTTTAAATTATGCTTAAATGTGTTCATAGATTTGCTTTAGCTACTTCAAATTTAATGCTTACAGCTTACCGCATCTGGGAAATGAAACACTGGAACGGATCTTGGTTGATGATAACATACATGATAGTTTTATATCAATTACGACTTCTGCTGAAATACATAATCCGCCCGTTAGTCCAGCCAAATCAATTGTTTGCTCTCTATCGCGCTCTAACACACCAATGCCTCCTACTTTTATTTCATTTGGAACAGAATCGCAGGTGCTGGATCATATTCCTGAAGATAATGTTATAAGTTCATTCAGCCCAAAAATTACTTCTTCATCAATTTTAAGCACTGATAACAGTGCAACATCATCCGCAAGTAGCGCTTTTAGTGAATGTTCTTCACCTTCGTCATTAGTCATGTCTGGGAGGAAACGACGTAAATTTACAATTGACGTTACAAAAAAAAGAAGGAAATGCAGAAAAGAAAACTGGATCGATACTAAAAGACAACTATTGCTGAATCTCGGTAAAAAAACACTTATTACGGAATGGTAAAGAACAGAAAGAAAAGGAAATGAGACCGTCATGTGAAAACTGTAAATTTAAGTGTGGCACCAAAGTAAGTGAAGAAAAAGAAAACAGTTGTTTGATTTAGTTTGGGGTTTAGGTAACCATGTTAGACAGTGGGAGTTTATTGGTAAATATACAAAACGTCACACAAAAAAAAAGGAATACGAGTGATAACGAAACAAAACGTAATATGAGCGTTCATTATTTGCTACATGTGGAATGAGACAACAGCTAGAAGGGGGACGAATGAAGTGGCTAGTTGCCTCTACGACTACATAAAGAGAAAAAGCCAAGAGGGAGTAAAGGATATACGTTTATGGTCCGACAACTGTGTAGGACAGAACCGAAACCGTATCGTTTTCGCTATGTATATAAATGTGGCAAACGTTTTTGGTGTTCGCGTTTGTCATAGATTTTTAGAAAAGGGTCATACCCAACAAGAGGGGGATAGCGTGCATGCGTTAATCGAGCGATTCTCTAAAAATAAAATGATTTTTTCGCCTGAAGAGTGGTATACCTATGTACGCTGGTGTAAAAGGAGTCATGCCTATGAAGTTGTGGAGGTAAATCAAGATGATATCTTTTAGATTTTAAGTCTACTCTTAATCAGCACAAATGGGTAAAAAATTAAAGCGCGGATAAGGTAAAATGGAATCAGGTACGCGAAATAGTTGTAGAACACACACAAACCGGTAAAATATTTTATAAATACGATTTGATTGAGGGATCAGCCATGTGTATTGACTGTTCCAAGAGGACAAGTAGACGAGCTTTGCAAGTCGACACACTGCAACTAGGAAAAGTTTATGGTGAAACTTTAGCTATTACTTCAACTAAATACAAGGATTTGATGTTTTTGTGTCAAAAAAAATTAATCCCACCAAGATACCATGCCTTTTATAAAAATATAAAGCACACAAGTTCCATGTTGGAACCAGAAGCTGCTGATGACTCTGAATGTGAAGACTAAGTAACTTTGTTTTTTCGTAACTAATTATCTTTTGCTCCTACTAAGAGTAGTGAAACATTATTGATTACGTTGAGTTTATAGTATGTTTTTTAATTTTATAGCTGATTTGTTTCAATTTGTAATGGTGGTGAATGATTATGTACCTATTGTCGAAATAATAGAGATATCATAAGTCTGAACAATGGTAAATTAGATACCATATTTTTATAAACACATTGATTTAGAACACTAGTGCCATGTTAGAATCAGAAACTACTGATGATTAAGAAGACTGACTTTATTTTTAGTTATAGAATCTTTATTTTTCGAACCTAATTATTTTTTTAATATGAGTAGTAAGAAATTGTTGATTATTATTATTGTAATGTTTATAATATATTTTTATGTTTAAAGCTTTGATTTGTATTAAAGTCCAATGGTTGTATGATTGTGTGGAATAACGGTAATTTCTAAAGGTTTTCACTCATTTTGATTAAATAAAACATTGCAAAATAATACATTTTTACTTAAACATAATATCCCTTTTGTGTTCTTAAAAAAACTAAATAGTTGAGTAAAACTGATAAACGTTCATGTAGTTCACTGGTAGATAACCCATCCACAAAGAAAAATGAAATTGCAAAGTAGATAAAGACATCTACAAAATTTAACCAAAAAAAAGGCTACACAGATTTGTACGTTGCTTAGATGTTATTAAAGTATCTTGAAAAGGTTTCCCATAGATTACTATCTTTATTTTATTTGATATTTTAGATAAAATGGTCAGTTTAATCAACACAACGTATAAACAGATATCTGGCAGATGTCTTCTTATACGTCTATATTTTTCAGGAGTAAAAAAAGACATCTGCATTATTTCAGTAAAAAAACAATACACAGATATAACCTGTTAAATAATCAATAAAGAATGTTATTTTGATTCATCTTTCAAAGTTTCATGTCAATCGCTCAATAACTCTCAAAATGACCGCTATTTTTTACATAATGTGCTCTCCTGTAAAATTGCGATTTCGTAGATGTCTGTCTTTACTTTGCTGCCATCGATATAAAATTAAAATATTTCAAGAATATTATATTTATAATATTCTTGAAATATTTTAATTTTATCCTATAGAAAAACCCTTGTGGTAAACTAAAATTTAAAAAAAATCCTTGTAATATATTGAACATTTTTATCTTTATTATTTAATCAATTTTGTTCTAGCTACATCTAAACAGTGCTTCAAAACTTATAAAACAGTAAAATTTTGCTGATGTTACACATAAAACATCTTGTTTTAAACAAAAAGAAATAATAATATTCTATTAAGAATTTTAATTTAAAAAAAAATAGTTTTGTAGGCTTTCCAATGACATATAAAACTCTCCCTCAGCTAGTCTAATGACAAAGATGTTGGTCAAACAATGAAGCAGGGCTTAATTAAAGCGGCGGCTAGCAGAGTAGTAGAGACAGCCTATGATTGTATTGGAGTGTTATTATTTACACTCACTGTGGTGTAACTTCATCGACGAGGAACCCGACACCTCCCTGAGTGGGGGCCTACCGCCTAAGCTAATTCCCTTTGATTTTTTTTATTGCGAAATCGGACTTCTATTTTAATTTGTGATAAACATCTTCAGTTTGATCGGTAGCGCGTCTCCGTCCCTTCCTGCCCCCTTTCCACCATCTCTTAATGCGATTCAATAACAGAGTAGAATGCTTATTCATACCAATGAATATGCGACTCTATTTCATTTGAAATAGAGTCGCATATTCATTGGTATGAATAAACATTCATACCAATATTTCATTTGAAATAGAGTCGCATATTCATTGTATCAATAATCATTCTACTACGATTAAAATATTTCAAGAATATTATATTTAATTTGAAATAGAGTCGCATATTCATTGGTATGAATAAGCATTCTACTCAGTTATTGAATCACAATAAGAGATGGTGGTAAGGGGGCTGTTAAGATTATTACTATTAATTAGCACAAATTTAACGTGAAGTTAGATTTTCGTAAAAAAAAAACATCCGAACGTAATAAGCTTCAGCTTAGCTTAGCTGGTCGCCTTTATGTTCGTAGAAAAGGTTGCCAGAATTTCGAAAAGGTTCGAATATAACGTTATCCTCTCCCTCTCGTCGGATCTCATTTACAATAAACCCAAGCATTTGATCGACCTCAGTCTTACTTCCATTCAGTAACCACATCCTCGTTACCCTTCAGAGTTCGTCCGTGTTAAACGTGCCGATAGTTAGTTGTTGGTGGTGACCAGCAAACCGGGGATACTTTGAAGTTCCTGCCGGAACGTAAACCGACAACTTGGCTCGAATTAGCAGCGCTGCCAGGAACATATTTGGGTTTCTAAACATTGTGGAGTAATGTCAGCTCCCGCTGAGCAGACGAGTTGGCGACCGTCGCCAGACCCTTTACACTGAACGACAGAGTGGATTGCGCAGACGGGATTGGTTTTAGTTCCAAAGATATTAATGGATCCCTTAGACCCCAACAAACTGCAATAACCTAGTAAGAACAAATTAACTCCCATACAATTCTACACACACATAGGCTGCCACTATGTGCTCTGCAAGTCGGAGCTCTGCTCCATTGTTTGAGCCGTAATGTAATAACAAATTCTTTGTTGGATAATGTTATGATTGGATTTGGGCAGAGAATGCATTGCTGCACCTCAAAATAGTTAGGTACATTATGCAGACAGGGTATAAAGCAACCAAATGACCTTCCGTCACGCGAACATTGCACGTGCTACATATTTTTTGCGGCTATACGCACGCATGCCCCATTATTTGGTCTGAGGCCCCATGCCCTTGTTTAGGAGAATTAAATTCTTACTGAACCTCGAGGCAGCATTGAACTCCCGTTTCAAGTCGGAAACACCAGGATCTCCATTAATACGAGCCGTGGTCCAAGCCTCATATGCAGCTTGCTTGCGAAATTTAGCTTCTCTGCAAGACCGATTAAACCACGGCCGCTTATTAGCACCTGAAGTAGCCACCCGCCGGTTTGGAATAAATAATTCCATCCCAGCCAAAATCGTCTCCGCTACATCAGATGCACAGGTGTCTATATTTTCCGACCCGAAACAAAGCCGCCTCCACGGGTACGATGCGTAAAATTCACGCAGTCCATCCCAGTCTGCTGACTTATAGTGCCACATACGACGCCATCCGGTATACCGGGGTGGGTCAGGGCTTGCACATGGCACTTGGGTCCGGATGAGGCAGTGGTCCGACGAGCCAAGAGGCGCATCCACCGAGACTGTATACCCATCCGGATGTGTGGTCAGCAGAAGGTCCAGTAGAGAGCTAGTATGGTCCTCTATATCTGGTATTCTCGTTGGAGAATGCACCAGCTGTGAGAGACCATAGGCCAGAGCAAAACCATGAACAGACCTCCCCGCGAAGTCAGTGGACCGAGAGCTGAGCCACTCGGCATGGTGGGCATTGAAGTCTCCCAAAATCACTAACTCCGCGGAGGGGTACTTCTCAATGACTTTGTCAGTCGCCAATTGCAGGTGCTCGATCAACCGAGTTGTGTCTGCATCACCGCTATGAGACCTGTAAAGGCACGCGTAGATACGGGTGCGGCCGCCCTGATCCACGCGTACCCACAAGTATAAGTGGTTCATCAACATCTTTGAACCAAATCCAACTTCACCTGCACGCGGTGCGCCCTGCTGACTGACAAACAAAGCTCTGACGAAAAGAGAGGTAGGGAGCGTAATTTGTAAGCTACCTGACTAGGGAATGTACCTCCACCTCACAGAATATTGCAGCCAAATAACAATTTCCTTGAGGGTTGTTGTGTTCCTGCGAGTGAGTGAGGTCACCAGAAAGGAAGGAGGTGCTGCGTTGGCAGCGGGGGTGGCGGCGCGAGAGCGATATTTTATGTTGCGAGCGTTATTATCGCTTCGGTAACCGCTTCACATCAGACGGGCCGTATGCTTGTCTGCCGCCCGACGTAGTATAAAAAAAGACCGAAGTCATCAGACCCCTCGTTTGAAAACTATGTATTTTTTTATTTATTGGTGGCACTAGTCTGCATCTGCCTTCACCTTAAAGCCTCCCTTTATAAAGCCTGGGCCTGGGAGATGGATATAATCGCGTTTGCATTATCTGTCGCCGTTCATCTTGTACGCTATAACTTAAGTGAGATTATTTTTCACTCCTGACAGCAAGTTTTAATGTCTTTTGAAATAAAATTAAGTCCCACTCACCGCTTCCCGACTCGTTAATGAGAGTGGTTTTTACAAAACAATTCTGTCACTTTATGAAGAACTTTTACTTATTTCATCGCTTTGTTGTTTAACTGTTGTGTAATTGACGTACTAATGGCGCGTTTTAACGAGACATCAATTAAATGGTTTTTTTTTAATAGTACGTTGGGTGGTAAACAAGCGTACGATCCGCCTAATGTAAAGTAGTTACCGTAGCTTATAGACCCATCGTTTCGAAACTGGTAAGAAGTAATTACCCTTCTAATTTCGGGCGAAAGAGGCTCTGGCATAAGAGAGGTAGGGCACAACGTACTTGTATACTGTCTGATAGGGGAAGTACCTCCATCTTACAGAATATTGCAGCCAAATAACAATTCCTTGGACGATTTTTGTGGTCTTGCGTGTGAGTGAGGTCACCAGGAAGTAAGAAGTTGCTGCGTTGTTTCGTATATATATTTGTTTTTAAGATATACGAACAACATTGTCGTATGTAAGTTCAATTTTAGCATACGATCAACTCATGTATAAGAATAGAGAGTGCCTTCGGATAAGACTCTCGGAGGGGACATCGGACCTTTGTTTCAAGGACCGTCCTGTGTATACTACTCAAGTTTGCTAGATGCGTTTCAGGGTTTATAATTAAATAAAAGCAAATTGAAAGTTACATATTAATTGTTACATACTTAGTAACTAAGTGTCCGTCATCGTCTATAACGCGGAAACTTCGACACAAGACGCGCACTGAATTTAAATTGGCCATAAAAGAACGAGTGTGATCACACTTACGTGACTCAGAAATGTATGTATCGTCCGTTGATCGCTCCAACGTGGCCTGGAGGGGCAGGGGATGAGGAACCCTCGGAATCGCCGCAGCGCACCACGCAAAACCGCACGCGACGCAACTGGTCCCCCGACGCCAATTGTCCTACGGGCTGCTAAGGTCTTCCAGAGAAGATACCAACGCATTCGCGCCGGTCTGGATCGGAACAGAAATAAGTCCACATCCGACTAGAAAGCCACGAAAACGTCACCCTTCCTTATTAACACTCGCAACATAAAATAACGCTCGCTCGCCGCCACCCCCGCTGCCAATGCAGCATCTCCTTCCCTTCTGGTAACCTCACTCACTCGCAGGAACACAACGACCCTCAAGGGAATTGTTATTTGGCTGCGGTATTCTGTGAGGTGGAGGTACATTCCCCAGTTGGGTAGCTTACAATTACGCTCCCTACCTCTCTTAACCTCTCTGACTGACGAACTACCACCACCTCACAGAATACCGCAGTCAAATAACAATTTCCTTGAGGGTTGTTGTGTTCTTGCGAGTGAGTGAGGTCACAAGAGAGGATGGAGTTGCTGCGTTGGCAGCGGGGATGGCAGCGCGCGAGCGATATTTAATGTTGCGAGCGTTAATATGGTTACGGTAACCGCTTGACATCAGGTGGGCGTAGTGAAGAAAAAAAAAACGTGTGACACTCGGGGACTGCCGCGGTAAAGCTATTGCATAGCATTTTTTATCAACTAATGCTCGTTTGCTCGTTCATCCATCCATCCATCCATCCATATCCTTTCATCTATCCATCCATCCATCCATCCATTCATCCATCCATCCATCAATCCATCCATCCATCCATCCATCCATTCATCCATCCATCCATCCACCCATCCACCCATCCATCCATCCACCCATCCACCCATCCATCCACCCATCCATTCATCCATCCATCCATCAATCCATCCATCCACCCATCCATCCACCCATCCATCCATCAATCCATCCATCCATCCATCCATCCATCCATTCATCCATCCATCCATCCATCCATCCATCCATCCATCCATCCATCTATCCATCCATCCATCCATCCATCCATCCATCCATCCATCCATCCATCAATTTATACATCCATCCATCCAAATTGTTTTTTTTTACTTTCCATGTGTTGAGACATCCATCCACTGCACAAATAACTCTCACCTTTTACATACCCGCATATTATTTTAAACTGAATGGAGAATAAAATACAAGCGACGTGAATTCGTACGTTGTGGCATTCCTTGCGAACGGTTCCAAATCGGTTCCATAGGGGAGGTGAGGTCGACTAGTGAGAGCGGCAGAGAGTGTCCATACTGTACGTTAGTACTATTACTTATACTGTGGTTAGATTGAACTTGAGACGTGAAGGTTAGACAGAGGTCGAGATTGGAACAAAAGAAAAAGTGTGGCTGATTTGGAGATGAAAAACTTGTGATCAAGGAACATCCCGGCTCTGTCCAGGAGACAAGACCTGTATTTGGACTGACGAAGTTTTTTTCGTGGCTTTCTAGTCGGATGTGGACTTATTTCTGTTCCGATCCAGACCGGCGCGAATGCGTTGGTATCTTCTCTGGAAGACCTTAGCAGCCCGTAGGACAATTGGCGTCGGGGGACCAGTTGCGTCGCGTGCGGTTTTCGCGCTGCGGCGATTCCGAGGGTTCCTCATCCCCTGCCCCTCCAGGCCACGTTGGAGCGATCAACGGACGATACATACA
Source organism: Hypsopygia costalis (assembly GCA_937001555.2). Taxonomy (NCBI): domain Eukaryota; kingdom Metazoa; phylum Arthropoda; class Insecta; order Lepidoptera; family Pyralidae; genus Hypsopygia; species Hypsopygia costalis. The sequence continues at coordinate 19,155,795 of OW443338.2, read as the reverse complement.
TTTCTGAGTCACGTAAGTGTGATCACACTCGTTCTTTTATGGCCAATTTAAATTCAGTGCGCGTCTTGTGTCGAAGTTTCCGCGTTGTAGACGATGACGGACACTTAGTTACTAAGTATGTAACAATTAATATGTAACTTTCAATTTGCTTTTATTTAATTATAAACCCTGAAACGCATCTAGCAAACTTGAGTAGTATACACAGGACGGTCCTTGAAACAAAGGTCCGATGTCCCCTCAGAGAGTCTTATCCGAAGGCACTCTCTATTCTTATACATGAGTTGATCGTATGCTAAAATTGAACTTACATACGACAATGTTGTTCGTATATCTTAAAAACAAATATATATACGAAACAACGCAGCAACTTCTTACTTCCTGGTGACCTCACTCACACGCAAGACCACAAAAATCGTCCAAGGAATTGTTATTTGGCTGCAATATTCTGTAAGATGGAGGTACTTCCCCTATCAGACAGTATACAAGTACGTTGTGCCCTACCTCTCTTATGCCAGAGCCTCTTTCGCCCGAAATTAGAAGGGTAATTACTTCTTACCAGTTTCGAAACGATGGGTCTATAAGCTACGGTAACTACTTTACATTAGGCGGATCGTACGCTTGTTTACCACCCAACGTACTATTAAAAAAAAACCATTTAATTGATGTCTCGTTAAAACGCGCCATTAGTACGTCAATTACACAACAGTTAAACAACAAAGCGATGAAATAAGTAAAAGTTCTTCATAAAGTGACAGAATTGTTTTGTAAAAACCACTCTCATTAACGAGTCGGGAAGCGGTGAGTGGGACTTAATTTTATTTCAAAAGACATTAAAACTTGCTGTCAGGAGTGAAAAATAATCTCACTTAAGTTATAGCGTACAAGATGAACGGCGACAGATAATGCAAACGCGATTATATCCATCTCCCAGGCCCAGGCTTTATAAAGGGAGGCTTTAAGGTGAAGGCAGATGCAGACTAGTGCCACCAATAAATAAAAAAATACATAGTTTTCAAACGAGGGGTCTGATGACTTCGGTCTTTTTTTATACTACGTCGGGCGGCAGACAAGCATACGGCCCGTCTGATGTGAAGCGGTTACCGAAGCGATAATAACGCTCGCAACATAAAATATCGCTCTCGCGCCGCCACCCCCGCTGCCAACGCAGCACCTCCTTCCTTTCTGGTGACCTCACTCACTCGCAGGAACACAACAACCCTCAAGGAAATTGTTATTTGGCTGCAATATTCTGTGAGGTGGAGGTACATTCCCTAGTCAGGTAGCTTACAAATTACGCTCCCTACCTCTCTTTTCGTCAGAGCTTTGTTTGTCAGTCAGCAGGGCGCACCGCGTGCAGGTGAAGTTGGATTTGGTTCAAAGATGTTGATGAACCACTTATACTTGTGGGTACGCGTGGATCAGGGCGGCCGCACCCGTATCTACGCGTGCCTTTACAGGTCTCATAGCGGTGATGCAGACACAACTCGGTTGATCGAGCACCTGCAATTGGCGACTGACAAAGTCATTGAGAAGTACCCCTCCGCGGAGTTAGTGATTTTGGGAGACTTCAATGCCCACCATGCCGAGTGGCTCAGCTCTCGGTCCACTGACTTCGCGGGGAGGTCTGTTCATGGTTTTGCTCTGGCCTATGGTCTCTCACAGCTGGTGCATTCTCCAACGAGAATACCAGATATAGAGGACCATACTAGCTCTCTACTGGACCTTCTGCTGACCACACATCCGGATGGGTATACAGTCTCGGTGGATGCGCCTCTTGGCTCGTCGGACCACTGCCTCATCCGGACCCAAGTGCCATGTGCAAGCCCTGACCCACCCCGGTATACCGGATGGCGTCGTATGTGGCACTATAAGTCAGCAGACTGGGATGGACTGCGTGAATTTTACGCATCGTACCCGTGGAGGCGGCTTTGTTTCGGGTCGGAAAATATAGACACCTGTGCATCTGATGTAGCGGAGACGATTTTGGCTGGGATGGAATTATTTATTCCAAACCAGCGGGTGGCTACTTCAGGTGCTAATAAGCGGCCGTGGTTTAATCGGTCTTGCAGAGAAGCTAAATTTCGCAAGCAAGCTGCATATGAGGCTTGGACCACGGCTCGTATTAATGGAGATCCTGGTGTTTCCGACTTGAAACGGGAGTTCAATGCTGCCTCGAGGTTCAGTAAGAGAGTAATTGCCAGGGCAAAGTTTGAGTTCATCGGCAGGATTGGTGAGCGCCTAGCTAAGCACCCATCTGGGAGCCGTGCTTTTTGGTCGCTTGCTAAGGCTGCCGAGGGCAACTTTTGTCAGTCGTCCTTTCCACCACTCCGAAAACCGGATGGTAGTCTGGCCCACAGTGCAAAGGAGAAAGCCGATCTATTGGGGAATCTCTTTGCCTCAAACTCGACTTTGAACGACGGGGACGCCGCACCGCCTTCCATCCCGCGGTGTGGTAATTCCATGCCGGAAATCTCATTTACTCAACGAGATGTTCGGCGGGCATTGCTATCCCTTGACGTTCATAAGTCGAGTGGGCCAGATGGCATTCCGGCAGTGGTGTTAAAGCTGTGTGCACCTGAGTTGTGTCCTGTTCTTACGCGCCTTTTCGCGCTCTCTTATTCCACCGGGCAGGTACCGTCGTCGTGGAAGACTGCGAACGTGCACCCTGTGCCCAAAAAGGGTGACAGATCAGACCCATCGAATTACAGGCCTATCGCTGTTACCTCGCTTCTCTCCAAGGTAATGGAGCGCGTCCTTAACAACAGGCTCCTGAAATACCTAGAAGAGCACGACTTAATCAGCGACCATCAATACGGCTTTCGCCATGGTCGCTCGACTGGTGATCTTCTAGTGTATCTTACACATCGCTGGGCTTCAGCCGTGGAGAGTCAAGGTGAGGCATTAGCTGTCAGTCTTGATATGGCGAAGGCGTTCGATCGGGTCTCGCACCGTGGTCTTCTTTCGAAGTTGCCTGCATACGGTTTACCAGAGGGTTTATGCGAATGGGTCGCTAGCTTCTTGTCCTGCAGAAGCATTAGAGCCGTTGTGGATGGCAGTTGCTCCGATAGCATGGACATTAATGCTGGCGTCCCGCAAGGCTCGGTATTGTCCCCGACGCTGTTTTTGCTGCATATCAATGATATGTTGTCCATTGACAGCATTCATTGCTATGCTGACGACAGCACCGGGGATGCTTATTATACGGGCCGCGCTAATATTCCCCGCTCTCTGGTGGAGGAGAGCCGCGAACAGCTTGTGTCGAAGATCGAGAGCACACTGAATAGTGTGTCCGATTGGGGGCGAACGAACCTGGTTCATTTCAATCCCACTAAGACACAAGTCTGCGCGTTCACCGCTAAGAAAACCCCTTTTGCTGTGGCTCCTCAATTCCTAAACACACCCCTTACCATCGCCAAAAACATTGGGATTCTTGGAGTTGAAATCTCCAGCGATGTCCAGTTTCGTTGTCACCTGGAGGGGAAGGTCAAGCTGGCGTCGAAGAAACTAGGTGTGCTCAACAGGGCGAAGCAGTACTTCAATCCGCGGCAGAGACTTATGCTTTACAAAGCTCAAGTACGGCCGCATATGGAGTACTGTTGCCATCTATGGGCGGGAGCGCCTAGATACCAGCTTGCACCTTGTGACTCGATTCAAATGCGCGCTGTGAGGATTGTCGATGATCCCAAACTAACAGACGGTTTAGAACCGTTAAGTCTGAGAAGAGATTTTGCGTCCCTTTGTGTGTTCTACCGTCTGTACAATGGGGTGTGTTCAGAGGAGTTGTTTGATATGATGCCAACGGCCTCCTTCTACAGTCGCACCGCTCGCCATCGACAGGGAATTCATCCTCACACATTGGAGCCTAAGTGGTCACGTACTGTGCGGTTCCAGAGAAGTTTTCTCCCGCGTACTGTCAAGCTGTGGAATGAACTGCCTGTCGAGGTTTTCTCAGGGGACTACAGCATGGGGTTCTTCAAAAAGGGCGTGAAGAGGTTTTTACAGGGTCGGCAACGCGCGTGTGATGCCTCTGGTGTTACGGGCGTTCATAGGCTACGGTAACTGCTTTCCATCAGGCGGGCCGTATGCTTGTTTGCCACACTGGTGGTATAAAAAAAAAAAAAAAAAAACCCCATACATCGATGCGTGTGTACCGGTGTCAGTCTAATCAAAACGCAAGTTAAGCAACTTCTTAGTTCAACTTCAAGTTATATCGTTAAATACTACTTACTTTTTAAGTAAGTAAGTAATATATAACTTAATTTTATTAATTAATTATTGACAAAATAATATTCTTAGTTTGGTTAATTTTCGGTCATATTTCGATAAATTAACACTTTGAAGTTTCATATTGCGATATACTAGAATACAAAATTTGACATATGTGGGATCCGAATAAAATTTTTGACTATATTTTAATTACGTGAATTGCCCCACTGGTTGTTTCATTACAGGTTGTGCAGTGTAACGCTGATTTCTCCTTCCTCCATAATGTAAAGTTCACACTAATGTTCCCAGTGAGGGAGAACCTTTAAATGTAACATAGGAAAAGAGTTACGCAATAATTTTAACAAAAAAACCGATTCCAAACATTACTCTACATTTATGTATGTAGATACAGGCTAACGATGATGATGATGAAAAAAATATGGGACCAATCTGGAAGTATACTCTTTAAAATAAAAAAAAATGTTTCAAATCGGTTTATAAATCACGGAGTAATTAAGTAAACAAATAACAGTAACGTAAAATACATAAAACTAGAACGATCTGCGATCTTAAAATTTTAATAACTTATGTCCGACGTGTTTTATGTTCGGTTAAAGTTTGGTGGGAAAGTCCATTTTAAAGGTATGAAATTATAAAAAATAAATATTACCATTGTAGAAACAATAAAAAATACTATAACTTTTGTTACGGCACTGGCTACATAAACGCAATATTTAACATAGCTGTCGTACAAATTTCTGATTTAATGCATATAAAATAGGATTTATTCCATTCTAATACCAACAACTAATACCACACGTATTTGTTGCAACTCATATTTATTTTCTATTCCTAACGGATACCATTGTTCAATCTAATACCAAAACAAATTCAATGATATAAGGTACAGTCAGTAAAAATAATTTGTATGTTATTTTAAGACCTTTAATTGAAAACAAAAACCAGTCATAACCAAAAAAATATAATTAACAAAAGATAGATACAAAAAAATAAAAAAAGATATTAGACAATCAGCTTAGAAAATCAGCTCTCAATTTATATTAAAAATTAGCTGACTTAGTTATTACTAGATATGTACGTAATTATTTACGTCTACTTATGTAACTATGTAAGGCAAATTTTTCACGAAAAACAAATCACCTTAAATAAAAAAAAAACCGGACAAGTGGAGTCGGACTCGCCCACCCCATACGTAGGATCATTATAGTTCAGGAATCTGACCCCCTATTTTTTAAGATTTAATTACGAATGTATAGTTTTGAGATTTATTCTTGTATTTGTACTCTATAACGATGTTACTTCCCAAATTTCATAGTTCTAAGTCAACGGAAAGTACCCTATGAGTTTTTATTCCATTGAGAATGTTTTAGAAATATGCGTTTTTTGCTGAATAAACGGCCGTATCTTTTTTTACGTAAACTTTTAACAGTTTGATTTTTTTACAACTTCATGGGACCGTAGACCTGAGTATACAGTTCAAATTTCAGCTTGATACCTCCACGCATTCTCGACTTAGAGGATCTTGACGACAGACAGACAGACGAACAACAAAGTGATCTTATCAGGGTTCCGTTTTTCCTTTTGAGGTACGGAACCCTAAAAAATTGTAAAATATTACAGAAAATCAACTTTTTGTGTAATCAAGTCAGTCACTTATTACCTACATAGGAATGAATCAGCATTTTTCTACAATAGACAGACAATAAAATATTTTAGACCTCGCAGTCATACTTAAATATTTGATTAGGTTTTACTGAACCGACTGTACCAAATTCAAGTTGTTGGTATTCGTTTGCACATAAAATTTAATTATTTAAAGAGTGGTATCCATTTGGAATAGAAAATAAATATGAGTTCAAACAAATACCAGTGGTATTAGTTTTTGGTATTAGAACGGAATAAATCTAAAATGATAATAGCACGGTGTGACGTCATAACGTGGTGGCCTTTTGTATGGAGCGTTTTCAGGATAGTCCAAAATAATGATCTTCAAGTTATCATATCTCGAGAAGTTTTTATGCAATCGAAGTAATTATTTCACCTATATTTATTTTATTGTGACGTCTTTAAATATCAAATCGAAAAAAAAAAATGGGATACAAGCTTATTATGCCTAGATTTAAATTTTGAAGGTTGTCTACTGTATGTGTACAAATAAGCCCTTGGTCCGTGTGGTTAACACTTAAATCTATTGCATTTTCAACCACACAAGCCTCTCTTTTGCTGAAAACCACACATTTTCAGCAAACGAGAGGTAGGGCGACGACCTAATTAGAACCTAGTCGACTGGAGAAGTATCTCCTCACGAAAGACCGCAGGCACATAACGATTCTGTTGAAAGTTGTTGTGTTCCTGCGAATGAGTGAGGTGACCAGGAAGAAATGAGTATTTGCAATATATCATGTTACGATTTGCGAGAGTTTATTTGGCTGCGATAATTGCTTCACATCAAGCGGGCCGTATGCTTGTCTGTCAACCGACGTAGTAATAAAACCTGCTATTATTGCATTTGCTATATTTTTTGTTTAGTGGTAGCTCCTGTCTCCCCCTTAATTAAATAAATATTATCAATCTGATATTTAAGCATATAGTCGAGTATTGAATCAGCCTCAAAGTTTGTATTATTTGTGTATGTTTATAGAGGTATGAATAAATAAATTTATTTACTGTAGGTAGGTATCAGTCGCTATATTGAACTATTGTTATATCATGACTCTTCTCATTTCAAATCGAATTTGTAATGTCTTCTCTCGCCGAAATTTCATTGGTAGAGGATGCTTTTAGCATTAAGTCGCCTTCCCGTAACTTTATATTGCGATCTATAAGTGCTAAAATAAAAATATATGAAACTTGCTTCGAATTTCGAGCCTAGCTACTCAAATATGGAACTATGTTATCACTTTGTATTAAAATATTTTTGTGGATATTCAGCCCTTATTTAAGAAATTAACCAGTTTAGAATGTTGTTGGTTGTGCATTTATATAGATTATTATATTAAGCACTTAGATGTAAGTTTTTAATGTACAACTGTTTGTTTTCCACAATAAAGAAAATAAAAAATAAAATACTTAATATCTCAACCGATTAATTAATTTAGCTAAAGTAAACAAAGTCACTGAAAATTTCCCACGCACGTGAATTATTTTATTCATTGTGTTTCTATAAGGTCTATCATCATCATCAGTATTTATCTACCCACTGGTGGATATAAGCTTTCCCTAATGCTTTCCACCAAATCATCACCATGGTCAAAGATCAGCAACATCAAGGGGTCGCTGATCCGTCGTTTTTTTTTTTTATCATAACAAGTATGTATTACTTATCAAGGGCTATTAAGTGCTCTAAGCATGGATTCTAGAGATTCTACTCTAACGAAGTTCGGCCGCCTTGTTATACGATCGTTACGCAGCCCTAACATAAACATAAATTAATACAATAAAATTACAAAAAATATAGTTATGTAGACTGACTTGCGTTTTTCAGTGCGTATTTAACCAAACTTGCTAATAGCAGGAGGCATAATATATCTCAGATTATAAAATTTATGATGTAAAATTTATATGCTTATATGTATTCACACGTTATATTGTAAGAGAAAGGAATTACTTAATTAGAAATGTTCTCGGAGCCTACGCAAACTGGCTTGCTTGTTCACGTTACCCGGAGAAACTTATCGTCGAAGCGTGCCCTTTATCCTTTCCATTTGGAAAATATTTATTCAACATCCATTTCTTAAGCCCCCGTGCCCGGCGCCCGGCACCCGGCACCCGGCACCCGGCACCCAGGTGCGAGATCGTCCTAACTCAAACAAAGACCATCATATAAATAAGGCACTTGATCTCATTAGACTTATTACTTTACTAGCTTACGCTCGCGACTCTGTACGCGTGTGTGTTTTTTATATGCCACTTCGTTGGCAAACAAGCATACGACCTGCCTGATGGTAAGCGATCATCGCAGCTTATGGACATTTGCGACAATAGAGGTATTACTCACGCATTGTCGTTGAAGAATCCCATACTGTAGACTCCCGGGGAAGACCTTGGTAGGGAGTTCATTCCACAACTGACTGTGTTTGTTGACTGAGCTTAGTTGTGAAATGAACTGCCCCCTTACCACCAACTCTTGTTGCTATTCAATAACTGAATAGATTGCTTATTCATACCAATGAATAAGCGACTCTATTTCAAATTGTATAGAGTCGCTTATTCATTGGTATGAATAACCATTCTATTCAGTTATTGAATCACAATAACAGTTGGTGGTAAGGGGGCAGAACTGTGAGCTCGAGGTAGAACACTTTTCTGGAAGTAGGTACGTGACCATTTCGGCTCCAATGCGCGACTATAGAAAGAGACCGTGGGTTTTATATCGATATAATTACGCTGGTAATAAAAAAAAACCGAATAAACCTGGTATAAAAGTCCGAAATTACCAACTTACGTTGCCTTAAAGTTCTAAAATGGTTATTGTTAAGAAATAATATTAACTGGAAACACAAATATCACTGTAAGAACGACATTATATGAGTCACAATCGATATATTTACGCTGGTAATTAAAAAAAAAACCGAATAAACCTGGTATAAAAATCCGAAATTACGAACTTACGTCCTTAAAGTTCTAAAATCGTGATTGCTAAAAAATAATAATAACTTGAAACACAAATATCACTGTTAGTACGACATTATATGGGTCACATGGGTCAGTGGTCTGATATAAAATCTTTCGCCCGAATTCACAATACAAATGGGCATATAACGACTTCTTCATTTACTACATTACGCATTACTTTTGGTTATGATTTGCAGGAACAAAAGGCTTTTTGTCTAGCTTTATACAATTATTCTTTATCTAACTATATATATATAAAGAAAGTCTTGTTAGTTACACCATTTATAACTCAAGAACGGCAGGTCCGTTTTTTATTATTTTTGTGTTTTGGGATTTGTCTTCGTCCGAAATAGGATAATAAGTATTAAAAACTTTGGCAAATTGACGAAAAAATAAAATAAAAGATAACAATTTTTCCCATACAAATAGTGTCAGTTGAAAAAGTATTGAGATATTTATTGGTTGTCAAATATTTTTATGCGTGCGTTCAGAAATTTATATCAACCTCCTTAAATATAGAACAAATGATAAATGCAGAAATGGCTTAACTAAAAAAATGTCCAATCGCTTGGTCTGACTTTTACGTCGCGAAAGTTGTCTGTGATTTGTTTTTAAAATTGTTTTGTGGATTGAGATATTTATTTGGTTGTCAATTTGTATTTTTATATATATTTTTTGTGTCTTTGGTCTTACTAAAGTACTGAACTTAATATTTTTTACCTACTACTGCGATACGGGTCTCCCCTCAACCGAAGGTGTTTAGAGTATACTATATCACGCTACTCATCTGCGGGTTGGGGAAAGCCTGTATTTTCAAGCCGCCATAAGGCCATTGACTTGGTTTAACGACTGTCATCTAATGACAACAGGCGAGACCGATGGCTTAACGTACCTTCTGAAGCACGGAGGAGCTTGAGATAAATAAACCCATCCATAGACAGGCTGCGGTCGACGTTGCTTAACTTGCGTGTTCGATTAGACTTACACGCGAAACGTGGCCATCGAGCTCCTTAATTTATATTATTGACTGTTATTCATTTTGATTGGACCATAACAAAACGCTGAGACGCTCTAATTTCGGCGGCCTCTCAAGGAAGCTCGGTTCGTCAGAGAATTGGAAAGGACGAAGAATTTTGCTCGTTTTAATTAAGTCACGAACGTCGTGCAGTGCTTATTGGCGGTCTTCTGAGCGCAGGTAATCACGATCAGCAAAGCATTAATTCAAAACTCTCAGGCAGCACTCGCGCAGCTGCGGACCACCTCCACTTGGGCACGTTCCGAATCGGGTTATTAGACGTTTCGGGTGTTGGATTGGTTGGATAGACTTTTGGCTTTGAGTCATGCTTATTCTATGTAACACATTAAGAATATATACATTTGTATAGGTACTCTAAGATGCATCTAGTAATATGTAAATTCCATAAAAGGGTATTCCATAAATATGCATCTATAGCCGATACTATAATATCAGTCACACCGATGTTGCCCCACGCTGATTTCCAGGTATTTGCCAGGAAATCGGCGGCCTTTCTAGTGAGTAGCGAGCCACAAATAACGAGCAAACGGGCCTCTACGCGTTTGATTTTTTATATCCCGTGAATTTAAGAGATATAATAATGTTTATTTCATAACAACAAGCACTTGAGGTTTCATAAGCAAAGATAGCAACTCAATGAACTACAATGTAAGAATTAATTAATGGCATCTGAACTAGTATTTTGAAAATACTGTATCTCAGATGACACTAACCCTCCCAGATTTTAGACAAATTTTTAGATAGTGGGTGAATTTTTAAGATCTTATTTATTTAGTTGTACCTACAGGAAGCTACCATAGTAGGCATAAAAGTTTTTGATGGACCTGTTTCTGATTTTTAGTGATTGACAGACTGAGCAGCACGCGAGCTTTTGGTGTTGGTCGGTAGATGTATATTACGTTATTTTTGTCAATGATTTTTGAAAATTTGATATCAGGATACGTTCGTACTAAGTCGCGGGCACAAGCTAGTCCTAATTGTGTAATAATGATTGAGTGATTTGATACGGAAAGGGGTGAACCGTATTCGAATGTAGGGAAAACAATATACCCGGCTTTTTGCCGCCTGATGATGTTGATAATGCTGATGATGTTAATATGAAATTTATCTATATACTAGAAAAACAGAACTCCCCCTTTTTCGTCAGTTGGGTAAAAATATTGTAACTACGCAAAATATTGAAACTCGGCAAAATATAGTTCACAATTACCTCTCATAAAGAGGGTAAATCTATGAAATCAATTCAAGCGAATTAGATTACCACCCTTTAACATGACTTTTTATATACAGAAAGATCACAGGCGAACATCACAGTAGTAAAAATTACCTACGCATGATACATGTAGGACGCAAAGGAAGGAAAAGAACGATAACACACAGAAAGGCTCTACAACTTTTCAATAATTATTCCATTACATCTATATACTTCATTGCTTTAGTGTTTTTGATTAGTGCTAACGTAGTGACAGTAAATGACCCGAGATAGTGACTGCGCAATTGCCTTGCTTTCTTCTTGCCACAATGGAAGTAGAACGCATCTATAACTAAAAATATCTTATCCGTTTAACATGTAAAATAACAATGTGCTATACCTAGCGCAACTTTATTATTTATAGATATTGTTATCTATAGATAAACACTTAAGTCTTTGCGTGGGTTTTATACATAAGTATCTAATATCTACACCCCAGCTGTAAAGATTAATACGGCTTTGAATAAATGATTGCATACATTCCCAACGCAAAGTTAATAAGTGTATTTCGGTCTTTGTTTAATAATATAAGTGTACATGTAGGATGTTAACTTGTCGACAGAACTTTGTAGTTTAAATGCTTCATACTTTAATAAATTATTATTATATTTTCAGTTCTACAAAAAGATAATGATAACTTTAAAGGACGTAGCTTTATAATTTAAACTTTACTATTTGATTTAAATTTATATCGAAAACGCAAACATCTACGAAAAACTTAATATTATCACAGTTTAAGTAATAGTACTATTATACAACTTATTGAAAATAGGATGCACAGAAAAGTAAATAATGTAATAGGGACGTGATGTGCATGCTATGTAATTATTTATTAATAGGGAGCATGCGGATGACGATTTGATAGACATGGGTAACACTGCGCTACGCGGCGCAATTGCACTGACTCAATTCCACTGAGTTGAAACACCTTTTCGAAATGTGTAGGCGCACAGCGCAACTTAAGAGCTAGTGTCAATACTTACCCCCGGTATCTCCCGCTCTCATTCATTATCTCTCTCATTCGCTGAGTCAACGAGCCTACACCGCTCGCGTGGTGCCCAGCTGTGAGCTGTTTAAGTTAAGAGCTCAATGCGGCGCACACAGGTAAGCCGCGTGCGCCGCCACCGTGGCGTCGTCGTCAACGCCTTACGCGGCAAGCAGAGCGTGCGCCGCTACGCATCTCACTTGGCGACGGGAAGCGCATTTGAATTAACTCAGTGAGCCGGCGCAGTAAACTACGCTAGCGCTACAGAGGCACGAAATTTTACTGATTTACCCATATCTAAGATTAGGAGTGTAAGTGCCTCACTACCATTTTTAGAGCTAAAGCCAACCTCGCCTGCACATGGTACAAGTACCTCCATGGCAATGGGGATGCCAGCGTGCGAGCAATCAAATAAAATCAAAAGCAAATAAAATCATTGTCTGTATGGCTACGGTAAGCGCTTTACATCCGGCGGGCATGTTACCTATTATAACAAATTCCCCAACTTGTAGAGTGGCATCAGCGAGCGCTCTTTGCATACAGTTTGGTAATATTTGGATTTCTAATTAATGAAAGTAAATTAAACATACAATTATATCCATACTAATGTTATAAATCTGAATGTGAAGTCGTTTGTTACAATGTACTCGTACAAATGGCCTTTCACGCCGAAACCCGAGAAATCATGACACTTTGTACACATATTCTCAATGGTATCAAAAAGGACTGCGTTGGCAGCGGGGGTATTTTATGTTGCCGGCGTTAGCCGGTTAGCCGGTCGAGTAGTTTACGAAATATATTTTTTTATAGAAAGAGGTTGAGGTTTTGGTTCACTGTGAACAACTTTTTTATTGACGAGCTTGGTGGTTGAATGGTTAGCAATGGCCATTTTGACTCCGAGGTCGCGGGTTCAATTCCCGCATAAGACACACATTTGTGTGCATGAACATGTCTGTTTGTCTTGGTCTGGGTGTTTTCTATTTATTGTAAGTATGTATTTACAAAAAAAAATGTACATATTTAAGTATATTTATCAGTTGTCTTGTACCCATAACACAAGCTTTACGCTTAATTTGAGACTAGAGGGCGCTGTGTAAATTGTCCAGAAATATTTTAAAAAAAATTAAATCATTATCAAGGGTATAAATAAGCATACGGCCCGCTTGATGGAAAGCAATTACTGTAGCCTATGAACACTAGAGACATCACATGCTCGCTACTGATGCCGACCCTGTAAAAACCTCTTCATACCCTTTAAAAATTCTATGAGTTCATTCATGTTAAAAGACAGCGGGTACAGATAGCTCCCACAGGTGGAAGACGTTGTTTTACTTACTCGTCGTCATCAACCCTTATTCATCCCACTGCTGGGATACGGGCCTCCCCTCTATCGAAGGGATGTAGAACATACTCAACAATGCTGCTCAAATGCGGGTTGGCGGATGCCAGTGTTTTCAAGACGCCTAAAGACCACTGACTTGGCTACAGCCGGAACCGACGGCTTACCGTACCCTCCCAAGCACGGAGGAGATCGACATAAATAAACCCATCCAGGGACAGGCTACGGTTTATGTTGGTTAACTTCCGTGTTCGTGTGACACGAGCAACGACGCCATAGAACTCCTCATGAGCCTACTTACTCATACAAATCCCAAATTAGTGACTTTTAAACTTTCACGTTGCATGATTAAAATTATAATAGGTAACCACAGGAACAGGAATTAACGCGATCATGCATGTAAGGTAGTTTTACATACCTTTATTATTGCCTGAACTTTCGAACAGGTTGCACCCAACGTTGTCACAGATTGACGAAATCAGTCAGCCTGTGACCACGGTCGGTGCAATGTTTATTAGGTATAATTATACCTAAATTTAAAATCCCAAATTGTTATAATTTTGGAAACTGTGAAAGGCATAAATTTTTGATTATCATTATGGTTTGTCATGATCCAACAAAGTTAAAGCAATTATTTTTAAGGAGGTTCGGCGCCGTTTCGGTACCAGTTGTAATAATGCAAAGGTAGAAGTCGTTCAATTAATGGCCACCATGTTCGACACCATCTCGCTCGTGACCCAATTAAATCCAGTCCAATTCTTATCCGCTGCGAATGGAATGAATTGGAACCGAAATCTATTCATAAATATTGAATCACGATCTTAAGGAAGATTGAAAACATAGTACTTAACAAAAGTACAGCCTTTAGATTATTTCTCTTGATGAATTTTCATTCTGTTTGATCATGAACAAATTTTGGTGGTTGAGCAATTGCTTATATTTTTAAAGCGAACAATTTCCTTTCAAATATAAATAATTATAATATATACAATGGTTGCTTGGAAACGAAACTAATTAGTAGGGTGGGGGTTTGTGAAAACCATAATTATAATTTTATAAGGAAATGTTATGTACAAAGGCAGGCTTATCTCTTTTTTGGCGTGTAAGTGGTTCCTCAACATCTATGAACCAAAGCCAACTTCACCTGCACGCGGTGCACCCTGCTGACTGACAAACGAAGCTCTGGCGAAAAGAGAGGTAGGGAGCGTAATTGTAAGCTACCCGACTGGGGAATGTACCTCCACCTCACAGAATACCGCAGCCAAATAACAATTCCCTTGAGGGTTGTTGTGTTCCTGCGAGTGAGTGAGGTCACCAGAAATGAAGGAGATGCTGCGTTGGCAGCGGCGGTGGCGGCGCGCGAGCGATATTTTATGTTGCGACCGTTAATATGGCTACGGTAACCGCTTCACATCAGGCGGGCCGTATGCTTGTCAGCCACCCGACGTAGTATAAAAAAAAAATGTGTTTGGTAGGAACATATAAGAATCGTGAGCTGGAAAACGTGTACAGGCATAAATGATGCATGAAAAAAAAAATTGCGAGAAAGTTCAACTTCACAATTCATAGGTCACAAAATATTTATCGCAATACAGATAGCATATTATAATATGCAAATATATTTTAATATTATTATTGAAGTTGAAAGGCTCAAAGAAATAACACCCAATCATAAATCGCTAGATATACACATAAGACAAGTTACAACGGTATAATAAAGCACTTGTACTATTCCACATAATTTTATTTATTTTAACCGACCGGTTTCGCCACTAAGGCATTATTTAGGTAAACAGATGGTGTTTGTGTTTCTATAATAAAATTACGTGGAACTGTACAAGTGCTTTATTATAACATTATGATAATAATGTTCCACCAAGTGCCAACAATCAACAGTATCAACTTTATAAGACAAGTCGTTCACGTAATGTAACGTAACGTTTAACATACGTTGAATATGCTGAGATATTTAAATAATAATATTGTTTTTGTTCGAATGAAGATATTGATTTTTACGGTGAAAAGTTTTGGGGAAAGACATCCATCCAGCAGTGTGTCGATACAGGCTGATGATTATGACAACACGACAGGGGGTGTAATGTATGAACATGTAATATGTTGGTGGAACGGTTGAAATACTTTTGTCAAGTATGAAAAGATCCAAGCTGACTCCTACAAATTTCTTCTGATTAAATTCGTTGCGAGTCCCAACCCAAGGCAGCCGTAGTTTTACTACCGGCACTGCTATGAACTTCACTGTTCATTGTCTTTTTGATCACTGCTGTTAATGCTGGCTCAATAGGTGACACACTAGTTGTAATGTGCGGTCGGTCTGTACGGATAAAAAAAAAGTTGATTTAAAAAAAACCGACTTCAATTGGCGAGCGCAGCTTATTGGTGGAATACCCCGGGCGGGAGACGCTGCTGCTCCGGGAGAAAAGTTATTGCGTCACACAAGATTCCTTAGTCGCCTTGACATCCAGCGCAGAGCACTGGAGTGGTGCAATTTTATGCAACCACAAAGCAAACTTAAGGGTTTCCCTCGATTTTTCTGGGATCCCATCAGCAGACCTTGACTTGGTCAATATGGAACCACCTTGCAAATCATACCTTTTGAAATAAAAAAAAGATTTTTGAAAATCGGTTCACAATTCGCGAAGTATCAAAGAACATACATACAAAAAAAAATCAGACGAATTGAGAACCTCCTCCTTTTTTAAAGTCGGTTAAAAATTAAAAACATCCACATTTACGTTCGCTATTTCATGGCGGCCATAACGTGGTACGACATATGGTGTGATCTTTAGCAACAAATGTACTCACGTGATTTGAACTCACCTACGTCATCGGCTGTATTTTTTATGGAAAGTGACAGATTTTAACAATCAAAATCGTGACGTAGTCTTAATCAACATACGGAAAGATCATACCTTGTGTCTACCATAAGAGAAACTATATATAAGATGTATATTTCTTTCTACTAATACAATACGTACCTTCATTCATCGAAAGCCAAAATAGATAGTTATAACCCTTTTTATTGCCTTTTTTGAGACGCTTGGAGTATTGGAATTCATCAAGTTCTTTGGGTGTTTGGAGCCCCAAATGGACCAGATATTTCACTTAAACTACGTAAGGCAGAATAGTACATTGAAATTTATGAGTGACCCAGCGGACAGCGTATGGGAGTGGGTTCTCTCGTGAATACGAGTAGTGCTTTAAGACATATAAAACGCATTGGGAACATTTGGGCGAATTTCAACGGAATAAAAATAAGTATGGTCGATTCGACACCATAATACTACTACTGCGTATTGACGATAGAGAAGCGATTTGCTATTTCGCTGGGTATTGATGAAATAGATGGGTGAAATTTCCGAGATTTTTTTCACATCTTTTCAACGCTTCACATCGTTGTTTATCCCCAAATGAGTGCACGTCGACGAAATCCGTTACTAAAGTTGATACTTACTGTTGATTGTTGGTACTTGGTGGAACAATAACATTAAAAATAAACATAATTACGTGGAACAGTACCTACAAGTGCTTTATTTTAACGTTATAAATCCGTTTCTCTATTTTTATTTATACTTCAATACATTCCGATTCCCCGGCTATGATTCGAGAATCGAGACATACTGTTTAAGCTGCACTTGACAATTCAGGTCGGGATTTTCGATTTTGGACTTTTACTTCCCCTCTTGGTCATGTGTTGTCAATTCAAAGCAATGTCGGTCTGTCTATAGTGCCCTATTACCTTACCTGAAATCAATTCCCACTGACCTAAACCAAAGTACAAATTTCAGTATATAAGAATACGATATTAATCGGTTTCAGCTTAGGGTTTACCGCCGGAGCTGAAAAAATTAACCTTTAAGTTAGATTGGCGGTAATTGTGTTTAGCTTAGCTGGTAAAAAACGTAGACCTCTACCGACTAAGCTGAAGATATTTGTTATTAACTTAAACCTAAATCGATTTTTGCGATCAAAAAATCTGTTGGTAATCGGCTTCTGCTTCGGCGGTAAGCCCCCTGGTCCTAAAGAAATTTACATAGAACTGGCCATGAGAGCACCCATTTTTAAAGACATAAAGAACTTGGGCAGTCGGTTCATAAATAAAAAGCGGTGTCGGCTTCCCATGCTGGCATCGCAGCTTGAGCACTTGCCTGAGCAAGGAGGATGGCGGGCGATCGCTTCCGTCAGCCCGGTCAGCCTACCGTAGGTCTGGGGTAGGCGTCCTCTGGGCATCGGGAAGTGAGCGTGCTATATATAGTTTCGGTACCTGTCATGGACATCAGGTAGCCAGCTAACTGGCGCCCCAGTGTAGGTACAGAAACACTAGAAGTACTGGTGCGTCGGAAAGTGAGCATGCCGCTCCGGTACCCATCATGGAGATTGGGGAGTGTGGAGTAAGACCTGCTACCAATCCACTTGCGTGCTCGGGTGGTTTACTGAGCGTAAGAGCGGAGCGGGTAAAGGTCCGCTCGTCTGGTTGGTTTACTGGACGAGAGACTCGCAATCCTGTGATATAACCGGAAGGTTGGCACACAGGGGCGCATTAGCAGTTAGGTATAGGGTACGTGGTTCATAAAGTTCATGAACACTGGCGGTATTTTTTTTTTTATACTACGTCGGGTGGCAGACAAGCATACGGCCCGCCTGATGTGAAGCGGTTACCATAGCCATATTAACGCTCGCAACATAAAATATCGCTCGCGCGCCGCCACCCCCGCTGCCATCGCAGCATCTCCTTCCTTTCTGGTGACCTCACTCACTCGCAGGAACACAACAGCCCTCAAGGGAACCGTTATTTGGCTGCGGTATTCTGTGAGGTCGAGGTACATTCCCCAGTCGGGTAGCTTACAATTACGCTCCCTACCTCTCTTTTCGCCAGAGCTTCGTATGTCAGTCAGCAGGGCGCACCGCGTGCAGGTGAAGTTGGCTTTGGTTCAAAGATGTTGATGAACCACTTACACCCCTGATTTATTTATGATACCGATATTATAAATGTGAAAGTGTGTTTGTTTCATTGTCCTTCTTTCACGTCGAAATGAACCAATGGATTGACATGTTGTTTTTGTTTAAGGTCTGGAAATATAAGCTACTTTTTATCCCTGAAAAACGTCTTATTCTCTCGGGACGAATAAAGTTGTATTAAAATAATTACCACGCGGGCGAAACCGCGGGTAACAGTACTGCTAGTACTTAATAAAAGCATATAGTCGACTTGAGAGTCTTCTCTATTATTGAAGTTGGTTAACAATAGATAGACAATAAGAGGTCTACTCGGTACGGTGTGAAACGGACACTTGACCCCGGAGACTTAAGGGTGGGTTACATGGTCGAGCCTGGCATCAGTTATTGGAAATATCAGTTATTGAAAAGTTAACAGTTATTGAAAATATGATTTATTACTCCAATACATCAGAAAACCCTTTGGGGTGTAAGTGGCTCACCACCATCTTTGAGCCAAAGCCAACCTCACCTGTACGTGGTGTACCCTGCTGATTTACTAACGAGGCTCTGGCGAAAAGAGAGGTTGAGCATAGCGTATTTGTAAAGCTGCCTCACTGGGGAAGCACCTCCACTTCACAGAATACCGCAGCCAAATAACAGTTCCCTTGAGGGTTGTCGTGTTTCTGCGAGTGAGTGAGGTCATCAGGATGGAAGGAGTTGGCGCGTTGGCAGCGGGGGTGGCGACGCACGAGCGATATTTCATTTTGCGAGCGTTAATATGGCGTCGGTAACCGCTTAACATCAGGCGGACCGTATACTTGTCTGTCACTGACGTAGTATAAAAAACCGTTAAACAAATTCTGAAATTCGGTTGCCGCCCCTTATTAAATCTGTTGCCTTACGCACAAGCGTTATAATAACTATTAGTTATACTGTACTTTTTGCAATTTAACGCAAGTGCAATATTTTACTTTAAAACTGCATAAAAATCTAAAGTTCATGCAGCTGATCATAGTTTGTAAATAAAAGTAAGGTAAAGTTTGCGTAACAAAAGTTTTTTCTCGTCCTCGTAGATATGCGTCCAAGCTACGGTAACAGAAGGCCAATTCTCGTAATTTTTCTACGAATGCAGATTGAAAGTTGACCAAATCGAGATTGAATTGTAAATTGACTAAAATTATACTTGATGTTATTAATTAATTATTATCAATTCTTGTTGTTGGCAAAGTAACATTCTTAGTTTGTTTAAATTTTACTCATATTTCGAGCTTAAATTTAATTTTGAAGTTACATAATTATTGTGTTACGAGTAGGGTTTGGGTCCCGGGACGTCTCGGGTCTCGAAGTCCCGGGACTTTTCGTAATTTTAGTTGTCTCGAGTCCCGGGACTAGAGACTCGAGACTCGAGACGAGACAAGATTATCGAAATTCATTTTTATTCTCAAATAATTGAAGGAGCATAGCGCCATCTCTAAATTTATTGAATAACTACGTGGTCTGCTAAGTAACTACCGGTTAACTAATAGACCTTTTGATCACATTTTTTTTTATGCGCATGTGTTAGCATCAGCCATATTTTTCGTACTGTGTTTTTGTAAACAACCATACTAAAGTACCCGCTACCCGTATCAAAAATTAAAATATTAATTAAAACCGATTTATTTTTTGGAAAAAGAAAAAGCATTGTTAGGATAATTGACATTTTGACTCTGCAAGGTTTGAACTTTCATTGGGTGTGTTTAAGATATTTAGCCATTTCTCCTTGTCAACTGTTTGGTCCACTGGCACATTATTCTTAATTGCATTTTTGACTCTGTAAATATCATAAATCTTTTATATATTATCATATTAAACATTTCCTTTATGATAAAAACTACTAAACATATTCAATTCATCATTTACATTTGTCTATCTAATAACCTCAAATATAGAGTTTAGCCCCAAAATATTAATTACTTATTTTATAAATTATTTACTCCCATAAATAATACTCAAAATATATTTTCAATTCTTACAAATAAATTAACATTATTAAAATTGTAAATATTAATTTCGTTTATAAGTTTTAAGCTAGTAAACAACTGTTGATGCCCACCTACTCAAACAGCTCACTTTTAACGGAATTCGTTTAATAACTTTAAGTAAACATTTAATTTTCTGTATAATAAATGTTGATTTTTGACAAAGAATTGGTTTTTTGTACAATATATACAATTTTAAACAAAAAACTATCTTAATTACAATTTTACGAAAGCCCCGCTAAATAAAAAACAAAAAGTCTCGAAGTCCCGGGAATTCCCGGGACTTTGACTGTAGGCTGTCTCGTGTCCCAGGACTTTGAACTTGTCGGGAATTCCGAAACCCTAGTTACGAGAATACCAAATGTGACATTTGTGAGATCGAGACTGGATCGAAACTGAATTTTGACTATATTTTAATTACGAGAATTGTTCTCTGATTACCATCAGCTCCTCTGGAAAATGTAACAAAATATCAAAGGGAAAAATAATATTGTTTATAAATAAATAAATATTCATGGACAAATTACACACTGCGATCTAGACCCAAACCACAGTATAGCACTACGTACAATATGGCCACTCCCAACTGCTCTCTCGTATTGACGACACCTCCCCTCAGAGACAAATCTGGAACAGTTTGTATGGCGCTGCACGCACACACACTCATTGTTGCTCTACACAGACGCCATTGTTTATGTAATAGTGAACGACGCGACATTTGTATGGAGTGGCCGGGGTATGCCCAAACTAAGCAAAGCTACTATGGGAACTAATGATAACTAATACCACTAATACTATACTTAAATACACTTTTTTAATAAAACACCCAGACCAAGACAAACACACAAGTTTGTCATATGCGGGGATGGAACCCGCTACCCCGGAGTCAAAGTGCTAGCCTCGACCACCGAGCTCGTCACTTAACAAATTTTTGTTTGATTTAGTTACACAACAAATTGAATGTAGTTATCATAAATGTATTTCTGGAGGTTTGACATAAAATCTAACACAATGTGTAATGTGAGGTGTAAGTGGTTCATAATGAGGTGTAAGTGGTTCATCAACATCAACTTCACCTGCACGCGGTGCAGTCTGCTGACTGACAAAAGAAGCTTGTGTTGTAATGTAATGGTATTGTAAGCTACCCGACTGGGAAATGTACCTCCACCTCACAGAATACCAACGCAGCCAAATAACAATTCCCTTGAACCCACAAGGGAATTGTTATTTGGCTGCGTTGCTGTTTTGTTCCTGCGAGTGAGTGAGGTCACCAGAAAGGAAGGAGCGTTAATATGAATATGGTAACCGCTTCACATCATTCGGGCCGTATGCTTGTCTGCCACTCGACATAGTATAAAAAAAAACATGTTTCAAAGATGCACCTCAATGATGAAAATCCTTATTATTCAGCACTTATGAATGTGATTATTAAATTTGCCTACAAGTATATTATGAATGATTATACACATACATTAAATTAATGATAATGAAGATGGAATAATACGCAAGAACATTCTCCTTGTTAACACAAAGTGTTTTGAGAAGATAATTTAGTTGAGTTTTGAAGAGCCTTAGAGGGCTTACAATATTTAAAAAATTCTTATCTGCAGATTTCAGTACGCGTGGAATTAGGTATATAAGCAACAAAAATGCGTGTGTGTGTGTGTGATATGTACTTATGAAACAGCGAAAAAGATTGTAAGTTCAAGACATTTATTTTTAACTGGCTATTAGCCGCGTTTTCACTCTACATGTATAAAATACCAAGAAAAAAAAATCTATATCTCAGTATATTTAACGATGCTCTGGCAAAAGAGAGCTACGAGTAGCGTATTTGTAAGCTCCCCGACTGGGGAAGTATCTCCACCTCATAGAATGCCGCAGCCAAATATTAATTCCCTAGAGGATTGTTTAATTCCTGCGAGTGAGTGAGGTCACCAGAAAGAAAGAAAGGAAGAAAAGGAAGGTTGGCAACGGATCGGCTACGGCTTGGTGTTACTGATCTTGGTATTGGTGCTGAACAGTGGTGCTTTTTTTTTTTTTTTTTTAAATAAAACTACTTCTACGTCATATTTATAACGTACCTTTTTTGTTTGTATTAATTTTTTGTTAATTTAATTATTTCTAGTGAGCTCCGCGCGCTTCATACTATAGGTCTTAGTGCTGGTGCTAGTTTCCGTTCTTAGTTACTAGTGTTAGTGTCATGCTTAGTGGGTTTTTTTATTTTATTTATTTTCCTTTCCTTTCTATTGTTTTATTATGGTATCTTCTCCTTTACTTTTTTTTTCCATTATTGTTTTTTTAATTCTATGTGTTAGTATTACATGCTATTGTTATTGTTATAATTTTATTTACTATTGCTTACATTGTTTTTATTATAATGTTTCGAAGGAGGCGAGCCGACCTGTCCCCCCGGACGGCACCTGTTCACAAGTTGACTCGGGGGCCAGCCATCACCATGCTCAACCATATTGGAGGGAACATGGTGACCCGACCCGCGACGCCGCCGCCCGTTTGGACGTTACAGTGAGCATGAACGGTGGTGATTGCTTTCCATCAGGTTTCCCACTTACTCGTTTGCCCCGTATAAAAAAAATATCGTCATATAAAAAAAAATACTGCTCATATTATGTATGTAAATTTCATCCAAATTCGTTGAGTCGTTTACCCGTGAAAGGGTAACAAACATTCATGCACCTAAACTAACAACATTAGTAGGGTACGAATATGTCATGGAAGTTAATTTAAAAACATATAACATTTTTAGGAAAATAAGTATTGGACTAGATAGTAAAGTAATACCAACATGAATAACCACAAAGAACTCGAAACTCGAAACCTTTTTGATATGAAACATATAATGCGACGGGTGAGCCAGTGATGATGCGTCGCCACCCTCTAGTATTTTCATTGCAAACTTTGAATGCAATGGACAAAGATGACAAAGACGACAACTAATCGTAGTGACAAATTTAACTATTATTTCATTTCGAATTAAATTTCTATTAAATTTGATTTAGAATTAAATTTAAATTTGATTCAATGAATATGCTCTCTAGATATATCGATGACTTCAGAAAAGTGACTGGAAGTGGCTAAAAGCGAAAAGCGGAGGATCGCGATAATAGTAAACATTGGGGAAGGTCATCCATCAGTGGTTAGAAGGCTGAAAATAATCATGACGAATGAAAAACTAAAGTTATTGTAAGTCAGTAAGGTATCTGTTATTAGTCCAGACATATTTGGAGTTTCACTTCGAAATTAGAGATAGTAAGCTGAAAAAGAAAAACACCACGTTCATTTTAGCGTTCTAAATGTTGTCTTAAAAGCATCATAAAATTTTTCCTTCCGACCCATGGTTACACTGATTTGTTAAACTGGTGTAACCACTGAGCATACTTATTATCCGTGGTCACATTGAAAATAGAAATAGTTGATAGTTAAAAAGATCCTAATGGTGTCGTAAATGATTTGAGATCAAACGTCAAAAAAATCTAGTTCTATTTTTCTTTATTAAGCATAAAAAATAAGTAACATGTTTATTTGTTAAAACCCAAAAACTGTTAGGTTTTGTCCAGGCTAGGCGCTGCACATTTAATATGTAAAATGTATTTACATAATGCTTATGTGTACACCTACTACATATTATTAATAGCTTCAATATTGTTAACATCTGTATAAAAATTGTAGAGCAAAAAGTTTTGTTCTCAGAGTAAAAAAGCGGTTTTGATATATTTCCTTTTGTGGACGTCGAAGACACACAATTCCACTTCCCTCGTGTATTTGATACGGATTATTATTATGTTATGTGAGGATTTGTTGCTAGTTCTCTGTGAGCTTTTCGCTTTACACTATACCTTATTATCACGGATTTGTTCAGATCAGACATTCTATTATCGCTTTTCGTGACAATTTGATGTGTAACCACGTGTAACTGTGTATTGTATAGAATCATCTATTTACGAGAAAGTACTTAGGGCAGGCAACTAGGCACTATAATACAATAAATCTGAAGATTATGTTACATTATATTTTAATATATTTATCTCAGGAACTATTGGTCTGATTTGAAAAAAAAAAAATCATGGCCCGCATGATGGAAAGCGGCCACCGCATATTATAGACGCTGGAAATACCAGAGGCATCACCCGCGCGTTGCCGATCCTGTAAATACCTTTTCACACCTTTTTTGAAGAACAATTCCTTTAAGGGTTGTTGTGATCCTTCGAGTGAGTGAGGTCAACAGGAAGGAAGAAGTTGCAGCGATGGCAGCGTGGGTGGCAGCGAGCGAGCTATGTTTCATGTTGCGATTGTTTACATGCTACAGTAACAGCGTCACATCAGGCGAGCCGTATGCGTACGTAGTATAAAAATATCACAGAACCAATAGAATTAACAATTAAAACAAAACAAGCGAACAATGGTCCAACGATGAAAATGAAGTTCAAAGAAACATTTCAAATGATAAATTATTACAACATGTAGACAGACAGATGATTATTATTTAAATAGTTGATTTCGGACAACTTTCCAGAATATTATATATACTTTTTAAGTGGAAAAGTAACCCACGATAATAATTAATAGGTAGATGGCGCTACACTGCAACTTGACAGCAGTAAAATATAAAATGCAAAAAATCGTAAAAATCACAAACCTTCCTGGTAGCTCAGTTGGAAGAGCACTCGATCGTGAGAGAGGGGAGGTGAGTTTTTCCATTTTTGAAAAAATATTTATAACATGTAGATGTTATAAAACGAGGACAAAATCAAGAAGGTACCTAAATGGTTACAAGTTAAGAATCGCGGTTTAGGGGGTTCGCCGTCATGTGAAAACTCCGCATAACCGAATTTCCTCAGATTGAGAAGGGTAAATGTCCCCCACCGCGCTGCCGCGACAGCGAGTTTGTTAGCACACACTTGCGAATGAAGAAAAATGTCTTGGCTTAAGCCTTTCCACTCGGCGAGCGCGGAATTGTAAATAGAGATTTATTAAAACGGGCCAGAGGAATTCGCACTGTGACACCCTTTTGCGACGGCAACGCTCAAACGCTACGTATATCGAATTTATTTATGTTTTCTTTGTAAAATCGTGCTTTGGCAAACAAAATGAAATTATGTGAAATTATAATTGAATATATTTATTTGATCAGCTATATTATGAACTCATTAGATTGTACATAATTTTGTTCCATTTATTATTAACTAGCTGTCCCGGCGAACTTCGTGCCGCCTACGAGTTAATGAATGTCGTGATGTACATATATATATGAACAAAATTTATGATTTCTTGAAATTAATACAATGAATAATAGAAAATAATAGAGAAGCACGATGGCGTGAGGCACGTGTCAGTCTAATTGTACACGCAAGTTAAGCAACGTCAACCGTAGCCTGTTCATGGATGAGTTTAAGTTATCTCGAGCTCGTCCGTGCTTCGGAAGGCACGTTAAGCCGTCGGTCCTGGTGTTTATCATTAGATGGCAGTCCTTAAGCCAAGTTAGTGGCCCAACCCGTAGTTGAGCAGCGTGTTGGAGTATGCCCTAAACATCTTCGGTTGAGGGAAGACCCGTATCCCAGCAGTGGGTAAATAATAAGTTCAGTACTTTACAAAGTCACAAAAAAAGTACCAATTGACAACAATAAATATTTCAATCCACAAAACAAATCACAGACAACATTCGCGACGTAAAAGTGAGACCAATCGATTTGACATTTACATAACAATCAATAAATATTCCAATCCTTTTTAACTGGCACTATTTGTATGGGAAAACGTTTTTTCATTTATTTAATTCTATCGTCAATTTTTCAATGTTTTTAATACTTTCCCGACCAAGACACGACAATATTTTATATATTATATAGATTTATGGAGCTTGATTTAAATTTCTGAACGCACGCATAAATATTTTAGAACCAATAAATATTTAAATCCACAAAACTGTTTTCAAAACAAATCACAGCCAACTTTCAAGACGTAAAAATGAGACCAATAGAGTTAACATTTGTTTTTAATCTATGACATTTGTTCTATAATGAGCTTAATATACATTTCTGAACGCACGCATACATTTGGCGTACGCACGTACGACAACGTCACATTTGACAGCTACGACAACCACGAACATTTTGTATGGGAAAATGTTTTTTCTTTTATTTTATTTTTTCGAGAATTTTCCAATGTTTTTAAGAGTTATTCTGCTATTCGGGACGGAAATAAATCCAACAAATCAAAAACCATGGCAATCGGTCCAGCCGTTCTCGAGTTATAAGTGTTGTAGCAAACACGACTTTCTTTTATATATATAGATTAAACATTTGCAATTCTTGAAACAGTTATATTTTTGCACGCTTTCATTTAATTTCACCGCATCACGAATGTCCTCTTTCGTACACTAAATGTGAAGTGATGGCCACCTTAAGGAGAAAAAATGTATTTCTATTTAATTTTTATTTTTTATTAGTAACAAAAAAATACAAATTGTATCATATAAATTCTTCTACTAAGGAAGAGCGGGGTCTCCAAACACAGGTATTATATACTTAAGGCGACCCCAGCCCCGATATAATCTCTTAATTTACTGAATAAAGCATTTGTATTTGTATTAGACTGTACATAATTTTGTTCCATAATTATTAATGGATGTTTAATTAAACATTTGCAATTCTTGAAACTGTTATATTGTTACAGGCTTTCATTTAATTTGACCGCGGTGTCTGTTACATCTAGCAAGTTAAACCTAATCCACTTCCCTGTATCCGATTGAGTTGAATTTGGCTCACCTAATTGGATCTCCCTTCGTGGTTTTGAAGGTTTGTTGTTTTTTTTTTGGTTTGATATTCTTTGAAGGTAAATCTGCATTCAGGAGGTCAACCGCCTAAGCAGAAGCCGATTACAATCGGGTTTTTGATTGCAAACATCGAACTCCTGTTTAAATTTATGAAAATCATCTTCAGTTTAATCGGTAGAGTGATTCCGTCACTACCTTTCAATTGATGTTATTAGAATTAATTTAAGATGAGGTTAGATTTTCGCAATCAACATATCCGACCGTAGGCTATAGGGTCCGGGACCCTATAGCCTAAGCTGAAGCTGATCTGGAGACCTGGAGCTGGAACCCAGTGGGTCCCAGCTCCAGGTCTCTAGGTCCAGTATCCAGTCTCCGTGATGTTGTCACAGGAGAACACTTGTAATTTGCTTCCGTAAAATTTACATAAGTAACTTACGATGGATTTACACAAATAAATAAAGTTACAGTATGTAATGTTTATGTCTATATAATGTTTAAGTCTTGTAAGTTTAACTTGCGTAAATAATTACAAACCGATTTACACACATCAGAATCAAAAATGTCTCATCGTCGAGTTCAAGCGGCAGCTTTTATAATTTCAAGTAAAAGCAAAAGCAAAGGAAATGCTGGATAAAACCTTGACTGGAAAATAAAATAACACGAGGTGCATTTACAATGTAGAAGAAGAGGAAGAATTTGATGAAAAATGTGTGAGAAAGAAGATGATGATCATGAAGAATAATAATTGTTTCTAATCAAAAGCATAAATAACTGCTACTGTGTTGTTCCATGGAGTAATGGACAAAGGCAGCAGAAAGTACATTATCGGCTTCGACGTAAGAAGTGAGGTCAAAAAGAATGGAGTCGTGTGCCGCCATTCCTGCTGCCAACGCAGCAGGAATGGCGGCACACGAGCTATATTTAATGTTGCAAAGGTTTATATGGCTATGATAATTGCTTCACATTAGGCGGACCAAATGCTTGTTGCATTGAATAAAAATTGTTGATTGTATAAAAAATGTTCAAGGATTTTTCGCAAAAATAATTAAAGGTATATTAATAATTAATTTACACATACGTGGCGTAGTTCGAATCTCTTATAGTGAGTTGAGTTGAGAGGCTTATAGTTAATCCTTTCGGGCATGTTCTGACTTATTTGTATATGTTTGTATTTTTTTTTTGGATGGTTATTATAAATTGTATTTTTTACTCATCTACCTCCGATTCATATGTATTATATGGCATAATGACCAACTGTTTAAAGCATATAGCAACCTTTACGTTTAGTTCGTCGAAATAGGTATATAATATAAAAATAATAAGTAATGAATGCAATTCATAACGTGCATCCAAATGTAGTTAGTCAAGGCTGCCTATTTCATTCTTCACAAGCGATTTGGAGACATGCAAAGAAATATGGCTTGACGAAGTCAAAATTATGTAAAGCCCATGTAAGCCACGTACGTTTGTATGAATCCTGAAATTCTTATCATCATATTCTGAGCACAGTATAAGTGATAGTACGACGTACAGTATGACCACTCCCTGCCGCTCTCTCGTGTCGACCTCACCTTCCCTCTGTGACGAATCAGGAACAGTTTGTATGGCGCTACACGCACACACGCTCATTTACGCTCTGCACGGACGCCATTGTTTATGTTGTAGTCAACGAGCGACGCGACATTTGTATGGAGTGACCGGGCTGTGATGTGAGTTCCAAGAAGATTTATGAGAATTATAATCTTACTAGAGCTTCCGCCTCCTAGTCTTACACCAGGGACAGCAGCAGCAACGTCAACGTCATTTGTAAGTCTATTGGTGATGCCTATGTTTAGTGGACTACCTTTGGCTGAAATCATGATGATGGTATTTATTTCAAATGACTATTCAATTCAAAAGAAGATTTTCAGTTCTTATAGGTATAACTTTGTTATGTTTTGCAATGATATTCTAATTTTATACCAAATTAAAATTATTTTTAGCAACTGCCTGTTGAAAGAATAAAGACGAGCCATTTGACAAAATCTTAAATGTCGAGATTTTTGTTTTAAATAAATAATGTTGTATACGAATGAAGAACAACATATATAATTATTGAATTCACTGCGCCTGAAAATAAACACGCGGCGCAAATCGAGCAGAGTGGCAATTTGCAGCCAACGCCAAATCAACAAACTAGAATTGTATGTAACGTATTTAACCGAGTCAAACTAGAATTGTATGTAACGTATTTAACCGAGTCTTGTATTATACCGGTATATATACAATAAAATGCTGTATGATTTGTATTTTATTTTTTAAAGGAAAATATTTAAAATAATGTTTTATTGAGCCCGAAATTAATTACTATTCATATAAATCACTTTGGTATTATACAAAGTTCAAAGTAAATAGCATACTAAATGATAATGCAGCATAGACGGTAATATACTCCTACCTACAGTTTGACGGACGGGCAGTGATCCCATAAGGATTTCAAGACGGAGACCTTAAAATGCATGATAATTTATAAAACATAATTTAAAAAACCCTGTAATTGGTGGTTTTTCTTCATAAATATTTTGTGTTTTAAACGTGTCTCCGAGATGCAAATGAATGATTTCGAAAAAATATGTCTAATCATAGACAAATGAAGGTAAAAAAATGTGGTTTGAAATAATAACTTATATGCTCTATTTTTTATACGTATTATACAGCCGATGTTGGTATAATACGGCATTATACCTTTTTATACATTTATTACCGTATATTATACATCCTTCATACTCGTATATCTAAAAGAAACAGTTTTTCTCAGATATTCCTATTTACTTGAGGTTTTGTTTATGAATGTGTTTTTTTCGTTTCATGTACAATTAAGATAATGCAGCAATAACTACTTTATGACCACTTACGATATCATTCCATATCGAATGTGCACGAAAGTTTTATTTATCTGGTTCTGCTTAACTCTATTGAAAATTATCGTCTGACACACGTGTGTAGTTTACAATAAACCTCGATGACTGGTTTGCAATTGTCTCTTTTTCCCCTTGTGTAAGAATGTACCTTTTCACAATTTTATTTGTAGCCCTCGTAGACTTAGGATTCTTGCCCTAAACACTATTGTCGTTAATATTATAGAAAAATGCCTCATTTTGATGATTAACTGAAAAAAATGGGCGAAAAATACGAAACCGTAAATACCGTTTTCTCTTTCAAATAAAAATAAAAAAATACGGGGTACTATTAATTTTTATTTTATAGTAGTTTGCATTAATTACCTACTGTCAAATTTCAAAATAAAAGTAAAAACTAGAAAATCTAACCTCGCAAAAGAAATCGATATTACAGAAAAAACTTTTTAATTTTTTTTAGAATAAGAAGAGTTCTCTTTTTTACCTAACCTTCTTTTTTAATATATGTATACAGTTTAAGATAACAATTACAAAAATAACTGATATGTATATATGATCTGATAATTTCCCAAAGTCCGTTAATCGTTAATCCAGCAATAATTTGTGTACTCACAGTAATAGTTTGCGTCTGTACAGTGTGTGTATTTATAAAGAAAGAATGTTCTGTGCGAAATAAAACCATAATATCATGGAATCGGACTCGAGTTCCACTCAGACGAAAATCCTTGGCCATATTTGAGTGACTATATTAGTTTTGTATCCACATCGAGATAACAAATACTGTCGCGGTCATACTTTTTGAGTGTAAAAGTAATACCTTACCTAAACAAACAAAAATAAAAGTTCAAATATCGAGCCTCAACAATCTCAAACAACACATAAGAAGAGTGCATGAGTCTCAATATGTACATACAATTTAGAGTCAAACTTGGGTAAGCCAAAGAGGAGAATCGCTCATTCCGATAAAAAATATGATAGCGCCCGGCACCTGCAGAATCAATAATCAAAGCACTTCAAGCAAAAGTGGCCCAATGCATAGTAATTTTTTTTGTTTCAAACTTTACATGTTGCCGATAGTTGATAGCTGGGTGACCTGTTAACTTCTAGAACCAACAGTTTTATAAGAAAATGCAATTTTTATCACGTGTTAACGGATTAACGATTAAAGTTAACTTCCGTTAATTTTTCTGAAATGTAACGCTTTAACTTTTAACGAAGTTAACTTTTTCAGCAACGGATTACCGATTAACGAAGTCAACTATTTGATTGACGGTGCCCAGCTATGCAGGCTACTAGGTTATGACGTCACAAGCAAGTATTTTGTATACAGCAAATCAGAAATTTGTACGACAGCTATGTTAAATGGTACGTTTATGTAATTAGTATTATAATAAAAGTTATAGTAATTTTATTGCTTCTCCAATGGAAATATGTTTTTTAATAATATCATACTTTTTAAATTAAAATGGACTTTGATCGAGCCTAAAAATAAGTCGGACGGAAGATATTAGAATGAAAGTTTGCAGATCTTTATAGTTTTGTGTATTTTACGATATTGTTAAATAAATTTATACAATTTTTGAACGTTGTCAAATAGCCTATTGCAACACGGCTCAAATTTTTAAATACAAAAAGCGTGAGTGTTTACATATGTTTGTATTTGGTTGTAATGGAAACAGAAAAAGAAACATAAAAGTGGAAAAAAATCCTTTCTTTATTAAAAAAAGGTTCAACAATTTCGTTTACGCGAGAATACCAACCAACTGTTTTTTCTGTAAATTGTGTGAATTTTGCGGGTATATTCAGGTTGTTGGCTTGGGAATACCCCCGGATATGTTAATTTACGGCAGCGTAATGTAAATAGGCGCTGGCAATTTATGTCGCTAAAACACTCCCTGGGAAAACTTGAGGCGGGCGGAGAACGGCGAGCGGCCGAGTTTCAGCCCAATAGTTGCCGAACCAAAAATGATTATTCAGACATCCGTTCCCACGACCATGTTTTTCTAATTTCTAGTTATTTGAATTTGGGTTTTAAAATATTCAGCCACTCTTTTGATGGACCTCATATGTGTTAATTGTTCTGACAGATCCGTCACAGCTTTGAAAGGGTTTGTTTGTATTATCTTTATTGTTCAAATTACAATGTTATTATAAAATTAAAAATTATAAGTACATACGAGAGTACATGAAAAATAAAGCGGTACAAAGGCGGATTTAGGGATTAGGATATTCGGTACGCGAGTTGACACTGCTGCCCAGTGGTGGACTAAGGCTAAAGCGGGCCCTAGGCAATGTTGTATTTCCGGTCCTACTAAAGAAGTTTTCACTTCCAAAATAAAAATTCAAAACCTAACTTTCGGGCCCCAAAAATTACGGGTCCTATTCAAGTGCCTAGGTTGCCTAGGCCTTAGTCCGCCCCTGTGCTGCCCATCATCCGATATTGCCTCATGCCGGCCTCTACAGCACCCACTGAATGAGAGGAGGTGGTACAATTCTAAGAAGACAAACACACGGCTTACACATATACATATAATAATATACAGTACATGTAATATATTTGTAGTCTGAGTTAATTAATATTCACTATTTTCGAGTTATGTGGAGAATTTCAAGCAAAGTTTATTTAGCATTACTAAGTACTGTGAGATTTAGAACAAAAGATTCAAAACATACGGGTTACTCTCATCCCCTTGCTAATATTTTATATGAAAAGGTTCTACCTACTTACCAGTGCAAACTAAAATTATATTTTAATATGTAGAACAAAAGCGAAGTTAAAATGTTTGAAGAGAAATGGTGAAATACACACGACTCAACGAATATGAGTGAATTGACGCTGTGCTCGTATTTAATAAATGAAATAAAAATTGCATTGGCAAATTATTGGAGTTGAGTTACTAATATAAAAGTAATATCTTATCTATACAGGGCGTCCCACGGCTATACCACATGGAGGAAAAGTATTATTATATTGAAGATAAAATATTTTAGTGAATAAAGACATCATTTTATTTTTAATACTAAGTAGAACAGTACTATTACTTATACTGTGGTAGAACACTGCATTCACAGATTTTTTGGAAAATCTCCTGCCTCAACCGGGAATCGAGCTTGTAAAATGTGAAAAAAATAATTCATGTATTTTATTATAACCTTCGGTTGATTATAAGGATTATATTTCCTAAATAACATTGCATCTTAAATGAAAGGAAGATCTTGAGATTTAACATCTTATTTAAAATTTAATGAACTTAGATGTATTATGTCAATCATGTTGGCCGCCCGCAGGTTAGTAGGGTTCCCGAACCCGGGGATCACCTAAGCTCCGCCCCGGGAGGCTGAACCGCCAACTTGTGAAAAGTCCCTGTTGTAGTAGTCGTGCCGGAGGAGGAGACCGGAGTGGACCCGGCTGCTGCAGCAGGGGGGGACCGGGGGCCCTTCCGCCCGCCGCGATAGCAAACCGCACTACCTGCACTGTGCGGCGGGGGTAGACACCGCGCTTTTCTTGTCCCTCGCGCCGTCAGTGAAACAACTTCTCTCATAATCCTCTTACCCCCTTTTAATGGCCAGGAACAAAAAAAAGAAGGTTTCTTCAGCGGCGTCCTCATCCACATTCGACGTGGACTTTTGTAATGTCAGAGGACTTCACACAAACATAAATGCAGTTCACCAGCACCTCGAAACTGCAAAGCCGACCCTCCTTTTTTTAACGGAGACGCAAATATCTTGCCCGGCCGATACTTCTTACTTATAATACCTCGGGTACAAACTTGAACATTCTTTTGTACGTCGAGCCGGGGTATCTGCTGTAGCTGAGACGATTTTGGCCGGGATGGAATTATTTATTCCAAACCGGCGGGTGGCTACTTCAGGTGCTAAGAAGCGGCCGTGGTTTAATCGGTCTTGCAGAGAAGCTAAACTTCGCAAGCAAACTGCATATGAGGCTTGGACCACGGCTCGTATTAATGGAGATCCTGGTGTTTCCGACTTGAAACGGGAGTTCAATGCTGCCTCGAGGTTCAGTAAGAGAGTAATTGCCAGGGCAAAGTTTGAGTTCATCGGCAGGATTGGTGAGCGCCTAGCTAAGCACCCATCTGGGAGCCGTGCTTTTTGGTCGCTTGGTAAGGCTGCCGTGGGCAACTTTTGTCAGTCGTTCTTTCCACCACTCCGAAAACCGGATGGTAGTCTGGCCCACAGTACAAAGGAGAAAGCCGATCTATTGGGGAATCTCTTTGCCTCAAACTCGACTTTGAACGACGGGGACGCCGCACCGCCTTCCATCCCGCGGTATGGTAATTCCATGCCGGAAATCTCATTTACTCAACGAGATGTTCGGTGGGCATTGCTATCCCTTGACGTTCATAAGTCGAGTGGGCCAGATGGCATTCCGGCAGTGGTGTTAAAGCTGTGTGCTCCTGAGTTGTGTCCTGTTCTTACGCGCCTTTTTGCGCTCTCTTATTCCACCGGGCAGGTACCGTCGTCGTGGAAGACTGCGAACGTGCACCCTGTGCCCAAAAAGGGTGACAGATCAGACCCATCGAATTACAGGCCTATCGCTGTTACCTTCCTTCTCTCCAAGGTAATGGAGCGCGTCTTTAACAACCGGCTCCTGAAATACCTAGAATCAGCGACCATCAATACGGCTTTCGCCATGGTCGCTCGACTGGTGATCTTCTAGTGTATCTTACACATCGCTGGGCTTCAGCCGTGGAGAATCAAGGTGAGGCATTAGCTGTCAGTCTTGATATGGCGAAGGCGTTCGATCGGGTCTGGCACCGTGGTCTTCTTTCGAAGTTGCCTGCATACGGTCTACCAGAGAGTTTATGCGAATGGGTCGCTAGCTTCTTGTCCTGCAGAAGCATTAGAGCCGTTGTGGATGGCAGTTGCTCCGACAGCATGGACATTAATGCTGGCGTCCCGCAAGGCTCGGTATTGTCCCCGACGCTGTTTTTGCTGCATATCAATGATATGTTGTCCATTGACAGCATTCATTGCTATGCTGACGACAGCACCGGGGATGCTTATTATACGGGCCGCGCTAATATTCCCCGCTCTCTGGTGGAGGAGAGCCGCGAACAGCTTGTGTCGAAGATCGAGAGCACACTGAATAGTGTGTCCGATTGGGGGCGAAAGAACCTGGTTCATTTCAATCCCACTAAGACACAAGTCTGCGCGTTCACCGCTAAGAAAACCCCTTTTGCTGTGGCTCCTCTATTCCAAAACACGCCCCTTACCATCGCCAAAAACATTGGGATTCTTGGAGTTGAAATCTCCAGCGACGTCCAGTTTCGTTGTCACCTGGAGGGGAAGGTCAAGCTGGCGTCGAAGAAACTAGGTGTGCTCAACAGGGCGAAGCAGTACTTCACTTCGCGGCAGAGACTTATGCTTTACAAAGCTCAAGTACGGCCGCATATGGAGTACTGTTGCCATCTATGGGCGGGAGCGCCTAGATACCAGCTTGCACCTTGTGACTCGATTCAAAGACGCGCTGTGAGGATTGTCGACGATCCCAAACTAACAGACGGTTTAGAACCTTTAAGTCTGAGAAGAGATTTTGCGTCCCTTTGTGTGTTCTACCGTCTGTACAATGGGGTGTGTTCAGAGGAGTTGTTTGACATGATGCCAACGGCCTCCTTCTACAGTCGCACCGCTCGCCATCGACAGGGAATTCATCCTCACACATTGGAGCCTAAGTGGTCACGTACTGTGCGGTTCCAGAGAAGTTTTCTCCCGCGTACTGTTAAGCTGTGGAATGAACTGCCTGTCGAGGTTTTCTCAGGGGACTACAGCATGGGGTTCTTCAAAAAGGGCGTGAAGAGGTTTTTACAGGGTCGGCAACGCGCGTGTGATGCCTCTGGTGTTACAGGCGTTCATAGGCTACGGTAACTGCTTTCCATCAGGCGGGCCGTATGCTTGTTGGCCACACTAGTGGTATAAAAAAAAAAACATTCACCACGCAAAGATAATGAAATCCACAGGCAGTGAAATTATTAAAAATGTCCTTAGGATCAGTAGTACCATTGACTAGTACCATTGATGGTACAAGTGACCCAACTTTGTATCTCTAGTACCATCAATGGTACTAGTGACACTAATTTGCGATCAGTTGTACCATCATAAATATTGGTTGTATCACTAGAACCATTAATGGTACTAGTGATACAACCAATATTTACTATATTATAAACTATGTACTTACAACTAAACAAACGCGAAGTATAGACAAAGTATTATAAATACTGTTGGTATTGTATTGACTGATATGCCAAGTACTGGCCACTTGAAATCCCTTTTTTAACCGACTGTAAAAAAGGAGGAGGTTCTCAATTCGACTGAATATTTTTTTGTATGTATGTTATTTGTATCTTCGCGAATTGTGAACCGATTTTCAAAATTCTTTTTTTATTTGAAAGGATATGATTGCAAGATGGTCCCATATTCACCAAGTCAGGATCTGATGATGTGATCCCAGGGAAATCAAGGGAAACTCTTAAATTTTAAGCACGTATGGTCAAATTCTTTTTTTTTTTATTTGAAAGGGTATGATTGCGAGGTGGTTCTATATTCACCAAGTCAGGGCCTGGTGAGGGGATCCCAGAAAAATCGATGGAAACCATTCAATTTGCCCTGTTGCCAGCTGAAGTCGGTTTTTATTTTTTCTTAAAAATCATTAATTATCCACGTAACTAAACTTACGTAACCAGTTACAAGAGAAGAATTTTTTTTCGCTGTTTGGTAACTAGTTGTGAAAGAAGAATTATTATTTCCTCTTTGGTAACTTTTGATAGTTACGAACGTAAACTAGTCGCATTTTGTGAGTCAGTCACATTTTTTTTATTTTACGTCGGGTGGCAAACAAGCATATGGCCTACTTGATGTGTGTATAAACGCGCGCAACAAATGCTACTTGTGTGTTACCACCCCGGTCGCTGGCGCTCCTCAGGAGCATCCTGGTAACCTCACTCAGTCGCAGAAAACTACCATTCACCAGGGATTTCTTATTTGGTTGCTGTAGAGGTACTTTTCCAGACGGGCTATCGTCATGGCCTACTTCTCACTAACCTTGCATTCTTGTTATTTTTTAGGGTGTACCACGTGCAGGTAAAGTTGGTTTGTCTTGTCTCTAAAGATGATATTGAGCCCCCTACACCACAAAATAAAAATACCACAGAATAACTAATAGTACTTACATACGAAATTAGCACTCTCGCAACTGAAAGGAGTTTCCTCTCCCGCTCCCCCGCTTAAACCCGCGGGCGCAAAATAGTTTCAACTCGCTTGACGCCATAGAACGCCTCGGGTCGGTATTCATTTGTATTCTCAACCCCAGCTCAAGTGGCCAAGTTGTGATAGTGATATACAATATGTATAATAACATAGGTACTTAAAACCTCTTTGTTAGTCAATTTTTTATACTTAACACATCGTAAAACCATTCTTAACACATCCCAAAATAATCCTTATCATATTCCAAAACCATCCTTAACATATCCCAAAACAATCCGTAACACATCCCAAAACAATCCTTAACACATCCTAAAACAATCCTAAACACATCCCAAAACCATCCTGAATACATTCTAAAACAATCCTAAACACAACCCAAAACAATCCTTAACACATCCCAAAACAATCCTTAACACATCCTAAAACAATCCTAAACACATCCCAAAACCATCCTGAATACATCCTAAAACAATCCTAAACACATCCCAAAACCATCCTGAATATATCCCAAAACAATCCTTAACACATCCCAAAACAATCCTTAACACATCCTAAAACAATCCTAAACACATCCCAAAACCATCCTGAATACATCCCAAAACAATCCTTAACACATCCCAAAACCATCCTGAATACATCCCAAAACAATCCTTAACACATCCCAAAACAATCCTTAACACATCCTAAAACAATCCTAAACACATCCCAAAACCATCCTGAATTCATCCCAAAACCATCCTGATCACGGGGAATATCTTTAGTTTTCTTTAATGGTACTAGAGATACAAAATTGTATCATTAGTTCCATCAGTTATCACGGGGAATATCTTGACTTTTCTTTAATGGTACTAGAGATACAAAGTTGTGTCACTTGTACCATCAATGGTACTAGTCAATGGTACTACTGATCCTAAGGGGAGAATTTGTATAATAGAATGGATCACATTTTGAACATTTTTTTTCTTGCACCGTTTCGTTTTTATTGTAGTTCATGTTTAATTATTTTTAATAAAATGTTAAATTTCATGATCTTTCTTTCATTTAAGATGCTGTTTTTTAGGAAAAAAAATAATCCTTATGATTAACCTTTTCGAAGGTTATAATAAAATACATGTGGTTTTTTCTATCACATTTTGATTCCCGGTTGAGGGACAGATTTTCAAAAAATCTGTGAATGTTGTTCTACTTATTATCAATATCAATATACATATAATAAAATCGTAACTGGCCGCTGTCTGTACATTGAAGATGTATAAGAAAAACTATTATAGGGAGGCTGTATGAACGCAATAGAACCCAATACAATTATTTTTAGAATTTTTGTCTGTTTGTCTGCTTGTCTGTACCTTTGTGCACGCTAATCTCAGAAACGGCTTGACCTATGTGAATGCGGTTTTCACTAATGCGTTATGGTTTGCTAAACATAACATTTGGAGTTTGTTTCATTTTAATCGGTTCAGAAATCAAAAAGTTATATCAATCTAAAGAATATTGTACATACAAACAAGCAACTCACTACTATCTTTGAGTGCCAACCTCACATGCACCAACCATCAGCCACGTGTAGGTGAGGTGGTACCAACCACGTGTAGGTGAGGTTAGCTCGC
This sequence comes from Hypsopygia costalis, assembly GCA_937001555.2. Lineage (NCBI taxonomy): Eukaryota > Metazoa > Arthropoda > Insecta > Lepidoptera > Pyralidae > Hypsopygia > Hypsopygia costalis. Next base: position 19,116,841 of record OW443338.2, on the reverse strand, counting down.
TAATTCACCAATAAGTTTCTGGACAAAGCGAGGTATATCACAGCGTATGTCACAGGGGAGGCAACTCTTCGTTGCCCCATACAGGTTCTCCACTCCAAGACTGACTCGGTGGAGATGTGGCTGACCCACTGCCACTTCAGCCTGCTAATTTTGGGAGCTTTATCGACAAGTGTGATTCTCAGTCTAATTTCCTCGTACCAGATTCCTTAAAGAAGCATAGCTCTATAAATTATTATACGAATATATTTTCTTTTTTGTTCACGGCTAGTCATCCCTGTTTATTTTCACTGTCAGTGCTGGTGTTTATTAACATATTATTTTAGCGGATAATCCGCGGGCGTCTCTGTGCAGGATTTAAACGTTTCGCTGTTAACATCTATTATTATTCATGACATAAATTTGCTCCGCAAGGAAGGCATTAGACGAAAACTCATTAAAACGGAGACGCGGGCTGACTTTTCAAACTAGACACGTTAAGTCCACGCGTGACGCGAGATCAAACTAATTGCCATTCGCGGCAAGCAACCCTGTTGCTTATTAAAACATGCCGTCCTTAACACTAATTTACAAACTCTCTCTGTAGAAAGTCGCCCGGATCTTACTGATTAGGCAAGGCAGTTTTTACTCAAAGCAGTTCTACGACGCGACGTTGGTACTATTTTACGCGACGTAATATAACTTCTATATTTTCATAACAACAATTTGCAAGCCAGCAATATTATTTAAAATTGAGATGAATCTGGCAGAGTTCCCATAACGTGACGAAGAACGATTGACTTCATCATAACTGCTAAAAGGCGTATATTTAGGGATGTCTCAATGGTCAACCAGGGGCCCTACCGGCGAAGCTGAAGCAGATTACCACCGAATATTTTGATTCGAACAATAGGTTACATTTAAGTTTATTCTAAATACCTTCACCTAAATTCGGTAGAGCTCCATCGTTTCTACCAGCTAAGCTAAATACAAGTAGTATAAATCTAAGTTGAAGTTTGATTTTAGCAATCAAAAAATCAGATGATAATCGGCTTCAACGTCGGCGGTAGGGCCCCTGCCCCCCTAGCCAAGTGTAATTCGTAGCGTAACGAACGCTAGATAGATCACGTGACATTTGTCAATTCGAACATTTTAGTATGAGCTCCACAGTTCAAATTAGCGATCGCTACGCTTTTCTACTTCGCAAACTGCCACAGAACAGAAAATAATAGTTTTCTCTTTTCTATGCCCCCAGCTCAGTACGGGAAGTGACCACAGGCTTATACGAGGCACGCTAAACATAAGCTTTAAACTCGAACGAGCCCGGATGATGAGGTCAAATCTACGTCTGACTCTTCCCCAAATCAAACAACCTTCGGAAAAGTATCAACTGGAACTTCAAAATAGATTTATATTGCTGGTAACCACTGCGAATGTGGACGAGGTATCAGAACGGATAACGGGAGTACTCTGCGAAGTAGGCAGAAAACAATTTGGGTAGCAGCATCGAACTCGACTAGCTAAGCTCTCTAGCGAGACTCTAGCTCTGATGAAGAAGCGACGATGTTTGCCTATTTGCGATGTTAGTGGCAAATAAACATGTATGTATGTATGTAATCTCTTTATTATACCACAAAACAATACAAATAAAAGTAGACAAATCACTACATAGTATAAAACAAAGTCGCTTTCTCTGTCCCTATGTCCCTTTGTATGCTTAAATCTTTGAAACTACGCAACGGATTATGATGCGGTTTTTTTTAATAGATAGAGTGATTCAACTGGAAAGTTTATATGTATAATATATGCATAACATAGTAGAAAAACACTGATAATTTAGAGGTTTCTAATGTGATGTCGTAAATAAACACATTTTTTTGCTCTTTCATTGCAAACGCTGGCTGAACCCAACGAGATAGATCAAAATAATGTAGTACAGTATTGTTCACCTTAAAATGGTCTACAAAAAAGTTCGCGATGGTATATGTCTATCTCTTAGTGGTAACACACAATAACCGTTATTTTATCCTTTGCTTTTTACAAGAAATAATGCCTTATTTACGAAGCGATTTTAAGCAATACAGAATTAATCCTTATCCAATTAAGTACCTTAAATACATTGCGCATTTAATATAGATCAATATGGCCCTTCACAGCATGTAATTTAAATGAATAGTTTAGAAGATATTACACATTTAAAATGCAGGGACATAACGGCTGTGGCGGTACCGGCCGCGGAGCCGGCGCCGCGGCGGCGTGTGCCTATAACTGGGGAAGGACTGGATAGGACAAAGCGCAAAGACCTTCTGTAGTACATTTAGTATCAGCATTGCACCCGTGCGAAGCCGGGGCGGGTCGCTAGTAAATTATACAGTATAAAGGCGGGCTTATCTATGTAAGAGATCTCTTCCAGCCAACCGTACATTTTCTTTATACTACGTCGGATGGCAGACAAGCATACGGCCCGCCTGATGTGAAGCGGTTACCGTAGCCATATTAACGCTCGCAACATAAAATATCGCTCGCACGCCGCCACCCCCACCGCGGCACACTACATCTCCTTTCTTTCCCCCCTTTCTTTTCCCCAGTCGGGCAGCTTACAATTACGCTCCCTACCTCTCTTTTCGCCAGAGCTTCGTTTGGCAGGCAGCAGGGTGCACCGCGTGCAGGTGAAGTTGGCTTTGGTTTAAGGATGTTGATGTACCACTTACACCCCAAAAAACATACACCAAATCTATCTATAATAATAAAAGGCTTTGTCCTCACTGACTGACTGACTGACTGACTGACTTACTAATCAACGCACAGCCCAAACCGCTGGGTCTAGAGATTCCAAATTTGGCAAGTAGGTTCCTTATGACGTCTAGGGGAGCACTAAGAAAGGATTTTCCAAAATTCATCCCCTAAGGGGGTGAAACGGGGGTCCAAAGTTTGTATGGGGAAACAAGATTAGTTGGACTATTTTATTCGAAACTTTACACGAGTACTTCTATAGATGAGTAAACACGTGTTTCAGGATTTTTCAAAATTCAACCCCTAAAGGGGTAAAATGGAGTAAAAAAGTCTGAAAATCGTCATGAGTATTGTTTTTATGGTTTATCGGGTCGCTGATTACGAAAAAAAAAAGTATTTTATAATCCAGCATAGCCGACATGACATAAAATCACCCCTATGGGGGTGCGAAGGGGTTGAAATGTCATAATATCAATATGGGTGTGTTGATTCTAGGGTTTTCTGGGACGTCAATTACGAAAATGGCATCGATTTGAAAATATAACATAGTGGACACGAAATTACTTGAAAGGATTTTTCAAATGTTACCCCTAAGAGGGTGAAACGGAGATCCAAAGTTTGTGTAGGGAAACGTGATTAGTTGGACTATTTTATCCTAAACTTTACACGAGTACTTCTATAGATAAATGAGTGAACACGTGTTTCAGGATTTTTCGAAATTCAACCCAAAAAAAAGAAGTAAAATGGGGTCAAAAAGTCAGAAACTCATCAAGGATATTATTGTTTTTATATTTTATCAGGTCGCTGATTACGAAAACAACAACGATCTTAAAATTCAACGTGGCTAACGTGACCATCATCATGTATTTTTTTAATAATTTGATTTATCCTTTTTGAGCGGATGGAATAAGACTTGTGTGTTGACTAAAGTGTTATCCTAATAGGTTTTTAAATTTGTATTTGGCGTCAATCAGTGCTTATACGATCGCGGGAGGCCGGCGCGGTGAGGGCGGGACGGGTGTAGTAGTTATCTGGAAAGTTCTTGCATCCGTATTTAGTACAATTAAAGGTACTACATGAAGGTGGTTGCATTGCGTGTTAATCTAAAATGCGCGAAATTCACACGAGCGAAGCCGCGGGGAAAAGCTAGATAGTAAAAGGCTTTTGTCCTCACTGACTTACTGACTGACTGACTCACTAATCAACGCACAGCCCAGACCACTGAAGCTAGAAACCTGAAACTTTGGATATGTGTTCCCTGTACAATGTAAGCGCACACTAAGACGGGATTTTTTGAAATTTCACCCCAAGATTTTTTGAAATTTCAAGAGGTTGAAAACAGGGGGTTGAAAAAAAACCCTCTTTTTGGAAATCGATTCACCTACGATTTTGAGACTTACTGAAATAGTTGTTCATTAAAAAAGGGGATGTTTATGGGTAACTGATTAACTTTTGACCAGCGCCCAACCAAGAAATGTCTAAAAATGTTATATTTATATTTTAATTAACTCATCACTAGATGGCGCTATAACTAGCATTTGTACAGCGCACTATGGTTTCGTTATTAAGGAAAGGGTATATACGAGAGATTATTTCAAACCATGGGGTTATCCATGACAGTTTATCGCTCACCTCATCCCAGTAGTTACCCCCGGAGGTTGTCCATCGCGCGCGTGAGGCGTAAAAAAAACTGCGTCCTTCAAATGAAGATACATCTGGTGCCGAAAACTAATTGAAAAACTTATTCTAAGTATCGACTATATGGGGTATACATACCTACTTAATATAAGAATTTCGGTATTTTTCAAACAATGACGTCAAGATTGACTAAATTTATACTTGTGGAAGGTGTGATGATGCCCCATACCATTATATCTGTTGAAGGTGATGGAGCTGGCCTGTTCCGCTCCATCTCCTACCACTTTCATGGAACGGGGGTGTATCATCAGGAGGTTCGTGCCACCATTGTTCATGTATTAAACAACTGGAACGATGAGTTGTTGAGTGAGGACAGTAAGGGATGCGCTGTTGAGGAATCTCTCTTTATACCCCGCCTTCCCATTATTCCATCAGACCACCCCGTTTAGACTTAAATTTCCCATAAAGGTGTTTTGCTATGACCATTAACAAAACTCAGGGGGCACTCTCTAAAGGTCGCTAGGGTTGACTTGAGACAGGACTGTTTCTCTCATGATCAGTTGTATGTAGCTTGCTCAGGAGTAAGTTCTCCTGGAAGCCTTGCAATTTTGGCTCCTGGTGCGAATGACAAAAATATTGTTTACCGGGACGTCTTAACCTAAATGGTGCAAGTTTGTAATTAATGGTCAATACGAAACAGTCCTTTTAGGGGAAAAAAATTAAATATCTGGAATCTTAACAAAAATAGACGCAAATTAGGAGTGATCCCGTAGCGAAGCACGGGTACTTTGCTAGTATTATATAAAAATCAATGCCACTTTTCGTTGTAATTTTATAACCCAAGAACGGGCTCACCTATCCAAACCAAATGTTTAGGGTTTATTCGGACTATTTAGTATTGTTGTTAAGTATGGTTTATGTGAAGTTTGCACAAAATCGGTAGAGCGGATCTTCATTTATCACATTTTTTTTAACAAATGAATTCAATAAATGGCAGATCATTTTGTTAATGGGGATTTTGCTGTCAAATTGAAACTTTTTTCAGATGGAGATTGTGCTGTCAAATTGAAACTTTTGACAGGACAAGCATGTTGTTATGTCATTCATGTGGTCATGTTTATTCATGCTAAAAATGGAAAAACAAAAAATATTGTTTATCCAAATGTTTTGGATTAAGTTTTAAATTAACTAGCAATTAATAAAATATTTTTTTGTTTGAATAAATGAATTTGGTGTTATATTTTTTTTATTTTTATTAGTTCACTTTATACGTAGCGAAGCACCTACCGGGCCGCTAGTAAGTTATAAAAAAGTATCGATTACTTATATCTATATTGGGAGGTGATGCGGTGATATGTGACTGTTGTACGAGTATGTTTCGAAATGTAAATACATATTGAAATAGATCTATTTTACACATATTGAAAAGGCCCCATGCGCATAGTTTTTAGGTTAAGATCGGAAATCGAGACATTTTATTGCAACATGGTAACCAATTTAATTTAGTATTGGATAACCTTAGAGCAATCGAGACAGCTTGTTTGTGCGGCAGATTAGATGCTTACCCTCGAACCGCGATGTCCCGCCGATAAGCCAAGGGTCGCCAGAGACGTGCCAACGGGGACCCAATATGGTAACCGTTACATTGACGACTCCATTGCTTCCCTTATCTTTTTTACTGCCCAATTTTAGATAACTACAAACCTGGTACATTTGTAAACATTAATTTTAAGCACCTGGATGATTGGAGCTTAACATTTTTTCACACGAAATTGAACAATGGGAAGGTTTTTTCTCATAATGCTTAAACAATTTACTACGACGTAGACATGGTAGAGATGTAACACGGGCAGAAAAAGGGTCAAATCAATTCAATTTAGTTGTAATACACAGGTACAATTGCAGTTGAAATAAAATTAGTTTTAGTATTTGTTATTTATCTAATAATATTTGTCTCCATTCGATACTTAAAACGTTTTAAAGTGAATAAAAGAATCGACCAAGTGCGAGTCAGACTCGCGCACGAAGGGTTCCGTACCATTATCTATCTAACTATCGCGGTTCATGAGATACAGATTGGTGACGGACGGACGGACGGACGGACAGCGGAGCCTCAGTAATAGGGTCCGTTTTACCCTTTGGGTACGGAACCCTAAAAAGCATGGTGTCAGAGACATCTAAAAAAGAAAAATAGCAAATGTCAAAATGTGTTATCTGTTATACGCGTTATCTGTTGTTAAAACTATAATTCTACAATAACAAATTAATAGTAGATAATACATAATTTCGGTACTCGTTCAGTAATAGGATTACCTGAAATACATGGGTAATTTTTTTCAAATTTATTTAGGTATAGTTGACAAAGTATAACAAAAATTATCTGTCTTGTATAATATTTAAACAATGTTTTTCTCAATGTCCTATGCATTGTACTTTGTTATTACTCGCCTTCGATTAATTTTTTTTTGATTATCTTAGATTGGCTAGAAGAGATCTTTTTTAGGAAAAGTCCGCCTTTGTAAATAAATAAATATTGTCAGACAAATTACACAGCGCCATCTAGCCATCAAAGTAAGCGAAGCTTGTGTTATGGGTACTAGACAACTGATAAACATACGTAAATACATTTTTTTTTTGTAAATACATACTTATGATACATAGAAAACACCCAGACCAAGACAAACAGACATGTTCATGCACACAAATGTTTATCCTGTGTGGGAATCGAACCCACGAGCGTTGGTATCGAAGCCGCGTCATTGACCGCTACGCCACCAAGCTTGTCATAAAAAATAACATTATGTTGTATGTATATGTCATATGATAATGACAATTTACGTTACAAAATTTTTAAACTTACCTCCAATCTACACACACGCATCAAACAGATCCGGGCCAACCGTATCTCATACATTAATAAAGAGACAATCCCGGTTTGATTCATCGGCACCGCACGCGCGCAAACTGAAGAGTGCTATGTCAGCGAAGTTAGCCCGTAATTTAGATTGACTTGTTTCACACGTAGTGAAATTGTTTTTCGTATGGGGCATACGCAAAACAACCAGCCGTGCGCAATGCTGAAGTACGCAATTTATTATTCACAAATAGACTACGGAAATTGAGTTTTAACGAAGACAAATTGAACTAAAGCGGAATCAATTACGGGAGATTTATTTTCACCGAGAGAAAGAATTAAGTAACTGTGAGGCAAGATGTAAATTGAATTTTTGTCGTTGGCCTGAAAGGAAAGTGAAGGAGTTCGGGGAACAAAACGGTTCAATGTGCGAGTGCGGTACCTACATAAATCATAGTATCGTTCGCACAACTGTTCGTATGTAGTACTTGGATCGACTTATGTCGCCTTATGGTTTACGGGTTATGGATAGACTATTTGTTTATTGTGCAAAAACACAGATCCAAATATAAGACACAAAAGAATAGTACAAACTGACGAGCTCGGTGACGACGCGGCTTCGCCACCAACGCTCGTGGGTTCGATTCCCACACAGGACAAACATGTGTGTGCATGAACATGTCTGTTTGTCTTGGTCTGGGTGTTTTCTATGTATCATAAGTAGATATGTATTTACAAAAAAAAAATGTATTTACGTATGTTTATCAGTTGTCTAGTACCCATAACACAAGCTTCGCTTACTTTGGGGCTAGATGGCGCTGTGTAATTTGTCTGACAATATTTATTTATTTACAAAGGCGGACTTTTCCTAAAAAAGATCTCTTCTAGCCAATCTAAGATAATCAAAAAAAAAATTAATCGAAGGCGAGTAATAACAAAGTACAATGCATAGGACATTGAGAAAAACATTGTTTAAATATTATACAAGACAGATATCCTATATAGTAATAGTATATAATCATAGGTACTCATGGTAAAAAAAAATGTGGTGCGGCTGTGTCATGGACCCGGCCGTGTGCTGAGTGCTTAGTGCGAGTTTTTTAGTCACATTCGAAGGTGACCACGTTTACAAGCCGACCAAATTGAGAAAAAGTTTCTTATTATGAATTTACCAAACGCGTACTACATACACAAATTGGCCGGGTTGCTCGCTTCGAAATGTGAGCATGTAAGCCATACGATTTTGATATGTGACACGCCCCTTATAAATTCACAACATGAGAGTTCTCTATTTGATCGGTTTGTTATTATCGAACGCGAACAAAAAACTCCCACTAAGCACTGTGTACGTAAATACGCTATATGCACTAAATTTATCTCAAAATGGCAGCGCTTCCCCCTCCCCCGTACGAGATGTTCTATAGTCTTTACTTAATAAATTCTTTGATTCTTCATCTATTCAGTAATGTTATTGAATTTTGGACGGAGATGATAGATATGTAGCTGCAACACCAAACTGTAACTTGTTTTGTTTAATTGCCTCCCTATGAAAGCAATATTAAAGACGTATTCGCGTCAAAACAAACGTGATTAATCAGTCATATAATATGTCATATCATAGTTCTTGTTCTAAAGGATAGTTAGTCCCTTTGACTTTTAACCAAAATAATACATTACAGGGAGTATTGTTTGTGCATTGGTAACGCAGCATCTTAAGTCCAGCGCCGTCACTCACTTGTAGGAACACAGCCATCCAATGCAACACGGGTATTGTTAGTTGGCTGTAGTTTTCAGTAAGGTGGCGTTACATACCCAGTCGGGCCCGTCGTACTTGCGTATTGCTTAACGGTAGGATGCATATGGGTTCAGCTTTGACTCAAGATGGTGGTGAGCAACTAGCACCCTCATTCCAAAAATAATCACTTTTGGCTACTTATTTGATAAATAAATATTTAAATATTTTTGGACAATTTACACAGCGCCATCCAGTCCCAAATTAAGCGGCAAGCTTGTACCTACTATGGGTACTAGACAACTGATTAATGTACTTAAATATATTTTTTATACATACCTATAATACACATAAAACACCAAGACCAAGACAAACAGACATGTTCATGCACATGTTTGTCTTGTGCGGGGATCGAACCCGCGACCTCGGAGTGAAAGTATGGCTGCTAGCCATTCGACTACCGGGCTCGTCAAATAGTTTGTTTGAATCCCGTCATAAATCCCGTTTGTTTGATAATTCCCAAGAGATACTAGAATACGCATGTACCAAATCACTGGCGAAAGCCATTTATAGTTACAAAGGTAGATCTTGGAGAGAATTTATAATCTGTATCTATAAAAGGCAACCGTTACTGATTGATCAATCAACGCAGGACTCAGACCAATGGACGGATCGAGTTGAAATTTGGCATGCAGATAGCTATTCCATGTAGATATCCGCTCTGAAAGGATTTTGGAAAATTTCTACTGAGTACCAGAATAAGCGCGTACAAAATCACGGGTACAAGCTAGTCTCTACATAGGAGCCGTCAATAACTCTTGAAGGCTCCTATGTCGAGACTAGCTTGTACCCGCGATTGTATTGTACGCGCTTATTATATAATTCCCTATAATGTAATAGACTCTTCTATAATTCCCTTAAAAGGCTGGCAACGGATCGGCGACCATTTGATATAGCTGATCTCCATAGGCGGTGGTCATTGCTTTCCTTCAGGTGACCAACATGTTCATTTGCCCCTTTCCCATATAAAAAAAGTCATATTAATATTTAAAATCTGTCATAGACAACGTGCTACTTTCGTTTTGTATCCACTTACTAGATATTTTAACGTGGGAAAATAATTAATTTTCGCCCTTCCTCGGGCAATAAAACTGGCACACGCAATCAACAACACGAGCATTTGACAATGAGTGAATATTTGGTGTTTTATTTTTTAAGACAATTTATTATATAGTAGATTCTGCTCACGCTTTAGTGAACAGTACTCTGTTCACTTCTTGGTACTCCAAGTTCTTGGTACTCCAAGGTAAATATAATCCATGTAAAGCGCAGGTTAAAACCATATCTGGACAGCCATTGCGATTAGTGCTGCGCTAGCGGTTCCCCCCTTCAACCAGTATAAGTATCTGTTGACACCTCGTTTAAATGACCCGAGATTAAAAGTAAGATGAAAACACTAATTCTGCCCATAATTTTATTATTGAAAATTCTACAGTTTACATAGTGATTAATATAAAGAGTAACAAACAACCGCACATCCTCAAAAACGTTCACCATGAGGATAATTAAATTTTTTTGGACAACTTAGCAAACTAAGCAAAGCTTGTACTATGGGTACTAGACTGATACATAAACGTACTATTACGTGACAGTGCATAAACTTAAATATATACATATTGTGAATACATACATGGAAAACACCTAGACGAAGATAGACATGTTCATGCATACAAATGTTTTGTCTTGTGCGGAGAACAAACCCGCGACCTCGGGTCAAAGCGGTCATTGTTAGTTAATCGAAAACTGAGCTCGTCATATTGAGCTATTAATTAGTGTCTTATGCAGATCGATAGCAAAAGATAGAGTGCCTGTGTCGATCACTAATATAATTCATTTAATGGCTACATTGTTGATATCTAATTTAATATGTAACATTAATTTAATCTGGAAGAGACAACCGTATTATTAAATACTTACTGCACGCGGCTTCGGTCAAAGCTTGTACTATGTGTACCAGACAACTGATAAATGTATTTAAATATTTTTTTTTTGTGAATACATACTTAAAATACACATAAAACACCCAGAACAAGACAAACAGACATGAACATATTTGTCTTGTGCGGGGATCGAACCCGCGACCTCGGAGTCAAAGTAGCCATTGCTAGCCTTCTACCACCGGGCTCGTTTATATGCGCGACTAATTAAATAAATAATTGTAAGTAAAAAGATTTTAGAAACCTAATAGTATGTTTATGTTCTGACCTTCTAGTTGTATTGATTTTATTTAGTTCTATGTCGACATCTCTTTATTTGGTCTGCCCGACAGATGTTACGGGTCTCACCTGGCGCGGCGTGACCGGCGCCCGCGCACGCACGCGACGCGACGGCTGCACCGCATTATTATTACTCTACATTCGGATCCACTTTCCGAATGTGCACCCAAATATTACTTATACCATGCTAGGTTGCAATGTGAGACGTATTGCTCCTGCGTACACATCAACTGCTGACGCAGTCTCTAAGGGGGTACTTTCCCAGTCAGGCTCTATAAGAGCTATAATGTCAAATGCCTACTATTGGCATTTGACCTAAAAAGACATCCTTTTTGGAAAATATATTAAAGTTCCCAGTATTATTTTCAACATCAAAAAAACACACCTACACACAAACAGATACGTTAAACTTACACCCTCTCGGGACGTCGGGGGTTATATAGGATATCATTTACTACATTTACGATCTTAAAACAGATTTGGGCTAGTTTACCACCTTATACGAGATAATGAAAAGAGTAAAGTGGTACGAAACAAAAACTTGCCTCGTGCCTGCTTACTACTAGCTATTATAAAAAGTAGTATGCTCACACTAGTGCCAGAATCGCGTATTTTTATTCGCGTTTTTTTTTCTCCAGTACCTTGTTTGTCAGTCAGCAAGGTGCACCACGTGCAGGTGAAGTTGGCTTTGGTTCAAAGATGTTGATTAACCGCTTACACCCCAAATTACCTATATGCCCAAATTACCTAGCAAATCATCATCATCAGGTCATTTTAGTCTCCACTACAGGAGCACGACCCTCTCTCGTCCGTCCCAGATAGAAGGAGGATTTGGCCCACACTCCTGATCGATGTTTTATAATGTACTTCCCTTAGTCGCCTTGTACGACATGCACGGGAAGAGACGGAGTGATTCTATTTTAGTCTGCCGGAAACCACACGGCCAACCTTGCAAATAAACAGATATAATTATACAATATACATAAAGATAAATACATCATTTTCTGTAAACTTTAATAAAAATAATACTAACTGTTCAAGAAACTGAACTCTTTGAACAGAGTATACCATAGAATCAGATAACGAAGAGAAGTATCTACGCAGCGCAGCTTAAAAATTAATTAGAAATTTGGAGCGATCGCGACTGATTTAGTTATTTAACAAATTTGACAAGTCTTACATCTTTTGAATTGATAAAGTTAATTTCATGTTTTGTATTCTATTACATGGTTTAATTTTTAAAATTAATTTATGAAGATATACTGGCCTATTGTATACAAACACGGATTTAATTCCTGACCACAAACAAAACTAATACAATTATCTTCATTTTATATTAAATTTGTAGTTGTTTTCTGATTAGAATTCGTTAGGGAGATCAATCCCTCTCGAGATAGACCGAAGACCTCAAGAAAGCAGCTGGATGCGAAAAGCGGAGGATTGTATATGATGGAAAGCATTGAGGAAGGCCTATATCCAGCAGTGGGTAGATACAGGCTCCTAATGATATTCATGAATGTCATTAGGAGTCTCTGTCTATTCATCTTCAGTAGGTACTTGTTTTAGTCGGGTCTCTTATCCAATGATGTCCAGTGATGCAGCATCCTCCTGGATCTTTTGTGCAACTCTGAGTATTTAGCCGCCTTCCCCGCTATCTAAAGACGTAATCTAAGTATTTCAGTACTTTCAGATTATCTCTCGGGGTATCTTGGGAAGAATATTAGTGCGTCACATTTACATACCAAATCTTTTATGGTCTCGTTTTATTTGCAATTTTTTTTTTTAAAACTCTTCCATGTCCGACATGTATATCCAGGTTATCGACTAGTCTCATCCTGGGATTCTATCGCGTAAGCTGAAGATTAGCGATATACGCCTTTACTGTAGTCGGTAGAGACGATGCATCTCCATTGAAGGGTGTTAAAGACTATTGTTACGATTTTCTAATTAAAAAGAACCGTCTTCAAATTACGCATGGCAATAGCTCAACAGTCTCATGATGGAGCTAAACTGAGCTGTTTGTCCCAGGTAGACTTCAATAACTCCCAGAAGAGAGTTCCCAACAAATGCAGACATATTTACATTTTTTTTTTTAAATAAACTTTTGTTTATAGAAAAAAAAAATATCTATTTACATTTTTAGAACGAGCGGAAGAGCATTCGATTCAACTTTGATTTAAAAATTGATAGCACTGTGGATGGATAGCATCACCATACGCGTAATGCCAATTAATGTGATATATTAGTATTTCCGAACAACTACGACATGGGTGCCTCCAAGAACAGAGTTTTCAATTCCCTTAAAAGGCTGGCAACGGATCGGCTACCCCTTGGTGTCGCTGATCTTCATGGGCGGTGGTGGTAGCTTTCCACCAGGTGGGGCACATGCTCGTTTGCCCCTTCTCACATTTAAAAAAATGTTCTTTATTTTACCAAACTAAGTATAATAGGAACAAAACGTGAACTGATATTGTAATGGATCTATGGGTCCAATTAAACGCGATTTTATTCCATTGAGCGGAGTGAAGCAAACCAAATGTTTTTGAATTTATGAAATTTGAAAAATATAAGAAAGACAGATTAGATATTCATTGCGAGTAGGTAAGTTCGGTTATTGTACAAAACTGTCTAGGTAAGTCGTCAAATGCAAACTTACAAGCCTACATAGTCCTAATTCCATCGTCAAGGTCCATCGGCAAACGAGCATGTGGGTCACCTGTTGTAAAGCAATCACCATCGCTCATGGAGATCAGCAACACGAAGGGGTCACCGATCCGTTGCCAGCCTATTGAATGAACGAACCTTTTTTTAAACTGTTTTTGTGCGTGAAAGATTAAACTAGTTTACAGTTCACAGATAAACTAGTTTATTCTTCGACTCGTCGATGAGTCCGTTGCGTCGCGTCGCGATCGTCTCGTCTCGTCTAGTGACTTGACAAATGAGATTTTTGTTCGTGTACCCAGTCGACGCAACGAGACCGTTTACCGTCGACGATGAACTAGTTTTAAAAACGTAAATTAGTCGAAAATTAGACGTAAACGGTTTACGTTTACCAATCGCTTATGTGAAGAAATAGTCTTATCGACGACGACGTAAACTAGTCGAAAATTAGACTGTTTTTTAAACTAGTTCATCGTCGACGGTAAATGGTCTCGTTGCGTCGACTGTAAAATCGTCGACGACCCACCACTAGCCTATACTACTTCGCTTCTTTCTGTCTGGTGACCTCACTCACTCGCAGGGACACAGCAACCTTCATGGGAATTGTTGTTTTGCTGCGGTATTTTGTGAGGTGGAGGTACTTCCTCATTTGGGCCGCTTAAAAAAATCGCTATACCCTACCTCTCTTTTCGCCAGAGCCTCGTTTGCCAGTCAGCAGGGTGCACCACGAGCAGGTGAGGTTGGCATTGGTAATGTTGATGAACCACTTACACCCCACCCCAAGTGATATACTAAACAAAATGAAATATACAACATATATATCGATCCTTTGAGCTGCAGCCTATTTGAATAGATTGTATTGTCAGTATAGGATATAAGTAACTTTGTAGTTGATTGCATGTATACAGCTTTTGGTTCCGAACATCAAATTCAGCCATTTTGATGGAAATTGCTATTGTGATGACAAAAACTGTGTCCGGCCGCCTATAGGGGGAAGCCACTCGGAAATGAGTTCATACATATAATTTCACCAATCGATTTTGCTTCATTTCTCTTTATTGCTCAATGCAATTAAATGAACCGATTTTATCGCATTGTTTGAAATCAACGAATTATAAAATGTCCTCTTTCATATTCGTGTTTACACGTCAGTTATATATAGGACTCTATATGCATGCACTTATATAATCTGCAGTCTCTGCAATTATTTAAATATTTTTGTCTAAATAAAGCTGCGTAGAAATACTTAAATTTAATAATACATTAGGATGAGAAATAATATGACCGATGATGAATAATTACGAGACTGCTACGCTGTTTTTCAGATGGATCCTTTTTAGTGAAACATGTCTACATAATGACCAACTTGCCAGAATATTATAAATATTTAAAAAAAAATGGAAACATTCACCTCCGCCTAGGTGGGATTTGAACCCACGACTTCTCGATGAGCGGTCGAGTGCTCGTCTAACTGAGCTACCAAGAAGGTTGTATGTTGGTGACGAATTTTTGAATTTTATAACATGTCTACATTTTCACAGGTGTCATAAAAAGTATCTAAAATATATTTAATTTTCATATACTATTTAATTAGTTGTAGGTATGTCAAGTTCGTTACTTTATTTCGACGAGCTCGATGGCTTAGCGGTCAATGACGCGACTGACTTCGACACCAACGCTCGTGGGTTCGATTCCCACATAGGACAAACATTTGTGTGCATGAACATGTCTGTTTGTCTTAGTCTGGGTGTTTTCTATGTATCATAAGTATGTATTTACAAAAAGAAATGTATTTACGTATGTTTATCAGTTGTCTAGTACCCATAACACAAGCTGCGCTTACTTTGGGGCTAGATGGCGCTGTGTAATTTGTCTGACAATATTTATTTATTTATTATTATTTATTTCGATTTTTCCAATCAACAATCAAACCTAATTTATAATAAAATATCTTCTTCAATTGTCGAACATGTGCATTAACGGAACAATAAATAAATAAAATTAATGTATGGTAAAACGCCTCCTCCAACCCGCAGTTGAGCAGCGTGGTGGAGTATGCTCTAAACCCCTTCGATTGAGGGGAGAGCCGTAGCCCAGCAGTGAATAAGGGTTGTCGTCGTTACTTCTATAGGTCTACACAGATGATGATATTTTCCGTGGTCTTTTTTACCCGTCAAAGTATATCGCTTACAATTGCATTGAATTACGCACATAAGTCAGAGGTTCTCGTGTGGACGTTTTGAGGTACAAACGACCAAAAAATTCGCAGATAAAAGTTCCTCATATACGCAGACCTTAAAGAAACTTAATATCAATTCATAATTGTGTATCCTATACTGACTAATCTATGTACATAAAAATCTGTCAAAGTTTGTGATCGAACTTCTCGGAAGCGGGTCGACGGATTATTGTGATTTTTTTAAGTATATTCGGTAGGAGTTTTTTTTTTTATATGAAATGGGGCAAAAGAGCGTATGGGTCACCTGATGGAAAGCAATCACCACCGCTCATGGAGATCAGCAACACCAACGGGTCGCCGATCCGTTGCTAGCCTATACTCCTTCCTTTCTTTTTAGTGACTTCACTCACTCGCATTAATACAATAACCCTCAAGCTCATTGTTATTTAGCTGCGGTATTCTGTGAGGTGGAGGTATTTCCCCAGTCGGGCAGCTTAAAAAATACTATGCTGTACCACAGAATAATATGGCTGTACATCTCTTTTCGCCAGAGCCTAGTTTGTCAGTCAGCAGAGTGCATCACATGCAAGTGAGGATGGCTTTAATTCAAAGATGTTGATGAACTACTTACCCCAAAATGTATGATAATAGGTTGTAAAGTATATTTTCATTAATTTATAAAACAGAACAACCTTTACCGGGTCAGCTACTATTATTATAGTAATTCTACACTTCGTATTATGTTATTCTTTTTAGGATATACTTAAAGATTACCGACCACATTTTTCTAATTTAAACAGCATGACAAACAACGATTTTCCGGTCTGGAGCTTTAGATAATGCGTGGAATCATGCATACAGCACGAACTTAGATTATGTTCACTTAGCTCTTTATTTACATATATAAAGGTTACAATACAGCTTTTGTATTTTAATAAGTACTAACTGTGACCAGGGGCCCTGCTGCCGGAGCTGAAGCCGATTACCATCAGATTCTTTGGCTCCAAAAATTGGTTTTAGGTTAAAGTTATTGACAAACATTTCCAGCTTAGTCAGTAGAGCTCTTGGGTTTCTCCCAGCTAAGCTAGACATAATTACCGACAATCTAAGAAATAGTGTCATTTTCGCATTCAAAAAAACCGATGGTAATCGGCTTCAGCTTCGGCGGTAGGCCCCCAGCAGCTTCACCCGCGTGGTCGATATTTTAATAAAACATTTTGAATAAAACCTATGACACTATCTAAACATTAAACTATCGCTACGCTAGACTAGGTTTGAAATCAAGTCACCTACCCGATTCTAAGTAGTACGTAGTAGTACCAAAAACATAAGGTTCTAATTTTAATTTATACTTTATCGGGTGGCAGACAGGCATAAGGCCCGCATTATGTAAAGCGGTTACCGTAGCCATATTTAACGCTCGCAACATGAAATAACGTTCGCGCGCCACCATCCCCGCTGCAATTCCTTTCTTTCTGGTGATCTCACGCACTCGCAGGAACACAACAATCCTCAAGGGAATTGTTATTTGGCTGCGGTATTTTGTGAGGTGGAGGTATCCCAGCCGGGGCAGCTTACAAATACGTTATACCTCTCTTAAATTACAGAATAGTTGATAAGTTGGGTAAAATCGTGAATAATGTTGTGAATTAAATTAGGCGCAGGATTAAGTGCAGAGTACAAATCGACTCATCAATAGAACAAAGTCCGATGTGATCACGGAACAAACATGTGTTAACCTAGCTAGACTAAATAAGGAAGATGAATTCTTCAGACATAGGTACATTTTTAGAATTTTCTTATCGCATTTATATTCCGATATTTATAATCAAATAACGTTCAATTTGACTTCGGCTCCCCATAAAACACACGAAATGCTATCTGCTATCTCGTAATTATTTTTAATTACCTACAATACAATTTCATTTTATATTAATTTCAGTTAACAACGTAAACAGGCGTCAATTTCAATGGTTAAATGGTTTCTTATTATTTTATTTCAACGTGCATGCATTTAAATAAAATTAACGTGTCAATTTTTTTTGCCCAGGGTAATATTCGAAACCGCTTATCAAATTTTAATGTTATTTTCACTGGAATAGAAAGGAGTTTAAATAACTATAATATACTTTGTATATTGCTTATCCCGGAAATAAGAACAAAAACATATTATTTCAACTAATAAATTGGAAGTTTACATTACAAAATGTAAAAAACTAATTTTTTTATTATAGAGCTATTTCTTATAGTTTGGCAATATGACTAACGCGAAAGGATTCTAATTAAGTTTATTGAAAGCGGGGTGTAAAGGGGTATCGTGAATACTGCTGCAACAGGAGGGAGGTTCTTTACTTAGGGCGGGACGTCCGACAAACGGGCATTGAGTACAGTCGGCACCATTCCCGCGAAGCCGGTCTCCGTTGTAGCACGTGTGTCGGGCACCTTCGGAACAGCGCTGCCGAAACTTTAGCGAACTTTCCAAGAGCGCGGTGTAGCAGACGAAATTGGATGCAATTTGTGAAGTGAACTGTGGCGTATTCGTGTGTTACGTTGACTTAATTGTTTAATTAAATAATGGATGGAATTTAGTTATCTCATCGGTGAGTTACATATTTGAGATTGTTTTAATTACAGTTGAAAAAATGGTGAAATAGGTAATTATTACTTACAATCTAAATTTATCCTTATTTTTTGTAAGAAAAAATCAAACTAAGCACGAGTTTCAATAACTTTACTTTCAACATCGACCCTAACTGAATAAGCACTTCTTTCAAGCAGTGCGCCTGAAAGTGCACTCGAATACTCGAGTATGGGTTTGCATGTGTGTGTCATATATGCATAAAGTTATTTTTCATGCGCTGGCATGCATTTACTTAATTAAATAGCAATATTTTTAATAGGTAATTATTTGAATTTTATGTACATAAACAAGAAATTATTAACTGAAACGAACTGCAAATTCATTTTCTTTTTTGTTTTTATCGTCCCATTTCTTTATCCCGGACGTTATTTTGAAATTAATTTATACTTATTCCCTATGTCACTCTCACAACTGAAATAAATCGAATAACCTCATAATAATATGGTGAAATTCAACAAACACAAACCTTCCCGGTAGCTCAATTGGAAGAGCACTCGACCGGTCATCGAGAGGTCGTGGGTTCAAATCCTAGCGGGTGCAGGTGAATTTTTCCATTTTTCAAAATATTTATAATATTCTGGCAAGTTGGCCAACTATTTAAATAGGTAATAATAATGGTGAAATTCGTCAATTGGTTTAGACTGAAGAGCGTGCCGAAGAAATATAGATAAAAAATAACAAAAAAAAAAGTAAGAATATGTTCCATATAAAAAGGAACGGTTGGATCAATTTCACAAATTCTTTTTCGTTCTGTTTATTATTGTGACGAGAAGGTTCTTATGAATGAAAAAAATAAAATTAGAAAATTTAAGAAAACTGAACGACTATGTTAACTTTTCAGTCACTTGACATATGACGCGAAATCAGATCAAGTTCAATATTCATTGTTAAGAAGACAGAACAACGTCTCAGCTAGTTATTAATAAAAAAATGTAAAAAATGTCTAAGTGCCGACAAGGGCCCAACAGCAAAAAAAATGATTTCATCTCATTTATTCATTACACCTATATTCACTCGAAAAATATTTCCTTCTCTTCTTCGTAGGTCGGGTAAAAATCCCATGACATGTTTGTCCGCGATAAACTCCGAAACTACTACCACTACTACATTACCGATCTTAGTGAAACTTTGCACATTGTATGAATCTATTTCGACTTGAGGTAGTTTTTAGGGTTCCGTACCCAAAGGGTAAAAAGGAACCCTATTACTAAGGCTCCGCTGTCCGTCCGTCCGTCCGTCTGTCACTAGGCTCTATCTCATAAACCGTGATAGTTAGACAGTTGAAATTTTCACAGATGATGTATTTCTGTTGCCGCTATAACAATAAATACTGAAAAATAGAATAAAATAAATATTTAAGGAGGCTCCCATACAACAAACGTGATTTTTAGCTCGTTTTTGCTCGCAATTGACAACGGTAATAGATAGACGCTTGAAATACTCACATAATATTTAGTTATATATTCACTTTAAAAATAAATAATTAAATAAAAATAAAACAAGTATTTAAGGGGGGCTCCCATACAACAAACGTGATTTTTTTTGCCGTTTTCATAGATAATGGTACGGAACCCTTCGTGCGCGAGTCCGACTCGCACTTGGCCGGTTTTTAACTAATGCACCCCCTAAGACCTTAAATTAAGGTATGAAAGATTGTATGGAAATCCATGTGGAGAAAGTCGAGGGCGATCGCTAGTATACTTCTTATGTATATTTCGAATTTTTTTTTGTTTGCATGTAGGTATAATATAACGATAACTCTATAACCGTTTTTGATGACATATGGTAGATATCTGAAGATTTGTAAAGACCTACTTCTGTAATTGTTTTCTTTTTTTATATCTTGAATTTCAAAGTCGGTTTAATGTTTTTAATCGATTTTAAAGTAGTAAAAAAGTTCTCAGACTGATCTATATGTTGTAAGCAATTTTCACAAATTTACTAGTCCGATTTCCATGGGATTATCACTATTCGAGTGCATATTTTTCTGGATCGGTTTTTATTTATAAAACATTTTCGAAAAAATAAAAGAGACGTAATAGACTAAATTAATTAAAGGAAAAAAACACCGGCTTTCTACCCGATTACGGCGAGTCAAAAAAGAAGGGTTATGATTTTAGCAGTCTAAGTATGAATGCATAATTATTTGTATTTGTCCTATTTTTAAAATTATGTGTTAGTCGATTAATTATTATAACCCTGGTAACACAGACTACATTTTAACAAACTTCAACTATAGGAGGATTCGATGTCTACCTTTTAGCGTTTTTTACGTTATTTCAGTTACAATTATATTAACTTTTTTTTAAAGAATACCCGAGCCGTTGATCGGATTTTGATAAAACTTGATGAATAAGTAGTTAATAAATTTTCACAATTACCCAGCATTCGGAATCTTTAATTAATTTGTTTACTGAGGTTGAGTAGCTTTCGAAATACCGAAATCTTATTTAACGAAGAATTTGCGACGTCTAGGTTTCAAGACGAACGTTTAATACTCTAGTATATATTCATTAGTATTAAATTTAATTTATTATTGAAAATTCATATATTGGATTATTTGAAAAAATATTTGAAAAATTTATTTGAGAAAAGCTATTCTAATGTAATAAATATTACTATCTGATCCGTGCCCACTCCGTTGGTCGGTATTTTTTTACGAAAACGCCCTTACGTTTTTCCGGTTAATATGTAGCGTATTACACTCACAAATAACGTGGTTTTCTATTGGTAAAAGAATTTTCATAATCGGTTCAGTAGATCCAGAGATTACCCCTACAACCTCACAAAGTTTACCTCTTTATAACATTAGAATATTCTAATATTATAGTTAATAATATATATCTTTAAATATAAACTTCGAAATCGGCTCAGTAGATTCAGGGATTACCTCCTACAACGTCACAAATTAACAACCTTTACCACTTTATAATATTTATTAGTATAGGTTAAATAGCCCCTCTATGTAGCTTCACCCTGTGTAAAACTAAACACAATAGGTACGGTCGGTACCCTAAGATGACAACTTTGCCTAAGACAATTGACCAGGGGCCCTACCGCCGAAGCTGAAGCCGATTACCAACAAATATTTAGATTCGAAAAACAGTACTTTCGTTTAAGTTATTGACAAACCTCTTCGGCTTATTCGGTATAGCTCCAGGGTTACTACCAGCTAAGCTAAACACAAGTAATATAAATCTAAGTTGAAGTTTGATTTTCGCAATCAAACAATCCGATGGGAATCGGCTTCAACTTCGGCGGTAGGACCCCTGTTATCTCAGGGAACCGACTGTAAATCAGATAAACTGTATCCTATGTGTAAGTTCATTCAGAACATGTTTTTTAAGTATACCAAATTACATTCAAGTTCGTTCAAAACGAAAGTTTGAACGAACTTGAATGTATTTTGGCATACTTAATAATTATACTTTTACTACAGTTACAGTATTACTAAATAGTAAGTTTATATATGAGTGAAAGAGTTACAAACACCCGTACCATCCATTTCTTTTATTTATACTACTAAGGTAGCAAATAAGCATACGGCCTGCCTGTTAGTATAAATGGAAGAATAAAGAAATCAATAACATAAATATGTTAACAACAACACTAAACTATATCACTAAAGTTTCCTACGGTTATAAACTACCGACAAGAAAATAAATAAATAATTCTGAATAATTTCTAAAATAATGTCTCAGATGTTTTCTTATTTATAATGAAAAATATCAAATTTATAATTATCCTACGTACGGAACTCTCGGTGGGCGAGTCTGACTCTCACTTGTCCGGTTTTATTTATTGACCTCCCTATGGAAGCAATTTTGAGGACGTTCACGTCAAAAAAATATACGACTACCCCGAAATCCAAAAGAAAACCTGTTTGAGCTGTATGTATATTATGTATATCCGACTCTACCTATGTTTCCCATAGCTACTGACCGGCTGAACCCTAGATCGCTAAATTCGTTTTGATAACACGAGTGTCACTGGGTTACGTACCCAGTGACACTGGGTTACGTTCTACTTCTTCGTCGTCTTCCAACGGTTTAACGTGCACTCCAAAGCACGGAGGAGCTCGAGATAAATAAACCCACCATATTGATAGGCTACTGCCGATATTGCTTAACTTGTATGTTCGACTAGACTGACACGTGCAACTCAAATTGCCATGAAACTCAATTTTTCATGGCAATCACTTCAGTAATAAAGGCGTGAAAGCGGAACAAACCAATAAACTCACATTCGCATTTATTCGCGTAAAAAGGACAAACTTTTGATCATCCCTCAGGAACATTTAATTTTTTTTTTTCATAAAAGGTATCCTATTATTTATTTTATTCTGGACTTGTAATATGATGTATGTAAAATTTCATGGCAATTGGTTCTGTAGTAATTGCGTGAAAGTGAACAAACAAACAAACTTAATTTCCCTTTTTTTTATACTACGTCGGGTGGCAGGCAAGCTTACGGCCCGCCTGATGTGAAGCGGTTGCCGTAGCCATATTAACGCTCGCAACATAAAATATCGCTCGCGCGCCGGCACTCCCGCTGCCAACGCAGCGTCTCTTTCCTTTCTGGTGACCTCACTCACTCGCAGGAACACAACATCATTCAACAATTCGCATTCGCATTTATTCGCGTAAAAAGGACAAACTTTTGATCATCCCTCAGGAACATTTAATTTTTTTTTTTCATAAAAGGTATCCTATTATTTATTTTATACTGGACTTGTAATATGATGTATGTAAAATTTCATGGCAATTGGTTCTGTAGTAATTGCGTGAAAGTGAACAAACAAACAAACTTAATTTCCCTTTTTTTTATACTACGTCGGGTGGCAGGCAAGCTTACGGCCCGCCTGATGTGAAGCGGTTGCCGTAGCCATATTAACGCTCGCAACATAAAATATCGCTCGCGCGCCGGCACTCCCGCTGCCAACGCAGCGTCTCTTTCCTTTCTGGTGACCTCACTCACTCGCAGGAACACAACATCATTCAACAATTCAAGGGAATTGTTATTTGGCTGCGGTATTCTGTGAGGTGGAGGTACATTCCCCAGTCGGGTAGCTTACAATTACGCTCGCTATCTCTCTTTTCGCCAGAGCTTCGTTTGTCAGTCAGCAGGGTGCACCGCGTGCAGGTGAAGTTGGCTTTTGTTCAAAGGTATTGATGAACCACTTAAATCCCAAAAATTATATATTTATTTTATATTATAATATTGGTATCGATATGTAAGAAGTTCCGGGTATCAGATGACCGGAGCCAAATAACAATACCCTTGATGATTGTTGTGTTCCTACGAGTAAGTGAAGTGACAGATTTGAGGAGATACTCCGTAAGCAGTGGAGGTGCCACCTCGTGAGCAATATTCCTTGCTTTGCAAGCATTTAAGTGGCTACGGCAACTGCTTTGTATCAGGTGGTTAGTATGCTTGTTTGACTCCCAGCGTTGTTTAAAAACTTCCAACCGCTCCACCCAACCCAAGCACTTTTTAAGTTATTGGTTCAAGAGGTGAGGTGGTCCACCTTAACATCAGTCACATTACAATGGATATTTCAATTATCATCATCATTAGGTCCTTTTAGTCTCCACTACAGGAACACCACCCTCTCTCGTCCGTCCCAGACAGAAGGAGGATTTGGCCTACACTCCTGACGCTGGCCAGACGTGTTAGGGAGGCCTGATCGATGTTTTATAATGTATTTCCCTAAGTCGCCTTGTACAACATCCACGGGAAGAGACGGAGTGATTCTATTCTAGTCTGCTGGTAACCACACGGCCAAGATATTTCAATGCTTGCTAAGAAGTGACCGTCGTCGTCAACCCTTATTCATTCCACTGCTGTGATACGTGTCTCCCCTCAATTGACGGGGTTTGGAGCATACTCTAAAACGCTGCTCAACTGCGGATTGGCGGAGGTCAGTGTTCTCAAGCCGCCTAAAGTCCACTGACTTGGCTTAAAGACTGTCATCTAATGACAACAGCCGGGACCAACGGCTTAACGTGCCCTCTGAAGCACGGAAGAGCTCGAGATAAATAAACCCATCCATTGACAGGCTACGGCCGACATTGCTTAACTTGCGATTAGACTGACACAAGCAATGACGTCATCGAGCTCCTCATCCTGTTTTCGTACTCTTCATTACGGAGCACTAATTGCCCAAGTCCTCAATCAGAGTTGCCCAGTTTTATTTTAAAGTATTTTGTTATACAAAATATTCACGTAACGAACATAAATATTACCCGCAATGTTTATGTTCATCAAGTATGCGAAATTCGAATCTCTCTTGAAGATACTTTACTTTTGGAGCCGAGGGATTAAATTAAATATGTAAGAGAAAGGAAGTAAATATTATTTAGAGTGTATTAAGTTTGGTGGAATTTTTAAATGTATACGAATGTTCAAAAGACATAGTCTCGACTTTTATGTACAGTTCAGTACACCAGCGTTTCCTCATGTCTGGTAATCTCCCTTGCTCACTCACAACTTTCAAGGGTATATTAACAGACTATAAGACTAGAAATTATCAATAATGTGTGTGCTGGATATACACATAAATCTTTATCTGTCTATCTATCTATGACTGCAGTCTTCTCTGATGTACTTCCCCGGTTGGGCACCATATACCCTACTTCTCTATCGATGAATCCCCATCTGTTTATCGACAGGGTCAACCACGTGCATGTTAGGTTAGCTTTGGTTGTAAAGATCCTCATTAACACCCCCAACCTTACTAATTTTGAATCATTTTCACTATAATTTTGTTATTTCCGGAATACATACTATTGCACACCTACCATTCAATGTACCTACGTCGGATCTGGGGGTCTACCACCGAAGATGAAGCCGATTGCCATCGGTTTTTTTTATTGCAAAAGTCAAACTTTAATTTAGATTGGCGGTAATTGTGTTTAGCTTAGCTGGCAGAAACCATAGAGCTCTACTGACTAAGCTGAAGATGTTTGTCATTAACTTAAACCTAAGATGTATTTTCGATATCAAAAATACGATGGTAATTGGCTTCAGCTTCGGCGGTAGAGGTCCTGAGCTCAAAAGTGTCCGAAATAAGAGAGAAATATACCTATATAGTTTTTGGACACATTTTTCCTGAAATTTGTATTAAACCCGTAAACCCGGAATTTATTTGGATGGTTGGTTCAAGAGTATATATAAATAGACACTTAGGTACAAACAAACCAAAATTACAGTCAATTTTTTCTACTTCTAAAAATTACGTTGCTGCATCTGCAAAATTACACTGTTACTTTACAATATACTTAGGCTTGGAAATCGAGATAAAGTAAACGATTCCAAAATAGTTAATAATGCATACATCCGCATTCTTCTGTTTGTAAGAATCACAGAAGTTTTTATTGACTGTACTGTGTTTCGAAAACGGGATGTTTCTCATTAATATGACGACCCCGGTGGTCGAATGGCTAATCATGTCCTCTTTGACTCCGGGGTCGCGGGTTCGATCTATACAAGACAATTAGTTGTGTGCATGAAAGTGTTTGTCTTGGTCTTTATATTTACTATGTATTATATGTATATATTTACAAAAAAAAATGTATAAGAGTATAATATAAGTTATCTAGTACCCATAGTTTAAGCTTTGCTTAGTTTGGGATTAGATGGCAGTATGCAATTCATCTAAGAATGTTTTAAAAAACCGCTTTAAAATATTTTGATTGCTAGTATAATGACGTAAAAATACTGTATTGTTTTAGTAACAAAACTTTACATAAGAGTTTCTGATGTTCATCCTAAATGCTAAGACATGGCTGTTTATTCAAAGTGGCGCCACTTTCGTGGCTACAAAGGCCTTAACTGAATAAACAATGGCACTCGTATCATCTATTACAATATTATTTTTTAATTGAACCCTCTCCATTATTCATCATACATGAATATGCATGAAGCTGTAATGTGGGAACGCTGAAAAAATATTCCAATATTTTTTTTCTTTCTAGTATTTTTGATATATAAAATGTCTTGTAAGTAGTTTAGCTTACTAAACTGAACAAATTTGCCAAAGAAACATGGTTCGGAATCGAAAAAAAGCCTATTTAATTGAGGGAGGATTTCATTTTTAGATTTTTGTTACGCGATACGTGACTTTTCAAGTTATTCCAGTTTCTTGATACACAAGTGTCCTACAATAACACAAGTGTGATTGTCCACAAGTGGACAAAGACTATACGCACGTCTACACAAATAACACCATAGACATAGGAACATAGAGGCATAAAACAATAGACCTATAGTATGTAGTGCTCTAGCAATCTGAGATGGGATCCTGAATTATCTGCAACGAACGAAAAGCACAGAATACAGTAACTTTGTCTGTGCTATAGATAGAAGCTCTATTTAATTAATGCTAATATTACAAGAGAAATTTGTGAATTTGTGTGGATGTAGGTACTAAACGCTAACGAGGTGTAAATAGTTCAACACTATCTATAAAGCCAAAGACAACCTCACCTGCACCCGGTGCACCCTGCCCAGGCTCGGGCAAAAGAAAGCTAAGACACTTCGAACCCAACTGGATAAACTACGCCTCAAAGAATACAATTAGAAAACGAACGTGGGGATGGGTGCTCCCCCTCTAAATAGATCAATGACATAACAGCCAGCAAACATAACAGCCGGAACCGAGAGGATGCGAAAGGCAGAACATAGCAATATGCAATATGATGGCAAGCACTGGATCTACGAGTATATGCGATATAAGGGGCATGTACAGGCCTGATGATGTTGATGGCGATGCATTGGAACATGAGCACTCTTCTCCTGAAATACGATTTAAAATCGCGTACGCACCGCTTTCCCTCGCTTTTCAAAACTTCGTTTGTCAAAAGTCAATGTTAAAAATTTACTCTTATGTACGTAGTATTTATTCTAAAGGATTTTTTGTTTACCATTTCGGCGCAGGAGCCAAAAAAATGCTAATAAATACTTTTAACTGTTTAATTGCAAAAGTTTCAATTTCAAAACCATCCATTGTACTGCTGAACTGCGAAACAACTTTTGCTACTTCCCTAAATATTGTTTGATATAAAATAAATAGGTACCACGATAAATGCTTTGAGGTGATCCGCGGCTTCCGAACAACGTTCGAAAGTTGCAGACATGAAAGAATTTGTTGATTTTGAATAAACTTTTTGTTAATAAATATGGTTTCCTAACTTTCTCAACATTAAAATGTAAAATATACCTATAGAATTTCAAATATGAGTAGCATTCATTTATGCTAGCATTAAATTTGTGGAATCATATGTTATTGATGTAGTACCTACCCAGTACAGAATGTGGATTTATATTTACTGCTTGTTAATAATTAATTAAAAAACTTACCTACTATTTAATTGCAATGGCGAATGTGGCAAAGCACAGTATAAATAATAGTAGTACGTAAGTGTGGTTAGCTTTATTTCGTCCGTCGTTTCTTATTGAATCGATTATTTTTATTCTGAAACTAGCAAGCTAGGAGTACAGGCTGGCAACGGATCGGCGACCCCTTGGTGTTGTTGATCTCCATGGGCCCATGGGTGGTGGTGATTACTTTCCATCAGGTGACCCATATGCTCGATTGCCCCCTTCTCATTTAAAAAAAAGCTACCCGCCCCGGCTTCGCACGGGTAGAAAGTGGTGTTTCATTTTCCTAGCATTTTTTAAGTCTTTCCTCTCCTTAAGAACCTTTCCTTCTGACGAAAACATTAAAACAAACATTAGCAGAATTGGTCGAGCCGTTCTCGAGTTTTGCGTTTAGCAACATTCATTTTTTTATAAGGATGTTGTAACTATATTACCTAATTATATTTATCAAATTTTCGGAAAAAATGTTACATGAAAAGTTACCCAATTATTTTGACTTTCTTTTATTTTACGTTTTAACAATTAGGTAGTTTATCGGCACCAAACAAAAAAAAATAGAGGAGCTCGAAGGATCGCGTGTCAGTCTAATCGAACACGCAAGTTAAGCAACGTAGACCGCAGCCTGTCTACGGATGGGTTCATTTATTTCGAGCTCCTCTGTGTTTCGGAGCACAGAGGAGCTTCTTAAGCCGTCGGTCCCGGCTGTTGGCATTAGATGACAGTCGTTAAACCAAGTCAGTGGCCTTAAGCGGCTTGAAAACACTGGCCTCCGCCAGCCTCTATGCTTTAAACCAAAAGTTAGGGGTGTAAGTGGTTCATCAACATCTTTGAACCAAAGCCAACTTCACCTGCACGCGGTGCACCCTGATGACTGAGAAACGAAGCTCTGGCGAAAAGAGAGGTAGGGAGCGTAATTGTAAGCTACCCGACTGGGGAATGTACCTCCATCTCACAGAATACCGCAGCCAAATAACGGTTCCCTTGAGGGTTGGTGTGTCCCTGCGAGTGAGTGAGGTCACCAGAAAAGAAGGAGATGCTGCGATGGCAGCGGGGGTGGCGGCGCGCGAGCGATATTTTATGTTGCGAGGCTGTTATCAGGCTGGCCGTATGCTTATCTGCCACCCGACGTAGTATAAAAAAAAAGAAAACCCTTTCGATTAAGAGGAGACCCGTAATCCAACAGTAGGATGATGATGGGTTGATACCGAAACAAAAAAAAAACAGTCAAACATACGAACTTACAAAAAAATGTTGTAAAACGTATTCTCTGCAAATTATCTTTTTGTAAATTTAATGTACGTACAGAAAAGCGATATTTAATTAATATTATTTAAGTATAGATTAAAACAGATTGCAAATATTAAATTTGAAACATCAAATTAGTAATTAGAGGAGGACTGATAAAGCTGGGTCTTACCATTAAATAAGGACAGCTTACAGTTTGATCTCGGAAACGAACAAATCGGCTTGCGGGTACATTAATCTCTCGTTAACTGAAGCTGAGGATATGTTTCATGGAAATTATCTTCAATAACTCGTTTGTACTATAAAAGTTGGTTTGTAACGTTGTTTGATGTTTAGATGTGGGAGGGAACCAACTACAATATATATACCGAAGATATACTAGAGAAAAGTTTGGGGTGTAAGTGGCTCACCATGGTCTTTAGCGCAAAGTCCAACCTCACCTACTCGCACCCTGCCGGCTAGCGATGGAGGCTCTTGCGAAGGAGAGGTAGGGTTCAGTGTTTTTTTTCTTTTATATGAGAGGGGGGCAAACGAGCATGTGGGTCACCTGATAGAAAGCAATCACCACCGCCCACGGAGATCAGCAGCACCAAGGGGTCACCGATCCGTTGCCAGCCTATACTTCTTCCTTTCTTTCTATATTGTATATGTAGCGTATTTGTAAGCTGCCTGACTGGGGAAGTACGTCCACCTCACAGAATACCGCAGTCAAATAACAATTCTTTTGAGGGTTGTCGAGTTCCTGCGAATTTGTGAGGTCACCAGAAAGAAAGAAGTTGCTGCGTTGGCAGCGGAGGTGGCGGCGCACGAGCGATATTTCATATTGCGAGCGATAATATAGCTACGATAACCGCTTCTCACCAGGTGGGCTGTATGCTTGGCAAGCACCTGACATGGTATAAAAAAAGGAAAAAGTCTTCTAATGGGTCGTTAAGCTAGATAAGGTAAGCGTAAGAGTTAGGGAAGCTGAGAGTGCAGTTAGTTGGGTGATAGCTCAAAATTAGAGTGTTGCTTATGCCGGGCATATGGCACTAAGCTAAGCTGTAAATAAATATATAGCTATCATAGTCGTCATCATCATCATCAGCCTGTATCTTGCTGGACACAGGCCTTCCCTAGTGCCTTCCACCAAATTCAATCCACCAAATTCGTTCCCTTGAGGTTATCGGTCCATCTAGAAGGGGGGCGCCCGACGCTTCGTCGCCCCATACGAGGTCTACACTTCCTTTTCCTCCCCCATTTAAGTGTAAATAGCTCACAGGCATCTCGAGAGCCAAAGCCAAAGCTAATCTGGACGTGGTGCACCCTGCCGTTGAACTAACGAGGCTCAGCCTCCTTACCACCATCTCTTATTGCGATTCAATAAGCGAATAGAACGCTTATTCATACCAATGAATAAGCGACTCTAATTCAAATGGAATAGTCGCTTATTCATTGGTATGAATAAGCAATCTATTCAGTTATTGAATCGCAATAAGAGATGGTGGTAAGGGGGCTGGCGTCAGTTGCCAACCCGCCTGCCCAGTAGTAACAACTTACGGGCACTTTCTCCTTTATGCAGAGACACCTATACACACTATATGAAATACTTAATATATCATAGCTATATATAGCCCCTTTGTATTATTGCAACACATACCTATAATGGATATTGTTGACTCATAATTGTACGTGTAACTTCGATACGAATAAATTACATGTATTGTAATATTATAATATTACATATACTGTAATATTATAATATATCTATCGGGTACAGTACAGTTACACTTGCAGTTGTCACTTGAATTAATAAGTTATAATATCTAGTGGTCGCCCAGTGGTGAAGTCGCGTGCAAGCGAAGTTGGCTTTGGTTCAAAGATGTTGATGAACCACTTACACCCCTAAATTCATTGTATAACTCAAGACCTGCTACCAATCTGCTAGCAATCTTGGTTTGTTTACCGACCGCAAGTGCGGTGCGAGTAAAGGTTCTCTCGTCTGGTTGTTTTACTAGAAGAGAGACTCGCAATCCTGTGATATAACCGGAAGGTTGGTGCGCAAGGGCGCATTAGCTGTAGGCATAGAGCTGTTGATCATCCATTTTGTTAATTTTCAACGACAGACTAAATTAAACAACTTTACACGAGTTAACACCACTGTCCTACTATTCAACTTAACGGATTCATTACTACATGCCAGCTCAGCTGCCTTATTAAGCCGATTCTGATAGAGTATTTTGATTCCCAAAATAGGTTTTGGGTTTAAAAAAGAGTTTTTCAGCTTACTCGGTAGAGCTCCGGGATAATACCACCAAAATTATCAATATTCTAAGCTACAGCTTTATTTGTGCATTCAAAAAATCTGACGGGTATCAGCTTCAGCTTCGCCGGTAGAGATGTAGGAAAGCAGTTACCGCAACCTATGGACGCATATGAGTAGTTCAATATTAGTAAACTAAGAGGAGCGAATTGACTAAATAGGATAGCTTCTGTTTGGTCAATTCGTTTCGCTTAGAGGATGAGCAAATAAACAAAAAGTGTTGCTCTGCGCTTTCAGTCATTATTATTAGTTGTGTTATTAGTTTCAGTTATTATCTGTACTAATATTATAAAGCTGCATGTTTGTTTGATTGGTTGAACGTGCTAATAAATAAATAAATATTCCTTATAATAGAACAAGTTACACGACAGCATCTAGTCCCAAACTAAGCAAAGCCTGTACTAAGAGTATTATTTTGTATTGGGCTGTAATTAGCTCACCACGATCTTTAGAGCCAAAGCCGACCTTACGTTCTGGGAAAGAGGTTCTGGCAAAGGAGAGGTAGGGTACAGCTTATTTGTAAGCTGTCCGACTGGGGAAGTACCTCAACCTCACATAATAAGACAACCAAATAACAATTTGGTTGTCGTATTCTGAGTGACGAGCTCGGTGGCGTAGCGGTCAATGACGCGGCTTCTACACCAACGCTCGTGGATTCGATTCCCACATAGGACAAACATTTGTGAGCATGAACATGTCTGTTTGTCTTAGTCTGGGTGTTTTCTATATATCATAAGTATTAATTTACAAAAAAAATGTATTTACGTATGTTTATCTAGTTGTCTAGTACCCATGCCACAAGCTTCGCTTACTTTGGGGCTAGATGGCGCTGTGTAATTTGTCTGACAAAAAAAAAATCTCTTGAGAGTTGTTGTGTTCCTGCAAGTGAATGAGGTCACCAAAGAAAAAAGTTGCTGCGTTGGTAGCAGGGGTGGCGGCGTGCAAGCGATATTTCATGTTGCGAGGATTAATATGGCTACAGTAAATAATCTTTAATTCGTAAAATGATTCAGAGTATGCGGTTAAAAAATCAATGCATTTAAATATATATTTGAAGTAAAATGAAGCTACAACGAATTATTGTTTAATACTTTTTACATAAAGTTCACTGTGATAAATTAACAGTAATAATAAACTCATTATGTATTTATTAACAGATATGAAAATGTCCCAATAGAGCTGTGAAAATTATTATTTGTTATGACGTTTTGTGCATTGACATGCAATTAACTTTTATTAGCATTTTTTACGTACGTGTAGTACGTCGGGTGGCACACAAGCATACGGTTCGCCCGATGTAAAGCGGTTACCGTTATTCGGGTTTTCATTTAAGAATTAATTTAACAAGTGACCTAAGATGCTTTGATCTAATCCCTGGCTTCGTCCGTGTGGTTTATAAAATAAATGTTTATTTTTATCCAGCATACGGTCTGCGCAATGGAAAGCGGTCTCCGTAGCCTAAAACATATGTATGTAATTTTCATAAAAACGTTTCGGAAGACATTGTCTAAATAAATATTGAAATTGTATGAAATTATGTGCTTTTATTATGTTTATATATTGCAATTAATTTTTTCAAATTTTATTATTAATCTAATTCAAATGTATTATATTGTCTTGTAGCGTCGCATTGGTGTAAGCTGTAATGTAATGTTTGCAATAAATAAATAATAATAATATAGGACGTGAAGTGAACACAAATGTAAATACTGCGTAACTCGAATTATTTAGAAATGACGTTACTGTTGTTTACAGGCGCATGTGTGTGGTCTGTGACTGAGTGAGGTCACCATAAAGAGTTTACTGCGTCAGCAGCGGGGGTGGTATCAAGGATCGATACACCGTATTGCTCACATCTGTCATACGTCATCGGTTACTGTGACCGCTTCATGTCATGCGAGCCAAATGCATAGATCCCGCCCGATCTACTACTAATAGTATAAATATTCCTAAAAAAATGCACAACGTCATCTACTCACAAACTAAGCAAAGCTTATACTATGGGTACTAGAATCGATAACTGACATAGATACTTAAATATTTTTTTCTTGTAAATTCTTCTTCTTAGTCGGTACACTCTTGCCAGAGTGGCCGTGGTCATCATCATCGGGAATCACGATGAGTGATCTTTTTGGTAATACAGCGCCATTCGTCGCGGATTACAGCTTTCCGGGTGCATTCGTAAACCAAGTTGCGGCATTGATCTGTCCGTCCATCTCATTGGTATCTACATTGGTCTGGTGCCTTCGACTTTTACCTTTTCTTGTAAATACATGCATATAATACATTCTCTAAATAAACATCTATATATTAATACTGACATTTTAATTTAATTTACCGATTTGACAAGTGATACGTTGACAATAGTTATTTGTTATGCAAGGCTGCAAAGTTAATTTTTGGCGCGAGTACCTTGTATTGAAACCTGAGCAAGCGAAGGATTCTAGGATTGAGCCACGAGCGAAGCGAGTGGTTCAAATATAGAATCCTGAGCGTAGCGAGGGTTTCAAAGGTACGAGACGCTAAATAACTTTGCTGTGAAAATGTTAGGTGCAAGAAAAACAGTTTTAATAAATAATCATCAATGGACTGGCTGCAGAGAATATAAACTATTACGAAACCAATGAGGTTCTATATATATGTAATTTATTGTACGAAACCTTTATTGAATAAAAATATTCGAATTTTAAAAACACTTTCCACGCTAGCGGATAAAGTGCGATTTTCCACGCAGATTTCGAATGATAAACAGAGCTTTTACGAGCTAGTGAGGTGAAAAATACATTTTTGCCTTAAACCAAGACTGTACTACTCTATTATTTTAGTGTTATCAAGTTGTTTTTAGATTTAATTTATATTCGTGCGCCTGCAAGCAGGCTGATTACATTGACTACATAGTTTAAGACCTATATATGTATAAATGTACTCATTGCAAATAAATGATGATTATGATTATAGAGAACACCCAGCCCAAGACTTGCAGACATGTACATGCACACAAATGTTTGTCTTGTACGGAGATCAAACCCGCGACTTTGGACTCAAAGTTGTCATTGCTAGCTATTCGATCACCGGGCTCGTCAATAT
Organism: Hypsopygia costalis; assembly: GCA_937001555.2. Classification (NCBI taxonomy): domain Eukaryota; kingdom Metazoa; phylum Arthropoda; class Insecta; order Lepidoptera; family Pyralidae; genus Hypsopygia; species Hypsopygia costalis. The sequence goes on along the minus strand of OW443338.2, from coordinate 19,082,136 downwards.
ACAAGTTCGAAAGTGTCTGATTGGCTCACGACTAAATAGCTAAACAGATTTTAATGAAAATTTGGTATGGACATAGGTTATATCTAGAAGAAGGACATAGATTATATTCATACCTTTTGACGAGATACAACCGACCTTCTTGCCTGTGATGCCGCTGGCGAAACTTAGTATAAAATGAAAGTGGCCAAGTTGAGATAACCTCACACACGGAGGGTTTCGAATTTTCATTTTGAAGAAAAAGTAATTTAGTAAAACTAATATTTAAGAAAAAAATACCTCTCCGGAGCGTAAGTGAATGTGTAAACATTTCGTTAATGATAATTTTTATAGCACAACTGCGACCTGCTCCGACTTTGCTCGTACGTAAACATGTAAACTTTTCATATTGATTGTTACTGAAAACTGCATCAAAATTTCTATGACATTTTATATATAAAAAGGCCATAGGCCTACGTATCACGTCAGTAAACATTAGCTACAAAGCGCTTACTCAATACCTACATATGCAATGTAATGTAAATATATTTACATATATATAAATCAATATTTCTGGACAATTTTACACAGCGCCATTTAGTCCCAAATTAAGCACAAAGCTTGTGTTATGGGTACTATAGACAACCGATAAATGTACTTAAATACATTTTTTTTAAATACATACTTATAATACAAAGAAAACACTCAGTCCAAGACAAACAGACATGTTCATGCACACAAATGTTTGTCTTGTGCGGGAATCGAACCCGCGACCTCGGAGTCAAAATGGCCATTGCTAACCATTTGACCACCGAGCTCGTCATATACATTCACACATTTCTACTATTAATATAGATATAATAATATTATAGTACTTATTTTGCGTTTTGCTTTTATTCTTCTAACTTTGCTTCTCGTAGCTCTATGATTTCCATAGTCAACCGACAAACCCACAGCATCATCATCATCATCATCAGGTCATTTTAGTCTCCACTACAGGAGCACGACCCTCTCTCGTCCGTACCAGACAGGAGGATTTGGCCTACACTCCCCACACTGGCCAGACGGGTTGGGGAGGCCTGATCGATGTTTAATAATGTATTTCCCTTGTACGACATCCACGGGAAGAGACGGAGTGATTCTATTCTAGTCTGCCGGAAACCACACGGTGAACCCACAGCATACTCTACAATGAGTTGTTTTTCCTCCGTGATTATCTTTTCCATCGATTTCCCTTCTTTATCAGTTACATTGCACTTGAACAAACATGTCAGTGAATTCGTTAATAAAATTGTCCCCTAACTAAAAGATTTATTGACCCGGCTGAGTTTACCGATAACTCGCTCGCCGAGCGGCCGGCGTGCGTTTCTAAGCGGTCAATTGATTAAACGAAGCAATTAAGCAATCAGCCACGGCAGAGGCCGATTGTCGCAAATGAGTGCGGGTTCGACATCTGCGCTACGTCGCCACGACGCCTGGCGGCCGATTTATAACGTTTAAATTTGTTTCTTAGAACTGTAGATGTATCTACTTGTAGAAAATGATTCGGCGTAGCAATTATTTCACAATTTTTTTTTTAGGCTAGTCAATCACTTTAGTTTTATTATTGTTGATGATTGTTGTCATTTGGTGGAACATTATTCTACGTAATTAAATTTATTTTTACCGACCGGTTTTTGCCTTAAGACATTATCAAGATAAACTGATGGTGTTTCCATTGCTACATCAGATTGAAAAATGTTTTGTACAAACATCATATGTACAGAAACTTACACACAAATAATAAAACTAACATTCTGCCCCCTTACCACCAACTCTTATTGCGATTCTATAACTGAATAGAATGCTTATTCATACCAATGAATAAGCGACTCTATTTCAAATTGTATAGAGAAGTTGTTAGGGTTGTTATTAATAAACTTGTACTGTGCCACGTAATTAAATTTATTTGTCTTAAGACATTATTATAATAAACAGATGGTGTTTGCGTTTCTAAAAAACATTGAAAAATATTTTGAAGAAACTTTAAACCTTAAGGCGAAACCAATCAGTAAAAATAAATTTAACTACGTGGAACAGTACAAGTCTTTTATTAATAAATAAATAAATAAATAAATATTGTCACACAAATTACACAGCGCCATCTAGCCCCAAAGTAAGCGAAGCTTGTGTTATGGGTACTAGACAACTGATAAACATACATAAATACATTTTTTTTTTTAAATACATACTTATGATACATAGAAAACACCCAGACTAAGACAAACAGACATGTTCATGCACACAAATGTTTGCCCTATGTGGGAATTGAACCCACGAGCGTTGGTGTCGAAGCCGCGTCATTGACCGCTACGCCACCGAGCTCGTCTAAATAATAACCGAATGTTAGGCTTCGGTAACCACATTTTTTTTTACTTTTAGTGATTCTAGAAACAAATCTATTCTTGAACAACTAGGAATAAAAATTAGTATTTATGATTACCAGCGTATTCAGGGGTACTTCGGTCATATTTCCCGCCAGCAGCCCGCTAATCTGGACAAAATATTTATGGTAGGCAAAGTTGAAGGAAAATGACTACGCGGCCGTTCACCGAGCGGCGTTGGTGTGACCAAGTCACCACTCTCAATGGTACGTATACCCTAAGACAAGACGAAAATCGGACAAAATGGAAGGATATAAGGTACAAAGCCACGAAAACCTTTCAAGGGCAGAACCTTAGTAATGAAGAATACGAAGAGGAAGAAGAACCACTTCACATCAGTCGAAGCGTATACTTATTTAACAACCTTACAATGGTACATAAATAAAATATTATTACTGAAAATCTTAAACCTAAATCTAAACCGTTTTGTTACAAAACATGGTTAATAACCGGTCCTTACTCAGGGTCAAAATCTCGTTATTTTGTATATTATTTAAGGGTACATTTAGTTAGATTCGAAAGGGCAAATGTAGGTGGTACATTCAGTTCGCTCGCTTGAACACAAATTAACTTATTTATATTCAAAATTTGGAAATAAACATTTCTAGAAATTTATCGTATTTTTCGCATGAAATGTCGCTTATACATGCACCAGGGCATTACTAAGTCTGGAAATTTAAACATGAATATGTGCTCTGTGTTTTAATTAAAAAATGCCAGTGCTACAGGAGACGATACTGAACGATTTAACGGCAATATTGTTTTAATTACGAAATTTTTTGCAGATAAAAAAGAGAAGAAAAAATAATATTTTAATAAAAAAGCTGTGTATACAGTAAGAGCTTAGTGGCAAAATAGAAAAAAACCTTTTTTTGCTATAAATCTAGTATTCTCTAGACGCAGTAGAGGACAACTGTTTCTGTATTGCCGTATTATTTCGTTGCCGTTATATTTGTATTCAACCTACAACATCAATAAATCCTAATACCTAAGCGCGGTGCTTAGCAGCATTTTAATAACCACCTATTAACACAACTTCAGCAGGATCAGATTCATAAACATATTATGTGCTTTCATATACACTGCTGCCAATTCGGAACACACTATTCGGAACACACGAAAAACATAAAACGAATTAAAAGTCTTAAACGGTTTCTCAGTTTGGTCTTTCATGTCACATGGCACAGTCTTATCATCACAAACTGCTACAGGTAACTGCTTGTAATGCGTAATGCGCAGTTTCGTAACGATCGTTCGTGTAAAGTATGCAGAGAGGGAGCGAGAGATAAAGTTTTCACTTCTGTCGTGTGGTCAAGTACACACCGTTTTTTTTTGTACCAACTGATGTAAAGCGATCATCGTAGCCTATCCACCACTTGTAATGCAACGAGTATTGCACGCGCGCCCTTCACACCCGCAATTAATGCAGCATTTTATTCACTCACTCGCATTAACGTAACAATCCTCAAACCTATTATTAATTAGTTGCGGTCTTCTATGGGAGTACTTCCTCACACATCACATGCAGGAAACATTAAATTTCCCTCTAAAGTTGATGACTAATAGAAATATATACCTCATCAGAAGTAGCATATAATAATATGTAGCCACTCGAAAGATATAAAATGACATAGAAACTTATAGCGTTATGTTCACTCATAGATATTTATTTTACATCAAATTGGCATGGCTATAAACAAGCCTCGGGATAACTTTATAGAGCCATGAATCGTAGGCCCCCGCTGGCAGTTCTGTTGGGAATTATTCTAAAATTAAAGGATATTTATTGGTGGAACGCTCGCGAAACTCTACCAAACGACTGTGACATCCGGAGCGATCAAAGTGATCGAGAACGGCCGTCGACGCAGTGCCGCTTTATTGCGACTGCCATATTGTTTAATTGACTTCTACGTCATTCAAAAATGAACGGAAATAGGTTGGCAAGTGCCTGAGCTTAATCGACATTATACATTAAATTTACTGATACATTTCTAAAAATAAATCATTTGTACTCTTACGTATCTATTTAGTTGGTGTGAAGAAGAGTTTAACATGAATCAAGAATAGCCGTTGCAAAACGTTATCCTTACCACACCCTAGCCACTCCATATAAATGTCGCGTGGTTCACTATTACATAAACAATGACGACTGTGCAGAGCGACAATGAGCGTGAGTGTGTGCGGCGCCATACAAAGTGTTCTACATTTATCTCAGAGGTGAGGTCGATACGAGAGAGCGGCAGGGATGGGCCATACTGTACGTAGTATTATTATTTATACTGTGTATAATACTAAGGTTATAAATGCAAAAGTGAGTTTATTTGTTTGTTCCGCTTTCACGCGGAAATCCTCAAGAGAATTATTATTTGTCCGCGGTATTCCATGAGGTAGGGGTAGTTCTTTAGTCGGGTAGCTTACAAATACACTAGTGTAGTAGTGCAGTAGTAGCTAGGAAGCAAGCTGAATAGTTGAAATGCACAACATTTCAACTATTCAGCTTGCTTCCTAGCTGACCTCTAAAAACGCCCATTGCCATGTGGCCTTGGCCTAAAACTACATAAAGCCATAGAGGAAAAATATTGAAGCCTTTGAACTCTAACACGGTTTACAAAAAAAACAATCGATCTCGTATTCATAATTATACTGTCTCGTTCCTAATGAAAGACTCAATAACGATTAAAATCTAAAATTTAATAGCTTCATAGCTAGGAGTGTAGGGTGTAGGGATTTTCGATTTTTTTGTAAATAATAAAGCCATTTATATAATTGTCGATACTCGAATGACGATCCTTAATGTTCATACGACAAAAGATACAGAAAAGTACTCCAAAGAAGCCATCGGACATGGCATCATGAATTGGTAAAGCAGAAAACGCTCTTGCATGCGGTGCAACCAGACTATTGTACCTGATACCTATAATTGGCTTCCTAGATAGTAAATCTGAGCTATTTTTTAAATTGAAACAGTTGTCGGTGGTCCAATTAAAATAAATATAAATTATGCCTGCTATGCTGTAGGTATATACTATACAAGATAAGTCTATTCAAATAATCGTGCTATCATCAGCATAACATCTCTTGCGACTCTTGCATATTTACCTATCACTACGTAATATAAAACAAAGTCAGTTTCTCTGGTTATCTGCTAACTCGTCCACCACGCTAAGAATTTTAATGCAGTATTTTTTTTCTTTCAGTTACATTTTTATAAATGTCTGTCTCTCTATAGACGAAAACATTTTTAAATCCGATTCAGTAGTTTTTGTATTTATGCATTACAAACAAAAATTTATTCAATATTAATGTTTAACCCAAATCAAATTTCAGCTTTTATATCACTAGAAAAATCAATATTTTGATACCAAGTCCCCAAAAATTGCACCCAAACGGAATCGGGACAGTTTGCTAGTTAAACTATAAATAGCCCATCTACCGCCTTATAATAAAATTTTATACGTTTGTTTAAAGTCTAATTTCGAGCAGTTTAACATGACAATGGGTTGTGTTGTGGCCGATATGACAGATCGTCTTAAATTCATCAGCAAATGCAAAAAAAATAGATTTCCTATCGATTGTTACTGTACAATTTGTAAAACAATTATATACTTTTTGTTTGTTATGGTCGACGGGAAGAGACTCCTTCACGGAATAAATCCGCCCTTGCAAATATTATTTTATGTATGGCTTACTTCCATTGTATCTTATTGCAATAAAGCTTTATAAACAAACAAAAACAAATATATACATAGAAGGAAATAATATAATTTATTGCTATAATTTAAAATTTAGGCAAGGGAAAATAACAAGTGGACCAATAACATAGATTATGACTGAAGGACCTATATGTGTGGCCCAAGTAAACTTAGTGTATTGCCAAAAGTCCTGTTTTTGTCATAATTTCTAATTAGTTTAGTTTAGCAATCAGATTGATGAATAGCAGATGAGTGAATTACTAGTGCAAAACGCTAATGAGTAAAGTATTATAGGTACCTTATGTGGCTTTGTCTAGTTTAGCTATTAATGTGCCGTATTCTTTGCGTAAAATTATTATTGAATGTAGTGAAAAAGTTATAGAAAAAATAAAGAAATAATACTTACTAGCTGCAGTCAGCAACTTCGCCCGAGTGAACTATCGGAATTTCTAAAAGCTGTATTTAAAAATTCATCCAAATCCGTACAGTGTTTCTGCAAGAGAGACACATAAACTTTCTTATTAATTGTTTTAATATTAGGTGTGATACTTCTGCCACTGACTTCACCTACATATCATTATCACGATAAAAATGTGGTTTGGCTGTTTCATGGACATGGCCGTGTGTTGTACGTGAATACGTTATATGCACTAAAATTATCTCAAAATGGCAGAGCTTCCCCCTCCACCGCACGTGATGTTCCATAGTCCTTACTTAGCGTAATAAATTCTTTGATCCTTCATCTATTCAGTGGCATGATTGAATTATGGATGGAGATGATAGGTATCTAACCAACCACCAAACTGTATCCCCCGATTTTGCTATCATTCATTTTTTTGAATTGCCTCTCTATGGAAGCAATTTTAAAGATTTATTCTCGTCAAAAATATAATCTTTGGCTATCACTAATCTAATTTCATTATAGTAGAATTAGTAATTTAGTAGTCCTGAAATGTTATAAAAACAAACAGACCCACTGAGTTAATTTATTTAAACTTTATTACCACAAAATTAGGGTACAAAAGGCGGACTTAATGCCAAAAACATATTCAACCTTCGGTAATTACTTTCGCATTCATTAATACAGATTAAAATTCCCAATACGGACATTGCTTATTGTCGTCGTGTTATCAACTTTCCATATGGTCTACGACGAGCGGTCTGATGTTACAACAGTTAATCCTTTTGACCTCGTCCCGAGCCGCCCCTCGCCCCATATGTTGTCAGCTCATTAAACAGAACACCCTAACAAAAAATAATTACTTCACCATACATTTCCACACCGTCACTTAGTTCGAATTGAGTTTGAGCTGCTCTACCAGTGTGCTCTACACATAAACCAAATTAATTAATCGTAACAAGAATATTTTTATTTAAAACTTCATCAATCATAATTAAATCACTATAGGGCGCGGTACAAATATTATTTTAAATATATCTCTATAAATTTAATGAACATATTTAAGAAATTTCTAGTATTCTAGCTTTAAAACAGTAAATTTACTCGAATGTTACTTACAAAATTATACTAATATAGCAGTTAAACAATTGATAAACATAAAATTGGTAATGTATTTAGGTATGTACACAATTCTATATTCATATAATATTATATACAGAAACAATACCGAGGTACGCATAGTTTATTGCCACAATTCTACCAGAATTGTACAGTAGCTTGAATGAACCGATCAAAACATGGAAAAATCCATAATCCATAAAAATATGTAATCCATAAGAATAGCATAGTAGACATAACTGAGCAGTAACTCATCTTCACGTCATTCTACATGTATAGAGACACTTCGGTAACTAGTAGGTAAGGTTCACTGTGTTATCGTATATGCATAGCAAATATTGCAATCGGGTAGCAGCTATTTGTGTATGTCGATTTCGGATGCTTATATACTCGTACATACATAGAGTTATAAATATTTTTAAAATTCCTAAAATATTTTGTACCACGAACGGTGAAATTGTGAAATCAGCTTCCCTAAGCAGTATTTCCAAACAATTACGACATGGGAGGCTTGAAGAACAGAGTGTATATTTCCATTAAAAGGCTGGCAACGGATCGGCGACTTTTGGTTTTGCTGATTGGGCCATACCATGGGCGGTGGTAGTTGCTTTCCATGATGTGACCATACTCGTTTACCACCAGAGGGTGGTGTGGTGGGTGGTGAAACTCCGTGAGAGCACAGAGTTTCATATTTATGATCCGATGTCTCGCATCCTTACTAGTGACCACATCGCACTTTGCTCGGTGGAACAAATTTAGTCCTTGGTGGGTCATTTATTAATTATTGTTTGTAACTCGCACAACATTCGGCGTTAACTCAGTTTGACCTTAGATGTCTGTGTTGAAACTTCTGCTGTGTCCAATTATACACATCTATCAGCCATTCAGCTACCCAAAGCGAACTCAAGATGCCAACCCCAGTAAGGAAACACCAAGTTACTTCACTCTAAAAATATCTATCCCGTTTTGATTGAATTTCCTAGTTTGGGAAATAAACCTAAATTAAAAATAAATAGCAATTCTCTTGAGGCTTGTTGTGTTCCTGCGAGTAAGTGAGATCTTCAGGAGGAAAGGAGTTGCATTGTTGGCAGCATAGATGGCGTCGCGTGAGCTATATCTCATGTTGCGATCGGTTTTTAAAGCTATAGTAATCGCTTCACGTCAGGTGGGTCATTTGCAAGCACACGGCCGACCTGATGGTAAGCAATCTTCGCAACCTATGGACGCTCGCTACATCACAGGCATCACATACATAAATTTAAGAAATTTTGAATTTTTATTTTCATTTAAGGGGGCAAGCGATCCTGTGAGTCACCTGATGGTGATTGTGACAATCACCACAATCAGCAGCGCAAAAAGGCATTGCCAGCCTTTTTAAACAGTTATTTGTTCTGGAACGCCATTGAGGAAAAATAATGCCACAATTTCACCGTACGTGTTAGAAAATGCCTTAAAAACGTAAATAAATAATATTAAATTACTATACTACTACTATACAAACGTATAAGTTAATTACAAGTGTTTTAACAATTAGTAAAGTACCATTTGGTAGTGGTATATATTTATTTATAACACCCATGTGGATTCTACACTGCACTAATTCTAAACCATGGCATATTATTATTTAGATTAGCCAACTGCCGAAAAAGGGAGGGTAATATTTTCCAACGTCACGAATGTATGTTTATTTATTTGGCACGATCTACAGTCTAAAGCGCCTCACTCACTATTCAGATATGATATATTGTCGAGCTTGGTGGTCGAATGGCTAGAAATGACACTTTGACTCCGATGTAGTGGGTTCGCTCCCCGCACATGACAAATATATATTTGTGTGCATGAACATGTCTGTTTGTCTTGGTCTGGGTATTTTCGATGTAGTATGTATTTAGAGAAAAAAAAAGTACTTAAGTATAATATATCAGTTATCTAGTACCCATAGTACAAGTTTTGCTTAGTTTGGGGCTAGATGGCAGGGTGTCATTTGTGCAGGAATATTTATTTATTTATTTAGAGCGAGACAATGCTATATGCATGAAAGAGTTGGTATAATAGCCTCTCTTCTCGTCTAAGATATGGTGATGAAACCTCTTTTGTCTTACCTATAGCTGTGTCTAAATATTTATATAATTTTTGCATATACTCGCTTAAACAGTTTGAAGGATTGCAATGTAAGAAATGTCATTAGATTCATCTCAGCCACAGTATTGTAATAGTAGTTCTCAGCTGTGGAAGTGACATAGGACATATTATTTCAATATGTCAAGCTAAACGTACAATAATAGACATAAAAAAACCAGCCAAGTGCGAGTCGGACTCGCGCACCAAGGGTTCCGTACTATTATCTATTAAAACGGCAAATAAATCACGTTTGTTGTATGGCTCCCATACAACAAATGTGATAAATATTTGACCCTTAAATATTTGTTTTATTTTTATTTAATTATTTCTTTTTAAAGTGAATATATAACTAAATATTATGTGAGTATTTCAAACGTCTACCTATTACCGTTATCAATTGTGAGCAAAAAAATCATGTTTGCTGTATGGGAGCCCCTTTAAATATTTAATTTATTCTATTTTTTAGTATTTGTTGTTATAGCGGCAACAGAAATACATCATCTGTGAAAATTTCAACTGTCTAACTATCACGGTTCATGAGATACAGCCTGGTGACAGACGGACGGACGGACAGCGGAGCCTTAGTAATAGGGTTCCTTTTTTCTCTTTGGGTACGGAACCATAAAAACCGTGGAATCAACTTCCCTCAGCGGTATTTCCGAACAATTACGACATGGGAGCTTTCAAGAACGAAGAGAAGTTTAAAGGTTGGCAACACTTCAGCGACCTTTGGTGTTTCTGATCTCCACGGGCGGTTTGTGATTGCTCACCACCAGATGACACACATGTTCATTTGTCTCCCTATCATTATATATATATATATTTTTTAATATATACTACGTCGAGGAGCAGACAAGCATACGTCCCGTTTGATGTAAAGCGATTACCGTAGACATATTAATGCTCGCAACATGAAATATCACTATCGCACCGCCACCCCCGCTACCAACGCAGCAACTCAATGTTTAATATTAAAAGTTAGTATTTTTTAATGTGCATGTTTTTAATATATTATTTGTATATTAAAAAGTTTATTGTTGGCTCTCTTCATACCAATAAGAACTCTAATTACATATAATATGATATAATATATCATATTATATGTAATTAGAGTTCTTCAGTTCTTCAGTTCTTCAGTTATGAGTTCAGAAACCCATTTTGTATATTATACAAAATGGGTTTCAATCCAAATTTCATCGCAGTAGTGATCCCAACAGTGCGGTCAAAACTACTTAGTTTCTGAATAATGAGCCTGTTAAAGGCTTAATTTACACGAATTCACCTGTGACCTTTAATTTTAAGTAAATCCTAAAGTACTATTTACGACGTTTTGAGCTAAATTCGGCTACGTCTGCCGAGTTAGATCGCAAATGGGGATAGACAGGTCCTAGAGCAGTGGTCCCGAACTTAGGGGTAATTACACCATCAGAGGTAAAACAGGGATTCTGTAGGAGTAATAAAGCTAGTAAAAGATAACAAATTAGTTCAAACTAATAATCTCTAGTCTAGGGAAGGGGTAAAGTCAGTTTGCTTTGTCGGTCATACGGGTAACAACATTGGAAATATTAGGAAACGCTTCCTAGACTGACTCCCTCTAAATCAAAGATCACCCCTACAAATTCATGTAGGATACCATACTCGTTCATTAGTTTTTTAATGTATGGCTGCTCACAATTAACAGATACATAAATAGAAATTCATTTTTAATAATTATTATTGTAAATTTTCTTCTGAACATTGATGTAACTCGGGGGGCAGATCGTCGTATTTAGTGTTGCCCGGTAAAAAAACGAATTTTCTCAAAATTGAAACTTTATAAATCGATTTGTTGCATCAATAAATGCTATATAGAGAATATCGTAAACTTAATCGAAATTATTAGAGCCGTACTTTCATATGTATATATAGTTATATAAGAATTTAGAGGTTACCTTGAAAGGATTGTTTTCAGCAATAATGCCGCCTTGTTGCATATATACTTACTTTTTAATTTGTATTATACAAATGAAGCATACTCTATCCATCTTGTATTGCTCTTTTAGTCGTACAGGATTGTATTTTTGGTAGACAAATACAAAATTACGAAACTTTATCTTTCATACATACTTTGAAGAGGTCGGTGGCATAGTCGTTAATCTACACGAATTAATCAGCGTCGCCACTTCAAACATAGGCTCCTCCTTACTTCAGAAGAACATAATGTCGTTCGTCCGAGTTGCTGTCGTTAGATGACAGTCGTTAAGTCAAGATAGTAGCCAAATAATAAAAACCTTGAAAAAAACAACAGTCCTGTTAACCACTTTTAATGGAAACCAATGTATTAGAGTACAATATAATAATAAAAATCAACGGTACACAATATTGTTCTGAAAATTAAGAAAATATTTGCGTTTAACCAAAAATTAATTAATTTAGTATCTGGTCAGTTGTTCTTAGAAGTTTGGAGACTGAGTTTGGGCGGTGGTTCATTTCAGTTATATTATAGTTCGAATATAATAGAATTTAGTGGAGCTAGTATGAGGGCAGGCAGGACAAGTTGCGCGGGCGGACGGCGCGCCGGCGACGAGCGGCGCGGTCTGCGGTCGGCAGCCGGCTGTTTGTCTTGAATTCGTAACTCGGGGGACGAACAAAAATAACATAACGAGTAGAGCTTGTAATAACATTTGTCCTAATATATTACTATTGTGACGGCTCCCAACGTTCCGGATTTATGTACTACCGTGCGAACCGTCGCCTTATTATTTATTAATATTAATGTAGCCTGTCTACACGTAAATTATTTTTCATTAGATACCTATACGAGCGAGATTTTCCCCTACGGTTTGGACATTAATATAAGGTACGCAAATATTTTGATGGCTGACTTTTTTGATTAATGCAGATATAGAGAAATCTGTAAAGGAAATCGGATTTGATAAATTACTCTTTTTGAAATGTAGCTTATGTTTCTGACCAATTCAAGAATTTTAGCCAAACATTAGTATTTTTCACGACAATGCTTTTAATTCCTGTAGCCTACGAGATCATGCAGCAAGCGTTCATAATAATATGTTAACCACCTTACATCAGGTAGGGCTATACTTGTTTACCGCCCAAAGTTGTATATAATAAATAAGATTATATATAACCTACGATATAAGTATACAGAAACTTAAAAGATGTGAATTCCGTAATAGACTCATAATTAATCGACGGGCTCGGTGGTCGAATGGCTAGCAATGGCCACTTTGACTCTGAGGTTACGGGTTCGCTTCCCGCACAAGACAAATATTTGTGTGCATGAACATGTCTATTTCTCTTGGTCTGGGTGTTTTCTATGTATTATGTATGCATTTACAAAAAAAAATGTATTTAAGTATAATATCAATGATCTTAGTACCCATAGTACAAGCTTTGCTTGGTGTGGGACTAGATGGCTGTGTGTTATTTGTAGTATAGAATATTTATTTTATTTATAATTAATAGAATTTAAAATAACTACGAGTAGGCAATTCTAACACAATGGGTTATATACACAAAATTCCAAATTTGTTATTTGGTAGTATGCGTACCAATACACGATTTTTGAATGTACTAAGCAATGTACTAAGATTCGATACTGGAAATTTATACAATATAACATACCCCATACCTACAAATTAAAATTATATTTAAAATAACATGACAAGGCTTATACCTAATGGTACCCCCCAGTGGTCACTGCTGTGCCCCTTATTGTTTTCCAGATTAGAGAGCGATATTGATTGGTTCCTTGGTTCCTACCAAATCTCATGCTTTGCGGATAATACGTTTTATTCTAACGAGGCTAATTGCAAGTTTTAAATAAAGCATTGTGTTTCGTAGTAAGTTGTACACATAAACAAGAAACATATTTAGATATTATTACTACTTAAATCTCCCAAGCCCGGTCATTTGATAGGCGTGCTCGGAGATATGGATCCAATACGTAGAGGCCCCTTTGAGAAGTTTGATGTAATGTTGTACGCCCGCCGTGACATGATATGTCAATGGAACGATATACCCATGAGCAGGTCTCGGCAGGCGTTGAGACTATTGCGAAGTGTGATGGAAAATAAATGGGCTATGGAGATGAGATCTGGGTGAACTTAATACCGGGCTATTACAGAAGAGGGACGGACGCCTGCCATAACTGCTTTTATTGCTCTACTTAAATTATTATTATTATTGGCGATATGCTTATTACATTTTTACAGATATATAATTAATTAAGTTGAAAATATAGAATTGAAAATAAAATTAATATAACTACATTAAAAAGTGAAATTATAATAAAATACGCAGAAAAATATCATTACCTATATTAATTGTCCCGACAATTTTCGGGCATTGTGGCCAAAAGGCTAGCCGCATTTCCACGCTATTTAGCGATGGAAATATTTTGGCCTAGATATTGGCCAGCCCTTTGGTCACCCGAAGTCAAGACCAGCTTTTTGGCAACCTCCTTGTATAATTCTCGTGCCGATGGTCCCCACGGTCCTAACGTTTCTAGACCGATCGCCTTAAATATATAGGAAGTACTCAGTTCTGAGTACTTACCATACTTAAGAAAAGAAAAATGGTAACCAGATTTATCCCCGGTAATATTAGTTATGTCTATATTTACACGTATAGTATTCATCATTTACTGCACTGAAATAGTAAATTAAACGCCTATAGGAATGATCAAGACTGACCTCGTATATTGTTGTAATTTATCTTAAGTTAAATTCTAATTATCGAAAGAACTCGTTTAGTAGTATGTGAGCAAACAATTTAACGCCGTTTGCGGTGACCTTAATCCGGGACCTCTGTAATTGTGCATCGCTCGGTAAGCGGTTTGTGACAAAATAATTTCTTGAACTCCACAACTGCAGTTGAACTCTCACTTGTAAAATCATTGTAGTAAATGTTGGTATCATATACGGACATTTATAACGAAGTGACGATACTTTTGATTTCGACATTAAACCTAATCTTATGAAAGCTTACAACTTATGTATTTATTTTATAAAAGTGAATACCTATGTCCTACAATATCCTAATTTAAATCACCAGAACCCTTGAGTAAAATCATACACTAAATATTATTGTTGATCTGTCGAAGCAAATCCATCAAATTAATTCAAAGTTCTAGCGATATCTAAAATAAGCTATACCTGTGGAGAATGTTGTTAATATTTCAAAAAGTGATATGAAATATAATAGGCTAGCAGCGTTAGAACCTTTAAGTGTCCAAAGCTAGGGTTCCAGTGATACTACTCCCACAAAACCTTTTGTCATGTGATTCTAACTTCTAGGTCTAAGTAAAAATGATGATATTAGAGTTCTTATTCTAGCTAGAAAAGAATTTGAAATTAATAGAAAGTCAATCTAAAAAAATGAAGGGCATTAATTGCTGTGATGTGTGATATCGTCGGAAGCCGCGGGCGTCGCGGATGCAATGTTTACTCTAGCAAACCGCAACGTATCGTTTATAGCGCACGCGCGCAGTGCTCCTGTTATTATCATTTATTTTTACACGCGCTCGCATCACCCCGCTGCCGCTGCCGCCCGCTGCGAGCCACATTTTTTGAGACCACCCGAAACGAAAACATGAGTATTGTCTGGTTTGTTTGTAAAATTTCATCGAATTCTGATACATACAACATAAGAGATACCATTTGCAAGTGCCGACTTATTCTTTGGGGGAATCTCGCAAGAGATTTATACGTTGCTTTCGATTAAGTAACCGAATAGAATATGTAATAGCGGTTTGAGAAAAATTGTCAGTCATTTCATTCATAACATTTGTTTATTATATTTTCAGTGATATCTGACGAAAACTGAATTATTCGTTGATGGTAATATGGAATCTGACATGTGTCTGCTAGTTCGAGTCACAATAAATTGGCTGGGCTATAATTTCTGGCGCAGGACGGATGGCAAAGCTATTCCGAAAGAATACAATGTTGTGACAGTTAATATAAAGCAACATCGCATGATATTTTATAGAACAAAGAATTTGGATGTGTAGAATACCTCTCTTAGTATGTTATTCTGTTAATGATTTCGCTTTGTGTGTAATGGGGTAAAAATGAACCCCACTCACAGCTGTTGCAGGAATGAAGTTAAAATGTTCGGGAGCTCTTAATTGGGCTTTTTGAAACATTAATCAAGTTTTACGTCGGGGGAGAATTTTTATGTTGGCCGAGACGGGCGATAGGACGGCTGACGGATGACGGGCCGCAGCGAGGTCGGAAGACGTGATGCATCCATCAGACACTGATTTCCCGTCTCGGCCATAGTATATTCGTCACTAACAGTAAGCTCGGCTTAGTGTTTGATATACTGAGATTATGACTAGGGATTGCAATCCGGAAAACCGGATCCGGTAATCCGGCGGATCCGGCATTATTAAACGGTTACCGGATCCGGTACTAATATACCGGATCCGTACTACGGATCCGGTGCTAGCAATTTTTGGCAAAATTATAGATCTCTGCATGAGTAGTACTTTAAATGCATTGCGCGTGGTGTCACAATTAACACTATTTATTTTCTACGATCCTTTTTTCAAAATAAAAATTATTTTCGTATAATATACCTATAATGAATATTAAGACAATTATTACTTAAAATTGTACTTAAAATAATTATTTATCGTAAGCTGATTAAACTAAAGAGTTGTAATTATAAAACAAACTCATTATTGCGATAATTGTGCCATTCTTTAGACAGATTCATCAAATCATGATGGTGTATGTCATAAATATAAGACTTGTTTGTTAGCATTCTCAAATACTTTAATGATTATTGTGAACTCATCTCAGTAAATTACGCAAGGTTAATTATATTAGATTTTATAAAGTTACTAAAATAATGGATCTATCTGTGAAAGTGAAATCTAGGAAGACTGAGCTATTCGTTAGTCGTTACATCGTTAAAATTTTACTGGTTACCTATACTACTAGATTTTAATTGTTTGCTCGTTGTCTAATCTTACCATCAGATTAGAAATAAAATTGACTTTATATATTTTTTATAAACTACCTATATAAAGTATGTACATGACACTTGATTCTTACTAACAGTTCATTTTGAATTGAATAGCGAAAATCATTCTGATTTGACCAATCCGGCCGGATCCGGTCGGATCCGGCCGGATCGATGGGAATCGGGTCGGATCCGGCCGGACTGAAAATGATGCCGGATTGCAATCCCTAATTATGACATATTCTCTAGTCTCAGTATCTCATATTGTGAATCTTAATCAGTGCGACAAAGGCTCTAAATGTCAAAATTTCTAAACATGACTTACGCACAGAATAAATTAGAGTACGTTATGGGTGTAAGATAAACATCTGTGAACAAAAGCCAACTTCACGCACGCGGTGCATCCTGCTGACTGACAAACGACGAAGCTCTAGCGAAAATAGAGGTAGGGAGCGTAATTGTAAGCTACCCGACTGGGGTATGGAAGGAGATGCTGTGGTGGCGGCGCGCGAGCGAAATTTTATATCGCGAGCGTTAATATGGCTACGGTACCCGCTTCACATCACGCGGGATGTATGCTTGCCACCCGTCGTAGTATAAAAAAAAAGAAAAAAACATCAAAACACTCTTTTCTCTGGAAAAGGTCTGGAGAGACAAATATCAAACTAATACGCTTATTTCATACACAAAAAATACATCAATACGTATATAATGTGTAGAATTAATATGATATAGTAATATCATATTATATAAGTAGTCGTAGACAAACTTTATTCATCCCACTGTTGGGATACGGGTCTCTCATCAATCAAAGGGGTTTATTATAAGTAGTAATGTAAGTGTAAGTAGGCGACATTTCATGTTGCGAGCGTTAAGATAGCCACAGTAACCGCTTCACATCAGGCGGAGCATTTGCTTGTCTGCCAACCGACGTAGTATAAAAAATGTGAAAGTGTATTTGTTTGTTTGTCCTTGGTTCAGGTCGAAATAAACTCATAGATTACAGTACTACAACAATTTCGTGTGAGCATAGAGAATACGAGAATATGAGGAACTACGAGGAGAATACGAGGATGGCGTCGTTGCGCGAGGTAGTCTAATCGAACACGCAAGTTAAGCAACGTCGACCGTAGCCTGTCCATGGATGGGTTTATTTACCTCGAGCTCTTCCGTGCTTCGGAGGGCACATAATGCCGTCGGTGCCGGCTGTTGTCATTAGATGACAGTCGTCAAGCCAAGTCAGTGGCCTTAGGGCGTCTTGAATACACTGTCCTCTGCCAATCCGCAGTTGAGCAGCGTGGTGGAGTATGCTCTAAGCCACTCAATTGAGGAGAGACCAGAGAGAGAGACCTCCAAGCAGTGAGGTGAATAACGGTTGATGACGACGAAATATACCATTATAAATTTCAGCTGTAAGACGCTCCTTGCTGAACCTAATACCTATGCATCCTTATATGACCTCTGCCCCCTTACCACCATCTCTTATTGCGATTCAATAACTGAATAGAATGCTTATTCATACCAATGAATAAGCGACTCTATTTCAAATGGTTTAGAGTCGCTTATTCATTGGTATGAATAAGCAATCTATTCAATTATTGAATCGGAATAAGAGATGGTGGTAAGGGGGCTGTATACAATTTTGTGCTATTTGCAAGCATCTATTTGCGGGAATTCGAGAGTTAGAAGTAAATCTATGTACCTTGAAACTTACACAATTTATTCATTTTATTTATAGACCTTTATTGATCACTATACAAGGGTACAAAAGACAGATTCACCGCTAAAAGCATTCTCTACTAGTCAGCCTTTGGGATGAGCGATATACGAAAGCGGGTCTTTAATGTATGGATGAATTTATAGTGTACTAGCGTCCGCCCCGGCGTTGCACATGTGTGATAATACCATTACTGGTAATATAAATCTGTATTCTAAGTATATATTAATAATTGGGGTGTAAGTGGTTCCTCAACATCTATGAACAAAAGCCAACTTCACCTGCACGCGGTGCACCCTGCTGACTGACAAACGAAGCTCTGGCGAAAAGAGAGGTAGGGAGCGTAATTGTAAGCTACCCGACTGGGGAATGTACCTCCACCTCACAGAATACCGCAGCCAAATAACATTTCCCTTGAGGGTTGTTGTGTTCCTGCGAGTGAGTGAGGTCACCAGAAATGAAGGAGATGCTGCGTTGGCAGCGGGGGTGGCGGCGCGCGAGCGATATTTTATGTTGCGAGCGTTAATATGGCTATGGTAACCGCTTCACATCAGGCGGGCCGTGAAGCAAAAACTTTGTACCCCTTCATACGAAAATTGCGCCGACGGAGGAGTTTGAAATTTGGCACTCTTGTAATATACATAGAGAATGAGTGCAGAAAGCTAATATTTTTTTTTTAAATCATGCATAAAAATACATTAAATCAATAAAAAAACAGTACACACACTACCATGTATTTGACACACAATCCAATCCAATGTGAGACCACTAGTACATAATTATAATTTATATCCTGAAAAATTCTCATTAATGATAGTGAAAACCACATCAAAATTTGTCTCGTCGATTTGGAGAAGTTTAGCGGGTAAACAGACCGATAGACGTCGAAAGCGACTTTGTTTTATAGTGTGTATTAGCTTGCGCCCGCGGCTTCGCCCGCGTGGATCGCGCAGAAGGACATAATTTTGATCATCCCTCGGGAACAGCAAATTTTTTCGGGGTAAAAGCTATTCTATTATTTGTTCTAGACTTCTAATATGATGCATGCAAAATTTCACGGCAATCGGCAAAAGCGAAAAACAAACAAACAAACTCGCTTTCGTATTTATAATTTTAGTAAGGATGTGTAGAAATCACATCACGCAATCAATAATTACATAAACATCATAATATCAACGATACAATAATCTTCTTTCTTTCTAGTCTAGTCTAGTCTTCTAATATATAAAATTCTCGTGTCACAATGTTAGTTACCATACTCCTCCGAAACGGCTTGACCGATTTTTATGAAATTTTTTATACATATTCAATAGATCTGTTTTCATACTCACAAGTGATAAGGGTTGTCCACCCCTAACATTTTTTTTAATTTTATGGACAAAGTTTTTATTTTTTATTATGTGGCATTAAAAAATAAATACTTACCCTAACCTAAATATTCACTCTTTTAACATCAACCCCTAAATTTATATGGCAAAACAAAGTTTGCCGGGTCAGTAATATAATAGTATAAACAATAAAGCCCACTGCAGTCGCGGGGATAAAACTACGGCTGCCTTGGAACTCACTACGAATTTAATAAAAAAAAAATGCAGAATCTTTTGGAATGTGAGAGACAGCAATATGGCAATAAAATCCTAAAGAGATGCCTGGATCAGTCGTATGATACGTCGTATCTCACGGCCAGAACCGACGGTGCACTCCCAATACACCTACCTCCTACGACCTGACTAATACTAACGAAGTCATTCGACTCAAATGGGCTCAAATCATATCCAACCTAAAATTAGTCACTAGTTGAAAATAAAAACAAGCGTAGCTGTTGAAAATTTATAAAATCGACATAAAGATGCTTGCAAATAACACACAACTGATAGTTGCAGAGGTAGACATACGACCTAGCGAAATTTATTTACTTATTTACTGTATAACCATAAATTTTGTAAAATATCATATTATTTTATGTATTACAAGAGTAGGATTGCCACGGAGAAGAGGGGACTCCTCTACATACAGATTGTTTCAACTTAACAGAGGAGATCCCAAAATCGCTGTAAACTGAACTTGTAATTACTAATAAACTGAATTTGAATTTAATTGTCATATCTATTGAGACTCGGTGTTCCACCTTAAATGGGCGCATGCAATGAGATCTCAGAGAAGTCCTACCTCGTCGAACTATAAGTTTGTGGAAGGAATGATTCGATGCGATTTTAAAGAAGTTTCACGTGATAAAAAAGTGATGTAAGACGATATAGACCATTTCATTACGGTCCACTTTCCTGACATGGTGTCCACACGTATTCAGTGTGATTTTAAAGAAGGTTCACGAGATAAAAAAAAAAGTGATGTAAGAGGATATAGACCTTTTCATTACGGTCCACTTTCCTGACATGGTGCCAACACGTACTTATTCAGTGCGATTTTAACGAAGTTTCACGTGATAAAAAAGTGATGTAAGACGATATAGACCTTTTCATTACGGTCCACTTTCCTGACATGGTGCCCACACGTATTCAGTGCGACTTTAACGAAGTATCACGTGAAAAAAAGTGATGTAAGACTATATAGACCTTTTCATTATGGTCCACTTTCCTGACATGGTGCCCACACGTATTCAGTGCGACTTTAACGAAGTATCACGTGAAAAAAAGTGATGTAAGACTATATAGACCTTTTCATTATGGTCCACTTTCCTGACATGGTGCCCACACGTATTCAGTGCGACTTTAACGAAGTATCACGTGAAAAAAAGTGATGTAAGACGATATAGACCTTTTCATTATGGTCCACTTTCCTGACATGGTGCCCACACGTATTCAGTGCGATTTTAAAGAAGGTTTACGTGAAAAAAAAGTGATGTAAGACGATATAGACCTTTTCATTACGGTCCACTTTCCTGACATGGTGCCCACACGTATACGGTGTGATTTTAAAGAAATTTCACGTAAAAAAACCGGACAAGTGCGAGTCGGACTCGCCCACCTAGGGTTCCGTAGGTACGTAGTATCACTATTAAATTTGATATTTTTCATTATAAATAAGAAATAATGCGTCGAAAAAAATAAATAAAATATGTTTTGCAATGTGTACATCAAGCCCTTTCATATGATACCCCATTTGAACTAGTAGTTTCAATTTGAAATTTCGACACCCTATAAAAAATATAGACCCCCTATTTTTGAAGATCTATTTACAAATGTATAGTTTTGAGATTTATTCCAATACTTGTAGTCTATAACGATGTTACTTGCCAAATTTCATAGTTTTAGGTCAACGGGAAGTACCCTATAGGTTTTGATTCCCTTGAGAGTGTCGAAATATGCGTTTTTTGCTGAATAAACGGCCGTAACTTTTTTCTACGTAGGTAAACTTAGCAGTTTGATTTTTTTTACTACTTCATGGGACCGTAGACCTGAGTATACAGTTCAAATTTCAGCTTGATACCTCCACGCATTCTCGACATAGAAATTCTTGACAGACAGACGACAGACAGACAGACAGACAGACGGACGGACAACAAAGTGATCTTATAAGGGTTCCGTTTTTCCTTTTGAGGTACGGAACCCTAAAAAGAAAGTTTCCCTACACCTGCTCTATAAAATTAAGCATACAGAATTTTATCCACACATGCCACCAACTTTAGCTACCGGCATTCCTCTACCGAGCTTAGTTCATATCTCAACTAGATATGTATATTAAAATCTCTGAGTACACCTAAAACGTAATCTGCGAAAATTTCCTTGGATTTTGTAGGGCAAGTCTTTCTTTTTTCGTATAATTAGGTTTATAATCGTCATTTGTTAAATTTGCTGTAAAGAGGTAATTGTTTAAAGCTATATTTCGAGTTTACTTAGCCTGACAACCCTCTAAGATAAGGAAAATTAAAAATACTAGCAATGATTTTATAGCCATCATTTCTTTAACAACCTACCTATCTCACTGCTCAAATACGAGTCTCCCTTCAATTACATTGTTTTTTTTAATAAATGGAAACGCAATTAGTTTTATAACAAAATTATCATCATAATTATACCGTTAGTGCCGGTAATATCCGATGTTTTTGCTACGGAGCTCGGTGTCCGCTTTCCTACTTTTCCTGCCCCACTTTTCACGGTCTTCGATTTCCTTCGTTGTGAGCCCATAACACGCATATCTTACGACGTCGATCCAGTATTCCTTGGGCCTACCTCGTTTGCTCGGACACGGAGGAGCATGGCTAACATTTGTGGCCCACGTAACTTACTGGTTTCCGTAAAACGTGACCATACCAACATAGGCAAACCTCTTACAATTTGTCTGCAATCTCACGGACTTAAAAGCTGCCGTGAATGCGGGAATTCCAGATGTTTTATAACAAAGCCTATATTATGTTTGTTGTAGTGGTGATGTTACCTATTTAAATTTTATAAAGCCTGTACCAAGGACATACCGACATCACCCACACACCAATACCCATCGCTAGAACCTTGGCTTTGCAAATTTAATGGTTCTAGCGTAGGTACTATCAGAATGTTATATATAATATCCTATTTTGTACTAGCTTCTCATGAACTCACAGTTTTAGGTATATTGGTAAATATTTAAAATCCGGAACTTGAGCTTCATTTAACTGGCAATCTCTTTAGGCTTTTAATGCCTTATTTGGCATATTGCTACAAGAGGCGAAGTGAAATTGTAAAAGCTTCCTACTCCTACTAATTTCTTCTATTTAAATTAGTTGTGAGTTCCGAGGCAGCCGTAGTTTCATCCCCTGAACTGAAGTGGACTTCAATGTTCGTTGCCTTTTTGGTGGTCCTGACTACACAGGGGACACACTGGTGGGAATGTGTGGTGGTTCTGTCCCGATTAGCCCCTCCTGATTCATATTCTTTGTTTATTTGTTGCAGATTTACGAAGATGATTATTCCTTCGTTGCGGCCCGTTGTCATCTAATCGGTGTGAGAAGAGAGCCATGTTTGCGCACGTGATTTCCCGTGGCTTTCTGCTGATAGCCATACTTCTTTGCAAAGGTAAGTCGCAAATTTAAAAATTATGGACCCAGAGGTGTGACCAAGATAAGGCTCGGATAGCATATAGATGAGATATTCCCATATGACCATATGACACCCCATATGATGCACGATATGATGCCCCATAAGATGCTCCATATGACGTCTGTATATAACTTCCGATATGATGTCTGAAATGATGTCCCATATCATTTTCCGTATGAGGTCCCATATGATGAGATACTCCCTTGTCTAAAAATTAAAGCTAACGGACATAACACTGTTACAGATTATTTTTGTAGTCGTGTGGCAAACAAGTATATGAGCTGCCAGACGCCTGACGCGTAAAGTAGCAACGAATACAACACAAAAAGTATATCTCTCGCGTTGCTACCTCTTCTCTTAATGTAGCACCTCTAAAATTTACTATGAGTAGAATTACTACCGTAGGTTCAGTAAAATAGTTTTTTTTTTATTATATGATTTTGTATAGCAATATAAAAATAATAGAAGGTATTTTATTTTGATTTTGTAGGGAGTAGACTGTCTATGTGTTGTGTGTGTGTTAATATAAAAATGAAAAACGACCCAGTACGAGCTATAACTACAAAAATTAATATGGTTGTATAAACTGAGCATACATGAACAGATGTTATTGTATAATATAATATAATTTGTCTCTCCGAACGTACAAGTAATAATATCTGCTCCTTATATTATTACAGTAAATATAGTACATTTCAATAATCATACTATCATCCATGCTATCAACACATGTGAAATAATTCAATTGGATCATAAATTAATTTAACATTACACATGCGTAAAATATATGAATATATGATTCTTTATGCGTAAAATATTTGAATATATGTATATTCAAATATTTTACGCATAAAGAATCATTTAGATTATAACATATACCTAGTGGCATCATTTTTTTTCAAATTGGTTTTTTTTTAAACACGCAAAAAAATTTTTTTCGTTCAATGATTTCCTCTCACTTGAAAATTTGTCAGATGATAGCTTAAAAGCAACATTGAATAAATAAAAACGTCAGCTGTCTCTATGTTGGTGGAAAGGTCGTCAGCTGACGGATTTAAATAAGCGATCGGCGCTCACGCCTGGGCCATGCGCCACCTTTCTGCATCAGCTGACGTCCTTTCCACCAACATAGAGGCAGCTGACGTTTTTATTTATTCAAAGTTGCACGTAAGCTATCATCTGACAAATGTTCATGTGACCAGCTGACGTATAATCCACCACGGTACGGCCAGCTGACTTTTTTTATCTTCGAATAATTGCGTTAACTATTATTTAACAAATTTTCAGTCGCGAGTCAATGACTGAAAACGATATTTTTTTTACGTGATTAAGAGGCTGCCGCTGCCCAACCCATCCACGGAGCAGCAGCTGACGTTTATCATACGGCATAATACAACTCTCTGAAGTATTTCCCGAGTTATCGCTTGAGAGGAAATTGGTCAGGAAAATCTGTTGCTGGCTCACGGACCATAAGCGGTTAATACAAATTCATTCGGTTCCTGTTCTTCGAAATTTATTGTGTAAATCCTGTTCCAAATAACGGCTATAAAATTAGTAATTTTATTTACGTTCCAAATATTAATTACTAAATCCAAACATTACAAATTTGTAAATGCAACATAAAGGAAAAAGAGCATCATAATACAAAATTTATTTTGCTGCTGCGCCACGTTCACAGAATATAGAATTAGTAATTTTTGGAGCATAAATAAAGTTAGTAAATATTTCCGTTATTATTTGGGAAACGGTGTACATAACTGAGAACATTTTGTAATATTCAAATATCAATAAACAAATACTTACAATATCTATTTAGAAAACGTCAAGAGCATGAGCCAGACTGACCAAGATAACTAAGTAAAAAGGTAAACTTTCTGTCTCGTAACTGAATTAAACATATATTGTAGAAGTTATCAAAAATTTAAGATTAATTTTTTTGTTTTCGAAAAAACTCCAACGGTGATCCCATATATATTAAATAAATAAATAGATTTATTTAATATTTATTGCACTCAATACAAAGATGTATTTTATACAAAAGGCGAACTTAATGCTATAGCATTGTTATAGGCAAATAAGAATTCCCATGAGGGTTGTTGTGTTTCTGCGAGTGCGTGAAGTCACCAGAAAGGAAGTGCTGTAGCGGCGCGCGAGCGATATTTTATATTGCGAGCGTTAATATGGCTACGGTCACCACTTCACATTAGGCGGGCCGTATGCTGCCACCTGACGTAGTATAAAAAAAATGTCTACCTGTTTACCTTTGGGACATTGATAGAGTTTCAGAGTAGAGGCTAGAGGTATATAATATACATATAGATATACATAACACGAATACATACTATATACCTACTGTTATTTATAAAATACATAGAATAAACTATACTTTAAAAACTGACATCAAAATTAAGAGACAAAAATATAATAAAATAAATAAATAAATTACTATGTGAGGCTGCAAAGAAAACTCTTTGCAGCCTCACATAGTGGAAGTACACCCTTTTAAACGCGTTACACATATATCTATTTGATTCATACCTAAAATTGAAAAAGAAATGTCCAAATTTCATAATCAGGGGCCCGTCGAAGCCTAGCCGATTACCATCGGATTTTTTGATCTGATGAAATCGATGAACGTCGGCTACATGCAGGAAAATGCATGCAGCATGACTCATTGTATTTTTACGAGTATTGTATTGATACGATGAGAGCACGGAATAAGCGATAGTGAGGCCTAAGCGTTCGGCTTGTGACGCATCTTTCTTCTACTCAGTTTTTCATCAATGTTTTCTTATGACGTTATCACGTTAAATTATCGTCCGTAGACCGACTTTACAGACAACTAATTTTTTCGATCACAAAATAGTCGAAAATGCGTTCATAACATATTTCATACCAGTTGAATGTTAGGCGCTGTGGCCTTCATTCATAAACAAATGCAGTCGACTTGAGAGAGTCGTTTTTGGAAGTCGGTTAAAATGAGGTGACTTTATATCGCCATTGTAGAGTGCAGATTTGGTATATGTAGCTGGTAGCACCCGTAGCACTAACACAGTATACGTCATCGTATCAACGTCACCTCCCCTCAGAGACGAATGTGGAACAGTTTCTATGGCATTGCACGCACACACGCTCTGTACAGACGTCATTGGTTATGTAGTAGTTAACGACACGACATTTGTATCAAGTGGCCAGGATGTAGTGGAAGTAATGTAGCTTAATGTTTACATTCAAGTCGCTCGCTGCAAATTGCAATATCATCAGTCCAATTTGTTGAGCATCGCAGTCGATAAATAGACTAAACAAAATGAAGAAATATATTATCGCAAACATATATTTTTAAGGTGAAAGTTGATTTCAAATAGAAGTACTCTGTTGATTTTGAATTACGTGCAATGAGCATAAAACGACAGTTCATTTGCTTGCGTTGACTTAGAAGCTTGTTTTTTTTATACATTCATCAGCTTCAAAGAACTTAAATATTTATTGTTAATTTCAACTTAATAACTCCACGCGTTCCTGAGAAAAAGGGTCTTGAGTAATAATAGATGGACGGACAGACGGACAACGAAGTTATCCTACATAGGTTCCTTTTTCCTTTTATCAAATTATTATTCTTTGTTATTACTTTTATATTGACTAGGTAACTTTTTAAATTAATTAGGTTTAAATCTTTAACAAAAGCATTATAATATAACGTTTAGGTAACAAGGTAACGTTTTATTTAATACTCTTGAACTGTGATCGAAACCATATTACCTCAAATAAACATTGGAACTGGTTGTATAATGTCTGTCAGTGAGCGAAGTGTATTCTTACATCAGTCAATCACTCTTGATACTCTCTGAAGGAAAATACAAACAAATTACCGGCCTTGATAGCGCTTATATCGATCGCGTTTGCAATGTTTACAATATCAAGTTATTTACAAATAACTCCAAGTTGATAGAAACGTAAGTATACAATCACACCAGCATGCTTAATACGAGGTTTTTTACGTATTCGTTTCAGACAAAGTTAGCTTCACTTTGTATAATTTTGACATCATCATCAGGTCCATTTTAGTCTCCACTACAGGAGCACGACCCTCTCTCGTCCGTCCTAGACGGAAGGAGGTTTGGCCTACACTCGCCACGTTGGCCAAACGGGTTGGGGAAAATTTTTGACATAGTGCCATCTATCCACAAACAGTCGAAGTAGAGCGAATCAAATACTAATTGAAGTTAACGTTGTCGAAATCGATTATATTAGAAAACTCGCTCTAAGCCCCCTAATCCAGTTTCAAAACGGCTATGGAGACAGTCAAGCTCGCCATGGTGATCGCCAACCTCCGGTAGGAGATAGGAGATGAAACTTGAAGAAGAAGTATAAAATCATAGAGAATACTAATCATGCAAGGCTGAGAGAACATCTCATATGCTTAAAAACATCGTATATTGTTCTTGATGGCAAAATGCTCATGAGTCACAAATAGAGGTAGGAAAAATTACGATAAATGTACCTAATCCTAATTTTGCCCATCTCTATTTCTAACTCATGAGCATGTTGTGTTTAAGTACGTATACTCGTAAGTGCCCAATAAATGCCTTATTTTTGGGCATAAATAGGGAATTTATATTTATTTATTAGGCATTTATTGTAAATGCCCGGCATTTTGCCCATCTCTAGTCACAAAGATATCCATCACCTCGCATAGAAATCTAGGGGTCCGGGGTCAGCAACATCTAGGGGTCCGTTACAAGCCTTATCCGATAAATATAGACTTGGTTTTTGAAGGCTCCCAATGTCATATTTTTTTAGGAATACCGCTGAGAGAAATTAACCATAGTAGTTCACCGTTCGTGATCGTAAATGTCTTAAAAAGCGTATAGTAGTAGATTGCTAATTATCAAGATGTCATTTTTTTTATACTACGTCGGGTGGCAGACAAGCATACGGCCCGCCTGATGTTAAGCGGGTACCATAGCCATATTAACGCTCGCAACGTAAAATATCGCTCGCGCGCCGCCGCCCCCTCTGCCAATGCAGCATCTCCTTCCTTTCTGGTGACCTCACTCGCTCGCAGGAACACAACAACTCTCAAAGGAATTGTTATTTAGCTGCGGTAGGTATTCTGTGAGGCGGAGGTACATTCCCCAGTCGGGTAGTTTACAATTACGCTCCCTACCTCTCTTTTCGCCAGAGCTTCGTTTGTCAGTCAGCAGGGTGCACCACGTGCAGGTGAAGTTGGGTTTGGTTCAAAGATATTGATAAACCACGTACACCCCAAAATGACATGTATAGTAATTAAATTTATGGCGAGATATTTGGCCTTATATCTGATCTGAGTTCTTACAATAGTGGAAATCAGCGACAGGTATCAAATCAAACAGGCAACATCGGACTCCTGCTCCAAAAGATAGAGCAGCTTTCAATGTACTGGTCCAATCTACCGAGTAAAAATACGCTGGATTTATATAAGCAAACTCCACGAACATAGTTTTGAATGTGGTCTGGAACTCCGCGTTTGGAATTTGCATGATTAGCGGTAGTTAGTGTATTTTGCTTATGCCAACTGAGGGCAGCACATGGGCGGCGCCGTCGCTCGTAGACTCCAGGGAGATTTTGATAATGCGCTAGTGTGTAGATATAAAGACTAAATGTTTGCTTTCCAATGTAAGACCTCATTTGCAGGTCCAAATTGCGACAATACACCTGAGTAGGTGTATTGTCGCAATTTGGACCTGCAAATGATTTTATAATAAATTAGGAGTATAGCAATTTATAACAAATTAGGAGTATAGCTGCCCAGCTATACTCCTAATTTTCTTTAACTGCGTATGTATGGTAACCTGACTCACTTGCACAAACAAAACAATCGTCAAGGGCATTGCTATTTGGCTGCTAGTAGATTATGTTAAGTGGAGTTACTTCCTCAGACGGGACCGACGACTTAACGCGCCCTCCGAAACACGAAGCAGTTCGAAATAAATAAACCCATATGTGAACAGGCTACGGTAGATGTTGCTTAACTTGCGTGTTCGATTAGACTGACACGCGCATCGACGCCATCGAGCTCCTCACTTTTGGGGCGTATGTGGTTCTTCAACATGTTTGAACCAAAGCCATCTTCACCTGCACGCGGTGCACCCTGCTGACTGACAAACGAAGCTCTGGTGAAAAGAGAGGTAGGGAGCGTAATTGTAAGCTACCCGACTGGGGAATGTACCTCCACCTCACAGAATACCGCAGCCAAATAACGGTTCCATGGAGGGTTGTTGTGTTCCTGCGAGTGAGTGAGGTCACCAGAAAGGAAGGAGATGCTGCAGTGGCAGCGGGGGTGGCGGCACGCGAGCGATATTTTATGTTGCCAGCGGTAATATGGCTACGGCAACCGCTTCACATCAGGCGGGCCGTACGCTTGTCTGCCACCCGACGTAGTATAAAAAAAAAATCATAATATTGGAATTGGAGTATAATTCGCACGAAAAAAGCGCGCTGTGACTATAGCGTGCGAGGAACACTCGCACCCACTTGATGACCCTTCCCCGTTGGACAGCTTGGACGTTAGACGGGGTAGGTTATTTTTGTTTTTATAAAATGAACATTCAGATTTAAAATAAGTATTTTCTGTATCTTAGATCTTGTACTTAGCGCCGAAGTCATTAAAACGTTTAATAAAAGTGTCAATTAACAATGAATTAGCTACTCAATTTTAAATTTGCTAGGACACGGCGCCAAATGGAATTGTCATTTTGAATCTATATGAAAATGAATCGCTGAATGTGTTGCTAAGCTCAAATCTCAAGAACAGCTGAACCGATTTCGTTAATTCTTTTTTACAATATTCCTTTAGTACGAGTAGTCCTTAAGTACGAGGATGGTTCTTACGGAGAGTAAAATTTTAAAAATATGCGAGGAAAATAAAACACCAGTTTTTACCCATGCGAAGCCATGGGCAGCTAGTTTTTCATGAAAATAATAATTATACATTTACTCCTCATATTTTTAGAGAAATCGCCTACAAAGATAAAATTGAGAAGAGAAACATACATTTTTTTTTTTTTTTTTTTTTTTTATGTCATACAGTAGACAAACAAGCAAGCGGGCCACCTGATGGAAAGTGGTCACCGCCGCCTATAGACATTAGTAACACAAGGGGCGCTACCAATGCGTTGTCCACTAAGGAGTTGGAGGAAGGAAAGGAAGGAAGGAGGGGATAGGGAAGGAGTTGGGCTTCCGGATCTCTCACTCACCGAACGAAACGCATTGCTGCTTCACGTCGTTATTCTGTGAGAGGGTGGTACTTCCCCGGTCGAGCAAGCCCATTTCATAATTGCTCTACCACTCCAAATCATTCATTATTTATTGCTGTAGTTTCCAAGCTACCAAATATAAATTTAAGTAAGAATTGATTTATATAATTATATAAGTTTAAAAACAGATTCGCGACTCGTTGCAGGAATAAATGCAAAATGCAATTTAAAAGCCTGAGGTATTTACGTAATACTATCTTTACCAGAGCGCGGCGTCGATATCTACAATGATGTCGGTAATTGACTGGGAACACAGAAAGGCAATTTACATCCGATTATATTTCTATTACTTACCAAAATTTCTAACTTAATTTTTTCTCCACGGGACAAAATATCTACTGACTTTGCTTTTATTGAAATTACCCTCTTCGTCGCGGAAAGAACGAATTAAAATCGCATTAGGAAATCCCGTTCCCGCCTAACTTTTCCAGTCTCTGCACAGAGTCCCGGTGTATCGGAATAAATGGCCCAAACTTCTTTTATTTATATAGTCTTCGTGAATATTTATGTTTTTCCTCCTAATTTTGCATTCGCCTCACTTCAAATGCAGATGATAGCTATCTTAACAAAAAGTACTATTTTAAATGGACTTGAAAATATACCTCAATTCATTTTAAAAAGGGCTGGAATTTTTTCAACTTGTTCTTTATGAGAAGATTTAACATCTCTCATTAGTCATTACTGGTAGATATAATAATAAAACCCTCATATTTTTCTACTGACTAACACTTAAGTAATATCTACTTCATCATCATCATCATCATCATCAGGTCATTTTAGTCTCCACTACAGGAGCGTGACCCTCTCTCATCCGTCCCAGACAGAAGGAGGATTTGGCCTACACTCCCCACGCTGGCCAGACGGGTTGGGGAGGCCTGATCGATGTTTTATAATGTATTTCCCTTAGTCGCCTTGTACGACATCCACGGAAAGAGACGGAGTGATTCTATTCTAGTCTGCCGGAAACCACACGGCCAATGTCTACTTACATAGTGGCAATTAATATAACACCAAAAAGTGTTTCAGATCATGTTCAGACCAAATTACGAAATCTCAATTTTGATTTATATAAGTGAAGTAAGTTACTTAGAAGTAAGTTAGAAGTAAGTCAGAAGTAAGTTACTTCAAGTATCGCCTCTGCTAAATGTTACATTTTCACAGATTTCATTGTTTATTGTTTATGTTTAGTCATAATTTTTATATCTTGCCCAATTTGCCATGATTGCGCTCGCATTTATTGTAAAATTTGTATTGTAAATTTTCATCTTAGTTTTTACTCCTTATGATCCTAATGAAATTTTCACGTTTTTTTATCGTTTTTCATATATTGCCATTATTAATGTTCAGAAAT
The DNA here is from genome assembly GCA_937001555.2 of Hypsopygia costalis. Lineage (NCBI taxonomy): Eukaryota > Metazoa > Arthropoda > Insecta > Lepidoptera > Pyralidae > Hypsopygia > Hypsopygia costalis. The sequence continues at coordinate 19,050,034 of OW443338.2, read as the reverse complement.
TTATCAAGACTGGTAGAGTTATAACATAAAACTAAATTCAACTCTAAAATTATTTCCACTTCCAAAGTTTAGTTTCCGATCGCAACCTGATGTACCACCATTCCTCATGCCACATAATTCATATCAATTAAAATTAAACTAAACATTTATTTATTACATTTGTACTTTAATTTGCGCATGAAAGTAAACATTACTAATAAAGCAATACCAAACGTAAACATTTTCTTCTTTTGCTTTGGTTTTATATTTCTACAAAATAATGACTCATTTTTATCTCACTGCATCTAAGCCAAAAGGGAAGGTAATGTTTTCAGTCATCCTACTCGTCTTATCCAAAGACATCTAGGGGTCTTTTTGTTTTTGAGTGAACGAAAGTTCTTGTGAACGAAGGCTGCTTTTGCAAGATTTGTGTACGCCGGCGTATGATAATATTCTCCGGCGTTCTAAAGTAAACACTGCACGATATATTCTGAAGCTGATAAGTCCTTAGTTGAAAACCGTAGAAAGTTATATTGTACGTCAATAGTTGAAATAGATTTAACTCATCTTCGAGTAAATGCTGTACCTGTTTACCAATCAGTACCGCTGAAAGAGTGTTGCAGTTTAACTTGTACAAGTGAAGGTAATACAAGTATTTTCGGTCAAAATGTATCATAATCAATCACTGCTGGATATAGGCCTTTCCCAATGCAATTTCGCATTATGCGATCTTTTCTTTTCGCATCTAACCATGGGCGTCCAATGCTTAGATGGCCAATACATGGCCTTCATTCCACTTTCTTCCCCCATCTGCCTTCACTAATTCAGCAGACGGGGCCGGCCAAATATCAAATTGAGCTCGATGACTCTGAAATTCCATATAATCTGGACAACTTTGATCCTCTGTTGAATTTCTTCGTTCCGAATTCGATCTCTTACCTCGCTAATCTCTACACCGCAGTCTTGACGATGCACTGATTGCGCACAAATGCCAGTTGGGGCATACATTGTGGCATTTGTGCAGGATATGCTGAAGGTTTCCAAAAGCTGTCTTGCCCAATCTAAGCGTCTATTGATCTTTTTGTTGAAATTACCCCGATCAAGCTGTATTGCCTGTCCGAAGTAGACGTAATAATTAGCGTCAATAGGTTTGTACTCTACGGTAACCGCTAGGAATGACAAGACAATGTATGATCTGTACTAAACTTTTATATATTTAGGATATATTCTTCATATGGGGGTTTGCAGTGATAATTGTCCTAGCACTTATGATTGTAACAATGTCTTTAGTTAAAGGTATTATTATTGAAACTGACAAAATAATAACTTAACATTTCTAGACACATTTTGCTGACAAATTGAAATCGTCGGTCACGGTGACTGTTCATGAACAGATTTGTCGACTAGTCCACGAATTTTGCTTACAAAAACTTTGAACATGGGTATTCCCTAAGGTAAATTAATAAATTGCTACTCTGAACGTCGAAATACTGTTTCCTAGTAATGTGTCCGAAGTTATATAAAAAATGCGAAGCGTGTCACGCCTCGTCGCCGCTGCTCGCTTAAATAGGATAATCGCGCAGTTATTGCCTATGTCGGAATAGACACTAACCACGCCAACTGCTCGTTTGTTTAACATGCCATAACCCATAACTCGACTATGTGGCAACGTCTTACTGTTGCGGGCGACGACAGCAATGATCAATTTTTTGCTGACAACAATTTGTGTTCGGGAATTTTATTACATTTTCAATTTCTTTGTTTATTATTTGGCAATATACCAAACATATTTTTTTTCAGTTTTTAATTTAGTGAAAAAATACAATGATAAATATACCGCAGAAAACCGCAGCCAAATAACAATTTATTTAATGGTTGTTGGGTTACTGCGAGTGAGTGAGGTCACCGGGAATGAAGAAGTTGCTCCGTTGACAGCGGGATTGACGGCGCGCGAGCAACATTTTATGTTGCGAACGTTTATATGGCTGCGGTAACCGCTTCGCAATAGACTGGCCGTATGCTTGTTTGACATCAAACGTAGTGTAAAAAAAATTTTCAAGCATTTTATTGATTTAATTAAATATGTACATGCGACGGAGGACCGAGATTTTTTTTTTAAGGAAAAATATATATAATTGAATGGTAACATAAATAGTAGTTCGTTTAATTAGTCAGAAATCAATGTATCTTTTCAACTTCACTATTACTAGCGTCGGGGATACAGTTATGACAATCAAAATCATGTCAGTCCTGTCATTCATGTCACTGCTTTAATGGACACTTTGCATCGACCTGAAACATTTGAGTACGTATTTGAATTTATTTGAAAAATTTTAATATTATGTACATGATCGTAGTATTTTTAGGATTTCCAATAGGAATTCGAAATTCATAAGATTCAGAGTACACTTCAACGTGCTTAAAAAACTGAGAGCTATACGTAGTACCATCGAGCACTTTGTGTAAAGTAGCCACGGGCCACTTACTCAGGGGTGTAAGTTATTTTTGATTAACCTAAACTTAAACTAGTGAGTTTAAGTTTCGGATAATCAAAAATAACTTCAACTTATTCGGTAGATCTCCAAGATTTCTACCAGCTAAACTAAACACAATTACCACAAATTTAAGCTAAAGTGCTAAGGTAAAATAGTCAAAAAATCTAATTGAAATCGGCTTGGTAGGGCCAGGTTTTACTACAGTATTGTATTGGATCACATATTACGTTGGATTTTAACGGCTCATTTACTCAGAAATTCCGTATTCTAAGTCTGAATACGGTTCCGGATACGAAAACTAAAATAGTAATAAAAAAACAGACGTCGTTATAGAACTAATTTATAGTGACTTAAAACGTTTATCCTGCATTAACCGATCGTGTACATGAAACCTACTTGCTTAATTTAAGAACAGCTAGAATAGCTGATGAATCAAAAACTGCAATTTTTTTATGTAAGTATATAAGAAGTGAGGAAACGAGCATGTGAGTCACCTAATTTAAAGCAACCACCGCCCATCCGTTACCAGCTCATGCCATACTCTTTCCTTTCTTTCTGGTGACGTCACTCATTCACAGTAAGGGTCTTTTTAGACTCGTGCGTTTATCGCCCCGCTTGCGGATTTGTCATAGTAAAAAACACGCATGCGGATCAAACTATGACAGATCCCGCATGCGGTGCGAAAAACGCATGACTTTAAAAAGGCCCTAACACAACAACCCTGAAGGGAATTGACATTTGACTGCAGTATTCTGAGAGGTGGAGGTATTTCCCCAGTCGGACAACTTAAAAAATACGCTATGCCCTACCTCTCTTTTCTCGCAGGAACACAACAACCCTCAACGTAATTGTCATTTGGCTGCGGTATTCCGTGAGGTGGATGTACTTCCCCAGTCGGGTAGCTTGAAAAATACGCTATGCCCTACCTCTCTTTTCACCAGAGCCTTCTTCTTGTCAGTCAGGAAGGTGCACCACGTACAGGTGAGATTGGCTTTGCTTCAAAGATTTTGATGAACTACATAACCCAAGCTGCTAATAATTAATCTAACCAGTGGCTGATTAAGGCTAAAGCGGGCCCTAGGCAACATTGTATTTCCGGGCCTACTAAAGTTTTCACTTAAAATTTTCAAATTAAAAACCTAATTTTCGGGCCCCAAAAATTACGGGCCACTAGGTTGCCTAGGCCTTAGTCCGCCCCTGATTATAACCAAAACGAATATAAATCAAGTGTTTTAAAACTACTTAAAAATGAAACTAATAAAAAGAAAAACAAAATACTAATCTATTCCTCGAAAATATCGGTCCCATGCGGCAGAGAGGCAAGAACACTGGCTGCGTTTCCTCGCTGAATTGCAATGCTCACTTTTTGAGTGAAGAAAGAGCCCTCCTGTCTCCAGACACGGCAACCAGTTTTGATGAAATTACTGAAAGAAATTTTTTCGCAGATGAGCCCCATGGACCAAATGTCTCGAATCCAAACGGCATAAACATGTATTCTCCTCAGAGGCATTCATATTTATGCCGTTTGTTTTGTTCCGCCGTTTCAGCTGCCGCCCCAGCTCTCGAAGCGGATGCACCAAGGTGAGAGGGCGCAAGTGTGTCAACACAGGTTGCATCCCACACCAGCGCCCTCCCACGTTCCCAGGGAACCATCCGGCCTCTTACCATCATTACGGTTTATACCCCTAGGTTCTAGGGTACTAGGAACGTTAATGGTGGCAAGAGCCCTTCTGATGACGTCGTTAAGAGAGCTGTAGCGGGACAACCTTCCGGCACTTCGGAGACAGTGTAATCCATGGCGCCCATACTGGTCGACGTCACTGCCGCATGGGCAATGATGGGGTATTCACACTGATGTACCTAAACGGAGCCCAATTACAGTTCTAAAAGTCTCGCTGTCAAGCAGTGTGCCAAGGTTAATGGATGGGATGGAATGGAGCCAGTAGCCAGATTCTTTGGACGAGACAGCTAGAAGGCGAGCGCGATCTATGGGATTAGAACAATTTTGAGCCTAAAAATCTATAGATCTTTGCACCAATAGAGCATCCCAGAGTTTTTGTTGGATTTTTTTCCACTGGAATGTCCTCATTGGGGCAAAGAGATGATTTAGTTGTATTTTGTTGTTATATGTATATTTCTTATGTAAGATCAATAAGTTAGAATTGTATTACATATTGTTATTGCATTAAAGCACCTGTGGAATAATATCACATCGAAGATTAAAAAAAAAGAAGTGTTTTAGGAGGTAAATCAAATATGTAAACAAAAAACAAGTTTCTTTACGCGACCACGATACACTGAATATGTAATACGTAGATTACAGTGGTTGCGCCAGTAAGGAACAAATAACTGAAGTCGTTACCATAAAAATATACAACGATATTTTAGAGCAGCGTGTATTCCGCATCGGGGCGGTATCTCCATACTTTTCACATTACTTATGCATAGAGTACAGATTGAAACGAGTCTCGTACTAGCGCCGTCATCGGTATTCAAAGGCGCCCCCGTCCGGTTTAGCCGCAACCACCCGCAACCTGTCTTCCATCCTGATTGTCTACAAAACAATCAATACGACCTATTGTATTATGTTTTTTCAATAATGTAATGGTTTCAATAAGTAAAGGAAATTAATGAAACTCTTGCTGTTTGTTTAATAACCATTTTATAACCGTTGGTGTTTACATAATATTTTGAAATAGAAGATAAAGTTATGAAGAGCAAATAGTTTTTATTTACTTTTTTTGGTCATAAATGTAATTTTGTATAATAATTGGTTGTCTGTAAAACAAATGAAGAGAGATAGATGCGTTAAAGCGATAGAGAGGCACTAGCGGCCTAAGTGTTAAAGCCGCTCGTGCCTCTTTATCGCTTGTTCCGCGCTCTCGCAACGGAACGTGACAATGAGTCATGCTTTTTCGTGCATGCAGCCAGCGTTCATCGATTTATAAGACGTTATAAATCGGATATACGGACTGATGACATTAAACATATTATTGTATTTCTTAAAACCATATATTTAAACCGCCAGTAATCACGTGAAATTGACACAGAAACACCCTGACACCACCGCTGGCCACAAGGCAACCTATCTGCGGATTGTACTTTTTATCGATTAAAATTATTCAAGTACAACACTATCGCTGTGTACTTACTAACCTCTGTTTGAAAAATTACATACAATAAAAATTATGTAAAAAAAACTTTTAATTTAAACGGTTTTATTGAAAATAGTGTACTAAAAGCTAAAAAATAATTCGGTAGGTCGGAGGTTTCAGTCATCACACCCCTCTCCCTCATCAGTCTAAGGCATTGATCAGACAAAATAATAAAATCGTTGGGCGTAGCGTAAACTGAGTTGACTGGATGGAAACACGGGCCCAACGATTTTATTATTTTGTCTGATCAATGCCTTAGACTGATGAGGGAGAGGGGTGTGATGACTGAAACCTCCGACCTACCGAATTATTTTTTAGCTTTTAGTACACTATTTTCAATAAAACCGTTTAAATTAAAAGTTTTTTTTACATAATTTTTATTTTCAAGTTTTTAGTTTCTAATTTCATTACATAGTACTTCTCGTTCTATTAAGTTTAGATTTGAATTTTGTCATTATTTTTTTTACTTTTAAATTTGTCTTGTATTCAAATGAATACCCATATTGAAAAAATGGGTATCAAATGATACCCATATTGAAAATTGAGACGATATGTAACCGCGCCAACCGGCCATTTTGTTGACGGCCATCTTGGATATTATAATATTCATCGTGAACTGTGTTCTACTAGTTAAGCCCTTTCATTTGATACCCATATTGAGGTAGGCGTGACAAAATTTGTAAATCGCCATTTTGTAGAGGCGGCCATCTTGGATTTTCATTTTTTTCATGTGAACTGTATTCTTCTAGTCAAGCCTTTTCATTTGATACCCATATTGAGGTAGTCGTGACAAAATTTGTATACCGCCATTTTGTAGCGGCAGCCATCTTGGATTTTCATTTTTTTTCATGTGAACTGTGTTCTACTAGTCAAGCCCTTTCATTCGATACCCATATTGAGGTAGTCGTGACAAAATTTGTAAACCGCCATTTTGTAGCGGCGGCCATCTTGGATTTACAATGAAACAGAATTTATTTAATTGTATTGTCACCAGAACTAAAGGTGTATACCAAATTTCAGATCAATCTGTCAACAGGAAGGGGGTCAAATTTCAATTACTAGATTTGACCCAAGAATAAATAATAATAAATAAAATAAAACAAACGGGGTGAGCTAAATAAAACCGTTTAAAAATAGAGACTTCTGAAATCATAGTAGTAATAATAGATTTATGAGTATTGACTAGATACTCACAGAAACAGTTATTATATCCTATATATAGAGTGGAATTTTTAAATGGTCACCTTCAGGGAAAGTGCTCTACATAATGGAAATAGCAAATTTAACTCAAAGGTAACATTTATTTATTTTTAAACACTGACAAAACTAAATTTAAAGATTTCTAAAAAATAACCTTCCTGTGTCTACAGTACAAGTCAATCATAAGGATCAAATCTCTTTAACAAACATATTTTTATATACCTACTACGTCAGATGCCACACAAGCATATAGTCCGCATGATGTGAAGCGGTGGGCGTAACCATATTATCGCTCGCAACATAAAATATCGCTCGCATGCCGCCACCCCCGCTTCCAACACATCAACTCCTTCCTTTCTGTTGACCTCACTCACTCGCAGGAACACAACAGCCCTCAAAGGAATTGTTATTTGGCTGCGGTATTCTGTGAAGTGGAGGTACTTATATACTCGTATGTATAGGCGGTGCTTAGGATTTTGCAGACACTCGTCAAAAGCTTGATTGGTCAAACCCTTAACTCGTCAAATACGTGATTCGTCAAATCAGAAACTCGTCAAAACCTTAACTGGTCAAATACGTGATTAGTCAAATTAGGAACTCGTCAAAACCCTAAACTTAACAAACACATTGGATTTTAACATATAGTCTATATTTTTTCTAACTATTGTTCATTCAAGTACCTACTGGTAAATTCCTTAATAATCTCAGTGGCGCAGTGGTAGTAATCAATTTGCGATGCTAAGGTTCCATCCCCTATGGATTTTGCAGACACTCGTCAAAAGCTTGATTGATCAAATGTAAGTAAATTTATTTGCCATTAGTTTTCTATCTAAGGAGATTTGTTATTTATCGCTTCTATGCATTAACTATACTGGCTAGTGATAAAATTCAATGTCAGTGTCAGTCTGATGTAATAATTGATAATGCAAGTAGAGCAAATTATTTTATTGTGTTTGGTGTAATTTTAAATGTAGTTATGGCGCCCTGTAGCAAATGTAATACTAGTGATCTCGACTTTATAGAAACAGAAAGAGGAAAAACCAAAATATTACTGGCTGGGTATCAACTGATACCCAGCCAGTACATTGAATGTTACAAATCGTAATAATGGAACCACAAATTGGGGATGCATTAATAGAAGCATATGTAATGGCTCTATAACATTAAATAAAGAAAGAAACCACGTGCTGAGGGAGAGCAAACATCACTGTAAGAGGGAGTTCAAACAAATTTCAAAGATATATGACGAATGCATGAATACTTCAAATAATAGACCTGGAGACTGATTCTGACTCATTTGAATTACCTGATATACGTTCTAAAATTGATGCCCTTTACAATTGTCGAAAGAAGGCCTTACAAATCGACAGTGAACATTTTAAACATGTAGATGAAGTGCAACTGCCACATATAATAACTAAGAATTTTATGTTATTTGAAGCCGACAACGATAACAAGTTTTATATTTTTGCGTCGCCCAAATACAAATACCCACGTCGCCTAACATAGCCGACGTGACATAAAATCAACCCTGAGGGGGTGCGATGGGGTTGAAATGTCATAATAATATCAATATGGGTGTTGATTCTCTGGTTTTCTGGGATGTCAATTACGAAAATGGCATCAATTTGAAAATATAACATAGTGAACACGAAATTCCTTAAAAGGATTTTTCAAATTTTACCCCTTTTAGAAGGGTTCAAAGTTTGTATGGGGAAATTACATTAGTTGGACTATTTTATCTTAAACTTTACACGATTACTTCTATAGATAAATGAGTAAACACGTGTTTCAGGATTTTACAAAATTCAACCCCTAAAAGGTAAAATGGGGTCAAAATGTCTGAACATCGTCACGGGTATTATTTTTATGGTTTATCGGGTCGCTGATTACGAAAACAACAGCGATTTTAAAATTCAATGTGGCTAACGTGACCTTCATCCCCTATGGGGGAGCGATAAGGTTGAAATGTCTATATATCAATATATGTGTCGTTTTTACGGTTTTTCGGAACGCCAATCTATACTAATATTGTAAAAGCGACAGAGTTTCTGTCTGTTACCTCTTCACGCTTAAATCGCTGGACGGATTTAGATTAAATTTGGTTCAAAAATACTTTGAGTCCTGGGAAAGGATATAAGATAGTTTTTATCGCAGGAATTATCTGTTATTGTTATTTATTGTACCTGTAGGGCAATATAATTCCACACAAGCAAAGCCGCAGGCAAAAACGAATATATTAAATTTATATTTGAAATCAGGTCATCGAGACCTTTATTACCCGACTGCCGAAGGAGGGTTACATACATACATATATAATTATACAGACATACGTAGGTACATACATACATACTCTCGAAAAACATAACCCTCCTTCGGCAGTCGGGTAAAAAGAGGTAGGGTACAGCATAATCATAAACTGCCCGACTGGGACAAGTTAGAGAAAAAGTAAAAAAATATCGCAATAACTAGTATAGCATATTTGCTTGAAAGCTTTAAAAGGCGGTTCCCATAAATTTTAACTACCACTGAAACCGTCAGAGGTATTGGTATCGATACCTCTAACGATTTCCATGAAAGTTCAGGAATAATGGACATAGTTGGATATAACTGCGTCACTGGAGTAGGTATGGAGACGAAGAAATATTCCATTGGAGAATTGTAGAGCATAGTGATGTAAAATAAATATAAATAAATAAATATTGTCAGACAAATTACACAGCGCCATCCAGCCCCAAAGTAAGCGAAGCTTGTGTTATGGGTACTAGACAACTGATAAACATACCTACGTAAATGCATTTTTTTTTGTAAATACATACGATACATAGAAAACACCCATCGCTTAGCGATAAGACCGCCTTTTGTATCCTTATTATCTTAATACCTCTGTAAAATCTTTTATTTGGTGCAATAAAATAATATTGTATTTATCAACATCATTCATATTAAACTTAAAACAAACAAATTCGATGGCGTCGTTGCGCGTGTCAGTATAAACGATCACGCAGATTAAGTAACGTCGACCATCTATGGATGGGTCTATTTTTCGCGCGCCCCTCCGTGCTTCTTAGATATCGTTAAGCCGTCGGCCCCGGCTGTTGTCATTAGATGACAGTCGACAGACAGACTGTAAGCCAAGTCAGTGGCTTTTGGGCGGCTTGAAAACACTGGCCTCCGCCAACTCGCAGTTGAGCAGCGTGGTGGAGTACGCTCTAAACCCATTCGATTGAAGGGAGACCCGTGTTGACCCAACAGTGAGATAATCGTGGGTTGATGTCGCAAACAAATTAAATTTTCTATGCTTTTAGTGTATACAATTTCATGAAGATTGATGCAGTAGTAAAGTTTGAAAGCGGGGCAAACAAATAAACGCGGTCAGCAGCATTTGTTCTTTCTCTGGAACTATTTTATGTTGATGCCATTCAGATCGTAAGCCTATTTAATTTGCTTCAAAGTGCATCGTTTTAGCGATTTTTAGGGTTCCGAACCTCAAAAGGAAAAACGGAACCCTTATAAGATCACTTTGTTGTCCGTCTGTCTGTCTGTCTGTCTGTCTGTCAAGAATTTCTATGTCGAGAATGCGTGGAGGTATCAAGCTGAAATTTGAACTGTATACTCAGGTCTACGGTCCCATGAGTTAAAAAAAAAATCAAACTGCTAAGTTTACGTAGAAAAAAGTTACGGCCGTTTATTCAGCAAAAAACGCATATTTCGACACATTCAAGGGAATCAAAACCTATAGGGTACTTCCCGTTGACCTAGAACTATGAAATTTGGCAAGTAACATCGTTATAGACAACAAGTACAGGAATAAATCTCAAAACTATACATTTGTAAATAGATCTTAAAAAATAGGGGGTCTATATTTTTTATAGGGTGTCGAAATTTCAAATTGAAATTACTAGTTCAAATGGGGTATCATATGAAAGGGCTTGATGTACACATTGCAAAATATATTTTATTTATTTTTTTCGACGCATTATTTCTTATTTATAATGAAAAATATCAAATTTAATAATGATACTACGTACCTACGGAACCCTCGGTGGGCGAGTCGGACTCGCACTTGTCCGGTTTTTTATACTACGTCTGGTGGCTTAACAAGCAAACATCCCGCTTGATGTGAAGCTGTTATTATTAAATAACAGCCAATTTACCCAAATCCTCGTTATGAATCGCTACGTCCATGACGTCCATTACTGAAACCGTAAATCGTATGAAAATCTGTTATATAATTTTTAAGTTTCAGTTATCGCATTCGAAATCATCATCATCATTGCAGACATACAGACGGACTGCGGATTTTGATTTATAATGAACTATCCCACTAACAACAAAAGTAAACTGTCAAATTTCAAACTAAACTTTTTGTTTTGTTGGCAACACTTTACCAAACAAATGGCGCCGTATCTAAATCTAATAATAGAATCGAAATTTACACTATGAATTTTAAGTTACCCTATCTAACACGTATAAAGGTCAATTATCAATGTCTTTTATTTAAAAACAAATGACAAAGTGTGTATTCTGCTCAGGAAGCCGAACCAAAGCTCGCCGTCGTAGGATTGTTCCCAGTGCGACCCCCTTGTTATCTCACCCCTGTTGCCCGGGTAATCGGTGCCCGAATAATTTATGAAATATGACATAATAACCGCTGTAATAAAGGCTAGAGCGGCGCTGCCATGCGGATAAAACACTTGATATTATTATTATTGCCTGAAATCTTGAAAGCGTAAGTACTGTAACGAGAGAGGGCAAACGATTTTTATATGTTTTACAATAAACTTGATTAAAAATTCACACACAGATTGTAAAAATATTGCATGCTTATTAAAACTTACGTGAGAAATAATAGTCAATTAATTAATTAAATGAAATGAGTAACTCGCGTATTTTTGTCGGAAAAGTCGAGAATTCAGATCTCATACGGAAATCTTCATCAGGGCGAATGTCTGCACGTGCACTCCCTCTCTCTGTCATGACGAACACGCTCAGTGCTCGTCGCCATGGAGGGTGTGCGACTTTCTCGACAAAATTACTTGATTGATTATTTAATTTAATATTGACTGCATTCCGTTTAGGAGCGGTGCCAGCTTACATCCCAAACCTCTAAGCCAAAGTCATCTGCACGCGGTCCACCCTACCGACTAGCGAAAGAGGCTCTGAGAAAACAGTGGTACGACACAGCGAATTTGTTAGCTGACCGACTGTGGAAGTAGAATAGAATAGAATACACTTTATTGCACCAATATAACAAAGATATATACAAGAAACTTACAAAAAATAAAAATACAAAAGGCGGCCTTATCGCTAAAAGCAATCTCTTCCAGACAACCCTTAGAAGAAGAACGATGATAAAATTAGTTAGGTGGTGCATTATTACTTGTTAAAAATTATACAATAAGTAATATATAATACAATTACATATATACCTATATTTATTTATATTTGTATATCAAATATAAATGGATATAGGTATATATGATCAAACATAACCCAACATATAATTAAGTAGCTTTACCTTATAGAATACCTCAGTCAAATAATTGAATTGGAACACAACAACAAAAAACATTCACTTGGTTGTGTTCCAGCTAGGGCATGTAATATCGGAAAGTTTTCAATTCCGATACTGATTTCCGATATTAGATCTTAATATCGGAATTCCGATATTAATATCGGAATTTCACAAATGCGTTATACATCCTCATAAAGTTGGGTTTGATACAGTAAACATAATATTTTAGATCAAATTCTTTAATTTGGTACAAAACTTTGTGGATTTTTTTAGTTTTTTATTAAATCACAGATTTCTCGATATTATCATAAGTCCATTACTAATTAAACGGACTCATAATCAACATCAATAACATATCAAATGAAAATATCGAAGCAAAATCAACATTTAGGAATAACATTTGTACCATAAACTTCGCGTCATTACAAAATTACTGTCATCGAAAACATGGGCCATCGAAGACTAGTGGCAATATAGTGACAGAACTAGATAAAATGTCAGAGACTTGGAAAGGTTATTGTCAGTCCCTATTTGAAGATCCACGATGCAAGAACTTTCCCAGCGCGGACCCTGAGAGTGAGGAACTGGAGCCCTCCATACTTATACGAGAGGTTGAAGCCGCTATAAACCACCTCAAAAACGGAAAAGCGACGGGCAGAGAAGCGATCCCAATCGAAACCATACGAGCCCTGGGAGAGCACGGCTCACAAATTATATACACCATCTGTAATAAGATATGGGAAACCGGAATATGGCCTGGTGAATGGACTCATACAGTCTTCACCCCGTTACACAAAGAGGGGTCAACTAAGAAATGTAACAACTACCGCCTTATATCACATTCTAGCAAGATCTTGTTACATATTCAAAATGAAAGGCAAAGCTTATCTGTCTAAGGAGATTGCTCCGGAACAGACTGGTTGTAAGGGGGAAGGGCACTCGAGAGCAAATACTCATTGTTAGGCTCGAGAATTCAACAAGCCAACTTATATCTGCTTTGTTGACTTCTCCAAAGCGTTTGATTCGGTGAAATGGCCAAAGCTCTGGAATACGCTGTTAGCAATGGGGACACCAAAACATCTAGTTCACCTTATTAGACGTTTGTATGAAGAAGGAACAGCCTCGGTACGGACAGATGACATTTTGTCAATTAACTTCCACCTCAGTGCCGGTGTCCGCCAAGAATGCATAATATCACCGCTCTTGTTTAATATAAGTATACACAGAACTTATAATGAGAATCACTTTGAAGGATTGGACAGACGGTGTAGCAGTTGGTGGATACAGGATTGCAAACCTGCGGTATGCGATACGACAGCACCTTGTTTGCAACTAATAAATGTCATATGGAAGAACTACTTCTCAGAATGGAACGCGTAAACCTAGAGTTCGGAATAAAGATCAATCGTACTAAGACCAAAATAATGATCGTGGATCTCGCCAACAGACATGCCAGAAGTAACACAGATCGCAAACTGTGAAGTGGTCCAGTCCTATATATACCTTGGCTCTCTTGTAATGAACAGCGGTGGCTGCGTGCATGAAGTAAAGAGACGCATGGCTATAGCAAGAAACGCAATGGGCAAGTTGAAAGAAATATGGAAGAACAGGAACTTAACTAAAGCCACTAAGACCCGGCTCGTAATAACTTTAGTCTTCCCCATATTTTTATACGATGCAGAGACGTGGATTGAAAAAGTGTGTGAAAGTGGAAAAGAAAAAGATCAACGCTTTAGAGATGTGGTGCTGGAGACGAATGCTCGGAGTATCGTGGATTCGGTCCACGATCGCACAAATGTCTCCATACTTCAACCACTCGGCATCAAGCAGTGATTATCTGTTCTAGTACAATCGCGTATACTAAAATTCTTCGGGCACGCCTCAAAACGCGAAGGTGACTCCATCAAACGCCTTGTGGTTCAGGGTAGAGTCGAGGGTACAAGACCCCGCGGCAGATCTCCCATGCGGTGGACCGACCAGATAAAGTCTGCCGTGGGCGGCCCACTGCATGAGTGCACTAAAAGTGCCTCAAATCGGACGAGATGGCGGGATATTGTGAAGCGAGCAACTACAACCCCGAATCCTCCCTCATGACGACCACGACCGCTCGAGCGCTCTGTCAAAAGCGTAACGAAGAAGAAGAGGGAATAACAGCGAAATCAACAATTATTAGGAATGACTATTAATTATTAGAAATGAAGACTAGGCTTATTTTTTAAAGGCACGTTTTTCTTTGCAATACATTCTCAAAACGACAACGCTTCAAGCATTTTGTCGGTGAACTTCGTATTTTATTACAAAAATAACCGGCTGACGAAAAACACGTACACTTTTAACACTGGTAGACCAAACTCATGTAAGGTAAGTGTAGGCCTACGTCAGATAAACTCCTCTTTCACCTCTGTTGTCGTATATTACTTTTTTAGTCATTACAAATCCCAAAAGATCAAATTTGTCTGACGAGGATACGATTCTCGTCTTTTCTTTGCACTTTTCCAGTTCCTTCTCCAGTTCCTGTTGGAGGGTTAACTTACTCGTTGTAGCGTGACGAGCTAAGGGTTTATCATCTTCATCGGAAGATAATAAAGCAGTTGTCGTTGATTCCGTCTCTGTTTCTGTGTTGGCGATGGTACTAGTTGGGTTTTCTTTATATTTAAGGCGTTTCAGCATGTTTACAACAACGTCACATATTGGCTCACTTGTGGCGCTCTTATTAACTTTATTTAAAAACAAAAAAAAAAAACTAAAATTGTCTGACTTCGATATTACGATATTGGGTCACTCAGTATCGGAATTTATAATATCGGAAATCGGCTCCGAGATTCCGATATTACGATATTCCGAGATTCCGAGATTCATGCCCTAGTTCCAGCTAGTGAGTGAAAACACCAGAAAGCAAGGACTCGCTGGGTTGGCAGCGAGGGTAGCGGCGCGCGGGCAATGTTTCACGTTACGAGTCTTTATATTGTTACGGTAACCTTTCATATCAGATGGACCGACGAAAAAAATTTTAAAAACATCTGTCCGGGATAATTTTCAGAAAAAGTAATCCAATATTCATATGCACTAAAAGATAAATGAGTTTATAGAGCTACATACAGAGAGTTTATTGTATCCCGATTTTTTATCCCTGAAATTTAGCTTTCTTGGATGAAAATCGCCAAACTATTATCTCAAGTGAAGAAAGTTTTGGAACGAAACTTAGAAGTTTATTAAAACACGCGAAGTCTAGATAACACCACAAAATCATATTTAACAAAACTTTCTCAAAACAATGACCATTTAACTAGCACAGCAGATGCGGTAAAACAGCAGATGCAGCTCTAGGATTTCGCCGCTTAAACCAAGTAACTTTCCGTGATATAAAAAAATATATTTATTCATGAGAATTTAATTTTTTTTAGAGAGGAACTCGTTGCGCATGTCAGTCTAACACGCAAGGAACGTCGACCATAGCCTGTCCATGGATGGGTTTATTTATCTCGAGGTCCTCCATGCTTCGGAGCACGGCATGTTAGCCGTCTGTCCCGGCTCTTCTCTCTTCACCTCTTCGATTAAGAGGACACCCAGTGGCGTAGCTAGGTAACCAAAGGCACTCGGGCAAAAATTAACCTGAGGCCCCAACTAAAGGAGTTTGTTCCTCCAAAAAGGAGTAACAAACGATTTTATCATATGTAATTTACATATGATAAAATCGTTTGTTCCGTATTCGTCGTGTTCCGTAGGTACTCCATGTAGGTAATTCGGCGTAGGTACTCCAGATTTGTCGTGATCCAGATTCGTAGTAATAAAATTAAAAACCAAATACAACTATTTGAACAATTAAAAGTATTTTATCTAAATAAAAAAATATCTACCTAAAAAATATGTATATGGTACCGAATCCTAATTAGGTAGCGATTTTTAAACCAATTACACCATTTTCTTGATCAACTATACGTTTTACGACGAATCTGGGTTACGACAATCGTAAATACGTAGATTTCGGAACACGACGAATACGGAACAAATTTATATTAATGCAAGTGAAAACATCTACTTTATCATCAGTTCTATATTGTGCAAGGCAGGGCACATCCTGGTTCTACTCGCAAAGTTTAGGAATGAGGGTTTTAGCGATGTCATGTACAAAGGTAAATTTATCTCTATAAAGCATCTCCTCTAGTCATTATTTTGACGGGCTTTATAGATCAATGGTTTATATGTTCGGCTGCTGATCTCGGGGTCGTGGGTGCGATTCCCATGGAAGACAAACATGTTATAGTTTGTAAGTCAGAGTCCGAGGGGCCCCCAGAGCTTGGGAGCCCCGGGGCGCTGCCCCGGCTTGCCCTACGGTAGCTACGCCCCTGAGGACACCCGTTTCCCAGTTGTGAGAAGAATAAGAGTTAAACAAAAGGTACGGACTCCGGGGTCTGTAGATTGTAATTATTAAGTAATAAAAAAAATAAGGGAATATACCAGAAGGTTTACCCCTCTAACAGTTCTCCAGGTACAAGGATTTGGGACTGGACATTGTCTAATATCGATTGAATATAAATAATTAACCGTTACAGTAATATTGCGAGTAATAACGACATTTTATAGTAGTAATAGTACGAGTATAATTTTATAGACATAAAATAAGCATGTAGAATGCATTAGATTATTTAGATTGAAGTTTGCCGTGCCCTACCAGGGGTCACGTTTGGAACTATCTATATATTATGAAAATTAAAAATATTTATTCACAGTATCATCAATCAGTTTCACATAAATCGTTGGGACCAGCCTATTAAGTATTCAAGATACTTGTGCCAGGAGGTCTCGCTCTTCCATAACTCATTAACATAGCATGATCTTACTGTATCTCGAAAAGATATAGACATTAAACTAGTACTAACTAAAACACATAATTATTTACCATACTATGTACTATTATGTATTGTAAGAATCGATGTACACACATGAAATACAAATAAAGAACTTGAAACTTGATGAATCAGTGACAATTAAAATTTCTTTATTTGCCACCGGGGCCCTTGTGAGCATTGCGAGACGCCTTAAAGTATACGCACGTGAGATAGTAAATAATTTAATTTAATTAAACGCGCGACGGAGAGAGGATGGTCGCGTATTACATTCATCCTAATCACAGTTTAAGTAATAGTACTACGTACTCGGTTTGAGATCGAAACTGTTTCTCAACTAAAATGCATGAGATACTCGTTTAAATTATTTTTTTTTATGAGAGGGGGCAAACGAGCATGTGGGTCATCCAATGGAAAGCAATCATCACCGCCCATGGAGATCAGCAACAACAAGGGGTCGCGGATCTGTTGCCAGCCTCCTTCTCCTTCCTTTCTTTCTTTCTGGTGATCTCACTCTCTCGCAGGATCATAATAACTCTCAAGGGAATTGTTATTTGGCTGCGGTATTCTATGAGGTGGAGGTACTTCCCCAGTCGGGCGGCTTAAAAAATACGCTATGCCCTATCTCTTTCTTCGCCAGAGCCTCGTTTGTCAGTCAGCAGGTTGGCTTTGGTTCAAACAAGTTGATGAACCACTTACACCTCTACACTTTTTAACAAATGATGTTATAATATAATCCAAATAGGAAGGTATATGCGAGTATATTATAAAGATTACACCATATTAAATGAAATTTTACACAGTATAACTACGCGAAATACGCACAATTTGGCTTCAGATGCTAAGTACTTTATGGCGGCTTGTAAATACTTTCTATGTCCCATGGGTACTGTGCTTTTAGAATACATTAACTTGATAAAATATTCAAATATATGAATTCACAGCTAAATTGGATTAATTTGTAATTTGTATGTTATAGATTATATTTTTGCATTATAAAAATCTGATACTTGAATTGAAATATATAAAATTGAAAAGACTAACTTTTCAATTTCAAAGTCAAAGTCAAAACTCTTTATTGCCTAACTAAGTGTACAGAGGATCTTTAACACGTTCGTTGCATTACGAGATCTATCAGATCTCTTGCAGGACTTTTGTATTGTGCGTTGAATATAATAGTGTTGTTTCACTCCTTGCGGGAGGATCTAACGTGTAAAGTTCTTTAGGTATGAGTAGGATAAATATACATATTTGCTTCCTACTTAAAGATGAATTCAAGGACATTAAAAAAGAAATTAGAGATGGATTAGGTCCCTAACGCACAGTACTGTAATTATTTTCATTCCTTGCGTTAGGAGATATGTCGGTACTCGTGGAATCGTACGCCTCGTAGACGCAAGAGAGGGAAGGTGGGCGGCGCGGGCGCTGCGTGACTCGTTTTAGTGTTGTCCTAGCATCGACGTGGGAGGTCGCGCGCACGTTTGCGAAATAACACTCGCGTATATACCTACGTGTTGATTATCATTTTTGTTATACAATGGTTATTAAAACAAAAACGTTGTTATAGTAAACTTACAAGAGACCTGTGACATCCAGCTTTTATTTAATACCTCCGTATATTTTTTTAAAGCAACAACAGCCTAAGAACAAAAATATACATAAGACACTCGAATAACGAAACTAATAAAATTAGATTCCATCGCATTTACTTCATTGACATAGTTGCATGCTGTTTATTTATACAATGCACTTTATTACAGAATTACCCGAAGGAAGATGTACTGATCATGTTTTCCAACGTGGCGACAAAAAAAGACGTTGTGTGGGTTGTTACGAAAAATTACGACGCACATTAAACAGCACTGACGCTTCTAAAAAAACTAAACGAATTGTTACCATTTGCGCGCAATGCAAGCAATCAATGTGCTTACCATGTTTTAATGAAAAACACTTTGCATAATTAATAAAACTTTTTCAATCGACAACTGAGATATTATTTTATTCCCATCACTACTTACTACACATATTGAACTATCTTCCGTTGCGGTACGAGATACAATCGATATCATTTTTTTTTTTGGTATTTGTAGTTTATTCAAATGTCATAACTGCGTGCGAACCTAGCAAAATATAAAGCAATAGGCTATCTTTCACCCACAAAAACTTCAAAATATATTTGATTGTTTTTTTGGAAGATATAAACTATTTTGAAAACTGTATCTATAGGAGACCGATTAGGTCTCAAACGCACCAAATGGTAGGTTAGTTTGGAGATGTTTTAGGTCTCCAAAGCACCAGCTGAAAGTTTTTTGAAAGTGATGGCGCAGGGAACGTGTTAACTTATATAAGCCTTATAAGTTAGTCAGCTTTGTCCGCAAAAGACTTCAGGCGCGACTACTTATATTTTACGTGAAGTATTTCGTCGTATAAATATAGGAACTTATTTATAAATAATATTTTTAGCAACTCGCGAACTCAGTCACTCAGTATCCTTTCAAGCTCTAAAAGGTTGACTGGCTGGAAGTAAACCATTACAGAGATAAGTCGACTTTTCTTACAGATAAGGGTTTTAAGTGCAGCTACACCTACCTTTAATAATGTAATTATTTTTTAATAAAAACGCATTTAATATGATATTAAAATTTCTCAAAACTACTTTAGAGTATTCACTCGTCCTTCGACTAGCACTACAAAATTAAAGGGTTAAGAATTTATTTAACAACAGTAAGCACATATTATAGAAAAACAATAATGTACGTAAACGACCGCTTTAGTGTTAAACTGTGTTGCAGTAATTTGCGCCCGTCTGCGAGGTAACACAATTCAGATAGTTCTAGAAAAAGAAAAACTTACATATATTTATATATTATTGCATATATTATATATATTACATTGTTAGAAAAAAAAAAGTAAATATTTTTTTAACAACTATTTGAAACTATCAAAAACAATTTGTCTATAATATTTGCATGTTCATAGTAATGATTCAAGAAAATTTCTTAAGCCGTCCGTAAGTCGTCTAGTTTTTATAGATTCTGAAGGAATGCGAACGAATGAATGAATACTCCTTATTGTGCCAACAATAAGGTATGTGAGCATTGCAACATGTTTGATCTATTCGATATATTGTATAATAATTGCAAGAACATGGCAACCCTGATGTGGGGCCTTACAGCCGACGCTGAAGCCGATTACCATCGAATATTTTGATTCGAAAAATAAGTTATACGTTTAAATTATTGACAAACATCTTCAGCGGTAGAGCTCCGTGGTTTCTAGCAGGTAAACTAAACACAAGTAGCATAAAACTAATTAGAAGTTTGATTTCGCAATCAAAAATCGCGTTGGTTTGCTTCAGCTTCAGCGGTAGTTCCCCAGGGGCCCCACCGGCTAATCTGAAGCCGATTACACATAAAACTCAGCTTAGTTTGGTGGTAAATGTGTTTAGCTTAGCTGATAGAAACACTACAGCTCTATCGAGTAAAGTAAAGTTGTTAGATCTATTTTTGGAGTCAGAATATTCGGTCGAAATCGGAGCTTAAATGGTTGGAATTCTGATCCTACAGTATCATCGGATAGCCTGCAGAATACATTAAAGCAGAGTTATCGCATTAGGGTTCATTGATGATCATCAGATAATCAATCAACACAGGGCGGAAACGCGCGTGTGATGCCCCTTGTGTTACCGGCGTTCATAGGCTACGGTAACTGCTGTCCATCAGGCGGGCCGTATGCTTGTTTGCCACTCTAGTGGTATAAAAAAAATAGAGTACCTAGTTTTGTTTTTCATACACTGTTCGGCTGCACTACGGAGCTATTGACTAATTTGCGCAGAAACCAATCTTGATCGTCTGTCATTGATAAACAAAGGATAAAGTTGGTGTCTGTTTTCGCGAGCTTGAAATCATATCATGATAGATCGCTTATCTACCACTGAGTATTCCGTCGTACATACGTATAGAATAAAGTAGTAAGTAAAATCATGTACATGTATGTATCTTGTCATTCGCGGCTAAGAAATTTTATCATAATTAAAAGTCCAGAATTAATAATAGTGTCTTTTAGATCGAAAAAATGAGCTGTACCCGAGGGTTGACTCGATAACCGACATTTACAAGGACGAAGCTGCGGGTAGAAGTAAGTATGTATGTTTATAGTTTTATGTTTTTCATAAGGCATAGTCGCAGTGTTTGCGCTGATACAAATATTCGGCACACGTGCGGTTGCAATTACATCAAGGGCCACCGCATACATACATACAACTTTCGACTTGACTAAATAAAGTCACAAAAGACAGAGAGTAGATTTTCACATAAGCAATCATTATATATCTGTGTCTCACATTGCCAAGGGGGGAAATCAAATTCCAAAAGCTTTCTACTCCTACTATTTTTTTCTATTTAAATTCTTTGTGAGCTCCAAGTCAGCCGTAGTTTTACCCCTGGGACTACAGTGGAGTTCATTGTTCATTGCCTTTTTTGGTGGTCGCTGCTGTTAATCCTAGTTACACAGGAGACACAGAAGTAGTAATGTATCGTGGGCCCTCATCCCCATAAGCAATCGTTTTCGTCTAGTACGATAGGTACTGAAGTACCTTGTAATCAATAAAGTAAGTAAATTGTATCTATATGGACTTATCATAAAACTTTAGGATACAACTAAATTCTGCATGTATGCGATGGTCTTAAGATCCTCGACGCAGCTTATAAACTGCGGGCGCATTGCATCCGCACATATTAACGCAGTGCTACGCTCTTATGAACTCCAACTCCAGCTCATTCACAAGAAATTAAATGAAACAAAGAAATCCGACTGCATCAGAAACAATTATAAAGCGGAAAATATATTTTATAAACTATCCATTTATTTTTGTGGACGCCATATCGAAATATAATCCAATATCAGCCCATATCCCATATAATATATGTATATATATTTCTCCCCCATATCATTTCCTCAGCTCAGAACTAAAAGTTAATATAGGTAATCTGTCAACCAGTTTTGGGTGTAGGTAGACTTCTAGTGTACTTGAATGTGCACGTGCAGGTGAGGCTGGCTTTGGCTCTAATGATGATGATGAGCCAGTTACACCCCTATCTACATATATGTAGAACGTTAAAGGCCAAAAACAACAGCGCTAGCAGTCTCAGTCGATAAGTGACTTCGGAAAATTCCGACCATTCAAGAATCTAGGTAGCAACCCTGCAAACTTGCGAGATTTTAGGTAACGGTACAAAAAAGAAAAAAATTGACCAAAATAAACTTAATTTAACATAATGGGGTACTAAATGAAGCTTTTACCTAGTATATATGAAAAGAAAATGCCTACCCATATGACACCATTACGGGAGACGATCCTTCGTAATGGAAATTTGCATACGCACCTTAAAATTTTATTCATAAGGAGAAAATTGTTTCACATTCGCGCAACGCCACCGCGCGGTCGCGAGACGCACTCGAGCAAAAAAAATCGAATTACTTCCAGGCATTACCAATTTCAGTGACATTGCTTTTATAAATAACGAGCATAAACTCTGGCTTTAGAATGCATTGAATTTCCTGCTTCTATTAGAGCTTAGTCGTGTTTAATGGATGTTTGATTACCTACTTTATTTAAGAATATAATAATATGAGCGACTAAAAAATACTAACTGTACTGCGACTGGAATACTATAGGTTTGGTTAGATTTGGTATGATTTAATCATTTTTACTCGCAAAGTTAGTATAATATTCTGCAGTTTTGTAATTTAATATTGGGTCGATTTATTCCTATCCCTTCATTTATAGCTATAATTTAAACAGTACTAAATCTTTTTGTATAGTTGTTTATACACATCTACTTATGGTATTTTAATTTTATTTTTCTATGACAATATAAATCCGAGAGTCTAGAAAGATAATATTTACAATAGGAATATTTACAAAGAGGTAGAAAAAAAAAGGAACTACTTATGGTCATATCTATAAATACTAATAACCTCTGCTGTAGTGGTGAGGATGGTTCTAGAGAGCGGCAGGGAGTGTCCATACTGTACGTACAGTCGTCGTCGTAAACCCTTATTCATCCCACTGCTGGGATACGGGTCTCCCCTCGACCTGGGTTTATAGATCATACTCCACCACGCTGGTCAACTGCGGGTTGGCGGGGGCCAGTGTTTTCAAGCCACCTAAAGGCCACTGACTTGGCTTAACGACTGTGATCTAATGACAACAGCCCGGACCGACGTCTTACCGTGCCCTGTGAAGCACAGAGGACCTCGAGATAATAAACCCATGCTACGGTCTACGTTGCTTAACTTGCGTGATAGATTAAACTGAACGCGCAACGACGCCATTGAGCTCGTCCTTTACAGTAGTGAATTATGTACAAGACTTCAAAAAAAATATGGGCATCAGCTTACTTCGTATTTCTGAATATAACCGACTTTTATCTATTATGGAGTCGGAGTATCTTTCGATTCTTATGTAAGCAATATGCGATGATTACTCGTACAACTCTATATGACTCCACATACCTATGGCGCAAATCCAATCTGCATTCACCTCTGTGGTTGAATGCAAAGTGAAGAATGAGTCACTCAATTTTTAAAATTGCAGGTAACCGATTACCATATGGCGGTATGGTTTCCGGCAGACTAGAATAGAATCACTCCGTCTCTTCCCGTGGATGTCGTACAAGGCGACTAAGGGAAATACATTATAAAACATCGATCAGGCCTCCCTAACCCGTCTGGCCAGTGTGGGGAGTGTAGGCCAAATCCTCCTGTCTGTGACGGACGAGAGAGGGTCGTGCTCCTGTAGTGGAGACTAAAATGACCTGATGATGATGATGATGATGATTACCATAGAGGTAACCAATTACCATATACCACAAGGGTAACTAATATCATTTACTGTATTGCTCGCACTGTTTGCAAATAATTGCTATTCATACTAACGTATAACGTTTGATAAACTTGAAATTTCGAGCGTTTTGAGACCTAATTACTGTTGCCAATAGTTTTGTAATTTAAATGTTTGTTGATGCCGTTGCGCATTATATATTCATTATTTATTCTGAAGTACTATTAGTTACTACTAATAGAGGAGTGTTAATAACGTAACGAGACACTATAAAGCAGGGTTCGCTCATAATTATAACAACGGTTAAATATCTTGATATACATTTGACGAATTTGACGAGCTCGGTGGCGTAGCGGTCAATGATGCGGTTTCGACACCAACGCTCGTGGGTTCGATTCCCACACAGGACAAACATCTGTGTGCATGAACATGTCTGTTTGTCTTGGTCTGGGTGTTTTCTATATATCATAAGTATGTATTTACAAAAAAAAAGTATTTACGTATGTTTATCAGTTGTCTAGTACCCATAACACAAGCTTCGCTTACTTTGGGGCTAGATGGCGCTGTGTAATTTGTCTGACAATATTTATTTATTTATTATTTACATATATATATATCGGCTGACATATACTTACATTGATATACATATATCAATTAATATTTATTGTACTAACTATAAAATAAGCGAATCCGATGTTACGTCGTGAATATTAGACAAAAAACTAAAATTTTGATTACTTTTCCCGAAGTTATCATCAGTCTTACTAGAAATTTCGGGTATCCCCCGTAATGTATGTAAACGGTTAGTTTTTTATTGAAATTTACTACATACATTCACGAAATAAGGTTCATTATTAGTAGATCGAGTATTGATTATTTTTAAACTTGAAGACTGTTTTTCTTTTGTTAATATAATAATAATTAAATAAAAATATAATAATATCTATGTTTTATCGTTAAATACACCAAACTCAGGTTTTATTTTACACTTTTAACAGATCAAATATAAAATAAAGCCACTTGCAGACTAAAAATCGCATCTTTTCGTATGCATGATATTAATTCCGATATAAATCGGATAATTATAATAACCACGGGAATTAACGCGATCATGCATGTAAGGTAGTTTTACAGTCAGCCTGTGACCACGGCCGGTGCAACCTGGTCGAAACGTCAGGCAATAATAAAACTACCTTACATGCATGATCGCGTTAATTACCGTGGTTATTATAATTTCAATAATGCAACGCGAAAGTTTAAAAGTTATTATAAATCGGATAAATATCAAATATCGGATATTTTAATATCTATATATATAAAATTCAAAGTCCTGACTGACTGATATATCAACGCACAGCCCAAACCGCTGGGTCTAGAGATTCCAAATTTGGCACGTAGGTTCCTTATGACGTCTAGGGGTACACTAAGAAAGGATTTTTCAAAATTCATCCCCTAAGGGGGTGAAACGGGGGTCCAAAGTTTGTATGGGGAAACGAGATTAGTTGGACTATTTTATCCGAAACTTTACACAAGTACTTCTATAGATAAATGAGTAAACACGTGTTTCAGGATTTTTTTAAATTCAACCCCTAAAAGGGTAAAATGGGTATTGTTTTAATGGCTTATCGGGTCGCTGATTACGAAAACAACAACGATTTTAAAATTCAACGTGGCTAACGTGATCATTATCTCCTATTGGGGGGCGATGGGGTTGAAATGTCTAAATTGCTGTGAAAAAGTTAGAAAATCGTCATGGGTTTTGTATTTATGGGTTATCGGGTCGCTGATTACGAAAATAATTATTATTTTCTAATCAAACGTAGTCGACGTGACAGAAAATCCCCCCTGTGGGGGTGCAATGGGGTTGAAATGTCATAATATCAATATGGGTGTTGATTCTATGTTTTTCTGGAAAGTCAATAACGAAAATGGCATCGATTTGAAAATATAACATGACTAGCAAAGTACCCGTGCTTCGCTACGGGACCACTCCTGATTTGCGTCCATTTTTTGTTAAGATTCCAGATATTTCATTTTTTCCTCTTAAAGGACAGTTTAGTATTGACCATTATTACAAACATGCACCATTTAGGTTAAGACGTCCCGGTAAACAATATTTTTGGCATTCGCACCAGGAGCCAAAATTGCAAGGTTCCAGGAGAACTTACTCCTGAGCAAGCCAGCACATACAACTGATCATGAGAGAAACAGTCCTGTCTCAAGTCAGCCCCAGCGACCTTTAGAGACTGCCCTCTGAGCTTTGTTGATGATCATAGCAAAACACTTTGGGAAATTTAAGTCTCTTAAATTGAACGGGGTGGTCTGATGGAGTAATGGGAAGGCGGGGTATAAAGAGAGATTGCTCAACAGCGCATCCCTTACTGTCCTCACTCAACAACTCATCGTTCCAGTTTTTAATACGTGAACAATGGTGGCACGAACCTCCTGATTATACATCTCCGTTCCATGCAATTGGTAGGAGATGGAGCGGAACAGGCCAGCTCCATCACCTTCCACAGCTATAATGGTATGGGGCATCATCACACCTTCCAGAAGTATAAATTTAGTCAATCTTGATGTCATTGTTTAAAAATACCGAAATTCGTATATTAAGTAGGTATACCACTATACCCATAAAGCCGGTACTTAGAATAAGTTTTTCAATTCGTTTTCTGCATCAAATGTAGCTTCATTTGAAAGGTGCATTTTTTGACAACCCCCGGGGGTAACTACTGGGATGAGGTGACCGATAAACCGTCATGGATAACCCCATGGTTTGAAATAAACTCTCGTATATACCCTTTCCTTAATAACGAAAGCATAGCGCGCTGTACAAATGCTAGGTATAGCGCCATATAGTGATGAGTTAATTAAAATATAAATATAACATTTTTGGACATTTCTTGGCTTGGCGCTGGTCAAAAGTTAATCAGTAACCCATAAACCCTATTTTTATGAACAACTATTCCACCAAGTCTCAAAATCGTAGGTGAATAGATTTCCAAAAAGAGGGTTTTTTTTTCAACCCCCTTTTTTCAACCTCTTAGGTGTGAAATTTCGGAAAATTCCATCTTAGTGCGCGCTTACATTGTTTAAGGAACACATATCCAAAGTCAGTGGTCTGGGCTGTGCGTTGACAAAGCCTTTTACTATCTAGCTTTTGCCCGCAGCTTCGCTGGCGTGAAATTTGCGCATTTTAGATTATCCAAGTGAAGTCTAACATGCAACGCAACCACCTTCAAGTAGTACCTCTAATTGTACTAAATACGGATGCAAGAACGCCGCGCCGGCCGCCCGCGATTGTACATATAAGCACTGATTAACGCCAAATACAAATTTAAAACCTATTAGGTAGGATAACACTTCAGTCAACACACAAGTCTTATTCCATCAGCCTAAAAAGGATAAATCAAAGTTTAAAAAAATTACATGATGATGGTCACGTTAGCCACGTTGAATTTTTAAATCGTTGTTGTTTTCGTAATCAGCGACCCGATAAAATATAAAAACAATAATATCCTTGATGATTTTCAGACTTTTTGACACCATTTTACTCCTTTATTTTGGGTTGAATTTAGAAAAATCCTGAAACACGTGTTCACTCATTTATCTATAGAAGTACTCATGTAAAGTTTAGGATAAAATGTGTAACTAATCTCATTTCCCTACACAAACTGTGGACCTCTGTTCCACCCTCTTAGGGGTAAAATTTTAAAAATACTTTAAGTAATTTCGTGTCCACTATGTTATATTTTCAAATCGATTCCATTTTCGTAATTGACGTCCTAGAAAACCATATAATCAACACCCATATCGATATTATGACATTTCAACCCCATCGCACCCCCATAGGGGTGATTTTATGTCGCGTCGGCTATGTTGGATTATAAAATAGTTGTTGTTTTCGTAATCAGCTACCCGATAAACCATAAAAACAATACCCATGACGATTTTCAGACTTTTTCACCCCTTTTTACCCCTTTAGGGGTTGAATTTTGACAAATCCTGAAACACGTATTTACTCATTAATCTATAGAAGTACTCGTGTAAAGTTTCGAATAAAATAGTCCAACTAATCTTGTTTCCCCATACAAACTTTGGACCCCCGTTTCACCCCCTTAGGGGATGAATTTTGAAAAATCCTTTCTTAGTGCACCCCTAGACGTCCTATGGAACCTACTTGCCAAATTTGGAATCTCTAGACCCAGCCGTTTGGGCTGTGCGTTGATTAGTGAGTCAGTCAGTCAGTCAGTCAGTCAGTCAGTGAGGACAAAGCCTTTTATTATTATAGATATATCATGTCCCAGAAAACCATAGAATCACATTATATTAATATATAATGTGATTCTATGGTTTTCTGGGACGTCAATTACGAAAATGGCATCGATTTGAAAATATAACATAGTGGACATGAAATTACTTAAAAGGATTTTTTAAATTTTACCCCTAAGAAGGTGAAACGGAGGTCCAAAATTTATGGGGAAACGAGATTAGTTGGACTATTCTAGCCTAAACTTTATACGAGTACTTCTATAGATAAATGAGTAAACACGTGTTTTCTCCGAATTTCACGCGAGCGAAGTCGCGGGAAATTCGGCGAAAGCTAGTTTATTATAAATATCGGTTTTTTGCGAACCCTGTTCTAAATGACACAGAATGACTTAGTTAAAAATCTAAATATATAAAAGGAGAAACTGACTGACTGACATATCAACGCACAGCCTAAACGGCTAAACGTAGGCACTTGAAATTTGGAAGGGACGTAGCTTAGGTACCGTAGAGGTGCACTAAGAAAGGAATTCCCGAAATTCCCACGGGAACGGGAATTAGCGGGAAAATCCTTTTGTATGAAAAATCTAAACCGCTTAAGTTAGACGCTTGAAATTTGGCATGCAGGTACCTTAGTAAACTTAAAGCTTAGTTGCAACAGGATATTGCAAAATTCCCACGGGAACGGTAGTTAGCGGGAAAAAACTTTTGTATGTAAAAATCTAAATCACGTAAGATAGATGTTTTCAATCTAGCATGCATGCATACCTTATCTAGCATGCATGCATACCTTAGTAAATATAAATTTTAGTTATGGCTGTATTTTGAAAAATTCCCATGGGAACGACAGTTAGCGGGAAAAAAATGTTGTATGAAAATATACAATACAATACAATACAATACAATATACTTTATTGCACCAAAATAAATGAAAAATATACAGTGAAAACATTAAGTACTAGTACAAAGGCGGTCTTATCGTCGAGCGATCTCTTCCAGACAACCTTAGGGTAGAGGACAAATAATATGAAATCAAGGTAGGTGGCGCAGATATTAATAATTACTATAAGTAATAAATTGTAAATACTTACATACATGCTTAATTATATAAATAAATAAATATGCACATACATACATACATATACACACATACATACATACACATACATACATACATATACATACATACATATACACACAAATTATATAAACCTAGTATAGTACTAATGAGTCTAATCAAGCAGAGGTTAAAATTGTGACTAATGAAAATTAGATAACATTAAGAGAAAGATAGTGGCTTTTGACAAGATTTTTAAACAAAGCTAGCGATTGAGCATTCCTGATCTGAGATGGTAACGCGTTCCAAAGGCGCACTGCCTGCACAGAAAAAGAATTGGAGTAAAATTGGGAAGAGTGAGACGGTGTTTTGAGGCGGAGCAAAAGTGTGTTGCGCAAGGCGCGGCCCTGCACTTCGGTATGAAACAGGAAACGTTCTTTTAGGTAGACAGGAGATTTAGGATTAAAGAGAATAGAGTAAAGAAGGGTAAGTATATGCCAGTTACGGCGAAGTCTGATGGGGAGCCACTTGAGCTGAAGGCGAAATTCAGAGACATGGTCATATTTGCGAAGTCCAAATATGAACCGTATACATAGATTTTGAAGACGCTCAAGTTTATTTAGTTGCTCTTCGGTGATATCAAGATAACAAGAATCTGCATAGTCTAGTATAGGGAGAAGCAAAATATCTAAACTGCATAAGTTAGATGCTTGAAATTTGACATGCATACCTTAGTGAATGCAAAGTTAAAAATTCCCCTGGGAACGGGAAGCGAGTCAGAGGCTTGAAAATACTTGAAATTTATAGCTCGCGGTAGTGGCAACCAATAAACGTCGCGGCCGCGGCGGCGGTTGTGGGGCGGCAACAGCGGTGGCTTGGCGCGGAGGAAGAGGGGGGGGGGGGGGGGGGGCAGATATGAGATATGTTGAATTTTCCAGGTAGACAAAACGTCTACCTGGAAAATTCAACATATCTCATACGGCCCTTGAATCTAAATATATAAAAGAAGAAACTGACTGACTTATATATATCAACACACAGCCGAAACTGATGGGTCTAGAGATTCCAAATTTGGCACGTAGATTCCTTATGATGTATAGGGGTGTACTAAGAAAGGATTTTTCAAAGTTCAACCCCTAAGATGGTGAAATGGGCGTCCAAAATTTGTATGGGGAAACAAGATTAGTTGAACTATTTTATCCGAAACTTTACACGAATACTTCTATATATAAATGAGTAATCACGTGTTTTAGGGTTTTACAAAATTCAACCCCTAAAGGGGCAAAATGGGATGAAAATGTATGAAAATCGTCATGGGTATTGTTTTTATGGATTATCAGATCGCTGATTACGAAAACAACAACAATTTTATAATCCAACATAGCCAAAGTGACATAAAATGACCCCCGTGTGGGTGCGATAGCGTTGAAATATCTATTTATCAATATATGTGTCGTTCATCAATCAATCCATACTTTCATACTAATATATTATTATAAATGTGACAGTGTGTTTGTTTGTTTGTCCTTCTTTCACGTCGAAAGTAACAAACGGATTGACATTTTTTTTTCGAGATAGTTTAAGACCTGGGGAGTGACATAGGATACTCTTTATCCCGGAAAAAACATCTTATTCCCATGGTAAAAAATTAAGTTTATAATCATTTGTCCTCCTTTCACGTCAAACAGAACCTAATTGCTAACATGATTTTTTTAATAACCAAGCAAACAAATGTTTTTTAGAGCCAAAACCAGGCTCAGCTGCACCTGGTCATGGTATTTTTAATGGGGATAGTTTACGGTCTGGAGAGTGACATATGCTACTTTTAATCCCGGAAAGACATCTTATTCCTACGGGAAAAAATAAAGTTTATATTCATTTGTCCTTTTTTCACGTCAAAAGGAACCTAAGTACGGACATGATTTTTTTAATGGTGATTATTTCCGGTTTGTAGAGTGACATAGGCTACTTTTTATCCAGGAAAAACATTTTATTCCCACGGGAAAAAATAAGATTATAATTATTTGTCCTTCTTTCACGTCGAATGGAACCAAATTGCTAACATGATTTTTTTTTAACAACCATGCAAACAAATGTTTTTAGAGCCAAAGCCAGGCTCAGCTGCACGTGGTGCACCCTGCCGTGTAACGAAATTGGCATACAGCGTATTTGTAAACTGGCCGACTGGGAAAGTACGTCCATCTCACCGAATACAGCAGCAAGCAAGAAAAAAATATACACAAATCAATGGCAGCTCGCCTGGACCACGCGGGCGAAGCCGCGGGTGATAGCTAGTAGAATATAAGACCAAGTAAAGGTCTTTACTGGCAACTAACGTTGATATCTTTCAGAATGTTTTATGATAACGCTATCGTTCGCCTGGATCTATGTTTCGTATTTTCTTCATTACTTATGCATAGAGAGCAAATTGGCTTTAGTGAAGCTACATATAAGTACTGCCAACAATATTTAGATAACGACATAGTTTTGGTTAATATCAGCACGGTCCCAAGCACTTCGGAATTATTGGCCAGACCAGCGAAGGGAGCGAGAATTCCAAATCAATTTGGAACATACGAGTATATGCGTTAATGTATATCTGTGTAGGTATATGAACTTTTTTTTTAATGATAAGTTTTTATAAATTATTTTTAATGATAAGTTTTTATGTGTACTATTACTTTATTATGTTTTTTGAATATTATTAGTAATGTAGTTTTCCAACTTATCTTATGATTTATTGATAATAATTATTAATAGAAGTTGAATAAAAATATTTTTTTAATTTCATGACCAGGTCCAGAAGTATTTTACATATCAGAAGCTATGATTGCCACCTACGGCACTTATGTTCGTCACTAGAGCACACCTCGACCTCAGCCACTCCATATGCCGTTTACTTACATAAATAAATTATATTTGTACAAAAAACTGCGAGTGTGCGTGCGCCATCGAAAAAACAAACGAATATTTGTTTCTGATAAGAGATGAAGATGAAATCAGCTTAATTTGTATTAAATGTTCATACTGTACGGAATTATTATGCTGTGACCAAATCATGATACAATTTATTTTTTACCATTATCAAATTTTATGAAAATCAATTTAAACCACGCCCCCAAACCACTAGTTTTATCATCATCATCATCATCAGGTCATTTAAGTCTCCACTATAGGACCACGACCCTCTCTCATCCGTCCCAGACAGAAGGAGGACTTGGCCTACACTCCCCACGCTGGCCAGACGGGTTGGGGAGGCCAATCGATTTTTGATAATGTACTTATTTCAGTTATTTCCCTTAGTTGCCTTGTACGACATCCACGGGAAGAGACGGAGTGATTCTATTCTAGTCTGCCGGAAACCACACGGCCAACCAGTGGTTTACAAAGCTGATACTTTTATTGCGTAAATAGAAATTGAAAAAAAATATTTTTTTTAATTTCACAATTTTTTGGTTCGGAACACAAACCAATATTCGTCTGTGTGCCAATTTGAGATTCCGATTACTGGATCGTTCGAACACATATTTTTATAGTTACTGGACATAGTTCCTGAAAAAGTTTAGAATTTGAGTAGAGAAGCTGGTTCAGCCTGATACCTACTATTCGGGGTGTAAGTGGTTCATCAACACCTTTGAACCAAAGCCAACTTCACCTGCACGCGGTGCATCCTGCTGACTGACAAACGAAGCTCTGGCGAAAAGAGAGGTAGGGAGCGTGATTGTAAGCTACCCGACTGGGGAATGTGCCTCCACCTCACAGAATACCACAGCCAAATAACAATTCCCTTGAGGGTTGTTGTGTTCCTGCGAGTGAGTGAGGTCATCAGAAAGGAAGGAGATGCTGCGTTGGCAGCGGAGGTGGCGGCGCGCGAGCGATATTTTATGTTGCGAGCGTTAATATGGCTACGGCAACCGCTTCACATCAGGCGGGCCGTATGCTTGTCTGCCACCCGACGTAGTATAGTATATGAGCATTTAGTATACATACTAACGCCACCACTGAAAGAAAGAACCGGGGGCCTACCGCCTAAGCTGAAGCCGATTCCCATCGGATTTTGACTGAGAAAATATAACTTCGCTTTAGATGTATGTGATCTGTGTTCAGTTTAGTTGGTAGAAACTCTGGAGCTCGACCGACTAAGTAAAATGTTTTTTAATAACTAAAAGGTAAGATCTATTTTTCGAATCAAAATATTTGATGGTAATCGTCTTCAGCTTCGGCGGTAGGGCCCCAGCTCTGCTAGCCAAGTGTAATTCGTAGCGTAACGAACACAGAACTAATAATAAAGAGGATCCTCTTTATTATTAGTTCTGTGGTAATGAACGTTAGAGATCACGTGACATTTGTCAATTCTCATAGTAAAATGTTCGATTTTGACAAAATGTCACGTGATCTATCTAACGTTTTTACGCTACGAATTACACTTGGCTAGGGGGGCAGGTCGTTAAAGGAGATCATCATTAGCGTGTATCTAACCACTGCTGGATTAATATAGATAGACCTCGTCTGGCGATCCCCACGCAGGCAGCTTTCTCGCGCAGAGGAAAGCCTCTCTCTTAGCAATTCACCGCGGGATTGCTGACTGTTTCATGAGCACTTTGCCTAAAGCAGCCAGCTTGTCAAGAAGTTAATAACAAATTGTTAATATTGTTTCACCAAGTGCCAACAATCAATAGCGTCAACAATTTTATTATGGCAAAGACTTCACTCAAACATATTAATAGCGTTTGTTGTAGTTTATATACCTCCGCAAACTTCATTTTTGGGATATATGTGGTTCATCATCATCGTCGAGCCAAAACGAACCTCACCTGCACGTGGTGCACACTGCTGACTGATACGAAGCACTGTCAGAGGTCGGAATTTGTGAAGTGGAAGTACTCCTCCTGGACTACCTCCACTTACTCCACAAATTCCTCTGTCAAATAATAATTCTCTTGAGGGTTGAAATGAACAATTCCTTTAAAAGTTGTAGTGTTCCTGCGAGTGAGTGAGGACACCAAGAAGTAAGGAGTTGCTGTGTCGAGCAGCGTGAGTGGCGACGCGCTAGCGATATTTCATGTTGTGACGTTTCTATGGCTATGGTATCCGCTTTACATCAGGAGGGCCGTATGATTGTTTGTCGTAGTATTGTGTGTCGTAGTATAAAAAACTAAAAATGAAAAACCAACACTTCTTGTAAGTAGAAATGAAGAAAATCGTCAGCATCACAAACCTAAAAACTCAGTTGGAAAGAGCACTTGACCGGTTATCGACAGGTCATGGATTCAAGTCCCAGCTAGGCGGTCGAGATGAAGTATTCCTTTCTGACGTGAAAATGTCTTTAAAATTGCTTCCATAGGCAATTCAAAAAACGAATGATAACAAAATGAGGGATAAAGTTTGGTATTACTGGATAGATGAGGGCTCAAAGAATTTATTACGCTAAGGACTAAGGGACGGGGGCCCACCACACATTCCCACCACTGTGTCTCCTGTGTAGCCAGGATTAACAACGGCGACCGCCAAAAAGGGCAATGAACAATGAAGTCCATTGCAGTCCCGGGGGTAAAACTACGGCTGTCTTGGAACTCACAACGAATTTAATCAGAAGAAATTAGTAGGATTCTTAGCAATGTGAGAGACAGCAATATGGCAAATAAGGCATTAAAAGCCTAAAGAGATGGCTAGTCAAATGAAGCTCAACTGCCGTGCACCACGGATTTTAAGTTACTACACTATTGGGGACCTAAAACATTGAGTTGTTACCTAACACATCGATTCCAATAATATGAATTGCAAAATCGTCTGAACGCTTGGTAATTCTCCTTTGTTGCTACCAAATCTGAATAGTATACTACCCCGGATGCAACTTGCAATGAATTCAACATGTCATCCCGCTCCCGCCGCCAAAGATCACAGAATTAGCAGTAGAACATTCGCATAAGGGCGACGGCACTAATTTAAACGAAAAGAGTTTTGCCTTAAAATTGCCATGTCCAGTTAAAAATTGCGCAACGGGGTGGTCGACTTCTAACCACTTTTTCTTTAATCTATCTCTTACCGATTGAAAGAACAGATACAAGTGGCGTCCTTTGGTAGAAGTTTCCCACCTTTCCTGCCATTCAGACAGCAATGTTTCAAATACTTCATTAATAGGTTTAAACAGTCTAACTATTTTTTCACGATCACGAGTTTTCAAGAAATCAGGGACTATATTTTTATATATAGTAAGTACATTGAAGCGCGGCGTTGTACTTCTAAGTCTACTGGTAACACACCTGCTAGCACGGGTAGTGCCTCGGTGCTTACAGTTCTATACGACTTACATAAAAATATCGGAGCAAGGCGCTGGCTTTGAAGCAATTTACGACGTGCTGCACCTATAGTAGCCCTATCTGCCCACGCAGGTGAACCGTACATAACACATCCTAAGTATGTGGCGGTATAAATATTTTTTAACGTTTTGAAAGTTAATCCCCACGTAGAGGTAGAAATTCGTGTTAAGGCATAGAAATGCTTTTTTGCTTTTTCACCTAGCATTAGCAACTGATACTCCATTAAAATGAAATCGCGGTGAAACCTGTAAATTTCCCTTAAGCAAGAGTTGATATGTTTTATGTGGCGCAAAATCGAGACGATTACGATAACCCCAATCTGAAATTAAGCCTAGGCTAGTGTTGTACGCTAAGGACTATTGAACATCGCGTGTAGGGGAGGGGGAAGACTGTCATTTTGAGATAATTTTAATGCATATAACGTAGTCACGTACAACACACGGCCGTGTCCATGGCACAGCCACATTTTATTAACCGACGAAAAAAGGAGGAGATTCTCAAGTCCACGCCTATGTTTTTTTTATGTATGACCACGCACAACTTTATATACAGTAGTCCGATTTTGATAATTCTTTTTTTATTGGAAAGGCTGTGTCAGCCATACCCCATTTTATAAATATTTACAAATGATAAACCTTATTATAATTCCATTCCACATTTCTGGACAAAGTGTACAATGAGGACTATATTTATTATATTACTAGCTGATGCCCGCGACTTCGTTCGCGTGGACTTTATGATTCCGGCGTATTAATACAAATACGAACTAATGTAGATACATAAGAAAATATTTGTTATACGGTCAATTTTTTTTTTGTTTAACATATACACCATAGTTTAAAAAATAAAATTAAGGGAGCCTTTCCTTCGGGAGCTAATATGAAGCGTCCTGAAGCGTCACTAACTCTCGAGAAAGCCAAAAATTAATTATTAAAAATTAAAGTTGGCCATGCGAAAAACAACCAGTCCTAAGCTTGTCACCAGCGAATTTTAGTGATTTTTTTATTGTCATAGCAAAGCAAGTGGTCACAGACAACTGCGTACGTTTAAAATTAAAATGGATTTTTTTTTTGGAGAAGAGTCGTGGATCTGGTATACGCGGAATAAATACAGTTTCACCGGCACCACTCCCAGTGAGAATCTCAGCTTCAATTATATTGCGCTGCCATTGACTTTACTTCAGAAAGGAGATCTTCCCCAAATTTTAATAATATTCTTGAAAACTCTTGGGCACGTAAAGTTCTATCTACAGCTTCTAGTGCCTTACTGTTAGCCATTTCGCATTCATCTCAAACGATTAGACAGCAATCCTGAAACACCTTCGCTTTGTCACAGTTTCGTGTCACAGAGCATGTCGGTGTTTCAATTCTGTTTAAATCGAGTAGGATATTGAACATTGTATTTGCGTCCTTCCGCCTAGTAGTAATGTGGCTGCAATACCTGGCGATGCTGCTGCGAGATCTTATTTTGGCGCCTGATTTCAGCGTGGATTGCTCTCGTCAGGTATGTTTTTCCAGTCTCTCCTGGAGCAATTAAGAAAAACAGTTTCCCCTCGTTGCTTAAAACATTTTCCACCACCAAATCAAATAAACTCTAATCTTGCTACATAGCGTCCCGCAAATGCACGTATTCTTCTGGTTTGTGCGAATATATACCAATCGTTCCATTTCAATTTTAGCGTACACGTCTATAATAAACTGACTAAATATGGTCTATTTAGTCAGACGTTACCCTTGTAAATAAAATAAAACGATTGCGTCTAACTTGTAGCAGGTAAGAATAAAAGTAGCACCCCCCCTTTTTTTTTACAATACTTTCAATATTTTGTTAATCTATTTATTGTAATCTATGTATTGTAATAAATAGATTAAAAAAATTAAAAAAATACGCTATAATAGCAAATAGAACTAAAAAAGTTACTTAAAAACTTTTTTAGTTCTATTGGCTATTATAGCGTGTTTTTTTACTTTTTTTTAAAACTATAATTTATTGTAAACACGTGTTGTTTATGCAAATAAATTTAACTTTGTTCTGCATCAGGCGTTCCAAATCTTGGATTTTTATACCTCAACCAAAAAAGCTCATCAGGCTGAACAACTTTTGCTAAGGAGTCATTTTTAAATTTCTTATAGTTTACCTGAACCATTATGGTTCTGCATCAGGTGTTCCAAATCTTGGATTTTTATACCTCAACAAAAAAGGGTCATCAGATTGAACAACTTTTGCTAAGGCGTCATTTTTATATTTCTTATAGTTTACCTGACCCATTATGGTTCTGCATCAGGTGTTCCAAATCTTGGATTTTCCAAATCTCAATAAAAAATGCTCATCAGGTTGAACAACTTTTGCTAAGGCGTTATTTTTATATTTCTTATAGTTTACCTGAACCATTAAGGTTCTCCATCAGGTGTTCCAAATCTTGGATCTTTATACCTCAACAGAAAATGCTCATCAGGCTGAACAACTTTTGCTAAGGCGTCATTTTTATATTTCTTATAGTTTACTTGAACCATTATTGTTCTGCATCAGGTGTTCCAAATCTTGGATTTTTATACCTCAACAGAAAATGCTCATCAAGCTGAACAACTTTTGCTAAGGTGTCATTTTTATATGTCTTATAGTTTACCTAAACCATTATGGTTCTGCATCAGGTGTTCCAAATCTTGGATTTTTATACCTTAACAAAAAATGCTCATCAGGTTGAACAACTTTTGCTAAAGCGTCATTTTTATATTTCTTATAGTTTACCTGAACCATTAAGGTTCTCCATCAGGTGTTCCAAATCTTGGATTTTTATACCTCAACAGAAAATGCTCATCAGGCTGAACTACTTTTGCTAAGGCGTCATTTTTATATTTCTTATAGTTTACCTGAACCATTATTGTTCTGCATCAGGTGTTCCAAATCTTGGATTTTTATACCTCAACAGAAAATGCTCATCAAGCTGAACAACTTTTGCTAAGGTGTCATTTTTATATGTCTTATAGTTTACCTAAACCATTATGGTTCTGCATCAGGTGTTCCAAATCTTGGATTTTTATACCTTAACAAAAAATGCTCATCAGGTTGAACAACTTTTGCTAAAGCGTCATTTTTATATTTCTTATAGTTTACCTGAACCATTAAGGTTCTCCATCAGGTGTTCCAAATCTTGGATTTTTATACCTCAACAGAACTGAACAGGCTGAACTACTTTTGCTAAGGCGTCATTTTTATATTTCTTATAGTTTACCTGAACCATTATGGTGCTGCATCAGGTGTTCCACTTTCCAAAATCAATTATACCCTATATTTTGCCCAGGCTTAACAGCTATATAACAAAAAAAGTTTCATTCGAATCCGTCCAGTACTTCCAAAGATTAGCGTGTACAAACAGACAAACAGACAAACAGACATACAGACAAACAGACAAACAGACAAACAGACAAACAGACAGACATTTTTTTTTTTAATTCTTACTCTATTACTATATCTCCATCGCCTCCAATTGTTTTTTTGTAAATATATTCAATGTACAGACACATTATTTTTACTGTTTTATTATATGTATAGATTATTTTTGTGAATCATTCGCGGGAGTATAGTCAAGGTGTGAGAGTCTAATTTAAGTCTAAGTATTCTAAGTACACTTCTCATCTTACTCGTGCCTTGTTTTGCGATCAAACATCAAACAAATCGTAGTAATTTAAATTTTGCAAATAGATAAGGCACTTGTCAGAACTATTGATACTTGTGCGAGTTCGCTGACCTCAGTTGTGACTTAGACCTACTTGTATATTATTCTGTCCGACTATCCTTTTTTTTATACCACTAGGGTGCCAAACAAGCATACGATCTGCCTGATAGTTAAAGTCATCGCAAGCTACAATATGTTTCCGACCCTGTGAAATCCCCTATACACACCTACTATATAATATTTTTGATATTCCTCAATAATAAACAGCTAGTCCCAAACAGTGCCGTAAATAGGGCGGTGCCACCGGTGCCCAGGCACAGGGCGTAGACTCTGGGGGGTGCAAGAATGGCCAGACCAGGCAGGACTATTATTTTTTAGGTTTGCTTCTGATAAGTTCCCGCTGCGCCCCCACTGCTCGATTCAAACACATACGTACCGACATGCCAGTATCATCAAAAACGTCGATTAAATTAGACAATATCTAAAAAAAACAAGAGCGCAGTTATAGAAGCTCACACAGGTCGCAAAAAAGGCTATTTACGGCACTGGTCCCAAATTATTTGAGATTTTACTAATATTACTAAAACATCATTGTACTGTGAGTACAAGTGGTTATAATTTTATTTTTCAAGTAAGTTGGCTTTGGTTCAAAGACGTTGATGAACCACTTACACCCCAAGTATATTTCCAAAATGGCCGAATACGCTTCGATTTATAAATAAATAATAAAAGCGGCAACGATTCCCAAGTAGTGTATGAGTTTTTCTGAAAATCTCTGAATGGAGATATTCTTGAACATACTTTCTTACAACTTGTTTTTCTATCTCATAATGTTTTGGATTTCCACAAGTTGTAACTAACGGACAGATTAACACACAGCTAATCCGCTAAGCCGAGAAAGTTGACATTTAGCAGAAATGTTTCTTTTAACGTGTAGAGATGAAATAAGGAAGGATTTTTAGACATTAAACTCCTGAGGGAGGAGATCAAAGGTCAGCCAAATCTCAAACTAGCTTAGCTCTAATTTGACTTGAGTGAATATCGAAATCATTTATGTTGAATTTGACACTCACTCGGCTTATAATTACATCAAAAAAAAAAAAAAAAAAAAAAAAAAACTCCCAAGTGTTGTTTTTTATAAACAACACTTGGGAGTTTATGTTTTTTTTACAATAGTAACAATAGTAGTTTATGAAACTGTTGCATAATAAGGGTTCTTAAAATACGAGTATGAGTGTATCACATGAGCCGAAGGCGAATGTGATAATAGCATCACACGAGTATTTTAAGACCTAATGCAGTTTCATACACTACTTTATCTAATCTCATGAAATAGATGATAATAAATTTATAAATAAAACCATGAAGTTATTTTAACAGCTTTATTTCTTACTTATAAATCCATTTGCAGAGCGGCGCCGCGTTCGAAGATTACGTAGAATATTTTTGCAAAGTTTCAATGCATTTGCATTGCAACCTCCTTAATATAGCTGACCTCAACCCTGAAGCTGTATCGAAATGGAAAAAAGTTATTTTACAATACAGTTGTCCATAAAGAGCTGTATCGAAATAGTAGTTTATGAAACTGTTGCATAATAAGGGTTCTTAAAATACGAGTGTAAGTTTATAATAGGCCACACGAGTATTTTAAGACCTAATTATGTGCAGTTTCATACACTACTTTATCTAATCTCATGAAATAGATGACAATAATATTTTAAATAAAACCATGAAGTTAATTTAACAGCTTCATTTCTTACTTATAAATAAATCCATTTGCAGATGGAGCATGCATGGTGCGCACGCACAACGCCCGCCGCGCGGCGACGCGTTCACAAATTATGTAGAAAAATTTTGCAACGTTGCAATGCATTGCAACCTGTTTAAAATACCTGTATCCAGGGCTGAAGCTGAATCGAAATGGAGAAAAAGTTATTTTTTGATACAGTTGTCCATAGAAGAGCTGCATCGAAAAGTAACTTTTTAAAATTATTTTGATGTCTTGTGCGTGTAAGACTGACATTAAGATTCTGTGTTTAGTTTTTTTAATCTCTAAATTTCAGTATGAGATTAATTAAAGTAACTTTTTAAATTTAATTTGGTTGGCTATTGCGTAAAAGACTGACATTAAGATTCTGTGTTTAGTTTTTTAAGCTCTAAATTTCAGTATGAGAGAAGATAAAAACATAAAATAATCGCAGATACAAATAATTATTTTAAACTGTTTAGCAACTGTTATCAAAAAACATAAATATTAATATTTTATGGGATGTTCTCCTAGGTTTTTGCGAGCAGTGGCGGTCGCTTCCAATACTATCTGATAACAATACAATCGTACTCAATGAGAACGCTTTACCTGGATTGGAAACTTTCATATTAACATAAAATAATCTGTGTCATTTCTAATAAAATTTACTGTATAAGGTCCCAAATTGTAAAATAGGTTCTATTCGGACCGTGTAAAATTACCTACATATGTATGCATAGTATGCGTATATTCATTATTTATAATGCTTCCAAATTATGTTTAGCGTTAGGATTAAATATTCTCCAAGACATTCTCACTAATGTGGATTAGCAACCGGGGGTTAGAAAGCATTTGTAGAACCACTGGGCTCTTCTATTTATAGTACTTACGTAGATTCTACACACTACGATCCGAAAAAATCAATCTATATTAAGAATGCTTTTTTGTAATTATCAGTCATTCCAAATCTACTAATTAATTACATTGATATTAAAATTTTAAAAGAAATCTAGTAAAGCACCATGCTTTGACAAGATGAATATATATAAACTTTTTAATTTCTAAAAATGTTTTCTACGGCCAGGCAAGGGCGGCCGAAACGTAGAAAATACTTCGTTTCGTAATTAACACGTAGTAGGAGGGATTGTTCGGGTTATATAGGTGTTGGCATAAGCGGATGTTTGGATTAACGAGGCCCACCGTACCCTGTCCTATACCATTCACCTTGTTTTCGATGCCAAGTTTCACGTATGGACCTTTCATTATAATATTATATGTATATAATAGTATTTATTATATACAACTATATCATCCTAATAAATCATATACCAAGATTTTTGAAATTTTTTACGCAATAGGTTCCTGGACAAATGACAGTAGTTTACGACAACACGCAATTACGCAGCATGATGGAGTACGCTCTAAACCCCTTCAATTGACGGAAGACCTGTGTCCCAGTAGTGAGATGAATATGGGAAAATCATCAGTTTGATAGTACGTCACTTTTCTAGCTTCGGCCCATGTCGGCGGGCCGAAGCTAGAAAAGTGACGTACTATCAAACTGATGATTTTAAGGCATTTATTCCAGAGAGGACTTCTCCCGTTGACTATCAAGTGGTGGTTCGAATTTCTTATCAAGGTTTTCCTGAGAAACAATAGCATGGAATTCCTCAAAAAGGGCCTGAATAGGTTCTTACAAAATGAGAGTGATGCCCTGGTGTTACACTCGTCCGTAAACCAAGCAAAGCTAGGGCAAAACGGATACACATTAATAGGTGCTCATTTGATAACATCACGAACCATTCGAAATAAACATTTTAAAATCAACTCACTCACTTCAGCTAAGGCATCTCAAACGGAAGTTTTAATTAGGTAGGCACTAATTAAATTAAAAATCCCATTTTCAAATATCTGTGCTATGTAAAGCAATTTCGTTACTTTGAATCGTTTCTGTTCCAAAATTTAATATTTTGTTGTTCTGCTGACACAAAATAATGGGTATAATTATAACCATTATTTCTGTGTTCTTTAATGAAACAAAAGCTCAGTATGACGGATATTGAATGTAAGAAGACTATATATATACGAATAAAATCTGGTTGTCTTTTTGTAACTTTAAAATAACTGCGTGGTACTAGAGTTTACAAGCACTTTTTGTGTCACTAGGATAGCAAACAAGCATACAAACGCCTGATGGAAGATGCCATAGCAACCAATGGACATTTGCGACACCAGAGACATCGCTAGAGGCGTTGCCGACCCTGTCCTTTTTACGCATTTCTTGAACAAGCCAATACCGTAGTCTCCTGGTAAGGAGCTATTTCCCCAACTTAAGACCTCGAGATAAAAAAAACTCTGGATACGCAGATTTTTTTTCTAGAGTTTTCACCGGCACATTCACACAGATACACATAACCAAAATATGCAGTCAGACATTGGAACCAAAATGTATTGTGCGCAGTACGCGCATATTTTGGTTCAAA
The DNA here is from genome assembly GCA_937001555.2 of Hypsopygia costalis. Lineage (NCBI taxonomy): Eukaryota > Metazoa > Arthropoda > Insecta > Lepidoptera > Pyralidae > Hypsopygia > Hypsopygia costalis. The sequence goes on along the minus strand of OW443338.2, from coordinate 19,006,444 downwards.
TGTGTGAGGATGGATTCCTGGTGAGCGGTGCGACTTCAGAAAGAGGCCGTGGCATCATGACCGTTCCAGGACTTTACATTCTGGTGTTGTCATCTCACTTAACTAAGCACATACACGATTATGAAACGGACGAGAAAAGAAAGCGAAGAGAAAACATATGAAGTAAAGATAGTCTCAAATATATAACTACCTGACCCGGCAAAGGTTGTACCACAATATAATTTATTCCTAGCGGCATGAAATACATAGGCTACTTTCCCGTCCTCCTCGTAAGCATCGCCGTGAGTAAACGCTACTCTCTTAACAAAGTAGGATATATTTCATAGTGAATCAAATTAAAACGGCAGTACATATTAATTTGTTTCCTCCACAGTTTCCTCGCTACAAATTTAACTTAGCTATAACGAAAACTGTCGAAGTTTTATGGTTAATATTGATACTGGTAATTATTGGCACTTGATGGGACTTTTCAGGCATTTTATAATAAAGTCACATAATATACTGTTCTGTTCAACTTAAGAGAATCGTCGTTAACCTTTAGTCATCCTACTGCTGGGATACCGATCTCCCCTCAATCGAAGGGGGGTTTAGAGCATATCCCACCACGCTGCTCAGCTGCGCGTTGGCGGGGCTTAAAGAAGATACATCGTCGAAACTAGCGACGCTTATTTATTTTATTTCAATTTCATTAAATTGAGCTAAAAGAAAATGTTTACTAACTAAATTATACTCTTCCCCCTCCCGCGCCTGTGCGAGACGGTCGAACTAATCTGTCTGTGCGATTTAATATTGCAATTTAAATAATTATCATAATTTGTGTCGTAAAGTGTGTGGGCATTTCGGTGAATTTTGTTCATCTGATCAGAATTTATAATTTTCGCTGTAAATTTCGATCTTATTAAGGTTTTATTTGTAAATAAGTAGATACAGTGATTATTGTTTTCAAACTAGTAGGTATACAAAAAAAAATTGTGCTTCTTAAATACAGCTGCATCAATCGTTGTAAAACAGGTTTGGCCCGTAAAAGGTACGTAATAATTTCATTTTTTTGTTATTTTAATAGTGTTTTATTGGTGTTAATAAAAATTAGTACAACAAATACGTTAATCTCTCAGTGTTGTCCCTTTATAAATTTACCCCTGAATCGGGGAAAAAATTATTTTGATAGGTAATTTTATTTTTATTCCTATTAACTGGTTACATAAACAAAATGTCAAGTAATACCGATGATCCTGGTGGCACGACACCAATTTTTGGCCGTAGTAATTTGACGCCGCGTTCACCGCCGGCAACTAATGCAAAGCGAACATTTGGTGATATATCACCAAGCCATTTATCACCCGATGAAAAGCGATTGCAGCGGTCAGCAAGCACAGAGAATATAGACAATTTACACAACTTAAGTCTTAGCACCTCAGCTGAAATTGTTGATCCAAATATTGATTATATAGAATTTGTTCGCGAATCCTCTGAATGTTTGGCAAAAATTAATGAAATAATAATTGGGCAGACCTCGCGAATTGGCGTTGCAAATAAATCAACGATAATGGGCATGACCCAACGAGTTACCTCATTGATATCTATGCTAGCCATAAAGTCAGCCACGGCGGAAAAACATCTCGCTATCTCGGAAAAAAAGCTCGCGATTGTCGAACGAGATTTATTAGCCTTAAAATTAGATTCAAAAAATAATCCCGTTGCGCCTGTAACTAAGGCTAGCGAGTCTTACGCCGATAAATTGAAACTTCGTTTGCCGAAGCAAATTAAGCCGGTTCAAACTCGCGAGCCAGTACCTTGCATCGTAGCCTATCCAACTGAAGAACGATCCGCGGAATTAACAACATCCGAAGCAACCAAAGAGGCACTTATGAAAGCAATTAAGCCATCCGATGATGGATTTCAAATTGTAGGGGTCAAGAAAACTGCGAAATCCGGTGTAGTAGTACGCGTTTCTAATGACGTTCAAATTAAAAAGCTGCAGTCAATTGAAAGCATAAAAGCGGCTGGACTTAAGCTTGAAAAGCCTAAAGGACGCCGCCCGCGTATTATTATAAAAGACATTCCAGATACAATGGACGACACTAAATTTTTAGCCGCGTTATATAATCAAAATATAAAAGACGAATTAAAAATTACATTTTCGGAATATCTAAAAGACATAAAAATCGTACGTCGTCGCCCTACAGCCTACGGCAGGAAGTGGATGGGAGTCGAAATCTCCCCGGAAATACGTAAACACCTTATTTTGACAAAAGATAAGATTTTTATAGATTTTGCCACATGTAGATTCGTGGACGATATAGAAGTCGTGCGTTGCTTGAAATGTCAGCAGTATGGGCATGTCAGCAAATACTGCTCGGCAAATAACCCCACCTGTGCCCACTGTGCCGAAGCACACGACTCCCGGGAATGTCTGAAGAAGTCTGAAGCAGACTTTAAACCTACATGCGCAGCATGTAGGCGTCAAAAAAAGCCTGCTGACCACAAGATCGGGTCAGAGTCTTGCCCCACATACGCAGCACGGTTAGAGTTTAATATTTTAAACACCACCTATGGATAACGTCGTAATTGCACAACTAAATCTACACAACGATAAAATTGCAACATCTGAGTTGGATAAGCTCGTTGCGGACTATAAGCTCGACCTTGTTTTAGTTCAGGAGCAGTATCAAAGATCTCAATTAAACAGTAAATTTATACAACTTAATAACAAGTCGCGAGCGGGTATATATGCGCCAAGGGGCGGATTTACTATAACATCAATCAATCACCTAATGTCCACTCACTGTGCGGTAGCTGAAGTAACATCTCCATATTTAAGAGTATTTGTAGTCAGTTGTTATTTTCAATTTTCTGACCCTGTGGGTTCGCATTTGTATCATCTACGAAGAGTATTGCATGCTCTTACTGGTCATAAGGTTATTATAGGAGCAGACGTAAATGCATCATCACCATTATGGCACGGCAAGTTGAGAGCGACCGACGCCGACAGACGCTCTGCTGTTGAAGAGTTCATTGCTGAAATGCATCTTCATATTCACAATACCCCTGAAGCACCACCTACTTTTAGTAGCCCAATGGGCGAGTCTTTTATTGACGTCACACTTTCTAGTGCAGACGTCCGAATACAAAACTGGCGCGTTCTTCCTGAAGCTTCTTGTAGTGATCACCGCCTGATTGTGTGTGAGTTCTCCCCAGTTGTTGATAACTTACATCCGCAACAGTTAATAGGTTTTCAATATAAAACTAGGAACGCTGACTGGGCAAGCTTTGCTTCACTTTTCGCTTCCCGCGCCAAAGATTTTACTCGTAGTGAACTTACAGTCACGGAAAGTGTTGAAATTATGTCTGACACATTCGTATATTGCGCTGACGTTGCATTAGGTCGAAAACCTATAGTTAATAACAGACGATGCGACTGGTGGAATGATACCCTTGTTAGGTTGCGTAGGCATTTCCGTGCCGCTAGACGTAAAATCTCAAAGTTAAAGAAACGTAACGTCGAAGGCGAAATCTATCAAACCGCTCTAAATAACTTGCGTATTGCTAGATCTCACTATCGCGCTGCTGTTGAAAAATCGAAAGGTAATTTACTAAAACGTATTGTAGAAAGATTAAATAGTGAGGGCCCGTGGTCTCCCCTATATCACGAATTTAAATCAAATAGGCGGATTGATCAGGCGTACGTATCCAATATAAAATTTAATAATTCACATACCCTTGGTGTAGAAGAGACTGCTGAGACCATTCTGCACGCGTTAATTCCTGATGATTGCGCCGATAGTGACAGTGACTACCATCGTGAGGTTAGGATCGCGGCGGATTTGTGCCCTTCCACTCCAATATCAACTGTACCGTCGATGGATGAGTTTATGTCTATTGTTAAAGCTTTGCCTACAAATAAAGCCTCCGGTGATGATAGGATTACGAATAGAATGATTAAAGAAGCTTGTAAAGTAGCTGCTGAACCTATCCTAACAATACTTACTCGGTGTATTGTAGAAGGTCATTTCCCTGGCATTTTGCGAAGTGGCGTTATAAAAATAATACCAAAAGGCGGTGATAAACCACCGGACGATCCGAAGTCCTACCGTCCTATTACTCTGCTACCGTCGTTGGGTAAGCTGCTTGAGCGCTTGGTTGTGCCACGGTTGCTGCCCGGTGGCCCGCAATTTCATAAAAATCAGTACGGCTTCACCATTGGCAAGTCCACTGTTGATGCTGCGCTCGCAGTGCGCAAAGTTGTTGAGCTCTCGGAGAGCAAGTATGTTGTAGCTATTTTCTTAGATATCTCAGGTGCCTTTGATAATGCTTGGTGGCCAATGTTGTTGCTGAAACTTAAGGTGAGAGGTTGCCCTAGCAATATCTACTCTCTCATTCGATCGTACTTTTTGAATGGTACAACTAAATTAAAACTTGGCCATTATGTTGCTTCAAAGGTGCTCACGCAGGGCTGCCCCCAGGGTTCAGTGTTGGGACCGTATCTCTGGAATATCGGTTTTGATGATTTTTTTAGCCTACCCTTACCGGAAGGGTGCTCGTTAACTGGTTACGCTGACGATGGTCTCTTATTAATCAATGCTAATTCAAGATCTAGCATAGAGAAACTAGCCAACACTAGCCTAGGCTTAATTTCAGATTGGGGTTATCGTAATCGTCTCGATTTTGCGCCACATAAAACATATCAACTCTTGCTTAAGGGAAATTTACAGGTTTCACCGCGATTTCATTTTAATGGAGTATCAATTGCTAATAGAAGTTCGGTTTGTTACTTGGGTTTGCTTTTGGATAGAAATTTTAATTATATCGAGCACATGAAGCAAGTAGGTGAAAAAGCGAAAAAGAATTTCTATGCCTTAACACGAATTTCTACCTCTACGTGGGGATTAACTTTCAAAACGTTAAAAATTATTTATACCGCCACATACTTAGGATGTGTTACGTACGGTTCACCTGCGTGGGCAGATAGGGCTACTATAGGTGCAGCACGTCGTAAATTGCTTCAAAGCCAGCGCCTTGCTCTGATATTTTTATGTAAGTCGTATAGAACTGTAAGCACCGAGGCACTACCCGTGCTAGCAGGTGTGTTACCAGTAGACTTAGAAGTACAACGCCGCGCTTCAATGTACTATACATCTAAAAATATGGTCCCTGATTTCTTGAAAACTCGTGATCGTGAAAAAATAGTTAGACTGTTTAAACCTATTAATGAAGTATTTGAAACATTGCTGTCTGAATGGCAGGAAAGGTGGGAAACTTCTACCAAAGGACGCCACTTGTATCTGTTCTTTCAATCGGTAAGAGATAGATTAAAGAAAAAGTGGTTAGAAGTTGACCACCCCGTTGCGCAATTTTTAACTGGACATGGCAATTTTAAGGCAAAACTCTTTTCGTTTAAATTAGTGCCGTCGCCCTTATGCGAGTGTTCTACTGCTAATTCTGAATTCGATCAAACAGCACACCATGTTCTCTGGGAGTGTGATCTTTGGCGGCGGGAGCGGGATGACATGTTGAATTCATTGCAAGTTGCATCCGGGGTAGTATACTATTCAGATTTGGTAGCAACAAGGGAGAATTACCAAGCGTTCAGACGATTTTGCAATTCTTATTATTGGAATCGATGTGTTAGGTAACAACTCAATGTTTTAGGTCCCCAATAGTGTTAGAAACTTAAAATCCGTGGTGCACGGCAGTTGAGCTTCACTTGACTAGCCATCTCTTTAGGCTTTTAATGCCTTATTTGCCATATTGCTGTCTCTCACATTGCTAAGAGGGGAAGTCAAATTCCAAAAGCTTCCTACTCCTACTAATTTCTTCTGATTAAATTCGTTGTGAGTTCCAAGACAGCCGTAGTTTTACCCCCGGGACTGCAATGGACTTCATTGTTCATTGCCTTTTTTGGCGGTCGCCGCTGTTAATCCTGGCTACACAGGAGACACAGTGGTGGGAATGTGTGGTGGGCCCCCGTCCTAACTAAATTATAACTTTAATTTGTTGTAAAATCGATAAACTGTTATTATAATCACTTTAAATGTGTAACTATCAAAACCGGCTGTGTCATAAATTATAACTAAACGTCTTAAAGGCTTTATGAAGCGAATTGTTGGTAATGTTTATTTTCGTTTATGAGTTCTTTTTTATTAATGACGCTAGTTTCTACGACATATTAATTAATTGACTTCTTGTATTTTTAAGCAAACAATTGAATACCTGTATTTTGACGATCAAAAGCGCACATAGACTACCAGTGGTTTTCAGAATGTGGGTCGCGACATCATGGGGCGTCCCCAAGTCTCTACAAGGGGGTCGCGGAAGGTCGAGCAGCTTAAAAAAACCTTCAATAAGATATTTTTATTAATAAAATGTTAATTTCGGAACGTAATCGATGTCTATTTTAGATACTTCATTATATATTTTTAATATTATTAAATTTAATAATATTAAAAATTGTTTTTTTATTGTATTTAATTAACCGACACTTAAATATATAAAACTATAAGGCATAATGTAATATATTATAATAAATTACATACGGTTTATGAACTTTGGAAGGTAGAGGGCACAAAACATTTTTTACATACTAACGGGGTCGCGCCATGAAAAAGTTTGAAAAGCACTGCTGTAACAAGTGACAAGAGAGACAACTAAATAGTCTGAATAACTCGTAGTGTAACAAGTCCTTTATCAAGGGAATCAGATCCCATGTTTCTACAAATTCAGGTACCTACCGTTCAATCAATGACAACCCGCGATAATGCGGTAAAAATAAATTTAAATAACGTGGAACAGTAGGAGTACTTTTCTGAATAACAAATGTGCTCCTCGATAATACAAATGAAATTCTCCATATAACCAAACTAGATTTCAAATATTAAATTGTTACCTTGAAATGAATTTTAATGAGGTACCTTTATTGGTTCTCAAAATCTTTGATATTACAATCTATCTCTATTATGTCGCACCCAACTTAATTAGTAGTTCAATAGTTCTACTGGCAGCCTGGCTCATTTATTAAACGGCGTCGTTTTATTAGCGGCCTGAATGATTAACTACTTGACTAGCCTAATAATTTAAATTTAGTCCCACTTTCTGCCTCTTGGCGCTAAACCCGAATGCTGCCCAGTCGAGTTGGATTCGTGTGTTGACCTATCGGTCTTAGTTGGACTTACCTGACTGAATAACCTAGGTAGACATATTCGACAACAACTTAGAGGTTAGCGTTTCCAACGTTGACCAGTATAGATGTAACATGGTCAACAAAAAAAGTAAAATATAAATAAATAAAATATATAAATATAATTATTTCTGGACAATTTACACAGCGCCATCTAGTCCCAAATGAAGCGCAAAGCTTGTACTATGGGTACTAGATAACTGATATTATACTTAAATACATGTTTTTTTTTGTAAATACATACATATAATACATATAAAATACCCAAACTAACACAAACAGACATGTTTATGTACACGAATATTTATCTTGTGCGGGAATCGAACCCGCAACCTCGGAGTGAAAGTGGCCATTGCTAACCATTCATCCACCGAGCTCGTCAACAATATTCACATCTTTCTTATCCAATTTAACAATTTATATATTTTACTATGCGCGCAAAGCGCCTCATTTCGTCATTGTCAAATGGTCTAAACCGAAAGAGAGGTACTCTTCACCTTACAACCTAATCACATACTGTAGCCCAATAACAACATAATAACAAAATTCCCTAGCATTGGTTCCTTCTTTCTTGCAGTAATACCTACGCATTGCTGCAAGTAAGTTGTAAATTGAATATTAATGTAATAACTTATACAGACTTAAGACATTTTAACAGACCAAATTAAAAAAAAATAATTCAGGCACACTTTTGATGGGAATTTTATTGTTACGTGACTACGGTATTTTGTAGAGTTATCTTTCTCTTTAACTAATGACTCAATTTTTGTTTTCTTTGTTAATCAGCTACGTTCACCACGTACATGTTAAAATAGCTTTGGCTCAAAAATCATAATAGGCCACATAACTTTATACCATACAAATATAATGTTTCATTGTGCAAACAATAAATAAATATTTTTGACAATTTACACAGTGCCATGTAGTCCCAAATTAAGCGCAAAGCTTGTGCACTATGGGTACTAGACAACTGATGCATGTACTTAAATACATATTTTTTGTAAAAACATAAAAAAACGCACAAACAGACATGTTCATGCACACAAATAAATTTGTCTTTTGCGGGGATCGAACCCACGACTTCGGAGTCAAAGTAGCCAGTGCTAGCCATTCGACCACCGGGGTCGTCTTAATAGTATTAATCAATAAATACGATGGTTAGCTACACTGAAACCATACAGTAACTTTTTCACCATTTACTTACAGACTTTGGCATTTATACGTATATTTAGCAGCTATTGTGGTGTGGCGTACATAAGAGGCATTTGCGGGTCGAGGTTTTCATAACTCGCGAGAAACGGAACCCTCGAGGTATAATCTTGTTTGCCGAAGTGGTAAGGGTAGATACGTTGCGTACAGGCATAGGCCATAATATGTTAATTTAGTCGGCGACTCCGCCACTGCCACTCCTATATTGAATATTTTGTTTTTACTGTATAATTTAGCAAAATGAAAATTTTCTACCGACTTTTTAAATAACCTGAGTATAGTAACTTAAATATGAATACTAACAACTACAACAACAAACTTAAACTTAAATAAGAATAATTTATGGTAAAAGATTTGTTTTTTGTATATTGTCTTATTATATATATTTTCTGTTTGACAATTTAATAGAGCTTTATTTGAAAAAAACATTTTGTTCTATTTATTGATAATCTATCTAAATAACAAATGCTAGAAGCATAGTAAATTATTTGGTTCCTTTGAGTTATTGAAGTTACCAGGAATGGCGTCAAGCAAACAATAGTTTATGTTTATATGTTATACGGTTATAATATTTATTTATACTTCACATCATATGTGTTGTAAACTTGTCTGCCACCCGAAGTATTATAAAAGACGACGAAATATAAAAGAAGACATAAACGCCGGCGTTAAATAGTAGTTTAGGAAACTGTTGCATAATAAGGGTTCTTAAAATACGAGATTATCACATGAGCCGTTGATTGAGATGATCAACCTAGAAAATCTCTAAAATTCAGTATGAGAGTAGATAAATAATGTTTATTAACTATTTATTGATCTAACTTGATAAACAATTTCATAATTATTATTCAAAGTTTATTTTATCCGACATTTTTTCAATGGCCAGTTTCATAAATCATTTTAAGTGCCTATATTACTAAGGATACCTATTTTAAAAGTACATTCACTGTATTACCATAAAATCGTCCCAAGTTATTTAAAAACATTTAGCTTGTAAGGAAAATTTATATAAAGATATTTATAATTTATTTGTGTAATAAATTAAGTTTGTGTAGACGGTGCGGTCCTTGAGCGAACGGAAAATTGAGGCAAATAACATTTCAAAGCGAATTCGTCAGGCATCACTACGGGATTAAGAACAAGAGCAGTGATTGATCCACAAACAAAATACTTCGTTAGCGATCCTGATAGCCAATTGTGCCAATACTTTTTCAGGTAGTCTGTTTCGTAATTGAAGTAAATTACTTCTCGTGTACGTTCCGTGATTGGATATTGTATTAGAAAAATACAGGCTGCAACGTAGAAAAATCTGTTATTGCGTATCAGAAAAATTCATTGTGTATGGATATTTGTTTACAATGTGGTTGCATATCATATTGGCTTAAGATTCTATGTAAGATACCTATCCAATTTTCGCTAAATTGTGACCTCACTAGATCGATTTTTCGTCCCCGTATCCCTCCATTGTAATGTTGATACTTGTCATTGTTCACATTTAGTAGAACTTTTTTTTATACAAGAGAGAGGGGCAAACGAGCATGTGGGGCACCTTATGGAAAGCAATCACCACCTTCCAAGGAGATCAGCAACACTAAGGGGTCACAGATCCGTAGCCACCTTATGGGCTGGCAACGGATGTGATCACAGTGTTGACAATGCTATGGGAGAAATTCTGTTTCTGGATGCACCCGGTGGGACGGGAAAAACCTTTCTCATTAAAATAATCTTGGCACAATTACGAGCTCAAGGCAAAATAGCTCTTGCTGTAAGCGTCGTCTGGAATAGCGGCCACTTTGTTACCCGGCGGCAAAACTGCTGATCATCATCATCATCATCATCAGGTCATTTTAGTCTCCACTACAGGAGCACGACCCTCTCGTCCGTCCCAGACAGAAGGAGGATTTGGCCTACACTCCCCACGCTGGCCAGACGGGTTGGGGAGGAGGATCGATATATAAAATGTCTGTCTTATCGTCGAGCGGTCTCTTCAAGACAGAGGACAAATAATATGAAATTAAGGTAGGTGGTGCCGCACATATATTATCAATTACTATGCCTCAAACGCCGCAAATATAGTAATTTAAGCAACAGTTACATATTTGAGCCGTTCGCGGTAGAGACCTTGGGGCCGTGGGGACCCGTCAGCCCACAAACTATTTAGAGATATTTCTCAAAAATTAATCGACACGTTCTATAATCAGAAGGCTGGCCATTACCTTGCTCAGAGAATAAGTATAGCTATCCAGCGAGGTAATGCTGTCAGTGTTCTGGCGACACTGCCATAGCCCTTTCGGCTATAATGATCTTGGTAAGTACATATTTCTTATTTGTAAGTAAATTTGTAGTTATTTATATATTTATTTTTTATCCCATAACTTTTTCTTTGGTTTATAGATAAATTAGATAGGCTTTTAGATTAGTTTTAGTTTAATATACATTTTAGAATATAACAATGATTAATTAATTTAATATTCAATTTGTATGACGTTTCCAAGTGCTTTATAAAGTCCAAGGAATAAAGATATTTTGATTTGATTTAATAATAAAGAAATAAATTAAATATATATGTGTATAAAAATAAACCATTACATATTTGTACTATGCCATTACTGTGAGTAATAAATTGCAAATACTTATATAATTAAAATAAATTACTTATCTTTTTATACCATTCAAAATATTCGATATTGAAAAGAGTGATACATTTATTATAGGTAGGTATCTTTATCAGATATTAATTACTGATGACCATAATTCGTCCCACACTCGATAATTGCCCTGTCGTCGTGTAATGGCTCCAATAGAGTGTTGTCCACCCGTGTGTGTGTGTGCCATTAATAGCCTATTACTACAGGTTATTATTTTTATTGTCGACCAATGCCTCGATATTATTCATCCCTTTTTGAAATATCGCAAAAAGTATTTATTGCTGTACTAAATAAAATATGAAATGTTTTCATCACCTCAACGTTATTCTATGATGAGCCCGGTGATCGAATGGCTAGCAATAGCTTTGACTCCGAGGTCGCGGGTTCGATCCCCGCACAAAACAAACATTTGTGTGCATGAACATGTCAGTTTGTCTTGATCTGGGTGTTTCCTATATATTATATGTATGTATTTACAAAAAAAAATGTATTTCAGTATATTTATCAGTTGTCCAGTACCCATAGTACAAGCTTTGCGCTTAAGTTGAGACTACATAGCGTGTAATGTAAATTGTCCAGAAATATTTATTTTATTTATTACTCTGGATGAATACTCCTCAATCTGTATATACATATAAAAGACTGATATATATTCTGACTGATCTATCAATGCACAGTTCAAACCACTGATCTGGTTAAATACACAGGTAACTATTATGACGTAGGTTTTCCTTAACAAAGGATTTTTGAAAATACCCACGGGATACCGGGATGCGTTGATTGCTTACCATCATCTGATCATACTCTTGTTTGTTACCTTAAACTACAGTATAAATAATGGTACAGTAAGGCCACTTCCTGCCGCCTTCTCGGGTCGGCCTCACCTCCCTTCTGAGACGAATCTGGATCAGTTTGTATGGCGCTACACGCATATACGCTCATTTACACGCTATAGACGCTCATTCACGCTTTACACACACGTCATTGTTTATGTAGTAGTAGTAAACGCCGCGATTTTTGTATGGAGTGACCTGGGTGTACATACCTAAACGTATAAAAAAGAGATACTGAATTTTACAATATGTATAGAAGATCAGATGATACAACCAACCCTATTGATTTTATCTATTGTTATATAAACTGGATAAAATCAATATGTTTTGTTAAAGACAAAACAATGACTGGCAGGCAGTGTTTGTGCGGTGCGCCGTATTCGCCGCTAGCAGCCAGCTCGTCATACAACCAACACAATGTGTTCAGTAATTGAAATGTCTCAACCGTGTCCCCGCCGGCCGCTGCCCTTTTAAACAATAATCCATTTCATTTTTATAATCCTACCGTAATTTCAAGACAATGGACTTGATGACTCAGTCATGTAGTCTTTGTCATTTTAAGTATGGCATAGCCCGAGATCAGGAAGGCACAATGAGCTTCTGATTTACGGTAGGTTTATACGTGTATGCGTGAACTTGTAACCCGTGTAACCTATCTGATCTCATTACCTCCGGTACCTGTCATGGACATCAAGTAGCCAGCTATCTGGCGCCCAAGAGTGGGTGCAACTAATTAGGCATACAGAGTGCGTCGTGAAGTGAGCCAGCGACCCTCTATAAGGGAACGTGCTTTACTGCTCCGGTAGCCATCATAGAAATTGGGGAGGCTGCGATTCTTGGGAAACCGAGTGTAGGTCGCCATGAGTTATTAGACTTAAGACTGCCCAAATAGTCTGCTTGAAGGCGAAATGGGAGTAAGATCTGCTACCAGTCCGCTTGAGTGCCTAAAAAAATCTCAGGAAGCGGGAGGATGCGGAAAGCGGAGGTTGCATATTGCGGAAAGCATTGTAGACGGCCTATATCCAGCAGTGGACTAATACAGGCTGATATTGATGATGATGATGATTATATATAAGTAAGTAACCTCCTTTTTATTTTTTTGTAATCCAGTGAAATGTGTGAAATTTATATGAAAGGTAAATCAAGGAAGGTCGACTTACATCTAGTATTAACAGAATTTTAAAAATGTTGCATTTACACAGTGACACCACACTCGTTGCTATACAAACTAACATACAACTCGCTTTGTTTGTTTACATACTATCGGAAGCCGTAGATTTTAAATAGAAGCTGGCTACACTCAATGTGTCGCACATTACCCATTTCCGCTACCAACTTGGACAGCTCTGGCATCCCTACTTAGAAAGACATGTTCCACATAACACTAAATAAATTAATGTATTTTATTTGTGTCTTTCATTTTCTGTAGTTAATTGTCTGTATAAAATCTTACGATTTCGGTGAGCAACAACTGGATTCAGGCAATTAAACACAGCAATGACGTGCAATCAACCAACACCAAAAAATAAACCAATGCAGAGACCACGCTACGAACCTATACGAACAGTTTAGATTTTTTCCAGTAACTACGCACCAGTTGGCAAACATTGGCTGGTTTTTGTTGCAATAAATTCATTTCTATGGTAAAGTCAAATTTTTGACTCACATTTGCGTCCATCAACCGCTGTCCGTCGACCATAAACTTGGCATCAGTCCATAAAACACGCAAAAAAAAAACTAGCAAAGAAATAAATGTCTGTCGTCTGTTTTGTCAAATCTGTGCAGTACGTGTGCTCTTTGTCGGGCTGCGAGCTCGGCGCGCGCTGATTTTATAGCGCCATAAAATCTCGTGAAACGCGCCCTTAAATCACAACGCTACGTCGTATTTCATCGTTTTGGTTGTCAATGTTTATTTTATATCATATTTTACAGATCCCTCCTGTATAAATCATGCTCAGATTGATATACATTAAGGTCACGTACTTTTGGCAGAAACGCTTAGTTTGCCGGCGCCCCGCGCGCAGCCCCACGTTGACAAGTGGCCGCGGGTCCCGTGATATATCGTGTATTGTTTCCACCTACAAATAGTTCTCGGCGAGACGTGTGCCGTGAATGCAATTTTCCAAACTAGTGAATTATTATCATACGATGATAACAGATATGTCTAGGTAGAAATATTGCAGTAAAGCTTTGACTCTACTATAAATTACTTTACTGTTAAGTAACGTCGCGACGTGCGTGACGGTGGCTTCCATGACTGTCAGTTGTTCATTTTGTGGTTTCGACTGTATCTATCACGTATACCTTGTAGTATGAAGTTGTTAAAAATGAGTCTAATTTAAAAGTTCAACTCAATAGCTAGTCTCGACTGGGGCTCTCTCATATGACTTCTATGATAAATTGGTGGGGCAATCGTTCACAACTATAAGTACTACCTGATCCGACAGACGTTGTCGTGTCTTCTTAACAATGAACATTAAATTCGAATTGGTTTCGCGCAATTTTACAAATGACTGACAGTCCTGTCAAATGACATAAAGTTACATTAGAAAAGTTTATATGGTCGTTAAGATTTCTTAAATTTTCTAAGTTTTCCGCGCAACTTTCTTATTTTTTTCTTTCATTAGAACCGTCTCATGATAGTAACAGACAGAACAAAGAAAGAATTAGTGTACTCGGTCTAGCCATTCACGCGTGATGCTGTGACTGTGTGTATATAGATGATTAAGGATGATGATGATATATAGTTGAATAAGGATACAAAGGATGGTCAACATTGTATCTAAATAACTTTACAGGTACCTGGTAAGGTACTTTACCTAGTACAAAATTTGTATCTCACAGTAATAGAGTTTGTGCCCCAAGATAGCGATGCACTATGCATAAACTTGATCGGTTGTAATTTGTCTTACTGCTGCTACCCAGTTGATGTTTAGTAATCTGTTTATGTACGCCTGCTACCTGTTCTGAAGACCAATTCTCGTAGATATTTTCCATCGCAGAATGAATTTAGAGGTGTAAGTGGATCATCAACATCTTTGAACCAAAGCCAACTTCATCTGCACGCGGTGCACCTTTGGCGAAAAGAGAGGTAGGGAGCGTAATTGTAAGCTACCCGACTAGGAAATATACTTCCACCTTACAGAATACCGCAGCCAAATAACAATTCCCTTGAGGGCTGGTGTGTTCCTGCGCGTGAATGAGGTCGCCAAAAAGGAAGGATATGCTGCGTCAGCAGCGGGCGTGGCGGCGCGCTAGCGATATTTCACATTGCGAGCGGCTACGGTAACAGCTTTACATCAGACGGGCCGTATGTTTGTCTGCCACCCGACGTATTATAACAAAAAGTTTTCCGAACCTAGATTGATTTATAAATTGACTGAAAATTCTGTACTTGATTTTTAGTAATTAACTAGCTGCCCGCCCCGGCTTCGCATTTGCAATTTCGCATTTGGTCAGAAAATGGTGCTTTATTTTCCTCGCAACTTTTACATCTTTTCTCTCCATAAGAACCTTCCTTATACCTTAACGAAAATATTAAAACTAAATTTATCAGAATTGGTCGAGCCGTCCTCGAGTTTCGCGCTTAGCTACATTCATTTTTATTTATATAGGTAGATTAATATTAGTTCTTATTGCGAGCATAAAACCATTCTTAGTAGGTATATAATCACACAATGAAGTTTCATACTATGGTAAGAGAATGGCAAATATGACACTTGTGAGATCGAGTCTCGATCGGAACTGAATTTAGACTGCATTTTAATTAAGAGAATTGCATCTCATCTACTCTCGTTTCATGAAATTATTATAAGACTTATAAGAGATAAGACTTAAAAAAAAAGTCTTGTAAGACTTTTAAACTGTTGTATTTTTTCTAAATATACTACTTCGAGTGACAAACAAGAGTACGGCCCGCCTGATGTGAATCATAACGTAACTATATATAGATTCGCAAAATACGTTTCGATTATGCGCAATACCATCTTAAACTTGAAATTTAATGCTTTACGAATGATTGACTATACCAATACATCCTAATAATCCAAAATTCTCGTGTCACAATGTTAGTGACCATACTCCTCCGAAACGGGACCCGCGACCCCATGGACCAAGGGTTTCGACCCCGAATGGAACAAATGAGTATACGGTGCCGATGTTGATCTTAATTCGCTCAGCAGTCTCAGCCGCCGGTTAATGTTATTGAATGAACGAAATAAAGTATACAAATGTCAGTTTTATCATAATTCAATCTCGATTCGGTCAACTTTCATCCTGCGATGTAAAATAATTTATGAGAATTGTCCTTCAGATACAAGGAGCTTTCTGTGATTACACCGAGGGTGTCAGCGCGTGAGCAATACTTCTTAATGGAAATATATTTATTTCAACTTTACATACATAATGCAAAAGTACAAGAAACCCAACAATATGTTACAGTAAATGTAATTAATTGGTCATTATTTATAATCGCTGGCCAATGTAATAAATTGTCAATCATTAATAATTCAGCTTACTTGGCACCACGTCATTCATCATCTAGGTTGACTGAGCTCCGCGGAGCTCCTATTTCCAGTGACAGGTCACAAGAAAATCCTAACCTAACCAAAAATCAACTCAAATCTAACCAAAACATGATTTATCACATTGGCCAATTATTAGTCATTATGAATAATAATTAATTTATTACATTGACCATAACATATACGAGTATATCTTGTATTGTAAGCGTATATATTAGATTGTATACCTCAATATGTGCAATTTTTTTGTACATGGAAATCGTCTACTACTACATACATTGTCTAAATAAACTCACAGCTATCTATATTCGTTACAAAAATCGTTAAGTTATTTATCATCGTGTCTATTAGTTCATAATCAGAGGAGCCTCGCATTGTCACCCGACCTACTTGTGTGTGTGTCACGTCCCTAAATGTGGTAATCAAAGGGCTGATTGCCCACTAGCCTCGACTTTCTGGACATTATTCACTGAGCTACTATTCAGTAGCCATTCTAATGGATATAGATCGGATCGATCTGGACTATTTTTTATCTTGTTAGGAATAAACCACTGTATTTGTATATTTTAAACCTACGAATATAATATTGGATACGAATGCACTGCGATTAATGATGTTTTAAATATATATATATATATTTTAACAGCGAATACAGCTTTTATTAATACGTGCAATGTGTGATTTATATTAGAACTACTGTGTATAACGAACCGATTTTATCGTTTAACATTTTTATACTGAAAAAAAACTAACTGTAAATTACTTTACAACCTTATTAGAAAAATGGCTCTCGGCAATCTCGGCATTGCCGCTGTTAATGCAGCATCTCGTCACGTCTGACCTCACTCACTCACAAAAACACAAGCTTTGCTATTTAGCTGCGGTCCTCTGTAAGGGAGAGGTAATGCGCAGTTAGGCTCGAAATACCCTACCTCTCCTTCGTCATAGAGCCTTGTTAACAAAATAGCCGAGTGCACCACGTACATGTGACGTAGCTTTGACTCTAAATATGATAATGGCTGGAAGAGATCTCTCGTAAAGATAAACTCACTTTTGTATTCATCTGTGTAACATCAAATTGTTTTGTATTAGTTATGCAATAAGACAATTACACACCTAATCAAATATAATTATTCTAGTTAAATAAAGCAAATTTATCATTTAAGTTATGCTGTCGGTAATATTATTATAAGCCCTATTTGTCAAGAATCACGATCGCAAATAGGTAGATGTAATATAAACATTATTGAACCGATATTGAACACATACCTACAAGCTAGTACGGACTCGCTCACCGCTACTTGAAAGTTCAGCGTCCGCGTTTCAGCGCGACGCGTCGTCGTCCCGTCATATCACCGCCGCCGCGCGTCGACGAGGCCCAGAAGTAATCCACTTAGGATTAGCCATAAACAAGAAGGGCCATTGTCACGACACGAGCGATCTGTTAGCGTCTAAGTGTAACTGATAAAGGCCGTCGCCGGTATTGTTCGCAGTGGCATTAGGCTTTAATCCCGTCTCGCGAGCGCGGCTCGTTAGGTTGATTGTTCGGTGTCGCGCGGCAGATGGCCGTCGTAATCCGACCCGCTGCCCGCGACTCCTCCCGCCGCACCCCCGCCCCGGCGACCCTCCTCGGAAATATAGCCTCTTTGTGTTTGTTGCATCTGCAGGTAAATTGTACGCCAAAATTGGGCCGTACGTTACCGTACGTGCTGCGCTCATGAATGCAATGTGTAGGAATTATTCTCGAAAACTTATTGTTATCAGCACTGCTTTCTGCGATGCATTCATGAATAAATTGTGTTTACCGCGAGCGAGAAAGGCATGAACATAATTTACGCTAATGTGCAATTTTTATGTTATTAGCCTTTTTCAGGTTCATGTATTGACTAGATATTTCTAGTTTTATTACTTTTAGCATACTGATTTCATACTAGAGCATCTGTTTTAGAGTAGGTACTATTCAATCGTGCTGTTCTCTTATAAAGATACAACGTCTTTATATTCTCACATACTGGTTGCCCTACCGCCGATTCTGAAGCCGATTTTTGATTTTTAATGTGAAAATAAAACTACTGCTTGATTATTGGTAATTATGTTTAGCTCAGCTGGTAGAAACCCTCGAGCTCTACGCACTAAGCTGAAATTGTTTCTCAATACGACGAGCTCGGAGGCGTAACGGTCAATTACGTGGCTTCGACACCAACGCTCGTGGGTTCGATTCCCCACATAGGACAAACATTTGTGTGCATGAACATGTCTGTTTGTCTTAGTCTTGGTGTTTCCTATGTATCATAAGTATTTATTTACAAAAAAAAATGTATTTACGTATGTTTATCAGTTGTCTAGTACCCATAACACAAGCTTCGCTTACTTTGGGGCTAGAAGGCACTGTGTAATTTGTCTGACAATATTTATTTATATTTATTTATTTAATAACGTAAACCTAAGACCAATTTATAGAATTAAAAAATGCGATGGCAATCGGCTTCAACTTCTGCGGTAGGGCCCCTGGTAGTGCCGCGAATTCTTAAATGCTATTCCACAGTATAAGTAATAGTTCTATTCTAAACTAAACTTTAGAATTACACGAGAAATTATTGTGTACCTATATGTTACGACTATCTCATAAACTGATGTAACGATGTCAATGAAATTTGTAATATAAGGGTTCGTCGTCAACCCTTATTCATCCCACTGCTGGGATACGGGTCTCCTCTCAATCGAAGGGGTTTAGAGCATACTCCACCACCCTGCTCAAATGCAGATTGGTGAGTCCACGGACTCTCAGGAAGGATTATAGGTTATTTTCAGGAAAGCAGATTCTAGGTTACTGGTCCAGTAAAAACCTAAAGTATTCTTAGATTATATATCTATGTCGTTCATTGGCATTTATATCAAGTTACAGAGGTATATTTATATGTGCTATCTGTTACTGATTTAATGACATATATCTACAATTACATACTTTACTTTGCCATGCGAAATAATATAAGAGTTGGGACGTAAAATTTATTTCGCTATGTTTTCATATTGAAAAAAAAAAATTTCTTCTATAACGCCAAGAAATATTCGGTCGGAGTGTTTATAAGCTGAATATTTGATCCTATACAGATAAATAAAATTGGAGTGTCTGTTTGTAATATTAAAATAATCTCTTTTTACTAAATGCATACACGGTACATTTACCAAAATAACATGTTTTACTATTTTTGTCTCTCTGTCTGTCTGTCTGTTTGTTCCGGTTAATCTCTGAAACGGCCGGACCGATTTTGGCGGGACTTTCACTGTCAGACAGCTGATGTAATAAGGAGAGTAAGAGGAACTTAGGCTACTTTTATTTTAGAAATTTTATTTATTTTTATTAATATAACTATAAATGATAAAATAACAGTCATCACGTAGAGTACACATTGAACACCGTATAGCCATCATACATAGACTATACATAAAATACTTACGTTTTTTTTAATGTTCCGCGCGGACGAAGTCGCGGGCACTGTACAGCTAGTTACAAATACTTTCTACCTCCTAAACGCAAGCTCTCTCACAACTCATGTCACATACGTCCCTGTAATCCCGTACAAACGTCTTAAAATATTCCAGGTCAAAGGTCGCGAATACCGATTTCTCGTAATTATGCTCACAAATTCTGTACAGCTTATAGAGCGTAAAGATCTCTACAATTTTAGTTAGTAGGCAAAATTAATTTGCCTTTGTGTAGAATGGGAATTAATTCTTGTTTTCCGCCATTGAGAAGTTATATGTACGAGTAGATATAATTATACTATACACATACATTCTAGATACGTATACTTACATTATTAAACACATACTTGACTACTAATAAGGTTGAAGAAATGAAAACAGAAATATACATTTCATTTATAGAAAGACTAGCTTCCACCCGCGGCTTCACCCGCGTTAATTTTTTAACGTGATAAATTCTTATAAAACGATAAACGCCGGCTGCACGCACGAAAAACCATCTCATTGTCACGTTCCGCCTGAACCAAGCGTGCAAACAAGCTTCTCTTCCACTCCATCGACCGATGTTTTCTTATGATATTATCACGTAAAATTATCGTCCGTAAACCGACTTCACAGATAACCATTTTTTTTTTATAAAAAGTATCCCAAGTCCTTCCTAATACCTTTGAGAATATGTGTTTCATGATGATCGCTTGAGTATTTTCGGGGCGTGAAAGCGTCAAAAAACAAACTCACATTCACTTTTAGAATATTTAGAGTAGGGATAGTGAATTTTTGAAGGATTAGTTAGTAAATTTATAATGTTATAATAAAGCACTTGTACTATTCCACGTTATTATACTTAATATTACCGACCGGTTTCGCCGCTAAGGCATTATTAAGGTAAACAGATGGTGTTATATTAAAAGGTGTAATATTAAAAGGGTATTCTGAAATAATTTATTAATATTTTTATTTTTAATAATTTTTGTCATTGATTGCACGGTATAAAAATGTTTTGTAGAAACACAAACACCATCTGTTTACCTTAATAATGCCTTAGCGGCGAAACCGGTCGGTAATATTAAATATAATAACGTGGAATAGTACAAGTGCTTTATTATAACATTATAATAATAATGTTCCACCAAGCGCCAACAATCAACAGTATCAACTTTATTAGTAAATTTAGTTATTATTCTTATTTCTTAGCCATTTAGCCCATATTAGTGGCCTTTTGGTTACTAAACACAGAGAAAGAAGAACGATAGTACTTTGATGGAACGCACTGCTAAAATGACATCTCACGAATAATGATAATCGCAAACGAATTGCTTGTCCATCCAGATGTAGGCCAAATTCTCCATTAGTTAGCCTGCAAGGCAAGCAATAACAAAATTTCGAAGGCCGTCGAGCCATTCGGCTTCTATGTCCTGCCCCCTTACCACCATCTCTTATTGCGACTCAATAACTGAATAGATTCCTTATTTATACCAATGAATAAGCGACTCTATTTCAAATGCAATAGAGTCGCTTATTCATTGCAATGAATAAGCAATCTATTCAATTATTGAGTCGCAATATGAGATGGTGGTAAGGGGGCTGCTCGTGCATATGCACTCCAGTCCCACCCCGAGTCACCGTGTTGAAGTCGCTGCTCAGACTTCCGTTAAGACTATTTTATTAATTTTAATTCTAAAATTAAATTTTGAAAATTCGCTACATACAACAACTCGTTCTCGTCATGCAGCTTACTTGCAGCACATAAACTAGTTTTTAAATAGTTAAAATTACAAAAACACTCATATAAAACAGTGTTCGTTTAACGGACAGAGTCGTACTAAATAGTATGAGACCGTATCGGAAACAAATGTCTCCCTGATGTGATCTCCTTGAATGTTAAACTCGTGCCCATTAAACGCTCAGTGCCCGTTTCATAGCCACAACAAAGTACGTATTCAGTTGTTGAATCAGTTAGCTATTCGTTGGCGTTAGTCAACAAGTAAGCAAATAAACTCCAATGGGAGAGTTGCATACGAGCGATACCGGAATAGTACGGACCAAGTACCAACCCATGTATGTGTGCATCTTCTACTTTGTTGTTATCATTGTAAATTTTCGTTTCATTGTATGAATGTGTATTTCCTCTAAATGGCATCTATTAAATGTAGTTTTGCCAATTAACGATCTGTATTAAAGTTCAGGTTTCAGAAGCTTCTAACAAAATAGCTGATTGTAACTTTGTAGCAATACTACGTAGTACTATTACTTACACTGTGGTAATACTCATACGATCAATGTTATATTTCACTAGCTTCTACCTGCGGCCTGGAACCGCGTGAACACATAGAAATCCGGGGGCAGGGTTGCTAGACCTCCTGATTTTGGCAGGACTTTCCGCCTTTTTAGCCCTTTTTAGGCCGCCCGCGCGGGGCACCACATGTCCCCCTTTTGCAGTGTACACCAAAAATAATGATTTCGTCAACTGAAATTAATAGACGGAATGCTAGAATTTGAATCTTTGGAAATTATAAGCAATTTAAACTATAACAAACTGAAATATATTTAATCTTCGATTGTTTATTTCCGCTTTGATGTAAAATAAATCTGGTGTTGCTGCCGGAGGCCTACCGCCTAAGTTGAAGCCGATTATGATCGGATTTTTTGATTGCGAAAATCAAACTACACGTTTAATTTGTGCAAATTAGTAATAAGCTTAGCCGGTAGGGACCAAGGCGCTCTACCGATTAAACAGAAGATTATTACTATATATAAATTTATATAGATAATTAAAGAGAAGTCTGGATTCTACAATCAAAATATCCGATGCGAATCTGCTGCTGCTTAGGCGGTAAGCCCACTGTTCAGCCTTTCACTATTGAAAAGAGTAAGTGTCCATACATCCATATGTCTGCCTTTTATTTTATATACATTTGTGTGTAAAAAATAAAAAACTTAAATCTATTTACAAAACTCACAATAATAATAACAATCCTTTGCACAAGAAAGAGACTAGGCCTATGGTCGCATGACGTCTCGATCAACCTCTTACATATATCTTTATACAGCTTGAGCAAGTGCTCCGCGCTCCCCCCTCCTCCTACCAATTATCTCCGTGCCGTATGTTAAAATAGGACTATATAACTGAAAGATCGCATCCGGTAAGAAATTCCTACAGGGGGTTACTCTACCCTTTTTTAACTAATTTAAAAATTATGAAATCGTAAATTAGGTTTTTTTTGACATTTTTTATGCCTGAATCTATTTATTACACATGATTATGATTAGGTACATATATGTAGAATTATTGAACCATTAACTTCTGCTCGTCAACTCTCAACTCTCGCCAACAACTCGTTCAACTTCGTCTTGCCTAATCACGATACTTGGATCAGAAGTATCCTATTTTTTTTTTATTTGAGAGGGGGGCAAACGAGCATATTGGTCACCTGATGGGTAGCAATCACTAATGCCTATGGAGATCAGCAACACCAAAGGGTCCCCGATTCCTTGCCAGCCTATATAGTCCCTCATTTCTTTCTTTCTGTTGACCTCACCCATATATTGCTGCGGTATTCTGTGAAGTGAAGGTAGTTCCCCAGTCGGGCAGCTTAAATAGCCGGGCAGCATACGCTATGCCCTGTCTCTCTTTTCGCCAGAGCCTCATTTATCAGTTAGCAGGGTGCATCACGTGCAGGGGAGGTTGGCTTTAGTTCATAGATGTTGATGAATCACTTACACCCCAAATCCTATAATTTTAATCCAGATCATATTCTACATGTATGGCAAATTTCATCTAAATTCATTCACACCATTCATCCATCCAAACATTTATTCATCCATACATCCGTTCTCACAAACTTGGGTATTTTATAAGTATAACAGAGATGGACGCAACGGTATTCAGGGTGACAATCGCATGCATCTCTTATCTTCGAACATGTTGAATAAGTAAAGTAAACACAAGTTAGAAATTGTTAGCAGTTCGCCCACCGAGTTTGAACCACATCGACGCGATCTAAATATGATTGTTTGCACAGAAATCCCGTACAAGCAAACTACTTGAGGTGCAGTGGCGAGCGATCGTCGATGAGCGAAGACTCGATGATCCAGTTACGGCGAACTGGCAACACCAATTACCATCTCATTACCATATGCAAACATTAGTCACACATCGGAAAAGCTTAGCGTGCCCGCTCTGGACTAACATGGCTCGCCGCTCAGGCACATGGAGTGCACAATTATTGTACTAAGCTATTGTCGGAGCAAACAGTCTGCTTGTTTGTTCAACAAACGTAACGGAGCACGGAATGAGATTAGCCCTTGTTTATTTATAATCTAACTAACCGAGAAATACCTGAACTAATCATTCTTCAGAAATTCATTGTGAAATTATTACAGATTTGGCGTAGAGATACGGCCGTTGTTAATCTAACCGAATAGACAATTTATGAAAAATAATGCTTGTTTACACAAGCATTATTATTATCTATTACCAACGTAAGGCAAAGAACAAATTACCACTAAAGTAATGGTAAGATAACAAACTACTTTTTAACATCATCGCATAAATTAATTTTGACATTCCATGAAATTATTATATTAAATTACTAGCTTTCGCCCGCGGCTTCGCTCGCGTGAAATTCGGGGTAAACACGGGTTTAATCATTTATCTATAGAAGTAGTCGTGTAAAGTTTAAGATAAAATAGTCAACCAATCTCATTTGCCCATAAAATTTTTGGACCTCCGTTTCACCCTCTTAGGGGAAAAAAATGAAAAGTTCTTTTAACTAATTTTATGTCCACTATGTTATATTTACAAATCGATACCATTTTCGTAGTTAACGTTCCAGAAAACCATAGAATCAACACCCATATTGGTATTATGGCATTTCAACCCGATCGCACTCCCACATGGGGTGATTTTGTGTCACGTCGGCTATGTTGGATTATAAAATAGTTGTTTTTTCCGTAATCAGCGACCCGATAGACTATAAAACAATACCCATGACCATTTTCAGACTTTTTGACCGCATTTTAGACTTTTCAACCCCATCACACCCCAATAGGAGATGATGGTCACGTTAGCCACGTTGAATTTTAAAATCGTTGTTGTTTTCGTAACCAGCGACCTGATAAACCATAAAAACAATACCCATGAAGTTTTTCAGGCTATTGGGACCAATTTTACCCTTTTAAGGGTTGAATTTTGAAAAATCATGAAACACGTGTTTAGTTATCTATAGAAGTACCCGTGTAAAATTTAGAATAAAACAGCCCAACTAAACTCGTTTCCCCATACAAACTTTGAACCTCCGTTTCACCCTCTTAGGGGTAAAATTTGAAAAATCCTTTTAAATAATTTCTTGTCCACTATGTTATATTTTCAAATCGATGCCATTTTCGTAATTTACGTCCTAGAAAACCATAGAATCAACACCCATATTGATATTATGACATTTCAACCCCATCACACCCCCACATGGGGGATTTTATGTCACGTCGGCTACGTTTGATTTGAAAATACTTGTTATTTTCGTAATCAGCGACCCGATAAACCATAAAAAGAATACCTATGATGATTTTCAGACTTTTTCACCCCCTTTTAGACATTTCCATCTCATCGCACCCCCACAGGATCGACTTTTTGTCACGTCGGCTATGTTTGATTTGAAAATAGTTGTTATTTTCGTAATCAGCGACCCGATAAACCATAAAAACAATACCCATGACGTTTTTCAGATTTTTGGTACCCATTTTACCCTTTTAGGCGTTGAATTTTGAAAAATTCTGAAACACGTGTTTAGTCAATTATCTATAGAAGTACTCATGTAAAATTTAGGATAAAATAGTCCAACTAAGCTCGTTTCCCCATACAAAATTTGGACCTCCGTTTCATCCTCTTAGGGTTAAAATTTGAAAAATCCTTTTAAGTAATTTTTTGTCCACTATATTACATTTTCAAATCGATGCCATTTTCGTAATTGACGTCCCAGAAAACCATAGAATCACCACCCATATTGATATTATGACATTTCAACCCCATAACACCCCCACAGGGGAGATTTTATGTCACGTCGGCTACGTTTGATTAGAAAATAATTGTTATTTTCGTAATCAGCGACCCGATAAACCATAAAAACAATTCCTAGGATGATTTTCAGACTTTTTCACCCCATTTTAGACATTTCTATCCCATCGCACCCCAACAGGGGCGACTTTTTATCACGTCGGCTATGTTTGATTAGATAATAGTTGTTATTTTCGTAATCAGCGACCCGATAAACTATAAAAACAATACCCATGACGATTTTCAGACTTTTTCACCCCATTTCACCCCTTTAGGGGTTGAATATTGAAAAATCCTGAAATACGTGTTTACTCATTTATCTATAGCAGTACTCGTGTAAAGTTTCGGATAAAATAGTCCAACTAATCTCGTTTCCCCATACAAACTTTGAAC
This sequence comes from Hypsopygia costalis, assembly GCA_937001555.2. NCBI lineage: Eukaryota > Metazoa > Arthropoda > Insecta > Lepidoptera > Pyralidae > Hypsopygia > Hypsopygia costalis. The sequence goes on along the minus strand of OW443338.2, from coordinate 18,980,126 downwards.
CCCCGTTTCACCCCTTTAGGGCATGAATTTTGAAAAATCCTTTCTTAGTGTACCCCCAGAAATCATAAGGAACCTACGTGCCAAATTTCGAATCTCTAGACCCAGCGGTTTGGGCTGTGCGTTGATATATCAGTCAGTCAGTCAGTCAGTCAGTCAGTCAGTCAGGACTTTGAATTTTATATTTATAGATAGATTCAATTAGCACTGAGTTTTGTACTAAATTTAATTAATTTTAATATTAAAATTATGTATGGGTTCTAATTATCTAGAATAAACTATTTTTATTTATTTATTTTAACTATGAAAACCATATTAAAGAAACTTCATATTAGATAGTCTATGATCAAATTTCACACCCACTCCATGAAATTACGGAGTTGTGAACCCAATGCGATTGTAACTCTTATTTTGTACGACATAAGAACGGTACAAAGGTTGAAAATATCGTTGCATAGTTCTGCAAATACTATCTATAATCGAACGAAATAACTATTGAATCACTACATATTAATAATAGTAAAAAACTAAATAAAGTGAAACTAGATATAAAGAACTTAAAATTACTTAATTTTACGTAACTTACTTAATTTTAAAAATTAAAAACTAATATAAAGCTATATTTAAAAACACTACGATTCATTTTTAGAGATATAAGAAATTTAAGTATAAATAAACGTTAAATTGTAAGGTCAACTGCACATGGAGGCTAAACTTCCAGCGTGATCTGGTAGTGGTAACAACTGTATGGGGATGGAACATCATGTGTGTGAGAGGATGGTGCCGACTATGATTCCTCGAAGCCGTCCGTCATATACGAGGTCCTACCGCCTAGGCTCAAGTCGATTACGATCGGATTGCGAAAATCTAACTTCACCTGAAATTAGTGCTAATAGTAATAAGCGTAGCCGATAGGATTGAGACGATGTACCAATTAAACTAAAGATATTTATCACAAATTTAAAGAGAAGTACGATTTTCGTAATCAAGAAAACAGGATGGGAAACGGCTTCAACGTAGGCGGTAATCCCCGCGATTGTACCAGTATATTACCACCATTGCTATGCATCACCTACATAATAAATCATGCTACTTGCACTGGAGAAATGGGACAAGGGTGTATCGATCCGGGTCAGAGAGATATCTAAAATGCAATACGCTGATGATACCCCTCTTCTCGCATACTTGAGAATACTTAAAGCTATGAATCTTGAATTCGAACTCGCATTAAATCGCAACAAAACAAAAATGATGACTGTGAATAAACTAAGTAGTAATCTTAATCTATAGTAATATAAATCCAGGGTCCTACCACCGAAGCTAAAGCCGATTACATCGGTTTTAGTGATTCCAAAAATTGGTCTTAGGTTAAAGTTATTGACAAACATCTTCAGCTTTGTCAGTAAAGCAAGAACTTAAAGCAGTAGTTTCATTTTCGCATTCAAAAATTCTAATTGTAATCGGCTGCAGCTTAGCACGGGCCCCAGGTAACACAATATTCGCCAAATGTGTAGTAATATCAGTTACATTTACCAGAGCGTACTCCACAATCATCGATTGCGGAGGCTTTGAAGATGAAATAAAAATACGTTGCGCCATAAAGCCTAGATAAGATATGGAAGGAGCGTCGAAATACTAAAAACACTAAAGTACGGCCAATGACATAACGACTAAGAACCACCTCGTCTTTCCAATCTTTTCGTATCTGATAGAAACTTGGACGTTTCAAATGCATGACCGACGAAAAATTGATTCTTTGGAGATGTGGTACTGGAGGCACCTAATCGGAGTCAGGTGGGCCTCGTTGGTAAAACTAACGTGTCCATTTTGAAAGTGCTTAGCATGAAACAGATACGTATTCTTTGGACACTTTAATTGTAAACATGACAAGGTGATTCAGGGATGGGTGGAGGGTAAGAGAACACGAAGAAGAAGAAAAACATTTATTTGCACACATTACACAGTACTATACAAACAAGTTCAACAGATACAATAAGATTATAACATGAAAATTTAAAGCACTGTGCAATGTCGCAAAATGGTCCCAACTCAGTATGAAAACCGAAATCTGCAGTAGACTCGGCACTGATTTTCAGTTAGGACCAGTTGCGACATCACGGACATACATGCTTAGAAACAAGAAGATATAAATAAAAGATTTATACACAAAAAAAATCAATAATAATAATAAAAACATAATATTATATTATGTTCCCATTACCACTAATAAAAAATAATAATAAAAAACAAAACAATAATAAGGAGTTATGTACTTTCATTCATACACAATCAGAAACTCCATTCTCAATCGATATCAACTTACGTCCTATCACTGAACGCGAGGTCTATCTTCAACCACAAGGAACATAAGACAAGGTCAAATTTGTCACAAAGACCTCAATGACTGAATATGCTCGCCGAGCTGCCAACAGGGATCGATGGAGGAGGGTCGCAACAACCGCGACCATAGTGGAGAGTGATTCTTCATGACCACGATAATTCTGGAGAGAATGGCGGACTAAAAAGAAGACAACCTTCCGCCCCCACACTTCTACCGCGCGGAATCCAGTCAGTTCACCGTAAGAATCTAATTTTGGTAACCGGAATAAAATAAATAGATACTTGGTGCAAAATGTCAGCCTTTTGTGAGTCACTCAGTTGACTCACAAAAGTCATGATATTTTCAATGTGTGTAAGTAGAGGACTGCCTGTTCATGCGATCGCCATTACACGCCATTAAACAAAACAGCTTGACTGTTATCGTGAACGTATAAAAGTCGAACATTGATTTATTGCCCCACACCACAAACACTTTGGGTCACTTGAACATTATTACATATATATATATATTTTTACGTCGTCTACGTCGTCTACGTCGTTTTTCTACGTCGGGTGGCAGACAAGCATAGGACCGCCCGCTTCACACGGTTAACGTAGCCGTATTAACGCTCACAACATAAAATATCGCTCGCGCGCCGCCACCCCCGCTGCCAACGCATCATCTCCTTCCTTTCTGGTGACCTCACTCACTCGCAGGAACACAACAACCCTCAAAGGAATTGTTATTTGGCTGCGGTATTCTGTGAGGTGGAGGTACTTTCCCCAGTCGGGTAGCTTACAATTACGCTCCCTACCTCTCTTTTCGCCAGAGCTTCATTTGTTAGTCAGCAGGGTGCAACGCGTGCAGGTGAAGATGGCTTTGGTTCAAAGATGTTGATGAACTACTTACACCCCACCTACACATACATATGTTTGGAATATTTCGCTGCGAGGCAATGACATCCTTTTTTCATAAAGGCCTACCTAAACCATTTTAAGGCGATGCGTATAAGGAGCTTATACAACAAAAAATATTAGATTTTTGGAGTAAGCCATGTATGAAATAAAGTGTGCAGATGGCGAGGCCGTGACCGTATGTTGTTAACAAACTCTCGTTATGATTAACGGTGTGCCCTAAATAATTCATGATATTATTGAAGTTGGAAAATACACAATACGAGTACGAATTTCGGTTATAATTGAAAACGGACCGAGTTTGGCTTATTCCTTGTGAATTATCACTAGGGCCGAGGTGGCAGAGGAACGAACGACGACGCGTTGTTCTGATAAAGTTTATTTTATGACTTAAGCAAGAACATTAATATTCATTACCGGGGCAAAATGAACTAACTTTATTATATAATAAAGATCAAAGAATGGAAGCGGTGCATGGTATTTTTGAGGATTAATTTGCTATTTTTAACGTGGTTTTACTCTAAATAGAACTATAGCTGTATTCTATACACGGTTTGTCTCCATTTAAGGGAACTAATTGATAAATATAATTGAAATAGTGGTGTTGGCGGTATATTAAAAACTATTGACCGGGGGACCCTACCGCCGAAGCTTAAGACGACCATCGGATTTTATAATTGCGAAAATAAAACTTCAACTTAGATATTATGCTACTTTTGTTTAGTTTAGCTGGTAGAAACGATGGAGCTCTACCGACTAAGCTGAAGGTATTTGGCAATAACTTAAACGTAAGACCTATTTTTCGGATCAAGATATTCGTTGGTAAGCGGCTTCAGCATCGGCGGTAGGGCCCCAGCCCCCTTACCACCAACTCTTATTGCGATTCAATAACTGAATAAAATGCTTATTGCTACCAATGAATAAGCGGACTCTATTCAATTTGAAATAGAGTCGCTTATTCAATTTGAAATAGAGTCGCTTATTTATTGGTATGAATAAGCATTCTATTCAGTTATTGAATCGCAATAAGAGTTTTTTTTTTTTATACTACGTCTGGTGGCAGACAAGCATACGGCCCGCCTGATGTGAAGCGGTTACCGTAGCCATATTAACGCTCGCAACATGAAATATCGCTCGCACGCTGCCACCCCCGCTGGCAACACAGCATCTCCTTCCTTTCTGGTGACCTCACTCACTCACAGGAACACAACAATCCTCAAGGGAATTGTTATTTGGCTGCGGTATTCTGTGAGGTGGAGGTACATTCCCCAGTCGGGTAGCTTACAATTACGCTCCCTACCTCTCTTATATAGTTGGTGGTAAGGGGGCTGTTCTGGCTTTGCAAGGGCAATATTGAATATTATTAAACTTAAATTATCTTTACTAGCAACTTCCCCGGCTTCGTACGTAGTAGTAGAACGTCATAGGTTTATATGCCGCATGGTCGTAAAGCTCCCAATTGGCATCATTTTTATTTCAGTTACTTTACATAAAACCATAAAAATTATATACGTATACTTTCCTCATGTATTTATCCGTCTATTGATGAAACTGTATGATATTCCATCCAGAGGCTTTATAATATATCGAGTTCGAACAGATAGACAAGCAGACATACGCGGCGGGGACATTGTTTTATAATATTTTATGGTAGTGATAGAGCAATGCTTTATTTACATCCACCTCTGACACATCGTAAGTGGTTCTTCAATATCTTTGAACAAAAACCAACCTCGCCTGCACGCGGTGTACCCTACTGACTGACAAACTAGGCTCTGGCGAAAAGAGTAGGTTTAAATGTATTTTTTTGTCCGATTTGGGAAGTACCTCCACCTCACCGATTACCACAGCCAAATAATAATTCCCTTGAGGTTTGTTGTTTCTGCGAGTGAGTGAGGTCGCCAAGGACTTGCTACGTCGACCAAGGTAGGATTTGCTGCGTTGGCAGTGGGCGAAGCAGCGCGCGAACGATAATTCATGTTGCGAACGCATATATGACAACGATAACCGCTTCGCATCAGGTGAGCTGTATGCTTGTTTGCCACCCGACGTAGTATAAAAAATGCCCTCGTTATTTATTTTTATTTTTTAAGAGGAATCGTACAAGTTCTTAGCATAACTTGCCACGGAAGCTCCCAAAAGGGACATTTGAGAGAAAAAGACGAGCTCGGTGGTCGAATGGTTAAGCAATGGCCACTTTGACTCCGAGGTCGCGGGTTCGATTCCCGCACAAGACAAACATTTGTGTGCATGAACATGTCTGTTTGTCTTGGTCTGGGTGTTTTCTATGTATTACAAATATGTATTTACCAAAAAAAAACATGTATTTAAGTACATTTATCAGTTGTCTAGTACCCATAACACAAGCTTTGCGCTTAATTTGGGACTAGATGGCGCTGTGTAAAATTGTCTAGAAATATTTATTTATTATACAATTCCATTATTTTCCAGATTTACAAGTATACACATTTAGACCATAAGACCAGCACAGCATAAGTAATAGATGTATAGCATCGAAAATAACCTACTAGTGGTACTACTAGTAGGTTATTTTCGATGCTATACAACTACTGTATGAACTGCAAGTAGGAAAACACTGCAACTTGGAATGGAAGTTGGACGTTATATACGGTCTCTTGTTTTCATAGACTTAAATGCGGAAACTTAATGTAGCCTAGAAACTTAGACAATACAGTGTTGGCTACTTGGGGACCTTGATCTGAGCTTTTAAGTCAACAAAGTTTGAAATAAATAAGTTCCTAATAGTATAATTTAATACTAGCTTTTACCTACCGCTTCGGCCCGCGTGAGTAACATAGTACTTGGATAAAGATAAAGGATATGGGCGCACCCTGGACACTCTATATAAATATCGCGTTGGTAACTACTACATAAACATTGCCGTCTGTGCAGAGCGTGAATGAGCATGTGTGCGTGCGGCCCCATACAAACTGTTCCAAATTCGTCTCAGAGGGGAGGCGAGGTCGATATGAGAGAACAGGGAGCGAGTGGGTGTCCAGGCCAGTCCAGTTCAGGCGGCAGGGAGCGCCCATACTGTACGTAGTACTATTACTTAATACTGTGGTAATACAGTACTTGGATAAAGTATCCAATTAAACGGTATATCTCATCAAGGCTCAAATTCGATGGTCACACAGTAATATTTCTTAATGGGTATAAGTTAGAAACAAAATTTATGAATTAAAGTATAAAATATCTATTAATCTATAAAAAAACAAAGCTTGTAATAGAAGCAAAATTATACATCAAATACTAACACGAAATGTCAAAAAAGGGGCCATTTTTGGCATTTTCATCGTGTAACACTTCTCGTTGCAGGAATATATTTGGTCACTGTTTCACCAAATTTCAGTTTATCTCATCATCATCATCAGGTCATTTTAGTCTCCACTACAGGAGCACGACCCTCTCTTGTTCGTCCCAGACAGACGGAGGGTTTGGCCTACACTCCCCACGCTGGTCAGACGGGTTGGGGAGGCCTGATGTTTTATAATGTATTTCCCTTAATCGCCTTGTACGACATCCACGGGAAGTTATATTCTATTCTAGTCTATCATTATATTCTAGTCTGCCGGAAACAACACGGCCAAGTTTAGTTTATCTATGTTACATAATTATACTAAAATCATCATAATTAAATACACTTTACATACAATAGACTAAAAAAAATGTTATTGCCATTATTTTAATTTATATGCTATGCTAGTTGGCAGATACGCTAGTACCACGTACAGTGGGGTCACAATACAGTGAGAGAACTTGTTGAGTTGTATGCTGTGGTGGGGTTGTCTTGGGCGCTAAAGATCATGGTAACTTACTGTAGCTATGAATGAATAAAAACATGTATATCGGATACAAGATTCTCACGTGAAGACCTCTAACGGACAATCAGTCAAGAGTTATAATACGAGTATGCATAAAAGTAATCGGTGTAACAAAAAGTTTCACCTTCAATTTCTATGTTAATTTAGGACAAACCAATTAACAAATGTCCTCTGAAATCAATATAATAATAGTATTCTTACCGCCATCCTTTTCTCGACAACTTTTACTTTCTACTTATCGACAATTTTCTTTTTTAACGCCTTCGCTGTCACACCCTGGCACAGCAAAGGCGTTAAAAAAGAATGATAAATATTACTACGTAGATATCATATAAATTGCATATGATATGACAGATAAGCGATATTTTTTAATTGAAAATCGAAAATAGGTAATTATAATTTCAGTATCATTGTCAACGCTTAATCTTCCAACTGCTGATATTGGCCTTCCCTCAATTGGATGGCATTTTGAGCATACTACGCTACCCAACTGCGGGTTGGCGGATGCTAGTGTTTTCAAGCTGCGCCAGTGGGTTCAAAAGTCTACTGACTGGCCTACTGCATACTAACTTACCTTAACGATCGACAACAGCCAAAATCGACGACTTAACGTGCCCTAGCACGGAGGAGGTCATGATAAATTAACCCATTTTATGGACAGGGTAAAGTCGACTTTGCTTTACTTGAGTGTTCGATTAGATTGAATTCTCAGCTACAATTTTGTTATGCATTCTAAGAATACAAACTCGTTTACCACATTCATCAACCAATGACGTTTCTCTTAGGACATAGCCGAACAGTGAACATTATTTATTATCGGAGCTTCGTGCTTCTGAGGATACGTTAAGCCGTCAATCGTTAAGCCAAGTTAGTGGCCTTTAGGCGTCTTGAAAACACTGGCATCCTCCAAACCGTAGTTGAGCAGCACGGTGGAGTATGCTCTAAACTCCTTCGATTGAGGGGAGATCAGTATACCAGCAGTAGAATTACCAAGGGTTGACGACGAAATAATTCTTTAGTCAGAGTAAAGAAATACACAGACATTTACTTAAATTTGTTCTGAAAATATTACTCCTATTTTTGGCAGTCGTGTAAAAAGAATGTCCTCATATATTCATTACTTAAACACTCCCTCCGTACTCGATACAAAGGTATCATTACCCGTTACTTTCATTATTAATGAAACTAAATGACATATCAAAACTAGCAAAGTAACAGCCGTCATGTTTGTTTACATAGTTTCAACTTTGCTACTAAGCAAAAGTGTTTAAAACTATTTAAACACTTTCGATATGTACACTCTAGAGGTAAGGTTAAGTGTTATTTATTTTTAATGAGTTAATAGTTAATGATAAAAAGTAACGTGTTAAGGAAACTGGTTATTAACATAACATGTTATTTATTCAGACACGTACAAACTAACTGTTAATTTCCTTGTGTTGTGTCCATTAACTTTCTATCCAAAAAGTTAATTATAACCATATTGACTCTATGATAGAAAAAACAAATAATGTAAAATTAACAGTACGTGTTTTATGTTTAATTTAATTAACATAATAATTTTGTTGTTATAACTTTTAACGCCCACCTTTACTACACTCATTTGACGAAAATTAAAAATATGTTCATACTGTACATCATATCATAGTTTAGGTACTTTTAATATTTAATTCGTAGTCATCGGTCCGCTTAGAGGTTGTAGGACAACCCTGGCTACTAATTTGAGCTTTTAAGTTACTATACCACTCGCTTTCCAAATTGATATATATGGGTATGACCGCGTGGTCTGTAATAGGTCGCCGTTTTCAGAATCAATTGTTTTCAAAATGAAAATTTGAGGGGCTATGTACTACATGCGTCAGCATATAGACCATTGCATGATACAGGCAAACCCCGCCATGCTTTCCACCAAGGTTTGACTAGTTTTCCGTATTCAATAAGATGTCATCGATCCGTTTAAAGGCAGTGGAGGCAACCCTATGACCACTACTTTTAAAGAATTTTATCTTATCTTAGTGGGTCCAGTGCTGCAGCACCGGTGACATACGTCGACCCTCATGGATCTTTTGTGCTCTCCTTAATCGTTTAGTCACTCTATATTGCTAAATGTCTATATTCGCAAAGTTGCCGCGGCTTCACGTTACGCGCAGCTACATTGGCGTATGGTGTTGACTTCTAAATAAGTTAATATAAATAGTTGGTAATTAAGTAATTAAGTCTCTTTCTCTCATGTATATGCCAGAATATACTTACATACATCATGTGACTGTAATTAAGTTTTATTTTGAATTAACGATCATTAACCCGCAATATATTAAGTAGCTAGCTGTTAGCCGCGACTTCGCCCGCTTCGAAACTTTTTTTAATAAAATGCATTGTGGCTTTTTAATGACCACAGCCGTGTGTTGTATTTGAATACGTTATATGCAAAAAAAAAATATCCCAAAATTCCCCCTCCTCGCACGCGATGTTCAATAGTCCTTACTTAGTGTAATAAATTATTTGATCCTTCATCGAGTGTCGCGTCGAGTCCGGTGATCGAATGGCTAACCATGTCCACTTTGACTCGGGGGTCGCAGGTTTGATCCCCGCACAAGACAAACATTTATATACATGAACATGTGTGTTTGTCTTTGTCTGGGCGTTTTCTATGTATTATATGTATGCATTTACCAAAAAAATATGTATCTAAGTATAATATCAGTGATCTAGTACCCATAGTACAAGCTTTGCTTTGTTTGGGACTAGATGGCAGTGTGTAATTCGTTCAAGAATATTTATATCTATGCAGTGGTGGGATTGAATTTTGGATGTAGAGCATAGATTCGAAACTACAACGACAAACTGTATCCCCCGATTTTGTTTTCATTAGATTTTTTGAATACGGGGGCACGTATGGTAGCAAATTTAAAGACGTGATCACGTCTAAACTATTTTTCACGTGTCATGCCGTGTCACTCTCCAGACGTTAAAGTATACCCTTAAAAATCATATCAATACATTGGTTCCTTTTGACGTAAAACAAGAACAATTACACAAACACCCTCTCACATTTATAATAATCTCTACTACTTATTATTATAAAATGTGAATGTGAGTTTGTTTGTTACGCTTTCACGCCGAAACTACTCAACTGATCATCACGAAACTTTGTATACATATTCTTAAAGGTATTACGAAGGACATAGGATACGTTTTATTTAAAAAAAAAGTTAATGCGGTCAATATTGCGGGTGGAAGCTAGTTTACTGGGACGGGGGCCCACTACACATTCCCACCACTGTGTCTCCTGTGTAGCCAGGATTAACAGCGGCGACCCCCAAAGAAGGCAATGAACAATGAAGTCCATTGCAGTCCCGGGGGTAAAACTACGGCTGCCTTGGAACTCACAACGAATTTAAACAGAAGAAATTAGTAGGAGTAGGAAGCTTTTAGAATTTGACTTCCCCTCTTAGCAATGTGAGAGACAGCAATATGGCAAATAAGGCATTAAAAGCCTAAAGAGATGGCTAGTCAAGTGAAACTCAACTGCCGTGCACCACAGATTTTAAGTATCTAACACTATTGGGGACCTAAAACATTGAGTTGTTACCTAACACATCGATTCCAATAATATGAATTGCAAAATCGTCTGAACGCTTGGTAATTCTCCCTTGTTGCTGCCAAATCTGAATAGTATACTACCCCGGATGCAACTTGCAATGAATTCAACATGTCATCCCGCCGCCAAAGATCACACTTCCATAGAACATGGTGTGCTGTTTGTTCGAATTCATAATTAGCAGTAGAACATTCGCATAAGGGCGACGGCACTAATTTAAACGAAAAGAGTTTAGCCTTAAATTGCCATGTCCTGTTAAAAATTGCGCAACGTGGTGGTCGACTTCTAACCACTTTTTCTTTAATCTATCTCTTACCGATTGAAAGAACAGATACAAGTGGCGTCCTTTGGTAGAAGTTTCCCACCTTTCCTGTCACTCAGACAGTAATGTTTCAAATACTTCATTAATAGGTTTGAACAGTCTAACTATTTTTTCACGATCACGCATTTTCAAGAAATCTGGGACCATATTTTTAGATGTATAGTACATTGAAGCCGTATAGTACATTAAGCCGTGTGGTTTCCGGCAGACTAGAATAGAATCACTCCGTTTCTTCCCGTGGATGTCGTACAAGGCGACTAAGGGAAATACATTATAAAACATCGATCAGGCCTCCCAACCCGTCTGGTCAGCGTGGGGAGTGTAGGCCAAATCCTACTTCTGTCTGGGACGGACGAGAGAGGGTCGTGCTCCTGTAGTGGAGACTATATTGACCTGATGATGATGACATTGAAGCGCGGCGTTGTACTTCTAAGTCTACTGGTAACACACCTGCTAGCACGGGTAGTGCCTCGGTGCTTACAGTTCTATACGACGATCATTGTGGATTTGTTTGGGAACCAAACAAATGTAATGGTTCTAATGGAAATTAGAAGTATATAAAACACTCAAGTATCAAAACCAATCGAACGGAGTCGGAATAAGTATATAAGATTTTATACAAACGTACCCTCCATATTTTTTTGTAAAAGGATATAGTTTATATTATAATGAAGTTTAATATCTATGTCTACTGGCTTAGAATAACATTATTCTCGGAAGGATGTGCACTCCGCAGGGAATAGCTCGTCTGAATGTCTGATATTGAAATTAACAACGGTATATGCTGTTATAATGTATATGGATATGTTTTCAAAGTTTTCAATAAGTAGCTTTAAAACGCCTACACGAGATTCATAATAGTGCGGATTACTAAAATCGAACGAATAATTATGTTCACAAAGATATGGTTGACGAGCTCGGTGGTCGAATGGTTAGCAATGGTAACTTTGACTTCGAGGTCGCGGGTTCGATTCCCGCACAAGACAAACATTTCTGTGCATGAACATGTCTATTTGTCTTGGTTTGGGTGTTTTCTATGTATTATAAGTATATACTTACAAAAAAAATGTATTTAAGTACATTTATCAGTTGTCTAGTACCCATAACACAAGCTTTGCGCTTAATTTGGGACTAGATGGCGCTGTGTAAATTGTAAAGAAGTATTTATTTATTTATTATTTATTTTCATGCCATGTCTCCAGATCAGGGTAGCTACCACCGTATCACCCGTATAACGAAAGGGGGCGCCCAGGCTACAAGGTGCGTAGTCTACTATCTATCTATCGTGTGTATCTACTCCTTTCTGTTCGGTTCGAGTATATGTATAGAAGAGGAGCTCGATTGCGTCGTCGCACGTATCAGTCTAATCGAACACGCAGGTTAAGCAAGGTCGCCTGTAGTCTGTCTGTACCGTCCAGCACGTAGTTTACGTGTAAGTACAGACACTAGAAGTAGTGTGGAGTTTCCGTACTTGCTGAATCAAACACGATGTGACAGAAAACGTATATTGTTCCGTTCTTAGTTGTTATGTTGTATCAACTGCGCATATAATATTGTGTTTACTTATTTTATACCTAACTAGCTGTCCCGGCGAACTTCGTACCGCCTAACAATCAATGAATGTCGTGGTACATATTAGCTGAACTAAATTTATGATTTTATGGAATTAAAACAATGAATAGTAGAAAATAATAGAGAAGCTCGATGGCGTCATTGCGCGTGTCAGTCTAATTGAACACGCAAGTTAAGCAACGTCGACCGTAGCCTGTACACGGATGGGTTTATATTACCTCGAGCTCCTCCGTGATTCGAAAGACACGTTAAGCCGTCGGTCCCGGTTGTTATCATTAGCTCATCTTGAGCTCCTCCGTGCTTCGGAAGGCACGTTAAGCCGTCGGTCCCGGCTGTTATCATTAGCTCATCTTGAGCTCCTCCGTGCTTCGGAAGGCACGTTAAGCCATCGGTCCCGGTTGTTATCATTAGCTCATTTTGAGCTCCTCCGTGCTTCGGAAGGCACGTTAAGCCGTCGGTCCCGGTTGTTATCATTAGCTCATCTTGAGCTCCTCCGTGCTTCGGAAGGCACGTTAAGCCGTCGGTCCCGGTTGTTATCATTAGCTCATCTTGAGCTCCTCCGTGCTTCGGAAGGCACGTTAAGCCGTCGGTCCCGGTTGTTATCATTAGCTCATCTTGAGCTCCTCCGTGCTTCGGAAGGCACGTTAAGCCGGCGGTCCCGGTTGTTATCATTAGCTCATCTTGAGCTCCTCCGTGCTTCGGAAGGCACGTTAAGCCGTCGGTCCCGGTTGTTATCATTAGCTCATCTTGAGCTCCTCCGTGCTTCGGAAGGCACGTTAAGCCGTCGGTCCCGGTTGTTATCATTAGCTCATCTTGAGCTCCTCCGTGCTTCGGAAGGCACGTTAAGCTGTCGGTCCCGGTTGTTATCATTTAATGACAGTCGTTAAGTTAAGTCAGTGGCCTTTAGGCGGTTCGAAAACACTGGCCTCCGCCAACCCGCAGTTGAGCAGCGTGTTGGAGTACGCTCTAAACCCCTTCGGTTGAGGGAAGACCCGTATCCATAAAAACTGAAGATTTCATAAAAATAAAGATTTCCTTATTGTTAATTTTTTTTTAAAAAAACGTTTTGTTTTATTTTTTTAGGGTTCCGAACCTCAAAAGGAAAAACGGAACCCTTATAAGATCACTTTGTTGTCCGTCTGTCTGTCTGTCTGTCTGTCTGTCTGTCTGTCTGTCTGTCTGTCTGTCTGTCTGTCTGTCTGTCTGTCTGTCTGTCTGTCTGTCTGTCAAGAATTTCTATGTCGAGAATGCGTGGAGGTATCAAGCTGAAATTTGGACTGTATACTCAGGTCTACGGTCCCATGAAGTTAAAAAAAAATCAAACTGCTAAGTTTACGTAGAAAAAAGTTACGGCCGTTTATTCAGCAAAAAACGCATATTTCGACACACTCAAGGGAATCAAAACCTATAGGGTACTTCCCGTTGACCTAGAACTATGAAATTTGGCAAGTAACATCGTTATAGACTACAAGTACAGGAATAAATCCCAAAACTATACATTTGTAAATAGATCTTAAAAAATAGGGGGTCTATATTTTTTATAGGGTGTCGAAATTTCAAATTGAAACTACTAGTTCAAATGGGGTATCATATGAAAGGGCTTGATGTACACATTGCAAAATATATTTTATTTGTTTTTTTCGACGCATTATTTCTTATTTATAATGAAAAATATCAAATTTAATAATGATACTACGTACCTACGGAACCCTCGGTGGGCGAGTCCGACTCGCACTTGTCCGGTTTTTTTTAGTTTTGAAATAGGTTTTATCATTTTGGTGATTTGTAATTGTCATTTCTTTTGATGTTTACTCTGATTTGATTCTTGCGCTCGAACCCCATGGGAAAAGCGTTTTCACCCCTATCGATTTGACATTTTTAAATTTTCATAACAAATCACAGACAACTTTCGCGACATAAAAGTGACACCAATCGATTTGACGTTTTGATATTTGACAACCAATAAATATCGTAATCCCTTTTTCAACTGACACTTTCATTTGTGTGGGAAAATGTTTTTTCTTTTATTTTATTTTTTCGAGAATTTTCCAATGTTTTTAAGAGTTATTCTGCTATTCGGGACGGAAACAAATCCAACAAATCAAAAACTATGGCAATCGGTCCAGCCGTTCTCGAGTTATAAGTGTTGTAACAAACACGACTTTCTTTTATATATATAGATTAGTCGCTGGAGTAAGCGCGAATTAAAATGCTACCTAATCACTGATTTATACAATGTTACGGTTGAGACCGTACACTGTCTATTGATGGGTTTATTTATCTCTAGCTCCTCTGTGCTTCAGAGGGCACGTTATGTTGTCTGTCATAGCTGTTGTCATTAGATGACAGTCGTTAATCCAAATCAGTGGACTTTGGGCGGCCTCCACCAACCCGCAGTTGAGTACCGTCATGGAGTGGAGAGCTACATCAGTGGAATGAATATGGGTGGATGCAGAGAGATATGGAATGTTTGGGTAGAAGGGCTCCCCAACAAATTTTCATACAGGTTCCTACCGTAAACTAGGCCACTGATCCAGATTAATATTAATAAGCATAACAAGCTGCCTGTGCGCTGCTTGGGTCGAGCTGTGGTGTGTGTCTACAACCCGGACACCGAATCACAGGAGAGTCAGTTATGGTCTCAGGCTCAGGTGTGTAACCATCGAACAGAGTGTAAACCCAAAACGACCCCGCAGCACGCTCACCTACCTTGTCTTCATTGGCCCTCAAGAGTAATTCCGTAAAGCTATATGCTCCACCTGCGCCAACCCGCATCAGCCTGTACCTGCACACAGGTTTGTTATTTCATTACTCTGTCATTTATAAACCGATTTGAAAAAAAACTTTATTTATTTTAAAGACTTCCAGATTGGTCCCATATTTTTTTCAACATCATCATCAACATGTATCTACATACATAAATGTAGAGTAATGTTAGGAGTCGTTTTTGTTTTTTGCTAAAATTATATTTTGTAGCAAATATAGGTATTAATTATTATCATTCTTCTTTATGGCGATCGTGATGTTTTCGCCAATGATTATTGATGATATTAAGTGGGAAATGGAAATTACGTTTAGAAATGTGGTTGTCATTAGTGAATCATGAGATCGCCAACAAGCTTGCGATTAGCACCCGTAAAGGTAGTTCATGTTAATTTCCTTGTGTTTCCACGAATAGGTTAAGGATAATTTTACCCTGAAATAATATTTGCTATTTTAAAGGTCCGCACTCTGAAAATTCACCGTAAAATATCCGGTTTACAGCCTTCCGAAATTAGAGTGTTTCTCTTCTCGATAACGTTAATATCCATGTTGGTGTATTCAGATTGGAAAGCGGCGTGCGGGGTAAATGTACAAGGATCCAGGACCACCAAACAGAGTTCGTTAACCTTGGTGTTTAACTGAATAGAAAAAGAAGCATTTTAGATGTGAAACATGTAATGCGGCTGGTCAAACCGATTGTTGACGTCATAACTTGTCGCCGCCAACGTCGTCACGCGCTCCTAACTCTGCGACTTTCTCACCACTCGGCTTTTGTTAAACCCACCACATATTCCCATGGCTGTCTCCTATGTAGCGAGTATTAACAGCGGCGACCACCAAAAACGCAATTTACCGTGATACCGCGTGACAGCTGTGGAAGTCATTATGACTTCCACAGCTGTCACGGAGGTAAAACTGCGACTGTCTTGGAACTCACAACGAATTAAAATCAGAATCTAAATGCTTCCTTCTGGAAGCTTTTAGATTTTGACTTCCCCTTTTGGGAATGAGAGAGACCATTGTAAAAAAGATCATTATCAAATCATAAAATAAAATCAGATATTCCATACAAAATGTTCACAACCAGGCTCGACGATAACAATTGACTTTTAACATTGTAAAATTCGTATTTTTGTATTGTGAAAACTTTTAATGCTAGCTACTGTATTTAGTTTTTGAGTAGGTACTATTTATTTCCTAAGAAAATAAAATGAAAAGAAATAAACTTGCTAGCATAATCAGCTAATCAATTGTTTTACACCTTGCACAGATTGTCGGCTACTAACTCTAAGAAGACGAAAATTAATTGACAGAAGTCTTCATTTTATGTTTAAATTTCAGTGAGACTACTATTTTTTTTTATTTCTTCTTTTGGGAGTCTATCTACACGAATGCAAAAAGCAACGTTCAATATTTTGTTAGCACTGTTCGAGTCCATTTTTTTTTACAATTTACACAACGCCATCTGGTCCCAAATTAAGCGCAAAGCTTGTACTATAGGTACTAGATAACTGATATAATACTTAAATATATTTTTATTGTAAATACATACATATAATACATAGAAAACACCCAGACCAAGACAAACAGACATATTCATGCACTCAAATATTTGTCTTGTTCGGGAATCGAACCCGCGACCTCGGAGTCAAAGTGGCCATTGCTAACCATTCGACCAACGAGCTCGTCTCCATTCCATTCATCACAGGATCACATTTCTAGAATTTCCGTAGTGTTTCAAATTATAGGCATAAATAAATGTATAACGAAACATGTTAATAGATTTAGACAAAGCAACGACAACGCTATAATTGTAATTGTTACGCCTACCTTGCTATTTAATTGAGTGTCATTTAGAAGATAACCATCTTCCTAATGAATACTCTGAGTTATTACTTACTCTGTGGCCTTATTGTAGAGGCCCAACAACTGAAAGCAAGTTTAGACACGATGAAATTACACTATGAAACGAATTCGCCGAATTCGGCTGCGGTTGGGGATTTTCAAGAGGTCGGAAAAGCTGAAACAAAAAGTGATCACAATACGAGTAACAAAATGTGTGAAGGGTTTTTACATAGCCCGCAACGCATGAGTGACTCTGATGCAAGCGTCCATAAGCTACGATGACAGCTTACCATCGGGCAGGTCGTAATTATAGCCTTCTTAGTGATATAAGTCATAATTGGGTTGTTTCCAATGTTTAAAAATTGTACAAATAAATTAACAATATCGTAAAATACACAAAACTATAAAGATCTGCAAACTTTCATTTTAATATCTTCAGTCAGACTTTTTTTAGCGTCGATCAAAGTTTGGCGGGAAAGTCCATTTTAAAAGTATGAAATTATTAAAAAATAATATTTCCATTGGAGTAGCAATAAAAAATGCTATAACTTTTATTATGATAATAATTACATAAACGTAATATTTAACATACCGGTCCCCATCGAATATCAACGCTGAAGGCTTTACAAATTCGTTAAGTGAGTATATTAATAACTTTAAATCCACTACTAATTTTATTATTGCTGGTGATATTAACATTAATATCTTACCTAAATTGCAAGAGAGATCGCACGAATTACAAAATAGAATATCATATCTAAATATGCTTGCATCTCATGCTATCCTACCTGGTCATACCCTACCTACAAGAGAAAACAGCTGTCTTGATCACTTTATGATTAGAATAAATAGGAAAAAACATTCTGCTTTCATTGCTATTCTAAATACCACTGTCACAGACCATGCGACTACGTTATTAGCAATAAACAAAATAAAAACAAATAAACTTATTCTAAAAACTATTACCAAAACTAATTTTGCAAGTGCATTGTCATATTTACAAAATAAAAATGTTTCTGAACTAATTTTTCATGAAGATCCTAACTTATTAGCACATACTCTTATACACACTATTATGGAATCTCTAAAGCAAAATACCACCACGACTAAAATTCCAAAAAATCAACGCACGGTAAAGCCTTGGATGACCAAGGGTATTCTCAAGTGTATACAAAACCGAAATAAATTACAAATGGAATTGCGCAGAGATCCGGATAATAACATTAAAAAAATTACTTACGCAAGGTACAGAAATTTTTGTAACAATCTTATTAAAAGGACTAAAATAAATTATGAAAGAAACTTAATCAATAATGCAATAAAAAACAACAAGTTACTTTGGAAAAACATTAAATCATTAACTTACACTAATAAGACTAAAGGAACAAAACAAGAACTGATTGACTTGAAACCAACGCCTCTTGAATCGGCGAACTTTATTAACAATTATTTTGCAAACATTGGCAATCAACTTGCAGAAGACATTCAATCAACTATAAATAAAGACGAGACCTGTACGTACCTTCACAATCTTCCTAGCCAACCCCAATCATTCGTTCTGTTGAAAACCGATTACGAGGAGGTTGATTCTATTATTAGAAATTTAAAATCAGATAGTGCTTCGGGATGGGACAACGTTTCGACTCGTTACATTCAATATATAAAGGAAGAAATTGTCCCTGCTATCGTCCATCTAGTGAATCTTTGTTTTGAAAAGGGTATATTTCCATCAATCCTTAAAGAATCCATTATCACTCCAATTTACAAGGGTGGAAGTGCAGACGACATCACTAACTACAGGCCTGTCTCAGTAATTACAGTTTTGGCGAAAATAATAGAAAAATTACTAAATGTAAGACTACTAAATTACCTCGAAGCACACAATATACTTTCAAGCTCACAGTTTGGTTTCAGGAAGGGAATTTCCACCGAAGATGCTGTAACTTCCTTAACTGAAACAATAATTGAAAACGTAGACAAAGGTATAAAATGCTTAGCATGCTTTATTGATCTTAAAAAAGCATTTGATACAGTCTCTATTTCCATCTTGCTAGCTAAGTTAGAAAAAATTGGTATTAGAGGCCAACAACTAAAAATATTTAAGGATTATCTCTCGAACCGGATTCAAAAAGTAAAACTGGGTGAATATATAAGCGAGGGACAAGTCGTGACCTATGGTGTCCCGCAAGGAAGCGTATTGGGTCCTAGCTTGTTTCTCATTTATATAAACGATCTGTGCAACATGACGCTAAAGAATGCAAAAATTTTATCTTATGCGGATGATACTGCGATAGTGTTC
The DNA here is from genome assembly GCA_937001555.2 of Hypsopygia costalis. Lineage (NCBI taxonomy): Eukaryota > Metazoa > Arthropoda > Insecta > Lepidoptera > Pyralidae > Hypsopygia > Hypsopygia costalis. The sequence goes on along the minus strand of OW443338.2, from coordinate 18,960,648 downwards.
ACAGGTCCAAACTGGGAAATCGCTCGCAAATATGCTGAAAATGGCATGTCTCAAGTAGCTTTGTGGTTAAAAAACAATCTCCTAACCTTAAACGCATCAAAAACTAATTATATCTGTTTCAGCATATATAACTGTACTCAGCCCCCTGATAATTTTGGTATAAAAATCCACTCATGTGACCAAACTCTAAATTGTATCTGCCCCTCTATTACCAAACTAAACCATACTAAATATCTAGGTGTAATAGTGGACCAAAATCTCTCATGGTATCCCCAAATTGAACAATTATCGGGAAGAATGCGGAAATTTATATGGATGTTCAAGACTCTTAGAAATATATTTACACCAAATCTTCTTAATAAAATTTATGTGTCCCTTGTACAATCCATCATCACCTACTGTATACCGGTCTGGGGTGGTGCATATAAAACGAGATTTCTGGAGGCTGAAAGATCTCAACGAGCGCTTCTGAAAGTTATGTACTTCAAAGAAAGAACCTTCCCTACCACTTTTTTATACCAAACCTGCGATTTATTAACAATTAGAAAGTTATATATATTACGAATAATATTAAAAAAACACAAAAGTTTACCGTTTAGGCCTCAAACCGTTAGTAGAAGAAGACAAAATGTAGCTAGTACTCCCATTACTAGGACTGAATTTGCAAGAATTCAATATAATACACGCTCTGCTAAAATATATAATAAAATAAATAAAGAACTCAATATATATAATAAATCCTTTCATGAGTGCAAATCGTTAATAACAACTTGGCTTAAAGAACTAACCTATGATGAATTGGAGAGTTTTATCACTAATACTGCTTGTTAGTGATGAATTTCTTTGTGATTAATGCCATTTTGACACTCCAGAGGTATTACTACACCAACTAGTACACGCAACGCATCCACAGACGTGCACACAGGCGCGTAAACACACGAACATAGACACGAAGACACACACGAACATAGACACGAAGACACATACAAACACACTCACGCACAAGCGCGCGCGCACGCGCGCTCACACACACACACACACACACACACACACATACACACGCACCCACATCACAAAGTCACTCAAGCACACAAAAAAAAAAAAAAAAAAAAAATTGTTTGTAATTTTTATATTCTTTTTTAATTATTGTTCACAAGGTAGATTAATTTGAGTAGATATGGAAGAGCGGAGCCTACTGGTACAAGTATTTTATAACTTAATAGTGGGCTCCAACACCTGTTTATTAAGTGTAACATAATTTACCTGAATAAATTATTTTATTTTATTTTTTATTTTATAATATTTAACATAGCTGTCGTACAAATTTCTGATTTGATGCATATAAAATACAAAACTGTGACGTCATAATTCGGTAGTCTTTTGTATGGAGCGTTTTGGGGCAGTCTAAAAATTGTGATTTTCAAATTAATATATCTCGAGAGATTTTTGTGCTATCGAAGTAATTCTTTCACCTATGGTTATATTATGGAGACGTCCCTACATATCAAACAGAAAAAAATGTTAGTCAAATAGCCAATTATCGCGCGGGCAGTTTGGGGGCGATCTATGGATAATATATGTATTCATTTTATTTTACATTACTAGCTGACCTGGCAAACGTTGTTTTGCCATAAAAAATAGATAAGAACCTATTCTCAGACCTACTGAATATGTATACCAAAATTTCATAAAAATCTGTCAAGCCGTTTCGGAGGAGTACGGTAACTAACATTGTGACACGCTAATTTTATATATATTAGACTATTTATCATGGGTAATATTGAATTTTTTTTTTTCTAAATATCTTTTGTATTCTAGTGAAGATACAGTAATCGTCACGCGTTACAATTCTATTCAGCAGTATCAATGCGTTCGCCCTGAAACTGCCCGTATGATAACGATGTATAGATAGTACCGGAAAAACCCTAAAGCAAATTAAGCAATTGCTTAGGGTATCAAGTCTTGAAGGGATCCCTTATGCACCAGAAACAGCGCCCAAAAATTTTTAGCACATTAAAGGCAAGGCTGTTTGAAAATCCGCGCGGGTGTTTTTATATGAGCAAACGAGTATGTGGGTCACCTGGTGTTAAGCAATCACCTCCGCCTATGGAGATCAACAACACCAAGGGGTCGAGGGGGGACGAGAAATAAAAACTCTGTTCTTGAAGGGTTCCACGTCGTAGTTGTTCGGAAATACCGCTGAGGGAAGTTGATTGCACAGTTTCACCGTTCGTGGTATAAAATGTTTTAGGAAACGTACTGTAGTGGATCGCCAATTATCAAGATGATATGGATGGAATTTTAATTAATGGCGAGTTGTACGATAGAAAAATTCAGCGACAGATATCAAATTAAACAGCTCATCTGAGCACTCTCCGTGATATAGTTAAGTTGTAGTTTTAAATTGACCAGGCGTTTTATGTCAACTACGTCTCTTTAACCCCGTTCCCTGCTCACTCGCTCGCCCGTGCAACGTCAGCAGTATTCGGAAGTTCGAATGTTCCCGATTTGTGATTAGATTTTCACCACCATGCTGCCAATGCGGACCCAGTCTTCAAGTATGCTGCAGGAAAGAATCGTTTCTTTATATTGATCAATATTCTACCTGTATAGAGTAGTACATATGTTAAAAACTTTAGAATTTTAAACTATTTAACTATTTTCTGCAAATTTAATGCAAGTCGCATTTCAATAAATAAAAAGGGATTTGTCTCAGATGACCTACTCTGCGTATCTCTTACATTCTTTATACATACCTTAAGATGATGATCTCACTCGTTGTAATATATACACATTTTTTTTAAAACCGATGGTAGTTAATTGGTTTGGAAAGGAGGGGGGGGGGGATATAGACGTGGATTGTTTAGTAGGGTATCCAGTAATCGCCACTTAATGTAAATAAATAAAAATGAATATTTTTCATTTTTATTTATCTATAATTAAGTGTGATAATTCTCACAGGATATTGAGAATGTTGATTGAGAAGATTGAAATTATGTTTTTGATGGCATCTCATTGCTTTTTGTAGATAGTCCTCCTTTTTTTCCTATCCTGTATTAGTACTTAGCTGCCGACCGCCGTAGCGATCGGAAGCGCGCAGTGGTCCTCCGGGCGCGTGTGCGGAATTTAATTTTTCTATTCTTGTATTTTCGTCGATATTTTTAATTTTTATGTTTGTACACTATTCTTGTAAGATTTTTATTGTGATTGTTGAACTTTCGGAGTCAGTGGGGAGTTGCAGTGAGCTGTTGGGGTGTGCTTGAGGTCGACCACGTGTCCACGTGGTCTGATCTCGCCACCCTACGCCCGGTGCGTGAGTTTTTGAAACAATTGTGACATTTCGCGACGATATTACGTACGCTCATTGTGTTTGTGTTCGTTTCCATCAGGGGCGTGCTGAGGCTACGGTCGCACCTACCCACATATTTTTTATTATTTTGTTTTTATTATTCGTTTTGTATCTGTACCTCGATCTGTGTGACCTATATTTAAAACATCTATGTGTTAGACATCGCTGACTATTGTGAGTGGTGGTGACTTTGTTATTTTTATAAGTAGCCTATGTACACGATCATTGTGTTATATATGACAAATTTAGACCTGACCATACTTATGTATCTATTTGTGTCGTATTGACGAGGAGTTCCGCAGGGAGCAAACTCTTGTGCCTGCTTAGGTCGGGTTGGCGGGGGGTGCCTCAGGGAGGTATCCTCGGGCCATCTTTGGTCGGGTTGGTGCGGGGTGTCTTAGAGCAGTGTTCTTGAGCCTGCTTAGGGGATATTGGAGTAGGTATATTAAGGGAAGATGAGCTTCAGCGACGACGAAGCGTTGGAGCGTGAGCGTGAGCGGGGTGAACGTGCGCAACGGGAACGGCAGAGACTGGAGCGGGAGAAGGAACGACAGGCTATATTTGGGCGGACATCAAGGGTTACACGTTCTCCCACACGCCCGTCAGCCACGGCGGCGTCGCAGACCTCGCAGCAGGGTACAGGCGAGGGTAGCATGTTCACTGTAGGAGAGCGTAAGAGAGGGCTGCCGTCGCCGGACGCTGCGGAAAAGCAGCCGCATCGCCAGCGCCATGTGGAGGAGGCGTCTGTAACAGGTCGGTGTGAGGAAGAGACACAGCGAAGCTCCGATCCAGCTGGAGACCTTCAGCGCAGTGGACGGGAAGAATTGCAAAACTTAGCTAAATTGGCCGTAGAAGGGATCATGGACGTCGCAACGTCGCAAACTTCTAAACTAAACAAGGCGGAAATTGCGCGAATTGGTGTTTACGGCCAGCAGCTTACTGCCATTATTGCTACCCTTAACATAAGGATGGCGGAACAGGAGATTCGGATGCAGAAGGTGGAACTGGATTGCGCGTCTGCCAAGATCCGCGCGCTTGAAGTCGAATCTAGGGCGCTGACAGGCGGCAGGATGAGTGAAGCTGGATCTACGCAGCCGGCCACATACGCCACATGTCTGAAGTTAGGAAGGAACCAGGAGCGCCCTAAGCCCGTTGCCGGTCCAGTAATGGCAGTATATCCTGCAGAGGGAGCGGAGGAGACTTTGCTGAATGCTGAAGCCACGAAGGCCGCCTTGAAAAAGGCGGTGAATCCAGCCGCATGTGGAGTCCAGGTCAGCAAAGTAAGGAAGGTCGCCAATGCGGGAGTGATTATCCAAACGACTTCCCAGGACGCCGTGGACAGATTGAGGAAAGCGATCCCACCAACTCTACGTGTTGCGGTTCCCCAGCAGAGGAAGCCGCTGGTCGCGCTGAACAATGTGGAGGGCGACCCAAAATCGACCGAACTGTTCGAAGTCATCCACGAGCAGAACTTTAGTGACTCGGCGGAGTGGCCTCTCGCGCGGATTAAACTGGAGTCTAGGCTGGCGTTTAAGAAGTCGCGGCCTGGTGGAAGTAGGACGACTGTGGTCCTTGAATGTACGCCGGCATTGAGGGACGCTCTGGTTGGAAGAGGAAGGATCTTCGTGGGTTGGGACGTGATAACTGTCACGGACTTCGTGAGGGTAACCTGCTGTACGAAATGCCAGCAGTACGGACATCCCGAGAAGCTGTGCAGAGCTACAGAAAGGACCTGCGGACGCTGCGGTAAAACAGGGCACTCGAACTCTGATTGCACAGCAGAGACTATGGCGTGCGCCACGTGTGTGCGCTTTGGCAAGGTTGCGGATCACCGCACGGCCTCTCCGGGATGCCCTGCTCGACAGCACGCCGAATCGAGGTATATTGCGTCCATAAATTATGGATAGATCATCAACGGAACGAAGCGGTCGTCCCCTGCGCATTGGGCAGATCAACCTGGGAGGTGGAGAACTGGCAACCAGAGAGCTGCCAGCAGTGGCAGCACAACACCGGCTCGACTTGGTTCTGGTTCAGGAATTTTATCATGCCCAGGATAGTGGCATCGTCTCGGTGGGGGAAGGTGCTAAAGCAGGTGTCTATGTTGGGAGTAGGCGGATTCCAATCACCATTGCTCACAGTTTGTCTGACACCCATCGTCTTGTGCTGTGCGTAGGCCATAATTTATACGTGGTCTCCGCTTATTTCCAATATTCACATAGCATCGATGGTCATCTGCGAGGGCTGGAGCGGACTCTGTCTGCGCTACAGGGAAAGCCCATCATTATGGGAATTGACACCAACGCACATTCACCCCTCTGGTTCAGTGATAGGCGCCACTATATCGGCAGGGGGCCCGAAATTGACTACAAGCGACAACAAATGGAGGGGACCATCAACTCCTTGGGTCTTCGAGTTCACAATCAGCCGGGCCAACCATACACTTTCAACGGACCTAATGGGCACAGTAATATCGACGTCACTCTGACCGTACAGGTGCGAAACTGGACCGTCCATCAGGATTCCAGCAGCTCGGATCACCAGTTGATTTCTTTCTCGTTGGGAGATGGCGCAGAGGATAATGAGCCCGAGCGCCTACAGGCTGCTGGGGATCCGCCGAGGTACAGGGATCGCGGAGTCGACTGGTCCGGTTTCGAGGTGCTGATCAGGGATAGAATGGGGTACTTAGACGAAAGAAAACCGGCGGACCTCTTGGTCCGAGACTTCATTGACATAATCTCGCGAGCAGCTGCACAAAGTCTTGGAGCTAAAAGAGACCGTTTTTATAAGGGGTACGAATGGTGGTCGGAGGAACTCGAATGTCTGCGTAGGAAACACAATCGGCTTAGGCATGCGTGGCAAAGACGGAGGAGTAGGGGGGGCAATCTGGAAACAGCTGCTAGGGAAAACTTCCACAATGTTAGAGCTGCGTATAGGAGAGCCATGGAGAGGACGCAACTCGATCATTTCCGCAGGATTGCTGACTCAGGGAACATTGATCCATGGGGCCAGGCCTACCGATTGGCAAGTGGGATGGCCAGACCTCCCACCAACATAATAAACGGGTCTAGGTTTGTAGAGAGTTTCCCGGGGAGCCTAGAGGAGGCCATGAGCAGTCTGCTGTATGGTCTGTGTCCTGATGATGACCCATCTAGGGACACAGAACATCATGGGCAGGTGCGATTATTGGCCGCCTTTATGCCCTCGGGCCGGGTTGCCTCCTCTCCGACGCGTGGGGATCTGGAAGCGATAATTAAGGCACTGCCGAACACTGCTCCGGGAATCGACGGATTCAGCGCGAGGCTCATAAAGCATGTCTGGGCTGCAGCCCCTCACGAGTTTACCATGGTGTTAGCGGCTTGCATAGGTGAGGGCATTTTTCCTAGCTCCCTCAAAGATGGTAGATTGCTCGTCCTCCCTAAGGGGAACGACAGGCCGCTTAGTGACCCAAAGGCGTATCGTCCGATAACGCTCCTCCCAATCCTTGGTAAAGTTTTAGAACGCTTAATGCTAAAGTGCGCCCCGCAGATCTCTAGGGGGATCTCGGACAGCCAGCACGGGTTCTCTCTGGGTAAATCTACAGTTACAGCGCTGGAGGGCATATTGAGCATTGTATCTGTATCAGTGTGTAAGTATGTACAGCTAGTATTCTTGGACATCTCGGGGGCATTCGACAACGCTTGGTGGCCGATGATGCTGCTCAAGGCGAAAAGGGGAGGATGTCCACCTAACATCTATAAGATGCTGGTCGACTACTTCACTGGACGCCGAGTGGGCCTCTTTGTCGGCGACCGAGTGATGTGGAAATCCTCCACTATGGGGTGTCCGCAGGGTTCAGTGCTCGGACCGACGCTCTGGAATGTCCTGATGGACGATCTGTTGCGTCTGCCCTTACCGATGGGTGTAAGTATGGTAGCGTATGCTGACGACGTGACTCTCGTGATTGAGGCTAATTCTAGATTGGCCATTGAAAAAGTTGCTAGGGCATCATTAGAGGTCGACTGGGGTGCCCGAAACAGACTGGGCTTCTCTGCCACAAAGTCGCAAACCATGACAGTGAAGGGGAAGTTCCAGAGGCCCCCAGTAATTAAGTGCGGCCAGGCCTCGATCAGGAGCGTCACGACGGCAACTGTCCTCGGGGTGGAACTGGACTCGGCCCTGTCTTTTGGTAGCCATGCCACCAAGATAGGAGAGCGGGCGACCGCGTGCTTTGGAAAGATGTCTCGGGTATCTGCGTCATCATGGGGAATAAGGTATCCGGCCTTGAGGATACTCTACCAGGGAACTTACGTGGCTACTTTGACGTACGCCGCGTCTATTTGGTGCCATAGAGTATATATGTATGTTTGTCGCAGCGCTGTGCTCAGGAGTCAGCGACAGGCACTGATATTGCTGACGAAAGCCTACAGGTCCACCAGTACAGCAGCCCTGCCTGTGCTGGCAGGTGTATTTCCCGCAGATCTGGAGGTGGCCCGTGCTGGCCGCCTGGAGGGAGCGCGTAGATCCGCGCAAGGCAGGGAGTTGAGCAGACGAAAGCGCGGTATTTGGGAAGCTACGGTCGGGGAATGGCAACGCCGATGGGAGAGTGAGACGAAGGGAGAAGAACTCCGTCGATTCTTCCCGGACGTGCTGGTTCGGCTCAAGGCAACTTGGGTCGAGCCGGATTATCCTACTTCACAGATCCTCACGGGTCACGGCTGTTTCAGGGGTAGGCTTCACAGCATGGGGCTGGCTGAGGACAGTGGGTGTTCATGTGGGGCGTCAGTGGAAGATAGGGACCACGTGCTGTGGGCGTGTCCCAAATACGGGGACATTCGGGATAGGATGCTGGGTAGCGTTCAGCGCAGCGAGGCCGATATAGGACCGGTGTATTTCGCGAATCTTGTATCTTCGGCGGTGAACTTCGCGGCATTACGCGGGTTTGTCCACACATGGGAAGCGCGTAGAAGCGCGGAGGAGCGTGAGGAACGAGAAGGAAGACGGCTTGGGGCGCTCTTGGACGGCAGCGAAGGCGTAGGTGTGATCGTCGCCGCCCCAGAAGGGGGAGAGGGCACACAAGGGACTAGGATATAGATTAAATAATTTGTAGAGAGTCAAGAATTGCCCGCGGCACAAAAGAGCCTTAGAGCAACGGTGCTGCGCGCATCTCTCGCGATTCGGCTCATATGACCGCGAGGTCGGTGGAGCCATGGGAGGTGGAGGGTATCCTGTATTAGTTTACCTTGAGCTTCAGCTATAGTTTTTCTCAAAGCCTACTTCCTGTCTCTAGGGATTTTTCTCAGAAGCTTTGATGTTACAATTTTTGACAAGTTTGGACAGTAAATACTTCCTAGTCTATTGTATAATTAATAAAAACTATTAACTAGTATTTGTATATCTATCATCATCATTATCAGCCTGGGCCAACGCTTCGTTATCCTACGCGCGGGCTCCTAATGCCTTCCTCCGCCATCTTCCATCACTTACTCGGCAGATGTGACCGGCCCATTACCACTTCAGCTTGCAAACTCTAAAGGCTATGTCGACAACTTTGGTTCTTCGTCGAATTTTTTCGTTCCGGATTCCTCGGAGAAATCCCGAGCTTATCCCTCTCCATCGCTCGCTGTATATCTTTAGATATACTATATTATTTATATGTATGGTAAATATATCTATACAATATTACAAGCCCGCAAGGCCGCTTATGGCGAGTTGTTGGGGAGTAACAACACCACGGGTATCGAATCTCCAGAGGGCCTTCGTCCCCGGCATGTCTTCGTTGGTCGGAGTGGAAACACAAGAGGGAGCCTTCTTGTGTTTCCACTCCGACCAACGAAGACATGCCGGGGACGAAAGTCCTCTGGAGACTCTCAGCTCTGGCTTGCCTTCATTGGCCGTCCAGAGAGGAGTCGTTAGAGCTATATACTCCAGGGGTGGAAGTCGGACGCGGTTATGATTATTAGTGTTTTTTTTCCTGGCAATTTAGTCTATTTAATACTTTGCGGGATTTTGGTACAACTTCATAATACATGTCCCATTCTTGCTTTTTCATTCCGTTGACCATTTTACTAGTTACCTTTGAAAATAATCCGTTGACCGTTTTACCCTAGTCAAGTTACTTTTGAACATACATAATTATATGCCGGTACTATCTTCACCTGTTATTCCATTATATTATATTGTACATAATACAGGTACACCGATTCATTTATCGCAAATGTAACTTTGTAATTCCATATATTTATATGGGATTACAAAGTTATTTATGCAGTTAGTGTATCTAGAAAACTGGACGGAAATTGCAAATTATTTTAATTTTTCCTTGATTTATACAGTAAACACGAATTGTATTCTAAATTTGAAGCTTCTATGTCTGCTAGAAGTGCCTTAGAATTTTGATGATCGGTGAATCAGTGAGTGAGTGACAAAATTAAGGAACTTTGCCTAGTTATAATTCTAAAACAACTGGTTCAAATTAAACGAAATTTTAAATATACCGTGATTATACAATACCTATACCAAAGTTATAGGGGGTCGAAAAAGGCCTGTAGTGCTTCGAGAAAAGGATGGTACGGCCGTGCCGCTTTTTGATCGACTTGGTGGGGGCACTGCCGTGCCCCCATATATGTCCAGCCCCCTAACCACCATCTCTTATTGCGACTCAATAACTGAATAGATTGCTTATTCATACCAATGAATAAGCGACTCTATTTCAAATGGAATAGAGTCGCTTATTCATTGGTATGAATAAGCAATCTACTCAATTATTGAATCGCAATAAGAGATGGTGGTAAGGGGGCTGGAGAAACTGAGCAGGGTATATTTGTGCGGTAAGTGGCTAATCACCACCTTTAGTGCCAATGCTAACCTTAATGTTAATAAATGAAAATGCACCACATTACATTTTCATTTTTATTTATTTACATTAAGTGTGGTCTTAGGTTAACGACTGTCATCTAACTACGTACAACATGTATTATTTTATTCCAACAATAAAAATGTCTCTAGTTTCATCCACATTCATATGTACATTTTATGAATACTCACAATGTGTTTTTAACCCAAAAAATAAATAATACTTATATACTAACAAGGCATGTGCCTTCTTCTTGATTCTTCTGATCTAAAAATAAGCTAAAGTTACGATTAAATTGAACAAGGCGAGGTGTGACCCTCCGTAACAACTTTCTGTGTCGTTTCTGTTTCTAGATCTGCAATTCTTCATGCGGCCTATCTAAACGAGCATCGTAACGACACTCCCTAATCTCACAGTGTTATAGCTGAGACGTACGCATGAAGCAAAGTAAACTTTAATGCGAAAGCTTTAAGGGCCAATTTTAATTTTATAAAGGCGTAAAAGATGAGATGAGAAATGTCTTAACCCTTTGAATAATAACTACATTTAAATGTTTAAACCATTTTTTATTCTTATATGTTGGACGACGTTTAAATTTTTTGCCATAATTGAATCGAGATACCGCGCCCTAAAACCCAGTTGCTGTCATACTAAAATCTCATAATGTTATTTATGGAGTCCTGAATACGATACCTTGCTTGCAATCAGTCATCAAAGGTTTGAATTTACACAACTAAATATAATACTTCATCGTATTATTTATTTGTTTATTTACCTAATTTCATGCCAGTTCACAGAGTACTTAACTGAATCCACCACACTTACAAGTCATACAAAAATACAACTTTAGACTTAACCAATATTAATAATGAATTAAAATTCAATTTAAAAATAATAATGTCACCTGAATTATTAGAAATTACTTACATTAGTATAAGACAATAAGATGTAATCAAAAATATTCAGACAATTATAATTATGTTTTGTGGTAAGTATGATTTCTAAACTTCCTGATTGATTACCAAGGGATCAAATGAGACACAGGAAACCAGAGTCATAAACGGACAAACATAAACAGGAAATAAAACAAGAAATCTAAATCAACGGACTCCTAAGTAATCCGACATCACCACGAACGTATCCCATGGTTCAAATATGCAACGAAACTGGAGTTAAGGTTGTCACACATTAATAAACAAAGACATCATTGCTTACAACACATTATACGTAACGCCCTCTGTCTACAAAAGCTTTGTGCGAAACGGTGTGAATTATGTTCACTTAGTTACTGTTCTGCACTTAATTTCACATAATCCATCTGAGTGTCGTGTATCCCACATAACTGCGTGGAATTTTGTTATGCGCCGTCTTTGGTCGGATTTGTGGGTATGATGCGACCTCCGCGCGAGAGTCGCGCGGGCTAAGGGCGGGCGGCGGGCGTCGGGCGGGCGACCGACGCCACCGAAGGCATCAGAGAGCTCGTGATCCCGCATCAAGTTACGAATAATTGAGTGGTACCCTCGCTCAACCAGCACTGCTCTAAGTAACACTTAATTAGACCACGTGAGAAGAGCTTAATGCTCCACGAGAGCTTTGTTGTATTAAACATAAACAACGATGGGCAATTAGAGTGGTGAGCACAGATTCTATTTCAGAATGTATTATGAGTACAGATTTACGTTATAACGACGAAATATATTTGGGGTGTGTAAGTGGCTAACAAGGCTCTGTTGACAGAGAGGTAGGACTTCCACAGTTGGGCTCTACCTCTCTTTCAGTACCCACCACTTCACAAAAGACTGAAGCCAAATAACAATAGGTACCCTTGAAGATTGCTGTGTTCCTGCGAGTGAGTGCTGGCACCAGATGTGAAAACAGTATTGATTGTATTTCAAACGTCTATACACTGCTGTATGGAGTGAATGGTAATGGTTACTGTAGCATATAGCTGCTTGTAACACAAATATAGTCCGTACGCAAGGACCTCCAATGCTAGCGCAGTATCTCCTTAAATCTGGTAAACGCTCTTACGCGCAGAAACACAACTTTTCTAACTTTTCTAATGTTAGACAGAACTGTCAGTCAATATTCATCTATATATATAAAAGAAAGTCGTGTTTGTTACAACACTTATAACTCGAGAACGGCTGGACCAATTGCCATGGTTTTTGATTTGTTGGATTTGTTTCCGTCGCGAATAGCAGAATAACTCTTAAAAACATTGGAAAATTCTCGAAAAAATAAAATAAAAGAAAAAACATTTTCCCATACAAAATGTTCGTGGTTGTCGTAGCTGTCAAATGTGACGTTGTCGTACGTGCGTACGCCAAATGTATGCGTGCGTTCAGAAATGTATATTAAGCTCATTATAGAACAAATGTCATAGATTAAAAACAAATGTTAACTCTATTGGTCTCATTTTTACGTCTTGAAAGTTGGCTGTGATTTGTTTTGAGAACAGTTTTGTGGATTTAAATATTTATTGCAAAGAGAATGTAACCACTACGTTTTAAGAGACGGATGTGCCATACAAATAGCGTAATTCTAATATGTATGAAATGGAAGCGAAAACAATCAGAATTTGTACCAAATTCGCTTCCGATTCATAGAGTCGTTTTTTTACTTTGAGTTCCGCCAGGCTGATTTATTGGTTCTAAAATATTTATGCGTGCGTTCAGAAATTTAAATCAAGCTCCATAAATCTATATAATATATAAAATAATGTCGTGTCTTGGTCGGGAAAGTATTAAAAACATTGAAAAATTGACGAAAGAATTAAATAAAAGAAAAAACGTTTTCCCATACAAATAGTGCCAGTTAAAAAGGATTGGAATATTTATTGATTGTTATGTAAATGTCAAATCGATTGGTCTCACTTTTACGTCGCGAATGTTGTCTGTGATTTGTTTTGTGGATTGAAATATTTATTGTTGTCAATTGGTACTTTTTTTGTGACTTTGTAAAGTACTGAACTTATTATTTACCCACTGCTGGGATACGGGTCTTCCCTCAACCGAAGATGTTTAGAGCATACTCCAACACGCTGCTCAACTACGGGTTGGGCCACTAACTTGGCTTAAGGACTGCCATCTAATGATAAACACCAGGACAGACGGCTTAACGTGCCTTCCGAAGCACGGACGAGCTCGAGATAACATAAACTCATCCATGAACAGGCTACGGTTGACGTTGCTTAAATTGCGTGTACAATTAGACTGACACGTGCCTCACGCCATCGTGCTTCTCTATTATTTTCTATTATTCATTGTATTAATTTTAAGAAATCATAAATTTTGTTCATACATATATGTACATCACGACATTCATTGACTGTTAGGCGGTACGAAGTTCGCCGGGACAGCTAGTTGTTAATAAAACAGGATAACGTCTGTCAGGTCAGCAAGTAAGTATATTTATAAGATTGTTTAATAGCGACTTAGTATTTATCGCGCCAAGCAATTTATTCAATCTATTGTAGAGCAGTTAAGTGAATTCTGATCCAGTAATATGACCCGAAGTCCTACAGCGTCGTCTGCCGGCGCTGGGGATTCAGGATTAAGGTACATTCCCTTGTCTATACATACTAGTAGGGTGTAACAGAAAGGTTTCAAGCCAAAAGGGGATAATTCTACTCATCGTTACGAACAATTATTTACCAACTACGATATAGAGAAAAATAATCAATGTCTTCATGAGGTAACACATGGAGTTTAACTGGCTTATCATCATCTTTGGAGCTAATGTTAACTTTAACTTTACCTGATGCACCCTGTATTATTATTTAGTAACTATTCGCGTGCTGTTTACAATACAGTAGATTTCGCACAGATTAATGATTTAAAACCATAAGATATGCGCATTAATTTGTCGCAGCCAATTCGTAAAATCCGCCACATTATATAACGGCTAGCTGTCCGCTTTTTTATCATAATTATAATAATCCGAGCGAATTGTTACCTGATGGCGCATCGCAAAGTTTATGGAACCTAACATCGCGAGATTCCTATTTCTAATCACAATACAAACCCAACCTAAGCTCACCTAACCGAAAGAGTGTGTATAGTAATTATGTGATGTCTAGTAAAAGGTCAATAGACAGGTATAGCATTCTTAGTCAGAAAATATTTATTCGACTCGTGCGATGTTCCGAGCTGCCATAAAATTGAATTCAACATGTAAAATGGCTTTTTTCAGCCATTTTACAGGTTGATTCTGAAGCTATTGACTTTAAAGTTAATTCAACTGTTTACCCTCATCATTATCAGCCTGTGTCTACCCACTGCTGGATATAGGCATTTCCCAATGCTTCCCACCATATGCGATCTTCCGCTTTCAGCATCCAACCGCTACCAGCCACTTTTTTGAGCTCGTCGGTCCATCTAGAAATTTTACTCTCATTTTATCCTTACTACCTTACTCGATTGGGCTATTATTCATCAAGTATCACGTTCTATCCTATTTTTATATGAAGCAGATAGTCTTAAATAATATTATTTTTCAAAATGTCTAAATGTCAAGTTTCACGTGCATTTGACTCTAAAACAACATTATACAACAGCATATTAAAAAATATTAAGTAAAAACCAACTAGGAGACTACCCGAGACACTTTCAGAAATACGAAATAAGGAGACAGTTATGCAATTTGACATTTTTATGAGATATTACGAGAACAATAGGGGCATATATCCTAGTATATTAGAAAGTTTAGCAATTGTACGTGAACCCCTTATGTTTCGCCGGAGCTATTTCAACACAAAGTTTCGACTTTTACGATAATGTCAGCCATTGCCATTCAAACGCGCTAAAACTTTATCAATGTGTGTGAAAGGATAAGCGTTCGACTCGTATTTTATACATGTTATATCCGTACCTATCAAGTACCTATGCCTTAAATCTTTTCAATATTTTATTTTGCTCGCGACTTCGTTCGCGTCGCTCGTTCCCTTATTACTTCAATCTACGACCTCATACCGTAAGATTGTGTGTTCGACCTATGATGTCAACTGGCCTTCGATATGGTACTGGGATATCGGAAATAAAATCCTTCAATCTTTTCCACAGAACGGTTTATTGGAACGATTCAGAGAACCCTAATTTACAATAATAATTCGACGCTTATACATTACTAATAAAAACAAAATATAGCGTGATGATACTTTGTGCAATAACGTACAGCGCCATCTATTGGTGAACGCTTGAATTACATACAAACATTGATATTACGTTATACATAAACCGCCCACTAAGGACAAGTTGAACCTTGTCCTTACAAATACATTCAACATATAATAAACAAACAATTATGCACTAATTCACTGTGCATTCATAACATTAAAAGAGTTAATGTAAAAAAGAGAAACCAAAATACATTTAATCAAGAATCGAGTCTAACGCACTAAATGCTAAACTCTTTACATAAATAATAATGTACCTATATAAACAAACGCAAGTGAAAACTTAAAGTTATACATATAATTTTTACTCCGTTATTGGAAGTATACAAATTTTGGAGGTTGGTCTTTTAATAACAGAATTTTTTGTTTTTACCGTGACCACCCTCGTAATGCCGTCCTTTCCAGGATGTTCCTCAACTACTAAACCATAAAGCCAACGACATGGAGGAAGGCCGTCCTCTTTTATAAGCACTACGTTACCAACTTTGGGTTGTGGCATTTGTTTTATCCAACGATATCTCCGGAAAAATTGGGTTAGATACTCCTGAGACCATTTAGTCCAAAATTCCTGTAGCATACGCTGGGTGTACTGCCATCGCCTAAGTGAACTTACATTTGAGGATTCGTAACTTTGATCAGGTGCCGTTACCATGGCCTCTCCAATGAGGAAATGTCCTGGAGTGAGCACGACATCATTGTCTGATTTAGTTTCCAGTCGAGATAAAGGCCTGGAGTTCAGACATGCCTCTATTTGAGCAAGAACCGTTACCATCTCTTCATAGGTTAAAGTTGAGATTCCTATAATTCGTTTGAGATGAAATTTGACAGATTTTATTCCGGCTTCCCACAGTCCTCCAAAATTTGGTGCGTGGGGCGGAATAAAATGCCAAGTCGTTCCGTTATTCGCCAAAGTTTCTGCTATCTCTGGTAATATGCCGTGCCTTTCAGTGATAAAAAGCTTCTGTAATTCACTGGCAGCTCCGACAAAATTGGTGCCATTGTCGCTCCACATTTCTTTACAATGTCCTCGTCGAGCAACAAAGCGTTTGAAAGCTTGAAGAAATCCTTCTGCCGTAAGATCTGTGACAGCTTCTATATGGACTGCTCGTGTTGCCATACAGACAAATAGGCAGACATATCCTTTGAAGGATTTATGCCCTCGACCTTTTGAAGTGCGCATTTGAATCGGACCCGCAAAATCCACTCCACTAGAAGAGAAAGGACGTGCCGGAGTCACCCGAACAGCCGGCAACTGCCCCATCAAAGGATTGTTGGTAAGTCCTGTATTTTTTACACACACTACACATCTTCGTATATGTGCTTTCACTAATTGCTTCGCTCCCAATATCCAAAACTTGCTGTATATATAATTTAATGTTATTTGTGTTCCCCCATGCAAGGTTTGCTTATGAGCATCAGCAATAATCAAATTAGTTAGATGACATTTTTTAGGGATCAGTATTGGATGCTTCCTCTTTTCATCTAACAAGGATTGCTCCAACCTACCGCCCACTCTTAATATATTCTTTTCATCAATATATGGACTTAATGAAATTAATGGATTTTTTCTTTTCAGGTTCTTTTTATTGTTTAATAAGAATATTTCTTCTTCAAAATGAAATGCTTGATATCTTCTTATGCATGTTTCTATAGACCCTTGTAATTCTTCTGTGCTTAAATAATTTGTCTTTCTTTTTCCAGATGCTGATTTCTTCGGATTCAAGAAACGCCTGCAGTACGCGACTACTCGGATCAGCTTCGTCAGAGTCGAGAACCGTTCGAAAAAATCAACTTCCGACATCATAACTGCACTGTGAACTTTAGCTGCTTCCAAGTCCGTGGTTAGCGTTTTAGGTTTTTCATATTTTATGTTAAAATCTTTCAAAAAGTCTGGTCCACTAAACCACAATACGTTATCTTTCAGTTCCATCGGAGTTAAACCTCGAGACGCGCAATCAGCAGGATTTTCCTTTGAGGAGACGTGTGCCCATTGCTGTGGATTTAGTGAGGTAAGAATCTCCGACACTCTATTAGCTACGAACACTTTCCATTTGTTGGGCAGACTATTCAACCATGCGAGGACGATAGTAGAATCAGTCCATGCGTGAAGATAAGATGTGTCAATCTCCAAGATATTTGCTACTTCCATCATGAGCCTTGTAAGTAGGACTGCACCACACAATTCCAATCGAGGAATGGAAACTTGTTTGATTGGAGCTACTTTAGATTTTGCAGCGACTAAATAGATGCGAATATTACCTTCCGAATCGAGCACACGGATGTAAACAACCGCAGCGTATGCCATTTTAGAGGCATCGCAAAAGCCATGTAACTCTCTTCGGATATCATCTGGTTTAGTACCGATCCATCTAGGTATTTTAATATGTTCCAAACTGACAAAGTTAGAGCGATAAGTACACCATTCATCGATGATTTCCCTAGGTGCTTCTTGATCCCACTGTATGCCTGCGATCCACAGCTTTTGTATCATAGCTTTTGCTACTATAATGCATGGAGTAATCCAACCTAATGGGTCGAACAGACGCGCAATATCCGATAAAATTTTCCTTTTAGTTACAGGTGAATCCAGTTCCGGCATCTTCATAACGTACCGAAAACTATCTTCTCTTCGTGCCCAGGTAAGTCCAAGTATTTTAATAATTTTATCCATTTTGATGTGTATTCCTTCTTTATTTGTTCCCTTTTCCTCTGTATTCTTGACTTCTTTTTCTGATTCAATATCCTTTATTTTTTCTAATAGTTCGTCATTATTACTTGTCCACTTTTGCAATGTGAATCCTCCCTTCTTCAACAATGTATTTAGTTGAAGATAAATTTCTACTCCTTCGTCGATATTCTTACAGCCGGTCATTATGTCATCCATATAAAAGTCCTTGTATACTCGTTCAGCTGCAAGAGGGTATTCTTCGCCATGATCATACGCGACCTGGTGTAAAGCGCGCACAGCTAGAAATGGGGCGCATGCCGTTCCGAAAGTAACTCTAAGGAGTTTGTAATCTTTTATTTCATCTTGAGGATCACTTCGCCATAGTATTCTCTGATAATCTGTGTCAGCGTGATGAACTTTGACCTGCCGATACATTTTGACTATATCAGCGGCTAAACAGATACCAGGTAGTCTCCAGCGCATAATTATATGCCTACACTCTGGTTGTATTGTTGGACCTACCATAAGATCGTCGTTAAGGGAAACTGAGTTTTTTCCTGGAGAGGAGGCATTGAATACAATTCTCACTTGGGTTGTATCTTTGTCCTCTCTCAATACTGCATGGTGAGGTAGGTAAACAGACTCATTTCTTTTTGTGTCAGGTTCTGGTACCTCGATCATATGTTCCAACTGCAAGTATTCATCTATTACTTCCTTATATTTTGTTCTTAAGGTTTCATCTTTCCTAAATCTGTATTCTAAACCTTTCAATCGTTTTTCAGCTATTGTTCTGGAATCACCATATTTGCAGTGCGGATCTTCATCCTTAAAAGGAAGCCTGACTACATACCGACCGTCTTGATCTCTGGTAGTTGTCTGCACGAATATTTCTTCACAGAGCTTTTCCTCGTCGGTAAGTAACTGTGTTTTGGTAAGTCCGATATCAGACTCCAATTCCCAGAACTTTTTGAGAAGTTCATCCTCCTCACTGATTTGACAATGTAATGCCATTGTAGTTCCATACTGATTAGTATCCACGGATTCAGCGACTCCTGACAATATCCAGCCAAAGCTTGTGGATTGCGCAACGAGCGTCCCAGTCGGTCCCCTTTTTACCCCTTCCTGTATAATCCTACTGTACACATCTGCACCTAATAAAAGGTCAATCTTATTAGGTTGATGGTACTGAGGATCTGCTAGCTCAATGCCTCCAAGATCTCTCCAACCCACTACTGATACTTTCCTCGATGGAATGAAGGTAGTGATGGATTTGAGGACGTAAGCATCTACCGAAAGGGTGGTATTGGAGTTGAATCGCGATTTCATTTTTAATGTTACCATAGCTTTAGAGAATAAGTGCTTGTCTCCTCCAATTCCTGAAATATTAAGTTTGATACGTTTCTTTTTTAGTTTCAGATTCTGCACCATGGATTCAGTTACAAAATTTGCTTGTGAACCTTGATCCAGCAATGCCCTGAAGATGCAATTCTCGCCGTTTTTCGACTCGATTTTGACCAGCGCTGTAGCCAGCAAAACCTGTTTGTAATGATTTCCTGTCGAAAAGCAAGCAACCAGTGATGCCGCACCCTGAGCACCACCCCCTGCCTCACTAGGCCCCGCTACAACTTGAGAATCGTTCCTACGTTCTTGTTCTGTTTTGACACCATTGGTCTCATTAGTATCTGTGCCTCTTGGATGTAATAAAGTGTGATGACGTCTATGACATAATTTGCATTTGATTTGACTAAAGCAACTCTTCGCTCCATGGTTAGCACCCAAACAGTTGAAGCAAATGTTATGAGTTTGGACGAAATTACGACGATGGTCAACGGTTTCCTGTGCGAATTTTTTACAAGTACTGAGTTTATGTGCCTCAGAACAATATACACACTGACGGTTGCTTACATGTAATGACTTAATCTTAGAATCGGTATTACTTGAATATTTATTTCCAGAAGGGCTAGTATTTTGATATTTACCTCCTGATGACTTGGTATCCAGAAGTTCTAACGCTCTATAACGATTATTCAAAAATTCTTGAAATTGTTCGTAAGTGGGTAATTCATCTGATGAATTATTACTAGTCACTAAAAACTCCCATTCCTTTCTGGATGCCGAGTCAAGCTTTAATGTAATAATATGAATAATAATTATATCCCAATTTTTAATGTTAATACCCAGATTAGATAAACCCTGCAAACAATCGTCAGTTGTATCCATAAGCTCCTTTAAACCATGCGCAGATTCTACTGTTATATTTCTTTGGCTGAGCAACCTTTTGAGAATAAAATGCGACAAGTATCTTTTGTTATCGTATCTAGCTACTAATTTTGCCCAACATCGCTCGTAATTAGCTTCGGAAATTGGTATCTGTCTAAGTAATTGCTCCGCTTCCCCAACTAAATAACTTTTGAGGTAATGCATTTTCTGTACGTTGTCTAAATTATTATTAGAATGAATTAAGGAGATAAAAAGATCCCTGAAAGTAACCCATTCAGTATATTTACCAGAGAAGGAATTTATGACAATCTTCGGAAGATCAAGTGAATTGTTTTTTGAACTTGAAGAACCGGTGTTTATATTTGAAGCTGTGGCAAAATTTTTATTTTTCCCATAATTATTAATAATAGATTTTAATTCAGTCTTATAGTCGATGTAAATTTCCTCAGCCGTATCATAAATGTCATTTTTAACGTAGTCCTCTGTTGTTAGTTTTGAACCAAATTGTTCGACAAGAGTTCTATGAGTTGAAGTAAATTGTATCCATAGTTCCTCCAAAGCCTCCAGTCTGACTTGCACGTACGCATCGGTAATTCTTTCTTTAGGAGATTTTCTATAATTTGCCTTTGCCTTTATAATTTTGTTATAATGATCCATCTGAAGTCTTATTTTTGCCTCCATGATGAATTATCAAATAAAATTTACTATTTAGAAAAAATACAACATGGGATATGTAAATATCACAATACTACAAAAAACAGTAGGCAAATAAACAACTTAAATTTTGTATAAGTATATAACTATATAATTTATAATATTATTTAATTTAAGAAATATTAAAATCTCAATTCAGCTATTCTGTAAACAAAATACGTAATAAATTTCAAGCTCCTACGAAATTAAAATAGCAAATGCCCATTTACCATTCGCCTATGAAATTTCAATAGCAAAGTCGCAAGTAACAATTCTTAAAATTTTACAAGTCCCAAACAACTCGCAAAAATTTTACAAGTGTTTGAGATTCTAACACTTCAAAAAAAATCGGGCATGGATTCCCCGTCGGAACCACATTTCTAATAACTAAATAATTCTAAGTCTAAAATTTATTAAAATTATTCTAAGTCTAAACTTTCTTCAAATCTTCTAAGTTAATCTTCGTTAAATAATAAGGTTCAAAATGCAAGTTTTCTTTCAATCTTCAAAGTTAATTTTCTTTAAGTAATAAGGTTCAAAATTCACTATTAAATCTGTTCAAACACTCACTGTTGATAGCAACAGTGAGTGTTTGAACTTTTCACTCACTGTGATATAACGTCACACCTCATGCTGTCCTTGTCTCGCACCTTCCGCACGTTCTGGATCCTGACGGCTGCCTGCTCCTGCGCCGTCCCGAAGTCCTCGGCTGGATTCACCACCAAACCTTGGCTCCTGCTTCCACCTTCCACAGATACTTCAAAAATGCACCACCGCTAGGGATGCCCTGCCAGGTATCTAATCCGGCTGAAGGACCATGTTCGACCTATGATGTCAACTGGCCTTCGATATGGTACTGGGATATCGGAAATAAAATCCTTCAATCTTTTCCACAGAACGGTTTATTGGAACGATTCAGAGAACCCTAATTTACAATAATAATTCGACGCTTATACATTACTAATAAAAACAAAATATAGCGTGATGATACTTTGTGCAATAACGTACAGCGCCATCTATTGGTGAACGCTTGAATTACATACAAACATTGATATTACGTTATACAATAGTGTCAGTATTAAATTTAAATTAAAGCCAAAGCCTCACCGACATGCGGTGTGCCCTGCTGTATTAACTGACGAACCTTTGGCAAAAGAGATGATTCAGAACAGGGGTTCAGAGATGTGGTTTAATGAGATGCCCACAGCCTATTTGTTACAGAGTAAGGAACACAAGAGTTACCGACTCTGTAATGCATCTGGTGTTGCAAGCGTGCATAGGCTACTATAGACTCTGCTTACCATCAGAAGGTCGTATGCTTGTTGCCTCTTAATGATATAAAAATCATGTAAAGCACAGCCTAATTATAAGCTGACTGACTGGGAAAGTACCTTCACCTCACCGAAGACCACAGCGAAAGAAAAAATCCCTAAAGACGCGGTTCAACAATTCTCAAGGGTATTATTATTTGGTTGCGGTTTTCTGAATGTTAGAGGTTTGACGAGCTCGGTGATCGAATGGTTAGCAATGGCCTAACTGGACTCCGAGGTTGCGGGTTCGATCCCCGCACAAGACAAATATTTGTGTGAATGAACATGTCTGTTTGCCTTGGTCTGGTTGTTTTTAATAAATTGTATTTATTTACAAAAAAAATGTATTTAAGTCTAATATCAGTTATCTAGTACCTATAATACAAACTTTGCTTAGTTTGGAACTAGATGGCAAGGTGTAATTTGACTAGGAATGACCAGAAGTACTTCCCCAGCTCTATGCTATATATATAAATGATATATGTATATACTTACAATAATAGTTGATAAGTAATGTGTGTATGTACTATGTCCTCATTTACTATGCACCACGCTCAGTTGAAGTTAAAGCCAACTTGTTGAAGGCTGCAAAGAAGATGGTATTTTTTTATACCACGTCGGGTGGTTGTCAAACATACGGCCCACTTGATGTGAAGCGGTAACCGTAGCCATATTAACGCTCGCAACATGAAATATCGCTCACGGTAATCCACATAAACTGTTGTTTCCTAATTTTATTTTTATTTAGTTTTGTCTATATTGCTAAGATAGATAGATAGAATATGCTTTACTTGCATAGTACAAATTTAAAATACAGTGAATCAATAAATTCTTACACACTTTTGTATATCGTTTATTACTGAACTAAGAATTCTTTACTTTTTAACTAATCACAATAATAACCAAATTATAAGTAAAATAAACTTAAAATAGATAAAATAAATTCTATAACAATACATAAAATACAAATAAAACGAATAACACACTTCTATATATGCAACAAGGCGGCCTTATTGCCGAGAGCAATCTTTTCAAGGCAACCTTAGGGCAACGAGTTTGTGCATGGATTGAGCTCAGTAACCTTCCTCAGCGTAACTACCAAGTCTTCACGTGAGCGAAGTCGCGGTTAAAAACTAGTATATTTTATTCACTGGATGTTGTCACAAAACGCAAACTAATTAACTAACGAGCGGTTTGCTGTCAGTAGCCCCTTTGTATGCTCCTCACTGACCTCTCTGTGTTGGCGTCGCCTTTACATACACACACATATTCGCTGAGGGTAGGGTTGCCATCCATCGGAGTTTCCTCGATTTCGTCCAAGTTTGAAGGACGTTTAGGACCCGGTCGTGCAGGATGTGATCTGGATTTTAAAGATTATCGCTCTCTGTCAATAAAAAACCGACCTAATGTAAATAGAGCCTCATACATTCAGTGTTCCGTACAAGTATACTTTAATAAGGAATAATATTTTTATTACAGTCAACACTACTTGCGATTGATAAAGTTAATTGAGCCACTAATTAGCTATACTTACTAAGTTTTATCTTCCTGTAACTTTTTTTTTAATACGCGTATGACGGAGTGACAGACGAATTTTAATGCGATTTTGTAGTACTTCCATTAACCGATATTCATCTCATTGTTGAAACATGGGTCTTCTTTCTATTGAAAGAGTTTAGAGCGTACTCCACCACGCAGCTCAACTGCGGATTGACAGAGGAATACAGACCAAATTGGCTTAACGACTGCCATCTAGTAAGAACAGCCGGGCCCGACGCGACAGCTTAACATCTATAGACATGCTACGGTCGAGTTTGCTTGACTTGCGTGATTAATTAGATTGACACGCGCAACAATTGCATCAAGCTTTAGTAAAACGGAAGATCTAGTAAAGCAGAGATTGTTAGTATGGAATTCCAATCAATTTCGGTTTATTCGTACTAATAAAATAGAAAATAATATAATCAATATATAGTCGGAAGTTACACACCAACAGTCATAGATTTCGAAGTTCGAGTCGTCATTTATTAATTGCGGAGATGACAACCCTAGCTAAAGGCTAATTCTACATTGTCGCCCTCAATGAGATTTAGAACACACGTGGTCATGTCGTAACTGTCTTTTAATGGAATAATGGAAAAGTCATTCAGAAAAATTAACAACTCCAATAGCTGATTCCTATGTCACAACATATTTCTTCAATATAAATATATGCAGTTTTATTATCATTATCTCTCTTTAACTCTTAACTCTCTAATTATTAAAATAAATTGCATTCAATTTGTACATTTTGTTGTTACCATAGACCAGGGTTTCTCAAAGTCGGGTACGTTAAAAGTTAGTGGAGGTTATCTTATAAAATTAGGTACAGTGTCTACACATTTCAACCGCGTATGTAACACAACACCCGCTTATGAAGCGACTAATCCAAAAACTTTAACATTTCCTAAAAGCCTAGAGGGTTGTTGTGTATCTTCGAGTGAGTGGGGTTACCAGGAAGGAAGTGGCTACGATAGCAGCGGAGGTGGCGGTGCACACTCAAACCCTTGCAAGATTATAACGATCTGACAACTGTTAGCGAAACCACGCAAAATAGAACAGCTACGCAAATTCTATTTTATTTAAAAACTTTAGTGATCACAAAATACGAGTATATAAGGGTAACAAAAGGCGAAGCTAAGTTAAAGTAAAAACATTCTCTGCCAACTTTCTCTGTCAACCTTCGGGATAAGAAAATATTCACGAATGCTGTTATAAAAATTAAAAAAAAAAAACAGATTTAAGTAATAAAATATGTATAAAACTTTGAGTAATGAAATAGTATTTGTAATAACTACAGAAAATAATATAAACATACATAGCATAATTAACAAAATATAGCATCAACAGAGATATACTTTTATAGAAACACATAAATACAACGATGATATTGATGATGATGATGTAGTGCTTATATAAACCGTCTAAAAGATTAGCGTGTATTTTCTTTTTGAAATTGAATTTATTTAAAATTGTCCTAAGAGACTAAGGTAGCGCATTCCAGAGACGTGAAGCTTGTAATGTGTAGGAGTCATAAAGCTAGGATGGAAAAGTGGAATAGAAAGTCGTACACGTCTCCTTTCTATTCCACTACAATACATTGCCAAATCAATCTATGACAATCACAGAGACACTGAAATTTGGGTTTTAAGTATCCTTGTAGGTAGAGGATTAGTGAGAATCGAGTACCAATGAATTATATTTCCCCTAAGAAAAATTATATTGGTAAGTACCTGCTATCATACCTTAAAGGGCCTGCCGGCCTTTCCCTTCCACCTCTCATAAAATAAAAACTAACTAACATGTACCTCCAGTTCTGCATGAATGCTTCTTAAATTAGATTGGATTTTCGAAAATTCCCATAGTATACTGGAATGATCGACCCGAAAACGTTAGCAAACGCAACTGTTGTAAAAATATTCAATAAAATATCTATTTAATAGATTTAAGTAGCATTACATCACCATTTACGTAACATTTACAGGTAAATTGAAAATTTACGCGTAGGCGAGAACGAACACAAACAATAAAATGAACAAGCGCCTACCTTTTACCTTAAAAAGCATCAATATAAACAATGCCTAATAGCAATCCTTATATAGATTGGTCGTTGATATGAGTCCTAGACTAGATAAGGTTTACTAAAGTTACTTTGGTGTAGCTGACATGACAGTAGAATATACTAGTAGACTTTGTAAGCCCAGGGTACAAATTCTCAGGTGTACAATTGCATCATATTTAAAAGTCTCAGGCTGGAAGTTGTGCGCGCTGTTTAATTCGCGTAAAAACTCACTGCATGTTCTTAACAGTTCCTTCTTTGTAAAAGAAATCTACTTGCAAAATTTACTACCGTTCAGCAATTTTGTTCCTATTATGTTGGTTTACAGAAATGTTTCTTTCTTAATCAGTGTTTATTTCACGTGAATTACATATTTCACCACGCGTGACTCTTAATTTACCCGGTGCTGCATCACCGGTGCAGGTAGCGTGTGGCAAGATCATTTCTCACTCTCCATTTTTGTCAGTTTTGCTCGAATGGCGTAAGCGGTTGATGCTGCAAAAAAGTATTAATTATTAACTAAAATTATATTAGGTCGATCGTAACCTACTAACAGTTGCTGCATCATTGGCGATGGCGAAGGGGTAAGAAGTCAGTAAGGGGGCCCGCATACTACTCTGCCCCCCTAGCCAAGTGTAATTCGTAGCGTAACGAACGTTAGATAGATCACGTGACATTTGTCAAAATCGAACATTTTAGTATGAGAATTGACAAATGTCACGTGATCTATCTGACGTTCGTTACGCTACGAATTACACTTGGCTAGGGGGCTAGTCTCAAATTAACTTTTGCGGTTTGTATATTGCTTTGGAAAGAGCTGTAGTCTTCCAGGTCTAGTAGTAGTAGTAGGTTTGCCAGTTAGGGCACACATTGACAAATCAAGTATTTCAATATATCCTTAGACCCTTGCATTCTACCTACACTCTGATTCAATTCGACTACTGATCAATTCGACTACTCTCATCCTATATATGTAGGTGTCCTTTACAAAGCATGACCACAGGCATGAAACGT
This sequence comes from Hypsopygia costalis, assembly GCA_937001555.2. Lineage (NCBI taxonomy): Eukaryota > Metazoa > Arthropoda > Insecta > Lepidoptera > Pyralidae > Hypsopygia > Hypsopygia costalis. The sequence continues at coordinate 18,933,788 of OW443338.2, read as the reverse complement.
ATATACGTAACCAATTAGTCTCATGTGTCATGCTTGGGGCACTAACGGGTTATACGACAGGCAAACGATGGTTTCTTTGTTTCTTTTGAGTATAGCAATCGACTTATCTCCTTTCATTCTGCCCATCGACTGTAGACGACGGGTCTGTAGACCTATCGTCTATGATACAGCCTGATTGTACTTACTTTGCTTTTATTAAATGACAAATCAATTATAAAAATACTAGCTGACTCGCGCAACTACGTCTGCGTGCGACAAAGCGTTGCGAGTGAAGTAAGGTTACCATTTGAAAAGTTTATGGTGAGCTAATCTTAAAAGATAGACATATGCTGTGACGTACTTTTTTTTAGAACTTTTTAAGCTGAATTAATGATGAAATTCCATCGTATATAATTGTTGCCTAACTTGAACCATTTACGTAGCGCACGCAACGAAAGCCCTCAGAAGGAATATTTGTATTTTCACATTTTTCATTGGTGCTCCGCTCCTATTGGTGGTAGCGTGATGTTATATAGCTTATAGCATTATCTAACACTAAAATATTTTTTCAATTCGAGTGAGTAGTTCCTGAGGTTAGCGCGTTCAACCAAACAAACTCTTCAGCTTTATAATATTAGTATAGAATTATAGATGTAACTGCTGTGATCTAATATTTCTAATAAATGTCGCTCGCGCTAACTGGCAGCCTATAAACATATCTTTCAAAGAGTGTATTTAGAGCGCGTACGCACTTTGAAAGACACGTTCACTCCTCCAAGACGGTCGATGCTATAAACTAGCTACATAATATTATTGCCACGACTCATTCCAATTCACATAACCGTCTACATAAAACAAATAAAAACTCTCCTCAAAATTATTAATTTTATCCTCATAGTTAATTATTATTTTATCTCTCGTCGCATAATGATCTCGCTCGAAAAATTCACCTCCCCGCTCCCACTTAGCAGGTGATTTATTGATATATATTTTTTATGTTTATAACGATCTGTATTATCTAGTCAGAACATATAATAGGCTATTTTCCAATGTTTAAAAATTGTATAAATCATTTAACCATATCGTAAAATACACAAAACTATAAAGATCTGCAAACGTTCATTCTAATATCTTCAGTCAGACTTTTTTTAGCGTCGATCAAATTTTGGCGGGAAAGTCCATTTTATAAGTATGAAATTATAGAAGCAATAAAAAATACTATAACTTTTATTATGATACTAATTATATAAACGTAATATTTAACATAGCTGTAGTAACATAGCTGCAAATTTCTGATTTGATGCATACAAAATACAAACCTGTGACGTCATAATTCGGTAGACTTTTGTATGGAGCATTTTGGGGCAGTCTAAAAATTGAGATTTTCAAATTACCATATCTCGAGAGATTTTTGTACTATCGAAGTAATTCTTTCACCTATGGTTATATTATGGAGACGTCCCTACATATCAAGCCGAAAAAAATGTTAGTCAAATAACCTATTATGAGGTCTATGTCACTTTCCATAAGCGGCATTATGGCAATAATAAAATATGCCTTATAATTATTTAATAAATGAACTCTTACCAATTATAACAATCAATTACCAATTTACAATTATAATTACGAATGTACTCAAACTTAATGATGCAAAGATAAGGGTAATTATTTTGCTCTCAGCTTTAAAAAGTTACGTCTACAACACTATAATTGCACTCTCCAGTAGTAAGCTACCAAGAATTTACTTTCACAGCAATAATAGCTAGCACACACGGATCGTAAGTCGGTGAAGTTTTGTAGAATTCTTTAGTCGTTCTTTCATTCAATTCATTTTTCAAAGAGTCCTTGATAGTGTATAAAGCGCGGAATAAAATTGCTATACATATTTTACGCAAAGTGTAAACAGAACAGAAGTTTGAATAACTTCTCAAATACGTATGAAAGTATGAAGCTTATTATGTATACACATGCCTTTCACTGGCTTGCCGATATTTATTAACTATTGAAAGCATATTCATTACGAAAACGAAGGGATATTTTAAGAAAATATTATATAGGTTGTTTAATAAAATTGTTTAGTTGCTGGTTTATATAGGTTGTTTAATAAAATTAAATCACGGTTTGGGGTTATTTCTAAAGATAACTACGTGTTCTGAGTGCTTAGAGCGAGTTTTTTGTTCAAGTTCGATCATGTCGACGTAAACAAACCGACCAAATAGAAAAGAACTCTCTTGTTGTGAATTTATAAGGCGCGTGTTACATATCAAAATTATGGGGCTTACTTGCTCACATTTTAAAGTGAACAACCGGGCCAATTTGAATATGTAGTTAATAAAATAAATAAATAAATATTTCTGTACAATTTACACAGCGCCATCTAGTCCCAAATTAAGAGCAAAGCTTGTATTATGGGTATTAAACAACCAAGACAAACAGACATGTTCATGCACACAAATGTTTGTCTTGTGCGGGAATCGAACCCGCGGCCTCGGAGTCAAAGTGGCCATTGCTAACCATTCGACCATCGAGGTCGTCGAAATATCGTCTGATAAATCCACAATATGAAATTTTTTTCAAATGTGACCAAAAAATTCACTGCCCTGTCTCATAGCATAGAAGTTCTCTTCAGAATTATAACTAAAAGCAATTGTGAGAATGCGATAAGTGCAATATAGCTGGAGCCATTGTTGCTTGTCTAAATGGCCGCCAAAAACTCGTTTATAAAACTGATCGGGGCAATAGAGAATACGCCTTGCTATTGGCTCGGGTACATGTTGACAAGTCCATGAAAATACTTTGTAGTTAACGCCTACTACACATTTCTACTATTATAAAACAATGATATGAATGAGCTATATATATATCTTAATAACTTATAAATCATCTTCATCATCATGATTATCAGCCTGTATCTACCCACTGCTGGATATAGGTATTTCCCAATGCTTTCCACCATATGCGATCATCCGCTTTCCGCATCCAAACGCTACTAGCCACTTTTTGAAGTCGTCGGTCCATCTACAGAAGGGGCACCCTACACTTCGTTGCCCCCATACGTGGCCTCCACTCAATAATATATACAAATACTATTTCTATGTAATATTATCATCATTATCGGCCTGTATCTACCCACTGCTGGATATAAGCCTGTCCCAATGCTTGCCACCATATGCGATACTTCGCTTTCCGCATCCAACCGCTACCAACCACTTTTTTGAGGTCGTCGGTCCATCTAGAGAGGGGGCACCCTACACTTCGTTGCCCCATACATGGCCTCCACTCTGTAATATAAACAAATACTATTACATAACAATACAATGAACCCTCCCCAACCCGTTTGGCCAGCGTGGGGATTGTAGGCCAAATCCTCCTTCCGTCTAAGACGGACGAGAGAGGGTGGTGCTCTTGTAGTGGAGACTAAAATGGACCTGATGATGATGATGTTGATGACAATGATTAGAATGGTGGAGTCGGGCTTGATATGCCCTACCTTTTTGCTGGAGCCTCGTTTGATCATCGCCAGGATACACAGAGGTGCAGATGTTCCGCGCAATCGCATGTCCTTTTAACAAATAAGATACAAAGCAACATACAAAACTGTGAATATGTGTGCCGTGCCGTATCCAATCAATGTGAGTGTGCGATTAAAAAGCACTCAATTTGAGACCCATGTGCGAAGTGTATTGATACTCGAACACCAGCTATATTGTATCCAACATAAAACAGATGGCCTCTAAATTAAAACCCCTGTCTGGGTCTAAATGACGTCTTTTTTTCGAGAAAACTGTAAGATATATTTTAATCTCATTAATCTGTTAAGCGTACGGTTTAGAAAACATTTTACTTTTTCATTATTCCTTTTTTTTTAAATTGCCAAATAGATAGCATGCTGGAGCAGAAATATGAACATCCGTACAAAGTTATAACGCGCTTAACATGCCCTAATAACCTTTTTACTTTACTATAATATGTTGTAGTGTAGACGTTAGAAAACTTTCCAGGATTCTCTTTACTTATTCACATATTATTCTATATTGCATACGTCACAAGACGAGCTCGGTGATGGATGGTTAGCAATGGCCACTTTAACTCCGAAGTCGTGGGTTCGATTCCCGCACAAGATAAATAATAATCTTCTTCTTCTTCTTCCTCTCCTGTTCCCATTTATTTGGGGTCGGGCCTCCTCACTTTCCTGCGCCAAGTCCATCGATCTTGGGTTGTCTCCTTGGGCAATTGGGCTTTCTTGAGGTCTCTCTGGATATTCGACCACCAGGTCGCGGGCGGGCGGCCTCTGTCTCTCTTTTGTTCTGGTATATCCAAGGCTAATTTGACCACGTGGTCTTTGGGTCTTCTTTGAACATGACCATACCAGCGAAGGCGATTTTCAGTGATTTTCTCGACAATTGGTGCAACTTTGAAGCTACCTCGTATGTACTCATTACGGATTTTGTCGAGCCTAGTTACACCACCAGCCCACCTGAGCATCTTCATTTCATTGGTATGTGCCTTTTGTTTGTGTATCTCCTTTGTAGTCCAGCATTCAGAGCCATACAGTAATGCTGGGCGAACAGCCGTTTTATAGACTATACCCTTAGTTTTAATGGGAATCCGCGGGTCACACAGTACACCAGTTAGTGATCGCCATTTTTGCCAAGCGACGTTAATCCTGTGTATCACATCGGCGTCGATGTTGGCATCGGGAGTGAGCATAGAGCCTAAATATTTGAATTTTTTCACAGCGGGTATAGGTGTAGTTCCGATATTGATTGTTTCTGTAGTATTGTTTCCGCTAAAAGGACATTTTAGGTACTCTGTTTTGCTCCTACTAACCCTTAGGCCGTGCTTTTCTAGCGCGTGTGTCCATTTATTTAGAAGATCCTGAAGGTGCCTCGCAGTATCTGCGGCCAGAACTATGTCATCCGCGTATAGCATGGTCCACGGCAACGGAGATGGTATGTCTCTCTTAAGATAAATAATAATAATAATAATAAATATTGTCAGACAAATTACACAGCGCCATCTAGCTCCAAAGTAAGCGAAGCTTGTGTTATGGGTACTAGACAACTGATAAACATACTTAAATACATTTTTTTTTGTAAATACATACTTATGATACATAGAAAACACCCAGACCAAGACAAACAGACATGTTCATGCACACAAATGTTTGTCCTGTGTGGGAATCGAACCCACGAGCGTTGGTGTCGAAGCCGCGTCATTGACCGCTACGCCACCGAGCTCGTCTCTAAATATTTGTGTGCATGAACATGTGCATGAACACTAGTTCCGATAATACAAGCTTTGCTTAGTTTGGGACTAGATGGTAGTGTGTAATTTGTTCAGGAATATATATTATTTATTATTTGTTTATCTATTCTGTTCATCAACAAATTGAAGCGGTCGAAAACCGATGTCCGTTGGACCTTGGGACAGAGAGAGAGATTTCGCCATGGATGCCATGGATGGACGCAAATAACACAAAACCAATAATTGTGCAAGTCTAATGATGCGCATGTGCGGCAGTAGACGTATTTCATTCTTTCTGAAATTATGATGATCTCACAAATATAATAAATAAATATTTCTAGACAATTTACACAGCGCCAACTAGTCCCAAATTAAGCGCAAAGCTTGTACTATGGGTACTAGACAGCTAATAAATGTACTTAAATACTTTTTTTTTATAAATACATACTTATAATACATAGAAAACCCCCAGACCAAGACAAACAGACATGTTCATGCGCACAAAATGTTTGCCTTGTGCGGGAATCGAACCCGCGACCTCAAAGTGGCCATTCGACCACCGAGCTCGTCAAGTCATTAATAAAAATCCACAAAAATCGTTACCTCGTATTAGTAGAGTATATTATTCTGTGGTATAGCACAGTATAAGTAATAGTACTAAAAGTATTAGTAAACTTTCATCTAGAGTCTAGATGAAAGTTTACTAAGTCCATTGAAAGTTTTCAAGTCCATTTCTTCTCATATGTCTAGATTCTAGACATATGAGAAGAAATGGACTTGAAATACGTCGAGATCAAATGCAAATACAACTACTACAATAGGTACTTTACAAATACTAAATTGTGATAGAGTTTCAAAGAGAAGTACGCCCCACTCGCCTGAAAACACCTTCTACCTGTGCAATACGATCATAATAAACTTATTATAGAGTAGCGCCTCAATTCCAACAACATCTGAAGTCGACAACCTCGCTTTACATCGTACAAAGTGGAATTAGAAGTAAAGAGCAGACTTGCTCTTCAGCCCCAAAGGTCACACTACTTACTATCTAGGTTGTGCAGTGATGGAAAAACAAAACGACAAAAGTTTCCAAGCGAAATTTAATCAAACGTAAGCAGTTTACGTGTTAGATGTTGTACTCCTAGAAAATGTATTTTCAACGGAGTATATTCTCACCTTTGAATTAGCTTACACTCAGTCGCCTAAAAAATGTATGCATATGTTTTGCCAAATAAAAACCACTTCTAACTGAAGACGGAAAGGTGTAATGACGTGGATACCTTAATAATGCACTAATCAATCTCTGCGCCCTACCGCTTTTGCCAAAGCCTCTTTGGCTAGTCTAGTCGGCATGGTGCACACGTGCAGGTGTTGCCACATGCCCTCTGTCGGCTACGATAAACTTTAATACAGCGCCCTCAATAGGCATGTCTAGTTAGTCCAACTTTCTCCCACCAAAGCGGTGATACTCTTTCTACCGTGTTGCAATCGCAATAAACAACTTAATACATTCCTTTTTTTCTTCCATCGCCGCCTAAGCCGCCCTTCGCTTCAGTGCTAACAGCAGGTGTGATTGGCTTTGGTGAAGGGTGAAGACTTACAAAGTCATCCGGCTAAGTTGCCAAATGTCCTGTATCTTGCAGAAAACTACAACAATATATAACAAACACTCATTAAGCATCAGTACAACTGGTCATCCTGGAGTACATAATATTACCTATGTAGTATTGCTTCTCATACAATTTTCTACCGTTATTAGCCAAACAATACTTACATAGTACGGGGGATTATACCCCGAACCTGCGCTCCGAACTGTACTTTTACCCCGAATAATAAAAGATGCAAAGAGGAAACGTTTGGGAGGCGCCTCTGATAACACAGTCATATTGAAACCATACGTTACTTTTCGTAACACTCGCATTACCACGACACCTGGTACCAGGATCGAACTCCATTACGTATTCAGACCACAGCTCCGATATTGGTAACAGCTAAAGTAATTAAGTAGTGCAATAAAGACACGACTTATTATACACTACATTTATAAAGCATGTTGTTGTGATCATAACCTATCATTGTTTCTCTATAAAGAAATTTATAGTAATGTATGCCAGTGCATATGTACATATGTACTCTATAAAGAAATTTATAGTAATGTATGACAGTGCACGTCAGTACGTGTCATAAATGCCTCTCCGGGAGACATTATGGCAATTTCCGCAAAATCGATAAAGATTTTATTAACTTATTAGCCGATTAAAAAAATTGTAACATAATGAATTTTCTTCTCATATATCCCACAAATCAATGATCATAAAAATCTTTCTTTTTTTTACATAAATAAAACAATGAAAAAGGAAAGAATTATTAAAGAATATACGAGTATTTATGAGGGGGGCAAACGTGCATGTGGGTCACCTGGTGGAAAGCAATCACCACCGCTCATGTACCTCAGCAACACCAAGGGGTCACCGATCCATTGCCAGCCCTTTGAGTTTTATTTCTTTTATTTACCTTACTTAGGTATAATAACGTTGATATAGAGTGTCATGTGTATGAAAAGACGGCAGATAAGAATCACAGTTGAAAATACGCCTTGTAATACAATAACCAACCGGGGCAGACACCCTTGTAGGTGCTCGTATAATAAGCTAGTGTACGTGCACTATCACTTGCGCCGCTCAAGTGGCATCGATTCGTCGCGTCGCTGACGTTACACTTAGCACCATTTCCGTTTCCCCCGAGCAGCCATTGTGATCCTTGTTAGGAATATGTGCGAAAACGATAACACATGCGCTGATTTAACACATCGTGGGATACAATTGCACTCTTTCTTTTTCTTTAGGTGTCTCTCCAACTAGTGAAGGTTAGCCATCAGCGTGTTAAAGTTTTTCCTGTCCTTAGCTTGACGGAACAGCTCAGCGGCACTGGCTATTCCGGTTGATTCTCGGATGTTTCTTAGCCAGGATTTTTTTCTTCGTCCAACTTTTTCCTTCCTGTGACTTTCCCCATCACGATCAGCTGAAGTAGGTCGTATCGCTAATGTCGAAGAATATGACCAAGATAGGAAACGTTAGGAATTTGTTTACATAAAACCGAAGGCCTACAAGTATTTCTGACTTATTTTATTAATATTTGTGAGCTCGATTTTTTTTATACCACTTCGGGGGACAGACAAGCATACGGCCCGCCTGATGTGAAGCGGTCGCTCACGTGCCGCCACTCCCGCCGCCAACGCAGCATATCCTTCCTTTCTGGTGACCTCACTCACTCGCAGGAACACAACAACGCTCAAGGGAATTGTTATTTGGCTGCGGTATTCTGTGAGGCCGTTGTACATTCCCCAGTCGGGTAGCTTACAATTACGCTCCCTACCTCTCTTTTCGCCAGAGCTTCGTTTGTCAGTCAGCAAGGTGCACCGCGCGCAGGTAAAGTTGGCTTTGGTTCAAAGATGTTGATGAACCACTGCCATAGTAGGTATACTATGCCACTACACCCCAAAATCTCAGATTTCAGTAGTGTTAGATACTTTAAATCCGGGATGCACGGCATTTGAGCTTCACTTGACTCGTAGTTTTACCGCCGGGACTGCACTCGACTTCACTTTTTTGGCGGTCGCCGCTGGAACCCTGTTATACAGGAGAGGATGTGTTATACTAGGATTTTTCGCCACGCTTATTTTCAAAAGTCGTTTCTTAACGCTCGACGGTCGATCATGTCCTTAAGGAATGATCATCAAATACATTTTCCATTGAAATCAATGGAAAACTTACACTCGGCGAATCTACTCGCTCCACTCAACCTCAATTTCGGCCCCGTGGGCTAGATCCGGCCTATGTAGTAATTATATAGACACCTCCGCTGCAGACATAGAATCACCTCTATAGTCTATTGATCTTACTCACACCCAGGATGACAACAATCCAATACTGTTATTTGCAGCGGTCTTGCCCAGTAGACAGTCGGGCTCGATATACCCTGGTACAATTTCATCAGAACCTCATTTGCTATACAGCAGGATGCACCGCGCAGGCAAGGCTGACTTTGGGTCTAAAGGACCTATTAGACGACGAGATATTCTCGGTGTCTATCATAGTTTACATTCACGCCTACATTCCAACAATAATAGTGAGACGGTGCCAGAATAGACTGTCTCAAAACGTCATAGTGTAATAGACCCTTAAGGATGGCGCTAAATGACTTAACGCCCCAAAAATTGATCACACTACTGATAATCGTCTTAAAATATTAAAGACTTTTATTGGTCCTATAGTTATACGTGAAAAATGGATGCCAGAGGTCTTAAATTAAATTATTATTGGCATGTGCTGTAACAGTTTGCGCGCTCGTTGTCTTTATTCACCAATTTACTTACATTTGAGCTCCGCCCCGCGGGTCGTAAAGTAATATTATCCGCTGGGCGAGGGCAATAGTGCCTCTTTTACGGGCCGCGAGCGAGCGTCACATGGGAAATTATTTGACGTGGCGTTTAATGGATTTTTGCCTTCATAACACGCTACCTACAGGCAAATAAAATTCTTATACCTATCTACAAATAGGCAAGCAAATTACCATTCAGCTTCATTTAACATTGATATTAGAGATATTGGAGGAACTCGACGGCGGCGTTGCGTGTGTTTAATTTAATCAGTCTAATCTATCACACACGTTAAGCAACAGGTCTACCCTAGCCTGTTTATGGATGTGTTTATTTCGAGCTCCTTCATGCTTCGGAGGGCTAGTTAAGCCGTCGCACAGTGGATCGAGTCCTTACTAGCGGTCAGACATAAAACCATAAAAATATGATTTCTCTAATTATAAAAAACAAATATACAGCTAGTTTTTCAAGTTGAATATATTCTTACATATTTTATGATTTAACGTCTAATTTGTAAATTAATTAAAAAAAACTAATTTCATTGCATGGAAGAAGTACATCTAAAAATGTATTTTTAGCGATTGTCGCCTATTTTCATCAATTAAGTATGTACTATCATGGATTTTAGTTTTATCGTGGATTTTTTAGCTATTCTCCAAACATACGTACACCCCTAGGCCTGTTGAAGATAGTTGAAGATATGAGGCAATATATGTACTTATATGGAGATTAACATTTGAAATATTATTTCTATCGTTTTTAGCATATTATTGTTGTTTAAACACTGTTATGACTCTTAGTTAATTATTTTCTAAATGTCGTCAAAATAAACTTATTACCCCCAGCCACCCCCCTTTAAATTTGCGAGGTAATACATATTTGGTGGGAATACAGTAATTTAAAAATTATTTCTTCCGATTTTGGAATATTATCGTTATGTAAATACTATTAAGGCTATTAATCCTTAAATAAGTTAATAATTAAATAATCTCCAAACAAATCTCTAACCCCTGGCCAGCCACCCTTTATGGATATATTGAATTTCCCTGTATATTGTAAATAATAAGTCGAATGATTATTAGTTGTATTCAGTGGCTCAATTTTATAATGAAAACTGGTTAATGATAAAAATGTATGGCAAATTCTCGGCACAGGATGTGAAGCACAGGCGTCTTATCTTTACAAGTAGTATTGTGGACATACATATTTAGACTTTTATACAATACTAGCTTTCACCCGCGGCTTCGCCCGCGTTTAATTTTTTTAGTATCCTATGTCCTTCCTAATACCTTAAAGAATATGTGTACAAAGTTTCATGATGATGAATACACCCAACCACCTTCATGTAGTACTTTTAATTGTACTAAATACGGATGCAAGAACTTTAACGATAACTACTACACCTCGCTCCCGCCGCGCGCCCCGCGATCGCATAACCACTGATTGACGCCAAATACAAATTTAAAATCCTATTAGGATAACACAACTCTTAATCCATCAGCTTAAAAAGGATAAATCAAACTTTAAAAAAATGACACCGACGTCAAAAATCTCAGAAGGTAGGTAGTAGTTATTGGGTATCATTTAAGCTATCGCCAATTTAATTAGTTTGGTGTTTCTTAACTAATAGTGTTTGCCCGCAAAATAATAGATTTGTCACCAAAATGTAGTCATCAAACAATATAAAATCGATTCCACAATAAATCACCTAAAATCATGGAGATGTAGGGTCTAGTACCAAATAAATGTTTTTGTATGTATTATATTGTCAATTATTAATAATTAAGCTTACTTGGCACCACATCATTCATCATGTAGGTTGACGGAGCTCCGCTTCGCGGAGCTCCTATTTCCGATGACAGGACGCAAGAAAACCCTAACCTAACCAAAAATCAATTCAAATCTAACCAAAACATGATTTATTACATTGACCAAGTATTGGTAAGACTCGTCAGTGAATATGACGCCAATTTGACTTCGCCCCTATTAGTTTTTCATTAAATTAAGGAGCTGATCTATTTATTTGGTGACAGATCTATTATTTTGATGATCAAACGAATTAAATTATACTAAAAGTTTGTTAAGCTGATGATTTATATTTAGAGACAGTTTTATTTAAAATGATGAATAATATATTTCTTGGGCATAGATATTATTATTAGGGTACTGCAGATTAGTGACACATCTAAACTTAGGTGACAGAAAATATTGTTCCCGTAGTTATTTTTGGCTTTTTCTTGTCAGGATTTTGTAGTTTGTTTCATTTTTTTTTTAAGTTTATTTCTTTTTAGTGAATATTTTTTTTAACTATTTATTATAATAATGGGTAAGTAGTAGTGACATGGTGCCTTCTAGACGAAAATACATTAATTTATTTAATTAAGAAGCACTCAACACTATTGCCTAACTGTTCCTCATCAGATCAGCAGTATCACAAGATGCCTTCCAAATGCAAATTATGTAACCTAATGTCATCAGAAAACTCAATTCTGTATCCATGCCCATGCCTATAAATTTCAACCCTTTCTCACGAATTGCCAGGGAGTCCATCATCAGATCCTGATTTGATTAATATGGACCACTTGAATAGTGTGCCCTTCAAACAAATAAGAATGATTAAAATTGCTGTTCAATTAACGGAGAAATCATTAAAATATTTAAAAAATACATACCGTCGAACACAGAACCGCCCTACAGGTAGAATAAATAACAATTACAGGTAATTTCTGGGATAAAAACTATTATGAGTTCTTTCCCAGGACTCAAGGTATCTCTCAACCAAATTTCATCTAAATCGGTCCAGCGATTTAAGCGTGAAGAGGTAACTGACATTCTGTCGCATTTATAATATTAGTATGGATTGGCGTTCCGAAAACTGCTAACATATTGATATATAGATCTTTCAACCCTATCGCACCATAACAGAGGATGATGGTCACGTTAGCCATGTTGAATTTTAAAATCGTTGTTGTTTTCGTAATCAGCGACCCGATAAACCATAAAAGCAATACCCATGACGATTTTCAGACTTTTTGACCCCATTTTACCCTTTTAGGGGTTGATATTTTCAAATCGATGCCATTTTTGTAATTGACGTCTCAGAAAACTAAAGAAACAACACCCATATTGATATTATGACATTTTAACCCCACCGCACCCCCACAGGGGTGATTTATATCATGTCGGCTATGTTGGATTATAAAATAGTTGTTGTTATCGTAATCAGCGACCCGATAAACCATAAAAACAATACCCATGACGATTTTCAGACTTTTTCACCCCGTTTTACCGCGTTAGGGGTTGAATTTGGAAAAATCCTGAAACATATGTTTACTCATTTATCTATAGAAGTACTCTTGTAAAGTTTCGGATAAAATAGTCCAACTAATCTTGTTTCCTCATACAAACTTTGGACCCCAGTTTCACCCCCTTCGGGGATGAATTTTGAAAAGTTCTTTCTTAGTGCACCCCTAGACATCATAAGGAACCTACGTGCCAAATTTGGAATCTCTAGACCCAGCAGTTTGGGCTGTGCGTTGATATATATCAGTCAGTCATTCAGTTTCCTCTTTTATATATTTCAACCCCATCGCATCTCCACAGGGGTGATTTTATGTCACGTCAGCTATGTTAGATCATGAAATAGTTGTTGTTTTCGTAATCAGCAACCCGATAAACCATAAAAACCATACCCATGACGATTTTCAGAATTTTTCTCCCCATTTTACCCCTTTAGGGATTGAATTTTGAAAAATCCTGAAACACGTGTTTAGTCATTTCTCTATAGAAGTACTCATGTAAAGTTTCGGATAAAATAGTCCAACTAATCTTGTCTCCCCATACAAACTTTGGACCCCTGTTTGACCCCCTTAGGGAATGAATTTTGAAAAATCCTTTCTTAGTGCACCCCTAGACGTCATAAGGAACCTACGTGCCAAATTTGGAATCTCTAGACCCAGCGGTTTGGGCTGTGCGTTGATATATATATCAGTCAGTCAGTCAGTCAGTCAGTTTCTTCTTTTATATATTTAGATGTATATACACTCTATACTATGATTTTTTATAATTTTATTTTTTTTACTATTTTTTTTTTCTCTCTCTTATTTTGGTTGAATACCATTTTTTTTTTGTTTGTATTATGATAACATTGTATTATGTATAATGATAATATTGTATGGCGATTTAAAAAAGACCTATATTGACAGAGTTTCTTTCGGCATTTCTTCTCGTCAATGGTCCGAAATGCTGGTAGATAAAAAAAAATATACCTAATTGTAAAAGACGTGTCTAAGTGCCCGCGAGGGCCCACAGAATAAAGAATTTTGACTTTGGTTTTTCACCTTATTGCACTGACAATCATTTTCAATATGAAGCTTTAAAAAAAATCATCACCATCATCAACAGCCTGTAATCTACCCACTGCTGGATATAGCCTTCCTCAATGCTTTCAACCGCGTTCCGCCTCAACTAAGCTACTAAATCCGCATTAAAGCCAAAGACAACCTCACTTGCACTTGACGAAAGTGTAAGTGAAAGTGTCTCCTGAAGTGCGTGAGTTGAGGTGGTCCACCAAACGTGAGAAGATACAGCATTCTGCTTGTATTACAAGCTTCAATAGGCGATAACCGCTTTACATCTGATGGGCAATATGATTCATTGGCGCCAAGCGTGTATAGAAAGAACTAAACACCTTAATCATGGTTTCGTTATGTGATTTCTGGCAATCAGAGCTAATGAGACGCTGCTCGAAATGAATACAAATATCATTTTCCATTTTAAAAAATTGTTGAAAATCGGAGAGCCATTTTCATATTTTTTTTTATACCGCGTCGGATGGGAGACATCCATACGGCCCGCGTGATATAACGCGATTACAGTATCCAAATTAAAGTTCGCAACATAAAATATCGCTCTCGCGCGGTCACCTCCGCTGCCTAAGCAGAATATCTTCCTTTCTCACTCGCATGGACACACCAACCCTCAAAGGAACTATTATTTGGCTGCGATATTGGGAGAGGTGGAGGTACTATGCCATACTATAAGAAGATATACCTATTTCATTAATAATATTTTTGTCTCCAACAGATAACGGAGTGGTGAGCTTACAACTGCTGGAGCTGCGGGTACCGAGTCACGTGCCACTGGGCTCCCAGGCGCAACTCTCTTGCCAGTGGAAACTGGGCCCTACAGACATCCTGTACTCCGTCAAGTGGTATAAAGATGGCAAGGAGTTCTTTCGGCACGTGCCAAAAGATGTTAAGGACTTCAGGGACTTCCCGCTGCCAGGAGTCGATGTATTGGTAAGACACGGTATATAATAGTAGTAAAATATTTCCTCCTCCCCTTCACTCCTCTTTAAGTCGGTCCCTCAATGATGAGAACCGTGTCTGCGACGGAACCGTTGCAGCAAGCTTCTCTAATTACTGCAGCCTTTTACTTGTTGAAGAGTTGACATTTGGTTGAACCATCTTTTAGGGCTTCGTCCTGTCGGTCGCTTGCCATCCACATTGCCAGTTATTTTAGGCTTCTCCAGGTTACATTTCTTCGATACCTAAAGAGGTTAGGGTTCGTTCACATAGATCAGCTTGGGGAGGAGAGCAGATTTTGGTCGCAATTTTGGATCATTTGGCATAGGGTTTATTTTTCAAATTGACTTTTAAAAAAAAACTTTATACGAATGATGCAAAACTGTTTATTACATGCGACCAATGTCTGCTCTCCTCTCCGAGCTTGGGCCCAATCGCCGAAGCTCGGAATTTTTCAATGCGAACATGAAACTACTGCTTAGATTGTTGGTAATTATGTTTAGCTTAGCTGGTAGAAGCCCTAGAGCTCTATCCACTAAGCTGATGATGTTTGTCAATAACTTTAAACTAAGACCAATTTTTAGAAACAAAAATTTAGAAAAAAAATCAATCTTCAGGCAATGGTTCCTTATAAATTTTAGCTATAATAAATGAATAAAAAGGCAAAGTAAATATAAAGTTTTCAATGAGTAATTCTTTCTGTTTTATGGAAACTGGATAGTACTTTCATGTTTTAATTATTTATGAGTCTATATCTATTCTGTAACTGGTATAGTCTTGTGTCATTGACATCTATCGATCTAGAAATTTAAATAAGTTCCATTTTGAAGGCGATTAAAGAAAACGAAAAGGTAAGGAGACAAACGGCACAAAATCGATCGTTCAGCAGTGTATATCCTTCGGCTGAAATGATGATGATGAAGGCGACTATATAGTGTATGACCTTCATAATAAATAACAAATGATGCGAATCTCAGATCACAGTTTGCTGTGATCCATTTGAAATAGAGTCGCTTATTCATTGGTATGAATAAGCATTCTATTCAGTTATTGAATCGCAATAAGAGATGATGGTAATGGGGCTGATCACAGTTGTAATGTAAATATGATAGATACCACATCGTAAGGAGTAACCACACCAATCGTTGAAACTGCTATATTTGAAGCAGCTGATTATATTATTGAAATTATTTTCACAATATGTGTTCACAGTAAAAAAATGCAAAAACCTTCGATCATTAATATGCAAAAACACGAAAAATATGACATGTTGTGGCGCCTTGATGGATTTTTTTTTTATTCTGTGTACTGGTGAAAAATATAAAAAAAAATTGCACACGAAATTAAAGCAAAAAAAGCAAAGTTTGCTCTCGTGTCATACATACGTAATCAACTGATTTGTAATTTTATGCGAACGAAATGAAAACTGCTTTAATTATTAGCGCCCGTAAAGTATTACGTAAGTACTATTATTTATTCTGTGGTAAGAATAAATAATAAGAATAAAATAAAAAGTATAAATATAAACCAAATAATAAGAATATAATAAAAGCTCCGTAAGAAGTAGCCTTCTAAACTTCGGGTGCTAGGGATTGTATGTGAATCTTAAAATGTCATATTTTCATGTATATAACATTACACACATGTTATTTACGATGTAATATTCAATTTAAAAAATACATATATAAATATTTGTGGAGAATTTACACAGCGCCATCTAGTCCCAAATTAAGCGCATAGCTTGTGTTATGGGTACTAGACAACTGATAAATGTACTTAAATACATTTTTTTTTTGTAAATACATACTTATAATACATAGAAAACACCCAGACCAAGACAAACAGACATGTTCATGCACACAAATGTTTGTCTTGTGCGGGAATCGAACCCGCGACCTGGTAGTCAAAGTGGCCATTGCTAACCATTCGACCACCAAGCTCGTCAATAATACATAGAAAACACCCAGACCAAGATAAACAGACATGTTTATGCACTCAAATATTGTGCGGGAAGCGAACACGCGACCTCATAATATATAATAAATAAGCGCGAATAAATATTCCCAATTTTCGAAAAGTTTAAATTTGTTTAAAATGTGTATTATTCCCGTATAATTAAAGAACAATACAGACACAATGTGTGATTACCTGTTATGGCCGTGAATGGAGTTTGTTTAGGTCCAACCAAGTGGAAACAATATAAAACTCGCCCGGATATTACTCTGTGAAGAGCTGGCGAGGTGCACCCGTAAACACTCGCCCACTCTGATAGCGGGCGTGCTAGACTAACAGTAACCAAACCAACTTCAACTTTTTTATTGTTTATGGTTTTACTAAGGCTTTTACTACGTACACGTAACTCGTTTAAAAAAAATTCGGTAAAGTATGTCCCTGTAATAAAAATACAGCAAGATCGACTCTACAAAATGTTAACAAGGTACCAAATTTTAGGGAATTATCCAGATTCGAGTCTTGTGTGAGCACAGAAACGTTTTTATATTAAACTTAATTTTAAAAGTTTGCATGTTTAGATAATAAATCTATATATATAAAAATGAATCTCTGTTTCCCTTGGTCATCGAATTACGTGTGAACCGATGGAACAATTTCGCTAATTCTTTTTTTGTGTGTTTATTATTGTCAGGAGAAGGTTTTTATGAAAGAAAAAAAAAGGAAATTGAGCGGAAGATTAGAAAATGTAAGAAAACTGAACTACCATATTAACTTTTCTAATATAACTTTATGGTGTTTGACTGATCTGTCAGTCGTTTGTCAGATAGTGCGAACCCAATTTAATATTCATAGTTAAGAAATCAGGACAGGACAGTCTGTTAGCTGAAGCCGATTCCAATCGAATATATCATGCACACAAATGTTTGTCTTGTGCGGGGATCGAAGCCGCGACCTCGGAGTCAAAGTAGCCATTACTAACCATTCAACCACCGGGCCAAAGACATTAATTATTACTTAAATCCTTATGATCAAAGCTTAAATCTCTTTACGTGATAGTAATAGGTGATAGATTGAGTATATTATATAGAATAGATATTTGCAATGTTGCGAAGATCGGCGTAACTACACCTGCCTCTTTGAATTACTAGCCACATATTTGACGAAAATTATATCGCGTCTTACATAGCATACTGAACACAACTTTGGAAGCGCATCTTTAGCATAGCGCATATAAATACTTAGAGAAGGCTACATACCGCAGCTCTACAGTTGTCAACTAAATTTGCTATGCATAATCTTGCTGCTCTCATACTTTAGTTTGTGTTCAATCAAATGTGCCCGTAGCGATTTTAGTCATAGAAAACACAGAACTCACAGATACACTGGCGATGCGTTGCGTTAATGAACTTCCGATTAGGTCCTGAAAATATGCTTCTATCCAGGGTTCATAAACAAGCATACAAAACAAAATATATAACCCTGCAAATGCTTGCCGTATGAGTGTATACTAAGATTTACTGAGAGAATATAAAAAGTTTAAAAATACGAGTGTAATGTATCCTCGTATGTTACAGCAATGTAACAGCGCAAACTGTTTTGTGATTAACATTTTACTTAGGTACTTATATGGTTTTAAACTTTCACGGTTGTTTACATCACTATTGTATATAAGACTTTGACAATGAAAACATAAAATATAGAGTGATGATTATCTAGCAAATAATACAATAATTACACGTGAGGACCTATTAGAATGAAAGTTATTAAACTTTCAAATTTTCATAGAAAACCTATTCTAATTAAATATATTATTTTCTTAATTACTAACTTATAACTATTTACATGAAATTATCGTTATCCTGCACACATATTGTAATATTATGAATGTGAAAGTATGTTTGTTTGTTTGCCTTTCTTTTACGTCGAAAGGAACAACTGGCTTGACATGATTTTGTCCCGGGAATAGTTTTAAGGCTAAAGTGTGACATAATCAACTTTTTATCCCATCTTATTAGGAGGGAGTGGGGAATTTAATAAAATAATGACCACGCGGGCAAAGTGCAGGTACCAGCCAGTTTATTCAGCGAGTGAATGCTAGTAAAAGTTTGAAATTGGCGATAACCACAGGATATTTCAGACTTTTACTATCTAGACTCAGTAAATTTTCGGTCTCTTTTTACAGTAACACATATTTTACCTAGTAGCCCCACTTGCGCAGAGTTCACTAAGCAGTAGCAAAATGCATAAAAACTTTCTCCATAAAAAAAACACTCATCTATATGTGCCTGCTTTCATGCTGTCGGGTCAAGAACTTTAAATTAACGTTCTTGTGTCGGGTATAAACATTTCTGTAACTTCACTAGAAACGTTTTCAAAAATATTATATGTATACGTTTTTATGTCACTAAAGTGGCAAACATACGACATCATCATACGACCCGCCTGAAGATACGCGGTCATCGCAGCTTAGACACATGAAAACTCTTCACTCTATCTTATAATGCAAAGCAGGACATAATCTTGGCTACAATGTCACCATACTCATGCTTAAGGCACCAATAGACTTGAGTGACAACAGACTTTACCCATTACACAGTGTTTTGAAGTACTAGAAATGTCTTCAAGGGACAGAAACCGACAATTAAATAGAGACTAGGTATAAGTAAATGTTTAAGGGGGGTGCTATATACAGCTGTAGTACTAGACTTATTGTAAGATAAATTATAAAATCTATCAATATTTTATAAACTGTTATGCCAGTGTATCAAAAACCAGGGCTCGAAAAAATTCTAATATAATAAATATCAAAATATCCGATATTTCATATTTATCCGATACTATTTGCTGACCCGACAAACTTCGTACCGCCATTTTTTTTTTTATGGATTCTGTGAATATTTTCGAAATCCCGAAAGATTTGTTTAACTTTTTATACCCGCTTCGAATGTCAATCTCTCAATAAACAATAATTTTATCAATACTATAAGTAATTATGAGAGGTAGGGTGCAGCGTATTAGGAAAGGGTAAAAGGGTAAAAGGAAATTCACCGCTTTGTGTGAGAGTTCAAGATACTCTTCCTGCCACCGTGTGTGCCGCCAAACCCACCATTACGTAAATCTTGCCGCGAACCCCCTACCTTCTAATAGCGAACCCCTGGGGGTTCGCGTACCCCAGTTTGAGAAACCCTGATCTAGCCTATATACATTTTTGGTCCTGTTTTAAAAGTGCCGGCTAACAAAAAAAAAGGTTTCATAGCATTAAAACTGGAAATAAATATACTTATTTCACGTCCTGGTGGCTCGTAACACAAGTATTCTTACCTAACACGGTACAACAACTTCCACAGATAAGTAATTTGTATGTAGGTATGTGTGTAATTAAATGTTTTATATTGTTGTTGTAAACTAGTTCTATGAAGCATTAGTTAGAATGGCACCAAAACTGTACGATTACTTTTATTTTCCGAATTTTACCGAACAATTATTATTCTTATTTTCCCGACATGATTAGAATTGCCTTAACTGTATGAAAATAGTGATTTCGAATGTCAATCTCTCAATAAACAATAATTTTATCAATACTATAAGTAATTATGAGAGGTAGGGTGCAGCGTATTTGTATGCTGCCCTACTGGGGAAGTACCTCCACCTCACAGAATACCGCAGCAAATAATTATTCCCTTGAGCGTTGTTGTGTTCCTGCAATAATCCTATGGGTACTAAATAACTAATACTTAAATACTTTTTTTGTAAATACATAGAAAACACCCAGACCAAGAAATGTTCATGCACACAAATATTTGTCTTGTGCAAGGATCGAACACGCGACCCCGGAGTCAAAATGGGCATGGTTAGCCATACGATCACCGGGGTCGTCAAGTAATACCATAGCCATCAAATAAACGAGGTACGAGTATATAGATAGGGGGCCTTTATAATCTCTATATGTTCTGTGGTTAGCAAAAAAATAATTGTGTATTTTTTCTTTTATTATTTTCAGAGCAAAATAAATATAATAGAAAGATGAAAGAAAATATGATAATCCGTGGCTTATACCCCGGTGTAACAAAGTCATATCAAAGAACGTTGTCTCCTCGCATTATGCAATGTCTTATTTCACTCATATACGCTTTAGGGTCCGTTCACACAAACCAGCTCGGAGAGGAGAGGAGATTTTGGATCCATTTAAAATAGAGTTTTATGACATTGGTATAAGGTTTACTTAAAAATCCACATTGGCTCTCATATACTAAAGAAGTGAATTTGAAAAACAAACCCTATGCCAACGACCCAAAACTCTGTTTTAAACGCCACCAAAATCTACTCTCCTCTATGAGCCGACCTGTGCGAACGGAGCTTTAGGGTAGGTACCATAGGCAAAGCGTTTCGTCGTGGCTATTTGCTTTTACAAGCTTTTATTTAGTTTCAGTAATCAAACAAAATCCCTATGTTTGTAATCAAAGCTTACACGTTAAACGAGACCTACTTCTCACTGGCCGATTAAGCTGAATGTAGATCATCTAGCCTATATACATTTTTGGTCCTTTTTTAAAAGTGCCACCTAACAAAAAAAAAGGGTTCAAAGCATTAAAACTATAAATAAATATACCTATTTCACGTCCTGGTGGCTCGTAACACAAGTATTCTTACCTAACGCGGTACAACAACTTCCACAGACAAGTAATTTGTAAATAGATATGTGTGTAATTAAATGTTTTATATTGTTGTTGTAAACTAGTTCTATGGAGCATTAGTTAGAATGGCACTAAAACTGTACGATTACTTTTATTTTCCGAAATTTACCGAACAATTATTATTCAAGTAATCGTACAGTTTTAGTGCCATTCTATGGCACTAAAACTGTACGATTACTTTTATTTTCCGAAATTTACCGAACAATTATTATTCTTATTTTCCCGACATCATTAGAATTGCCTTAACTGTATGAAAATAGTGATTTGTGGAATTTTATTATCAGTGGCCCGACCGCCGAAGCTGAAGCCGATTCATATCGGATTTTTTTATTGTGAAAATGAAACTTCTGCTTAGATTTGTAGGAATTGACTTTAGTATAGCCGATAGAAGCCCTGAAGCTTCTACCAACTACCAACTAAACTGAAAACGTTTTGAAATTTAAACAGAGGGCCTACCGCCTAAGCTGAAGCCGATTCCCATTGGGATTTTCGATTGCGAAAATCTGACTTCTGTTTAAGTTTGTGGCAAACTTCCTCAGTTTAATCGGTAGAGCGCGTCCGTGCCTATCTGCTAAGCTTATTACTATTAGCAAAAATTTAAGGTGAAGTTAGAATTTAGCAGTCCAAATATTCCCAACGGGAATCGGCTTCAGCTTAGGCAGTAGGGCCCGAGGTCACAGAGTAATCGTGTGGTTTTGGTGCCCTACTAATTAGTGCTCCACATAGTTCTAACGATGTGTGCCATTGGTTTGTTATTAACAGGCACTTTCAAAAATGGCCCAAAAAATTATCTCCTTCGACACGTTATTTTAATTTTTGTGGCCATGTATAATAACCATAGAGTAAATTATAGTACAGTAGAGCGTCGATTATCCGAACTAATTGGGGGACATGGGTGTTCGGATAAACGGTATTTTCGGATAATCGAACTTCCTATATGTATACCAGTATAACCAAATGCGAGTCGGACTCACGCACTAAGGGTTACTATTATCTATAACGTTTGTTTTATCGGTGCCCCCCTTTAATATTTGTTTTATTTTAATTTAATTATTTATTTTTAAAGTAAATATGTAACTAAATATTCTGTGAATATTTCAAGCGTCTACCTGTTGCCGTTATTAATATCGAGCAAAAAAAATCACGTTTTCTGTATGGGAGCCCCTTTAAATATTTATTTTATTCTGTTTTTTAGTATTTGTTGTTATAACGGCAATAGAAATACATCAACTGTGAAAATTTCAACTGTCCAACTAACACGGTTCATGAGATACAGCCTGGTGACAGACGGACGGAAGGACCGATGGACAGCGGAGTCTATAGGGTTCGTTTTACCCTTTGGGTACGGAACCCTAAAAAAACGTGCAGACAATCTTGTAGTAAAACATGTATACTAGGTACAACGCTTAAAAAGATCTTCGTTTGCCGAAACAAGCCTACCCGCTGACCACCCTATACCTAAGGCTACCTAGGTCTTTGGTCACGTATTTTTTTTTTTGGACAAATATTTGATACTGGTCGCTTTCAGCCAGCCAGCGACGTTCGGATAATCGACGCTCCACTGTACTTATGTACCTAAAGTAAATGCCGCTATTTCAAATCGAATAAAGCAGCCGGTGCAAAATAGCAAATAATAAGTTTAAGATTAACGCCTACGTTATGTGTATTGTGTTACACAAATATTTACTTTCGCTCATCAAGACGTTTCATTTGATACACAATTTGTGTATCAAATGAAAAGTCTTGATGAGCGAAAGTAAATAAACATTTTGTTGGTTGCTTTTTTATTAACAACCAATGATGGTATATTTCTATAGATATGCCACTAAGTGTCAAAAATTAACAGCCGAAAAGTGAGCCAACTGTCTTACCTCACAATTAGTTCGGATAAGCAAACTACTTATTCTATTCTGAAAGCAATTTAGCATGGGTATGACATATCTATAGGAATATAACATCATGTTAACAACTAATAAAACTTGTTGTTTTTTTTTCTTGAATTTGTTTAACATACATTGCCTGTCAGTTTCTTTGATTATTACTACATCAATACAAAATTTCCCAGTAGCTCGAGGTAAACAAACCCATATGGATGGATTTGTTTATGTCGAGCTACTTCGTTTATAGAAACAAGCTACAGTCGACCTTGCTTAACTTCCATGATCGTTAGACTGATACTTGCAAAGACGCCATCAAGCTCCCCATGATGATATATAAATAACTATGTCTTTTTGTTTTAACGACAGTACTCCAATCGCAACGCATCAAACATCACACTGTACCCAGCGGTGATGGAGACGGGCGGGAGGTACCGCTGCGAGGTGTCTGGAGAGAAGCCCATCTTCCACACGGTCACACATTACTCCGACATGGTCATCGTCGGTAAGATGCTGTTTAGTTTTTCCTTTAGACAGTTGTAATTTTCACAGATGATGTATTTCTGTTGCCGCTATAACAACGAATACTAAAAAACAAAATAAAGTAAATAATAGGTCTTTACCTATGAAATTGACGTTCTGCAGTACTGGCCATTTCAAATCAAAATATTTTTTATTTGGCTAAGAATTCTAATTTCAAATT
Source organism: Hypsopygia costalis (assembly GCA_937001555.2). Classification (NCBI taxonomy): domain Eukaryota; kingdom Metazoa; phylum Arthropoda; class Insecta; order Lepidoptera; family Pyralidae; genus Hypsopygia; species Hypsopygia costalis. Next base: position 18,909,651 of record OW443338.2, on the reverse strand, counting down.
AATTACATTTTCATCGCATTCCAATCTTTTTCGTCATCATGGATACGTTAAAAATTCCAGTAATTATGGAATATGAGTACCGTCGTGGCAGCAACGCGGCACAAGCGGCACGCAACATCAACGACGTTTACGGAGCTAACACTACAAACCAACGCACCACCTGTTATTGGTTTGCTCGCTTCCGTTCTGGAAATTTCGACCTGAAAAATGAACCTCGCGGTCGTCCGAAGACTTTGGTCGACAATGACGAATTAAAGGCGATTGTGGAAGCTGATGATACACAATCTACGGCTGAATTAGCAGCAGCTTTCGACGTTAGCGTCAAAACAATATTGGTCCATTTGCGTCAAATTGGCAAGGTAAAAAAGCTTGACAAATGGGTGCCCCACGAACTCAATGATCGCCATCGCGAAGTACGCGTCGAGACGAGCCTTGCACTGCTCAACATACACACAAATGAAGGAATTTTGAACCGCATTGTTACCTGCGATGAAAAATGGATTCTGTTTGATAACCGCAAGTGCTCAGCAAGTTGGTTGGATCCTGGTTCAGCACCTAAATAATGCTCTAAACGAAAACCTACCCCTAGAAAAGTGATGGTCACTGTTTGGTGGTCTAGCGCCGGTGTGATTCATCACAGCTTCTTACCAAACGGGGTGAGTATTACTGCAGATGTGTACTGTGAAGAACTGAACACAATGATGGAGAAGCTGGCACGTCTCCAACCAGCATTGGTCAATCGCTCGTCTCCGCTGCTCCTGCACGACAACGCGCGACCTCATACTGCACAGCAGACGGTCTCCAATTTGCAAGAACTGGGGTTGGAAGCTCTCCGTCATCCGCCCTACTCGCGAGACCTTGCGCCTACAGACTTTTTCCAGAATTTGGATAACTTCTTGGCGGGAAAAAAAATCAATACCCGAGAGGAAATACAAAATGCGTTTGGAGAACAGCGACACCAAGGGGTCTCTGATCCAAACGTCCCACTCAGCTTGTGAGCGGAACGCTAAATATGCCGCTTTTCGGAAATAGCTACGCACGCATTAACTTTTCTTATTCATGCAAAGATTTTTACAATTTTGTACTTAAAAAAATCCTGAAAAGTGCCAAATCTCTAGACAAATACTCATTTAAAAAGTAACATAGAGTTTTCACGATAAAGTGTAAATTATATTATAATTATAGTATAGATGACTGTCTTTTTTTTTAGTAAATGTTGACTATTAATAACTAACAAAGTGTCTTAATTTACCTACTTCTCATCCAGTTGTGCAAAGAAAAGTTCACATTTTTTGTATTCTAATCAATATTCATTAGAAACCACTTTTTAAAGCCTTGTCCCGCATTTGAAATCAACACGACGAGCTCGGTGGTCGAATGGTTAGCAATGGCCACTTTGACTCCGAGGTCGCGGGTTCGATTCCCGCACATGACAAACATTTCTGTGCATGAACATGTCTGTTTGTCTTAGTCTGAGGGTTTTCTATGTATTATAAGTATGTACTTATTTGCAAAAAAAAAAAGAAATGTATTTAAGTACATTTATCAGTTGTCTAGTACCCATAACACAAGCTTTGCGCTTAATTTGGGACTAGATGGCGATGTGTAAATTGTCCAGAAATATTTATCATTATCATTTACATTTCCCGCAAATTCGTATTTTGAAGTTGGCAAGCCTACGCGCAACGTCCCTATCGAGCTCCTCAAGTGGATTAGAAATATGCAATTATACTTTTCTAGCTCTACCAGAAGAAGGTCCCACGATAACGGGCTCTCATCCTCGCTACCAGATCGGAGACCGGGTCCAGGTGAACTGCACCTCGGGACGGTCGCGGCCAGCCACTCACCTGACGTGGTACATCAACGGGGAGCCGGCGCCGTCATCCGCGGTCCGCCAGCCCACATATCAAGTATTTGAAGAAGGCCTGGAAGTGACGAGCCTCGTTCTCGACTTCAAGGCGAAGCTCAAACATTTTAGGAAAGGAAATCTTAAATTAAAAGTAAGTTTAGGATAGTGTGATTTTTGAGTACAAAGACTGGATCAGTAGGCTGACGTGACTACCGGTACAGAGCCGACAGCTGTTCTGGCAAACAGGTTCTACTGATATATGATATTATTTTAGAATAATACTTTATTCTCCCTTCCGTTCACTAGGAGTCTAAGATCCGTAGTATTCATCTACATGTGGATCCTAGTATATATTCTTCGTATTTCGCCTTCCCGACTCTATTAAAACACGAAAGTATTTTTCTCCCACTATTTAACCTACATCGTTATATATGCTGTTTCCTTCAGCGTAGTGAGTAACTGCCCTATTAAAATTTTCTGCCATCTCTTTTTGAAGTCTCGAAAAACTTCGAATACTTTTGCGATTCACTTTTTAAAAGATTTGGATGTGATGCATTAGCAGTAGGGCGACAATGTATATATTACTACTTGTGTTGCAAGTATTTATAATGTCCATAACTACATTACATCAGACGGGCTCTACAATACTCGAGTGGTATCAAATTTATCTTTGCAATTCTTTTTTTTTTTTTTGCAGTGTCTTGCTACAATAGCGTCAGTCTACTGGCGAAGCAACGAGGAGAGCGTGCTAGGCGACCGATCGAAGGCCTACACCAAATCCGAGGGTGCCTCGCGGGCTGACAGGGTCCAGGCGACCGGCAGGCCTGGCGGCTCGGCCACAGAGCTGGACAACACCACGCAGCTTCTCGTGTTCACTAGTTTACTTATACAATTGTTTCCGACCAAATTCACGATTTAGACAATCTGTGACTGAATATTGTGATTGGTTTCTATTTTCTAGATAAAGCCACTTCAGTGACTTTACTGATGTGTTACTAGGAAGTGACTTGAAAATAAAATTGAAGGAGATCCGGTTCCTAGAATTGTTGGATCCAAATTCATTCCATACTAAAATCTGTAAAAAGTTGGTTTTATCGTACTTATTTTTGAAAGTATTGAATATATGCTATGGTATTTTGTGATATATATAAATAACTGAAGCAAAAAAATATTGTGTAGATGCTTTATTGTTACCAGTTTCAGTGAATATTTATAGTAAGATGACACTAACAATGTAACCGGCATATAAAACTTATTAATTCATATCAATATGTATACTAATTAATCACAGGAGACATATGCCTTAACTCCAATGAAACGCGTGCCCGATTAGTGTATCTACAGAACTGTCGATAGAACCTTCGATCATTAATACTACAACTATAGAACATTCAACGTATTGTGAAGATCGGCTAAACTCACTAAACCGCAAATCAGAGGAAAAATGTGTATTTATACTTTTCACATTGTAAGCCAATGTTTTTATATATGTATGTAGTATACACATACTGTATACTATATACAACCTAGAATGACCTAGATGATAACCAAGCACACGACTTACCAGCCCCCTTACCACCAACTCTTATAGCGATGAATAGAGTCGATTATTCATTGGTATGAATAAGCATTCTATTCAGTTATTGAATCGCAATAAGAGTTGGTGGTAAGGGGGCTGAGCAGTCATCGTACCCTACGAACACTCGCAACACCAGTGTCATGACTCACCCGTTACCGAATCTGTAAAAACAAAAATAGTAAAATGCCAATGAAATGTATAAAAACGCATCTCGACGCTCACACGCAGTTTGCTTGATCCGTGATTGCATCACTATCCGACACGATTTTGGTGTACTGCTCTATATGTCTACTGTGCTGTAATCGTTAATTATTTACTGTAACTTCATATAAACTTAACGAAATAGATGTTCTTATCTCATTTGAGAAAACGATTGCTTGAAAATACTTGAAAAACTGCTTTATACATTACATATCTACTCGTATATAGCTGAAATGATAAAATACAACAGATTAATATTTCTTGCCCTTCAATACGAATAATCAGTCAATTGTACTAAATGGTTAAATACAAAACCGACTTCAAAAAAGGAGGAGATCCTATGCCCGACTACATATTATACTCATTATGTATGTTCTATTGATTTTCGTACGCATTTATGGCTAAACATGTCGGTTTGTCTTTGCTTTAAGATCTCTATGTATGTCACGCATGTTTTACAAAATAAATATCTTGTATCTTGTTAGCTGGTAAAAATTGGCAGTTGTACACAACTACAACTACTGGGCAACGCCCTGTTATTTCGTGAAGATTTGCGAGTGATCGGTTTTTACTCGAGTGCCTTTTAAAATAAATGCATCGTGCGCATAAGTACCGTTAACAGGTAACTGACATGCGTGACTTGAATAAAATAGAGGTATAAAAACTCCCGACTTTGATGACCCAGCATCTGTGTCACTAAAACCACTGACTCCAGTTTCTTTTATATATAGCTATACAGCACTTATTGTCACAGAGCTGACAAACCGTTCCCATTAAGTCAAGCTTCAAACATCGGAACGTCATCGAAGTCGATATTTATATTTAGGAGCAATATACAGCCCGACACACAGACAACTAGGCTTGCCAGATGGCCGGGAAATCCGGGACTGTCCCGGAATTTTGCATCTTGTCCCGTGTCCAGTAATTAGACCTTATTGTCCCGGATTCCGAAAACCTACTAGTTTTTTAACATTATAATTATAACTGACATTAATTACCTACTAAGTATGTAGATAGATACCTATCAAGTAAATGTAAGTATTTGAAAATAAATGACATTTTCCTTATCAAATACAAACATAAATCGTTTAAAAATAAAAATAAAACAAGATACTTTTTACTATGGCCACGACCCGCCACTGTTGTCCTAGAATTGTCCCGGATTTAATAAGTTTCTATGTGGCAACCCTACAGACAACAGTCTTCAAATCTATAACACTTTCTTTTTGCATGGGCCTTCCCACTATTTTAATCCGTTGGGTATATTGGGACGTAAGTTTCACATATCAAATAGAAACATAACTTAAAATTCCCGTTACTTACATTCTATTTTGCCATAGAAATATTGAAGCCTAACATTTTCACTCTCCATATGTTTCTTATTCAAAATGTCAACAGGAATAAATAGGAATAATGGGAAATACAGTGCTAAAATTAGCATCAACACAAATATTTAATGTAAATAGAGAGCAGGTCTCGCTGAATTGGTATAAATTAATTTCATCGTTTACATAATCAGTTTAATGTTACGACAGATACTCTTTGATGCTACTGTCATGGATTATTTGACCTTTCTTGTTCCTCTTTTCCAGGAAACGAGCCTTTTCCACCAAAGGTTGTCCAATTTGTATGTTCAACTTGTGTCACTTGTGTGAACGAATGTCTATTTAAATTATACGAGTATAATGCCTGATTAAATTTTGGAGTGGAATTTTGTTCATAATGTATAACACATAATGCTTATTTGCCATATTGCTGTCTCTCATATTGCTAACAGGGGAAATCAAATTCCAAAAGCTTCTTACTTCTACTAATTTCTTGTGATTAAATTCGTTGTGAGTTCCAAGAGAGCCGTAGTTTTACCCCCGGGACTGCAATGGACTTAAATGTTCATTGTCTTTTTTGGCGGTCGCCCCTGTTAATGCTGGCTACACAGGAGACACAGTGGTGGGAATGTGTTGTCCTGTGTAAAAAAAATTGTGTTACACACTAAACAGATACGATATTTTGAGATCGAGATACTGCTATAGGTGAGAGAAGAGAGGCTATATCTCCGTCTCCTAAACACATATTGCATTGTCTCGCTTTAATTAAATCGTATCTGGTAAGTGTGTACATCTATACATATAAAAATTAATCCCTATTTTCTTTGGTCACGGCAACACGCGTGAATGGCTGGACCGATTCGCTATTTCTTTTGATATTGTATTTGTTATTGTCAGGAGAAGGTTCTTATGAAAGCAAAAAATAAGAAAGTTGCGCGGAAAATTAGAAAATTTAAGAAAACTGAACGACCATTTTAACTTTTCTAATGTAACTTCAATTCGTTTGACAGAACTGTCAGTCATTTGATAGATTGCGCGAAACCAATTCGAATTCAATATTCATTGGTAAGAAGACAGGAGAACGTCTGTCGGGTCAGCTAGTTATGAATAATATTTCATTCTAAAATTTGAAAAAACCGAGGTAAATCGGTACATTCACTCACACAGGTTGGAAATATAAACTCTTTGGCTTATATAATAAATTTTCATTAAATGCATTGATTTGCCGATTCATAAGATTTGGTATAGTCATTATTCAGGCGATGTTCGTTAAAAATATGAAACAAACTTTCTCATTACGGGCCATCCATAAATTACGTCACACGAATTTCATGATTTTTTTACCCCTCCCCCGTCCTTGTCTCAGCTGGTCACATTGTGAGCCCTTCCCTAGTGTCAATGTGACGTGTCACTAGGGAGGGAGGGATTATGGAGGGATAGTGGGAAAACATTTGCAACTATAGATGTAAATTTGCACATTTTGCAAATTTACATCGATAGTTGCAAATGTTTTCCCACATCCTTGTCACACAATATCACACTTCGTCGACCCCCTCCCTCCCCCTTAAAGTGTGACGTAATTTATGGATGGCCCCTTAGATTAACAGTTAAAAAAATATTTATATAAGATATTAAATAAAAATAAACATATAATGTGCCATTTTAGTTTAAATTGTAATTGAATTTTATTTTGATCACCTCATAGGTATCCAAAGATTGTTTTGCTTACCAAAATAATGGCATTTGCTTTTTAACAGCCAAATATTAACTATAAAATGTAACGTAATTTTAAAAGACATTTAAAGTATGCGGTGTTGCATTAATATATGTTAACAAATACAGTACATATCTTTGCTAAATAAAATTACCAACAACAAAATTATGTAAATATTGAAAAGGTGTCGTTTTATCCGACTGCACATGTGATGGTGCGATATATATATTAGAATGATTATATGCCTACGATATAAATAATATACATATACTATGATCAGCCATCTAGTTCAGTCATATTATGTACAGATATAATATATGGCTTGTTTTATTATTATATAAAATTATACTTATTAGTTATACCTAATAAAATTACAAAAGGGTTGACTTACAAAGTATATTAAAAATTTAAAAAAAATGTAAATATTCTTACCGATGTTAACATGTACGGTAATTTACTAATTTCACTTTAAAAGATTCCATATTGGACCCCATAAATCGAGATTATACTCAATCCAGTCAAAACAAAATGTCTTAACATCCCAAGTACTCATATACATATGCGTTATGGTCAATGTAATAAATTAGTTATTATTCATACTGACTAATACTTGGTCAATGAGATAAATCATGTTTTGGTTAGATTTTAGTTGATTTTTGGTTAGGTTAGGGCTTTCTTATGTACTGTCACCGGAAATAGGAGCTCCGCTAAGCGGAGCTCCGTCAACCTAGATGATGAATGATGTGGTGCGAAGTAAGAGCGTTAACGCACTCCATCCGGATCCAATCCGAAATCGGACGTAAGTATTTAATACCCCTTGCTTTTGCACTGCGCTATGGAGCAGTATGTAACAGCAAGCGATATTGTCAGGGACAGTGCGTAACCGCTCTAAGCTAAATTATTAATAATTGACAATTTATTACTTTGGCCAGCCATTATAAATAATGACAATTTTTTTACATTGACTGTAACATATGTACGTTTTTATAAAAGAAACAAGTACCTAAATACGAGAGAATGAGGAGCTCCATGGCGTCGTAGCGCGTGTCAGTCTAATCGAACACGCAAGTTAAGCAACGTCGACCGTAGCCTGTCCATGGATGGGTTTATATTATTTTGAGTTTCTCCGTGCTTCGGAGGGCACGTTTAGCGGTCGATCCCGCCCGGCTGTAGTCATTAGATGACAGCCGTTAAGCTAAGCCTTTGGGCGGCTTGAAAACACTGGCCTCCGCCAACCCGCAGTTGAGCAACCTGGTGGAGTATACTCTAAACCCGTTAAATTCAAGCGAGACCCGTATCCCAGCAGTGGGATAAGTAAAAGTTGACGACGATCTAAATACAGTTACAGTGGCATCTCACTAATCCGGCCCTATTTAAAAACCAGAGGGTGCCGGATTATGTAAATGTTCGGATTACTGGATTGTTTAGGAAAAATCATAATAAATAAAATAAATCATTTTATAAAGAAAATACGTTTTCATAACAATAACATGTCAAAATTAGCTTGTAATTACATAGATACATATTTTTATAATAATCATTAATTTAAGTTTAATTGAAGAGGGGCGCGGGAGGTGCCGGATTATTGGACGAGTCGGTCTATTGAAGTGCCGGTTAGTGATACTCTACTGTATAACCATTACCTTAGATCGTCTTTTTACTACAGTTGCTTTTGTTTTCCTTCGTCTTACTACACAATTGCAAAAATACTATTTCAGCAAGCCTGGAAAATATTGTAAATACTGTAAGTGAACTAATGATATGTATTTTGGACAAAATAAAACGGAACGTTTACGTAAATAAGACTTTATCGAAGTGTTTCAATTGTAAAAATGGTTACTTATTGTATACCTAGTCAGTCGAATACTTATTTTCTTATATATGGGAACCTTTTTATTTGGGGTACGTTTATTGGGATTCCTATTTAAACTATTGGGTACGGTCAACAGCGCGTAAAGTGTTACACGTCCTAGTAAATAAGAAATTTAAAAAATCATCACCATCACAAATTTTCCTGGTGGCTCAGTTGGAAAGAGCTATGGACCTCTTTTCGAGAGTACGTCAGTTCAATGCCCACATTCCCACCCTAGACGGTGAAGGTGAATTTTTCCATTTTAAATATTTAGATAACTTCAAAATAATGTATAACCTACTTTAATAATCTAAATAACATTGGTTATTATAATTTATTATTCATAAATTTTTCACTTAGAAATAATTTGCAATTTTTTTATAATAACATCCCTATACGTTGAGAAAATATATGTTCGACTGTGGTTTTTATTATTGCAAATAAAAATTATATTTCTATTAAAAAGCTCTGTCTCTCAGTGTGTTACAGGAGTTCCCCGACTCATCTCCCTACTTCGAAATTTAAATCCGTAGCTTCGGCCGACAGCTCGATTTTTTCCTAATACATTTTAATGTGACTATAATAAAACAACGTTAATGGTATTTTAACTTCATTGAGTCAAATGACTCACCAATACCATTGACGTCAATGTCTACCAACATGATTGACAACACGTCCATACACAGCTAAATTGTCAGACAACATGACCAACACGGCTGACATGTTGGTTAATGTATGGCAGCTTTTAGTCTGCCATTGGGCCCTTGTGGGCACTTAGATAGGTCTTACACTTGACAACGTCAATGGTATTATAATATTATTGAGTCATTTGACTCAATGAAGTTGAAATACCATTGACGTTGTTTTATCATAGTCCGGTTTGGTTTATTGTCTAATTGAGTCATTTAGACAATAAACCAAACCGGACCGAATTAAAACTCCACATACGGCGACCGAAAGTAATGAAATTGTATTTGAAAAAATCTGAACATTCGGCCGAAGCATCGAAATTTTACTTTGTAGTAGCCCGTGCTCCAAAATATTGTAATACTATCATACGTATCTAGAAACATTGACGGAATGAAATGCTTAATTAAGCTGAAGCTCCCAAATTTTCTTTCCACTGGCAAATTGCCGTCATGTCTTCTTAGAAATCTATAAATGGTGCAAACATGTTCGTTCCGTCATTATAAAATATATTGGTCAAAGTGTGTGAATCTACGCAGTTGAAATTGTTGCTTATTGTTATAAAGTATTTAATATAGTATAAGCATGGATATGTAAATAATGGGTAAATTGTGTAGCTCAAAGAAAATTAAGTAATACAAAATAATGTGATCTACATACATTAAATATGTACATTGGAGTTTCTTTTTATTAATTTACAAACCCCCTATATATCTGCGCTACACATGTATTCTTTACTTCACTACACACATATATTCTTTACTTCACTAAAGGAGCTAACAGCATGTGACACAATCGAAAGAAAGCAGTTACGGTAACCTATGGACGTTCCTGGATGGATTTGCTGCCTGCTGCTGAAATACACTATCGTACAACTCGCCATAAATTAAAATTCCATCCATATCATCTTGATAATTGGCGATCTACTACAGTACGTTTCCTAAGACATTTTATACCACGAACAGTGAAACTTTGGAATCAGCTTCCGTCAGCGGTATTTCAGAACAATAGGCTATTTGACTAACATTTTTTTCGGTTTGATATGTAGGGACGTCTCCATAATATAACTATAGGTGAAAGAATTACTTCGATAGCACAAAAATCTCTCGAGATATGTTAATTTGAAATTCACATTTTTTAGACTGCCCCAAAACGCTCCATACAAAAGACTACCGAATTATGACGTCACAGGTTTGTATTTTGTATGCATCAAATCAGAAATTTGTACGACAGCTATGTTAAATATTACGTTTATGTAATTAAACTCATAATAAAAGTTATAGTATTTTTTATTGTTTCTACAATGGTAATATTTATTTTTTATAATTTCATACTTTTAAAATGGACTTTCCCGCCAAACTTTGGTCGACGCTAAAAAAAGTCTGACTGAAGATATTAGAATGAAAGTTTGCAGATCTTTATAGTTTTGTGTATTTAACGATATTGTTAAATAATTTATACAATTTTTAAACATTGGAAAATAGCCTATTACCTTCAAGCCTTCTAGAATAGAGCCTTTAATTCTCTTAAAAGGCAAACGGATCGGAGATCCCTTGGTGTTGCTGGTCTCCATAGGCGGTGATGATTGCTTACCACCAGGTGACCCACTTGCTCGCTCGGCAGGGTACAACACGTGCAGATAAGGTTGGCTTTGGCTCTAATGATCGTAATGATTCCATTTACATCCAAGAATGTATTGTATATCTAAAAAGAAAAAAAAACTGCAAAGAAAAACAATTAGAGCGGTAAGTGTAAGCAAAAAGCACAAGAACAGTCAAATTAACTTTCAATGCATATTGACTGGTCTCGTAAGTACAGTTTTCGAGTATGTGTATTCAAAATTACATTACACAACGATATTATAAATTGTAAAATTTTCTTTGACATTATATTATTATCTTCAGACAGCGTAGGTGAAACTCAGACAAAGATAAGAGAGCACAAAAGATCCACAAGGGGCGACATGACACCGACGCACGCGATGCTCCATTTCTGTACAGATATATAATTATATAACAATTTTATATTACATACTCAAATGAAATTGAACCGTATATTTTGAACTCTATAAATAACTGTAGGTAGGTAGGCAATATTGTGTTGCATAGCTTAATAGATAATCGCTTCGCAACATATATGTCGATGTTTTTAACAACTTGATATGAAAAGAAATTTAAAAAATTGAGAGTGAGTGTAACAAGTGGCACCATTTATCAGTTTTTTTTTAATACTACGTCGGGTAGCATACAAGCATACGGCCCGCCTGATGTGAAGCGGTTGCCGTAGCCATATTAACGCTCGCAACATAAAATATCGCTCGCGCGCCGCCACCTCCGCTGCCAACGCAGCATCTCCTTCCTTTCTGGTGACCTCACTCACTTGCAGGAACACAACAACCCTCAAGGGAATTGTTATTTGGCTGCGGTAATCTATGAGGTGGAGGTACATTCCCCACTAGGGTAGCTTACAATTACGCTCCCTACCTCTCTTTTCCCCAGAGCTTCGTTTGTCAGTCAGCAGGGTGCACCGCGTGCAGCTGAAGTTGCCTTTGGTTCAAGGTGATGATGAACCACTTACACCCCAAAATATATTATGTTATATTTTTCTTATTTATTACTAACCCAGTTTATAGTAAAAAATGCAGCTATTGAAGTAGTTACTACGTCTACGTTGTACTGGCCGTACAGCTTAGTCGTAGTAATTTGAATAGAAGTTACCTGGAGAAAAATGTCAAGTTGGCGTCAAGAAAACTTAATAAAGCAAAACAGTCCTTCAGTCCACGTCAGAGACTACTTTACAAGGCGCAAGTGCGCAGTTCACATGGAATACTGCTGTCATATCTGGGCGGGAGCATCCAAGTATCAGCTAACACCTTGTGACTCGGTCCAGAGACGAGCTCTGAGGATAGTGGCCGATTCCAAGTTCACAGGAGGTATCGAGCCATTAAGTATTAGCAAAGGCTTTGCGTCTCTTTGCGTATTACATTAAATCGACTGTTAAGGTAATAGGTTGTGTTCAGAGGAGTTGTTTGATATGATGTCCAAGGCCTGTTTCTATAGTCACGCCGCTCACCATAAGCAGGGAATTCATCATAGAAACCAAGTTTCCTACCTCGAACTCTCAAGTTGTGGAACGAACTTTACCAAGATTTTCCCAGGAGACTACAGTTCTTCAAGTAAGGCGTAAAGGGGTTTTTGCAGTGTACGCAAAGCGTCAATGATGTTTCTAGTGTCACAAGCGTCCATAGACTGGGATCTCTGCTTACCTTCAGGCAGATCGTATGCTTGTTTGTCACCCTAGTGTTAAAATAAAATAAAAAGATCGATAGCCGCAATTAGAGTTGCCATGCGTCCGGATAAAGCCGGACATAGTTAGGCTTTTCGATTGCGTGTCCGGCCAAAATGAACGGTGTCCGGCTTTTGTTAGGCTTATATTACATTACGCAAACGAGCGAAGACGCCGAGCGAGGCCGAGTGCAGAGCATATACAAGACACATACACCTATTAATACTGAAACACAAAATTTTCAATAATGTAGGGTGTCCAGCTTCTTTACCCAAATGTCCGGCCAAACTTGCTGGTATGTCCGGCTATTAGGTTTGGCGACCTGGGAACCCTAGCCGCAATAGACTGGGCTGGGTAACTTTTGAAAAGATTTACATCCTCACCGCACCGCACAGATACCCCAATGCATAAAAACTAAAGCATTCAACCAGTGCGTCCTCCTTACCTTCGGTGTAGATTGCAGACACTTTAACGCTGACCGTGTCCGCGGCTGTGTGGTTTCCGGCAGACTAGAATAGAATCACTCCGTCTCTTCCCGTGGATGTCGTATAAGGCGACTAAGGGAAATACATTATAAAACAGCTATCAGGCCTCCCCAACCCGTTTGGCCAGCGTGGGGAGTGTAGGCCAAATCCTCCTCCTCGTCGTGCTCCTGTATTGGAGACTGAAATGACCTGATGATGATGATGAACGCTGACCGTCGGGCAGACACCCAGCCCGTACAGCGAGCGATGGATATAGCTATGCTCTGGGTTCCTCGGTGAAATCGCACCCGGAACAAAGAAATTCAACGGATAACCAAAGTTGTCGATATAGTTCTCAAAATCAACAATCTGAAGTGGCAGTGGTCCGGCCACATATGCCGAGTCAGTGATGGCATATGGGGGAGAGAAATCCCGAAGTGGAGACGACGGAATGATCTAGATGGACTGACGACCTCAAAAAAGCGAATGAATGCGGAAAGCGGACGATCGCACATGGTGGAAAGCCTGTATCCAGATGTACGGTTCTTTAAATAAATCTTGATGAAAACTTGATAGTAATTTCGTCCTGATTATATATTAACGAGATGCTGGTGAGACGGCTTTGAGTCTGTGTGCGGGTGCGGTTAACTTGCTATCCAAACGCGAACTAACTGTGTACTTTCAAATTCAATATGATAGAACCGTACACCAGCTGTAGGTTACAGGCTGATAGATGATAGGTTACAGAATGAAGTGAATGTATCTACAAAAAAATATTTAATTATTATATCAGTTATCTAGTACCCATAGTACAAGCTTTGCTTAGTTTGGGACTAGTAACAGTGAGTAATTTCTACAGGAATATTATATTATATTATTATAAGTAAGTAAGTAAGCGGGTGCGGTTAACTTGCTATCCAAACGCGAACTAACTGTGTACTTTCAAATTCAATATGATAGAACCGTACACCAGCTGTACGTTACAGGCTGATAGATGATAGGTTACAGAATGAAGATGATATGTTTTCAGTTACGCATTTTTCCGCAATACCTGTCCAGTCAACGAGGAAGACGAAATCACATCAAAAGATATTAAGTAAGACGAGCTCGGTGGTCGACTAACTAGCAATGACCACTTTGACTCCGAGGTCGCGGGTTCTATCCTCGCAAAAGACAAATATTTGTGTTCATAAACATGTCTGGTTTGTCTTGGTCTGAGTGTTTTCTATGTATTATATGTATGTATCTACAAAAAATGTATTTAATTATTAGATCAGTTATCTAGTACCCATAGTACAAGCTTTGCTTAGTTTGGGACTAGTAACAGTGAGTAATTTCTACAGGAATATTATATTATATTATTATAAGTATACTTATAAAAGTATACCTATAAAATTTTAATCCTAATAAAAATATGCCTTGCCGAATTTACAATGAAAATTTAATTTTTTGTTAAAAACGAGTAATTTCATTGGTTCATAAATTCACTCCATCCCTTTGTATTCATTGTGTAATTAAAATGGAAACGAAGCTTCTGAAATTTTTAATTACCGATAAAACTTTTTATTTAAATAATAAGATGCAAATAGGAATTGTCGATAGATTAAAATTTCGTTTCCTCTTTGGTAGACAAGTCGGTAATACGTATTTTGTTGAAATTTATTAGCTAATTAAATAGATAAGATGAAGCATTTATTTATTTGGTTAAATGGTTTCATTTATTCAGTTACAAGATAACGCAGACTTTAATGTTATTACTAAAATACGAACAGAATAGAATAATAAATAAATTGTTTGAATCTATTTAAATATAATAATAATAAATTCTGGACAAATTACATAGTATTATCAAGTCTCAAACCACAGTATACGTAATAGTCCCAAACTAAGCAAAGCTTGTACTATGGGTACTAGATAACTGATATTATACTTAAATAAATTTAATTTTGTAAATGCATACATATGCAAACATCCAGACCAAGACAAACAGACATGTTCATGCACACAAACATTTGCATTATGCGGGGATCGAACCCGCGACCCGGAGTCGAAGTGGACATTGCTACCCATTCGACTACCGGGCTTGTCAAATAAAGATGAATCCCAATCCCTCGTCCCGACTAGGAAATGCAGAAGAAGGTTCTTATGAAAGAAATTTTATTTTATTTTATTCATTTTTCTTATGAAAGAAAAATTAATAAAAAAGTTGCGCGGAAAATTAAAGAAAACTGAACTTATGTCGTTTGACAGAACTGTCAGTCATTTGACAGATTGCACGAAACCAATTCTAATTCAATTTTCATTGTTAAGAAGACAGGACAACGTCTGTCGGATCAGCTAGTATTATATAACACACATACGTACGTTATGATTATTATACCTATTCCTTTCACAAAAGTTGATACAGTAGAAACTTAAGTAATACACCTCAGAATATAGAACTGCTCCTGTCGAGCAAATCACTGGTGTTCTGCTGCTGCATCCAAAATTCCAAATGTCAATCTCATTACGAAGCTCAATTTGTATAAATTTAAATACTCCAAAATTTAAATAATAATTTAACAACAAAAATCACAAACCAGATAATCATCGGCATCAACCCATATTCATCCCACTGAGTGTATACGGGTCTCCTCTCAATCGAATGGATTTAAATCGTACTACTACCACAGTCTCTTAATACTGTGCTCCTACTCTACTTTATTAGGCTGCTCAACTGCATTTCGGCGGAGGCTAGTGTTTTTCAAGCCGATCTAAATTCACCGACTTGACTTAGCAACTGTCAGATTAGACAATTAATTTATTATACAATTAAACATTATACATATCATGAGTAAATTAAGTGCATACATTGAAAAATTATTGGTACGTATACCAATAAAAAATCTTTATTGAAATGTCACATAACTTAATATACAAGTGTTTGGGATCTCCTTTTAAGTATGACAATACCTGTGTTAGGAAATCCCGCTCTTCAAAACAAGTAATAATATCTGCCCAGTTACGTACATGGTACATCAATATAATTATTAAATCAGATTGAATCCTAACACAGCATCAAAAGTCTGCTAACATTAAAAAAAGATGATTAATATACCTTAAGAGTTCAAGTCGTTGCTGATTTAACAAAAACAAGTTTAAATTATTTCCGCATCATCAGTTATATTAAGTAGTCGGAACGGCGGAGGTATGTTGTTCCAACATTTCGTAGCTTGATATCGCAGACCATTAAAAGCAATTGTTCTATAAGAATATCCGCCTCGCATAAAACATATTCTGATGCAGTATACTTTCTATAAAAGCGAAAGGCAATGAATGGATTGGATATAACCAGGGGCGAGCGACATTTTATGTATCGAGCGTTAATATGTCTACGGTAACTGCTACACATCAGGCAGGCCGTATGCTTGTCTGCCAACCGAAGTAAAATAAAAAACTGTATAAAACCCAATACGTTTGGAAAGAAGATGTTTATCGTGTACTTATAAAACTGAAATAGGAGCCCCCCTTAGATCATTCACCTTTTCATTTATATATTATTACTAGCTGGCCCGGCGAACTTCGTACCGCCTAATAGTAAATGAATGTTGTGGTATAAATATTAGCTAAACAAAAATTATGATTTCTTGAAATTTATACAATGAATAATAGAAAATAATAGAGAAGCACGATGGCGTCATTGCGCGTGTCAGTATAATTGTACACGCAAGTTAAGCAACGTCAACCGTAGCCTGTTCATGGGTGAGTTTATATTTATCTGGAGCTCCTCCGTGCTTCGGAAAGCACGTTAAGCTGTCGGTCCGGGTTGTTATCATTAGATTATCTCGAGCTCCTCCGTGCTTCGTAAGGTACGTTAAGCCGTCGGTCCCGGTTGTTATCATTAAATTGTCTCGAGCTCCTCCGTGCTTCAGAAGGCACCTTAAGCCGTCGATCTTGGTTGTTATCATTAGATGACAGTCATTAAGTCAAGTTAGCGGCCTTTAGGCGGTTTGAAATCACTGGCCTCCGCCAACCCGCAGTTGAGCAGCGTGGTGGAGCATTCTCTAAACTTCTTCGGTTGAGGGGAGACCCGTAACCCAGCAGTGGGTAAATATTAAGTTCAGTACATTATATGTCACAAAAAAAGTACCAACTGACAACCAATAAATATTTCAATCCACAAAACTGTTTTCAAAACAAATTACAGACAACTATCAAGACGTAAAAATGAAACCAATAGATTTGACCTTTGTTTTTAATCTAAATTTGTTCTATATTAAATGAGCTTGATGTACATTTCTGAACGCACGCATACATTTGACGTACGCACGTTAACGTCACGTTTGACAGGTCCGACATCCACGAACATTTTGTATGGAAAAATGATTTTTCTTTTATTTTATTTTTTTCGTAAATTTTCCAATGTTTTTAATAGTTATTCTGCTATTCTGGACGGAGACAAATCCAACAAATCAAAAACCATGAAAATCTATCCAGCCGTTCTCGAGTTATAAGTGTTGTAACAAACACGACTTTCTTTTATATATATAGATTTGTATATAAATATATTTGTAATATTTACAAATACATATTTTTAACTGGGGACGCTGTTGCATCGAAAAGGTTATATCTACCGGTATAACAGCAATCTCCAACGCGCAATAATGAGTACGTGCCCGAATCTTAATGTCGGGGATTATGTTCTCGTGAAACTTTTATTAAAATACTGTTAACTGGTGAAAATAATAATTAAAGATCATTTACTTTGGCCCTTTGTTTTTAGAGAAAGACAATGGGTACAATATTAAGATAGTATAATGTCATACGAATAGCAACGCCACCTTAAAAAAATCATAGGTCAATCACTCCTCAAATAAACAAAAAAGTATTTTTGCATACTTAAAATATTATCACTTAGTTATATCTTTTGTTGTACTACTTTTTTGCATACATTTGTGTTTGTAATAGCAACTCTATTAAAAATGGTGTGTGAACTTACCGGCCAAAGCCTTTTGTAAAATGTCGGCATTAGCAGTCCATCGTTGCAGATGAAATTCGGCAATTTTTTGATAACACCAAACTAATTAAATTATTATTATTTAAATAGTTGTCTTGAACAACTTGGCAGAATATTATATTTTCAAAAATGGAAAAATTCACCTAACCCCGAGGTGGGATTTGAAATAATAATAATAATTTAATTAGTTTGGTGTTATCAAAAAATAGCCGAATTTCATCTGCAACGATGGACTGCTATGCCTTGTTTAGTAGTATAATTACTTAATAGGTTGATGACGCCACACTGTGACTCGCGTAGTACAATATAAGATGCAAAAATTAGTCAGCAATACAAACCTTCCTGGTAGCTCAGTTGGAAGAGCACTCGACCGGTCATCGAGAGGTCGTGGGTTCAAATCCCACCTAGGGGGGCAGGTGAATTTTTCCATTTTTCTAAATATATTCTGGCAAGTTGGTCAAGACAACTATTTAAATAATAATTATTATTGTTACATATTCACAGTTGCATTTACTTATGTTCTCATAGAGGGTGTGTATATCACAAAATAGGGTGTCCACCTCGGGAGCAATAGGTACTATTTTAAAGCTCGAGCGTGTACTTTGATTCCCTCCCTCGCTGCGTCAGGATTCTACTCTAGAGTCCTTCGCTCGGTCTTGGTTCAAAAAAAGGCTCTCGCCTTCTTTGCTCTCTTAGTAAACAATCTACTATTACTACTGATAAATACCAAATACGATTCTGCTGGTGAGAGTGAGGTCCAGACAGATTTTCTTAAATCATAACTAAGAACTCTCAATTAAGTTGCCTTTCAAATAAAAAAAACTATATCAAAATGGGTTCATCGGTTTGGCAGATACGATGTAGATACACAGACACACAGTTTAAACTTATTACAACGCTCGTTTTTAGTCGGGGATATAGGTATAACACGGCTCAATCTGTGGCTACTATGAAACTTCAAGTACCTACTAAGGTAAACAAAAAATTATTAACCGAAACAAGAAATCAGACTGAAAATTCTAACATTTCTTTGGAATTATCCTCGCACTTGACTCTTTTTTTTTTGCAGACGCCATGTTCGAACAGCTTACGCCATGTAACCCTATATCACTCTCACAACTGAGTCGAATCGAATGACACCTCATAATGTATTTTTTATGATCTATGTAATCTGTATTGGTCTGCAAATGAATGTTATTACATATTATTATTATACTCGTAATATGTTAAAATCCGTCAAGCTGTTTAGGTTGCAGAGCGTGCCACGAAGTGCCACAGAAATATACATACATACACTTGAAAAACATAACTCTCCCTTGTCGTTAGTCGGGTGTTAGTTATCCCATGTGTTTGACGAGCCTGGTGGTCGAATGGCTAGAAATTGGGCACATTGACTCCCAGGTCGCGGGTTCGGTCCCCGCACAAGGCAAATATTTGTGTGCATGAACATGTCTGTTTGTCTTGGTCTGGGTGTTTTCTATGTAATATATGTATTTATTTACAAAAAAAAATGTATTTTAGTATAATATCAGTTATCTAGTAGGTACCCATAGTAAACGCTGTGCTTAGTTTGGGACAAGATGGCAGTGTGTAATTTGAGCAGGAATGTTAATTTATTTGTTTGCCTAGGAATATAAATTGCTTAGCGCGAAATCCTAGCTATGTGGTTTAAACAGACAAATAAACACATACTTTCATATTTTATGATATTAGTAAGACAGTATCAAGTTAGATAGTGGGATACTCCGTGAACATGAAAAGTTTTTAAAATAACGTTTTATAAAATAATATTTGAGAATATGTCAGATACATAATAAGAACAATTCAGGGTTATTAGATTATTACTGCGACTTCATACGAACGCGGCGTATCCCAGTATCTCTTGGGAATTACCTTTCTTATTTCATGTCTAGACACTAAAAGGAATATTTTGTAACACGTTTCAAGTTTCTTCGATCAGCGATTTAGGCTTTTAGTTTTATAACGTTTTCGCACGAGTAAAACTCTACTGGTTTTCCACGGGTCACACCAGAAAAGCTCCCAGTCGGCATCATTTTTTCAAATATCTACAACAATCATCGTCATATTTCAGCCGATTTACACAAAACCTTATAAAATTTATTTATTTACTAAAACCTTCCTCATGTATTACTTCGTCTATTGATGAAAAATGTATGAAAATCAATTCAGTAGTTTAATAAATAAATAATAAATACTCCTTGACAAATTACATCTAGTCCCAAAGTAAGCAAGCTTGTATTTTAGGTATTAGATAAATGATATTATACTTAAATACCCAGACACCCAGACCAAGACAAACAAATATTATTTGTCTTGTACGGTGATCGAAGTTCGAACCCACAATTGCTAACCAGTTGACTACCGAGCTAGTTTTTTTTTTAATTCCGACGTTACATTGTCCTTTTTAAGTCCATTGGTTTCTGTTTAATATATGTGTTATAGTTGTTTTACATATTACGTATTAAAATACCTATATAATTTAGAATGTGTTTTCCACTTCCTTTAATCCTGGCTCATTTAGACGAAGCGTAAAGAAACACTTGCACAGGCCGTCAAGGGGGGTACCGCCAGTGCTGCGCTAATGGTAGTGATGGTGGTCCCCACATTTGGTCTTCATCTGTACTTTCCATGAGGCACATGAAGAGATTTTGGAGAATCACATTAAAAAATAAACTTTAGAGCAGAATTTTTTACAGCATAAATTAGTTGGGTCAAAGTTACGTAAGTTCTCGCGAGATGCATAAAGCGCCTTCCAGACTCACGCCGAGAACCCCCGAGAACACCCGATAAGCGTGAATGTGATCACTTTCTCGCCGTCTCGTTCTCGCGCTCGCCTGTTCTCCGAACGTCGTCGGTATTTTTGCCCGCTTCAAAGGGTTTCTCGGGCGAGAAAAGAGAACGGAGTCATATTCTTGTTCGGTTCGGTCTCATTGCGATGGTGGCATTGATTTGATAGTGTGTTGTTGTGTAGTCTGTGGTCGCAGTCGCCAAGCTATTATTTAATTACATTTGTAATTTCTTCAAAGATTATAATATGCTAATGCACACAAAACCAAAGCCGCTGCACTGTCGTCCATTCCGGATAACGATCGAGAATGCGAATGAGAAGGTCGCATGAGTGTAGATGTCTTCTCGGTTCTCGCGTAATTTCTCGGCAAGACTTCTCGCGTGAGTCTGAAGCGCTTATAATGGTCCGTGAGCCAGCAACAGATTTTCATGACCAATTTCCTCTCACGCGGTAACTCGGCAAATACTTCAGAGAGTTCTATTATACCGTATGGTATACGTCAGCTGCCGCTCCGTGGGTGGGTTGGGCATCGGCAGCATCTTAATCACGTAAAAAAAAATTGTTTTCAGTCATTTCCTCCCTACTGAAAATTTGTTAAATGAGAGTTAACGCAATTATTCGAAGATAAAAAAAAAGTCAGCTGGCCGTACCGTGGTGGATTATACGTCAGCTGGTCACACGAACATGCAAAAAAATTTTTTACGTTCAGTGATTTCCTCTCACTTGAAAATTTGTCAGATGATAGCTTACATGCAACTTTGAATAAATAAAAGAGTCAACTGCCTGTATGTTGGTGGAAAGCGCGTCAGCTGATGCAGTGAAAGGTGGCGTATGGCCCAGGCGTGAGCTCCGATCTCTTATTTAAATACGTCAGCCGACGACCTTTCCACCAACATAGAGGCAGCCGACGTTTTTATTTATTCAAAGTTGCATATCATCTGATAAATTTTCAAGTGAGAGGAAATAACTGAAAAAAAAATTTTTTTTTGCATGTTCGTTCTTGAATCGCAGCAAGTCATGATCTTCGCCTCATGATCTTCATTAGATTCTTGTGATCTAATCATCCTTAATCTTTTAGCTTCTCTTGTGTACTGAGAGAGATTCAATCTTTTTCTAGGCATTGTGCACAAACAAACCGTCAAACATTATACCGATATCAGAAATTCAAATCACTTAGCAAATTTATTAAGTTTCCTTAGCTAAGTTTTTTAATAACCTAATCTGTCAAAATGCAATCAATGACATTTCATTGTCATTCAAATGTTGTTAAAGAACGTTTTAAAAACTAACAGCGCTATCTATTGGAAATTTGGAAGCCTTCAGCAATGGATAGATAAGGCTGATGATGATGATAATGATGATGAAAAGTATCTAAAATATGAACTGGGGATGTAAGGTACCACCATGTAAAATTTCATTTAAATCAGTCCAACAGTTTCGGAGAATATCCCGTACAAACAGACAAACAGACAGAGAAAGAAAAATAATGAAAAAAATCTGGAGGTGTTCTATTTCACTTCTTACATCCCCCTGACATCATTTTTTTTCTATGTACAGACATTCGACCTCTACAGTTTTATTATAAGTAAGTATAGATAGATAGATATAGCTTGGCGGTAATTGTGTATAGCCGTATAGCTTACCTTGTAGAAACCATGTGCCACAGAGCTCTACCGACTAAGCTAAAGATGTTTGTCATTAACTTAAACCTAAGATCTATTTTCGCGATCAAAAAATCCGATGGTAATCGGCTTCAGCTTAGGCGGTAGGACACCTGTATAAAACTTGGTGGACTGATATATTCTTCTTGTTCTTCTGTTTGCTTAACATACCGAGAGACGGGTGGTCTCTGGTGTACCCCATTATATCATACCATGTGTTAGCCTACAGGAACAGCTCGCGTCTGTATGCTGCGATAACTGCTTCCCATGATCTTATCATCATCATCATCTGCTTATCATGCGGGTCGTGGTATAAAAAAATACGCTTTATATTTAATAGGAGAAGCACAATGACGTCATTGTGCATGTAAGTCTAATCGATCACGTGAGTTAAGCAATTGTAGCCTGTTTATATATGGGTTAATTTATCTTGACTTTTTCCGTGCTGTGGAGGACACGTTAAAATAAAATAAATAAAATAAAATTCATTTATTTCTGGTGAATTTACCCATAATTGTCAAAGAAAAAGAACATGTCAAGATACATTATTAAATGTCATTACAATCTATATATATAAAAGAAAGTCGTGTTTGTTACAACACTTATAACTCGAGAACGGCTGGACCGATTGCCATGGTTTTTGATTTGTTGGATTTGTCTCCGTCCAGAATAGCAGAATAACTATTAAAAACATTGGAAAATTTACGAAAAAAATAAAATAAAAGAAAAATCATTTTTCCATACAAAATGTTCGTGGATGTCGGACCTGACAAACGTGACGTTAACGTGCGTACGTCAAATGTATGCGTGCGTTCAGAAATGTGGGTATAGGATAATAAGTATTAAAACATTTACAAAATTGTCGAAAAATTAAATTTGAAAACGGATTGGGATATTTATTGATTTTCAATTTATTGATTGGTCTAACTTTTACGTCGCGAAAGTTGTCCGTTGTTGTTTTGAAAATTGTTTATGAATGAATGCTTGAAAATGAATATTAATTGGTTGTCAAGTGTCATGGTACTTTATTTTGTGACATAGTAAAATACTGAACTTAATATTTACCCACTGCTGGGTAATATTTATCCACTGCTGGGTAATATTAAATACGGGTCTTCAACTGAATATGTTTCGAGCATACTCCACCACGCTGCTCAACTGCGAGTTGGCGGACGCCAGTAATTTCAAGCCGCCTAAAGGCCACTTGGCTTAACGACTGCCATCTAATGATAACAACCAGGACCGACGGCTTAACGTGCCTTCCGAAGCACGGAGGAGCTCGAGATAATCTAATGATAACAACCGGGACCGACGGCTTACGTGCCTTCCGAAGCACAGAGGAGCTGGAGATAATCTAATGATAACAACCGGGACCGACGTCTTACGTGCCTTTCGAAGCACGGAGGAGCTCGAGATAATCTAATGATAACAACCGGGACCGACGGATTAACGTGCCCTCCGAAGCACGGAGGACCTCGAGTTAATCTAATGATTACAACCGGGACCGACGGATTAACGTGCCCTCCGAAGCACGGAGGAGCTCGAAATAATATAAACTCATCCATGGACAGGCTACGGTTGATGTTGCTTAACTTGCGTGTACAATTAGACTGACACGCGCAATGACGCCATCGTGCTTCTCTATTATTTTCTATTATTCATTATATTAATTTCAAGACATCATAAATTTTGTTCAACTAATATGTATACCACGACATTCATTGACAATTAGGCGGTACGAAGTTCGCCGGGCCAGCTAGTTATTAATAAAACATCGGTCCCAGCTGTTGTAGTTAGATAATAGTCGTTAAGGTTGAAAAAAAACCGGACAAGTGCGAGTCGGACTCGCCCACCGAGGGTTCCGTAGGTACGTAGTATCATTATTAAATTTGATATTTTTCATTATAAATAAGAAATAATGCGTCGAAAAAAATAAATAAAATATATTTTGCAATGTGTACATCAAGCCCTTTCATATGATACCCCATTTGAACTAGTAGTTTCAATTTGAAATTTCGACACCCTATAAAAAATATAGACCCCCTATTTTTTTAGATCTATTTACAAATGTATAGTTTTGAGATTTATTCCTGTACTTGTAGTCTATAACGATGTTACTTGCCAAATTTCATAGTTCTAGGTCAACGGGAAGTACCCTATAGGTTTTGATTCCTTTGAGTGTGTCGAAATATGCGTTTTTTGCTGAATAAACGGCCGTAACTTTTTTCTACGTAAACTTAGCAGTTTGATTTTTTTTTAACTTCATGGGACCGTAGACTTGTGTATACAGTTCAAATTTCAGCTTGATACCTCCACGCATTCTCGACATAGAAATGTTTGACAGACAGACAGACAGACAGACAGACAGACAGACAGACAGACAGACAGACAGACGGACAACAAAGTGATCTTATAAGGGTTCCGTTTTTCCTTTTGAGGTTCGGAACCCTAAAAATATCAAAATAATTGTTATTATGATATTTTTTTCAACCCTAACAATGTAAAATATATGAAAATAATTGTCATTAGCCATTCGAATAGGTCTGGTCGTCAGTTTTAAAATGAAATAAATATTCATCGATAGGTTAGTACGGAGCACCTGGTACAAATTCGGCCCGCGCAAGCGTTAATTTTGAAGGCTTTTACGTAACGTAATACTTATTTGATTTAAAAATTGACAACCAGACCTACTCGAATGGCTAATGACAATTATTTTCATATATTTTACATTTAATAAAAGTAAATACTTACAACAGGAAAAAAACGAGAAATAGTTTTGAAATCGACCTATAATTGAGATTTTTTCTATCGAGCAAAGCAAAACAAATCATGTAATGAATCAAGTAATAAGATAGATCAGGTGCTCAATTATAACATATATTTTTTCGATGCTTCAGTGCATATGGTTATCCAAAAAAAAAACCTGATTTATAAATCCGCAATTACGACAGTTCGTAATTTCGGATTTTTAAATCAGGTTTTTTTCACGTTCACTTAGCTTAAGGCGATGTCAGTACATCGCCTTAAGCTAAGTGAACGGCCTTTGGGCGGCTTGAAAACTTTGGTCTCCGCCAATCAGCAGTTGAGCAACACGGTGGACTACGCTCTGAACCCTTCAATTGAAGACAATTTAAGATTATTATGTATAAGAACCTTGTCTACTACAGGGGTGTGCGCATGCCATTTTGAAAATAAGCCGAACCCTTCGATTGCAGGGAGACACTGTATCACAGAGCAATGAGATGAATAAGGTCCTCCCAATACTGAGATGAAAGACAAGACAAGGTTTTTTTATTATACTACGTCGTCGTGACAAACAAGCATACGGCCCGCCTGATGTGAAGCATATTAACGCTCGCAACATAAAATATCGCTCGCGCGCCGCCACCACCGCTGCCAATGCAGCATCTCCTTCCTTTCTGGTGACCTCACTCACGCGCAGGAACACAACAGCCCTCATAATTGTTATTTGGCTGCGGTATTCTGTGGTCGAGGTGGTGGTACATTCCCCAGTCGGGTAGCTTACAATTACGCTCCCTACCTCTCTTTTCACCAGAGCTTCGTTTGTCAGTCAGCAGGGTGCACCGCGGGCAGGTGAAGTTGGCGTTGGTTCAAAGATGTTGATGAACCACTTACACCCCTGGTTTGAAGCGTCTACGAAATATTACTCATATTTATTTTAGTGGTAATCATTTTGTCATGATAATTAGAGCTACTGATAGACTGATTGATCCTTTTAGCAATGCAATAGAAAAAATCACAGTGAAATAGAATGAATCATGAAAAATTACATTACAAAAACACCTTATAAACAATTCTGTTTCGTAACAATAACATTCATTATGGTAATTTCAACACAAAAGCCCAAGTCTTAAAGGATGTAATCTCCACGTTATAGCGAGAGAGTGTAAATGTTCACATAATTATACGTATCAGATGTATAAACACGTGTTTTAATTAGTAGGTTGTATGTGAACAAAATTCTGTGAAGATTGATGTAGTTAACGCGAACGTGAGACGAGACAAACACGATGCTTTGACTTTTAAATGATGATTAAATGGAAAATTTCCCCCCCACCTCTTAGATGGGGGGACTCGAATCATGACTCTATCATAATGTGAAGATAGGGTTGCCCTCTTAAGACACTAGCAACGAGGACAAAATGCGTGTAATTGCGGACATGTCACCAGTGTTTTTAGTACTTGTATTATTTTTCATTCTGTGACAAGACGGTTATTCTCAGCATGTAGCGGGCGGTGGTAATTTCAAACTTTTAACCCTTGACTACAAATGAAACCCTGCCCGGACGCTCCCCGGACGCCCTCCAAACTAGGAGAAATACGGAGCAAACCGGACTGATGGCAACCCTACTCTAAAGTCTTGTCAAGTGCTCTAACTAACTGAGCTCTATAAAGGTTTCCTCCATTTCTGTTCTGAAACCTAAGTATTGAGAAATAAAAATCCGAACTTTAGTAGCGCATGTAGTAGTAGTTTATGGGGTGTAAGTGGTTCATCAACATCTTTGAACCAAAGCCAACTCACCTGCACGCGGTGCACCCTGCTGACAAACGAAGCTCTGGCGAAAAGAGAGGTAGGGAGCGTAATTGTAAGCTACCCGACTGGTGAATGTACCTCCCATAGAATACCGCAGCCAAATAACGGTTCCCTTGAGGGCTGTTGTGTTCCTGCGAGTGAGTGAGGTCACCAGAAAGGAAGGAGATGCTGCGGTGGCAGCGGGAAGTACCTCTACCTCATAGATTACCGCAGCCAAATAACAATTCCCTTGAGGGTCGTTGTGATCCTGCGAGTGAGTGAGGTCACCAGAAAGGATGGTGTTGCTGCGGTGGCGGCGGGGGTGGCGGTGCACAAGCGATATCTTATGTTGCGAGCGTTAATATGGCTACGGTAACCGCTTCACATCAGGCGGGCCGTATGCTTGTCTGCCACCCGACGTAGTATAAAGAAAAAAAAAAGCGCGTAGGAATTGTACAATATCCAGGTGTGCGGAGAAGTTTTTCTTCTATCAGCCATGGTGTCGCGTTACTTTTTTTTTGTTATATCACGTCGAGTGGCAGACAAGCATACGGCCCACCTGATGTAAAGTAGTTACCGTAGCCATATTATAACGCTCGCAACATGAAATATCGCTTGTGCACCGCCACCCCCGCCGCCACCGCAGCAACACCATCCTTTCTGATGACCTCACTCACTCGCAGGATCACAACGACCCTCAAGGGAATTGTTATTTGGCTGCGGTAATCTATGAAGTAGAGGTACTTCCCCATCCTATGGTGTTGCATATCATTGAATAAGTCTTCCAAAAATATTTATTTAAAACTGATTGGAATCGGCTTCATCTTAGGCGGTTGGCCTCCAGATCAAAGGTAAACATGAAATATAATGATTTCCGTCTTCATGTCAGACTTACATAATAATAAGATATAGTATTATTTGCAAACCAACGCCGTGACGTCCCAATACAGACAAACAAGTCGTCATAAATCTTTGTAGGCATCATAGATACTCGCTGTATATTCGTCGGCACCGCTCAGTCGCAGTCAGACCCAGCCGACTGGAAAATTGCACTACGCTATCAGATAATACTACCACATTACACATAGGTATATGTGGATAATTATCTTCTTAGTCTTTATTTTTATTCTCTTTAAGGGTCGAATTGTTTGGCTCACGGGATCCGAGTGCGCGGCTCTTTTTTTAGAGAAGTAGCACACCCCGGCTATTCCATACAAATGTCGCATCGTTTACTACTACATAAACAGAGTCGTCGATGCAGAGCGTGAATGAGCGTGTGTGCGTCGAGCGCCATACAAACTGTTCCCGATTTGTCTCACAGGGGAGGTGAGGTCGACACGAGAGAGCGACAGGGAGTGGCCATACTGTATTGTACTATTACTTATACTGTGGAAGTAGCAAAGCGTTCGGTCGGCACTGCCCGTGGTCCGTGCCCAAAAAGGATGGCTTTTATTTGACACTACTTAGAAGCATTGCCATTCAGTGTGACAATGCTGCCAGCTTTCTGGCACGATGCCTTTTGATTGCGATGCGGAGGAATATTTGGACACGATTTAGTTTTAATTTGTACATAGTTCTTTTCCTTTTTACAAGCTTTTATTTACTTTCACCTGTCCCGTTGTCTGTAATCAAATCTTGCAACTTAAATTTGATCCACTTCCCGGTTTCCGATTGAGCTGAAATTTAGAATGCATGTATAAATCGGATGACAATGCAATGTTATTGTGACATAGAGCTGATCTGATGATGGAGCTGGAAGGTGGCCATAGGAACTCCGTAATTAAATGATGCAACCCTATCGAGTTTGAGCTCATTAGATTCGTCTTGACAAGTACTTTGATACTATATGGTAACCAGGGTCTGATGATGGAGCCGGAAGGTGGCCATAGGAACTCCGTAATTAAACGATGCAACCCTATCGAGTTTGAGCTCATTGGATTAGTCTTGACGAGTACTTTGATACTATATGGTAACCAGGGTCTGATGATGGAGCCGGAAGGTGGCCATAGGAACTCCGTAATTAAACGATGCAACCCTATCGAGTTTGAGCTCATTGGATTAGTCTTGACGAGTACTTTGATACTATATGGTAACCAGGGTCTGATGTTGGAGTTGGAAGGTGGCCATAGGAACTCCGTAATTAAACGACGCAACCCCATCGAGTTTGGGCTCATTGGATTAGTCTTGACGAGTACTTTGATACTATATGGTAACCAGGGTCTGATGTTGGAGTTGGAAGGTGGCCATAGGAACTCCGTAATTAAACGACGCAACCCCATCGAGTTTGGGCTCATTGGATTAGTCTTGACGAGTACTTTGATACTATATGGTAACCAGGGTCTGATGTTGGAGCCGGAAGGTGGCCATAGGAACTCTGTAATTAAACGACGCAACCCCATCGAGTTTGGTCTGGTTTGATTCGTCTTGACGAGTCTCTTGCTTTCGTCCCATATTAATTATATATGATTGATTGGATGGATGACCCAATGCCAAGGTGAGCACGTGCCGAGGGCTGAATGGTATGAGGGTGTATAAACATGTCTTGCCGCTAACGTTGCGCCTCAGGGTACCAGGGCGAACCCTGTTGTATTGTAGCCCTTATCCCTCTACAACGGACCTCTGGGGGGATGGACCGTTATTTGTCCTATACTCGTGGGAATAACATGAAGAAAACAGAAACAACTACACAAAGAAAACGACGTTTAGAGAAGGCGAAATTGAAGAGACAGGAGAAGATTGCTAATGAAAGCGATGTCCACAAGCGGCAACGCTTAGAAAAAATAAGTTTAGCTACTGCTAAACATAGAGAAAACGAATCGTTAGAACAACGCACACATAGGCAAAATACCGACAGAATACGTACACAAGAGAGAAGAAAAAATGAATTACAAGAAGAACACTTGGCCAGGCTCGACAGGAAAAGAATGCTCAGGCAAGCAAGACAGTTATCACAAACAGCAGAGGAACGCATTGTAACAGCACAGAATGAACGGCAGAAAAAGACTAACCAGAGGAATGTGCAACGTGGTAGCATTGAGTACTTTAATAATGCGATAAATACATTTTGTGAAAAAGTGTGTAATATTTGCACGAAGAGATGCTATCCCCATCAAGTGACCAAATATAAAATTAGTGCCTCATCTCCTACTTATCTTCCACGAGAATTACGCGAGAATAAAGAAGAATTGATGCTGTGTTACCGATGTAACAATCACATAAGTAAAAGTAACACGTCCGTACCTCCTTCTAAGGCATATTGGAACAGCTTGGAACCTGGGCCTATACCTCACGTGATAAAATGTTTAAAATAATAGCACAAGATCAATTAATTGATGGATCAAAAAAGAATGATCAGATTGATATTAATAAAATAATACACACGGACATTAACAAAACAGGAGGTCTTCCAAAAGAACTAGAAATATTTGTTGGTGCTAAAGTTATGTTGAGGTCTAACGTTGACGTTGCTAAGGGACTTGTGAATGGAGCAATAGGTCACATCACTGAAATCATATGGCCGTATTACAGACGTGCTCAACTATACGATAGCGATGTACCATCGGTTCGCGTAGACTTTGGTAACGATGGCATTCACATAATACACCCTAAATCAGTTCAATTTCCTGCTAAATTTAATCACGGCACAGCTGAAAGAAGAATGCTCCCGATTGTCTTGTCTTGGGCTTCAACTGTGCATAAAATGCAGGGAACTACTGTAGATCATGCTGTTATTTATCTAGGCTCCAAATTGTTCGCTGCTGGTCAAGCTTATGTAGCTTTAAGCCGAGTTAGGTCTTTAGCAGGTCTTCAAATCGAAGAACTTGACTGCTCCAAGTTGACGTCGAAAAAACCTTGTAATGTTGATGCATTAAAAGAAATGGATAGAATGAGAAACGTTACAAATAACTAACAAGTGATTACATAATTTCAACATTATTGATATTTAAATCAGTACATATTACATATCATGTGAACGAACTACGGACTTCATAACGGAATAACGCTGCTACGCGCTGCGAACTACGTCGTAGTAAATCTCGAATTAAAAATAGAGGTACTAAAAAGTTAAAAATAAAATTAAAGAAAAAAAAAACCTTTTTAAAAACAAGCTTTTATTATTTGTTTATAAAATGAACTAAAAAGTTAAAAATAAATTAACTCTAAAAAGAAATATAACACTTTGTAACTTGATTGTAACCTTTAACGACAACTATGCGTCTTCGTCTAGGACAAAATAATTCCATATTGTACAAATTTATTTAATTTTAACACTAAAACTTTTCACCATACATAATTATTCAATCTCGTCCCCCCTCTTTATCATAGTCCCCATTTATAAATGAAAGCGTGTTACATTGTGATAGCTTGAGGAAAATGTTGTGTTGTATTAAATGTAACACGCTTTCATTTATAAATGGGGACTATGATAAAGAGGGGGGACGAGATTGAATAATTATGTATGGTGAAAAGTTTTAGTGTTAAAATTAAATAAATTTGTACAATATGGAATTATTTTGTCCTAGACGAAGACGCATAGTTGTCGTTAAAGGTTACAATCAAGTTACAAAGTGTTATATTTCTTTTTAGAGTTAATTTATTTTTAACTTTTTAGTTCATTTTATAAACAAATAATAAAAGCTTGTTTTTAAAAAGGTTTTTTTTTTCTTTAATTTTATTCTATTTCTGTATATTACATATTTTTTATTTTATTTTATGCAATAACTAGTTTTAAAAATATTTAAAAAAAATATGTATGCTGAATAATAAAATTTAATAATATGTAGTTACTACAATAAATTAAAAAAGAACAATGTCCGAAATACTGAAAATTTCAAATTAATTTGTATTGAAAAAACTAGCTAATATGAAATAGAGAAAACAATGATATCTCAATTGAATTCATACAAAATAGTTATAAATTTGAATATACATACAGTATATATTTCACGATGATAATATTATGTATTACATTCAATGTGTGATGGTATACTATCTTCCTTATTATTATTATCACCACTCTTAAAATCGCGAGATAAACACGGTTATTTAATAGGCGTCCGTGGTGTTGTAGTTCCAACTGAAGCACATTAGAGAAGATTAATGTAATCATCATCAAATCAATTTTATCATTGTAAAAGAAATGTATGTATTTATGTAGGCAACATATCTATATCTATATCTATCTATATATCTATATCTATATCTATATATATATATATATATATATATATATATTATATATATATATATAAAAGAAAGTCGTGTTTGTTACAACACTTATAACTCGAGAACGGCTGAACCGATTGCCATGGTTTTTGATTTGTTGGATTTGTTTCCGTCCCGAATAGCAGAATAACTCTTAAAAACATTGGAAATTTCTCTCAAAAAATAAAATAAAAGAAAAAACATTTTCCCATACAAAATGTTCGTGGTTGTCGTCAGCCTGGCGCAACTCAAGGTAAAAAAACGACTCTATGAATCGGAAGCGAATTTGGTACAAATTCTGATTGTTTTCGCTCCCATTTCATACATTTAGAATTTACGCTATTTGTATGGCACATCCGTCTCTTAAAACGTAGTGGTTACATTCTCTTTGGTTGTCGTAGCTGTCAAATGTGACGTTGTCGTACGTGCGTACGCCAAATGTATGCGTGCGTTCAGAAATGTACGAGTATATTAAGCTCATTATAGAACAAATGTCATAGATTAAAAACAAATGTTAACTCTATTGGTCTCATTTTTACGTCTTGAAAGTTGGCTGTGATTTGTTTTGAAAACAGTTTTGTGGATTTAAATATTTATTGGTTCTAAAATATTTATGCGTGTGTTCAGAAATTTAAATCAAGCTCCATAAATCTATATAATATACACTTCTGGACACATCTATTGGCCCGCCTTGCATATTCAGTTTCGTTTGGTCCTAGCTAAAATTTTATATTAGGTCGAGCAAAAAGTTTTTATGCAGTTTTGAACCTGGAACATTCATAATTTCATTCAATAGTCTTTTTTTGAATTTCGAACACAGAATTTAAAGAAGCAAAAGACAATTTGGAGCCTGTTCGTTGATATCCAACAATCGAATACTAAGAAAACTTGATTTTATTGGTTTACTTGGATTTAATTCTTGAAAGTGTGATTTTTCTCTTTGGTTTTGCAACAAACATTACTTATTCTTAACATTAAAGTGAAGTTCTATCAATAATCTATGGATACTTCGCCTGAAGTCGTCGCCCAAGCTGTGGCACTTATCCAGGCCGGACACAGCCAAAGAAATGTGAGTGCTCAACTTAATTTAAGTCGATCTGCGGTCCGAAATGTTTATCGGAGGTACCTAGACACTGGCGGCTTTGTTCGTCGCCAAGGAAGGCCACGATTTCGGGTCACAACTGAAAGGCAGGATCGATTCATCGTGACGACCAGCTTGAGAAATCGTCACCTTACCTCCATTGAGATACAAAACTAACTTCGTGACTTCCACGGAGTATCTGTGAGCGCTCGAACTGTTCGGAGAAGGTTAAAAGAACGCGATATGGTACCACACAAGCCAGCTAATGGCTCCAAACTAACGCGAGCCCACCGAACAGCGCGCCTTCATTTCGCGCGCACTCATTTAAATTGGACTCAGCAGCATTGGAGCCGTGTACTCTTTTCTGATGAGTCTAAAATTGTGTTACATGGCAATGATGGAAGGAAGAAGGTCTACCGACGCAAGGGAGAGCGTTTCGCACAATGCTGCTTTGAAGACAGGGTTGCTTATGGCGGTGGCTCATGGACTGTCTGGGGCGGTATATCCGCGAGCGGCAAAACTCAACTTGAGGTTGTTACGGGACCACGGCTGCCAACATTAAATGCTGAAAGGTACATTCGTGAGTGCTTAGAACCTCACGTGATGCCATACGCGGACTATGTGGGCCCAAATTTCCTTTTTATGCATGATAATGCAAGAGCCCATACGGCCGGCATCGACGGGGAATATCTTCGAGATGTGAACATCACAGTTATGGACTGGCCAGCAAGAAGCCCAGACATGAACCCCATTGAGCACATGTGGGACGAGCTAAAAAGACGTGTTAGGGCTCGTCAGCCAGTTGCCCAGACGATGCAGGAGTTGAAAACTGCCATAGAAGAGGAATGGGGGAGGATCCCTCAAAATTTCATAGAGCGGTTGATAAACTCTATGCCTAATCGTATGAGAGCTGTGGTAGATGCCCATGGGGGCAATACGCGTTATTAAATTAAACTTTTATTTGATAAAAAATGTTTTTTATTCAAAAATCAACTGCCTTAATCAAGGCGCATACCCGACTTGTTAGGCGTAGCTCCATGTCGTGTGGTATTCTGAATTCAAATTTAAAACAGAAAAAGATGGTAAAATGTATCAGGTTTAAAACTGCATCAATAGTTTTTGTTCAATCTAGCAATCATATTTCGGTAGGGGCCATCGAAACCTAAACTCTAAGGTGGGCCAATAGATGTGTCCAGAAGTGTATACAATAATGTCGTGTCTTGGTCGGGAAAGTATTAAAAACATTGAAAAATTGGCGAAAGAATTAAATAAAAGAAAAAACGTTTTCCCATACAAATAGTGCCAGTTAAAAAGGATTGGAATATTTATTGATTGTTATGTAAATGTCAAATCGATTGGTCTCACTTTTACGTCGCGAATGTTGTCTGTGATTTGTTTTGTGGATTGAAATATTTATTGTTGTCAATTGGTACTTTTTTGTGACTTTGTAAAGTACTGAACTTATTATTTACCCACTGCTGGGATACGGGTCTTCCCTCAACCGAAGATGTTTAGAGCATACTCCAACACGCTGCTCAACTACGGGTTGGGCCACTAACTTGGCTTAAGGACTGCCATCTAATGATAAACACCAGGACCGACGGCTTAACGTGCCTTCCGAAGCACGGACGAGCTCGAGATAACATAAACTCATCCATGAACAGGCTACGGTTGACGTTGCTTAACTTGCGTGTACAATTAGACTGACACGTGCCTCACGCCATCGTGCTTCTCTATTATTTTCTATTATTCATTGTATTAATTTCAAGAAATCATAAATTTTGTTCATATATATATGTACATCACGACATTCATTGACTGTTAGGCGGTACGAAGTTCGCCGGGACAGCTAGTTTTATATAGATACAAGTGGGGGCGGGGAAAGTAAACCTATATTTTCTAAAATAAAAGTTAGTTCTCCAGAAAAACCACAGTGCAGCCGCAGTGAAGTGCTTTTATAGATTTCATGCAGAAAATAACACACGTTGTGTG
This sequence comes from Hypsopygia costalis, assembly GCA_937001555.2. Taxonomy (NCBI): domain Eukaryota; kingdom Metazoa; phylum Arthropoda; class Insecta; order Lepidoptera; family Pyralidae; genus Hypsopygia; species Hypsopygia costalis. The sequence goes on along the minus strand of OW443338.2, from coordinate 18,874,417 downwards.
GACCCTGAAATAACCGAGAGCGGTGCGTCTCTATTCATGCTACAGACTGCTTGGCCGATATCGATTCGTTCCATGCTATAAATTAACTCAATATTGAATAGTTCTCGGTTAAACTGAAGAAAGGACGTCTGGTCTTGAAGGTAATTTAATATACTTATGGAATTTGAAATAATAGTTCATCGTATTATTACTTGATAAATCGAAGAATGTTACTGAAATAATCAAAAATTTAAAAATAAAATTCATCGGGGATACTTCGTCGGATATGTATTATATTATGTACTTCGGAACTAACTATCAGTTTTAAATACAAAACCAATTTTATTTGGTGCAGCCGGGTACATAGGGGTTACGAAGTGTTATGTAAAAGTTATGTAAAAGTCTTATGTGTGCACATAATATATGTATGTTAAGTGTGAACATATATTTTTTGCATCGTGCGTTTATGGACGACGAGCTCGGTGGCCGATGACAAGCTCTGTAGCTGCAATGGGTACTTTGACTCTGAGGTCGCGGGTTCGAATCCCGAACAACACAAACATTCATGTGCATGAATATATTTGTTTGTCTTGGTCTGGTCTATTTACAAAATGCTTCAGCTTCAGCTTAGGCGGCAGGGCCCGAAATTGTTATCAGTGTGAAGAGGAGTAATTTGTTTTACTCGTGGGTATAGTGGGTACTTATAGTACGACCACGGGTTCGGCATAGTTTTTTTTATTATACGTCTATTACCCGCCTGATGGCAAGCAGTCATCGCGGCCCATGGACGCTTGCAGGACCAGAGGCATCACTCACGCGGTAAAAACGCCTTTACGCTTTTCTTGAAGAACCGCATACTGTCTCCTGGGAAAACCTTGACAGGGAGCTAATGCCACAACTTAAGAGTTCGAAGTAGAAAACTCCTTTGAAACCGTACCTATGCGGCCAATTAGGTTCCATTGTGTGGGGATGAATTCCTTGCCTATATAGAGCGGTGCGACTATTGAAAGAGGCCGTGGTGCGCATCATATCAAACTATCCTTGGAACACGACCGAACATGTTAATGAGGAGAAGCTCTTTAGTACCACGAGATCCAACCCTGTATCCATTCTGAGCAACGGCGAAAACATTATTACATTCAATGCGTTTAGCAGTTTTTGATGTCAGAATGTATGGAGCTTGTGTATATTGCAAGCACGTGTTGGGTCTATAGCTTTTTGGTCCGTGGTAAAACTGTCGTTCTTATAGAACAGGAAAGTAATACCAGTCGTCATGAAACTTGTACAGGTCGCGCAGTATTTAATGAGCGCTGACCTTGCTGCACAGTAGAGCAATTTTAATAGTCAGTGCGCGAAATTACCCCCACCACCACGTCCAGCGGTCCAGCGATCATAAAATACTGCGCGACCTATAGAGACCCCGTTTTCAGGGCTTCTTGGAACTGAGTTGCAAAGGGTGTGAGTGAGGTGTTGAAAATGTGAGTGACGGAACCACTTAAGCCCGAAATTGTGCAATCCGTGCGGTCCTGGAGCTGGAGCCAGTTGACAGCTAGTGACAAGTTTTTTGGCGTGAATACCTCTATAAATTTACTACCATACTGGGCCAATCCAAAAAATCTAATAATAACAAAATCGGGGGATACAGTTATAGTTTAAAATCTATGCTCTACATCCAAAATTCAATCACACACCGGGTTGATGAAGGATCAAATAATTTATTACGCTAATTAAGGACTATTGAACATCGCGTATGGGGAAGGGGAAGTGCTGCCATTTTGAGATTATTTTAGTGCATATAGCGTATTCAAAAATAATCTCAAAATCCAACAGACGGCCGTGTCCATGACACAGCCACACCCTATTTTTTTTATTATTATTATTTCTCTTAAAATCATGTGATAAACCCGGTCATGTTGTAAGCGTGCGCGGGGATATGGATCCAACACGTAGAGACCCATTTGAGGAGTTTGATATAATGTTGTACACCCGCCGTGACCCGCTCTAGGATATAACAATGGACGATAATAATATGTCTTGAGCAGTTCTAGGCAAGCATTGAGACTATTGCAAGGTGTGATGAAAAATGAATGGGCTATATAGATGAGATCTGGGTGGACTAAATACTGGGCTATTGCAGAAGAGGGACGGACGCCTGCCATAACTGCTTCTATTGCTTGTCATTTACGGAATACGGTGGCTCGCCACTCACTTGATGGACCCCCGAAATGCCAGGAAATCGGCGAGGGCAAACTCGATGTGAGTGACTCATTGGGTATTGTGGTTCATCAACATCTTTGAACCAAAGCTAACCTCGCCTGCACATGGTGCACTCTGCCAGTGACAAACGAGACTCTGGCGAAAAGAGAGGCAGGGCATAGCCTATTTTTTAAGCTAACCTCACAGAATACAATATATATTAGAAATAACAATTCCCTTGAGGGTTATTTATTGTGCTCCTGCGAGTGAGCGAGGTCACCAGAAAGAAAGAAAGGATGAAGTATAGGTAAGGCTGGCAACGGATCGGCGACCTCTTGGTGTTTGTGATCTCACAAACACCAAGAGGTCGCCGATCCGTTGGGCGGTGGTGATTGCTTTCTATCAGGTCACCCACATGCTCGTTGGCCCCCTTCTCATATAAAAAAAAAACAACTCAGATCAAGGTGTCGAAAGGTTTGCTGCGCTTTCTCCAAAGTTACTCGCGACGTTATGCTCTTTATCTTTAACACTGCCACTCCTAGAGCATATTGCTCTAACAACTCCTCTCTGGACGGGCAATGAAGGCAAGTCAGAGCTGAGAGTCCTGCGGGTCTTCTTGGGTTTCCGTCAGCGGTATTCGTAAATAAGTACGACATGGGGACCTTCAAGAACAGAGTCAATATTTCCCTTAAAAGGCTGGCAACGGATCGGCAACCCGTTGGTGTTGCTGATTTCTATGGGCGGTGGTGATTGCTTTCCATCAGGTGACCCACGTGCTCGCTTGCCCCCTCTCGTATAAAAAAAATCCGACAAAGACACGCCGGAGACACAGACCCTGACGGACTCTCTGGAGATTCGTACCCGACTACCCGTGGTGTCGTTACACACAAACAGCTGGCCACAAGATACCCTGCGGGCTTTATTATGATTATTATTAAAAACATGAAATTAACTTAAGAACGTGTTAATATCTATTATTATTGTGTACTTTCGTGTGATATGTGGTATCTTGGACTTTAATTACTTTATCAACATACATACAGAACACGGTATTTTTTCCTAGTTCAATAAATAGTCACAATCAGTCAGATTCGTCGGCTTGCTTACTTTTCGGGTGTTCGTTTTTGTTGCGTAATGCTTAGTGGCTTACCTATGGATAATATTGCCTTTAATCAAAGATTTCACTTTTATGTATTTTAATGATCACTTGCACCATAATACACTATCTGTATCAAAAAACAATATCATTAAACATTCGATATGAAAATTTGTTTAGAAGCACCAACCTCGCTGCGATAGTTCCCGCTAAAAAAATTCACCATTAGCTGACTGCCAGCTATCTGTCATATCACGTCTGTACTGTCATATCTGTCACTGTCACACACAAAACAACACTCTATATCTGTTTTTTGTTATCGTTGTACAACAACAAAAGATAAAAGATTAACATTTAGAATATTAATTAATTTCTTTTGGTCGATTTTTATTAAGAATTATCTTGTGACATTAACTGTGTAGCAAGCAAGTATAATTTTAGAAATATGTGATTAAAGCTCTTTCTGGCGATAACAGAAAATTAGGTGGAGGTCTCCAGTGTTGTTAAAATTTCCCAACATAAAATAATTTTCACGAGTAATTTCACAGCTAACGTGATGTCTTGTGAAATAGAACAAATTGCTGATTGTGGTGATATTTCAAGTTTGGGTCGGGCGCTGTTCATACCTGAAAAAGAAGGTAATTCATTGCTTACCTCTAGAATATTTCTACCCTCCATCTAGACTATTATACTCTCATGATCAACAAAATAAAAGGCACATATATTCTAATAAAAGGAAACGTAGGTCATGTCACATCATCACCCAAATAATTAAACTTACCTACAAAATATTGTTACAATTGCACTATAGTGATGTGATGTGGGTAGCGCGAGAGGTTTGGTTTGATAAGTATCCACGGGCATACTAGTTATCAATAATTACCATGCAGCAAGTAACATGCAAGTGATGACTATGAAAAACCTGTTTTTACCCAGCCCAAATGGTTAAAAACCATTTCTAGTGTAAAAAAATAGTTTAAAACTATTTGGTTTAATTAAATTCTAGCCAGCTTTGCATCTATAGTCTATGGCTAACGCATGGAAAAATAAACATTGGTATTTTTGTTTTGCTTATAAGTACTTCTTTTTTTTTTTTATTTAATCTTCTCTACATCCTGCCATCAGCCCTGAGGCCATAATCAGGTCTGTTGTCACAGAATGAATTTTGAGTTTATTCGCATCCTGTGATGCGTCATCTCGTAATTATGTAATAAATGCTTCATGATCAATAAAATCTTTTGTTCTGATGCATTCTAGCTCATAGATTATTATCATCAACACTTAAAACTGCACTCTTCAATAAAGATTCTATCTTTAATAAACATTAATGCTGGAAATTAATATCCCTAACTCAAAACCAACTGACAATGGGACTTATGAGACGTGTATATAGAAATGCATATATGCGGTGCCAGATTGTCTTTGTGGCTGTGCTAATTCTGCATGCATTACACTCCCTTGAGGACATTATATTTATAGTGGTCCCAATTGCTTGAAGAAAAATAATTTATTTAGGCAACTAGAATAGTGATTTTGGTTTCGGCATGCCTCAGTAGCCTCACAACTTCTACTGTGTTGTAATATGTTACTTTAATTAATAATTCTAAATTAAGAATATTTCTTAAAATTTCAGATACAAATTGGCTGTCTCAATGTTGTGTGTCATTGTCCTCCTGTGGCAGCTTGCTGGCTGTTGGATACAAGAACCGCCTCTGCCTGCTCACCACTCAGTGGATCAGTTCCACTGACAGCAACACCTATTTAATAACATGGAGTGGGACATTACCTTCTGATGTTACAGTTTTATTAGCACTACCAATTTGTCCGTCTCAGCATTCTTCACAGGTATGTCTCTTCACTATGCAACTTTAAATAAATATATTGGAAATTTTGCTAAAATGGTTTTGTTATTTAGCAATTTGACTATTGGAAAGCCTTGAATTTCATATTTTATTTTGCACAACATCAGAGGAGAAATTGCCTCACTACTTGTTTGCAACGTCACTATAATGTTGGTTAGTGATATTGTAATGTTTTCCTTTCAAATTTTATAGATTAAGTATGAGAAACATATGTAAAATGTAAACCTTCATGTCTATAAGTTTATTAATCATATGTCTTAAAATTATTGACAAGCTCGGTGGATGAATGGTTAGCACTGGCCGCTGTGACTCCGAGGTCGCGGGTTCGATCCCCCCACAAAACAAACATCTGTGTGCATGAACATGTCTGTTTGTCTGGGTCAGTGTTTTTTCTATGTATTATATGTATGTATTTACAAAAAAATGTATTTAAGTACATTTATCAGTTGTCTAGTACTCATAGTACAAGCTTTGCACTTAATTTTAGAATAGTTTGTGCTGTGTAAATTGTCCAGAAACATTTATTATTATTTATTATAAATATTCAGTACATATTTACACAAACTTTCAATGAACTCAATTTGTTGTTGAAGTAAAATATTGTGCAATTTCCAGAACGGTGCTGACTGGTTTTGCATAATTGTTGGCTTCAAAAATGGAAGTGTTGGATTTTATACCAATACTGGTCATTTACTGTTACTGGAAAAGCTTGAGGACAAACCTGTTATGAAGATCTCTTGCCACACTGGCACATACGGAACACTACCTGACGATATCCACATTTTATTCCAAAACTGTGAATGTATTGTTGCTGGTGCTGGTTTGTTTCAAGTGCTTAAAACTGCAAAAGCTCAATTGGCTAGAGGTAAGTTTATAAGCCAGATTTCAATTAATCAACTTAACTCCTGCAAACACCATCTTTTAGGCCCGAAATGCACCTCGCGGCTTCACATCGACACATAGTCTTTGAAACATTACTGTATTTTTTTATCAATTAATTTCGTTTCTATTTTTGTTTTAGCATCTGAAAAGCTTCTGAATACATATCTATAAATTTTTGTTTACACGACACAATAGAATAGAATTCAGTCTGACTGAGCAAAAGTAATATATATATTTTAACGCGTAAAGGATGGGAGAGGATCTACTCCCTATTTGTATCTTAGGACATGAGTGCTCCATGCACACGCTCCTTCACGCTCTGCACAGACGTCATTGGCAAAAGTTAACGACGTGATATTTGTATGCAGTGACTGGGCTGTGACTGTAAATCAAGTTATTTATATTATTTGGTTTGAATACTTCATATATTTTTATCTACTATCATACTGAAATTTAGAGATTATAAACACAGAATCTTAATGTCAGTCTTTACACACAAGCCATCAAAATAAATTCAAAAAGTTACTTTTCGATACAGCTCCTTATGGACAACTGTATCGAAAAATAACTTCATGGTTTTATTTTAAATATTATTATTATCTATTTCATGAGATTAGGTAAAAAATAAACTGCACATAATTAGGTCTTAAAATATACGTGTAATGCTATTATCACATTCGCCTTCGCCTCATGTGATAAACAGTTTCATAAACTACTATTTTATAACATTGTGTTATCACATTTTGTATTACAGTACAAGCCGGCATCCTAGACGACTATACAGTGGACAGTCGTAATATCAACATTCGAAAGTGGACCTTTAATGACCAGGAGATAATGAATGACGCAGAGGTGGTGGGGTTGGAACTTAAAAACACATATGATCACCTTTTAGCGGCTTCCACGTATGGTGGATATGACACATGGTAAATAAAAAAATGCGTGCGTTTCCTTGTTTGTTGCCTTGGAGTAGAATTGTTGAAGATTGGGTTCAGTTTAAACATTGCTTGGTTACCGTTTTGTTTTTAATTTTTCAGGTACCGTTCTATTCCCCCAGTCAATTCATTGATTCTTGGAGTTGGAACAAAGCCATATGTAGGGTTCCACTATGCTCTTGAAGGTGGCACTACACCCCCACTGCAAGATGTAGCCCGAGCTGTAGCTAATAAAATAAAATCGGCTTTACCGTAAGTCATGCATTTGTTTTTCTTGTTAAGTCTCTTACGTCGGCTTTCTAATCGTATCATCTACTGTCATATTAAAAAGAAAATTTTCCGTTTCTCGAAAATGTTTGTATTATTATTTTTTCAACATTTTGATATAATAATATCATTAAATACGGGTCGAATTGATAACCTCCTAGTTTTTTACTTTTTTAAAAACCACATACATAATAAATAAAAAATGTACAAACCAAGCATCTAAAATCTTCAGTTTCAGATGCTTGGTTTGTATTAGATAATTAAATGAAGCTTGCGGTTCTATACAGGAGATTCGAAAGATGAGGTTGGATGGGTGAAAATGTTGTGAAAAGGAGGCCATACCAAGATACCAATTGATTAAGATACCCAGCGAGCACTCTAAATGTAATGAATTTAAATAGAATGTTTAGCAGGAGATTTTGTTCTGTATTATTAGTTGTTCACGTTATGTTTAATCTTGGCTGTGTTGGCAGAGGATGGCTCGGCGGTAGTGGCACCGAGACCGCCGTGCCCAGCACTGAGCCCCTCGTCCGGTCCGAGTCGCTGTCGATGCGCAGCGGACTGTACGACGCGCAGCGGCAAGGCACCGCGGTCGTCATATCGCCGGACCGCCGCCTCGCTGCCCTCACCGATAGCTTCGGCCGCGTCGCTGTCCTCGACGTCAAGAGAGGACACTTGATCCGGCTGTTTAAAGGATGCAGAGACGCACAATGTGGTTTTGTTCAGGTATTTCGTTATGTCAGCCATTCTTTAGGGTCATGATAGCTGCCTACAGAATTAAACGCTGAAGATGGATATATAACGAAGATTTTGATTTATTTGACTGACTTTATTAATCGTCAATCGAACAACATAGCCAATAGTGATAACGATCATAAAAAAATGTATAATTCTGTAGGCACTTTTACTGCGCCGAATTACATACGATCTTAGAACAATTTTATTGTGTTGTTATACACAGTGTGGTTTAATATTTCAATGTATTATGTCGTTGTTGCAGATTTTCGACATTGATCAAAAGAAGCCTCAATTGTCTGTAGTTAAAGAAATTAAAAGAGCACTGTTTTTAATTATTTATAATCCTAAGAAAGGGCTTATAGATATAAGATTAATGCAACGAGGAAATCGCATTGCTGTTTTCACGGCCACCAAAAATGGACAGCTTATTTACAATACATGTGGCTTAGTTGGTGCTGAAAAAAATTACACTCATAAAAAGTTAAATTTGCCAGAATATCAGTGCGTACTAATGGATCCTGACGGTAAACTTAAAAGATTTAACATACCATTTTTTTATGCTTTGGATGGTGAGCATTCACAGAGATCTAAAGACTTACACACGTTGCGCGAGTTACGGGAATATATAAAAAAGACCTCTACTCATACTGAAAATTATCAAGAAGAAATAATGAACAGAGCTGAAGAAATAAAAACTTTAGAACTGAAAAAACATTGCTTGGAAATGTTGATAAGAAATTATGAAACTCCTCCAAAAATTGTAGCTGCTTGTTTAGAGGCTTTTTGGGATACTTTACCTGCTGAGAACTTAAGTTCTCAAGAACAAGAAATCAAACATTATTTTGCCAACATAGGATTGTTAATGCTTTTCTACAGACGAATCAATAATGAGGACACTGATGACATGCAAGGGTTAGCCGAAAAAATCAATTATGATGTGAAAACAGAGGAAAGTGCCCAATGTGATTCTGAAAGTACTCCAGCGCCTAGCTTCCATCTTTTGGAGGATGATAATTGTATTTTAGAAAAGTTGTTACATTTAGCACAACAGAGCTATTATAAAGAACACCAACACGCGAAAGTGAAATTCGCCGATTTTAATAAGGATACATTCAAAGAATTCGTGTCGTGTTTTGTTTTAGAAGGAAAATACAAATATATTTCATTGAAACCCGATACATCCACTGAAAAACTCGGTAATCTCGCTGCAAGTATTTTTAAAACAATATTTCGCGTTAAAGATTTAAAATTGTTAAGCGATTTCGTAAAAAGCAGTAATTTCGATCCAAAAGAATTAGTTAAATTAGTGATAATGCATTTAATGAATATGCCCTTAGACGATTTCAATATAGAAATGATTGAAAAAGTTATATCAGTTATGTATTATTTGAGTAGTGTTTCTGAAGAAGTCAAGAATATTCCGTACAATGAACTATCACCTTGGTGGGAGAGCATCCGCGAAATGTTGGTTGACATGCCTTGCCCCCTGAGGAGTATGATTGTAGCGATGGTTTGTAAAGCGGTAGCTAGAATATTTGAGAGAAATTCTTCAGAGGAGGATGCATGGGAATCGGTCACTAAAGAGAATGCCAAATGGGGAATTCTGATTGGCAAACTGGAGGATATATCAATCCTCAGTATTGTGTTAGCTTTCAAGGAAAACTTCAATGGAAACGCTTTACCAAAATTACAATTCAGTGAATTTAATATTAATTTAAAGTATATCTACACAAGAGGCAAAGGATCAGTTACTGAGTTAATAGCAAAGTGGCTTTGTAGCATGGGTGTTCCGCCTGAAGCTGTGATCGCTAACGAATTGGCGGAGAAACAACCCTGCCCGGGTGATGCGCCATCTGATTCTGATGATGAGGATGACGCCAATTACGTCTTCCTGGAAAACAACAGGATATATTTAGAGGAGAATCCTACCATATTTAAGTGGCTTTCCCTTCTCCGTCGACAGTTTCCATTAAGTACATCGTCTAATTACATCATAGCTAACATGTGTTGGGAATATGCAATAGCCTGGCAGAAGGACATGCACAAAACTAATGAACTGAAAGCTATAGTAACATGTCTTAACAATTTATCCGACTTACACTTACGGCTTGGTTTATTTTCAATAATATGGTCCACATACATCAAAACTGTCTTCGAAAATGCATGTCGATTAGTAAACAAAGTTGGGCGGCTACCAAAAGATCCTCTATGCTTACAAGATCTAGGGGTCAATAATGCTATCATGCTGAATTTCCTTGAGTTCACTACGGACTATTTCGATAAGTATTTCTATTGTTCGACAATGTCATACAAAGGCGAAAAACAAACGATACAATACGAAAAAATTTGGGATGAAAGTATGCCCTCTTTGGTTGAGGTAGCGCAAGATACTAAAAATGTAAACGGCGATATATTAAATCTGAATTACCAAATTTCTTGCACACTATATTACCAGTGCCATTTTAACGTGAAATTTTCCAAGCCTTTAGATAGTCTGTATGACATAGATTATCAATACATATTCGACGCACTCACGGAAAATGTTGTTACTAGAGAAATAAGCTTGAAAGCGTCTGAGAAGTTGAGAAATCCACGAATGAAATTTATAACAAAAATTATTCGTGCCGCCATCGAAACAATATCTGTCGTTTGCGACGACGTTTTCGCACGCTACAATGACAAGGAATGTTTGCTATGGATAGAGAAGGTGTCTGTTCTAGCTGAGCTGTGGAACATCGATGTTGATTTTGTCAGACGTCAACAGGTAAGTTTTTTCTTTTTTTATACTTCGTCGGGTGGGAGACAAGCATACGGCCCGTCTGATGTGAAGCGGTTACCGTAGCCATATTAACGCTCACAAGATAAAATATAGCTCTCGCGCCGCCACCCCCGCTGCCAGCGCAGCATCTCCTTCCTTTCTGGTGACCATACACTCACTCGCAGGAACACAACAACCCTCAATGGAAATGTTATTTGGCTGCGTATTCTATGAGGTGGAGGTACATTCCCCAATCGGGTAGCTTACAATTACGCTCCCTACGTCTCTTTTCGCCAGAGCTTCGTTTGTCAGTCAGCAGGGTGAACCGCGTGTAGGTGAAGTTAGCTTTGGTTCAAAGATGTTGATGAACCACTTAAACCTAAACAAGTTTGTTGTTAATTTACTAAATAGGGTTAAGTGTGGTATTCCAGATCGATGGAGAGATCGAGAGGCGGTACGCGACATTTACGTAATAGCGGCTGATTAGCTAATTCGTACGTACATCACTCCTCACGCAAACGCCGCCGCTAACAAAATCTTTAAAAAATATTAGTTTTGAAGTGAAGACTACTTTAGGCGCGCTGTGCACAAATTTAGTAGTTAGTGAATGAACCGCCACGCTTGTGCCTTGTTCGGGTGAAGTCGATAGGGAGGGAGCGAGACGGAGCGAGAGATGAAGTTTTCACTTCTGAGTGCTTTATGCGAGTTTTTTTGTTCCCGTTCGATCATGACGAGCTCGGTGGCGTAGCGGTCAATGACGCGGCTTCGACACCAACGCTCGTGGGTTCGATTCCCACATAAGACAAACATTTTGTGTGTATGAACATGTCTGTTTGTCTGTCTGTCTGGGTGTTTTCTATGTATCATAAGTATGTATTTACAAAAAAAAAATATTTACGTATGTTTATCAGTTGTCTAGTACCCATAACACAAGCTTTGCTTACTTTGGGGCTAGATGGCGCTGTGTAATTTGTCTGACAATATTTATTATTTATTATTATTTATTTGTGAATTTACCAGACGCGTGTTACATATCCAAATTAGCCGGGTTGCTCACTTCATAATGTGAGTAAGTAAGAAATTTTGATATTTGTAACAGGCGTCTTCTAAATTCCCAACATGAGAGTTCTTCTCTATTTGGTTGGTTTGTTTACATTGACATGATTGAACGAGAATAAAACTCTCACTAACACCACAGTATAAGTAATAGTACTACGTACAGTATGGACACTCTCTGCCGCTCTTACTAGTCGACCTCACCTCCCCTCTGTTGTTGTGGCATACTTTGTGAACGGTTCCACATTGGTCTCACCAATGTGGAACCGTTCACAAAGTGTGCCACAACGTACGAATTGACATCGCTCGTATTTTATTCTCCATATATTTTAGTCTAAAATATATATATACTAGCTTTCGCCCGCGGCTTCGCTCGCGTGAAATTTGGGGCAAACACGTGTTTACTCATTTATCTATAGAAGTACTCATGTAAAGTTTGAGATGAAATAGTCCAATTAATCTTCTTCCGTTTCACCCTCTTAGGGGTAAAATTAGAAAAATCTTTTTAAGTAATTTCGTGTTCACTACATTATATTTAAAATCGATACTATTTTCGTAATTGACGTCCCAGAAAACCATAGAATCAACACCCATATTGATATTATGACATTTCCACCCCATCGCACCCCCCACAGGGGCGACTTTTTGTCACGTCGGCTATGTTTGATTAGAAAATAGTTGTTATTTTCGTAATCAGCGACCCGATAAACTATAAAAACCATACCCATGAGATTTTCAGACTATTTCACCCCATTTTACCCCTTTAGAGGTTGAATATTGAAAAATCCTGAAACACGTGTTTACTTATTTATCTATAGAAGTACTCGTGTAAAGTTTCGGATAAAATAGTCCAACTAATCTCGTTTCCCCATACAAACTTTGGACTCCCGTTTCACCCCCTTAGGGGATGAATTTTGAAAAATCCGTTCTTAGTGTACCCCTAGACGTCATAAGGAATCTACTTGCCAAATTTGGAATCTCTAGACCCAGCGGTTTGGGCTGTGCGTTGATATATCAGTCAGTCAGGACTTTGAATTTTATATATATAGATACAACATTTTTTTCCCGCTAACTGTCGTTCCCATGGGAATTTTTCAAAATACAACCATAACTAAAATTTATATTAACTAAGGTATGCATGCATGCTAGATTGAAAACATCTATCTTACGTGATTTAGATTTTTACATACAAAAGTTTTTTCCCGCTAACTCCCGTTCCCGTGGGAATTTTGCAATATCCTGTTGCAACTTAGCTTTAAGTTTACTAAGGTACCTGCATGCCAAATTTCAAGCGTCTAACTTAAGCGGTTTAGATTTTTCATACAAAAGGATTTTCCCGCTAATTCCCGTTCCCGTGGGAATTTCGGGAATTCCTTTCTTAGTGCACCTCTACGGTACCTAAGCTACGTCCCTTCCAAATTTCAAGTGCCTACGTTTAGCCGTTTAGGCTGTGCGTTGATATGTCAGTCAGTCAGTTTCTCCTTTTATATATATAAATATATATATATATAAATAGATGGGAGAATGGGAGGAATTACATTACGCATGCAGTTACAGTGATATGTATATGAATAGTAAAAAGCTACAATTAGTGAACATGAAATGTTTTTACCATTTACAACGAACCGGTGTTCGGAAGGCGGACGTGTGAAAATGTTAGTGATGATTAGAAAATATAAAATTATGGATAAGTTAGCAATGGCAATTAAACAAGGCGTTTTGTGAATATTGACTGGAGTCAGCGTAGTGTATTTACTATGTCCGACTAATAATTGAATAATGTCAGCCCTAGAAAATATCACACAAACATAGGCACGTGTACAGACGTCATTTGGTTTACTACATGCAAATGCGCCATTTTTGTATGGAGTGACCGGGTTTGCTAACATTGCTGTTTGTTTATTATTAGATTAGAGTTTTTAATGGGGTTCGTCGTTAAAAAAAAACTAACAGTGGTATATGTATAGATAACTTATGTTGTATGTATTTTTACACAGGTTATAGGTTTATATCATCTCGGTTATGATACGTTGGCGGAAAAAGTTGTGGGCCTAATTAAGGAACCCGAAGTTATTCTCCCTTCTATACTGGCCATATCGGTACAGCGGATGAAGCGCAGCTTAGAACATTCCGCCGACCAGAAAGAATGGATAGTGACTGTCGCACCTAACCTCTACAGGCGACTTCAGACTACTGTAAGTAACAACCATTTTTACCCTGAAGCGGGACGACATGTTGAATTCGTTGCATATCGCAACCGGGATAGTATACTCTTCTGATTTTGTAGCAACAAAGGAGAATTACCAAGCGTTCAGACAATTTTGCAGTTCATATTATTGGAATCGATCTATTACGTAACATTTCAATGTTTTAGGTCCCCAATAGTGTTAGATACTAAAAACTTATCTCCGGGACTGCAATGGACTTCACTGTTCACTGCCTTTTTTGGTGGTCGCCGCTGTTAATCCAGGCTGCACAGGAGACACAGTGGTGAGAATGTGACCAGCTGTCCGTCCTTGGGAAGGGGGGTCCCCTGAAGGGTAAAAAAAATCATGAAATTCGTGTGACGTAATTTAAGGATGGCCCCTTAGGGAAGTTAGATGCAGCGACCAAACGATCCACGCCGTCCACATAAAAACTCGATCGCGCCAATCGAGTTGCTCAACACAGCGATGAAACGCTACATCTCGCACACCTTTGAATGCCAGTCACAGCTACTTTTGGACGCTCGATGCAGCGACCGAACGCTACACTTCACTCGCATTTGACGAGCTCGGTGGTCGAATGGTTAGCAATGGCCACTTTGACTCCATGGTCGCGGGTTCAATTCCCGCACAAGACAAACATTTGTGTACATGAACATATCTGTTTGTCTTGGTCTGGGTGTTTTCTCTGTATTATAAGCATGTATTTACAAAAAAAAAGTATTTAAGTACATTTATCAGCTGTCTAGTACCCATAACATAAGCTATGCGCTTAATTTGGGACTAGATGGCGCTGTGTAAATTGTCCAGAAATATTTATTTATTTATTTTATTTATTCCGATGCCAGTCGTAGCAACTTCAGCTTTAGCGTCTGCGGAACGTGACTTATGACTCGCTCGCTCATCTTTTGTTAGTCGCAAGGTTAACCTAACCATCATCGTCCTCAACGTTCAAACAATGGCCTCGTTTCTATAGAACCAACAAAATAAATCCAGACAGTAGTTTAGGTAAAAATAGTTTAATTCATGACACGATTTTACAGGCATTGGATACATCGATACCCGCCCAACCGTCGCTGGCGACTACTGCCTCAGTGCTACAGAGAATGCTCAACCAAATCGATAAAAAATCGGACTCACCTCAAGATATGCACAATATCAAACTAGCGAAGCTGATTATAGAAAATTGTGACGTCCTATTCAAAAGAAAATTATAAACACACTCATATGAATATAATACATCTAAACAGGGGCTGACTAAGGCGTAGGCAACTTAAGCACGTGCCAAGGGCCCGTAATTTTTAGGGCCCGAAAATTAGGTTTTTAATTTTTATGTTTTAAACTTCTTTAGTAGGCCCGGAAATACAATGTTGCCTAGTGCCCGCTAATCCTTAGTCCGCCACTGCATCTAAAGGACAAATAAACGTAATACCATGACTTTAGTGGAGCTGTGGAGGCGCGTCGGTTTATTTATTTAGCGTAATTAGATGTATATATATATATATATATATATATATATATATATATATATATATATATATATATATATATATATATATATATATATTAGCGTCATATAGCATAATTAGATGTGTATATATTAGCGTAATACTCCATCGGGCCTAATATGTCACATTCTCCATCGCCCCGACCAGGGGCCCTGCCGCCGAAGCTGAAGCCGATTACCATATCTTGATTCGAAATATTCGTCTTACGTTTTAGTTATTGACAAAAGTCTTCAGCTCAGTCGGTATAGCTCCAAAGTTTCTACCAGCTTAGCTAACCACAAGTACCATAAATCTAAGCTGAAGTTTGATTTTTGTAATAAAAATGTCCTATGGGAATCGCCTTCAGCTTAGCCAGTAGGTCCCCTGTTTTATAAGCTTACGGCCGTATTTAAGAGCAGGGCAAATGAATATGTAAATTGTCTCATGGATAGTTATCACCACTGCCCATAGAGATCATCAACACAAAGGGGTATCCCCTATTTAAAGGAAATATAGAGTCTGTTCTTGAAGATTCCCATCATGTCATATTTGTTAGAAACAATGATAAGGGAAGTTGATCGCTTTAGAAAATGTCTTCAGGAGCGTACCGTATTTGATCGCCAATTATCAAAGATGGAATTTCAATTTATTGTTTTAAGATAGTGGTACCCAATTAGATATTTTTTACATCTAATAATTTATATTTTAAGGGATAAGCTTTAATAAATAAATAATTAGTTATGTTTATTTGAGTGAAACTGTTTTAAGAGTTTATATTGTTAAATAAATTATTATAGATAAGTTTATTTTCAAGAATTATATAAAATCACACAGTTCATCCGTGCACCCAACTTTTATTTTCAAGAAATATTCTATAAAATCTCACAGTTCGTTCGAGCAATCCACACTCAAAGAGGAAATATCTCTTTATATCGACAGTGAATCAAGCCCATCACCGTATTAGTCACATTGCCACTTACTTTTTATAGTCAACTAAGTGAACGTTCTATTTAGAATATTTGCATAGACATATTAAATCTATAGTTAAGTACTTTTGCCGCCACTGAGTTAAAGCGATGGAACTATGGAAATCTATGAACCATTGTGACTCTACTTAAATTATTGTTCGTCTTCTCATGTCCTAGACTAGACATTTTGAGAAAATATTTTTTTAAATATTGGACGTTTTTTGATATTTGCCATGAAAGGGTTTCTTGTGCTAAACACATTACTTTTTAAGTTATCTTTTTATTACCATTTAATAAAAGTTTGCTTAAAAAAACTTTTTTTTTTTATTTATTCTTATTTACTATCTACAGTTGGGGACTACATTCGTGACGATCGGGGTATGAAGGGTGCACAAGACCATTGCACACTCTCGCTTCACCACTTGTGACGCTCGCTCGCTACCTAAGTTCTCCCGCTATTATACCACATTATAAGTAATAGTACTACGTAGTTATACATAACGATGTTTTTTCTACACGTACGCGTGCGTTCGATCTTTTTGACGTGATAACGTCTTATAAATCGATGAACGCCGGCTGCACGCACGAAAAAGCATGACTCATTGTCACGTTCCGCCTGAGCCTAGCGTGCAAGCGGAAGCGTGGAACAAGCGATAGAGAGGCACGATCAGTCTGTGTTTCTAATGATGTTATCACGTAAAATTGTCGTCCGTAAACCGACTTTACAGACCTTTTTTTTTCTTTTTTGTATGAAAACCTGTTTGTATTCAAAGTCAAGCGCGAAATTCAGCATTAAACATATAATGCACATAACTAAACAAAATTTGAGTGTTTTGATCCAATATAAATTCATCGATATACAAAACTCAAGACAAACTTGCCGCACTAGCCGCATTCCTTGCGTCCGTCACGAACGTAGTCCCCGGCTGTAGAAGTATTCCGTGTTTCCAAATTATTACTATTATGTCGTCAAATCACACTTATAACATTAGTATGGATATGATACTAATATTATAAGTGTGTTTGTTTATCCTTCTTTCGAATGGAATGAAATAGGCTATTTTTATCACTAAAAAATATTTTATTCCCACGGAAAAAAATGTTTCATTAAAACAATGCTAACATTAGTATTGTATTTGGATTAACGCTTAAGTGGTTATCTACAGTTTATATAAAGTTATTATTTCCATCGTTTAAAAATAAACTACTAACCCACAATTTTTTTTTATTATTATTTGTATCTCTTTAATCACGGGTCAAGCCCGGTCATTTGATAGGCGTGATATGGATCCAACGCGTAGAGGCCCCTTGAGAAGTTTGATGTAATGTTGTACGCCCGCCGTGACCCGCTCCAGGATATATCAATGGAATGATATAGACATGAGCAAGTCTCGGCAGACGTTGAGATTATTACAAAACGTGATGGAAAATTAATAGGCTATGGAGATGAGATATAGGTGAACTAAATACCGGGCTATTACAAAAGAGGGACAGACGCTTGCCATAACTCCTATTGAAATCGGCCGGGGGCTATTATTATTTTTATTATTATTTTATGTGAGAGGGGGGCATCGAGCATGTGGGTCACCTGATGGAAAGCAATCACCACCGCCCATGGAGACCAGCCACACCAAGGGGTCGCCGATCCGTTGCCAGCCTTTTAAGGAAAATGAAAACTCTGTTCTTGAAGGCACCCATGTCGTAGTTGTTCGGAAATACCGCTTAGGGAAGTTGATTCCACAGTTTCACTGTTCGTGGTAAAAAATGTCTTAGGAAACGTACTGTAGTAGATCGCCAATTATCAAGATGATATGGATGGAATTTTAATTTATGGCGAGTTGTACGATAGTGGAATTCAGCGGCAGGTATCAAATCAAACAGATCATTTATTTTGTTGTTATGATTCCTCTGATCTGTGAGTTGTTATTAAGCAGTCCTACGTAGTACCTACAAAGAATGCACATGATCCTGCAATTTTATTGTTATATAGAAACGTGTAATTGTTTTTATCCCACAATTTTACAATAATATTTTCATTGGTTCGATTGTCCTGCTAATTTCCGCTGCTTACTAGAGGTGCAATCTATTCCAGTATTATAAAGATATAATTTTTGTTTGGAGTAAGATAGGTTATATTTTACTAGTCACGTGCAAATCGGGCGAGACGCTAGTGTCAAATAAAATCATTTTCGACGTATCCAGTCTAGCGTTGCCCCAATATAAAAATAGGTAAATACTATATTTTCTTAGTCTTCTATGCCTCCGTAAAATCCTTTGTTAGCCCAAAGGCTGGTGACGCTCTTCCGCAGCACTCTTCCCGTGTGTGTATTAAAATTGTGATCGTCCCTTACGTGTATTGTTCTTTTATTATTGGCGCTAACGTGTGGTTATACTCCTAGTACTTATGTATTCCTACATATGTAGCTTAACCATTGATGTAGTATACAGCAACTAGGTACCTACGTCAATGTTCTAAACAGAAATTTACCCGCAAAAGATCGTTCAAATTACCTTAAGAGCTTTGGCTCATAAATCACAATCTCAAAAATCACAGTCGATATGTAATTTGTTACATATCGACTGTGATTTTTGCGTAAAATGGTCAATTTTGGCGTTCTTGATCTCGGAAACAAAAATACACTAACAATGTTGACTTATTGAATAGTACAGAATAGCTATTAGCTTAGTTCATAGTGGCCTCGCTTTTTGTAAATTTTGCTTAACTTTTTAATTAAACCCAAAATTGCAGAGAAAGATTTTCATAAAATGCGCATATTCACTTTTTTGAGCTCCTGGATTAAATACTGTTCCAAACAAATGAAATTAAAAAAAATAGAATGTTATTTCTTATTATAGTCGTATAGTTCATAGCGGCCTCAGAATTTTGAAATATCATTGATTTAATATAGAAAAAAAAACATTATTTTAACCAAAAAAACTTCGAAAATCGCTTTAAGTAAACTGTTAATTTCTCGAATAAACGATAATATTATTGAGCAAAATTTATACAAGAATAATTGTTACTTCATGATGAATAAACTTTGTAGCATGAATTTATTATCTTATTTCAATTAAAACGATAAATTTATCTTCAAAATTACTACAAAAACGATGCACCGGCGGCCTTCGCGGGTTTAGTACTGCGCGAGAGCTCGTCAGCGTGCAAATACTACCCAGCCGTAACACAGTTTTTACTAGCGCGGGGGGTAGTGGTCATTGTATTCACTGTTATAGGTACCATTTTGGATATTAATAAAAACACTCTGTAATAGTAATAAACAATGTCACCGTATTTATTGTAAGTGTTAAAATATGTAACAGTGTATAATCAATAATGTTAAATAAAGATTATTATTATTAAATGTATTATGGCTCTTAAATAATAAAATTGTTTCCATGACTCTATATCTATTATTTTATTATAACTTAATGTATATATTGATAATCTACTATATAAAAATAAGTCGGGTTTTCCTTCCTGACGCTATAACTCCAGAACGCACGAACCGATTTCCACGGTTTTGCATTCGTTGGAAAGGTCTCGGGCTCCGTGAGGTTTATAGCAAAGAAAATTCTGGAAAAAATTGAAAAGAAAAGCGGGAAAATCTTTTTTCACATACAGCGCCATTTCTAAGGAAATGGATGGAAACGAAAAGATTGAGCCACAGCGAAGCGTGGTCGGGCCGCTAGTTATTTATAATATAGATAGAATGTTATGGTGCAAGTGATCATTAGTGCATACAATTAGTGGAATTTTTGATTAAATTTTAAATCGCCGCTATCGAGTTGTTTTAAGGAGCGTGCAAAACAGCAATAAAATTGCACTATTGGTTTTGCTGTTGAGTTACTGGGAAACTGGTTAATATCAGGCGATAATTTTCGACATATCCCCTAAAGCAGGAACGATGAAATGATACAAATTTAACTGGGCAATGCCTAACAATATAAATTAAAGCCTATGGCCACTATAAATTAAAATGCAGATTGGTATGGTTTTTAGTTTGTCCATTTTTGTGTTTTTATTGCAAATCGCCGGCAAATAAACAATTCCAGAAAAACTAATAGGTAGGATGCTCATTTTCACAACATATTCGAACTATATAGTTGGTAAAAATAATCTTCTTAATGCAGTGTAATTGCCAAATAAAAAATAGAATACATGGCGCACCGTAGTGACGGATGCCAAGACATATCGTTATTCGCCTTGAGTGTTGCCTCCTTGGTTTTACCACTAAAACTGGTGGTTTAGAACTGTGGTCGCGTTATGTTAGGTTTCCTGCAAGTGTGTTTTCAAAACGAAAATTATAGAATCACACTACTTTTACGAAATTTATCACTTTAATGACAATATTCTATCATTGTAGTCAATTTGACATACGTTTTGAGCATTGTAGATTAAATTATAACGTACTAGCAAAGTACCCGTGCTTCGCTACGGGAACAATCCTGATTTGCGTCTATTTTTGTTTTGTATTGACCATTATCACAAACATACACCATTTAGGTTAAGACGTCCCGGTAAACAATATTTTTGGCATTCACACCAGGAGCCAAAATTGCAATGCTTCCAGGAGAACTTACTCCTGAGCAAACTACATACAACTGATCATGAGAGAAGCAGTCCTGTCTCAAGTCAACCCCAGCGACCTTTAGAGACTGCCCCTGAGCATTGTTAATGGTCATAGCGAAACACCTTTATGGGAAATTGAAGTGAAGTCTCTTAAATTGAACTGGGTGGTCTTATGGAATAATGGGAATGCGGGTTATTAAGAGAGATTCCTCAACAGCGCATCAATTACTGTCCTCACTCAACAACTCATCGTTTCAGTTGTTTAATACGTTAACAATGGTGGCACGAAGCTCCTGATGATACACCTCCGTTCCATGCAAGTGGTAGGAGATGGAGCGGAACAGGTCAGCTCCATCACCTTCCAAAGCTATAATGGTATGGGGCATCATCACACCTTCCACAAATATAAATTTAGTGAATCTTGACTTCATTGTTTGAAAAATACCGAAATTCTTATATTAAGTAGGTATATCCCATAAAGTCGGTACTTAGAATAGGTTTTTCAATTAGTTTTCGACACCAGATGTAGCTTCATTTGATGGACACAGTTTCTTTTACGCCCTACGCGCGCTATGGATTACCTCCGGGGGTAACTACTGGAATGAGGTGAGCGATAAACCGTCATGGATAACCCCATGGTTTGAAATAATCTCTCGTTTATACCCTTTCCTTAATAACGAAACCATAGCGCGCTGTACAAATGGTAGGTATAGCGCCATCTAGTGATAAGTTAATTCAAATATAAATATAACATTTTTTGACATTTCTTGGCTGGGCGCTGGTCAAAAGTTAATCAGTTACCCATAAACATCCCCTTTTTTATAAACAACTATTCCACCAAGTCTCAAAATCGTAGGTGAATCGGTTTCCAAGAGAGTTTTT
Organism: Hypsopygia costalis; assembly: GCA_937001555.2. NCBI lineage: Eukaryota > Metazoa > Arthropoda > Insecta > Lepidoptera > Pyralidae > Hypsopygia > Hypsopygia costalis. The sequence goes on along the minus strand of OW443338.2, from coordinate 18,852,537 downwards.
TTTCAACCCCCTATTTTAACCTCTTAGGACTGAAATTTCGGAAAATCCCGTCTTAGTGCGCGCTTATATTGTATAAGGAACACATATCAAAGTTTCAGGTTTCTAGCTTCAGGGGTCTGGGCTGTGCGTTGATTAGTGAGTCAGCCAGTCAAGTCAGTGAGGACAAAGCCTTTTACTATCTAGCTTTTGCCTGCGGCTTCGCTCGTATGAAGTTCGCGCTTTTTAGATTATCTAAGTCAAGTCTAACACGCAACGCAACCACCCTCATGTAGCACCTATAATTGTACTAAATATGGATGCAAGAACTTTCCAGATAACTACTACTACACCCGTCCCGTCCTCGCCGCGCCGGCCGCCCGCGATCGTATAAGCACTGATTGACGCCAAATACAAATTTAAAAACCTATTAAAAATCCTGAAACACGTGTTTACTCATTTATCTATACAAGTACGTGTATAGTTTCGGATAAAATAGTCCAACTAATCTTGTTTCCCCATACAAACTTTGGACCCCCGTTTCACCCCTTTAGGGGATGAATTTTGAAAAATCCTTTCTTAGTGCACCCCTAGACGTCATAAGGAACCTACTTGCCAAATTTGGAATCTCTAGACCCAGCGGTTTGGGCTGTGCGTTGATTAGTGAGTCAGTGAGGACAAAGCCTTTTATTATTATAGATTCATTTGACGTCGTTAGAAATTTTGCTAGTAAATAATACTTAATTTTTGTCTTATTTTGTCATGTTGATTGCTAATCTTTACTATCCTTCAACTATGTATAATATACTGATACACTAAAGTATTTTAACTTTAATTCTAACTCGCAATTTCCTATGAAATTAACTTCACGATCTAAAATTATCCAGTTGCTTCCTAGTAACTCTATTTCTGCAATGTCTCGACCGATGATTAGGTACATATTCGGAAATTTGATTTCAACTGTAGCCGATGGGAATAATATAACATAAATCTGCAGAACACTTGTTTTAGCGACTTTTAGTAGTAAATCCAAGTACTTCAATTTATAGGTGTTCGCAACACACACTGGGTGTCGTGCTGACCAGCTAGCTATGCCAGAAGTATGGTATATTAATTCCTTGTGCGGTAATCTATCGCGGTACCAACGTACGTTAAGAACACAACTTTCACAAAACGTAATCCTAAACTCGACGGCTATAAATTACTTAAGTAAATTTGAAAACATTAACTGCGTTTTTCTATTCTATGTACAATAAAAATACGGTATTTTCTGTCTCCTTCTTTCTTGTTAGAAATTATGAACATCAATAAGAATGAAAGAGACAGGAAATACCATATTTTTTACTTGTGCTACTCACGACTGCCAACAGTCCAACCAACCAACTAGATAATGTACGCACAATTTACGTACTGGGAATTATAACTTTAACAATTGTTTTTGAGTTAATTATAGAAATTCTTTTGAAACAATCGCGAGGGTTCCGTTCGCAACAAACCACTAGTTGAGTATCTAACTACTTTTATTCAGTTCAATTGAAAATACGTTGGATGAACAAACATTCTGTGCCTAAACACTGAATAAGCAAAAAAAATGCTATTATCCCTCTTTTTCTTGCACCCTCCGCCATATTGTATTGAAATAATATACTGTAATTTTGGCAACACCGGTTAGATCTCCCTGAGTCCCTGACTGCGAATTGAGATGACATACAATGTGAAATTGTGAAGTGACATGGGAATATTGAGAATTATAAATTTATTGTTACACTAATAGTTTAAATACTATTTTAAATTTTAGAACGCTACAAAGAATAAATTGAACTGTTAGTATGTACTGTTTATTTGATAATGTAATTTAGTTAAATTTTGTATTTTATTTAATACTTTATGACTATTTATGCCATAGTCTTCGATGTGTTTGTTACTCAAATAAATTTTATTTTAAAACCTTTTTCAGGTATTTGTTGTGAATCGAGAGTGAGATAAATTTACCAACATGAATATGAATATGCAGCAAAGAGAAGAAAAACAGTTAGAAGCGACAATTCAAGCTATTTTGAATAGGGTAAATGACTTAAAAGGTGCCATACAAGCGCTTATAACAAAGTTAGAGACTGAACATGAAACTATCAACTGGCCAACATTCCTAGACAATTATGCTATTTTATCTGGACATGTAAGTATATAATTTGATTTTAAGACTCCCAAATGATTTAAAATATAAAATTGTTCCTGTTGAAATCAAATTCTTTATTTGTTGCCCTTGTGCCTTGTGGACACTTAATCAATATACTAGCGATTTTTGTTTAGTGTTTTTCTTGTCAGCGACCTTAATCAAAGCCTGTGTTTGCTAACACGGTCAGTGGGTAGCTTTCGGACCAATAAAAAGAATGTAGCAAATTTGCCAAATTTTTAACAAAGAGTAATTGCCACTGAAGATTCTCATCGCTCAGCTCCTATTTGTTTGTGGATAACCACAAACAAATAGGAGCTGAGGAGCACAATAAAGGAGAGGCCACAATCATATTTAATGAAATAAATTTAGGGGTATCAATGTGAATGGCAAGTACCTACATCTCACATCTACAGTTTGGCAACGACATGGTCATAATGACTGAATCGCTTGAGGATATCAGTGGAAAGATAATCGATCTCAATGCTCAAAAATTGTGACAAAATTTTAGTTATGTACAACAATTTTGTCATCTCTAGCCTGGTTATAATAGAGAGTGCAGCTATTGGAGTGGTATAGTAACTATGTCAGGCCATACAGCTGAGTCGCAGTTATTGCATCAAAGAGATAGATACTCATCAAACTGGGCTAGGCAGCTTTTAGAAGGCTTCAGCACATCCCACAACAGATATACGCCAATGCTTGAAAGATCACATATGATGAAAAGCATTGGGGAAAGCCTATACATCCACTGCAGTGGGTAGATACAGGCTGATAATGTTGAATATTATTAATACACTACAATTAAGGATATTTTTAAAATAATGCACCAATGGCAACATAACCCATACAAACAATGCATGTACAATTAGGACCACCTTTAAGCTTGCAACTTTCCTTTGCTTATACCTAGACACTGTATAGTTCTGATAGTAACATAATATCAACACATGTCATTGTACTACTTGCAGCTAACTGGCCTAAGCAAAATTCTCCAGGCTGAAGTGGCAGCATCTTTAAGGTCACGGATTGTTCTTCCTCTTCAACTAAGCTGTGAACGTGATGAAGCATTGGTCAGACTGACAGAGGGCAGAGTACCTGCTTGTACACATGATCTTGTACCAGATTTACTAAGGACGAAACCTGAACCACAAGCAGAACAAAGACTTCAGCAGTTCAATCATAAAGCCAGTACGCTTAGCTATGACACTGCTCAGGTACATATATTTGAATTTGCAATTTTTACAGGTTTTTTTTTATATGAAAGGGGGACAATCGAACATGTGGGTCACCTGATGGAAAGCAATCACCACTGCCCATGGAGATCAGTAACACCAAGGGGTCGCCGATCCGTTGCCAGCCTACACTTATTCCTTTCTTTCTTTCTGGTAACCTCACTCACTCGCTTGAGAGTTGTTGTGTCCACAACAACTCTCAAGCAAATTGTTATTATAACAACTTTTTTCTTTTTAATCACGGGTCAAGCCCGGTCATTTGATAGGCGTGCGCGGGGATTTAGTTCCAACGCGTAGAGGCCCCTTTGAGAAGTTTAATGTAATGTTGTAATTTATAACAACTATTATTATATTACTACTTTTATAGGGTAACAGGTAGGTTACCTGAAGGCAAAAATTTGTTACAGATTAAACTATTACCAATTGTATTTTTGTTATTTACTATATGGAAATATTAAATATGTAGCAAATTTTGGGATGGTGCACAGTGGCAATTAACTAATGAGGCTCCGCAAAATAGGGCAGTGCAATTTTGTACTGCCCTACTGGGGAAATACCTCTCTCTATAACAATTCTTAGAAGTCTTAGACTGTTGTGTTCCTGTAAATCGGTGAGATTATCAGTAGGGTAGGTATGGGTGAGATGGCAATGGAAGCGGCTATACTTTGCATTAGTTGTCTATAAGCAACAGTAATTGCTTTACATCAAGTGAGTTGTCATTCAAGTGCTTGTCTGTCATGTGACATAGTATAAAAAAAATACCTCTGTGCTGTTTTTGGATGACAGTCATTAAGTAAGCTCTGTGCAGCATGACAATACTGGCTACTGCCATTCTGCATTGGTACAGCTTGCGATAGGACATTGTTTTGTTTGTTCATCCTTACTGTAGTTAATGTAATTATTTATTTTATTAATGGGGTTTAAATGGCTCAGCACGAGGAGAAGTACCTCACAGAATCAACCAAATAACAATTCCTTGGAGGACAACCGTGTTCCTGCGAGTGAGTGAGGTCACCAGAAAAGAAGTTGCTGCCTTGGCAGCGCGTGTGGCAACGCGCGAGCGATATTTCATGTTGAGAGCGCTAATATGGCTACAGTAACCGCTTCACATCAGGCGGGCCGTTTGTCTGTGTTGTGTGACCCGACGCGGCATAAAATATATAGTAATGAATGTGACATAATGGTAACCAAATATAGGAAATATCCTATATTTGGTTACCAATATGTCACATTCATAACTTAAATAAACAAAAGTAATAACTTTTTATTGCTTTCCTTAAAGTCATGTGTTTTTCAAGGACATTGTTTTAATCCCTTCCGACCCATGGTTACACTGATTTGTTACACTGGTGTTAATGTTGTGCTTTCACTTTTTGTAGAAACAAGTGGCTCAGTTTGCTAAAGTTGTGAGTCATGTATGGGAAATTATTTCCAAAGGCCGTGAAGACTGGGAGGGAGAATCAATGAGATCAGCAGGTAAGTTTAGCGCTAAAATAATAAAGGAATTTGAATATGTATTACTATTATCAATGTATATATTTTACACCATTAGAGGAGTCAGTCTAATCCAAATTCGAGATCGAGAATCGAGAGAAAGCGCGCAACGCTTCGTCGCCACATACTCGGCCTCCACTCTAGGACTTTCCTGCCCCATCACTTCAGCTTGGTTTTCAATTTCGTCATTCTGGATTCAAAGGGTGGATCACCCTTAGAGAACGAGTATAGCTGCATCCATTTAGTCTGTGAACCAGCCCAACAGTTAGTACGTAGTTGGTGTAGTCTCATCGCAATCTTTAGAGTGTAAGGCAACTTCATCTGCACCGAAGCGAACGTAGCTCTTGACGATAGTCACCAACCCGCCTACCCAGTCTGGCGACTGAATGAGAAAATGAATACATTTTCATTATTGCTTATTTCACAATTTGCAGGAATGCAACCAACGCATATAATAGCGGACACGCATGCGCTGGTGACGGCGGTGGGAACGGGCAAGGGTCTCCGGCCCGGCATGCCGGCCATGGGAGCCGCCGGCGTGGGCGTCGGCGTGGGCGGCGTGCGAGCACCTGCGCCGCAGCTCGGGCCCGCGCCCGCTGCCATGCCCAAGCCACCCTCTACTATCAAAACTAACATCAAAGCCGCCAACCAGATACACCCGTACCAACGGTAAACTCAATTCGGACCACACTGGTGACTACAAATGGCGACTGAGGCACAGTGCCGTCGCAGGTAGTTCCACTTCGGAGTGGAGCCTAGATATATTTGTGGCATGTATTGACGCCGAATTGTTATGTACAACTAGAGATGCGCAAAACGCCAGGCATTTATGATAAATTCACAATAACTAGACATAAATGCCCAATTTTTGGGCATATAGGTAATTTACATGTACTTATTGGGAATTTATCGTAAATGCCCGGCATTTTGCCCATCTCTAACGACAACTGATCAATAAATGTTTATTGTCTGTAACTAAGTAATAATAATAAAACAGTTTATTGAATTAATTTGTATTTCATTCTGAAGGCATTAGTATGTGACTACAATAGCGCATATTCGAATAAATTATTAACGAGAATGTAAACCATTCACTACAAAAAGAATGCTTGTTAAACAATTAATGTTGTGAAATAATAATACTTTATATTTCTGAACTAAGTTGACAAAGTTCTGTATCTCAACTTAAAAGTCAAAATAAAATATCTTAATATTAATTAGACATTATTATACAAGATAACTATGTGGTGTCTCGTTCATAATTAATTGAGTGTGTTTACCTGTAACAAAATATACATAATATTATATAGAAATTACAAGAGCTTGAAAAAAATCTTTGTGCTAAACTTTTACAAGCTAATGTATTCATTAGCTTGTAAAAGTTTAGGATTTTTTAGACAAGCGAATATATTTATTAGCTTGTGCAAAAAATAGCAGTGCTCATGATCCATAAAAACCTTTTGTCATAAGGATAATTATTATTATAATGATCTTTATTTTGTCATAGAAACCTATTTCATGAGATCCGCCTTGTGCTGGTTTTTTTTTTTGTTTTAAATTTTTGGTTTCACATTTTTAACACAATTTGTTAATTATCTATCAGTATTTATACTAATTGTTAAATGAACTCTGCATCAGGCTGAGTTCTCTCTGGTAGAAAAAAAAATATTTGCTGCATGTAGCACCATCTAAATATTTGCTGCATGTAGCATCATCCGTTTTATTTATTGCACGGATAAACAAAAAAAAATTGCACATACTGTCGAGCGTTATATTAATATTTTAGCGCGCCAAAGCAGCATCATATGGTACAGCCACAACAACATTTATACGGTGTTTTGTAGGTCTGGCCTCACATTTAGCACCATTAAAAGTAAAAACCAAAAGGTGAAAGATTTCCATACATTTTTACCTCCCTGATTTTGGAGGAGATAATTGAAATACAAAGCATGTTTGCCTGGATTTTGGTACTAAAGTATGAAAATCCATTATATCGCCATTATGTGTATGTATATAAGGTCTCTGAAATTTGAGAAAGGAATAAAGAGCAACTTTCTTCTATTTGTTAGGGTAGAAAGTAGACATTAAGTGTAGGATAAAAACTGCATTTTAAATTGCATGACGTATTTACGCCACGATTAATAACTCACGATGTCGTCTATCTTGAGTATAGCGCGCACTGTCTCTGTGGCGAGTGCGAGCGCGGAGGCGGTGACGTGCAGCGGCTGCAGCACGTGTTCGTGTCGCATGTCTGTGACGCGGCCGCGGCGCACGTTGACGCCGGCGCCGGCGCCGCCGGCCGCGTGCGCCGCGCGCAGCTCCGTCACAGTCTCGATGGGGTTGAGGCCGGCGTTCTCGGCCAGCGTGGAGGGCACCACCTCGAGCGCGTCGGCGTACGCGCGCAGGCAGTAGTGAGCGGCGCCGGGCGCGACGAGCGAGGCGCGCGCCAGCGCCGCGGCCGCCGCCGCCTCGGGCGCGCCGCCGCCCGCCAGCAGCGCCGGCCGCCGCGCCACGCACCGCACGCAGCACAGCGCGTCGTGCAGCGAGCGCGCCGCCTCCGCCACCACCGCGCCGCTCGACCCGCGCACCACCACGCACACCGTGCGCCCGCCCTCCGCGCCCGCCCCCGCCCCCGCCCCGCTCGCGCCGCCCGCGCCACCGCCCGCGCTCCCGCCGCAACCAGTCATCTGATAAAGTAACAACCGACCATCATCAGTATACTTATATTATAAATGTGAATCTTTGTTATTCCTTCATATAAAAACTGCTGAAGAAATTTAAATTAAATTTGACATATAATATACGTATGTAATCTAGATTGGCACGCAGGTACTTTTTATCCCAGTATGTAAAATTTATACTCTAGACTACAGAGATGAACGAGATTCACAACCAAAGTTATATTTATATACTTTAGTCCATGCTGCACTGATGACTCTTAAATGAACTTGTGAATATCGATTTTTTTATTCTACAATGGCCCTCTCTTAAATTGAGTCGAGTTTAAAATTGACTTAACTTTGCATTCGTATAGGCAAAATAGTCGTCAGTTGATTTTTTCCAATGTGCTTCTAAATTCCCTGTGGCCTGCAGTTTGGAAATACTTTTGTAATAACTTTTTGTTACCTGATGGATGGTTGTGGATATTTTAATAATAAGCCTAATACATGTATATAAAACTAAACATCTGTTATTATACATTTATTTACTAATATTATCAATAAGACCCGTTTGTTTCTAAACAATTTTTTTTTTTTTAATAATCCATATTAATTGATAAATATTTCGCCACGTTTTAAAAACGTATACTTAAGTTTTTTTTATGCCTATATTTGGCATTTGGATTGTGATGCCCGTAAAAGAGTTAAACGGGTCAGCCCATTCGCAACTCGTCCATATTGCTACTTGTCCCATTCTGAATTAGTCCCGTTCGCGTCTCGTCCCATTCGCAGCTAGTCCCGTTCGCGTCTCGTCCCATTCGCAACTCGTCCTATCCTCTATTTTTTTACGCAACTCGTCCCATTCGCTACTTATACGTTCTTTGCTCGCATTGGGTATATAACTAACTAAATAATAAAAAATACTGAAAATCATTTATTTTCTTAAAAAATATAGTTGAGCTGAAAAGGGGTCAGAAGCAGATCGTCCCATTCGCAACTCGTCCATATTGCTACTTGTCCCATTCGCAACTTGTCCCATTCTCAATTAGTCCCGTTCGCGTCTCGTCCCATTCGCAGCTAGTCCCGTTCGCGTCTCGTCCCATTCGCAACTCGTCCTATCCTCAATTTTTTTACGCAACTCGTCCCATTCACTACTTGTACGGACTTTGCTCGCATTGGGTATATGACTAACTAAATAATAAAAAATACTGCAAATCATTTATTTTCTTAAAAAATATTATTAAGGTGAAAAGCAATGACTTTAATCAAAATTACCCTGAATTATCTAAATTACCTATATATATAATAAAAAGGCAAACAAAATTATTTTTAAAAATACAACAAAAATCCCCATAGGTGCCCGTGCTTACACAACATTTTACAAAATAAGAATATTCAAATTCTTTAATTCATAAAAAAACCATTAAGCCGTTTACCCACAACAAAAATCCCCATAGGACCCCGTGCTTACACAACATTTTACAAAAAATAATATTATTCAAATTCTTTAATTCATAAAAAAAAAAAAACATTAAGCCGTTTGACGAATCACTCCCTGGGCTATAATGTTACGTCAAACGGCTTAATGTTTTTTTTTGCAAACATTCAAATTAACATCCTGGTAATCGTTAACGATACCACAAGTTGTAATAAAATAAAAATGGGACTAGCTGCTAATAGGACGAGATGCGAACGGGACGAGCTACGAACGGGACGAGCTGCGAATGGGGCGAGACGCGAACGGGACGAAATGAGAATGGGACAAGCTGCGAATGGGACGAGTTCCGAATGCGTGACGAGTTGCGAATGGGACGACCTGCTTCTGACCCCTGAAAAGCAATGAATTTAATCAAATTATCCTGAATACCTATATATAATAAAAAAAGCAAACAAAATTATTTTTAAAAGTACAACAAATATCCCCAAAGGTGCCCGTGCTTACACAAATTTTACAAAATAAGAATATTCAAATTCTTTAATTCATAAAAAAACCATTAAGCCGTTTACCCACAACAAAAATCCCCATAGGTTCCCGTGCTTACACAACATTTTACAAAAAGAAAATATTATTCAAATTCCTTAATTCATAAAAAAAATCATTAAGCCCTTTGACGAATCACTCCCTGGGCTATGGCATACATTCAAATTAACATCCTGGTAATCTTTAATGATACCACACCAACGTTGTAAGAAAATAAAAATGGGACGAGCTGCGAATAGAACGAGATGCGAACGGGACGAGCTACGAACGGGACGAGCTGCGAATGGGGCGAGATGCGAACAGGACGAATTGAGAATGGGACAAGCTGCGAATGGGACGAGTTCCGAATGCGTGACGAGTTGCGAATGGGACGACCTGCTTCTGACCCGAGTTAAACTACAGTCATCTATCTGTGTTGTACCTTGATGTATTTTCCGCCTGGCTCGTTGATTTCCTCCACTAAATCTACGTTCACAAGGTTCTCAGCAGTGAAGTGGTCGAGAGAAGCGATCGGGCGGCATCCAAGAGTCTTGCACACGAACTCGATGTCCTCACGTTCGATGTCTTTTATAACCATGGTCTTGATCTTGTCTAAGAAATGGACGGCGAGATCACTGAGCGCATCCCTACAAATTTATAATTTTATTAAAAAACTAAACAAGCGAGTCTCCCTCACACATTCATTAAATTGCAGTGTTCGCCATCGGCAGTGATATGTGAATTTCCAAAATAATGATCTCAAAATATACACTTACCTTAGTATTGACTTCTGGACCAAGAGCACATTACAACCAGCCTTCTTAATTTGCTTTACAATGTTCAAAATGTACTGCCGTTCTTCTTTCAGGACGCGATCCATTGCAGCGTAATCAGATACAATAACATTGTGATCCATCTGAAATATCAATTAACATTACTTAGAAAAAGGTATTTTTAGTACATCTATTCGAAAAGAGCTAGTTTGTTCTACGTTAACAGGGACTAAAATAGCGTTTTAATACCTAGGAAATAAAAGTGATTTGCATTAGGAATGTGGATATTGTTAGTAAATGATAAATCACCAAAGAGATGATCAATCACAAACATTGTATAAACAAGTCACAGGGTCAACGATGGACAGGGTTGTAACAAGTTACATCTATAGATACGCGCACATTGTGTCGGGCCGCAGCGTGTCGGGGTGGAGCGCAAAAATCCGCTCAAATCGCTTGTATTGTAAATGTATTTTATATGCACTATCGCCGCAGCGTGTCGGATTTTAGCGTCTGTGATGCGGCCCGCCCCGCCCCGCTGCGCCCCGTCGGAGTGTGCTATGGTTAACTTTACGATATTTGCGTTTTTTGGTATTTTCGTATTCTTGTCTATGTTGGTCATAAGTTCTTCTAACAACAGGCAAAAAAAGAAAGTTCTTCGGCAGAGCTATCCAAAACGTACACTTGCACGCAACTTCTGGAAGTACACTGTATTCAAAATCCTTCAATACGCTGCGACCCGGCCCGTCACTAATATGCTAGGTGAGCATTTTGCTTTGCGCTGCGGTCCGCTCCGCCCCGACATAATGTGCGCGTACCTTAATGGTACGTTCGAGCACTTTGCTTAAAATTTTATGTACATTCCGAAACTTGCTTTCGTGTGCACTTTTTTGACCCGGGACAGCGATTCTGATGTACACAAGTAATCTATTTTGACAAGGATTAATACCCAGGTACAAATAATAATAATAGTAGAAACCGTAAATTTTGGAGATTTTTTTTTTTTTTTATACCACCATTGTGGCAAACAAGCATACGGCCCGCCTGATGGAAAGCAGTTACCGTAGCCTGTGAACGCCTGTAACACCAGAGGCATCACACGCGCGTTGCCGACCCTGTAAAAACCTCTTCACGCCCTTTTTGAAGAACCCCATGCTGTAGTCTCCTGGGAAAACCTCGACAGGCAGACAGTTCATTCCACAGCTTGACAGTACGCGGGAGAAAACTTCTCTGGAACCGCACAGTACGTGACCACTTAGGCTCCAATGTGTGAGGATGAATTCCCTGTCGATGAGGGAGGTCAGGATCATCTCATTTTCTATACATAGATAATTTGAAACTTTTTGCATGTAGCAAAATCCAATTAATGGCGTTATTAAAATTCACTGAAAACTTTAGTAATTCTATTCAAATGGAATTTGATACAGACAAATGTGCTGTCATGCATGTAAAGAAGGGAACGATATTAGTATCAGAGAGACTCAAACTCTCAGATACTATACACCCGAAATCCCTTTTGGAAACTGAAACCTACTAGTACATGGGTATGTCAGAAAATTTAGGAGTTGCCGAGACAGACATGAAGCAATAATTGAGAGAACGTTTCCTAGGCCGCCTAAAAAAAGTACTTAATAGTCTTTTATCAGGGGGCAATAAGGCGCGTGATTACAATGGTTGGGTCATGCCAGTCTTGATATAATCCTTTGGCATACTCAAGTGGATTAAAAATGAACTTGACGCCATTGATCGTAAAGTCCGAACGATATTGACCACCCACTATATGCATCATCATCCACGATCAGCACTGCAGTAATGAGGTTGTATATCCCCCGAAAATGTGGTGGTCGAGGCTTTTTAAATGCTAAGACCCCTCATAATCGAGAGATATGCAGCCTCAGGGAATATTTCCTACATATTGCCGTTGGTGCCATATTATAGGTATATATAAGCCGGAACCAGTTCTCGAAAATGACCATGGCACATTATACTGGGATAGATCACTGACAGGACTACTGTAGCCAATAAACCTGACATAGTGCTAATAGATCGATCAACGCGCCGAGCAATCATTGTTGATATCGCTGTTTAATAAGATAAACTATCTAAGTATCTTGATTTGGCTCATGAGATTACCGACATGTGGGACATCGATTCAGCAATGATTGACACGATAGTTGTGACGGTCAATGTCTTAATCTTTGTTTTATATATTTAAAAAAAAGTATTAAATATGAAAATATATAAATAAATGCGTTAATAATAATAAATATTAATGAAAAATTTACACAGCGCCATCTAATTAAGGGGCCAGATCGTGAAAACTGTGAAAAGAGTGTTACGATTTTTCATATTTAACCTATTTAGATATGATTGATATCAATGATAATTTGTATATATTACAATCAAAGACCAAAAATTATTGTATGATTATATTAAACTCTTAAAATCTAATAGTTGTTTTATAATAAAGGTCAACAAACGCACAAAATTGAGAAAAAATGCAAAAACATGCCTTCGTATTTTTCAGATTTAACCCAATAAATCAACACAAATTGATAAAAAGAAACACTTTTTGAACACTGAAGAAACCAATAAATATAACATATACTTTTTTTTTGTACCTTTACAAACAAAGACTTCCTCTTTTAAAGCCCTAAAATCTAGATATGTTTTACGTAAATTCTCCATAGAAAAATGTATGAAAAATGACGCACATTCCGATATTACGAATTAGTACACAGCGTCGCCGCTAATACGCCAGTGTGTTTTTATATGTCAAGGTGACACCACGCGCGTCGGATGCTCCGGCAAAATTACGTGTTGTGAATTTGTGTTTTTTGTGAAAAACTGTAAGTATAACTAATTTACCAATATAATGAATGTATATAAATCGTAAAAAATACAAAGAATGAATTAGATACTTTGTTGAGTAGGTTATTTTATGAACCTTGTAAAATATGTATCAATTCAGGCTTGAAACATGATTTCAACATGCTATAGCCAATATCATAAACGTATCTAGTCGGTAATCGAGGGTTTTTTTCGCAGGACTGATTGAATTTGAATTTGCCAGGGAAAAGAAAGTTTAGTACGCATTATAAAAATATGAAAGCCAAAAGATCTCGGAAAAAATGTAAGTTCCTTCCTACTTATTTATTTATCTGCCTACTTTACTACGTCTTGTCCTAAATACCTACCTAGAAAAAAATTACGAGATTTCTGTGAAAGTGTCATGTAAAAATCCTAGTTTTATTTGTGTGCTTATCCTGTCTAAGTAGTAATAATAATATAATTTATTTTCATTTGAACAGGGTACATTACAAAGCTAATACAATACCTATGTCATATGATTTAGATCGCTTGATTCAGACATATACAATAGCATGTAAATATTGGTTTGTATTATAAGTAATAAAGTCAATTTCTACCTAGTATTCGTTTTCATGTTCATCATTATTGTCTAAATATCAGATTGTGGAAGTAGGTATGTTTCATAACAGAAATAGCACGGGCACGCGGCTTTGTCGACATACTTACCGCCAAAGAGACGCGACGCGCCTAGGGTCTGGTGTTGTACAAAAATTACAAAATAATTATAAAGTGGATAATAATGATGAATAATATTTCCAGTATTCAAAATAAAGAAAACCTTCAGGCCGAGACTCCAAGCAACACTGCTATGCTTAGACTACACACTATAGACGTAAGTTGTTATACGTAATTCTTGTAGACTTATTACATAAATAAACAAACTACCTTGGGGTGTAAGTGGTTCATCAAGTCTTTAAACCAAAGCCAAATTCACCTGCATGCGGTACACCCTGCTGACTGACAAACGAAGCTCTGGCGAAAAGAGAGGTAGGGAGCGTAATTGTAAGCTACCCGACTGGGGAATGTACCTCCACCTCACAGAATACCGCAGCCAAATAACGGTTTCCTTGAGGGCTGTTGTCTTCCTGCGAGTGAGTGAGGTCACCAGAAAGGAAGGAGATGCTGCGATGGCAGCGGAGGTGGCGGGGGTGGCGGCGCGCGAGCGATATTTTATGTTGCGAGCGTTAATATGGCTACGGTAACCGCTTCAGATCAGGCGGGCCGTATGCTTGTCTGCTACCCGACGTAGTATAAAAAAAAAAAAAATACCTAGTTAGTGATGGACGAAGACAAAATCTCAGTAGGGTGAAGTCTTCTAGTATCGGCCTCCTCCTAATATCGGCCTTTGCGAGAAAATGGAATATAGGGTAAGTGCTCCATTGAATGAACCCTTAAGGGCATTCCAAACTTTGAAAATTACAGCCAGCTACTTATGAGATCCTAACCAAAAAATATTTTATTTTATTATGTTCACAATTTATTCATGATTGATACAGTATACATATTTTAGCAAAAATGCTGATAGTTATTGAGATAATCTGCATTTTATACAAATATGGGGTATATTTGTATAAAATGCAGGTTATCTCAATAACTATCAGCATTGAACACACAAATCACCAGAGAATGAACAAAAAAATCCAGTGAATAAACCTTTTGAAACCCATTGAATGAACTACCACTTTTATATATCAGTTCTATATATAAATTATTATGTAAGAGTTTATTTCGGGTAATTGTTATTGTAAATATATATATTTTTTTATTATATTAAATAGACGATATGATTACTATTATAATTGCGTGTTACTTGATATTTTATAACCTAAAGAGAACTATCTAACATTTTTTTTTATACCACTAAGGTGGCAAACAAGCATACGGTCCGCCTGATGGAAAGCAGTTACCGCAGCCTATGGACGCCTGTAACACCGGAGGCATCACATGCGCGTTGCCGACCCTGTAAAAACCTCTTCAAGCCCTTTTTGAAGAACCCCATGCTGTAGTCTCCTGGGAAAACCTCAACAGGCAATTCATTCCACAGCTTGATAGTACGTGGAAGAAAACTTCTCTGGAACCGCACAGTACGTGACCATTTCGGTTCTAAAGTGTGAGGATGAATTCCCTGTCGATGGCGAGCGGTGCGACTGTAGAAGGAAGCCGTGGGCATCATGTCAAACAACTCCTCTGAACACACCCCATTGTACAAACGGTAGAACACACAAAGGGACGCAAAATCTCTTCTCAGACTTAAAGGTTCTAAACCGTCTGTCAGTTTGGGATCGTCAACAATCCTCACAGCACGCCTTTGAATCGAGTCACAGGGTGCAAGCTGGTATCTAGGCGCTCCCGCCCATAGATGGCAACAGTACTCCATATGCGGCCGAACTTGAGCTTTGTATAAGTCTTTGCCGCGGGTTGAAGTAATGTTTCGCCCTGTTGAGCACACCTAGTTTCTTCGATGCCAGCTTGACCTTCCCCTCCAGATGACATCGAAACTGGACGTCGCTGGAGATGTCAACACCTAGAATACCAATACTATTGGCGATGGTGAGGGGTGTGTTTTCGAAGTGTGGAGCCACAGCAAATGGGGTTTTCTTAGCGGTGAACGCGCAGACTTGTGTCTTAGAGGGGTTAAATCGCACTAAGTTCTGTCGCCCCCAGTCGGACACTCTACTTAGTGTGCTCTCAATTTGCGACACAAGTTGTTCGCGGCTCTCCTCCACCAAAGAACGAGGGATATTTGCGCGGCCCGTGTAATAAGTGTCCCCGGTGCTGTCGTCCGCATAACAATGAATGCTGTCATTATACAACATATCATTAACATGCAGCAGAAACAGCGTCGGGGACAATACAGAACCCTGCGGGACGCCAGCATTGATGTCCATGCTATCGGAGCAACTGCCATCTACAACGGCTCTAATGCTTCTGCTGGACAAGAAGCTAGCAACCCATTCGCATAGCCCCTCGGGCAGACCGCAAGGCTAAGATGCCAAATGCTTAAAACATAATATTAATACTGGATTATTATTATAAAATATTTAATATTATTATTCATCACTTCTATGTTAGATTCTCCTTTCTCTTCTAAACTATTATATTTCTATAATAGAAGATTGGTTCTATATGTCATCATTATTTATTAATTTCTTTTTAGCTTGCATTTTGCTGTCTTTCCATGGTCGTTTTAGCTGAAAGGCACTTCTATGTGGAGATCTTTATTTATTTTATTTAATCAGTTCACTCCGTCTGGTTTTCGTCCTGGGCACAGTACTATTACTGCACTTCTAAAAGTTACTGAAGATATCAGGCTAGGTATGGAGGATAAACTGGTAATAATAAAAGAACACCTCGTTCGAATATTGGTCAAAAAATTGACAATCGTTTATAAAAGTTGTGTACAAAAAATTAGCCAACTGCATTAAGGCTAAGATGCCAAATGCTTAAAACTGTGTGTTCATTGACTAGATTTTCTTCAATTTCGTGATCCAATTATCGAACACCCCTATAATTTATTTATGATAATTAAAATTTATGCAATCTGCTTTTTGTAAGATAAAACAGTTCTTTTTACATCCTACTATCAAATTTTGTTAACACTATCACACTTATAGTGTCTACAAAGTGAATATCAAAACACGAAGTCTCAGCAATGCCCTAAATTCTGCTCCATACAATCAAAAATACGACAGAATACTTTCATTTTAGGCGTTGGCGATTTTGAAACTATAGGTCACAGGCAAATACCTGTGTGTTCAGTTGACGTAATATAATGTTTCGATTGAGAAAAAAATACTGGCTTGAGTAGAAAAGCTTAGATTTCTTATTATATTGAAAAATGTGTGTTTTGTTCATTCACTGGTGGGTGTTAATTCACTGGAGCACTTACCCTAACTATTAAAATAACCCTAAAATTATAATAGTTTTTATTCAAAAAGCGACTCTATATGCGAATAATCCATATTTTGGTGCGGGTGCTTCAATATTTGAACGTTCAGTTGGCAATAGAGCACGCGCCGGTACCGACTTGTGTCGTTTAGTGGCAGTGGCGAGTCAAATCCCGGTTGCGAGCGCATTGAGTTAGTTAGTATTTAAATGGAATTAAACATACCTATGGTATTTTATATTGTTTTTTATTGAAGAAAAACCAAGGTTTTTACATTTACTTGTCTTTTTTATGAAATAATCGCAGGGTCGAGGTTAGGGATCTTTATTTATTGATAAATCCCAATATCGGCCACCCGGCCGACATTAGGAAAATGCATGAAAACGCTAAACAACATGTTTAGCTATTTTTTATGTTAACAGGAATATTAATAAGGTTAAAAATGAAACAACAGCTTTTTTTATTAAAATTATTGTCCTGAACCGACTTTACAAACAACCAGTTTTTATTACGTTTATTTATATAAAACGTTCAAGATTTTGATCTAGTGTTATGTGTTTCAAAGATGTATTCTAAGGGAGTTCTTAGCTATGTTTGAAGAAATTTGGCCCATTCTTTTTTAATTATTTTTTATAAAAAAAAATAAAGCCATTATCTTTCTTTACAGGAACTAGTTACTGAAAACAGTCAAGAGGGAAAGGTGGATGAAGTGGAAGTTGGGCGTAGAGTAATAGATATTTCTTTTTTTTATAAAGCTCTTCAGGCCATAGAGGACCACGGTCCAATGGATTGTAAGTTAAGTTACCTCAGTATAATAGGTGAAGTAAAAGTTGGTCTGGACTCAAAACTCATCATGAAATGTAGTATGTGTAGTATGAAGTTTACTGTGTGTTTGGTTGAAAAGAAAGAAGATAGCATGGAAGTGAATCATCAAATTGTATCTGGTATCATATCATCTGGTGGGAGCTACTCTCAGTTAAAAACATTAACTGCCGCAGTAACCGTTACCAATCATGTCACCTTCATTATACAATGAAATTAATAATACGGTTTGCGATTGGTGGTAAAAGACAGCAACACATTCCATGGCAGAAGCTGTCAAGGAAGAAGCAGAGTACGCAGTCTATAGGTAGTGTTGATAAAAATGGTACACCATTAATATCTGTTGCTGTTGACGGTTGTTGGAGGAAGAGATCTTATGGTAAGAATTTTTCCGCCTTATCCGGCGCAGCTGCGATAATTGGCATTAAAACTAATAAAGTATTGTTTTTTGGAGTTAAAAATAAATACTGCGTAGTCTGTGCACGAGCCGCAAAGAACAACAGTCAGCCCCCGGAACACCATTGTTTCAAGAATTATTCAGGATCATCTACCGGGATGGAATCGACCATAATAGTTGAGGGGTTTAAACGTTCCATTGTTGATCACGGTGTAATTTATAATAAATTTGTAGCAGACGGCGATTCCAGTACTTATAAAAAAATATTAGATTCGCGTCCGTACGATAATTTAATAGTAGAGAAAATTGAATGCAAAAATCATCTTTTACGAAACTACTGCAATAGCTTGGAGAAACTGTCGAAAGACACTAAGTATCCTTGCGAATCCTAAAAGAAAGGTATTTGCGTTTAAGAACGGGTGTAAAATGCGCGATTAAATATTGGGCGGATCAAAATCAGTCACTCGAAGAAAAAATAAAAAATCTTAGTGAAGATATCCTAAATGGTCCACAACACGTATTTGGTAATCACCAACATTGCAAGGAGTATTTCTGTAGACCTGATACTCGTCGAATAGAACCTGTTGGATTACTTCCAACAATTGTTGGATGCGGATTAATGGACGCGGTAGAAATTTTAAGTAAAAGACTGTCATATCATTCTAGAAGTTTAATTCATAATTGCACAAGTAATATAGTTGAAAGTTTTAACGGAGTAATTGCCAAATTAGTTGGGGGTAAGCGTGTAAATTATTCTTCCCGTGGTTCTTATGCGGGCCGATGCGCAGCTGCTGTTGTGTCTTTTAATACGGGATCGATTCATAGTAAAACTCATGAAGTCATATTTAAATGTAGTCCGATTCCTTTGATCGCGAAAGTGGAAAATTGTAATCGTAGAAACCGTTTAATTGCTAAACCTAAATTAAGATTGAAAAAAAGCCACAACACTGTATCGAAAGACGCTCACTATGGACCAAACTGCGAAAAACCTGATCTGAGTCCAGAATTATATGAGAAAGCCAAGCCATCTTTTTTAGCCGATTTAAAGTTGTCTTGTGCTGAAAGAGAGGAGCTTGAAAGGTCGACCCATTTGCAAAGAAGTAGTGCTGAGTGGATGAGTACAAGGAGAAAATTACTAACCTCATCATCATTCGGGGAAGTTTGTAAAAAACGAGAGAGCACAAGTTGTGCTGCTTTTGTTGGTAAAATCGTTTATGGTAGTAATATCTCCAGTTTGCTTGCTGTACGGTACGGTATCGAAAACGAAGAAACCGAAATTAGACAGTTAGAAATTCAAAAGAATATTAGTATACAAGGTTGCGGTTTGTTCGTCGACGATCAATATGAATTTCTTGGTAATACACCAGATGGCATTTATGCAAACGGTTTAATTGAAATTAAGTGCCCACATTCTTTAACTGGCATGACTCTTGATGAAGCAATGGCCAAACATACCTTTTGGGCAAGGCTTCCAAGAGTTATGTCATAAATAAAAATCATAACTGGTATTTCCAAATTCAGGGACAGGTACATATTACTAAAAGAAACGTTTGCATGCTTGGCATCTGGTTTGGTGCTACTGTACCTATGAAAGTTTATATTTTAGAAAAGGACGACAAATTTTGGAACGAGAAAATGGAGATGAAATTAGTTAGGTTTTATTACGATTGCCTACTTCCAGAATTACTTGATCCTCGGCAGTCACGAAGCATGCCCATTCGTGACGCGCCCAGTATCATAGAGGCTATGAAAGAGAGGAAAGAAAGAGCTTTACGTGTTTTGAAAGAGAAGAACGCCTAATGGTTTTGAAAGAGACTGAGGTAACTTAACTATCCAGCCGGTCGATTCACGTAAACACGCCAGTCCAAAAGTCGTTTTAACTTAGAAACTTAATCTTTAACTTAGAAAAGAAATCGCCTTTTGGTTTTCTGTTTTAAACGCACTTACTTATCTAGTCTTGGATTGTCATAAATCTTTCAATAGCTCAATTACTATACAATTCCTATACGATTTTGAAGAGTTACCTGGTGTAAAGAATCATCAAAATTGTTTCAAAAATACAGCGAATTGAGAATCTTCTTCTTTTTTTAAGTCGGTTAAAAGGGCTTAATTTGCAAAAAACGAAGTGACATTTTTAAGTCCCTACGCTACGGTTTTTATTACGTGAATCGGGCAGCTGGTACTCATTCTGATAAGTTTTGCAATAGCAATTGATTTTATCATCAAATTAGCAGAAATCAAAATTTGATCAGTAATCATTAAAATGAAAAAAACATTAGAATTTTGAACTCATATTTTGTTATTGTTTACTTACTTTTAATTAGTATATTAATAATTTATAAACTTGTGTTTCATTTATTTTTGTACAACCCTAGCACGCTTTTTAGATGGCGACTCATATTTGTTATTGTTTACTTACTTTTAATTATATGAATCATTTTTATACTTTCGTATACTAGCGTAGCAAAAGTTATTAACTCAAAAATTACAAGCAAACAAAGTTGAAAAAAAAGTTGACATGGCCGATAATTGGTGCCACCACCCTATTTGAATTTACGCAATAGGCACATTTCCTTGCGTAGAGATATACACTAGCGAGGAAAGCTCGATGTTATTTCGACCGTACTTCCTACTGAATTTGCAATTATTTTGTTGAATGAATATTTTACGAAATAAGAATAAACTTTGGTAGGAAAATTACAAATAAATACATAGTTGGAATTTTTGGTAAGTAGAATACAAAAAGGTCAGTCCGGACCTGCTCTTGATTGTTTAATATAAATAGAAAAACATAAAAATTGTGTCTCAACTACTCTTATTAATCTAGTAATTAATATTTATTATCATTTTATAACGAAAAACTAGTCTTAGAATATTTTACACTCGTCGTTTATTTCCAATAATTCAACATTTTTGTTATGCTGTAAATATTCAACTTCAATAACAATTGGAACGTTTGTCGCAAAACATTTTGAAAATCGCGCTGTCTTTGGGTCATTCACCCGCCCCGTCGGTTGTTTCAGTAAACAGTAGCGCTGCGGTCGCTCGAAACCGACGTCGCGCCTAGACAATCTGGGCCCTTAAGCGCAAAGCTTGTACTTACTATGGGTACTAAAAAACTGTTAAATGTACTTAAATACATTTTTTTTTGTAAATACATACATATATTATGTATATGAAAACACCCAGACTAAGACAAACAGACATGTTCATGCTCAACAATGTTTGTCTTGTGCAGGGATCGAACCCGCGACTTCAGAGTCAAAGTGGACATTGCTAACCATTTAACCACCGAGCTCGTCAAATAAAGTGCCTTTTCTAACTGCAGCCTTTCAAATAAAATTCAGTTTTTAAATTAAAATAAAAGTTATTGTCACATAACTATAAATAGTAGATGTGGCAATACTTTTTTAGATAATATTTTATACAATGTGTAACTCCAAGTACGCAAAACCTCAAACACCCCAACTGAGTTTTATTATTATAAATTGATAATAATTTCGAAAAACAACAATCTCGGAGATATGAACACTTTTTTGTTTTCCTAATAATTCTAATAGTTTCTGAACTCTGTGGCGCTTTCTTATCAAAAAGACGCGCCAATGGCTACGATAGGCAAATACTAATATTAAAGAGCGAGCATCGCGTCAATGACGCGTAAGCGCCGCTCTCTGCACGGCGCTTAAGACTTTTTGGAAGCGGCGGTATTACGTTTGTTTACCTACTTCACATTTTCTCGCTTGAGTTTCGAGCGCAATTTAATAATAGACACGGCAATTAAAAATTATTATTTTTTTTTTTCGAAACCAGTTACTTTAAAAAGGATGAAAATTATGGAATTGATTCTACTCATGATTCTGAACAAACTATTTTTAGGTTTAGCGTACTTGAAGTAACACGTTGTATAGTAAAAAGCGTTTAATAGCGGTTCTTTTTGTGCTTGTTTCCTTGCTAAGCTGAGTAGTAACTTGTAACTGTGTTTGTCACAGAATGTTCACATTGTATTTTTTTTTTATGCTTTATTCATATCTATTGGCGGATACCTTTAATTGGTTTCCTAGAATGTAAATCTCAGCTATTTATTTAATTGTAACAGCTGTTGGTATTCCAAATAATCTATAATAAAGTAATGATATGCAAAGACGTAGAATATTATTTTCTTCTATCATCAGGAGTAATTTATTACACGTTGGGTTTATTGGATTTTTGGGATTTCGGAAAGTGAGCGTATCTGTAACTGTTTAACATTGGTTTAATTGTTTTACGAATAGTAAGATTGGTTTACAATTGTTTTAGACCTAGAGATATGTATATATATTTCTTTTTTTCTAGAGGGTGCTCACTGAACACTCAATGCACACGCACACTAGTTCTTTTTGTATCTGCACAGATAATTATCGTAAATTATGATTTTTGTGATGTATTAATTTGCAACCTTTTATTATAATAACATGATTGATTACTTACATCAGTCTTGGGAGGTGAAATGCAAAACTGTATAAGACCAACTTTGGCCTTTTCAATGCGGTGAGGTCCATTCACGTTAGAAGCTCGACGTGGGATGACAAGCCCGTGCACCAGCTCGGTGTCTTCGACAGTGCCCCCGATACGTTCGATCACTTTGACGTCACGAAGGTCGACACGAGCTCCAATACCGCCCACTATCGGCTCCATTACTATGTAACAGTTTTTAAACACAGGCCTAAAAATCTTTGCATATACAAACTTGAAGCATGAACATGAACATAAAGAAACATATTTTTGTCTTTATGTAATTAATGTTAGCTTTACATGTTAATGAACTGTTTCATTTGATACCTGTCGAGTTTCACAATCCATTAATCAAGTGAGGCTCCAAAGAGGGGGGTGGGGATTCGGTAAAAATCACGAAATAGCACAATGGGGGAGGGAAGGTGTAGTAAGATATCACGTGCATTTATTTTTAGTGGTCAAAAATACGCGTGGATTTTCGGGTGTTGTTGTTAGGGTGAGGCGGACGGCCTCTAAATTCCATCCATATATCATCTTAATAATTGGCGATTTACTACATGTATGTTTCCTAAGACATTTTATACCACAAACGGTAAACTGTGGAACTTCCCTCAGCGGTATTTCTGAACAATTACGAAATGGGAGCCACCAAGAACAGTCTTATTTCTTCTTATTTCCCTTAAAAGGCTTGCAACAGATCAGCGACTCCTTGTTGTTGCTGATCATAATGGGCGATGGAGATTGCTTCCATCACCCACATGCTCGTTTGCCCCCCCTCTCACATAATAAAAAAGTCTTTTTTATATAATTTCGTTGTTTGAATTCATGAGCTCTTACTTCGTAATAGTTTTATTTAACGTGATTGCATCATGTGTCTTTAATGAGATGTGATAATCATAATAAAATAACAGTAACAAGGGTATATTAATTTCATAAATATTTACCTGAACGAATTGCCTGCACAGCGATAGGAGCCAGGATGGTGGAATGTTGAGATACTACTTTTGAATTCAGAGACGTAGCGGCCGCTTTCAATAGAGCATCTTCATTTGATAGATCTACTGGTGTAGACATGCCCTCTACAACCTGAATAAATTAATACTGCACATTACTAAGAGTGGTTGACAACCCTTATTCATGCTCTAGGACCTAGGATAAGGGTCTCCCCTCAATCGAAGGGGTTTAAAGTATTCTCCACCATACTGCTCAACTGTGGGTTAGCGAAGGCCAGTATTATTAAGCCCCCTAAAGGCCACTGACTTTGCTTAACTACTATCATCTAATGACAATATCCGGGGCCGACGGCTTAACGTGCCCTCCGAAGCACGGAGGAGCTCGAGATAAATAAACACATCTATGTACAGGCTATGGTTGTGACAAGCGCAACGACGTCAACAAGCCCTCCTTATTATGAGTCAGTCCTGCTTATTATGAGTAGGTATTTTCTCTTAGCAAAATTTTATTTTAAAAAAAGAAGTTTATTTATTCTTGTGTTATTTATTACTGTCTCACCTGTAATGCAATCTGTAGAGCCTTTTGGAAGCCATCTGAGATGACTGTGGGATGTATGCCTTTCTGTAAAAGCTTTTCGGAAGCATCCAGCAATGCACCAGCAATCACCACAACAGATGTAGTCCCATCACCAGCTTCTATATCTTGCGCTCGTGATAACTCCACTAACTGTACATAAATACATCACTATTGTAATTAACCACACAATATCACCACCACCTACCATTATTCCAGATTATTTGTCTTCTACCCTAAGGTTGTCTGGAAGAGATTGCTCAACGATAAGACCGCATTTATACTAGTACTTAATGTTTTCACTGTATACTTTTTTCTTTCCTTATGGTGCAATGAAGTATATTGTATTGTATCATTACTTAATTCTGATTCACATTATGAAATGATAAAATCTCACCATTTTGGCAGCGGGATGTATAACACTCATTTGTTTCAGAATTGTAGCACCATCATTAGTAATAGTTACTTCCCCGTTTGCAGCTTGGATCTGGAATTATAAATATAAAAAGAATGTTATACATAACAATAAATTTCAAATCGCCATTCACCTTTGTTTCTTTTGCACGATCCTCTCAAATACTTAAAGGTTGACTGAAAGAGATCCCTATGACGCTAATCACAATCTTAATGATTACAAATTAAAATAATTTTTGTTGTGACACAGTTGTTCTATCTGAAGTAATCATATCTTAAAGGAGTTCCAAATACGAAATTTTAACAGTGCCTTGTATTTCAATCAGCAGGGTGCACCACGTGCAGGTGAGATTGCTTTGACACAGACCATGATGAACCACTTACAACCCAAAATATTATATTCTAAAAACATAATAACAAAAATAAATTCATATAGATATTTTAGTTTTGTTTTATAAGTAGTATTTTTTTATATGTAAGTATTTTGTGAAAGAGCCCTTTTTTGGGCTCTTTAACAAAATACATTCACACCTCATATATTTAGGACCAGACCCCATATTTTCTAGATATGCTGTAAAAAAAATCAGTAAACAATCTGAATCATAAGACCAAGGCTAAATTATGTATTTTCAAGTGCTCTTTTCATCTAAAATACAACTGGCCATCTTATCCCTTTAGGTCCAAATCCACCCACAGGACTGTATGGCTATATAGGGATATTACATACAAAAATAATTTAACTCCAAAGCAAAGATAAATTTCTTCAATCAAACAAAATAAAGCATGTAATAGTAGTTTTGTACAACATTATTATGATTACAAAATGAATAAAAGTAAATATTAAACTTGGTAATTCATAATACAACAAACAAACGTCTATAGGCACAGTGTAACACTATCCTATCACTTTCTCTACGTTTTGTGCATATACAGTGCAAGCATTGTGCACTAACTGCTGCTAGTTAAACCCTACCTCAGCTCATCTGAACTGTGGTCAATCCATGATCACTTATTTATATATTATTTTTTAAATTCTTACAGTAAAAGGTTTCATATGCATGAAGTCATCAAGGAGTTATATTGTATGTTCAAAACAATAAATAAAATGTGTAATATCAAGTATAATGATTTCCATTAGTGGTACAGACCTGTCCAGTATAATACAGGAAGTTGCAACTTTTATTTTATTTTTTTCCCCGAAATAGGAAGCAGTTAACAGAGCTTTTTTTTTTTATATTACTTTAAGTCACAACATTTGTGCAAAATTAGAAATCCAACAGTTAACACAGATTTGAAGAAAAAAATATTGTTTTAGATTTAATTGGGTATCGTCGCCATCCAAGGTGTAGCGGGGAGTGGAATTTTGTACATTGTGTTACCTTTACATAAAGTATTGTTTGGTCATAGTTTCGACTTCCAGGCTTAGGGGGCACATTCATAAATCTATCCTGCTACATCCTTTTGGTGTAATAAGTATAACTAATGCATTTTTACATTGATAGTGCCTTACCATTTTATCCATACCACGAGGCCCCAAACTGGTGCGAATAGCATCAGACACAGCTGAAAAAGATTTAACATTTATAGAAGTAATAAAAAGTAGGAAAGGCACAAACTTTTCCTAGATTTCTATGCTTTTTGATAATACTCGAACACCGGCGTATCAACTCATGCGGTGTCATTTTACGGTTTTCAGTAATTAAAGAAAACAGTGTGAGTAAAAATTTAGAATCATTTAAAAAAAAATCGCAATTGTACATACAACAATTAAGAGAAATTTATTTGGGTTACTGAAGTTACTAAGGTTACTAAGTTTATGGCATATTATACAGATATCCAGTAACTTTTGATGTATAATAATAATAAAAAAAATAATTTTCGAAGATCACAACACAACCTACCGGTCTACTAAGATAAACAATATATATTTCTCGGTTTAACATATAATTATTACACAGTTGGGCGAATTGAAACACTTACCTTTAGCGGCATTTATATTGCTCAATCTAATATCTGTTGGTTTACTTTTATCTTTGTAAACAGCTGAACTACCTTTGGCGGAATCACCACCAGCTTTCGGAGCCATAATTAGAGTATCGTAGGAACCACAACACAAAACTTATAAAAGGATTAATTCAGATTAAATTATGAGAATGATGAAGAAGGGCGATTTGGTTCGACTCGATTTTCACTGAATATTCTGATATTTGACAATGACAATTCCGTATGACTGATGACAGCAACTTTTGTTACACTGTTCAACTGTTGTTGTTAGTGTTGCCAACTCCCGAAAGCCCAAGTTGCTGAACTCACTAACGAAAGTCGCTAGATTGTCGATAAAATTGATGAATAATTTTGAAGTTAAAACTTCTATAAACGCACTCACTGAGCACCAAAATTTTGTTGCTAGTGTTTGAGACTAAGACGTCACGTCACGCCCGAGTATGCAATGTTCGTTTGGGTAAAGTCGACAGTCGGAGATAAAGTTTTCACTTCAGACGTCGCGTCGTCGTGACACGTGTGGTTAAACATTAACCGTTTTTCTATTAATATATTTATGTTAATTACAACAGAGCCAGTGTTGTCCTACTTCATAGTTAATATTAAAAATGGCGGCCCTTAAATTAAGTTTAGATAAAGATAACAACGTTTATAATTAAATTACAACGTTTCTGTTTTTTTTTTTCAGTAAAACTTCTTTACGCACGCGACTTGGACGGTAATCTGATGAATGCATGGAGAGAGCGTCACGGAAACGTCGAACGGAAGTTGAGAGGGAGTTAGATAAGTTTTACTTCAGCCGTGTGGTACTAATTCTAAGACTGTTTTAGTTCGGACAAAAGTCGCCAGATAAGTCGCTAAACCAATTTTGGTCACTAACTAAACGTTAGCCCTTTTTTTTGTAGTCGAAACATAGACAAAAGTTGCCATTTCTAGCGACATAATCGATAAATTGGCAACACATATTGATACATGACACATGACAAAAGAAGACCAATCACATGACATCAGAAACTGATTTCTTTGTTTAATTGTTTTGTTTGGCAATCACTCTTCAATTCAGTAAACATTACACGAACACACTCTAATACCCTAACACGGTCTCGCAAAAAAGCCCAGAAATCCTAGATCTGTGGCCAATTTAATTTCTCAACGATGTCACAGTAAAGAAGTACTATGACGACTCAAGCCCCGAGCGGGCGTTATTCCTAAACACGTAGGGCTGTCGCTTAATGTTTAATCAACCGTCAAAAATACTTAGTCAATCTCTTTAAACAATACAAAATTAACTATGGTACAAAATACAAAATTAAGTAGGGTAAGTAAGTATTATGGATTTGTAACAAAAAACGGGCCAAATGCGAGTCGGACTCGGTCACGAAGGGTTCCGTACCAAAAACGACAAACAATCATTTTTGTTGTAAGGGAGCCCCCCTTAAATATTTATTTTATTCTGTTTTTAGGATTTGTTGTTATAGCGCCAACAGAAATACATCATTTGTGAAAATTTTAACTATCCAGCTATCACGTTTCATGAGATACCTATCAGTCTCATAAGTGAGAGTTAAGGTATTTGTAGTTATATACGACGTAGGTAGGTACATGTTGTGTGTACCTATATGTTCAAATTATTAACGAACGTCAGCGCAGGCGCGAATCTTGCGTAGGAGCGTTTTGCGGACAGCCCCGACTGGCGCCCCATTAAACACCTATAAATGTTGTCAGTGTGTGCGTGCGACGGCCATACGTACGGGCGCGCTCACATACAAACCGCGCTCGGTGCGTTTGTATGAAGATACCTTATTTCTCTATTTTTACTATGACGATGTCAGACGTACGGTTTACCCTATTTGGACGGTACTTTCAGTCCTCGTACAGTAATCCATCATAGTACCAAAAACGTACGTCAAACGCACGTCAAGGCATATACACACACATATGCACGTATACAGACGCGGTCTGTTTGTATTGTCATTCTTTGTTGAAGTGGCCGGGGTGTTATTAGGGTTGTAAAATTACGTAATTTCACCAAAATCGCTATGTAAATTACGGTAATTGTACGTTAATTTACGAAAATTATGGTAAAATATATTACGTAACTGCCATGTTTAAAATTTTGATTTGTTGAAATGCCACGTGCATATTGTTGCGAAATAGAATGTAAGCGCCCTAGGATTGCAAAATTACGTAATTTTCCCCAAAAGTCTTGTAAAATACCGGCGTACTAGGTACCACAGTATTACTATTTCTATACAGTAGCGCATCGACTTTGAAGTGGGACGATGCCGCCGCCCGCGTAGGTATCCACTAACTTAGAAACCGTTTGACTGACGACAAAATAAACAAACTAATAATGATTCGAGCTAATTTAAAATACATTCAAACAGAACCTATTGAAATGGATATGTTTAATTTTGACATTGATGACAAACAATCAGATAGAGAAGACGAATCAGTGGATCCTTTAATGTAACAGTGTAACTGAGTTTTTAACTTGTTTACAAATTCAAGTTTTATTTTTGATATTTTCTGCAAATGGTAATTTATGGACACAGTTTCGTTTATAGTAACTCAGATAAACGAAAGTGTGTGATTGAGTGTAATATTCGTTTTTTACCGAAAGTTACCGTATTTTACGTAAAATATCGGAAAATGACGTAAAATATAGTATTTTACCGTATTTTACCACGGTAATTTTACCGCTTTACATCCCTAGGTGGGATATTGCTATGAGGAAAAAATAAATTAAGGTTCAGCCACGAGTATAGGAGTACCCGAGTAAATCCCAATTTGAGAAGATCTAGGGTATATACCCTACGCGAATAATGAAACTACTTTTACGTTTTGTATATATATACTATTTACTTTAGCGTTTTGTGCATTGTTGACTAAATTAAACGTTTTTTCTGTATACCTAATTAGAAATTTTGTTAATACTTATAATAGTTTTACCTAAAATGAAGGTATGTATGAGGTAGGTCCGGAATTTGAATCGAATTCTGTTTCTCATTTCGATTCCAATTCCGGTTACGGTTCCGGATGAGGTGAGTAGTGTTTTTACCTTGTTTGTACCTTGATACCTGAAGAATGGCCGTCTATTGATGATCTATTAATGAGTATTAATGATCGAAGAAGATTCTTTAAAAAAAAAATACGCTCACGTTCATTTACCCGTTTTAGCGACTTTTGGGATCGAGAGGATCAGGAGTTGGCAATTTGGCAACAATGGCAACACTGGCCAGGAGCCGCAACCAACAGCGGTGGGAGCTGTGTTATCGTTTCCAATTTTTTTTAGTTTTCTCTTTTCAATTCACACTTCTGACTTCAATGATAGTTCCAAATGAATGTTATAACTAGAAAAGATGGGTTCTAATTCCAACGATATTCAAGAAAGCTTGTTGCAAAATAGAGGTGAACCGGTGACAAGCTATACAAATCTCGTGTCTAGTTCCAGCACCAGCAGTCATGGGGCTGTTATACGTACTCCCAACCATTTTGCTCGATCTAATAGTATGCCTACACCAAATAAAACTCTGAATATGTCTCAGCCTCGTATTGTTGGTGAGGTGGCTCTCACTCCAACAAACAGCTCTGTTTATACTCCCATACCAACAAACCCTCACAATGCTATGACTGCTTTGACTCCTATGACAAATGGAACTAAGGCAACTGATAACAGCATCAAATTACAGTAAGTATCTGTACATTATTTCTTTCTAATTAGTGAAGTTTATATGTTAGATATATTTTATATACACTAGTAGGTTAGGTTACCATTACATTTATCAGTTGTCTAGTACCCATAACACAAGCTTTGCGCTTAATTTGGGACTAGATGGTGCTGTGTAAATTGTCCAGAAATATTTATTTACACCCTGCTGACTGACAAATGAAGCTCTGGCGAAAAGAGAGGTAGGGAGCATACTTGTAAGCTACCCGACTAGGGAATGTACCTCCACCTCACAGAATACCGCAGCCAAATAACAATTCCCTTGAGGGTTGTTGTGTTCCTGCGAGTGAGTGAGGTCACCAGAAGGAATATTTATTTATATATATTATCTTTGATAGTGATACTGGTGCTTCTGTCACCTTAGAATATTTGAGATCTTTGCTAAACACCAACCAAATTTTCTAAAATTTTGATCACTGATTCAAGAATTTTCTTAACTCAACCCTACATCTAACAAAATCATAAACCTACAACATATTCTTATTGTGCAGGTATATTTTAAAAAATGCTATTCAATTATTAACCTTACTTATTAATCATAATAATCTTACAGAAATTGTGTGTCAACAGTAAATTTGGGCTGCGAATTGAAATTACTAGATATATACTGTAGGACAAGGTTTTCTGAATATAACCCAGCAAGATTTGGAGGTGTTGTAATGAAAATTCTTGAACCCCGAGCTACAGCACTAGTATTCAGGTAATAATTCTAACTTATTACCTGAAGAGACCTTTGATTTCAGTAAATCCTTGGATTATGTGTTGATGAATCATTTATACTGATTTATGTAATAGAAGCTCATTCGAGCTTAGCACATAAATCAGGGACTTCGTTATATTTTGTGTAAAGTTTTTTGAAAATAAAGATATTATTATTATTATTTATACATATACACATTATAATAGGTAGGGGAAAAAGTCTTTTCGCATTATAGTATGTATGAACTTGTAATAAAATCTCTTTGGTTATACCATTTGTATCTGGCAGGTTTTGATATCTTTAAAAAGTTTAAATTTTAAAAAAGATAATTCCAAATTCAAATTAGGTAAATGTGTGATTTTCATTTGTTTTTTTTACTGTCAAGATGAGTGAATCTAATGAAGAAATTCGATTCATTTTAAAATTTTACTACAAAAAAAGTAAAAATGCAACGCAAGCTGCGAAAAAAATTTGTGACGTTTATGGACCTAGTGCAGTGTCTGTGAGAGTAGCACAAATTTGGTTTAAGCGTTTTCAATCAGGAAATTTTGATGTGAAAGATGCACGTCGCTCTAGTCGCCCTGTTACTGATAAAATGGATGCCATTTTTGAAAAAGTGGAGCAAGATCAGCATATCAGTAGTTACGACGTAGCTGAAGAATTAGGAATTGACCACAAAACAGTTTTGGCGCATTTGAAAAAAGCTGGGTACACTAAAAAGCTCGATATTTGGGTGCCTCACGATCTCACTGAAAGAAACTTAATGAACCGTGTACTCATTTGCGATTCTTTACTACGACGTAATGAAAGCGAACCGTTTTTGAAGAAGCTTATAACTGGTGATGAAAAGTGGATCACGTACGACAAGAACGTGCGAAAAAGGTCGTGGTCAAAGGCCGGTCAGGCTTCACAGACTCTGGCAAAACCCGGGTTAACCCGCAATAAGGTGATGCTGTGTGTATGGTGGGATTGGAAGGGCATTATTCATTATGAGCTGTTACCGCCAGGCAGGACTATCGATTCTGAACTCTACTGTGAACAACTGATGAGATTAAAGCAAAAAGTTGAGAGAAAGCGGCCGGAATTAATTAACAGAAGAGGTGTGATTTTTCATCATGATAACGCTAGACCTCACACATCTTTAGCCACTCAGCAAAAATTAAGAGAGTTTGACTGGAAGGTGTTAATGCATCCGCCGTATAGTTCTGACCTTGCACCTTTCTTTAGGCAATGTCAGGTTAACATCACGAGAAGACTGCCAAAACCACTTGTCGTGGTTTTTTGAACAGAAGTCCCAAAATTTCTATAGTAATGGGATCATGTCTCTACCTACAAGATGGCAAAAAGTTATCGAACAAAATGGCACCTACATACTTTAGTTAATTGTAAATAAACTTTAGTAAAAAATGTTTTGAATTTTCATATAAAATACGAAAAGACTTTTTCCCCAACCTAATATATAGGATATGATATATAATGTGTATTGTATAAATGAATATAATAAGTATGTATTTCTGTGCATTCCTTACCATTCATTTGATTGCAAGGAAACTGGTACCTACTGAAACTACTAATTCTCTTTGAACATCAATAAGTATTTATGGGACAAGACACTATATGAGTCAAAAAAGCAGGGCTTAAATATATCGTTCATTCGCTGCAATATAGTCACAACTTATACTTATGTCGTTGTTGCATGTTTACACTTTTATGATTGTCCAACCAAATAAAATTTATTAATTGCAATAATATTAAATTAAAAAAATATATTTGATACTTCTAAAATGTCATGTGCCTGTTTAGAAGTATCAGAAAACAGAATTAGCCTACTAAAATAATACCAAAATAACATTCGATAAATGCATGATGACGTTAATAATGTCGTTGTTGCACCAAATGATGATAAAAGTACAGGTACCACATGTATATGATTTTGATGCCATCAAAACTTGTACTGCCTCCTATCTTCACTCATGGCACAGCTCATGGTTTCAATAACAGTATTTTTTCTTTTCAATGACATATCTTTAATAGTGCTATTTTCGACAATCCATCTTCCAAAATACTATGTATGCCATGCATTTTTAAGGTAGATTATTATACATATGTATACCTAAATTAACGAAAATTTATTTCTCACGAATCATACATAAAAATTTATTTTAAAAACCTAGTCAGAATTTACTTACAAATTTAAATTATCTAGAAAACTAAATTAAACTAAAAACCTATACATTATTATATCTATAAACAAAAGAAAAAGATGTGCAATAAAAAAAAATTACAGAAAATTATTATTATTCAAATTAATATTCAAAATTTTGATCTATTAACTCGTCTGCTGATCAAATTTTTTCCCATTAGGTCTGGAAAAATTGTATGTACTGGAGCTCGAAATGAACATGATTCTTATGTAGCTGCTAGAAAATTTGCAAGAATCATACAGAAGTTAGGATTTCCAGTAAGTATAAGTACTTTTTTAAGGATCTATCCTATTATAAAGTACCTACCTAGTGCTATTATAAATGTAAGAAATTGTGAGGTAGGAATGTTTGTTATTTTTCACAGATAAAAGGCTGTACAGATTTGGATGAAATTTGGTATACTTATTGAATATGTCCTTAATTGCATATGTTTGCATAGGGCAAAGCTAGTAATGTGAAAGTTAGTGAGGATGGATGTACAAATTAATATTCCCGTACAAATTACACAGCGCCATCTAGGCTTCTCACCATCTTCAGAGCTTAAGCCAACCTCTCCTGGACGCACTGGTGTACCCTCCCAACCTGCTAACGAACGGCTATTATATTGATTTTCGGCTTGGCTGTAGCTTTATCTGGTGCCATATTATGATTTTTTGGCTGAAAATGGCCGAAAACGAAGCTTCGGTCGGATACATTTACAAAACATTAATAACGATCAATAGGTATTGATTGATTGCGCTAAGGTTAGCGCAGTGTTTTTCAATCTTTTTGAATACGACCTTTACAAGTTCAAGATTTCTGTCGAGCCCCTCCTCCTTCTCCATTCTTCCTACTCCTCCACATCCAAACTTCAACAATTCAGCTGGCTTCATAGCCAGCTTTAAAATTATTGCCATTTGCTTTGGATTTTGTTGACATAAAAAAATTAAGAAGAGAAATAGGCTTCCATTGGTATTGGAAAAAGATTTGCTTAATGAATTATTGAACAATAATCAGGCCTACTTACGTTTTTTTATTGTAACGTGTGGCCTACAAACATTTGCGTTTTTCCCCCGCGACTCCCCGAATATATAAAACTCTGTGACCTCCCTGGGAGTCGCATCCCACAGTTTGAAAATCACTGCCTTGGCGGATTGTTGTGTTCCTGCAGCCCGGTTGCCGGGGCGCGAACATTATTCTACTTGTATGCGGCTATAGATTTCGATAACTGATTTATATAAGGCGGGTAAAATTTTACAGATAAAATGTATAATTTATCTCTTAATGGCTTAAATTACGGGATGCAATTCGCGGACGACGTCGCAGGCGATCACTAGCGCATTATGCTTTTCATACTGGCTTCCCGTGGCTTCTCCCGCGTTTACTATAGTCTTTTTATTTTTCGGGTTAATATAAAGCCTATGGTACTCACAAATAATGTGGCTTTCTATTGGTAATAGAATTTTCAAAATCGGTACGTAACCTTTGTATCTAAGATTACCCCTTACAACCTCACAAACATTTACTCTCTATAATATATATATATACTATTGTTATTTCAGGCGAAATTTTTGGATTTCAAGATTCAAAATTTCATAGCAACAGCAGACTTAAGATTTCCTATAAGGTTGGAAGCTCTTCAACAAGCTCATGGACAGTTCACATCGTATGAACCAGAACTATTCCCTGGTCTAGTATATAGAATGGTGCGACCGCGAGTTGTTTTATTAATATTTGTCAATGGAAAAATTGTATTTACAGGTAATTTTTTTTATAATGGTTCTATTGAGCTAGAGTAGATAAAAACGGTGTTTGCACGCACCGTTTTTTTTATACACCACACGACAGAAGTGAAAACTTCATCTGTCGCTCCATCTCGCTCCCTCCCAGCGGAACGTACCCGAACGAGCGTTACATATTGGAGCGTGAAGGCTCAGTCTCATTCACTAAGCACGGAATAAATTGCACAGCGCGTCTAAAAAAGTTTTCACTTCAAACAAAGACAATAAGATTATGATTTATAAAAAAAAAGTAGGCAATGCATGGTGTGAGTCACCACTATCTTTGAGCCATAACCAACCTCACCTGCACCACAGTATAAATAATTTACCTACTACGTACAGTATGGCTACTCCCTGCCGCTCTCTCTCTCTCTCTCCTCCCCTTCGAGACGAATCTGGAACAATTTGTATGGCGCCACACGCAAACTCGCTCATGCACGCTCTGTACAGACGTAATTGTTTACCTATGTGATAGTTAACGGTGTGACGTTTGTATGGAGTGGCCAGGCCCACCCTGCTGACTGACTAACGAGGCTCTGGCGAAAGTGAGGTAGGGCAAGCGTATCTAATTATAAGCTGCCTGAATGGGGAAGTGCCTCCACCTCACAGAAAATCACAGTCAAATTACACTTCGCTCGCGGGTTGTCCTGTTCCTGCGGTGACTGAATGAGGTGACCAGAAAGGCGTTGGCAGCGGGAGTGCGCGCCAGCGATAATTGCAATATTTCATATAGCGATTTGTGAGCGTTAAAATGGCTACGGTAGCAACTTCCTATCAGGCGGGTCGTATGCTTGCTACATATATGTCTATCCTTCATAGTCCTCAAAGGCCCAGAGGGAAATAAAGAATTTTCATTTTTATTCGCCTTAATTGCTTTCCATTAATAAAATATCATTTATATACTTTCAGGTGGTAAAACAAGAAACGACATTCATGAAGCCTTAGATATAATATACCCAATTTTAAGAAGTTACAGGAAGAGTTAATTTCCGGATTTGCTAACTAGGTTCTGTTTGTGGTGGTGAAGTGAAATTTTAGAAAAAGAAATCCAGTTTGAAATATTCTACTTACTATGTACATGATGCTTTTCTATCTCCGTATAAAATATTTCACACTACTACTTTTGACTATGTACGTTTGTACATAGATAGGAGATAAAATGATGATTCATAATTATAATAATATTTATTTCTTGATTACATAAATATATACCTACCTGTAGGTATACTGTAATACGTAAAATTTTATGCATGTTAATTTTTATTTATTTATTTCTGTTTATTTAATGAATTAATGACCACAATGTAATGTAGTTAGTTACCAGCTATGTTTCGGGGAGTGCGGACTTACGAATGCATAATGTATGTATATATGAATAATATAAGATTTATGTAATGGGTAGTACATTGTGTTTAAAGGGCGGAAAGAAACAAATGTAAACGAGAGCGCACGATATTCAGCTCGGTCTATCATGAGCAAGGGCCTTCACTGTATATACAAATACTATACCACCCTTTATACACAATGCACGTACCTACCTAGGTACGTGCATTGTGTATAAATAATAATATTATACATGTAGAATGTTTTTCATCACACTTGAAAGAAAAAGCCAAGTAAATCATTTTTTTTAATCAGACTACAGTCGACGTTGCTCGCCCTGTGTTATTGCAAAAAAAGACCAACGAAGAAATAATCTAAAGTCATACTACGGTTGATATTTCTTGACTTGTGTTATTAGTAAACTGAAACCAACCAAGAAACAATACGAAATCAGACTACGAGTGACGTTGCTTGACTTGCACTATTCCAAAACCTACCAAGAAATTATCCGAAACTAGGCTGCGGTCATCATTGCTCGATTTGCGTATTTACAGTAGTTGTTGGGCCATGACGCGCCGTATACTAACATACCGGGGTTGGTACTCAGGTTGGATGACCACCTTACTGCTACAACATTAAGGTGCTTTTCGGTGCTGCACGCGAATTAGTTTTTTTTTTTTGAGGTCTTACCTTATTTTGACAAAAATTGTGGTAGCTGAATGTACCGCTGTAATTTTCCCTTAATATTTACGTTTAGCTGTAATATCAACGGAACGGTTTTTTTTTACGGTTTGCATAGACTGGTGGACGAACAAAGTGATCCTATGAGGGTGCCAAAACCGGAACCCTGAAAACATACCTTACAAAAATAAGAAGTTGTCCATTTTTTATTATTAATCTTTGTATGATGTCGGCTTAGTATGAAGTGTTTATATACAACCAAACAAAAAGAGTACATCCAGATACCAACTTTTTTATTATTTTACTAAAATACTTTTTTATTATTAACAAAATGCAATGTTATTATTAACAAAAAACACTGTTTGTTACTTTTGAATAATTGAGCTCTCTAATGGTGAAAGAATTGTTAAAATAAATCTAGTAGTTTCGGAGTTTATCGATTACAAACAAATCTTTTCTCTTGAAAAAGTATTAAACTTTATTGCATAAAACTTTCATATGATTTAATTTAAATTCCTACTCAGTCTGTATTGTTCCGGAAACTTTTTAAGTGAATTAACAAGTGTGATGAATTATTTTTTACTAGGTAATACAATAATTTTATTTTTATAAAATAAACAATGTTGAAATCAGAGGATTCGTTCTATTTTTTTTTTTAATAACAATTCACATCATTCCCGCCATGACCTACGGTGCAGAAACTTGGACTCTGACCGTTAGGTTGGTCCACAAATTTAAAGTCGCGCAGCGAGCGATGGAGAGCTGCTTATGCACGGCATTTCTAAGAGACCGAATCCGGAACGAAGAAATTCGACGGAGAAGCAAAGTTGTCGACATAGCTCTCAGTCAGCAAACTGAAGTGGTAGTGAGCCGACCGGTTACCGAGTCCGTGATGACGCTACCTAGAAGTTACCTTGAATAAGTTTGGCGAGAGACTAGAACGTACATACACCGGAGTGCAAGTGTACGAACGTCGCCGCTTTTGATAACGAACTAAGACTGCGATGCAACTCTTTAAAACTTAAGATTAGTACAGCCAAGACAACATGTCGTTGATGTGTAGTAGAAACAGCATCGAGGTCAACACAGAACCTTGCGAGACACCAACATTAACGTCCATGTTATCGGAGCAACAGCCCTGCTCAATGTTTCTAATGTAGTCAATTATTTCTAATTTAACTGCTGGACAATGCAAATCCTCGAACGAAAGATAACTCCTTGGTTCATATCTACACTAACAGCTCATCATCTTGGCTCTCCACGGGAAAAGCATAGCGCGTTTAGATAGATACACTAGCTAGAAAGTTACCATTCGAACCACCGAACACAAACCGTGTACATTACCAGTATTCCACGAAGATGGAAGTTCTCGACTGGAGAGTATGAGAACGAACAATAATTTTATTAGTTACTGTTATCATTAGTATGCAGAGGAATCTCCTTGAAAGGAATCCTGGCAGCGCCCGTGGCGTCATGTACACAACACGAAAGCTTATATTTCTTAAACATATGTATTGTTAGCTTCCACCAAATTCGGAAGAGTAGCTATAATTCTCGTTATGGTGCAGGCCATAACAAACCAAACTTAAAATCCTGTTCAGGCGTGAATAAGTGGTTCTCGCCTGAACATCATAAACGGACAGAAAGATAGTTTTATAATATGTATGTGTAGATATTATAAAACCTACATGTTATACCTCTAGAATTCTAGATGCTTTATCTTTGTTTAAAATTAATATTATGTAGTCGGTCAAGGGGATTTAAAAAAAATGGTCAGAGAAAAGATTTTTTTGGACATTTACAGTGGAGTGGTGTAAAATGGAGTCAAAATTAGCATTAATTTTTGTAGGGTAAAAATAAAA
The DNA here is from genome assembly GCA_937001555.2 of Hypsopygia costalis. Taxonomy (NCBI): domain Eukaryota; kingdom Metazoa; phylum Arthropoda; class Insecta; order Lepidoptera; family Pyralidae; genus Hypsopygia; species Hypsopygia costalis. Next base: position 18,813,597 of record OW443338.2, on the reverse strand, counting down.
GATAAATTACATTCAAAATATTTTATTGATTTTTATCTAAAATAATTAAGTATTCAATCATAAAGGACAAAAAAAGCGTTTTCAAAAATATTCTTAATACTATTACAATTATCATTATTGATTCATAACATCTCAGGTGAGATTCAGGTCATTCTCTGGAGTCTGTAGATGTTTATGTTAGTGATGAACGATTATAACACAAAATACAGGTAGCGCAGAACACGAGCGTATGTACCTATGTACTTCATTTTCCGTACCTCCAGCACATAATAAGTAATATTACAAACACAGAAATTGCACTTAACAAAGTCTTAGACAAATAGCAACTCTGGCTACGACTCAATAAAGAGCATTTCAAATCGCACAGCGCAGCCGACCTTACTCGTTTGTAATATAGCTGATCTTTCTCCGCGCTAAGTCCGTCCTTTCCTCGCTGATACATATAACGTCCGGCGCAGAATTAGTAATAGTACTAAGTACAGTATGGCCATTCCCTGCCGCTCTAAAAAGGCGGCCTCACTTTCCTACTGAGTCGAATGTGGAAGCGATTGCGCGGCCCTCGCGCTCCTACTGGTCCGACGGGTTCAGAGATTCCGTGTCCGTGAGCGATGTCTGTGTGCGCTGTTATAGCGCATTTTGTATGAACCTTGCCTTCTGTGCTCTCTGTATTTTGTGACTGTAACCTATCCTTCGTCTCAGTTAATGAGCATGGCTTTGTGTTATTACAATTAGTCAGAGTCTTACTGTAGTTATTAAACAAACATTGCAGTCGCAAAACCTGTCAACTGGCCCAGCCACAGTTCACTTCGTCTCTTAAACTTACTATGATGGGATTACTATATTTTAAAAACTTACTAATCATTAGCTAATGAGTGATGTCGCTGACAGCTGTTACCACTAAGTAAGTAGGTATTTGCAAGTTTTATGATATTATTTATTTATATTAGGAACCACAGCTCAAACACTCGTCTTTATTTTGTAAAGAGCAAGTAATTGCTGCCATATTAGCATCTTCTATTTCAGCTTTGCCATTTGTGACCTGATTTTTTACCTTAGATTTGTCAACAGTGAACTGAATAGCGTTGGCCGCAGGTTTGGTACGTAAATAATACATGCCAGTTTTTAATCCCATTTTCCACGCATAAAAATGTATAGATGTCAATTTTCCATAATTCGGTTCGGCCACATGAATATTGAACGATTGGCTTTGGTCTATAAAGGCGCCTCTATCAGCCGCCATTTGAATAGTAGTTTTAACTGAAATTTCCCATACAGTCTTATACAAATCTCTAATGTCCTTGGGAATCTTTTCAATATTTTGAATTGAACCATTGTTATGTATAATCAGATTTTTCATATCTTCGTCCCACAGATCTGCTTCTGTTAAATCACGAAGCAGGTGGTGATTTACCACTTGGAACTCACCAGACAGAACGCGTCTTTGGTAAATATTTGACGTGAATGGTTCAAAGGATTCATTATTGCCAAGAATTTGTGCTGTTGATGCAGTCGGCATGGGCGCTACTAAAAGCGAATTACGCAGTCCGTGTGTTGCAATGCTTTTCTTTAAAACTGACCAATCCCAGAGGTCAGTTGGAGTTTTGTTCCACATGTCATATTGTAATATACCCTCACTCGCAGCACTGCCTTTATAAGTTTCATAAACACCATATTTCTCAGCTAGCTCACAACTTGCTTCTAAGGCTCCATAATAAATTGTTTCAAATATTTGTTGGTTCACTTTCATAGCTGCTTCACTTTCATATGGTATGCGCATCAGCACAAATGTGTCGGCCAATCCTTGTACTCCAATGCCAATAGGCCTATGTCTCATATTAGATTTTTTTGCCTCAGGTATAGGATAATAGTTGACATCAATAATTTTATTCAAGTTTTGAGTTACAATTTTAGTAACCTCCTTAAGCTTTGTGAAGTTGTATGTTTTGTCATCATTTACAAACATATTTAATGCAATGGAAGCCAAATTACACACTGCTACTTCATCTGATGATGTATATTCAACAATTTCTGTACATAAATTGCTGCATTTTATTGTTCCTAAGTTTGACTGATTACTTTTCCTATTGCAAGCATCTTTGTAAAGCATATAGGGTGTACCGGTTTCAACTTGTGCTTCTATGATTGCTTTCCACAAAACTTGTGCTCTAACTTGTTTCACATATCGTTTCTCTACTTCATATTTTTCATACAATCTCTCGAATTCATCTCCCCAGCAGTCTGCTAGCCCAGGGCAATCATGAGGACACATCAAACTCCATTCTCCATTGCTTTCTACCCTTTTCATAAACAAATCGGGTATCCATAATGCATAGAAAAGTTCCCTGGCTCGTACTTCCTCTTTTCCATGGTTCTTTTTTAAATCTAGGAATTCAAATATGTCAGCATGCCATGGTTCTAAGTACACGGCAAATGCTCCAGGTCTTTTATTTCCACCTTGGTCCACGTATCTCGCTGTATTGTTGTAAACACGTAGCATGGGCACTATTCCATTGGAAACGCCATTTGTACCGGCAATGTATGTGCCTTTAGCTCTGATACAATGTACGTGAACACCAATACCGCCAGCCGATTTTGATATTAAAGCGCATTGCTTTAGTGTGTCATATATACCTTCGATGCTGTCATCCTTCATAGCCACAAGGAAACAAGAAGACAATTGAGGACGAGGAGTAGCGGCCGAGAAAAGAGTGGGGCTCGCGTGGGTGAAATATTTTTCAGATAACAGGTTGTAAGTCTGAATTGCAGAATCTATGTCTTCACCATGTATGCCTATTGACACGCGCATCAGCATATGCTGGGGTCTCTCGGCCACCTGAAATAATATAGGCAAATCGCTAGGTCAGTTGTCGTCAACCCTTATTCATCCCACTGCTGGGAAACGGGTATTCCCTCAATAGAAGTGGTTTAGAGCATACTCCCCCGCCCTGCTCAATTGCGGGTTGGCAGACGCCAGTGTTTTCAAGCCACCTAAAGATCACTGACTTAGCATAACGATTGTCATCTAATGACAACAGCCGGGACCGACGGATTAACGTGCCCTTCGAAGCACGGTGGAGCTCAAAAAAATAAACCCATCTATGGAGAGGCTAAAGGAAGAAGGAAGGAGAGTAGTAAAGGAAGTCAAATATCTGGGAGTTACACTGGACAGCAAATTGACCTTCAAGACTCATATAAGCAATGCATGCTCAAAAGCAAAAATAGCCATGATGCAATGCAAAAGAGCAATAGGAAGAAGCTGGGGTATGAAGCCAGCCACAGCACTATGGATCTACAAGGCAATCATTATGCCGAGAATCCTACATGGCGCCCTGGTATGGTGGCATAAAGCCAGTGACATACAGAGGAACAAACAAGAACTAGATAAAGTTCAAAGACTGGCGGCCCTAATGACCACCGGCGCGATGAGAACTACACCCACGGCCGCGCTGGAGACCATACTGGGTCTGAACCCCTTGGACTTAGAAGTTAAAAAGAGAGCCACCGAACAATGGTTCAAACTAAGAAGCACGGGTCTCTGGACTGGCAACACCATGGATGAGGGCCATGCAAAGATTAGCCAAGAATACGAAGGAAAGCTCTCAATGATCCTTTCAAACAACGATTTAATAAGAAAGGAAAGGATCTTTGATAAGAAATATAGAATACACATAGGACCGAGAGACGACTGGAAGATGGACACCAGTGGTACCATCTGCTACACAGATGGCTCCAGAAAGGAAACAAACAAGCTCTCTGGCTCCGGAGTACACATAAAATGTGAAGACGGAACAGAAACAAATAGGTCAATACCCTTAGGAAAGTATGCAAGTGTCTTCCAAGCAGAAATTTTCGCTATAATGGAATGCGCAGAAATGGTAGGCTCCCTAAACAACGCAGGAAAAGTCACCATCTACAGCGACAGCCAGGCAGCGCTAAAGGCACTTGCAAAAACAGAAACAACATCAGCAATTGTCAAAGAGTGCAAAAATGCACTAGAAAGGCTGTCCAGAACAGCCGATGTGACGATTGCCTGGGTACCTGGACATGAGGGTAACACGGGCAACGAAATAGCAGATGAACTGGCCAAAAAAGGGGCTGAGGAAAACCAGGTGGGCCCTGAGCCAAGACTACCAATCGCCCACAAAATAACAAAGGGAGTAATCAGCCGAAGAACAGTAGTAGAGACCAACCAAAGATGGGAATCCTCGACAACCATGAGACAGTCGAAGATCTTCATCAAAGGCCTAGACAAAAGAAGAACCAGCCAACTGATGAAACTCTCCAGAAGCAACATGAGGCTCGTCATAGAAGTGTTAACAGGACATTGCCGACTGAACAGGCACCTGACACTAATAGGCGTGAAAACCAACCCCAAATGCCCAGAGTGCATGGATGACGACGAAACAAGCTTCCACCTGCTTGCCGAGTGCCCCATGTACTCACGGATAAGATGGGAGACCATGGGGGTGGACAAATTAGACAAAGAAGACCTGGAAGACCTGAAGGTGGAACAGATCGTAAGGTTTTGCAAGGAAACAAGTAGGTTCGACGGAACGCCGTGATTGCCGGATAAACCCACGTCCTCCCCCAAAAGGGAGGACCAGGGGAAATGGGTGAAATGGCCTCAGGTAAGGCTGATCACCCGCCCGACAGCCGGCGTCCCCGTTGGAAATAAATAATAAATGGAGAGGCTACGGCTGACGTTGCTTAACTTGCGTGTTCGAATAGACTGACACGTGCACCGAAGCTATTGAGTTCCTCTAGGTCTAGCTCGCTAGGTCATCTGCATATTATTAAAGGAGGAATTCTTGTAAACCTACAGAGTGGACACAATATGTGATCCTCGATTATTTGTGAGGCTCGATGGCGTCGTTGCGCGTGTCAATCTAATTCAACAGTTTAATTATTACCGTCATTGTAATTATTCAGTAGTTTAGAGATATTGTTTTCTTTTAGCATGAAGGCTCAGTTTGCAGTGAACAACTAGTTGATTGGAGCGAGCGGAATGCTTATCCTTAACGAATAGGCTCTAAAACCACTGAACCGATTTTGATAAAACTTATCAAAATTAAAGACCTCGACATGCTTGAGGTGAGTCTCGAAAAAAAATTGAAATTGATCATGTTCTTGAGGAATGATCATCAAATACATATTCCATTGAAATCAATGGAAAACATACACTCAGCGAATCTACTCGCTCCACTCAACCTCGATTTCTACCCCATAAGCTAGAATCCGGAAATAGTTATTGATGAATGATATACACTGTTACCTACCTTGTTATTTATTTTCAACAGATAGGATCTCTCTAAAGTTTTGAAGCCAAAGTAGTTGTATTTGAAGTCCCTGTCATATACAATAGCTGAATCTAGTCTCTCCTTATACTTCATGACTACATCGTAATGATACTCAGAAATCATTGGAGATCTTTTCTTTGTATGGGGATTAATGATGTTGTGCAGATCAGATATAACCTCTGAAACAATATTGTTGAAATTAGACATAGCAGCCGTTCCGCACCTTTTTTGCCCATGGTCACCGACAGAGTGGCGTATGTATGACTTCCAAATAAATCATAAATAAACTGTATTTATGTCCGAATAATGTACGTTTTTGTACTATAATATCTAAAAATGTACTTTTCTCTACATGTAGCAACCATCATTTTACAATGAGCCGCCATCCTCGACGACACACACATAAAGGACGAGCTCGGTGGCGTAGCGGTCAATGACACTCGTGGGTTCGATTCCCACACAAGACAAACATTTGTGTGCATGAACATGTCTGTTTGTGCGTCGTTGCGCATTGCTTTAATATCAACGCGCAACGACTTGATATTAAAGCAATGCGCTTTAATATCAAAATTGCGAGACACCAACATTAACGTCCATGTTATCGGAGCATCAACATTAACTCTATTTATTAAAAATAGAGTTAATGTTGCGGAATCCTATTTATTAAAAAAGTCATTGTTTTAATAAATAGGATTCCGTAGTAAACAAAGGGTTCCTTGTTTACTACGGAATCCTAAAAAATTACACTAATTTAAAATCAAAACTTATAGTTTTGGACATGCATAGACGAGAAGAAAGCTGAACAAGAGAAAAATACAATACCTAAAGCAAAAATCATGGCGTGAACCTATCTATAATTTTGATTAGTAGTATGACTGATGAAAATTACAGCTTCGAGTATTGTAATCATATTACATATTCATTCCTCGTCAACGGCGCATTCGTCAGAATGGTGAATGTATGACTTTCAAATCAATCATAAATAAATTGTATTAATGTACAAAAACTGTACGTTTTTATACTAAACTATCTAAAAATGTACTTTTCTCTACGTGTACCAACCATTCATTTAAAGTGAGCCGTCATCCTGATGTCTCGTTGACGGGTGAATTCTAATTCAATGAACTTGGATTAGAATTCACCAGACAACCTGACGTCAGGATAAATAAATGAATAAATATTGTCAGACAAATTACACAGCGCCATCTAGCCCCAAAGTAAGCGAAGCTTGTGTTATGGGTACTAGACAACTGATAAACATACGTAAATACATTTTTGTAAATACATACCTAAGATACATAGAAAACACCCAGACTTCATGTTGCAAGCATATACATATATGATCGCAACATGAAATATTGCTAGCTCGCCGCTACCCTAGCTGCCAACGCGGGAACTCTTTCCTTCCTGGTGACCTCACTCACTCATAGGTACACAACAACAGAATTGTTATTTGGCTCCAGTATTCTGTGAGGTGGTAGTACTTCCCCAGTCGGCCAGCTTACAAAATATGCTATATCCTACCTCTCTTTTTGCCAGAGCCTCGGTTCTCAGTCAGCAGGGTGCAGGTGAGGTTGAATTTAATTCAAAGAACCAAATTTAATGATGAACCATTTAGTATAAACCTTTTAATGCAGTTTTGTATGATTTCAAAAATAATGAAATGTTTCCTTTGATTGAAATTTGTTATCTAAATAGTAGAGAACTTTTCCCTCCAGGTGCCATTAAAAATTCCGACGTAGTCCACGAAGAGCACCCGTCTGAATAGCACCTGTGCGAATAGCACCTAGCCTAGTCCACGAAGGGCACCTATCAATATTTTTGGCAGGTGCTCTTCGTGGATTCAAATTTATTTTTACTTTTTTATCCACGAAGAGCACCTACGACTCAGCAGCCTAGTGCTGGGGTGTATATGTTTTACAGGACGTTACCACAGTTTTAAAAGCATACAGTTGGGAAGCGAAGGTACTTGCGCAGAGCAAGGGAGGGGAACCCGCGGAGAAGCGGGCGGTGCGGTCAGCGTCCCACAAACAAGCGTAGTTTGTGGGAGCCACCGTGAAAGGCAGTCACGTGCGCGTACTGAGTGTTTTAAACGTTTTTTTTAATTTACGTTCAGTGATTCCTATTTATTATGATGGTGAATACAAATTGTTCTGTATACGGTTGTAACTCGATGTCGGAACACATCAAGAATTTAAAATTTTATAGATTTCCCCGTGACGCAAGGTAAGTTTTTTCTATAATTTCGTAAAAACCTACCTACTTTGTCTTTGTTGAAATGTATGTAGCTATATTGTTGGTGAAGTGCAAGGTACTCCAACTATAAGTATACAACAAATAACCGAATTCTTGTGCTCCAACGACAGATGACTAAATAGTTAAGTACTTCGTAACTCGAACTCCAACCTAGCGGGGTTTTCAAGTGTAAATATGTAGGTATATATATATTCTTTACGGCGCATGCTCTTGCCCAAAGTGTAATTATTATGTTTACACCTTCTTAATAGTTGGGAAGTCGGACACAGAAGGAGTAGGTATTTGTCTAATATCCAACTGTTATGATTTTATTTAAACCGACAGAAAAAGACAAGGTTCTATATTCACCTATATTCAAGATTTCTGGGCAAAGATATTAATTACTACGTATGGCTGTGCCATTTCTAACATAAAATTTGTCTCTGCGACTATATGCACGTGCTGTGTGTGGGACGAACCTATGTGTATGTTTATGTTACGTAAATGTACACTATAAACTTTATAAACAAATGGGACACCAATTTTTAACTTACACTCTCATATTTATTATTTTCGCTGTCGAAAAGCCAAATGACTCATCGGTTCGTGACAAATTATCTCCTTAGAATGGCCTATCCATACCTAGTAGTTAAGATCTTTGTTTCAGGGCTAGTTTCTTTTTTTAAATTTTTTTAAGCAATCACGTTTTTTGATAATTTTTATTTACTTTTTTATTTTACACATTTTAGTTATATATATACAGTAAATTTTGCTATCCAGTCATTGCATTTTGGGTATTGATATTCCTAGTTTCTATTATTAAGTATGAAGTGAGTAAAGTCGTAATCAAATTTAAATCGTTAATTGTTTGGTACCTACATCAACTTGGCTGGCACCAGAAATCCGCTATTTTTTTTTTAAATTTTGATATACTCCGTGACACTGGCGCAATAAAGAAAAATTTTACAACTAATCAAAATTGGTTCAGAAGTTTATTAGTTACGAATGAACATAGGGACTTTTGTCTTCGCCATAATAAGTTAACATACCAACACCAACCAGGTGCTGTAGGAAACAATATTTTTAGATAAATTATAGGTAGGTATTATTAAAACAAGTACAGTTTATATCACAGCCATGCTTATGTTTCCCCCACATTTTCATGATCAAATTGTTTATCCGAATGCGAATTCATTATATTGTTAAATTTAATGATAGAAAATTGAAATCTAAAAATAAACCTTCACGTAAATATTTAGCAGTGCAACATTTGTAAATATGTATATTATATTCTTGTTGATAAATGATTATAAAAATATTAAAGATTATTTGATTTCGAATTTTGTGACAACCCTTGCATATCGGCGAACGATCGCGTGGATGCCTACGCGGGCGGCGGCATCGTGCCACGTCAAAGGCGATTCCCTACTGTATGAAAAATAGTAATACTGTGACGTTACTAAATGAAAAATATCGATAAAAATCGACGATTATCAAGGTAAACAGATTGTTTTTGCGTTTCTACAAAAACCATGTTAGTAAACGTGGTTATTAGGCAACAAAAAAAATATTATAAACTTATTTTTTCATTTTCTGCAAATCTTTCTGACGCTGATAATATGCAATTTGACGTTCACAATTTCTTTTTCTTTTTAGCGCTTTAAGTTTTTGTACTGTATAAAACGAAAATAGCTAGGTATAAATAATAAGTATAAATAATTAGGCATAAATAGTGTAACTACACACCAAAAAAAATATTCATTTAAAAAATGTGAACAAAAAGAACGTTGTTAAGAGTTTGATCATCTAATTTCGCGCGATGTACATTTATATAGATATAATATCATATATACTTTCTCTGCGCGGCATTAATGTGTATTACCTATACACAAAAAAGGGGCCGTCCATTAATCACGCGAGGCTCCAAAGAGGGGGGAGGGCTTCGGTAAAAATCACGAAATATCACAAGGGGGGAGGGGTGTGTAGTAAGATATCACGTGTATATATTTTTTGAGGTTGTTCAGAGAATTTTACATAGAATTATATACTTTATACCTGCATTTAAAAATAATATTCCAAAAATTTTAAGATTTGTAGCTTCAAAAAATTCTCATGATGGGGGGGGGGGGGGGGGGGGGGTTTGCCTTACACCTCACCAAGGGCGGGTGTTTAAAAATGTAAAAAAAACCCTCACGTTCACTATGAAATTTGGCAAGTAACATCGTTATAGACTACAAGTATGTACAAGAATAAATCTCATAACTGTACATTTGTAATGAAATCTTAAAAAAGGTGGTTTGATTCTTGAACTATTTCTAATGATCCTACGTACGGAACCCTTGGTGGGCGAGTCCGACTCGCACTTGTCCGCACTTTGTCCGGTTTTTTTTATTAAATTCATAGCATAAGTTCTTTAAGTCCGGGGGTTTCAAAATTATTTTATCCTTTTTCAACTACGTTTTAACAGTCGTGGATTTTTTCAAAATTTTTAATTTTGTTTTTATTTCAAACTATTTAAAGAGTAAGCATATGTATTACAAATCAAACCGCATCAGAATCAGACTAGTAGTTTTGGTTTTGCACAAACAAATGTTTACTGCAGCGCCCTCTAGTGAGTCGTCACTGTAACACCTATCTAAGAACATGCTACAATCAAACCCGAACCCATCACTGAAAACCGCATCAAAATCGAACTCGTACTTTTGGAGATAAATGGCAACATTGGTTGCACAAACATCCTAGTACCCCAAACGCATGTACTCGTACCGTCTCCGTTCCGTCGTGGGTAAAAATGCATAATAACCACGTTTAATAACATATTTTTTGTAGATACGCAAAAACAATCTGTTTACCTTGATAATCGTCGATTTTTATCGATATTTTTCATTTAGTAACGTCCTGTAAAACATATACACCCCAGCACTAGGCTGCTGAGTCGTAGGTGCTCTTCGTGGATAAAAATGTAAAAATAAATTTGAATCCACGAAGAGCACCTGCCAAAAATATTGATAGGTGCCCTTCGTGGACTAGGCTAGGTGCTATTCGCACAGGTGCTATTCAGACGGGTGCTCTTCGTGGACTACGTCAAAATTCCACCCTTTATACGTATTTTGACGTAGAAAGGAATTTTGACGTAGTCCACGAAGAGCACCCGTCTGAATAGCACCTGTGCGAATAGCACCTAGCCTAGTCCACGAAGGGCACCTATCAATATTTTTGGCAGGTGCTCTTCGTGGATTCAAATTTATTTTTACATTTTTATCCACGAAGAGCACCTACGACTCAGCAGCCTAGTGCTGGGGTGTATATGTTTTACAGGACGTTACTAAATGAAAAATATCGATAAAAATCGACGATTATCAAGGTATCTTATCTAAACTCAATTTACCTGAGAAATGTTTTTTGGTTTCCTTGTGTAGGTTGGAAATAGCTAATCTAGCAGCTAGCACAGCATAATCCGGATGGTCAGTAGTCATAGTAGCTGCTGTTTCTGCTGCTAAATTATCAAGTTCAACAGTTGTAACTCCAGAATAAATGCCACTTATCACCTTCAGAGTAATTGATACCTGTTTACATAAATAAAAAAATATTAAAATGCATTTATACATGCAATGCATGTATAAATGCAAAACGTTTATACATGCAGGTTTATATATTTTTATGAATTGGAGAGATGGGAGAGAAAAGATGGACGGGCACAATATACCAAAATGCTAGTAGAGTAAAAAAAAATTATTTGATTTAGAAAAAAAAAGTAAGACGTATATGTGCACACAGGGGCCCAATGGCAGAAAAATACTTATTTCTTTTCATATTCTATCCATACATATAATATCTGTACATATATAAAAAACAGTACAGATATAAAAAAAAACATGAGGGTCTTTATGGGAGTAATAGAAGACTTACCTAACAATTATTTTCAATATATGTTTGTCATCACACAATGCATGGGTATTACGCTAAAACTACTGCATGAAATTGGATGCAGTTTTCAGTTATAATACTGGAGATCTAACTTCAAATTTATTATTATATAATATTTTTTTAATTTGATACGCTGAATAGATGATGAGGTATTAATAATAATTATTTATTTTCTGAAGTTCCCACTGACAAAAAAGCACTTTCACTAGTCAGGCTGTTTTTTAAATACTAGAGAGCAATTAAAAAACAGCCTGACCAGGGAAAGTGCTTCCATCATATAGAAGATTACAACTAAATGAAAGGCCCATATAGCATTGTTTATCTGTATCAGCAAATAAACAAATCTGTAATTTAGTTGCAGTCTTCTATAAGTAAGCAGTAAATAAGAAAATTTAAAACTTACAGGATCGACAAAATCCATGTTCAATCCATAGCATAGCTTCTTGATTCTTGAAGTAATTTTATCAATATGAACCTCCTCCATTCTGCCACCTGAAGTACAGGTAATAAAATTATTTACTAATGTATAACTTCTCACTATTCTGCGATGGAGTAAATTATTTATACACACACAACAAGTACAGAAACTGTGCTGAAATGGATACACAATCATGAACAGACTATTGTTTGACATTATCATGATGAGTCAGACTTAGGGTTTGTTACTCCTTAGGAACTCGCAGTTCTAAAAATAACTTCAATTCCCAGTATTGTTAAAACACAGACCGGGTACTCCCCTAATCTTGAAAAAATGCCATTGTAACATATAATTTCATTGTGTAATGTTTTTTTTTTTTAATTTACAATAACTTTTTCTATATAAACCTACATTTTTTTGTTTCTGTGTTGACTGCGTCGTGTTATTTGCAAACCTGAACCCTGCGTCTTTTCTAAATTACACTGGAATATGATAAACTTCTAAGCACAATTACTAGGCATAGTCTTTGTACATTATTTACAGTACGAGCTTTAAATATTTAGCAAACAATTTATAAGTTTCAAAGATCCAGCTTACCTCTCTTGTGCACAAATAGCTTGTTGGTTTTCCCAACCATAGTGATGACTGCAGAAAACAAATCAAAATCGAATTCTAATAACTTCCTTCACCGTGATAGCACTTACAACTCGTCTTGTATAGTTAACAAATTTCTTGGAGCGCAAATAATATGGATAATTTTGTAAAATAAGATAAAGTGGAACTTGCTGGAAAAGCCAGAACCGTGAGCACTAGTGAACAGTGAGAAGCAGAAATGTGAATTTCAGCCCTGTTAAAGCTGACTGAAGTAAAAATTTGAACCTGACGGCAATTGACTGAGGATCGCAAGCTGATGAACAGCCCAAAAGTTAAAATCCAACCAAATAAAGGGAAAATTTCATTTTTATCTCAACGTAACGTAAATCCGGACGCACAAATTGACATAAAATGCGCGGGAAATGTGTGTTTTTTAATAGTTGTTTTACAGGTCTGGATACGAGTTTTTCAGAGCCTAACTTAGAGTCCCTGAGCCTAACAAATTTAATTAGATAATGTATTTTATGATCTAACCAGACTTTCAACTATCAACGTGAAAGAAGCATAAACAGGCAAGTGATTGCGGCTTCCCCGACGTAGTCATTGTTTTAATAAAACATATCTCGCCTGGGTAGAATAAGATGTTTTATCCGGAATAAAAAATAGGTTAGATCACTCTCCAAACCTATGACAGTCCCTGTAAAAAAATCATGTCAATCCATTGGTCCCCCCCCCCCCCCCACCATGTGAAAGAAGAACAAACAAACAAGCAAACCAATTCATAAACAAACACACGTTTAAAACATAATAATACGCGGGCGAAAACGCAAGTAAACAATAAATTATCAAAATTAGTTTAGAAGGACAAGCTTGATTTGTTGTTGGCACAAACTCCCGCCAACAAATCATTAGGTACTTTTTACCTTTGATGGCGTTCTAGTATTAATGAACGAAGGAACCTTCAATCATTCTCGTTACCGACAATTTAGGCGATAAACAAATCCCAGAAGAAGTAGAGTCGGCTATCGCACACGAAGCCCTTAAAACGAGAGTTATTAAACAGTGTTACACAGCGTTTGTTGGATGGGGCAAAGGCCTGGTGGGGTTCTTGTTGGGAGACGAGGATCGACAAGGTAGGAGAAGATCGCATCGCACTAGACTCTACAGCTCTCCAGAAAACCACCACCAATATGTCCCCTTTATGATAAGGCGGACACACGTAAACACAGTCCGGCAGCCGAAATAATAGCTAAATAATTCTCATGTATATTTAAGCCAAAATCTATGGCCCGGGACGTTTGTTTTGATGCCATCCGTTCGCACCACGTAGAAGTCCTAGAACGTGGTAGGCATTTCTTAGAGTCCCTGGCTGGTGCCAGCGGATTATAAATAAAGGGGATATAAACATGTCCCCCCCTAGAGGTGGTCCTATAAGTTTGGCTAACGTGACTACGTTTGCGAGTTTGAGTTCCCATGATACCAAAACAAACGAGCCTACGATAGCACTTGCCATCAGGTAGTTTCTGTGGCAACCTCTCTGTGTGTTTAAAAGTGACCATTCAAACTCTGGGCATCCTGTGTAATTAGTGCTCATGATATCTAAACACATATGCCTAAACTTAACTATGTTGGAACTTTCCATTCCATCTTCCATCCATCCATTCCATTAGATTCCATCTTCAGAACCTCGACATCATGTGAACAGAAACTAATAATGATCTTCATTGAATTGAACTTTTTATAATCCAAATATTAAGAATGTACGAGTACATAGATACATAAATATAAACAAACATGGTAAATACTGTGCGAGATGCTGGGATTGTTGGAGAGAGAGAGATCGAGTAAAAGTCTCTGATGTCAAATTACTAGGTGCACAGCGTGGATTTATTTGCCACAAGTCTTCATACAAAATTCTTCTTACTGACTAACTATCTTCTAATTTCAATTCAGGAGCGCTTCAGTAGTTACTATCTTCAATTTTCTATTTCTGGAGCGCTTGAGTATTTCTTTCTTGATTTCCCGTCGTCTTGCTGAGTCGAAGCTGGAACTGTTGAATGCAGGACATGCTCCGACTATTAAACAAAATTCTAAGTAGGTCAACCTATGAGTCCACAAAGACGGCCGACCAATCAGGGCTCTTTAATTCGACTCTACCACTAAATCTTCTAAATCGTCTAAATCTTCTAATTTTTGCTATCTCTTTCTATCGGCATGTCCTGACATTCGCGAGTTCACAAATATTTATTAAAATCTATCTTTCTATTACAAAGGCTTATTTAACTTAACATATTATAACAAAAATCATTCAAAATACAATCATAATTAACAAAGTGTTTGCGCCTCTTTAGGGCGACCTAGTAGGATATTGAAAAGGTTGTTATTATTCTTTATTGATTTATACGTACAATCTAATGTTTATACATAAAAATATACATAGTCATCTATTATAACAAACAATAATTTCACTTAAGAATCTATTAACTAATCGTTGTCCTGCACAAATACATAACCCTTTTTGGTTTTGCCGCGGTTGTGTAAAATCAGACAAGCACTATTTTCTCGCAGATTAATACATACTGATCAAATCCATGTACAAATAAAAATGGACTATAATTGTACCAATACAAATTTATTTATTTAATTTTACTCATAAATAGGGTTGGTGCAACAGATGCTGATAGACAAATGTAATTATGTTATTTTACTTATTTAACCATAAATTATCGCATCGCTTGCAATTATAAAAAAAAACTAAAATTTAATCAATCTTAATTCATGTTGGTCAACTTAATTTATGAGAGTAAGTGACTCACCACGATCTTTACAGCCAACACCTACGACACATATATGTGGTATACCCTACCAACTAGCGAAAGATGCTTTGGCGAAAGAGACCCGACCTGACCTGAGAGTCATGTGTCCACAAGGGACACGTACGGGCCTCGAGTTAGATACTCTTTACCCGGGCAGTCTCCGGTGGTGCATGCACCACCGCGTAGTATTTGTGGGAGCCGCCCTAATGCGGCTACGCTTGTGGGAAAGCAGGTCATGGTCAGTGTGGGATGTTATTTGAGCCACTAAAGGGCTTAAGGGGTTGATTTGACAGAGTACAGGACATAACAACATCTACTATTACTCATACAACAAGGACAAAGTACAGTGGTGCCTGCCTGGGACCTAAGTCGACATTAACCAGGCGAAACACCACTGCACATGTAAGTACTATATGTATGGACGTATACACCCCTAAGAGTGCACACGTCCACACACACAGCACAACAAGTAACAAATACAACGAAGACAACACACGCAGGGACTACACATGTCTGGAAACCCGGGTTGGGCGTTTTCAGACATGTGCTAATACCACTGGAAAAAAGAAAAACCTACAGTCGTACGCATAAACCTAAGCCTATGCATACGGCTGCCTCAGTAGTATGCGTGCATATGCGTACATATACATATTTATATATATACGCATACACACGCACAAATACCCAGGAAAAATATGACTAGCATATAGAAAACAGTTAACCTGCACACGTATGAATGCACCACCGTGCACGGATACGCCGCTTCGAGGGATTAAATGCATGAACGCAAGACAAGGACAACACGATGAGACAGCATATGTCCCAATACCCGGGTTTGGGCGTATTGGGACATATGCTAAACCACTGAAAGGAAAATATTACCTACAGCCGTGTGTATGTGCCGAAGTACATGCACACGGCTGCATTGTCCCTTTCAGTTGCTGCATACAAGAATACAACAACTGAAACGAACAAACAGTGTGGAATATTTACCGAACACATTTAAACTTACAAGGTATATTAATTGGGAGTTTGATTTAGCACTTAGGGCCAAATGCGACACTAAGACCAAAAGCGACACTAAGACCAAATGCAACAAGACCAAATGCGACACTAAGACGTTTTGCAACGGGTAGCAGCAAGACGATAAATTACAAAAGTATTGAATGGAAACAACGACATTCACCTACTTTGTTTGTTGGTAGTTTGATACATAAAGTATATGTATATGTTTGAACGAAACACGGCACTTGCACGTGTTATGTTTGGTAAAGAAAGAAAATAAATTTGGAATTTGGAAAAAGTAATTTTTTGTTTTGTGCTTTAGGTTGTTGTGCGAGTGCCCCTCCAGAGGGCGCTCGCCCAACAACCCAAAGCTACGATGAATTTACAAAAATTAAATTAAATTAAATTTAAATTCACTTTGTTTTGTAGGGTTACAACCCCTTTCAATTATGATTGGACAAAATTGACATAAGGGCGTTTGTGGCCGCCGTCCACACTTCAACCCCTGCGGCGATTTCGCGTAACATTTCTACCAGAATCCCTACAATTGTCGCTATAGGGTCTCTGGTAGAAATGGATTGCGGGCGAGAGGACGCCCGACTATCGGGCTTACGACGCTGCCAGGCCGGTGCCCGAGCGGAATAATTTTCTTGCGCCGATTGAGGCGCCTGCGAGCGACTAAAGGCGTCGCGACGGCTCTGTCGAGGCGGAAGGGAAACTGAGGGCGCGGCGTTGGGCCCATTTGGTAAATTAGCGCCTGTGTCGGCGTGAAAATGTACGACTGGCGACTGGTGTCGCGACGCC
Organism: Hypsopygia costalis; assembly: GCA_937001555.2. Lineage (NCBI taxonomy): Eukaryota > Metazoa > Arthropoda > Insecta > Lepidoptera > Pyralidae > Hypsopygia > Hypsopygia costalis. The sequence continues at coordinate 18,796,501 of OW443338.2, read as the reverse complement.
TGACGCGACGTCGGGCGCGAGGCTGGCAGTGACGCCGGCCGAGAGCTTGCCTGCGACGCCGGACGGGATTCGGATTCGGGCTTTTTATTTTTGTTTTTATTTTTGCGCGATCGCGGTTTGCGCTTCGAGCGCGCGGGGTTCGCGGGTGGCGCTAGGGTAGTGGGCAATTGCCCTACTTGCCCTGTTTGACGGTCGACTAAGGGGTTGGCGCGTCTTTCCCCGGCTATTTGCCACCCCTCCGCCCTTTCCTGTTCGGAGAGCACTTGGGAAGGGCGGGTGGCTCGCTGAGATGGTGTTTGAGGCGGCGGAGGGCCCGACAACTGTATCCCTCTCTTCCTAGCCTCCTTTCTAAGAGAGGGACAGCGCCTGTCGTTGGCGGTGTGCGAATTGCCGCAGTTTGCGCACGTCGGCGGCGCCTCTTTATCAACTGGGCAGTTGGAAATAATGTGCTCTCCAGCACAGCGAATGCACCTAATAGGGCGGTAACAATTTGCCGAGGCATGGCCGAATGCCTGGCACCTATGACACTGGGCTAGACGCCTGGTATTCCGCCATGCCTCTATAGTAATGCCGGGCATGAACAGAAGTTCATCCACGGCATAGAGTCTGGCGAGCTCCTCCTTGGAAAGGTGGTCCAACTGGACATGAAAAAGGCAGCCCGACCTACCCCAGTTGGAAGTGACTAGCCTAACAAGCCGCACAGAGTACCCTAGCGACTCGAACGCCGCCTCGACGTCGGCGGGGTTGGTATTCCCCGGCAGCCCGCGTACTGCGATTTTAGTAGGGAGTTCCTCCGCAACCGAGTAGCAGTACCAAGATAAACGCGGTTCACGCTCTCCCAGGTTGCGGAGGTACGCCTGAATACCCCTATATTCGTCAGGGTTTTTAGGCAAAAAGCGCACGCCCTGTCGGTAGGGTCGTGCGTTGGGTGGGTGGCCCAACTGGACACGCAACGCTGCGAAGTGTTGCGGCCAGTTGGGCAATAATTCAACCACAATAGGTGGGTAGCCCTTAGCCCTTTGTATGGGTTGAGCTCCCTCCGTGGTTGCATTCGTGGGTGAAATTGGGGCCTGATTCGGATTCAGGCGTCGCGGCGCGTGTGACGCGATGTCCGCGTAGGACATATTTGTTTGGGACTGCGCCCTAACGTTAATCCCAGCCGGATCCGCGTTGCTACCCGTTGCTACCCTATCAACGCTAGCGATCTGCGCGTATGAAGTAGAGCTAGAACTAGGTGGAACAATGTTTGCACCCTCATTCGACGGCGACCTAGGCGGCGGAAGATGTTGAGGGGGAAAAGGGGGTTGAAGGGGTTGGGGAGTACTGCGCCCTGCGGGCGAGTGAGTTGGGTTTGAACCCAACGACGCTATGGCCGGCTCTACAGACTCTGCGGAGTCCGGATCCGAAATTGCGACCGAGTCATCATCAGAATCGCACACAGCTTGACGCTTATCGTCGTGCGCCTGACTCTCGTCAGACGCAGTCGAGGGAGGGTCAACCCTCTTTTCAGCAGGGTTGTTACGGGCGCCTAATGCGCCAAAGGAGGAGCTAGGGCCTGTATCGCCCTTGAAACGGATGTTAGTTATTATTTGGGGGGCCTTGCGCTGAGGTAGAGCCTCAAGGGAAGGGGGAAGGGAGGTATTGGGAGAGGGAGTTCTCCCCTTAAAGCCAAGCCGAGCGGCCGGGATGGGAATCATTGAATTATCGGCTAGCGTTCGCTGCACGATGGTTTTCCCTCCTAAAGGAAGGGTCTGGCGCTTGCGCCCTTTCTTGGGAAAGAGTAACTCCGGCGGAATCAATGGAGGTGGACTCAACGACGGGGTTGGACTACCCGAAGGGGTGGGAGAAGAGGATGAATCAGACATCCTTAGAAAGTCGGGCTTAGGCCCGTTTAGACAAGGAGAAAAATTGGTGTCGGATTATTGCAATAATAATCCTCCACAAATCAGCAACCTCATTTAAACGATACTAATCCATTGGTTTTCCTTTTATTCGGATAACCGATTAAAAGGGAAGCCCTGTCGTCGCTTGCTGCACCCACTGCTCGCTTATAGCGGACACTGAGTGCAACAAACGATCTAGTAAGCTACGAAATCGCCTAACAACGACGAATACAACAACAAAGAGTAAAATTTCCCTACAGTGAGGGACAAGGACGGCACTACAATACAAAAGGGACAAAGAAACAAACAAACAACACTTAGCAAAGTGGGCAAAAGCCTACGGGGACGGACAGAAACTACTCGCGGGACGACGACGACAGACGAACGAGACTGACTAGAAGTTTTTTCTCAGAAAAACCCTAGCCAGTCCCTTCCCGCACTCGTGAGTACGCCACGAGCCGGGTACGTGTGCCGACACACAACCGAATAGGTGCGAGGGAGAGAGAAAACTCAGCACGGGGATGAAATCACTCGACGACTAGGGGTGCAGCAAGCTGCTGTGGCCCACTTTCCGCCTACCCAGAGCAAGCTCGATGGGTAAGGTACTAGTGGTTCCCTGCCACAAAACCCTCCGGAGAGCCGAGCGATTCCACTACCTAGTTACCTAGCCCGCGCTGAGCGAGATGGCAAATGATTGATTAAACGTGTAGTGCGTTTAACCAACCAAAGGCGAACCTCCCGCCGGCGAAAGAGAGGTAGGTTACAGCGTATTTGTAAGCTGCCCGACTGGGGAAGTATCTCCGTCTCACAGAGTAGTAAAGAAAACATTTGTTCTAAAAGCCACTTGCGCAATGTTGTTTTAAATTTATCAAAATATTTTTTATGTAATTTTAATATTTATTTGGGATATTTTATTATAATTTTTTATGCACATTAAATAAAAAGTTCAAATTATAAGTATATATACAAGTTTGGATATAGTACACTTTTGGATTTTCTTTCTTAATTTCTTCTAAAAATATTTTTATTCTGTAAACTTTCCTGTTTGAGGACCTAAAGTAGAGCCTACATGAAACGTCAGATGGAATGTTGACAATACCACGTCTGCATCTTTTTTGAGCAATTAATATCGTTTTCAAGTTTGTTCCATTACCCTATATCAGAAGATCATAGCTGACTATGGCTCCCATGTACGAGAAGTAGGCTGTGTTGCGTAATCCGCTACACGCCCGTGACGCCGGTCGGCGAACTATGGTTTCTAAAATTACCTAATAGCGACTCAACGCGATACGTGATGAACGGTGCAGCGTTAACGGCCCTAAGTATTAAAACCTTCTTAATTGAAAGTTTTCTTACTGGCTGGCGTAATCATTTGATTCTATTTTTATATTATTACGTTGCCATGGTGCAAATATCACTTCAAAAATTGTAAAATTCTTTACAGAGATATAAAATATTGCACTGAAAACATTGTTATTTATTTAATTCATTTAATATATTAACATTGCATTGTTATTTATTTAATTCATTTAATATATTAACACTAAGCCTACAAGGAACAATACAAAATACGACTTACTGCTGTGTTCGTCGGTCTATGTTACGAGGGTCTCGCAGCCAGGAGTGCTTTCCCAAGCAAGGGGCCTCTTAGGGGCTCATTTCTAGCCGGTGACGATGAAAGAAAAATATTATTCGTTACGCCGCCGTAATCATACTACAACAAACTTCAGCGTGTGGATGGGTGTTTGTTTTGCTGTTTGGCAAATACAGGTTTATTGTGTTTGCGGCTAAAACTCAGACTTCTAAGTCTTTGCAAAAACTAACACCTAGCGTGTGGTGTCGAGTTTGTACTCCGGGTGTTTGCAGATTAGCAAGCGTGTAACGCGGCTTTACACTGAAGGACCTATGTCCAGGGCCTGAAATTCATTATTACATTGTACAAAATTGTCATTTTGACGTTTCTGAACTAGCCGTAGCCTACCTGCTGACCGTGACCGTAATTTCAGATTTTGCTGATTTTGTAAAAACGATCGTTTCGTTTTAGAATTTAAAAGAATGAAAAAGAAAAATGATTACTATAGTAACAAAAATTATAAATTTGATTGCAATAACAATTCAGAAGTTTCTTCTAATAGCATCATGTACAGGAAGAATTATAGTTGCAATTTTATCGGGAATCTCAGCTGCTGTGTCAGACATTGTCCAATACGTGTTATTATTTCTAGAAATTATTTATGAAGATAATGTGTCTATATTCAAGGAAGACATACCAAACTTTGTGAACAATGTTATTGTCACAATAAGTGACCAGATCTTATATTTGCAAAACGCTTTTACCTTCATGTACCAAGGGCTGGAGTTCAAATCCAGAAGAATTGCTTTTGCTATCAAATATTTCTTCGATGGATTTTTCATCATTGTTAGTGAGGTGATGTTTTTGTTAAAAAACAGTGTTATATTTTTGGGAGACACATTATGGTTAATGTTAACATTTATTCCAGTGCATCTTCCTCAGATATTGAGGGTTGTGTTGAAGTGTGCAACTGACGTTGTAGTGAATGTTGTTGTGGATACATACTTAGGATTGTTGAAAATAACAAACTTTTTAACTGATGTGCCTTTAGAATCTTTTATAGGAATTATCAGTGCCATTATAATCTTCCGTTTAATAATCCATTACAGGGAAACAATACAGTCTTTGATGATAACATGTTATTGGTCTCTTATTAGAAAAATTTTGTATACTTATTATTTGCTGTATAATTATTTTACTGATTCTGAAATCAGAGTAATAACTCACATGGTCAGTGAACGAGATATTACATCAAGAGCAATAGACTTTAATAGTAATGGCACTGATGATGATGCTAACGCTGATAGCCTTTGTGTTATTTGTCAAGAACGTCAAAAATGTGTATTAACACTGCCATGCCGACATGTATGTTTGTGCATGGAGTGTTGTCGACGTTTGTATGGGTACCAGCGCACATGTCCTATTTGTAGGACATTCATATATCACTCAGTCACCATATATTTGTGACAATCACAAGGTTGCCAGGAACAGACAGAATATAATAATTCACATTCCAAAGCATTCTCCATATTTATGGTAGATCTTAATTTCTATTTATAATTTTTCAATTATGTTATAAATATTATCTGTTTTCAAAAGATCTATAGAGTCCTCGATTATTCTTTTTATGTACTGTTAATCAGCCAGTAGGGATGCTTGGTAGGCTTTATAAAAATAATAACAATGATTTAAGTTACTTATTAAGGCAACATCTGATGTTATGAGTATCTATAGGCTATGATGACTGCTTACCAGACAGGTCATAGTTATGTAGTTAACACCAAAATTAGTAATCTTTATGAAGCAAATTGCCTGAAACAGTTATTCCTGTGTGTATCTGAATAGTCACATCACTACTCATATTTTTTCTTATATTTATATGTACTTAAATAGTTATTTGTTAAAAAAAAAACATTAAGAACATATAAACCAATAAGAATCTGAATAGTAAATATACAGATATTATGCATATAAATGTTGTGCAGGCAACAAACCTGAGACTCCTGGTTCCAATTTCATAGCAAGTAGCTATTGCTAGCCATATCCACACTAGACTATATCATCTACTTTTGGTGTTGACATGCCTGAGCAAAAGAGAAAATCACCAAACCAAATGAGGAGGGTTAAGACTAGAGCATATGGTGACGAGTTTGCCATGCCCACAGCCATCCTGCATTGCCGCATTGTATCTTTCACATTGACAAATTACAGTATAAGTCTTCTAATCTCAGTTGTTGATCTTTGTACTGTTCTGGAATAGGAGTTTATAATTAAATGGCAATCAGCAAGAATCAAGTATGCTGTATTCTTTGCACTTTACTATCACAGTATAAGTAATAGTACTATGTATAGTATGCCCACTCCCTGCCACTCTCACGTTTCGACCTCACCTCCTTCTGAGACGAATCTGGAACAGTTTGTATGCAGACTTTGTTGTTTATGTAATAGTGAACGACGGGACATTTGAATGGAGTAGCTGGGGTGTGATAGTAGTGTACTATTGACTCCATATAGTCATTTTAACATTATTTTCAAATAAAACCACTATACTACTGACTTATATAATTACTTATATGACACTAATGACTTATATAATTTTATAAAATTTTGATGTGATAAATATTGTAAGTAAACCTACCTTTTGCAATATTATTAGCTAGTCTTAATAAAAAATTAAACTCATAAGGTTTTGATTTTTAAATTTTATTTTCAGCTTTCCAGCTCCTTTCAATAGCTCTTGATATTGATGTCTATGGCAGGACAACAATGTCTGCCTATTTGAATTGTTGTTTTTAATTAGCTAGTTAGGTAAATAATTTTACCTATTTCTCGAAAGTCCTGACATGTAGTTATCAGGTCGTGTTCTTATATCTAAATTATGTGCAGTCCTCCCTTGTCTAGCATTAAAATTGAGATCTTTAAATGAAATCTGGATATCTTTAAATACATTCAGCATGAAAACAGCTGTAATTACAACTAGAAAACCACAAATACAGCCTAAAATATCTTGTGCATTCATATGTTCCCATTCCCTAAAAAGAATTCCAGATGCAACTATTACTAATACTGTAAACATCACATAGTAGACAGGAGTCACAATACTTGTATTAAAGATATCAAGTGATTTATTTAAATAGTTCATTTGAACCATTATACATGCTATAGACGATATCACAAGCAACCAAAATGTGTAATTGGAAAAATTATTGACATTATTAACAGCACTTTCTTTTATGCCCAATGCTACTGCTTTACAAAACACAACAGTCAGGCTGCCCATAGCTGAACATAAAAATAAATAGACAGTAATGTTAGTATTACCAAATCTAGGTATAAATACAAACCTAAAGATTATACACATAGTGAATATTATTAAAACATATAAAATAAATAAGGAATTGCTTAGTTTTTCTAGAAGATCTGAAAATGTTTTTATTTCCTCCGACTTTGGTGAATGTATGACGAAAATTATTGAACCAATAATGCACAGAAAACAGCCAATCTGAAATACAAGAAATATAGTGTTTAACATATATCTTATTTATGGTAATTGTTTCATTCATTTCCAGATAAAAATCTTTAAATTTAAATATTGGGTGCTTTGCTGTGGCAAAGTGAGCTTTTTGGATTTTTAATGTTATTGGTAAATAAATACCTATGAAATTACCTTTCCAATGAAATTGAGTTTCTCATCAAGAAATTTAGACGAGAGTAGTGCTGCTATGAGGACACTGAGGGCTCCAAGTGGTGTTACTAGAGCGGCAGGTGCAAATGCATATGCTAAAAGGTTTGCTCCTTCTCCGATGCCCACTGCAAAGAACAATTTCCTTTTCAATACTTTTATTTAACCTTTAATTAGGCGCGCGGGATCTCCGAGACCGCAAGTGATCTTCATTTGAAGATAACTTTTTAGTTTTATATGGTAGCAAGCTGAACTTTCTGCTAGTGCTAGATTATGTATGGCAAATTGTTTTTGGATTTATTTGATACATCCTGACATTTATTCGTAGTGTTTATAACTAAGTAAAAAAAAAAAAAATTGGTTGCCTGTAAAGTCGGTATACGGGCGAAAGTTTTACGTGACAACGACTTTGAGTGGTAAAATGTTTTCGAGTGGAAGGGACGCATGCCTTTCACTTTTTATGTCTGTCTCTCTCGCTCTTAGAAGGGACACGCGTCCACGACACGCTTACAATGAGAGCGAGTGAAAGGCACGCGCCTTTCACTCGCTCTCATTGTAAGCGCATAACGTGACCCAGTTTCTTGAAGTGTCACCCGGCTAACCAATTTATAAGACGTTGTCATGTCAAAAAATTGAAATGTCACATGAAAATTGGTTTTAATAATAACAGACTTACTTGTTCCTAATCCCAACCACCACATCCATTGCTTTAGATATGTAAAACCACCTGCTGAGGCTCTAACATGGCCAGAAGCTATATCCTTCTTTAGTGCTAATTTCTTAATAATGAAACTTGATCCAATGAATATACTCGACGCTATAGCGAGACATAGCCCAATTACAAATGATACCTCATCATATTTGTGCTCTTGTACATTTACGACGCGAGCAACATTCATTTTAATCTGCTTATGTGCCTATTAGATTTTTCATGTTATCAAAATGTTAATAAGTTTTATTTGGATGCTCAAAAAGAAAAATAACGTAGGACAATAAAGTCTCTGACTGGCTGCGAAAACATTCACAATTAATTAACAATATGTAGCAAGCTGGTCATATTAAATTATTAACAAATATAATTAGCGTTCACATTTTCCTCTGAGATTTACAAAATATTTTAAACTCGCACTAAAATCAATAGCAACAAAACAAAATGCATATGCATGACTGCATGCATGTAAACACTCATAGTACCAACCAGTGTTACTATCTCAAAATCTCCAATAGTACTTAAAGGTTGCCGTTTGGCGTGCCTTAGTTCGGCACTGCCCCTACTCTCAGATCTAGATTTTAACTAGACAAAAAATTAGTCGTTACTTTGTCGCCCAAGGGAAAAAAATTGTCGCTCTCCAGTTAAAGAGCTATAAGGTTCTTTTTGTGGCAGTGCCGAAATAAGCCTTATTTCGGCACTGCCCAATAAAACTACACCATCTAGCGAAAATCTGATTTCACCCAGATGTTGCCTTGAATTTGTCGGAAATAAAACAGAACTGGTCGTTGCGTAATTAAAAAGTTACACGTATTTTAATAATTCACGTTATAGTCAGAAAGCCTAGTGTAGACAGAGTAGAATAACACCACCCCATTCCATTCACATTGCTAGTTGCACACGATTTATATCTATCGGCCTGCTAGATATAAATCGTGTGCAAATTTTAATAAAAATCTCAAGTATTTAATAAGCTATAATTCAATATAATCTATTCTTCATATTAAATTAATTGCAATTTCAATGTAGTGAATATTCATTTTATCGATATTATACACTTTTGGTTCCTTTATGTGAAGAGTATCTTAGTAAGTGATCTGGTACTCTGTGATGTAAAGTCCGATACATGTTTGCCGAGTGTAGGCCAGCGCGAGCGTCGGCAAATGGGTACAAGGCAAGTGCACACGTTGGACAAGTGCGACGAGCGCCAATGCAAGCGGCCAATGTAGACGAGTGTTAGTAAAAGTGCCAACACGTTGGCCACTGTCAGTGTTAATTGTGCACTGAGACAAATAGGGACTTAATGAGCGTAGTATATAACTATTATTTGGGATGTAAGAGGTTTATAAACATCTTTGAGCCAAAGTCAACCTCACCTGCACGAGGTGCACCCTGCTGACTGACAGAAGAGGCTCTGGCGAAAAGAGAGGTAGGGCGTAGCGTATTTTTGAGCTGCCCGACTGGGGAAGTACCTCTATCTCACAGAATACCGCAGCCAAATAACAATTCCCTTGAGGGTTGTTGTGTTACTGCGAGTGAGTGAGGTCACCAGAAAGGAAGGAGTTGCTGTGTTGGCAGCGGGGGTGGCGGCGCGCGAGCTATATTTCATGTTGCGAGCGTTAATATGACTACGGTAATCGCATCACATCAGGTGGGCCGTATGCTTCTCTGCCACCCACCCGACGTAGTATAAAAAAATATATCTCAGTGTATACTACACTAGTGGTAAAAAGAAAATAATAAAAATATAAAATTATGGATTCATTTTGATATAACTTCAAAAATTTTAAAGTATCTTCGTTGTTAGTGAGCGACATTATCACATTATACGCGTTTGACAGCTATGGATGTCACCCGTGTAATGGCGGGTATACAAACGTGTGGACGCCACTCGCCGAGCGCAGGCGAGCGCCTTTGACTTGTGGACAAAAACCGACAGCGCTCCGAAGTGAGGCAAGCGATCACGAGTGACGGCGAGCGAAGACGAGTGCCGCCAAATTACCTCTACACACGTTGGCGCTTGCCTTCACTCGGCCAACTAGGCAAGCGACACCGAGTGATGACAAGGCAAAGCAAATGGGCTGTCTACATGTTGGCGCTTGCCATTACTCGGCAAGGCTCTGCCAACGTGTATAGGCGACTTAAGAGTAACGTAGTAAAGTAAAGAAGCCTAGGAGTGGAATGGAAAAATAAAAAAAAATAAGATAGGGGCTAAAAGTTAAATTTTTAGAGCAATTTGCTGTAGTACATATTGATATTTAAAAACATTTTTGAATATTCGTGTATAAGTTTTTTTTATTACCTACTAGCGACCCGCCCCGGCTTCGCACGGGTGCAATGCTGATACTAAATGTACTACAGAAGGTCTTTGCGCTTTGTCCTATCTAGTCCTTCCCCAGTTATATGCATACGCCGCCGGCTCCGCGGCCGGTACCGCCACAACCGTTATGTCCCTGCATTTTAAATGTGTAATATCTTCTAAACTATTCATTTAAATTACAAGCCTCTCCCTGCCCCCCCTTGGCGACGCCCTTGCTTGCAATACAGTAAATGCCACTCGCGCGTTGGCGCGTTGCCACCCCGGCTGCTATTGCTGCTAATCCTTCTGTTTGATGACCTGACGCAAGAACACGATGATAACACTCCAGATTAACACTCCAAAGAGATGTTATTTGACTGCGGTCTTCTGTGAGATGTGGTACCTACTTCCCAGTCGAGCTATTGATTTGCCCTACCTATCTTTTGCTAAAACTTATTGGCAGTGAGGTTGCCACATGCAGGTGAGATTCGCTTTGGCTAATAAGGTGATGCTGAGCCTGTTTAGACTGTACCACACGATAAAAAAAAATAACAAAAATCTTAAAAAAGCAACAAGAAAAATTGTTTAAAGTTAATGAATTTTAGATACTATTAATAATAGAGTTTTTTTTTTTTTTTTTTTTATACTACGTCGGATGACAGACAAGCATACGGCCCGCCTGATGTGAAGCAGTTACCGTAGCCATATTAACGATCGCAACATAAAATATCGCTCGCGCGCCGCCACCCCCGCTGCCAACGCAGCATCTCCTTCTTTTCTGGTGACCTCACTCACTCGCAGGAACACAACAACCCTCAAGGGAACTGCTATTTGGCTGCGGTATTCTGTGAGGTGGAGGTACATTCCCCAGTCGGGTAGCTTACAATTACGCTCCCTACCTCTCTTTTCGCCAGAGCTTCGTTTGTCAGTCAGCAGGGTGTACCGCGTGCAGGTGAAGTTGGCTTTGGTTCAAGGATGTTGATGAACCTCTTACACCCCTATAGAGTTAGTAATTTAGAATTTACTTAGTTTTTAGAATAAGTACGTTGTATTTTAGATATTAACTTTAGTGTATGTGTGTCGAATACGTTTTATTAATGTGTTATTTTTATTTTTTCTCCTACGTAACCCTTTCGTACGAGCAAAAGGTGTCAACCCTATGAGATTTGCACAAATTTTGCAGATCTTAGACAGTTTTCTCTCTGTTCCGTTTCTTTACTCATGTGTTTCTTTATTTTTCTAATCTGTCAATACTAGGATATTTTCATTCTGTGGTGATGGTATGACGTGACGTGTTCAGTTTGACGTGACGTTGTCATAATTTGACATTCATTGTAATCAATTGTGTCTGCCAAGTGTTAATTTAATATTTTCTCATCATTTTTTATTATACGCAACAACATGCTGTGATTTCAAAGGATTTTCAATTGCAAATCAGTTAGCTATAAAGTGCCACTAAATTAAACTTGAATAAAATATATTATAATGCAATGCTACCTCGTCGTCGTAACGTCGCAGGAGGTAGTGTAACAGACCGATTACCATTACTTAAAAACGAGTGTGATAATTACGATAAATTGGACAAAAAAGGGTCTGTGGTTACGAAATCTCACAAATTTGGAGAAAATCAACGAACTAATCATACTCAAGAGTATTTTTTTGAAGAGAATATCAAATTAGATTTGCTTGAAGATTTTGTGTTTGAAACTGTAATGGCTGCGAGGGATAGAACAAATGAGTTCATCACAGCTGTTCGTAGCGTTCAGGGCAGAACATTTGCTAAACCCTTTGTTAGGGATGAAAGAAAAGCCGCTGTTTTAGAAACTTACTCGCAGTTTATGAGTATGGCCAAGGTGATAAGTAAAAATATTACAAGTACATATGCTAAACTAGAAAAATTGGCATTGTGTAAGTACGAAATTATATTTTAAAGTTTTAGTATCGAATTTTATATACAAGTATCTTACTACTATTACAAATGTGAAAGTTTGGATGGATGGATGTCTCTTACTCAATTACACTAGAATGGCTGAACATAGGTATCTGGATAAAATTTGGCATAGAGACAGATAATAGTATAAAATAACAGATTGGGTAATCTTTTTATCCTCAATAATTATCATTGGAACACAGTACACGGACAAGCAGAGTTGTGGACAGCATGTGGTTCGCCTGATGGAAGCAATTATCACTGCCCATGGAGATCAATGACACCAAGAGCCTAACCTATGCCTGCAAAACAAACTTTACTGCAATTTATACCTTTTAAGTGAAAATCAAGTATACAATCTGACCAGCATTGAGTATTCTAGCCTATACTGTCTATGTCTCTAGAAATTACTTCTGCAACATAATTAATCTAAATCTGAGCCATTGTAACTATTAGTGTAACAGCTAGAGTAGTTTTGGTAGAGATAAAGTAGTAGATGTATGGTGTAAGTAGATGATAAAGTAGGTCTTACTTTGTGTCAGCTGTGTTATGTCATGTAATTAAATTTTCAGTGGCTAAGAAGAAATCATTATTTGATGATCGACCGACAGAGATTCAAGAACTGACATATATAATTAAAGGCGATTTAAGTTCATTGAATCAACAAATTGCAAGACTAGGAGAAATGCCCCGCGGTAGACGAAGCATGCACAGCCATTCATCCAGTGTAGTGGTTGCTTTGCAGTCTCGATTAGCATCCATGAGTAATCAGTTTAAACAGGTACATAGTTAATTTTTGGCTGTGTGGTTTCCGGCAGACTAGAATAGAATCACTCCGTCTCTTCCCGTGGATGTCGTACAAGGCGACTAAGGGAAATACATTATAAAACATCGATCAGGCCTCCCCAACCCGTCTGGCCAGCGTGGGCAGTGTAGCGTGCTAAATCCTCCTTCTGTCTGGGTCGGACGAGAGACGGTTGAGGATTGTGCTCCTGTAGTGGAGACTAAATGATGATGATAGTTAATTTGTTTATTTCACAATTTTACTTACTTTTAATCTTCTATAATATAAAAATAAATCACCGATATTGTTAAGCGCAAATATGTTGTTAAGCGCAAATATCGAGAACAGCTGAACCAATTTAGCTAATTCTTTTTTTAGAATATTCCTTGAAGTACGAGGATGGATGGTTCTTACGCAGAGAAAAATTTCAAAAATTGCCTGAAAAAGTCTAAAAACTACACTTTTCTGTACTCCCATACAAATGATTATAATAACCATACCATAAAGTTCAAGTGTTCGGGGAAAGCACAACAATTGAGTGTTAGTGTCATATCAATATTGATGTCAAACTAAAAAACATAAGGAATCAACTGTTAGGTGGTAGGAAGGGGTCAGCTAGTTAGAAATGAAACTGTTTATTTATATTATATGTCATAGATGTAGCATTGTGTAAAATTTTCTGTATGCTACTTGTGTTGAATTTTATTTTTTCTTATGTCAAATAACTTCAACAAAACTTTATTTAAAGTAATACTCATATGGGCATAAATAAAGTGCTATAATACAATGATTGGTACCTTTGGTAATTGTAAAAGAACTGTGAATATAATTATACTTAATAGAACAGTGGAAGTACTTACATTACAATCATAAATTCTGTGTTATTACAGGTTCTTGAAGTAAGGTCTGAAAACTTGAAACATCAACATAATAGGCGGGAACAATTTTCAAGAGTTACACCAATAGTGACAGAGGTGCCATCATTTTTGCAACAAGATGACGTCAGCATTGACTTGGGCGAGACTGAGGGTCTGCAATCTCAACAATTGGCTTTAAGAGATGACACCGACTCGTACGTGCAGCAAAGAGCAGAAACTATGCATAATATAGAAAGCACCATTGTTGAGCTCGGAGGTATTTTTCAACAATTGGCACACATGGTTAAAGAACAGGATGAAGCCATTGGTAGAATAGATACTAATATCCAAGAGGCTGAGATGAATGTTGAAGCGGGCCACAGAGAGATAATGAAATACTTCCAAAGTGTGACTGGCAATAGAGCACTTATGTTCAAAGTATTTGGTGTATTGATATTCTTCTTTATATTCTTTGTAGTAGTGATGGCTTGATGTGGTGCTAATTTATTATATTTTTTTTTCGTCAAAGGGGGTATATGTATAGTAGAATATATTTCGAACGATAGATAACAGTTTACCTACAGCACCTTGTGACAGGGCGCAGCATTTTAATTTATCGTCAACTTTTACCGGGCCGTATTGCCAGTCGCTTACACAATGTCATGTGCAGATGCCCAGTAATACCACTTATGGTGGCTTTGAGAATTGTTGGCCAGTATGCCCTTAGTGATACCCAATGCAAGGTGTAAGCTAACAGTTATAACGGCGCATGCGCTTTCGAAGCCTAAAAATTTTCAATGGGATATAATGCAACGATCTCGACGATAATAATTATTTTTTATATCCAATGATAAACACAGAGATAAAGGAACTCCAAAGCCTCTAGGAAATTGATATTTTTTCCTTCGGAGAAGTAGAGGCACTGCCCTTATAATTATGCTGTGCCCTTCCTCTGAAATATAAACTGTCTCAATACCAGGTAGCGTAATAAGCGCGTCGTTTATGACTTGATAACTGTAAGATTGAAAACAAAATATATTCATTTCACATCAGTCAGTCAATCACGTGTGGTTGCGATGATCATCGGCGGTTAAACATTTTGGTCAGATTGTTTATTTGCAGACTGCACACTACATCCTATGTCACTGGAATGAAGTTTTACTTTATTTTGGACAGTCCTCTCTTGCGGATTTAGTTAAAAATGAGGAGAAATATTACAAACATTTATGGCGACGGCATACTGAGTGCTATAATACTCCGATGTGAAAGCTATGATGGATCACTGATAGGTGGTACACTAACGGAAACTATATGTAATATAAATAATTTTATTCTGTGGTCTACTTCAATTTATATCATTCATTACAAGTAATCATTAATCATAGAAGTTACGTTATATATATAATTTTATTGTATGTATGTACGAAATACTATAAAATATTTTATTATAATTTCTGTAGTTTTATTAGGTCTGTAATGGACTTCCTGCCGAACACAGGAAACAGTATAAGTTTACTCACGAAAGGCGTGACAGGGTCGGCGAAAGGGGGTCACGAAGTTGTGGTCAAGTCACTTCAAGTTATAATTTAATTTCGATACTATTAGATACAGGTAAAAAGTAGGTATTTTATTAATATATGTAAGTACTGTACCTATTCTATATTGAGACAAAAAAATATATAAAAACATTAAGTTTAACAATTTTTATTAGTGGTCCATATAGGTCGTGGACCCAGCCCAGGGGGGGGGTCATGACCCCCTTGACCCTCCCCCTGGATAAGCCCTTGGACTGATGCCTCTGGTTACGGCGTTTTACCATCAGGCACCTTGTATACTCACTTGTTTGTTTTTGCCTTAGTGGCATAAAAGAACATGATAAGTGTGAAAGTAAACTCTTTACTGCTGATTATGATAATAAGTTTGGGGTGTAAGTGATTCATTAAAATCTTTGTACCAAAGCCAACTTCATCTGCACGCGGTGCACCCTGCTGACTGACAAACGAAGCTTTGGCGAAAAGAGAGGGAGGATAATTTGTAAGCTACTCGACTGGGGAATGTACCTCCACCTCACAGAATACCGCAGCCAAAATACAATAGGCCTGTGAACCATTTTTTTTTTTCGATTTGTTATTTATAGACGTTACAATAATATAACTAAAGGTGAAAGAATTACTTCGTTAGCATAAAAACTTCTCGAGATATGATAACTTGAAGATCACAATTTTGGACTATCCCGAAAACGCTCTATACAAAATGCATACAGTATTATGACGTCACGAAACGCTATTTTATATGCATTAAATCAGAAATTTGAACAAAAGTTATAGTATTTTTTATAGTTTCTACAATGGTAATATTTATTTTTTTATAATTTCATACTTTTAAAATGAACTTTTCCACCAAACTTTGATCGACCATAAAACACGTCGGACATAAGTTATTAAAATTTTGAGATCGCAGATCGTTCTAGTTTTATGTATTTTACGTTACTGATAGAGAGTTTTTATGCCAGAACACATGAGAGGCAAATATCAGTCTGCTGGATAGACCTAGAAAACGCATTTGGTTCGGTGCAGCATGAACTTATGATATTTGCACTAAAATGGTATAACTTTCCCGATTTAATTGTTAACATAATTAACTCTTATTACTCGCATTTAAAATTTGTCATAGCAGTAAACAAGGAATACACAAAGCCACTACAATACAGTGTGGGACTATTCCAAGGGTGCTGCTTATCACCGATAGTATTTAACATAGTTATATTTTAATAGACAAATTGACATCATATGAAAGGAAATGGGGCTACCGTTTTAAAATCAACAACAAGTACACTGAGTCAATCTTAGCCTTTGCTGACGACCTTGCAATACTTACACGTAATCCCAAACAGTGTCAGGAGTTGTTAAATGAAGTCGATGAGTTCTGTACATGGACGGAGGGATTGAGGGCGAAACCAAGTAAATGTTATTGTTTATGTCTGGGTAGACGAAATACCAAATACACTTCTTACGACCCGGAACTCTCCATAAGCGGCCAAAAAGTTGCTACGATTGCAGAAACAGTGCCTTTCAAATTTCTTGGTAGAAAGATAGATTACAAAGGACGCACACCATCATTGGGGGAAGTTGTCGAAAATTTCATTAACGACCTCAATAAGGTAGACCAACAGCCTATCAGTAATATTAAAAAAGCATGGATATACGACAACTATCTCACATCACGTCTCACTTGGCCTTTCCTAGTATATGACTTCGGTAAAACCCTCTTGGCAAAGTTAGATGCTAATGTCATAAAGATATTGAAGTCATGGTTCGGACTGGCACATCCGGCTGATCCCTCGACTCTATTTAGGGATCACAATAGTTTTGGGCTGAAATTAAAGAAACCTTCTGAACTCTATAAACACCTGAGAGTTACAAAAACGCATTTTTTGCAAAAGTCGCAAGACGAATTAGTTAAATCTCTCCCAAAAGACAAAAATGCCACAGACCTAGAATCTAGACTTCAATTCCACAAACAATTTATGGTAGGTGCACAGGCAAATAGAGCTGGGTTGGGCGCGAGAAAGAAAAGGGAAGACCGAGACATAGTAAAAACCTTTCTACAACAAGACGAAAATGACAGTTACAAAGTGCACGCTATGAATTTAGAAATGCAAAGTGAGTGGTTAACCATAGGCGAGTTTTGCATCCCGTTAGCTCTGAAGTGGCGCACCTTGCTGTATGACTGGTCTCCTGCCTTATTAAAATTCTATCTTAATGCCTTTCAAATGACCCTCCTTGACCAGAGTAACTTAGTTAGGTGGGGAAAAGCCTCTGAAAAATGTTGCTATACCTGTGGAGAGGCGATATGTACAGCAAGGCACCTATTGGTGGGATGCAAGGTGCTCCTTGATAGGGGTCATTACTCACATCGCCATGACAGAGTACTTCAAATCATACGTGAAGCCATAAGCCTTTCAATAGCTAGAGCCCAAAAAGGATTAACGACAAACAAAAGACAAATTAACTTTATAAAAGGAGGCTCAACTTCAAACTCCAAGAACAAGCCTTACTCAATCCTCAGTGCAGCACCTGACTGGACTATTTTAATGGACACGTATGAAAAGCACTATAAAATCCCAGAAGATGTGGTTGTTTCGACATCCAGACCGGACATTTTCCTTTTCTCCAGAGCTACAAAACGTATAGTACTTGTAGAGCTTACCGTACCGTGGGAAACTAACATACCCAAAGACCACGCGATAAAACAAAACAAATATTATGACCTCCTAAATGAATTAACAAAAAGCGGCTATGTAGTTAATCTATACGCTGTAGAAGTAGGAGCGAGAGGTATACCAGCAAAATCTCTCTATAACCTGCTGAAAGACCTTGGCTTGTCCAGAAGTGCAGTAAGTTCTATACTAGAACGTGTATCTAAAGCTGCATTAGCAGGTTCATACCAGATTTGGCAGGGCAGGGAGAGAAACACAAGTAGTGAAGGTGAGTGTTGATGTACGTCGGAAAGGGGCCCCTTAAATCTACACCCGTGTCACAAGTCTCGGGATCTGCTTGGGTTTCTCTCTCTGCCACACGATGGACCCGGCACCCGCACGGTGAATCCATGGAAGCTAAGAAGTTCGTCTCACTTTAGAACTTTGTTTACAGGCCTATTCCCTTGAGAGTTGTTGTGTTCCTGCGAGTGAATGGAGGAGAACCAGAAAGGAAGGAGATGCTGCGTTGGCAAAGGGGTTGTCGGCAGTTGCCGGCGCGAGAGCGATATTTTATGTTGACAGCGTTAACATGTCTACGGTAACCGCTTCACATCATGTGGGCCATATGCTTTTCTTCCACCCGACGTAGAATAAAAAAAAGAAAAAAAGTATTTTGAACCCTGAAAGGACGTTATGGATAAGGAACTAAGAACATTTACACAGTGCTTGCTATAAAGTTAATATACCTTATTAACTTTATGGTGTGTAACGATTAGACATTAGACACTTGAAATAAATCACGTTTATTTAATCACTACATAGTATAAAACAAAGTCGCTTTCTCTGTCCCTATGTCCCTTTGTATGCTTAAATCTTTGAAACTACGCAACGGATTATGATGCGGTTTTTTTTAATAGATAGAGTGATTCAACTGGAAAGTTTATATGTATAATATATGCATAACATAGTAGAAAAACACTGATAATTTAGAGGTTTCTAATGTGATGTCGTAAATAAACACATTTTTTTGCTCTTTCATGGTCTACAAAAAAGTTCACGATGGTATATGTCTATCTCTTAGTGGTAACACACAATAACCGTTATTTTATCCTTTGCTTTTTACAAGAAATAATGCCTTATTTACGAAGCGATTTTAAGCAATACAGAATTAATCCTTATCCAATTAAGTACCTTAAATACATTGCGCATTTAATATAGATCAATATGGCCCTTCACAGCATGTAATTTAAATGAATAGTTTAGAAGATATTACACATTTAAAATGCAGGGACATAACGGCTGTGGCGGTACCGGCCGCGGAGCCGGCGGCGTGTGCCTATAACTGGGGAAGGACTGGATAGGACAAAGCGCAAAGACCTTCTGTAGTACATTTAGTATCAGCATTGCACCCGTGCGAAGCCGGGGCGGGTCGCTAGTATTACTATAAATCAGTACAATTAATTCGCCCAAGATCAGGCTGTGTCGACATAAAATTATGTAGAGTACAGACAGAATGCTGCTGCAATGAACTCGCCGGTGTTCCCCCGCCATGATCGGGATAGCGATGGCAGACCGGCAGTGACGTCACGACCAACGGATCCTGTCTACAGCTAATGCGCCCCTGTGCACCGACCTTCCGCTTATTGAGTGGAGCGAGCGGAACGCTTATATACACCGAAAAGTGATTCTTGGAAATGAATAGGCTCCAAAACCACTGAACGCATTTTGATGAAACTTGTCACAATCAAAGACCCCGACATGCTTGAGGGTTGTGTCGAAAACAGCGACTGATCAAGAGTTCTATCCGCCCTATGAGGACGAGACCAATGACTGATTCCAGTCACAAGCCACAAGTGTTTATTTTACGCGCGCTTTTTAAAAATAATTGTTAAAATCAGGGGGCGCCCAAGCTTTTTCAGTTCACAGCGCATTTAGTTTAGGTCTAGTTGAAATGTGTAGGGTAGTTGCAATGATGCTAGATTAATAGTGCATGCGAAGACACGATTTCAGCGCGCCCCTTCCGTTCCTCGCGCCCTAGGCTGCAACCTAATTAGCCTAAGGGTTAATCAGACCCTGGTCGAAAACCAGGCGAGAGGGCACTCGCACCGTCTTACTCCCCTTTTACCAAGCAGGCTACTTGGGAGCTCGTCGAGTAGCTCGACGTTACGAGCACGACCAATCGACGGCGCGATTGGTGGACTTGTTCTCGGCCGTTTGGCGCACTACCGGACTAAGGTCTGCTAAGCTATTCTGGCATGGCGTTACAGGTGCTAGCACTTCAATCATTTCACGCAATACATATATCTTCCTTCTTGTGTTGCCTTGCCAGCGTCACAGAATAACTAGTATTAACTATTATATTTAAAAATGGAAATATTCACCTTCCCGCCTAGGTGGGATTTGAACTCGCGATCCCTCCTCTCGGTGAATGGTCGAGTGCTCTTCCAACTGAGCTACCAGGAATGTTTGTAATGGTGCCGAATTTTTGCATTTTATATTTTACTGCTGTGACGCCGCCTAGGCAGGAGAGGTGAAATATTCCGTTTTTAAATATTTATAATATTCTGGCAAGTTGACCGACAAAACTACTTACGTACTGCCAGCGATTGCGTGTATCGGCTTTGGATACAATCCGAGAGCGTAGCCGAATACATGGGCCCTATAAAATAAGTGGCCTAACATCATATGTAATTTTGAATTTAATTATTATTATGACTTCGTTGCGCGGACTTGCGCGTGTCAGTTTAATCGAACAGACAAGTTAAGCAACGTCTACCTATACTTACTAGTAGCCTGTCCATAGATTTTTTTATACCATGTCGGGTGACAGACAAGCTTACGGCCCGTCAGCTGTGAAGTGGTTACAGTAGTCATATTAACGCTCGCAACATGAAATATCGCTCGCGCGCTGTACCCCAGCTGCCAACGCAGCAAAACCTTTCTGGTGACATCACTCACTCGCAAGAACACAATAATCCTCAAAGGAATTGTTTGGCTGCGGCATTCTGTGAGGTGGAGGTACTTCCCCAGTCGGGCGGTTTACAAATACACTATTCTCTACCTCTCTCGCCAGTCTCTTACGCTAGTCGGGAGGGCGGCGACCCAGCGGCGTAGCATAGGTGGCGGCCGTCCGGGGCGGAAGACAATATTGCCGCCTTCTTATTTAGGTATTTCAATTTAATGTATACTATACATTACATACAATGTGAAATGGACAACTGATGGTCCATCAATAAAACTTTCTTTGAATTGGCAAAGTCAATCTCGCTGATAATAATCAGTAATAAGCTGATAATAATGACTATAAATAAGTCACAAACAATCCAAGAACAAGATAAAATACGGGGAAATCATCGGGCAAATCAGAATAGACGGTATTACTACTTGCAAGTGAGGTTGGCTTTGGGTCTAAAGATCGTAGTGAGCGACTTACACTCAAGATATTGATGCATTTATTTGTCACGAGCTCCTCCGAGCTTCGCAGGACACGTTAAGCCGTCCTTCCCGGTTATTATTAAGCCAAGTCAATTGCATTTTGGGCACAGACTTTCTAACCTACAAGACGTAAAATAGTTGGGCGCCGTTTTCTGTAAAGCATCATAGGCCCAAATTAGGGTTGCCAACTACACTGTTAAAAACAGTATTATACTGTTTTTCACTACATTATACTTTTTACTGTTGAACAAAAATAAAGTATACAAAATACTGTTTTCAGCATCAAAATACTTAACACTAATGTTATGTATGTTAGACTTAGATCTCACATATTATTTTTTTAAATGAGCTCCTCGCTCGTTTTAATTTTAGTTATAATTGTGGTGAGGCATATTAAGTTTTTAAAAAAAAGACTATATTAATAAGTTGTGCGAGAAGCTCTTAAAAATATGTATTTAAAACATTAAATAAATAAAATACTGTTCATTTTTCTAAAATACTGTTTAATATTCTTCTCAGACCTCAATATACTTTATTTCTTGTAAAAAAAGTTGGCAACCCTAGCCCAAATACACCTATAAACGTTAGCGAGATGAGACGCAGTCCTTTAGCACACCCCGGCCACTCCATACAAATATCGCATCGTTTACTACTACATAAACAATGACGTCTGTGCAGAGCGGGAATGAGCGTGTCTGCATGCGGCGTCGTACAAACTGTTCCACATTTGTGTCAGAGGGGAGGTGAGGTCGACTAGTGAGAGCGGCAGGGAGAGGCCATACTGTACGTAGTACTATTACTTATACTGTGCCTTTAGTAAGAAGCAGGTAACAGATACGTAATCTGTAAATTAGCGTCAATAAAAATAAATACAATAGGAAACAATGTTGAATTGCGCAATGGTGTAGAACAGGGCTGTCCAAACCATATACAATACCGAGACATTACAAATTACTAAATAGATTAGCGGGCCGCAGAAACAAATACCTATTTGACATTTTTACTACCTTCTTTGAACGTTTAAGCTTAGTTATAACTACTAGTAGTTATAAAAACCGAAAAATAAAAAACACGTCACGGACCGCACAAATATAAGCCGTGCCTTGGACAGCCCTGGTGTAGAATTTAGAGTTGTATGAATAACTTTAAAAATGATAATATTGTATGCTGCTCTAAGCAAAATTCGAAAACATACAGATCAAAAGTCGCAACAAAAGTAAGACTTATTGTAAGAACTGTCCCGGTGAAACATACCTATTATTGCCGACAGGCTCGAAAACGATGAGACGATTTGAAGCATGAAAATGTTTCAAATCTTCTCAGTGTTGTTTTTAAATTTAAAATAGTAATAATAACATTTTAAAATATGACATTTTATAGTAGTAACTGATACTTTTTGTTTCGAAAGTTATTATAAATAAATACAATTATTAGTAATGGATGCTCTTGTTTTTTTTTTCATCCACATTTTCAACAAATTTATGATTAGTCAGAAGCCATACTGAAGAATTGGTCTACAGTGCTGTTATAGTCGCCTGCTATAGAGAAATGTTTGGTAAAGGCGGACTATGGCTCACAAATCAGTTTCAATCTCAGGTCTACCTGGGGGAGACTGATGCCCTACATGGTGTCATGATCCAGTCCAAGTGAGGTCACCGGTGACCTACACCATTGAGTGGCAGAAGTCCCTTGAAAGGGTTATATGTACATAAATTATCTTAACAAATAAGATATAACATATGTACCAACTCTAAAAATCATCACACTGTATTACAGTATCTAGTACTAACTTGACTTCCCTAGATTTGTATGCAAATAAAAGTCAATAGATAGAAAATTACATGTTGTATTTACTTATTACATAATGCACATTTGAATACATAAATCATATTAGAGTGTAATAACATTCATTATGAATAATATTTTTACCAAGTCCTGAAAGTCAAATAGAAAAAATGGGAAATAAATGTAGGTCCGCTTACATGTTATAATTATTTACAGTTTGTAAAAATGCCACCATTATTCCTTAAAATTAATTCATTACTATTTCATTTACAAGAACTCATCACACCAGTCTTTTAGACACTGATAGCAATCTGCCGACTGTTTAGAGTTTGCACTACAAGTCTCCTTCATCCATTCTTGAAACAACTCTTTATCCATTTTCAACACCAGAAATTGACCCAGGACAACATATGCCTGAAAATAAAACATTTTACATGTTAGTATAAATGGAATAGCCTCGGTAGCAATGGTTAGCAATAGCTACTTTATCATCATAGGTTTGTATCATTTGTGAACAAATGAATCATTTGTGTTCACAATAATGTTTACCCCTATAATCAGATTGGACTCTTCGTTATGCCTATGCAACTTTCAGACGCGCCTTGGCAGACGGAGCTAGGCAGCACTTTTGCACTGGGCCAACAATCCTCAAGGGCCTCCAACAAGGGCTCAGTGCAGAAGTGATTCCTATTTGCGAGGTTGGTATAGTCTGATAATACATGAACTTTATTATACTAAATTCTAGCAGAGGAGTACTTTAAATATGAACTTCTTACCTTATCAAAGCCTGCAGTTTCTAATCTGTGTCCTAAAACTTCACCGACGCCGGCAAGATCCGTTACGGGTTTTTGGCCCATTGGTTCGGCCACAAAGTTTCTGTGCTTTTGTGATGTGCTCGACATTGTTGACAAAATTTAGAAATTAAATTGATAAATTATTTTTTTGCGAAGATAAAACGAATTAAAATCAAAATTGTTCAAAATGATTTGATTTCGTAAAATTGTAATTTGTTTGGTTGGTTCAGTGTTGCCAAACTGTGGTGTTGCTCAAATTATCGTAATAATGATGAGCCTTAAATTACCGTACACAAAAATTATGATATAAGGCTATTTACCCAATAGGCAGAATAAAAGAGGGTAAAGTTTTTGGAATATGTATCAACATAAGAAGAGAGGAGATATAGTGGGATGTCAGCAGAAGATCCAAAAGGGACGCCACAGGCTCCGACACATCCGGCACCCGCAAAGGCAAAATCATAGAAACATATTCGAGCAGTCAGTTGATCGTGAATTTATTCATTCATTAAAATCACACAACACCACAATATTTGCAGTAGGCATATACTCGATAATACGCTCCGTTTCGACATAACCGCTGCGAGATGAAATGAGACGAATGCACGCGTAGATACGAATGAGATCTTCGAAATCTAATTGATAGATCCTTGCTTTAAGACTACTAAGACGTCGACATCAGGTATCATACCGAACGTACGCGTAAACACGGGCTCGTGGCACAATGTGACGTTAGCATAATGTGTAGTTTGTACTCTGAAATTACATATTCTGGGTAGCGCAGATACCAGATGGCAGCAGGAGGGAATATCTAAGTCTCCGTCAAAAAGAGCATGGCTGGCTTAGCTGTCTCTAGATGGTGGTGGACTCTTTGAGTATTAATCGACTGGAGATGCCATAACGAAATTCTTCGAACAATTTTTTTCACCACTTTTAGCGGGGGGCGAGGTAAACACGTACAGCACACCACCAAAAGATGTAATTAACTCGCATACACAAATTTTGCTGTTGCGATAAACGCACACTACAAAAAAAATCAACACATCAAAAATTACACGCCCACAGACACAGTTTTCATGTAACTATGCAGCACACATACGAAAAAGTTAGTGATGGGGCACATCTGAAGAATGAGTCAAATCAGTTTGATGAATGAACTGAATTGTCTTATACTATTTATTATAAAATTGTAAAAGTGAAAATACTGTACATTAAATATATTATTCAAAAAATATGTTTG
Organism: Hypsopygia costalis; assembly: GCA_937001555.2. Lineage (NCBI taxonomy): Eukaryota > Metazoa > Arthropoda > Insecta > Lepidoptera > Pyralidae > Hypsopygia > Hypsopygia costalis. The sequence goes on along the minus strand of OW443338.2, from coordinate 18,771,332 downwards.
TTTGTATGTATATCTGTCTGTATTTATGTGTCTTTGTGTCATTAGCACTCTCGTGCAGCTAAACTGTGGTATGAACTGTCGCCCGCGGCTTTTCCGGGCTGATACAACCACTGTCTTCTATTATAAGAGTACGCTGGACTACGTACGTACTTGTAGTATAGAGGTCAGTGGAGAACCTTCAAGAAAAGAGCGTACGCCCTTCTAAAAACCCAGCTACGCACATGTATCCCTTCATACAGTTGCTTAAATAATTTCTTATCCTTTATTTGATTTTATCGGACAAAATCCTGTTAATTGATTTTTTAACATGAAATATTGTCAATTGATTTTTTAACAGATATCCTTAGTTAATATTTTAAATGTGAACATCCAAAGATCCAAACATCTTCGTTTGGATGTTTAGATCTTTGGTTGTTACTCAATCACGCAATAACGTCTAAATGGATTTAGATGAAATTTGGTATGGAGATAGTTTGAGTCCCGGGGAATAGCATAGGATACTTTTCTAACGCAGGTGAAGCCGTGGGGCGTAGCTAGTATTAAATAAAGTAGATTGGTATTTGTAAGAACCTATGTATATGAAATTATATTATAATAAGTAAGGGTCATCTGTCCCCACATATAAAGTTATTTAAACTTATGAATGAGCAAAGGGAAAGTAATAAAGCAAATTGTTAATTTAATTAGAATGGCCACATATTTATTTAAATTAAATTATCATGTAGATATTGATTTTTAAAATGAATAAGTTTATTGTATACGTGACGAATACATTTCTTGGGGTCTACTTTTTTTTTACAAATTTTGAAATGGATTTGTAGGGCAAAAATGGAGCAATATTTAAATTTTTATCCTTCATTTGTTTTTATCGGAAAAATACCCGGGTTTAAAAATTAAATGTATACCTACTACATATATTGAAATAGTCAAAGATTTAAGAAAAACAAAGAAATACTGACTCACCGAACAAGGACAGAGTCGCAAAGAAGGTATTGCACCTTCAATCAATGTCTGGTCAGTGGGTAGCTTTCGGGGCGGCGGAAATGATCTATCTGATGTGATCTTTAATGTGCGCATATAAAAATGTGAAAATAAAAAAAAATCGATTTTTTTTCTGTTATTAGCATTTTTGTAGCTTTCCGGAGTAAAGTCATAATAAAAATTTACTATGGTAAAGTGCTCCGAACAGATAACACTTGTATGTGTAAGTTTCCAAGAATCATTTTCGTCATTACAAAATTTTCTCCATTTTTCTTTTATATAGGGATCTTTTGGAAATCTAAAAGGAAATTAATATAACGTAAAATCATAAAATAAAGGCATAGCTGAAGTTAATAATATATTTTTATTGACACACGTCAAACCATAGGCTAGTCATACAATAGATTTTTTAATATGAAAGAGTTTGTAACATTCCTCCCCTCTCACCTTAAGTCACATCTCCTCTATAAGGCGGCGAGGAGGTCTGGTCGTGCGTTGTGCACGGTGCAACACTGGACCTGAGCTATCACCTGAATCTGGTGTCACGAAGCCCGTTCCGTTTAAGGATGATGGTGGGGTACTCGTTATCGGGTTTAGAGGCTCTAAAGAGTGATTGTCTGAGTCTCGATTTGTCCCTGAACATGGCAGCATTGCAGGCAACAAGTTTTCAATTTCAGTGGAATCTCTTCCTAGCGGTGAGCATGAAGTTGCTGATGACGGCTGATCGGGCTGACTATTTACAGGTGAATTCAAAGCTGGTGTCGGTAAACAAGCAGCTGGCAGCTCTGGTAATCGAGACCGAATGTGATCAGCGTGGCGTCGTTTCTCTTCCCCACTGGGAGTAGTGACAATATAAGAGTACTTGTGAGTACGTGCTGCGACTGTAGCAGGTTGCCATGTTTTTTCCAAATGAGTCTTTATAAACACGCTGTCCCCAACCTGGAAGTCTGGAGAAGATGCGGCTATATTTTCCTGGACTTGTTGATACTGTAGAATCCGTCTGCGGTTAGGTCGAATATTAGACAATAAACAGTTTAATTGTCGGCCAAACATAAGTTGGGCCGGAGATTTACCAGTCGTGGCGTGAGGAGTATTTCTATATGAGAATAGAAATTCGTAGAGCTGCTGCTTAATACTCCCTTCAGTGGACGCCATTCTGGACTTGAATGTTCTTACAAGACGTTCTGCAAGTCCGTTTGTACGTGGATGATACGGAGCCGACGTCACGTGGTGGATTCCTTGACTTTTACAGTAGTTCTTAAACTCACACGATGTGAACTGTGGTCCATTATCCGATACAATCAACTCTGGAAGGCCAAATGTGCAAAAAATTTCATCAAGAACGGAACATAAATTTCGTGATGTAGTGTGTTTCATAGGTTTAATTTCGATCCACTTTGAAAGGGCATCGCACAGAACCAACCAATGCGTTCCTTCAAAAGGTCCTGCAAAATCAATGTGAATTCTTTCCCAGACTTTTTCAGGAATTGACCAAGAAAACACAGGAAGCTCAGGATTGTTGGGTCTGTTTTCTTGACATCGACGACATCCCTTAACAAATGTGTCTATGTCTTCTTCAAGGGATGGCCACCAGACGTAAAAACGTGCAAGAGCTCTCATGGCGGATATTCCTGGGTGACCTCGATGAAGATAGTTTAGGGTGAGAGAGCACAAACATTTGGGTATTACAATTCTGCCTTGCCACATCAGAATCTTATTTTCAATGGACAGTTCGTTCCTTTTTCTAAAGTAAGGTTTGAGATCGTTATTGTATTCCAGTTCTCGCCAACCAGTTTTCAAACATTGCATAACCTGGACCAAAACTGGGTCTTTGAGTGTCTTCTCCTTAATAGAATGTTCTGTTAGATCAAGATCTGTCATACAATTTCTTTGAAGGCGTGAACTAATTCTGTGAACTGCTCGTTCGATGGTAGATGGTTTTTCATCTTTATTTGGTAGCCGTGAAAGACAGTCTGCTAGTATATTATTCTCTCCCTTTCTGTACATGATTTCATAATTGTAACTCCCAATCAATAAAGCCCATCGAACAAGACGATTATTTACCAATTTGGGTAAATTACGTTGGGTTCCTAAAAGATGTATTAAAGGTTTATGATCTGTTACTAAATAAAATTTTGTTCCACGCAGATATTGATCAAACTTTTTTATTCCGAATAAAATAGCCAAGGCTTCACGGTCAATGACGGAATACCTGCTTTCAGCGATTCTAAGTTTCCTGGAAGCGAAAGCAATTGGTTGTTCAATTTGTCCGTCTTTGTGGAAAAGTACAGCTCCCACTCCCTTTTCCGAGGCATCACAAGCTAGGTAAAGAGGTCGTTTTTCATTAAAAGTCACTAAAGCTTTTGAAGCTTCGATACATACTTTGGTTCGTTCGAAAACTTCATTTTCATATTCAGTCCATCGCCAAGGTTGTCTATTACCAGTCAAGGTGTGAAGATCCGAACACAGACTGTGTAAATTTGGTATGAAGCGTTCATAAAAATTTACTAATCCTAAGAAAGAACGCAGTTCTTTCGTATTTGTAGGAGGTATGGCTTTAGTTATAGCTTCAATTTTAGCCTTAGTTGGACGTATTCCCTTATGGTCGATTATATGACCAAGATATTCTATCTCATCTTGAAGAAAGCAACACTTTTTCAAGTTTACTTTAAGACCTGCCTGTTGTAGTCTGCTAAAAACAGAAGATAATGTCTGTAAATGTTTTGTTAAGTTTTCTCCCGCTATGGCAATGTCGTCAAAATATACGGAGACATTGGGAAGATCTCCAAGTAGCTTGTCTAGATAATGTTGAAATATAGATGGCGCTGTTGCAATCCCAAAAGGCATTCTATTGTATTGGAAGTATCCTTTATGAGTTGACAGTGTTAAATATTTTTTTGAATCTGGAGCTATTTCAAATTGAAGATACGCATCTTTCAGGTCTATTAGAAAATATTTTACCGTTCGCTAAGTTTTGTCGCAACTGGTCGAATATTGGAACCGGATGTAAGTGCTTGATTAAAACAGGATTGATAGTACTGCGATAATCACCACAAATTCGAATTGTGCCGTTTGGTTTTATAACATTGACTGTAGGTGTGGCCCATTCTACGGGCGTTATGTTAGGGTCGACTTGATGAATAATACCTTCAGAAACCAAACGTTCCAATTCAACTTCTATGTTCTTTTTCATGCTGAACTTAATTGGTCTTGCAGGCAAGTGTACTGGTTCAGCTCCCGCTTTGATATGTATATTAACCTGATAACTGTTAACTCTGCCCAATTTTCCGTCAAATAGTGTAGAATATCTGTCTAACACTTGTTTTAATGTTGTTGCTCCGTTATTCTTAATCGAGTACACTGGCTTTGGAAAGTTCATACCAAACATTTCGCTCCAATGCAACCCGAAGAGCATTGGATTAGCATTCTTCATTACAATAACTGGTAGTATTTTCTGCTTGTTTCCAACTTCCACGGTCACATCTGTCAGGCCTTTAAGTTTCAATTTGTAGTTACCATAAGCTTTTAATGTTGGTGCGGTGGTCAGCATCGGCGAACCTATATTTTTCCACATTGTTGTGTTAATAATAGAAAATGTTGAGCCCGGGTCCCAATCCATTGTACACTTGATGCCATCGATAACTGTATCTATTCGTTTGCAATCTTTGATGCGCTTGTCACTCAAACTGCAGACAACGTCGTCCTCGTCTTCGCTTTCGCTGGAATGTGATTCTGACTGTGACGATTGTGAGGACTTCCCCCTGTGTGTTACTCTATGTGACCTGTGTTTAACATTAGACTCGTTTGTAGTCTTCTTTGTTCCCGAGGTAATGTAAGCTTTACCAGTTTTAATACAACAGCTTTCGAAATGTCCCTCAATATTACAGTGACCACAAATATGGCTTTTTGCTGTGCAGCTATCGATAGGATGTCTCTCGTGTTTACCGCAACGTAGGCACTGGGTAGTACTTATCTTGCGAGGAGAGTCGTTTTGTCGTTCTGTCTGTTGCCGATTGGCTGTTTTTCGTTTTGAAAAGGAAGGTCTCTTAATTCTTTTAATATTTCTTTCAGGCGTATCCTGTTCAGCTCTTTCTCGCGACTGGGCTATGGCAAAAATTTGTGCAAATGTTACCTCTTTTGTTTCACCGTTACAGGTTTCTAGTAGTTCTGGCCATTTTTGTTTTAGATCTGTCTCCAGTTCCACATGATTCAAGCCGGTTGCGAAACGGTCTCGTAATTGGCGTTCTAATAAATTATTGTCATAACCACAGTCTTTACTTAGCTGTTTCAGTCTATTAGCGTAATGCTCCATGCTTTCCTCACTCATTCTGATGCAGTTCCAGAATTCTGTTAAAGCTCTGTATCTTGTAGTTTTGATTCTGTATAAATCCAATAATTTATCTTTGATGTCCGTATATGTACTGTTATTGTAATTCGGCGTCAATGCTATCTTGACTTCATGAAAAATGTCGGGCGTTAAGCAATTGAGTAAGAGGTCTTTTCGTATTTCATTCGAGATGGCAAACATTTGACATTTTGCTTCAAAGCATTCTATGTATTCTTCCACCCTACTGTCTGGATGAAATTTTTCTAAATCAAAACTTTTAAAAATGGCTAACCTTTGTGTGGTACTACTATCATGTGATGTTGTGGTACTAGACGTAGATGTTGGTGTTCCATTCCGTACGGGTTCCGTACGTTGTGATTGTATCGTCGTCACAAGGACTTGAAACAACTGTGTTAATTGTTCCTGTTGTGCCTGTTGAGCACGTAGAAATTCTTGAAATTGTTCTTCATTCATTTTTTTCACGTTTCCTTCGTCGCCAATTAATATAACGTAAAATCATAAAATAAAGGCATAGCTGAAGTTAATAATATATTTTTATTGACACACGTCAAACCATAGGCTAGTCATACAATAGATTTTTTAATATGAAAGAGTTTGTAACAGAAATACAATTATATTAAATAAAGCCTATAAATAATAGTATCTGTATAACGTATACACTCATAGTCCTACACTAAATGTATTGCTTTTACCTACTTTTTTAGCCAACAATTCTTTTCATTTTCAGACAAAATTTCAACAGCGTATATCCAGAGAAAGGTAATATTTCTAATTCACCTTACAAGATTTAAATGTAACATACATCTATACCTACTATTTAATACAATATCTAATAAAAAATGTGACTATTATACGAACTGCAGTAATTGAATGAATGAATGATTCATTCGAATGTTGAATCGCTTTTTTGACTTTGTCACATCCCTAAAGCCGATTCGCCTCTGTACCACTGTATTCATGTTTACATTTCTCTGTCGTTTACGTATCGCAACGGTTTTTACTTTAAATGGAGATTGTACTTTAATACACATTTAATAGTTAGTAAAAATACTTACCTATGATAGAAAACGCGATCTTGTTGCGAATTTAAGCTATCAGATCGCCTTTTGCACGATAATACTGCACAACTCACCATTTTTCGAGAGAAACGTCACGCGACACGGAGCGATGCAAAATGACGCTGAAGCGACTTTAAGTAGTTTTATATAACGTGTATGACCAGTTGACCAATGTACTTTGCCGGAGGGGGTCGCCCGCGTATGGCATCTCCAGTCGATTAATACTCAAAGTGGTGGACTGCATTGATGTTGAAGTTAAGTCCCCTAACGTTACAATGCTCAACGCAGAGCTAAGAGAGAGGTGTTTCTATACTTTTTTGCATTTGCTCCCGCCAGAAATACAGAGTGGCGCAGTGCCTGCCCCAGACAGAGTATATCGGGCGGCCTGAGCAATGGTGCTCAGGGAGGGATTTTCCGTCACCGATGGTGACGGTACCCTCCTGGGTTATTACACTTTCTAGTACCGCTGTTATATCTAGGGTTGATTTTGGATTGGGCCCCGAGTTTGGATTGGGCCCTGAGGCTCAACACTCACCGTATGAAACGCAACAGCAAGCTATTATTTCACGCCAGTCTTCTGTGAAAAAGAGATACTGCCCTTGACAAGCCGGCCCAATTACGAGCTGCAATCATTCAATGTCGAAAACTTGACAGCGATCATGTTCTGGACACGACACGACTACAACTTGGCTCTACCACTTCAGACTACAGCTTGCCTCTACCACTTCCGAAAATCCTAGTATAGCCAACAAAGCGTATTAGAAAAAACCCGAACTTTCGATTCGACCACAGAAAAGTACTAATAGTTTTGCTTCGGCAGGCCTGGGGGCCTACTCCGAAATGAAAATCCGAAGTTGACGAAATTTCGGATATTCATTTCGGTATTTTTCATGGTAGAATTAAGTCCCGTGTCTGGTAGGTTCTGGTACTTAACCACTCGCGTGTCCAGGTTCGCAACCCAAGGAGGCCTCGCGTGTCCGCCGAACGGCATAACCGTTCGGCGGTCCCAAAATACGGACGATACAAACAAAAATCGTTATAACTGGCGTAATACTACAGCTATATTGAAATAAAAAATACCTATGGATAGCTTATAATATACAGAATGAGACTACATTGTCACAAATTGCTATAATTGAAGCTAAAGTAAAAAATAAACAAAGTAAAAGTCAAGTATATCAACATTTTGCTCGAAAATTTTTTTTCGAACAAGTTTTTATCAATAAACTTTTCATTTCGAAGCAATCAGACTTATATTGAAATAAACTACACTATTTCAGCTTTAAAATGACATATTAATATCTTTCGTAGGTTTACACAGTGTGGAGAAATAAAATAAATAGTATCAGTACTACTCACCAGTCACGGATTCGTCCCCATACAAAAATCACGATCGTAACCCTGCGGGCGCGCTGACATAAAATGTCATTATTTACACATACCACTATATTTCTGTTAAAAACTATTTTTTATATGTTTACAATACACTATTATTCACTTATCTTGCTTTTAAAACACTAAAATAGCATATTAATTATTGTAAACAAACAAACACAACACCGCCATATTTCCGTGATCCGCGCGCGCCCACTTTTCGTGTTCATAAATAAACATGAGTGTTTCGAAACTCATTTAACTAAACACACACACGAAGTACACATCACAACGATTCTTTTGATATATAATAACCGTAGAAAGAAACACTTTAATCACAATAAATAGCTAAAATACCCGTGCCGCCCGCTAACCGTAATGCCGGCGCGCAAAAAACTTGACATTAATAGACAAAACTTTTGGTTTCTTAAAAATTTTGTATTGCCAGTGTCACTTTTTAAATTTTTGACGCGTATTAGACTATATCCATCTTATTCTTAATAAAAGTTTCAAGGTTCTGGATAATGAGAAGTTGGAAAAATAAATTTTTGAAATAGGGTCGGCGCGCTGGGATAGGGGACTATACCCAGATCATGCGGGTCTACTTTTTTCTCGGGATAGACTGGAATCCCAGTACACGCGAGTGGTTGTGATCATTATATTGAAAGTTTTATTGTGATTGATTTTATTCATAATAGTACATTTTCTAATTTGAGAACGGTAACATTGTACGTTTGTTTTGCATCAAGGTTCTGCTTTGCACGCATGTATTTGCAGAAGAATTAAAAGTACGAACAATTTTTATCCCCGCGCGGATACAAATTTTATGTTTTGGTGTTAGTAAAGTTACTGATTATCATGGTAAGCAATAACTGTATTTACAACCGCTTAAATCTGCATGATAGCCGCCATCGCAGAGCATAAGCCAGTCTCAGCTGCTTTTGAATAAATAATGAAAGGGTTATGATACCCGGTGCTAATAAAAAAATTGTTAAATGGAATAGTGGATTTTATTTGGGGTGTAAGTAACTCACCATCATCTTTAGAACCAACGCCTAAACTAGCCGTTGTTTTATCCCGGGACTGCAGTTCATTGACTTTTTGCTGGTCGCTGCTGTTAATCCTTCTACACATGAGACATTGGTGGGAATGTGTCGTGGCCCTGTCCCAATACCCCATTGATTAATTACATATGTCTATCCAGAATTCATCTTTGCAACAAAAACAGGCCTGTCGTATAAACTTATCTTTAGACACCTTTAGGAGATCCCTTGCTCTATCAGTAGCACATTTAAGTGACAAATTGATTATTCCTTCACAATCAAAAATGTTTGCCATACAATGTCCCATCAAGATGGGTATTACCCTTATAGCAGCTACAAGGAATGTGCAGTGCGTTTGTCTATAATACAGTGTGTTGATAAATCAATCATAGTGAATCTTTTAATCCACTGTTACTGTGATTTTCAAACTACATTGACTCCGTGGTTGTGGGTTTGATTCCCGCACAAGACAAGCATTTGTGTGCATGAACATGTCTGTTTGTCTTGGTCTGGGTGTTTTCTATGTATTATAAGTATGTATTTACAAAAAAAAAATGTTTATCAGTTGTCTAGTACCCATAACATAAGCTTTCCGCTTAATGTGGGACTAGATGGCGCTGTGTAAATTGTCCAGAAATATGTATTATTACTATTTATTTATTTATTATTAAACTGTGGGTCGTGGGTCGCGACCTCCAGGGGGTTCTCCAAGTTACATTTGGGAGGTCACAGGGAAAAAATGCAAATGTTTGAAGGTCATGCGCTACAATATAAAAAAAAAACGTAAACCAGCCTATTATTGTTCAATAATTCATCAACTCAAATCTTTAAGCAAATGTTTTTCTAATTCAAGCCTATTTCTCTTCTTAATTTTTATGTTCACGTTAAAGATCTAATTAGTTCACCTAAGAACATGATCCAGGATCATTATCAAACAGCACTAACAATTTTAAAACTTTCATAGCCATCTGAATTGTTGAATTTTTTTATGGAGGGAGAGGGTGGGAGGAGTGGGCCCCCAGAATTTTTTTTACTTGTAAAGGGATCCATATTCAAAAAGATTGAAAAACACTGCACAATAGGCTATTTGACTAACATTTTTTTCTGTTTGATATGTAGGGACGTCTCCATAATATAACCATAGGTGAAAGAATTACTTCGATAGCACAAAAATCACTCGAGATATGGTAATTTGAAAATCACAATTTTTAGACTGCCCCAAAACGCTCCATACAAAAGACTACCGAATTATGACGTCACAGGTTTGTATTTTGTATGCATCAAATCAGAAATTTGTACGACAGCTATGTTAAATATTACGTTTATGTGATTAGTATCATAATAAAAGTTATATCATTTTTTATTGTTTCTCCAATGGAAATATTATTTTTTAATAATTTCATACTTTTAAAATGGACTTTCCCGCCAAACTTTGATCGACGCTAAAAAAAGTTTGACTGAAGATATTAGAATGAAAGTTTGCAGATCTTTATAGTTTTGTGTATTTTACGATATTGTTAAATAATTTATACAATTTTTAAACATTGGAAAATAGCCTATTACACTTAAAATATGCTTCCTTTTATTGAAATGATTATGGTGTCATATTCATATAATATTATGGATTTTACTATATTTTGTGAAGCGGGTTACTGTAATTTGCACTTGGACGCATAATTGCATAATAATCTGTATTACATGCAAGTACAGAACATAATTCTTTGGTGCCATCACATTGCATTGGAAAGCAATAAACTACCATTAATAAATACCATTTAGATTTGTTTGATTTGTCTCCGTCCCGAATAACAATTAAAGCATTGGAAAATTAACAAAAAAATAACATAGCACGACATTCATTGACTGTTAGGGGGCACGAAGTTCGCTGGGGCAGCTAGTATGATAGAAAAATTGATTATTATTTACTCATCTTAATAGAATCACTCAATTGAAAATTGGCAACATGCTGATGGTATTTTTGATACATGCATCTTGAGTTTGAGTCGACTTTTTTTTTTCTACTTAATATCTGCAATCAGCAATGAAGCTAAAATCAGATTACTTGTCTTTAAAGTCTTTTGAGTTGTTCACATCTTGTGATGTGTCACTTCATATTTACACTGCCATTTGGCTGTATGGTGTTAGACCAGTGGTTCCCAACCTTTTTTTGTTTGCGGACCACTAGGAGGTTTTTGTTGCGTGTAGGGTCCCCAACTATCATATAAATCCATTATTCTATAACTCGAGATTTGAGTATTTTGTATAATAGTGCTCAATCTCATTCATTATAAGTTTGTAACATGGACCATAATTTAGCTCTCATGGACCATTGGTTGGGAACCTCTGTGTTAGACGGAATATGCAGTCATTGTTCTCCCACAGTATCGCAGGCACTTGGTTTTTGTGTCACTGGAGTCTTTTCTTCGTTATGTAGGCAATGCAAGCCCTCACTACATCCTCCTTAATTGTTGCAATATGAATATGCATATGGGCTCCATACATTTTTAGATTAATAGTTTATTCTCCAAAATAAGCTGAGACTATCTACCTATCAGCCAATACATTGTAATGTGTTTTGTTGCACGCTACTGTATGGAATCATTTTGTAAACCATATTTACCCAAAATTAAATTTACCTTAATTGGTATATAATTTTGCTTTTCTTAGCCAGTGGCGTAACTATACCATCAGGAGCCCGTGGCAAATTCATCAGATGCAGAGGATGGGCAGATGGGACCTCTCTAATAAATGATCTAAGTAAACAACATTAAATTTTGAATTTTGCTCATTTTTGGTTAATAATCTATAATTTTATTTTCAAGAAATACGATAATGTACTTATTAAAATTTTGTGTTGTATATTTATAGCCTAACTTAAAAAAAAACTTTTTTGTACTAAGATCTTGAGCCTGGGGCCCCTTGGTCCGGGGCCTGTGGCATTTTGCCCCCTCTGCCACCCTGTAGTTACGCCACTGTTCTTAGCATTATCATAGTTGTCATTAGATGACAGTCTTAAACTGTTTTTTTTTTTTTTTTTTTTTAGTCATTTATTCCTTGAACAATATACATTGTGTCGTGTGTGTTGAACGACTATCATCTAATGGTAACAGCTGGGACCGACGGCTTAACGTGCCTTCCGAACCTCAGAGTAGCTTGAGACAAATAAACTCATCCAAGGACAGGCTTTCGTCGACATTGCTTAACTTGCGTGTTCGATTAGAAGGACACGCGCAACGACGCCATCGGGCTCCTCATATATTCACATAGATTGATGTGTTTCCAGGAGCCTCCAACGACGGGGACTAGTTCGCCGGGCTTGATAGGCAGTGCGCCACTCTTACCGCCTGCTATGCTTGGTGGTATGGCACCAGCCATGCCCCCAGCTGTGGCAATGCCTCCGGTGCCTGGGTTGCCACCAAATATGGCTACATTACCACCACCCATGGGCTTCCCTCCAATGATACCACCTTTCTCTTTGCCACCACCTGGATTTCCTTCTTTTAAACCGGTTTGTATGATAACTTTTTTTAAATTATTGTATTGTAATACTAGTTTTTGCCCATGACTTTATAAGCGTACGTGTAACATGAGATTGGTTAACCCAGCTTTTTCCTTGCCTACATCGTAAAAAGATTTTTTCTTCCAAGGACTTTATGGTACCTAGTGTATTATTATGTTGAAGAGTGATGGAATGTACCATTTTTTCATATGTATAGATGTGTTCCTGGCGTGTCGTAAGCTATTTAGATACCTAATCCTTCATTGATAAACCAGGTTTGAAATTATCAATATTATTATAAATTTTGATTATCCTATAGTTATCAAGACTTTGGGTCAACTAATATAAGACTTCATTATTTTGTACTAATGAATTTAATTAGTACAAAATAATTATTCCAACAATAGTCACAAATAACTTTCTTACAAGCTGCTACTGTTATTTGGTTCATGAAATACTAGATATATAGAATATGCTTTATTTGCACTATACAAACTGCAGAAACATTTTAGTCAGCATACATAAAATATCCACTTACAAAATATGTATGTGCAATAAGGCGGCCTTATTGCTAAAAGCAATCTTTTCAAGGCAACCTTAAGGTAACGGATATACATTCTTCAAGGCTTCTATAGAGAGATTCTTGACTGATTAACGCAATAGTTTGCTTGTATAAGATGACCTCCTTCTATCTTCTATGTAATATAGTTACTATGCTTTAGAAGGCTAGTATTAGTTGTGAAGAAAAGTCTGAAGAGTATTGTATCACTTTTTTTTTTCTAACAACCCTCTCATTTACGCGGTAAAAATCAAGTACCATGATTGGTTGTTGTTCACCAATCACAAATGACGATACATTAGCCTGTGATTCGTTAGCTAATCACAAACCAGTGCAGTCAATGGCTTAAAAGAATGAGTTGCCAGTGCAAATAATTTAAATTAATAATAAGAAAATGATATCAAAGTAACAAACCCTAACATTTGTGAAGATTTTCCAAGCCAGGGGTAGGGGATTTGGGGGATCTTCTGGGATAACATGCCCTGTTTGACAGATAGAGACATGACTGATTGACAACAGAGAATGTATTTATAAAATGTATACAAAGAGCGAAGTGTGCCTAATAAGATGCAAAATAAACTGTATTTGCAGGATTTAACTGCTCCAGCCCCTGATATAGCACCAATGGCCAACCAAAGCAGCCCTTGGTCCGAACATAAAGCTCCTGACGGCCGTACTTATTATTACAATTCGGTCACAAAACAGAGTCTCTGGGAGAAACCCGACGATTTGAAAACTCCTGCTGAGGTAAATATGGATACTCAGTTTATTCTGTGACTCAGTTAAGTACAGCCGCCATTTTATTATCGATAAGGTTACACACAAGCCTGTTAAGTTGAAGAATAAAATATTGTGAGCAAAAAGAAATAAATTTTATTTGTCATCACACATATATACTTATCTACAAAAAATCTATGTTATTTGTATATGTTAAAATGGTTCCAACTAGCATAGGTGAAAGGCGGGCTGGATTGAACAAGTACCATACGAAATGAAATGAAATTGTTTATTGTGCCATTGAGCCCTTGCGGGCACTTAGACATACACATTTTTATTAATAATATTTTTTTTTATCTGCTTGAAGTGCTTGAAACGTTTGAAGAAACTTGCCAATTTGGATCTTTTTTTAATAACCAGATAATACAACAATTACAATTTAGTTTGGATATATATTATTCTCCTGACTGCATAAGCAGCAGAACTAAACTTGCAATATTCTAATCGACTTGCCTTACGTTCGGAAGCTTTTCTGTATTACTGTATTTAAGAGCTTCTCTACAAAGTAGGACAAAAAAATTGTACGTTTCGAACAAAAACGAACCCAAAATGGATGCCTGGGGAACAACCATGTTTACATCGGAGCCACTCGATTTTGCGCTGTTTATATCAACTATTTGAGTTATATCAACTATTACTTATACTGTGGTTATATCAACTATTTAAGTGAGTATGTCTGAGCTAAATTTTAAGGTTAACATTGTACCGTACACGCCGTACAGTCCAGTCAGGTAGGTCCAAGTTTAACAAAGTGTCCTGGGATGGGTAGCGGCTGAGATGGTCTCTTTCAAAAAATCTCAGTGTCCATAACAAGACGGGTTACATGTACAGTATGTGATGCAGTGAGCTATGCTCGGTGTATCAAACGTGATAAGCTTAGGTTTTTCGTACTTTAATTTGTTTATATTTTAGAAACTCATATTACCTTTATTTTTCAGAAACTTTTGTCTTCATGTGTATGGAAAGAGTATACGACGGACGCGGGGCGTGTGTATTATCATAACATAGAAACTAAAGAGTCAAGTTGGGTGATACCTAAGGAGTTACAGGAAATTAAAGAAAGTATTGCAGCGGAGGAGGCCGCACAGTGAGTAGCAACTAGTGATTGGGAAGGCTGCAGCCTTCTTTTTAGTCTGGGTTTTATTAAAAGCTCGAGCCTTTTTTGAAGACTGATTAGAGTTGTAGTTGCTAAGTATAAATTTCGTCGCGCTCTTTCCGAATTTCTAGTTTGCCACCTTGTATCTGTGTCGCTCGCGTCGCATATTAAAAGAAGAAGTTGAACTAGAGTAACCTTCCTTCAATTCGTGTTTCCATTTTTCTTTTTAAATTTCATGTTAATATATTTCGTAGTTGGGTGTATACAATATTTACAATAAATTACAGCAATTAAAATAAGACTACCTAAGTGTCGGTGCCCCTGTATGCCCCTGTAGTGACTCCCCAGGGTTTTGCCTAACATTTTAAAGAATGGGTCGTAATATCCCGTGTCTACATCAGATTAATTTAGGTTTGTAAGTGATAATCTGACAATATCTACGGTCTTTAGGTTTTATTATTCTTTTAAGACGATTTGTAAAAAACAATCCAAAAGAAAGTATCTGTCTGTATTTCAGAGCGGTACTAAACGGCGACGTGCCGCCGGGTGAGATGCCGCTGCCTGGCTCGCCGGCTGTCGCGCCCTCGGGAGGTAGTTCTGCTCTCGATGAAGCCAT
Source organism: Hypsopygia costalis (assembly GCA_937001555.2). Taxonomy (NCBI): domain Eukaryota; kingdom Metazoa; phylum Arthropoda; class Insecta; order Lepidoptera; family Pyralidae; genus Hypsopygia; species Hypsopygia costalis. Next base: position 18,755,981 of record OW443338.2, on the reverse strand, counting down.
GGCCAAAACTCTCGCAGCCATTGACCCCAGTCTTGCCAATTCCATTCCCATTCCTGAAGAGAGTAAGTAAATCTTACTTTCTACTAAAATAATTAAGTTGAAAGTTAGGAGGTATAGATGTTTGTTACTCTCTCATGGTTGAACGGATTTCAATGAAATTTTGCATACTTATAGAATGTGTTTTGGATTGACACATAGGTTACTTTTTACTTAATTAACTCGTGCACAAAAGATCCAATAGGGTCGACGTGCCACCGGTGCTGCGGCGCTGGACCCATTTCAAGATACTTAATTAACTTACAGTATAATATATATATTCCACGAATAATAAATGGTAAGGTGCTTCCTTGCCCGTAATAGTATATAGCTAGATCTAGCTAGATATATATAGCTAGATCTAGGTCGTAGTAGACCTAGATCTAGCTATGAACTGATGCACGCGTGTTCTTTATATTTTAGCCGCCTTCCACCGTGACCGATATAATGCGGGGTCATTTTTAGGGTTCCGTACCCAAAAAGGGTAAAACGAACCCTATTACTAAGGTTCTGCTGTCTGTCCGTCTGTCACCAGGCTGTATTTCATGAACCGTAGTAATTACACAGTTGAATTTTCACACATCATGATGTATTTCTGTTGCCGCTATAACAACAAATACTAAAAAACAGAATAAAAATAATATTTAAGGGGGCTCCCATACAACAAACGTTATTTTTTTGCTCGATATTGATAATGGCAACAGGTAGACTCTTGAAATATTCACAGAATATTTAGTTATATATTCAATTTAAAAATAAATAATTAAATTGAAATAAAACAAATTTTTAAGGGGGCTCCCGTACAACAAACGTGATTTTTATACCGTTTTTATAGATCATGGTACGGAACCGTTCGTGCGTGACTCCGACTAGCACTTGGCCGGTTTTTTCTTCCCATTTATTTTCGTACTATCATTGAGCATTTTAAAATGAGTAATATTATTCCCATCGCAGTAAAGCCTGAGGAAATAACAGCACCCCCTCAAAACACTGGTTCTGATGATTCTGAGAAGGCCCCCGATTTGATGCAGTACAAGGACAAAAAAGAAGCCATAGAAGCGTTTAAAGAGCTATTGAGAGACAAGGTATGTACATTCCCAATTCTGTAACTTATTTTTAAGTAATCAATATAATATAAAAAAAGTTGAAAACCACTTTATTAAAATATGTAGATACACAATTTTGTCCTAAACTACTTAAGCCGTAACGGCCTTTTCAATGATACGGGACCCTCGGCTTACAAAACCCCCAGCGTGTTCGGTTCGAGTAGATAGAAGAACCCCCCTAGCCCTGATGTGTTTGGGTAAAAGTTCCTCTCACCAAATTTTGATACAGGGGGCCGGGTCTAACGTAAGCTACGCCACTGTACCTATCCAATTTGCCAGGGCCCCTACTGCCGAAGCTGAAGCCGATTACCATCGTATATTTTGATTCGAAAATCCGATGAGAATCGGCTTCAGGTAGCCAGTTTAACCAACACGGTAATGGGCTTTTTGGCAATGAATTTATTTCATAGTTGTGGAAATCTACCTGGCCAACACAATCAGATGTTATTGCACATAAGTTTATTCTACAGAATAGTTTACGAGCTGAATGTCTATGATATATACTGCTTTAATTTGTTGTTGTTTCTTTTCATTTTCTTTCTAGAATGTTACGTCAAATGCTACGTGGGAGCAATGCGTTAAGATAATATCGAAGGATCCTCGTTATGCTACTTTCAAGAAACTCAACGAAAAGAAACAGGCTTTTAATGCATACAAAACACAAAAGTTAAAGGATGAAAGGGAAGAACAAAGGTCTGTATCATTTTTTTCTTTTTGGTCACATTCAGGCAATGAACTAAAATTTGAGACAGTATTTTGATGGCATATATTTTTTTAAAGGGAAACTTGTCCTATTTTCACGGGGAGGTCATATTTTGTATATTATCCAAGTCTAAATAGAATGTAACTCAATTAATGTTATCTAATGAATGTAATGAAATTTCGACGATGTCATTGATGATGATGAAGCCTTTTCCTGTTTATCACGTACTTTATAATTGATACATTAGACATGATTCATTAAATATGAATATTGTTTACAGGTTGAAAACAAAAAAGAATCGTGAAAGCTTAGAAGAATTTTTATTGACTTGCGAACGTGTAACATCACTTACAAAATACTATAAATGCGAGGAAATGTTCGGCAATCTAGAGGTTAGTTATTTAACTCGTTATCATTTTATTTATGTTGTCGCAAAAGTGGCAGCGATACTAACGAATTACTGTTGCAATTTTTGACATTAATAGTTGCGATACTAGAATGAAAAAAAAACCGGCCAAGTGCAAGTCGGACTCGCCCACGTAGGGTTCCGTACCATTATCTATAAAAACGACAAAAAAATAATCACGTTTGTTCTATGGGAGTCAAAGAGATTAAATATTTGTTTTATTTTTATTTAATTATTTGTTTTTAAAGTGAATATATAACTAAATATTTGTGAGTATTTCAAGCGATTACCTATTGCCGTTATCAATTGCGAGCAAAAACGAGCAAAAAAAAATCACGTTTGTTGTATTAGAGCCCCCTTGAATATTTATTTTATTCTGTTTTTTAGTATTTGTTGTTATAGCGGCAACACAAATACATCATCTATGAAAATTTCAACTGTCTAACTATCACGGTTCATGAGATGCAGCCTGGTGATAGACGGACGGGCGGATGGACAGCTATAGATGCAAATCGAAGTTGTTAACGAGAACTCACATTGAAACATTGTTCTCATACAGATGACCAATTTTAGTAATTATTTTACGATCGCATAACAAAAGTTGACCGAATCGAGATTGAATTATGAATTGATAATTTTTTTTATTATATACTATTTCATTAATTAATTATTGTTAATTCTAATTGTTAGCAGAATAACATTCTTAGTTTGTGTAATTTTCGATTATATTTCGATATACTCCCACTTAAATTACTCTTTGAAATGTCATATTGTGGTACGAGAATACCAAATTTGACATTTGTGAGATCGATACTGGATCGGAATTTTGACTACTTTTAGTTACGAGAATAGGCTATTTGAACAACATTTTTTTCGGTTTGATATGTAGGGACGTCTCAATAATATAACCTTAGGTGAAAGAATTACTTCGATAGCACTATTCAAATGGCTACTGAGTTATGACGTCACTGGTTTGTATTTTGTATGCATCAAATCAGAAATTTGTACGACAGCTATGTTAAAAATTACGTTTATGTAATTAGTATCGTAATAAAAGTTATAGTATTTTTTATTGTTTCTCCAATGGAAATATTTTTTTTTAATTATTTCATACTTTTAAAATGGACTTTCCCGCCAACTTCGCGCGGCCCTAAAATAAGTTGGACGGAAGAAATTAGAATGAAAGTTTGCAGATCTTTATAGTTTTGTGTATTTTACGATATTGTTAAATAATTTATAAAATTTTTGAACATTGTCCAATAGCCTATTGCCCCTGTGATCATAAGTTATCTACTCCGATGCCTGTGCCTCGATGTGTACTTTAATTTTCGAGTGAGCAGGAATTGTTTTTATTTTTCAAATTTTACGTGACACTACTTTATTCTAGATAAATTATTCATTGTTAAAAACTCTCGTACACCAATGTTTACTGGCAATGTTATCCTTCTAGGAACTTTATTATTTACAAATATTATTATAATAACGTTTTTTTCGTAATCATGTACAGATTTGGCGTTGTGTTCCCGATTCAGACCGCAGAGACATCTACGAGGACTGCATGTTTACTATCATCAAACGTGAAAAGGAAGAGGCTAAGGCTTTGAAGAAACGGAATATGAAAATGTTGGCTCAGGTGAGTAATTGCAATACGGAACGGTGTAAAGATTAGACTGTCGAAGAACCGACCGTGAGGGATACCAGAGGATGCTGCGCTGTCCTCTAAGCTTTCTTAAAATCCTTCATTGCCTGTAGTGTTTTCGTGTTATTCGTATCTTTTTTCTCTTTGTTACTAAAGCTCGTGCCTTTGAAAGATTTCGAACGTGATTTTGTAGGTTAAATCCTTGACGGGTTATTTGGCTTGTATTAATACGCTACAAAATTACCAGTGAAAGCCGGGAATTGGTCACCAACGGCGAGATGAACGACAGCATACGGCAGGGGCGGACTAAGGCCTAGGAAACCTAGGCACGTGCCTAGGGCCGATATTTTTAAGTGAAAACTTCTTTTGTGGGCACGGAAATACAATGTTGCCTAGGCTAAAGCGGGCAGCCTTAGTCCGCCACTGGCATACGGCGTAATTTCCCTTTCGTTTCTTTGGACTGCACTTGGCTTACCACAAACAGTTTGTCCAGATTATCGGCACAAAACAGAGAGAGTACAGAAGGGCTTCTCTTCTTACTAAACGGGCTCCAACAACGCACACATAGACATCGCTTGCGGACACGGAACGCGTTGATATAGTCCCGAGTGTAGCCCGCTGTATACGTTTACGCAAGCTTCCTTTGAGCATGTAAGCATGTACAGAAGTAGAACAAAAAAAATACTCTAACTGCTCAGTGAATCCATTGGGGATTAGATAATCAATTTACATTTTTATGAAACATAATATATAAAAATATAAATGTAAATTTCCGGTGGCAACCGCAGCAGTTGGAGCAGAGACGACCAAAGCAATCATGTTAGTTGCATGCATCTACTAATGATCAAATTGTCTGTTAATTTAATAGCCACTGTTACTTTGTACAGGTGTTGGAGAATATGACTGAAATTACTTACAGTAGTACGTGGAGTGAAGCTCAAGTGCTATTGCTAGAAAATTCTTCATTCAAGAATGACGTCAGCCTGCTGGGGATGGACAAAGAGGATGCGTTGATAGGTAAGATATATTTAACGTAAGAGTAAGGTCGTATCCAGACGACACGCGGACGCTACGGGCTTGAGCACCCACGTGAGGGTCTTTTGGCAGCACTGTAGCGTAGGGTTCATTCACAATCATTTGTCAATTCATAGCATTTTGTCAAATGTCTTGTTGACGTCTTGTGTTGTCTTGTCGTCTTAAAGTTTCACTGTCAAAAAATTCAGTACAGTGCCACAAACTTATCTGACCCGGTGGCCAAATTTAGAACTAAAGCCGCCATCTTCAAAAGTAAAATTGGAAGTTACAATTAATTTATTTACCGCGTATGCACATTCCATTGAGGTGTATGTTTTTAAATACATATTTTTTTCTATACATACAATAAAAAAAATCGTCAACGAGTGGTTTCTGTGCAATATTATAACTCTCTAATATTATATAATAGCTATGATCGCGACTTAACGTGGTGCATTTTTAAAACTAATCAACAAAAAATAGAAGGCAATTGATATTTAATTGAAACACCACACAACACAATTAATAAGTATATCAATGCTATTATTTTAACAGTGTATATATTTCATTGATTTTTATGTTTCCTCTAAAACGGACGGCATTTCGTTTAATGGCAACACTTATGTCGATCTTACCGCCCCGGCTACCGGGCCAGATAAGTTTGTGGCACTATACATTGTGACAATCTGGATCCGACGCCTACCTAGCGACATCTAATGTCAGAAAAAATATCAAACATCCTCATTCTCTTTGATAATTGTTGTATATAATGTGCGTCTCCTGACATATCAATAAATCTCAAATAGCATTTAGCCGAGTCCAACCGCACACGCTACGCGTCCGCCACTCACCCGTCTTGCGCCAACTCGCGGGTTCGATCCCCGCGCTAGACAAACGTTTGTATGCATGATGTCTGTTTGCCTTTGTCTATAGTGTTATATAATTTTAGTTTTTACTACTCAATGGTGTCATTAATTAGCACCGATCTTCCTCTTAATGATAAAATGTATGTGCCGTTATTTTTTTGAACTCTTTGTTAGGGTCGTTACTGTTGATTGTTGGCACATGACAAACACCATCTGTTTACCTGGATAATGCCGTAAAGACCGAAACTGGTCGGTAATAATAAAGTTAATTATGTGGAACAGTACATGTGGTTTATTATTAACATGATATCTCTATTAGGGGTATTTATATTGATTCGCCGTTTTATTATTTCAGTTTTTGAACAGCATATTAGAAATTTGGAAGCTGAGTATTTGCAGGAACGAGAACAGGTTAAGAAGAGAAATAAGCGCCAACAGAGGAAAAATAGGGATAACTTTCTGGTAAGATTAAAATAAATAACTCTCTACTTTAATTTGGGGTGTAAGTGGTTCATCAACATTTTTTAACCAAAGCCAACTTCACATGTACGCGGTTCACCCTGCTGACTGACAAACGAAGCTCTGGCGAAAAGAGATGTAGGGAGCGTAATTGTAAGCTACCCGACTGGGGAATGTACCTCCACCTCACAGAATACCGCAATCAAATAACAATTCCCTTGAGGGTTGTTGTGTTCCTGCGAGTGAGTGAGGTCACCAGAAAGAAAGGAGATGCTGCGTTGGCGGCGGGGGTGGCGGCGCGCGTGCGATATTTCATGTTGCGAGCGTTAATATGGCTACGGTAACCGCTTCACATAAGCAGTATGCTTGTCTGCCACCTGTGGTAATTTAAAAAAAAATGTAAATTATATGTTTTATAACAAGTTTTATGGTTATTAAAATTACATTGCAGATGTTCGGTAAGAAATTATACAAAAAAGGAATAGTTTACTTCGACTTTCTTGCTTCTTATCTAGAGAATAATCGCTTATATGATTGTATGTAAAAATTTTGGGGCTCGGCTCACCGTAGAGCGAAAGTCAACCTCGCCTGCACGTGTTGCACCCTGCCAACTAACGAAAGAGGCTCTAGCAAAAGAGAGGTAGGGTATAGCGTATTGTAAGCTGCTAGACTGGGGAAGTATCTCCACCTCACAGAATACCGCAGCCAAATAACAATTCCCTTGAGGGTTGTTGTGTTCTTACGAGTGAGTGAAGTCACCAGAAAGGAAGGAGTAGCTGCGTTGGCAGCGGTGGTGACGGCGTGCGAGCGATATTTAATGTTGCAAGCGTTAATATGGCTACGGTAACCACTTCACATCAGGCGGGCCGTATGCTTGTCTGCCATACGTAGTATAAAATGAAACAAAAATGATGCATTCGTCATGCATATCTATATCGTAATCGTTGTACCCTACTTTAAACTTATAGTACATTTCAGGGATTATAACAAGAAAGATTAATAGAGACTCCATTTGTCTGAGGCCCTAATGTGTTCATTGTTGCAGGCGCTACTCGACGGTCTCCATGAGGAGGGCAAGCTCACGTCAATGTCGCTGTGGGTTGAATTGTATCCTGTTATTTCAGCAGATATGCGCTTTTCCGCAATGCTTGGTATGTTCATGTCATGTGATTAATAAATTATCACTATACAGGATGTAAGGAAAAGGACTGCGTTCTTTTAAATTACAAGTGACATTCATTACATATACTCGCCATCGACAGGGAATTCATTCTCGCATATTGGCAGCCTAAGTGATCGCGTACTGTCCGCGATAAACCTATGGGTTGACTGTCGCGGTTTTCTCAGGAGACTACAGCATGGGGTTCTTCAAAAAAGGCGTGAAGTGGTTTTTACAGGGTCGGCAACGCACCTGTTATAGATGGATTATGCTCTAAACCCTTTCAATTGAGGGGAGGCCCGTATCCCAGCAGTGGAATGAATAAGCGTTGACGACAATGGGCATCATTCGTCACTTGAATTTTTTTTACAAGTATTCGTGATATAGTACGGTATTACCCAAGTAACATTTTAGCGACAAGCGCAGCTTATCTGGTAACCTAAAGGGATAAAAAAGCTCTACAATAGTTGCGTTTCGATCATATGACGATATAAAAGAGTTTATTAAACAATGTTGTTACTTAACGCAATAGGACGGTTCTATACGAACGCTAAGAGTATGAGCTTAAAGATTAAAGACACAGTGTGGCGATATTCGTCGCTTTTTTGTAGGTAAAGCATCTTGTATTGTAGCTGTAAGCAAATTTTACTACTCTAAGATCTAAGGGAGTTATGATAATGCCCTTAACTTTTAAAAATCTATGCTGACGATAACAAACCCTTATAAAACACTATAAGTTCTATAATAGCAATTACTGACGGTTATAGTACCGTATGAGTGCTAATGATATCTCTTATAACACCTAATATTTCTAGATCCTATTATAACCATTATATCACCTTAAACAGTACAATTGAGTTATTTCACATTACTGTAGAAGCTATAGTTTTAAGTATCACTCACTTCTATACTACCTTAACGCGGGTTGTGGAGTTAACCTACACCACAGCCTACACCGCCATTATGGAAGCAAGCAATAAATAGCGCAATACCAATATTCACATAATTCATGCGATTATGATCCTTAGATACAAATAAACATTATATACATTTTATTAAATAGACCACAGATTACGGGCCCTTTAATTATTTGTTAATAATGTATATACATATTCACAGAAAAATTACATTCGCAATGATATTAACGTCAGAACTCGCACAAATCACACATTGACACTTAGACGTTACACCATTCGTGAAAATACTCATGGCGTAATTAAGCCATTAAAAGTTGTTTAGATTTTGTTTTGACAAAATATAAAATAAAATATAGCTTCTATAACTAAAAGCTTTTGTGGCTAACAATATTGTCTCTATAAGTGCTAAATACCACTAAAATACTACCCAAATAACTCCTGACGCAGTATTTATCGCCATTGTCTCTCCATACTACTGCTCAAACTGTTAATTATTGCTTCTATCTCGCCATCTTACCAATTTTAGAGTTCGTTATCGCTATAGTAGAGCTATTGCCTCCTTAAGGCGTTAATGATCGCTCATATGTCACCAGTTTATCACTTTTAAAGTTCATTACCGCTATTGTAGCGCTAATGAAACTCTCATATATCTCTTAATCAAGTTTTATAACTCTTATGTATCGCCATTGTAGAACCTAAGACTATAAAAAGTTATGCCCAATCCGGGGGTATATCAGAGCTATAGCACGCTATAGCTCTAGTTTTTAGCGCTCCGAAATGCCGTTAAGCGCTTGTTACCGTTTAAATAGATCTCTTATATCTTAGCGCCTAAATGTTACTTGGGTATGAACGTGTAATCCATCAATCATCTTATTTTCACACTTTTGAGCGTAATCCGACGTCCAATGAATTGTAGGCCAATTACTAATAATTCTCACAACACTTTTAGGTCAAAATGGTTCGACGCCACTGGATTTATTCAAGTTCTATGTTGAAAATCTAAAGGCGCGTTTCCACGACGAAAAGAAGGTTATCAAGGAGATACTCAAAGAGAAGGAATTCGAAGTGAAGCCTGACACTACTTTCGAAGAATTCGCCACCGTGGTGTGCGAGGACAGCAAGTCGGCTTCGCTCGACGCCGGCAATGTCAAACTTACCTACAACTCGCTGCTTGAGAAGGTATGAGAATATCTCAAACGATTTCATCTCACCTTTACGACTGAGTGAGGTCACCAGATAGAAACGCAGAAGTACATATAGGCTGGCAATGGATCGGCCACCCCTAGGTGTTGCTGATCTCCATGGGCGGTGGTGATTGCGTTCCATCAGGTGACCCACATACTCGTTTGCCCCCCTCTCATATAAAAAAGAAAACTTCTGGGGGGAGCACGCAGTGGGCAGTGCGAATATGTAAATCACTACATTTTTTTTGTCCCCGCCGCTACACGCGTTCTCGACAATCGTTGGATAAGCCATTCATGATTTTCCTTTCATTTAAGATGCTATGTTATTTAGGAAAAAATAATCCTTATGATTAACCCTTTCGAAGGTTATAATAAAATACATGTGGTTTTTTTATTCACATTTCACGAGTTCGATTCCCAGTTGAGGCAGGCGATTTTCAAAAAATCTGTGAATGCAGTTCTACTTATTGTCAGAAATAAAATAATGTCTTCTTTCAGTAAAATATTGTGTCTTCAATATTTAATATACTTTCCCTCCATGTGGCATGGCTGTGGGACACCCGGTATAAGAGTTATAGTCATAGATTAACAATTGGTCGCCGCTCCGCTTCGACTAGATGCCGCACTATCTAAAAACAACAGCTCCGTGAATGCGGCAACTCAATATTGTAGTGTGCGCAAAACAATGTGCAGAGATGCTAGTGTGCGTGAAGAATTGTATTGCAACAGGCTCGCAATACTACGCCGAATTCGGCTTAGTATTTGTTGCCGCATTTTACAAGTGCGCCGCGGCATCTAGTCGAAGCGGAGCGGAGATCAATTGATAATCTAAGGTTATAGTATTATTTAATCCTTACTATCCCTACTTAATGTTATAAATGTGCATTCAACCGATCATCATGAAACTTTGTACATATATTCTCCAAGGTATTACGAAGGACATAGGGTACTTTTTATTTAAAAAAAAATAAACGCGGAAAAAGCCGCGGGTGGAAGCTAGTTTAAAATATATACTATTTGTATTTATGAATTAGGCGGAAGCAAGGAACAAGGAGAAAATGAAAGAGGAGTCTAAAATCCAGAAGAAGATTGAGAGTTCGTTCAAGTGGGCGCTGAGCGACGCCAACGTGGACCACCAGCTGCCGTGGAGCGAGGCCAAGGAGCGGCTCGACCTGTCGGCGCCGGAGTTCGCGGCCGTGCCCAATGAGGATGACCGCGTCAGGATATACAAGGTTACCCATGACATTTTATATACAACGTGTAACTCCAAGTACGCAAAAACCTCAAACACCCCAACTGAGTTTTATTATTATAAATTGATATATCTAAGTAATAATTTCGAAAAAAATTTTTTTTCGAAGATATGAAAACTTTTTTGTTTTCCTAATAATTCTAATAGTTTCTGAGCTCTGTGGAGCTTTCTTATCAAAAAGACGCGCCAATGGCTACGATAGGCAAATATTAATATTAAAGAGCGAGCATGGCGTCAATGACGCGTAAGCGCCGCTCTCTGCACGGCGCTTAAGACTTTTTGGACGCGGCGGTATTACGTTTGTTTACCTACTTTACATTTACTCGCTTGATTGTCGAGCGCAATGTAATAATAGACACGGCAGTAAAAAATAATTATTATTATTTTTCAAAACCAGTTAAGTACTTTAAAAATGGATGAAAATTATGGCATTGACTTTACTCATGATTCTGAACAAACTATTTTTAGGTTTTGCGTACTTGAAGTTACACGTTGTATAGACGGGAATAGGCGAACATCACGGCAGTAAAAAATGGCTATAAAGCGCTTACTCAAAACATACGCATGTATACATGCAGTACGCAAAGAAATGATAAGTACGTGACACACACAGGAAGGCATTCTATTTACACTAGCTATCCACACTTTTTAATAGTAGTTTTTAATTAGGCAAGAATAAAAATTCATAAAAATGTTTACCGCCCAACGAAGTGGGCACGGGTCAGCTAGTAATCTATATGCCCACGACTCGTGTACCGGGATTACCTTGTGTTTAAATACCTAATTTGTCGATTTTTTTCTTTTAGGACTACCAACACGAACAAGAGGAGAGCTGCATGCACTATCACCATCCAAAACCAAAGAAGGCGAAACGGTCGAAGAAGAAGAAGCGTTCTCATTCTATGTCTTCAGTATGTAACTGTATTATCCACATTATTGTACTATTGTTACGTTTTGCCGTCGTCCCTTATTCACCCCACTGCTGGGATATGGGTCTCCTCTCAATTGAAGGGGTTTAGAGTTTAGAGTATACTCCACCACGCTGCTCAACTGTGGGTTGGCGGCCAGTGTTTTCCAGCCGCCTAAATGTGTTCTCCTAAGCACGGAGGAGCTCGAAATAAATAAAATAAATATTATATTGTTGTTGTACAGTCGCGGTCGCGGTCTGCGTCGCCCGTGCCTGAGCCGGCGCGCTCTCCATCAGGCGCACGTTCACCCACGCCCGTCTCCTCGGAGGACGCGCGCAACCACAAAAAGTCCAAGAAGAAGCACCGCAAGCATTCGCCTGCACCCGTAACATTGTTTTTTTATACTTTTATTATATTTATGCTAAACCTCCACTGCGCTACAACGAAGCTAAGATCTATTATTAATCTTTGTTATATTAACATGACGCGGTCGAATGTCAACCACTGATGCGATCATAAAAGCGGTAGGCATTGCGTATTTGTGGAAATATTTGTGTTCTATATCTTAATGCACTCTACATAGAGTTGGTTCTTCTTTAGTCTGTACAGGCAAATATTTGCCCAAATACGCGATATACGGCACCACCCTTAATTACACTATGGCAATTGACAACCCTTGGGATTGCATTGAACTTCATTATTCATTACGATTTTGGTGGTTGCCATGGAGTTGCACACGGAGGCCATGATGACAGCTTCATGGCGTGATTCCGTGTGATTCGTTTATATATAACTAATATTTGGCAAACAATTTTTCGACCTGTCGGTAAGCGGTTATGTAGTCTATGGACGCTTGTAATACTGTCACAGGGGCATCATTCACGTTTTGCCGACCTTAAACTTACGTGAAACATTAAAATTGTCTAGACCGGTCAGGTCTAGACAATTTTAATGTTCCATCTTTTGAAATATATGGTAAAAAAAAACAAGACGACGTTTATATGTATAGAATACTAGCTGCTGCCCGCGGCTTCGTCTCACGTGATCATAGTAGTATAACTAACTAGTACCAACTATATTGTATTTAAATATTAGTGTACCTAATATATTAATTACATATTATTCTCATAGATCTCTTATAGGGATACGTCCGTCTTTGTACGGCTTTTATTTTATGTAAGCTTATGTTATTATCGTTTTATTTAGTACAAAAAAGATATTACAAACAAACAAACAATCTGTATTGACAGATAGGATATACTTTTCATTCGGGTAGGTTTCACGCTGGTTGTGCCTTTGACTCATCATACTCCGTACGTTTGATCTCATCGATTTTCGTCGCTCGACAGTGGTCATGTGAAGCTTCCGCATTAATTCATGTTAATATGTATTGCAGAAGTCGCCGACGCCAGAGGAAGGCGGCATCACTGATGACGAGGAAGTAGCGTCGCGCCACAAGAATAAGAAATCAAAGCGCAGCGCGCCGAGCAGCCCGGAGGAAGAGCAGCACGAGTACACACACAAACCTAAGAAGAAGAAGGAAAAACGGGACAAGAAAGACAGGTGGGTACAGATAGCAAGAGATAGCAATATACAAATTTATATAACGGACGTATTGCAACTGCTGGTATATGCATTTTAGGTGTTGGTTGCATATTAATAATTTAAAAATATCGAACTGTATAGCATAACAACTGGCTTGCTACAAAAAAAGGGTTTTGTAGTCATGTAGGTAATATATTCACTTGGAAACCTCTCTATACTAAGGGAGGATGCTCTCTACTTGAATTAAGGCGAACTTGCGTGCTAGAAGAGATTATATCGTAATATAAAAATAAGTAAGGTCTAAAATTCATATGTACTGCACTGCCCAAGAAGTCGAGGCGTTGGGACGTGTTGTGTAAAGTAGAGGTGCCGGGGCTGATTAAACCTTATTTATATGGCATACAATCTAACCAACTTGTGGCGTTGTGTTCCTTTCGACTCTAACAGAGAACAACGTATCACTATTGTGTATTGTTTATTTATGATGGCTATTAGCTGAGTAAGAAGAGTGCATATGTAGTAGCAGACTACATATCGACGGCGAAGTGCCAATACCTCCTATGTAACATTTTTCGAGAAATTGACTTTCTTTATGCCATTCACTTTAAAATCAATTTGTATTTTATATTTCAAATATATTTATATTTCATTGAAACATTAGCTTTCCATATTTGTATATTCACCATACAAATGAATTTATTATTTTTAATGTTATCAGGAAACTAAACGTTTATTTTATTTTCTGTGAAATTTTGTCTGTGTTAGTTAGAAGATATTGGCACTTCGCCGTCGATATGTTTTGTTCTGTTTATAATTGGTTTCATATAGTATTTTGGGTTTGTGTAAGTGGTTCATCAACATGAAAAGAGGGTGTATAGCGTATTTTGTAAGCTGCTCAACTGGCGAAGTACGCCCAATTCCCTTGAGGTTCGTTGTGTTCCTACGAGTGAGTGAGGTCACTAGGAAAAAAGGAGTTGCTGCGTTGGCAGCGGGAGTGGCAGCGTGCGAGCGATATATTATGTTTGCGAGTGTTTATTTGGCTTCGGGAACCACTTCCCATCAGGCGGTCCATATGCTTGCTTACCACCCGACGTAGCATAATAAAAATATGTATTGTGATTTTGTAGTAAATTAATAAAGTTGTTATATAACAACTTTATTTGGTGCAATATTTGTCAGGTCGGGCGGGTCTGCTGCGCTGAGTGACGCGGAGTTAGAGTCGCGGCGCGCCGCTCTGCTGGCGCAGCTACACGAGCACGAGGCCGACTGACGATGCGTCACGCACATACACATCTTCAACGACTACCCGCGTGCGCCGCCCGCTCCCCCTCCCCCACCCCCACCCTCACCACCTCCCGCACTCCCGACGCACCCCACCACCCCCGACTCACCCCCGCGGAACTCGCCGCCCTCCCCCACCCCCTCTCCCTCTCCCGTAGAACACTCGCCCGCCCATCCCGAGCCTGACCCTACTGCTGACATTATACCCGATACCGTATAGTTTTACACCCACTAATGAGAATCTTCGAAAGGTAGCATCACCATACAAACTTGGTTTGTAAATGTGTATAAATAATATCAATACATAGTTTCGAAAGGAAGTTCCGACGAGCGTTTGATTTGCTCGATATTTTTTTGTATTTTTACGTCCTGGAAGTTTTTGTTGGGGAACTGGAAGTGTTGCTAGACTGTAAAGTGTACGCACGTATGGTTTTTGTTCAGTGAAGACAGTCAGCTCGTAGCTGTGGATGTGACGCCACGCTTATTGTGAATAAATACTCTACCGTGTTATAGTGTATCTTATTTTAGTGTATAAGATTATAGTAGTAAGCCGAGCAGTAGCGGCATTAGTGCTCACTGCTAAAACAAACTATAACGGGTGAAACCGGCCAGGATCACTAGTAAATAATAAAACATACATCCGAGCTTTCTGTTCCGAGTAAACATTTGTACATTGTATACAAAAGATTTATTACCTTTATTATCTTATCGAAAATTGTCCTTCTAAATTTTTAAATTACGATATAAAATTTAAATCTCCCTTCTGACCCACCATATCCCCAGTGGTACGGTGGGTAATTGTATATCACGAGAAACCTTTCGAATAGCAGAAAATGAGAATGAATTATGATTAAATATCCACAGGAACACCAATCCTTATAATATGGAATACGATGCAATGCGAGAATTCTCAAAGTTAAAAAAATATTTTTAATTTCTTAGAAAGTATTTTTAGATGACTCAAAATATTTTATAAGTTTATGCTAAAAATGCCATTTCCTAACGTCACGAAGTCTGTTACTTTCTACAACGGTGGTGCTCGTTTCTCTCGAGTTTTATAGCTGTAGACGACATTTCCTTGGCAATTTATTAAAGATGTGTTAATGTGTAAGCCAATTCTGTAGATAAAAACAATAGTGTTTGTCGGTTGTAGGAACAGGCAGCACAGACGGTATCAAAGTATTATGGTTTCAAATGATATGTACTATGTAATATAAACAAGCATTACGTACACAATACGTGGCATGTGCTGTGGTCGGACTGGATATAGCTTTAGAATATATTTGCTAATAACATTTCAGCATATACAGAGGGTATTCCAAAGGTGACGCTCCTTGACCAAGTACAAAAACACCAGGTATCGCATTGTCTCTTTGTATTATATCATATATGTATAACCTTTAGTGTATCTACTTTCAAATATTTTAATGGATCAATGGGAAAGCATGGAGTATAATAATGGGGATACGAGTCCGGAAGGACAATAACAGGGGCCTTACTGCCGAAACGGAAGCTTAGATTGGTGAGAGTGGCGTTTAGCTTAGCTGGTAGAACTCCTAGAGCTCTACGAACTAAGCTGAAGATCTTTGCCATTAACTATAACCTAAGGGTTATTTTTGGAATCAAAATATTCGATCGGAATCGGTTTCAGCCTAGGCGGTAGGATCCCTGGTCAGGACATTCAAAGTTTGAGGGTTTTGGAGAGCTTCCATAAAATAATGTAGAGAAGTAATAGAAGTTTGATATATTTATATATTTTTTTTTTTGTATTGGTACCTGTCATGTCAATAGTGTTGTACTTTTAAAGTATTCATTTCCGAATGTTTAAGGGGACAAAATTATTGGAAATGATCTCTTCTACCTTCATTTGACAGTCACTTATGGGACACCTTGTATATACTACCATCATTGTTAGGATGTAGTCAATTACTGTTTTGCAAATTACAACGATATCGATATAGGTTTGTTTTGTAAGAACTTCTGTTCATTTATGTGTAAATGTAATAGGAATAGTCTCCATTTGTAGCGGCGCGTGGGTTCCCTTAGATACTTCAATACCTTAGCTTACATCGCTAGTGTTCCAATCATCGTTATAGAAGATTCGTAATATTGATAAATGTGTTTAATTATAATGCAGATAGAAGAATAATGGAATGTTTTATAAAATTTAAATGATTTGGCAAAAATGTTCTCGGATCACTTGTGAAGCAAAGATATTCATTCCTGTTGGCATATGCTCTTGCAGTGCATTTAGGGAGTTTGCTTTGAGTTGGGATGCATAAAGATTTACAAATCTAAACTCCGTGATAAGGTAGTTTCGTTGTGCAATATGTAATGTATATTTCTGTTTGTGGTGTATTGTAAAGTGAAACAATCTTGAACCGAAAAATATATCAATTTCTTCTGAAATATCAGTTTTTAATTTAAAATTTCCCAAAGATAGCCATAAGACGCACACAATGCAAAGATTATTCATTGATGCACATAATGCAAAGTTCGTGCACTGGCGCCTCTACTGCTAACGCATCTATTCACGTCTGGTTTCGTCGCAAGTAAAGAAGTAGTGTGCAAGTAAGGAAATAAATCGTGTCTGCGTTTTATCGAAGCAATAATGTATTTTGAGAACTGTTTCTTCTTGTCAACAGAGTGCTTATTGCGTTTTTTGTTCGCGTTCGATCATGTCAACATAAACAAATCGATCAAATAGAGAAGAACCCTTATGGTGTGAATTTATAAGACGCGTGTTACATATCAAAATTATGTGGCTTATTTGCTCACCCCTTTTACCTTCGCCGCTTTCAAAGTGAGCACCCAGCTAATTTGGATATATAAGACGCGTCTGGTCACTCAGAAAGAATTTGCAAATAAGAAGTCTCGCTTTCGGGCACTCGAATTCATCTGCGATTAGTCGAATGCGAATAGTGAGTCCCTTTAATCGCGAATGTGACAATCGGACCAGACTTTCTTTGATTTGGATTCACAAGTCTGAATCGTTTCTTCATTCGATTGGAAGAAAAAAGTTATACAGACTTAAAACCGCTAGAAGATTGCAATTCAGAATCTGTCAGTGTTAAATAAAACTAACGTTTGTGATACGAATATAATTTATTTGTCTTACAAGGTTATAGCTACAGTTCTCACACTGAGAAAAATAATATATTTGTCTGTATGATACTTAAAAACTAGTTCATTTTGGTGAATATTTTTCTCGTATATAATATATATCATACATACAATACGTAACGTAGAATCTCGTATTTATTATATTGCCCCTGTCACAGCCAATCATATTTAAGTAAGTTGTAATAAGTGTACAGGTATTTCTCAAAAACGCTTAGTTTCGTTGAACCAAAAAATAACAATGTTAGCCGCCGTAGCCCGTGGAGAGCCGAAATATTCTGTAGGCTTAAATTTAATAATTAATCCAACTTGTAACATTGTGAGACATCGAATCTGATTATTGGATTAAAAAAATTGAGTTTTTTTTTTATTACATGGTGCTATTCAATTAATATCGTCGTTATGACATCGTTGTCACGTTCTGTTTAAAGCAAGCGATTTGAGGCCTATTATAGAGCTATGCTTTTCGTTTATAAACAATACGGGGCATAAATAATATTTTATTTTACTGTAGTCTTAGAATTAAGTAACATCTAAAAAAAAATGTCGCAATTTTATTTATCTGAAGAATATTCTGGCACTAGTGAGGCTGTAGTACAACAGTCTGTACTCTTGTTCTATTGTTTTGATCTTCTTTTCTGTGAGTGCTAACGCTTGTTGTAACTGTATCGTACCTTTATTCTTCTGCTCCTCGACCGTTGTTCTTTCTTCTTGTATATGTTTCCAAACAGAATCAAACCAGTGAAGTGATTCGAAATCAGAATCCTGAAACGAAATTAATACAATATTTTAATATTGATTTGTAATCACGAGTAAATGGCTGAAGAGATTTGGATGTTTTAGATGTTAGGATATTTTTTATAGCGGTACCTTTCATTCGGACGTAAGTGGCGGATGACCGCGAATAGAAGTTTGTAAACTGTAGTATACATAAAAAATAACTCATATTGAATTTTAAAAGTCTACTTCTATATTATAATAAGTAGATTTAAAAAAATCTACTTATTATAATATAGTAAAATCTATGCGAGATTATTTTACTCGAGTAAATACCAATATATATATAAGGTAAGATTATCTCTATTAATATAAAGTAACAATATAAAGTCGGCTATCGGATATAATGACAATATCATACCTGATCGAGTAGTTTTAATATGTATGCCACGCCCATCGCAAAGCCGTCGTCAGTGAATGCAGCACCAACTTTGTTCTTCTTTGTCATTTTGTCTTTCGACAGAATCATGTGCTCGATAAAATTTAATGTCAGCGGAGGAACTATCACAAAGAAGTTTTTGAGGTGTACATTCTTTGGATTTCGGAACACTGGCGCAAATACATCAACAAGCAATTTGAAGTACTCTGTTCCCTGTATAAAATTTGTTACTAATACATCAATATTGTGATCTAAATTTTCGGAGGCGTGAATTGTTTTGCTTCCCAGATTTGCGCATAAATCTTTGAACGGTTCAATGTTGTCAATATTGGGCAAAAATACAGTAGCATCAGAGCAGCAATGACGACCTCCAGACCGAACCATCCGAACGTATCCCATCGCGTTCCCAATTTGGCTTATGAGTTCTCTAAACAGGTCCAAATAGCTCTGGCCGTTATCATCCAAACCCAAAACTTTGATGCCTTTATTAAATCTTTCTGCGTTTTTGTAATAATACATGCTGTTATTGGCATGAGCATTTTCTTTGAAATGTCTTAAATCTTTTACAAGCCTCGATTTTATATGTTCGTCATACATGAACTGAGAAAATGTGTAAAATTTCTTTTTTAAAAACTGGTATGTAAAGTTGACCGTAGTATTCATGATGCCTGTACCATGAGTCCGAATGGAATTTGCTATATGTTGAATGTTTATTGAATTGAGATGTTTATTGTTGCTACTTTTTTCTACAAAAATTTGATTGTTCAGATTGTAAAGGTATTTTGATACAAATACGTGGATATTTCGCATTATTTCTAAGACATCTAAACCCTGTTCCAATGTTTGTGTCGGTAGGTTGTCTTGCACAGTTTTCAAATGAAACTTAAAATTTGCCATTTGGCGCATTTCTCCGTAAGTCTTCCAATCAGACAACACAACAGTAGTTAAATTGTAGTACATGGTCGATAAATAGTGCTCCACTGACGGAATAACAGACGTGTAAATAAACAAAATTCGTAAGGAGTCTACGATCAGTAGTATCTTTTTTGTCATATCAACTGCAAATGGATTAGGCGCATCCAACTGCAAATGGGAATGAATGTGTAGGCGTAAATTGGTCTCTACATTTTGACTTGTCCCTTTTAGTATTCTATCCTCAATTATGTTCTGCATATTTTTAACAAATTCTTGTGATTTGTCTGAGGCAAAATATTTATCCATTTTATGTAACAAAACTGCAGAATCCTCTAACACCATCAGAAAATATTTCAGTTTTACAGAATTCAACTGAATATTGAAATTTTGTTCGAAGTAAATCGGTATAATATTTTGATGCCATAACAGCCAGGAACAATTGCAGTAGCTTTCAAAAACTTGTATAAAATTTACAAGTGTTTGTACTTTTTCAAGTATTGTTGCTAATCGGGCATATCCATCATCTAGGTATGTTGTATTTGGCACAAAGCTCAGAGCTATGTTAGCTGCAATATGGCGGTCTATGGTAGCTGCTCCTTTTAGGGCCTGCTCGGCAATTACAATACACGTGAGTTCATCTAGTCTCTTACTAGCGAAATTTTTGTCTGTCATTAAAGTTTTCTTCAAATCTTGTATATTCGATGTCGCTTGAAATATTAGATGTTGTACTATCATATGTATCGAGCTTATTATTTGGATATAATTTCGAGACACTATATTTTGTAAACATTTCAACATGTGTATAATTTCGAAAAGTGACATAAGCATGTTTTTTGATAACGGTACACCAAGTGAGAGGTGTAAATTAATCAGTGAGAGAGCTGTATAATTTATATTCGAAGCTATGTCAAAACCTTCTAATAAGGTTTTAGCATGCAAAGTCATTTCAGCGGCACTGAGTTTGTGGTGACTAGATGAGAAGATATTTTCCATACTGAGGACCCACTGTGTGCATGCAGTTTGGTGGTTCGCAATATCGCGAGCTAATGTCGCTTTCTTGTTATTGAGATAAACTTGTCGAGCTTTGAGCATAGTTTGAGACAGCTTGCCGCAACTTGCGCATAGAGATGGTACATGTCTTTGAAGAAATTGTTCCGGAAACCAAATACAAGTGCCGATCAAGTTCACACTATGTGCCTGTAAAAGAAAAAAATAAATTTGATTGAAAATGTAACAGGCTACGTTACCAGCACGGTCAGCAATACTTGATGCCTTTGGTATTACTAGTTTCCATAAGCTGCGAATGCTGCGATGACTGCTCACCATCAAGCGGATCATACGCTTGTTTTTCGCCTTCGTTGTATAAAAAAAAAAGCTGCAAATTTGTATGACAGGTTTTAATTATGTAAAAAAGAATAAAGAAAAAAATTTTTTTTTAATGAACAAGCTTGTATTAATTGTTAATAAAAAGCAACTAAAACGTCTACATAAGGCGTTTAGCTTAGCAAGCCCTTTCACTTGATCATTTTGACGTTCGGTGTCTACTTTTGATACCCATACCATAGACGCTAATGTGGCAATAATGAATCGCCATTTTGCGGCGACCGCCATATTGGATTCAACACAATCGGACACAAGCATTGAACTATTACTCTGGCACAGGGAAGCAAAGAGTAAATTTAATTTGCAAGATTTGATTACAGACACCGTGGTGGAACTAAATAAAAGCTTGTAAAAAGACAAACTTTATGCATTAAAACACCCTTAGATTAAGTTGTACCTACCTTGGCATTCAATTCAACCAAGGATTTAAAAACTTTTTTGTCACTGATTCCAAATAAATGTGAAGTTAAAACGAATAAAGCATTAACTTTAATACATTTGTACATATTGTTAATTGTCGGCTTATCTTGTGGTAGTTTATCGAGGTTAGCAATAGCTTGTTTTAGGTATTGGGTAAGTTCACTTGATAATATCCCACAATTTTTATCAATCAATCTTTTTCTTAGAGATAGTATATTTTGTAGAGATGATTGTACAATATCATCATTCATTAATTTGGTTGTTACATTGTCCACAGCTCCAGTTAAAGCTTTTATTTTTTCTTCAAACATGTCTATTTTCTCAGGGGTTTGGATAAATGCTTTTAAAGTTTTTTGGTATTTTCTCCACTTTGAAGGCATTGAAGTGTTTGATATGAGCAGTTCAGTAAGAACTAAGATAGTGAAAATCTCTCCTATATATTTAATTATATAGTGCCATTGGATACCATCTGAAAAAAGTTAAATAAATATAGCTAACTATTATACACCCTATACACTAAATATCTATGGTAGTATTATATTCTTTTAATCGAGTTGCCTTAAATGCGAAAAAAGCAGTTTGCCTCCAAATTCACAATGACTAGAAAGCAGTATGCCAATTGCAGTACAGATGATTACGAAGCAAAATGCCTAAATGCTGAATAGTTATTCTGTGTAAATATTTTTTTAGTAGATTTGGCTACTAGAAATACAAATAGTTTGATATTCATTGTTAAAATAGTTTATTTTGGTTCAGTTTTGTCATGTTACTTATGTAAACAAAAACAAAACCTTATTTCGCCTAATAATTATGTCCTTACCGTTACACATCTGCCTATACCGTTTAGTAAAAATATTTTATTGTTTAGAACAAGTAAAATTTTATCTGCACCCATTTTATTTTATAATTATGCTGATATGGGAACTTTTTTTGGTGATATCTAAGTTCACGATAAATGCCCAGGTACCAACTGTATTCTATTTTTAATTATTATTTAATTCAACAGTACTAAAAGCACTATCTATTTTTTAATTTTTATTATTGATTGATTGAGATAAGAAATTATATGATTGATGAATGTTTGATACAACTAAAAAGAATATTGGTTTTTATAGAAGTGCTTTTTAAAAAGAAAAAGAAATGTGGATAAATATAGATACATATATATCGACGGTCTGGCGATATATCGATGTCGAACTAGATAGACATTATTGTTATCGATATGTTATATATACACCTTGTATCCCTACTATCATATTTGATTGTTACTTAAAGTAGGTTTTATAATAATTAAATATGTTCACCATGTGACATTTAGATAACCATAATAATAAGCTGACATCACATTATATGACATTATTAACAGTATATGACATAAGCATCTAATAATATAATTTTTTTTTTTTTGGTATGTGTGTGGCAAATGGCATGTCTCTTTTACTCTTGTTAGTCTATATTAATAATGATCGAAGATTGTTACGAAGAAATACTGACTTGTTTTTAAGTTTATTGTAAACATTTGCATGCTATCAAAGTAGCTAAATAAGAAGAAATAGTGAAATTATAACATCTTGTTATTACCTTATTTAACAAGCAAATAAATATTCATTCATTCATTTATCAATTATTTGAAGACCAAGACAAAGGTGCAAGGTATAAATACTTACTGAGGTTTAGAACACCTTCAGTGCAGATGGCAAACATCTGGCTGCAGAGATTGCGAAGCGTGTCATCACACCGAGTGACAAAAGCACTTAATGAGCAGATAGCCTCTATTTGAGAGTGCATTTCAATTTCTCTATATTCTTCATAAACAGCTAAAAACGGGAAGTGGCTAAAATAGGACAAAACCAAAAGTTATACAAACACTGTCTATTTTATATCAATAAAATGAGAATAGTTTGTTTGTAGAAGTTTATTGCACGAAGAATATTATTTATACATATGGGCAGGCTGATCCTAGAAGAGATCTCTTACAGTCAACCGTAGAATGCTAGGAAGGAAACTATTCTGGTCATGGTAATATGTAAGTACAATAGATAACGAACAAAATTAAATATTCTTACAAAAGGTGTGAGTGTGCAAAAATAAAGTTTTAGTAAACAGGAAGTTTTTGGAGCCATAGTTAAAAGTATGCAAGAATGCAAAGATTTTTTGACTGTCTTTGCTTATCTGAAGAGCTCAGACAATTTATAGATGTACCTTTTTTTGCAGAGTACAGAGTATATGACTCATTGTTGCTTTATGTTGTAGTTCTACCTAATTCATAATTGGACTTTCGCAGAAATTAATTACTTACTATAAAATATTATAAAGCACGGCCCATACATTGGGCGATATGAGGTGTGCTTCAGTTCGCTCATGTCGCCATACTATGAATGAGAGAGATAACCATATAGATAGCTTGCAAGTTTGCTTTGCTAAAGTAGTTTAGCTCTCATATATAGTTGGGCAAGAATTCATATATGAACACAAAAAAATTATCCTCGTCTTGCTCTCTTGTAAACTTCCTAACCTTATTGTATTTGGGTAGAAGGGCTCCCATCAAATATCGATACAGGACTAGAGCTGCCACTTCTCAAAGAGACCAGACCCAGGGATTTTTGAAACATCATCACTATTCTTTTGTTATAATAAAATAAAACATATTTTTAGGTAGGTATAATTTATTAAAATAAAGTAAATATGTGTATTGCCTAAATCAAATAAATCAACTCAAACTGCTATTGCTAGGGCCACCTTGATTTGATTTAATAAAATTTTTTTTTTTTTACTGATACGAGTTTGTTGCAGCATCTTTGCATTGATTTGATATACGGTTGTAATTGCTTGCTGCCAGGACATATCGATGTAAATCTCGTAGCCCGGATATGTACTATTCAAACCCGTACACTCCGGGTCAAACCCGGAGGGTTGGCAGCTCTATACAGGACCCATCTAGCGTAAATTATACCACTGTCTCTGCCACTTGAGACAGTCCATGACAATCTCATAAACAAATAAATATTTATATATATTTCTGGACAATTTACACAGCGCCATCTAGTCCCAAATTAAGCACAAAGCTTGAGATATGGGTACTAGACAACTGATAAATGTACTTACTTTTTTTTTCGTAAAAAAATACATGCTTATATAGAAAACACCCAGACCAGGACAAACAGATATGTTCATGCACACAAATGTTTGTATTGTGCGGAAATCGAACCCGCGACCTCGGAGTCAAAGTGGCCTTCGCTAACCATTCGGCCACCGACCTCGTCAAATATGAGTGGCTCATGATACTTACCTGTCGTTTGCTTCTCTTTTTAATTCCATCACTTCAATGCACAAAGAAGATAAAACACTTAAAACTTTAGTCATTAAAGAATTATCAGATGTAACTAATTCAGTAATTGTAATTAACTCCTTGGGTTCCATTTGAATTTGAATTGGGGAAAATGATTTGTTTTCTTCCCATTTTTTACTAGACAATGATAAAAGAGCTTGGTGTTGGTTTTTGAAAAATGCTCCATAACTTTTGAGTATATGTGTTCCAGCTTCTTTCTCAGAATCACTTTTCATTTTTTTTCTAATTTATATTCCCACAGTGAATTAAAATGTAAATAATTTACAAAATAGCAAAAACACGAAAAACACTATATAAGTAAAAAAATAAATAAGTGAACATGTCAATGTCAACATGGACAAAACCAATATCTTCTTCTTTGTTTCGTTTTGTCAACCACTCATTTATCCAGTTAATAATTTCATCACCCGGCTTGAGGTATGCCGAAAAATAATGTCAGGAATCCATTAATTCATCAATAACTCAACAGCGAAACCGATAGCGCAATTTTATTGCTGTTTTACATGACTTTTAGGAACAACTTGCCGACCGCAATGGTGGCACTATAAACATTATAAATCAAAGATTCCAATAATTTTATGCACTCTAATGATCACATATACCAAAATACAGTACCTACACTATCTCTATTAAGAATCAATACCATTAAATATTAAATTATGAAAATTTGTTTAGAAGCAGAACTGTGCTTAAGGGGCCATCCATAAATTACGTCACACGAATTTCATGATTTTTTGACCCCTTCCCCCGTCCTTGTTACAGCTAGTGTCCCCCCTCCCTAGTGTGACGTCACATATTTTGAAATTTTACACATATAGTTGCAAATGTTAAGTTTTTCGTTAATAGTTCAAAGTTCGTGTTTTAACACTTAGATTATAATAGATTTTGAAATGTTACGTCACAAAATGTAGGACCCCTCCCACCCCCTTGTCTCACAATGTCACACTTCGTCGACCCCCTCCCTCCCCCCTTAACGTGTGACGTAATTTATGTATGGCCCCTAACAAGTTTCCACAAAAAGGCACATCACATGTATCTCTTTGGGAAATGGTTAAAAAAAGTGACAGTTTCGGCGCAGCGAAAAATCTTACCTAGGTCTGTGGCTGCGATTCTTTTGGTGGGAACTTGATGAGCTCGGATGTGCTTTTTAAAAAAAAATCATAATTTAATGTTTATTGATATTGATAACATAAATCATAATCATAAATAATAGAGATATGGATGGTGCAAGTGATCATTAGTGGAATCTTTGATTTAATTTCAAAGTGCTGAAACTGCCGCCATTGAATTGTGTAAAGTCGTGTAAAGCAGCAGTAATATTGCACTATCGCTTTTGCTATTGAGGAACTAGTGAATTCCATTATTATCGGAATCTCTGAAATGATTATCTTGATAATGACAAAAAAAAAATCTTCGACTGATAAGTGGTTCCCAAAACGAAACAAAGAAGAAAAGTGACAACTGAATGACATGACAATGATAGACGTCAGAGTCAGACAACGGACGGACCATTTCAATTTCATTTCATTTTGTTGTTTGCATTTTGCTTAATTTGCTTGGTGCAAGTTTTCTTTTGGTTCAAGTCGCTTAGTCGCTTGACGAACCAAACAATTTTAGGATTTGATAATTCGTTGTTTTTCCTAATGTTTGAAATAAATTGACCGTGAAGAAAGGAAACATTGTTTTAGTAATATTCTAATTGAAACGCCGCTAAGAATTAATTTACTATTTCTACATCGGGACAAAACATGTTCGTAAACTATTCGATCGTATCTTGTGTTTAGATTTGTTAATTGTTACGAATATTGAATGTTTTTCTATAAAACAGTATATTGAATCTTACATAATTAAGTTTGGCAAATGTTTTTATTTCAGTACTTTAATTTTGACTTGACTCACAAGTAGAGAAAAGGTAGCCAACATGGATCAGATGCTTCCAAGTCCTTACAATATACCGGGGATTGGAACCCCGCTTCATCAACCTGAAGAAGATCAGCAGATTTTACCAAATGCTATGCAACAGCAGCAGCATCACCAACAGCAACAACAGTCGCTAGGGACGCTACCTTCACCGCTCGTGGGATTTGGAGCATCTTTGATGGGAACACCTCAGAGATCTGTGCATACATATGCACCAACGGTCAGCTACTCAACTCCACAGCAAATGATGCAGCCTCAAACTCCGGTTTGTATTAATTCTTTTTCTATTGACTTTTCAAACAGCATTTAATTTGCCATAGTGTAAAAGGTGTAACTGTAGATATGATGGCTGATAAAATAAATGGAAGAAAAGGATAAACTGTGCCAACCCCAAATAATGGGAAAATGATAAGCCAATGATGATGATTTGTTGATATTGCTCCTTTGTAAGTTCTAAAATTACACCATGTACAAGTAAACCTTTAAATTAAAAGAGAGTGACAATGTTTTGTTTTTAACTTTCCATATTATTTTCATTTCTTTTTATACTACGTTGGGTGGTAGACAAACATAAGGCTCACCTAATGCAAAGCGGTTACTGATATTAACGCTCGCAACATGAAATATTGCTGGTGTGCCGCTACCCTGTTGCCAATGCAGCATCTTCCTTTCTGGTGGCCTCACTCGCTCGCAAGAACACAACAAGCCTCAAGGGAACTGTCATTAGGCTGTGATACTCTGTGAGGTAGAGGTACTTCCTTAGTCCGGTAGTATACAATTACGCTCTCTACCTCTTCTTGTCTAGAAACAGCCTCATTTGTCACTCAGCAGAGTGCACCACATGCAGGTTAGGTTTTCTTTGGTTGAAAGATTTTGATGAACCATTTACACCCCTATATTATTCTATATTTCATATAATACATATTAATGACATTGATGGTATTTTTATAGCAAAACCTTATGTCACCAATGATTACCAGCAGTAGCCTGGCGGGCCAACAGATGCTCAGCCAGGCGAGCCCAGCACCAATGACACCCATGACACCGCACTCTGCAGATCCCGGCATTCTGCCACAGTTGCAGTAAGTGCTATTTATTGTTTTGATACTTAATTTGACACCAAAGTAACCATGTGTTCCGATGATCTAATTTAAAACAGTTATTATTACCACATAAATGACAACACTCTCGTTGCTAATGCAGCATCTCCACACATCTGGTGACCTTACTCACTCATACGAACATAATAATGCTCAAGGGCATTGTTATTTGGCTAAGGTATTCTTGTCAGGAGTAGGTATTTCCCCAGTCAGCCTCAACATGAGCTACTTTGATAGAGCCTCATTTGCTTAACAGTAGCATGTAGGTCAGATTGGGTTTGACCATAAGGGTTATGGTGAACTACTTATAGTACAAATTTGCCACTTACCCACTTTATGTGGTTATAGTTTAGAAAGTCTAGTCTTACTCTCTTAAACTTATTAGATTTGACTTTTCTCAAAGAATATAATCCTCTTAGTTATGCTCTTTCTTTTATTCACATTTTGTAATATAAATAATATTGATTTCTAACTTCAACTTTCATGTTAATATTACAAATTTGAAATTATTGCAAAAAAATCAACAAACATTCTTGTTTTTTGCAATATGAGTATCACACATGTTCAAGTTATGATTTAACACTTCAGACAAGTTTTTATGTGTATTTTTGATAATTTTGATTGACGAGCCCGGTGGCGTAGCGGTCAATGACGCGGCTTCGACACCAACGCTCGTGGGTTCGATTCCCACATAGGACAAACATATTTTGTGTGCATGAACATGTCTGTTTGTCTTAGTCTGGGTGTTTTCTATGTATCATAAGTATGTATTTACAAAAAAAAATTGTATTTACGTAGTTTATCAGTTGTTTAGTACCCATAACACAAGCTTCGCTTACTTTGGGGCTAGATGGCGCTGTGTAATTTGTATGACAATATCTAAAAAAAAATCTAAAAAAAATAAAATATCCTTTTTGCAGGAATATTGTGTCTACAGTTAATTTAAATTGTAAATTAGATCTAAAGAAAATAGCATTACATGCCCGTAACGCAGAATACAATCCGAAACGTTTTGCTGCTGTCATCATGAGAATAAGGGAACCAAGGACAACAGCTCTTATATTTTCTTCTGGAAAAATGGTCTGCACTGGTGCCAAGAGCGAGGAGGACTCTCGGCTAGCTGCTAGAAAGTATGCCAGAATCATACAAAAATTGGGATTTACTGTAAGCATGTTATATTTTTTAGTAAATTGTGTTGAAATTATGTATTTTTAATACTTTAACATGTGACATTTGTTTCAGGCAAAATTTTTAGACTTTAAAATACAAAATATGGTTGGAAGTTGTGACGTTAAGTTTCCAATTCGACTAGAGGGCTTGGTTCTTACACATGGCCAATTCAGCTCCTATGAACCGGAGCTTTTCCCTGGACTGATTTATAGAATGGTGAAACCTAGAATAGTGTTATTAATATTTGTATCTGGAAAAGTGGTATTGACTGGTGCCAAAGTACGGCAAGAAATATATGAAGCTTTTGATAACATTTATCCTATCTTAAAAAGTTTTAAGAAGCAGTAGAGGTCTAGTAATAAAAATTAGGTTTAAAGTTTAAATTAGGTTATACTCATAATGTTGCACAATTTCAATGTGAATCTTGTATTAAAGTTGTTCACATTGATGAGTATTTCTTTCGGTTTGATATACCCATTACAATATGTTCTGTATTTATTCATATCATAATGTATCAAATAAATTATTATTAGTATATTTCGGTTATTGCATTAGTGGCTACAATGCATATAAGTTTGAATTATACTACTAACTTGTAAAATAACTACAAAATAATGTGTAAAAATCATAATATGTATATACATATGACAGTATAGTACTGTCTGTAATAGCTCTATAATTATAATATATTTTTAAAGGTATCTTTAGCTGGGTTTGATCAGCTTCAATTAAAATGGCTGATTTATCAATTTATTTTTAGGGTGTAAGTGGTTCATTAACATCTTTGAACTAAAGCCAACTTCACCTGCACGCGGTGCACCCTGCTGACTGACAAACGAAGCTCTGGCGAAAAGAGAGGTAGGGAGCTTAATTGCAAGCTACCCGACTGGAGAATGTACCTCCACCTCACAGAATACCGCAGTCAAATAACAATTCCCTTGAGGGTTGTTGTGTTCCTGCGAGTGAGTGAGGTCACCCAGAAAGGAAGGAGATGTTGCATTGGTAGCGGGAGTGGCGGCGCGCCAGCGATATTTTATGTTGCGACCATTAATATGGGTACGGTAACCGCTTCACATCAAGCGAGTCGTATGCTTGTCTGCCACCCGACGTAGTATTAAAAAAATCTAATCTGTAACACTAATGTGTTACATGCGACGCAACACAGCGGGCGGCTACTAGTATGTAATATTTATATACCTAGCTGTACAAGAATATCTACACCACTCTTTTCCCCTTCCGACCCATTCGTCGGTGGTGAAAAAAACAAACTCTATGAGATATAAATCTATACGTTTACATCATAGAGAAAGGATAATATAGAGAAACAGTCCCATACAAAATATCGTGCCCCGGAAAAAAATCAAAATTCCGTATTATTTCTAGATGGTGCTGGCAATAAGACATGAAAAATTTAATACCGAATATTTCTCAACGAAATTTGATACATAATCATAAAATAATTTTAAAAATTACGCAAAATAGTTTTTGTCTGATATATAACACTAATAATAAAGTTAACAAATGATGATTTTCACTAAAAAAAAATCTTCAATTTTACCCTTACCAATAGATGTCGCTCATTAGAGCTTTTATGGTGATGCTTTTCTTTTTATTTAGTTTTGGCGCTAGTAGCGGCAGATTTTTTGTGCAACGTACATACTAGCGCCGCGGTCGAAGAAAAAAAGCAACTTGTGAACGAAATCTTTGCTCCTAGGAAAGTAAATATTATGTAATCTTATCATATCTCAGGCTGACTTATTGTCAGCCTAAGGGATGATAACAATTTTTTTTTTCATACAGTCACCATATTTTTTTTGATACCTATATTGCACAATATTGTAATTGCAGTGAATGATGGGACTTAAGATTATTAACTTTTTTCTCGAGGGACGTTATATTTAATATTTCATTGTTCTCTAATTTCGTGCATATGTTTTAAAAATATTTTTTAAAAAGCAAATTAAAATTTGCTTTTAAAAAACATATACAATGAATGCGAATTCACAGCAATAGAATATAAAATTTCGCCACTAATATAAACCTGTATGATAGCTCATTTGTTAAAACACTCTACTCGTAAATCGTAATACATAGTTCCTGAGTTCGACTCCACCACCATTATCCTCCAATTTTGACATTTTAAAATTATTTATAACAAATTAAGGTTTTTTATGAATGTTTTGTAGTAGACTACATAGCAATGTAGTAGAAACATTCCTAAAAAACCGTAATTTGCATTTTTATACAATGTGTTCTACCGATTGTATAAAAGGGGGTGTGTTCAGAGGAGTTGTTTGACGTGATGCCCACGGCCTCCTTCTACAGTCGCACCGCTCGCCATCGACAGGGAATTCATCCTCACACATTAGAGCCTAAGGCGCTGGTTTCTCTGGCCCGCCGCACGTAACGGACGACGTGGGGAGACGCATCGGCTGCACGCTGCACGCCGTCGGCCGCGGGCGTACGGGTTCTCTGGTAGTCGCGATTGTGAACGCTGCTTGAACAGTCGTGTTGGTATTCGGAGCAAAATGAACGAAAAAATTTTAACATTGTTACTTTTAGAAGAAGAAGAGGAAGATGAACTTGTGATTTTATCAAAGAAACCTGGAATTTTCATTGTTTCACTGATATTCTCCCATACTTTTTGCTTTGAAACATTGTTTTTATAATTTTAATGTGATGAATCGAACAATATAGTGTTACATCATATTAAATTAATCATTTCATCATTTTCCTTATTAAAACAATTCATCATTTTCCTTATTAAAATTGCTCATTTTAACCAGGACGCCACGGCGTGTGCACGTCGCTATTCTACAAAACAATACCGACCGACGCGTGCGGCGTGCGCCCGTCACCCGCTAGCATTACCCGCCGCGGACAACGTTTCTGAGAACCCGGCGCCGAGCATTTCCGAACATAGCATTCGGACGCTGTCGGCCGCGGACACGCGTCGGCCGTCCGTCGTCGGTGGCGGGCGGTCAGAGAAACCAGCGCCTAAGTGGTTGCGTACTGTGTGTAACCACAGGTTCCAGAGAAGTTTTCTCCCACGTACTGTCAAGCTGTGGATTGAACTACCTGTCGAGGTTTTCTCAGGAGACTAACAGCATGGGGTTCTTCATGAAGGGTGTGAAGAGGTTTTTACAGGGTCGGCAACGTGTGTGTGATGCTCCTGGTGTTACAGGCGTTCATAGGCTACGGTAACTGCTTTCTATCAGGAGGGTCGTATGCAAAACTGTTGGGTGAAAACAAGCATACTACCCGCCTGTTGTGGATCGGTTACCGTAGCTGTATAAATGCTCGCAACATGAAATATTGTAGCCCACGGCCACCCTCGCTGTCAACGCGGCAACTCCTGGATTTTTTGGTTTGTGACCTTACTCACTCGCTGGAACATAGGGATGTTTGGCTGCCGTAATCTGTAAGGTTGAGATACAACCTAGCCGGGGTAGCTAATTACTAAACTGTGCCCTACGTGTGTTTTACCAGTCTCGTTTATTAGTCAGCGGGGTGCACCACGTGCATTGGTAAAATGATTTATTTCTTAGTATTTAATCATTAAGCTATTTGTTTTTTCATTATAAAATAAACTTATTTTTTCCAGTTTTAACAATGAATATTGTATCATCGAAATCGTTGATTCGACAGTTCGATCTTTTTGGAGTTTTTGAAAGTTGTGTGGAGTTTTGGAATATAGATATTTATTCTACATTTTCAATAGATAACCAGGACATTAGATTGTACTGCCATTATATGAGAGAAAAAGTTGAAAACTTTCACGCGCCGTGTCAATAAAGTCCAATTTACGCAACAGAATTTTAAACGAAAGATCGTTGTTATTATTAATTTATCAATCATCATGCTACGATTGTAATTGATAATGCATATTAAAATTTTGTGCAAAAATTGATAACAGTAATTTTTGTATGAAGCTTTTTTCATTTCAATAATTCATTCTATTTATAACATAAGAATTCTTGTGTCATGCGATCGGTACGTAAAACGGAACGTGTGGTTTTAAGAAACTCTCATCGGCCATCGTATTTTGATAAACAGTGGTACATGGTGGTTCATACCTAAACCTAGGTAGTGGTAGGGTGATAATAGTTCGCGCGCCATCTAGCTATTTTTGATTAAAACAGAAAAGCATAGTTGAACAAATAGAACCTTCGTGTACTGATTTTGTTACTAATCAAATTACCTATATCTAATTTGACACTCATAACGACCTCTGTTTTTCTTTAGAGTTACTAAATTCCGATATACGGTATTTTGTATGAACATGAATAGTCTTATTCCTTTATCGTCGTTGGTTTACATATAGATGCATGCAATGCATGTAAAGTTTAGAGTACATAATATATGGAGTATTTAGACAGATATCAGTGCTTAATAATTCCGTGGCAGTAGATGGTAGACAATGATAGATGTAAAATACTTGTTATTATGTACTCTCAGGTGAAGTGAAAGTCTGAATATTTAATCTAGGTGTATATGGGTGGATTGCCAACGCCTAAAAATAAATATCTGAATGTGTCGCTGGAAGGACAAAAAACAGTAACAAATAATTTTATTATTTAAATAGTAGTCTTGGCCAACTTGCCAGAATATTATATTAAAAAAAATGGAAAAATTCACCTCCACCCCTAGGTGGGATTTGAACCCAAGTTGACCCAAGACAACTATTTAAATAATAATAATTTAATTAGTTTGGTGTTATCAAAAAAATGCCGAATTTCATCTGCAACGATGGACTGCTATGCCTTGATTAGTAGTGTAATTACTTAATAGGTTGATGACGCCACACTGTGGCTCACGCAGTAAATATAAGATAAAAAACCGGACAAGTGCGAGTCGGACTCGCCCACCGAGGGTTCCGTTGGTACGTAGTATCATTATTAAATTTGATATTTTTCATTATAAATAAGAAATAAAGCGTCGAAAAAAATTAATAAAATATATTTTGCAATGTGTACATCAAGCCCTTTCATATGATACCCATTTGAACTAGTAGTTTCAATTTGAAATTTCGACACCCTATAAAAAATATAGACCCCCTATTTTTTAAGATCTATTTACAAATGTATAGTTTTGAGATTTATTCCTATACTTGTAGTCTATAACGATGTTACTTGCCAAATTTCATAGTTCTAGGTCAACGGGAAGTACCCTATAGGTTTTGATTCCCTTGAGTGTGTCGAAATATGCGTTTTTTGCTGAATAAACGGCCGTAACTTTTTTCTACGTAAACTTAGCAGTTTGATTTTTTTTTAACTTCATGGGACCGTAGACCTGAGTATACAGTTCAAATTTCAGCTTGATACCTCCACGCATTCTCGACATAGAAATTCTTGACAGACAGACAGACAGACAGACAGACAGACAGACAGACAGACAGACGGACAACAAAGTGATCTTATAAGGGTTCCGTTTTTCCTTTTGAGGTTCGGAACCCTAAAAATTCGTCACCAACACAGACCTTCCTGGTAGCTTAGTTGGAAGAGCACTCGACCGTTCATTGAAAGGTCGTGGGTTCAAATCCTACTAAGGAGTGGAGTTGAATTCTTCCATTTATAAAAATTTAATATCTGTCAAGTTGGCCAAGACAACTATTTAAATAATAATAATTTAATTAGTTTGGTGTTATTAAAAATAGCCGAATTTCATCTGCAACGATGGACTGCTATGCCTTGTTTAGTAGTGTAATTACTTAATAGGTTGATGACGCCACACTGTGACTCGCGCAGTAAAATATAAGATGCAAAAATTCGTCACCAACACATACCTTCCTGGCGAGAGCGTCGCCAAGGGGGGGGGTAGGGAGGTGCAGCTGCCCCCCACTAGAGATTCTATCTACAAGTGAAAAGCTTCATGAGCTCTAGACTTTACTTACAATTCATACTTTTCCATATCAACTTGCCCCCCCCTGGGCCATCGGCTGGCGACGACCTTGCTTCCTGGTAGCGCAGTTGGAAGAGCACTCGACCGGTCATCGAGAGGTCGTGGGTTCAAATCTCACCTTGGGTGTGGAGGTGAATTTTTCCATTTTAAAAAATATAAAGCAACAAATAAATCTATTTTCGCATTCGTATAATCGACACGATACTCGACTCGTCTTTTGAATAAACCTCTCAAAGGAATAAACACGGATATTTTCATTGTTCCGACTCGCTTATTGCCTGCTATAAATCTATTAATATGACCGTATCGAATATGGCATATTATTGATAACCGATGCGATTGTTCACTATTATATAATATATTTTCATCACATCACTATAATATATTTTCTAGCTTTCCTTTGCGTTGGCTCACCAAATGCGTGCCAAAAAATTACCCAGACTTTTTGGCGCGAATTTGGTGAGCGCAGTTCTGCTTCTAAACATTTTTTTGTAATTTAATATATAATGATAATGATTCATAATAGTGATAGTGTATTATGGTATAACATAGGTAAGTAATCATTTGAGTGCATAAAATTAGTAGAATCTTTCATTAAGTGTTTGAAGACTGTCGAGTCATTTTAAAAGTACCTACCTAGTTGTACAAAACTGCAAAAAAATTGCACTATCGGTTTTACTATTACTTATACTGTTATTGTACTGTTGACTTATACAAGTAATGAAGGAACAAGAAGATTCCTGACGGTCTTTCGGCATGTTCCTGAAGCCGGGAACAAGATAAAGAAATAATCACGAAATATTACAACGATGAGCTCTGAAGGACAATGATTCCAGAGCCGTAAAGTTAGATTGGTTGATAAATAAAATATCTTTTCTTTCGTTTTGTTGGCGTTTGGCGTGTGAATACTGTGAACTTTCAATTAAAATTTGTAAAAATAAGTCTATCTTAGCTAAAACAATGGCTGAGACGATGAAACAAACTGTTGCTACTATTTTAAAAAGTATCGAAAGGTATGTAGGTGTTGTAAAGTTAAATGTTAGTATCGCTTATTTATAACCTATAAAATTACCTATTTCTTTGCAGATATAACCCAGCAAATCTTCAGACTCTAGAAAGATATGTAGACATGCAGTCCCGAGAAAACACGTACGATTTGGAGGCTAACTTGGCCGTCCTAAAACTGTATCAGTTCAATCCAGAGAAGTTCAATCCAGATATCACTTGCCAGATACTTCTAAAAGCCCTCACAAATTTTCCACATACTGATTTTACTCTATGCAAGTGTTTGTTACTTGAATCTGTGGTAAGGATTATTTATTATTTTTCATTATAGAGAGATAGATTGCATTTTTGTAATCAATCATTAAACTCAAAAACTACCAAACCGATTTAAATATTTTTTTCTCATAAAACAGCGAGTAACATTAGTAAAATGTTTTAATTGCGCCCATGCGAAGCTGGGGCAGGTTGCTAGGTTCAGTATAATCTGTACAGGGTGCATTTAAATTTGTAGAAACTTCAATTTGAACTTATTCTGGACTTTTGTACTCAAGGAAGAGAGATGGAAAATGGGGTCTATGTCACATGTATCATTATTTGATTTACTTTTTGTGTTTTATATAAGTTCATTTGGACCAAATGAGTCTATAGAATGTTTTGATAAACCAAAATAGGGCCTATTCTATACCTATCTCATTTAATTTCTATGAGCTTTCTGTGTACCCTGAATTATCAAGTATAAATGTTAGGTGGTTCATGATAAACATTGGTAACTGTTGTATTTGTAATGATAGATTTGAGTTTTTTGTACTGAATTCCAAAGATGCTTGCTATCTGGTTCTATTCTTAATTTAATTTAAAAACTTAATTTTTATCTTAAAATTAACTCTCAACTTAGAGAAAGAGTGAGAGACTAGCAATCGGTGATATTTTTTCATTATTTATCTTCTTGATGAGCCTGATGGTTTTGACCACCAGACATTTGGGCTAGTACCAAAAATGGCTATTTTGACTCCGAGGTTGTGGGTTAGACCTCCACACACGAAAAACATATTGTGCGTGAATGTCTCTTTTTGTTGTGGTCTGTGTGTTTTCTATGTATTTGAGCTATGCATGTATTTACAAAAAATAAAATATAAATTTTATTATACAAAAAATAAAATATAAATTTTATTTTTTGTAAATACATGCATAGCTCAAATACATATCACACATAATCAGTTATCTCATACCCATAGTACAAGCTTTGCTTACTGTGTAATTTGTCCAGAAATATTTATATTTACATCTTACTCTGCTTAACTTTTATTATTTGTATTTCTAGGTGGAAAATGAGACAATATCTCAAATAAAATATTTGGCAGACATCTTAGAGCAGTGTGACTTCGCCCAATTTTGGAATAGAGTGCATCAGATGCCTGAACTGTGCAACCGCATTGTTGGTTTTCATGACTCCATACGCAAGTTTGTTTGTCATGTTGTGGGCATTACTTTCCAAACAATTGACAAAAACAATCTTGCCAACTTACTGGGAGGAATTGATGGTGAGTACAATGATTTTAAAGATTTATTAGCTTTATCTTTTACAATCCTCACCTATTTATTAAAAGAGCAATTCTTGTGCAGAAATATACATATAAATATAATATGCCATAATGATCGGCCTCACATGTATTTAGTCATAACTGAAATGTAATTAGGGGCCATCCATAAATTACGTCACACGTTAAGGGGGAGGGAGGGACCCATGAAGTGTGACATTGTCTGACAAGGGGGCGGGAGGGGTCTTAAATTTCGTGATGTAACATTTCAAAATCTATTATAATCTAAGTGTTAAAACACGAACTTTGAACAATTAACGAAAAATTCATTTGCAACTCTAGATGTAAATTTGCAAAATATGTGACGTCATACTAGGGAGATGGGAGTCTCACAAATGTGACCAGCTGTGACCAGGACGGGGGGAGGGGGTAAAAAAATCATGAAATTCGTATGACGTAATTTATGGATGGCCCCTTAATAGAAATTATTTATTCTGTTATTAGGCCTTTGTGGACACTTACACAGGTCTAACACTTTTTTGTAGATAATATTCTTATTTTTTTGTTTTTTTATCTACTAGCAATATTGATGAATGTACTCTATAGGCGATTGTGAGGGTAAAAATTAATCTAGCTATGACTCAATTCCGGAAAAAATGGATTTCTGTATGTCTGATTGTAGATGTTACAACATCTAACTGTTACCAATATCTGTTAGCAAATATAAATAAATAAATATTTCTGGACAATTTACACAGCGCCATCTAGTCCTTAATTAAGCGCAAGGCTTGTGTTATGGGTACTAGAAAACTGATAAATGTACTTATTAAATACACTTTTTTTTTTGTAAATACATACTTATAATACATATAAAACTCCCACACCAAGACAAACAGACATGTTCATGCACACAAATGTTAGTCTTGTGCGGGAATCGAACCCGCGACCTAGGAGTCAACAATAGATGGCACTACAAGTCACCATATTTACATGATGCAGGGAAAATCAGTTTCTTATATTATCACCCCAAACACAACTTATTCCTATATAAAAATTAAAGTTATGACTTACAGACACAGCTTAAAGTTAAACCTTTGGTCTAAGAAATTTTGTCATATAGTGGATTTGGTAGATTCGGTTGTGTCTTGATGAGACATAAGAAAGGATTTTTACGAATTCCAATTATAACAAAAATAAGTTACAAAATTGCGGGCGAAAGTTTAAACTGGATTTTATACAGATATACTTTAAAAAAAATTTTTTTTGAAATATTAGCTTATATTCCTTACATGCAGGTTATGTAATGATAACATGTTATATTTTCAGATGTCACATTAAAGCATTGGGTTAAAAAATATGGATGGAGAGACGAAGGTGACCTCATCTTTATTGCCAACCAGGACGAAAACATTAAGACTAAAAATATTACAGAGAAAATCGAGTTCGAACATTTAGCTCCATTGATGGCACTTCTGTAAATGTTCTTTGTAACTAATAAAGTTTAAGATTATATTACACATAGTTTGTTTTCATGCAATGGAATCAGACTGCTGCATAGCTTTATAACAGAGGCATTATATTATGAACAGTGATCGGCGTTAGTAGTGCCATTTAGGGTCAATAGACTTAAATGTTGATGTTAATATGGATATGACCACGGGATTCCGGGATTACGTTTAGTCTAGTTTAGTCGTACATTATATTTTTCCCGTTGTCGCTGTATCGTTAAGTGTGTATAATGTGAAAATTCGATTATATAGAAATTAGAAAAAGAAATTCTCCAGACGAACAGTTAAGAAAAACAATAAAAGTTAAGTTACGTTAAATAATAGCATGGTAAAACATATAAATAGGTACGTAAAATACAAATAATACTAAAATAATTCAAAATTAATTAAAATTGTTCAACGAAAATGCCGGGATTTGGGAGGCATATCCATATTAAAACAACGGTCACAAATCCCGCGTAATGGCACTACCAACGCCGATCACTGATTATGAACTGTCACGATTGTGGTAGGTCATGGAAACTACTAATGAGCTGAAGTAGTTTTTTATTTGGCCACTGAAAATAATATGTGTTTGCATGTTTCCGAAAGCTATAGGTAGTCAAAACACAAAAATCTTTGCTTGCCATGTCTGGTGCCAAATAAATTTCCTGTCCTCGTTGCCTTAGCCTATAGATGCTCGTAATACAAGAAGTTTACGCGCTAACACCCCCGCTGCTTACGCTCATCACCTCAAATCTCATAACTTCGCTTGCAGGAATAACATTCCTGAAGGACATTGTTATTTTTGGCTGATGTCTTCTAGGAGTTAGAGGTACTTCCCGGGTCAGTTTGACACGCACCAGTCTTGCGCGACGTTTCGAGTTTCTAGTTCGCGTTTGCTAGTCGGCATTGCAGGTCAGTGGGCTTCAGATGTTAAAGGTACTTTTACCGTCCTTCCTCATCACAGACCACAAGATCATAAATACTTACGAAACCTTTTGATCCTCCCATGGGAGACTTACCCGATGCTCGATTATGTCACCGCAAAAGACCATTTCTATTTTCCGGTTTGGATTATTTCGGACCTGTGCAGGTTGGCCGTCCTCGCGAAAAAAGATACATGGGACAGTCACATGCCCAGTGTTGCAGCTCGACGACACTAGCGCCGCACTTCGCCAGTATTAAACTGGAGATACTAATTTAGAAGATGTTATTTTGATTGAATAATTTTAAACTTTCATTTAAACGAAAGATCCGGTTTTGGTTTTGGTTTTTGCTATAGCAACGACGGCGACTCCGCCATCTTGACATGACCGATAATGTTGTAGATTTATAAACGAGCGTTGGTTGGAAGTAAAAACAATATTGTTTCATTATTTTATTGTTATTTTGCTGCGGTATTTCAACCAACCTGATACCACTTCTGAAATAAGACAAGAGCAGTTCCTTAGAGATAATACACAGCTTAAGTACTGATTCTGCTAACATAGGTTTGCAAAGATTTATTGCTCGAAGCGATGCTTCGTCAGAAATTTGGTCTGATAATGGAACGGCCTTTGTCGGCACTAGTCGCATTCTTAAATCGTTGTATGGCGCAGTGGTCGAAACGTATGCCAGCAATGAGAGAAGTTCCTAGAGGTTTATTCACCATCAACTCCTTTTAGGGGCAGTTAATGGGAGAGACTAATCAGTGAAGCACTGGTCAATTGTCGCCCAAAATCCGTCATCCTGCTGTTAAAGATCTTCATCATTGACGATGTGCTGCACTGTTGCATTTGATGCCATTATACTTAGAAACAAGAACAAAAACAAAGTAGAAAGGAAAATACTGCTAGCAGGTCATTTAGGTAACCAGCATGTAAGTTATACATGTAAATCTATAATATAAAAATGAATCGCTGAATGTGTTGCTAAGCGCATTTCTCGAGAACAGCTGAACCGATTTTGCTAATTCTTTTTTTAGAATATTCCTTGAAGTACGCGGATGGTTACGCTGAGAAAAATTTAAAATTGCCTGAAAAAGTCTAAAAACAACACTTCTATACTCCCATACAAACGTTCGTAATAATACTTAAAAGTCAATTTGAACTTTAATACCATGCCATAAAGTTCAAGTTTTAGTGGAGAGGTTCCGAGAAGGCAAAACAATTGAGTGACGTCAGTATCGTACAAATATGATATATAAACTGGCCCGGCGTCTCGAATAGCAGAATAAGTATTAAAAAAACTATAAAATTAAAGAATCCACTGTTAAGCGGTACGAAGTTCGCCGGGTCAGTTAGTTTGATATAAAAATTGTAAATAACTGGTTAAATTAAATTTATTTATAAAGTAGTACTTTTTACGTCATTTGTATTCCACAGCTACCAACAAAAAAAAAACGCCTACTACTTGTATTCTAGCGTGTATAGGTATGCTATATACCGTAACTGCGTTACATCGGGCGTACTGTACGCTTGTTGTTGTTGGCTCCCGACATGGCATAAAAAACCTGAAGATCTTTTTTTACCACATCGGGTGCTAAAGAAGCATACGGCCCGACTGATGTATAGCGGTTGCTGTACTCTGTTCGCTGCCAATAAACGAAATCGAAAGGAAAATACTGCTAGTAGGTAATTTAAGTGACAAGTTTTTTTTTTCCGAAGTAGGTCCTATCCTATTTTCCCGTAGGGGTATATTCAACACTAATTCATATGAGTACGTTATTATTGAATGGAATCATTATTGTGTGAATGAGTGTCGAGTTTACGGGAAAATAGTATATGTGTTAGGGGTGTAAGTGGGTCATCATTGTCATCGACATCTGTGCATCAAAGCCTTCACGCGGTGCACCCTGCTGACAGACAAAGCTCTGGCGAAAAGAGAGGTAGGGAGCGTAATTGTAAGCTACGACCTACGACCTGGGAATATACATCCACCTCACAGAATACCACAGCCAAATAACAATTCCCTTAAGGGTTGTTGTGTTCCTGCCAGTAAGTGAGGTCACCAGAAAGGAAGGAGATGCTACGTCAGTAGTGAGAGCGCGCGGTGGCGGCACGCGTGCAATATTTCCTTTTTTTTGCCTATGGTCCCTGTGATAGTCCCTGGAAGGTACCATGTTGCGAGCGTTAATATAACTACGGGAAACGCTTCCTATCAGGCGGGCCGTATGCTTGTCTGTCACCCGACGTGGTATTAAAAAAAGGTAAAGATACTTCCCCAGGCTGGCAGCTTATGTATAATTACACCGTACCCTATCTCTATTTTGCTAAATCCTTATTAGCGAGCAGGATGCACCACGTGGAGGTGAGCTTGTCTTTAGCTCATATGTAATAGTGAACCACACAGTAAAAACCAAAGTTATTTCAGGAAACAACAACCCTCAAGGGAACTGTTATTTGTACCCTAAGTACCTCTCTTTCGCCAGAGCCTTTTCCGGTAGTCGGCAGGGTACACCACGTGTAGGTAAGAACTAAAACCTAACAGAAAATCGCAGCCAAGTAACAATTTTCTCCAA
This sequence comes from Hypsopygia costalis, assembly GCA_937001555.2. Taxonomy (NCBI): domain Eukaryota; kingdom Metazoa; phylum Arthropoda; class Insecta; order Lepidoptera; family Pyralidae; genus Hypsopygia; species Hypsopygia costalis. The sequence continues at coordinate 18,713,540 of OW443338.2, read as the reverse complement.
TTTTAGAGGATTATTGAGTTTCTGCAAGTGAGTGCTGTCACCAGGGTGAAAGAAGCTGGGAGCACAGTATAAGTAATAAATAGTACTACGTTAGTACTATTACTTATACTGTGGCACTACGTACTGGGAGTTACGCTTCACTTTAGGCGGGCTCTGCGCTTGTTTCCACCCCACGGAGTATATAAAATACTGGCGACCCGTCCCGGCTTAGCACTGGTTATTACCTCACTTAGGCTTAGGTTCCTAATTCATAAATATCATCATAATGAGTAGCTTATTTTCGCATTTTTTTTATGAACTGAAACCGTTTGATAATCCGTGCATAAGTACAAACTCAGCACGTGGAAGGATTACAATTAATATACCTATACTTATAAAACATAGTGCACAGAAGTTACTATTTCAAAACGCATTTTGACCTTGATTATACAGGGCGTCCCACGGCCTTGCCACATGGAGGGAAAGTATATTAAATGCTTAGAATATTTTACTGAAAAAAGACATCATTTTATTTTTAATAATAAGTAGAACTGCATTCATAGATTTTTTGAAAATCGCCTGCCTCAACCGGGAATCGAACTCGTGAAATGTGAAAAAAAACACACTTTTATTTTATTATATCCTTCGACAGAGTTAATCATAAGGATTATTTTTTCCTAAATAACATAACATCATAAGTGAAAAGAAGATCGTGAAATTTAACATTAGTTTAAAATTTTGTTCGGGAAAATTTCCTCTGACTTTGCCGAGCTTCCAACAACTAACATTATCATTTTAAAGTATTTACCTACCCACTTAAGAATTTAAGATTTCCTTATTAAAAAGTACGTGATTAAAAATTATCAATAATTGATAAGATCCCCAGATCTAACCCATTTTTTTTTGTGATTATGTAAAATATTTAGTTTACAAGAAGCGGTACGACAGTGTGCAATTATTAATTATTCCAAATCTACAGGAAATTATTAAATGAGTGAGAATTTGTATACTAAAGAATGGGTCACATTTTAAACATTTGATTTTTTTTTTAAAGCTAGCACCGTTTGGTTTTTATTGTAGTCCGTGTTTAATTAATTATTTTAAATGATTTGAAATGATAATGTTAGTTGTTGGAAGCACGGCAACGTCCGCGTCGGAGGAAATTTTCCTAAACAAAATTTTATACAAAATGTTAAATTTCACTATCTTCCTTTCATTGAAGATGCTATGTTATTTAGGAAAAAATAATCCTTATGATTAACTCTGTCGAAGGATATAATAAAATACAAGTGTATTTTTTTCACATTTCACAAGTTCGATTCCCGGTTGAGGCAGGCGATTTTCAAAAAATCTATGAATGCGAACTGCATTCATAGATTTTTTGAAAATCCAGCTGCTGTGGTCGTCTCGGCGAATCTCCAACATCTGAAACAGAAGATACATGCGACCGCCGCTGCCCCGACTGCCGTGGTCGTCTCTACGACACAAACTACGAAAAAGGTTAGAACAACAACCTACAAATCTATTTGTAGGTTGTTGTTCTAACCATCAACATCAACAGATCGCCTGAGGATGCCTCGCGTAGAGGCGAAACACGGGTCGCAGGTCGCAGAGACGACCACGGCAGTTGGGGCAGCGGCGGTCGCATGTATCTTCTGTTTCAGATGTTGGAGATTCGCCGAGACGACCACAGCAGCTGGAGCAGAGACGACCAAAGCAGCCACGATAGTCGCATACAACTACTAACGGGAGTGGGTGGGTGCCGGCCGGCAGTAGTTTGCATGAACTAATTGGTGGCGGAAGCACGCAAAGTAGTGTAGATCAAATTGCCTGTAAATACAAAGTAGATTTGCGCGCGTAAAATACCCGGATTTTTTATCAAATGAGAAAACATTTGGGAAAAAATCCGTAATTTTTCCGCTTTTTACAAATTTTTCATTATTTGTATCACGCATTTTTAGGTTTGCGGTTTTGGAATCCTTATGGGATTACTGTCCGTCCGTATATTGCCATCTTATGTCGTATGGATTTTTTATAATGTGTGTGTGATTTAAGCTGAATTCTAATGAATTTCGCGCGAAATAATATATTATTTTAAATATTTCATTTCGAAAAAAAATATACAGACACTACGTATTTTGAGTTTTTAGCGAGCATGCACTTTGTCTCTACCACTAGAATTTATACATAAGTATAATAAAAATCTAACTGGTCGATGTCTGTACATAGGAGTAGAGTAGTGTTGTAATGTACCATATAATATGGAGTCGCTATGTATTATAGCGGAATATATAGGTACAATAAAATAGTGTATGATTTGTGGTTTACGTAACCACAATTATTTTTTACTACCTCCTATGTACAGCCATCGACCAGTAACATTTTATTAAATGTATAATAGAGATTTTGCGTCCCTTTGTGTGTTCTACCGATTGTATAATGGGAATGTTCAGAGGAGTTGTTTGACATGATGCCCACGGCCTCCTTCTACAGTCGCACCGCTCGTCATCGACAGGGAATTTATCCTCACACATCGGAGCCTAAGTGGTCGCGTACTGTGCGGTTCTAGAGAAGTTTACTCCCGCGTACTGTCAAGCTGTGGAATGAACTGCCTGTCGAGGTTTTTCCAGGGTCGGCAACGCGCGTGTGATGCCCCTGGTGTTACAAGCGTTCAAAGGCTACGGTATCTGCTCTCCATCAGGCGGACGGCCCGCCTGATGGAGAGCAGATACCGTAGCCTTTATGCTTATTTGCCACTGTAGTATGCTTGTTTGCCACTGTAGTGGTATAAAAAAAATTGTAATGAGAGAGACGAAGTGTACGCTCGCTAAAAAGTAAAAATACGTAGTGTCTGTATTTTCATTCAAGGATATTCATCAAATTCAATCAAACAAATTAAATTTAAATCATGATCATGGAATCTAGAGATATTTCTATGTTTTAAACCAAACATTATAAATTAGATTTCTTTTTAAATAAAAAGAAACGTTTTTGAAAGTGGACACGTATTCATATCGTTGTTTATTATTAACGCAAACTTTTATTTAAAGTATAGGCCTTCTCAGGTTTTCTCATGTCAAAATTACAATATCTCACAAAAAATAAGTGATTTAAATTATAAGATTGAATATTATTTAACCTTCAATGAAGTCAGTTTCTCCTTTTATTACATGCTATGCTTTTAGTTTGCTATGCAGATGCAGCTATCTAGAGTCGTATACTAGAACCTATTAGCACACGATAAATAGGTACATTATATTTGTTAGATTTGGATATCTGTCTTTTATGTTCCATGCGAAATAGGTCATTAAAATTTGCTCTGCCTCAGGCGCTGACTGATGATACTCTCCGTATCTCGGTGAATATTACGACGATCTACCTCTTACTCCGGTTTAACGGGAAAGAAAGACAAACAAACAAACAGTTTCGCATTTATAATATTAGGATTAACGAAACAAACAGTCTCATAGTATAAATATTTCTTTTTCTTCTCAAAATCCATTCGCTCATAATTCTTAAATTAATAAATTTAAATTAAATTAGAACTATATTAACGCGAAACCTTACTATAAACAATGACTCTTGTCAAACAAAAATAATAACCAAACAACAATAACGAAAACCAAAGGTCTGTGACTGGGTGTGCATGTTTACGCCTTCTTGTTGTGACTGTACCCGTGTTCCTTGCCGCTGGCGTGCCCGCCTTTCTTGCCGTGATCTTCGTGGTGCGCGAAGTGTTCCTCGTGCCCGTGGTGGCCCTTGTGTCCTTTGTGGTCTTCGTCGTAGTGGCCTTTGTCGTGGTGACCCTTTTTGCCGTGATGTTTTTCGTGAAGGCCTTTCTCGTGATGTCCTCCTTTTTTGTGATGTCCTCCTTTCTTGTCGTGGTGGCCATGGAAATCGCCGTGCTTGTGGTGGTGTCCTCCCTTGTGGAAGTCGTCGTAGAATTTATGTTCTTTATGGTACTCGTCTTTGTGAGATTTATGATGAAATCCGGTGGTCTTAGAGCCTTTTTTATGTCCTTTCTTGTGGCCGAATTTACCTCCTTTATGCCCATGGGCGGCTTCGTGATGTTCCCCGTGATGGTCGTGTTCGTCGTGATGTTTCTTTTTGTGTCCTCCGTGTTCGTCGTGGTGGCCTTCGTGGTGATGCTTTTCGTGATGACCGTGATCTCCTTTGTCGTGGTGGTGATGTGATTTGTAACCCTTGTCTCCTTTTTCGCCGTCCTCCTTGTGATGATGCGCGTGATGTTCGTGCCCGCCGCCTTGCTCGTGATGACTATCCTTAGCCTTCGCATGCTCTGAACCAGCAGGTTTCTGGTCGGCCACAGCAGAGCCTGCCGCACTCAGATCTCCAGCGGTAGGGGCACTGACAACTGGGGCGATTTTCACTGCTGTTTCTCCTTTAGCGGTAGCTAAATTTCGCGCTCGCGTCGTTACTAAGGCGCAGGCCAGTAACTCTATTAATAACAAGAGCCGCATGTTTGTGTATCTGTAGGTTAAATTAAACTCTTTTATAAAATAAGTCACAGATCGCAGATTATTCTAAATACTGATGTAAATATTACTCACTATTTCACTGTTCTGAGTGGCGTGGCTATCAATCAGGAGAGTTACGAGTACAATGTCACAAGAGTTGTCGTACCTCCAATTTATAGATAATAGCGCTTTCATCTGTTCACGATTACAGCGTGATCTTTAGCAATAGTCGGTGCAGATTTCTGGACGACTGACTGCAGCAGTGTCGACACTCGACATCGATCTACGGTCAAACTCAATTAGTTCCGTTACACTGTTGTTAATAGGTGTGACTGATTAATTTTGATATATTGTTTTTTAAAGGGTTCATTTTAATTACATTAAGTAAGTTAAAAGTTAACCATTCCGCAATATATTTAAACTGCCTTTAAACAAGGTTTGCTTAGTTTGAGACTAGATGGCGCAGAGTAATTTGTCCAGGAATAATTATATTTTTTTTTAAATCACGACTTCTATTAGAATAGTAAAAAAATACTGCATTATTCTTTGACTTTTTTAACGTGCCTAATTTGTGTTTACAAATTGTTTACATGTTGTAGAGGTAATTCATAAAACTCAAGCATATGTCATAGTGGGCCAGAGTTGCTATAATAAATTGTATGTATCTTCTTACGACAAACGACGACAAACGTTCGTCTTAATTGTATATTAATTGGGCTCTTAACTAGTGCTGTATCCTTTTTGTACCCATTTCACAGTAACTAAGTATACTGTTATATATAATTCACTTCGTAACGAATTGGATTATATATTACTATATACTTGTATGTAAGTATAAATTATGTAGGCACTTGTTCATGTATGTTCTTAAAATTATCAAACAAATTTTGGTGCGATTAAATGAGAAAACTGATTGTTGAGTTACTGCCAGTTCTTTGGTTTTGTAGATAACATAGTCGTCGGTTATCTTAATATTAGAATCATATTTTATTAACCACTTTCAAGTGGTGATACCAACGAAAGAAATGTGATATATTCGTAGTAAGTATTATATATGTAGATATTTTCCTTCTATTATGGATATATTAGGGTCACGTTGTATTGGGAGACATTCATTGACATACATAAATCGTAAATAGTTAAATTGAACGCTTTTATTTACAGAAATTGTATAACAAAAAATACATAACAAAAGTCTTAACGATAAATTCAGTGCTTGCCATGGTGGAATCCCCAGTGTTTGTGCCCTTCGTGACCGCCCTTTTTGCCGTGGTCGTCATGATGGTGATGATGTTCTTCGTGGCCGTGGTGTCCTTTGTGTCCCTTGTGGTCCTCATCGTGGTGGTGCTTGTCGTGGTGGCCCTTGTGGCCGTGGTGGTGTTCGTGGTGCCCGTGGTGATGGTGGCCGCCCTTCTTGTGTCCTCCCTCGTGATGGCCGTGGTGTCCGTGGTGATGCCCGTGTTTGTGATGTTTGCCTTCTTTGTGATGGTCATCGTAGAAGTGGTGGTCCTTGTGGAACTCATCTTTATGATATTTCTTGTGGTAGCCTTCGACTTCTTCTCCTTTGTCGTGGTGTTTCTTGTGATGATGCTTTCCTCCTTTGTGATGATGGCCGTGTTCATGATGGTGGCCGTGGTGGTCGTCTTCGTCCCAATGTTTTTTGTGGCCACCGCCATGTTCGTGATGGTGTCCTTTGTGGTGATGGTGGTGGTGGTCGCCATGTTCACCTTTGTGATGGTGGTGGTGGCCCTTGTGTCCCTTATGGCCGCCCTCGTCATGTTCGTGGTGGTGATCAGCATGATGTTCTTTGCCACCGCCTTCTTCGTGATGGTGACCCTTATGATGGGACGCCGCTGCGACTAAATCTGAGCCCTGGCCGATTTCTCGACCAGAACAAACTACTAGAAGACATCCTAAAGAAATTAGGGCGGCTAGCGTCCTCATGTTAGGCCCTTAATGTACCTACTTGTTAATTCTCCCGATTGTGGGACTACACTGACTCTACGAAACACTGATAGAGCATTTATATCAATTAAAGCGGCAGGTTGCAGTTGGTGAAACCATCGGGCAAGGACAGAGCAGAGCGCTAAGCACGCGTTCCGGTTAATTACAGACTGTGATTATTGGGACATTCATTGTACCTAGGCCTAAACTGTTATTGATTAAACTTTATTTATGAACTATCATTTAGTAATCAAAATACTTTATTGACACGCTGCCATTGAACCCCGAGGGTGAGCCAATTCCGTTCCACAAATGTCTTTGTTTTCTTTTTAATGCAATGCCTTTTCTAGACCTTTTTTATAACTATCTAATAATTAGAATTTTATTATGCATAGAACCAGTGTGAAATACGGTTAAGCTATAATCAGTAATTAAAGTTTCCTCTTATTTTATTTCAGAATAAATAGTATGGATAACTATTTCATACTTTGCGCAATTACCTACTTACGAATGGCTTAAACTATCTCTGCGGTTTTACTGAACAGTTCCAGATAGAATTTGGCTATAATTTAATTATGTAAGAAAGGAAGGAGTAGAGTAGAGTAGCTGGCAACGGATCGGTGATCCCATTGTGTTGCTGATCTCCAGGGGCGGTGGTGATTACTTTCCACTAGGTGACCTTCATGCACCCTCTTATATATAAAAAATGTAGGTATAACAGTGGATCTAAGATATTTTCATAAGGTGTTTCTTCACAATATGTACTTTAACATTACTGTCTAAAACATATGATCGAATTGAGAATCTTCTTTATGAAGTTGGTAAATAATAAAGTCCCACATATTTCCTTAGCAAAATATATTTTTTCTTAAAGATAAGAAGTAATTTATTATTCATATTTTATACTATTCTTATTAAGTATATATTCGTGGAGGTGTACATACACATATATCTATGTATGTATGTGCTAAAAGCATGTCACGCTTGAAATTGTTTGTCTTTGTTTGTTATAGTTCTTATGCCGTACAATGCCTAAGTCAAGCTTGATGTGCCCTTAAGTGTAGTACAATTTAGTATATAACATCATTTAAACATGGTTTATGACTAGGTTATTATTTTATTTCATAAAAAAATGTTGTCGTCTAGTCCATGTCCTTGTTTTTGGCAAGGGGTTTAAGTACTAATTATAGCATTACTTAAATTACAAAATAATAGACGTTCCGATTCGTTGGACCCCGACCAAAGTTATTGCTGTTAATCGGCGGAGAATTCCTCGGTTTTAGTGGAACTGGAAGATTGAAGCGACTTGTGTTATATGCGATTTCGCATGCAACATCTTGCAGTTAAAATAGGATAAAAAAACACAGCAATACTTCAAAAAGAGTTAACAACATCCTTTGTGGATTATATCAACGTAGAAGGAAATTTTCGGAGAAAGAACGGGAAAAATCGGAAATTTAAAGCAAAGGAAATCTACAATTCGACGTTATAAGCACTTAATCATGGGCCCTACCGCCGAAGCTGAAGCCGATTCCCATCAGATTGTTTGATTGCGAAAATCTAACTTCAACTTAGATTTATGATACTTGTGTTTAGCTTAACTGGTAGTAACTCTGGAGTTCTACTGACTAAGCTGAAGATGTTTATCAATAACTTAAACGTAAGACCTATTTTATGAACCTAAATATTAGATGGTAATCGGCTTCAGCTTCGGCGGTAGAGCCCCTGGCCGATGGTCGATGGTCGATATCCGTCAAGGCGGAACGTCCGTTAGTGTAATAGACCTACTGTGGTGGAGTGTGTACTTTGATCTCCTTTTATAGTCTCAATTTTTTTCTGTAAATTCTGTCAGGGACCTTTTCACACGGTATTCGGACGAAGCAACCACCGCAAAAAGCGTCGGTCCATGCCTTGCTAAATGCAGTGTCGCAACCAATTATAGCATGGCAGTGGCATTTTGTTAGGGTTCCATTATACCACAGAGGAACCCTATTTTCTTTTCTACTAAAATGTATGCTTGAAGCCACAGGCATCTAGGCAGCGTTAAACGAAACGAGGTAATTTCAAAGTCATGCACAGCGCCGAAAAAGCAAACTATTGTAATATGTCGTGTCGATCACTTCGTGAAATGATAGCATTTTATCATTATTTTTTTTACATACTACGTCGGGTGGCAGACAAGCATACGGCCCGCCTGATGTGAAGCGGTTGCCGTAGCCATATTAACGCTGGCAACATGAAATATCACTTGCGCGCCGCTGCCATCGTGCTGTGTTATTTGGCTGCGGTATTCTGTGAGGTGGAGAGACTTATCACCCAGTCGGGCAGCTTAAAAAATACGCTATGCCCTACCTTACCTCTCTTTTCGCCAGAGCCTCGTCTGTCAGTCAGCAGGGTGCACCATGTGCAGGTGGGGTTGACTTTGGTTCAAAGATGTTTATGGACCACTTACACCCCAAAAACTATTCTCCGATATCAAAATTATGGGTAAATGTTGTATCTTTAACTTAGGAAAAAAAATAAGTATATTTGTTTATTTGCCACGTTTTATGTAGACTTGGTTAAATTATTGACTTAGACTTGAATTTTGGATAGTGTCATTATTGTAATAGATAAGTGTGCGATGTGTCGACGGTCGGCCCGTCTTTATATTGTCGTCGTCGCTGGCTGCAACGGCGATGGTTTTTGCGGTGCAACCGTTACACTGATGCTCGGTCGAGCGTACTACCGAGGCCTAAATCTTAAATTACATAGTCACTAAGTAGAGTAACTATGTATTAAATAACCGGTCAAGTGCAAAACGCACTCGCTCACTGAGGATTTCGTACTGTCTTTTGACTAAATCTGAAAAAAATCTAAGTACTAATTATAATAATAATATGTGATGTGAAGATGATTATCCTACTGAGTGCTGAGTGCGAGTTTTTTTATTCACGTTCGATGTATATAATATATAATCGCCCCTTTAGAAGTAAAACCGACTAACTGACTAAATCCTTAATTTGAGTAATCTTGTTTTGAAAGTTTGATGACAAAAAATAGTGTATAAGCTCAGGTTTTCCTTGGTGTCAATAGTTCCCTATAAACAATAAACTATTCAATTATTGCATAATGTAATAATATTACCAAAAATACACTAGCAAATAAAAGAAAATGAGGTTGATTGTCGCAAAGTACGACAGTTAGTCGGTTTTACTTGAATAACCGATAATGGCTACAATTCGTGAAATAAAGCGTATATAGTATTGTTTGTATTTTTAACTTTTTCTTTTCCTAATTTATTACACATTTTTAAAGATCAAAGTCAAGACAGCTCACAAATAAGTGGACTTATACGACAAGCTATAAACGTTAGTCGGTTTTACCTGAACAAAATCTTAGAAAAAATACGGTTAAGCGCATGTCTTGTGTAGACATATTTTTTCCCAATTCCAGTGTTTGTTCTGTCGTTTTTTTCTGCCTACAACTCATTAATAAAACATCAAAATTGTTCAATGTTACTTTATTTGACCAGTAACAGTATAATTATTAATAAAACCTCTTCTATTTATAAAATTTGAGCCTCTTTTGCCAATAAAAGTAATTTGCAGTTAAACTGATAAGGTTACATTTAAATTACGCTACCAAACAGTCTCGAATATGTAAAACATACTTTAGATAAGTATTTTATTGTAGCTATTAATGTTAACACATACCATACCTACTCATAGCCATAATAATAAGTCTAGCTAGACAGTAAGCTGTCTCGCGTTCAAGCGCTCGGCTTTCGAATGTCTGCTGCGTATGAGATTATGTACATGCTCATACTCATGCGTTACATGCTCATACATAGCAGGCATTCGACCACGAGAGCCGACCGCTTCAACGAACACTTTCTGTCTTGACAATCCCTAAGAAAACAGGTACAAAACGTTTCATAACTAATTACAATTTATTCAAAAGCAGAAAAAATATGCGCTAACTCTCATCTCCGTAAAGCCGAAATAGCATCCAAGTAGTTCCAGTTGCAGATGGCATATTCTACAATTATAAAGGATTCCTATAAAAACATTGTGAGAAAAAACTATACCCTCCAACTACAACCAACTATATCCTCCAGTGGTTCTAACATGCCTGATATTCGTATCAGACAGTGTGACGTACGATCAGAACTGCAATCACTCGATGTCCGAAAAGCCAGTGGTCCAGACGGTATTCCGGCGATTGTACTTAAAAAATGAGCAGCAGAGTTGTCTCCGGTGTTAACGCGCCTCTATCGTCTCTCGTACTCAACCGGTTGTGTTCCAGAGACTTGGAGAGAGGCTAATGTGCAACCGGTCCCAAAAAAAGGAGACCGTTCGGATCCATCAAACTACCGCTCCATAGCCATAACCTCAGTACTGTGCAAGGTCATGGAGAGGATCCTCAATAACCAACTGGTCCGATACCTAGAAGATCGTTCCCTAATTAGTGACCGTCAATATGGTTTTAGACCGAAACGATCAACGGGTGATCTTCTAGCGTATGTGACGCACCTCTGGGGTGAGGCAATCGACAACCATGGTGAATCTATGGCAATTAGCTTAGATATTGCCAAGGCGTTTGATCGGGTTTGGCACAAAGCACTTCTGTCCAAGCTTCCGGCATACGGTCTGCCTGTACAGCTTTGTAACTGGATTGCTAGCTTCCTGCATGAGCGTAGAATCCGCGTCCTTGCGGTTGCGCTTCGCGGTTCATGCCAGTGAATGCGAGTGTCCCCCAGGGCTCCGTTCTATCGCCCACCCTCTTTCTGTTTCATATCAATGACATGCTACCTCTTGGAAACATTCATTGCTATGCTGACGACAGTACATGAACCATGGGCGATATTATTTCGCGGCCTGGTGCTGGTAAGTCAGAAATCGGTGAGAAACGGGAGACCCTTGTCGTTGAATTGGATCGGGTGTTGGATCTCATTAGTAAATGGGGTTCCAGCAATCTGGTCGAGTTCAATGCTAAGAAAACCCAAGGTTGCGCGTTTACCACAAAAACATCTCCTTTCCTTCCTATCCCCTGTCTTCAGAGCACTTCGCTCAATTTGCGAGAGAGCTTAAATATGCTGGGCATGGATATTCGCTGCAACCTTAACCAAAGGGAATATATTGAGAGCCTCATCTCAACAGCCTCCAAAAAACTCGGGATCCTGAACAGGGTGCGGCGGTTCTTCGCGCCGGACCAACTTTGTCTTTTGTATAAGACTCAAGTTCGGGCCTGCGTGGAGTACTGCTCGCATCTCTGGGATGGTTCCGCCCAGTATCTCCTCGAGGCTCTCGATAGGTTGCAGCGACGAGCGGTCCGCATAATCGGTGACGAAGAGGTCACCAAGAATCATGAACCTCTTCAGCTCCGCAGGGATATTGGCTCACTAAGCGTATTTTACCGCCTATACCATGGTGAGTGGTCTGAAGAACTGTTTTCCCTTATCCCTTCCTCACCTTTCCGTCACAGAACTTCACGTGCAGGCTCACGATATCACAAGTTTACCGTTGGGATCATCCCTTCGCGTACTAAAAAGTTTGGCAATTCCTATCTATGTCGCACCATTAAAAAGTGGAACGCGTTGCCGGCATACGTATTTCCTCATTCATACAATATGGGATCCTTCAAGCTAAGCGTGAAGAAGCATCTTGCAGGCCAGCATGGCAGCATCAACTGACAAGACATCAAGGTCTCTTGTCCATTGCCGATGCGATTGGGGCTCCTCTTTTCGCTTACCATCAGACGAAGTGGAGCCAATATGCTGAGCTAATATAAAAAAAAAAAAATTGGAGGTAAATTAAATGTAAGACAAAACATAATTCCAAAATTTCTTAAATTCTCGATTAATCAACTGCATTTTCTTCATCAGACTCGGACACATTCACATCTGGTAGACAATCGATACAACAGGTATCAGTAGATAAAGACTCAAACCAGCCGTGGTACTCTTCCGGTATCACTTGCTTTTGGCAGAGAAGTAGCAGGTCCCTTTTCTTCGCCACCGATATAGGCAAAGATTTATCATAGAGCAGTTGCAATCGGGGTAAGGTGTGCTCTGTACTTGTGGACTGTATTGCTAACACTTCAGGCGCCTGTTGCCTCATTGTGTTGTGCCTTGTTGAGTAGCCATGCTTTCGTTAGTGTTGGTGTGAGTCTGAGCATCGGTAACATTCAATGTCATAAAGTTATTAGACATGTCATAATTGTAGTAAATATTATGCATGTCCCCTTTAACATATTTCATACGCTTTATTTTAAGCCATTGAACCTGCTCATTTTCTGTGTTTTTTTTTTCTGTTAATGATGATACAATCCGCTAATTTCTTCAAATCTTTAAATTCGTTATATTTAAACTCTTTCACATAGTAAGGATTTTTTTTTACTTTTGCCCCCCCCCCCCCCCCTTTTTGTCTTCGATCTTGCCAGTTTAAATATGTTTTTCCAGTCATTCATGCAAAAAACATCAGAGTTCTTTTTTGCTGTTTCGGTCGCGCTGTGTATTGAATCTACTTCCATATTATCATCTTCCGAGAGTAACTGCACTGAATTGGATTGAGTTATGAAGACATGGTAGGCTTGAGACATTAATTGGTCACAATCTGGTATGTCACTCAGCCATAAATTTTTCGTTCCTGTAATACAAAACCGCAAACATTAAAATAAAATATAAATAAAATATTAAAATTGCTTTGACATAAGCTCAAAATCTATTTCATACCGTATTACGCCTTAAGCATATTACCTTCATGATTTAATGCTTCCTCATCTTCTTTGGAACTCATCTTAGGTCTTCTTCACAAAAATATACACTTATAGAACATCTACCTGGAGAAAGATACAAAAACAATAGACAAACACGTCCGCCAAACACTTCCGCGTGTAGATTCGAAAACTCAAATGACCGATTCAATGGTCGGCGCTCACGCCTGTTGTGCGAGTGAGAGAAGAGATTACGTATCGATAATCTGTATTAGCTGAAAAGATTTTGGCGTGCGTCGCTCCGAAGATAGAAGTAAAAGAGATTATAATAGTATAACTTTTTTTACCTGTATTGGAACAAAACAAAATATGTATTAAGTTTTCTATTATAAGCAAGCAAGGGCATTTAACTTGTAATATATCTTAGCAAAAACCCGATTTCATAATATTGTGTTAAAATTATAATAGGTTATAGTAAGTTGATTTCTTTTGTTTGAAATATTGTTGAATATCTTAAAACACCGTTGCTACAAGTAGAATAAATTAAGCCACGGAAGACGGTTTTGGAAGATAATTTTAGAAAAAAATGCAAAATAAAATACTGTAGTTGTTTTTCAATGAACAAGTAACGCAAATTCTTGCAAATAATGTATTTTCACCGAAACTATCTTTTAAACCAAGCGTCGTAGACGAAAATCGGTTTTACCTGAATACGCAGCATTGAAAGATGAGTCGATTGGTATATTTAACTCATTTTGTAAAAAAGTATACGTTAGTCGGTTTTACCTCTAAAGGGGCGTAATGTATATAATATATAAGATATTAGTATCTGAGGGACTTGAACTCTCAGATACTATACACTTGAAATCCCTTTCGGAAACTGAGACCTACAGGTACTTGGGTATGTCTGAAACTTTGGGAATTACTGAGGCTCTCGGCCTCAGTAATTAGAGTAGAAGCAATCACTGAAAGAACGTTTCTTTGGCCGCCTGAAAAAAGTACTTAATAGTCTTTTATCAGGGGGCAATAAAGTGCTTACAATGGTTGTGTCATGCCGGTCTTGATATATTCCCTTGGCATACTCAAGTGGACTCAAACTGAACTTGACGCCGTTGACCGGAAAGTCCGAAAGATATTAACCACTTACCGTATGCATCATCCACGATCATCAGTAATGAGGTTGTACATCCCTCGAAAATGTGGTGGTCGAGGCTTTTTAAATGCTAAGACTCTACATAATCGGGAGATATGCAGCCTCAGGGAATATTTCCTACATGCTGACGTGGAAATGCATAGGAATGTGGTTGGTATCGATCGTGGATTAAGTAACTCCTTTGTCTTTAGCTAACGAGAACGAACAGGCGTAAACCTGTAGTATTTAGTATGGATGATCGCAGAACCATATGGCAAGGCAAAGAACTACATGGACGGTTCTACCAGGCTCTGCATGAACCTGATGTAGATGCCGTTGCCTCCGTAGCCTGGCTACGTTTCGCGGACCTCTTTGGGGAAACCGAACGAATAAAGGTCAATAATGCTCTAAAATACCTCACTTAATTAATGGACGCTCGGCAAACAAACATATACATGCACACAAATATTTGTCTTGAGCGGGGATTGAACCTGCGACCCTGGACTCAAAGTGGACATTGCTAGTCATTTAACCACTGGGCTCGTCAATCGAATAAAACTCGATTTGTATAAATTACTCAGTCAGACGTTATGTAAACAATTTTACGTCGCTTAGTCGCTGCATTGCGTAAGGAACATTTTATGGAACTTTAATAAACTACTTATAAAACTTATTTCGTCGTTTTTGTGGTTTTGTATTAATAAAATGTAAAACGATAAAAAAAATGCGAATTAAAAATATCTCTGGCCTGATTTATCGTCATAGACCCCGATTAACATATTCATTGAGACCATGACAGGAGGCCAAATACGATATTTCTTCTGTAAGGTGATGTGAAGATGATTAACCTACTGAGTGCTGAGTGCGAGTTTTTTTATTCACGTTCGATCATGTCAACGTAAACAAACCGACCAAATAGAGAAGTACTCTCATGTTGTGAATTTACGAGACGCGTGTTACAAATCCAATTTAGCCGGGTTGCTCATTTCGAAATGTGAGCGGGTAAGCTATATAATTTTGATATGTAACACGCGTCATATAAATTCACAACATGAGAGTACTTATCTATTTGGTCGGTTTGTTTACGTTGACATTATCTAACGTGAATAAAAAACTCGCACTCAGCACTCTGTTTTTAGGTAGTAAATCTTCAGGAGACCTACCGCCTAATTTGAAGCCACTTCCCATCGTAATCGTTTTGTCTGCGAAATGAACTTCTGAGTGCTTAATACGAGTTTTTTGGTCATATTCGAACATGATAAAGTTTACAAGCCGACCAAATTGAAAAAAAGTTTTATATTGTGAATTAACCAGACGCGTGTTACATATCCAAATTAGCCAGGTTGCTTTCGTCAAAATGTGAGCAAGAATGGCGTCTTATAATAGGTAGGGCAAAAAGTCTTTTCGCATTTTAGTATGTATGAACTTGTAATAAAATCTCTTTGGTTATACCATTTGTATCTGGCAGGTTTTGATATCTTTAAAAAGTTTAAATTTTAAAAAAGATAATTCCAAATTCAAATTAGGTAAATGTGTGATTTTCATTTGTTTTTTTTACTGTCAAGATGAGTGAATCTAATGAAGAAATTCGATACATTTTAAAATTTTACTACAAAAAAGGTAAAAATTCAACGCAAGCTGCGAAAAAAATTTGTGACGTTTATGGACCTAGTGCAGTGTCTGTGAGAGTAGCACAAATTTGGTTTAAGCGTTTTCAATCCGGAAATTTTGATGTCAAAGATGCACGTCGCTCTGGTCGCCCTGTTACGGATAAAATGGATGCCATTTCTGAAAAAGTGGAGCAAGATCGGCATTTCAGTAGTTACGACGTAGCTGAAGAACTAGGAATTGACCACAAAACAGTTTTGGCGCATAAAAAGGTCGTGGTCAAAGGCCGGCCAGGCTTCACAGACTCTGGCGAAACCCGGGTTAACCCGCAACAAGGTGATGCTGTGTGTATGGTGGGATTGGAAGGGAAGATATTCATTATGAGCTGTTACCGCCAGGCAGGACTATCGATTCTGAACTCTACTGTGAACAACTGATGAGATTAAAGCAAAAAGTTGAGAGAAAGCGGCCGGAATTAATTAATAGAAGGGGTGTGATTTTTCATCATGATAACGCTAGACCTCACACATCTTTAGCCACTCAGCAAAAATTAAAAGAGTTTGACTGGGAGGTGTTAATGCATCCGCCGTATAGTCCTGACCTTGCACCTTCTGATTTCCACCTGTTTCGGTCTCTTAAGAATTCTTTAGGCAATGTCAGGTTAACATCACGAGAAGACTGCCAAAACCACTTGTCGCGGTTTTTTGAACAGAAGTCCCAAAATTTCTATAGTAATGGGATCATGTCTCTACCTACAAGATGGCAAAAAGTTATCGAACATAATGGCACCTACATACTTTAGTTAAATATAAATAAACTTTATTAAAAAATGTTTTGAATTTTCATATAAAATACGAAAAGACTTTTTCCCCAACCTAATATGTTAACAACACGAGAGTTCTTCTCTTTGGCTGGTAGAGACGCTGAAGCTCTACAGATTGACGTGAAGACGTTAGTCAATAACTTAATTAAATTCAGGATTCAGTTTAGCCCGTACGGCTCCGGGAATATTTTTTTTATGTCTACGTCGGGTGGCAGATAAGCATACGGCCCGCCTGATGTGGAGCGGTTACCGTAGCCATATTGATGAGCTCGGTGGCGTAGCGGTCAATGACGCGGCTTCGACACCAACGCTCGTGGTTTCGATTCCCACACAAGACAAACATTTGTGTGCATGAACATGTCTGTTTGTCTTGGTTTGGGTGTTTTCTATGTATCATAAGTATGTATTTACAAAAAAAAATGTATTTACGTAAGTTTATCAGTTGTCTAGTACCCATAACACAAGCTTCGCTTACTTTGGAGCTAGATGGCGCTGTGTAATTTGTCTGACAATATTTATAAAAAAAAATATATATTTATTGACGCTCGCAACATAAAATATCTCTCTCGAGCCGCCACCCCCGCTGCCAATGCATGCTGCGGTGGCAGCGGGGTTGGCTCCTTCCTTTCTGGTGACCTCACTCACTCGCAGGAACACAACTCTCCAGGGAATTGTTATTTGGCTGCGGTATTCTATGATGTGGAGGTACATTCCCCAGTCGGGAAGCTTACAATTACGGTCCCTACCTCTCTTTTCGCCAGAGCTTCGTTTGTCAGTCAGCAGGGTGTACCGCATGCAGTTGAAGTTGGCTTATGTTCAAATATGTTGATGAACCACTTCCAGTGGTACAGTGGTAGAGTTTAAAATTGTGGGATTACCATGTGCTTGCAAATATTATTGAAGTAAAAGCATACGAATAGCATGCAAAAGGATACGAAATTTCGAATCGCGCATGCGTAAGTTTTACGTCCCTAAACTAATCGTCAAATCGTCAAATGATTTTTATCAATTAAAGTTAAGAACTATCTATAGTTTATTTGAAAGCTGATTTGGCTTTCAAATAAAAAACCGTATAAAATCCGTAGCTTGATTTTTAGATAATTCTAAAAGCCAAACTATAATCATATATACTCACAAATTTGTGAGCTACGACATACGTGAATCCGGGACTTGTAAAAAGATACACGTTAAATTCATACTCCCTCCACCTTTTGCGTTTTTTTTATATCACATTCACATCAGGCTGGTTGTAGCTTGTTTGGTACCCCAAAGAAGCTACGACCAGCCTGATGTAAAATGGTTGTTGTTGCCTCTCAGCGCAGATACTTTGACAACAGTTTTCCTTGGCTGGTACCTAGTGTAATCTGAAATAGTAGTTACCTAAGTGTTGTAGCAAAATCTCTTGCCAGTGCTGTATTATTAATGCGGATGACAGAAACATACGAAGGAGGGTGTTGCAAGCATTATATCACATCAGGTGCCCTGTGTGGTTTCTGTCCAATGTATAAAAAAAAACATGTAAGAAATTTATCTTTTTCAAAAGTAATTCTAACTGATTGTAACGAAAATTGTTCTCTTGAATCAACTTTTTTCATTCACTACATAAATGTGACATTATATACACAGACTCGGAAGTCAGTGCTTTTAACAAAAAAAAAAAAAAGTTGTATGATAATTTCGTCACCATGGAGGTAGAAGTAAATAGGTTTAATGATGTTTTGAATTCACAAACTTAGTGCACACGATGTTCTAAATTCAAATTTACTTTATCCTCTAGCGGATAAAAACGACTTTTGCACTTCAGATATCGAAAAACAAAAATATTCTTTCCGAGATGGGGGGATGAAATGGTTATTGTTGACTCTCAGCGCAGATATGCTAGTAAAAAGATGTTGCCTTCCCACAACAACAAGTTCGGCAACTCATTTCTCTGCCGAACCATAATATTGTGGAATTCACTAGCGGTACACGTATTTCCCTCTTCCATGGCGTAAAACCCAGGATCGTTTAGACGAAGCGTGAAGAAATACTCACTACATGGGTCGTTAAGGGGTGGATCGCCGCTGCGGTATCGCAGTGATACCGGTCCTCACATTTAGCCTTCACTTGTGCTTTCCATCGGGCAAGGAGACATTTTGACCGACCACATTAAAAAAAAAGCAAATAGCATCACTATCAATGCTATCACATTGCCAGCCCGTGGGCATAAACCTTGTCGGTGCCAAGCTGATCAACAAACTATATTGTGTACGTACACATACGAGTATACACATATTAGTGTATTTAGTAATAGAACTCACAATTAGTTCAATACGGAAACGTAAATCTCGCTCGTTCGGTCTGCGAGTCTGTTTTGCACCGACTTCGAATGGTATAATGGAATTCGTAATATAAAATTGTAATATTATAACAATAAATTGCGTATTTATGTCAATATTTCTGCACAGACGAGTCATGCACAGAGCCTGATGTGATCATAGTTTAGAATTTAGGTATATATTTTGAGTGATAGAGTAACCGAGATACGCTCGGCGTTTTTCAGTACAAAACGCATACAGAAGTACGTAGAGAACATGTAGTGCCATCTACTGTTAACAGTTAACACTATCTATGTTAAAATAAACAGATATTGAGTGTTAACAAACAGATGGCGTTACAGTTATTGAAATGCCGAATACCAGCCGAGTTTTCCTCGACTTTTTTTTGGTGAAAACGAATTTTCCTAGAAGTGAAACCTAGCTGGACCGATTTGTGGCCTACGTAAACCCTTAATAAGGGTTTACGTAGGCCACAAATCGAAACCATTTGGATGAAATTTCCAATATAATATATGGTAAATTTCATCCAAATCGTTAAAGCTGTTTATGAGATTCAATGCTCAATACCGAACCACTAGTAGATAAAAAATGTCAAAACATAAGAAATTTATTTATAAAATGTGTATGACGTATCTAAGTGCCCACAAGGGCCAATGGCATTATAAATAATTTCTTTTCAGATCGTCGTGGCATATAATATATTTATAATTTTTTGAATTTCTTGTTTATTTTAGTATAAGATGTAACGTACTCGTTGACATCTCTAGCTAATAATTCTTTCGCCAATTATATTTTTTTTTTTTTTTTTTTTTTTTTTTATACTACGTCGGGTGGCAGACAAGCATACGGCCCGCCTGATGTGAAGCGGTTACCGTAGCCATATTAACGCTCGCAACATAAAATATCGCTCGCGCGCCGCCACCCCCGCTGCCATCGCAGCATCTCCTTCCTTTCTGGTGACCTCACTCACTCGCAGGAACACAACAGCCCTCAAGGGAACCGTTATTTGGCTGCGGTATTCTGTGAGGTGGAGGTACATTCCCCAGTCGGGTAGCTTACAATTACGCTCCCTACCTCTCTTTTCGCCAGAGCTTCGTTTGTCAGTCAGCAGGGTGCACCGCGTGTAGGTGAAGTTGGCTTTGGTTCAAAGATGTTGATGAACCACTTACACCCCATATCTAAGATTAGTTACTTCACTATTTCGATATTGTTTATTAAATTTTAATATAAGTAGACAACCGTCGTTCATTATCAGCACTATAACATATTCATTATTAACTTGACGAGCTCGGTGGCGTAGCGGTCAATGACGAGGCTTCGATACCAACGCTCGTGGGTTCGATTCCCACATAGGACTAACATTTGTGTGCATGAACATGTCTGTTTGTCTTAGTCTGGGTGTTTTCTATGTATCATAAGTATGTATTTACAAAAAAAAATGTAATAGGTAGGGGAAAAAGTCTTTTCGCATTATAGTATGTATGAACTTGTAATAAAATCTCTTTGGTTATACCATTTGTATCTGGCAGGTTTTGATATCTATAAAAAGTTTAAATTTTAAAAAAGATAATTCCAAATTCAAATTAGGTAAATGTGTGATTTTCATTTGTTTTTTTTACTGTCAAGATGAGTGAATCTAATGAAGAAATTCGATACATTTTAAAATTTTACTACAAAAAAGGTAAAAATTCAACGCAAGCTGCGAAAAAAATTTGTGATTATTATGGACCTAGTGCAGTGTCTGTGAGAGTAGCACAAATTTGGTTTAAGCGTTTTCAATCCGGAAATTTTGATGTCAAAGATGCACGTCGCTCTGGTCGCCCTGTTACGGATAAAATGGATGCCATTTCTGAAAAAGTGGAGCAAGATCGGCATATCAGTAGTTACGACGTAGCTGAAGAACTAGGAATTGACCACATAACAGTTTTGGCGCATAAAAAGGTCGTGGTCAAAGACCGGCCAGGCTTCAGAGACTCTGGCGAAACCCGGGTTAACCCGCAACAAGATGATGCTGTGTGTATGGTGGGATTGGAAGGGAAGATATTCATTATGAGCTGTTACCGCCAGGCAGGACTATCGATTCTGAACTCTACTGTGAACAACTGATGAGATTAAAGCAAAAAGTTGAGAGAAAGCGGCCGGAATTAATTAATAGAAGGGGTGTGATTTTTCATCATGATAACGCTAAACCTCACACATCTTTAGCCACTCAGCAAAAATTAAGAGAGTTTGACTGGGAGGTGTTAATGCATCCGCCGTATAGTCCTGACCTTGCACCTTCTGATTTCCACCTGTTTCGGTCTCTTAAGAATTCTTTAGGCAATGTCAGGTTAACATCACGAGAAGACTGCCAAAACCACTTGTCGCGGTTTTTTGAACAGAAGTCCCAAAATTTCTATAGTAATGGGATCATGTCTCTACCTACAAGATGACAAAAAGTTATCGAACATAATGGCACCTACATACTTTAGTTAAATGTAAATAAACTTTATTAAAAAATGTTTTGAATTTTCATATAAAATACGAAAAGACTTTTTCCCCAACCTAATATTTACGTATGTTTATCAGTTGTCTAGTACCCATAACACAAGCTTCGCTTACTTTGGGGCTCGATGGCGCTGTGTAATTTGTTTGAGAATATTTATTTATTATTATTATTTATTTATAAGGATAAAGACCATTACAGTATTCGCTAAGGACAAAAAAATATATATATAATTATGTAGGTCGACTGCTGTCGATCTGGCGCCCTACCGCCGAAGCTGAAGCCGATTCCGATCGAATATTTGGATGCCAAAAATAGACCTTATGTTAAATAAAGGTAATGAAAAACTTCTTCAGCTTAGGCGGTAGAGCTCTAGGGTCTTTCCCAAATAATCTTAACACAATTACCACCTATCTAAGGTGAAGTTTTATTTTCACAATAATAAATCCAATGAAAATCGGCTTCCGCTTCGGCGGTAGGGCTCTTGGTCTTATGCATCATAAGATGCATAACGCATCGATTTGTTAAGAAATATTATATACGAGTCAAAAATATTGCGCAAGATATCAATTATTACTATATATTATTTATATAATATATTTTGACCATAGATAAGGTTATAAATTAAATAAAGGGTCGATGAGTAAGTTTAAAAATTATTTACTTTGTATAAAAATAGCAAAAACAACAACAATAACAACTTCCAATCTTAACAATATGTCAAGACGGTAATTTGATGAGGTAACTTTAGTGTTTGCCGTGGTGGTGTCCCCAATCCTTGTGGTCATGGTGTTCTCCCTTCTTGCCATGGTCGTGGTGGCCATGGTGGTGCTCGTCGTGTCCATGATGCCCGTGGTGCCCATGATGGCCTTCGTCGTGGTGCCCATGATCGTGATGGCCATGTTTGCCGTGGTGACCCTCATGATGGCCGTGATGATGATGACCGCCCTTTTTGTGGTGTTCGTCGTGCTTGTGGTGGTGTCCTTCATGATGATGATGTTTGTGGTGCTTGCCGTCAACGTGGTGGCCGTCATGGAAGTGATGATCCTTGTGGAAGTGGTCCTTGTGGTGTTTCTTGTGGTATCCATCGACGTGTTCTCCCTTGTCGTGATGTTCGTGGTGTCCGTGCTTGCCTCCCTTGTGGTGGTGGCCGTGCTCGTGGTGTTCACCATGGTCATCGTGTTCATCCCAGTGCTTCTTGTGGCCGCCGCCGTGCTCGTGGTGGTGGTGTCCATGGTGGTGTTTGCCATGGTGTCCATGGTCGCCCTTATGGTGGTGATGATGGCCCTTGTGTCCCTTGTGGTCGTGGTGACCGTGGTCGTGATGGTGATGCCCGTGGTGGTCGTGTCCGCCACCCTCTTCGTGATGGTGGCCGTGGCCGGCGCACAGCGCCACCAGGCACAGAATGCCGAGAGCTATCAATATCTTCATGCTGTGGACTTGTGGCGGAGGAAGTCCGCTAGTCGTCTGACCTCTGAAACGCTCTTAGTCTATTTATATCAGCATCTCGCAGTGCACCGTCTATAGTTGTGGAGAAAATATTTCGCAAGCATTCAGCCGCGTTAGTTCATGGTCACGTTAAAAAAAACGCCACCGTAACATTCATTGTGGCGAATTATATCCGCTGAACGGAAGTGCAAACAATTATCATATTTCTCATCATAAAAATGTACTACAATATTTGGATTTAGTGCACCTATGTATGTATGTAAATTATTGTATATGGTGAAGGTGTTTGATACTTTCGGAATACATACGGTCTACCGAGTGTTTATGGAAATGGATCATTAGTTTCTTGTCCAGCAGATGAATGCAGGCATCCTGCAAGGCACTGTGTTGTATATCGACTCTGTTTCTGTTGCATATTGCATATCAATGATATGTTGTCACGCGCCGGCTTCGCACGGGCAGTTTTCGCATAATGTTGCAAACACAAGTTCCTAAATTACAACAAATCCTTTTTGTATTGATGAAAATCAGTACTGAGATTAGCCCGGTCAAATAAATACTTGGCGGTGGTCAGTTTTAATTTAAAGAAATAAAATTTATCCAAGTAGCTTCTGGTACAGTCAGTACTCGTATGTAATTAAGGATGCATTTATAGAATTTGTGAATTTTATACAACGAGAGAATAGCGACACGCGACATGTTTGTCTGCAACGAAAATGAAGAATGGGCATGTATATGTTTGTGTAAGTCTAATCCTATAATCAATTTAAATTAAGTGAGTAATAGGTTTTAATTAAGTACTAAAATTAATTATTTGGACTTAATTTTCGTTGCCGACTTCATAAATGATGATGGACCGATGATTCAACAAAACTGATCAATAAAATTACAAAAATAATTATAAAATTTAATTTAACCTCCAAATATTATTGACGCGATGATGAGACTCGGTGGTTGAACGGTTACCAATGGTCACTTTGCCTTCGAGGTTTTGGGTATCGATCACCGTACAAAACAAATATGTGTGTGCATCAACACGTTTGTTTGTCTTGGTCTGGGTGTTTTCTATGTTTGTATTTACAAAAAAAAAAATGTATTTAATATCAGTTATCTAGTACCATAGTATAAGCTTTGCTTAGTTTGGGACTAGATGGCCGTGTGTAATTTGTCCAGGAATATTTATTTTGAAGTTAATTTTATTATTTCTACCTATTTTTATTAACATAAAAAATTGTAATAAGCCTTTTAAAAATTTGTAAGAAAAATTAACGAGGATAAAAATTTACAAAATTGTGTTACAGACATAGTTTCTTCAAAGGCGACTCGAACTAGTTGGTAAACTGCAGTGATAATTTTGGTGCTTAAAATCAAGTTTTTATTTAATGAAGATAGTGTATAAATTGGAACTAACTTTAATTTGAGATTTTTTGTTAATTGGCAAATAATTGGCGTGTGACAGTTATTTAATTTTAAATTTACTGAATGAAAAAGGTTGATTCAAGAGAACAATTTTTGTTGCAATCAGTTAGAATTACTTTTGAAAAAAATTTATACGTACATCAAACGGAAACCACACAGGCCACCTGATGTGATCTGATGCTCGCAACACCCTCCTTCGTATGTTGTCTGTCATCCGCATTACTAATGCAGCACTGGCAAGAGTTTTCTACAACATTTCGGCACCTACTATTACAGGTTACACTCTAGCCACTATCCACTAAGGTAACTGTGGCAAAGTATAGAAAAATACCAGGTTTATGGGTCAGGTTTATCCAATTCCTTTTTTTATAATAATAATCATAATAATAATAATAATTTGTTATTATTATTATTATGTATCTCTTTTTAATCACGGGTCAAGCCCGGTCATTTGATAGGCATGCGCGGGGATATGGTAAATAAATAATAATAATAATAATTAAATAAATGGTATAATAATAATAATATTATATTATTATTATTATTCCTTTATTTAATTTTAACTCTTATTTTATTACATTTTTAAATATATTCATATAAAAAATAAAAATAAAAATACATTTAAAAATATAAAAAAACAGGGGCACCCGCCGGTAGCGGAGCGAAGACCCAAACTACCGGTGGTCAGGGCTCCAGAGTGAGGAACCTTATTATTATTATTATTATTTGTTGTATATTATTTTATTTTAGATTTTCATATTTGATTAGATTAAATTGTACTGGATTGAATTGGGCTAAATTGAACTTGATTATATTAAATTAAATTCAATATACTAACGTAGATTATAAGGTTTCATTGTTACTAATATATTATGGACTTATCTAGTCTGAAATAAAAAAAAAATATATATATTATATTCTATTTATTATTTCTTTTTGGTCTCTACTTATCGGTTAGACACATTAGAAAAACGTCGTATTATTCATTCTCATAAAAATTGGAATTTTCTGCCAACAGATAGCGAACGAAGCGACAAAAAGAAGGGGATTTACAGGGTCGGAAATTATGCGAAGCCCTTCGTGTTGCACGCGGGCTGTGGTGACCGCTTACTATCAGGCGGGCATGTCGAATCCGATTCTCCAGTCGAAGACATCTTTGAGGTACAGGTAAATCTTCAATAACCTGTGGAGATAAATAAACCCATCCATAGACAGGCTACGGTCGACGTTGCTTAACTTGCGTGATCGATTAGACTGACAGGCGCAATGACGCTATCGAGCTCCTAATTACACCTACCATTATAGAATGCAAATTAAGGATAATGATGATTATTTTATTGTTTCAAATTATTCACTTAGCTTGAAAATATTATTTTTGAAAATTAGCCTCAATTTAAAGTGTACAAGGCCCCCAAGTTAAAGACGGAGATGTTTCAGTAGGTTATTACTGTTTCAGGCAGTAACTAAAATTCTAAAAACAAGTTTTTTAGGTTCATAGCAACATTCTTTTCTCGTACTAGTCTTGTAAAAATCCTATAATAGGAGAACACTATAAGTGGTCTCCTATTGGAGGATTTCTAACAAATCCAATTTAAGTATTTCTACTCTACATTCAAATTAGGTATTTCGACTCTAAATTAAAATTTTAAATCTTTCCTGTTTTGATGATCACTGATATTAAAATTTTTATAATAAAAATTAAAAAATAATTGATTTTACGTTGTCAACATTGTGGTATTAGTGAAATAAAGATATATTTATTTATTTACTGTACTGACGCGGGGCGTAGCCGCTTATGACTGCTGATTCTGCTTCATTATACACTGTGCTCCGGGATAAAGTGTAACTCTGAAAGGGTGTGAAAATAGATAACAAAAATATTGACAAAAAATATTAAAAAAATTAAAAATCATTTTTTTTCATGAATTAAGATTTTTATTTTTTACTAAGAACTCTATGTATATTGAAAAAATCACTGAAAAAATCATTTTCTGACTAAAAGCACAGTTTAGGTAATGACAGTCACTTTTTTGATGGCTATTTGGTATCATATTCTCATTGCTTTAGTTTTATTTCAACGAAATCGACGAATTACTTTGAAAGAAATTGTTATTTCACATAGAGTACTTTAGGAAAAATAAAAATCTTAATT
Source organism: Hypsopygia costalis (assembly GCA_937001555.2). Lineage (NCBI taxonomy): Eukaryota > Metazoa > Arthropoda > Insecta > Lepidoptera > Pyralidae > Hypsopygia > Hypsopygia costalis. The sequence continues at coordinate 18,687,060 of OW443338.2, read as the reverse complement.
CATGAAAAATAAAAATAGAAAACAAAATGTATTCTATTTTTTTCTCATGATTTTTTTAAAACTTGTTTTTTAAATATTTAATTATGTTTTTGAATATTTTTTTTGTCAATAATTTTTGATCTATTTTTATCCCTTTTCAGGGTTACATTTTATCCCGGGAGACTGTATATTATAGGATATATGGGAGACTACAGCTTTCAAGATTTTGACTATAGTTAAGTATGTCTCTGTATATCATCATCATCATCATCATCGTCAGGTAATTTTAGTCTCCACTACATGAGCACGACCCTTTCTCGTCCGTCACAGACAGGAGGATTTGGCCTACACTCCTCACGCTGGCCAGACGGGTTGGGGAGGCCTGATCGATGTTTTATAATGTATTTCCCTTAGTCGCCTTGTACGATATCCACGGGAAGAGACTGAGTGATTCTATTCTAGTTTGCCGGAAACCACACGGCCAGCTCTCAGTATATATCATATCAATAATTGTGGGCAGAAGCTAGGAATGAATCTATTTAAAATTGTGAATCGTCTTGTAAAACATCTCAGCGAGCGGATTACACATAGTTGTTGGTACTTTGAAAGACGCATTCACGCACGGCCGGGGCGGGCAGTGTATTGTGCTGTTTGCTCTTCATTCAATACAACACACTTGATTGACAGCTTTAAGGCTGGATCGATCGAAAATTATCTGCTTAGTGGATCCTTTCGTATCCAAATGCCGCTATTTGGACAGCGTTAAACAATTCTTCCGATTGGCTGCACACGATTGAACGACGCCCTTGTTGATGCATGCTCGGAGTAAGTACGCCAACGTAATGCGTTTGAGTATTCATCCTGATTATGCACGCTTATAAGTTTATCGTTGCAGTAAAGAAACATGGAAATAAATAAATGGGTATTCGTATAAAATTTATACTTCACATATTATATTATTTACTTACAAATTACGAAATTTGTACTTACTAATTACGTAATTGTTAGTTGCCCGACTGGGGTAGCTCCACCGCATAGAAGATCGCAGCTAAATAACAATTCGCTTGAAGGTTGTTGTGTTCGTACGAGTGAGTTAGATTACCAGGAGTTGCGGGTGTAAGTGGTTCATCAACATCTTTGAACCAAAGCCAACTTCACGTGCACGCGGTGCACCCTGCTGACTGACAAACGAAGCTCTGGCGAAAAGAGAGGTAGGGAGCGTTATTGTAAGCTACCCGACTGGTGAATGTACCTCCACCTCACAGAATACCGCAGCCAAATAACGGTTCCCTTGAGAGCTGTTGTGTTCCTGCGAGTGAGTGAGGTCACCAGAAAGGAAGGAGATGCTGCGATGGCAGCGGGGGTGGCGGCGCGCGAGCGATATTTTATGTTGCGAGCGTTAATATGGCTACGGTAACCGCTTCACATCAGGCGGGCCGTAAGCTTGTCTGCCACCCAACGTAGTATAAAAAAAAAAAAAAAAAAAAAAAGAAAGTTGCTAATGTTGGCAGCGTATATAGCCGCAGCAGAGCGATATAATTTGCTAAAATTTCGTGTTGCGATTTGCGAAAGTATGTATGGCTGCGGTAATCGCTTCACTTCAGGCGGGCCGTATGCTTGTCTAACACCCGACGTAGTATAAAAATAATATAAAAAGAAATATTTAAATTCGTGGCATCGTCATAATTTTTTCATCCATTTATACACATACATACAATATAACAATGGTAAAAGTAGAGTAAACTCAAACTATTGGTCGTCCAAAGGCAGCGCTGATTGTTAACCATCAAGCTCAAGCAGATCGTACTCTTGCTTCCACCCTAGTGGTATAAAAAAAAAGTAAGTACCTATGTATAATAATATAATTTTAAATTAAAACAAATATTTTGTTTAAAATAATTTATGTAAACTTTATGTGTACTGTGTATTTGAATTGAATTTAATATAAATAATATAATTGGTTCTTGTTGTCCAAATTAGATAGTTCATAGAGAATTCATACAACTGTATTGAATTTATACTAATATTGGTTTAAATGTGCCAAAAGCTATTTATTTAAGCGTAGAAATTAATACAGTGCAGAATTATATCGTTCGCTGCTATGTAATTATTGTAAAATAGATTTATCTGCTTTGCTTTCACATCATAAACGGAGAATATACGTAAATACAAAAATGCATGTAATACATACATACATAAATACATACATAGAGTGCTAAAATCGTGAATTATTCTTTTGGTTTCGCCGTAGTCGGGTAAAAATACTTTAATAATCGTTTCACCAATATAATACATAAAAAATTCTGGGAAATTTACACAGTGCCATCTGGTCCCTAATTAAGCGCAAAGCTTGTACTATGGGTATTAGACAACTGATAAATGTACTTAAATACGTTTTTTTTCTAAATACATACATACAAGACATAGAAAACACTCAGACCAAGACAAACAGACATGTTCATGCACACAAATGTTTGTCTTGTACGGGGATCGAACCCGCGACCTTGGAGTCAAAGTAGCCATTGCTAGCCATTCGACCAGCGGGCTCGTGTTATATAGTTCTATATATTATGGTCCTTGCCCTGCACTGGTAGAGTAGACTGCTCGTCTATTCGGTTGCGTTACGAGGACCTAGAAGCCAACAACTTCTGAAGAGCCTTCCCAAAACAAACGGTTTACGTGGCACATTTAGTATTTTATTCTACAACTTTTTCTAATTTTTTAACTAAATAGTATAGAAATCTATAACAGTCTTTATTTGGACGCTTGCTGTCCTCCAGGAGCATCACTTGAACGTTTTGGCTAACCTCCTGTAAAAATCTCTATTAGCACTTTTAGAGGAACCCTATACGTTTTCTCATTTCCGGGGAAAACCAATCTCACTCTTAACTTCACAACAAAATTTCAGAGGATCTGAGTCTGAGGCGATAACTGTATCAATTCGAAATGCTATCTGAACCTTACCAGTTGAAATAATATAATTTTTTATGCCACAGGGGCCAAACTTTTTTTATTTGTTTAGTTTTATTTTAGTATTATTTAGTTTTAGGTGCTTTCGTTTTATAGTTGTATATTATGTATTGTTTTATCTGACAAATAAATACTGGCGAGTAAAAAAAATTTTTAAGTAATGTATACGAGACTGGACGTTTACTAAATTCCCACGAAAAAGTAGTGCAATGTAAGTACGGGAACGATAGCACCCTTGCGAGGTGCCCGGCCAGTGAATGATTTTGATTTATTTCCCAGCGTCGTTGTGCAACACAGTCGCGCTCCGCTGGTAGGTCAAGTACACTGACTAGACCGCGAATTCTAAGCACTTTTTTGCCGCGTCGAACGTCGCACGTTTCTATTCATTAGCGGTACAATACGGACTAATACAATTCAATTTAAAATAATTATTTGATAACAAAATAATGTAATTTGCTCTACTTTTTTCACACATCAAACAGAAATATCCATTTAAATGTTTATTTTATGATGAAATATGTTCAAAAAGTGTCAAGTTACATAATAAAATTATAAAGTGGGTTATAAGTAAAATCGGTATGAGAAAATATAGTAAAATAATTGTGTAGTAATCGTTACTTTATATGTGCAAAAAATAACTATAATTCATTTACTACCTGACTGACTATTGACCGGCACCGGTTTCGCTGAAACTATATTGGTTTACGGAGCACTCGCCAGTAAAGTTGTCAGTCGGCATGATGTTTTTTCGACATTTTCAACTATAATTTTTGGAGATGCGCAAAATGCCAGCTTTTACGATAAATTCCCAATAAGTAAGTACAAGTAAACTCTCTACCTATGCACAAAATCTGGGCATTTATTGGACATTTATATGTACTTATTGGCACTTTATCGTAAATGTTCGGCGTTTTGCCCATCTAATCACTGTTATATTTCAACAAATTATTTACATTTTTTACACTACGTTTACAAAACCCGGTTTGGTGAGGCCACATGAGCTAGAGAAGGAATATTATATCTAGCGCTGTCACAACGTGGCACAATGTTGTGCTTACTTTAAAAAAAAAAACCGGCATGCAAACAGAATATCGTATAAATCTGTCTCATTTTCTTGCATGATACACATAAGTTTTTTTCTTGTGTGAATGCGATGAATACTATCAACTTGACTATAGTTTTTCTCCTTTTAAAATTCTTTGCAGGTTTTTCCAGTTTTAAAATATTTGCCATATATAAACCAATTGTGACAAATGGTGTCATTGAACTCGTCTTCGTGTCCCGTGTCTCCAGAGTTCATACGAGGCCAAACAACCCTCAAAGGCCTTGTTATTTGACTGCAGTATTCTATGAGGTGGAGATACTATCCCAATCGGGCCAACTTATGACTGAGCTGTGCCCTGGCTCTATTTCGCCTAGTTTGTCAGTCAGCAGGGTGCATTACATGCAGGTGAGGTTTGCTTTGGCTCAAAGACGATGATGAACCCCTTACACCTCAAGAGTATAAACCCTGCAGGGTTGTCGTATTTACACGAGTGATGTTACTAGGAACCTCTTGAGGGAGTTCTGCGCAGGCAGCAAGGTGGCAACGCGAAAGTGATATTAATGTAAGTAGATAAGAAGGTCACGGTAACCAGTTCACATACAAGTTATATGTGTATGTAGTAGTAAATGTGAAATCGATGATCTAAAAACGGCCGAAGTATAGTTTCGTAGAATAAGTTCGGGGCCGTCACGACCCACTGGGCAGTGGGCATTATCTAGTAGAGCCACACTTTCAAATGTAGACGACATTTCAGTTGGTCATGGTGGAGTCTGAGGTGATGACTAGATATGACTGTATCAATTCGAATTGCTATCTTTTTTTTCTTTTTATACTACGACGGTTGGTAGACAAGCATTCGGTCCGACTGATGTGGAGCGGTTATCGCAGCCATATTAACGCTTGCAACATATAATATTGCTCGCGCGCCGCCACCCCCGCTGCCAACGCAGTATCGCCTTCCTTTCTGTTGACCTCACCTACTCGCAGGAACACAAAAACCCTCAAGAGAATTGTTATTTGGCTGCGGTATTCTGTGAGGTGGAGGTACATTCCTCAGTCGGGTAGCTTACAATTACGCACGCTAACTCTCTTTTCGCCAGAGCTTCGTTTGTCAATCAGCAGGGTGTACTGCGTGCAGGTGAAGTTGGCTTAGGTTCAAAGATGTTGATGAACCACTTACACTCCAAATTTATCTGTATTACTAATATTTGTTGAAAATTTTTTTAAGTCATATCACAGTGTCATATATTTGAGACTGGACGTTTACTAAATTCCCACGAAGATATCAGTGTAATGTTTTGAATTAGTGGAACGCATCAACCAAAATCAAGTAAGTATTTACTATTTAGGCAGGCTTTAACATATTTCATTAAAAATTCCTTTCGGACTCCTGTCTCCCCTGACGGCCCCCCCTCGGGGTAACATCAGGACTTCTACAGTACTGGCGTCTCCCCAAGGTCGTGGAGACATCCAACCTTATTTTAAAAAATATATTTTTAGTACTCCTACCCAGTGACTGGTCACTTGCAAAAAAATAAGTATTTACCAATGAATAAAAACTGTTCTTTTTATATATGTATGTATCTTGTTCGGTGCGGAATCGACACTTGTTCAACGTGAATATATTATAGCCGCACATCTCACATTTAGGTTTAGTACATAGTACATACGGAAGCGCGGTTGAGTATGCACAACATTATAACATTACCTTTCTTAACATTAACAGGTAACTTGTGACGAATAAACTGTGACAATTTATATCTTGTCTTCTCTCTCGACGACATCCCACCGCAACCCTTATAAATACATAGCCGCAACAAGCGGAAACAATTACGAGTATTTTTAGTAAAAGAGAGCCAAGCTGCTCTACTGAGAAAGTACCTCTACCTCACAGAATACCCCAACCAAATAACAAATACCTTGAGGGTTGTCGTATTGCTGCGAGTGAGTCAGTTCACCAGTTCAGTTTTATACTACGTCGAGTGACAAGCATACAGCTCGCCTGATATGCAACGGTTAACGTAGCCACAACATGAAATATCACGTAGTGACGTGACGTGACGTGACGTCTCCTCTGTTGCTAACACAGAATCTCCTTACATCTGATGACCCCACGCACTCGCAGAAATATAACAATCCTCAAGGGAATTGTTTGCTGCAGTTTTAAGTGAGGAGGAGTTGCTGCCCTGCTGAAGACATGTTCTATCTCTCATCGCCAGAGCCTAGATAGCTAGTTGTATGGGTGCAGCACGTGCAGGTAAGGTCGGCTAGATAGACGATGGCAATAAAGTATTATTCGCTTGCTGTCACCCCTGCTATTAACGCAGTATCTTCTCACGTGGTGGTTACGCTCACACAACCCTAAAATAAATAATAGTGAATAATGTGAGAGAACAGATATTGCTAGTCAGCATATAACATCTGTAAAATAATAACAGGAAATAAACGAATCTATATTCGAATATGTGAGTAAATCTGATTTAATTGTGAGCCCATTTACATAGATAGATAGATAATATTTGTATACTGAAACACACAAAATACAGAAACTTACAATAATACTAATATTAAAACAGAAATTGGAACACAACTCCAACCGCGAGCCATCATCTAATAATAACAGCAGCTCACTAACAAATCGAAGCCCCATCCCCCGCTCCGTTGTTTGGCGTATGTTGCAGTGATACAATCGGGCAACAACTCAGTGTTGGACTTGCTCAGAGAGCAAAACACGGATTTTCAGTTATTGCCTTTGAATAGGTGCTGGGTGCATCCAAACGCCACCGACATGTCATATTTAATTATATATTCGTCCTTATTTGTTGTTTAAGTTTATTTTATTTTTATTGAATAAAACGTCTTTACGCACGCTAGACTTGGGGAGTTGGCTGGTGAATGCGTGACGAGAGCGTTGCGGAAACGGCGAACGGAAGATATAAATTTACTAACTTATATCTTCCGTTCGCTGTTTCGTTTAGCTCTACTGAGCTAATGAAGTTTTACTTCTAGTAGTGTGGTATAAAGCACACTCGTTTTTTTTTTAATTTATATAACCAAAATCTTACTTCGCCATTTCATGGAATCGTTTCAAGAACTCAAAGGCAATGGTTGACTGGAAGATATCTCTTATAAGGATAAGTTAGCTTTTGTATACTATATTACATTTTCATAAGATGTGTTATGTGAAAGTTAACACATTAAAGTTTTACAAACAAACAAAAACTTGTTAAAAACACAAAAATAAACTAAAACAAAGTACAATAAGTACTTGTCAATATAATCCGGAGCCCTAGTTCTAGTAAGACACAGACAGCTAATGCTCTTACTGCATTCAGGGCGTCGTTACTTACGAGCATTAGGAGCTAAGAAGCCTATCGTACTACATCACACAATCCTGTTACGTGTTGCTGCCCTACGCCTCATAATGCTATTATTCCAGTAACATAATCTGCCTGGACCCAGTGCTCTATCTCTTGCGGACTCACCTGATCGAACTAAATAAATAAATAAATAAAATAAAAATACTTTATTTCAGAAAATTTAAATGTATACATCATTTCATAATTACATAATTTTAATATTAGAGAAAATCAAATTTATATACGTATTGTATGTCAAAATTAATTTATGCGATGTTAAGTGTACCTACCTATTTAATTTATGTCAAATGTAATTTACATTTTAAATTATTCTCCTCACTAAACATTTCCATAGTGGGGAGGTCCAGTCATCAGCAACTGTTTTGAATATGCTGTCGCGAAAAACAATCTTACATAATATATAAACAGTTAAATGGGGTAAGTTTATTTATATTTATTCCAAGAATACCAAGGTAGATATTATAGAGCAGTAACTTAATTTCAACATCCATCCAACCGAAATCATCGCAGACATGCAGCATCCTACACATGCCGCCGATCGCTTCATAATAAGTCTTTTATAAGCTATTTAGCTACGACGAGCTCGGTGGCGTAGCGGTCAATGACGCGGCTTCGACACCAACGCTCGTGGGTTCGATTCCCACATAGAACCAACATTTGTGTGCATGAACATGTCTGTTTGTCTTGGTCTGTGTGTTTTCTATGTATTATAAGTATGTATTTACAAAAAAAAAAATGTATTTACGTATGTTTATCAGTTGTCTAGTACCCATAACACAAGCTTCGCTTACTTTGGGGCTAGATGGCGCTGTGTAATTTGTCTGACAATATTTATTTATTTATTATTTATATTTACATTCATGGCTATAGTTTTTTTATTAGTACAGTCAGTTCCCTAAGATAACTCACCACTTTGCCATACTGAACTGTATTGATCTGATCAATCAGTTCTGTTAGGGAACCGACTGTACTTCTGTACAGTCCGGCCAGTCCCTGTCTGCCGTCGCTCTCAAAAACTGACCTATTTGAGACGAATCTGCAATAGACCGCAAGAATTTTGGAAAACTCTACATGTGCACAATAACCGATCAAGTTTTTGCGATTTTTTTCTTTCTGATTTAAGGCCACGAGTGAATCTATAGTCAGCTCTTGAGTACTTAAAACATAGACGTATACACCACTACGTTTTATAGACGCCTGTCAGGCGTGGAAAACATGAAACAGATAATATTTCAGATGTTATATAGCGCTATCATATAACTAAAAGCTAATTATTTAGATTTACGTAGAAGAAACCTGTGATATGAAACAAAAAAATGTGTTAATCTTTCCTATTTCCTTACATGATGATAGCGTAAGTTCTAGTATGTATGCTAAGTATCTTTCTCTGTCTATGACTAAAAACATACATTTGCGCATAAATAAACATCATCTATTTACGTTACCAAGGAGTATTTAACATTCGGTTTTTCATCTAGGATGTGATATAGCTACGTGACGCAATGCGATGCTCGGAGAGGAGTGTAGCAGCGCGGTGGCGTGATCAGTAAAAAGGCATCGAGTTTGAACGTGTATGGAATTTGTGTATTGTCTGGTGTGACATATACTTTACGACTTAGGAATTCACTATCTGTTCATAGAAGCGGAAGGGTTGAATGCAGCAGGATTTGGATTTTATGTAGCCTATGTTACTTTCGACGTTTCTCGAATTTTGTCTATGCCAAAACAATCGTTTGCTCTACATTTACGTGAAATTAGGACAATATTACGATAAATTAGGATATATAAAAACATATCCGTATTTGTAAAGTTGATTAAACTCTACTGTCCGGCAGCTAGGCTAGAGTGGCCTGTTCTATAAACTGGTCAGAGAACATAGGCTATGAAATCTATATAAATAAAAGTTAAAGTTGTAAAGCGCAAAACTCGAGAGCGGCTCGAGCAGTTCTGCTAATTTTCGTTTTAATATTTTAGTTAAGGTATCTACCTATAAGGAAGGGTCTTACGGAGAGAAAAGACGTAAAAATTGCGAGGAAAATAAAACACTACTTTCTACCCATGCGAATCCGGGGCATGCAGCTAGTTATAAATAAAAAATATATAGATCATATAAGTAGTTCCTTCGTGAAAATATTGTAACGGACAAACACAGATACGTTGAGTTTTATTACTATGCATAGGTGACATTTTGTTAAATAGATTCATCAAGTAAATAAATATGTGGGCACGTAGGGCTGCACACTGCGAACTATCATGACATAACAAATCATGTAAGTCCGGACAGGGCGCACAGCGCACACAACAAATACCGCGGAGGTTAGCCCCGGATAATCCCTACCATTGTTAGCTATTTTAATGCTTATGCCCATTGTGCGACCGCCTGTATTAAGTCATACGCGGATAATCGCTGTATTATACCAAGTTAATTTTCCATTAGCTCGTAGCTGTGTGAGAGAGATTGGCAGCTGCTTACTGTCGACCCAGACAAATCGGCGACATTTCTCTGTTATAGGACACATTGAAAATTGGCATCGACAAAAGGTGTTTATTTTGATTGGAATAAGTGAGAGTTAAGTAGATATTATAGCCTTGAGATATAAATTTGGTTCATAGAGTCTTTAATATAAATAGAGAGATCTGTGGGCGTTCTTCGAAAATTAAGTAAGTTGTGAGTTCCAAGGCAGCCGTTGCTGAACCCCGGGACTGTCGTGTCGTCCATTGTCTTTTTGGAGGTCGCCGCTGTTAATTCTGGCTACAAAGAATTACTTAGAAGACACAGTGGTGGGAATGTGTGGTGGGTCTGATGCGAAACTAAGTAAATGACTAAACACTATAGTTAGCAGTGGATTACGAATGTCCTTACCGACTGGACTATTAGGTTACGGATGAACTGCAGATGCCGTACACTAGCGCCAAAAAAAAAAATAGTTGGTAAAATTAAAATAGTAATTAGGCTCTTTATCGTTAATAAAGAAGATATTGTAATACTTTTAGATTTATCAACACATAAAATGTTATTGTTTTGTTGCCAATTTGACATCTGTTTTAATGTCTCAGAACATACAAATACAAATACAAAATACGTTGAACGGGACGGACATGCGACGTTGATCACAAATTTCAGCTCAATCACATAAAGTGATTGAGCTGAAATTTGGCACACTCGTTGAGTTCTCGTGACAAAACCATGAATATATAAATTCCGCCATTTTTGATCCGATGTGGCAGCCACTAGAAATGGCAACTTATAATTCCGCAGCCAAATAATAATTCCCTTGAGGGTTGTTGTGTACCTGCGAGTGAGGGAGGTCACCCGAAAGGAAGGAGTTGCTGCGGTGACAGCGAGGGTGGCGGCGCGGGAGCGATATTTAATGTTGCAAGCGTTAATATGGCTACGGTAACTGCTTCACGCCAGGCGGGCCGTATGATTGTCTGCCCCCGACGTAGTGTAAAAAAAAGAAAAAAAAGTTTCAAAGCGGTGTCTGTAATCAAATCTTGCAAAAAATCTTATGCAAACATCTTAAAATCCTTATAAAATTTGTGTAGTACTTAGTGTAATTCACAATTATAAATAAGTTTACCACGCGAAACCGCACATTTAAAAAAAGTTGTTGCTACTTAACTGTTGCGCGCTGCCTGCAACGTGGCTGTCTTGTAGAGGCTTCTTTTAACTTCTTACCCCACAATAACGGGTATGAGAAGTAAGTCGAACAAGAAAAAAAAGACCTTATTTCCTTAAGTATTAAATTTATTAACAAAAAGTGATATTACAAAATAAATGTAAATAAGTAAGTATTGACGATGAAACTGTCAGTGATTAATAAAGATTTTCAGATCTAAGTAAGTCTTTGTTTTGACATTATTTACTATACAATTTAAATATAACATAGATAGATACATATCTAGACGTTAGAGGTACAAAATATTTTTGTTCAGGTTTTAGGGCTCAATACCACTCCGTGCTATGTAGACACTAACTCTATGTCGGGTACTCTTTAAAATTCTTTATTTACGTCAATTTTGTAATCTATAAAAAATACATTAGATTTGAAGTAATCGGCTCTTACTATAACGCATGGTCGAGTGTGACTAATATTTGCTGGAACGAGACACCATAAGAATGTTTCCGGCCCGTAAAAGTATCATATTATATCTGTTCAAACATCGGTTGGGAGGTTTTATCGTCGGCAGCTGGCCGACACGACTAATTACATCAATTACAGGTAAACATAGATGCGCTCGGGTTTCGAGCTCCCACCTTTGTCAATATTTGCACTGGAGAGGTTCGCCGCGCCGTTCGACCGTCGGGCAGGCGACCGACGGCCGCTGCGTGACGTAGCGCCCGCGCTGCCACGGGCCTCGGCCGCGCCGATGTCGCCCATCACCATCATGCTGCGACCGCGCGGCCGACCCGCTCTATGGCGAAACCGCGATGGACACACATTTTTTGCAATTATTCATGCCGAATGAAACATTGTAATTTAATTTGTGCTATTCAGTTGCTACATCGTCTAGTTGTTTCCTTCCTTTCGAATTTAAAGATTAGATTTCGTTTAGGTATCTAACTGTAAAGTGTCCTTCGTTTGAAGCGATGATGCGATAACACATCAAGATGAAAGAATTCTGATCGCGACTTCACCGCACGTGAACACGGTACATCAATCTACCCTACCGGCCCTACCGTCGAAGCTGAAGCTGATTGCCATCAAATATTTTGATTCGATAAGTAGGCCTTACGTTTTAGTTAATGACAAACATCTTCAGCTAGTCGGTAGAGCTCCAGGGTTTCTACCAGCTAAGGTAAACACAACTACCATAAACCTAAGCTGAAGTTTGATTTTCGAAATGAAAAAATCCAATGGTAATCGGCTTCAGCTTCGGCGGCAGAGCCCCAGTATGCAAATCCAAAACTTACTCTATTATGTATGTCATACCTCATGTAAATCCTGTACCCTTAAATCGTAAAAGCGTAACAAACATACATCCAACAAAAACTTTTGAATGAAATGTCTGATTTCAATCATTCAAAAAGTTATCTATGGGTACTAATACAGCCTTTACTATGAATACATTCATTTGGGTAACGATACCAAGATAAGAATATCGTGGTCTAATTTTGGCCAGCATTTTTATTAACTTTTTGTAAAAGTAGTATAAACTACAATAAATAAACAAATGCCATCGCGAACTTTTTTGTAGATATTGGCATATTCTTTAATACTACAGTGCATTTCTTTGTTCTATCATTACTTGTTTTCCCAGTGCATACGCCGTCAGGAGTTTTATGTTTAAACTTTTTAGACATTGAGTTCAATAATTGGAATTTTGGTATCGTTCCCTAATGTAACTAGATTAACAATATAGCTTATGTCACTCAGTGTTAACATCCTTGTAATGAAAGGATTTTAAAAATTGGTTAAGTGGTTTTTGGGTTTATTTCTTATTAAAAAAATAATCTTCTCTTTATAATATATTAGTGTAGATGTATGTAGATATAAAAGTCTAATAATAGGTCTCAAATATATATTGAGACCCTTAACAAATCCTTTGTATCACATACGGTCCAGTTTGATACGATACGGTAAGATGGTCTTGTCTAGCCACGTGATGAGCATTCGTAGTACTGCTGGTGTTTATGGAATTGTACCACACCTATAGCAAACAAAGTTCATTCATTCATTCAACTACCCGGGGCCCGTTTATACCTAGGAATAAGGAAAAGTACTAGCTAATACTGCAAATGAAACCATCTGCAAGCAGTTGACTGTACATTTTTGACACTTTTGGGGTGTAAGTGGTTCATCAACCTTCTTTGAACCTCAGCCAACCTCACCTGCATGTGCTGCACCCTGCTCACTGAAAAACGAGGCTCTGGCGAAAAGAGAAGTACGGCATAACATATTTTTTAAGCTGACCGACTGTGGAAGTTCCTCCACGTCACTGAATACCGCAGGCAAATAACAATTCCCTTGAGGGTTGTTGTGTTCCTGCGAGTGAGTGAGGTCATCAGGAAGAAAGAATGAAAGGAGTATATGCAACGGATCGGCGACCCCTTAGTGTTGCTGCCCTCCATGGACGGTGGCGATTGCTTTCCATCAGGTAACCCACATGTTCCTTTGCCCCCCTCATATAGGTAAAAAATAATCTATACTGATTACTTATACCAGTTTGCTAACCTAATCGTTATTATTTTCGCCAATTTAGTAGATAATTTATAACTTCGACATACCATGATTTTGTTGCTGCGGCTTATTGTTGCCAGAAATTGTACTGTGGATTAACCCGTGTCTATTTCTTTTTCTGTACGAGTAAGATTAGTAATATGCACTGTATAATCTGCAAAAAGGCAGTTTGGCAAACGCCGTGGGCGCGTATTTGACAAAACACCGTGTGTCGCTCAATTCGTTGGTTGTTAGGTAGATGTTCGCTAATCCTCGCGTCTTTGACAATCGCCACAAAAAGGCTGTGTGTTGTTATAAAGTGATCGGGATGTATCTCCGACTGCACCCACACAGTTTCAAATTAATCCGTTAAGACCGCCTTCACTTTTAAGGCGATGTATGTCTATTAGTTTCCGATGTTCTAAAAACATCCATACTAATATTACAAATGCGCAAGTGTGTTTGTTTATTTGTATGTTTGTCGTTCCTTCCCGTCGAAAGAAACTGATAACTAATATCGTAATCGAAAGGAACCAATAGATTGGAATGTTTTTTTTACGGGGTTAGTTTACAGTCTACTTTTTATCCCGAAAAAATTCTAATTACCATGGGAAAATAGTACATTATGGCACAAGTGTGTAATGTTGGTGATTACCGCTGAGGCGTCATTGAGACCCGAGCCGTAGGTGAGGGTCTTAAGAGAACCGAGGACGGTAATCATCAATACACACGTGTATCATACGACGTTTTTCACTTGTGAAAAAAAGTAATACTAAAGAACTAAAAAACGAGTTGTGAATTTTTTTTTGTAATGGCGGGAAAAATTAATCATTATTTCTATGCGCGCGCATCTAACAATGGCGAACGGCCATAGACTAAAATAATGAGGTTTTTTTTCTTGCTTTTCGCGGATAGCGTTTTAGCCGCGTACAAAATGGGGAATTTATTGTTTTTTTTTATATGAGAAGGTGGAAAACGAGCATATGGGTCACCTGATGGAAAGCAATCACCACCGCCCATGAAGATCAGCAACACCATAGGGTGGCAACGGATCGGGAGTTACCGATCCGTTGCCACCCTATTCTCCTTTCTTTCCTTCTTTCTTTATTACAGAGAAAACAAAAGTTATATTTGAGTGAAATATTTATTTATTAAACACGTACAAATTGAAATTTTCATGCAACTTCGTATTTAAATAGATATATTTAAATACAAAGTTGCATGAAATGAGCAAACAATAGGTACATTAATTTATTTGTAGTTTTGAATACGATCTTTTTTGTATCGAAACTTTTTTAAGAACAATGCAACTCAACCAAAATTAAAAAAAAGCTCTTTATCTCACTTGTGAATAATAGCAATGAACGTCAAAAGTCACAGTTTGATTACAGGTGTCATGATGTGCCTAATTGCGGTGAAATTATAGCCACTCTAGGAGTGTGTTGAAAATACTTTTGACGTGACAACGTCTTATAAATTGGTTAGCCGGGTGACACTTCAAGAAACGCGCTCACGTTATGCGCTCACAATGAGAGCGAGTGAGAGGCACGCGTCCCTTCTAGGAGCGAGAGAGACAGACATAAAAAGTGAAAGGCATGCGTCCCTTCCACTCGAAAACATTTTACCACTCAAAGTCGTTGTCACGTAAAACTTTCGCCCGTATACCGACTTTACAGGCAACCAATTTTTTTTGTTAAAGTATTTACCACGAAGAATGGCGAAGTGAGTAACGGCTAGTGCAATATAACTACATTAATAATTCAATAGCATATAGGTATACTGATGCATTAAAAAAATTATGTAGCAATATTTTTTTCTTTTTAAAATACATCAATTACAACAAAGTACAAACTAAACTAAAGTAACTAAAAATAAACTAATCTTAAAATTACTTAAAAATATAACTAATAATAAAAAAACTTTGGTAAAAATATCGGTCGTATGCGTCAGGGAGAGAAGAACACTGGCTGCGTTTCCTCGCTGAATCGCAATACTGACTTTTT
The DNA here is from genome assembly GCA_937001555.2 of Hypsopygia costalis. Lineage (NCBI taxonomy): Eukaryota > Metazoa > Arthropoda > Insecta > Lepidoptera > Pyralidae > Hypsopygia > Hypsopygia costalis. The sequence goes on along the minus strand of OW443338.2, from coordinate 18,671,522 downwards.
GAGTAAAGAAAGAGCCAGTCCTCCTGTCTCCAGAGACGGCGACCAGCCCCCTTACCACCATCTCTTATTGCGATTCAATAACTGAATAGAATGTTATTCAATTATTGAATCGCAATAAGAGATGGTGGTAAGGGGGCTGTTTTGGAGATATTACTGAAGGAAAGTTTTCGCAGATGAGGTCCATGGACCAAATGTCTCGACTCCAAACGGCATACATATGTATTCTCCTGTGAGGGATTCATATTTACGCCGTTTGTTTTGTTCCGCCGTTTGTTGCAATTGGGTATCTAAATTTTAACCAAAATTTTATCCAAGTAAATTCAGTCTTTTTAGCGTGATTGAGCAACAAACATTTAAATTTAAAAAGCGTGATTGTGTAAAAAATCGACACAAGACTTCGTTGGTACAGTCATGTAATGGAGCACAAGGCACGGGAAAGAAGAAGAGAAATATCTAGTGTCTACATATAAAGCTTATATGATATTAATTCGATTACAATATTTCCAGGATAACAACCTACATATGATAATAATCTACCTTTTTTATTTAATTGAGTTATAAAAAAACACTAGGTACTACAAAATCAACGCTCGCGCACCTAGCGCCTAATCTAGATCAGGCGCTCGATCATTTATTTTACATCCCCCTTACCACCATCTCTTATTGCGATTCAATAACTGAATAGAATACTTATTCATACCAATGAATAAGCGACTCTATTTCAAATGGAATAGAGTCGCTTGTTCATTGGTATAATGGTATATTGGTATAATGAATAAGCAATCTATTCAATTATTGAATCGCAATAAGAGATGGTGGTAAGGGGGCAGGTTTTTACTTCGATTTTACTCTCTGGTCAATGTAGGCACGGTGATATTGTTGTGGTGGGTGTCGTCAACCCTTATTCATCCCTCTGCTGGAATTCGGGTCTCCCGTGTTCACTCACGCGCCGCCACCTCCGCTGCCAACGCAGCAACTCCTTTCTTTCTGGTGACCTCACTCACTCGCAGGAACACACCACCCTCAAGGAAATTGTAATTTGGTTGCGGTATTCTGTGAGGTGGAGGTACTTCCGCATTCGGGTAGCTTATAAATAAGCTGTAGGTACGTTATCTCACTTTCGCCAGAGCGTCATTCGCTAGTCGGCAGGGTGTACCACGTGCAGATGAGCTTGGCGTTGGCTCGGTAGATCATGGTGAGCTACTTTTATGTTTTGATCAACATTCGGCATCAACCCATACTTAAACATCCCACTGTTGGGATGCGGGCCTCCCCTTAATCGAAGGGGTTTGAGGATACTACACCACGCAGCTCAATTGCGGGTCAGCGGAGGAGTAGTTGGTTGATAAACATTATTAACTCTTTATGCATAATAGAGTAACAACGACCTTATGCCTACCTACAGCTAATGCGCCCCTGTGCACCAACCTTTCGGTTATATCACAGGATTGCGAGTCTCTCGCCCAGTAAACCAACCAGGTAAGAGGACCTTTACCCGCACCACTGTCGCGCCGGTAAACCAACCAGGCACTCAAGCAGATTGGTTGCAGGTCTTACTCCCCTTTTACTTTCAAGAAGGCTACTTGGGCACTCTTAAGTCGAGTAGCTCATGGCGACCGACGCTCGGTTTTCCAAGCATCGGGGCCCTACCACCACTCCCGAACGCCCGGCGTACAGCTATGGCAAGGAAGACGAACATGCTCAACCTCTGTAGCTATACCACATGCACGTGAGTGATCACACGCGCAGAAAGCCATCTCGAATCCATCACATGCCCATGCACTGGCAAATTATGAGCTTGTCAGCCAGCCCCGAGGTACCCTGCTTCAAACAGACTGGACTCGTAGTTCCAGCTGCGAAACTCCCCACAGTCGAGTACTCTGTGAGTAGTAAATCGTATAATAAAGTAACAGTGAAATCTATAAGTTCTAAAATAAGGTCATTTAAAAATAACTTCTCTACAATTTTCACTTCGAACATCATTTACTTATTACCTGCCGATAGGGCTAATCAACACTGAGAAATACAGGCGTCAGTCAGACATACGTTTCAAACTCATATGTAATATGTACTACTATTTTTAAGTTATCTGTGCAAAATAAAAAATAAATCATAAATTTACCGTTTACTTGTATAAAATCTATAAAATTATATTGTATTCTTTCAGAGTTTACCTAGTAAAAGTTGTTCAGAAACTGAAACACAAACTTTTACTATAGGAACCTCTACACCACCATGCTGTTTCCTAAAATGTGTAACATTTTAAAGCTCCCTGTACGTAGGGTAGGTATATTACCTAAAGCTGCACAAGCAGCAGCGCGTACTTACTACTACATACCTACGTACAGATTTGACTATGACAAAGTTTACTGATAGGGAGGGATACAGATTACAATTGCTTGTTTGGGAGCGTCGTATTGTCACATCCATTAAGCTGGGGGCGAGGCGGGGCGGCCGACGCCACGCCTCCGGCGCACGCCCGCCGCTGCGCGCACATATGCCTGCCTCGCACCGACGCCGCGCGGACCCACCGGACGACTCTCATAAAACGATTAGGTACTCGCAATCGCATCACGCATCCTATTATCCCGTAATTACTAAACTACATTACACTCGGCCAACTGACAACTAATATCGGAATCTTAGTTAAGTTCTCGGAGTATTCATGCGAAGTGCAAGTGTGTCATATCGTGGAAGTGTGCTAGGAATACGGGGACATAAATACGGAAAGTGCGTGTTTGTATTGTAATAAAATTGTAACAATGGTGATCAGCCGGGACAGTAGACTGTGATGTGCGGTGGATGTGCGGTGGCTGGGAGGCCGGCTGGGCGGTGAGCGCGGGCAAGCTGGCGACGCAGCCTGAGCCGGCCATGGGCGGCGCGGGCGGCGGCTGGCCGCGCGAGGCGCCGGCCCTGCTGAGCACGGCGCTGCTGTTCGGCGGGGCCCTTCAGGAACGCCCGCCGGCGCCGCTCTTCACCATCGAGAGCATCCTGGCACCGCGGCCGCAGCCCTCCATCCCTCCTCTGCAATTACATCATTTAGCACATACGCCATTTCACAGAGCACATGATTTATTCGGTACGTTTTCAATATTCATCTGTCAATTTAATTTTAACTTTACTAGAGTTCTAGTCGAAACTAATGGCGAATGCTCAAATAGCAAATTTGGCTTCCATTAGAATGTTGTTTTAGATACTTTTATACTTACGTTTTAAAGTTAAAATCCAAAAAGAGCAATGAAAACAAACTCCCTGTATACTCGTATTTCGGTAAGTAGCCTTCGTCCACATAGGTAACTAAACTTTCATAGGTACAGTTACTTACAACCATGTAGCAAATAATTATCTCTATTAACTTAGCAATCTAGCTATGGTCTATCGGTCTTATTACACATGGAGCATGTCAAGTAAATGTGATTTTATCATAGCAAAACATATAGAATTCGTTCTATAGTAGTGTATTTTTTAGATCGTTTTCAACTGTTAAAATGGTTTCTCTACCTATATCAAATCAAATCATAATCAATCATCAATCGGATATATTATTATAAATAGCTGTTCGGGATGTAGACAAATCCAATAAATCATAGATTATAAAAATAACTATCCCGACTACGGCGAAGCATAAAGGAGGGTTATGATTTTGACCTGTATGTATGTATGTATGTATGTAGCTATGGATGTTCATCTGTTCCCTCATAACTTCTAAACTAGTTATCATAATTAGACAAATGAGGTGTCGTTGGAAGCCTCTTGATCGTCCGCTGGTTATAGGCTACATGACATCACGTTAAAATTGCTACAGCGCCCTCTTGGGGACATAAAGTAGAGAAGTAAAAAAAATTTTTTTCTTGACGGTGTCGTGTGGGGTATCAAATGAAAGAGCTTTATTAGCACATATCAAATATATAAATATTATTAGCTTTTGCTCACAGGTTTCCTTGCAATCACCTGATAATTGCAAGAATTTATAAATTCTGACATCAAATGTAATAAAAACTACTTGTCCTACTTGAATACAATATGAAACAATAAAGCCTGAAACTGCTATATGAGTCTGCATTATATCTAACACGAATTCACATAACTCCAAAATAAGTTAAATAAAAATGTAGTTTAAAAAAATAAAGTTTAAAAAACTAAAACCCGACTACTAAAAACACGCTCTAAAAAGTACGAAACAAGAAAATAGTCTCCGTAGAAATTATTATGTACATACTATAAAACAATTACCGACTTTTAAATAAACAACTTACTTACACATCGTATATTTTAACGTAGTTCTTTGTACATCATACTGATAGAGATATGTTTAAAGGACAGTCGTGGTCGTATGCCACCTACTATAGCAAAACAGATTCATTACAATAATGAAATTAAATCAAAGTGGCATACGACCACGGCTATCCTTTAAACATATCTCTATCAGTATGATGTACAAAGAACTACGTTAAAATATACTACGTGTAAGTAAGTTGTTTATTTAAAAGTCGGTAATTGTTTTATAGTATGTACATAATAATTTCTGCGGAGACTATTTTCAGGTTTCGTACTTTTTAGAGCGTGTTTTTAGTAGTCGGGTTTTATATATTTTGCTATATACGAGTATATTGCTCTACATGTTTTGCCACTTGGCCATAATAAATCAAAAGTTATAATAGCATAATGCTTTTAAATAAGGCACAAACTGGGTGATTTGGTGGCATTAGCCACCACGTTGAATGGGCTAGGGTCACGATCAACTGAAAAGGGTGAGACTCCACCAAAGCGGAGATGTCTGAAGCGAAGACTGAGACTGAGAGAGAACTGGAGCTGAGCGGAGACGAGATGTGTGAATAACGAAATTCTATTGGTTGTTAAAAAAACATCACGTCTCCGCTCGCACATCTCCGCTTTGGTGGAGCCTCACCTTAATGCTGGAAGAGCTTTCCATGACTTTGCCTTGACATATGGTCTGACACGTCTATGGTTCTCTTGGATCTTCAGATCATTGCCTTATAAAAAGCATTCTGCCACTCACACGTCAAAGGCGGTCGCGCACAACCGGTACACGTGGTGAGGTCAGCAGATTGGACTGGGCTGCGTAGTTTCCTGGCATCTTATCCTTGGTAGCTTTTCGCTGGACGATCTCAGCGCCTGTGCCAATGCTGTCGCTAATGTGGTTCTGCAGGGTTTGGAACTTTTTATTCCTAATAATGTGGTGCCCACTGGTGGCAAATTCGACCCTGATTCGATAGGTATTACAAACCCGCGTTGCGTCATAAGCAGAATTCTGACCAAGGCTGGTTCTAATCTCGGGCCGTTGGAGATGCAAATATCAGTCTTTAAAAAAAAGTTATAACGCTGTCTCGAGATCCTTTAAAGGCTGCATCGTCAAGTAAAAGTCCATATTTATTAGGAAAATTGGCGATAGATTAGTGCGCTTGCATTCTCGTGCGTTCTGGTCGCTCACCAAGGCTGTTCAAGGTAACTTCTGTCAGTCGTCGTTTCCATCATTCCACCGATAGGATGACTCGCTGCCCTACACTGTAAGAGAAATGGCCGATCTCTTGGAATTTCTCTGTGCGTCCAACTCGACTCTCGATATGATTATCGACGGAGCAACACCTCCAACCATAGCACGGTGTGTCTATGTCAGAAATGAAGTTCTCGCAAAGACCTCCCCGTAGAGCACTTTTCTCCCTGACATCCATAAGTCCAGTGGACCGGATGGCATTCCACCTATTGTTTTAAAAATATGTGCTCCAGAGTTGGCCCCGATTTTAACACGCCAATTTTGGTACTGCTACTTACTTGTCATGGTCCCCAGCCCATGGACGGAGGATTTGATCCACCCGAGCCCTAAAAAGGCACTTGCTCAGATCAGTACAACTAAAAAAAGGTCCATTGCGATAAGTTCCATATTTTTTTTTTATTATGTAAACTGTCATTAACCAACACCAGCTGTTGGTGCATACATATAATCCATAGAAAACACCCAGTACAAGAGAAACAGACATGTAAATGCACATAAATATTTGCCTTGTGCGGGAATCAAAATAAGTATTGCTGACCTCTTGACCACCGGGCTCATTACTTTTGTATAAAAAGCACGCGAAGTACATAGAAAAATTATATATTATTGCAATGTACGGGAAAAAAGCAATTGCAGCTCGAGTATGAGTTTAGAGATCGAGCCGCAGGTGAGGGCTTCAATGATACAAGACAAGCAATTGCGTCGAGGCAAATATAGTGCCGGCAATGGATTCTGTGTTTCTTTAGACATAAATCTCATCGTATAGTGTTCTATATACAAAATTAATGACAATATGGCCGCTCATGTTGTGAACTGAAACCCATTGCCGGCTGTACAGACAAGATTGACGAAAGATGTTTCGTAAATACCCAGCGCGCTGGCAATTAATTTACACACAACATAGGTGGCGTGTTTATTGTATTTGGAAGAAAAAACGCGCCTTCAATGTTGTATGGAAATTCATTGCCGGCGCGCTAGGTTGTAAGGCTCAATGTTGTGGACCTCTATGACGTCAGTGTTTATCGATCACAGTAGTTTAAGCAACATCACCTCTATCCTGCCCATGCACGGGTTTATTTATTTCGCGCTTCTCTGTGCTTCGAAGGGCACGTTAAGCTGTCGGTTCTAGATGTTATCATTAGGTGACAGTCGTTAAGTCAAATCAGTTGGCGTGGGCGGCTTGAAAATATTGCTCTAAACCCTTTCGATTGAGAAAACCACCAGATGAACATGGGTCAGCAGCACTGCTAAGCTTTTATTTGAATTTAGACCCCTTTCGTCGTTCTTGGTTGTATTGACTTTTGGCATAGGCGATAAAATCTATATATATAAAATTCAAAGTCCTGACTGACTGACTGACTGACTGACTGATATATCAACGCACAGCCCAAACCGCTGGGCCTAGAGATTCCAACTTTGGAAAGTAGATTCCTTATGACGTCGAGGGGTGCACTAAGAAAGTATTTTTCAAAATTCATCCCCTAAGGGGAAAAACGGGGGTCCAAAGTTTGTATGGGGAAACAAAATTATTTGGACTATTTTATCCGATACTTTACACAAATACTTGTATAGATAAATGAGTAAACACGTCAGGATTTTTCCATTTTCAACCCCTAAAGGGGTAAAATGGGGTGAAAAAGTCGGAAAATCGTCATGGGTATTGTTTTCATAGTTAATCGGATTACGAAAACAACAACGATTTTAAAATTCAACGTGGGTAACGTGACAATCAACCTCTATTGGGGTGCGATGGGGTTGAAATGTCTAAAATGGGATGAAAAAGTGTAAAAATCGTCATAGGTATTGTTTTTATGGTTTATCGGGTCGCTGATTACGAAAAAAATAACTATTTCATAATCAAACTTAGCCGACGTGACATAAAATCACTCCTGTGGGGGTGCGATGGGGATGAAATGTCATAATATCAGAATACCAATATTCTATGGTATACTGGGACGTCAATTACGAAAATGGTGTTGATTTGAAAATATAACACAGTGGACACGAAATTACTTAAAAGGATTTTTAAATTTTACCCCTAAGAGGGTGAAACGGAGGTCCAAAGTTTGTATGGGGAAACGAGATTAGTTGGACTATTTTTAGCTTAAACTTTCACGAGTACTTCTATAGATGTTATACATGTGTTTGCCCCTAATTTCACGCGAGCGAAGCCGCGAGCATAAGCTAGTAAACAAACAAAAAGACTTTTTATTTCCTTGCATTGTTTGAGAAATTCGTATATGCCACGGCGAAAATGACAATTGCCTGTCTCGATGCATTGAAGTCATCGCTTGCGGCTCAGCAGAAACTATTACTGGGCCTGCAATTGTCCATTTCCCGTCCTTTACAATAATGTACTATTCTACGAGTATATTGTGATAATACCCCTTCGGGAATCACTGTGTAATGAAATTTAGATTATTTTTATGAAATGGGGCTTTACGATATAGTGTAATTTAAATACAAGTAATAGCGACAAGAGGTTCATGAAATGACAAAATTCATTGAAATTAAATCAACTAAGCAATAAAGTTAAGCCTCGAATTTCACGGCCAAGTGACTAGAAAATGGCTACTTAGAAAATGTTCCGAAATCAATTACCACATAGGGTCAAGTATTTATCCATCCATCCAAATATTTATTGTATGGCATGTCTAAGGAGCGCTAGTTTCAAAGAAATTTTAACAAGTAGCATACCTACCCCATTGTTATAATCTTTGGCTAGTGTAATAGGAAGGAGATGCTGCGTTGGCAGCGCGGGTGGCGGCGCGTGAGCAATATTTTATGTTGGGAGCGTTAATATGGCTACGGTAAACGCTTTACATCAGGCGAGACACAGTGGTGGGAATGTGTGGTGGGCCCCTGTCCCGTTGCCTTCGACCACCTATGATTGTAGATATTGCATAACGATGATATCGGTGGTACATATAAAAGTTTACTAAAAAACCACAGTTTAAAGTAATAGCAATAAAACGTAACAATACGGAATTATCGTCCGGAGCACAGAAACACAGTCTTCTCGTCTCAACGGGTTCAGTACTGTTCACCGCGGGTCGGGTGCGACAGACGTGAGCGTTCTGCGCGGAATAAGAACGTAGTAAGCGCCGAATTAGTTTTATTTTAATTGCGCGTAAAATATACATTATTTTAAAAAATCGCTAGTAAAATCGCTTAGTAGTATAATTTTATGCTACGTATTAAAATATGGGCTCACTAGTATGAACCATATTGAAGAAAAATTAACTTTAGTTGAAAGTTAGACGTAATTTCGTGATTTATTTCTGTCGATAAAACATTAATATTTTATGTTTTCAATCAATCCAATCCCTTATATTGTAATATCTGTATTTTTTTTCGGGTACATATCTAATCAAAAATTTTCAATTTACCTTTATACCCCCTCTTAATTGATTGGCGCTTAGTCTGTCAACAATTTTATAAAACAAATCATAGTATGATGAAAGAAACGATTTATGAGGAAAAAAATTGGTTGCCTGTAAAGTCGGTATACGGGCGAAAGTTTTACGTGACAACGACTTTGAGTGGTAAAATGTTTTCGAGTGGAAGGGACGCATGCCTTTCACTTTTTATGTCTGTCTCTCTCGCTCTTAGAAGGGACACGCGTCCACGACACGCTTACAATGAGAGCGAGTGAAAGGCACGCGCCTTTCACTCGCTCTCATTGTAAGCGCATAACGTGACCCAGTTTCTTGAAGTGTCACCCGGCTAACCAATTTATAAGACGTTGTCACGTCAAAAATATCCTTATGTTTAACTCTTTCGAAGGTTATAATAAAATACATTTGGATTTTCATTCACATATCACGAGTTCGATTTCCGGTTGAGGCAGGTGATTTTCAAAAAATCTGTGAATGCAGTTCTACTTATTATTAAAAATAAAATGATGTCTTCACTCAGTAAAATATTAAATCTTCAATATATCATATACTTTCCCTCCATGTGGCATGGCCGTGGGACGCCCTGTATAAAAGAAGTGAAGACGCGTGGACGTCACTGACCCCATACCCGTAATAGGTGTGATAAATGTTGATAAACCTACGAGTCATCACTTTTAAACTCAGCGCGACCTGTGATTTTTATGTTTTTTACTAGTTCATAGTATTCTTGATGATAGTGATGATATGGATAATTTGTGAATTGCTACATTTCTCTGCGACGCGACGTATGACTGGATGTAGCAATTACGTAGACACGTAGCGTTACGAACGTAGGACGCGTCGTAGCGCGTAGCTCCGTAAGCCACTGCCCGTAGCCCTGTCTCGTTATAATATTTGATAGAACTGATAGATTTTAATAATTAATAATTTAAGTGCGTGAAATGGAATAAAAAAGTGGACGCAGTGGTCCAAAATTGGCAAGACGGTTTATTTACAGCAGAGGTTCCCAATACAGACCGCTGGTGATCCGCGAGAGGTAAATTATGGTCCGTGTTACAAACTTATAATAAAAGAGATTGAGCGCTGTTATATAAACTACTCAAATCTCCAGTTATAGATTAATGGATTTATATGCCAGTTGAGGACCCTGCGCGCAACAAATCCCCCCCTCTCGTCCACGCCCCAACCCCGTATTTTACTACTACACACACAATATACAGAAAAAATATTATAGCGTTAGAATTTAGAATGGAATCGACCTTAGAAGGATTCCTATATTGGATGGGCGATTGAACCCAAAAGTAATGTAGAATTAAATAAAATAAGTTTATCTTCCCTTCAATCAACGCACAATGAATTTATTTTTCATCAGATATTAAAAAGTTCGTAGTCGAAGGAGAAAAATGTTAAGATATTATTACACTGAGATAAGCTGCGTGACCTCAAGGCATTGACGCGAGGGTGCTCATCGGTGCATCGACCTGTACTCTCCGTCTCTGCAGCTAATAACATAAAATATTTTGGTGTTATGTTTATGCATTACGGAAAAAGTAATTGTGAGGTCTCATTAGCATAAAGCGATGTAAAAAAACACTCAACTTACTATAAAACTATAAAACCGAGGAGCTAGATTGTCGTTGCGTGTGGCAGTCTAATCGAACACGCAAATTAAGCAATGTCGACCGCAGCCTGTCCATGGATGGGTTCATTTATCTCGAGCTCCTCCGTGCTTCGGACGACACATTAAGCCGTCGGTCCCGGCTGTTGTCATTAGATGACAGTCCTTAAGCCAAGTCAGTGGCCCTTAGGCAGCTTGAAAACACTGGCCTCCGCCAACCCACAGTCGAGCAGCGTGGTGGACTATGCTCTTAACCCCTTAAATTGAGGGGAGACCCGTATCCCAGCAGTGGGATGACTAAGGGTTGTCGACGATATACGACTATAAAACTGACTACTCGAATTATACATATTTACATATCATACGAGATAAAAAAGCGCTTCTAAAATCGTACAAAAATATTTCTATAAATACGCTGAATGAGAGCTATGGGTACTATTACTTATACTGTGGCTATGGTATGTATTATTTATGTATGATTTGCTGATATTGAAAAGTACTGTTGAACCAAGGTAGTTAGTTCGTCAAAATAAGAATCCTTTTTATTATAATTTTGAAGGAATCAATCGAGAGCGATGAACGCCTCGATTTGAAATGGCAGCATTATGCTAAACATGTGCGACGTACGAGTATTGCATAGTTTTTTTTTATACTACGTCGGTGCCAGATAAGCATACGGTCCGCCTGATGTGAAGCGGTTACGGTAGCCATATTAATATGTAAGCGTTAACGCTCGCAACGTAAAATATCGCTCGCGCGCCGCCACCCTCGCTGCCAACGCAGCATCTCTTTCCTTTCTGGTGACCTCACTCACACGCAGGAACACAACAACCCTCAAGGGAATTGTTATTTGGCTGCGGTATTCTGTGAGGTGGAGGTACATTCCCTAGCTTACAGTTACGCTCCCTACTTCTCTTTTCTCTAGAGCTTCGTTTGTCAGTCAGTAGGGTGCACCGCGTGCAGGTGAAGTTGGCTTTGGTTCAAAGATGTTGATGAACCACTTACACCCCTTACACATAGTGCTTTGCGCGTAGTTGTTGCGGATTGTAATACTCGCACGTGCCGCTACGAAGGAGGTCGTTGGTTTGGGTAAGCAAGCACAGCAGTTTAGATGTAGTCGAATGACGGATAAGCGAAGGATTTATTAAGCAACATCACTCTACCTACTCGCTCCACTTAATTTAAGGTCAAGGTCAAAGTATGCATTCCAAATTTTTTAACATATTTGATATCGTTGGATCAACACACGGTATTTATATTATAGCATACGGCCCGCCTGATGTGAAGCGGTTACCGAAGCCATATTAAATATGTTGCTCGAAGCTGGGTTTAATCTTTTATGATAACCGGTTTTGCGGTTATCATAAATAGAAGGACTCTTAAACTAATCAAATTTAAAAGTATAAAGTTTATACTTTTAAATTTGATTAGTCTAAGAGTTAACTAATAACCCTCCTTCTGTCGCAGTCGGGTAAAAACAAAAGCGGACGACATCGCGAACACCAGCTAATAAATGATAAAACACGAAATGCAGCTGGGGATTTTGGTATTTTAATGGTTTTAGTTGACGACAAATTCAAATCTAGAGTAGAGACACTCTCGGAGCAGAGGTATGTTCCTGAAATTGAGGAAACGCGAAAAACAGAGATGTTACGTGGGTATAAAGTAAACGATAAAACATAAGTTATCTATACCACTGAAGTTGACGTTTCTGAGAGATATATAAATAAAAAATAAATAAATATTCCAGGACAAATTACACACGGCCATCTAGTCCCAAACTAAGCAAAGCTTGTGCTATGCTTTTTGTAAATACATACATATAATACATAGAAAATACCCAGACTAAGACAAACAGACATGTTCATGCACACAAATATTTGTCTTGTGCGGGGTTCGAACCCGCGACCTCGAAGTCAAAGTGGCCATTGCTAACTATACGACCACCGAGCTCGTCTTAACTGTGAACATATGAAGGCATAATGGGACGGGGGCCCACCACACATTCCCACCACTGTATCTCCTGTGTAGCCAGGATTAACAGCGGCGACCGCCAAAAAAGGCAATGAACAATGAAGTCCATTGCAGTCCCAGGGGTAAAACTACGGCTGCCTTGGAACTCACAACGAATTTAATCAGAAGAAATTAGTAGGAGTAGGAAGCTTTTGGAATTTGACTTCCCCTCTTAGCAATGTGAGAGACAGCAATATGGCAAATAAGGCATTAAAAGCCTAAAGAGATGGCTAGTCAAGTGAAGCTCAACTGCCGTGCACCACGGATTTTAAGTTTCTAACACTATTAGGGACCTAAAACATTGAGTTGTTACCTAACACATCGATTCCAATAATATGAATTGCAAAATCGTCTGAACGCTTGGTAATTCTCCCTTGTTGCTACCAAATCTGAATAGTATACTACCCCGGACGCAACTTGCAATGAATTCAACATGTCATCCCGCTCCCGCTGCCAAAGATCACACTCCCAGAGAACATGGTGTGCTGTTTGATCGAATTCAGAATTAGCAGTAGAACATTCGCATAAGGGCGACGGCACTAATTTAAACGAAAAGAGTTTAGCTTTAAAATTGCCATGTCCAGTTAAAAATTGCGCAACAGGGTGGTCGACTTCTAACCACTTTTTCTTTAATCTATCTCTTACCGATTGAAAGAACAGATACAAGTGGCGTCCTTTGGTAGAAGTTTCCCACCTTTCCTGCCATTCAGACAGCAATGTTTCAAATACTTCATTAAAAGGTTTGAACAGTCTAACTATTTTTTCACGATCACGCGTTTTCAAGAAATCAGGGACCATATTTTTAGATGTATAGTACATTGAAGCGCGGCGTTGTACTTCTAAGTCTACCGGTAACACACCTGCTAGCACGGGTAGTGCCTCGGTGCTTACAGTTCTATACGACTTACATAAAAATATCAGAGCAAGGCGCTGGCTTTGAAGCAATTTACGACGTGCTGCACCTATAGTAGCCCTATCTGCCCACGCAGGTGAACCGTACGTAACACAACCTAAGTATGTGGCGGTATAAATAGTTTTTAACGTTTTGAAAGTTAATCCCCACGTAGAGGTAGAAATTCGTGTTAAGGCATAGAAATTCTTTTTTGCTTTTTCACCTACTTGCTTCATGTGCTCAATATAATTAAAATTTCTATCCAAAAGCAAACCTAAGTAACAAACCGAAACCCTATTAGCAACAGATACTCCATTAAAATGAAATCGCGGTGAAACCTGTAAATTTCCCTTAAGCAAGAGTTGATATGTTTTATGTGGCGCAAAATCGAGACGATTACGATAACCCCAATCTGAAATTAAGCCTAGGCTAGTGTTGGCTAGTTTCTCTATGCTAGATCTTGAATTAGCATTGATTAATAAGAGACCATCGTCAGCGTAACCAGTTAACGAGCACCCTTCCGGTAAGGGTAGGCTGAAAAAATCATCAAAACCGATATTCCAGAGATACGGTCCCAACATTGAACCCTGGGGGCAGCCCTGCGTGAGCACCTTTGAAGCAACATAATGGCCAAGTTTTAATTTAGTTGTACCATTCAAAAAGTACGATCGAATGAGAGAGTAGATGTTGCTAGGGCAACCTCTCACCTTAAGTTTCAGCAACAACATTGGCCACCAAGCATTATCAAAGGCACCTGAGATATCTAAGAAAATAGCTACAACATACTTGCTCTCCGAGAGCTCAACAACTTTGCGCACTGCGAGCGCAGCATCAACAGTGGACTTGCCAATGGTGAAGCCGTACTGATTTTTATGAAATTGTGGGCCTCCGGGCAGCAGCCGTGGCACAACCAAGCGCTCAAGCAGCTTACCCAACGACGGTAGCAGAGTAATAGGACGGTAGGACTTCGGATCGTCTGGTGGTTTATCACCGCCTTTTGGTATTATTTTTATAACACCACTTCGCAAAATGCCAGGGAAATGACCTTCTACAATACACCGAGTAAGTATTGTTAAGATAGGTTCAGCGGCTACTTTACAAGCTTCTTTAATCATTCTATTCGAAATCTTATCATCACCGGAGGCTTTATTTGTAGGCAAAGCTTTAACAATAGACATAAACTCATCCATCGACGGTACATTTGATATTGGAGTGGAAGGGCACATATCCGCCGCGCTCCTAACCTCACGAAGGTAGTCACTGTCACTATCGGCGCAATCGTCAGGAATTAACGCATGCAGAATTGTCTCAGCGGTCTCTTCTACACCAAGGGTATGTGAATTATTAAATTTTATATTGGATACGTATGCCTGATCAATCCGCCTATTTGCTTTAAATTCGTTATATAGAGGAGACCACGGGCCCTCACTATTTAATCTTTCTACAATACGTTTTAGTAAATTACCTTTGGATTTTTCAACAGCAGCGCGATAGTGAGATCTAGCAATACGCAAGTCACTTAGAGCGGTTTGATAAATTTCTCCTTCGATGTTACGTTTCTTTAACTTTGAGATTTTACGTCTAGCGGCACGAAAATGCCTACGCAACCTAATAAGGGTATCATTCCACCAGTCGCATCGTCTGTTATTAACTATAGGTTTTCGACCTAATGCAACGTCAGCGCAATATACGAATGTGTCAGACATAATTTGAACACTTTCCGTGACTGTAAGTTCACTACGAGTAAAATCTTTGGCGCGGGAAGCGAAAAGTGAAGCAAAGCTTGCCCAGTCGGCGTTCCTAGTTTTATATTGAAAACCTATTAACTGTTGCGGATTTAAGTTATCAACAACTGGGGAGAACTCACACACAATCAGACGGTGATCACTACAAGAAGCTTCAGGAAGAACGCGCCAGTTTTGTATTCGGACGTCTGCACTAGAAAGTGTGACGTCAATAAAAGACTCGCCCATTGGGCTACTAAAAGTAGGTGGTGCTTCAGGGGTATTGTGAATATGAAGATGCATTTCAGCAATGAACTCTTCAACAGCAGAGCGTCTGTCGGCATCGGTCGCTCTCAACTTGCCGTGCCATAATGGTGATGATGCATTTACGTCTGCTCCTATAATAACCTTATGACCAGTAAGAGCATGCAATACTCTTCGTAGATGATACAAATGCAAACCCACAGGGTCAGAAAATTGAAAATAACAACTGACTACAAATACTCTTAAATATGGAGATGTTACTTCAGCTACCGCACAGTGAGTGGACATTAGGTGATTGATTGATGTTATAGTAAATCCGCCCCTTGACGCATATATACCCGCGCGCGACTTGTTATTAAGTTGTATAAATTTACTGTTTAATTGAGATCTTTGGTACTGCTCCTGAACTAAAACAAGATCGAGCTTATAGTCCGCAACGAGCTTATCCAACTCAGACGTAGCAATTTTATCGTTGTGTAGATTTAGTTGTCCAATTACGACGTTATCCATAGGTGGTGTTTAAAATATTGAATTCTAACCGTGCTGCGTATGTGGGGCAAGACTCTGACCCGATCTTGTGGTCAGCAGTCTTTTGAATGAAGGCATAACTCATTTTTTGTAACTACTTACGTAGCCAACAAGCATACGACCCGCCCGCCTAATCCAAAGTAGTTGCAGCAGAATGCGTGCAACTCCATACTCCGGACATCACTTTACGGGTCCTGTAAAAACCTTGGAGAACCATTTATTTTACTACAGCCAGTGGCAAACAAGTATACAACCCGCCCGAAGTAAGGCGGTTACCGTAGTCTTATTAACGCTCGTGACATAAAATATGGACTACTCCTTCCTTTCTGGTACTACTTACTCACAGGAACACAAGGGAATTGTTATTTGGTTGCGGTATTCTGTGAGGTGAAGTACTTCCCCTGTCGGGCAGCTTACAAATACACTGTACCATACCTCTCTTTTGCCAGAGACTCTTTCGCTAGTCGGCAAAGATCATGGTGAGCTACTTACACCCCAAGACCTCTTCCTTTTAATAATAATAATAATAATAAGTCCGCAGGGCAGCTTGTGTGGCGAGCTGTTGTGTGAGTAGCGACACCACGGACCCGAGTCTCCAGAGAGTCGGTCAGGGCCTTCGTCTCCGACGTGTCTTCATCGGTCGGAGTGTAAACACAAGAAGGCCCGCAGGACCCTCAGCTCTGGCTTGCTTTCATTGGCCGTCCAGAGAGGAGCCGCTAGAGATATATGCTCCAGGGATGGAAGTGTTAAAGGGTATCACGCCGCGAGTAACTTCGGAGAAAGCGCAGCACACCTCTCGACACCCCTGAGTCACACCGGTGTTGCCCCTGGCCGTTTTCCTGGCATTTCGGAGGCCCATCTAGTGAGTGGCAAGCCACCGCCTGCCGCAAATAACTAGCAATAAAAGCAGTTATGGCAGGCGTCCGTCCCTCTTCTGTAATAGCCCGGTATTAAGTTCACCCAGATCTCATCTCCATAGCCCATTTATTTTCCATCACACTTCGCAATAGTCTCAACGCCTGCCGAAACCTGCTCATGGGTATGTCGTTCCATTGACATATCCTGGAGCTGGTCACGGCGGGCGTACAACATTACATTAAGCTTCTCAAAGGGGCCTCTACGCGTTGGATCCATATCCCCGCGCACGCCTATCAAATGACCGGGTTTGACCCGTGATTAAAAAGAGATACATAATAATAATAATATTTTTATTTGCCTGAATACACAATATCATAATATGAGGTCTTTATATATGAGGTACATTGGTAGATGTATTCTGCCTGCATGCAGACGTGCAAATATTAAGTAGTATTTTTGTCACAATATTCTATAAAATCTTTAATACTATAAAAACAATTAGTCATTAGCCAGTCACTTAAATTCCTCCTAAATGTATTTCCTTGTAATAATTTTAATTTATTCGGTATTTTATTATAAACAGTTATTTCGTTTAAAAATATCTTTATGACACCGAGGTTGATATATTAAGTTAGCAAACTTTACTCGTTTTTGTCGTGGACAAAATTCACTGCGCATTTTAAAATATTCTGGATGTGCTTTGACAAAAAGACAGATATTTTTTATGTACATGCACGCCAAAGGCAATATGTTGCATGCCTTAAATAGCGGTCTATAACTGTCCAAAAACCATGCTTTGCTTATGGCCCTGATACAACGCTTCTGTATTTTAAAAATTCTCTCAATATCAACCGATTGCCCCCATATAATGAGACCATAGCTGAGATTTGATGCTACAAATCCATGATATGCTGATAATGCTGCCTCCATCGACACTGTCTGCCTAAGTTTCTTCAAAACAAACACATATTTACTTATTTTTTTACACAGCAGATCAACGTGATTTTTCCAATTAAGATGTCTGTCTAGTGTAATTCCTAGAAAATTCAGACTATCAACTTCTTCTACTTTATCGTTATTATAACAAATGTCAAGGTTTGGACGATTAGTATGGTATGAATTGAATTGAATGAATTTAGTTTTTTCAATATTTATATTCAAATCGTTGTCTTCCATCCAGCAGATTACACCCTGGAGTGCTTTGTTGACAATTGGTTGCAGATGTTTTTTGTTGTCACCTTTAACAACAATTGTTGTATCATTTGCAAATAGTGTACACATATGCGAAACTGCTTCCGGGAGGTCATTTATGTACACTAAAAAAAGCAATGGACCCAGTATACTGCCTTGAGGAACTCCAGATTTGTTTGATAGAGGTTCTGATCTTACTTTTTCTTTAATGACCTTATTTTGTGAATTACGTGTAGTTTTTGTTAGTTCCGTAAATTGTTTTCTATTTTTAGGTAACTAGACAACCATTCTAGTGCTTTGCCTCTGATTCCATAATATTCTAATTTATATAAGAGCTTAGCGTGGTTTACAAAATCAAAGGCTTTACTCATATCTAGAAATAAAGATATTATTGGGACGCCAATGTTTAAATTTTCAGTTATAAATTTTATAAGATGAAAACAGGCTTGTGTAGTTGAGCTACCCTCACGAAAGCCGAATTGTTCCTTTCAAAGTATTTTATATTTGGTGAAAAAATAATTTAATCTCCTGAGCATAGCCTTTTCAAATATCTTTGCTAATGTTTTTTAATAATGCTATGCTATAATCTCCTGAATCAACCTCGATAGAGAGTTTTTTTCCCACAAAAAAACTTTATTAGTGCTTAGTAGCTATTGTACGAGGAAGAAATATCTGGAATCGCCCTGTACGCAACCTTTCGGTTCTAAAGTGTGAGGATGTCCAGCTGCAGCCATCGTCAATAGCGAGCGATGAGATTGTAGAAGGAGCCTCTTGGCATCCTATCACACAATTTTGGAGGACAAGAACTCGGCCATGCGTACGGTGTTATCAGTAGCCTCATCATCACTATCAGCTTGTATCTACCCACTGCTGATATAGGCCTTTCCCAATGTTTTCCACCATATGCGATCCGCTTTCCGCATCCGATCGCTATCAGCAACCTTTTGAGGGCGTCGGTACACCTTGAGAGGGGGCGCCCTACGCTTCGCCGGCCGCCTTCAGGAGTCCCCCCCCCCCCCATTTCTGCCATCGCTGACTTGGCAGATGTGGTCAACTCACAGTAGCCTCATACAGGTCCATCGTCTTTCGTGTCGAATCGTGCAGGATGTTGGGCACATGGGACATCCTTCGCTACGCACAGTTAGGTAGTCTATGTATATAGTGAACGGCGCCGTAATCACAAATATTGTCGCCAATGTAGCTCCACTTGATTGCTCGACACTTCAAGCACGAGATTGTTCCACTGCATTGCAAAACTTAATTTCATATGAGAATACTTCTTCCGAGCGACAGAGTTATACTGTCGCAAACGAAGGTACGTCATAATATGGGCAGCATTATAAAATCGATAAAGCTTAGACGGGTGTTTGCGTAATGTAGGGAATGGCACGTAAGTCAACGATAGCGCCTTAGCAATGTGCCGCGGGCTTAAAAAGCTTTTATATTTCTTCCACAAATAATATCTTTACCGACTGTTCGGGAAGTATGCAAAAATATTCAATTTTTATTCGTACCGCTAATATTTTTAACGGTTCGGTTAGGAAGTGCGCCAGGGGAGATCGGGGCCTAAGCTCGGATATTCACGCATCGCCGGCCCCGACGCATATTAAACGTGATCGATGATGACGCATCCTAGACTTTGATTTTTAAATACGTACCTATATATTAATTCCTCTATTAGCCGGCCATTTAATGATTTCATTTTGAGGTCTAAAATGTTTGCTATAGAAATTCCATCGTAATTAATTACATATAATTCCAATCCAAGTTTCACTTAAACTCTCTATTAAATGTTGAAAATTGTATTAAAATTGCTTCGGTAACTTAAGTTAGATTGCCGTCGTCGTCAACCCTTAGTCATCCCACTGCTGGAATACGGGTCACTCCGCAATTTAAGAAATGTAGAGCATACTCTACCACACTGCTCAACTGCGAAGGGCAGTATTTTCAAGCCGCCCAAAGGCCACTGACTTAGCTTTACGACTGTCATCTAATGGCAACAGCTGAGACCGACGGCTTAATGTACCCTCCGAAGCACGGAGAAGCTCGAGGTAATATAAACCCATCCATGGACAGGTTACGGTCGACGTTGCTAAACTTGCGTGTTCGATTACACTGTGTCGCAGCGCCGCCACCGAGTTTCTCATCAACTTAAGTTAGGTAGTTTGTTGGAAAGTTGTATGTTAGTCTAGCACTCTAGCATGAAAATGCGTGTGGTTTGGTTCAAGTTAGTCTAATGGGGTAAACCGATCTTCACCCTATCCATTTAAGTGATGATAAGTATTTTGTATAAAATTTAATACGTTACGAAGTATATCACAAATGGGTTGCCTAAAAAATCCTGTTAAGGCTATGATTCATTTCAATATTATTTCTTCTTTATTTTTTATTATACCTATTAGTTTACGCATCAAACTGTTATCAATCGAAAGTATGAAGTCTGTAGAATATGCAAACGTAAGGTTTTTTACCCCGTCGTAACTTTTGGATTGGATGGTATAAACAAGTTGGAATATAACAGATTAAATTAGTTTATTAGTTAAACATATGTAAGATTATTAATATAAGATAAGTGTAAGATTTTTTTAACTTTTGTAAGTTGTAAGATTGTAAGATTTTGGGGTGTGAGTGGTTCATCAACATCTTTGAACGAAAGCCAACTTCATCTGCACGCGGTGCACCCTGCTGACTGACAAACGAAGCTCTGACGAAAAAAGAGGTAGGGAGCGTAATTCCTGCGAGTGAGTGAGGTTACCAGAAACTAAGGAGATGCTGTGTTGCCAGCGGGGGTAGCGGCGCGCGAGCGATATTTCATATTGCGAGCGTTAATATGGCTACGGTAACCGCTTCACATCAGGCGGGCTGTATGCTTGTCTGCCATCCAACTTAGTATAAAAAAAAGGAAAAAAAGTTGTTGTTTTACAATACTGATACCTCTATGGATTGCCGTCAGGCATACAAATTTTTAGAAAGAAAATGTATCATAATAATCCAGAATTTCACATTATAATAAAGTATGTCAAACTTGGTATATTATATCTGTGTATTATGTCAATGTATATTATACTAAAATTATAATTATAATTGTAGTAGTCAATAAAATTATCGATAGAACAAATTAAAAATTATACATTACTGTCATTCAAATAATCGTTTATGGAATAATAACATTTGTCAAGAAGCAGTGCCGATAATTTAGTCTGAAATAATTGTAATTTAATAATTATGGTAATATGTTAAGTCAATGCTAGTAATTTGGACTCATCTGTTTACTCAATAAATGGAAAGTGGAACGCGTTGCCGGCATATGTATTTCCTAATATATATAATATGGGATCTTTTCAAGCGAAGCGTGAAGAAGCATCTTGTAGGCCAGCATGGCAGCGTCAACCGACAAGACCACAAGGTCTCTTGTCCGTTGCCGATGCGATTGGGGCTCATCTTTTCCCTTCCATCAGGCGAAGCGAAGCCAATATGCTGAGTTAATATATAAAAATGTTACATCTAAATAAAAATAATTTTATTTCGAACACGTAAATCAAGCGGAGTGAAAGTAATTGTAATTTAATCACAGCTTAGACGGGATTTTTTTAGGCAACCCACCCACTCGCGATTTAATTTTAACGTATTAGATTTGATATACAATACTTTTCAACGTGTAAACGAATGGATGAGGGTCGGCTTCCAATTCGTATCTTCTACCAAAATTTGCCCGTGTATTTCTGTTCCCGGTCTAATGGCTTAATTACAGAGAGGGAGAGCCTGGAGCTCTGTAACGCAGGTATTACCAATTGTAATGTCAGTAATTAAATTAATGTATCTAATGTCCATAATTATGTTCAACTTTGTGAGAAGTGAATAAACCATATTGCTGTCTAAGAGACTAAGAGGGGAAGTCAAATTCCAAATGCTAATACTAATACTAATTTCTTCTGATAAAATTCATTGTGAGTTCCAAGGCAGCCGTAGTCTTACTCCCGGGACTGCAATAGACTTCATAGTTCATTGCCTTATTTTTGGTAGTCGCCGCTGTTAATCCTGGCTACACAAGAGACACAGTGGTGGGAACGTGTGGTGGGCCGCCGTTCCATAAATGTTATTATTACTATGTAGTGGCCTTTAGGCGGCTTGAAAACTCTGGTCTCCGCCAACCCGCAGTCGAGCATCGTGATGGAGTATTCTCTAAACCCCTTCGATTTAGGGGAGGCCCGTATTCCTTATAGCAGTGGGATGAATATGGATGGTCGACGACGACTTGTGCTGCACCTGGCTTCTTGCAAAATTACCCTATACGTTGTGATTCCCTTGAGAAAGTCTGAATATTAAAGATACCATAAAAATGACATGTGAAAATATCAATTGCTTTATATTATTCGGGTGAAAAACAAGCTTACGCCTCAGCTAAATGGCCTCCTAAGTAGCATTTCTTTAAGAGATTTCTAGTAATCTCACTGACTTCCAAAACGTCAATGATAACCCGAGTGGAGCTGTCTTTGGTTCTTACGCCCTAAGCCCAATCTTCATTACAAGTCAATATCGTTCAATGGTTAAATCTTGCACTGTAAAATACAAAATATAATGAAGCTCACAAAGCAGTATATGCCCATGCTAAATAATGGAGTAATGAATTCACATGCCGTGGTCCCGATATGGGTACAGAGGAAAAATACCTACGTGCCATGGGACTAATGGTGGTGAATTTTCAAATCTATACCGATCCTGCTCAAATTTGCACCAAAATGATTAGAAATGACAAGGCTCTCAATAGCCGTATATATATAATATCTACGATAATTCCGCGGCAAATAAATGTCGGAGTGTTTAAGAGTACGGCACGCGACGGGTTTAATTTACGAATTAAATTTTATAGATTTTTTTATACCAGTATCTTTTCTCTAATTATATCCTCCAATATCTACAAAAAAGATATTTAAAAAAATACATCTTCTAATGTAAAGATTTTTTCATAAGTTTATCTTCTTATACGACCCATCAGATTCTATGTAGGGAAAATCAATGTAAATAGACCAATTTGTCGGTTGATTGTAAAACTGTAGGTTCAACCACAAATCTTTTATTTGACATAACCAACTAGAATATTAAAAAAACAATGTTATTTTTTTTACCACTAAAGTAGCAAATAGGGTGGTTTGTGTAAAAGCGCAAAGCTCGCCTGATGGAAAGCAGTTACCGCAGTCTATGGACGCGTGGTACACCAAGCGCATAACTTGCTCGTTGCCGATCCTGTAATAACCTCTTCACGCCCTTTTGAAGAACCCCATGCTGTAGTTAGTCATACGTGTTTTTTATATGATAAACGCTTGCGCAGGGGTCGGTGGCGTCGGAGGCACAGTGACCGGGGTGGGCGGGGGCTACGCGGGCCTGTACAGCGGGTACGCTACAGCAGCCTTAGCTGGGCTAGCTGGCCCGCCTCCCAAGCGCAAGCGACGTCACCGCACCATCTTCACCGAGGAGCAGTTGGAGCAACTCGAGAGCACGTTCGATAAAACACACTACCCTGATGTGGTGTTAAGGGAACAGCTGGCGCTACGGGTCGATCTGAAAGAAGAACGAGTTGAGGTATGTTGCACCTCATGAGATTTGTCGCTAAATTAAATAATTTACCGGTCATTTCGTTTGGTCGAACTATACTGAATAGGTTGAACGAAATATATTGAATATGTAAGAAAGATAAATAAATAAGTAAATACAATCGATAACATACTATAAACTAATTCCATAGCAGTGCGAATCAGTAGCGATATATGGAGTAGAAGGTTCCGTATATCCTAACTGGTAGAGATAACTTGAAAGATTATTCCAAGTATCCCTAGCAGCTGGGATTTGTGAGTAGAGATACATTGAACAGGGGATATAACCCCTCATTTACGTTATTCTCGTAAATGTAATTTCTACCGATGATTTGTATTTGAGATGGAAAATCACATCCGGATCACAACCAGAGTACGTAAAACGTTCGCATATATAATTAATTACTTTGCCACAATACTGAATTCCTAAAATGTCGCTACCGCTACAGCATTGGTTGGAAAACTAAATAACTTATTTAGCTTTTTGTGGTTGCAAAGTATATTATGAGTTTAATTTATTTTTAAATTACATTAATAACCGATCTGTTTGATAGTTATATACGTTTATATACTTGTCAAATGGACTAATAAAAAACAAATTGGAATCTATAGGCTAACAAAAGTAACAATAATAATATATAATATATCTTAATAATATAATATTTCGTGTCCGGCGTGTCTTCATCGGTCGGTGTGTAAACACAAGAAGGCCCGCAGGACTCTCAGCTCTGGCTTGCCTTCATTGGCCGTCCAGAGAGGAGCCGCTAGAGCTATATGCTCCAGGGGTAGAAGTGTTAAAGGGCATCACGCCACGAGTAACTTCGGAGAAAGCACAGCACACCCCTCGACATCCCTGAGTCACTCACACCGGTGTTGCCTCCGGCCGTTTTCCTGGCATTTCGGGGGCCCATCTAGTGAGTAGCAAGCCACCGCCTGCCGCAAATAACTAGCAATAAAAGCAGTTATGGCAGGCGTCCGTCCCTCTTCTGTAATAGCCCGGTATTAAGTTCACCCAGATCTCATCTCCATAGCCCATTTATTTTCCATCACACTTTGTAATAATCTCAACGCCTGCCGAGACCGGGTAGCGGGTCACGGCAGGCGTACAACATTACATCAAACTTCTCAAAGGGGCCTCTACGTTTTGGATCTCCCCGCTCACGTCTATCAAATGACCGGGCCTGACCCGTGAGTTAAGAGAGATTATAATATTAAAACGGAAAGTATATATAATTAATTAAGTGGCCTAAACAAAATTAAAAGTACTTTTTTTTTTTTTTTTTATACTACGACGGGTGGCAGACAAGCATACGGCCCGCCTGATGTGAAGCGGTTACCGTAGCCATATTAACGCTCGCAACATAAAATATTGCTCGCGCGCCGCCATCCCCGCTGCCAACGCAGCATCTCCTTCCTTTCTTTCTGGTGACCTCACTCACTCGCAGGAACACAACAACCCTCAAGGGAATTGTTATTTGGCTGCGGTATTCTGTGAGGTGGAGGTACATTCTCCAGTCGGGTAGCTTACAATTACGCTCCCTACCTCTCTTTTCGCCAGAGCTTCGTTTGTCCGTTAGCAGGGTGCACCACGTGCAGGTGAAGTTGGCTTTGGTTCAAAGATCTTGATGAACCACTTACACCCCAAAATAGAAATTACTTACCCCAACTTAGAAATAAAATACTAAAATATCTTAAAATTAAATTTTAAATAAAAATAATATAACTACATTAAAAGCTAAAATAATAATAAAAAAATATATTAGTAGGTATATGATGATACAAACATATAGGTACCATTTGATTTTTTTTTAAGATCGCAACGGTTAGTGGTATGCAAGTATTTTATAATACATATTCTTTTTAATATCGATTACCAACTTAAGTGGTCAGATAAAATCAAAGAAAGCCAAGTGCGAGTCAGACTGGTACAAGATTAGCAGAGTCAGCCTGGAGTTAGATGGTTTCCTAGCTTCAATACCGTGATATGATAATTTAGAATACCTGTGGCTGTAAAAGTAAACAATTATACACATAATACATTTTGAAGACGTTTTACACTAATAGCACCTAATAGTTTACATAATAATTTGTAGAAAACTCGTTACTAACAAACTACTTGGTCGACTATTGTAAGTAAAGCCTTAAAAGTTTTCCTTTTAAATTCGTCATTTTCATTAATATTAAAACAATAAATCAGATCATAAAAGTTTAGTTTTCTCCTGAAAGGGCATGTAATACAAACAACAAATCTATTTGGGGTTCCGCAAAGGCTATTGCAACCATAAACTACATGCGTTGCTATAGATTAAACAGAAAACCGAAGAGAAGTGTTCAGGATTATATACGAAAACGCCACTACGCCCGATTACAGGACTAATGCAAAAAACCCATCCAATTGCAGGGACGTGAGACTAGATGGAGAATATATCATCAGACGGGTATGTGAAGATTGGAGGGAGATATCACAATAGGTGGTACCAAAAACATAATATTTATGTTGTACAGATGACAATATTATAATTAATATATATATAATTATACTTTTAGCTGCTATTTAAACTTAGATGCTTAATCTTCATAACCAAATTGAGAATATCAACTGGGATGAGGGTCTTTTGGCAGCACTGTAGCGTAGGGCCCAATCATCTGTCAATTCATAGCATCTTGTCAAATGTCTTGTTGACGTCTTATTGTTGTCTTGTCGTCTTGAAGTTTCACTGTCAAAAAATTCAGTACACTTTGACAATCTGGACCCGACGCCTACATAGCGACATCTGGTGTCAGAAAAAATATCAAACATCCCCATTGGTTGGAATTGGGGAATCAAAGTGAACCACGCAAAAACACGCAAATGTAATAGTAATAGACCGTACTACGAAATAGGAACTCACAGAGGCACTTGATCTTGATATGGTCGACGATTTTATTTGCTTGGGGACCAACATCAACAAGTCAGAGTCCTGCGAGAAAGAGATAAGGAAGCTTATTGGGATGGCCAAAAGGGCAAGGGCAAAATATGTAAAAACCGTGACATTCCATGCAAGACCAAAATTCATGAACACGCTAGCGTTCTTGATATTCGACTACGGGGCTTAAAATCGTGACTAAATTGATCCTTCTGGGTTTTTGTGCTAGAGGAAAATGCCAGCAAATTCTATGTATGTATGTATATTTTGCTATCGCAAAATAATAATTTTGCGATAGCAAAATATACAAACTAGATTATCCACCGCTTGCCCCTGAGGAATCCTTAAATTCTTCGGTCACCGAAAAGAAGATAGTCACAGCCTTAAACAGCTGATAGTAACTGGCAAGGTTGACGGCAGACGATTAAAAGGCCGCTGCACTATGAAGTCTGACCAAATCTTCGACTCGATCTTCACAATGCCGTCCACGGTAAAGATCGCAATTGTAGAAGAAAGATCGTCAGAGACGAGGTGATGCGGCGGAATCACGATCCCCAATAATAAGGTACACATACGAGGAGGAGGATTGAGTCAGGGAGATTTATTTCCCCGAAACTGTTCTCAGCTGCATTGGAAGTTTCTTGACTGTAAAGAATACGGCAGTGATATCATCGGCGAGTGTATCAGTCACTTCAATAAGCCGATGAGAGAGGAGGCGCTGGACGATGTGGGCACAATGTTCGAAGATCTCAACGGAGCATCAAATTTGGTGATTTTTTCGGAGTGGCAGACAAGCATACGGCCCACTTGATGTGAAGCTATCCTACCTATTTAAACGCTCGTTACATGAAATATCGCTCACTCGTCGTCTCATTAACGCAGCATCACCTTCCTTCTTGGTAAACCCTCTCACTCGCAGAAACACAACAATCTTCATAAGAATTTTTATTTGGTTACGTTGTTCTGTGAGATGGATGTACTTCCCCAATCGGCTTACAAATATGCCGTACCTTTTGCTTCGTTTGTCAGTCAGCAGCGTGCACCACGTGCAGGTGAGGTTAGCTTTGCTTCAGAGATGTTGATGAACAGCTTACACCCCCAGTGCCTAGTTATTTAGATTTCTGGTCTCTTACACCTCGAAACTCCATCATACCAGAATATTCTACTCATAATACCTAACTATCAGAATTGGAGTGAGTTCTGTAAGTACTTTTTGTACGCAAAGACCATCATTTGCTTTTGACAATGTTTATGAACGGGAGTTTGGTTTACGGTATGTGATTAGATTAACAGGGCGTAACGTTTTGTAGTAGCGATGGGCCAACGTGTCAACAATGGTGACTAGACGTGTTTTCGAGTGTCGATACACGTCGATACGTGGGTGGGCTGCCATGCGCAATGTATTGGCCACAACGCAAATGCTAGAGTAATGTAAAATCGAAATTTCAATCAAAATCTAAATATTTTTTGTACTATAGGCTGGTAACGGATCGGCGACCCTTGGTGTTGCTGATCTCCATGGGCGGTGGTGATTGCTTTCCACCAGGTGGCCCACATGGTCGTTTGCCCCCCTCTCATATAAAAAAAATATCTTTACACAGGTTTCTTCTTAATAAGAGTCTCCTTTTAGGCAAAAAATATCTCTATGCCACGAATCTCTCCCCTTTCGTAACATTTAATCGTGTAAATTTATATCTTAATGTTCTATATTATTAGTAACGGCATACACACTTAAGGCATAGTACGGCATATTTGTATGCTCTAAACCTCTTCGATAGAGGGGAGGCCCGTATTCCATCAGTGGGAGGAATAATAGCTGATGACTAATGCTTAGGAATACTAAACATAATATTGTTGATACTGGTAATTTTTGGCAGTTGGTGGAACTTTTTGAATATCTTTATGAAATAAAATCACTTGTTCTATTATATGGTTTTTCCAAGAGAAATAACCAACTAAATACCATGATAATGCTGTAAAATTGAAGGTTTTATAACATACCAATGTGAGAGGAGCACCAACGAAAAATGTTGCAAAAACGGAGGAAAATTGTTTCTTTTCAGCTTCCGTTGCGTGCGCGTAAACAGTTGTTACGCAACAATTATATACGATGGAATTATTTATTTTAAAAAGTTCTAAAAAGAAGTCCGTGATAGCATTTGTCTATCTTTTAAGATTGGCTCACTATAACATTTCAAATGGTAAACTTACGCTTCACTCTCAACGCTCTGTCACACGCAGACGAAGTTGCGCGAGTCAGCTAGTTCATATATATTCTTTAAAATAAATAATAAATGAATATTTCTGGACAATTTACACAGCGCCATCTAGTCCCAAATTAAGCTCAAAGCTTGTGTTATGGGTACTAGACAACTGATAAATGCACTTAAATATATATTTTTTTGTAAATACATACTTATAATACATAGAAAATACCCAGACCAAGACAAACAGACATGTTCATGCACACAAAAATGTTTGTCTTGTGCGGGAATCGAACCCGCGACCTCGGCGGCAAAGTGGCCATTGCTAACCATTCGACCACCGAGCTCGTCATTTTAGACTCTTTGGTTTTAGATTATTTTTTTATACTAGACGGAGAAGAAATTGTTTTTCTATTGTTCCGGGTAATGTCGGCTACTAAGTTTTCTGTATTTTATATCCCCTTGTATACTGTTAACCCATATAACCAACGTATCTTGCTTCCTGCTTCTAAAGACAGTCCTATCCATTACAATACCCATACTGGCAGACGTATTCGTTCGTAATATTCTAATTGCCTCTATAATATAGTAATCTTAATTAGATGGACCAAGGGATTACAGTGGCTCAGCAAAACAATGCTACGGAGAGTGGGCTATCGGATGAGAGCACTTGAAGATAAAATTTGTGTCGTCTAAACTGTGTCGGGATGTGTAAGTAGGCTACCGGTGTTGTACGCTCAAGTGTGTGTGCCGTCCACTTCATGCGTGCCACCCAGAGAGCCGAGGCAGGTACACGCGCTCTGCTCCGGTTATTAGTGGCACGGTGCTGCTGTTTGAATTTTGCCCACGCATTAAAACCTGCGCAATAATGGAGCGGTATCACTAGAACACTTGCTTTGAACTCGGGTTCTAGCGGAGAAGATACTATTTTATCACATAGGTAC
Organism: Hypsopygia costalis; assembly: GCA_937001555.2. Lineage (NCBI taxonomy): Eukaryota > Metazoa > Arthropoda > Insecta > Lepidoptera > Pyralidae > Hypsopygia > Hypsopygia costalis. The sequence goes on along the minus strand of OW443338.2, from coordinate 18,641,876 downwards.
CATTAGAACCCCTGAAATAGTAATAATAATTTCCCCAGGCTTAGCTTGCTTATGTTTATATTTGAAAAATGCCAAATGTTTGTGCCTACTTGTAACTTTTTAATAAGGTGCGATAATTTAACTTGATAGATTTGTTTCCCATTTTCTATTTTCTACTTCTACTTCGCGATAATAACTACGATACCACGTCCAACTAAATCTCATTATTATACTTATTATTAATTTGACACTTTCCAATTCTCTGTCCGAAACCGCTCTACCTGGCGCACTTTACAAAAATTTAATATACTTATGTACAATTTTGGTATAAATGTACCTTATTCATATAAGATTTAGATTGATCATTTCATTCATGAGGAGCTCAATGGCGTCGTTACGCGTGTGAGTCTAATTGATCACGTAAGTTAAGCAACGTCGACCGTAACCTATGGATGGGTTTATTTATCTCCTCCGTGATTCAGAAACGTTCAGCCCTCGGTCCCAATTATTGTCATTAGATGGCAGTCGTTAAGTCAAGTCAGAGGCCTTTGAGCGGCTTGATAACATTGACTTCCGCCAACCCGTAATTGAGCAGCGTGGTGGAGTATGCTCTAAACCCCTTCGACTGAGGGGAGACCCGTATCCCAACAATAGAATGATTATTGGTCGATGCTGATGCCGATTTTATTCAGGCAGGCAGGATTATGATTAAATCACTTGCTATGGTTTTTAATAACATTGTACTGCAGTTTGAGCAAGTAAAAAATATAACGGTGAAAATACTATGTTGTACTTATTTTTTTACTTTATTCATGAATAATCATAATTAAGCTTTTACATAAGTAGGAAAAAAACGATATTTAATTAATTAAGTTAGAAAACTAAAATTACATATAAATAAATATCTTAAAATTAAATTAATATAACTAGATTAAAAACTAAAATTATAATAAAATACACAGAAAAAATAAAAGATATATTAATTGTCCTGACAATTTTCGGGGATTGTGGCCAAAAGGCTGGCTGCATTTCCACGCTGTATAGCTATGGAAATATTTTGGCCTAGATATTGGCCAGCTGTTTTGGTCACCACCGTTAATTTATGAAGTCATTAATTCATGAATTAATTTTCATCATTATTTTATCATTCCATTTTCTAGTACATACTTAACTGAGCAAATACGAAAGTAAAAATATAATAGAAGCTAAACAAACATTGATTATACAAATATTGTTTATATTAAATTCAATTATTTTTTGTGTAGCCGTTTAACGTAAATAAATAATAAATAAATATTCTTGGACGAATCACACACTGCCATCTAGTCCCAAACTGAGCAAAATTTGTACTATGGGTACTAGACAACTGATATTATAACTGATATAAATACATTTTTTTTTGTAAATACATATAAAACACCCAGACCAAGACAAACAGACATGTTCATGCACACAAATATTTATCTTGTGCGGGGATCAAACCCTCGACCCCGGTATCAAAGTGGACATGGCTAGCCATTTGACCACCGGTCTCGTCCATGGACTTAGTTCATTAGAATTGTTGAATTAGTATTATCCGAAGTCTTAGGACACTACAATAACAAATGCTTGCCTAAACAAATCCAAAATTTAAATAATATCCTGAAGTAACTCAGAGTTATTATGACAGTGTGAGTGAGTGACAGACCGGCATACGGCCCGCCTGATATGAAGCGGTTACCGTAGGCATATTAACGCTCGCAACATGAAATATTGCTTGCGCGCCGCCACCCCGGTGCCATCGCGGGCAACTACTTCCTGCTTGGTGACCTAACTCACTCGCAGGAACACAACAATCCTCAAGGGAATTGTTAATTGGCTGCGGTATTCTGTGAGGTGAAGGTCCTTCCCCAGTCGGACAGCTTACATAATACGGCTGTGCCCTACCTCGCTTTTCGCCAGAGCCGCGTTTGTCAGTCAGCAGGATGCACCACGTGCATGTGAGGATGACTTTAGTTCAAAGATGTTAATGAACCATTTATACCCTAAAATCTATCTAGTATTTATTCCATCATTGGAGCGACGCCCAGCGCCATGTTGTAGGTACATATTTTTTATATTTTAATCCAAGAATTCTTGTATGTAAATTTGTGTAAAGGTTTCTTTCTAACCACCAATATCATATAGCGATATCTGTCAGCAAATTTAAATAGGTACCTACACATTTCGTAACAATTTAATGAAATAACATACATCTCGAGTATGTTTTAAAACGTTTATCACAACGATTGCTGTTGACAAAGTTTATAATATTTTTTTATTACCGAATCCATAGTAGGTAATTCACGTACAGTACAATTTTCAATAAAGTACTTCATGTAGCTCGGGGCAAATAAAAAGGGTCTGCAGGGGCGGGCGGGAGCGATAGCGCCGCGGCGCCGCGAAAATTAATGTAAGTTAATTAAATTTAATTTATTTATGGTGTCCCGCACCCGACCCGAGGGCTGGGGACGGAAAAGGTTCAACAATACGGCTAATGAGGGTCACTTTTATGGCTTTCCACCCAATCATGAAGTTTTTATTCTGTATTATGTAAACTTACAATTTTAACAATTTAATTCTTTCGTTAATTTAATTTCTTCAAGGAGAAATAGCGATCGCGTCTACAGTTTGTTGTTGCAGTGAATGTTGCTCTATTTTAAAACAAATAAACTGTATATTCCACATTGTCTGAGATTCGCGGAGGGCTTGTTTGGAAAACTCGTGTTTTTCGGGGCGATACACTCGTTCTCGTTGTTACCCCGCTATTTGCGCAGCGGCAATTGGAAATTGCATTATTAAAAGCCTTTTGTTTAGCCACCATACAACACTTGTAGAAAATGAGCACAAACCAGCTTCCTTTTACTAAGGAACGTTATGTTTGAATGTTATTATAAATTTTATAGACAATAATATTATTAAAACACGCGTGGTCACTCTGACCTGACGCAATCTGCAGGGATACCTACCGAGTACATGTGTAATATTGAATTCTGTCTAAGGAGCGGTTTCTTTGATTGGCAGAATGAATAGTACACACAAATAGATGGAGTTTTGCTATGGGGTTACCCATTACTCCGATAGTGGCGAACATATTTATGAAGTGGTTTGAAGATCGGGCTCTTGAAGCAGCATCACGAAACCTACATACTGGTGGCGATACGTCGATGACGTGTTTGCGATTATACAAAGGGATCATGTGACCATTTTCCTCGAACACCTAAATACGTCAAAAAATATCATTCATTGTAGAGTGTGAGAAAAGGAGTTCCATCTCCTTCTTCAACATGTGTTTGTGCGGCGGGAGCCGGGTAGTCGTTTGACACATTGGGTGTATCGTAAACCGACGCATACTGGCCGGTATTTGAGGGCCGACTCGTACCATCAATCAGATCAGTTAGCTGCGGTTCCACGAGCTCTACTTAACAGTCCCTACGCATATGTAATCCTCAGTATTGGACGCATAGCTGAGACATGTTAGACAAGTTCTGGAACATAATGGCTACTGGTAGAGACAGTGTGTACGTGCGAGTACTAATTCAAAATCTAGCCTAGCCTTAGTGGAGAGAGCACCCATATTTCTGTCACAGATAAAATGTCGAAAATGATAGGCCGAAAATTTTGTATAAGCGATGTTTCGGCCTGTGACATGTTTAAGGCAATGGTTGAGGTCTCCGAAGGATAGAGATCCGCTGGCTACAATCAACGCACCGACCCCCACATTACCCTTTCGAGTCGAGCGGCGAGAGCATTAGCGCGCAGTGTTCGTCGCGATAGTGTCCGTCTGGACATTTGCTTTATGAAGATTTCCGTGTGAGATTAAAACTAGTCGGCTTTCCCGACAAAAATACATGAGTGACCCGTTTAAATTCATTAATTAATTTTGTAGACCTTATACCACATACATACATATAGCATTACTTTAAGCCTTATGCTTAAATAATTAGATATATTCCATTAAATTACCTGCTTAAGCATAAAGTTGAACATAATACGCGGAATAACAGATTTACTATTAAAATATTACTAGGTGTAAAGTGAGTCCTACTTCTTATTTTCTCATCAGCTTTAGAGCCTGTATACTTTTTTTATGTGTTTAAACGGGACGGGAGCCCATCACATATTCCCACCACTGTGTCTCCTGTGTAGGCAGGATTAACAGCAGCGACCACCAAAAAAGGCAATAAACAATGAAGTCCATTGCCGTCCCGGGGGTAAGACTACGGCTGCCTTAGAACTCACAACGAATTTAATTAGAAGAAATTAGTAGGAGTAAGAAACTTTTGAAATTTGACTTCCCCTCTTAGCAATATGAGAGACAGCTATATGGCAAATAAGGTATACTTTTTTAGCTAGTTAAAATAGTGGTTCATATTGAAACTCGCGAATAGAATCAACTTCCTGTGAGATACTAATTGCTACATCTTTTCTGATAAATGTTGTGATAAATAAATTAATTTAATTGAACGAGTCACTAACGTGTTTTTGTCGTGTTCGTCGTCAAAGGGTGGTAGTGTCTGGACATTCGCCCTGATTCGGTCGATGATCGGATTGAATCTAGTTGGGTTTCTCGACAAAAATCCACAAGTGACCGGAGTAATTTAATTTATTTATTTAATTCAGGGATGTTACGAATATGAAATTTCTGATTCGGATACGGTTACGGATATGTAAATAATATTATATCGGTTTCGGTTATGGTTACGGATATGAAATTATTTCGGATTATCCCATAGTTACGGATAGTTTCAGATACGGATGTATTTTTTTTTTTATTAAATCAATCATCCAATTAAATCCAAAAATAGCAAATCACGGGATGCATCTTTTGGACTAAGGAAATATTATCTATAACTCCTCCAATGTCATATGGTGGAAATCATCATAAGGTATCATGTCATAATAAGGGTCTTCATTTTTTTAGGTAATTTTAATCTCACAAGAATAGATGAAAGATATGGAAATGTATGTAATAATTATGTAGATAAACGATGCAAGCGTCGCGACGCAGTTAGTATGTCGTCTTGGCCGGAAGCCTATCAAAAAGTTGTCTCATTTAGATTCCTACTTCATCCGAAATTATCCGAAACGTTCATATCGGTTTTGGATACGGTTTCGGATAGATTTTTATTTCGGATATCCGATAGTTTCGGTTTCGGTTACGGAGCTCCAAAACATCCCTATTTAATACGTAGGTCACACTAAAAGTTTTGCGTAACTTAAAAATAACATGTTACAACCAAAATATTATATTTATTGCTTTTCAAAATACTCTCCTATACATTTTAAACATTTTTTCATGCGATCGAACCATTTTTTAAAACATGAGGACCACAGATATGAAGGCATGTTTTCTACGTGCTGATTGAACGCTATCACTGCCTCTTCGGAGTTGGTAAAATGAAACCTCTCATCAAATCTTTGATTTTGGGGAAAATACAGAAATCACAGGGTGCTAGGTCCTATGTGCAGGATGGGTGACGAGTTATACTTTTTCGGAAGCTAAAAATGACTTTGTTTTGTTGGCCGTGTGTGAAGAAGCGTCGTCATGATGTAGGAGAACGCGGCTTTTTGGTCGCCTTTCGCGAACTTTTTCTAACACCCTGGGTAAACAAATGGTAGAATACCATTCGGCATTAACATTCTTTTGATCTTCAAGTGAAATTGTGCAGATGGGACCCGTAGCTGAGAAAAAAAAACGCGATCATTTTTTTACCAACATTTCTCGCCTGCCTCATCTTTGTTGGCCTGTTCTCATTTTCAAACACCCATTCACAAGATTAGTGTTTTTTTTCGGGTTCAAAACAATTAAATCCACGTTTCGTCTCCTGTGACAATGTCATAAACAGCAATAGAATGTCCGTGGTCGTACTTCAGTAGCATCTGTGAGCACCATTCCACGCGAGCCCGCTTCTGCTCCGCTGTCAGTTCATGAGGGATGCAACGACAATAAAGTTTCCGAACTTTTAATTCTTCGTGTAAAATTTTCTGAATTTAGCTCATACCAATCCCCAATAGTACTCCAATTGTCTCATAGGTAATCCGCGGGTTTTCTTCAATTAGCCGCTTAACAGTAGCCACATTATTTTCGTTGATGGCAGTTGAAGGCCGCCCTTCACGAAATTCGTCATGTAAAGAAACCCGACCTCTCTCAAATTCAGCAAACCATCGCCACACGGTGCTTAAACAAGGTGCTTCTCTCCCCAAAAGTATTTTGAAGACGAGCGGCACAGTCTTGCGGAGAGAGAGAACTTTTAAAATCATAAAAAATCATCGGTCTAAAATCTTTTCGACTTAATTCCATTTTCGTATCGTACGTAGAACTTTGATGTGTGATTAAAAACAATAGGCTTGTATCCCATTTTTTTTTTCGATTTGTTATTTAAAGACGTCACAATAATATAACTAAAGGTGAAATAATTACTTCGATTGCATAAAAACTTCTCGAGATATGATAACTTGAAGATCACAATTTTGGACTATGCCGAAAACGCTCCATACAAAAGGCCACCACGTTATGACGTCACACCGTGCTATTTTATATGCATTAAATCAGAAATTTGTACGACAGCTATGTTAAATATTGCGTTTATGTAGCCAGTGCCGTAACAAAAGTTATAGTATTTTTTATTGTTTCTACAATGGTAATATTTTTTTTAAATTATTTCATACTTTTAAAATGGACTTTCCCACCAAACTTTGACCGAACTTACAGCACGTCGGACATAAGTTATTGAAATTTTAAGACCACAGATCGTTCTAGTTTTACGTATTTTACGTTACTGATAGAGAGTTTTTATAATTTTGTAACATGGGCAACAGGCCCATTGACAAATGATTTCCCGCCAATTTTTTTTAATACTAAGTAGGTTGCAAGTCGTTTCAAAAATATAACATTCGAAATTAAAATAGGTCCGATTAGCTAGAAGTGCAAAACTTTTAGTGTGCCCCATGTATAATACCTTACGTAATGCCTTATTATAGACGTTAGAAGACTGGCGACGTATAAGAGAAATGAATAGAGAGAATGAGCATACACGTATGTTATAGCGAGATAGAAAATTAATCCACATTTTTATGCCATAAGAACCAATGGTCTTTGTCAATGCGTTTAGTTTTATTCATAAATACGAGTAGATGCGAAAACTTACTACGATCCAATTCAATTTACACTCTGCATCCATACAAACATACAACAAAACAATAACAAATTATTATGTAGGTATAAATATTTCTGTAGACAAATCCTTCGAAACACACTTAATTTATGAGCAACCTACTAGGATCTATCACATTTCTTACTGCTTGAGAGCTTGGAAGATAGGCCGACTGTGGCCTCTATTTGATTTGCCTCTTATCGAGGTGATTATTCAAAATTTCGGGATACCAATGTGCGAGTACTACTTGTAATAACTGTTTTACGTCAGGCGGGCTGTATGTTTTCTTGGCAATCGATGTAAATTTTACAAGCTTTTATATAGTTTCACTGTGGTGTCTATAATTATTTATCCACTTTCCAGTGTCGGATTTAAGTCTTTAAGTGTTGATGTGTTCGTGCGAACGAATAAGGTCACCAAGATGTTTTATTTTAATTTCATTATTTATATTTAAAGTGAATATATAACTAAACATTATGTGAATATTTCAAGCGTCTACCTGTTGCCGTTATCAATAACGAGCAAAAAAAATCACGTTTGTTGTATGGGAACCCCCTTAAATATTTATTTTATTCTGTTTTTTTAGTATTTGTTGTTATAGCGGCAACAGAAATAGATCATCTGTGAAAATTTCAACTGTCTAACTATCACGGTTCATGAGATACAGCCTGGTGACAGACGGACGGACAGCGGAGTCTCAGTAATAGGGTCCGTTTTACCCTTTGGGTACGGAACCCTAAAAAACGAGTGTGCTGTAGGCCACATGACTCAAGTAAAACTTCTTTAGGTCTAATGACTTATGCCTCTCAGCTTCCGCTCGCCGTTTCCGTAACGCTCTCGTCTCGTCACCTGCTTACTCCCCCAGTTAGGCGTGCGTAAAGAAGTTTTATTTCAAAAACAATATAGAGTAGGTTCAATGCGAAAGCTACGTAGAGATAATCCATAGCATACAGTGGTAGACATGCTCGTCATTTGATTCAAAGCTGACATAGCTGACTCTCTCGAGAGTAATTTCTCGACGAAGAATATACGATCAACTCTGAGTAACTTAGGTAATTTGTAATAAACCTTTATTATGCTTTAATTATGGATGTCAAAAGAAAACAAACCGCAGGCGAAATGAAATAAGCCATTCTCATTTAATCAGACAGTGTTCGCACAAGATCAACATTGACATGGAAGCGACGAGCCCGGGGCGCGCTCTCTCGGCCCGCCGCCGAGTCAAGATTACACATTTCTTTAATAATTAATTTGTTTAAAGAGTTGAGCTTCACAATAATGGAAATATTTCTTATCTGATTGTTTGAGTACAAACAATGAGATAAGAAATTCCATCATCCGAATATGTAGAGACGACATAATAAATAGAAGAAACTTGCACGTTTGACGAGAACGGTGGTCGAATGACTAGCAATGGCTACTTTGACGCCGAGGTCGCGGGTTCGATTCCCGCACAAGACAAATATTTGTGTGCATGAACATGACTGTTTGTCTTGGTCTGGGTGTTTTCTATGTACTAGTTGAATACATATTTACAAAAAAAATAATTAAGTATAAGCTTTGCTTAGTTTGGAACTAGATGGCAGTGTGTAATTTGTCCAGGTATATTTATTTACATCTATTTCAGAATCGCTCATATTTTTTAAACGTTTTATTAATAGATATTTTTTTGCATTATTAAATTTATTTTATATGTATCTAATAGCGTTTAATAATCTTTTAAACTAAGTTTTATGATCAGTATCGTACTACAAGTATACTAAAATATAGTACTTAAACGAAGTTTTCTCCCGCGATCAAGCTGTGGCATGAATTACCTGTCGAGGTTTTCTCAGGAGACTACAGCATGGGGTTCTTCGAAAAGAGCATAAAGAGGTTTTTACAAGGTCGGCAATGCCCCTGGTGTTATAGGCGTTCGTATGCTACGGTAACTGCTTTTCATCAGGCGGGCTGTACGCTTGTTTGACACTTTAATGGTATAAAAAAATCATAATATTTTTATTTTTTGTATTTTTTATCTACTAGCATTTTGAAATCAAACTAAATAACAATAAATGACTATGTATAACCTATTTGTAAGTCTTCATAAGAATTATACATATAATCTTTCTTCTATATTATCATCCAATATCTAAAAACAATGTTATTGAAATTTACTTGATTATCAGTTTAGACTTCAGTTATACCTAGTTCAGTTGTATAGCAGTATTTTTTTTTTTTTTAAATCTCAGCCAGAGGAACCAGCGACGTGAGTGAAAAACTGGTATTGTGACAAAATTCAGTATCTATCGAGCGGTGAGTAAGAAAAGTGGGCGTGTCGCTCCGCCCAGCGGAGCGCTGTAGTCTCTTCCTTGTCATTTCGCTGCCTCCCCGCTAGGACTTATCTCGTAATAAGTAGCTATAATAAAACAGATACGTTTGCAATGTGTTACTAAGTAATAAAGCACGCCATTTTGTCTTTCTCTTCCCTGTCTGCAGGCAATAACGCCTTTATGAGCTGAGCGGCGACCCGGCATGAAGTGATCAAAGGCTCGGCACTGTTTCATTTTACGCTTGTTACGCTTCTTTGATTTATGAAACGAAACGTGGATAACGCAATCTTTGTTCTTTTACTCTGCGTATTATACAGTTTATTGTAATATCATCTGTCTGTCAAAAAGTGAGGCATTGTCTTATATCACAGTATCTATATATTAATACGTGAAGCAAAAACTTTCTACCCGTTTTTACGAAAATTGCGCTGACGGAGGAGTATAAAATTTTGCACACTTATAGTTCATACAGAGAAGGAGTGCAGAATGCTAATATTTTTTTAAAATTATGCATAAAGAATACATTAAATAAAAAAAAACATTACACACACTACTATGTATTTGACACACACAGGTATATATAGGTACTTTTTGTTTATGTTAAAGTCATAATTTAATTTAATTATGGTCGAATTTCGACCACTAGTAAATAATAGTATTACGTACTGTATGGCCACTCCCTGCCGCTCTCTCTGGTATCGACCTCACCTCCCCTTTGAGACAAATCTGGAACAGTTAATGCGCCGCACGCACACACGCTCATACCCGCTCTGCACAGACGTCATTGTTCATGTAGTAGTTACCGTCGCGACATTTGTATGGAAAAGCCGGGGAGTGCTTATATTGACTATGTAGGTGATGGTATATACAGGATACGTAAGTGTATTGCAGTAGCTCAATTCTAATGTCTCGAGTAGCTCATCAGACACTCATACCGCCCACCACTACCACAATAGAACCTCTATGCAGCACATTACGAAGCTCACAGATGGCGTTTGTCTGTGTGTTCGTTGATTTCACTGGTTTATTGTGGATAGTGTTGTGCTCTATATGACTATTATATCGTCAGGTATTCACGGGTGTCAACAAGATGACTCTACCGTAGGCACAGTATAAATTGTAAGTCTAGGATAGGCTTCTTTTGGGTTTCGGGAAAGCCTGCCCAAACAGCTCCGGTGGCGGATAAGGCAAACAAGATGTCAGCGTACCTAGAGTTCAGGTACTTGTTATGAAAATCTAGGACTTAAACAGTACCCGTAGCTTGTTTACGGGTAAAGGGAGATAAGCCATCGACCCGGCTAGTGTTTTGTGAAGAATAAATGTTCTGTCACCAAGCTTAATGGACGAGAGACTTTTGAATTTCTCATAGAGTAGTTGAAGCTTTAGCTCTTAGGCATAGGGTTAAAGCTGTACATGTACAGTGACTGTGGTACTCGTATATCCCACACGGTTGCACATGGAATGACTCGTCGTAGCATTCGTAGCATAGGTAATCGGTGGTAGTCACGTACAGATAAGACAATAAATCTATCCGTTTTTTGCTTTTTTTTTCACCTTTCATCAACAATATGGTTGTCTGGAAGAGATCGCAACGCGATAGGGTTGTACTCTACTTTGTACCGCTCTTTGTACTCTAATTCTGTACATGTACTTTTTTGTAATTTTTGTATTGGGACAACAAAGTGTATTGTATTGTATCTATGGCAAAATATCCAGCCAATGAAAGTCACACACAACCGTATAAATTCTTGCATAATTTTGTACAAATAACCAAATGAATTTGAATTTGAATGATGTGGTCTTGTCGTAGGAAGGTAGAATAATTTTCTACCTTTATAGGAGACTAGCTGGCCCGTCAGACGTTGTCCTATCCTCTTAACAATGAATATTGAATTCGAATTGGTTTCGCGCAATCTATCAAATGACTAACAGTTCTGTCAATCCACATAAAGTTACATTAGAAAAGTTAATATGGTCGTTCAGTTTTCTTAAAATTTCTAATTTTCCGCGCAACTTTCTTATCTTTTTCTTTCATAAAAACCTTCTCCGGCTATAACAAATACAACTTGAAAAGAAATAGCGAAATCGGTTCAGCCGATTACGCGTGATGCCGTGACAAGAGAAATAGGGATTCATTTATATATCTTAGTTTGTGTTATGTTTACTATTCGTCGTTGAACGGGTAATCTTGTACATACACTGATGCAAGATTAATTAATTCGATTAGCTAAAATAAGAAGTATCATGTAGTCATTGAATAAGAAATCAATGTGCCACAATAGTCACATCTCTGCGGAGAGTTACACTCTATTATTTATCGACGCGTTCGATACGCAATACAAATTATTGTTTTCAAAGTATAACATTTAGGGGAGCGCGTTGTTTGCAAAACGACCCTCTGGGTCCCCCTCGCCTCCGAGTAGCAGGGGAATTATGATCCTAACTCTACGACATTAAGTGTTATTTTAGAAGTAAATCCTGGCTATAAAATACTTTTTAGATTTAGCCCGAAATCGAGGTACTGTTAAAGCAATCTTTGACAATTGAATTTCGATTGGAATGGCGCATTGTGAGTAGATAGGACTTTATGGCAGCATTCAAATGTGAGCATGGATGTTTGCGCGCGGTAATTGATACGAAGTGACATACCTCGTGGGCGAGGGGACGCGTTGCCAGCCTCCGGCCAACCGCGCCGGCGGGACTTATAGTGTTTTGACATTTCACTGAAACGAGATGGGTGTGATTTGAAGTGCCCTTTGTGGAATTATACTCACTCGCGGACAGCGTCTTTAATATTGACTAATGCATTTCGCAGCTAATGGGGAGATAGAACACGACAGGTGTGAGGGATTTCGCGAAGCTTTTATGATGTTTAAAAAAATAAGTGTATCTGAAAATTCTGCAACTCTTTATTATTATTATTTTTAAATTTGTATTTATGTGAAGATTAAATATTTTTAAAATTATAAAACGTTGTCGTCAGTTAGTTAATTGAATCAGGTGTTATTTTGCGAAAGTCAAATTTGCAGACAATTTGACATGCTTTTGCCATCAATTAGTTCATGTGAATTACTGCCGGCTGCTTTAGTCGTCTCTGCTCCAGCTGCTGCGACTCTCCAACATATGAAACAAAACATCATCGCAAAATACTTTTTTTATTTTTTTTTAATACTACGTCGGGTGGCAGACAAGCATACGGCCCGCCTGATGTGAAGCGATTACCGTAACCATATTAACGCTTGCAACATAATATATCGACCGCGCGCCGTCACCTCCGCTGCCAACGCAGCATCTCCTCTTTCTGGTGACCTCACTCAGTCGCAGGAACACAACAACCCTCAAGGGAATTGTTATTTGGCTGCGCTATTGCGTGAGGTGGTACATTCCGCAGTCGGGTAGCTTACAATTACGCTCCCTACCTCTCTTTTCGACAGAGCTGCGTTTGTCAGTCAGCAGGGTGCACCGCGTGCAGGTGAAGTTGGCTTTGGTTCAAAGATGTTGATGAACCACTTACAACATAAGAACACCTGAATTAATCTTGGAGATTGTGTTCAGATATTGGCGACCAAACAAAACAGAACGTCTGGCGACCGGTAACCGTCGGATTGAAGTGACAACTACCAATGGACCAGCTGCTAGCACAAACGGCTGTTTTTAATATTTATCCACAACTAAAACGTACAGCAGTTATTAGAAGAACCAAAAGACGAAAATCTCACATATTTTCTCTCACAATTTAATTCTGTTCATTTACAATAGAATTTGAATAAGTCTTCTTTATTTATATTATAGAATGATTTCTGAACAACTAGTTATATTACTGGAATTACAAACTACTTGGATTTTTTTAATACCACCAAAGTAACAAACAAGCATACGGCCCGCCTGATGGAAAGCTGTTACCGTAGCCTATGAACGCCATGAGGCATCACACGCGCGTTGAAAAAACCTCTTCATGCCCTTTTTGAAAAACACCATTCTGTAGTCTCCTGAGAATACCTTGACAGGCAGTTCATTCCTCAGCTTGACAGTCATCATCATCGTCATCATCAGCCTGTATCTACCCACTGCTGGATATAAGCCTTCCTCAATGCTTTCCACCAGATACTATCCTGCGCCTTCCGCATCCAGCCGCTTTTTTTAAAGTCATTGGACCATCTAGAAGGAGGGCGCCCAACACTTCGTCCTACGCGCGGCCACTCTATGAAGCAGCGTCTCTCTTTCTACGGAATGTTTTGGAAATTCAAACTCGAAAATAAAACTTGTATCTTTTATAGTGTAAGTAGCTCATTTTATAGAGCCTGCACCTGCCGAATAGCTAATGAGGCTGACGAAAGTGAGGTAGCGCATGTTGAGGCCGACTGATAACTCTACCTCGCAGGAAATAATAAACCCTTGACAATTTTATGTTCTTGCGAGTGAGTGAGGTCATCAGACTGATGATGAAAGAGGTGCTTTGTTAGCAGTAACACTCCTTGCATTGTAAATATCTAAATCGTAGCAGTGGACCTTATGCTTATTTAATGTTGAAACTTGAAACGAATAATTAATGAAAAACTTACACTCGCCGCTGATGAACAGGGAGAATTCCCTATTTCCTTCGACGTTATATATTATAAAAATCAAAACTTCTATTGAGTCTACTTCTAGACTTATCTAGGTAATTAGTTAAATCTGAAATCACCAGCATTATTCAGCTTACGTACATATTTTAATTCACCCAGTAGTAATTAACTGTTAGCGGTAAATGCAAATTAAATCGACATTAAAGTATCAAGGGCGGATCAGGCGGTCCATTAATAAATCAGTTCGCTAAAACCGTAATTGTAATCTCAAACAAGGCGGAGGGAGCGGTGTTTATTCTAACAACATTATTACAATAAGTTTGGTTTGGTCCGCCGCCGCACCGCCGCCGCCGCGCGCCCCGGCCGCCTCATCTTGCGCCGTTCACACGATTTTCTCGTTTGTTTTCATTGCAATATCTACTTTAGCTACAGATCTATTTTAGAAAAATCTGCTAAGTGCGTCCAACTCACAAACCGAGGGATCCGTCACTTTGGAAAAAGAATTAACACTTAAAAAACTAAGTCGTATTTTGACAGGGTGGATACGAAAAGTTATCTCACTCGATTAGTTATAAACTAAGTAAATAAACAATCGTCATTCATCATCATCTTAGCCCACTCTCTACCATATTAGTATAGGCCTCCTTCAACCTCCTCCATCTCTTTCTGTTTTGGACCATTTTGATCCATTTGATGCCCACCAGCTTTACGAAGTCATTCTTCCATCGCATCTGTGGCGCCTGACAGATCTTTTATATTTCCCATGGCCTCCATTCCAGGAGAGTTTTACCCCATGAGGCTATATGTCCGGCCAACTGCCACTTGAGCTTCGCCACACGGTGTGCAATGTCCGATACCTGACGTTGTTTGCGGCGCCATTTGTTGGTTTTCCTGTCCTGAAGTGTCACGCCAACCGATTTCTTTTCCATTGCTCTTTGTGCAACTTCCAGTTTATGTTAATGCCCTTGGTTGTTATCCATGTTTCACTTCCGTATGTAAGAAGAGGTAGGACGAATTGGTTAAAGATTCTTGCTTTTTGTTTTGCAGAGATGTTCATTTTAAATGCAAAGCCAAGTTTTGCGAATGCTGCCCAGCCTAAACGAATTCGCCTATCTATCTCGTTCGCTTGGTTATCTTTACCCATCTTTCCAATATTTGTTTAAATAAACAAATATTGGACAATTTACACACCAACTTCTAGCCCCAAACTAAGCAACATAATTGACTTTAAACAAATTTTTTTTTTAAATATATTTATTAATTTATCTACCAACAGTTGATACGCCATTTCAAATAATAATATATTAATTACTTACAATCAAACTGATTTTCTAGATGCTTAACTAATTACGAGTAAGTATAGGTAAGCATTACGAACAATACAATGATGGCGAGAAAATATAAGTATAATAAATATAATAATATATTATATATTTATTATGTATTACTTTTTTTTCATTCAACATTTATGCTTGTACGAGTATATGTTCCTACCAACTTAAAGGATGGCTGTAATGTAAGAGATCTCTAAGAGATAGCCCTTAAGGTTTTCTTGGTGTACAATAAAGAGAATACATCAACAACGACTATTTTTAAGGTATCTCAGAACGCATAGTAAACATTTTTTTTGTGCAGAGATGCGGCTAAAGGCCCGTAGCAATTTGAATCACTAACCTGCGAAGACGGGATTCCGAGTCAAATTTTGCATCTATTTGATCACTATTATTGCATGTTTTACATACCCTCGGGATCGGCAAATTCGCACCTATAACAGTAAGTCTTAGTGGTGGAGTAAAAGGAGTAATTGATTTGCGGGGTGTTCTGTATGGCATACTAAAATTAATAAACGCTAATAAATCTCCATTAATACGTAGGTCACACTAAAAGTTTTGCGTAACTTAAAAAAACAAGATGTTAGAACCAAAATATTATGTTTATTGCTTTTCAAAATACTCTCCTTTACATTTTAAAAATTTTTTCATGCGATCGAACCATTTTTTAAAACAGAAGGACCACAGATCTGAAGGCATGTTTTCAACGTGCTGATTGAACGCTATCACTGCCTCTTCGGAGTTGGTAAAAGTGAAACCTCTCATCAAATCTTTGATTTTGGGGAAAATACAGAAATCACAGGTGCTAGAATGTCCGTGGTCGTACTGCAGTAGCATTTGTGAGCACCATTCCACGCGAGCCCGCTTCTGCTCCGCTATCAGTTCATGATTCAACGACAATAAAGTTTCCGAACTTTTAATTCTTCGCGTAAAAATTTCTGAATTTGGCTCATACCAATCCCCAATAGTCCTCGAATTGTCTCATAGGTAATCCGCGGGTTTTCTTCAATTAGCCGCTTAACAGTAGCCACATTATTTTCGTTGACGGCAGTTGAAGGCCGCCCTTCACGAAATTCGTCAAGTAAAGAAACCCGACCTCTCTCAAATTCAGCAAACCATCGCCTCACGGTGCTTAAACAAGGTGTTTCTCTCCCAAAAGCATTTTGAAGTCGAGCGGCACAGTCTTGCGGAGAGAGAGAACTTTTAAAATCATAAAAATTCATCGCTCTAAAATCTTTTCGACTTAATTCCATTTTCGTTGCGTACGTAGAATTTTGATGTGTGATAAAAAATAATTGACAAATGATTTCTTTTAAGATAAGGTCAACATACTTCTACTATTATCTAAGCTAAGCATTTTGAAATAGATGAGCATTTTATTATAGGATTGTAGTTCCTTGGCAAGTCCTGACCCATAAGCGAGATGCCATAAAAAGCGTTTTTGGGTCCGCTCAATTTGGAGCATGTGTGATGAGTAGTATAGAATGAGGCCGTACGACACTTATCGATAGAACACACAAAGGGAGCAACGTCTCTACTTGTTAGATTTGCCCAAGTTTGGAGAGCGTCCGAAGAGCGCCCGTGCGGGGTTTCATTTGTAGTTCAGATCAGGGTTAAAAATTTTAAATCACTACCGCCCGCTCCATTCTATGCATCATAACCGTCTTGTCACAGAATAAAAAATAGTACTAATTAGTACTAAAAACACGGATGGTATGTCTGGGTTTTAAGATTCAAAATCCGGAGTTTTCACGCATCTTGTCATTGTTGCTAGCGTTTAGAGATGGCAACCCTACTCCTTGTACTCAATGGTTCAGTACCGTCTATTAGCTCGATACATATACTTCAACTAAGTAGGCAACACATCCTGGTGCTGCCCACAGATGATTAACAGACAAGTAGTAGTAAGTAGTAGTCACACTTGTTTTATAAAGCTCGACGACGACTCGATGCCGCGAGCTATATGGCTGCTCTCCATTGACCGCTTGAAGTATATTCAGCAACATCTTAACCGTCTCTGACAGATGAGTTCAGGACTGGACGGAGTCAGCTAAGGATTTCGACGCCTAGATACTCTAGGCCAGTGGTTCCCAACATTTTTTTGGTCGGGGACCACTTCCAGGTCCCTGTATCAATGTAGAGACCCAATTTTCCTATAAATCTACTACACTGTATCTCGAGAATTCTGTATCAAGGACCTTGATTTAGCTCTCTTGGACCACTAATGGTCCGTGGACCACCGGTTGGGAATCCTGCTCTAGACTAGGAGGTTTTCTTAGAATCAGAGTGCTCTCACAGGCGCAAGTCGTTTGCGGCTCTCTTCAAAATGAGAGCGAGAGACATGTATGTACAGAATGAGAGATCATTATATACTTGTTGCCTTTGTTAATTAACGATATCGTCCTTAAGATTCCGTATTTGAAATTGAGCCGATTTTGTAAAAAAACTTTTTCCCTACGTTTTCCAGAAAGTATACATACTATACTGTATTTGAATGTATATTATGAATTCCAATGCGGATGAACTAAGTATTTATACATTAAATTTATTTAATACAATAATTTGTACCTCCACTACCACCTCGATATGACAACAGTTTTCTCGAATTTGATGAACAGGGTTCAAACAATGGCCTCGATTATACAAATATTGTTAAAAAAATACTAGATATTGTTTAAAAAGTCTATAAGTAAATAAACTAGTAAGTTTATATACATTTGATATAAATTTACTTAGAAAAAAATAGTTAAAACAGCCAAATTTTTCGAAAATCGTCGCAAAAGCAATGGCTTTTTTTGGCTCTAGATAGCTAAAAACAATCGCTTTTGCGCCGATTTTCGAAAATTCAGCTGTTTTTACATTTTTTTTCTCAGCAAATTTACATTAAACGAATATAGATTCACTAGTTTATACACTTAGTGTAGTATAGTGTGGTAATAGTTGTCCTTCTGAAATATACTTACGAGTACCTTGGCTTGTAAAGTTTAGTCAACAGTAATTATACTATAAGTGTCCAACTTTCTGATTAGGAAAAGTCATTGTTTCTTTACAATTATTATATTGCAAGATAATTATGTGCATTCAGTCGACAGAGTGCCTGAAATAGGACCAAATGGGATTGTTCAGTGTTGGGTGTCAGGGCGTGGTGCACATAGCCGCCGGGCGACGGCGGCGGCGGCGCACTCCGCTCCCTCTTGCTGCCCGTCTGCTGCTCTTCCCACACCTCATCCCTGTTACTACTCAATAAATAAATACTTATATCATTATGCAATATCTGAGCTTAGTAAGGCAGTTCATAATTTTGAGTTCGAATAATAAAAGCGTCTTAAAAAAGAACCGGCTGGGTGCAGTATTCACCCAAACTGTTTAGCCACTTTTTGACACCATGCAAAAAAGAAATGTTTAATGGATATGTATCCATAATATTATATTTATATATATTACGAAGTACCTATTAAGTAATCTGTGATAATATCATAGTCCATGAGCAATACCTCAAATTGCATAAGCAAATGTTAATTTAATGAATAGATTTATGCATTTGTATAATTTTGCATTGAAAAAGCATTATACAATTTTAATGGTTCTTACTTGAAATTTCCCATATTTTTTGCAACTTACAATTTCTTATATATACTAAGTTTACTAAAAAATATGGATATAAAAGACGGCCAGTCAGACCCATGAGTGATCTTAATAATTGTTAGATTTTCATTCGACCGAATGAATCACTACTAATAAGTCTACGTGTTCACCCTGTTGGTCACAATTTTTAACTGGGCAAGGCAATTTTTAACGCTAAACTCTTTTCGTTTAAATTAGTGCCGTCGCCCTTAAGTTCTACTGCAAATCATGAATACGATCAAACAGCACACCATGTTCTCTGGGAGTGTGATCTTTGGCGGCGGGAGCGAGACGACATGTTGAATTCGTTGCACGTCGCATCCGGGGTAGTATACTATTCTGATTTGGTAGCAACAAGGGAGAATTACCAAGCTTTCAGGCGATTTTGCAATTCATATTACTGGAATCGATGTCTTAGGTTCCCCAATAGTGTTAGATACATAAAATCCGTGGTGCACGGCAGTCGAGCTTCACTTGACTAGCCATCTCTTTAGGCTTTTAATGCCTTATTTGCCATATTGCTAAGAGGGGAATTCTCTCACATTGCTAAGAGGGGAAGTCAAAAGCTTTTTACCCCTACTAATTTCGTTGTGGCAAGGCAGCCGTAGTTTTACCCGCGGGACTACAATGGACTTCACTTTTCATTGCCTTTTATTGAAAAAAAAAAATGTATTGTGGGCCCCCGTCCCATTACTAAAACATTTGCTGTAGCTCTACAATTCCAACACACACGTCGTACTATCGCCAAGAGTGTCGGAATTCTTGGCGATGATATCTCCAGCGATGTCCAGTTTCGAAGTCATCTGGAGGAGAAGGGCAACTTGCCGTCGAAAAACCTAGGTGTACACAAATAGAGCAAAGTGGCAGTTCAGTTCGTGACTACAACTTCTGCTGTACAAAGAGCAAATGTGACCTCACATAAGATACTCACATAAAAAATTACGTCCGATTTGACCTATGTAAAGTGTTGACTGTCATCACAGAACAACATATAGGCTCCGGTTTTTTTATTGGATGTTTTTTTATCTTCACTAAAGCGAAGTGATTTAAGGAAATTATTAGCTTTGAGGGCAATTTGAATTTTATTTTTTCTGAAAATATTGGCTATTTTGTCGATAATTTTTTCTAGGTATGACAAACTCGCGGTGTATTTATTGGTTGACATATTGGCAACCGCGTATACTTTGCCAATAACCTGTATAATTTAGAAATAATCCAGTAACATTACTTATAGTATCTACCCCGTATAACAAAGATAAGATTACCCTGAAAAAGGTACACGAAATTACAGTATGCCCGTAACTGGCAATTTAATGTAGGTAAGTAACGCATATCTTGACAAGATTTGATCTAGATTTAGTTTATTTAATTTACTTGTTGCTCGGAGCTGGTATGAATTTACGCGACGATTATTTTGTGCTAGTATTACGTGGGACGGTGCAAGATACTTCATGGCAATTTTGGATTAAATATATTTAATTCAGAAGATATGTGTTAGTCTAAAAGAAGGCCTTGAAGGCCTTCTTTTAGACTAACAAGTAACAAAAAATACATGCATTTTAATAAGCCCTTCCACTTATGAAATCCAAATATTGGATTGGATTTTTGTGACAACCTAAGAACACCTGAAGTTGCATAAGCGACATTTTCTTTTATTAATAGTTAGCTTTAGAAAAAAACGAAAATAAATATTGGATTTTAAAATTTTGCCACGAGGTATATATACGAAACCTTTCAAAACTGTAACTCTGCAGTTAATTTGCCAAGTTGGTGGTTGGATGGTTTCTTCGGATAGCAAAAAAGTTTGAATTTATGTCAAGTTCACAAGACTGTTCTATAAAGTTTGACGATTGCATGTTCATATTTGCCATTGCCATCTTTTTCCGCAAAACAAGTTGTTTTTCGCCCAAGAAAGCGACATGGCATTATTCAAAATTATCAGCTTAAACTGTCACTATATACTCACGTGTAACACGAAGTTGTTGTCTAACTCTCTGTCTGTATCAAATTTCGATCCAGATTTCAGTTTTATTTTCTTGCTATGTATTTTCCGGAAGGTTTACACTATACCTATCTAGATCTGATTGATTTATAAACATTACATTAGGCTGCAAAATAACTTTTATGTAAGATAATAAATCTATAGGACATTGCTCACTTATGTAATCAGCAATGTTCTATCAAAAACAAATATTCTTCGTCCAAGAACCAACAGGAAAGTTACCCAAGAGGAAACTGGGTACTCCTTGATAAACAATTTAATAAAGATTACCTCAAGAAGATATGTTTGGATCTTGACGTAATTTATCTATCTTTAAGATAGATAGATAGAATATGCTTTATTTGAATAATACAAATTTAAAGTTCAATGAATCAATAAATTATTACAGACATATATGCAATAAGGCGGCCTTATTGCTAAGAGCAATCTTTTCAAGGTAACCTTAGGGTAACGAATATAAGTGGTAGTAGTAAGAGTAGGGTAGGTAGTGCGTGTAATAAAAGCTAACATAGGTAGAGTCTAATTACGTAATCTGTTTAAGGATTCAGAGCTCGGCTGCAACCGAATAGGCAAACTCACATATTTACGATACGGTTTAGCTTTTCAATAAAGAGCTTGTTTGTCTTTGGCAGGTTATGAGTCCTTAAATTATAAATTCACGGACCGGGAACACTGAGCTGGCGTACAATACATTTTGGAAATACTCCACATTGTAGGCTTAAAACAATAGGGTACGGCCTGTGCTCATGAAGTTTTCAATAAGTACTCGAGCGCCTTATGCTAAGATTCAGCCACGTACAAGTTTATGCATAGGTACTTTATATATACTTAGCTACTTTACAACTATGTGCAAGTTATTGGTAGCGACTTAGTTCGTGTGGCTACAGATAAAATAATACTAATGGTGCGGAAGTTAAATACTAGACGTAGTGGTTATTTAAATAATTTTTTTTTTTCATGTGACCATAAGATGATTTTCTTGAATAAAAAGTAGCCTGTGTCACTTCCCAGACCTTAAACTAAGAGATCATGTCAATGTATTAGATCCTTTCGATTCCACAGAGGGACAAACAACAAACACACTTATATATTTATAATATTAGTATACGAGTATATTTAGAGCTCTTTCATTTAGCCATCCGTTTTACACGTCGGTTTTATCATATACTGATGGCGTATGTAAAAGTACGAGTTATTTCAAAAACTAGTATTTCAGATCCAGCGACTCTGGCGCCTGATTCAAATCCTTCCAGAACATTGCATCAATGAAATATAAATATATAATTTCATACACTAATAGGCAAAGGAGCTTGATGGCGACGTTGCGCGAGTCAGTCTAGTTACACTAAGTTAAGCAACGTCGACCGTAGCCTATCCATGGATGAGTTCATATTATCTCGAGCTCCCCCATGCTGCGGAGGGCACGTTAAGCCATTGCTCCCGGCTGTTGGTCTATTAGATGACAGTCATTAAACCAAATTAAGTCTTTAGGCGGCTTGAAAACACTGGCCTCAGCCAACCCGCACTTGAGCAGCGTGATGGAGTATACTCTAAACCCCTTCAGTTGATTGGAGACCTTTATCCCAGCAGTAGGATGAGAAAGGGTTGACGTTGACGATATATTAACAGGACAGGAGGGTCTAGAAAAATAAGAAAATATTTATAAGCATGAGGTCTACGAGTGATAAAAGTTTGGGTTATCTCCATTGACATAACATTTAATGGATTCCCATGTGACAAATCACACCGAATAGTTTCAACATGCCGGGAGCTTACGGTTACTGACGCACTCGATGAAAATTACATATGTATTAAACCTCGTATTGTCGAATTTAGAATAATTTAGATGCGCGTTGATGTCTTTTACAGAAGTTCCCTTAAAATAATAAGCAATCACATTAGACGGGTCGCTCTCTGCACCGGAGACACCACCTGTCCATTTCGTGTGGTATAATCTGTAAAATATTACATGATATGTTTTGAGGTATAAGTGGCTCCCCACCATCTTTGGGCCAAGACCGATCCCGCTTGCACGTGGTGCACCCCGCTGTCTAACGAGACTCTGGTGAAAGAGAGGTAGGATACAGCGTTGTTATAAGCTGGCCAATTAGGGTAGTACCCTCACAGGAGACCGCATCGAAATAACAATTCCTAGAAGCCTAGATTGTGTTTCCTGCGATTGAATGAGGTTACCAGGAAGGAATGAGTTGACAGTCGACAGTTTAAAAATAAATAGACATGATTGACAGCCGGACAACATGGACATTGCTGGTTTTAACCGTATGTATGTTTAACCGTATGTGTGTATGTATAAATAGATCTATTAACCGAATTACTAGCCCAAGGTTTCCAAAAGGTGGTCCGCGGAACCCTGGGGTTCCGTGGAAGGGTCACAAGGGTTCCGCGATCCGTCCAAAAATAACGAAATATTCGTTTAAAAAAATTTACTAGTTAGGCCCTTTATAATAGTTATAGCTGCTAGGGTTCCGCTAGAATATAATCAATTAGGGGTCCGTAGCAAAAAAAAAATTGGGAACCTCTGTACTAGCCCACCGCTAGTTAATCATAAAATTGTAATTAAGCATTCCTCAGGCGGGTCAATCGGATTTTCATGAATAATTTATAAATAGGTATAATAATAAAGTCAATCTCTGCAGCAAAGTCAGCAAACCAGTTAAGTCAAACCCAATCAATGCCATACAAAAGAACGGCGAGGTAATCTTATTGTGAGAAGATGAGGACAAAAGAATATCGGCGGGAAAGCCGCCCGCTAGTCTGGCGGTGGCAGGCGCGGTGGCGGCGCGGCGTCATATTTCCCGCACGGGTGACGACGAAAGGCAGCCGAGCCGTTGAGTGCGAAAACACCATTGCTCTTTCGCCGAAACTTAATGGGGCTTTTGTCAGCCTCTCCCGACAGACTCTTGTAATGCAATTAACTCCGACAATAGTGCTTTATCGCTAACAAATAAATTTAACAGCTTTCACAAATAAATAAATTTATGAAAAGGTACATCAGTTTTGATCGTAGAATTAATTAATAATAAGTAGTAAGTGGAGCCGCGAATTAGAATAAGTACTGTTTAGGACATAATTTATGTATGTATTATTTAAATATTATGTATTATAATATAATAGACAAACCATTAATTTAATTTTTGGAAAGGTAAGTGGTTCATGAACATCTTCAAACCAAAGCCAATTTCACCTCCACGTGTTGCACCCTGCTAACTGACAAATGGCTCTGGCGAAAAGAGAGGTTGGGTGTATTTTGTAAGCTGTCCTAGGGAAGTAAGTACCTCTACCTCACAAAATACCGCAGCCAGATAACAATTTCCTCGAGGGTTGTGTGTTCCTGTGAGTGAGTAAGGTCACCAGAAAGAAGGGGTGGCTGCGTTGGCATCGGGGGCGACGGCGCGCGATATTTCTTGTTGTGAACGTTAATATGGCTTCGGTGACCGGTTCACATCAGGCGGGTATACAAGGCAGTATGCTTATCTGCCAACAGACGTAGTATAAAAAAATCGCTTATATATTTATTTTAACCACTGAATTTCAAGCTTAGCTTAGCACATTCTGTATATTCTTATTTCTATTGGCAGAGGCTGGACATCAATACACTACACCATATTATGTGCTGAAAAAGTCTTAACTATAATACTTTCTATATTTTCTGGTGCTAATTAATGACATGATGTTTGGAAAATAACGATTACTGTTATTATCTATTTTGTTACGCGGTTTTTTTTTCTAAACTTAATTCTTTGTTCCCGAGCTAGGCTACGTATATCTTTTGTTAAATAAACCTTTAATATTCAGTATAAAATTACAACATTTTATAATATAACGTGACAAACAGCATGTCAAACTTTTGTGAATGTATATCCATTGCAAAAGAAAGATGTCCGGTCCGGTGTTGTGATCGGTCGATGACAAAGGCGGCGACCACCCGCAGTTTGGAACACATTTGTGTGGGCCCACTCGACTGCAAGCGCCGACACACCGACCTACCCAGAACTATCAATGATATATTCCATAATAAACATACTAACCTTATTTTTTTTTTACAAAGAACCCTGTATTAATTCAGTAGCAACATCGGTTTGAATTCAATAAAATTATTAGATCGTTTCACTTTCAAAGGCTCGCTAGTAACGCATTATATTTTAATCGTTCTTTCACCGCTGGTCGAACTTGTATAGATACAAATATTTAAGAAGCCATACAAGTCCGATTTCACACCCAAAATAACTTTAGAAATATTAATTTCTATTATCACAACTTAGTTGTAGAGTTTACGAGTCGATAGGTTCTTTTACAGATTTAAATGAAATTTAGTATACATAATATTTTCAATTCATAACATACTCTTCTGAATTGATAATTTTAACAAAAAAACTGACACTGTAGTGGAGACTAAAATGGACCTGATGATGATGAATACATCATATACTTATTACACTTAAAAATACAATATCCCAAAAAAACAAAATAAATTTAAATTAAATTCTTATTAAAAATACTCAACATCAACTAAAGTAATTATAAAATTGATTTATAATCACGTGCACGTCTCTACACTATTATAATTTAAACTCTTAATTATTGAAGCATGAACTATGTAAACTGACTCCCCCCTTTCTCTGCTAAGCAGCTCCGACACCTCAAGGAGAATTACTAACGTTATTAATGAATTAAAAAATACAGAGGTACTTGTATATACCGAACAAAACAAGCAGTCTTGCGTTCCGTCGAATTATTGTTTGTAACTATAGTGGTATAAAAAAAATGATAGTAATTTCGTTACAATATAATTATGTCAGAACTCAGAAGCTTGCCTCTTTAGCAAATCATGGCGTTTCTCGTAGATCAGTATCCATTACTGATCTACGTCCATTACTCTTTCATAGTACAAATAATGAAGCGGTTCAATGTGGACTATTCGTAATGTTTTTTTTTCCTGCAGGTCTGGTTCAAGAACCGTCGCGCGAAGTGGCGGAAACAGAAACGTGAGGAGCAGGAGCGGCTACGTAAGCTGCAGGAAGAGCGAGCGTGCGGGCGCGCACCCCTGCTGGGCAGGCCGCCGATTTCGCCGGCGCACTCACCCGTGCCGCCGGCACCGGCGCCCTGCACACCGCGTCCTTACACCGACGATTCCGATTCTGATCTCGAAGTCGCCTAGATGTAAAAAAAATACATTCCTGCATCGACTCCAATTGAAACCGGGACGTTTAATTTTGAACTTTGTAAAAATAGAACATTGAAGTTTGTAAAAGAATTAACTTTCAAGTGTTAAACACCGAATTGAAAACTTACCAAGTGACAGATGTTCTTAAGACAAAGTGCATAATTGTTATGAGAAATTTAGTCAGTGTTGTGATAAAAACGTTATGGACTATTTAATGGAAAAGGATTTTACCTCAATTATCTGTGCTACACTGTAAATTAACTAAAAGAACAATATTTAAAATAATACCTTATTTATTGTAAATCTACTCGGACTAATAGTGCGACGAACTCCTAACTTATCGTATTGCCATATAGCTAGCTATTTATAATAAGGTTTATTTATATTGTGATGGTTATATTAGCAGGTATGTAAATGTAACGTATTTGAAATCGACTTTGCCAATTTATATGTATATGATAAAGGCTTTAGAACTACTTGTGTCTGTAGGCTAAGTAGGATTAAATAAATTAAGTAGGTAATTAAAGAAATTGAATTGGAAAAAGGGGTGCCTACCTACTAAGTAGAGTCACTCTATACTCGTAATGACAAATCACAAGTTAACTCTAAACTTGTTCAGAGTGCTGAGTGCGAGTTTTTTATTCACGTTCGATAATGTCAACGTAAACAAACCGACCAAAATAGATAAGTACTCTCGTGTTGTGAATTTATATGACGCGTGTTACATATCAAAATTATATAGCTTACCCGCTCACATTTCGAAGTAAGCAACCCGGCTAAATTGGATTTGTAACACGCGTCTGGTAAATTCACAACATGTGAGTACTTCTCTATTTGGTCGGTTTGTTTACGTTGACATGATCGAACGTGAATAAAAACTCGCACTCAGCACTCCGGTAATAACTCTTATTTACAGACGTGGCGAATTTGCGTATCTAAAGTTTATAAAAGATCCATAATTGATTAATTTTAAATTTGGTTTTAAACTAAAAATAGATGGCAGCACTTGTACAGTTAACCGCATGTAGATCGTAATACTTTAAGTGTATCAGAGTGTGCTATAAACACTACATGCATCTCGTGGCTATTGAACGCCGGCTTATACTGGAAGCCTAGAAGTGTTACAGTGTACAACCGGCTGACTGTACCGGTTTCTAAAATACGCCATTGAGGATATACTTAAATAAATAAATATAAATATTCCTGGACAAATTACACATGGCCATTTAAACCCAAACTTAACAAAGCTTGTACTATGGGTACTAAATAACTAATATTATACTTAAATACATTTTTTTGTAAATACATACAATTAATACATAGAATATAATAAATAAAATTGCATTGTCGGCTTTGATGGTTAGTTATTAAAAAATTCTGGAAAGCGATGTTTGCCATAATATTTTGCGGTATATTCCTAAATATATGAAGTTAGAAAATATAAAAATCGCCCTCTACTCATAAAGTACTAGCATTCAGAGTCGTTAAAGTAATAATATAAAACAACAAAATTTTAACCGAAACAAAAAATCTGACTGACTTTTATTTGTTTGTATCAGGGATGTAACGGATGTGGTTATATCGGAACCGGAACCGGAATCGGAATTTTTGAATTTGGTTTATCGGAGTCGAAACCGGAATCGGAACCGGAATCGGAATAAAATATGAAGTCAGTCAGAGATATGTGTAGATATCATTTTCAATGAAATAATTACACATCATTATTCGTTAGTGACACTAACTTAGTGTTATCTTTATTATCAATACTTTAACAGTGTAACAATGAAACAATTGCTAAAATCGATAGATCGCGACTCCGCCGCGGCTTCGCGCTGCCCGGCCCGTCTACCCACCCTCGCCCGCCGCGCCGGTCGCCGACCTCCGATATGACTTCTGACTTCGGTTTAAAATTTATCGGAACCGAAGTCGGAACCGAGGATGCAAAAGCAATCGGAAGTTCCGACGTATCGGAATCGAAACCGAAGCTCCGTTACATCCCTGGTTTGTATCCTTCAACTTTTTTTCGCGGACGCCATATTGAAATAATATACCTCTAGATCACACTCACAGCAAAACCGAGTCCGTTTAGGCTGTAGAGCATACCAAAGAAATTTATAAACATTCACTTGAAAAACGCTACCTTCTTCGTCAGTCGCCGTCAGTCGGATATAATAAGTATAAATTTAAAATTACACTTCATAAGAAAATTAACGAAAATCTCTTTGCTGCTCTGTCACTATACCCTGATTAGCACTTATCTATAACATGTTTATTGAGACCATTACATTGGCTGAAATGTGATGGTCTCAATAAACCTATGCTATAAGTTGGTGGAAACTTGGGTGTCTGCAGATTCCAGGTGAAGCTACAGCATCCTATCTAGTGTTACCATACGCCATCCATACAATTTTTCTATTTCTGAATCGGTCAGACCAGTGGAAGTTGGTCATATCCCTTCAAAATCTAGAAAAGACCCGATCTTCAAACGGCTGAACAGATGTCACGGAGGGGTAGCGCGCACGCGACAGAAAGGTTCTGAATTAATAATGGTGTGGTTCCAGATATTTTTTTATTTTTGAAGTAAAACTTCTTCACGGACGTTTGACTTGGGGAGTAAGCTGGTGAATGCGTTACAAGAGCGTTACAAAAAGTGTGATCAGGCAAAGCGAACGGCGAAGCACACGGAAGTTGAAGGGAAATATATGTTAGTAGAGCTAAAGAAGTTTTACATCAGTCGTGTGGTCTAAAGTAGGTACACATTCGTCTCGTTTTATTCTATCGCGTGTGGTCTAAAGTAGGTACACATTCGTCTCGTTTTTCCTTTTGAGGTACGGAACCCTAAAAAAGATGTTTTAAACAATATAAGTAGTTAACTTACCTTGCGGAATAGACGAACAAACATAAGCTATCTAATGAAACCGAAATTGAATTACGAAACTGTCTATGTTTATTTACCACGAATCGCTCCTTGCTTCAGAGTATACTAAGCCGCCCCATAAGCTATCATTGAATGACAGTGGTTAAGCCAACACGCAGTGGAGCAAACTTGAGAAGTACACTTTAGAGTCATTCGATTGAGGAGGAGACCCGTATCCCAGTAGTGGGATGGATATCAATTGACACAATCAATTACTTATATTAATTTTCAAGTTGCTCAATATTCTAAAATGTCAAACAATTTCTAATGTAAAAATCTAGTAATGTGTCAAGCCCGTAATCGCTGAATGTCTAAATAGGCGCAAAATTGTTCAATATTATTTATTGTATAATTTTAATAACATTGTATAAGTACGTAACTTACTGATAAAGATGTAAAAATAAATAAATACGTGTAATTATTGTACGTAGATACATTTAAGATATAATAGAAATAAAGCAATTATTTCAAATAGAATATTTTATTTTTGACACACAGACGTGGATTTACAATTTTACAGTGGTGACGAAGTATGTTATTTTAGTTAATCATCCGGGTAGTAGTAATCTAATCATATAATAAAATAATCTAATCGTAGTAGTAATCATATAAGATCAATATTAAGTTTGTAACATCTAATGTAGGTAAGTATAAAATTCTCATGTCGCGGTTTTTGTTACCATACTCCTCCGAAACAGCTGGACCGATTTTTATGAAATTTTGTACACATCTATTTTTCATACCCCTAAATGATACGGGAGACCCACACCCTAAATATTTTATTTTATTTTATTGACAATTTATTTTATTATGATTTAGCATTGAAAAATACATATAACTTAAAATTTTCCCCCTCCCACGATCTACCCCTATTTTTTATAGAGATATTAGTATAATTTATATGGCAAAACAACGTTTGCTGAGTCAGCTATTATTTATATACTTATATGTGATTTGGGCGGCAAACTAGAATGAAATTTGTGTACCTAATGATAAGAATTACTATAAATATTGCTGGACATAACTCCTAATGGTAAAATCAGTTGGGGTTGTATGCGTTTAAAAAAGTGGTGCATTAGCAGTGGGAATGATAGAGCACCAGTGTAAAAATACCATGTTGCAGGCTTCTATTTGCTTGTATATACAGACGAGCACTGATTTCGATTTCCAAAGGAACGCGGTATAAAAAAATGTGCTAATCTGTCCTAATAGCATAGTATAAGTAATAGTCTAATAGATTATCAAGCTGTCAAATCGATTCTCTATTTGAATACAAATGAATGAAGGGGAGACCAAAGTAAGGGTCGACCTTGCTCATATTCCGAGTGACGAGCGACGTCTCATTGCCGACGTTCTGTCAACAATGGACGGCATACGTGAGAACATGTAAACGGACCTCACTTAGATGCAAGAAAAAATGACAAACGACGTACATTATAATGATCATGATGTCAACGCCGTATTTAGAAGGTGTAGTAAGTATTGTCATACCGCCGAGGAGCTCGATGACGTCGTTGCGCGTGCGAACCTAATTAAACCCGCAAGTTAAGCAACGACGACCGCAGCCTGATCGTCTCCTCTCCTCTTTACTCATGAATTCATGGTCCGGATTCTTTTGCACATTTTTCATCTTCCTCCGTAGACGACCTCGTTGTTGCGCGTGTCAGTCTAATGAAACACTCCAGTAATACCCAAAACCCACCAATGATTTCAAAATGGCCTAAACATAAATAAATAAATAAAAATTCCTGGACACATTACATACTGCCATCTAACACTACTTGCCAGTCCCAAACTAAGCACAGCTTGTACTAAGGGTACCAGATAACTGATATAATGCTTAAATGGGTCAAATTGGCCATTGCTAACCATTCGACAACCGAGCTCGTCAAGTATTACAATAAAAATATATAAATAAAAAATAATTATATTTAGTTAATTGATTCAGGTGTTATTTTGCAGAAGTCAAATTTACAAGCTATTTGATCTACACTACTTTGCATGCTTCCGCCACCAATTAGTTCATGCAAATTACCGCCGGCCGGCACCCACCCACTACCGTAAGTAGTTGCATACGACTCCCGTGGCTGTTTTGGTCGTCTCTGCTCCAGCTGCTGTGGTCGTGGCGAATCTCCAATATCTGAAACAGAAGATACATGCGACCGCCACCGCCCCGACTGCCGTGGTAGTCTCTGCGACACGTGTTTCGCCTCTACGCGAGGCATCCTTAGGCAATCTGTAGATGTTGATGGTTAGAACCACCATCATCAGGTCAATTTAGTCTCCACTACAGGAGCACGACCCTCTCGTCCGTCCCAGACGGAAGGAGGATTTGGCCTACACTCCCCACGCTGGCCAGACGGGTTGGGGAGGCCTGATCAATTTTGTTTTGAACAACAACCTACAAATGACTAGTCCATCGCATTGCCGGCCTTTATATTATAATTATATTTTTCGATTAGGAATAAAATTAAAAACATAACAAGTACTATTACATATACTGTGATATTATAATAAAAACATCGGACGTGCAGCATTCGCCACCATAGCGAAATTTTTTTTTTTTTTTTTTTTCGTAATCCCCGAATTGATATCGGAAAACCAAGGTCACTTTACATTACTACTTTTTGATGCTCTACCTACACGAATCCGAAGTCAGAATTTCTAAATTGTGAGTTTCATGGCTACGGACAGAACGACCGGACGATTTCATAAGCTCAATGAATTTCACTGACTAGCTGATCCAGCAAACGTTGTTTTGCTATTGAATCGTTATTAAAAATAGTGGTTGACTGTAGAAGGGTGAAAATTTAAGGTTGTATGTATTTTTCAATGGTAAATACTTAAAATAAAATAAAAATAATAAATTTTGTCAATAAAATAAAATAAAAAAATTAGGGGTGGGTTTTACCCTAATCATTTAGGGGTATGAAAAATAGACGTTGGCCGATTCTCAGACCTACTCGATATGCACACAAATTTTCAAGTGTTTTATGGCAACGGCAATCTTTTGTTTGCTACCCAACGTAGTATAAAAAAAAAACAAAAAGTATACGCCCCGCGGCCCCGCCTGATGTAAAGCGGTTATAATGTTGACGAGCTCGGTGGTCAAATGGTTAGCAATGGGCACTTTGACTCCGAGTTCGCGGGTTCGATCCCTGCACAAGTCAAACATTTGTGTGCATGAACATGTCTGTTTGTCTTGGTCTGGGTGTTTTCTATGTATTATAAGAATGTATTTACAAAAAAAATGTATTTAAGTACATTTATCAGTTGTCTGGTACCCATAACACAAGCTTTGCGCTTAATTTGGGACTAGATGGCGCTGTGTAAATTGTCCAGAATTATTTATTTATTTATATTTATAATGTAGAACGCCGTAGTCTGTAAACGCTGGCAATAATCGAGTATTGCTCGCATGCTGGCACCCTTTCTGCTAAAGAAGTATCTGCTGACGTCAGGCGACTCATTCACTCGCAGGAACACAACAATCGTCACTTAAGGTAATCTGGCTGCTATAATTAAAAATTTTGGGGTGTAAGTGGTTCATCAACATGTTTGAACCAAAGCCAACTTCACCTGCACGCGGTGCACCCTGCTGACTGATAAACGAACCTCTGGCGAAAAAAGAGGTAGGGAGCGTAATAAATTTGTAAGGGTAGCTTACAAATTTATTACGCTCCCTACCTCTTTTTGGAGAATGTACCTCCACCTCACAGAATACCGCAGCCAAATAACAATTCCGTTGAGGGTTGTTGTGTTCCTGCGAGTGAGTGAGGGCACCAGAATGGAAGGAGATGCTGCGTAGCCGGCGGGGGTTGGCACCCCGCCGCCTTTCTTTCTGGTGACCTCACTCACTCGATGAAGCCTTAATATTGCTATGGTAACGGCTTCACGTCAGTTACACCGCTTACACCTCAACCCATCATCACTTACACCCCAAAAATGTGACAACATAAGTGACAATAAATATGAAAACATCTCATTATATGTTATCAAAAATTATAAATAGCTTTCCAAAGGATATGCAAGAACTTTACCTTTCCAGTACTAATTCATTGACAAAAAAAACCCTTAATATCTTTTAAAAATCTTGAATACGCGTTGTAAGACGCAGGCTGTTAGAATGTGCCTGTAACATTTTACATGCATGCACTTTAGAGATACGTAATTGTTAGATAATATTACGTCGTACTTCTGGCTACGTTGAAGCCATTGTGTGGCTATTGTAGTCTAATTACTTATTTGAAACTCTGTGATAGATAACTGAATGTATGGAACTATAATAAATAAATAAAAAATGCTATGCGAGTGGCAAGGCAGGAGGAGCGAATGGAGTGGTTGCTCCAGTTCGGAAGTCAAGGGGAGGCAAGCCGCCAAATGCAAAAAAAACCGGACAAATGCGAGTCGGACTCGCCCACCGAGGGTTCCGTAGGTACGTAGTATCATTATTAAATTTGATATTTTTCATTATAAATAAGAAATAATGCGTCGAAAAAAATAAATAAAATATATTTTGCAATGTGTACATCAAGCCCTTTCATATGATACCCCATTTGAACTAGTAGTTTCAATTTGAAATTTCGACACCCTATAAAAAATATAGACCCCCTATTTTTTTAGATCTATTTACAAATGTATAGTTTTGAGATTTATTCCTGTACTTGTAGTCTATAACGATGTTACTTGCCAAATTTCATAGTTCTAGGTCAACGGGAAGTACCCTATAGGTTTTGATTCCTTTGAGTGTGTCGAAATATGCGTTTTTTGCTGAATAAACGGCCGTAACTTTTTTCTACGTAAACTTAGCAGTTTGATTTTTTTTTAACTTCATGGGACCGTAGACCTGTGTATACAGTTCAAATTTCAGCTTGATACCTCCACGCATTCTCGACATAGAAATGTTTGACAGACAGACAGACAGACAGACAGACAGACAGACAGACAGACAGACAGACAGACAGACAGACGGACAACAAAGTGATCTTATAAGGGTTCCGTTTTTCCATTTGAGGTTCGGAACCCTAAAAAGAATTTCGGACGAAATTGAGTGCATTTTGAGTGCTCTAATATTTATATGATAATTCAATAATAATAGAATGAAGATTTTTGAAACATAAGTTACGTTTAGAAAAATTAGCCAAACGAAAGTCTCGGTCTGCGATCAAGGCCTGGAACCGGTGCTGCCGATTGATATAAAAAGATTTTTATTTACAGACCTTGTAAGCCTTCCCGATAGGGATTCTGTCCCTATGAGTTGCTTCCTCTCCATATTTATACACATTTTGTAGATAGATAAACTTAATATGGAGCAGTAAGTGCTTTTGAGTGCAATCACTTATTTAAATTAACCAGAATATTTGTCTCACTCATTAGGAAATTGATCTTGGGGTATAGTGGCTCACCACCATCTTTGGACTAAATTTAATTTCACCTGCCCTTTGTGCATCTTGCTAACTTAACTGATACACTAAACTGGTAGATAATGAGATTAGGCAAAGATACGAAAGAAAACGAAAGACGACAACTAAGTAGGTACATTTGTTTATTAAAACACCTTGATTATCATTAAAAAAAAAACTATTTATACATATAATCTGATTCACTACAAATTGTATAATATAATGACTGAACAACAGATGACTTTCTATGTTTATTTCTTAATGTTTTATGAAATTGAAAAACAATTGGATACGAAAGAAAATACAAGATATCCTTTTAGTTAATCAAGCTACATTTTACAGTACAAAACCTCTTAAAATACCGATATATTTAATAATATGTCACTCGGCATTTGAAGAGGTTTATAGAGACATTGTATAGAACTGTCTCCACATTTTTAGTTAAGAATTTATAAACAACACACACTAAACGCCATTGAATTAATCACGATTACACATTGTACATAATAGGCACAGATATATGTTATAAAATCATTATTATCAATAGTTAATAATACTGACGGTATAGGACTATTATGATAACCATATTTACGAGGTAACCTTCCTTTTGATGATTTATTTTGTTACACCAATATACTTATTTTGAATTATGAAATACGTAGTCAAACAATAAAAGCATTTTTGACGTGACAACGTCTTATAATTCGATGGAGCCGGCTGCACACACGAAAAAACATGACTCATGCGGCGTTACCTCGCTCTGAGGCGTTCCATTAAAATTTTCTTTTGAAAAATGCAAACATTCCATCTGTATTTTCTTATGATGTTGCCACGTTCAACTATCGTCAGTAAACCGACTTTACAGACACCGATTTTTTTTTTCAGAACATGTAATAATTGTAACATGTTTGGTAAGATAACTTAGTAGCAATATTGTAGGTATAAGGTAAATTATGTTGACTAAAATACATTCTTTATCTATGTGAATAAAGTAAGAAGTCACCGAGTATAATATTTAAATGTTACTAAACAGAAATTTTATGAGTTGGTACAAACAAAAAAAAGGCGACACTCGACTGGCATTTCAATACACGACGGATGGATTAGAAAATCATGGAGATTCCTGGTATATATAATATGGGATATACTGTAAGATAATTTAAAAAAAAATCCTTTCTCATTATCCGATGAGATAATTTTAATTCTCACCCATATATCTCAGGAATCTCTATGAGTTTCTAATAGTTCCGCTGTGTATTGTTATACCAGTCCAGTATTTTTAAAATTCGCTACTATATTTTGCTTACATATTTAAATGTTGCGTACTTGGTGCTATCGTAATATTTTCTACTTCAAATTCTGAGTCAATTGATTTACTAGTTAATTTCTTTATAATTTTTTGATATAAAGAATATTCATAAGAACATGGAACAAAAAATATTTAACCGAAACTGTTAAAGCACATCAAAAGAAATACTGATACAGTAATAGGATTTGTTTTATATCTTAGTCATTTGGACCCTGGGCAAAATGCTTATTTGTGCCCTGAATGAAAATACTTAAACTGATAAACTTCCCCAAGCATCTAAATAAACCTGTAATCTTAGTCAGCGCTAG
This sequence comes from Hypsopygia costalis, assembly GCA_937001555.2. Lineage (NCBI taxonomy): Eukaryota > Metazoa > Arthropoda > Insecta > Lepidoptera > Pyralidae > Hypsopygia > Hypsopygia costalis. The sequence continues at coordinate 18,605,767 of OW443338.2, read as the reverse complement.
AAATATGCTACAGGATACGAATAGGCGTAAGCATATGGGTAGGAATACGCGAGTGGTGTGCTGTACGAGCTGACATAGGCCGGTGAGTAATAACCGTAGTCCAGGAGCACTTGTGGCTTGGCCACTGCAGGACCTGCCAGGAACAGCGCAGCGCACGCCAGGAGCATCACCTGTATTACACATAAAATTGTGTGTTTAGGGTTGTCCTTATGTATATCTGATGAGGAACTCGATACACTATAGACTATTGTATATGGCATTCATTACAAATCTACACTAATATTATAAAAATAAATTTGTATTTTTGTTTGTAATAGATAAGTACAAAAAGAACTGAACCGATTTTAAAAATTATTTAGCTTAAAATCTATCAGAAATTATACTAGTCGATTTTATTGCACGAAAGTAAGACGAAACTGTCGCTAGTAACTAATATTAAAGTTTAATAACTTATAAACAATTTTACTTACCAACTTAATCATGTTGAGTATATTAGACGAAGATTGCGCGAAGCACCCAAGGCTGAATCTAGACACACTAGACAGAAGTGCTAAGCGTCAAGTCGATACTGCTCCCAGCGCCGAGTCGATATTGCTCATCTTCCAGCCCCGCCGTACATTATATACAGCGCCCATCATCTAGTCCGTGATCAGAAAAACTAATGATCACCGAATCGTCCTTAACGCCCAATGATGACGGACATAACCTAAGTACAATGTCGCATTAAACGATAATAGAGATTCATTTCCATATGGAGCCGGATCACGATCGCATACAATGCATGGCGGTACTTCTAATTGACTACGATTATTACTGGAAAAAATAGGAGATACCTATAGTACATAAACAAAATGTATGAGTAGTTCTATAATTAATCTACTGCTTAGCAAGTAGAGGGAAGTAGACCATAAAAAAATATGTAAAACCTAGGTACCTACTAGAGCAGGGGTACCCAACCGGTGGTTCGCGGACCTCCAGTGGTCCGTAAGAGGTAAATTAAAACTCATAATGAAAGAGATTGAGCACTAACACTAGTATACAAAATAAGTACTAAAATCTAGAGTTATAGAATAATGGATTTATATGACACTCGGGGACCCTCCACCCAACAAAAGCTCGTAGTGGTCCGCGAATAAACAAAGGTTGGGAACCACTGTACTAGAGGAACCTGTAGGGCTCTTCTTGGCTCCACTGCTCTAAAGCTACAGATTGTGGGGCCAATTTATTTTATTTTCAATACATTTGCTGATACGTGTACTGACGAGGCCAGTCAACATGTATTGAAAGATAATTCTTCGGCACTTGCGCTTTTTGTTCATACTTATTTGCACTATTGCATTTTTTCCTTCTGAGACATGACTTTTCATATGATTGAATGTCCAAAGGGTTCGATTACCAATGTACCAAATAATACGAGAGTCAAAATGCATTGGTACTTTTGACGAGCCCGGTGGTCGAATGGCTAGCAATGGCTACTTTGACTCAGAGGTCGCGGGTTCGATCCCCGCACAGGACAAACATTTGTGTGCATGAACATGTCTGTTTGTCTTGTCATAAGTATGAATTTACAAAAAAAAATGTATTTAAGTACATTTATCAGTTGTCTAGTACCCATAACTTATATATTAAGCACAAAGCTTGTAGCTTTACGCTTAATTTGGTACTAGATGGCGATGTGTTGATTTGATTTGTAATACTAAAAAATGTATTTACCAAAATTATGTATTCTAGTTACGTAAATAAATATTTCTTAAACCAGACGTGACATAATTGTTTTATAATTTTTTCTGGATATTGCTACCTAAATAAATAATAAAATAACAACTTTCAGGTGTGGTATGAAAACCGTGTGAACTAGTGTTATTATTTAATTATATGTACTTAAATCAATATTTCTGTTCAATTGTCAGAATGAGCTACATCAAAATGAAGCAACAGAACAAAACCATTTTTTATGAACTACGTCTGATTACGTAGTGTAAAAAGAATCTTATAGGCTGGCGTCCCACAAGGCTGACCCCCGACGCTGTTTCTGCTGCATATCAATGGCATAATAATGAATCCACTGAGTCCGCAGGGCAGCTTGTGTGGCGAGCTGTTGTGTGAGTAGCGACACCACGGACCCGAGTCTCCAGAGAGTCGGTCAGGGCCTTCGTATTCGACGTGTCTTCATCGGTCGGAGTGTAAACACAAGAAGGCCCGCAGGACTCTCAGCTCTGGCTTGCCTTCATTGGCCGTCCAGAGAGGAGCCGCTAGAGCTATATGCTCCAGGGGTGGAAGTGTTAAAGGGCATCACGCCGCGAGTAACTTCGGAGAAAGCGCAGCACACCTCTCGACATCCCTGAGTCACTCACACCGGTGTTGCCCCCGGCCGTTTTCCTGGCATTTCAGGGGCCCATCTAGTGAGTGGCAAGCCACCGCCTGCCGCAAATAACTAGCAATAAAAGCAGTTATGGCAGGCGTCCGTCCCTCTTCTGTAATAGCCCGGTATTAAGTTCACCCAGACCTCATCTCCATAACCCATTTATTTTCCATCACACTTCGCAATAGTCTCAACGCCTGCCGAGACCTGCTCATGGGTATGTCGCTCCATTGACATATCCTGGAGCGGGTCACGGCGGGCGTACAACATTACTTCAAACTTCTCAAAGGGGCCTCTACGCGTTGGATCCATATCCCGCGCATGCCTATCAAATGACCGGGCTTGACCCGTGATTAAAAAGAAATCCACTGATAGCATTCATTGTAATGCCATGCCATGGTTTTCTCAGGCGACTACAGTATGGAATTTTTCAAGAAGGCGTTAAAGTGTTTTACAGGATCTCATAAAACATTTTATAATAATTTCTATCATAACTTTCATACTCCACTGATGAACTAAGATTTTTTTAACAAGATAAAAGTCTAAAATAAAAGTTTTGATGAACTCGGTGGTCGAATGGTTAGCAATGGCCACTTTGACTCCGAGCACATGAGTTCATGTGTTCCGAGGTCGCGGGTTCGATCCCCGCACAAGACAAATATTTGTGTGCATGAACATGTCTGTTCGTCTTGGTCTGGGTGTTTACTATATGTATGTATTTACAAAAAAAATGTATTTAAGTATTACATATATCAGTTATCTAGTGCCCATAGAACAAGCTTTGCTTAGTTTGGGACAAGATGGCAGTGTGTAATTCGTCCAGGAATATTTATTATTTATTTAAAATAAAATACACCAGCCCCTTGATTACGTATCATATTATTATATCAAATAAATTTTAATTGTCCGCAATGTGTGGGGTCGCCCCGAAGGGAGTGAGGGAGAAGCGACTCGCGCTCAGATTTTTCATTGTAGCGAAGTCGTACGACAGTGAGACCTAATTACTCTGCGGATCGCAATAAGGATTCATTCCTTGAGTTTTGCCGTGACTTTATTACGCGTAACTTCAAATGGTCCCGGGAAAATTGATCCACTTAATTGAGTTTTATAGTTAAAAGCGAATCCTTGTTTTTAATTATTTTCTTACGACTTTCTGGGTTTCATACTTATAGCGTAAAACTGAATCTATGCTGTTAACTACTTTACTGTCTATTCGTCCGTCGGTATGATAGTTATTATACAAATACAAAATAATTTATTTTTCTCTCAAAAATGTACATTATTAAAATTTACCTTATTACACTGAATCAGGTACAATTAAAATAATGAAGAGAACTGGTGCCTGAGCTAGGTGGATGTGTACCCACCTGTATTAGAAGTCACCAGTCCCCTTTTCCTCAAGGAAGACAAGTTTAGATTTGTAAGACCTTACAGAGGGAAATTATGTATTACAGAGGGGATTATGTAATCTTTGTGAATTATTTTTCATGGTGGGATACAAATTCGGTGATACCCCCACTAATACCACTAAGATTGCTGTCATTTTCCTCTGTTTCGAACCTGCAAAATTCTCTTCAAGCCCTTTTTGATAATCCCTATGCTGTAGTCTCCTGGAGTAACCTGGACAGATCCAATCAACAACATAGTTTGTGAGCTAAACTTGGAAATTCGTTCAGCCTTTACACTTTATTATTATCACAAATTATGCATAACTTTATATTAGTCGGATTTATTGTTTTCATCCGAGGATATCTTATTTTCGGGAAAGGTTGAATTAAAATTTGTATATAAATTTGGTTATATCGATATACGTAGACATTCTCACTAAAAGTTTTGCGTAATTTAAAAAAAAACAATATGTTATAACCAAAATATTATGTTTATTGCTTTTCAAAATATTATTTTTTACATTTTAAACATTTTTTCATGTAGTTATATATTTAAGATGGGACGAACTAAGTACGATGCGATATTTCATGTTGCAAGCATTTAAATGGCTAACCGCTAACATCAGTTGGGCCGCATGCTTGTGTGTCACCCGATGTAGTATAAAAAAAAACTATATATGATATAACTATACAGGTTAATTGTAAAGATAACAGCGAAAAAATCCTAGTTCTATGAACAGAAAACCTGTTTTAAAAAAAATATACCATTGCAAACAGTATAAGGTTATATATCCAGGGACATAAAACATCCAGTGAAAAATAAACATTTAAAATGTGTAAAACAACTTTATTTGCTAGTCTTCATCGAGCTTTTGTCGCATGTTTCGTTTAGCGTTATTAAACTTGCGCTTCTTGAACTCGACGGGTCCCTCGCCGAGGGAGTCGACACGTTTTTCCTTAAATTTGAACACTTCCGGTTGCATGACAACGGGGGGCGGCGGTAGCACCTTATCCAGCTTTGGTAACTGTAGGTCTATCTTTTCTACAGGCCTGCAAATTTTATAATTCTTAACGTTAAATGATGTAGATGGTATTTTTATTATTTTTTAGTGTAGAACTAAATCGTCTAAATCTAAATCTCAATGTAACAAGCTCGCTGCGTTCGTCAGCTATTCCATTCGGCAAGTGATGCGTGTTGTGAAATATTTTTTGTTGAAAATAGTCCGAAAAAATTAAAAACATTATTGACGAGCTCGGTGGTCGAATGGTTACCAATGGCCAATTTGACTCCGAGGTCGCGGGTTCGATTCCCGCACAAGAAAAACATTTTTGTGCATGAACATGTCTGTTTGTCTTGGTCTGGGTGTTTTCTATATAACATAAGTATGTATTTACAAAAAAAAAATTAAGTACATTTATCAGTTGTCTAGTACCCATAACACAAGCTTTTCGCTTAATTTGGGACTAGATGGCGCTGTGTAAATTGTCCAGAAATATATATTTATTTACTATTATTAGGGGAAATAATTCGCGCACTTTGTTGTAAATTTATACCGTTTATACCTTGAAGTGTTCCAATGAATACACTATAAAAGTCCTCAAGAATCGGACACTATTTTAATTTTTTTACCCATATCAGGATAGGGCAAACATATTTATGTGAATGTAATGTAAAATATGTAATGTAAACTAAAATATTATGATTACTTCTAACATAAGTTTCAAGAGTACGATAATTTGGTTAGGAAATTGAGTGTGTTTAACACAGAGATAAAAATATACGATATAAATAAAAACGAAACAGGCCTTAAAATGTTATATAAAAACATGGAGAGAATGCAGCTACTGAAGCGGTTAAATACTACGGCTACCTCGAACAGTCCATACAGCTTGACTGACGTAATTTCAATGTAGAGGTCCATAGATGCATTTGATTGGCCTGGGCTGCTTCCGGAAAGGTTCGCTACAAAACGTCATCGCAAAGCTACCCCAAAGCTTGAAGCCGAAAAGGTCGATGCGAGCGAGCGATGGAGGCCGATGCACGGGGTTTCTCTGAGGCAGTGTTCCGCAAACTTTTTGTTTTTAGGATACATCTAGGAAAGGAAAATTTTTGGAGGTACTAAATGAAAAATCAGTTTTTATTTGTGTAAGAATTTTTTTTTTGTGTCCGTTTATTTAGCTTTATGAGATAACCTTATTTTTCCGAGGCACACCAACTAATGACCACGGTACACCAGTGTGCCATGGCAAACACTTTGCGGAACACTGCACTAAGGGATCGAGCTCAGAACAAAGAAATTCGACGGCTCTTTCTAACAACCTAAAGCTATCGACATAACTTTCCGAGTTAACAAGCTGAAGCGTCAGGCGCTGGCTACATTAGCCGAGTCAGAGCTGACAGATGGGGGAGGATAGGATTTACCCCCTTCTAGATGGTCCAATGACCTCAATAAAGCGGCTGGTAGCGTCTAGATGGAAAGCATTCTATGAAATACCCTACGCCGAAATCATGCCGGTAACACGCCGCCGCCGCCGCCAAGTATTCACCGACGCTCAAATTTTAGCGTACATGTCTAGTTGCCGCACTGAAATTTACTCAAGTCGAAGTAAATAAAAAAATGTGTAAATGAAAAACTTGTACATACTCTTTAACCACAGGCATCCAGGCGCCATATGGCTTTTCAACCCTAGGAGTAGGACCAAACGGTATGTTATCTCTGGGCGGAGGTGCTTCCTCTTTACTTGGTGCCAACTCTTTCATTTTCTCTCTTGCTACACGAGCTTTTGCTTCTTCCTTCTGTGCCTTCATTGCTTCTTTATGCTTCTGTTTCCTGTGAAATAAATAAATAAGTATTCAAAATATTTTTTGGTACTTAGTATTTGCTTGGCGTTTTAAGATTTTTTTTTTTCAGACAAAGTACACAGCGCCATCTAGCCCCAAAGTAAGCGAAGCTTGTGTTATGGGTACTAGGACAACTGATAAACATACGTAAATACATTTTTTTTTGTAAATACATACTTATGATACATAGAAAACACCCAGACTAAGACAAACAGACATGTTCATGCACACAAATGTTTGTCCTATGTGGGAATCGAACCCACGAGCGTTGGTGTCGAAGCCGCGTCATTGATCGCTACGCCACCGAGCTCGTCAAAATGTTTTTTTTGTTTTCGTTCTATAATGAAAATGAAATAAAAGATACTTAGTTTAATTTCTCACAAGGGTTCTGTTCTGTCATTATTTTCAGAGAAAACCACAATTTGATCTCACGAGTCTAGATTATTTCTGAGTTGATTCTTATTTAAATTGATTATTCGGCCCTGTAAGTCCGTATGTATATTTTTTTTTTATACTAGGTCGGGTGGCAGGCAATATACGGCCCGCCTGATGTGAAGCGGTTACCGTAGCCATATTACCGCTCGCAACATAAAATATCGCTCGCGCGACGCCACCCCCGCTGGCAACGCAGCATCTCCTTCCTTTCTGGTGACCTCACTCACTCGCAGGAACATAACAACCCTCAATGGAATTGGTATTTGGCTGCGGTATTCTGTAAGGTGGAGGTACATTTCGCAGTCGGGTAGCTTACAATTACGCTCCCTACCTCTCTTTTCGCCAGAGCTTCGTTTTTCAGTCAGCAGGGTGCAGCGCGTGCAGGTGAAGTTGGCTTTGGTTCAAAGATGATGAACCACTTACACCCCAAATGTTTTGAAGTCTTTGAAAATTGGGCCTTTGACTTACGTTGATCTAAAAACGTGTATTTTAAATATCCATGATCGCCTTTTTCCTTCGTGAATTTACAAAACCATGAACATTAATAAACATTAGTAATATACGCCGTAGATTCATTCAGTTCGTTTAAAATTGACGAGCTCAGACAAGCCTGTGTGTTTTCTATGTATTAAATGTATGTAATTACAAAAAAATGTATTTAAGTATTATATCAGTTATCTAGTACCCGTAGCACAAGATTAGCGCTTAAGGGGCCAGATCGTGAAAACTGTGAAAAGAGTGTTACGATTTTTCATATTTAACCTATTTAGATATGATTGATATCAATGATAATTTGTATATATTACAATCAAAGACCAAAAATTATTGTATGATTATATTAAACTCTTAAAATCTAATAGTTGTTTTATAATAAAGGTCAACAAACGCACAAAATTGAGAAAAAATGCAAAAACATGCCTTCGTATTTTTCAGATTTAACCCAATAAATCAACACAAATTGATAAAAAGAAACACTTTTTGAACACTGAAGAAACCAATAAATATAACATATACTTTTTTTTTGTACCTTTACAAACAAAGACTTCCTCTTTTAAAGCCCTAAAATCTAGATATGTTTTACGTAAATTCTCCATAGAAAAATGTATGAAAAATGACGCACATTTCGATATTACGAATTAGTACTCAGCGTCGCCACTAATCGCCACTATCGCCAGTGTGTTTTTATATGTCAAGGTGACACCACGCGCGTCGGATGCTCCAGCAAAATTACGTGTTGTGAATTTGTGTTTTTTGTGAAAAACTGTAAGTATAACTAATTTACCAATATAATGAATGTATATAAATCGTAAAAAATACAAAGAATGAATTAGATACTTTGTTGAGTAGGTTATTTTATGAACCTTGTAAAATATGTATCAATTCAGGCTTGAAACATGATTTCAACATGCTATAGCCAATATCATAAACGTATCTAGTCGGTAATCGAGGGTTTTTTTCGCAGGACTGATTGAATTTGAATTTGCCAGGGAAAAGAAAGTTTAGTACGCATTATAAAAATATGAAAGCCAAAAGATCTCGGAAAAAATGTAAGTTCCTTCCTACTTATTTATTTATCTGCCTACTTTACTACGTCTTGTCCTAAATACCTACCTAGAAAAAAATTACGAGATTTCTGTGAAAGTGTCATGTAAAAATCCTAGTTTTATTTGTGTGCTTATCCTGTCTAAGTAGTAATAATAATATAATTAATTTTCATTTGAACAGGGTACATTACAAAGCTAATACAATACTAAATATTGGTTTGTATTATAAGTAATAAAGTCAATTTCTACCTAGTATTCGTTTTCATGTTCATCATTATTGTCTAAATATCAGATTGTGGAAGTAGGTATGTTTCATAACAGAAATAGCACGGGCACGCGGCTTTGTCGACATACTTACCGCCAAAGAGACGCGACGCGCCTAGGGTCTGGTGTACAAAAATTACAAAATAATTATAAAGTGGATAATAATGATGAATAATATTTCCAGTATTGAAAATAAAGAAAACCTTCAGGCCGAGACTCCAAGCAACACTGCTATGCTTAGACTACACACTATAGACGTAAGTTGTTATACGTAATTCTAGTAGACTTATTACATAAATAAACAAACTACCTTGGGGTGTAAGTGGTTCATCAAGATCTTTAAACCAAAGCCAAATTCACCTGCATGCGGTACACCCTGCTGACTGACAAACGAAGCTCTGGCGAAAAGGTAGGGAGCGTAATTGTAAGCTACCCGACTGGGGAATGTACCTCCACCTCACAGAATACCGCAGCCAAATAACGGTTTCCTTGAGGGCTGTTGTCTTCCTGCGAGTGAGGTCACCAGAAAGGAAGGAGATGCTGCGATGGCAGCGGGGGTGGCGGCGCGCGAGCGATATTTTATGTTGCGAGCGTTAATATGGCTACGGTAACCGCTTCAGATCAGGCGGGCCGTATGCTTGTCTGCTACCCGACGTAGTATAAAAAAAAAAAATACCTAGTTAGTGATGGACGAAGACAAAATCTCAGTAGGGTGAAGTCTTCTAGTATCGGCCTCCTCCTAATATCGGCCTTTGCGAGAAAATGGAATATAGGGTAAGTGCTCCATTGAATGAACCCTTAAGGGCATTCCAAACTTTGAAAATTACAGCCAGCTACTTATGAGATCCTAACCAAAAAATATTTTATTTTATTATGTTCACAATTTATTCATGATTGATACAGTATACATATTTTAGCAAAAATGCTGATAGTTACTGAGATAATCTGCATTTTATACAAATATGGGGTATATTTGTATAAAATGCAGGTTATCTCAATAACTATCAGCATTGAACACACAAACCACCAGAGAATGAACAAAAAAATCCAGTGAATAAACCTTTTGAAACCCATTGAATGAACTACCACTTTTATATATCAGTTCTATATATAAATTATTATGTAAGAGTTTATTTCGGGTAATTGTTATTGTAAATATATATATTTTTTTATTATATTAAATAGACGATATGATTACTATTATAATTGCGTGTTACTTGATATTTTATAACCTAAAGAGAACTATCTAACCTTTTTTTTTTATGCCACTAAGGTGGCAAACAAGCATACGGTCCGCCTGATGGAAAGCAGTTACCGCAGCCTATGGACGCCTGTAACACCGGAGGCATCACATGCGCGTTGCCGACCCTGTAAAAACCTCTTCAAGCCCTTTTTGAAGAACCCCATGCTGTAGTCTCCTGAGAAAACCTCAACAGGCAATTCATTCCACAGCTTGATAGTACGTGGAAGAAAACTTCTCTGGAACCGCACAGTACGTGACCATTTCGGTTCTAAAGTGTGAGGATGAATTCCCTGTCGATGGCGAGCGGTGCGACTGTAGAAGGAAGCCGTGGGCATCATGTCAAACAACTCCTCTGAACACACCCCATTGTACAAACGGTAGAACACACAAAGGGACGCAAAATCTCTTCTCAGACTTAAAGGTTCTAAACCGTCTGTCAGTTTGGGATCGTCAACAATCCTCACAGCACGCCTTTGAATCGAGTCACAGGGTGCAAGCTGGTATCTAGGCGCTCCCGCCCATAGATGGCAACAGTACTCCATATGCGGCCGAACTTGAGCTTTGTATAAGTCTTTGCCGCGGGTTGAAGTAATGTTTCGCCCTGTTGAGCACACCTAGTTTCTTCGATGCCAGCTTGACCTTCCCCTCCAGATGACATCGAAACTGGACGTCGCTGGAGATGTCAACTCCTAGAATACCAATACTATTGGCGATGGTGAGGGGTGTGTTTTCGAAGTGTGGAGCCACAGTAAATGGGGTTTTCTTAGCGGTGAACGCGCAGACTTGTGTCTTAGAGGGGTTAAATCGCACTAAGTTCTGTCGCCCCCAGTCGGACACTCTACTTAGTGTGCTCTCAATTTGCGACACAAGTTGTTCGCGGCTCTCCTCCACCAAAGAACGAGGGATATTTGCGCGGCCCGTGTAATAAGTGTCCCCGGTGCTGTCGTCCGCATAACAATGAATGCTGTCATTATACAACATATCATTAACATGCAGCAGAAACAGCGTCGGGGACAATACAGAACCCTGCGGGACGCCAGCATTGATGTCCATGCTATCGGAGCAACTGCCATCTACAACGGCTCTAATGCTTCTGCTGGACAAGAAGCTAGCAACCCATTCGCATAGCCCCTCGGGCAGACCGTAAGGCTAAGATGCCAAATGCTTAAAACATAATATTAATACTGGATTATTATTATAAAATATTTAATATTATTATTCATCACTTCTATGTTAGATTCTCCTTTCTCTTCTATAATATATCTTTTATTTCTTTCTTATATTTCTATAATAGAAGATTGGTTCTATATGTCATCATTATTTATTAATTTCTTTTTAGCTTGCATTTTGCTGTCTTTCCATGGTCGTTTTAGCTGAAAGGCACTTCTATGTGGAGATCTTTATTTATTTTATTTAATCAGTTCACTCCGTCTGGTTTTCGTCCTGGGCACAGTACTATTACTGCACTTCTAAAAGTTACTGAAGATATCAGGCTAGGTATGGAGGATAAACTGGTAATAATAAAAGAACACCTCGTTCGAATATTGGTCAAAAAATTGACAACCGTTTATAAAAGTTGTGTACAAAAAATTAGCCAACTGCATTAAGGCTAAGATGCCAAATGCTTAAAACTGTGTGTTCATTGACTAGATTTTCTTCAATTTCGTGATCCAATTATCGAACACCCCTATAATTTATTTATGATAATTAAAATTTCTGCAATCTGCTTTTTGTAAGATAAAACAGTTCTTTTTACATCCTACTATCAAATTTTGTTAACACTATCACACTTATAGTGTCTACAAAGTGAATATCAAAACACGAAGTCTCAGCAATGCCCTAAATTCTGCTCCATACAATCAAAAATACGACAGAATACTTTCATTTTAGGCGGTCGCGATTTTGAAACTATAGGTCACAGGCAAATACCTGTGTGTTCAGTTGACGTAATATAATGTTTTGATTGAGAAAAAAATACTGGCTTGAGTAGAAAAGCTTAGATTTCTTATTATATTGAAAAATGTGTGTTTTGTTCATTCACTGGTGGGTGTTAATTCACTGGAGCACTTACCCTAACTATTAAAATAACCCTAAAATTATAATAGTTTTTATTCAAAAAGCGACTCTATATGCGAATAATCCATATTTTGGTGCGGGTGCTTCAATATTTGAACGTTCAGTTGGCAATAGAGCACGCGCCGGTACCGACTTGTGTCGTTTAGTGGCAGTGGCGAGTCAAATCCCGGTTGCGAGCGCATTGAGTTAGTTAGTATTTAAATGGAATTAAACATACCTACGAGGGGAGGCCAATAAGTTCGCGGAATGGAGGGGTTGATGGGGATAAATTTACCCGTCCAGGTAGGCACTAGTTAAGCACCTCATTAAGAGTATATATACCAAGTTTGAACCTAATCGTGTCATTAACTTTTGAGTTATCGACCTGCAAACAACTAAATCGGGAAGAAGTCAGCCAGTATGGAGAAAATTGAACACCGTGCCGTTATTAAGTTTCTTACCAAGCAAGGAAAATCCGCTCAGACGATTTTTCAAGAGCTGTTAGCGGTTTACGCGGACTCTGCCCCTGGTAAAACCATGGTTTACAAGTGGCATGGTCTTTTCAAACAAGGAAGGGAGTCCATTGAAGACGACCCCCGCTCCGGACGGCCAATTGAGGCCACCACACCGGAAATCGTCGAAAAAGTAGAAAAACTTGTATTGGAAGATGCCCGACTGAAGAAGAAGCAACTTGCAGCAATGGTTGGAGTATCCGAATCAAGTATTTTAAATATCCTACATCATCATCTTGGGATGACTAAAGTCAGTGCAAGATGGGTTCCGAGAATGCTCACGCCACTTCAAAAACGCGAGCGTGTCGAGTGCTCTCACCAGTTTCTGGAGCTCTGTGGAGAGAGAAAGGAAGAAGTTATGGCCCGGATTGTTACTGGAGATGAAACCTGGGTTCACCACTATGAACCTGAGTCGAAGCAAGAGTCGATGCAGTGGCATAAAAAAGGCACACCTCCTCCAAAGAAGTTCAAAGGGTCACAATCGGCCGGAAAGATCATGGCGACTATCTTTTGGGATACAGAAGGTATTTTACTGATCGATTATAAAGAACGTGGTGCGACTATAACGGGACAGTACTACGCTTCTTTACTGGAAAGATTGAAAGAAGCCATTAAGAAAAAAAGAAGAGGAAAACTGTCAAAAGGTGTGCTCCTTTTGCACGACAATGCACCCGTCCACACGTGCCATGTTGCGACGGCTGCCATTCACCGATGCGGCTTTGAACAATTAAACCACCCACCATACAGTCCAGACTTGGCCCCCAGTGACTATTATTTATTTCCAAAAATGAAGAAAGAGCTGCGTGGAAAGAAATTTGACGACGATGATGAAGTCAAGTCGGCAATTTCGGCCTATTTTGACACCAAAGACAAATCATTTTTTTTCGATGGTATAAACAAGCTATTTGAGAGATCCGAAAAATGTATTAGGGTTAAAGGAGAATATATTGAAAAGGAAAAATAATTTGGTGTTTAATTTCAACCTCCTTCTCTCTCATTCCGCGAACTTATTGACCTCCCCTCGTATGGTATTTTATATTGTTTTTTATTGAAGAAAAACCAAGGTTTTTACATTTACTTGTCTTTTTTATGAAATAATCGCAGGGTCGAGGTTAGGGATCTTTATTTATTGATAAATCCCAATATCGGCCACCCGGCCGACATTAGGAAAATGCATGAAAACGCTAAACAACATGTTTAGCTATTTTTTATGTTAACAGGAATATTAATAAGGTTAAAAATGAAACAACAGCTTTTTTTATTAAAATTATTGTCCTGAACCGACTTTACAAACAACCAGTTTTTATTACGTTTATTTATATAAAACGTTCAAGATTTTGATCTAGTGTTATGTGTTTCAAAGATGTATTCTAAGGGAGTTCTTAGCTATGTTTGAAGAAATTTGGCCCATTCTTTTTTAATTATTTTTTATAAAAAAAAATAAAGCCATTATCTTTCTTTACAGGAACTAGTTATTGAAAACAGTCAAGAGGGAAAGGTGGATGAAGTGGAAGTTGGGCGTAGAGTAATAGATATTTCTTTTTTTTATAAAGCTCTTCAGGCCATAGGGGACCACGGTCCAATGGATTGTAAGTTAAGTTACCTCAGTATAATAGGTGAAGTAAAAGTTGGTCTGGACTCAAAACTCATCATGAAATGTAGTATGTGTAGTATGAAGTTTACTGTGTGTTTGGTTGAAAAGAAAGAAGATAGCATGGAAGTGAATCATCAAATTGTATCTGGTATCATATCATCTCGTGGGAGCTACTCTCAGTTAAAAACATTAACTGCCGCAGTAGCCCTACCAATCATGTCACCTTCATTATACAATGAAATTAATAATACGGTTTGCTATTGGTGGGAAAAGACAGCAGCACATTCCATGGCAGAAGCTGTCAAGGAAGAAGCAGAGTACTCAGTGTCTATAGGTAGTGTTGATAAAAATGGTACACCATTAATATCTGTTGCTGTTGACGGTTGTTGGAGCAAGAGATCTTATGGTAAGAATTTTTCCGCCTTATCCGGCGCAGCTGCGATAATTGGCATTAAAACTAATAAAGTATTGTTTTTTGGAGTTAAAAATAAATACTGCGTAGTCTGTGCACGAGCCGCAAAGAACAACAGTCAGCCCCCGGAACACCATTGTTTCAAGAATTATTCAGGATCATCTACCGGGATGGAATCGACCATAATAGTTGAGGGGTTTAAACGTTCCATTGTTGATCACGGTGTAATTTATAATAAATTTGTAGCAGACGGCGATTCCAGTACTTATAAAAAAATATTAGATTCGCGTCCGTACGATAATTTAATAGTAGAGAAAATTGAATGCAAAAATCATCTTTTACGAAACTACTGCAATAGCTTGGAGAAACTGTCGAAAGACACTAAGTATCCTTGCGAATTGCGGAAATTCCTAAAAGAAAGGTATTTGCGTTTAAGAACGGGTGTAAAATGCGCGATTAAATATTGGGCGGATCAAAATCAGTCACTCGAAGAAAAAATAAAAAATCTTAGTGAAGATATCCTAAATGATCCACAACACGTATTTGGCAATCACCAACATTGCAAGGAGTATTTCTGTAGACCTGATACTCGTCGAATAGAACCTGTTGGATTACTTCCAGCAATTGTTGGATGCGGATTAATGGACGCGGTAGAAATTTTAAGTAAAAGACTGTCATATCATTCTAGAAGTTTAATTCATAATTGCACAAGTAATATAGTTGAAAGTTTTAACGGAGTAATTGCCAAATTAGTTGGGGGTAAGCGTGTAAATTATTCTTCCCGTGGTTCTTATGCGGGCCGATGCGCAGCTGCTGTTGTGTCTTTTAATACGGGATCGATTCATAGTAAAACTCATGAAGTCATATTTAAATGTAGTCCGAATCCTTTGATCGCGAAAGTGGAAAATTGTAATCGTAGAAACCGTTTAATTGCTAAACCTAAATTAAGATTGAAAAAAAGCCACAACGCTGTATCGAAAGACGCTCACTATGGACCAAACTGCGAAAAACCTGATCTGAGTCCAGAATTATATGAGAAAGCCAAGTCATCTTTTCTAGCCGATTTAAAGTTGTCTTGTGCTGAAAGAGAGGAGCTTGAAAGGTCGACCCATTTGCAAAGAAGTAGTGCTGAGTGGATGAGTACAAGGAGAAAATTACTAACCTCATCATCATTCGGGGAAGTTTGTAAAAAACGAGAGAGCACAAGTTGTGCTGCTCTTGTTGGTAAAATCGTTTATGGTAGTAATATCTCCAGTTTGCCTGCTGTACGGTACGGTATCGAAAACGAAGAAACCGCAATTAGACAGTTAGAAATTCAAGAGAATATTAGTATACAAGGTTGCGGTTTGTTCGTCGACGATCAATATGAATTTCTTGGTACTACACCAAATGGCATTTATGCAAACGGTTTAATTGAAATTAAGTGCCCACATTCTTTAGCTGGCATGACTCTTGATGAAGCAATGGCCAAACATACCTTTTGGGTTAAGGACTAGGCTTCCAAGGGTTATGTCATAAATAAAAATCATAACTGGTATTTCCAAATTCAGGGACAGGTACATATTACTAAAAGAAACGTTTGCATGCTTGGCATCTGGTTTGGTGCTACTGTACCTATGAAAGTTTATATTATAGAAAAGGACGACAAATTTTGGAAGGAGAAAATGGAGATGAAATTAGTTAGGTTTTATTACGATTGCCTACTTCCAGAATTAGTTGATCCTCGGCAGTCACGAAGCATGCCCATTCGTGACGCGCCCAGTATCATAGAGGCTATGAAAGAGAGGAAAGAAAGAGCTTTACGTGTTTTGAAAGAGAAAAGAACGCCTAATGATTTTGAAAGAGACTGAGGTAACTTAACTATCCAGCCGGTCGATTCACGTAAACACGCCAGTCCAAAAGTCGTTTTAACTTAGAAACTTAGAAAACGCCTTTTGGTTTTCTGTTTTAAACGCACTTACTTATCTAGTCTTGGATTGTCATAAATCTTTCAATAGCTCAATTACTATACAATTCCTATATGATTTTGAAGAGTTACCTGGTGTAAAGAATCATCAAAATCGTTTCAAAAATACAGCGAATTGAGAAGCTTCTTCTTTTTTTAAGTCGGTTAAAAGGGCTTAATTTGCAAAAAACGAAGTGACATTTTTAAGTCCCTACGCTACGGTTTTTATTACGTGAATCGGGCAGCTGGTAACATTTTCATTCTGATAGGTTTTGCAATAGCAATTGATTTTATCATCAAATTAGCAGAAATCAGAATTTTGATCAGTAATCGTAGAATTTTGAACTCATATTTTGTTATTGTTTACTTACTTTTAATTAGTATATTAATAATTTATAAACTTGTGTTTTATTTATTTTTGTACAACCCTAGCACGCTTTTTAGATGGCGACTCATATTTGTTATTGTTTACTTACTTTTAATTATATGAATCATTTTTATACTTTCGTATACTAGCGTAGCAAAAGTGCAAACAAAGTTGAAAAAAAGTTGACATGGCCGATAATTGGTGCCACCACCCTATTTGAGTTTACGCAATAGGCACATTTCCTTGCGTAGAGATATACACTAGCGAGGAAAGCTCGATGTTATTTCGACCGTACTTCCTACTGAATTTGCAATTATTTTGTTGAATGAATATTTTACGAAACAAGAATAAACTTTGGTAGTAAAATTACAAAGAAATACATAGTTGGAATTTTTGGTAAGTAGAATACAAAAAGGTCAGTCCGGACCTGCTCTTGATTGTTTATTATAAATAGAAAAACATAAACATTGTGTCTCAACTACTCTTATTAATCTAGTAATTAGGATCATTTTATAACGAAAAACTAGTCTTAGAATATTTTACACTCGTCGTTTATTTCCAATTATTATTTCCATTTTTGTTATGCTGTAAATATTCAACTTCAATAACAATATAACTCAACGTGGAACGTTTGTCGCAAAACATTTTGAAAATCGCGCTGTCTTTGGGTCATTCACCCGCCCCGTCGGTTGTTTCAGTAAACAGTAGCGCTGCGGTCGCTCAAAAACGATGTCGCGCCTAGGCAATCTGGGCCCCTAAGCTTTGCTTAGATTGGGACTAGATGGCCATGTGTAATTTGTCCAGTAATATATATTTATTAAAATGGCGGTTAATCGTCCAAACGGCATAGCATCTGGTGAAATGTTAGTGCCAGAGGTATTGGAGCCAATATGTGGTGTAATTTGAGATTTAAGTATTTCATAATTTCTTGCTGGTAAAGCTGTATAGAGAAATGTATAGACTCTTAGAACGTATTGTTACACATCTCCTTATAAAACTGGTACTTTTTATGGACGATAACTAAATTGAGCTGAATTAGTGTAATTAATCTGCACTATCGCAGATATATACATAATTATTAATTCAAATATAATAAATAATTACCTGATAAGATCTTGAGATTTGCTCTCTTTCTCCTCTTTAAGTTTTTTCTCTTCTTGTTGTGCAATTGATACATAGTTGTCGGGAGGATCCCACGTTGTTTCTGTAAAATAGATAAAAAAATTGATTTGGCTGCTATAACCTGTCCTCTTAATATTTTTTATACCACTAAAGTGGCCAGTATTTTATATACTAAAGGCCCGCCTGATGGAAAGCAATTACCATAGCCTTTGAACGACTGTAACACCAGGGGCAATATTGTGCAAAAGATTTTGCATGATGCGTTTAAACATACAGAATAAATTCTATAAATAATTGTTGTTTATTGTTCCTATAAAGATCCTAATATTATTTTTACTTAAATACCTCCTATGCACTTAAATGGACTAGTTAGCATTTTGTTATATGTAAAAATTGCTTTTCACACAATTGAAGCTACAAAACTACATGTTAATTTTAAGGATCAGGTCTTACCATTTGTTTGATTGTTCCAGAAGTAAGAGTTGCCATCGTCATCTTTCACTTCTTGCCAGCCTGAAGAGTTGTCTTTGGTTGTCGTACTGCTGGAGCCGACACATAAACTACTACTGCTGTTTCCACTTTCACACAGCATATTATTAATACTCTGAAAAAATTTTCACATTAATGTGAAAGAAGCTCAAAATGCTGATGTAACAAACTAAGAAATTATAGTCTATTGTAGATCAAAATTGACTGATATTAACCTTGATAACTGAGCATGGCTTGGCATTTGATAAGAAAAATCATATTTTCCAAATCCAGCAAGATCAACTACTTATCCCCGTAAGCCCCTATACTGTAAATTTCATTAAAATTGGTTCAAGCTATGGTATATATTTACATATATACAAATAACTCCATTAATAGTATACATATAATAGGATAATAAGTGAAATGTATTAAAACTCTATTCTTTACAAAAAGAGATGTTTTTCTTCTTAAACTAATTTTGACTTGTGATAATTGAGACCTAGCTATGTAGATTCTTCACTCCCATAAACACTTGTATTGTACATATTCATCAAAACCATTATTCATTTATACTATGTCCTTACAAAAATTGTTTGTTGAATACTATAAAGCAGCGGTTCCCAATTAGTTCTTTCTACATACCACTTCAAGAAAGACCTCACCCCTTATTGCAGGGATGTTAAATAAAAAAAATCCAGGTGTATTATATATTATAATCATCAATAGTGTCCGACCGAAACTGGTTTTTACGACCGAAACCGAAACCGAAACCGAATTTCGGCAACAGTGTCAGTTTCGGCCGAAACCGAAACCGAAACCGAAACTTTTAAGAAACAATTATCTAACTTACATCCCACCCACTTATACCCCTAATTATAAGAAAAGTACCTACACTTTTCTTATAATTGGGGGTGTAAGTGGTTCATCAACATCTTTGAACCAAAGCCAACTTCACCTGCACGCGGTGCACCCTGCTGACTGACAAACGAAGCTCTGGCGAAAAGAGAGGTAGGGAGCGTAATTGTAAGCTACCCGACTGGTGAATGTACCTCCACCTCACAGAATACCGCAGTCAAATAACGGTTCCCTTGAGGGCTGTTCTGTTCCTGCGAGTGAGTGAGGTCACCAGAAAAGAAAGAGATGCTGCGGGGGTGGCGGGGCGCGAGCGATATTTTATGTTGCGAGCGTTAATATGGCTACGGTAACCGCTTCACATCAGGCGGGCCGTATGCTTGTCTGCCACCCGACGTAGTATATAAAAAAAAAACTTCACCTGCAAGCGGTGCACCCTGCTAACTGACAAACGAAGCTCTGGCGAAAAGAGAGGTAGGGAGCGTAATTGTAAGCTACCAGACTGGGGAATGTACCTCCACCTCACAGAATACCGCAGCCAAATAACAAATCCCTTGAGGGTTGTTGTGTTCCTGCGAGTGAGTGAGGTCACCAGAAAGGGAGGAGATGCTCCGTCTGCAGCGGGGGTGGCAGCGCGCGAGCGATATTCTATGTTGCGATCGTTAATATGGCTACGGTAACCGCTTCACATCAGGCGGGCCGTATGTTTGTGTGCTACCCGACGTATTATAAAAATAATAATAATAATTACGTTATGTTACGTTATAATTGCTAGATACTTGGTTATAATTATTAAATTGAACGTTAAAACTCTAAATCTTTAATATTATCACCACTAATGCACTAAAGTAAGTACCAAGTACCTAACTATTGTTTGTTTACGTATAGCATTACCGAATAAGTTAAATTAACCACAAAATATTCAGTTAGTTATGTTAGACTTGATTCTACTATAATCTACGCATTAGTTTGGGGTGTAAGTGGTTCATCAACACCTTTGAACCAAAGCCAACTTCACCTGCACGCGGTGCACCCTGCTGACTGACAAACGAAGCTCTGGCGAAAAGAGAGGTAGGGAGCGTAATTGTAAGCTACCCGACTGGGGAATGTACCTCCACCTCACAGAATACCGCAGCCAAATAACATTTCCCTTGAGGGTTATTGTATTCCTGCGAGTGAGTAAGGTCACCAGTAAAGAAGGAGATGCTGCGTTGGCAGCGGGGGTGGCTGTGCGCGAACGATATTTTATGTTGCGAGCGTTAATATGGCTACGGCAACCGCTTGACATCAGGTGGGCCGTATGCTTGTCTGCCACCCGAAGTAGTATATAAAAAAAAGTTTGTTATACTAAATTATTATGTTTACTATCTACCCTTAATACAATATCACATGATAAAACTTACCGAATTCAAAACAAATCACACGAAAACTCACAAACAACAAACAAATCGCACTGCAAACGCAAACAAGTCACGACATGATTAGGCACGTGGACGCGGCAAAATGTCTTCGTCGCTTGGATGGAATTTACTGCGCCGAACATGATCGAGCACAGCGCGGGAACTCCCGAATGAAGTTTCGGTTTCGGTCGTAGTTTCGGCAGGTTTACCGCCGAAACCGAAACTAAACCGAAACTCGTTATTTTTGCCGAAACTCGACCGAAACCGAAACCGAAACCGAATATTCGGTCGGACACTTTCATCAAATATATTTATCAACATCAAAAGACATTTTAAGACACACTAAAGCGCTCGATGCATACTGATCGTTTAATTAAATTGGATATTTTTTTGGCAATTGTTATTGCATTAGGTATTGTTTTTAAGGATTTAACATTTTAGTTAAGATATTGCTGCGCTACCCCTTGATGTGATCTCAATACCCCTAGGGGTATGCATACCACTAATTGGGAAACACTGCTACAAAGCAATAAGCATTTATTTCAAAACAACCCAGATTCAAGTTGAAAAATAGTACAAAAATTACCTAGCTGGACAGGGCCACTACCATGCATAGCAATGTCAATGAAAAGTTTGAATTAATGTTTTTTTACCTGTGATGTAAGGTCTGCATTATTTTGTACATCTTTCAAATAAGCAGCCATTGCAGCTGCCTCCATTTTTTTGATATCGTCTTCAATCTTCTCTTTGTGTTTGAAGTCTTTAGCACTTTTTTTTGTAAGCTTTGAGATGTGCTTCTGGACATTTTCTTTGTGCCGTTTCCCATTTTCATGAAATGATATTGACTGTAAAATTAAATAAATTGATATGTACATTAAGAATGATAAATACAACAAACTATTACATTCCCCGACCACTCCATACAAATGTCGCGTCTATAAATACACTACATAAACAATGACGTCTATGCAGAGTGTGAATGAGCATGTGTAGGTGCGATGCTATGTACGTACGAGCCTAAATGTACGTGCGGCGCCATACAAACTGTTCCAGTTTCGTCACAATGGGGAGGTGAGGTTGATATGATGGCCCCTCTTCACAATGGCCCATGATGGACGATTACAGACAAGCACGATTGTGTAGAGGGCGTGATCGTGAGTGTTTGTCTGTGATCGGGCGTCATCGTCGATAATCGGTAAGTTGTCGGTACATCAAAGGAATGTTGGCCCATGATTGTGTGCGCGTCCACACATCGCCGATTAGTCAGTACGTAGTTGTCTCGGGTACAGTGTAGACGTGTAGACGTCTCGGTAAAAAAATAAAGAGGGACATATTCTTAGTGTTCTGTACTTATGTATCTAGTTCTTTCTGTCGATTTACAAACACAATATGGTGACGTGAACGAATGAAAAACCTTTTCGGTTCATAGAACTATATCAAAAATTTGGGGTGTAAGTGGTTCATCAAGATCTTTGAACCAAAGCCAACTTCACCTGCACGCGGTGCACCCTGCTGACTGACAAACGAAGCTCTGGCCAAAAGAGAGGTAGGAAGCGTAATTGTAAGCTACCAGACTGGGGAATACATTCCCCGAAGTACAACCTCCACCTCACAGAATACCGCAGTCAAATAACAATTCCCTTGAGGGATGTTGTGTTCCTGCGAGTGAGTGAGGTCACCAGAAAGGAAGAAAAAGCTGCGTTGGCAGCGGGGGTGGCGGCGCGCAAGCGATATTATATGTTGCGAGCGTTAATATGGGCCGTATGCTTGTCTGCCACCCGACGTAGTAAAAAAAAAAAATAAAAAAAAAGAACTATATCAAAATGAGAATTGGATTTTACAATTCACAATTCTGTTTTTGCGCACATAAAGTAAATGATTATAAGAGCTAAGTAGAAATATTGCCGCAGCCGTGATCACTTTGATATCCATCATCGATAGACGTCTTATCATAACAGTAGACAGTCAGTAAATGAATAGACACGATTGTGTGGAGAGCTGCCCGATCATGGCGGCGATTATGGACGATCATTTGATGGCCCAACACGTCCCATTGTGAAGAGGAGCCATGAGAGAGTGGCAGGGAGTGGTCATACTATATGTTGTACTATTATTTATACTGCGCCATTACCAACATATATAGGTAGTTAATACAATCATCATTACTTACAACTTTATTATCTGCATACCAACACTTGCAGAATTCACAATATTTTCGTGCCTGGGACTTCCAATATTCTGTCCTAAAAATGGAGAGGAGTAAATGATTAATTTTAATGTTTGTGTCGATGGTGATTATTATAAAATAACATTAATCTATCAATCAGAGGTTCTTTGGGGTAAAACAGGGATACTGTAGAAGTAATAAGCTGAAAAAAGATAACAAATTAATAAAGACCAACAAGGCCTAATTTAATGAAGTGGTTAAAAGTTTAAAACAGTTTACTTTAGTAGTCCTAAGGTAACAAAACTTAAAAGGTTTTACGGTGTATTTATTGTAGTAAACGAATAAATATAATAAAAAAGTAAAGCTTTTTTAAAGTATGTATTTCCTACATAAGTGCTGAAAAGGTTTTTTGGTTTACTTCACCTATAGATATTAATTTTATGTATAATAAAACAAGACTTACATATTTACAACCAATGTGAAATATATATATTTTAATTAATTGATTTTAAAATTAAAACATTTGTTTCAAAATATTCTTCGTAATTCTTCTTCTTTGTTGCGTTTTGGCAACCACTTTTCAGTCCAAGGTGTTTTTTTTTTTGCCATTATCATATTCTTATTCCATCGTCACTGCTTGAGGAGTATGCCGAAGAATATCGTTAGGAATCCACTAGTTCCTCAATAACAAAACAGCAAAATCGATAGTGCAATTTACTGCACGGCTTTTTGGTACGACTCGACGGCGCGGCGGTATGTAGTTTAAACACTTTAAATCAAAAATTCCGTAAATTTTAAGCATTAAAATGATCACTTGTACAAAATAACACTAGTATTATTTCCCAAGTCTAATAACTTTATTACGTTAAGAATTACCAACAAAAAAAACGCACCAAAATGTCGTCATGTCTTATCTCCCCCTGTGTTGCTGATGGACCTAAACGCGGATCCAGCCCTCAAAAAAGGTTATGGTCACACACAGCGATCCGAAAACCCGAAATTATAATTTTAAAATTTATGCATTAAGGCATAGCGTTTATTATCATCAGCCTATCATTCTCATTATACCGTGAAAGTGTAACGTTACAAGTATACTAAGGTTGTGGTCATGCCTGAGGGTCATGCCCACCGTGCCCACAACGGTAGATCCGCCCTTGGATGGAGCTAGAAAAAACTTTAAAAAGCGTGTGGGGTTTGTCTTGACCACGTCCCCTCCCAGACATGAAGACTGGATCTGCCCTTGCAGCAACTCCTTCCGTCGGTGACCTCACTCACTTGTAGGAACGCAAAAGCCATTAAGCATATTCAGTGACCAGGCAATTTTAAAATGCCCGACTGGCGAAATACCTCCAACTTCACCAGTCGGGTATTTTAAAATTACGCTGTGCCCTTTCTAAATAATAAAATATTAAGTATAAATAAAATCCAGATAATGGGTTCCCGGCAGGGGCAGTGGTGGATGGATACAATAAATTAAATGTCTGTGGCAAAAGGTCGTTTTACGTTTACGTTTTACGAACTGGTGTCAGGGAGGTTGTGTTAAAGGTGAAAGAGATTTTTGTAAAAGAAAAACAAAACAACGGCCCATTAATTCCTTTTGAAAAGGTTCACGAGCGAGTCGCTGCTGCTACAGGTAAATGTTGCCAGACATGTGTGTTTACCTTAAATTCCCACTTTGTTCCACAGTAAACAGTTTTATTTCGTTTATTATGTTATACGTAAATATTTATGAATTCAAATTATTTTCAGCTGTTACTTTACACACTGTATCAAACATTGTCAAAGAAGGCAATGTGGCTAAGGCATCATACAGTAAAATTGTTACACCTGGTAAGAACAGGAAAACAAGAAAAGATAAACTCATAATGGATGATTTTGATCTTGGAGTTTTAAGAAGAAAGATTCACGAGTTTTATAAGACGTGTCTCTTCATAAATCCTTGTGGATTCTAATAAGTTCCATTCGTGCAAAATTATTGTTCATAATGAACAATAAATAGATAAATGATTGATGACCATATTTTAATAAATATGTATGAATCCTATGTAATATATAAATAAAATCTAACTTGTATATGTTGTTTTTTTTATTTCACATATTCCTCATTCCTTCATTTCACAGATCGTTGTTAGATTTTTTATTTGAGGATGTACTTCCCGAGTCGGTCAGTTTAAAATATACGCTTTGCTCTACCTCTCTTTTCGCCAGAGCCTCATCTGTCAGTCAGCAGGGGGCAACACGTGCAGGTGAGATTTGCCTTGGTTCAAAGATGTTGATGAACCACTTACACCCCAAGATAGGTACGAAATGACTATAATCATTTTAATTAACTTTTTATCTGAGCTGTATCGTTATTAAAACTTAACTAAAACACTATAATATGGTGTTCATTACAGAATTAATTTAAAGTAATTAACTTCTGCTCAGCTAAGATTGAGCATTTTAAATGTCTTAATTAGGATATGTTAAAATTCCCTTGAAGTAAGGAGATTTTCCCTAATTGACAACCCGAAAGTCACAGTAACGCCCTCCTACAAACGTCACTCACGTTCATTTAGAATATTTAGATCCTTGTAGCACTGTACAAAAAAATTACATAAACATAGACGACCTTTTGCCACAGACATTCAATTTATCTAATATTGAAATTGAATGTATAGTGCCCAGTGTTGCCAGTCGGGTCATGTCAGAAATTACCTGAAATATAAAAAATGTAACCTTTTTGTATAAAAAATAACCTTTCATATTTTTTTACTGGAAAGGTATTATAAGTTGATGGAGTAGAATATTAGTTGTGTTGACTTACAGAAACATCGATGAGTATTTGAGCACTTTCTTGATTTATTCATACTGATTAATAAAATTGATTCATTAAGAATTGATATCTATTTTTGACATTCGATTCACTTTTGCTTTTTGTTCTATATATGGTTGGAGAAAGCAAACTTGAAGAAAAAAAAATAACTGCCCTAGTTATTGGCAAAGTGCTCATACCCATGATTGTTCATAATAAAGGTCTATCTACTACTGCTAACGAAGCTTACCAACATGAAAAATTCTAAAACGAGTTCCCTTTCACGTTGCTTTTATGTAAAATTTTTAATGTTAATTCTACAAATTCCGAAAAATCACCTAAAAGTAACCTTTTCATTAGTGTAACCTAAAAGTAACCAATGCAGTTCAAAAATCACCTAAAAGGTTACAAAAGTAACCTTCTGGCAAGACTGATAGTGCCACAAACTTATCTGGCCCGGTGGCGGGGGCGGTGCGATCGACTTAAGTGTTGCTATTAAACGAAATGCCGCCCGTTTTAGAGTAAACATAAAAGTCAAAGAAATATATACACTGTTAAAATAATAGCATTAATATACTTATTAATTGTGTTGTGTGGTGTTTCAATTAAATATCAATTGCCTTCTATTTTTTGTTGATTAGTTTTAAAAAAAAATTGGTTGCCTGTAAAGTCGGTATACGGGCGAAAGTTTTACGTGACAACGACTTTGAGTGGTAAAATGTTTTCGAGTGGAAGGGACGCATGCCTTTCACTTTTTATGTCTGTCTCTCTCGCTCTTAGAAGGGACACGCGTCCACGACACGCTTACAATGAGAGCGAGTGAAAGGCACGCGCCTTTCACTCGCTCTCATTGTAAGCGCATAACGTGAGCCAGTTTCTTGAAGTGTCATCCGGCTAACCAATTTATAAGACGTTGTCACGTCAAAAATGCACCACGTTAAGTCGCGATCATAGATATTATATAGTATTAGAGTTATAATATTGCACAGAAATAACTCGTTGACGATTTTTTTATTGTAAGAAATGAAATACGTGTAGAAAAAGATAATATGTATTTAAAAAAAATACACCTCAATGGAATGTGCATACGCGGTAAGTAAATTAATTGTACCTGGCAATACTACATTTCAAGATGGCGGCTTTAGTTCTAAATTTCGCCACCGGGTCAGATAAGTTTGTAGCACTGTATGTGCCTTTTACATCATTTATAAGCAAAGAACAAGTAGTGGCGCCCTCTACAGATAGTTGCCGATTTACGCAAAACTTGAAACAAATATTTAATGCAGGTGCAGTTCTTTTTTTAACCGACTTCAAAAAAGGAGGAGATTCTCAATTCGAATTGAATATTTTTTTTGTATGTATGTTATTCGATATCTTTGCGAATTGTGAACCGATTTTCATAATTCTTTTTTTATTTGAAAGGGTATGATTGCAAGGTGGTCCCATATTCACCAAGTCAGGATCTGATGATGGGATGCCAGGGAAATCAAGGGCAACCCTTAACTTTTATAAGCACGTATGGTCAAATTCATTTTTAGGGTTCCGTACCTCAAAAGGAAAAACGGAACCCTTCATCACTTTGTTGTCCGTCTGTCTGTCTGTCTGTCTGTCAAGAATTTCTATGTCGACAATGCGTATCAAGCTGAAATTTGAACTGTATACTCAGGTCTACGGTCCCATGAAATTGTAAAAAAATCAAACTGCTCAGTTTACGTAAAAAAAAGTTACGGCTGTTTATTCAGCAAATAACGCATATTTCGACATTCTCTAGGGAATCAAAACCTGTAGGGTACTTCCCGTTGACCTAGAACTATGAAATTTGGCAAGTAACAACGTTATAGACTACAAGTACATGAATAAATCTCAAAACTATACATTTGTAATTAAATCTTAAAAAATAGGGTCTATATTTTTTATAGAAGGTCGAAATTACAAATTGAAGCTACTAGTTCAAATGGGGTATCATAT
Organism: Hypsopygia costalis; assembly: GCA_937001555.2. Lineage (NCBI taxonomy): Eukaryota > Metazoa > Arthropoda > Insecta > Lepidoptera > Pyralidae > Hypsopygia > Hypsopygia costalis. Next base: position 18,578,030 of record OW443338.2, on the reverse strand, counting down.
GAAAGGGCTTGATGTGCACATTGCAAAATATATTTTATTTATTTTTTCCGACGCATTATTTCTTATTTATAATGAAAAATATTAAATTTATAATGATCCTACGTACGGAACCCTCGGTGGGCGAGTCCGACTCGCACTTGGCCGGTTTTATATTTTTTGGTTGAAAGGGTAATTGCGAGTTGGTTCCATAATCACCAAGTCAGTTGTCTGATGATGGGATCCCAGAAAAATCGTGGGAAACCCTTAAATGTACCATATGTATATAAAATTGTGCCACTCCATTGCTCTGTGCTGGATGTCGTACAAGGCGACTAAGGAATCTTGTGTCACGCGATAACTTTTCTCCCGGAAGACGGGCAGCAGCGTCTGCCGGGGTATTCGACCATTAAGCTACGCTCGCCAACTGAAGTCGGTTTCAATTTTTTTTTTAATCTACATTATTTATACCTGACCTCTTAGATAGATTGTATTTCTTGCGATGTCCTCTTCTATGAAGATAAGCGTATTGTGTAGATCAATATCAAATGTAGTTCCATTATTAAGATTAAATATGTTTAAAATTAAAAAAGTTCAAAGTTAATATGTGTTGAGTACACTGGAATATAGTGTAGGTACGCGAAAAATTGGAAATTAATAGATGTCGTATGAATGACTAGCTCGCAAGTCTCGCAACGATAGCGTAGTGGTTGAACATTACAGGAATAGAACCTCAGTCCTCCAAATTCATATTAATGTTTATTCGCTACGATATTGCAGCGATTTAGATAGTGAAGCCCTTTGGAACCACATTAAACGACGACGACTTGAGTTTAGAAGTATGACTAATATTATCATTACAGGTAGAGGTAACATAATATACGATCTGAAATTCGTATTATAATATTCAACATCCCAATAATATGTTACTAATAAGTAATAGCAAAATAATAGTCAGTATGCATGCATCGTCTAAGGCGTTCTAAATTCCGCGGAAAATTTTATATTCGGAACGGAATGGTAACACTCGCTGTCATCTCTTGCCGGCTAATTCTTTGTTTAGTATTATTTTTACGGCTCTGGATATTAATCGTTTATCGCTCGATGTTTAAGAATCGTTTCTTCATTACAGAAATTATTTCGTTTGGATTTTTTTGTAAACATTCGTCAGAAAAATAAAACTGATATTGTAATTCTACTGATAACGTTGTACGTAGTACATACTTATTACTTCCATGGGTTTATCTAACTTGACTTTGTTCTACTAGATTTAATTTGTATGTAATACAATAGTTATTTGTTATGCAAGGCTGCAAAGTTAATTTTTGGCGCGAGTACCTTGTATTGAAACCTGAGCAAGCGAAGGATTCTAGGATTGAGCCACGAGCGAAGCGAGTGGTTCAAATATAGAATCCTGAGCGTAGCGAGGGTTTCAAAGGTACGAGACGCTAAATAACTTTGCTGCCGAGCGCAACACACAACTTTTCACCTCACTAAAGCGAGGAAAATGTTAGGTGCAAGAAAAACAGTTTTAATAAATAATCATCAATGGACTGGCTGCAGAGAATATAAACTATTACGAAACCAATGAGGTTCTATATATATGTAATTTATTGTACGAAACCTTTATTGAATAAAAATATTCGAATTTTAAAAACACTTTCCACGCTAGCGGATAAAGTGCGATTTTCCACGCAGATTTCGAATGATAAACAGAGCTTTTACGAGCTAGTGAGGTGAAAATTATTTTTTGTAATATCATATTATTAGTTTGCTTAATTATAACCAGAGTTCAGAGATGATTGAAAAATTTTTAAGGAATGAATAAAAAATTGAAAAGAAAGTACTTAATCAACATATCGGGTTTGTTTTATTGTTTTCTTTTATTTGGCGTTTTTGGGGACAGGTGGCGCTTCCGCCTTTTTGAAATGTCAGTTTTCATTGCTTTGACTGTGTCTTCCCCCTCCTGCCTGCCTATTTTACTTTGTGATGTCGTCGTCGAGTACTAACGAGTTCGAGTGTCTTTTTTAAAGTTTTATCAAGGTAGATAACGTTTGATTTGTTGTATTACAATTTGTAATGTTTGAGTTATAATTTCTGTTATGTGTTCCGTAAATATTTGATTATTATAATATTGCACCAAGTATTATTACCGTAAACTTTTATCAGTAACTTGGCAGCCATATTAGAACTGAATGTTAGAATGTACGACTTATTTTTTTATCTTTCGTAATCTTTGTAATCATTTGGTAAATCATTATAATTCTGTAAGTAATGTTACGACAATTTTATAGCCCTTTTCCCTATTGAAAGAGTTGTATATCTTCTTGTAGTTGAGCTACCAGTTCTCATTATTATTTGTGTATCTAGTTATGTACCTATCGCTTGTTGACGCGTCTTGTTCCGCTGTAGAAAGTCGATGATATAAACTAAAATTTTTGTTTTCAGATAATCCTGGACTAATTTCGTGAACGTGAAAACTTTTCTAGTAGCCTATGCATTTGAAAGTGGTTTCTCGTAAAATTTGTTTAGTGTCTGACTTGGACTTCTGATTATAGCTTCTAATTTTAGTCATCCCTAGCGGGATTATTTGGCAAAATGATGACCGAAAATAGAATTAGTTCAAGTAATCACGTTGGAAACAGTTTAAATAATCAGAGCAAGGGGTTAGTACATCGAACTTTCTTATTTTTAAGCTAACTACAACACAAAGGATTCAACAATAAATTGATTCTTGTTTACAGAGAGGTCGATAAAACTATCGACGACATCGGTTGGAAATCAAAATTAAAAATACCCCCAAAAGACAGAAGAATAAAAACTAGTGTAAGTTTTACAAACACCCACATCAAATAATATGGGTAACCTGTTTTTTTTTTCTTTATTTAATGTATTTGGGATTATTTTCAGGATGTGACAGATACAAGAGGTAACGAGTTTGAAGAATTTTGTCTGAAACGTGAGCTGCTCATGGGAATTTTCGAAAAGGGTTGGGAAAAACCATCTCCTATTCAAGAGGCTTCAATTCCCATTGCATTAAGTGGGAAAGATGTACTTGCAAGAGCTAAGAATGGTACAGGCAAAACAGGCGCTTATTGTATTCCAGTCTTAGAACAGGTAATAAATGCTAGGAACATATCTCTGCTAAATGCTTCTAAAGTAGGTTATTATTTATGCTGGTGAAAGTAATATTGTAACTATTAACTGGAACATCTTTAGAGAAGGGCTGAATGTGGTTTGAACCAAATAGGTACAAACTTCCGTCTAACAAGATCCAAAATTTGGCGTTTTATTTTCTCTGCATTTCTTTCGTAGCAATATGTCACGACTTGTTTATGCACTTACTTGAATTATTGCTAGTTGCCTAAATTGCCCAATCTAGACGAAATCAAAATTCCAATGTTCTGCAATGTTAAGAATAATTTCAGATTCCCTAACATTAAGTTATTTGGCTTGAATATGTTTGTCATTTATATGAAGCTCCACATAATCTGACCGACTTCTCAGATACTCTTGCATCGAAAAATATATGAACAAAAAACATAACAGGTTTCAGCCACATAACGCCGAGTCTTGTTGATTTAAATAAATAAAAATTTCTGGACAATTTTACACAGCACCATCTAGTCCCAAAGTAAGCACAAAGCTTGTGTTATGGGTACTAAACAACTGATAAATGTACTTAAATGCATTTTTTTTTTGTAAATATATACTTTATAATACATAGAAAATACCCCGACCACGACAAACAGACATATTGATTTGTCTTGTGCAGGAATCGAACTCGCGACCTCGGAGTCAAAGTGGCCATCACTAACCATTCGAACACAGAGCTTGTCAATTGATTTTACATTATAACCTGCCTCTAGTAAATTTTAAATACAACATGCATATTATTATTATGTTCGGCTGAATTACGAGATTTGGTTAAAAAGAAGTTGTGAAACTATCTTCATACTATCTGTAAACATTTTGATTATAGTTTAACTTCCCTACTATGCACATGCACATCATATTTGAAACTAACATGATGATATCTTTGGATTCCCCTTCACTTGTTTATAAGTGACACAAATTGAACTGATCTTTGTTTTTAATTTTTATCTCTAAAAATTTTTTTGACCTACATATTTAGACATTTCTTACTTTGATTTGTAGGTTGATCCAAAAAAAGATGCGATACAAGCTTTAATTGTAGTACCTACAAGGGAATTAGCACTCCAGACATCACAAATTTGCATTGAGCTGGCGAAACATACAGATATTCGTGTAATGGTAACTACAGGAGGCACTAACCTCCGGGATGACATAATGCGCATCTATCAAAATGGTGAGATATTCATTTCTAAATTAATTTTATGTGTATTATTAACCTGTTACCCACCAGAGTCTGAATAATCTGACAAATGTTAGCCAAGTAATTATTTCATATCTGAAAAATATCTGTGTTTAATTTGCTTTTTCAACTGATTATGTTACATACTGCCCAAAAATTGTTTATATCTGTATCGATTTATAGCAAAAACAAACATCAATATACTTATCTAATAATATTTGCAAATCCTCTTCATCATAGGTATCTGGTGGTTAAAGGGTTAGGTGTAAGAGACTGTGTTAGGGATGATAGATTTCTAAAATAATTAAATTGCCAATATTAGTGATAACACATTGTTTGTTTTTAATAATAGCATTGTCATTATTCATAAAAATGTAAGGAAAATGTTGGTAAATCAAGTGGGTACAGGTAGCACAATGAGAGTTTAGGCAAACACAGTACTCACACAGTCAATCTGACATTTCAGACTCATTTCAATGTGTACAAATGAGGAAGAAAGTGAATTCCTTCTTACTTGTGCACATTGAAATGTATCTATGTGAGTACTGTATTCGCCTCAACTTTTGCTATCCGACTTGTACTGATTTACTACATATTACAAATATTTTAAGTTATGTGTTTAGAAGGCATATATTAAGTGACTTTGCTTGCTTGCGAGTTGATACTATGAGAGCATCCCTAAGATTGATTTAACCACTAATAGATCATAGTATTGTCAGGTATTCAAACCATAAAAAAACAGTGAAATTAAGGATGGGGGTAACAATAGAGAAAGATTCTTATTTAAAGTTTCAAGTAGATTAAAATTGTTTGATACTGACCATTGAGCATACTTAGTATATTTAAATAATTGCAAACTATCTCAATACTCGAATGTACTGGTTTAATTGAAGAATTAAAATAAAAAGTGAAAGTGGTACAACAAAAATACCAACTTCAAATTCACACAAATAAACAGTGTATCTATTGAAGACTACTTGTGTACCTTTTTTTATTATCTATTATGACAATTCAATTTTATTACTTAATATTTACTTTTTACAATTACACTACACTGTAGACTTGCGCAAAACAGTTCACTGAACTGAAAAGAGAGATGCAGTTCTTTTGACGCAAATGAACTATATCACTCATCTAGTTCATTTAGTTCAATTGCTTCTGTAGTTCTTTTGACTCATTTAGTTCGTTTAGTTCAATTGCTTCTGTAGTTCTTTTGACTCATTTAGTTCGTTTAGTTCAATGTATCTTTGATTCAATCGACTCAGTAGTTCTGTTGACTGATTCCTTCTACATTCTTTTATGTTCTATTGCATCATTTTGATGACATTGTATTTTTGTATTAAATAAGTAAGTAATTAAATATTTTATAAATTTCCTTCCAAATATTGATTTTCCTTCAAACTTTTCACAGGCTTAGGACTGTCAAGCTTGAGTAAAAAGAAATTATTTAGTGGTTAAAATAATAATTAATATAAAAATTGAGCCTTGTACTACTACTATAGCATATTTTCGCTAACAGCTTATGGTTCTTATGTCCTTAGCCTTAGAGTTCTAATTCGGTCAGTCAACCACGCACGAAACTATCTGTCTCGTTTTATCACGAACAATTTCAGAATCTTTCGTCCTTTTCGCTCTTTATGAGCAATTTTGGCATTACAACGTATCTCTCTCATTCTAGCTCGTACGCTTTATGTATTTCCGTTATTTTTACTCTTTGTCACTCATTGAACTAAATGACGCAGTGAACTACATGGGACAAGAAAGAGTGAGTGACAAGAACCGGCTTGTATGGTGAACTGGTACAATTGAACTACTCACTCAGGAACTACACAAGTCTACTACACTGGTGCTCACTACCATGTGTTTAGAATGTAGACTCTTGAGAAATAGTATTAGGTATTAGTAAAATTTGCAAAACTGCTTTGTTTCAGTTCAAGTAATTATTGCTACGCCAGGCCGTATGATTGATCTCATGGATAAACAAGTAGCTAAAATGGACCAGTGCAGGATGCTGGTGCTCGATGAAGCAGATAAACTTCTTTCCCAAGACTTTAAGGGCATGTTGGATATGGTGATTTTACGGTAAGTTTTTGACTTATACTTTTGGTGTAAAGTTTTGATTTATATTTTTCAAATCTGTAATACATAGGTCACACTAAAAATTTTGCATAACTTAAAAAAACAACATGTTATAACCAAAATATTATGTTTATTGCTTTTCAAAATACTCTCCTTTACATTTTAAACATTTTTTCATGCAATCGAATCATGAAGGCATGTATTCTACGTGCTGATTAAACGCTATCCCTACTTCTTCTGAGTTGGTAAAAGTGAAACCTCTCATCAAATCTTTAATTTTGGGGAAAATACAGGGTGCTAGGTCGGGGCTATGTGCAGGATGGGTGACAAGTTATACTTTTTCGGAAGCTAAAAATGACTTTGTTTTGTTGGCCGTGTGTGAAGAAGCGTTGTCATGATGTAGGAGAAGTTTTTTGGTTGTCTTTTTCTGACACCCTGGGTAAACAAATGGTAGAATAACACTCTTTTGATACCAATCCACAATAGTCCTCAAATTGTCTCATATGTAATCCGCGGGTTTTCTTCAATTAGCCGCTTAACAGTAGCCACATTATTTTCGTTGACGGCAGTTGAAGGCCGGCCTTCACGAAATTCGTCATGTAAAGAGGTTTCTTTACATGACGACCTCTCTCAAATTCAGCATACCATCGCCTCACGGTGCTTAAACAAGGTGCTTCTCTCCCGAAAGCATTTTGACGAGCGGCACAGTCTTGCGGAGAGAGGGAGAACTTTTAAAACCATAAAAAATCATCTCTCTAAAATCTTTTCGACTTAATTCCATTTTCGTTGCGTACATACGTAGAACTTTGTTTAGATAAAAAATAATGTGTATTAAAAAAACATCAATTGACAAATGATAAAACGCCAATTTTTTTTTTTATTACTAAGAAGGTTGTAAATCGTTTCAAAAAATATAACATTCGAAATTAAAATAGTTCCGATTAGCTAGAATTGCAAAACGTTTAGTGTGCCCCATGTATATTTGATTTATGTTATGTTTTATTTTTATTTTTCCATTGTGTAATTTATTATATGTTTTGTTTGTGGTGGAATAAATATTGATGAACTTTTTCTAATATCGCCGTTTAAAATCGGTTTTAAGCCATAGTTAATGAACACACACACACAATACCTAATGAAAAAAATCGCATTGTTATAATTTTGTTTTAATTGATATATACATGTATGTTGTCAATTGGCAACACTACACATTCTCTTCCAAAATAATTCCAATAAATCTATATGCTATCCCAATTTCTTAGTGCAGAAAATACAATCTCCGAATTTGTCCCATGAAACAAAAAATAATGCAAAATAACCTCAAAACGAAAACCCAAATAGCTTCAAAACCAGTCTGTTTATAACAGGTAAACACAGTGTAGACTTTTGGCAACATACACGTTTTACAGAATATTTGAACTCATAATTATTTAGGTCAAAAATGAATATCTAGGTTTGCATTAGTCTCATAATAAATTGTCAGAAATAGATTTATAAGGTTTACTCTAAGAAAACAAAATATAAAAAACTTGCTTTAGGCAAAACTATATAAAAATTCCCATCTATATAATTCTTGTTGGACTGTTTTTGACAGCTGTAATGTTATATTTATGATTAAATTGCAATTGTACACACACTTGTTGTAAAATTTTAATTGATTATCATTGTAATGTATGTAGACATCTGGCAACATTATGCTTTTAAGGGTTAAGGGTGTGATGCCATTCAACAAATATCTTTATCCAAGATTTCATTGCATAATCGCCAATATTTCTAACCTCGTTTGCTATCCATCTCTATCTAATAAGTAAGGTAAAAAGGAATGCCATACATAATCTGTGATCAAATAACAGTATTGGAAGTATATTCATGAAACTTTGTACACATATTCTCAATTATTAGGATGGACATAGGATACTTTTTATTAAAAAAAAGTAAACGCGAGCGAAGCCGCGGGTGTGGAAGCTGGTATGTATCTTATAATTCGTCTGATTACAAATGGCGTCATCTGGTACTAAACGCCCGCTATTTTGTGAATGGCTGATGGCAAATTATAAAATATGTACTTCGTCTTTTATATAGCGAACAAGAATCGCACGACCGTTGGTAAAAATGATTAGGCAAACTGTCTAATAGTTTTTAATCTTGCCACACCAGGCACCGTTGCGTCAAAACAATAAAATGGCGGCGTGGCGTAACACGTAAAGAAATATAATTTATTTGAAGCCATGGTCACCCTAAAATTTCGTTTTGACGCACTCATCGATAAGCCGAAGCATATATATTTGGCTTCGGCAATTCGCAAATCAGGCGAATTATACGATTTGCCTAACACACATTTCATCACATCAGGTCCATTTTAGTCTCCACTACAGGAGCACGACCCTCTCGTCCGTCCTAGACGGAAGGAGGATTCGGCCTACACTCCCCACGCTGGCCAAACGGGTTGGGGAGGTCTGATCGATATTTGATAATGTATTTCCCTTAGTCGCCTTGTACGACATCCACGGCAAGAAACGGAGTGATTCTATTCTATTCTGCCAGAAACGACACATTATTTCCATAGACCTTAAATTCATTAATTAATGAAGGAGTATTTTAAGATAATATTGGCTATGTATGTATAAAAAGCTTTCTACTGAGTTCCCCATACTTTGCAACCTTGCAAATATTATGAGGTGAACTTTTGCGCAGTTTAAGCTGTTTAGGTCCAAGAGTGTGGGCTGGAATCTATAGCTGTTGAGGTCATTTGAAAGCACTTCATTAACTTACTTCCACTATTTATATAATGGTAACAAATAGCACAAAAACAATCATTGTAGAAGTCTAAGGTGTTCAGGAGTGAATGTCTTTCAGTTGATGTAAATGACAGTAAACACCCAGACCAAAGCAGTCATGGTCAATGATTGCATGGTCATGCAAAAAAAGTTTCTCTTGAATATGGTGGGGTCTAATCTGCGGTCCGCTGTTACAAAGCAGCCGTTGTTGCTGGTTCATAAACAATTGATTCAACTTATTGAGAGTAATAATATTAATTTAACTTCAGGTTACCCAAAGAACGCCAAATCTTGCTGTTCTCCGCTACGTTTCCACTTAGTGTGAAGCAGTTCATGGAAAAACATTTGAGGGAGCCATATGAGATTAATCTCATGGAAGAGTTAACATTGAAAGGTGTCACACAGTACTATGCATTTGTACAAGAGAGGCAGAAAGTACACTGCTTAAATACTCTTTTTTCAAAGGTATGTGAAATGATGTTTTATTTACTTTAAATATGGCATACTCATATTAAATTGCGTCATAAAATTGGTTCTAGACTAGTCGGCAGGGACAAAAAAGACTATAGCCATCCTTATCATATCAGCGAAATTATTATTGTGCATTTACGAAAGAGTTCGACATTTTTATCTATTTCAATTTTTTGTTAACAACATTAGAGGAGGCTTGTAAAAATTGGGTCATTTTAGGATGATAATTTGTAATGTTTAGCGGTATATCTCTAGAAATATAACATCATCAGTTATGTGTAATTAATTTTAAATTATCAATGTTTTCCATTAGTTTGTTGACGTTTTTTTCTATAGTATTGTTTTTTGTTTCAGTTACAAATTAATCAGTCAATAATATTCTGCAATTCCACTCAGCGTGTCGAGTTACTAGCTAAGAAAATAACAGAGTTGGGATACTGCTGCTACTATATTCACGCGCGTATGGCGCAGGCGCATCGTAATCGCGTCTTCCACGACTTCCGCGCAGGGCTGTGCCGTAACCTGGTCTGCTCCGACCTGTTCACTCGCGGTATCGACGTGCAGGCTGTTAACGTTGTTATTAACTTCGATTTTCCGCGTATGGCAGAGACGTATCTCCACCGTATAGGCCGCTCTGGACGTTTTGGTCACCTGGGTATTGCGATTAATCTAATTACATATGAGGATCGATTTGCACTGCATCGCATTGAGCAGGAGTTGGGGACAGAGATCAAGCCGATACCGAAGGTGATAGATCCAGCACTATATGTGGCGCGCCCGGAGGACGATGACACTGATAAGTAACGCCGTGCTGTTGTTAGTGTTCCCTTGCGCATCTCGTGTGCCCACTCCAAACTATCTGGACTTGCTGACTGGTGAATGGAATTAGAATATAAATAACAAAAACGAAAAACTTATTTGTAAAAAGTGTAATGAATTTATTGTAACAAAATGTGTGTGTAAATAGTTATCGTGAGATAAGACTTTGAACCTGAAAAGGTCACTTTTTTAAAGTGTATATAAAACGAACATCGGGGATTAAAAGGAGTCCTGCGCTCTTTGTCCATATTGGATTCTGTGTGTAGACTCCTCCTTTGTTGAAACGTAAAATATTTATCTGAGTACCAGCTGGAAAGTCTACCTAGATTTGTCTCAGATCTTAACATGAATTGTGGTAGACTTTTTGTACTAATGTATGATTCTTGCCCATATAAATAGTATGACAATGAGCTAGCACAAATTTTATTTTACAAACAAAAAAACACGTTTCATTCCGATATATGGGCAGAATATAAGACTAGCTCATCATCCAATTTTTTTGATAATTTGTCTGATATCAGCATAAAGAAAACTGTTTCTGGCCGCTTGAAACAGCTTTTAATTACTTCAAGCCGTATTGAATGCCAGAGTCCACAGTATCAATTGACTTTGATTAGAAGCATGATCACACATCATGCATTATAAATCCATTTTGTATGGAAAATGTTGCAAAATATAAATATTGCTGATCAAAATCGATTGGTGGCTCTAGTTAATGTTTTCAATTAACTGACTTTATTTGAAGTATTTTGAATGGTAAGCGGTAATAGTCACAGTCTTGCAATATAAAACATGTAGCTATTAAGACTTGCAGGCATTGTTTGTGAGATGGAGAAAAAATATATTTTATAGTTAATTTTTCTTGGTTCCAAGACAGATTATCTAGAAGTACATGTGGTTTGCCTGCTAAGTCTTAATTGGAAAGAAGTAGAGATATCTTTGTTGATTTCCTATTCGGAAATCGGCTGTGACGTAACAAGGCGGAGGAATGAATCTTGCTGTTGCGGCTTGCAGTGTGGTACATTGCTCTGTCTCTAATTTTGTGTTAGAGAGCTTTTTAATTTTCGTGACTTAAAACTAAACGATTATGCTCTCTGGGTGGGTTAATTGGTCTTTTGGGATGTCAAGTGAAGAGTCGGTCTTGTCTCTAGTGTCGAGACCAATTAAAATTGCAATATTTCTAACAAGTAGCTTCTGTCAATAATGTAACTTTTAAGTGTTTAAAATTTATACCGAAAGCATGATTGTCAATACGATTGTTCTGAAGTTTTATCTGTATAACAGCTGAAACTTAATTTAATGCCATCCTGTTATGTAGTCTGTTTATGTATAATAAGATTGGATGTTTAAAACAACATTTTGTAATAACTTCACCATTCCATACAGTCAATAATGCTTAGGTATGTATCCAATAGCGATATCGATATATCAAGGATATTTTGTCATTTCTAGTCCATCAGTATTATCTATAATTATTTTGTCCATATACTGATATATAAATTCATAGCCAATTGCATAATGAGAGAATATGAAGCGTTTGTGAAATCATATTGAACTGCTAAGAAGTTAAGATAAATTAGGCTCCCAAAGTAACAAGGGGCACGTAGAAACTAAAAAATACGCGAAACGACAAAATGAGTGTATTCAAATGAGTCAATTTTCATGATTCAAATGAGAATGAGCGCACGAGAGTCTCGTTAGGAATTCGCTGCTTGTATGGGTCAGTATTGCCAGTAATTTTTATGTATATCGAACAAAACGCGTATTGATGCATCTATGTACCTATTTACTAACAGTATTTGGTGTATGGGCAAGGTACATTATTGATATTTTGACTGTATTCTTGATATATTGCTAAAATCGTGTACAATATGTCGATTTGTTAACACGCAGTATTTCAAGTAATCTGACACTAAAAATGGACTGTCGGATAAGTACAAAACAATGTTGTTGGAAAAAATGTCGAGCGACGACTTAACTGTGATATAAATTCATGATAGTTAGTAAACGGTCGTTTATGTGAATTAAGATGATGAAAATTAATATTTTATTAAAGTGAGTGAATCATAATGTCGATACCATTTGTTAATTTAAGTGGATAAAGAAATATTTTCCAAGCCTTTAAAAAGTGAAACATACGTTGCAATTTAGGAATACACCAGATTTAGTTTGTATATGTGTATGGAACACAGTTTTGTAAAATACATTTAAGCAAATTGGCAGGATTGGATGGTTCACTTAGACAGCGATGCGTTGTCTTCCCTTTTTGATTTATTCCCACTACTCTAACATGAAGTGGACTTCATGCATGTATCAGTATTGCTGCCATTGCTCATGTAAATGGTAGTGATACTGTAACATGACATTCTCCCTACTAGTAGACGTTATGGGAAGAGAGTTCACTATATACCTACTAGTAGGAATTCCTAATTAAGAATAGTGGGATAACACTTATAGAATGATCTGTGTTCCTATGTAGTTTATTATTATCGTACCTATTTTAAGATGCAGACAGGTAAAATCTGAAGGCATATCACTTATACATCTGAATGATAGATCATGCTTTTAAAATATACAGAGATATATTTATTTTATCCTATACAATGTGATCTCTTAACTGTTTGGTTATTCATCTATCATATAATTCTGTTATTTTTATTTCAAAGAACAAAATTGTTAGAATGGGCCAAAGAATAAACTCTTCACGCCAATATATATCTATTATTTCGTACATCAATGACAGTACCCTTCTTTCCACTATCTAAAGTTTCATAAATAGCTATGAAAAAATATTGTCTCTACATAATTAATTTTGAAAAAATATTTTTCTTGACTATAATGTATAATATTAGTACCTAGATTACGTAGTTCCACGCTCGGCGAAGCCGCGTTCGGAACCTAGTTGAAATATAAATTAAGTATAATTAAATTAAAATTAAAAACAACCCCGACCTTCTAGTCAAGTCCTTTAATACCCATATTGCGTGTGCCTTATTTCGGCACTGCCCAGGTCTCAGATCTTGATTTTAACTAGACAAAAAATTTGTCATTAATTTGTCGCCCAAAGCAAAAAAATTGTCGGTCTCCCGTTAAAGAGTTATAAGGTTTTATTTGTGGCAGTGCCGAAATAAGCTTATTTCGGCACTGCCCACTCGGGATCTATTAAACTACAAAACATAGCGAAGATATGATTTTCTCCAGAATTAGTCGTCAATTTGTCGAATTCAGACACCAAGTATCAGAATTAGTCGACGTCCCGTTAAAAAGTTATAAGTACTTCTTTGTGGCAGTGCCGAAATAAGCCTTATTTCGGCACTGCCCAAAAAAACTACACCACCTAGCGAAAATCTGATTTCACCCAGATGTTGCCTTGAATTTGTCGAAATTTGTCGGATATAAAACACAACTAGTCGATGTGTAATTAAAAAGTTACACGCATTTTAATAATTCACGTTGTAGTCGGAGAGCCTAACGTAGGCAGAGTAGAATAACACCACCCCATTCACATATGGCTATCGTAAAAAGCAACTAATGTAGTGCTAAAGAACACTTAAAGCATTCGTAGATCAGAAAACAGTATCATGCATTGACAAGCTTTGCCAGACTCTGAAAAAGGAAGGAAATAAAATGTTTACTGTTGCATTTTGTGCATGATATAATTTTGATGCAAGATCTCGGACTATACTTATTATGAGAATTATTAAAATCCGTGTAACTTTTTAATTACGCATCGACCAGTTTTGTTTTATATCCGACAAATTTCGACAAATTCAAGGCAACATCTGGGTGAAATCAGATTTTCGCTAGGTGGTGTAGTTTTTTTGGGCAGTGCCGAAATAAGGATTATTTCGGCACTGCCACAAAGAAGTACTTATAACTTTTTAACGGGACGTCGACTAATTCTGATACTTGGTGTCTGAATTCGACAAATTGACGACTAATTCTGGAGAAAATCATATCTTCGCTATGTTTTGTAGTTTAATAGATCCCGAGTGGGCAGTGCCGAAATAAGCTTATTTCGGCACTGCCACAAATAAAACCTTATAACTCTTTAACGGGAGACCGACAAATTTTTTGCTTTGGGCGACAAATTTCGACAAATTAACGACTAATTTTTTGTCTAGTTAAAATCAAGATCTGAGACCTGGGCAGTGCCGAAATAAGGCACACCCCATATTGCGGGAGTTGTGACAAAAATATAATTAATTCGCCATTATGTCGCGGCGGCCATCTGGGATTTGAAATTTATCTACTAGTCAAACCCTTTCATTTGATACCCTTAATGAAGTGGTTTTGAATCCGTCATTTTGTGGCGGCGGCCATCTTGACCGATTTTCATCAAATATAGTTAAGCCCAGCCCCCTTACCACCATCATAAGTACCAAACTACAAACCAAAAACACCACCAAAATAAGCCTTATTTTTAGGCACAGCCCCATAAAACTACACCACCTAGCGAAAATCACGGGCAATTCTCGTGTGCCTTATTTCGGCACTGCCCAAGTCTCGGATCTTGATTTTAACTAGACAAAAAATTTGTCGTTAATTTGTCGAAATTTGTCGCCCACCCGTTAAATAGTTATAAGGTTTTTTTTTGTGGCAGTGCCGAAATAAGCTTATTTCGACACAGCCCACTCGGGATCTATTAAACTACAAAACTGGACGGGCCGTGGCCCTTCTGGCGATGGCGCCTATCAATCATCTCCTCAACATAACTCGATCAAACCCATATATCAATAACACTGAAGAAATCAATGGGACTCAACTGGCCAGCTTACAAGAGCAAATAAATATAATGAAGAATGAGCCACTCGTGGAGCGAGTGTCATATCATGACGTTCACCATTACGTCGCCATATACTTGGTGGTCGGCGGCGCGGTGGTGGTCGGTGCAGCGGTCGCCTGGCGCCGCGGGCTGTGCGGCCCGCGGGCGCGGGCTCCCTCCGTCGAGAATCAACAAAGTGAAGTGCAGTGTAGTGGGTCAAATGATCAAAGTGATGTGCAGTGTCAGTGTCAGTGTAGTGTAACAAGTGAAAGTGCAATAACAAATGTGCGTAGGGTAGACTGGGTACGGTTGAAACATTTTAGCATTTATCATGTATAGCATCGGGATTTGTTAAGCGAGCGATGTCGGAAATATACTAAATAAAAGACCTTATATCTGTCTACTACAGGGCAATGTTATTTAAGATCACTGTATAGTATTTTCTGTATAAAATCAAATTTAAAAAAAATTGTCATTTGTTTGAACCGTCCCCATCCCAGGGTCGGTTGAAACAGTGTCTGGGGTCAATTGAAACACATGCAAATAATACAAAATATAACCAATTATCATGTTTTATTAATCTTCTAATAACATTTTTCGAATGGTAATGGCACATTTGACTATCACAAATATTTTTATGAAGAAATATTTAAGTCTTTGGCTATATTTATAATCTAACATTATTTTTAATCAGCCTTCAAAGTTTTATATTAAGTACAACTCAAACTAAATAATAATCAGATGTTGGTAGCGATAATATTTTTGAAATAAAGTTACCAAGCAAACATGCTATTATATTTCTCAACTATCAACACTTTTAATTATAAACTATCAAAACAAAGACATTAACTTTATCAATGAAAATGAAAATTAAAATTTTAAACAAAACTACTTCAATCGTTACGAGATCATTCGGAGTCACAGTTGTGGCAAACATAAGTAAGGCTACCTTTCGTGCACTCTTCATGCGCCCACATTTTACATACTATACATTGTATCCATTTTTCCCTCGGTCTGCTTTCTGAATATGCTGACATACAAACAACACAGTAGCACTCTTCTTCTTCTGATGATGATTCTTGTCGCGTGTTAGTTTTTTTCTTGTTTGTAGTATTTCTTTTAGTCTTTCTTCCATCTAATCTTTTCTGAACTTGCTTAGCTTTGGTTCGTTCCATTCTGATCTCATATTCTCTTCTTATCTCTTCTTTTTCAGGTGTGTCTGTGTATATTGTAGATTTCTGCACATCTAATTAAATATTTAGATAACTCACGCTCTCGTTCCTGGGTAAACACACGATTGTGGGCCTTATATCCCATTTCTTGATTTTCATCGTTACCAGCCGCATCTCGTTTACGTATATATCTGAACAGGGAACAGTGGTTCAGTCCATTATTTTCTGCCGCTGTTCTTAACGAAGATCCCGCTTTCACATCTTCATAGGCTTGTTTGTACGTTAATAAGTCGGTTCGACCTTTCGTAGTCTTTCTTTGGCGTACTCTTGGCATCTAAAAATCAATAAAGTTTAATTAATAAACTGTTTCAACCGTACCCACAAATAATGTTTCAACTGTCCCCACCCCCCCATCTTAGTATAAAACGGTTCACAATAAGAATAATAGTAAATTAAAATAAAAACTTATCATACTACAATATTGTACAAACTTCAATTCAACTGTAACAGAACTCTCAATCATCTAACTATAAACGAAATCTTAATAATTGCAAAAATGTAGGTACAAAAATACTTACTTTTCCGTCAAAAAACACAATGGGGCCTCC
This sequence comes from Hypsopygia costalis, assembly GCA_937001555.2. Taxonomy (NCBI): domain Eukaryota; kingdom Metazoa; phylum Arthropoda; class Insecta; order Lepidoptera; family Pyralidae; genus Hypsopygia; species Hypsopygia costalis. Next base: position 18,561,027 of record OW443338.2, on the reverse strand, counting down.
TACAGACAAACACAGCGCCCGAAGAGCGACGCAATACTAAAATTCAAGTTTCGACTTGTCGCCCGCTACGTACTCCCCTTGTACCCTTCACCTCATCACGCACCATTCACGAGATATTCACTTTGTTTCAACCGTCCACCGTTTCAACCGTACCCAGTCTACCCTAATCAGAAACAGAACAGAGGCACCTCACCGGTTTTACAATCGGTGTTTACGGTCGCCGACAGCAGACTTTAGGCTATTCGTATTCGTAGTTTTAAATCAAATATTGAAATCACCTTGTTATTAGCATTAAGGCAATATTGTGTATCATCTTGTTATTAGAGTTTTAATTCATCTCATCTCGCTTCTCGCATCTTTCGGCCCGGGAGCATGTACGGGCCACGGCCCGTCCATTTGCTAGCGTCAGCAATTTACGCGATGCTATGCAAAAACGGGCCAGTTCACGTTAGACGCCGGCGCGAGCTCAGTGTATCATTATATCATATTTATATCTATCAACTAGCAAATAAAATCCGTTTCAATTCTATCAAATAGTATCAATCTATCAACCCCTACATAGCTTTTTGGTCCTTCGAGGACTCACTCGTGGACACGGGACTTAGTGCATATCAGTGACATTATTACTGTGATTCGCGAGTGAGTGAACTAGCAAGCAGCAACAGCAGCACGATACACACATCAACGGCGCAGCAGCTATCAAGTAAGATCATTCCATATTTTTATCATGTCAACTTTGGAGGAATTATTAGCTACTCAGCAGCAATTACAAAATGCCATAGAGCAAGATTACAGCAATTTTAAAAAAGATGGGGCCGACCGAAAGACGTCTGACTATATCAGACGGAGGTTGGACACCCTAGAAAAATACTGGAACGGATATCAGTTAAATCATGCAAATTTATGTAAGATTGAGTATGCCAAGACACATTCATATTTTACAAGCAATCAATTCGAATTATTCAAAGATCGGTACGAATACATTCGTGCGGCAATATCAAGCTATCAATCGAAGGACGACAAGCCTTCGACCCCTATACTGAAACCTGCCATTTTGGGGGTACCGGGAACAACAAATCAAGCTGCGCAACAAGGGCAGCTTACTCAGTCTCAGGGGAATAACAGCAAAACAGATGAAATGTTACGCAAACAGTCTAGCAATTTTAAAGCCTTAGAGCATACATTATCAAACATTAAATTAGAATTAATAACAGAAAAATGGGAATTCGATCATTTACTTCGTACAATACAATCGCGTTGGTCGGTAATTGATAGTTTGCATTGGGAATTAGACAGCGAACTCGGGGGGCGAAACGCGGAATATGAAGCAACGTTTTTTAAATATGAGTCACGATATAATGATATAATTAAATCAATTAATAGAAAATTATGGTCTGTATCGCATCGGGAGCAGTCTACACCTCATCTCGACATTCCAGTCTTCGGGGGTAGCTACCATCATTGGTGTTCGTTCAAAGACCTTTTTGTTGAAACCATCCATGACAACCCCACCTTATCAAGCGCACAAAAAATGCAATTTCTCAAAACCAAAGTTAGGGGAGAAGCTGAAAGGTTAATACAACATCTACCAATTACTTCCGATAACTACGCGATATGTTGGGATATACTGAACAATAGGTATAACAACAAGCGATTAATCTTTAATTCTCATTTAGAGATCTTATTAAACATTCCAACAGCAAATCAACCATCAGTAAACCATATTAAACGCATCCACGACACGACCTTGGAGACGCTTAACGCAGTGAAAAACCTGGGGGCGGAGGTAGAGTCGTGGGATCCTTTACTTGTCTATTTATTATCACAAAAACTTGATACCGAGACTCACAACGACTACATAGGAGTAGTTAAACACCCGAGGGAGCTACCCAACTTGCAAGAATTTCTATCATTCCTTGAGAGCAAATTTACTATGCTGGAATCTTCTAGAAAGAAGACAGAAATACCTATCAAATCATTTACCCAAAATAGAAATCATAATCAGTCGCAAAAATATCATTATAATTTTAATAAATCTGCCTTTTCGGCGCATGGACGGGAAGTTTCGCAACCGTCAACAAGCAAAGTCAGCTATTCCACAAAGTATTACAAGTGTGCCGTGTGCAAGTCCAACGAACATGCATTATTTTATTGTCAAGAGTTTTTAAATATGACACCGTACTCGAAGCGTCGCACATTATCAAAACTGAATATATGCGAAAACTGTCTCTATTCGCATAACAATAAGGCATGCATTTCCGAAAAACGTTGCCGGGAATGCAATGCAAAACACAACACTCTTTTACATGACGCATTTACGCAAGCCCGTCAACCTAGCAAACCAGCACCAGCGAAAACGGAGCCCTCGCAACAACCTCGTAGCAACTCGCACGTGTCACTGCAAGGTGAGATGCCCGAAATTCTTTTAGCAACAGCAATGGTAAGGGTAAAAAGGGGAGACGATACTTATGTGACCATGCGAGCTCTAATCGATCAGGGATCACAGACGTCCATTATTACGGAACAAGCAGCGCAGTTACTAGGCCTACCACGACAAAAATGCCGGGGCATCATTTCTGGCGTTGGTGCAAAAGAAAGCAACTGTAAAGGGATAGTATCAATAAATTGTGCCTCCATACACAACGATTTCACTTTCAATACAGATGTTTACATAATGAAAAATTTAATCAAAAACCTACCGAGTCACTCATTTAGGAAACCTTCATGGCCATATTTAAACAATATTACCTTAGCAGATCCGGAATTTAACAGTAGCCGGCCTGTTGACTTACTTCTGGGAGCAGATATATACTCTTTTATATTGTTAGAGGGAATTTGTAGAGATGATGCAAGCATTCCAATCGCCCAGAACACTCGTTTAGGATGGATTTTGACTGGCACTGTTAAAAGCCTGCAATGTAACGTCATTATTAACAATTTACAAGAAATCCAGCAGTTTTGGGAGATAGAAGGTATCAATGAGGACGCAACTACATCATCACAAGATCAGAAATGTATTGACTATTATTTATCAACCACTAGGCGACGCGACGATGGACGTTACGAGGTGCGGTTACCTATGAAACCGAATTTTTCAGAAAAATTGGGAGAGTCAAAACGAAGGCAATTTCCCAATTTAAGTCATTGGAACGCAAATTTAACAAGAATTCTGTGATGGAAAATCAATATAAAGCATTTATAAGCGAATATCGCTCTATGGGTCACATGATCCCCGCGCCTAGCAACACAAAGCCCGAGTATTATACCACACATCATTCCATTCGAGATGACACATAAAATTCTAAATTTAGAGTTGTTTTTAATAATTCAAGCAAAATATCAACAGGAATAAGTTTAAATGATGTCATGGAATGCGGGCCCAATCTTCAACAAGATTTACAGTCTTTAATAATCAAATGGCGTGTTTATAAGATCGCATTTACCGGAGACATCGAAAAAATGTTCCGACAAATTTGGTTGAATCCCGAAGATCAAAATTTACATAAAATTGTATGGCGTGAATCTCCAGCAGATCCCATCAAGGAGTTCTGTCTTACAACCGTAGCCTATGGTTCCAAGGGATCACCGTTCCTGGCCATGATGACCCTGAAACAATTGGCATCAGACGAGAGGTCTAATTATTCTAGCCAAGCAATCAAAGCGCTAGAAAAATCATTTTACATGGATGACCTTATTCATGGCGCACACAGCATATCAGCAGCAAAACAACTTCAAAGTGAACTCATCAATTTATTAAAATCAGGAGGATTTAATCTGCGTAAATGGAAAGCTAACACGCACGAGCTCCTACAGGATACACCAAAAAACCAAGAAGAATTCAATTTTAAAAACACGGAGCAAACCAAAACTTTAGGCTTAAGTTGGAAGCCTCAAGAGGATACATTTACTTTTCAGTCAAGATTAGATCAACAACAAAACACAACAAATATCACAAAAAGAATGCTATTATCTGAAATTTCAAAACTATTTGACCCCCTAGGGTGGTTATCGCCTCTAGCAACAAAATTAAAACTTATTTTTCAACAAATATGGGCATGCAATTTACAATGGGATGATCCAATACCTAATAACATTTTCGTGGAATGGACAAAAATAAAAAATGACATACATAATATCAACCTAATAAAATTACCAAGATGGATCCAGACAACAGAAAAGGATACATGCGTGGAATTACATGGATTCTCTGACTCATCAGGAAAGGCCTATGCTTGCGTAATTTACTGTCGGATCAAGAAAGATAACAATTCATCAATATCATTATTGGTTGGGAAATCAAGGCTCGTCCCCACTAGCAAAGTAGTATCGCTTCCAAGGTTAGAGCTAAGCGGTGCTCTTTTACTATCAAAACTTATGCGGAAAGTCAAACAATGTCTTTCTAGCTATAACCTTCAAATATATGGGTGGACTGACTCCATGGTGGTTTTAGGTTGGCTCAACGGAGACCCAGCCAGATGGAAAACTTTTGTGGCCAACAGGGTCACCGAAATCACACAAACTATGCCAGCAGAGTGTTGGCGGTTTGTTAAATCACAAGAGAATCCCGCTGACTGTGCAACTCGTGGTTTAACTGCTTCACAGTTAAAGGAACACCTTCTGTGGTGGCGGGGACCTACCTGGTTGCAGTCATTTGTCAACGAAGGACGTCAAGAAGAATACAAGACTGACCAGGAAGTCAAGAGCATTCAGCAAGTCAACATAGTCACTGAACAGTCGGATGACAATATCATAATGAACTTATTAACAAAATATAGTTCTTTTAACAAAGTTCTCAGAGTGGTAGCATGGATTCTGAGAATTAAAAACAACAAAAGCAAATCATCAAGCAATTATTTATCACTACAGGAATTAAAACAAGCAAAATTATCAATTATCAGAAATATTCAAGCATTATCATTTCAACAGGAAAGATCAGATTTAAGCAATGGAAGAAACATACACAACAAGAGCAAGTTGTGTGAGTTACGCCCTTATCTCGATGAACAAGAGATACTGAGAGTCGGTGGGAGATTGCGACATGCAAATCTCGACCCTGACATGCAACATCCTATCATAATACCAAGCAACAGTCGCCTTTCTGAGCTTTTAATAGATCAAGCACATGAACTTACGTTTCATGGGGGAGCGCGATTAACATCAGCATATTTACGTAAAAGATATTGGATCATTGGAGGCAACAGGGCCACCAAGAAGAGGCTACGCTTTTGCGTCATATGTAGAAGACAAAGCCCAAGCAAACATTATCAAATAATGGGGGATCTTCCAGCAGCAAGATCCAATCCTTCTAGAAGTTTCTATCATACGTCAGTGGATTACACGGGTCACCTTTTTATCAAAGCAAATGTTGGGCGAGGGATCAAAACATTTAAAGGATACATCGCTGTGTTTACCTGTATGGTGACGAAGGCGGTGCATTTAGAAGTAGTATCCGACCTGAAAAGTTCATCATTTTTAGCAGCCCTAAGAAGAATGTCAGCGCGCCGAGGAACACCGGGTCACATATATAGTGATAACGGCACAAACTTTTTAGGAGCAAATAACGCACTGCAACAGGAATATCAAGAAATACTTAACACCTTTGGAGATGAATTCCGTAGCGAAATTGCAGAAATGGGCATATCATGGCACTTCAATGCACCTTCATGGCCGTCAGCAAATGGGCTCTGTGAGGCTGCAGTGAAGAGCCTCAAATATCATTTGAAACGGGTCCTTGGAGATCAAAAACTCACCTATGAAGAACTGAGTACACTCTGTGCCCAGATTGAAGCAGAACTCAATTCGCGCCCGTTATGCTCATTAACAGAGGATCCTGATGACCTCAATTATCTCACACCGGCTCACTTCCTGGCGTGTGGTCCCACATTATCAATTTATGACACCGAAAGAGATTTGCGAACTAGATGGTATCACCAAGAGAAAATATTCCGAGATCTCTGGAAAAGGTGGCAACAAGAATATTTAACAACACTATCAAATCGTAGCAAATGGCGACAGCCCCAGCAAAATATCAGTATCAATGATGTAGTGATTATTCATGATGCTAATTCACTACCAGGCAAGTGGTTACTTGGGCGAGTAGTCGACTTGCATCCAGGCAGCGATGGTTACGTAAGAGTAGTAACTCTGAAAACAAAAAATGGATATCTTAAACGGCCCGTCGTAAAGCTATCAATCTTACCAACCAACCCCGTCATAGCTTTTTGGTGCCCCCGAGCAAGAAAATCAAGAATCATCTTCACCGAATGAGCCATCTGAAACTAAGACCAAACGTACGACTACCAGAAACAGAAAGTTTAACTTTATTTCCACTGCCACAACAATATTACTATTTTTTATGACACTCATTACGAATGTAAACTGTTCGTATACTTTTACACCGTTTCAAAGTAATCAAAGTTTATTCTTCGACAAGATATCCAACATGGAACTTACTCGAGACAATTGGAAGCTGGTGGTCTACTACGATCTTTCTCCCTATTGGGAAGGAACGGCGGCAGCCGTCAAATACATTACTTATCTAGAAAACATATGTTCAAGTATAAACAAACAATCACCATGCGATAATGTTGTATCTCAATTAAGTCACGACTACTCTGAAATTCAACACTACAATATCATGTTACAAACACAACATTCCTCCGCTCGCACGCGCCGACGACGCGGGCTTATCAACGCGGTCGGGAATATAGCAAATACATTGTTCGGAGTATTAGACAGCAATTTCGCAGAAAAGTATGAACAGGACATCCAGTTAATAAAAGAAAACCAAAATCATTTAGGAATGCTGTGGAAAAACCAAACATCCATTGTGGAAGCAGAATTTAATATTATTAAGAGAACTGAAAATATAATGAGCAAACATCACAAAATCATTCATAAGAAAATTACAGAACTGGATCAATCTTTAGCTATATTGAAAGCAGCGGCCCAAAACTCATCTTATATCATGGATTTTACGTTATCAGCTCTTCTTACAAATAACGTTTTAAACTCGTTGAAGACCATGCAAGACCATATCCTAAATACCATCACCGACGTGTATCATGGAAGGCTCGACTTACATCTACTTAGCCCCGAACAACTTCAACGAGAACTCAACGTGATATCATCCCTTTTTTTTTTTTTTTTTTTTTTTTTTTTTTTTTAGAATTGAAACGGATTTTATTTGCTAGTTGATAGATATAAATATGATACACTGAGCTCGCGCCGGCGTCTAACGTGAACTGGCCCGTTTTTGCATAGCATCGCGTAAATTGCTGACGCTAGCAAATGGACGGGCCGTGGCCCGTACAAAAACATAGCGAAGATATGATTTTCCCCAGAATTAGTCGTCAATTTGTCGAATTCAGACACCAAGTATCAGAATTAGTCGACCTCCAGTTAAAAAGTTATAAGTATTTTTTTGTAGCAGTGCCGAAATAAGCCTTATTTCGGCACTGCCCAAAAACACTACACCACCTAACGAAAATCTGATTTCACCCAGATGTTGCCTTGAATTTGTCGAAATTTGTCGGATATAAAACACAACTGGTCGATGCGTAATTAAAAAGTTACACGCATTTTAATAATTCACGTTGTAGTCAGAGAGCCTAACGTAGGCAGAGTAGAATAACACCACCCCATTCACATATGGCTATCGTAAAAAGCAACTAATGTAGTGCTAAAGAACACCTAAAGCATTCGTAGATCAGAAAACAGTTGCATGCATTGACAAACTTTGCCAGACTCTGAAAAAGGAAGGAAATAAAACGGTTACTGTTGCATTTCGTGCATGATATAATTTTGATGCAAGATCTCGGACTATACTTATTATGAGAATTATTAAAATGCGTTTTTAATTACGCATCGACCAGTTGTGTTTTATATCCGACAAATTTCGACAAATTCATGGCAACATCTGGGTGAAATAAGATTTTCGCTAGGTGGTGAAGTTTTTTTGGGCAGTGCCGAAATAAGGCTTATTTCGGCACTACCACAAAAAAATACTTATAACTTTTTAATGGGAGGTTGACTAATTCTGATATTTGGTGTCTGAATTCGACAAATTGACGACTAATTCTGGGGAAAATCATATCTTCGCTATGTTATGTAGTTTAATAGATCCCGAGTGGGCTGTGCCGAAATAAGCTTATTTCGGCACTGTCACAAAAAATACCTTAGAGCTCTTTAACGGGAGGGCGACAAATTTTTTCCTTTGGGCGACAAATTTCGACAAATTAACGTCTAATTTTTTGTCTAGTTAAAATCAAGATCTGCCCCCTTACCACCATCTCTTATTGCGATTCAATAATTGAATAGATTGCTTATTCATACCAATGAAGAAGCGACTCTATTCCATTTGAAATAGAGTCGCTTATTCATTAGTTTGAATAAGCATTCTATTCAGTTATAGAATCGCAATAAGAGATGGTGGTAAGGGGGCTGAGACTTGGGCAGTGCCGAAATAAGGCACACGCAATTCTCGCGTAATTAAAATGTAGTCAAAATTCAGTTTCAATCCAGTCTCGATCTCACAAATGTCACATTTGGTATTCTCTTATCACATTATGTAACTTCAAAGTTTGATTTGAGTGGGGTTATATCGAAATATGACCGAAAATTAAGCAAATCAAGAATGTTACTTTGTCAACAATAAGAATTGCTTAGAATGAATGAATTAAATCAAGTGTATAATTTTAGTCAATTCACAATTCAATCTCGATTCGGTCAACTTTCAATCTGCGATCGTAGAAAAATTAGGAGAATTGGCCTTTAATTTCACCAAGATGTTGCCTTGAATTTGTCGCCAATAAAACACAACTGGTCGATGCGTATGTAATTAAAAAGTTACACGTATTTTAATAATTCGTTGTAGTCCGAGAGCCTATATCAAAATATCATCACATCATATAATCAGATAATAATCAATATTCGACACTGCCACAAAAAATACTTGGTCGAGTAATTCGTCTGCCTTATTTCGGCACTGCCCAGGTCTCGGATCTTGATTTTAACTAGACAAAAAATTTGTCGTTAATTTGTCGAAATTTGTCGCCCAAAGCAAAAAATTTGTCGGTCTCCCGTTAAGAGTTATAAGGTTTTTTTTGTGGCAGTGCCGAAATAAGCTTATTTCGGCACAGCCCACTCGGGATGTATTAAACTACATAACATAGCGAAGATATGAATTTCCCCAGAATTAGTCGTCAATTTGTCGAATTCAGACACCAAGTATCAGAATTAGTCGACCTCCCGTTAAAAAGATAAGTATTTTTTTGTGGCAGTGCCGAAATAAGGCTTATTTCGGCACTGCCACAAAAAAACTACACCACCTAGCGAAAATCTGATTTCACCCAGATGTTGCCTTGAATTTGTCGGAAATAAAACACAACTGGTCGATGCGTAATTAAAAAGTTACACGCATTTTAATAATTCACGTTGTAGTCATGCTTATTTCGGCACTGCCACAAAAAAAATATAACTTTTTAACGGGAGGTCGACTAATTCTGATACTTGGTGTCTGAATTCGACAAATTGACGACTAATTCTGGGGAAAATCATATCTTCGCTATGTTTTGTAGTTCAATAGATCCCGAGTGGGCTGTGCCGAAATAAGCTTATTCGGCACTGCCACAAAAAAAAACCTTATAACTCTTTAACGGGAGACCGACAATTTTTTTACTTTGGGCGACAAATTTCGACAAATTAACGACAATTTTTTTGTCTAGTTAAAATCAAGATCTGAGACCTGGGCAGTGCCGAAATAAGGCACACGGGAAAATCATATCTTCGCTATGATATGTAGTTTAATAGATCCCGAGTGGGCTGTGCCGAAATAAGCTTTTTAACGGGAGAGCGACAAATTTTTTCCTTTGGGCGACAAATTAACGACAAATTTTTTGTCTAGTTAAAATCAAGATCTGAGACATGGGCAGTGCCGAAATAAGGCACACATAATGAGTGACTTACGTTAAGAATTCAAATCGAGTAGTTGTCATAAGAACGTATCTGGACATCGACTACGTCGCTATGATATCGTAACTGTTGAGCATTCACGGGAATTGGAAATGAGGTAAGGCATGTTGAGGCTCACCTGATGGTTAAGAAATTACCATAGTTTATGGACTTTTTAAGGACGCTACCAGGGGCGTCACTCGCGTTGCAAAAAAATACCCAACCTTCTTGTTTATTATCTATACTTATAATGATAATAAACAGTTAATTATTGTAACTTCGTTTCTAGTCATTGTATCAATGTAACATGCATCAGATTTTAAGTTAGATCTACAGCGATAATCGAAATGAGGATTTCCCTCATCAAATTTTCATGTAGTACATAGAATTTGCAAAACGAACGTACAAACTTACAGACCGGTAAAAAATTCATAAAAGTATTATTTTGGCTACAATTGCATTTAAAAATAAGCTTTAGCACGTTAAGTTTACTGAATATCTCGTATATACAGACAAGACAGTATTTAATCTGATTATTTACGAGTAGGGGGTCATACATAAATTACGTCACACGAATTTCATGATTTTTTTTTATACTACGTCGGGTGGCAGACAAGCATACGGCCCGCCTGATGTGAAGCGGTTGCCGTAGCCATATTAACGCTCGAAACATAAAATATCGCTCGCGCGCCGCCACCCCCGCTGCCAACGCAGCATCTCCTTCCTTTCTGGTGACCTCACTCACTCGCAGGAACACAACAACCCTCAAGGGAATTGTTATTTGGTTGCGGTATTCTGTAAGGTGGAGATACATTCCCCAGTCGGGTAGCTTACAATTACGCTCTCTACCTCTCTTTTCGCCAGAGCTTCGTTTGTCAGCCAGCAGGATGCACCGCGTGCAGGTGAAGTTGGCTTTGGTTCAAAGGTGTTGATGAACCACTTACACCCCAAAATTTTTGACCACTTCCTCGTCCTTGTCACAGCTCGTCACATTTGTGAGACTCCGTCCCTCGCTAGTGTGACGTCACATATTTTACAAATTTACATCTAGAGTTGCAAATGTTTTTGAGTTTTTCGTTAATAGTTCAAAGTTCGTATTTTAACACTTAGGTTATAATTGATTTTGAAATGTTACGTCACGAAATTTAGGACCCCTCCCACCCTCTTGTCACACAATATCACACTTCATCGACCCCCTCCCTTCCTCCCCCCTAACGTGTGACGTAATTTATGGATGGACCCAAAGCATAGATTTTATAACGATTTAATACATATCAAAATGTTCAAAATAATTTGTGATAACAAATTTATATATACATATATATATATATATATATATATATAAATCAATAGCCTATGACACTCGCAAATAACGTAGCCAATAGAAAATAATTTTCAAAATCGGTTCAGTAGATCCAGTGTTACACCCTACAACCTCACAAACTTTACCTCTTTATGATATTCATTTATATGTCAAAACCTTAACAGAATGATTAAGTTTGCCAGGCCACAGTCTTTGTTTTATTATAACCCTATGAGCTAAACGTATGATACGTACCTACGATCGTATATTGTACGATTGATATGAAAATTGATACATAATAATTACAGTGCGACACAAAAAAGTAGACATAAATAGGGGTGCCACTTTCTTCGTAAGAAAAGTTCTCACATAGCAACCCCTGAGCACTTTTGTATGAAAAAAAGACAATGTTGCTATTAATAAATTTAGTTCCCTTTCTACTTTTTTTTGTTCCACTGTAGTTTGGATTATCAATGGGATGGTGGCAATAACGATGACGATCGATGACAATCATCATCATCATCAGGTCATTTTAGTCTCCACTACAGGAGCACGACCCTCTCTCGTCCGTCCCAGACAGAAGGAGGATTTGGCATACACTCCCCACGCTGGCCAGACGGGTTGGGGAGGCCTGATCGATGTTTTATAATGTATTTCCCGTGTGCCTTATTTCGGCACTGCCCAGGTCTCAGATCTTGATTTTAACTAGACAAAAAATTAGTCGTTAATTTGTCGAAATTTGTCGCCCAAAGCAAAAAATTTGTCGGGGTCCCGTTAAAGAGTTATAAGGTTTTTTTTTGTGGCAGTGCCGAAATAAGCTTATTTCGGCACTGCCCACTCGGGATCTATTAAACTACAAAACATAGCGTACATATGATTTTCCCCAGAATTAGTCGTCAATTTGTCGAATTCAGACACCAAGTATCAGAATTAGTCGACCTCCCGTTAAAAAGTTATAAGTATTTCTTTGTGGCAGTGCCGAAATAAGCCTTATTTCGGCACTGCCCAAAAAAACTACACCACCTAGCGAAAATCTGATTTCACCCAGATGTTGCCTTGAATTTGTCGAAATTTGTCGGATATAAAACACAACTGGTCGATGCGTAATTAAAAAGTTACACGCATTTTAATAATTCTCATAGTAAATATAGTCAGAGATCTTGCATCAAAATTATATCATGCACAAAATGCAACAGTAAACGTTTCATTTCCTTCCTTTTTCAGAGTCTGGCAAAGTTTGTCAATGCATGCAACTGTTTTCTGATCTACGAATGCTTTAGGTGTTCTTTAACACTACATTAGTTGCTTTTTACGATAGCCATATGTGAATGGGGTGGTGTTATTCTACTCTGCCTACGTTAGGCTCTCTGACTACAACGCGCATTATTAAAATGCGTGTAACTTTTTAATTACGCGTCGACCAGTTGTGTTTTATATCCGACAAATTTCGACAAATTCAAGGCAACATCTGGGTGAAATCAGATTTTCGCTAGGTGGTGTAGTTTTTTTGGGCAGTGCCGAAATAAGGCTTATTTCGGCACTGCCACAAAGAAATACTTATAACTTTTTAACGGGAGGTCGACTAATTCTAATACTTGGTGTCTGAATTCGACAAATTGACGACTAATTCTGGGGAAAATCATATGTTCGCTATGTTTTGTAGTTTAATAGATCCCGAGTGGGCAGTGCCGAAATAAGCTTATTTCGGCACTGCCACAAAAAAAACCTTATAACTCTTTAACGGGACCCCGACAAATTTTTTGCTTTGGGCGACAAATTTCGACAAATTAACGACAAATTTTTTGTCTAGTTAAAATCAAGATCTGAGACCTGGGCAGTGCCGAAATAAGGCACACGTATTTCCCTTAGTCGCCTAGTACGACATCCACGGGAAGAGACTGAGTGATTCTATTCTAGGCTGCCGGAAACCACACGGGCAATTAAAATTATAGACAATAATAAGTATAATTTTATATTGTAAAATCAGTCAAAATTAAGTACATGAATACGAAAAAATATAGCACAATACACAGTCAGGGTTTTATCACAGTAAACATATAGAACAGTATCTTAACTCCATCGTAGCAAGTCGAATAGGTGTACTGTTCTTTATGACTGTGGTTTTATTCTAATTTAACAATCGTGCTAGTATTTTTCTTCGGTCTAACGCAAGTACAGATTATTACAGGTTTTTACCTATTTGTAGGTCATTGAACATTATGTAAGTACGAGTATATAAAATAATAACGCATAGAAATCAATTCCAGTCAACGTTTAGCGAAAGTCGTTTAATCATCAAGCAAACTGATTACGATCGCTTCGCTTAGCGAAACGCAGCGAGGACCCTGCATGCGATTAGTCGCGTAGGATGTTTCAATAGGCAGCGATTGTTTATTGTATTCGCACCGCGCCGTTTCGCGTTCGCGTCAACATCGCCGCAAGACGCCGTTTTTAGAATTGGACGGTTATCTATCTCTTTATTTGTCGCCTTTTGTTTAGGGTTTCCAATATTTTATAAGTTTAGGCTACGGTAACCGCTTCACATCAATCGGTCCGTATACCCGACGTAATAAAAAAAGAAACGGATTTGCAACTCGATTTTGTACCATAATAACATTAATAACTTATATCTGTTTGAAGTCTTTAAAAACAAAATGTATATTGATTGCATTTCGAAGCCTTATTTTTCTATGCGTTATTATTCTATGATTTCCTTGTTTCTTTGAACTTCTATAGCATTCTAATATGCTATTTTGACAGCTCACAACTTCACGAGTGTAACTTACTTGAAAGTTAAACTTACGTCGAAGAGAAAGTTATCAATCGTAGCAATTTAGAAAATTTTACATAGAAGTATTAACTATTTATTTAATGTTAACAAAACATATTTAAAATTGTATTAAAAAAAATTAAAAACTAGGTCTTGCCAGTAAAATAAAAAAATACAAACATAATTGATATTCAGGATGCGCATTGGTGGGTAATGGAATTTAAGTTTCATTTCAGGTATCGCGTACCGGTTATTTCTTAAACAATATCATATTAAAAAATTAATGGCAGTGAATAATTAAAAAAATATCGTTATACATGACTATTCATAATAGTTAATAAAGTTAATTAAAAACGTTTAATATACGACAACTAATTAAGACTTGGCAGAGATCTAATTGACATAGAGTAATAATTTTTACAACTGTTACTTAAACATTACGGATGTTAACATGATCAGTTGAAAAAATTAAGGGGCAGTTATTTAATCTGGTGGTTTTTAAAATTTGAACATTATCTGTTATTTCATCCTATATTTCAGGTTCAAAAATTATTCAAGCAGTGTAACAAATGAATGGGCACTTAGATAAATAGTTCGGCAGCTCACGATGGGCTGTAACACGCCGATTATCACTCTGATTGAAAAGAGAGGCAATCTTCAGTTCAAAGGGCGCGATTTAAGCGTTTTATTGTTGACTCATTATTTGACTCCCGAAACATACAAGTAAATTAAAGCGAAGGCCTTTCCTTTCATAGTCATAATCATAATTTCCACACATAACATTATTATGATTTTACTTTCCACACTGAAATAAACAAGCAATAAAATACTTACAATTAAAATAGAATAATTCCTTTTAATGCCGCCTCATTTTAAAATCTGTTTAGAATGAGATTTTTTAACTGAGACATTTTTTAACTGGCCGCTAATAACTGCCCATTCAGTCATATTACTGCTCAATTTTAATTTCCCATTTAAATATTTCTTACGAATCATTTCTATTTAGTTTACTGCTCAGTTTTTGCTGCTGAACTTGTGAAGAAACGTGCATTTTGGAATTTATAACTTCCCAATTATATTGAACTGCCGCTTTAAATCTATGCCATTCATACAATTACTTTAGTTATGTGATTATTCATTATTGTAGCGTTTGTAGTACCTACCTACCTGCAGTAAAAACTCAACTGTGTTGTTTCGTGTCCTATCTTCAGAACAATAACTAAATGTATATATAATAGAAGAACAGTACGAACGAAAAGTAGACGGAAATTCATGTTAAGTTCATTAAAAAAAAAACAGTAGAATATAACAGAGGCTAACTCCTTTCCGTAACTGGATTGTAGGCTAATTTTGTAACGTTTTTTAACTACACAAATATAGTACATATATTACAAACATCTACCCATTTGTTAAGTATGAAACATAAGTTTATGAAACCAAATAGAAATGTCATGTCAGAATGAAGTGAGCGTTCCTACTCTTTCGGCACGTTTAGCATCTATTTCTTGGCTCAAAAAGCTTTGTAAAAATTTACAACTGTGTTTGAAGGCACAAATTGCTGTTCTTTATGGTCAATAGTGATATAAAATAAACTTTTTTTACTTCATTTAACGAATTTGTTTATAAGCGCTCCTCCTTAGATTTTCTTTTTTTAATATATTGGAAGCAAAAAATTATATGTATTTACATTTCAATATTAAACTAAAGCGTTGTTTATTATAACTTCTTAAATAAAACTCATAAAAGCAACTGTTGCTTGACAATATTTTTCGATATTTAATCGACTTAAGTCACGTCACTATTTTAACGTGTCATAGATGCCACTGCAAGCCTTTGATTGTAATTTATTAATAAACAAGGTAATCAAGTACATCTTTCCCTATACGCTTATTGAAATAGAACAAAAGAAAATATCGTTTATCTCGTTTTCTCTTACTACGAATCGATATATGAAAAAATTGTGAGATATGGTATATTTTTCAACTTACTTTAAATAACTTCTATTTCTATGTCTTTAGTTATGGTAGTATCGATCAAAAAATTGACGATTGACATCGTTCTATAGCAATGTTAATTCTATTTTTTATATTCATCTCACAGAACTTCTGTCTGTGATCTGTCTAATATACAGGTAAATTCTGAAATTGAACCGACACGACGATCGTGAAATTTCATACTGATGATAATAAAATACATACTTAATGTATATACCTTATTACAGATAATAAAGACTAAAAGCAATAAATGTATAAAAAAAATTGTGATATTATCGCAAATAACAAGTGATAAATGATAACAAACCCGTCTGAAATCAGACACACGCACGCTATACGATACTGCGCAATTATTTACACGGCGTATTACGAAACTCACTTAGGATTGTGTACCGGCGTTTGTCTGTACACTAATAGTACTTCAACCTTGACACTTTGACATTGTACCGTTCCTATATCGTATGCAATAAGAGTTACAATTAGAGATGGACAAAATGCCAGGCATTTACAATAACTGCTCAGTAAGTATCTGTAAATGCCTAGTTTTGGGCATAAATAGGGAATTTATAAGGACTTTTTGGGCATTTATCGTAAATGTTATATAATTTTATAGCATTTTGCCCATCTCTAGTTACAATCGGAAACTATTAAGCATGATGCTCTTAGCTGTACGTGCGTCAATTTCGGATGTTTGTTGTTTATTGCTCTATGGATAATGGATATGTCAAATGTGTTTACGGTCTAGTGAACTTCTACTAGTCGGATTTCCTTTTTATTGACCACCAGACATGGTAACACTAAGAAACTTAAATTAATAATTAACTGGTTACTCAAGTAATTTCGCCGGGAAAAAAAAGATTAGTTTGGATCTCGAACGGAGATTTTTCGCCGAATGTTTGCTTGTTGCCGTCGTATTATCGCGTAGAGCACGCTACACAGCGAAAAGCTCGGCGCAGTAAGACGACGGTTATAGTATGAGAGTTTAAAATAAGTGATTGTTGTAGTTTACAAACAAAGTTTCATTCAATGAAAATATCCAAGGCGTATAACAGAAATGGAAACTATTCATGAATGTTAAAAACAAAATTTCGATCATATGGTCCTGTGGTCCAATTTTTAGGTCTTCGTTCAAATTCCGGGTCAACTGTTATTTGGTTCAGCTGCGCTTAGAAAAATAGTTAAACTTTTTTTTACTGTCTCTGCGTATTGTGTAAATGTGTTCTCTTTTTATTTGTTGCGTTTTAACATGATTAACATTTAAATGGTATATTTAATGATTATTTGTCGTACATAATGAGCAAACAGAAGTTTTTCTAGGCCGAACAAATGTTTAGACTCGTGATCGATATGTGGCAATTATCGATAGCCATTTATCGAATTTGGTTGATAATTAATAACATAAATAGTAGTTCAAACTATTCACTTCGACTATTGCGTACAATATATAGTCTTGTTACAAAACAACAATGTAAAAAAAAGTTGCAATAAGTATGTACAATATTTGTAATATTGGCGTGATCTCCGGTACTTAGTTACTAAGTACATAATTATATAAATTAATTGTCACACAAAACATTTTCACAAATGTCAATACTAAATTACAATATTAATATATTAAAATATTCTTATATCTACTGGGCGGTTACAACTGAAATTATAATGTTTAAATTCGATGTTAATGTAAAAAAAAAACAAATATTACATAACGTAATAAACGATTTCGACGAGAAAAATTAAAATAGCTGTTGAATATTGTCCTGTAAAACCCGGGGCCCTACCGACTAATCTGAAGCCGATTACGATAAAAATGTGTTAATAGTAATAAGCTTCTAAAGTTCTAATGGATGGAATCCGGAACTAGCAAATTCGGCGGAGAACCAAAGTGATCAACGCAAAGATAACATTTAGATCAGTGTTACCGAACCTGGGGGTAATTACCCCCACAGGGGTAAAACGTGGTTTCTGTAATGGGTAAAGCTGATGAAAGATAACAAATTAGTTCAGCTTCAGACCTATAAGATAAGATAAGGAGGGGGTAAAATCAGTTTCCTATATTGGTCATAGGGGTAACTCTATGGAAAAGGTTAGGAAACACTGATTTAGATGGACCGACGACCTCAAAAAAGTAGCTTGCTAGCGGTTGGATAAGGAAAGCGGAGGATCGCATATGGTGAAAATCATTGGGAAAGGCTTATATCCAGCAGTGGATAGATACTGGGTGACAATGTTGAGTAATAAGCTTAGCCGGTAGACGCTCTATCGATTTAACTGAAGATGTTATCACAAATATAAACATAAGTCCGACTTTCACAATCAAAAAACCCGATGGAAATCGGCTTCAGCTTAGGCGGTAAGCCCCTCGGTCAACTTTACGAACGTGAGGATGCGAGTAATTTCATTTGTTCATAAACTCGACTATAATTCATTGTTAATAAAAACTCCACAATCGAGCTAAAAGAGCTCGAGCTGCCGAATATTACATGACATGTTAGTTGTACGAAACAATAAAAACCTAATATACCTAATTCAATCTTAAAATATACTTCTTAGGCTCAACTGACATTGAAATTGCAGCGCCTGACCTCAGCTAAGTCAACGTACATGATCAATTAGTATTAGCGAGAATAGCAAAACTGATCCTGAATCATCTTCCTTTAGAGCAGTGGTTCCCAACCTTTTTTTGTTCGGGGACCACTTCCATGTATAGATATGTAGAGACTCAACTGACCTATAAATCAACTACACTTTATCTCGAGAATATAGTATTTGGTTTAGCATTGCTTAATGTTTTACATTATAATTCTGTATCACGGACCTTGATTTAGTTCTCACGGGCCACTAGTGATCCGCGGACCACCGGTCGGGAACCCCTGCTTTAGAGCCGTTAAGCGATATTGTGCATGTTGGCAATGAAGATAAAGTATAAAATGCTTTGCAGCCGGTTGCTGCAATCTCAATGTAATTTAATATGTAAGTATATGGCTTCACCGCGCGATTAAGCCGTAGTGGACTTTGATACGCGGTCTTTTGTAATTTATACTGTTTGTTTGTCACTACTTAAAGCAATATACAAACACAGTAATAGTATGTAATGTAATAGTACTCCACTTTTGACAACAGCTGCATATTTTTTTATCTAAAAAAAATATATAGAGTCGACACATTTGCAAATAATGGCAGATTTTGTGATGTTTTGTGTACCCAAGTTTTCATATAATATATGAAAACTAGGGTTGCTATTTGATGCGCAGTTACATATTATGTAATTGCACATCAAATAGCATTATAATTTATTTGCCATAAATAAATTACTTTTTTTAAACTAATTTCAGTTAGCGTAAACTTGTATAAATCTACATAAAAGAATTTCATGATTAGTAACTCTTATACAAAACATAAATATTCTGTTATATTAATTTCTGAACAAAAAAGGAAGATTCTATAAAAGTAGTGTATTGTAAAAACTATATAAATGCAATTTTCAAATTGTTATGAAAAAGTATTGATGAAAAACTGTTGCAAGTGACTTTTTGCAAATAAGCTATGGTTTTGATGAAAAAAAAAGAGAAATAAAATGAAACGATTCCAAGAGTCATCAAAAGTGGCCAATTAAGTAAATAATACCTACATACCTACAAACAATAATTTAATAATTTTAACGCGACGAATTAGGCAAATCAATTACGTCGAAATTAATCTACATACATATAAATAAATAAATATAAAATAAAACCATTCAATACGAAAACATACGCAATAAAAGGATGCGCATGCGCATTTAAGTACAACAACATACAAAAGTTTTCTGCGTATACTTCACTTTCAAAATGATCGTGACTATATATGACTATTTTAACGATATGACATGGCGTTAAGGTGTGAATCCACTATGAACGCTAACCAGTAGTAGCACTCAGCGTCGGTTTGGTACATAGTGGAAACGCTGCCGATCTAGACCGTCTTGGCTATACACCAAGCCGCTAACAGTTTCAAAGTGTATTCAGTATGGAGATTGCTTAACTGATCGACTTTCATCTATAGATTTTTATCAATTCTATTGGCTCTTCTTTTAAATATTTTACTCGTGGTACTTTTATTTTAAAATGGAACCATCAGATTTTGTATTCGATTAATGATCGGTCGATGAGATACGTAATCCACCTACTGATAGAACGGTCATTGTGTTCACTCGATGGCGAGTTGCGACAGCAGCAATTCCGGAGGCGGTGTGACGCCGGGCTGCAACGTGACGGCCACGCCGCGGTTCAGCGAAACGGCCGGGTAGAACGCCCCGCGGAGACCCGTGAATGCCACGTCGCCCTGCCATTGTTACGGTTAATTAGTGAAGCTACATATTTTTGTTTATTAGATCTAACAAGAGAAGGACATTTAAATATAGGCTGGACTAGCGCTGTTTCTTGAACTGTGAAACTGTGTGAGCAGTAAGTAACATTGCAGCTATACAAAAATATAATTATTATAAAAATCTGTGATGAAAAAAAAAAACACACAACAAGCCGGACTCGAATAGACTGGTATTCCATGGTCCTTACATAATCAATATATGTTGAGTAGTGTGTGTGCAAATAAAGCCGCGTTTTCACTTCGTGTTCTGAACGAGAATTCGCTAAGAATATTTGCTCTGGTCGTCGACCATGAACCGCAGCGTGCCGCGGGTGAGGTCGAGCAGCACGCCGACGGTGTAGTATGGGTGTGTGTGGGGCGGTACCTGCGGGCGGTCGTCGACCGTGAACCGCAGCGTGCCGCGGGTGAGGTCGAGCAGCACGCCGACGGTGTAGTGTGTGTGTGGGGCGGTACCTGCGGGCGGTCGTCGACCGTGAACCGCAGCGTGCCGCGGGTGAGGTCGAGCAGCACGCCGACGGTGTAGTGTGTGTGTGGGGCGGTACCTGCGGGCGGTCGTCGACCGTGAACCGCAGCGTGCCGCGGGTGAGGTCGAGCAGCACGCCGACGGTGTAGTGTGTGTGTGGGGCGGTACCTGCGGGCGGTCGTCGACCGTGAACCGCAGCGTGCCGCGGGTGAGGTCGAGCAGCACGCCGACGGTGTAGTGTGTGTGTGGGGCGGTACCTGCGGGCGGTCGTCGACCGTGAACCGCAGCGTGCCGCGGGTGAGGTCGAGCAGCACGCCGACGGTGCTGCCGCGCCGCACGCCGCCGGCCGCGCGGCCGCCGTGCGCGCCGCCGTGCACGAACCACGACCGCGACCCGTCAATGTACATCGCCCAGCCGAGCGCGTCGCTGCCTGCGACACACGAGATACCAATAGAGTCAGCAACAAATCTCTCTGCTCCTTATTTCTCCCCAGTACATACGGTTTTATTTTCAAAACTGTCGTAGGCGACGTATTTTAGCACTATTGTAATTGAGTGAAATATCTACGTTAGCACTATTGTAATGTTAGTACAAAATTACTATTTTCGAAAACTGACTTAATGTTGTTAATACGCTTCTAGACTTTAAAATTAATTTGTTAATAAAGTGAACCGTTAGTGCTACAATACCAATGATAGTTTTAAGAAGCTGGTATGTGAGTAGTGTCGTGTGTATGTGTGGGGGCACGTACCGAGCATTGCGTCGCGGGCGACGTCTGCGCGGGCCACGCCGAAGGCTGGGTCCGCGTCGCCGTCGTAGTGGTCGAGCGTGAGCCGCCAGTAGTGCAGGCCGCGCGCCAGCGGCTGGTCGGCGAGCGCGACGCGCGGCTGCCAGCCGCTGGCGCGCGCGCCGAGCCCGTCCGCCGTCAGCGCCACGCCGCCGCCGCCCTCCGCGCCGCCGCACCGCGCGTCCCACGTGAACCACGCCACTGCACAATGGGGATGTTTGATATTTTTTCTGACACCAGATGTCGCTAGGTACGCGTCAGGTCCAGATTGTCAAATTGTACTGAATTTTTTGACAGTGAAACTTCAAGACGACAATACATTTGACAAGATGCTATAATTTTACAGATGATTAGACCCTACGCTACAGTGATGTCAAAAGACCCTCATTATACATCTATATAAAAATCTCGTGTTACGGTATTTGTGGTCGCACTCCTCCGTAATGGCACGACCGATTTTTATTAAGTTTTGAAGTAAAATTTCTTTACGCACGCTCAACATGGGGAGTAAGCTGATGAATGCGTGACGAGAATGTTACGGAAACGGCGAACGGTAGTTGCGAAGGAGATATAAGTTAGTAGAGCTAAAAAGGTTTTATTTCAGCCGTGTGGTCTAAAGCACACTCGTTTTTTATGTATATTTGGTACGTATGAGATCGTGAAGTGTATTACATATAGCTAGGAATAATTTGTATGGCAGAACAACGTTTGCTGGGTCATTTAGTTATTATATAATTAATTTATCTGCGGCTCGGCCCCGAGTAAACGCAGTACCTACTTGGATAAAATACTTTTTATCATTATGTGTCAATCAAGATGCCAAATTTCATTTTAATCCGTATAGCCGTGTACGCGTGAAAGAAAACAAACATTTATACATGCTCACAAACGTTCACATTAATTAATTGATGGGGTAGTATACTATTACGATTTGCTAGCAACAATGTAGAATTTACCAAGCGTTCAGACGATTTTGCAATTCATATTATTGGAATCGATGTGTTAAATAAAAAAACTCATTGTTTTAGTATTCCAATAGTGTTAGATTTTTAAAATCCCTGGTACACGGCAGTTGAGCTTCACTTGACTAGCCATCTCCTTAGGCTTTTAATGCTTTATTTGCCATATAGCTGTCTGGTTCTGGTTCTGGTTGGAACTGGTTCGAATTGAAAAAAATATTTTAATATATTATATTGGTAATCCATTTATTGAGGAAGGTAAATGACATCACGCTACGACCAATACGAGCCGAGCACGAATGAAAAATGTTGCAAAAACGGGGGTAAAATATCTCTTTTGAGGTCTTCCGATGAGTGCGTTGCGTAAACGGTTAAAGTTACGCAACCATCATGTATGACGGTTCCTCTTATAAAGTTCTACAAAAAAAGTCCGCGATAGCATATGTCTATCTTTTAAGATTGGCTCATTATAACCTTTTATATGATGGCAATCCTATGCTTCACTCTCACTCAACCCTCTCTGTCCCACGCGTACATGAAGTTGCGCGGGTGAGTTAGTCCCTGATATTAACGCGTGTACTGCCTATTTTGATTAACAACCACATTAAAAAATAAATGCACTCCTGTTTTATTAATTATTTTTTTTACAATTGTAAATGAAATCATTTTTAAGAAAAGCAATTGAAAGCTGTGAGTACTGTACAAACACAAATGTGCCAGTTACGATAGAGGTTGGACATAGTGAGGACATGCGACATAGGTATATGGATTCATAGCCGCTGAATTGCCCGTGTCGACCTACGGTCGACAGTGACGTCACGACCTTGAAACGCTTGAATTGCCCGTGTCGACCTACGGTCGACATTTGCAGTTTGGCGTTCAGTTTTGGGCAGATTGAACAATACTCATCTGTCATACATTCAGGCCCATTTGTTTATGTTTTTCTCGTTTCTCCGCCATATTAGCTATCGGATTAAGGCCAAAGAATCATAAACTCAATGGAAAAAAAAATAAAAAAAGGGGTTTAAGAGACTCGCCTTAACGGCGCCAGATGTTCGGGCCGGTGTCAAGTGCTATAAAAACTTATTTTGTTTAGGTAAGTGTAGGTTTTTGTTTATTAACATCGGGTTTTATCTCCCTAGCGTATTTTTAAATAAAAAACTATACGTTATCGCCTTAGTTCATAAGGTATTTTTTTGAATACAAGTAGGGCGTAAGTTTTGGGGTGTAAGTGGTTCATCAAGATCTTTGAACCAAAGCCAACTTCACCTGCACGTGGTGCACCCTGCTGACTAACAAACGAAGCTCTGGCGAAAAGAGAGGTAGGGGGCGTAATTGTAAGCTACCCGACTGGGGAATGTACCTCCACCTCACAGAAAACCGCAGCCAAATAACAGTTCCCTTGAGGGGGGTTGTTGTGTTCCTGCGAGTGAGTGAGGTCACCAGAAAGAAAGGAAGGAGATGCTGCGTTGGCAGCGGGGGTGGCGGCGCGCGAGCAATATTTTATGTTGCAAGCGTTAATATGGCTACGGTAACCGCTTCACATCAGGCGGGCCGTATGCTTGTCTGCCACTCGATGTAATATAAAAAAAAAAAAAAAAAAAAGGGCTATGAAACACCACTTGAGAATATTTAGACCATCGTAATTCTACACTATAGTCGAGTGTTGAACAACAAAAGACGGCATTGTATAGTGCTGTTCTTCGTAAACGTAAAAAACACCACTTGTAGGCACTCAATAACAAAGTTGCGTCTCAATGACCGTTTTTATGGGGCCCCGACCACCCGCGGCGCCGGGCAGGTAGAAACAAAAAACAAATGGGCATTGTTCCACCGCGTTTTTGCGCGGGGGGGGGGGCGCGGGGGGCTCAACGTGGGGGGCATAAGAGCGGATAACAACTCATCGTACATTTTTCCGACAAGTATTGTAACACCCAACTCAATAAAGGCCGTTCAAGTTCGGAAATTTCATTTCATGTCAATAACTAATGAGCATCTGCTCATTAGTTACTAAGTACTATAACAATACAATTACCTGGAGAAGTTTGGAGGCCTATAACTTCACTGTAAGGTCCCTCTCCTGCGCCGTTGAATGCTTTCACTCGAGCGCTGTATAGTGAGGCATAGTGCAGACCATCTATTGTACAAACAGTTTCGCGGCCGCAGTACACCTCCTAGAAAATCATACAAAATAATTAGGTTTGAAATTAATGTGATGCCCCTGGTGTAGTAGACGTCCATAGGCGCTTGCCGTCGACAGATAATTCACCCTCACACACTGGAGCGTAAATGGTCGCGTACCGTGCGGTTCCAGAGAGATTTTCTCCGCGTACTATCAAGCTGTGGTATGATGGCTGTCGACGTTTTCTAAAAGGGGAAATGTTCTTCAAAAAGGGCATGAAGAGGTTTTTACAGGTTCGGTAACGCCCCTGGTGTTACAGGCGTTCATAGACTACGGTAATTGCTTTCCGTCAGGCGGGCTGTATGCAGTCAAACAAGCATACAGCCTAGTGTAAAAAATTACATAATAAGTGGTATAAAATATACGATAAATATTTTTTATATCACTTATTATGTAATTTAAAATTGTATAAAAAATACAATAAATAATTTATTTGCAGATGCAAATGCTGAGATGGATGTGTGGCGTGACTAGAATGGATAAGATAAGGAATGATTATATTAAAGGAAGTTTGAAAGTAGCATTTATGACGGAAATGATGAAAGATGAAGTCGCCTTCGAGTACGGCATCTAATGTGGAGGGATGAAAGACATGTGACAAAGAGAACGACGAATGTGAATGGATATAATGAGAGAGGAAGACCAAAAAACAGGTGGTTGGATTGTGTGAAATGATATGGGTAAGAAAGGAGTAAGTGTAGGCTGATGAGAGTCAATGGAAGAAAAAGATATGCTGCACCGATCACAAATAATGGGAAAAGGACAAACTAATAATGAATTAATTAATTTACAGACATCTATACTATTAACTATGTACAATATGTGTATAGTTACAACATCATTATCAAACACATGCAATGTAGACACGCACTACTGCATATTGTTTGTGTCCAGAATTATACAGTATAAGTAATAGTTCATTGCATATGGCTGTAATAGTAATTGCAGTGTTAATTCCTGCTAAATACAGCCTGGTCAGATTAACGGATTTCCAGGTCAAATGATAGCTACTTCGAGAAGGTATGCTAGTGGAAATGAATGCTAATCTTTCTAAATTTAATTTGCATGTAACAGAGTATTGCTACGCTTAGATCATTTTCAGAAATGATTTTTTTTATTTTTGGTTCAACTGATGGATAGTAATCACCACCGCCTATAGAAATCAGCAACATCATGGGGTCGCCGATCTGTTGATCCTTTTAACGGAAAAATTGACTCATATCTTGAAGGCTTAAAATGTCGTATTTATTTGGGATACTGCTGAGGGAAGTCAATTCCACAATTGAAATGCTATTGTATTAGCTTCGCACGAACTGTATTCAATTAAAATTAGCTAGAACAATTTGGGGGTTAAGGGGGCAAGAGGTAATGGGGTTTAAGGGGCCATCTTTAGACCCAGCCTAACTTCACCAGCACGTAGAGCATCGCGCAGATGAACAAACGAGGCTCTGGCGAAACAGAGATAGGATATAGCGATATTGAATTAGGAGTAGCCCGATTAACTCTTCAAATGTTCAAACACTCTGTTCAAGACTGTCAAAATCATAAAGCATATAAATCATTCCTTCATGGGAAGATCAACCGGAATCTGTTGGGAACGTGGTACACGATATCGTAGATTTATTAAAATAAAAATAGTCTAAAATTACAGCATTTAAGGGGTTTTTTTTACAATACAGACATATTTATAATAGTAAATCTTTATTTCCTCCCATATATAGAACGGCCTATAAACTAAACTTAATTTACTATTTTGTTTCCACTAATACTATGCCAATTGAAGTGAGAGGCTGGTGCCTGAAGTAGGTTTTGGAAAAAAACCTGTATTACAGACATGAACTTTAAAAGTTGAGACTGCGAGGTGAGCCAGCGCTAGAAACAATATGACAATTCCGCGAGACACTGGCGACTCTGGCGAGCGCCCTACTGATCGAAAATCAATTGAATAATCGATTAAAAATTTTAAAGATGTAATAAAAAAAATCTATGGGTATAAATAACCTCCAGTTATTTATGACCTTTTTTTAGTACATGACTACATACATGCCAAATTACTTATTTTAAGAATAAACCCGAAAATTGAAGATAAAATGACACGAAAAAAGAGGTAACTTTGTGAAATTATTTTATCGAGTCAACTTCATTAAATCATGTTTCCGTCGGATATATTCCTTAGTATATATTCTCAACAACATCAATATAATTTTCCTAGATTTTGATTCTCTGCTTATTACTTCAAAGATGAATTCTAAATTGTGGATTTTGCAGTACCACTGGTACCACCCCGTCTTAAGGCAATTTTACGAATACAACGAAATTCGTAACCCTATATGAAACTGGTAAGTAAAATACATCTCGTATATACAAATATCCCGTCGTGTGGCGATGTTTGTCCGCGATAACCTCTGTAATTGCTCAACTGATTTTAATGAAAGTTTGCACATATATGTAATTTGGTTCAACTTGAGAGATAGGATAGTTTTTTCCATTAATAAGGTAAAAAAATGGTCAAAATAGGAGTTGAAAAATTATGTTAGAGATAGGATAGTAAGTTATGACAGTCCACATTGACGAAGCCGCGCCCAACCGCTAATGTAAATACAAAAATGGCGAACTTGCGAAACAACATATTTATATTTAGTTTAGATAGTTGCGAAGTAGCATTACCATTCGTTTAGAACCCATTTGATAAGCTGGAGAGAACGCTTTTGTAGGACAAGAATGTTGTTAAAATATTCATAACAACCTATTTCCTTCTACTATTATTGCACCACATTTAATTATATTTATAAGATGGATTTATTATAAATCATTTTTGCGGTTCTGTTAATTGTTACTTGCATTTCTTAAATGTCTAGCGATTTTTTGAATTATCATAGAACACTTTGCATTACCTGTCAAATAAAGTATGATTTTATTACAGCTTGAATAATCTGTGGTTCAGGATTCCAGAGAATATTAATAGAATGCGTCGGTTTGATCAGAACATAAAGTGGTCATTCGTTTATATGCCAATAAGTACTTTTAGGGAATACTGACTGGGTTTCTGACTTGGAGAATGTACAATTTCTTAACAGCTAAAGCTTCATCTATATAACTCCCTTTCAGCCATATTGAGGGCGATGAAACATTCCAGCACTCAGTGGAGAACTTTTTCCTTTCGGTAGATAACCAGGTTGGTGGTGGTGTTTCGTCCTTAATTTATTAGAATCGATGTGTTTTGACATAGGAGGTAATAGGTTATTTACCACTGGCTTAACAATCCATATAGGTGACCTAAGATAACGTAGAAACTCTAGCTACAATAAAACAAACGTACCCGGAAGGGCCCGCCGAGGCCATCGTCGAGTTCGAGCACGTAACCTCGCACGGCGGAGGGCGGTGCGCGCCACGCCAGCGTGCATGAGCTGCCACGTGCCGCACACGCCTCCACCGCCAGCGTGGGAGCACCCGGTGCTGCCACAACAAATCGTCGTTGTCAAACCAAAATGTACATTTTGATATAATCTTTTACTCCCTCGTCAAAAATACGTCGCAGTGCTGTGTACGCTAAACCCAAATTCAGAGTATTTTCTTGTTGTGATATCCGGACATTGGCATACATGGTACATTTTGCGTTGTCGAACATAACAGATTTTGGCGCTTATATATATCCTAGTATATATATTTACACAAATATAGTTTGCGTGCACACGGTTGTCACGTATGTATGTTAGTTTCATTTCAAGTGTTCATCTGTTATGGTGATGACTTATTAACGGACAATGCCAGTAATTGTTTCTAAAATATGGTCACCATTAGTAATTTACCTGATGATTTCATTTCCTTTTCCAATGCTGCATTTCCAATGTTAGCAAGTAGTAAAAATACATTACATTTTACAAACACATTTCACTAATGTTAGTGTATGAGTTAATAGATCAATTTATCTGTTTACGAGGCTTTCATTCCATTTTTTACCGAAATTTAATGCAGAAAATTGTATATCATGTTAGATAACGTCACGGGTATCACGAATTTTCTGTGTATGCACTGAAAATTTGTAATAACAAAGGTACTAAAACATGTAATAACGAAGCTGTAAAATATTTGTTGTTGATTTATTTCTAAATATTCAGAAATGTGATGTTTCTCATAGTATTGATCGGCATGTCTCTAATGCCAGGATAAAGATTAAGAAAAAAATACAAAAGGACTAGTATCCAGGGTAATTAACCTAATAATAATAAAAGCAGTTATGGCAGGCGTCCGTCTCTCTTCTGTAATATCCCGATATTAACTTCAACCAGATCTCATCTCCATAGCCCATTTATTTTCCATCACACTTCGCAATAGTCTCAACGCCTGCCGAGGCCTGCTCATGGGTATATCGTTGCATTGACATATCCTGGAGCGGGTCACGGCGGACGTACAACATTACATTAAACTTCTCAAAGGGGCCTCTACGCGTTGGATCCATATCCCCGTGCACGCCTATCAAATGACCGGGCTTGACCCGTGATTAAAAAGAGATACATAATAATAGTAAAAAAACTTTGAGTGGCAAGGTCTGAAGTGATTAATTAATTGGCAGTTAATAACCCTCATTGGGCTAAACAGCTGCACCAATATGTGATGAAATTTTGTATGATATTTAAAACATGTCAGTCACCTAGTTATGTTGGGACAACGACACTCTCGTGCCATATTGTTGCGAGTGATCGCCCTATGCTCCATTATTGAGTAAATATAAGGTTCATATTAAGGTTCCTCATAAACTGTATTATGGAACTTACGTATGCACTCGATAAAGTTCATAGTGCGAACTGTCCGTAGCATAGGCTCAATGTCGAGCGTCAGGGCGGGTGACATCGGCGGCGGGTCCAAAGACGAACTGAGTTTATTTGTGGTATCTTGGGCTCGTGAAGACAATATGTGGCACACCTGACAATATTATAACTGATTATTTTACAACAATACAAATTGTATGCAGGAACTAAGGGACAAACCCACCACACAGTACTCTAAGTTGAAGTCTCTTCAAAGCATACTGCACATCACTCTACTCGAGTAGTCTGTGGGCAAGCTACACAAAAAAATCGTCCACGCCTTGTAGATCTAGTATAATAACGACAAAAAGGTTGGGACATTTGTAATAGGTATGTAACACATAATGGGTACTACTACCAACAATAGTAGTTAGGTAGGGTTGTATGCTTAGATTATCAATTAGTCTCCGTTCTGCTTCGACTACATGCCGCGGCGCACTTGTAAAATGCGGCAACAAATACTACGCCGAACTCGGCGTACCCGAGTCTGTTGCAATACAATTCTTCACGCACACTAGCATCTCTGCACATCAGTTCCAATACAATTCTTCACGCACACTAGCATCTCTGCACATTGTTTTACGCACACTACAATATTGAGTTGCCACATTTACGGAGCTGCTGTTTTTAGATAGTGCGGCATCTAGTTGAAGCGGAGTGGCGACCAATTGTTAATCTATGGTTGTATGCTTGTTTGCTGCTTTAACAGATATCACATTTAATTAAAAACTTTATGTATGCAATAAATGGGTTATGCTTTATTGCATAATAATGTAACTACAATTTTTCATATATTTTTTCTACAAGTTCAAGTAAAGTTATTTTGTACCTGTAAAAATGCTGCATGATCAGTTTCCTTGAGTGCCTCTATGGAGAAATGTAGCAAAGCTGTAGCCTCACGTAATTTCTGAGTAGCCTGTGATGCCAGTAGTTTCATATTGGCAACAGTTTGTGAGCGAGTACTGCGAGCTGCTCTAATCAGTTCATCTCGTCTCATTTCAACAGCACGAACTACCTCACCACAAGCTTGGTCAATTTGTCGTTCAAGTTCCTCACAAGATTCCTTTAACAATAATATGTGTGTTAGTAGTAGTGACATATTTCTGCATGTCAGTTCTTGATGAAGTGTGTATTATTCCGACACAGAGTAGACTGTAACAACTCTGTATACTGCATTTGTTATAGTACACTATACTATGATAACTGCAAGCAAGCGCCAACCTCCGCTGCATAGTAACACATTGCGACATCGCCGCGTGACCATTTCGTTTTTTTTGGGTCCTTCGGCAAGGACTTACATATTTCATTTCAGGCAAAAAACTCATTTGTTTACTAATTCATTCATATGTTTAATTTTAATTCTCCTCACAATACCAATAACATAAATTTAGATGTGCGTTAAAGAAAGGGTCATTCTTTATTTGTAAGAAGCTGGTGCCTGTTAAAGGAATATGTAATAGGAAGTAGGTGGTGGCGAATTTTTCCATAAAGGAATAACACTAAGTCTAGAATAGAGGATTAGTAAATTTACAAAACTTGCACATAAAATAGTAACATTATATATATTAAGTATATCAATACCAGAAAATATTATACTTACATTAATTTTGTCACCAGATCCCTTTACTGACTGAATATATTCTGTCATGGCTTTGGCTTGTTCAGACAATTGCTGGAGTGATTGTGAAAGATCAGTCTGAAACAAAAAGTGGTCATGGACTGGGTTGATGACAACTAGTCAGTACTCAACATGTTCTATTTGTATTAGAATATAAAAGAATAGAATCCTGTATTTGCTTAAATGTGGGTCTGTGTATAGGTGTACAAATAATGTTAGCTGTTTGATCCATCACATTTGCTAGAAATATTTAGGCATGCAAATATACAATAAAATTAGATTAATAATATGTCAAGCTATGTCAATTTAAATAGAAATAATAATATTAACTATTTCAATTTTAAAGTCATAACCAGATCAATATTATTAGTATCAATTTTGTTAATGTAATTATATTATGATTATATTAAATGTCAATCAAATTGATAATAGTATTGTCACGCTTCAAGTAATTCCCCTATCAAATAAAACATTTTCTCATGCAGCCAATTTCGAAGTTTTTTTCTAATTATTAGTGTGATGTTTAACCATTGGTCAAAGTCATTGTGCTGATTGTCATTTACCCACTGCTGGGTATAGGCTTTCCCAATGCAGTTGGATGTAGACTGCATGGGATGATGATTATAATTTCAATAAGTGTTATCTGTATCTCTAAAAGGCAATTGTTACTGATTGACTGATCTATTAATGCACAGTTCAAAACACTGGATGGATCAGATTGAAAACGAATAGAATACAGGTAGCATTATGACTTTGGCATCTGCAACAAATTATTGAAAAAAAAAAAGGATTTTCGCAATTTCCCACAGGATACTGGTATTCTGAAGTCATTGGTGCAAACTAGTATTTGAAAATATCACATTTATTAATGTTGTTTCATATTTGTTATTCTTTCTTTCAACTCCACATTTTTTATAATTTTTAAGAATACAGGTTAAAACATACATTTAAAAATATAAAAAAGAGCATTTGCTGGTAATTAGGAATAATATTAATGATTCATTTATTCATAGCTATATAACAAATAAATTATAAGAATCCTAAACAATTCTGTAAAAATTGGTTTTAGTAACAATTTTATTAATCATATTTCCATTCTTTTGTTAATCTTACCTTATGAGCTCTGGCAGCATTAGAGAGTTGCTGTGTTTCATGTGTGACATGTTTTTCAGTAAGGCATCGTTGGCAAATTGGAGTCAAGCAACTGTTACAATATAGCACAGGGGGCAGAGCATGGTCGATACACATAGTGCCCAGTGCTCTCAGCTCGTGCTGAGCGAGAGGCCCTCGAGTGGGATGCCAGGCATCTCTGCAAGCAGCACAGTACCGTACAGAACATTGTTCACATCGTACTATAGCAGCACGACGCTCTCCTTCACACATTTGACATGCTTCTTCAGCAAGTGGTGCAGTAGTCAAGCCGCCGAATCGCTCGACGATAGTTCGCATAACTCGAAAAGGAGGAAGACTTTCAGCTCCATTGTCGTCCAAATAAACTAGTTTACTACATACTGGGCAAGTTAATGTAAATGCGGCACACTGATAGGCGGCCGCTGCAGGCGTTCCAGCGTAACTATTAGGCCTTGATCCACAAACTACACCACTATCAGTTTCACTCGACACAGACGCTTTGTCAGCTTCCTGATAATCGCTGGAGGCTACTGAATTTTCAGATTCGTGCACATGACATTGCCTAATAGCACAATTACGGCACAGAGCGTGTCCGCAGGGTAATAGAACTGGCTCTTTATAAAACTCCTTGCACACAAAACACCTCAATTCTTCTTCCATTTTGAATCAGATTTTTGCTAAGATCTATAAAGACTCGTATTTCGATAAATATTAAATATTTTCATTGTTTATTATACATTAATCTTGACAAATGTTTCATTGAAATGTGGTTTAAATGAAGTCAAAGCATTAAATCACACCAAAACTTGCATCAAACAAAATAATGATAAAAATGTCCGCTTTTGATTGACATTTGTTTGACAGACAGCCAGGAAGTTTGACATACGTCAGATATGACTGAGGTATTTTTTTTAATTTCGACTTTTCGGTGGCATTAAAAAGTCATGTAATTAATAATTTACAATTTAAAGGTTGGAACAGCAGCGACAGATAATATTTAGTATGTATGCACATTTAACACTAGAATGCGTGCTAGTAGAAAGGATGCTCTGTAATTAAACGATTACCAAATTTCTGGATGGCATGGCGTACCGCACCGTCCGCACCGCAACACAATGCACAGCTAAGGTTGTAAAATTACGTAATTTTACCAAAATCGCTGGTAAATTACGGTAATTTACGAAAATTACGGTAAAATTTGTTACGTAACTGCCATGTTTCAAATTTTGATATTTCGAAATTCCACGCGCACAGTGAGCGAAACAGAATGATATGTCTAAGACACCGATAAACCGCGCAGTTGTCGCTCTTCCACCCTCGTCGCGTCGCACTCGCACGCGACTGACAAGACACATCGGTACAGCAGTAAGTGAGCAAGCGATTTGGATACTAATAAAGTGTCATCAAATATCGCAGAATTCATGTCAAAGACAGGATTTCACCAATGAGATGATGTGGGGTTGCGTGCAGTCTGTTGAACCACGAATCTGGTGGCAGATGTACGGTCGTTCTCAGACAATTAGCACTATAGCAATCCGTCTGCTTAGTGTGCCACCTTTATCAGTAGCCTGCGAAAGAAACTGGTCACTTTTTGGTTCAACACACATAAAACTTAGATACCGTTTGACTGACGACAAAATATACAAACTAATAATGATTCGAGCTAACTTAAGATACACTCAAACAGAACCTGTTGAAATGGATATGTTTGACTTTGACACTGATGACGAACAATCAGACACAGAAGACGAATTAGTGGATCGTTTAATGTAACATTGTAACTAAGTCATTTTTTTTTATGTCTACCACTATGGTTGCAAACAAACAGACGGCCCACCTGATGGTAAGGTTCCCGCTGCCTACAGACTTATACATTATGATTCCTTGTGATTATATTGCTTATTACATTATGCTAATCAATAAATAGAAAATAATTATTTCTTTGTAATGATTATATCACCAATATTGTACTGTAAGACCATTAAACTTATTCAAGTACTACAAATTCAAGTTTTAATTTCGATATCATCTGCAAATGGTAATTTAAGAACACAGTTTCGTTGATCTGAGTCACTCAGATAAACGAAAGTGTGTGATTGAGTGTAATATTCGTTTTTTACCGAAAGTTACGTAAAATGACGTAAAATATGGTATTTTGTCGTATTTTACCACGGTAATTTTACCGCTTTACATCCCTATGCACAGCACGACTTTACCATACGTTCTTGCTATTATGATTCCAAACTCGATGAGGGACAGGCGAACTAAAAAAATCCAAACTAACATCACCTCTGATCAACAGATACCTTGTTTTATAACCCAGGGGACGAAGTCTATATTCGCACTTAAATGGAGGACCAGTGGAAACCTGATACTGTGATTCGTCGTACGAGTTTATACTCACATACCGCGTAATTGGTTCTTAATTTTTGGGAACAGAAAAAAGTCACAAGATGCCAGGTCGGGATGTATGTAGGATGGCTCATAAGTTCTACATTTTTCACTTTCAAAAATTCCTTTTGTCTGTCTGGCCGTGTGGGAACTAGCATTGTCGTGGTGCAAGATGATACGGCGTTTACGGTTATTTTTACGGAGTTCGTTAATAATTTCCGCCAAACAAATGGTCGTGTACTAGTCACTATTCACGGTACGACGATTCTCTAAAGCAACAGTAGCCACATGTCGTGTGTTATTAGAAAAAGAAGCAATCATCCGCTTAGATGCACTTTTTATGCGCGCCGCTTTAGTTGGTTTCGGCTCATCTTGAAAGACCCATTCGCTTGATTGCTGCTTTGTTTTGGGATCGTAACGATCAATCCATGTTTCGTCACCTGTTACTATGTCCCACACCTAATTTGACGCACCTTCATTGAATCTGGTAAGCATGGCACTGCACCAAGTGACGCGGAACTGACAACGCTTGCATAACCGTATCACAATTATTCGGATCATTATGGGTGTTTATGCTCGGTTGCTTGTATTGAAAAATCTCTATCACTAATTTCTTTTTATGCGCAAAGGATGATTCTGCTTAAAAGGACGATAGTTTAGTTAAGCACTGATTTAATAAATAGTCTTGCAGTGAACAGTGATTGCCAAATAAAGCAAAGAAGGAAGAAGAATGATATGATTTGACATCCATGACACATGACATTTCATCGATTGCACTGTGCTGTTGCCGTTTGTTGTTTTTGTTTGGTGTTATTTATTGGGTATTTTTAATATAACAAATTATTTATATTGTACTAGCTACTGCGAAAATTTAGATTTTAATCGCTGCACGCTCAGTAATTAGTTGTTACAACAGGTTTGGTAGTATCGACAGAGATACACTGATAAAATACATATATATATACTACAGATTACCACGACAAAACATTGAATTCTGTAAAATGTAACCATACAGGTTAAACGTGCGTGTATTATATTCTATTGTTTTCAATGATTTGATATAGAGAAACGGAATTAAAATGGAAAGTTCTAATATAAATCCTATTCTGTCCTCGGACGATAGTTGCGACTCTGAAATCAGGACCATGAAAGCCCAACTTAGTGGTATGTACATTTATTTTTATTTTTCTTTGCAAAGTTTCCTTGAACGTATATATTTTATTACAATTATGAATATATTTGTTAAAGAATTTGGATTAGAAGAAGAGAATTTGAGCAAAGAGGAAATGAGTGATCTTTTGAAAGCATTACGAAATTCAAAAGAATCTGCTAAAGATGAAGATGTTATACAGAAGGTAATAATGGCTTGTTCCGAAGCATAGTGGGAACTTACATGGCATAATTTAATTATTTGTTTGAAATTTGTTTCATAATTATTTTACTTACTGTTTAATTGTTAATATTTATGTTTCAAGGTTGATAGTGATTCTAGTACATCATCACAGAAAGTAATGAAAAGGAGATATCAAAATGTGAAGGATAGAAGAATGCCTTGGAGCATCCTACCTAATAACATTACTCAGGCTGAAAAAGCTCGTGCACTGGCTGTTTACATTAAGTTGATGGCAATCAATAGCTATCGTCAAGCGAGGCAATCTGCAAAGTTTGCTAGTTGGCCCCAACCTATTCAAATAATGGAAGAAACCATAAGAATTCAGCCTCTGCGTTCGACAAGAAGCGGCCGATCTGTGCCTATTTACGCTGGCTTTGATGATGATTCTTCCGATTTAGATTTTGTGGTTAAATCAAAAAAGAGGAAAGTGTCTACAAGTGAGTCTACCACAAGCGATGCCAATTCCAATAAGATATTGAGTTTAAAGAGAAAATCTTCAAAGGATGAGAACACAAGGCCAGTTAAAGAAGCTAAAACGTATATAGGTGCAGATAAAATTGAAGAAATCATGCCAGAGACCAGTTTGAAAGTAAAAAAAGACATCTTCACGTTGATTGAAGACTGACTCATATATCATTTCATATGCTGAAATTTTCATTGAATTGAGATGTGGCATGGGATACAGTGCTTGTATGTAGTTGATTATTTATAATTAAAGGTATTGGTTTCTAATGCCAAACTTTTGTAATATTAGAAATTGTATTCATTTTGCTGTTACAAGCCCACTTCGTAAATATATAAGAGTTGTCATTATTCTGCAGCCCACAGACGACATTAGTCCATACAAAATGCCATATGGCCTGCAGGTGTGCGGCTAATAGAGCTCAAAACCATAGATGACCGTGATTGCAACTCAATCGGCCATTTACATTATGTAGAGAAAACATACGAGGAGGATACATATCTAGGTACCTAATCAAAAAACCGTTTTACACTTTTTTTTTACATCACTAAGGTGGATAGCAAGCATACAGCCCGGCCCGTCTGATGGAAAGCAGTGACTGTAGCCTATGCACGAGTGCAACACCAGGGGCATCACATGTGCATTGCTGACACTAAACACCTCATCATGCCCTTTTCGAGGAACCATACTGTAGTTTCCTGGGAAATCCTTGACAGGCATTTCATCCCACAGGTTCATAGTATATTATGGAAGTATAGTCTTTGATAATAGAACCTTAATAATGTTCAAACTTACAATTTAAATGAATTATGATCGGATTTCGACCACTGGGCGACCACTAGTATTAACTAATATTTAACAGATAATCATCCAAATTTACATAAATTAAAGAGTCCAGTGTGTATAAATCCGTAAAATGACAATACAATGTAGGATCCACAACTGGCCACTCCATAGAATTGTCATGTTATTTACTACTACTACATAAACAAAGACGTCTGTGCAGAGCGTGAATGATCGTGTGTGCGTACGGCGCCATACAAACTGTTCCAGATTTGTCTCGGAGGGGAGGTGAGATTGACACAAGAGAGTGGCAGGGAGTGGCCATACTGTACGTAGTACTTATTATTACTTATACCACAGCATAGTAATACAACACTGTGCTATAGGGCTTATTAAACAACTGTGCAAGATCGATAAGATTTCTAGTGTTACAGGTGGGAGGTCCTTAAACTAAAAATATACAATAAAACAATTTAATTTTCCATAATTTTTATTCGCAATGGTGATTAATTTTTTTGCTTCCGTCGCCTCTGTTTTTCGCTACTGTGTGTACGAGTGAGGGAGAGGCAACTTTCAGGTCATAAGCCCACCCAATACTGGCGAACATATCCAAAATGAGCGTAGTCAAATTAAGTGAATAAGCCAATTCAGCCGCTTTGTAGTCCCATGGAAACGTGTGGTGGTAGTTGTGCCAACCCTCGCCCATCGCTACTACCGAGACTCCCCAGTTTTCTGTCGGCATGATGTGTCTGGAAATATCAATGGGTTTGATTAAAATCGTTTCTAAGAAGAAAAAAAATACGCCGTTGCAGGACGCCTGTCCATTAGTGTATAAATATAAGGCGTTTTCTACCACGAACTGTGAAATTGTGGAATTAATTTCCCACAACAGTATTCTGAAATAAATACAACATGTGGTCCCCATGTCATATTTATTTTTTACTATAAGGACAGAGTAATTTTTTTCCTTAAAAGGCTGCCAATTGATCGGCGAACTCTTGGTGTTGCTAATTTGCATGGTCGGTGGATATTGTCAGGTGACCCACATGCTCGTTTGACCCCCCTCTCATATAAAAAAAGTGTCCATGGATGGGTTCAATCATCTCGAATTTCTCCGTGCTACTGGTGCTACGAAGGGCACGTTAAGCCGTCGGTCATGGCTATTGAAATTACTTAAGTGACAGTCGTCAATGTCGTCATGACAACTCGGTGACTTTTGCGCGGGTTGCAAACATTGGCCAATCCACAGTTGATCAGGTTTTGGTGGAGTATGTTCAATCGCTCGCTGCGCGACCTTTAGCATGTGTCCACAGCCACATGTCACAATGGTCAGTGTCCAAGTCTCTGCACCATATGTAATTCAGATTGCCTATTGATTCACCAGCAGACGAACTGGTGGGTCAGAAGCAGGTCGTCCCATTCGCAACTCGTCCATATTGCTACTTGTCCCATTCTCAATTAGTCCCGTTCGCGTGTCGTCCCATTCGCAGCTAGTCCCGTTCGCGTCTCGTCCCATTCGCAACTCGTCCTATCCTCTATTTTTTTTCCCAACTCGTCCCATTCGCTACTTGTACGTTCTTTGCTCGCATTGGGTATATAACTAACTAAATAATAAAAAATACTGCAAATCATTTATTTTCTTAAAAAATATAGTTGAGGTGAAAAGCAATGACTTTAATCAAAATTATCCTGAATTTTCTAAATTACCTATTTAAGTATGTATAATAAAAAGGCAAACAAAATTATTTTTAAATAACAACAAAAATCCCCATAGGTGCTCGTGCTTACAAAAGATTTTACAAAATAAGAATATTCAAATTCTTTAATTCATAAAAAAACCATAAGACGTTTACCCACAAAAAATCCCCATAGGCCAATCCCCGTGCTTACACAATTTACAAATAAAAATATTATTCAAATTCTTTAATTCATAAAAAAAAAAAACATTAAGCCGTTTGACAATCACTACCTGGGCTATGGCATACATTCAAATTAACATCCTGGTTATCTTTAACGAGACCACAAGTTGTAAAAAAATAAAAATGGGACGAGCTGCGAATTGGACGAGATGCGAACGGGACGAGCTACGAACGGGACGAGCTGCGAATGGGGCGAGACGCGAATGGGACGAATTGAGAATGGGACTAGTTCCGAATGCGTGACGAGTTGCGAATGGGACTACCTGCGTCTGACTCGAACTGGTGAAATATTATTTCGGATAAATAATAACCTTATATCCGAATCATTGCCATATTCCTGTAAGTAAGTCGGTGAGTAGCCTGTAGCTGTATTGACAGTGTATCTTACCGTTTGGCTGGCTGTATTTCAATTACAATTTTTCCTGTATAGGTACTATTTTCCCATATTGGTTCCCATTCCCATTTGGGGTGTAAGTGGTTCATCAAGATCTTTGAACCAAAGCCAACTTCACCTGCACGTGGTGCACCCTGCTAACTGACAAACGAAGCTCTGGCGAAAAGAGAGGTAGGGAGCGTAATTGTAAGCTACCCGACTGGAGAATGTACCTCCACCTCACAGAATACCGCAGCCAAATAACAATTCCCTTGAGGGTTGTTGTGTTCCTGCGAGTGAGTGAGGTCACCAGAAAGAAAGGAAGGAGATGCTGCGTTGGCAGCGGGGATGGCGGCGCGCGAGCAATATTTTATGTTGCGAGCGTTAATATGGCTACGGTAACCGCTTCACATCAGGCGGGCCGTATGCTTGTCTGTCACACTTCGTAGTATAAAAAAAAAAAAAAAAAAAATATACCTACTTGAGACTTATTCATACGAGAACCATTCCGTTCAATTGTAACGTATGTAATGATCCTCATGTGATTTATACGGGAGTTGAATATATGTGAAAAAATCCAACTAAGGGTCTATTTACACGCAGCGGAATGGAACGGAAGCGACTTTTTGTAACGAAATTGTACATTCCATAATGAACTTTATGTCAATTGTATAACATATAAACTTAAATACGAGCCAAAAAAGGTCGTGCATCTTTGTGCATTCTCGAGCCTCTATCTACTGTAGCTACTGTAGGCGCTGCCTGTGGAATCCGCGGGAAGTGGCGCGAACGTGGAGTCGGTCGGGTTGGTCACAGCAATGGAATACGCGAGAATATTCGAGCATACCAGTGAATTCGCGCACCATCTCGCGTCATGAGGCGACATTGGCGCTTCCATTCCATTCCGCGGCGGTATAAATTGAGCTTAACAGTCGTCATGTGAACGCAGCCAAATGGTTTCAACGACAGTCGCTAGGGTAACGTAATTAATGAACATTACGGACATCGTACCCCCGGTCATTTCAAAATTGTGGAAATAAAGGATTTCAAGAGATTATTTACCGATCATAAGGTTTGTTGCCCCATAGATGCGCGAAACTGTTGACTGACCAAGTGAAGTTGAGGCTGAACATGTACCGAATGAGAGGCTGTGATAGCACAGCCATACTCCAGGTTTCGCCCCAGGCTGCGACCGGCACCATAGTCGGCAACACGAAGCAAAACGCCATTTTAAATACGTTGAAGTATCTGCAACAAAAAAATATCACTTTGGTTATCATCATCTTTAGAATCAAAGACAACCTCATTTCTACGTGGTGCACCATATCATGTTCGGCGTTCTAGTACGTTTGTTTGACAGGTGGTTTCTTAAGTGAGTACATCCATAAAATTATGGATTTCTCTTAAATTTTGAATTAATATTTTCTTTACATGAGTGTATTAGAACTATCTTTATTCTTTGCCCCCTTCACTATCACTCACCTAGTATGAAATTGTACAAATGGGTCGTTAGTTATGTCGCTCATATCGATTTTTTGGCCTTCTTTTAGCACGTTAGGGTGCTTTTTCATCATAAGCCAGCCTACGTGTGAGAAGAAGAAGCCTCGCCGAGCGTCGTGAGGGTCTGCCGCTGTCTCTGAGAACTTATGGTGCACGCGGTGATCTCGAACCCAGTTGTATATCGTGTTCTGGAAGTAAATATTATTATCTATAATCTAATTATACTTCATCATCATCATTTCAGTCTAAGAACGATACTAAACAAATGCCTGCATGAAATGAGATGTTCTTTTGGCGATTATCGGGATTTTTAGTTTATAATTTTGTTTTTATTACTTTAACTTTATTTTAATTTGCTTAATACTAATTGAATAAGGGTGTAAGTACATTTATTTAACTCCATTCGCTTTTTGCAGTACGATTTACTTAGATAGAATAGTCGCTCAAAGCTAAATGAATACGTACGCTTTTAAATACA
The DNA here is from genome assembly GCA_937001555.2 of Hypsopygia costalis. Lineage (NCBI taxonomy): Eukaryota > Metazoa > Arthropoda > Insecta > Lepidoptera > Pyralidae > Hypsopygia > Hypsopygia costalis. The sequence continues at coordinate 18,519,396 of OW443338.2, read as the reverse complement.
AAATTGGTGGTTGGACAAAAGCTGAATTGAGCTGAATATTTGTAGTTAATCTCTTAATATATAATTACCTGACCGGCGACCGAATAGCAAAACAATAAAATGATTTGCAAGGGCCATTTAGCTTTGAAGGAGCGGTGGCACCAGTAGCGGTGAGCGCCTGCTGTTACACCGAACCCAGCGATCTGTCCCACTAACATTGCTGGAAACAAAATATATTACCTACAAATAATTAATCTGCATGATTTTAATTAATTTGAGGAGCTCAATGGCGTCAGTATAATTGAACACGCAAGTTAAGCAACGTCGGCGTTATCCTCTACATGTATGGATTTATTTACAAATCTCGTGGTTACAACTGAATTCGTGGTGCTAATTAGATCGACGTTTCTATTTTTTTTTAGAAATTGTATGAAATTTTCTAAAACAATGGCCGAGATGAGTGCCATGCTGTTATCCTGTAGATCAGTGTTTTTCAATCTTTTTGAATACGGGACCCCTTTACAAGTTAAAAAATTATGTCGTCCCCTCCCCTATCTCCCTACATAAAGAAACTTCTACGATTCAGCTGTGCCAACTAACGATTTTAAAGTTTTCATAGCCATGAAAGCTTTAAAATATTTAGTACTAACGATTTTAAAGCTTTCATGGCCATGAAAGCTGTAAAATTGTTTTTTTATATCACTAAGGTGAAAAAACAAGCATACGGTCCGCCTGATGGAAAGCAGTTACCGTACCCTATGGACGCATGTAACACCAGAGGCATAACATGCGCGTTGCCGACCCTGTAAAAACCTCTTTACGCCCTTTTTGAAGAACCTCATGCTGTAGTCTCCTGGGAATACCTTAACGGGCAGTTCATTCCACAGCTTGATAGTACGTGGAAGAAAACTTCTCTGTAACCGCACATTACGTGACCACTTCGGTTCTAATGTGTGTGGATGAATTCCCTATCGATGGCGAGCGGTGCGACTGTAGAAGGCGGCCGTAGGCATCATGTCAAACAACTCCTCTGAACACACCCACAGTTAGCATATTTTGCTGCCGATTTTGTTTTGAAAATAAAAATTGAATGTGCAAATAAAAATTAAGAAGAGAAATAGGCTTCAATTGGAAAAAGATTTGTTTGAAGATTTGACTTGATGAATTATTTAACAAAAATCAGGCCTGCTTACTTTGTTTTATTGTAGCGTATGACCTACAAACATTGCGTTTTCTCCTCACTACCCCCCGAAAAACATGGCCACAGTTCACACAAAAAATCACTTCTACACATATAAAAAATATAACAATAGTTATTTGTTATGCAAGGCTGCAAAGTTAATTTTTGGCGCGAGTACCTTGTATTGAAACCTGAGCAAGCGAAGGATCCTAGGATTGAGCCACGAGCGAAGCGAGTGGTTCAAATATAGAATCCTGAGCGTAGCGAGGGTTTCAAAGGTACGAGACGCTAAATAACTTTGCTGCCGAGCGCAACACACAACTTTTCACCTCACTAAAGCGAGGAAAATGTTAGGTGCAAGAAAAACAGTTTTAATAAATAATCATCAATGGACTGGCTGCAGAGAATATAAACTATTACGAAACCAATGAGGTTCTATATATATGTAATTTATTGTACGAAACCTTTATTGAATAAAAATATTCGAATTTTAAAAACACTTTCCACGCTAGCGGATAAAGTGCGATTTTCCACGCAGATTTCGAATGATAAACAGAGCTTTTACGAGCTAGTGAGGTGAAAAATAATTTATATATCTATGTTAAGAAAAAATGGTTACGACTAAACTCTTCACTTTGCCATTGACGTCTATCGTACCCCTTTATTTTAAAGTAGGTACCTATTCTAGAGGAACTCGATGGCGTTATTGCGCGGGTCAGTCTAATGGATCACGCAAGTTGAGCAACGTCGACCATTACCTTTTACGGATGGGTTTCTCTATCTTGAGCTCTTCCGTGCATCGGAGGGCACGTTAAGCAGTCGGGCAAGCCTTTGGGCGGCTTAATAACTGGCTCTCGCCCACCCGCAGTTAAGCAGCGTAGTGAAATACGTTCTAAGCCCCTTCTATTGAGGTAGATGGGTTAAGCCAAGTTAGTGGCTTAGTTAAAACACTTGCATCCGCCGACTCGCAGTTGAGCAATGTGGTGGAGTACGCTCTAAATTCGATTGAAGGGAGACCCGTACAGGCGCGGATCCAAAAATCGGCCAAAGACGAGTCTTGTACGAACTTGCTCATGAACAATCATGACTTATGAAGGACTGTTGATTTGATTAATTGCCAAGTTATTGCCTAAGGGTTGTGGGCATGCCCACCGTGCCCATAACGGTGGAACTGCCTATGGACTAGGGATGCAACATCGTTCATAAAATACATCGATACTGAAACATCGATATTTTTTAAAGTGCAACATCGATGTTGAAAACATCGATGTTTTAGGACGATACATCGATGTTTTTTCGATGTTTTCTTTAATTACTAGCAGGGTTAGCAAATACAGCCTTGAAATAAAGAGAAAAGGCTTTTTCTTATAAAGAAATATTGAAAACCTACTTAGATTCATTTTGGTAATCATGATTACTGACAATGTCAAACAATTTGTTACTTTAAACGATACATCCAATAACGTATGAGGATATAAAAAGTAGTAGAACGATAAATTAAACAAATATCAGAAAGACAAAGATAATCAAATTTATTATGAATTAAACAAAACTTATTTACTATTTTTTCTCATTATAGAATTCAAAAATAATAATTTCGACAATCTACTGCCGAGCAACCGGTTTCTTTCTTGGGTAATTATAGAATCAAAGATCGTTCATAAAACATCGATGTTAGTGAACGATGTATCGATGTTTTCTTGTATTTCAACATCGATGTTTTACATCGATGTTAACGATACCTCGATGTTTTAAAACATCGATGTATCGTTTGCATCCCTACTATGGACCCGTATCCCAACAGTGGAACGAATAAGGGTTGATGTATGTTGATTTTAATTAATTTATTTATTTCACCACAATAAGTTACATTTCGCCAAACTGCAAAACAGTTTATCGGCGAAGACGGCGAACTTTGACGCTCTATTTTATAATGAAGATTCTTCCCCTGACTTGAAATGCTCCCCTAATCATTGAACATGATTTTGCAGTAATAATTACTTACTGTAGGTATCTATGTGTTTGTCTAAGTAATATAAATGATACCGCGTAATTCGATTTCCTTTCGTATTTGATTAATGCGGAGCGGACATTGTTCGTAACAATTAATTGTTTTGTTTACAAAAGAAATGCAAGCGAAAGTGACTCGTACGTATACCTAATCCACAAGGCGTTGTAGTGCTGAAAGGGCGATGTCCTTACTCCACGGATTTATTTACTAGTATTCAGGGAGTAGTATTATAGTTATCTGTGCTAATATATATGTACTTAAATGTGAAAGTGTGTCTGTCTATCTGTCTGTTTGTGAACTTTTCATGACTAAACGGGTGAACTGATTTTTTTTAAGTCTTCGGCATCAACCCATAATGATCCCATTGTTGGGATACCAAGGGGGTTTCCAAAGCCAATCGTAATATGCGCACACTCAGCGGTGTAAAATGTCGCTGAGTGTGCGCAGAACGGCTTACTTCAGAAATGCGCACACACCTGTCGAGGACAAGGCACTTTTTGAAACTTTTTTATTCATATTCATTTATGCACAATGATTTATAACATAGGGTACATGTACATAGTGGTAAATAAGATGGTCAATTTATACTGTTACAAATCACCTTACTGGTGTATTTTTATCATATCTGACTGTCGTTTAAAGACATCAACCGAGACCAATGGCTTAACGTGCCCTCGGAAGCATGGAAGAGCTCGAGATAAATAAACCCATCCATCTACAGGCTGTGGTCGACGGTGCTTAAGCACCGTCGACCACAGCCTGTAGATGCGTCCAATGGCTTAACGTGCCCTCGGAAGCATGGAAGAGCTCGAGATAAATAAACCCATCCATCTACAGGCTGTGGCGACGGTGCTTAAGCACCGTCGACCACAGCGTCGTGATCGATAAGACTGACACGAGCAACAACGTCATCGAGCTCCACTTTTTTATGTTATTGTTGTTAACTTTCATATTTTATTTTTCATCATATATACTTTAATAAAATATATGCAATTCAAACTCTATTAGTTTGCATTGTATATTTTTGGAAAAATTACACAGGCAGGAGTAAAAAATTTGAATGCAATTTGGTATGGTCATTATTATATCCCGAGGAAGAACATAGGCTACCTTTTGGCGGGATAAATCCGAGGAAGAACATAGGCTACCTTTTGGCGGGATAATGCGGGCAGGCGAAGACGAAGCAGCCTGCATTGCAAATTGTACATTAAAACAAATGTTTGAATACAAAACTGCTAAGCAGAAATCCATTTGTTGAATGACAACCATTGTCAGTTTTAAAAACCTTGTGTTGTCAAAGAAACAGATTCATTTTGTTGTTTTTTTATACCGCTAAAGTAACAAACAAGCATACGGCCGGCCTGAGGGAATCTATCTATCGCAGCCTATGGATGTTAGTAACCTCAGCTCACAGCAAACAAGGTCTGTGTTAGTAACACTGTTATAGGTGGCATATCTAAATTATCTTCAGTTTCATTCCGAATTCACTTTGTAAGTATATGATCGAATCTTTAACTTAAGATATCGCTACCACAGTGATATTATATAAAAAAAAACCGGACAAGTGTGAGTCGGACTCGCCCACCGAGGGTTCCGTACGTAGGATCATTATAAATTTAATATTTTTCATTATAAATAAGAAATAATCCGTCGGAAAAAAATAAATAAAATATATTTTGCAATGTGCACATCAAGCCCTTTCATATGATACCTCATTTATTTATTTAATATAGCTTGAATTTGAAATTTCGACCCCCTATAAAAATATACACTCCCTATTTTTTAAGATTTAATTACAAATGTATAGTTTTGAGATTTATTCTTGTATTTGTCTATAACGATGTTACTTGCCAAATTTCATAGTTCTAGGTCAACGGGAAATACCCTATGGGTTTTGATTCCCTTGAGAATGTGTCGAAATATGCGTTTTTTGCTGAATCAACGGCCGTATCTTTTTTTTTACGGTGCTTAAGCACCGTCGACCACAGCCTGTAGATGCGTCCAATGGCTTAACGTGCCCTCGGAAGCATGGAAGAGCTCGAGATAAATAAACCCATCCATCTACAGGCTGTGGCGACGGTGCTTAAGCACCGTCGACCACAGCGTCGTGATCGATAAGACTGACACGAGCAACAACGTCATCGAGCTCCACTTTTTTATGTTATTGTTGTTAACTTTCATATTTTATTTTTCATCATATATACTTTAATAAAATATATGCAATTCAAACTCTATTAGTTTGCATTGTATATTTTTGGAAAAATTACACAGGCAGGAGTAAAAAATTTGAATGCAATTTGGTATGGTCATTATTATATCCCGAGGAAGAACATAGGCTACCTTTTGGCGGGATAAATCCGAGGAAGAACATAGGCTACCTTTTGGCGGGATAATGCGGGCAGGCGAAGACGAAGCAGCCTGCATTGCAAATTGTACATTAAAACAAATGTTTGAATACAAAACTGCTAAGCAGAAATCCATTTGTTGAATGACAACCATTGTCAGTTTTAAAAACCTTGTGTTGTCAAAGAAACAGATTCATTTTGTTGTTTTTTTATACCGCTAAAGTAACAAACAAGCATACGGCCGGCCTGAGGGAATCTATCTATCGCAGCCTATGGATGTTAGTAACCTCAGCTCACAGCAAACAAGGTCTGTGTTAGTAACACTGTTATAGGTGGCATATCTAAATTATCTTCAGTTTCATTCCGAATTCACTTTGTAAGTATATGATCGAATCTTTAACTTAAGATATCGCTACCACAGTGATATTATATAAAAAAAAACCGGACAAGTGTGAGTCGGACTCGCCCACCGAGGGTTCCGTACGTAGGATCATTATAAATTTAATATTTTTCATTATAAATAAGAAATAATCCGTCGGAAAAAAATAAATAAAATATATTTTGCAATGTGCACATCAAGCCCTTTCATATGATACCTCATTTATTTATTTAATATAGCTTGAATTTGAAATTTCGACCCCCTATAAAAATATACACTCCCTATTTTTTAAGATTTAATTACAAATGTATAGTTTTGAGATTTATTCTTGTATTTGTCTATAACGATGTTACTTGCCAAATTTCATAGTTCTAGGTCAACGGGAAATACCCTATGGGTTTTGATTCCCTTGAGAATGTGTCGAAATATGCGTTTTTTGCTGAATCAACGGCCGTATCTTTTTTTTTACGTAAACTTAGTTTATTTTTGTAACAATCTCATGGAACCGTAGACCTGAGTATACAGCTCAAACAGCTTGATACCTCAGTTTTTCAGCTTGATACCTCCACACATTCTCGACTGAGAGGGTCTTGACAGACAGACAGACAGACGGACAACAAAGTGATCTTATAAGGGTACCGTTTTTCCTTTTGAGGTACGGAACCCTAAAAATAATCCATAATAGATACTTACAAAACAATATGGTCTGCCATTTTGGACTATATAAAAAGCAGACGGTGTAAACAAACCACACTGTAGAGACAATATGAAACAGTATGATGTTCACGGCGGCTCTCCACCGTATCGGAGTAACAAATCCCATCTCTTTTTCCCACTGCCTCACACGAGAAAATAATTTGGATTCAGTTTTTGAAAGCATCATATCGTATGGACTGATTTTATAAGCATCTTCCTTGGTGGTTTGTTGGCACGTTCCTTCTGTTTTGTGGGGTAATTGACATTGTATGCAGAATGTATGAATTGTCTTCTCTATCACTGATGTTATAGTTGATGCTGGAGCCATCTTCCTGAAAACAAGAATAGTTGCAATACAATACAATATTCCCTTAGGATCAGTAGTACCATTGACTAGTACCATTGATGTTCTTCATTGCAACAAGAATATAAACATTATATTGGACAGAGTAGCATGTTAAAAAGTACACAAATGAGTGTTTGATTTGATACCTGCCGCTGAGTTCCACTATCGTACAACTCGCCATACGTTAAAAGTCTTCAAGAATAGAGTCTGTATTTCTCTTAATAGGCGGGCAACGAATTAGCGATGCCTTGGTGTTGCTGATATCAATGGGCGGTGGTCATTGCTTTCCATTAGGTGAGTAGTGGTGTAGCTACCGTATGGCAAGCTGGGGCAGTGCCCCGTGGCCCCTCAAGCTCAGGGGGCCCCTCGGACTCTGACTTACATACTATAAACGCAGGCCTATGAGTCGAAAGGTGTTTTTGAATTGGTTATTTACTGACTGTTATTATTTGTTTGTTTGGGTTTATTAGTGATTTTAAATAGTACATATGTAATATGCTTAGAAGAAATACTGTTTTGAGAAGACTGGCACGGAAAATGATATATGACGTGCATTCTTTTTAAAAAAGTGAAACTAATGGATTCATTGACTCTTTGAAACAAATTAAAAGTCAGACGAAACTGCAAATATGTTACTCAGACACACGGACAGCACCACTGTGGATTTAAACCAAATTAAACAATCTGCCCAAGTTATTAAAACAGAAAATATGAAATTAAATGGTGTAATCGGTGATTTAGAGAAAATCCAGAAAAGAACAGCACAGTAAGGAACATCTCCACTCAAGCTAATAGTATAAGTATTTATTTACAAAAAAAATGTTTTTAAGTACATTTATCAGTTGTCTAGTACCCATAACACAAGTTTTGCACTTAATTTGGGACTAGATGACGCTGTGTAAATTGTCCAATAAAAAAAAATAAGGACAATGTTGATTATTGCTTGGACAAATTCTCAAATATATAAGCTTGAACATTCTTTTTGAAAATGAACTTACTGGACTGTTCTCTGATGGCCTCGGGTAACGTGTTCAGATGCTTGCAAGGAGTCTGACATGATGCCAGCTAGTGGAGTATAGAGTACAAGCTCGTTACTTCGAGCTCCTTTTATTAAGTAGCTCACACACACCATAATTTTATGTTAAATTATTCAGCAGTTCAGCACGCGTAAATAGTGTGTTTAAACAATTTGCAAAATATCAAAGTAAACACGCAAATGAATTTTGTTACGTAAAAGTCGCAAAATAGTATGTTCTATAATGTACTCGTATAGGTTCAGTTGGTTGACTACTTACTTTATTTAACATCGAAATAAATATAATAAATTTTATGGGGATGGTAACACTTCAGGCAAGACAAAATATTTACTTTTATTATCTACTACCTGATACCCCGACTTCGTCCATGTGTACTTCCAACAAATTTTTTAATCATAATGTTATAATAAAGCACTTGACTGTTCCACGTTATTATATTTAATATTACCGACCGGTTTCGCCGCTAAGGCATTATCAAGGTAAACAGATGGTATTTGTGTTTCTACAAAACATTCAAATGTAATATTACCTAAATATAATAACGTGGAATAGTACAAGTGTTTTATTATAACATTATGATAATAATGTTCCAACAAGTGCCAACAATCAACAGTATCAAGTTAAAATTTTTAACTTTTTTTGACTTTTACTACGCATTTTTAACAGGCAAATTTTAACTACTTTGTCAGTAATTTTTTTCACTGAGGTCACATTTGAATATAATAAAACCTATATGTTAGTCTTAGGTAAGTATAACCAATTTGTGTAAACTGAAAAAAAATATGTTTTGTTGTTTTGGAGATAAGCGTATATATACAGAAATAAAAACATCGGACGCGCAGCATACTACCATAGCGAATTTTTTTTTTTTCGAAATTCCGAATTGATATCGGAAAACCAAGGTCACTTTACATTACTACTTTTTGATGCTTTACACGAATCCGAAGTTAGAATTTCGAAATTTCGAGTTTCATGGCAACGGACGGACAGAAAGAACGACTTTTTTCGGAAAACCAAGGTCACTTTACAGTACTACTTTTTGATGCTCTAAACGAATCCGAAGGCAGAATTTCTAAATTTTGAGTTTCATGGCAACGGACAGAAAGAACGACCGGACGAAATCATAAAAGATTTCAATGAATTTCGCTGAAAATACTCACGCAATTTTTTTGACAAATTTATTAATTGTGACATACACACGGTATTTACAGTTTTATTATGTGAATAGTGATCATCATCTGCGTCATTCATATATCATTCATACGTCATTTATATATATGACGTTTGATAATAAATAAATGTATTTATGTTACAAGAGTTTGTAAGTGGTATGCAAAGGCGAGCTTATCTCAAATAGAGATCTCTTGCAGCCAACCTTCAGCAGTGGGACTTATAGTATGTTAAATAGCGGTTAGAAGTAGCTATTTGCCTGAAATTATTAATTATGTAAGTTTACCTTTGTACATGACATCGCTAAATAAATTGTTTTTGATGATTTATGTACAATAAAGCAAAATATATACTTTTTAATTAAGGGACTTAGTTTTATTCCTTAATACCAATACCTATATTAATTAATTTATCCAGTTCCTAAACTTTGTGTGTAGAGCCAGGACGTTCCTATGCACAATAACGAACTGTTGATAAAGTAGCTTTGCAATTTTAAAGTATTTAAATGTTACTACTTATTTATGTTTTGACTTGTATTACAACTTACGACTATGTCGTGTTCCGAACTCGACGTACTCCAGCCCCAATAGCCAAGTGTAATTCGTAGCGTAATGAACGTTAGATAGATCATGACATTTGTCATTTCGAACATTTTAATTTGAGCTCCACAGTTCAAATTAGCGATCGCTAATTTCTACTTCGCAAACTGCCATTTGGCTAGCCCCCAGATTTGTCGTAATCCAGATTCGTCGTACTCCAGATACGTCGTAAAACGTATACTTAGTTTGTCAAGACAGTGGTGTTATTGGTTTAAAAATCTCTACTTAATTAGGATTTCGTACTCAAAGGGTGCTCAACGGGACCCTAATAACGTGCCTCCGCTGTCTGTATGTCTGTCACAGGACTGTATTTTTTTAACCTTAATAGATAGATATATTTCTTATTTTCATATAATAGTTTTAATTTGTTCGTTAAAATAAGTTACAAAACACAGTCAGGCTTAAACCTGCTTACACAGTTAGAGTGACATCGTGCGAGTATATTGATGAGCTACCAGCACGTTATGAATAATATAACAATGAATACAGTAGTCAATGTATCGTTCTTTTACCGATTTTATCTACCCGTCTCCAAGAGGCTTTATCGCTACATAATCTCTTCCAGGCAACCTTTGGGTAGAATGTAATGTATTTGTGTACTTTTTTTTCTTCGTCTTTCCGTACGTGCATAACAAAAGTACTCGCAGGAACACAACAACCCTCTAATGCCGATAAGTTATTCTTATTTGATTTCGGTCTTGTGTGAGAGGTTAAAGAAATACTAAATCGCTATTTTTTGACGGCCGCCATATTAAATTAAAAAAAAAAACGAGTGTGCTTTAGACCACACGAATGAAGTAAAACTTCTTTAACTCTACTAACTTATATTTCCATATCAATATACGTTCGCCGTTTCCGTGACGCTCTCGTCACGCATTCACTAGGTATCTTTCTTCCCAAGTGAAGCGTACATAAAGAAGTTTTACTTCAATAATGGCGGCCTTTAGGTAATTGACAAGGAAGTTATCGATGGTACTTCCATGGTAATAGGTAATCGCACATTGTTACGAAAACTGTACGAGTGTGTCAAATTTCAGCTCAATCGGACGCTGGGCCGTGGGTCAAATGTAACCTGCAAGATTTGATTACAGACGCCTCTGCGAAACTAAATATTGTAAAATATCAAATTGTACTGATTCAGGAATATCAAATATGTTTTTATTTTTCATCATTAGCAATATCCGGCTCACTGCATATTCAACAGAATACAGTTCCTTGATGCCAAAAATTTTCGGTTCATATTTTATGTATAATGTAATATACAAATAAATGTATAAAATAATGCTCTAATCTCCCTGTTTTAAATACTACCGGTGCTAACCTCCACTTTAAAAACCACGCCGGGGTACATGAAACTGGAACACATATGATTTAAAATTGTTCCCCTCGAAGATTTGGGGTGTAAGTTGTTCATCAATATCTATGAACCAAAGTCAACCTCACCTGCACGTGGTGCATTCTGCTGACTGACAAACGAGCTTCACGTCAGGCGGGTCGAATGCTTGTTTGCCACCCGGCATAGTATAAAAAAAAAGCCGGACAAGTGCGAGTCGGACTCCGGGTTGAGTCCGGACTGAGGGTTCCGTACGTAGGATCATTATAAATAGTTCAGAAATCTAATCGCGCAGTTTTTTTCCGAGTTTTTCCTGAAATTCTTGAATAGATTTAATTGCAAATCTATAATTTTGAGATTTATTCTTGTACTTGTAGTCAATAACGATGTTACTTGCCAAATTTCATAGTGCTAGGTAAACGGGAAGTACCCTATAGTTTTTGATTCCCTTGAGAATGTGTCAGAATGTGTCGAAATATGAGTTTTTTGCTGAATAAACGACCGTAACTTTTTTAGGGTTCCGTACCTCAAAAGGAAAAACGGACCCCTTATAAGATCACTTTGTTGTCCGTCTGTCTGTCTGTCAAGAATTTCTATGTCGAGAATGCGTGGAGGTATCAAGCTGAAATTTGAACTGTATACTCAGGTCTACGGTCCCATGAAGTTGTAAAAAAATGAAACTGCTAAGTTTACGTAAAAAAAAGTTTAATCAAAAAACGCATATTTCGACACATTCTCAAGGGAATCAAAACCTATAGGGTACGTTGACCTAGAACTATGAAATTTGGCAAGTAACATCGTTATAGACTACAAGTACAGGAATAAATCTCAAAACTATACATTTGTAAATAGATCTTAAAAAATAGGGGGTCTATATTTTTTATAGGGTGTCGAAATTTCAAATTGAAATTGAAACTACTAGTTCAAATGGGGTATCATATGAAAGGGCTTGATGTACACATTGCAAAATATATTTTATTTATTTTTTTCGACGCATTATTTCTTATTTATAATGAAAAATATCAAATTTAATAATGATACTATGTACGGAACCCTCGGTGGGCGAGTCCGACTCGCACTTGTCCGGTTTTTGTTTATTTTACGTAAACTTAGCAGTTTGATTTTTTTACACTTCATGGGACCGTAGACCTGAGTATACAGTTCAAATTTCAGCTTGATACCTCCATACCTCCATGTATTTGCGACATAGAGGGTCTTGACAGACAGACAGATAGACGGTCAACAAAGCGATCTTATAAGGGTTCAGTTTTTCCTTTTGTGGTACGGAACACTAAAATGGACAAACAAACACCGTAGCCGAAGTCGTCACGCCTTACATTTCTTTGTTTATTAAACCTCTTTTGTTTATTAACAGGGTGAATCACTTGCAGCCGAAGTTGGCTTTGACCCTAATGATGATGATGAACCACTTACACTCCAAATCTCTCATCATCTGTTTATAATAGCTATAAAATATATAAAATCAACTATATATCCTGAGAGGGGTACTTTACAAAATTTAGATAGATTAAATAAAAAGTTCAAAATACATATTTAATTTTAAAAAAAAGGTGATAAACAAGCATACGGTCAGCCTAATGGAAAGCAGTTACGGTAACCTATGGACGCCTGTAACGTCAGAGACATCACTTTCGCGTTGCCGACCCTAAAATTATTTATTATTAACATAATAACTTTTGGCCTTAAGCTTTAATAATAACAGAATGTTAATAAAGTTCCAATAATCAACACTATCAACAATAATACTATTTAGAAAGTTTTCATATCGACCAACAGTTTTCCTTCTTTATTTTCCTTAACCGTACTTAATTATGTAACCACGACATCGTAAATTGAACAACAAATGCATAAAATGAGCTATTATGTAAACCGTTTACTGATACGACGGCATTTAAGTCCAAGATAAATCTGTTTTATGACCGAGTTATACACACTGCTTTACTTCTATTGTAGGAATGAAATATTCAATTTCTCTTTCATTACACAAAATAATAAAGTAAAATTAAAAATAAACGAATAAATTATTTTTATTTATTTATACTATATTGCACATAATCTTACGATAAAATTGCTACAAAAAGTGAATTTAATGCAGAAACGAAATATATATTAACAAAGAAGCATTACTTTTCAGTTCAACTTCAGGACAATTTTTACAAGATAAACATTTGTGTGCATGAACATGTCTGTTTGTCTTGGTCTGGATGTTTTCTATGTATTATAAGTATGATAAATGTTCTTAAATACATTTTTTTTGTAAATAACAAAAAAAAATGTATTTAAGAATATTTATCAGTTGTCTAGTACCCATAGAAACAAGCTTTGCGCTTAATTTGGGACTAGATGTCGCTGCGTGACTTCAAGCTTTTATGTAGTTAATGCCGTAACAAAAGTTATATTACATTTTAGTGTTTCTAAAATATTTATTTTTTAATAATTTTATCTTTTTAAAATGGACTTTCACATTCTTTCATTGACCAACGAGTCGGACATGAGTCATTAAAATAAAAGATTGCAGATCGTTCAAGTATTATGTATTAACGTAGTACTATTACTTATACTGTGGTATTATACGATATGAATAATATACATCTATTTGTTTATTATTATTCACTTGAAATAGTGGCACAAATAAAAAATCCGAGTATAGCTCAATCGTCCATGTAGGTACAGTCGATTCCCTAATATAACTGACCACCTTGTCATACAGTTCAGTATGGCACAGTGGTTAGTGATAGGGAATTGTCTGTACTCTTAACTAATAATTAAACGAGCTTGGTGGGGTGACTGGTAAGGTTTCTTGTGAAACATATATCAGGCACCAGACTCTACAATACCACAGTAAATGAACGTTGCACTAAAATGTAAGTGACTGCTTTGTGTAGACAAAAATAAATGTATATTATACTAACTGTCAGCCATTAAGCCCGCAACATTATTTAAGTAATATTTTTTTTTCGGTATAAGTTGTATTTCCGAGATAAAGTTAGTTGTTAATGTCACACTCCAGACTCTAAACTGTCATGTAAAAAAATGTAGTATGGACTCTGTAAACATATTAAGACACGTAGGGCGAGCGTAATTGTAAGGTGACCGACTGGGGAAGTACCTCATACTTCACAGAACCCCGCAGCCAAATGACACTCCCCTTGAGGGTTGTTGTGTTCCTGCTGGTTATTGAGATCAACAGGAAGGAAGGAGTTGACGTAGGTGACGCGCGAGCGATATTTCATATTGTGAGTGTTTACATGGTTATGGTAATCTCTTCCCATCAGGCGAGCCGTATGCTTGTCTGCTATTCGAAGACCCAGCGTAATATGAAAAGAAAGAAGAACAAACACACTTTCACATTTAGAATATTAGTACGGATTATTAATAATTTTTTATGCTTGCGCTGGAAATACAAATAAATGTCTTATCTATCTATCAAGAAGGGTACATTTACGAGTAAGAATGTTGTATGGCTAGAGTGATAAAATGGCGTCTATTTCATACTGTGACAGCGTCGTCAATGTCAGGGATGTTTGCTGAGTAATGGGAGCTTTGATGGAGTGGATTATATTTTATTCCCTGCCTCTAATATGTTCAGCACATCGATTTGAGCAAAAGACAGATTGCCTGGGGGCTACTCTGAAGTGAACGCCCGAAGATTCGTGCGAAAGTTCGGAATTCTTCATTTCATATACTACTCGCAATTTCGTTCCGTTGCGCCAGTGATATGGAATTTTGGACTTCATCCAGGAGGGCATATTTTATTTTATTAACTGCATTTAGTGGTAGATAAGCATATGGCCCAATTGATTTGAAGCGGTTTCCGTAGCCATATTAACGCTCCCAAGATGAAAACTCATTCGCGCGCCATCAACCCTGCTGCCAACGCAGCAACTCCTTCCTTTCTGTTTACCTTACACACTCGCAGGAACACAGCAACTGTCAAGGGAGTTGTTATTTGGCTGTGGTATTCTGTGAGGTGGAGGTAGGTACTTCCCCTGTCTAGAGAATTACTTTCAATAATACAATAAATATGAAACACTGACGTTTGTTTTCTCAAAAACACTACAACAATATGTATTTAAAAATATGTCTTTCGGCCGAAAGTCGAAATGTACCATATTCCGAAAATAAAATCCATCTTTTCAGAGTATGCCCACTGGTTTTGTCAAACTGAGGCTTGAAACTGGAGAGTAAAATTATGTGTGACTGCTTGAACTTTAGGCTTAGGGATTGTCTTATATTTTTATTAATTTAAACCTTTGCATACGTCCGCGCAGAGTACAATTTGCCCTTCCGCATGTCTTTTATGGATTACGAAAAAGCCTTCGACTCCATCGAAACTGGCTCTTTTCTGAAAACCTTCAATCAGTGCGTCCTCCTTCCAATAATCTATGGAGCAGGACTTGGACATTGATCATCGGGTTGGTCCATAGGCTAAAGATCGCTTAGCGAGCGATGGAGAGGGCTATTCTCTGAGCGTTCGATTCGAAACGAATTAAAGAAGCCTTCAGAGGTTGCAAGCTGAAGTGGCAATGGTTTGGGCACATGCGGAGGATCTTTTTTGCCGGAAAGCATTGGGGAAGGCCTATATCCCGCTGTTGTTGGATCGATACAGTTTGAAGATGATGATGATACGTTCGTACGAAGCTGGGGCAGGCAATAGCCTGCCTGTAAATAGAAGACTAATAAGTCTTCTTCTGTATCTATAAAAGGTACAGAAATACGACATACAAGTAGATATTATGACGTAGGTTACCGGTAAGAAAAGATTTTTGAAAATTACGAGGTCGCTGGCGCAAGCTAGTCTATTATAAAATCGATTAAAACCCTACCTGACATTGTCGTGGTTTTATGGCATTTTAATGAACGTGTTGAATAGAGTTTCGTATTTATTGCCTTTGAATAGCAAAGATGTATACAATAAGGGTTGACTTTAATAAATGACACGTCATCATTATCAATAGGTAAGGGCTATTGATGCTTGTAATAAATGACAAAATTGTTTACAAGTCGGTGACACAATTTGACAAGGTTATTAATCAAGGGACGGAAATTTTCATTGTGTGAGGGATACATTGTAACTGCTTTCAAAACAGATAGGTGACTGGTTACTCATCAGGCAGGTTGTGATTGTCATATTAGTGGCACAGATATAGCTTAAAGGCTGACAACGGTTCGGCGACCTTTTAGTGTTGAATTGCTGATCTCCATGGGCGGTGATGATTGCCTTCCACCAGGTGATCCACATGCTCGTTTGCCCCCCTATCATATAAAAAAAAAATAGTACTTACTATTAAGTGGCATAAAAAAGATCTTAAAATCGTTTGTACAGATTTCCAAAAGTCCATATATAGCTCGAAAACTAAAATACGAAGTAAAATACGAAACTAAAATACGAGTATATAATAATATATCTAAATATATATATAAAATCTAATGCAACATTGTAAGCAAGTGCACTGGTAAAGTTATAATTAATATTTTTTTGATGAATTTATTTTTAATTAAATTAAATACTTTTAACTTAAATTAATTACTTGATTAGTTTTTTGTAACTTTTATATGCAATATTGCAAATGACTGTATATGCATGCACATTTCAATGGTAAACTTTATTTTTCAATAGTTTTTTTAGGAGTCTTAAATTTAAGTATTCCGTCTGATCTGATTCGTGATTCAGATTATATGTATTAATAAGTTATTAGATTACAAATGAATATTAAAAAATCTGAAAATGTAATACATTTGGTGTTATTTTAGATTATGCGACCAACGTGCGGAATTTTCTTCTTTTTATTAACATGCGAAGGGATAAATGGTCGATGTCCGTCCGATACTCTAACTTCTTTGCCGTATGTATTGGAGCACGCTGTATGGCGGGGATGGCAGCAGGCGCTCATCTACACACCCCATAATGAACAAGGTATGATGACCATAGTCGAGAAAGGGTATGCTTTTGGGTCGACGACTTATTGGGACGACTGAACGCATTTGAGAAAGGGCGAACATCGACATTCGCTAAATGGCGAAGGTCGTTTACGAAACTTCAATGTGACGGTTTAAGTCAAGATTTTCCTAGAATTCAATTCATTTAATTCAATTCAATTATTCCATTATGCCCGATGACCTCTAAATCTATAGATACGGTATAGATGTCTGCCTCCCTCTTTACCATATTGCTATGTCTGAAAAGGTTATGTAGTTCAGTAACACATGTAATGCAATTATTAAATTATTAAAAAAAAGCGCCTGGAAGCGGCTCCGTCCTAATGCGATCCTCAATTTTCGTCATCCAGTCGAATGTGGAGGAGGGCATTATGGTAGAAACCATTGGGGAAGGTATATCCTACAGTGTATACTATGGTATTGGTTTCTAGTTTAAACAGAAATGAGACTGAGGAGATTGTCCCATCGGATAGCGGTATTGGTCGCAACCAGGAAGCGTTTTTTTATTTGAGAGGGGGCAAACGAGCATGTGGGTCAACTGGTGGAAAGCAATCACCACTGCCCATGGAGATCAGCAACACCAAGGGATCGCCGATCCGTTGGCAGCCTTAAAGTTGACAGTCTTTCGAACTTTGTAGCAACAGATACCGGATTTTGTTGCAATGAAAAAAATCGATATTGAGATTGAAGTTCAAACCGATACTGATTCAAATCTGACACATTATTTTAAAATATTTCAATGTTTGTTATAGTAAAAATATTTCAATATTTTTTTTATAAGTAGGTACAATTATATTGTGATTTTTGTATGTATGTATAAGGGAGTTTTGTATGGGTTGAATTGTCCATTTTCTAATAATAAAGGCAGATGACTATGATGGTAAATCCATTTCTACCCAGATCTCTCCAAAGTACATAATATAACACATCTTTTTCCTTCCTATAAATGGCTCATTAATTAATTAGTAGGTCCCAGGAGGATTGAGTTTTGCTTGGCTATTATTTTTAGAGTTTCGTACGTTGGAAAGATTAAACGAAACCCTTGAAAACCCATCTTTTGTTCTTGCCGTTTGTCCCAGCCTCAGAGTGATTGCTTTGAGATCACAGCTACAGATTAAAATATATGTCATAGGGAATTTTGTCCATATAAATTTAGTACACATATAAATTTCTGTGACAACTGTATTTGGTATTCTAATCCCGTTGGGGAAGATAAAATTGAGAAGCAAAATGCTATAATAAGAATTCTGTACAAATAAATCAAAATGAAGTGTCTGTTTGTAATGTCAAAATAACAGTAGGTACATATTTTACTAAATGCTTAGGAAAGTATATAAAAAAAAAAATCCGTCTCTGTTTGTTCTGGCGAAGTACGAAATCGGCTGATTCGATTTTGACGGGACTTTCATTGGTAGATAGCTGATATTTTAAGAAGTAATTTAAATGTATTTACAAAATAAACAATTCAATTACAATAATAATTTACAATAGTAATAAATATTTTTCATAAGTTTAGAACATTGTCAAGTAGCCTATTGTTTACTATTCGCTTACAAATTAATATACAGAGCTACTGATAAAATATTTTATTTATTCATTTCATCAATTACATACTTTGATGAAATAATTTTCCATGCAAGGCCTAATTATTTTTATATGTGAGGTGGCAAGCGGGCATGTGGGTCACCTGTTGGAAAACCCATAGAAATCAGCAACACCATAGGGTCGCCGATATATTGATAATGATGCGACATGAATGATGATGATGATGCGAGAGTATAGCATGCATTCTTATTATTTATAATAAATAATAAATAAATATTTCTGGACAATTTACACAGCGCCATCTAGTCCCAAATTAAGCGCAAAGCTTGTGTTATGGGTACTAGACAACTGATAAATGTACTTAAATACATTTTTTTTCGTAAATACATACTTATAATACATAGAAAACACCCAGACCAATACAAACAGTTCACGCACACAAATATTTGCCTTGTGCGGGGATCGAACCCGCGAACTCAGAGTCAAAGTGGCCATTGCTAACCATTCGACCACCGAGCTCGTCATTATTTTTCTCGTTATATTTATGAACTTTATCTAAACTGATATACATACGCTTCTACACTAATACAGGGAGAGAAGATTTCTGTATGTTTGTAATTGATAATCTCAAAAAGTACTGAACCAATTAAGCATGGTTTATCAAATTCTTCTTCACTTCTTTGACTATCTCAACAATTTAAACTTGGATTTGAGATCAAGCAAGAGCAGTAAGTACCGATTAGGTAGGTAACAGATATTATACTTATTTTTTTTTGTAAATATATACATGTAATACATAGAAAACAGCCAGACGAAGACAAACAGAGAGGAATCGAACCCGCGACCTCGGAGCCAAAGTGGCGACTGCTAAGCATTCGACCACCGAGCTCGTCAAACCGATGTAATTGAACTTGCGGATTTCTATACTATTGTGCTGTATTAATAAGTTTCATTGATTTATTATCTGTGTAAATCCGATAAGAATGATATATATATATATATATATAAGTATTTAATACATATATGCTTATACTGATTTTATACATTATGTTTTGCTTAAAAAACATAATTTTTGTTGTTAAGATTTTTCATACCCCTTCACCAAACCACAATCGCCAATCACAGTTTAATAATAAATTAATCACTTTCCATGAAAGAGAACCTCGAGAGAGTGGAGACTTCTAACACAAGCAATTGTTAGCTTAAAAGGAGTCTCCGGCCATTTGTAATATAGTGATTAAGTGATGTAATAAATTTTCATTTTCAAAAGTTTCATTTCATTCAGTGACTCAAAGGTTGTCTGGAAGAGATCCCTTACAGGGTTCAGCCAACCCTTGTACATAATTTTTATTATAAAGTACATTAACATTTCGTAAAATACTTACCTGAAATCCCTGACATGTAATGAAACTATGTATTTACACTTAAATTACACAAACGGGGGAAAACATCACAAAAACAATAACGTTATGATTAGCAGTGTGTCCAGTAATTGAATGTGAGAAATTATGCATCGCTCTATGCATAATTGTATATCGACTTGCGGCACGTTCTTTGTAGCTACGTGTCGTATCATATATCAGATATTATATTCGTATTAGCAAGGAAGCCAAGAATATGAAGAAGTCGTATCAGCACGTACTTTCGTTCATGTAGTAAGATATAGCCATTCCATAACGGTGATTCATCTGATCGTCTTGATAAATTAAGTCACCCATCGTGTATCTATTGTATAATCGTCTGATCAACTGCTGATCTACTAGGGGCCTTACCGCCGAAGCTGAAGCCGATGACCATCGGATTGTTTGAATTGATTATTCCAGAAATTGCTCTTAGGTTAATGTTATTGACAAACATCTCTAGCTTAGTCAATAGAGCTCTAGGGTTTCTTACAGCTGAGCTAAACATAATTACCTACAGTCTTATCAATAGGCTAGACGACATTTTTTTCTTTCGATTTGTTATGTAAGGTCGTCACAATAATATAACTATAGGTGAAAGAATTACGTCGATAGCATAAAAACTTCTCGAGATATGATAACTTGAATATCACAATTTTGGACTTTCCCGAAAACGCTCCATACAAAAGGCTACTGAATTATGACGTCATATTTATGTATTTTGTATACGTTAAAACAGAAATTTGTACGACAGCTATGTGAAATACTGCGTTTATGTAGCTGGTGCCATAACAAAAGTTATAGTATTTTTGATTGTTTTTCCAAAGTTAATATTTTGTTTTATAATTTCATTCTTTTAAATTGGACTTTCCCACTACACTTTGATTGTTCGTAGAACAAGTCGGACATAAGTTATTAAAATTTCAAGATCGCAGATCATATAGACATAGTTTTGTAAATTTTATGACACTGATAAGTACTTTTTATAATTTTTTATCATTGTCGTCTAGCCTATTGTGTCATTTTCGTATGCAAAAAAATCGATGGTAATGGGCTAAGGCTTTGGCGGTAGGGCTCTTGGTGTCATACCGCCGAAACTGAAGCCCACTATCATCAAATATTTTTATTTGAAAAATAGGTCTTACGTTATAGTTATTACAAACATCTTCAGCATAGTCTTTAGAGCTTCAAAGTTTCTGCCAGCTACGGTAAACACAAGTGTACCATACATCTAAGCTGAAGTATGATTTAAGCCAGAACAAAAAAAATTGATGGGTATCGACTTCAGCTTAGCCGGTAAGGCCCCTGGTGCAGCCATGGTACAACACCCACATGGTAGAATAACATCTTGTTTTTCTACTACCATGTGTGGTATTTAGTGCAGTCTACGAGTATTCGTAGGGTGTACGGTGTTCTTGCGTATCATGAAACACAACAAATCTGTATATACGTTATGTACATAGCTTTTGAAGCTTCTTATTTGACAAAACAAAACATTGTTTAAACAAGCATTTATTAGTTGTTAATAAACAGTAATAAAAAATTTTACTTACTATTTCGCTCATCAAGCCCTTTCATTTGTTTGGTAGTGTAATCAATATCAAAGTTAAAGTGGAAATTATATACAACCATTGAATTACAAATGGCGGCGTTCAGGTAAATAGGCATTGTCACGATAACCAAACGAGTAGCGCCAATTTTCAGCTCAATCAGACACTCGGAAGTGGGTCAAATTTAACTTGCAAGATTTGATTACATATCTACACTACGATGAAACTGAATAAAACTGAACTGAAAAAAAAGTTGTTCAAATAGCCTAGTTTTGGGAAGAATATGTCAAACTGCTAGAACTATTGCGAATATATAAAATTCGATTTGTAGTTTCTCGCTATGTATATCTCTCAGTTTAGCATAGTTTGTCGGTTGAATTTATTCTGCATAACAGGGTCCAATTGTACAATAGACACCACGTACCATTAAAAATGGAACGCTTTGCCAGCTGGCACATGTGTTTCCGCCTTCCATGGGACCCTTCAAATGAAGCGCGAAGAAGCAACTCGCAGCCTAGCATGACAGTGTTCACTAACAGCTCCTTACCACAATCTCTTATTGCGATTCAAAAACTGGATGGAATGATTGTTCATACCAATGAATAAGCGACTCTATTTCAAATGGAATAGAATCGCTTAATCATTAGTATGAATAAGCATTCTATTCAGTTATTGAATCGCAATAAGAGATGGAGGTAAGGGGGCAGAACACTGTTGTCCAGTCTTTCGCCAGTTGCCGCTGCAATTTGGCTCCTCTTTTTTTTTTCATGGACAACTTACGGCCATCTAGTCCCAAACTAAGCAAAGCTTTTATTATGGGTACTAGATAAGTAATATATTATACTTAAATATATAAATATTTTTTTGTAAATATATACATATAATACATAGAACACACCCAGACCAAGACAAACAGACAGACAAAGTGGCCATTGCTAACCATTCGACCACCGAGCTCGTCAATTTGCTCGTCTTTTCGCTTACGATTATCAGGCGACGTAGAGCCACTATGCTGAGCTAATATAAAAAGACATACGGCCCGCCTGATGTGAAGCGGTTACCGTAACCATATTAACGCTCGCAACATAAAATATCGCTCGCGCGTCGCCACCCCAGCTGCCATCGCAGCATCTCCTTCCTTTCTGGTGACCTCACTCACTCGCAGGAACACAACAGCCCTCAAGGGATACAGTAAATTACCCACAATGTTATTTAGTTTTTTTGTTCTCAGGATGTCACTGGGCAACAGTTCGACTCATGAAGTGCTTAGCGATCAATGGCATAGCTTCAGTGGTAAATCCAGCAGGCAAAGCCAGAATTCAAATCCGCTTAGGTATTGTCATATTATCGCCTCGGCTTCGTCAAAACAAAACTGAAACGTTCACTTCGCTGCTGAAAAAGGTAAACATTGCTTTAATGTGTGTAAATTGCCCGCTTGATGTGAAGCGGTTACCGTAGCCATATTGCTCGCAACATGGCGGCGCGCAAGCGATATTTGCTTGCGCGCCGCCACCCCCGCTGTCATCGCAACAACTCCTTCCCTCCTGGTGACCTCACTTACTCGCAGGAACACAACAATCCTCAAGGGAATTGTTATTTCGCTGCGATATTCAGTGAGATGGAGGTACTTCCTCAGTCGGGCACCTCACAAAACACGCTATGCCTCTCTTAACCTTGCGAAACTATAAAATGAAATAAGAAAATTTAGCCATCACCTTGACAATTAATTTAAAAACGAATGTTTGTTCCAGCTTCACGACATGGAAATGAATACGGATTCTTACGACTGGCTTATTGTGGCAAAATCGGAAAGGGATTTCAAATACATCAATGAAGTATTGAATGCAACGTCAATACGATTCGACCAGAACATCATAGTAGCGTACCCATTTCAGCATGAAAAGAATAGCCGCCATTTTCAACTCTGTCACAACAATTTTGTTTATAAAAACAACAGACGAAACATCGGATACAGTCGAAGTAATTCTCATTATGACAACCGTTATAATAATTGTCGTTCGGGTTGGCAATGCAATAGAAATCAATACGAAATAAGTTACTTTCGATCAACAGATAGATTCAGAAATCTAACGAGAAATCGAACGTACAATAAAGGCGGAAGGATACTACCTCTTTCGCAAGCAGGATACATATATTACAATTATTCAAAGCCGTTTGTTATGCTAAATGTAAGCAGATTCTCGTTAAGGCAACAATATAATAAATGGAGCAAAGGATATCAAATGAACAGTGTAGAGATGCGAGTTAATATCCTTCAGTATTTCAAAGTACGAAACAATTCTACTCTGTACGCTTATTATTTAGGTACGGCGATGATCTTGTAATACTTGTTCTATTCTACTGTAATTGCTTTGATTATTTCTTGTCCTCGTCTCTTGTTCTTGTCTCGTCCTTGTAAAGCACTCCTTACAAAGGAAATTAGATCATAATATTATGATATATAGTAGGCATATTCCTATTGTAAGAGCAGTATGATTTCAACGTTCATAATCGACTTTTCACGCATACATGACAGAGGAATGTAAAGGGAAAGTGAAAAGATTCGTTAATTTTTTTTTTTTATACTACGTCGGTGGCAGACAAGCATACGGCCTGCCTGATGGCAAGCGGTTACCGTAGCCATATTAACGCTCGTAACATAAAATATCGCTCGCGCGCCGCCACCCCCGCTGCCATCGTAGCATCTCCTTCCTTTCTGGTGACCTCACTCACTCGCAGGAACACAACAGCCCTCAAGGGAATCGTTATTTGGCTGCGGTATTCTGTTTGGTGGAGGTTCATTCCCCAGTCGGGTAGCTTACAATTGGGTATTTGACTAACATTTTTTTCTGTTTGATATGTAGGGACGTCTCCATAATATAACCATAGGTGAAAGAATTACTTCGATAGCACAAAAATCTCTCGAGATATGGTAATTTGAAAATCTCAATTTTTAGACTGCCCCAAAACGCTCCATACAAAAGACTACTGAATTATGACGTCACAGATCTGTATTTTGTATGCATCAAATCAGAAATTTGTACGACAGCTATGTTAAATATTACGTTTATGTGATTAGTATCATAATAAAAGTTATAGCATTTTTTATTGCTTCTCCAATGGAAATATTATTTTTTAATAATTTCATACTTTTAAAATGGACTTTCCCGCCAAACTTTGATCGACGCTAAAAAAAGTCTGACTGAAGATATTAGAATGAAAGTTTGCAGATCTTTATAGTTTTGTGTATTTTACGATATTGTTAATTTATTTGTACAATTTTTAAACATTGGAAACAACCCAACGCCAGAGCTTCGTTTGTCAGTCAGCAGGGTGCACCGCGTGCAGGTGAAGTTGGCTTTGGTTCAAAGATGTTGATGAACCACCCTAAAATTGAGAATTTCGAATCAAAATTTCGAATTTCGCTATGATTTCGATAATATGGACATTTTAATACTTTAGACCATATGAATCATATGAATGTTTTTGTCATAACTTAACGCGTTTTGAGCGATTTCAGATTAATAAGTGACATATGTACTTTTAAAAAGTTTGAAAAAGTTGGCTGCGGTAACTGCTTTACATCAAGCGGGTTGCATGCAACTAGCATAGTCACACGAAGTTGTGTAAAAAAAATTGATAAAACAAGCGGCACTTAAAAGGAAGCTTATAGCATCAGGAGTACACATCGCATGTATGTAGATTGTAGATCATCTACATGTATCTATCTACATTTGTAGGACAATACAATGTCTATCTAACTCTATGTATATAGTCTGCAGGGCTCTACAATGAATATCCTTTATTCGTCTCCACTACACACTACTCCAACTTTTACCATGGTTTACTTTTAAGGATCATCACAGCTAGTAAAGCTCGTACGTGAGTAATAAATTTAAAAACGTGCGTGTCTGATCGAGGGTTGATCGTGGATACGCGGCAAGTCTGAATGTCCGCCCGGCCGCGGCGTATAACTTCGTCAGTATTTTTTATAGTAGGTTTCTCAGTGGCGTTCTTTACAAAGCCACGGTTAAAGTAATAGATATTATTCTGTGGTAATAGTGCATACAAGTTAATTACATACGTACAACATGGCGGCTCCCTGCCACTGTATCGGATCGATCTCTTCTTTCATTTCCTTCATTTTTTCGTAAATACATACATACGTATAATACATAGAATAATAAAAATAAATAATAATAAATATTTCTGGACATTTTACACAGCGCCATCTAGTCTCAAATTATGGGTACTAGACAATTGATAAATGTACTTAAATACACTTTTGTAATTCCATACTTATAATACATAGAAAACATCCAGACTAAGATAAACAGACATGTTCATGCACATAAATGTTTATCTTGTGTGGGGATCGAACCCGCAACCTCGGAGACACGTCATAGTAGTCATTCGACCACCGGTCTTGTCAAATATTTACGATTTCTTATCCTTTTAGGCTTTTGGAACATGATAGATTCCATGGCGGCCGTAGAGGTCCCATATCCTGTAGAAGTCAGAAATTTTCTGGGCGAAGAGTTCACTGTTGGAAGGTGTAACTCGACCGGAGATGGGGCACCATCCCTGGATGATGAAGGCCCATCAGCGCCTGCATTGCTGGATGACGTACTGCATTTCCTTGCCGTTAGGTTAAATACTACGTAAGTGATTTTGTTTTATTCATATTTTGCGATATAATTATCTACATCACATATCTTTAATAACATGTATCTCGTAGAACTCACTCACTGACTGTCACGTTTGAAAAATACTTACTCGTATTAATAAGAAATGACTTTACCATTCATGCTAAAATCGATTTCAAAATATGAATACTGACGGGTTAGAAATTGTTTTTTTCATTTATAATAGTACTAACTTCCATCGGCGGCTTCCCCCGCGTTTACTTTTCAGGGTTCCGTACCTCAATCGGAAAAACGGAACCCTTATAAGATCACTTTGTTGTCCGTCTGTCTGTCTGTCTGTCTGTGTGTCTGTCAAGAATTTCTATGTCGAGAATGCGTGGAGGTATCAACAGGAATAAATCTCAAAACTATACATTTGTAAATAGATCTTAAAAAATAGGGGGTCTATATTTTTTATAGGGTGTCGAAATTTCAAATTGAAACTACTAGTTCAAATGGGGTATCATATGAAAGGGCTTGATGTACACATTGCAAAATATATTTTATTTATTTTTTTCGCCGCATTATTTCTTATTTATAATGAAAAATATCAAATTTAATAATGATACTGCGTACGGAACCCTCGGTGGGCGAGTCCGACTCGCACTTGTCCGGTTTTTTTATTTAATGAATTAAAAGTATCCTATGTCCTTCCTTTGAGAATATGTGTACAAAGTTTCATGATGATCGAGTAGCTTCGGCGTGAAAGCGTAACGGACAAAGTCACATTCACATTTATTATATTACTAGGGATTGGTTAGTACGAAAATAAGAACAAAGAAAAAAAAAATGTTGTTTAAATACAAAACGACTATGAAGTTCAAGCCCTTTCTTTTGATCCCTAATTACATTTATTTGATTTCTTAGGGATTTATGTCGTTAACCCTTATTCATTCGAGGCCATACATAAATTACGTCACACGTTAAAGGGGGGGAGGGGGTCGATGAAGTGTGGCATTGTGTGACAAGGGAGTGGGAGGGGTCCTAAATTTCGTGACGTGACATTTCAAAATCGATTATAAAAACACGAACTTTGAACTACTATTAACGAAAAACTCAAAAACATTTGCAACTCTAGATGTAACTTTGGAAAATATGTGACGTCACACTAGCTAGGGGCGGAGTCTCACAAATGTGACCAGCTGTGACAAGGACGGGGGGAGGGGTAAAAAAATCATGAAATTCGTGTGACGTAATTTATGGATGGCCCCTTCGACTGCTGGGATACGGGTCTCCCCTTAATCGAAGGGGTTTAGAGCATACTCCACCACGCTGCTCAACTGCGGGTTGGCGTAGGCCAGTAATTTAAAGCCGCCTAAAAGTTTGGCTTATCGACTGTCATCTAATGTCAACAGCCGGGACCGTCGGCTTAACATGTCTTCCGAAGCACGGAAGAGCTCAAGATAACGAAACCCATCCATGGACAGGCTATGGCTGACGTTGCCTAACTTGCGTGTTCGAACACGCAAGTTAGGCACGCAAGTTAGCTAGACTGACACGCGCTACGACGCCATCAAGCTTCGCCCGCCATCGAGCTCCTCTGGGGATTTATGTGGAACTTATAAATTGCTATTTCGTGGCGGCCACTATATTAGAACAAATTTTACCACACCGGGGTATACACACTAAATAAAAGTTTACTAGGCCGGATTCTAGCCCTCGGGGTCGAAATTGAGTTTGAGTGGATTGAGTGCGAGTAGATTCGCTGAGTGTATGTTTTCCATTGATTTCAATGGAAAATGTATTTGATGATCATTCCTCAAGGACATGTTCGATCTCAATTTTTTTCGACACAAACCTGAAATATGTCGAGGTCGTTATTTGTGATAAGTTTCATCAAAATCGATCAGTGGTTTTGGAGCATATTCATTTCCAAAAGTGACTTCTCGGTGTATATATGCGTTTTGCTCGCTTCGCTCGCTCCAGTCAATAAAAAATCCAGTTTCAGTGTAAATTTTCAATATAAATTTGGGGTGTAAGTGGTTTACTACCATCTTTGAGCCAAAGCCAACCTCACCTGCACATGGTGCACCCTGCTAGTTGCCAAACGAGGCTCTTGCGAAAGAGAGGTAGGGCTAGCGTAATTGTAAGCTGCCCGTATAACGGAAGTACCTCCACCTCACAGAAGATCGCAGCCAAATAACAATTCATTTGAGGGTTGTTGTATTCCTGCGAGTGAGTGAGGTCACCAGAAAGGAAGGAGTTGCTGCGTCGGCAGCGGGGGTGGCGGCACGCGAGCGATATTTCATGTCGCGAGTGTTAATATGGCTACGGTAACCGCTTTACATCAGGCGGTCAGTATGCTTGACTGGCCACTCGACGTAAAATAAACTAGGTGCCTATCCAACAAAGGAAATATTGTTTTCTCTAACATAACGAAATATGAGCGCAAATTTAGTAACAAACACAAAACCGACACTGTGTACTGAAATAAGACGATCGTAATATGAATACTATAGCGATCGGATTTTTTGTTTTCATTAGTTTTTAAAAACCGAACTTAGGTGTAGGGTTCTAGTAATAGGCTATTTCACAATGTTAAAAAATTGTGTAAATTATTTAACAATATCGTAAAATACACAAAACTATAAAGATCTGCAAACATTCATTCTAAGTAATATCTTCCGTCCGACTTCTTTTAGGGTCGATAAAAGTTTGGCGGGAAAGTCAGACAGACAGACGGACAACAAAGTGATCTTTTAATGGTTCCGTTTTTCCTTTTGAGGTACGGAACCCTAAAAATAATATTACCATTGGAGAAGCAATAAAAAATAGTATAACTTTTATTATGATACTAATTACATAAACGTAATATTTAATATAGCTGTCGTACACATTTCTGATTTAATCCATACATAATACAAACGTGTGACGTCATAACCTGTTGTATGGAGCGTTTTCGGGAAAGTTCAAAATTGTAATTTTCAAATTAACATATCTCGAGAGATTTTTGTGCTATCAAAGTAATTCTATCACGTGCGTTTTATTATTGTGACGTCCTTACATATAAAACTGAAAAAAACGTTGATCAAATAGCATGTTAATAGTATGTTGTTCTTCGATTGCCATATCAAGATCACGGACGCGTTACTACAGCAAACTTGGGTTCCGCACGTATGAAGGCACGTGGACGGGTCTTCTGGGAGCTCTAATGGATCATTCCGTGGACCTCGCGCTGGAGCCGGTTACCGCTCACCCAGCACGTCATTATGACATGGATTTCATTTTTCCTATTGCTAAAACAATGTAAGTATTTACAACTATACCTACTATCCACGGCTTCTTTTTATATGAGGGGGCAAACGAGAATGTGGGTCACCTAATAGAAAGCAATCACCACCGCACATGGAGATCAGCAACACCAAGGGCTCGCCGATCCATTGCCAGCCTATACTCCTTCCTTTCTTTCTTTCTGGTGACCTGACTCCCTCGCAGGAACGTCTGCGTCTCTCCTTCTCCTACATCTCTTTTCGTCAGAGCCTCGTTTGTCAGCCAGCAGGGTGCACCACGTGCAGGCGAGGTTGGCTTTGGTTCAAAGATGTGGATGAACTTCTTACACCCCAAATCATGACGCTATGGACACTTTATGATATCAAACTTTACTTATTATTTAGATAAAATCATATGAAATGACAGACTGATGTGGCAGTGGGCAGGTCACATCTGCCGAGTCAGTGATGGCACATGAGTGAGGAAGGTCCTGGAGTGAAGTTATAGGGCGACGTAGCGGGGTGCCTTACGTTCTCACTGGATGGACCGACAATCTCAAAAAACTGGCATAGTAGTGGTTGGATACGGAAAACTGAAGATCGCATCGCAGGTGAAAAGCATTGGGAAGGCCTATATTCAGCAGTGGGTAGATAAGGGCTGATAAGAACGATGATGATGATGATGGTGATGAAATAAAATAAAGTTATTTCAAAATAGCATTATATAAAAATAATAAACGAAGGAAATAATTGGTCAATGTAATTAAATGCCTGTGAAATTACATCGTTTGTTTGTATACCAAATGCGCTCAATAGGAAATGCACATAATACAATAAATAACTATATAATAATATAATTGGCTAATACAAAGTACTTTACAGGTTTTATTATTTACATTACTATTCCGGGTGGAAAGGACAAAGTGAAAAATAACATATTGTCGTCGATAACCCATAATCATCCTACTAGAGCAGTGTTTCCCAAACATTGTTCTGCCATGGCCCGGTAATTTTCACACTGCCCCTTCGTGACCCACTTTATACTTTTAAAACCCGAGCTGGTTCCATTAAGTAAAATAATACTAATTTATGAATAGTAAAAAATAATGTTTATTAATACTACTTACAAACATTTTCGTGTCGTAGGTATATTCACGTTGGGTCGATCGATAGTAGATATTATTTTCAAAACAAGGCGGGAATGTTGCGACCCGGTATTTTATTTTGATGGACCGGTACCGGGTGGTGACCCGGCAAATGGGAAACACTGTACTAGAGCATACTTCACCACGCTGCTCAACTTCGGGTCCGAGTCCAGTGTTTTCAAGTCGCATAAAAGCCACTGACTTGGCTTAAAGACTGTCACAGCCGGGACCGACGGCTTAACGTGCCCCTGATTTGTATAAAAACAATGACTGGCACTTTTAAAAACCTTAGTATGTAATCCCAGACGTGCCAGTCATTACGTTTAAATGCAATCAGCTGGTTAAGGGAGGAACATTGCTGTTGCAGACTCTTTAGAGGACAGCATCGCAACTGGACACTAACTAAGTAAGATTGACAAGACTGAAAAGAAAATGAATACGAATAATTTTAACATAAAAAAAAACCGACTCCAAACATTACTCTACATTTATGTATGTAGGCTGATGATGATGATGATAAAAAATATAGGACCAATCTGGAAGTATACTCTTTCAAATAAAAAAGTTATTTTGAAATCGGTTTATAAATTACGGAGTAATTAACATAAGTAACATACATTAAAAAAAATACAGCCGAATTCAGAAACTCCTCCTTTTTTGGAGTCGGTTAAAAAGGACAATCGACGACGGGACTGGACTAGGGCAATGAACCTATTGTAGACAAATATATTATATTTTTTATAAATTATTAGTATAAAAAATAAAACAGTATATTTTTCTGTTCACTGCGCTTCGAACAATCAAACAGTAACATTTGATACTTATGCATGTAACATTTTTTTAGGTGCAACATTTACATCCGTCAACAGGAGACATCGACTGTCCGAGACATATTCCTGGCTCCTTTCAGTCCTCGACTAATTGCTTGCGTTGTTGCCGTCGCCGTGGTAGCATCCATCTCTGTTGTTCTCATTAGCAAAGTTGCTCCAACTGCACAGAACAAAGAACGCCCCATGGGTTATACAGAAGCGTTGATTTGGTCGACGGGAATTCTCTGTCAACAAGGTTTGTTATGTGTATTTTTGTGTCTATCAAAAATTTCTAAGTTACGACACCTTACAATAAAGGGATACATATGGGAGGGAGACCATACATAGATCTAATCATACATAAATTTGACGAGCTCGGTGGTCGAATGGTTAGCAATGGCCACTTGACTCCGAGGTCGCGGGTTCGATCTCCGCACAAGACAAACATTTGTGAGCATGAACATGTCTGTTTGTCTTGGTCGTTTTCTATGTATTATAAGTATATATTTACAAAAACAAAAATGTATTTAAGTATTATACCAGTTATCTAGTACCCATAGTACAAGCTTTTCGCTTAATTTGGGACTAGATTGCGCTGTGTAAACTGCCCTGGAATATTTATTATCTATTCAATTTATATCTCTGTGGTTTGACTGAAAGTGTAATAATCCACGTCAGCTTGTCACTATTGCTAAGCTAACTCTTACTTTTATACAAAGACATCCCATAGTTAATCTCTTTGCTTTTACACTAATTAAGGTTTCCTTTGTAACGGTCTTCTTCTTCGTCAACCTTAATTAATTTTCACTGCTGGGACTCAGAGAGAACCGTGTCAATCGAAGGGGCTTAGAGCATACTTCACCACAATGTTCAAATGCGGATTGGCAGACGCCAGTGTTTTAAAGCGGGCCACTGCCGTTAACGACTGTATCTAATGACAACAGCCGGGACCGCCGGCTTTACGTACCCTCTGAAGTACAGGGAACTCGAGATAAATATAGCTATCCACAGACAGGCTACAGTCGACGCTGCTTAAATTGCGTGTTCAATTACACTGACACTGCAACGAAGCCAGCGATTCAACGAATTTTTATTAATACTGCAAATAATTATAAGGTGGCAACTGGACCCCTCCACACCCTGCAGCCAGTGTCCTGCTGATCGTGTGCCTGCTGTTCGCGGTGGTGACGTACAATGCGTACGCAGCATTCATCACGTCGGTGCTGTCGGTGCGCGTGGCGAGCGTCGACACGGTCGCGGCCGTGCTGCGGTCCCCTAACTTCAAGATCGGCTACGTCAGAAACGGAGCTGACCAAATGTACCTGATGGTAATGTTGTGGAACAAGGGCTGGTTTCAGCAATTCAACGTTTTATATATATAATCTATTTTGCGGTACATAAATATTTTGTAATAAATTTTTAACATTTTGGACAAGCCATTCAAGTTTCATGTCTCTGTCACAATTGATTTGCTCGTAAACAATATGGCAGACAATTTGGCATGGTTGTAAATGTTAATAACGGGAACAAAATCATGAACGAAAAAGAAATATGATAAATTGTAATACAATATGATAAATTGTAGTACCAAGATCTATCATTGGGTGCTTCCCTTTCGCATAAAACTAGCCCAGTGTAAGATTTTGTGGTGTTTATCTAGTATTATATTTTATGCACAATATGTACGCAGCAAACTTTGACCAGAAGGGCAAATCTCGTAATCAAAATCAGAGGGTCAAAATTCAGTTCCGATCCAGTTTCGATCTCATATTATAAATATTTTTCTTAAATGGAAAAATTCTAACAATTCGTTGCAAGAGCACTCGACCGGTCATCAAGAGGTCCTGGGTTCAAATCCCACCTAGAAGTGATGGCGAATTTATCATAAAAAAAAAAAAATATAAGGATTGAGATATTTATTGGTTGTCAAACATTTATGCGTGCGTTCAGAAATTTATATATATTAAGCTCCTTAAATATATAGCAAATTACTTAATAAAAAAAAGTCAAATCGATTGGTCTCACTTTTACATCGCGACAGTTGTCTGTGATTTCTTTTGAAAATTGTTTTGCGGATTGAGCTATAATGGAAAAATAAGTATTTATTGGTTGTCAATTTGTGCTTGTATATTTTTTTCTATTACTATCTTAACAAAGTACTGACTTAATATAGATTTTATATTCATTGTATAATTTCTATAAAGTCATATACTATTTTATATACTATTTTACCTGCCGCTTAGTTCCACTATCGTACAACTCGCCATAAATTAAAATTCCATCCTCATCATCTCGATATTTGGCGATCTACTACAGTACGCTTTTTAAGACATTTTCTACCACAAACTGTGAAATTGTGGAATCAACTTCCTCCAGCGGTATTCCCAAATAAATACGACATGGGGGCCTTCAAGAACAGAGTCAATATTTCCCTTAAAAGGCTGGCAACGGATCGGTGACCCTTTGTTGCTGATTTCTATGGGCGGTAGTGATTGCTTTCCATCAGGTGACACACATGCTCGCTTGCCCCCCTATCATATAAAAAAAAAATGTACAGCTAATAAGTAACACGACATTCATTGACTGTTAGGCGGTACGAAGTTCGCCGGGCAGTTACTAGTAGTAGTAGTACTTAGTAAATATATCGAATATAAAAGGGCCATCATAATCATTGTTTAGGTAGGTAATCATAGACATGAATATAACATTATTGTAAACATGATTGGTATTAAGACTCGTTCTTGCGCGACTCCAAATACAAAATACAAATGATTTATTTGCTCCAGTTCCCAGCTTGAAGCTATAATGGAAAAATAAGTATCATATAGGAATATGTTACAAACTTAATATTGATACGAGGGTCTTATACGTGATGTTCGTAAATCCAAGCCGAAGGCGAGAGATTAATTGCCACCGTTACGAGTAAATGCTTAGGCCCGTATATCGTAAGATATTTTTCAATACATTTGTAAGAAAAAAAAACATAAAAAAGAATCACCAGTACGTTACAATGCGGTAAACATTGTAACCACTAGTATTATTACACGAGAGGGAGGCAAACGAACATGTGAGTCACCTGATGGATATCAATCACCACCGCCCATGGAGATCAGGAACACCAAGGGTTCGCCGATCCGTTGCCAGCCTATACTCCTTCTTTTCTTTCTGGTGACCTCACTCACTCGCTGGAACGCAACAACCTTCAAGGGAATTGTCATTTCAAGCATTTTTTAGAAGCAGAAAATAGTTGCAAGCCCTGTGAGCTACACAGCAAATGAGTCAGTG
The DNA here is from genome assembly GCA_937001555.2 of Hypsopygia costalis. Classification (NCBI taxonomy): domain Eukaryota; kingdom Metazoa; phylum Arthropoda; class Insecta; order Lepidoptera; family Pyralidae; genus Hypsopygia; species Hypsopygia costalis. The sequence continues at coordinate 18,484,732 of OW443338.2, read as the reverse complement.
ACGAGGGCGAGAGAGGTTAAATGCAGAGAGGACGCGTGCCATAGTTTTATGGTTTCATATATATAACCCGGTCACATTATCTCGAGACCTGGCGTCGATATAAAAGTCCAAACTTATCAATGAAATGTTTAAAAATATACCACGAAAACAAGTCGACGCGTATCGGCAACGAAAGTGCTAACCGTACTGAAAGGAGAACGGGGTGAAAAATGAGGTGAAAGGAGAACGGGGCGGAGGTTCGCATTCCAGCGAGGTAATGTGACCGGGATATAATCGTATAACCTAACCTTACATCGCATATTGTTTAGAAAAGAATGGTAACATCAAATTAGATAAAGCTCGGTTTAGTGAAGTAGGATGCCCAATACTTATTCTGAAATGCTGAAAATCTAAACAAAAAGACTTAAAATGTCTTGTAAGTACATTTTTACGAGCAAATATATTGAAAAAAAAAATGCTAATAACGAAACATAATTTTTATTTAATTTATCAAGGATTTTTATCTACTCTTCTCTTATATTCACGGGATTAAACCCAGTCCTTTAAAAGGCGTTCGCGGGGATACGGATCCAACGTGTAGAGGCCCCTTAGAAAAGTTTAATGTATTATTACTATTGCCTGTTTTCAGTCAACAAAAGACGCTCAGTTAAATGCGTTTTATATACGCGGGTACTCCGATGCTGAAAATCTGGTATCTTCAGCAGAAGAAGGCTTAGCCCGCGCAGCTAAACAAGACTACACATTCTTTGCTGGACAGCGGGCTGCGCGATATACTCTGAGGTTTGTTTTTATTATATCGTCGTCAACCCTTTAACCCTTAGTCATCCCACGGCTGGGATACGTGTCTCCTCTCAATTGAAGGGGGTTTAGAGCGTACTCCATCACGCTGCTCAACTGCGGGTTGGTGGAGTTGTTTTATTGAAATTTCTTTATTTATTATACATATTTACTAGGCCGGGGATTCTAGCCCACGGGGCCGAAATCGAGGTTGAGTGGACCGAGTAGATTCGCTGAAAAATTTATTGTTTTTCAATTAAATTATTCGGCACAAATGAGGCTTGCAAGGCGATTGCATTGTTTTGATTTCAATGGAAAATGTATTTGATGATTCTCATTCTCAAGGATATGATCGATCTCATTTTTTTTCGATATGAACCTCAATACTGTTGAGGTCTATAGTTATGACAGGTTTCAGGTCTATAGTTATGACAGGTTTCATCAAAATCGGGAAAGTGGTAGTGAAGCCTATTCATTTCTAGATATTGCTATTTATTATTGTGCTGACTCATTACATTACATTACAGTCAGTTTGACTTATTTTTGAAACACACACAACAGTGCAAATAGTTTTTACAGGGTTGACAATACGTGACTCTGGTGGTTATTGCTCGCGTCCATAATAAGTGCCTCCTGCTTGTCGGTTGGCCGGTTGTGTGCTTATTTGTAACCTTAGCGGCATAAAACCTCATGTACATGCTTTTATCTTATGTTATCTTAGAATGGATAAAGTGCAGCAGCACCGGTCGACATTCCTGTATCTTTTGTGTACCTACAGATCCTACAGTCACTCTGGTCCGTCCCATGTTCTTACTGAAGAGTGGTTATAGGATCTGGAGCAGCATACTGACGCCGCTTATTGAGAAGAGCTTGTGGTCTTTCAGATCCGGGTAGTATAATGCTTTTATGAAATACAATTTTTATTTTGTTCAACTACAGATCCTTAAGCCAAGCTCGAGGGAGGTGTGCAGTCAGGGAGTTGCCTGTGCACTCTACACGAGCTCAGTTAGCTTTCCCACTACCTCGCCGATCACCTTACGCCAGGCCTACTCTCGTAAGGTAACAGATTCAATCTAACATGAAAACAAGTCACATGCAAAAAACAGTTCGCATGGGTTAGAAATAACGATTTAGCATATGGCGGCATGGTGTGGTTTTGTCGCACTTTGCGGATCCCGTCATTTTGGTAACTTTGATGATCTTACATTCTTAGGGTGCTTGTGCGCAGTGCATGTAACTTGCGCATAAAAAAAATAAAAAAATATGTCTGGTAAATTTACACAGCGCCATCTAGTCCCAAATTAAGCGCAAAGCTTGTGTTATGGGTACTAGCCAACTGATAAATGTACTTAAATACATTCTTTTTTTTTTGTAAATACATAATTATAATATATAATACATAGAAATCACCCAGACCAAGACAAACAGACATGTTCATGCATACAAATGTTTGTCTCGTGTGGGAATCGAACCTGCGAACACGAAGTCAAAGTGGCCATTGCTAACCATTCGACCAACGAGCTCGTCGCATTTTGAGCCACATGCACCGGTTACTTACATTGTGTAAACTACCTAGGAGCTCGATGGCGTCGCTGCGAGTGGCAGTTTAATCGATCACGCAAGTCAAGCAACGTCGACCCTAGCTTGTCCATGGATGGGTTTATTTATCTTGAGCTCTTCCGTGCTTCGGAGGCCAAGTTGAGTCATCGGTCCTTGCTGTCATCATTAGATGACAGTCGTTAAGGTCACTGACTTACCTTTAGGCGGCTTGAAAACATTGACCTCCGCCAACCCGCAGTTAGCAGCGTGGTGGAGTATGCTCTAAATCCCTTCGATTGAGGGGAGACTCGTATCCCAGCAGTTGGATGAATAAGGGTTGACGAAGTAAACTACCGCGTATAGAAGTGTGCGGGCCCAGCCACTCATGCTATGTCTCTCCTCCGATGTCAACGTCAACAATCCTCAAGGGAATTGTATTTGGCTGCGGTATTCTGTGAGGTGGAGGTACTTCCCCAGTCGGGCAGCTTAAAAAATACGCTATGCCCTCTCTTTTCGCCAGTGCCTCGTTTGTCAGTCAGCTGGGTGCACCACGTGCAAGTGAGGTTGGCTTTGGTTCAAAGATGTTGATGAATCAATTACATCCCAGTGTAGCCTGGTAATGCCAAAACCGCAATAATATACGTACAGATTCCGGATTCGCAGTTACTAAGCCATATTCGGTATATCCTGAAGCTGCGATATAGTTAAGTGGTGCACTATAAGTTTTATAAGGCAACATCGTCTGTTAGTTTGCTGCAGCTGCGCAGTGCTGGCGCGTTGGCCCGCTTGGAGTCAGAGCTGGTTCCCGCCATGCCGGAGTGCGCACCGCCGGCAGGCTTTGCGTCCGCTCGTGCTGCGGATGTTACCTCCGCGCTCTTGCTCATTGTCTCTGGGCTTGTTGCTGCTTTTCTATTAGGTTTGTCACTGTTGCTTGTCTATTAGGTATGTTGTTTGGTTTGTGTTTAAAAGACAAAATACTACATGCTTCATACATCAACTAAATAAGCGCTTTTAGTATGTCCTCAAACATACTAAAATCGCTTATTTAGTTGAGATATGCCGATCGCAAATTCTTGTAATCTGCCTGCAGTCTTCGATGTTTCCAGTTACCGATGTGTACACTATACACATACATAAAAAAATCTAGGTCTGTGACTATACAATACACAATTAAAAGCATTTTAGATTAGTTTTAATATTTTCAGTAGATCGTATTTTTCCACTCAACTTTATTGTATTTTTCATTACACTGTCCATTGCTATTTGTGCTGTTCATTAATGACATCGGTAGTTGTTTTAAGAATAGCCATTTTCTTTTATATGCCGACGACTTAAAAGTTTTTCAAAAAGTTACCTGTGTGAATGACTGCTATAAGTTACAACAAGATTTAGATCGTTTATCCCTTTACTGCCAAGCAAATAAATTACAATTAAATATCTCGAAGTGTAAGTCTATAACCTTTACGAAAAAAATTAATTTAATTCATAATACTTATAGCATATGTAATTCACCTCTTGAAAAAGTCGCCCTCATTAAAGATCTTGGCATTCTTCTAGACTCAAAATTGCACTTAAACACACACATTGACCATAACTAATAGGGCATACCAATTATACGGGTTTGTTATTCGAGCCTGTCCTCATTTTAAACGACCATACACATATATTTATTTGTATTATTCCTTAATTAGATCACAGCTAGAGTATGCCACTGTGGTGTGGAACCCACTTTATAACATTTATGTAAATCAATTAGAATCTGTTCAACGAAAATTTCTCCGTAATATTCATTACAAATTTTACCATTCACGTTTACCGTATGATGAACTTTTGGATAAATTTAAAATTCTTTCTTTAAGAAACCGAAGGCTACTTCTTGATTCTATGTGTTTGTTGCAATTGTGCCACAATGGGTTTGATTGCATAAATCTAACTAATCAAATATATTACCGTATTCCAAGTAGTTCTCAGCGCATACGCGATAACTATCCTCATCGTTTATTTATGTGTCAAAATTGCAAAACAAATGCCGGTGCGCGTGCACCACTACGCCGCATTATGCAGTCATATAACGAACACTTTAATTCTATTGACATATTCTCCCTATCTAGATCTGTTTATAAAAAGAAGGTAACTGAAGTTCTCAACTCCCTGTAATTGTAAAATTTCTCTTTGCAATTTATTTATTCTACCAAAAATGTATTCTGTTGTCTCTGTATAAATATATAATTATGTAGATATACATACATACTTCTATGTGGATAACGATGTTGGCCGTACAATAACCTTATATTTTATAAGAACATATTGTTTATTAACATTCCATTGTACACGCTGTTTGTTGTCCTGAATAAAATAAAATAAAAAATAAAATAAAATACACTGAAAAACTTAAAAATTGTTTGAAGCATTGTTGTTACATCGTCTTTCGACCGTGCTCAGCATAATACAATCGGGTTGTCTTTACATTATTAATCAATTGGCTGCTTCACTTTCGTCTAATATCTATGAATATAAGTACTAAATTTATTAAGTCGGAATTCCCACCATTTGTTCGAAACCCTTGTATTCCCGTAGATTATCTATATGTATACGTACATTAGTATAAGTACATTATTTTACGTTCAAGGACCGTAATCGGTCATTAAGCGTAAAAAGGTCATTGAGATTATCTCGTTTTGGTTACTGTAAAACAACCATATCGCGAAATTCGTGTTATGGCTCATATGAAAACGTGTTGTAGCTTATATGATCAATCACAAAAAGACCATATAGATAATATATTTTTACAGGTGTAGGAGAATATTGTTGGAAGAACAGAAACGAATTGCGGCGCTTCTTCGTACAAAGTTGCCGACGTCTATTAAATTTAGTGCGTTAGGTATTATTAAATATTATAATAATGGTAACATTGGGAAATAGTGATTAGTAACTGTAGTGAAAATTCCATACATTGTAACAATGCCCGGTGATCTGTAACTAGGGTTGCCAACTCTTGAAAGGACTAATCCCGGAGACTTTTATGGCTGTAAAAAGGGGGGGGGGGGGGGGTGTCTTTGTGGAAAGACGTGGAGAAATCTCAATTAACTTTTAAACATATATTTAATCTGCTTTCGAACAGCATCTAATGAAATTTCGAGGAGGTTGGGAACCCTACCTAAAACAGGGTTACCTAGCTCAGGCACCAGTCTCTCACACACTCTAAGCCCATAGTAACACAAGTGTACCTATTTGATAGTTCGTACAAATTTGTCTGTGAGAGAGATTTCTGAAATGATTTATTAATATTTATTAATAGAAATACCTAATCTAGTTTCGGTGTACTTCATGAAATTGTAGCTTAGCGGGTAACCTTAGAATATATAATGTACTAGCGAGCGACCCGTCCCGGCTTCGCCCATGTGGGAGTTTCTAATATTTTTTCATTGATGAAATGTTCCTATTGATCCTACCGTAATTCATAAAGCCTTCCTCGAAAAATGGGTTGTCCAACACTAAATTTTTTTTCGATTTGAACCAGTAGTTTCTGAGATTAGCGCGTTCAACCAAATAAACAAACTCTTCAGCTTTATAAAATTAGTATAAATCGTGCTTCACAGTCTCAATGCGGCTGTAACTCTTATTACGTACCGTGTAAAAACGGTACAAAGTTCGAAGTTGACGCGCTCTTAGCTGTACAACACATAAACGTAGGTACTATTAGGACACTCGTATCTTTGGTGTGTATTATTAAATTCGTAGCATCCTTATTAAACTGGACACACATAGTCATAGTATTAGTAATAGTATTATCTACATACATAGTCATAGTATTAGTATTATTAATAGTATTATCTACTTACATAGGAGGTCATAACACATCTCGTATGTACGGTGTAGGCTGCAAAAAATAAATATATATATATATATGTATGGATTATAGATTTTTAATCGAATTATCTAAATATATTTTTGTAATAATTAAAAAGTTAAATCAAATTGAGAAACCACAATACAGTGGGCACATGGACAGTCGGACAGCTTCAGAAATCACGAACAAAATCTGAGCACATTGTAACATCACAATAGTAAATATGGTTATACATGAATCAGCTGTATACGTAGGTCACACTAAAAGTTTTGCGTAACTTAAAAGAACAACATGTTATAACCAAAATATTATGTTTATTCCTTTTCAAAATACTCTCCTTTACATTTTAAACATTTTTTCATGCGATCGAACCATTTTTTAAAACAGGAGGACCACAGATCTGAAGGCATGTTTTCTACGTGCTGATTGAACGCTATCACTGCCTCTTCGGAGTTGGTAAAAGTGAAACCTCTCGTCAAATCTTTGATTTTGGGGAAAATACAGAAATCACAGGGTGCTAGGTCGGGGCTATGTACAGGATGGGGGACGAGTTGTACTTTTTCGGAAGCTAAAAATGACTTTGTTTTGTTGGCCGTGTGTGAAGAAGCGTTGTCATAATGAAAAAAAACGCGATCATTTTTTTAACAACGTTTCTCGCCTGCCATTGTTGGCCTGTTCTCATTTTCAAACAACCATTCATAAGATAGCTGTTTTTTTTTCGGGTTCAAAACAAGAAATCCACGTTTCGTGTCCTGTGACAATGTCTAAACTACTCTAAACAGCATTAGAATGTCCGTGGTCGTACTTCAGTAGCTTCTGTAAGCACCATTCCACGCGAGCCCGCTTCTGCTCCGCTGTCAGTTCATGAGGGATCCAACGACAACAAAGTTTCCGAACTTTTAATTCTTCGTGTAAAATTTTCTGAATTTGGCTCATACCAATCCCCAATAGTCTTCGAATAGTCTCATAGGTAATCCGAGGGTGGGTTTTCTTCAATTAGCCGCTTAACAGTAGCCACATTATTTTCGTTGACGGCAGTTGAAGGCCGCCCTTCACGAAATTCGTCATGTAAAGAAACCCGACCTCTCTCAAATTCAGCAAACCATCGCCTCACGGTGCTTAAACAAGGTGCTTCTCTCCCAAAAGCATTTTGAAGACGAGCGGCACAGTCTTGCGGATAGAGAGAGAACTTTTAAAGTCATAAAAAATCATCGCTCTAAAATCTTTTCGACTTAAGTCCATTTTCGTTGCATACGTAGAACTTTGATGTATGATAAAAAACAATTTGACAAATGATTTCCCGCCATTTTTTTTTATGACTAAGAAGGTTGCAAGTCCTTTCAAAAATATAACATTCGTAATTAAAATAGTTCCGATTAGCTAGAAGTGCAAAACTTTTAGTGTGCCCTATGTATACCACGCCCAATTCCTCCGTTTGTCACCAGTGGTGAAGAAACCGCACTTACAAACTGCCATTTCATAGTAACTTGTACGGTTTTAATTTTCCCACTTTAAAAAACAAGTGAAATTGAAATAAATGTTCGGAAAAACTACCTTTGTGACATTTGTGACATCATACGCATTGGGCAAATAGTATACTATTCGGAACCATTAGCGCGTCTTAGGTATGAAGTTTAAATTATACCTAATTACTTTTTAATTAAACAAAAAAACAATATAATAGTTATAGTTTTTTTTTAAACACAGCCCTTACGTAATATTTTTATTTATGACACATATACACATTACAATAATATATATATATATTATATATGTTATGGTCAAAGTGATAAATCATGTTTGAGTTGATTTTTGGTTAGGTCTAAGTTGTCTCGTGTCCTGTCACAGGAAATAGGTACTCCGCGACGCGGAGCTCGTCAACCTAGCTAGATGATGAATGATGTGGTGCCAAGTAAGTTTAATTATTAATAATTGACAATTTATTACTTTAGCCAGCCATGATATACATATAATGACTAATTTATCACATTGTCTGTAACATGAATAATAAATGAAAGAACTACTTCGATAACATAAAAACTTCTCAATCACAATTTTGGACTTTCCCGTTGCTATCTCGACAACGCACTAATCTACAGCAAATAAAATACAAGTGGTTGTTTTGTCCATGGCTACAAGTTATGACGGTACGCGTACGACAGCTATATTAAATGCTAGCTTCCACCAGCGGCTTTGCCCGTGGTTTTCTTTTTTTTAAATAAAAGTATTCTATGTCCTTCCTTATACCTTTGAGAATATGTGTACAAAGTTTCATTATGACCGATTGAGTAGTTTTGGCGTGAAAACTAACAAACCAACTCACATTTACATTTATAATATTAGTAGGGATAGTAGGAAATTGTGTTTATGTAGTGATAAGAACAATCGTCGACTTGCCTATAAGCGTGGTGCGCTATGGTAAGGTATCGATGTTGACGACGAGCTTGGTGGCCGAATGATTAGCAATGGCCACTTTGATTCCCGAGGTCGCGGGTTCTATCCCCGGACAAGACAACCATTTGTGTGCATGAACATGTCTGTTTGTCTTGGTCTGAGCGTTTTCTATGTGTTATATGTATATATTTACAAGAAAAATGTATTTAAGTATTATACCAGTTATCTAGTACCCATAGTACAAGCTTTTCGCTTAATTTGGGACTAGATGGCGCTGTGTAAATAGTCCAGGAATTATTATTATTTTTTTTTACTACGTCGGGTGGCAGACAAGCATACGGCCCGCCTGATGTGAAGCGGTTACTGTAGCCATATTAACGCTCGCAACATAAAATATCGCTCGCGCGCCGCCACCCCCGCTGTCATCGCAGCATCTCCTTCCTTTCTGGTGACCTCACTCACTCGCAGGAACACAACAGCCCTCAAGGGAACCGTTATTTGGCTGCGGTATTCTGTGAGGTGGTACCTTCACCGTTCACCGTTCCCCAGTCGGGTAGCTTACAATTACGCTCCCTACCTCTCTTTTGGCCAGAGCTTCGTTTGTCAGCCAGCAGGGTGCACCGCGTGCAGGTGAAGTTGGCTTTGGTTCAAAGATGTTGATGAACCACTACACCCCAAATTTATTTAATTATTTATTTATTTATCACCTCATGTGATGATATCACTTCACTATGCGGGGATCACCGAAGCAGACAGTTAGATCGCGCGGCGTGATCGTGATGTACACTGTCCTATCTCAATTAATTTGTTATTACTCGTAATACAAGTTTATACGGTTTTTAGGTGTTTCCTCTTTAACTTAACAATAGCATCGTAACAAAAGTTATAGTGTTTTTTATTGTTTCTTCATTGGTGATTAAATGAAACGTTGGAAGTAAATTTATTCTTTGATTAATTGGTATTATTTTTTAATATAATTTATTTCATAAATAAATTAATATTCCTGGACTAATTACACACATATATATATACATATAATACTTAAATACATTTTTTTTTGTTAAATACATACATATAATACATAGAAAATACCCAGAACAAGACAAACAGACATGTTCATGCACACAAATATTTGTCTTGTTCGGGAATCGAACCCGCAATCTCGGAGTCAAAGTGGCCATTGCTAACCATTCGACCACCGAGCTCAATCATAATTTTAGACTTTCCTACCAACATTTTTGTATACAATAAAACAAGTCGGATGTAATATTTAAAATAAAAGATGGCAAATCGCTCTATTTTCGTGTATCTCACAATATTCAATATTACAAAACTGTATGTGATATAACTAATGTCAACTTGCGGAACAAAAACAAATTGGTTATTCCAAAACATAGACTGGGGAAGGTCAATAATTCGTTTGTCGTAAATTGCATCCGCTACTACAATAAGTTGCCGGAGTCGGTCCTGATTTTACCCGACACTAAATTCAAACAGCTTATTAAGACCACCTTATGTAAAAAGACTTACTACAGGACCGACGATTACCTTAATGATAAAAATGTATGGCAAATTCTCGGCACAGGATGTGAAGCACAGGCGTCTTATCTTTACAAGTAGTATTGTGGATATACATATTTAGACTTTTATACAATATGTATATACACTCTATACTATAATTTTTTATATTTTTATTTTTTTTACTATTTTATTTTACTTTTAATTTTTTTTTCTCTTGAATTGGTTGATTACCATTTTTTTTATTGTATTATGATGATATTGTATGGCGATTTAAAAAAAGGCCTATATTGACAGAGTTTCTTTCGGCATTTCTTCTCGTCAATGGTCATTACGAAATGCTGGTAGATAAAAAAAATATACCTAATTGTAAAAGACGTGTCTAAGTGCCCGCGAGGGCCCACAGAACAAAGAATTTTGACTTTGACTTTGTAAAAAATATGTATTAATATTGAAATCGAAAAAAAAAACTTGCTTCTCTAAATTATGAGCGTACCGTACAATGTGTATGTTATTTTAAAATTATTTTGGATAGGAATATGTGTAAAATAAATTATGCGTATATATTTACAATAAATTATTTTATTTTATAAAAGTAATAAAGAAACATAGTAAAATACTCGCAGTAACAATGACTCGCAACTTTATCCGTACTTATTATCATAAAATGTTACAATCATCGCATATCATAGTAGGTACATATAAAAGAATTTACAGACAACCTAAAGGTTATGTCAGACAGAGAGCGGTCACGCGTCCAAGACTTCTACGTTCCTTAATAAAACAACTGCGAGCGGTCAACTACGTTTACTGTGGACCCCTATTTCAATCTCTTACTATCAGGATACCTATGACTATTCATATCACAAATAAAAAAAAAAACAATTGTCGTCTAGCCTATGCTATTAGACGACAATTTTTTTTCGATTTGTTATGTAAGGATATCATTATAATATAACTATAGGTGAAAAAATTACTTCGATTGCATAAAAACTTCTCGAGATATGTTTATGATGAGCGAAAACGCTCCATACAAAAGGCTTTACTTACTTATGACGTCACACCTAGGTATTTTGTATACATTAAAAAAATGTACGACAGCCATTAAATACTGCGTTTATATAGCTAGTGCCGTAACAAAAGTTATAGTATTTTTTATTGTTTTTCCAAAGTTAAAATATTTTTTAAATAATTTATTTTTTTTAAATTGCACTTCTCCACCAAACTTTGATTGGCCTTAAAACAAGTCGGACGTAAGATATTAAAATTTCTAGATCGCAGATGGGTCTAGTTTTGAATGTTTTAGGATACTGATAAACATTTTTTATAATTTTAAATCATTATCGTCTAGCCCATTTCGTTCCATAACATTCATGTTAATATTGTTAATTTGTGAAAATGCGTGACTTATACACATAGCGTTATCTCTTTTTCAAGTTACCTTGTTAAAGCCTAGCGTAGCAGGGTATAGACAATTCATTCGTTTGGAAATCTCTATTGCAGTATTAAAACAATAATGTTTAGGAAAGTCATAGTAAGGCCTCTGAGCGCTTGAAATCGTGACCGCTTTCGGTCTGACCAATCCCTAAGATATAGGCACTATTGTGATATAGGTACTCATAAATGATACACGTATAGAATTACCCATCCTCTCTCTCTCTCTACAAGTCTACAGGTACGAAATAAGTCCATATCTGTCTCTATTATTTTGTCTGTATATTATTTCGACTTATCGATACGAACAAATTTTATTGGGATTTTGGAACCAAATTCTAAATCCATTAAAACTTTCTCGATGAAGATCAATGTCGATTCCAGTTGCCCACATGGACGAGATAGGATGGGATGAATCAATCCCTTGGGGTTTGATACAGCCACATGGATATGCCTCTGATAGGTTTTTATTCGAATAGAATTTTAGCTCTGACACTATTGTCGAAATACGAGTATTTTTGTAATAATATGTTCTATAATACCCCTATATTCCTACAATAACCCTAATAGATACCGCATGTCGAGCAGCTGGGTCACCACGCTTCATTGGGGAAGGTCAATCTATATGCAGAAGCGGGCAGAATACAGTCTAATATGAACAAGACGATGCTGACCTTTAATAAAACTGGAATGAATCAAGTTTTATTGGATAACAGTAAACAAGTGCACGTAACAAGTGAGATCACCAGCAAGGAAGAAGTTAGTACATTGTTAGTTAGTACGTTGGCAGGGGCGAGGGATATTTCATGTTGCGAGCGTTAATATATCTACGGTAACTGTTCCACATCAGGGGGGCCGAATGGTTGTCTGCCACCCTACGTAGTATAAAAAATAAATGTCCGTTGTATGAAAAATGTATGTTCTTGAAATAGCCAATTACGTTTCATCGGTCGCTCCCGACGCCAACTGTTTACTCCGTTTGGCTTAGCGACCACGAAGCAGTACAAAATATCCAACATGCGGTATATATAGGGGTGATCTACATGTTTCTATAAACATTTGTATAGAAATACGAGCCGGAATTTGTACAATTATCCTCTTTTAAGATAGTGATCTTCTTGAAGATTTTGCTTTGCAGTAGCGATATCCAAGCATGCTTTCAGCGGTATATTCGTCTTACTCGCCATCGCCATGGCTTTTTGGATAGTCGGAGTTTCGACGGTACGAAGATCGGTGGCTAATCCAAGAGCCGCCCAGACGCGGATGAAGGCGGTTGAACAGCCAGAATCTGAAAACAACAATTACTACGTAAAAGACTCTATCAACTGTGAAAATTTACTTCGAAGTAACTTACAACTCTTGAATCTTTTATATCAATAAATATAAAAATCCGGAATACTCGGTTACGAAGTCGCGGGCGCAAACTAAGTATTTGTTTATATATGTGAAGAGATTTTTACGTGGTCGGCAGCGTGCGCGTGATGCCCCTGGTCTTGCAGGCGTCCATAGCCAGAAAACGTCATTTAACCAAAAGCTGTATATTGTATACATTTTATCTAGGTATATAATTTATTTTTGAAAAGCTATCACTCGTTAAAATATGTCATTATACACACCAATATAAAACTGGCTTGCACCCGTGTCTTCGTACGCGCGTATCCCGGTAATCGTGAGAATTTTCAATAAACATTTATTAGCGGATACCTACGTCATTATGACATCTATCGTATGTCAAATTTCAAGCCAATTTGTTCAGTGTTATGAGCTGTGCGCTGATAGATTAATCAGTAACGGTAGCTTTTATTGATACAGAATAAATAATATAATTAGGTACCTACAGCATAGAACTCGTTTACATACGTCGCGTAATCATGTAAATGATACAATAAAAATGCGATATTCGATATACTCTTCCGAGAAAAAAGTAAATAAACGTGGGCGTCGCAAGGGTTCTCGTAATAAGATTGGGATGAAGTTTGTAACTTTGTGAATTTGTGACAACGTAGGTAGTCGCAGCACGTGTCAGTTGCGAAACAGAAAATTAGTTTCTTTGGATCATATTACTATGTCTACAATGGTTCCGTTGATCAAACTTGAATACAGTTATGAGTAATTCTTTTTTTTTTGCTGCATTTCCAAATTGCATTTCCAATTTTACAGCTCCAAGTATTAAAGTCTGGGGAAACAATTTGCCTTCTTTTGTGTCACATCTGTGTGACACAATGGATTAAACGTGCAAAGGCTGTGTTCAGATGAGTTGTTTGAAATTATGAAAACAGCCTCTTTCTACCATTGCACAGCTCTTCAGAGTAGTGTTGTAAAAATAAGTGCCGAGCGTTGACACGATGATTTTGAGCGTTGAAAGCTCGAATGTTAGATCCTCAAGCGTTGATCGCTCGCGAGCGTTAATCATTCGGGCTTAGTGCTCGATTTGTGTGTGCGCTCAAGTGTCGAAGCGTCATAATAACTTATAACTGAGGGTATGCGTTTAATAAATGAGTAAATGGACTAGTATAGGGACGTTTAGATGTTTGTATGTTTGTGATCTGCTGACCGGTAAAATGAAATTTGGCATACAGATAGATTACGATGTGGCATAAGAACCGCGGGCATAATATTAATATAATATAAGCAATAAATATCTCTGGACAAATTACACAGCGCCATCTAGTCCCAAAATAAGTTTACTATGGAGTTTGTGCTTTATGTACTAAATTACCCGATGCATAAATATTTAAATACATTTTGTGTAAATAAAATAAATATACCTAATAGTCGCTATAAAAAATAACCTATGTTCATCCATTGTCCCTCCTTGGCTATCAAAATATCTATACCAAATTTACACCAAATCGATTCAGCGGCTTAAGCGTGAATAGATAACAGACAGACATAGTTACTTTCGTATTAATAATATTAAGTAGTTGGGGTAGAAAATATATATATGTACACACAAATGTTTGTCTCGTGTGAGAATCAAACTCGTGAATCTTGGTGCTAAAGGTGCCAATGGCATTGCTAGCGCCTACACCACCGAGACACTCGAATAGATGTAATATAAATCTATTTTAAAATTATTTCAGTGCTAGACTTTCACGTTCGAGCTCGAGTCGAGCGTCGAGTCTGGCGCTCCGATCGAGCTTTTTTACTAAAACGCTCAAGTTACTACTCAAGCGTTCGACTCGAGTCATTGCTCGAGCGCCGACTCGAGTATTTTTACAACACTGCTTCAGAAATATGGCCATGTACAGTGCATTTCGACAGTGAAAACTGTATACTGCGGTCGATGTGCTCGGTGCTCGCTCGAATGCAAGCAAGCATGCAGCAATGGCCACTTTGATTTCGAGAGAGATGTGTGTTTGTCTTGGTCTGGGTGTTTTCCATGTATGTATTTAAAAAAATGTATTTAAGTCCGTTATCTAGTATCTAGTACAAGCTTTGTTTAGTTTGGTACTAGATGGCAGTGTGTAATTTGTCCAGGAATATTTATTTATTTATACTGCGGGATGTCTTTAGCGCACTTTCAAGTCATGGAATGAATTCCTTGTCAAAGTAATTCCCGGGAGACTATAGCATGGGGGTTTTTCAAAAGGGTGTGTAGACGTTTGATTGGCCTCGCATAAGTGGTACGTCTTGTGTTGCATGCATATAGATTACGGTAACTGCTTTCAATTGAAGTGCTCGGTGGCGTCTAATCGAACGCGCAAGTTAAGCAACGTCGACCGTAGCCTGTCATGGATGGGTTTATTTATCTCGAGCTCCTTCGTGCTTCGGAGGGCACGTTACGCCGTTGGTCCCGTCTGTTTTCATCGATGACAGGTGTTAAGCCAAGTCAGTGGCCTTTAGACGGCTTGAAAACAATGGCCTCCGCCAACACGCAGTTGAGCAGCGTGGTTGAGTATGCTCTAAATCTCTCTGATTGAGGGGAGACTGTTTCCCAACAGTGGGATATATAAGGGTTATCGACGAACTGCTTTCTATTAGGCTGGCCGTATACTTGTTTGTCAATATAGAATAAAGAAATGCAGAAATAATAATACTTACCATAACTACCATATTCTCCTGATTTGTAGTCATATGGCACTAAGTAGTGATAATGGGGCCAAAAAGTTTTAAATAATATGAAGACTGAGTTAGAATCATAAGGAAACCTGAAAGCAGACGTAATGAATATTTAATATACATTATATACATTATATACATATTTTCTTTTAATACTACGTCGGGTAGAAGGCACACGGCCCGCCTGATGTGAAGCGGCTACCGTAGCCATATTAACACTCGCAAACATAAAATATTCCGCAGCAATTCCTTCCATTGGTCCTTTGGTGACCTCACTCACTCACAGGAACACAACTCTCAAGTGAATTGCTATTTTGCTGCGGTATTCCATAAGGTGGAGGTACTTCCCCAGGAGGGCAGCTTACAATTGCGCTCGTACGTTTGCTTGTCTGCCACCCGACTATTATCTAGATAGCTCACCATCATCCAGAGTCAAAACCAACCTCAGCTGCACGTGATGCACCCTGACAATTAGCAAACGAGGCTCTGAGAGAAGAAAGTTAGGACACAGAGCTTGACCGGGGGAAGAACCTCCCCACCTTAGACTGTGACTGATCTGACACGAATCATGTGCTTCTGAGAGTGAGTGAGGTTACTAGTAGCACAGTATAAGTAATAGTACTACGTACAGTATGGTCACTCCCTGCCGCTCTTTCGTGTCAACCTCACCTCCCTCTGAGACAAATCTGGAACAGTTTGTATGGCGCCGGACGCACACACGCTTATTCGCGCTCTGCACAGACGTCATTGTTTATGTAGTAGTAAACGACGCGACATTTGTATGAAGTGGCCGGGGTGTGCTAGTAGTCTCCAGGGGAGATGCGTTAGCAGGGATGGTAACTGTTATTGTATTATTGGCTAATGGTAAACATTGCATTTGAGGCGGACCGTTACGTCATTCGATGTAATGTCATGCGGGCCTACATCTGTGCCGCGAAGCTCCGCGAACAGGCGTGAACGTAAATGTAAATGGTTTTCTCTAGGTTCACGGGCGTTCACGCCTGTTCCCCGATCGGAGTCGGTATTTTATCCCGCGACAAAGGCGACGCGAACGTTCGCGCGGTGTTCACGCGTACACAGCCACATTCACGGCGCGTAGCCAGTTTACTCCTGACCACCGATGCGTACAAGTCATTACAATTTCAGTATTCCACCATCCTCTTCTTCTCCAACGATTTCTAATTATTTTCTTATTTTTTATAGACAAATAATTATATGTTGCTACAGCAAACAAACTTATTACAGCCGCAGCTTCCAAGTCCATTTCGCGGCAGGTTTCACTCACAAATATGTGACCCGTGAATGTAGAGGGGCACAAGTTCTGCCGTGAAATAACGGCGCGAATTCACAGCATAATTTCACGGCACTGATGTAGAGCCCGCATAAGACTTCTTCATTGGTCTGCAACTATTTATCGTACAAACTTGCTTATTTTTGTATCAAGAATAGATACTAACTTTTGGCCCGGTTTAAGACCCCAAACGCAAATACTGCTTTCAACGAGCCACGCAGCGTGAAGTACTATCCCGTAACGTAGAAATCCAATGACAAACACGGAGCTGAGCACAGTGTCGTTCCAATACTCGAGCGGTGCGTTCAGTGGCAGCAACAAAAATAAGACCGCATACAAAAGCCAGTACAGTCTGAAACATTAATATTATGCATACGTAGTTTGAAGACCTTGACTTCGATGGCGTCGTTGCGCGTGGCGGTCTAATCAATCACGCAAGTCAAGCAACGTAGACCGCAGTCTGTCCATGGATGGGTTTATTTGTCTGTAGCTCCTCCGTGCTTCGGAGGGCACCGGTCGGCTCCGGCTGTCGTTAGATACAGTTTAGCACATTACAGTTTACCGTTTAGCCAAGTGAGTGGGCTTTAGGCGGCTTGAAAACACTGACGTCCACCAACCCGCAGTCGAGCAGCGTGGTGGAGTATGCTCTAAACTCCTTCGATTGAGTGGAGTCCCGTATTCCAGTAGTGGAATTAATAAGACATTTTGTATCATTTTTGGGTAAGTTTTGGTGTAAGTGGTTCATCATCTTTGAACCACAGCCAACTTTACCTGAACGCGGTGCACCCTGCTGACTGACAAACGAAGCTCTGGCGAAAAGAGAGGTAGAGATCGTAATTGTAAGCTATCCGACTGAGAAATGTACCTCCACCTCACAGAATATCGCACCCAAATAACAATTCCCTTGAGGGTTGTTGTGTTCCTGCGAGTGAGTGAGGCCACCAGAAAGGAAGGAGATGCTTCGTTGGCAGCGGAGCTGGCGACGCGCGAGCGATATTTTATGTTGCGAGCGTTAATGTGGCTACGGTAACCGCTCCACATCAGGCGGGCCGTATGCTTGACTGCCACCCGACGTAGTACAAAAAAAATCAGCTCACTTTCATCCCACGGCTGGGATACGGGCCTCCCCTTAATCGAAGGCGGATTTAGAGCATGCTCCACCAAGGTGCTCTACTGCGGTTTGGCGGAGGCCAGTTTTTTCAAGCCGCCCAAATGCCAGTTGGCTTAACGACTGTCATAAAATATCGCTCGCGCGCCGCCACCCCCGCTGCCATCACAGCATCTCCTTCCTTTCTGGTGACCTCACTCACTCGCAGGAACATAACAACCCTCAAGGGAATTGTTATTTGGCTGCGGTATTCTGTGAGGTGGAGGTACATTCCCCAGTCGAGTAGCTTACAATTACGCACTCTACCTCTCTTTTCACCAGAGCAACCGGGACCGACGTGCCCTCCGTTATCAACATTATGCAAACAGAATGTCTCCCAAATTTATTTCGAAATGACGTAGCAAAACCGTTTAAGGATAGTTTACCAAAATTATTCATATATTCAAAAAAACACACTCCAACAAGTGACATAAGTTCCAATGAGGCGCTTCATATAAACTTTACAAAGCAAGTATTTGCTTTGTGATGTTAATATCTACAGTATAAAATGTATATTTTATAAAAATAATATTATATGTATATTTCAATGTAATTTGGCAGTGTCTTATGTCAAAGTCGTAAAATGTCCATTGTAGAATCTATGTCTAGATCGTAATATGCATGTCATCATCATCATCATCATCAGGTCATTTTAGTCTCCACTACAGGTGCACCACGTCCGTCCAGATAGAAGGAGGATTTGGCCTACACTCCCCACACGTTTGGCCAGCAAACGGGTTGGGGAGGCCTGATCGATGTTTGACAATGTTTTTCCTTTAGTCGCCTTGTACGACATCCACAGGAAGAGATGGAGTGATTCTATTCTAGTCTGCCGGAAACCACACGGCCAAATATGCATTTAAGGTAACTTAATTCATCCTAATCTAATCTTGCAATATCATAAGTTGCTGAATGTCCAGGTTCTAGCAATGTCTTTTTCCAAGAATGCCTCACAATATATACATTTTAACATACTTAGTTTATTTTATAATATTATTATAGAATCTCGGTATCATCCCATAATCATCCCACTGTAGAGATATTAGACCCCCCCCCCCCCATCGAAGGGGTTTAGAGCATTCTTCACTACGCTGCTCAACTGTGGGTTGGCGGGGTTATTATAGAATATGGCCGTATTATTATAGAGTCATCATCATCATCAGGTCCATTTAAGTTTCCACAACAGGAGCACGACCCTCTCTCCTCCGTCCTAGACGGAAGGAGGATTTGGCCTACACTCCCCATTCCCACGCTGGCCAGACGGGTTGGAGAGGCCTGATCGATATTTGATAATGTATTTCCCTTAGTCGCCTTGTACGACATCCACGGGAAGAGACGGAGTGATTCTATTCTAGTCTGCCGGAAACCACACGGCCAATTAATAATAGAATTTATAAATAGAATACGGTCATATAATAACACATAAATAATGTATTTTATTTTAGGTTTGGTAAGTGTATTGGGCATGAAGCAAAAAGTGCTGAGTTAGGTATCAAACCGAAAATTAGTATCCTATTACTGCAACCATATTTCAAGAATGTAGTCACAATTAGTATCTGATGATGCATAATCAATCACCCATGCTTCTCATCAACTTATAGTAGAGGTATCATGTTCGGGCTCATTGGAATAGGTCTCCATGAATAGGTCTATACCTGTGTGAGTGCAAAAACAGATTTTATTCTTTGTATGAGAGAGATATATAAATAGTTACCAGTGCTAGGATACGACAACTTCTTACATTTATTTTTGAATATAGAATTATCGAGATTTTTGCAATGCATGTAACTATCATACTACAGTATAGACATTTTACTAATCTTGTTTTACAATATGGGCATTTTACGGTTTGACGAAACGTTCTGTATTGTTTGTATGTTACTTACTTTTTTTGAATCATAACGATGGGATCATTTTTGAGATCTGTCATATCGATAGAAGCCTTAAGGTTTTCTTGATAAGGGCTTAGTTTCCTCAGGCGCGTGAGTATGTGTGCATAAAGGACACCTTTGTTGTAGTCAAATGGATCTACTTCCGTGGCGAAATATTTGTGGTGAAACCTGTGGTGCTGAACCCAGTCGTATATTGAACCCTAGTGGAAAAACAGTACATTCAGTAAGACATTTGATTTTACATTCTTAATATAGTGATAATTTGTCCTACTGTTAGGACAAATTACTAAAACTTCGAAAAACGACGGAAAAATTTAGTCTAATAATAAAATAGCAGTAGGTATCTAATGGTATTAATATTTTATTGGTAGAAATAAAATATTATTTGTATGTTACCTTCTGAGTATTATCTAAAAATAAATAAGGAAAATACGTACGAATATAAAAGTATCTTCATAAATTTTTTTGATAATCTTATTGCGGAAGCCTGTATGGGCACTGTCAGCAAACAGGGTAAGTAACATTAGCCGTGACGTTTAACAAAAAAATGTGATTAGTTAGCATATTATAATAGAATGAGCTACCTTAACATATTAAAAAATCTCCCAATAAATTTGTTTTCAAAAAGAAATTGTGTGCCTATCTTTTTGAAACTTTATCAGAGTAGTAATCATAATCAGTATGTAGTGTAATGTATGTCGCAGCAGTATGTATCGATAGTTTATTTGTGTATGTTTACTGGATTAATTTATGTACGTGTATTTACATTGTGTTTGTAGTACTATTGGATTCATCCATCATTTAAACCGTTTCGACTGTTAGAGAATTTAATTAGCATTAAGTCCGCCTATTGTTTCAGTTTGTAGTATTAAATAATTATCAAATAAAAAATGCAGACTAATGATTAAGTAAAAATGATCGTATATGTAACACATGAATCAGGTGACCTAGTCCGAAGTGAAAATCGGAAGGAAGGGCCAAAGTTCAGAATTTTTCTGATAGGAACGTCCTTCGACAGCACTGGTGATTGTGGATTTCTCATCCAGCAGGGCTTTATTTATTGTATAAATAACACGATAAATAAAAAACATTGATATTTGTTTCTTCGAAGCTCCTACAAAATGTATTAAAAAAATCAGAACTTCCGCCTGTAAATTTAATAAGGCTCGTTACCGCGACATTCAGACATATAAAAATAAAATTATAATTACCTGTCCAGACATCGTTTGGAACAACATGAGTGTGACTTTAAGTCCTGTGCTAGCTTTGTACGAGCCATGTGCCCAGAGGCGGTGAGCACCCGTTGTCACGCCCAGGACTGCGATGGAGGTGAGGAACAGCACTGTTACATAAACAATAGTATATCATCTTTAAAAAGAATTCAACAACACCATCAATTACATGGCCAAATTGACACAATAGGCTATTTGACAATGTTCAAAAATTATATAAATTATTTAACAATATCGTAAAATACACAAAACTATAAAGATCTGCAAACTTTCATTTTAATATCTTCCGTCCGACTTACTTTAGGGTCGATCAAAGTTGGGCGGGGAAGTCCATTTTAAAAGTATGAAATTATTAAAAAATAATATTACCATCGGAGAAGCAATAAAAAATACTGTAACTTTTATTATGATACTAATTACATAAACGTAATATTTAATACAGCTGTCGTACAAATTTCTGATTTGATGCATACAAAATATAAACCTGTGACGTCATAATTCAGTAGCTTTTTGTATGGAGCGTCTTCGGGAAAGTCAAAAATTGAGATTTACAAATTAACATATCTCGAGAGATTTTTGTGCTATCGAAGTAATTCTTTCACCTATGGTTATATTATTGAGACGTCCCTGCATATAAAAACGAGAAAAATGTTGGTCAAATAGCCTATTAGTCTCTTTACATCGCTGTAAATTATTATTATAAATATCCCCTGCCGTGTCTGTAAGCCTGTCTAAACGATTTACTTAGAAGCACGTGAATGTATTTTTATACGGTTTTCACAAATAGTCGGAGTGATTTACGAGGAAGATTTAGATATATACCTAATCGATAAAGGTTTTGTGTAAACTGGGGCCCTACCGCCAAAGCTGAAGCCGATTACCACTGAATAACACTAAGTATTTTTAGAATCAAAATTCTAAAAATACTTATTTGACCAACATTTTTAGAATCAAAATTCTAAAAATACTTAGGTCTTACTTTTAACTTATTGACAAACATCTCCAGGTGTGTCTGTAGAGTTTCAGAGTTTCTACCAGCTAAGACAAACAGAATTACCACTAATCTAAGGCCAAGTGTGTTTTTTGTCATCATAATATTCGATGGGCATTGGCTTCAGCTTCGGCGGTAGGGGATATATGACGATGACTGTTGAAGATGTCGGAAAAGATCACGCTGACCGGGGCGCCGCGTAAATCAATATAGGTCTACATCTGCGAAGCCGGTACACGTCGGCAGTCTACACATATAATAAAATTGTAATCGAGTGGAATCTTGCAGTGACACGAAATATTTTTTAAAAAAAAGATGCAAATTGACTTTAACACAGCATTAATTATTACTTAATTGTACTAAGTACAGTATGGCAATTCCTTGTCGTTCTCTCGTACCGACCTCACTCCCCCTGAGAGGAATAAGGAACTGTTTGTATGGCTCCGCACGCGCACACGCTCATTTTCGCTCTGTACCGACGTCATTGTTTATAGTTTGATTGTTTATGGTTACTGTGCACGACGCGACGCGATATTTGTATGGAGTGGCCGGACTGTGACTCTACTATCTGCAGGAATACAGAAGCCAAAAGTGTTTTTGGTATTTTTGCCTTTACATTAGGCACACACTTTATTTTTCGGTATTAAAATGTAAATGTTGACCTGAAATATAAGCTGTCACCGTGTGAAATTTAATCAAACTTTTTAGCCTGATAAATTAAGCGGTTCCGAGGGAATAACAATATAAATGTATAATTAAGGTCGCCGCGACCTACAATACTCTTGAGCAACTGACAATATATGACGCGTCATTTTTTGCCTTTATTTTCAGCGAAATTCATTGAGCTTATAAAATCGTCCGGTCGTTCTGTCTGTCCGTCCGTTGCCATGAAACTCAAAATTTCGAAATTCTGACTTAGGATTCGTGTAGAGCATCAAAAAGTAGTAATGTCAAGTGCCCTTGGTTTTCCGATAACAGTTCGGGATTTCGAAAAAAAAAAGAAAATATAATTCGCTATGGTGACGCATGCTGCGCGTCCGACGTTTAGTAATATATTGAGTATAATTATATAAATAACTAGCTGACCCGTCAAACGTTGTTTTACCATATAAATTTAGGGGCTGAAGGGTGAAAATTTAAAGTTGTATGTATTTTTCAATGCTAAATCATAATTAAATAAAAATAAAACACTTTGTCTATAATAAAAGAAATAATATCTAGGGGTGGTCATCCTTATAATTTAGGAGTACCATCATTCAGGAGTATCATTTAGGAGTATGCACACAAAATTTCATAAAAATCAGTCCAGCCGTTTCAGAGGAGTATGGTAATAAACACCGTTACACGAGAATTTTATATATTACATGTACTTTCATCATTCCAACAATATCTAGTGTATTTAATTGTGCAATATCATATTGAGGAGCTTCGTTGTGTTTTCGTCGAAGTTTATGATGATCACGAGGCTGGAGAGGTATTGTCGTAAGTAGCGCCGCCAATGTAAAAAATAGCAGAGTGAATCAAAATAAAAACGAAAGAGCTATTTATAGACAATACGAATATTTTTTGTCAGAAAAACAACAAAATATCATATCACCCTCCATTTCACCCATAGACTTAGGATTCTTCGCTATTTCACCTCACATTTTAACGTCTTCGCGAAACTGCTAATAAATAAAAAATCGATGTGAAGCGGTTACCGTAGCCATATTAACGCTCGCAACATAAAATATCGCACGCGCGCCGCCACCCCCGCTGCCAACGCAGCATCTCCTTCTTTTCTGGTGACCTCACTCACTCGCAGGAACACAACAACCCTCAAGGGAATTGTTATTTGGATGCGGTATTCTGTGAGGTAGAAGTACATTCTCCAGTCGGGTAGCTTACAATTACGCTCCCTACCTCTCTTTTCGCCAGAGCTGACACCCTGCTGACTGAAAAACGGTCAGTCAGGAGGGTGCACCGCGTGCAGGTAAAGTTGGCTTTGGTTCAAAGATGTTGATGAGCTACTTACACCCTTACCTACACCCCAAAATTTCAGGAAATATACCTATATCTATCTATACATTATAATAAAATCGTAAACGAGCCCTTTCTGCACATTAAATATTAAAAAAGAAACTATTTACTACACGTTATACTTATGTTACCGAGGATAAAAAATATATTTTTATTTTTTGTATGTTTATCAGGTCGTCCGTGTGTTTGTGTACGTTACTGTCAGAAACGACTTAGCCGAATTAAATTCTCTGGGGCCCTACCGCCGAAGCTGAAGCCGATTATCATCGAAATTTTTGAATGCGAAAATGAAACTACTGCTTAGATTGCTGGTAAATACATTAAGCTCAGATGGTAGAAATCCTAGACCACTACCGTCTAAGCTGATGATGTTTGTCCTTAACTTAAACCTAAGATCAATATTCGCGATAAAGAATTCTGTTGGTAATCGGCTTCGGCTTCGGCGGTACCCTGGTTTCCACTGATATACTCATATTACGACTAGCTTCCTGTATTATTTAGTGTTTATTTCATTCTAATCGATTCACAAACAAAAAGTTAATCGTTCTTACATTATGGGCATCTGAACCAATTTTATTTTCGATTTGTTATTTAAAGACGTCACAATAATATAACTATAGGCGAAAGAATTACTTCGATAGCATAAAAACATCTCGAGATATGATAACTTGAAGATCGCAATTTTGGACTATACCGAAAACGCTCCATACAAAAGGCTACAGCATTATGACGTCACGATACGCTATTTTATTAGCATCAAATCAGAAATTTGTACGACAGCTATGTTAAATATTCCATTTATGTAGCTAGTGCCGTAACAAAATAATAATAATAAATAAATATAGTCAGACAAATTACACAGTGTCATCTAGCCCCAAAGTAAGCGAAGCTTGTGTTATGGGTACTAGACAACTGATAAATAAATATACGTAAATACATTTTTTTTTGTAAATACATACTTATCATACATAGAAAACACCCAGACTAAGACAAACAGACATGTTCATGCACACAAATGTTTGTCCTATGTGGGAATCGAACCCACGAGCGTTGGTGTCGAAGCCGCGTCATTGACCGCTACGCCACCGAGCTCGTCCGAAAAGTTATATTATTTTTTATTGTTTCTACAATGGTAATATTTATTTTTTATAATTTCATACTTTTAAAATGGACTTTCCCACCAAACTTTTATCGACTATAAAACACGTCGGACATAAGTTATTAACATTTTGAGATCACGGATCGTTCTAGTTTTATGTATTTTACGTTACTGATATAGAGTTTTTATAATTTTAGAACTTTGTTCAGTTGCCTATTTCCACACAAATGGAATCGGAATAAATTATTAAAGCATTGACGTTGACAAAGTAATATAAAGATAAGTCTATTGACTTTGACATCGTGACAAACTATTGTTCATTTAACTTTCATTATTTTGTATTTATGACTTCGATCACTAATAGTGATCGAAGATTTATGAACTAGGATATTTACAATAATTGACGCCAGTTTAAACTATGTACCTTTAACTGAGATCTATATCTTTAACTGACGTCGTTAGAACTTAGGTATCATTTATTTATACGTCATACGTAAATTCATGTAAAATATATATTATTTCCTTGTAAAATTACCAGGAAGGTAATTTTATCATGAAATTACTACCAATTTCATAAATATCATATCACCCTCCATTTCACCCATAGACTTAGGATTCTTCGCTATTTCACCTCACATTTTAACGTCTTCGCGAAACTGCTAATCTTTTTTTTTATACTATGTCCGGTGGCAGCCAAGTATACGGCCTGCTCGATGTGAAGCGGTTACATAAATGACGATTCTGAATTTCTTAGCCTAATTGGCTAAGAAATTCAGAATAAAAGATTAGATTACATACTAATAGATTGAGACAGAATAATTAAAGCGAATTCTGTTATTTGGGTATTTAAGACAGTATTGATTTTACTATAACTCTTTTTATTGGTCGTCTACATCAACCGGCCGGCCGGCGATCAACAGACAGTGATAACTTGGAAGCTACGCAAGATGTTTTTTTTTGTAAAATGATACTAAAAGTTGTTATAAACTAAGGTAAGATATAATGTTATAATAAAGTACTTGTACTGTTCCACGTAATTACATTTATTTTTATTTTTACCCATCGGTTTCGCCGCTAAGGCATTAATAAAGGTAAGCAGATGGTGTTTGTGTTTTGGAAACACAAACACCATCTGCTTACCTTGATAATGCCTTAGAGGTTAGCTTTGGTTCAAAGATAATGATGAACCACTTATGGATGTTATTGGAATTATATGATTATTGGGAAGATTGTACAAAATAGAATACCCTTCTATTTTGGCTAATCTTTCCAAGGTCGGTTTTTTATACTACTAGAGTGGTAAACAAGCATACGGCCCGCCTGATGGAAAGCATTTACCGTAGCTTATGAACGCCTGTAACACAAGGGGCATCACAGGCACGTTGCCGACCCTGGAAAATCCTCTTCACGCCCTTTTTGAAGAACCCCATGCTATCGGTATTGATTTTAATTGGTTTTCTATAAAAATCAACACGATTGTACGATGTAGATACCAGGGGCCCTACCGCCGAAGCTGAAGCCGATTGGATTTTTTGTTTGCGAAAATCCACCTTTAGCTTAGATTGGTGGTAATTGTTTTTAACTTATTTGGTAAAAACCATAGCGCTCTACCGACTAACATGAAGAGGTTTATCAATAACTTAAACCTAAGATCTATTTTTGCGATAAAAAAAACCGATGGTAATCGGCTTCGGCTTCGGCGGTAGCCCCCTGGTACCTGTGACTGGATGATCAAGCAAATTGAGCGTTTTTTGTTTTTTTTTTGGGAGAAACGGATTTTTTCAGATCCATGTAACTAAAATTATTTATTGTTGAGTAGTTAACAACATTGCTAAATGATATTGTTATGCTGAAGATTAGCAGATCTGAGGCTCTACCTATTCCCTAAGCTGAAAGTCTATTCCCATCGGATTTTTTTAAATCAAAAATCAAACTCTCTCATAAATTGTAATTGTGTTTACCTTAGACCACCAAAGCTAAAAAGAATTATCAATAATCTAAGCTGAAGGTTGATTTTTGCAGCCAAAAAATCCGACGGGAATAGGCTTCAGTTTAGATGGTTGGGACTCTGTTCTCGGCGGAGAAAAGTAACACTTATCTACATCGACTTATCTGATTTGCGTTTGCGAAATCCGCGAGATCGTTAAGGCATTAGATTATATTTAGATTATATTTATACACTAGCTGACTCGCGCAACTTCGTCTGCGTGTGACAGAGCGTTGAGAGTGAAGCGTAAGATTACCATTTGAAAGGTTATAGTGAGCCAATCTTAAAAGATAGACATATGCTATCATGGACTTTTTTTAGAACTTTTTAAGATGAATAATTTCGTCATATATAATTGTTGCGTAACTTGAACCGTTTATCAATCGCACGCAACGGAAGTAATAGCACTCTCAAAAGGACTATTTTTATCAAATTTTTGACAACATTTTTCATTGGTGCTCCGCTCCTATTGGTGGTAGCGTGATGTTATATAGCCTATAGCCTTCTTCGAAAAATAGGCTATCTAGCACTAAAATAATTTTTCAATTCGAATGAGTAGTTCCTGAGATTAGTGCGTTCAACCAAACAAACAAACTCTTCAGCTGTATAATATTATATTATTGATATTTTTGGTAAAAGATTGCTCGTTTAATATTATAGTATAGGATAATACTTACAGAATATTACTGTGGTCCACTGGACTTCGAAGAACAATAGCCATATTCCATACAATGATAGGAGATGTATGTGTATGAAAAATAACACAGCCGGCCAGTTCGCCTCCCTAGCTTTGCTTAGTGCGCAGTCCTGTGCTGGAACGTCCGCTTCAGCCATGACTACCTGTTCAAGATTTACAGATTTAAATTTACTAAAACTAATAAATTTACATGAAACTTAAATTATAATGGACGAGCTCGGTGGTCGAACGGTTAGCAATAGCCACTTTGATTCCGTGGTCGCGGGCTGGATCCCCGTACAAGACAAATATTTGCGTGCATGAACATGTCTGTTTGTCTTGGTATGAGTGTTTTCTATGTATTTACAAAAATATATATATATTTAAGTATAATATAAGTTATCTCTCGTACAAGCTTTGCTTAGTTTGGTCGTGTGTAATTCGACAAGGAATATTATGAAACTTAAATTTAGGCGGTTCTCGGTGTTCATATCTTGACTATGAAGAAGAGTTTATCATTCTTTCTCTAATCCAGGATATTATGACCATTTGGGGTGTAAGTCGCTCAACAATCTTTAGAGCCAAAAGCCCATCTTATCTGCATGTCGTGTAACCCGACTAGCGAACCGACTAGGGTTAAGAGGCGGCCAAATAACAATTCCTTTGAGGGTTGTGGTGTTCCTGCGAGTGAGTGAGGTCCCCAGTAATAAAGGAAGGAGTTTTTGCGTTGGCAGAGTGAGTGGTGCCGCACAAGCGATACTTTTGTCTTGTGCGGGGATCGAACTCCGAAATCAAAGTGGACAGTGGAATCCATTCGACCACGGGGTTCGTCAAAATATATTTTGGGAATTAGAAATGAATAAGGATACGTGCATAAAAACAGTTTTACTGGGATCGGCTGTTCGTACCTACAATAAATGTACGAAATTGGATATAATTTATTTAGTTCACTTTGTATATAATAACACTACCGGCTACCAGAAGGCCTAAAAATTAATATCTATTCTTGTTGCGAGCGGCAAACCATTCTTAATTTGTTTAATTTTCAGTTGGCAACCTACAGTCATAAATCTTTTGTCATTTTATTACTTAATTTCTTCTGACACCAAAAATTAGGAGCTCCGCAAAGAAAACCAGATATTTTCCGTTTTCACTCTTTCATTTACTTTTTTGACTGATAAAAAAGACAATTTTTTCGAATATAGAAAAGAAAATAATATTGAGAATTTGAAAAAGGACGTATAGCGCATATATATCCTTTTTGGCCAATAGGTATATTCACTATTAGGTCTGTATGTTGGCGACCTACTAAGTAGGTCACCATGTTGTCGTATGTTGACCAACATCAGTCAAACATCCATATAATCAAATTTTTTAAAAACTTTGAATCCTCACATTGAGACACGAGAATATCAAATAAGACGCCTATGAGATCGAGACTGGGTCGAAACTGAATTTTGGCTTCATTTTAATTACAAGAATTGCCCCTGTAATATGGGTTTTTTTATACAAGCATCCTAGGCCAATAATTTACAGGCCTTTGTAAACATACAATAAGAAAAATTCAGCATTAGCGTTAGCCATTTAAGATCGTCGTTGCGCGTGTCTGTCTAAGCGATCACGCAAGTTATGCAACGGCGACCACAGCCTGCCTATGGATGGGAATATTATTTATCACGAGCTCCCCCGTGCTTCGAAGGGCACGTTAAGCTGTCGGTCCCGGTTGTTGTCTTTAGACGACAGTTGTTAAGTCAAGTTAGTGGCCTCCGCCAATCCACAGTTGAGCAGCGTGGAGTACGCTTTAAACTCCCCTTCGATTAGGGGAGAGCCGTAACCCAGTAGTAGGATCAATAACGGTTAACGATGGGTCGCTAGTAGGGTTATATATTTTGTGGCATAGAGTGTGGCATAGATTGACCTATGACATAAAAAATGACGATTATTTTGATTATCAAGTCGAAAAAACCAGCCCATGCGAGTGGATCCGGGAGGAATGCTAGTTGTTACATATTATATTAGTGGTCATTTTGTTGACGTTAGGTATGCAATATTAGTGGTGTCAGAATTCACTTACCGATCTTAGTTTATACCTATATTTTCGATAAATTTTATGTTACATTAAATTTATTACTATATGAATTTTAAGTCTGATAACACTTGCATTGACTTGTATAACACTATATTAAATGTTCTTTAAAAAATGTACATTAAAAATCAATAAATACACGTGTATACTGCAAACGGTCACGTAACGAACTGACAGTAATTATGCATTCGTGTTGCATATCGCTTGTTCACATTAACCTTGCGTGTGCATCCTTTGTTCGAAAAGGGTTCTTATGGCTCTAAGGCTCTTATTACCTAATAGTATTGGTATTAGCATTACGTACTGATATTCTTTATTGCATAACTAATACGAGACATCTATGATACATTACATCTAGGCTATCGGCACGAGAATAGGCTATTTATTTGACCAACTTTTTTTTCGGTTTGATATGTGGGTCGTCTCAATAATATAAAAATCTCTCGAGATATGTTAATGTGAAAATCACAATTTTGGGCTTTCCCGAAAACGCTCCATACAAAAGACTATTGAGTTATGACGTCACAGGTTTGTATTTTGTTTGCATCAAATCAGAAATTTGTACGACAGCTATGATAAATATTACGTTTATGTAATTAGTATCATAATAAAAGTTATAGTAAAGTTATAGTATTGCTAATTTCATACTTTTAAAATGGACGGGAAAGTCCATGCTAAACTTTGATCCAAGCCAAGCTTTGATCGACCCTAAAATAAGTCGGACGAAAGATAAACAACGGGTTTTTTCAGAATTGAGACCTTCCGTTAATTAAATAGAATATTTTTCTAATATTCTTTATATACTTTACATGACGTGTACCGTATTGCACACATTAATATTATTGTAGCTAAACAGGTCATCAAAGAGGTTAAATAAATTTCTTTTGTATGTAAATTATGGAAGAACTCTACATAGGTACGAAATTCCTAATTCAAGAAAGTACATAATAATTACATGCCTCCGCGATTGACCGATTTTCATGAACTTAAATGTCTAGATATTAGTTGGCAGTGGATTTTCTGTAAAGTGGTGGTACTATTACAGTTGAAATATAACCGTGGCCAAAGCCCGTTTGCCCACCTACGGGATCTTTCATTTCAAATGAAGGAAGCCGGCGTTTTGCCGGAGACGGAATAAGTGAGTCCACTGTGCTGTGTCCGGATTTAGACTACCCATTTCAATTGCGATACTACCTTGCTACTGTGTTACGTTTACTTACTTACCGTTTACAATTATCTGACCAAATGACGATCCGGTGCCGGATGCCGTGGACAAACGTACATACGTTTTGTGACACCGATGCATATCGGACGCAAGCGCCGGAATAGTGGTATATTCAATCAAAATACGGACGCCGGGCGTCGATTGGACAAACTGTCAATACAAATATATGGACCGCTTCTTTCATCCATAAAAATGCACAAGTCAACAGATGATAGTCGTTAATCAGAGCCAGAGGTGCAGCAGAGAGGCGGCTTGAAAACAATGACCTCCCCCAACGTGCATTTGAGCATCGTGGTGGAGTATGCTCTAAACCTCTTATTGTGGTTGTTATATAATCTATTGTATTTTAAAGGCTTTATAATTTTCATTTAGATTTTAAAGATAGGATAAATAAAGGCCTTGTCCACGACAGGGGTGCGCGACCATGTACAAAGTGCGCACACTTAGCGGGATTTTACACCGCTGAGTGTGCACATATTGCGATTGGCTTTGTATTAAAAAAAACCTCTTCAATTGAGGGGAGACCCATATCCCAATAGTGGGATGAATAAGAGTTGACGATGACGACAGTTCTTGTGCTGTACGTAATAAGAGCTACAATAGCATGGCCTACTATTAGCAGTATATATTGGATACACGTTTTAACTCTGTTTTGCGACAGCTTTGTCTGCTATTTGACAGTACACAAGTGTAGGGTGACGTTGAACTCGAGAGTCCTATATACGTCTCCGACACAGACGTATATTATTTTTACAGTAAAACATATAGTTCACGAGTAAATGGGCATTGGAATTTTGTCTAACAAGTATGCGCTATTACAAGCCTAAATAAAAAGTGTTAAAAAGTTATAATCAAATTAGCTGGAACGTATATTTGACAAATTTATTTTATTTGTAATTTCAAACTTGATTTTTTCAAATTATAACCAGTTTCATTTTTTTTTTCTCTAAATAGGTATTAGTGTGCAGATAATCTTCGCTTTCATAATGGGCATAGATGTCGTTTAAGAGCCAAAGCAGTCACAATGAAAGAGTACTTACAGCATTGCCTCACCGCGGTGGTGAACGGTGCCGGTGCACCGGACGCGACCATCGTCTGCTAGCAACAGCTTACAGAAGTGGTCAATTAAACAAACTACTAAATAACTTTAATCATATAGTTTGATAGCATGATTTGTAGATAATATTTAATATAGATATTCCTTCCCAATATTTAACCTAACTATCCCACAGCAAAATATTAAAATACCTCGTCACACATCCGTTCAGTAAGTTGTTCCTATTACATTCATAAAAGTACGAACAAATCGGTCTAAGATACGAATAGGAAGCGGACGCTCGCCCATCTCTTTTAAAATCAAAAATATTTTATGTCGAAATTTAATACGCTAAAAAAATATATCGCAAGTGGGGTGCCTAAAAATCCTAGCGTGCATCCTAAAATGCAGATTAAATTCTAATAAGCTCATTTACACACTACGAAATTACTATTCCTTTATTTCCTTAAATAACATGAATCAAAATGGAGGAGTAGTGATCAATGTCAAAAACAGACTACACCCGGTTATGAAGGAAATTCGGATGGATGCTACTTGCTTACAAATAGAAATACTAAAAATTACTGTTTGTTTAGTATTTCTTGGAAAATATTAAATTGATCCACTGAAGTACCTGATTTGCACATCAAATCCTGTATCTTTGATGTGTAAAATAGGTTAGGTTAGCAATTAGTACCCGGAACCCCGCCCACAGGCGACGAGAAGGAACACCGGTGGTTTTTTAGGCGGTAGGTCTACACGGTGGGGTCCTTAGGGGTCCCTTGCACGCCGGGTAGCAGTCCGACATACCCACGTCGTCGTCCCCTCAACCGCGTGGGATGCATGAGCATTTTTCCATCGAAAAAAAAAATGGTTAGGTTAGCAATGTATTTATTTCATGTTACGTTAAATAGTATCCTTTCTAATTGTAAGTAAGTTAACGCGGCGGCAAATAATCTTATATCTAAGAACATTATTGACCAAATTAGACTTACCAGAATGTAAACGTTCCTTCAGTTAAACGTTCGACTCTGTTTGCCGTTGACCCTACAATGGCAAAGTACAATGACAATTTGGAATTTCAATTACTTACATATTCATGAACGGGTCGTTTAGTGTAGAAACTGAATTATACATTACAATGTAATCCAGAAGTAAATGTAATAATAATAATAATACTTTATTTGGAACAAAGTTATTATTATAGAATTCAACGTTGAATGATGACATCTGCAGTAGTATAGAACAACTATTACATACTGATAGAACTGTGTCGCAGATATCAACGCTCTCCTCCGAGTACAATTTAAATACAAAAGTGTGTACTATAATCTATATTATAACATAAGTACTACTATTGTAACAACATTTATAAGTTAAATGGTGTGTGTGTGTGCTTGTGTGTGTGTGCGTGCGTGCGTGCGTTTGTGTGTGTGCGTGCGTGCGTTTGTGTGTGTGAGTGCATGATCGCGCGCGCGTCAGTGCATGCGCGTGTGGGTCTCTCTCTCTCTCTCTTTTCCTCTGAATGTGTTTGTGGTGTGGTGTGTGTGTGATTTATATCACTGTACTTTTAGTAATTATTTCGCGGTTACGCAAAAAAAAAAATAGAAGTATCATTGTAACTTTTCAGATTTTCATTGTGATTGGGCGTTAAGTTCAAAAGAAAGTGATTAAACACAATGAATATCGCCCGAAGCGGACTAGCAGTCCTTGGTGCCCTTAACTGACCTTGGTCGTCCTAAAGCCATCTTAAACATATCTTGGCCCTTAGATTACAATTGGTCTCCGCTCCGCTTCGACTAGATGCCGCGGCGCACTTGTAAAATGCGGCAACAAATACTACGCCGCCCTCGGTGTACCCGAGCCATACAATTCAATACAATTCTTCACGCACACTAGCATCTCTGCACATCAGTTGCAATACAATTCTTCACGCACACTAGCATCTCTGCACTTTTACGCACACTATTGTAATACAAAATTTTGATTTGCCGCATTCACGGAGCTGTTGTTTTTAGATAGTGCGGCATCTAGTCGAAGCGGAGCGGCGACCAATTGTTAATCTATGTCTTGGCCCTTAATAATTTGCCGATTCCTCACTTATCAGCTCAATTCCCTAATATCAACTGTTCTACGCAAAACCCTTAACGTTATAAAGAGTTAGACCACAATTTGGGCACGTATTGATACTTCCACAGGTATTGCAAGCATCCATATGATAGAATAATGATTCTATCATATGGATCCTATGAGATAGATCGTGTGCTGGTTTTCTTCCCCAAAAAGCGGCCGTTTTTGTTGTCGTGTTAGCTATTCTTGAGGTATAATAAGACTTCATTGTTGCTTATGTACGAATGTGTAAAATCGTTTAATCCCATTTCTTACAGTAAATAGTTAATAAGCAAAAACATTAATCATCCAATCAGCGTCAAGCAGCATCTTATATAGCAGCCGTCGAAACAGAGGTCGTATGTTGCTGTTGATTGCGTGCGCGCCGCGCCGTGCCGACGAATGCTTTTGTCCCGTCATTGTCTTTATTTTTATACGATTTTACGTATTTATTATATTATTAAACTATTTTGTTTTCTACATATGTAAAAATAAACTAAGATTTGTATGTAGTGAAAGGGACTGCCTGTCTGTCGTAGGTTTCAAAGAAACCTGTACTACAGGGTCACCATCAGTTTGGCGCGATTTAACTGATATTCGCGCGGGCGAAGCTAGTTAACAACGAAAATACAAAAAAAGATAGAAATTGCAGGTTTCATGTAGGTAGGTAAAACGAGTGATTTGTGTTTATTAATGTCGACTGAGTGTGTATGTGTTATAGGATAAACAATTCACTAAATAGTTTATTAAGCGAGTGATTTAATTATAGCGATATAGGAAATAGTTTCAATTGGATTATTTTAACCACACTAATGATAATTACTGCTCTGGGGGCCTACCGCCTATGCTGAAGTCGATTACGATCGGATTTTATGATTCCGACAATCCAACTTCACCTTAAATTTGTGCTAATTAATTAAATTATTTATAAAAAAATATTAATACTACATATTTTCTCGTTAACCACAATTTTTTGCGGAACATACTTGTACATGGGGTCTTTTTTCGTTCCAGACCCACGGCACAACTTTGCCCCTCTGTCAGTAGTGTTTGTTTGGACCACATGCAACCCGACACAGTTTTTGCCACTCTCCAGTTAGTGACGACCGAGGCGGATCGCCCTTCTGCCCGCCACCCCCACTGCCACCACTGGGTATGATAAAGTTCCAAAAAGATAGGCAAACATAGCGAAGAATCATAAATCTCTGGGCACGCACGCAAGTTCTTTTTGAAAACAAATTTAGTGGGAGATTTTTCAATATATACAGGTAGCGCATTCCAAAGTCGTGAAGCGTGTATTCAAATTCAAGTGAAAGGATATTAAAGAGTATTGAGAAAAGTGTACATAATCGTCTCAAATGTCGACGCACGAATAGGAAGTCATCCAAGCTTGAACCGATACGGTGAAATATGGTCAAATTCCATAGGCAAAAAATAAATCTCCGTCCCATACCCCATTTAACCCCCATCGAACTGTCAAATTCAATGGAACCTATGCATTACGTACCTATGTAATAATGCTACTAATGGTAATGCTGAGTGAGTTCCTTTTATATTGTGCACTGCGACACGGTTGGCAATTTGGCATTGATGGCTAGCTGACCCGACAGAGGTGGTTCGTTTCTCTGAAATTCATAACTGCCATTAGTAATTTGCCTTTAAAGTTATGGGCCATCTTAATAGATAAAAATTTCGTGTCACGTTGTTTGTCCACGATGGAATCCGAAACTACTGAACGATTTAAATCAAATTTTGCACACGTGTGCAGTTTGATCCAACTTGAGATATGGGATGATAGTTTTTAACTCAATTTATAAAACAGAAGCACTTATAATTCTCTTCAACATAAAGTTATTTTGGATTTAGTGTGGCTCAGTAGTATCTTTATAGCCAAAACCAACCTCACTTGCACATGGTGCATCCCACCGGCTAGCAAAAGGGGGTGTAATCATAAAGATTTGATAATAATTGATCTTTGATTTGTTGGATTTGTTTCCGCCCCGTATATAGCAGAATAACTATTAAAAAATCGGAAAAATTTACGTTAAAATATATAAAGGCGATACGAAGTTCGCCGGGTCAGCTAGTATAAATATATATTTCTCCTGATGTTTTTTCTTAATCATAGAATACTAGGTTCTTCCCGCAGCTTCACGATACATGGACTCAACACCTAGATTAAAAGTATCCTGTGTGTGATTTCGGAATATATTATTATCCATTACTAGATGTTAATGGCGGCTTCGCCGGCGTGGTAATTTTTGTTATGTATTTATCCGTAAGAAAAAATATTTTTTCGGAGTAAAAAGTTGTCTATGTCACTCTTTTCGAGAATAGTTTAAGGTCTGGGCTTCTTGAAAAAACAACTACCTATGTATTTCCGTGAAAAAATTATGTCAATCCATTGGTTCTTTTCGACGCGAAAGAAGGACAAACAAACAAATATACCTTCACAGTTATAATAGTAGTGTTATTATTCTGTTTGTATGTCAGATTTCATCAAAGCGTAAAAAGAGTACCAATCATCCCATCCATTCATTTCTTACAAATTTCCATATTTTTAATGTACCTAAGTGTCGAATCGAATAGGAAGTAGGAGAGATAATATAAACCCTAAGGGTGCTCCAGCACTTTTCCATATTTATACGATTTCGTAAAAAATGTTGAAGGAAAGTATTTAAACATAAAATACCTATAAGACGGTCAAGTGACACGTTTTTACGTAGGCGTTTTACATCCATATTTTTATGAATAGGCACGTAAAAATATTGATGAGTGTACTAACGCTTGGCTCTATATAGGTCGTTCTTGGTAAAACCCCAGACGTAGCAAATTCCAAGAGCACATTCCCCTTTTATCATTATGACGTCCTCCTTGTAACTTGAAATTCATGCAAGATTTTTCTAGCCATATCTATGACATTTTACATAAAGACATATTTTAGATAGGAGAACATAGTGGCAGTAAAAATTTTGTTGCAAAGCGTTTATTCCATATTTGCGCATTTATACATGCAGTACGCAAAGAATGGAAAAGTACGTGAGCACACAGCATTTTATCTAAGTACAACTTTTCAATAAATTGTTCTATAATTCAAAAACTGTTTCAATAATTGATAAGCGCTAATGTCTTGACGCGACGGTAAATGGCGGGGACTGAGTGAATGCCGGGCAATTATCTTGCTTTCTTCTTGTCACAATGGACTCAGGTAGAACGCATCTATATTTTAAAATATCATAGCCACTAATACTGTTTTTACATTTTCATTTGTCTTTTGTCATAATTTGTTTTTTTCCAATCCTGATTCTTTCTCAATCCAAGTCGTCTCGAATTACTGATCTCGTTAGAGAGTAATTCCTTGTTAGTAATATTATCTGGGTGGTGGAGATAGGGTGTCAACATTTTTTCGACTGATTTATTGTATTTTTCGAAATCGTCTGTAAAAAAGGGACAATAATTTCATTTAGAAAACACTTTTTGTTTAATAAAATGAACAGTCTCTGCAACATCCACAGATTGAGTACTCATAATGCAAAGCAAATATTAATTAAAGTATTACTGAACTGGACATATCAGGACACGGAAATGTTTTTGCACACTGTAGGTTAAAATCCCCATTATTATTTTTATTAGATTTATACTAGAAATAAATACATATTAATTTAAGTAACTATACTGGAACACTTGTACTGTTAGAATGTAATAGACAGATAGTTTAAGTACCGAAAATATTTGTTAAAATAGCGTAACTCGTTTATAAAAAATCCCACAGGACAGGCTACGCCTAGTGTGGGAGATTTGGAAATAACATCACGTGCTGTAAAATATTTCTGTCAATAAAGTATTATTATTATTATTATAATTTCCGAGGCGACTAATATTTTATAGGGCGACATCTACTTACTACTAAAAATAATAGGACAGCGATGGCTCACTAGGCAATGTATATGTTTTTTATGGCCTTGTTACTTCTAATCTTACTTAAATATATATTTTTGTATATATAGTAAAATTTGACCTAGCTTTGAGTGAGCAAACTAAAATATCAATGGGCCGGTCATATCTGACGAGACAGTTATGGCAGATAGGGTGAGAACTGAGAAGCATAGATTAACAATTGGTCGCCGCTCCGCTCGGAGCGGAGACTAATTGATAATCTAAGGTGAGAAGGTTCTAGAGTGGAGGCCATTTGTGGACGATGATGATGACTTCTGTTGGA
The DNA here is from genome assembly GCA_937001555.2 of Hypsopygia costalis. NCBI lineage: Eukaryota > Metazoa > Arthropoda > Insecta > Lepidoptera > Pyralidae > Hypsopygia > Hypsopygia costalis. Next base: position 18,446,149 of record OW443338.2, on the reverse strand, counting down.
AATCGGCTGGAAGTGGTTGGAGGAAGAAGGCAGAGGATGGCATTTGTTGGAACGCGAACAACTTCCTCATAGTCCTGGAACTGCTGGAGACAGGATGATGATGATATATTTCTTTATACCTACTCCACAAGTTGCTAAACAAGAATACCGCTTGATGTAAAGCAGTTAGCGTGGCAGACGCTTCCAACACAAGGAGCATCCTCGCGCGCGTGCGCCCGCCCTGCTAATACCTCAGCATTCCACGTCGGACAACCTCACTCACTCGCACGAATACAATAATCATTTGGACCTGGAGCCTACCGCCGAAGCTGAAGCCGATTACTACCGAATACCTTGATTCGAAAAATAGGTCTTTTTCGAATGAAGAATTTCAAATCAAACGTTTAAGTTATACGTTTAAGTTAACCAAACACCTTCAGCTTAGTAAGTGGAGCTCCATCGTTTCTACCAGCTAAGTTAAACACTATTAGCATAAATCTAAGTTTCATTTTCGCAATCAAAAAATCCTTCGCTTCAGCTTCAGCTTCGGCGGTAGGGTCCCTGGTGCCCTACCGACTAAGCTGAAGCCGATTCCCATCAGACTTTTTGAATGTGAAAACCAAACTTCGTTAGGTTCGTTCCAAAGGTTAGATTCACAAGTCTGCGCGTTCACCGCTAAGAAAACCCCATTTGCTGTGGCTCCACACTTCCAAAACACACCCCTCACCATCGCAAAAACATTTGGGATTCTAGGAGTTGAAGTCTTCAGCGACGTCCAGTTTCGACGTCATCTGGAGGGGAAGGTCAAGCTGGCATCGAAGAAGTTAGGTGCTCAACAGGGCGAAGCAGTACTTCAACTCACTGCAAAGGCTTTACAAAGCTCAAGTACGGCCGCATATGGAGTACTGTTGTCATCTATGGGCGGGAGTGCATGGATACCAGCTTGCACCTTGTGACTCAATCCAAAGGCGCGCTGTGAGGATTGCCAACGAATCCAAATTGATGGACGGTTGAGAACCTTTGAGTCTGAGAAGAGATTTTGCGTCCCTTTGTGTGTTCTACCGATTGTACAATGGGGTCTGTTCAGAGGAGTTGTTTGACATGATGCCCACGGCCTCCTTCTACAGTCGCACCGCTCGCCATTGACAGGGAATTCATCCTCACACATTAGAACCGAAGTGGCCACGTATTGTGCGGTTCCAGAGACATTTTCTTCCACGTACTACCAAGCTGTGGAATGAACTGCCTGTTGAGGTTTTTCCCGGAGACTACAGCATGGCGTTCTACAAAAAGGGCTTAAAGAGGTTTTTGCAGGGTCGGCAACGCGCATATGATGCCTCTGGTGTTGCAGGCGTCCATAGGCTACGGTAACTGCTTTCCATCAGGCGGACCGTATGCTTGTTTATCACCTTAGTGATATAAAAAAAAAACGAAATTTAGTTGCGCCCGGTACTGCGATCGCGTGGAATTAGGTAGGTATCTCATGAAAACTTAAAAACCAAATATTTTTCGATTGTCTAGGTCGATTTCAATGAAATAAACACGAAATGTAAGGCTGACTGAAGGTTTATATTGAATCTTTAATGATCCGATTGTGAAATTTTTTGGGGTGTAAGTGGTTCATCAACGTCTTTAAACCAAAGCCAACTTCACCTGCACGCGGTGCACCCTGCTGACTGACAAACGAAGCTCTGGCGAAAAGAGAGGTAGGGAGCGTAATTGTAAGCTGCCCGACTGGGGAATGTACCTCCACCTCACAGAATACCGCAGCCAAATAACGGTTCCTTGAGGGCTGTTGTGTTCCTGCGAGTGAGTGAGGTCACCAGAAAGGAAGGAGATGCTGCGATGGCAGCGGGGGTGGCGGCGCGCGAGCGATATTTTATGTTGCGAGCGTTAATATGGCTACGGTAACCGCTTCACATCAGGCGGGCCGTATGCTTGCCTGACACCCGACGTAGTATAAAAAAAAAAAAAAAAAAAAAGAAATCAATCGATGTTTTTTGCGTGTACAATTTATTTCCAGTCTCTCAATCCAGGCGCGGCACACTACCATATAACTTTATTAAAGTTATATGGTAGTTGATGAAGTTTAAAAGTCGACATACCAGTAAAAATAAGCAATTTACTCTTATTACTTAGTTGTTACAAATTCCTTAGATTCGTACACAACAATGAAAACTTTAGTTCGTGCCGTGATAGGGTCAGGAATTATCACATAAATTATTTCCGGGCAGTGCGGCGCGCGGCGCGGTAATAAAATGGTGGATGAAATTAGAAGAAATTACATTATATGTGCACACAAATGTGGGCAATGAAAAATGTGCAATAAAATACTCCTAATAAAAATAGTGATTCTACACTAATTAATGTAATTGCTACTTTATTTCCCTCCGTGATTTGTGTGCCCATTATTTTTTCCCATCAACCTCATGTGATCCCAACGGTTTTGTGCTACTCTTCTCATCAATAAGTCCTACTGATGTCAACAATTTGTAATGACTTTCACTTGTTCCTAAGCTGAAGCTCCGCGAACTCCGGATTGTTTAAATGCGAAAATCAGACTGCAGTTCCGATTTGTGGTATTTGTGTTTAGATTAGTTGATATCTACAACGGACCATATCATCATCATCATCACCAGCCTGCATCAACCCACTGTTGGATATAGGCCTTTCCCAATGCTTTCCACCATATGCGATCCTCCGCTTTCCGCATCCAACCGCTACCAGCCACCTTTTTGAGATCGTCGGTCCATCTAGAGAGGGGGCGCCCTACCATATGCCTACAGCTAATGCGTCTCTGTACACCAACATTCCGGTTATATCACAGGATTACGAGTCTCTCGTAAACCAACCAGTCGAGAGGGCCTTTACCCGCACTGCTCTCGCGCTCGGTAAACCAGCAAAGCAGTCAAGCAGATTGGTAGCAGATCTTACTCACCTTTCACCTCCAAGCAGACTACTTAGCCACTCTTAAGCTTAAGATAGCTCGTGGCGTAGTTGATAGGGACACTGGAGCTCGATATTTCTTCATCTTCATCTTAAACTTAAGAACCATTTTGAAATGAAAATATGTAATCTGAAATGGCTTCAGCTTAGGCCATAGGCTTCCTGGTTCCACCATTTGTTGGTTCATAATGTTTCCCCTAAAGAAACACAGAAGTTGAAATGGTCACAAATTAAAATTTGTGCAACGTTATTCCATTTCACATCATAAATTAACTTATGAGTATTTATTTGTAATGTTGGTATTGGTGATTGCTGGCATTTGGTAAAACCTTGAACATATTTTGTATTAATGAAACTGGGCGAAGGCGAAATCGGTTGGAAAAAGTTATTTAATAATGTGGAACAGTACAAAGTCATTTCATTGTATAAAATACTAGCTTTTGCCCGCGATTTCGTACGGGTAGATGTATGAAATTCATTCATGCCCCTGTTCACCCACTTAGCAGTTGAATATCGAGAAATCGTGAAATACAACACGTATTTTCATAATTTACTTACTGTACTTACTTATTTTCTTTTAGGACTACATTCAAAAGTTGCAAGCCGAAATGCCCATTTAATATTTTTCCACATACAAAGTTTTATACCACTTTTTACCCCTTAAGAGTTTGAATTTTAGAAAATATTTAATTAGAGTTTTATGGTTTTAGTGTATTATATCAAGGAGCAATATTACGAAATTCCAAACAGATCTGACCACAAACAAAAAAGTTACATACCAAATGTTGATACCCCTTTTTACCCCTTTAGGGGGTGAATTTCGCAAAATCCCTTCTTAGTGGGCCTATACGTCACAAAAGAAAGCCACGGTCCAAATATCACGTTTATAGCTTCAGTAGTTTTGCCTCGGTGTTGATGAATCTGTCAGTCAGGACATGTTACTTTATTAGATTTATTTCTTAACTCATGGTCTGCATGCATGGTAGTGGGACCACGAGTTCTTCTTTATATCTATGTCTCACTAAGTAGTGAGACCAAGTGCGATAAAATAAATTTTGTTATTATCTTCTTTTTAACTGCAAAGTTACATATACTTATTGCGCTCCACTTCTTATAGACTTTTTTCATAGAAGGTGGTTGCATTTTTACGGCACCAGATAAATTAGTCATAGACTACGTTCAGCCGACGTAGATTATTTTATAAATATTTTTAAAATTGAAAAATTCACCAGCCGCCTCGGTGGGATTCGAACCCACAACCTCTCGGTTACCGACCGGCTGCTCTATACAAGTGAGCCACGTGGAAGATTCGTGATGGTTACGAATTTTTGGACGCGATTGTGTCTTTTGTATGATTGACGTAAGATATTTAGACACAAATCAACTTTACCACAAATAGTTGAAGGACTACTCAGTCCTTCAATTATTTGTGGCAATGTCAGCTACTTTTGTTGTTTCCTGACGTCTGTAATGTGACGGCAACTTTGGAACTTTATCTACGAAAGTATGCAGTATCATCAACTTTCTCTCTATTCCACGCCTAATAGTACGAAGACGTACTTCATTTTGAACCTCTCGACATGGTATCATTCGAAGATCTCATTATACTATAGATGATATAGTACTACAGATTTATAGAGATTTCACTACTTACATAGGAGCATGGAATTAATAGGTACTGTCTTACTGAATTCCTTGCATAGGACATAGTACGCGTTCGATCATATTAACGTAAAGAAACCGACCAAATAGAGAAGAACTCTTATGTTGTGAATTTATAAGACACGTGTTACATATCAAAAATTATGTGAATTAGTTGCTCACATTTTGAAGAGAGCTACCCGGCTAATTTGGATATGTAACACGCGCCTGGTAAATTCACAATATGAAACTGTTTCTCAATTTGGTCGGCTTGTAAACGTTACCACGTTCGAATGTGACCAAGGAACTCGCACTATGCACTCTGAATTTTACCTGATCGGAACGAAGTCGTAGGTGACAAGAGGAAATGAAAAATAAAATAAAAACCCGATGAACCTGGATTTATTTAAATAATGACCAGAACATTGTTACTTACAAGTAAACAAACTTCATTAAGTACCATTCTATCACATATAACTTATTACTTTACTTACAGTACAATTCTTTTTTCTTAAATTAACTCATGGAACATAATATGAACTATATATAATAAACAAGTAGGCCGGAGTGGAGCGAGTAGATTCGTTGAGTGTATGTTTTCAATTGATTTCAATGGACAATGTATTTGATGATCATTCCTTAAGGACACGATCGATCTCAAAATTTTTCGAAACAAACCTCAAGCATGTCGAGGTCTTTAATTGTGACAAGTTTCATCAAAATGGGTTCAGTCCATTCAAAAGTGACTTTTCGGCGTATACAAGCATTACGCTGTCTCCATTCAATGACAGAATTACTTATTACTATTTATAGTCAGTTAAAGTACCTTGAACTTGATTGAGGGAATAATCCCCCCTCAATCTTGTAAAAAAATATGCACACCTTTGGTTGTTAATTATTTGGTTTTTAGTGAAATTTTTAATTTCAATCCAATGATTACCTAAATATTTCAATTGCCTCACACATTCCTATGAATGTTTTATGTATCACTATTTAATTTAGTATTATGCATGTTTATTAAGGGGATACCATCTACCCAATCAATCAATTTTTATGGGGAAATCATTGCGAGTCGCCTTCATGGCCAGCTGAATGGTTGAAGTTTCTTCATGGAGGGAGAGGGGGACGGGGAGGGGCCGCCAGAAATTTTTAACTTGAAAAGGGGTCCCGTATTCAAAACGGTTGAAAAACACTGATCTAGAAGATCTAGTAGACTTTTCTGCAATGCAGAAAAGTCTCATAATTCATTAACTTTACTGAATAAAATAAATCTGTGATTTACTAGATCAGTGTTTTTCAATATTATTGAATACGGGACCCTTTACAAGTAAAAAAATCTGGCGGTCCCTCCACGTCCCCCTCTCCCTCCATGAAGAAACTTGAATAATTCAGCTGGCTATGAAAGCTTTAAATTGTTAGTGTCAGCTGCTACTGACTTTATTCTTAGGTGGACTAATTACGTCTTTAATGGTGAACATAAAAATTAAGAAGAGAAATAGGTTTCAATTGTAAAAAGATTTACTTAAAGATTTTAGTTGATGAATTATTGAACAATAATCAGGCCGGCTTACTTTTTTTATTGTAGCGTGTGTCCTACAAACATTTGCATTTTTCCTCCGCGACCCTCCGAATGTAACTTGGTGACTCCCCTAAGGTCGCGACTAACAGTTTGAAAATCACTGCACTAGATACATTTATTCGGTAACGTCCGTTTAAAAATACATTAATTTACAAATCGCTGGATTTTTGGTTCTAATTGGAATCTTAGCTTAAGAATATTATTGTAGGAATCTTATGAAATATATATATAAAAAAAAATGATTTGATGACTTGATACAGACAAGCTAATGTTCTATATATTAGCTAATATAAAAACTTAAACAAAACAATTTATGTATTATTTTAAGAAAGAAATGGTTACGGTTAAACGCTTCAAGTATAACTATAACCATTTTTTTTCCTCAACACTCAATACTGGTATCTACGTCGCCTCAGTATGTACATGATTTTTGTATTAATTATTTAATAGACTGCGACTACGACCACATTTCAGGCGTGGTAAACATAAGATAGAGAATATGTCTGATTTTATATAGCGCTGTCGCATAACTGTTTAGCAAATTATCTATGTAGCTATCCATATAAGTAAAAATCACGTGACGCGAAACAACAAATCGTGTCAATCTGTCTCATTTTTACCCGCGACGGAACGGAGACGGTAGCGTTTGGGGTGCTAGGATGTTTGTGCAAATCAATGTTGCCATTTATCTCCAAAAGTACGAGTCCGATTTTGATGGGTTCGGGTTTGATTGGTGTAGGTTCTTAAATAGGTGTTACGGTGACAATCTACCAGGGGGAGCTGCAGTAAACATTTGTTTGTGCAACCAATGTTTATCTCTTTTTTTTTTTTATTTATCTTCAAAACTACTAGTCCGATTTTGATACGGAATTCAGTGATGGGCTCGGGTTTGATTGGAGCATATTCTTAGATAGGTGTTACAGTGACAACTCACCAGAGGGCGCTGCAGTAAACATTTGTTTGTGCAAAACCAAAACTACTAGTCTGATTCTGATGCGGTTTTCTTTTGTAATACCTATGCTTGCTCACTAAAAAGTTTGAAATAAAAACAAAATTAAAAAATTTGAAAAAACCCACGACGGTTAAAACGTAGTTGAAAAAGGATAAAATAATTTTGAAACCCAAGACAAAGAATTTATGTTATGAACTTAATAAAAAAAACCCAAGAAAATCCGTCGGGGGCTGCCATCTCTATTTAAAATTTCAACATAAATATAAATACGTATACAAGTTACTATAAAACTGCCAAACTAGTTCATTTAATGCAGCCCCAACGGATTTTCTTGTTTTTTTTTATTAAGTTCATAACATAAATTCTTTAAGTCGGGGGTCCGTTTTAACCGTCGAGGGTTTTATCAAAATTTTAAAAAAACAAAATTTTAAAATAAAACGGCATATTTGTCTGGGAGAATAATTATGGGTAGGTAGCGAGATAGAGATATCACCGGCTGCACGCAAGGAATAGCATGACTCCTTGTCACATTCCGCCTGAGCCGAGCGTGTAAGCGAGAGCGCGGAGCAAGCGATAGAGAGGCATGATCGGCCTATGTTTCTTATGACGTTATCACGTAAAATTATCATCCGTGTGTTGGAACTTTTGTAGGTATTTCGTCTACTATAAAGTACGTAATATAATAAATCTGACAAAACTTAGAAACAAGCTCACTACTGTTGTTCTTGTTCAAAACTTGTTCAGTTCTCGTCTGTACTCAAAATCAACCGCCTTTTTCTATGGAGTCTATTGTCACGAAGCGAAACAGGAATAAACAAAACAACTTTTTAGAAGCACGCTTTTATGACTTGTTAATAAAAAAAAAAGTTAAAAGTTTACTTATTGTGTTTCGCTCATCAAACGTAAAGCAAATGAGTTTACTCATGTGCCTAAAGCACCTGTTCATTCACTACTCTTGATGAACAAGAAACTAATAGTGGTCCCCAACCTTTTTTTGTTTTTCCTCTCAAGGACCACTGGTGGTCCGCGGAACATCGGTTGGGAACCTCTGAACTAGTAGAATCAATATGTAAAAGTATTGCCGGTATCGCTCAACTAATCATATACTCGTATATGCATCTCTTTCATCCAAACGCGATCTGTATCTATTGCGAGTTTGCTTGCTGGTTGAGAGACAAGTGCTGAAAGCCCATAGTTCTTTTTATTATACTTTTTATACTACTAGTGTAGGCCTAGACCTCCTTCTGTCTGGGACGAGAGAGGGTCGTGCTCCTGTAGTGGAGACAAAAATAACCTGATGATGATGATCTCCTCACATCAACTCACAGAATCATCATCAGATGATCATCATCAGATGATTCTGTGAGGAGGAGACTCCCCAGTCGGACAGCTTCCAAATACGCTGTACCCCACCTCTCTTTCGCCAGAGCCTCTTTCCACGTGCAGGTGACTTTAGGAGGTTCTAAAGATCGCGTTATGCCACTTACATACCATTATGGAATAAAAATGGCGGCAATAAGTAGGTAATCACGCATCACGAGAACCCAACGAGTGTACAAAATTTCGGCTCAAAAAATTGAGCCGAAATTTTGTACACAGGCAAAAGCCTGTCAACCTGCAAGATTGGACAACAGTTTCCTATGAAACCACTGTATAGGAAAACAACATAAAAGCTTGCAAAAATACCGCTGTTTCAACTAAAATTCATTTCATCTACTGCGATAAATCATTGACCTAGCATTCTATTGGATGGGTCAATGGCTAAAATATATTGAAGAGCTAAATAAAGGGGAGACTTGACAAAGGTCCCAACAGCAGAAGTTGTTTGTTTATGTTGTTGTGTCGTGAACTTGCTCTCAAAGTGTGTCGGGTTAACGTACATTTTATTACAAACTATTGTTTCATTTAGGACCATAAAGATGGTGCTGTTGTCATGAAAAAATATGTTTATTTATATTATTTGATGTATTCAAATATTTATTTATTTACATTTATCTATTTATATATATTTATCTAAATTCACTTTAGGATAGTGCATTCCATAGTGAAATTGATTGCAATTCATCTCTATTATACCCCCATCACAGATCCGCCACAAATTTTCAGTCACCTGTATACATATATGTATTTATTTATATTGTATGCATGTGCTACAATAAACAAAGAGTTGTTTTACTGCCCATTCCATTTTCCTCTGTGTATTATTTATTGGACTGACAATTCTCTACTCGTATAAGCAGTAATTTTTTAAAAATCCTACCAAGTATATAAAAGTCGCTAACACCTTAATGAGATTTAGCTCGACCCCCTCCTCCATTTCCCGTGACCCCCAGTTTCTGACGCAAACGTGAGATTGACTCGGATATGGGTCGACCCTCTCTGCATCCTAAACACCTCACGCAATTAACAAACGCCCCATCTTTAGCTAAATTCTCACGAATAAATTAATAAACTAGATTATATGTTCGTATATGCTGGTAAACTATACATTTTTCGATATTTCTAATATGTATGGTTATTGAATGAATCAATCCAAAAACTTAGATGAACTTTATTTTACCGAACTTTTAGATTTTCATTTCGAAGTAGGCAGGCCCCTTGGCTTGGAAATTAGAAATTAGAGACATGTGAACAATGAGACCGCATGCCCGACATACGGTAACGGCGGGCGGTAATATGTCCCCGACTGTACGGGAATAGTTGTAATGTAACTATGCGAGAAACGTTGGACCTATTATTTAATCTGTGAATTCTGACATAAATGGCGATGGGCTTAGACCAAGGGTCACGCTCCGCCTTGACATTTACCCTTTTGATAACAATGCTAATAATTAAGCTAGTCGCCGGTGGCATTAATGTCTCTCCAAAATATATTGGCTCAACACCTTTGTGTTCATAAGGTCTAGGGTACTCATTAAAATGTACATAGTATCATAATGTCTACAAGGGGACTGCAAACACAGGCTTTCTTCTCCAAATAATAATAATTTCGTTTATTTCTTTACAAACAATGATCATAAATTGTAACACATTTTAAAATAGGTACCTTGTGAATAGACAAAATCAATTAAAATATCAGTTTAAAATAAACTTACTCTGTCATTATCACTTTAAAATTAAAATGGATTTGAAACATCGATCTAAGACAATAATTTAAAATGAAGTGAATTATAACCAGTTCACAAAAACAATTATTAAATGACAAGTTCGAAAGTGTACGCGACACAAATGCATACAGTAGAGGATACGATCAGGAAGCCGACACTCGCCCATCCGTTTAGGTGATGAAAAATATCCTTTGTTCTCTGTATGCTTAAAACGCAATTGGTCTATGTAGCGTTTTGCCTAACAATGTTTTTTTTGGTCGTGTTTGGACTAAGTAGTTACTTGTCTAAGTCGCTATTGAACTTTTTATCAATATGCTTATTTCGCATTGAACCTAATTCGCCTTATGACTAAGTCGCGGTTTGCCTAAACTTCATAATTTCACAATAATAATTTAGGGGTGTAAGTGGTTCATCAGCACCTTTGAACCAAAGCCAACTTCACCTGCACGCGGTGCACCCTGCTGACTGACAAACGAAGCTCTGGCGAAAAGAGAGGTAGGGAGCGTAATTGTAAGCTACCCGACTGAGGAATGTACCTCCACCTCACAGAATACCGCAGCAAAATAACAATTCCCTTGAGGGTTGTTGTGTTCCTGCGAGTGAGTGAGGTCACCAGAAAGGAAGGAGATGCTGCGTTGGCAGCGGGGGTGGCGGTGCGCGAGCGATATTTTATGTTGCGAGCGTTAATATGGCTACGGCAACCGCTTCACATCAGGCGGGCCGTATGCTTGTCTGCCACCCGATGTAGTATAAAAAAAAATAAGGAAATCAATACAAACCCGTGGTCCCACCACTATGGTTTTAACACTAGGTCCACTAAAATACATTGTATAAATCCACTGATGGACCACTTTGCAGTTTTATCTCGATTAAACGAATAAATATATATTATAGAAATTAGTCAATACTCGTTTTAGGCCTAATGCGAATTAGCCCTAACGCATTTTAGTATTAATGCATTTTAGTCGAATAGCGCCGCCGGCATTCTGAAAGTTAGGCAGAATGCGATTTAGAGTTTATACGCATAAGACACTGTTCCGGACATAGACCAATTGCGTTTTAAGCATACAGAGAACAAACGAAAAATATTTTAAATCAAATTTGATACAACCAAATATATCGCGTTGGTTGTCTAAAAATGTCCTGTCAATGCTATGATATGGGATCAATGCTTATAATTTAAGATTCAAAAATAATTTTCGCTCGGATTGAATAAAATGCCATGTGGTAACTTGTCCTGTGCCTACATTAATAATAAGCAATCTGCGTCATTGGTAAGAAATTACGTAAAACACGTACAAAAAAATAAGTAACTATAAGTAGGTACTTAACTACCTACATGTTTTCACAATTCCTGTTTCTGCGGCCTTATACATTGCAGTCCTGATTCGCTTAGGTGTCAGTTCAGCTACGTAACGGGAAAATACGTCGGACGGGACGGCCACATCAAATTGATAACGACTTAATGCGATGGTAATCTATGTACATATATAAAACAAAGTTAGCTGGATCGATTTTTATGACATTTAATTTGTTGCATTTGTGTCCATTACAAATAGCAGAATAGCTATAAAAATTTTAGAAAAAGTTGTGAAAAAAAAATATGAACAAAATTCATTTTCAAAAACATTGCCGGAATTATTTCGTTTCAATTTTCTTCCATATTTTTTTTGTTGTTTTTAATTGTCAGGACAAGGTTTGTATGGGAAATCCACAGGAATAAGATGGGAACGGGAAGATTGAAGCAAGGGCTGGCCGCTAGTAGTAGTAGTTGGTATATTTTCAAACACTACATTTTATCACGCCCCGTCCAGGGGCTCTACCGTCGAAGCTGAAGCCGATTACCTTCGGTTTTTTTTAAACAAAAAATTGGTCTTAGGGTAAAGTTATTGACAAACATTTTCAGCTATGTCGGTACAGCTCGAGGGTTTCTACCAGCTGAGCGAAACATAATTAGCAACAATCCAAGCAATAGTTTCATTTTCGCATTCAAAAATTCCGATGGTAATCGGCTCCAGGGGCCCTACCGCCGAAACTGAAGTCGATTACCACCGAATATTTTGATTCAAAAATAGATTACTATTAAGTTATTGCCAAACATCTTCAGCTTAGTCGGTAAAGCTATATCGATACACGTCGCCGACTGAACGTGTAATTAAATTAGTTTAGTATTATATTTTGTATGTATGTTAGTTTTAAGGTATTTATCTATGGACTTATGTTTATTATTAGTTGTAAACATGTTTAGTCTGAAATAAATGATTTATTATTATTATTATTATTATTATATCGTTTCTACCAGCTAAGCTAAACACAAATGGCAAAAATTTAAGTTGAAGTTTGCTTTTCGCAATCAAAAATTCCGATGGTAATCGGCTTCGCCTTCGGCGGTAGGGCTCCTGGATGGGTCGGAGAAGACGCGACACGTGGAAAAAATATCTTATTACCGTCACTTTAGGTCGTTATCAGTTTAACGTGCCCGGCTCGTCCCGCCGGAGTTCCCATTACGTATGCTGAGACTTTTAAAAACTAGCTACCTACGTCATAGGTAAGAAATTATATGAAAAACATACCAAAAATAAGTACTTTTAAATAATTTCTAACCATTAATTGGTAAGAAATTACATAAAATATGTACGTATAAACATACTCGTACATATTTGCGTATACTACCTACTTCTTTAATTATATATATTTCTGCTATTGTATTCCTCGATTTTACTTTAAATTGTAAATATGTCATTGTTTTATTTAATGATATTTTTTACACATTAAGCGACACAGATTTTAGCGACTCATAATTTTAGAATAGCTCTTATGAGGAAGAGAGACAGTAAGTAACTAGCGGCTGCTACGCATTTTTGTCGTAAACGATCGTTTGTTGTTTTTTTGCTTAAATCTTTTCCTGTGTTACATTTTAATTAAAAGTTGGATAAGTAGAGGAGCCCGATGGCGTCGTTGTACATGTCAGTCTTATCAAACACGCAAGTTAAACCAAGTTAAGTTAGGTGGCTTGAAAACACTGTCAACCCTCAGTTGAGCTGAGAGGGGGAGTAAGGTCAAAGTATCCTAGCAGTGAGATGAATTATGAGGCCAAACGAGCGTAATTTTTGAGTCGCGTAATTTACGTCGGTTTCATACAAATGGTGGACTTATTTTGCGTCGTCACTGTACAATATATGAAAACGACGTGAATTACGCGACTCACAACTTACAGAAACACCCTCATTCCATTCCATCCAATGGAATGGAAGCGACTTTTTGCAACGATATTGTATACAGCATAATGAAGTTTATGTCAATTGTATAACATATAAACTTAAATATGATCCATAGTTAGGGGAATTCTCGAGAATGCCCCCAGAAGACGCGCGACCTGTTTTGGCTCATATTTAAGTTTATAAATTATACAATTGACATAAAGTTAATTATTCTATGAACAATTTCGTTGCAAAAAGTCGTTTTCATTCCATTCCGCGACGGTGTAAATTGAGCCTTAGGTTCATCACACACTAAGCAGATACGATATAATTATTTAAAGCGACTCACTGTTATATGAGTTTAAGAGACGAATATATAGCCTCTCTTGTCTCACCTATAGCAGTGTCTCGCTCTAAATATATTGTAACAGGGCCCTACCACCGAAGCTGAAGCCGATTTCTATCGGATTTTTTGATCGCAAAAATACAAGATGTATTTTTGCGATCAAAAAATCCGATAGAAATCGGCTTCAGCTTCGGTGGTAGGTGGAGGTTTAAGTTAATGACAAACATCTTCAGCTTAGTCGGTAGAGCTCTATGGTTTCTACTAGTTAAGCTAAACACAATTATCGTTAATCTAAACTAACGTTTATTTTCGCAATCAAAAAAGGTTTCAGCTTCTGCGGTAGGGCATGCTTTGGTTTCCTCCAAAAGCGGTGGCGTCATAAAGCGGACGCAATACGATGGCCGTAAAAAGACGGCCGTAGACCTGTGGAATGTTCGAGACTTCGACGGCCGTCTTATTACGGAGAACAGACTACAAAGTTAATGTCAACGTTTGCAAATGGACGACATTGATATAGCGTTACTCGTATATTTGGAAGATGAGCAATCACCAGAAGACGAAAATATTCGTATGGGGGAAAGTGATTTATTCATCTGCGTCTGTCTGTAGTCTTTATGCTTTACATTATTTATTATCTCATGAATCCGCACAAAAACAATTAAAACTTCGTCGTCCTCTCTGCTCCAGTTGGAGTTGGCATTCATTTCGTACAAAAATATTTTAAAATGGCTTCACCGCTATCGAAAAAACGTTCACAAACCATTCGCCACCGACAAGACGGCCGTCATGCACCGCTTTTTGACGTTACGGCGTCAAACCCCGCTCTTTAAGAAACCACGCCATTTTGATTACATAATACAACGTTCTAGTGACGTCATTCACCGCTATATGACGCCACCGCTTTTGGAGGAAACCAAAGCTATGTGTGATGCGCATTAGTGTTGTAAAAATACTTCATTGTCTTTGTAAGATGTTCTATAATTCTCGACTTTATAATAGATGGCGACACTTGGCAAACTATAATTTTTATTTAGTGGTGGTCATAAAGTTAATAAGTATACCTATTAACTTTATGGTGGTGATATTTACTTCATTATTCATCATTACTGAAACAATATACTAGATACAATTATTGCTTTCATCTTATATATGTACCATATAAACATTGTACATCAGAAAATATTACAAGTTCAGATAATTTATCTAGTTAACTTCTACTAAAATACAAAAAACATGCAAGTTACTTTATTTTTAGAACCCATATTGCCTGTTTTTTGTATTTTAGTAGAAGTTAACTAGGTTACTTGATTTTCAGAACCCATAGATGATAATTTTTAGAATCCATATGCGATAATTTTTAGAACTCATAGGTGATAATTTTAGAACCCATAGGCGATAATTTTTAGAACCCATAGGTGATAATTATAGATCCCATACATAGGCGATAATTTCGTTGGATAGATTACGTAGGCATTATTATATATATATTTTTATAACAAGTCTTTTTACTTCTACATTCCTTACAATTCCGTCATGGAATGATTACAATAAGTTTAAAACCCTGAGATTTCCGAGTTTATGTAACCTTACAAACATACCTACAATGAATGAAAGTCTATGTTTTCAATATAAACCTTTAAGTTTTTGTTCTTTACAACAATAGTGTTATATTGCTATAGATATGCCACTTAGTGTCAAAAACGAATACCCGAAAAGTGAGCCAAGTGTATCACCTCGCAATTAGTTCGCACGAACAAGCCGACGAATCTGACGTTTGTAACAATTGATTGAAATAGTTAAAAATGGCATCTTCTGTATTTCGAAAATGCATAATTTATATCGATAAAGTAATTAAAGATCGCTTGAGATCACATATACCACGAAAGATCACTATAATAATTGATTTTAACACGTACTTTAGTTAATTTCATTAGTTTGCAAGGAGAAAATGCGCCATTTTACGCTCGGTGAGGAAGATAGATAGCAAGTTTATTAAATCGCTGATGTGATAAGGATGGCGATAGCCTGTTTGACTATTTATAGCTATCTATCCATGCAACAGCATTAACCATTTTTTGATGCTATTTAGTATGGGTATGTCATATCTATAGAAATATAATATCATTGTTTACAATAGACATTAAATATTTAAAACTAAGACTGCACTAGCATAACAGTATCAATAATATTTACAACTATTATAAAATTAATAATATTACATTACAATACAATATTACAGAGATTGTAAAGTTAAGAGTACATCAAGCTTGTCACTTTGACCTTTGTACCGTTCCTATGAAGTTAAAACGCACACAATGCGTGTTACAAACGAACACGCATTGTGTGCGTTTTAACAGCAAGTGTAAAGTGCCATGTGCTCTTAGCTGTGCATTAAAAACATTACAAGTCGTAAACACAATATTTAAATGTGCCGAAAAAGTCCAGGGGCTCTACCGCCGAAGCTGAAGCCGATTACCATCGAATATTTTGATTCGAAATATAGGTCTTACGTTTAAGTTATTGACAAACATCTTCAGTTAAGTCGGTAGAGCTTCAGGGTTTCTACCACCTAAACACATAAATAAATCTAAACTGAAGTTTGATTTTTTTCATGTAGTAACTATTATGTAATCTGTGCCCAGGGGCCCTACCGCCGAAGCTGAAGACGATTCCCATCGAATTTTTGGATAGCAAAAATAAAACTTGGTCTTAGATTAGTGGCGTTTGTCTTAGCTGGTAGAAAATCTAGAGCTCTACCGATTAAGCTGAAGATGTTTTGTAATAACTAAAATAAATAAATAAATAAATATTTCTTGACAATTTTACACAGCGCTATCTAGTCCCAAATTAAGCAGAAAGCTTGTGTTATGGGTACTAGACAACTGATAAATGTACTTAAATACATTTTTTTTTTTGTAAATACATACTTGTAAAACGTAACGCCTATTTTTCGACTCATAACATTCGATGGTAAACGGCTTTAGCTTCGGCGGCAGGGCACCAATGTTCAATGCGAGCCGGACGATCACATTTGAACCGCGAGGGACTGTAAATGAGTCTATAGTAATACCAAATCTATGGGACGTATTTTGTACAATTTGTCCAAAATAATGAGAAATATTTTTCCGGGCCGGAACATGAAGGTGCAGATAAATAAATATTAAGTTTCAATTGTTCCATTACAAAAATGTGCAACGTTATTTGAATTATTAACAGTCTCAATGATCCCATGACATATCTACTATATAAAAATAAGTCGGGTTTTCCTTCCTGACGCTATAACTCCAGAACGCACGAACCGATTTCCACGGTTTTGCATTCGTTGGAAAGGTCTCGGGCTCCGTGAGGTTTATAGCAAAGAAAATTCTGGAAAAATTTGAAAAGAAAAGCGGGAAAATCTTTTTTCACATACAGCGCCATCTCTAAGGAAATGGATGGAAACGAAAAGATTGAGCCACAGCGAAGCGTGGTCGGGCCGCTAGTTCTTCATATATTTAGGTAGGTAATTTAAGTAAGGTCACCAGTCATGGTCAATAGTAGGGAAATCTGGATCAATTAAACATTTATTTACTTAAATGTTGATAAATATAGTATTTTATGATTTTTGTAAAACCCTCTGTGTTAACTGTGTACGATCCAAATTATTATTTATCTATAACAGAATAACTACCTTATTCCATGTTTATAAAATTTTATGAACATAAACGTTGAGGGTGAATCCTAATATTATTTTTTAATTTATTTTAACATTCTACATTTTGACTATATTATAGTAATGGAATCCTATTACGTTTTTATTTTTACACCTTCATGCACGGGGGTGGGGTGGTACAATTTTATTCTTTTAGTATTTCTATAATAGGATTAGAACAGTAGATTGGTGTAGAAGGTTATTAGAGGTAGTTAATAAATATCTTTTAGATATTTATGAACTACCTCAGCCTACCTATACCTACCTACTATATATAAAGATCCTTTGTGTCATGTATTTTTATTTTGTATTATTTATTATGATTTTTTTATTCCTAAGTATATACAGAAATACGGCATATTTACACAAATAGTAAAGTACACACTACGTACGTAATAATATAAAAATACCTTTGTTAAACTCTACTCATTTCTTTTTTTGGTAAATAAATATATGTATTTTTTTCAATAAAAAATATTGTTGCTACTAACTGTACATTGTCATACAAACAGTCGCCTAACTACTCGCCGGATCTAGATGACGCCTACATTTTTTCCAAAACTAAGTATTAATAGTTTGTTTACCTATTTTTAAAACAATGACCGAGATTCTATTGGTAATATAAATAATAATAATAATTCTAACACAAAAACCATCTCATAACTAATTATGTAATAAAAATAGCTGCAATCTCGAGGTAGTTATTGAAATATGCCACGGTATTTTGGATGGCATACAAATGAACAATACAATTGTTTAATAATAATTATACTATGTAGTGGACGGAAAATGGTGGATTAGAAATCATTATCACTGGTATATTCCAGTCATTTAATAGACTTTCGTGAGTACTAGAATCGAACACGATTGCCCTTCGAGAAGATTCGTTTAATGCGGTACATCATATCGCCGATCAAAATATACAAAATCTATATATGTCCGAACGACGAACAACGAAGTCTTTTTTTCAAAAGTCCTCAAAAACTTATGATTATTATCTATATTCTTTTATATGTATTAAAATTAAAATTTAATTTAGAAACGAGACGGAAATATTTTGATAATATTTGCGTCCACGTGAATTGAAGTGAAAACAAAAAATAAACTAGTGTGCTTTAGACCACACGACTGAAGTAAAACCTATATCTGCGTCTCAACTTCTTCACACTTTTAGTAATGCTCTCGTTACGCATTCACTAGCTTACTTCTCAAGTCAAGTGTGCGTAAATAGTAGTATATGAAACTATTGCATAATAAGGGTTCTTAAAATACGAGCGTGAGTTTATCACATGAGCCGAAGGCGAATGTGATAATAGACACGAGTATTTTAAGACCTAATTATGTGCAGTTCATATCACATCAATCATACACTACTTTATCTAATCTCATGACATAGATGATAATAATATTTTAAATAAAACCATGAAGTTAATGGAGCATGAGTGGTGCGCATGCGCGACGCGCAGAGCGGCGCCGCGTTCACAGAATAAGTAGAAAAAATTTGCAAAGTCGCAATGCATTTGCATTGCAACCTGTTTAAAGTACAGTAAAGAAAAAAAGTTATTTTTCGATACAGTTGTCCATAAAAGAGCTGTATCGAAAAGTAACTTTTTAAATTTATTTTGATTGCTTGTGCGTAAAAGACTGCCATTAAGATTCTGTGTTTAGTTTTCTAATCTCTAAATTTCAGTATGAGAGTAGATAAAAAGTTTTACTTCAAAAAGGTGTTCACGAGGACTTCTGAAGTGTATGTATTTAGCGATTAGTGGTCGAGTAATGACCACTAGTAGCGTCAAAAACATGTATTGGTCCACTAATGCTCGATTAGCGTAAATTTTATGATTAGTTTCTGGAGGGTTGCGAATTATTTCCAAGCGACTAATAATCCTGCTAAAGAATGTATATTGGGCTATTAGTTGGACATGAGATCTGGGTAGACTAGATAATGGGCCATTAAATTGGGGACGGATGTCGAACATATTCACAAGTTTTGAGGCATGTCAATCATTAAATATATTAATTTATAATATAATGTTATCATATTATATGCACCATTCCGTAAATTTCATAGCTTACGTACGTATAATAAAGTATTATACATTAGGTGACTATATAAATTGCGTAACTGCGATTTCGAAATAATTTATTGTCTATCTATACAATCAATGTACCTAAGTACTTTAAATTCAGAGATGTACCGTGTAAAGTATCTGAAATACAAGATTCCAGTTATTTTTTAAGTATTGTAATAACAGATACAAGATATACACACGAGAAAAATATTTAATTGCTAGGCACATACATGTATTAACTTATTTTCTTTTAAAAGTATTTAGATTTTTTACCAATAATTATATTTTCTTTGTGTTTTACAAGAGGTTCTTTAAGGTTTATAATTAGTTAAAAAAAAAAAACAATTTTTAAACTTTCTCGTTGCATGATTAAAATTCGACAGTCCCTACGTATAAAGCGACATGTCATTTCACACATGTCTGCTTATACTACGATATAGTAATTAAAGAATATTATTATTGGACAAATGAGTTAATTTCTTACTTTTTAATTATATATACAATCAATAAAAAAAAAGAAAATATTTTTTTACGGACAATTCTATAGCAATTTATGCAATAAAAAAATTGCCATTTTTGACATGTCGCTTTATACGTAGGGACCGTCGAATTATAAGAACCACGGAATTAACGCGACCAGCGAATTAGTGCAACCTGGGGCCCTACCGCTGAAGCTAATGCCGATTACCATAGGATTTTTTGATTGCGAAAATCAAACTTTAGCTTCATCATCATCAGGTCATTTTAGTCTCCACTGCAGGAGCACGACCCTCTGTCAACTGTCCCAGACAGGAGGAGGATTTGGCCTACATTCCCCACGCTGGCCAGACGGGTTGGGGAGAACTTTAGCTTAGACTGGTGGTAATTGTGTTAAGCTTAGCAGATAAAAACCATAGAGCTCTACTGACTAAGCTGAAGATGTTTGTCATTAAATTAAATATAAGATTTATTATCGCGATCATAAAATCCGATGGTAATCGGCTTCAGCTGGCGCTAGGGCCGAAACGTCAGGCGTCATAAAGGTATATAAAACTATTTTACATGCATGATCGCGTTAATTCCCGTGGTTATTATAATTTAAAAAATCCAGTTCACCAAATATTTGTTTATATATAATCCATATCATAGTCCGTAAATGATTTACATGTACCTACTGTCCCAGGTAGGCTGTACTTAGAGACTAAATCTTTTTTATGATTTGATTATTGCAGAGACGTAATTTCTATGTCTAAAAGTAATGATTCGCCATTGTCAAATAATTCTTAGTGATTTTCGTGCAATGATGACCAGATTGCATCATTTACTGCAGGGTCAAACATCAAAAAGTGTTTTGAGACGTTCATTGAAGTTAGGATATAAAAAAAACCTCAAAAACAACAAACGTCGCAAAAAGTTTATGGAATTCAACGAAGCGCCACAATATTATGAATTACTAGCTGATCTGATAGAAGTTGTCCTGTCTTAACTATGGACATTGAATCAGTTAGGTGTAATGTGTATTAAAAAAAAATCGCTATTGCCCTTGGTCACGGAATTAATTATTTTATCGATATAATTCCGACCGATGCATCTATTTTAAACGATATTTCCAGCGCGTTAATCACATCAACTGTCAAACGACTGACATGTTTGTCAAACGTATAAATATTAGTATGGTCGTTCAGTTTTCTTGAAGTTTGTAATTTTCCGCGCAACTTTCTTATTTTTTTCTTTCATTAGAACCTTCTCCTGACAATAACAAACAGAACAAAAAAAGAATTCGTGTAATCTCCAACCGTTCACGTATGTTGCTGTGACCAAGATAAATAGCGATTTATTTTTATATCTAGGTATTGATGACATTTAATCACAACACGTTGATTTCTCATCACCAATTACTCCGTTGTTCTGCAAAAATATTAAATACTATAAGAACAACTTCTAATGGAAATTTTCAGTTACATGGTGAACATATTCTTTATTTTGAATGAATCCTGTATCTTTATTTCAAATACCTAATGTACATCTCTGCTTAGGCTTAATTTACGCCGCCGCGGAATGGAAGCGACTTTTTGCAACGAAATCGTACCTACATAGCATAATTAACTTTATGTTAATTCATCATAATCATCAGGTCATTTTAGTCTCCACTACAGGAGCACGACCCTCTCTCGTCCGTTATAGACAGGAGGATTTGGCCTACACTCCCCACGCTGGCCAGACGGTTTGGGGAGGCCTGATCGATGTTTTATAATGTATTTCCCTTAGTCGCCTTGTACAACATCCACGGGAAGAGACGGAGTGATTCTATTCTAGTCTACCGGAAACCACACGGCCATTATGTTAATTGTATAACATATAAACTTAAATACGATATGTAGCTAGGGAAATACTCGAGAATTCGCGAGGATTCCCTGGAAGACGCGCGACCTTTTTTGGCTCGTATTTAAGTTTATATGTTATACAATTGACATAAAGTTATAATGAACTTTATGTCAATTGTTTATACAATTGTTATAAACAATTTCGTTGCAATAAGTCGCTTCCATCCCATTCCGCGGCGGTGTAAATTGACCCTTAAAGTGCAAGTACTTTTATTATTTTCAAAAACGAGTAACAAGATAACCATTAATTATAGTTTACGTGGTTATTGTACCTTTGTTTATATTTTCAATTTTTGTCCCATTTTTATTATTTGAGTCTATCGGTGTTATTAAATGACCAGAACATGATAATGAAGATATTTTGTTTAGTTCGTTAACAAAATGTACTTCATGGACATTGGACACATTTGCCATTAGCGTGCCACGCAAATGTGTGTTTGTATTTTTTATACAACTATGTAATTCATTGTTTCCATTCGGCGATAGTTCCTTGTGTATACAGCGGTCGAGGATATCTTCTACAACAATTTTTTCACCTTCTGGGACAGACTGTGAACGCCGTGTTTGAATGTTGTTTGAACTGTTTTTCAGTGGAGTACCTGAAAATTAAAATACTTAAAGAAATGGGATTTTTGCTACTGGAAAATTATGAAAACTTTTGCGTGTATACTTTTTTCTGCCTAAATAAAATTAGCCTAACCTAGTATTTCTGTCGTCCATTTAGTATTCTGTTGTCGGTCAATATATTATTTTCCATTATTACACGTTCTTCTAAAAAACGTAATTTTTGAGGAGTAAGACGATCACGGCTCACCACGATCTTTAAAGCCAAAGCTAACCTTACCTGCACGTGGTACACCCGCCAGGGTTTACCACGTTCAGGTAAGGTTGAACTAGCGAAAGAAAGGCAGGGTAGGTACAGCGTATTTGCAATTTATTTTTTCTATTTATAAAATATTTATGTTGGCCGAAAACAAACATTTAAATTCTCTGGTGTTACAGGCGTCCATAGGCTGCGGTGACTGCTTTCCATCAGGCGGACCGTATGCTTGTTTGTTACCTTAGTGGTATATAAAAAAAAACCTAAAATCCAATTGTAGTTTCCTGTTACAATAACATCATAAACTATAAATCCAACAAGCTCATCAAAGTGAGGCACAAGAATAATATCTATACATATAATAAAACAGTAAAAATAATGTGTCTGTACATTGAATATATTTACAAAAAAACAATTGGAGGCGATGGAGATATAGTAATGGAGTACGAATTTAAAAAAAAATGTCTGTCTGTTTGTCTGTATGTCTGTTTGTCTGTTTGTCTGTTTGTACACGCTAATCTCTGGAAGTACTGGACGGATTCGAATGAAACTTTTTTTGTTATATAGCTGTTAAGCCTGGGCAACATATAGGGTATAATTGATTTTGGAAAGTGGAACACCTGATGCAGAACCATAATGGTTCAGGTAAACTATAAGGAATATAAAAATGACGCCTTAGCAAAATTTATTCAACCTGATGAGCATTTTCTGTTGAGGTATAAAAATCCAAGATTTAGAACACCTCATGCAGAACCATAATGGTTCAGGTAAACTATAAGAAATATAAAAATGACGCCTTAGCAAAAGTTATTCAACCTGATGAGCATTTTCTGTTAAGGTATAAAAATCCAAGATTTGTAACACCTGATGCAGAACCATAATGGTTCAGGTAAACTATAAGAAATATAAAAATGACGCCTTAGCAAAAGTTGTTCAGCCTGATAATCAATTTTTTTTGAGGTATAAAAATCCAAGATTTACAACACCTGATGCAGAACAAAGTTAAATTTATCTGCATAAACAACATGTATTTACAATAAATTACAGTTTAAAAAAAGTAAAAATAACACGCTATAATAGCAAATAGAACTAAAAAAGTTACTTAAAATAACAATAAATACATTAACAATTAGACGCAATCGTTTTATTTTATTTACAAAGGTAACGTGGTATATTTAGTCAGTTTATTATAGATGTGTACGCTAAAATTGAAATGGAACGATTGGTAGATATATATTCGCACAAACCAGAAAAAATACGTGCATTTGCGGGACGCTATGTAGAAAGTGTTTTAAGCAACGAGTGGAAACTGTTTTTCTTAGATGCTCACATTACTTCTAGGCGGAAGGACGCAAATAAAATGTTCAATATCCTACTCGATTTAAACAGAACTGAAACACGGACATGCTCTGTGATACGAAACTGTGACAAAGTGAAGGTGTTTCAGGACTGCTGTCTAATCGTTTGAGATGAATGCGAAATGGCCAACAGTAAGGCACTAGAAGCTGTATATAGAACTTTACGTGCCCAACAGTTTTCAAGAATATTATTAAAATTTGGGGAAGATCTCCTTCCTGAAGTAAAGTCAATGTCTGGCAGCGAAATATAATTGAAGCTGAGAGTCTCACTGGGAGTAGTGCCGGTGAAACTGTATTTATTCCGCGTATACCATTCTTCTCCAAAAAAATACATTTTAATTTTAAACGTACACAGTTCTCTGTGACCAGTTGCTTGGCTATGATAATAAAGTAATCACTAAAATTCGCTGGTCAAGCTTAGGACTGGTTGTTTTTCGCATGGCCAACTTTACGTGGCTTTCTCGAGAGTTAGTAATGCTTCAGGTCATTTCATATTAGCTCCCGAAGGAAAAACTTAAGGTTGACTGGAAGAGATCCCCGTGTGGGATAAGTCCGCCTTTGTATCCCTTTATTTTACACCGCCTTTGTATCCCTTTATTTTACATCAACTCAAACAAACAAAGACTCCCTTAATTTATTTTATATGTTTTTTAAAACTATGGTTACTTTTAACGTATAACAAGTATTTTCTTATATATCTACATTAGTTCGTATTTGTATTAATACGCCGGGATCATAAAGTCCACGCGAACGAAGTTGCGGGCATCAGCTAGTTTGTTAATAACTTATGCCCGCGGCTTCGCCCGCGTGGTCCAGGGGCGCTGCCATTCATTTGTGTATATTTTTTTCTTGTTGCAATTTTTTTACTTCGTGGGATAAAACGTAGTACCAATATGTACAAATTTTAATCATCGTCGTCTGCGGATGAATTTCTTTACTTTAACACTTATAATATTAGCACCACATAAATGTTTGCCCTCTGCGGAGATCGAACCCGCGAACCTCTGACGCTGAAGGATCGAAAAACAACACAAAACATAAAAAATCATGTCAATCCGTTCGTTACTTTCGACATGATAGAAGGACAAACAAACACACTTTCACATTTATAATATTAAGTATGGAAGTAAGGATTTCGAAATGTAAAGGATTAAACTTTTTTTATTTTTTTTATTATTTTTATACGACGTCGGATGGCAGACAACCAAGCCCGCCTGAGTTGAAGCGGTCTCCGTAGCCATATTAACGCTCGCAACATAAAATATTGCTCGCGCCGCCACCCCCGCTGCCAACGCAGCATCTCCTTCCTTTCGGGTGAGTGGGGACTTACCCGCAGGAACACAATATAACACAATAATAAAAATAGATGCTATTTAAAATCAAAAACATGACAAAGTTGTAGATTTGTGCGGGAAGAACAAACCTACTATGTTTATAGCTATAAATTACCTGGGGTCGGTAGAGCAGTAGAGCTTGCGTTTCGTCCGACTCCCACCGTGGTATATGAATATTTCTTGACGTTGAGTCGCGTTCCTTTGCGGCAACATATTTGAGCTACCGTAACCTGAAATTAAATAGGTCATTAAATGTCTTGGCCCGTTTTTATAGAAACGACACGCACGGCGAATAAGAACTTAAATTGCAAAATATATAGCTCCAATTTATTATTGTCGTAATAATGTGGTCCGAGAATTATGAGGAAAATTATATGTATAACTATTTTTCTGTTTTATGCTTGTATTTGAGATGTAAGAGTGTGAATTTATGTGAATGAGAAAGAGATATTCATTCTTTTTTAAAAAGGGCGTAATGAGATTTTTACAGGGTCGGCGACGCGCATATGATGCCTCTGGTGTCACAGACGTCCATAGGCTACGGTGACTGCTGTACATCAGGCGGACCGTATGCTTGTTTGTTACCTTAGTGATATATAAAAAATAAACCTAAAATCCAATTGTAGCTTCCTGTTAAAATAACATCATAAACTATCAATTAATCCAAGAAGCTCATTAAAGTGGCACAAGAATAAAATTTGTTATTTCGAAATGTAAAGGATTAATAGATAGATAGATAGATTCATTTAATCCTCAGAATACGGTATTAACATGATCGTACAAGGCTTATTCTGCCAATGTTGGCGTAGGAATTAAACTTTTTTTATTTTTTTTATTAAGGCAGCAGGGGTGGCGGCGCGCGAGCGATATTTTATGTTGCGAGCGTTAATATGGTTACGGTAACCGTTTCCCATCAGGCGGGCCGTATGCTTGTCTGCCACCCAACCGCGACGTAGTATAAAAAAGGCCACATCAAAAATCTATAAACACAGAGGTAGTTACCTTAAAAGCATCCCGGAATTTGTTCGACATTATGTGATAGAATATGGGATTGATGCACGTGGATACATAGTAGAACACTCCGGAGATGTACGTGAGGAACAAGTAGGCCTTGAGCAGTGTTGGGGACTTGGCGTGGTGGTTGTCAGTGGTGCCGTATATCGCCACCAGCCTCTGCGCGTGGAATGGCGCCCAACATACGAAAAACGCTACCACTACAGCCACTGTAGACAAATAACGTTTATCCATCTATTATAACATTTTATAATATAACTAGCTGATCTGACAGTCGCTGTCCTGTCTAAACCTTACCCAGTGTACCCAGAATATCCCACCAAAGTTTCATTGCAATCGGATGAGCGGTAAACGAACGCCAAACATTAATTTTTATATACATATATATATTATATATAGAAGACTTAGCTGTACTAACGATTCTTTTCGTCTTATGTTGTACAGTTTTATCCTTTGGGCGGTTCAGTGTTTTGCCTAAAAGTGGGAGCTGAAAATCAGTGCATTGCCTCTATGGGCAATAATTATCACTGAGCCTCGAACCCATTTGTGAATCTTTTTTGCATTTATATAGGTACATATTTGTCACTGACTTTATATTAAATAAAATGTGTAATCTATTCTATCTATCTATCGATTATCTATTTTTGGGGGGCCATTGCCAGAACTAAAAAGTATCTATGATTCCTATTTTAGGATATACATACACATTACGCTGCTAAATGAAGTGATTTATATCATATGTTACTTTCAAGTCTTATTAAAAGTTAATATGAGACATCATCAAACAGGGGAAATAAACTTCGGCTTCAAGTTACTGAGAAAGTTCAGACAAAGTAATAATTATTATGTAGATTAATTTTAATATCGTCTTCATGTTCATTAGGAAGTAAAGAGACATCTACTACACAGATCTATGCTAACTACTAGGTATATAAATTACAAAAAAACTCACCCAACATCTTTATTACTCTCCTTGTAGACTTACTAGGTTTTCTTCTAATTCTTTCAGTCACTTGTTGACTTTCAAACAATTTCCTGTCATGATTTTCTTTATCATTATTACTTTTTTTTAATCTCAGCCCAATCAATGAATACAATACTGTGATCAACATCATGGGAGCGAAGAAAAATAAAAATGTGGATATTTCAAAAGAATGATCAATAATAACCCGTGTTTGTAGACACAGGGCGATTCCTTCGGGATACCTGATTCCGATTTGCAGTGCTAGTGGCAAGGCAAAAATTAAAGCAACCACCCATAACATGGCAACATGTCGTATCGCACGCGATAATTTTGACATCTTATGCGACAAAAATGGGTGACATATCGCTAAGTACCGTTCAGTGGTAAACAGTGTTATTGTTAACACGCTTGCATTTGTAGAAGTTTCCGAAGCTAATGCTCGGAGTAAACAAAAACTTGGTCCAAAGATATAAGGCCATTTCGACCAGATTGAGTAAACTTCTTGTGGGAGTCCACTCACTAACAGCAATAAATCAGACACTGCTAAACTGAATAGATAGTAGTTGGTGGCTGTGTGCATATTTTTGTTACGAACTATCACTAAGCAAGTAAACACATTGCCAATAAGTCCTATAACAAATATTAACATATAGATTATAGTGATTGGTATCACGATGAATAGAGAATCTCGTTGTGGACCAAATATTATCGTCGGATCTGCTGTGGAGCCATTCATAAAATCGTTAGCCATGATCCTTTGTTTGTGTTATGATGGAATATTCCCATTGGCTTGGTGTTGCTATCGGGATTTTAAAGTATCTCTTATTCGTAGAAACTCATTCTTGTAACACTCGTCACTATGACTCCGTTAAAGTGCATCTGAAAAAGGAAAAAAGATAAAGATTTATATTAATATTATAATTTGACGAGCTCGGTGGTCGAATAGTTAGCAATGACCACTTTGACTCCGAGGTCGCGGGTTCGATTCCCGCACAAGACAAACATTTGTGTGCATCAACATGTCTGTTTGTCTTGGTCTGGGCGTTTTCTATGTATTATATATAAATATAAATAAATAAATATTGTCAGACAAATTACACAGCGCCATCTAGCCCCAAAGTAAGCGAAGCTTGTGTTATGGGTACTTGACAACTGATAAACATACGTAAATACATTTTTTTTTGTAAATACATACTTATGATACATAGAAAACACCCAGACTAAGACAAACAGACATGTTCATGCACACAAATGTTTGTCCTATGTGGGAATCGAACCCACGAGCGTTGGTGTCGAAGCCGCGTCATTGACCGCTACGCCACCGAGCTCGTCTATGTATATATTTACAAACAAATATATATAAAAAAGTGTATATTTACAAAAAAATGTATTTAAGTAGGTATTATATCAGTTATCTAGTACCCATAGTACAAACTTTTCGCTTAATTTGGGAATAGAAGGCGCTGTGTAAATTGTCCAGGAATATTTATTTATTTTTATTATTGACTAAATTATTCTAAATTATTCTAATGTATGATTCTTGTAAATTATTCTAATGTATGATTCTTGACTAAATTATTCTAATGTATGATTCTTGTATTCGTAATGTATTACTACAAATGACATAAGAATATTGCATAATTGTATTATCATATTGCTCCTATTTTCAGATTTGATATTTGACATAGGTTATGACATTGTATTTTAATAATTTATTTGAAATCTTGCTACACTGTCGCATTGGGTAGTATATGCCTGTAATGATAGCTGTGTGTTGATAAATAAATAAATTTATTTATTTTTAGGCCTGAACTCGGTGGCGTTATGACTACTTTAACTCCACTCCAGAGTTCGATCCCCGCTTAGCAAAATATGATGCACATTTTTATAATTTTTATACTCATAAACCTACTGATCTAAAATACGAAGGCCACGATCTTTGAAGCCAGAGTCAACCTCACATGGACTTGATGCGCCACGTCGATTACCATACGAAGCTTTGATGAAAGTGAGATGACTTGGTATCTTTGGCCATCCAGACTGGAAAATTACGTTCATTTCACATCATTACGTTCATTGACATTCTGGTGCCTTTTGATTGAAAATGACATTGACACATTGATTTCCAGTTTGGTGACATCACTCGCTTCCAGGAACGCAACAACCCTCAAAGTAATTGTTATTTGACAGCGGTATTCTGTGAGTCCTCCACCTCACAGAACACCGCCTCAGAAGTAGTAGTTGTAGTATTTCCTAAGACAGGCAGCGTAGAAATACACTACCCCACGTCTCTTTCGCCAGAATTTTTTTTTGCGGTGTAAGTGCTTCATCAACATCTTTGAACCAGAGCCAACCTCACCTGCACGTGGTATAGGTACCCTGCTGGCTGATAAACGACGATCTGGCGAAAAGAGGGCATAGGGAGGTATCTCCTCCTGGTTGTTGTGTTCCTGCTAATGAGTGAGGGCACCAGAAAAAAAAGAAAGGAAGGTATATATACCTTCCTTTCTTATATTCTATAGCCTATAGGCTGGCAACAGATCGGCGACCCCTTGGTGTTGCTGATCTTCATGGGCGGTGGTTATTGCTTTCCATTAGGTGACCCACATGCTCTTTTGCCCCCCTCTCACATAAAAAAAGACTGAAAGTTAATATTTCTGTGAAATAGTACTTATAAATATTAATTATAAGTACTATTTCATCAACAATAAGGCATATAACAATAATTATGAATATAATATTAATATAACAATAATCAAAACCTGTGTTACGCGATTGTTTATTTTTTTTATAACTTAGACAATTGATATAACGAAAACAACGAATTTTAGCGCATTTCAATTCATCTTTAATAACTATAAAGTATAATATCTTGTATTTTTTTATACAAATTATAGAAACCCTCTTGCCATAAGTACATTTACGAGAAAAACGTTTCGCATATGTGTACGAAATTGTACAATCACTTGCCTGATGACATTAAAATCTTGAAAGAAAATAGTTTCAAAACACGACTGACTGATTGATCTGGGACACTGCTTTTACAGATTCATGACATTTAAATGGTAGACTAATATTATATATGACATGTTTATGCTGCATAAATTGTAATAATTTAATTAATAATAATAAGTTGTATTAGTAAATAGTAGTTGACATAAATATTTTGCACGCCTGCTTGCGGGCTGAATACACTGTACCTGACTGTATATACCCGAGTAACAACTTCTATTACTGTATTCTGCAAATAAAGATGATTTGATTTGATTTGAAAAACAATCATGGACGACTGTTTCTTTTCTTTAGATTCGTTGTGTTTTTAGCGAATAATGAATTTATAATAATTACTTTTATAGCAGCGAGCGAGTCCACAACGGGAATGTAGAAGACAAAGTCGATTGAAATCTTCAATTAGTGATCGAAGTGTGAAAATATTATAGATAGCTCTAATGCTAGTCACACTATGCAGTTACCGCCGAAACCGAAACCCCGAAACCGAAGCCGATTACCTTCGATTTTTTAACCGACTTCAAAAAAGGAAGAGGTTCTCAATTCGACTGAATTTTGACGTGACAACGTCTTATAAATTGGTTAGCCGGGTGACACTTCAAGAAACGCGCTCACGTTATGCGCTCACAATGAGAGCGAGTGAGAGGCACGCGTCCCTTTCACTCGGGCATGGTTAGCCCGCCTAAGAGCGAGAGAGACAGACATAAAAAGTGAAAGGCATGCGTCCCTTCCACTCGAAAACATTTTACCACTCAAAGTCGTTGTCACGTAAAACTTTCGCCCGTATACCGACTTTACAGGCAACCAATTTTTTTTTGTATGTATGTTCTTCGATATCTTCGCGAATTGTGAACCGATTTTCAAAAATCTTTTTTTATTTGAAAGGATATGATTGCAAGGTGGTCCCATATTCACCAAGTTAGGATCTGATGTTGGGAACCCAGGGAAATCAAGGGAAACCCTTAAATTTTATAAGCACGTATGGTCAAATTGTATTTGAAAGGGTATGATTGCGAGGTTGTTCCATATTCACCTTTAAATTTGCCCTGTGGTTGCCGGCAGAATAGAATTGCGCCACTCTATTGCTCTGCGCTGGATGTCGTACAAAGGAATCTTGTGTGACGCAATAACTTATTTCCCGGAAGACGGACAGGAGCGTCTCCCGGGGTACATAAGCTGCGCTCGCCAAATGAAGTCGGTTTTTTTAAATAACTTCTTTTAATGCGAATATGACACTACTACTTAGATTTTTGGTAATTATGTTTAGCTCAGCTGAAAGAAACCCTAGAGCTGTACTGAATAACCTGGAGATGTTTGTCAATAACTTTAACTCAAGACCAATTTTTGGAATCAAAGAATCCGGTGGTAATAGGCTTCAGCTTCGGCGGCAGGGCCCCTGATACCATATAGAGCGAGATACTGCTATAGGTGAGACAAGAGGGGCTATATCATCGTTCATCGTCTTTAAACGTATATAGCAGCGTCCCGCCACACCCCGGCCACTCCATACAAATGTCGCATCGTTAACTACTACATAAACAACTGCGTCTGTGCAGAGCGTAAATGAGCGTGTGTGCGAGCGGCGCCATACAAACTATTCCAGATTCGCCTCAGAGGGGAGGTGAGGTCGATACGAGAGAGCGGCAGGGAGAGTCCTTACTGTACGTAGTACTATTACTTATACTGTGGTCCCGCTCTAATGTTATTGTATCTACTCAGAGCTTAAAATACGCAAAATTAAGTTTTTTTTTTATATTAGCACAGCATATTGGTTCCGCTTCGCTTGTTGGTAAGCGAAAAGAGGAGCCCTAATAGCATCGGCAACGGACAAGAGACCTTGATGTCTTGTCAGTTGACGCTGCCATGCTCGCCTACAAGATGCTTCTTCACGCTTCGCTTGAAGGATCCCATATTGTATCAATGAGGAAATACATATGCCGGCAACCCGTTCCACTTTTTATTGGTGTTAGGAGTTGCCAAACTTTTTAGTATACGCGAAGGAATGATCCCAACGGTGAACTTGTGATATCGCAAGCCTGCACGTGACGTTCTGTGACGGAAACGGGAGGAAGGAATAAGGGAAAACAGTTCTTCACAGCACCCACCATGGTTTAGGTATAGGCGGTAAACTTTACAATGTTTTAATATCGAATTTTACAAAATAATTGTGTATTTAATTTCAGTTCAATAAACTACCTATCTATGAAATCATCTAAATTAATTTTAAATCGACAACTTTTATGAAATACGAGTATGATACAAATTTTCATTACAGTTGCTAGAAAAGTGTCAGTGGCAGTAAACACGGCGTGAAAGTCGAATTTTGCACACTTAATTATGCTATCTAAATAATAAAATTAATATTCCAAGTTTTAATTATACATAAAAAGTGTAAAATTTTTGTTACTGCTGAGTTTAAATAAAATTTTGGGGTGTAAGTGGTTTATCAACATCTTTCACCATCAACAACCAAAGCCAACTTCGCCTGCTCGTGGTGCACTCTGCTGACTGACAAACGAAGCTCAGGCGAAAAAAGAGGTAGGGAGCGTAATTGTAAGCTACCGACTGGGGAATGTACCTCCACCTCACAGAATACCGCAGCCAAATAACAATTCCTTTGAGGGTTGTTGTGTTCTTGCGAGTGAGTAAGGTCACCAGAAATGAAGGAGATGCTGCGTTGGCAGCGGGGGTGGCGGCGCGCAAGTGATATATTATGTTGCGAGCGTTAATATGGCTCCGGTAACCGCTTCACATCAGGCGGGCCGTATGCTTGTCTGCCACCCGAAGTTGTATAAAAAAAAAAAAATATCTCACAAAATTATGCATTATTTCTCAACTTATTTGTAATCTTCTATTTTCCGTCACTTGGTCACAAAGTAGGTGTAATAAAATATATAATACAATTTACGCAGGCGACTCGCAATGGTTTCCACATTCAAATATTTTCCCGGCTGGCGTCTCATTAACCGAGAGGAAAATTTTAATACTATTTCCTTAAATTAATTTCGCTGTTTTGTTTTTGTAAATAAACAACAAAACAAAAACTCGTGGGCTGTTAGCTGTGCCCAGATTTGTTTTGCTTATTTGTAACTTATTAATTAATTTACATATTTCGTTAGGTACATAGGTACTTATATTTTAATTTAATTTTGCGATTTGAATTGTTTTTACAAGCTTTTATTTAGTTTCATTGCGGTGTATATTTAGTACATGTATCATATCGTCACAATCCTTATTCATTCCACTGCTGGGATACGGGTCTTCACGCTGCTCAACTGCGGGTTAGCGAAGGCTAGTGTTTTCAGGCCGCATATGGGCCAGACATGGCTTAAAGACAGTCATCTAACGACAACAGCTGGGACCGTTGCTTAACGTGCCCTCCGAAGCACGGAGGAGCTCGAGATAAATAAACCCATCCGTGGACAGGTTACGGTCGACGTTGCTTAACTTGTGTGTTCTATTAGGCTGACACGCGTAACGACGCCATCGAGCTACTCAGTATTCAGTCGTTATCCATCCATACACTGTAATCAATTAAATATTGCAAGTTAAATTTGACCCACTTCCCAAAATCTTTATTGATTGAGTTAATATTTGGTACACCCGTTAGGTTTTAGTGCCAAAGCACGAGGACCTAAATGCTCCCATTTCTAATACAATATATTATTATTAACGAGCTCGGTGGTCAATTAGGTTACAATGATCAGTTTGACCCCGAGGTCGCGGGTTCGATCCCCGCACGAGAAAAACATTAGTGTGCATGAACATGTTTGTTTGTCTTGGTCTGGGCACAGTATAAGTATTAGTACTGCGTACGTGGTCTGGGTGTTTTCTGTCTTGTATGTATGTATTTACAAGAAAAAGTATTTAAGTAATTAATCAGTAATCTAGTACCCGTAGTACAAGCTTTGCTTAGTTTGGGACTAGATGGTGCTGTGTCAAATATCCAAGAATATTTATTTATACGGCGGCTGTAATAAAATGTCTATTTATAATTTCCACTTTAGCCCCTATCATATATGAAATACAGTACAGAAAAATTGCTTTTTAATACAGTTGCTCAAAAAGTGGCGTATTGCAGGGGCGTATAGCGTTCGGGATGTGGGCTATTACATACTCGAGCTTTTTCTTTACCTTTTCCGAACTCGTGCGTTCTCTTTCCCAACTGTCAAAATAATGTCTATTAAAAAGAAAAAACCAACCACGAATTTTTTACTAAAAAAAATTCATAGAAGTTTTTATGATTCATGTAAATATTTCTAAAAAGAAGCTACTAATTTGTTTCAATATCAGATTTAATGATTTAATTCAATGAATTAGGTTAGGTTTCATCTCATTAAATTTCATTTTCATTTCATATCAATAAAAAAATTCTACTAAATACTTGGCTGTATGGGCATAGTTCCCTTTGCCTACCCAGAATGGGTGAAGAAAACAAAAAAAATCTCTGCCTACATTATTTTACGGTTGGCGCCATTTTCCAAAAAGTTTCTTTGCGAGTTTAGTTGTTTGTTGCCCAAAATGAGTAATTTCGACGATATTTTTTTTGAATTAACACCACCGGAATTCAGTATAATTGCACAAAATGCTTCGGAGAACATTTTACCGGAAAAGTCAAAAAGTCGCTACATATCTACATACGACGAATTTATTGCGTGGAGAGATATTATTTTATTAAATTGCTTCATTTTTTCGCAACTCTATTAAAAATAGTTGTTCAGTACACGTGCGGAACCGTCATTGCAACTTGTTCCGACTGTCTACCCTCACCTTCGGCTGCGTCTCGGCTCGGGTAGACATTTATCGGAACTCTTTGCAATGACAGGCTTTCCACACTCGTAATGAAATATACTATTACCACACTAGTGCTGAAAAGTACTTTTTTTTTACGATATGTACTTTTCCAGTCATGTTTACTACCTTTGAAAAAGACTTTTGCGAGCAACTGTTTTCGAAAATATTATTCTACTAACTGGATATGTATTCGAAATTGCTTTTGTGTTTTTGTTTATGCCAGTTAGTCGCGTCAAACCATAAAACAGACACTTTTCGGAGAGCCTTCGAGAACAACTCCGATTAGGATGTTTTCTTTTTACTTATTTTTTTATTATCGGAAATATTTTGGAGCGAGAACGGTAATATTATACTAGTACCAAGTACTAAATAATATCAAGACACCCTTTACTTTTTCATTCAAAAGTGCCAAGTTTAGCATATGATAATTTTCCTAGGAAATAACTTAGAATGTGCTGACACAATTACAATAATGTACGTTTACTTCTCCCACAATTAACAATGTACACATGCTTTAATTTTAGTATTATAATTTGGTCAGAGACTAGTGTCACTTTTACCAAGCAAACCAGCAATTTTATCAAGAAGCAGTAATCGTACGGACTGCCTGAGCGTTTATGCAAATGGGTCGCCAGTTTTTTGTTTAATAGAAGCATTAGAGCTGTTGTTGACAAACCAACATCGGTTTTAAACTGTTCGGGAAGAATTCCGAGGAAAACTGACGCATTGATGATATAATATAGGTAATAATCTTACACAGTTACATCACAAGAAGCAAAGAGTGTGCGAAATTTGTGCATGAATAAGGGCTGGTGCCCATTCATGTACAAATTTCGCACACAGGAAATTATGCACCAGAAAATTTACAAATTCTTGTGTAGTTAACACAAGATATGCCAGGCACCGCGGTGAAATTAAATGCAAGATAATAAAGACCTATTACACGTTATGGTAGACGTTGCTTTATATAAATTAAATTGGTCTTATTATCATCGCACTGGTATAAACTGGTGTTATAAAATTGTTTTTAATATATAAGTACTTGTTCGATTAGGGAGCGCGCGCCTACGCCATCGAGCTCCCATAAGTAATTATCAGGAAATAATCTCAAGTCGTAAGAGATAATATTGTCAAATGTTCATGAATTATTAATTATCCGCATAAAGCCAAATGACATTCGGGATTCAGATGTTTGTGTTGTTTTTATGCTGTGTTATTGAATTTCAATTATTCTCCTTGACTTACTTTCATTACTTAAGTATCTAACTGAATTTTGAAAATATACTTGCATTATGTACAAGCGTGTTGGAAAGTAATATAAATGGATAAATTATTAAAATTTTTCTCACTAGAGATAGAACAGGTAATTTCTAAATGTAATGAGTTTGTTTATCCGAAGAGATCTTCTAATAATTGGATTGAATATGTCAGTAGCATCGAACGAAAAAATGTATATAAATGCCCCAGATTTCTATGAATAAAATTACAGTTCAAATAAATTCTTGGAATTAAGGTAATGTTGATTAGCTACAAAGAGATGGGAGAATCAGAGACACTGCAAATAAATAAAATATGAATACGGAGCTGAGAGTGAATTTTTTTAATTAATCTCATTCCTTGTCACTTCCTATTAATATAAAATAAAATAAATTAGATTCTGACATCAGATTTGGTCGCATGAACAGATTTTTTTATATGAGAGGCAGCAAACGAGTAACTATATGACCCAAGTAACACAGTGTAGCCGTATAATGGCCGACTTATGGTTTTAATGTATCGTTTTAGCACTAAAACCCAAGTTCTATATTAGTTTTATATACGTTTATAATGCTAATATAATGCTAATTTGGGCACAAATTAAACAGCTTTAGGTTCTTAATAGGTTTTTTATTCGCATAACAGAAGCATTATACCAGCATTACTATGGTTAAAATAAGTTGTAATCGCATTACAGAAGCATTATACTAACACTATTACTGTTACTGAAGTTGTTAATCGCATCACAGAAGCATTATACTCGCATTACAATTTAAGCAAAGAATTATTGGAGTCCTTCAAGTGTTCACATATAGAACTCAAATAATTCCTATATTTTTGAAAAAACATCCTTAATGCCGCGGTACAAATGCTTTATTTAATAGAATAAACGTTGTAATTTAATTATCGTCTAGCGATATGACTGATGGTGACGAAATTGAATAAGTTTATTGTTTGACATTATATTCTGGGTAACTTTTTTACTCTTGTTCTATTACTTGCCTTCAAATATTACTGCGAAATGTAGTTTACTGTCAATGTCTATATAGGTTTCATTGAAAATTTTCACGCGCCTTCAGTTTATAGAGCCTTTGTTAAAAATGTTATAAAAAGATATGGGTGTAATAAAAAAAACAATTGCATATTTTTGTGTAGAACGAAATTTTTGCTTGATTAACTTAATAGTTATGAATTAACTAGAGCTATCACTTTATTATAGGTCTATTAGTTTCTTACATAAGTCTAAATATTTTTTGGTTATGTAATATTTACAAAATGGTGTCATTCTAAACAGCTTGGTGAACCATAAAAAGGGCTTATTAATACCATCAGCTGTATAAATACTCACATGTGCATATTTATTAAGCCAGAGGCCAGAGAGAAGACTTTTGATAAACCACCGTAGTGTCATCGTCTGCACAGTGGTTTTATATGTGTTCACTTATATACCAGTATACTTCATGTGAACTGAATTAGTTCCGTTACAAAATGCAATTTTAGTGATCTCTGAACGACAAAACCCATTTTCTTTTATTTAACCAGATTTTTGTACAGCTTAAGTCTGTTTGCCAAGAGTTGATAAAAAGGTCTTCTAAACGGATTAATTACTACTAAGTGGATGTATGTACAGCTTTAAGCATTACTATAACTCACATGTATTCGATTAAAGAACTGCTAGGTGTACAACAGAACTCAATTGATCTTTCAAAATGCAAGCACTACAATGATACAAGTTTACGCTGCTAAGCAGCTCTAGGCTTTTACATACCATTTAAAAATGCTATCATACAACAAAAGGTACTGAAAACAGCTAAAAGCTGTACAGCAGATTTGCGAAGCATTATAATGGTTCAGGTTTATTCTATTAAGAAGCAATAGGCATTTACTTACTACTTATAAATGCAATTATATAACCAAAGGTACTGAAAACAGTTAAAAGCTGTATAGCGGACTTACGGTGCATTATAATGGTTCAAGTTTATGCTATTAAGCAGCGTTAGGCATTTAAAAATGCTATTGTAGATCCAAAGGCAATAAAATTAGCTAAAAGCTGTACAGCGGCATTGCGGTATGCTGCACGAAAACTGAAGGCATTATAAAATCATTTTGTGATACCTTTAGCCAACCGCTATACAATCTAAAGTATTATAATGGCTTTCAGATGCTTATATAGAGCGTCAGGCTGTTTGGTGAACTTTTATAAGAGCTTATATAGACCTTAAGTTCTACATAAGTTCACGACTGGTTAGTTCAAATGCTCACTGTGTTACTTGGGGAGTCACCTGATGGAAAACAATCACCACCGCCTATGGAAATCAGCAACACCAAGCGCCGATCAGCTTTTTAAGGGAAATATAGACTCTGTTCTCGAAGGCTCCCATGTCGTACATTAGAATTTGACTCCACAATTTCACCGTTCGTGGTGTAAAATATCTAAAGAAACCCATGCCAATTATCGAGATGATATGGATAGAATTTTAATTATGGCAAGTTGTACCATACTAAAACTCAGCGGCAGGTGTCAAATCAAACTCCTCATCCGAGCTCTCTCCGTGATATAATTTATATAGCACGCAGAGAGACTCAACATCTCTACCTGTAGAGAGAGAGACTCCAGTGTATCCGAGATTATTGAGTCACCGACGATTCAAACTGCTCTTCGTTGTATGCGGTCAAATGGAACAAGCAAGTACTGGGGCGCACCGTCCCATAAAATGCGAACAGCATTGCATGTGAGGTCGGGCCTGGGTTTTATATGCGCTGGGCTTTATATGCTTATAAGGCTATGTCGGGGTATAAAATACTGCCTGGCTTATTTATTGATGACACCGTTCTTCTTAGAAGCCACTTTGGCCTAGCATTCCAAGTGGCCGCGAAACATCACTTGATATATCGACACCCAAGATGGCACTGCTAGGACTAATACTAAGGGGAGCACCTTCACATCTAGGAGTTACGACAAACGGGGACTTTTTAGAGGTAAACGCGTAAACCACATAATACAAAAGACATAGCTTTGAAGGGTTTAGTTGTAACAAATTTAATCTACCCCAATCCGAGACGTGTCCAAGGGACGTCTTAATCTCAGACACACATTTTGTTCGGTATTCATCGACGTAATCTCGAGAATGTTACCTATGTGCTTGAGCATTGGAATATTAGAACAGAAAATAAATAAGACACTAATTTGGGCCTTGTGATTGGGTTCAGAAGCCAGTTGTGAAAATCGTCGACGACTCTACATATATGTGTGTTATTGAGGCTTTAGTCTAAGGAGAGACTCGCCTCCTTTATGTATTCTACTGATTATACCTATAACGAGTATGTATTCGGAGGAGTTATTCAATATGATGAATATGGCCTACTTCTGGCTATCAGCAGGAATTTCATCCTCATTCATTAAAGCCAAGATGGTCGCGTCTATTGCGGTTCGAGAGAAGTTTTCTTCTCGAACTTGTAAGTTGTGGAATGAACTCTCTGTTGATGGTTTCCTAGGAAATTATAGTACTAATAGCTGGCCCGGCGAATTACGTATCGAATTAAAAGAATTTTACGTTAATTTTTCCGATGAGTTATAAACTATCCTTTGTATCAAGTTGGATCAAACTGCAGACACTGTGCAAAATTTTATTAAAATCGGTTCAGTAGTTTAGGATTCCATCGCGGACAAACAACGTGACACGAAATTTTTATATATTGAGATATTCTGAAAATGAGTCGAGTAGCGGTTTTTATTGGCCAGTGATGCCTCTGGTGTTGCAAGCGTCCGTAGGCTACAATGACGGCTACTTGATATCAGACAGGTCGTAGTATGCTAGTTTGTCATCCTAGTTCAAGGTTTCCCTAAAGGTGGTCCGCGGAACCCTGGGGTTCCGTGGAAGGGCCACAAGGGTTCCACGATCCGTCCGAAAATTAACAAAATATTCGTCGAAAAAAAATGAGTAGTTAGGCCCTATATAATAATTACAGCTGCTAGGGTTCCGCTAGGAAAAATATAATCAATTATGGTTCCGTGGCAAAATAAAATTGGGAACCTCTGTAAAGTTTGTCTCTTACTTACTTACTACACTTAGTTTGTTTTATTATCATATAAACAAAAGAAAGATGTAAAGTTTGTGGATAGCTTGGAAGTTAGTGACTCCCGTTGGACAGCTCTAGATGAAACTAGCTTCCGGCTGTGGCTTCGCCCGCATTTACGAGACAGTCTTTTCATTTTTCGGATACACGTATAGCCTAAGACACTCACAAATAACGTGGCTTTCTATTGGTAAAACAATTTTCAAAATCGGTTCAGTAAATCCAGAGATCCCTACAACTTCACAAACCTTACTTCTTTATAATATTACTATACATTTGGCACACTGAATCAAAACATACCTAGGATACCATTTATTCCGGCAATCCGTATGGATTGCGACGCTAGCTGATTTTATGTAGCAGAATAAATCGGTATACACGACTTATTATACATATAAGACAACAGCGCTGTAATACTAGATACACGAGTATATTAGTACCATAATTATGATTACTACCTATATATCCAGCCTATATTACAATGTAGAATTCTCTTGTAATAGGTAAACACTAATGGTAATTTATTATGCGCATAACGCGTCCTTGTTTTGTTATTACCTACGCGTATATCAAGCAATCATTAATATACATATACTATATTTAATATGTTATGTCGGATAATATTAATGATAATATTAATACAAAAGAGTATAAGATTAATTAATTTTAAAAATATTGGCAAGGTATTTTAAAAGATCGTCTGGACCCCCGGTACAGCACTATCTTGCGATCATAATCGGTAAATTTTTGGCACAGGAAAGTTTGTTTGATGAAAATTCGTCCGGTCAAATATTCAACAAATCTACTTTTAAACGTTTACTTTTCGTAT
Organism: Hypsopygia costalis; assembly: GCA_937001555.2. Lineage (NCBI taxonomy): Eukaryota > Metazoa > Arthropoda > Insecta > Lepidoptera > Pyralidae > Hypsopygia > Hypsopygia costalis. Next base: position 18,404,817 of record OW443338.2, on the reverse strand, counting down.
AGATACCTATTTGTTGCCTATCGTATCCTAAAACCTAACGACACATAAAGTCGTATATATGAAACTGTCCATACAACTTATTAATGGCGCTTAATAAACAATCCTGTAGGTAACACAGTGTTTTGATTCATTGCGTATTAAACGAATAATTAATTTATCACTCTGGCCCTAGTTTTGCAGTAGGGACCGCCTTAATACATGAAAGTATCGGACAGTTTACATATGGAATAAATCAGCATCACATTGGAATCGTTATGAGCAGATGGCATAGACTCATAGAGACTGCGTGCCTAGTATATTTCGCCTAAGCACATCAATATGCAGGGACTTCTTTAATTGATCTGGATATGTTTTGTATCAATTTTACCCAATTCGTAAAAAAAAAATGAGTTCTGTATAAATAATAATGTGTATTCAATCAATCTAATGTCATTATTATTGTGTATTAGTGTACTTGTACTGTGGCTTGCTGTACGTTTTAGGTCAAACTATTAGTACAGGAAGCATTTGAATTAATTAATAAATAAATTAACCTATTGGACAAGGGTCCCAAAACCGGAGGAATATTAAAAAACCGGGTTTTCGGCTTTGATTTAGCGTCAAAACCGGATTTCCGGTTTTTTCAGTGATTTCAGTGATTGCGGTTTTCTTTTAAAATTAAATTTGATTTTGATGAATTAATTTTTTGTAATACTTTAGACTATTATAACAATAACCAACAATGAATGTGTTAATGACAAATAAATGGTAATCAGTGTCTGATAATGGATGGATTTTGGGTATGAATGTTAGGGACGACCTCAATTCCAAGGACTACACTGAGAGCGTCATTATAACAGTTTCTAAGAAACTTGAAATTCTGAACAGGGTGAGACAGTCCTTTGCACCCGAGCACCTTTGTCATTTATATAGAACAGGTTCGTTCGTGCGTGGAGTTTGTTCTCATCTCTGACATGGTTCCGCCAAGTAATTACTTGGCGCATTTATTTATACTACGTCGGGTGGCAGACAAGCATACGGCCCGCCTGATGTGGAACGGTTACCATAGCCATATTAACGCTCGCAACGTAAAATATCGCTCGCGCGCCGCCACCCCTGCTGCCAACGCAGCATCTGCTTCCTTTCTGGTGACCTCGCGCAGGTGAAGTTGGCTTTGGTTCAAAGATGTTGATGAACCACTTACACCCCAAATCCTATCCTCACAGTTCATGTTGCCTTCCCGCACTATATATTTTTTTGTATTCTAATGGATACAAGACTCACATATTTCCTCAATTTTACTATCTACGCCTCCAAAAATATTTATTATTGCGAATTCCCCAGCCCGCTTTTTGCCTTTGGTTGTCGGGGGGTCAGTGCGTCACGGGTAGCGACGCTCTGACCTCTCCGCCAACCAAAACTCGCGTCGCCGCGCCATCGGGAATTTTGCCCCCTATTTTTTGATACCATGGGGCTGCTTGAACAGTAGTGCTCAGGGACGGATTCTCGGGATAAACTGGTACCCTCCTGGGGTAACTTAGTCTTTAATCCACGTATCATGGTGTAACTACTCCTACTTTAGCATCGGTAATATATACATATATATATATATATATATATATATATAGGAAGAGCAGGAAAAGTACTTGGAAACATGGTACTGGAAGTTGGTACGAAGACAGTCTATCTCATCTTCTTATCATATGTATGCCGATGACCTTCAAATTTATACTGCTGCCCCTCTGGATAAAAATGATGCTGGCACGCTCCCTTCTCCTTCCCTTATTGGATTATGGTGATGTGGCTTATCCGGACCCGACTGAAGAGCTGTTGGATAAATTGGAGCGTCTACAGAACCTTTGTATTAGATACGTTTTCGGCTTGCGTAAATATGACCACGTTTCACGTTTTCGCAAGCAGCTTGGTTTGCTTCCTATCAGGCTGCGGAGAGACTTTCACATACTCACACTACTATTTAATATACTGTTTAATCCATCGGCCCCTATATATCTAAGGGAACGGTTTCGGTTTCGAGAAGTCGATTGTCGTTTGCGTTGTTCGGGGATTCGGATTTTGGACATACCCACTCAAAACACCAATGCGTATACAAATTCATTTACAGTAAGATCGACAAAAATGTGGAACGCATTGCCTGTTGACGTTCGGATGGCTCCCACGTTATTTTCCTTCAAATCAGGACTAAAAAGATTCTTTACTGATGAGACTTGAAATTACCTAATATTTTCATTGCATGTGTACTGTACTGTTTTACAATTCAGTTATTTGTGTAATTTATATAGTTATTTGTTTTGTAAATTTCCTTCTTTAATTTATTACTTGATGTTCTACTTGCCAATCGCTGTAATGTCCACTCCACGCAGTTACTCTAAGGTTGACTGGAAGAGATCCCCATGTGGGATAAGTCCGCCTTTGTACCACTTTATTTTCATGTACTTCAATATGTAATTTGAACAATAAAGATAATACAAACAAACAAAGACAGATTTGGGTAAAAGAGGATACTGCAGTTACGGAACGGAAATTGGTTAAAACTGCAGTAGCTATGAGGCCGAGATTGCATACCTGTATGCCATTGTTCTACGATTAGACAAATCAATAGACACCCCTGACAATAGTGTTATATACATAACATCCGTGGTGCACGGCAGTTGAGCTTCACTTGACTAGCCATTTCTTTAGGCTTTAATGTCTTATTTGGCATATTGCTGTCTCTCACATTGCTAAAAAGGGAAGTCAAATTCCAAAAGCTTCCTACTCCTACTAATTTTTTCTGATTAAATTCGTTGTGAGTTCCAAGGCAGCGGTAGTTGTACCCTCGGTACTGCAATGGACTTCACTGTACATTGCCTTTCTTGGCGGTCGCCGCTGTTAATCCTGGCTACATAGGAGATACAGTGGTGGGAATCTGTGGTGGGCCCCCGAAGACACCCCTGACGTTATACCCTACAGTATATAATTTGTATACTCAGTAACACGAGTAATTTTCATAATCACATTATTATAATTACCGTTACATGCATGTTATGTGATAGAAAATTATTCTAGACTTAAGTAGGTACATAACCAAGTCGGTGGTTATTTCGCACCGTCATTGAAACATTATGCGCTTGTATTCAGCGATTTGTGAGACGATCCTAGTAATGCACGCGACTATTGTATAAGTGAAGGGTATTGTTGTTTAATAATTGCCGTATTTTTATAGTAGGTAACTCCAATTATTCGTTTCACCACAATATTGCAATCAGTCATATTAATTTCTTATTCTTGGATTATTGTACAGTTTTTTTTATACTACGTCGTATTATACCGCTTCATATCAGATGTGCTATATACTTGTCTACTAGACAGAAATCGCAACATCATCATCATCATCATCATCAGGTCATTTTAGTCTCCACTACAGGAGCACGACCCTCTCTCGTCCGTCAGAGACAGAAGGAGGATTTGGCCTACAATCCCCTCGCTGCAGCGCTGGCCAGACGGGTTGGGGAGGCCTGATCGATGTTTGATAATGTATTTCCCTTAGTCGCCTTGTACGAGAAGAGAATCGCCATCCACGGGAAGAGATGGAGTGATTATATTCTAGTCTGCCGGGAACCACACGGCAAACTACAATTTGCGACATAAAATATTGCAAATACAGCTTGCGCGCCGTTACCTGCTGCCGAGCAGCAAATCCTACCTTTCTGGTAAGCTCACTTAGTCGCAGGAACGCAACAACCATCAAGGGGATTGTTATTTGGCTGCGGTCTTAGGTTTACATCCCTAGTTGGACAGCTTACAATTTCGCCTGCCCTATCTCTCTTTTGACAGAGCTTCTTTCGCTAGTTGACCGGGTGCATCACGTGCAATTGGAGTTGGCTTTGGCTCTAAAGATCGTGGTGAGTTACTTACAGCCCATTCATATTACCTACATTTAAAACCGTACAACGTGCATAGTATAATTATGTTCAGTGCCTCGTTAGTCCGTCAGCAGGGTGCACCACGTGCAGTGAGTCACTTACACTTCATAGTATACAGTGCGTAATTGCACAGCGTCCTTGATATAAATGCGGTTAATCCACTACTACTTGTAGAGCCGGTGTAATTTGCGACCGCTACCGGTATGATGAGGTTTATATCATTGCGCTTAGTAGTTTTGTTATTCTATGTATCCTATTCTATCTAATGTAAAAGTTATATTTTTATATAAAAATAATTAGAACCAGTGTAATGAACATAATTTAACGTTATTTAAACAAAAAAAGACGACATAAAATATATTTTGCAATGTGCACATCAAGCCCTTTCATATGATACCCCATTTGAACTAGTAGCTTAATTTGAAATTTCACCCCCTATAAAAAATATAGACCCCTATTTTTGAAGATTTTATGACAAATGTATAGTTTTGAGATTTATTCTTGTATTTGTAGTCTATAATTGCTAAATTTCATAGTTCTAGGTCAACGGGAAGTACCCTATGGGTTTTGATTCCCTTGAGAATGTGTCGAAATATGCGTTTTTTGCTGAATAAACGGCCGTATCTTTTTTTTACGTAAACTTAGCAGTTTGATTTTTTTACAACCGTAGACCTGGGTACACAGTTTAAATTTTTCGCTTGATACCTCCACGCATTATCGAGTTAGAGGGTCTTGACTGGCAGACAGACAGACAGACGGACAACAAAGTGATCTTATAAGGGTTCCGTTTTTCCTTTTGAGGTACGGAACCCTAAAAAAGGTCAATCGATCATAATAGGTAGGGGAAAAAGTCTTTTCGCATTTTAGTATGTATGAACTTGTAATAAAATCTCTTTGGTTATACCATTTGTATCTGAAAGGTTTTGGTATCTTTAAAAAGTTTAAATTTTAAAAAAGATAATTCCAAATTCAAATTAGGTAAATGTGTGATTTTCATTTGTTTTTTTTACTGTCAAGATGAATCTAATGAAGAAATTCGATACATTTTAAAATTTTACTACAAAAAAGGTAAAAATGCAACGCAAGCTGCGAAAAAATTTGTGACGTTTATGGACCTAGTGCAGTGTCTGTGAGAGTAGCACAAATTTGGTTTAGGCGTTTTCAATCCGGAAATTTTGATGTCAAAGATGCACGTCGCTCTGGTCGCCCTGTTACGGATAAAATGGATGCCATTTTTGAAAAAGTGGAGCAAGATCGGCATATCAGTAGTTACGACGTAGCTGAAGAATTAGGAATTGACCATAAAACAGTTTTGGCGCATTTGAAAAAAGCTGGGTACACTAAAAAGCTCGATATTTGAGTGCCTCACGATCTCACTGAAAGAAACCTGATGAACCGTGTACTCATTTGCGATTCTTTACTACGACGTAATGAAAGCGAACCGTTTTTGAAGAAGCTTATAACTGGTGATGAAAAGTGGATCACGTAGGACAAGAACGTGCGAAAAAGGTCGTGTTCAAAGGCCGGTCAGGCTTCACAGACTCTGGCAAAACCCGGGTTAACCCGCAACAAGGTGATGCTGTGTGTATGGTGGGATTGGAAGGGCATTATTCATTATGGCCTGTTACGCCAGGCAGGACTATCGATTCTGAACTCTACTGTGAACAACTGATGAGATTAAAGCAAAAAGTTGAGAGAAAGCGGCCGGAATTAATTAACAGAAGGGGTGTGATTTTTCATCATGATAACGCTAGACCTCACACATCTTTAGCCACTCAGCAAAAATTAAGAGAGTTTGACTGGGAGGTGTTAATGCATCCGCCGTATAGTCCTGACCTTGCACCTTCTGATTTCTATCTGTTTCGGTCTCTTCAGAATTCTTTAGGCAATGTCAGGTTAACATCACGAGAAGACTGCCAAAACCACTTGTCCCGGTTTTTTGAACAGAAGTCCCAAAATTTCTATAGTAATGGGATCATGTCTCTACCTACAAGATGGCAAAAAGTTATCGAACAAAATGGCACCTACATACTTTAGTTAAATGTAAATAAACTTTATTAAAAAATGTTTTGAATTTTCATATAAAATACGAAAAGACTTTTTCCCCAACCTAATATAATAGACTGTATTGATTATGAAAACAAATATCTGAACGTCAAAGAATTAAAAAAAACTGATAGCCCGCAGGAAATCTCTAACCCAAACATCTAATGATCTTGACAAAAAATATCCTGAAGGTACAATCCCCTATTATTTTTAAATAACTCAACCAGGGGAAGTTGTACATCTTTTCCTGAGCCTGTTGCATGTCAATCAACACAAACAAAAATACGTACAATACCTCACTATTTTCGCAAATAATATTAAAAAAAAACCTTCTTCATGTTTCAAAATTTTACATCAAAATATTGCTAATATACTTTTAAAACAAGAACTACTTCTAATAATGTTACATGAACTAAAAGAGACAAACAACTACCCCGATATAATTTGTCTTTCTGAAACGTTTCTCCAGAATGGCCACGAGACATACTCGTACTTAAGATAATATATATATTATGGACAGGGCTATGCTCGGGGTTTATCTGAGGGATCGAATCCGGGACGAAGGAATTCGACGGAGAACCAAAGTTGTCGACATAGCCTTCAGAGTTTCCAAGCTGAAGTGGCAATGGGCCGGTAACATCTACTGAGTAAGTGATGGCAGATGGGGGAGGAAAGTATTAGAGTGGAGGCCGCGCGTAGGACGACAAAGCGTTGGGTGCCCTGCTTCTAGATGGTCCAATGACCTTAAGAAAGCGGCTGGAAGCGGCTGGATGCGGAAGGCGGAGGATCGTATCTGGTGGAAAGCATTGGGGAAGGCTTATATCCAGCAGTGGGTAGATACAGGTTGATGATGATGATGATGAAGATTATTATATAATTGCCGCAATGTATACATTGTATATTGTATGAGACAATAGTATGGTGGCGATGGCGCTGTGTAATTTGTCTAGAATATATATTTATTCATAACGCCGAATGGGTGGCGTTGTACGAGTACGTCGCAAATTCTTGCGTCGTGGTCGATTTTAGCGACGCGCGACGCCTTACTGCAACGCCTTTATGTACGGCCCTAAAACAACGTGTTTACACATTTTTCTTTTGTAATAATATTCACAGAGTACTTTGTAATGATAACATTTTTTACTGAGGATCGTTATCGTCGTAGCACAGTATAAGTACTATGTACAGTATGGCCAGTCCCTGACGCTCTCTCGTATCGACCTCACCTCCCCTCTGAGACTAATGAACGTTTGTATGGCGCCGCAGAGCGTGAATGAGCGTGTGCCATTCACGTTCTGCACAGACGCCATTGTTTATGTAGTAGTGAACGACGCGACAGTTGTGTGTAGTGGCCGGGGAGTGGTCGAAGGCTTTTAAAATCCGAATTAAACGCAAGTCTAATGCAGACGCTGTCTTTTTTTTATTACCCGCGACGGAACGGAGACGGTATATGCGTTTGTGGTGCTAGAATGTTTGTGCAAATCAATGTTTCCAATTATCTCCAAAACTACGAGTCCGATTTTGATGCGGTTTTCAGTGATGGGTTCGGGTTTGATTGGTGCATGTTCTTAGATAGGTGTTACGGTGGCAACTCACCAGGGGGAGCTGCAGTGAATATTTGTTTGTGAAACCAATGTTGCCATTTATCTCCAAAAGTACGAGTCCGATTTTGATGCGGTTTTCAGTGATGGGTTCGGGTTTGATTGGTGCATGTTCTTAGATAGGTGTTACGGTGACAACTCACCAGGGGGAGCTGCAGTGAATATTTGTTTGTGAAACCAATGTTGCCATTTATCTCCAAAAGTACTAGTCCAATTTTGATGCGGATTTCAGTGATGAGTTCGGGTTTGATTGGAGCATGTTCCTAGATAGGTGTTACAGTGACAACTCACCAGAGGGCGCTGCAGTAAACATTTGTTTGTGCAAAACCAAAACTACTATTCTGATTCTGATGCGGTTTTCAATTGTAATACCTATGCTTGCTCTCTAAAAAGTTTGAAATAAAAACAAAATTAAAAATTTTGAAAAAACCCACGACGGTTAAAACGTAGTTGAAAAAGGATAAAATAATTTTGAAACCTTAATAAAAAAACCAAGAAAATCCGTCGGGGGCTGCTTTCAACATAAATATAAATAAGTATACTTACAAGTTACTATAAAACTGCCAAACTAGTTCACAGTCATTTAATGGCAGCCCCAACGGATTTTCTTGGGTTTTTTTTATTAACTTCTTAGCATAAATTCTTTAAGTCGGGGGTTTCATTAAAAATTTTGAAAAAAACCCACGACGGTTAACCGTCGTGGGTTTTTTTCAAAATTTTTAATTTTGTTTTTTACCACTAGGATTCAAACAAACGTAGGACTCTCTTGATGGAATGCAGTCATCGCGTCGTCAGTCACGCATTGCCGATCTTGTTCTTACATTCTCAATATATTTATGAAAATCTTATTTACGTTCATAAAAATCAAACTAAATTTAGGAAAAACAGTGATCTCCATCAATTAAATTTAAGAAATAAAAACAAACTCGCTGTGCATATTACTAGGCTCCATAAAATCTCTAACTCGTTCCCAGGTCAATGTATACGCTTCTACAATAAACTTCCAAATGACGCGTTTAAATTATCCATGGGTAAATTTAAAAGATTTATCAAAACTAGACTATGTCAAAAGGCTTACTATTGTATCTCAGATTACATAAATGATAAAAGTATTTGGAAATGAATTGCTCTTGTTATGTTAATGATTGTATTTGTGTTTAATGTAACGATATTGGCAATTAAAAGAGTCGGCCTTGAGTTTCTTGCCAGTTCTTCTCAAGAAGCCCCGTCGCCGGAACTGGCACTTAAATTCACTTTCACAGATAGTGTGATGAAAGTGCATCTAAGCTCTGCGGATTTAAGTAGATAGTAATGATTTAGATACATGTCTTATATTTAATTTGTATGACGTTTCTAAGTGCTTTATAAAGTCCAAGGAATAAAGATATTTTGACTTTGACTTTGACTTTTATGGTACTCATCTAAGAACTCTGAAATCACCCTTTGTCCGTGGAATGAAATTAGGATTCTCTAACTCGAGTTTCAATATATTACTACACACGGCCCGCACACTCTTCGCTGTGACTTAATCTTCACGTTCCTATTTTCGAAGAATTTTCTTCATAATTTTTTTTTCGACATATTTTCTATAGATTTTATAGTCTTTGCTATTCGGTACGGAGACAAATCCAACAATTCAGATGACAAACACCAAGTGAGATGGGGGTGGGGAGGTCATGTGACAAGCTGTCAATTGCACAATGTCTGTGCTACTTAATGTGCCATCCGGTGCCGTCTGTCTGTTCGGTGTGTGTTGTGGGGAACTGTGCCCATTATACGTGCTGGATAGTCTGACGACCTTGGATGCGTCGATTGATTTTTTTAAAAAGGTATACCTCCGCTGATGAGGTTCGTGTCGGCAGCTGTTGGTTGTCCACAGCCTTAATGCCGAGCGATGGCCAATTAACCTCATAATTATGTACATGTTGTTTGAAATGTTATAATGTTATTTTTAAATTTATTGTTTCATGTTGTGATGTTAATAAACATATTTTCTTTCTTTTTTTTCATTCAAATCAAAGGTAAAAACTCGGTCCTGCGGATCTTGTGTTATAAATAGAGTAACTAACTCGACTTTGTTGCATATATATAATTGAGGATTTTCCGTGATTCATCTCGCTTTTCCTTGTTAGTCTGATATATAGGTACTTCCTAGATAATATATAGTTAATACTGCACAAGTTGTTAGGAATCATTAATTATATGTTATTATTATTACGTGTCTGGTAGGCAACCTGTTTTTCTAGGTAATAACATCTAGCAAGAGTGTCTGTAATACCAAGTCACATACCATTCACATTGGGAATTTTTATTATAGCACAGTATAAATAATAGTACTATGTATAATTTGGACACTCCCTGCCGCTCTCTCATGTCGACCTCACCTTCCCTCTGAGCGGATCTGGAACAGTTTGTATGGAGCCGCTCGCATACACGCTTTGCACAGACGCCATTGTTTATAAATAAATAAATTGTGTATAAATAATAAATATTGTCAGACAAATTACACAGCGCCATCTAGCCCCAAGGTAAGCGAAGCTTGTGTTATGGGTACTAGACAACTGATAAACATACGTAAATACATTTTTTTTTTTGTAAATACATACTTATGATACATAGAAAACACTCAGACTAAGACAAACAGACATGTTCATGCACACAAATGTTTGTCCTATCTGGGAATCGAACCCACGAGCGTTGGTGTTGAAGCCGCGTCATTGACCGTTACGCCACCGAGCTCGCCAAAAGAGTGTTTATGTAGTAGCACACCCCGGCCACTCCATACAACTAACGCGTTGTTTACTACTAAGTACATAAATAATGACGTCTGTGCAGAGCGTGAATGAGCGTGTGTGCGAGCGCCGCCATACAATCTGTTCCAGATTTGTCTCAGGGGGAGGTGAGGTCAATGCGAGAGAGCGGCATGGAACTGCCATACTGTACGTAGTTATATTATTCTGTGGTCGTACTTATACTGTGATTGTACAGATAGGCGGGAATGTGTACTTTATTTTTTGGTAATAAGTCAATAATCTGCCGTGTTTCCAATTTAGGTCCGGTGCAATAAAAGTAAGTAAATGTTCAAGGCAGTTTCTTGCCTGAAATGTGTAATAAAATATAATCGAGACAGTGACAATAACAACATAATTGCACAGGAGCAATAAAGTCTTTGTGTCCATCACAAATAAACTATAGGTGATTATATCACAAATGATGGCCAATGAAAGGTGTTGAGAAATGACGCGTTCGATATCTCTGAATTTGAGACAGAAATGATACGTTGAATACCTATCAAAGTATCATTTCTGTCTCAAATTCATAATAAGGTAGATAGATAGATAGTTTATTCGTATTCGCACACAGGTACATTTATAAGCTAAATAACAAATTGTGTGTTAAACAATGACACGCAATGACTATAAAACTACTATCAATGTAAACACCTTAGTCAAATTAGTTACTTTTCATCGCCTGGCCTGGCAACACGCGATAGCGATGTTGTATGAAAAATATATTGAACAGGTTACGTCACTTAGTCTGATTTCTCAATTGTATTTTTATTGTGGAATATATCATTAATAATTCTAATTGAAGTATATATGATATTATGTGAGTTTGGTATTACACAATTTTATTAAATACAATCTAAATATAGAAATTAAATAATTCTAAACAGTATTAAAATTTGAAACATACCTAATATTTATTCAAAGTTGTATGATACTATGGTACTGATAGTTGTACGATAGGAATTCGATGGCGTCGTTGCGCGTGTCAGTCTAATTGAACACACAATTGGTCCCGGCAGTTGTCATTAGATGACAGTTAGGGCGGCTTAAAAATACAAATTTCCGCCAACCCGCAATTGAGCAGCGTGGTGGAGTATGCTCTAAACCTTTTCGATTGAGGGGAGACCCGTATCCCAATGTGGTATGATTATGGGTTGATGCTCATATCATTAATAATTTGCAACAGTATTAAAATTCGAAACAGTGATTTTTCAAAGTTGTGTGATACTTGTTTCTAATCTAGATTAGATAGATACTTACCACAATAATTATGGATATTGACTGTTAATTTACTTTTCATACAGCCAACATTACAAATCACCGCAGGGGGCAACCTCCCCGCTAAGTACCCGCTATTTTTAGCGTGTGTCGACGCCGCGGCCGCGCCACCGCGCCGCTCGCTTCTTTCGAAAAATGTCAAACAATGATTAGGGGTTCGCCCCTTAATTATTGTTTGACATTTTTCGAAAACTACTGAAACTAGCACTACCCGAGTAAAAAAATATATTAGGTAAATACATAACGAATTAAAAAACTGTGTTAGGTACACGATTATATAGGTAATAAGTAGGTACCGTAGCTTTTTTTATAAAAAATAAATTAAATTTATGAGACGATGAATCCTGATAGCTTATTGCGAGTTTTAGTGATCACATTCGAACGTTTACAAACCGAATACATTGAGAAAAGGTTTCATATTCTACGACATGCCCCCTTACCACCATCTCTTATTGCGATTCAATAACTGAACAGAATGCTTATTCATACTAATGAATAAGCGACTCTATTTCAAATGGAATTATTGAAATAGAGAGATATTATTGAAATAGAGTTCAAATGGAATTATTGAAATAGAGAGATATTATTGAAATAGAGTCGCTTATTCATTAGTATGAATAAGCATTCTGTTCAGTTATTGAATCGCAATAAGAGATGGTGGTAAGGGGGCTGGCAACTACGACTACGAGGTGACGAGCTCGGTGGTCGAATGGTTAGGAATGGCCACTTTGACTCCGAGGTCACGGGTTCGATTCTCGCACAAGACAAACATTTGTGTGCATGAACATGTCTGTTTGTCTTGGTCTGGGTTTTTTCTGTGTATTCTAAGTATGTATGTATTTACAAAAAAAAATGTATTTAAGTACATTTATCAGTTGTCTAGTACCCATAACACAAGCTTTGCGCTTAATTTGGGACTAGATGGCGCTGTGTAAATTGTCCAGAAATATTTATTTATATATATTGTGAATTTTCCAGACGCATGTTACGTGTCCAAATTAGCCGGGTTGTCCACTTGCATGTTTATGTGGTGTACTTGCTCATATGAGCAAGTAAGCCACATAAATTCACAATATGAGAGTTCTTCTCTATTTAATCGGTTTGTTTACGTTGACATGATCGAATGCGAACAAATAACTCGCACTATGCACTCTGTAGCTGTTGCAACGATATTTACGAAACCGGCCGTTTTTGGTACATTTTAAACAAGTATAGAGTATAACGTTTTATCAATTTGAGGAGTCATTAAAGAACTATTGGGGTTAATAAATAATCACGTAATATAGTTTTTTGATTCGTTGTATATTAAGCGAATATTTTTTTTTTCACTTGAGTGGTGCTAGTTTTGCAGCAGGTACAGCCTTAATCAAGTCAATGTGTACATTTATAATTTTTTGATTTACCTATGTAGGTATTTATTACGGATATAAAAAAAAACAACTCGTGACTGACAGAACATACCTACAGCTGAAACCGGTAGGTCGAGAATAGTAGAAATATTTCTGTTTATATAGACTTCCTTACGGCAGCAGTTAAGAAATAAAAAATAAGTCAATAACGATGAAAAAAGATTATAGAACTATGCCATACCTCGGCCACTCCAAACAAATGTCACTTCGTTTACTACTACATAAACAATGATGTATGTACACAGCGTGAATGAGCGTGTGTGCGTGCCGCGCCATACAAACATTCCAGATTTGTCTCAGAGGGGAGGTGAGGTCGACATGAGAGAGCTGCAGGTAATGGCCATACTGTACGTAGTACAATAGTACTACGTACAGTATTATGAGTAATAACTCATACTGTGACTATACTGTTAATGTTAGAGGTCACTAAGTGAGCGAAAGGACATGAAGGTTTGTTGAGATATGAAATATGAAAGGATTTTAGGGATTTATTTCTCTCTCTCGGGATATCGCGCGTGCGAAGTATTTACTGATATGTTTATACACCGTAATCGTCTATACATATACACCGTCCTATCTATAAATAATAAAAGCGAAAGATCACTTACTCAGTCACTGACATAATTAAATAAATAAATATTCCTGGGCAAATTACACACGGCCATCTAGTCCCAAACCACAGTATTAAGCAAAGCTTGTAGTATGAGTACTAGATAACTGGTATTATACTTAAATATATTTTTTTTGTAAATACATACATATAATAAACCCCCAAGCCAAGACAAACAGATATGTTCATGCACACAAATATTTGTCTTGTGCGGGGACCGAACCCGCGACCTGAAAGTGTCCATTTGGTAACTATTCGCCCACCGGGCCCGTCAAATTGATAAATAAGCATAATTGGACCTATGGAAGATATATTAAGTAGTAGTAATATGAAAGACATAAGAAGATATGGCTGTGATTTGGCAGGTACCTTATAGTAGGAGACATCAGCTAAGAATGGATTTTCTGAAAGGGCCGGATTAAGGGGTCTAATCTAAATCACTATCAATCGTAAGTTTTTGTTGCTGTGGGTTATTCTAGTTTAAAAGTAAACGTCAATGCACGTATATTGTAATAAGGATTTTTCCACGGGGACGGATTAAGGAAGGTACCCGTGGAAAAATCCTTAGTCAATATCAGTCAAAAATTTATTAACTGCGAAATCGTAAAATCTCCTAAGATATGGATGGATGGAGGATTAAAAAACACGTTTTTTTATCCTACATTATTGAATTTACTCTGAATTAGTAATAAAATTCGCTTTCATCTAAAAACAAAGCAAAGCTTAGAAGATGAAATACAAATTATTAATGGATCTTGAAACTGTCCGGAAAAAATCTAATAGGTAGTGAAAATCTCTTAGAGAAAATGTAATCTAATATGATTTAACCCTTTGATTATTTAAATCAGATTCAAAATCCGTTGCGTATTCTAAGGAACCCTGGGGCTTTGCCGCCTAATCTGAAGTCGAATCAGATTGAACATTTTGATTATTTTGCAAAATAGATCTTAGGTTTAAGTTAATGACAAACAACTTCAGCTTAATCGGTAGAGCTTCAATATTTATACCAGGCAAGCTAAATATAAGTAATAGTACTGCGTATACTAAGGCCCCTCCCTGTCGCTCTCTGGTGTCGACCTCATCTCCCCTCTGAGACAAATCTGGAACAGTTTCATCAGAATCAGGAACGTCGCACGCACTCACTCTCATATGCGCTCTGCACAGTTGTCATTGTTTATGTAGCAGTTCTCCCTTCAGCCCTCCCCAACCCGTCAACCTGATGATTAATGTAGCAGTTACCAACGGAACATTTGTATGGCTTGTAGTGGCCGGGGTGTGCTAATGTTGGATTTTCGCATTCAAAAACCCCGCATTCACGGGCTCCGGGTTAGTCAATAAATAATTTTGTATAGACGTAGATAAATAGTGATCTGTTTATATAGACTTATATTTAGATATGAGCGCCTCCGGCGCGCGGAGGGCGTATGGTCGGTGGCGGCGCGCTGGCTTTTTGTACTCGGCGGGGGCGGCATCATCGGCGGCGAAACCTTTCTAGTTGTTTTTTTATATGGGAGGAAAATCAATCCGTCACGTCGCCGGACGCATGACAGACGTATAACATCTATTTACTTTGTGTAGAAAATAATGCATGGAAGGATGGATGGTGGAAAATAAACTAAAAATCAATCGCAGGAGGACCTGAGCACAATTCTCGCACTTTTGTACATGTTGACCCAACCGTTGAGATGCTCTATTGACCTCAATAGAACTTCTCAACGGTTGGGTCTTAGGATGAACATGTACAAAACGAAAATTATAATGAAATTACATGTGCGAACGAAGTTCTCAACTGTGTATACCTGGGACAAACAGTTGAGTTAGTCCAACTTCGATACAGAGTTCTCACGTAGAATGTGATGGGCAGCGAAGCGGGAAAATCAGAAAAAAGATCTCGTCCAGAAAAGTATTTTATTGAGACATTGAGGTCAATGAGAACTAGAGTTACCGACATAGCTCTAAGGGTCAGCAGGCTGATGTACCAGTGGGCAGGCCACATAGCACGCAGAACTAATGATGTGGCAGGAATCACCCAGGTGCTCCAGAGTGGTGATCGCAGATCGTACGATGGTTCCGCACTAGATGGACTGACGATCTGATAAAGATTGCAGGGAACTCATGCAAACGGGACAGAATTGATCATTGTGGAAGTCTGTTGAGAAGGCCTATGGCCAGTAGTGAAAGTCATTTGACTAAAATTTGTTTCAATAACATTAGCTATGCTGATGATATGGTGCTACTGAGCCCCTCGATAAATGCTTTGAGAAAATTGTTGGCCATCTGCGAGACATATGCTAGAGAACATGGGCTGAAATATAACTCCAAAAAGAGTGAATTACTAATATTTAAGGCAGGCAAATATCTGCCCACCAATGTGCCATCTGTATGCTTAAACGGTGTGGCTCTAAACCAGGTAGACAAATTTAAATATTTGGGTCATGTGGTGACGAGCGATCTCAGGGACGATGAGGACTTGGAAAGAGAGCGTAGAGCGTTAGCAGTGAGATGTAATATGCTCACTCGCAGGTTCTCTAGGTGTACCAAAGAAGTTAAAGTGACGCTTTTCAAAGCATACTGCCAGGTTTTTTATTCTTGTGGCCTATGGGTGAAGTACACAAAGAGAGCATATAATGTTCTGCGCGTACAGTACAACAATGCTTTCAGAATGCTGCTGCGACTTCCGCGACGATGTAGCGCTTCGGGAATGTTTGCTGAGGCACATACAGACGGTTTTCAGGCGATCATGCGTAAAAAAGCTGCTTCATTACTGCACGCTCTGCGAAATAGTAGTAACAGCATCCTGAAAGCCATTGCAGAAAGGTTTGACTGTCCTATACAGAAACATTGGGTTGCGGTTGTACTGGGCCGCACGTAGTTGTGTGCATGTACTCATGCAGGCATGTAATAAATGTATATTGTTATATGTATGTATGAGTGGATGCACATAATAACGAACACAAGCAGTATTAGTCCCAACATAATTTAATTTAATTATTACTAATATAGTTATTAAGTTCAAAATATTGTTACTAACTCTTTACTAAACCATACTATGGACAAAATTATTACGTCTGAAATAAAGTTATTATTATTATTTGTATCTCTCTTAAATCACGGGTCAAGCCCGGTCATTTGATAGGCGTGCGCGGGGATATGGATCCAACGCGCAGAGGCCCCTTTGAGAAGTTTGATGTAATGTTGTACGCCCGCCGTGACCCGCTCCAGGATATGTCAATGGAACGATATACCCATGAGCAGGTCTCGGCAGGCGTTGAGACTATTGCGAAGTGTGATGGAAAATAAATGGGCTATGGAGATGAGATCTGGGTGAAATTAATACCGGGCTATTACAGAAGAGGGACGGACGCCTGCCATAACTGCTTTTATTGCTAGTTATTTCCGGCAGGCGGTGGCTTGCCACTCACTAGATGGGCCCCCGAAATGCCAGGAAATCGGCCGGGGGCAACACCGGTGTGAGTGACTCAGGGATGTCGAGAGGTGTGCTGCGCTTTCTCCGAAGTTACTCGCGGCGTGATGCCCTTTAACACTTCCACCCCTGGAGCATATAGCTCTAGCGGCTCCTCTCTGGACGGCCAATGAAGGCAAGCCAGAGCTGAGAGTCCTGCGGGCCTTCTTGTGTTTACACTCCGACCGATGAAGACACGTCGGAGACGAAGGCCCTGACCGACTCTCTGGAGACTCGGGTCCGTGGTGTCGCTACTCACACAACAGCTCGCCACACAAGCTGCCCTGCGGACAATTATTATTATTATTATTATTAAAATGTTGATGATGAATAAAACAATTGATATTGATTGACTAAAATGTTGATGATGAATAAAAATATTGAAATTTTATTAACGAAAAAATATGCTGAATCATAACAGTTGCTTTCACTACCAACGCGAACGGCGAAAAAGTTTCAAACCAAAGTTGAGTTCGAATGCATCAGGCAACAGGTGAATTCCTTACGTTTGTGATTGCCCTTGGTTTGGGCGTAGCCAGTGATACCTAGAGTTGACCAAGTTTCGTACAAATTGTATGCTTAGTTAGAAACATGAAATTTTCTACAAATTTTCATTAGATCGCACAGCTGAAACCACACTGGGCTAGAAACCTAGTCCAAAATTAGAAAGTCAATTTCTTCTTTTATATACCTACTAGCGGCCCGGTACGTGCTTCGCTACGTATAAAGTGAAATAATAAAAAAAAAAACACCAAATTCATTTATTCAAACAAAATAATATTTTATTAATTGCTAGCTATTTTAAAACTTAATCCAAAACATTTCATCATCATCATATTTTTTGTTTTTCTATTTTGAGCATGAATAAACAAACTGCCCTAGTCGGGGTACCGACTCTGGAACAGGCAACATAAAGTCGAAGCACGTCCCTAAGAACAATAACGTCCAAAATGAAATGACCGCATGAATGACATAACAACATGCTTGTACTGTCAACACTGAAAAAAGTTTCAATTTGACAGCACAATCCCCATCTGAAAAAAGTTTCAATTTGACAGCAAAATCCCCATTAACAAAATGATCCGCCATTTATTGAATTCATTTGTTACAAAAAATGTGATAAATGAAGAACCGCTCTACCGATTTTGTGCAAACTTCACCTAAACAATCTACTAAATAGTCCGAATAAACCCTAAACATTTGGTTTGGATAGGTGAGCCCGTTCTTGAGTTATAAAATTATAACGAAAAGTGGCATTTATTTTTATATATATAGATATAGAAGAGAGAAGAATTTATCAATAAATTGTACCAGGACAGCAGATTGAGCCAACATTGTGTCTCTTGTGTAGCTAAGAGTAACAGCGGCGATCAATAAAAAGGCAATGAACAGCGGAATTCACTGCAGCCCAGGCGATAAACCTATGGCTGCCTTGGAACTCACAACTAATTTAATGAAAATAAATTAGTAGGCTTGGAATTTACCTTCCCGGTAATAGTACTAGTAGGTTTGGAAGTTACCTTCCCCTCTGACAACGTGACAGACTATTTTATATGGGTTGTACCAACCTCTCATGCTCTTATGTGAAGAAGAGACTTGTATTAGAGATGAAGAATTTGACAGTAGATACCCTGTCAAATTCATCTATCTCAAAGACAAAATTTATTCGCCATCAGATGATTGAAGGCGAATAAATTTTGTCCAATTCAACCTCACTAAAACACAAGTTTGTGTAGTTATTTACTACTAAACAACCATTTGATATAACTCCACAATTCCAGGGCATAGTTTTACCATAGCCAAGTTTAGTATTCTTGGTAAGAAGATATCCAGCTACGTCTAGCTCCGAAGTCACCTATCGCAAAGACTATAGAAGTCCTAAGTCTAATCTCATATGAAGTATTATCACGAAGGGTGGGAACGTTCAGGCTACCTTATGATTCGTTTCTTAGACAAACTGTACGCATTGTTAACGACCCTAAATTTACACATAGGTAGTTGACAAAATGTTGCTTTCCTATGAGTATTCCACCGTGTCGTGTACCGATTATACAATGGGTTTTGTTCAGAGGAGTTATTCACTCTTAGCAGGAAAGGCAGTAAAATATTTTTAAGACATTTAAAATATAGTCAAATTCCAAAAGCTCCTACTCCTCCAAATTTATTCTGATTCAATTCGTTGTAAGTTCCAAGACAGCCGTAGTTGTATCCCCGGGACTGCAATGGACTTCATTGTTCATTGCCTTTTTTAGCGGTCACCGCTATTAAGCCTGGCTACACAAGAGACACGGTGGTGGAAATCTGTGGTGGGCCCCGGTCCCATTAAAATATACAAAAATGTTGTTAGATAAATGGCGTAGTAGGTAGGTAGGTGCTAAAGTAACTACAAAAGTAGCCATTTTAGTTTTTAATTTCATTCGTATTGACTGTTTCTTGTTGCTCGGCACGCCGCCGTTGCCTTTTAACGGCGGCATCGGCGGTGCGCCGGCGGCGGCGTGGCGCTCATATCTACTATATTACACTCTAAAGTTTATGATAAGGTGAAAGCGCCTTGAGCGCTACGGCCTTGCCCGTGTGTTGTCTCCGTTTATGTCCCATTTTTCATTGTTGCTTCGTCCCTAATGCTTCCTTGTTCCGTGATTCCTCGATGCCTTTAGTTTTCTTCGATAAATGGGCTATCCAACACTTAAATCATTTTTGAATTCGAATTATAACTCCCTGAATGCTATTCCGATTAACAAGTTCAACCAAATAAACAAATAATAAACTTTATAATAATAATCATCATCATCATCAATATCAGCCTGTATCTACCCACTGTTGGATATAGGCCTTTCCCAATGCTTTCCACCATATGCGATCCTCCGCTTTCCGCATCCAACCGCTACCAGCCACTTTTTTGAGATCGTCGGTCCATCTAGAGAGGGGGCGCCCTATGCTTCGTCGTCCCATACGTGGCCTCCACTCTAGGACTTTCCTCCCCCATCTGCCATCGCTGACTCGGCAGATGTGGCCAGCCCACCGCCACTGCAACTCGCTGACTCTGAGAGCTATGTCGA
Source organism: Hypsopygia costalis (assembly GCA_937001555.2). Taxonomy (NCBI): domain Eukaryota; kingdom Metazoa; phylum Arthropoda; class Insecta; order Lepidoptera; family Pyralidae; genus Hypsopygia; species Hypsopygia costalis. The sequence continues at coordinate 18,384,660 of OW443338.2, read as the reverse complement.
CCACTTTGGTTCTCCGTCGAATTTCTTCGTTCCGGATTCGATCCCTTAGAGAAACTCCAAGCATTGCTCTCTCCATCGCTCGCTGTGCGACTTTTAGTCTGTGAACCAGCCCAACGGTTAGCGTCCAAGTTTCTGCACCGTAGGTCATAGCGGGGAGGACGCACTGATTGAACACTTTATAATAATAGTACCTATAGATGTGAAAATTTGTGATAATTAATGAATGTTATTTGAATAATTAAAAAAATATATTAGCATTCCTCCTCTTTAGAGAGGAGTAATGCTAATATATTGTATATTGGAGGAGCTGTCATATGACAGCTCCTCCAATATACAATATATTATCATTAGCTGAAAAGTTTGTTTGTTTGGTTGAACATGCAAATCTCAGTAAGTACTCCTTGTAATTAAAAAAATCAGTTAGTGTTGGATAGCCCATTTATAGATAAAGGCTATATAAATCATGCTGCGACCAATAGGGCCTGAGCATCAATGAAATATGTTGCAAAAACGGAGAAAATTGCTCTTTCTTATGTCAGCTAGTTATACTTATATATGGGCAATCTGGATTCAAATGTTTCATGTAGAACTGGTGACCTTTTTACAATGGACAAAATATATGAAATTACGACGTGGGGGATTGTCTTTCAGACATTCATTTTATGGACTATAAAGTGTAATGGCTTTTTTAGATAGCGCTTCGGAGGGCTTCGGAGGTAGATGCCTACTGTTTAGAATGCTTTTGGTAGTTTGTAGAAAGCCCACGGAAAAACATATAAATTGAAAGGTACTTTTCTGATACGTACTTACAGGTGACAGACACATATACAACGTGTAATTGATAGGTTATGACGTCCCATATCAACATTATCTATCAATTTAACCCTTACCACAGATGCCACAGATAAGTAATATGGACTAAGAGCCCGTGATCGCTAGACCTACCACATAGTATAAAGGCTAAAACTTTTTCTGTGCAAGTATGTACCCTACAGCAAGTAAGAAGGTTTGGATATTATGAACCTCGAACCGTGGCTTTGACAGGTAACAGGTAGCAAACCTGAATTTTTAGCCTTTATACTTTGTGGTAGGTCTAGCGATCACGGGCTGCCATAGTACTACGTAGTATGAGCACTCCCCTACCACGCGGCGCCGCGTATTAACCTATACATATAGAGAAATAACAAAAACTAATTAAAATTTATAAAATGTAATAATCTAAAAAACGTCAAAAAATTCTTCCGCATCGCCATCAAAGGGTAAAGTGCCCAGAAGAATTTTATTCAGTCTCATGATCACAATCATTCCAAATAAACGTAGATATTTATAATTAAGATATTACTTACAATATTTAAACCCACACCCATTCAAAAGTTATTACACATTTTGTGAAATGTTAACAATAATCTTATTTCGTAGAACTTTTTTGGGCATTTAGCAAAAGTAATATAAATGGCAGCGCGTTATTTTGTGGAATAATAAACTTAATTACAGAGCTTTGGTTTCGTTTACAATTGTTTTTGTGTGATACATAGATTAGGTACAACTTTTTTCCTGTAGATGTATATTTTTTTACACCTATTCATGTTCATGCAGAGAATATATAGTAAATAAATATTTCGCTATTGTAAGATGAACATATTTAAAAAAGGATTTAAATGTAACACGGCCAAAACTAACAAATATGTAGACATTGGAGCATTTATGCATATGTTACCTATGTGCCACGTGCCAAGCTTCATGTAGCTACGTAAAAAAAAACGTGACATGTAGTAAAAATATTTTTTGTTTTTATATATTTATTTTATATAAAGTAACTGCTCTGTTCTTGCATAAATATTGCCTGTTTTTATATCTTCTTACTCCTTTGTCTATTTATGTGCTTTTTTGTGATTTTTAAAAGTGATGTTTTTGTTATTCCAAATATTCATAGGTTACATCTGATATATTTGTTTATTACTAAGGTAATAAAAAATATATATATTTCGAATATATTTGCCTAAATAAAATATTTAATTTCTTCGTAATTCCAACAGAAGAAGGGCTTATTTATTAATAATGGCTCTCACATTTAGCACATGTACATATTTTACAAAATAATATATTATTTTTTATCACATGCCTAGTATTCTATCTTTTTCAATTGCCTAGTAACTTAAGAGTAGCTTATATATGCTTATACATATACATGCGTAAAAAAACGTTTGTTAACTTTTACAAATTATTGATTTATGGCTTATGTATGCTGTTTTTAGTGTAAGTATATTTTTCATAAAAATTACATGTTTCAAGAAACGGAGAAACGAAGGTGGAGGTTGTTATTTAAAATACTTATTAGATTTTGTTATGTCTAATTTTTTGGTTTGTTTTTTTCTTGTCTAAAGAAGGCTTATTCTAACAAATGGTTACGAATGCTACAAATGCAGCATTGAATATTTCCACAAAAAAGAAATATTATCCTGTATATTTAGCGTCAAAACATTTATTCCGCTATTTTTCAAGATGGCCGATATACAACGTTATTTTAGATTTATGACATCACTTGTTTTCTTCCTTCCTGCGTGAGTGAAACGATCAAGCTTAGGAATCGTATAGGAGTATTTCGAGTTACTATAGCAAATGTCAGGCAAAACAGTATCAGATAGACATACACTCTCGAAACTAAAGTTGTAGCATTTAGTAAGCCATTACAAGAGCTACCATTTATTGTTTAGCCCTTCCGCAAACGTTTTATTATTATTTTAGAAATATAAGTTGCCGAACTTAACACAAACAAACAAACGTAAGGGGGCGTCCATAAATTATGTTAGATGTTTAAGGGGGGAGGGGGTCGAGTCAAATGTCATCTAATCTTACGTTGGAGAGAGGGAAGTCTCGGCAAATATCACGCAATTTTTTTTCTGATTAAAACAAAAAAAATATATACTATTTTGGTTCATTTAATCCAGATTGTACTTGCTTAAGATTTAATCTTAAGCGAAATCGTAATACGATTAGAGCATTCACTATTCGTTCGAAAGAAAATAATTTCATTCATACTTCGACGTTACACATCTACTGACTGACCGATGACCGATGACCAGAAGTACTGCAGCCCACGCCGGAGTGATCTGCATATGATTCTTCACGACCGTTTTCTGCCACCTCCATACCCTATCACTCAGGTTGATGGACATTTGACAATTCCGGACTACAAAGAGCATGACGGAAAGTCATTTGCTCCATTTCTAATACGCCACTGCCTGCCGATTCAACCGCTGAATGCCTTCATCAGCACGCCTTATGATCTCTATTGCCCAAGTGTACGTGATGATTTAGAGAAAAGATGCTGCAGTACAAGCGGTATTTACTTTGCATCTAGCACAAGAGCTGCAGAGCACAGGCGAGCAGCCCACATTGCACCAGCTAAGCAAGCGCGTATGTTCCGCAAAGTGCGACCCTCACGGATTGTCACAAGAGGAGCCAATGAGTTACTGTACGCAAGCGCCAACGGCTTAGAGTGGCTAGATCAGAACGAAGTTGAAAGAGCAGATGATTTTACTGAAAATCACATGGACATGTTTTTTTTTTTATTTTATTTTTTTATACTACATCGGGTAGCAGACAAGCATACGGCCTGCCTGATGTGAAGCGGTTACCGTAGCCATATTAACGCTCGCAACATAAAATATCGCTCGCGCGCCGCCTCCCCCGCTGCCATCGCAGCACTCCTTCCTTTCTGGTGACCTCACTCACTCGCAGGAACACAACAGCCCTCAAGGGAACCGTTATTTGGCTGCGGTATTCTATGAGGTGGAGGTACATTCCCTTTTATTACATGTTGGTTCCAATAGTCTCTCTTGAGACCGCGAATGATTCTCCATGGACTGAATTAGAGTAGATATTCTTTTTTTAATCACAGTAGTTACGATTTAAGTATTCTATTGTAAAATTTTTATTATACTTATAATTAAACTCTCAGCAATATCGGTTAGTTTTAACTAGTCGTAATTAAAAGCACGAAGCATTTTTTTTTTCTTTTTACAATAACAATCCAACGCATTTACGTAAGACCCACATTTTGAAAAATCTCACGTGAGATTGGGGGATGGGGGAGGTGGTTGAATAAAATCTCACGACATCTCAATAGGGGGGGGGGGGGGGACAGAAAATTTTAAAAAAACACCTCACGTAATTTATGGACTCCCCCTAACGACAACTACCGTGCTACTCGCAACTCGCGCAGCTACCCAAATACTCGTTAGTGTATAATAATAATAACACTACGTCTAGATTTTATGGAGAGTCCATAAAATTTTCAAAAAGATAAAATTTTATGGCCATACATTAGGCCGGCATAATAATTAATTTTAGAGGGTATTTGACATAAAGAAAATTTTGCCAGTTCATGGATATTTTAATATGTTTACTACTTCCACAGTATACGTAATAGCACTAAATGCAGTACTGCCACTCCCTGTCGTTGTTTGGTATCAACTAAGGTTTGGGAATTCCCGACAAGTTCAAAGTCCCGGGACACGAGACAGCCTACAGTCAAAGTCCCGGGAATTCCCGGGACTTCGAGACTTTTTGTTTTTTTTTTAGTGGGGCTTTCGTAAAATTATAATTAAGTTAGTTTTTTGTTTAAAATTGTACCTATTAAAAAAAGCCAATTCTTTGTAAAAATCAACATTTATTATACAGAGAATTAAATGTTTACTTAAAGTTATTAAACGAAAAGTGACCTATTTGAGTAGTTGGGCATCAACAGTTGTTTACTAGCTTAAAACTTATAAACGAAATTAATATTTACAATTTTATTTTCTTATTAATAATGTTAATTTATTTGTAAGAATTGAAAATATATTTTGAGTATTATTTATGGCAGTAAATAATTTATAAAATAAGTAATTAATATTTTGGGGCTATACTCTATATTTGAGGTTATTAATTAGACAAATGTAAATGCTGAATTGAATATGTTTTAGGTTTTATCATAAAGGAAATGTTTAACATGAGATAATATATAAAAGATTTATGATATTTACAGAGTCAAAAATGCAATTAAGAATAATGTGCCAGTGGACCAAACAGTTGACAAGGGGAAATGGATAAATATCTTAAACACACTTGATGACAATGAAAGTTCAAATGTTCTCAAAAAAAAATTGCAGAGTCAAAAAGTCATCCCCTTTTTTTTCACTTTTTCCAAAAAATTAATCGGTTTTAATTACTATTCAGCGAAATTCATTGAGCTTATGAAATCGTCCGGTCGTTCTGTCTGTCCGTTGCCATGAAACTCAAAATTTCGAAACTCTGACTTTGGATTCGTATAGAGCATCAAAAAGTAGTAATGTAAAGTGACCTTAGTTTTCCGATATCAATTCGGGATTTGTGGCGCATGCTGCGCGTCCGATGTTTTAATTTTTGATACGGGTAGCGGGTACTTTAGTATGGTTGTTTACAAAAAACAGTACGAAAAAGACGGCTGATGCTAACGCATGCGCATAAAAAAAAATTGTGATGAAAAGACCCATTAGTTAAACTGTAGTTACTTAGCAGACCACATACTTATTCAACAAACTTACAGATGGCGCTATGCTCCTTCAATTATTTGAGAATAAAAATGAATTTCGATAATCTTGTCTCGTCTCGAGTCTCAAGTCCCGGGACTCGAGACAACTAAAATTAAGAAAAGTCCCGGGACTTCGGGACGTCCCGGGACCCAAGTCCTAGTATCAACCTCACCTTCCCTCTGAGACTAATAAATAAAATAATAAATAAATATTTTAGGACAATTTACACAGCGCCATCTAGTCCCAAATTAAGCGCAAAGCTTGTGTTATGAGTACTAGACAACTGATAGATGTATTTAATTTTTTTTTGTAAATACATACTTATAATACATAGAAAACACCCAGACCAAGACAAACAGACATGTTCATGCACACAAATGTTTGTCTTGTGCGGGGATCGAACCCGCGACCTCGGAGTCAAAGTAGCATTGCTAGCCATTCGACCACCGAGCTCGTCATATTATGTTCAACTAATGTGGAACGGTTTGTATGGCGTCGCACGCACAGCACAGATATCTTCGTTTATGTAATCGTTCACGACGCGACATTTATACTCATATACCACATATAAATGTGGTATATGAGTGGCCCGGGTGTGATATTTCATAAACAATAACTATATTTGAAAAAGACTTAACTATGATTGAATGTCTTAGTATATCCTAGAATGCCAAGTCTTTTTAATTCTATAATAAGAACAATTGGTACTATTTATTATTCTGTGATAATAAGTAGTTTTTTTAGTTGCTTACACTATAAAGCAGATAAAGATATAAATAGAGATTGGAGATGTGTTATTGCACTCATTTTACTTATAGTACCTACCTGGATAACCGAACTCTGGTTGGCATTGTTTTACGCGAGAACTAGTTTCCCTAGAGTCGAGACCAGTGTATTGTAAATTTCATCGAAATCAGCCATTTACGAGATCGTCGAGGCATATATTTGATATTTATATACACATAAGAATTGCTCGTGTAATAAATAGTACTTATAAGATTTAGATATGTATAGGTAGGTATACCTACACAATATAATACGAGACAAATAACAGGGATTATTAAGAATCGAGACCGAGGAAAAATATAAATATTGTACGAGGAAAAATATATAAAAGAAAAAATTTGCTCGATAATGATACCTACTTAATACCCAAAGTGCGGTAAATTCACGTGTACAAGTCATTCAAACTTAAAAAGTGCCTATTTGCTCTCTTGTTAACAGTTGAACGTTATTTTTTTTTACTTTCATGTGAAAACCGAATATCAAGACAAGTAATAAATAATTTGCCTATTTTTAACGCAATTCTGCTTAATATACGACACATTTGTATTTACAAAGATTTTTTTAGGTATTTTGTCTTGTATACGTACGTATATACTAATTAGAGACACGTATGTATGTATATACATATGTACTAGGCTGTGGGCTTGTTTTTACGAACCGTAAAAACAAACTCACATTACACACGAAGAGGCTTTATAAAAAATGATCCGTACGATAAGGTAGATCTAATGCACTAAGTGGGCCACACTGCCTAGGGCTAGCCATGCGCACGGGTTTTGTTGTGAGGCACTTGTATGTATGTACGTTATTGTTTTTTATTAATATTGTCCCTGTATTAGAGGGCAGACACCACTTTTAATATCCGGTATACACGCAGGGGTGTATTTATTCCGCCATCACGTAACCTAGGACATAAAAACAAATTAGCTCTTCCAGTCATAAATGGTGTTTATGTATAGTGTGTTATAACCACTAAAGTCTGTAGTATCAAACATCTTTTTGAACTGAATATAAAATATAGACTATCTATATTTTATATTCAGTTCAAAAAGATGACTATCATTATTATCAGTCTGTATTAACCGATTGCTGGGTATTGGCCTTCCTCTTTGCGCAATATGCGATCCTCCGCTTTCCGCAACTACTGGCTTCTAGGCGCCTTTTTGAGGTCGTCAGTCCATCTCATCATCATTTTGGGGAGTAAGTCGTTCATCAACATCTTTCAACCAAAGTCAACTTCAGCTGCACGCGGTGCACCCTGCTGACTCACAAAAGAAGCTCTGGCGAAAAGAGAGGTAGGGAGCGTAATTGTAAGCTGCCCGACTGGGGAATGTACTTCCACAGAATAACAATTTCCTTGAGGGTTGTTGTGTTCCTGCGAGTGAGTGAGGTCACCAGAGAAGAAGGAGATGCTGCGTTGGCAGCGTTTCTTCCATTTTCAGTTTCCCTTCTCACATTGAAGACGTTAACTTCGTAAGGTATGTTGAAGAATTCAAACAGGAATTTAACGTTCTGGAAGATCTCTCTCTCTCATTATCTATAACTTCCAAATTACCTGCTCCTACCGCTCTTAATGCTGTCTTTTTAGCTTAGTTTCCTCCATGCTTTCCCTCTTTAACAACCCTTTAGCTACTTTACGCTCTTTCTTTTTCTCCTTGTTTTTTTTATTTAATGATTCTAATTTCTAAGACTTCTCATTTATTAAAAATACTTTAATGTGTTCGAATGTTACAAAGATGCTAATGAAAAATACATATAAATCTTAGCAGCTCCATTAAATGGGCAATAGGCCAACATCTTGGCAGTTAAAGTTGTAACAAGTGCTTACTTAAACAATACGCAAAGAAAGGAAAAGAACGTGAATACACAGGAATGCATTTTTTCTACAACATTACAATAATTGTTTTTGACGCGCTTACAAGAGGTAAGCGACGATAAGTGACGCGGGACTAAGTGAAGGCCGGGTAATTGCCTAGCTTTTTTCTTGCCACAATAGAGGCAGATAGCACGCATCTATACGTAAATACATCTTAGAAGGCTACTGAAATTTTGTATTTATGTAGTAATAGTAGATAGGGGCCTCTTCGGATCTGCTGTAACATGAGTACATTCTCATTTTACTTCATAAGTTTACAGAAACGTACACAATATTACATTGTATGCTAATGTTCCCGACAAATATTAAGGTCAGTAAGATCAAATTACATCTTTGCTGTAGTCTTTGCGACGTGTTTTGTCATGTCGCGACGTAAAACAATGTTTATGTAGGTATATCTTATGGTTTTAAGTAAAATGATACCTCATCGCCCAATCAGTAGGTATAGACAACAGCTTGTAGACCGTAACTCTACCACACCCCGGCCACTTCATGCAAATGTCGCATCGTTTACTACTACATAAACAATGGCATCTGTGCGGCAGGTGAATGAGCGCTAAGACAAACTGTTCCAAGTTTGTCTTAGAGGGGAGGTCAAGTCGACACGAGAGAGCGCCAGGGAGCGGCCATACAGTACCCTACAGCTTCGGTACCCATCATGGAGATTGGGGAGTGGTGGTAGGGCCCCGATGCTTGGGAAACTGAGCGTCGGTTCGCCACGAGCTACTCGACTTAAGAGTACCTGATTAGCCTGCATGAGTAAGACCTGCTGAGTAGGACCAATCCGCTTGAGCGGTGCGGGTAGGTAAAGGTCCTCTCGTCCGGTTGGTTTACTGGACAAGAGACTGGCAATCCTGTGATATAACTGGAAGGTTAGAGCATACTCCACCACATTATAATGCTTATTCGTTTTAACTCGATTTACAGATCTCGCGCGCTTACCTCGCCCTGTTACCTAATAAACTTAAAGTTTGTATATCTGCACAGATGTTTGTAACTACTCCACGGGTGAACAGATGTTGATGAAATTTGGTATACATATAGATTAATACATAGTAAACCATTTTACAGCAATATAGCGTTCATACGCGACGTAACCGCGGGCAGAAAACTTATCATTTTCATACTAGCTACGTGAAAGTAAAGTAATTGGTTTAAGGCATTTGTGTTCAGAAATGTTTCTACATCAACCCGTCTTCATTCCACTGCTGGGATACCAGTCTCCTCTCAATCGAATGTGTTCACACCGTTCCTACTCCTCCACACTGCTCAACTTCGAGTTAGTTAGGGGCCAGTGTTTTCAAGCCGCCAAGGCCACTGACAAGCCTTAATGATTGTCACCTAATGATGACTGCTGGAGGCGATGCCTGAACGTGCTCTCGGAAGCAAGAAGAGATAAATAAACCCATCCGTGGACAGGCAATTGTCGGCGTTGCTTAATTTGATTGATCGAGCTCATCCTTGTTTTTCTTTACGTGGGTGAGTTTTGATTGAGAATATTACCTAGCGAATTTAATTGTTATTAAGATTGATTTTCAATTATTTTTGAGAGCGAAAATAGACTTCATTTGAAAAAGTACAAACCATTGTCAATAAGGCAGTTGACTACTTTTATTATTTGGCGCACTAATACTATCGTGCTTCTGCTATATGTTTTTCTTTCTTCATGTTTTGAGTCGTCTGATGACATAATTTTGTTATTATAACGTCAGAATAACAAGGCATCGCATCGCCCGGTTTCAGCTTTTATGACACCTTGGAGCCTCTTAATTTTAATTATATTTGTTATTCGTACCGTTCCATATTGACAGGTGACCTGTCAATATGGAACGGTACGTTATGTATGCAATCGTTAAGCCGATAGAAGTCCACTGCTGAACATAAGCCTCCCATTAGGGCGTTTTCATCTGCAGTTGACGTGAACCCCGCGCTAGCGAGCCGCAAAATTTTAGTAATTAACTAATAAAACACCACTTTCTACCCGTGCGAAGCCGGGGCGGGCAGGCTTCGCACAGGTAGAATGTAGTGTGGTGTGTTAAAATTGCGAGGAAAACCTCGCAATTTTTACGTCTTTTCTCTCTATAAGAACATTCCTTATATCTTAACGAAAATATTAAAACAAAAATTATCACAATTAGTCGAGCCGTTCTCGAGTTTTGCGCTTAGCAACAATCGTTTCTATTTATATAGATCATCCCACTGTTGGGATTCTGGTCTCCCCTCAATCGAAGGGGTAGAGCACATTCCATCACGCTGAAATTGACACTGATTGTCAAATAGTTTTAGCGTACGTACCTATCTGACATTAAAAATGCGCAAATATGCGACGTGAAATTAAAATGTTTTATAGGGCAAGCGCTGGAGGTAATTGGATATGCAAAATGTGCACAACGCCGCTAAAGAAGCTTTCACTTCAAAAATATTCAAGATCAAAAGTTTCAAAAATGGGGTTTTTTGCGTTTTTCAGCAAAATGATAAGTTTTGTCACAACATTAAGTTAGGCAATAATTGTAGATCGTGTACTAATCTATAAAAATATCTCAATCTTTTTCTCCTAAGAGCAACCGTTTCTAAGGTATAACGTTTATAAAAGTTGAAAAAGTTGCAATCTTGATAATATGCATAAGTACGCCACGTAGGTATACTGTATACATCACTAAACTGTAATACATACAAGTAAAATTATTTTTCTATCGGTTAATGTAACTTGTATAATATACATATATTATAGTTATGAGAATATCAGGTCAAAAGAAACCCAGGCCCTCATTTTGTACGCCAATTATATATACATAATACCTTCAGCAACATCTGCCTCCTATCTGTCTGGCAAGGGTCGTAAGTATACCTGCGTTCTATTAAAATGCCTAATGAATGAAATATAATAATATTATACCTAATTCGCGAATTTCGTGTTGATTTAAGATCACAATAGAATAGACCGTAGAATAGGCCTACAGGGGGAAATCACATTTAAAAAAATGCGGCAAGTAACTCACAGGTGGCGTGGAATCATGGATATTATGAAAATTACAACTTTTATAATCGTTATATCTCAGAAACGTTAGCTTTAAAAAAAAAAGGATTGAGAATTTTTTATAGATAATTATATGATCTACAATTTTTATCTTAATTTTATGATACAACTTACCGTTTTGCTGAAAAACGCGAAATACAAATTTTTGAGACCTTTGATCTTGAATTTTTTTTTTCAGGTACGGGATCAATGGGGATACAACACAATTGAGATTATTCTCAACACAAACCAATTGATGGATAGTCCGGTCAATTTACAAAAATTAGGCTTAATCTTGGACCTATGTCCAAGATTATTAATATAGATCTAGCCAGCACATATTTAGTCCATTTTTATCCTCCATACTCTTATTTGTGAAGAAAATGGATTGTGCACATGCTATAAAACAATTTTAATGATTATTTCAGTAATATTTTATAGTTTTTAATGATTATGAAAGTGAGGATGGATTGTCGAATGTAACGCAGAGTCTTAATAATGATATATCCGTTTTGTCAGGTTTTCTTAACGTAAGGCGTTTGACTTTGTCAATCACGGAAGCTATTACAAAAATGTTACATGGGGGTATTAGGCGAAGGTTATACGAATCTTCGATAGGAATAGATCAAAAGTTTCTTGCAAAAAGGCTGCAGTATGAAGAGATTACTAAAATGACCGAATTGGCGAATATTGATAAAAAGGTAGACGATGCTAATATTGCTGCAATTATATATAGAGGACTAGGGTTTCAGATTAAATTTTCTATGAAGATATGACATCTTCTTAGTGTAAAATGACCCGTTCAGAATAGCCTCTAAAAAGGTATAATAAAAAGAGATCTAGTGGGAATATTAGAAAATGTCGATAGTTTCATCATTCTAGAGTACGTACGTACAGCAAGATACACTCGTACGTCGGTCAAAAAGGTTCCAGAAAAAAATGTTACGATAGTACTTGCTTCGCTTTACCTTCAGATATTAGTTAATCAGAACACTTTATAAAAATAATCATTTAATTCTGACAGTTAAGTGATTAATAGATAAAAAAACCTTGCTAGTTATAATTTCGTATATTTCGCTTCTCACTGCCCTTTTTTTTGTCTCTCCCACTTTCAATGAAATAAGCTTGTTAATTTTGGCCATATTTTGGCACTGCCCTAAAATCTTAAATTTTTTGTTTTTTTTTTTAAATATTTTTCTAACCCTAGTTAACAAACATCTCTCTTCTCGAAACTTTTCTGTTTTGACTTTTATGTTCAAATATTATCTGCGGTATTCCATTCTAAGTTTGGTTAGTTCAGACTTATGTGTCGATAAAACTTTGCCACCCCCGTTTCACCTCAGGAGATGAATTTTGATAAATGTCTAGTAGAAGAACCCAAATAAGACTAAAATGTACAAAAGACATTTACTAAACTAATTATTAAATAAATATATTAAACGAATGATAATTTCTAGTTTATAATACTATATAAGAGGTATTACAAAAATATTTTATTCTAAGTAAAATACACTATAAAGAAAACTAGATCATTAGGATAACTCACCTGATATTATTTGAATTAATGCAATCGAATCCGTTCGTATTTAAAACACTAGATACACTAGATCTTATCTCGTTCAAACACTATCTGTGACATAAGGATATTATGTCGTTATATCTTTGATAAATTAACAAATTTAATTATAGACGCATTAAAGGCATCATCAGTCTACAAACTTGACAACATAGCTAGTATATGTCTACAATAGTTCTGCTTTAGCGAAATTGGCACTGTATATATATGTACATGCCATATATAATACAAATTGTAATACGTAATATAGTAGTAGTACAGAATGTGAAAAACCCAAAAGCGTCCAATCTTACATTGTCAATCAATTGCTGCAAACACAAAAGACAATGGCAGTCTGGGTTCCAATTTGATTTTATTTATAACAAGCATTCCTGCCTCAAATTCTGCGTATTTATTTAATGTGCTATAATGAAACGTCTGCATCTCAGTCAAGGGTGATGATATGTCCGAATGGGCACTGGCGTTCATTCGGGTCTCCTACGGAAAGCAATATACATATAAAACATTTGTTTTCAAACACAAACTGTCTTCTGTGAATTAAATTATTGTTGATAGACAGATAACAGAGACACAAAATACAGAAAGTACATAAGTTAAAGTACCTTCCGCTAGATATATTAACTTTATGGCTTTGAGGACCTCACTCAAATTAAAATTCTCGGTATCAAGAATGAAGTAGGTACATGCCTGAGGTTTCATTCTGTACTCTCTGGTTTTTGTGTCAGAGGTACGCGCAGCGCGCAGTATTGACATTGAAACAAGCCCCTTTTCATCCCGCGGAAATGTTTTCGACGATTGAGTTAGCGTGTATATGTTACTGTAAAAGCCCATAATATGTAAATCTTTACATTTACGTATATAATACAATATAGGATTTACCGACGTGAAATTTTAGGATTTACGATTTTTATTTATTTATATTATGTAAATCTTAAAATTTACTGGTTAATCTCGTATCTGGGAGACAGGAAAGTGGCCTGAGGACTGGGCTCACTCCGTATTCATACCGCTTCACAAGAAAGAATCCATAAAGAAATGTAGCAACTACAGACTCATAGCCTTAATTTCACACGCTAGCAAAGTACTCCTCCATATCATCAACACCAGACTGCAGGCTTGTTTGAATCCTGAAATAGCTGTAGAGCAGGCAGGATTCGTCAAAGGTCGTGGAACAAGGGAGCAGATTTTTATTCTTTGACAAATAACGAAAAGTCTAGGGGGTTAAAAAGCCCACTCTATGTCTGCTTTGTCGACTTTCGATAGGCGTTCGACACCGTAAAGTGGCTCAAGCTATGGGATTGGGATGTACTCATTATGGAAGCTCCTGATCATCTGGTTCGTCTCATTCGCTGCCTGTACGAGGACGGAACTGTGGCTGTCCGAATAGATGACGTCGAGTCGGAAGGTTTCCACACACAGGCTGGTGTTCGCCAGGGGCGCATTCTTTCTCCACTCCGGTTCAACATCTACACGGAGTGCATAATGAAAATTGTATTGGAGCAATGGGACAAGGGAGTTTCAGTGGGTGGCCGAAAGACATCCAACTTACGATACGCCGACGACACAACCCTTCTCGCCCAATCAAGGGAGGACATGGGGCAGCTGTTGAAATGCCTAGAAACAACAAGCCTCTCCTTTGGACTCGAAATCTTGTAAGAATTTTGTAAGAATCCAGTTGTTTGAAAATAAATTTGTAAGACTCAATATGCAATAGGGTGGTTTGTCGCATGGTGCCGTTGAATATTTTATCTGTCTCTGCACGGCATACAAGTGCACAATGGTATTTGTAGTAGAACTCTGGTGCTGTAAGAACTGTGCTGTAATGCTTCAACATGTTAGTTTCTTCGGTATTTTGTAAGAATCATTGTGATCTAGTAACATAAAAGTGGTTATGTTTCGGGATGTAGATAACTTTCATACCTGTCTCTATATGCGAGCACGGTGGTGGGGTGGGCACTGGTTGGTGCAGTAGCGCTTTGTTATTCTCCTGGATTTAACAAGAATCCTAGCCATATTGTAAGATAAGTCAGGCATTGACGTTGGTAGCGTGGCTTTGTGGTACTGCTTGGTGCGTTTTAATTTTTATATTTACAAATAGTTTAAACACGAGCCGTATACATTATGTAAATACTGCATTGTGCAATATTTGCCACATCACTTCCTTGTAATGATAAAGTTGAACGGTGGAAAGAAAATAATTAACTGACAGTTTATGCGCATTTATGAAACGATTTTGACAATGAAATGATGACATATGGATGACATGTTGGCTTGATATGATTGGACGGATTGGACTGTCATGTTGGTACCGCAGTCGCGTAATGTTGCCAGTATCTATATATAGCATTGAATTTAATACGCTTCAGTAGGTAAACGTTTGTATAGCTTGTAAGATATGTCTAGGTACTGTCTGTTATTATTATTTAGTTTTTTTTCTTTATGTATGTATGTATTATTGAATTATCGTGTATTGGCATCGGTGTTGTCACTTTTGGCCTGCACTGAAAAGCCAGGCTGAGATCACTGTGATCCCAGCAATGATACCTGAGGGCGGGCCCAAATTTCAACATCACACTTTCTATTTTAATGTAATGTTGTGTTTGTGTTGTTTATGTGTACTTTGTTTATGTGTGATGTTGAAATAAATATATTTCTATTTCTATAAATCAACAGACACAAAACCAAGATGATGATCGTAGACCGAGCCGAACTAAATCGACCACACATTACCACGATTGGCAACTGTGAAGTAGTCCAAAGTTACGTGTACCTCGGCTCAACGATCACGAATACTGGAGGATGTGAGGAAGAGATTTGAAGGAGATGTACAAGATCTGCCGTGGATAAGCTAAAAAGAGTCTGGAGCAACCGCAACATCACCAAAGCCACGAAAATCCGCCTGATGAGAAGCTTAGTCTTCCCCATATTTCTATATTTCGCAGAAACGTGGACGGATCGCTTGAAGGAACGACGCAAAATCGACGCACTGGAAATGTGGTGCTGGCGACGACTACTACGAGTCCCTTGGACTGCGTTTCGAACAATCTTGGAAGAGCTTAAAATTAAGGATAGATTATCGTCGACTGTGCAACTACGAATCCTCAACTACTTCGGACACATTGTTCGGAACCAGAACTCCATAGAACGACTCATTGTCCAGGGACAAGTGGAGGGCAAGCTGCCCAGAGGTCGATCATCTACGCGTTGGACAGATTATATAAAGGCTGCCACACAAGACACTATAGTCCAATGTTCCCGTAACACTGAAGACCGCAACAAGTGGAGGCGCATCGCGAGGGCTCCGTTTATCAAGAGACGCATCGTCATGAAACCTCTACCACTCTGTCAAGACTGAACGCTATGACGCTGATACGCACATTAAAACTGACGTGATTCGTTGGTGCGTGCGCATATCTACCAAATATGGTAAATGTGACAAAAATTTTTACTAAATTGTCGTTATGATTTTTTTATACTATGTTGGGCGACAGACAAGCATACAGCCTGCCTGATGTAAAGCGGTAACCGTAGCCATATTAACGCTCGCAATATAGAATATCGCTCGCGCACCGCCAATTGGCATGTAGCATTTCCTTTCTGTCTGGTGACGTCACACACTCGCAGGAATACAACAGCCCTCAAAATACTTGTTATTTGTCTGCAGTATTCTGTGAGGTGGAGGTACATTCACCAGTCGCCAGAGCTTCGTTTGTCAGTCAGCATGGTGCACCGCTTGCAGGTGAACTTGGCTTTAGTTCAAAGATGTTGATGAATTAATTACACCCCAAAATTATGATGGCTTAATTGGTATCTAAAGCGTGTAGATCAGTTATAAGAATCGTATGGAGCCGATCTGTGTGCATGACATTGGTGCGTTTGGTAGGTACAAAAGCTTTAACACGTGGAATAGTTTAGTGAATGAAACTATCAGTGTTCCGGCTGATCCAATGATAATTTGATACTATGTAAGTAGCTCTACGCACATTATAAAAACCGACGTGATGCTTTGGTGTGTGTTGGTAGTTATAGTAGTCTTTTGTATGGGCAAGGAACATTGTCAAGACCAAAGTTGTGATTTTCAGTATCTAAAGTTATATTATTGTGTCGTCTTTGTAAAATTTGTTTTTTTCGTGTTTGGATGGTTTTTCCTACTCTGTTAAGTGCCAAAGTTAGTGCGAGGGGCGTATGTTACGCCCCTCGCACTAACTTTGGCGAGGATGTGTAAGAGTTTGGGAATTCCAATCTGCTAATCATAAGAAAACCAGCCAGACTGAAGCACACGCCCTCGGCATATTGAACAGTGAGTTCATCATAACATTAAACTACAAAATAATAAACACCTATTTTATTAATAGATTTCGCGCCGTTTGCATCTATTGGCTTCTTGCAATTTTTATCACATTGTCAGCCAGTATTCCGAGGTCCTTCTACACAGCGTTTCCCGCTCTGTAGGCACTTCTATGTTGGCATGTCTAGCTGGTTTCGTTCATTTCAATCACATTTTGGATAAAAAAAGGCAACTCAGCTAAAATCATACTATTACGTAGGTATGTCTTTACCATTGAAATAGGACTATAAGTCGTTTACTTTCTTATTTTAGAGGTGGTAGTTATTTTATTTAATGACAGCAGTGGCAAGAAGGTCGCAGATGTCGTTAAATTTAGAATTTAAAGTTGCCCAAATCGTCCAATTTTAGAAGTCTATGTGTGAAGTAGTAGGAATGTCCGGCCGGCGTGCCGCTACGGGGCATTAAGTAACCCTTTTGGCGACAAATCGCTCAATCTGGCAACCCTGATTTGCCTAGTGAAATTGTGCACGCACTGAACACAATAGGCATGTGAACAATGTTCTAAAAATATAAAACTCTCTATCAGTAACGTAAAATACATAAAACTAGAACGATCTGCGATCTCAAAATTTTAATAATTTATGTCCGACGTGTTTTAAGGTCGATCAAAGTTTGGTGGGAATGTCCATTTTAAAAGTATGAAATTATAAAAAATAAATATTACCATTGTAGAAACAATAAAAAAATTTTGTTACGGCACTAGCTCACATAAACGCAATATATAACATGCTGTCATACAAATTTCTGATTTATTGCATATAAAATAGCGTACCGTGACGTCATAATACTGTAGTCTTTTGTATGGAGCGTTTTTGGGATAGTCCAAAATTGTGATCTTCAAGTTATCATATCTCGAGAAGTTTTTATGCTATTGAAGTAATTCTTTCACCTAAAGTTATATTATTGTGACATCTTTAAATAACAAATCGAAAAAAAAATGGTTCAGTATACAATATTATACCATAACTAGCGACTCGTATAAACCTCCCAAAAGTTTTTGGAATGTAATTGGTTCATCAACATCTTTGAATCAAAGGCAGCCTCACCTGCACGTGGTGCACCCTGCTGACTGACAAACGAGGCTCTAGCGAAACTAGAGGTAGGGCATAGTATTATTTAGTATTTAAGCTGCCCGCCTGGGGAAGTACCTCCACCTCAGAGTAAGGTCACCAGAAAGAAAGAAAGAAAGGAAGGAAGGTGGAATAGGTTGGCAATGGATCGGCGACCCCTTGGTGTTGCTGATCTCCATGGCCGGTCTCCTAATCTCCATTGTTTTCCATCAAGTGACTCACATGCTCGTTTGCCCTCCTGTCACCCTACCGTAGGCCAGGGGTAGGCATTTCTTCTTTGAAGGATGCCGGGAAGTGAGCGTGCCTTATACAGCTCCGGTACCTGTCAAGGAAATCAGGGAGCTAGCTAACTGGCGACCCAGTGTGGGTGCAGAAACACTAGGCGCGTTTGTACTTGTACTTGTGCGCCGGGAAGTGAGCGTGTCATACAGCTCCGGTACCCATTATGGAGATTGGGGAGTGGTAGTAGGGCCCCGATGATTGGTTCGCCGAGCGTCGGTTCGCCACGAGCTACTCGACTTAAGAGTATGTAAGTATCCTGCATGCAGGTGAAAGCGGAGTAAGACCTGTTACTGCTCCGCTTGCGTGCTCGGTTGGTTTACCGAGCGCAAGAGCGGAGCAGGTAAAGGTCCTCACGTCTGGTTTAATTACTGGACGAGAGACTCGCATCCCCGTGATATAACCGGAAGGTTGGCACACGGGGCACACTAGCTGTTAGGTATACGTTGCCCTCTTCTCTTATAAAAACAGTGAAAAAAAAAATATTTTTTTTAAACGATAGTTAATCAAAAGACGTTGCTTGGTTTTAAATGTTAGTGGAATTACAGACAGACATACAAAATGTATGAATGGTACTTTCATTACTGTAGCACATTTAAACACACATATGAATAAATTATGTGAACATGAGCTTATTGACATTCAATTATTAACACGTTTCTGTTACATACAATGACAGTTTCAATGTGTAACTCGAAATGTCTTCGCGAAATATGGATCAATTGACGCGGGGAAACTTGTTGGTTAGACAAATGAATATAATAATATATTTTCGACTTTATAAATAAGTAGATGAATGCGACAAAATTATTTTTTTGTCAAAGGTTACGAATATATATACAGACAAGGCAAGTTTGACAATTCTTTAATTTTCGCGGGTATAGATTTGACAGTTCTTTTCTTTAATCTCTATGATTATTTAACGAGCTGCATATTTTATTCTGTGTCTGTTGAAATGTGGCACGCGATCGAAAGTGGATTTTGAATATATCTTCATGATTAATCGAAACTGAACCGAAATTCTACTGAAATTAGATCGTTATAATTAAGAGTAGAATACCATATTTCTGTCAATTCATAATTCAGTCTCGATTCACTCAAGTTTCATCATATGTTGTAAGATAATTACGAGAATTGAATTATTTTATTATGGCTGGGCAAGCTTCCTGCGCTATCACTTGATCGAGTAAAGTCATCACTTTGTCCGTTCAATAATTATTATTTAATCTGAATCTTCAATTTCCAGACTTGCACTTGACCAGCTATGCGAATGATTATGTTGGCTCTTAGTCAATCGATGGGCGAATAGGAAGTTCGAATGTGGAAATATCCAGAATTCCTGGACATTCGATGTCACAGGACTTAATTATAGCACACGGAAGTATATTTATGCCAAATTAAATTTTAATAATACTATTTGCAAAATCATTTTTTTTTTCATAATTATAATGTTATTTTTATTGACAATAGATTGTGTTGGCAACGCAACAAAGATGTTGACGTGATAACGTCTTCTAAATCGACGAACGTCGGTTGCACGCACGAAAAAGCATGACTCATTGTCACGTTTCGCCTGAGCCGAGCGTGCAAGCGAGAGCGTAGAATAAGTGATAGAGGCACGATCGGCCTAAGCATTCGGCTTGTGACGCATGACTTTATCACTTAAAATTATTGTCCATAAACCGACTTTACAGACAACCAGTTTTTTTATAAGGTTGGTAAACATCCGATGTGGTTAGCATTAAATAATGTTAACAAGGGCTGGAATGGGCCGCACTTCAAATGTGTATCAGTTTGTTATCACACGTAATGTGCGATATTGTGTACTTTATCAACGAAATAAATGGATTTAAGTGCAAAAAGTGTTTTCTCTCTGACCACTACGCCACTTCAACCTAACATTCCACTACTAAGCTGGGTTATCCAACAAAACATCCATTCATCTTGCAATGATTAGAGACGAGCCATTATCATATTTGTTTGCAATTTGTTTGTTGATTATTGTAATAACAATATGAAGAGACGTCTTTGTTTGTGAGAAAAACACAGTTAAAAGTTTAGAAGTATTACAATTTACATTGAAATCTGCATATGTAGAAACTTTTACTTTGCCTTTTTGGGCCATCTGTTTACTTTTAAAAAAAGTTAGAATTGGAAATTAAACTACCATAGATAAAGATTTACTTCCAATAAAAAAAAAAATGTTACATTCTCTGTTCTTTGTGTATTAATAATTCTTAAAAGTGTAGAGGCGGACTTATCCCTAATAAAGATCTTTTTACCTGTCAACTTTACAGTTATTAAAGGAGCTCAATCAAGGCGATCAAAAGAATAGTGGGTGATCTCCAATCACAGACGATGGTATTGAGCCAGTGTATTCTGAAATGGAACAAAGTTACTATATACAATTCAATATTGAACATCTGCAGTAGTGTATAACTGTGTCGCAGATATCAACGCTCTCCCGCGAATACAATTTAAATACAAAAATGAGTGACTATAGTCTATCTATATGATACTATTTTAACAATATTTATTATAAAACATAAGCATACCTACATAATCTTTTCGTGCGTGTTTTGCGGTTACGCACGTATATAACGATTTTAGACGTTTGTAAGGAGTTAATGTACTGCTCAATATTTCTACTGTGCACAGTCCTTTTGTCTTTGTTGTTAGGTTGTAATCAACAAAGTCGCAAGTTAAAATTTATATTTTTCTAACTAGACTCATAATTTATGCAGAATGTGTCTATTTCGCAACACTAATTCACTGGATCCTACAAATTCTAGGTATATTATCTAAGGCTATAATGCCACTGATGTAATAATGCATCACAAAGTCCGTCAGTCAATAATAATTTATTTCGGAGTAAAAAGACATATTTTGTTACTAACGAGTCTAGGTACTTATGTTGTTAGTAAGAAATAGTGACACATACCCACGCTTATTACTTATGTGTCACGGTTTGAAGGTTCCACATGAATATTGATCCCGTGTTTGAGGATTGGCCCATCAAACCTTTCTGATACAGTTCTTATAGGTTAGTTGACTTCTTGTTTTCCAATTTGTTATCTAATGACGTCACAAAAATATTATAGATCACAATAATAATAGGTACTACATGAAATAATTACTTCGATAACATAAAAAAAACTTCTCGTGATTATTTGAAAATCTCATATTTTTTTCATCATCATCATCAGTCTGTATCTACATACATAAATGTAGAGTAATTTTCAGAGTCGGTTTTTAGGGTTCCGTACCCAAAGGGTAAAATGGAACCCTATTACTAAAGCTCCGCTGTCCGTCCGTCCGTCCGTCCGTCTGTCACCAGGCTGTATCTCATGAACCGTGATAGTTAGACAGTTGAAATTTTCACAGATGATGTATTTCTGTTGCCGCTATAACGACAAATACTAAAAAACAGAATTAAATAAATATTTAAGGGGGCTCCCATACAATAAACGTGATTTTTTTTAGCCGTTTTTATAGATAATGCTACGGAACCCTTCGTGCGCGAGTCCGACTCGCACTTGGCCGGTTCTATTTTTTTTGTTAAAATTATCTATTTTTGGAATCAAAATATTTGATGGTAATCGGCTTCAGCTTCGGCGGTAGGGTCCTTGTATTTAGTGTGGATTAAAAATAAGAACCCTCGGGCTTCAGAGGGCACGTCAAGCCGCCGTTGTCATTACGGTGTCTGGACGCGGTTCGTGCGTCGTCGAATTTTGGTAAACAAATAAATTAGGCGCTCGAGATTCGAGCGTTTGTATTACAGTCAACCCATAGATTTGCTAAGTGATTAGACATTACATATCCCATAATAAGTGATATTTCATTTATTAGCTGTTATGTTTTTAGTATAATTGGATAGTTATCCAATTATTCTATGACTGTAGTCATCATTAATTGAAATGGCAAATATTGTATGGAATAAAAAATGTGATTCGATGTACTTGAAAATTGGTATGAAAGCTCTTCATACAATAAAACGGGTGCGGTTCACCTAAATTTTCAACTCCGATAATTGGAACTCCAAAAATGTTCTTCCTAACATTTTTCATTCTAGAATGATTGCAATTCCTAATTACTCTGTGTCTAATGTTCATAATTCCGAATCGTTCAACTTCATAATGCCAGTAGCAATAAACATCAACATATTATGATACTTTTTAGTTTTTTTAGAGTGCCAGAAACGACTTTAAGGCGTTTCTCACATTAATATATGTACATCAGTTTACATTTGTCTACAAATTTTCACTACACATGTTTCTTTTCTTTCTGAATATGAGTAAAAATAGCCGTGTGGTTTCCGGCAGACTAGAATAGAATCACTCCGTCTCTTCCCGTGGATGTTGTACAAGGCGACTAAGGGAAATTCATTATAAAACATCGATCAGGCCTTCCCAACGCGTCTGGCCAGCGTGGGGAGTGTAGGCCAAATCCTTCTTCTGTCTAGGACGGACGAGAGAGGGTCGTGCTCCTGTAGTGGAGACTAAAATGACCTGATGATGATGATGAGTAAAAAATATAAATGAAATAATGTTTAGGGATAAAAGCGTTATGAAATATAACTGTACTAGTTTAAATATATTTACATAAGTCATATAATTAATTAAAATTTTCGGAAATATGACAGTCATGGACATCGTCCGTAGTACCTGTGGTAGTACCACAGAATAATATACTCTAGTAGTACTACAAACTTTATGAATGAAAACTTTAGAAAGAAAAATTTTAGGTAGAGTGATCATTTGGATAACAAATCGGTAGGAAGAACAATTTAGGGTTAAGAATTTTTGGCTACCCAATATGGACACCTATCAGCATTAAAATTTGTCAAAATACAAATCTAGACTGGAGCAACGGGACCAGAAATCTATATTTTAGGATAAGAACTTAACATGTAATATTCCACCTAACCATCCACGCCCGGCCCACGTTGCATAAGAGCTCTATTTTTTTTATACCACTAAGATGACAAACAAGCATGCGGCTCGCCTGATGGAAAGCAATTACTGTAGCCTACATCAATCCATATTCAACCCACTACTGGGACACGGATCTCCTCTCAATTGAAGGGAGTTTGGAGCGTACTCCACCGTGCTGCTCACTGCGGGTTGGCGGAAGCCAGTGTATTCAAGCCGCCCAAAGGCCACTGACTAATGACGACTTTCATCTAATGACAACAACCAGGATTGAGGGTTTAATATGACATTCGAAGCACGGAGGAGCTGAAGATAAATAAACCCATCCACAAAGTACGAGTTTGCTGACAAGTAATTTTTTGTCAGTCTCAATAAGTAAAACACTTACTTAAATTAGCATTCGGTGATGATTCTTCATCACCGAATGCTAATTTAAGTCTTTAGCAATTCTCTTGTTGACTTATGCCAAAGCGAAAATCATAAAAAAATAATTGAACGAAAATGTTCGTAAGTTAAATTCATTTTAAATACCGACACACAATTTTAGAAAGGAGTAAAAACAAAATGACAGTCTCTTCAGCAAATTAAAAAGAAACATATTCCCAAAGAGTTCCATTTTCGAATTCAAACCGAATACTTCACTAATTCATTTATTGCAAGTGGCCAGATCTAGAAACATTCATTGTCCACGTGAGTAGGAGACATCAGGTAAGAATAATTTTCAGACAGGGCCGAATTAAGGTCATAATCGTAAGTTTATGTGAAATTCCTAGGATTTTACAGCCAGATCTACACAAAGATGATTACATTCGAGTTCAAAAACAGTTTGTAGATGACAGTCATTAAGTCAAGTCAGTGGCGTTTCAGCGGCTTAAAAACACTGGCCTCCGCTAACCCGCGGTTGAGCAGCGTAGTGGAGTATGCTCTAAACCCTCTTCCATTGAGGTGAGACCCAGCAGTGGTATGAATAAGGTTGACCACGAAGTGTTTTAACCACACTCCTAAGATTTGAATTTCGCCATCGGTTGTTATATCTATTCTAATATTATAAAGCTGAAGAGTTTGTTTGGTTGAACGCACTAATCTCAGGAACAACTCATTCGAATTGAAAAAATCTTTTAGTGTTAGATAGCCTATGTTTTAAAGTTAGCTATAGGCTATATAACATCATGTGACCACCAATAGGAGCGGAGCAGCAAAGAAAAATGTTGCAAAAATGGAAAAAATATATCCTTTTGAGAGCTTCCGTTGCGTGCGCTGCGTAAACGGTTCAAATTACGCAACAATTATATACGACTATTTCTTTTTAATCACGGGTCAAGCCCGGTCATTTGATGTCGTGCGCGGGGATATAGATCCAACGCGTAGAGGCCCCTTTGAGAAGTTTGATGTAATGTTGTACGCCCGCCGTGACCCGCTCCAGGATATGTCAATGGGGACATACCCATGAGCAGGTCTCGGCAGGCGTTGAGCCTATTGCGAAGTGTGATGGAAAATAAATAGGTTATGGAGATGAGATCTGGGTGAACTAAATACCAGGCTATTACAGAAGAGGGACGGACGCCTGCCATAACTGCTTCTATTGCTAGTTATTTGCGGCAGGCGGTGGCTTGCCGCTCACTAAATGAGCCCCCGAATTGCCAGGAAATCGGCCGGGGGCAACATCGGCGTGAGTGACTCAGGGATGTCGAAAAGGTGTGCTGCGCTTTCTCCGAAGTTGCTACGACTATTATTATTATTATATGTATTTTTCATCATAAAAAGTTCTAAAAAAAAGTCCGTTATAGCATATGTCTATGTTTTAAGATTGGCTCACTATAACCTTTCAAATGGTACCTAACTACGGAATCGTTGAAAGATTTATTATTTCGATAATATTAATGAATTTTGTGCCACGTTATGCTATTTATTTACACAGGTGACATGCAATGGCTTCCCCAAGATAGTTTTGCTTAAAATAAAACAATATGATATGAAATCACGTCCAGTCGTTACGAAAATAGAGCGTATTTGACTGATTTGTTTACTTTTATTACAGTTTCAGGGGAGTTTTAGCTGCGTTTAATACGTAGATCTGTGTTTTATAACCCACGACAGAATGGAAAACTTATGTCCTCCTCCGCACCGTGTCGTGGGTATTAAATAGGCATTTAGGGTAAGATCAAAGACTTTGTTTTATATATAGATATATATATATTTTATACTACGTCGGGTGGCAGACAAGCATACGTCCTGCCTGATGTGAAGCGGCATATTTGACGAGCTCGGTGGTCGAATGGTTAGCAATGGCCACTTTGACTCCGAGGTCGCGGGTTCGATCCCCGCACGAGACAAACATTTGTGTGCATGAATATGTCTGTTTGTCTTGGTCTGGGCGTTTTCTATGTATTATATGTATATATTTACAAAAAAATATATATATTTAAGTATTATACCAGTTATCTAGTACCCATAGTACAAGCTTTTCGCTTAATTTGGGACTAGATGGCGCTGTGTAAATTGTCCAGGAATATTTATTTTTATTTATTTATTTTATATTAACGCTCGCAACGTAAAATAGCGCGCGCCGCCACCTTCACTGCCAATGCAGCATCTCCGTCCTTTCTGGTGACTTCACTCACTCGCAGGAACACAACAACCCAAGGGAATTATTATTTGGCTGCGGTTTTCTGTGAGGTGGTTATCCTATAAGGGATCTCTTACGGTCAACCAGGGGCCTTACCGCCGAACCTGAAGCCGATTATCATCGGATTTTTTGATTCCGGAAATAGGTCTTAGGTTAAAGTTATTGACAAACATCTTCAGCTTAGTCGGTATAGCTCCAGGGTTACTATCTGAGGGGCAATTCTCGTAATAAAAATATAGTCAAAATTCAGTTTTGATCCAGTTTCGATGCAGTCTCGATCTCATAAATGTCACATTTGGTATTCTCATAACACAATATGTAACTTCAAAATTAAATTTAAGCGGGATTGTATCGAAATATGAGTGAAAATTAAACAAACTAAGAATGTTACTTTGCCAACAACAAGAATTGATAATAATTATTTAATGAAATCAAGTATATAATTTTAGTCAATTCATAATTCAGTCTCGATTCGGTCAACTTTCAATCTGCGTTCGTAGAAAAATTACGAGAATTGGCCTTCAGCTGAGCTAAACATGGCCGTGTGTACAAGGCGACTAAGGGAAATACATTATCAAATATCGATCAGGCTTCCCCAACCCGTTTGGCCAGCGTGGGGAGTGTAGGCCAAATCCTCCTTCCGTCTAGGACGGACGAGAGAGGGTCGTGCTCCTGTAGTGGAGACAAAAATGACCCGATGATGATGATGATGATGAAGAGCTAAACATTATTACCAACAATCTAAGCAGTAATTTTCGCATTCAAAAAATCCGATAGTAATTGACTTTAGCCTCAGCGGTATTGTATTCCGACTAGCTGAATTTTTTTGCATGGTTGCTTAATTAGGGTGTTTTTCGGTGTTCATAGATATGTGTGCGTATGTGTAAGTTCGTAGAGTGTCTTTGACATGCGTGTTGGACTATGTGTGTTGCGGCGTAATAATATAAAAACGATATCGAGGATATAATTATCTATATTATGTTGCGTGAAGACCGTATGCTTGTCTGCCACCCGACATAATATAAAAAAAAAATAAGAAAAATAATCAGTCAGTCAAGGGTGAATCAAAAGCTAAAGATAAGATAAAGATATATTTATTTGCTTTAAACATGTGATATGGAGAAATATATGCAAGTGGTGTTGCAAAACTTTTGTCTCGACATGTTGGGCCAGACTATGGCGTGCAAAATTTATAGTATAATACATAGAAAACACCCAGACCATAAGAAACAGACATGTTCATGTACACAAATATTTGTCTTGCGCGGGGATCGAACCCGAAACCTCGGAGTCATTCGACCACCGAGCTCGTCATTAAATTAATTAAATGTTTATTTACAATCATTTAATAATATACAACCAGTTATTTTGTTTTATTTTTATATTAATTTATAAAATAATAGTGTTTTACTCATTGAAGTTATTTTCTAGAATATTTGTAGAGATTTCTAAAACATAATCCAAAGATAGGTCTAATCTAGTTAGCAGTAACTGCTTTTCTACAGGCGGGCCTTATGCTTGTTTGCCACTTTAGTTGTATAAAAAAAAAAAATTAAAAACTGTAAAGTCGGTATACGGGCGAAAGTTTTACGTGACAACGACTTTGAGTGGTAAAATGTTTTCGAGTGGAAGGGACGCATGCCTTTCACTTTTTAGGTCTGTCTCTCTCGCTCTTAGAAGGGACACGCGTCCACGACACGCTTACAATGAGAGCGAGTGAAAGGCACGCGCCTTTCACTTGCTCTCATTGTAAGCGCATAACGTGACCCAGTTTCTTGAAGTGTCACCCGGCTAACCAATTTATAAGACGTTGTCACGTCAAAAGGAACACAAATTCAATGGTAACCACATGATTTGTAAATGAATAAGTATTTTGGCGGAGCTCGATGGCGTCGTTGCGTGAAACAAATGTCGCGTCGTTCACTATTACAAAACAATGTATTTTGTACAGCCCCCCTACCACCATCTCTTATTGCAATTCAATAACTGAATAGCGTGCTTATTCATACCAATGAATAAGCGACTCTATTTCAAATGGAATAGAGTCGCTTATTCGTTAGTATGAATAAGCAATCTATTCAATTATTGAATCGCAATAGGAGATGGTGGTAAGGAGGCAGGGCGAAAATGAGTGTCCGTGCGTGCGGCGCAATACAAACTGTTCCAGATTTGTCTCAAAGGGGAGGTGAGGTCGATACGAGAGAGAGGCAGGGATTTCAAATACTATACGTAGTAAGTACTATTACTTATACTGTGGTTAAGCGAAATACAATCCATGCTAATCTAAACTAGTTTGATTTTCGCAGTCAAAAAATCCAGTCTAAATTAGCTTCACCCTAGGAGGTATGGTCTCAGCTGGTAGCTCTATTAGCGCTTTAAATAAAATATACTACTCAACCTTAATCATTGCATTATAGTCAGTGTAGATAATATTGCTTTTAAGACCTATCAGAAATGGACCTATCTTGCACTGGATTTATACGTTTGTGGCGAGTAGCGAAAGATGCTGGAATTTTCCAAAGTTGTTACAAATATAATTTGAATTACAAAATATAAATTGATGCAGTTTCGAATCGTCAAAGAATTTATTCCAGAAGGTTCATATTACTTACCCGTAACTTCGCATGTGTGGTTTAAAAAACTTCTATTTTTTCAGTTTACATATAATTTTAATAGTTTTTTATGTAGGATCCCTAAGTAATACCAAACCCCGGCCACTCCATACAAAAATGGCGCTTTTGCATGTAGTAACCAAATGACGTCTGTACACGTGCCTATGTTTGAGTGACGTTCTCTAGGGCTGACATTATACAATTATTAGTCGGACATGTAAGGGGGTGTAAGTGGTTCATCAACATCTTTGAACCAAAGTCAATCTTACCTGCACGGGGTACACCCTGCTGACTGACAGACGAGGCTCTGACGAAAGGAGAGGTAGGACATAGCGTATTTTTTAAGCAGCCCGACTGACGAAGTACCACCACCTCACAGAATACCGCAGTCAAATAACAATTTGCTTGAGGGTTGTTGTGTTCTTGCGAGTGAGTGAGGTCACCAGAGAGGATGGAGTTGCTGCGTTGGCAGCGGGGATGGCAGCGCGCGGGCGATATTTAATGTTGCGAGCGTTAATATGGTTACGGTAACCGCTTCACATCAGGTAGGCGTAGTGAAGAAAAAAAAAACGTGTGGCACTCGGGGACTGCCGCGGTAAAGCATTTTTTAACAACTAATGCTCGTTTGCTCGTTCATCCATCCATCCATCCATCCATCCATATTCATTCATCTATCCATCCATCAATCCATCCATCCATCCATATCCATTCATCTATCCATCCATCCATCCATTCATCCATTCATCCATTCATCCATTCATCCATTCATCCATTCATCCATTCATCCATTCATCCATTCATCCATTCATCCATATCCATTCATCTATCCATCCATCCATCAATCTATCCATCCAGCCATCCATCAATCCATCAATCCATCCATCCATCTATTAGTCCATATCCATTCATCTATCCATCCATCCATCCATCCATCAATCCCTCCATCAATCCATCCATCCATCCATCCAGCCATCCATCAATCCATCCATCCATCCGTCCATATCCATTCATCTATCCATCCATCCATCCATCCATCAATCCATCCATCCATCCATCCGTCCGTCCGTCCGTCCGTCCGTCCGTCCGTCCGTCCATCCAATTTTTTTTTTACTTTCCATGTGTTGAGACAGCCATCCACTGCACAAGTAACTCTCATCTTTTACGTACTCCCATATTTTAAACTGAATGAAAAATAAAACACGAGCGACGTCAATTCGCACGTTGTGGCATTCCTTGCGAACGGTTCCAAATCGGTTCCATAGGGGAGGTGAGGTCGACTAGTGAGAGCGGCAGAGAGTGTCCATACTGTACGTTAGTACTATTACTTATACTGTGGTAATACTGCCCTAAAAAGAAAAAGTCCCTTATAAGTAGCACTATAAACTCCTTTAGCTTCCAATAAAAAATCCATTAAAACAGGATTAGCTGTTTCAAAGATTACCTAGGACAAACTAAACAGGTTCATTCATTTTATTTACCTGTATGTAGATATAAATATGTGTGCTCTATCATAAGGTAGCCCTAAAGAGATTGTATTATTAATATATGATCGCGTATGGTATTGTCTTAAACTATAAGATTTTTGTATGATTCTGTAATTTATTGGTGTTATGAAGATCTATTGTATAGAGATGGGCAAAATATTATACTACTTATAATAAATAACTTATCGTAAAGTGCCTAGTAAGTACATGTATTGCGTAAAATATTCTAATTAAGTTTATAAACAGTAAAGCCTATTTTCATTGCTAAAATCCGGCACTTATCTCATAAGAGTTAACGGTTAATATGACCGTCATAACACTCATAACACATCCTCAGCTTGACCTTTTCAGGTGATTTCGTAACTGGACGTCGCTAGATATATTTTTTTTGAGATTAGCAAGGCAAGAAATGTGCCCTCCAGTTGTGGCTTCAACAAATATTTTTTAACTAACTAAGTATCTATACCTTATACTATGTCTATAAAATCTGCTTTTGTGTTTACCTGCCTGTTTCCTCTCAAAAATCCATCTACATTCGTTTTAAAATTAAAAAAATCAACATTAAATAAGTCATACTTGTTTTTAGAATTTGTAATCATCAGAAATACTTGCCTTCATTGCGATTCAAGGAGATGAATATACACAAGCGAAACAAACGTCAAGTAAAGTAAAAAATATTATTTACCTGCCACGCGGAAATACCACCACTTCTATGTGAATTTAATTAATCTATGTCACTTAAATGTTCATTTACACAAATTGTTTCTAGCAGTTGAAGTATACAAAACACACGAGTTTACAATATCAACGAAGTGTCGGTCCGCGGAGCGTCGCGACTAGCGCGATTCCGGCTACCGATACGCGTACGCCCTCTGTACTAGCATCTCACCGACTGTGGCTTGTCATTTCATTCACCTACGAGACCTACCAATCCGTTTTTATGATGGGAAAATATTTCATTAACGAGCATCTTATATTTTCTTCATCGCCTTTTTATTTCGTCCTTTTAAGATAGCCACGCGAAGGGACGTTGCCTTTCTTTATACAAATTTTATCACAAGAAGTATTTTATGTAACTATTTCACTAATATGGATCGTCTCAACTTTATGTTAATGTTACTTAATACTTGGGTATATGAGATTTGCTTTACCCTTTTTAGGAGAAAGTGATTCTTTCCAGCATTGAGTGAGATCGATTTTTCGCTGCCGTTAACCCGTACGCCCGTTATGTAAATTTCATTGATATCATTACAGCGATTTGTTACTACATTGTATTAATTAAATAAATACAAGAACTAGCAGCCCAGCCCCGGTTCGGTCTGGCCATATCCCGGTAACTCGTGCGATTTTTTTCAAGCTTTCACCCACGTCTTAAGATATTTCACGTTTTAAGAGATGTAGTGCATAGCGTATTTCTTAAGCTGCCCGAATGGGGAAGTACCTCCACCTCGTAGAATACCGCAGCCAAATAACAATTTCCTTGAGGGTTGTTGTGGTCCTGCAAGTGAGTGAGGTCACCAGAAAGAAAGAAAGGAAGGAGTAAAGACTGGCAACGGATCGGCGACCCCTTGGTGTTGCTAATATCCATGGGCGGTGGCGATTGCTTTCCATCAGATGCCCCACATGCTCGTTTGCCCACACTCTCCGTAGAAATAAAATCCTCAATTTTGCCCCCCGAATGTGTGATTTTGTAAATTCTTTCTTATAATATGGTGTATTTTCTTTCTTATAAGTGGTTCATCAACATCTTTGAACCAAAGCCAACTTCACCTGCACGCGGTGCACCCTGCTGACTGACAAACGAAGCTCTGGCGAAAAGAGAGGTAGGGAGCGTTATTGTAAGCTACCCGACTGGGGAATGTACCTCCACCTCACAGAATACCGCAGCCAAATAACGGTTCCCTCGAGGGCTGTTGTGTTCCTGCGAGTGAGTGAGGTCACCAGAAAGGAAGGAGATGCTGCGATGGCAGCGGGGGTGGCGGCGCGCGAGTGATATTTTATGTTGCGAGCGTTAATATGGCTACGGTAACCGCTTCACATCAGGCGGGCCGTATGCTTGTCTGCCACCCGACGTAGTATAGAAAAAAAAAAAAAAAAAAAAAATGCTTACAGACTGTTATCACTTATCACAAATCACAGAGAGTATTATAAATCTATAGAAATAATTTATTGTCGATATAAGAATAAATAATAATTGATATGTATGTAGGTGGCCCTGGCCGTGTGGTTTCCGGCAGACTAGAATAGAATCACTGCGTCTCTTCCCGTGGATGTCGTACAAGGCGACTAAGGGAAATACAATATATAACATCGATCAGGCCTCCTCAACCCGTCTGTCCAGCGGGGGAGTGTAGGCCAAATCCTCCTTCTGTCTGGGACGGACAAGAGAGGGTCGTGCTCCTGTAGTGGAGCCTAAAATGACCTGATGATGATGATAATGATATTAATGATGTATGTAGGTACCAAAGTTTAAATATCGAGTAGGTACGCAAGTTTCACATTTTTTGTAATAATCCGAATACCAACGCTAAACCCGAAAGTCTCGTGTCCTATTTATTCTAATCATCATAAATCATAAAATTATGGTGCAGCAGGAGGGTTGTTGACTAATCTGTATGAGAATTATGGACGTGCCAGATTAGAGACACACAACATGTTGAATGTTACGTTGTTGCTACGGTCCGTGAAATGTTGTACACGTCAGCGTCTCTGTACCTTTCAAAAAAAATTCAAAATTCAAAATATCTTTATTCCTTGGACTTTATAAAGCACTTAGAAACGTCATATAAATTAAATATAAGAATATGTATAAATCATTACTACTCTAAATCCGCAGAGCTTAGATTCACTTTCATCACACTATCTTGAATGTGAAAGTGAATTTAAGTGCCAGTTCCGGCGACGGGGCTTCTTGAGAAGAACTGGCAAGAAACTCAAGGCCGACTCTTTTAATTGCCAATATCGTTACATTAAATACAAATACAATCATTAACATAACATAACAAGAGCAATTCATTTCCAAATACTTTTATCATTTATGTAATCCGAGATATAGTAAGCCTTTTGACATAGTCTAGTTTTGATATATTTCTTAAATTTACCCATGGATAATTTAAACGCGTCGTTTGGAAGTTTATTGTAGAAGCGTATACATTGACCTGGGAACGAGTTAGAGATTTTATGGAGCCTAGTAATATGCATAGCGAGTTTGTTTTTATTTCTTAAATTTAATTGATGGAGATCACTTTAAACAATAATGAACTTTACTGGCATAGATCTGGGGCCCTACCGCCGATTCTGAAGCCAATTACCGTCGAATTTTTTGGTTACAAAAATTGACCTTAGGTTTAAATTATTGACAAACATCTTCAGCTTAGTCGGTAGATCTCTAGGGAAACCCTAGAGCTACCTACCAGCTGAGCTAAAAATTAGCAACAATCGAAGCAGTTGTTTCATTTTCGCATTAAAAAATTCCGATGGTAATCGGCTTCAGCTTCGGCGGTAGGCCCCAGGCTTGTGTCGAATCTCATTTATACCTGATAAGACGCATGGAATATCCCAAGACATACGGGACGGGGGCCCACCACACATTCCCACCACTGTTTCTTCTGTGTAGCCAGGATTAACAGCGGCGACCACCAAAAAAGGCAATGAACAGTGAAGTCCATTGCAGTCCCGGGGGTAAAACTACGGCTGCCTTAAAACTCACAACGAATTTAATTAGAAGAAATTAGTAGGAGTTAGAAGCTTTTGGAATTTGACTTCCCTCTTAGCAAAGTTAGAGACAGCAATATGGGAAATAAGGCATTAAAAGCCTAAAGAGATGGTTAGCTATGTGAAGCTCCACTGCCGTGCACCACGGATTTTAATTGTCTCACTATTGGGGTCCTAAAACATATAAATAAATCTACCAAAACCCGAAACAAGTATTCAGAAAGAATATTTAACAGGACTAAATGACTGCTTTTGGATTAATTAAGCTCGGTGGATTTTAAAAGCAGTTCTCATTTATAAAAATAAAATATACATAATTATACTGAGAAAATGTACTAACTGACCCGACAAACGTTGTTTTGCTATTAAATCGCTATTAAAAATAGGGGTTGGAGATAGAAGGGTGAAAATTTAGGGTTGTATGTATTTTTTATACATGTGTGACATGAGAATTTTATATATTAGACAGATAGATTAGATATAGATAGATAAAAGATAGATAGGTGTAATAAGTACAATAGAATAATTAACAAAATATGGTAAAACTACAAAGATTGATTCTCCCTATTTGCTATTAGCAGTTATCACTTGGTCTGTGTAAATCGGAAGTAGTAGAGTTTATAAGGGACAATCAAGCTTAGTTGCTATCATTATAAAATTTAGTTTCCCATGGTGTCTGTAATCAAATCTTGCAAGTCAATTTGACCCAGTTCCCCGTGTATGACTGAGCTGAAAATTGGCGTACTTGTTTGGTTCTCGTGACAATACACGATTATCTAAAAGGCCCTTAATTTAATCCAATATGGCAGCCGTCATAAAATGGTTAGAACAAAAAGTACTGCACTGTAGAAAAAGGTTTTTCCAAAATAATTATGACATGTAGGTCTGTCAAGTAGGTAACATTATCTACTATATAAAAATAAGTCGGGTTTTCCTTCCTGACGCTATAACTCCAGAACGCACGAACCGATTTCCACGGTTTTGCATTCGTTGGAAAGGTCTCGGGCTCCGTGAGGTTTATAGCAAAGAAAATTCTGGAAAAATTTGAAAAGAAAAGCGGGAAAATCTTTTTTCACATACAGCGCCATCTGGTGGCGAAACGGAGTTCGCCGGGTTTGCTAGTTTATATTAAAATAGATTGCAATGAGGGGAAAAAATATCTAGGCTCAACTCTGGGAAAAAACGGTTATCTCTTAAAAAATGTGGAGCAAAGCTTGGTTGTCTAGGCACTTTACATAAGAATTCCTACTTTAATAATATTGGATAAACGTTTATCGTAATTTATGCCAATAAAACAATAAATAGCAATTTACTTTTGTAAAATTTGCAACTGGTATTTAAAAAATTACAGAATCGTCTATCATTATATATTCGTTGACATATTTGTTCGTTTCAGCTTATAAGTACTATTATTTGTTCTACAGTTTGGTCGTGAACTTCGTTATTATTTATTTCCTTCACTTTATTGAATATTAAGGAAATCCTACTTTTTGTAAAACTACTTTCAACACCAAGGTAAAAAGGAAGTCTCAATTCAAGAAGTGTGACAATGAGAAAAAATATTACAGTGCAGTGGTTCTTAACCTTTTGATAATAACGGATCATTTATACATGACGAGCTCGGTGGTCGAATGGCTAGCAATGGCCCCTTTGACTCCGAGCTCGCGGGTTCGATCCCCGCACATTACAAACATTTGTGTGCATGAACATGTGTATCTGTTTTGGTCTGGGTGTTTTCTATGTATTATATGTATGTATTTAGAATAAAAAAACGTATTTAAGTATAGTATCAGTTATCTAGTACCCATAGTACAAGCTTTGCTTAGTTTGGGACTAGATGGCAGTGTTTAATTTGTCCAAGAATATTTAATATTACTTATTTATTTATTTAACAAAATTTTATTATGTCATTAACCAACAAAGGCTTATCAAATGGTGCGGTGAAGGAGAGGAGGACTCTACCGTTTCCGATATAGTCATTTGACAGGTATCTCTAAATAGGAAACGGAATTATAAACCTTAAGTATGTTGGGCATCGAAATCTGTTCTAAACTAGCGGCCCGCCCACGTTTGCTGTGGTTCAATCTTCCCGTTGCCAACTCATTTCAGTGGATTTCCTATCAAACCTTGTCCTGATAATAAGGAACACAACAAAAAATAATTATCCAATTTAATGCAGCCTTTCGAAAGTGATGCGCGTACATACATTTCTGACATATTTATTTCTATATTAAAGATTTGAGTTGCTATAGTAATATTCATATTCTAATTATCGCAAGTTAGTATATATATTGACATAGATATCTGATATCATTAAAGCTGCTGAATATTCTGTCGTAGTGTAATCTAAAGACAAATAAAATATCTAGTTAGACGTAGCGCCGTTCTATTTTAATTTCTCGTTTTGACTCGCCTTTTCTGATACTTCTTATATTGGCTTGATTACGTGTTCCGTGCGATAGCCTTTTCGGCGGTTTTTGTTTCGGGGCATATTTTCGTGGTAGACCTTGAGGTCGTGCCGTCACATCTGTGCATTCTGCACAGATGTGTATCCTCCTGTCCTATTTAGAGTTACCTGTCAAATGACTATATCGGAAACGGTAGAGTCCTCCTCTCCTTCACCGCACCATTTGATAAGCCTTTGTTGGTTAATGACATAATAAAATTTTGTTAAATAAATAAATAAGTAATATTAAATATTCTTGGACAAATTAAACACTGCCATCTAGTCCCAAACTAAGCAAAGCTTGTACTATGGGTACTAGATAACTGATACTATACTTAAATACGTTTTTTGTTCTAAATGCGTACATAGAATACACAGAAAACACCCAGACCAAGACGAACAGACATGTTCATGTATACAAATATTTATCATGTGCGGGGATCGAATACGCGACCTCGGACTTGCTAGCCATTGGACCACCGGGCTCTTCGACTTATCTGAGTCATACTGACTCAATCGGGTGTATGTCTCGTTATAAGTAATTTATTAGAACTTTTTGATAAATTTTTCACAGTATTTACGGAGCACTAGTGACTGGAGACCATAGGTTTTTAACCACTGATGCTACAGAAAGTACTTTGACATGCGGACCAA
This sequence comes from Hypsopygia costalis, assembly GCA_937001555.2. Classification (NCBI taxonomy): domain Eukaryota; kingdom Metazoa; phylum Arthropoda; class Insecta; order Lepidoptera; family Pyralidae; genus Hypsopygia; species Hypsopygia costalis. The sequence continues at coordinate 18,347,687 of OW443338.2, read as the reverse complement.
GGGCAATTTAAAACGCGCTGTGATTTACTTTAATCCTTTTAACCACAGGCGTTAAAGCATAGTTGAATATAAAAAATGATTTGTCTACTTCAAGCATGCTTTTATTTTATATCTGTGGTTGTAACATAGTGTAGATGATTTCTCCGGTTCAGCGGCCCTACCGCCGAAGCTGAAGCCGATTACCATCGAATATGTTGATTCGAAAAATAGGTGTTACGTTTTTGTTATTGGAAAACATCTTCAGCTTAGTCGGTAGAGCTTCAAGGTCTCTAACAGCTAACACAAACACAATTACTACTAATATAAGGCCAAGTTCGATTTTCGATATCAAAAATTTCGAATCGGAATCGGCTTCAGCTTCGGCGGTGATAAGAAATTGCATTTGTACCTTAGCAGAAAAGGTATAATGTGTGTTTTGTAATTCGATCTCACACCATGAAGTTTTTATTTTATTACTTTTTCGTTAAATTATGTTAAAAAGTGGATTGCCTTGATGGCTTAAAACTCGACGAATTTAATTAGATTAGAGGATAGCTTTGCAATTTGACTTCTCCCATTAGCAATGTGAGAGACAGGAATAAATAAATATTCATGGACATAATACACACGGCCATCTAGTCCCAAACTAAGCAAAGCTTGCACTATGGGTACTAGATAACTAATATTATATTATATATGACTAGCTGTCAGCTTTGCAGCTTCGAGGCATGTGCATTTTGTACAAATTTCATGGTAATTACAAGTAATTAACAAGACAAGTCTTCTTTTTTTTTGTTGTTCAAAAAGAAGACAAGTCTTCTTTTTTATTCTCCACCTGCGCTACACATCCTATATATCTATAAAAATCAATGCCACTTTTCGTTGTAATTTTATAACTCAAGAACGGGCTCACCTATGCAAACCAAATGTTTAGGGTTTATTCTGACTATTTAGTAGATGGTTTATGTGAAGTTTGCACAAAATCGTTAGAGCGGTTCTTCATTTATCACATTTTTTGTAACAAATCTATCTATCTATATATATAAAAATCAATGACACTTTTCGTTGTAATTTTATAACTCAAGAACGGGCTCACTTATCCAAACCAAATGTTTAGGGTCTATTCGGACTGTTAATGGGGATTTTGCTGTCAAATTGAAACTTTATTCAGTGTTGACAGTACAAGCATGTTGTTATGTCATTCATGCGGTCATTTCATTTTGGACGTGCTTCGACTTTATGTTGCCTGTTCCAGAGTCGGTACCCCCCAGCCGTTTGTTTATTCATGCTCAAAATGGAAAAAACAAAAAATATTGTTTATCCAAATGTTTTAGATTAAGTTTTAAAATAGCTAGCAATTAATAAAATATTTTTTTGTTCGTATAAATGAATTTGGTGTTCCAATTTTTTTTTATTATGTCACTTTATACGTAGCGAAGCACGTACCGGGCCGCTAGTACATATATATAATCTAAGACTGACAAACGAAGCTTTGGCGGAAAGAGAGGTAGGGAGCATAATTATTGTAAGCTACCCGACTGGGGAATGGTGTACACTCCACCTCACAGAATACCGCAGCCAAATAACGATTCCCTTGAGGGTTGTTGTGTTCCTGCGAGTGAGTGAGGTCACCAGAAAGAAAGAAAGGAAGGAGTATAAGAGTATTTGCCAATAATGAGTTTATATGTAGATATAGGGAATAATTATTGTAAAATAAACTTTTACTAGATTAATAATCTCGCGGCATGTCAACTAGATATTAGTTAAGACTCGACTATGCTGTATATATACGAGTATGTATAGTATATACTCGTATGTTCAAATTTCTGATTGATCACCTGTTTTGCACCACCTACCATATTATGTGTTTTTGTTCCCTCCCGATCAGAAAGTCTAAGTAGCAAAATGTCCAACAAAGCGAAACGTCTAATGAGCAATCTGCCTAGTTAGCTAATCGCCCATGTAGCAAAACATCTAACTATCAAGAGGTCTATATATCAAAACGTCTATTTAGGAAATCGTCATTAAGGTTGTCTGGAAGAGATTGCTTTAGCGATAAGACCGCCTATTTGACTTTTAGCCCTTAACTAGCTTTCGCCCGCGGCTTCGCTCGCGTGAAATTTGGGGTAATACATGTTTACTCATTTATCTATAGAAGTATTCGTGTAAAGTTTAGGATAAAATAGTCCAACTAATCTCGTTGCCCCATACAAACTTTTGACCTCCGTTTCACCCTCTTAGAGGTAAAATTTGAAAAATCATTTGAAGTAATTTCGTGTCCACTGTGTTATATTTTCAAATTGATGCTATTTTCGTAATTGACGTCTCAGGCAACCATAGAATCAACACCCATATTGATATTATGACATTTCAACCCCATCGCATCTCCACAGGGGTGATTTTATATCACGTCGGCTATGTTGGATTATAAAATATTTGTTCTTTTTCGTAATTAGCGACCTGATAAACTATAAAAACAATACCCATGTCAATTTTCAGACTTTTTGGCCCCATTTTACCCTTTTTGGAGTTGAATTTTGGAAAAATACTAAAACACGTGTTTATTCATTTATCTATAGAAGTACTCGTGTAAATTTTAAGTTAAAATAGTCCAACTAAACTCGTTTCCCCATACAAACTTTGGACCTCCGTTTCACCCTCTTAGGAATAAAATTAATAAAAAACCTTTTAAGTAATTTCGTGTACACTATGTTATATTTTCAAATCGATGCCATTTTCAGAATTGACGTCTCAGAAAACCATGGCATCGACACCCATATTCATATTATGACATTTCAACCCCACTGCACCCCCATAGGGGTGATTTTATGTCACGTCGGCTACGTTTGATTATATTTTATTTGTTTTTTCGTAACCAGCGACCCAATAAACCATAAAAATAATACCCATGATGATATTCAGACTTTTTCATCCCATTTTAGAAATTTCAACCCCATCGCACCCCAGGGATGATTCTTGACAATCATCCCATATTGGGGTAGTTACCGACGTTGAATTTTAAAATCGTTGTTGTTTTCGTAATCAGCGACCCGATAAACTATAAAAACAATACCCATGACTTTTTCATCCCATTTTAGAAATTTCAACCCCATCGCACCCCAGGGATGATTCTTGACAATCATCCCATATTGGGGTAGTTACCGACGTTGAATTTTAAAATCGTTGTTGTTTTCGTAATCAGCGACCCGATAAACTATAAAAACAATACCCATGACGATTTTTAGACTTTTTCACCCCACTTTACCCCTTTAGGGGTTGAATATTGAAAAATCCTGAAACACGTATTTACTCATTTATCTATAAAAGTACTTTTGAAAAGTTTCGGATAAAATAGTCCAACTAATCTTGTCTCCCCATACAAACTTTGAACCCCAGTTTCATCCCCTTAGGGGATGAATTTTGAAAAATCATTTCTTAGTGTACCCCTAGACGTCATAAGGAACCTACGTGCCAAATTTGGAATCTCTAGACCCAGCGGTTTGGGCTGTGCGTTGATATATCAGTCAGTCAGTCAGTCAGGACTTTGAATTTTATGTATATAGATAGATTCTTTAGATTGATAGAACTTTTTTATTTATGAACCGATTGAAATGAAACAAACGGTAAATGTTATGTAGAGCAAATCGTAACGCATTAGTGAAAACTGCGTTCAAATAGGTTAAGACGTTTCTAAGATTAGCGTACAGACACACAGACAAAAATTCTAAAAATCATTGTTTTGGGTTCTATTGCGTTCATAATGTAATAGATTTTCTTATATATCTTCCATTTCTGCACACGGAGTTATTACTAAGCCAATTGATATATTTTTTGTGCCAATTGTGGTCACCCATCCTAGTTGGAACAACGACAGGGGTTGCTTAACTTGCGTTATCTCTCTCATTGTATTATTTACTTTAACGATGATAACATAATACCTTCATAAAGTTTCAGTTAATTCAACTGAAAAGTTTCAGTCAATTCAATTGATTGGTTATTTTGTACCATTTTATATGTGATTCTTTAGATTGATATAACTTTTTTATTTATGAACCGATTGAAGTAAAACAAACACTAAATGTTAAGTTGAGCAAACCTTAAAGCATTAGTGAAAACCGTATTCAAATAGGTTAAGCCGTTTCTGAGATTAGCGTGCACAAACGTACGGACAAACAGACAAACAGACAAACCGACAAACAGACAAACAGACAAAAATTCTAAAAATCATTGTTTTGTGTTCTATTGCGTTCATAAAGCCCCCCTATATTTGTTTTTTTTATATATCTTCAATGTACAGACAGCGGCCAGTTACGATTTTATTATATGTATTGATGATAAAGGTGCAATAATGAGTATTCTTTCATTCATTTATGCTATAAGTATTAGGCGTATAATTGTTTGCCTATCTATTTGTATATTTTCTTCCAACTATGCTTTAATTTCATCACAATCACACTAAAAACTCAGTACAAAACGAGTCTTTAATGCTCTAGAGCAATAAAAATGTATGAAATTTCATTATTGCACAGTTTTTTTTAATCGCACCAAAAGGTGCCAATCTCAATGGATTAGCTCTATTCAGCCAGCCGATATCAATACTTTTTTTTTCGTACGTATTATTCGTTTCTATCCTACTTGTTCCAAATTTAAAAAATGATTGCTGCTAACTCTGAGTTAAAAATGAAAGAAATTTAAAAAAGTGATTTCGCGGGAACTTTGTTAATTTTGCTTGACAATATTTTTGGAAACGATAAAAGTGTGATACTATCTGATTTTGAGTGCTTCGGCTTCGAATTAAAATGGAATCATCTAGCGACACATTAACTCCGGAAAACATTCTAAATGAAGCCGACAGTGTTATAGAAACTTCTATTTTAACTGTTTGATATGAGTTTCTTTTATCTACTATTCCTATAGGTATTAGTTGAAAGAAAAGCAGATTATGCACCTCGCCTTAAGTAATTTATATTGCCCTCGTGCCTGTTAGATTAGAGCCCTCGCTAGCGCTCGGGCTCTAAATCAGGCACTCGGTGCAATAATAAATTACTTTGTGCTCGATGCAATAATCTACTATTGCGGAATCTGTTCGATGACCTATTAATCTATGTGCCAAAATAAAATGGCTGGTAAAACTATTACTTAACTCCTTACACTATTACGATCCTCCAAATCCGTTAAGTATGTATGTATCTAACCCCTGACTGAATGACTACTATGGGCAGGTACTTGACGTCGTTCACCTTGCATTGTAAAGCAAACTGTAACAAAGTGTAGACAAATTTAAGGATGTTATTTTATTGGAGAGATATTTGCTTAGGAAAAAATGTGTTCCGCATCTTAAGTTCCCAGCACACACACAAAATCTATAGGAATTCTTGAGAGTTACTTTTACTGAGTGACTATTGGAGTAAATAATTCAGTTTTGCTTCTAGAAATTACATCGCTTTTGTTTTCACCCCTGAGAAACAAATAAATACGTGCCAAGTGAGAGTCGGATTAACACTCGAGGGTTTCACCTTTACCTCCTTCTTCTTCTTCTTTTTCGGCCGACGACATTCGGCTATGGTCGGCATTATTTCACATCGTTTTAACAATATTTAGGTCGATACGCGTTGACTCAGCTAGTAAATCATGTTTCTATAGTAATAACACGTTTTTAAGGTTTTATTCCACCTAATAAAATCTATCGTAGATAACAATATGGACAAACCCCGCTAGAATTTCTCCTGGACATAATATAAAAAAACCAGCCAAGTGCGAGTCGGACTTGCGCAAGAAGGGTTGCGTACTATAATGTAACAATAAAAAAAAATCATGTTTGTTGTATGGGAGCCCCCTTAGATACTTATTTTATTCTGTTTTTTAGTATTTGTTGTTATAGCGGCAACAGAAAAATCGGTGAAAATTTCGACTGTCTATCACGGTTCATGATATACAGCCCGGGACGGACGGATGGACGGACAGACAGCGGAGTCTCAGTAATAGGGTCCGTTTTACCCAAAGGGTTAATATATGGACCCTACGGAACTCTAAACAGAAACATGTTTTTTTATGTGAGAGAGGGCTCGTTTGACCTTTCACATAAAAAGCATGAGGGTCATGTGATGAAAAGCAGTCACCGCCGCTCATGGAGATCAGCAACACCAAGGGGTCGCCGATGCGTTGCCAGCCTTTTAAGGGAAATACTGATGTGAAGTGGTTACCTTAGCCATATCGCAATTTGAAATATCATTCACGCGCCGCCACCCCCGCTGCCAACGCAGCGACTAAAACTACAGGGTAAAATAAAACCACATACGTCGTAAGTATATTAACTTTATTATAAATATTTTATATAACAATGGATCTGGCCTCTCACAAATTTATTATTTAAATATATACTTTTATTTATTTATTAAATATATACTTTATAATGCTCTTCAATAAACTTTGCTACCTTTCTTAGAAAATCAACTGAAATTATTATGATCAGTATAATAATTATATAAAATTATTTGGGATGAAAAAATAACGGGACACGGAGAGAAAGTATCTATCTATTCTATAGTTAGCCGGGAACCTGAGAACTTCTGGTGTACAAACGTCCATAAGATAATAATGTTTACCATCAGTGTGGTCCAATTCCCGTAATGTTCCATTGTACGGTATATAGCGTATTAGTCGTTGAAGTCCTTTGGCAGCGTTGAACATTCACAGCTATATTAACGCTCGCAACATAAAATATCGCTCGCGCGTCGCCACCCCCGCTGCCAACGCAGCATCTCTTTCCTTTCTGGTGACCTCACTCACTCGCAGGAACACAACAACACTCAAGGGAATTGTTATTGGGCTGCGATATTCTGTGAGGTGGAGGTACATTACTTACAATTACGGTCCCTACCTCTCTTTTCGCCAGAGCTTCGTTTGTCAGTCAGCAGGGTGCACCGCGTGCAGGTGAAGTTGGCATTGGTTCAGAGATGTTGATGAACTACTCACACCCCTAGATCGCATACTATCGATCAAATCAAAAATCAAATCAAAATTTATTTATTGTGGAACACAGGTATTAAGGTACAATTATAACAAGTAGTGTATCACTATGCCCTGTCCTCGTGGACATACAATAATTTAAAAAATGTTTACATAAATAATTAAAAAATGTTTTAAAATGAGTGGTAATTTATTAAAAATAATGGGAGCCATACCAGTCACATTTTTACATAACAAACCAGGTTTGTGACCACCAAATGCCAACTTCTGTTTGTATTGTGACCTAAGTTGAACTGGCCTGCTTTTTCTTTCTGTTAATTGCTTTTACAAACAGGCATATTATTATTTCCATTACATAAATACTTGGTAGAGTAAGTATTTTAAGTGACTTAAAGATTCGATTCAGAGGCACCGCCGAAGCTGCAGCCGATTACCATCGGATTTTTTGAATGCGAATATGACATTACTGTTTAGATTGTTGATAATTATGTTCAACTGAGCTGGAAGATTGAGCTGAGCTGTAATTTTGGCCGTGTGGTTTCCGGCAGACTAGAATAGAATCACTCCATCTCTTCCCGTGGATGTCGTACAAGGCGACGAAGGGAAATACATTATAAAACATCGATCAGGCCTCCCCAACCTGGCCAGCGTGAGGAGTGTAGGCCATATCCTCCTGTCTGTGACGGACGAGAGAGGGTCGTGCTCCTGTAGTGGAGACTAAAATGACCTGATGATGATGATGATGATGAGCTGGAAGACACCCTAGAGCTCTGCCGACTAAGCTGAAGATGTATGTCAATAACTTTAACCTACGACCAATTTTTGGAATAAAGAAATCTGCTTCGGCGGTAAGGCCCCAGCCCCCTTACCACCATCTCTTATTGCGATTCAATAATTGAGTAGATTGTTTATTCATACCAATGAATAAGGGACTCTATTTCAAACGGAATGGAGTCGCTTATTCATTGGTATGAATAAGCAATCTACTCAATTATTGAATCGCAATAAGAGATGGTGGTACGGGGGCAGTTCTTATTTCAGTTACGTATAATTTAATAGAATGGTTGTGGTGTGAATGAGACTACGGGAAAACAGTGCACGAGAAAAATTAAATAATCGTTGTGTTAATCGATGTGTAGCTAAAGAGCAACGACCAATGTCGTTACGATATCGCAACGGTAGAACATTACGGGAATTGGACCAAATGTCAGCACAGACGACATAGATATCTTGTAGATGGATTATCTGAAGAATATTTTTCATTTTCTTGGCAAAGTAATGGAACTTTTTGCGAATGGCCTCTCGTACAAAAATATTTAGTTACGTTAACTGATTAAAAAAGTCTTACTTTTATTATCATCAAAATATGCTATCAGACAAATGATTTCTTGTCAATCTGTCATACGATGCAAAAAAAAAAATGCCGACAGCAAGCAACTGTCCAGCGTGTAAACTTACATAACTCCTTTGGAGAACTTTGCCCCTTCACTTTCATTCCAGTATTGAGTGAGTGAGTAGATTTGGGTTAGTTTCTCCGTGTCACGTCAGATTTTTTTTCAACCTATTATGTATTCGACCCTGTATCTCGTTAATTGAATTGGTACACTAGCCTGCTAGTACATCCAATACTATTATTAAGATCGTTCGTTCGCATATGTCATCGATTTATATTATTTCATCCTTCGATCATCGCATCATTCGTTCGATATCATTCTATAATTACTCAAAATCTCAAATTATCTTTTCAGAAATTATATTTACGACCAAAAAAAAAACAAGCCTATGACCTGGCTCGTTTTTTTTGTCGTAAATAGTGCTTTGTAAATTTATATCTTAGAATGATGCGATTCGTAACATCGATCGTAATTTTACATGATAAGTTCATTTGATTCTTTGCAATTTTCTGACACAGGCCCTCAGCACACGATTTGTCGCTTAGACAAAAGACGTACGCTACGATTACGCGACGAGCCGTGTGTTGAACGGGACAGTTTTTCCATGTACTCTCTGCAATAATGTCTGTGATGCCAATGACATTCCGTGTGATATAAATTAAGAAATGATATTTAGTTCAAATATATTGGGAAATAATAATGATACACAGCCAACTCTATGGGGCATTTTCAATATTGCAATCGCTTATGTACGTTGCATGTCTACAATATAAATGTGGAGTATTTCTCATGGAGCGGAACGGATATAGAAGGAAGTCCGTGAAGTGAGACCAATATGGGACAAAGTAAGGGGAAAGAAGAACAGTGAAGGTAAAGAGGGAGAAAAAGAACCGAATCTAAAAATGATTATTGTAGTATATATGGAAGAACTGTAAATGGAAGGAAGAAAAAGGAAGCCTAAGTTTTTTTTTGGTTTCATAAAGTGAACACCTGTAAATGCCGGTTTATATATAGGCTCTTCGATTGGTGACATGGGAACTAAGTTACAAAATATGAGTACTTATGATATAAAAATAAGAATATAAATCAAAAAAATTAAAATTATATTAGGATAAGTGGGTAATGCGCTGGTAAGGTAGTTGTGATATAGCAGAGAAGGATGGACGGTAGGGAAAAGTAAGATAACCAAGGATCTACATGTAGACCAGTGGTTCCCAACCGGTGAACTGCGAACCACCAGTGGTCCGTGAGTGGTAAATCATAATCTATCTCTTTCATTATAAGTTTATATATTTACCATAGTCCGTAATACAAAATTATAATGAAAGAGATTGAGCACTATTATACGAAACACTCAAATCTCGAGTTATAGAATAATGGATTTTTTTGACAGTTGTTTGACAGACCTTACACGCAACAAAAATCTCGTAGTAATCCGCGAACCAAATAAGGTTGGGAACTACTGATGTAGACTGAACAGGGGATAAAAGTGTCCGAGGACCAAAGAGTACACTCAGATTGGATTCTAGTGGAAAATACCGGACGGAACAAAAATGTGAGGAGATGGAAGAGAAGTAAGGGAAGATATATCTCATTATTGACAACAGTATGAATATATTTTGAATTTGAAATACAGGTATTTCAATTAATATCACATATTTCATTAAATCTACAAATAGTTAATCAATAAATATATTGGAAACAACTCTCATCTCGACTGACATTGATATTGGATTTGGAAATAAAATTAGTCTCAACTGACTAATCGCATTTTAGCCTTTAAAATACTCGATTAAGTTAATAGTAAGTAAAGCTTCGTTTTCGGTAATGAATGACTCGAGGTTTTTGTCTAATGTTGGTAGTCTGTGGATTCGGGGTGAGGCTCCTCGGTCTCGTCAAAAGTTCCGTCGCCGCTTCGTTTAGCTCTCTTTGTTATCATTGAAGGGGTGGCGGCCTTAACTGAAACAAACATCCACTTGATTAAGTTTCATTTAATTTATTGCGTTCTCTTTCTGCTTGAGTTTGTCTCCTAATTGGAGTATTTGATTGTAGTACAGCTAGATTACAAATACTACTTCATTGGCTCAGATGTAATGTAGTGATAAATTGAGTTATAGGTTAGGTACAAGATACATAATAGTATTTATCGAGATAAATATTTGAATACCCACGAAAAATTTCTGCTTCCTTTCCTTGGTGGGGTTAGCTAGGCGAGTAGGAAAATTTATAAAAGTAATTTTTCATCATCATCATTATCAGCCTGCATTATTTGAAACCAAGTTACTAATTACTTTCTTAACCATTTCTAAGATTTTGCTAACTAATAGTTGGACTGTTCCATGAGAAGGGTATAAAGTGCCGGGCATTTACGATTAATTCACAATAAGTACATATAAATTTCCTATTTATGCCCAAAATTATGTCATATAATAGGCATTTAATACTTATTGGATATAACTCTACCTGCACCTAATTAAATTAATCAAGACACTTAATCTTAGTACCTAGTTGGTTCGAGAGATCGTCGGTCAACGGGGTGCTTCACCCTAGTAGGTACTAATGGAGAGGCAACCTCTGAAAGTGAACGATAAGTTTCACTTTCAGAGGTTGCCTCTCCATTAGTATTGAAGACTGGAAGATTGGCGGGTAGTTGGGCAATGCCGGGACCAATGCTATTTTTAGTGTCGGAGCCCAAGCCACATTTCGCGTTACAGAACCATTCTTATCGGAACCATCACAGCTTACTTCCATGTTTTCATTTCTATAGGTCCCCAGAGTTTAATTTTCCACAGTCAAGGATTTTTTTCTTTGTTATGGAAAATGTCTACGGCTATAGCGGTAAGTACTTACGATCATAAGCCCATCCAATTTTAGCGAATGCGTCGATGAAGTTCGTGGAAATGTTCAGTCTTCCTAATTCGGATGTTCTGTAGTCCCAGGGGAACACGTGGTGGTAGTTGTGCCAACCTTCACCAAGAGCTGCCAAACTTACCATCTGATTTTCTACTGATTTTATAAACCTGGGGACAATAATAGTAAAATAAAACAAAAACATGTAGGTATAGACAGATATAAGTATCCATTTAGATAAAGTATAAAAAGAAATTAACATAATATAATGAATTACTTGTATACTTTATATCGTGTAATACAGTTATAGAAGAACAGTATCTCCTGACTCCTGACACAGGCATATAATTTGCTTAAAAGGAGATTTCATATTTTTTTTCTGAACAATTTACACAGCGCCATCTAGTCCAAAAAAAGCGCAAAGCTTGTACTATGAATACCAGACAACTGATAAATCTACTTAATTACATTTTTTGTAAATACATAAAAAAACACCCAGAGAAAGACAAACAGACATGTTTTTGCATATAAATGTTTGTCTTGTGTGGGGATCTCGATCATTGCCTGGATATCTAGGGCTCCTTGTAAAGGATTTATTTTTTAATATTTATGTATTTGTATTTATGTCAGTAGATTACCTAGGTGGTGTGTGCTATTTAGGTAGGTACTCAAACAGTACACTAAGTACACTAATTTGCAGATTTTAAAGTATATGTACAACATACTTAAACAATTAATAACAGGCTTCAAAAAGGATGGCATTCTTTCTACACGTATACAGTAATATTTAAAAACCCTTGTTGCCTTAGGCAAAAGTATCGCAAAACCGTGGTTTAAGATATTTTTGCCTTTCTATATTTTTTCCAAATGTTATATTTAGATAATTGACGTAAAAAGCAAATGAAAACAAAGAAACATTAAATTTATCTGTTTTATAAGTTATTAAACATTAAATTTAGATAAATTTAACCCTATTTATTGCTTTAACATTAAATTTATCTATTAGAGATATCTTTGACAAAAAAATGTACGTAGGTATATGGTTATTATAGTCGTTTCTATGGTTTTTATAATCGTTTCTATGGGTTTTAACAATGGAGACACTAGTTAAACCATAACGTTATATAGAGAAAGCCACATTAAATAATAGTAATAATAATAAATAATAAGTCCGCAGGGCAGCTTGTGTGGCGAGCTGTTGTGTGAGTAGCGACACCACGGACCCGAGTCTCAACTCTGGCTTGCCTTCATTGGCCGTCCAGAGAGGAGCCGCTAGAGCTATATGCTCCAGGGGTGGAAGTGTTAAAGGGCATCACGCCGCGAGTAACTTCGGAGAAAGCGCAGCACACCTCTCGACACCCCTGAGTCACTCACACCGGCGTTGCCTCCGGCCGATTTCCTGGCATTTCGGAGGCCCATCTAGTGAGTGGCAAGCCACCGCCTGCCGGAAATAACTAGCAATAGAAGCAGTTATGGCAGGCATCCGTCCCTATTCTGTAATATCCTGCTATTTAGTTCACCCAGATCTCATCTCCATAGCCCATTTATTTTCTATCACACTTCGCAATAGTCTCAACGCCTGCCGAGACCTGCTCATGGGTATATCGTTCCATTGATATATCCTGGAGCGGGTCACGGCGCCGCGGTACAACATTACATCAAACTTCTCAAAGGGGCCTCTACGTGTTGGATCTATATCCCCGCGTATGCCTATCAAATGACCGGGCTGGACCCGTGAATTAAGAGAGATACATAAATAATATATATCCCAAACTAAACAAAGCTTGTACTATGGGTACTAAATAACTGATATGGGTACATAAATACATTTTTTTGTTAATAAGTACATATAATACACAGAAAACGCTCAAACTAAGACAAACAGACAGGTTCATGCACAGAAATGTTTGTCTTAAACGGGGATCGAACCCGCGACCTCGGAGTCAAAGTGGCCATTGTTCGTCAATTCACATTATTTGTGAGTTCCGCTACATATTAACTCGAAAAATGTAAAGACTTTTTCGTAAAAATGTTTACCGCCCAACGGACAAGGGGACGGCTCAGCTAGTATACAATAAAGACATCACAAACTAACAAATAGTTATCTCGGTTATATTTCGAGTTTTGACTAAAGAGCGATATTTATAAAGTGCAAATTAATGAGCTAAGAAAGTATTAGCATCAATTAGTCCTTATTACGAGCAGTAGGTATTCGGTTCGATGCGTGATATACAGATTATATCCAATTAACATTTTCCTAAGATATATTTGTTGATTTCGTCAGCCTTTTGTACATTTTAGCTAGATTTAGATTTATACATCTGTGTGCCATTTTAGCTAGATTTAGATTTATACATCTCAAGGAAGAATTTACAAATTCACTTATCACGAGAACTTAATACTATTTAACAATATACTCGTTTTAAGAGGGCGCAAAAAAGAAAAAGTTTGTCTTGTTGTTATAGAAAAAGTTTATATCTAAAATTGTAGCTACTTTGCCCATGCAGTATGTGTAGTCGTTAGGGAAGTAGATATCATGTAGCGGGCCGTATCTGTTCGAGTGGGCCAAAACTAATGATGTTATAATTACTATACTAATAATACTATTAATTACTATACTTCGACGAGCTCGGTGGTCGAATGGTTAGCAATGGTCACTATGATTCCGAGTTCTCGGGTTCGATTCCCGCACAAGACAAACATTTGTGTGCATGAACATGTCTGTTTGTCTTGGTTTAGGTGTTTTCTATGTATTATAAGTATGTATTTATATATTTAAGTACATTTTTCAGTTGTCTAGTAGGTACCCATAACACAGGCTTTGCGCTTAATTTGGGACTAGATGGCGCTGTGTAAATTGTCCAGAAATATTTATTTATTTATACTACTAATAATTTTCGAAAGTAAAATAGGTTAGTCGCTAATATCCAAAACTATTGAACAGATTTTTTTTGCGGTTTTCTACTAGACGGGATTATTTGGCTTATCCGCTACGCACGTACGGTCGCGACTGTCGAGACGATACATACAAAGGAAGTGGGATTATCAAGTTGTGATATGTCCCAATAAAATATATTTCCTTCTTATAAATATTAAAAAAAAAAACCGGACAAGTGCGAGTCGGACTCGCCCACCGAGGGTTCCGTAGGTACGTAGTATCATTATTAAATTTGATATTTTTCATTATAAATAAGAAATAATGCGTCGAAAAAATAAATAAAATATATTTTGAAATGTGTACACAGACAGACAGACAGACAGACAGACAGACGGACGGACAACAAAGTGATCTTATAAGGGTTCCGTTTTTCCTTTTGAGGTACGGAACTCTAAAAAGGAAAAATTCACTGTCTGTCTGTCTGTCTGTCAAGAATTTCTATGTCGAGAATGCGTGGAGGTATCAAGCTGAAATTTGAACTGTATACTCAGGTCTACGGTCCCATGAAGTTGTATAAAAATCAAACTGCTAAGTTTACGTAGAAAAAAGTTATGGCCGTTTATTCAACAAAAAACGCATATTTCGACACATTCAAGGGAATCAAAACCTATAGGGTACTTCCCGTTGACCTAGAACTATGAAATTTGGCAAGTAACATCGTTATAGACTACAAGTACAGGAATAAATCTGAAAACTATACATTTATAAATAGATCTTAAATAATAGGGGGTCTATATTTTTTATGGGGTGTCGAAATTTCAAATTGAAGCTACTAGTTCAAATGGGGTATCACATGAAAGGGCTTGATGTACACATTTCAAAATATATTTTATTTATTTTTTTCGACGCATTATTTCTTATTTATAATGAAAAATATCAAATTTAATAATGATCCTACGTACGGAACCCTCGGTGGGCGAGTCCGACTCGCACTTGTCCGGTTTTTCTTTATTAAACTGTGACGTTTCGGTTATGTTTATATCTCAGGGTTACTTGAGTGACCGATATTTTTGAACCATAGTTATAAGATAACGTCTGATAAATCGATGAACGCCGGCTGCATACACGAAAAAGCATGACGTTCCGCCTGAGCCGAGCGTGCAAGAGAGAGAGCGGCACAAGCTATCTCTCTTCCACTCCATAGGCCGATGTTTTCTTATGACGTTATCACGTAAAATTATCGTCCGTAAACCGACAGTAACCATTTTTTTTATTCGTTTTATTTTTATGTAATTTTAAGATTATTTTATTTTATTTCCTTGAATGAATTTGCTTGTATGCGTTTGGGTGGCGCCCTGAATTGTTTACATTCACAAATCAGCCCGGCAGATGGCGCTGCAGTAATGTGAACGGGAAGATTGAGCCACAGCATAGCGGGCGGGCCGCTAGTTATCATATAAATAATGTATTTAATTATTATTGTACTTAAGTTGAAAAATATTAACTTTCTCACTTGTCATAAGGTTTGTTGCCAACAAGATGAGCGAAGCTGTTGACACAGAACGCAATATTCAGGGTGATGGTGAATCTGGTCACGAAGCTCACGACGAAACTGTTCACTAAGGTTTCTTCCCAGAAGTACCATGGAATCCACGTAGGCAAAGCTATGTTGAGTATCGCGAATAATGGAATGAATAACCTGAAATCATAATAATAATACAACTTATTAATACCTAGTCCATATAGAGAACTCATTTCCATAGCATATAATCTCCTTTCACACATTACGCAGTCTCAATGCTTGCCGAGATCGGCTCATGGATATATTGTTCCATTGATATATCCAGGAGCGGGTCACGGCGGGTATATAACATTACATTAACATTCTCAAGGGGCCTCTACGTGTTGAATCCATATCCCTGTGCATGCAAATGACCGGGCATGACCCGTGATTAAAAATTACAACTTAATACATATCCAAATATATATTAAATAAAAATAATGATTGTAAAACTCTACAAAAAAAAATATTTTTTATTAAAAAATAAAAACGTCACGTCATCAAATCATTTGGGGTGTAAGTGGTTCATCCAGATCTTTGAACCAAAGCCAACTTCACCCGCGCGGTGCACCCTGCTGACTGACAAACGAAGCTCTGGTGAAAAGAGGTAGAGGCATAATAGTAAGCTACCCGACTGGGGAATGAGTGCACTTCACCTCACAGAATACCGCAGCTAAACAACAATTCACCTTAAGGGTTGTTGTGTTCCTGCGAGTGAGTGAGGTCAGCAAAAAGAAAGTAAGGAGATGCTGCGTTGGCAGGCGAGGCGACGGCGCGCGATTGATATTTTATGTTGCGAGCGTTAATATGGTCGGCCACGGTAACCGCTTCACATCAGGCGGGCCGTATGCTTGTCTGCTACCCGACGTAGTATAAAAAAAAATCAAATATTGATAAAAAGTTATAAATATTTTGTAATAAACTAAACCTGGAGTACATCGGACATACCACGAAACTCTTTTATTGACATTATTATCCTCTGCGACAATTTTCGTACGTTGGCAAAAGTTAAGGGTCTAAAATAAACTTTTTATCCAATTATATGTACTCGTATTAAGCCAATATAAATTGTAATTTATTTCATTCTTCGGCTGAGTTCGCAATGAAATTGTGACAAATATATCTGTGGTTTTGATTGAGTTCACATTTACTGATTGAAAGAACGAATTGGTTCGAGGCCATTTAGCGGCGAATAGTGTTTATTAATTTATTTTATTAATTAATTTAATTTGGGTTCAGTTTAGTAGAATTGGACTTTGTTATGCAGAATAGATCCAACCGACAAACTATGCCAAATCTATACTAATATTATAACTAACTGATGAAACTCTCCAGAGGCAACATGAGGCTCGTCATAGAAGTGTTAACAGGACACTGCCGGCTGAACAGGCACCTAACACTAATAGGCGTGAAAACCAACCCCAAATGCCCTGAGTGCATGGATGACGACGAAACAAGCTTCCACCTGCTTGCCGAGTGCCCCATGTACTCACTGATAAGATGGGAGACCATGGGGGTGGACACGTTAGACAAAGAAGACCTGGAAGACCTGAAGGTGGAACAGATCGTAAGGTTTTACAAGGAAACAGGTAGGTTCGACGGAACGCCGTGATTGCCGGATAAACCCACATCCTCCCCCAAAAGGGAGGACCAGAGGAAATGGGTGAAATGGCCTCAGGTAAGGCTGATCACCCGCCCGACAACCGGCGTCCCCGTTGGAAATAATAATAAAAATAATAATACTAACATTATAAAGCTGAAGAGTTTGTATGTTTGGCTGAACGCGCTAATCTCACGAACTACTCATTCGAATTGAAAAATTATTTTAGTGTGATAGCCTATTTTTCGAGTAAGGCTATATAACATCACGCTACCAACAATAGGAGCGGAGCACCAATGAAAAATCTTGCAAAAAATAAATGATTCCATGAGACCTTCCGTTGCGTGCGCTGCGTAAACGGTTCAAGTTACGTAACAATTATTACGACGGAATTATTTATCTTAAAAAGCTCTACAAAAAGTCCGTGATAGCATATGTCTATCTTTTAAGATAATCTCAATATAATCTTTCAAATGGTAAGCTAATGCTTCACTCTCAACGCTCTGTCACATTCAGACGAACTTGCGCGAGTCAGCTACTTGAGAGATAATTATAATATCGAGAAAGTTCAAATAAAAGAAAGACAATAAAAAAGAAAGAGAGTAATATATATTCACAACAGATTCTAGCAGTTTGATGACATATTCTTCCCAAAACTTATACTGCGTGTCATTTTTATTCCTATTAAACTTTAAATAGCTTTAACTTAAGAGTAACTAAATGTCGGTTGGATCAATTCTGCATAACGGGGTCCAATTATTAAAATGATGAAAATGATTTGCCATGTTCCGGCCACTCCATACAAATGTCGTGCCAGTAACTACTACATAAACAATGACGTCTGTGCAGCGCATGATTGAGCGTGTGTGCGTTCGGCGCCAGATTTCAGGTTCCAGATTTGTCCCAGAGGGGAGGTGAGGTCGACATGAGAACTGCAGGGAGTGCCCATACTGTAGTACTATTGCTTATACTGTGGTGTTAGGCTTTACGATGTTCACCGTCATCTTGATTCAAAGTCATTATCACCTGTGCCACAGATAACATATTACTAGTACCTCCTTGTGGTGCACCCTGCTGTTTAACTAATGAAGTTCTAGCAAAAGAGAAATATCGCACAGCGGTATTATAAGCTGCCCATCCAGGGAAGTATCTCCACCTTACAGAAGACGGCAGCCAAATAACAATTTCCTAGAGGTTTGTTGTGTTCCTGCGAGTGAGCGAGGAAGAAAGCTGCTGCAATGGCAATGAAGATAGCGGCGTGCGAGCGATACTTTATGTTGCGTCTATTGACTAACTGATTCACATCAGGCGGCAGTATTCTTGTCTGTCAATCGAAGATATAAAATGAGAGACAATAAAACTATTAAGGAATATTGTTTATCAATTGACACTTTTTCGATTTAATGATCGCCAGAAAAGATCTCGAATGAGCAAACGCCCTGCTATGATTGCTTACCAGGGCTGCGGCAAAGCAAAATGGAGAGTAATATAGATCAATGGCTCCTCAAAATTTCTCAACTGGGTTGTAATCGGATTCTACTTACAATTTGGTAGAAAAAAATCGATACGGGAATAGCACACCAGACAATCCTACCACTGTGTCTCCTGTGTAGCCAGGATTAGCAGCGGCGACTACCAAAAAGGTAATGTGAACTGTGAAGTCCATTACAGTGCCGGAGATAAAACTGTGACTACATTGGAGCTCACAACGAATTTAAACAGAAGAAACTAGTAGATGTAGGAAGGTTTTGGAATTTGATTTCCCTTCTTGGCAATGCGAGAGACAGTAATTATGACAAGGCTTTAAAAGCTTCAAGAAATGGCTAGTCTCTCTTCAACCCTTATTCATCCCACTGCTGGGATACGGGTCTCCTCTCAATTGAAAGGATTTAGAGCAAACTCCACCACGCTGCTCAGCTGCGGGTTGGAGGAGGCCATTGTTTTTAAGCCGCCTAAAGGCGACTGACGTGACTGTCATCTAACGACAACAGCCGTGCCCTCCGAAGCACGGAGAAGCTCGAGATAATTAGACCCATCCATGGACAGGCTACGGTCGGCGTTGCTTGACTAGCGTGATCGACTAGACTGCCTCGCGCAACGACGCCATCGAGCTCTTCTGTTCTAGCTAGCTATTCAAGTTACCTAATGGCTAGTCAAGTGGAGCTAAATTTCATGCGCCACGGATTATAAATATCTAACACTATTGAAGATCTAAAACAGTAAAGTATCGTAAACTCTCTGTAAAGGTTTTTCCAGAAGACTACAGTATGAGGGCTTTCACGAAAGGCGTAAATAATAAATATGTTTTACAGGGTCGGAGACGCCTGAATGATACCGGTGTCAAGTAAGCGTCCATAGACGACGATGACTGCTTACCTTCAGCCAGGTCGTATGTTTGTTTGTCACCTAGTAGTATAAAAAAACAGAAAAGTATGGTACTTATGCTTACATCTTCTGAATTCTGACGACGGAGTCAGCCAGAAGATCTGTGGATGTCTTGTGGAGGGCGATGCGCCGGTCTTCCACCGCTGGGTGGGGCGTAAGCACCAGCCAGCCGACGTGAGCAAACCAGAACCCTCGACGCACATCGTGAGGGTCGGCCACCGTCTCTGAATACTTGTGATGCACGCGGTGATCAAGTGCCCACGTGTAGATATCCCGCTGGAAAATAACATGTTTTTTTTTAAATATTTATTTATGGCGCGTAAGGAACTGACTTGGCTTAACGACTGTCATCTAATGGCAACAGCCGGGACCAACAGCTTAATGTGCTCTCAGATGCACGAAGGAACTCGAGATAGTATAAACCCATCCATGGACATGCTATGGTCGATGTTGCTTAATTTGCGTGATCGATTAGACTGACACGCGCTTTGACGGCATTGAGCTCCTTCAGTGGCCTTTAGACGCCTTGAAAACACTGGCCTCCGCCAACACGCAGTAGCGTGGTGGAGGATGCTCTAAACCCCTTCGATTGAGGGGAGACCCGTGTCCCAGCAGCGGGATGAATAAGGGTTGACGACGAAGTTAGGAACCATGTTTTGCAACAAGACAAAGGTTTTTTCATTGTGAAGGATTTATTTATGTGGAATTAAAAATTAAGCGGCATAAGTGCCCTGCCTTTTTCTATGTTTCTAGTAACGCTTCTTCTGTTTTGTAGTGACCAATGAATATTTTGTCCTAAATTATAAATTATGATTTTGCAGAAATAAGTATTTTTTTATACCACCTCGGGTGGCGAACAACTGATCTAAAGCGGTTACCGTAGGCATATAAGCGCCCGTAACACGAAATATCACACGCGCACCGCCACCCCCGTTGCCAACGCAGCAACTCCTTTATTCCTAGTGACCTTGACCACGGTGGGTTTGTTGTGTCTCTCGCTCCTGCGAGAGCGAGAGACAACAATCCTCGAGGGAATTGTTATTTGGCTGTGGAAGTACTTCCCCAGTCGGAAGCTTAGAACCCGGAAGACGTCCTGTCTTCCTAACTATGAATATTGAATTCGAATTGGTTTCACGCACGCTGTCAAATGACTGAGATTTCTGTCAAACGCCAAAGCTACATCAGAAAAGTGGTGGTTCATTTCTTAAACTTTGAAAAAATTTGCGTTTAATCCTATGTTTTTTTTTATTATAAGAACCTTTCGTGACAATAACAACCGTTCATGAGTGATGTGATGACCAAGGGAAAAAGAGATTCATTTATATACCTATAAGTATATAATAAATATATATATAAGTAGGCACTTTGTACCAAAAAGCCCACATTATTAAATAATAGATAGAGAGAAAATAGTAGATTATTGCATCAAGCACAAAGTAATTTATTATTGCACCGAGTGCCTGATTTAGAGCCCGAGCGTTAGCGAGGGCTCTAATCTAACAGGCACGAGGGCAACATAAATTACTTAAGGCGAGGTGCATAATCCGCTTTTCTTTCAACTAATACCTATAGGAATAGTAGATAAAAGAAACTCATATCAAACAGTTAAAATAGAAGTTTAATTATTGAAATTAAAAGTCATGTATGAGCAATTATTAAACGTAAGGTTAAGAGTTTTGTTGGGCAAATTTATATTTAAATTTGGAACAAGTAGGATAGAAACGAATAATACGTACGAAAAAAAAAGTATTGATATCGGCTGGCTAAATAGAGCTAATCCATTGAGATTGGCACCTTTTGGTGCGATTAAAAAAAACTGTGCAATAATGAAATTTCATACATTTTTATTGCTCTAGAGCATTAAAGACTCGTTTTGTACTGAGTTTTTAGTGTGATTGTGATGAAATTAAAGCATAGTTGGAAGAAAATGTAATTAGCGTTGCTTAATTGACATTAATTTCAGATCCCATTGAGGTTTTAGCTGGATTAAATAGGTACACGAAAAAAGCATTATGTCCGTATTGATTGAAGCATGTCGTGTTTACAAGCCATGGCGCGCCATCACGCCACGGCATTGCCACCTCAGACTGTTGACCTACAAATCCACACCCTCCTATACGAAGGCTATCCATACAATGGACACAATCACAAGTAGTATGTTAAACATATAGTATAGTAAACATTGACTTGAAAATCAATATATCGTAGACTGTGGTTGTCTTCACAATAACATCTTAGCTTACATATTTCAAAGGTAACAAGAAAAAGTTTTAAATGCTGTAAGCCGAAAACGGGAACAGACTCTAAAAGGTAAAATTTGAGTTCATCTATAGATATATTATAGCACAGTATAAGTAATAGTACTACGTACAGTATGACCACTCACTGCCGCTCTCTCGTGTCGACCTCACCTCCCCTCTGAGACAAATCAGGAACAGTTTGTATGACGCTGCACTCACACACGCTCATTCACGCTCTGCACAGACGTCATTGTTTATGTAGTAGTCGGTGTGACATTTGTATGGAGTGGCCGGGCTTGGTTATAGTCTGTTAAAATGTAGCCTATCTCACACCTTCGACTTACTGATGATGTGGTCATATTGGCTGAATCGCTGGAGAATCTTTATTTATATGAGAAGGGGCAAACGAGCATGTGGAAAGCAATCGCCTAATGGATATATTAGCAAAGCAGCATGATACTGAGGATATTGTATAAGGTTTAACTACCTTAGCACCACAATTTGTACACTTGAGAAAAACATAACACGGCTTTTTACTTAATTTCGTTAATTGTTGCACATTTCGCAACCGTCACATACGCCTGCTTTCTTGACGCGAACTATAAGCGACAGTTGGGGCATATACCTATCGAGTGTTCATTTTTTTTTTTATACTACATCGGGTAGCAGACAAGCATACGGCCCGCCTGATGTGAAGCGGTTACCGTAGCCATATTAACGCTTGCAACATAAAATATTGCTCGCGCGCCGCCACCCCCGCTGCCAACGCAGCATCATCTTCCTTTCTTTCTGGTTTCCTCACTCACTCGCAGGAACACAACAACCCTCAAGGGAATTGTTATTTGGCTGCGGTATTCTGTGAGGAGGAGGTACATTCCCCAGTCGGGTAGCTTACAATTACGCTCCCTACCTCTCTTTTCGCCAGAGCTTCGTTTGTCAGTCAGCAGGGTGCACCGCGTGCAGGTGAAGTTGGCTTTGGTTCAAAGATCTTGATGAACCACTTACACCCCAAATATTCATATTCATTTATTAGTAACATATATATAGTATTTGTAATATCCTTGATTAGGAGTCTTTATTTTCCTACAATGCTTTTTGGTTTAATTAAAAAAAAGTACGTCGAATTGTCAGAACGGTAGATGGCATTTCAAACACTACGCATTAAAACTTACGTTTCTAAAATGAAGTTTACGGTAGCAATACATTGTATAATACATACAAAACACCCAGACCAAGACAAACAGACATTTTAATGCATACAAATATTTGTCTTGTGCGGGGATCGACCCCGCGACCTCGGAGTCAAAGTAGCCGTTGCCATTCGACCACCGAGTTCGTCCGATTCTTTGATAATGAATGGTGTTATTCAGCATTATTAATTTAAATTGAGTTTTTTGTTTAGGAGACAACAGATTTTCACAAAATTGTGACCTAGCTAAGTGAAGTATCCGACTCTGTAAACCTTTGTGATGTAAATGTCATCGAAATCGTTATGCGAGATTGTCGTAGTCGATAGTATTTTAACTTGATAAAATGTCTTAGGTGTCACAATATATTATATATTAGGTTGGGGAAAAAGTCTTTTCGTATTTTATATGAAAATTCAAAACATTTTTTAATAAAGTTTATTTACATTTAACTAAAGTATGTAGGTGCCATTTTGTTCGATAACTTTTGGCCATCTTGTAGGTAGAGACATGATCCCATTACTATAGAAATTTTGGGACTTCTGTTCAAAAAACCACGACAAGTGGTTTTGGCAGTCTTCTCGTGATGGTAACCTGACATTGCCTAAAGAATTCTGAAGAGACCGAAACAGGTGGAAATCAGAAGGTGCAAGGTCAGGACTATACGGCGGATGCATTAACACCTCCCAGTCAAACTCTCTTAATTTTTGCTGAGTGGCTAAAGATGTGTGAGGTCTAGCGTTATCATGATGAAAAATCACACCCCTTCTGTTAATTAATTCCGGCCGCTTTCTCTCAACTTTTTGCTTTAATCTCATCAGTTGTTCACAGTAGAGTTCAGAATCGATAGTCCTGCCTGGCGGTAACAGCTCATAATGAATAATACCCTTCCAATCCCACCATACACACAGCATCACCTTGTTGCGGGTTAACCCGGGTTTTGCCAGAGTCTGTGAAGCCTGATCGGCCTTTGACCACGACCTTTTTCGCACGTTCTTGTCGTACGTGATCCACTTTTCATCACCAGTTATAAGCTTCTTCAAAAACTGTTCGCTTTCATTACGTCGTAGTAAAGAATCGCAAATGAGTACACGGTTCATTAGGTTTCTTTCAGTGAGATTGTGAGGCACCCAAATATCGAGCTTTTTAGTGTACCCAGCTTTTTTCAATTGCGCTAAAACTGTTTTGTGGTTAATTCCTAATTCTTCAGCTACGTCGTAACTACTGATATGCCGCTCTTGCTCCACTTTTTCAAAAATGGCATACATTTTATCCGTAACAGGGCGACCAGAGCGACGTGCATCTTTCACATCAAAATTTCCTGATTGAAAACGCTTAAACCAAATTTGTGCTACTCTCACAGACACTGCACTAGGTCCATAAACGTCACAAATTTTATTCGCAGCTTGCGTTGCATTTTTACCTTTTTTGTAGTAAAATTTTAAAATGAATCGAATTTCTTCATTAGATTCACTCATCTTGACAGTAAAAAAAAACAAATGAAAATCACACATTTACCTAATTTGAATTTGGAATTATCTTTTTTAAAATATAAACTTTTTAAAGATATCAAGACCTGCCAGACACAAATGGTATAACCAAAGAGATTTTATTACAAGTTCATACATACTATAATGCGAAAAGACTTTTTCCCCTACCTATTATATTTATCCTTACTAATACTAATATCGACTTATTCTACTTAATATTATAAATGTGAATGTCCGTTTGTTTGTTACGCTTTCACGCGAAAACTACTCAACCGATGATCATGAAACTTTGTACACATATTCTTGGAGGTATCAGAAGTAACATTGGATCCTTTTTATTAAAATTTTTTTTTTTACGAAAAAGAATTTCACGTTAGCGAAGCCGCGGGCAAAAGCTAGTATAAATATATATATGAGAAAGTGAGTTTGTTTGTTTGTTTCACTCTTGCGCCTTAACTACAGAATCAATTGCCATGAAATTTTGCATACATTATATTAGAAGCCCAGAATAAATAATAGAATACTTTTTACCCCGATAAAATTATCTGTTCCCGAGTGATGAAGCAGTGAAGAGGCGAAGCCGCGGTCAGAAGTTAGTATTTATAAGGATATGCAAGAGTTTCTCGTTTAATAATAGAGAATAAATTGACTGAACTTTGGACAGTATCTCGAAACATATGAATATAATAGTTTTTATTGTTTGTATGCCAGGCAGACATAAAATGGCCTCGTTACCGAGTAGAGGCAATTGATCCCGTTGACTTTTATGGCATCCAACGATGTTGATTGTACGAGTAGGAAAATGCGATGTGTTATTTGTAACCGATTTCAAAAAAGAAGGAGGTTTTATGTTCGACTGTATGTATATTTTTTTATGTACCTATACAATAATGTTATGCATAATAGTACAGATTTCCTTGTGTAAGAGAAACGTTTAACAATCCCTTTGAATCGTCCGAGCAGGAGACTGCAGCGCAATAGGTATCTAGATGTCACATACGTTTCGTTTTCGTCAAAAAAGTCATGATTCGGCCCTATTTTCATTTTTGGCCATAAACTCCATACCAATACAACAAGGAATACACGAAAGGAAAAGAAATGAAATGAAATTTTTTATTCAACCACTGGGCCCTTGTTGGGGTCCTTAGACACGTCTTTTTCGTAAAATAAAAATTGTTTCAATATCAGCTACCTTTCCATACAACAGTATACCATACAACATAACAATGTGAAAGTAGCTAAAATAGTATACCTCATATGCTATTTCGATTCGTCTCAGCCATAAAGTTAATATACCTAGCGGAAGATAATAACTTTATGAGTATTTGCATCCGGTATGTTCACAGAGGCAAGTGTTGACAACTTTCACACAGTACTCCATAAGGCCTCATTTACGGAGACGCGGCGCGTCGCGCGTCGCGTGCGGTGTCGCGGCCCGCACTTAATTCAAATATATGGCGTTGTATAAGTGCGTTTACGAAGAAGCGATTTTTCACGCGTTTGCACGTGTTTTGTGGCGGAGCCCGCGGATGGCAACGACGCGTCGCACGCGGCGTGTATCGCTGCACCGCACGCAGCGGCGCCCGCGGCGCTGCGGGAACCTTCTGCCAGTCTTAATTTGGAAATCGCACGTAAAGCAGACGTAGTCACCGTCGCAATGGAGTACGATATGATCGCCTTTTTTTAGAAGAAATTTCTATGTTAAAAAGTGAATTATTTAATATAAGAAACTGGTCGGATGTCGGTTCAAGTGATGCCCCGCGTGCGCCGCAGCGATGCCCGCCGCGGGCATCGCCGCAGGCGTCGCGGCGGGCCCCGCCACTCTTCCCATCCCGCGTCTCTATAAACAACATCGTATATTGCCCTAAGTTGTGTTTGCGCGTGCGATGACGTGGGCCGCTTCACGCACCGCCTGTCTATGAACGGAAAAAACGTCACATGCGCCGCGAGACCACAGAATAATATACTCTAACGAGACGCCACGCCGCACGCGACGCGCGTCTCACCGCGTCTCGTGCGCGTCAGCACTTGGCAGGCTGCGCGCCAGCCTCAACACCATTCTGTCCACTATAAGGGCCGAAACACATAACCGCGTCGCGGCGACGCGCCGCATCGCAACGCTCGATCGAGCGTTGCGTTGCGGCGCCGCGATATAAAGCGTTGCCATACATGGCAACCATTTCTTTGTGTTTTTTTAATGTTGTTGAATGTTTGTAAAAAAATAGCAAAAAATGTTACATTTCGTTAACAATTTCATTTTCGGAATACCGTTCCGTAGGAGAGGAACGGTATTCCGGAAATTATCAAATAATATCCCCCTTTCTTTCTACCGCGCGGCGAAAATGTATGCCTGCTCCTGCTATTTATTTTTAATGTAATATAAATTGTCATGTTTGTGTACGATAGCGCAATAAATGAATATTGTATTTTACCACATAAATGATAGTACTTTTATACTGATAAATAAAGCAATTCGCGCGAAATTATTTCCTAACTATTATACAAAATATTCAAAAATGCACAACGTTAATGTTCAAGTTTTCACTTCTGCCGGCACTCCCGGAGTGCATCCCTGTTTTTTTTTTAATTTATTTTACATTAACTTTATGTTCTCAGATGTGAGAATGACATAGATAGAGTATGCGAATAAAAATTGAGAATAAAAACAAAAAAAGCTAATATTTTCAATGGGTATACTACGTCATTATAATACTAACCCGTTTTTTAAGTCGGTTAATAATTTATTGGTGTTATCTATTACCTGACCAGTGATAGTGAAGAGTAGTGCTAGCAGGATCCTTAGCGGCAACCGCGCTCGGTACGCCCTGTGTGACCAGAGCCTGTGCACCCCGGCCGTTATGCCAAATCCAGACGCGTATAAAGTTGCCAGGGCTGTAACAAAACATAAGCGACCATTTTATATCAGAGCGTACAATGACGTAAAATGAAAAAAAAAATGAAAAAATATTTATCTAATATCATACTGAAATTTACACATTAAAAAACTAAACACAGTATCTTAATGACAGTCTTTACGCACAAGCTATCAAAATAAATTTAAAAAGTTATTTTTCGATACAGCTCCTCTATGGACAACTGTGTCCTAAAATAACTTTTTTACCATTCCGATACAGCTTCAGCCCTGGATACAGGTATTTTAAACAGGTTGCAATGCAAATACATTGCAACTGTGCAAAATTTTTCTACATAATCTGTGAACGCGGCGCCGCGCGGCGCGTCGCGCAAGCGCACTACGCATGCTCGATCTGCAAATGGATTTCTAAGTAAGAATTATAGCTGTTAAATTAACTTCATGGTTGTATTTAAAATATTATTATCATATATTTCATGAGATTAGATAAAGTAGTGTATGAAACTGCACATAATTAGGTATTAAAATACTCGTGTGGTCTATTATAACATTCGCCTTCGGCTCATGTTATAAACTCACACTCGTATTTTAATAACCCTTATTATGCAACAGTTTCATAAACTACTATTATTTGACAGTAAACACATACATCGAGTCATATACACTATGGATCCACACACTAGGCATGCAGACTGTATCGTGTGGCCCATCAGATTTATAGTTATCTAATTCGTTTGGTGCCGGCTGTTTTCTAAATGGATGCAACAAATCGAAACAATATCAACTAATACAAATAAAAGATAAACATTTAATATTTAATATGTAATCATAAATAGTACTACATATATACGCATACAAATATATAGTATATATAAATACATACAAACAATACAGTCATATATAATTAATACAATGGTGCGTACCATATAGGTATCAAATATTAAAATTATAGTAACAACTATATTCAAAGCTTTAATTATGTATTGTGATAGTGGATCTATGGATGTAGGAATGTTTGTGACTCTTTTAAATGTCAACCGCTGATCAAATTTTGCATACGTATAGAATATGATATGCATTGAAATAATAGTGGAGCGCTCAGAGGATTTGACCTCGGAAAATGGTTACAGTGAATGAATTTTTTTGGTTGAGGTGGCATTTTATTTTTTATACTATAACTTGTAAAGTTTACCAAAAATTTTTTTGTGCCTTCAATTTTTTCATTATTTAATTGAAAAAAGATAAAAAAAATATATTTCAGCATATAATTAAATTTCAAATAGCATTTTTTTTAATCGTACCTATACGTCGAATTTGACTCGAATAGGTATAGAAAATCATCTTTTGGAGATGGACAGAGAGAAACCTGTGTTTATGAAGGGTCGTAGAGAACTTGGACAGGTAGTAAAACTAATCAAATACTGATTACTAATCATTAAGTACTGCATCTAATCTAAGAGCTACGACAAACGGGGACTTTTTAGCGGTAAACGCACAACCCTGGGTCTTTAAGGGATTTAGCTGTACCAAATTCAATCTATCCCAATCCGAGACGTGTCCAAGAGATGTCTCTCAATCTCAGATACCAGTTTTGTTCGGTACTCATCGATGCAATTCCGAGAAACATTACCATGGCTAGTATATCTTACGTCCACTGTACTGTCATCCGCATAGCAATAAATATTGTGTATAAGCAGCAAGTCATTGATATGCAGAAGAAACAACATAGGGGATATTCTTCATCCTAGTACTGTATTTATGCTGAACTAAATCGTGGGCTAGTAGCAAATATTACGCAGGTTAATACAGTACCTTAATAAGTAATATTTATTTTTGGATTTTTTTTATACTACGTCAGGTGGTAGACAAGCATACGGTCCATCTGATGTGAAGAAGTTACCGTAGCCACATTACGCTCGCAATATGAAATATCACTACTCACACGCAGGAACACAGCAATTGTTATTTGGCTGCGGTATTCTGTGATGCGGAAGTACTTCCCCTCTGCGCTGTACCCTACCTGTCTTTCGCCAGAACCTCTTTCGCTTGTCGGCAGAGTGCACCACGTGCAGGTAAGGTTGGCTTTGGCTCTAAAGATCGTGGTGAGCCACTTAAACCCTATCGGAATGGAATGATTTTTATTAAAAAAAAAATCATAAGCATAGGCCCTCCTGATATAAAGTATTTCATAGACCCCTCACTGCTAAAGCAGCATTTTCTCACATCTGGTGACCTCACTTGTTCAACTCAATTACAAATATAATTAGTGTCTATGTCAAAATTGACTAAATGGGACGCGTGTCTGTCACAACACAACACTTAAAGCCTTCAAGGCCAAGTCATACACGTTATAATTGAAACGCGTAACGTGAGTAAAAATCTTATCAACACACTTGCTCATAAAGTGGCTCTAATTTCACCGCAATAGGCTAGAGGACGATTTTTTCTTTCGATGTGTTATGAAAGGACGTCATTATAATATAACTAGGGAAAAAATTACTTCGATAGCATAAAAACTTCTCGAGATATGATAACTTGAAAATCACAATTTTGGACTTTCCCGAAAACGCTCCATACAAAAGGCTACTGAATTATGACGTCACACTTAGGCATTTTCTATACGTTAAAACAGAAATTTGTACGACAGCTATGTTAAATACTGCGTTTATAGTTTATAGTGCCGTAACAAAAGTTATAGTATTTTTGAGACTACCCGCCAGATGGCGCGTTGTAAACATTGTCGTTCGTAATTATTAATTCTAATAAAAAATAAAGTCGTCGTGAAAGTCAAATGACAAAACAAATGTGTATATAAATAAGTAATAATTATGTGATATTGTTGGTAACATAATATATTTATGCTTTACTCAAAAATTTTGGAGAAACAAATACGTGAATACAATAGTGAATTTAGAACATATTTTAACAAACAATTTTATATAAACATAATCTGTGACTAGTGACTGAAACGAAATACAAACAAAAATAAACATTATTGTGGTGTATAAGTGCTTATTTAAAAATATTATTTACTTGACGAACTATTTACCCACGATTATAACAAATATATGAATACAAAGTGACTCCTGAACATTAAAAAAACAAAACAATTAATATAAACAAAATCTGTGATTAGTGGTTGAAACAAAATACTAAGAAAATATAAACAATATTGTGGTTTAAAAGTGCTTATTTTTAAATGCTATTTATGTTAACGAACTATTTACCCACCGATTGTAAATTGACCTTTGGACTCTTTAGTCAATAGCAAAGAACTGCACATAAAATGTATTAGCCAATTTCGACAGTTCGTTTACAGCTTATTTGGCTCTGCAGTACGAACAATCTACTTGTATACCAGACATCAAAGTTCGATCCTGACCACAGTCCCGTCATTTATCATTTAATTTTTATTTTTGAATAAAATTATTTTTATTTTTTAACATATTAATTCGACATGGAGCAGAATAATGTTACTGTACGCAATAATAAAAAAGTTTATGATGACGACTCATTTAACATATCTTTCACATCCACAAAATCCGATGATCATTTATCGAAAAGCTTACCGGACCTATCAACATCATATATACACAATTCTGAAAAAATAGAAGAATTACAGAAGCGAGTTAAAATTTTAACAGAAGAACTAGAAGCGGCCCATGCTGAAATCGATGAATTAATTTTGGAAAATATTAAGTTAAAAAAGTTGACAGACAATCAAGATAGTACTATATCAAAATTAAAAGTTATATGCACTGAACCGTCATCTACAACAACAAAAAAGAAGCGCTCAAAATGTCGAAATAAAACCCTTCATAAGCTGAATTTGGACTCCAGCAGCTTTGATTTAGGACTAAAATTGAACGAGAAGAATATTATAGAGGACGCTACTGTGACAAATTCGACATGCTTTAATAAAAACACACAAACAAAAACCGAATGTTCTCAGGACATGCCGACAGATGGCGCTAGTAGTATAAAATTGACAAAACCCGAAATCTTAATCCTTAGCGGTGAACAATGTTCAGGACTGGCGTCAAACTTAATTTATTCCAGACAGAACACACAGTTGAGAAATACAACATCTCTTCTATCACAAAACCTCATGCTTCGTCGGAAGAAATATTAAAGTCATGTCAGAATATATCTGATTCAGAACATAATTATATTATCCTGTGCATAGGTGAAAATGATTCAAATGCTATTATGACAATGATGCATCTATTGTGTATACTGAAATCAATTACAAAAACGAATTTCATTGTCCTAAATGTTATCAGAAACAAATATTTAAATGTGCAAATGTTAAATAATTATATAAAAAATGTATGTAATAATTTTCAAAATTGCTCCTTCTTAAATATAGCAATGGGTTACTACACAAATAAAAAAGAATATTTAATAAAGGTCTGTAATAAAGTCAATTTAATTCTTGATTCCAAATTCTATGACATGCACATACTAACGTCAATTAAAAATAATTTAAAAAAATGGAAACCTACAAGCAAAACGTATAAAAAAAACACAATTCCGTATTATTTCCCGGTATTAGAAAAAAAAATTAACACAAATAGTTTACCAGAAATTCCAGAAAATGAGTTGCTTTTTCGCAAGCCGTCCTAATGAATGTGTATCATCAAATACAATATTACTTCACCAGAATATAGCAGGCTTATTGAACAAACAAGAACTACTGGAATTAACTATCGATGAATTCAGCGAATCAAAACCTCAAATTATATGTCTTTCGGAAACATTTATACAATCAGGAGATGAACCTAACATTTCCTTGAAAAATTATAAATTAGTATCGTATTATTCCAGACAAAATAAAAAACGTGGCGGAGTCTGCATTCTGGTCCATCATTCAATCGGCGATGTTAAACCAATTACACTATGCAATGATATGTGTACAGAAAAATCATTTGAATGTTGTGGAGTTGAACTTCCAATGTTAAACTGCATTATTATTTGTATTTATAGGACGCCGAATTCAAATCCAAGAATTTTATTAAATAAATTGCAGTTATTATTACACAAAATAACAGGCAAAGATAAGAAAATTATTATTGCAGGTGATACAAATATTGACACACTAAAAAAGGACACTATAAGTAGTGAATATAAAGAAATTCTCTTGAATTATGACTTAAAACTACATATAAATAGACCTACACGCCTAAAGTCATGTATCGATCACATAGTCAGTAATGTTCATGACGCAGAAGGCTCTGTTCATTTTTTATACCTGTCAGATCATGAGACGGGTCAATCACTATCCTTCAAAACTCAGTCCCCGAACAAAAGTACAAAAAAATATTTCTATACATTTAAAAGGGACTTTAACAATTACAATTTAAATAAATTTAAGGAAATATTGCGAACTTTAACATGGGGCGACGTAATTAAAGAAGCTGATGTAAATAGATCATTTAATATATTTCACGAAACATTCATGCTTTACTATAATCTGTGCTTCCCCATAAACAAAATTAAGATTAATATAAAGGACACAACCCCTAAATGGCTTACAAAAGGCATTAAGAAATCATTCTTGACTAAACGGAAACTAAGATTTGAATATTATAAAAACAAAACTACAGAAAATAAGGTTCATTACATTAAATATGCAAAATTATTAAAAAAATGCATCATGAAGTCTAAATCAAATACCAATATAAAATATATTGAAAAATCGAAACAGAAAGGCAAGGCCACATGGCAAGTAATTAAAAATAAATCAGATTGTATTAAGAAGAAATCTAAAATTATAGATAATATTATTGTAAATAGTACCGAAATATCCGCCTCTGAAGAGATTGCCGAAGCCTTTAATGACTTTTTCATCTCAACTACTAACATCACTAGGCCAAACAGACAGCCTAATTATGATCTTATTGAACCAGTGAAGAACTCCATCTTCCTTCGACCTGCATCAATCGATGAAGTCCTAGCAGCAATTAGGTCATTAAATAATACTAATGCAGTAGGCTATGATGCTATTTCCACGTATGTAATCAAGGAATGTGCTATGGAACTAATGGATATACTTTGTCATCTCATAAATCAATCAATTAGCGAAGGAATATTTCCAGACAAACTAAAATATTTAATTCTAAAACCTCTTTATAAAAAAGGAAGTGAAAAGGAACTGAATAATTACAGACCAATTGCGCTAATACCAATATTTTCAAAGGTCTATGAAAAAATTATGTACTCACGAATATTTGGTTTTCTGGACAAATTTAAATTAATTAAAGATGAACAAAATGGATTTCAGAAAAATAAATCAACAACATTAGCAGCTTACAGACTGATCCAAAATATTACTGAAAATATCGACAAAAAGAAACGTGTCTCAGCGATATTTTTCGACATGAGCAAGGCGTTTGATTTTGTTGACCATACCATACTACTGAACAAATGCGAACGGTATGGAATAAGGGGTAAAGCACTAGATTGGATAGGCAGCTATCTAAAAAATCGCTGGCAGTCTGTAGAGATATCGAGACTTACTGACGATCATACAATTACCTCATGTCTCTCCGCTTACAAAGAGAATAACTACGGCGTGCCCCAAGGGAGCGTCCTAGGGCCACTTCTATTTTTAATTTATATAAATGACATACCAAATATTACAAAATACAAATGCACTCTTTTTGCTGATGACATTTCAGTTGTTATACCTGACGATCGTAAAAGTGATAATTATGACATTTTAATAACTGATACAATTAATATATTTACAGATTGGTTAAATGAAAATAATTTGACAATAAATATATCTAAAACTAAAATAGTACAATTTAAGAACTATAACACTAATTTACCTAAACTTAACATAAAACATAACAATGCTGACGTAGAAGACGTTAATGAAATTAAATTTTTAGGCATGACTTTAGATGCAAACTGCAATTGGAAGGCGCATGTCATCAATTTGTGCAAAAAAACAAATAAATTCGTTTACGCCCTTAAAAAAGTACGCGAAACTGCGGGAGTAAAGACGGCTTTGACTGCTTATCACGGGTATGTGTGTTCACTACTACGATATGGAATCCTTCTATGGGGTAGTTCGACCTTATTCAATAAAGTCTTTATTACGCAAAAAAAATGCATCCGTGCAATATGCATGGCCTATCCGTTGGACTCATGCAGACCTTTATTTAAAAAACTAAAATTGTTGACATTACCGTCTCTATATATTTTGGAGGCAGGTTTATTTGTGAAGAAACATCCGGAGCTGTTTAGGAAAGCAAATGAATATAAAAAATATTTGTCCAGGGATCCATCGAAACTATTTATACCGTTTTCAAGGACAACACTTTACCAAAAAAACTGTCATTTTATGGTGATTAAATTGTTTAACAAGATCCCCAGATCAATTCGTGAACTGCCATTAAATCGATTCAAAATAAAATTAAATAAATGGCTTTTGGATAAATGTTTTTACACTGTGCAGGATTTTTTAAATAATAAACATTACTAATAACTAGAAATCAATTCACCTAATTAAAATTTATATTGTATGTCAGAAAAAGTTTGGACTTGAATATTTTAGTGGCAATTTATTACTTCTAAATCAAAGTTAAAATTTTTAATCAATTACATTTTATTTACATTTATAATTAAGTTTAATCTACTTCCAATGACATTTGAATGCAATTGTACAATAATTTAATTAATAGACTGGTGATGTATGATTACTGACAAATTTAATGTTAAATTATCAATTTTAAATGTATTGAAACAAATATTTAATTAGATTAAAATTAAATTAAATTTGCATGCTATTATAAAATGGCTAAATAGGCTGGTGATGAATTTTACAATAACATCTGTTTAAATGTTACCCTGTTTATTGCAAATAAATTATTTTGTATTTTGTATTTTTTGTATTTTGTTGATTGTTTTTCCAAAGTTAATATTTTTTTTTAATATAATTTCATTCTTTTAAATTGGACTTTCCCACCAAACTTTGATCGACCATAAAACAAGTCGGATTAAAACTTATTAAAATTTCAAGATCGCAGATCGTTCTAGTTTTGTATTATATTACGATACGGATAAATATTTTTTATAATTTTTGATCATTGTCATCTAGCCTATGATGACACGTGTAATCAAACTGTGACTTTTTCATTGCTATTATTCACAAGTGAGTTTAGAGAGTTTTTTATTTTATTTTATTGGTTGAGTTGCTCTGTTCTTAAAAAAGTTTCGATACAAAAAAGATCGTGTTCAATAGCACAAATAAATTAAAGTACTTGTTGCTTGTTCATTTCAACTTGACGTGTTTAATAAAATAAAACTTTCACTCAAATATAACTTTTGTTTTCTCTGTAATAAAGAAAACATTATATTCCTCATTTTGTACGTGGCTAAAACGCTATCCGCGAAAAGCAAAAAAAAAAAAAAAGAAAGCATTCTTTTAGTCTATGGCCGATCGCCATTGTTAGAGATGCGCGCATATGAAAACTGATTAATTTTTCCCGACATTGCGAAAAATTTTTCACAACTCGTTTTTTAGTATTATTTTCTACACAAGTGTGTTGAAAAACGTCGTATGATACACGTGTGTATTGATGATTACCGTCCTCGGCTCTCTACCGTCCTCAGCTACGGCCACACTACCGTGATATGGCGGTAGACAATAGCTCCGGCGGCGGTCTTTTTTCGCATATCAAAGAGAATTACCGCAGTAATTAATGCGTTTGTGGCCACACTACCGTTTGTCCAGTGTGCAACATGAGCTCAACGGCGACGCACGTATCGACCGACATGGAGTGGTCAAATGAAAAAAAGCTCGAGTTTTGGAATTATGCCAATGCGAATCGTATCGTTTTATGGGCTTTCTGTCTGGTATCTCCCGATAAAAATCGCGTTGTACAATAGATGATTTGAAAAAGAAAAAAGATCGCAACCATGTAATAAATATAATATCTGAAGTTTCAACCTCCATTTTGAAAAATGATATTTTTACCGCCTAATTTATTGACATATCTAGGTAAACTCTAGTGTAACCACCCCACTTGACGCAGTAATTTAAACGGTAATTCAATGCCATAATTATTGCGGTAACAGCCCGGTATACGGTAAGGTAGTGTGGCCGCAGCATAAGACCCTCACCTAACGACTCGGGTCTCAATGGCGCCTCAGCGGTAATCACCAACATTACACACTTGTACCATAATGTACTATTATTATTCAGCACTAGCTAATCCGACAGACGTTATTTTCTTTTATACTACGTCGGGTGGTAGACAAGCATACGGTCCGCCTGATGTGAAGCAGTTACTATAGACATATTAACGCTCGCAACATAAAACATCGCTCGCGCGCCGCCACCCCCGCTGCCAACGCAGCATCTCCTTCCTTTGTGGTGACCTTACTCACTCGCAGGAACAACCCTAAAGGGAATTGTTATTTAGCTGCGGTATTCTGTGAGGTGGAGGTACATTCCCCAGTCGGGTAGCTTACAATTACGCTCCCTACCTCTCTTAAATTCTCCCTACATCTCTTAAATCTTCTTCGTTGTCCTATCTTCTTAACAATGAATATTTAATTCGAATTGGTTTCGCGCAATCTGCCAAATGACTGACAGTTCGGTCAATCGACATAAAGTTAAATTAGAAAAGATAATATGGTCGTTGGGTTTTCTTAAATTTTCTACTTTTCCGAGCAACTTTCTTGTTTTTTTCTTTTTTAAGAACCTTCTCGTGACAATAGAAAATACAACATAAAAAGAAATAGCGAAATCTGTCTAGCAGTTCACGCGTGATGCCATGACCAAGGGAAATAGGGATTAATTTTTATATAAATAGATAGATCGTTGTCAACGACCCATACTAGCTCCACGCTTGGAGCTATACCACAGTATAAGTAATAGTACTACGTAGCTAAGCTATACTAACTCCGAAATGAAAATGCATAGTTTTACCCTAACTTCAGATTTTTTAAAATTAATTTTGAAATTTCTACGAGAAACTAAATTAAATTAAATATTTCATATTTTGTTATGTTATAAATCGAATTATTTTATCTGAATATTTCCGAATTTTCGCTTGAAATTTAAATTAGAAATATTTAAACATTAAAAATATTTCCGCTGTACATGACATGTCGTTTTTTTTTACTGCCAGTTTGTAGGAAATAAAATGAATACACATTTTATTACACTACAAATTTTTAAAATACAAATCTTTATATATTCCTTATTTCTTTATGGCCTAAGATAAAAATAGTAATGTTTTTTTTTGTTGCCGACAAGTTTTGGTCGGTCGTACTAGGTATCGGCCGTGTGGTTTCCGGCAGACTAGAGTAGAATCACTCCGTTTCTTCCCGTGGATGTCGTACAAGGCGACTAAGGGAAATACATTATCAAATATCGATCAGGCCTCCCCAACCCGTTTGGCCAGCGTGGGGAGTGTAGGCCAAATCCTCCTTCTGTCTAGGACGGACGAGGGTCGTGCTCCTGTAGTGGAGACTAAAATGGACCTGATGATGATGATGTACTAGGTATAATTTTTAATACACGTCAAATAATTAAAGCTGCTGGAAATGCATCAGTTGTTTAATTTAGTTACTATTTACGAGTTTACTACCTACGCTAATCAGACAGATCTCCTACCATATCTGGTCTTAACTATTGAGCAACTATACAATTTATTGTATTAATTGCCTGTGCTCATACTCGTTACCTCGATTGACATTTGATTACGAAACGAAAGGCGAAGGTGTTTTCGTAGTTTACTCTGCGGTGATGTATACGTTTTGCTACGGTAGCACTATTATTTATTGTGTCATCATCACCATCATCAACCCATAATCATTCCACTGTTGGGATACGGGTCTCCCCTCAATCTAAGGGGTTTAGAGCATACTCCACCACGCTGCTCAGCTGCGGGTTAGCGGAGGCCAGTATTTTTAAGCCGCCATAAGGCCACTGACTTAGCTTAACGATTGTCATCTACTGACAACAACCGACCGGGACCGACAGCTTAACGTGCCCTCCGAAGCACGGAGGAGCTCGGGATAAATAAACTAAAGCCATCTATAGACGTTGCTTGCGTGTTGTGTGTTTAACTTGCGTGTTCGATTAGACTGACACGCGCAACGACGGCATCGAGCTCCTCGATATAATAATTTTCCTCCTTAAAAAAATATTGTGTAGTTTTGTCAAAATAGCAATATACTTTTAGCTTTGATCATAGAAATACGTGTATTTCTACATGTATTTGATCGAAGACTTTTGTCTTCAATCATAGAAATTAGCTAAAAAGTTAATAAATGGTGTGTCTTTACTTAGCGGGAACAACTATTCGTTGGTGATAGGTTTTTACGTGAAATGGATCTACACAATAGGCTATTTTCCAATGTTTAAAAATTGTATAAATTATTTAACAATATCGTAAAATATACAAAACTATAAAGATTTGCAAACTTTCATTCTAATATCTTCAGTCAGACTTTTTTTAGCGTCGATCAAAGTTTGGCGGGCAAGTCCATTTTAAAAGTATGAAATTATTAAAAAAGAAAATTTCCATTGGAGAAACAATAAAAAATGCTATAACTTTTATTATGATACTAATCACATAAACGTAATATTTAACATAGCTATCGTACAAATTTCTGATTTGATGCATATAAAATACAAAACTGTGACGTCATAATTCGGTAGTCTTTTGTATGGAGCGTTTTGGGGCAGTCTAAAAATTGTGATTTTCAAATTACCATATCCCGAGAGTTTTTTGTGCTATCGAAGTAATTCTTTCACCTATGGTTATATTATGGAGACGTCCCTACATATTAAACCGAAAAAAATGTTATTCAAATAGCCTATTAGGGCTATCGATTGTGACCATACTGCAATTTGTTCCGTCAGATTGTAGACTGATATTATGAATGTGATCACGCTGAAATATAGTTATACAATTAGGGCTATTTTGTATTTAAATATATAAGAAAAAACAGACATAGGTTACATTCATCAAAACCAAAATATCACGTTATAAAAAAAATACTCCAGTCAGCGGAAATTCGGCGATAATTTTTAGATCACTTCTATTGTTCGATTTGCTTCTGTTTACGTTACGCTGCAGGTACCGTATACTGGCCGTGGAACAGTTTAGTACTGTAGTTTAGACTTTCATACTAATTAATTAACAAATGTTAACGGTAGCTAGCCTATTTGAGGGTTACACTCCATCGACGTGAACTGTAGAGCAGATGTGTGTTTTCACGTAGCAAGATAGATTCTTCTTATAGGTCTACTATACTATTATTACCCATATATATTATTACCCAGTATTGACAGGATGCACCACGTGCCACTTGCAGGTTTACTTTTTATCTATGGATGATTGGAAACAGCAAGGACAGCCGGAGATGTAGATAGATTTATGGGTGAATCTATTAAAAAACTTATTTTCCTTTCTTCTCCTCTATAGTATGGATGGATTGGCCATATGAGCATAATTAAATAAAATTTATCGTTCATGGAAACTGAACAAGGAATGAACAAGATATTATCAAAATTCTTAATTTGTCATTGGACGTCACTAGTATAGCCATGTATAGCGCTCGCTATGAAGACCGCTTGGACATATTACAATAGCGACGACATTATACCAATTTATTATGAAAAAATCATTGACCATAATGAAAAGCAATTTCTTTTTTCAAACGTAAATACGTAGTTGTAAATTTACGATACTTTATGAACAGACCGACGTCAAAACAGCCATCATAGCGTGCCGCTAGTGTAATAGCGTCTACATGCCCGCTATTTCATAATAATATATATTAATAGATATTTAAATTAGGTTCTTACCTATAAATAGACCGACCCACGATTCGGTATATATATAAAACATAGTTGTATTAGTTACACCATTTATAACTCAAGAACAGCTGGACCGATTTTTATGATTTTTGTGTCTTTGGATTTGTCTTCGTCAGGAATGGGATAATAAGTATTAAAACATTAGAAAAGAAAAATCATTTTCCCATACAAATAGTGTCAATTGAAATAGGATTGAGATATTTATTGGTTGTTAAATATTTATGCCTGCGTTCAGATATTTATATCAAGCTCTTATATAAGAACAAATGCCTTAATTAAAAAAATGTATCAAATCGATTGGTCTCACTTTTACGTCGGGAAAGTTGTCAGTGATTTGTTTTGAAAATTGGTTTGTAGATTAAGATATTTATTGGTTGTCAATTTGTACCTTTTTTTTGTGTATATATTTATTTTATGATAAGTATACTAAGATAGGAAGTGCTTAATGAAAGACCCTGTATAAATAAGTATATAAGTTACTATTAAACTGTCAAACTAGTTCATTTAATGGCAGCGCCAACGAATTTTCTTGGGTTTTTTTATTAAGTTCATAGCATAAAAAAATATTTCATCCTTTTTCAACTACGTTTTAACCGTCCATGGGCTTTATCAAAATTTTTAATTTTATGTTTATTTCAAACTTTTTAGAGAACAAGCATATGTATTACAAATGAAAACTGCATCAGAATCAGACTAGTACTTTTCGTTTTGCACAAACAAATGTTAACTGCAGCGCCCTCTGGTGAGTTGTCACTGTAACACCTACCTAAAAACATGCTCCAATCAAACCCGAACTTATCACTAAAAACCGCATCAAAATCGGACTCCTACTTTTGGAGATAAAAATTGCAACATTATTTGCACATACAAATGTTTACTGCAGCGCCCCCTGGTGAGTTGTCACCGTAACACCTAACTAAGAACATGAACCAATCAAACCCGAACCCATCACAGAAAAGCGCATCAAAATTGGACTCGTAGTTTTGGAGATAAGTGGAAACATTGATTTGCACAAACATCCTAGCACCCGAAACGCATATATACCGTCTCCGTTCCGTCGTGGGTAATATAATCATAAATTTAGTTCAGCTATTAAGTAACACAACATTCATTGACTGTTAGGCGGCACGAAGTTAGCCGGGTCAGTTAGTATAACGCAATATGATAGTTGATATACGAAAATTGGGATATATCAATATAACTGGGATATATTGGGATATATAAATACAATATAATACAGTTTACTGTTTAAGCATATATTGAGGGAGGGCATGGCTATGACAGACAGCTTACAAATGAGTATTTTATTTATTTATTGAACTTGCACGAAATACTTCAAGTGCAAAGGTGGGCGAGTGTTTGCCATGTGCTTGCATAAAATATGTGTCAATTTGCATGCTGTTTGTGTCTTATCTACTAGTAAGAAGCATTTCTGTTTTTTCGTAGTTCGATGTGATAACCAATTCTGAACGCCAATCTTGTAGAATCTTGAAGTCATACTTGTTGCAGGAATGAATATACCAAGTTTAGTTTATTTCGTTGTACATGTCATCTCACAGAAGGAAGTTTGGAAATAATATTTGCAAATTGATCAACCTGATTGATAAATTGATAGCCTGTTGATTATATGGTACTAAGAAATAGACAATTACCTATTTTAATATAGAAATTAATAAATAACCAAAACGTAAACAATGCCTTGATGCTTTGTTTTGTTGTCACCATGACAATCATGACACTTCCACATTTTTTTTTTTTTCGAAAAATCCTTATAGGTGCTCCAGACTCACGCGAGAAGTCTTGCCGCGAAATTGCGCAAGAACCGAGAAAACATCTACACTCATGCGACCTTCTCATTCGCATTCTCGATCGTTATCCCGAATGGACGACTTTGGTTTTGTGTTGGCAGCGGCTTTGGTTTTGTGTTTTCACATTTTATACTTTTTATAGAGCACTGACGTGACACAAACGTAATTAAATGTAATTAAATAATAGCTTGGCGATGGCGACCACAGACTAAACAACAACACACTATCAAATCAATGCCACGGTAGCACTGAGACCGAACCGAACAAGAATTTGACTCCGTTCTCTTTTCTCGCCCGAGAAACCCTTTGAAGCGGGCAAAAATACCGACAACGTTCGGAGAACAGGCGAGCGCGAGAACGAGACGGCGAGAAAGAGATCACATTCACGCTTCTCGGGTGTTCTCGTGGGTTCTCGGCGTGAGTCTGAAAGGCGCTTTAGAAATATTAAACTTTATAACGTTGCAAACGTTATAATCCGTTAATGTAAACGAAAACAGTCTAGTTTGGGCCATTTGTTTTTAACGCATGGCAACGCCAAAATGTGACACAGACCATTCATGTAATCTTGATGTAGCCTACGAAGTTAGCTTATTACGATTTAAAAACAATTAACATCACTTTGAGATAACATTACTTTAGCATAATTGACCTGCTGGTCACTAAGTTTTTTTGATACTATGGAGTGTAACGTGTGTGTATCTCACTATCATTTTTTTTTTATACTACGTCGGGTGGCAGACAAGCATACGGCCCGCCTGATGTGAAGCGGTTACCGTAGCCATATTAACGCCCGCAACATAAAATATCGCTCGCGCGCCGCCACCCACGCTGCCAACGCAGCATTTTCTTCCTTCCTTACTGGTGACCTCACTCACTCGCAGGAACACAACAACCCTCAAGGGAATTGTTATTTGGCTGCGGTATTCTGTGAGGTGGAGGTACATTCCCCAGTCGGGTAGCTTACAATTACGCTCCCTACCTCTCTTTTCGCCAGA
Organism: Hypsopygia costalis; assembly: GCA_937001555.2. Classification (NCBI taxonomy): domain Eukaryota; kingdom Metazoa; phylum Arthropoda; class Insecta; order Lepidoptera; family Pyralidae; genus Hypsopygia; species Hypsopygia costalis. Next base: position 18,304,632 of record OW443338.2, on the reverse strand, counting down.
GCTTCGTTTGTCAGTCAGCAGGGTGCATCACTGTTAGAACATAAGCCAATCTCATCTGCAGGTTGTGCAATTTGCAATATTACCGACTAGCTAACGACGCTCTGGCGAAATCGAGATAAAGATCGAGCCTATTTGGGGACGTACGTCTACCAGAAGACCGCAGCCAAATAACAATATCCTTGAGGATTGTTATGTTCTTGCGAGTGAGTGAGGTTACCGAGTTAGTTGTGGAGGGGCCATGTTTACATCCAGCGAGCCGTATGCTTGTATGGCAACGGGCACAATATGAAAAAATATTGGGAGTTTTTAGGGTTCCGTACCTAAAGGATAAAACGGACCTTATGAGATGACTGAGACTCATGCTAAAAACAGAAAAAAAAAAAAAATTAATGGGGCTCCCATACAACAAACGTGATTTTTTTATGCTTGTTTTCGCTCGATATTGATAACGGCAACAGGTAGACGCTTGAAATATTCACAGAATATTTATTTATTTAGTTATATATTCCATTTAAAAATAAATCATTAAATTAAAATAAAACAAATATTTAAGGGGGGCTGCCATAAAACAGTCATGATTTTTTTTGCCGTTTTTATAGATAATGGTACGGAACCCTTCGTGCGCGAGTCCGACTCGCACTTGGTCGTTCTTTTTTGAGTTACTGTGTCAATTGAAAGTTTGCATAGAAACATATACATAATTACATAACATACAAAAGACAATATTTGATAAAGTAATACATATAATTATTAGTTGTACCGGCTCTTTGTTGAAAATAATAGCAAATACAATATATGAATTTTATACGCGTACACATTCCTTAGACAAATTACGTGTAATGCCTTCGAAGACTGCTCTTTTAGATAAAAATACATTTGTATTCCCCCCACAAATACATAACAAAGTCCCAAAATTATTTCGAGAAGAGCCTCTTTACTCTTTAATAAATACTTTTAAAAGGAAACTCCTTGCATTCCTAATTGAGAAATCTTTTTTTATTACACGCTAGATACACGTCGACATTGGCTGTGTGGTTTCCGGCAGACTAGAATAGAATCACTCCGTCTCTTCCCGTGGATGTCGTACAAGGCGACTAAGGGAAATATATTATGAAATATAGATCAGGCCTCCCCAATCCGTTTGGCCAGCGTGGGGAGTGTAGGCCAAATCCTCCTTCCGTCTAGGATGGACGAGAGAGGGTCGTGGTCCTGTAGTTGAGACTAAAATGGACCTGATGATGATGATGATGACACGTCGACAACACTTAAACTTTACAAAAACATTTTTTACTTATGGTCAGAGTTCTTTGTCAAAATTAGTGTTATTTCTCTGTATTATACGGGTCAAGCCCGGTTGGAAAGGCGTGTAGGGGATATGAATCCAACGCGTAGAGGACCTTATTAGAGAATTTTTAGAAAAGTTTAATGTCGTGGTATACGCCCGCCGTAACCTGTTAAAGGATATATCAATGGATCAATATACCCATGAGAAGGCATTGTAACTATTGCAAAGTGTGTAAGAATAAATGGGCTATGTGGATTTAAAATTTCGTCACCTCAAGAATTCTAAAATCATTAACGGAAAACTCGTATCATTGTAAAATTTTTAGGCAGCGTCTCGGGGCCCTGGAATCTAGGCTTGTGTAGATTATACGAGTAGGTACTATCCACAATATCTAATTTCATTTACTATGTGATATCCATGGGATACCCCTGATTAAAACACGTACACCTCATTAAAACACATACCATATATTGAATAGGTAAGCCACCTTTATCATTTAGATATTGATCGATTTTACAATGAAAGCCTTTTTACCAAGAATAATTTAACATAGCACTTAACCATTTTCAGAAAAGAAAATTACATTCAGAACGTTCATGTTTAATCGAATATTAATGGTTTCTAGTGAGGTATTCACAAAATCATTAATTTTGACCTTAGAACTAGTAAAGCCTATGGGTATCCTTGACTCCAAGACTTTGTATGTCAATTACATAATTTATGCTCTTTTTGTGCTTCGCGAACTTGTATTACTTTTTTTGTAAAAGTTTTATTTTGTGCATTTTTATATTACAAAATCACTTGTACTATTCCACTTAGTTTATAATTATAAAAACACAGCGGCATCTAGTCCCAAATTAAGTTCAAAGCTGGTACTAGATAACTGATAAATGCACTTAAATACATTAATTTTTTGTAAATAAAAACTTATAATACATAGAAAACACCCAGACTAAGACAAACATACATGTTCATGCACACAAATGCTTGTCTTGTGCGGGGATCGAACCCGCGACATCGGACTCAAAGTAGCCATTGCTAGCCATTCGACCACCGGTGGTCTCAAATTCATCTCATGCAACCATATGAAACATATGACCCCCCCCCCCCCCCCCTTCTATCACTGAAGTTTATAAAGCGAAAAATCTGACATAATTAGAGGTAATAGAAGTACACGTAAATCACAGCGTAAATATAACAGGAAGCTATGATTTCATTGATAATTGTTTTTATTCAATTGATGTGGGAGAGCTAGAAGTAGAATTGAGGTCCATCAAATGTCAGATTCTGGGACTGTCGGATATCCGAAGACAGAGGGAGGACACCGTGATCCTTGACTCTAGCAACCTATTCTACTATCGCGAAGGAGACCAGCTCTCCCAGGGAGGTGTCGGATTCCTCGTCCATAAAGCCCTCGTCAACAACGTAGTGGAGGTCTCCAGTATGTCGCCGAGGGTATCTTGTACTAAAGCTGACAGAGAGATCTCTGAAAGTGATACAGGTGTATGCTCCAACGACGACACACCCGGATGGAGAGGTCGAGGCCATGTACGAGGATATTACTAAGGCCATACGTATTACGTATGACCCACCCAGACCCACTTCACGGTTGTTGTCGGGGACTTCAATGCCAAAGCAGGAGTACAAGAATGCGATGAATCGGTAATCGGAGGGTTTGGTTTGAGGTCGAGAAACTACAGAGGACAAATGCTGGTTAATTTCCTCCATATGGTGGGGCTCTTTTTGATGAATTCATTCTTCAAAAAGAAGCCTCAGAAGAGATGGACCTGACAAAGCCCCGCTAAAGTGACTCGGAATGAGATCGACTTCATCATAACGGATAAGAGGCGAATATTCAGGGATGTCTCAGTGATCAATAGATTTAGCACCGGTAGTGATCACCGACTTAAACGAGGCACCCTAAATATTAGCTTCAAATCGAGAGAGCCCGTATGATGAGGTCGAATCTGCATGCGACTCTTCCCCAGATCAACCAAAATTCGGAGAAGTTCCAAGTGGAACTTAAAAACCGATTCAGCTCGCTGGAAACTGCTGCGGACATGGACATAACGGGGATAATACACGAAGTCGGCAAAAAACACTTCGGACGGCAGCATAAAGCTAGAGAAGCTAAGATCTCAAGCGAGACTCTTGCTCTTATGAAGAGGCGACGAGAAGTTACGGTATCGGCAAGAGCTTCGACAGAGTATGCATCTTGGAACAGGCAGATTAGAAGGCTAATACGCCGGGACTATCGCATCTTCAATACCAATTGCATTGAAAATGCGATAGTGCAAAATAAAGGACTAAAAGTCTTTTCACAGCCTACAGGAAGGGCGCAACTGTCGAAGCTCAAGCTAGAGGATGGCCGTGTCGTCTTTTCGAAGGCGGAAATATTAGCGAAAGTAGAGAGATACTATAGCAATATTTATGCTGCACATGCACCTGCCCCTACACCAGCTACTCGTGTAAGTGATCGCCGAGCTCCGTTAACTCGCCACTACACCGAAGACATCCCTGACATCAGCATGGGTGAGATTGAGATGGCCCTTGGTCAGCTGAAAAATGGTAAGGCTCCTGTTGAGGACGGAATTACAACTGCTGTTATAAAGGAAGTACAACGTCTGTTTAATTCTGTCATTCACAATGGGACCGCACCAGCCGCGTGGACCAGGAGTTTGGTGGTTTTGTTCTTCAAAAAAGGTGTCAAAACCTTATTGAAGAACTATAGGCCGATCTCGCTCCTGACTCACGTGTATAAGCTGTTTTCAAGGGTTATCACAAATCGTCTCGCTCGAAGGCTCGATGACTACCAGCCACCGGAACAGCAGTGCTATTACGTATCTCCGATGACAGCTCATAGTGATGATCTCTGAGCAAAATTCTCAACGATGAACTGTCAAACTTCTCGTTCCGCATTCGCTAACTCCAGTGATCAACTAACATGACGTCATATTCAGTGCCTATCACATATGTTCCCCGTAAACAATTTTGAGAGTTGTTTATGTATAGATAAACTCAAAGTTGACAATATGTAAACTTAGTGGACATCAAATACGTCACAAAGTGATAATCACTTTGTTTTTTCATCGCATCGTGAAAGACACTGCTAATGAGTAGTGTTTTACAGTTTTAAAGTGATGATCACTATTATCCGACTGTGTTAGATAGACAGTAAGACAAAAGCTTTTACTAAGCACTTCGTGAATTACGTAGTATGGAAGGTTTTTTTTTTAAATCTTTTATTCATGACATAACAATATATGCTTAATTATTACAATAGCTGTACCACGAAAACCCACAGGGTTTATCTGTGTACAGCGAGTCGTTCATTTCTATGATCAATGATATTTTTTTATGTAGTAATTTTTAAGTTTTCCTTTAACCTTACTTAACTGGTCTGGCAGGTCATTTAAATATTTTACAGTTAGATAGTTACACGATCTAGCACCGTATATGTTATTTGTTTTTGGTAGAAGATATTATTATGTGAAAAGTTCCTTAAATTATTAGGTCTTGTTTTTTTATTAACTAGTACTTCAGAATTATTTTCTTCAGTTAAAATTGAGAATTTGATCTTATTAGTAATTGGCATAAGTTTACAATATTTAAACAGTTCATTTTCATCATCTTTGAATTTGGTTTTTATATTTTTGGGAACAATTATCTTTAAAAGTTTATGCTGTAATTTTTATATATCTAATTTATAGATTACAGCATAAACTTTTAGAAATAATTGTCCCCACAATATAATACTTAATAATAAAAAACAAAATTAGCTATTTGTCATTTGACCGTAGCCTGTCCATGGATGGGTTTATTTTAATAAAGATTTATTGGGGTGTAAGTGGTTCATCAACATCTTTGAACCAAAGCCAACTTCACTTGCACGTGGTGCAATCTGCTGACTGACAATCGAAGCTCTGGCGAAAAGAGAGGTAGGGATCGTAATTGTAAGCTACCCGACTCCGGTACTCCAATAACAATTCTCTTGAGGGTAGTGTTCCTGCGAGCTTAATTGCGAGCGTTAATATGGCTACGGTAACCGCTTCACATCAGGCGGGCCGTGCTTGTCTGTCACCCGACGTAGTGTAAAAAAAAAGATTGCAGGGATTCAAATGGCACAAATGGCATTGCGGAAATCTATAGGGCTTTATTATTCAGCAGCGGATGTTCTTTAGCTGAAATTATAATGATGATGATAATGAACACAAAACTACACGATCTAAAATGCCTTAGAGTTTAAGTCTTTCAATAGAGTACCAAATACATAAAATCGTGGTCAAGAGCGACATGATAATAGTTCTGTTAGCAGTTTATGCGAAGTTAACATAAATTGTGACATTGGGCAGGCTAGATGACAATTTTTTCTTTCTATTTGTTATATGGACGTTATTAAATATAACCATAGGTCAAAGAATTACTTCGATAGCATAAAAAGTTCTCGAGATATGTTAATTTGAAAATCACAATTTTTGACTTTCCCGAAAACGCTCCATACAAAAGGTCAGTAACCTTACACACACGTCATATTATGACGTCACAGTTTTGTATTTTGTATGCATCAAATCAGAAATTTGTACGAAAGCTATGTTAAATATTTCGTTTATGTAATTAGTATCATAATAAAAGTTATAGTATTCTTTATTGCTTCTCCAATGGAAATATTATTTTTTAATAATTTCATACTTTTAAAATGGACTTTCCCGCCAAACTTTGATCGACCTTAAAATAAGTCGAACCGAAGATATTAGAATGAAAGTTTGCAGATCTTTATAGTTTTGTGTATTTTACGATATTGTCTAAATAATTTATACAATTTTTGAACGTTTTCAAGTAGCCTTCTATGCTAGAGTGAATAGGCTTACATCTCGACTGTGGAAAGTTCCACTTTCGTCTCGACTACACCGTTACGTAACTCAACGTGGGATGAGGTCAAACTTGAAGGTATGTACTTTTAGAATGAATGAAAAATTTCTAGCAAGTCGTTGCTCCCAACGTTATAGTGTCGGATTGCAAGATGATCACGGCCATTCTCTTCTTAATATATATAATACTAAATATATACTTAATATAATAATTAGTTTATATAGTAACAAACTAAGTATACTCGTATCTCGACGAGAAAATTTAATGTTTATAGTTTTTCTGAAATGTTGTTACAAGTTATCTGTTTAAAAGCAATGATATCCATACTAATATTATTAAAGTTGAAAATGTGTTTGTTTGTTTATTTATCCTTCTTTCACGACGAAAGGTTCCTTTCGATGGATAGGTTAACATGATTTCTGTACTGGGATGATTTATGGTCTGGAAAGTGACAAAGGCTACTTTTTATGTAGGAATAACTTCTTATTCCAACGAGAAAAAAAAATAAAACAATAAATACTTGAACGAAGCCGCTTAGTTTAGAAATTTAGGACTAGTAAGACTAATTTATTAACTATGTTTTATGTACATTTGGGTACTTGGAATGTTTGATAGGATTGCAAAATATGTGAGAGTATAATTAGATTGGATAGGAAGGGACTTTCCAATCTAATTATACTCTCACATATTTTGCAATCCTGTCAAACATTCCAAGGTTGGCTGGAAGAGATCCTTTATAGAGATAAATATTTGTTCCTGCAATAGTTTTCAAATATCGCTCATTTGGTGCAACAACGACACAATCGAAGTCGCCATGCATTTTTCAAACGTCTATTTGGTATTTATTTTAATATGCTAATTCTACTTCCTGATTCTTCTTAATTTAGAAATATTATATTATTTTTTATTTTATTTTGTTGCAATTAATTTAAAATGTTATTTGGTTGGACAATCATAAAAATGATTTACGTGCAACAACGACATAAATGTACGTTGTGACCTTATTGCAGCCAATGAGCGATATGTTATCATATACCTACAATAATGATATTACAAACAAACAAATTCACTTTCGTGTTTGTAATATTAGAAAGGATTGTACTTAAACAAACAAAAGTATAGAGCAGCGGAGGGTAACAATAGAATCACAAAGGCAAACTCGTACATCAGTACTAGGTATTACATAATTAAATATTCTGTGCTGACGGTCGTAAAGGATTCTTGTTGAGTGAAACCCCGAGTGAGATGAGAGATACAGATTTACTTTACGAGTTATGGTAATATACTTTTTATCATAATAAAGACAATAAATATGATAAAATCTACCAAAGACTGACATTATTGACATATTTATCAACGCACAGCACAAACTACTGGACGGATCGGGGGCTGAAGCCGATGATGAAGGCTTCAACTTCAGCGGTAGGGCCCCGGGTTGAAATTTGGCATACAGGTAGATATTGAAGTCAGAAAGGATTTTTAAAAATTCCCACGGAATACCGGAATACGTGAATGCAAAGACGCGGGCGCAAGCTAGTCGCTTATAAGAGAAAAGGAAATTATTGTCTAATAATTTACAGAAATAATTGGAAAAATCAATAATGTGGTTTTCAATTTGTGTGTTTGCAAACATGCCAATTTATCTAATAACATCATGAATGAATCATTCAATCCAAGCAGACAAAAATAACTAATTAAAAAAAAAAACTTCTTTAGTAGTTGATTTCGGGCATTTTGCCAGAATCTAAATATTTTTTTTTAATTAAAAATCCAACTGGGTTACTAGAAAGAACACTCGACCGGTTTTTAAACATGTCAACATGTACAATGTGTTATGTAAACGTGTATGTTAAATGTGTTAAAATATTTATTACTATCTTTTATGTATATTCCCTTCCTTTTCAGTCTAATTAGTCTCACATATTTTGCAATCATGTCAAATATTCCAAGGTAGCCAATCTTTCTTGGAAGAGATGATTTATAGACATAAATTTTTGTTCCTGCAAATGTTTTCAATGAGGGTCTTTTTTCAGCACTGTAGCGTAGGGTCCAATTCCAATCATCTGTCAATTCATAGCATCTTGTCAAATGTCTTGTTGACGTCTTGTTGTGTTGAAGTATCACTTTAAAAAATTCAGTACAATTTGACAATCTGGACCCGACGCCTACCTAGCGACTTCTGGTGTCAGAAAAAATATCAAACATCCCCATTATGTCAACAAGTACCTACAATAAAGATATTACAAACAAACAAATTCACTTTCGGATTTGTAATATTAGTAAGGATTGTAGACTACAATAGACTCTTGTTTGTTTAACTACAATTTGTAGTTAAACAAACAAGAGTCTAAAGAGAAAAGAGAGAGAGAGACTAACACATAATGCGCATCACACATTAAGCAGACACATTTTTTTTATACTATGTCGGATGGCAGACAAGCATACGTCTCGCCTGATGTGAAGCGATTACCGTAGCCATATTAACGCTCGCAACATAAAATATCGCTCGCGCGCCGCCACCCTCGCTGCCAACGCAGCATCTCCTTCCTTTCTGGTGACCTCACTCACTCGCAGGCACACAACAACTCTCAAGGAAGTTGTTATTTGGCTGCGGTATTCTGTGAAGTGGAGGTAATTCCCAGGTCGGGTAGCTTACAATTACGCTCCCTACCTCTATTTTCGCCAGAGCTACGTTTGTCAGTCAGCAGGTTGCACCATGTGCAGGTGAAGTTGGCTTTGGTTCAAAGATATTGATGAACCTCTTACACCCCAAAAAATAGAGCGAGATAAGAGATATATGCGAGTAAGAGACGGTAATATAGTTTCTCTTTTTATTTATTTATTTTATTGGGTACAAAAGGCGGATTAAACGCTAAAAGCATTCCTTCGGGACAAGCAGAAAATCACGAATGCGATTCTGAAGAAGCAAGACAAAAGTAGATTTAAGTACTAAAATATAATACTAGTTACGACTAATATAAAAACAAATATAAAAATCGGGGGCTGCCATCTCTATTTTAAATTTCAACATAAATACATATAAATAAACTGCCAAACTAGTTTATTTAATGGCAGCCCCAACGGATTTTCTTGGGCTTTTTTATTAAGTTCATAGCATAAATTCTTTAAGTCGGGGGTCGTTTCAAAATTATTTTATCCTTTTTCAACTACGTTTTAACCATCGTGGGTTTATTCAAATTTTTTAATTTAGATTTTTTTTTTGAAACTTTTTAGAGAGCATTACAGAGAGAGAGAGTATTACAAATGAAAACCGCATCAGAATCAGACTAATAGTTTTGGAGATAAATGGCAACATGGGTTGCACAAACAAATGTTTACTGCAGCGCCCACCGTAACGGTGACAACTCACCTAAACTATCTAAGAACATGCACCAATGAAACCCGAACCCATCACTGAAAACCGCATCAAAATCGGACTCGTAGTTTTGGAGATAAATGGCAACATTGATTTGCACAAACATCCTAGCACCCCAAACGCATATACCGTCTCCGTTCCGTCGTGGGTAAAAATAGTATTTATAATTACTGCAGAAAATAAAATAAACATACATAGCATAATTAATAATTATACATTTATACATACATAGAAATCTATAAATTCAGCGATGATGAATTGCATGGGTTTTCTTTTTGAAATTGAATTTGTTCGAAATTGCCCTAACAGATTCAGGTAGCGCGTCTCTTCTCTCATCTATAGCCAGAGGCTGATTCAGGGCCATGGTCGCCCTAGGTCCTATAATATCAGCCCCCCCCCCCCCCCTCTCAGCCAATCATTCACGCAATACCTGAATTTTTTGTTCAAATGCATTGAAGAAATAAGTTGGACGTAAAGTTCAGGATAACAATCGTAAAACAGAATGCAATATAGATACATGTTGAATAAACTTCGGGAGAGTGGCCGTATCGTAGACCGTAGTATCGTAAACTTCGGAAGAGTGGTAATATCTGGCCGCCGGGTCTAGTTGGCCTTATGGGAAATCCGCCTCTGCCTATAGCAATGTCTCACTCTAAGGGTCTTTTTAAAGTCATGCGTTTTTAGCCCCGCATGCGGGAACGGCCATAGTAAATTATCCGCATGCGCGTTTTTTACTATGACCAATCTGCACGCGGGACGATAAACGCACGAGTCTAAAAAGACCCTAAATATAACGTATCTGTTTATTTAGTAGAAGTTGCAATTGGAAGTCGGTTCAGTTTTCGTAGAAAAGTTATGATATACGGAATATTGTTGCATCATCTATGTATCACTTTGTACTAATTATTGAAAATTGAAATTCGTGGATATTTGAACCCACTTCACATGCTAGGTAGGTACGTGATTCATCTGATAGAGACAAATATTCCACTGAAATAAAATGTAAGATTGTTCAGCACAGGTTTGCTGGAAGAGGTCTCTAGAGAGAGATAAGCTCGCCTTAGCAAACCTACAAACTGTTGCATGTGTATTAGTTCTAAGAATTTTTATACTGTGTTTGTTTGTTACAGTTACACTTGTTATGTACATATTTGATTAATGTGCAATAAAGAATATATATATAAATATGTTTATCTAATCTCATACTGAAATTCACACATTAAAAAACTAAACACAGTATCTTAATGACAGTCTTTACGCACAAGCTATCAAAATAAATTTAAAAAGTTATTTTTCGATACAGTTCTTCTATGGACAACTGTATCGTAAAATAACTTTTTTACCATTTCGATACAGCTTCAGCCCTGGATACAGGTATTTTAAACAGGTTGCAATGCAAATACATTGCAACTTTGCAAAATTTTTCTACATAATCTGTGAACGCGGCGCCGCGCGGCGCGTCGCGCATGCGCACTACGCATGCTCGATCTGCAAATGGATTTATATGTAAGAATTATAGCTGTTAAATTAACTTCATGGTTGTATTTAAAATATTATTATCATATATTTCATGAGATTAGATAAAGTAGTGTATAAAACTGCACATAATTAGGTATTAAAATACTCGTGTGTTCTATTATAACATTCGCCTTCGGCTCATGTTATAAACTCACACTCGTATTTTAATAACCCTTATTATGCAACAGTTTGATAAACTACTATTTTTGTACGTCTACATTTATTTTTATGTTGGTGTTACCCTTTGTCGTTACGTCGTTACGCGTTACAGTCTAATCGATGACACAAGTCAAGTATGTCGACCGTAGCCTGCCTTTTGATAGGTTCATTTATCTCCAGCTACTCCGTGCTTCGGAGGGCACGTTAAGCCGCCGGTCTCGGCTGTTTTCGTTAGATGACACTCGTTAAGCCAAGTTGCCTTTAATCGGTTATTATATTATCATTATGTTAAGTTTATGTCCGAAAACAGTGAAATTGAACTTCGAAATGTATCCAAAATTTATCTTTGAAGTATCCTATGTTCTTCAAAAGATAGTGAAGTGATTTTTACAGGCTTGGGAATGCCCATGTGATGTTCCTGTTTCTACAAACGTCCATAGACTACAGCTATCTCATTCTATTTCGGACTATTTAGTATTTCTGTTCTTTGTAATCGCCAAAGTAGACAATTAGGCGATTATCAACAATCTAAGCAGAAGTCTCATTTTCGCATTCAAATAATCCGATAGAAAATGAATTTATTTAACTTAAAGTATACAATTAAAATAAATACTAAATATGACTAACTATATATCATCATCATCATCATCATCATCAGGTCCATTTTAGTCTCCACTACAGGAGCACGACCCTCTCTCGTCCGTCCTAGACGGAAGGAGGATTTGGCCTACACTTCCCACGCTGGCCAAACGAGTTGGGGAGGCCTGAACGATGTTTATAATGTATTTCCCTTAGTCGCCTTGTACGACATCCACGGGAAGAAACTGAGTGATTCTATTCTAGTCTGCCGGAAACCACACGGCCGGTAACAACTACATATACAAACAAAAAAAAACGGAAATAACAAAAACGAATTAAAATTAATAAAATATAATATATAAATAGCATCAAAAAATTCTTCCGCATCGCCATCAAAGGGTAACGTGGCCAGAAGGCTAGCAGCATTGCCACGCTGGATGGCAATGCTTATTCGCTGAGCGAGAAATAGGCCAAAATACCGATGGCCGTAGGGTCCACGATTGGGTACCGTATAACATATTTTTTTTAAATCAAAAGTGCACTAAGCTTTTCTGCCCTTTCAGTTTTTTTCGCTGGTTCATCAGTTTGCCCTGCCAATAGTCCTAATCTTACGAGTACTTATTGCTAAATATAGCAACCTCTTCATTCACAGTGTGTGTTAATATCTACGTGTGTTTGTTGCATTTGTATTCTCTTTATTACAATATTATAAGGAAAATGTATGTAAAAACGCGGCCTTATCTCTTTCAGACATCTCTTCCAGCCAACCTTTAAGTATTTGGTAGGAACATCTACAATAAACGAGAGCGGGAAAATGTGTACAAGCATAAATGTTGCATGGAAAAAAATAGCGAGAAAGTTCAATTTCCCAATTCGTATGTCAGTAAATATTTACCGCAATACAGATAGCATATTATATGTATAGGGACATATATTTTAACGTTAATATTGTGGTTCTCTGCGGGATCGAATCCGGAACGAAGAAATTCGACGGAGAACTAAAGTTGTCGACATAGCTTTCAGAGTTTGCAAGCTGAAGTGGCAATGGGCGGGTCACATCTGCCGAGTAAGTGATGGCAGATGGGGGAGGAAGGTATTAGAGTGGAGGCCGCGCGTAGGACGACGAAGTGTTCGGCGCCCTCCCTCTAGATGGTCCGATGACCTAAAGAGAGCGGCTGGGAGCGGCTGGATGCGGAAGGCGGAGGATCGTATCTGGTGGAAAGCATTGGGGAAGGCTTATATCCAGCAGTGGGTACATACAGGCTGATGATGATGATGATGATTGTGGTTGAAAAGCTTCTACTCAAAGAAATAACATTATGTATTGTTACTGATGTGGTATAATTATGATGTATAATTGAGTGAAGCGCGCGGAACGCTTATATATATATACACATATGTATATACGGACGCTTATATAAGTCCGAAAGTCATTCTTGGAAATGAATAGGCTCAAAACCACTGAACCGATTTTAATGAAACTTGACACAATTAAAGAACTCGACATGCTTGAGGTTTGTGACGAAAAAAAAAATGAGATCGATCATGTCCTTGAGGAATGATCATCAAATAAATTTTCCATTGAATTCCATACACTCAGCGAATCCACTCGCTGCACTCAACCTCGATTTCGGCCCCGTGGGCTAGAAAACGGCCTAGTAAATTAATAAAGTTTTAATTGTACTTACCAAACAGCGTCGTGTAGAATTTGACTTGATTGGCGAGAACTAAACAAATTCCGTAAATTGTAACTAAATGCAAAGAAATTTGTACTAGAAGATCTGGCCACCTAATTTGTGGCCTGAATTCCATCGCTTCATATTTACTTATGTCGAAGTCTGTGTCGTTATTTACATTGTCACTGGGACCGTGGTTTCGTAATACGTGGTTATTGTTACAACTGTTCGCACAATTATCACTTTTACACTCGTTTTGCATAAGTCTCATTTTCAATTGCGAGTGGATTGGTTCTTCACTCAATATATCGACGTTCTGCTGGGCTGGAGCCATTCTGTAAATGAATAAAAGTAAATGTGAATATTTTAATATTTATGAACAAATTACATAGGCATTTAGATCTAACTTGGGTAAGGCTGTAAGACTTTTTTTTTGATCGGGATGGGGGCCCACTATACTTTTCCACCACTGTACTGACTCATGTGTATCCAGGATTAATAGCGACAACCACCAAAACAGGCAATGAATATTGCAAGTTCATTGCAGTCCCGGGGGTAAGATTACGGCTGCCTTGGAACTCACAACGAATTTAATCAGAAGAAATTAGTAGGAGTAAGAAGCTGTAAGACTTATAAAATAAAAAAATTGAACATGGATTAATGGCGGAATGTCGTATCGGACGTTGTGTCGGAGGACAGGACTTGGGTGGCTGAGCCAGCGGAATACGTAAGTGTATTAGAATACATTACTAATAATCGCGCGTCGCCACCCCCGCTGCAAAAACAGCAACTTCTTGCTTCCTGTTGACCTCAGTCTCTCCCAGGAACACAATAACCTACAAGGGCTTTCGCTGCGGTATTCTGTGAGGTTGAGGTACTTCACTGAGCTATACCTCGCTTTTTTTGTCAGTCGGGCATCACGTGCAGTTGTGATTGGCCTTGGCTCAGGGATGAGGCTGAACCACTTAACCTCTAAATATATACATGCTTATGTAGTTAAAGAGGCTTACTTTAGAGCCAAAGTCAACTGAACGTTGTCCAACCTGCCTACTAGCAAACGAAATACTGACGAATTAGAGGTAGAACACGTCGAGCCCGATGCGCGTTAGCAACGAGGATGACAGTGCGAAAGCTATACATATTCCTTTCAATGTAAGATATAATAGATAAGCTATACGATTCTATAGGCTATGATTATCTCTATATATCAGTCCCCCCCCCCCCCCGTCTCCTCCCAAGTACAGGCAGTCGCAGTCGACTACCTCTAGCCCTTTACATGTCTTGTGGCACACCGCAGTTCATGGGGTATTCGCTTGGTGTACGCTCATTCGTGAGCGGCGTATGCGTCGCCCCGTCCCCTACGCACGGGGCGATCGCTTAGATGAAGCTTCTAAGGCCCCGCAAGGCTTTAGGTGGAGTTTAGTCGGTAGGACTCCGACATAACCAACGTAGCCTTCTATAAGGCTTCGCCACCTCTTTCCCGTAGTCACCTCCGGAAGATTGTCATCGCATAGGACTTAAAAATATAGTAGTTTATGAAACTGTTGTATAATAAGGGTTATTAAAATACGAGTGTGAGTTTATAACAAGAGCCGAAGGCGAATGTTATAATAGACCACACGAGTATTTTAATACCTAATTATGTGCAGTTTCATACACTACTTTATCTATTCTCATAAAATATATGATAATAATATTTTAAATACAACCATAAAGTTAATTTAACAGCTATAATTCTTACTTATAAATCCATTTGCAGATCGAGCATGCGTAGTGCGCATGCGCGACGCGCCGCGCGGCGCCGCGTTCACAGATTATGTAGAAAAATTTTGCAAAGTTGCAATGTATTTGCATTGCAACCTGTTTAAAATACCTGTATCCAGGGTTGAAGCTGTATCGAAATGGTAAAAAAGTAATTTTACGATACAGTTGTCCCTAAAAGAGCTGTATCGAAAAATAACTTTTTAAATTTATTTTGATAACTTGTGCGTAAAGACTGTGATTAAGATACTGTGTTTAGTTTTTTAAGTAAATTTCAGTATGAGATTAGATAAACAATTTTACTACTTATACCCACGAACCAAGAGAAAATGACACAATCAAGTACCTACATAAATGTATGTTTTGTACGAAAATGGAACATGTGACCTTGTAGCGATCGAATACAAAAGTATTAATAAATTCACCTGTTGCACTAATTTAAATTTATTTAGTCGACTGGTTTTGGGTTTACGGCATTAACAATGAATTTAAATGATTTTCTAGTTACTACTACATATATATATATAGGGATTACTAGCATGATACTGTGTCCGCAGTAGAAAACATTAAAACGGGTTGCACTGCGGGAGTGCCGGCAGAAGTGAAAACTTGAACATTAATGTTGTACATTTTTTGAATATTTTGTAATGGTTAGAGAATAATTTATTATCATTTATGTGGTAAATATGTGGAATACATTTTCGCCGCCGGCAGTCTACGCTCCCTCCGTCTTACGAATTTTCGATCAGGCCACGTGTCCTGACGCGATTTTAATATTTTTTACCCATCCCAAAAAGTGCACAACGCCGCTAAAGAAGTTTTCACTTCAAAAACAAACACTATGACGTTTACATACAGACTGCGCGCATCGAATTCTCGGTTCTCAATATGCATAGACCATGTGACGAATATTCTTTTATGCTGCGGCTACACTACCTTACCGTCTACCGGGCTGTTACCGCCATAATTGTGGCATTAAATTACCGTTTAAATTACTGCGTGAAGTGGTGTGGTTACACTAGAGTTTACCTAGATATGTCAATAAATTAGGCGGTAAAAATATCATTTTTCAAGATGGAGGTTGAGGCTACAGCTGTTATATTTATTTAGATGGTTTCGGTCTTTTTTCTTCTTCAAATCATCATTGTACACTGTGATTTTTATCGGGGTATACAGGACTGAAAGCTCATAAAAAGATACGGTTCACATTGGAATAATTCCAAAACTCAAACTTTTTTCGTTTGACCACTCCATGTCGGTCGATACGTGCGTCGCCGTTGAGCTCATGTTGCACACTGGACAAACGGTAGTGTGAACACAGACGATTAATTACTGCGGTAATTCTCTTTGATGTGCGAAAAAAGACCGCCGCCGGAGCTATTGTCTACCGTCATTTGCCATATTGATTGGCATTGTAAACTTATGGCCATAAATCGTGGTTACACCTAGGCGTTGTTGAAATTATGGCAATAATTATTGGCATATCACGGTACTGTAGCCGCAGCATTAGATTATTAAGTAAGGACAAAATATTATATAACTATAACTATAGGTGACAGAATTACTTGTATAGCACAAAAACTTCTCGAGATTTTAAAGGTTTTTTACAGGATCGATTTATCGCGTGTGTGATGTCCATGTTACAGGCGTTCATAGGCTACGGTAACTGCTTTCATCAGGCTGGCCGTATGCTTGTTTGCCAATTTAGTGGCATAAAAAAAGAGATAACTTGAAAATTACATTTTTAGATTTTCTCGTGAAAGTCTTTTCCGAAAACGCTCCTTAAAAGGGTACCTACTAACTTATGAGTACACACCTTACTATTTTGTATTACATTGAATCAGAAATTTATTCGCCATCTATGTTAAATATTGCGTTTATGTAACTAGTGCCGTAACAAAAGATATAATTGTTTCATCAATGTTTTTTTTTTCATATTTTCGTCCTTTCGAAACTTCTTTCCTCTCCCATCAAATTTTGATCGACCATAAAATAAGTTGGACGTAAGTTAGTAAATGAAAGACCGCAGATGGTTCTAGTTTTGTATATTTGACGATATTGATCTATACCTTCTTTATACATATATATAATTCCACTGTACGTATGTATGTCACTGAACTCCTCCTAAACGGCTGGACAGATTTGAATGAATTTTTTTGTATGCGTTTGGGTGGCGCCCTGGATGGTTTAGATTCACAAATCAGCCCCATAATGGGAACGGGAAGATTGAGCCACAGCGAAGCGTGGGCGGGCTGCTAGTTTTTATTTTATTTTAGAACATTTCAAGGATCCTATTGTCAGCCGTGAGTGCTTCGTAGTTAAGTATCAATGTCACAAGTCAAGTGGGAAGCGGGCGTACGTAATTCGGGAGCATAGTACGTAGGTAATGTTGAATAGTTATCATTCATGTTCTTTACGAATCCGAATTTTGATATTTTAAATCGGGTAAAATCCTATGCTTGTCTGCAAGCATACGGCCCGCCTGATATGAAATGTTTACCGTAACCATATGAATGCTCGCAACATAAAATATCACTTGCGCACCACCACCCTCGCTGCCAATGCAGTAATTCTTTCCTTTCAGGTGACGTCACTCACTCGCAGGAACACAACAACCCTCAAGGGAATTGTTATTTAGCTGTGGTATTCTGTGAGGTGGAGGTACTTATCCAAACGGGCAGTTTTCTAATTCGCTGTATCCTACCTCTCTTTTGCCAGAGCTTCTTTCGCTATTCGACAGGGTGCACCACGTGCTGGTCAGGTTGGCTAATGAATGAAAAAATAAAAATGAACAAATGAATTATGGTCCGATATTTTTTGAAAACAGCCCCCTTACCACCATCTCTTATTGCGATTCAATAATTGAGTAGATTGCTTATTCATACCAATGAATAAGCGACTCTATTTCAAATGCAATAGAGTCGCTTATTCATTGGTATGAATAAGCAATCTATTCAGTTATTGAGTCGCAATAAGAGATGGTGGTTAGGGGGCTGACGACTGAGAATTAATTTAAAATTCGACTTTATAAAAATTTCACAAACCTTTATACCGTTTAATATTGCTATATATATATATATATATATATATGGGGGTCAAATCGATAGGTGAGGTCACGTTACTTCGTTTGATCCACCCTTTTTTCGGGCACCACTATGTAGGTTTCAATTTAGAACAATCACCGTGGTCTGTGATTGTTCTAATTTGAAACCTACTATAGGGTGCCTACATAATGTACCGTCGTTCCATTTATGGAGTCAAATACTTTCCCTTCCTCGAAATAGCTTTATCATGTTCTATTAGCTATTCTTGTATATGCCAAACTCTAATGATTTCGGTGAAATTTACAATATGGGGATTTACGGAGACGAGAAATTGATTTAGCTAGGTCTCAACGCTGAAAAAAATTGTTTTTTCTTTAAATAATGCATCTGTTTAGTTATCCAGGTACTTACTATTCATTATAAAAATCTATAATATAAAAATGAATCGCTGAATGTGTTGCTAAGCTGAAAACTCGAGAACAGCTGAACCGATTTCGCTAATTCTTTCTATAGAATATTCCTTGAATTACGAGGATAGTTCTTACGCAGAGAAAAAAAATAACCAAACCAAGACAAACAGACATGTTCATGCACACAAATGTTTGTCTTGTGCGGGAATCGAACCCGCGACCTCGGAGTCAAAGTGGCCATTGCTAACCATTCGACCACCGAGCTCGTCGAATTAAATTGCTGAAAATGCTTTCACTCACAGGGTTTGTTCAGTCCAGGGGCCACCAGCGTTGCCAGATTTTTTTTTGCCAAGTCGGGATTTTGGAACTTTTTGTGTGAAAAAAGCGAGATTCTATCGTCAAAAGCGGGACATAGTAAAAAAACATATACAATCAGAAGTTTTTAAATATTTATATTTTTATTTGAGTTCAAATTACGTTTACCTGACAATAGATAGCAAAAACAGTAATAGAAAATGTATTTTAATAAAAATATGGCGTTTTAAACAGTACTCTGAGAAGTGAGTGTTACAAATTGCAACGTACAAGAATTACTTATTCATGATATTTCTGAGAAGATTTAGCTTCTTTTAAAGTTTCCTTTTTTATTTAATAAAAATGAAGAACTCTTCACAGGATAGCTGTAGATTATTTTTTTTTTCATTTTCTCAGCACGCTGCACGCACGGTCGAGTTATATCCGAAAAGCGGGACTGAGCCTGTCCCGCGCGGGACATTAAATTTTGATTTAAAAATCGGGACGTCCCGCCAAAATCGGGACGTCTGGCAACGCTGCCCCCCACCGATTACCATCGGATTTTTTGATTGCGAATCTCAAACATCACCTTAGATTTATGGTACCTGTGTTAGGGATGTGTCGTCGACGGGTTTGCCGTCAATGAAACGAGACCGTTTATCCACAACGTTAAACTAGTTTAAAAAACAGTCTAATTTTCGACTGGTTTACGTCGTCGACTAGTAGTGGATGGATCGTCGACGATTATACAGTCGACGCAACGAGACCGTTTACCGTCGACGATGAACTAGTTTAAAAATAAACAGTCTAATTTTCGACTAGTTTACGTCTTCGACTAGTTTACGTCGTCGACTAGTGGTGGGTGGGTCGTCGACGATTTTACAGTCGACGCAACGAGACCGTTTACCGTCGACGATGAACTAGTTTAAAAAAAAAACGTGTGGCACTCGAAGACTGCCGCGGTAAAGCTATTGCATTATTTATCAACTTGTAATTATAATTATTTGTTTGTTTGTTGTGTGTTTATTTGTGTGTTTGTTTGTGTGTGTGTTTGTGTGTTTGTTTGTGTGTTTGTTTGTGTGTTTGTTTGTGTGTTTGTTTGTGTGTTTGTTTGTGTGTTTGTTTGTGTGTTTGTTTGTGTTTGTGTTGTTGTGTTTGTTTGTGTGTTTGTTTGTGTGTATGTTTGTGTGTTTGTTTGTGTATTTGTTTGTGTGTTTGTTTGTGTGTTTGATTGTGTGTTGGTTTGTGTGTTTGTTTGTTTTTGTTTGTTTGTTTGTTTGTTTGCTCGTGGCCGTTTGCCCGTTTGCTCGTTTGGCCGTTTGACCGTTTGCTCATTTGGCCGTTTGCCCGTTTGGCCGTTTGCCCGTTTGGCCGATTGCCCGTTTGGCCGTTTGAAAGTCATATTTGACATTGATTGTCAAATCGTGTTAGGTTTTATTTTCGTTACGGAATTTCTTGATTCGGTCGCCGTCGCCGCGCTCAAAGCCCGCGATAGTAGCTATGCAAAAGCTTAAAAAACAGTCTAATTTTCGACTATTTTACGTCGTCGACGATAAGACTATTTGTTTGATTGGTAAACGTAAACGAACGAAAATCTCATTTGTCAAGTCACTAGACGAAACGAGACGATCGCGACGCGACGCAACGGTCTCATCAACCAGTCGAAGGATAAACTAGTTTATCTGTGAACTGTAAACTAGTTTAATCGTTCACGCACAAAAAACAGTTTAAAATAACGGTTCGTTGATTCAACGCCCATCTCTAACCTGTGTTAAGCTTAGCTGGTAGAAACCCTTAAGCTCTAACGACTAAGCTGAAGATGCTAGTCAATAACTAAAACGTAAGACCTATTTTTTTTAATAATCAAAATATTCGATAGTAATCGGCTACAATTTCGGCTGTGGCCCCTGGTCCCCAGAATTCTACCGTAAAGGCATACATGATCTTCCCTTCAGATGGCAGAACTGTGTAGACAATGAGTACCTATAAATACTTTGATTAAATAAATATATTTTTCCCTAGAAAAAAAATGATTGAAATTTTCAGTACAAAACTGCAATTTCGTACTTTACCCCAAATAGAAAATAGAAAAAATCTATACATATAGATATTTGATTTTATATATATATTTAGTGACGAACTCGGTGATCGAATGGTTAACAATAGCCACATTGACTCAGATGTCGCGGGTTTTATGCCCGCATAAGACAAATATTTGTGTGCAGAAACATGTCTTTTTATCTTGGTCTGGGTGTTTTATATGTATTATAAGTATAATACATACTATATCACATATAACACATACAAAAAAAATTAAGGTATTTTATAATATCGGTTATCCAGTACCCATAGTACAAAGCTTTGCTTAGTTTGATGTGGTTTGGGACTAGATGGCCGTGTGTAATTTGTCCAGGAATATTTATATTTATTTATAAATTTTACCTACTTTAGTATATGTTACGAAATTGATAATGTTTATACCTACCACTTAGATGGCAAACAGGTGTTAGGCTCGCTTATTGATAAACGATTGCTTATCTGCTATCTGTACACCTGTTCGTCTACGCATATGGGCGCGTAGTGTGACTACCTCTCGGCTATGAGTAAGCACGCAATGGAAATCTCATCGATTACACCTTAACACGATTACACGTATAAGTAATAGTTCCATATAATCTTGCCACCTGCATATTATACACTAGCTTCTACAGGCGGCGTTCCCCGCGTAGCTGTATAAAAAGTAGATATAAATTGATATATGTGGGTATAAATACGTGTTACTCCTGAACGTACTTTGCTTTTACCTTAGTTAAATTATAAATGGGAATGTGAGTTTGTTGTTTTACGTCGTAACTAATTGCCGATTAACCAATTGCCATGAAATTTTACATACAGCATGTAGGAAGAAAGATGATTGTTGAAGAGCCTAGCGTTATTAGATGGCAATGGTTGCCTAGCCTATCGTTGCTGCATTACCTACAATAATTTTGTTTTTTTTGTTACGAAATGTTGGTGGAATACAAAATCATCACCTCTGTCTTTACCCGACTGCGACAGAAGGAGGGTTCTGTTTTTCGAGAGTATGTATGTATGTATAATTGTTTGGCACGCTCCGCAGCCTGAACGGCTGGATGGATTTTAGCTTGAGAGGTGTCGTTAGATTCTTATTTGCTGTGAGAGTGACATAGGCTACATCAAATATAAAAAAAAATCAATATGGCGGCTGTGAGCCGCAAAATTGTCGTTGCAGTAATTTTTTTCTTCTTCTAAATATATCGATATGGGTATCAAAATGTCTCGATCGAGAAAAAGGTCTCGATGACCTGATTTCAAATATATATTTGATATATTAGTTTTTGCCTGCGGCTTTGCTTGTATGAAATTATATTATTGTTACACGCGATTAAAATAAATCTGTTGTAGGTGCAGTCGGGTTTTTGATTTTTTAAATTAACTTATAACTTGTTTAATTTTCAATTCTCGAAGATACCATAGGTTTCCACTTTGCACTCCTAAACATGGTTCTTCGATCCGGATCTCAAATTTATAAGGACCTACTATTATTTGGAAGAATATATATAATATAACAATTTTGTTAAGAAGAAGGAAATAACTGTATTGGAGTTACAGTTGGCCGCTTTTTTTTTCATTGTATAAATTCGAGGTCGACTACACCCGTATCCTATAAGACTGACGAAAAGGCTATATTAATCAAGAAGCGAAGCAGTTATAAAGGGCGTTTAACTGCGTTTGTTAACTATGTAAACGCCATAAGTAAAGAGCCTTTGAAAAACTTCACTTCCAGGAAATTACAGTTGCATATTAGTAAAATCGAGTCTCTATATGGATAATATGATGATGTGCAGTTGCGATTGGAATGTTTAACTGATACTGTAGAAGAACTTCTTTAAGAGCGCTCAGATTTGAGTCGCAATATTTTAAGGTAATGGCTATTGCTCATGGTTTACAAAATTTAGGCGATGAGGATTCGATGGTTGGTATGGGTGATAGATAGGGATACTAGTGCGAGTAAGTATTTGCTGTCAAGTTACCTACTATGCATTTACCGAAATTTTCGGAACCGTATGATGATTTTCTTGAATTTCGAGATACTTTTACCAGTCTTATACACAATAATGATGGAATAGATGAGGTAAATAAGTTTCACTATTTGCGTGCGTCTCTAGAAGGCTCTGCTGCTATGGTGAGTCCGTCAATTGAGTTCGAAATCATAGTTTTTTTTCGGAACTTTCTTGCTATGTTTTGCCAGATTGCTCATGTGTTTGCTCATCTAGGTCGTGAGATCTATATTACCAATCTTGAATTACCATCTAATATTTGTTTAGCGGTCCCAACGTTTTACAAGCCTGTTGATTTATATATTTTAATAGGCGCTGATCTCTTGTGGGATTTGTTAGGAACGCAAAGAATAAAGTTAGATAAGAAAAAGCCTATACTGTGTGAAACAAGATTAGGATGGGTAATTTCAGGTCCAATTTTTGGTGATCATGCAAACAATATGTTGTCGCGTGATCTTATAGACATAAGATTTCATTGAATTCTTTCCTGCGTTCCTGCAATGACGGTCTGAAGATGGACACTTTGGTAGTGGTAAAGGACGATAACCTCCCGCCACTCAAATGGAGGCTTGGACGAATCGAGGCCGTACATCCTGGACCTGATGGAATTATTCGCGTTGCTGATGTAAGGACATCAACTGGAGTGATCCGCAGGGCCTTCAGCAAGATCGGCCCATTGCCAGTGACCAGAGAAGTTCGTAAGAGTGAATGAACTCGCCAGACGAGGAGAGTACTACGACAAGCCGACAACAGCGCGATGCCGACAACAGCGCGCTTGAGTTCCTTGTATTCCAAGCGTCAATGGAGACTGTTAATGATTCACATTAAGTGGACGAAGGGGCGGGGTTTATGATTATTTGGAATACTTTTAGCGAGTCCTAAGCGATGAACTATGCGTCAAGCTGTGCGTGTATGTCTATTCGATCACACCTTGGCCACTACACAAATATCGCGTTGTTAACTACTACATAAACAATGACGTCTGTGCAGAGCAAACATGAGCGTGTGTGCGTGCGGCGCTATACAATCAGTTCGATGTTCGTTTCAGAGGGAAGGTGAGGTCGATACGAGAGAGCGGCAGGGAGTGGCTATACTGGGGATATACATATAAAGTACTATTACGTATATTGTGTCGCAGTTGGGCAGCGTTTTGGAGTATCTCTTATTGCAACTTATATAAGCGACTCTATGTCGTAATGTATGTAATGGAATAGAGTCCCTTATTCATTGGTATGAATAATCATTCTATTCAGTTATTGAATCGCAATAAGAGATGGTGGTAAGGGGGTCGTATCCCAGCAGTAGGATGAATATGGTAAGCACCAGAGATCCCATTGATGCGCACGTAAAGGCGGTGTAACGTATACGTAAATTCGTATTTCGCATATTTAAACCAAGGTTATTCGGTAATCGCACGTACTGACAAATTGAAAATAATATATGTTATATTTGAGCATCTAATCTATGTTATTCTTGAATTCGTTGCGCCATTCGTGTTACTTCGCTTGATAAAAAAAAATTGCGAACATGGGTCGATGTCGGAAGTATTACATTGGTAAAGTATTAGGGGTGTAAGTGTTTCATCAACATCTTTGAATCAAAGCCAACTTCATCTGCACGCGGTGCATCCTGCTGACTGACAAACGTAGCTCTGGCGAAAAGAGAGGTAGGGAGCGTAATTATAAGCTACCCGTCTGGGGAATGTACCTGGATGGATCACAATAATATTCGTCCCGAGGTTCCAGCAGAACCTTGAAAACCAACGCCCTCGCGCTTGTCACAATATCGGCCCCGCGAGTATTAGAAGGTTTTCACGTAAACAAAATTAATATTCCATTAATTAAAAAAACAAGGCGAAGGGGCATGGATAACTCTTTTATATATATAACAAAAGTATATAAAACAAGAATAAAATGAGAAATATTTTTTTTTATAGTACGTCGGGTGGCAGACAAGCATACAGCCCGTCTGATGTATAGCGCTTACCGTAGCCATATTAACGCTCGCAACATAAAATATCGCTCGCGTGCCGCCACCCCCGCTGCTAACGCAGCATATCCTTCTTTTCTGGTGACCTCACTCACTCGCAACAACACAACAACGCTCAAGGGAATTGTTATTTGGCTGCGGTATTCTGTGAGGTGGATGTACATTCTCCAGTCGGGTAGCTTACAATTACGCTCCCAACCTCTCTTTTCGCCAGAACTTCGTTTGTCAGTCAAAATAAGAATATTTAATGATGAGATAATGATGACTGGTGATGATGATGTTACGTAGATTGATGCATCTTTAAATATGGTATTATGTTACGTACAGACGAGGCTGAACGAGAAAGATGTTTATTTACATTCTGCTCTTTTGATGTTTCAAGGTGAAGCCGTTTGGCTTAGAATTAGCGTGATCGTCGTCGGTTCGATTGACGAAGCGAAACATTGACAAAGCAACAAATTATAGTGTGAAATTGGTGCCGAATGCCACAGAAGCCTTGAAGTGTCGAATTTCAATGAAATACTAGTACAAATCATATTGTACCTGCCAGATGCTGAAAACACAATTTCCAATACTTTGTGTATTGGCGAGTGGAAAACGAATAATGTTTTTTTCTAAGATTATTTTGCTCTATTTTTGAGGAACTCAGAGGCGTTAATATTCGTGTTAATCTAATCGATCACAAAAGTTAAGCAACGTCGGCCGTAGCCTGTACATGGATTGGTTTATTTATGTCGAGCTCCTTCGTATTTTGATGGTCAAGTTAACTTGCCCTTCGACTGGTTTGGCTTAACTACTGTATATACCTACTAGAAAAGGCTGGCTTGGCTACTAGAAAATCCAGTCTTTGGTCAGCTTGAAAAAACTAGCCACAGACTCGTATCCCAGCAGTGGATAAATAAGGGTCAATGCCGATTAACTAAATATATAGCTCCACAATTTATACTAACATAACAATTACATCATCATTTATTGCCATCATCGACTAAAAATAGCAATTAAAAAATATTGAAACTAGTTGTATATAAATAATAACATAATAAGAACAATTCTGGCCGTGTGGTTTCCGGCAGACTAGAATAGAATCACTCCGTCTCTTTCCGAGGATGTCGTACAAGGCGACTAAGGGAAATACATTATAAAACATCGATCAGGCCTCCCCAACCCGTCTGGCCAGTGTGGGGAGTGTAGGCCAAATCCTCCTTCTGTCTGGGACGGACGAGAGAGGGTCGTGCTCCTGTAGTCATCATCATCAGGTCATTATAGTCTCTTATAATGACCTGATGATGAAGAACAATTCTATATTATAGTTAATGGCAGAAATCTACGCGCTCTTAAGTGTAACTAGTTAAACCTTACCTTCCTCTCCAAAAGCAAGTCGAGAATTTTGTTGACACAAGCCTATCCTAACCTAACCTCGACTTGCTTTTGACGAAGGAGGTGAGTGGGGTTGCCACCTTTTTTCAATTAAAATACATTGGTTTATTATAGGTAAGAAAAAAAAAATAGGTACATAGTATCAAAATAACAATTTATTTTTCTGCATTATTATGTTTAAAAACATATTTTTATTACCTTGTGCGGTTTGTAACAAATTTGTATTTCTACTAGACAATTGCACAGCATCTTTGCAGTTTATATTTAAATTAAAGTAAATATGTAAGTAAGTAGTAACTCATTTTTATCAAATTCAGAGATGCTCTGTTTCTTTCGACTCGCCATATGACTAAACTTTTCAAAATCTCATGGAAATTAAATCATACGAAATAAAGTATATTCGTGTACTTTATTATTCTCATAAAGTGTAGAGTACAATTACCTGAAATAACGTACAATACTTTATTATAAAGTACGGGTGGCAACCCTAGTGGTGGCAACCTTAGGTTTAACTAGTCAAACCTAGGAGCATCAAAACATATTTATGAGGGGTCTACAAAGCAACAATTGTATAACCTCGCTGAAATTGTTTTAAATTATATATTACGACTAGTGGGGGCGGGCCACTAGTCGTACCACTTCGCTGTGGCTCAATCTTCCCGTTCCCATTACTGTAGCGCCATCTGCCGGGCTGATTTGTGAAATTAAACCATCCATGTCCAGCCGTTTAAGAGGAGTTCAGTAGAATTACATACATACATACGTACAGTAGAATTATATAATATAAAGATTAATTACTTAATAATGGAGAAGTGACTTCAATCGTGGGAAATCAATAGGTTCTAGGTAGTGTGAGTCATATCTATCGTCAGGAGAATTTAATGGTCGTTACCCTAGTAAACAAATAGAGGATATAACCACTTGAAGATAGGAACCATATACATATGTCTAATCTACACAAATAAAGCCACCTAAACACACAAATATCGACACTATCTACAATAACATCAATGACTAATATGTAAACAAGAAGGCTTTTTTTCGAGTATCTGACTCATCGATGAAAACAAAACTACATAAGCTATGAAATTAGGGCAGTAGGTCATAGGCAAAGGCAAGCAATAATAAAGGATTTTGGGTAATTCAACCGCTGAGAAATTCAAAGTTTGTTTGGTGTGAAGCTGTTTGTTTGATTGAAAAGGTAAAAATCAGCCCCTCCTATTGTTGAAGTAGGTTAAAATGTAGCCTATGTTATCCGAGCTATAATAACAAATCCATTAATGACACCTTATTAATGAAAAGCAGATGAATAGTTTAGGGATTAAATAGATACAAACATACATAGACTACTAAAATCGTAACCCTTCCTTTTGGCTTCGTTGTAGTCGGGTAAAAAGGTATTTATAATCGTCGACCTTTAATATAGTGTAATTTATGTAACTATAGAAACTCCTTAAGTTATTTACGTAGACAAAATATTAAGATTTTAATACGGTCTTCATTTGATTTAATTATTTACGTCATCCGTTACGTCATCTCGAAAGAGCATTTCAATTAATTTGGCCTTGGTGTTACCATAATGTTTACTGATTATTTATTGCGTTCAAACAAAAGCGTTAGGTTTCGACATACATAGTAATCAAGAAGAAAACATGAAAGGGACCTCTGAGGCTAGCACGGTCATTCTTATGTAAGTAGGTATTTATTGTTATCAGTTTCCAAAAAAAAAAAAAAAAGAATATGTTAGGCTGTAAAGTCGGTTTACGGACGATAATTTTATGTGATATAACGTCATAAGGAAAACATCGGCCGATGGAGTGGAAGAGAGATAGATGCGTCACAAGCCGAACGCTTATGTCGATCGTGGCTCTCTATAGCTTGTTCCGCGCTCTCGCTTGTACGCTCGGCTCAGCCGGAACGTGACAATGAGTGCTTTTTCGTGCGTGCAGTCGGCGTTCATAGCTTTATAAGACGTTATCAGTTATCTTGCACGCATAGGTACATACAAGCTTGCTTAGTTAGGGAATAGACCACCATTAACAATTGAAGGGTACAGGTAGTGTATATTATTTTGTGGTACATGCAAAGCACAGGGAATTTAACAATTTTTATTTTTTTAATTTTTTGTTGGAAGAAAAACTTTATCCTATGGTAATTTAATTTCCAATGCCTAACTTTAAAAAAAGTAAACAATGGCGCCTTTTGGCGCTTTAGGCAAAGTGCAAGTTACTACATACGCTGATTTCAATGTAAATTGTAATAGGTATTCCTGAGCTTTTAACTGTGTTTTTAACCGACTCCAACAAAGGAATGAGGAGGAGAAATCTGGGAGGAAAAAAATGTTTTTATGTTTGTTACGTAATTACTCCTTGATTTATAAACCGATTTGAAAAACTTTTTTTTGAAGAGTATTTATACTTCCAGATTGGTTCCTTATTTTTTTATCATCATCAGCCTGTATCTACAAATATAAATGTAGAGTAATGTTTGGAATCGTTTTTTGTTGTTAAAATTATTCTCAAAATCTATTCATTAGGACATTCCCTGATCTTTGCCTGTACTACTGTTTGTCACAGGCTCTTCACCATCTGACTCTACGTACGTAAATACGTAACTCTCTTTCTGTATATTTTCATACCTAAATAATTTTTGTAAAAAGTGATGGATCAAGATCCAAACTTTATTTGTACGCCTGTAGACCCACATTTGAGTAAATAAATGAAATTCTATTCTATCCTCTATTCTCAGCGAGTCTCTTCTGAGTGCCTAGTGCGAGTTTTTTGTACGCGTTCGATAATGTGAACGTAAACAAACCGACCAAATAGATAGGTACTCTCATGTTGTGAATTTATATGACGCGTGTTACATATCAAAATTATATAGCTTACTCGCTCACATTTCGAAGTGAGCAACCCGGGTAATTTTGATATGTAACACGCGTCTGGTAAATTCACAACATGAGAGTACTTCTCTATTTGGTCAGTTTGTTTACGTTGACATTATCGAACGTGAATAAAAAACTCGCACTCAGCACTCAGAGTGCTGAGTGTGAGTTTTTTACAAATCCAATTTAGCACGGGTTGCTCACTTCAATATGTGAGCAAGTATGCCATATAATTTTCATAGGCAACATGCGTCCTATAAATGCACAACATGAGAGTTCTTCTCTATTTGGCCGGTTTGTTTACGTTGACATGATCGAATGCGAACAAAAAACTCGCACTAAGCACACAGATGAAGAGACCAAGAGTTCTTCATACGACATAATTTCCACTTTTTCCTTCATGAGGGACTAGATTTTGGGGTGTAAGTGGTTCATCAACATCTTTGAACCTAAGCCAACTTAACCTGCACGCGGTACACCCTGCTGACTGACAAACGAAGCTCTTGCAAAAGAGAGGTAGGGAGCGTAATTGTAGGTTACCCGACTGGGGAATGTACCTCCACCTCACAGAATACCGCAGCCAAATAACAATTCCCTTGAGAGTTGTTGTGTTCCTGCGAGTGAGTGAGGTCACCAGAAATGAAGGAGATGCTGCGTTGGCAGCGGGGGTGGCGGCGCGCGAGCGATATTTTATGTTGCGAGCGTTAATATGGCTACGGTAACTGCTCCACATCAGGCGGGCCGTATGCTTGTCTGCCACTCGACGTATAAAAAAAAATAGATACGCCGAGTAATTTGTCCAGGAATACTTATTTATATTTAAATAATCTGACCTTAAATAGAATGGGCGTCACATAATATAAATCTAATGTAATTTATATCACAATTAAGTAAATAATTTACGAGTATGTAGATCAGTGGTCGACCATTGTTGACGTAACTGTCAGCTGTAAAAATGCATTAAATTTATTTTCATCGGTTTTTAAATTGCTGATTTTAATATGCCACATGCTGCATTATTAAGCCAGCTGTTATTGTATATCTTCTTTATTTTTTTATATAAAAAGTTCACTGGCTCACTTACTCACTGATTAAACACGAAATTTCGAAAATTACTGCACCCAAGAAGCGAAAATTTGGCCGATAGGTAGTTTTTACTAAAAACTACCTATCGGCCAAATTTTCGCTTCATGGGTTCAGTAATTTTCCTAACGTAAGACCTTTTAGGTTGGAGACGCCAGCCATGAACGGATTTTGAGACAGGACCAAATTAAGGAGGTCTTACGTTTTTGCAGCTATAGAATTATTCAAGGGCAGAAACCAATTACCAAAAGTTCTTTTTTTTTAAACTTGGTCTTATGTTAAAGTTATTGACAAACATCTTCAGCTTAGTTGGTAGAGCTCTAGGGTATTTACCAGCTGAGCTAAACATAATTAGCAACAATCTAAACAGTAGTTTCATTTTCGCAATCAAACAATCCGATGGTAATCGGCTTCAGCTTCGGCGGTAGGGTCCCAGAGGCCCTACCAGAGCTGAAACCGATTACAATCGAATATTTTGATTCGAAAAATAATAATAAGTTTATTTACTTCTCACAAAGTTTGTACATTGAATAGTAAGTACATTACAGACATTGCACTGATAGGACCTTGTGAGAGTCTGGAGTCCGAGCTAGGTTTAAAAACCTGTGTTACAGATCTCCAGGCTCTCTCCCGCCTAATGCTTAATATGAAGTATCACAGTATATCTCACAAACCTATGTTAAAGTAACCTTACGGAATAAGGTTACTTTAACATAGGTTTGTGAGATATGTACATATATCGTATCACATGAGCAATCTTTTAACAAAAAATAGGTTATTACTTTTACATATATATCATAAAAATAGGTGTTACATTTAATTTATTGTCAAACATCTTCAGCTTAGTCGGTAGAGCTCCATCGTTTCTACCAGCTATGCTAAACACAAGTAGCATAAATCTAAGTTGAAGTTCAATTTTCGAAATCAAAAAAATCGGTGGTAATCGGCTTCAGCTTCGGCGGTAGGGCCCCTGTACAGAAAGTGGATGGGCATAGCCACGTAGTAAAGGTGACGTGACGTACTACATAATTATTATTTAATAATGATTCAATTGTAATTTAATTTCATTCTACCTAGATGTTTTTTTCATTTGTTTTATATTTATAGACCTGCAGTGTCTGAAATGAAGATATTATTATTATTATTATAAAAAATGTGTTTCTATTGCTTCATAGGAGTTTGTAGAAATCAATAAATATTATTGACTTATAATCGGTATAAAAAAGCTCGGTGGCGTAGCGGTCAATGACGCGGCTTCGACACCAACGCTCGTGGGTTCGATTCCCACACGGGACAAACATTTGTGTGCATGAACATGTCTGTTTGTCTTGGTCTGGGTGTTTGTGGTGTGTGTTTATGTATCATAAGTATGTATTTACAAAAAAAAACTGTATTTACGTATGTTTATCAGTTGTCTAGTACCCATAACACGAGCTTCGCTTACTTTGGGGCTAGATGGCGCTGTGTAATTTGTGTGACAATATTTATATTTATTTATATTTATAATATATATTTGCTTCGATCGCCTTCAGAATTGTGCTTCGGTGGACGAGTTAAATGACGGGCTAGTAACAGCTATTCAAGAAGTGGGATCTAAATTTATCAGGTCCTGCCCTAAAAGAAAGCCTCAAAAGATCTCGACCCAGACTTTAGACCTGATGGCTGAACGTCGATCCATGCCGCTACGGACCTCTGACGACGCAGATGCATATAGGCAGCTCAACAGACGCATTCAAAAATCCTTACGCAACGATATACGATCCTTTAATACTAACAGTATTAAGGAGACTATAGAGCGAAACCAAGGCTGCAAAGTATTTGCTAAGGATATTTCTGTTGGGCATAGCCGACTGACTAAGTTGAAGATGGAGGATGGCAGCATGGCTTCGACTAGGGCTGAGGTGCTCAGGGAGATTGAGAGGTTTTACGGTCAGCTGTATACTTCAGTCGCTCAGCCTAGTTGCAATACAACTAAAGATCCAAGAGCCAAACTAGCCCGACATTTTACCGAAGACATCCCGGACATCAGCCTGTACGAGATTAGGATGGCCCTCAAACAGCTTAAAAACAACAAGGCGCCGGGCGAGGACGGTATCACAACAGAGCTTCTGAGAGCGGGTGGAACGCCGGTACTGAAAGTTCTTCAGAGGCTGTTTGATGCCGTCCTGCTCGAGGGCATAACGCCAGAGGCGTGGCACGGCGGCGTGGTGGCACTGTTCTTCAAAAAGGGTGATAACACCTTGTTGAAGAACTACAGGCCTATCACGCTTCTGAGCCACATTTATAAGTTATTCTCGAGGGTCATCACGAATCGTCTCGCGAACAGGCTTGATGACTTTCAGCCTACCGAACAAGCTGGTTTCCGAAAAGGGTTTAGTACCATAGACCACATGCATACGTTGCGGCAGGTTATACAGAAGACCAGGGAGTATAACCGGCCACTTTGCCTAGCGTTTGTGGACTATGAGAAGGCCTTCGATTCGATCGAAACGTGGGCGGTGCTACAGTCTCTCCGGCGGTGCCGGATAGATCATCGGTATATCGAAGTATTGAGGTGCCTGTACCAAAATGCCACCATGTCGGTCCGAGTACAAGAGCAAAGAACGGGGGCTATTCCATTGCAGAGGGGCGTAAGGCAGGGAGACGTTATATCTCCGAAACTGTTTACCACTGCAATGGAAGACGCCTTCAAACTTCTTGACTGGAAAGGACTTGGCATTAACATAAATGGCGAGTATATTACCCATCTTCGATTTGCCGATGATATAGTTATCATGGCAGAATCGCTGGAAGACTTAGGTGCTATGCTTGCGGACCTAAATCGAGTGTCCCAACAGGTAGGCCTTCAAATGAATATGGACAAAACGAAGATTATGTCGAATGTCCATGTCGCGCCTTCATCTGTAATGGTTGGGAACTCTGTCCTTGAAGCGGTTGACCAGTATATTTACCTGGGTCAACTGATCCAGGTAAAAAGTTCCAGCTTCGAAGACGAGGTCCTTCGACGAATCCGACTCGGATGGGCAGCATTCGGGAAGCTAAGATATGTGTTCTCTTCCACAATACCTCAGTGCCTCAAGACGAAAGTATACAATCAATGTGTGTTGCCAGTGATCACTTATGGCTCCGAAACGTGGTCCCTCACTATGGGCCTTATAAGAAGGCTCAAGGTCGCTCAACGGGCTATGGAGAGGGCTATGCTCGGTATTTCTCTGCGCGATCGCGTCAGAAATGATGAGATCCGCAAGAGAACGAAGGTAATCGACATAGCCCAGCGGATTAGCTCGCTGAAGTGGCAGTGGGCGGGGCATATAGCACGCAGAACCGATGGCCGTTGGGGCAGAAAAGTTCTAGAATGGCGACCGCGTACTGGCAAGCGCAGCACGGGACGTCCACCTACCAGATGGTCGGACGACCTTGTTCAAGTCGCGGGCACGCGCTGGATGCAGGTCGCTTCCAACCGGTCAGTGTGGAAATCTATGAGGGAGGCCTTCGTCCAGCAGTGGACTTGTTGTGGCTGAAATGATGATGATGATATATTTGAAAGTAAGTTTGTTTGTTACGCTATTACACCATAACTACTGAAGCGATTGCTATAAAATTTTGAATAAGTACATTATATTAGAAGTACAGAATAAATAATAGTATACCTTGAGGTGTTCCCAAGGGATGACCAAAAGTTTGATACTGATATTCACGTAGGCAAAGCCACTGGCGGAGGCTAGTAGTTTTATAAAAATCTCACCCTTTAGAGGAGTGAAATTGCGAGAAAGCTGGGGCTGGGCCACTAGTTTATATCAGTAAGATTTATTTACCATAATTCCAGAGTCAGTCCATGAATATTTTTACATTAGAAAGGCCTTGAGTATTCCCATATAAGTACATTATTATGATTGAGTAGGTACGGGCAGCAACAAAAGTTGATGCGAATTGAGAAGGAAACTCTATTAAATAATAGAGTTTCCTTCTCAATTAACTATATTTTACTTTATTGAACATAATGAAAGTAACATACTAATTAATTAACTAAATATGACTATATATGTATATAATTATATAACAAAACGGAAATAAAAAAACTAATTAAAATTTATAAAATGTAATAATCTAAAAAGCGTCAAAAAATTCTTCCGCATCGCCATCAAAGGATAAAGTGCCCAGAAGGCTAGCAGCATTGCCACGCTGGATGGCAATGCTTATTCGCTGAGCGAGAAATAGGCCAGCCCTCTGGTCGCGGGAAGAGTCGCCCAAACGTTTGGAGAGTCTCTAAATAAAATTCTTGCGCTCGGACCCCACACAACCAACCCGCACTCGCTGTTGAGCAGCGTGGTGGAGTATGCTCTAAACCCCTTCAATTTAGGGGAGACCCATATCCCAGCCGTTGGATGAATAAGGGTTGATGAAGAGAAGAAGAATTTATATAACCGAACAGTTTCAAAACGTATATTTCGAAAACAATAACAATCGGGCGGCTTCATGGATATCTGTAGATATTAATTTTGTAAATGTCTGCCATTGCATTATTTAGCTGTAAACCTCATTTGTAAGAAATGCTGTTAGATATTCAAATAAAAAAAAAGGGTTGCACTCCGGGATTGCCGGCAGAAGTCCTCTCCTCCAGCTGCTTTTTTGAGGTTATCTATCCATTTAGAGAGGGGGCGTCGAACACTTCATTTCCCTATACATGCGAATGATCATTATCATCATTGTCAGCCTGAACGTTCCCACGGCTGAATATAGGCCTGTTTCAATGATTTCCTTCAAATGCGATTGTCAGCTTTCCGCATCTAGCCGCTTCCAGCTGCTTTATTGAGGTTATCCATTTAGAGAGGGAGCGTCCAACACTTCGTTGCCCTATACGCGGCCTTCACTCCTGGATTCCTCACCCATCCTCACTCTCATCCTTACCCATCTGCCATCGTTGACTGATAGCTGATGCAACGAGCTCTCAACCCATGAGCTAACTGGATAAGCAATGTAAGATCATCACATGGCGAAAGGCTTTAGAGAAGGCTTAAAATCAGTAGCAAAAAAGGGGTTTGGTACAATTTAATGATGATTATGATGATGATAATATTTTTGAGGTTTATAACATTTATGAGTCGAACCAAGCAACGTTAATTAACAGAGTTGCTTACAAATTGTTGTTTCAGCGAAACATTCTAAGAAATCTCGTAGGTAATGCTAAATTTAGTACCAATAATTAGCTCTTACCAATTGTAGATACGTGAATCATTGTTGATCGCCAACTGAGTGATTATTTTGTGATTTGTAATATGACTCAATGATTTAAATACGATAAAATAAGCCACATCGTATACCTCGATCTGATAACATAGGTCTGAACAGACTTGAACTAACAACTGCTCTTCGATTACGTTTGGGTCACAAGCCATTGAACAGCTTCGCACACCTAATGGGTAAAAATGACTCCCTTAACTGTACAGTTTGTGATAACATAGAAGACGCTCATCATCTTCTACGAGTATTGGAGTGTGGACGCAATCGTCATTTGCAAGAGCCTTTGTTTTCTCTTCTTAGGGATAAAACTAAGACAAAAAATACAGACATTAATTGGATTTTCGGATTCGCCGCGAGCCAGCTAGTGCTGAAGGTAGAATGCTGCTTCGGTTCATCGCTGATAGATCAATTTCCATAAAGTCGTCCTTCTAATACATAGAGTCGTTAGTCCCCACGGTAAAGAGTTAGTAATATCCAAGGCATCTGTCCTAGATGTTCCTCTACTACGACAGTATATAAAATAGAGTTCTGCAATGTAAATTATACACAATAACAGATGGCTAATTAGAACTCTGATAGGAATTTAAATAATACATTACTAACATCTGGTCAACACAAGTCTTGTTTCCTTTATTTTTTTTCCTGTTATTGGGTATTTCTATGGCCCTGACTATGAAAAAAATACTGGGGGATTGTTAACAGCTTTACTTTTTGAAATATACAGTTTTATTATTTTAACAGAAAAAAGAGAAAATTAATACATTATGTTAACAAAATTTCTATTGCACACTATCAAATGATCTTTTATAAGATTTCCTTGAATAATCCTTTTATAAGATGTCTTTAGGTTGATCTCATTGCAAATTCCAGCAGTAGTCTGCCATCATATTTTATGCGAGTCCCACCGCCCCTGATACCGCTCTTCCATTGTCCGAAGATCCTGATGAAATCTTTCACCCTGCTCCTCACTAAAATCACCCAGATTTTTTGGAAATCGGTCTAAATGCGAGTGCAGGAAGTGGATTTTTATGCTCATGTACCCTAGCTCTTGAAAGTTTGATAGCATGAACTCAACAAGCTCGACGTGATCGTCAGATTTCTATCTGGAGAAATACTTCCGTGACAATTTCTCTAACAACGAGTTCTTCACATTTATGTAATTGAGTTTTGCGAGTTCCACTAATAAGTCGTATGAGTGTGTATATGTAGTGGATTTTATATGATTGTACTTCTACATATGTAGAACACACGAATGTCATGCTACGTGTGTGTATAGATATATGCCAACATATATGTAATCCACCTGCCTATTTGTAAACTATGTCATCTCAGATGCTCAAAGGTTGGCTGGAAGAGATCCCTTTATGGGATAAGTCCGCCTTTGTACAAATTGTATGTCAACTTTCTTACCATTCTATGTTTTGTAACTGCTTTTATACAATAAAGATATTTACAACAACAACGTATCGAAAAATGCTAGGTATGTGCTATTATAGAAGCCGCCAGCTTACATGTATAGCATTTCATAAAAAATGTATCCTACTCTAAAAACTAATGTAATACAATGCTTAGCCTAGATAAAAATGAAGATAATATTCCCATCCGTAAGAAATATATTTGCTTTCTTAAGCCTTCATATCACAGTATTACAAATATCTTCCTAACCCATATAAAGTATCACGTTATCTGAGCCAATATAGACTGTAGATCAACTTACTCGTATATACGAGTAAACCTTATTGTGAATTTGTGATACATTGTAGGCAGGTAGTAGATACGGCCAAGGTGTTTGATCGGGTCTGGCACAGCAGTCTCCTGTCGAAGTTACTGCCTTAGGATTTATGCAAATAGGTAGCTAGTCTAGCTCTCGAGTGGAAGAGAGCCGTTAAGTACCTTAGGCCCTACCCCGAAGCTGTGACTCTGAATAGAGTATTAAATTGGAGTCGGCTCCAGTGCGATACTCTATTCAGAGATGACTAGACCCAGTTGGCTGAATCTAGTGCCTCAAACTCGACTTTGAACGGCGGGGACGCCGCACTGCCTTCTATCCCGCGGATCTTCCATGCCGGAAATCTCACTTACTCAAGGAGATGTTCGGCGGGCATTGCTGTCCCTCGACGTTCATAAGTCGAGTGGGCCAGATGGCATTCCGCAAGTGGTGCTAAAGCTGTGTGCTCCTGAGTTGTGTCCTGTTCTTACGCGCCTTTTCGCGTTCTCTTATTCCACCAGGCAAGTTCCGTCATCGTGGAAGACTGCGAACGTGCACCCTGTGCCCAAAAATGGTGACAGATCAGACCCATCGAATTACAGGTCTATCGCTGTTACCTCCCTTCTCTCCAAGGTAATGGAGCACGTGATCAACAGTCGGCTCTTGAAATACCGAGAAGAGCACGATTTGATCAGCGATCATCAATACGGCTTTCGTCATTGTCGCTCGACTGCTGATCTTCTAGTGTATCTTACACATCGCTGGGCTTCAGCCGTAGAGAGTAAAGGTGAGGCATTAGCTGTTAGTCTAGATATGGCGAAGGCGTTCGATCGGGTCTGGCACCGTAGTCTTCTTTCGAAGTTGCCTGCATACGGAATACCTGAGGGTTTATGCGAATAGGTCACTAGCTTCTTGTCCTGCAGAAGCATTAGAGCCATTGTGGATGGCAGTTGCTCCGATAGCATGGACATTAATGCTGGCGTCCCAGCAAGTCTCGGTATTGTACCCGACGCTGTTTTTGCTGCATATCAATTATATGTTATCTATTGACAGCATTCATTGCTATGCCGACGGCAGCAGGCAGCACCGGGTATACTTATTACACGAGCCGCGCTAATATTCCCCGTTCTCTGGCGGAGGAGAGCCGCGAACAGCTTGTGTCGGAGATCGAGAGCACATTGAATAGTAAGTCAAATTGGGGGCGAAAGAACCTAGTTCAGTCCCACTAAGACACGTCTGCGCGTTCACCCTTTTGCTGTGACTTCTCAATTCCAGAACACATGCCTTACCATCGCCAAAAACATATTCTCGGAGTTGAAGTCTCCAGCGACGTCCAGTTTCGTTGTCACCTGGAGGGAAAGGTTAAGCTGGCATCGAAGAAACTAGTT
Source organism: Hypsopygia costalis (assembly GCA_937001555.2). Taxonomy (NCBI): domain Eukaryota; kingdom Metazoa; phylum Arthropoda; class Insecta; order Lepidoptera; family Pyralidae; genus Hypsopygia; species Hypsopygia costalis. The sequence continues at coordinate 18,265,912 of OW443338.2, read as the reverse complement.
GTGCAAAACAGGGCGACGCAGTACTTCAACCCGCGGCAAAGACTTATGCTTTCCATAGCTCAAGTACTGCCGCATATGAAGTACTGTTGCCATCTATGGCGGGACCGCCTAGTTACCAGCTTGCACCTTGTGACTCGATTCAAAGGCGTGCGATGAGGATTGTAACCTTTAGGTATGAGAAGAGATTTTGCGTCCCTTTGTGTGTTCTACCGATTGTACAATGGGGTGTGTTCAGAGGAGTTGTTTGACATGATGCCCACGGCCTCCGTCTACAGTCGGTCGCCATCGACAGGGAATTCATCCTCATACATTGGAGCCTAAGTCGTAGTCCTAAGGTCACGTACTGTACGCTTCCAGAAAACTCCAACGTACTCTCAAGCTATAAAATGAACTGCCTGTCGAGGTTTTCTCAGGAGACTACATGGGGTTCTTCAAAAAGGGCGTGAAGAGGTTTTTACAGAGTCATCAACGCGCGTGTGATGCCTTTGTTGTTACAGGCGTTCTTAGGCTAAGGTAACTGCTTTCCATCAGGCGGGCCGTATGCATGTTTAAATAATATATATAAAAAAATATTTTGTATTCGAAAGAGATGTAATATTCGTTTAGGTATCATTACGGAAACTGGAGATTTTTAACGCCACACCGGATGCCATACAATTGCACAGCCTGTCTAATAAAGCAAAGCGGTTGCCGTAGCCTATTGATGCTTACAATACAATTACTATTACTCCTGAGTTGACATTCCCATTCGTAACGTATCATCTCAATACAACTGCCCCCCTAGCCAAGTGTAATTCGTAGCGTAACGAACGTTAGATAGATCACGTGATATTTGTCAAAATCGAACAATTTAGTATGAGAATTGACAAATGTCACGTGATCTATCTAACGTTCGTTACGCTACGAATTACACTTGTCTACGGGCTGGTGACCTTTTTCACTCGCAGTAACGCAATAATCCTCAAGAGCAAGTTATTTGATTTCGGTCTTTTGTACATTCCCTGTTGAGCTAGTGTGGCACCTCTCTTCAGCCAGTGCCTAGTTAGTCCACAGGGTGCAGAACATGCAGGTACGTGAGGTTGGTTTAGGTAGGTCTAAAGATGGTAACTGGCCAATGTAATAAATTGTCAATTATTATTAATTAAGCTTACTTGGTACCACATCATTCATCATCTTGGTTGACGGAGTTCCACTTCGCGGAGATCCTCTTTATACATAGCGCCATATATAAGATTTTAAAATTTTCTTATAAACGTATCTTTTCCTGACAATTTAACGAACACAAAAAGAATTACCCAATTTCGTTCGGTCCTTATGCGCGTAGGTACGTACATTTCAACGAGTCATTTTTATTCATATAGATGATAGATTACAATGTTTTGACGAGCTCGGTGGCGTAGCGGTCAATGACGCGGCTTCGACACCAACGCTCGTGGGTTCGATTCCCACATAGGACAAACATTTGTGTGCATGAACATGTCTGTTTGTCTTGGTCTGGGTGTTTTCTATGTATCATAAGTATGTATTTACAAAAAAAAAATGTATTTACGTATGTTTATCAGTTGTCTAGTACCCATAACACAAGCTTCGCTTACTTTGGGGATAGATGGCGCTGTGTAATTTGTCTGACAATATTTATTTATATTTATAATGTAGAAATAACAAAAGAGAAACCCATTTTAATAAAGTCGCATACTCACATCGGTGGCTATGTTACAGTCAATGTAATAAATTGGTCATTATTGATAATGGCTGGCCAATGTAATAAATTGTCAATTATTATTAATTAAGCTTACTTGGTACCACATCATTCATCATCTAGGTTGACGGAGCTCCACTTCGCGGAGATCCTATTTCCGGTGACAGGTCACAAGAAAACTCTAACCTAACCAAAAATCAACTCAAATTTAACCAAATGAACGGAATGAAAAAACATGACTTATTAGTATCGGTCAGTATGGATAATAACTAATTTATTACATTGACCTTAACAGTTACATCAGATATACCTTAGTATCTGCAATTTGAATAAAGTCGATCTCTCTTTTTATTTACAAGATTTTATTACATGGATTACGATACTGAAAATCCATCATATTGATATAACAGTTATTTTTAAATTCTTGGACGAATTACACATTGCCATCTAGTCCCAAACTAAGCAAAGCTTGTACAATGGGTACTAGATATAACTGATATTATAATTAAATAAAATTCTAAATACATACATATAATACCCTGACCAAGACAAACGGACATATTCATTAGTGTTGCAACGGAACTGGCATAACGGAAGCAGAAACGGAAACAGATGTCAAAAGTAAATCTTAACAGAAGCGGAAGCGGAAGCGGAAACGGAAACGGAAGCGTTAACACTATGAAAAAAAATCACAATTTTGCATTTTAATTTTTTTTTTTTTATTAAATTTGTACTTTAATACTTAGTTTAATATTCAAAATTAAAAAGCGGCAAGTTATATTTTATGAACAGTAACTTGGCCGCTTTTTCGCCTTTAAGCCTATTTCTATGTTCGTCATAAATTAAACCAGCTCCGCTGAATAATTGTTCGCTGGCTACACTGCTGGGTGGAGCTGATAAATATTGGCGTACAATTGGTAAAATGAGGGGGTATTTGTGCGCATTACCACTCCACCAATTAAGGGGATCCTCATGAAGAGGCAGTCTTTTTTCTTTTTTGTATTCCCCAAGGTGTGACTGTATTTTTGAATGTAAATTGTCACCATCGTCATCGGCTGTAGAGTCCTCCTGGTCTTCATTAACACATAACATCGATTCCAGTATTTGCAAAGAAGCTGAAGATTTGGAAGTAGAAGGCTGCACTTCAATGTCTTCAATTGCAATTTGAGTTTGAGTTCGGCTTCTTTTGGGGGAAGGTACTACGCAGTCATCATCTTGGTTGGAATTTGATTGTCTGGTTCTAATAGTGTTCATGTTAATGTTAATCGTCATATTAAGTAATTTGGATTCAACCTGCAATGACGCTGGTGAAAAAATGCGATTTGTATCGCGGATCCAAATACGTCGCAATAGCCCCGCGCGCCGTGCCGCCGTCGCGTCTGCTGCACCGCTCGTCATCGCTCTCTCCCCGCTTCCGTTCTGAGTTCTGTTATAAAGTTTGCGGAACCAGAAGCAGAAACGGAAGTGAAAAATCATGCGGAACTTCCGCAGTTGCGGAAACGGAAACAGAGTTCTGTTGCAACACTAATATTCATGCACACAAATATTTGTCTTGTGCAGGGATCGAACCCGCCACCCCGAAGTCAAGTGGTTAGCTATTCGACCACCGGGGTAGTCAAAGTACCAGTAATTAAAGAATCCTGGGCAAATAGATCTGTTTGCTTCGCTACTATTGATACGACTATTTATTAACAACGTACTCTAGGAGATGACATCATTTTCTGTATTGTCATGCGCGTGAAGTGTGTTATTGGGCGCTACCCGATGACGGAAATTTTCTATAAATATGTTAAAGTTTCCACATTTTTATTACATTAGAAGATGTTATTGCACATATTATGATAGTACACTGATAATGCAAGCTATAAATAAGTAATGTATATTGTTTACTTATCTACTAGGCAGGTAAACATAGTTTTTTAATTTAGCTTCCGAGGATAGTTTATAGCAGACCTATTACGATCATAGACCTAATATTTCTTGATTATGATAGTAAAACATATGCTAAGATAATATTTGTGGAATAAAACTGATTTAATACATGTTTAGGAAACGGATATAATAGCTATTAAGAAAAATCAGTTAGTTTGTCAAGCAAAATGAGAAAATTTTTTATGATCATTCTTTGACGAATGATAAACTTACATTAAATGTTTGCATTTTATCTTATTTATAGAATGTTCGATAGTGAAAATTTCGTAGATTCTTAAATATTTTTCTATGTGATTTGTGATCCAATGCGCAGATGAGATGCGTATGCTCAGTCTTGAAAATCATTCACTTGTCACTGGCCCAGTTTCATCTATTATCTTTAACAACAAAATAGTTGTCGAAAATGGAGAAAAACATGGACTTCAATGAACAATTTCATCGTAAACATAGTTTAATAGATCAAAAACTGTGATAAACTTACGTAAAACTTTACAAAACAATGTTTTTTCGTTAGACCTTGTGGTTCTGGTGGCATGAATTCGTGCGTGGACAAACAAGTCAAGTGCGACAAACAATAGTCACGTTTTCACGACGGATTTCGGTGCCGGCGGCGGCTCTAGGCGCGGGTAACTAGTCTCGGACCACTGGCGCGCGCGACGCTCTATGGTGAACTGATGGCGTCGGCTAGTTCGTGTCCCAACTGATGGGATGGGGTCGGGGCCGTCCAAACAGTGCATAAACCTACCTATTCTAACAATTATGCCTCAACACTACACACCACATGATACTTATCAGGATAGCACTCAACATAGGTAGACTAATAGGTATTAGAGTTTTCTTTTTGAATTATTTGAACCTTATCAATGAACGAATCAATATACCTACTTCTAGATGGTCCGATGATCTTAAGAAAGCGGCTGGTAGCGCCTGGATGCGGAAGGCGGAGGAAGAATTGTATTTAGAGGAAAGCATTGGAGAAGGCTTATATCCAGCAGTGGGTAAGTAGATACGCGCTGATTATGATTGATAATCGATATAATAATAGAGTCGGTGGCGGTGGCCCATTGTAAATGCAGTTGATACTCTAAAGTAATATAATAACTAGGTAACCATCAGGAATATCAGGATGACCAATATACTTAATTCCGAAATAAAAATTCGAGCTTCCGCCCGAAACTACTCGCACTACTTATTCCATAATATGTGCCGAAACTTTGGATTTTCACTTCGAAGGAGACCTCCTGGAGGTATGAGTATAAAAGTATTTGGATAATTATACCTAAATAGATAATTAAAATTTCAAATAAAATTATCTTTATTTACAGAATACAGTTACATGAGTTCTCGGGTATACAAAAACAGGTACAGTTTTATTCAGTCCGCAAGCAGGGGTGCAAAATATATATGTCAACTAATAACTAATAGAGCATTCGAATTTGTTAGAATGAATGCTGCATAAATATGTCATATATTATGATATTACTTTACCATTTAAATTTCATGAATTCTGAGACACTGTAAAAGCAGTTTCCCTGAATTGGATTCTGATGTGTATTGAAACAATTTTCTTTTAAGCTTTTAATGTCACCGGGCAAATGATTGTATAATGTATAAGTATATATATTAAAAACGTATTTCTGGTAAATGTACCTACTTATAGCAAGAAGGTGGATATAATTTATTCTTTGTTCTTGTATGTCTAGTGAAGATTTCACTCCTCTTTTTATAATTTTGACGATGGGAATTTAACAAAAACATTAAACAATGAAATACATTAGACATTATATATCTAATGTACATGTATGGTAATAGTAATATATACATGTATGGTAATGGTAATATACGCAGTTGTGGGCATAATGATGCGTTAGTACTATTACTTATACTGTGATAATGGTCTACAACTGTCATTGAACGTATTTTTTCTGAATTCTGAATCTTGTCATTGGCAACAGAGTTTCCCCAAAGTATCAAACCACATGGAAGTACCGATGACACGTATCCATGGTAGCTGATAATACAGCTTCCACTGAAACTGCCTGCTACAATCTTTTTAGAGCAAATTTCTTATTTAATTAGAAAAGGTTTACGAAAAGGTTTCACATTTTTTTATATTGTATTTATCTTTCTAGGAACATTAGGTTATAATATTGCATCTCTCAAAGTATGATAATATTATATGGTATTTTATTTGTGAGTAAAATCAATAAAATAAAAATAAATATAAATAAAAATTATATATTATAATAATAATGTGTTAAATTTGCAGTATCTTCGAAAATATCTTTGGATGCCGTCATCATGAGCTGCGCGGCGATGCGTCACTCGGCGGCGGCGGGGCGCGGCGACAGCCCACGCGACGACGCTACCACGCTCTTTAATATACATAGTATCGCATCGTATCACACTTACACCAGCTCGGTGCGTAATCGCTTCTCTCGCAGCACGTGTTTGACACACTTTAGCAATTTGAAGACTATTAAAGTCAAAATTAACCAAGGCCACTACATGTTTAAAAATAATATTTACAAATTTGAGATTGCTACTTTGTAAAAATCTTTACATCAACTTGTATTTACATTTGCTATGGTTGCCAACCACAATAACGTAACTAAAATGCCCAACCAAGAGCGCTAATGCCAAGCAAAACATTGATTCAATTCCAATTTTTTGATTTCGAAAACAGGGCTTTAGTTTAATTCGTAGGTTTAATTTTCTGATAAACATCTATAAAGAGCTAGAGTCCTTGCCGTGTAACTAATTAGAACAAGACTCTGTCAAAAGAAAGGTCAGGCTACGTATTTGAAAGATGCCCCATCCGATTAACAGCCTACGCATCTTAAATAATCGTTCATACCAGTGCAATGGCTAACACTCACCTAGTAACCGTTTTCGTTTTCCTCGTAGTATATCAATTTCCTCCTAGTACCTACAAACGTTGAAATAATCAGGCAATTTGATCTACACTACTTTGCGTGCTTCCGCCACCAATTCTACCTACTTCTAGATGGTCCGATGATCTTATCATTGGTGGCGGAAGCACGCAAAGTAGTGTAGATCAAATTGCCTGTAAATTTGACTTCCGCAAAATAACACCTGAATCAATTAGCTATCCGTTGAAATAATGTTTGCAGCCTCACGGAATCTTTACGACCTTGCTGACCGCTTGGATAGATCCCTCAGCACCGTGATGGGTTAGTAAAGATTATTATAATCGCATTTATTCGGGCTACAAGTATAATGAAGAATAAGATGCTAAGATATGCATCCGCAGTACAAGACGCAAATTTCATTATAAGAAACAACTCTTTGGTTTTGATGGCCCAGCGCTACCTAACCCATAAACATAATTATTGATCTATTTATTTACTATTATCATGTTTGTTCATTTTTATAGTTTCTGAATAATAAAATATTGAGTGATATTTTATTTCCTCTTATTCATATACTCTGTACCTTTATATAATATAGAAACTTCCTTCCTCCTGTACTACATACGGTATTGTGTTGACGATGGTATTGAGGTGTGTTACGAATAGTCTAGAAAAGTTTGGGGATGTGTTAAAAATAGTTTTGGTGTGTAGTGTGTGGTTTAACTAAATACATAATAAGAAATAAATATTCCTTTACAAATTACACAGTGCCATCTAGTCCCAAACTATGTACAATGAATGCTAGATAACTGATGTATTACATCCTTTTTTTTATAAATACATACATACAATACATAGAAAACACCCAGACAAAACAAACAGACATGTTCAGAAACAGACTTCAGAAGGTTTAGAAATAGTTTAAGGATTTCAGAACTTTTGGAATGTTGGAAACGATTCTCTCTTTATGTTCGAAATTCTTTTAGAATATTTGTAAGTGACTGAGCTAATCTAACTAACTTAACATTACCCAAAACTATCCTCATGGGGCCCCAAATCCATCCTCGACACATTCAAAGCCTTTCTAGATATACTCCAAGACTCCTCCTTTCCAAAACTATGCCCAAAGCAATTTAGTCGATATCATAATCATAATCGCAATTATTCGGACTACAAGTATGTGCTTCCGCGGTACAAGACACCTTAAACATAATAAAAATTTAGATATATGCAACTGCTGTCACTCATAGCTGAAATAGTCACACCAGCATGAATAGAGACGACCTCAGCTGCTGCGGTGGTCACTGTCCTAGCTGATCATTCGTGCGTATGTCCATCAACTGAAACAGAAGATGCAAGCAAGTGCCACCAAGTTGTCTCGGCTCCAGTATCTGAAATTCGGAACCATAAACCACGGAGTTAACATTGATGGTGGTTGGATGTCTCTTCTGTCGACCACCTCAACCAGAGTCAGACTACTGTCAGTTTCCGCAACGATGAAAAGAGCTACTGGCTTGCTAGGTTTTGGATGAAATATCTCACTATGCCACACACTCTCTACCTCTCTTTTGCCAAAGCATCGTTCCATGTTTTTTAGAGTGTGCAGTGCAATTGCATCAATTCTTAGAAATAGATTTGTAAAAAAATATCCATTATCTAATATTCATAGTTCAAGCTCTGTTAAGTTTGGTACTAGATGGCAGTGTGTTATTTATTAAGGAATATTTATTTACTTATAATACGACTGTTGCCATTAGATGACAGTCGTTCAGACAACTCTACCTCCGCCAACCCGCAGCAGCGTGCTGGGTATACTCTAAACCCTTTCGATTGAGGAGAAGCCGGTATAGAATAAGTTTTGACGGCAATTTATATACGAGACAAAAAGTTTGGGGACCACTGATCTAGATACATAGATGTTATCTCTATCTTATTAAAACTACTGCGTCAAGGACTGTATATAAATTAATAATATTTATTGTCGGCGGGAGCGTAGCGTACAGATAACACAATTGACTCATTTATTAAGGTAGACATGTAGAAACCTTGAAACACTTGATTTGTCGATGTGACACTCTAGCTGGAAAATGAGTGGAAATTTCAGAAGCACTCAGGACCTGTTGGAAGATTCTGCCCCTTTACAACCAACTCTTATTGCGATTCAATAACTGAATAGAATGCTTATTCCAATGAATAAGCGACTCTATTTCAAATTGCATAGAGTCGCTTATTCATTGGTATGAATAAGCATTTTATTCAGTTATTGAATCGCAATAAGAGTTGGTGGTAAGGGGACTGTTCTGTCTATATACTATCTCCGGGTGAGTTTCCTCCCGCGCCCTTGATTGTATCCCCAAATATAGTTTTCCTCAGTTATGAAAAAAACCGTATACAATACATAAAAAGTATATAATAACAAAATGGTCCTTGATAAATTTACTATCATTCTCTTATACATGAAAACGCAGTGTCACTTATATTTTCTGCATTACCACCACCTTTAAGGCGTGAGCAATAAAGTGGAAATGCGTCATAGCGCTTTGCCCAGGACAGATTTTTACAATTTCTATGCAGTGGACTATGGGTTGTGGTATATTATTTGAAAGATAATATTGTTAACTTTGAACATTTTCAATATCGTAACTAAAGATAATTTACCTTATCTCATGTAACGTAAAAACAAAAGACATCAACTTTAAAAACATAACATGTCTGACAGTCCAGAAACCTTATAAATAGTGAGCCTTTCTGAAAATTGGTCTTAATTTCAATGAGCATACAGTACAATAACATTAGCAGGATTATTATTCTGATGTTGAAAAGTTGAAGTGGGTCAAGTAAGTGGGCATACCACCTTTATTCGTTTCTACTTTTTGAATCAGGAAGGCCTATTTTCTCTCTCAATAATCATAGTAGATCAAGCTTAGCAAAATTTACGTGGAGTATCTATTAATTACACACATTCGGCTCTATTCGCGTTTCGCAGGACAAATTAAGCTACACTTCTAGAGTTTCGCTAGTTATAGCCGCGGAAGAGATTACACTTATTCGACTCATGCCATAAATGGCATGAGTCGAATTGGCTAAAGCCAATACCAAAAGCCTAGTTAATTTCGATCATTGGACCTTAGAAAAACCCCGTTTAAATGGCTTGTATCTACCCAATGCTGGATATAAGCCTTCCCTAATGCTTTCCATCAAATACGATCCTCCGCCTTACGTGTCAGCCTCAAATACAACCCGAACAAAGGCCTGATGGTCAGTGTCTAAGTTTCAGCAACATAGGTCATTGCAGGGAGAATGCACTGGAGCCGAAGCTTTCCAAGAGCTGCCTAGCTTAATCGAATGCGTCTATCGACCTCTTTGTTGATATTACCACGGGCAAGCTGTATAGAATATCCTGGACAAAATCTTTAAGCACTTCAAGAGCCGCATTCTCCACGATAACCGGGCTTGGGATGACAAAATCGTTGCACATCAGTTTCGTCTTGTCGAAACTCATCCCCAGCTCCACGGATCGAGATGCAAAATTGAAATCGGTCAACATACGACCGAGATGCTCCAGCGATTCAGCCATTTTGACTACCTCGTCGGCAAACCGAAGGTGAGATGTACTCGCCATTAGTGTCGCAAAATAAGTCAGCACTTATCCGGCGTTCGATCCCTTTCCTTAGCGGACTGGATAAGCAAAAGAAACATCAGACGCGAAGGAAATATGTTTTTTTTCGGAACTACCTATTAACATTACATACTAACACTAAATACTATAAAAGAGAAAGTATGTATGTATGGTCCGTATAGACTCCGAAACGGCTGGACCGATTTCAACGAAATTTTCAGACAATCTTTAGATTGACCCAGCGATAATCCTACCCAGGGGTGCAGGATTATCTGCTGGTACTAGCTGTTACTACGCGGGCGAAGCCGCGGGTAACAGCTAGTACTAAATAAACTGAAAAGAGGTAGGACATAGCATATTTGTAAGCTGCCTGATCTCGGAAGTACCTCCACCACACAGAATATGCAGCCAAATCATAATTCCTTTGAGGGTTGTTGTGTTCCTGCGAGTGAGTGAGGTCCCAGGTAGGAAGGAAAACCTGCGTTGGCAGTGGGGGTAGCGGCGCGAGAGCAATATTTATGTTTCAAGTGCTTATATGGCTACTGTAAACGCTTAAATCAGGCAGTCCGTATGCTTGTTTTTCCAGCCGACGTAGTTTAAAAAAACACTGTTTTGTAGAAGATGTGTATGCGGCGGAACAGCGCTGACTGGATAGAGCGGAATTGCGGATAACGTGGCGGCACAGCGCTGAATAGTAGCGTTAGCATGCGCAAGAAAAAACACACTTGTCCTCATTGTATGTCAATTTGCTGTGAAATAGCCTCTGAAAGCTGAACAGACGTGTACACATCTCCATATCCAAGGTCTTCTTTTATACTACGTCGTATGGCAGACAAGCATACTGCCCGCCAGCGGTAACCGCTTCACATCCGCAGCTATCAGACAGAACAGAGGGCCTACCGCCGAAGCTGAACCCGATTACCGAATTTTTTTAATGCAAATATCAAACTTCTACTTTGATTTGTGGTAATTATGTTCAGCTTAGCTTGTAGAAACCCTGGAGTTCTACCGACGGAGCTGAACATGTTTTTCAATAACTAAAACGTAAGACCTATTTTTCGAATCAAAATTATCGGTGGTGATCTGTTTCAACTTCGGCGGTAGGGCCAGAATCTTCCTAAAGTTTCACATCCCTATAAATAAAAGTATCTTTAAATAAATAGACATTTCTAGTATAATCTACTATGTATTACTATTATGTATATTCTAATATACTATGTTTATATTGATAACGTTTTGCTACACAAGTTTATCTTCTTCGTCTTATCTGAAAAACAAACACAAGTTAAAAAAAATAACCTTTTCACAAGAAAACAAATAAAACGTCATGCATAGCTAGGTCATTGTGGTACTTCTCAGTAGTACTTCTGATCCTGGGGGATCTTTGGCACAGATAACATAATACTCTTTGGCTAGGTCGCCACAAAATACTATCGCTGTGGAATTGCTGAGTGGGGTTCACATTAGCTCTTATATATTTTTTGACGGATACGGAGGTGACTACGGCAAGGAGGTGGTGAATTCTCATGGACACACCCGTAGCTTAAGACTACGTTGGTTATGTCGGACTCTTACCGACTAAACACCACCTATTGCTTTTAGCCATGCAGAGCCTTGAAAGTTTCGTCTAAGCGATCGCCCCGTAGTAGACGCGGCGGCGCAACCGTAGGGGACGGAGCGATGCAAAGTTCTTATATAAAATGTTTCCCTTTTGTACGTATTGTTTTGTTTGTACTTTTTACCCGACTGCGGCAAACGGAACGGTTATGATTTTAGCAGTCGGTATATGTATTCCTCCGTAGGCGTTTGAACTTATCATCCGATTTTGATGACCAAGGTGTCGATTCCTTTTTACGATCCGGGAAACAAAGGCTACATTTTGACCGACTATACGAACCGACCGACGAATATGAGGTGTCGATTTTTACCGATCCGTCCAGCAGTTTGCGTTCAAAGATCAGTCAGTAACGGTTGATTTATAGATACGGAAACTTTGTTAGTTTTTCTGAAGTAAAAATATATAAATATTTTTTCTTTCTTTCTTACTGTCTTTTAGAGCCAGATCGTGTATTTCCAAACTGTATATTGATTCAAACTCACGCTGCACTGCCGCCGTTGAGGTTTTGATTTGTTTTGAAGTGGAAAATCATACGTGTGCCTATGGCAACACAGAGATAGTCTGTATCATAGCAAAACATATACTTACGAGGTCAAACTGTTTCGTCTGTTGCAATTTTCCAGTTAAGTATTACAAATAGTTTTTTTATTTTCGAAATTTATTTTCGCAAGATGCAAGGAAATCTGTGCACATATTGTTGTTTGATTCGGTTAGGTGTTATTTGTATCCCACATACAGAAATAGGCAGCGAATCAAATATAACTTCGCTCCAATTTCTGTTTGTTGTACACAAGACACACATAACTTGACCGAAAAACAGTGAGCACTTTACAATATCACTGCAGATTGGACTATTTTATACGTTGCAGGCAATTTGATCTACACTACTTTGCAAAAGCAGATACGACCACGGCAGTCGGGGGCGGCTGCAGTCGCATGTTTCTTCTGTTTCAGATGTTGGAGATTCGCCGAGACGACTACAGCAGCTGGAGCAGAGACGACCAAAGCAGCCATGGCAGTCGCATGCATCTACTAACGGTAGTGGGTGGGTGCCGGCCGGCAGTAATTTGCAAGAACTAATTGGTGGCGGAAGCACGCAAAGTCAAATTGCCTGTAAAATTGACTTCCGCAAAATAACACCTGAATCAATTAACTATTATATACATTGCCCAGAAAAACACGGTCATTCTATATACATACGTTGAACGAAATATAGACATGTTTTGTATGTCACGTTACTGGTCTATAAATCAAATATTATAGATATTATCAAATTTAAAATAAAAATTTATTGTTTGCCTCTGTTCGGTTGGGTAAAATCAATTTTATGTAAAAATGATCTACTTAAATTATTAAATTTTATATATAGGTAATTTAGAAGACTAAGTACTAAACGCGACGATGTTTTTGCTGTGGTTTATCTCTGTAGATAATATTATTCTGTAATAAAAAGTATAATTATACGTGTATATTAATGTTGAAGCTAAATTCATTATTACTAGGTACTTTTCTTCGATCACTAATATTTTATGTTCTTTTCGTTTTTGTTGATCCAACATACGGGATTTCTTATATACTTATGAATCGAAAATAATTTAGTAGGTAATGTTTGCCATTCATATTATATAATGGAATTTAACATGTTATCAGACAACATAGTCAAATAAAAAGTTAACCAAATGTTAACAATAAAACGTATTCATACAAGTTTTATAAAAGTATTTGCAAAGTTTTACCCGTTTGTGTAATTGCGCATAAGTAAATGCCAGGCGCTTACCTACTTCGTTTTAACTTTCGTATATACTACAACGGTGGAATTAAATAGAGTTACGGATTACAAAAGAATTCGTTTTATACTATTTATAGATTGGATCAAGACTATATTTACAGCACTCCAAGATCTGGGGCCTTACTGCCAAAGATGAAGCCGATATCATCGGATTTTTTGATTCCAAAAATTGGTCTTCTGTTAACGTTTTCAATAACTTTAACAGAAGACCAATTATCTATCTGTCAACATCTGTCAACAGATATCTCCGGCTTAGTCAGTAGAGCTCTAGGGTTTCTTACAGCAGAGATAAACATTATTACCAGCATTCAAAGCAGTACCTAGTGTTCTTTTTGACATTCAAAAAGTCTGATGGTAATCGGCTTCAGCTATCATGCAAAAGCTACCCACCTTCTTCACTGCCAAATTTCATGAGTAAATTTTTGCAAATTTTGCGAGGACAAAAACGAATTTGACAAAGATAAAAAAGAAAATGAAAGCGATATAACTTGCACTTAATATGATAATTATGAATATAAAGAAAGTTATTATGTAACAATATTGCCAATATAAAGGGTACCAAAATTATAATAAGTAGACTAAATGTGATTACAAAATAACTCAATATATATGATACTCTATTGAGTTATTTTGATTCTTATACCTACTAAGCTGTATAAGATTAACAAGTATGAAATGTACATATGGGAGAGAAAGCTAAGCCAATTAAAACTGCACGTGGCGTACCCTGCCGACTAACTAACAAGGCTCTGGCGAAAGAGAAGTAGGGCATATCGTACCCGAGTAATACCACCATATGACAGATTCTCATGTCTGATTGCCATTTTTTAGGGTTCCGTAGTAAACAAGGAACCCTTATAGTTTCGCCATGTCCGTCTGTCCGTCCGTCCGTCCGTCCGTCCGTCCGCGGCCTAGCTCAGAGACGCTTGATACTAGAAAGCTGTAGTTTGGCATATATACACATATTAACTATGCTGACAAAGTAGTAGAATAAAATATTGAAAAATATTTTTTTCGGGGTACCTCCCCTACACGTAAAATGGGGATGATTTTTTTTTCTGCACCTACCCCATGGTGTGGGGTGTCGTTGGATAGGTCTTTTAGAAACATTGGGAGTGTGGGAAGATCATTTTTCGATATAGTAATCTGTTTGCGAATTATTTACATTTAACGTGCAAATTTTTGTTAGACGCAAGTGTCCCCCTCCCCCCCCCCCCCCTGTATCAACGAAACCGTTATATTTAGAAATGTGAAAAAAATCATGGAAGTAGTCCATATAGTGAATAATAGTGAATTTAAAAGGAAAACTATCACGGCTAAGACTTTACTTGTTACTGAGTAATAGCCGACGAACTTATAAAATGTATTGCAAGACGAATAGAGTTGTGTAGTACATTACCAGAGGCTAGAAGGCTCCCATACAACAGACATTTTTTTTTGCCGTTTTTATAGATAATGGTACGGAACCCTTCGTGCGCGAGTCCGACTCGCACTTGGCCGGTTTATTTTATTTTATGGTGTGGAGCTCCACCATTATTATATAAGTGGGCTATACTATATATATATGTATGTATGTATATAGTTCCAGATAGTTCTAATTTGAAGGTACAGCCCCCTTACCACCATCTCTTATTGCGACTCAATAACTGAATCGATTGCTTATTTATACCAATGAATAAGCGACTCTATTTCAAATGGAATAGAGTCGCTTATTCATTAGTATGAATAAGCAATCTACTCAATTATTGAATCGCAATAAGAGATGGTGGTAAGGGCACAGTAATGTATATGTGGTGTAGGAAGAACTGAACTGGCCAACTGCTGCGATTATTGTTAAAAGGGACCCTTTGTTCTAATTCAGATGCTACGTTCATAACCTTATTACCAAACTCTTGAACGCGAATATATAAGAGTTTGATTATGTTATCATTGTTTAGTTAAACAATTTTGAATGAACACTTACAACGAATATGATAATGAATATATTTTTAGAGTTAATATGAAAAATTTATTTATTTACAACAAACGTGATTTTTTTTTCCATTTTTTTTTTCGGTTTTAATAACGATAACAGGTAGAAACATGAAATATGTACAAAATATTTAACTTAAAATTCAAATAAAATTATAGGTAATGGTATGGAACCCTTTGTGCGCGAGTCCGACTCGCACTTGGCCGGTCGACTGCTTTCACCTTCCCAGTATTTTTTTGATGTCAATACAACTTCAACTTCTCATGATATTGTAGGTAGTTTTAGTGCAGATACATAAAAATATCTGAACTACTTATTTACTCAAAACAATTTTATTTTGAGTAGTTTATGTATATTAAATACATGTGAAGACGTCCTGAGCAACAATATTTTATGTGAAAGTTCGTTCACATGTTTGCTTCAATGTTATTTCAAGTTTTCAGCTTTCGGTTTTCGCTTACGCTATCTATTTATTTAATGATTATAAAATTAACAATTCGTCTAACTGTCAAAACGAAGCTACATGAAGTACCATGTATTGAAAAAATACATTCGTATGTTTTGTAATTACAAATTATTTTCAATCTAGATTTCTGTATATTGTCTAGGTGTCGTCTCTTTAGATGAAGGAATAATTGATTATTGCTGACATACATCCCATGTCACATACATTGCTGCTCGGACATTTTTTGTACGCGTTTCTCAAGAGACTGTCCGTCTAGTTTCTGTATCCCACATCAATGTGCTCAGCTAGTAAATAAACCGGCATCTCATATACGCATCCAAATAACAATTCTCTTGAGGGTTATTGTGTTCCTGCGAGTGTGTGAGGTCACCAGAAAGAAAAAAAAAGAAGGATAGGCTGACAACGGATCGGCGACCCTTTGCTGTTGCTGATCTCCATGAGCGATGGAGCTAGCTTTCCATGAGGTGATCCACATGCTCGTTTGCCCCCCTATCATATAAAAAAGAAGCCTTAAAGACTATTCGTCATTATTATGATTAGCTTTCTAGACCTCTGTTCATATCGGTAATTTGTTCAAAAAAAAATATTACTTTTTCAATAAACATGGGACTACTGCTATATAATTTCTTGTTTATTCGGCACCGTAACATAAATAACAATAAAAGATTACGCGCCTCGTCGACCACAAACTTGACAAACACAGTTAGATGAGACATAGCTGTACCACTCGACGTGATATTTTTTAGAAATTGTCACTTCTTTACTATGATGATCTATTAAAATGACGACTATCGTGGTCGAGTGACTAGAAACAGTTATGCCTCTTGTACACGCAATAAAAGTCGCCGGGCCTATGCAAGAATTCATGTCGTTTCTACACACGAACTGCTTCCGCGCTGACCAAGAAAAAATCTTGTCTGCGCTAGACATGAAGCGCGACGTTTTGCTGCGGTGCGGTGGGGAGCGGGGTTGAAACAAGTAAACGTAGTTAACATTTTCTTCACAACAAAAGAAAATTAATAACAGACTTGTCTAGGCTATCACACCCCACGCACGACTGTCCGAAAACAATCAGACAGTCGTTTACACGTTCCTATTCGTCTTGTCTGCAGCAGACACGATTAGTTTTCGTGCCTAGATCCGACAAAATTCTTGTTGTGTACATGATGAATTGGTCCTATCGGCAGTAGACACGGTGAAATTTCTTAGCGTGTACAAGAGGCCCTAGGAGGATGGTGACAGATATACTCGTACTTCCAAAGAAAGTCTGGGCTGAAAGTTCGCACACATTCTGACTTCTTCGGTTCAGTCAGTCGTATGAACTTTCCATTCAGCTGGATAAAACTCATTTTGTATATTTTTTTTGTAAATGTATTTACAAAAAATATCTAATAAATAAATATTCCTAGACAAATTATAAGGCGTTATCTAGTATTAAACTATGCAATATCTAGATAACTAATACATATACATAAATATGTACTAAAATAGCTAAATGCAAGATAACAATTTAGAAGTCTGAGGGGTTCATCAACATTTTGAACCAAAGCCAACTTCACCTGCACGCGGTGCACCCTGCTGACTGTCAAACGAAGCTCTGGCGAAAAGAGAGGTAGGGAGCGTAATTTTAAGCTACCCGACTGGGGAATGTACCTCCATCTCACAGAATACCGCAGCCAAAAACGATTCCCTTGAGAGTTGTTGTGTTCCTGCGAGTGAGTGAGGTCACCAGGAAGGAAGGAAATGTTGTGTTGGAAGTGGGGGTGGCGACGCGCGAGCGTAATTTTATGTTGCGAGCGTTAATATGGCTACAGTAACCTCTTCACATCAGGCAGGCCGTATGTTTGTCTGCCACTCGACGTAGTATTACAAAAAATAACAGATGCTCGGTTCCAACGAAAAGTTGATTTATATAACCGTAATTTTTTTCGGGATAATAAGTAGCCTATGTCCTTCTTCGACTCTTCAACTATCTTTACAAAATTTCAGTTCATTTGGGTGATCCGTAGAGGCGTGGAGACAACACAAACAGGCAAACAAGTTTGTTTGTGTTCTTTTTATTGATATGAATTTTCATATCTATAAAAAGATAATATATATTCATACATTTGTATGAAAGTGAGTTTCATATTTATAGTAGCTTTTGCCCGCGGCTTCACATGAGAGTTGGTTATCGTTGTAAGTGTTCGCTTGGAAACCAATAATCGGTAATGAAAGCAGTCTTATGCTATTCCAGACATCTATTTATCTCGTTGCTAAATTTCGACTAAATCTGTTCCTCCTGAAAATCTAAATGCAAACAGCATTTAGATTTTCAGGATTTTAACTTTGTGAATTCCAACCATTGTTATTATTATAATGGCGTAAGTAATATTTGCTCATGGGTGTGGCGCATATTCTGACAATGTACGCATAAACATGCGCAATTATCATGATATATTTTCGTAATAAATTTATTTACTTAAAACTTCCTGGGCTACAATATTATGGTACAATAGGCGGCATTAATTCTAAGTACATTTTGACGTGAATACGTCATTTAAATTGTTTACATACGGTAGGGTTACCAACTATACTGTTAAAAACAGTATTATACTGTTTTTCACTACATTATTAGACTACAAGCCTATGGAAAAAAAATACCTGTGAAATGAACCAACGTGAATAACGCTTAGAAGGCTGTTACTATATCATATTTATTAAACATTATTGTCTGTGTTAAATAATATTTTGAACAAGATGCCGTACATTTTACAATGACCTTATATCATATGGGTGTAGAGAAAGGGTTGCGATCCTTGGCTTTCGACCCCAGCGCTGGAAATATGTATGGCGTTCATGGGTAAAGTATCTGTATATGTATACAAAAGGAATTACAAAAATAATAAATAAATATACACAAATGCCGTAAATTAATAAATGACGGAATATTGCTTCTAAAAATTAAAAATTTGCACTGACTTCCTGCACCACCGCTTTAGTACGGCACTAGGTTTTTTGACATTTATTTTTAATCATCTATAAACTATAAAAAAGCCGTACATTAATAATTAGTCGTAATTCCTCACTTGTACCTGGGAAATTCCATTTACTCATGTACTCACCTGTACCGCTCAGAAATGACGGCATAGTGCTCAGATTTATTTTATGTTATAGTAACAGCCTTCTAAGCGTTATTCACGTTGGTTCATTTCACAGCTAAATTTTTTCCATGGGCTTGTAGTCTATATACTTTTTACTGTTGAATTTTTAAATGAGTTTTTTTAAGCGTTTTAAACGTTTGTTTTGTTTTTAAGCGTTTGAACGTTTTAGTTTTAGTTATTTGTGGTGAGGCATATGAAGTTTTTAAAAAAGACTAAATTAATAAGTTGTGGGAGAAGCTCATAAAAATATGCATTTAAAACATTAAAATACTGTTCATTTTTCTAAAATACTGTTTAATATTCTACTCAGACCTCAATATACTTTAATTCTTGTAATAAAAGTTGGCAACCCTAACATAGGGAGGCAATTAAAAAAAACGAATGATAACAAAATCGGGGGATACAGTTTGGTGTGGCAGCTACATATCTTTTCGTATCATCCCTATCTATAATTCAATCATACCACTTGATAGATGAAGGATCAAATAATTTATTACGTTAAGTAAGGAATATGGAATATCGCGTGCGAGGGAGGGGACAGCGCTGCCATTTTGAGATAATTTTAGTGCATATAACGTATTCGCGTACAATTTGGGACAACCTTTGGGAGTGAAGAGCGTCACGTATGGGGTATCGAGAGATAAATCATTAGAAATTACATAAATAAATTAATAATAGACAAATAAAATTTATTATTACATGGGTAATTATTTTGGGGTGTAAGTGTTTCATCAACATCTTTGAACCAAAGCCAACTTCACCTGCACGCGGTATACCCTGCTGATTGACAGACGAAGCTCTGGCGAAAAGCTAGGGAGCGTAATTGTAAGCTACCCGACTGGGGAATGTATCACAGATAATATGTGTAATACCTCACAGAATACCACAGCCAAATAATAATTCCATTGAGGGTTGTTGTGTTCCTGAGAGTGAGTGAGGTCACCACAAAGGAAGGAGATGCTGCGTTGGCAGCGGGGGTGGCGGCGCGCGAGCACGAGGATTTTTCATGTTGCGAGCGTTAATATGACTACGGTAACCGCTTCACATCAGGCGGGCCCATATTGCTTGTCTGCCACCCGACGTAGTCTAAAAAAATGTACATATAAACAAAATATATACACATATAAATAACATAAATGTGTACAAAAGTACATAAGTAAGTTTATACTAAGTTAGACATAGAATTTATATATTACACACCGATGAACCATGGTGATTCAATTAGTAACAATTTACTGCTTTGGCAACTTATCAAGAAGGTAAATGTCATAATTATCATATCATTTGAATACAGTTGAAGTCATTATACTTTTAGGTGTACTTATTCAAATGATCACCAACAAGATGGTCTGACCACGTGAAGGGGCCGCCCCCTTTTCTAAATTCTATCAGGCAGCGAGGGCCACTTCGGACAGGAATCGATGGAGACAGATTGTCCGTTCGCGAGGTTCCTGTGACCATGATCCTCAGCAATGAGTGACCGAGTGAAGAAGAAGATTCAAATGATATGTTTGAATGACAAACAAATTATTATTCGTGTATCCTTACTTTTAGCATATTCATTAATAAACCTTTGACTTAGTACCTATATTAGCATATATATACTTTAGTGTACACAGCGGTAGCACAAAGTTTGTTATTTTAATAAATGGTATGATTTCAGTCCTCCTCCTCGCGTCGAGTCGTGTTCCTTAATACTGAGGGTCGTGATTCCCCATTTTTGGATAATCTTGTCCCTGACAATAGTTCGCTATCTGTTATGATCCTTAGCTGCGTGGAAGACATCGTGCGGTGTCCAATGCAGTAAGAATTTGTCAGACCATCTAATAGACCTGAGGATTCTCAGGCGTTTGCCTTCGATTTTCTAAATAATAATTTTAACAAAAAAAAAATCCGAATCCAAACATTACTTTACATTTAAATATGTACAGGCTGATGATGATGATGGTGGTGATGAAAAAAATATGGAACCAATTTAGAACACATTCACGGAGTAATTAAGTAACAAACATAAAAAAAAATACAGCCGAATTGAGAACCTCCTCTTTTTTTGGAGTCGGTTAAAAATGGGTAATTAAAATTGAAATGTATGTGTCTGTTTTGCGAACAACAACATTGCATAATTTACATTTCAATCTTTTCATTTTGCGTTCTGAACCGTTCTGTTGGAGCGAGCAAAGGTTTATTCATGAGTTAAATGAAAATACTGAACGAATAAGTTTGTTCAGTAATATAGTATTAAGTCATATTCCCAAATTTTTTACACAATCCTGTTTGCTATGAACCAATTTCACCACGATATCATACAGTGAATTATCATCATCATCATCATCAGGTCATTTTAGTCTCCACTACAGGAGCATGACCCTCTCTCGTCCGTCCCAGACAGGAGGATTTGGCCTACACTCCCCACGCTGGCCGGGTTGGGGAGGCCTGATCGATGTTTTTTTAATGTATTTCCCTCAGTCGTCTTGTACGACATCCACGGGAAGAGACAGAGTCATTCTATTCTAGTCTGCCGGAAACCACACGGCGAATTATATTAGTGAATTATACAATACTATAATAATTACAGGTCCTTGTTGGGGTTCCCCCGATTTTAAGGTTGCATCAGGTTTTTTTTATACTGCGTCGGGTGGCAGACAAGCATACGACCCGCCTGATGTGAAGCCGTGACCGTAGCCATATTAAGCTCGCAACATAAAAATATCGCTCGCGCGCCGCCACCCCTGCTACCAACGCAGCATCTTTATGGTGACCTCACTCAGTGGCAGGAACAAAACAATCCTCAAGAGAATTGTTATTTGGCTGCTGTATTCCGTGAGGTGGAGATACATTCCCCAGTCCGGTAGCATAGTATTACGCTCTCTACCTCTCTTTTCGCCAGAGCTCCGTTTGTCAGTCAGCAGGGTGCACCGCGTGCAGGTGAAGTTGGCTTTGATTCAAAGATGTTGATGAACCACTTACACCCCAAAATTATATTCATGATTATTATGCCATCCATGCGCAAAAAGTCCGCGTCATTAATGCGTAGAGTGAGCGTCATTAGGGCGGCAGCAACAAGGTCCTGATGACATCAGACAGGTTGGATGCAACAGTTTTCCGGAGATTCACTGAGTGGCATTTTCGGCATGTGCATCATTGACTTTCTACGTGCACTCCATTCAACGTTTCTGCTGTTGATGCTACTAAAGTAGTTTACTTGTTACTCTAATTCTGTAACCTATGGACTGAAAATTAATATTTTTTATTATAAATCTCATTTAATTCACGGGTCCAGCCCGGTCATTTGATAGGCGTGCGCGGGAATATGGATCCAACGCGTAGAGGCCCCTTTGAGAAGTTTGATGTAATGTTGTACGCCCGCCGTGACCCGCTCCAGGATATGTCAATGGAACGATATACCCATGATTAGGTCTCGGCAGACGTTGAGACTATTGCGAAGTGTGATGGAAAATAAATGGGCTATGGAGATGAGATCTGGTAGAACTTAATATCGGGCTATTACAGAAGAGGGACGGACGCCTGCCATGACTGCTTTTATTGCTAGTTATTTGCGGCAGGCGGTGACTTGCCACTCACTAGATGGGCCCCCGAAATGCCAGGAAAGCGGCCGGGGGCAACACCGGTGTGAGTGACTCAGGGATGTCGAGAGGTGTGCTGCGCTTTCTCCGAAGTTACTCGCGGCGTGATGCCCTTTAACACTTCCACCCCTGGAGCATATAGCTCTAGCGGCTCCTCTCTGGACGGCCAATGAAGGCAAGCCAGAGCTGAGAGTCCTGCGGGCCTTCTTGTATTTAAACTCCGACCGATGAAGACACGTCGGAGACGAAGGCCCTGATCGACTCTCTGGAGACTCGGGTCCGTGGTGTCGCTACTCACACAACAGCTCGTCACAAGGTGCCCTGCGGACTTATTATAAATATTATTATAAAATGGAAAAATTCACTTCCCCCCTAGGTGGGATTTGAACCCACGACCTCTCGATGACCGGTCGAGTGCTCTTCCAACTGAGCTAACAGGAAGGCTTGTGTTGATGACGAATTTTTGCATCTTTTATTCTACTGCGTGAGTCACAGTGTGACGTCATCAACCTATTAAGGAATTACACTACTAAACAAGGCATAGCAGTCCATCGTTGCAGATGAAATTCAGCTATTTTTGATAACACCAAACTAATTAAATTATTATTATTTAAATAGTTTATAATATTCTGGCAAGTTGGCCAAGACAACTACTTAAATACTAGTAAAATAATTTTTATTTTATTTTATTGGATATGTTATTATGCTCGGTGCATTCTCTATTAACATAATGCGAAAATCTTACACGTGGCTGTAAAAACGAATAATTGTGTCTGCAAGAAATTCTTCTATCAAGCATGAATGATGAATGAAATAAATAACAAAGTTTATGTTCAAGATGCATGGTTGGTCGTTATAGTTATCTTTATAGTACTTAAATAGGTCGATTTGTAGACTAAGTCATTATAATACTCAATTAATACAGATCAATGTGTCAATTAATACAGATTTAATATTTAATAATATATGGACAATTACGCGTAAAGCTTGTGTTATGGGTACTATACAACTGATAAATGTAATTAAATACATTTTATTTTGTAAATACATACTTATAAATACATAGAAAATACCCAGACCAAAATAAACAGACATGTTCACGCACACAAATGTTCGTATGGTGCGGGAATCGAACCCGCTACCTCGGAGTCAAAGTGGCCATTGCTAACCATTCGACCACCAAGCTCGTCATATATTATTACAGATGTTAGTAAGTAAGCCACCCACAAGAGTTTTTAAAACTTTCAATTCGTACGAGTG
Source organism: Hypsopygia costalis (assembly GCA_937001555.2). Lineage (NCBI taxonomy): Eukaryota > Metazoa > Arthropoda > Insecta > Lepidoptera > Pyralidae > Hypsopygia > Hypsopygia costalis. Next base: position 18,241,957 of record OW443338.2, on the reverse strand, counting down.
TCAGTACCAGAAGAAAATATATGTTGGAGTTCGAATTATTTTAATGCATCACTTGAATCTGCTACACGTGCAATGGTAACACGTGAGTGATGTGTCTGGTATCGCAAGCATGTATAGGTTGCGATGATTGTGTACTATCAAACAGATGATAGGTTTGTTTGGCATCCTAGTGGTAGTATATACTAAGGGGATCGAGCCATGAAAAAGTTTGAAACACACTGATATGTATAAAATACGTTATTTTCTTATATACACTTTGTCTGAAATATTTGATATTGTATAACAGATTGGCGATTTAATATATCGTGTATTTTACAGTATGTACTAGGTACACAATTTTAACTCTTTAAATATTTAAGTGCTGCAGATATTTAACATTTCGTTTTTACCCTATTTGTTCCTTTAAAACAGAACATATTCAAGGTTTATGTGTAATCAAGAAACACTTCCGTTGTGAGATAAGGCTGAAATACGCACCACATTTGTTCGTCATCGCAAAAGATGAGGAACAAGTTTTTATATAAAAACATCGGACGCGCAGCATACGCCACCATAACGAAATTTATTTATTTTATTTATTTATTTATTTTGGCCACTTTCCCGAATTGATATCGGAAAACCAAGGTCACTTTACATTACTACTTTTTGATGCTCTACACGAATTCGAAGTCAGATTTTCGAAATTTTGAGTTTCATGGCAACGGACGGACAGATAGAACGACCGGACGATTTTATAAGCTCAATAAATTTTTTATACTACGTCGGGTGGCAGACAAGATACGGCCCGCCTGATGTGAAGCGGTTACCGTAGCCATATTAACGCTCGCAACTTATAATATCGCTCGCGCGCCGCCACCCCCGCTGCCAACGCAGCATCTCCTTCCTTTCTGGTGACCTCACTCACTCACAGGAACACAACAACCCTCAAGGGAATTATTATTTGGCTGCGGTATTCTGTGAGGTGGAGGTACGTTCCCCAGTCGGGTAGCTTACAATTACGCTCCCTACCTCTCTTTTCGCCAGAGCTTCGTTTGTCAGTCACCAGGGTGCACCACGTGCAGGTGAAGTTGGCTTTGGTTCAAAGATGTTGATGTACCACTTACACCCCAAAATATAATTTCGCTGAACAGACAATCTTTTGGTCTATGTCCCATATTTCACAGTATAATATTTCACTAATTTCAGTAGTTTTGGTTTTCATCTATCACCTCTCATCCTATATCACACTTTTGCCCTGTCACACTGTTTAAATTTCAAGTATTTTCTTCTCCCTTTTATTCTCTTTTATTACCCGACAGTCATTGACCCGACTTTTTAACAATGAATATTGAATTCGAATTGGTTTCTCGCAAGCTGTCAAATGATTGTCAGTTCTGTCAAGCGACATAAAGTTACATTAGAAAAGTTGATATGGTCGTTCAGTTTTCTTAAATTTTCTAATTTTCCGCGCAACTTCCTTTTTTTTTTTCTTTCATCAGAACCGTCTACTGACAATAACCAATACGGCATAAAAAGAAATAGCGAAATCGGTGTAGCCGTTCACGAGTGATACCGTGATCAAGGGAAATAGGGATTTATTTTTATATACGAGTATATAGATTACCTCTTCGCCGTCACACCCAAGGCTTTTTGCCTTTACTACAAATCTCCTTTTAATTAAGTTACTGTCTAATAAAATTCACGCAACCTACACCGGTTGCGTGAATTTTATTCACGAGGACAGTAAAGTTATATATCGGTTTATTCAGAATAGAGAATGCTGAAAACCAATATGTAATAAAGTTGATACTGTTGATTGTTGGCACTTGGTGGAACATTATGTTATGTTATTTAGTGTTTTATTATAATGTTATAATAAAACACTAAATAACAATAATAATAAACAGAAACACAAATAACATCTGTTTTATCGTTTATTTTGAATCTTTTGTTTTACTTTATAATTTTACACCCATAATATTAATCTATTCATAATGACACCTAGAATCATGCAATTCATTTAATTTTAATCTATTACGGAATAACCCATTTCCATTTTATTTCATTTCCGTTGTGGCTACGGTAACCGCTTCAATTCAGGCGGGCCGTATGTTTGTGTGCCGCCCGATGACGTAGTATAAAAAAAAATACCTAATGCGCCTTAAATCTTACAATTTAGACTGTAAGAAGATATACTACATGTATATTCAACCGGTTACATGTTTTATTTGACATAAACTGTTATAACTCAATTACTAAGTACTAAATAATATTATACGTCTATATTGGTATAATCATAAACCTTCTCAGGTGCATACCTATCATTTAAATATTAAATGATATATTCGGAGTGCCTAGTGCGAGTTTTTTGTACGCGTTCGATAATGTGAACGTAAACAAACCGACCAAATAGATAGGTACTCTCATGTTGTGAATTTATATGACGCGTAGTCTTGAGTAGTACATGTACGATGTACTAATAGGTGACGGTACTTGACACTGTACTAAAAGAAACGTTACCGAACGCGAACTCTTAATCGGACTAATCGGACTATTCGTACAGTGTACTAGATTATCCAAGCCCGAAACACTTGTCTGTCTGTGGTCTGTCCGAGAGACAAAGAATAAAGCGTCTCGCAATGTTATCGTAAGAGTAAGCGAGATAGGAGGTAAGCGCCCTGCACTGGTATAAATCGCTTTCAGCGCCGTGTGTTTTATTCATATAAAATCTTATACAGCGCTGTATAGTGCTTGTAATTACCAAATTTACATTGATCACATGATTATATTGTCGGCTAAATTTCTGAGTACTAATAGGTACTAATAATACTAATAAGGTGTACTAGTACATTAATCGGACTGTACTATTAGAGTGCGCACCTAAGAGTGTCCGATTAAGCACAAGACTAATGACGCGTGTTACATATCAAAATTATATAGCTTACTCGCTCACATTTCCGAAGTGAGCAACCCGGGTAATTTTGATATGTAACACGCGTCTGGTAAATTCACAACATGAGAGTACTTCTCTATTTGGTCGGTTTGTTTACGTTGACATGATCGAACGTGAATAAAACAGCACTCTGAGCTCGGTGGCGGCGTTGCGCGAGTCAGTCCAATCGAACACGCAAGTTAAGCAACGTCGACCGTAGCCTGTCCATTGGTGGATATATATTATCTCGATCTCCTCCGTGCTTCGGAAGGCACATTAAGTCCCGGCTGTTGCCATTAGATGACAGTCGTCAAGCCAAGTCTTTAGGCCTTTAGGCTCCTTGAAAACACTGCCCTCCACTAATCCGCAATTGGGCAGCGTTGTGAAATATGTTTTAAACCCCTTCAGTTGAGACGAGACCCGTATCCCAGGAGTGGGATGAGTAAGAGTTGACGACGATGACGACATTATATTACACGTCTATAATGGTATACTCATGAACCTTCTCTCTTCTGAACTGATTATAACACGTATCTTAGTTATAATTCCATGTTTTGCAAGGAGAATTCTAAGGAGAGTTACTAGCTTTTGCCCGCGACTACGCTCGCGTGAAATTCAGGCATTTTAGATTATCCAAGCCAAGTCTAACACGCAACGCAACCACCTTCACGTAGCACCTTTAATTGTAAAATACGGATGCAAGAATTTTCCCGATAACTGCTACACCCGTCCCGCTCCCGTCGCGCGGCCCGCGATCGCATAAGCACTGATTGACGCCAAATACAAATCTATATATATATATGTATAGAACTATATAAATATAACGTTACTGGTGAATGCATAATAGTAGTTGACGGCCGACGTTGTTACTGAAACTAAAGACGAGAGGTAGTTATAAACCACATTCATACATCATCATAATCATCATTAGGTCCATTTAAGTCTCCACTACAGGAGCACGACCGTCTCTGGTCCGTCCTAGACGAAAGGAGGATTTGGCCTACACTCCCTACGCTGGCCAAACGGATTGGGGAGGCCTGATCGATATTTGATAATGTATTTCCCTTAGTCGCCTTGTACGACATCCACGGGAAGAAACGGAGTGATTATATTCTAGTCTGCCGCAAACCACACGGCCATTCACACATTTATACAATAAGTTGTAAACCCATTAAGTTGCAGTTGTTTTAATATCTAATTATTTAAAAAAGACCCATAATGCTTCTTTCAAGCAAGTTCGGGCTGTAAGTGGCTAGCCGCCATCTTTGAGCCAAAGCCAAACTCACCAGCACGTGGTGCATCCTGCTGATAGACTAACCGGCCCTGGCGAAAGAGAGGTAGGGCATAGCGTATTTACAAGCTGCCCGACTGGGAAAATACCTCCACCTCAACGAATACCGCCAATTTACAATTGCCTTGTTGTGTTCCTGCGAGTGATTTAGATCACCAGGAAGGAAGTAGTTGCTGCATTGGGAGCGGAAGTGGTGGCGCGCGTGATATTTCATTTTGCGAGCGTATACATGAGCGTATATATGGCTACGATAACCGTTTCATATCAGGCGGGTTTTATGCTTGTTTGCCACCCGACGTAGTATAAAAACAACTAAAAAGCCAATATCAGAATCTCAGGAACGGGATTAATATACTTATGGTATTAATACCGGTATTGAAAAACTAACCGGTACTCGAAACCCCTAAGCGTGAACCTTTAATTACAATGTATATAGCTTTATCAAGATGTTTGTTATCTCATAATCTTCATACGGATGCATTTCCATGTCAAAATCGTAAAATAAAAATTCACTTTATCACTTTTAGTGATAGTGAAATATAATATAAAAATATCGAAAGGTACATTTTTTTATAAAAATAACACAACTAGTTTCATTACAATCAAATGAGCGGTAGAGGAACGTAAAGGCGACAGCCATGCACATATTTCCTACACAAAGAAGATTAGGTTTATTTATGTTTTATAATGTGACCAGTGTTCCCCAAACTTTTTGTGAAGGTACATCTAGAAAACGAAAATGTTTGGAGCTACACCATAAATGAAAAATCAGTTTTTATTTGTATAAGAATTTTGCTTCCGTCCGTCTAATTAGCTTTATGAGATAACCTTATTTTTCCGAGGCACACCAACTAATGGCCACGGTACAGCAGTGTACCGCGGCACACACTTTGCAGAACACTGTTATAGACTGTTATGGACTATCCGAGCAAGAGAGAGACAGAGAGTAGATGCACTAGAGATGTGATGCTGGAGGCGGATGCTCCGAATACCATGGACGGCCAAACGCACAAATGTATCTATTCTTTCTCAACTCGGCATTGAGACCAGATTGTCCACCACGTGTATGCAACGCATACTTTCTTATTTCGGCCATGTGATGAGGAGAGGAGATGGCAGCCTGGTAAGGCTTGTTATTGTTGGCAACACCGAAGGCAAGAGAGCACGTGGCCGTTCACCAACAAGATGGTCTGACCAGGTGAAGGGGGCCGCGTCCTTTTCTAAATTCTATCAGGCAGTGAGGGCCACTTCGGACAGGAATCGATGGAGACAGATTGTCCGTTCGCGAGGTTCCTGTGACCACGATCCTCAGCAATGAGGGACCGAGTGAAGAAGAAGTTATAGTCTATAGTGATCACTATCGTGTTTGAATTGTATTCGGAGGATAGCGATGATATCTGCGACACAGTTCTATATTACTGCAGATGTCATCGTTTCAATGTTGAATTGTATATAATAACTTTGTTCCAAATAAAGTAATATTATTCAGTTAATATTATTCAGGAAAGGTAATATATGTAAAAATCTTCTCCAGTGTACCTAGAACAACCGTGGCACCCCCAAAGTTCCATTGCAATCGGATGATCAGTAGATGAACGTATAGGAACATACATACACACTTACCTAAAGTTATATTATTTAATACGGCATCTTAGTCCACATAATATTGTTAAGTGGGCGAAGATGCCGATAATGAAGATGCAGATGGATAATAACCCTTATTCCTTCACCGACCGTTCCCCTCCTTATATCCGATTTAAAACGGCATCTTCGCCATGTTAATATTATTATTAAGTGGGCTTAATATTATTAAGTGGGCGAAGATGCCGTATTAAATCAGATAGTAAGGAGGGGTAGGCTGGGTGTTTAGCCAGTGTAAACTAAAGAAGTTACAGTATATTCATCATCATGAGGTCATTTTAGTCTCCACTACAGGCACGACCCTCTCTCATCCGTCCCAGACAGAAGGAGGATTTGGCCTACACTCCCTACGCTGGCCAAACGGGTTGGGGAGGCCTGATGGATGTTTGCTAATGTATTTCCCTTAGTCGCCTTATACGACATCCACGGGAAGAGACGGAGTGATTCTATTCTACTCTGCCGGAAACCACGCGGCCATATTGGTAAAAGATTAATTTTAAAGGGATTAGTAGTTACGGACATTACGTCCTATATTCAAACTTATTTATTACAAATTTTACGCTTTATGATATTGCGGCTACTGTCCGCGGATTCGCCCCGCGTGAACAACCTGAACAAATAAATTAATATTCCTTAATGGACAAATTATAATTTGTCCATTAAGGAATATTAATTTATTTGTTGTGTATACACATTGCTATCTAGTCCCAAACTAAGCAAAGCTTGTATGTACTATGGGTATTAGAGGACTGTTATAATAATATTATTAAAACTCACGTGAGACATTATACTAAATTAATTAGATGTCCGGCGCGAGAGACAAAGGGTGGACGTGTCTGGACATTCGCCCTGAAGAAGGTCTCCTTTTGAGATCGAAACTAGTCGGCTTTCCCGACAAAAAGACGTGACTGTTATTATACTTAAATATTTTTTTTTTGTAAATAGATACATATAAAATATAGAAAACACTCAGACCAAGACAAACAGACATGTTCACGTGCAATATGGTATATCTTGTGCGGGGATCGAACCCACACACAACAATATAAAATAATTTAAATTTAATTGGAACTAAAAGTAATATAATATTTTTAAAGGGACGGGGGCCCACCATATATTCCCACCACTGTGTCTTCTGTGTTGCCAGGATTAACAGCGTCGACCACCAATAAAGGCAATGAACAGTGAAGTCCATTGCAATCTCAGGGGTAAGACTACGGCTGCCTTGGAACTTAGTTGGAGTAAGAAGCAGTGGCGTCTCTAGCCCATGTAGCGCCCGTGTGCAAACATTACCCAGGCGCCCTCTAGAAGCGCGCGGTTAAAATGAAATGAAATGAAAGAGCAGTGCGTGGCCGGCCGGCGCTCATGGGCGGCGAGAGGCGCTCGTCGGCGTCCCATAGACCGCTGCGCCCTTGTGCAACGCACACCCTGCACTATTGGTAAAGCTGCCTCTGGGAGAAAGTTTTGGAATTTGACTTCCCCTCTTAGCAATGTGAGAGACAGCAATAAGGCATTAAAATCCTAAAGAGATGGCTAGTCAAGTTAAGTTCAACTGCCGTGCACCACGGATTTTAAGTGTCTAACACTATTGAGAACCCAAAGACTTTCAGTTGTTACCTAATAGATCGATTCCAATAATATGAATTGCAAAATCGTCTGAACGCTTGGTAATTTTCCCTTGTTGCTACCTAGCTAAGTAATATATATAATTTTATTAATCCTGAATATGTTATCAAAAATGTGTGCCAAATATCATTTAAATCTATTCAGTCGTTTACCCGTGAAATAACAGCAAACACCCAAACCTTCCTCACAAATCCAATATTAATGTAAACTTAACTAATCGTTCACCGTGAATTTAGACCTTGCGATTGTTTATTTTTCCGACTCGTGGTCATTGCCCATATAGCAATGCGGTCTATGGTACAGAGACTTGGACACTGACCATCGGACTGGTCCACAGACTAAAGGTCGCGCAGCGAGCGATGGAGAGGGCTATGCTCGGGGTTTCTTTGAAGGATCTAATCCGGTATGAAGAAATTCGATAGAGAACTAAAGTTGTCAACATAGTAAAGATGAACCTATGCATAAACATGTATATTGGTCATACGAGCAAAGTACCTTTTGTAAAAATCTAAAGATATTTTAGTTTCGAAGTATCTAGTATCATATATTTTCCTTTGGCGTAGTATTTTATACATTATATCAGTATATAATGTATAAAATACTACGCCAAAGGACATACTCGTATTATATAATCTCAGTAGATTATATAATACGAGTATGTATAAATATAATTATGATCCTTCAAGCGTAGCGTGAAGAAGCATCTTGTAGGCCAACATGGCAGCGTCAACTGACAAAACATCAAGGTCTCTTGTCCGTTGCCGATGCGTTTGGGGATCCTCTTTTCGCTTACCATCAGGCGAAGCGGAGCCAATATGCTGAGCTAATATAAATAATAATAATAATATGTTTCGAAAATGCTGATGTCGTGAATGTCCTTGGTTTCGAGTCTGGTTAGCGGGGCTCAGCGATCACTTCGACGAACATCTAATATAGGGACAGGTGCATGTGCAGCATAGAGTTTGCCATAGAATCTCTCTACCTCTGCGAAGATCTCTGGCTTAGAAGACACGATTCGACTATCCTCTAGCTTGAGCTTCGCCAGATAAGCCTTTTCAGAAGGCCGAGAAAAGACTTTTAGCCCTTTATTGCACGTTATCACATCCTCAACACGTTTAGCAAAGATGCGATAGTCCCACCGTATCAGCGTTGTGATCCACTTATTTATTCGACAGAATATCCGCTGCATATTCTGTCGAACTAACAGATGCTGTCGCCTCTCGTCGCTTCTGCATAAGAGCCAGAGTTTCGCTAGGGAGCTATGCCTCTCGAACCCTATGCTGACGCCCAAAGTGTTTGATGCCGACTTCGTGCAGTGTTTTCCCTATTCTGTCTGATGCCTCGTCCATATCCGCAGTGGTTTCCAACGAACTGAGTCGGTTGTGAAGTTCCAGTTGGAACTTTTCCGAAGTTTGAGTGATTTGAGGAAGAGTTAGAAGTAGATTCGACCTCATTATACGGGCCCTTTCGAGTTTATAGCTGATATTTAGGGCACCTCGTACAAAACTGTGGTCGCTATCGATTGCCTGTTAACCACCGAGACATTCCTAAATATCCTTTTATAGCCTTTTATCCGTTATGATGAAGTCGATCCATTCCTAGTCACTTTGTCGGGGCTGCGCCAGGTCCAAAGCACAGAGGAGCTCTAATAAATAAACCCATCCATGGAGAGGCAACGGTCGAAATTCTTCATCGTGCTCCTCATTTAACTTCGGCGGACAACTAATTACAATTAAAATATCTATTATAGCCTTACTGTTATTTAACACTGCGCCGTTCAAAAATCATGAAATAAAAAAAATATCATGATTACCAACCCCCATTCTCTCTCAAAATCTAAGGCATTCATGTCTCACAGTCAGCTGTCTCCCTACAAACAACTCCCAGAAAGAAAGGAAGGAGTATGGCCTGGTTAAGGATCGGCGAACCCTTGGTGTTGCCGATCTCCATGGGTGGTGGTGATTACTTTCCATCAGTTGACCCACATGCTCGTTTGCCCCCCTCTCACATAAAAAAAACAGATCAAAATCTTGCGCTGGTGACAGAAGGTCAATCAAAAGCATAATGGCAAGATTAGTAGTCTTCTGTATGGAGCAAATTGAAGCATTTTCGGGACCGCAAAGGGATACCTACACAAAAATTAAAATTTTCAAATTATCATAGTTATAGCGAGAAGTTTTAATGCTATCGAAGTAATTCTTGCATTTATAGTTATACTAGCTTCCACCTGCGGCTTCGCCCGCGTGTACTTTTTTTAAATAAAAAATTTGGTTGTCTGTACAGTCGATTTACGGACCATAATTTTACGTGATAACGTCATAAGGAACATAGGCCGATGGAGTGGAAGAGAGATAGATGTGACACAAGTTGCACGCTTAAGCCGATCGTGCATCTCTATCCCTTGTTCCGCGCTCTCGCTTGCACGCTCTGCTCAGGTGGAACGTGACAATGAGTCATGCTTATTCGCGCGTGCAGCCGGCGTTTATCGCTATATTTATATTTCTAAGACTTTATCCCGTCAAAAGTATCCTATATCCTTCCTAATATCTTTGAGAATGTGTGGACAAAGTTTCATGATGATTGGTTGAGTAGTTTCGGCGCGTAGGGCTTAACAAACGAACTCACATTCTCATTTATATATAATAGTAAGGATTACTGTGACGTCTTTAAATAACAAACCGAAAAAGATATACAGGTATATATTATTTGTGCTCCCTGGAAAATTTGGAAAACGAAATGCTCATGACTTTACTTAAATCAATGTAAATTTTGCGTCATCGTTCAATTGTTATTATTACTTTATATTTATTTCATTGTCTCTCCGTCCGCCCTACCACAAATACAAGAAAGAGGCCGCCCATACCACAAAACTAAAAAGTGTCCGCCCATTGTCACAAAAGTTAGACAATTTACCAAATAAACTAAATCTATTTTGATGAGATCCATGGGCGAATAGCTAGCAATGGCTACTTCAACTCTGAAGTCGCGGGTTCGATTCACGCAATCTTGTGCGCGCTTTTCATATTCATAATACACTTCGCATGAACATGTCTGTTGGTCTTGGTCTGGGTGTTTTTGTGTATTATATGTATGTATTGACAAAAAAAATGTACTTACGTACATTTATCAGTTGTCAATCACCTTTGTTTAGATTGGGAGCAGATGGCGCTGTGTAATTTGTCCAGAAATATTAATTAATTTATTATTTATAAGTTTTATAAGAGATGGACGGAGCATTGTTTTTATGTTGATTTTTTTAACAAACCAACATACGATTTGCCTGATGGTAATCTGCATTTTAGCGGATCGATGCTTGTAACACTTTCGTGATACTAATACGTAAAAGTGACATCCCTCACTGAATAATTTAAAAACCAAAGTTGGAGTAATAAAAATATGACCAAAACACTGCGGTATTAGTGACTAGAGTTACAGTAGAGGCAATACACCCCGGCCACTCCATACAAATGTCGCGTCGGTAACTACTACATAAACAATGACGTCTGTACAAAGGGTCAATGCGTCGTGAGGTCGACACGAGACAGCGACAGGGACTAGCCATACTGTCCATGCCGTTATATTTTTTATATTTATACTATACGTTGGTTAGAGGTGTAGTTCTTTGAACTAAAGCCTCTTCGATCATAGGAATCACTCTCTCTTTTGTCAAAACGAGATTCTGGCAAAACAGACGTAGGGCACCAGCGTATTTATAAGCTGCAATACTGGAAAAGTACCTCCACCTCGACGAATACCGTAACCTTATAACAATTGACGAGCTCGGTGGTCGAATGGTTAGCAAGGCCACTTTGACTCCGAGGTCGCGGGTTCGATTCCCGCACAAACATTTGTGTGTATGAATATGTCTGTTTGTCTTGGTCTGGGTGTTTTCTATGTATTTACAAAAATAAATAAGTAGGTACATTTATCAGTTGTCTAGTACACATAACACAAGCTTTGCGCTTAATTTGGGAGTAGATGGCGCTGTGTAAATTGTCCAGAAATATTTATTTATTATTTATAATTCCCTTGAGGGTTTTTGTGTTGAAGGAAGAGTGAAAGAAAGAGATGCTACGTTGGCAGAGGAGGTGGCGGCGCGCAATCGCTATTTTATGTTGCGAACGTGGTTACCACTTTACATCAGATAAGCCGTATGTTGTTGTAAGTGGTGTAAGCCTGGGGATGTAAGTGGTTCATCAACGTCTTTGAAACACAGCTAACCTCCTGCACGTGATGCATAGGCATAGGTAAGGTAAGGTAAGGCATAGATAGGGATATTTTTTAAGGTGCCCGACTGAGGAAGTACCTCCACCTCACAGAATACCGCAGCCAAATAACAATTCTCTTGCGGGTTGTTGTCTTCCTGCGAGTGAGTGAGGTCACCAGAAAGAAAGACAGGAAAGAGGATAGGCTGGCAACGGATCGGCGACCCCTTGGTGTTGATGATCTCCATGGGCGATGGTGGTTGTTCGCTGTTAAAAAAAATATTTGGCACCCGACATAGAATAAAAAAGTGTTACCTACTAAAAATACTCAAAATCTAAAGCAGACACTAAACCCACTATTTTTGTGTTTTATCACAATAACTTGCGAGTTTTATTATTAAAAGGCAATCAGTCACTTACTTAGATTATATTGAGTAATTTTAAATTGTTCGAATAAATGTCTTATAATTTATTAATTGGTATCATCCGACCCAAAACTATTCGCAATATTTTCAAGATTTAACGTACTAATAGTTACGTATTATTTTTTGTTGGTTTTGTTCGTCATTTGATAATAATTTAATGTGCATTCTTTTAGAATTGATTAATTTCTGCAATTACCTAATTTCCTAAAACGGTTTTCCTGTAATCTCGAGTACTCTTAGGTTATGGAATGAACTCCCTGCCAAGGTTTTTGCAAGAAATATATATATATATATAGTATGGGGTTCTTCAATAAATAATTTGTCAAATTGACATATTTGACAAATTATTTATTTAAGTTAATTGTGTATATTTGCATGCCTAAATATTTCTGGCAAATGTGATGGATCAAACAGCTAATATTATTTGTATACCTATATACTCACATTTAAGCAAATAAATGACTTTATCCTATTCTATTCAAACAAGGCGTTGTGGTGTGTGAACACCTTTATATTTTATATTAGTATATAAGTCAAAACTTCAATGTATTAAAGGAGAGTAGTAATAAATCCGTTGCAATGAACACATCTTATTATTGACAAATTCCATACCTCATATGGCGACCCTGCCAGGATGAGATGCGGCGCGTGCATCTTCGAAATGTGTGCTATAGAACAATTTGAAGTGCGGTGCAAACGTACACTTTCATACAGTGCAAATTTTTATATATCAAAAATAAAATAAATAATATGGGTTCGTCACAATCCGTCGAGGAAACCGTTGTTGCCCAAAATAGTGCCGGTGGAGGTACAAATAATGCGTCAATCGAGCAGTTAAAATCGCACTTGGACATCGTCGCCTTGGCGTTATTCATATTTGGTGGATGGTATTTGTACAAAAAGTGCCATAAACAATGGATAAGGAAAGAAGTCAACCAGGCGTTCCTGCGGCGAGTCTCGTGGAGGAGGAATCGCGAAAAGGTGATGTGTAACCACGATAGTGTACCATGTGAATAAAATGTGAGTAAAAATTTGTTAAATCAGTGAATTTGCGTGTGAAATCAGTAATCCATTTGCGGAACCATGAACATTTTGAACTATACTTTTTTTAATCCCACTGACAGCGCTTATGTTTATTTAGTTTTAATTAATTTCTATAATAAATGTATCAAGATAATTAAATAATGGGTATACTATAAATAAACCCTATCAAAAAAAAAAAAAATTAAATATGATAATTATAAGTTATAAGTAAGATTATTTCTTTAATGATATAAAGTTTATTTCAATTAATGGAGTCTATTTTAAAAGATTTTTATGAACGATTAAATAAAATTAAAGAATCTTTAATTAAAGCTGGTCCTAGCAGGCGAAGCTCGTCGAAGGCTTGCCAAGAGAAATATTTAGAATCTAATAATATTTATGACGAATTTAATTGTATATTAAAAGATATTAAGGATAATGTTAAAAATTACAAATCAAAGGAATTAGAGACATTGAATATTTTATCTGATAATATTGAATCATTGTTTTTTAGTATTAAAAAATTGTATGACTCAGAAACTGAAACAATGGAAAAATTTGATTTAAAAACGGCTGTGGCCTTATTGCCGGTCATGAACGGTAAAGAAGAGGTCACTAAACAGCTGATCTCGGCAATAGAAATGTATGACTCTATGATAGGAGACGGTGATAAGAAGTTGCTGATCAATTTTATTCTTAAAACAAGACTCTCTGAGACAGCTACATTAAGGATGTCACAAAGTTATGACAATGTTAAATCATTAGTTGATGATATGAAAAAACATTTACTTGTCAAAAAATCATTTACGGCCTTGCAACAACAATTATTGCATGCTAGACAAAATCATAGGAGTATAGATAATTACGGAAAAGAAATAGAATCTTTATTCTCTGAATTGACTATTTCGCAAGCAGATGGCGATAGTAGTAAAATTGATATTTTGAAACCACTGAATGAGCAATTGGCGATTAAAAGGTTCGCCGACGGCCTGCAAAATAGTCATTTAAGAACAGTAATTGCAGCAAGAAATTATAGCACCCTAAAGGACGCTATAAGGGGTGCCAAGGACGAGGAATTATCGTGTGTGCCGGATGGTAGCATTATGAACTTTCAAAGAGGTAAGAGTAACAACCGCTTTTATTCACAGAAATTTACTGGAACTCGCCAGCCGTCTTCGTTTAACAGTTCGAGAGGTCATGGATTTCACGGTCGATTGTACTATAATAATAATAACAATGGAGGACGTGGATACCCTACTCGTGGGCCGCGTGGGTCTCCAACGCGTGGCTATACACCGCGTGGGCATTCTACGCGCGGACAATATTATAATACGAATAGCGGAAGAGGTTTTAATCGGGGTAATATGCAAATACATCATTATCAATCGGTACAGAATACAGAACAGGTAGAGGCTGAAAGTCAAAACATGCCTAATAGTAATAGTTCGGAAGCCCAGTTAAATCAGTTTTTTCGTGCCTAACAATAATTCTATTTGTCATTATAATAATTATAACTCAGTTCAGTTATATCTCAATGATACAAATTATACTTGGTTGGTAGATACGGGCGCATCACTCAGTGCAATCAAATATGATACGCTGATAAAGCATAACATTCCATTCCGTAATGAGCGTGTAAGAATATACGGAGTGTGTGGAGAACTTTACTCAGAAGGTTTTGTTTATCTAACTTTAACTTTTATGGGAAAGGAATTTCAAAACAAGTTTTATGTCTTTAAGAACCTATGTTGTGTGAGTGATGGAATATTAGGTCAAGATTTTTTAAGTAAATACAAAAGTATTTTAAACTTTGAGTTAAATACTTTACAGTTAAATTATTATGATGAGTCAGTTATTTTACCTTTGTTGATGGGAAAAAGTGGCAGTAACAATTATTTAATTATTCCGCCCCGTTCAGAGTCGATTCATTACGTATCAGTAGGAGCAAAAAATGATTGCGTAGTATATCCTAAACAGCTATGCGAGGGAGTTTTCGTAGCTGGAATGATATCTAGGCCGGATAAGGGCGTAATACCGATACAAATATTGAACACACGTGAAGATGAAGTACGGTTAAGCTATTTTAGCCCAGATTTAGGACAATTAAGCGATTACAATTTATTAACATTTCAACATGAAACTAACAACGCTAGTCGAGTACGAAAACTTTTTTCGGAACTTGATTTGAATCAACTAAATAAAGAAGAACAAATAGAAATCGAAAAAATATGTGCAAAATTTAGTGATATATTTCATTTAGAGGGTGATAGGCTGACAACCACGAATATTTGCGAACAAAATATTTATTTGAAACCAAATTCGACACCCGCTTATACCAAACAATATCGTTTACCTAAAACGCAATTAGGAGAAATTAAAAAGCAAATAAATAAAATGATTGAAGACGATATCATTGAGGAGACCATCAGTGACTGGTCTAGCCCTATTCTTCTAGTTCCCAAAAAATCTGGAAAAGGCGAAAAACAGTTTAGGCTTGTGGTAGACTATAGGAAATTAAATAATAAAATTTCTGATGACCGATTTCCCTTACCGAATATTGTTGAAATACTAGATTCACTTTCAGGCGCAGTTTATTTTAGCCACCTAGATCTTCAGTCGAGCTATTATCAAGTAAAATTAACTGAAGAAAGTAGAAAATGTACTGCTTTCACATTTGATAAACAATATCAAATGAAGCGCCTACCTATGGGGTTAAAAATTAGCCCGAGTGCCTTTTCAAGAGTAATGACAGTTGCACTTTCAGGTCTTAATTACGACAAGTGTTTCGTATACCTAGACGACCTAATAATTTTCGGCAGAAACTTAGATAATCACAATAAAAACTTAATAGACGTATTTTCTAGGCTCAGAAAAGTAAATTTAAAACTTAACCCGCGAAAATGCCATTTTCTGAAAAAAGAAATTTTATATTTAGGACATACGGTTACGGCTGATGGTATTAAACCGGATCCGGATAAAATAAAAGCAATTAAAGAATATCCAGTCCCAAAATCTGCTGACGAAGTCAAGCGATTTGTGACTTTTTCTAATTATTATCGACGTTTCATACCAAATTTTGCAGAGAAAGTAATTGCATTGAATAATTTATGTAGGAAAAACGTACCATTTATATGGACGGATGAATGTCAAAAATCATTTTTAACCTTAAAGCAATCACTCATGACCCCGCCCTTATTGCAGTTTCCCAATTTTTCATCGGAATTTCGACTTTATACGGACGCGTCTGGGAAATCAATCGGTTCTATATTATGTAATAGTGACAATAGGCCCGTTGCATACGCGAGTCGTAGCTTAAATAAAGCTGAGGTTAATTATCCTACTATCGAAAAAGAGTTACTGGCAATAGTATGGTCAATTAATTATTTTCGACCTTACTTATATGGCACAAAATTTAAAATATTTACAGATCATCGTCCATTGATTTATCTTTTTAATATGAGCAACCCATCTAGCCGCTTGACTAAGTTTAGGTTGAAATTGGAGGAATATGACTTTGAAATAAATTATATAAAAGGCAGAGATAACGTAGCTGCAGATGCGTTATCCAGAGTGATTCTGACGTCAGATGAGTTGAAAGGAATGAGAGAAAATATTGTGAATGTTATGACTAGAAAGCAGTATAAAAATAGTGAAAATCCAATAGATAACTCTTCTACTAGCGTTTCTAGCGATATACGGACTGATCACCCGAATATTGTGGAAATGTTAAGTAAGCCAAAGAAATCAGTCGAGTTAGTATTTATCGATAAGGAGGCAATGAAAAGTGTGAGGAATGAATGCAATGAGAGAAGTGATACCTTGTTTACTTTCTGTGATAAGGATTTGATAATATATACAAGTCCCGATTCCCGATCATGTTTAACGCGAGACGTTTTCGTGAGGGGTCTGGCAGATTTTTGTAAAGAAAAAAATATAGAAGAGATATATATCGTGAAAGATAATAATAATATGAAATACATACAATGGTTGTATGATATAATAAATAAAAATAAAATGTGGTCCGGGCCACGAGTTTGTTTATTAAATGGAAGACAAAGAATAATGAATGATGACGATAAAAAAGTAATTTTAAACGACTTTCATATTTTGCCGACTAGCGGCCATGCCGGCATAAGACGAATGACCAATAATATAAAGCGCTATTATTTTTGGTCAAAAATGGACAAGGATATAAATAACTTTGTATCGAAGTGCAGCAAGTGTCAAAAACAAAAACACTCTGCCACCTTAAAGGAACCGATGACTGTTACGACAACGGCTCAATCGGCCTTTGATAAATTATACTTAGATATAGTTGGGCCCATAGATAGAGATTATTATAATAAGGCATATATCTTAACAATACAATGCGAACTTACAAAATATATAGAAGCGTATCCATTAGAAGATAAGAGTAGTATTAGCGTAGCAAAAGCCTTTGTAGAAAACTTTATACTTAGGTATGGCATACCTCGTGCTATAGCGTCAGATAGAGGTACCGAGTTCATATCTTCAACTATGAAAGACGTCTGTAAGTTGTTAAATATCGATCACCTGACAGCAACCGCTTATCACCACGAATCGATAGGATCTTTAGAAAATACACATAAGCATTTAAATGCATACTTGCGTATACAAACAGATAATGAACCCAGGACGTGGAGCACATGGCTACCATTCTGGTGTTTCAGCTATAATACTAGTGTGCATACATCTACAAAATTTTCTCCATTCGAGCTTGTATTTGGAAAGAAATGTAATCTGCCTTCTAATTTATGTAAACAAGCCGAGCCTTTGTATAATTGTGAAGATTATGCACCATGTTTAAAATATAGACTTCAAAAAACACAACAACAAGCACGAGAGAATTTATTATTGTCAAAACAAAATAGGAAAGAAAAATATGATATAAATGTAACTACACGTATCTATAGACCTAATGATTTAATTTTAGTAAAAAATGAAATTGGAAATAAATTGCAAGAAATATATAATGGTCCGTATGTTGTATTATAAGATATGTCACCAAATGTAAAAATAATAAAAAATAATAAAATTGACATTGTTCATAAAAACAGGACCAAACCATATAAAATGTAACCTAATAATAATTAATTTACTTTATTTTATTTTTATGTATACTTAATTATGAATGTAATCAAAATTTGTTTACCTTTAAAAATTATGTACTTATGTAAGTAAAGGAAAAAAAAATATTAATCTAAGTAATTATATTTTTTTTTCTATTGCTGTGGAGGTGTGGTGTGTGAACACCTTTATATTTTATATTAGTATATAAGTCAAAACTTCAATGTATTAAAGGAGAGTAGTAATAAATCCGTTGCAATGAACACATCTTATTATTGACAAATTCCATACCTCATAGCGTAAAGGAGTTTTTACAGAAATATCTTAATCAAGTCTTATAGAACTGATTCATTTATTTCTTAGATAATGATTCTTATTACGATAATGACTCAATAATGCTATTTAATATAATGGTTATTACATTAAAATGTTAATCACTTCCATTGACGATTTTAGATTTTTTTTAATTCTAAATATATGTAAAAGTAATGATTCGTATTTAATTAAAATACATAACTGTACTAACAAATTATAACGGCCTCGTTAACAAATTATCGTCGTCGACACTTACTCATCCCAATGCTGGGATTCTCCCTTCAATTCAAGGGGTTTAGAGCATACTCCACCACGCTGCTCAACTGCAGGTAGGCGGACATAATATTATTATTAGGTACTTTTATCCAGGTGTTTTGTTCACGCGGGGCAAGCCGCAGGTTGAAATTAGTACGTTAAACAGATAAAAAGTTTAAGAGTAAGGAATGGTCCTTTGGTCTTGGGTTCGAATATAACGTCTTTTTAGGGTTCCGTACCCAGAGGGTAAAAAGGGACTCTATTACTGAGGCCCCGCTGTCCGTCCATCCGTCTGTCACCAGGCTGTATCTCATGAACCGTGATAGTTAGACAGTTGGAAATTTCACAGATGATGTATTTCTGTTGCCGCTATAACAACAAATACTAAAAAAACAGAATAAAATAAATATTTAAAGGGCTCCCATACAACAAACGTGATTTTTTTTTGCTCGTTTTTGCTCGATATTAATAACAGTAACAGGTAGACGCTTGAAATATTCGCAGAATATTTAGTTATTATATTCACTTTAAAAATAAATAACTGAATTAAACTAAAATAATTATTCAAGGGGGGCTCCCATACAACAAACGTGATATTTTGCCGTTTTTTGCGTGATAATGGTACAGAACCCTTCGTGCGCGAGTTCGACTCGCACTTGGTCGGTTTTTTAACACAATGGTGGCTAAAAAACAAGCATGGATGGAAAGAATATACTGAACAGACCTCAAATAATATTTTTATTACACATGAGAGGCAAATATCAGTCTGCTGGATAGACCTAGAAAACGCATTTGGTTCGGTGCAGCATGAACTTATGATATTTGCACTAAAATGGTATAACTTTCCCGATTTAATTGTTAACATAATTAACTCTTATTACTCGCATTTAAAATTCGTCATAGCAGTAAACAAGGAATACACAAAGCCACTACAATACAGTGTGGGACTATTCCAAGGGTGCTGCTTATCACCGATAGTATTTAACATAGTTATTAATATTTTAATAGACAAATTGACATCATATGAAAGGAAATGGGGCTACCGTTTTAAAATCAACAACAAGTACACTGAGTCAATCTTAGCCTTTGCTGACGACCTTGCAATACTTACACGTAATCCCAAACAGTGTCAGGAGTTGTTAAATGAAGTCGATGAGTTCTGTACATGGACGGAGGGATTGAGGGCGAAACCAAGTAAATGTCATTGTTTATGTCTGGGTAGACGAAATACCAAATACACTTCTTACGACCCGGAACTCTCCATAAGCGGCCAAAAAGTTGCTACGATTGCAGAAACAGTGCCTTTCAAATTTCTTGGTAGAAAGATAGATTACAAAGGACGCACACCATCATTGGGGGAAGTTGTCGAAAATTTAATTAACGACCTCAATAAGGTAGACCAACAGCCTATCAGTAATATTAAAAAAGCATGGATATACGACAACTATCTCACATCACGTCTCACTTGGCCTTTCCTAGTATATGACTTCGGTAAAACCCTCTTGGCAAAGTTAGATGCTAATGTCATAAAGATATTAAAGTCATGGTTCGGACTGGCACATCCGGCTGATCCCTCGACTCTATTTAGGGATCACAATAGTTTTGGGCTGAAATTAAAGAAACCTTCTGAACTCTATAAACACCTGAGAGTTACAAAAACGCATGTTTTGCAAAAGTCGCAAGACGAATTAGTTAAATCTCTCCCAAAAGACAAAAATGCCACAGACCTAGAATCTAGACTTCAATTCCACAAACAATTTATGGTAGGTGCACAGGCAAATAGAGCTGGGTTGGGCGCGAGAAAGAAAAGGGAAGACCGAGACATAGTAAAAACCTTTCTACAACAAGACGAAAATGACAGTTACAAAGTGCACGCTATGAATTTAGAAATGCAAAGTGAGTGGTTAACCATAGGCGAGTTTTGCATCCCGTTAGCTCTGAAGTGGCGCACCTTGCTGTATGACTGGTCTCCTGCCTTATTAAAATTCTATCTTAATGCCTTTCAAATGACCCTCCCTGACCAGAGTAACTTAGTTAGGTGGGGAAAAGCCTCTGAAAAATGTTGCTATACCTGTGGAGAGGCGATATGTACAGCAAGGCACCTATTGGTGGGATGCAAGGTGCTCCTTGATAGGGGTCATTACTCACATCGCCATGACAGAGTACTTCAAATCATACGTGAAGCCATAAGCCTTTCAATAGCTAGAGCCCAAAAAGGATTAACGACAAACAAAAGACAAATTAACTTTATAAAAGGAGGCTCAACTTCAAACTCCAAGAACAAGCCTTACTCAATCCTCAGTGCAGCACCTGACTGGACTATTTTAATGGACACGTATGAAAAGCACTATAAAATCCCAGAGGATGTGGTTGTTTCGACATCCAGACCGGACATTTTCCTTTTCTCCAGAGCTACAAAACGTATAGTACTTGTAGAGCTTACCGTACCGTGGGAAACTAACATACCCAAAGACCACGCGATAAAACAAAACAAATATTATGACCTCCTAAACGAATTAACAAAAAGCGGCTATGTAGTTAATCTATACGCTGTAGAAGTAGGAGCGAGAGGTATACCAGCAAAATCTCTCTATAACCTGCTGAAAGACCTTGGCTTGTCCAGAAGTGCAGTAAGTTCTATACTAGAACGAGTATCTAAAGCTGCATTAGCAGGTTCATACCAGATTTGGCAGGGCAGGGAGAGAAACACAAGTAGTGAAGGTGAGTGTTGATGTACGTCGGAAAGGGGCCCCTTAAACCTACACCCGTGTCACAAGTCTCGGGATCCGCTTGGGTTTCTCTCTCTGCCACACGATGGACCCGGTACCCGCACGGTGAATCCATGGAAGCTAAGAAGTTCGTCTCATACAAGAGGGAGGCAAAAATGCATGTGGATTACCTGGTGGAAAGAAATCACCACCGCCCATGAAGATCAGCAACACCAGGGGGTTGCCGCTATGTTGCCAGGCTTTTAAGAGAAATATATACTTACTCTATTTTTGAAGACTCCCATGTCGTACACTTGATTCCACAGTTTCACCGTTGGTGGTATAAAATGTCTTAGGAAACGTACTGTAGTAGATCGCTAATTATCAAAATGATATGGATGGAATTTTAATTGACAAGCGAATAATGATGATGGTGGGTGAAAAAAGATCCTGTTCTATCTACAACCGAAGACTTTTCAATAAACATCACACCGCAGTGACAACTTACATACTCATGGCAAAAGGAAAGCCTATGTTATATTATGTCTATAATAATTAGAAATGCGAATTTCTCTCATAACGTAAACTATAATGGACAGTCAAGGTTCATAAGCGCAGTAGCACTTTGAATATAATATGCTTTTATAATAGAGATGTGCCGATTATGACTTTGGCCGACCAGCCGACTAGCCGATTAGTCGGTTGTGCATAGGCCGACGTTGGCCTCGTCGAAGGTCGGAGATGATGACATTTTTGTTTGTCACAATTGTCACTTTGATTTGATTAGGTTATGTGTTTTTGGATATATTTTTTTCTGAACATCATGTACGTAAAAGGCCTTTAATCCCAGTAGGCCCCGCGAGGACTGCCATCGGAGGCAAATGGGAATAAAAATTCCCAGTCGGTGGCGACTGGGAAGTCTTTGCCTCCACTTCAGTTTCGCTGTACATTGCTTGCTCCATCGTAGAGAATAACAAGATTAGGCAAGTTATTCTAAATCTGCCTTATTTAGACGATATCATTCAAATGAAGTTTCTTACTTTTTAATATAAAAAAACTGGTGATTTGTTTCACAGATAATCCGACTCTTTATATTAATTGAACTAGGAAAGTAATAGTAATTAACGGGAAAAAATATTTTAATAATATAAAGTACATACAAAATCCTTAGGTAGGTACTTATAGGAGTAGAATTTTAATAAAGTTGCTTCCAATTGTTAAATACAGAATTCTTTTTAAAAAATTTTAATCACGTTACAATCATCCGGTCATTCCCACAATCATAATATAGTTTAACTTGCCTAATCATGTTATTCTTTACGATAGAGAGAGCAATGTACAGCGAAACTGAAGTGGGGACAAAGATTTGGCCGTGTGGTTTCCGGCAGACTAGAATAGAATCACTCCGTTTCTTCCCGTGGATGTCCTACAAGGCGACTAAGGGGCCATTCAAGTATTACGTAAGCAGATTTTTTACAATTATTAATTAAATTAAGCAACCTCTGATGAATCCTGTTATTCTTTACAATAGAGACAGCAATGTACAGCGAAACTGAAGTAGGGACAAAGACTTCCCAGTCGCCACCGGCGACTTAGAGTCGCCGACTAGACACCGACTATGACTAGTTGCCGACTAGTCGGCACATCTCTATTTTATAACGATACTAGTTTCATGCCGAGATTTCGTACGTGAATTGAAGGTTGAGCTGTGCGTTGATCAATCTGAGTGCTTAGTGAGAGTTTTTCGTACGCGTTCGATCATGTCAACGTAAACAAACCGACCAAATAGAGAAGAAGTCTCATGTTGTGGATTTATAAGGCGAGTGTCACATATAAAAATTATGTGGCTTACTTGCTCACATTTTGAAGTCAGCAGCCCTGCTAATTTGGATATGTGACATACGTCTGGTAAATTCACAATATGAAACTTTTTCTCAATTTGGTCGGCTTGTGAACGTTAATGTGGCCAAAAAAAAACTCGCACTCGCAGTCAGCTAGCCAGTTTTCACTTATATTTAAGCCTGCTTGCGCCCGCGACTAATGCGCGCGTATCCCGGTATGTCGCTGCAATTTTCAAAAATTCTTTCCTATCGGATGCCTTCAATTTTTAATTCAATTTAATTTATTCTGAACAATTTAAATTGTGTTGAATATAAATTATCAAATTCAAATTACATTTATCAATCTTAAGAATTAATGGATGATAAATGATAACATTTTTTTTTTTATAAATTATTAATATTTTAGGGCGTAATTGGTTCCTCAATATCTTTGAACCTAAGCCAACTTCACCTGCACGCGGTACACCCTACTGACTGACAAACGAAGCTCTGGCGAGAAGAGAGGTATGGAGCGTAATTGTAAGATACCCGGGAAAACCTCCACCTCACACAATACCGCAGCCAAATAACAGTTCCCTTGAAAGTTGTTGTGTTCCTGCGAGTGAGTGAGGTCCCCAGAAAGGCCGGAGATGCTGCATTGGTAGCGGGGATTGCGGCGCGCGAGTGATATTTTATGTTGCGAGCGTTAATATGGCTCCGGTAACCGCTTCACATCAGGCGGGTCGTATGCTTGTTTACCACCCGACGTAGTATAAAAAAAATATTTACATCAAATATAGTAATATATATGCATGTTGAGCAACGTGGTGTAGTACTAAACCCAGATTGAGGGGAGACCCGTATCCCAACAGTGGGATGATTATGAGTTGATACCGATTGCATATATATTGACGTCAACCGTTACTCATCCCACTGCTGGGTCACGTGTCTTATTGAATCGTCGAAATGTATAGCATAGCATTTGAACGACTGCATTAAATTGTTTTTTTTTGTGTGTATTTTATATTATCAAGACTAGGTAAAATAATAAAAAAAAAATCTATTGTTACATAAAATATTTAAAAAAAAATCTATTCAACATTTTTTTTCAGGCTCATTTTTCTTTCTTTTTTACGCAACGCCTTTAAAGAAACTGCCCAGACCAAGATAAACAGACATGTTCATCGGAATATTTACCTTGTGCGGGGATCGAACCTGTGAACTTGGAGTAAAAGCAGGTTTTCGAGCACTGGGCTATCAATATGCCCTTACTTTCTATCGTCACAGTCTTGTTGGCTGATAATAATTTCCTAAAGAATTTAACAACAATTTCCTCAAAACAGCAATTTTTTAGAATTTGTTTTAATATTAGAGACTGGTCTGCGCAATTCGGGGTTGCTCTTAATGTAGCAAAATTTCAAGCAATAGTTGTAAGTAGTTCTCGGATGCTTAATAGACTTAATATATTTTCTTTACTAACTATTACTTACAATAACACGGCTATCCCGTATTCCCCTAGTGTAAAAAAATTTAGGACTGCACATCGACTCGGCTCTGAGCTAGCAAGTGCAGGTCCACCATATGTCAGAAGGCTGTAGGTACTTTGCGTAGTCTTTATCGCTTTAAAAACTTTCTCTCTTTTAATACAAAGAGCTTGTTTGTGCAAAGTCTCATCCTTAATATACCTAATCGATTATGGTGATATGTCCTACTCAGATTTGAATGCAGTCCTTCTCAACAAGCTTAAATGACTTCTCAACAACTGCATACGTTTCGCGTTCGAGCTTCAGAAGTACGACCACGTTTCAGTTTTTTTTTAATCTCTATTCTTAATGTTTAGTTTTTAGTTTCTTAAGGTTTATCTAAAAACCTAATTCCAACCCCTCTCATCTGTTCACTCTAGGAATCTCCGTTCTGAAGACAACCTTCTCCCGTTTCGCCCTCGTCATCACTCTGGTTTTTAACAGACTCCAAAAAAGAAGGAGGTTCTCAATTCGGCTGTATTTTTTTTATGTTTGTTACTTAATTACTCTGTGATTTAAAAAACGATTTGAAAAAAACTTTTTTTATATGAAAGAGTATACTTCCAGATTGGTCCCATATTTTTTTCATCATCATCATCATCATTAGCCTGTATCTACATACATAAATGTAGTAATGTTAGGAGTCGGTTTTTTTTTTTGTTAAAATTATGTAGACCAATCTTTCCGGATCCAGTTCACCCGTGTTTGGAATACGCTAAACGTGACTATTACTTCTGACGTACGTCAGGAGTAACTGTGAAGGAGGGATAAATGGATTAGATACTCATCGTACAATCGTATCTAATCCATTTATCCATCCTTCACAGTTAATGGCACGTCTTTAGATATAGGTCTACTTCAAAATCCCGTGCTACATTCATCCAATTTCGACTCGCGTGCTGTCGGTTGTCGTTGATCTTTCGGGGCCGGCCTCTGTTTCGCGTGGTCTCCCTAGGTTTCTCCTCGAAGATCCTTCTGGTCAATCGCTCTGGTCGGAGGACAAACGAGCATGTGGGTCACCTAATGAAAAGCAATCACCACCACACATGGAGATCAACAACATCAAGGGGTCGCCGATCCGTTTCTAGCCTGTACTTCTTTCTTTCTTTCTTTATGGTGACCTCACTCGCAGGAACACAACAACCCTCAAGGGAATTGTTATTTGGCTGTGGTATTCTGTGAGGGTGATCTACTTCCCCAGTCGGGCAGCTTACAAATATGTACGCTATGTCCTACCTCTCTTTATGCCAGAGCCTCGTTGGTCAGTCAGCAGGGTGCACCACGTGCAGGTGACGGTAGCTTTGATTCTAAGATGTTGATGAACTACTTACACCCCAAAAAAAGTAATTTAGAAATTACTATTCGTACCTAACTAAAGATGGGCAAAATGCCAGGCATTTACAATAAGTGCCCAGTGAGTACCTGTAAAAGCCCAATAAATGCCTAGTTTTGAGCATAAATAGGGAATTTATAAATACTTTTTGGGCATTTATCGTAAATGCCCGGCATTTTGCCCATCTCTCTTCGTAACATTTTTGATTAATACAACCCGAATAAAATAAAGTACCATACCGGGTTATAGATGGTTGACCTAGAATTAATACTTTCCGAGTGTCTCACAAGTCACAATAGACCTACCTACAACATTATAAAGAGATATACAAAGAGCCATCAAATGCCTGACGAGTATGTTTTCGGAACCTAAAGAGAAATTCTTCATCTTTTACGACAAGATGAAGATGGTAGGGGGAAAGTGTTACACAGGCACTGAAAGTATAAGTAAGACGCAAATTGCGTGCGGCGCGCAAAACTTCATTCGGCGTGTGCAGTGTCACGGGCGCTCGGTGCATTACAACACTCGCAATCGGCGAGAGTTCATTAATTCAAAACCAGGGGAAGTTACCAGTGTTAACAACTGTGCGTGCTTATCACTTGTGGATTTAATTATCTGCAGCCACAACTCACAAGGTCAGTTTAATTATTTTTTATTAATTAATTATTTACTAATTTAATATTTCAATTATTAGGTATAATTATTTTCTTAAATAAATACTTTTATTTATTACTTTTACATATTAATATTATTTATATAGCTGTAAATTTACCATATAAGTACAACTGTGATATGATGTTAGACATTGGTTTGATCTCATAACTAGGAATAATTGATATTTTAAAATCAATATTTCTTGATACTTAATACTTTTCGAGTTAAGATTTCCTTCGAGCTGTGTTTGTAAATGTTGCATAATAACTTGAGTAAATAGCTTTAGCTGTCTCGTAAGCGATGTGCGTGTACTTTGAATATCGTGTTATACATAGCTGTTATACGAGTATATGTATAAAAATATTAAATACTCTCTATTATATATTTCATTGCCAATGGATTGAATTGAATTTTATTGCTCTTGATAAATTTGAAACAAAACACATTTTTATTACAATTAAATACGTAGCTATTAATTCTAGTTCAGTAAATTGTGAATAAAAAGTATGTACATGTGACATAAACTGAAAAATAGAAATAAGATATATTATGCAATAATTTATTAAGAAATCTTTGTAATTCTACAATACAATAGGTCAACTACTGATAAAAAAATCTTACAATTCTTAAAACCTTTTTTGCTAACTATACATTATTTATTTAATTCTCTTTCAAGCAAAACTATTTTTTTTTTCATCATAGATCAACCTATCTAGTAGTCATCTTTAAAATCTAGGAAAATAATCATCAGCCTAACAACAAAAAGTATATACATATTGTTGCTATTGGCCTCCTTACAAAGCTGATTTCTATTACTAATTATAGGTTTAAATACTAAAACAATGTAATTAACTATAGAATGTTATTCGTAGTCGTCGTACCGTGTCTTATTCTATTTTTCTTCTTCAATTTAAAGTTTGTACTCAGCCTTTAGTCATAAGCCCTTATAGTCGAAATAGGTAGGCTTTCAAGGACAGAGTGCGGCAACAATCAATGAAAGACGTAACCGCAGAGATGCAACTCTCGGTGCACGAATAGTTTGTACACCACGACAAACATACCGTCTCTTTGCTTATTGACGAGAAATAACAAAATTATGTCGTTAGCAATTATTGATTAATTTGCAGTAACATAAAAATATTTACTCGACTACTTGGAGGTAAAATTCATAGCCACGAGTCACTCATGGTTCATTAATTGTTGAATCAATATACGCATACAATATTTGTGACCCTATTGAAGGCGAAATAGATTGGATGTATAGTTGTCCAAGGATTTCAACTAAAAATCCTACCGGAAATATTTATCTTCCATTTCGGACTCAGCAATGCGTCAAGAAAGTGTATAACATGTATATATGTATAGATAGATGATGGGACAGCAAAATGCCGGTCATTTTTGATAATAGATACAAGTACACGCATAAATTCCCTATTTATGTTACAAAACTGGACATTTATGGGCACTTGGCATCAACCTATAATCATCCCACTGTTGGGATACAGGTCTCCCCTCAATCGAAGGGGTTTACAGCATATTTTACCACG
The DNA here is from genome assembly GCA_937001555.2 of Hypsopygia costalis. Taxonomy (NCBI): domain Eukaryota; kingdom Metazoa; phylum Arthropoda; class Insecta; order Lepidoptera; family Pyralidae; genus Hypsopygia; species Hypsopygia costalis. The sequence goes on along the minus strand of OW443338.2, from coordinate 18,213,592 downwards.
CTGCTCAACAGCGGTGGCGAAGGCGTTTACTAGAAATTTATCCAAAATTTCTGGCATTTTGCCCATCTCTAGATAAACGCGAGCCCAATCTCTTAATTTCCTTCAGTTCACTATCAAGATCAGAAACCAGATTTTTTCACATCTTGTATGGTTTAGAAGTAATCGAGTGAGATCAGGGGCCCTACCGGCTAAGCTGAAGCCGATTCCCGTCGGAATTTTTGATTGCGAATATCAAACTTCAGCTTAGATTTATGGTACAGCCCCCTTACCACGATCTCTTATTGCGATTCAATAACTGAATAGATTGCTTAATCATATCAATGAATAAGCGACTCTATTTCAAATACAATAGAGTCGCTTATTCATTGGTATGAATAAGCATTCTATTCAGTTATTGAATCGCAATAAGAGATGGGGGTAAGGGGGCTGGTGTTTAGCTTAGCTTGTAGAAACTATGGAGCTCTACCGACTAAGCTGAAGATGTTTGGCAATAACTAAAACGTAAGACCTATTTTTCGAATCAAAATATTCGTTGGTAATCGGCTTCAGCTTCAGCGGTAGGGCCCCAGTATCGTCTCACCCTATTTAATGTTGATCTATTTATTCATAAACCGCATTCATGATTTTCTCCATTCATAAAGTTGACTGGCAATAAATGCCATTAGTATTAAGTCGAGCCCGGGGGTCCAATGGCTAGAAACGGCTACTTTGACTCCGAGGTCGCGGTTCGATCCCAGCACAAGACAAACATTTGTGTGCATGAACATGTCTGTTTGTCTGGGTGTTTTCTATGTATAATACGTATGTAATTACAAAAATGTATTTAAGTACATTGATCAGTTGTCTAGTACCCATAGTATAAGCTCTGCACTTAATTTGGGACTAGATGGCGCTGATCTTAAATTGTCCAGCAATATTTATTTATTTATTATTTAAATCCGTCTATTTGACCAAATTATCGTGGTCATAAACATATCTCAAACCATCGGTCCTAACTTAAAATACAGACAAAACATTTAGGTAGACGGAGGTACGTCCGCCAAACAAAATTATACTATGCACGTCGTACAGAATGTTTGTCCCGCCCGATACAAGGTTTTTAATATAGGTAATATGTATTGGGCCTAAGTAGGTTACCACGATCTTTAGCGCCAAATCTAACCTCAATTACACGTCATGCAACCTGAAGTTCTAAGCTGAAATTTGAGTTTTACACTCAAAATATCCCATGGAATCGGCTTCGGCTTAGTCGGTAAGACCCCTGGTCAGGTTACTATAATACATTTTGTTATATAAAGTAGGAAATAAGCAGTCACTATGATAGTAAAGAGACGATTTTTAGAGCCAAATCCAACCTTACCTGCACGTGGTGCACCCTGCCCACTAACGAAAGAAGCTCTGGCAAAAGACAAGTAGGGTACAGTGTATTTGTAAGCTGCCCGACTGGGAAAGTAGCTCCACCTCAATACCGCAGCCAAATAACAATTCCCTTGAGAGTTGTGTTCCTGCAAATGAGTAAGGTTACCAGAATATACGGGGTTGTTGCGTTGGGCACGGCGGTGGCCGTACGCGAACGATATTTCATATTCCGAATGTTAATATGACTATGGCAACCGCTTCGCATTAATCAGGTCGTATGCTTGTCTGCCACCCGATGTAGTATAAAAAAAGGTTATCATTGTAAACCACTTCATCGTAAGTCAACAAATCTACATACAACTCAATAAAAACAGTAAGTATATTTGAAATAGCCGCTTTCAACTTCATAAGGTCATCGGACCATCTAGAAACTTGTAGTGTCCAACGCTTCGTCATCCTACACGCGGCCTCCACTCTAATATGTGCCTCTAATGCTCGCCTGATGTGAAGCGGTTACCGTATTCATAATAACGCTTGCAACATTAAATATCACTCGCATGCAGTCACCCTCAAACCGTGTGTATCGAAATTTTGGAAATCTAGTAATATTCAGGTCCATTCCAATGATAATAGATAATAGGATTTCCTATAATCTTCGTATCTAGCACATAAACATTAGCCAAATCACTGATCATTAACGCGTGCCGTAGACATAATTCCACAAAAAAAAGCAAGTAGGTTACAAAACAAGCCAAGTTCGTTCACAATATATCGCGTCCGCGCGTATTTATTTAACAATCATATCTACTAAACTTAATCACCGAATTGTGATAGGTAAAACCTGGTACCTACAACTACCAGGTTTTACCTATCACAATTCGGTGATTAAGTTTAGTATTTTGATGTGCAATTAGAATCTCAGTATTAGAATAGAATCTGTCTTTTCTATTTTTATGTAGCTGTAATATAAATGGATCTCATAAATTCCACATTTAGTACACATATTATAAAAGAGATTTTTTTTCACTTATTGAATATAAATAAAATCCGCCCATACAAAGATCTATTTCATTAATTTACACACATAAATGATACCTAACTATGCCTGTGACTTTGTCTGCGTGTTTTTATAGTAATTAGTGATGATATAATTTAAAAATTTAATAAGAATCTTTTGATTCTGTGGGTCAATTATCCGTTTCAAACGGCATCATAATGAATGATGTTTTTTTTTACAATTATTTTGTTTAAAATATAAATATAAACGATGATATGAAATTTAGTTAAAACTACATTTTTATATTGTAGGCTGTCGCATCTAAATGTCACGTACCAAATAATTGAAGAACTTGGCCTGGGTACACTCTTAATACATTATCCAATCAGTCTCAATAACGTAGGTTTCGTAGACGATTATTTAATTATCGTACACTTATTACGTACTTATATATGCATTTATCGTGCTTCTGTTGCATTTGGTAGCGTTACTATTATGCAACAAATGAAGCAAATATGTTAAATGTTATGACTACATTATGCCTATACATTACATTATTTATATTTACAATATATTTATTGCTTACGTCAGACGTGTAACTAATGCGTCAATCATTATACAAAAGCAATGGCATGTGATTTATTAAATTTGTCAATTTTGTATTTTTTATTTTTGAAATGGTAGCAGTGAATTGACGAGCCCGGTGGTCGAATGTCTAGCAATGGCTACTGTAAATGGTCCGAGGTCGCGGGTTCGATCCCAGCACAAGACAAATATTTGTGTGCATGAACATGTCTGTTTGTCTTGGTCTGGGTGTATTCTATGTATTATATGTACGTATTTACAAAAAAAAATGTATTTAAGTACATTTATCAATTGTCTAGTACCCATAGGTAGGTAGCTTTGCGCTTTTTGGGACTAGATGACGCTATAAATTGTCCAGAAAGATTTATTTATTTATAATTATTTAGTGAAGCATTAATATGACGTATAAATATTTTCAACAGCGCAATATATATAAAAATATATTTCTAATTATCACCATACCACAGAATAATATTGACCATACATTAAACACAGTTTAAGGGTGACTGCGCGCGAGTGGTATTTAATGTTGGAAGCGTTAAAATGAATACGGTAACCGCTTTACATCAGGCGAGCATTAGAGGTAGGTATTAGAGTGGACGCCGCGTGTAGGACGACGAAGTGTTGGACGCCCCTCCTTTTAAATGGTCCGATGTTCTTGAGAAAGCAACTGGAAGCGGCTGGATGAGGAAGGCGGAGGATAGTATTTGGTGGAAAGCATTGGGCAAGGCCTATATCCAACAGTGGGTAGACACAAATTGATGATGATGACGCAGTGCGGCCACGGAATATAAATATTGCAATGGAATATGAAAACGAAAGGTATCAGACATTAAATGACTGCATTTTTACGAGACGTACATAACTTTGAAATGTAATGCAGGGAAAGTTATATCCAAAAAAAGCGATAAGCGATCCTTTTGATTTTTTTATTATTAATTTCTTTCACTGTGTTACATATAAATGAAGTACTTTTACGTCACTTACATCTTTGTAATAAATTGTGTAAACGTGTGATAACGTTCGATTAATATCTTTTTTGTTTGATTGTGCACTGCCGTGTCATGCGTAAGTCACGTAAGTTGAGATACGTTAGTTACGCTTAACAACGCTTATTAATCTTTTAAAATGTTCTTCTACCTGAAGAAAAACACAGATTTTAATTTATTGCATTTTTTCATTAAGAACACCGACAGTCGAACTAACTTTTTTGTATTTAAGTTTTTTGATAGCAATTGTAAAGGATATCTGCGGTATATCAGATATGTTAGATAGGTCATACAAGTTTTCAACGCGTAGTCGAGATAATGTTTTGTCTATCTCCGGTATCTCATTATAGCCATCAAATATAAAGACCTTTAAACTCAATATAATAAAAAAATATATAGACTGATCTGATAGGACCAATGTGAAGTATTAATACACAGTATATATTTGGGGATAAGCGGTTCATCAGCATCTTTAAACAAAAACCAACCTCACCTGATCCCTCCAGACTGACAAACGAGGCTCTGGCGAAGAGAGAGATAGCGCATAGCATATTTTTTAAGCTATAATACTGAGGAATACCTCCACCTCACAGAATACCGCAGCTATATAACAATTCCCTTGAGGGTTGTTGTGTTCCTGCGAGTGAGTGAGGCCAAAAAAAAAAGAAAGGATGGAGTATAGACTGGCAACGGATCGGCGACTTCTTGGTGTTGCTGATAGGCGGTGGTGATTGCTTTCCATGAGGTGCCCTACTTGTTCGTTTGCCACACTCTCATATAAAAAAAAGAGATAATTTAATTGAAAATTTGTATATCTTAAGCCCACCCTTAATGATGTTCCATATAGGTATTCCTTTCTAAGTACAAGATACAGTATATAGGCTAACGCCTATATACTGTATCTATGTAAACTATGTAACACATAGTTTTACACAGTTTATAGAACATGACATGCACAACTAACGTATTTATAGATACGCATTTTCGTGTTACACTAAATTGTATGAAAACTTAGGAGTCAAATTTGAAGAAACAGTGATTATTTCATACTGGTACTTGTAATCTAATAAAATTGAAAACTTAGTCTCACAATAATATGTATATTCTACAAATTAAATTTCAAAGTCATAACTAAAATATCAAACGAGTAATGAGATGGGGTTTTACAAATACTTTGAAAGCGTTTTTCTCAAAACGTTGTTTTTTGAGATACGTGATATACGCGTGACACGACACGAGTGATAGTGCTAGTTAGTTTTTACCCGACTGACGAAGAAGGGACGGTTATGTTTTTGGAGTGTATGTATATTTTGGGGTGTAAGTGGTTCATCAACATCTTTGAACCAAAGATTATGACCAAAGCCAACTACACCTGCACGCAGGGTGCACCACCCTGCTGACTGACAAACGAAGCTCTGGCGATAAGAGAGGTAGGGAGCGTAATTGTAAGCTACCCGACTGGGGAATGTACCTCCACCTCACAGAATACCGCAGCCAAATAACAATTCCCTTGAGGGTTGTTGTGTTACTGCGAGTGAGTGAGGTCACCAGAAAGGAAGGAGATGCTGCGTTGCCAGCGGGGGTGGCGGCGCGCGAGCGATATTTTATGTTGCGAGCGTTAATGTGGCTACGGTAACCGCTTCACATCAGGCGGGCCGTATGCTAGTCTGCCAACCAAAGATGTATAAAAAAAAATCTATGGCATACTATACAGCCTAAACCGCATACGGGATCCTCAACATATGAGGTGTCATTGGATTCGACATAAAAAAAATGATTCTCTGTAAAATCGGTTTACGGACGATAATAATGATAAAAATATCGGCCGATGGAGTGGAAGAGAGATAGATGTGTCACTTGTTCCGTAGTCTTGCTTGCACGCTCGGCTCATGCGGAACAACACACAATGACAATGCGTCATGCTTTTTCGTGCGTGCAGCCGGCGTTCATCGATTTTCACGTCAATGAAAAAAAATTAAATATGGGGACTAATCCGCCAAATTAACGATTGAAAAATTTTTTTTTTTATTTGCTTATCAAGTTAGGTTGGTATCAAAATAAAGGGTTAAAGACAGCATATAAAATACATACAAAAATATATGCAACTCATATGTTTAAACCACTCCGAAAGGAGATGAAATGGCTTGAACTTTGCAGTCAGGTTTTTTATTTGGTTCATCATCATCATCAGGTCATTTTAGTCTCCACTACAGGAGCACGACCCTCTCTCGTCCGTCCTAGACGGAAGGAGGATTTGGCCTACACTCCCCACGCTGGCCAGACAGATTGGGGAGGCTTTTTGTTTGGTTAATAACTGGGAAATATATTATTTGTTATTGTCGTCAACCATTATTATACTGAGACACGGGCCTTTCCTCAATCGAAGGGGCTTATAGCATACTCCACTATGCAGCTCAACTGCGGGTTGGCGGAGGCCAATGTTTTCAAGCCGCCCAAATGCCACTGATTTGGCTTAACGATTGTCGTCTAAAGACAACAATCGGAACGGACGGCTTAATAAACCCATAGACAGCCTACAGTCGACGTTGCTTAACTTGCATGATCGATGATTACACCGACACACGCAATGACGACATCGAGCTCCTCATATGACTCATGATTTTATTTGTTAATTTTCTTTTAAAATTCACTTCTATGAAAAATTTACATAATGTAATTATGTATAATAATTAACAATAGCGAATTATTATAATTAGTAGTCAGTAATGTTCAATCAAACCGACATAGGTCGAAGGATCAGCTGAAAGTCGAAGCTGAAGCTGATTACCATCGGTTTTTTTGATTCCAAAAATTGGTCTTACGTTAGAACTATTGTCAAACATCTTCAGCTTAGTCGGTACAGCTCTAGGGTTTCTTCAAGCTGAGCGAAACATGCAACAATCTAAGCAATAGTTTCATTTTTGCATTCAAAAATTGGGCTGGTAATCGGCTTCAAATTCGGCGGTAGGGTCCCTGATCATATAGCACAGAAGGGTCTGGATGACAAGATGGCGACCTCGGATCGGAAAGCGCAGCGTAGATCGGCTCCCCGCTAGACACGAACGATCTAATAGAGATTGCAGCGAGCAATGGATGCAAACGGCACAAAAGCGATCATCGTGGAAGTCTAAGGGGGTGACCTATTCAGCAGTTGACGTTTTTTGGCTGCAATGATGAATGCTCAATGCAATTGACTAAATAGTTTATAGGGCGAGCTGTGAGGATAGTTGACGATCCCAAACTGACAGACGGTTTAGAACTTTTAAGTCAGTGAAGAGATTTTGCGTCTCTTTGTGTGTTCTACCGATTGTTCAATGGGTGTTCAGAGGAGTTGTTTGACATGCCCACGGCCTCCTTCTACAGTCGCACCGCTCGCCATCGACAGGGAATTCATCCTCACACTTTGGAGCCTAAGTGGTCGGTATGGTTCCACAGAACTTTTCTCCCGCGCACTGTCAAGCTTTGAATGAACTGTCGAGGTTTTCTCAGGAGACTACAGCATGGGCCGGCAGCAGGAAAAAAGGGCGTGAAGAGGTTTTTACAGGGTCGGCGCGTGTGATGCCCCTGGTGTTACAGGCGTTCATAGGCGGTACGGTAACTGCTTTCCATCAGGCGGGCCGTATGCTTGTTTGCCACTTTAGTGGTATAAAAAAGTTTATATTATGTGGTCATTCCTCACCATACTTAAACAAGGACTTTTTGCAAGAATGGCGTAAACTAGTTTTATAGGGTCGCACGTGTCCATAGATTGCGATGAATGTTTACGATCAGGCGAGTTGTATACCTATTTACCACTTGTAGTTACCAACATAAGTTAGCTATATACATGCTCGCAAGATGCAACATCGTTTACGCGCCGCCACCCCGCTGCAACGCAGTACGACCTTCCTCCTTGTGTGTGTTGTGTTCCTACGAGTGAGTGACGCCACTCACTCGCAGGAAAACAACACACACACACACACACACACAACAACCCTAAGCTTGTCTTGTTTTGTGATTACTGGTGAAATTGCTTAGGGACTTACATAATACGGCATCATCTTACTATTGGGATATGGGTCTCCCCTGAATCGAAGGGGTTTAGACCATATTCCATCATGCTGCTCAACTGCGGGTTGGCGGAAGCCAGTGTTTTCAAGCCGCCTAAAGGCCACTGACTTGGCTGTCATCTAATGACAACTGCCGGGACCGACGACGCCTTAACGGGCCCTCCCAAGCCCGGAGGAGCTCGAAATAAATAAACCCATCCATAGACTGGCTACGGTCGAAGTTGCTTAACTTGCGTTTTCGATTAGACTGACACGCGCAACGATACTAACGAGCTCCTCGTATACATCCCGGATTAATTTAATTTTTCAAATCAATGCATTTTCTCAATATTGCGCTACTATTAGTCAATGTAAAGGAAGAGGTAGGTAAATATCGTTATGGTCCGAATACTAGCACCAGCATTAACTAGCACGCTGTGACGACTATTACAGAATGGCGTAAACACCTGCACTTAACATGTCTTAGTGACAAACGAGTTAATGCGGAAGCGTTTCAGCCTTTCACTCCCTAACTACATTTATTGGATGTAAAATCATTAATGATTTTATGAAGACTCTACTTCCGAACTCATAGCTTGACCCTTACATCGAGATCATGTTGTGATAACTTCTACCTAAATCATATATTTTTTTTTTCAATCCTTAATTTGGCGCCAGAAATCCCGTATTTTTATTTTAATATAACCCGTGTCTCGAATCTAATGATACCTCATATGTTGAGATTCGCAATGTGGTTTAGGCTGTAGAGTGTGCCAAATATACATACACTCGAAAAACATAACTCTCCCTTCTTCGTCAGTCGGGTAAAAACTAACTACCACCATAGTATAAGTAATAAATAAATTGTCAGACAAATTACACAGACAAATCTAGCCCCAAAGTAAGCTTGTGTTATGGGTACTAGACAACTGATAAACATACGTAAATACATTTTTTTTTTGTTAATACATACTTATGATACATAGAAGACACCCAGACTAAGACAAACAGACATGTTCATGTACACAAATGTTTGTCCTATGTGGGAATCGAACCCACGAGCGTTGGTGTCGAACACATGTTCTGTGGTGTCGAAGCCGCGTCATTGACCGCTATGCCACCGAGCTCGTCAACTAAATAGTACTAGCTTACTAGCACTGTCACTGGACAATCTAAAAGTTATAAAACGTTCACACAATTTATTACAAACATGTAAAAATACTTCATTTCTTTTTATGTCACTAGGCTAACACAGTACGTACTTATATACGTAAGTACGGTAAACGCTACACATCAGGCGGGCCGTATACTTTTCTGCCACCCGACTTAGTACTTGTACCAGGCATGTAAATACACGTGTAATTTTAATATCTCTCTCTATGAATGCCTTGAATATATTATATCCATATCCGACATTTTTATGAGGTAGTTAACACATACCGCACATTCACTATCACGGGATAGTAAATAAATAAATATTTCTGGACAATTTACACAGCGCCATCTACTCCCAAATTAAGCGCAAAGCATGTGTTAAGGGTACTAGATAACTGCTAAATGTAGGTACTTAAATACATTTTTTTTTGTAAATACATACCTACTTATATTACATAGAAAACACCCAGACCAAGACAAACAGACATCTTCATGCACACAAATGTTTGTCTTGTACGGAAATCGAACCCGCGACCTCGGAGTCAAAGTGGCCATTGCTAACCATTCGACCACCGAGCTCGTCATGTCAAATGTGCGGTATGTGTTAACATCAACTTCTCGGATAGATCCAGTTTATTTATAAATTACTAGTAGCTGGCCCGGCAAACGACGTATCACCTTTATATAATTTTACGTAAATTTTTCCCATGTTTTAATAGCTATTCTGTTATTCGGGGCGGAAACAAATCCAACAAATTAATTTACCTTACACCGCCACCTATTAGAATCGTATGGAACTCACAGATAATATACATTTTATGATTAAACTAGCGACCCGCCCCGGCTTCGCACGGATGCAATGCTGATACTAAATGTACTACAGAAGGTCTTTGCGCTTTGTCCTATCCAGTCCTTCCCCAGTTATAAGCACACGCCGCCGGCTCCGCGGCCGGTACCGCCACAGCCGTTATGTCCCTGCATTTTAAATGTGTAATATCTTCTAAACTATTCATTTAAATTACATGCTGTGAAGGGCCATATTGATCTATATTAAATGCGCAATGTATTTAAGGTACTTAATTGGATAAGGATTAATTCTGTATTGCTTAAAATCGCTTCGTAAATAAGGCATTATTTCTTGTAAAAAGCAAAGGATAAAATAACGGTTATTGTGTGTTACCACTAAGAGATAGACATATACCATCGCGAACTTTTTTGTAGACCATTTTAAGGTGAACAATACTGTACTACATTATTTTGATCTATCTCGTTGGGTTCAGCCAGCGTTTGCAATGAAAGAGCAAAAAAATGTGTTTATTTACGACATCACATTAGAAACCTCTAAATTATCAGTGTTTTTCTACTATGTTATGCATATATTATACATATAAACTTTCCAGTTGAATCACTCTATCTATTAAAAAAAACCGCATCATAATCCGTTGCGTAGTTTCAAAGATTTAAGCATACATGGGGACATAGGGACAGAGAAAGCGACTTTGTTTTATACTATGTAGTGATGTAATAAGAGAGATAATTATACATTATAGAAATAATTTGCAATTAAAAAATAATGCAACTATAAACTGAATTATAAAGTATCCTATCTCTCAAGTTGGATGAAATTGCACACAGTGTGCAAAATTTGATTAAAATAGGTTCAGTAGTTTATGATTCCATCGCGGACAAACAACGCGACACGAAATTTTTATATAGGTACTAGCTGACCCGGCGAACTTCGTATCGCCTTTAAATATTTTTACGTAAATTTTTCCGATTTTTTAATAGTTATTCTGCTATCGGCATCAACCCATAATCATCCCAGTTTGGGATATGGGTCTCCCCTCAATCGAAGGGGTTTAGAGCATACTCCACCACGCTGCTCAACTGCGGGTTGGCGGAGGCCAGTGTTTTCAAGCCGCCCAAAGGCCACTGATCTAATGACAACAGCCGGGACCGACGGCTTAACGTGCCCTCAGAAGCACGGAGGAGCTCGAGATGAATAAACCCATCCATAGACAGGCTGCGGTGGATGTTGCTTAACTTGCGTGTTCGATTAGACTGACACGCGCAATGACGCCATCGAGCTCCACTGACGCCATCGAGCTCCACATCTGCTATACGTGGCGGAAACAAATTCAACAAATTAAAGATCAATTATTAGCAAATCTTTATGATTACACCAGTATAGGCTCGACATGTCCTATTTCTCTTTCACCAAAGCCCCTTTTGCTAGCCAGTAGGATGCACCATGTGCAAGTGAGGTTCGTTATGGCTATGAAGATACTACTGAGCCACATCATCATCATCATCTGGTCATTTTAGCCTCCCCTACAGGAGCACGACCCTCTCTCGTCCGTCCCAGACAGAAGGAGGATTTGGCCTACATTCCCCACGCTGGCCAAACGGGTTGGGGAGGCCTGATCGATGTGTTATAATATACATATTTCCATTAGTCGCCTCATACGACATCCACGGGAAGAGACGGAGTGATTATAATCTAATACACACGGCTTCGGATTTCATCGCGGACAAACAACGTGACACGAAATTTTTATATATTAAGATTACCCTACCAAATTACTTTACACTGCCATTTGTTACAATAGTAGATATGGTGCTCACAGATGAACAAATAATTTGCTATAAAAAAATAATGCGAGTATAATTCGAGTTAAAAAGTATCTTGTATCTCAAGTTGGATCAAACTGCACGCGTGTGCAAAAGTAGTTTCGGATTCCATCGCGGACAAACAACGTGACACGTAATTTTTATATATTAAGATTAAGATAATTGATACTATTTATTAGAACTCGTGCTGCATTTTTAGAATACAGTGTATAATAAAATTCCTACGAATGTAATTCGGCGTATCGTAATAAATTCGCTGATGATACAAGTTTTAAATAAACACAATATGTATTTATTTCTTTATAAACAAGAACCATGACGCCGTAAGCGGTGTTCCGTTTTGGTTTGCACTTGTCAAGTTCGGCACGACGTGAACGTTCGAATGCAAACAACACTGTTGAGCCTAGGGAGAGCTTCGAGAGAAAGTAACTTTTCTTTGTCTTGCGCCAATAGAATATCTTCTACTTCTATCTTATTTTTATTATATTATTATTATACCTATATAAGAGAAAGTATGTATGTATGTTCCGTATAGACTCCCAAACGGCTGGACCGATTTCAAATCTTCAGACAATTTTTAGATTTACCCAGCGGATAATCCTGCACCCCTGGACTACGCGGGCGAAGCCGCGGGTAACAGCTAGTTTTAAATAAACAATAAATACAAAATTTATTTCACAAAGAATCGGACTTGCTCACTTTAATATTTCGTCAACCATTGAATGCTGTGAAGCGGTTATCGCAGGTAATATGGCGTCTCCTCTCGATCAAAGCGATTTTGAGCGTACTCTTTCACTCCATTCAACTGCGGGTTGGCGGAGGCCAGTGTTTTCAATCTGCCTAAAGGCTACCGACTCTTATTTTATTTGGCTAAACGACTGTCATCCAATGACATTATTTCATATAATGCCCTCTGAAGCACGGAGCTCGAGATAAATAAAGCAATCCATGTACAGGATAAGGTCAACGTAGCTTAACTTGCGTGTTTTAGACAGACACGCGCAACAACGCCAACGAGCTCTACGAATGTCGGTAGAGTTCTGAGTGCTGAGTGCGAGTTTTTTATTCACGTTCGATAATGTCAACGTAAACAAACTGATCAAATAGAGAAGTACTCTCATGTTGTGAATTTACCAGACGCGTGTTACATATCAAAATTACCCGGGTTGCTCACTTCGAAATGTGAGCGAGTAAGCTATATAATTTTGATATGTAACACGCGTCATATAAATTCACAACATGAGAGTACCTATCTATTTGGTCGGTTTGTTTACGTTCACATTATCGAACGCGTACAAAAAACTCGCACTAGGCACTCTGGACACGCGCTACAGCGGATGAGTGAATAATGTGGCGAAACAAATTACACATTTAAGGACTACAAAATGAAGAAAGATTTAAATTGTATAAAGAAATTTAATTATGGTTTCTCTGAGGTTTCTCTGTAAAATATGAAGCGAATTCAAATTAACGAAAGGGCTTAATGAGACTCCTTCATAATATGAGCATAATGTACAAAGCGCAAAATGAGCTCCACACTCAAAATGTACAAACCCCGATACGGAAGAGTAAATATTTAACTAAAGGACACAAATGGATTTGCGTTGACCTATTAAGTTGTATTTATAAAAACGAAGGATATCCTTCCAAGTATAAGTAGAAGCACTTGAGTATGATTTTTAAAGTAAACAATCTTTACGCATATAAGTAGGAGGATTTCCTTGATATTTTGCAAGCATATTCTTTCCTTTATGATTAAGATCCATTATATAATTAAACTGTTAATAGATATTAGCATTGATGGATTAATTTTAGTGCAAAGGAGGAGGAACTTTACTATAAAATATGGGACATAAATTGAGAATTGATAATAAAGGAAGTATATAGCTTTTTCACCTCACTAGCTCGTAAAAGCTCTGTTTATCATTCGAAATCTGCGTGGAAAATCGCACTTTATCCGCTAGCGTGGAAAGTGTTTTTAAAATTCGAATATTTTTATTCAATAATTCGTACAATAAATTACATATATATAGAACCTCATTGGTTTCGTAATAGTTTATATTCTCTGCAGCCAGTCCATTGATGATTATTTATTAAAACTGTTTTTCTTGCACCTAACATTTTCCTCGCTTTAGTGAGGTGAAAAGTTGTGTGTTGCGCTCGGCAGCAAAGTTATTTAGCGTCTCGTACCTTTGAAACCCTCGCTACGCTCAGGATTCTATATTTGAACCACTCGCTTCGCTCGTGGCTCAATCCTAGAATCCTTCGCTTGCTCAGGTTTCAATACAAGGTACTCGCGCCAAAAATTAACTTTGCAGCCTTGCATAACAAATAACTATTTTTTATTTGATATAATCGAAAATAAGTTTTTGGCATAGACAAAAACACAAAACTGCCCTTGCAAGTATTTATTTTATTTCTATTTCCCGATAATCTAACTTTCAGAGGTCCAGTCGGTTTTGTGGGGGACATGTGGGGGGCACTAAAACTACTTTGCAACCCGCGCGAATGCGTTACATTATATTTTAGGCTGGTAATTTGTCAACACTGATAAGTACCCACCCTAATGCTCGCTGCCCGACTGCTGTGACTTCCTTGAAGTCATCATCCCTTTACACAGTTGCATATTTAGTTATTGTTTATTAATGGTAGGTCTCCACTGCACTGCGCAGTGGCAAAATCGTATAATCCATTACATTTTTGTTTTATTTGAATATTACATAAAGCCGTAGTTTTACCCGCAGGCCCACTTTTCAGTGTATGATTGAGCTGGTGATAATGTCACCAGCTCAAAGAAAAAAGAACAAAAAATTTTACATATCAATTCTGCGTTTCAAATGAATGACAGTAGGTAAAATTTTTTGTTCTTTTTTCTTATTATTATTTTTTTTACATGAGAGGGGGGGCAAATGAGCACCTGATGGAAATCAATTAACACTAAACTAAACACTAAACTCCCTCCTTTCTTTCTGGTGACCTCACTCACTCACAGGAACACAACCACCGAATCAAGCGAATTGTTATTTGGCTGTGGTATTCTTTGAGGTGGACCAGATGAGGTCTCCGGGCAGCTTAAAAATACTCTATGCCCTACCTCCCTTTTCGCCAGACCCTCGTTCGTCACTCAGCAGGGTGCACCAGGTAACAATTATTATTATTAACAATGTTAATAAAAGCTTGTTTAAAAAAATCTTTTTTTTGTACTTGTTTTTATATTGCCTCGGTACGCACGGTAAATAATACATGCATAAAAAAAACACGCACGCATGCGTGGAGTTGAGAATATTTTCCTGGCAGTTTATATGTTTTCTTCATTTCCCGTTATTATTGCATACAGCAGAAACATAATTAATTTATTCTGTAAAATGAGTCAGTCTGATATTCCAACTAACACAAAAGTTACTAAAACATCTTTAACGTTTTAAAGATGTTTTAGTGTGCAGTGCAGTAACGTAGTACCACAGTATAAGTAACAGTATGGTCACTCCCTGCCGCTCTCTCGCAACGACCTCACCACCCCTCTGAGACGCGACTAATCTGGGCCCCTATCACCGAAGCTGAAGCCGATTACCAAGAGATTTTTTGATCGCGAAATTGGATCTTAGGTTACTTACTTAATCACAAACATCTTCAGCTTAGGCGGTAGAGCTCTGTGGGTTCCAGCCAAGCTAAACACAATTGCGGTAATTTTGTTTAGCTAATCTAAGCTAAAGTTTGATTTCGCAGTCAAAATATCCGATGGTAATTAGCTTCAGCTTCGGCGGTAGGGACCCTGGAACAATTTGTATGGAGCCGCGTGTTTTCTCTATAAATGGCAACTGTGTAAATAATTATTAAAATATCCTCATTATAGATTCTTTAGCAAATAGTACGTACTGTATAAGAATTTTTAAATAACTGAAAGTGTAAGTGGTTTTAAGAAATTGTAAGTGGTTATCAACATCTTTGAACCAAAGCCAACTTCACTTGGACGCGGTGCACCCTGCTGACTGACAAACTAAGCTCTGGCGAAAAGAGAGGTAGGGAGCGTAATTGTAAGCTACCCGACTGGGGAATGTACACTCCACCTAACAGAATACCGCAGCCAAATAACAATTCCCTTGAGGGTTGTTGTGTTCCTGTGTGTAAGTGAGGTCACCAGAAAGGAAGGAGATGCTGCGTTGGCAGCGGGGGTGGCGGCGCGCGAGCGATATTTTATGTTGCTAGCGTTAATATGGCTACGGTATCTGCTTCATATCAGCCGGGCCGTATGCTCGTCTGCCACCCGACGTAGTATAAAAAAAAATGTCTATTGGTTGTGTTTATTAATGATTCCTACGAAAAGATTATATTCCCTATCAGCTTAACAGGGCACCCTTTTATGTTGTTCAATCCGTTTTCCATTCTCGTAAGAACAAAGGATATTTCTAGAATTAGCGCCATCTAGTTCCAAACTAAGCGCAAAGCTTGTACTATGAGTACTAGACAACTGATAATTGTACATAAGTTTTTTTTTGTGTAAATAATGGGTGTTTTCTATGTATTATATGTATGTATATTATACATAGCATGTATGCACACAAATATTTGTCTTGTGCGGGGATCGAATCCGCGACTTCGGAGTCAAAGTGGCCATTGCTAGCCATTCGACCACCGGGCTCGTTAAAACAGGATAAAAAATATAACATACTAGCTGTGCCCCCGACTTCGTTTGGGTGGACTTTCATACAGTATTAATTAGATAACTACCCTATCTTCCGGCGATGTCCGTCGTAGAATTTTATATAGCAATATAAGCATATAACAATCATGATTGGTTGAATGACGAGCTCGGTGGCGTAGCGGTCAATGACGCGGCTTCGACACCAACGCTCGTGGGTTCGATTCCCACATAGGACAAACATTTGTGTGCATAAACATGTCTGTTTGTCTTAGTCTGTGTGTTTTCTATGTATCATTAGTATGTATTTACAAAAAAAAATGTATTTACGTATGTTTATCAGTTGCCTAGTACCCATAACACAAGCTTCGCTTACTTTGGGACTAGATGGCGCTGTGTAAATTGTCCAGAAATATTTATTTATTTATTTATTCTCAACCTATGTGCGTCACACGACACGACCATACTTTAACTTTAATTAATTAACGAAACTTCAATGATTGTTTGAATGAGAAATGTATCAAAGTGTCGAAGCAATCGGTGTACTACTTTCGGAGATTTTCAAATTTGAACAAACGAACATTAAAATGTTTATTTATATAGATGACTCGTACTGTACCGATTTGTTAAACGCTATAAAGCATAATAACATTGCTAAATTGTAGGCATGCAAGTACCATCAACCTCTTTGTGTTGCTTGGATAGATTTTATGGCCAAACCGTTTCTAGGACGAGCAAGTTGTAAACAGTCGGATACAAAGTTGAATATTAAAATTACTTTGGATGAAGTACAATGACAGCTAAGAATAATAATGAACTTCAATTAAATTTTCGCTGAAAACTGTCAAAAATATTGTTTCCTCAATGAATAATAAAATCGTAAACGTATTTCCTTACATTAAATACTTAAAAAAAAAACAATTTACACACGTTGTACTTATGTTACAGATGCGAAAAAAAGATATTAAAAAAAAGATATTAGGTTTGTCTGTGCGTTTGCGCACGCTAATCTCACACATGTCGTACGTAGGCTCACAAACAAAAAAGTCTGGTCTTACTAAACGTCCACGCGGTCGAAATCGCAGGCACAGCATACATCTTCATCATCATCATTATCAGCCTGTATCTACCCACTGCTGGATATAGACTTTTCCCAATACATTCCACCATATACGATCCTCCGCTTTCCGCATCCAATCGCTACCAGCCAAATTTTTGAGGTTTATGACGTTTGACAGCTGCATACATTTTGCCCTAATTCCCTGGCTCCTCTTTCTCTGTTCTTTCTTTTCTATAAATCTACACATACCCCTCAAACACTCGCTTTTATTTTTTATCTCTCCTCACTTTTCTACCTTTGTTACGTCTCGTTAAATTAAATTGCTACGTTCCCTGTTTACTTCTTTCCTAAGCTTACCGAATAACTTCTCCAAATTAATAACCTCAGCAACTTGGGCTGGGTGATGATGAGCTGAGATCGTAATTAGGTAGTGCAATTTGAGGTCAACGATTTTAAAAATACGTGAAAACAAAGGAAAACGATTAAAAAGCCGCATAAACATTATTTCTAAAGAATGTATTTCCTACCATGTCATGTTTCTTTAATCCATCAGTCCTTATAAGAGCTGTTCTCAAAACAGTGGCACCATGAAATTAATGTTGCATTTTTTCAAAAGGCTTGAGATTTTTTTTTTATCAACACCGCTTATAATTTAAGAGATTTCTATAATTAGTTTAGGAGATATAGAGCAGGTGAATGACAAGTAACCAGGTTATCGACAATCGGCGCAGGTTATTGACAAAAGGGTATTTAAACTATAGCTCAATAGCTATAGTTTAAATACCAGGTTAAGGACAAGTGGTGCAAATTATCGACTATAAATAAATAAATAAATAAATATTGTCAGACAAATTACACAGCGCTATCTAGCCCCAAAGTAAGCGAAGCTTGTGTTATGGGTACTAGACAACTGATAAACATACGTAAATACATTTTTTTTTTTGTAAATACATACTTATTATACATAGACTATGGGTGCAGGTAGTAAATTGTCAAATGAGAACTAATTTAAACCGTATCGTATCGTATCGTCCTCAACCCTTGTTCATCCCACTGCTGGGTTACGGGCCACTCAATCGAAGGAGCTTAGAACATAATTGCAGGTTGGCGGAGGAGAATTTATGAATTACGTGTTTTATTTTAATTTATTCGTTTTTAATCCTCAAAAAAATAAAGGGGTGGTTTAGCAATAACTTATTACCATTCATTATTATCAGTCTGTATCCACTGCTGGATATAGGCTTTCTGCGATGCTTGTTACCGTTTACGATACTCTGCTTTCTGCATCCAGCCGATTGATAGTCCATTTAGATGAGGGGCGCCCAACACTTTAGTGTGCTTCATGCGGTGTTCACTCCAGGACTTTCTATTCCCTATCTGAATAACATCTGAGGAGGAACCAACATGCAGGTGATGGATAAAATGTCCGATTTGACATTTAAACCATAAAAGGGTTTTGCTTTTGGACTTGCATATTTACACACTTTAAAGTAAACCCTTTTATTTTTGGGACGGGAGCGCACCACACATTCCCACCACTGTGTCTCCTGTGTAACCAGGATTAACAGCGGCGACCTCCAAAAAAGGGCAATGAACAATGAAGTCCATTGCAGTCCCGGGGGTAAAACTACGGCTGCCTTTGAACTCACAACGAATTTAATCAGAAGAAATTAGTAGGAGTAAGAAGTATTTGGAATTTGACTTCCCCTCTTAGCAATGTGAGAGACAGCAATATGTTGCCATATTGCTGTCTCTCACATTGCTAAGATAAGGCATTAAAAGCCTAAAGAGATGGCTAGTCAAGTGAAGCTCAACTGCCGTGCACCACGGATTTTAAGTTTTTAACACTATTGGGGACCTAAAACATTAAGTAAACCCTTGTGTACGACTGTCACATTTTCTGAGAACAGCCCATGAGTGTTATTAAATACAAATTACATAGGATATTCCTTATTTAGCGATAAGTCCGCCCTCGTATACTATTTTCATAAGCTGTGTAATGTAAAAGGTTACACACAAATATTTAAATTTCTAACAAAGTACAGAAGTATATATATTTGGTGTATATTTCCAATTCAATCACATTTACGAAACATTAATTGGAGCGCACCGCCGTATTGCGTTGTTGACTGTCACGTCAGCGGATGCTCCATGTGGTGGAAAACTATATTTTATGCTTAGCTTCCACTTGCGTCTTCGCTTACGTGAGGTTTTTTTTCATTTTTTCATTTTCAATTTAGTCCCAAATTAAGCACAAAGCTTATGTTATGGGTACTATACAACTGATAAATGTACTTATTTTTTTTTTGTAAATACATACTTATAATACACAGAAAACAACCAGAACAACACAAACATACATGTTCATGCACACAAATGTTTGTCTTGTGCGGGAATCGAACCCGCGACCTCGGAGTCAAAGTGGCCATTGCTAACCATTCGACCACCGAGCTCGTCAAATATTTATTATATATCGTCAAGTATTTTTGACGTGATGACTTATAAATCGATGAACGCTGGATGCACGCTTGAAGAAGCATGACTTATTGTCACGTTCCGCTTGAGCCGAGCGTGGAAGCGAGAGCGCTGACGGAACAAGCGATAGAGAGGCACGATCGGCCTTTGTGACGCATCTGTCTTTCTTCTATTCCATCGGCCGATGTTTTCTTATGTCGTTATCACGTAAAATTTACAGACAACCAATTTTTATTTATACTATTTACGTCGGGTTGCAGAAAAGTATGCCCCGCCTGATATGAAGCAGTTACCGCAGCCATATTAACCAAAGCAACATGAAATATCGCTCTCGCGCCGCCACCTCCGCTGCCAACGGAGCAAACCCTTTCCTTTCTGGTGACCTCACTCACTCGCAGGCACACAACATGGGAAGTTTGGCTGCGGTATTCTGTGATGTGGAGGTAGCTTACGAATACGCTGTACCCTATGGATGGGTTCTCTTATTCCAAACCCACTTTCACTAGTCGGCATGGTACACCACGTGAAAGCAAGGTTGGCATTAGCTCTAGAGATCCACTTGCGTCATTTAAGGGTGAGCTCCTTACACCCCAAAATTAATTCCTTCCTTCATAGCGGATACTACGTCATAATAGCTATCTGTATGTGAAACTATGTAGCTAGCAATGGCCACTTTGAGTCCGTGGTCGCGAGTTCGATCCCCGCACATGCCAAACATTTGTGTGCGTGAACATGTCTGTTTGTCTTGGTCTGGGTGTTTTCTATGTATTATATGTATATATTAACAAAAAAAATGTATTTAATTATAGTGTCAGTTATTTAGCGCCCATTGTACAAGCTTTGCTTAGTTTGGACTAGAGGGCAGTGTGTAATTTGTCCAGGATTAATTTAATTAAGTAATTAAATTTTTAAAGAACTTTCGTAGCGTCTGGACGAAACATCTCGAGACCAAAATGCAGGCCTCTACTTTGCACAAAGAATTAGTGTTGCGATCCAATGAGGCAACGGGGCCAGCATATTAGGAACTTTGCCTACGGGCAGCGGTTTACTTATTTTTGCTTTTAGTTTTTAAATATGATATATATATCTTTATTCTTCTCCACAACTTTGGTACTTACTCTATGTAATTAATAAAAATAAATCGTAACAGAATTATGCACATTTGACAATAATAATATATAACAGTGTCTGAAATATTATAAAAGATTGTGAGAGACTGGTGTCTGAACTAGGCTGGGCCTGTGACTCAGATCACCAGCACTCTCCCCACTAGATGCGAGCATGTAGGTACTCATTATTACATGATGCATGATATGACTAATATGCAATATGCATAACCATCATGTGACAGGTTATGACTAAAAATATAATGTATATATAATTAGTTTTATTCCAGGAATATTTATTTATTTATAACTGTGTTATACCTATGCGGGGTTTTCTAATTCTAAACACTAAGCGAGATAATCGCACAGCGCGGGGTTTCAAAGTCGATGCCGCTGCACCGGAGAAAGTGCACACTCTCGCTACGTTGCTCACTACGGTTCAGAGTCGAGGTCAGCCGCAGAACAGGTTTCGTTCCTATTATTTACTTTTGAAGAGGAAGTAAAAGCAACAGGCTATTGTGTTCTTTGTACATCACTAAACTAACTGTTTCTGAATTGGAATTTTGTTGGTGACAAATATGGAAATTTTATGAAGTTGCAATTAGGTACAGGATATAGAGGTAAATATGGCATAACCAGCGAACCGCCCATGCTTCGCTGTGACTCAATCTTCTCGTTCCCATCCTTACGAGGAAATGAATTTTCCTCAAATATTTGTCGTTAATTTTCCCAATCCAATTCCCGGTTCACCCGTTCTTGAGTTATAAATGGTTTACACCATAAACCGACTTTGATATATATATATATATATATATATCAAAGTTGAATTGATATATAAATATATTGTACAATAAAAATCAACATAATGACATTATCATGCTTAATACATATTTTATTTCTAATGATACCTATCTTTATTCGAATTTTCGGCGTTAGAAGTCAGAATTGGTCTAGTGAGAGAAGTATGGCATTTCACACCTTACTAGGTAGGAAGTATATTGAGGAAATTCTTCGGAGTTTGCTAGGAGAAAAATTATTTCCCCTGAATTCAGATCTCGATGAATCCATTCTTTGGTTCAACATCCATGCTCGCGTCAATAATGTAAATTTCATAGCAGTCATTAGAGGTATTGAAGAGATCGTCGTGCCTTACAAATATGTATAACCATTGCTCTTTTCATAGTATACACAATATTTAATATTTTGTGGTGTAAGTTGTTCATCAAGATCTTGAGAGCCAACGCCAACCTCGCCTGCACGTGGTGCACCCTGACGACTAGCGAAAGAGGCTCTGGCACAAGAGAGGTAGGGTACAGCGTACTTGGTGGGTCGCGAGCGATATTTTATGTTGCGAGCGCTAATATGGCTACGGTGACCGCCTTACATCAGGCGGGCCGTATGCTTGTCTGCCACCCGACGTAGTACAAAAACATATATATTATTTATTGGAGATGCTTCAAATCTTTACTCAATACAATTTACGAACACAAAAGGCGGATAAGGCGAAAAAACCGTTAAAACTCTGATAAAAGGGGACGGGGAGGGGAGGGAAGGGGGGGGGGGCTTTGATATTAGGCAATTTAAAAAAACGAACAGCCCCCTTACCACCATCTCTTATTGCGATTCAATAATTGAGTAGATTGCTTATTCATACCAATGAATAAGCGACTCTATTCCATTTGAAATAGAGTCGGTTATTCATTGGTATGAATAAGCATTCTATTCAGTTATTGAATCGCAATAAGAGATGGTGGTAAGGGGGCTGTACAGTTTGGTGTGGCAGCTATATATCTATCATCTCCATCCAAAATTCAATCACACAGGATAGATGAAGGATCAAAGAATTTATTGCGCTAAGTAAGGACTATGGAACATCGCGTGTGGGGGAGGGGTGAGCGCTGCCATTTTGAGATAATTTTAGTGCATATAACGTATTCACGTAGAACATACGTCCGTGTCCATGACACAGCCACACCCTATTTTTTTTAATCATAATATGTTTGAAGTATATATGAGAAGCGATAAAGTATCAAGAGACGTGAAGAAAATAATAATAGCTGTAATGATATTTGATGTGACGTGAAAGTAATAGCACTCGCTTTTCCATTTAACTTTCAAATATGTTATCTACAAGAACCCAAGCTGATTTTAATGTGTTAACTCATGCAAGGGGAAGGGGAGCTTATGGGGGTCAAGGCTGGTCCGGGCTGCTGACACAGTAGTTTGTTCTTGGACATTTTTTTTTACTTGAAGCATTCCAAATGCTTTTTTATCATTTTTCAAGAAGATTTAACCCTAAACTAGAAAGTGAAAATATGTTAAGATTTTTATTTCGTCCAAAAGTCATTTTTTAGTTAAAAAACCTAGACAAAGAATTTAAGGCATATAATTACATTATAAGATCCCAAATTAAGAAAGAAATTGGTCTGTATTTTTTTTGTATTATTTGTATTTAAAACATAATAAATAGGCAATACAAAAGCAATAAATGATATAATAATAACTTATGCCAGTCACAATACAATTGTTCCAAAAAGCCTTGATTTTAAATATAATGTAGTTTCAAAGGTGATTCTTCTACCCATTGTTCTAAGCAATGTTTTTGTCATAATACGTGTTTCGTATTTCACTTTTTAGGGTTCCGTACCTCAAAAGGAAAAACGGAACCCTTTTATGATCACTTTGTTGTCCGTCTGTCTGTCTGTCTGTTTATCTGTCAAGACCCTCTATGTCGAAAATGCGTGGAGGTATCAAGCTGAAATTTGAACTGTATACTCAGGTAAAAAAATGAAACTGCTAAGTTTACGTAAAAAAAAGTTACGGCCGTTTATTGAGCAAAAAACGCATATTTCGACACATTCTCAAGAGAATCAAAACCTATAGGGTACTTCGCGTTGACCTAGAACTATGAAAATTGGCAAGTAACATCATTATAGACTACAAGTACAAGAATAAATCTCAAAACTATACATTTGTAATTAAATCTTTAAAAGGGGGTCTATATTCTTTATAGGGGTCGAAATTTCAAATTGAAGCTTCTAGTTCAAATGGGGTATCATATGAATGGGCTTGATGTGCACATTGCAACATATATTTTATTTATTTTTTCTCATTATTTCTTATTTATAATGAAAAATATTAAATTTATAATGATCTTACGTACGGAACCCTCGGTGGGCGAGTCCGACTCGCATTTGGCCGGTTTTTTTTTGTCATTGTTTGTATTTGGGAATGATATTATAAATACTGTAAATATGTTCATTATAAATAGAATGTTATTATAAGTATAATTGGTATTATAAATAGAAATAGAAATATATTTATTTCAACTTTACACATACAATGGTACACAAATACAACAAGACATATAATATACGAAGTGATGTTGAAATTGTGGTCCACCCTCAGGGATCATTGCTGAGATCATTCATCTCTGCCTTGTTTTTCAGTGCAGGCCAAAAGTGACAACCGTGTGACACCGATGCCGATACAAGATAATTCAATATATTATATACGACAACAAAAAACCATAATAGTAATATCCTGGAGCGGGTCACGGCACGGCGGGCGTACAACATTACATCAAACTTCTCAAAGGGGCTTGACCCATGATTAAAAAGAGATATAAATAATAATAGTTATAATAAGCCCGGTTATAATAAGCCCGCAGGGCAGCTTGTGGTGAGCTGTTGGGTGAGTAACGACACCACGGACCCGAGTGTCCAGAGAGTCGGTCAGGGCCTTCGTCTCCGGCGTGTCTTCATCGGTCGGAGTGTAAACACAAGAAGGCCCGCAGTACTCTCAGCTCTGGCTTGCCTTCATTGGCCGTCCAGAGAGGAGCCTTTAGAGCTATTTGCTCCAGGGGTGGATGTGTTAAAGGGCATAACGCTGCTAGTAACTTCGGAGAAAGCGCAGCACACCTCTCGACACCCTGAGTCACACACACCGGTGTTGCCTCGGCCGATTTCCTGACATTTTGGGGACCCATCTAGTGAGTGGCAAGCCACCGCCTGCCGTAAATAACTAGCAATAGAAGCAGTTATGGCAGGCGTCCGTCCCTCTTCTGTAATATCCCGTATCTATAGTATTTAGTTGACCCAGATCTCATCTCCATAGCCCGTTTATTTTCCATAAAACTTTGTAATAAAGAGTATTTTCATACCACCAGCTTGACATGACCAATTACATAAAATGTAATCTCAAAGTAAAGCATAGCATTTTTTTTATCATTTAGTACCATTGCTGGTCATTCGACCACCGAGCTTGTCGTTTTTTTTCTGATATTTGAATAATATCTATTCTGCTATTTGGAATAGAAAGAAATCAAAAATCATAAAAATCGATCGATTGAATTATAAATCGCGTAACTAACCCGACTTTGTTTTATATTAAACTAGCGACCCGCCCCGGCTTCGCACGGGTGCAATGCTGATACTAAATGTACTACAGAAGGTCTTTGCGCTTTGTCCTATCCAGTCCTTCCCCAGTTATAGGCACACGCCGCCGGCTCCGCGGCCGGTACCGCCACAGCCGTTATGTCCCTGCATTTTAAATGTGTAATATCTTCTAAACTATTCATTTAAATTACATGCTGTGAAGGGCCATATTGATCTATATTAAATGCGCAATGTATTTAAGGTACTTAATTGGATAAGGATTAATTCTGTATTGCTTAAAATCGCTTCGTAAATAAGGCATTATTTCTTGTAAAAAGCAAAGGGTAAAATAACGGTTATTGTGTGTTACCACTAAGAGATAGATATATACCATCGCGAACTTTTTTGTAGACCATTTTAAGGTGAACAATACTGTACTACATTATTTTGATCTATCTCGTTGGGTTCAGCCAGCGTTTGCAATGAAAGAGCAAAAAAATGTGTTTATTTACGACATCACATTAGAAACCTCTAAATTATCAGTGTTTTTTCTACTATGTTATGCATATATTATACATATAAACTTTCCAGTTGAATCACTCTATCTATTAAAAAAAACCGCATCATAATCCGTTGCGTAGTTTCAAAGATTTATGCATACAAAGGGACATAGGGACAGAGAAAGCGACTTTGTTTTATACTATGTAGTGATAGATAAATAAAAAATAAACATGAAAAGTCTACCATAATCAGTTTCAAATTCCCAAACTAAATCTTGGTCACCTACTCACCTACATAGCTAACATTGGTGTATTGTTTACGGATATCAGCCACTCAATGCCACTATAACAAACTGGTATCAATAGTAGAAATTGCATCGTCATCACTTTTTATTAAAAGTGTATATTGGTCTACTTTCAATTGAAATTGATATTAATGTTAAATGATTCGGTGGGTGTAAATAGGACACCTACCTAAATATTTATTTGTGTTTATTTATTACAAGTTTCACAAAAATAGCTACATATAATTAGCATTATAAACCACTGAGGTTTGTCTAAATGCTAAGTAATTCCATGTACTACTAATACTAATAATTTGTACCTACAAGGGTTTCATTGTTCTTAATTTTTACACCTCTATCTACAAACTTTCAATCAATAATTATCAAGATTAATATAGGCTTTATGTATTTGCTAGAGTATATAGGCGACAATGCGACTGGAAGCGGCTGAGGATCGTATTTGGTGGAAAGCATATATCAAGCAGTGGGTAGTATACAGGCTGATGATGAATGCGACATATTTCAAGAAAGCCATCCATATCTATTTGCATTTTTATTTTTTCCTTTACAGTTCACAATAGATTCCTTAAATATGTTTCGGTCTAGATTCAGGATGACAACTTAAAACATGGCCTACATTTATTACTATATACTGTATACAATATCATAATTTTTATATGGAATAAAACGATCTTCTATATAATGATAAAAAAAAACCGACTCCAAACATTACTCTACATTTATGTATATAGATACAGGCTGATGATGATGATGATGATAAAAATTATGGGTACCAATCTGGAAATATACTCTTTCAAATAATAAAAAGTGTTTTTTTGTTATTTGAAAGACTAATTAAGTAACAAAAAATACAGCAGAATTGGGAACCTTCTCCTTTTTCGGAGTCGGTTAAAAAAAAGATAAGTTCGGATTCGGTGCGTGCCCCAGCCCAGCCTTAACTGCTTATTGTAGAAACTTGAAAGCTGGTAAACGTGTTCACTTATACTGACAAGGAGATTCTATAATCGACTGTCTGTTTTATGTACGTACAGCGAAATTTTCGTCAATTATAAACCGATTTTATTATTTTTTTTTTATTTAAGAGGGCTATATGTACTTCTGGATGGAATATCAAAGAAGTTGCAATAATCACTTCAGTAAACACTGCTGCTAGCTGTAGGCTTTCCCCGATGCTTTCCACTGTACCTGGATGCGGAAAGCGGAGAATCGCTTGTACTTGGAAAAGAAATTCAAGCTATACTACAGTATATTCAAGGTCGCGGGTTCGATTCCCGCACAAGACAAACATTTGTGTGCATGAACATGTCTGTTTGTCTTTTATATGTATTATTTAGTTTACTAGTTTACTTTAGTTGTCTAGTACCCATAACACAAGCTTTGTAAAATGTCCAGAAAAAAAAGAAAAAGAAAAGATATTTAGTTAATTTTTCACTTTTTATTATTTATTGGTCTTAGTTCAGCTCCGCAGAGATATTGGCTCACTAAGCGTATTTAACCGCCTATACCATGGTGAATGCTATGAAGAACTGTTTTCCCTTATCCCTTTCTCCCGTTTCCGTCAGAGAAAGTTACGTGCAGGCTTGCGATATCACAATTGGGATCGGAATCATCCCAATGGGCGCCCAATCGCGTACTAAAAAGTTTGGTAACTCCTATCTATGTCGCACCATTAAAAAGTGGAACGCGTTGCCGGCATATGTATTTCCTCATTCATACAATATGGGATACTTCAAGCGAAGCGTGAAGAAGCATCTTGTAGGCCAGCATGGCAGCGTCAACTGACAAGTCATCAAGGTCTCTTGTCCGTTGCCTATGCGTTTGGGGCTCCTGTTTTCGCTTACTATCATGCGAAGCGGAGCCAATATGCTGAGCTAATATAAAAAAAAGTTCTCTTGGACGCCGTGAGAGTGACGATTTGTTATATTTCATACACGCAGTATCTAGGGTTGTGTACCTACTATTACGATTTGGTTGCATCAGGGGAGAATTACCAGGCTTTCAAGCGATTTTGTAATCTATATTACCGTAATGAATGTGTTAGGCGACAGCTCACAATTGTAGGTCTCCAATAGTGTATATGTTATGGTCAATGTAATAAATTAGTTATTAATCACACTGACTAATATTTGGTCAATATGATATACGAGTATCATGTTTTGGTTACATTTGAGTTGATTTTTGGTTAGTCATCGGAAATAGGAGCTCTACGAAGCGGAGCTCCGTCAACCTAGATAATGAACGATGTGATGCCAAGTAAGCTTAATTATTAATAATGACCAATTTATTACATTGACTGTAACATATATATATATAATTGGCTTCTCATCCAACTACTTGGTATATAATATAATGGCTAAATATGAACTGCTACACGGAGAGCTCATATTTTTTTGTATTTTATTAGCATTGTTTAATAATGAGGTATTTTGCATAATATATACTTGCGGAGATGATAATTGCAAATTATGTCTCTAAGTGTGTATGCATGAAGAATACTTATAATTGAACGTGGGAAATCCGTAGTATTGAACATGTGTATTGTCTTTGAGCTATGTAAATGAACATGCCTTCACTGCCTACTTTCGATTCATTTTAAAGCAGTTAATTTTATCGGGAACCGAAAACGAA
The DNA here is from genome assembly GCA_937001555.2 of Hypsopygia costalis. Taxonomy (NCBI): domain Eukaryota; kingdom Metazoa; phylum Arthropoda; class Insecta; order Lepidoptera; family Pyralidae; genus Hypsopygia; species Hypsopygia costalis. The sequence goes on along the minus strand of OW443338.2, from coordinate 18,184,759 downwards.
ATATAACAACTTGTTAAAATTAATTTTATGGCTGAATAACAATTAAATTTTATAGTAGGTACAGAAGTCACATTGTTATATAAAACTCACAACTCTGTCATATGTGCGCCTGTGTAGTGTCAATTAAACGTACTACTTACTTACTTACTATACGAGTATGTATATTTTTAATTTAAAAAAGGCTATCTTTATTGAATTCGACGCTTTTAGGGATCAATACGGTGTAGACTGTATCTTAAGACCGTGCCCGCTGCAAAAGTTAACCACTGAAAATTAATTATTCGTGAAAAAATAATTATTTGCTAAATACATAACGAATGAAACTTGACTTGATAATCAATTCCATCAATGAAAGGATTAAATTACAACACTCAAGGGGGGTTTGGAGTTAGTATGAAAGCTTTAAAGAATGTATAAAATTCTATGTTGTCGTATATTATATAGTATAAATTTTTTAGAACTGTATCAATGAAAAAATGGTCTTTAGGTTATTATTAGACTTTAAGTACATTTTAAGAATTTATTTAAGAAAAACTCACCCTTTTTTAAGAGGATAAAATTGGAGCTGAAAGTTGAATTCTCATGGGATAATGGAATATGCCCAGGTGAAGTTGGAGCGTTAAAAATAACGAAATGTAACAAATTAATTGAATACTGTTAATTATTTTTTAAAAAAACTCTACATTTTATATGACTCAAATTGTGTCTTAAGAAATTTCAATACATGCAATGTGCAAGTAACCGAGATAATAAACGCAAGTTCGCAAGTCGATTTTCCATTCTCGATTTCGTTTAGTAAAAGTAAAGTGGAAAGAACATATGAACGGTTAAAATACAGACAGGCATCTATTCAACCCTCAATCATTTGAGAAAGAATACTTTCAACCTTGGTTTTGACTGTTTATATATAATATTAACCTTTTTCAAAAAATGTCCCCTTTCTTTTTGCTATAAATAATAGAGTGATCTGTAGTAAAACTACCCCCATTGTTATTTTTTCGCTAATTAACAAAAAAAATATCAAATTGAATAACCCTAGTCTTGTTAACATTTACATGCTATCGTCGTCAACCTCTATTCATCCACTGCTAAGTTAGCGGTCTCTTCTCAATTGAAGGGGTTTAGAGCATAATACAACACGCTGCCCAAATGCGGGTTCGCAGAGGCCAGGCCAGACTTGGCTTAACGACTGTCTTCTAATGACAACAGCTGAGACCTACGGCTTATCGTGCCCTCCGAATCACTGAGGAGCTCGAGATAAATAAACCCATCTATGGACAGGCTACGGCTGACTTTGCTTAACTTGCATGTTCGATTAGACTGACACGCGCAATGAAGCCATCGAACTCCTAAACATGCTATCAAAGTATTTCTTTTATACAACTAAGGCAGCAAACAAATCGTTCTAGAAAGCAAATAAACATACATTCATTGAAATATTCAGTAGCACGCGGTCTCTCGTCGTCTCGAACACATTGGAACGTCATAATCGTGTAATTTGAACCAGCTTTTTATGTAGAGCGCTTGTGCGCCCAAGTTTTTTGACACTATTGGTGAAAAAGCCTCAATTTCATTCATTCACTTTAACATAGTTTAATTCCAATTTTGACCAATTTAACACATAGCATGGGAAACTATAATGTACAATCGAGGAAACATACCACTATGACGTGACGTCATAGTGGTATGTTTAAAGAATTTAGCTGAGCTGAGCTGAGCTTTAAAGATTTTTTTTACAATTTAACTTTAGTATAAAAAAATAAACATATTCCATCTTTTATATCTGATTGCAGGATTTCTTACAAATACAATAATGATGAGAGATATATGTAGTTTAAACATATTTGGAAAGTTTAAAATTGTTCAGCATCTGTGGCGCTACCGGCTAAAATGAAGCTGATCCACACCGTTTTTAGGGTTCCGAACCTCAAAAGGAAAAACGGAACCCTTATAAGATCACTTTGTTGTCCGTCTGTCTGTCTGTCTGTCTGTCTGTCTGTCTGTCTGTCTGTCTGTCTGTCAAGAATTTCTATGTCGAGAATGCGTGGAGGTATCAAGCTGAAATTTGAACTGTATACTCAGGTCTACGGTCCCATGAAGTTAAAAAAAAATCAAACTGCTAAGTTTACGTAGAAAAAAGTTACGGCCGTTTATTCAGCAAAAAACGCATATTTCGACACACTCAAGGGAATCAAAACCTATAGGGTACTTCCCGTTGACCTAGAACTATGAAATTTGGGAAGTAACATCGTTATAGACTACAAGTACAGGAATAAATCTAAAAACTATAAATTTGTAAACAGATCTTAAAAAATAGGGGGTCTATATTTTTTATAGGGTGTCGAAATTTCAAATTGAAACTACTAGTTCAAATGGGGTATCATATGAAAGGGCTTAATGTACACATTGCAAAATATATTTTATTTATTTTTTTCGACGCATTATTTCTTATTTATAATGAAAAATATTAAATTTAATAATGATACTACGTACCTACGGAACCCTCGGTGGGCGAGTCCGACTCGCACTTGTCCGGTTTTTTTTTTTTTACTGTTTTGATACTGGTGTTTGGCTTAGCTGGTAGAAAACGTGGATCTCTACTAACTAAGCTAAAGATGTTTGTCAATAAGTAAAACGTAAGACCTACTTTTCTAATCAAAATATTCGATGGTAATCGGCTGTACCTTCGGCGGTAGGACCCCTGATTATGTTTTACAAATTCTAGAAACGGATTGTCACGACCTCCCAGTTTACCATCATATCTAATCCACGTTGACACGTTCTTCGGCTCACCCTCCAAAATCTCAAACATAAGAAATATTCTCAGTGAGACTTTTTATCTTAACAAATTTACTGTAATGTAATGGATTTAGTATTGTAAGGCCTACCCCACGTCGAAAGTGCAAGTGCAGGCGCTCCAATACATGTTACTTTCGCGCATGGTCTTTCACAGTGAATGTGTACGCGCAATTCCTTAATACCTGGAACAGTTTAAATTTGCCACGTCTCATCCGCGCTCTCACTTTTGATATCGGAGCGCGATTATAAGCTAACTTTTTTGACTTTCATACGACAGTAAATTTATTACATTACATTTAATTTGAGAAAATTCCTGCTAAAACACCTCTTTTGTATGAAATTTCGAGTGGTAGGCCGAAAAATTCTTAATTAACTTACCGCCATTTAGTCCCAAACTAAGCAAAGCATGTACCATGGGTACTACATAACTAATAAATATGCATATATTATATAAAATATATGTATATATGTAATACATTTGATTTAAATCAATGGCTTGTCCTTTTTCGTTGTTTGGGTTCTTTTTCTTCCATTCACCCTCAGCCATCATATCTACCCACTACTCCTTTCTTACCAAATCATCTCTCTCACAATCTAACTACTTCTTTTTTGTTCTTCATCTCTCATTATATCCATTCAAATTCATCGTTCTTTATGTCACATGTGTTACATCCCACCGCATTACATGCCCGTACTACGAAAGACGATTTCCTCTCATCCGTCGCAATCATGACTCAAATCCATGGTTTAGATCAAGTGATTTGTAACAGTGGTATTAAGCTGACCCTTTTAAAGTTTGAAATCGTCACATCTACATCGAGTAACGATGATTGCGTCCCCAATTTAAAGTAGGTACTTAGATTCATCTCTACTTTCTATCTGTGGCTTTACATTCTATATTTTGAGGTCGACATTATAAATCATGTAATTTTTTCTCGTCACTCATTATTTTCTTTGTGTCTTGCAGTAGAAAAATAACTGATTAATAATCAGTTGTTAACAATAAATTGTTTTTAATTAACTTTTGTGAAAAAAATCCTATTGTAACTTGTATGTGTGGAGCTCGAAGGCATCATGGCGCGTATCAGTCTAATCGAACACGTTAGGTTGTCCATGGACAGGTTTTTTTTATCTCGGACTCCTCCGTGCTTTCAGAGGATACGTTAAGCCGTCGGTCCCTGCTGTTGTCGTCTAACTCATACTAAGTGACCTTTGGGCGGCTTGAAAACACTAGCCTCTGCAATCCGCACTCTATGCCCTCTTCGAATTGATGGGAGACCTACGAGTATCCCAACAGTGGGATGAATAAGGGTTAAGGGTTTTGTTTATCTATCTCTAGAAAAAGTAGAACAAGTCATAACACAAAAAATCAACATAACTAGCATAACTATTTTAAAAAAATTGACGAGCCCGGTGGTCGAATGCAATGGCCACTTTGACTCCGAGGTCGCGGGTTCGATCCCCGCACAAGACAAATATTTGTGTGCATGAACATGTCTGTTTGCCTTGGTCTGGGTATTTTCTAATTATATGTATGTATTTACAAAAAAAAATATTTAAATATTATATCAGTTATCTAGTACCCACAGTACAAGCTTTGCTTAGTTTGGGACTAGAGGGCCATGTGTAAATTGTAAAAAAAAAAAATTCACCTTCTCCGCCTATGTAAGATTCGAACCCACGACCTCAAAATTACCGGTCGAGTCCTCTTTCCAACTGAGCTACCAGGTAGGTTTGTGATCATTGCGAATTTTACATTTTATATTTACTGCTGTGGAGTCGCAGTGTGGACATAGGCATGGTTTTATTGCAGTTAGAACACTGGTTGGTTATGTTTAATTATGGATTCTTAGTCTGACTTTAAGTTATCAACAGATGGGGATGTACGTGGCTCACCACAATCTTTAGAGCCAAAGTCAACCACATCTGTAAACCTGGCGATAGCCACCTTTCAAACAAAATATATATATATTTTTTTTAAATCGGTCCAATCGTTCAGGTTACGATGCCACAGACAGACACACAGATTTATATATACCTGAAAATTATGCCACTCCTCTTTTTGCATCGAAGGTTATAAACATCATAACTATCAAAAGATAAAACCATTTTCTGTTCTTCTTTTCAGATAACTTGCAAAGATGCCCGGCTCGCCATTACCTTCGGCAGATATGTATCGACTAAATAAAACAAAGGACATTGATGACGAAGACATTCCAATGATCTCTGCAGAAAACACGGAGCTAAAAAGTAGGAGTCATGAGTAAGTACTTTTTGTTAATTCAGAAAGTATAATAGTAAATAAATAAACTGTAAAAAAAAACTTTTTAAAACAAGCTTTTATTTAAGTGACCTAAAAAGATGAAAATAAACTTTAAATTAAATCAAACTAATCAATTTAGTACTATGTACCTATTACACAATATTTTTTTTATAAAAGTTTGTCGCGATATTTATCTGCCTATTTTCTAAGAGACATTTTATTTCCTATTATGTCAAGTCACTTAATATTGTGTCATAACCAGTTAGATACAGGCACATCTCGCGACAAGCTTTTATAAAATTTTTATTGTTAAAAGCTTGTAAAAAAATGGGGTCTGCTTGTGTAGCCGTGTGTTGTACCAGCGCTTCCCCCTCCCCCGCACGCGACTTTCAATAGTCCTTACTTAGCGTAATAAATTCTTTGATCCTTCATCTATCCAGTGGTGTGATTGAATTTTGGATGAAGATGATAGATTTATAATAATAATAAATCTTTATAGCTGCAACACCAAACTGTATTCCCCGATTTTGATATAATTATCATTATATTGGTGGCGGCGCGCAAGCGATATTTCAATTTGCGAGCGTTAATATGGCTACGGTAATCGCTTTACATCAGGCGGGCCGTACCGTATTCTGTAGTCTCCGGGAATAACATCGACAGGTTGCTCATCAAATCACTTTAACAATCCTTTCTAGAACCGGCAATACGCGACCATTTCGGTTCTAATTTAACATAATATTAATGAAAACCTTTGATGGCCCAAATTCTGTGAACTCAGTTTTGTTGCATCATTAAAAAAACCTTTGAAACATTTTACAGCGGCTCTGCTACTTGCAATGGTCTCTAAGAATGTTGCATAGCATTTGTAGAAGTAGGTAGCAGGGTCTCAGATTTTGCTACTTCAAAGATTTGTTTAATAATCTATGGACAACATTACTGAGATAGGCGTCATGCAGTTAGAAGAATACAGATTTACCTGATCTCCGTATTTCTTCAGTTATACAGAAGTGCGGAAGGTTGCAGTACACTCTTCCGAAATGCTAGCAGATAAAAAAATAGAAGAAAAAAATAATTTTACTTCATAGAAAAAATTTAAAAACTGTCTAAGTGCTCAAAAAGGCCCATGCGCAAAATAAAAAAGAAACTTTTCACTTCTTGTAAGGCAGGTTTGTACTTGAGGAATTTAAGGAGCTACTTTTTCCTCAATGCCGTGAAAAAAAAATATTTTATATGCTATTCAAAATTTCGAATAAACGTCACTTTTCCTTTTTGCTAATAGCCCCCCTTTGCTAGAATTAAAGGGGTTAGAACAACTAAATTTGGATCAGGTGCAGTAGATCATCACTTCTACAACTATAAAGTACATTAAAATTTTCATTGATGTACAAATTTTGCTATTAAACTGTAATCTTTTTGCATATTTTACCCGTATACACTTGAACTGAATGCTATGCCGGAACTGACCAATGTGTTGTAATATTGCAGGTGGCAAATAGTATGGAGAAATGTATTTGCATTCGTTTATTTACACGCAGCTGCCCTGTACGGATTCTACTTGATGTTCACCGGACAAGCAAAAATTTTGACTGTGCTTTTTGGTAAGTAATTTGCATTTTTATTAAGCTTGTGAGCCACCAAGCTCCTTGTTCTTATTCCAAACAGGCAAGTTAAGCAACGTCGACTGTAGCCTGTCCATGAATGTGATTAATTATTTCGAGCCCCTCCGTACATCCCTTCGGTCCCGGCGGGAACCAAAAACACTGGCCTCCTCCAACCCGCAGTTGAACGCCGTGGTGGAGTATACTCTGAACCCCTTGGATTGAGGGGGACCCGTAACCAAGCGGTGGGATGAATAATGGATGTGATGACGTTTAACCTTGGCGGTCGGAAATGGGTTTACTATTGGGACGAGTAGAGTACAACGAAACGCATCTGCGAAATCGGTTAACTGGCGAAGCACATTTTGAAACTTCAATCTGATGGAAGTCGATCGTGACTACACTTCTAGTCGAGTTTTTTAATTAATTTAATTCCATTAAATTTAATTATTGCATTTATAACCAGGTTTCTCCAAACTACATAAATAGCACACCCTTTTCCGACTTAGGTATATGCCTAAGTGGTACCTACTCATAACATAATATGCCCGCGACTCCGCTCGAATCTTAAATGTTTGTATTATGCTTGTGTCACGATAATTCACGAGTCAATACTCTGATTTTTATGACGATTTCTAAAAATATAGAGAACGCAGGTCAACTGTTAAGTTTAATTATTATTTAAATAGTTTATTCGGCCAACTTGCCAGAATATTATAAATATTTTAAAAATGAAAAAATTCACCTACCTAGACTAGGTGGAAGAGCACTCAACGGGTAATCGAGAGGTAGTGGGTTCAAATCCCACCTGGGTTAGGTAATTTTTTCCATTTTAAAAATAATTATAACTGTTAAGTTGTTGGGCAAATAAATCATTAGCTTTTAAATATTCTACTTAAATGAAAGTAAATACTACATTATTACCGCTCATACAAATTTGATGCAACTTGGTTTGCACCTACGTAAGAAACGTACATACAAATTACATACTGGGTATCGCAATCAGGTCTGTAGATTTTGAGATATTAAACATAATAACAAAAAAAGCTTTAGACCACACGACTGAAGTAAAACTTCTTTAGCTCTACTTACTTATATCTCCCACTCAGCTTTCGTTCGCCGTTTCCGTAACATTCTCACGTCTTCACCAGCCCCTTGTCAAGCTTGTACGCTTGACGCCAAGACAAGCGTACGTAAAGAAGTTTTAGGTACTTCAAAAACAATCGCGAAGTCTTATTTCCTACTCATACTCGGTACTCATCAACCGTTCATGCGAACTTACTTTGTTTATTCAGTCTGATAAGTTTCCAAGGTAAATCTGAACATTTGATGAAATTTGTTATAGATGAAAATTGGGAACTTACCCTTCTGGAATTGATATCAAAAGATAATTACGAATACGTAATAGTAAAGGCTGACAACGGATCGGCGATCCTTTGGTGTTGCTGATCTCCATGGGCGGTGGTGATTGCTTTCCATCAGGTGTCCCACATGCTCGTTTGCCCCTCTCTCATATAAAAAAAAGAATAAAGTCAACAACTTAAACAACTTAAATGTAATATCACAATGGTACTGCCAGTGATTCCATTTATATGGGCTTTTTTATACTACGTTCGGTGGCAAGCATACGGCACACCAGAAGTGAAGCAGTGACTGTAGCCATATTAACGCTCGCAACATAAAATATCGCTCGCGCGCCGCTACCCCCGCTGTCAACGCAGCAACTCCTTCCTTTCTGGTGACCTTACTCACTGGCAACAACCCTCAAGGGAATTCTTATTTGGCTGTGATGTTCTGTGAATTGGAGGTACTTCCCCAGTCGGGCAGCTTACAAATACGATGTACCCTACCTCTCTTTCGCCAGAGCCTCTTTCGCTAGTGGGCAGGGTGCACCACGTGCAGGTAAGGTTGGTTTTGGCTCTACAAATCGACTCTTTACTATCATAGTGAGTGCTTATTTCCTACTCTAAATAACAAAATGTATTATAGTAACCTGACCTTACCGCCTAAGCTGAAGCCGATTCCCATGGGATATTTTGAGTGTAAAAATCAAATTTCAGCTTAGATTTGTGGTAACCGTGTTCAACTTAGCCGGTAGGCATCGTTGAGCTCTACAGACTACGCTGAACATGTTTCTCATTAATTTAAATCTATGACCTACTTTTGGTATCAAAATTTTCGACCTGCATCAGTTTACACGGTCGGGTCCCACGGGTCCTACCGCCTACGCTGAGGTCAATGTCAAAAGGTACAAAGTCTTTCCTTCACAATATATAGATTAGAATTCTTTTAAGAATTTACAAAAAAAAGTTTGGTTGTTCCTGCGTCAATAAGCGACTAACTAGATTTAATTAAAAAGATCAATAAAAACTAACTGAACCTATTACAATGCCCAATAATTACGAGAACAGCATGTAATTATGTTTGTATTATGTACATTATTTACTTAACACCACCACGTTTCATCAAAATCTGATTAGTGGTTCGCGTGTAATAGCGCAGTATTTATTTTTACATTAAGGCTAGGTACTATCTTCCGCAGTTGCCCCATTAGCAAAAACATGGTAAGCAATAAAACTAGCATAAATTGTCAGCTAGCAATAACACCTTGTGAATCGTTACAGTCAGGACCTGTGAGGATTATTGGCGATTCGTAGCTCACAGACGATTTCACATATGATATTGTTCTGTGGAATCGCTATAAAGCGATTGTATCCTATCTTCTACAATCGCATAGCTTGCCATCGGCAGGGAATTCATCCTTAATCGCAGAGTTTGGAATCGAATGGTTACGGTACGATTCTAAAGGGGAATTTCTTCCGCTCACTATCTAGTTGTGGAATGATCTCCCTATCGAGGTTCTTCCAGGAGACATGGGGTTCTTTAAAAGGGCCATTAAAAGGGGTTTCTGTAAGGACGGCAATGTGTAAGTGATGTATTGCACGTGCCCATAGGTTGTGGTAACTGCTACCCATCAGGCAAGCCGTGTGCTCGCTTGTCACCTTAGTGGTATAAAAAGAACGAATACTGAATTATTTTTGTTGTCTATTTTTGTATTCGTTTTCAAATAAATGCACAATTTCTATGATGTTCCAAAACCCACTTCAATTACATTCTTTTGATTATTCGTTGTAAGTTTCAAGGCAGACGTAGTTTTACCTTCGGGACTGCAGTGGACTTCACTATTCATTGCGTTTTTGATGGTCGCAGCTGTTATTCCTGGCTACACAGAAGACACAGTGGTGGAAATGTGTGATCGGCTTATCCCAAAATGTAAAAATTCATCAAAATCGGAAGATCGGTTCTCGAACTCAAACGATATGACAAACATACGTAAATAAATATTACCTAATAGATGGTAAAAAATAAATATTATCTATGATTTTTTATGTAAAAACATATAATACTAATGCCAAAAACTGATAGGCAAATTATAATAGTACAAACCAAGCGTAAACTATTGTCTTATTGAAACGTCCTTCCTTCTGTATTTTTGTGCAATAGTTGCATCTGACTACATCCACTCAAATTGTTAAATGTGACTTTCATAGATTTTATTTAAAAAAAACGTTCACTCAAATAACAGTCAAAAATAAAAAGTAAGCTATGTATTTTTTTTATACGAGATGGGGGCAAGCGAGCAAGTTGACCCACAGGTCAACTGATGGAAAGCAATCACCACCGCCCATAGAAATCAGCAACACCAAGGGGTCGCCGATCCGTTGCCAGTTCATTCATTCGCCATCCATTCCCGATATTGTATTGTAATTTTGTATTGCATTGTATTGTAAATTTACAATTGTTTAAATTCCAGGACTAACCTTCTCGATGGTGTCGGCTATGGGTGTAACCGCCGGCGCCCATCGGTTATGGGCGCATCGCGCGTACAAGGCTCGCTGGCCACTTAGAGTATTTCTTGCGGTATTGCAGACCATGGCCTTTCAAAACCACATTTACGAATGGGTTCGAGACCACAGGTAAGATAAAGTGCAGCTTACATAATCAACGTATTATCGATCAAGGTTTACAGCTATACACTACAGTCGACCAAGTTGCGAACATTTAAATATCTAGAACAACTAAACACAAATCACGTACTCTACCATACGACATACGGTCATCATCAACATGTTATCAACATATGCACGTTCACATATATTGCGAATTGTTGAAAACACAAGAAAAACACTAGAATAATCAAAAATGCCGCGGCATAGGAAAATATGGCGGACGCAGTGTTGACGCTGTCATCAATTCCCACACACATAATTCTCTGATTACACACGTAACAGATATATCGCGACAACTAAATTACTTATGTTTAATTATGAAGTAGAAAAAAGAGTTAGCCGTTTGATAATAATCCTTTCATAAGCGTGAAGTTCTATGAATCAAAAAGGCGCATTTCTAGACGGCTTCAACTCCTAATCACACTATTGGGATACGAGTCTCCTATCAATCATATGGGGTTTAAAGCAAATTCGACCACGCTGCTCAATTGCGGGTTGTAGTCATTCTTATGAATATCAAGGTTAGGTTATATATATGTATAGGTAATTATCAAGGTTAGAATAGTAAGGTTCAAAAATGCTTATCCAGATAATGCGTTCCAGTGAGTACCGCAGGTTAATAATATTATCGTTTACGGTGCGTTTTCGGTTCCTTTTCGCGCAATAGCGTACAAAATTAGCTAGATCCATTATTGGTTTACACACGAGAGTTCTAGATTACACACAAAATGTTTAATTAATTACACACAAAACGGCAACGCTGGGCAGACCTCAGCACTACCACCGCACAGTGCCAGTGCACAGTTCACTGCTTTTATACGCAATCAGCTGGTTTAGGGATGACACAGTATAACCATTGGTACAACCAGTATAACCATTGATGCCAGAAATTAGTGTTGCAACGGAACTGGCATAACGGAAGCAGAAACGGAAACAGATGTCAAAAGTAAATCTTAACAGAAGCGGAAGCGGAAGCGGAAACGGAAACGGAAGCGTTAACACTATGAAAAAAAATCACAATTTTGCATTTTAATTTTTTTTATTAAATTTGTACTTTAATACTTAGTTTAATATTCAAAATTAAAAAGAATCGTGGACGAAATACGAATGTACTACATTCGTATTTCGTCCACGCGTGACCCCGCAACCGCCCCCGCGCGCCGTGCCGCCGTCGCGTCTGCTGCACCGCTCGTCATCGCTCTCTCCCCGCTTCCGTTCTGAGTTCTGTTATAAAGTTTGCGGAACCAGAAGCAGAAACGGAAGTGAAAAATCATGCGGAACTTCCGCAGTTGCGGAAACGGAAACAGAGTTCTGTTGCAACACTACCAGAAATACACAATTACGTAGCTACTATAAACAAATATAAAACTTGCAAACACAGCCGCCGTATGACTACGGAAAAAATAACAAAAAAAATACAGGCATAGAGGCCATAGATAATATGTTTTAGATTTTTTATTTTACTAGATTTTTTTTCAATTATTGTCCTTAAATAATTGTTACCTATTAAAAACATGTTAATTTACAAATCGCGTCGGTAACGACAACTACTGCTAGATTTTTGATACTGTTTTATGTTCACTTGAAATATTCTAGATAATAACTTTGACGAGTCATAACATAATTTATAGATAAAAAAAAGACTTTCTTATTATTGTAAGTTGTTACGGCTAAACGCTTCGACACCGGCAACTAACGTCCTCTTAACTCATTTTGGCCAATTTTTTTCCTATACAGAGTGCATCACAAGTTCACTGAGACCGACGCAGACCCCCACAACGCCAAGCGTGGTTTCTTCTTTTCCCACATCGGCTGGCTCATGGTGCGCAAACATAAGGAAGTCTTCGAAAAAGGAGCCACCATTGACATGTCTGACCTGGAAAAAGACCCCATTGTGATGTTCCAAAAAAAGTAAGTTGTATTAATTATTTCTGGAGCACTACTGAGGAGCAGGCGGGCTTTGAACTTCATTCAAATGTTTTCACGCTGGTAGCACGAAATTGCAATATCGCGATTGCATGTAGTTTGACGGTTGGTTCAGGGAATACCACTGATTTACATCTCATTCGGCATCTCACCCTATATGCGGCCAAGATATGTCGAAGCTTTCCATAAGCTACCCAGCCCAATCAAATATATCAATTTGGGGTGTAAGTGGTTCATCAAGATCTTTGAACCAAAGTCAACTTCACCTGCACGTGGTGCACCCTGCTGACTGACAAACGAAGCTCTGGCGAAAAGAGAGGTAGGAAGCGTAATTGTAAGCTACCCGACTGGGGAATGTACCTCCACCTCATAGAATACCGCAGCCAAATAACAATACCCTTGAGGGTTGTTGTGTTCCTGCGAGTGAGTGAGGTCACCAGAAAGAAAGGAAGGAGATGCTGCGTTGGCAGCGGGGGTGGCGGCGCGCGAGCAATATTTTATGTTGCAAGCGTTAATATGGCTACGGTAACCGCTCCACATCAGGCGGGCCGTGTGCTAGTCTGCCACCCGACGTAGTATAAAAAAAAAAAAAAAGTCCTCAGTGATTCAGCCATTAAGACCACGTCGTCGGCAAACCGAAGGTGTGAGATTTGCTCGCCATTTGCTTTAATACCCCGTGTTTTCCAGTTCAGCATTTTAAATACGTCTTCTAGAGCAGCAGTAAATTGTTTTGGGGAGATGACAACCCCTTCATCAACTCCCCGCTGTAGCTGGATAGGCTTAGATTGCTAGTCCTAGATGCTGACAATCATAGTTGCTGCGCTATACAGCCATCTCAGCACGTCGATATAGCGGTCGACTTGGTATCGCTGTAGGCATTCCAGAACACATATTTGCTTGACGAGCTCGGTGGTCGAATGGTTAGCAATGTCCAGTTTGACTCCAAGGTCGCGGGTTCGATCCCCGCACATGACAAACATTTGTGTGCATGAACATGTCTGTTTGTCTTGGTCTGGGTATTTTCTATGTATTATAAGAATGTATTAACAAAAAAATATGTATTTAAGTACATTTATCAGTTGTTTGGTACCCATAGTACAAGCTTTACCCTTAATTTGGGACTAGACGGCGCTGTGTAAAATTTTCCAGAAATATTTATTATTTTTATTTTTATTTCTTTACCTTTTTTGAAGTTGATTTAAAATTAAAATGTTATAAATATTTATTTACATTTTTTTTTCTTTTCAGAGCTTTCCTCTTCGTGATGCCGATATTATGTTTCATATTACCCGCTGGGCTCCCAATCTACTTCTGGGGGGAAGACCCGTGGACCTCGTGGTACGTCGCCGCCATCACCCGGTACACCATCACCCTTCACTTCACATGGCTAGTCAACTCCGCTGCTCACATTTGGGGCAATAGGCCATATGACAAGTAAGTTTCTGATATCTGATATTATATATATTAATAATCTAGCTGATTGTTGTATTCATAACATTGAGTGATGCGCCCTGGTTTTGCAAAGGTCCTTAGGCCGTGATAACCTAGCGTACCAGCGCGGTCGGCTATCGTTCGACCGAGCGCGCGCTGTCTAAAACACGCGAAAATATTACGAATATCACAATAAGAGTTGGTGGTAAGGGACTTATCACAATGAAACTTAACTATTCAACTATCATTGGACAACAACATTTGTGATAAAATTTACTTTAAAAGTGAGAGGGAAAAAAATGCAAAGTCCGTCAAGCACCTCCAGTGCCCAGATACCCGTGGCAAATGAAGAAAAAAGAAGGATTGGAGGAGCTTGATGGTGTCGTTGCGCGTATCAGCACTGTCAGCCTAATCGATGTTAAACAACGTCGACCGCAGCCTATTCATAGATAAGTTTATTTATCTCTCGCTCCTCGGTGCTTCGTAGGGCACGTTAAACCGTCGATCCGGCTGTTGTCATTAGATGACAGTCGTTAAGCTAAATCAGTGGGCCGTAGTCGGTTTGAAAACACTAGCCTCTGCCAACCTCTTCCTCTCTCTTCTTCTATTGAGGGAAGGGAAGTATGGAAAAACCGTTTTCAATTGAGGGGAAACCCATATCCAGCAGTGAAATGAATAAGGGTTGTCGACGAATAAAGACCCATTGCATTAGGAAATATCTACGAAGCAAAATACAAAAAAAGCTAGGGTGGAACACGCTTGAATTAAAACATAAATACACACAAGCGCTCAAATAATCAGTGTCCGACTGGGGGCGACAGAACTTAGTGCGATTTAATCCCTCTAAGAAGTAATTTAATCCCTCTAAGTCTGCGCGTTCACCGCTAAGAAAACTTCATTTGCTGTGGCTCCACACTTTCAGAACACACCCCTCACCATCGCCAAAAGTATTGGGATTCTAGGAGTTGAAATCTCCAGCGACGTCCAGTTTCGATGTCATCTGGAGGGGAAGGTCAAGCTGGCATCGAAGAAACTAGGTGTGCTCAAAAGGGCGAAACAGTACTTCAACTCGCGGCAAAGGCTTCTACTTTAGAAAACTCAAGTACGGCCGCATATGGAGTACTGTTGTCATCTATGGGCGGGAGCACCTAAATACCAGCTTGCACCTTGTGACTCGATTCAGAGGCGCGCTGTGAGGATTGTTGACGAATCCAAATTGACGGACGGTTTAGAGCCCTTGAGTTTGAGAAGAGGTTTTGCGTCGCTTTGTATGTTCTACCGATTGTACATAGATGAGTTATTTGACATGATGCTCACGGCCTCCTTCTTCTGTCGCACCGCTCGCCATCGACAGGGAATTCATCCTCACACATTAGAACCGAAGTGGTCACGTACTGTGCGGTTCCAGAGAAGTTTTCTTCCATGTACTATCAAGCTGTGGAATGAACTGCCTGTTGAGGTTTTCCCATAAGACTAATGCAGCATGGGGTTCACCAAAAAGGGCGTATAGGTTTTAAAAGGTTCGGCAACGCGCATGTGATGCCTCTGGGGTTACAGGCGTCCATAGGCTACAGTAACTGCTTTCCATCAGGCGGACCGTATGCTTGTTTGTCACCTTAGTGGTATTTTTTTTTACAAATACTTAGACACTTTTCTTTAGAAATTACGGAAAAGTTATCGAACTTATAGTTCATCATGCGGACGAAGTTGCAGGCACAGCTGCATACATCTTCATTATCATCATTATCAGCCTGTATCTACCCACTTCTGGATAGGCCTTTCCCAATGCAATCATATGCGATCATCCGCTTTCCGCATCCAACCGCTACCAGCCACTATTTTGAAGTCGTCAGTACATCTAGAGAGGGTCCTATATTTCGTCGCCCTATACGTAGTCTCCTCTCTAGGACTTTCCTCCCCCATCTGCCTGCCATCGCTGACTCGGCAGCTCTCATAGAACTTATGGTTAGTGGCGTCTAAATGTATTCAAGTCAGTATGAAAACAGATTTAATGATCGTAAGAGATGACCACAGCCTATAGACGTTTTCATCACCAGCGACATAATAAAATAAAACGCGCGTTTCTGAACTTGTAACATCAACAATAATTTAATGTAAGGCGACTGATTTGTGACCTAGGCCAGTGTTCCGCAAACTTTTTGTGTCTAAGGTACATTTAGGAAAATAATAATTTTTGGAGGTACACCATAAATATGTTAAATAACAAACGAAGCTCTGGCGAAAAGAGAGGTAGAGAGCGTAATTGTAAGCTACCCGACTGGGGAATGTACCTCCACCTCACAGAATACCGCAGCCAAATAACGGTTCCCTTGAGGGCTGTTGTGTTCCTGCGAGTGTGTGAGGTCACCAGAAAGGGGGGTGGCGGCGCGCGAGCGATATTTTATGTTGCGAGCGTTAATATGGCTATGGTAACCGCTTCACATCAGGCGGGCCGTATGCTTGTCTGCCACTCGACGTAGTATAAAAAAAAAATGTGTAAGTATTTTTCGTGTGTCCGTCTATTTAGCTTTACGAGATAACCTTATTTTTCCGAGGCACACCAACTAATGACCACGGTGTGCCGCGGCAAACACTTTGGGGAACACTGACCTAGAAAAAGCCTGTCAAAAGTTTATTATTGGTATCTTAGACGTATACCTAAAATCTTCAAACACATACATTTTATAGAATTACTAGCTTTTGCATGCGGCTTTGAACACATTACCAGAATAAAAAGTACCTATTGTATATGTTAGTAAGACGTATTCGTGTAGGTACAACATTTTATTTAAATAACCGGTTTAAGAGTGACTGAGCACAAACACACAAACATTCCAAGATTTGCATATCACAAACTATATCAAATAACGTGATATCTACTCGGCCATTACATTATCTTAAATAAAAGCATGAAAATATCGCCAGTGAAAGTTTTATGTGAACCTATAGCAGAGCTTTTTGCGAGCGCGACCAAATGTGATCCAGTTTTTAATAGCTTTCATGGAATTTAAAACAACTTCTGTATCACTACCGGGTCCTTGTAAAATTCTTTAACTTTAATAACTGTTGACATGTAACCTAAAGTTTGAACTACTTACATATATCGAGCGTTCCATTATTTAATTAAGCCTAAAGAAAAAGTAATCAACATTAATATGAAAAATTCTAATTGGAAGTGATTGTAAAATATTTAACATTTTGAACATATAAACTATATACACTATATACTATATACACACATATACATATACATATAAAAATTGTTAAAAAGTTGATACTGTTGATTATTAGCACTTGGTGGAACATATTATCATAATATTATAATAAAGCACTTGTACTGTTCCACGTAATTACATTTATTTGTACCATTTTGTTCAAGTTTTGTAAAAACACAAACATCAGCTGCTTACCTTGATAATGCCTTACCGGCGAAACCGGTCGGTAAAAATAAATGTAATTACGTGGAACAGTACATTATGTTACTGTTCGTTAGTCTCGCTAAAACTCGAGAACGGCTGGACCGATTTGGCTAATTTAGCTTTTTCTTCCCTCTGTGAACAAGGTACTATTGTTTCTTATAATATGACGTAATCAATACTACTAGTATAAACCAAACCGTGAAATACTCACGTTACCTAAACAAATATTTAAAAAATGTGTTGCACTGCAATTACGATTGCCATTCCCATCCAAATTGCATTGTACGTTTGAGGTGTATTACGTGTTGTAATTCTGATAAAAGGGTTTTATTCCGATACCACAAAGATCCTCAGATTTTAATTCAAAGTGATCCGACCACTAGATAAAAAAACGAGTGGTGTTGTGCCAGATAGGAACGAATTTCCTTAGTATAAAAATATTAATTTTATGTCCTATTCGAGGTATAAAGAAAATAATTATTATACATTTTTTGTTATGTTTATATTTTTATTATGAATAAAAAAAGTAAAACAAATAAAAAGACGTGTGGCACTCGGGGACTGCCGCGGTAAGGCTATTGCATAGCATTTTGTATCGACTTATGCAATTATAATTTTATTTATTTATTTTATTCATGCAGTATTGCTTTTTCTTTGATATTAATTCAAGTTACACTTTTTGAGCGTGGTGACCGATAAGAAAACAAATTTTTCTATTATTAAATAAATAAAACGAGTTTCGTAGAGTCGTACAATACGTCTAATCGCACGCACACAACGCCGTGTCGAAGACTGCCGAACTGAAACGACGTTAGACGATGCACGGCCTTCAAGCCACACCTCCTTGCCCGTCGGAGTGGGGAGCGTGAGGTTTTTTCGTTACGGAATTTCTGGATTCGGTCCCCGCGCTCAAGGCCCGCGATAGAAGCTATGTAATAGCTTAAAACTCTAATAAAATACTAATAAATCACACACAAATATTGCATATACTATACATAAAAATCTTACGATTATTTTTAACGTTACCGACGTTTCTTGCCGGCTAGAGTACCCTTCCGCAACGCCCCATAAGGAACTTCGTTCCAAAAAATATCGAAATATGTCAAAAAAAATGAAGTTCGTACGATTTTATTATAGGAATAGTTAAAAAATAATTTATTTTGATAATGGCATAGCTGTGCCCGCGATTCGTTTATCTGGTACGGTTGATTGGAAATCCCGTTGGGATCGAATTTTACTTTTTTTTACCAGATGCGTAATTTACTAAAAGTTTCATTTGCATCCATAAAATATGATTTGAACGTCCCGTTCTTCAATGTTTATGAGTTCATCTCAAATTCGCCTTTTTTTCAGATACATTGGCGCTACTGACAACAAGACTGTAGCCATCTGTGCTTTCGGCGAAGGTTGGCACAACTACCATCACGTGTTCCCCTGGGACTATAAGGCAGCTGAACTGGGAAACTACAGCACAAACTTTTCAACAGCTTTAATCGATGCTGCTGCGAAATATGGTACGCCATTCATTATTACTTTTATATAAATAAATGAATAAGAGCTAATAATTAAGTAAGCTGAATATTGCCAGACAAATTACATAGTAGCCCCAAAGTAAGCGATGCTTGTGTTATGGGTACTAGACAACTATAATTTTTTTTTTGTAAATACATACTTATGATATAATAGAAAACACCCAGACTAAGACAAACAGACATGTTCATGTACACATGCACACAAATGTTTGTCCTATGTGCGAATCATACCCACGAGCTCGTCAAATTATGTATATATATTCAGCTTACTTAATTATTGGCACTTTGTAAACATTTTCTATAAATAAAATCACTTGTATATTCATCATCATCATCATCAGGTCTATTTTAGTCTCCACTACAGGAGCGCGACTCTCTCTCGTCCGTCCTAGACGGAAGGAGGATTTGGCCTACACTCCACACGCTGGCCAAACGGGTTGGGGAGGCCTGATCGATATTTGATAATGTATTGGTCTTACTACTACTTAGTCGCCTTGTATGACATCCACGGGAAGAAACGGAGTGATTCTATTCTAGTCTGCCGGAAACCACACGGCCGCACTTGTATATTGTTTCACTTCAATTTTAATTAGGTGGAGATAGTACAAATGATTTTATTTGCACAAAAATATATTACGGGAATTTCGGAACAGTAAACAGTTGAAATTATAATAAACGCATGTAAGGTAGTTTTACATACCTTTATTATTGCCTGACGTTTCGACCATGTTGCACCGGCCGTGGTCACAGGGTGACTCAACCGGACACATTTGTTATTAGAGGAGCTCTATGGCGTCGTTGATGGCGTTGTCAGTCTAATCGAACACGCAGGTTAAGCGACGGCGACCGTAGCCTGCTCATGGGTGGGTTTATTTATCTCGAGTCTCTCCGAGCGGCACGTTAAGCCGTCGTTCACAGCTGTTGTTATTAGATAACAGTCGTTAAGCCAAGTCAGTGGCCTATAAGCGGCTTGAAAACACTGGCCTCCGCCAACCCGCAATTAAGCAGTGTGGTGGAGTTAGCTCTAAACCCCTTCAATTGAAACGAGCCCAGTATCCCAGCAGTGGGATGAATGAAGGTTGACGACGTACCAGAAGAAAATCAAATTCCACCTAATTAAAAGTTATTGTGTAAGGTTGATCTAAGGCTGACTGAAAATCAGCGTTGGTTAGTGTCGGCAGCCTGACACTGGTCAACATACAGCTTGCAACACAAACTTCACTGCATCTATTTAAGTGATGATCTTTACTGTTATGGTATTACGTATGTGTTTGGCAATAAATTTATTTCATTTCATTGTGGAGTCCCTTTTTTGTTGCGACAGCGAAATAGTAACATTCTGCTAATACGACAATAAGTGTTAGTATTTGTATGTCGCATATAATATAGATGAAAATATTTACAGGTCTAGCATACGACTTGAAGACAGTGTCAGCTGACATGATCCGAAACAGAGTAGCAAGAACAGGTGACGGCACCCACCCAACAGCTAAGGAAGTTAGCTCCACCGGTGACGACCATCATCATCCTGAAAATCCCATATGGGGTTGGGATGACGCAGACATGACAGTTGAAGAACGAAAAATGGCCGAAATAGTCCACAAGAAATCCGAATGAAACACAAACATTTAGTTATGAATATGAAGTACAAAGATTACTAAATGAGTACCTACTGATGATATGTGGAATGAACGATAAAAATGCTTCGGCCACAGATTATAATATAGTATTTTATATTCACGCTAAGGTCTAATTCTTCATTTAAAGTCATTTCACAAGTAGTTTATGTAAAATTTGAGTTATGAACGACATTAATGTTTATATACAAAAGGTCATAAGAATGAAGAAGATCTTATGCAGTGCCTGTAAAGTCTATTTTTATTAAAAAGTAATTAATTTTACAGAATGTAATTTTCTTTTAACTCAGTTCGTGGATTTTTTAATTAATTTTATGAGACTTGTGTCGTTCACACAAGGCCTGTTAGTGAACGACACAAGTCTCATATAGCGCCTGTAGCAGCTTTAAAGGCAAAATAATATTCCTACTTACGATTAACCATCTTGTATCAAATTGAGCTCAGAGCATCTACTTTATAACCTAGGCTGGGAGTTCATTATTATACATTAGAATGGCTTTAAAATGGCCGCGTTATACGATTCTAGATGGATTTTCTTGTAAGAAATCACAAGGTATGGAATAATCTCCCTGCGAGAGTTTTACCAGTAAAACTACAGCTGGAGTTGTTCTACAAATGCGTGAATAGGTGCCGGCAAGGCATGCCTCTAGCACAGCATAGTAATACAACCAGTACTTTGACTTCAAGGAAGTTTTGGTGCGCCGCGCACCAAAACTTCCTGAGCGGTCGTGTAAATGACTCTTGGCTGTGTGCGTGCGCCGATTTGGGCGCTAGTATGAAGTCAATGTACTGGTTGTATTACTATGCTGTGCCTCTAGTATGGCAACTTATACAAAGGTTACCATCAGGCACACTTCTTTGCCGACTTAGTGATATAATTTTTATTTCTACAGTCACAGAAAAATGTTATAATATTAAATATTTTACAAATCTGCAACTAAATTACATTACAGGCATTGTTAAGTTTTGTGATACAATTTTTATTGTCAGTTTATAATCTTCTGGTTTAGACATTTATAATTCGTACAAGTAGAAGGCACCAAGTTGAATATAAATTTATCGGTGAAAACAAAAATTAATTTTATAAACATATTTAATTTGAAATACCAGATAACTATAAAGAAAATATTTCAAAATAGTGAATATGTAATATAAAAATTACCATGTATATTTACTTCAAATTGCGTTATATTATATTACCTATATAGGTCTTATCTACATAAAATTAAAGCCTATACTTAGCCAATTATTTATTTGAGACTTGAACAAAATTGTCTACATATGACATAATGTGGTTATATACAAATGTAAAATTTGATAATGTTTTGTCATGTGTTATTAAAATGGTGACTGTTAATTAAGTAGGTTTTCTTATGGTGTAAATTATTTTATTAATATGTTTACTAAACGTCTGCTAGCTATGTTTATTTTCCTTTTAGATCTGGCTCGAATATACCAAACTGAATTACAATTTCAAGGTAAAGAAAATATTCGTATGCTTTTTGCCACTTGTCATAGAATAAAAAAAAACAATAAATATTCGGACACATCGGCGCGTCGTCGACGCCTGACGCGGGATGCGGGACGCGGTTCGCAGGACGCGGAACGCAGGCCACGGGACGCATTACGCGGGATACAGGAGGCTGGACGCTGGACGCGGGTCAGTAGCGCGTTGTACGCTCCACATTCTTCGCGTCCCGCCTTCCACGTCTCCTAAGCGTCTTTTTGTCAGCGCCTTTGTTGATTAGAGAAAAGGACATTGATTCCTTTTATATGTGAGTATTTACATGGATATGACGTTGTCACCTACCGACTGACTCGCCTTATCATAAAGCCCGAGAAAGGTGACAAATACATTGGTATAAAAACAGTAAATTAATATTGATACTGATGATTGTTACTTGGAGGAACTTTGTTTTGTTATTAACAAAAAACAAAATCATTTGTTATTTCATTCCAATCAATTGTTAGTAAGTGAAACGGCACAAATGATTTTATTGATGACAAAAGATAAATTAATGTTAACAGGCTTTTAGTGAAACATTAGTGTGTAACTATATTTATTAAAATACAAAATATGAATTTCTTGTTTAATATTTTGTATGGGATCGTGTTGTCTTCTATGACAAAGTTAATAAAAGATATTTTTATATTTGCGTATTTCTTTATTTCTTACAGGTTCCTTCTTTTTTTTAAACTCCGTTGGGTAGCAGACAAGTATAGGGCCCGCCTGATGTGAAACATTTACTGTAGCCATATTAACGCTCGCAACAAGAAAAATTGCTCGCGTGCTGCCACCCCCACTACCAATGCAGCCACTTCTACCTTTCTGGTGACCTCATTCGAGTGAATGAGGTCAGGCTGCGCTATTCTGTGAGGTGGAGTACTTTCCCAGTCTGGCAGCTTAAAAATACGCTATGTCCTACCTGTCTAATCACCAGAGCCCCGTTTGCCAGTCAGCAGGGGCACCACGTGCAGGTGAGGTTGGCTTTGGTTCAAAGATGTTGATGAACTACTTATACCCCTATATATTATAATGTTAGGAAATACTATCCCTTCGTAGATACAACAGTATATATTTTTTTAATTATTTCCTACTAGTAAGTCTGAGTATAAAATAAATTATAAGTTGCGTTCCTGCGAGTGATTGAGGTCACTAGAAAGAAAGAAAGGAAGGAGTATATATAGGCTGGCCACGGATCGGGACTCCTTGGTGTTGCTGATCTCCATGGGCGGTGGTGATTGCTTTCCATTAAGTGACCAAATTGGTCGTTTGCCCCTCTCTTATAAAAAAATATATATTAATAGCATATATATAGTTTTGGGTTGGTATTGGTACGACCAGTGGAGCCCAAAGCGAAACTCACATCCATGTCGAATAACAAACGAGGTACTGGCATAAGAGATATTGAGCTCGACTGGGAAAGTACCTCTACCCTTGGGCGTCGCCAAAGGGGGGGAGGAGAAAAGATAAATGTGCCAGTTCTTTTCACTTCTTATTTTCTTGTCTTTCTTCCCCCGCCCAAAGGCTGGAGACTCACTTGCCTCCACCTCACAGACACAGCGGCATAGTCAAATATAACCCACCCTTGAGAAGACTGTTATGTTACAGTGAGTGAGTAATGTAATCAGACGTGAAGAGATATTGCGTTAGCAGCGGTAGTGCCTGCGCGCAAGCAATATTCCTTGCTCCTAACTTGCTTGTGAGCTCTACGCTTTCTCGCCGTACATAATTAAATAAATCTATTTTTATTAAAACTTAAGGAATTCTAACGGGAAATTTAAATGACGGACAATGTTATATTCCCTAGTCGACAAAATTATTATCTTAAAAGCTTTCATTTGACGTACTTCATTGAACTCGGATGTTTGTGAAAATGAAAATTTTCAGAAAACAATTCTACGGAACAAATTCGGAGCTAATTCTTAGAATCAAGCGAGTCGCTAGACCAGGCGGGTCGATAGAGTCAGCCAAGTAACATTCATTAGAGCCAGTTAGATATTTTCATAATATAGATACGTTCTAGTTTGACATTGATAAATGCTACTAACGACGGAAGTATTTGGTTTATTAAATAAATATTTCTGGACAATTTACACAGCGCCATCTAGTCCCAAATTAAACGCAAAACTATTGGTACTAGACAACTGATAAATATACTTAAATACATTTTTTTTTTGTAAATACGTACTTATAATACATATAAAACACCCAGACTAAGACAAACAGATATGTTCATGCATATGTTTGTCCTGTGCGGGGATCGAAGCCGCTACTTCGTCGTCAAAGCAGCCATTGCTAGCCATTCGATCGCCAGGTTCGACTATAAATAATATAATTATGGTCCACGCTTAAGGTAAATATTGATGACAGTTTTTTTTAGGGTCCGTTCAAACAAACCGGCTCGGAGAGGAGAGCAGATTTTGGATGCGTTTAAAATAGAGTTTTATATCATTGGCATAAGGTGTACTTTAAAAATCCACATCGGCTCTCTACTATTGTCATATAACAAAAGAAGTGAATTTAAAAAATATACCTTATGCCAATGACCTAAAACTCTGTTTTAAACGCTTGGTGGCGTTTAAATCAGTTATCCTCTCCCCGGCCGGTCTGTGCGATGGGACCCTATATCGGGTGAGTAGTTTTGAAGGCTCAATTTACAGCCGCGCAATGGAATAGAATGAAAGCGTCAATTACTCCTCATGACGCGAGAAGGCGCGCGAATTCGCTAGAATGCTCGAGTATTCTCGCGTATTCCATTGCTGAGACCGATTCCACCGACTCCCCGTTTGCGCCACTTCCCGCGGATTCCACAGGCAGCGCCGACAGTAGCTAGGGGAATTCTCGTGAATGCGCGAGGATTCCCCGGAAGACGCGCGATCTTCTTTGGCTCGTATTTAAGTTTATATGTTATGCAATTGTCATAAAGTTCATTATGCCATGTACAATTTCGTTGCAAAATGTCGCTCCCATTCTATTCCGCGGCGGTGTAAATAGAGCCTTAGTAGCACGTATAGAAACTATACGAACAGCCCCCTTACCACCATCTCTTATTGCGATTCAATAACTGGATAGAATGCTTATTCATACCAATGAATAAGCGACTCTATTAAGACCAAAAACGTAGAACCAAAACCAGAAGCGCTACCTACTTCGTAAGAACAATTTTCACATGGTATGGCACACTCGTGTTTCGGAGGGCACGTTAAGCCGTTGTCTCGGCTGTTGTCATTACAGATAACAGTCGTTAAGCCAAGTCCGTGGTCTTTAGGTGGCTTGGAAACCCTGGCTTCCGCCAACTCGCAGTTGAGCGGCGTGGTGGAGTATGCTCTAAACCCCTTCAATTGAGGGGAAACCCATATCCCAGCAGTGGAATGAATAAGGGTTGACGACGACAACGATGGCACATTTGTTTAGAAAAAGTCAATGTTTTGGGTTGTCCCCGCTCATCTTTAGAGTAAAAATCAACCTCAACTGCACGTGGCGCATCCTGCCAACTAACGAAAGAGGCTCTGGCAAAAGAGAGGTAGGATACAGCGTAATGCAAGCTGTCCGACTGCAGAAGTACCTCCACCTCACAGAATACCGCAGGCAAATAATTCAAGTAAGGGTTGTTGTGTTCCTGCGAGTGAGTGAGTGCACCAAAAAGGAAGAGTTGTTGCATTGGCAGTGGGGGAAACGACGCGTGTTGTGATACTTCATGTTGCGAGCGTTAATATATCTACGGTAACCGCTTCACATCAGGGGCTTTACAACCGTATGCTTGTCTGCTTCCAGACGTAGTATAAAAAAAATGCTATTACTAATTTTAATTTCGTTTCTACTCTTTTTGGTTGCACTGTAGCTAGCAAGCCAAAGTTTGACAATAGGTGACAATAAGTAGTCAATAAATAGTTGAATGTTAGTAGCCAGACTTTAGCTAGACAGAAACGTGCTTTGTAAGAAAACATTTATTTACATTCTTAATAATAATTAACAAAATTGTCAATAAAAAACTTACAACACATAGCTACAATAAATTAAATAAATACTTAAAGTTATGGGCAAGACTAGTAATAAGGGCCGTTAATAAATAAAAATTAATAAGGAATATTTAAGTTTATGACCTCCTTTAAATGCGCAATAAATTCTCTCTATATTTTTTGGTTTGCAATGTTTGTATTATTTATTAGTTAAGAGCCTATTAGACAATGACGTATTCAGACAGTCTATCATGGTGTCTTCTCACTTGCACCTCACTGAAACTAGGGAGATCAGCATGATATACTGTCTGCAAACCTCGTAATGTAATAGAACCCGTAATAGATTCTTTACAGTAGGATAGGTTTTACTTTTCTACTTTTTCGTTTAAGACTCTATGACCTCGGCAATTATGCCACCATTCAAAATAATATTAAGCAGATTTATAGAGTCAATCATAAATAAGCCTTAAACAATGTACAAAATATATTAGTTACCCTATGTTGTAGTCAATACTCGAATCTAGGCGCTCCTAGATTTGAAAAGTTAAACCTAAGGTACCTTTTTTTACCTGCCTCTCCAAAAGCAAGTCGAACCTAACTTGCTTCGATCGCTCGGCTTTAAGTTTAACTTGACTTGCTTTTAGATTTAACTAGTCTAACCTAGGAGCTTGACGCCCCTATGTTAGACTAGTCCTAGGTTAGAATTTCGGGTATTGACTATAACACCTATACAAAAGCTACCACAGAATTCTTGTAATAATAACTTATGAGTTCGTCATTTATCAAAATGGTCGTTTTATGGTTAATATTTCACATCATGTTTATGAGTATAAATACATTTATATTAATATTAATTCTTCAGGGCTTTCCCTAGCCAGGTAGGACTGACACCTTACATTATGATCGGTCAATTTATTAATCTAAGATTGACAGCCATAGATTGCCAGCAATATTCATTACAGACGCCACGCTAGTATTCGAATTCGTCAACTGAATTCGTCCATGATTCTATCGATCGAAAAAACGTCTGTCATTAGGATGTAATAAATGATGTAGCGAATATCAAATTATTTTTCCACGTTTTCTTTTATGGCGGCTACGAACTGTCCGGTGTATTCACTCCACACACTATCCACGAGCATACTGAATTGATAGTGAAAATGACACAACAAGTCATAAATTTTGTAGTTAAGATTAAAAAAAGAGTATATTTACAAAGAACCAGTATTTTATTCAAGACATGAAGTCGTGTCGTATCGTTGTTTTGTGTATTATTTGGCCACTGATAAAAAACATGGTATATTTTAATAATCCCAGTTTACTCATCGACGGGCCTAAGCAGTGGATAAAGTGGAATGAACTCAAATAGTCAACTGTATACTAGATAAACTCCTATCCTGACTGTGAGTTTGCTATCTTGAGGGTATCGTGACATGGTACGTACAACATTTCAGTCCCGATTGAAAAGTTATGTTCAGAAAAGTGCCGAAGTACTTCTCAATTATGTCAAGCAATCATCATACTGTAACAGTATTTAATCACCACCACTATTTTAGCCAAAAGATGTCCACTGCTGAATATAAACTTTCTTCCTTAGACTTTCACAATGATCGATTTTGTACCGATTGTGGTTTATCAGATCGTATCCCTGCGCAGCATTTTCTGGTCCGTGATCGATATTCCAAAACTTTTCTACCCCATCTCCCGTCAGTTTTGCGTGCTATGTGGCCTGCCAGTTCAACCTACTGATTCTTAGAACAATTTCGGTAGCTCTAGTTCTATCATGTAATAGACACATCCCTTACATATGTGTTATGTGGATAATATATGTGTATATATGTAATATACACATATCTTATCCCTTTTAGTTTATAATGTAGAGATACTCTGAGTATAGCTTTCTCCGTTGCACACTGCGCACATTTTTAATGAAGCCCTTATGCTGCGGCTACAGTACCGTGATATGCCAATAATTATTGCCATAATTTCAACAACGCCTAGGTGTAACCACGATTTATGGCCATAATTTTACAATGCCAATCAATATGGCAAATGACGGTAGACCGGCGTAGGTAGCTCCGGCGGCGGTCTTTTTTCGCACATCAAAGAGAATTACCGCAGTAATTAATGCGTTTGTGGCCACACTACCGTTTGTCCAGTGTGTCCAATAAATATAACAGCTGCAGCAGCTTCAACCTCCATCTTGAAAAATGATATTTTTACCGCCTAATTCAATGCCATAATTATTGCGGTAACAGCCCGGTAGACGGTAAGGTAGTGTAGCCGCAGCATTACGCGACATATGACCGTGAGACGTTGTCGTTTATTGGACGAGATGTTTCCTAATTTCTCGAATGCTGCCTATCCGAATTAGTTTCGACGAGAGACTTCTTTATCGAAGTGGACTTACCTAACTGAACTGTTTGTCCCAGCTAGATATTATCTTCAACATCCTCCAGAACAGAGCTCCTTACTGTGAATGGACGAAATGAATATTCGTTTTGTCATTTTCATTTTATGGTCCGCCAGTGCTCTATTTCGACCTCGAAAATATTGATCATATCGGGCGGGACATAGTCCTCCGCTTTATCATTAACAAAACAAAAGTGAACTCGCTGTCGAACTTAACTTAATTGAAGAATTATGAACACGAAAAAAGATTATTTTCCGATCATTGGGGCTATGTTAACGATGTCAGATATGTTTCGGACTAAAACATGGCGGAGAATACATTAATACTTTTAGCTACTACTAGCTACTTACTAGCAATATTCATACTTTTTACGTCCTCAGTATAAACAGCCACTATAATTTAGATGCATCCGTAGAATAAAGTCCGATCTGTATTGTAGATCACTTTCGTGTATTTTTGTGGGGAGCTAATGACAGATTGAAACGTTATTTGATTGTAAATATCGGAAGTTATATGAGATTAAAAAAATCTAAAAAGGTATGTATTAATAATTCATATTCTTTATCTAACACGTTTTTGTTCCATGGCATATCGGACTCTGTTCTACGGATGATCCGTTTTGTTTTGTTAATTGTTAATTTCAAAAAGATTTCACATTTTACTTTTTTTGTGAATTCATACTCATTATTTTTATGTAATAAATATCAATGGTTGACTTTCGCATATGGTTGTCTGTATACAAAGTTATTGTAAATGACTTGCATTTTAACCTCTTATAAGGTTATCCTTTAATCCAGGTCATCCTGTATGAGACAAAATGTAAACAAGAAAACAGGGACTATTAGTCAATATTGTCAGTATTATTAACAAATAACTAATACATTTTACCTAAATTCCTTTCACCTCGATCGCGGCCATTATAGAAATAAACGTTGACTTGACCAAGAAACATTTAGATAACAATATCAATCTTTAAAACATTAGCAATCACTGTTTTTTTATTTGCCATTCCTCTCACGCTATTTTGAATGCTACCTATATAGATCGCGGGAAAGTCGAGGGAGACGAATTCTTAAAGCCCTTCCATCGAATTGACACTTATTATGAACTTACATGATACATACCCGTGGACAATAGCTACTTTCCAGATTAGATATTATCAGAAATTTTACTTTGGCAAATTTACTATCACTACCGGCATGACATCGTACAAAAAGTTAATTTTTGAATGCGTATGTTGTGTAACATACAAGATAATTACGCAGGTATATACTTTCTCTATGCTGATTTCACTTCGTGCTTTAATTTATAGTGAATGGAATTTATAGATTGCGTTAGATTGTATTACTCGTTTAAACGACCCTTGAAGTTATGAAGTTCTATGATAATATTTTGTTAGATCATTTTCCTTTCTTTGTATAGTACTGGTATATAACACCATCTTGATTCATCCATTTGTTATCAGGCGAATGTTCTCCAGCAACATCAATATTTTCACCAAATTGGTTGTAGGAAATGGAATGTACGTTACTCCCAGCATATTCTTCATCGCCGTGATCTTTAGAATAGTGTACGTCATGAACATCATGGTCATGATATAATTGTTCTTCGTTTTTGTACCCTGCGTTTATGTACTTCACTTTAGGCCGACTGTAATCGTTAAAGGCATTGTCTCTTAGTATAGAGAAGATTGCACCTGTTAGTGCCATGTTATTTATCATAACTGCACCCATTGTGGCCATCTTCATGGCCGGCAGTACAAATGGCAAGATCGCAGCCATTATCAGTCCTGGTATCAATAGAAGTGGTACTATGCTCATGAATTTCTTTTTCAGCTTCTTCATAGTGCCACGTGCGGTTTCAATTTCATTGCCTGAAATTATAAAAAAGAAGAATTTAGGTAATTTTCTTTACAATTTTTTAGCATAAGTTAATTTTTAAGAGATCATTACATTTACTGCGTATTAGAAGTCTGCGTTGACATTCGTCCTACTTTTGGAATACGAATCTCTCCTTGTTTAAAGAGCGTACTCCACTACGCTGCTTAACTCCGTGTTTGGAGGTGGCCAGTGTTTTTAATAAGTCGAAAAGCCTCTGACCGTCAATTAATGACAACAGGCGGAACCAACGATATAAAGAATTGAAGATCTCGAGGTAAATAAGCCCATCCGCAGACGTTTTTTTTTTGTACTATGTCTGGTGACAGATAAGCATACGGTATGCCTGATGTGTGTAGGCCAAATCCTCCTTCTGTCTGGGACGGACGAGAGAGGGTCGTGCTCCTGTAGTGGAGACTAAAATGACCTGATGATGATGATGATGCCTGATGTGAAACAGTTAACGGTTACCGTAGTCATATTAACGCTTGCAACATTAAATATCGCTCGCGTGCCGCCACCCCCGCTGCTAACGTAGCTACTCCTTCCTTTCTGGTGACATCACTCACATATAGGACACAACAACCCTCAATGGAATTGTTATTTGGCTACGGTTTCTTTGAGGTGGTTTTTATAGTTCTAAAATGGAATATCACCTCATTTTTAATGCTGTTAAATACTTATATTTAGTTATGAAGTACTCTTGGCATCTCTGGACTGGAGCATCCAAATACCACCTTAAGACACGATTCACGATTGTAAACGACTCCAAGCTCAAGTCAGTATTGAGCCATTAAGCCTGAGGAGAGAGTTTGCGTCTCTTAGTGTATTCTACTGTCTGTACAACGACAAGCGTCCATACACTGTTTACCATCAAGCAGATCGTATGCTTGTATGTCACTCGAGCGATATAAAAAATATGTGGTAATTATACGTATATAGTGTGTGGCCTGTATACGTATATAGAGTGGCGGAATCAATTCGAAATGTATTTGTTCAACTCTACAATACATTATGAGATCGATTCCCAAAATAATTATCGTAAATAAATAAAATAATAAATAAATATTCCAGGACAAATTACACACGGTCATCTAGTCCCAAACTTAGCAAAGCTTGTACTATGGGTACTAGATAACTGATAAAATACTTAAATACATTTTTTTTTGTAAATACATGCATATAATACATAGAAAATACCCAGACCAAGACAAACAGACATGTTCATGCACACAAATGTTTGTCTTGTGCGGGGATCGAACCCGCGACCTCGGAGTCAAAGTAGCCATTGCTAACCATTCGACCACCGGGCTCGTCAGTCAAATCTCTAAGAGTCAATAATTTCAAATAGTAGCTCCAACGACATCTGCTGAGTTAGTAATAGCAGATGGGGGACCAAACTAATACTAATAGTTAAGCTTATAAATGCTAGTTTTTGGCCGTAAATATGGAATTTCAACTTATTAGGAATTTATTTCACATGTCCAGCATTTTGCTCATCTCTATAGACTCAATGCGCAATAATGTCCAGTTTTTGGGCACAAATACGGAATTTATATGTACATATTGGGAATTTATCGTAGATGTACGTCATTATGCTCATCTCTGGTTGAACCTCACTCCTCTAGAGATCGATATTTTAAAAGAGGGCAGGTTTTGGTGGAAAGCATTGAGGAAGTTTTATATCCAGCTGTAAGGAAATG
Organism: Hypsopygia costalis; assembly: GCA_937001555.2. Classification (NCBI taxonomy): domain Eukaryota; kingdom Metazoa; phylum Arthropoda; class Insecta; order Lepidoptera; family Pyralidae; genus Hypsopygia; species Hypsopygia costalis. The sequence goes on along the minus strand of OW443338.2, from coordinate 18,152,685 downwards.
CTGATGCTAGAAATTTTTCAGTGAGTAAAATCACCTCCTTTCGAGTTGATTGTATATCTCGTTGCACTACTATCACACCCCGGCCACTCCATACAAATGTCGCGTCGTTTACTACTACACAAACAACGACGTGTATGAGCGTGTGTCCGTGCGCTGCCATACAAACTGTTTCAGATTTATCTCAGAGGGGAGGTGAGGTCGACACCAGAGAGCGGCAGGGAGTGGTCATACTGTACGTAGTACTATTACTTATACTGTGCTACTAATATATAATGATTATCTGTGTGTATAACGAAAAGGTCAATTCTTAACAAAATTGGAGAGAGGAGGTAGTTAACTTAAGTATTAAAAATAATAATTCATTCACTGATTTGGTTTAATGACAAAATGTTTACATCATCATCATCATCAGGTCATTTTAGTCTCCACTACAGGAGCACGACCCTCTCTCGTCCGTCCCAGGCATGCGAATAGTGTTTGGATAAACAATAAAAAAATTAAGCCATTAATCATTAAATACAATAAACATAATAAAAATTATTTTTTTGTATAAAAACACAATAACTGAATAAAAAAATGGCGTGAGATATTTGTGCAGTTCTAAATTGATTACTATCTAATTAGCGTAAGGCATCGGGGATAGCATTAAATTTTTTTATTGCCATTATCATGAATGTTTCTTTGTACTAGAGTGAGTTTACTGCTTGAAACATATCGACTTTTTTTTAGTTTATAAACATTTTTCTAGAATCTTATAAATGATTGATGAATGAGTGGGTAGACAGGCTGATAATGATGATAGGCTACGGTAACTGCTTGTCATCAGGCGGACCGTAAGTACGTTTGTTTAAAAAGTGACAGATATGTTTAATATTATATTATCTATGTAAAAATAGATGACGCTGTATGACACTTGGTTTGTTTTTGGGAAGTTCGACAGGCAAATGGCGTTTATATTGAAATACCAGCCAGGCTTAGCATTTTTAGGAGATTTTTAGGAGAGATACAAATTTTCCCAGAATTGAGCTTTATATTATTTCATACATGATTTTGTGTAATTTAAAATTTAAAAATATTTTGCTCTATGAAAGTTCTTCAAGTACTCTTCCTTAATCTACATGGCGTATTTTTATCATAATAAGTAACCCCTACTATATTATAAATGTGAAAGTGAGTTTGTTAGTTACCCTTCCAAGCCGAAACTTCTCAATCGATCATCATGAAACCTTGTACACATATACTCAAAGGGATTTAGGAAGGACGTAGTAGATACTTTTTATGAAAAAAAAGGAAACGCGGGCGTAGCCGCGAGTGCAAGCTAGTTAATCATAAGTGAACTCGTATAAAGTTAATATACTTCCGCTAGGTATTAATTTTATGATACTTTCATAGATAGGGGACTAGTCTTGGAACGCCTTTTCACTAATGCCACGCGGTTCGAACTGTAGTAGAGACCCGTACGGTTCTACTCGGATAATACTGCTGAAGCTGGTAAAATGCATACATATAATAATATGTATGTATTTTACCAGCTTTTAGTCTGCAATTTCTTTGTTTATTTGTTTGCAGACAATTATGCGTACATGACTGACACGATTTGGATGAAAGGAGATTGGCCACGGGCAGTACTGTTAGATTATTTACTATCGTCACTCTTATTCTTCAGCTTTTCAACTTAATCATACAGTTACAGATCTAAGGTAAAAAGGGTTAACACTTTTTAGCTAATTCGCTGGATATATATTTACCAAAGTAGTAATATTTGCACTTATACTGTGGTATGGTCTAACATAATCTAAAATCAAACGCATATTATTTCTTAAATATTGTTGAACTCCGGAAAAGTGATATAGTGATGATATAGAACTAACTGAAAGGTTATTTAGTGATGACACAAAAAATATATTATCAGTACTTTTACCCATACACGAATGGGCAATCTCCTTTGAAACACAGAATCTCTGGAATATTTTAAATCCCATCTTGTATGTTCATACGGGCAAATGATTGTACCTACCTACTATATTTGATATAAATTCACTTACTTTTTAAAACATCAACATTTAATTTGCCATCCTCTTTCGAATTTAGTTCCAATGTGTATCCTGGAATCATAGTGAAGCTCAACTTCCTGTACTGCAGTAACCCCTCCGTGCCATCGCAAAGTTGTGAATATAACTGTTCTTGCGAGCTGTTAGTATAATGTTCCCATGGGAATCGTTCCACGTCCGCGGTCAGATTAAACTGGGTCCCTCGATCGCGTGAAAATATTTCGATTGCCTTTTTTGCGCGCCATGCACTCAAAGCGCTTAGGCATTTTGTAGGTCCGAGGTTTTGGATGCAGTTGACGATTCGATGCACAGGATTTTGATTGTCGATTCCGAACGCGGAGAGTAAAAATCGAGGTATCGGTTTGTCAATGGATTCGTGATGCGAATGCGCAAGGCTGCACGCGGCGAGCGTGGCCAACGCTGCAAGCGCACGCATCGCTGCCGGCGGACTGAGTACCATACCCCCCACACCTCCCGTGCTTGAAAGGCGGGTCTAACCACTACCACGTTTCTTTTTAACGAAAGCGAATGAATTATCTTCTTATTCAGAACGATTATTCTACATCATAACAAAAAACTTGATGTTTCGTAACTGTCTCATATTATGAAACGATGAAAGCGATATCTATGGAGATATTAACATTATCACTAGGCAGGTACTTGCTTTGACTATTTGATAGAAGATGTGCTATAGCACTCATAGTCTTTAAAAATATTTAAATTTCTATAAAATATTATCAGAATAAACCAAACATTAACAGTAGAGTCAGATACCCCATGAAATATGATATATACATATGTACATATCATATTTCTATCATATGTATATATGATATAAATATTGCATCATATTTTTTTATATTTATTTGAATGTGCGCAATCGTACATTAAATAAAAAATTCTTCTTACAAATTTTCCACATTATGAACTCAATAATTTCCTTCTTCACAACTCTTAGTGTTCTAACTTACAAAAATATTTTGCTGTCTTTACGATACACCTTTGAAACATCATTCTTTATGGTTAATGTATTTTTTTTATTTATATACTAATAGTATAATATCTTAGCGATTTATCGATAATGTAGAGACATCATTAAATTTCATTCATGTGGTGTAATTTGCCCGCATTTATCTTTGGGTGACGCGAAATTTGACAGACTGTTCGTTTATTACGCTTATTTACTCTTATCTCCAATAAACTTATTATACTTATTTAGTATAATAAGTTTATTGGTCACACATTGGTGTATGCTAACACAATCGTGTAATGACGAGCTCGGTGGTCGAATACCTAACAATGGCACTTTGACTCCGAGGTCGCGGGTTCGATCCCCGCACAAGACAAATATATGTGTGCATGAACATGTCTCTTTGTCTTGGTCTGGATGTTTTCTATGTATTATATGTATGTATTTACAAAAAAAAATGTATTTAAGTATAATGTCAGTTATCTAGTACCCATAGTACAAGCTTTGCTTAGTTTGGGACTAGATGGCAGTGTGTAATTCGTCCAAGAATATTTATTTATTTATTACTAGCTGTTACCCGCGTCCAGTGAGCTGCAATCCCATGGGATTAAGATGTTTTTCCGGGATAAAAAGTAGCCTCCAGACCGTAAACTATCCCCGTTTAAAAAATAATGTCCGTACGTAGGTTGCATTCAACGTAAAAAAAAAAGGACAAATGATTATTAACTTTATTTTTTCCCGTAGGAATAATATGTTTTTCCGGGATGAAAAGTAGCCTATGTCACTCTCCAGGCCTTAAAACATCTCCAAAAAAAAAATCATGTCAATCCGTTCGTTACTTTCGACGTGAAAGAAGGACAAACAAACAAACAAACAACTTTCACATTTATAATATTAAAGTATGGAAGTATGGATTACAATGTGTTGGTTTTTTACTGCAGATGGCTGGATGATTTCACGCGCTGATACATGGTTTTAACTGACATGTAATAACTTCTTCCCGAATTTATTCCATGTTAGTCAAAATGATTTTAATACACATGTGACAGGTGAAGGAGGCTTGTGTTTCGTAAAAACACGAATAGAAAACAGTCAAATTTGTATAAACCTGCAATGTATCAAACGCAAGTTAGTATTATCATTCAGAATTCTATGTGATTCTACGGTTGATTGCAAGCGATCCCTTCGCCTCATGGGTTAGATCTTTTTTATACCACTAGCACAGTATAAGTAATAGTACCCACTAGAGTGGAAAACAGGGATAAGATCTGAATAATGGTAAACAGTTATCACAACCTTGGACGCTTGGGACACCAGAGGCATCACCTCAAATATTTACACAACCCTGCAAAATTGCAGAGAATAAGAATATATATTTTTATACTACGTCGGGTGGCGCAGATAAGTATACGGCCCGCCTGATGTGAAGCGGTTATCGTAGCCATATTAACCCTCGCAAAATGAAATATCGCTTGCACGCCGCCTCCCCCGCTGCCAACGCTGCATATCTTTCCCTTGGTTCTGGTACTCGCAGGAACCCAACCTTAACCTCAAGGGAATTGTTATTTGGCTGCGGTACTACTTATGTGAGGTGGAGGTTCTTCCCCAGTCGGGATTTAAATTAACTGGGTAAAAATTATACTCAAACCAATATTTTTTTTATTGAAATTACACTATATTACCTTACTGTTATTACCACATAATTACCAGTAGTAGTTCATCGGGACTTGTTAAATCAAATTACTTTGTATGATATTGCACAGAACCCCTAAATGGTTTTGAATGAAAATGGATACCAACCATTCCAAGAAAGTAACCGTTGATAGTATTACAAAGGTATTTTTACAGTGAAATTTCAAAAACAGGAGAAAGTTGATGAATTTCTAGGTGATACGGTTGCAAAGTGTCCACCGATCGTGATTTTCCTGCATTCATTGTTGGCAGGAAATGGCCTGTATTGCCGAATAAAGAGAGCAATTAGCATACGCACAGTCACGCGTCGCCGCGGCCGGCCCGCGCCGCGCCGCGCCGTGGCGTACGCGCGGCGTGCACCTGCGATCAGTGCCCCATCACGGTTACAATATTACTGTATCATAATGGTATCTAAACTTTTTATTCATGAATGGTCTATATTAGTTAACTATTTAACTTGCATCGAAAATAGATATCAGTATACTGGCTATAATATATTTAGAACCTTCCGGTTCACAACGTCCAAATGACCCAAGTCGAACGAAATCTAAAAATGTTAGATTATGTCTCCAAATTTTTAAAAGTGTGGATAAATCAAAGCAACAATGAGTGAGGAGCAAACCTAATACATATTATCTAAATGTTAATATCCAAAGTTTGTGATTATTTGAAAAAATATATTTTATTACTTACTTTTTTCTCATATTGACTTCAGGTACAATAACTACGAGTTCATTCTCTCATTTAAATTAAATATAAATAAAACATTTTGATTAATATCCGTGAAAAGGTCGGATTCCGCGCGTTCGCCTATGTCGAGAGATTTTCTAAGCGCATTCCAGAGTATTGTGAAGCTTGTAAAACAAAGGAATTGGACATAGTTTGTTTTTTTTTTTTTTTTTAAATATAAATAAATATTGTCAGACAAATTAGACAGCGCTATCTAGCCCCAAAGTAAGCGAAGCTTGTGTTATGGGTACTAGACAACTGATAAACATACGTAATTTTTTTTTTTTTTGTAAATACATACTTATTATACATAGAAAACACCCAGACTAAGACAAACAGACATGTTCATGCACACAAATGTTTGTCCTATGTGGGAATCGAACCCACGAGCGTTGGTGTCGAAGTCGCGTCATTGACCGCTACGCCACCGAGCTCGTCAATCGTTGTAAATGCAATTTGGAAATTGAAAGCAAGCGAGAATTGTTTGAACGAAGTTATAGGTTGTGAGAGTCGCAGATATACTGAATCTGAAAACGAATGGGTATTGGAGAGAATTGAAAAAAATATAAGTTAACCTCAAAAACAGGTGCTATATAACTATCCAATGTCTTGGATCGAGAAGGGTAACTGATAAATCGTTGGAGGCATTAACCGGCTCAGCTTATGAAGATTTAGATATAAGTATAAATAGGGAAAACACACAAACACAATATGTTCTAATGAAATTTGTACCATGTTAGTCTTATTTTTGTTCTGCACTGCTCCTGCATATTTTTTGTATTTTTAAATAACTAAAGTACATGAGAGGCCCATGTACTTTTGTCTCCTTCGGTGAAAGCTGTTATATAGCAGCTTGCATGTCATGCACACATATTGACCCTGAACCATAGATTTTTAGAAGTGACTTTACGCTGCGACCCTTTATAAATATGTTATGTGTATCTGCCTTTTTACAATCGCACCGTTTAACACAAACAGGGCATTCATCTTCACATACTAGAACAGAAACGGTTGCGTACTGCGGTGCTGTTTTAGACAGTCTTCCGCCCTTGCACTGTAAATTTGAGGAATGACCTTTTGAGATTTGAGAGTATCCATAGGTACATAGGTGGTACCTGCCTATTTACCTATTAGATGGGTGGTATAATCATTTGCCAATTTAGTGTGGTAAAAAAAATTGTAAATACATTTCCTATAAATAAGGACAGGCAGAACAACGTGGAATGGTTAGCAATGGCCCCTTTGACTCCGAGGTCGCGGGTTCGATTCCCGCACAAGATAAATATTTGTGTGCATGAACATGTATGTTTGTCTTGGTCTGGGTGCTTACTGTGTATTATAAGTATGTATTTACAAAAAAAAATGTATTTAAGTATAGCTTCGGTATCAGTTATCTAGTATCCATAATCATAGGACAAGCTTTGCTTAGTTTGGGACTAGATGGACGTGTGTAATTTGTTCAGGAATAGTTATTTATTCATTATTTATTTTTTGGTCTTATTTTTATTTATTTACTTGTTGTTGAGATACTGTTAAATTTACTCTTCTTCGTGCATGGCGTTGCGCTTCGTCACACCGTCCGAGTTTCACTGTTGCTTGCGTGCCATGACTACTAATATCACTGGTAATTAGATTACTTAAATTAATCGTATCAAGCTGTAGATTTATAGATGTCATTGAAAATCTTATTTAGACTTTTATTATTAAGTACTTTCAATATTTAAAGTATAGCATTAGTAGCCATGGCACGAAAGATAAGGAGTTATAGACAAAAAGAAATAATCTCTTTGAACGATTTTTTTTCATTCATATTTTTTTCAGTTGTTGACAATCAGTCAACACAGAAATTATTTTTACCATTCGTTGAGTTTACAAACGGAATGCAAGACTCCGATTTAATACTAAATCGACTGAAGAGTTTAGACAAAGGAAAACACAAGGAAATTCGTCATTTGAAGGCAGTAGAAAAAGCTCTATTTACTTTAACTCTTTCCCTTACAAATTCCACATAGTGCATTCTTCAAAAAATTTTCTCTCATAAAATTCTATCAATACTCTAAATAAAACTAACTTCATGCACATATTTGGTTGTTACTTGCACCATTTTTGGTAATTGTATAAAAAAAACATTATTCTTGACTCTATAATAAGTATACATTAAATCTGGTTATTAAAAAGAAAAACATTATAAATGGACTATTTTTATAATTACTTTGAAAATTAAAAATATCCTGAATGGTAATTTAACGTGGGAGATTTGGGATAATGGAAAATATTTATTTCTGCAATTCCCAAAATAGCGCATTTAGGATTATATATATATACATATTATTGTGGATATTATGGGAATAGATATCTAAACCTAACCCAGCATACCCACAGCAACCCACCAAAGTTTCATTGCAATCGGATGAGCAGTAAACTAATGCATAGAGGACAAACATACATTTTTTTTTATACGAGAGGGTAGCAAACGAGCATGTCGGTCACCTGATGTAAAGCAATCACCACCGCCCATGGAGATCAGCAATACCAAAGGGTCACCGATCCGCTGCCAGCCTATACTCCTTCCTTTCTTTCATTTTTATTTAGATAGACTGCATAATTATGTTCTGTGTATAAGCTGTGATTGATTATGCTCATACATTTAGCAGCTCATATCCAGCTACAGAATTGCTCATGTAAATGATTACTTTCGCCAGCTCATTTGCGTCGATAAGGATCGCCTGTCGTTTTCAATGTCCAACGGGAGCATACACAGTTAATGATTCAAAGAGAGTCCTTATGAGACGAATGCGCTGATTCTCAAACTTTGACGCGCCATTAAGATAATCATCAAATATAATAATTACAAAAATAATAATCATATCATAATTTAAACAAAAAAAAAACCGAAGATTAGTCTACATTTACGTATGTAGATACAGGCTGATGATGATGAAAATAATATGGGACCAATCTGGAAGTATACTATTTCAAATAAAGTAGGTTTTTTCAAATCGGTTTATAAATCACGGAGTAATTAAGTAACAAACATTTAAAAAAATACAGCTGAATTGAGGACCTCCACCTTTTTTGGAGAGATTCCCGCACAAGACAAACATTTGTGTGCATGAACATGTCTGTTTGTCTTGGTCTGGGTTTTTTCTATGTATTATAAGTATACTAAAATATATGTATTTAAGTACATTTTATCAGTTGTCTAGTGCCCATAACACAAGCTTTGCGCTTAATTTGAGACTAGATGGCGCTGTGTAAATTGGCCAGAAATATTTATTATTATTTATAATTAATTAAATGGGCCAAAGTCATTACGAGTAACTCATGTATATTTGTCAGGAAAGCCGACTGAGTGTTCGTCACGATAAAGAAAGAAAGGGTGGATGCGTCTGGACATTAGCCCCGATGAAGGTCTCCATTTGAAGACAAAATTAGTCTGCCCTCCCGACAAATATACATTGAATCTCGTTTAATTTAGTTAATTATTTTATATATTTATTTTATAAAAATATAATCGTACATAACGTGCAATCTTTGTCTCTATGTAAACCAAAATCAAACAATCAAAAAGCTTAGACATAAATATTTCGAAGCTGAATTATAAATTTGCAAATAAGTCTTTTGAAGTAGTAAACTCTACATACTTTACAAATGTAAAGAATCGGTTTCATTGACCATGAAAAGAAGTCTTATGTACAAAATTTCAGTTTATACTTTTTTTAAAAGCAGGATAGGATTAATAGCGACTAGCCACTTTTAATAATTATATAATAAATCGTCATTTGTAATAAAAATCATTGGGTAATTATATAAAACAGATGACCTATTTGTATAAATAACAATTAATTTTCGTTTCAATATGAATGCGTGCAAATCAGTGCAATTTGAATCCTTCGAGACTTTGAGCAGCACTGACCTCTGTTATCGAGGGCGACATTTCTACTGCACGGTCACGTTGTCCTGCGCTTTCTTTTGTCGTGATTGTTTGGTCTCGCCGACCATTGTCTTTCACAGGACACTTTATATCCTGGGATCGATTAAAAAACTCATCAGTCATATTCTGGCAGGCGATAGCAATTCACCTCGAGGCTCTAACGTGCTGGCAAAAATGTGTAACAAAATTACTGTGTTGACTCTAGCTTATGTCGTTGTATTCGTGTCCGTGGTGAAGTGCGAGGATACTGCATCGCCCAAACTCTTGGATTTGCTAAGCACAGGTTAGATTTTTCTTAGCTGTAGATTAAAGCCGTATTTCTCCTTATTTTTCCGTAGTCCTTCCAAACTGTTGCGTATTTGCGTTAACAACTCTGGTCAGGTTTGGTATTATCGATAAAGTTATCGATCGTTTTATATATTGTGAATCTATCTATATAAAAATTAATCCCAATTTCCTTGTGTCACGCCATCATTTCCACCTCACAGAATACCGCAGCCAAATAACAATTCCCTTGAGGGTTGTTGTGTTCCTGCGAGTGAGTGAGGTCACCAGAAAGGAAGGAGATGCTGCGGTGGCAGCGGGGGAGGCGGCGCGCGAGCGATATTTTATGTTGCGAGCGTTAATATGGTTACGGTAGCCGCTTAACATCAGGCGAGCCGTATGCTTGTCCGCCACCCAACGTAGTATGGACGGCCGGACCCATTTCGCAAAATCTTTTTTTGTTGTATTTGTTACTGTCCGGAGAAGTTCTTATGAAAGAAAAAAATCAGATAGTTGGTATAAACTTTTCGAACGTAAATTTGTATTATATTGAAAAGGAAACGCAAATTACATAAAACAACAAGAACGAAAGTAAAAAGAAATGTTTGTAATAACATTCGCTCGTGGTTATTTTTTGCTGTACACCGATCGTTCACAGGCTGACTCTAGATAGTTATAACAACATTTATCTATGGAACACGGAAATGAAATCAAATGGACACCAAGCGTGCCAAACTTACACAATGACAGGCAAGGAATAGGAGTATACTTAGGGTTGCAAAGGACAAGATGCGTGAAAACTCCTGATTTTGAATCTTAAAACCCGGACATGTCATCAGTATTTTTCAGTATTAATACTATTTTTTATTCTGCGACAAGACAGTTATTCGCAGCATGGAGCGGACGGTAGTAATTTAAAACTTTTTACCCGGGACTACAAATGAAACCCCGCCCGGTCGCTCTCCGGACGCCCTTCAATCCAGGACAAATCCGGGGAAACCCGGGGGCGTATCGCCCAAGCTGAAACTGACTACCATAGAATATTTTGATTCGAAAAATAGGTCTTACGTTTTAGTTATTGACAAATATCTACAGCTTAACTTGTAGAGCTGCAAGGTTTCTACTAGCTATCCTAAACTCAGGTATCATAAATCCAAGCTAAAGTTATTTACAATCAAAAAATCCGATGGGAATCGGCTTCAGCTTCGGCGGTGGGCCCCTGGACAGATGACAACCCTAAGTATACTAATAATAACTTCATGTTGTAATTGGTTGAATTTGGTTATATGTATTGTGTCATTAAAACATAAAGCAGATTACAGCATATAAAGTAAATTTACCACGATTTATTACGTATACGACTGATGGAAATACTTTTTTTAATTTCGCTGACTGTTGACGAGCGTGCCAATCATACATCTCATATCTACTATATACTTGGTCTGTATATAAGTAGAATACATTGATGACAGTTTTTTGAAGTATTTTTTTACGCACGCCTGACTTAGGGAGCAAACTGGTGAATGCGTGACGAGAGCGTTACGGAAACGACGAACGGAAGTTAAATATAAGTTAGTAGAGCTAAAGAAGTTTTACTTCAGTCGTGTGGTCTAAAGCACACTCGTTTTTTTCGTATTTATTTCACCTGAAAATTTACAGTCTACACTGTAAATATAATGTAATAAACTTTTAATTCATTCATTCAATATGGCGTTCGCCAAAAAAAATGGAGTATCATGACAGAGAAATTGTTAGAATTTTCAGTCGTGTTTTTAGTTTATAGTATAGGTTAATAATTTCTTGTTTTATTACAGACTCGAACGTCGGCCGTACGTTCGGTCATAATGCTCTCAAGCGGCTATCGTTTATCTTCCTGCCCGTGATGTTCACCCTGGGTGTCATCTCGACGCTGCTGATGGCTCTAGCTGTCATCTCCGTGAAGAACCTGGCCATTGGGGTCGTATTGCTCATCGTCGCTGTCAGTCAGGTAAATATAACAGGGGTCCAATTACCGTAAAAGTCGCTAAGCTACCGTCGCGACTTAGTCGTTGTATCGATTTATTGTTATATATCGTGTACACATTAACGCCGCAACTGAGTGCTCGGTTTACGACTGCACCCGGAAAGCTGCATTCCACAATAAATGGCGCCGTATTATCAAAATGATCACTCATCGTGATTCATAATGATGACCACGACCACTCTGGCAAGAGTGTACCGTCTATGAAGAATCGTGTACACATCGTCCGATTGAAGTGTCGTTGACATGTCGTCGAGCTATCAAATCGTATTCGATCGGAAAGCGACAATTAAACGTTAAATAACGTGAAGCAAACAAAATTATGTGTCTGTCCTATCCAAATTCTGTATTCTAACTCACAACGAATTTAGACGAAAGAAATTAGTAAGAGTTGGACTTCCCCTCTTGCATGGCAATGTGAAACATAGCAAATAAGGCATTAAAAGCCTAAAGAGATGGTTGGTCAAGTGAAGCTCAACTGCTGTGTACAACGGATTTTAGATATCTGACACTATTGGGGACTTAAAACAGCTCGCAACTAGTTCGAGTGATACGTACGAGAATACCAACTAAAGTAGTCAAATAAAACCTATTTTGTAAAAAGGGACGGGGGCCCACCACACATTCCCACCACTGTGTCTCCTGTGTAGCCAGGATTAACAGCAGCGACCGCCAAAAAAGGCAATGAACAATAAAGTCTATTGCAGTCCCGGGGGTCAAACTACGGCTGCATTGGAACTCACAACGAATTTAATCAGAAGAAATTAGTAGGAGTAGGAAGCTTTTGGAATTTGACTTCTTTTATTACTTATTATTTGACTTATACTTATTTTGTAAGTAAAGTCCTATCTAAAGATAGGAGTTCGATGGAACGTCTACTACTGAACGTGACCGATATTTGGGTCGTTGGAATTAACGGGAATCGGAGCAGTAGGCTTAATGTCCGTTACTGTAAATCTAATAGACAAAATCTATACATATAATGCCAAAGCAATACCGTCAAAGAAGCCGAGTAAATTAGTAAAGTCTAATTTGGTCTAGTTACAACATGTTAATAAAATCTGTTACTTTTTTGTTTGAAATGAACAAAAAAATTTCTAACGTATTTCTTATTTCTAAATGCTTAAATCGTGCTTTCCTTAAATATTTGCGCTTGATTTAAAATTATCTTTCATATTTATCGGTTTAAGAATTAAAATAACATCTTATACATTCCTCTGTCTGTCTTACTCAAACTAGTAATAACACAGTATAAAAAATAGTACTAAGTTAAAAAACTTGTTGACGATGTTGACGTGATGTAATTCCAACAATCAAAGATCGGTCGCTTTTTTTTGGCTTGGTTTATTTTGTTCGACCTAGAAAGTTTCTTTACAACTTTCTCACAGTTCTTTTTATAAACTTATAAATTTTTAAATAAAAGTGTGTCTCGTGTGTCTTGCTAAATATAAACTTGATAAAAAATTCTTTGTATATTAATTACTATATAGTAAAGTGTTTAGTTTTTAAGCCATTGAATGTATTATATGAGGGCAGATATTAGGTATATTATTCTTAAGCATTTTTTTTACTGCGCTGCTGGGAGGCAAACAAGCATACGGCTAGTCTGATATAAAGCGGCTACCGTTGCTATATAAACGCTTGTAAGATGAAATGAAATATCTTTCGGGAACCGTCACTCTAGCTACAACGCAGCAACTCCTATCTTCATGGTGATCTCACTCACTAGGCTCGCCTCACTCATTTGGCTGCGATGTTCTGGTGCGACAATGATCCGTGAGGTGGAGGTACTTCTCCATTCGGCCACCTTTTAACTACGCTATGCCTTACCTCTCTGTCGCTAGATCCTCGTTGGTCTATCCACCACTTACACCATTATAATTAATTATTTATTACTGAGACGATCGCCTAAGTAGGTATATTTTTATCCGACTTCAAAAAAGGAGGAGGTTCTCAATTCGACTGTATTTTTTTTAATGTTTGTTCGTCATTTATAAACCGATTTGAAAAAAGCTTTTTTTTATTTGAAAGAGTATAGTTCCAGATTGGTCCCATATTTTTTTCATCATCATCATCAGCCTGTATCTACCCACTGTTAGGTTTGTTACCATATGTTATTGCAGGGAGGACGCACTGGTTGAAGATTTTAGTATTCAAGCATTGGGGTAGTTTATTTTCATAATGTACAATAATGTTTGGAGTCGGTTATTATTATTATTTTTTGTTATAATTATTCTTCTCTTTAGAGAGAAAACATGTTCCACTTAGTAACGCAATTTATGAGTAAAAGCTAAGACTAAATAACGAAAGTGACTCATTTTTAAAATAGTTATTTCTATTTTTCTAACAGGCGGTATCAAGGCTGTTCTTTGCAGCGTCGGCGCCATCACCTTTTGTCCACCTGCACCCTCGCGCTGAGCTGCTGCCCGCTCCAGTAGCTGCTCCCTGGGCTGCTCCAGCTGCTGCTCCGGTCTTCTCACCTTGGGCTCGATCCGATAACGATGCCACTATATCAGACTAAAATACCCTTGTACTGAAAATCCACAAGTCGATTTAGTACGATAGCTACCTCAATACGTAACTGTCAGTTATTTATTATACGAGATTTTCATAAAATGCATTTATAATGGAATAATTGGACTTTATTATGCAGAATAGAATAAGGAAAACGAACGTAGGGGCGGAGTCCGGTGCGTTTTTCCGATCAAGTTCGATCTACACTTGACACCACCATCTGCGAGGCCATCCATACCGCAACAGACAGACACAAATAGCGTAATATTGTCCGTACGGGAATCATGAGAGGTCACGACCCTCAACAATGAGGAAGACGACTCCAGGAGGCGGAGGATGCAGAATAAAACCAACTGACATTTTGTTACTTTTAAGTTAAAACTATTTAAAGTTTAATGGGAATAAAAATATCACACAGTATACGTTTTGTGAAGCATGTCATCAAACTGCAAGAATCTGTTGCGAATATATAAAACTCGATTTGAAGTTTTTCGCTATGTGTATCTTTCAATTTGGCATAGTTTTTCGTTTGAATCTATTCATAACAGCGTCCAATTTATAGTATAAATTATGAATGCAATTATTTTATTTATGAAGAAAGTTTTAAAGTACCTGCTTTAAACACAAATGCATTTAAAATGTACGTTATTTATTTAAATTATTTTAACCTTCGTCTGTTTCTCGCGAATTTAACGTATTTGTGACAGATAGACGACGGACTACAATTATGTGTAATTTTATAATGTTTATAAATTACTTTTATGTTGTGTTAAACATGTTGTAAAAATGTGGTTTGTGTGTTCGACCGTGAAGAACAAATAATAAACATGAAATTGATGACTTTTAATTTACCTATTATTAATGACATTCAAAATGAAAGAGAGAGAAAAAAGTGGAGTAAGTATTTCATCAACATCTTTGAACCAACGCTAACTCACCTGCACGTAACACCCTGCTGCTCGACATAAATAATAATAAAATCCCATCCATGGACAGGTGACAGTCGACATTGCTTAACTTGCGTGTTGGATTAGCCTGACACACATAACGACGCCATCGAGCTCCCTAATCATACTTAATCAATGTTAAAGTGATATAACAGTATGTATGTATGTAGTATATGTATATATTTGCCTAGACATTGTACCTAATTTCATCTGCCTAGCTAAACTTTCGGGATCCTATGGGTATTCTATGGTCTACTGGAAGAGATCCCTGATGCGGTAAGTCTGCCATGGTACAAAAATTGTGATTAAGACTGTGTGTATTCGTTTTATGGTACAATAAAGTATTAACAAACAAAAACAAACAAATGTTAATACAATAATAGCAATCATAGTTATTTAAAATAATATTACTGAATAAAACACCGTGTGGGGTTGTTCATACGCATGTTAACGATCATATTCATACGTGATTAGATGCATTCTATTGCTGGATACCTACTCTAAGGTAGAACCGCTTCAAAATCATTTAGGTAAGTATATAGTTTTGCCCCCTTACCACCATCTCTTATTGCGATTCAATTGAATTGAAAAAAAAAATTCAATCACTGCAATAACGCTCATGAATAAGCGACTCTATTCCATTTGAAATGGAGTCGCTTATTCATTGGTATGAATAAGCATTCTATTCAGTTATTGAATCGCAATAAGAAATGGTGGTAAGAGGGCAGAAGAAATAACTGTCTTATAACGTAGGCAACTACTGGCGGCAGATGTGAATGTGTAACACTTGATTTCAAGCGGAGATAGGTACCGACAACACATAGCCTTACTCTATGTTATGTCAAAATGAAATCTTAATGTATTGTATAAGTTTAACCTGTAGTACTCATAGAATTGGCGATGAAATGTAGACAATACAATTATAATTTGTTTATAATACTTAGTACATTATGGTACAAGTGTGTAATGTTGGTGATTACCGCCGAGGCTCTTAAAAGAGGCGAGGACGGTACATACGATGTTTTTCAACACACTTGTGAATAAAATAATACTAAAAAATCATTTTATTTAGTAGATAAAATATATAATTGCGAAGGGTCTTATATAGGAGCAATAGAAGCCAAAACAATTATTTTTAGAAATTTTGTCTGTCATAAATATTTTTAAAATATAAGATATCACCTCCACGTGATGTGTGATGGTGGCAATTGGCCCAAATCAACTATTAAAAATAATTGTTTTTGTTTCCCACTGTATATTTTTGTGCAGCACGCTAAAACTTATCTCGCACCGTATCATACCAATATGGAGGTCTTACTTAAAATTTGGTGTATGTATCATCTCGGTACCTATACTGAATAGAAGAGTTATTGACAATAATTGTCTATTTTTTTTATTTATATTATTTACATTATTTACCGTTAGATATTTAAAATCCGTGGTGCATGGCAGTTGAGCTTCACTTGACTTGCCATCTCTTTGGGCTTTTAATGCCTTATTTGCCATATAGCTGTCTCTCACATTGCCAAGAGGGGAAGTCAAATTCCAAAAGCTTCTTACTCCTACCTATTACTTATACTATGCTCCTACTTTCTTACCAGTGCAATGTCTGTAATGTACCTACCTACTGCTCATGTTCCTACTATTTTTTTCTGATTAAATTCGTTGTTCCAAGGTAGCCATAGTTATACCATGTTATACTGTACTGCAGTGGACTTCATTGTTCATTGCCTTTTTTATTGATCGCCGTTGTTAATCCTAGCTACACAGGAGACACAGTGGTGGGAATGTGTGGTGGGCCCCAGTCCCATAAAAAAAGTATATATTTTCTGAAGCTCACGAGGACGAAGTCGCGGGCGGCCGCTAGTAATGGATAAACTTTTAAAATATTCATTAACACAATACTAGTATCATTATGGTAGGTAATCTAGGTTCAGCAATGGACGTCCTTCGATTGAAATGATTGATGATAATGAATATGGAACGTCGTGGTGGCAAACGACCTGAATGTTAACCATTATACGTTATTAACTAAACTTGTATTTAATTATGTATATCTAATATTTAAGTCTATATTATATGTATTTAAGTATGTGCATGTGTACATACCTATTTATTTTTATGTATTTCTGTAATATATATTATACCTATAAACAATTTATTGGTGTTTTATTTTTGTTAATATTTTACTTTTGTTTCACACTGACGCCTCGCACGAGTAGAAGAACAAAACACACAGCACTTGCTTTCCTTGCAATTTTTAGGTTTTATTCTCCATAGGTTCCTCAATTCAATGTTATCTCTTAACAAAAACATGAAAACCAAAAATTTGCGGAATTGGTCGAATCGTTCTCTAGGTTTGCTCTTAGAAATACATTTGGCAATTAATATTTATTTATGTAGATCAAAATTGTGCACTTAACATGTATTATCTCTGCATCACGCTATTAAAGGGTTGAAAAAACCACTTCGGAGATGCTCTAAACGTATCGAATGAAAAATGTTCTACATACATGATAATTGGCGATCTACTTTAGTACGTTTCCTAAGACATTTTACACCACGAACGGTGAAGCTGTGGAATCAACTTCCCACAGCGATATTTCCAAACAATATATGGGAGCCGTCAAGAACGGAGTCTTTATTTCCCTTAAAGGGCTGGCAAAGAACGGCGACCTCTTGGTGCTGCTGATGTCCATTGACGGTGGTGATTGTTTCCCCCAGATGACTCACATGTTCGTTCCCCCCCTCACATATAAAAAAAACTTACTAAGAACACTCTACATACAGCAACCGAGTAAAAGTGATATGGTATAATTAGCATCACCTACATCGTTACACCTCTAATAAAGAAATTACAATACGCATATGTAAATTGTATAGAGAAATTAGGGTAAACACAGTTATGAGGTCCCTCTAAAAACACGATCTAAGTGTTACATCGGTGTGTTGTTTACAGACCATTTAATTTAAATTACTTTGTGAAAAAAGAAAACCCCTTTTGCTGTGGCTCCTCAATACACCCCTTACCATCACCAAAAACATTGGGATTCTTGGAGTTGAAATCTCCAGCGACGTCCAGTTTCGTTGTCACCTGGAGGGGAAGCCAGCTTGACGCGTCGAAGAAATTAGGTGTGCTCAACAGGGCGAAGCAGTACTTCAATCCGCGGCAGAGACTTATGCTTTACAAAGCTCAAGTACGGCCGCATATGGAGTACTGTTGCCATCTATGGGCGGGAGCGCCTAGATACCAGCTTGCACCTTGTGACTCGATTCAAAGGCGCGCTGTGAGGATTGTCGACGATCCCAAACTAACAGACGGTTTAGAACCTTTAAGTCTGAGAAGAGATTTTGCGTCCCTTTGTGTGTTCTACCGTCTGTATAATGGGGTGTGTTCAGAGGAGTTGTTTGATATGATGCCAACGGCCTCCTTCTACAGTCGCACCGCTCGCCATCGACAGGGAATTCATCCTCACACATTGGAGCCTAAGTGGTCACGTACTGTGCGGTTCCAGAGAAGTTTTCTCCCGCGTACTGTCAAGCTGTGGAATGAACTGCCTGTCGAGGTTTTCTCAGGGGACTACAGCATGGGGTTCTTCAAAAAGGACGTGAAGGGGTTTTTACAGGGTCGGCAACGCGCGTGTGATGCCTCTGGTGTTACAGGCGTTCATAGGCTACGGTAACTGCTTCCATCAGGCGGGCCGTATGCTTGTTTGCCACACTGGAGGTATAAAAAAAAAAGTAAGTTAAATTATTTTTTAATTATTTCAACTTCGGCGGTAGGGCCCTGGGCTCCTACCGCCGAAGTTGAAACCGATTACGATCGGAGTTTTTGAATACGAAAATCTAACTTTACCTTAAATTAGAACTAATAGTAATAAGCTTACCCGGTAAGGGCTTAGACACTCTAGCGATAAAAGAAGATGATTATCAGAAATTTAAACAATTTACCACGCAGTGCAGATCAGAGCCCTACTGCCGAAGCTGAAGCCGTTTACCATCGGCTATTTTTATTCTGAAAATTGGTCTTAGTTTAAAGTTTTCGACAAACATCTTGAGTTTAGTCAATAGAGCTCTAGGTTTTCTACCAGCTGAGCTAAGCATAATTATCAACAATCCAAGCAGTAGTTATATTTTCGCAATCAAAAATTTCGATGGTAATCGGCTTCAGCTTCGGCGGTAGGGCCCCAGGTCGGCCTTGGTTCTGCTGCTAACCTCCTGCTGACTGACAACAGAAGCTCTGGCGAAAAGAAAGGTTATATAACGTAATGGCCGTGTGGTTTCCGGCAGACTAGAATAGAATCACTCCGTTTCTTCCCGTGGATGTCGTACAAGGCGACTAAGAGAAATACATTATCAAATATCAACCAAGCCTCCCCAACCCGTTTGGCCACCGTGGGGAGTGTAGGCCAAATCCTCCTTCCGTCTAGGACGGACGAGAGAGGGTCGTGCTCCTGTGGTGGAGACTAAAATGGACCTGATGATGATGACGATATAACGTATTGCTGCCCGACTGGGGAAGTACCAACTCACGGAATACTACAGCTAATTAGCATTTCCCATGAGGGTTGTTGTGTTCCAGCGTATGAGTAAGGTTAGCAGGAACGAAGAAATTGCGTCGTTGATAACGGTGGTGGCGCGCAATCGGTATTTCATGTTGCGAGCATTCACAGGGCTGTGGTAACAGTTTCACATCAGGCGAGTAGTATGCTTGTTTGTCGCCCGATGTAATATAAAATAAACCTTAGGCTTCAGGCTGCCTAAACAGAAGCAATTTGAACTATACGACATATATTTCGTGAAAATTACTATTGGCCTGCAAATACGCATAAACGAACTATTGGTGAAAGTACGCAAAGTACTTATTAGATCTAATTGCCTGTAACGACTTCCAAAAAACACCTGAACCAAATAACTTGTCGATGTTTTATTTTATTAGCCACATAAGTATAGTTTTTTTGCGACGATGGTGGCAGAGTAGCATACGGCCCGACTGATGGCAAGCAGTAACCGTAGAGGTATCACATGCGCATTGCCGACCTTGCAAAACCTCTTCACTTCACGCCCTTTTTGAAGAACCCCATGCTGTAGTTCTCTGGGAAAACTTCAACAGCTTAACAATACGTGGAAAAAACCTCTCTGGAATAGCACAGTACGTGACCATTTAGGTTCCAAAGTGTGAGGATTAATTCCCTGTTGAAGGCGAGCGGTGACAAACTAGTAGTCGCCCATTGGTCGAAATTCGTCCATAATTAATTAAAATTATAACTTTAACAAAAGCAAAAGAGTATATATGCGTGTGTGTGTCAAATACATGGTAGTGAGTGTAATGTTTTTTATTGATTTAATGTATTTTTATGCATAATAAAAAAAATTGCATTCTGCACTCCTTCACTATATAAACTAAAAGTGTGCAAAATGGGGTACTAAGTTTTTGATTCACGTATTAATTAATAATAATGATAACTCCTCTGAACACACCCATTGTACAATCTAAGAATACACAAAGGGATATACACAGGGGCGGACTAAGGCCTAGGCAACCTAGGCACGTGCCTAGGGCCCGTAATTTTTGGGGCCCGAAAGTTAGGTTTTTAATTTTTATTTTGGAAGTGAAAACTTCTTTAGTAGGCCCGGAAATACAATGTTGCCTAGAGCCCGCTTTAGCCTTACTCCGCCACTGGATATACATAATAAGAAAAGTTTTTAACAAGAGTCAATGTAAAAAAGTAAGTTGTCACTGACTTTGATATCATGGAGAGTTGATTCATACATGTCGTTGGGAAAAATCATACAATTTATTACAAAACTCACTACAATTTGCACACAAAGAAATTTCCCACAGTAAAATCACTCTCTTTGTGATATAAAACCATTACGACTGTTATTCACAGAGCTGTGAACATCATGAGACAATAATTACTGTTTTTATGTAATATCACGTACATGAGAAGCCTTGTGGAAAATTTCTCCATGCGATAAATGAAAGTAGCTTAACTAACTTCGACCATAACATTAAAAACTTGTTGCGAACCCAAATATATTTTTATATTGATTTAATTAGCATGTTATTTGCATTACATTAGGCTACATACCATAACCATTGTTATGTCACACTTCTTGGCTACATTATGAAAATGAAACCTCGTTTCCGAGTTTATACTTCGTAACATACTTCCTAGCCCGGTTATAGTAGAGAATGCCGCTATTGAAGTGGTTAATGACTACGAGTATGTCTACCTCGGACATTCCATACAGCTTGGCCGGGGTAATTTCAACAAAGAGATCGATAGACGTATTCGACTGGGCTGGGCAGCTTTTGGAAAGCTTCGGTACATCTTCGCCGCACAGATACCCCAATGCTTGAAGACTAAAGTCTTCAACCAATGCGTCCTCCCTGCAATGACATATGGTGCAGAGACTTGGACACTGACCATCGGACTGGTCCACAGGTTAAAGGTCGCGCAGCGAGCGATGGAGAGGGCTATGCTCGGGGTTTCTCTGCGGGATCGAATCCGGAACGAAGAAATTCGACGGAGAACTAAAGTTGTCGATATAGCCTTAAGAGTTTGCAAGTTGAAGTGGCAATGGGCGGGTCACATCTGCCGAGTAAGTGATGGCAGATGGGGGAGGAAGGTATTAGAGTGGAGGCCGCGCGTAGGACGACGAAGTGTTGGGCGCCCTCCCTCTAGATGGTCCGATGACCTAAAGAGAGCGGCTGGGAGCGGCTGGATGCGGAAGGCGAAGGATCGTATCTGGTGGAAAGCATTGGGGAAGGCTTATATCCAGCAGTGGGTAGATACAGGCTGATGATGATGATGATGAACATACTTCCTAAAGCAAATTTATTCATGTTACCCTAATTGACGAACTTATATATCATCAATTACTTAGTAATTTTTCAGTAATTCTTTTAGTGAAGCGGATT
This sequence comes from Hypsopygia costalis, assembly GCA_937001555.2. NCBI lineage: Eukaryota > Metazoa > Arthropoda > Insecta > Lepidoptera > Pyralidae > Hypsopygia > Hypsopygia costalis. The sequence goes on along the minus strand of OW443338.2, from coordinate 18,130,636 downwards.
AGTAATTAATATGGCACAATTATTATTTCCCATTTAATTCAATAATGTAATTTGAATTTTGAATCGCTCTAAAAATTCTATGATTTTTTGACAAACATTTGTGTGCATGAACTTGTCTTTTTGTCTGGGTGTTTTCTATATATATGTTTTCTATGTAAGTATAAAGAGCTAATTATCTACATGGAGCTATTTGATGATTAGATCAACAATAAGCATAAAACACTGTGTCTCTTTCCACTACTGGTATAATTATCAGTTGTTAACTTTCACAAATAGTTTTACTACTACTAACTAAGTATATATTTTATAACTGTAATAAAAAAGTGTTATCTTTTAAGTTTCTAATATTATTGCTCTTTATTGCCTCGCAAAAGATGTGAAAAGTAGAGTGATATTTATGGTTTCTTTAAGGTTAAAAGTGTTTTTTTTTAGTTTGACTTATCTAAAAAGTTCAAAAAATATACACAATCACAGGGAAGCCCGATTATGTATTTTTTTTATAATTTTAGTCATTTTGCTGAAGATGACATTAAATCAAATTTTACCTAAAGTTTATTTCGATGTAATTAAACATCTCGACTCAACTAGGATTTTAATGCATAATTTGCCATATAGCTGTCTCTTACATTGCAAAGAGGGGAAGTCAAATTCCAAAAACGTCCCAATCCTACTAATTTCGTCTAATTAAATTCGTTGTGAGTTCTAAGGCAGCTGTAGTTTTACCCCCGAGACTGCAGTGGACTTCGTTATTAATTGCCTTTTTTAGTGGTCGCCGCTGTTAATCCTGGCTACACAGGAGACACAGTGGTGAGAATGCGTGGTGGGCCCCCGACCTGATCATTAGACCACCATTTTATGTAATAATCATACATTATAATTTCATAAAATGTTTAATTATTTTATTAGTAACTAACATAGTCATGCGGAAATTCCATGGACAAAACTGAGTATTCAAATTTTTCGTGTAACTTTTAATACTGATTTTTAAAAAAAAAACTTAACATACGAGTATAGTACCAAATCGGTCTAGCCGTTGTCAGGATTATTAGAATCGAGCAACGATTCTTTTTTAACCGACTCCAAAAAAGGAGGAGGTTCTCAATTCGGCTTTTTTTAATGTTTGTTACTTAATTACTCCGTGATTTATAAACCGATTTGAAAAAAACTTTTTTATTTGAAAGAATAAACTTTTAGATTGGTCCCATATTTTTTCATCATTATCATCAGCCTGTATCTACATACATAAATGTAGAGTAATGATTGGAGTTGGTTTTTTTTTTGTTTAAATTATCATTAATACACTAGCTAGCTAACTAACTTTGCCCCGTCTTCTTAACAATAAATATTGAATTCGAATTGGTTTCGCGCAATCTATCAAATGATTGACAGTTCTCTCAAACGACATAACGTTAGATTAGAAAAGTTGACATGGTCGTTTAGTTTTCTTACATTTTCTAATTTACCGCGCAACTTTCTTATTATTTTTTTTTCTTTTCTTCCTTCTTCTGACAATAACAAATATAACATAACAAAATCGGTTCACGCGTCATGCCGTGACCAAGGGAATAGACAACCAATTTTTATATATAGATTAACTTCTTCGGGGTGGTCACATCTGCCGAGTAAGTGATGGCTGAGGGGGAGGAAGGTATTAGAGTGGGGCCGTGCGTAGGACGACGAAGCGATGAGCGCCCTGCTCCTAAAACCTAGAAGAAGGGCGCTCATCGCTTCATCGCCTTCAGCATAGAAGCATTTAGGATCTAGATGGTAAGATGCGGAAGGCGTAGGATCGTATTTGGTGGAAAGCAAAATAAGAAAAAAATTTGGGGTGTAAGTGGTTCATCAACATCTTTAAACCAAAGTCAACCTCACCTGCATGTGGTGCACCCTGCTGACTGACAGACGAGGCTCTTGCGAAAACAGAGGTAGCGCATAGCGTATTCTTAAGCTGCCGACTGAAGATGTATCTCCACCTCACAGAATACCGCAGCCAAATAACAAATCCTTTGAGGGTTGTTGTGTTCCTGTGAGTGGCAGCGGGGGTGGCGGCGCGCAAGCGATATTTCATGTTGGGAGCGTTAATATGGCTACGGTAACTGCTTCACATCAGGTGGGCTGTATGCTTGTCTGCCACCCGACGTGGTATAAAAAAAAAGCAATGGGGAAGGCCTATATCCAGCTGTGGGTAGATACAGGCTGATGATGAATATATTAACTAATTAATAAGCATGTAAACCCGTCACTTTCGCAAATTAGACGCATTCAACAGCGCGTGAAAATATAGCAATTAATTTTTCATATTCTAGAGTGTCAATGGCCTGAAAGTGCGATTAGTGCACTTGGTAATGTGATATGACACTATGATAAGCAACTAAACAATAAGACAGAACACGCAAGTTACTGCCATACTTATACTGTGTTACTGCTTATAGTTACGATTTGTGTGAAATGGAAAGTACTCTGACCACAGTACTGACTAAGAGCGAACTGAACCAATCCCGATATAAAAGAATACATATTTATAATTGGTTATTTAACACAGGGCTGTCCAAACCATATACAATACCGGGCCATTAGAAATTACTAAATAGATTAGCGGGCCGCAAAAACAAATTCCTACTTGACATTTTTACTATCTACTTTGAAAGCTTAATTAAATATTAATATTAAGCTTAGCTATAACTAGTTAGTTATAAAACGTTAACTTTTCTAATAATATATAATTTTCAGTCATATTCGTTGGATAAAAATTGTAGCGATAAATGAAAAATACGTCACGGGCCGCACAAATATTAGCCGAGGGCCGCGTGCGGCCCACGGGCCGTGCCTTGGACAGCCCTGATTTAACATATAACAGTATTATTTTATGCTTGCTATATATTTTATGGCTTAGTTAGTATTTTATCACATGGGTAATATTCGCCATGTGCACTTACCGAGCAGCTCGGTGGTCTCGTTGCGTGTGTCAGTCTAATCGAACACGCAAGTTAAGCAACGTCTACCGTAGCCTGCCCATGGATAGATTTATTTATATCAAGCTCTTCAATGCTTCGGAGGGCACGATAACCTGTTGGTCCCGGCTGTTGTCATTATAGATGATAGTCGTTAAGCCAAGTCAGTGGCCTTTAGGCGGATTGAAATCATTACTCTTCATATTTTTATTGTATAAAATAACTTAATTAGCGTTAATTATGTTAATGATTGTAAATAGTTTTAAAGTATTTTTAAGGTATAAAAAGGCCTTGTCCACGACAGGGGTGTGCGCGCACGCCATTTCTGAAGTAAGCCAATCTGCGCATACTCGGCGGCATTATACATCGCTGAGTGTGCGCATATTGCGATTGGCGGATAAAAAAAAATAAAAAAAAAACCGCAGATGAGCAGCGTGGTGAAGTATGCTCTATACCCCTTCGATTGAGGGGAGACCCGTATCCCGGTAGTGGGATAAATAAGGGTTGACAACGACGACTTACCATTACGACTTTGCATCACTCTAAGGTTGATAGGTGAAACATGCTTGTATAGCATTAAGTCCACCTTTGTAAATTATTTTTGTGCATAAAGATTAAATAAATAAACAAGTTCACGCCTTCACCATTAAGAAGTTCCTGTTTATTATGGTCATAATAATATTATAGAACTCAGCCCTTTCTATCGCCAAAAGTGTTGGGATTCTTCGTGTGGAGGCCGGGATCCAGATCTCCAGAACTCTAGAGCTCGGCACTAAGAATTCCAACTCTTTTGGCGATCCAGTGACGGTTTCTAAAAGCACCTAGAAAAGAAAGTCAAGGAGGCATCCAAAAAATGCATATGCTTAACAGAGCGAGTGCCACCTTGAGCTTGTTTCTCATTGTAGAGCTCATTTGCATCATATTGCTCATTGTAGAGATTAGGAGTACCCCCAGGACACGAGGGCAGGTGCAGCGTGTTCTGCAAAGATTTATTACTCATAGTAGTAAGACAGCGGTAAATCAAAATTCATATTGACCTAGCTTTTTATGCAAATATATGTGCGAGTGACTGGTTTTCCTTTTTATATTATTTTTTAAAGTTGATACTGTTGATTGTTGGCACTTGGTGGAACATTATTATCATAATGTTATAATAAAGCACTTGTACTATTCCACTTTATTATATTTAATATTACCGACCGGTTTCGCCTCTAAGGCATTATCAAGGTAAACAGATGGTGTTTTATATTTTTCTTATTATTTAAATGTGGTGGCCACCACAAAATGGCGATTTACAATTTTCACCCATATAAAATGAATGAACAGTCAGAACACTTTTAAGTCCTTGTTTATTTAACGACTAATGGAACCAAATATTTTTTTGTTCGAATTCCAAATAGCTAACTGAACGGGGCCCACCACACATATTACTATCAGTGTGCCTCCTGTGTAGCCAGGATTAATAGCGGAGACCACCAAAAAAGCAATGAACAACGAAGTCCACTGCAGTGAAAACAACGGCTGCCTTCGAACTCACAACGAATTTAATTACAAGAAATTAATAAGAGTAGGAAAATTTTATAATTGAACTTCCCCTTTTCATATAGCTTTTTCAAGTAGCTAGGCTTATTTTTATTTTTGTCAAAAACAGAACAAAAGTACAATCTTATTGTAATTTCACGTTTCAAAAAGTAATTAAACAAAAACGGGTTAGTTCCCACAGAAATGTGATCCCACTGTGGGCGAACCAGTGCATAGAACTCATGATACCTATCTATATCAATAGATCGATATTATAGCAAGAGTGAAACCTGTGGTAGCGACCGTTAGGATCACCAAGTATCAAACCAAGTTAGTTTCTAACCAGTTTTGTAAGATTGGATCTAAATAAAATACTTAAACTACGGAAACATTACTACTTATATGCAAATAAGACGTTACATATATAAATATGTATGTATAAATATATAAGAGTGTGTGTGTGTCTCTTCCCTGAAATTTTCCTACCGTCAAAGTCAGCGACCCTAACAAGGATCGTCACTATTATGTGAAAATGATTTTAAAATAGTAGCATGGTTTCTTTTGCGGACCTGAAGCCCTACCGCCGAAGCTGAAGCCTATGGGTTTTTTGATCGCGAAAATAGATCATATTAAATTAATATTAATTAAATATTTCTGGACAATTTACACAGCGCCATCTAGTCCCAAATTAAGCGCTAAGCTTGTGTTATGGGTCCCAGACAACTGATAAATGTACTTATATACATTTTTTTGTAAATACATACTTATAATACATAGAATATTTGTTTATAAACCATTTCTGAACCTAATGATAATAATATATAATAATATAAGCGTCCAAGGAGTTACAATTTGAATTACGATCCAGAATTGATTAAATCTAAAGCACAAGTACCTTTGGACGTCGGAGAAAGTCCAGAACAACTTTCGACACCCCTGAGTCATAACGCCGGTTTCATCTTTTCGAAAAGAACATTTATGCATTGGACCTATAACCCTGTGCACGCCTACCAATTAACCGACAGAAAACTGTTACGTTTAAAGAGAAAAGTTATAGCTATAAAAATCTGTAGAGGAAGATAATAAGCAGTAACACACTTTTTTTTTACAAAACAATGAGTTAAATTTGCCTACGCGGCGACTGTTACTCATTACAAGTACCTAAATACTGAGCAAATACTCGGCTATATCCACTTCTAAGTAAGTACACTTAAGTCCAGAAATACATAAACTTAAATAAATATAAGCTTATATGTTATCTATAGTAGATAACAACACAAGCTAATATCTTATCTATAGTATCATTATTTATTTAGTTTATTTATACATTTATTTAGTTTAGTCGTGCAAAAAAATATTTGAATAAAAAATATGATTCCATTCAGAAATGAGCTATGAGAATCGTTGAAACCCCTAAACATAGACTTTGTCCCCCTTTGTGTGTTCTACAGAGTATACAATGGGTTGTGTTTGGAAGAGTTGTTTGATGCCTACAGCCTCCTTCTAGTCGAACCGTTCGCCATCGGCAGGGAATTCTCACACGCTGAAACCAAAATGGTCGCACATTGTGCGGTTACAGAAAGGTTTTCTTCTTCTCAAGTTGTTGAATAAATTATCTACCGAGGTTTTTCCAAGAGACTGTAGTATGGCAGCAACGCGTGAGTGATGCCTCTGTTTTGCGGACGTCCATAGGCCACGATGACTCCTTTCATCAGGAAGGTCATAATTATGCTTAGTTTTATACAAAAATAATATATTACGCTTTGCTAAAATAAATAGCACAAAGCGTCTTTGAAAATGTAGGTAACTAACTCGTCTAGCTTTTTACAATGTTGCAAAAACTACGAATTTCTAATCCTGTTGTTACTCCTGTTGAGTAGAAAAGGAAGAAAGTTGGAAATCGGATTTTAGTTAATTTTAAATACTATGTTTTACAGGTGACAAAAATGTAGCTAATTTACGAATTTTAAATCAGTTACTCCAGTTGAGTAAAAATGGAAGGAAGTTTGGAAAACGAATTAATTTTAGTTCATTTTTCATAATATGTTTTACAGCTGATAAAATGTAGCTAATTAATGAATTTTAAATCATTTACTCCAGTTGATTAGAAAAGGAGGAAAGTTTGGAAATCGGATTTAAGTTTTCATACTATGTTTTGACAGGTGATAAAAATACATAATTAATTAGAATATAGTGTCACTATCCCCGTTATTTGCACGTGGTTTTATAATCATGATATAACCTAAATTATTATCATAATCAAACTATACTACGTATAATGAATTGTAAAAATTTCTCCGAAAGATGTACTACTATATAATATATAACATATTATGTTACATAACTATTAATGATCGAAAATGAGAGGTTACGCAATTGGTTATTTAATTTTTAAGGCATTAAACTTGCAAATGTATAATATCTTTTATACATGTTGGCCAGAATAATCCAGTTACTTTTAACTGGGGAGGGGCGCACGCGCCTCGCTGCATACACAAAGTGATCGCCACAATGAGCGCACCGTACGCGTTTTTTTTAATCTGTGCCGCAGTTTACGCGACCACCGCGTTCGCAAGTACCACAGAAGAAAATTTTCCCGTAAGACAGGAAGATGACTTGATAAAAAAGGTTGAAATATTTGATGGTGTAGATGTCAAGTTTCCACGCCAAGACAATATTACCGACAAACTGTTCTCCATTGAAATAAACACTAAAAGATCTCTGGAAGAAGGTAAGTGCGTTTCTTTAACTCGTGTGCACGCATATCTACACTTCGACAATAATATTTAAAAGAGAGAAGATTTGAATTTTTGTTTGTAATGGAGAAATTACTCAGTCGATTTTTAAAATTCTTCCACGTACATGATCAGCGAGTACTATATATACGCTATATTTTATCGCACCCGTGTGAAGCCGGGACTGATCGCTAGTAATACGCATATAACATGCGCGCATAAATTGATTGAGTAAATGAGGTCTCTCTGGAGTCCTAAGTATAGACCTTAGGTCTATACCTATATACATATAGGTATAATTTTTGACCAAAATTTTTCCCTCTAACACCCTTTTATTATCAATATCATTAAAATCGTAAGAGTTTTTTTGCGAGATCATCGTGGTTCTGTATTCGGAGGTCGTAGTACGCAAAAATACAAGTATTTCGTATAATATGCTGGTATTTCGAAATCGATTATATCAATTTTCGGAATCAAAAATCAAATCTAAATCGTTAGCTTAGCTGACAGTGTTGGATAGAGCCCTTAGAGCTCTCAAGACACAATTGCCGCTACCATAAATCGGAATTGAGTCTTCATTATCGTATATCGATCAGAAATCCAAAATGTTGCACTTTATAGTAAATTTATATAGTAATACACATATTTATATTGTATTTTTTTTATACTACGCCGGGTGACAGACAAGCATACGGGTCGCCTTATATGCATCGGTTACCGTAGCTATATTAACACTCGCAACATGAAACATTGCTCAGGCGCCGTCACCCTCACTGCCAACGCAGCAACTCTTCCTTTCTGGTGACCTCACTCACTCGCAGGAACACAACAACCCTTTAGGGAATTGTTATTTGTCGGGAGCTTACAAATAGGTTGTACTCTACCTCTCTGTTGATAGAGCCTATTTCGCTAATCGGCAAGGTGCACCACGTGCCGGCGAGGTTCGCTTTGACTCTAAAGATCGTGGTGAGATACTTACACCCCAAAGAAGTAATATTGTTAAATTTTACATGAAATTGCAACGATGTTTTTTATAATATCAAATATGAAAAACAAATTTATTTTATTATAAATTTATAATAATAATTGCACAGGTGAGACAATTTGTTATAATTTTATCAGACATAAGTAGGTACCCAATAGCCTAGTGAGAGAAAGGTGCAGAAGACGGGCAAAAGCAATATCCATAGTGAAAGTTTATCAAACCGGAACCAATTATTAATGTATTATAAAAAGATAAACAAAAATAGACACAATTTCAATGTATAACTACTTAAGTCAATATTTATTAATGAAAGATCAAGCGAAATGGTTAAAATGTATGAACCCTACTAGGCTACTACACTGTATTAGTACACATTATTCGGCAGTTTAGAGCTTTGACATTTTGCAATGTTTGTTATGTAATCACATCATTCAACGACAAGGTTTAACTTCGATATTAATATTACCTCATAGTAGGGTTGGCATCCGTCCGGATTTGTCCTAGTTTGGAGGGCGTCCGGAGAGCGTCCGGGCGGAGTTTCATTTGTAGTCCAGGGTTAAAAGTTTTAAATCACTACCGCCCGCTCCATGCTGCGATAACCATCTTGTCACAGAATAAAAAATAGTACTAGTACTAAAAAACATTAATGACTTGTACGGGTTTTAAGATTCAAAATCCAGAGTTTTCACGCTTCTTGTCCTGGTTGCTAGCGTTTAGAAATGGCAACCCTAGCTCATAGTAATTAATAACGGTGCTACTCCTCTAAGTTAACATCAAGTTTTACAATCTAAGTTACGTTTCATGTCTTCTGTTTGTCAACTTAAACGGAATTTGAAAAGAGTAAAAATTTTCCACTGAATACTGAGATTTTGAGAGTACTTCTGTATTTCATTATCATTATCAGGTCATTATAGTCTCCACTACAGGAGCCCGACCCTCTCTCGTCCGTCCCAGACAGAAGGAGGATTTGGCCTATACTCCCCACGCTGGCCAGACGGGTTTGGGGAGGCCTGATCGATGTTTTATAATGTATTTCCCTTAGTCGCCTTGTACGTCATCCTCGGGAAGAGACGGAGTGATTCTATTCTAGTCTGCCGGAAACCACAGGGCCAACTTCAGTATTTACTTCATTAAAATTGTTTTCGATTTTGTACAAAGTCCCCAAAACAGATAATAATTTCAGGAATAATCCTAATGTTATATCCCTTATGAATTAATTAATTTATTTAGGTGCTCCAATAACATGACAGCACATTCAAATTACAAAATTTGGTTGTATAGACTGGACAGGCGAGGGACAGCTGAATGTCTACCTAGGTTAGTCCATGAAAATCTGACATTTAAATAATATAGAACAGAGTCTTGAACAAATGTATCTAAATATTTGTATTGTCTGAATGGCGTCATTTTTGTGTATCATTTTTGGAAAGTGTATTTGGAACAAGAACATACATAAGTATAGGTATAATATGATTTCATCTTCTATTTCTACGCAACTTCTTCTCAAGATATTAACTGTACGTAATAATTAATTATATAGACCAAGTTATGAAATTTGTAAACTATTTCATTTTACATAATCAACAGGCATTATCGAAGACTTCGTAATATAACTTGATAGAACACAATGGGCACATTCCTGTCACTGTGTCTCTTGTGTAGTCAGTGGCAATCATTCAAAATAATTAAAGACTGCCTTGGAACTCATAACGAAATTAATCAAATAGACAAAGTAAGCTGAATATGGGCACTCAATTATATAAATTGATGGACAATAAGGGGAAATAATTCGTGTAATTCTGTAAATTGGTACAGTTATAATTTGAAGCGGCCAGATGAACTAAATGGCTTCATATTGTCCAATTACACATTTCCACGCTTGAGGATTTTAACAAGTTCATCTGAACACCTCACCAGTAACTAATGATAAGGCTCCAATTTACAAAACTACATGAATTCCAATATATTTCCAATGAATGTATTATTTTATTGGAAGTAATAAGAGATTAACAAGAGGAGCTCGATGGCGTCGTTGCACGTGTCAGTCTAATCGAACACGCCAGTTAAGCAACGTCGACCGCAGCCTGTCTATGGATGGGTTTATTTATCTCGAGCTCCTCCGTGCTTCGGAGCGCACGTTAAGCCATCGGTCCCGGCTGTTATCATTAGATCACAGTCGTTAAGCCAAATCAGTGGCCTTAGAGCGGCTTGAAAACACTGGCCTGCGCTAGCCCGCAGTTGAGCAGTGTGGTGGAGTAGGCTCTAAACTTACCCTTCGATTGAGGGGAGACCCATATCCCAACAGTGGGATGATTATTGGTTGATGCCGAATAAGATATTAACAGGAGTACGAAGCTTTCGAATCGAACTCGAATCGTACTATTTCTCATATTGGTAAATTGAATCTTTGGTGGATTTGTCGTAGATAACATAAACTAGATTCCAGTTTGTCCTCACTCTTAATATGTATAGAAACGAGGCCAAAATTTTCTAACATTTAATACTAACTTTTAATATTACTGAACTTTCGCCTACAACTGGTATTGCGATGTACCGTGGAAATTTACAAAAATATCTGGTTTGAAGATTCCAATTTTTATTTTAATATGTTCAGAATTCCTCACTGCAATTTTGTAAACAATGTTTAGAATCACACTAAATTTTGTGCCAAATCTAGTTGTTGTTGAAACACATGTGACTTTGTCTTTTTATAATATTTTCGCTTACGATTTAATTTGTAATAAATGTGTCCCGGTGTTCGTTTTTATCTTGCCGTCGTGAAAGCGGAGAAATTGCGTGCACACGAATATAATCAGAGCAGATACAAACGCTGTTCTCCATCGGCGGGCCTAGTCCAACTATTAAACCGACTAACTAGCTATATTACTGGAAAGTGAATGGTACTACCGGTCCTATCGGTTCATTGTCGCAAACACACTTAGTAATTTAATCGCTACTTGCTTTGACCCGTGGTTTCACTCGCCGTCGTTTCGGCTCCTACACTCAGATGTACCGTTCAGTCGATTTTACAATATATATCATTGGAATCGATCTGTTAGGTAACAAATTCGTTGTTTTCGATCACCAATAGTGTTATATATTTAAAATCCGCGGTGCAAGGCAGTTGAGCTTCACTTGACTAGCCATCTCTTTAATGTCTGTTTTACCATTATAGCTGTCTCTTACATTGCCAAGAGGAGGAAGTCAAATTACAAAAGTTTCCTACGCGTAATTTCTTCTGAATAAATTCGTTGTGAGTTCCAAGGCAGCCGTAGTTTTACCTTCGGGACTGCAGTAGACTTCATTGTTCATTGCCTGTTTTGGTGGTTGTCGCTGTTAATCTGGCTACACAAGGGACACAGTGGTGGGAATGTGTGGTGAGCCAGTCCCGTTTCGGTTCCTAGGGGTCGGAAGGTGATATTGTAACCAACTATCATCAAAAGTTGAGCTAACACCTGCAATATTATTGTTTCCAATGCAACAAATAAAATCATTAGATTTCTCATAATACAAGCTATCATGCAGTATTACGTACGCGCATATCCCAAATCCTCGAGGATTTTTCTAGAATTCTTCCTTAGTGACTGCCTACGTCGTAATAGCTACCTGTATGTTTTTCAGTCCGATCCGTTCAATGTTCAGGACAAACTCAATCAATAGTCAGTAACAGATTGATAGGTGGAAGTGCGAATGAAATCGTTTACGAATCACACATGTGTGCTTCTCGCCTTAATTGAGCTTCTTTCAATGACTGTAAGGTCGACTGGTAGAGATCTCTATTAGGGATAAGTCCGCCTATGTATTTATATTACTCAAAAATATCAAGTATTGTATTACGTATTGTTATTACATTAATGAACTTACAAACAAAACACACTCGAAATTCCATGATTAAGATGATTTCAAACTTAGACAACAATCGAAACTTGATATTTTAAGATTTGGACATTCTATAATTTAAGTTATAGGTACATATCTAACGAGGTGCAAACACTATCCCTAATTCTTTTTATCTCAACCAAAATAATTTATTCAATAATTCTAGGTCTTTTAAATAATCAAAGCGCTAGGCAGACACATTGAGTCTATAGAAAACCTAATTATATATGTATAATAAGCATAGTACTTGCAAACATCAATAAGAACAACCTTACGACGGGTCTCTTTTTTGATCTGTCTAAAGCATTTGACTTTGTCTCACATGATCGGCTTTTGATGAAATTGGAAAAATATGGTATTAGAGGGATGGCATTGCAATGGATTTCATCTTACCTAAAAAACCGACAACAATGCGTCTCCATTCATAAAATAGTAGATAATGAAATGCAATCCTACTTATCTGAGTATAAAATAAACAAACACGGCGTCCCACAAGGAAGCGTTTTGGGACCCCTGTTGTTTATATTATATATAAACGATATAATTGAAGTTACAAATCATAAATGTATCTTGTTTGCGGATGACATATCAATCATTGTGACTTCTAATAAAACCCTTAATTCGGATATCGACAATCATGAAACTGATATAAATAATACAATCGATAATATAATAGCATGGCTAGATGAAAACAATTTACAAATTAATCTTGACAAATCAAATTTTATACAATTTAATCAATCAAAACATAATCAATTTAATTTTAAACTAAATGTAAGAAAAATCAAAGAAGTGACGCACACCAAATTTTTAGGTGTTATCATAGACCAAGACCTAAATTGGAAATTACATATTGATAATGTATGCAAAAGAATAAATAGGTTTGTATATGCACTTAAGAAAATTAAAAATGTAACCAATATAAAAACCGCTACTATGTTGTATTATGCGTATATAGAGAGTATTCTACGATACGGAATCATAGTGTGGGGCAACGGAATAGACAAACAGAGGGCATTCATTGCACAAAAGAAGTGCATCAGAGCTTTGAGCGGAATTCCACCTGGTGAGTCCTGTAAACATTCTTTTCGGAATTTGGGTTTATTGACGTTACCAGCGCTCTATATATATGAAGTGTGTAATTTTGTATACAAGAATACGGAACTGTTCAAAAGATCATGTCAAATTAATTCTAGATTAAAAAGGAATCCACAGAGACTTGTGTTGTATGATACACCTAAGTCTGCGAAATATGCAAAAAATTGCATCGCAATGTGTGTCAGCATTTATAATAAGATACCAAATGACATAAAAACGCTTAATTACAATTTATTTAAACGCAAACTATGTGATTGGCTAAAGAAATACAATTTCTATAATATTAAAGATTTGACCGAAAATATAAAAATTAAATCAGAATGTATATGAACATTTGTATGTTTTAAATTTCAATATAATTGACGAATGGTGTATATATAATTAATTGGAGATATATGTTTTAGTGACTACATACTTAAATTATTGTCAATGTCAAATGTCATAATCAACATAATTTTGCATGCTAAATTGTATTAGCTAAACATGCGCACATTTCACGATGTACCACCTTTATACCATGTTTTAAGCAATAAATGAATTGTATTATTATTATTATTATAAGAAAATATGATAAAAGGCAGCAGTTCTAGATTCCTTCAAACATGCGTTGTAACTGTTTCATGTTTAACTAGTGGTCGCCGGCGGGTTTGTCCACATGGATTTTCATATAAACTTTCAACGAGGGATAAATTAAATTAAGTTTTATCTTCTCTCTCACGTTGGACCAAATTACACCCAAGTCCAAAATTTTGTTCGCAGACAAACATTATGTTACGTCATTTTTATATAAATTAGATATACATATATAGATAGCTTTCCTCCATGACATCGTAACATAAGCGAGTAATCCAGTATCAGTACAGTTACAGTATAGTAGAAGGATTTTTTAAGAATCTTGGCGGTTGCATTCATCATAATAGCTTGCTCTATGCCGAATGTTAGGCCTATTCGTAAAGTGGTTTGAGCCGTGCGTTGATATATCGCACATTTAACAATCATTTTTTCTTTTTATATATAAAAAAAAAAAACAATATAAACTTACATAGATTTCGCAACTTACTAGACTAGAATGAACTAACAGCTTAAAAATCTTATCAATTACAAAACAAAAGCTCTATAGAAAACAAGAGATTGCACTCACGCAATTTCACACACTCAATTATATATATCTGACACGCAGGTTTACATAATACAAAAGAAACTACACAGTTGTTGGAAATCAGAATTTTTTTAACAACTAACTGTAACTTAATGACTGTTTACGAAGGAATCACATACTTTCACCACATGGTGAATACGTCAAGCCCTTTGCAGCGTATACAGATCGAAAGGTAATTGACCTTCGACTTTTTAATGAGCTAAGTGTTCGCCAACTCAATTTCAATTTCTTAAATGTCTTAACCCATTCAGTGGCGTGACCCAAATATCATTAGCCACATGCCAAAGTCGCCATTCGGCGTCTAGGTTTTGTACTTTAATGTCTAGGTTAAATAGTATGTATGGCGGCGTGAGGGTAAAGTTCTTATTACGTAAGCAGGCAATGATACGAAACTATTTTTAGATAAGTTTTTGTTGCGTTCATAATAAAAGAATGTTTACTTATTGTGTTTCGCTTATCAAGCCTTCTCATTTGATACCCATATCATACGGGTTAATGTGAAAATTATGAATCACTATTTTGTGGTGCCCGCCATATTGGATTAAAAATGGCGGCATTTATGTAATCGTGTTAAGTCATTAGAATCAAATGACTGTGCCTAATTTCAGCTCAATACAACACTGAGGAATGGGTCAAATTTACCTTGCAACATTTGAATGCAGTCACCGCGGTGAAACTATATAAATGCTTGTAAAATCAGTTATACAGCTATATGGAAAACATCAGATTGCATAAATACAATTTCTCATAATGGGGCACACATTCAAAATATACACTTGACACGCAGATTTACATAATAGCAAAAGAAACTATAAAGTTATAAATATTTAAAAATGGATAAATTCATCTCGCCCGCCTACGTATATAGGATTTGAACCCACTACCTCTCGATGACCGGTCAAGTGTTCTTCCAACTGAGCTGACCAGGAAGGTTTGTAATGGTGACGAATTTTTGCTGTGTAGTCATAGTGTGTTGTGGGTTCAAATCCCACCTTGGCGGAGAAGGTGATATTTTTTATATTATTTAAATAATAACTATAAAGTTGTTGCAAATCTGAAACTACAACTTATAATCATGAATTACTGACTATTTGCGAAGAAATCAAAGATCATATTGTAAATATGTCAAGCACTTTGCAGGGTATCGCAAGCCACTGACCTTCGCCTTTTTAATGAGCTAAGTAAAGTCAAGGCAATTTTTTTTTATATGCCGTAATAATAAGAAGAAATATGTGAGATGTTTTGGGTAAGAAACACGATTCTCGCACACATGCACAAGTTTGTAAGCATGTGTAAGGCTACCATTAAATTTCTCTTTGGGCTGTAATTGGCAGTCCTGGGTGCTTTTTTAGGGTTCCGTACCTCAAAAGGAAAAACGGAACCCTTATAAGATCACTTTGTTGTCCGTCTGTCTGTCTGTCAAGAATTTCTATGTCGAGAATGCGTGGAGGTATCAAGCTGAAATTTGAACTGTATACTCAGGTCTACGGTCCCATGAAGTTGTAAAAAAATCAAACTGCTAAGTTTACGTAGAAAAAAGTTACCGTTTATTCAGCAAAAAACGCATATTTCGACACACTCAAGGGAATCAAAACCTATAGGGTACTTACCGTTGACCTAGAACTATGAAATTTGGAATGTAACATCGTTATAGACTACAAGTACAGGAATAAATCTCAAAACTATACATTTGTAAATAGATCTTAAAAAATAGGGGGCCTAAAGTTTTTATAGGGTGTCGATATTTCAAATTGAAACTACTAGTTCAAATGGGGTATCATATGAAAGGGCTTGATGTACACATTGCAAAATATATTTTATTTATTTTTTTCGACGCATTATTTCTTATTTATAATGAAAAATATCAAATTTAATAATGATACTACGTACCTACGGAACCCTCGGTGGGCGAGTCCGACTCGCACTTGTCCGGTTTTTTTTAAGTAAAACTTCTTTACGCTCGCTTGACTTGGGGAGTAAACTGGTGAATGCATGACGGGAGCGTTACGAAAAATGTGATCTGGCGAGGCGAACGGAACTTGAGAGGGAGATATAAGTTAGTGAAGATAGAAAGAGAGAGTTACGTTTCGTATATTAATAGTAACAGACATATTACATATAAAGATGTGATGTGTGATATATTATTTAAAAAAAATCCCTATTGTACCTACATCGTACATCAATGAACATTGTCTACCAGAACTTACTTCCATGGTTTCATTGCAATTTAAAGGAGGTGTAAGATTTTATGCAAACTAACGTTTATATTTCTTTAATTCCAGGTCGAGGAAAACAGAAGAAGCTCTTGACGCGTATACTGCCAATGTTCATAATGCCATTTCTCATCCAGTCAGCCATCGTACCGATGTTCCTGAGCATGTTGAAATTTATGCTCTTTAAAGCATTAATGGTTGGCAAAGTAGCAATGGCTTTGATACTTTTCAATGCCTTTAGAAACCACAGTGTGCCTAAAGGTAGAGACGCGGAGATGGCCGAACTGCATTATGGTTATCAAGGAAACGACGAATACGGTGCATATATTAATCATTAAGTGCAATACTGCCCTTCTTTATTTACTGTGTTTACTATTGACAAGTAATACAGTATAGGGGCAATGCATACTAAAGACAAATATAGGGACAAGAGAGAGAGGTGCGAGCACACATTTTCTTTCTCTCTTTCTCTCATAGCCAGTTACGTTGAACAATTTTATAAATTAATATTTTGTTCGATACTTTAAATATTTTACGTTTAAAGTGAATAAAATTGTAAATTCATTTTAAAGTTCATATATAGATGGAGCTAAAGAAGTTTTATTTCAGTCGTGTGGTATAAAGCAGTGTTCCGCAAAGTATGTGCCGCGGTACACTGGTGTACCGTGGTCATTAGTTGGTGTGCCTCGGAAAAATAAAGTTATCTCATAAAGCTAAATAGACGGACAGAAGAAAAATATTGACACAAATAAAAACCTATTTTTCATTTATGGTGTACCTCTGAAAATGTACGTTTTCCTAGATGTACCTTAAACACAAAATGTTTGCAGAACACTGGTCTAAAGTACACTCGTTTTTTTATTATTATTTATTTATTTATTATTAACTATAACATAGAAAATTACTTATGGTGTTATATTTACTGTGTTATACTTTTTGTCATGGATGTTGGACCTGCCTTACATTACTTTTTAAATCATTGTCAGAGCCTTAGAAGATTTCTTCAAGGCGATCAGTCACGATCTTTTTGCTATGAAAGTACTCAGAATGCTTTCTACACCGTGCTTTGGTAATTTTTACTAGGAACGGATCATTATGTATTATGTATCTCAGTGTGTGTAAAGTTAAGTAGTACCATGGCAAAGTTAATACACTTATATAGTTTGTTCAAAATAAGCGATTTGATAATAGAACTTTAAGCTTGGTTTTTTACCAAATATGTTACGAGGGCAATAGATTCGTAGTCTAAACGTAATATAATGCGAAATATCATTACTACTAATAACGTTGTAGTAAATAATATATGTAATGTATATTGAGAGTGGCTGTTCTTCACTCAATATTTCCCAACATTGAGTGAAGAACATTAAATAATTACGAACATAATTTACCACGTCAATGTTAATGAAAAATGGTTTAAAGTGAATTATAAGCTATCCTGTAAACTGCCGATTGCTCAATGATCACTTCAAAAAATTTCTAACTTATGAAGAAATAAGTTCAAGGAAACGAGGTAAATATGAAGCCTGTGCTGTTTGGTTCAGATATTCTTATAAAAAAAGAACATTCGACAGTACTGAACAGACGTCAGTACTGACGAATGTTCTTTTTTTATTAGTTATAAGGTCCTGAATTCCAGTCCTCTTGGGACAGAGTTTCATTGTTTATTTTTATTCCAGTTCTATGGGCATGTCAAAAAATAAATAATACGTGATCCATGAAATAACCCACATGCTCGTTTGCCCTCCACTCGTATAAAAAAAAACACCCCGTTTTTGAATTTCTATAATTTGTCAACCCCAAAGCGTTAATACGATTTTACTGCTGAGCAATGGCAGGCTTTAGGAATAGTGTGTACTGTTGTCACATTTCAGTTCATAATTCCATTCTTCAAATTCCTTTGTGTCCATAAAACCACGGACCATTGTATAAAAGGTCACACATTAACACCATAAAAAAACAATAATACAACACATGAAATAACAAGCATAGAACACATAAATATAAATAAGTAAATTGTGTTATACTCTAATCGCCTCTCAAGAAGACAATAAATTTGCATGCCACTTAGTCAACACTTATAATATTATTTAGTTATTTCGCACGTTTTTGCTAACCGCCATTTTAACAATAGCGTGCGGCAATAACATTATGCTAGTAGATTAATTAGTAATAATATTATTTATGACATATTTATTTTAGTTTTTAATCTCTTCTAAGTCATTATTTTTAAATGCTAAGAGCAAACTTGTATTATAATAGTCGGTTTATCAGTTATTTTTATCTATGATTTCCACCGATATGTTCTTGTACATTTTGTCGATCTCTGTACATTAAGATTACTGGCTGTCAGCGACATTACATGAGGAGGCAGACTCAAGGTATAAAAGATTTTTTTTTTTGTTGTAAACCGACTTCCTTATGACTATTCCACATAAGGTACAAAACATACCTAAGAATAATGTCTATTATTTTATAAGATTTCAATGTACCTACTAATATATTTATTATTTAATAAATAAAATTTCGTCATGACATCAAATCATCAATCAAATCTAAATCCTTGGTCTAAAATATTTTATGTCCTTTAAATTATAAAGTTAATTTACTTATATTTTAATTTTTTGTTTTAAATAATAAGGCATAAATACACTACACACATGTGGTTAACAATAATCATACCTATCTGTGTTATTAAACATAGTACTTAGATGTCATTGGTATCCCTGTTTGGTCTATCCGTTTGTTTGCATTTGCAATAGCTTTTTCGCTGAATTCAAATCGTTCAACTTTTGTATGTCCCTAGGTATATAATAAAGGGTCATAAGTACAGAGATCTACCTTAAATTTAACTTTCAATAAAATATGAATTTATCGCGATATTTGAAATTTCTTTTATTTATTTTGGAGCCCTATACATTCTCTAGAAAATAATTTAAGGAAATTTATATTATTATATAAATGTGTGTTTTATTCAAAATTAAAGGTAAAGTGAGTGGTACTGCACTTATGATCCTCGTCTGTACATAATCTGTAGTAACTATTTACCTGTATATATTGACATAAGTATAAATCACACACTAAAAATTTCAGTATTCGGGAACAATATATTAATACGTAATACTTTTTTCTTGCCTTTCACCTACGAGTTAATTATTCTCTAGACAATGCTGTCTATCTAAATGAACAGAACTGTATCTAATAATGCTCGCTGTGTGTGAAACTGTACTACTTCTATGCAGTTTTACGTATTAAAGTGGCGGAACAATATGGATTTTTTCTGATGAACTTATTTATTTGTAAATAGCTAATATTAAAATAAAAATGCTGCCTAAAATTATCGGGTGTAATTTATTTATGGAAGATTTATGGCTTCCAAAACCAATACAATAAAGCGGTCCCTATTGCAAAACTCGCGCCACACGAGTAAAGCAAAAAATTTATTAGCTAAATACTCATCTAATCAAAAGCTATGTTACACGAGTCTTAAAAATCATAACAAAATTGATGAAAGAATTAATCATGTAGTTCATCATCATCATCAACGGTATCTACCCGATCCTGCAGTGGGTAGGAAGGCCTATGCCTTCACCTATGCTGTCCGCCTCATGCGATCCTCCGCGTGGCCTCCACTCTAGGATATTCCGCCCCCATCAGCCATCGCTGACTAGGCAGATGTTGCCAGACCACTGCCACTTCAGTTTATTCTCTGACTGACTCTGAGAGCTATGTACTACGACTACTTTGATTCTCCGTTGAATTTCTTCGTTCCAGATTCGATTCCTTAAAGAAACCCCTAGCATTGCTATCTCTATCGCTCACTATGCGATTTTTAGTCTATATAACGGCCCGCCGGTCAGCGTCCAAGTCTCTGCACCATATATGCGGGGGGGATATCTGCTGTGAGGATGTGCCGAAGCTGTCCAATAGAATCATGTACTTAATTATTACGAAATTAGCGCAAAACGGCCGTATTTGGCTCATTTTACTTTAATGCCGCGGCACACTGGTGTGCCGTGGTCATTAGTTGGTGCGCCTCGGAAAAATAAGATTATCTCACAAAGCTAATAGACGGACGGAAGAAAAATTCTTACACAAATAAAAACTGATTTTTCGTTAAAAGTGTACCTGTTATTAATAGTGTACAGGAGACACAGTGGTGGGAATGTGTGGTGGGCCCCCGTCCCTTATAGTGTACCTCCAAAAATTTTCGTTTTCCTATATGTACCTTACCTTAAACACAAAAAGTTTGCGGAACACTGATCTACACGAACACATGCGACACAGACTGCAATTCAGCGTTGTACATTCCATCGCTATAAATCGACGTGCTGGTGCTAATATGTATTTCAATTAAAATGCGTCGTTGTAAAAAAGAGGCCCATGTAAAGATTAGATAAAAGGAGAGCTCAGCTAGTGACATATAATTAATTTTTACGAGTATCTAAATAATCTGATGTTTATTGTTCAGTTCAGACAACAATTGATTACAGATTGATTCAGATAAAAATTGATTATAGATTGAATCAGATAACAATTGATTACACTAGTTTACAAAATTTAACTTTTTGTCTGTTGCCGCGAATTTTGTGGTTGATAATGTTCACTTATGACTTGTTTTCGTCAAATCTACCCTCAAAATTTTTTGAGCAGCTCGAGTTACTTTGTTTTTGATTTTTGTCATTTAAGCGTATATATTAAGCGATAACAGGCATATTTTACTGTGTTAAGATTAGTATCCAAAGTTTTTGCGTCATAAGTAGTTCAAGGAGACGTTGTTTAAACAATCCAGATCATTTTTGTTATATATGCGGGGAATATGTGTTTAACGATTGTAGAAAAGTTATATCAGAGTTGGTGAAAAATACCTATTTTGAGTATTTTGGAATGCTCTTGGATAAAAATGAGAAGTCTTGGGCTCCCAATAGTGTTTGTAAATCGTGTGTGGAATATTTAAGATTGTGGAAAAATGGTAAAAGAAGTGCCTTTAAATTTGGAACACCGACTATTTGGCGAGAACCACGAAATCATCTCGAAGACTGTTATTTTTGTAGCGTAAACGTAAACGGTTTAAATACTAAAAATCGAGCTAAATGGCAGTACCCAAGTACTAGTTGTGTTCAGCGTCCAGTGCAGCGTTCAACTGACTCTTCAGTGCCTAAAAATATATCTGAACCCATGGAACAAGACATCGAAGGACCAAGCTCATCACAAAATGATGCTGATTTTGAAGGTATGTCAAATGAGCCAAAATGCTTTTCCCAAAATGAGTTAGATGATCTTGTAAGAGATTTAAATCTTTCTAAACAAGCTTCAGAATTTTACATTTGCCAAAAATTTCCTCAGCTCACTATGGAAAAAATAAAAGCCGGTATTTTTGACGGCCCCCAAATTAGACAACTTACGAAAGATACTCAATTTAGAAATTCTATGACTGAGTTACAACTAAAGGCTTGGACAGCTTTCGTCTCTGTGATGCAGAATTTTCTCGGAAATAAAAAATCTGAAAATTATATTGAACTTGTAGAAGACCTTCTGCTACAGTTAAAAAATATGGGGTGCAATATGAGCATAAAACTCCATTTCCTCCATAGTCACCTGGACAGGTTTCCGGAAAATTTAGGAGATATGAGCGAAGAGCAGGGAGAGCGTATGCATCAGGACTTACGTGTCATGGAAGAGCGCTATCAGGGTTTCTGGGATACAAATATGATGTCTGACTATTGTTGGTCGCTAATACGTCATTTTCCAAAGTCTACACATCAGAGAAGAGCTTTAAAACGAAGTTTTTTAGAACTCAATGATTAATTATTTTTTTTAATAAAGTTTTTCTTAGTAAATACATGTTTTTTTCTGTTTTATACCTACATAGCTGAAACTCAGAAACTAGAGCTGATAAAAATCTTTTACTTATATTTTTGAAAATAGCATATCATATGTAGTCAGCAACAGCTAAAATTTCTTTGGCAACAGATGTACTGTAAACTAGTGTTATAGATTGATTCAGATAATAATTGATTCTAAATTGATAACAGATAACAATAAAAAAAACACGGGCTGCACTCCGGGAGTACCGGCAGAAGTAAAACTTGAACATTAACGTTGTGCATCTATAATATAAAAATGAATCGCTGAATGTGTTGCTAAGCGTAAATCTCGAGAACAGCTGAACCGATTTCGCAAATTCTTTTTTTAGAATATTCCTTGAAGTACTCGCAACATAAAATATCGCTCGCGCGCCGCCACCCCAGCTACCAACACAGCATCTCATTCCTTTAAACTAGTGGTCGAACGTCTAGCAATGGCTGCGGTCGCGAGTTCGATCCCCGCACAAATCAAACATCTGTGTGCATGAACATGTCTCTTTGTCTTGATCTTGGCAATAGTACTCTGTAGTTTTCTACACAATCTGACACAGTGTGTGTATGGTCTATGGTGCTGTAGCCTTTATGAAAGCCAGCCTGTTTCGACGGCTGAAAATCATCAAGCCTTCGAGCGAGACGATGCATGGTAACATGCATGCATGTTACCATGCACCCTCGAAAACAGCTTGTACACGTGGGGTGAGGAGCGCCATTGGTCTAGTTCTTCAATAAGGTTTTATCACCTTTTTTGCAGAACAGCCCCCTTACTACCAACTCTTATTGCGATTCAATAACTGAATAGGATGCTTATTCATACCAATGAATAAGCGACTCTATTCAATTTGAAATAGAGTTATTGAATCGCAATAAGAGTTGGTGGTAAGGGGGCTCGACTGGCGTAATCTTCCACAAATTGGTGTCTGGAATTCCTTAGGTGTAGTGTCGGGTTAACAAACAGCTAGTGTAGGGACAGGTGCATGTGCAGTGCAGCATAGAGCTACCTTAAAACCTCTTTATCTCTGGGAAGATTTGGCTCTTCGAGAGTATAATTGTATATTTGATGTATATTATTACGTATATTAAGATATTGTTATTAATATATTAATAATAGCGATCTGTCTATACTATTAATATATGTGGCCCCGCCAACCTGCAGTTGAGCATGGTGGTGTTTGCTCTAATTCCCTTCGGTTGAGCGGACACCCGTTTTCCAGTGTAACTAACCCATACAAGTAATAGCGTTAGTTAACATGAGAACTTTGAAATTTAGATAAAATATCTAAGTTCAGTTTGTGATTCATCAAATAAAAGTCTGTAGGGCGTCTTTATGTGCAGGTGTGCTTTGCAGGTGTGCATGGACAATTTTGGACATTTTCTAGCACGCGATTCGTGGAAGTCCTGTGGACAAATTTGGACATTCTTAGGTCTCTGATTGGTTGGGGACAATAGCGTTGTTTGGTAGGAAGGGACGCGGAAAATTATGTTGCTAGGCAAATTGGCGGGAAAATTCTGATAAATAGATGGGGAATCGATTCTATTAAAATCGATTAATTTGATAATATATTGGTATGCAATAATATTGTATACAATATTTAAGGGAATTTAAATATAATAATCGTTGTTTAATATTAATGGCGTTGATAATTAATTTGGTGGATTGATTCAAGGAGTGAATTGTAAGAAAACACGGATAAAGTTTAAGATTGAAAATCTTATGTTTCTTTTATAATTATTAATTTAATTAATGGGAGTTGTATTGGGAATAATATAGGTACAAAATTAGATTAATTTGAGGTTTCAAACCTCGGATTAGGATAGAAATTATGTGAAATAAAGGTGAAAATGTGAAATTAAAACGATTTAATTATCATTTTAGAAAGATTCAAATAATTTTAGGAAGAATCAAGGGTTTTTGATATACTTGAGATTAAGTGTGAAAAATCAAGAAGATAAAAAATTTGTTAGATAAATAGATAAATATAGATTATTCGATTAAACTAGGAGAATTAGATTTTATGGTTAAAAATTAGTTATGTCACATCACTAAACGCATGGGGGTGGGGCTTGTAAGGAGTATTTAAGGGAAGGCGCGAGTTTTAAGCGGGATGATTCAATGTAAAAATATTCGCGAGTGAAGAGAGAATAATTAGCATATTTCCGTAAATATGTACTATGATACCGGAACAGTGTTAAAGTTATTTTAGTGTTTTAAAATTAGATTTTCACTTGTTTTAATATTGCTGAGACAGGTTTGAGAGATATTATTTATTTGAGTAATCAAATTGATTTGCGGTTGATAGATGCCTTAATTATACATAAAGGTTTGTGAGATTGTTAGATTGAAAAGTAGAATTGTCCAATTTAAACAATCATATTTAAAATCACTTTGAAATTACAAGGTGAATGTTGAAACTTGACATCAAAAGTAACAATACGTACTTATGGATGATTTCAATGTGAATAAAAAATTGGTTGCCTGTAAAGTCGGTATACGGGCGAAAGTTTTACGTGACAACGACTTTGAGTGGTAAAATGTTTTCGAGTGGAAGGGACGCATGCCTTTCACTTTTTATGTCTGTCTCTCTCGCTCTTAGAAGGGACACGCGTCCACGACACGCTTACAATGAGAGCGAGTGAAAGGCACGCGCCTTTCACTCGCTCTCATTGTAAGCGCATAACGTGACCCAGTTTCTTGAAGTGTCACCCGGCTAACCAATTTCTAAGACGTTGTCACGTCAAAAGCATTATACATCCAATCTTCAAAATGTTAAAGCTTACAACATAACCTGACCCTTTTCATTTCCTATAAATAAGGAATGGAATTACTTTTATTAGACTAATTGGGCTTTTCACTGATTTGTAAGAATCTCATAGTAATTTATCGCGAAAGTGATTAATTTGTGTGAATTAGGAGAGTTAAAAAGGTAAGGTCTTCTGTCCGGTAGATTTGAAGATTTTCGGTGAGTGAACAAAACATCTTTTATTGACTGTATTATGATGCCTTCTCATATTTCAAAATAGTGAATTGTGATACATTACAGGAAATAGAAGAATCTGTCCTTATGCGAAAAAAGGGAAATTTGGTTGAGTGGTTTATAGGCTCACTTATGACCTCGTTGGTTGTCAACATTCTGTTAGATGATTGTCTTGCAAAAAATAGAGGCGGATGCAACTTATTTTATATAATTAAATGATATACATTAGTTGAGTAAATCTGTCAAAAGTTTTACTCTTATTAGTGGTGTTTAATATGACTAAACCCTAGGACATTGCTAATAAACAGGGATGTTCGTATAATTTAGGAAACAGAGGGGAGGTTATATTTTTAAACTGTTACACATGAGAAGTTCCAAGTTTGTATCCGGAGAATTGAGTTCGAAAGATTTCGTACACATTAAAAGAGAAGTCTACCGCAATTGGTAAGAATTTGGAACAGGTGGCGGAATTGACTTAAGAATCTGTGAATATGGTATTCTGTCTGATATAATAACTTCAATGTTGGTTGCAAGACCAAGTAGTCTATACATATAAATGGTAGCTACCGTCATGAAATCGAAGAAACGTAGATTCGCCTACCAAGATTGGAAAATTATCATATTCGGAAGGATACGATGCGCCCAGATTTTTATGATTGATCTTCCAGCTCGATTTAGGGTTAGGTTAGGTGAACCTATTTACTGATTTAGCTTACGGGTAGGGTATACGCAAATGCCTAGGGGTTTTTTTTCTCTAAAAACCACATTATATATTTTATATAGCTAGCGTTGTTTTGTAGCTTTAGGGAGCGTCTACCTATAATGATAAAGTTCATTAATTTAGTTGTATTAAACGATAGGTAATTACAAGATCAGATCTTTGGGAAAATTTGACAATGAATTATAACTTGACTATTTGTGTAAAAGACAATCTTTATATTTGTAAAGGGTATTAGTAGAACAAAAAGTCATTGCAATGACATATAATTGAAATATGTACAGAAATGCCAACTTTATACTATATGTATGGAAATTACATAGCGAGGTTGCACCATAATAAACAGATGATTATTATAATGAAAGCATTATTTAAGCGGATTCACGTTGAATATTTAAGATGAATAGATGATGAAAATGATTATAAGCTAGGGAACTTGAGTATAATTTGATCACTTTTGTTTTAAGTACTCACTTGCATACCAATTGGTTTGTTGAATAAACAATAGACGCTAATCACTTGAATGACTGGGGTTAAGGCTAGGTGGGATTCAAATTTGAGGTTTTTAAAACCATCTGAGACTTAGATAATAATATTTTAAATTCTGAAAAAAATATATGTGTTAGATAAGGATCTTGTCTAGTCAAAATCGCATTCAGTGTCACGACCTAATCAACTTCACTCGATAAAAAAAAATCCCAAAATCACCCCTTTGTGTTAATGTTTTTTCAATATTGTGACTATACTACTGAACGAAAACATTTAATTTTGACGTGACAACGTCTTATAAATTGGTTAGCCGGGTGACACTTCAAGAAACTGGGTCACGTTATGCGCTTACAATGAGAGCGAGTGAAAGGCGCGTGCCTTTCACTCGCTCTCATTGTAAGCGTGTCGTGGACGCGTGTCCCTTCTAAGAGCGAGAGAGACAGACATAAAAAGTGAAAGGCATGCGTCCCTTCCACTCGAAAACATTTTACCACTCAAAGTCGTTGTCACGTAAAACTTTCGCCCGTATACCGACTTTACAGGCAACCAATTTTTTTGTACTCAATTAAAGCTAACAAATAATTACAGACAAATTCGCAGAGTACGATTTAATAAAATATATATTTTTTTTACTGTGTGCAAATGTCCACTAAAATATGAGAGCGCGGGGGTTCGGCGGCCCATCAGTCGCGTGCTGGCGCTTATAGACGACGGACCTGTGCTCGGTGCTGATCAGTATTTTTTTTGAAAAATTTGTGTGCTTCAAGTGATTCATAATGGGCAATAAACAACGTAGGGAAAGAAGTCGTCCAAAGCAATAAAAATAACTAACAGAAAGAATGCACTGCGAAGATATACAAAGAGGTAAGTACCTTTATGTAGATGTTTGATTTTTAATGTAATAAGGTCTTTAATATATTAAAATTAGATTGTTTTATTGATTTGTGTTTCATCAAAATCTTTGAACCAAAGCCAACTTAGTTAAAGTAGGGAGCGTAATTGTAAGCTACCCGACTGGGGAATGTACCTCCACCTCACAGAATACCGCAGCCAAATAACAATTCCCTTGAGGGTTGTTGTGTTCTTGCGAGTGAGTGTGATCACCACAAAGGAAGGAGATGCTGCGCTGGCAGCGGGGGTGGCGGCGCGCGAGCTGTGTTTTATGTTGCGAGCGTAGCCATATTAGGCGGGCCGTATGCTTGTCAGCCACCCGACGTAGTATAAAAAAAAGTCTGATTGATAATTTACAAAAATATATTATGGCTAAACTTGCGGCCATCATGCCACAGTATAAGAATATCCAGTACTTAAGAACGCTACGATTTTTGATAATTCATGTTTTGTCTTTATCGGTACATATCTGCCTGGCGTTTTATTGTAGGTCAATGGAGCAGTCTCCAATACCAGACATCGCCGAAGTAATTAATATGGACAGCGGCGAATAATCAATCTGTTATCTGTGGATTCAACTGAAAATAGGTAAGTAATTACCATAGATCGAGATAGGTACGCAGCGCTTTTTAAACAGTTTTAATATGTCCCGTATATACATATTTGCTTAGTCAGGAGGCGCAACGTACGTACCCAATACTTACGGACTTCTGACGGACAGACTTATCTATACTTCTATACTAATACCAAACAAACTCTTCAGCTTTATAAAAAGCTTGTTTGTTTGGTTGAACGCGCTAATCTCAAGAACTACTCATTCGAATTTGTAAAATTCTTTTAGTGTTAGATAGCCTATTTTTCGAGGAAGGCTAATAGGCTATATAACATCACACTACCACGAATAGGAGCGGAGCACCAATGAAAAATGTTGCAAAATGGGAAAAAAATATTCCTTTTGAAAGCTTCCGTTGCGTGCGCTGCGTAAACGGTTCAAGTTACGCAACAATTATAACGGAATTATTCATCTTAAAAAGTTCTAATAAAAAGTCCGTGATTGCATATATCTACTTTTAAGATTGGCTCATTAAAACCTTTCAAATGGTAACCTTACGCTTCACTCTCAACGTTGTGTCACACGCGGACGTAGTTGCGCGAGTCAGCTAGTATCAATATAAATCTGTCCGTCAAGACAAACGTCATATCTCAGTAGATGATATTTATTCGATTAGCTGGTTTTTTCGTTCTTCTTTTAATTTTCTTTTTTTTTTTTTGCTATCCTTCTTTCAATTAATATCACCCTGCTTTTAGGACTTTTATGTAAAGAGAGGTGGACGACTGAAAATGCGGATTTAATGTTAAACGAAACTGCTGCTGAGCTCTTGCTTGGTAACCTCCTTTCAAAGGATTTTTTTTTTGGTGCGACCAATCAATTTCACGCTGACACTATTAAAACACTGAACAGTGTTTGTACCAACGTATCCGACTAATCTGCGTGATTTTACTGTAATGTTTAAAACAATCGTGTAGAAAGACGAATTCTGGATCTATTTCAGCTCTTCGTTGTCATTTCCATCTTTGCTACAAATATTCTTGGTACATACATTCTGCACGGTTAAAAACATAATTGCATAAACATATTATAGACAGTTATAATTAATATAATATGGTAAATTTTCAGGCACATTGATGTTCCGACGTGTAGCTACACAGCTGACGTTTCCAAGAATTCTTTTATGAGATTAGATCCAGACGCTCCACAACAAACTAACTTTTACGTAAGAATCATATTTTATTTGATTGCATTTAATATAGTTTTTAAACTATAAAAAAGTTAGATAATGTACATCCAAACAAAATATTATGTTTTATTCCGAAACATATAATTATTTACCATTATGTTTTAGAAATACTGAGGAGACATCCCTTATCGAGACGAACCCTTGTTTACAAAACGCATCGAAAGGGACGATAACTTCTGGAAAACGCAAATGGAGCAAAAGTTGGTCAAATTTTATATGAAATGTTTAATGCCAGAAATTGTTGATAGTCGACACGCACGTGGAATGGCATTAAGAACATTGTCCTTACAAGATGACAAGGAAAATGTAAATTATGTAGACTCCCCAGACTTGCCATCACTTGAGCCACACATGCGAAATGTTAATTCTGTAGAGCCTATAGTTCTATCATCTTCTGAACTACAGTCAGATGTGCACCCGGGTATAAGCTCACGAGAAATATATTTTAAACAATTTTAAGAGTAAATAAATATTTTTTATTTAATACTTCTCTTTTATTTATGTATAATATAAATGTACAGAAAAACTCTTAAAAGAATCACCATGACATTCATAGTTTTTGACGTGACAACGTCTTATAAATTGGTTAGCACCCGGCTAGAAACTTCAAGAAACTGCGTTACGCTTCGAACTCACGTTATGCGCTCACAATGAGAGCGAGTGAGAGGCACGCGTCCCTTCCACTCGGGCATGGTTAGCCCGCCTAAGAGCGAGAGGGACAGACATAAAAAGTGAAAGGCATGCGTCCCTTCCACTCGAAAACATTTTACCACTCAAAGTCGTTGTCACGTAAAACTTTCGCCCGTATACCGACTTTACAGGCAACCAATTTTTAAAAACACCGGGTCTGCCGTACGCACATTTATGTATTTATGAACAATGGATTCTGCTGTAATATTAGTTTCCTTTTCTAATACATCAAGTCAAATCTAGGAAACACGAACAGGTTGTTATTTTTTTTATATTCTATACCTAACCTACATTACCTATTATTTACGAAACTCTTGTCACTAATATAAAAATATAAAAGTGCATTTCTGAAGTTTTAAAATTAAATAAGCAACTGCTTATTCTTATACTGTGTGACCGGGCGAGGTGACGCGAGTTCATCGCGCCGCTGCCTCCGCGTGAATAAGTTCGCGCGTTGCCGGCAGCGCTGATTGCCTACTTTTGCACGACTACCTAGCCTTAAAAATATTTTTTTTTCTCTTTTTAAAAGGATTTATATAAGGAAGGTTTTACGAAGCCCTAGAGGCGAATTGTCATTCTTAGGGAAGATGTTTAATGCGAACTTACTAGTGAAGGGACGTCACTAATTATTTGAGTCGATGAATTGAAACATAATTGAGTTATTGTCTCGACTTATGAATTAGGTATCGGAATTATTTTATAAGTTAGGTAATTGGTGAGATTAAATTCACCGTAATGCAGGATTACTCTATAATTTAATCTGGAGGCGAATTGTAACTAACACATACAAGTAATAGCGTTAGTTAACATGACAACTTTGAAATTTAGATAAAAATATCTAAGTTCAGTTTGTGATTCATCAAATAAAAGTCTGTAGGGCGTCTTTATGTGCAGGTGTGCTTTGCAGGTGGCATGGACAATTTTGGACATTTTCTAGCACGCGATTCGTGGAAGTCCTGTGGACAAATTTGGACATTCTTAGGTCTCTGATTGGTTGGGGACAATAGCGTTGTTTGGTAGGGAAGGGACGCGGAAAATTATGTTGCTAGGCAAATTGGCGGGAAAATTCTGATAAATAGATGGGGAATCGATTCTATTAAAATCGATTAATTTGATAATATATTGGTATGCAATAATATTGTATACAATATTTAAGGGAATTTAAATATAATAATCGTTGTTTAATATTAATGGCGTTGATAATTAATTTGGTGGATTGATTCAAGGAGTGAATTGTAAGAAAACACGGATAAAGTTTAAGATTGAAAATCTTATGTTTCTTTTATAATTATTAATTTAATTAATGGGAGTTGTAGTGGGAATAATATAGGTACAAAATTAGATTAATTTGAGGTTTCAAACCTCGGATTAGGATAGAAATTATGTGAAATAAAGGTGAAAATGTGAAATTAAAACGATTTAATTATCATTTTAGAAAGATTCAAATAATTTTAGGAAGAATCAAGGGTTTTTGATATACTTGAGATTAAGTGTGAAAAATCAAGAAGATAAAAAAATTGTTAGATAAATAGATAAATATAGATTATTCGATTAAACTAGGAGAATTAGATTTTATGGTTAAAAATTAGTTATGTCACATCACTAAACGCATGGGGGTGGGGCTTGTAAGGAGTATTTAAGGGAAGGCGCGAGTTTTAAGCGGGATGATTCAATGTAAAAATATTCGCGAGTGAAGAGAGAATAATTAGCATATTTCCGTAAATATGTACTATGATACCGGAACAGTGTTAAAGTTATTTTAGTGTTTTAAAATTAGATTTTCACTTGTTTTAATATTGCTGAGACAGGTTTGAGAGATATTATTTATTTGAGTAATCAAATTGATTTGCGGTTGATAGATGCCTTAATTATACATAAAGGTTTGTGAGATTGTTAGATTGAAAAGTAGAATTGTCCAATTTAAACAATCATATTTAAAATCACTTTGAAATTACAAGGTGAATGTTGAAACTTGACATCAAAAGTAACAATACGTACTTATGGATGATTTCAATGTGAATAAAAAGCATTATACATCCAATCTTCAAAATGTTAAAGCTTACAACATAACCTGACCCTTTTCATTTCCTATAAATGAGGAATGGAATTACTTTTATTAGACTAATTGGGCTTTTCACTGATTTGTAAGAATCTCATAGTATTTTATCGCGAAAGTGATTAATTTGTGTGAATTAGGAGAGTTAAAAAGGTAAGGTCTTCTGTCCGGTAGATTTGAAGATTTTCGGTGAGTGAACAAAACATCTTTTATTGACTGTATTATGATGCCTTCTCATATTTCAAAATAGTGAATTGTGATACATTACAGGAAATAGAAATTTCAGCTGAGCAAAGTATGTTGAAATTAGAGTATATTCAAATAGATAAGAATCTATATCTATAAAGTAAAATATAGTAAAGATTATTGCCAAATAATTTGCATGTGTTACTTTTATCAAGACATATAAAGTTCGATTATAGATATAATAATATGTGTATAAATATATGAGTGTTGTGATTTATGAAGTAACAAGGTTACTAAACAGTCGCACACTAGATTAGAATTGTTTGTAAGGATTCATTGATTATAGAAGTTAATCTAAACCTAGGATGATTAGAATTAAATAAGAAAGAATTAATTTAGTTTGAAAGATAGACTAAAGAGAGTTTTTGGTTTTATATCTAGAATCAAAACAGGAATTATTTTTGCCAGAATAATTAATTTAATTGCTGAAAGAATTTATAAGTTTCCTAAATTTATTTGAGAAATATCTATAAACGTTCCAAGTAAATAATATAATGTAGTAAATATGTAGAATCAGTAAATAAGTCTGAGCATTTAGAGATAACTTAAGGATAGTAACATCTCCAATAGTTAAGAGAGATTTGTAGTTAATAAAAGGCAGGCTAAAGGAAGGAACGTCCTTTGGTTTTTGAATTTGATGAGGAAGAGATGCCTCTTAAAGTAGAATCTGCTCAGACTATGGACAGAGGAGCTTGAGCTTGGATGGCTTCATGGTATCGGGCGGGGAATGGTGCCCTTTACATTTCCATAATCCTATAAAATGCCTTATCTAATTTAATATCATATTATCAATTGCCAATATAGAAATAATGTTTAAAAGCTTTAACCTTGAGAATGTTAATTAGTTAACATAAGTGTCTAATATCATATTGTTTTTACCACTAAAACATAATGCCTAAAGTCTTTCCATTATGGCAAAATATTCGCCATTAACATAAATTTAACATTGGATTACTATCATGAGAAATTTACTATTGGAAATAATTACTAATAAATTCATTATCGTTATAAGAGATACTAATTGATACTTAGGTCATCTAGTTAATATATTTGCAACCACATAGTCTTATATTATAGTGGATTTTAGGTAGTACAAATATCTCAGAAAGTGTATGCAAGAATCAAGGTAAATAGAGTTTAATCAGTCATTATTCTGCGCGTAAAAGAATCTGGGAAATTACGGGACAATGTAGGACACTAGACGGATCACATGGCCATTATGTAGTAGTTAAGCTTACCATAAGGTTGATTCACCTTATTCCAACAACAATATCAATTCTATTTTAAATTTAATGAGTAAGAGTGTTAATTATAGTGAGATGTATATCAGATTTATGACGTTTAATTAGGTATATGTAGTGTGATAGATTTGACGTACTAATGTGAGCGAAAGAACATGAAAGGCAGTGAGAAAATAGTAGTAAGGAAATGATGATGATGTTAGATGAATAGGGATATGTAAGATGAGGGATAGGTATACACACACAAATTAGGTAGGTCAACACAAAAAAATGTAGGGGGGGAGTTACACCAGCAATGGGATGAATAAGGGTTGGCGATGAAAAGGGGTACAATTAGTAATCTACTTATATAAAAATGAATATTGCTAAGCGTAAAACTCGAGAATGGCTCGCTCGGCCAATTCGACAAATTTTTTTTTCGTATTTTCCTTAAGGCATACGGAAAGTTTTAATAAAGAGAAAATATAAAAATTACGCGGAGAAAAAGTAATATAAATATTTTTTAATTAAAAAATTAAATATATATATATTGACAGAACGAAGTGTGTCTAAAACAATATTTAAATCATATTATCGTGAAGGTAATGAACAAATCATTAATAGATACAGTAATCAAGAAGTTCTCGTTGTAAAAAAAAAGATTTCGATTAAAGCATGCTTGGCAAAGCGTAGAAATTAAATGATTGCGTCAGTCCATAGAAGGGTGACAAACAGATAAGAAAATAATTCATTTTTGATAGAATTAATTTCCGCCACGACTGGTATGGCATTTTATTTTCCCCTGAATTTTAAATTGAGGGGGGAAATTATATCAATAGTAGCGATCCGTCCCATCTTCGCCCGTGGTGGATAATAGAAAATGTTTTATTAATAGGTAAAAGACGCGAAAATGCGTGAGTTGTAATAAATTAGAAATGTTAGACAAGAATAACAATTCCCTTGTGGGTTGTTATGTTCCTGCGAGTGAATGAAGACACCAGAAAGAAAAAAAGGAAGGAGTATAGGCTGACAACAGTGACCCCTTGGTGTTGCTGATCTCCATGGGCGGTGGTGATTGCTTGCCATCAGGTGACCCACATGCTCGTTTGCCCCCCTCTCATATAAAAAAAAAAACATAAATCAGCTTTAGGAGACTACGAAGTTTAGTAAAGTTATCCTTTACCCGCCAACATGTAGTCGCAGCACGATCCTAAGGTCTCTGAGTCTGAGACCGCGTGGAGTTTGAAAAACTATGCAGCCGTGTTCCTCCTTTCCATACACCATGCGCCTCATTAGCTTCGACTTGTGCTGGTCTCATGAGCGAAATAAGATAGAGTCATAGTTTGATATTAGGTCTCTGAAACCGTCGCTACTTTGTGACTTTTTGCAATGTTTTTCTTGATTTTGTTTTATTTGATATTTTACTCCTGATTTCTGCTAAAATTTCACTAAAATTATGTGTTATCATCATCATTATCAGCCTGTATCATCATCATCATCATTATCAGGCCTATATCCATCAGTAGGATGGATATAGGCCTTCTTCATTGCTTTCAAGCACATGCGATGTCTAGTTTCCTCGTTCCGGATTCGATTCCTTAGGGAAAATCCGAACATAGCTCCCGCCTTCGCTGGCTGTGCGACTTTTAACTTATGAACCAGCCCAACGGTCAGTGTGTAAGTCTCTACGCCGTATGTCATAGCAGGGAGGATGCACAGGTTAAAGATTTTAGACTTCAAGCATTGAGGTATCCTGAAAGGCGCCCTCCAGTGCTGCAGTGAATATTTTCGAGGAGATTATCCTCTTGACGTACTCCGCTGCTTATTAGCCTTAGTCTCCTAGTCCTGCAGAGTAGTTAGGACGCTGACATTCATTGACGCAAAACAATCGCATACTTGATGCGTATTAACTGATGTCTGCTGAAATTTCACTAAAACTATATGTCCAAAGAATGGTAACAATATAATTAAATAAAAAACTGATTTTCGTGTCAACTATTTTATTTCGTTATTTACCTTTATTTATCCCATTTATTACACATTTTTGTCGTAAATGTAATTGGTTCCATTTGAATATAATAATCGATTAAATATAGTGGTCAGACCGCACCTCGGGTGTTGAGCATCACTTATTCGATTGTTCTGCTGGTCGAGTCTTTTCACGTGTGATCAATGGAAACTAAAAAGTAGATTTTTGACGTTTGACGAATTAGAAGAGACCATGAGATCCATAGCAAATCGCGATTACACTCGTCTTTTTTGTACATTCAATTTTTCAAACCGTGTAAAGTAAAAAAATCATGCTTATCTTTGGCATGCGAATAAAATTAGGGTTTCCGTACTTTTATTCGACATGGAAAAGCAAGCACACGTT
This sequence comes from Hypsopygia costalis, assembly GCA_937001555.2. Lineage (NCBI taxonomy): Eukaryota > Metazoa > Arthropoda > Insecta > Lepidoptera > Pyralidae > Hypsopygia > Hypsopygia costalis. The sequence goes on along the minus strand of OW443338.2, from coordinate 18,094,773 downwards.
TTCTAAGTAGGTACTCCACTTGTTGCGCTGAAGTGTAGTAAATACTACACCCCTACCCTACCTACAATTCATACTTTTCTCATTCTCCATATCAACTCCCCCCCCCCCCCTCGGTCATCGGCTGGCGACGACCTTGTCCTTGTACTGTGCGCTGAGCCCAAATAATGGGAAAAAGACAAGCCAATAATGAATTAAATGTGTAGTTACTAAACGACGAAACTGAACGAGATAATATTGGGATTACTTAACTATACCTACAATATTATGCAAGTCCTCCCACCAGTGCATTTATGGTCACTTCGAAATAGAGCGGCTATCAGCACCAAGAACGTCGCGTTCATGATCGCAGTAAGCAAGTGAAACTAATGTCGTAACATTCGGTTCGAGCAGAATATTAAGTCACACTTCACTCGCTTGTACACCTCAGGCAACAGTGTCACGTACCTCCTTTATATCAAAATAATTCATCTATGCAATAAACTGTTTAGCGCGAAGTAAGTGAAAAAGTGAAACGGCATGTGCAAAGGTTAGTGATCACCTGTCATTTTCTTGTTTATTTATACTCATTATGCAGAGACATATGAAAGATACGTTCTTTAAGTAATATACATATTATAATGTCTCTATATGTATATAAGATTAACTAAATGTTTATGACTTTTAATAACAGTGTTACATTTTGATTAAAATTTTGTAATAGAACGTCTTGATGTAAAAAGATTTGGGGACGACTGAATGCCGGGCATTTTGTACAAATTCTCACTAAAACTATTACGTTAATAATCATCGGAGCATTTATGGGCATATACTTTATCCCGGAGTCTGTAGTAGAGAAATCCGGGGTATTTTGGGCCCGCGCGTGAACAATTTCTTACTGTATAAAATATCTGAAATAAGTAAAGTAAATGCCAGGAAAATTGTTAGTTTAGTTAGTTAGTTAACTATGTCTCGTTATAAAGTTTAGATAAATTCACTCTGCCTTTTGCGATACTTGGACATTTTCTACCGATTGTACATACTTTTTAGTTTCCGTTGGGATCGCCGGTGATATGATAACCGAGTTTCTACCGCCTAGCCTGAAGCAGATTCAGGTCATTTTTTTTTATTTGGAAAATCAAACTCAGAGCTCCATCAAAGTACTACCGGCTAAGCTAGAGATAAAAGGCTTGACAATTTTTGTTTCGCTTTGTTAGGTCAGGACGTTACAATAATATAACTAAAGATGAAAGCATAGGCTACTTGTTATTTTATTTTTTATTTGTTATGTAATGATGTCACAATAATATAACTACAGGTGAAAGATTCACTTCGATGCCTTAAAACCTTCTCGAGATATGATAACTTAAAAATCACAATTTTGGACTTTCCCAAAAACACCCAAGACGTCACATCTTACCAGGTATTATGAATTATATCAGTCGATCACACTATTTAATATTAAATTATCGAAGAAGAAAATCAGAAATTTGTACGACAGCATAATACGTAGGCGGGATGATAAGTAGATGAAAAGACTAGCCACTGCTATTTAAAAAGTTAAAATAAAACAAAAATATATGTCATTTTTAAATTTGTATCTCTGGCCACCTGTGTTCTAAATTTGAATTTGGTGGCGTGAAAATTTTATAGATTTTTTGTCATTTGAAAATATATTTCGTCAACTGTTTTCAAAGTGGATAAAATTGAACAAAGAGCAGCGATAAAGTTTCTTCATAATGAAGGGCATGAAGGGGAAAGATATCTATGACGAGTTATAGAATGTTTTGGGTGAATGTGCTCCTTCTTATGCCACAGTAAAAAACTGGGTGGCTGACTTTAAACGTGGTCGTACATGTGTCCCAAGATGAAGCCCGCCCCGGACGTCCAAAAAGCGTCATGACTCCGGAAATGGTCGTGAAAGTACATGATATGGTTTTAGCAGATCGACGATTGAAGTTATCTGAAATAGCTGACACTACAGGTATCTCAAAAGAACGGGTACATCATATCCTAAGTAAGGAATTAAATATGAAAAAGTTATCGGCCCGTTGGGTGCCGCAATTGCTTACGCACGATCAAAAAAGGATTCGGGTGCAAAACTCAAAAGAATGTCTGGACCGTTTTCAAAATAATAGGCCGATTTTTTACGTCGATTTGTAACAACAGATGAAACATCGGTTCATCATTACACGCCAGAATCAAAAATTCAATCAAAACAGTGGACTCAATCGGGATGCCCGGCTCTAAAAAAGCCATCGCTGTAAAGTCGGCTGGAAAAGTGATGGCTTCCGTCTTTTGGGATGCAGATGGGATCTTGATGATAGATTACCTTCCTAAAGGTCAAACAATTAATGGAGAATACTACATTAATCTTCTAGATATGATTCATCAATGTATTCAGCAAAAACGACCAGGTTTGGCGAAAAAAAAAATCATCTTCCACCAAGACAACGCTAGGGTTCAAACATGTGTTAAAGCTATGGCAAAAATCAACGAATTAAAGTATGATTTGATGCCCCACCCACCTTATTCGCCAGATCTAGCGCCATCAGACTTCCACTTATTCCCTAAGCTCAAAACTTTTTTGGGCGGACAGAAATTTGCCACAAATGATGAAGTCATAGCCGCTGTAGAGGAGTATTTTGCAGGCCTCGAAAGAAATAATTTTATGGAAGGCATTACTGCTTTAGAACGAAGATGGAATAAGTGCGTAGAGGTTCACGGAGACTATGCCGAAAAATAAAATTAATTTTATCACGGAAAGTTAAGTGTTTTCTTATTAGGCTAGTTACTTATCATCCCGCCCTCGTAATTCGTTTATGTAGCTAGTGCATTAACAAAAGTTACTATATGTTTCTCGAAGTAGTTAATCAATTAATATTTTTATAATTATTAGGATTGGTATGTACCTAATTTTATTTTAATATTTTTAACCGATTTCAAAAAAGGAGGAGGTTCTCAATTAGACTGAATATTTTTTTTGTATGTATGTTATTCGATATCTTTGCGAATTGTGAACCGATTTTCATAATTCTTTTTTTATTTGAAAGGGTATGATTGCAAGGTGGTGCCATATTCACCAAGTCAGGATCAAATGATGGGATGCCAGGGAAATCAAGGGAAACCCTTAAATTTTATAAGCACGTATGGTCAAATTCATTTTTTTTATCTGAAAGGGTAATTGCGAGGTGGTTCCATATTCACCAAGTCAGGATCTGATGATGGGATCCCAGAAAAATCGAGGGAAACCAAAAAGGGAAATTTGCCCTATGGTAGCCGGCAGAATAAAATTGTGCCACTCCATTGCTCTGCGCTGGATGTCGTACAAGGCGACTAAGGAATCTTGTGTCACGCGATAACATTTCTCCCAGAAGACGGGCAGCAGCGTCTGCCGGGGTATTCCACCAATAATTAGCTGCGCTCGCCAAGTGAAGTCATTTTCAAATCAACCTTATTATTACTTTTTTAAATGACCGGCATAAGTTCATAATCACAAATGAAAAATCGCAGATAATTCTAGTTTGTGTTTTACGGCATTGATAAAAATATTATAAGTACCTACTTCTAGAAGATAGCCAATTAGAATCGAAGTACTAGAATAAATTTGGTTTTCGCAATCAAATATCTGATTCAATCTCCAGGTTCTCAGGGTAGTTCTCAGGGTAGCCTGTTTTCTTGACCACATCTATTATAGTCTTTATTATAGCATATTTCGACAGGCGTCCTATTTTTTACTAAATATTGTGAAAGTTTGTGAGTTCGAATATTTGTTGCTTCATCAAGGTTAAATATAGAGCTGAGCTGTTCGTATTATTGGTGCAAAAATTGATTTACTACAAGAAAATATTTTATAAGCGACAAAAATTTGATAAAAATATAACATAACGTAGAGTTGAATGTAAAAAAGATCGATTCAATGTACTCGAGGATACATTTCTCAAGATCAAATAAGTACACAACATGTATAAAGGAGTCACATTCAATGAAGTCATTTGAAGAAGACTGTGACCTACGCTTAAAACAGAGGTTAGTAGTGTTTTTTGTATATCAACGGATTTTTTTAAGTTCCTTTTGCGCTTGGTGTGATTGTTTGGAGTGATTGCTCTAACTACAGATCAAATATATTTATTCATGATTGTATTGTTCCACGTTGGGTTCACTAAAGATCTATAGATTCTAGGATCGGATCCTAAAGAAATAGTTTCAGGAAGTTGGAAAGGTTTCTGCTAGTTATCTTTTTAGGGTTCCGTACCTCAAAAGGAAAAACGGAACCCTTATAAGATCACTTTGTTGTCTGTCTGTCTGTCAAGACACTCTATGTCGAGAATACGTGGAGGTATCAAGCTGAAATTTGAACTGTATAACACAGGTCTACGGTCCCATTAAGTTGTAAAAAAAATCAAACTGCTAAGTTTACGTAAAAAAAAGTTACGGCCGTTTATTCAGCAAAAAACGCATATTTAGACATTCTCAAGGGAATCAAAACCTATAGGGTACTTCCCGTTGACCTAGAACTATGAAATTTGGCAAGTAATATCGTTATAGACTACAAGTACAACAATAAATCTCAAAACTATACATTTGTAATTAAATCTTAAAAAATAGGGTGCCTATATTTTTATAGGAGGTCGAAATTTCAAATTGAAGCTACTAGTTCAAATGGGATACGAGTATCATTATGAAAGGGCTTGATGTGCAAATTGCAAGATATATTTTATTTAATTATTCCGACGCATTATTTCTTATTTATGATGAAAAACATCAAATTTATAATGATCCTACGTACGGAACCCTCGGTGGGCGAGTCCGACTCGCACTTGGCCGGTTTTTTTACATTGAATCGTTAATTTTTAACATTCAATTCTACGTTATGTTGTATTTTTATCAAATTTTTGTGGCATAAAAAATATTTTTGCATTATCAGCTCAGATCTTTATTTAGCATTTTTTTACATTATTAGGTATATTTTTATACAATGCCAGATGCCAAACAAGTATAAGACCCACCTAATGTAAAGATAGATACCTAATTTCGCTTCTAATACAAGGAATAATGCTCGCATTTAATTACCTACCCCGATTTTTTTTATAGATGCCTATCAATAGCTGTCCTGTCCTGAAAAACAAATGGATACTGTTCTTAGTTTTGCTATGTACCTGTCTTTTTATTTCGACTATAACTGTCTCGGCAAAATTGAGATTATTACAAAATAAGTTAATGCAAACTGAAAATAATCAAGACAAAAATAGTTTTATACCGGCCAAAGACAGACAGAAAAAGGTAAGTAGTTGTTAATTTTAATAAATCAAACCTAAATGAATCCTGAGTTTTGCTTTCGTGGGGTAGTCTGCTGTTTGATGCTGAATAAATACCGCACCGCATTTATACCTAGGTACGAGCTGAAAGCGACGTAAGTTCATAATTTCATATTTTTAAAACATTTTACCGCCGAAGCTGAAGCCGATTTCAGTGCCAGTGGATATTTTGATTGAGAAAATAGAACTTAGGTTTAAGTTATTGACAAACTGCTTTAGCTTAGTCGGTAGATTTATGGTTTCTTTAAGCTAAGCTAAACACAATAGGCTAGTTGACCAACATTTTTTCGGTTTGATATGTAGGGACGTCTCAATAGTATAGCCATAGGTGAAAGAATTACTTCGATAGCACAAAAATCTCTCGAGATATGTTAATTTGAAAATCACAATTTTGGACTTTCCCGAAATCGCTCCATACAAAAGGCTACTGAGTTATGAGTTATGACGTCACAGGTTTGTACTTTGTATGCATCAAATCAGAAATTTGTACGACAGCTATGTTAAATATTACGTTTATGTAATTAGTATCTTATTAAAAGTTATAGTATTTTTTATTGCTTCACCAATGAAAAAATTTTTTTTTCCATCGGATTTTTTTCCGCCAAAGTTTGGTAGACCATAAAATAAGTCGGACGTAATAGGTATATTAGAATTACAGTTTGCGGATCTTTATAGTTTTTTATAGTTTATAGTTTTGTACAATTTTTGAACATTGTCAAATAGCCTATTACCGTCAATCTAAGCTAAAGTTTGATTTTCGCACTTAAAAAATCCGATGGTAATCGCCTTCAGCTTCGGCCCCAGGCTTATTCGGTAACCATACATACTGAAACATTGAAAAAAATATGTATGCTATAATTGAACATCTGAACTATCTTATTCCTCGACTTGTCACATAATTTACCTTTATTTTGCTTAATATAAAAAAATCGCAAACTTATGTCAATTTCAAAGCGTAGGTAAAAACCTTTTGGTGGGGGCTCTTCTATCCAAACACGTCAGGCCCGGAGGGAGATCTTCTATTTACTCGAACCAAACACGTTGGGACCCTTATAAGACCGGGGGGGGTCCCGTATCATTGATACGGCTGATACGACGCGGTAGCGACGCGCCTAGCTTGGTACCACATCTGTCTTTGGAGGCGAATACGTCAAGCCGTCCATATAACCCGGTTCATTAATGAACCGGGTTATACCACCTAAAGCACTTGCCTGCTCCACAGCGGATCCAGCCCTCAAAAAAGGTTGTAGTCTTATCCACCCGAAAACACGAAATCGTGATTTTTTACTTTTATTAAGGCATAGCGTTTATTAACATCAGCTTATTGATCTCAATAGACCGTGAAAATGTGATGTTCCAAGTATATTAGGGTTGTGGGCATGCCCACCGAGCCCACAACGGTAGATCCGCCCTTGTTGCTGCAACAAAAATGGGGAATAGGGATCGATGACAACATTACTAAGGTAATAAACAGCAGAATTTTATAATGCACATAATGTTTCAGGATGCCACATCCTACAGACTGCCTAGAGATGTTATACCAAAAAAATATAAATTACTTCTCCGTCCAAATACATCCAACATGACATTTAGCGGTGTCGTTACTATAAGCTTACAAGTTTTGAATCAAACTAAAGAAATTACGTTACATTCAAACAAATTACATATAAACTCAGTTACTGTAAAGGATATGTTCGAAATACCATCAGTAATTGAATCTGTAAATAGCAGTAACGATAATAAAGAATTATTGTTTGTCAATATGCAAAATAAATTATTACAAGGCCTTCACAAACTACGAATAGAATTTTCGGGAAGGCTAGATAAAGGCATAGTTGGGTTTTATTCGAGTTCTCTGAAAAATTCAAAGTAAGTATATACTTAGGTAAGTACATACATTCATGATATGTGATGATTGATTGCAATTTCTGTTTCTTGCAATGATAGACAAGGCTACAATGACCGCTTACCATCAGGCAGATCTGCCTGAATGATTTATTTGGATTTTTATTGCGTGTAAACGCAATTAAATAACTGCCCCCTTACCACCATCTCTTATTGCGACTCAATAACTGAATAGAATGCTAATTCATACCAATGAATAAGCGACTCTATTTCAAATGGAATAGAGTCGCTTATTCATTGGTATGAATAAGCAATCTATCCAATTATTGAATCGCAATAAGAGATGGTGGTAAGGGGGCAGGTCATTAATAGTTTTCGTTAGAAAAACCGACTATCAACCGATCAGTAAGTATATTCATCTAAAAACAATCTCGAGTGAGAGTGTTTCTGCCTTTTTCTGATGATGATCTCTGTTTCGGGTCGAAAACAATCCGCTTTTCCAACGAAAATATGTTAACTTATTAATATAATAATAATATGTGTCTCATATGAGCTTTATTAAGCCCTTAACCAGGCTATGGATTGATCGTCTCCCACATCGATTTTTAGAGGTTTTTAAAATAGAAATAACACATAGGGTGAACAAAAACCCTGGAACGGAACGCAAATGTCACTTTTACGGCTATTTTTTCTGTGGTCGTTCATTTAATGTTTGTTTTTGCCAAAAGTGCAGCGTTTTTTTTTAAAAAAAAACGGTGTCGAGCTGTCCCAAAATGTCGCACAAAACTGCAATAACTTAAAATTAATAATTAGTTTTAATAAAAAAAAAAACTTAACACTGTATTAAACAAATTAAACTAATACATAACTAAAAATAAAGTGAAAATAAAACTACATATTATCTAAAAAAGGCCCCCGTGGCATTGTACCGAAGATGCTGGCAGCGTTTCCTCGTTGTATGGCAATACTAATGCGTTGTGCGAGAAAGCTGCCAGCTCTTCGGTCACCAGTGGTCTCGACCAGGCGCTTGGAGAGCTCATTCATTAATTTAAGCGCATTAGGACCCCACGAACCCAGGGTCTCGACTCCGAACGGCACAAAAGTGTATTCCGAACCGAGACCGCGATATTTCGAATTTTTTCTTTTCTCGGCCGCCTCCGCCGCAGCGCCTGCTTTCTGTGTAGTTCCTTGGAGATGAGACGGGGCCAACGTATCGGCGCAAGTAGCGTCCCAAACCAAAGCCCGTCCCATGCTCCACGGAATCAGGGTCATTCCGTCCGGTCTCTTACCATCGTCTCTTGAAATACCGTTTGGTTCAAGTAATGCAGGTACATTGACGGTGGCAAGAGAGCGGCGGATTATGTCATTGACGGCGGCGTGCCTCGAAAAGCGTCCTGCGCTTAGCTGACAGGAAAGTCCGTGGTGTCCTAACTGGTCGACATCCTTGCCACAAGGGCATTTGTGTGAGGCACAGACCGGCACTCCCAGTCTCAGGCTGACTGCCAGCCTCAAGGTATCAGGTTCCAGAAAGGTACCATTGTTAGCACAAGGATAGGCATGAAGCCAATACCCGGATTCTTTTCTCCCTGCGGCCAACAGTCTGGCGCGAGCTGAACCCGAGCTGGAGTCTAAGAGCGCTGAACTTTTAATTTTACAGATAAAATCATCCCAGCTCCTTTGAGATTTTGTCAGAAAGGATAAATTTTGACCCGGACAAGCCATTTGCCAGGCATTCCGAGCATCGTTCAAGCCCGCCATCTCATAGTTAGAAGAGCAGGTCTTCAGAATTTTACCTACGAGATCGGCCGTGCTATGGACAGATGATAGGAACGCCGGCAGAGCCACACTGGAAATTTTGCGAATCCCTAGCCCACCATATCTGATGGGAAGAGAAGCTTGAGTCCAAGATTGCTCGCTGAGTTGGATGTTCAAAACAGATTCTAAGGTGGATTTTATAAGTGTGTCAATCGGAATTAGGGAATTTTGATGTTTCCAGAGAGGACAACAGCGGAGCAGATATGTAGATTTTGGAACGAAAAGACAAAATTTTAAAAGGGTAATTGCCGAATGTGAATTGATTTCATATAAGCGGTCTGAACAGTTTTTGAATTTTGTGATTGTTTGAGTGATTACGTCGGGTATGGCATCATCGAAAACTGGTGACCCTAGAAGGTTTAATGATTGTTTATTTACTATTTTTATGTTTGAGGTAAGTGCGTTGAATCGCTGAATTATGTCACTATGACTATTTGTATTGTGTACGTAAAGTTCACATTTGTTATAATTTAGTTCCAAACCGATAGAGCTGAATTTATTTTTGATTTCTAAAAGGTCCAATAAAACGGTATCGACGTCACCCCCTAGGGTCCCATCATCTAGGTACCATACATTAAATTTTGATTTTAAATTTTGAATTATAGGGTTAATGGCTAGGCTAAAAATGGCTGGTCCGAGGGGAAAACTTAAAATTGAACATTGAAACGCGTGATATTTTACGGCATATATCTGAAGCCGAGATAATAAAATTATACAAATTAACTTGATAAATTAAGAAAAATAATCTTCTACTGAAGAGTGGTTGCCACAACTAAACAAAGAAGAAAGCTATGTGTCAAACGTTCTAAGTTCTGACTCAAGTGACATGACAATGACAGTTACAGTACTGACTGGACTCAGTTGCACTGACTGAATGCGTTTGGTTTGCTGATTCCAGCTGATTCTTCTTATTATGCTAGGATATATGTTTTTAATTTAATTAAAATTTTTGTTTTGATTAGATTGTGTTTCTAGATTGAAATACTTAACAAATATCTGCCTACCTGTTTCTAAGAATTTTATAATTGCGTTGCCTATGAACGAACACGAACAGACCTATGCAAGAAAAGGAAGTCATCAAGTTTTATAAAATTCGATAATAAATACCTACTTCATGTTAATATTCAGTCGATTTAAAATAAGTGACTTGTTAAAAAAATACAGTGGACCTGTTGCAGGACAATATTTTAGTAAACGTCTTGTCGTCATTATGGAAAATCCAGCATCTGTAAAACCTGATAGATTATCACCTCTAGTGCGTCCCATGCACTACAAACTCGTGCTTATCCCTAATTTAAGTACAGGTGTATTTCAAGGTAATGTTCAAATTGACATTATTAATAAACAGGAGGCGAATTATCTTCAACTACACTCAAAATTTCTGGATATAAGCAATATACAGGTACACAAAGACAACAAAACAGTGCCTTTGTTAAAGTTTGAAGAAATTAAGGATCTAGAACAACTTGTTATTACCTTTATTGATAACCTCAGTTGTGGTAAATACCAGATAAATATTGATTTTAGTGGTGACTTGACTCGGAACATTGTTGGACTCTATCGATCAAATTTAAAAGATGACAGGTAAATAATTCAATTAATTTTATAATGGAATAGTTGTTGACCCAAAAAAAAATGGTTGACAGTAAAGTCGGTTTATGGACAATAATTTTATGTGATAATGTCATAAGAAAACATCGACTAATGGAGTGGAATAGAGATAGCTTGTACCGCACACTTGCTTGCACACTCAGCTCAGACGAAACGTGACAATGAGTCATGCTTTTTCATGTGTGCAGCTGGCGTACATCGATTTCTAAAACATTATCACATACCTACAACTAGTGCCTGGAACAACATAGATTTACCTCTGTACTATATTACTCTATGAACATACTACACAGAGCAGAGTGGTTAGGTACAGACAAGAATCTAAACGTTTGGAGGAGGCATTTGCCAACTTGCAAACAGACCTATAAAAATAGTAATAAAGCATGTGTAAAATATTTTTTATCCAAATAAAAAGCGATTATTTTTATTTTTTAACTGACTTCAAAAAAAGGAGGAGGTTCTCAATTCAACTGAATATTTTTTTTGTATGTATGTTATTCGATATCTTTGCGAATTGTGAACCGATTTTCATAATTCTTTTTTTATTTGAAAGGGTATGATTGCAAGGTGGTCCCATATTCACCAAGTCAGGATCTGATGATGGGATGCCAGGGAAATCAAGGGAAACCCTTAAATATGCCCTATGGTAGCCGGCAGAATAAAATTGTGCCACTCCATTGCTCTGCACTGGATGTCGTACAAGGCGACTAAGGAATCTTGTGTCACGCGATAACTTTTCTCCCGGAAGACGGGCAGCAACGTCTGCCGGGGAATTCCACCAATAAGCTGCGCTCGCCAACTGAAGTTGGTTTAAATTTTTTTTTTAAATCAACTTTTTGTATTAGTTAATAGTTACTGACCAATTTTATAGTTATGTACAGTGTACTATAAAACTCATGTGAGACAACATTATTATGTTAAATAATTACTAACAATTTCTTCATCAAATGCAAACCTTTGGAGATTAAAAGCTAGCCAGCTTTCCCAATAAAAATATTTGACCCATATAACTAATTTCCTTAAGCAAATAAAAAAATACCGTTCAAGTTTTATACCTTCTATAATCGGTATAAAACATGAACGGTAATTTTTATATTCCAAAAAAAGTTTAGATGGTAGTCACAATATAAACAAAAAAAATTATGACTCAATAGCACATCTTTTTCCAATCTATAGTAATTATACACATTTGCAATAGAAAATTGTCAACATGTTTGAATTTTGCTCACAGAATATTATAATTCAAAGTCCTATACACATAATGTAATATATAATATTGAAGCTTGATTTGATTTCAAGCCAAGTTGTTATCCATAGGTTATCAATTCCAGAACAATGGTGGCTAGCAAGTTTCAACCAACTTATGCCCGCCAAGCCTTCCCATGTTTTGATGAGCCGGATTTCAAAGCAACCTACGACATAACATTGGCCAAACCGCCTTCTTATGTGGCCCTCTCCAATATGAATGTAAGATTATGTTTAAGGTAAACAATAAATAAAATAAACATTATTATTAATGAACATTTGGGGTGTAAGTGGTTTATCAACATCTTTGAACCAAAGCCAACTTCACCTGCATGTGGTGCACCCTGCTGACTGACAAACGAAGCTCTGACGAAAAGAGAGGTAGGGAGCGTAATTGTAAGCTACCCGACTTTGGAATGTACCTCCACCTCACAGAATATCGCAGCCAAATAACAATTCCCTTGAGGGTTGTTGTGTTCCTGCGAGTGAGTGAGGTCACCAGAAAAGAAGGAGATGCTGCGTTGGCAGTGGGGGTGGCGGCGCGCAAGTGATATATTATGCTGCGAGCGTTAATACGGTTACGGTAACCACTTCACTTCAGGCGGGCCATATGCTTGTCTGCCACCCAACGTAGTATAAAAAAAAAAAAGAACACAATACAGTGTGATAAATTGAAAGGAGACAGGAATTGTAGGTACCTTAATTATTATTTAATAGCTTTTTATAACTAAGTACCTATATTATAAGAAAACTGTTTTACGAGACCTTTAATTTCTATAATTTTCGAGTGGCATTCACAGATGAAAGTAGAACTCAATGAGGATATATTAATTAAATTAAAAATTTAAATTCATAAGAAAAAAGAAAAAAAAGAACGTGTTAAGATTCATTATTATTGATTCAAATTTTTAATTATTAAATTTGCTTTTTTCACAAAACTTTTATGTAATATGTAGCTATAGCTAACCTTCCAGTTTATAATTCTGTTTATTTAAAGACCTAATGTATTCTCTGGATTAATGACTCTGAAGTAAAAACAAGGCGTAAAAACAAGAGGAGCCTTTTGGTGAACGGTGGTGTTGTTGCATGTGTCAGTTTAATCGAACTCGCAAGTTAAGGCAAGTTCGACCGTAGCCTGTCCATGGATGGGTTTATTTGTCTCGAGCTTCTCCGTGCTTCGGAGGGCACGTTAAGCCGTCAGTCCCAGTTGGGTCTTTAGACGACAATTTAAGCAAAGCACTGGCCTCCGCCAAACCGCAGTTGGACAGTGTAGCGAAGTATGCCCCAAACCTCTTCAATTGAAGGGAGTCCCATATCCCAGTAGTGGGGTGAATAGGGGTTGTCTACAACAAGTAAAAGCAATGTATGTTTGATAGTACTTTACATATAGCATTTATTTTGTTTGTTTAGGACTCCCGCTAACATAATATATGATATGTTTTTGTAGCCTTAATTATTATTATAGATATCTAAGTCAAGATAACTTACTATTTTAGTTTTTTTTTTAATACTGTGTATTGTCATTATAGGAAATTTCAAAAATTAAAGATGAAGCCACAAACACAGAATTGGTCACATTTGCCACCAGTGTCCCCATGTCTACATATTTAGCTTGTTTCGTGGTTTGTGATTTTGATTTCAAAGAAGCTGAAATAAATGCAAATGGAATTGGAAAAAATTTCAAACTTAGATCTTTTGCACAAAAGGATCAAATGCATAAAATTGACTTCGCGCAGGATATTGGAAAAAGAGTCACTGAATTTTATATAAAATACTATGAGGTGCCTTTCCCTCTTCCAAAGTTGGGTAAGTGAATATTTTATGTTTTGTTTCATCTAGCTATCATCATCATCATCAGCCTGTCCAGCAGTGGATAGCCACTGCTGGACATAGGCCTTCCCTAATGCTTCCACCATATACAATCCTCCGCTTTCTGCATCCAGCCGCTTCCGGCTGTTCCATTGAGGTCATCGGTCGATCTAGAGCTAGTATATGGATATATAGTATGAAAATATTTGCACACCTGCATGCAGGTTGAATACTACGGTTATACTGGTAATACAATGTATATTTTACTGTATACTGTAATACTATCTGACTATGTAATTATTCTTGCAAATAAATAAATTGATTGATAGTATTATAAAGCTGAAGAGTTTTTGGATCCTCGCTTAGTACTGGTTCGAATTAAAAAATGCTTTTAGTGTTGGCTAGCCCATTTATAGAAAAAGGTTATAAGGTTGTATAACATCACACTATGACCAATAGGAACAGAGCATCAATCTCAAGAGGCCCCGTCGCCGGAACTGGCACTTAAATTCACTTTCACAGGTAGTGTGATGAAAGTGAATCTAAGCTTTGCGGATTTAGAGTAGTAATGATTTAGATACATGTCTTATATTTAATTTGTATGACGTTTCTAAGTGCTTTATAAAGTCCAAGGAATAAAGATATTTTGACTTGACTTTGACTTTAATGAATAATGTTGGAAAAGCGGGTGAAATCTTACGTGCGTGAAGCCGAGTCTGGAGGCTAGTCCAAAGATAATTTGTTACTACTAATTAATTTATATAATTATTTGATTTTGGCCAGCTTGCCAACATACTATAAATATTTAAAAAATTGGAACATTCACCTCCCCCGCCTAGGTGGAATTCGAACCCATTTCGACAAAACCGAAACAAATTTCGAATTAGGTAGATGGCGCCACACTGCAACTTCACAGCAGTAAATATAAAATGCAAAAATTCACCACCATCACAAACCTTCCTGTTAGCTCAGTTGGAAAAAGCACTCGACCGATTATCGAAAGATCGTGGATTCGGCTCCCCTCTAGGAGGGGGTATTGAGTTTTCCACTTTTTTAACATTTATAATTTATTACAACATAACTAAGTTAATATAATTTTAAATTTTCAGATATGATTGCAATTCCCGATTATGTATCAGGCGCAACAGAGCACTGGGGTCTTATTACATATCGAGAGACATCATTCCTTGTAGACGATGCCACAGCTTCTTCTAAAAACCGAATCAATGTAGCCAATACCATAGCACATGAATTGGCTCATATGTGGTTTGGCAATTTAGGTGAGATGAACATAATTACTAATGTGCGTTAACATGTTAACATAGTCTAAAAGTGTTTACTTACTTTTGTTATTTTTGACGTGATAAATCGATGATTGCCGGCTGCACAAACGAAAAAGCATGTTTCATTGTCACATTCCGCCTGAGCCGAGAGTGCAAGCGAGAGCGCGGCGTTCGGCTTGTGACGCATCTAGCTCTCTTCTACTCCATCGGCCGATGTTTTTTTATGATGTTATCACATAAAATTATCGTTCGTAAATCGACTTTACAGACAACCAATTTTGTTTTCCATTTTTTAGTTACAATGAAATGGTGGGATGAAGTTTGGCTCAATGAAGGTTTTGCAACCTATATGCAAGTAAAAGCTCTGAACGCTATTGAGCCGTCCTGGACTATGGTATGTATTTAAATTGACCATGTACGAGGGTTGTCCGTAAAATAAGGTTCCCCATGATTTTTAACCTACAAAAACATGTTTAATTGCATTGAATAATACATTTTTGGAAAGCTTACACTTTTTTCTATTTTGCTCATTAATCTCCATTGAGATTAATGCACTTTTGCATGCGGTGCACTATTTTTGTGATGCCCGAGTCGTAGAACTCCCCCGCCGCGCAGCGAAAGTAGTTTAGAACCGCTTCTTCTGTCCGGAAATGCGTTCCACCCAAGTGTTTTTTGAGTTCAGCGAAGAGATGATAGTTACTAGGGACTATGTCAGGGATGTATGGCGGATGAGTAACAGTATCCCATACAAAGTCTTGTAGTCGAGCGGTGGTTACACGGGCGGTGTGCGGACGAGCGTTGTCTATAAAACTCAGGTGGAAACGCACTCCCTTCGTTAGCATTCCTCTCCTCTTGTTCTGAATCGCGCGTCGAAGCTTCTGTAAAGGCTCGCAGTAGCGGTCAGCATTGATTGTTGTACCGGCATGCAAAAACTCGCACAACAGTACCCCCTTCCTGTCCCAAAACACGGTCGCCATCACTTTGCCGGCAGAAAGGCTGGCGGGAAAAGCGAGCGGGAGTTCCATTTCGAACGGCTGCTGAGCCAAGACTGACCGTCGCAACGATGTCGCTGGCATAGGAGGTTAGAGTGGGGGAACCAAGCTACGCGCTAGTATTATTGGATCCAGTGTAGCAACGCTCATCGTGACTACAGCGCCTTGGGAACCTTATTTTACGGACAATCCTCGTATAAGCTCTTTTTGATGGTGCTAAATAAATGTGAACCGTGTTCTGTAGCGTAAAGTTACAGATTCACTTGAGCTACTAACTACTATTTTATTTGGGCTTCTAACGTACTAGAGCACATCTAGTATGATGCAAATAAACTCAATCCCTCCCAGTATGCTGGCGCAATGCTATATGTGACGCCATCCAGCAGGCCTGTTTGTGTCAACTCTAGCACAAGCAATATTGATTTAAATGGGACAATAAAGGCACGGATGTCTGATGATAAGGGATCTCTTCCAGTCAACTTTTGAGTCTCATAAAGGAAGTTATAGCGAAAAGTGGAAAAATCGCGCGTTTTTGGTGCCATTCGCTATTATTTCTAAAATGAAATATTTTGAGTACTGGTGGAACAATGTCAAAATACTTTATTCGTCTTGGTAATAAACTGAGCATAGTTTTTTTTATGTTTATATTCTACGCTACGATACAATATTTTGATCACAGAGTCGCCACTTTCGCAGCACTTATTCCCTTAAAGGAATTGCTAGCGCGGCGGTTGTGAGCTGACGATAATAAACCACCTACAGTCTTGATTTTAATATCGCATTTGGACGTGTTACATACAGACGAGCTCGGTGGTTGAATGGTTAGTAATGGCCACTTTGACCCCGAGGTCGCGGGTTCGATCCCCGCACAAGACAAACATTTGTGTACATGAACATTTCTGTTTGTCTTGGTCTGGGCGTTTTCTATGTATTATATGTATGTATTTACAAAAAAAATGTATTCAAGTATTATATCAGTTATCTAGTACCCATAGTACAAGCTTTGCTTAGTTTGGGACTAGATGGCCGTGTGTAATTTGTCCAGGAATATTTATTTATTATTTATTTACATTATAATTATGATTAAAAAAAAAATGTGCACTTGCAATTCCAGCTCGATCAATTTCTAACAAAAACCCTGCATTCTGTGTTGGTGACTGATGCGAAGCTCTCCAGTCATCCCATCGTGCAAACCGTCGAAACCCCTGACCAGATCACAGCTATCTTTGATGCCATTTCATATAACAAGGTAAATGAACATTTTTAGTCTTTATATTCAAATCTTACTCCCTTAACCCAATGTTGGGATATCGACACCTCTGATTTGGGCAGACTAACAACTTCAAATCAAATCAAATCATGTTTATTATTACAATTTCAGGGATCATCAGTTCTTCGTATGTTGGAAGGGTTTATCGGCGAAGAAAACTTCCGACTGGGAGTTTCTGATTATCTAAAAAAATTCGAGTTCGGCAACACCGTTACACAAGATTTGCTCTCGTCTTTAGAGCCTTATTTTAAGAAGGAAAATCCGAACCTGAATATCCAGTAAGTGGTTTTTTTTAGCCCATTCATTGCTGGCTTACGTATTAAGAACTTTATCAAAATCCAAATCATTTTATTTGCGAACATACACGATACAAAGGTGATACAAATATAAAAGTGCTAACGCGTTGCACCCAACATTGTCATGCAAAAAGATAATTACAATTTAAATTTCAGAATAAATTATACTCATATTATAAACATTATAATATTACAATAAATATAAAATTATAAATTATAAAATGTCATTAATTATATATATATTTTTTAACTTCTCTACGTTATAGACACAGTTGTCGCAGAGTAATCTAAACAAGGATTTTTTAAAAACATTTATTGGAAGATTTGTCAACGCTTCAGGCAAGACATTGTACAGCTTTGTGGGCATATGGTAGCTATTTCTGTCGTAGCAGGTGGTACTATTTATTAACCCTCATGCCGCCATACATGCTATTTACCTTAGTCTAGTTATAATTAGCCTAGTCATTAATTATGACGAGCTCGCTTTGACTCCGAGGTCGCGGGTTCGATTCCCGCACAAGACAAACATTTGTGTGCATGAACATGTCTGTTTGTATTGGTCTGGGTGTTTTCTATGTATTATAAGTATGTATTTACAAAAAAAAATGTATTTAAGTACATTTATCAGTTGTCCAGTAGCCATAACACAAGCTTTGCGCTTAATTTGGGACTAGATGGCGCTGTGTAAATTGTGCAGAAATATTTATTTATATATTATTTATTTATTATTTTTATTAAATACAAAACCTAGACACCGATGTGCGACTTTGGCATGTGAGCAAAGATTTTTGGGACGCCCATGGGCGGCGTCGGTACTAAATGGGTTAAACGGCTCTCTAAAAAAATGAGTTTTGGGTTTGCTAAGCTCATGCATGTCTGTGAATTTCTTTATTCCTCCATATTTACTAGAAGCCTGAAGGGATTTAGATGTGTGAGGTATCAATACTTATATTATTTTATGCGTTTTTCATTGTATGAAATAAAATCATCAATTCAGAATTGTTTTACGCTGTTCGCACCTGAAGGGAAGCGGTTACCGTAGCCATATAAACGCTACGTACCTACCAGTAGAACTAGAATTACCGCTCGCGCGCCGCCACCTCAGCTGCTAACGAGGCAACTACATACTACCTGGTGGACCTCACTCACTCGCAGGAAGTCAACAACCCTCAAGGGAATTGTTGTTTGAATGTGAAAATCGCAAACAAGCATTGTATCCGCCTGTCCACACGATCACGTATTGATTCGTTGTCAATCCTTGTTCATTCCACTGCTGGTATAAGGGCTTCTTCTCAATAGAAGGGGTTTAGTGCGTACTCCACCACGCTGCTCAACGCACGCTGCGGGTTAGCGGAGGCCAGTGTATTCGAGACTTGGCTTAACTACTGTCATCTAAGGACAACAGCCGGGAACAAGGGATTAACGTGCCCTCTGAAGCTCGCAGGAGCTCGAAATAAATAAACCCAGACATGGATGGACAGACTACGGTCGACATTGCTTAACTTGCGTGTTCGACTAGACTTACACGGGAAACGATGCCAACGAGCTCCTCATATTGATTACACGAACAATAAAAATTCTCTTTTTTTATATATGAGGGGACATACGAGCATGTGGGTCACCTGGTGGAAAGCAATTACCACCGCCCATGGAGATCAGCAACACCAAGGGGTCGCCGATCCGTTGCCTGCCTTTTAAGGGAAATAAAGACTCTGTTCTTGAAGGCACCCATGTCATAGTTGTTCAGAAATATCGCTGAGGGAAGTTGATTCCACATTTTTATTGTTCGTGGTACAAAATGTCTTAGGAAACCTTATATATCTATAGGAAACGTACCTTTTCTCAATAACTTATTATTTCATTTAGTTTTATTACAGTGCGCAACCTACCTATTTTACTTTTTTTCATTTTTAATGTATTATAAATGGTTGTCTGGCAGAAATCGCATCGCGCTAAGGCCGCCCTTTGTACTCTAATTCTGTACATGTACTTTTTTTGTATTTTTTTTTTTGGTACAATAATGTGTATTGTATTGTATTATTCAGGTACATTATGGATACTTGGACGCGACAAATGGGATACCCTCTCTTAACAGTGAAACGGAGCGGCGAGTCCAATACATACGTCATCACACAGTCGCGGTTCCTGCTAGACCCTGATGCTGTCCAGGACAATAACTCGATGTTTAAGTGAGTTCCTAATGTATTGATGGACCTATGGCCCACTTAATCTGCGACTATGGAATATCACTTGCGCTCGCTTTGATCCTCTTTTGGTCAAATTCAAACGTGTGACGCTTAACAAGCCGACAAATTGAGAAAAAGTTTCATATTGTGAATTTACCGACGCGTATTACATATCCAAATTAGCCGGGTTGCTCACTTCAAAATTAGAGCAAGTAACACCTTTATTTTGATATGTAACACGCGTCTTATAAGTTCACAACATGAGAGTTCTTCTCTATTTGGTCGGTTTGTTTACGTTGACATGATCGAACGCGAACAAAAAACTCGCACTAAAGCACTCTGCCCCCTTACCACCATCTCTTATCGCGATTCAATAATTGAGTAGATTGCTTATACATACCAATGAATAAGCGACTCTATGCCATTTGAAATAGAGTCGCTTATTCATTGGTATGAATAAGCATTCTATTCAGTTATTGAACCGCAATAAGAGATGGTGGTAAGGGGGCTGATCCATAAACAACTTCACTATGGTAGCCGCATTGGCATCAAATATTTTGTTAAATACTTACTGATTCATTGCATTTCTGTTCTATTAGACTTGTATGGTTTTTTTTATACTACGTCAGGTGGCAGACAACCATACGGCCCGCCTGATGTGAAGCGGTTACCGTTGCCATATTAACGCTCGTAACATAAAATATCGCTCGCACGCCGCCACCTCCGCTGCCAACGAAGTATCTCCTTCCTTTCTGATGACCTCATACATTCGCAGGAACACTCTCAAACAGGAACCCTCAAGAGAATTATTATTTGGCTGTGGTATTCTGTGAAATGGAGGTACATTCCCCAGTCGAGTAGCTAACAATTGCTCCCTACCTCTCTTTTCGCCAGAGCTTCATTTGTCAGTCAGCAGGGTGCAACGTGTGCAAGTGTAGTTGGCTTTGGTTCAAAGATGTTGATAAACCACTTACACCCCGAAATGTTATGCTTGATGACGATAAATATTATTTCTTTTTTCTTCACTGGTACGTGCGCTCTCCCTAGTGGTTTCTGGGGAGTGTGCACCGCCGAAATGTAGGACTTTGGATCTAGTTAAAATGATTTACTTAAATCTCAGCACCCGACTACATTCCGATGTTTTTTTCTATTGTATTTTATTGGTTTTCAGCTATCGTTGGTTTGTCCCTGTGACGTATAAAACAAACAAAGGACCAAGTCAAACCATTACTTGGTTTCCTGATTCGGCAGATAGTGGTAAGATTATGTCCAGGTTATTTTAACATACCTTAGTATTGATTATACAAATGATGATTATTATTTATTATTTTATTAAATATTGTTATAACCTAATACACTTATATTTGTTGCAGTTAAACTTACTTTGGGTGCGGGCGAAAGTTGGTTAAAGATAAACAACAATCAAGTGGGCTACTACAGAGTGAACTATGAAACAGATATGTGGCAGGCTTTGATACAGCAACTGCAGAACAAATCAGAACAGGTACGTATTGGTATTGCGATTCAATAACTGGATAGAATGCTTATTCATACCAATGAATAAGCGACTCTATTCAATTTGAAATAGAGTCGCTTATTCATTGGTATGAATAAGCATTCTATCCAGTAATTTAATAGCAATAAGAGTTGGTGGTAAGGGGGCTGTTGGTTTTTACTGTACACTAGCAAAATAAATATAGATATAGCAAACAGAGATAGTGCATTTTGTTTTTTTTGGCTCTCAAAGAGACAATATTTTTAGGTTGCAAATCAATTATAGTTAAAGTGTAGTGTAGATACATTTTAACAATAACATGCGATATGCGAGTTCGATCCCCGCACAAGACAAATATTTGTGTGCATGAACATATCTATTTGTCTTGGTCTGGGTGTTTTCTTCGTATTATATGTATGTATTTACAAAAAAAAAATATTTAAGTACATTTATCAGTGGTCTAGTACCCATAGTACCTACAAGCTTTGCGCTTAATTTGGGACAAGATGCTGCTGTGTAAATTGTCCAGAAACATTTATTATTATTATGTTTCTCTTAATTCACGGGTCAAGCCCGGTCATTTGATAGGCTTGCGCGGGGATATGGATCCAACGCGTAGAGGCCCCTTTGAGAAGTTTTATGTAATGGTGTACGCCCGCCGTGACCCGCTCCAGAATTATTTATTAATATAATTAAACAACTAATTGAGTTAAGTAACCTAAATATACTTATTGTCTTCTCATGTTCTTGACTTATGTTAAAAATCGTCGTTTACTATTCGCTGGACATTTTTCGTGTCTTGCAAAAGATGGCATTGCACTGTTGAGAATATATCTTCGCGTACTGAAAAGTCCAGCAACTTCCTCCTACCTCTGTCGCACCATTAAAAAGTCGAACGCCTCGCTGGCACATTTGTTTCCTCCTTCCTACAACATGGGGTCCTTCAAATGAAGCGAGAAGAAGCATCTCACGGGCCAGCATGTCTGTGTCAACTGACTGAATACTGTTGTAGTCTTTAGGTTGCCGCTTCAATTTGGGTTACTCTTTTCGCTTACCAGTAGGCGAAGCGGAGCCACTATGCGTTTGTCGTTTGCTTTAGGGGTTTTAGTAATTCTCAAACGTCAGTCACTTCACTAAATCAGTTCAAAATCAAAATGGAAAGAAACGTTTAGAATTTTATGTGAAACGTCAACCTTACCAGAGGGCAATGTCAGTGTTTTTTTGTCATTTTACTAGCCTTCAGAGTTTGCAAACTGAAGTGGCAATGGGCCGGTCAAATCTGCCGAGTAAGTGATGGCAGATGTGGGAGGAAGGTACTAGAGTGGAAGCCGCGCGTAGGACGACGAAGTGTTGGGCGCCCTCCTCCTAGATGGTCCCATGACTTAAAAAAAGCGGCTGGGAGCGGCTGGATGCGGAAGGCGGAGGATCGTATCTGGTAGAAGGCATTGGGGAAGGCTTATATCCTGCAGTGGGTATAGATACAGGCTGATGATGATGATCTATGGATTTATCAAATCGACAAAATAACAACGTTAAAATGGTCATGTTTTTATACCACTTCGGATGGCAGACAAGCATACGGCCCGCCTGATATGAAGCGGTTACCATGGCCATATTAACGCTCGAAACGAGAAATATCGCTCGCGCGCCGCCACCCGGCTGCTACAGCAGCAACTCCTTTTCTTCTGGTGACCTCACTCACGCGCTGGGACACAACAACCCTCAAGGAAATTGTTATTTGCCTGCGGTATTCTGTGAGGTGGAGGTACTTCCCCAGTCGGGCAGCAGACATAATAGTTATTCTTGAGACTTATGTAACGTTTATGAATAAGAAACTTATGTCTTATGAGCATTTTAGTTAGTGAACGTTTTAAACATATTTTAAGCGATTTTTATGAATAAGACTGTTAAAAACATATTAATACTTGTTACAGTTGTCAATATCGGACAGGTGTCAGTTGCTGAATGACGTGTTTGCTCTGGCGGAGGCTGGCGTGGTCCCGTATGACCTGGCACTCAACCTCACCACGTACCTCGTTGTAGAGGAGGACTTTGTTCCCTGGGACACTGCCTCCTCTATTTTCCACAAGCTCGGAGATAGATTACAAAACTCGCTGGCTCATGATAATTTACTGGTAAATAAAAATATTACTGTTCCGCTTTCACACCTTAACTATTGCACATCAGCTATCCGAGGAACGAAGGAAACAAATTTTTGAATTCTTTATATGGAATCACATGAAACCTCGTACAGCTACCTGCCCTTCCGATTTCGGACGATTCGGCTCGGATAGGTGTGCGAAGTTCTTAAGATATCGTCGTCATATAAAGAATTCTAAAATTCGTTTCGTTCGGTTTATTTGGCCCTTTCGGCTCGGATAAGTGTGCGTTCACCTTAAACTGATTGGCAAGAAATTTTGCTAACGTCATCAATGCACGAGGTCCAGAAAAAATAATGGGATTATTTTTTCTGTTTATCCCGAAAACATGAGCTGTTCCCTAGGGATAATCAAAAGTTTGTCTTTTTGGCTCATAATGTGGATATGTTATGATTCTGACATATAGCATTAGATAATAAGTTATTATTCGATGTTACAGAAATACGTACAGCGTGTGATCATACCCCTTTATCGTAAACAAACTTGGGAAAGAATTCAAATTGGCGTTGTCGAAGGGTAAGCATATATTTTTATTTTATTATCATTCGTCTTGATCATCAGTATCAATCAGAACAATAAGTAGCATTGAGATCGTTTAGTACTCTCATTTGTACACATTGAGGCTACATGATAAATTATAAAAAATTTAAAATTAAATTATAAAAAATATATCAATATATATTAATAACTTCCGTCCAATTTATTTTATATTCTATCAAAGTTTGGTGAGAAAGTTCATTTTAAAAGTATGAAATTATCGGAAAAAAAATAATATATAATATAACTTTTGTTATGGCTACAGAAATGCAATATTTAACAGGACTAAAGATTTCTGATTTAATGCATGCAAAATACATAGGTGTCCCGAAAACGATCCTTACAAAAGGCTACTAGGCAAGCCGTTTGTTCCATACAACTTGCTTGCGTTTTCGGGAAATTCCAAAATGGTGATTTTCAAGTTATTATATCATGAGAAGTTTTTATCATCATCATCATCAGGTCATTTTAGTCGCCACTACAGGAGCACGACCCTCTCTCGTCCGTCCCAGACAGAAGGAGGATTTGGCCTGACGGCCAGACGGGCTGGCCAGACGGGTTGGGGAGGCTTTATACTATCGAAGTATTCTATACTATAGACGTATTGATTCTTTCACCTGTAGTTACATCGTTGAACAAATCGAAAAAAAAACATGTTAAAGAGTCTATTGTTTCTATGAGTTTCGAGTGTTGGCCCCAACTCGCATGACCGTAACCACCCCACGGATTCACAAAGTACTCTGCCCTTTATTTCGTGAACGAGTTTTTTATACGACCATACACACGCATTCACGTATGAGGAGCTCGATGGCGTCGTTGCGCGTTGTCTAATCGGACACACAAGTTAAACAACGCGGAGCATAGTCTATCAATTGATGGGTTTATTTATCTCGAGCTCCTACGTGTTTCGGAGGGCAAGTTAAGCCGTCGATCTCAGCTGCTGTCAAAGACTCCGAGGTCGCGGATTCGATCTCCGCCCAAGACAAATATTTGTGTGCAGAACATGTCTGTTTGTCTCGGTCTGGTTGGTCTTTATGTATTATATGTACGTATTTACTAAAAAATGTATAATAATAGTAAATGTAAAGTATTATATTAGTTATCTAGTACACACCGTAGCGTAGATTGGGGCTAGATGGCCGTGTATAATTTGTCCAGGAATATTTATTTATTTATTTGTTTGGAGTGGACGGGGTGTGCCTATATAGAGAAAATATATTTTTTTTATTACAGCTTGCTACGTACTAAAATACTAGCATTAGCAACGTGGAGTCAGTTGTCTGATGCAGAAGAGAAAGCGAAGAAGCTCCTGGACGGCTGGTTGGATACCCAGGGCACAGCGTCTGCTTCTCAAATAGAACCTGATTTGCGGGATTTCGTATATTATTATGGTAAAGAGAAATTCGTATCCTATCCTACACAACAAGCAATTCTTGTATATACCGGGCGGAAAATGACGGAATGACATTCCCAACAATATGGTGTTATATTAATGTTGTTTAGCCGATTTGTAATAGTTACAAACATACTCGTACGTCTCGTTTTACGTTCTTCAAAATAAATCATTTTCTCACTCCTGACAACCCTATGGCGAGTAACAGAACTTCTGTTACTCGCCTTAGGGTTGTCAGGAGTGAGAAACTTCTGTTACAGAAGTATAAAGCAGTCAGGATTGGTCTGTTATGTGAGACACGGTTAAAATAATTCTAGGATTCGCTGGATGCGATGGAGGACATATATTTCTGTATTGCCATATTATTCCGTTTCTCTTATTATAGAATCAGCGCCATTGTATATAACTAGGTTTTTTCATTAGAATATAATTTGTTTTTTTTTTCAGTGTTAAGTTAACAAAGAATTTTACATATTGTACCGTCGACATATTCGACAGTTCGACGTTTTTGAAATTTAATGCTGATATTTAGTTCACATTTTCAATAGACATTACCGCGTGAAATAACTAGTTACCACACTATGTACCTGGATTTATCTAGTCTCATAATTACAATAATTCAAAATAAACGTTTATAGATATTTATTAATGCAATATTACCTACATATATTTATTTATTAATATAATATTTAAAGTATAACATCTTACGCCACAGCGCGAAGTACCTACTTTGTTATGTAGTCAGCCCTAAAACATCTACACACACATTGACACACGGGGGTTCAGGTTCGGGGTCACATAGTTGTGGTCAAGTCACTTCAAGTTATAATTTAATTTTGATAATAATAGATACAGGTAAAAAGTAGGTATTTTATTAATGTATTTAAGTACTGTACTTAATCTATATTGAGACAAAAAAATATATAAAAACATTAAGTTTAACAATTTTAATTAGTGGTCCATATAGGTCGTGGACCCAGCCCAGGGGGGTTATGACCCCCATGACCCTCCCCCTGGACCCGCCCTTGGGTATTACTCCTTGGGGTGTATTGTACCTAATAACATTATATTACAGGAATGAAGTCTGCATCAGAATCGAAATGGGAGAAACTTTGGGCAATATACTTGAAAGAGGAAGACGCTCAAGAGAAGGCCAAGCTAAGGAATGCTTTGGCCGCGCCACGTAATAGTGAAATACTCAAAAGGTGCGTCATGGACGTTCATTAAATTTTGATATATATACGAGTATAATACCCGTGCTTCGCCTGCGTAACACACTACTGAGAGACTACTAAAATACCCTTTCGTATCGTAAGGTCATTTAAGTAAAATGCCCTATGAGCACAACGTCCTCAAAGCAAAAGGGCCTATAAGCAACTCGTCATAAAAGCAATATGACCTAGTAGCAAATAGTCCTAAAAGCTAAAGGACATATTATCAAAAGGCATGTACGAGTCTTATACACATCTCACATAGGATACTGATACTATATTCTCTTTGTATGAATAGGCGAATGAGTAATTTTATTGTATGCATGCATACTAAAGTGGCCAGTACTGGAAAGAGATTAATACCTAATACTACCTAATCTGACAGACGTTGTCCTGTCTTCCTAACAATGAATATTGTATTCGAATTGGTTTTGCTCAATCTGTCAAATAATCTGTCAAATAACTGACAGTTCTGTCAAACGACATAAAGTTACATTAGAAATGTTAATATGGTCATTCAGTTTTCCTAATTTTCCGCGCAACTTTTTTATTTTTTGACGTGACAACGTCTTATAAATTGGTTAGCCGGGTGACACTTCAAGAAACTGGGTCACGTTATGTGCTTACAATGAGAGCGAGTGAAAGGCGCGTGCCTTTCACTCGCTCTCATTGTAGGCGTGTCGTGGACGCGTGTCCCTTCTAAGAGCGAGAGAGACAGACATAAAAAGTGAAAGGCATGCATCCCTTCCACTCGAAAACATTTTACCACTCAAAGTCGTTGTCACGTAAAACTTTCGCCCGTATACCGACTTTACAGGCAACCAATATTTTTTTCTTTCATAAAAACCTACCCTGGCAATAACAAATACCTACAACATAAAAAGAAATTGCGAAATCGGTCCAGCCGTTCACGCGTGATGCCGTGAACAAGGGAAATAGGGATTCATTTTTATATATGTATATAGATTGACTGATTTTTGAACGCACAGCTTAAACCACTTCACGGTTCGGGTTGAAATTTTGTATACAGGTTGATATTATGTTGTAGGCATCCGCTAAGAAAGGATTTTTGAAAATTCTCACGGGATACCGGGACACGTGCGTACGAAGTTGCGGGTCCTTTAATATCGTAATCTAGAACATATTCTGTGTAACAAATTTTACCAAAATTCGTTTACGCGTCACATATCTTTAAAAAATTCTAATATTTAATCGTATTATTAGTTTATTTATACGCAATCGAAATATAAATCAGTGTGTATATCAGTCATGGTATAGTGGATCGTTGTGTTAAATGGGAGGAGATGCTGCATTAGCAGCGCCAATTCCAATAATCAATGCTCTCTAGATGGACAGACGATTTAAAAAAAATGGCTGGTAGCGGTTGGATGCGGAAAGCGAAGGATCGCATATGGTGGAAAGCATTGGGGAAGACCTATATCCATAACAGTGGGTAGAGACAGGCTGATGATGATGATGAACCCTTGTGTTGCAAACATTTAGAAAACCTGTCCCCCGGAAACGTCATTTGCTCGAGCGGGAAAGATAACACGAGCGCCGAAGCTACCGCGCCCGCTCGCACAAACACTGTCTTTCTTGTCTGGCGAATGATGTTCCTATGTGACAGAAAAGGATAAGTTAGACACAATTCGATTCCGTACCTTAATTAACCCTTATAGGGTACGTTAAAGACTTTACCTTAAAGCTCAGCTTGTTTTATTTTAACAGGTACTTACTTCTATCATGGGATGAGAAGAACGTCCGCGGGCAGGACTATCTGACCGTGCTGCAATACATCAGCAACAATCCATCAGGCGCTGCGCTCGTGTGGGACGAGGTGCGCGCCAACTGGCCGCGTCTCGTGGAAAGGTTCACCCTCAACAGCCGGTACCTGGGCGGTCTCATTCCCGGGATCACGAGCTCCTTCAATACTGAACTTAAACTTAAAGAGGTACGAAAATAGTCCAATTATATACCTATTCCTCCTCAAAATCTCGGATTTTCATTTCAGATTTGACCTTTAGAAAAAAAAACTAAACCTCGCTTGCACCTTGTCACTCGATTCAGAGACGAGCTGAAAGAATTGTCGACGAATTCAGACTGGCAGACGGTTTAGAACCTTTAAGTCTAAGAAGAGACTTTCTCTCTTTGAATGTTCTACCGATTGTACAATGGGGTGTGTTCAGAGGAGTTGTTTGACTGTAGAAGGAGGCCGTGGGAATCATGTCAACATGATTCCCACAGCCTCCTTCTACAGTCGCACCGTTCGTTATCGACACATTCTTCTTCTTCCTTTCACATTAGAGATGCTTGCACATTAGAGCCGAAGGGGACACATACTGTGTGGTTCCCAGAGGTTTTCTCTCACGTACTATCAAGCCATGTAACGTCAAGGTTTACCCAGGAGACATACAACATGGGGTTCTTCGAAATGGGCGTGAAGACGTATTCACAGGGTCGGTAACGAGCATGTGATGCACCTGGTATGGCGTCCATAGACAACGGTAAATCGTTTTCAGGCGGCCCTTATGCTTGTTTTCCACCTTGGTGGTATAAAAAAATAATACGGTAAATTTCTGTTACAGATGGAAGAATTCTTCACTCAATACCCGGATGCAGGTGCCGGGAAGGGCGCGCGACGGCGAGCGCTGGAAACTGTGCGCAACAACATCAAATGGGCTGCCAGCAACCAGGTCGCTGTCGAGAACTGGCTCCAAGCGAACCCACTAAAATAACCCTTGTTATATAATAATTGGTATACCTAAAAATATTTCATGAATAAAATGTGGATCGAATAAAAAGAAGTTTTATTAAATCGACTAGCGGCCCGTCCCGGCTTCGCAAGGGTGGACATAAGATTTTTCTTATATTTTTACCTTTTATTTAGCAATAAATATAGCCTATGTTACGCAGAGTGAATGTAGCTTTCCAATGGTGAAAGAATTTTTGAAATCGGCACAGTAGTTTTTGAGTTTATTCATTACAAACATACACACACACAAAAATACAAATCTTTCCTCTTTATAATAGTAGTGTGGTTTTGGACTATTTATCACTGACTTCACTACACGTTATAGTCGAAATTATTCCATGTTACACCCTCCGTTCATTCACCCGGAGGAGCTCGATGGGGTCGTTGTGCGTGTCAGTCTAATCGATCACGCAAGTTAAGCAACGTCGACCGTAGCCTGTCTATGGATGGGTTTATTTATCTCGTGCGCTTCCGTGCTTCGGAGAGCACGTTAAGCCGTCGGTCCCGGTTGTTGTCTATAGACAATAGTCATTAAACTAAGTTAGTGGCCCTAGGGCGGATTGAAGACACTGGCCTCCGCCAACCCGCACTTGAGCAGCATGGTGGAGTATGCTGTAAACCCCTTTGATTGAGGGGAAACCCGTATCCCAACAGGGATTATATTATTATTTCCAACGGGGACGCCGGCTATCGGGCGGGTGATCAACCGTACCTGAGGCCATTTCCCCCATTTCCCCTGGTCCTCCCTTTTGGGGAGGATGTGGGTTTATTCGGCAATCACGGCGTTCCGTCGAACCTACCTGTGTCCTAGCAAAATCTTACGATCTGTTCCACCTTCAGGTCTTTCAGGTCTTCTGTCATCCCAACAGGGATGATTATGGGTTGATGTCACACCCACCGTACTAGACAACTGCGGGGTTTCATGAGTACATTTTGAAAAAATCACTTATACGTAGCAATAGAGTGTGTCTAATCGAGTATGAAAAAGTTGGTACAGGTATGAAAAAAACAATGAATTTGAAAGCTTACGAAAAATATATTACCATCCAATCACATGAACTAAAAAACAACTAACATATAAAAAGATCATTAATATTCATTGCTGTTCTAATAGATCATTTTCAAGCGTACTTTACTGTTGCTAAGTTGCAATGGCGGAGGTATATTATTCCAGCGATTAGTGGCTTGATATCGAAAATGGCCATTAAAAGCGGCAGTTCGATGAGAATATCCAGTTAGTAGATTGCATATTTTATTTGTTAGCTTCCAGTAAATAGTATACGTCTCACATGTTTAAGGGCCTGTGAAATCCCAAATTCAAGTAAAGTTCAACAACCCAACCCAAAGCTTAAGTTTCACCAAATTAATTTAAAGGCTTTTAAAAATTCCTAGACCTTTGAATAACTATACATGTGTCTGTTTTTCTGTTTGTTTCTTTTTTCTTTTCATAGATAAATTTAGATGTGTGTAAATATTATTTTTAAAGATATTTTTATACTCAGTACTTATTATTAATTGTTGTTTGCTTTATCTATATTTACTTACTGTATTTATTGCTACTTCTTCCCTTCATTATAATTTCTAGTAGGTATATATCCAACACTCAAAGGTTGGTTGGTAGAGATCTCTTATGGAGATAAGCCCACCTTTGTACATCTATGTTTTAAGTGTTTTTATGTACATATATGTATTTGTGCTCATTATGTACATAATAAATACAAACAAACAAACTATTGAATACAATTTTTACGTGCTACTGACGTAGTACAGCATAATAACTGTAAGCGGCACGAAGAATCTGCGAAATAAACAAGACAATAAAAAATAGGTAAATTTTAAAAATAGGTAAGTAGAAAACATAGAAATTACAAATAGAACCAGTTAATTAACATACAAAAATTGCTGTGCCTTTTAGTTTCACCCTTTTTTTTTGGCTCTTAGTGGTCGAAAATGTATCACCCAAGACACAGTAGACATATTCTTTATTCTTTATTGCATATAAATTATACAGTACAGGCAGTATACATAATATAGTTATGCAAAGGCGAGCTTATCTCTTTAAGAGATCTCTTCCAGCTAACCTGTGCTGTGGAATGGTTTGTAAAATAACGGATAGCAAAGTATACATATTATATGAAGAACATTACTACCATATAGACTGCTGCATAGTCTACACATCATACACAATCCACAAATCTATAAATATATACAAAATATAATACATTATATCTATATACATATATACACACACATACACACACACACACACATATATACATATACACATACATATATCCACATATATTTATACCTACACACATACAAATAGCTACACATACATATATACACACAAATGTACTTATTCATACTCATAAACATACATAGATAGCTACGTGATGATCGATAAATAGTGGCCTTTTAATCTTTTTTTAAATGAAGTGACAGACGGACTCTCACGGATATGAGAGGGTAGTTGGTTCCATAATTGTGCAGCACGATAAGAAAAAGAATTATAGAAGAAAATAGTACGCGCAGTAGGAAGAACTAGCGTTTTGGTAATGCACTGGCGAAGAGGACGAGGTCTAGCGGGAAGGACTTGGAAGCGGGAACGAAGATAAGCAGGGGAAGTTGGATCTTTAAGGATCTTGTAGAGGAACGAAAGAATATGAACATTACGTCGAAAGCGAATAGGGAGCCATTTGAGTTGGTTGCGATACTCAGTAACATGGTCAAATTTTTTTAGGCCAAAGATAAACCTAATGGCTAGATTTTGGAGTCGTTCAATTTTATTTAAGATTTCCTCATTCGCGTCGATACAGCATACGTCGGCATAATCGAGAATAGGAAGAAGCAGAGTGTTACTAAGCATAACTTTAGTAGCGAGAGGAAGAAAGTTCTGGAGACGTCTGAGAGAGTGGAATGAGAAGTGAATGCGCTTACTCACTTCATTTATGTGAGCAGTCCAGGATAAGTTACTGTCTAAGATTAGACCCAAGTTTTTAGATTTAGTAGAATAGGGTATACTGATGCCATTGTAAAAAATATTTGGAAAAGAGTTACATTTCGCAATTAACCTGTTACTACCAATAATCATAGCTTGTGATTTTGAGGGATTAACTAGTAGCCCGAATGACTTAGCCCAATTTGCAATTGCTTCCAGGTCGGTATTGAACAACTGTATAGCCGAATGAATATCAGATACCGCAAAATGTCGATATATTTGCAAATCGTCCGCATACAGATGGTAGGATGAAGAAATTACTTTCGTGATTTGGCTTATAAATACCGAGAAGAGTAGTGGGGATAGCACGCCACCTTGTGGGACACCAGCAGTTAAAGCAGTCCAGTCTGAAAAGGTGTTTTCTACTTTAACACACTGCTGTCGATCTCTAAGATAGGAATCAAACCATGCAATGGCGGGCGGGGAGACGTTAAGTGCACCGAGAGTACCAAGTAAAACGTCAAAGTCTACAGAATTGAAGGCACTACTGAAGTCCAATAATGCAACAACAGTAAGTTGTTGGTTGTCCACATAGAGCAGTACCAAGTAATATTAGCTACGTAGGTATAGTACGGACTCACTCTGTCGCTCTCTCGAGTCAGTTTACCTACTGTATCAAATCTTGATAAGGTTATTTGACGACAATCTTCACATATTCATGTTTTTCACAAATAGCGTTTATTTATGTAATAATAGTACCTAGGCATTAATAAGACATTTCGGGCACATGACTAAAAATTCCATATGGCCAGGGTGTGTCAATAATATCCACTCCAACCTAAGATATACGTACAACAACGTCGCCTCAACTTTATCGGTTCTCCATCTTTTAAGTGTCTTTGGGGTAGAATTGGTTCATCAACATGTTTGAAACAAAGTCAACCTCACTTGCGCTTACCTAGTATACTCTGATGCATTTGTCATTACAAACGAGGCTCTAGCGAAGAGAGGTACAGCGTATTTTGTAAGCAGCCCAACTAGGGTAGCATCTCTAGTGCACAGAATGCTACAGCCAAATAACAATTCCCTAGTGGGTTGTTATGTTCCTGCGAGTGAGTGAGGTCAGCAGAAAAGAACGAGTTTCTACGCTGATAACTGGCGTGGCATGGCGCGGGCGATATTTCATGTTGCGATCGTTTATTTGGTTGCAGTAACCGCTTCACATAAGACAAGCCGTACACATGTTTGCTAACTGCGTCACTTAACGCGGCGCAAACTACACAGGGGCAAGTGTCACTTCACACAATATTCTTATCAAAGAATAATGTAGGTACCTAAGGTCCTTTAGAATTATGAAGCGCCATATATATAAGGCCGTGTGGTTTCCGGCAGACTAGAATAGAATTACTCCGTCTCTTCCCGTGGATGTCATACAAGGCGACTAAGGGAAATACATTATAAAACATCTATCAGGCCTCCCCAACCCGTCTGGTCAGCGTGGGGAGTGCAGGCCAAATCCTCCTTCTGTCTGGACGGACAAGAGAGGGTCGTGCTCCTGTAGTGGAGACTGAAATTACCTGATTTGATTTGAGGACGTAGATTGTGGACTTTTCTATAAAGTAAATGCCCTATTGTCTTATGTCTACTAGTGATAGTAGCTAAGCTCATTCTAGAAATAACTCAAAATAGTTACCATGCTAAATGACGGCAAATCGAGAGTGTGGAAAGGTCCGGCCCGCAGTTTGAGCGGGAGAGACATTCCGATCGCCAATAGTATTAAGTCGCGGCGTACTTTAGGGCTAATACTCCAATATGCGGAACCATTTGGACCTTCACCCATACCCATAGAACACTGAAATAATAAGTACATTATGTATTTGACGAATGCACACGGGAGATTCAAAGTCAAAATGACCATTGCATTCTAGCAATGGTAATTTTGACTTTGAGACTCCCGTGTAAGATTTGTGTGCATGAACATGTCTGTTAGTCTTTGCCTGGGTGTTTACTACGCATTATATGTATGTATTTAAAAGAAATAATTTATATAGTTCCCATTGTTTGCTTAATTTGGGACAACATGGTGCTGTATAATAATAGTCCACGTTAGACTTGTGTAGTTCCTGAGTGAGTAGTTCAATTGTACTAGTTCACCATACAAGCCGGTTCTTGTCACTCACTCTTTCTTGTCCCATGTAGTTCACTGCGTCATTTAGTTCAATGAGTGATAAAGAGTAAAAAGAACGGAAATACATAAAGCGTACGAACTAGAATGAGAGAGATACGTTGTAATGCCAAAATTGCTGATAGAGAGCGAAAAGGACGGAAGATTCTGAAATTGTTCGTGATAAAACGAGACAGATAGTTTCGTGCGTGGTTGACTGACCGAATTAGAACTCTAAGGCTAAGAACATAAGAACCATAAGCTGTTAGCGAAAATATGCTATAGTGTTAATACAAGGCTCAATTTTTATATTAATTATTATTTTAACCACTAAATAATTTCTTTTTACTTAAGCTTGACAGTTCTAAGCCTGTGAAAAGTTTGAAGGAAAATCAATATTTGGAAGGAAATTTATAAAATATTTAATTAGTTATACTTATTTAATACAAAAATACAATGTCATCAAAATGATGCAATAGAACATAGAAGAATGTAGAAGGAATCAGTCAACAGAACTACTGAGTCGATTGAATCAAAGATACATTGAACTAAACGAACTAAATGAGTCAAAAGAACTAAAGAAGCAATTGAACTAAATGAACTAAATGAACTAGATGAGTGATATAGTTCATTTGCGTCAAAAGAACTGCATCTTTCTTTTCAGTTCAGTGAACTGTTTTGCGCAAGTCTAGTCCACGTACGTAACGTGTATTGTAAACATACATTATTAAATAATTAGCCATAGACATTAAATAATTAAAAGACACCTACATAATCTTCAAACCTATTTAGTAGGCGGTTTACAAAATGAAGAGCACGATGGCGTCATTCCACTTGTCAGTTTCATCCATCACAAAATTTAAATAAAATATTATAATTGTTTATTTCAGTTAACATATTACAATTCATACATATTTAAAACGAAGTCTGTGACGAAGTCCGGCTATTATCATTAAATTACAGTCATGAACTTAATTGATTAATTATTATCATTAAACCACAACTATTAAATTAACAGGCAAAAAAAGTTAATCGCCTTCGGGCGGCTTGAAAGCACTGGCTTCCGTCAACCCGTAGTTGAGCGTGGTGCCACACCACGTACCTACGCTCTAAACCCTATCGATTGAGGGGAGGACTCTTGTCGTAGCAATGAGACGATTACAGGTTCATGACGAAAACCACATGTAATGGTCGCAATATATAACTTCGGTCAGGACAACTAGCAATTTTTGGTACATGGGAGATATAAGGGCCTTTGATAAAAACAAATCAGCTGTTCTATCCTCCTCACTTCGCGAGTATAATGCGCAGCCTGCCTACGCCGGGAACGTAGCAAAACGAAGCTAAGTTCGTTTCGCTCCGTTCATGTCGCTACCACTTCATCACAGTG
This sequence comes from Hypsopygia costalis, assembly GCA_937001555.2. Lineage (NCBI taxonomy): Eukaryota > Metazoa > Arthropoda > Insecta > Lepidoptera > Pyralidae > Hypsopygia > Hypsopygia costalis. Next base: position 18,059,085 of record OW443338.2, on the reverse strand, counting down.
CGGCATGAACACGACGCATTAGGGTTTAAGCAGCATACCTTAATTTTTACAGCCACACAAGAAGCCATCCTATAGTTATATGTCACAAGAATCAGTATTATAATTAAATCTATTTTACAAAATTTCGTACCTCGCTCAATATAGTGTTCCCATAGTAACAAAACAGGAACAACTGAGTAAGAGTAGCGCATAAATATTGGATCAGGCTAACAAGTTCCATAGTCGTCAGAACTTCCTAAAACAAGCAACTTGTATCATTCGGTGTTCTATACAATATGATTTTATCATTAATTTCATACATTGCCTAGGCGTTTTAGAAAATGCCGAACGCATGACCGGCAATATCTTGAAAATAAATTTACCTACAATATAGCAACATATATAATATCTGGTTCTAACTGAAAATCAGTGCCGAGTCTGTTGCAGATTTCGGTCTTTATGCTGGGACCATTTTGCGACATTGCACAGTACTTTAATATTCTTCTTTTTAATATATTATCTGTTTGTTGTCTTGTTTATACATAACTAGCTGATGCCCGCGACTTCGTTCGCGTGGACTTCATGATTCCGGCGTTTTAATACAAATACGAACTAATGTAGATACATAAGAAAATATTTGTGGCAGTATTAGTATATTACGTTAAAAGTCAATAAATTATAATTTTTAGTTAAGATAGTAACCATAGTTAAAAAAAAAAGGTTAGTGTTGTCTATGACACAAATAGTAGCCTCACTTCGCGAGTATAATGCGCAGGCTATACCGGGAACGAAACGAAGTGAGAACTGAGTTTGTTTCGCTTCGTTGAAGTCGCTGCCACGTCTCTTCGAATCACACAGCGAGCTACAAGCTGAGTGAACCGAAATATGAAAAGATTGACAATGATAAAACGTGACATGAGCGAAGCTAAATGAACTTAGCTTCGCTTCGCTTTGTTCCCAGTGCGGCCTGCGCTTTACACACATTGTCACCTTGGTGATAGGGAAATATAGTTCATCGCCAAATACGGGGTGATATAATGTAGGTGAAATGATTACACCAAAAATTCTACTATTTCGCCCAGGTGATATCTATAGGATATCATTTTATCATTGGATGGAAATGAACTTCAATGGGAGAAACTCAATAGGGGACGGACCATCTGACCACCACGGCCTTCCTCAATGTGATGATATATGATCCATCTTCCATCTGCGCCATCGATGTCTGCCTTCGGTGTACTGTCGAGTTAGCGTTCTCGCCGAATGAGCAGCCAAACTAGGAGCATAAAGCTTTTCATAAAATCTCTCCAACTCCGCGAAGTTAAAAATATATATAACTCCCGTATAATAAAACTCCCGGGTCGAGGTGTTTGTGTTCGCGTTCCTCTAAAACGGCACGACCGAGTTTTATTAATTTTTTAATTTAATTGTATGGATCGTAAAATATATATCATATCAATTTACATGGCAGGACAATTCTTGCCTGTTCAGCTAGAAATGTATAAAATACTAGCTGATGCCTGCGACTTCGTTCGCGTGGACTTAATGATTCCGGCGTATAAATAAAAATACGAACTAATGATACATAAGAAAATACTTGTTATACGTTAAAATATTTTTTTTATTATTTAACATTGTTACCATAGTTTAAAAAAAATAAAAATTAAGGAAGTCTTTCCTTTGGGAGCTAATATAAAAAGACCTGAAGCGTTACAACTCTCGAGAAAGCCACGTAAAGTTGGCCATGCGAAAAACAACCAGTCCTAAGCTTGACCAGCGAATTTTAGTGATTTCTTTATTGTCAGAGCAAAGCAAGTGGTCACAGAGAACTGTGTACGTTTAAAATTAAAATGTTTTTTTTTTGAGAAGAGTTTTTGAGAGAGCGGAATTAATACAGTTTCACCGGCATCACTCCCAGTGAAAATCTCAGCTTCAATTATATTTCGCTGCCAAGCATTGACTTTACTTCAGGAAGGAGATCTTCCCCAAATTTATTAATATTCTTGAAAAGTCTTGGGCACGTAAAATTCTATCTACAGCTTCTAGTGCCTTAACGTTGGCCATTTCGCATTCATCTCAAACGATTAGACAGCAATCCTGAAACACCTTCGCTTTGTCACAGTTTTGTGTCACAAAGCATGTCGGTTTTTCAATTCTGTTTAAATCGAGTAGGATATTGAACATTGTATTTGCGTCCTTCCGCCTAGTAGTAATGTGGCTGCAATACCTGGCGATGCTGCTGCGAGATCTTATTTTGGCGATTGATACTCAGCGTGGATTGCTCTCGTCAGGTATGTTTTCCAGTCCCTCCTGGAGCATCTAAGAAAAACAGTTTCCCCTCGTTACTTAAAACACTTTCCACCACCAAATCAAATAAACTCTGATCTTGCTACATAGCGTCCCGCAAATGCACGTAGGTAGTCTTCTGGTTTGTGCGAATAATATACCAATCGTTCCATTTCAATTTTAGCGTACACACACGTCTATAATAAACTGACTAAATAGACCACGTTACCTTTGTAAATAAAATAAAACGATTGCGTCTAACTTGTAGCAGGTAAGAACAAAAGTAGCACCCCGCGGTTTTTTTTACGATACATTCAATATTTTGTTAATCTATTTATTGTTATTTTAAGTAACTTTTTTTGTTCTATTTGCTATTATAGCGTGTTTTTTTTTACATTTTTTTAAAACTATAATTTATTGTAAACACGTGTTCTTTATGCAAATAAATTTAACTTTGTTCTGCATCAGGTGTTCCAAATCTTTGATTTTTATACCTCAACAAAAAATCCTCATCCGGCTGAACAACTTTTGCTAAGGAGTCATTTTTAAATTTCTTATAGTTTACCTGAACCATTAAGGTTCTGCATCAGGTGTTCCAAATCTTGGATTTTTATACCTCAACAGAAAATGCTCATCAGGCTGAACAACTTTTGCTAAGGCGTCATTTTTATATTTCTTATAGTTTACCTGAACCATTATGGTTCTGCATCAGGAGTTCCAAATCTTGGATTTTTATACCTCAACAAAAAATGCTCATCAGGTTGAATAACTTTTGCTAAGGCGTCATTTTTATATTTCTTATAGTTTACCTGAACCATTAAGGTTCTGCATCAGGTGTTCCAAATCTTGGATTTTTATACCTCAACAAAAAATGCTCATCAGGTTGAACAACTTTTGCTAAGGCGTCATTTTTATATTTCTTATAGTTTACCTGAACCATTAAGGTTCTGCATCAGGTGTTCCAAATCTTGGATTTTTATATCTCAACAGAAAATGCTCATCAGGCTGAACAACTTTTGCTAAGGCGTCATTTTTATATCTCTTATAGTTTACCTGAACCATTATGGTTCTGCATCAGGTGTTCCAAATCTTGGATTTTTATATCTCAACAGAAAATGCTCATCAGGCTGAACAACTTTTGCTAAGGCGTCATTTTTATATCTCTTATAGTTTACCTGAACCATTATGGTGCTGCATCAGGTGTTCCACTTTCCAAAATCAATTATACCCTATATTTTGCCCAGACTTAACAGCTATATAACAAAAAAAGTTTCATTCGAATCCGTCCAGTACTTCCAGAGATTAGCGTGTACAAACAGACAAACAGACATACAGACATACAGACAAACAGACAAACAGACAGACATTTTTTTTTAAATTCTTACTCTATTACTATTAGTGTTGCAACAGAACTCTGTTTCCGTTTCCGCAACTGCGGAAGTTCCGCATGATTTTTCACTTCCGTTTCTGCTTCTGGTTCCGCAAACTTTATAACAGAACTCAGAACGGAAGCGGGGAGAGAGCGATGACGAGCGGTGCAGCAGACGCGACGGCGGCACGGCGCGCGGGGGCGGTTGCGGGGTCACGCGTGGACGAAATACGAATGTAGTACATTCGTATTTCGTCCACGATTCTTTTTAATTTTGAATATTAAACTAAGTATTAAAGTACAAATTTAATAAAAAAAATTAAAATGCAAAATTGTGATTTTTTTTCATAGTGTTAACGCTTCCGTTTCCGTTTCCGCTTCCGCTTCCGCTTCTGTTAAGATTTACTTTTGACATCTGTTTCCGTTTCTGCTTCCGTTATGCCAGTTCCGTTGCAACACTAATTACTATATCTCCATCGCCTCCAATTGTTTTTTTGTAAATATATTCAATGTACAGACACATTATTTTTACTGTTTTATTATAAGTAGTATAGATAAGTAGTATAGATATAGATTGGTGTTATGAAATTATGTAGTTGCATGAGTACAAACAGTTTTTCTAAAAACAACAAAAAAAAAATTACCTTCCAAATTTAGTCACTGTTCATATTGTATCATTTCCTTGAAAATCTACAGGTACCATAGAAGTCTAATGGCTAATTGTGCTAATATGTCTCCTTTTTTAGTTTGCGCCATTTACGCCACTTTACCCGTAGGTAAGAACGTAGTAACGTCTAACGTCTCCATGCGATTTGTGTCACTACTGACGTTATTCGGAACGTATCCGGTTGATCAAAATATTTTGAATAAACATTTATTTTGTGCACTGAATAAAAGAAGGAACAATTGTTCAGTTTATAGATCAAAGTGTGTTTACGCGTGTTATTCTTACCGTGTTTAGTCTCACTACTACCGAGCACAGTGTTAAAGCCGCCACTAGGTAGTAAATTCCTAAAATATGCTTTAAGAGCCTTCCCAATTCATTGATGAAACTGAAAAATATAACATATAAATCACTGTAATATAGGTAAGTACCGAACTAATTTACGCTAATAGGTTGCTTTATAAAACATTCGCGTGCCTTATTTCGGCACAGCCCGTCTCCGATCTTGATTTTAACTAGACAGAAAATTTGTCGAAATTTGTCGCCAAAGGAGAAAATTTGTCGCTCTCCTGTCAAAGAGCTATAAGGGTTTTTTTTGTGGCAGTGCCGAAATAAGCTTATTTCCTTAAAATCAAGATCTGAGACCTGGGCTGTGCCCGAAATAAGGCCCGCAAAACATTCATGTTAAAATACAATTTGGTACAAAAATGGAATAGGACCTTCGATCATTAAATTAATGACCGAATTCTAGAACTATAAAGACGTGTTTGATTGCTAATGGTATTGATTACGTTACGGTAAGTGAACATAGACAAATCCTATAAAGTCTAGCGACCTGTTTTAAAAATAATATAAAAGAACACATAATTTGTCTATATATACTTACGAGTACATCAACTGAAGAACAACATAGGTACACACAATATGGAAGTGCTGAATGCAACTGACTAATCCAATTCCAATAATTGACCGAAACATATAAAATTCATAGCTGATTTGCGAACTTTTTTTTATATACAACTAAGTTGGTAAACAAGCTTACAGCTCGTGTGATCGTAAGCTGTTACCGCGATCTATGGACAATTGCAACATCAGGAGCACCTCTTTACACACACCTCTTTACACTATGTTTATAGAATTCCATAGTCTCCCGGGAAAACCTCTAGAGCAATTTCCTTTCATTTCGAGCAAAACTTCGTTTTCTAATTCCGGAGGAGACGAGATTCATCAGAATTAAATAACTAGATTACTTAGTAAAAAACACATTATTACTTCAATATATACAGACAAATAGGCTTGTTGTATTGGGCATTGTACTGCTTTGACCTGCTGTCTTCAGACCAAAATCTCGACGAAGGTTTAATAATTAAATAAAAAGTGCGGGTGGTGCGGAAATCGACCCGTGAAGATAATATAAAAGACATCAACGCATCCGTTTGTTTTTTAACGTATTGGTGTGGATTACAAACGGCGTCGTCAGTTTCTAAACGCTCGCTGTTTTGCGATTTGCCGAAGGCTAATTATGCATTCGGATCATCAACGATGACAAAACGGAGTTTTAGGGTGACCATGGCTTCAAATGAAATACATTTGTTTATGTGTTACGAGCGATTCCATACATTGGTCATTATTAATTATATATTTTTTTTGTTTTATTATTTACAATCAATCACCGACCCTTGATCAATGTTATAAAATGTGTTTTGGTTAGACTTGAGTTGAGTTTTGGTTAGGTTAGGGTTTTCTTTTGTCCTGTCACGGGAAATAGCTGGCCTACAGTGCTAAGGAGAAAGCCAATCTGTTAAAGAATTTCTTTGCCTCAAACGCCAACTTGAACGACGGGGACGCCGCACCACCTACCATCCCGTGGTTTTATTTTCCCGTAGTTTTAGGTTCCCGTAATTTCATATAGGAAATCTCATTTACTCAACGATTTGTTTCAAAAAATCCCTTTTGCTGTGGCTTCTCAATTCCAGAACACACCCCTTACCATCGTCAAAAGTATTGGGACTCTTGGAGTTGAAATCTCCAGCGACTTCCAGTTATGCTGTCACCTGGAGGGGAAGGTCAAGTTCGCGTCGAAGAAACTAGGTGTGCTCAACAGGGCGAAGCAGTACTTTAGCCCGCAACAAAGACTTCTACTTTACAAAGCTCAAGTACGGCCAAATATGGAGTAGTGCCCCCTTACAGCCATCTCTTATTGCGATTCAATAACTGAATAGAATGTGGCGTATATAAAAAAAAGATTTTGAACGGGAAATTAAATATAAAATAAAGTAGGTTGAGAGTTCAAATTTATATACGAGCAAGTCATGTGTAAGAATAAAGAGTGCCTTCGGATAAGACTCTCGAAGAGTACATCGGACCTTATTTCAAGGACTTCCTGTATATACAATTCAAGGCTGCTAGGTTTGTTTCGGGATCTAGTAAAAGAACGCAAATTGAAAGTTACATATTTATTAAAATTAGAAATTAAGTGTCTGTCCTTGATTAAAACGCGGAAACCACGAGACACGCAATGAAATTCATGTGATCACACTTACGCGGCGCCGAAGTGTACCGACCGTTGATCAGCCCAACGTGGCATGGAAGCGGCAGGGAATGATGGACCCTTGGAATCGCCGCAGCGCGAAAACCGCGCGCGACGCAACTGGCTTCCCAAGTACCAGTCGTCCTCCGGGCAAGATCTTCCGGAGAAGGTGCCAACGCCTTGGCGCCGGTAGAAAGGAAACAGAAATACGTCCGCATTCGACTAGTATACCACGTTTACCACTTCATCGGTCCAGAGATAGATCTTGTCTCCTGGACAGAGCCAGGATGTTTTTCGATCACCAGTTCCTCCAAAATCAGCAATACCTTTTTCTTTTTTTCAATATACTCTCTCCACTTCCACGTCTAAAGTCCAATCTGACATTCAATGATCAAAGTTGCCAGTCTAAATTACAATTCATGAAAACCATAGATACTATCTTCTTTTATAGAGTAAATACATACATAATCTGTACTTAAAATATTCATACAATTTCATCAGCCACCTTTCAATGTGCAATGACAATCTCAGATCGCTACGTGTACATACATGACTCTACCAAGATCTAGACTTAGAATAAATCTAGAATATAATTACTTATCAACAACGACATTGCGGATTAGAAAATGTCACAACACCATCGCCACACTAAACGCAGCGCGAATCATTATCCTATATGTCAATGTCATGTGACAGCGACAGTACCATTAAATAATGTAACTTCAATTTTATAGCGATGCGGGATAATACTATACAATATTCTTTTGTCTGTTGGCAAACCTTTAATAAATAAATAAATAAATATGATAAATATAAATGTATCGCTACAAATGCTTATTTATACCAATGAATAAGCGACTATATTTCAAATGGAATAGAGTCGCTTATTCATTGGTATGAACAATCAATCTATTCAATTATTGAATCGCAATAAGAGATGGTGGTAAGGGAGCTGTTGTCATTTATGAGCGGGACTGCCTAGATACCAGCTTGCACCTTGTGACTCAATTCAAATGCGTGCTGTGGGAGACAAAACTGACAGACGTTTTAGAACCTTTAAATCTGCGAAGATATTTTGCGTCCCTTTGTTCTGCCGATTTTACAATCCTAACACATTGGAGCCTAAGTGGTCGCGTACTGTGCGGTTTCAGAGAAGTTTTATCCCGCGTACTATCAAGTTTCTAACGTCTTAACTTTTTTTTAATTCCGTATTTGTATTGACAAATAGTTATTTTATTTGCTTAAACAAAATTGAGTTAAATGTTATTAAATCACTTTAAATCTCGAACTGCCTGAACGATGTATCTAGGTCGGATATTGCCTTGTTTGATGACACAAAATATCTACATCGTTTGAGCTCCGATTTTCATGAATATCTGGAAACCATAAGCCTGAGTATGTGATATAAATTTCAACATAATACCTCCACGCGTTACTAAGAAAATCGGCCAAGTGCGAGTCGGACTCACGCACGAAGGGTTCCGTACCATTGTCTATAAAAACGGCAAAAAATCACGTTTGTTGCATGGGAGCCGTCCCATGCAACAAACGTGATTTTTTTGCCGTTTTATAATTGTTTTATTTTATATTTGTTTTATTTTTATTTAATTATTTATTTTTAAAGTGAATATATAACTAAATATTATGTGAGTATTTCAAGCGTCTACCTATTACCGTTATCAATTGCGAGCAAAAACAAGAAAAAAAAAACACGTTTGTTGTATGGGAGTCCCTTAAATATTTATTTTATCGTATTTTTTAGTATTTATTGTTATAGCGGCAATAGAAATACATCATCTGCGAAAATTTCAACTGTCTAACTATCACGGTTCATGAGATACAGCCTGGTGACAGACGGACGGACGGACGGACGGACGGACGGACGGACGGACAGCGGAGCCTTAGTAATAGGGTTCCTTTTTACCCTTTGGGTACGGAACCCTAAAAATCATGTTTGTTGTATGGGAGTCCCCTTAAATATATATGTATTTTATTCTGTTTTTTAGTATTTGTTATTATAGCGGGAACAGAAATACATCATCTGTGAAAATTTCAACTGTCTAACTATCACGGTTCATGAGATATATCACCTGGTGACAGACGGACGGACGGACGGACAGCGGAGCCTTAGTAATAGGGTTCCTTTTTACCCTTCGGGTACGGAGCCCTAAAAAGGGTCTTGATAGACGGACGTACAACGACGTGATCCTATAAGGGTTCCGTTTTTCCTTTGGAGGTACGAAACTCTAACAATTTAATAAATTATTTTACTTACTTAATAAGAAAAATGTGCAACTGATGACAGTTTCTTATACGTAAAAATCCCCGAACATCTCTATTATGACTAATGCTGCACAGTTTTCCGTTGCCTGCTATATTTTCACTGCAATGACGCAACACGCGTAGCTGGCCGCGGCAGAATATCATCAGACCGATGACCAGAACATCAAAGGCAACGTGAACACAAACAGAAAATATTGAAGCTATTAATTCTATCAGAACTATGCAAGCATATCCTAAAATGTTCGTAGAGTCAAGTGTTTCCCAGATAGGCATAACATGGGGATGTTCTTGTTGCGTATCCTTTAAATAGAGTTTTCGAAATGTATATTCCAAAAATGGAGAGAATATGTATATAACTCCTGTTAATCCATACATTTTAAATAGCAGCACTGAGGTAGTCTCAAAATTTTCAGCATATTGATGAATATGTGTGTCAAATATCACCTCGTTCTCTTCGTCTGATTCATATTCTTCAGAGGGCTTGATGTTATTATCCATTTGTCGTTTTTCTAATGTAACAATTTGCTGTAACAGGCACAGCCAACGAGTTTTACATAAATGCAGAGAAGATAGCTTCAGAGCTCCCATACCGCAGAAGGAGAGCACGCTGAAGCATTCAAATCGGTTTTCTGAGTCACTAACTAGTGCTATTGCCATTTGTAAAGTAGCGAAAATAAAAAAAATCGTAGCAATATTTATCAACCAGTACGGGTAACCAGTAGCCGACTTTGGAGCACATCCTACTATTCGCAGAGTCGTGGTAACAGTCTTCACTAAAGCATTTCTCTTTAGCTTCCGTTGAGGAACAACTACTATTCGTTGTGTCTGTTTGAAAAATAAAAAATGTATTTAAAAATCTGCATTGCTTATATACTAATAGTATGCATATATAATAATATGTAGTTACAGTTTATATCAAAAGGAAACATAGTGTCTACAAAAATAGTATGTATTGTTTGCATTATGCAGAGCCAACTAATCCTTCTTCCAGGAAAGTCAAATATCTCGTTAGTATATTAAAGGAAATTACACTACGAACTTTTTTTATACTACGTCGGAGGGCAAACAAGCATACGGCCTAATGTGAAGAAATAACGTAGCAATATAAATGCTTGCAACATGACATTTTGCTTGCGCGCCTCCACCGCGCACCGCCCGCCGCCAATGCAGCAATTCGTTCTTTCCTGGAACTAACGTTTTAAAGATTTGTTGCATCCGGCATTTTTTTTATTTAATTAATAATATTTTATATATTAAATTATTATATGTAAATTGTTTAAGATTACAATTGCAAACAAAGGAGGTCTGTAACCCATTTTGTTTGCACATTTTTTTAAGACACAGCACAATTTTCTTCCAGTTTAATAATTACAATCTGTACATACTCGTACCGTCACAGACATTTTAGTTCAGGTTCTGTGATCGACTTTTCACTTGAGCTTTTCACAAACCAAATACTTTTCGCGAATAGACTGATGAACGCTGCGACTGTGCCACGATAATGCCGTGTTGCAGTCATGCGGCACTACTTTGTAAGACTTTTACATTTCGTCTGATAACTGAGTAAATTATTTATCTCGCCTGGCTATGTATTCAAGTTACAAAGCATAAAATCCAATATCTGATGAGTTTAGAATTAGTCTTTGTCAACAATCTAGAATACCATATTCAAAACATCTGCTTTAATATTGAGACCCTTAATCATTAAAAAATCTTGTTCTAAGCACAGATAACATAATTACTTATGTGTATGTATTATATGTACATATACATATATATATATATATATATGTTAGGTTGGGGAAAAAGTCTTTTCGTATTTTATATGAAAATTCAAAACATTTTTTAATAAAGTTTATTTACATTTAACTAAAGTATATAGGTGCCATTTTGTTCGATAACTTTTTGCCATCTTGTAGGTAGAGACATGATCCCATTACTATAGAATTTTTGGGACTTCTGTTCAAAAAACCGCGACAAGTGGTTATGGCAGTCTACTCGTGATGTTAACCTGACATTGCCTAAAGAATTCTTAAGAGACCGAAACAGGTGGAAATCAGAAGGTGCAAGGTCAGGACTATACGGCGGATGCATTAACACCTCCCAGTCAAACTCTCTTAATTTTTGCTGAGTGGCTAAAGATGTGTGAGGTCTAGCGTTATCATGATGAAAAATCACACCCCTTCTATTAATTAATTCCGGCCGCTTTCTCTCAACTTTTTGCTTTAATCTCATCAGTTGTTCACAGTAGAGTTCAGAATCGATAGTCCTGCCTGGCGGTAACAGCTCATAATGAATATCTTCCCTTCCAATCCCACCATACACACAGCATCACCTTGTTGCGGGTTAACCCGGGTTTCGCCAGAGTCTGTGAAGCCTGGCCGGCCTTTGACCACGACCTTTTTATGCGCCAAAACTGTTTTGTGGTCAATTCCTAGTTCTTCAGCTACGTCGTAACTAATGATATGCCGATCTTGCTCCACTTTTTCAGAAATGGCATCCATTTTTTCCGTAAAAGGGCGACCAGAGCGACGTACATCTTTGACATCAAAATTTCCGGATGAAAACTCTTAAACCAAATTTGTGCTACTCTCACAGACACTGCACTAGGTCCATAAACGTCACAAATTTTTTTCGCAGCTTGCGTTGATTTTTTACCTTTTTTGTAGTAAAATTTTAAAATGTATCGAATTTCTTCATTAGATTCACTTATCTTGACAGTAAAAAAAACAAATGAAAATCACACATTTACCTAATTTGAATTTGGAATTATCTTTTTTAAAATTTAAACTTTTTAAAGATATCAAAACCTGTCAGATACAAATGGTATAACCAAAGAGATTTTATTACAAGTTCATACATTCTATAATGCGAAAAGACTTTTTCCCCTACCTATTTTATATAAATATATATATATATATATATATATATATATATATATATATATATATATATATATATATATATATATATATATATATATATATATATATATATATATATATATATATATTTGTATATGTATATTAGGGTGTCCCTTATTTTTCAAAGATTTTATTTTTTAACGCATAGGTCTTAGTTATGTTCCTTTGCTTCTAAAACACTCGGAAATAAATTTTTAGCTTATTTGGAATACGATAACCCGTGCCGACTTACATCGAATGATGTTCATACAAGTTGCGCGAAAGTAGCGGCGCGTAATTGCGGGATTTGTCATTTGTTCTCAGTGATTATCGTGATTAATACGTATTATTTTACATTTAAAATATGACAATCTAATTAAGAAGCAATAATAAAAGTATTTTCTTAGTTGATGCCATAAATTATCAAATAGCAGGCACAAAGCTACCGTCTAACCGTCAAGTTCTTGCAGTACTTTTTTAACATTCGTGAAGTTAAATTGACTGTTAGTGAAAGCGCAAATCTCGTCATTCGAGAGTGTATTATATTTTTGGAAAAAGGTTAGAATCCTTACCAGAGCTATACCTAACTGTATAAAACAACTTGTGGATCTTCACCATACTTGGAGCGAGTTGCAAAAAAAAAATCCAAAAAATACAAGATTTTTACAAGCGCCGTGAGGAGGATTTCCAAAACAATTTAGATAATTTAATATATAGATAATTTATTCTATATAGCACATGCTGATGCTTTGGAAAGAATGAAAATAGAAGACGATAAAATATTTTTATTAAAACAAAGAGAACCAGGGTCGTCCAGGATGTTTGGCGAGTTTAGACAAAAAGTACGCCGAAAAGGAAGGATTCTTACTACACAAGATTTTACACAAACGCAAGGATCTGATAATCAACCAACCAGTTCTGTTGAAAGCCTTAAGGAATCCTTGCCATCCACCTGACAAAAGGTAAGTTCTGGAACTACGAGTACTACAAAAAGAGGAAGGAAAGACTATATCGCGCCTAAGTTAGTTGGTACATTAGATAGATGTCAATTAAGCATAAGGGATTCTGTCTATATACTCGTACTTCAGGCTGTAGTAGAAGCACTATATCTAAGCTGTGATGATTTTCCGACAAACAAATCGTCCCTTCAACGCATTCGCACAGAGTAGAAAAGTTACAGTGAAATCTATAAAATCAGATTATCAGAATAATATGCCTGAAATGGTGACCGTTCACTGTGATGGGAAGTTATTACCTGGACTGGATGTCAGAAGTTCTAAAGAAGAACGTCTGTCAATTTTAATTTCATTTGGAGAAAATGAACAACTTCTGGCTGTACCCAAACTGGAGAGCTCTACCGGCCAGGTTCAAGCTAAAGCTGTGTTAAACGCACTTTATGACTGGAACCTCGACGACAAAGTCCACATAATGTGCAGTGTTTAATACAGGGCGATTGAAAGGAGCTTTTGTACTATTGGAACAAAAACTACTCTTTGCATGCCGCCAAAACATTGTATTGCTTGATCACTGTAAAGAAAAAATATAAGCAATTTTTGCGACGCTTTATCCGAGAACACAGAAATCTGTTTTCAGGCTGTAAAAGAGACCCTTAAAAGAAAATATCCTGCCTGATCTGTAATTTTATCTTTAATAATAAATATTTTATAAAATATAAATATTTTAATTTCTTTAGCTACATAACAGTGAGGTTTAAAAACAGCAATTTTCGAAATCTTCAAGCTTCTGTCGGCACGGGTTAATGTTGACGTAGGAAGATAAAATTTTGTATTAAAGTAAGTCAGGGCAGTTTAAAAAGAATTAGGGGGGCATACCCCCTAATTCTTTTTAAAATTCGTTTCGATATTTTTTTTTTTTTTTTACCCATATAAGGGACACCCTAATGTATATATATTTGTATATATATATACCACCGAAATATTTATTTTATTATTATATTACTAGCAAACCCGGCGAACTCCATTTCGCCACCAGATGGCGCTGTATGTGAAAAAAGATTTTCCCGCTTTTCTTTTCAAATTTTTCCAGAATTTTCTTTGCTATAAACCTCACGGAGCCCGAGACCTTTCCAACGAATGCAAACCCGTGGAAATCGGTTCGTGCGTTCTGGAGTTATAGCGTCAGGAAGGAAAACCCGACTTATTTTTATATAGTAGGTAGATATGCTGTATTTCGAAAGGTTCTCGAGTGGAGACCACGTACCGGCAAGCGCGGCGTAGGACGTCCACCCACAAGGTGGACAGACGACCTCATTAAGACCGTAGGATCGCGCTGGATGCAAGCCGCTTCCAACCGGTCTTATTGGAGATCTAGAGAGGAGGTCTATGTCCAGCAGTGATGATGCTTTCAATGGCTGTGATGAAGATGATATATACCACCTAATGTTGAGAAAATATACGAAAACAAATAATAGTAGGTATAATAGATGTTTATTGCTACTGACTTTATGAAGTTTAACGATTCGGAATTATGAACATTAGAAACAGAGTAGTTAGGAATTGTGATTGTTAGAATGAAAATTTTAAGGAAGAACATTTTCGGAGTTACAATTATCGGAGTTGAAATTTTAGGTGAACTTTGGCGCTCCCACCAATAACATCACTAGGGCACAAGTACAAGGGTACAAATAATACCTACCTACTACAAAATTTTTGAATTCATCAAAATCTTGTATAACCCAGTTCAGTTGTATACACCCGTTATCTGCTATATAAAGTTCTAAACAAATAATTTTATGGAAGGTAATGTTTTAGACAAATTATTACCTAGATTATTACGGCTGGACATAGAATATACATTAATATATAGAAGAGGCGGACCACTAGTCCATTTTCATTAGGAATGCAGAACATCGAGTTTCGCTATTAGATTGCAAAATTCGGTGGCAACTACGGCTGTCTTTACATCTAATCTCAATTACCCGTAATCTCACATCAATAACAAATATCTGGAAATAGTGATTTATTTAGGGCATCATTTACTTTCATAAAACCCTTTCGTAATAAATTTGTATAAAAAGGTCAAAATATTTTCAGATGTATGTAAAAATTGAAAACTCATGAAAATTAAGCAGAGGACGACCTTCATAGAATCCAAATACAAACATTTTCATAGAGAATTATTATTTGATAAGCATACAATTTAAGGAAAGGAAAGAAAAATATTTTTATAGGTGACATTATCTACGAATGTGTTTATTGTTTTACTTTCATAAAACCCTTTCGTAGTAAATTTGTATAAAAGGTCAAAATATTTTCAGATTTATGTAAAAATTGAAAACTCATGAAAATTAATTTAGAGAATTAGAAAAAATGCCAGCTTATACAATTTCTATGCAGTATCTTCTGAATAATATGTATATTAATTAAAATCAAAATAATTTAAAATTACATTTATAACCTCCTTGCTGCAAAAGCGTACTACGACTATTATTAGGTAGGTTTAGTACCTACCTACTAATAATCATAATATTTCTTACTCTGTGGTCTGACATTGAAATTGACATTGTTGTATTTACTGTTTTTCTTGTTTACGAATAAATAAATGATTTTTTTTTAACTGCTCGAAACTACAGGTCCCCCTGTATGATATTCTTCCTTCAGTATCCCTCGTTCTGTTAACGTCCCTTTCCTACTTACTCTTGTTCATTCTCGTTTGATTTCAGTCATAGTTAAATTTATAAAAGTTAACAACATCTACTTGTGAGTTTTGTGTTATTTATTATTATTTTGTATAAAATAAATAACATCTAATTAACCTACCTCAAAGGTTAATTAGATGTTATTTATTTTATATTTCCATGTGGTAAATTTCTTAATCTGTGTTCGTCTGGCCAGGGTACTAACTAAATGTTTGTGATGTATTGTGTTGTTTTAGGTCGCTTTAGTACCGATCAATAGTCTTATTGACATAAAAGTGTATTTCTCAACCTCGACATTGGCATAATCATCGTGGAAAAAAAAACGATGGCACCATTAAAATAAAAAAGAAGAAGAAATTAATAAACTGTTAGTTCGGTGTCTGCCACAGACACTTAAAGAGAATTGAAGGGGCATGTATGCACAAGGCTGCCCGACTGGAGAAGTACCTCCACCTCACAGAATACCGCAGCCAAATAACAATTCCCTTGAGGGTTGTTGTATTCCTGCGAGTGAGTGAGGTCACCAGAAATAAAGAAAGAAAGGAGTGTAGGTTGGCAACGGATCGGCGACCCCTTAGTGTTACTGATCTCCATGGGCGGTGGTGATTGCTTTCCATCAGGTGCATCAGGGGCCACCCACATGCTAAAAAATCTTGGATTCCTTTAAATCTTATGTACGTTCCACAGGGCTATTTTAATTTAAATTTTAATGGTACTTCATAAAATTCGCTTGAAAAATGTTTTGTTTTGTCAAATACAAAGAAACTAAACAATTTTGCAGGGTCGGTCGGTACAAATATTGCCTGCAACATTATTACCTATTTAAGAAAGTACCTATTTTGATTATTGAATGGCTATTACGCTGCAGCAATCAAATATGATTATACTAAAGTCTAGCTAATTACCTAATTGGTTTGACTACGCCCTTTGTATGTACTAGAAACACAAACAAAATATTAGGTGTTAAACAGTCATTTGCAATTGGTAGGTTCCCAGGTTTTTAATATTATTACATGATGTGATGACTGTAATCAAATCTTGCAAATTAAATTTGACCCTCTTCCCAATGTCCGATTTAGCTGAAATTTGTCACACTTGTTTAGGTTTCTCGACAATGTACGATTAATTAAATGCCGCCATTTTAATCCAATATGGCGCCCGCCACAAAATGACGACTTATAATTTCCACTGTAAGCCCAAATGTTATGGGTATCATTTGATATCCATAACATTGAAAGGGAATATCATGAACGAAACATTACGTAAACTGAACTCTTAAATATTTTTTTTTATAATGACAACTACGCTTGTGTATTTCTTTTTTTGTTTACTCGTGATTTATATTTTAAAATCTCATATCGATACAAAGCCATCTCATCATCTCATCATCTCAACAGCCTCAAAAAAACTCGGGATCCTGAACAGGGTGCGGCGGTTCTTCGCGCCGGACCAACTTTGTCTCTTGTATAAGACTCAAGTTCGGGCCTGCGTGGAGTACTGCTCGCATCTCTGGGACGGTTCCGCCCAGTATCTCCTCGAGGCTCTCGATAGGTTGCAGCGACGAGCGGTCCGCATAATTGGTGACGAAGAGGTCACCAAGAATCTTGAACCTCTTCAGCTCCGCAGGGATATTGGCTCACTAAGCGTATTTTACCGCCTATATCATGGTGAGTGCTCTGAAGAACTGTTTTCCCTTATCCCTTCCTCCCCTTTCCGTCACAGAACATCACGTGCAAGCTCGCGATTTCATAAATTTACCGTTGGGATCATTCCTTCGCGTACTAAAAAGTTTGGCAACTCCTATCTATGTCGCACCATTAAAAAGTGGAACGCGTTGCCGGCATACGTATTTCCTCATTCATACGATATGGGATCCTTCAAGAGAAGCGTGAAGAAGCATCTTGTAGGCCAGCATGGCAGCGTCAACTGACAAGACATCAAGGTCTCTTGTCCGTTGCCGATGCGATTGGGGCTCCTCTTTTCGCTTACCATCAGGCGAAGCGGAGCCAATATGCTGAGCTAATATTAAAAAAAAAAAAAAAAAAAAAAAAAGCCATATCTTAACGCCTATGTAGATGTAAGGTACAAATGCTCCAGTAAGCACGCTTGGTCATGCTCGTTGTGAATTTCTTTTCATAATAACGTCTTATAAAAATCTTAAATAAATATTATCTAGATCTTTTCTTTCAATCAGCCACCATATTTAGTCTTCTCGTATTACTCTATCCTATTAGGATAATAAAAATATCTTGTGCAAAATATTGTTAACATTTCAGGCTGAATCTAAATGTGGAAAGACAAAATGTATTTAGCATTAGCTACCCCCGGCTTCAATGGCAATTTACACAAAACCTAAAATAACCATACCTTCCGTATTATCCATATAACCATACCTCCAATTATCAAAATTGTAATTAATTAAATCGTATGTAAAACCTTTCTTTATTTTTTGATTTAGTTGGGGACGTTGGTTTATAATGCATAGTGATTAAGAAATATGTACAATCATTAAATTGCATAGGTATTATTTATTTAATTTATAAGTCTCCAGGATTTTTATTCGTCGTAAAAGATTACTGTTACATTTTTTTAACTACCATCCTGTAGTTTTCCAACCACTATTTGAACGAAAGTTTGATTGATCCCACCTGCCAGAGGAACCAAATCCACTGTCCCATCCGTTATAATTATTACCAGTATTTCTTTCCCATCCACTATCGGAATTGTAACTGTTGCCTCCGTATCCAGATAGAGAATTGTAGCCACCTAAACCCCACGCGCCATTTCCAGGATATTTTTTGGCACTTCTTGATCTTAACTGAGGTCCAAACGACCCGTTCCATCCTTTGCTAGGGTTTCCAAAACCACCGGATCGTCCTAGGCCTCCAGAACCAGAAAATCTGCCAGCAGAAGAGCGTGCCAAATCAATGGATGGTAATGCGCCACCAAAACTGCCACTTCCTTGCCAATTATTTTGCCAGCTGTCACCTAAAAGCAAAGAATTTTGAAATTAAAGTTGATAAAGTCTAACAAAGACCATTGAAATTAGAGCTTCGTAAAGTTTTCCCAGCTATGAGTTTACTTCTTAATTGATATTGTCGAAATTTTGCATCATTAAGACTTGCAGTATTATAAACCGTGTAAAAAAGTATTGTAAACCGTGTTTGCCTGTGTATAGACGATTTGAAAATTCGAAATTCTAAACTAAGTTTATCTACCAATTTCATTCGATTCGGGTTTTATTTAAATTTTGACGTGATACGTTTTTAAAATTGCTTCCATAGAGAGGCTATTCCAAAAAACCGAAGTTTTTTTATTTTATTTTTTTATTTTATACTACGTCGGGTGGCAGACAAGCATACGGCCCGCCTGATGTGAAGCGGTTACCGTAGCCATATTAACGCCTGCAACATAAAATATTGCTCGCGCGCCGCCACCCCCGCTGCCAACGCAGCATCTCCTTCCTTTCTTTCTTTCTGGTGACCTCACTCACTCGCAGGAACACAACAACCCTCAAGGGAATTGTTATTTGGCTGCGGTATTCTGTGAGGTGGAGGTACATTCCCCAGTCGGGTAGCTTACAATTACGCTCCCTACCTCTCTTTTCGCCAGAGCTTCGTTTGTCAGTCAGCAGGGTGCACCACGTGCAGGAGAAGTGTAGGCTTTGGTTCAAAGATCTTGATGAACCACTTACACCCCTAAACACGAAGATAACAAAATCGGGGGATAGATGAAGGATCAAAGAATTTATTACGCTAAATAAGGACTATGGAACGTAGCGTGCTGGGGAGGGAGATGCCACATAGCATGACGCAGCTACACCCCATTTTTTTATTGATCCGTGCGCACTGTAAGGTTTTCTTAAAGAAAGGTGTCTAAATTGAACAAAAAACCTTAGTGTAAGTGACACACTAAGCTAAAACTAACCCCAGTCTCACTCGTGGTTCACATAACATGGTGATTAGTAGTCTGCAGGGTGCACGAGAGAGGACTGTGGAAGTAGTACCTCCACTTCACAAAAGTCCGCAGCTAAATAACATTTATTAAAATTTATCTGCATTAAAACGAATATTAGTAACAATTAGCTAACAAATAATACTCATATTCGTATATAATGCAACTCAAGTTAGTCGTAAGGTACGAGACAATTAATACATAATTAAACGATACCTTGATATCGAGCATCTCGGCTACCAGCAGTGCCTGTGACGAGTAGTCCAATGACAGCAAATGGCAGGATTGGCACCTATATAAAAGATACTATAATATATAAAGAATAATATAAACATATATAAAAAATATTATATTGGTTTTCTGACTTTCATCATTTTGAAAACTTGGTATACATCTACATGATACATATTATATTGTGTAATCTACATGATACATATTATATGTCTAGGAGGCCAACGTGAGTACCAAAAGGACATGAACAGATACACACAAACTTACACACTGCCATCTAGCCCCAAACTAAGCAAAGCTAGTTCTATGGGTACTAGATAACTGATGTTATACTTAAATACATTTTTTTTTGTAAATACATACATAAATATATAGAAAACACCCAGATCAAGACAGACATGTTCATGCACACAAATGTTTGTTTTGTGACACGACCGATGTGAATAAAATGTATATATTGGATTGTTATCCTATTTTATACAATTAAACGACCAATACTTGTATATATGGCGCAGTTAATTCGTAGAATCCGCCATATTACATGACGGCTGGCTGTTTTGTATAATGAGAGAGTAATTACCATCACTATCGCAAAACGTGCCTTGCCAAGCGCTTATTTAATTTTTCACAAGACAAATCTAACCTAACCGAAAGATAAATTAAAGACAAATCTACATAAACATCTATCTAGACCTAATTTCTACGTGTAATCTAGACCTAGATGCAGCTCCCCTAAAGTTAACCATTGTTTAACGCGGCGGTTCTACGAATTGGCTACGTATACATAATAAAAATAATTTTTGAATTTTATATTGTTTCAATATTCGGTTCGAACTTACCAACATTCTTGAGAGACTTTGTTTATCTGCAGGCGATATCCTCAAAGCTAAACTTATATATACTAGAGCATTAGTGGTCCATTGCGATTTTTTTGCAAACTGTACACATGGTGTGACACAAGTCAACTACACACAATAGATATGAACAATAATAAATTTTATATTATGCCCTCGTCACGGATATATCATTAAACCTATGAGCATGAATCAAAAAAGAATACAGAATACTTTAGGCAAATGTACCTATTATAATATTTTTTTTATTGTTTTTTTCATAAACATGCTAACGAACAGGATCAAGATTTTTATTTTGCCACTAAGTACATCAGATCTTATAATAGGAAGTACAGTTCAATTTAGCACCTTTTTCAGGTATTGCAAATTGGATCATATTTTTTATGGGCTACCATGTTACGCGCTGCCTGTCGAGGTTTTCTCATGACCACAGTACAGGGTTCTTCAAAAATGGCGTGAAGAGGTTTTTACAGCGCGTGTTTTTATGCGAATTTTCTAAGGATCCTAACGTCTCATGGTAGTAAGCAGTAGAATTCAGTTTTTTGATATTCAAAAGTTCGCTAAGTTTTTATGCGAATTTTCTAAGGATCCTAACGTCTCATGGTGGTAAGCAGTAGAATTCAGTTTTTTGATATTCAAAAGTTTGCAAGTTTTATTCATGACAGATGACAGACAATCAGTTCCCCTGTCTGTTATGATTTCACTCGGAATTCCGTATCTAAGAATAAAATTCTGTACAAATACACTAGCAACAAACTCTGAGTCTTTATTTTTCAATGGATATACTTCTACAAATTTGGTCAAATCACATTGAATTGTTAATATATACTTAGCACATGGGCTGAAAAGTCCCGGGCCTAACACATATATGGCGCAATTTTTATTGCATTCACCGCTTTTTCAGTTAGTACTAACCTTCAAATGAGAGCTGTTAAAATTTCATGATATTCTACTCAGAAGTTCGTGAGTTATTGTGCTAAGGGTGACACTACTTTTGTTATTTTCAAAACAATGGATGAAAAACAATTTCATGTTTTAATTTTACACTGCTTCTTGATGGGAGAAAAGACCGTTTAATCGAAGAAATGGCTTGAAAAGTATTATAAGGATTCTGCTCCATGAGAAACAACCAAAACGTTGGTTTGCTGCCTACAAACGTGGTCGTAGAGACACCGATGATGCAGAACGCAGTGGACGTCCAAATGAACCAAAAATCATTAAAAAAATCCAAATAATCACTTTGAATGATCGAAAAGTGAAGTTGCGTGAGTTAGCTACACTACATCTAACTCACGCAACTGACATCGTTAAGATATCAAAAGAACGTGTTAGCTTTATATTGCATGGGCATTTGAGAACGCTATGTTCAAAGTGGGTGCCGCGGTTGCTCTCTGTTGACCAAAAACATGAACGTGTTGATGATTCTGAGCAGTGTTAGGCCATGTTTAAACGTAACAAATCGGAATTTTTCCGTCGATATGTGACAATGGATGAAACATGGATCCATCACTTCACTCCGGAATCAAACCGAACGTCATCTGAGTGGAGAGCAACTCTCGGACCTCCTCCAAAGGCCCCAAAAGCACAACGGTCAGCTGGAACGGTTATGGCCTCGATATATTGGGATGTGTGTGGTGTAATATTCATGGACTATAATGAGAAGGGAAATACCATCAACAGTGAATACTATGGAGCATTATTGGAGCGTTTGAAGTCCAAAATTGTAAAGAAACGACCGCACATGGCAAAGAAAAAAAATTCGTTTCGGTGCGTTGTCTTAATGGCAACACACCTTGTCACAATTCAATCAAAAAATTGCGAATTAAACTTCGAATTCCTCTCACATCCATCGTATTCGACAGATTTGGCTCACAGCTAATACTGGCTGTTCGCAGACCTAAAAAAATACTCACCGGTAAGAAATTTCACTCGAAAGAAGAGGTCCTCCGGAAACTGAGGCCTATTTTGAGGCAAAAGATAAAATGTTCTACAAAAGTCATATTGAAATGTTAGATCGGCGCTGGAATTATTATGTGGCTCTTGATAGAGATTACATTGATGAATAAAGCCAATTTTGAACAAAAAAAAAAACCGCGTTTTCTTTGTTAGGCCCGGGACTTTTCAGTCCATGTTTTATATCCATAATCATCTATATCTATTGGGCCCATTAAATCTAAACTAATCCTATCTAATGCTGAGTTAGCCGTAGTGGTGATAACCATAGTCTCTTTTACTGTATTTATTTAGTTGACAGCCTTGCATTTTTTGACGAAGTTTCGGTGCCAGCCAGCCCCTCCAGGAGATGGGGCGTGTATTACTTAAATTAATTCTTTTCAGTTTTAAAATAAGCTTACTAACATAGTGTATAAGTTTTTTCAATTTTTTACTAACACGATATGGATGGTAAATCCGAATTAAAATATATATTTTTTTATTTATTTAATATAATCAAAAA
This sequence comes from Hypsopygia costalis, assembly GCA_937001555.2. Taxonomy (NCBI): domain Eukaryota; kingdom Metazoa; phylum Arthropoda; class Insecta; order Lepidoptera; family Pyralidae; genus Hypsopygia; species Hypsopygia costalis. The sequence goes on along the minus strand of OW443338.2, from coordinate 18,035,919 downwards.
ATAATTTCATCGTTTTAAAATGGAATTTCCCAGCAAAGTTTGATCGACCATAAAACACGTCAGACATAAGTTATTAAAATTTTAAGATCGCAGATCGTTCTACATTTGTGTATGTTACGATACAGATAAATAGTTTTTATCATTTTATAACTTTGGCAACTAGCGAATTAGACCTATCTTAGATTGTTTTTTTTTTCAGAAACCTCGTATTTAAAAAATTGCGTTGATGAAAATCTAAAATTATTATCTTAAAGATTAATAAAATAAAATCAATTATATATATTTTTTTTAATAATAATAACTACAATTTACAGATTCCGGGGTCCGTTTTTCCTTTTGTCCGTATTTTCTAGCTTTATGCCAGAATTTTCTAACAATTACGCTAATAATCTATGTATTAGTTAACCAAAATAAAGGTTAGGACTTTACGTTTGAAATCGCCATTGGCTTCTACTTAACAATTAATTGCCTAATATTGTGTAGATATCTTCACCAGTGCCTATTCTCGATAGACAAACGTTTGAAATTATTTGGCAATAAATAGGCAAAAGTATTTATAATAACGTGAGTAACATCATCGACTTTTGACCCCCACGACCGAGTGTCACCCGCGCGGCGGGTTAACCCGACTGTTTCCATTCTTAACTGTCATATCATGGACTAATCACATGTACACTACACATTGTATGTATATATATACACATTTAAATATGATTCAATATAAGTGAGATAGTATGTAGAATATTCCTTAGTCTTCATTACGCTACGAATACATATAGTGCATGCAAATAAGCGGGTTATTTTAGTGAAATTGCAAAAGTTGCATAGCTTAAAGGACTTTGCAATTTTGACAGGTTAGTAATAAAATCTATATAAATTTTAATTTTTTTTTTCTTCAATTATAATTGTTCATAACTCTTGTATGTGATTTCGCAGTATTGTGAAAATCTATACAGATTTTTTTTATGCAGTACAGGAATAATATATGGATTTTGAACGTGATAAACTTGTGCAGCGATAGCGAGTGATGGAGAAAGCATTGCTTGGGGTTTCTCTAAGGGATCAAATCCGGAACTAAAAAATTCTACCGAGAACCAAAGTGGTCGACATAGCTCTCAGAGTCAGCAAGCTGAAGTGGCAGCGGGCTGCCCACATCTGCCGAGTCAGCGACGGTAGATGGGGGAGAAAAGTCCTAGAGTTGAGGTCACTTATGGAACGACGAAGCGTAGGCCACCTCCTCTCTAGATGAACCGACGACTTTAAAAAAGTAGTTGGTAACAGTTGGATGCGGAAAGCGGAGTATCACATATGGTAGATAGCATTGGGAAAGGCCTATATCCAGCAGTGAGATGATTCAGGCTGATAATGATGAAACTTGTGCAATTCTGACGGCAAAGTAGGGTTAACCAACACACGCTCAACTCGAAAATCTTTATTTTCAATTTCCATACCTTTTATTTGTACACGAGACTGAGGGTTGGCAGATGGTTGACTTGGCTTAACAAATGTCATCTAATGACATCAACCGGGACCTACGGCTTAACGTGCCCTCCGAAACACGGAGAAGCTCGATATAAAAAAAACAAAAATGTTTTTGTAGTATACGTTTTCTTTGTTTTATATTTCTTTTCTTTGTCAACCGGCAGGACATGCAGGTATTATAATTTGTATTTTTTTTTGTTATAAATATTATATATTGTATATCTATATTTTTATATATATATATTTTGTATTTATTTTATTTTTATGTCAGATAATGATGATTCTTTTCATTCCGCCTTGGATCTCAGTGTTTCCTCAAACACTAGTAATGACACATTAGCTGTACCGGAGACCCTAGGCACTCTATTAAATGATGCAGTTGTTGGTGCACCCCACTCTTTTAATGTCTGTCATCTGAACGCGCAAAGCATACCCTCACACTATTCTGATCTCCTTGATACTTTCTCGTCCACTACTTTTCACTCTATTCTCATTTCGGAAAACTGGCTCAAGCCATGTCTTTCCTCCTTATCTTATACACTTCCTGGGTATGTTTTGATACGTAACGATCGTATTGGCAAAGGTGGCGGTGGTGTAGCCATCTACTTGCGTGGTGATATACCCTACGTGCATTTATGTTCCTCTTCTTCTTCATATACTGGATCTGCTGAGTATCTCTTCATCGAAATCTCAATTCAGGGCTCAAAAGCCGTTCTTGGAGTCATCTATTGTCCACCAACTATTGATTACTTCTCCCAACTTGAGTCTATTTTGGAACCGCTCTGCGCTGATTACAGGCATCTCATAATCATGGGCGACTTCAACACTGATCTCTTGAGTAATACTACTCGTTCTCTAAGACTTCAGAATATAGTCAAGTCAGTCAATTTGTCTATTTTGCCTTTGGAGCCGACGCATCATAATTCCTCTTCCTGCGACACGTGGCTTGACTTAATAATAACTTCTCCGGATCATGTTACAAACTATGGTCAATTACTTGCCCCAGGCTTCTCGAAACATGACCTTATTTTTCTACAATATAAGTTGAGGCCTCCCAAGGCTAAACCTACGACAATTTGGATGCGTAATTTTGCACGTGTTGACCAAACTAAATTAAAGAACGATGCTGCCGACATAGACTTTTCTTCAGTATTTGCAGCGTCAACAGTTGATGAGAAAGTCTCTCACTTTAATCAGTTATTGCTCGAACTGTTCGATGCTCACGCACCCTTAAAAGCTATAACAGTAAAGCGGCCACCTGCTCCTTGGATCGGTAGGGATGTTCGGATGGCCATGACGCGACGCGATAGAGCCTTTCGTTCTTTCAAACGGGATAGAACGGATGCTAACTGGAATCTCTACAAGATAGCGCGAAACCGCTGTAACCAAGTGGTAAGAGCAGCTAAGCGACAACATTTTCATAATAATATTGCGAATTCGTCGTCAGCCAATATATGGAAGTTTCTCCATTCTCTTGGTGTGGGCAAGTGCCCCACTCAACCTCTTAGTTCCCCCTTTTCTCTAAATGACTTTAACAATCATTTCTCTTCAACTCCATCCATCGACCCGTGGATCAAATCTAAAACCATCTCACAAATCTCTTCCAAGGCTCAATCTCACAATAGCAGTCCTTTCTTATTTTCCCCAGTGTCCATGGATGAGATACGCAAGATTATCCTGTCTATAAAATCTAAAGCAGTCGGTTGTGATGATGTGAGTAGACAAATGGTTATATGTATTATAGATCAACTTCTTCCTGTCATTGCTCACATCATAAACTTTTCTTTCTTGACAGGTAGCTTTCCAACTCTTTGGGGCAAAGCTTACGTTTTTCCTCTTCCTAAAATTCCTACTCCTCTTCAATTGAATAATTTCAGACCTATTTCTATATTACCTTTCCTTTCAAAAATCTTAGAGGCTGCTGCACATAGGCAATTATCTTCTTTTGTTCACTCTTACTCTCTTCTCACTCCATTTCAGTCTGGCTTTCGGTCTGGACACAGTACAACTACTGCACTTCTTAAAGTCACCGAGGATATCAGAATAGGCATGGAGAACAGGTTGGTCACCATTATTGTGCTTATTGATTTTTCCAACGCTTTCAACATGGTAGATCACGACATTCTTCTTGCTATCCTCGAGTCGCTGAATTTCTCATCCGTGGCTCTGAGTTGGTTTACATCTTATCTTCGTGGTCGTCAGCAGGCTGTGCGTATCGGTCGTGACTTATCTGACTGGAATGATCTCACTGCTGGCGTTCCCCAGGGTGGAATATTGTCCCCCTTATTATTTTCTATATTTATAAATTTATTGTCTTTCTCGCTAAGTTGCTCTTACCATTTATACGCTGATGATTTACAAATATACGTTCAAACACCTGTAGAGCAAGTAAATACCGCAATTGCACAGCTGAATGCTGATTTGAATATCATTAGCTCTTGGTCTAAAGATTTTGGAATACCTGTAAATCCTGTAAAATGTCAGGCTATCTTAGTGGGTAGTTCTAAGCAGGTCGCTAACCTTGATTCCGGTAATTTATCGCCTATCTTGTTTGGTAATTCTGCCATTCCGTTAAGTCTTAGTGTCAAAAACCTAGGTCTCCACATTGACTCTACGTTGAGCTGGATAACACAAATTGCTGAAGTTAGCCGTGCAGTTACTTCTACGTTACGATTTCTTAATCGGTTCAGGAACTTTCTACCTATCCATACTAAGGTCACACTGGTCACATCTCTTATTTTTCCGCTCATTGATTATGCTGATGTCTGTTATCCTGATTTGAATGAAGAACTTCTCAATAAGTTAGACCGACTTATCAATAATGCTATCCGCTTTATATTTTGTCTCCGCAAATTTGATCATATATCACAGTATCGGTCTCAACTTAGATGGCTTCCTATCCGCCAGCGTAGACAACAGAGATTACTTTGCACCCTTTTCTCTATTCTTTTTAACCCTCTTTCTCCCGATTACTTGAAATGTAAATTTCAGTATCTCCGTGACACCCATGATCGCGAACTCCGGTCTAATAACTCTCTGGTACTCTATACTCCACTTTTTCGGTCTGGATTCATGTCAGACTCTTTTACATTGCAAGCATCACGTCTCTGGAACACGTTACCTGATTCCATCAGAGAATCTTCTAGTAAATTTACTTTCAAAAAAAATGTTCAAGCTTTTTTATTTGAGAATTTATCCAAGCAATAATCATCATTTTCCTATTTACTGTTATATTTATTTTCGTATATGATTATGTATATGTGTATGGTTGTGTATATGTGTATGACTATGTATATGTGTATAGCTATGTATATGTGTATAACTATGTATATGTGTATAACTATGTATATGTATATAACTATGTATATGTGTATGATTTTGTATGTGTATAATTAGCATATTATGTCTATGTATCATATATAATTTTACTTTTCATCTGTATTCATTCTGTGTATGTTCATTACTGTTATTTTGTGTACCGCATTCGAGTTTTATCTGATTTTCCCAAAGGTTGACTGGTAGAGAATGCTCTTAGCATTAAGTCCGCCTTTTGTACCCTTATTTTATGGTCAATAAAGTTTAAATAAATAAATAAATAAATAAATAATATTTAGATCCCTTCCGACCCGTGGTTACACTGATTTGTTACACCGGTGTAACCACTGAGCACACTTATGACCGATAGTTACACTAATGTAACTATCGAGCATATCTATTACCGATCGAGCTAACCCATCCATGGATAGGTTACGGTCGACTTTGCTTAACTTACGTTTTCGATTAGACTGACACGCGCATTGGCGTCATCGAGCTCCTCGTAATATGTATAATTCATTAAAATTTATTGAGTACTTCAGTAGTTACAATAACATTAGATCAGATATACTCGTATAGGACATACATAGGTCAACGTCAAACACATCCCCTAGCCAGGGGTTCTTCGCGGTTGAATTAAAAAGTTGTTAGAAGATGTACGTGAATATCACTCATTTGACGAGCCCGGTGGTCGAATGTTGGCAATGGCCACTTTGACTACGAGGTCGCGGGTTCGATCCCCGCACAAGACAAATATTTTGTGTGAATGAACATGTCTGTTTGTCTTGGTCTAGGTGTTTTCTATAAGTATATTATAATTATTATATGTATGTATATAACCTCCACAACCCGTTCGGCCAGCGTGGGGAGTGTAGGCCAAATCCTCCTTCTGTCTAGGACGGACAAGAGAGGGTCGTGCTCCTGTAGTGGAGACTAAAATGGACCTGATGATGATGACGATGTATAATATATTCATAATTTATTCAAAAATTTAATTTTTGAATAAATTATTATTATTATTATTAATTATAATATACTTAAGTATATTATCAGTTATGTAGTACCCATAGTACAAGCGTTAGTACTATTACTTATACTGTGGTACAAGCTATGCTTAGTTTGGGACTAGATAGCCGTGTGTAATTTATGCAGGATTTTTTATTAATTTATTTGTAAGCTTTATATTTAGGTAAGTACCTTGTATTATTTTTAACCACATTTTTTTACATATTTGGTATCGTTTTAAGTCAGAAATGCGACTAAAATCTTTTTTTTTTAAATAAAATACAACATATGTGTTATTTTTTCACATATTATTTGTCAAAGTAAAATTTTTATTTTATTATAACAACAGTATAAGTAATAGTACTACGTACAGTATGGCTACTCCCTGCCGCTATCTGTATCGACCTCATCTCCCCTCTGAGACAAATTGAGGAACAGTTTGTATGGTGGCACACGCACATACGCCCATTCATGCTCTGCACAGACGTCATTCTTTATTTAGTAGTAAACGACGTGATATTTGTATGGAGTGGCCGGAGTGTGTTATAACTGAGGATTTAATAATTGTTACTATGGATATATTCATATGCTTATTGAGTGAAGAAGGTTGTGCACTAGTGAGCCATGTAGGTCTCATCAGAATTAATCCACCTTTTCAATAAACCCTTATTCGTTCCTTAGTTCCTCATAGACAGCTTAGAGTCCAAGGTTAAGGTTTGGACCAAGGCTGCTCAATTACTTTTTTGGATGTGGGCCATAATTTCATAATTTCGATTTCTTGTTATCCATCGTGCATTATATATATATATAATGTATATATAATATATATATATATATACGTATATATATATATATATATATATATATATATATATATATATATATATATATATATATATATATATATATAGATATCCCTTTGGGCACTTTGTGGCTCAGACGTGCCGTATAGGTAGTAATTTGTTGATCAATTTTCACTTGTTGATCCGGACCTCTTTTGTTGATCCAATGCCAGCTGAACATAAATATGTAGCTCTCTTCGGAGCCACAAGTGTCACGATGAGAAATAATAATAATTAAGGGATTTTTATACAAATCTACCTTTTTGGCGTATGAGCAGTTGTTGATCCAATTCAAATGGGCCAATCAGGGCGCAGCATTTACCAAGGGCTTCCTCATTGGCACGTTTGGGCTACTATATTACTGTCTACAGTAACTTGTTATTGTCTAGCTAGTATTTCAAATTCCCTCAAAGTAGTAGAGAATCTTGTCTTAAAAAAAAACGTGTGGCATGAGTTGAGTGTTGAGTTGAGTTCAGTTTTGAGTGGAGTTTTGAGTTGAGTTTTGAGTTGAGTTTTGAGTTGAGTTTTGAGTTGAGTTTTGCGTTGATTCGAGTTTTGAGTTGAGTTTTGAGTTCAATTTTGAACTGAGTTTTGAGCGGGGTTTTGAGCAGAGTTTAGTTTTGAGTTGAGTTTCGAGGTGTGTTGAGTTTTTAGCTGAGCTTTGAGCTGAGTTTAGTTGTTTTGAGTAGAGTTTTGATTTGAGTTTTGAGTTGAGTTTTGAGTAGAGTTTTGCGTTGAGTTTTGAGTTGATTCGAGTTTTGAGTTGAGTATTGAGTAGAGTTTTGAGTTGATTCGAGTTTTGAGTTGAGTTTTGAGTTCAGTTTTGAGCTGAGTTTAGAGTTGAGTTTTAAGTTGAGTTTTGAGGTGAGTTGGGTTTTAAGTTGAGTTTTGAGTTGATTCGAATTTTGAGTTGAATTTTGAGCTGAGTTAGAGTTGAGTTTTGAGGTGAGTTGGGTTTTGAGTTGAGTTTTGATTTGATTGAGTTTTGAGTTTAGTTTTGATTGAGTTTTGAGTTTAGTTTTGAGTTTAGTTATGAGCTAAGTTTTGAGCTGAGTTTGAGCTGTTTTAGAGTTGGGTTTTGCGTTGAGTTTTGAGTTGATTCGAGTTTTCAGTTGAGTTATGAGTTGATTCGCGTTTTGAGTTGAGTTTTGCGTTGAGTTTTGAGTTGATTCAAGTTTTGAGTTGAGTTTTGAGTTCAGTTTTGAGCTGAGTTTTGAGGTGAGTTGGGTTTTAAGTTGAGTTTTGAGTTTATTCGAATTTTGAGTTGAGTTTTGAGCTGAGTTAAGAGTTGAGTTTTGAGTTGAGTTGTGAGGTAATGTGGGTTTTGAGTTGAGTTTTGACTTGATTCGAGTTTTGAGTTAAGTTTTGATCTGAGTTTTGAGCTGAGTTATGAGCTGAGTTTTGAGGTGAGTTTTGAGCTGAGTTTAGAGCTGAGTTTAGAGCTGAGTTTTGAGCTGAGTTGAGTTCAGTTATGAGTTGAGTTTTGAGGTGAGTTGAGTTTTAAGTTGAGTTGAGTGTTGAGTTAAGTGTTGAGAAGAGTTGAGTGTTGAGTTGAATGATGAGTGAAGTTGAGTGTTGAGTTGAGTTTTGAGTTCAGTTTTGAGTTCAGTTTTCAGTTGTTTTGAGTTGAGTTTTGAGTTTAGTGTTGAGTTGAGTTTTGAGTTCAGTTTTGAGCTGAGTTTAGTGTTGAGTTTTGAGGTGAGTTGGGTTTTGAGTTGAGTTTTGAGTTGATTCGAGTTTTCAGTTGAGTTATGAGTTGATTCGCGTTTTGAGTTGAGTATTGAGTAGAGTTTTGCGTTGAGTTTTGAGTTGATTCGAGTTTTGAGTTGAGTTTTGAGTTCAGTTTTGAGCTGAGTTTAGAGTTGAGTTTTGAGTTGAGTTTTGACGTGAGTTGGGTTTTAAGTTGAGTTTTGAGTTGATTCGAATTTTGAGTTGACTTTTGAGCTGAGTTTAGAGTTGAGTTGAGTTGTGAGGTGATGTGGGTTTTGAGTTGAGTTTTGACTTGATTCCAGTTTTGAGTTAAGTTTTGATCTGAGTTTTGAGCTGAGTTATGAGCTGAGTTTTGAGCTGAGTTATGAGCTGAGTTTTGAGCTGAGTTTTGAGTTCAGTTATGAGTTGAGTTTTGAGGTGAGTTGAGTTTTAAGTTGAGTTGAGTGTTGAGTTAAGAGTTGAGTGATGAGTGAAGTTGAGTGTTGAGTTGAGTTATGAGTTCAGTTTTCAGTTGTTTTGAGTTGAGTTTTGAGTTGAGTTTAGTGTTGAGTTGAGTTTTGAGTTCAGTTTTGAGTCGAGTTTTAAGTTCAGTTTTCAGTTGTTTTGAGTTTAGTTTTGAGTTGTTTTGAGTTGTTTTGAGTTGAGTTTTGAGTTGAGTTTTGAGTTGTTTTGAGTTGAGTTTTGAGCTGTTTTGAGTTGAGTTATGTGTTCAGATTTGAGTTGAGTTTTGAGTTCAGTTTTGAGTTTAGTTTTACACTTTTTATACCTAATTATTTATACCTATTATTTATACCTAGCTCTTTACGTTCCATAGAGAAGAAAAACTAAAGAGCTAAAAAGAAAAAGAAATTATGAACGTCAAAGGGCATATTATCAACGTCAGAAAGAATTGAAGAAAAATAAGTTGATAAAAAATGCTATGCAATAGCTTTACCGCGGCAGTCCCCGAGTGCCTTTCGTTATTTAACTTTTCTTTATTTACTTTTCTTTTTTTAACTCGTTTTCTCGTCCATGCTCGTCCGTGCTCGCTCGTGCTGGTCCGTGCTTATTAACTCAACTCAACTCAACCCCCAACTCAACTCAACTCAACCCCCAACTCGACCCCCAACTCGATCCCCAACTCGACCCCAGCTCGACTCCCAACACGACCCCCAACTCGAAGCCCAACTCGACCCCAAATCGATCCCCAACTCGACCCCCACCTCGACATCCAACTCGATCCCCAATTTGACCCCCAACTCGACTCCCAACTCGATCGCCTACACGACCCCCAACTCAACCCCCAACTCGACCCCCAACTCGACCCCCAACTCGACACCCAACTCGATCCCCAACTCGAACCCCAACTCGAGCCCTAACTCGACTCACAATTCGATCCCCAACTCGATCCCCAACTCGACCCCCAATTCGACCCCCAACTCGACCCCCAACTCGATCCCTAACTCGACCGCCAATTTGACCCCCAACTCGACTCACAATTCGACCCCCAACTCAATCCCCAACTTGACCCCCAACTCGACCCCCAACTCGATCTCCAATTCGACCCCCAACTCGACTCACAATTCGACCCCCAACTCGACCCCCAACTCGACCCCCAACTCGATCCCCAACACGATCCCCAACTCGAACCCCAACTCGACCCCCAACTCGAACCCCAACTCGACCCCCAACTCGACCCCCAACTCGAACCCCAACTCGATCCCTAACTCGACCCCCAACTCGATCCCTAACTCGACCGCCAATTTGACCCCCAACTCGACTCACAATTCGACCCCCAACTCGACCCCCAACTCGACCCCCAACTCAATCCCCAACTCAATCCCCAACTTGACCCCCAACTCGACCCCAAATCCGTTCTCCAATTCGACCCCCAACTCGACTCACAATTCGACCCCCAACTCGACCACCAACTCGACCCCCAACTAGACCCCCAACTCGACGCCCGACTCGACCCCGAACTCGACCCCGAACTCGACCCCCAACTCGACCGCCAACTCGACCCCCAATTTGACCCCCAACTCAACCCCGCTATTTGGAAAATATGTTAAACTCGCATCAGGACACGTGAATTGATGGAAAATTCGTAAGGCGGAGGGAGAGAAGACCACCGGCGCGGCGTAGGAAAGGAAGTAACATCTCTTTCTGCCGCGCGGTAAAAATGTATGCAGTCATCGCAGCCTATGAACTCAACGACAACAGAGGCATCACTCATACGTTGCAACTGTAAAAACTCCTTCACGCCTTTCTTGAAAAACCCCATACTCAATGTCCGGGGAAAACCAAAGGGCGCGAGGTTACACCCGAGGCGGATCTTTTTTTTTTATACTACGTCGGGTGGCAGACAAGCACGGCCCTCCTGATGTGAAGCGGTTACCGTAGCCATATTTCTGGTGACCTCACTCACTCGCAGGAACACAACAAGCCCTCAAGGGAACCGTTATTTGGCTGCGGTATTCTGTGAGGTGGAGGTACATTCACCAGTCGGGTAGCTTACAATTACGCTCCATACCTCTCTTTTCGCGAGAGCTTCGTTTGTCAGTCAGCAGGGTGCACCGCGTGCAGGTGAAGTTGGCTTTGGTTCAAAGATGTTGATGAACCACTTACACCCCTAAACTTACAATGTATGGAGCATTGCGAATATAAAATATCTAGATTAGGTATAATATATTCATAATTGATCGACCGTTACGGTATCGGTACCTATTCGGATCAAAACAAGTATTACTGGAAGTACGAGTATATAAGCCTCCCCAACCCGTCTGGCCAGCGTGGGGAGTGTAGGCCAAATCCTCCTTCCGTTTAGGACGGACGAGAGAGGGTCGTGCTCCTGTAGTGGAGACTAAAATGGACCTGATGATGATGATGACGAGTATATATATTGATCAACACAAGTAATTGATTTTTGAAATATATACAGAGCCAAAAAGTCTTCGTGCATTTAAAAAATTTTGTCGTTACGGATCGACAATTGCATGAAATTGTTGAAAAATTATGTATGGAGTATAATGTACCATCGACGAATACATTTGGCAACAGCGCATAATAGAACGCGACGTTGCCATTTCGCCCGAGAAATACGCAACTGGATTCAAGTTATTCGGTGCAAAAGGTGGAGTCGGCAATGTACGGGGTCGTGGCGGGATCAACTTAGTGTGCAAAGAGGTGTTTATATATATATATATATATATATATATATATATATATATATATATATATATATATATATATATATATATACGACCATCCGTGTGTCGACGACTGGTCAACCAGTATTGTTGGCGGCCACATTCGAATGCGTCCGCGGGCCAATTAGTGGGCCGCGCGCTTGGGATTGAGCAGCCTTGGTTTTGACTCTGTCTTCCTTGAAATTGATTGTCACTTAGGCGGCCATTAGGTCGCTCCAGTATTGTTGTAATCGCTTAGAGGGATTTCAAATAAATTCTATTAAGTATAAAAAGAAAATTCATGCTTTTCTTTTAGACGGTTTAATAAATCACCATCTTCCTATGTCTATGTATGTGTTGTATGCATATACACATAAATTAAAACAAATAGGCTGCAAGGAATAACTCCAACATATTATTTATACTCAAAATAAAAACTGGGGAATAGAGATGGAGCGTCAAAAAATCCTCAAAAACTCCTCCTCACGTAATTAATGGACGTCCTAATAACTAGTCAAGCAAAAGAATATTTAGCTTGAATAGTTTTAAGGGGGCGTTATAAAATAGGTTTCAAGGATTAATTCCAACATATTTATGCCCAAAATAAAAACTGGGGAAGCAGAGGGGGCGTCATAAAATCCGCTTCACGTAATAACGGACGGACGCCCCCTAATAACTCAAGCAAAAGAAACATATACCAAACAATGATATTATATTTTATATGTGTATATATTATTATAACAATCTAATGCTCATATAACTTAAATTTGATTTTAGAAAACACAATTAAATATATAGTAAACTGATACACCTACATTTTTTAATACATTTGTTATAATCACATTGCATTTTGTTTAGTATTTATAGTCAGAGTCAATGTCAAAATTCTTTATTCTGTGGGCCCTCGCGGTCACTTAGACACGTCTTTTACAATTCGGTATATTTTTTTTATCTACCAGCATTTCGGAATGACCATTTACGAGAAGAAATGCCGAAAGAAACTCTGTCAATATAGGCCTTTTTTTTAAATAGCCATACAATATTATCATTATACATAATACAATATTATCATAATACAATAAAAAAATGGTATTCAACCAAAATAAGAGAAAAAAAAATTAAAAGTAAAATAAAATAGTAAAAAAAATAAAAATATAAAAAAATCATAGTATAGAGTGTATATACATATTGTATAAAAGTCTAAATATGTATATCCACAATACTACTTGTAAAGACAGTATAATATAACAGTATAATACTTATACAATATTCCTGGATAAATTATACAATACCATCTAATCCCAAACTGTGCAAAGTTTGTAATTTGGGTACTAGATAACTCATAAATATACTTATACGTATTTTTGTAAATACGTACTTACACTACATAGCAAACATCCAGCCAAACAGACATATTTGTGAACACAAATATTTGTTTTAAACGTAACCGTCAACACCACCATCGGGCTTTTCAACTGTTGTTTTTTCACTATTGCTGTTCAAATGTTTTTAAACTGTACAGAAACGTAAAATAAATATAAGTAATTATATTTGAAAACATAGTTGACAATTCTAATCACCTGGGAGCTTTTGAGTTCAGAAGGATATTAAAATCTCTATATTAGCATTAGGTCTGTAATATCAAAATAAGATACTCTGTCTGTTTCACAAACACAATCAAACAAAATAAGAAATATAAACAAACAACGCTGAAATTTGGTATAGATGTACGCTGAAAAAAGGGATAAGTGACAATAAAAAAAGATTTTATTAATCCCTGCTCAATCAATAAAATAAAAGAAGAAATTGAACAAGTCAGAGTCGTATTCATTATTCACCATATTGAGTAATCTATATCATAATCGTATTGATGATATATCTTTATTTCTCTATCACAAAAGTATTGTTACAAACTATTATTAACTACAAATATTATTAATTATAAACAGTTTTACAAACAGTTGACAATTTCAGTTAAGAATACTCCTTTGTGAGAGATCGGTGCCTATACGTGCTTGTACTGGGTTAACGTAACGTATTTTAAACTGGAAAAATTCATTTCGCCCGGCTAAATGGGGCTTGAACCCACGACCTCTCGACAAGCGGTCGAGTGCTCTTTCAACTGAGCTGCCAGGAAGGTTTGTGATTTGTCTTTTTTTGAATTTAAAATATATATAATTTTTCGGAAAGTTGGACGGAATCAACTATTAAAAACCGGCCAAGTGCGAGTCGCACTCGCGCACGAAGGGTTTCGTACCGTATCTATAAAAACGGCAAAAAAAATCATGTCTGTTAAATATTCCAAATATTTAAAATAAAACAAATATTATATTTGTTTTATTTTAATTTAATTAGTTATTTTTAAAGTGAACATATAACTAAAGCGCCATCTAGCCTCTGGTAATGTACTACACAATTCTATTCGTCTTGGAATACATTTTGTAAGTTCGTCGGCTATTACTCAGTAACTTGTAAAGTCTACTTAGCTGTGATAGTTATCCTTTTAAATTCACTATATGGTCTGCTTCCATGATTTTTTTCACATATCTAAATATAACAGTTTCGTTGATACAGGGGGGTGAAAGGGGGGGGGGGGGCACTTGCGTCTAACAAAAAATTGCACGTTAAATGTAAATAATTCGCGAACAGATTACTATATGCAACACCATCCTAAATGCATTTGCAAACAGGTTTGATTGTCAGTACATGAACCATTGTTGTATGGTACAATTACGGACAAACAAACAAACAACTATCTGCAATAAAATTTATTAACTTTGAATTTTAATATTATAATACAAAATTTAATCAAAAATTTAATCATATGTTATAATTTAATGATAATTTTGAAATTTTATTTTATTTTTATTTGAACTTTAAATTTTTTATTAGAAATTTTAAAAACTGTATAATTTATATGACTACTATGGCTATAACTGCTGAAATCAATGAATTTGAATTTGAATATATCGAAAAATGATCTTCCCTCACTCCCAATGTTTCTAAAAGACCTATCCAACGACACCATGGCGTAGGTGCAGAAAAAAAAATACCCATTTTACGTGTAGGGGAGGTACCCCGAAAAAAAATATTTTTCAAAATTTTATTCTACCACTTTGTCAGCATAGTTAATATGTGTCTACATGCCAAACTATAGCTTTCTAGTATCAAGCGTCTCTGAGCTAGGCCGCGGACGGACGGACGGACGGACGGACATGGCGAAACTATAAGGCTTCCTTGTTTACTACGGATCCCTAAAATTACAATAACTAAATTATGGCATACCCACACGAAAAAATATGCATACATAAAAAACGACAGAAAACGGTTCCCGTCGCATGCCAGAGTGACTAACGCTATCCTTATCATCTCGGCGCCTTAAAATACTTCCTATCTCTTTTCCTCGCTGAGTGAGTAATTGGAGCAATGCATTTTATTTTCCTAGAAAAATATGAAATTAACCTAAAATACATCAAACATTATATTTGGCTTTATACATTTGGGTATACATTTCGCTTTATTAACATAAATTATGCAATTTCATAATATAGAATACGGCATTTTAAACTATTTCAATCAGGGGCCCTACCGCCGAAGTTGAAACCGATTACCATCGGAATTTTTTAATGAGAAAATTAAACTACTACTTAGATTGTTGCTAGTTATGTTTAGCTCACCTGGTAGAAACTCTAGAGCTCTACCGACTAGTTTGAAGAGGTCTGTCAGTAACTTTAACTTAAGACCAATTTTTGGAATCAAAAAATCCGGCAGTAATCGGCTTCAGCTTCGGCGGTAGGGCTCCAGGTTTCTCGGCTTGCTTGTGCTGCTTGGCGAAGTAATTGCGAAGTGGGACAATTGGGGCTCTTTTCTGGTGTACATTTTGGATGGATATCTATATTATTTATAACATCATTGAGCGTAACGTAATCGTAAACGTGTTCAGTAATTTACTGAATATGGCCAAAATCGGGGCCCTACTGCCTTAGCTGATGCCGATTCCCAAAAGGTTGCAAAAATAGAATAGATTAGTGGCAACTGTGTTTAACTCAGCTGGTAGAAACCCTGAAGCTCTAACGTCAAAGCTAAAAATGTTTGTTAGTAATCTAAACCTAAGACCTAATTTTGGGAAACCAAATGGATGGGAATCGGATTTAGCTTACGCGATTGGGCCCCCGGTTTATGAGCCCAAGGTCGCGACGCCAAGAGGTCACGCTTAAAGCCTTCCTCGGTCAAACCAAAATATAGACAAGCCAAACGCGTTTGCGGAAAATGTGGAAATGCTATATGGTCAGCATACGCGACGGGAAAATACCTCGGACGGGCCAGGCAAGTCAAGTTGATAACAACCTAATGCGACGAAAATAAGTGAATAGATACAGGCTGATGATGATGATTCAGATGATATATTTTTAAATCATCATCACGCAATTTGCATTTGGTCGTTTTCAATTTGACTTGCCCGGCCCAGCTGAGCACGTGCCTATATCTATGCCAATTTACAGCTGGATATAGGCTCAATGCTTTCCACCAAATGCGATCTTCCGCTTTTCGCCTCCGACTGCTACCAGCCACTTTTTTGAGTTCATCGGTCCATCCAGAGAGGAGGGCATCCTACGCTTCCTCGCCCCATACGTGACCTCCAATCTAGCACTTTGTTCCCCCATCAGCCATCGCTGACTCGTCGATATTTTTATATATCTTAGAGAATTATTACCGTCGCTTTATTGAGGCAACTTGACGTTTCAGGCCCGTACGAGGTATTTCCTCCTGACGTATGTTGAGTTTTACCTTGCTATTTGTATTTTATATTTAGTAATTTACATGTGTATGCTAATATCCGCCCATATCGTTTTTACTGAAATACGTAATTCACATTAATGTTTATTATATATTGTTCTATTGTTATTGAACAGAACCATAGATTTGTTGAAGTTGAAACGAAGCTGAGAAATTAAAATGTAAGTAGTACGTCACGAACGAAAATGTAACCATTTTTCCAAAATGGTTGAAAATATTGTAGAATTGTCTAGAAAGTTTTGTGACAGGGCAATGCCGGGTTTTGCAACTAGTATAAATTAAATCGTACTTGATATGACTATGTTTGTAAAACGTTATTGTATAACAGCACAAACAGAAAATAGAAATAAGCAACTTAAATTAAATTATACAATGGCGGACTTATCGAAATATGTATGTCTTCTACACATTTTTTTAAAGAGTTCCATATTTGTACTCTAGCATTACAGTCAAAACATTGGATTTTGATGAAATTCTGGAGTTAAGGAGAAAATCGCGATTTCTTAGCGATAAAGACGCAAACTTGTGTCTTGAGTTAAACTGAACCAAATACAGTCGCTCCCAATCGGGTACTCTAGTCAGAGAGCCTTTGAGTTCGTTGTTATCCTGAACAGGTTCATTCACACTCCCCTCCTTATTGCTGAGGATCGTGGTCACGGGCACCTCGCGAACACGGGAATCTGTCTCCATCGATTCCTGTCCGAAGTGGCCCTCACCGCCTGATAGAATTTAGAAAAGAAGGCGACCCCCTTCACCTGGTCAGACCACCTTGTTAGTGAACGGCCACGTGCTCTCTTGCCTTCGTTGTCGCCAACAATAACAAGCCTTTTCAGGCTGTTATCTCCTCTCCTCATTATGTGGCCGAAATAAGACAGTATGCGTTGCATACACGTGGTGGACAAGCTGCTCTTAATGCCGAGTTGAGAAAGACCAGATACATTTGTGCGTTTGGCCGTCCATGGTATTCGGAGCATCCAAATCCTGAACAGGAGGGCAAGGGATATTAGCCCCACCCGTGTATTAAGTGCCCCCGCCGCTATTAACTGATTCGTCTGCATGGCAATGATAACCATTTGATATCAATAGCAGTAAAACATGGGGATGACACAGAGCCTACAGAACGCAAACATTGATGTTCATGCTATCTGAAGCAGCTACCATTGACTACGGCTGCTCTGAAGCAGCTACCATTCTACGGCTCTGATGCATTTGTCCGACAAGAACCCAGCGACACATTTGTATAAACCCTCGGGCAACCTATATAATGGTAACTTCGACAGAAGTCTACGGTTTACCAGACCTAGTCTACCAGACCCGAATTTTGTTATGTCTAGACATAAGGCCAGTGCCTAGTCTTGACTTTTAGCGGTGTGTAAGATATACTGGCTGGACCGGCAATTTTCTAGATTCGCGAGCGACCATGACAAAATCCGCACTGATGATCGATGATAAAGTTGTGTTATCCTAAATTTCAGGAGCCATTGACCACACTCTCCATTTTTTGAGTTTAAGTGAAGGGCATGCATCTAAGTATCAAGAACATTTAAACGTTGTTGATATGTATGTATGTAATCTCTTTATTACACCACTACGTAATCGTATACATAAGAAATATGAAGGCAAACGAAAAGTGATCTATTCACCGCCACTCGGTACAAGTGAATACAAAGCAACTTTATTCCATGCACTTATGTTATCATATCGAGGACTCGGATGGGTAAACGGTCGCATTTGAAAACGTACATGTACAAATTACAGAAAAACGAAATAGTGTTTGCATCGTATCTGTACACAACGTGTGGCCACAAAGTAGAGACATTGAAGAAATGTCATAAAGCTTTTGAACGTAAGACGATTAAGTATGTCAATCAAATATTTTTTTCTTTAGTGTAGATCATATAAATAATAAATAAATAAATATTTCTGGACCATTTTACACAGCGCCATCTAGTCCCAAATTAAGCGTAAAGTTTGTACTATGGGTACTAGACAACTGATAAATATACTTAAATACATTTTTTTTGTAAATAAATACTTATAAATACATAGAAAATACCTAGACCAAGACAAACAGACATGTTCATGCACACAAATGTTTGTCATGTGCGGGGATTGAACCCGCGACCTCGGAGTCAAAGTGGCCATTGTTCACCATCCGACCACCGAACTCGTCAAATCATATGTAACGTACAAGTATATGTACTGTTACAAGTCTGAATACCTACTTAATGCAATGTAATTACATCATACATACCTTAGAGAGCTGTAATATTCAAACATTTTATTACAACGTCAAGTAATATATTTTACAAAACTGTGTTTATGAAATTAAAATTAACCAGCAATAGCTGGTTTAACCATAATTTAGGGACATTTACGTGTTGTAATTATTATCTTTTTTATAATTGCGGTTAGGTAAATAGCAAAAATGATGTAATTAAAAACTAATGTTTGTTTTTGTTTAGCGAAAATCTGCTGATGTTATAGCGTAACTGCAGTAATGGTTCGCAGTACTTACAATATTATTAGTTTTAGTTTAAGCTGTTAAGCTTAAATTTGCATTGCAACACAGCAATTACTTCCTCATTGGTGACCTCACTCACTCGCAGAAACACAACATCCCTTAAGGAAATTGTTATTTGGCTGCGGTATTTTGTAAGGTGAAGAGGTACTTCCCCAGCCGGGCAGCTTACAAATATGCTGTACCATACCTCTCTTTCGCTAGTCGGCAGGGTGCACCACGTGCAGGTAAGGTTGGCTTTGGCTCTAAAGATCGTGGTGAGCTACTGACACCCCAAGTGCTAAGAGAGACGATGACTTTTAAAATATATACAGATATAAATATTCATATATATATTGTTGTTTATAAAAAGTATTTGTCTCTACCGTAAAATACACGAAACTGGAACGACCTGCCATCTTAAAATTTTTATGACTTAAGTCCGACTGTTTTACGATCGGTCAAAATTTGGTAGGAAAGTCCATTTTAAAAGTATCATCATCAGCCTGTGTCTACCCACTGCTGGATTTATATCCAGGGAAGGCTTGTGCCTTCCCCAATGCTTTCCAGTTCACCAGACGTGAAGAATTGCTACAGGAAAGTCCTTATTGAGAATTATTATTATTGGTAATAGTAGCACTCCTTTTGCTACTATAACCACTACGCCATATATAACATTTGTCAATTATTAAATCAATAAGTATAATTGAACTGTTTTGAAAAAAGTGTAGTCCCGGAATTCCAGTACAATATTATAATGGAATTCTTTTCCATCTTCCGTCGTGGTTCATTGTTAGTAGCGAGGGTGTCAGTGCGCGTGACCAATTCCTCCTTATATTGCAAGCGCTAAGGTAACCGTAAAGTATAAAGCGGACTGTATGCTTGTTTTGTACCTGACATGGTATAATAAAGTTGTAATAGTTGTATAACCTGATACTTTAAAAAAAAGCTGGCGTTTCTTTCAAGCTTTTCTTCTTCGCCAATGGTCAATACCGAAATGTTATTAATAAAAATATTATTAATAAAAATGTGTATGACGTGTCTAAGTGCCCACAAGGGCCCGATGACAGAATAAATATTTTCATTTCATTTCATTTAGTGTATTTTTGAATCTAACCGACCGGAGAAGTACCTCCACCTCACAGAATAAATAAATAAATATTTCTGGACAATTTACACAGCGCCATCTAGTCCCAAATTAAGCGCAAAGCTTGTGTTATGGGTACCAGACAACTGATAAATGTACTTAAATACATTTTTTTTTGTAAATACATACTTAGAATACATAGAAAACACCCAGACCAAGACAAACAGACATGTTCATGCACACAAATGTTTGACTTGTGCGGGGATCGAACCCGCGAACTCGGAGTCAAAGTGGTCATTGCTAACCATTCGACCACCGAGCTCGTCAATTTCAAATTCTGTTCAAAGGTGTCTCCAATAACTTGATGGTTTGATTTTTTACAACTACACTACTATACATACTTTAATACAAATACACTATGCGCCACATCGTACTCGTATGTCACAACTTTTTTTATTATTTTTTAATAACAATAAATCGGCAGAAAAACTCGTAAGTTGTACTTGGAATTTGGAATGTTGCGTAGGTGACACTTACGATTCTCTTTATTATTGTGGGCATTATAATAAAATACATAAACAAACGTGTCTACAAAAAGTTTAGGTATAATGAACCGAGCGGCTAGTACCTCGTATTATATCGTTATTGTGCACAATGATAGTGATGGTAATATCTCTTGATAACCGTTTGATTGTCGAGTCGAGCGCATCATTCAAAGATCACGCCATCCCGCACACTTGCCACTGAGAGCATAAGTCAAACGGGGTTCATACGCGTTACTTGGGACAAAATAAATATATTATTGCGTACAGATAACACGGCGATAACTTCGTTTTGCACGAAAGGTAAGAATGATAAACGTCGTTTAATTAATATCAATAGTCAACTCATTTAATAATTTTTTTCATCATATCTAAGAGTGAATAAGGTCACCACGCAGAAAGGTGCTGCGTTGGCGGTAAGAATAGCAACGGACGAGTGACACTCTTGTGTTGCTAAGTCTTCTAGACTACGGACGTTGTTTGAGAAGCGGGTCGTATGTTTGTTTGCAACTCAGCGTGGTATAAAAACATGAAATGAATATGAAGAAAAATCTAGCTAAAATGTACTTATAAAAGTTACTTAAAATAACGTATCATATATATGTTACAGTCAAAAATCAAGTTTTGTCCAAAATATTTAATCAAAAACAGTTTTTAGTAATTTTTGTGGACAGTAGTGGTTTTAAATAATATTTTAGTCAATAGTGATTTTATCCGATTTAAAGTTCAGACTTTGTTATAGTCACTACCCGAAGTCTAGGCGCTCCTGTGTTTGACTAGTGAAACCTCCCGCTTCTAAAGCAAGTAGAGTCTCTCTCGCTTCACTTCGCTCGTTCCTCATTTGCATGCCCTCAATCACATGCATGCCCTAACCTAACCACCGTCATTGTTCAAAACTACTTTTGACTGCATACGTCAGTTAAAAGTAGTTTAGACCAACGCGCGTTTCTTTAGTAATGACTGATTAATAGGTTTGACTGTAACATAATTTAAGGCAGTCAACGTATCAGTTCAAGAAGAAACTGGTTTATAATACCTAGTAATATTTTTATCGCCTTAATACTTGCTAAAAAAAATAGAGCGCTGGACGCCTATCAGATGTGAACACCCATACTGTTTCGTATGTATATGTTTGATAAGTTGGATGGTTTATTATAAAAAAAGTACCAACAAAGACCGAGCGGTGTTCAGGTCATTGGAAGCTTTAAAGTATTTTGTGTTGCGAGCGTTAATATGGCTACGGTAACCGCTTCACACCAGGCGGGTCGTATGCTTGTCTGCCACCCGACGTAGTATAAAAAAAAACATGTAAAGTTGTTCTTTATCCACATGTACATAGCTACTAATTATTTATCATAATACTTTAGATGACATCATACATTCAAAGTTACACCTATTTTTTTATTAAGACGATAATACACACGTACGAAGTCCATTTCCGTCAGTGAATTCACTATAAAAATAGTGTAAATAGTTTTGTTTACGTCTACATAATAAACTACCTAATGTCAATGGATAAAGTAGGTATAGCTTTCAAAAAACAAAAGATAAATGGATTTTTTTCATAACACGCTAGGAGCCAAATAAGCATACGACTCGCCTGATGTAGCGGCCACGTGCAATACAAGGAGCGCACCTCTGATGGTTAACACTGCATTTCCTCCCATGTAGTGACGTCGCACTATGGTTCGAGTAGAACAAGCTAGCTAGACAAAAACGACCCTTAAATTTCTAGTAATTACTTATTAAGATGAACTCATTAGATATATACATTAAGGAATACACCTATGAATTTTCGTTACTTTCGTCAATAGGAGCGTCATTGAGGTAAGTATACAAAATGTTGATAATTCAAAGTGCATTCATTTGCAATTTTACGCCATAATTGAAAGCATTATTTACGTTACTAAAAGAAGTTTGTGATAGTGTTTTTATGATGGATTGTGTACATAAAGGTATGTAGTTTTGTTTAAGTTAGTTCTTATCACAGGAACTTCATTCGATAATTTTATTAAATTAAATGTTTAGATAAAAGTGATGTTTTTTAACCGTCTTTTTTAGTTCAATGGACGAAAAATTACATGTCCACTCATGTCCACTCCGTAAAACCTATCATATATGATTCTCTAAGTATCTATGTACATATTCGTAAAAAAAAATATTGCGAATTATTTGCACAACTATTTTTTTTAATTTTTTTCTTGTATCAGTTTTCACCATCTCGGAAATGGATTTTTTCGAAGAATGGCTGAAATATCTGAAAGAAATGCGGAATGAGGAGCTTTATCGACTTGTATCTTTGAGACATGATTTTGATGGTGTTACGGAGTAATCTGTGAGGGACGTGAAGGTTATCATCTCCAAGTATTCATCAAAATGGCTGAAAAATGGAGCAGCTGCGGAAGAAGCCGACAGCGCTTTCTAGAGACGACTTCGACGTAGGTACCTTATGGGTGTTGACATGTTTCGCCGTGTCCTTTTATTTATCCATGCCAAGGACATCGATACAAACCCAACCGAGACCTGGACGAACAACTAGAGAGTTTGAAGATTCCAGTCTCAAAACAAAAACACGTCGCGTAGATGACCTCTTACAGTCCAGGAGTGGAACATGCAATAAAACAAAAAAAAAAAAACAATCTACGAATAGATATAACTACGAAGAGAGATTTACTTAATGTGTTATTGACATCTGACCATGTGAGGTCTAAGATTTCATAGTTCAACCTAGCTGTAAGGAACAAAATGTTTTTCATAGTTCTGCCACTCATCATCATCATCATGACAATTCATTGGATGATTCATCTGAGGATAGTGATGATAATAAGAGATAGATTTTGTTGCTGAGTGTTTTATGTATGTGTTATTAGTTATTAAGTTAGATTTAGAGATAAATTATTTTATAAAAATTTTGATAAAAATATAGATATTCTGTACATATTCTTGAACTTTGTTCTTTTTTCACTCAAATGAAAAATTGCCCTCCAAGACGTATAGAGAACTTTATATCTATGCTTTATAACCTCATTTAGACTTAAAAATCAAAGCAAATAATATTGTCCAGCTAACTTGTTCCACACGAACCATAGTGCGTCGGTAAAAAAATGTCTAAAATATCTTTTCTTTTACCTTATATCAAATTTCACTCCTATACTACTGTAGTTTAGGTTTTAAATAGGAACAGTTTTTATATATTTGCCCTTTTTCTTTCATTTTCCCACATAGGACAAACATTTGTGTGCATGAACATGTCTGTTTGTCTTAGTCTGGGTGTTTTCTATGTATCATAAGTATGTATTTACAAAAAAAAATGTATTTACGTATGTTTATCAGTTGTCTATTACCCATAACACAAGCTTCGCTTACTTTGGGGCTAGATGGCGCTGTGTAATTTGTCTGACAGTATTTATTTATTATTTTATTTATTTTCTCCCAACATCCTCCCGTCGTCGTTCTGTTTGAATTTAGCATTTTTGCGTCTCCTTGTTGACGTATAACGTCTCATTATTGGATAAACGCCGGCTGCACGCAAGAAAAAACATGACTCATCGTCATGTTCTGCCTGAGCCGAGCATGCAATCGAGAGCGCGGCTTCGCGCATCTAGCTCTTTTCCACTCCATCGGCTGATGTTTTCTTATGACGTTATTATTACGTAAAATTATCGTTCGTAAACCGACTTTACAGACAACCAATTTTTTTTTCTCTTTTCTGTTACTTTCCTTCTTCATCCAATTTCTTGCATCTTTAAGTATAGGCATTTAAGATAAAAAAAATTCTTTCCCTCTCCATGTTAAAATTCTTCTATTACTTCTCTTCAATCAACTTTACATTCAAACATATTTATAACTTCCGTATTTCTGATTACATTTTTTCACCATAGGTACAAAGCTTCTGCCCCCTACTTACGGTAGTGGGTACCCACACACTAACGTAAGATAATAATATAGAAATAGAAAAAAAAAAAACAACGAGATATAAGTACTAACGTTAGTACTTATATCTCGATCAGGGATGTAACGGAGCTTCGGTTTCGATTCCGATACGTCGGAACTTCCGATTGCTTTTGCATCCTCGGTTCCGACTTCGGTTCCGATAAATTTTAAACCGAAGTCAGAAGTCATATTGGAGGTCGGCGGCCGGCGCGGCGGGCGAGGGTGGGTAGACGGGCCGGGCAGCGCAAAGCCGCGGCGGAGTCGCGATCTATCGATTTTAGCAATTGTTTCATTGTTACACTGTTAAAGTATTGATAATAAAGATAACACTAAGTTAGTGTCACTAACGAATAATGATGTGTAATTATTTCATTGAAAATGATATCTACACATATCTCTGACTGACTTCATATTTTATTCCGATTCCGGTTTCGACTCCGATAAACCAAATTCAAAAATTCCGATTCCGGTTCCGGTTCCGATATAACCACATCCGTTACATCCCTGATCTCGATGGAATAAAATGGATCGACTCGACTAAATTATTTGATAAACTACTCCACTAAATTTGCATTCCATTTCCATTGTTCAGACACGTTTAGTTACTAAATTACTCGCCTAATGCGAACTAGCCTTAAAGGTTCTAAAGGAACTACAGCAGTCATTCTGGTTAATTCCGTATTGACAACGGGAGTGTACCCGGCGCGTAGTTTTATTCCTCAAAAATGTGATAAAACCTTATTTATTTATTTTATTTATTCATGGAAAGCCAACAGAAAACACAATAGGAAGTGCTAATTATACGTATACACAGATATCACTATATTACATAAACATAAATGAACATCGATACAAGACAAACGTACGCACTTTAAATTCATATTAGAGACAAATCACTAAATAAACCAATTAGCAATTATACGTCTCGCTGTACCCTCCGAATTCAGAACTGAAGGTCGATTCTCGTAATTAAGTATGATCAAAGAATTAAAGTTCTCCCTCTTTCTATAACCCAGTGTCGTGTAGACGAACCCTGAAGAAATACTTATATGGGTCGTCAAAAGGTGAGCCGCCAGCGCTGCGCTAATTGCATTGATGGCGATCCTCACATTAGTCTTCACTTGAGCTTTCCATCAGGCCAGATGGTGGCATTTTGACCACATTAATTAAATAAAGTTGACCGAATCGAGATTGAATTGTGAATTGATTTCATTTCATTAATTATTATCATTTCTTATTGTAGGCAAAATAACATTCTTCGTTTGTTAATTTTCGACCATTTTTTGTCGTATACCAAATTGTTTTTGTATACCAAATGGTTTTTCTCGTATACCAAATTTGATATTTGTGAGATCGAGACTGAATCAGAACTGAGTTTTAACTAGGTTTTAATTACGAGAATTGCCCCCCGGTCAAGATCAAACTCCCTTGCTTTACTAGTGAATTAAAGTTTTTACTCACACGCAGTGAAAATGTATTTGTGTTATGGGTATTAGACAACTGATAAATGTACTTAAATACATTTTTTTTTTGTAAATACATACTATAAGTATGATACATAGAAAACACACAACCAAGACAAACAGACATGTTCAGGCACACAAATATTTGTCATGTGCGGGAATCGAACCCGCGACCTCGGGGTCTAAGTGGCCTTTGCTAACCATTCGACCACCGAGCTCATCAATATAGAAGCTAGAAGTTATGGTACGCTGACGACTCTTATTTGACCTTCACAGCGGTATGTTGTACAATATACTCTGCATCAACCGCTGGGATACGGGTCTACCCTCAATCAAAAGGGGTTTAGATATAGCAAATTGCCGATATATAAAAAGATACAGTATGTTTTTTCACAGACAAAATTTAAATCTCTAGTTTTTTTAATCTCTTAACTACATAGGTAGCCAATCGACTCTAAAATTCCATACTGCAGAAACCATACCAATTCACATAATTACTAAATCTAGTTATTTTTCATTGAATTTACAGAATGCCACCTCAAGGCCAGGAAAAGGAATCGTGGGTGTTGTACGAGACGGATGCTAAGACCCAAGACACCGGCAGCGTTGTACCACCCACAGCAGATAAGAGAGAATGGAAAATAGTCTGGCGAAATGTGATCTTATTTGCCTTATTACATATCGGAGGCGTTTACGGCGCGTACTTATTTCTCTTTAAAGCCATGTGGAGTACATGCCTTTTTGGTAAGTAAGATGAGATGCATTATATATATATATATATATATATATTATGATATAAATTTTCTTTCACGGAGTCTCAGGTTGTGGAACACCTGCTGAGGTTTTCCCAAGAGACTACAGCATGGAGCGTCTATAGGCTGCGATGACTGCTCACCATCAGTAGGGGCGTATGCTTGTTTGCCATCATAATTGTATAAAAAATGAAGTGAGTCCATAAAATGTTCATTTCATCCTTTTAAAATGTACTTTCCCATCAAACTTTGATCGACCATAAAACAAGTCGGTTCGGAGTAAAAGTTCGCAGATCGTTCTAATTTTGTGTAGATATTCTATGATATTGATAAATATTCTTTTTATAATTCTAAAACATTGACAAGTAGCCGATTGTGGCAAATATTGTATAATAGTTTATAAGTTGTATAACCAATAAAATGTCTCATTAAAATCAACCAAACAGTTGTCCCGTGAAATAAATTTTTTTGCTTCTGTTCTATACCTGCCCCCTTACCACCATCTCTTATTGCGATTCAATAACTGAATAGAATGCTTATTCATACCAATGAATAAGCGACACTATTCCATTTGAAATAGAGTAATCTATAGAGTAGAGAGCAATCTATTCAGTTATTGAATCGCAATAAGAGATGGTGGTTACGGGGCTGGTATCCCCCAACACAGCATAACAAATTATTATTTTATTATGCGTATTTTATAATAAACTGCATTATAATCTAGCTTTGGTGTTATTTTCAGCTGTGCTTCTCTATCTGGCGTCGGGATTGGGTATAACCGCCGGCGCGCACAGATTATGGGCCCACAAGTCTTATAAAGCTCGGTTGCCACTACGCATCTTACTTACAATTTTCAACACGATAGCATTTCAGGTTAGTATCATCATCATCATAATCAGCCTGTATTTACCCACTACTGGATATAGGCCTTTCCCAAGGCTTTCCACCATATGCGATCCTCTGCTTTCCGCATCCGGTCCATCTAGAGAGGGGGCGCCCTACGCTTCATCGCCCCATACGTGGTCTCCACTCTAGGACTTTCCTCCCCCATCAGGTTAGTAGTTAGTAGTATACAGTTCCACAAATTATTGTTATTGAAAAGAAAACTTCTTTAGTCGCACTGTACACTTTAGTTTGTAGCGAATGAATGAGAAGACTGAATAAATGAGGAGCTCGTCCGGTCTGAGTAAAGTTGACAGGGAGATAGCGAAAATGTGCGAGGTATGCAGTTTTCACTTCTGCCATGTGGTTACGTATACATAAATATTACATATACCACTCACACCTAACCTAAGAAGGACACGAATGCCAATCAGGGGCACTACCGCCGAAGCTGTAGCCGATTACCATCGGATTTTTTGAATGATGATGTTTAGCTCAACTGGAAGAAACCCTAGAGCTCTACTGACTAACCTGGAGATGTTTGTCAATAACTTTAACCTAAGAGCAATTGCTGAAATAAAAAAAATCCTGGCGTTATGGCCCCAGGAGTCTTACCACCGAAGCTGCATCCGATTACCATCGCATTTTTGGATTGCGAAAATTAAACTTTAGCTTAGATTAGTGGTGAATTGTCATAGCTTAGTTGCTAAATATAGATAAACCTAAGAGCTCTACCAACTAAGCTGAAGATGTTGGTCATTAACTTCAACCTGAGGCTTATTTTTGGAATCAAAATATTCTTTCGGAATCGCCTTGGCCTAATCGTTAGTTTTGGTGTTTAGATGTTTAAACATTAGAATGTTTTTTTGGTACAAAAAGGGTTGGATAGATTTGAATGCAATTTAACACACACTTTGTTAATACTTAGAATCTAAATTCACACGTAGCATATCATTCTAATAATATACACGGGCGAACCCTGGACGGAAACTAGTATACCTATCTATCTACATTAATATTTGGAACCTATACGCATATTGTTGCCACCTTGTTGATTGAGTTGATGAAACTTACCAGATAAGTGGGTAAGGTAAACACCATTCAGAAGTTCACAGGGCATCATTGGTATCGTAATCATTTTAATAGTTTATTCATAAGATATGGAACAAAAAGATAAAAAAAATGTTTGCGCGATTTATGTAAGCAACGAACTTCTAATAGGTATTATTAGAAATGATCACGTTTCATGAGAAATTATTGAAACTATCATCGAAACGTGACCACAACATCTAAATGTGGCGACGGAAGTCACTTAACTGTTTTATCTATAGGGGTCTTAACCTAACCCGCGTGTTGTGACCGTACGTCAGTAGTCAACACGCGCTCTAGGTTAAGGTCACGTGTGGTTATAAAACAACAATAATCTCAGTTGCATCGTGGCTGCGACAAACGAAATTTTATAAGATGTGCGACGCGTAATTCTATTTTCTTACAAATGATAAAGATGATGCGTTATCACAATAAGTATTTGATTTAAAATAAAAATATTTACAGCTATTTTTAATCTAAACCTCCCCAGCAGCAACGGGGAGTACGTTAAGGGGATGTCATCTCCCCGAAACTATTTACCGCTGCACTAGAAGACGTATTTAAAACGCTGGACTAGAAAACACAGGGCATCAATCAAAAAATTATGAGTACACCTCACACCTTCGGTTTATCGATGACGTGGTCATGGCTGGTGGGAATGGCTGAATGTCTGAAGGATCAATCGAATGTTGAATGATCTCTATGCAGCATCTCGATCTGAGATGCCGGGAATAAATTTTGACAAATCAGGTACTAGGATTTTGTCATCCCTAGCCCTGTTTTCGTAGAGAATGCAGCTATTGAAGTGGTTAAAGATCATGTCTATTTCTGACAGTCCATACAGCTTAGCCGGGGTAATTTAGACAACCAATAATTGATTATGCGTCGTATGTCTTCTTTTCGGATTCGCTCCCTCAGAGAAACCCCGAGCATAGCTCTCTCTATCGCTCACTACGCGACCGTTAGCTTGTGGACCAATCCGTTGGTCAGTGTCCTTCAAGTCCTTGAAGTCTTTGCACAGACTTCAAGGACTTGAAGGACACTGACCAACTGCAGGGTAGACGCAAAGTTGGCCCAAATGCTACCCAGCCTAGCCTAGCGATGTAGCCTTCAGAATTTGTAAGCTAAAGTGGAAATGGGCCGCTCACATCTGCCGATTCAGTGATGGTAGATGGGGAAAAAGGTATTAGAGTGGCGGCAGCGCGTGTTACAACGAAGTCTTAAACGCCCTCCGTCTAAATGATCCGATGACCTCGAAAAATCGTCTGGATGCCGAAGATGGAGAATTGTATTTGGTGGAAAACATTGGAGAAGGCCTATATATAGCAGTGGGCAGATACAAACTGATAATGATGATACGTGGTTATAAGTATGTTTTTGTCTATGTTCCCTAAGTCTCCACTTTCTCAAATCTCTATTCGTCCACCTCATCTCTTATATTTCATATCTCTTCTCTTTTTTATCTTAGCTATCTCTACAGCGTCTTTTAAACGTGTCTCTCTCCACTTCTATATACACTTCGAACTAGTACATAAAATAATTAGAAAATATCAGACATTATTATTTTATATTATCTGCACACCATACGTGTCTTTGCCTTTTGCTCAAAAGCCTTTGTGTTTAACCTGCGCAGTAGTGTATTATATATAATATTGTACATACTTATTTATTTTTAAATTTTCCAGGACGCTGTAGTGGACTGGGCGCGCGACCACCGCCTGCATCACAAGTATTCTGAGACCGATGCTGATCCGCACAACGCTACCAGGGGCTTCTTCTTCGCGCACGTCGGCTGGCTCCTAGTCCGCAAACACCCACAAATAAAAGCCAAGGGCCACACCATTGATATGAGCGATCTAAAAGCTGATCCCTTTCTGCGTTTTCAGAAAAAGTAAGATTAATTTAATCATATAATTATTATTTAAATGTTAATTTCGGCCAACTTGTCAGAATATTATAAATAAATAAATAATAATTCCTGGACAATTTACACAGCGCCATCTAGTCCCAAATTAAGCGAAAAGCTTGTACTATGGGTACTAGATAACTGATATAATTCTTAGATACTTTTTTTTTGTAAATATATACATATAATACAAAGAAAAAGCCCAGACCAAGACAAACAGACATGTTCATGCACACAAAGTTTGTCTCGTGCGGGGATCGAACCCACGACCTCGGAGTTAAAGTGGCCATTGCTAACCATTCGACGACCGAGCTCGTCATAAATATTTTAAAAATGGAAAAATTCACCTTTTTTTTATACTGCGTCGGGTGGCAGACAAGCATACGGCTCGCCTGATGTGAAGTGGTTACCGTAGCCATATTAATGCTAGCAACATAAAATATCGCTCGCGCGCCGTCACCCCCGCTGCCAACGCAGCATCTTCTTCCTTTCTGGTGACCTCATTCACTCGCAGGAACACAACAACCTCCAAGGACATTGTTATTTGGCTGCGGTATTCTGTGAGCTTACAATTACGCTTTCAGCCTCTCTTTTCGCCAGAGCTTCGTTTGTCAGTCAGCAGGGTGCACCGAGTGCCGGTGAAGTTGGCTTTCGAACCCATAACCTCTCGATTACCGGTCGAGTGCTCTTCCAACTGAGTGTCATACTAATCAATTTAATTATGTTGAATCATTACTACATATCTGCTGTCCGTACTCCAGAATATTTATTTATTGGATATGACTTGTAAATGTCTAAGACATTCTGAAACATTCCTTTATGTTTTAGGAACATTACTTTACATTTATGAACATTTTGTGAAAACTACGCCTGCGAATCTGGGGCTTGGCAAACTCTAGTTTATCGCCATATATGTCCAGCTTTTTACACATGTTAGAATCCGTATATTAATCATCTGTATTACATATCAACTTTATACATTATTTTCATTTATTATTTTCAGATACTATTTGATACTTATGCCACTTGCCTGCTTCATCCTGCCGACGTACATCCCAACTCTCTGGGGTGAATCACTCTGGAATGCCTACTTCGTGTGCGCCATATTTAGATACGTTTATGTTTTGAATGTAACGTGGCTTGTAAATTCAGCAGCCCACTTGTGGGGTTCGAAACCCTATGATAAGAATATCAATCCCGTTGAAGTCATGCCCGTATCACTCGTAGTGCTCGGAGAAGGATTCCACAACTATCACCATACGTTCCCTTGGGATTATAAAACTGGAGAATTGGGACACATTTTGAATTTCTCCAAGAAGTTCATTGACGTCATGGCAAAAATTGGTTGGGCATATGATCTGAAGACAGTGTCTCCTGACGTAATCGAGAGACGCGTGAAGAGAACTGGTGATGGCAGCCACTCTGTCTGGGGTTGGGACGACACAGACGTCCCCGTCGATGACAAAAACCTGGCAACTATAATGAATCCCAAAAAGGCTGAATAGACTGTACAATTTGTGAACACGTAGAGTGAAGTAGAATTTCACAAGTAGATAAAGTGATTAAGAATACACGGGTAGGGGGGTTACCTGATTGTTTTTAATTTATTAATATTTTTGCCTAATTAACCCTATGTTTAGGCTGAAACTACAGGAACCAACGAAACGAAAGAATTTACTAATTTGATGAAAATGTACGATTATTGGTGAAGAATGTGCATAAATATTTTTTTACACGAAGTTTTTTGTTTTTATTGGTGTTATTAAAATAAATAAACATTGTACGAGGATCCGAAATTTATTATTTTACAAAAAAATAAACAGTTGCTCGCTCCTGCTTATTTCATATTTTTAGGTTTCCGTACCTCAAAAGGAAAAAAACATTTATAGTAATTACTTCGTTGCACGTCTATCCGTCTAAACAGAAGGACAGACAGTCTGTCCTTCTGTTTAGACCCTTTTTTTCAGGAACGCGTTGAGGTTTCAAGTTGAAATTTATGTCTGCAATCTGTTGATACTGTGAAAAAAATCAAACTTCTACTAAGTCAATGCGAAATTTACAGCCTAATCGGCCGTACCCGTTAACTGGATACCGTCAATTAGGCTGTAATGATAAAAATACGAAATTTTACAATTTCCAATGTAATGAAATCAAAGTTTTAGACACAATGTTTCACACTAAGTGTAAGATGTTGGGGAGCAAGTCATATAGACAGAGTTTTTTATAACTACTAATGGGCTTTTAATATACCGACGTCACGTCTGTCATTCTGTCGGTTAGCTATTGTTCAGGTAGAAAGAAGTACACTTATATCTGAATATTGTTTTTTTTTTATACTACGTCGGATGGCAGATAAGCATACGGCCCGTCTGATGTAAAGCGGTTACCGTAGCCATATTAACGCTCGCAACATAAAATATCGCTCGCGTTTGATGAAGATCAAGATGATGATCGCATGCAGGGGCCAGCAGTGGTTATCAAAATCGAAGTTAGTCCATGACCGCAGTTCATTCCACAGCTTGACAGTACGCGGGAGAAAACTTATCTGGAACCGCACAGTACGTGACCATTTAGGCTCCAATGTGTATAATGTATTTTACACTATACACGTTGGATACATAACAGGAACGAGCTCGGTGGCGTAGCGGTCAATGACGACGCTTCGACACCAATGCTCGTGGGTTCGATTCCCAAATAGGACAAACATTTGTGTGCATGAACATGTCTGTTTGTCTTAGTTTGGGTTTTTTCTATGTATCATAAGTATGTATTTACAAAAAAAAATGTATTTACGTATGTTTATCAGTTGTCTAGTACCCATAACACAATACAGGGTGTGCACAACACAGGTATTTGTAGTCAGTTGTTATTTTCAATTTTCTGACCCTGTGGGTTCGCATTTGTATCATCTACGAAGAGTATTGCATGCTCTAACTGGTCATAAGGTTATTATAGGAGCAGACGTAAATGCATCATCACCATTATGGCACGGCAAGTTGAGAGCGACCGATGCCGACAGACGCTCTGCTGTTGAAGAGTTCATTGCTGAAATGCATCTTCATATTCACAATACCCCTGAAGCACCACCTACTTTTAGTAGCCCAATGGGCGGGTCTTTTATTGACGTCACACTTTCTAGTGCAGACGTCCGAATACAAAACTGGCGCGTTCTTCCTGAAGCTTCTTGTAGTGATCACCGTCTGATTGTGTGTGAGTTCTCCCCAGTTGTTGATAACTTAAATCCGCAACAGTTAATAGGTTTTCAATATAAAACTAGGAACGCCGACTGGGCAAGCTTTGCTTCACTTTTCGCTTCCCGCGCCAAAGATTTTACTCGTAGTGAACTTACAGTCACGGAAAGTGTTGAAATTATGTCTGACACATTCGTATATTGCGCTGACGTTGCATTAGGTCGAAAACCTATAGTTAATAACAGACGATGCGACTGGTGGAATGATACCCTTATTAGGTTGCGTAGGCATTTTCGTGCCGCTAGACGTAAAATCTCAAAGTTAAAGAAACGTAACATCGAAGGAGAAATTTATCAAACCGCTCTAAGTGACTTGCGTATTGCTAGATCTCACTATCGCGCTGCTGTTGAAAAATCCAAAGGTAATTTACTAAAACGTATTGTAGAAAGATTAAATAGTGAGGGCCCGTGGTCTCCTCTATATAACGAATTTAAAGCAAATAGGCGGATTGATCAGGCATACGTATCCAATATAAAATTTAATAATTCACATACCCTTGGTGTAGAAGAGGCCGCTGAGACAATTCTGCATGCGTTAATTCCTGATGATTGCGCCGATAGTGACAGTGACTACCATCGTGAGGTTAGGAGCGCGGCGGATATGTGCCCTTCCACTCCAATATCAAATGTACCGTCGATGGATGAGTTTATGTCTATTGTTAAAGCTTTGCCTACAAATAAAGCCTCCGGTGATGATAAGATTTCGAATAGAATGATTAAAGAAGCTTGTAAAGTAGCCGCTGAACCTATCTTAACAATACTTACTCGGTGTATTGTAGAAGGTCATTTCCCTGGCATTTTGCGAAGTGGTGTTATAAAAATAATACCAAAAGGCGGTGATAAACCACCAGACGATCCGAAGTCCTACCGTCCTATTACTCTGCTGCCGTCGTTGGGTAAGCTGCTTGAGCGCTTGGTTGTGCCACGGTTG
Source organism: Hypsopygia costalis (assembly GCA_937001555.2). NCBI lineage: Eukaryota > Metazoa > Arthropoda > Insecta > Lepidoptera > Pyralidae > Hypsopygia > Hypsopygia costalis. The sequence goes on along the minus strand of OW443338.2, from coordinate 18,001,269 downwards.
CTGCCCGGTGGTCCGCAATTTCATAAAAATCAGTACGGCTTCACCATTGGCAAGTCCACTGTTGATGCTGCGCTCGCAGTGCGCAAAGTTGTTGAGCTCTCGGAGAGCAAGTATGTTGTAGCTATTTTCTTAGATATCTCAGGTGCCTTTGATAATGCTTGGTGGCCAATGTTGTTGCTGAAACTTAAGGTGAGAGGTTGCCCTAGCAACATCTACTCTCTCATTCGATCGTACTTTTTGAATGGTACAACTAAATTAAAACTTGGCCATTATGTTGCTTCAAAGGTTCTCACGCAGGGCTGCCCCCAGGGTTCAGTGTTGGGACCGTGTCTCTGGAATATCGGTTTTGATGATTTTTTTAGCCTACCCTTACCGGAAGGGTGCTCGCTAACTGGTTACGCTGACGATGGTCTCTTATTAATCAATGCTAATTCAAGATCTAGCTTAGAGAAACTAGCCAACACTAGCCTAGGCTTAATTTCAGATTGGGGTTATCGTAATCGTCTCGATTTTGCGCCACATAAAACATATCAACTCTTGCTTAAGGGAAATTTACAGGTTTCACCGCGATTTCATTTTAATGGAGTATCTGTTGCTAATACAAGTTCGGTTTGTTACTTAGGTTTGCTTTTGGATAGAAATTTTAATTATATTGAGCACATGAAGCAAGTAGGTGAAAAAGCAAAAAAGAATTTCTATGCCTTCACACGAATTTCTACCTCTACGTGGGGATTAACTTTCAAAACGTTAAAAACTATTTATACCGCCACATACTTAGGTTGTGTTACGTACGGTTCACCTGCGTGGGCAGATAGGGCTACTATAGGTGCAGCACGTCGTAAATTGCTTCAAAGCCAGCGCCTTGCTCTGATATTTTTATGTAAGTCGTATAGAACTGTAAGCACCGAGGCACTACCCGTGCTAGCAGGTGTGTTACCGGTAGACTTAGAAGTACAACGCCGCGCTTCAATGTACTATACATCTAAAAATATGGTCCCTGATTTCTTGAAAACGCGTGATCGTGAAAAAATAGTTAGACTGTTCAAACCTATTAATGAAGTATTTGAAACATTGCTGTCTGAATGGCAGGAAAGGTGGGAAACTTCTACCAAAGGACGCCACTTGTATCTGTTCTTTCAATCGGTAAGAGATAGATTAAAGAAAAAGTGGTTAGAAGTCGACCACCCCGTTGCGCAATTTTTAACTGGACATGGCAATTTTAAAGCTAAACTCTTTTCGTTTAAATTAGTGCCGTCGTCCTTATGCGAATGTTCTACTGCTAATTCTGAATTCGATCAAACAGCACACCATGTTCTCTGGGAGTGTGATCTTTGGCAGCGGGAGCGGGATGACATGTTGAATTCATTGCAAGTTGTATCCGGGGTAGTATACTATTCAGATTTGGTAGCAACAAGGGAGAATTACCAAGCGTTCAGACGATTTTGCAATTCATATTATTGGAATCGATGTGTTAGGTAACAACTCAATGTTTTAGGTCCCTAATAGTGTTAGAAACTTAAAATCCGTGGTGCACGGCAGTTGAGCTTCACTTGACTAGCCATCTCTTTAGGCTTTTAATGCCTTATTTGCCATATTGCTGTCTCTCACATTGCTAAGAGGGGAAGTCAAATTCCAAAAGCTTCCTACTCCTACTAATTTCTTCTGATTAAATTCGTTGTGAGTTCCAAGGCAGCCGTAGTTTTACCCCTGGGACTGCAATGGACTTCATTGTTCATTGCCTTTTTTGGCGGTCGCCGCTGTTAATCCTGGCTACACAGGAGATACAGTGGTGGGAATGTGTGGTGGGCCCCCGTCCCATACCCATAACACAAGCTTCGCTTACTTTGGGGCTAGGTGGCGCTGTGTAATTTGTCTGACAATATTTATTTATTATTATTTATTATATGTTCATATTAAGACTACACTCACACGCAGGAACACTTCAACTCTAAAGCATACTGTTATTTGTTGCAACCTGTAGTATTCTGTCGAGGTGCAGCAAGAACGAGGCTCAAACGTAAATCGATACAGAAACGTTGATTTTCTTCTGCATCTATAAAATTCATCTGTTTCTGACTGATCCATCAACGCACAGCTCAAACAGTTGGACGGATCGGGTTGAAATTTGGCATAAAGGTAGCTATAATGGCATAGGGATCCGCTAAGAAAGGATTGTTGACAATTTCCATAATATAAATGCGAGATCACCACAATCATGTTCAATCGTGAATCATTTCATCACAACCATCTCTCGAATAATGCTCTGGCGAAAAAGTCACCGGAAAGAAAGGAAGGAGGATAGGCTGGCAACGAATACCCCCTGTTGCTATGCGACCCCTATGTTGCTGATCTTCTTGGGCGGTGGTGATTGCTTTCCATCGGTTGACCTAAATGCTCGTTTGTATAAAAATATTTTAAAAGTTTCATGCTTACAGCAGTACAATATTTATATTTTTACTTACTTCGCCAAAACTCCCTCAGCACATTACTATTTTTAGGTTGGTACGTGATTGGTACATTTATCATATACATCAAGTTTTGAAGACAGTAATTTCAATTAGGGTGTCTATATCCATAGTAAGGTTGCCGTCAATTTGCTGCGCTTGTGTGGATACCATTTAATTATTTAGGAATACAGGGTGTGCACAACACATCATTTGATTTTGTACTATGCAGTATTTTCGCATTCGTTCGCATTGTATTCGAGCTCAGTGGAATGCCTAGCAATGGCCAATTTGACTCCGAGAATTCGATTCCCGCACAAGACAAACATTTGTCTGTATTGGTCTGGGTGGTTTCAATGTATTATATGTAGTATCATCATCATCATCAGGTCATTTTAGTCCACTACAGGAGCACGACCCTCTCTCGTCCGTCCTAGACGGAAGGAGGATTTGGCCTACACTCCCCACGCTGGCCAAACGGGTTGGGGAGGCCTGATCAATGTTTGCTAATGTATTTCCCTTAGTCGCCTTGTACGACATCCATGGGAAGAGACGGAGTGATTCTATTCTAGTCTGCCGGAAACCACACGGCCAAGTATTATAATGTATGTCTTTACAAAAAAAATGTATACATACTACTGTACATGTACTTAACATATATCAGTTATTTGTTCCCATAGTACAAGCTTTGTTTAGTTTGAGACTAGATGGCGCTGTGTAATTTGTCCAGGGATATTTATTTATTTATCCTATGGTGAAATACGATGTTTGGAAGTAGAGTCCAATTCCAATAAGTAGATATTTGATGTTCCAAATACTGTTATTGAGTTGAACTGAACACTTAGAATAGACTTTCAAGTAAAGATTAAGTTAAGTTAAGAGTAAGATAATGAGATGTTGATTTAGCAGCGCGGTTGGTAACTCGTCAATCTTTGTATTTGAAAAATGTTGAAGCAGAATTAGAAACTATTTAAGGTTGCCACTACGTCCTGAGGGGCAATTCTCGTAATTAAAATATAGTCAAAATTCAGTTTCTATCCAGTCTCGATCTCACAAATGTCACATTTGGTATTCTCGTAACACAATATGTAACTTCAAAATTAAATTTAAGCGGGATGATATCGAAATATGAGTGAAAATTAAACAAACTAAGAATGTTATTTTGCCAACAACAAGAATTGATAATAATTAATTAATTAAATCAAGTATACAATTTTAGTCAATTCACAATTCAGTTTCGACTCGGTCAACTTTCAATCTGCTTTCGTAGAAAAATTACGAGAATTGGCCTTCCTGGAATCATCGATGCCCAGAGTTGTGATCATAACACTGGTCTTCCCTGATGTTATATTATTTACCATGATTGCTATCGGTAGCGAGGAACTCGGTGGCGTGGTCGCCTCTGTCTGTCTAAGCAAGTTAAGCAACGTCGGCCTGTCCATGGATGGATTTATTTATCTCGAGCTCCTCCGTGCTTCTAAGGGCACGTTAAGCCGTCGGTCCCGGCTGTTGTCATTATAGATGACAGTCGTTAAGCTTAGTTGGACAAACCAGTTGGACAAAATAGTTTGACTACGTGGAAGGACCCAAAATTTTGTACTGAGTGAAGTATCTGTTACGTAGTAACTATTATGTGATGCAGTTACGATTCTGTAGCTAATAGACCGAACACCATTTCACACTTATACTTCCAGCGTAGTGTAAGAGGCTCCCGCGTAGTGCTACGTCTCTTGGCTAAGCCGGACCATTGTATAATGGACGGGTTAACGGGTTACGTTCTACACTTCTACAAGCAGTTCCCTGTACAGAGTGTTTAGTGTGAGTTTTATGATCACATTCGAACGTGTTAACTACAATCCAACCAAATTGAGAAAAAGTTTCATATTGTGAATTTACCAGACCCCTGTTACATATCAAAATTAACCGAGTTGCTCACTTCATAATGTGAGCAAGTAAACCACATAATTTTGATATGTAACACGCGTCTTATAAATTCACAACATGAGAGTTCTTCTCTATTTAGTCGGTTTGTTTTCATTGACATTATCAAACGCAAACATTATTTAGTTGTCTACTCATACAAAAAAAATGGATATTAGCCCCAATACGATTTAAGAACCTCGCTAACTTGATCAAATATATTAAAGCAACGTAGTACGTTTAAAAATATGTATTTCTAAATAATATCTAAATATTATTTCTAAAATCAAAATGATCATCATCCTGTGCACAGGATATCATGAAATTGTCCGTCCCTCGTATGTTATTAGTTTTTCGCAGCGGCACACACTGCTACACGACGCCGACGGACCTCGCCCGGTCGCACCCTAGTAAGTAGTACGTGTACCTACTTATTTAATTGGACTTTTACATTAACTAATTTGCTCAGTGTTTGTTTATGATTATGCGTAGAATGTCGGAAACATATTTTTTTTTTTATCGTTTAATGATACATGACATTTAGTTGAGTATCTATTTTAAAATTTGTTAACGATAGCACTGTATGGCAATATTAACTGAAGTTAGGAAATAATATTATTTTTTATGATCAATCGCATTTTTTAGGGAAGACATTGTAAACTCGAGAAGCCTAATTTAATAAAAGCATAAATTTACAACCAAATATTTGAAATCACTTCGGATAAACCAAACTTATAAATAATAAGATTTCTTCTCCTGGTGCAAAGAACTTCATTTTTTCAAAATAAAAACTATTTGAACACAAAATAATATTTTTTGTGTAGTTAATTCATACTTAGATACTAAATGAACCATGCTAATTCTATTAATTTTGTGACAGTCATGTAAAATGTCAAAAAAAAAGATTTACGTCATAAACGTTACTTTATCCCAAGGCTTCTAAATACTATTTTGAATGATTTGATACATACATACTATACAATTAACAATCTAATAAGATATTTCTGGACTTCATAATCTGTCAGGAGGAAAATTGGAAATTCGAAGGCAATCTATGGGCAGTTTAAAAAGCCTCGCCCGCCCATACTGGGCGGGCGAGGCGGGCTAATTAAATATTTCTGGACAAAATACACAACAGAATTTAATAGCATACTAAACAAACCTTGTACCATTGTTACTAGATTGTACCATTGTTACTAGATTACTGATGAACATACTGGCCATGAAATGGAAAAACTTTATCGAACTATAAAAAAAACTCTATTTCGGTCAAAAAAGCGTTTCATCTGTTTTTAGGGTTCCGTACCTCGAAAGGAAAAACGGAACCCTTATAAGATCATTTTGTTGTCCGTCTGTCTGTCTGTCTGTCTGTCTGTCAAGACCCTCTATCTCGAGAATGCGTGGAGGTATCAAACTGAAATTTGAACTGTATACTCAGGTCTCGGTCCCATGAAGTTGTAAAAAAATCAAACTGCTAAGTTTACGTAAAAAAAAGTTACGGCCATTTATTCAGCATAAAACGCATACATATTTCGACACATTCTCAAGGGAATCAAAACCTATAGGGTACTTCCCGTTGACCTAGAACTATAAAATTTGGCAAGTAACATCGATAGAGTACAAGTACAGGAATAAATCTCAAAACTGTACATTTGTAAATAGATCTTAAAAAATAGGGGGTCTATATTTTTATAGGGTGTTGAAATTTCAAATTGAAGCTACTAGTTCAAATGGGGTATCATATGAAAGGGCTTGATGTACACATTGCAAAATATATTTTATTATATATATCTTATTTATAATGAAAAATATCAAATTTAATAATGATCCTACGTACGGAACCCTCGGTGGGAGAGTCCGACTCGCACTTGTCCGGTTTTTTTTCATACTACGTCGGTGGCAGACAGGCATTCAGCTCGCCTGATGTGGAACGGTTACCCTAGCCATATTAACGCTCGCAACATGAAATATCGCTCGCGCGCCGCCTCCCCCGCTACCAACGCAGGAATTCCTTTAAACAACAATTCCCTTGAGAGTTGTTGTGTTCAACCCTCAAGGGAGTTGTTGTTTATACTTCCCCAGTTGGGCCGCTTACAAATATAATGTAAGTAGGTACCTCTCTTTTGCTTGTCGGCCGGGTGTACCACGTGCAGATGAGGTTGGCTTTGGCTCTAAAGACCGTGATGAGCCGGTTACACCCCAGTATATTTTTTACCTTTGAATCAACAACGTGTAAGAATTGTTTTTTTTTCGGTGACTCTCGTCAATTTTAATAAGTTAGTCTGAAAATTTAAACTTAATTAAATTTCAATGTGTTTCTTTTCATAGGTTAACAAATGGAAGATAATTTGTTGAATGGCTCCTACACGTTTTTTGGACCAGTGGGCATGGCTTTTTCAGAAAATAATGTATTAGATGAAACGACAGAAGTCAGGATAATCATTAGTATTTTTCTTGGTTTAACTATGATGCTAAGCCTTGTTGGAAACATCTGCACATGTGCTGTGATAGCCCGTGACCGAACTATGAGGACCAGGACCAACTGCTACTTATTCAACCTGGCAATCACAGATCTACTCACGGCGCTGTTCGTACCCATAGAAATATACATAATCTGGGTACCTCACGTTTATCCCCTAGGAGAACAAGGATGTCGAATTCATTTTGTTCTCTGGGATTGTTTAAGCAATTGTAGTGCACTGACTATTACTGCTTTTTCCATAGAACGATATTTAGTTATCTCAAAACCATTCCTACGCCGAAAACTATCTCTTAAATCAAGACTTTACATAATTATTCCTAGTATCTGGTGTGTTTCTTTTGCTTTTTGTATTCCAGACATATTTTACATAGAGCTCTTACATAGAAAAAAATATATTTTCTGCTACTTCGTTTTACCACACCCATTAAGAATTTTGGTAGCGGTGGAATTAGTCGTATTTTTCGTGATCCCTATGACACTAATTTTCGTTGTATATGTATTGATTGCTATTAAATTAAGCTCCACGATTTCCAAATTAACAAATAGCCCAGTCAACGGCAATCAAAATAGAGACAAGGCTGTTAAAATGTTGGGTGAGTAAAACATAAGTATTATTTTTGCAAAGAATAGTACGGTCGACCGTACATCGATATTCATTTTAAAGAGAATTACCTATGTTTTTTTTACGCCAATCGCAATGTGCGCACACTCAGCGGTGTATAATGCCGCTGAGTAGCTGAGTATGCGCAGATCGGCTTACTTTAGAAATAGCGAACGCGCACCCCTATCGTGGACAAGGATCTTGTATTTCCTAATGCATTTCTTGTTAAAATAAGTTATTTATAAGTCTTAAAACATAAATAAATTTCTCGAATGAAGCAAAAGCTGAAAATAACATATCAATATAATAAAATTAACTAGTGAAGCAATATCAATATTCACTTTAAAGAGCATTACGTAACATAGGTAATGCTCCAAAATTAAATGTTCCAAAAGTCAATATATCACTCTTCATGTACGGTCAACTGTATCTAAACAATAGCTTATAAGTTAAGGTGACCCTTACTGTATTAGCTTACACACACATTATCGGCTGTAATCTGCCACACTGCTATTTAATGAACCGGCAACAGCAGCTACTTCAATATATTGAGGAGTGGGGGGTTTCCCGTATTATTGTTCGGTATGTCCATAATGCATACATACCGAACAATAATACGGGAAACCCCCCGCTATGTCCGCTATGTCCATAATGCCGGCCGTGTGGTTTCCGGCAGACTAGACTACTATAAAATCACTCCGTCTCTTCCCGTGGATGTCGTACAAGGCGACTAAGGGAAATTATAAAACATCGATCAGGCCTCCCCAACCCGTCTGGCCAGCGTAGGGAGTGTAGACCAAATCCTCCTTCTGTCTGGGACGGACGAGAGAGGGTCGTGCTCCTGTAGTGGAGACTAAAATGATGATGTCCATAATGCCCGGTAAAAAATTTAAACATGAAAGTCGAATTGTAAAAGGCTATTATAACTAGGACCGCAAACAATGGCGTTATATTTCTATAGATATGGCATACTAAATTGCGTCACAAAACGGTTCTCACTGTTGCATCCATGCAAACTAGCTATAAATATTTACACAGAATGTTGCCATCCTTATCTTATCAGCGATTTAAAGAACTTACTATCTCTTTTCCTCACCGAGCGCAAAATGGCGCCAAATTTAATAGGAGATGAGACAATTGGCTCACTATTCGGGGGTTTTGGCGCTTAGTGACATATTTTAAGAAATATAACATCATTGGGGTCTTCGATCATTAATATTGTGGTAGGGCATTATCTCAGCATGACTTTATGTTCGCATCACTCTGCTAAGAGGCAACCGTAGTCTTACCCCCGGGACTGCGACGGACTTCATTGTTCATTGCATTTTTTGGTGGTCGCCGCTGTTAATCCTAGCTACACAGGAGACACAGGTGGTGGCGGGCCCTCGCCCGTATTATATTATGCGCGAAATTTGATAGCGTAGTAAGGGCAAAGTAGCTTTAGCGTGCGCCTCTGATATATATTTTGGTAATAACGCTTCCTGTTTCAGCGGCAGTGGCTGCATCGTTTTTCTTTTGTTGGTCGCCATACAACGTGCTGCGCATCTTGATGATGGATCCCACGTTCAACTACGAACATTATTACAGCGTAAGTTTTATGATCATCGAATCACAGTTGTACTGCTTTTTTATACCCCTTAGTTCGCAAACAAGGACGCTGCTCGTCTGATGGCATCCAGTTACCGCAACCTCAAGGCCTCACACACGCGTTCCCGACCCTGTAAATATCTCTTCACGCCCTTTTGAAAAACACCATACTTTGATCTGTAATCTCCTGAAAAAACCTTGACAGGCAGTTCAATCCACGCCTTGACAGTACGTGGGAGAAAAGCTCTCTGGAACTGCACAGTACGTGACCACTTCGGCTCTTATGTGTGAAGATGAATTCCCTGTCTATGGCGAGCGGTGTGAAATATTCTGTTTCCTACCTCTCTCTTGCTAGAGCCTCTTTCGCTAGTGGGCAGGGTGCACCAAGTGCCGGTAAGGTTGGCTTTGGCCCTAAAGATCGTCGTGAGACCTAAACTGTCCTCTTTTTACTGGTTTTAGAACTCTAACGAAATAAGAAATGTCAAACGTGTGCTTCGTCATACCTAACAGTTTTGGGGTAATTCAAAGAGATTTTTCCGTGCAATACTTATTTTTGTTTATTGGTATGGACAAAGTATAAGTAATAGTACTAGTATGGAGTTGTTCTATACCGTAAAATGCGAGAGGAAAATTACCAAAAAATTACGAATATATTTTTATTATTAGAAAGCCTTTTGACTCTAGTAGAGTGAAGATAACGCTGTGCTCGTATAAGTAATAGTACTACGGCTGAAATCTCTTATAATTGTCACTTATAATTTTCTTTTTCTTACAGATGTGGCATAAATTGAACTACCTGTGTTTCAATGTTTACATATCAACAGCCATAAACCCAATACTGTACAATCTGATGTCACAAAAATTTCGACAGGCATTTAGAGTAAGTATATTTTTGTAATACGCAATGATCTACAAGAAAGATACCAACGTAGTACAGAAACGATGAAATTAATTTACAGTTGTTAGAAACTTAATAATATAATATATTTTAGGCCCTTCGTATTCATAGTATTTTTTGATGTGATAGATAACTGATAACGTTTCATAAATCAATGAACACAAAAAATAATTTCATATTTTGTAAAAATAAGGAGGTAAATTGTAAATTAGTATCGTGAATGAGTATGATCATGCGTATGAATATTTACAAGTGAAGAAAACGCCTGATTTTACTAAACACGTGATGCAAATCGGCCAGATTGAATTTTTGCCGTTAAAATCTTAATACAACATGTGATAAAATCTTGGTGAATTATTATAAATCATGACGTAAAAGCCAATAAAAAATCCACAGATCCTGCAGTTCCCGCAATCTTCGGTGAGGTATTGAAAATGAATTTAATAATAAATCAAATCTTGCGAAAAGATTTTTTTTTTTTTTTCAATGTCAAAAATATTTTTTTTCGCGCTCGTAAAGGCACACCTACAGCCCCCTTACCACCATCTCTTATTGCGACTCAATAATTGAGTAGATTGCTTATTCATACCAATGAATAAGCGACTCTGTGCCGTTTGAAATAGAGTCGCTTATTCATTGGTATGAATAAGCAATCTATTCAGTTATTGAGTCGCAATAAGAGACGGTGTTAAGGGGGCTGGACACAATTATTAAACAATTTCACTCGGACAGATCTCAATCGACGCGCAATTTATCTTCGAAGATGCATTTTCCTCATTTTTTCGATATATGTAATAGTATTTTTTTAATTAATTACTTACTAAAAAAAGATAGATTTTTTTTTCCGATTTTTTTACAATTTTCAAAATGTCTCAAAAACTGTCCAGTCAATTTTTAAAATTCCTTCACTATCGGATCCACAATTAAATTCTGAACCTGGGGACACTTGACACTTTTTTGACATTTTCAATGGCGAAATCTCAATTATCCTCGGAGATATAGCGAAAATAGCTTATTGGCCGAAAAGGATTTGATAGACATTTTCAATGTCAACATTTTCAACATGTCAAAAAAATATGCCGTTTTCACCGGTCGTGGTTTAAAAAGTGTTAGTTTAGATTATTCTAAACTAACATGTTTTCAGTACCATACTAAACCTTTTTCCGCCCTTGTCAATCACAATCGAGGATGTTGTCGATGTGGTGCTAAATCGGGATTTACTCGAGCGTCATAGAGACCTAATTGGATTGCGAAGCTTAGATGATAAGAAGTCATATTATATATACCTTTTCATCGGTGGGGGAAGCGGCTATAGACTTTCAGAAATGTAAAAAAAAACTGTTGCATGGACATACCGAGCGCGTCAGATATTGATAGCATCCATTTCCTACGTATTTTTGGAAATGTACGTATGTTAATCTGACTGTTTCCATGATGGGGGTGGCCGTACGTAAGGGTTCAAAATGAACAAATAAAAATTTTTTTCGAGCGCGTCAGATTTTCTAAGGGGATGTTAAGTGAACCTAAAAAAAAGCTCGTATATAATAATCTGACGATTTGGATGTGACGCAAACTGGGCCGGGCCATTATTGGAATGTGCAAAAAAAAATCCCCATTTTGAAATACTCGAGCGCGTCACATTAAGATATATATGGTTCATCTTTATGCCCTAGACGAGCTGTCTCATATTCTGACGATTATCTGGAGGGATTCGCCTAATCTACAATAAAAAAATATATATTTTTATTTTTTTAAATCATTGAACTTAATTAATTGAAAAGCTGAAGAAATAGCATGCAAATAAAACAGTGTATGTTTTTTTAAGTAGAATACTTGTCATCATCATCAGCCTCATTAATTTTTTTCATATTTTTTGGGCTACTATAAATAATCTTAATTTTTTTTTCAGGACTTTTTCAAAGGCAGACATACTCGCAATCGAACAAGGCTTTCTTCAATTGTGTGGACCAGTACAACCGTTAAATAATCATCTGTATTATTTTATAAGATTTTAATATTATTTTCTCAGAGACTGTAAATTAGCACAGTATGTACGTTTATTTAGGTTAACGATTATGTGTATATAGTGCTATAAATGTCGCATTGAAGTTCACGTCAATCTCGAAATGCAGTCACTCGGACTGAAACAAAGAAGAAATGTCTAGGCAAGGGCGGATCCAGGGGGAGGGTCATGGGGGTCATGACCCCCCCCCCCCCCCCCTCCCCTGGGCCTGGTCCTACCTAGATGGGCCACTAATAAAAATTGTTAAACTTAATGTTTTTTTATATATTTTTGTCCCAATATAGATTAAGTACAAGTACATACATTAACATTTAGGGGTGTAAGTGGTTCATCAACATCTTTGTACCAAAGCCAACTTCACCTGCACGCGGTGCACCCTGCTGACTGATAAACGAAGCTGTGGCGAAAAGAGAGGTAGGGAGCGTAATTGTAAGCTACCCGACTAGGGAATGTACCTCCACCTCACAGAATACCGCAGCCAAATAACGGTTCCCTTGAGGGCTGTTGTGTTCCTCCGAGTGAGTGAGGTCACCAGAAAGGAAGTAGATGCTGCGATGGCAGCGGGGGTGGCGGCGCGCGAGCGATATTTTATGTTGCGAGCGTTAATATGGCTACGGTAACCGCTTCACATCAGGCGGGCCGTATGCTTGTTTGCCACCCGACGTAGTATAAAAAAAAATACTTTTTACTTGACCACAACTATGTGATGGGATAATCATATCACATATGATATGTGTGAGACATACTACGTCCAAAAAGAGGTTCGATTCTCATGAAAGTTACCTTAGTCTAGAATAGGAGCAACGAACCCTATGCCTACAGCGAATGCACCCCTGTGTACCAACCTTTCGGCACAGTATAAGTAATAGTACTACATACAGTATGGCCACTCCCTGCCGCTCTCTCGTGTCGACCTCACCTCCCCTCTGAGACAAATCTGGAACAGTTCGTAAAGCGCCGCACGCACACACGTTCAGTCACTCTCTGCACAGACGTCATTGTTAATATAGTAGTAAACGACGCGATATTTGAATGGAGTGGCCGGGGCGTGCTTTCGGTTATATCACAGGATTGCGAGTCTCTCGCCCAATCAACCGACCAGGCACTCAAGCAAATTGGTAGCAGGTCTTACTCCCCTGTCACCTGCAAGCTACTTGGGCACTCTTAAGTCGAGTAGCTGTTAAGTCAAGAGCTAGAATAAGAATAACTGATATTCATCCCATCGCTGGGATACGCCAATATATACGAAGCAGGGCCAAGTCGTTAGTGGTATTGGGACGGGGGCCCACCACATATTCCCACCACTGTGTCTCCTGTGTAGCCAGGATTAATAGCGGCGACCGCCAAAAAAGGCAATGAACAATGAAGTCCATTGCAGTCCCGGGGGTAAAACTACGGCTGCCTTGGAACTCACAACGAATTTAATCAAAAGAAGTTAGTAGGAGTAGGAAGCTTTTGGAATTTGACTTCGCCTCTTAGCAATGTGAGAGACAGCAATATGGCAAATAAGGCATTAAAAGCCTAAAGAGATTAAACATTAAAAGGCTAGTCAAGTGAAGCTCAACTGCCGTGCACCACGGATTTTAAGATTCTAACACTATCATTAGTGGTTTATAAAATATAATTGTCACATCTAAGGCCACATGTATACCAGAGTACAGTATAAGTAACAGTAATAGAGCTTCATTTGAGAACGGGTCGACAGATTTGACTGATTCTTTTTTGTTACTAGGTTCGTGTAAAAGAAAATTTATGAAAATCAAAAAAAGTGCTTCCAACGACTGTGGGACTTCAAAACTTTTACAAATTTAAAGAAACTATTTAAATCATAATCAGTGCATTCGTTTTACAGCTATGATGCGGTGAACAGACTAAACAGATAAACATGTTAAACTTATGGCCTCTCCTGTTTGGTCGGCAGTTAAAAATGCCCGTGACGTAACGAAATTGAAATTGGTTGGTTAGCAAATTAATAAAAACAGAATATCAAACACATACAATGTAATCTCACTATTTATTGTTTTCAAAGTCAAAGTCAAATTATTTATTGCCTAAATAAGTGTACAAAAGATCTTAAATTTATTATAGGCACTTATAACTTAGTCCTTTAGGTACCTTTGTCAGGTATTGCCAAAAGACTTGAGGTGCCACTACCTACTTACGTCCGCATGTGAAGCATTTCAAGTTTTTCAGTGCCATTATATTTTCATTTTATATAATATACATACATTTCACATGCTGTATGAACAAAAGTTTTATCCGAATTTTACAATCCCTTTTATTCCTCTATGATATACATTCACTCACACAGCCCCGTTACCACCATCTCTTATTGCGATTCAATAACTGAATAGAATGCTTATTCATACCAATGAACAAGAGACTCTATTTCAAATGGAATAGAGTAGATTATTCCTTGGTATGAATAAGCAATCTATTCAATTATTGAATCGCAACAAGAGATGGTGGTAAGGAGGCTGTATCATAATTGGACCCTGTTATGCAGAATGGATCCAACCGACAAATTATGCCAAATTGAGAGATATAGGTACCTACATAGTGAGAAACTTCAAATCCAGTTTAGTATATTTGCAACAGATTCTAGCAGTTTGATGTCACATACTTCCCAAAAATTATATTGCGTGATATTTTTAATTCTATTAAACTTTAAATAGCTATAACTTAAAAGTAACAAAATGTCGGTTGCATCTATATTGCTCTTAGATCAGCGGGCCTTCCGCCGAAGCTGAAGCCGATTACCATCAAATATTTTGATTCGAAAAATAAGTCTTACGTTTTAGTTATTGACAAACATCTTCAGCTTAGTCGATAGAGCTCTAGGGTTTCTAATAGCTAAGCTTAATACAATTACGACCTATTCTAAGCTGAAGTTTAATATTTGCAATCAAAAAATCCGATGGTAATCGGCTTCAGCTTCGACGGTAGCGCACCAGATAATAGTATCACAGCATAGTAATACAATCAGTAGTTTGACTTCATACTAGCGCCCAAATCGGCGCTCGCACACAGACAAGCGTCATTTACACGACCGCTTAGGTAGATTTGGTGCGCGAACGAACTGACAATATGTTGTTTAGCTCACCAAATCTACTTGTCTGTGTGCGTGCGCCGATTTGGGCGCTAGTATGAAGTCAAACTACTGGTTATATTACTATGCTGTGATGGTATGATCTAAGTGGATTAAAAGTCCATATAAGTAACATAATTGTAACAACAATAAAACAACAAAATAATTAAACATTTTTTCTTATAGGTATTGTATATTATGAACAATCAGTAAGTAGAATATTAAAATAAATACCAAAAACGACGTTGTTGTACATACGGCTTGCACCGCGTGAGCCTAAAATAATTACCGACTCATAGTAACAGTTATTTATGTACAACATCGATCGATTATATGATGACAATTATTATAAATAGTACTGACTTCAAAAAAAGAGGTTATCAATCCCCAAGACATGTAATATTGCCAGAATTGCACAGTTTTTGTACATGTTTGTCTATTGTCCAGTGTCTAAACACGTGTGCCTAAAAGTGTATGTATGTATGTATATTTATGTGTATGTTTGTCATGCAGATATCAAAACCTATAAGTCGGATTTCTAACTTCGGGAACGATGAAAGTTTCATCAAAGTCGGTTCAGGAGTTTTTGAGATAGAGAGTAAAGTGTGTATCAGTCACTAGGAAACATTATGCATGGTGTTTAATAAATTATTAAATCAGTTAAATTAATTAGTTTCAATTAACAAAATAAATAAATAATAAAAAATATTCTTGGACAAATTACACACGGCCATCTAGTACCAAACTAAGCAAAGCTTGTACTATCGGTACTAGTTAACTGATATAATACTTAAATACATTTTTTTTTGTAAATATATACATAATAATAGATAGAAAACATCCATACCAAGACAAACAGACATGTTCATGCACACAAATATTTGTCTTGTGCGGAAATCGAACCCGCAACCTCGGAGTCAAAGTAGCCATTGCTAACCATTAGACCACCGAGCTCGTCAAAATAAAAAAGTATTACTTTTTCAATTATCAAAAAAATAAAATGGAGAGTTTATTTTTTTAAAAAATAAACTCTCCATTTTATTTTTTTGATTTTGTTCTCCCTTTTTAGTTATTAATTAAATAAATTTCAACTTTGAAGTCGGTTTTTTATTTAATTAGTTATTAAAATAATAACATTATTACGTATCTATAGTTGACTGAAAGAGAATCCTGAGCCAGTCCGTCATTGTCCATTTCACACTTACATACACAAAAGAAAACAGGAGGAAGCTTGAAAATAACGGAATTATATTACTAAATAATACATTATTGTATTTTTACATAGACAATTGGGTTTTTTATTTTTGTAATAAATGTCATAATTGAAAATATTACATATCATGGGTTTTAGAGGTACACACATATACAATAACATTTAATTTATAACAATAAAAAAATATATTCATATACCTACCTACCTTAGTCTATTATCAGTAAAAAAATATGTACAATTTTATTTTATATTAAGAGTTGTTTTATATACTTTTTTATTTCTTACTTAAGAGTCCGTATCTAAAATTGCGCCGATTTCGTAAAAAACTGCTGAACTTTTTTCAGAAAGACCTTCGTTTTTCAGAAAGTATACACTGTATTTGAGTGTATATTATGAAAGACCATTCCAATTCAGAAGGAAATAAGCTAATGATATTGTTAATTTAATGCATTAATTTGGATCAACCCACTTCGTTTTGATAACGAAACTTTCTTCGTTTTTCTCGAATTTGACGAACAGGGATCAAACAATGGCCTCATTTCTCTACATATTGTTAAAAAAAACACTTCGTAAAACATAATACTAGACATTGTTTAAAAAGTATTTAAGTGAATAAACTACACAGTATTTTTATTCGTTTCATATAAATTTGTAGAAAAAAAAATAGTTAACCAAATTTTCTAAAAGTCGGCGCAAAAGCGATGGATAAATTATAACACACAATTGCTACTATTTTACGGTGGACGTTGCTTAACTTGCGTAAGATTAGACTGGCACACGCAACGACGCCGTCGAGTTCGTCAGTCAGCATTTGCGAAGGCCTATCCAATGCTAGATATTAATCCAGCATTGGATAGATACAAGCTGATTATGATGGATGATGATGATGACGTAGATACAATACAAATTCATATCCAAAATGCAACTGGCTGTATGATTCACACATAGAAGGGATAATTGCTATCCCATAAAATAGTAAATCCAATGATATTATAAATACTCTAGCTATACCATAAAAGTTCGTGCATCGTTAATGTCACATTTTTGCAAAAAAAAACATGGTGCAATTACGCCGATTACATACTCAGAGAGAGCGTAAAGCGCCGAGATGATAAGGATAGTGATAGTCATAGATCTCCCAGGCATTAAATTGCGTCAAAAAGGTTCGCCCTTTTTGACGCAATTTAATGTGGGTTTGCACTATCTACAGTATTTATAACACCATTGGGAAAATCTTTTCTCGCACCGAATTATTTCGTTCGCATGTCTAGAATAAGTTAAATGTCTTTAAGTGTGATTTTGACGTCACTGCCTGCATTCCAGTAAGGAATTTGGGATCTTCGGGAAAATCTCATCTCGCACCAATTTATTTGTTTCACAATCTTAGAATTAGTTTAGTGTCTTGTGTGATTTTGACGTCACTCTCCGCATTCCGGTGAGGAATTTGGGATAATATCCGCGGCGACAACATTTCCTCTGCGCTGCAATTACAGGCTCCGGCTAAAATAAAAGTACATGTTATTTACGTTGTAATAAATAAACGTTAAAAAATGTCCGATTGCCAGTGTAGAAAATGAATAATATCATTCCTAAAAATATATTATAATTTATATATCTTATGGTTTCTTTACACTATGATATTTTTCGTATGAATGGTATTAATCAAACAATTTTTGAACTCTATGTATGTCCTGCTACAATCTAATTTGAAAGTATTTCAATTTCAATTAGAAAGTTGGGAATTTCATTTTTTCTATGTATTTTTTTTATCTATTTATTTTTATATATGGCACTCTAATTATATGTTGAACTGCGCTGCTAGTTCGACGTATTCGTTAACGGCTATTAGTCATCGTAATACGACACGAATTAGGCGCAATAGACCCCCAAATCAACAAAAGCCATTCGATCACCGGGCTCGTCAATTTCTTTATTAAATAATCTTCTTATATATAAAAATGAATTGCTTTTTGTTAGTCTCGCTAAAACTCGAGAACGGCCAGGCCGATTTAGCTGATTTTGGTTTTGAAATGTTTGTCTTAGCCCAGGGAAGGTTTAAACGGTGAGAAATTTTGGAAAAAATTCAAGAAAGATAGTGAAAACAACAATTTTAATTTCCCATACAAAGTGTTCCTACTATAGTCGAATGTCATAACAGCAAAGATGGCGAACCTACCTATCAAAAGTGTCATTGTCACAAAGAATCGACGTCATATTGATGGTTGTCAAATATGACTTTCTCAGAAGTGACATAGAAATGACACAATATTAATAGACATCAAGAAAGGAGTTGAAATATGTAGTGACTGTTTGTGGTAAATCATGCTTTGTTCAGTACTTAAGAATAAATAATAGAAATTTGTAAATTTCATAAACACTCGGATTGTAAATTACAAAAATGATTGCAAAAAATGTAACCAGTGTCAGCAATGCGAATAGACCAGAAAATGTGGACTGAACGCAGAACGAGGTTTGTGGATTCACATAGAGTTGTATAACTTTGCATATGGTAAGACCTACATCACATTATATAGGTCTGTCATGTTAACCAAGGTGATACCTATTACAAAATAAAACGGATCCTCATTATTTTCTGAAGTACCTAAATCTGTAATTTTAATATAAT
Source organism: Hypsopygia costalis (assembly GCA_937001555.2). NCBI lineage: Eukaryota > Metazoa > Arthropoda > Insecta > Lepidoptera > Pyralidae > Hypsopygia > Hypsopygia costalis. The sequence goes on along the minus strand of OW443338.2, from coordinate 17,982,387 downwards.
CATATTTTATCATTTAGTCATAAATTTATTTGGCGAGAACTTTCTTTACTAAAGTCTAAAGGGCTGCCAGGTTTTTATATCCACATCATCCGAGACATGTACCGAAATTCCAAATCCACATGGACCAGGGGGCTTACCGCCGAAGCTGAAGCCGATTACCATCGAATATTTTGATTCCATAAATAGGTCTTACGTTTAAGTTATTGACAAGCATATTCAGCTTAGTCCGTAGAGCTCCAGAGTTACTGTCAGTTAAGCTAAACACAAGTATCATACTTCTAAGTTGAAGTTTGATTTTCGTGATCAGATACACCGGTGGGGATCGTCTTCAGCTTAGCCGGTAGGTATCTATGTATGCTGATATAATTGCACTGGCGGATGCGGATAGAGAGCAGTTGGTGCGATGAGTGAATTAATGGAAGAGGTCACTTGAGAACTATGGGCTGAATCCGAATACGGGAAAGATCGAGTACTTGGGCTACAAAACAACAGATCCCCGAACGACCGTGCACATAAGGATATGGTCGAATGCACGGACAGTTTAAGTACTTGGGTTCTGTTCTTCGATCATCGGATAGCATCGACTGCGAGATTTCAGTAGCTTGGACTAAGTGGCTTGAGGTAACCAGTGTCATCTGTGACTAGGGATTGCAATCCCACAAAGCGGGATCCCGCATTCCCGCGGTATCACGATGCTTTAATTAATCTGCGGGATCCCGCACATTCAAAGGGCGGATCCGCGGATCCCGCAAATAAAGAATTTGGCGCTAAAACTAAGTAAATTTTTATTTATTTCCAAAATCCAAAAAAGTACGATTAAGAAACCAAAAATACAGATCGTACATATACATTCTTCATGCCAAGAAGAGTTGCAATACATACGCCTAGAAATAAATAAAATTATAGAAAAAGTCGTAGTTCAAGACGATGAAATATATGCAGATGACGTCTTGGAAAATACACCTATAGCTAGAACATCTGCTACTGATACAAATCCTACTCTAACGCTAAAATAAGAATGAGAAAAAAGCTTCTACAAGAACAAAAATATTTAAGAAAAAACCAGACATCGTTGTCTGGCTTTTTCATTCATTTGACATTCGTGGTATTAGACGAATTGTCAAGTCGTATCATGTATCCACATGGACCAGCTCTGTGCGGTGGGTCGACGGGTGTTCATGCATGCTGATATAATTGCACTGGTGAATGCGGATAGAGTGCAGTTAATGCGATAAGTGAATTAATGGAAGAGGTCACTTGAGAACTATGGGCTGAATCCGAATACGGGAAAGACTTGGGCTGCAAAACAACAGATCCCACGACCGTGAGGATATGATCGAATGCACGGACGGTTTAAGTACTTGGGATCTGTTCTTCGATCATCGGATAGAATCAACTGCGATATTTCAGTAGCTTGGACTAAGTGGCTTGAGGTAACCAGTGACATCTGTGACTGCGAAATTTCGTCAAGTTGAAAGGACAAATATATAAATCCAAGATTAGACCATTTTATAAGTTAGTAAAAAATCGTCAATACTTGAGCGACACGTACAGGTGTTGTCTTTCATGGAGTTGAATATGCTGCGCAGTATGCGCGAAATATCGTAGAAGGACCGCGTCAGGAATTCTCGGACATGGCAAGCAAACTGCAAGAGAGTCATTTAAGCTGGTATTGTCAAATTTTATGGAAAGCGGCAAGTTAGGAAACAAATGTCTTGCAATGGCACATCCTCCAGGTTCGGGCACACAGGGTAGGCTCTTCTTAAAGAGACACAGATCTTCGATCGTATATATTTATGATCGTAGATAGATGTAGGTGAAACAAAGTTCACCGGGTCATCTAGTAAATAAATATTTCTGGACAATTTACACAGCGCCATCTAGTCCCAAATTAAGCGCAAAGCTTGTGTTATGGGTGACTGATAAATGTACTTAAATACTTTTTTTTAAATGCATACTTAAATACATAGAAACGCCCAGACCAAGACAAACAGACATGTTAATGCACACAAATGTTTGCCTTGTGCGGGAATCGAACCCGCGACCTCGGAGTCAAAGTGGCCATTGCTAACCATTCGACCACCGAGCTCGTCAATGTCGTGGCCATATCTTTAAATTGATCACATGATGATGTGGTTGACCATTTCATGAAATTATTGAATTTCTAATATAAATCTTTAATAATTACTAAAATGGGAGATCAAACGAAACATTAAAACTGTATTATATAAGTAAATAAAGTTCTAGTATTTTTGTGTCATAACCATATTATTTCACTTCACTTAAAATCTTCCATTGGTGCCATCATATGATTTGTATTTTTATCACAGTTATTTATCGCCGCCATGATGAATCACAAAAACAAAACTATATCAGCGCCTCAACGGTGGATAATGTAACTATTTTACGATATGAACACAAATGTTTAGCCATATCACAGTATGCCATATCGTGAAGTAGCCGTGCGTAGCTATTCGTACCGCCGAATCGGATTTTTTGATTGCGAAAATCAAACTTCAACTTAGATTTAAGCTACTTGTGTTTAGCTTAGCTGGTAGAAACGACGGAGCTGTACCGACTAAGCTGAAGGTGTTTGGAAATAACTTAAACGTAACACCTATTTTTCGAACCAAAATATTCGGTGGTAATCGGCTTCAGCTTCGGCGGTAGTGCCCCTGGCCAGGCCATATAAAACGTGGGCAGCTGATATTTTCCATTTCACGAAATGATTGGCATGATGTAATCAATTCTAAAATTCTGGCTATGATATCTATATAGTGTAAGTAAGCTGAGTAAAATTTAACTCAATACCTTATTAAACTTATTGTTTAACGAGAGGCTTAAAAGTCTCTTAGTAAACTTTTACCTAATGGTAGCAAACGATGCAGTTACGAAGAATAAGTACATTTGCAAGGTAGGTATAAACCAGGTAGGTAGGTAGGTACCCAGACTAAAAAAAGAAAAGGCTAAAAAAGATATTCTTATTACAGACAAAAGATTACCATCTTGATTGGCTCCGCAGTAGTCGTCATATCTTGACTGATTCATCATCGCCGAGCCCAAAGTATCAACCACCTTCATTCGTTGAAATGCTCCTTTTTTGTTTAGTTCAATTTGAGCCCGCTTAATTTGCCAAAAATTATAATTATATTACTATATAATCACCTCCGCCTCTTCCTCGTAGACTGGTTCTGGCATTTTTGCATTATTCTTCAAATCCAACCCGTATGCCTCTAACTAAAATAAAAATGGAAATTGGCATTTATACGCGATGCTACTACTCAAGACCTAATATATCTGGAGATGGCTTACAAAGCATACAAAGACAAGGAGCTAAGATAATGCACTTAAGCAAAACTTTTGTTTCTAGCAGTTTTACATACGTATAGTAAAGCAGATGAGAGAGGAAGGTATTAATTAAAGTAAATTAAGGAGCAGAGGCCACGCGTGGAACGACAAAGCGTTAGGCGCCCCCATCTAGATGGTCCGATGACCTGAAGAAAGCCAAGAAAACGGCTGGATGCGGAAAGCGAAGGATCGCATCTGGAAAGCATTGAGAAAAGTCTATATTCTTCGTGCCGGAACTACCTAACCTACCTAAATAAGAATATAGCGCTTCATTTTTAATTTTGAATCATTTAATATTAGGTTATTTATACATAGATAGAATACCTAAATTACTGATTAATAGATACATAGGACCCTTTACCCCAAAATAAATGTAAAAAGTTAATAATACCTATATAGACATATCTTGTTCCCGTGGTAGTAATTTCGACATGCACGCGAGTGGAGTTGCAATGGGGGTAAGCTCTAAGTTAGTACTCACTTGGCCCATTGTTAATTTCTGAGCCTTTATACTTTCTTCAGTTTCATTATTTTTAAAACAATTCAAGCACTGTATAATATCCATATCTTCATCTTCTATTGATTCTGGATGTAGGTGTTTTATCTGTAAAGATAAAATGTAAAATCCATTAATATTTCAAAGACATCAGGAATTAAAAAACAATTTCAGTCAGTTCAGAGTAAATATTTCAATTTACTTTGGGCGCAAAACAAAGCTTGTATACACTAAGTGATGTTTCTAAAAGTCTTCTTAAATGGTTGCTTGTTACAGAATGTTGCTAAGTTAATTCCGCCTTTGTACACTTTTCAAGATCCAAAAAGTTTCAATACTTATTTTAAAAAAATGTAGTTTTTAAAAACTTACAAACTTATCTTAACAAAATATTTATATAAAAATAAAACTTTGTAAACAATAAGTTCGATTCGAATTCGACTATTTATGCGTTCTCTAATTATATCTGCGATTGCAACCAACTAGTTAAATCACTCAGTTGTATCGAAGGTTAGCCCTTTCTTAATGTTATTAATACCATATCATAAAATGATAGAATTACATGATATAAATGACTATATAAATTCTTTGTTTCTCCAATAGATCCTCGTGTAAATAATTCATCCGGTTTTGAAGAATAAGATGTAAATCGATTCATAATAATGGCTTGAATAAAATAGGCTACATTTTAACATAACAATAGGAGTCGATTTTTACCTTTTTTTATGTTTTTATCCGTAGTCGGATTACAGTTTCTTAAACTTTACTTGTTTAAGAATCAAAATCTTATTTTTCCGTCTTTATTTATCTACTAGATGGATGTATGTAATATTATGTAACATTCTTTATACGACAAACAAGCATATGGTCCGCCTAATGAAAAGCAGTTACCGCAGCCCTCTTAACGCTCGCAACATAAAATATCGCTCGCGCGCCCCACCCTCGCTGCCATCGCAGCATCTCCTTCCTTTCTGGTGACCTCACTAACTTGCAGGAACACAACAGCCCTCAAGGGAACCGTTATTTGGCTGCGGTATTCTGTGAGGTGAAGGTACATTCCCCAGTCGGGTAGCTTACAATTACGCTCCCTACCTCTCTTTTCGCCAGAGCTTCGTTTGTCAGTCGGCAGGATGCACCGCGTGCAAGTGAAGTTGGCTTTGGTTCAAAAATGTTGATGAACCACTTACACTAAAGAAAAGGGGAACTAATTTTTTGAGCTGTTATTTAAATATTCGAGTTGTTATTATGATCAGTTGAAAAACATATTGAGCAGTTATTTAATTTAATGGCGGTTGATTAATTATTGCGACACTAAAACATGAACAGTAATAAAAAATCAATTAGTCGGTTATTTTATCATATATTGTCAATTCTAAAAATAATTGAGCAGTCCAATAACTGAATGAGCGGTAAAAATAATGGAATGAGCCGTTCGACAAATAGTTCGGCAGATCATAGCGAGCGGTGACACCTGAACTTAAATTCATTGAAAAGAGAGGTAAATGTTCGTTAGTTGGGCGGAGTTTATTAGCGCGGGTGGCGGAAGCCTTTATACAATAAGGAAGGAATTATACAATAAGTTTATTTTAGCTGCTACTAAGCAAATTTTATGTCATTTTAATTACATAAGTATGTTTCGAATTACGAATAAAAGTTCATATACAATTTGTTTTATTTAATTCCTTCAGTCAAAGCAAAAGTAATTTAATTTTTCATTACTATTTAAGTACTGTTTTTTTATTTTATTTTACCACCTCATTGTTTATAGAATTGCTTAGAATGAGATTTCTTACCGACAAATTCCGATTTATTACTGCCCACACGTAACCGCTCGTTCAATAATTTTTACCGGCCATTTAATTATTTTCCTGCTAAATTATATATTCACTGATCCATTTCATTTTTTTTATTACTCATTTTTGTTTACATTACTGCTTAGTTTTAACTGCTGTACTAGTTATTAAACGTGCCATTTATAATTTTTAACTTACCAAAACTGCTATTTACAACTGCCTCTTTAAATCAGTGCCAAAGAAAAGCGGCAGCGACTGGCCGTACTATACGTAGTTAGTACTATTACAAATTGTGTGTGATATTACATCTTGTGCACGATAATCTTATTACTTTTAATTACGATCGGCAGCTGTCATATTTGTCAAACTTACCGTATTGATCGTTGAATTATTAATGTCCGTAGTAAGCATTGTCAGCTGTGTGGTTCGTCGTAACAGCCGGGCTCGTTGGTCCGAACGAGCCTTCCTGCTTTTTCTTCTGGTCTCTATTGCGGTGTACATACGTCTAGCCTTCCCATTTTTACCGCAGCATTTAAAAGTTTCCTGTATAGTCAGATAATAGTGAATTAAATTGGTGTTAATAAAAAGCAGATAACTAAAAATAAATAAATATTTCTGGAAAAATTATGCAGCACCATCTGAACCAAATTAAGGAATTATCCAGGAATATTTATCGTAAGTCTTAGGCATTATTAAATATACATCAGTATGTTTGTTGGGAATGAGGAAGCTGTACACTACATACAAGTAAGTAGAAAGCAAGAATTGAATTCACGATGTCTGGCTAACATTATACATACAATAGTGTTGTGTCATGGCTTTTGAAAACGCGAATACGTCTTGGTAAGCGCGCGGTTATTAATTATGACTTTTTTGACATTGGCCCTGACGAAGGAGGAAATAACTTTGGTAAATTTCCTACTGTGTACACGGAATATTCCCAAGTGAATTAGGCTAATATAAGGGCTTGAACTCAAACCTCGTAAATCCGCCACCTTCGTGTATAGTTTCCTGGGTTTCAAATCTGGGGGCCTACCGGCTAAGCTGAAGCCGATTCTTTGGTTGCGGAAATTAAACTCCAGCGTACATTTATGGTACTTGTACCATAATATAACCATGAAGAATTGAAGATTTATGGTAGCTTAGCTAGTAGCAATCCTGGAGCTCTACCGACGAAGCTGAAGGTTTTGTCAATAACTTAAATGTAAAACCTATTTTGTGAATCAAAATATTCGATGGGAATCGCCTTCAGTTTAGACGGTGGGGCTCATGATGCCATCAGTAAATTAACTAGAGTTTTAATAGATTAAAACAGATGATAACATATATATAAAACTCAAGGTACCTCACATTTAATATTCTAAGTACTTTCACACCCCGGCCGCTCCATATAAATATCGTGTCGTTTACTACTACATAAACAATTATGTCTGTACAGAGCGTGAATGAGCGTGTGTGCGTGCGGCGCCATACGAATGGTTCCAGATTTGTCTCAGAGGGGAGGTGAGGTCGACACGTGAGAGCGGCAGGGAGTGGCCATACTGTACGTAGTACTATTAATTATACTGTGGTACTATAAAAGTACTTAATATCATTTGAAATAAATGAAACGACATTTTTACAACAGATAAGCTTAAATTAATTTTATATTAATCACGGTGATTTCGGTCGAAGCACATCCACTGTCAAAGAGCTCCTAAAGTTGCACAATGATCGGTTTTATATCGCATCTATCTATTCGTACCCAACAATTCCTCGGTTCCTGCCATCTTTAGTAAATGAACTATCAGGTATAATTGTCTTATCATACGCCATACTTACTTATTTTACGAAAACTCTAGCAAGATCATCTTTTTATACAATAAACTGGTAATTGATCGCCAACATTTCACTCGAAGGATATCCACTGTTAAAACAGGGCTCATAAAGTTGCATTAAGATCGGTTTTATACCTAGGATCTTTTTATACATGTCCAATACCTTCTGGACTCGCCTGACATCTCTTGATGAACATTCAGGTATAAAAAACTTATTACACACCACCATATTTACTCTATGAAAATTGTAGCAAAAGCGTTTTTACTTATTTAGATAACGTTTGAAAAATAGACAAGCAAGTGTCAGATAGATTAACAGCCAAATAACTTTATTTAGCTATTAGACCTTTTCTCTGAAAATTTAAAATTCCGCCCTAATTAAAAAAAAATGATGAAAAATAAGATACATTTCAAGAAACACCATAAAACCTTCTGTAAAACATCAATGTTATTCCAAATAATACATAACACAAAGCAACCAGCACCATGGGTCTAAAATATAATTATAGCTTACTTAATTATAAATGACTTACATGAAATGCCCGCCGGAATTTAAGAGACATGAGGCTGTAAAATATCGGATTGATAACTGTTGATACATAATACAGAACTCCGGATATCCAAGTGAACACCATGTACATCTGCAAGAATATAAAAAATATATGTGATATTTTGCAACTTAAGGTTACTAACAGCAATAAAAATGAGTTTAATCAGGTATATCTATCAGAATAATCTGTGAAAATAATAAAATAAATAAATATTCCTATAAATTACTCAGCACTAAACTAAGTAAAGCTTGTACTGTGGGTAGTAGATTAACTGATAAATATACATATTTTAAATATATACATATAACACATAGAAAACACCCAGACTAAGACAAACATACATGTTCATGTACGCAAATGTTTTTCATGTGCGGGGAATGAACCCGTGACGTCTGAGTTAAAGTAGCCATTCGACCATCGGGCTCGTCCCGGAAATTCCCAAACAACCTAAACTGACGACGATGTAGATTGGATGTTTAGATTCAACCTTCAAACATCGATCTTCCGAGAGTAGGTAAGTTCATAACCTAAAGTTCCAACAGTGCAAAGTGATTGCCATTAAACGAAGTCTGATTTTCAAAATCAAAAATTCCAATCAAAATCGTATTTATCTTACGCGCAGGATTGCCAATGCAGGTTTATCAAATTTCCCAATAATCCAATACGAATTCCCCAAGTTTAGGGTTACGTAAATCTGCTGATTGAATGAAATTGAAATGAAACAACTTCAATTATTTTTATTTAGTTAATTTAGTAAGCAGGTACTAATTATATTTAGTCTGTCTTTCATAAAAGGTGTAATGATGGGAATCCTCTATATAACAACTGACAAACCAGAGGCGGGCATTATATATTACTAAAAAAAAGTAGCTACCCAGTAGGTATACTGACCGTAAACTTCAAAATAATTTTAATCTCCAAATTAACATAGGAATCGCCATATTTATCTCACAATTTTTCTCTTTTAGGTTAGGTTGGTTGATTCATCACTCAAAAATCGGTTAAGTGCGAGTAGGATTCGTAAATGAAGGGTTCTGTACCTCTGTACTTAGTTTTAAAAACATTTCAGTAAAAACTAGTTTCTTGTATGACGTCCCCCTTTTATCTTTATTTTATTTCTAGTATTTTTTGTTATAGCGACTACAGTAATACATGATGGGTGAAAATTTCAAGAGTCTATAGGCTATTACGGTTCAAGATATAGAGCTTTACGAGTTAAAACCGGAACCATAAACACGTTTTTTGTATGACGCCCCCTTTAATTTGTAACTTATTATCTTATTTTTTTTTAATTTCAAGCGTCTGGCTATTACGGTGCCCAGTGACAGACGGACGGTCTGACAGACAGACAGGCTGCGACGGAGTCTCAATAATAACCCTATTATTGAGACTCCGTCGCAGCCTGTCTTTGGCACCGTTTACGTACGGTACGGTACCTACCCTAAAGAACGAAAGCAAAGCAACATATAAACATGCCCTTTTTATATTCAAAGTAGCTACTAACACACACTTATATTGATACACATATGTTGCTGAACTATTAGTTTCGAGTTTCGAGTTTCGAGTTAGTTTGAATTTGTGAATTTGTGAATTAGGTATTACATAATTGTAAAACTATTACAAGAAATACAATTGTATTTTACAATTGGTCAAATAAAGTCAATACTTAAATATGGCGCAATGAGAAGTTTTAAAACATGGAGAGGCGTTCGTTATTCATAAACAGGTAACCCAAAAATTTTGTTGAAATATGTAGGTACTTGAAGAAGTGTTTCAATACTATGCATAATATTAAACGATGAGATGTCAAATTCCCCGCATAATATCAATCCCCACAAGATACCCAATCAACTTTCGATTCCCCGTAGTTTAGGGAATTCCCCGCAAGTTGGCAACGCTGTAGGCGATACGTGAGTCTTTGACCTCAGAAGTCCTACCGTCTAATCTGAAGACGAGGTCACCTTAATGGTATAACAAAAAACACTAATTATTACAACTCATGTAGAATATAAAATTATGCGATTTGTAAATAGTTTGTAAGAAAACTAAAGTGGTGTAATTAAAAATAAAAGCATACTACGTTGACAACGTAAGTAATAGGTACCTATTACTACTTTATACAAGCTCATTAGAGCTCTAATTTTATTATTTTAAATAAACTATGTTGTTTTATTTTTGTATATTTAAGAATTGAAGAATGCATTGCAAATGGTAATGATATTCTTTTTATTGGTGATGGTGGTAAATATCTAGCGGATAAACAGCAACGCAGAGAAACTACTCAAACCAACTCTACCAAGTTCAACGTCCTGCACTTTTCCCACTACAAATTGGACAAATTTTCCATCCCATTTCCATTCCTCCTTCTTTTCGCTATGCTATAATGTAGCATTATATTACTACCGGTCCTATTGACACTTTAGATTTAAATGACAATAGATTTTTCGGTTGATTTATCGGGCTGGTCAATTTGAATTAATAAAACTGTCTTGTACAAATAGAAGTATGTTTTTTTTATCTTATTAACTGTTAAATCTGCCCTTCGTGATAAGTGTATCCACTCCAAACACTTTTTTTTGTTAACTGGTGGTTTTATAAAAGGTACAAAATTTTACACCATTCTGCTTGTACCGACTATCAGACGTACAATTAGCGAAAGCATTGTAGTGTTAGTCTTTTGTAGGCATGACAATTTTTTTTTTTTTTTTTTATCACAATATTTATTTATTCCGATAATAATAAGACGCACGTTTGATGTTGTTGTCAATAGAGAATTCAAAACATATGTACTCCCCACTGGTGCTGCCCCTAGCGTATCTTTTTAAATCTTCCCAGGAAAAAGGCTAATTGGATTTTATCCAGTCGCATAATCACAATCGTTCAAAATAAACATTTAAATATTATTATTACAATATTCTTACAATATTTTAAAGTATAACGTCTTACGTCACAGGCGAGGTACCTAATTTGTTATGCAGCCAAGGCATCTTCATGCACGTATACAGACGTGGTCTGTTTATATAGTAGTTTTTTGTGTGGAGTGACCAGAGTGTACTGTTAGTGTGGGTAACATAATGTGAAAAAATTACTAACCTTAATATATTTCTTTGTGTGCTGAGTATTTTTTGAAAATATAGCCATTAGCCGCTGTGCATGAAACGGCGCCCAACAAACAAAGAAGCACACGGTAACTAATACTGAAAACATTACACAACAATATATATCCTCCTGCCTGTCTGTATATGCCGAGAAATGTACAGTAGAGACTAGAGTTACAACACAGGAGTATGACAGTTTACAAATGAACCATTTGGATGCTCGAGTTTTAAAAATCCCTAAGTAAATTTATGTATATATTTGGAAGTGATGCCCCTGATGTACCACGCATCCATAGGCTACGGTAACTGCTTTCCATCAGACGGGTCGTTAACTTGTTTTCTACCTTAGTGTGTAAGTAAACAAAAGTAGCAACACGAATGAACAAGGGTGGATCTAAGTGATGTCCTAGGAAAATACTCAATAATTGACAAAGCGAACGTAGCGAGCGAGGTGTTAGTATGACTTGAAGGCTGGATCCGCCCTTGCCAATATTTTTTTTTACTACGTCGGACGACAAGCATACCGACCGCTTGATGTGAAGCGGTTACCGTAGCCATATTAATGCTCGCAACATAAAATATCGCTCACACGCCGCCACCCCCGCTGCCAATGCGGCATCTCCTTCCTTTCTGGAGACCTCTCACTCGCAGGAACACAAAAACCCTCAAGGGAATTGTTATTTGGCTGCGGTATTCTGTGAGGTGGAGGTACATTCCCCAGTCGGGTAGCTTACAATTATGTACGTTCCCTACCTCTCTTTTCGCCAGAGCTTCGTTTGTCAGTCAGCAAGGTGCACCGCATGCTGGTGGCTACAGTAACCGCTTTATATCAGGGTAGCCATATGCTTGTTCGGCACCCGACGTAGTATAAAAAAAACCGATAATTGCCGTCAATGAATAACATAGTAAACATAATATAATAAAATGTCTTATTTATTTCGTCTTATTTGTTTCTTTGCAAGTGTAGTATAAAATAGCAACTATATGTCACTAGGAAAGCACACATTATTTTACTTCATGTTGTACATGTAATTTGTATGTCTCAGGGTTCATATATACGTACACTCGTAATATAATCTGTGCTTTATTGTATACTATTACTAAAAGCAATTTAATTATATAAAATAGTAATATTAATTAAGATTGTATTATTCATATCAATCACTTACTTAACATTTTCACTATGCGTTTTTGCGCTGAATTACTGTTATACCGTTTCTTCGTTGATCCTTCGGAACTATCTACAGATGGTCTGAAAGCTCTCGATATTCGCAATTTGTTAATAATTAACGTGTACAAAACAGCTATGAGCGTCATAGGCACGATGAAAAAAAATACGAACGAAATTACGAAGACTTGGTACCAGCCTTCTCCCTTGATCGTGCACGATCTTGCATTTCCTCCATTTTCGACCAATTCAAATTGCAATGCTTCCGGTATTGCTGCGCAAACAGCGCAAATCCAAATAGCGATGATATAGCGGACAGTGCGTGATGCTGAGTTTGCTTGAGTGTGCGATAGAAAAGGTCGGCATATGGCCACATATCGCTCGACAGCGAATGCTGTTATCGTCAGCACTGTTGCATTGGCTGCTGTTTCAGAAAACAAACCCAGAAGAATGCATTGAGTCTCGTTCAATGGGTAATTTGCAGGATGCCACATTAAGTACAACTCCAATGGTAAGCCACAGATAAGTAAAATGAAATCAGAAAGTGCGAGACTAAACAAGTAGAAATTTGTAGCAGTGTGCATGAATTTATTACATACAATGACGATCGCGGTAGCCATATTGCCTATAAATCCGGTAGCTAATATCGCGCTGTAGATTATTGTCAAAGCTATGAGAATACATAATGAATCTTCTTCATCAACAATAGAATCCATATCAATAAACTCGTTGGAAGTATTATTAATTAGCAGCAGATCTTCGGTATTCTCCATCATGGCGGAATCGTATCACATACCTATAAACAAGAAAAACCTGTATTAGTAAACAACTTGACCCTCAATTAACTTGTTTCGGTGCCGGCTGAACGAGCTTAAAATGAACCGTCTACATAATATTCATACATAATGATACTGAGGAACAACATAGCATTGGAAATACCAGACAGGTAACTTGATTTAGGTGTCTAAGTGAATATTAAGTCTTTCTGTTTAATTAGTGGGAACCTGTGTCCACTGATCGGATTGTTAGGACATTTTTTTGTGTTTGCAACACTAAATTCTAAAATTATTATCTTAACTAACTTATAACCTATTAATTTCTACCGATCTCATTTTTTATAAATTAAAATAATGATTTAATGATTTATATTTCTCCAATTTTTTACATTTTTAAATCTAAATCATATATAAAAAAAATACATTTAAAAATATAAAAAAGGGGCACCCATCGATAGCGGGGTGAAGACCCAAGCTACCGGTGGTCAGGGCTCCAGAGTGAGGAATCTCCTCACAATGCGGGCCGTGTCCAGAAGAACCGCCTTCTGTATCCGGCTCTTGACCCAACCGCCAAGCGAGAGCCTCTCGAGGTGACGGTCGAGACTCTTCGCTATAAGAAAAATAATTATTATTGTTATGAATTATAATAATCATAATTAATAATTATAATCCTGGAGCGGCGACGGAATCACGACGGGAGCCTATATACGTTGGCTCCGTATGCCCGCGCACGCCTACCACATGACCCTGGTCATTTGGACCGGTCATTGAGTCCTATGAACTTGAGAGACACAAGAATTTTTTTTTGGCTATATAAAAAAAATCACGAATCCGTTTAATTTCTTTATTTCTAAAATAATTGATATATTGCCAACCGCTTATTTACCCAATCTACGACATAAGAGAGGCAAGAAAGTTGGCCGTAATCCACACACAGTATGATGGATGGCTACAGGCTACAGACTCCCCTGAATACTATCTATGTCAATAGATCTTATTAAGATAAAACTTAAGGTTAAGCCACTTTACGAGACACACTTAAAACACTTTACGAGAGTCCCGCGTAGTGTTATGGATGCTACGTCTCTACATCTCGATACTAATCTACTCGTACGCTAAGCGTATATTGGAAGCGTATCACTCTATGTGTGCTTGACTGTACTTTTTCACTATTTTTCTTTAAATAATTCCCTGTTTGAATACTAAGTTTCATTTACTACTTTATTAATTGTTAAATTTTTCAATTTTAGAGAAAGGAATTTTATCTCCCCACCGAAAACAAGTCTATCGCCTAAGGGTTCACCTTAGGCGATAGACTTGTTTTCGGTGGAGACAGTCACAGTATAGAAAAATATGTGACTGAACTCAATTCAGAAACAAATTTTTTTATCGTAATAATTAGGTTTAGGTTAGCGATATGATATGTTCTTCAGCTCAATGAATATTGCAAGCAGTGTTTCTCAACCTGTCGTCCGCGGACCCCTGGGAATCTGCGAGTATGTATATGGGGGTCCGCCGTCTTATCTAGGAACATTTAAATTAATAAATAATGCCAGCAAGACTTGCAAAAAAGCAGCACCAACCTTCACATTAATACAGTATTTAAATTTTTTATAAAAATGTAATTCGTTTTCGGTACTGAAATAAATTGTCCAAAATTTATTCCTGTGTTTTTATTAATTATTGTGGGGTCCCTTGAAATTGTGCTTGATTTTCTAGGGGTCCGCGTATCGGAAAAGGTTAACGCTCCAAAGAATCCATTTGCCAACTTAGCTAACGAAGATTACGACTAACATAAGTACCGAAGTTTAACATAATCCGAAAAGAGTGCTTAGTGCGAACTTTTTGGTCACATTCGAACATATTTTTTTTTTATACTACGTCGGGTGGTAGAAAAGCATACGGCTCGCCTGATGTGAAGCGGTTACCGTAACCGTATTAACGCTCGCAGCATAATATATCACTTGCGCGCCGCCACCCCCGCTGCCAACGCAGCATCTCCTTCTTTTCTGGTGACCTCACTCACTCGCAGGAACACAGCAAACCTCAAGGGAATTGTTATTTGGCTGCGGTATTCTGTGAGGTGGAGGTACATTCCCCAGTCGGGTAGCTTACAATTACGCTCCCTACCTCTCTTTTCGCCAGAGCTTCGTTTGTCAGTCAGCAGGGTGCACCACGTGCAGGTGAAGTTAGCTTTGGTTCAAAGATGTTGATAAATCACTTACACCCCTTTCTCAATTTGGTCGGCTTGTTAACATGTTTGTTAACAAGCCGACCAAATTGAGAAAAAGCTTCATATAGTGAATTTGCCAGACGCTTGTGACATATCCAAATTAGCCAGGTTGCTCATTTCAAATTGTGAGCAAGTAAGCCACATAATTTTTATATATAACACGCGTCTTATAAGTTCACAACATGAGAGTTCTACTCTATTTGGTCGGTTTGTTTACGTTGACATGATCGTACGCGAACAAAAAAACTCGCACTGGGCACCCTGCATTGTCTTCAGTTTAGGCGGTAGAGAACACAGGTAGAGAATCCAAGTAGACAGTCACGAAATTATCTGTGGGATCGAATCACGTAAAAAAAAATTTTTTTTAAATGCCATTTTTGTTGCTCATTGTTAAAATCTGTAAATTTCCAAATAACAATGCTCATGACTTAAACTACGTTAGTACTATTACTTATACTGTGCTTAAACTGAACATTTTAGGCCCCCCGTAGTGTTAGATACTTAAAATCCATGGTGCACGGTTGTTTAGCTGCACTAGACTACTCATCTCTTTGTGCTTTTAATGCGTTATTGGCCATATTGCTGTCTCTCACATTGCTAAGAGGGGAAGTCAAATCCCAAAAGCTTCTTACTCCTACTAATTTCTTCTTAATAAATTCGTTGTGAGTTCCAAGACAGCCGTAGTCTTACCCGCGGGACTGCAATGGATTTCATTGTTCATTGCCTTTTTCGGTGGTCGCCGGTGTTAATCCTGGCTACACAGGAGACACAGTGGTGGGCCCCAATCCCATTAAAAAAACTATTATTGATACTATTTCATAGACCTCGTGAAACCCTTTCAGGATAAGTAATCAGGTTTTTAATATCTTGTACAGTTTAGGATCGCGTGAGATCACTTAGCGAGTTTCAAAACAAAGGTTTGTAAGTTTGGGTAAGTAGGTACTATATACGAGATGCGGTCCAAAAGTTTCTGGCTGAAGAAAAAAAAAAAAAATGTCATCGCTTTTTCGTGTATGGTTTTGGGGTTTCTGTTGGTTGTTATTTTGATTTCACGGCGTTTTAACGATAGTAAGTCGGAAATTTTTCTAAATGTTCAAATTGGAATAACGCTCTGTGATCAAATTCCTGACAAAGGAGGGGGTCAAGCCCGACCGATATAAAAAAAATAGGTTGGATGCCGTGTACGGGGATACTTTTCCGTCATTTTCCACCGTAAAAGAATAAAGTAAGCAGTTTCGTTTAGGGCGGGAGTCCATTGACGACGAACCTCGCTCCGGCCGGCCTGTGGAAGTACTCACCGAGGACTGCGTCAAATTAGTGGAAGTTCTGAATTCACCAAAAAGATAATGGCAACAGTATTCTGGGACTGTCACGGAATACTAATGATTGACATAAAAGAAAGGAATACCATGGTAAATGGCACCTACTACGCCACCCTTATTGCGCAGTTACGAGAGGCGATCAAGCAGAAGCGACGTGGAAAACTCAGTAGAGATGTTCGTCTTCTCCACGATAATGCTCCCGTTCACACTGCTGCAAATGCCAAAGCTGCTGTAGCAAAATGTGGCTTCGAGGAAATTCGCCTGGCCCCAAGCGACTACTATTTGTTCTCGAAACTTAAGGCAGACTTAAGGGAAGACCATTTTCTTCGGATGATGAAGTGGCTCAAGCGGTTTTCGCCCAATTTGTGGACAAAACTCCAGAGTATTTTTTAAGGGGATAGAAATGCTTATCATGATATCTGCAAAGTGCATTGAAATAGAGGGGGACTATATCGAAAAATAAAAAAAGGTTTTGTAAATATATCTACTTGTTTTCTTTGTTAGGCCGGACACTTTTGGACCGCATCTCGTATATGGATGTTAGGCACAAAAACTATGTTCTTGATTAATATAAAGGATATGTTCAAGTCTGTAAAGCCGCGGTGCTGGAATTGTAAACAGTAATAAACATTCATTACTATACTATGTATATACTTAATACCGATATACTGTGAATATACGATAATTATTTCCTACAAATTTGACCTACCTAATTAATATTTACGACCAATGTAAGTAGGTACCATAAAATACCTATAATACCGGTTCAAGGTGCTATTATAATGGGATATTATGTTTGTTCTGCTCATAAATAAAACTTTTTATTTGTGCCTTCTCACCTCTTTTCTGACAAACCAACAGTCGATCCGTCAATATGAATGATGTGTGTAAACTGACAGATAATTAACTTGCATTAAGTTCGTTATTTGTATGTATTAATAATATTTACCTATTTATATTAAATAATACTTGTCAATTTTTTATCCTTTCTTTTACCTAAGAAAGCAATTCATTCGTTATTTTCCGAATATATCTATAATCCCGTTCCTTTCTAATGTTCTTGAACGACTTGTCCAACAGCAACTCAATGCTTTCTTCTCAAAAATGATATGATCGATCCTTTTCAATCAGGCTTTCGTCCTGGCCACAGCGCTCATTAAAATTACTGACGATATCTGTTTCGACATGGAAAACCAGTAGAGAATGAACTGGAAGTATTAATAGTATTACTGAAATCTAATAGTGTGTCAGTTAACAGTTCTGACACTAGATTTCAGTAATACTATTATTTTAATACGATCAACTTCGTTTACATGGTTCTCTTAACATATCTCCAACAGCAATTGCCTGGTTTCGTACTTGCCTACATGGACGCTGGCAACGTGTGCACATCTAGGATATTTTCTTCTTGGTGCCATATGTTTGCATGTGTGCCTCAGGGTGGCGTGCCAACCCCATTGTTATTCGCTTTATTTATGAACTCTATCAATTCCAATATTCGCTCTTCCTACCACCTATATACAGACGATCTTCAGATTTACTCTCAAGCTTATATTGATGATATTTCTACTGCCATAGATACAATAATGATAGATATTTCTACTGTCACAGATATCATAATGGCGTAAAGCTTCGCGAATTAACTGGCGTGACCTCGCTCCTATCGTTTTGAGACTCGCGTACAACCTAGCAATTAGGTGAAAAGATAATATGTATATGGACAAAACTTTATCGTGGTTACTCTGTTGGCAGAAGTGAGTAGAAAGTTTTTAGCAAACGCAGGCAGCTCAATATTTTTTGCCTATCGACAACAAGATTGCGCTGGCTGAGTCTTTACCTATCCTATCTTAGACTATGCAAATATTTCTTATTTAAACCTCAACGAAGAACAACTTAATAAGCTAGAATGACGTCAAAAAAACCTGGATACGCTTTATCTTTGGTCTACATAAATATGACCATATCTCTGTATATCGGTTTCAGCTCAAGTGGCTCCCTAGCTGTCTATGTCGGAATTTGCATATACTGTCCCTATTGTATTCAGTTCTTTTCATCCCTAACCATCCTTTTTACTTGAAAGAACGTTTTTCATTTCTCAAAGAGATCTATAGATCCCTTTTTCGAAACACTGTCACACTTCGTCTTAAACCTCCTTCTCACTTCACAAAGTTTTACTTTTTAATTCCTTACCGCTCCGCAAGCTGAAACACTAACATGTTTTAAGAATCATGGGAAATCTCATTACCTCTCAAAATTTCTGGTATTTCGTAAAATTGTTTCTTATACATAAAATTTATAATTACAGTTAATTTTTATATACAAGTTAAAGATTATTATATACATAATCAATAATGTATAACTGTAAAAGAATACCTAGGAGTTGGGGACAGTATTTTGTAAAGAATTGATTAAACCATTAGTCATATAGAGCGCGAAACGTGAAATAGGAGTAAAACAGGAGTGGCCTTATATTCATTGTCTTGATTAGACTCCTGCGTCGATTATGATATTCTGTGATGTGGTCACATAAAAATTTTTGCCAAGAGTATATCTGGTTAGGAATTCTGATGGGATGGGTGATGGGTCCTATCGAGCTACATATTTTTATATCATACATATTTTTTTATAACATATCTCCATAGTCTAGGAGTGAAAGTAAAAGGGTAAACCAGTAAAGTTTTGGTGTTTGGTATTGTATTTAAAAAAAAATATATCTATATAAGACGAGAAGCGTCTGCTTCTCGTCACTCTTTAAAACAGCTTATAAATTTTCTTTATAGTCATATATATGGTCCCAAATTAAGCAAAGTGCGGGTTTCTTGGCTGTCTTGTCTATTAGGTAATCTTCGGAACTATTCATCTGATTTATAAACTTCTTTCACTTCCTATATACTTACATGGAAGGACCTTCAAGGTCCACATCTACGTGGACATAGCATATAAATTACGCGAGCGAGTTTGGATCGTAAGTAGCACACCCTCACGCTGCAAACCAATGTCAACCTCACATGCACGCGGTGCACCGTACTGATTAACAAAGAATATTCTGACAAAATAAAGGTAGGGCACAAATCTCTTCTTCCCAAATAACATTTCCTGGAGGCCTAGACAATTGTTGTGTTCTTGCGAATGAGTGAGATTACAAAGCAGGAAGAAGTTGCGAAGGCAGCAATTTTATGTCGCAAGTGCCTATGGAATACGATAATTGCTTCACATCACAAAAAACAAAACCGACACGGCTATTTTGTAAATACAACTTCGATCGAAGCTAATTTATTAATTACTAGCGACCCGGACCGGCTTCGCCCGTATGATACTTCTCCTGTTTCTTTAACATTTCTTATTTTATCCGTTCCTATTGGTCGCAGCGTGGTGTTATGGAGCCTATAGGGTTCCTCGATTCAACATTAAAATATTTTTTCAATTTACTAGTAGTTCCTCAGGAACTACTAGTAAATTGAATTATTTTTTCGCACAGTAAAAAACGTAAGGGATTTCTGTCATCGAATAGAAAAAGAAAGATTGAACCGTCCAAAGTAGGTACTATTGGGAATTCCAATAGAGGGCGTCATTATCAACTGGTTTTAACTTTTGACGAACAAGTAAAAAATACACGATAAAAACTATGGTATATACTCGTAATTTTCTCTAATCTGCGAATAAAATAGCATGCGTATATATGATCGAAGCTAGTGTAGCAAAAAATAAGAATTTGGTGTACGAGCAGTAACCTTAGTTAGATACACACACTACTGCCATCTATTTCGTCTGCGTGAACTTCAGAAAATAAACAATTTTTTGGAATGGTCTCCAAAATCTTCGCGAGAAATCAATTTTTGTGGCTGAAAACCATAAAAAACGTTATGTAGAATGGCATCCTACTTGATGGAGAGATGATCAGAAGAGCAATTCTTGTAATTACAATGTAGTCAAAATTCAGTTTCGATCCATTGATCTCACAAATGTCAAGTTTGGTATTCTCGTATCACAATATGAAACTACAAAGTCTAATTTAAGTGGGATTATTAACGACATATGACCGAAAATTAAACAAACAAAGAATGTTATTTTTCCAATAATAAGAATTGATAATAATTAATTATTATTATTTCCAACGGGGACGCCGGCTGTCGGGCGGGTGATCAGCCTTACCTGAGGCCATTTCACCCATTTCCCCTGGTCCTCCCTTTTGGGGGAGGATGTGGGTTTATCCGGCAATCACGGCGTTCCGTCGAACCTACCTGTTTCCTTGCAAAACCTTACGATCTGTTCCACCTTCAGGTCTTCTAGGTCTTCTTTGTCTAACGTGTCCACCCCCATGGTCTCCCATCTTATCCGTGAGTACATGGGGCACTCGGCAAGCAGGTGGAAGCTTGTTTCGTCGTCATCCATGCACTCTGGGCATTTGGGGTTGGTATTCACGCCTATTAGTGTCAGGTGCCTGTTCAATCGGCAGTGTCCTGTTAACACTTCTATGACGAGCCTCATGTTGCCTCTGGAGAGTTTCATCAGTTGGCTGGTCCTTCTTTTGTCTAGGCCTTTGATGAAGATCTTCGACTGTCTCATGTCTGTCGAGGACTCCCATCTTTGGTTGGTCTCTACTACTGTTCTTCGGCTGATTACTCCCTTTGTTATTTTGTGGGCGATTGGTAGCCTTGGCTCCGGGCCCACCTGGTTTTCGTCAGCCCCTTTCCTAGCCAGTTCATCAGCTATTTCGTTGCCCGTATTACCCTCATGTCCGGGTACCCAGGCAATCGTCACATCAGCTGTTCTGGACAGCCTTTCTAATGCATTTTTGCATTCTTTGACAATTGCTGATGTTGTTTCTGTTTTAGCAAGTGCCTTCAGCGCTGCCTGGCTGTCGCTGTAGATGGTGACTTTTCCCGTATTGTTTAGGGAGCCTACCATTTCTGCGCATTCCTTTATAGCAAAGATTTCTGCTTGGAAGACACTTGCATACTTTCCTAGAGATATTGACCTGTTTGTTTCTGTTCCGTCTTCACATTTTATGTGTATTCCGGAGCCAGAGAGCTTGGTTGTTTCCTTTCTGGAGCCGTCTGTGTAGCAGATGGTGCCACTGGTGTCCATCTGCCAGTCGTCTCTCGGTCCTATGTGTATTCTATATTTCTTGTCAAAGATCCTTTCCTTTCTTATTAAATCGTTGTTTGAAAAGATCATTGAGAGCTTTCCTTCGTAATCTTGACTGATCTTAGCATGGCCCTCATCCATGGTGTTGCCAGTCCAGAGACCCGTGCTTCTTAGTTTGAACCACTGTTCAGTGGCTCTCTTTTTTGCTTCTAAGTCCAAGGGGTTCAGACCCAGTATGGTCTCCAGCGCGGCCGTGGGTGTAGTCCTCATCGCGCCGGTGGTTATCAGGGCCGCCAGTCTTTGAACTTTATCTAGTTCTTGTTTGTTCCTCTGTATGTCGCAGGCTTTATGCCACCATACCAGGGCACCATGTAGGATTCTCGGCATAATGATTGCCTTGTAGATCCATAGTGCTGTGGCTGGTTTCATACCCCAGCTTCTTCCTATTGCTCTTTTGCATTGCATCATGGCTATTTTTGCTTTTGAGCATGTATTACTTATATGAGTCTTGAAGGTCAATTTGCTGTCCAGTGTAACACCCAGATATTTGACTTCCTTTACTACTTCCAGGTCATGGTTATCTAGTCGTACCGGTTCAGTTCGTCCTATTTTCCTTTTCTTAGTAAAAAGAACTAGTTTGGTTTTTTCAGGATTCAGGTTAAGGCCTTTGTTCCTGCACCATTCTAGTGCTACTTTCAGACCCCTGTTCATGATGTTACACATGACACTGAGGACTTTACCTGTGATCAGAAGCACCCCATCGTCAGAGTATACCTGTGTGTATATGTGCATTCTGTTGATCTTGTTCACTAGTTCGTCTATTAGCAGGCACCATAGTAGTGGAGATAGGCATCCTCCTTGTGGGAAGCCTCTTCTTGCTATCACAGTGTGTTTTGTCCCTGCTATCTCTGCCTGTATCAGCCGGTGTTTTAGCATACATTTCACCCATTCTGATATGTCTTTGTCTATGCCTTCACGATTTAGGGTTTCCTCTATCGAGGCCGGGGTTGCTTTATCGAAAGCGCCCTCGACGTCAAAGAAACAACCCAGTGCGTATTCTGTGCTACTTATTGATCTCTGCACTCTGTTAACCAAGTTATGGAGTGCTGTCTCAGTCGACTTGCCGTCCGTGTATGCGTGCTGGTTATTGTGGAGTGGAGATCCGCTGCTGGCTATTTGTTCTCTTATTATTCGATCTAAGATTTTCTCTAGGGTCTTGAGTAGAAACGAAGACAGGCTGATGCATCGGAAGCTTTTAGCCTCTTGGTATGTCGCCTTGCCTGGTTTCGGTATGAAGACAGCTCTTATTTTTCTCCACTTCTTTGGAATGTATTTCTTCCTGATACTGCTGTTGTACAGGATCAGAAGATCATCGCTTATGTACTTGATGGCTATTTGTAGCATTTTCGGGAAGATCTCGTCCGGTCCTGCTGCCTTGTATGGCTGGAATGACCTGACGCTCCATAGTAAATGCTCTTTTGTAATTAGTGCCTTCTCCTCCGTGTCCGCTGTGGGATTCGTATCGATTGGCGTTTCGTTACCTTTGTATGCTTCGCATTCTGGAAAGTGTGTATCCAGCATCACTTCCAGTATCTTTCCCGGGTCCGTTATTAATTCGTCTCCGTTCTTAATACTTCCTAGTTTGCAGGTGTTCGTTTTGGAGAACATTTTCACTAGCCGTGCTGCGTCAGGATATTTTTCTACTCCTTCGCAGAATGCTTTCCAGCTTTTGTTGTTCTCCCTTCTGCATTCTTTCTTGAATGTGTTTCTTTCTTTTTTGTATATAAGCCAGCTTTCAGCATCGCCCTTTTTCTGGGCCGTCCTGAGAGCTTGTCTCGTCTTTTTCCTTTTCTTTTCTAGTGCCTTTGTCCACCAGGGTTGTCCCTTTCCTGGTCTGATCTCCTTAAGTGGACATGCCTTGTGGTATGCCTCCCTCATGGCCTCCTCTAGTCGGTTGGCTTCTCTTTCGATATCTGTGGTGTCTTTTAACGAGTTATGGCCGCCTGGACTCCACTTTTTAATGTGTTGTTCATATATCGTCCAGTCGGTTTTCCTCGCGTTTCTAAATAGGGTTTTCTCGATTTTGGCTCCCAGACTGAAGGTTATTCGTCTGTGATCCGACTTGGAGTCTCTTTCGTCTACTTTCCAGTCTGTGATGTGCCGGCTTATATTGTCCGTTGCAATAGTGATATCCAGCACTTCTCTTCTGGCTTCGGTTACGAATGTAGGTGTATTTCCTACATTCAGTATGTCTAAGCCTGTTGCGCTGATAAAATCTAGAAGTAAGTCGCCTTTTTTATTGCAGTCCGTGCTGCCCCACACCACGTGGTGGGCGTTGGCATCACATCCTAGAATAATAGGAATGTTCTTACCTTGGTATTTTCTTATTATTTCTTCCATTTCTGGCGATGGTGGTCTGTAGTCTTTTTCACTTTGTAGGTACGCGGAGACCAGAATCACCCTCTCTTTTTTGCCTGTGTTGAGCTGTATTGTTGCTGTGGCGCTGGCAAGGTCACTGTAACAATCTGCTTTAATTATTCCTAACGATCTTACCCTACTGCTGGCATATATGCATGCCCTAGGAGTTGACTCACCCGTTTCGTGGTAGATGATCTCTCCTCCTAGGGAGCTAAGCCCTGAGACTCGTCCTTTTACGACGTATGGCTCTTGCAGTAGTGCGATATCTATTTTTTCATCTACCACGTGTCTGCAGAACTCAATCATGGCATCGCGGCAGTGATAAGGTATAATAATTAATTAAATCAAGTATATAATTTTACTTGCTACAGTAATCGCTTCACATCACTTTCGGAACTAAAGTTTCGAAACCAATTTTAAAACAGAATTTATGTTTATGTTTTACAGAACTCAAGTGCACTCCAAGGGTTATTTATCATTACATTATATTATTATTAATTATTTATAATTATACGTCATGTATCATTCATTACTTTGTCTAGGACAGAGGTTCCCAACCGGTGGTCCGCGGACCACCAGTGGCCCGTGAGAGGTAAAAATATGGTCCGTGATACACACTTTAATGAAGAGATTAGCACTATCATACAAAATACTAACAAGTCGAGTTATAAAATAATGGATTTATATGACACTTGGGGACCCTAATCCCAACAAAAATCTCGTGGTGGTCCGCGACCAAAAAAAGGTTGGGCACCACTGGTCTAGGATAATAATAATTTTATGAAACAAGCACGTTTTTTTTTTCAAACATTTTTATTATGAAGTATAATGTTGTGGACTTCCTCAAATGTAAAATATAATGTAGAGATTTCATCTTTATCACTTGACCCCGCGTAGTGAGTATTTTTTGCGAGTTGTTGATTCAGTTTCCGTATGTAGGTAGATAACTATTTCTTATTTAATCTATGAACTATTTGCTCGTTAACTTATCTCCGCCAACCCGCAGTTGATCAGCGTGGTGGAGTGTGGTCTAAAACGTCGTCTATTGAGGGGAGACCCATATCCCAGCAGTGGGATGAATAAGGGTTGACGGCGACGGAGTGAACTGTTTGAGCTATTCTTCATTTTGAAACTGGCTGTACCTTCTATAAGCTATTGTTTAGTTTCGTCTGTACCGGCCTAATTAAATCTTGCAAGGTAAATTTTTCCCAAATCCCAATGTCTAATTTAGCGGAAGTCACAGTGTTACAGTTGAGGGTGTGACTCGTTGGGAATAAACGCTGCTCTTAGGGTTGTGACTCGTTGGGAATTTTTTCCCAACCAGTCACAGTGTTACAGTTGAGAGTGTAAACAAACGTGAAAAACGTTGCTTGCTAAAGTACATTTTTAGCTAGATCGACCTTTCGCGTCCATAACTACTCTTTGTGTTTTGTGCCACAACCTGCCACAACAAAACTTAAATTTATCGACACAAAGTACAATACAAAGACGGCCAGCTAACTGGAGTCGGTTTGTAATTTTATGCAGTTTTTGTGTTATTGACATTTTGAGTGATGTCACTGAAAATTTTGTCTAAAGGGAGTATTGTAATGATGCCTACAGCCGAATATTACTCTTTTATGTACCTACTATGAAAATGTTTTATTTTGTAACCACAATTTTAGGTTGATTTTACTATTACTGTAACTTTCACAATATATAACAATCACTTATCAAAAATCCTCCCCAACCCGTTTGGCCAGCGTGAGGAGTGTAGGCCAAATCCTCCTTCTGTCTGGGACAGACGAGAGAGGGTCGTGCTTCTGTAGTGGAGACTAAAATGACCTGATGATGATGATGATGAATTAACAATATATACTTAACACTCTTTTACCTCTGCTTTACTTGAACCACTTTAAAAAATAAAGTTTATTTGATTTTATTACATGTAGGTATATGCATAGCTGGGCACCGTTAACCAAATAGTTAACTTCGTTAATCGCTAATCCGTTACTGAAAATGTTAACTTCGTTAAAAGTTAAAGCGTTACATTTCAGAAAATTAACGGAAGTTAACGTTAATCGTTAATCCGTTAACACGTGATAAAAATTGCATCTTCTGATAAAAACTAGAAGTTGGTTCTAGAAGTTAACAGGACCCACAACTATCGACAACATTTAAAGTTTGAAATAAAAAAAATACTATGCATAGGTCACTTTTGCTTGAGGTGCTTTGATTATTGATTCTGCAGGTGCCGACGCTATCATCATTTTTATCAGAACGAGCGATTCTCATTTTGCTTGCCCCAGTTTGACCTCACGTCAAATTGTATGCACTTTCGTAAGTGTTGTTTGAGATTATTGAGGCTCGATATATGAGCTTTTATTTTTGTTTGTTTAGGTAAGCATAGCTTACACTCAAAAAGTTTTTGTTCTCCCGATCTGGATACAAAATTAATATACTCACTCAAATGTGGCCACAGATTTTCATCTGAGCGGAGTTCGAGTCCAATTCCGTGATATTATGGTTTTATTTCGCACAGAACACTCTTTCTTTATAAATACACACACTGTACAGACGCAAACTATTACTGTGAATACACAAATGATTGCTAGATTAACGATTAACGGACTTAAGGAAATTTAACGAAAGTTAATGAGTCCGTTAAAATATTTTTAAGTTAACTTAAAAGTTAATCCGTTACTCGAAATGTTAACTTCGTTAATTAACGATTAACGGATTAACGAGTTAATGCCCAGCTATGGGTATATGTTACAGTCAATGTAATAAATTGATCATTATTTACAATGGCTGGCCATTAAGCTTAATTATTAATAATTGACAGTTTATTAATAATTAAGGTTACTTGGCACCACATCATTCATCATCTAGGTTGACGAATTTCGATACAAGGACACAAGAAAACCTTAACCTAACCAAAAATCTATTGAAATCTAACCGAAACATGATTAATTTATTACATTACCAATTATCAGTCAGTATGAATAATAACTAATTTATAATATTGACCATAACATGTAGATATAGTCAATACCCGAAATCAAGCTTTGACTAGTTCAACTTCGGATACCTCACCTCGCTTTCAAAAAGCAAATCGAGCCGCGCTCGCTTCCCTCGCTCGGCTTTTATTGGTCACAAGCATGACCTAACCTAACCAACGTCCTCAGTCAAAACTACTTTTGACTGCATAATAGGCTATATACATTGACCAACATTTTTTTCAGTTTGATATGTCTAGTCCCAAATTAAGAGCAAAGCTTGTACTATAATCAACTGATAAATGTACTTAAATACATTTTTTTGTAAATACATAGAAGACACCCAGATCCAGACTAACAGACATGTTCATGCACACAAATGTTTGTCTTGTGCGGGAATCGAACCCGACCCGACCCGTCAAAGTACCAATTCAAGCGATTCTAAAACCGGGCTCGTAAAAATTAACAATGAATATTGCGCATAGACTCCCCCCCTCCTCCCCCCGCCCCGTATTATAAGTTTTTTCCGAAAAGTTGCATGTTTACGATCTTTGTAAATTGATTATCACGCAAATGCAGCGAAATAATTGCACTATGTCTATATAAACTCTAGTCATAAAAGACATTAACTACCTATTGTTTATTTATTTACCAAGGTTCACTACGTCTTATAATCAACATTGTTTGATGAAACATGGATTTGGCTCAGAATTTTCCTTACTCGTATAGGAAATTAAAAAAAAATGTACTTCTTTGGTTTATGGTACCTAAGTACTTAGATTAATTATAAAAGCGTATCACACACTAAGCAGGCACGAGGCGAGAAACTGGTATGTGCGTGTCAGAAACTCACCACGATCTTTAGAGCCAAAACTAACCTCACCTGCACGTGCACTCTGCCGACTAACAAAAGAGGCTCTGGCGAAAAAGACAAAGTGTGTAGGTACGACATAGGTATTAGTAAACTGCCTGACTGGGGAAGTACCTCCACCTCACAAAATATTATATCCCCAAATACTTATTGAAGTGAAAACTTCTTTAGCGGCGTTGTGCACTTTTTGGGATGGGTAAAAAATGTTAAACACCTCGATATCAATATCCATCTTGTGACTTGGTACAGAGACGGTTTCAAGATCAAATTTCGTATTGTGTTTCTTTTTTTTTTTGCGAGAAACAGAAGAGATGCATTAAAAAATCTTTGCATTATCCAATTTTTTTCTAAAACTGAGGCCCTACCGCCGAAGCTGAAACCGATTACCATCGGTATTTTTGAATGCGAAAATGAAACTAGTTCTTAGATTGTTGCTAATTATGTTTATCTCAGCTGGTAGAAACCCTAGAGCTCTATCGACCTGAAGATGTTTGTCAACCACTTTAACCTAAGACCAATTTTTGGAATAAAAAAATCCGATTGGAATCGGCTTCAGCTTCGGCGTTTCGGCTTTCTGGTCTGTAATAGTCTATATGCTGTAATAATATCAAAATTATACCTAACACACCGACAATACATACTATCCATACTAATATTATAAATATGAAAGTGCGTCTGTTTGTTTGTTTTTGTACCCTTTTTATCCCTTTACAATTATACTTATAACTATAGAACTTTGCAATTATTTCACTTAACAAAATATTTGTATGTATGTTTATTATATAAATCTCTTTATTATACCACAAAGCAATACCAAGAAAAGTAGACAAATAATTTAAACAGTATAAAGTCGGGCTTATCTCTGAAAGAGATCTCTTCCAGCAAACCGTAAAGTGTTTGAAAGAATTCGTAATAGACGTGGTTAAATCAAATAGATTAATATAGTAAAGAAGAAATATGTTCTTATGATTTGATTACATTAAACAAATACACAGTGAGTAAGAAAATATATATATATATAAATGTAAAAAAAAGAAAATACTTAGTAATATCAGTAGTAATAATAAATTTAAAATAATAAAATGAATAACTATTCCAGAAGGATAACTATTCCAGTAAATAAAATAAACATTACACATACAAATATAATTATAAAATAAGTCCAAACTAATGAATAAAATATAAGGTATTTTTATTTTAGGTCTCGAGCAGTTTCGTAAGTCGATACTTAAAGGAGTCCAGCGATAGGTTCTTCTTACATCCAAAGATTTGGATGTGAGAAGGGCCAAAGTCAAGCTATTTTTAACCGACGCCACTTTCCGAATGGTCCCATATTTTTTTCATCATCATCAGCCTGTATCTACATAAATGTATGTATGGAGTCGGTTTTTTTTTTTTTGTTAAAATTATTACTGCTATATTTTTACTAGTCCTTTATGTGGTCACTCGGCTTTTCCAATTTTAGCGACGTTACACTAAAAGGAGTTACTGTGAACAAGAGGTAGATTTAGGTATCGGGGAATTTTGAAGCTAACCGGCTTATTACTCAGCCGTAATTATGCGGGGAATTTTGAATTGATAACAATTTCCAGAATTAGGTAGGTGGATTCAGTTTTTGAGAAAAACATAATTTTATAGCAATAATAATACCACTTTATGTGGTCACTCGGCTTTTCCAATTTTAGCGACGTTACACTAAAAGTAGTTACTGTGAGCAAGAGGTTGATTTAGGTGTCGGGGAATTTTGAAGCTAACCGGCTTATTACTCAGCCGTAATTATGCGGGGAATTTTGAATTGGTAACAATTTCCAGAATTAGGAAGGTGGATTCAGTTTTTGAGAAAAACATAACTTTGTAGCAATAATAATACCACTTGAAGTACATACTAGAACGCATATCGATTAAAGTCTGACAGGATAGTGAATAAATAGGCTATTTGACTAAAAAAAATTTACAGTTTGATATTTAGGGACGTCTCAATAATATAACCATAGGTGAAAGAATTACTTCGATAGCACAAAAATCTCTCGAGATATGTTAATTTGAAAATCACAATTTTGGAATTTCCCGAAAACGCTCCATACAAAAGACTAAGTACTGAGTTATGACGTCACAGGTTTGTATTTTGTATGCATCAAATCAGAAATTTGTACGACAGATATGTTAAAAATTACATACGTTTATGTAATTAGTATCATAGTAATAGTTATAGTATTTTTTATTGTTTCTCCTATGGAAAAAATATTTTTTGATAATTTCATACTTTTAACATGGACTTTCCCGCCAAATTTTGATCGACCCTAAAATAAGTCGGACAGAAGATATTAGAATGAAAGTTTGCAGGTCTTTATGGTTTGGTGTATTTTAAGATATTGTTAAGAAATCTATACAATTTTTGAACATTGTCAGATAGCTTATTGCGAATAATAGATAGTGTTGATTGATACAATATCTTTTATTATTTAGAAATGACTAAACGATAAAATATTAGTAGTTTATGGGGTTTATTGTTTAAGAAAAACGAATATTGTAATTACGACCCCGATGGTCAAATATTCACTTTGACTCCGGGGTCGCGGATACGATCCCCTCACAAGACAAATATATAGTTAATTGATTCAGGTGTTATTTTGTGGAAATCAAATTTACAGGAAATTTGATCTACACTACTTTGCGTGCTTCCGCCACCAATTAGTTCATGTAAACTACTGCCGTAGTAGATCAAATTGCCAGACAAATATATGTGTGCATGAACATGTCTGTTTGTCTGGGTGTTTTAATTTGTATTATATTTATATATTTATAAAAAAAAATTGAGTATAATATCAGTTATCTAGTACTCAGTACACGCGTTACTTAGTTTGGGACTAGATGACAGTGTGTAATTCGTCCAAGAATATTTATTTATAATAAATTCTTTTTCAAAATCAGTTCCGTTTAACTCCTGCGATTTTTAATGAAAATATGAACGCAAATAAAAAAATAACATTACTGTGTTGCTATCCAGGTACAAGTAATGTAAGTAAAGTAAGTTTAAGTAAGTACATGATGTCTAATCTAAGAATAACAACAACAAAGTTATTTTCATTGAAATGACCGTGTCATTGTCGAACCGGTTTTCGCTGCGTTCGTCGGAATAACCAAATTATTCGATAATATGTTATACATTATAATTTGATTTCGTTGTTTGTGGCTTATCATAGCTAAAATAAAAGATTCGACGAACGTAAGTTCGAACCTGCTTAAATAATACAAACTAGATTTTTTTTCTATTCGGCTCCGATTCCACGGAGGATGTTCAAACGAGGACCTAAATAACATAAGCAAAATCAGGGTATGTGTCACTTACTATTTCTAATATTTAATTTTAGTTTTAAAAATTAAAACTGAAACTTATTCCGCGTATTTGTACGGCACACATTTGCCTTGATCATTGCCGCATCCCAATCGTTAAATCTATCAACACTACATACTAAAAAGTCGCCGCCTGGCAGACTTTTTGTTTATTCGGGTTATTTTCAGAAACTGCAGATTTTTATACATTTTTAGCCAATATAAACTAAAGGAATAGAAAGAGGGAATATGGCAGGATAATATTATTTATAAACATTTTGTGAATTTAAATTAGTTTGAAAAAATCCCCGCATCCCGCGCCGAGCCAGGGCGGATCGCTGGTTTGTAACTTTAGTTACCTACAAATTAAAGTCCCCGCACCGCACCACGCTAAGTTAGTGTTTGTCAGAAAGTACTGTAGGAATTATTATTAATTCATGCGGTTTTCACCAATAGAAAAAATAATGTATGTTATAAAAACTTTATTAACATTTTATAAAATAAGCCAATAGTTATTATGAATCTAACGGAAATACAATTATTACCTGTATTTATAAATATATTATAATCGGAAATACAATTATTACCTGTATTTATAAATATAAATATTTGTGAATTAACCCACTTGTTACTATCTTTAAAAAAAAACTTGGTGAAAAAAATATTGTAAAAAATGTTAGAACGAATTTCTTTATTGGACACGTTTCTTTATTACCTACTAGTGTGACAGAAATCATTTATGGGAAATTTTGTACGTATTCAATTTTATTTTAGATAGATAGATAGATAGATAGAATATGCTTTATTTAAACTATACAAGCTGCAGAAACAATTTAGTCAGCATACAGAATATATCCACTTTATGAGCAGGTATGTATGTGCAGCAAGGCGGCCTTACAATATATAACTAATAAACATAATATGATATTTACTCATACATATAAATATATGATATATGATATATATATATATATATATATATATATATATATTTAATATAATTTCATGTCTGCGCTACGATAAATAAGAAATCAAAGACAAAGGTAATGATTTTTTACTTGTCTCTTGAAAAGAGGCTCTTGAAGAGAGCAGTTCTGATAGCCACGGGTAAAGCATTCCATAGTCTGATAGCCTGGACAGTGAAAGATTGGTTGAAAAAGTTTGAAGAATGAGGCGGAAAGGAAAGAGTAAAGTTTTAACAAGAACGAAGTGAAAGACCATGGACAGAAGACGAGATCTTGAAGCAATCTTAGAGATAAGATGGTGAAGTACGAGCAAAGAGTACAGTATAGAGGAAAGAATGTGCATATCCCTGCGCTGGTGTATCGAAAGCCATTTGAGCTGATCGCGATAACTGGATATGTGATCGTACTTAAGCAGACCAAAGATAAATCTAATACAGAGATTTTGGAGTCGCTCTAGCGTGTTTTATAAGTCGACATTCAGATCAGGATATGCAATACCCACATAATCAAAGGATAGGGAAGAGGATGGATTGTGCTAAAACTATTTTATTTGCAATAGGTAGAAAGTTTCTAAGACGTCTAAGTGACACAGATGCGACAAACATCTTCCTGCTTACCTCGGCTACCTGAGGTCTCCACGAGAGTGTAGAATCAAACCAAGGTTCCTGACCGTTCCACTGAAAGTAATACAGGTGCCATCAAACACAACCGGCGCGATTTGAGAGACATCAATTCTTGAAATAAATAATGGGCAATTGTTTGAGATTTAACTCGATTTACTTTCAGACCAAAGCGCCTACACCAAGACGATATCAAGTCTAAATCAGAAATGGTTCGATTAATGGCTTGTATAATGTTATCAGATGAAGCCTGTAAATATATTTGTAGATCATCTGCATAAAGTTAGTAGGACGAGGAAAGATTATGAGTAACTGAACTGATGAAAATAGCTAATAACTAAGGAGATAGCACACCACCCTGCGGCACGTCAGCGGTTGTGTCACACCAGGCAGAGTGTGATTGATCAACTTTTTTATTTTTTAATTAACACACCTTTTGATCAGGCTATTTTGATGTACGTATTTATTAGTGACCGTCCGAAAGTTCGGTTTCGGCCAGTTTCGTCTAAGAAATCTAGTTTCAGCCTTAGTAACAGTTTCGGGCAAAAAATAGCCGAAGCTTTCTGTCGATGATCAATCTTATCTGTCGGATCCATTATTGCAGTGCAATCCCGAAATATATTGATATTGGACCAGCAGTCCTTATCCCACCCTGAAATAAGCTGCATGCGATAGGTTAAAGTACACTTTCGGCTCCGCCTTATAATGTTTCAATTGAGCAACGATTTAGTGTGTGGTGGACAAATATATTCATATCGTTGGAATAATTTGCTAGATACGAACGTGGAAAAAATGTTTTTCTAGGCGAAGAATATAAGACTTTTTAATTACGAATATTACAATACTAATCGGATTCTTTTTAGTTTATGTTAGAGCTGTTTTTTTAACTTAAGTAGTAACTGAATAGTAAGTAGATGTATAATTCTCATATTGGTACAAATGATTGTATCTCTATCTATCTATGTTAAGATCTTCTTCTTCTTTGTTAAGACTGAGAAGATAATGATTTGATATAAATACCTATATAGCTAGAATTATTATTGTGACTAAAAGATAATACCATAGAGGAAAATAAAAATCTCAATAAATAAATTTTATAAAAATTGTGAAATCAAATGAGAGTCTGTAGCAGAAATATAAATTATTTTCAAGACATTAAATAAGAGTTTTTTTTACTGTTTGAAATATTATACTAATTTTGTATGTAGGTAATGTTTCTTTGTAAAGCTTCAATACACTCAACAAAATAAATGTATGATAGATGGAAACATTAAATTTTCTGACAGATCTAGTTTATTTCCTAGCGACCCCGCCTCAGCATATCCCGTTAGTCCGTGAGAATTTTCAACAAACTTTCACCCTCAACCCATTGTGTGAAATTTTCATAAAACTCACCGAACCTATAATCTTCAAAGTTCAAAGATACTTTTACAGAAACTCGGTTTACAGTTTTAAGATTTTGAGACTCTACTCAATTTTTTCCTACCTTAGTCTGTTTATGTGAGCAAATTATACCCGCATTTGTTTATTTCGCGATTTAAACCAGAATTAATCATATTTAGTCTCTGGCTGCAAAAACCTAGGGCTCTCAAAATATAAACATACGATAGCATTAAGACACCCTTAATTCGGTCCTGTCGCAAAATTCTTAGATAACGTGTCCTACTATAAGCTGCCTATAATTTACGAGATTTCTTGTTTAATCGGGGAGTGAGTGACCTTTCGCTTTTATATAGGCATATTATTCATACTTTCATATTGATAGGTTTTTTCCAATATTCAGTTTTGCAGTATCTTGTTTAGAAATAATCTAGCGTGATCACTTATCATCTCCACCTTTATTAAATAAGTTACAGAAAAAAATATGTTTAAGTAAATAAAA
This sequence comes from Hypsopygia costalis, assembly GCA_937001555.2. Classification (NCBI taxonomy): domain Eukaryota; kingdom Metazoa; phylum Arthropoda; class Insecta; order Lepidoptera; family Pyralidae; genus Hypsopygia; species Hypsopygia costalis. Next base: position 17,947,633 of record OW443338.2, on the reverse strand, counting down.
AAATATATCTTCATACAAATAAATTACCTACCATAAAAATATCGCAAATAATTACAATTTATTGACAGCGCTGATGAACGATGATGAGCTGATACAAATTACAAGCTCAATCACGCATAAAAACCCGCAGCTCATTGATACAGAGACAAAAAATGTTAACATAGGATTTTAAAAGAAAAATAATATAGAAGGTTCTAAACATAGTCTTATATAGAATAGGTTAGGAATTTTTTTAGGTAATTAATTTAAATTCATATATTCAAGAGAGGCAGAGCGGCTCAGCGTATTTATAAGCTGCCCGGATGGGGAAATACCTCCACCTCACAGAATACCGCAGACAAATAACAATTTCTTTCAGGCTTGTTGTGTTACTCGCAAGTTGTTGAGTCACTAGGATTGGATTGCTGCGGCAGCAGGTGTGGCGGTGCGCGAGCGATATTTCATATTACGACAGCTTATATGGCTATGGTAACCGCTTCACATCAGGTGTGCTTGTTCGCCACCCAACATAGTATAAAAAAATATATTAGAATGTCAAGGAATTTACGAACATAAAAAGATATGTATGAGACAAAAAAATTGAGGTCCGCTGAGATATAACCATCGCCTTATATCATCTACTTATTCGAGAATCTGGCTAGACATGCTCTAGACCGAAGTACCCGGAGTTATTTAATGTCACTAGCCTATATCAAAGTGCAGAATCGAAAATCATAAACAAATTAACTTATATTTATTCAAATTAAAAGTCATTACTATTTTAATAAATTCAAATCAGGCAATTTAAAAAAAGTGGTCTCCTACATTATTTGGTAGGTACGTATAAAATATAGATTATATTAATTGGCGCAGATCGTCGTATCCAACGTCGACCAGAGAGGCAACTCGTACTCGTAGGTAATTAAAATGTAGTCAAAATTCAGTTTCGTTCCACAGATGTCAAATTTAGTATTCTCGTATCACAATATGAAACTTCAAAGTTAATACCAAAGTTATATTATAATGAATTATAACCGCACATTAAACAAACTAAAAATAGCATTCTGCTAGCAATAATGATTGCTATTAATTAATTATTGTAATCAAATAAATATTTTTTTCAGTGAATTTACAATTCAACTTAACTTTCGTTCTACGATCGTAGAAAACTTAGTAGAAGATCGTAAAAGACAGACTTTTAGATCCGTGAACATCGCAAAGTATACATATTATTGCAAGTGACTTCGTCTGCGACTTTGTCCGCGTGAATTTCGTTTCCGTAAGAATAAGGTATTTTCCCGGAATAAAAAGATTTATTCACTATTGACGACACAACGCCTAATTACGAAATACCGATATATCTGATATGCTGAAGGTTGGCGGGAAGAGAACCCTGTGAGGGAGACGTCCGCCGTTGTCTTTTTCCTTTAAGTTACTTTATTGTAAATTTCTTTTTCTCAAACATGCTTGGAAATTTGAGCATTATTTTGACAACCTTCTTCGAGATAAATCGAAATTGCTGTACTGACTACTGACCAAATACATGCGAGCAGCGGCCAGAAAAAAAATGAAAGAAAATCCATATCTGTCGTGTTTTAGCGGCCAACTAGATATACATGCAAATTCATATCTATCGTGTATTTTAAAAACCGGACAAGTGCGAGTCGGACTCGCCCACCGAGGGTTCCGTAGGTACGTAGTATCATTATTAAATTTGATATTTTTCATTATAAATAAGAAATCGTCGAAAACAATAAATAAAATATATTTTGCAATGTGTACATCAAGCCCTTTCATATGATATCCCATTTGAACTAGTAGTTTCAATTTGAAATTTCGACACCCTATAAAAAATACAGACCCCCTATTTTTTAAGATCTATTTACAAATGTATAGTTTTAAGATTTATTCCTGTACTTGTAGTCTATAACGATGTTACTTGCCAAATTTCATAGTTCTAGGTCAACGGGAAGTACCCTATAGGTTTTGATTCCCTTGAGTGTGTCGAAATATGCGTTTTTTGCTGAATAAACGGCCGTAACTTTTTTCAACGTAAACTTAGCAGTTTGATTTTTTTTTAAACTTCATGGGACCGTAGATCTGAGTATACAGTTCAAATTTCAGCTTGATACCTCCACGCATTCTCGACATAGAAATTCTTGACAGACAGACAGACAGACAGCCAGACAGACGGACAACAAAGTGATCTTATAAGGGTTCCGTTTTCCCATTTGAGGTTCGGAACCCTAAAAATGGAACGAACGATGGAATTTTACAAACATGGTAACCAAGGAGGCAACTTATCAGTGTTTTATTTAAATTTCGATCTGGCTTGCAAAAAGAAACCTGTTTAATAATGAAAAAAAAAAACAAATGAACCCTTTAGCACATGAAAAATGTTTTTCGTTGTTCGTCATTGATTTTGAAGAGTAATTGTATTTGACTTAAAATGAGTTCAAATGAAGACAGTGAATGTAATGAACTTACTTTAACTACGTTAATACTATTAGTTATACTGTGCTTTAACGCCACCTGAAATTCAAGAGGCGGCAAGAGCTATAATAGAAAACTCGTTGCCGCCAAAATCGAAAGAAAAATATTTGAAAACCTATGAAAATTTTGTTCAATGGAGGAATGAAAGAAAATCCAAATCCTTATCCGAAAATGTTTTTTTGGCTTATTTCGGCGAACTCTCTAAGAAAGTTACGCCGACAACGCTTTGGGTCATTTATTCAATGCTAAAATGCACAGTTTTAATAAATTAAAACTTACGGAAATTAGTTTTAATAAATTAAAACTGTGCATTTTAGCATTGAATAAATGACCCAAATTTTACATTTAAAAATGTAAAATCAACGAAAGTATCCAATCTCATCTGATTGATGGGAGATCGATGCTTGAGATACAGAATGACACAGAAGAGGCTACTATGCAACAAACTTCGGCCATTACCCCAAACCAACATAATCCCCAGAAAGTCCACTTTACATTTCAATAATCGTACATTCAATAACTAATTATTTGAGAAATGTACTATACAGCCTTGGCCACAACTAGGCATTGATGGACTTACGTATGTGTGCCTCGGCTTCGCCTCGGCCCACATTTACACGTTCGTCCATCAATGTCTCTTTTGCCTACCGCTACAGTACTAATACTATAACATGCAATAAATGTTTAGCATCCAACATGCAATAATAATTCAATGGTTGACTGGAAGAAATCCCTATTGGGATTAATCCGCCATTATATAACTTAATTTATGTTGTCTATTTCTATTTTCTATTTCTGCTATTATACAATAAGGTTTTATGAACAAACAAATAGACAAAGATTGACAAAAAGAAAGGCTATGGATATCCATACTACAATCTATCACTATGCCGACTTTTATTCAGTTCCGGCATGATTGAGTACCAATTGTCGAAACTTTCGCAGTTATATTAGCAATTTACGATATGTCGGCATCCACCCATATTCGTACTAATCTTGGAAGGATGCGCCTCTCATTGGAAGAATTTATAGCGTACTCCACCACGCTGCATAACTGTGAGTTGGCGGGGGTCAGTGGTTTCAAGCCTCAAAAAGGCCTCAAAAAGATAATAAAAATGAGCTTTAAGGGACAAATCCGCCTTTGTATTTATCTTGTCTTTTGGTTAAATCTACGATAAAATTAAAATAATCAAACTTGCTAGTTTGAAGCGTGATATTCCATGCTGCATGGTTGATTAGATATCAACCCAAATTCATCCCAGAGGCCAGTGTCTTCCAGCTGTCCAAAAGCTTGGCTTGACGACTGTCTTTTAATGACAACAGCTGGTACCGATGGATTAACGTATCCTCCGAAGCCGGAAGACCTCGAGATAAATTAACCTATCATAGGTAGACTACGGTCAAGATTATTCTTTTTATTATTTATATAAATTGATTGATGAATATTTATATTTCTTTTGTTTTGAGAGGGGGGCAAGTAAACATGTGGATAACCTGATGGAACGGAATCACCACCGTCCATAGAAATCAGTAATACCATGGGGTCGCCGATCCGTTGCCAGCCATTTAAGGGAAAAAAATACTCTGTTCTAAAAGGCTCCCATGTCGTATTTATTTGAGCATACTGCTGACGGAAGTTGATTCAGAATTCGTGGTAGAAAACTTCTTAAAAAGCGTACTGTGTGGATCGCCAATTATATGGCTGAAAATTTAATTTATGGCGAGCTGTACGATAGTGGAACTCAGCGGCAGGTATCAAAGGAAGAACGCAAATAGATGCAACATCTCTTCGTTCGAGAGCGAGTCCAGCCGATCAGCGGGGCTAGCCAAATGGCACTTTGCGAAGTAGAAAAGCGTAGCGATCGCTAATTTGAACTGTGGAGCTAATAATACTAAAATGTTCGAATTGACAAATGTCACGTGATCTATTTAACACTTTAGTATGAGTTCTCTATCATAAGTTAGCGTTCGTTACGAGACGAATTATACTTGGCTAGGGGTCCTGAGAACATTGGATCACGTTGTGTAACTTGCGAGAACGATTAGACCAACACACGTCCCGACGCTGATACATATTGAGTTTCTCAATATTATACTCATATATTATATGTATGTATTCTCAATATTATTCTCAATATTATATTGAGCTTCTCAATATTATACACGGTTTATCTTAAAAAAATTGCGTCCGTGAATTTATTGAGAAATTTGAATACGAATATGTGGGGCCTTCGAACCGCTTGTATCTATCTACACTCTGTTGGATATAGGTTTTTCCCCAATGTTTTTTATCTAAATGCGATCCTCCACCTTCCGCATCCAACCGCTTTTTGACTGTCACATATCCCGCGGAAATCTTTACGGGATGCTACCTCAACCCGATTCGTCAAATTGTTTGACCTGTGTGTTGATAGATCAGTCAATGACAGTTTGTCTATACATTACATTTGACTAGCCAGATGGTTGAATGGCTAACAATGGCCACTTTGACTCCGAGGTCACGGGATCAAACCCCGCACTTAGTCTTAGCCTGGGTGTTTTCTGTATATTATATGTATGAATGAATGATACTCTATTCACAGAATATTGTTAACAATAAGGCTTTATAAATTGTATGGTCCTCAGCATATTCCACCAAAATGGCATGTGAATATTTATATAAAATTAAGAGTATATGTATGTATTTATAAAAATATATATTTATGTATAATATCACTTATCTAGTCCCCATAGTACAAGCTTTGCTAAGATTGGAACAAGATGGCAGTGTACAATTTGGAATATTTATATTTATATAAAAAGTATTACAACAGTAGACAAACAAAATAGCTAATGTTACCAGCAAGAAAGCGAATCGAATAATTGACTTTATTAATATCTAGACTAAGTTAAAAGTTTCACATGCAAGGCATAGGCTTCCCACTGCTGGGATTCAGGTCTCCCCTCAATCGAAGGGGTTTAGAATATACTCCACCACACTACTCAACTGCGGGTTGGCGGAGGCCAGTGTTCTCAAGCCGCCTAAAGGCCACTGACTTGGCTTAACGACTGTCGTCTAATAACAGCCGGGACGAACGACGGCTTAACGTGCCCTCCGATGCACGTATATTTACTGTGTATATTTGATAAAAATAAAATAATAAAGGTTCATAAGCTCCTCTATTAAATATACCGAATAGTCTCGCATAAGCCCCGACCCTACTGCATCAACCCATAGTCACTATCATAATCATTCCACTGCTGACATGGGGTCTCACTTGCTCGCAGGAGAGTTTGCAACTGCGGTCCTACCACCCCGTTTCTTCTTGTCATATGTTTTAGATTTTTTATGAAATTAAATTGATCTTTTTTTTTTATACTACGGCGAGTGGCAGACAAACATACGGCCCGCCTGATGTGAAGCGGTTACCGTAACCGTATTAACACTCGCAACATAATATATCACTTGCGCGCCGCCACCCCCGCTACCAACGCAGCATCTCCTTTTCTGGTGACTTCACTCACTCGCAGGAACACAACAACCCTCAAAGGAATTGTTATTTGGCTGCGGTATTCTGTGAGGTGGAGGTACATTCCCCAGTCGGGTAGCTTACAATTACGCTCCCTACCTCTCTTTTCGCCAGAGCTTCATTTGTCAGTCACCAGGGTGCACCACGTGCAGGTGAAGTTGGCTTTGGTTTGAAGATGTTGATAAACCACTTACACCCCAACTAAATGAACCCAATTTGCGCATCAAATTAATCAGGTAGCATATCAAATCCTGCATTTGATGTGCAATAAGTATTTTTTGATGTGCAAAATAGGTTAGGTTAGGTTAGGTTAGCAATGTATTTACTGGATGTTACATTACATAGTATCCGTTTACTATGTTTGTCATGAAAGACATTTTTGATACTATGTCTAAATAATGAAAATGAATGTTGTGCGTGATAGATATCTTAAACCGATGTTTAAAAATAAAATAAAAACGAATAGAAGTATAAGTTATTAACTATTTACTTCTCAATCACATAATATTGCATTTAATAGCATCAACCCTTTTTAATGAAAAACAGCAATTATTATCAATGTTTATAACAACTTTGTAATAACCAACACAGCAGTTATTAACGTTGATAATAATTATTTTTATTCTTTTTGCCAATCTACTAGTAAAACACGTTTTTTGAGGAAAGAGTATACCACTACCATAAATGTTGAGTAAGCTGTTCGCCTTAGCCCGTCTATATATAAAATGTCATAGTTTCCAAGTTTCAAGTGTACCTACGGAGAAGGTGGAACAATAAGGTATATAATCATTTTTATAAGCACGTATACATGCTTATAATAATGATATATATATACCCATATGCACGCAAAGAAAGGAAAAAAACGTGAACACACAGCTTTTCAATAATGTTTTAACGATCAAAATTTTCAAAATTTTGATTAACGATTGATTCGCATCAAGAATGCGACACAAAGGGTGCGGGATAAGACTAAGTGAAAGCCGGGCATTTACCTTGCATTCTTCTTACTACAATGGTAGCAGGTAGAACGCATCTATAAGTAAGAACATCTTAGTTAGGAAACCACTTATTTTCCAACTGCTATAGACAAACTATGATGATTTATCCGCCGACTTGCGATCACGAGGCCTCTAGTCCCTACAGCAGCGGTTCTTAACCCATGGTCAGCGGACCTCTAGTGGTCCGTGAGGGAACCTCATGTGGAAAACCACCACCACCCTGAGGAAATTATGTTCCTGGCTGAAATTTTACCCGAAACGAAACAGTCAGGTGTGAAGCTTAAAGGCTCGGTATTTTTTTATTTTTCCATGTCATTATAAAAAGAATGTTTCATGGTCCGCTTTCAACAAAAGGTTAAGAACCACTACTCTACAGGCTTACTCCAAAATAAAATTTCGAATATTAAATAAATATTCCTGGAAAATTTACACATCTTGTTCCAAATTAAGCAAAGTTTGTACTATGGCTACTTGTTAACTGATATAACGCTTAAATACATTTTTTTGTAAATATATGCATATAATACATAGAAAACACCCAAACCAAGACAAACAAACACGTTCATGCACACAAATATTTGTCTTGTGCGGGGATCGAACCCGCGACCTCGGAGTCAAAGTGGGCATTGCTAACCATTCGACTACCGAGCTCGTCGCATTATAGCTATATTATAGGTACTTCCAACTCACGTTCACAACTCGTGTAATAGTCGATACATAACATACACTATACGTATATTTTACTTCTTTCGGTATCTCTAAAAAACAGTTTATTTACAGCGAGTACAATCAACCCGCTGTAAAATAAACTGTTTTTCTGTTTCTGAATCGGCTTTGGTTCTGTTTAGTATACACTAGAGTTAATAGAGTTATTTTTACACTTCTTCGAGTGACAATAATCACTAACTTTTCAAAACGATTATCACTACATAGTATAAAACAAAGTCGCTTTCTCTGTCCCTATGTCCCTTTGTATGCTTAAATCTTTGAAACTACGCAACGGATTATGATGTGGTTTTTTTTAATAGATAGAGTGATTCAACTGGAAAGTTTATATGTATAATATATGCATAACATAGTAGAAAAACACTGATAATTTAGAGGTTTCTAATGTGATGTCGTAAATAAACACATTTTTTTGCTCTTTCATTGCAAACGCTGGCTGAACCCAACGAGATAGATCAAAATAATGTAGTACAGTATTGTTCACCTCAAAATGGTCTACAAAAAAGTTCGCGATGGTATATGTCTATCTCTTAGTGGTAACACACAATAACCGTTATTTTATCCTTTGCTTTTTACAAGAAATAATGCCTTATTTACGAAGCGATTTTAAGCAATACAGAATTAATCCTTATCCAATTAAGTATCTTAAATACATTGCGCATTTAATATAGATCAATATGGCCCTTCACAGCATGTAATTTAAATGAATAGTTTAGAAGATATTACACATTTAAAATGCAGGGACATAACGGCTGTGGCGGTACCGGCCGCGGAGCCGGCGGCGTGTGCCTATAACTGGGGAAGGACTGGATAGGACAAAGCGCAAAGACCTTCTGTAGTACATTTAGTATCAGCATTACACCCGTGCGAAGCCGGGGCGGGTCGCTAGTTTATTATAAATGGGTCATTACGTCCTTAAAAATTGGACTACAAATTCAATACAATATATGTGGATAAATACCACGGCGGCGTGAGGGGTAGACCCTCACCTAGCACAGAGAGTTTAGGAAGAGTGAAAGGAAGGAAGGGAGTATTATTATTTGTCGGACAAAAATACATACATCTGTGTTCCACTTATTCTGAATATTGTCAATAATCAAAAGTTATTAATTATAAACTATAATATTTTATTCCTTCCATTGTTCAGTCAAAAGGGGAAAAATGCTATTTATAGCTCCGAAAAGCCGAGGGTGGCAAACAAACCTTTCAAAAATTCTCTAGAATTCGTAGCGTCATCACAACCTTAAAATACGTAAAGACCAAAAAACTCCTTTAGTTTTTAAGAAACCCTCTTAATCGTGAAGTCGGTTTCTTTTTTATTTAAAAAGTTTTTTTAGAACTTTTTTAGAAGAAGAAAAAAAAAATATTAATATAGGTAGTAGTTATTATTGTGAAAAAGATCGAACTTAGGGAAAACATTGAAGTACCTTCGAGATCGAATCGAACCAATAAGACTTTCCTGTCTTGTAGAGAGCATCGTACTCATTTAGCACGAAGAATTTAGGACAGTTCAACAGGCACCGAAAACTTTTAGCAACGAATACTACAGGTTCGCTGATTAAAGTAGGTATACGCAGATGAGGGTTGCATTGGCTCGCAAGCCTATTTACACACGAAATTGGTAGTTTCCAAGAACTTATCAAAATAAATTGATGACGTGGACGAAGTTACTGACATAGCGAATCTTTACCAATTTAAAACATGCTTATACAATTCGATATCAATAATGTACACGTGCATAATCTAAGAATTATTATTTATTTGTTAAATAATTGAACAACGTCATATCATTATATATATAAAAGAAAAGAAAAGAAACTATGTACAAATTAAGTATAACTAAACCGAGTCAAAAAATCTAAGATTAAAGTAGGTATCATTATTATATTATTTTGGCATTCTGACACCTTTGGAAATTAATACATTTCTGAATGTAGACATAAAATTATAACGGTGAAACTATATTAAAGTGCAAACTTCTAATTGAAAATACTTTGAAAAGTCAGATGCTAAAACTTGTGAAAAATTTTAAGCAAGTACCTAACTAATAAAATAGATCAATACATAATAAGCGACACTTACACCATCCTCCAAATATGATTTAAACTCTGTTTTCATTTAAAATTATATTTAAATCTAAATTTAAAGATTCGTGCAAATGACCGTAAATGTCAACAACAGTTAAATAGTACTTACTTATGCTAATGCCCCCCTCATTGGTCACAATCACAATGTAACATTTTTTTTTATTTAAAAGTGTTCTCAATTCAACTTTGTAACTCATCTGTTTATGAGCTAACGTAGCCTATACACTTAAAATCTTTGTGAACAAGTGAATGCTGTGAATGAGACGCGCCACGACTGAATACTACCACAAAATACTACGTTCAACCTCACTACAGGCCGGCATGGTGCCCTTGACTTCTTACTATTGCGATGTGCGGATAACCAAAACCCCATCATTTACATGAAACTTAGTGTCTATTATACATAACATAATGATATACTACTGTTTATTGGTTGATTGTAATTATAGTCTTAAATAAATTGATAAAAAATCCCAAGATTACTCAGTTAAGGCTTAAACATACCTTTATCTAGTCCAAAATTGTTTTCTTAACTTTGTAATCTAAAACTGCTCCACATAAAATAATAAGACAGTCTTACTTAACGTACAAGATAAACTACTGGACAGGCCCTACCGAAGAAGCTGAAGCCGATCAAAAAAATCAAATCAAAAATATTTATTTACCCAATATGCAGACAATTTGAAACACGTGTTTGGGTTCTCCTTTTAGGCAAAAATGTGCCATGTTACATTATTGTACAATTACATATTATTATATTACTATCTTCTTCTAAACAGGATCTAAAGATCAATTCCTAAATTGTACACTATTTATTTACTAGAACATACAACTATGTATTATAAAGGGTACTATACTATTTTATATAAACTAAATTAACTAAAAATAAACTAATCTTAAAATAAATATTATTATGTAAATAAAAAGAAAGAAAAAAATAATTAATAACTAAACCGCGTCAAAAAATTCACACTCAAAAGGCATCGTCCCAAGAACGCTGGCAGCATTGCCACTCTGAATGGCAATGCATATACGTTGTGCCAAATATAGGCCAGCCCTCTGGTCACGGGAAGTATCAACCAAGCGCTTTGCTAAATCTCTGTAAAGAAGCCTTGCACTCGGACCCCATGGGCCTAAATAATAATGCTACATTATACCTTCTAAACTAATATTATAAAGAGGTAAGATTTGTTTGTTTTTTTGTTTGTTTGCTTGTAACGAATAGGCTCCGAAACTACTGGACCGATTTCAAAAATTCTTTCACCAATAGAAAACTACATTATCAGGGAGTAACATAGGCTATATTTTAATTTCGAAAAACTTAGGGATCCGTAAGAAAAATGCAATATTGTGACACAAGGTAGAGAACAAAAATCTTTCTTGACGTGCGATGTGAAAACTGTTGATGTTATAACAAACCAATGTATTACGGATTTATAGGCCTTAATAAAAAATCTACAAAAAAATTGGTTGCCTGTAAAGTCGGTATACGGGCGAAAGTTTTACGTGACAACGACTTTGAGTGGTAAAATGTCACTTTTTATGTCTGTCTCTCTCGCTCTTAGAAGGGACGCTCTTACAATGAGAGCGAGTGAAAGGCACGCGCCTTTCACTCGCTCTCATTGTAAGCGCATAACGTGAGCCAGTTTCTTGAAGTGTCACCCGGCTAACCAATTTATAAGACGTTGTCACGTCAAAAATTTGCAAGACTATATATCCAAGACCTATATTTAAGTCACAATAAGAGGTTTTGTGTTCTATTTTTCAATTAATGTTCCAACAAAAACAAAAGTGGGTCAAATTCCTCTCAAGATATTTACCCTTATCGAAATAGGTATATAGTTTTATGATCAAGGGTATCTATATAGAAGTAAAATCCTTTTTAATTGATTAAAATCGGAAGTACTGTTTAAAAATTATGAGGAAATAGAGATTATTCGATACTCTCGGCAAGCTTCTTACTCCCGGCTATTCATTCGGCAAGCTAATTACTAATTTCTTCTGATTAGCAAATTCGGTTTATACATAGATAGATACTGCGTTTAAAAAATATAATTATAAAACAACGTGCGAAGCCGGGACGGGCTGCTATAATATTATAAAGAGGAAACATTGTATTTTTGTATGTTTGTTACGAATAAACTCAAAAACTACTTTCGATAATTCTTTCACGATTAGAATGCTACATTAACCCTGAGTAACATAGGCTATATTTTTTACTAAATTGTCCACCCGTGCGAAGCCGGGACGGGCCGCTAATTATATATATAATTCTACTGTACGTGTGTATGTCACTGACTCCTCCTAAACGGCTGGACAGATTTGAATGATTTTTTTTTGTATGCGTTTGGGTGGCGCCCTGGATGGTTTAGATTCACAAATCAGCCCGGCAGATGGCGCTGCAGTAATGGGAACGGGAAGATTGAGCCACAGCGAAGCGCGGGCGGGCCGCTAGTATACATAAATATTATAGTGCTGTCATCGACAGAAGTTTTAGAATGAGAAAATCAAACTACTGCTTAGATTGTTGATAATTATGTTTAGCTTAGCTAATAAAACCCTAGGGCCCCCTACTCACTAAGCTGAAGATGTTTGCCAATAACGTTAACCTAAGAACAATTTTTGGCATCAAAATATTCGAAGGGAATCGGCTTCATCTTAGGCGATAGCCCGGCCCCTGTCCCCCTAGCCAAGTGTAATTCGTAGCATAACGAACGTTAGATAGATCAAGTGACATTTGTCAATTCTCATACTAAAATGTACGATTTTGACAAATGTTACGTGATCTATCTAACGTTTCTTACGCTACGAATTATACTTGGCTAGGGGGGATGGTGCTCTACCGCCGAAGCTGAAGCCACTTACCATAGAATTTTTTAAATGTCAAAATGAAACAACTGCTCAGATTGTTGGGAAATTATGTTTATCTTAGCTGGTAAAACCCTAGAGCTCTACCGACGAAGTTGAAGATGTTTCTCAATAACTCAATAACTTAAAACAAATTTTTCGGAATCAAAAATCGACTTCAGCTTCGGCGGTAGATCCCCAGATTGGGTTGAAATCTGGCTTACCTACTTATGTCTGGCGTAATATACAGTAGGAATTTGCAGGTATGAAGCCGCGCGCGAAAGTATTGTAAAAGTTGTTTCATCGTCATTATCATTGTCAGCTTTTATCTACCTTCGATAATATTTCTATCGACCCTGGATATAGATCTTCGTCAATGCTGTCCACTATACACGATCCTCCGTTTTCCGCAGCCAATCTCTACCAGCCGCTTTTTAACAGAGACATAGAAGAGAGTGCTAAAAGACGTATGAGAGCTCCACTAAAAACACGAATCACATAAAAATGTATAATAATAATTTATATATATTCATGGACAATTTAACAATGCCATCGCTATTAAACCAAGCAACGCTTTCGTTATAGGTACCTACTGATAATTACTAAAGTATATTTTTTATTAAATGCATATGTGTAATACATAGAAAACACTCAGATATATTCACTAACTACAGTAACTTTAGTCATATACGGGGATGGAACTCGCGACCTCGGATTGAAAGTGGTTATTGTTATTCTATTCGACCACACCGGCTTCGTCAAAGTATTTTTTCATAGGAGTAAAAATTATAAAATGCACTAAATAAAAATGTTTATAAGTAAACACACATCACGAGAGCACGGAGAAACTCGAGTATTCATAACCATCCAGGGGCGCCGGCTTTTAGAAAACCTCACCCATGAGGTGCTCATACTCATTTGATGACTCTAAAAAGTGGCGATGTGTGAAAAGAGATATGCACACTGATCGACCGACAAATAAATTAATGTCCTACTTATATACTCCGTACCTACTCTAAACCACGGGTCGTCGGGTAATAAAAAACACCTATCTTCGATAAAAGGCGATTACTGATCTTTCTTTCATGGGTGCTCGAGCCCCCGAGCACCCACGGAGTCGGCGCCCCTGTAACCATCCAAGGACAGGCTTCAGTCGATGTTGCTAAACATGCGTGTTCGATTAGACTGACACAGGTTTCACAATTCAGTGGCATTTAGGCGGCTTGAAAACACTAGTATAAAAAAATAAAATAAAAAACTGGCCTCCGCCAATCCGCAGTTAAGCAGTGCGATGGAATATACACTAAACAGTAAACCCCTTCGATTGAGAGATCAGCCCCCTTACCACCATCACTTATTGCGATTCAATAATTGAATAGATTGCTCATTCATACCAATGAATAGGCGACACTATTGCGTTTGAAATAGACTCGCTTATTCTTTGGTATGATTAAGCATTCTATTCAGTTATTGAATCGCAATAAGAGATGGTGGTAAGGGGGCTGTATCCCAGCAATGAGACGAATAAGGATTAACGAGGAATAAATCCACTTTTAACTGCTCCCTATACCTTTAAGTATACATATTCGAGTATGTGTGTTATTCCGACAATTAGATTTTTTTTCAATTAAACAACTCAGATTTTAAAAATATAAATTTAATAGTGTAGTTTTAACAAAACTGGATCTTTAATCCACTGTACGGCTTACGTATCTTTTTTACTGACTGTAAACGAGTTTACCAGGACGGAGCATCAGCAATTGTCGTGGTTGAAGGAGCACGCTTGGATCCGATGCCTTTGAATAGGCTATTTGACAATGTTAAAAAATTGTATAAATTATTTCATAATATCGTAAAATACACAAAACTATAAAGATCTGCAAACTTTTTTTCCGTCCGACTTATTTTAGGGTCGGTCAAAGTTTGGCGAGAAAGTCCATTTTAAAAATATGAAATTATTAAAAAATATTATTTCCATTGGAGAAGCAAAAAAACATACTATAACTTTTATTACGATACTAATTACATAAACGTAATATTTAACATAGCTGTCGTACAAATTTCTGATTTGATGTACATATATGTCGCAGCCAATTTGTAAAATCCCTGTTTTAAAAAATGGCGGAGCCATTATTTCAACCCGCCTTTTTATCATAATGATTACACGACCGAATTGTTACCTGATGGTGTATCACCAACAATACTATAATAATAGAATCAAATAGCTTGGCTATTTCTAATTACGGTTATAATAACACAAACCTAACCAAAAGATAATTTAAATGCAATCTGCCTAAAGTTAGCCGTTTTGTAATGTGGCGGTTCTACCAATTGGCTGCGACATAGACAAAATATAAACCTGTGACGTCATAACTCTGCCTTTTGTACGGAGCGTTTTCGGGAAAGTCCAAAATTGTGGTTTTCAAATTAACATATCTCGAGAGATTTTTGTAGGTAATATCGAAGTAATTCTTTCACCTATGGTTTATTATTGAGACGTCCCTACATATCAAACCGAAGAAAATGTTGGTCAAATAACCTATTCGATTGGGTTATTCTTCTCCCCTTCGAATCTTCCCAATCGAAGGGTCCTTCGATTGGGAAGATTTGCAATCGAAGTACAAGGATCACGAACTGCAAAGGAGCGTACAAAGACTTGGCTTTACGACTGTTATCACTACATAGTATAAAACAAAGTCGCTTTCTCTGTCCCTATGTCCCTTTGTATGCTTAAGTCTTTGAAACTACGCAACGGATTATGATGCGGTTTTTTTTAATAGATAGAGTGATTCAACTGGAAAGTTTATATGTATAATATATGCATAGCATAGTAGAAAAACACTGATAATTTAGAGATTTCTAATGTGATGTCGTAAATAAACACATTTTTTTGCTCTTTCATTGCAAACGCTGGCTGAACCCAACGAGATAGATCAAAATAATGTAGTACAGTATTGTTCACCTTAAAATGGTCTACAAAAAAGTTCGCGATGGTATATGTCTATCTCTTAGTGGTAACACACAATAACCGTTATTTTATCCTTTGCTTTTTACAAGAAATAATGCCTTATTTACGAAGTGATTTTAAGCAATACAGAATTAATCCTTATCCAATTAAGTACCTTAAATACATTGCGCATTTAATATAGATCAATATGGCCCTTCACAGCATGTAATTTAAATGAATAGTTTAGAAGATATTACACATTTAAAATGCAGGGACATAACGGCTGTGGCGGTACCGGCCGCGGAGCCGGCGGCGTGTGCCTATAACTGGGGAAGGACTGGATAGGACAAAGCGCAAAGACCTTCTGTAGTACATTTAGTATCAGCATTGCACCCGTGCGAAGCCGGGGCGGGTCGCTAGTTTATTATATAATGACAATAACTCGGACCGACGGCAAAATAAACCCATCCATAAACAAGCTGCGGGCGATCTTGCTTAACTTGCGTAATTGATTAGGTCTACTTGCGCAATGACGCGATCGAGCTCCTCATGTTCCTTTGTTTATCCCTTAGGAACTCCTATATAATTTCTGCAACATTCATTGTTATTTATGTATGACACCATGTATGATAAAGGCGTTTACACACAGCGCCGCCGCGTCGTGATGTCGTGAAGCTACCGCAGCATGAAGACTCACCGTCGCTGTTGCAGCGCCGTGTGTGAGGGTTCAAAACCAAGGGAGACTAGTAAGACCACACACAGTATAAGTAAGTAATAGAACTGCAAGACGGCGCGGCGGCGCGGCGGCGGCCGCGGCGGCGCCGCGGTCGCAGCGGTGTGTGTAAATGGCCTTAGTCAATGTCAATTGTAGATGACTAAGCAACTACGAAAACAGTGGAAACCCAGCCTTGGACAAACTAACAAGTTTATCATTAGATGGGTCTTATTAGTCGAAGGCCACATGGGCAATGAAACTACCCATGAACTGGCCAGAGCGGAAGCTGTTGATATTATTGCCAATCCAACCCGTGAGTGTGGACACCTCGTTCGCCGGGTCCTTAGGCATGATTGCATTGGTGTTAGCAAAAAAAACCTGTTAAATGGAACTGAAACAAGAATCGAGGGACCCTACCGCCAAGCTCAAACCGATTCTCACCGAATATTTTGATTCCCAAAAATAGGTCTTAGGTTTATGTTATTAACAAACAATTTTAGTTTTGTCGGTAAAGCTTCAAGGTTTCTATCAGCTAAGCTAAACACATTTGCTGCTAATCTAAGCTGAATTTCAATTTTTAGCAATCACAAAAAAACTATGGAAATCGACTTCAGTTTAGGCGGTAGGGCGGTAGGGCCTCAGGAGCTACTCCGAAATGAAAATCCGTAGTTTCGATCGAAAGTACCTACGGATTTTTCTTAAAACATTCTATTCTGTCTATAGTTTTACTATGGTAAAGCTATGAAGTTTAGTTACTTAGGTGGAAGAAGGGGAAATTAATAAGTACTGTCCTGGTAAAGCAATTCCCGATATATCATGTTCGACTAATGAAATATCAAGCATCAGGGGTGCCGCCTAAGCTTTGGCTTAGCTTTGGCAAAGCCAATTCCGATCGAATTTTGGATTTCATATTGAATAAGTCTTAGGTTAAAGTTAATGACAAACTTCTTCAGCTAAGTCGGTCGAGCTCTGCGGTTTCTACCAACTAAGGTACAAAAATGTTCCACCAATCTAAGTCAAAGTTTGTTTTTTGCAATCATAAAATCCGATGGTAATCGGCTTTAGCTTCAGAGGTAGAGCCCCAGGCTGTTGCATCAGGCATTTATTGAACGAATCCAATGAAATTCTCACTTGAATAAAAAAAATGATTTTTCGTTCAAACCTTCTATATTCAATAAACCCTGAATAGAATACGTGCTAGCACATGTGTTATATGGAATGAACTGCCTGTTGAGGTTTTCCCAAAAGACTACAGCATGGGATTCTTCAAAAAAGACATGAAGAGGTTTTTATAGAGTCCGCAACGCGCATGTGATGTGTCTGGTGTTGCATGCGTCCATAGGCAACGGTGACTGCTTTCCACCAAGCGGGCCGTATGCTTGTTTGCCACCTTCCAAAGACGTTCTACCCAATGTTTTTTTCTTTTTGGTTTCCGAATTTTGATCGCTAAACACTTACCTATGTTAAAAAAAAATACGTTTGTTGTATGGGAGCCCCTTTAAATATTTTTTTTATTCTGTATTTTAGTATTTGTTGTTGTAGCGGCAACAGAAATACATCATCTGTGAAAATTTCAACTGTCTAACTATCACGGTTCATGAGATACAGCCTGGTGACAGACGGACGGACGGACAGACGGACAGCGGAGCCTTAGTAATAGGGTTCCCTTTTACCCTTTGGGTATGGAACCCTAAAAACGGTCACTAGAAGACAAAATGAAGCTGACCTAATCCCCAAAACACAGCAACTGGACCCTAGTTGCCCACAGCAAATCATCAAGCGCGACTTCGGATTGCTCGGAATCACGTATATTGGATTATTGGACCTTGGATCATTGGCAATTCGTCTTGTTTTCCGACGAATCCCAAATGTTCGTAAATGGCAACGACGGAAGAGCATATATCTATAGAAGGCCCAAGGATAATGCTAGGCCAAATGTTGCTTATTGAGAAACTATTAGATTCCCGACGATTTCCTGACAGGACGAAGGAATTACACAAATTAACTTGATAATGGCAGAAATAATCTTCGGCTGAAGAATGATTGCCAAATGAAAAAAGAAATGAAGAACAAGAACCGCATTTGACGTTTATTGACTGATTAATTGACGTTACTGTCTGATAGGGATGGGATGTACTAAGTGTCTAAAAATATCGGTATATTTTATATCGATTATGAAATATTTTATTATTATCGGTTTCAAATATATTGAAAAACATAACAAGATGGATATTTTTTTATGTCTGAAATATTTGTAAATTATAAAATTCTAGTACTTATTTTAACTTGTCTAGTTAATTAATCTGCTATTATTCTTATGAAATACCATTACTATTATACAAATGACAGTAATGTACAATCACAGATTTAAGTTCTAGAATACCCACTGACGATGTACCAATTGGTCATCGACCTCAGGAAGGCATCCGATTTTTAGCACATTCACAATGAAAGCATCGCATGCGCACACGGAACGACCGGTATTGTCAATTTATTACATTTGAGTATCAGATCTTGTACATTTTTTGACATATTGGTACTTGTGGAGGAGAGGCTGCGTGGACTTAGCCACGAAGATTCGCGGGTGGTTACCGCGTCGCTATACGGTGATAGATTTATTAAATAAAGGAAACATATCAAAATTAATGCAGTACACATAGCAACTACACGTCTATCAAAAGTTGAGCGCTAGTTTTCCTTAATGTTAATACAACACACCACTTAGGCGAATTT
The DNA here is from genome assembly GCA_937001555.2 of Hypsopygia costalis. Taxonomy (NCBI): domain Eukaryota; kingdom Metazoa; phylum Arthropoda; class Insecta; order Lepidoptera; family Pyralidae; genus Hypsopygia; species Hypsopygia costalis. The sequence goes on along the minus strand of OW443338.2, from coordinate 17,928,599 downwards.
GAAGCTAAACATACTATTATTAATTCTGTTTATTCCATTTTCAGGTTACAACTTACCTGATATAGCTGCTGCAGCTATATATAGCTATATATAAAACGTTAGTGTTGTTTTATTTATACATCTTTACATATTTTTTAAATATTATTTATTTATTTTTCAGGTACAGCTGTTTACTTTGACGCATCATCAACAGTCCGCAAAATAACATTTTAGTGAGTAATCATTTCAATTAATCATTTAATATCTGATGACAACACTGAATGGATGTAAGTATTTTAAATACATGCTGCGTCTATAGAAGACGTCCGTAGTTTTGAAAATAGCATGTGTTTTGGACATTTACTGGTAGTTTTTAGACGATTTATACGTTCGAACGGACGCATCATTCAGTGGGGTACTGTGTCATTGCTATTGAAAAAGCATATCAACTATGATACGATTCAATACTGGATGTCTCATATCGATACATCGATATTTTTTCTACAAAGGCATCTCTACTCTGTTTACTGTTGTTTTACAAATTGAAACTTTAATTTTAGTTCAAATTAAAATTATTTTATTTTATAAATGCATTTAATTGTTTTTTGTATTTTTTTATATTTTTACGATGTTTAGTTATGATCTCAAGTTTCTCACATCTGAGGAAACGTTGAACTTAAAGAATATCGACTTTAAAAGTTGCAAGTAAGTGAGAGAAACTTTTTCAAATTATCTTAAAGAATATATTATGATGGTTTTATCGTATTATATTGTTGTTTAATATGTAATGAACCTCTTACTTTGGTTTCATATAGATACGAAACAAAAAAAAGATTGGAAGAATCGGTGTATGATGCAGGTAAAAGAAATTTTTGCGAAAGACGCGGTGGCCACTGGCGAGCACCTCGACCACGTCAAATTCGACAGCTAGAATCGAAGCTCCACGACCGAAGCATTATCACCTGCGAATGGACTAGTGCTACACTCATCACTATAGTTTTTTCGTCGGGCACCATCACATATCTCACTGTTAAGCCAAATAGTTTAGACATCACTCAAATTCTCTTTGATAGATATTGTGTTGGAAAATTGGGATCGCATACAGTTTCAAGTGGTATGTATTATGCATGTATATAATTATAAATAATAGGTATTAATGTATATATTTTTAAAATATATAGTAGATCTTATATAGTGACGACCCCGATGGTCGAATGGCTAACCATGTCCACTTTGACTCCAGGGTCGCGGGTTTGATCCCCGCACAAGACAAATATTTATGTGCATGAACATGTCTGTTTGTCTTGATTTGAATGTTTTCTATATATTATATGTGTGTATTTACAAAAAACAAATGTATTTAAGTATAATATCAGTTATCTAGTACCCATAGTACAAGCATTGCTTAGTTTGGGACTAGATGACAGTGTGTAATTCGTCCAAGAATATTTAACAGTTGTGTATTTGTTATTTTCAATGGCCAGTGACTTCAATCTGCCCAAAAGCAAAACTTGGCTTGATGACTCTCATCTAATAATAACAGCCAGGACCAGCGGCTTAACTTTCCCTCCATGGATGTAGAAGCTCGAGATGAATAAGATCATCACTTGCCTTTTATTCATCCTTAAAAATACCATGTTCTCATCTCCGCCAACCTGCAGTTGAGCAGCGTGGTAGAATATGCTCTAAACCCCTTCGATTGAGGGGAGACCCTTATCCCAACAGTGGGATTATGGGTTGATGCCGAATGTTCTCATGGCAATAATTTTATTAATGTATTTGTTTCAGTTGTTCTAAGCAGTTCCCACTTGTTATTTCTCCATGTGGACAGACTGGCGACATTAGTTACATTTGGAAAAACGGGAAGCCCTCCCCCGTGTCGTATATCTAATAGGGATCCACATATACAGGTAGGATATTCATAATTATTATAAAGCCTGTACTAAAAACAATCAAGTCTTGTACATAAATATATATACACAAATATATTTTTTTTTATTTTTTATTTTTTTTTTATTATATTTGGAAAACCAACAGCTTATAACTAATTTAGAGACTAATTATTTAACATACAGAGCCAATTAAAGGTTTCCGCTTATAATGACTTAGTAGCTAAAAATGTTGTGAGCATTAAACAGGCAAGATATATAAACTGTACATAGTATCTACGTCAAGGTACATAGTATGATACACTCCAATGCAATAAATTCAAAATAATGTAAATTATACATCTATAGACTGGCAACAAACTGTTTGGTCATCACCCTCCTCACCGACGCACAACTTGAGTTGAATAAGTCTAAATCGAGCTCCGCGCCAACCGCGTTAAACTGTTTACCCGCTCGGTACATAAAGCAGTTTTGCCGATAGTTCGTGTTCACGGATGGCAAAGAGATGGGAACATATCGTCGATTCGATCTAGATGGCACTCTGAAGAACATTTTAGACAACAGATCCGGACAATCAACCAAGTTGGTAGTAATTTTAAGCAGAAATGTTATATCTGCGATTTCGCAACGCTTGTCTAACGGTAGAAGGTGGTGTTTACTGCAGACGCGGTGGTAGTCATCACTCCTGTATCTGTGGTTAGTTCGATAACATAGAAACCAAATGAACTTTCTTTGGACGTTTTCTATACGATTAATATAGAGCTTATATCTGGGATTCCATATTTGCGATGCATATTCTAGGTTACTTCGCACGAGAGCGCAGTATAAAATTTTTAATGTTTTAGCTCGTTTAAAATCTTTGGAACTACGCATCAAGAACCCCAGAGCTTTAGATGCCTTTGAGACAATGTTGTCAATGTGTAAGTTAAAAATTAGTTTGGAGTCATGGGTAACTCCAAGGTCTTTAACCACCGAGCTCCTAGCTAACTGGTGACCCTTTAATGTGTAGTTATAAGCTATTGTGTTATGCTTGCGTGTGAATGACACCACAGAACACTTTGCCGGATTTAGGTCTAGATGATTAGCAGCACAATATTATTATTATTTCCAACGGGGACGCCGGCTGTCGGGCGGGTGATCAGCCTTACCTGAGGCCATTTCACCCATTTCCCCTGGTCCTCCCTTTTGGGGGAGGATGTGGGTTTATCCGGCAATCACGGCGTTCCGTCGAACCTACCTGTTTCCTTGCAAAACCTTACGATCTGTTCCACCTTCAGGTCTTCTAGGTCTTCTTTGTCTAACGTGTCCACCCCCATGGTCTCCCATCTTATCCGTGAGTACATGGGGCACTCGGCAAGCAGGTGGAAGCTTGTTTCGTCGTCATCCATGCACTCTGGGCATTTGGGGTTGGTATTCACGCCTATTAGTGTCAGGTGCCTGTTCAATCGGCAGTGTCCTGTTAACACTTCTATGACGAGCCTCATGTTGCCTCTGGAGAGTTTCATCAGTTGGCTGGTCCTTCTTTTGTCTAGGCCTTTGATGAAGATCTTCGACTGTCTCATGTCTGTCGAGGACTCCCATCTTTGGTTGGTCTCTACTACTGTTCTTCGGCTGATTACTCCCTTTGTTATTTTGTGGGCGATTGGTAGCCTTGGCTCCGGGCCCACCTGGTTTTCGTCAGCCCCTTTCCTAGCCAGTTCATCAGCTATTTCGTTGCCCGTATTACCCTCATGTCCGGGTACCCAGGCAATCGTCACATCAGCTGTTCTGGACAGCCTTTCTAATGCATTTTTGCATTCTTTGACAATTGCTGATGTTGTTTCTGTTTTAGCAAGTGCCTTCAGCGCTGCCTGGCTGTCGCTGTAGATGGTGACTTTTCCCGTATTGTTTAGGGAGCCTACCATTTCTGCGCATTCCTTTATAGCAAAGATTTCTGCTTGGAAGACACTTGCATACTTTCCTAGAGATATTGACCTGTTTGTTTCTGTTCCGTCTTCACATTTTATGTGTATTCCGGAGCCAGAGAGCTTGGTTGTTTCCTTTCTGGAGCCGTCTGTGTAGCAGATGGTGCCACTGGTGTCCATCTGCCAGTCGTCTCTCGGTCCTATGTGTATTCTATATTTCTTGTCAAAGATCCTTTCCTTTCTTATTAAATCGTTGTTTGAAAAGATCATTGAGAGCTTTCCTTCGTAATCTTGACTGATCTTAGCATGGCCCTCATCCATGGTGTTGCCAGTCCAGAGACCCGTGCTTCTTAGTTTGAACCACTGTTCAGTGGCTCTCTTTTTTGCTTCTAAGTCCAAGGGGTTCAGACCCAGTATGGTCTCCAGCGCGGCCGTGGGTGTAGTCCTCATCGCGCCGGTGGTTATCAGGGCCGCCAGTCTTTGAACTTTATCTAGTTCTTGTTTGTTCCTCTGTATGTCGCAGGCTTTATGCCACCATACCAGGGCACCATGTAGGATTCTCGGCATAATGATTGCCTTGTAGATCCATAGTGCTGTGGCTGGTTTCATACCCCAGCTTCTTCCTATTGCTCTTTTGCATTGCATCATGGCTATTTTTGCTTTTGAGCATGTATTACTTATATGAGTCTTGAAGGTCAATTTGCTGTCCAGTGTAACACCCAGATATTTGACTTCCTTTACTACTTCCAGGTCATGGTTATCTAGTCGTACCGGTTCAGTTCGTCCTATTTTCCTTTTCTTAGTAAAAAGAACTAGTTTGGTTTTTTCAGGATTCAGGTTAAGGCCTTTGTTCCTGCACCATTCTAGTGCTACTTTCAGACCCCTGTTCATGATGTTACACATGACACTGAGGACTTTACCTGTGATCAGAAGCACCCCATCGTCAGAGTATACCTGTGTGTATATGTGCATTCTGTTGATCTTGTTCACTAGTTCGTCTATTAGCAGGCACCATAGTAGTGGAGATAGGCATCCTCCTTGTGGGAAGCCTCTTCTTGCTATCACAGTGTGTTTTGTCCCTGCTATCTCTGCCTGTATCAGCCGGTGTTTTAGCATACATTTCACCCATTCTGATATGTCTTTGTCTATGCCTTCACGATTTAGGGTTTCCTCTATCGAGGCCGGGGTTGCTTTATCGAAAGCGCCCTCGACGTCAAAGAAACAACCCAGTGCGTATTCTGTGCTACTTATTGATCTCTGCACTCTGTTAACCAAGTTATGGAGTGCTGTCTCAGTCGACTTGCCGTCCATGTATGCGTGCTGGTTATTGTGGAGTGGAGATCCGCTGCTGGCTATTTGTTCTCTTATTATTCGATCTAAGATTTTCTCTAGGGTCTTGAGTAGAAACGAAGACAGGCTGATGCATCGGAAGCTTTTAGCCTCTTGGTATGTCGCCTTGCCTGGTTTCGGTATGAAGACAGCTCTTATTTTTCTCCACTTCTTTGGAATGTATTTCTTCCTGATACTGCTGTTGTACAGGATCAGAAGATCATCGCTTATGTACTTGATGGCTATTTGTAGCATTTTCGGGAAGATCTCGTCCGGTCCTGCTGCCTTGTATGGCTGGAATGACCTGACGCTCCATAGTAAATGCTCTTTTGTAATTAGTGCCTTCTCCTCCGTGTCCGCTGTGGGATTCGTATCGATTGGCGTTTCGTTACCTTTGTATGCTTCGCATTCTGGAAAGTGTGTATCCAGCATCACTTCCAGTATCTTTCCCGGGTCCGTTATTAATTCGTCTCCGTTCTTAATACTTCCTAGTTTGCAGGTGTTCGTTTTGGAGAACATTTTCACTAGCCGTGCTGCGTCAGGATATTTTTCTACTCCTTCGCAGAATGCTTTCCAGCTTTTGTTGTTCTCCCTTCTGCATTCTTTCTTGAATGTGTTTCTTTCTTTTTTGTATATAAGCCAGCTTTCAGCATCGCCCTTTTTCTGGGCCGTCCTGAGAGCTTGTCTCGTCTTTTTCCTTTTCTTTTCTAGTGCCTTTGTCCACCAGGGTTGTCCCTTTCCTGGTCTGATCTCCTTAAGTGGACATGCCTTGTGGTATGCCTCCCTCATGGCCTCCTCTAGTCGGTTGGCTTCTCTTTCGATATCTGTGGTGTCTTTTAGCGAGTTATGGCCGCCTGGACTCCACTTTTTAATGTGTTGTTCATATATCGTCCAGTCGGTTTTCCTCGCGTTTCTAAATAGGGTTTTCTCGATTTTGGCTCCCAGACTGAAGGTTATTCGTCTGTGATCCGACTTGGAGTCTCTTTCGTCTACTTTCCAGTCTGTGATGTGCCGGCTTATATTGTCCGTTGCAATAGTGATATCCAGCACTTCTCTTCTGGCTTCGGTTACGAATGTAGGTGTATTTCCTACATTCAGTATGTCTAAGCCTGTTGCGCTGATAAAATCTAGAAGTAAGTCACCTTTTTTATTGCAGTCCGTGCTGCCCCACACCACGTGGTGGGCGTTGGCATCACATCCTAGAATAATAGGAATGTTCTTACCTTGGTATTTTCTTATTATTTCTTCCATTTCTGGCGATGGTGGTCTGTAGTCTTTTTCACTTTGTAGGTACGCGGAGACCAGAATCACCCTCTCTTTTTTGCCTGTGTTGAGCTGTATTGTTGCTGTGGCGCTGGCAAGGTCACTGTAACAATCTGCTTTAATTATTCCTAACGATCTTACCCTACTGCTGGCATATATGCATGCCCTAGGAGTTGACTCACCCGTTTCGTGGTAGATGATCTCTCCTCCTAGGGAGCTAAGCCCTGAGATTCGTCCTTTTACGACGTATGGCTCTTGCAGTAGTGCGATATCTATTTTTTCATCTACCACGTGTCTGCAGAACTCAATCATGGCATCGCGGCAGTGATGAAGGTTAACTTGAACTATTCTTATTTTTTGTGTGTGTGTTTGTGGTGTGTTTCTGTTTGTGTTCATGTGTTGGTGTGAGTGTGCTTGTGTGTTTGTGAGTGTTTATGCTCTCTCCCTATCTACTCGTCGCGTTGCTCTGGACTCTTTCCCATCCAAGGCGGTTGCAGCAATGCAACGCTTGGTGGGGGAGTCAGGTCGCTCCGTGTCGTAGAGAGAGGGTGTGTTGTGCCTTGTTGTTCTGGGCGTGCCTGTCGGTGGGGCGTTTGGCTTGCGGTCGTCCCCCCCTGCGGGGTTTCCGTCCGGTGACCAGTGGCTCCACCTTCAGGCCCAGAGGTTTTTGTGTCGGGCGCTTGTTGTGTGCTGCTTGGGGTGGAGCTCTGTAGGTACGGCCTGCCGTCGTCAGTTGTGCCCTTCTTTGGGGCAACGGTCGCGTTACTACCGCTTTCTGCAGGCTCACTTCCCCGTGTCCTTTTGTGTGGGTGGATTGGGCATGTGCACTTTTCTGTGTTTTCTATTGCTGGGTTTACTTTCCCCATGACCTTGGCGTATACCTGTGTGGCTTGGTAGTTGAGCCACACATGATCTTTCGCTGCTTCCTCGGGGACTCCCACCACAAGTCGTGTTCCCGCTGGCAAGACCTCCTTGCGGATGAGAGTCCACTCGGATATTTTCAACTCTACCCTGTGACTGTTCTGAATCCGGATTAGTTCCAGGGGGTCGATGCGCCTACCTCCGCAGTTGCCCGGGAGCCAGATGGACATCTTGTGGATGTCGAGCTTTCTTGGTCTTAACGGAATGCCGTTCCACTCGCCGAAGTCGCAGCTAAGCAACCATGTCATCGCCTCCTCGGTGCTTGGACTCACGAGGAAATATCCCTCGGCTACAAGCCCCGAGGCCGCGAATGACAAGGTAGGGCCACTCGCGCCGTTAAGTGCGGCTTCTTCGATGTGGTCCACCAGCCGTTCTCTAATTACAGCGGCCATAGCATCGTCCACTTCGCCCCCGTCCCCCCTTTGTATTATTACGGAGAGATCGCTTTGACCTGTGGTAGGTCTCCGCGGTCCCTCGCTCGCGTTTTTTGGGGTCTGTTGTTGCTTCGGGCGTTTCGGTGGACGCTGCTGTGTACGCTCTTCCGGGTCTGTGCCCTGTCTCTTTATTTTAGTTGCCCTAGGACCCGCCTCGCTCCTCGGTATCGTCGTCGCAGTATAGGTCAACGTACCGGGTGCGGTTTGCTCTAACTTCCTTCGAGTTCTCAGCCTCCTGCGTTTGGATTTGGTGATCCATCCGCCTTCTCCCTGCTGAGAACTTGAGCTTGGTTGAGTTTGGGCCTCGCCAATGCTCATGTGCGTTAGGTCGTCCCCGAGAGTCTCCGAGATGGATCTTACGGGACGTGTCCTTTCGCATAGTTTCTTATCCGTTCTTTCGGTGCTTTCTTTTTTGTTGTTTGGCGCCAATGTGCCCCCCCCAGAGTACGAGGAGCAGCCTGGACCGCTAGGTGGTCCAGGGAGGGATTCTCCGGCTTGGCCGGTACCCTCCTGGGGTATATTTACACTTTCACTTGCGCTCATTTTTTTTATGACGGTTCCGGGGTTGCCGGATAGAATTGGACATGGGTGAGGGAGGGGAGGGAGGAGTGCCTTGTACCTGTGCCTCACTCGTGAGCGGCGCACAGGTACCAAGCTTGAGGATGGGGTGGGGAGGGGGGGAATAGAATTTTCGGCTAGAGGTTTTTGTTATATCTGTTTCTTAAGGAATCAGACCAATAACAGGCAGCAACCGCGTGATGGGAACGCTCTAGCCTTGCCCTGGGGATCAACACGACTGTTGCGCTCTCCCCCAGAGCCTTTAGCCAGACTCAGCACTGGATGGGTGCTAAGAATAGGGCTTCACCAATTCTGACGCAATATCCCATGACTTGGATCCACCCCGCCCAGCAGCACAATAAGACTCTAGCCTAGAGAGATCAGATTGGAGACAGCGGGCATCACTTTCTGATGATATTCGCCTAAAAATTTTCATGTCATCAGCAAAACATAAAATTTGGGATGAATTAAGGCACAGGTCGATGTCACTCACAAATATAGTGAACAGCAGGGGACCCAGCAAGGAGCCTTGTGGGACACCGCTGGATATAGGTAACCACTTGGAGACACAGTTGTTGATAGCTACAGCTTGTGTGCGTTTGTCTATATACGATGCAAACCACCGGAGTAAGTCGCCCCGTACACCAACACGCATTAGTTTATCCAACAACAGCCTGTGATCTATCCTGTCAAAGCACTTGCTATAATCTGTGTATATAACATCGACCTGCGCCCCATTATCCATGGCCTCAGTCAGGAAATCGTTCAGCAGTACCAAGTTTGACGTTGTAGAACGGCCCGGCATAAAACCATGCTGATATGTACTTAACGAATTCCCGACCGCCAAGAACACCCGCCTATAGACCAATTTCTCCAGTACCTTGGCTACAATGCACAGCTTCGATATTGGGCGATAGTTAGTCGCATCCGTTTTCTCACCTTTTTTGTGCACCGGAGTAATGAATGCTCGTTTCCAAAAGGTGGGTACAATACATTCCCTAAGAGATCGATTAAATAATATAGTGAGTGGGACAGCGATCGACTTGGCGCAATGTATCAGAAATACAGCCGGGATACCATCAGGACCTGCCGACTTGTGAGGGTCTAAATCAGACAGTAACTTTACAACCTCATCATAATTAACCTCTAAAGATGAAATATCTGATACATTGTCCTGCGACAAATGTTCCATATAGCACGGGTGAGGGTTGCTAGTATGTACAGGTGCTAAGAAATTCGACTGAAAAAAATCCGAAAACATATTACAAATAGTTTCAGTGGACGATACCGTTACATTATTATAATTCATGACATTTGGCAATGTACATGCTCTAGACTTAGTTTTTATATACGTCCAAAACTTTTTCGGATTATGTTCAATCGATTCCTCAACAGTAGCTATATAGTGTAAATAACAAGTAGATTCTAAAGTTTTAGCGCGTTCTCGTAATAATTTATACGTTTCAAAATCAGATTCATCAGATTGTTCAGATTGTTGTATTTTTTAAATTTATTGTAGTATTTATATTTTTCTTTTAAAAGCTTTTTTAATGCTGGTGAGAACCAAGGTGGATAGGAGGCCTGGTTCACCTTCCTAGTTGGGACGTTTTTAGTAATAATTTCATTAATGCAGCTATAAAAATAATCAACGGCGTCCTCCAGAGACCGCGCACTCAAATCAGTTTCCCACTGAATAGCATTTATATCTTTGTTAATTGCCTCATAGTTGCATTTATTAAATAAGAAACGTGTGAATAGCGATGGTTTCAAAGTTTGTAATTGAGCGAAGCTAATATTAATACAGAGCGCACCGTGGTGGGGGTCGGTAGGGACGAGTGGATCATTACCTTCACATGCGGTGACGTCATAATCATTGCAAAGAACTAAATCCAATATCCTGCCAAATGCGTTATTAATTCGATTGTGCTGCTTAAGCCCATGTGTGTTAATTTCGTCAATAAATTTCGTTTCATCAGGTGATAACGACTCAGTTGAGATGACTGAATCTAAGTTCGCTGGCCACCCTATAGAACTCATGTTAAAGTCTCCAACAATTAAGTATTTGTCACTGGGATTTTGCATTATAATTTCATCAAGCTTACATAAGTAATTAGTTAACTGCTGTGAAAAAGTATGACCACGGTTCTGTTTGCATAAGTACAGTACACACACATGCAAACTGAAGGTAGATCGTTTATTAGAATTACCAATTTTTAATGTTAACCACAAGTCTTCAGCACTGGACTGAAAGCTACTTTGCATTGAGACAGATATATCTCGGCGAGTGGCAATAAGGACGCCTCCCCCGCGTGACTGACCCGTCGCGGAGTAGTCCCGGTCTCGTCTCCAAATCGTATACCGATCATCGAAAAGCTCACTATTCTGCACGCCGTCCGTTAACCAAGTCTCAGTTAGGAGAATAATATCGTAGTTAGAAAGACATAAATTCCTAAAGAAAACATCAGTTTTTGTCCGTAATCCACGCACATTCTGGTAGTAGACACTCAGATCGGTCGACGCAACATTACCATCACCATGCATTCGTATATACATAAAATAAAAATAAAATAAAAACTATATAAATATAACAGTAAAAACACAATATGTTCGGCAATACCCCACAAGCGTATTGATTGCATAAAACACTGAACATTATAAACAGTTGCATTGAGGCAGTAAAAATAAAAGTCATAATAATTATTATGTGGGCATACGCAAAGCAAATTAAATAGTTATACGTGCGAATGAGTGGACAATAGGCAGCAGTTATTAGAAAAATATTATGCATGAGCGGGAGAAACAACAAGTACTCGGCTGGTGGGGCAGTTGCGGTCGGCTCGGAGTGCTCGAACATTAGCGAACAATAACGATGTGTTAGCGCGTCATAGGAGGCAGGAAATACAAACCTTTGGATGCAATACAGTGCAAGTGGTTTAGTGCAATTAACAATAATATGTAATGTACCAAAAAGTGACCAAAAGGTGCCAAAATTAAAGTGTTTATAAGCAAGATAAACATATGAGAACAAAATTAACTTACATGGTATGACACATATTAAACAATTTTGTTTAAATCGCTCTCATTACGCACTATAAAGACCTGTGAGGTATCGTTTTTACGCAAGTGGATTTTCGCAAATTTTACCCAGACGTACTGATACTCCTTCGAATTAGCCAAGGCCTTGGCTTTGGTTAATAATGACTTCATTTCAGGTGATAGATGGTCATTTACGAATATCCGCCCGTCATTGGATTCAAAGCCAATGTCACTGGCCAGAACAATCTTCTTAGCGCGAGCCGCCGCAATGAAATCTTCTTTTGTATATCTGTTCAAGAATGATACAATAATACCTTTTTCTTTGGAGTTTGGTATTGGCACTCTAGCGATATAATTAATCTGGGACTTCGAAACATTGTACCCAATTCCACTTCCCAGATTATCGATAATAGAATATAAGTTCTCATTACTTTTGAGAGGTACTCCCTTTATCTCTATATTATTCATTCTGGTCCACTGGTCCCTAGTACGCAGTTCATTGTGGAGCCTACTGATTTCGTTTTCCACCTGCAGTATACTATCCTGCGCACGATCTATTTCTGGAAGCTTTTGCTCGACTATAACAAGCCTGTTATGGAGCTCCTCTGTCCTGGCGCCGTTAAATTCGCACGAGCTTTTCAGGTCGGCGATATCACTTTTGATGCTTTTGACATCTTCAACCATGGCTGAAAGACTGGAAAGCTGCCTCTTGACGTCACGTAATTCAGACATTATGGTTTCCAGCGACACTGGTTCCGCCTCCGTCTTCGAGCTCGGCGAAGCTCCCTTGCAAAATGGACACCTCCAAGCAGTTCTTTCATTCAGGGCCAAGTTTTCGGTAGCCGGCTTCCGAAATATTGGCACAAGAAAAGTCTAAATGCTTCCTACAGCCCTGGCACTGTACTCCATCATTAAAGTTCTTGTTACAGGATGCACACTTATTCATTATGATGGCAAAGGTTGACGATATCTGACTATGTACGAAAGCAAGAAACCAGTCCCGACTCAATGAATGCTCACAGCTGACTGAACATATGCATATAATATATGCCATCTTGCAACAGCTCTAACAGTTTTGACAAAATATACAATATGGGGATTTACAGTGTGTAAAATCAATCTATGCTAGGTCTATAATAAGTGTCAGGAACGCGTGAATGATGCCTGTGGTGTCACATGCGTCCATAGGTAAATGACTACTTACCATCAGATAGGTTTGTTTGGTGTCACTCTATAGGATTGTTTGGTGTCACTCTAGTCTAGTCTTTTTTTATACTGCGTCGGGTGGCAAACAAGCATACGCCCCGCCTGATGTGAAGCTGTTACTGTAGCCATATTAACGCTCGCAACATAAAATATCGATCGCGCGCCGCCACCCCTGCTGCGAACGCATCTGCTTCTTTTCTGGTGACCTCACTCATTCCCATGAACACAACAACCCTCAAGGGAATTGTTATTTGACTGAGGTATTCTGTGAGCTGGAGCTACATTCCCCATTCGGGTAGCTTACAATTACGCTCCCTACAGAGAGCCTCGTTTGTCAGACAGCAGGGTGCACCGCGTGCAGACTTTAGTTCAACGATGTTCATGAACCACTTACACCCCAAAAAGTGGTATAAAAATAAATAGTTAACATCATAAAATCATCATAAAGTCGTATGTACAGAACGTAGAAGTAGGCGGCGGTTCCCGGCGGACAGAGCGGCACGTGTCGTGGCGGGAGGGCGCGGGTGCCGTGCGCGTGCTAGTGTGGAGCGCCGTGTGCGCCGAGCCGGCGCCCTGGAGCCCTGCGCCTGAGGACAGAGCCAACGTACATCTCTATTTCATTGAAGGGTATGTAGGAGCCTACAAAGCGGCGTATGTTTTAAGGCCCTTGTGACCGCGATAGTGGCGCCTCTTTGGACAAAAAAATGTATCGTAGCGTAGAAGATACATATTATTATCAGAAATTCATATGTTTATATTTAGTTTTAATTATAAACTTATATTCACGTTACTTTTATATATTTTTACAGGCAGCACATGTCTTTGAAGGCTTATCATCAGCTGGAAAAGGAAACATTGTCTGCCGAGCTTTCACAAAAACAGGATAACATCGTACATATAGTTGAACAAGTCAATTGCCATAAGGTTAGTGGTTGTCTACTTCATTTCAATATAGTTATATATAATTACGCCAGATAAACAAAACTTCAATAAGCTTGTGAACCAATTTTTCTTTTGATTTGTTATTTAAAGACGTCACATTATTATTATTTTTTGTTTTATACCACCAGTGTGGCAAACAAGCATACGGCCCGCCTGATGGAAAGCAGTTACCGTAGCCTATGAACGCCATCAACCAGAAGCATCACACGCGCGTTGCCGACCCTGTAAAAACCTCTTCACGCCTTTTTTGAAGAACCCCATGCTGTAGTCCCCTGAGAAAACCTCGACAGGCAGTTCATTCCACAGCTTGACAGTACGCGGGAGAAAACTTCTCTGGAACCGCACAGTACGTGACCACTTAGGCACCAATGTGTGAGGATGAATTCCCTGTCGAGGGCGAGCGGTGCGAGTAATATAACTATAGGTGAAAGAATTACTTCGATAGCATAAAAACTTCTCGAGATATGATAACTTGTCGATCACAATTTTTGACTATCTCGAAAACGCTCCATACATAAGGCTACAATGTTATGACGTCACACCACGCTATTTTATATGCATTAAATCTGAAATTTGTACGACAGCTATGTTAAATATTGCGTTTATGTAGCTAGTGCCGTTACCAAAGTTATAGTATTTTTTATTGTTTCTGCAATGGTAATATATTTTTTTTATATTTTCATACTTTTAAAGTGGACTTTCCCACCAAACTTTGATCGAACATAATACACGTCGGACATTAGTTATTAAAATTTTAAGATCGCAGATCGTTCTAGTTTTATGTATTTTACGTTACTAATAAGTACAGAGTTTTTATAATTTTATAATTTTAGAACTTTGTTCACATGCCTATTCTATTCTTAAATTTTATTTATATTTCTAGATTATAATAGATGTAGAAATTTATAGGGGCTAATACGACTTTCAGGCTGGTGTCAGCCTGGATTGGGTGCGGTACGATGTATCGAATGTGGGTAGCACTGGTAGAGCGACGAAGCTGTCGTCAGTGCGTAGTGGGGAGACGCGCGTGTCGCTGGGGGCGCCGGCGCGGCTGGCTCGACGCGCGGCCTGCGAGCAGCGCCTGCTGCTGGCCTGCATCGACGGCTCGCTGCACCTCGTGCATGCCAGCGTTGGACTCATATACACCACTAGATCCAGCTTTGTGAGTAACTGATGGTAAAAATTTTTGAACACCGCCAGGATAGGGATGGTGACAGTATAGAAACAAAATAATAAATGTTTCGTTATGAAATCAAACAACATAAAACAGAGTTGGAAATGTAACTCGTATAGCTTTTTACAATTATTACGAGTTTTAAATTAATAAAACGTAATAATTCAGTTGAGTAATCAGGAAGCTTGACTTCATAAACCAGCTATTACTACATTTTTCATATAAGCCTGGTTGGCGTGGCAAACATGAGATAAAGAATGTCGAGAATACCCTTTTTCTTCTGTGGATGTGAATATCAATAATGATATCATATTTGGATAACCAAAATTGTCGAAACTAGTAGTAGTAGTATTTCAAACTAGTAATGTCTTTTCTCATCATTTACCAATAATGTTCACTTTTAACGGTAGTTTTTATCGATGAAAAGTAACACTTAAAAGTGATTGATTTGGACTACTATTTGTTGTTGTTGTAAAATCTTTATTGTACAAAAAAATACAAACATGTTATAAAAATAGGATAGTTACATGTGTTTTTAGAAGGTTGAACAATTATTAATTAGGTACTAATACATACCATTTCCAGATAGCAACTGACGTGCGGTGGGCCGGGGAACTAATAGTGGCAGTAGAAGAAGGCGGTCGACTGCAGTGCTTCGACAGAGCGCTCTCTTTGCTGCACCATCACTCCAAATGTATCGACCTTGCTGCTCATCTCAGGTATTATAGAAACGCGAAATTTTCTACCGAAAGTCTTTGAAACAACGCTTATACGTTACCAATATCAAAATTCTCAGCTTATTTTGTGTCATAATATATACTAGTTATTTCAATTTATTGGAATTATTAAAATCAATCATGACCTTAATGTCATATATCTTTATCATCAAAATCGGTTGCCATTTGCACGTATTTTTATAATTTTATAATTAGACACTGTTATGCAGAATAGATCCAACCGACATTTTATTACTTTTAAGTTAAAGCTATTTAAAGTTTATAAGAATAAAAATATCATGCAGTATCGGTTTTGGTAAGCATGTTCCATCAAACTGCTAAAATCTATTGCGAATATATAAAACTCGATTTGAACTTTCTCGGTATGTATATCTCTCAATTTGACATAGTTTGTTGGTTGGAACTGTTCTGCATAACAGGGTCCTTACATTCTGCCGTAGTTTCATGCATTCCGATTAAGAGACCACAGTTTGAGACAGTATCCCTGTTCTCTATTTCTTTTACACACGACTACACAAATTTCAGAGACACTCGTCGCATGCAGATATTGGCGACGCAGAGTGCAACAGGCGGGCCATTCCTATTAGCAGCATTCACCTCGGGTCCGCTAGCATTGATTCGCATCACCCACCCGCGGTTAATAACGGTACATACTTATTGGTATATCGATTTATCATTAACTAATTGTAAATATCGCAATAAGTATCTCCTATTTCATTGCAATCTGTCACTTTATATATTTCTGTATGTCTAAATAAATCTGTTATATATAAATTTGTCAATTCTTGCAGTCCAGGTCAGTGTCTTGGCCACCTCATTTTGGTATATATTTATCATATCAGTTGAGTAGGTCAAAAGGAAGTCCCCTTTTCAATCCGGACCACCTCTCTCTGTTTTATGAGACTAGTAGCAAGTTCATTTCTATGATTCATGATACGGTCTTTTTATTTTGGCATTCTGTCCTTGATTTTTGTCTTTTATGACGACAATGTTCAGATCTCTTGAAAAAAAAAATGATAAAAACTAATCAATGAAAAAGTATAGACGGTGCAAAGACTTGGCCGTTGTCTGTCGGGTTGGTGCACAAACTAAAAGTTGAACAGCGAGCAATGGAGAGGCCTATGGTTGGTGTAACTTTAAAAGAAATTTGATCTAAACTACTTTGCATGCTTCTGCCACCAATTATTGCATGCAAACTACTGTCGGCCGGTACCCACTCACTACCGTTAGTAGATGCATGCGACTGCCATGGCTGCGTTGGTTGGCTCTGCTCCAGCTGCTACGGTCGTCTCGGCGAATCTCCAACATCTGAAACAGAAAAAATGTGCAACTGTTGCACGTTTCTTCTATTGGAGGCGGAAGCACGCAAAGTAGTGTAGATCAAATTGCCTCTTCTGTAACTCTCACACTGCGCTGTCAGCTGTTCAAATTACTCAGAGATATAACACCTCTGAAGTCTGCCCAAGTAAAGAGCGGAAAGTGAGGATCGCTTATGATGGAAAGCATTTAGGAAGGCATACCCAGATAAACCCTGTGAGGTTTTCGTGGTACGGCATTAACGTGTTGAAATGTATGTGTGATAGTTTTAGAAATAAATTATTAAAAAAATATATACAGAGTGGCGACGACGTAACGACATTAATTGAACCAGCATATAGCCTGTAGTATTCCTAAGCCATATACCAAAAATTAAACGTCTATCTTTCGTAGTTTAGCTACAGGATTTTTTTTTCTATTTCCTGTATTTCCCACATGCTGTATCCGCACTAAAATTTGGACTAATTTAGGATTAACAGGTCAACGACCAAAATTACTAAAAAACTAACACACATTGACACTTCAACTATCTTCGCATTAAAACATGACATTGCAAATTGAATCTTATGCGTGTGTCACAAGTCACATTACGACTCATTGTTTATAGTCGAATTCGAATCTAAAGTAAGTACCTTTGCATTCTTCCGAAAAGTACTCCGAAAAAACTCCAAATTGTTTTACATCTCGCTCTAATTATATTAAATTAGCTATGCGTAAAAAGAAAAGTAATATGTTAGCAGTTTATTGCTGTCTCATTTCAATCGGCAAGCCCCAAGGACAAAGCGACAGGTTGCAAAAACATAATTAGGTCATGGTCAGTCATCCTCATGAATCAGTGTGTCGATGACGCGCTGAGAAAGATAACTAGGTAGTTAGTGTTTTTTTTTTTTGTGAATGTGATAAGACACGTAACATTTAGTATTAATTAGTGTACACAGTTTTTTTTTGTCTCATAATGCCACGATATAATTATACGGCTTCTGAATACACCGCCATGGTGTTAATCTAAGACACTACAATGGATCGGCCTGTTCGGGCCCACTCGATGGCCACTGGCAACCTCGTAGGCTCGTAGTCCAGATCTTACACCCTTGGACTATTTCTTGTGCGTGTTTATTAAAAACGATGTTTATGTGAAAGATGTCAATATCGTGGACTTGAATTAGGATTCCGAATAACTAGTGCTTTCAATAAATAAAAACTTGGCCGCCCACAGTGATTTATTATGAAAGGTAAGAAACAATCTTCTACGGCCGGTGTGATTTGTGCATTATTCGGATTATCGGCGAAAACTTTAACTTTTAAATTATGACAGTGTGAAAAAATGAAGTGATTAAAATGTTTAAAACGTCGTAGAATATTGATGATTAGGTATGTGAATTGTGATGTGATGTGACCATGATAAGTACCTGCTAGATTGCTACCTATGTCTGTGACGGCGGCAGCTTGTGCGCGCTTTGACTCGGCGCCGCCGCCGCCGCCGGCCGCCACCACCACCGTACCTACGCACGCGACCCTTTCATGTGACCGCGCTGTTGACGCTCCGAACTCAGGTCAGCCCAAACATTATAAAGGATGTTTAGTTTTGTCTCAATAAATGTACTAATTAATTTGTTCGAAAAAAATTTTTTTTTATTTACGGTCTAATAGTTAATTTGATTATTTCATGGTACTTACTAATACCAGGGACGAGAGATAAAGGACGAACAATGTTCATAGTAAATTGCGTACACCGGAATTTAGTTACTTTAAAGAGCAACAGAGGTCGCTACGAGTCGCAAATTAGATATAGGTAATTTGATTAGTAACAACATCAGTACACGAAGGTTCAATTTGTTTAATTATGCTTTTCTGTTTTAATCAAAAATGGCTAGATGGCGCACAAACTACTATCACGCTAAATGCTTAGGTACCTACCTAGTACAGTATAGTAGCACCTACGTACCGTTATAACAAAAATGGGATGGCCGCGCGCCGATGGCTGCTGAGAATTTTTAAAACCCCACGTTCCGTTTTACGTACCAATTGCTTGACACAAGAAGTCATGTGCTTTATATTTAGAGAATGATTTATTAAAATGAAAAAAATGTTTCATACGACAATAAAATTTTTGTTTTCAATTTATGCATAAAATTTTAATATGCATTTAATATCAATTAAAATCGTAGTATGCTAATTGTTATATTATTAATTACAACGATATTTGATATTTTATCGAAAGCTCTGTTGCGTAAATTGGACTTTATTGACACGGCGCAGAAAATTTTTCAACTTTTCTCACATCGAATCGACTGTATTGTTTGTGCTTTTTCTTTTACGTGATATTTCTCTTTTTAAAGGATGGAAGATAGGAATAAAAATGATCGCACCATTTTTATTCCTATCTTCCATCCTTTAAAGGTTTATTCATTATCTGCCCGGCTGGGGACGTATCATCACCTGACAGAATACGGCAGCCAAACATCCCTATAAGGTCGTGTTGCAGCGAGTAAGTGAGGTCACCAAGACGAAAATCCAGGAGTTCTGCGTTGGCAGCGAAGGCGGCCGTGGGCTACATACTTCATGTTGCGATTTGCATTTATACAGCTACGGTAACTGCTCCACACCAGGCTGGTGGTATGCTTGTTTTCATCCAACATTGCACAAAAAAGCAAGTTACGGTTTTTTATGAATGTTTCTACTAAGTACATTGCTAAGTAGTCTACTACAAAATATTCTTAAAAAACCTTAATTTGCTATAAAAAATATTTTAAAAATGACAAAGTCAAAGAAGGACAATGGTAGGATTTGAACTCGGTACTTAGGTTTTACGAGTAGAGCGCTCTTCGAAATGAGCTATGAGGCTAATTTATAACATTGGCGAATTTTTGTATTATAGTGTATTACTGTGAATTCGTATTCATTATGATTTTTTAAAAGCAGACCTTAATTTGCTTTTAAAAAATATTTTTAAAACATATGCACGAAATTAGACAAAAGTATTAAATATAGCGTCCCTCGAGAAAACAGTTAAAAATCTTAAGTCCCGTCATTCACTGAAATGACAATATTTTGAAATTTAACTAAAAGAATATGGTGACTGTATGACAAAAAAATATTCTTATCACCTTTAGGCTGACAATAAGTCAGCCTGAGATACGATAAGAATAATATTTAAAAGAAATATCTACAACATATTAAAAAAAATATCTACAACACATTAAAATTAGCTACAAAATATTCCTAAAAAACCTTAACTTGTTATAAAAAATATTTTAAAAATGATAAAATAAAATTATTACAACGGTGAGATTTGAACTCGGGACCTACGTATTACGAGTAGAGAGCTCTTCCAAATGAGCTATGAGGCTGATTTGTGAGATTGGCGAATTTTTGTATTATAGTGTATTTACTGTGAATTTGTATTCATTATGTTTTTTTAAAAGCAATCCTTCATGTGCTTTTGAAAAACATTTTTAAAACATATGCACGAAATTAGACAAAAGAATGATATTAAATATAGCGTCCCTCGAGAAAACAGTTAAAATCTTAAGTCCCGTCATTCACTGAAATCACAATATTGTGCTAAAAGAATATGGTGACTGTATGACAAAAAAAATATTCTTATCATCCTTAGGCTGACAATAAGTCAGCCTGAGATACGATAAGAATAATATTTACTTTTATAACAACAAAGATTTCGTTCACAAGTTGCTATTTTTCTTCGACCGCGGCGTTAGTTGCGCTAGTAACGTTGCACAAAAAATCTGCCGCTACTAACGCCAAAAGTAACTAAATAAAACATAACATCACAAAGCATCAAGAGCGACATCTATTGGTTAGGGTAAAATTGAAGATTATTTTTTAGTGAAAAGCATCTTTTGTTAACTTTATTATTAGTGTTAAATATCAGACAAAAACTATTTTGTGTAATTTTTAAATTTATTTTATGATTATGTATCAAATTTCGTTGAGAAATATTCGGTATTAAATTTTTTCATGTCTTATTGCCGGCACCATCTAGAAATAATACGGAATTTTTGCTTTCTTTCGGTGCACGATATTTTGTATGGGATGAAAACTCTATGTTAATTTATTTACTCTATGCTAATACCAATACTAAGCACGGTTAAATTTAATGTCGTGTTAACACCGCCACCCTGTATATACAACAGTTGGTAAATATAGGTTATAAATATAATGATGACGATTTGTGAATCACAGGCATGGCTTCAAGCTGGTCGGAGTTCCAACGCTGTGGCCCTTCTTCGCGCTATGGATTGGGACCTAGAAGGAAACGAGTGTTTGTGGGCAGTCAATCGGCTCGTCTGTTCGGCATTAAGGAGTGGAACAGGTACTTGTGTGATAATGAATGAAAACTGTACACGTTGTTGTTGCTTCATTTATAGATACTCTACATACTAATACCGCCCGTGGGAAAAAAGACAAACGAGAACATTCCTGGCGATATTTTTCGGCACGTCCCTGAACGGATACACGGGATAAATATCGAGCTCTAAATTTTTTTCTACTCTTGTTGGTCACACTCTATTTGACCGTATCCCAATGTGGCGTAGGCGCAGCGGAGAGCGCGGGCGTGGCGCAGGCGGCGCTGGGCGCTTTCCTGGCGCCCACAGCGCCACTATCGCCGGACGCCGCGCGATTTGCGGCGCCGCTGCACGACCTAGCCAGGAAGTTCTTCCATCATCTCCTCAGGTGGACCGTCTTTTTATTTCTTTCCACTACTTCCAGAACTGATTTCGATTTTCTGTTTGATTCGGCGGTGAAAGTTGAATCGCAACTACTTTGTGATCAGACGCGGATGCAGCGAAAAAGCGTTGAGCCTGGCCGTTGATCTGCACGCCTGGGATCTATGCTGCGACGTACGCTGGGCCGCTCGCCGTGCGGAAGCTCCCGCGCTGCAGCATGAGGCCGAGTTATTGGCCGCCCGCTACGGCAGCCTGCACCAAACAGGTACAGCAAGAATCCTAATTACTGACCGCCTGCATCTCACAGATATAGCACGAGACCGAGCTACTGGCCACCTGCATCTCACAAATACCGCACGAGGCCGAGCTACTGGCCGCCTCCACCAAACAGGTAGAGCACGTGGCCGAGCTACTGGCCGCCTGCTTCTCACAAGTACAGCATGAGGTCGGGCTACTGGCCGCCTGCACCAAACATTAGAGCACGAGGCCGAGCTACTGGCCGCCTGCACCAAACATTAGAGCACGAGGCCGAGCTACTGGCCGCCTGCTTCTCACAAGTACAGCATGAGGTCGGGCTACTGGCCGCCTGCACCAAACATTAGAGCACGAGGCCGAGCTACTGGCCGCCTGCATCTCACAAATACCGCACGAGGCCGAGCTACTGGTCGCCTCCACCAAACAGGTAGAGTACGTGGCCGAGCTACTGGCCGCCTGCTTCTCACAAGTACAGCACGAGGTCGGGCTACTGGCCGCCTGCACCAAACAATTAGAGCACGAGGCCGAGCTACTGGCCGCCTGCATCTCACAAATACCGCACGAGGCCGAGCTACTGGCCGCCTCCAAACAGGTAGAGCACGTGGCCGAGCTACTGGCCGCCTGCTTCTCACAACTACAGTACGAGGTCGGGCTACTGGCCGCCTGCACCAAAACAGGTACAGCACGAGGCCGAGCTACTGGCCGCCTGCATCTCGCAAGTACACTACGAAGCCGAGCTTATGGCCGCCCGCTACGCCACGCCCACTAGAACATCTTCTGAGTGTTCTTAAATGCAAATGTTATAAAAAAATCTTTCAAATTTCAGATTCGGAATGTTCTGATTCGTGTTCAGAATGCAGCTCTCAATCTTATTCCGCCTCTGATACCGAGACGAATAGTTCTACGGAAAGGATCACTACGGAACCACCGCCTCTGCCTAGAGTTTCACTTCCCGCCCACTCAACACTACTATCCGTCTCTATCGCTCAAAATAACGAGCCACCATCAACTAACAGCATCCGTCCCAACCTGCACCAATATTTGGAGAGAGACAATACGATTTGGAACACAAATGTGAGAGACGACAACTACACTCCAAACAGTGACAAGTACAAACCAATATTAATACAAAACATGAAGTGGCATAGTGCAGATACGTTAAAACAGGGACTGCCTAAACAAAGCCTCATGTCAATAAGCGAAGTGCCATCAAACAAGAGTATAGACCGTAGATCTCATAACGAAAGAGTTGTTCCAAGTCAATTTAGAAATCCATTTGAATCGGAACTGAGAGAAGAGACAATATACCGCTATCACAGCAGTCAGCCGGGCACGAGTCTAGGCCTGCAAAGCAGATCTGAGAATATGTTAGAGAGAACTACAAGGCCGGCAGAGAAAAATAAAGTGAAATTTTCCAATACGGTTACAGTAGCTGTTGTCTCGGTGAGTTTAATTAATTATTATTTTACTCCTCTTCTTCCTTAAGTCGGTCCCTCACTAATGAGGATCGTGGCGAAAATTAAGGCGTTGCAGCAATTTTCTCCAATTACTGCGGTCTTCTGCCTGATGGAAAGCGTGAGACATTGCATTGCATTTGCAGCTCCTCGGACTCTTATACAACTCAGCTGTAACTAAATTTATAGCTCACCTGATAGTAGCCGTTATTATGGCCTGTAGAAACTTTAACTCTTATACAAGTGTAATGTGACATTATATCCTAATACAACAATTAGTGTTTACAAAATGTGCCAATATAATCCCCGAACTTTTGTCTACTTAGTACTAACCAAAAGTCTGGAAAATGGAATGAGGTGATATAGTTTTGTTCTTCGGCTTCTTAGTACTTGGCACACCTTGGCGTGGGTATATATATTAATCATACGAACAAAATGAGCCGGTCACATAGCGCGAAGATCGGACGACCCATGGGGCAAAAAGACCCTGGAGTGGAGGCCACGTACAGGCAAGCGCGGCATAGCTCCGCCGTCTACGAGATGAACTGACGCTGAAAATTAATAGGGGAGGCCTTTGTTCAGCAGTGGACAGCAGTAGGCTGTGATGATGATAATGACCAATAAAATGGTATCTGTGTATATAATAAAATTAAAAGGAAAGCTAGCTACTTTGACTTAGGTTGCGGGTCGGATCCCCACACAATCATGATTATCAATTTATCATATCTCGAGAAATTATTATATTATCGAAGTAATTCTTTCGCCTATAGTTATATTATTGTGATGGTTTTACATCATCATCTGGTCCATTTTAGTCTCCACTGAGGGAGCACGACCCTCTCTCGTCCGTCCTAGACGGAAGGAGGATTTGGCCTATTCTCCCCACGCTGACCAGACAGGTTGGGGAGGCCTGATCGATATTTGATAACGTATTTACCTTAGTCGCCTTGTACGACATCCACGGGAAGAAACGGAGTGATTCTATTCTAGTCTGCCGGAAACCACACGGCCAACGTTTTTACATACTCGTAAACAATTACATACTCGTAATCGACGGATTACATACTCGATACAAATGGAAAAAAAAAAAAGTTCACGAGCCTGTTAATAACACCCTTTCAATGTGCCATAGCAGGAGTCGGCCGTGTGTCCGGAGGCGGCGCGCGAGCTGGCCGACAGCCTGCCGCTGAGTCCCCCGCACGCGTACCTGGCGGCCTTCGCCCCCGCGCCGCCCGCCCCGCCCCCGGCACCCCCCGCGCCCCCCGCCGGTACAGCTCTCGACTACATCGAAGTGTGACACTCGCATGCCAGCACGAACATGTTTGTTATCATCTTGCACATATTCATATTACGTTGCATGTTATTCTTTTCTTAATTTTTCCATGGCGCAAATTGTACACGGTGTATGTGACCTTTACTTGCTAAGTACAAATACACAAAAAAGCAAAAATGGAACTTCATTTGCTCTTAACGATCACATTTCCATATAACAGTGCTTTTATCTTGTGAAAATATTTTTGTGAAGAATGTGGCGCCTTTTTTTGTCTGCTCTCTTGGGTCGCACTGTTCTCTCACTCATTATTTCTTCTTGTTTTTGTCGTTTATTCTGTTCTGAGGTCTTCCCAGTGGAGTCACCCTTCATTTGTTACTCCCCACCAGCATTTGCTTCTTCATTTATATTTCTCTATTTGTAATAAAAAGTTTATCATATGAAAACTTCATTCTATAAACGGCAGTATATTTTTCACTTGTAGTTTTATTTTTGTTACTTATACTGTGATGTAACAATTTTATTTATTTTTTCTTTCACAAAACAATACATCAAATACAAGTATAAAACTAAAGTACCTAAAACTAAATAATACTAAAATAAAACCAACCTAAAACTAAAATAAATTTAAAAAGTTTGGCCCATGTCGCATCGTTCCCGAGATGCTAGCAGCATTACCTCTGTTATACTTGTACTTATAGTACTCAGACGTCTATTGCTAATTAGCTAAACTATGTATGACTCTGCCTCGAAATCACCGCACGTGTGATGTATCATCGTTTTGCACCTCAGTACAACACTTATCATGTCATTTCCTTCGATCATCATTCTTCAAACATCTTCTATCTTCAGTTTTATCCAAGGAATATGCACAATCAGACAAGGAGATAAACCTGGGTCCAGAATTAGACGTTGCTAGTATACAATAGACACATACAGATAAAAAAATGTATAAATAATTAAGCAGTTTTTCAGAAAATTTGCTTTCTAACTCGTAAGCCCGGTTACTTATCTCTTTAGCTATACATACATAGCGACACTTCAAACTAGACTAGGTATTTAAACTTTTAACTAAATAAACGCTGTGAACTATACGAAAGAGTACTATGTACATTGACTTTATTTTATCTTAACAGAACGTTCATTACAGTCCGGTGCAACCACGATGCACTATCCCCTTTCCGATGATTCTTTATATGTGTAACTTGATGTGTCGTTGTGTATTCGGTTATGAGCGCTCATTTGTTTCAATACCGTTACCTACATTAAATTAGTTTATACTATTATCAAATATGTATATCAAAATATATTATATATACATCGAGGAGCTCGATGGCGTCGTTGCGCGTGTCAGTCTAATCGAACACGCAAGTTAAGCATCGTCGAGCGTAGCCGGTCTATGGATGGGTTTATTTATCTCGAGCTCCTCTGTGCATCGGAGGGCACGTTAAGCCGTCGGTCCCGGCTGTTGTCATTAGATCACAGTCGTTAAGCCAAGTCAGTGGCCTTAGGGCGGCTTGAAAACACTGGCCTCCGCCAACCCGCAGTTGAGCAGCGTGGTGGAGTATGCTCTAAACCCCTTCGATTGAGGGGAGACCCATATCCCAACAGTGGGATGATTATAGGTTGATGCCAAATTGTTGAACGTATTATATTATATTATTCAAATGTATACGAGCCCTAGTTCTGAGCGTGCGGTTCCTTTATGCGAAAGAAGCTTGCGGTAAACACACTCCATTCGCCATGCGATTCAAAGTGATCTTAGATATTCTTTATTGCATAACAACAAATACAGAAATTACAATTGAATAAACAAGTATGCAAAGGTGAGCCATATTTTTTTACTCTTCAATGCTGAACGGATTTGGCATACAGAGTATGATCTGGATGCCCACGGATACTTTTATCTCGGTACTGTGGCTAAACGAGGCGAAGCGGCTGGGAGAAGCTAGAATGTGATACAATAGTCCATATGTGAATCGCATTGCGTTTATCGCAGCCACAACGCCACATAGCACGCTTTAAACACTCAATGCTATAAAAAGTCACTTGCACGAATTTCATTAATCTTAAATATAGGTTTCTTTAATTGGGTTAGGTTTGGTGTATGTATTTTTACCATATTTCCTCGTTGAGATAAGAAGGCCAATTCTCGTAATTATGTTATGATCGCAGAATGAAAATTGACCGAATCGAGATTGAATTGTGAATTAGCAATAAATTATAATCTTGATTTCATACATTAATTTATCAATCAAATCTTATTGTTGGCAAAATAACATTCTTACTTTGTTAAATTTTCGATCATATTTCGATATAATCCCACTTAAATTAGTCTTTGAAGTTTCATGTTGTGATAAGAGAATAACAAATTTGATATTACTACATTTTAATTACGAGAATTGACCCTCAGGTTCAAAAGTTTTGAGGGAAGTTTATTTTATATTATTTGGAATACCAACAGCTGTTATAATTAAATAAATAGTTCAGATTTACATTCTAGAAAGACAATTAAAGGTATCCGCTAGTAGGAAACTATTAGAATATTTTGTGATTACTAATCACAAAACACTCAACACAGTTAAAAACCTCCCTCATAAACTTTTTAACCCGGACTCAATTTAATTTTAATAAATGGCAACATAAGTATTACTAAATTAAAGCACATTGGTCTTTTATTGCGTGTTGCGACTTAAGAACAGTACAAAAGACACTGCTTAGCTTATTACTGTTCTGATGTCGTAGCACGAAACAGCAGGTTCTATAGAATTTCAATTATCAAGCATGCTCAAAATCAATATGAAGCATTAAAAGCTTGCTTGAGCTGTCATGATCGGGTATGTAAAGCGTCACGCTCAGAACTGTAACGTTCGTTCGGTTAAGTCAACAGAGACGGAGCGAGAGATGAAGTTTTCACTTTGACGTAGCGTCAAGCACTCTCTTATTTACTTACTTTCTACCTCCGATTTTAATGTCAATAATTAATTTATGATTTTTTTCTTTCGCAGATGCTCCTGCTCAAAAGCCTCTCAAAATCAAAGTCGTTCACTTCGGTATGGTGTGATGTTTGTTTCACCTGAAAAAAATGTTTAGGCCAGAAGTACCCAAACTGTGCATCGCACCAAGGTGTTGCTCTAGAAGGCGTGTGGCGCTGCAGCACTGTCCTCGGATGTCTGCTAGCTACAGCTACGCACGACGAAACGTACGAAATTTCTTCGTTTAGAAGGGTGTCCCAAAAATACAATCTGTAAGGGAGTCGCTGTGGGACGAGCGACGAACGGAAGACGAAAAAGTTGATAACCTCTGGTTTAGTTTATACTCTGACCAATAAAACTATTCCGTCCACTAGGCTTTAAGTTTTTTTTTTTTTTTTAATATTATTGTTGTCAATTGAAATCACAGGATATATCCCGGTAATTAATATGGATCCAACGCGTAGGTGGCACAGGAGTTTCTTTGAGAAGGTGTAATGTGGTACACTACAACCGCCACGACCGTTGGTTGGTGACAATTGAATATATTGTTAATTACACTAGTTACTAAAATTAAATACCTATTTAAAACTCACATTTAGTTTTATTATTACCATAATTTAATAAGAAACACAAAAGAGTAGATACGTTAACTTTTCCTTTTTGGGGCCATCCATAAATTACGTGGATTTCTTGATTTTTTGACCCCTCCCCCCGTCCTTGTCACAGCTGGTCACATTTATGAGATTCCCCCCCCCCCCCCCCCCCTTGTGTGACGTCACATTTTGCAAATTTACATTATGGGTTGCAAATGTTTTTGAGTTTTTCATTAATAGTTCTAAGTTCGTGTTTTAACACTTATAAATAGATTTTGAAATGTCATTCACGAAATTTAGGACCCCTCCGATGTCGACCCTTGTCACACAATGTGACACTTCATCGACCCCCTCCCTCCCCCTTAACGTGTGACGTAACTTATGGATGGCCCCTTTTTTAAGTGAAATGGTTTTTACAATAATTTCATTCAGGGTGTCCACTGCTAATGTTCGAAAAAATTCCCTGACTTTTCCTGCCAATTTTTTCAAAATTCCCTGACCAACTATGTATATTCATTTTACAGAAAAAAAAAGACGTGTGGCACTCGGGGACTGCCGCGGTAAAGCTATTGCATAGCATTTTGTATCAACTTATGCAATTATAATTTTATTTATTTATTTTATTCATGCAGTATTGCTTTTTCTTTGATATTAATTCAAGTTACACTTTTTGAGCGTGGTGACCGATAAGAAAACAATTTTTTCTATTATTAAATAAATAAAACGAGTTTCGTAGAGTCGTACAATACGTCTAATCGCACGCACACAACGCCGTGTCGAAGACTGCCGAACTGAAACGACGTTAGACGATGCACGGCCTTCAAGCCACACCTCCTTGCCCGTCGGAGTGGGGAGCGTGAGGTTTTTTCGTTACGGAATTTCTGGATTCGGTCCCCGCGCTCAAGGCCCGCGATAGAAGCTATGCAATAGCTTAATAAAATACAATATATATTTTTGAAATACTTTAAAGTGCTTTAAATTTTACAGTATTTTTGGCAATTTTTTAAACTAAATGATATTTAAAATTGTAATTTCTTAAAACGGTGGGGGTGGTTTTAACATAACAAAATTACAGATAAATTTTAGATAAGTATATATTTTTTTATTTTACGTAATTACCATAACGGGAATTTTACAACTTAAACTTATTGTTGCAGAAAGTGTCACCTTATTGTAAGAAAAATAAAAAACATTATTACATTCACAGAGACAAACAGTGTTTTGGGAGACAAAATCTCAATTTCTCCCTGACTTTCCAGGTGACCCCTCTATTTCACTGACTTT
This sequence comes from Hypsopygia costalis, assembly GCA_937001555.2. NCBI lineage: Eukaryota > Metazoa > Arthropoda > Insecta > Lepidoptera > Pyralidae > Hypsopygia > Hypsopygia costalis. The sequence goes on along the minus strand of OW443338.2, from coordinate 17,899,391 downwards.
CCCTGACTGCTTTGAGCTTCCCTGACTTTCCAGAATGTGGACACCCTGTCATTGTAAAACAGGAAACACGTTGATTGAACCCAAACGATCAATACTGCGAACACAATAATGCGAACTGCGCAATATTTTCGTGTACATCGGAGTATGTCTATTATTGATCTGTGTGTACCTATCCCGAGCAAGATGTCAGAACAAGATTCAGCTGCAGGTATTAGTGTCGCTGCTTGTGGCTGAACATAAACAAAAATGTGAAATCCTTGTCAAGACGAATCGTTGACAAAACAATATCGCGTAATACGATCCTACATGCAATGAAAACCCTGTGCTGCAATAACAATTAAACACACTCAAACTTTTAGTCAATCATTGCACGATCCTCAATAAATACGACAAATATTATTGAACAATACAATTGATCATTTAGGGCACGCCTTCGTATATAGCTGGTTTTCCACTCTTTCTCATAAGTTACTACATAGGATGGTGTTTCCTAATAAATGGTACGTTACCCTGGATTATTGGGCATGCGCGGTATTTTGACGTGACAACGTCTTATAAATTGGTTAGCCGGGTGACACTTCAAGAAACTGGCTCACGTTATGCGCTTACAATGAGAGCGAGTGAAAGGCACGCGTCCCTTCTAAGAGCGAGAGAGACAGACATAAAAAGTGAAAGGCATGCGTCCCTTCCACTCGAAAACATTTTACCACTCAAAGTCGTTGTCACGTAAAACTTTCGCCCGTATACCGACTTTACAGGCAACCAATTTTTTTTTTTTTGGTTATAATTTAGTGACAAGAATAAACACATTTTTTAATTAAGCTTTTAGTAGTTATTTAAAAAAAGAAAAGTATTCGCCATTTTGTAATGGCCGATACATTGGATTTAAAATCGTGGCATTTACATAATAATGCATTGTCACGAGAACGATTGTGTCAATAAAGCTTGTAGCTCCATCGGATAGCTTCACGCTATCCGATGGAGCTACAAGCTTTATTGGAGGAGGTCAAATATAACATTTTTGGAAGATTTAATTTGAAAACGAAATACTTAAAAGCTTGTAAAAACACAAATTACGCATAATAACAATGGGATCAGTAAGGGTCCTTAGACATTGAAAACCACTGGTCTAAACAAGAGGACAATGCGTTCAATACACATAATACCACATGGGTGTTATGGGGAATCGCTAATGCCCATGGCAACATAGCGTATTAGAGGTCGAGTAGTAGCAAGCAAGCGACCCTACGCAATGTGCTGAACAGCCTTTCCCAGCATATCTCAAAACCATCCCCCTAACACACCTCAACTACTTTTCCATAACACTACTAGTAATGCCACGCAGCAGTGCCAAAGAGGTACATTATAGCTCTTCACTCCCTGTCGCGCTCTCGGGTCGACCTCACCTCCAAACTCTAACCTCCGGAGACAAATCTGGAACAGTTTGTATGACGCCACACGCATACACGCTCATTCACGCTCTGCAGACGTTATTGTTTATCTAGTAGGTAGTTACCGACGCGACATTTATATACCTAGATAGTGACCAGGGTGTAGCAATGCCTAGAGTAATAAAGGATATTATTGGCTTAATGAGGTAGTATTTAATATTAGCTAATAACCATATAAGTATTAGCTATAAACCAGACATCACTACAAGTGTGTAATGGGCAAAAGCCATTGTCAACGACTAGCTGGTAGTGATATTATTAAAGGGTGTCATAGGGCAATAGACTGGACAAAAGGTTAACTTACAAGTGGTACATCCTTTAATCTATTACCACAGGCTACAGTAACCCCTTCCATACAGTGAGCCAAATTTGCCACCTTAGTATAAAAACATGGACGCGCAGCATGCGCCACCATAGCGAATTTTGGCCACTTTCCCGAATTTATATCGGAAAACCAAGGTCACTTTACATTACTTTTTGATGCTCTACACGAATCGGAAGTCAGAATTTCGAAATTTCGAGTTTCAGGACGGACAGACAGAACCAGACGATTTTATAAGCTCAATAAATTTCGCTGAAAATAACCCTAGGAGAATATTTCAAAGTATAATTGACTAACTGTAAGCAGAACTACTGTAGAAATGCTAATAAAATGAATTATTACATAATTATGTAACAGGTCAATAATATTAAAAGAAAATCATTACATGACAGTTTATTAATTTGTTGTTACATTTTTTATGTGAATTCTAGATGGAAAATACATAGGTATACGGAGATATTGATTTATTCCTTCAACTTCTTCTTGGGGCGCAAGTTGTTGGTGTGTCCACACTTCTTCTTGCGGCAATTAGTGGCACGTGGATGTAAGCGAGCATAACACTTGCGGCAAATCATTTTCTCGCAGTTATACTTCGAGGCCAGAATGAGAAGAGATGGTTCAATTGTACCTAAAACAAATGATAATAAAAAATTGTATAATGTACATTTCTATGCACAATTCAGTGTTTGTCTTGGTCTAAGTGTTTTCCTATGTATTTACAAAAAAATATCACTTATTTAAGTACATTTATCACTAATCAATAGTAATCAATACCCATAGAACAAGCTTTACTTAGTTTAGGACTAGATGACACTGTGTCATGGAATTCTTTTTGTTAAAAAAAAATGTTAAATAGTCAACTAGCCATTCTTTAAATGTACATTTACATACAATGTCAAGATAACTAGAGCAGCCTTGTCCACTCTACAGCTTCCAGGTTACCATTCATCCTGCATATAACCATCTGTCCCATAATCTAGCAAAATTTGTGATATTGCAGATTGACATTGCAGATATTTTTTAATAGTTAAAGCTAATGCTGCTATTAGTAAATTCTTTTGGCCTGTTATGGCTACACATTACACAACCTGGATACTCCTAACGTAAAGTATTTGTCAGGTGAAAGTCCTATGTTTAACTACAGAATCAACTAATAATGTTTAACTACATCTGTTGTAAAGTTTCACATTAGAACAATATAATTGTTTATTACTACTCAGAAGACTATTGTGGGACTTGGTACCTAGGTTGAATCTATGTGGATTTAATTTTTTTTACTAATACTGACTCACCTCCTCGAAGCCTCAACACCAAGTGAAGCGTGGATTCTTTTTGAATATTGTAGTCAGATAAAGTGCGACCATCTTCCAATTGCTTTCCAGCAAAGATAAGTCGCTGCTGGTCTGGTGGGATGCCTTCTTTATCCTGGATCTTAGCTTTCACGTTTTCTATAGTGTCCGATGCTTCCACCTCAAGGGTGATAGTTTTCCCCGTTAGGGTTTTCACAAAAATCTGCATATTGAACTGAAACAGAATAATTTAGAATATAATTGATGGTTTTTTTGACGGACCTAGGTCCTAGTTTAAAAGAACAAATGAACATCAATGTCCATGACCAGACGCCACGCGGAATTTCAAATTTAGAACTTCAAACAAAAGGATACCTAGGGATGCACAGTGAATATTATTGAAATTGCTATCTTTATAATTTATGTATCAAAAACTATGAACAAATACAATATAGAAAGCAAATTAATCACAATTATTTATAATTAAATTGGAAGCATACCTTTTTTCGGTACCACGAGAATGAAAGAACGTGTTCGAGAACTTCGAGAATCTTTTCAGCTGTCAATTATTATATGTCGTTTTCTTTGTTTTGTTTTGGCAACCACTCTTCAGTATAGTACCAATAGTACTTAAAATACTTTGTGATAATATAGTAGGTAGTGGTTTAGAAGCCCAATTTCGTTAAAAAAGTTCCCTCCAAAAAGTCAGTGTCAAAGTGTCCAGACACTAGACTTATAATGTTTCAGATAGAGATAATTCAAGACGAAGCAAGACTGCTAAATGCTGAAAATAAAAAAAAAAGAATTTAGTATTTAGTGATGTACCATGTGAAGTGTCAAATATCGACAATGCTGGTATTTTACTGTTATCTTCTCATCACCAATATATACACATGATGATGTTGATTATAGAAGAAATATTATTAGAACTACTGACGGTTTTTTCTGCAGTACGTTAGTTGTCAGAAAATATTTTAGGTGTAATGTGTTTCTTAAACAATGGGTATCTACTATAGTAGATATTATTTAATAAACACATTTTTATTATACTACTAACGTAGTCATTAAGCATATGAAGCTTCCGTTGATAAGTAGTCGTCATACGGCATCATATAACACAGAGGCTTACAGAATACTTTAAAAAAATAGTATCATCATCATCATCATCAGATCCATTTTATTCTCCACTACAGGAGCACGACCCTCTCTCATCTGTCCTAGACGGAAGGAGGATTTGGCCTACACTCCCCACGCTGGCCAAATGTGTTGGGGAGGACTGATCGATATTTAATAATGTGTTTCCCTTATTCGACCTTGTACGACATCCACGGGAAGAGACGGAGTGAGTTCCAAAACCACTAAATCGATTTTGATGAAACTTGTCACAATTAAAGACCTCGGCATGTTTGAGGTTTGTGTTGAAAAAAAAATGAGATCGCTCATGTCCTTAAGGGTTGATCATCAAATACATTTTCCATTGAAATCAATGAAAAACATACACTTAGCGAATCTACTCGCTCCACCCAACCTCGATTTCGGCCCCGTGGGCTAGAATTGGGCCTTGTATAATATGATTAAACTCTAAAGTCTGAAATAAAATAATTCAGGTATAAACATGACAGATGAAAAGTTTAAGCAAGTGTCATTATTTTTTGAAAACTAACCAACATGCTGCGTTTCAGAACTTTGATAGATTGAATTTTCAAAGAAGTTATGTTCATGGCACTTGACGTCCTGACGGGGAGACAATTCCTAAGGCCCGCACTAGGCGCACTAGGTTTGTTTTTTCTCCTCCCCTCTAGGGGGTAGTGATATACTCGTATTTGATGTATCTATCTTCTCATGATGAATATCTTATGCACTTGTGAGAACACAACAATTTATCACTAGGACTTTTGTTACTTGGTTGCGTTCTTCTATTAGATCGAGATATTTCTAAAGTTGGCTTCGATAAGCTCCCTATCTCATTCGCCAAAACAGGGTGCACCACATAGAGCTGACAATCTTAAAATTAAAACAAAATTCACATTATTTGATCCACCTTCTTGATCTCACTGTCCATTTAATTACCCACGCAAGTATATAGGTACTAAACATTAAGATTTATTTCCGTTGGTTCAACAACCGGCTTCACATATAGACGCGAATTGCCCTTCATCTTGTCTAAAATTTAGACAAGATTATTTATTTAGAAATAGAATTTAATACCTATTGGTACTATTGATGTTCTATTATTGCTATTGGTGGACTATCGACAATCGACAATTGATAAACGAACAACACTTAAGAATAGTACAAGTACCTGTTTCGTAACACCTCGAGTTTTACAAGTGAATATTTCTTCCTTCTATTGAAAACCATGTACCATCAACTCAGCAAAGTCACTGGCCGGCTGGTCGCAGCCACAAACTTGCAAAGCCCACTATTTCCAGTTGTAAGTATATCTATATACTATTCGCTTAATCGGCCCATAGAAATTCTTATCTAATGAAGTCCAAATTGCATTTCACCTATTATATACGTAATATATAATAAGAAAACAGAAATCTCGCTCATAAAGCTACTCTTGACTATAATTTCATATTACTTTTGCCCTGCATTACTATTGAGGAAAACTTCCTAGTTAGGTACCTGGGTACATACTGTGACTATTGACTACATTAGACCGTCACTTGATAGGATCATTGGAGGTTGTCAAAGTAGGATGCAGCCAGCGCTGCACAATTTTTTTGTTCAGTTAAGCAACATCGACCATAGCCTGTCTATGGATTGGTTTATTTATCTGAAACACCTCCGTGCTTCGGAGGTCACGTGGAGCCATCGGTCCCAACTGTTGTCATGACAGTTGTTAACACGCAGTTGAGTATGCAGCATGGTGGAGTATGCCCTAGACCCTTTCGATTGAAGGGAGACCCCGTGTCTCAGCGGTGGGATGAAAAAGAAAGGTGTATGAACATGTATTTGTTTAATTATAACTTGTATGTATTGTATATCTCCGGTATTGAACCACTCCACACATTCCCACTGCTGCTCCTGTGTAGCCCTGATTAACAGCGGCAACTGCCAAAAAAATGAAGTCCATTGCTATCCAAGGGCTAAAACTACGGCAGCCTTGGAACTCGCAACAAATTTAATCAGAACAAATTCGTAGAAGTAGGAAACTAGTTTGGCTTCACTTTCTTTGGTATAACCCTATGTTTTTTTAATATAGTGTAAATAAAACTGTTTCTTACAGGTACCCATTGCATTGCAACGAGTGGAGCCCCCGACTATCCAGTATACAACTGCTCATCTCTCAACTGTAACTGAAGCATGCCCAGCCCCCGGTAAAAGGAGAAATGTGCCAGGAACCAATATTCCATACCCACCTGTATCAGATGCTATTCGCAAACAGCAGGAACTTTTCCAAGTATGTTTTCATTTTAAAGTCTTTAGTTTTAAAACCTTATTCCTTTTAATTTTAATAAAAGTGTCTAATGAGCTTTGAAGATAACACTTTTCTATGAGGAACATGTCACCACAGGGACAATTCTCGTAATTAAAATATAGTCGAAATTCAGTTTCGATCCAGTCTAAATCTCATAAATGTCACATTTGGTATTCTCGTAATTATGTATATGAGTGAAAATTAAACAAACTAACAATGTTACTTTGCCAACAATAAGAATTGATAATAATTAATTAATGAAATCAAGTATATAATTTTAGTCAATTCACAATTCAATCTCGATTCGGTCAACTTTCAATCTGCGTTTGTAGAAAAATTACGAAAATTGGCCTTCAGATCACACTTTAATTGTTAATCCAAACATAAATAAATTAATATTTTTGGACAAATTACACACTGCCATCTAGTCCTAAATTAAGTAAAGCTTGTACTATGGGTACTAGATAACTGATATTATACATAGAAAACACCCAGACCAAGGCAAACATACTTGTTCATGAACATAAATATTTGTCTTGTGTGGGGATCGAACCCGCGGCCTCGGAGTCAAAGTGTCCATTGCTAGCCATTCGACCACAAGGAGCTTGTCAAAAAAAGAATTTGTACCTAGTTTCAATTATAGTTTGTGAACTGCTTCACATGAAGTTCTCTCACACAGCAAGTTGTCACATTGAGTATCTACTATGTCCTTGGAAGTACTACTTGCTAATGCAATGTCTACTCGTAATTGTTGATAATCACAGAAATTAAATCATATGAAAATGGTATGCAATAAGATTTGTATGGGAACTAAGCGTGCCAAATTCACATAAACCCAAGCAAGCAATAGGAGTATATTACTAATAATATGTGAGGAATTCCCTGTCGATGGCGAGCGGTGCGACAGTAGGAGGAGGCCGTGGGTATTATGTCAAATAACTCCTCTAAACACACCCCATTGTACAATCAACAGAACACACAAAGGGATGGAAAATCTCTTCGCAGACTCAAAGGTTTTAAATCCGTTCGTCAACAGTCATGAAGAAAAGGATTCATTTTTTATTCCATAAATTACGTCACACGAATTTCATAATTTTTTGACCCCTCCCCCCGTCAGCTGGTCACATTTGTGAGATCCCCCCTAGTGTGACATATTTTGCAATTTTACATCGTTGCGAATGTATTTGAGTTTTTCGTTAATCTTAGATTATACCTAATAGATTTTGAAATGTCACGTCACGAAATTTAGGACCCCTCCCACGCCCTTGTCACACAGTATCACACTTCGTCGACCCTCTCCTTCCCCCTTAACGCGTGACGTAATTTATGGATGACCTCTTTCCATATTATCGTGGCATAAAAGTTCTGCCCCCTTACCACCAACTCTTATTGCGTTTAAATAACTGAATAGAATGCTTATTCATACCAATAAATAAGCGACTATTCAATTAAATGAGTCGCTTATTCATTGGTATGAATGGGCTGTTCGTGCAAGCGTGAACATGCCAGACGCGCTACAGAATCGTGGCAGGTCCATCAATACTCTGAAACCATTATTACACTATATGTGTAGGGAGTTGTAGCCCGTCATCGTCTTCAACTTCGTTCGTTGCCTAGCATCGTCGAGTCAAGGTCTTCAACACGCCGCTTTTCGGTTTAGAAATCGCGCGTTTGACAAAAAAATAAATACACGTGATATGTTACTACACCCCCTCCCCCCTTGTGATATTTCGTGATTTTTACCGAACCCCTCCCCCTCTTTTGAGCCTCACGTGATTAATGGACGGCCCCTAACTTAGTGTTGTAATTTTCTGATTGAATTAGTATTGTGTCATAAAGGCACAAAGCAGATTAAAGTATTTAAAATCTATTTACTATGATTTATTATGTATGTGAAAAATTGATATCCATACTACATAGTACCATTACATAATACTGTGTCCATACTAAGCGTTCGGATAACTACTGTTGACACGTACGCCATGCAGGGGCGCCGACTCCGTGGCTCCTCGGGGGCTCGAGCACCCATGAGAAATCAACAGTGGGTGCCGAGCACCCCCTGAGAATAGACATCAAGAAACAGATCAGTAATGACCTTTTAGGGATGGGCGCTGTTTCATTACCCGACGACCCGTTTAGCGCAGTGGTTTAGAGCACCGGTTGAGACGCAAGGGTCGCGGGTTCGATTCCCGCACCAACACAAATTTTGCTGATGAAACAGATATTTGTGTTGGGTCTGGGTGTTTGTGGGTCTCACACTTCGTTCTTTTCGAGTCATCAAATGAGCATGAGCACCCATGAGGTTTTCTAAAAGCCGGCGCCCCTGACGCCATGTATACATCGCATGTCTACTATATACTTGATCTATGTTAATAATTCTTAATAATAATCAAATGTGGCTCCAGAATAAAGTCCGTACCATACCTATGTTAATCTCCTCAACAGATGTAATCCCAAGATCTCTACACACAAGTCTCTCCGAATTGAATCTACCTAACCTCACATACATTAGCTTACAAAAATCAATAATACTCGACACATGCTCAATAGTACGCAGCACAACATAGCAGGAAAAATGTTGACTAGGTTCTTTGACGTAAGAGTCCGTTCCTAGATCACATAAAAATATACCAACCTAAAAGGCCAAGATAACGAGAGATAATAATCAAATTTTTCTGTTTGTTTTCAGAAAGATGATGATGTTCCCGTTCACTTGAAGGGAGGGCCACTGGATGGCGTACTGTACCGTTTCACTATGGCTCTTTGCATCGTTGGATTGATCGGAATAGCCCATACCATCTATGGACATGCAGTTCCTAAGAAGCAGTAACAAGTCACTAATTTAAATTATCTTCAATTGTGTATGAATTAGGAACTGTGTTAATTTACTAGCACTATTAATAGGTAAAAATAAAGGTGTGCAACACTATCATCATGTATTATCTTTGTTTTATTTATTTATTCAAAGTTCATTGATCATAGATTACTCTATGGTTTTGTACCCATATGGGTACAAAAGGCGGACTTAATGCTAAGAGCATTCTCTACCAAGTCAACCTTTGGGAAATGCAGATAAGACTCGAATGCGGTTCATAGAATAACAGTAATGAACACAATAAATACCTATGGATACATAAAATTACATATGATACACATATACATAGTAATCATACACAAATACATAATTATACACGGAAACGCAAAGCAAAATAATATGACAATGATGATTATTGCTTGGACAAATTCTTAATTAAATTGCTTTATGTCAGAGGTCTCTGTTCCTGCGAGTGATTTTACCAGATGATTGGTGATGCTGTGGTGGTGCCAGAGTGCGAGCAATTCTTTTATATCAAGTGTCTATAAGGCTACGATAACTGATTTACATCAGGCGGGCCATATGTTTGTTTGGCACCCGGCGATGTATAATAAAAAACGGTTCTGGTGCTTCTGCTGGACAAAAGAACCAATTTGCATAAACCATCAGACGGGGCATACGCTGGCAATTTTGACTGTAACAGCTGATATAGCAAAAGAATTACAATTCTTCCTCGTTATAATATATCTTCTTCGTCTTCTTCATTCTTCTTCAAGAATGTCAACAAATTTTTTGCTTTGGGCGACAAATTAACGACAAATTTTTTGTCTAGTTAAAATCAAGATCTGATACCTGGGCAGTGCCGAAATAAGGCACACGTAATGATCACATCTTCCATCGCCTTCGAGAGAAGGGAGGTAATAGCAACAGGGTTGTAATTCGATGGGTTTGTCTCAGCAATTGTGGTTTCCAGTATGGTATCAGCAAGCAGCTCCGCCTACCATCCCACATTGTGGTAACACTGGGATGGTAGGTGGTAATGCTACAGTAGCCGTAACTACTCCGGTCTTCTTTTTACAACACAACATGCACTTTGCACTTTGCCTAGTCAGTTTGTGTAACTGACTAGGCTGTTAGTAAACACCGTTTCACCACAGTATAAGTAATAGTACTAATGGCTTCACGGAGGTCTCTGACCGCTGCGATTACACCGCCCTAGTGACCAATGACGGTTCAACGTCTACCACGCTGTCGGCATAACGACCCCTTCAAGAAAATCCCTGATGATCTCTTCTTACAGGAAATAAACGTAGCTTTCAGCCTAAGCGTATGATGTAGGTACTTCATTTTTATAAGACATGAAAGTATCTACTTGCTGTCCAGGGGCCCTACCGCCGAAGCTAAAGCCGATTACCATCGAATATTTTGATAAAGACAGCCGAGTGGTTTTTTTTTATACTACTTTGGAAGGCAGACAAGCATACGGCCCGTCTGATGTGAAGCGGTTGCGTAGCCATATTAACGCTCGCAACATAAAATAATAAAATAAATAAATAATAAATAAATATTGTCAGACAAATTACACAGCGCCATCTAGCCCCAAAGTAAGCGAAGCTTGTGTTATGGGTACTAGACAACTGATAAACATACGTAAATACATTTTTTTTTGTAAATACATACTTATGATACATAGAAAATACCCAGACTAAGACAAACAGACATGTTCATGCACACAAATGTTTGTTCTATGTGGGAATCGAACCCACGAGCGTTGGTGTCGAAGCCGCGACATTGACCGCTACGCCACCGAGCTCGTCAAAAATATGGCTCGTGCGCCGCCGACCCCACTGCTAACGCAGCATCTTCCTTTCTGGGTGACCTCACTCACTCGCAGGAACACAGCAACCCTCAAGGGAATTGTTATTTGGCTGCGGTATTGTGTGCCTTATTTCGGCACTGCCCAAGTCTCAGATCTTGATTTTAACTAGACAAAAAATTAGTCGTTAATTTGTCGCCCAAAGCAAAAAATTTGTCGGTCTCCCGTTAAAGAGTTGTAAGGTTTTTTGTGGCAGTGCCGAAATAAGCTTATTTCGGCACAGCCCACTCGGGATCTATTAAACTACAAAACATAGCGAACATATGATTTTCCCCAGAATTAGTCGTCAATTTGTCGAATTCAGACACAAAGTATCAGAATTAGTCGACCTCCCGTTAAAAAGTTATAAGTATTTTTTTGTGCCAGTGCCGAAATAAGCCTTATTCGGCACTGCCCAAAAAAACTACACCACCTAGCGAAAATCTGATTTCACCCAGATGTTGCCTTGAATTTGTCGGATATAAAACACAACTGGTCGATGCGTAATTAAAAAGTTACACGCATTTTAATAATTCACGTTGTAGTCAGAGAGCCTAACGTAGGCAGAGTAGAATAACACCACCCCATTCACATATGGCTATCGTAAAAAGCAACTAATGTAGTGCTAAAGAACACCTAAAGCATTCGTAGATCAGAAAACAGTTGCATGCATTGACAAACTTTGCCAGACTCTGAAAAAGGAAGGAAATAAAACGGTTACTGTTGCATTTTGTGCATGATATAATTTTGATGCAAGATCTCGGACTATACTTATTATGAAAATTATTAAAATGCGTGTAACTTTTTAATTACGCATCGACCAGTTGTGTTTTATATCCGACAAATTTCGACAAATTCAAGGCAAATTACACAGCCCCAAAGTAAGCGAAAGCTTGTGTTATGGGTACTAGACAACTGATAAACATACGTAAATACATTATTTCTTTTTGTAAATACATACTTATGATGCATAGGAAACACCCAGACCAAGACAAACAGACATGTTCATGCACACAAATGTTTGTCCTGTGTGGGAATCGAACCCACGAGCGTTGGTGTCGAAGCCGCGTCATTGACCGCTACGCCACCGAGCTCGTCAAATCTGGATGAAATCAGATTTTCGCTAGGTGGTGTAGTCTTTTTGGGCAGTGCCGAAATAAGGCTTATTTCGGCACTGCCACAAAAAAATACTTAAAACTTTTTAACGGGAGGTCGACTAATTCTGATACTTGGTGTCTGAATTCTACAAATTGACGACTAATTCTGGGGAAAATCATATCTTCGCTATGTTTTGTAGTTTAATAGATCCCAAGTGGGCTGTGCCGAAATAAGCTTATTTCGGCACTGCCACAAAAAAGACCTTATAACTTTTTAACGGGAGACCGACAAATTTTTTGTCTAGTTAAAATCAAGATCCGAGACCTGGGCAGTGCCGAAATAAGGCACACTGCGGTATTCTGTGAGGTGAAGGCACATTCTCCAGTCGGGTAGCTTACAATTACGCTCCCTACCTCTCTTTTCACCAGAGCTTCGTTTGTCAGTCAGCAGGGTGCACCGCGTGCAGGTGAAGTTGGCTTTGGTTCAAAGATGTTGAGGAACCCCTACACCCCAAAACACACAAAACCCAAAACCACACGGCTTTCTTCTACTTATGCTATGGTCGCCTGACGGTGCTTCTTAGAACTACCGCGGTTAGGTGGCCAGATCGCCGCGGTTAGTTAATTCTTTTACCTGAAATATATTTATATAGAAGTGCGCGCATTATGCGGCCACATAAAGACACATATAACGACAAAGAACTAACTCGCCGACCACCTCTGAGGTCCTTACAGGCGCCTAAGTATGTAAAATTAAAAGAGAAAGCTGCTTAGGTAAAGGAGGACATAACTTAAACACATATTAATTTAAACATTTCTCTATATTTTGTAACATAGACACTGGCCATTTATAAAGTACCATAATTTATATTGCAAATTCTAGTTACTTACTAAAATGTGGCATGCGATTTTGAACACGCCGTTCTATTTTTTTTTTTTTTTTTTGACAGCGATTCTCTAATGCAAATTGTACTATGTATACATCCAGAACAGGAGTAAACAGCAAAAGTATGGTTACACTATTACATTCAGTTATTAACCAAAAGTAACATGTGCATGCGGTCCTAGGTTCCAGACATCAAATCCTTTGAAACTGTGGCTACTTTTAGTGAATATCCTACAAGAAATGTGCAACTTGGAATCAGATTTTGTGAAAGTCTATCAAGCGAGTTGACATACTTAAAGACTTCTTTCGTAACGTAACTACAGAGTTTATTACTTAGATATAGGTTGGCCCTCGGACGGCCACATACGATCCGAGGGCGAGAACTTTTCGGCCTTATAACTCGCTTATTAGAAGTTTACAAATTCTGATTCCGAATTGCACATTTCTTTTATCCTAAAAGAAATGTGCAATTGGGAATCAGAATTTGTTCACTAACAGTAACCAGTTTCAGAGGATTTTGATGACTGGACTCTCGGACCGCATGCACATGAAGCAACTGTGAATAATTATCTATTTAATTACGATACTGAACTGTACGGCGCGGTATTAAATCATTGTAACTACTTTGTATAGCTCATATCTGAGGCCATATGCATTGTTAACCTTTACTATTACATTTCACTATTTTTAAAATATAATAGATGTTACCACATCGACGATAATGTATTTTTTCATCTTTGTGAGTTTATGACTGAGTTGTATAAAAACCAAAAATAAAATCTTCTCTCATACATTTCTATGAGGAAAGTGACATGAATATTATTTTCAAAATCTTTGTCAGTTCTATTTCTATAGATATTGTGACTATAGTATGAGTTGTCCGGATTAATGAGCAGAATCACCGAATTAATACTTGGTACAATTTATTTGTATAAAGAAAATTATGATGTATACGATAATACAATATTTGGTATCATATAATAATAATATTACAGACAACCGCTTGAATGCCATGACACTACCAATTTCCAGTACAAGACGTTCCTGCGTAGTGACATGAATGGTACGTCGTCGCTACGTGAGATCATCTTTCCCTGTCTACCCATTTCGTCGGTTGCCTGTATATTATATTATTTGCTTTTATTAACATTGAATTTAAATCTGAATTAAGTTAATAACAGTCAGCAAAATAAATAAACCCGGGTCATAGATTAAAACTCGAGTTTTCGTGTAGGTACAACAAGGATCAATCAAAGGTAGGTCAAAAATCTATACACACAAAAGCAATGTTCATAGCAATGTAAGGAATGTGCATCTGGTTATGCTTTCGACACGTTCGAGCACATTATCGGAACATTGTTACGCTAATGTTTTCATAATAATTTGTTCAGATTAAAAATACACCCGCCATTCTGATATCGGGCTGGGTACTCATAAAGTTTTCGAAATATGTAACTAGTTTTATAAAAGCACTTTGCTTTAAATTTTATGCACATTCCGCACATTGTTTTCGTGTGTACTGTTTTTGACTTACACCCGCGCCGTCCTGATGTTTACAAGTTTTCAACTGCATGGATGGATTTTTTTGTTTATCAGAAGTTCATATTGAAACTGTATAAGTACAGTTTCGTATATTTTTTTTCTCTATATGATTTGCCCTGGGTACTTAGCTCGCTGACTGTAACCTACTAACATAGAAAATAAATTAACCTTTTTTATCTATAATTTCGTATAGTTAGAATACATTGATACATTCCACGAGATACATACTAAAGCCTATCATACACGGATAGAGTAAGCGAGAGCCGTTACATCGAATACTGATTTCATTGTTACTGTTCTTACATTATTGGTAGCTCCGTAATGTACTCCTTCTCGTCAGATTTTGCTCTACCCGTGTACGCCAGGCTTAATGGTGGCAATGAATGATTTCGTATTAAGCGCCTGAAAAAAATTACATAATGTTTCATGGGAATTCACTTAATTAATAATAACTTATCTATACAGCAGATGGTATCATAGCGCATGCCTACGTATGTATACATATCAAACACATTCATATAGTTCAAATGGAATATTGAAAAACAATCAGGTACTTTAGGAACAATTAAATTGTTAAATAAAAATAACGATAGGTAGTATCAAAAATAAAAATCAAATCTTCCAGAACTAGAATACGGACATGTATAAATTCTAGGTAGAGAAACAAATACTAAAAATATATACAATCATTTTTAAATTTTATTCTAAAAAAAAATCAACTTTGCAAAGTTTACAAAAAAAAAATTGTAATAATTACTTCTAACAGAATTAATTTCGTCGATGTTTATGGAGATATTGACAATCCCATCAATTCGATATTGTTCATAAATTATAGATATGCAATAGCAACAAATAACTTACTAAATTTAACATTTTCAATATAGGGCGTCCATTAATTCATAAATAGTAGAAAAATCTCCAAACACGCTTCACGTAATAATTTAACGCACGCCACCTAAAGCGCTAGGACTCAGCAGGAAAAGTCACAAACAAATTAAATCGCTATTAAACATAGATTTGACAAACTATACGTAGCAAATAAATACTGATTCAAGTTGATACTTGAGTGATTATAGGGGTAAATTATTTTATTACACAGTTACTAGATTCTGTAAGTAAAATACTACATGGAGTTTTTGGAATATTCCATGGTTCAGTCCAACCCTTACTCAATCTTTTTTATCGGGTCACAAACACACAACAGCTATGTCACGCGGGTACAAATCTTCAAACTGATATTTAGTAGAATCACGTCTATACAGATCGTTAATTGGAACATTTTTTAACTAATTCAGTAATTACTGGTTGCTTCTGTGCTATTCACGAAAGAATACTATCCTCTCCTTAAATAGGCATTAGAGAAATTTACTGTACTTACTACACAGAAAAAGATTGCTATAAGTAGATTCAAATTTCTAAAACAAAGTTATATTAAAAATTACATTGTAACTACAATCTGTTCGCTGTTGTAACTAATACCTACTTATTATGAATGCGAATGCGTTTGTTTTACTTCTAAAACCCAGATTTTTTTACTTGATTTTTACAGTAAATCCAAAAAGAAAATGAACTCGCTCACAACAGTCAGTACAATATTAGCAGTTAGAAGTACTTTAAGTATACACGTGTAACTCCAAGTACGCTAAACCTCAAACACCCCAACTGAGTTTTATTATTATAAATTGATATATTTAAATAATAATTTATAAAAAAGAAATTTCTCAGAGATATGAACACTTTTTTGTTTTCATATTAATTCTAATAGTTTATGAGCTATGTGGCGCTTTCTTATCAAAAAGACGCGCCAATGGCTACGATAGGCAAATATTAATATTAAAGAGCGAGCATCGCGTCAATGACGCGTAAGCGCCGCTCTCTGCACGGCGCTTAAGACTTTTTGGACGCGGCGCGGCGGTATTACGTTTGTACTTCACATTTTCTCGCTTGATTGTCGAGCGCAATTTAATAATAGACACGACAATTAAAAATAATAATAATTATTTTTCAAAACCAGTTACTTATTATTTAGTGGATGAAAATTATGGAATTGATTCTACTCATGATTCTGAACAAACTATTTTTAGGTTTTGCGTACTTGAAGTTACACGTTGTATATATAATTAATTTTATTAAGTACTAGCGGCCCGCCCAGACATTGTCCGGACTAGTCTATATTATACATACATATGCTTATTATGTCATACATATGCATATAAGTTTTTTTTAAAATAGGTACAACAGTTCCGAAGATATCTTCTACATAGATATAAACTTAGAAAATTCGCACTCTTCTTGCTAATAATTGTTTATTTAGTATAGGTAATAAAAATAAATAAATAAAAATAATTTGATCGAAGAGCAGACGAATTATTTTCGCTGCAATGTTACGTCACAGAATATGAAAGGTAATTATTATTTAAAAATGATCTCGACTAATTTGCCAGAATATTATAAATACTTTTAAAACCTCCACCCATCCAGGAGGGACCTTGTCGGGTAGGTGAATTTTTCCATTTTTAAACATATTTATAATATGAAAAGGAATTACGTTACATTAATAATGTAATCGTATCAAGAGTAATAAAATTATTTCTTTAGGAGCAAAAAAACTATCTGGATTGTGAGGGACCAATCCTCCTGTGAGTCCTCAACAGCCATTTTTATTTGTGTTTAGGTAATACAATTACAAAATTATATAGGTATCATAAAAAAATACACAGCCATTGAAGGAAATTATAACAATTCAAGGAAACTCAATGATATTAAATTTATGAAAAATACAATATCATTGTGGAAACTAATTGTAAAAATTGTATCTATAGGTACAATATTAGCTTTATATGTTGTAGCTAGAAACATATAATAATTTATCTACTTACTTAATAGGAGACAATCTTAAGAAATATAAATGCTGCAATTATAACAAATAACATATACCTAAGTAGAAAATATTAAACTGATTTATAGTAACATTACTATAGATTAAACTCCAAATAAAAGTCTCATTTACGTAGGTAGGTAGTTAATTTTGTTTCAACATCAACCCATAATCGTCCCACTGTTGGGATACGGGTCGTCCCTCAGTCGATGGAGTTTAGAGCATACTCCACCATGCTGCTCAACTGCGGTTGGCGGAGTTAATTTTGTTTATTTCATCCAAAATTAACATGTTATCTGTCCGCCTATAATAGAAGCAGAAATACCTAATTGTTTATCTTTGAATTGCGGTAAAAAATATTATTTTTTGAACCTCAATGGATGGATATAAATCAATATCGCTTATCTTCAATTCTGAGATAAGAAATATTGTCACAATCGAAATCGATATCCTAAACTGGATTGCCTGGAAATGAACTTTTTATGATTTTATATGATCATTTTTGTATGAAGAAGTCTTCGTTCTGTATTTTTTTTTTTCATAGTAACGGCCTTTTAAATAGATACACAAGCAGATCATCATTAAAATAAACTATTTCATTAATTTAGTAAATTTTCATTTTATATGAGGAACAGATTACATGAGGGTTACTATAGTTTCGATGAGTTCGATGTTATTATACTTAATGATATAATGGATTTTTTATATTATATCTCTTACAATATTTATATAAGTATTATATGCATCAACAATGTTATAAATATTATCAACTATGTAATATGTAAATTCTATTGCAATTATTTGACAGAGCAATAACACTAAAAACCCCACTTCATTATACAAACACACACACCTGTCTAAACATTGAATTGAAATAGGGTGAAGTGCAAGTCCTTACACCGAGTTCCATACCAAAACGGATTTTCCTTAAAAATTAGGAACGTAAAATAGAAATTTAAGAAAAAAAAATATAGTTTGTTATTTACTGTGCATTTTCGGTCCCCGTAGTTTATTGCACACTACAAAAGTTTTATTAATATTGAAATATGTGTGGACGTTACATTTTGTATATCAATGGGACGTTACGTTATATTAGAACTGTTATGCAACATGTTAGGTAACTATGCCAGCAACATGTTATGTAACTATGCCAATGTGTTTTATTTTAAATCAAACAACTTATCAGATAAATGCTTGTGACATAAACGTGAGTAATTTTAAGCTTACATAATCCATCCATTTGGATACAGAACCCTAAAAGAAGATGCTTCATTGCTGAGCGTCTACATTAAGCACCTAAAAAGTGTGGATTTGATTGTATAATGGGTACTTAAAATTTACTCACACATTCTGTTACTTTCAATGACGCTAATCCACTATAATATATCTCCAATAACATTGACAACATGCCCAGTGACACACAGAAAATGATGCATCAGTTTTAGTTAACAATGTGACATTTGCATGTTTTTTCATGCCTATTACATCTCAGTCTAAACAGATAATTATGTAATAAAGCAAAGCTTCGAGATAATTAGCCTTATTTGCATTTTATAATGGTTGAATATATGTGCACAAATTATGTGGGTGGTCGTGGGCGAGCCGGCAGAGGCGGTGGCGCTCCTTGCCTGGCGGGGACTGGCGGTGGAGCACCAATAGGAGACGATGGAACGCCGGCTGAGGGCGACTGAGTACTGGAGACTGGTAGTGGAACGCCTGCTGGTGCAACAGCTGGAGGTGTTGAGACGCTGGTAGGCGGCGGGGTGCTACATGGTGGCGGTGGCGGCGGTGCGCACGCAGGCGGCGGCATGCTATCAGCCGGCGGCGATGACGTCGTCGGTGACTGAGTGCCACACTTGCCAGCGTCTGGTGGGAGAGGCGCCGGCCGTGGAGGGGGAGGTCTCGCTGGACTCACGGCCGGAGCCCTGGACGGCACTAGCGGCGTCGGAGAAGGTGCCGGTGGCCTGCTAGGTTGCTGTCGGCGAGGTGTGGGTGGTGCAGATCTAAGTGGTCTTTCCTGCTGAGCTTCCCCAAACAAAGGAACTGTATTGTTAGAGCATAAGTTTATTTCTGAACGCACAATATCTACCCAGTTCGGCGATTTTAAAGTTATGCATAGTGGCATAGATCCAATTGACATTCTGCCTTTTTGTGCTGCAACTAATGCATTTTGACCATCTCTAAATGTTATATTAAGAGTTTGGTCATCTATAAAACGGACCAATGTAACTTCACCAATACTTGCTAATTCTTGTAGTACAGCTGCCATGGCATTATCATCAAATATTATGTCGTCACCATTAACATCCTCTGAAGGTTGTACAATAATACTTGCATCAGGAGGGCCAAGGTCTTTTACAACTTCATAAAATACTTCCATACACTTTGTGTAACTAACTTGTAACACTTCAACTTCTAAAGTAGCTATGACAGGTCTATGGTCACTTTGTTTTAGTTCTGCTCGGCCATAATGAAGCAATCTTCCTGCTGCTAATTCAGTACTTGTTTCTGGATCAATGGTATACTTTCTGCTTCTCCATAGTATCCGATCAGTCCATGCCGGTGCACGACATTTCTCACTAGTGTCATAGTCTTCACTAAAGAGATCATATTTATAGGTTGGAGGAAATGTGATATCTCCTTCAAAACAATTTTTGAATACAAGCCCCAAAGATTTTTGCTGTATAAGTTGGTCTTGTTCAAGTAGTCTTTGCATATTATTCTGTGATACTAGTAATCGAACTTCGTCTTTATCTAAGTCAATTCGATAATTGAAATCTCCACACCAAAATACATAATCATGAGAATATAGGGATCTACCCATTGGAAATGCTATTTTCCTTGTGATTTCAGTATAGTCAGCATTGCGTTCTGAAACCTGGCTCTGACCGGCAGCAAAGTGAGCACACACAAAGCAGATAGAAGTTCCATATATGACCAATCGGATTCCTACTGCTCCCTTATTACCTGTTGTCCCTCCCAAACCAGTTTTCACAGAATCTAGAGCTACATCTCTTATATGTGGAATTAAGTCTTTCCTCACAAAGACAAACAGACACACACCTACTAACTGATGGCTTGACAAGAGTGTGTATGGAGCATCTCTGCATAATACTTTTTCTAACTCTTCACCCCAAGCTCGAGCATTTTCTGAACTGGCAGCCATAATATTACTGGCATTCAAATCTACTATTTCTTCAAACCCAATAGCAAATATATCGGAAGGATGGTCCTTCAAATTATATGTATTGACCAATGCAGAGTTTGGGCAATCTAACAACCAATCGGCCAAGGACACATCTTTATATGCCAAACTTCTGAAGTGTTTCCCACCATTAACATTATATGTACCAATAGTAATTTGTATACTTGCGGGTTGTGTGAATTCATTAGATCTACGTACCATTTCTCGAAGGACAGGTGTTGATGTATGCAATATGTTCGAAGGCAACAATATCCTTGTTCGATCAGCTAGTTCTGAATTTAACGTGGAACCCAATAATAATATGTCAATTGCTTCTTGTTTAGAATTATCCAATAAATTGTTTTGTATAGTGCGTGCTGCCGATCGAGCACCATCTATTAGCTTGGATCCTCCTTGTATAGCACCTGTTCCAGCATAAATTTTTGATATTTCGTTACCATTATTAACCCACATTTGTTTGAAAACTTCCTCAAATCTATTGACATTCTGTTTTTTATCAATGCATTGCAGTAACATCAGCTGGATAGCGAGCATTTCTATACCTATGAAAGTCTGTATAGAATTAGTTCTATCTAAACAATCTAAACAATTAGTTCTGATCGCACCCTTTTGGACATTATATATGTCAAGGCCTTTGGCACTAAAAATGCCTATGTCATCATAGTTTTTTTCAATAATTTTTTTAAATCTGTTTAAAGCTGTCTCTATATTAGCAGATCTCACTTCTTGATGATAATCAAAGATAACTTGTATAACATCAAAATGAGCCGAATCGTTGAGATGTTTTTGGAAAGCATTACTTAAAGTTGCTTCCCCTTCACTTCCACCAATCATGCTAGATCCCAGCAGATTCACAACAATTACAGTGCCATAATTTCGCTTCAGTTGTGAAAAATGTCTATCAAAAGCACTAGTTGAAGCATCATATCCCCTGGACATCTTTACTTTATGTGAACCAACTTGGATACCCGGTTGTTCCCAAAACAAAGGGACTGAGCCTCTGGTCTGAATATAAGAAGATACAGAATCATCTATGTATATGGCTTGCTCAGTTTCCACAAAATTGGCAACATTACCGTCATCATTACATCCCCTCACATTGAACCTAGTTCCAGCCCTTTCACAGCTGAGCCGTGACACCAGGACAGCTCTTGCCTGACGGTGGCCAACATAAATAGTGCGTATTTCAACAGACCCACACATGGCTCTTGTAAGCCATTCATCACAATCAATTCCATATCTTATCAAATGAATAAATAGTGTTCTATTCCAAAAAAATCTGTTATCAGGGTTGGCGCCTTTACTTTTTCTTTGAGAGCATAAGGTGAGATCAAAAAGGTTATCATTAGTTTTACCTGTATTCCATGAGAAATAAAATGTTCCTGAATTCAATAATTTCCTGACTTCCAACACTTTATCATCTCCGTGTGTTTGGTGAAATAGCGGCACAAATTGTGTCTGAGTGATTTTAAAGACCTCGATGTCGCCGACCTTGCCGACGGAACAGCAACCCGTGACGAGTAATAAGTACAACAAACAGCTTTCACCAGAATTAAGCTGAAGAACACCTAGGCACCCATAAGCATCAGCTATTTTGTGGTATTGTTTACGCAAGGTTTCTGTTTCTTGGGATGACAAGGCAACAACAGCTTGAGATTCGAATAGGAGCGACGTGTCTTTATTTCGATGCTGTAATATAATACTATAGGGATTTGGAGGTGAGTACTTCTCTAGGACTTTATAGCCCTTTGACATTGCCATGTTGTTGCGTTGTGTAGAACCAGCTATCCGCCCCCATATAACTCAATAATGTATCTCACACTTGCGTGCACTAAAAATACACAAACACGGCGCTGTAGACTAGGTATGTATGATGAAAATAGAACTGCTAATTTTCATTTCAAGCACGGTTTACCCATTTGAGAAAATTATTACACCACACAAAATAATTTGATTATAAATTTTAGCACATCAAGAGACAACAGTAAAAGAAGGAGGTACCTATGTGCTACTAGGTAGGTAGATTCAACGAAATCGGATATTTTCTTCTTCAGTCATCCATACATCAAATCAATGAAACGTCAAACGAAAATAGTGTTGCCAAAATAACCTTTAAAAAAGTACCAATATTACCGTACAATTACCGTGCTGAAAGGTTATAAGAAAAGTGCCTACATATATATTCCCGACTGCATACGAAAAGAGTATAACAATTTTTACACAATGTATAACAATTTTGGAGCAATTTTAAACCATTTCCAGTTCACCAGATAATCCTCTCTCATGAATGTTCATGAAGCTCATTCAACACGCGGTCGGTAGGTACGATGGCTTATGTATGTACTAAGAGACTTTTGACGTTCGACAATGGACGTTTTATTATGGAGTTTGAACCAAAAAAAGCTAGCGGCTATGTACTTCAAACAGATAAGCCAATGTGTATCTATTTTTTTATATAGTCGTGTTATGAAAACATGTAGGCATGTAGGTAGGTAGTTCGTAAATAATGTAGGCAGATTTTGTAAAAAAAAAAACAACCTTTGTGAGAAAAAAATTCAAGGTATTGACATAATTAGTTTTCTAGTTTCCGACGGAAAATGCTCGAAATTATTTTGTATAAGTCTGATAGAGGGCCCACGATGGTAGTATTTTTTTACTGTTTATGCCGGCGCGAGCGGCAAAAATATGAGGTGGCAATGTTGAAATTCGGAAAGACACATCAAAATCTATAAAAATACCAATTTGCAAAACTCCCGGAAAACTGTCCAGGTAACCACTATTTTTCGAACCAAATGACTGGACTCTTTAATTATGTATGGGTAATTTAACGTAAACGTAAATAAATGACGTATACGTCGATATATATGTAGTACGCACTAGATCTAAGTTTGTTTGTTTTTTAAATTCGTTTGCTATACAATTATGGAATGATAACTCAAAAGGGTAAATAGTTACCAGTGGACATCACGATGGTCAAGTTCTACACTATTTACTCGCTCCGTCTCGCTATACTGGCCGCGATATCGCCCACCGCGTGTCGGCTGGGCACGCGCTACTTCGTCCCCCTCCACCGCTCCGGCCGCCCCTTCCCGCAAGTTGAAGCTGGCATCATCGCGCAATTCGCAATACACTTTTTAAGGAGCTAGCATCATCTAGTGGTGGTAATTAACCGTAATAACCATAAAATGCGGTTAATTGACAGTTAATAACGAAAAAATTGGTTGCCTGTAAAGTCGGTATACGGGCGAAAGTTTTACGTGACAACGACTTTGAGTGGTAAAATGTTTTCGAGTGGAAGGGACGCATGCCTTTCACTTTTTATGTCTGTCTCTCTCGCTCTTAGAAGGGACGCGTGCCTTTCACTCGCTCTCATTGTAAGCGCATAACGTGAGCCAGTTTCTTGAAGTGTCACCCGGCTAACCAATTTATAAGACGTTGTCACGTCAAAATGCATATTTAACCGCACGGTTAAAATCGTTAATAACCTGCTTCGCATCTATAATCCTCTTTTCCCAATTGAAATGACGGCTACCCTCCAAAAAATTTAACTTTTTTGTCTGTTGAGTGAGAGTCAGTTAATAGGCACGTTGATTAATTTTAAAAACTCATTTATCTTGTAAAAATGTTATTATCTTCATCTTCAAGTGCTCTGATAAGGTCCAACTAATCCACATTATTTAGAACCCATCGGAAAGATCAGTGGTAATAATATATCTAATAGAAGACAATGCGTTGGATGCTGTAAAAAGCTTCTCGATGAGGGTAGTTCTCTCAAATCTTCTAGACCGAAGGCTAAAAGGGTAACAACACAGTGCCAAAAATGCAGACATACCAATAGGTATGTCTGCATTTTTACTGGCAATAGCCAGTATTGCCTTCAATGTTTTTCTGAAGCGCTTATGCACAAATAAACGCTGAATATTCAAGAAAAAGTAGTTAATTTTTTCCCTTTTTTTTTAGCGAAAAATTTTTTTTTTTAAAGTATTGATAGCAATGTTTTTTATTTATTGTTTTTCAATCCACAAGTCACACACTAACACTCAGGTAACAGTAAACTTACTGATAAGTCCAGGCGGTTAGAACTCATAAAATAACACACGGTACCATTTACCGCGAACGGTACACGGACGTAATAGAATCCCGATCACACTTGACAGTTAACGTGTTACACGTTTTAAAGCATCTGTCAGTTGAGAACGTCAATCGAAAGTAACCTAAAAATAACAATAATAGCAGGCTTTTTGGCGTGCATAAAACAGTAAGAAGCCGAAAGGCTTATTGCAAGCTTAAGATCCGATCAAAATTCCATAAAACTATTTACTTATTTTTACACTTATAACATATCGTATGTTGGCAACACTGCACCATAAAGTTATTTAGATAGCGGAATAGAGAGGAACAGACTGCTGTGCGAGTGAGATGTCACTAACACTCTCACTGTATGGTAGAAAGAGATACGTGATAAAAACAGCTTGTCTGCACTTATCGGTACGATCAAAACTTTATAGCACTATACAGCGAAATAACAATTCCCTTGAGGTTTGTTGTGTTCCTGCGATTGAGTGAGGTTACCAGAAAGGAAGGAGTTGCTACGGTTCCAGCCGAGGTGGCGGCGCGCGAGCGATATTTCATGTTGCGAGCGTAATATGGCTACTGTAACCGGTAAAAAAAACTATCCGGACCGTTCTGGAATGTGCCAGAGCATTCGGATACATTCCGGTACATCCGATCATTGTGGAATATTCTACGACACTGTGGATCATTCAACCCCCTAACGAAATTTGGTACACCAAATAGTAAAGTCTAAAATTAATTATTTTAAGTATAGATAAATAAACAACAAGGGTGGGAAGAGGTTTTGCAGGATCGGCAATGCGACTGATGCCCCTGATATTACAAGCGTCCATTAACTGTGATAAGCGCTTACCATCAGGTGGGCCATACGCTTATTTGTTACATAAGTAGTCTAAATAATTATTAAGTCTACGCGGACGAAGTTGAGGGCGGCCGGTTAATTAGTCACTGCCCGCGCGAGAAAAGGATAAAGCTAAGATAGGTAAACAAACGACATAGGCAAAGGTCGTCGCCAGCCGATGGCCCAGAGGGGGGCAAGTTGATATGAGAATGAGAAAAGTATGAATTGTACCTAAGTAAAGTCGAGAGCTCATGAAACTTTTCACTTGTAGTACGAGCCTTACGTCTACAGCGATTGTAATAATAACGGTAAAGTTTCACGAGTTCTTGACTGTACAATAAATAAAACTTATAATAGAATCTCTAGAGGGGGGTAGCTGCCCCTCCCTGTCCCCCTTGGCGACGCCATTGACATAGGCCCCACATGTGCGAGTTAAAAAGTTCTGTAACTGTAAACAGCAGTAAACTGAAATATAATGTTTCTAGTAATTGACAAATAAAACAAACTTGTACAACGTAAAGTTAATATATTTTTTATATAGATTAGTTGAAGCTGGCGGGACTACAGTCTTGCCAGTGCTCCGTTGCACGTAATCGTGGTAGATTTCTTTGGCAACCCTGTTGACAGTGGGCGGGATCACGTCGATGGAACTGTCGATGGTGAATGCGCTGGCGACCGTCATCACCACGTGTATGTTCGACTTATACTTCGGGTTTGATCGCCGCTCGAAATTCACGTAACGTTTATATCTGTTGAAAAACAGTCGTTGTTTATCTGAAGCTTGGAGCCATTAGTCGTACTTATTTAGGTACGATTAAAGCTTCAGATAAATAACTTCGCATACCAATAGATTAGACTAGTAATAAGAAATTCTCGAGATATTAAGCCTTTATTACGAGAAATACTAAGATATTCATAAAAAAGGTTTAATGAGATATTACTTAAGCCTTTTTTTTTCAAGATGTATGTACTAACTAAGACAGGGATGGCGAACCATTGGCACGCGTGCCATTAATGGCACGCAACAGAATATTTTGGGCACGCCGCTGATCATGCACTACGAAAAAAGTTGTGAATAGTGATTGAAACATTGCAAAATGTTACCATTTATTGGTAGTAAATAAAGAGTTTTGAGTTGATATTATTTATAATTATTATTTTCCCAATACACATTTTTTCATGGTACGTCTATGACCTCGTTAAACAATTCTTTAGAAAAATTGCACGTTGGTACGTAAAGATTCGCCATCCCTTAACTAAACGTGGAAAACCTTTAAAATTTAAAGAGCCTTTACGCAACTCAATGCAAAAAAGTAATAATTTGCACACTTTCTTATGTTATATTTTTAGTTTGGATTGTAGTGGTTAATCATGACATCGCTCTATGTGTAGTGGCATGTCGTCTTACTAACTGTACTTCGTGCATTGTTTTGTTACCTAAAGGTTGCCTTCCTTGTGGCACTTAAACGTTTTTGTAAAAAAAAAAGGTTTTTAATTGTATTGTTTGTACTTTTTATTGTGCAAATAAACTTTATTCTATCTACATATCTATTATTTATACCATTTGATAAAGCTCGTGAACCACTTTCAGGATCACTAATCAGTTTTTAATCGACTCCAAAAAGGAGGAAGTTTTCAATTCGACTGTATTTTTTTTTTAATGTTCGTTACTTAATTAATGTTCGTTACTTAATTACTCCGTGATTTATAAACCGATTTGAAAAAAATAAAATTTTTTTTTGATTGAGTATACTTCCAGATTGGTCCCATATTGTTTTCATCATTATCATCATCAGCCTGTAACTACATACATAAATGTAGAGTAATGTTTGGAGACGGTTTTTTTTTGTTAAAATTATATCTTGTATAGTTTGAGAAATAATCCAGTGAAATCACTTGAAGTTTCTACCCTGGTATACCGATTAAAAAGATCACGTTTTTACGTTTGCATCACCCCCGTTGGGATATCTTGTACTTACAAGTAGAGAAAAAAAACAGTGGCACTCCGGGAGTGCCGACAGAAGTGAAAACTTGAACGTGTGCATTTTTTGAATCGTCAAGAAATATTTTGCATTACTGAAAGCATTACCTTTTTTAAACTCTCGTACGTGTATTTCGAAAACGAGAGTAAAGGTCGACCGGTATCGGTTACGGTAACAGTGTCGCGAGTTTAATGGTTTTTTCCCACATCAAGAAATGCCCAACGTGCCTAAAGAAGTTCACTTCAAAAAATTTACTTACATAACCATGTCCCGTTTACTAGGTTCGGCTAGGAGGACTCTGTTATGTCGTTTGATGGCAGTGAATAGCGGTTTGTCTTCTGTTTGGTCGGCGGCGAGAACTTTGGTCACGAGGGCGAGCGACGATGGTGGACTTTGTCGGCAGCTTGGACCCGAGCTCGTCAGGTCGTCGTCCGTAGATGAATCGCTATTAGAGCTGTCAAAAAATATTTAAAGCCCTTAGTGCTGCGAGATTGGTGCCACTTTGAATACAAATAATATCTCAGTTGTCCTCGTCAAACTTTATTCATCCCACTGCTGGGATACGGGTCTCCCCTCAACAGACGGGGTTTAAAGCATACTCCACACTGCTAAACTGCGGGTTGGTGGAGGTGAGTGTTTTCAAGCCGCCCAAAGGCCACTGACTTGGCTGTATCGATGTCATGTAACGGCTTTTGTCATCTGACTTGATGACAAAAGCTGAGACCGACCCCATCCATGAACCCCATTACAGCTTCCAATGTGTCTGAAATTCATATATCTGTCAACGTCCTAAATCACTTTTGAGACAATATACGCAAATATTATTGATACTGGTGATAGTTCGCACTTGCTGGAACTTTGTACACATTATTTATTAGTAAAATCACTTGTACACAGTGGAACAGTCCACTTGAATGAATTTATTTTACCGGCCGGTTGCACCTTACGGCATTATCAAGGTAAACAAAAAGGTGTTATAGTTTTCTCAAAACATTTGATTTAATGTTTTGAGAAAATGATAACACCTGTAAAATAAATTTAATTAAATTGAACCGTACAAGTGATTTTACTAATAAAAAAATATACGCACAGATACTTTCTGAAAGTGATGCAGTTGGTGCTCCTTTCCCTACTAATCATCCAACGTAACGTATTTATAATAATATTCCAGCAACCTATAAAGACTTAAATACAAATTTATTTACGTCAAAGCTTAAAAAATTACTTATTGATAAATGTTATTATAATTTGAATGATTTTTTTAATGACACACTTCTATTATTGTGTGTGTATAATTAAATAAAATATCTGACATTATATTATTAATTTAAAATTTATGACATGTAATAAATCATCTAATTTAATGTAACAAATCATATTTGCATGCTGTTTTACAATACAGCAAAACATGTTGACCATTAATAAATGAATTCCACCAGATATACACACTTGCAATTTATGTAAGTACGTGTACAATGTAAAACAACACATGTTCTTAGCAAATAAATGTATCTTTATCTTTAACGTATAAACAGACCAATAGCACAGTATAAATAATAGTACTACGTACGGCCACTCCCTACCGCTCTCTCGTGGCGCCATACAAACTGTTCCAGATCCGTCTCAGAGTTGAGGTGATCAACTCTGAGACGGATCTGGAACAGTTTGTATGGCGCCGCAGGCACACACGCTTATTCAGGCTCTGCACAGATGTCACTGTTTATGTAGTAGTTACCAAACCGACATTTGTATGGAGTAGCTGGGTGCGCCAAAAATGAAAGGAGTATAAATAAATAAATAATAAATATTTCTGGACAATTTACTCATCGCCATCTAGTTCGAAATTAAGCGCAAAGCTTGTGTTATGAGTAGACTAGACAACTGATAAATGTACTTAAATTCCTTTTTTTTTGGAAATACATACTTATATATAATACATAGAAAACACGCAGACCAAGACAAACAGACATGTTCATACACACAAATGTTTGTCTTGTGCGGGAATCGAACCCGCGACCTCGGAGTCAAGTGGCCATTGCTAACCATTCGACCATCGGGCTTGTCAAAGTAGGTATATAAGAATGGTCTTACTCGCTGCTGTTGTTGGATGTGGTGCTGGACCGCCCACTGATCACGGGGTTCTTGGAGGTGGGTCCTTTCGTTTGTCCAATGGCGCGGCCTCGCACCACGAAGGGGCTGAAACTCTCCGAGAACGTCGGCGCCAGGTCCCTCGTGTGACACATCTGATACAATTTTAAATAAATATATAATAATAAAATTTGTGCCAAAAACATTTATTATTCATCCCACCGCTGGATACGGGTCTCTCTAAATCGAAGGGGATATAGAGCATACTCCTCCACGCTGCTCAATGCTCAACTGCGGGTTGAAGGAAGCCATCGTTTTCAATACGCCTAAAGGTCACTGACTTGGCTGAACAGCTGTCATCTAATCACAACAGCCGGGACCGATGGCTTGACGTGCCCTCGGAAGCACGGTCCTCCGTGCTTCCGAGGGCACGTCAAGCAATCGGTCGGAGCTCCTGCTCGAGATAATATAAACCCATCCATGGACAGGCTACGGTCAACGTTGCTTAACTTGCGTGTTCGATTAGACTGACACGCGCAACGACGCCTACTAGTTCCTCAATAATTATTACTTCATAAATATAATATTGAAGGAAAGAGAAGGAGGTTACTATTGTACGAAATATTTGTAACTCCCACACTAGGAGAGACAGGATCTCGTGGTAATCCTGATTTTTACAAGGTTTTATTTAGATTCATCTGCTCCGGTGTTTGTAATCAAATTTTGCAAGTTAAATTTGATTCACTTCCCAGGGTCCTATTGAGCAGAAGTCTGGCATATTAGCTTGCTTCTTGTAACAATGCACAATTACTTAAATGGAACCATTTTTAAACCAATATGCGCTCGCTGCAAAATAGCGATTTATAATTTCCACATTTATCCCTATGATGTAGATGTCAAATGAAAAGGGCTTGATGAGCGAAATACAGTCGGTATACTTTTTAGTTTTTTTTTAAATAGAAGGTGCCAGTACACGAGCAATACTCGTTTATTGCAAGCGTAGCTCTTTGCATCGCCTACGTAGCCTTATAGAAAGACCATTATTATGACCAATGACCTCAAGGGAACGGTCTGAAGCAGCCGTGGGAAAGCCGAAGATCACATATGGTAGAAGACATTAGGGAAGGCCTATGTACAGCTGTGGATAGATGAAGTCTGACGATGATGATGGCTACGTTAACTGCTTTACATCAGTTGGGCCGAATGTGTGTTTGGCACCCGACATGTAAAAAAGTAGGCTAAGCTGTACCTTAAATTCGTAGCACTCAGCAAAAACGGTGTACTCGAAGGGCCGGTGGTAGTCATGGTAGGTGTCCACCATCTCGAGCGCGCCGGGCCCGTCGCCCTGGATGCCGATCACTTCGCAGCACAGCTTGCGCATCTCGTCGCGTGGCGCCGGCAGGTGGCGCACCACGTCTTCGTCCCACCACTGGGTAAGAGATCTGAGGGGCAATTCTCGTAATTAAAATGTAGTCCAAATTCAGTTCTGATTCAGACTCGATCTCACAAATTTAATGTCAAATTTTTGGTATTCTCGTATCACAATATGAAATTAGAAATTCCATCTCGATTCGGTCAACTTTCGTTCTACGATTGTAGAAAAATTACGAGAATTTGCATTCTGTTCAATATAACACTCATGTTTCACATGGCATGGCTATGCTAAGTGCAGTTTTAGCGTGTTCTAAAATGCCCCAAACAAAATAACAAAGTATCGTATGCCAC
This sequence comes from Hypsopygia costalis, assembly GCA_937001555.2. NCBI lineage: Eukaryota > Metazoa > Arthropoda > Insecta > Lepidoptera > Pyralidae > Hypsopygia > Hypsopygia costalis. The sequence goes on along the minus strand of OW443338.2, from coordinate 17,867,914 downwards.
CCAACCAACATCTAAAATACCGCTGCTCAGGCCACATCACGTGACTAATCAATAAAACTCCAACAGTTTACCGAGCGACCCAAAAAACATATCACCGTTTCTTTGGCGACAGTGAAAGATAAAAAACAAAAACAGATATTTCATGAATAAAATAAATAAAAATGAGAGCTGTTTGAATTGTATTATTTCGTGTTGTTTAGCAAACGCATATAACGCAAAGAATATTAATGTGTCCAAGAGTCTGTCATTCATTACATTCAGCAGACCCTATTCTAGAGTGAAAAATATGTCTGGCTACTGTTTAGTCTGAGAAACTTACTTCCTTTTCGGTATAAAAATCGATGCTTCTGGATGATGCAGGTAGTAGTCATTTTGGTACTCCCATATGGGAGGTTTCGATGCGTCCGGCACGAACAAACCCAGGAACAAGTTCATAGTGTTCTGTTTCTCGGCATCGGAGAAAGTGTTGGAGTAATAGCGACTCAGTGTCTGCATGATGTCGTTGCCGTGTGATGACCACGGCGCTGTCTTGCGATAAGTTTTTATTCTGTAATAAATATTAGAGACTTTTTAATACTGATCAATATCATTTTCTTTTCACAAATATGCTTTATACAAACAGACTGAAAAAAAACCTGGGTCCAATATACGAGTACTGATTTGTATTACGAGGGCGACACTGAAAGTTTTTAGAACTGGCCACTTGTAAACAATATAATAAAAAAATAAGTTTAAATTTTGAAAATGGAACTCTGCCAATATTATTGAGTATGTATTTCGTTCATTTGTTATTTTCGTTCGATTTGGCGGCAAATTGAAAATTGTCTGTGTCACGTCAACATGAATTTAACGCGAGAAAATTTTCGTGCAATGATTTTTTATGACTTTCGTTATCATTTAAGTCAGCAAGAAAGCTATGATAGACTTCGATTGGCCTTTCACGATGAAGCCCCATCTCGTGCGACTATTTACAACTGGTTTAATGAGTTTAAACGTGGTCGCACTAATCTCACCGATGATCTGCGGCCTTCTACGGCGACGACTGAAAATAACATCAGTGCTGTGCGACGTATGATAGAGACTGATAAAAGAGTGACGTATCAGCAGATTCGGACAAGCTTAGGCATCTGTATGAGTCAAGTGCATAAAATCCTCCATGAACATTTAGCGGTCAGGAAGCTTTGTGCCCGGTGGATACCTCATAATTTGACCGAGGCCCAAAAACTCCGTCGGGTTGATTGGTTCCGTGAAATGATTCAAAGATTTAACGGAGGTGACTCAAATGCTGTGTTCGACATACTTACGGGTGACGAAAGCTGGGTTTACTGTTATGATCCAGAAACCAAGAGACAGTCTGCTCAGTGGGTGTTTCCTTTCGAGGAGTTGCCAACTAAAGTGAAGAGAGGTCGAAGTGTGGGAAAAAAGATGGTGGCCTCATTCTTCGGAAGGACAGGTCACTATGCGACAATTGTTTTAGAGGATCAAAAAACAATTACTGCAGAGTGGTACAGACCCTCCACCTCCCATGGCTCCACCGACCTCGCGGTCATATGAGCCGAATCGCGGGAGATGCGCACGGCACTTTGCTCTAAGGTTGGTACAGTAAAAATTGTTTGCCACTTGTATTGGAAAAAGTTCGGGAGAAACGTCCTCGAAGTAGGATCCTTCTTCACCACGACAACGCCTCGCCGCACACCGCCAGGCGAACGATCGACTATTTAGTGACGTCAGACGTGGAATTACTGGGTCACCCGCCGTATAGCCCCGACCTCGCACCTTGCGATTTTTATTTATTCCCGAAAATAAAAGAAAAACTTCAAGGAAAACTTTTTATGAAACCGAGGAAGCAGTGGGCGCGTTTCAAAAGGCCGTAACACCGTTTTTTGTTTTTTTCATTTATTATCGCTATCAGGTACTGAAATTTTGTGATCGATCAATGAAAGAATATTTTTCTATTCTATTTTTGTAATAATAGCAAATAAAAAAATGTCCTTTATTGCCCTTGGCACTACTGCTTGGCACTATCAGTAGTGTCATGGGAATTTTTTCTTTCCCGTGACTCTACTGGTAGTGTCATGGGAAAAAATGTATTTCCCGTGACACTACTTTGATGCCAGTAGTGTCACAGGAAATTATATCTCCCGTGACACTATCCCATATCCAATAATTCAGTCGTGGAGAGTCAAGGTGAGGCACAGGCTGTCAGTCTGGATACGGCGAAGGCATTCATCGGGTTTGGCACCATAGTGTTCTTTCGAAGCTAGCGACCCATTCGAATAAACCCTCTGGTAGACCGTATGCATGCCTGCATACGGTCTACCAGAGGGTTTATTCGAATGGGTCGCTAGCTTCTTGTCCAGCAGAAGCATTAGAGCCGTTGTTGATGGTAGTTGCTCGGATAGCATGGACATCAATGCTGGCGTCCTGCAAGGCTCTGTATTGTCCCCGACGCTGTTTGTGCTGCATGTCAATGATATGTTATCTATCGACATACACGGGGGACAATTATTACACGGGCCGCGCTAATAATCCCCGCTCTCTGGTGGAGGAGAGCCGCGAACAACTTGTGTCGGAAATCGAGAGCACACTAAGTAGAGTGTACACTAAGTAGAACTTAGTGCGATTTAACCCCTCTAAGACACAAGTCTGAGCGTTTACCGCTAAGAAAACCGCATTTGCTGTGGCTCCACACTTCCAGAATACACCCCTCACCATCGCCAAAAGTATTGGGATTCTAGGAGTTGAAATTTCCAGGGACGTCCAGTTTCGTTGTCACCTGGAGGGAAAGGTCAAGCTGGCGTCGAAGAAACTAGGTATGCTCAACAGGGCGAAGCAGTACTTCAATCCGCGGCAAAGGATTCTACTTTACAAAGCTCAAGTAGGGCCGCATATGGAGTACTGTTGCCGACTATAGGCGGGAGCGCCTAGATACCAGCTTGCACCTTGTCACTCGATTCAAGGACGAGCTGTGAGGATTGTTGACGATCCCAAACTAACAGACGGTTTAGAATTATTAGCGATTTTGCGTCCCTTTGTGTGTTCTACCGATTGTACAATGGGATTCAGAGGAGTTGTTCGACATGATACCCACGGCTACCTTCTACAGTCGCACCGCTCGCCATGACAGGGAATTCATGCTCACACATTGCAGCCTGAGTGGTCGCGTACCGTGCGGTTCCAGAGATGTTTTCTCGATTGGATTGGATTCAGTGGAATGAATTGCCTGTCGAGGTTTTCTCAGGAGACTACAGCATGGGGTTCTACAAAAGGGCGTGAAGAGGTTTTTACAGGGTCGGCAACGCGCGTGTGATGCCCCTGGTGTTACAGGCGTTCATAGGCTACGGTAACTGCTTACCATCAGGCGGGCCGTATGCATATTTGTCACTCTATTGGAAAAAAAAAACTATATGACAAAATAATATAAAACTAGTATTACTACTAACTACATAGTTAATTAAAGTACTAAAATATATATTACAATAATTATGTAATTAAAAAATAATAGACACAACTTGACATCATCAGCCTTATAAACAAGGAATAAAAATGATAGTAGTGTCATGGATGATAAGTTAATCCACGGGTAATTTTGATATGAGAGTCAAATCAGCCAATGAGAATAGTAGAGTCACGGGAAAGAAAAAAATCCCGTGACACTACTGATAGTGCCAAGCAGTAGTGCCAAGGGCAATAAAGGAAAAATGTCTGTATGGAACTTAAATGACACTATCAGTCTTTTTGTATGTTACAAAAAGGCTGATAGTGTCATTTAAGTTCCATACATACATTTTTTAGTTTCGCGATTCTTAAGGGCACGGCAATCCGTCGGTCCCGATCGATTATCGAGAGGTACCTAGGCGGGTAGGTGAATTTTTCAATTTTAATAATATTTAAATAAATTCTTGCAAGTTGACCAATCTCAACTATTAACATAATAATACAAACAAATTATCTATTCTTTATACTGTGTTTGTATGAGTAGTTTTAGATTATAATTCCGAAAGGTATTGTAGCTGTTTGGAACTTATGGACAAGGACCCTGTTGCGACCTCTTTTATATTTTTTTAATATATTTTGAATTTAGTATTTTTTTGATTAGCTATTTCGATAGAAACCAAAAATTCGTTTACTCTCTCTCTTCAATATTGTGCGTACCTCTTGTGTAATATGTTCTACCTACGAGTAAATACATTATATTCGTTCACCATCTGCTTTCTTATCATTACATAACTAACATATCCACTAGCTCTCCGTTTCAGACCTTATGCCTACAGCTAATCATCCCCTGCGCATCGACCTTCCAGTCATATCACAGGATTGCAAGTCTCTCAATCAGTACACCAATCAGCCAAGAGGTCCTTTACCCGCACCGCCATCACGCTCGGTACACCAACCAAGCACTCAAGCAGGTCTTACTCCCCTTTCACACAAGCAGGCTGCTTGGGCACTCTTAAGTCGAGTAGCTCGTGGTGATATTCACTCGGTTTCCAAGCATCGGAGCCCTACCACCACTCCCCAATCTCTATGATGGGTACCGGAAGTGTAGGCCGTTCCTAAAGGTCGCTCGGTCACTTCCCGAGGCACTCTGTACGCCTAGTGTAATAGGCTATTTGATGAAATTTTTTTTCGGTTTGATATGTAGGGACGTCTAAATAATATAACCATAGGTGAAAGAATTACTTAGATAACACAAAAATCTCTCGAGAGATGTCAATTTGAAAATTACAATTTTGGACTTTCCCGAAAACGCTCCATACGAAAGGCTACTGAGTTATGACGTCACAGGTTTATATTTTGTATGTATCAATTCAGAAATTTGTACGACAGCTATGTTAAATGTTATGTTTATGTAATTAGTATCATAATAAAAGTTATAGTATTTTTATTGCTTCTCCAATGGAAATATTAGTTTTAAATAATTTCATAATTTTAAATTGGACTTTCCCGACAAACTTTGGTCGACCCTAAAATAAGTCAGACGGAAGATATTAGAACGAAAGTTTGCAGATCTTTTTAATTTTGTGTATTTTACGATATTATTAAATAATTTATACAATTTTTGAACACATTTGGGGTTGGGGGCCAGGAACCTATGGACAACAGCGGCTTAAATAATAAACTGAAATTAAATAACACGCACCTATGGACTAATTGTGAACCACCGTACTGCAGCGCCAACGTGTCTCCGTGGTCTTCGTACAGACCTTCGAGTAGTCTCACACAGTCTGAATCGAATTCTATCACCGGCTCCGCGAGAAGACCCAAGGCATACAGCTGAAAACAATACATGTTACCTTCAATTCTTTCTTATGGTTTTTACTTATACAAAGTATTTAGAACTTAACACCGTTCTCGGCTATTACCATTCATAACAAGATTATTTTATATGAGAGGGGGGCAAACTGGGTCACCTGGTGGAAAGCAATCATCACCGCCCATGGAGATCAGCAATACCAAGGGATTTTTTTATACAACAATGTTAAAATGCTTTCGGCGGTAGTTGTGAAACAATAAACACATAGCTCTTGAATATAAAATATATTTAAAATATTTAAACTTAACTTACATAGTTGTTGCTTAGTAATACTGTGATTATTAAACATCCACAACACACACTAGTGTTATCTACAGTATATTTATGTCCTGAGTGGAGTTTTTAATGCACTGTCCTGTCGGCCACTTTTAACACGTTCACCACTACAAATATCACTACAATGGCGACCTACGATGAGATTCTGGAGACACAAAGGGCCCTGGAGAGCACTCTGCTGAGGAAGATGAGTGACTTTGAAGCCAGCCTGAAGGCATCTGCACCCCGTCCTCAAGCTACCGAGCCAGCCAGCAATCTGCATGCAGAGTTCGCCGAGTTTAAGTCCCAGGTGTGGTCTATCATCACTATACTGCGTCAACAAATCACGGGTCTCTCTAAAGCTATTGATGCTATTGAGATGCGGCATCGGAGGAAATATCTTCTTGTCACTGGCATCTCAGAAGATATAAAGGACGACCTGCACAGGCATACAGCTGATCTCCTCCGAGACACATTGGAGTTGGATATATCCCCAGAGAGACTCACTGCTTGCCATCGTCTGGGCAAACCTTCGGAGGGGAGATGCAGACCAGTGTTGGTACGTTTTGCTGAAATGTCTTCGAGGGCTGCCGTGTGGAGTAAAAAGTCTGCCTTCAAGGGAACTCCACACACAGTCTTTGAGTTTCTTACTCGTCAGAGGCAGTCGGTTTTTGTACAAGCACGTAAGAGGTTTGGCATGCGAAGGTGCTGGACAATGGAGGGAAACGTCTTGGTCAAGCTTAGAGATGGTACCAGACAGCGATTATTCTCTGTGAGTGACCTCTCTGCGCTCGCGACATCAGAAGATGAGCCCCAGCCAGCTGGACCGGGTTCTCCTGCGTCAGAAGCTGCTCCGGAGTCAAGTCCTCGTCGCGTCAAGCCGAAGCGGGCCAGGGCAAGGAAATAATTGTACATAATTTATTAGGTACGCCGTTTCATAAGCTTTTCTCTCTTATATTTTATTTCTATTCTTCTATCTAAATAATTCTCGTTATACTTGCATTTATTTCTAAGTACCTTCTAACTGTGATGATATTATTAACATTTATTTTTCTCTGTCAATCACTTCTACAGTGCTACAAGGATCTAAATGAACGTGAGTGACGTTTGTAGGAGGGCGTTACTGTGACTTTCGGGTTGCCAATTAGGGAAAATCTCCTTACTTCAAGGGAATTTTTACATATCCTAATTAAGACATTTAAAATGCTCAATCTTAGCTGGGCAGAAGTTAATTACTTTAAATTAATTCTGTAATGAACACCATATTATAGTATTTTAGTTAAGTTTATTAAATAACGATACGGCCTAGATAAAAAGTTAATTAAAATGATGATAATCAACATCTTTGAACCAAGGCAAATCTCACCTGTACGTGGTGCACCCTGCCGACTGACAGACGAGGCTCTGGCGAAAAGAGAGGTAGAGCAAAGCGTATATTTTAAGCTGACTGACTCGGGAAGTACCTCCTCAAACAAAAAATAAAAAATCTAACAACGATCTGTGAAATGAAGGAATGAATATGTGAAATAAAAAAATAACATATACAATTTAGATTTTATTTCTATATTACATAGGATACATACATATCTATTAAAATATAGTCATCAATCATTTATCTATTTATTGTTCATTATGAACAATAATTTTGCACGAGTGGAACTTATTACAATCCACAAGGATTTATGAAGAGACACGTCTTATAAAACTCGTGAATCTTTCTTCTTAAAACTCCAAGATCAAAATCATCCATTATGAGTTTATCTTTTCTTGTTTTCCTGTTCTTACCAGGTGTAACAATTTTACTGCATGATGCCTTAGCCACATTGCCTTCTTTGACAATGTTTGATACAGTGTGTAAAGTAACACCTGAAAATTATTTAAATTCATAAATATTTACGTATAACATAATAAACCAAATAAAACTGTTTACTATGGAACAAAGTGGGAATTTAAGGTAAACAAACATTTCTGGCAACATTTACCTGTAGCAGCAGCGAGTCGCTCGTGAACCTTTTCAAAAGGAATTAATGGGCCGTTGTTTTGTTTTTCTTTTACAAAAATCTCTTTCACCTTTAACACAACCTCCCTAACACCACTTCGTAAAACTTTCGGCATGTTAATCGTACTATATTAACAAAATATACTTTAAAATCGGACCACAACATTCAACGGTGAAGAACTGTCAAAAGTGACGTCTTACAAGATGGCGGCTTTAGTTCCGTTTTCTGCCACGTTCATTTAGATCCTTGTAGCACTGTAATTTCACTTCGTGTGTCATAACAAAACTAAAATCACAAGTTGTCATTGTACTGTCACTGTTAAATGATTGTCATTCGGTAGTCTCTTTTTTTTATATTTTTTTTTTCTGTTTCTTTGCCCTGGAATCTTGCTTATTTGTTGTGTAAAACGTTTTTTTATTGTCATTGTAAAATGTAAGTTTCGTCAACCGGCAGGACACGCAGTTATGCTTAGCTTATTGTATAAATATATATATAAATTTATTTATTTATTTGTATTCATAATATAATTATTTAAAAATATTATAATTTTATATGTCAGATAATGATTCGTTCCATTCTGCTCTAAACTTTAGCGTGTCTTCGACGGCTAGCATTGACTCTTTCGACGAACCCCTGACACTTAGCAATTTACTTGAGCAAGCTATCACTGACGCACCTCATTCCTTCAATATATGCCATCTGAATGCTCAAAGCATATCCTCACACTACACCGACCTTCTTGACACCTTCTCTTCCAATTCTTTTCACTCTGTCTTAATTTCTGAAAGTTGGCTGAAGCCATGCCTCTCATCAATATCTTATGCTCTTCCAGGGTATGTTTTAATTCGAAATGACCGGACTGGCAAGGGTGGTGGCGGTGTAGCAATATACCTGCGAAGTGATATACCCTATAAAATTCTGTCCTCTTCTCCGTCACTGTATTCTGCTTCTGCAGAATATATTTTTCTTGAAGTGTCCATCAAGGGTACTAAGTGTGTTCTTGGAGTCGTTTATTGTCCACCCACTATAGATTATTTCTCTCAACTTGAATCTATCTTAGAGCCCCTTTGCTCGGACTACAGACATCACGTAATCATGGGTGATTTTAATACCGATCTCCTAAATAACTCTACACAGTCTCTCAAACTTCTAAATATTGTCAAGTCAGTCAATCTGTCTATTCTGCCTTCTGAGCCTACTCATCACAATCCTACGTCTCCTGACACATGGCTTGACTTAATTTTAACCTCTGTACCTGACCATGTAATTAAACATGGCCAAGTAGTAGCCCCTGCTTTCTCTAAACATGACCTTATCTTTCTCCAATACAAACTCCGACCACCTAAACCTAAACCGACTTTAATCTGGATGCGTAATTATGCGCGATTAGACCGCAGCAAATTAAAGGAAGACGCTGTTAAAACCGACTTCACTGTAGTTTACACAGCTCCGACGGTTAATGAGAAAGTTTCTCACCTTAATAACATTATTATTAAACTTTTTGATTCTCATGCACCGCTTAAAGCTATTAAAGTAAACGGGCCACCAGCCCCTTGGATTAGCACAGTTGTCCGCATAGCTATGTCTAGGCGTGATCGGGCTTTTCGTAAATATAAACGCGACAGGTCTGATGCGAATTGGAACTTATATAAATTGGCACGTAATAGATGTAATCAAATGGTAAGGTCAGCAAAACGGCAATATTTCCATGAAAACATCCTTAATTCAAGTTCAGCCAACATATGGAAGTTTCTTCATTCACTTGGTGCAGGCAAATGTGCTGCCCAATCTCATGTCCCCTCTTTCACTCCTGATGATTTTAATAATCACTTTTCTGTTACTCCATCTCTTGACCCTTCCACTAAATCCACAAGTATTTCATATATATCTTCCATGGCTTCCCCTGTTTCAACGTCATTTTCTTTTTCTCCAGTATCTATATCAGATACGTAAAATCATTCTCTCCATTAAATCAAAAGCAGTTGGCTCTGATGATGTGAGTAGAGAAATGATTATCTGTATTATTGAACAAATTCTCCCTGTCATTGCTCATATCGTCAACTTCTCCTTTTTGGTAGGTAGTACCCCAATTTTCTGGCAAAAAGCTTTTATTATTCCTGTTCCCAAAATCGCTGTGCCCTTGCAATTGAACAACTACAGGCCTATATCAATTTTGCCATTCCTTTCTAAAGTCTTAGAGGCTGCTGCACACAAACAAGTTTCTGCCTTCATCTTTTCTCACGGCCTGCTTTCCCTATTTCAGTCTGGTTTCCGACCTGGACACAGTACCACTACTGCACTTCTCAAGGTCACAGAAGATATCAGAGCAGGCATGGAGAGTAAGTTGGTCACCATTCTTGTTCTCATTGACTTCTCCAATGCCTTTAATATGGTTGATCATGATATCCTGCTTGCCATTTTAAAACATCTTAACTTCTCACCAATTGTGTTAGATTGGTTTTCATCATATCTTCATGGTCGGCAGCAAGCAGTACGTATAGGTCACGAGTTGTCTGACTGGAAGGATTTAACTACTGGTGTTCCGCAAGGGGGAATTTTATCTCCTCTACTGTTTTCCATCTTTATTAACTACCTATCCTTTTCGCTCAGTTGTCCTTATCATTTGTATGCGGATGATCTCCAAATATATGTTCAAAGTACCGTGGAAAACATTAACAATGCAATAGCCGACTTGAATAAAGATCTCTGTAGTATTAGTTCATGGTCCGCAAATTTCGGTATACATGTTAACCCCGCTAAATGTCAGGCTATTGTAGTGGGTAGTTCTCGACAGGTTGCCAAAATTGATTTAAATTATGTATCTCCCGTCGTGTTTGAAAACTCAGTTATACCTTTTGGACAATCTGTTAAAAACCTTGGCCTGCATATTGATTCTACGTTGAGTTGGACAACCCAAATTGTAGAGGTAAGCCGTGCAGTCATGTTTACCTTACGATCTCTTAATCGGTTTAGGAATTTTCTCCCTATTACTACTAAGGTCACTCTTGTCAAATCCCTTATTTTTCCTATCATTGATTATGCCGATGTCTGTTATCCAGATCTAAATGAAGATCTCCTTAACAAACTGGACCGACTTATTAATAACGCTATACGTTTCATTTTCTGTCTTCGTAAATTTGATCATGTCTCCTCATATCGGTCTCAGCTTAAATGGCTTCCCATTCGTCAACGCAGACAACAACGGTTGCTCTGTACTCTTCACTCTATCCTTACTAGTCCCCTTTCTCCAGAATACTTGAAAAGTAAATTTCAGTATCTATGTGATTCTCATGACCGTCAACTTCGATCTGATAATTCTCTTTCGCTCATTACTCCACTTTATCGCACAGTTTTTATGTCTGATTCCTTCACATTACAGGCGTCACGACTCTGGAACGCACTACCTATCCCATTGAGAAAAATATCGAATAAATTTAATTTTAAAAAGAAAGTTTATGCTAAGCTTCTAAATAGCTTAATTCAGCACTGAGTCATCTTATTTGGCATATTTATGTGTATATGTATATATATATATATATATATATATATATATATAGATATATGTATGTATGAATGTATATGTATGTGTATGTATGATAGAATATGTATGTACTTATTTATGAATGTAATATGTGTATGCTTAGGTATAGTTTACGTATAGTATATTAGTCACTTTTTATGTTTCTTGTAAATATAGTTTTAAACCGCATTCGTGGATGTCTGCACTTCCCGAAGGTTGACTGGTAGAGAATGCTTTTAGCATTAAGTCCGCCTTTTGTACCATTCATCTTATTGTGGTCAATAAAGTGTTTAAATAAATAAATAAATAAAATGAGCGACGATTCTTGGTTGAAAGGAGTCTTCAGATCCGAAGGACACTGCCGCCAGTGTAGACAGAAAGACTAGAGCAATAGCATTTGCTTCCGAGAGCATTTCAAACATAAAATAAATATTTGTTAGGTTTCGGCTAATTACGACAATTAAATACATTCTAAGGAATACAATACGATAAAATAAGTACAATACGACACAAGATATAGGTACAGTTTATTTCTACATTTGGGGATTCGTGGCGGTCGGGGGGTATAGGGGTGCACAAAGCGGGCACGTGTGCGATCGTTCACTTCGCCACTTGTGACGCCCGCACACCAATGCCTGAGTTCTCCCGCTATCTGTCATGTCGATATTTGATCTACACGTGCGCGTGCACATATACAGCGTGCAATATAGCACATGGGCTGAAAAGTCCCGGGCCTAACACATATATGGCGCAATTTTTATTGCATTCACCGCTTTTTCAGTTAGTACTAACCTTCAAATGAGAGCTGTTAAAATTTCATGTTATTCTACTCAGAAGTTTGTGAGTTATGTGCTAAGGGTGACACTACTTTTGTTATTTTCAAAACAATGGATGAAAAACAATTTCATGCTTTAATTTTACACTGCTTCTTGATGGGAGAAAATACCGTTTAATCGAAGAAATGGCTTGAAAAGTATCTTAAGAATTCTGCTCCATGAGAAACAACCATAAAACGTTGGTTTGCTGCCTACAAACGTGGTCGTAGAGACACCGATGATGCAGAACGCAGTGGACGTCCAAATGAGGCGGTAAAACCAAAGAACATCAAAAAGTCCAAAAAATCACTTTGAATGATCGAAAAGTGAAGTTGCGTGAGTGAGCTGACATCGTAAAGATATCAAAAGAACGTGTTAGCTTTATATTGCATGGGCATTTGATTATAAGAAAGCTATGTTCAAAGTGGGTGCCGCGGTTGCTCTCTGTTGACCAAAAACAAGAACGTGCTGATGATTCTGAGCAGTGTTTGGCCATGTTTAAACATAACAAATCGGAATTTTTCCTCGATATGTGACAATGGATGAAACATGGATCCATCACTTCACTCCGGAATCAAAACGAACGTCATCTGAGTAGAGAGCAACTGGCGAACCTCCTCCAAAGGCCCCAAAAGCACAACTGTCAGCTGGAACGGTTATGGCCTCGATATATTGGGATGTGTGTGGTGTAATATTCATCGACTATAATGAGAAGGGAAATACCATCAACAGTAAATACTATATAGCATTATTGGAGCGTTTGAAGTCCAAAATTGTAAAGAAACGACCGCACATGGCAAAGAAAAAAAATTCGTTTCGGTGCGTTGTCTTAATGGCAACACACCTTGTCACAAGTCAATCAAAAAATTGCGAATTGAACTTCGAATTCCTCTCACATCCATCGTATTCGACAGATTTGACTCACAGCTACTACTAGCTGTTCGCAGACCTAAAAAAATACTTACCGGTAAGAAATTTCGCTCGAATGAAGAGGTCCTCGCGGAAACTGAGGCGTATTTTGAGGCAAAATATAAAATGTTCTACAAAAGTCATATTGAAATGTTAGAGCGGCGCTGGAATGATTGTGTGGCTCTTGATGGAGATTACGTTGATGAATAAAGTCAATTTTGAACAAAAAATCCGCGTTTTCTTTGTTAGGCCCGGGACTTTTCAGCCCATGTGTTATATACAGCGTGAAAATAACAGACCTTTGATGAATTTTCGGATAGTATCAGTTTATTTTATAAACTATTACTGATACCATTGATAGAGCTCGTGAAGCACTTTCAGCATCAGTTATCAGTTTTTCAATATCTCAGTTTTAAAATAATCTAGTGAGATCACTTCCAGCCAGCTTGATCCCTGTCGAATTTACCCGAACGAGCAAACTTCAGGGAGCGTGACGCGTTACATACCCGAGCGTGACGTTTCAGTCTCATTCACTAGATTACACACAAAATTTGTACACAATAATTTTAAAGAAGTTTTCTCTTCAAAACATGAATGAATATATGAATTAAAAAAATAAAACTTATGAAAATAATATGAGAGCATCCTCTACATCTAGCCATTACTGGCATGCAATATTTTCCCAGCAAAAATATACTTATATAACAATTTACGTCATTTTTTTGTGAACTAACCTGATGGGCCAGAACGCACTTGCCGATGGCGAACTGCGCAGTGTTAGTTCTGTCGAGGCAGTCGACACAGTTGACCCGCACGAGGCCAGTCTGCAGGCGGCCGCCCTGGTGGCCCGCCACGCCACCCATGTCGTCGTAGCCCTTGGAGTTCAGAAATATGCCCGTGCGACGCACCGCGGTGTGCGCTATAGCTGATAGCCTAGAATATGTTTTTAACTAATAAGAAGCGAAATAAAAATATGTATAATCTCTTGGGTAAACCTAGATAGGGAGTTCATTCAGACGAGCCCGGTGGTCGAATGGTTAGCAATGGCCACTTTGACTCCGAGGTCGCGGGTTCGATCCCCGCACAAGACAAATATTTGTGTGCATGAACATGTCTGTTTGTCTTGGTCTGGGTATTTTCTATGTATTATATGTATGTATTTACAAAAAAAAAATGTATTTAAGTATTATATCAGTTATCTAGTACCCATAGTACAAGCTTTGCTTAGTTTGGGACTAGATGGCCGTGTGTGATTTGTCCTGGAATATTTATTATATTTATTCCATAACTTAGGGGTTTACCGAAGAAAACCTGTCTACAACATGAACAGTGCAATGGCAAGAGGTGTAAACTTTTAATGTTTTTTGGTAAATTCTCCTGAAAAAAAGAAGACGCCAGGCAAGCGGAGTCGCCTAGGTATTCTTTTTTTTTTTTAATTAAGTATGTACACTTGTCATGTATATTTTTTTGTAGATTTGTTTTTTTTCTTTTTCACTTATGTTTTCCTATATACCTGTATACTTCTAAATGCGATCCTGGCAATACTTAGACGCGGCATTTGTATGTGTAGCCGGTGTGTGTTTAGTTAGATTAGCATAACATAAATGACTTACTTATCCAAAACCTTGGCGTCAGCACCCTTGTTCATCCTGGCCATATCTATGTGGATATATTGCACTGCATGTTCAGGCGGCAAAAACTGATTCAAATACTTGATAGAATTACTTATAACGTCAGTCAAAAGAGACTCATGCTTTCTTTTCTCCCTCTTTTTCACTAGATTCAGGAACATGATTGGTGAGCCATATCTCTTCATTAGGTTGTTCAGATGCTTGCCGGGAATTTCAGCGAATGGGTCGCTCAAGTCGATCGAAATAGCTGGCTTTGGGACCATTTTCGATATATCTTGAGACCAGTAACTTGGTATTGAACCTCGCATTTGAACGAAAGAACTAAACCTGTAGATAAAACCACACTAAAATGTTACGAATGCCTGTTTTACTTTTCTTTATATATTTTTTTTTATATATGAGAGGATGGCAAACGAGCATGTGGGTCACCTGATGGAAAGCAATCACCATCGCCTACATATGGAGATCAGCAACACCAAGGAGTTGCCGATCCGTTGCCAGCTTATTCTCCTTCCTTTCCTTCTTCCTCAAGGGAATTGTTGTTTGGCTGCGGTATTCCGTGAGGTGGAAGTACTTCCCCAGTCGGGCAGCTTAAAAAATAGGTGATGCCCTACCTCTCTTTCCGCCAGAGCCTCGTTTGTCTGTCAGCAGGGTGCACCACGTGCAGGTGAGGTTGGCTTTGGGTCAAAGATGTTGCTGAACCACTTACACCCCATATAAATCATATATATATAGATAAACTATAGGTATTATGTCAAATAGACGCTTCCAAGATATTTCCACTCTAGGGGCGCTATCGTTTTAATTTACCTAACGGGATGGCGGCCCACCATACATTCCCACCACTGTGTCTCCTGTGTAGCCAGGTGATGTGAGCCAGTGAAGGCACCAGAAACAGTCAAAAAAATATTTGCTAGCAGATAAAAGGCAAGGCTATTTGAAAATACGTCAACGCTTTACGTCTCGTTAACCCTGCTTGCCTGCTCGCTAGTGTTTTTAGTGGCCAGTTCGGGCGACATTACCGTAAGTCAGTGTTTCTTAACCTGTAGTCCGCGGAACCCTGGGGGTAAACGATTATGTGTATGAAATGTGAATGTATTCGTTTTACCTATGAACATTTGAATTCAAAAATAATACGAACAAGACTCGCAAAAAAGGAGCACCAACCTTCACATTAATACAGTATTTTTAATTTTTATAAATATTTAAATTGTTTTTCAGTGCTTTTTTTAGTCTTAAATTTATTGCTGTGTTTTTTATTGAGGAGGTCCTTGAAATTGTGCATGATTTTCTAAGGGTTCGCGGACCAGAAAAGGTTAAGAAACGCTGCCGTAAGTATTACATAACCTCTACCTACACATAATCCGACCCTGTAATCCATAAAATTTGGTTTAACTTCTTGCCCAAGCTATATAAACATATGAACGAACTACTAACCTTCCCGCTGTGAAAGAAGACACAATAGAATCATGAACTATTTGCTCCGTTTCCACCTCGTTGGCGACATCTCCGTGCATATTAGCACCTCTTTTTAAAAACCTCGTTCCTGCATATCTGTTGCTTCTCCTCGCTATCAAAGTCAAGTATATCGGGCGGCCGAATATATTGAGATTGCTCTGTTCTATGAATCCATGAATAATATATAGTATCCAGTCTGGATGTAGATGGGAATGCACTGCAGACAACAGGTGGCTGTTCCATACGAAACGCCATTCGGGCACAGATCTAACGCCAAAATCTAATTTTTGGGGCTTGCACCTGTAAATTCATTACCATTTCATTACATTTCTGTTTGCCATAATTATAATTTTTATAGAGGATATAGAGAGGACTACATTATAATGATTGTACATAAATATTTAAATATAAGGCATAGTCCCGGAGCCGACGAAGCAAAGCTGATTGGCACCGCATTTATTGAATGTGACACCAAACTACTACTTAGATGGTTGATAACCATATTTAGCTTAGCTGCCAATTTATGGAATCAAAATATTCGATTGGAACCGTCTTCATCTTAGGCGGTAAGGCCCCTGATTGACAGATTAATGCAAAGCCTAAAGCTGTTTTACCGCAGCTAAATAAAAATAAGGATGAGGATTTCATTTGATTGATATTGAGGATGATACTGCGTGAGCAGTGGGGGTGACAGTGCGCGTTCAATACGCAGTATACTGCAAGTGTTTATAGGCTACGGTAACCGCTTTACATCAGGCGGGCATTAAAAAAATACAGGTATATAAAGCAGGTATTATTAGAAAAAAAATCCGGTTACCGCTTTACATAAGGCGGGCAATAATAAAACCGGTATTAAAAAGATACAGATAACTATGGCAGGTCTTTTTAGAAAAAAAAAAATTTCGGGTAGAGGATCATACAAGGTAATAAACAATACTAATAGTAAGTACATTTACCCTGTTTTCTGGTGTCTCTGTAAAATCTGTTCCTTCCAGGTCTCAAATATATCTTCATCATCACTGACGTCTGTGCAAGTACACTTCAACTCTTCGCTCTGAGACTTTGAGCCATATACAACAGCAGTGTCAGGTTTGGGAAACAACACTGCAGCTAACTGCCTCGGCGGGGCTATATTCATTTGTAACGTGTGAGTTATATCATAACTGTAACTATAATAGAAATTGGTTGAGAGGTCTATAGCCAGGAACATTTTCAAGTATCTCTGTTCATCTGGATGCTGCGGCTTGGTGTTCTCACTGGGAATGTATATGGTAGCAGTGTCTTCGATTTTGTAAATGGAATGTGACCCAATCATGGCAATCTTTCGTCTTTTTGTCACTAATATTATGTAATAACCCTCCAAAAATCGAATAAAGCCTGTAAAAAATACAGGTTTATATGAGCTGGTTCTGACTACTTCACTGATGGTAAGTCATTATTGTATTATATTGTGCGGTATACAGTGCATATTTACTTTGTATGTGATACAAAGACTGATCCGGCACCTTTACGTTGAGCACGAATCACACGACCCAATCCCTCAAATTCATCTTTGGGGAGGGAGGCGACGTGTAGTAAAACACGCTCGGGTTGGTTAACACTGATTTTATTAATCTCCTCTTACCGTCACAAAGTAAATATGCGCTGTATACTGCACAATCATATTTTGTGCTTATGCTTTGTGAAGAGTAACAGCAGAAGGATTTATTGCGGTCATTCGGATACTATCCTAATAGATAGTATGCTTTATTTGAATAATACAAATTTAAAGTACAGTGAAACAATAAATTATTAAAGACTTGAATATATGAAACAAGGTGGTTTTATTGCTGAGAGCAATCTTTTCAAGGCAAATTAATTAATAATAATTAAATATCAAGTCATCCAATATTTATAGAAAAATGCTTACTATATGACCAAATAATTTTAACCGTATACAAAATATTCTGTTAAATAAATATTCTACGGTCTAAAGCATTATTGTCATAGAAAGTTATCATGAAGAAACAAAGAGGAAGATACAAAACAAAAGACATTATTATGAATTACAAAATTCATCACCTACAATACCAAACGCTGACACTAGTTTGTTGAAACCTCCAACCCTCCCGCTCCTGTTGCCAAATCCTATCATATTTAGAAGTTGGTGTATTTCTTGCTTGTTATACTCCACTTTGTCATCAACTAACACCAACTCCCTCGGCTCTGTCCGGTCAATCTTGAGTACACGGAATCTTGTTTGTGTATTATTTGAACCAATCAAATAAAATCTCTGAAATAATAATTCTCTTTATATTATGTAGCACTGATATGGAAACATGTACAGCTAAGGGCTTAACATGCTTGACAAGTCACACTGTGATTATAAGTATTGTAACTCTTATCATATACATCATAAGATACCATACCTAAAAAAAAACATTAATCAATCTCACGCTATCTATCAATCTCACACCAAGTATGCACTACAGAAACCATTACAAGTAAATTGATTTACAATGATTTATTAAACATTTATCCATAATTTAGGGCCGAAACACAAAACCGCATTGCGGCACCGCACCGCCAAAATCAGCAGTGCCGCCGGCCGCAACGCAGAATTTTGCGGTACACTGCGCCGCACATAGTATACAAAAAGTAACATAAAGTAAGCGTTTAATCAAACTTTAACGTTAAGGAAATGTAACATTTTTGATTATTTTTCTTACATACATTCAACAAAATTAAAAAAACACAAAAAATGTTGTTTCACGGCGCCGCAACGCAACGCTGGGTGGAGCGTTGCGTTGCGGCGCGTCGCCGCGACGCGGTTATGTGTTTCGGCACTATTTGTGAAATAAGTTATTATTTAAAAAAAAATTAATGACCAACTTCAAAAGACAAGGCACGCTATATGCATGCTTACAATGATAATCATAAGGTAATAATAAACCAGTAAGGTGTAATTTTCTATTTATTATTACAATTATTGGCATATGCATGAAATTTATTGTTATACCTAATATTAGTTTTATATTACAAGCATTTGAAACAAATCATTTGAAGTGTGTGCCACGCTGATCAACAACTATATGTATAATTCAATTTGTTGCCAATTTAGACATATTCTAACAATGGCACTGTGACTTAAAATAAAAAATGTAAACTATTTTGAATTTCTAATCAAAATTCCTGAAGATTGGGGAATCAAATCCTAATAAAAGTTATATTACCACCACACTAGATTGCCCTGTTTCAAACACAAAAAAAACGCGGTTAACACTCAGCGGAGAAATCTACAAACATAAATAAAAAAAGATACAGTTGAATTTCTTCGTTTTTTGAAGTCTGTTAATTCTCATTTAAACCTTATGATCTTGCACTAAATTGGAGAACGAAAATTCTAGAAGTGAAATAAGGCGCAATACAGCTTGAACTAACTTTGTTTCGAATACATAGGTATTCAAAACAATGTTACATCAATAACTCAACATTCTTCTGTAAAACATCCATGGGGATGTTTGACAGAAGAATATTCTTATGCATGCTATACCCGACAGTATGCTCGTCTTAGGGGGAACCTGGATGCTTGTTGTGTGTTAAATATTGAAGATAAAATGATGCAGGCCTATTAATACATGCTATTTCACAACCTTATTGTGACAAGTGTGTTATACAATTTTACTCCTATTTTATTTTTTACTTTTCTCTTTTGGTGGTAGAGCTGCCAACCATCAGGGTTTGACCCGGAGTATACGGGTTTGAATAGTGCATATCCGGGCTACGGGTTTTACATTGATATGTCCGGGCGACGAGCGAAAGTCTATATAAGAAAGAGTGTATCTAATCAAAGCAAAGGTGCTGCAACAAACTCTTACCAGTAAAAAATATAATTTTATTAAATCAAATCAAAGTGGCCCTAGCAATAGCAGGGTTTGAGTTGATTTATTTGATGTAGGTAATACGCCTAATTATTTGATTATAATAAATTATACCTACCTAAAATATGTATAATTATATCATAACAAAAAAATTGCGATGTTTCAAGTCTCCGGGTCTGCTCTCTTTGAGAAGTGGCAGCTCTATTTGGTGGTGATACGAATTACTTCTCGTAATGCAGACTATGCTCGTACGGGGATTGCATATTCTTCTGGCACTCTTTCACAGTACCAAAAATAATTGTAATATCGTGAAAAAAAAAAATGAGTATTATATCAATTAGGATAACTTACAGCTTTAGTCTCATAGAGTGCTATTCTCTGAATTGAACTTATTATGGGATGAAACATCACACTTCTCTTATCCATGTTGATGAGAAATCTTTCCAACTACCCAATATTTAAATTTGAACTTAGACGGGCTTTCTTTATGACACAGCACCTATATGAAGTTTGAACTTAATTCAATGTATGAAATTTTTCATAAAAGTTTAATTAATTTTTTAATTAAAAAAGAATAATTTTCTTATTTTTCTACTACACGTACAATAGATACGTTTGTAAACATTTGTCATTTTTTTTCCTTTTTCTTTTGACTTTGACAGTTTGATTGACATTTTCAGTGCTGCCAGAGCTCTTATATTAAAAGTAACGTTTCTCTTTTTGCACAGTTGTTACATATTGCAATGCTTATTTATTTATATAGGTAGTACAAGTACAGGAACGACTGAAAAGAGTAGGAAGAAATTATGTAATTAAATTGGAACTAACATTTTTCCCCATCTGGCACTTGAAATACCGCCAAAATTTTAAAACATTGTGGTTTGTTTCACTGTTTTTGACTAAGGAGGCGGCACGCGAACGATATTTCATGTTGCGAGCGTTAATATGGCTACGGTACCTACTACAATACAATACTATAATATAGTTGGGAGTGTTTCTAATATGAATTTAATTCACTATCGCAATTTCAATGCAATTGGTATTGAAGATGCGGTATTCCCGCCGTAAGTATTAGCTTTCTAATCTGCTTGTTCAAAGCCGCATACGCTGTCGAAGCTCTTGCCAGATACTGTCACTTCTTTTCGTCTCTTCATAATTGCACGAGTTCCAATTGGAACTTCTTCGAATTTTGAGTGATTTGAGGAAGATTCGACCTAATCATGTGGGGTCTCACGAGTTTGAAGCTAATATTTAGGGTGCCTCGTATAAGCCGATGATCACTACCGGTGCTAAACCTAAATAACGGAAATATCCCGTTATCCGTTATGATGAAGTTGATCTCATTAACTGACTAGGTCAAATTATCGGGGTTTTGCCATGTCTCTTTTTGAAGAATTAATTCATCAAAAGAGCCCCTCCGTATGGAGGAAATTGACCAGCATTTTCAGTTTGAGGTCGAGAAATCACAGGGGACAACCCCTGTGATTTCTCGACCTCAAACCAAACCCTCCGATTGCCGATTCATCACATTCTTGTACATCTTGACATTGAGGTCCCCGACAACAGCCGTGAAGTGTGTCTTGATGGTATTACGAATGGTCTTTGTAATATCTTTGTACATAGCCTCGACCTCTTCATCTGGGTGTGTCATCTATACAATACAGATAATACGAACAAACAAACATTTGAATATTTTGTTCTTATTTCGATGATAGGATTAGAAAAATAACGAAATAGAAAAAAAAAATATTACACTTGAATGCACTTACATACAATCAACCCAATGCTGTGAATATGTTATTGTTGCGTTTTTTTCCCAGCGTATAAGTTCCATTCTTTTGTTCCATAAAGCTAAGGTTTCCATACATTAAATTCTCAAATAGCTTCAAATGATTGAAGAATAATTATGCTTTATGTTACATCCTATTCCACGACTGCTCTCTTAATTTTTTTTTTTTAATATTAAGTATGTAAGTTTCCGCCTACAGCTTCGCTTGTGTCTTGTTTATATTTTATAATAACTTGATATACTAGATAACTTTAATTAAGGCCTATTTTATTTCTGGATAATGAAGCATTATAATGGTGAAAGAATTAAAATCTGTTCATTAGTTTCATAGCCTGTACGAAACGAATAAACAAATATTTTCTTTTAATAATCTATCGTCAGTATATCTATTTATATACACGGTGTTTGTGGTCGCAATCCTCCGAAACGGCTCTACCGATTTTATTTATTCTTTTTTATATTTTTGGTAGATACGAGTTTAAGTCGTAAAGTATATTTCATACTGCTAAAATACCTTATCAACGTTTGCCAGGTCAACTGGTATTAAGTTTATAATAATATAAAAATCTATAGTAAAAACTTACCTACTATAGATTTTTATATTATTTCCATGGAACACTCAAAGTCAAAGTCAAAGTCAAAATTCTTTATTCTGTGGGCCCTCGCGAGCACTTACAAGATACGTCTTGTAGACACGTCTTTTACAATTAGGAATATTTTTTATCTACCAGCATTTCGGAATGACCATTGACGAGAAGAAATGCCGAAAGAAACTCTGTCAATATAGGTCTTTTTTTTTATATAGCCATACAATATTATAATATAATATTATCATAATACAATAAAAAGAAAGATGGTATTCAACCAAAATAAGAGAAAAAATTTTTTTTAAGTAAAATAAAATAGTAAAAAAAATAAAAATATAAAAAATCATAGTTTAGAGTGTATATACATATTGTATAAAGTCTAAATATGTATATCCACAATACTACTTGTAAAGATAAGACGCTTGTGCTTCACATCCTGTGCCGAGAATTTGCCATACATTTTTATCATTAAGGTAATCGTCGGTCCTGTAGTAAGCCTTTTTACATAAGGTGGTCTTAATAAGCTGTTTGAATTTAGTGTCGGGTAAAATCAGGACCGACTCCGGCAACTTATTGTAGTAGCGGATGCAATTTACGACAAACGAATTATTGATTGTCTTGTCGAAGAAAATCCTATTTACATATAATATATACAACTTCCATTTCCATGTAATATGTAGATGTTATATTGCACTTATATTTAATAATACTATGCTTGTTACATTGTATTATTTATTAGGATGCAATAAAATAAATACAACAGAACGACGGAGAGAGCAATGCTTAGAGTTTCTCTAAGGGATCGAATCCGGAACGAAGAAATTCGACGGAGAACCAAAGTGGTCAACATAGCTCTCAGAGTCAGCGAGTTGAAATGGCAGTGGGCTGGCCAAATCTGCCGAGTCAGCGATGGCAGATGGAGGAGGAAAGTCTTAGAGTGGAGGCCACGTATGGGGCGACGAAGCGTAGGGCGCCCCCTTTCTAGATGGACCGACAATCTCAAAAAAGTGGCTGGTGGCAGTTGAATGCGGAAAGCGGAGGATCGCATATGGTGGAAAGCATTGGGAATTGGCTGATGATGATGAATAGAACATCGAAATAGTTATTTGTTCTGCGAGTGAACAAAATGGATTTTTGCTGTTGAGTGTCGACGTTAAACCGTGTGCATCCAGGCCTGGAATATATTTGAAAGGTACAAAGTGGTTGCTAGCCCCTAGCATTATTCGATGATATGAAAGTATAGTAATAAAAAAAAAATATCATAAGGGGCCCGCTAGTTAAAAACTGCGTAAAAACGTCATTTTTTCAAAAACTGTCGAGGCACAAAATATATCGTAATATTTTTTTAGGTACAAAATAATGTCATTTTCGTTTTGAAAAGCTATCACTCGTTAAAATATCTCACGAGCGTTAATAGAACTACGGTAACCACTTGATACCAGGCGGACCGTATGCTTGTCTGTGGTGTACCCTGCCGACTAGCAAATGAGCAAAAACGCCGAGCCCAACTTGAGGAGTACCTCCTCACCACCTCACACAAGCCTGCAGGCGAACAATTATTATACCTTTGAGGATTGTTGTGCTCCTGTGAATAAATCAGGTTATCAGAGTGCTTAGTGCGAGCTTCTTTGTTCGTCAATGCCACCAAACCGACCAAATCGAAAAGAACTATTATTTTGTGAATTTATAAGACCCGTGTTACATATCAAATGTATTATTTGTTTTACATTATGTGGTTTACTTGCTAACATTTTGAAGTGTGTAACCCGGATAATTTGGATATGTAACACGCGTCTGATAAATTCACACTCTTCAATTTGGTCGACTCGTAAACGTAGACACATTCCAATGTGATCAAAAACTCGCATCACACATTCTGACGTGAGCAACTTTAGCCGCGGTGGTGTCAGAATGCGAGCAATACTCCTTATACTGCAAGTATACATAGGCTACGGTATGCTTGACACTCTATGTTTAATTGGCACCCGGCATGGTATAAAAATAAATACATTATCAAATATCGATCAGGCCTCCCCAAACCGTTTGGCCAGCGTGGGGAGTGTAGACCAAATCCTCCTTCCGTCTAGGACGGACGAGAGGGTCGTGCTCCTGTAGTGGAGACTAAAATGGACCTGATGATGATGATGATGATATAAAAAAAGGTTTTAAGTAAAAACTCACTAAAGAAATGACTAAATAGCAAGTTTATTATAATGCACAAATACTATAAAACAAACCTTCAGATCTCATGTCTCTTTTGCCTTTGCGAGAGAGGTGACGAATATTTTTACTAACCACTTGTATTGTGTACAATTATGTATGAAGATAGCATCATGACATTCAATATGTAAAATTATAAAGATTTAATTACACTAGGAGAATTCGTGATGTTATTTTGGAAATAACACAAAACATAGTGGTATACATAACAGGTGCTCGTTGATGTCTTTTATAGAAGACTTAATTAATCTTAGACTCTTTTTAATGCACATATATTAGCCAATCATTTTCCACGCGTCACACCCCGTACCACCCGCGTATTCCGTTTGATTTGGTGACATCAGAGCAGTACAAGTTTTGTTATATCTATATTACTAAGACAGAAAATTAGCATACGGCATGCCTGATGGAAAGCAATTATCGCAACCTATTGCATATTGGCTATTGAAATAAAAATATTGCACATAGGTTTTATAATAAAACAGTATTTCATTATAATTTTTAGTAAATTTGCAGTGCATTTTCAGTTTTGTAACTTTTATAATGTATGTCTTACTAAATGACGAATTACTCCGATAGTCCCCATAAATTGAGAATTTTACAGTGATGTCTCGGTTTTTGTCCGAAGAGGTCTCTGAGGCCCGCAGTAAAGAATTTTAAAAGTACCGTGAGAGTAATTCTAGAAATCATAGAAAACATAGTGTTTCATGTATTGAAGACGTACTGCACAATCTTCTATAATCTTGTGATTCTTTAGTCACAAGTATGCGACCAATATATAATACATTTCTCTGAGTTCTGTGACTTAACTGTATATAAAGATTATTTTATTATTATTTAAATAGTTGTCTTGGCCAACTTGCCAGAATATTATATTTTGAAAAATGAAAAAATTCACCTGCCACCTAGGGGGGACATGTGAATTTTTCCATTTTTCAAAATATAATAAAAATTATTTTGTTGATATAAAACCACTTATTATTTTGTTGATATAAAACAACCAGTTAACTGAAGTTGACCCTGAAGCAGAAGTAATCATTGATAATTATGATTGTGACGATGATTCATATATAAATAAATTTGTATTAAAATTTACCTATAAAATCCTTTCTAATATGTGTAGGTACATTGTAATCTGTCAATTGTAGCATTTGTAACAGTTTTAGAGACGATCTTTGTCAAATATTGATTACAATAATCATTTACTTATAAATTAAGTGTTACTTATATTGCAACTAGGAAGCTCCCTACAATATCAAAATGATTGTTGATGAAGTATGATGATTTGCAATAATTATTCAATAATTGATGAAATATGATAATTTTCAATAATTATTATCATTAAATTGTCTACAAGTAATTCCAGTATTGTACTGCAGTTGGATACCTGTTGCATTTTGTGTTTTTGTTTAAAATAGTCAAGTATCATAAAGCGAACGTTTGGCGCATTATTTGTAATTAATTGCAGACGTATCCTTAGCTAGTAACTATTGCTTTTGTAATGCACTCAAGTCACGAGTACTCACTCGGGACTCGTTAATTAGCTTTTTGATTCTACTATCTAATCTACTAACTAATGATAAATAACATATTTGAACTTTATCAAGAGACCAAAATACCTAAATAAGTGTTAATAGTTTCTCAAGAGTTACTTTCCAATTGCATATAAATTATTTTTTTAACATTATACAATAAGTGTCAACACAAGAGTGATCTTGTAAGGGGTTCGTTTTATATTCTCACGTACTGTATCTTAAAAATATATTATTCTCAATCATCTTCAACTCTTATTCATTCCACTGCTGGGATACGGGTCTCCCCTCAATCGAAGGGGTTTTCGGAGGTCAGAGTTTTCGAGCCGCTTAAAGGCCATTAATTTGACTTAACGACTATCATCTAATGACAATAGCCGGGATCGACGGCTGAACGTGCCCTCCGAAATACGGAGTAGCTCGCGATAAATAAATCCATCCTTTGACAGGTTGTGGTTGTCTGGTTGACGTCGATTAACTTGCGTTTTAGATTAGATTGACACGCGCAACTACGCCATCGTCGGGTTCCTCATCATATTACTACATGGTGTTTAGGTCTGGGAAGGGTCCAGAGTACATTCCAGTATTAAAATTGAATGGGGAAAATATCCGGATGGTTCAGCAGTTTAAGTACCTTGGGCATGTACTGACTGAAGACCTCAAAGATGATAGCGATATAGAGCGTGAACGTAGAGCGCTCGCCGTCAGAAGCAACATGATAGCACGAAGATTTCATGGATGTAACAGGGAGGTTAAGCTGACCCTGTTTAATGCATATTGTCAGAACCTGTATACCTGTCACCTGTGGACGAAATACACCAAACGTGCATATAATACCATGCGGATACAGTACAATGACGCATTTCGTATCCTCATGCGACTGCCTAGATTTTGTAGTGCGTCTACCATGTTTGCTGACGCGCGGGTGCCGGACTTTTATGCTGTACTGAGGTGTCGTATTGCTTCGTTCTGGAGCAGACTGAGCAGGACTGATAACGCTATACTGAAAGCAGTTAGTGAAGATTTGACGAGCACCATCTCCAGGCACTGGATGAGCGTGCACCGAAATGCAAATAGCAAATGACCTTAAAAACGATTGTTTTTAAATTAATTAAGGAAATAATTCCTACAATTTTATATTGTAAAATTGTTTTATTTTGACTTTTTATTAATATTTTGTATATTTTTTTTGTACTATGGGTGTTTTGCCTGAAATAAAGATTTATTATTATTATTTTTTATTATTATTATTATATTAGCAATCAAACGACTGTCATTCTACAAATTCATTCTTTACCATTATTTTTGGATCACTAGTAAATTGGAAAATTTAATATTCCTTCTAGAGAACCTAGATCTAAGTGCTATGTGGCTCGTAGAAACTACTGGATCGATTTTGACAATGAAAGCTTTAGATACAGACCTAGGTTTATGAAATTATACTAGGCTTCTCGACCTTGCTGAATGTTTAATACATAGTACATTACAGTACAATACACAAATATCTATCTATCTATAATAATAAAAGGCTTTGTCCTCACTGACTGACTGACTGACTGACTGACTGACTCACTAATCAACGCACAGGCCAAACCGCTGAGTCTAGAGATTCCAAATTTGGCAAGTAGGTTCCTTATGACGTCTAGGGGTGCACTAAGAAAGGATTTTTCAAAATTCGTCCCCTAAGGGGGTCAAACGGGGGTCCAAAATTTGTATGGGGAAACAAGATTACTGGACTATTTTATTCGAAACTTTACACGAGTACTTATAAAGATAAATTAGTAAACACGTGTTTCAGGATTTTTCAAAATTCATCCCCTAAAGGGGTAAAATGGAGTAAAAAAGTCTGAAAATCGTCATGGGTATTGTTTTTATGGTTTATCGGGTCGCTGATTACGAAAACAACAACTATTTTATAATTCAACATAGCCGACGTCACATAAAATCACCCCTATAGGGGTGCGATGGGGTTGAAATGTCATAATATCAATATGGGTGTTGATTCTATGGTTTTCTGGGACGTCAATTACGAAAATGGCATCGATTTGAAAATATAATGTAGTGGACACGAAATTACTTAAAAGGAATTTCAAATTTTAACCCTAAGAGGGTGAAGCAGAGGTCACAGTTTGTGTAGGGAAATGAGATTAGTTAGACTATTTTATCCTAAACTTTACACGAGTACTTCTATAGATGAATGAGTGAACACATGTTTCAGGATTTTTCGAAATTCATCCCAAAAAGGAGTAAAATGGGGTCAAAAAGTCTGAAAATCATCAAGGATAATATTGGTTTTATATTTTATCGGGTCGCTGATTACGAAAACAACAACGATTTTAAAATTCAACGTGGCTAACGGGACCATCATCATGTAATTTTTTTAAACTTTGATTTATCCTTTTTAAGCTGATGGAATAAGACTTGTGTGTTGACTGAAGTGTTATCCTAATAGGTTTTTAAATTTGTATTTGGCGTCAGTCAGTGCTTATATGTACAATCGCGGGCGGAAGGTGCGGCGTTCTTGCATCCGTATTTAGTACAATTAAAGGTACTACTTGAAGGTGGTTGCGTTGCGTGTTAGACGATGAGTTGTTGAGTGACGACAGTAAGGGATGCGCTGTTGAGGAATCTCTCTTTATACCCCGCATTCCCATTATTCCACCAGACCACCCGGTTCAATTTAAGAGACTTAAATTTCCCATAAAGGTGTTTTGCTATGACCATTAACAAAGCTCAGGGGGCAGTCTCTAAAGGTCGCGAGGGTTGAATTGAGACAGGACTGCTTCTCTCATGTTCAGTTGTATGTAGCTTGCTCAGGAGTAAGTTCTCCTCGAAGCCTTGCAATTTTAGCTCCTGGTGCGAATGCCAAAAATATTGTTTACCGGGACGTCTTAACCTAAATGCTGTATGTTTGTAATAATAGTCAATACGAAACAGTCCTTTATGAGGAAAAAATTAAATATCTGGAATCTTAACAAAAATAGACGCAAATCAGGAGTGTTCCCGTAGCGAAACACGGGTACTTTGCTAGTAAATAATAACCTAATACGCATACGGTAGCTATATGTATCGCGACATCATTTTCATAATAATGGAACGCATCGCACGCAATTCAAAACTTCAGAACGTTTTGCCTGTAATTTTTCTTTATTATTACATCATAATCCATAATGAGAATGACATTTATAATGAGAATGGTGATTGCTTTATTTATTATTATTATTCAAAATTTAACTTTTAATGACTGTTTGATCGTATTGCCGAACTATTTTCTAAATTGGAAATGTTATATACCGCTCATTTTAAGTGAACTGTAACTTGTTCTTATGAGTAATAAAGATCTTTAAACCGAATCCATACATTCACTTGTACTTTTTCCTAATAAACCGTTTATTGTACAGAATAAAAGTAGGGTGTGTTATAGATATTTATTTTATATTATAAATTTAAAGTTTGTCAATAAATTTCACTCTATCGATTGGTGCTATTTATAATAACAAAATAATAATTATGTATTTTTCAATTATAAACTCGATTCGATTACCAGCTCTCAAGAATTGTAATAAAATAAATGTGTAAAAAATAAGCTAAACGCCACGGTTCTATTAAATAGAAATATAATAATTATGTATATAACGTGCTAAATGCAAAAAAATAATTAACCATTAATTAACCATATAAAAGTTAAAAAATAATTAGGTCCGTACATCACTCATCAACCAAGGGCATCGATCAGAGTAAAAAATATAATAGCTGAACGTTTAAAATATACATCAACAGTCATATGTAATTATAAATACTAATTACATATTCAATTAGGTTACGCTATGCCTTCCATCCAGGTCGGAGGGTTGTTGTGTTCTTGCGAGTGAGTGAGATTACTAGGAAGAAGGGAATTGCTGAGATGACAGCGGGGGTGGGCGCCGCATTTACGTTGCAAGTGTCTATAGGCTTCGGTAACGTCTCACATCCAGCTGTTTGTATACGACCCGACGTAATAACAAAATACGAGGATGATGTGTGTATGAAGATACATATTATTCCACTGGTAAAGTCATTCCATGACTTACTCATTAACTATAACATTATAAAAACTAAGCGCAGGAAGACAACGAAACATTAGAGGATTTAATTGTTATTTGGCTGCGGTGCGGTTTTATATAAGCTATAAATAATAATAAATAAATAAATAAATATTTCTGGCCAATTTACACAGTGCCATCTAGTCCCAAATTAAGCGCAATGCTTGTGTTATGGGTACTAGACAACTGATAAATGTACTTAAATACATTTTTTTTTTGTAAATACGTACTTATAATACATAGTAAACATCCAGACCAAGACAAACAGACATGTTCATGCACACAAATGATTGTTTTGTGCGGGAATCGAACCCGCGACCTCGGAGTCAAAGTGGCCATTCCTAACCATTCGACTACCGAGCTCGTCAACGTCAATAAGCTGACAGTTCCAAACGCCACTGTTGAACTATTTCAAATAATATTCTTCATATAAGTAGTCATCTTAACAACCTGCGGTATTGATAGCAGGGGCCACTAATTGGAATAAATTATACCTACTTCCTCCTGGACACAAACGCGAAAGTACTACAGAATTACGATAGTGTATATTTAGTCATTTCCGACAAACTCCGTTACCATAATGCTGAATTGGAACTAATTAAGGTAAAGACGTGAGATTGGGGTAGTAGAGTCTTGTTAAGTAAGTTCAAGAATACGGGACTCTTGTTTGGGTCTTCTAAGTTTAAAAAAAAAACCGTAGAAGACAAGACAAGCCGCCAATTAGACTGTTGTAAAATGAACTAAATCTGAAAAAAAAAATCTGAGAGTATTGTTGCCGGTAGCAGCAGAAGATGTCACAACAGTAACCAGAATTGATACTGGTAACTGGTGCGAGATTGCGTTAGTAGAATTATTTTATAAAATTCCAAGATTCTACGGTACAAAAGCTTGGAAGACCTATCTTAAAAGACGGAAACAATAATCCCGTAGTCCATTGTTGTATTCCTGAACTTAGCATGCTGAAGTTATAACTTTAGGCGTGCAACCCTAGGTGGGCAACCCAGTAGATACCATAATTTTTAAATTCTTAGACTATGTAATAATCTTTGTGCAATAGCAATAAAAAATATATTTAAGTAATCAAAAAGTGTTAATAACTTTAGCATGCTAAGTTTAGTTCAAGTTGTATTCCTGATCAAGCTTTAGTTATAACTTACTGTTCCACTAGCCGCGAGTTAAGACTGTTCCAAATTGAACTTCATCTGAAAAAAAACCTGTGCAGTTTAATTTTTGGTAGCCGCAGAGGATCTCGCTACTGTCCCCAATATCAATAGACGTAGCTGATGCGACATCAGCAGTTTTAATGCAGCAGTTTTTCAGAGGTTACGATCTTTAGAGCTAAAGCCAACCTAGCCGGCACGTGGTGCACCCTGCCGACTAGCTAAAGAGGCGCTGGAAAAAGAGAGGTAGCGTACAGCGTATTTGCAAGCTGCCCGACTGGGGAAGTTCCTCCATCTCACAGAATACCGCAGCCAAATAAGAATTCGCTTGAGGGTTGTCGTGTTCCTGTGAGTGAGTGACGTCACCAGAAAATGCGCTGGCAGCGAAGGCGGCGGTGCGCCAGCGATATTTGTTGTTGCGAGCGTTAAAATGGCTACAGTAACCGCTTCACATCAGCCGGACTTTATGCCTGTCCGCCACCTGATGTAGTATAAATGGTTGCCTGGAAGAAATCGCATCGCGATAAGGCCGCCCTTTGTACTCTAATTCTGTATGTACTTTTGTTTGTATTTTATTATTGGTGCAATAAAGTATATTGTATTGTATTGTATTGTATAAAAAAGAACCACAAATTCAAGGATATTTCATTCTAGAGTGTTGTGTTGAAT
Organism: Hypsopygia costalis; assembly: GCA_937001555.2. Taxonomy (NCBI): domain Eukaryota; kingdom Metazoa; phylum Arthropoda; class Insecta; order Lepidoptera; family Pyralidae; genus Hypsopygia; species Hypsopygia costalis. The sequence goes on along the minus strand of OW443338.2, from coordinate 17,836,113 downwards.
AGCGACACTCTGAATTTTCAGTGTCACTGTTATTGAAAATCCATGTCGAGCTAATGTGAATGTAGTGTAAGGACATAAACTAAAGTAGCTACAAACTGCTTTTGAAGCTTTTGTAATAAAAATATAAATAAACTTTACGAACGTCTGTGTGAGGAGCTCGATGGCGTCGTTGCGCGTCAAATCAAACGAGCAAGTTAAGCAACGTCAATCGCAACCTGTCCATGGATGGGTTTATTGATCGCAAAGTCTTCCGTGCTCGGAGGGCACTTTAAGCTGTCGGCCCTGGCTGTTGTCATTAGAAGATAGTCGTTAAGCTAATTCAGTGGCCTTTAGACGGGTACAAAAAACTGACCTCCGCCAACACGCAGTTGAACAGACGAGCTCGGTGGTGGAATGGTTAGCAATGGCCACTTTGCCGCCGAGGTCGCGGGTTCGATTCCCGCACAGCACAAAATACATACTTATAATACATAGAAAATACCCAGACTAAGACAAACAGACATGTTCATGCATACAAAAATGTTTGTCTTAAACATTTTTGTTTGTCTTAAACAGACATGTTCATGCATACAAAAATGTTTGTCTTAAACATTTTTGTATGCATGAACATGTCTGTTTGTCTTAGTCTGGGTATTTTCTATGTATTATAAGTATGTATTTTCGAAAAAATATATATTTAAGTACATTTATCAGTTGTCTAGTACCAATAACACAAGCTTTGAGCTTAATTTGGGACTAGATGGCGCTGTGTAAATTGTCCAGAAATATTTATTTATTTATTTGTGGAATACGTGCGCGGGAATTATGCTCTAAACTTCTTCATTTTAGGGGAGACCCGTATCCCAACAGTATAGGATAATAATGGGTTGATGCCGTTGCACGTCTGTGTACTGCATTTTTCAGACATAATATGCATGATGTTGGTCTAATTGGAAAGATTTCTTCAACATGTCTATTGCATTCTATAGTTTTGTAAAAGTATTTATTTTATTGTTTATATGATTCTCAAATTTCCGCTGGGTATTATCATCATCATCATCATCAGGTCAATTTAGTCTCCACTACAGGAGCACGACCCTCTATCGTCCGTCACAGACAGGAGGATTTGGCCTGCACTCCCCACGCTGGCCAGACGGGTTGGGGAGGCCTGATCGATGTTTTACAATGTATTTCCCTTAGTCGCCTTGTACAACATCCACGGGAAGAGACGAAGTGATTCTATTCTAGTCTGCCGGAAACCACACGGCCAAACCATAACTATAATACCGCTGGGTATTCTAGTTATGATATATAGCATGCATTCGTCTCTACAACAAAGAGAGAATAAATTCTGTTTGTAGCCCATGCTTTGTCCGTTTTGGTATCAAACTCGTGACCCCAGTACTAACAATACCGAAAAAAGTGGTTACAAGTTAGTTTATAATCTAGGCATTGTACCAAAATCGGGGTCATCGATGCTAGTTTACAACCATTGAAAGCCAGAACCTAGGCAGATTAGTAGCTACATGTTTGGTCGGATATTACAATTAACAACAATTCAATTAAACATGTAAGTATACATACTTACAAGTATCAGAATATCTACACCAATGTATGTATATGGTGTAGGTAATATGAATTTGCCACTCCCAGTCTGGCTGAAATATTTGCAAGAAACCGTAAGTAGGTCAAGCTATTCGACCGCAATTGATGTTTAACTTATTCAGTACCCTAAGAAGGGAAGGTCGTGTAGTTGACATTCGCGTGGGGTTTTAATTCATTTAATGATTTATATTGATGTTTGTATTAAGCAGTTCTTTCACTGTACTTTCGTTGGGGGACTACATGTGTACATGAAGCTTTGGCCTGTGTGGGCTGGCGGGCGACGGAACCGCATGCGCGCGGGGGCGCTGGCATCGCCCTCAAAGCAGTTCGGTGCGCGTCTCCGTGCCTGCAATACCTGTGTATTGTACCTCACTCACCTGTCGCAGTGGACAAACGAACTGTATGAATTAATAATGTTTTCGTCGAGCATCCAAATCCGAGCAGTGTTTCAATAGTTGTTTAAGTGATTATCACAAATACGAGTGTTAAATTTGGACCCAGTGAGCTGATAAACAACCGGTCCAGATAGGGAGGCTGTGCCGGTCTCACGCTCGACTACAGTGGAATGCGGCAATTTTAACTACTGCGGACTCCGGGACCATTTTCGGTTAGGGATCGACCGTTACTGCTCATACAAAGGTAAGTTCTGACCCTGAACGACTGTAGAAAATCAATGAAAATCATGACAACTGAAATTGTAGTTAGGTACCTTCGTGTTAACAGTACCTCTATTCCACTATCATTACATACTTGCTTTTTCAGCAATTTATTAATCTCATGAACAGTTTAGTAAGTTTAAATATAGTTATAATAATATATAACACTTGCATAATAAGTTTATGTTTATAGTTATGACATATAATTTATTATTATTATATAGTGTACATATAGCATTTAATAAATATATGTAATATATATTTATTAAATACATATATACGTATTTATCATTTCAGTCGATTTTTACTAGTTCTATATTTTTACAATATATAATTATATAAGTTTTGAAACACGACGAAAATATTACTATCTTTATGTATCTGCATAAATAATACGAATAATTATATTGTGTATTATGTACCATACATACCAATAGTATAGATTGACCTATAGGTCAATATTATTGGTAGGCACAATACATAATACGCCGAAAACGTCTATTTAATTATTTATATACTTCAAATTAATATTTTTAATTGAAACTGTATAAGACAATTTATATTCTAAATAAACAACCAACTATATCACTATGTTTTTATAACTATTTATTAGTGTCCTTTTCCTTGCAACGTTCTATTGCCCTACAAAATTTTAATTCTAGCTTCCCTTCCTTTGCTTCTCCCTTCTTCGTTCTGTTTTATCTTCCATGTCTATTAATAATGGAAGTATAATCTTCTTCCCCATGATTATCCTGTAGTTACTTTAGCATCCATTTCTCAGTGTAATCGACATAATACATATATATGAGAGATTCTCTTTCTAGTAACTCTGTCTCAGCCGGAGGTAAGAGCCAGCGACCCACCATCTGAAAATCTTTCGTCAACCTAAGCCTAGAAATTATATTTCTACGTTTAAGTATCCTATCTCTATTTTACCTCTTTATGAGTAAAACTTCTTTATAAAATACCTATCAACAACAAATGTTGGTTAATAAATTCAATAAATAGATTATTTTTATACCTACGCCTGATATTAAGCCTGGTAATATTGTTAATGCTGTCGAATTAATATCTAATTTTACAACAAAATATTTCAAGTACATATTATCTAAGAGACATTATCAAATAATCACGTGCAAACATTAACATAGATTAGAACTTCTTAATAGTAAAAAAAATAATTGTTAATATTTTTTTTTTTAACAACCGTTTTTCAGTCTATGAAGTACAGATTTATACATGTCACTAATTCATACTAACATAAGTAATACACACTAACATAACATATTTTTTCTAATAAAGGAGCACTGAAAATCTTGCTCTTTCTGTTTATTTTTGTTGTATGTTTTTTGGAAAAAAAAGCGCTTCACCTTCATGGTACGTTCGTATATTGAATATATCGACGCTTTGTTTATGATTTATCTTGATGATAAATTTGTTAGTTCATAGCAGTAAATTTGAATTTAGGCAATATTATTTTGGGCTAATGGTACATGGCACGGCGCATAGCATTTCATGGCAATTTAGCTTCGATCATTGATACTAGAACTAGATCCACAACACTAAAAAAACGTCCTCACCGAATCACTATCCAAATGACGACCTGGGAGCTCTTTCACTTAACCATATTCGAACGCTTCCTTATTGTAGAATGGGGTGTGTTCAGAGGAGTTGTTTGACATGATGCCCACGGCCTCTTTCTACAGTCGTACCGCTCGCCATCGACAGGGAATTCATCCTCACACATTGGAGCCTAAGTGGTCGCGTACCGTGCGGTTCAGAGATGTGATGTGTTCTCCCGGGTACTGTGAAGCTGTGGAATGAATTGCCTGTCGAAGTTGTCGCAGAAGACTACAGCATGCGGTTCTTCAAAAAGGGCGTGAGGAGGTTTTTACATGGTCGGCAACGCGCATGTGATGCCCCTGGTGTTACAGGCGTTCTTAGGCTACGGTAACTGCTTTCCATCAGGCGGGCTGTATGCTGGTATGGCTGTATAAAAAAAGACATTTTTTTCAAATTAATGATTGTCTTTGCCTTAACCTTGTTTTTATATAAATGACATAAGTACTAGTCTGAATTGTAACTCTTAAACCGAAAGTCTAATTTACAATGCATATTATGGAGTTATAGTTTCTTTTACTATTGGTCATAAATAAGTAAGATTTATGTCAGCTTACTCAGACATTATTTTGCTTAGTTTTTGTACGTCATTGTGCATCTAGTTCTAGTATTAATGATCGAAGAAATTTAGGATAATTTGGTTAACACCAGGATAATCAATGTCTCCGGTATTAAATGATAGGTAGGTACGTAATAAATATGATCTCACTACATTTGGCAACCAATTAATAATGAAATGATCTCCCGATAAATTTAAAGTAATCTATTTAAATGTCTTCTACTCTAATTTAAACTTAATAAAAACTTTCTACTCTCAAACAATGAAATCAAAAAAATATAAGTTTGGAACAAAGAATAGTTAGTTGTTATACAAGAGTGCAAAGTTGCTTTTTAACCGCGTGCTCAATTTTGATGACCGAACAAGTGAAGCATTTTAAAATTGAATCACGAGCGCAGCGAGTTATTCAAAAATTAGAATCCTGAGCGTTAGCGAGGGAATCAAAAGAGCACGAGGTGAAAAATCTTTGCACTCGAGTGCAACACGTAACTTTTCATCCCACCTCAGCGAGGAAATGACTAAATGCAAAAAAAAATCATTTACAATCACAAGATACTTTTATTTCAGTTTAGGTACTAACTACTACATTATGATAGGTAAGTATTACAGAATAATCTATAAATTATAACAAATAATACTTAGGTATAATTAAGAAAAATTTTAAGTAACGTTGCTACAGTTACTTAAGTTGAGTGTAATATTTTTATTAGGTACTGTAATGTTGGTGTTAGTGACCTGTGTACTGTTTTTTGGTAAACTATCTTTCATACTTAATAGTTGTACCTATTCGGCGGATTGTCTTGGCGTAAATTGTTGCCGAAAGAGGGCGATGGTTAGGTGTTTCGTAACGGCTCATTTTCGATGTAGAATGTCCAGTCCAAGGATCTGACTGAGAGTCTTTCTATTTTAGACTTATTTTGGATGGAATCCTCTATCACTCGTTTTAAGTTTTTCACTTGTTTTCAAGTTTCTTGTATTTAACATAAGGTTTTAACAATCTATCGTGAAAAGAAAATTGCGCGCGCAAAGCAAATTAAAAAAAAGTACACCAAGGAGGTTCCGAGTCTGAGTTTTTAACAAATTAAAAAAAGTTGTATGATAAATTCGGCACCATGGAGGTAGAAATAAATAAGTTTAATGATGTTTTGAATTCACAAACTTAGTACACACGATGTTCTAAATTCAAATTTACTTTATCCTCTAGCGGATAAAAACGACTTTTGCACAGATATCGAAGAGCAAAAACACTCTTTCCGAGATGTGGGGATGAAAATAATATTACTGCTGGTTTCATTCATATTACTGGACACTTCTTATTAAAATTATTCTCTTTGAAGTTTTGACCTACTGACCGATATCTATTTAAACGTAGAGCCGCTTAGTCGCATGTAAGTAACGCGATTGTAGGTGTGTATATGTTTTTGTCCAGTAAGTCATAGATATAATTTGAATAATACTTGAATAATATTACGATTTTTCATCATAAACTTTGATTCGTAATTCTTTATCAAGAGATCGGCGTTCCGCTCTAAAATTGCGAAACCTCGGTAATGTCAGTGCAGGTATACGGATTAAGTAAGATGAATCACTTTCTTTTCGGCCCACAATATCTATCGTGGAGAGATCTATTCACTTCGGTCCCGTTCTCAATTTCCCACGGAGACGGCGACGTCTATGAACAAAAAAATCTGTGTCTATTGTTACTTTTTCGGTTCATTTGAGTACGGTTCTATGCATGCAGGTATAATTCCTAACCTGCATAATTGCCGTCAATACATTGCACTATTCATTCATATCGACGCCCCGAGTGGTCGGTGGTTTGCCCGAACAATACAACACTAAATTCATGAATATTATGCTTTTCCCAATACATGTTTCAATTTACATGAGCTATTGACTTCCTAGTCTCCTACTCTCATATAGATAGAGTCATAAATTATTTTACTCTAGCAAATTTGCTCAGCTGCACGGTTCATGACATAGAAAACTTTACATTCCCCCTTTGTAAGATCCTATGGTACGGAAACTACAAATGCCTCAAGGTGTTCTCATCTTATATGAAAATTAATCTAGAATCTCTTGAATCTTTTCTTCTTGGCCACTGTCTACCAATCGCTTGGTGTAGGCCTCTTTTAAACCGCTCCAATTATCCCTGTTTCGGGCAGTTAAAATCTAGTTACGGTTTCCCCCTTGGTCTTACGTGCTGGTATGGTCTCCATGTAAAGACATTTTTGCATCAAGAATTTTCTTTTCTCGCTTGGTAATCTACAATAAATATGACTAAATACTAGACACACTATTAGATAAACAATCACATCGCTGCAACCGCTCAACTGAATTCCGTTCAACATCATTCAAAACGACGGGAGTTCTCCCTTCAGCGTTTAAAATGGCAGATAAATTTTCATCCGTTTCATTATCATTCAGTAAGTTCAGGATTAGAATCAAACAATAGTAAATAAAGTTATTATTTTGCGGAAGTCATAAGTCAACTTCACAGGCAGTTAGCATAGTGCAAACTATTGCCGGCCGGCATCTACACACTATCTTCAGAAGATGCATGTCACTGCCATGGCTTCTTTGGTCGTCTCTCCTCCAGCTAAACAGCTTTACTTGATAATCCTTAATGCCCATTCAGATTCTCTAAAATGGGTGGATCGTTTTATTTGTCTCTACCTTCTGGCCCACAGCTTCGCTCGTGTGAACGCTTTACCGTTACAGCGAGTATTCATATCTCAATCCAAATTAGATTATATACCAGCTAGCCGGCGACTTTGTTCACGTGGACTTTCATATAAGCCTTTATTATCATTCCTTATTACCCCTTAGGATATGAAATAAACAAAAACTACCGATCCTAGTTCTCAAGTTGAATCAAATTACAAAATAATATGCAAATTTTCATTAAAATCGCTTAAGTAGTTTCCGAGTTTGTCACGGATAAAAATTGTGACACGAGATTTTTATACCTATATATATATTATGTATGTATAGAGGAATAGATGTATGGTAAATTTTGTGCAATCCATTCAACTGTCTATTCATGAAAACTATACGAGCACCCATTTACTCCATACGTTTTATTAGCTGTATGTCATTTTGAAGAACAAAACTGCAAACTCTACTAAGACACACAGTCTAAGATCGATGGTGGTTACTTTCCAAGAGGTGACCTATATGGCTGCTCTTGGCCCTCTCTCATTAATAAAAAAACAACATTTTTAAACGGGACGAACATGAGACTAACCAGAAGGTAGTTTTTTTTATATAGTACTTCATCGTGTGGCAGCATATAGCTAACCCACGGAAATATCAATAACAAGCTATTTAGATTTCTGTGGGGTCGCCTCATGTGAAGTGGTTATCGTCTATAGGTTATTGCAACATAAAGTATAGACAGTGCGACTCTCACGCCATCGCACCCACTCCTTCCTTCCTTATAACCTTATTCATTCGCAGGAACACAACAACCCGGCTGCGGTCTTCTGTTAGTTGGAGGTATTTTCCCGAGCTGCCCAGCTTATTGTGCTCTACCTCTCTTAAGTCAGCGCCTCGTTAGTGAAACAGTACGGTGCACCACGTGTAGGTGGGGTTCGCTTATGCTCAGATATGTTAATGAAGCACTATAATATAGCTTAATGAGTTTTTTAAAGTAGCTTATTGAGTATGGAACTCACGTATCACCGCATGTGAATACATCTGATTTGGAACGGAGCTGGGAGGTTCGTGCAGTTGGTCTAGAGGGCATGGAACAATAACTGTAATAATTATCTATACAAAAGTGTTTATTTTAACACGGAATCCTATGGAATCAAATCTTTGTTTATCATTTGCCATTTAATATAAATAACTTCTGATGACATAAAAATAAAATTTAAGCAGTTAAGCATTTTAAAATCTCTTGACGCAGAAGTAATTTAAAAATCCAAACTACGGTACATAAAACAAATCTAGCTAGACTTTGTAACACAGGTGGCATTGTAATTTATCGAAGTATCACCCATCAAAATCTGTTCAAGCATTCAGTAGCACAGACAAGGGAAGATAGAGTCAAATATACATTACCTATGTTGTACATTCGGGTCAAACACATAACGCTATAAAAATTTTATTCCCATATTAAATGTGTTTCTGACAAAAATATCAATAACCCCATAACGAAAATATTTCCTTTGTAAGAGGTCCTCTTTTTAAAAACTCTGTAAGAAAACATGTAGCGACTCGGAGACTAAAACAAGCAGTCGGAGGCGTCAAGTGTTTACTGAAGAGCGTTTGGTGTGGCATCGCTAATGAGCAGGGAATCGGTGAAAGTGCTCGCACTGCCGACGTCGCATGCAAACCGCAGCAGCCGCAGAGATTCAGCACACTTGTGTCTATGTACCTACATCCAGCGAAAACTCTCATCTCAGTATACCCTGTACGTACCCACGTATCGTGTGTCCACTTGTTCCAATTTTGTGTAAACATAGAGACTTTCTTAACGAGGGACACACTCGTGTATTTGGAACAAGTGTCTTAGTAAAGAAATAAACAATTTAGTTTTGTAATTCTAAATTGTATAGCAGATTTGTAGGCTTCATTGTGTTTATGCCTTTGGTTTATTTAGGATATTATTATCTTTTAGTTGACTTTAAAAACACGGAAGTAACTATGTACCGATTGTACTATTTTAGAATATATTCAACGAAACTCGGAAAACTCGTCGACGAATCAGCCAACGAATCCATTAGGGAATGCCATTTGTCGACGAACTGTCAATTTTGACAGCAGTCCAAATTTATCTGTGATCGTACCCAAACCAGACGACAATTTTTTTTACAAAATATGGATCAGTCAGGGCGCAGAGCTATCGTGAGATTTTAAAGATTTATATCGCATATCTTATTTACCCTGTGAATTAAAAAGAATTTCTTAGAGAATCCCATCATAATAAATACGTGTATGCCAAATTTCAGATCCTGATCTGTTCAATCACTTCAGTCAGCCAATCATGTTTCTCTTTTGTACCTGTATAACTATTTGTAGCTCAAGAATTTCGGTCCACATTGTGAACTATTGAGATTCCATTTCAGCTTGTACTAAAAACTACAAAACCAATATTGGCATTTTAGTCAAACCTCTCAGATCTGTTTGCAGTTTAGTTCTTCTTGAACTACAAAATTGCTTATACATACTTTACAATCTTATTAGATCGCAATGGAATACCGCCCTTAAAAAAAACTTATTTTACGACACAACATACCAATTCCATCTACTGCTACTACTATTACTACTACTATTACTATTACTACTACACTAGTTATGTATATGTTCCTGATGTATTATACAATAGCAAAGTTTGTATAGTGCGCGACACCAAGAGCACGAAGAAAAACCAAAAAAATACCATACTCTAAGATTGTTACTCCTTACTATGACCAAACTGAATATCTATGACGGCAACGGATTGTCTAGCGCAGTGCGTGGCAAATATTTTTACCCTATACATCCCACGCTTTTGTAGAATTTGTGGAATTCAATCCTCATATAGAGGAGAAATATCTATCACTAACGAGATTCAATAGCAGCATGAAAATCACTTGATACACTTCAGTAGTTATACTTTCCAAAACTATGTGCGATCTCTTGCCTTTCATTAGTATCCAACATTCAGCATACATGTGCTTAATCTTCTAATTCATCGAGGAATTTCACAATAGGTCACTGCGGCTTACAAGTTACATGTACGTGGTGCACCCTGCCAACTGACATACGAGGCTCTGGGTTGTTGCGTTCCTGCGAGTGAGTTAGGTAACTAGAAAGGAAGGAGTTGTAGCATTAGCAGCGGCGGTGGATATTTCATGTTTCGAGCGTTAATAAGTTTCGGCTACGGTAACCGCGTTACATCAGGCGGACCGTATGCTTGTCTGCCACCCGACATAGTATAAAAAAATGTTAATGACTAGATAGAAAAAAAGAGCATCGGTCACTAAATCAACGTAGAAATGCACTACCAATAAGAGATTAGTACCACAGCTCTCAAATAAAATAAATAAATATTCGTGGACAAATCACACAGCGCCGTCTAGTCCCAAACTAAGCAAATATTTTGCTATGGGTACTAGATAACTAATAAAATACTTATATACATTTTTATTTTGTAAATTCATAAGTGAAATAATACATATAAAACAGCCAGACCAACACAAACTGACATGTTCATGCACACAAATGTTTGTCTTGTGCGGGGATCGAACTCGCGACCTCGAAGTCAAAGTGGCCATTGCTAGCCATCCGACCACCAAACTCGTCAAAATGATTTCAATGATGAGAATGGATTTATATATTCTTCTAGGCAAATACATAGATAAGTAACAACCACCTACGCCACTAAGCTTAACGCACCTTACTAACTGACTCGCGCAGCTTCGTCTGCGTGTGACAGAGCGTTGAGAGTGAAGCGTAAGGTTACCATTTGAAAGGTTATAGTGAGCCAATCTTATAAGATAGAATGATAGCTCTCACGGACTTTTTTTTAGAACTTTTTAAGATGAATAATTCCGTCGTATATAATTATTGCGTAACTTGAACCGTTTACGCAGCGCACGCAACGGAAGCTCTCAAAATAGATGTTTTTTTTCCCATTTTTGCAAAATTTTTCATTGGTGCTCCGCTCTTATTGTTGGTAGCGTGATGTTGTATAAAAAATAGGCTATCTAATACTAAAATATTTTTTTAATTCGAATGAGTAGTTGCTGAGATTAGCGCGTTCAACCATATAAACAAATAAATTCTTCAGCTTTATAATATTAGTATAGATTCGTTCGTTCGTGGCTAAAAAGATGTATCCGTTACATAATTGCCTTTGATGCGAAGAGACGGATGCGTCGTGCCGGCGGCGTGGCGACAGGACAGGCGAAACCTGCTGGACGACCGCGGTTCGACGCCCGCCCGAGCACTTGTCGCGCACGAAACTTGAGTGTTCTGTACTCACAGATACTTGCAGGTGCTTGATAAAAATTTGTGGCTCCAGCAACACTAGTGAAGGTGTGAGTCGATAGACATTTTGAGCCTGAGAAATGCAGATATGCCTATGTTACGCTGCATTTTTTTTATTATTTTTATAAAGAATAAGACGCCAACTGTATATATAGTCTGTTAGACTGGCAGTGGGAAATTTTAAAAAAAGTACATATTAATTGCATGCATCTTCCATACAAAATAGCTGATAACGTAGCCTAGTACCAATCACTGGACTTTATAGCTTTGTATTTGTCTATTGGGCGCTAAACAAGCATGCAGCCCGCCTCATGTGAAGCGGTTACCGTAGCCATATAAACGCTCGTATAATAAATATCGCTCACACGCTGACACCAACGCAGACTAACTCCTTTCTTTCTGGTGACCTCACTCACTCACAGGAACACAACAACTCTCAAGGGAATTGTTATTTGGCTGTGGTATTCAGGCAGCTTAAAATTACGCTGTGCTCTATTTCTCTTTCGCTAAAGCCTCGTTAGTAAATAAGCAGGGTACACCACGTGCAGATGATGTTGGCTTTGGCTCAAAGATTCCGGTGAGCCATTTACACCTCAATTACTAGGTAGATACGCAAATAGAATACATAAACTGGTACATTTTTACAAGTGATTTAATAATATTATGCATTTATGACTGAGGTAAATAATCCTTATCTATCATAATACAACAGTAACTATGACAGTACGGTCGATTCTGTGTTAATATTGATCGATTTATTTGGGTTGGTGAACTGCTGTGTAGCTAATAATTTCGCTGAGCAAACTCCGCGTCCGCAGTACGCCCGTTCGAGCGCCTTGTTTGCGCATCCGCCCCCACCGTCTTTGGCAGTGTTTGCACTCAATAAGCCGCTACAAACAGTCTCACGATAAATTTCTTTACAAAGGTATTACTCTGATTTACAATACTTATTGGATTTATATTATAAACATGTTCTGTGCAGAATCGAATTGAGAATTTGTGATAAATCTAGCAGTTCCGTTTCGGATTTAGTGTACTCAATTGATTCGCTACGCTGGCCTGCACACGCGTGTACGTAACTGCAGTTTTATTGTATTATAATATTATCGCTTTTCACACTCGACGATACAATTACTATGTGTTAGTTCACATAGTAACAAATTTGATTTGAAAATGGGTTATTTAAAATTTTGCCATCGTTTACTTTTGAGTGTCAAAAAGCAGTGTCAAACATAAAATTAAGGTATGGGCATGTACCTATGTATACTAAATATTTTATAAATAAATAATCATATTCCTGTTATATTATATATAAAATATATAAACAATAATTATATAAATTTATGTAGAGAACTTTATTGTTTATTTTTTGTTATACTGTACTAGCTATCAAATTTACAACACCAGGCAATCAATCACTGATTGCGTAAATAAGAAATTACTAAATTAATCTGCAAGTGATTGAACTCATTCATGGATTTATGAAATAACTTAATAAGTAAGCAAATCCACGACCAAAGAGTCGAAACTTTTTTATTGCAATAATAACAGGGAGCGATAAGTCGATTCCGCAATATGGTCCTGCTACGCCGGTAGAGTTTTCTCATATCGGTTCTCGTGTCTCGCCTGCGAAGTAATGCCGCACCCCGCTGCGCCGACCGTTCGAGTTGGGGGCCAACTTCACCTAATTAACTCGTCTTTACGCAGACGAGCCCGCAACTGATAAACTAGCATTGTTACTTACAATTCCTGTTCTGAATATCAAGTGGAAGGTGGTTTTCGTTGTTGCTATAAGTTCGTTTTAAGATCTGAAACTGTGTCGACCTAATTTGTTTCAAATGTATACATAAATGTATCACAAATATAACTTTTCTTGAGATCAAATAATATATAAATATTTTCTATGCCATTAAAATGGAAAACAAGCATACGACCGATAGTAATCCACCTGATAAAACATTAATTCCAGTATATGAATGCTTTCAACATCAGGGCAAAGTATGAAAAAAAGTATCATTACTTTCAGATATGATCAGAGTGATGCCCCTGGTGAAAAGTATTTCTTCCACTCTTCGAGCGTGGAAGAAGTTCTTTTTGGAAACTCACAGTACGCAAATATTTCGGTTGTAAATGTGAGGATGAATTGACGATGGCAAGCGGTGCGATTGCAGAAAGAGGCCATCGTTATGGACATTATATAAAATTCCTTTGAACACAACTTATTGTGCAATCGGTAAAACATAAAGACAGGCAAAGTATCTCAGGCTTAAGGGTTCAATACCGTCGGTAAGCTTAGGCTCATCAATAATCTTAACAATTCGCCTCTGAATTGAGTCACAAGATGCTAACTTACTATTTTTATGTTTATTTAACATTGTTGACCGCAAAATAAGAGTATGAGGGTGAACTTAAGGCTATTACTTATACTGTGCTTTAGGCTAAAACAGTCTGTACCAGTTCACTTTAGCGAAAAGTAGCATATACATTTTTTATTAATGTTACTTTTTTAGTACTGAGATGTTGTGTATTGATGACATGAATATTTTTTATTTATTTATATATGCATGTTATAGATATGAATAGAATTGAAACAAATTCCGAACTATGATAATTTATTATTAATAATAATGATTCATTCACTTCTCTTAAAGACTTAGGCTTAAGACTAGTTACTTTTGAAATAATTAGAGATAAATTATTGCATGGGTAAATTGTTCAGTAGATGAGCATGTACATTTGTTTGTTTGTTACTGGTTGGTTGTTGAAAAGTTCTTTTAGTGTAGGATGGTCCATTTATGCTATAGGCTATACATATAACATCACGCTCAGAGCAGAGCAGCAATGAAAAATGTTTCAAAACCGAGAAAAATCGGTGGGCGAAGCCGAGTATAAAAATCAATTGTCCAGAACTTGGGAGCCACGCGTGGGAAGAGGGTATCATACATTGACCTACCATCATACAATACAGCTAAATACTAAACAAACTTTAGTAAATATGTACACAATTTCTGTGTCTACATTAAATATTATCAGAACATAAAACATCAATTTTTCAAAATTTTGTCTGTTTGTCGGTTAGTACATTAGGGTGTACGCACACCGCGCAAAAACGGCTAACGGTATTTAGATGATATCAAATATCATCTAAATACCGTTAGCCGTTTTTGCCCAGATAGTTTATAATAAGGATTAATATACTTTTTATCCCGATAATGTATTTAATCGAACGAAGCTGCGTATGGAAGCTAGGAAATAATTAAAGAGAAATGGGCTGGGAAAAAACTACAGTAGTAATTACCCTTTATAACCCCCTACCCTACACTATAGTAATTTCTTTACCTTGGACTTTCCCTCCCCATGCTAGATCGACGCCGCGGCCACCACCTCCCAAGGTTAATAGCTAAAAAATGGCCACCACCAAGTAGGACCCGAACCCTGCCACCGAGGGCTGATAAATAGTACTCTGACATAATCGTACTACTAGATCATTAATACGCGTATTTCTGTTAACCTCTTCAACAAAACAGTCATGTCAACCACAAAACCATTGTAGCTTATGTTGTTAAATTATTTATTTAAGCTGTAACCACAAAACTACATAAGGGTACAAAAGGCGGCCTTAACGCTAAAAGCATTTTCTAATTTGATGGGTTTTGCAGTGCGCACTTAGTATGTAATCGATTATATCAAGGCAAGGATTAATATGAATCTGTTACATGATACAGATTTCTACTCATTGCTATTTTCAAGAATATTTTGTTATAAAAAAACATACAGTTGTTGTGACCATGTTATTTGTAAATTAATGTATGTTTTAGTATCCTACTTTGTTATGTAATTGAGTCCAAATATATATAGAAAAATCAGAAGATATTTTATAAAATTGGTAAAATGAATTCATTTTATCCCGTTCATTCTGTATCTTTGGGAAAAGCGGACAAACCTCCAATGCGATTAACAAAGTAATAAATACACCAAAAAAACAAATGTGCTTTAGACCAGTGTTCCGCAAACTTTTTATGTTAAAGGTACATAGGTAAACGATTTTTTTTGGAGGTACACCATAAATGCAAAATCAGTTTTTATTAGTGTAAGTTTTTTTTTCTTTCATCCGTCTTTAACTTTATAATATAACCTTATTTTTTCGAGGCACACCAACTAATTGCCACGGTATACCAGTGTGCCGCGGCACACATTTTGCGTAACACTGCTTTAGACCACACGACTGAAGTAAAACTTCTACTTATATCTCCCTATCAACTTCCGTTCGCCTCGCCCGATCATCACGCATTCACCAGCTTGCTTCCCAAGTCAAGTGTGCATAAAGAAGTTTTACTTCAATAATATATGAAAACGTAACGATACGATACGATACATATGCATACATACATATAGTACAACTATCTTGGCAGTTGGCGTTCCCATTAGAGTGGTTCATGTCCGTACCAAGATCGAACCGTGAATGCAATGCACAATCGCGTTCCTCAGCTGAACTACGGCTTGTTTTAACTTTGGGTACTTATTAGTTTCCATGATATGAAAGAAACTGGGTTAGAAAGCTGGCGTGTTTGTATCGTACTATTCGTACTCCAGCATGCAATACATAGTTACAACACGAGCCTTGGGCCCGTCATTATCCGACTTCATGTACACTGTACAGTTATTAATGTCGCAACGTAACGTCTTTCTAACCCATTGCTTCATATTGGGTTACTTTCCAGCTCTCCTAAACAAATATTTTTTGTCATCAATCATTTGATTTCTAATTGTGTAAGTAATGGTATAACTAATTATTAAATTAATATTTTTATTAGGGCATAGCATGTTTTGTAAGCTGCCCTACTGGGCAAGTACCTCCACGTCACAAAATACCGCAGCCAAATAACAAGTCCCTTTATGGTTGATATGTTCCTGTGAGTGAGGTCACCAGGAATGAAGGAGTTGCTGTGGTGACAGCGCGATGACAGCGTGCGAGCGATATTTCATGTTGCGAGCGTTTATATGGTTTCGATAACAGCTTTATAACAGGCGGGCTGTATGCTTGTTTACAATAAAAACAATCTCCTAAATATCAGCAGTACTACTCTCGAAAAGGAATATTAATTCTTATTTATTTCGCATTGATTGGGATAATAATATTTTTAATAGGAACTTGCGTATATTTCGTTGGTAACACAAGAAAAATATAATTAAACGATCGAGAAGCAACGCCAGAGAAACTTACCCTATATAAGGAAAATAAAAAAATGCATAGATGTTGTTCTTCGCTTGTGTTCACCAAAAATCACTAAAAATGGTATGAAAATCCAAAATATACCTATTGGTGTCGTAGTTCCTATGGTCAGTTTTTATATATGCAAAAATCCGAAAATAAATATTTCTGGACAAATTACACAGCGCCATCCAGTCCTAAACTAAGTAAACCTTGTACTAAGGGTACTAGACAACTGATATTACATATTTGTCTAAATATATAGATATAGTCAAAACTTAAATACATTAATTTTTTTAACTACATACATGAAATAATACATAGGAAACACAGACATAATAAATAGAAAACACTCAGACTAAGACAAACAGACACGTTCATGCACATAAATGTTTGTCTTGTGCGGAGATCGAACCAAACTGAGTCAAATTGCCCTTGCTAGCTATTCGACCACCGAGCTCGTCCAGCATCATAAAATATCAATTGATGTCTTCGTTCTTGCGGTTATTCTTTAGAGATACCTGAATAACGAGTTAAGTGATAGGTCTCCTCCTCCGGCACGACTACTAGAACAGGGATTTTACACAGGCTGGCGGTTCAGCCTCCCGGGGCGGAGATTAGGTGATCCCCGGGTTCGGGAACCCTACTGACCTGCGGTCGGCCAACGGACAGCCGTTTCACCGGGTCTCCCTGGCCGTTTATTCAGTAATACTACTTTAGACATTTATCCAGCAATATATGCCAGCACTTATTCTTCCAAGGAGTTTACAATTACAGTATTATTTATGAAAATTATTGGATATGCGATAGTGCCACGGGAGATATAATTTCCTGTGACACTACTGGCATCAAAGTAGTGTCACGGGAAATACATTTATTCCCAAGACACTACATGAGTCACGGGTAAGAAAAAATTCCCATGGCACTACTGATAGTGCCAAGCAGTAGTGCCAAGGGCAATAAAGGGCACAGAACATTACACGGGAGTAACCTCTATCCTATGTAACATAAGTTAGTCTGTCCGTCCTTGACGGCTTTAATCGCCTAGCCATGCGACTAACGTAGGTAGGTCAAATGATTTTTAATTTCGAAACCGTCACCTAAAGAGTACCACCATTCACTATCAATGGAAGTCTACTACTAATATACAAATAAACAGATGATGTTTGTTGTGTATGTGCGCGTGCGGCGCCATCATCGGCGTCGTATAAGTTGTCATGAATTCATCAATTAATCATCTTTTTAGACGGATGAGGCTTATTCGAGAGTGTCGGAGATTGGCCATACTTCATGTACTTCATACAGTACTACTAGCTTTCCATTCTAATTAAAATGAAGCTGTGCAATATCAACTGTGACGAGCCCAATGGTCGAATGGCTAGCAATGGCTACTTTGGCTCCGAGGTCGCGAGTTCGAACCCCGTACAAGACAAACATTTGTGTATATGAACATGTCTGTTTGTCTTGGTCTGTGTGTTTTCTATGTATTTTATAAGTATGTATTTACAAAAAAAAATATTTAACTACATCTATCAGTTGTTTGGTACACATAGTACAAGCTTTGCGCTTAATTTTGGACTAGATGGCGCTGTGTATTATGTAAGTTAAATTAACTTTTTATTTTATAATGCGTCCGGTGCCAGACAAGCAAACGGCCCCTCGATGTTAAGCGGTTGCCGTAGCCTATAGACGCTTCTTCTTCTTAAACTTCTGAATTTCTAATGGTGAAAGAATTTCGCCTATAAACGCCTATAAAGCCTATAGCAAGCAAGCATACGTCAAGCGGGACGTATGCTTGTTTGGTACCCACCGTAGCATAAATAAAAAGATATTGTATTCACGTTGGGCGAAGCCGCGGGTTGGAGCTAGTCATTAATAGATGTATAATGTGCAAGTTGGCAGCGTTAATTGAATAACGGAGCGACCCGGCCCGGCCTTAACTGCACAAATGCATATACCCTGCATGATCATCATACTTCATAAACAATATAATAAAAAAGAATATATTACACGAATATGTATTTTTACAGCACATAGACAAAGTACGTAATTTAATTGTACGATTACTTTGCCATAGCTCAGTTTATCTGAGAGTGCCGGTTTATGTACTCTTGTTTAGCTATATTTCACAAAACAGCTGTTAATGCTGCTAGTACCAGCTGTTTTTGACGGAGTTAAGTATAAAATTTAATGTGAGGCTTTCATCTATTAGCACCGATTAGCTAGACAATTTGTTATATATGACATTTATAGGCAAGAGGCTCACGACCATTTTTAAAGACTAAGTCATCCTCATGCGCACGTAATACATGTCCTTATACCTAAATTATGAGTTAGGTTAACTCATAATTTAGGTATAAGCTGTAATTGAGCTATTATTATTGATAGATTGAGCTGTTGTTCAGGCTAATCTCCAAAAATGCTGAACCGAGTTTCAGGGAACTTCCACCGGCGGATAGCTGATGTTATGTTATGTTACAAGGAGTACCTTAGGCTACTTTTCCTTTTATATTAGAAAAGAAATTAGGTAAGGAAAATAATTAATTAAATATAAAGGAATTATATTTAATAATTTTTTTTACTTTCGGTCAAGAAACTTAAATCAATCAAATAGAATATATATTTTGTTAATTTTTATTTATTTAAATAGATACGAGTAGTAGGCATTCCTATTGGAAGGGTATTGACTGTATGGAAACAGGTTATTTACAGTTATTTTGCTGATGTGATATGCGGTGGTCGCCCTCTACAAATTATGCAAAAACTTTTATTGGTTGACAATAAATTTATGTTATTTTTTTTTTAACTTTTAAGGTGATATAAAGGCCTGACTGGCGGTACAGATAAGCTAACTGTGCGGTTCCAGAGTGGTTTTCTTCCACCAACTCTCAGGTTGTAGAATGAATTATCTGCCTAGATTTTCCCATGAGTCTACGGCATATGGTTCTTCAAGAAAGGCGTGGAGACGTTTTTACAGGTTTGGCAACGCGTGAATGATACCTCTGGTATAGCAAGCGTCCATAGGCTGCAAAGACTGTTTGCTATCAGGCTTCTTATGTTTGATTATAAAAGTCAAGCATAAATCGAGCCTGATGGTAAACAGTCATCGCAGCCAATTAATTTTATATTACAGACACCGAGGCAGGCGAAACTCAATCACTTTTCTTCACTCAGAAAAGCTTTTAAAAAGCACCACGTCAAATTTCATACAAGAATAAAGCCTGTTGTAAAGCGGTTACCGTAACCTATCTACAGGCATTTGCGAAATGAAGTCGTACAATGTCTATCTTAAAGTATCTCCTTCCCTCCTGGTTACCTCATTCACTCGCGGAAACTCAACAAACATCTAGGTTGATACGAAGTATTATCTGACTACGGTCTTATGCGAGGTGACCTACACCTTTTTTGCCAGAGCTTTGTTAGGGAATCAGCATGGTGCACCACGTGACGGTGAGCTTGGCTTTGGCTCAAAGTCACTTATTGTTTCAAAATCTGTTAAAATTGGCTAGATAATGTCATACATCAATCTGTTTAACTTCTAGTATAACTACAAAGTTTTATAAATGTCGAGAATCGTAGACAGTTGGCGCTTGCAGTAAAAACCAGCTCAGATAAACAGGTGCCGCTGAATTATGGACCTGCATTGGCGAACGTGCCCACTGCAGCTGTTCTGCACAGTACCATCGGTTCACCTACTACCTACTACTTGTATATTCGAGTTTATGCGACTGTGCAGTTCATTATTCTGCATGTGGATACGCGCCAAGTACATTTGTCCTAATATTCGCTGCACCTGGCTCTCTAATGTATAGTTGATACCGTGATATTTGAAAATGTTTTAAAAGAGCTTAGTACGTGTATATAACATATAGGAGATTTCGGAAAATTATTTACTCTTTAATACTGTTTAAAATATTTATAATTCATTTATTTGTTCGTAAACATGGGTAGAAATACATTGGCCTTAAATATAAATAAAACAGTAGGAACGACTATGATTCGCCATAATGGAATATGAACATAAACATTTGAATCGAATAGAGCGGGCGCTGTATGGAGTTGAGTGTGCAAAATATGAGGACCGCAGTCTATAAACAGTTTTGAATTCAGAAAAGCTTGTAGAATATGATTCTGAATGTTGCCAGGAAGTTTCTTGGTCCAATTTTTTTTTATACCCCATTCCCTTGGATATCGAGTAAATGGACTGAACAAATGCTTTACAACAATTTTAATCATTGTTTTATTGAAAATTTTCAATTGTTTCTTATGATTAAAGATACTTATAGCTACTAAGTGGAAATAAAAAAACAAAAAAAAAAATGTTGAAAAAAAAATATATTACATAAAAGGATATTTTATGTATTTTTTTTTTATAAAAAGAAATGATTACATAAAATGATTACAAAAATCTTATCGATCGACCTATACGATCCTCTTTTGAAAAAAAAAAAAAGAATACTGCTCTGCCGTGTTGCACAAAGGCCTCCCATGCATGACAAGGACATCTCTACCCCATAGCTATTATCTACTTGTAGAGTCCTGTCTCGCAAATCGAATATTACAGGTGAGAGAGGAAGGAGAACTGACTGAACGGACATCCATAATATAATAGTAGGAGTTCCACATGGATCAGTGCCGACTTCCCAGAAACACTGATGTAGAAAATAAATCAAAGATCAAATGTAAATGCCAATCACTTTTATAATAAGGAAAACAAAGGAGTAATTTATAAAATGCACTTGAATGTACAATAACGCATAAGCAAAAGGATGTTGAGTATGCAAAATGTGAGGACCGGCAATACACTTTCCATTTTTAGGAGAATGTGTATCTACATTTTGCATAATAATTATTTGCATGTTTTGTTAGTATTATTATTTCTTTTTAATACTTTTTTATTTTTACCCGCGGCGGAACGGAGACGGTACATGCGTTTGGGGTGCGAAGGATGTTTGTGCAAATCAATGTTGCCATTTATCTCCAAAACTACGAGTCCGATTTAGATGCGGTTTTCAGTGATGGGTTCGGGTTTGATTGGTGCATGTTCTTAGATAGGTGTTACGGTGACAACTCACCAGGGGGCGCTGCAGTAAGCATTTGTTTGTAAAACCAATGTTGCCATTTCTCTCCAAAACTACGAGTCCGATTTAGATGTGGTTTTCAGTGACGGGTTTGGTTTTGATTGGTGCATGTTCTTAGATAGGTATTACAGTGACAACTCACCAGGGGGCGCTGCAGTAGACATTTGTTTGTGAAACCAATGTTGCCAAATGCTAATAAATATCTCCAAAACTACGAGTCCGATTTTGATGCGGTTTTCAGTGATGGGTTCGAGTTTGATTGGTGCATGTTCTTAAATAGGTATTACGGTGACAACTCACCAGAGGGCGTTGCAGTAATCATTTGTTTGTGCAACCAATGTTGCCATTTATCTCCAAAACTACGAGTCCGATTTTGATGCGGTTTTCAGTGATGGGTCCGAGTTTGATTCGTGCATATTCTTAGATAGATGTTACAGTGACAACTCACCAGAGGGCGCTGCAGTAAACATTTGTTTGTGCAAAACCAAAACTACTAGTCTGATTCTGATGCGGTTTTCAATTGTAATACCTACGCTTGCTCTCTAAAAAGGTTGAAATAAAAACAAAATTAAAAATTTTGAAAAAACACACGACGGTTAAAACGTAGTTGAAAAAGGATAAAATAATTTTGACTTAAAGAATTTATGCTATGAACTTAATAAAAAATCCAAGAAAATCCATCGGGGGCTGCCATCTCTATTTTAAATTTCAACATAAATATAAATAAGTATACAAGTTACTATAAAACTGCCAAATAACGCATATACCGTCTCCGTTACGTCGAGGGTAAAAAAACAAACTGTATAAATATAAATGAAAAATTTTGATTACTTATGTAAAAATTTCCTTTTATGTTTCTTTTTCAGGAATATTTGTTATATTTTTATTTGTTTTTTTTTTTATTTCCACTTAGTAGGTAGCTATAAGTATCTTTAATCATAAGAAACAATTGGATATTTTCAATAAAACAATGCTTAAAATTGTTGTAAAGCATTTGTTCAGTCCATTTACTCGATATCCAAGGGAATGGGGTATAAAAAAAAATTGGACCAAGAAACTTCCTGGCAACATTCAGAATCATAATCTACAAGCTTTTCTGAATTCAAAACTGTTTATAGAATGCGGTCCTCATATTTTGCACACTCAACTACCTGTGGCGCCTGCACTAGAATCATCATTCAAGATTTTATATTAATTACGTACGGAGTCTCATTTGCATATCAAAATTGAATTCGAAAACAAAACAATTTAAATTAGATTGATTGAAAAGAATGTCATGAAATGATAAGAAAATTTATTTCCTAGAAAATATTTCTTTATAAATAGTAGAGGATCCGAATAGAGACGTCCTTCACACATCTGTTTAGGTGTTGAAAAGTATTTATTATAACATTTTATATATATCTATATATATTAAAAAATATATCACGAGTCGATTTGTCTAAAAAATTCTAGTCCGTATAAAATTTTACTTTTTAAAATTCGACAACCGTCATTCATACCAGATTTTTTGCAGAAAATTCTATATCATTGTGTTCTCAATGAAACAGCGCTCATTTTGATATAAGATTTATTCACTAAACAAATGCATGAAAATAATTAGTATCGATATACCTGTTTTTACGTGCCAACCCAGTGGTTATGCCGGGAAAAGAATAGACAAATCAATATTTTTATATTCTAAAGGGTTCATACTTCCGATTGTCCTAATATTATTAAACTATTCTTTAAACTCAAAACATGAGTGCAATGTTTAATAAAATCATTTATAAATTTTAAATAATTGCAGTTTGACCACACCATACTAGAGATATATTTTTAATATACAAAATTTAATATAAAATACTTTTTCATCGCCTAAACAGATGGGTGAAGGTCGTTTCTACTTGTGATCTTAGACTAAAAGCCCTTACATGAGAAACATTTACAAAAATATAACTCGCGAACATATTCGCGGTACTTAGCGGTAATAAGAAATTACAATAACCAATGACTTTTTATTTATTTAATAACAAGCTTTACAAAACGGTATTCCATCAAAATAAAGTAGTCAATCGTTTAAGTAATATGTTGAATGTATGAATCATATATGAAGAATATACGAGTGTATCATATATTTTTTTTATACTACGTCGGGTGGCATATTAATAAATCATAGACAAGTATAATGCTTGATGTGAAGCCGTTACCGTAGCCAAATTAACGCTTGAAACATGAAATATCGGTCGCGCGCTGGCACTCCCGCTGCCTACGCAGCAACTCCTTACTTTCTGGTGACCTCACTCACTCGCACGAACACAAGAACGCTAAAGGGAGTTGTTGTTTGACTGCGGTACTCTGTGAGGTGGAGGTACTCCACCAGTACAAATACGCACTTCTCTACCTCTCTTTCGCCAGACCCTCTTTCGCTACTTGGCAGGGTGTACGATGTGCAAGAGAGGTGAGCAGGTTACAGAATATTAGAAAGGGCGTATTAGGATTATAAATAAATAAATATTTCTAGAGATTTTACACAGCGCCATCTAGTCCCAAATTAAGCG
Organism: Hypsopygia costalis; assembly: GCA_937001555.2. Classification (NCBI taxonomy): domain Eukaryota; kingdom Metazoa; phylum Arthropoda; class Insecta; order Lepidoptera; family Pyralidae; genus Hypsopygia; species Hypsopygia costalis. The sequence continues at coordinate 17,811,883 of OW443338.2, read as the reverse complement.
CAAAGACGACTGATAAATGTACTTAAATACTTTTTTTTTTGTAAAAACATATATATTATTATAAACATATATATTATTATAAATATTGAAAATGTCCAGACATGACATAAACAGACATGTTCATGCACACAAATGTTTATCATGTGCGGGGATCGAACCCGCGACCTCGGAGTCAAAGTGGTCATTGCTAAACATTCGACCACCGAGCTCGTCGAGGATTAAGGATTGACTCGAAAAAAAGCTTTTATTAATTGTGAAAGAAAAAAATAACTACAAACTTTAAGTAATGTGTTTCGCTGATCAAGCCTTTTCACTTGATATGATTCGCATATCATTGGAGTCAACCACCGTCGCCATATTGGACTAAAATGGTGACATTTATATCATCGTGCACTGACACCAGAACAAAACGAGTGCGTCAAATTTCAGCTCAAACGGACGCTGAGCTGGGAAGTGGGTCAAATTTAACTTGCCAGATTTGATTACAGACACTTTTTACAAGCTTTTATTTAGTGGTGAAACTAAATAAAAGCTTGTAAAAAGTTTTAGTTAGGAGCTAGCATATTTGTGAGATCGTTAGTTAGTTTCGAGCTGAACGAGAAAAGTTTAGCACAATAACTTTGTTTTTTAATTAAGCTCAATAGATCTAGCGGTAGGAAGCAATAAATAGCATTCAGAGTTACATTGCTTTCGCCTGTGAATTCGGACGCTCATATTTTAATATACTTTTTTTTTAAAACTGCATCGGGTGGCAGACAAGCATACGGCCGGCCATATATACGCTCGCAACATGAAGTAGCGCTCGCGTACTGCTACTCCCGCTGCTAACGCAGCATTTCCTTCCTTTCTGGTGACCTGACTCACGCACAGGAACACAACACGCCTCAAGGGAATTGTTATTTGGCTGTGGTCTTTTATGAGGTGGAGAATATTTTCTCAAAAAAATATGCATCTCTAATACTAATATTAACTTCAAATTAGGTAAAAGTATGTTCATTTCAGAGCATTTCTTTACCTAACTTTAAGTTACTGTGATAAATGATTTCGGCTGCACGTTGATAAGTGAGTCAGTGATATTTTTAATTAATTTTTTATCGATAGTTAGTTAGATGTTTTAAGATAGAAATCTCAGGATGCAAGTTGACAAAAGTTATTTGTCTAGCTACTCCTTCAGTAATCAGCTTCAGCTTCGGCGGTAAGGCATATTATTGTGCTTTCATTTGACAAAACCAGCACTTAACGTGAAACAAAAAATATTATCAATTTGTCTTCTAATGTGAATGCCATGGAAACGATCAATTTGTCTATAGTTGTCTCTCTCTACGCGTGTAGGAGTAAATATCATTGACGGGACTTTTATAAATGAATGGAATAGTGCTTATGTAGGTTAAATTTATGTACCAGAGTATACGATCGGGGTCGAAAGCGGTTGTTAAATAGAAAAATTATATTCTATGCGTGAATTTTTTGCTCGTAATAAAAGCTTATTATTTATTTTATTTGGAACAAAAATATTAGCATGACGCATGTACACTTTTCAACAAAAAATCTGCACACAGAGACAAACAATTTTTTTTTTCATGGCTAGAAGAACACAACCGGCAAAATCACTACCTACATAAAGATCTCTAAACAAATAGATTGTTCTGAGTAGTGAGATATTATTATTTTTATAAATTTTGTAATATAAACATTTAATTATTGTGTTCACATTATAATTTTTCACTACAAACTAAGGTACCAAAGTATAAACTAATCTTAAAATACAAACTTAATTCGCTAAAAATAAACTAATCTTAAAATCATAAATAAAAATTGGCCGCGTGGTTTCCGGCAGACTAGAATAGAATCACTCCGTCTCTTCCCGTGGATGCCGTACAAGGCGACTAAGGGAAATACATTATCAAACATCGATCAGGCCTCCCCAACCCGTCACTCTGGCCAGCGGGTGGGTACCATCCACCCCGGTCGTCCGGCCCCGTTAACGGGGCGGTTGGGAAAAATTGTTTCATCGACCCCGGTAGTGCCGACCTCGTCGTCTAACGGGGTGGCTGGCACTGATCAAGGTTCATCTACCCCGGCGTGGTTTTTAAAGGGGCGGTTGGCACCGATTGTGTAGCATACGTCCTGGTAGTGTTCAAAACAGGGAGATTAGAATATTATTTTATATACATAAAATATGAACTGAAAATAAAAAGAATGTTACATACAGATTATGGGTATAAAAATACTATCAAACATACACTCGTGGACAAATTTAGAGGAACAAAAAAGTTGTGTGTATAAAGCAAAACATCATGGATGTTAGTGGGAATTAAGTTTATTTATTTGGATATTGCATAGTTATACCATAATTTAAAAATGTAAGTTGAAAAAAGAACGATCTAACGGCAAAATTAAGCAAATTAAAAAAAAAGATAAATTTTATTGGAAGGAAACAGTTTTAAACATTTTTTTTTAATTGCTTAGTAAATGCCAAATCGTGGGCATTAATCAGTATTTAGTATTGCCCCCTCGAGATCTACGAACAGCTTCCAGTCTCCTTGGCATTCGTCTAATTAAGTTTTCAATAAAATCTTGAGGGATTGCATTCCATTCTTCTTGTAATGCGTTTTTAAGATCTCGCAGATTAGCGGGGGCAGGATTTCTCTTTTTAATTTGTCTTCCAAGCTTATTCCATACATGCTCTATGGGTCTGGTCTGGAGAGCGCGCTGGCCATCCCATAGCATTGATTGAATAAAAGAAACATACCTAGTAGATATAAACCCAATTAAATTATAACCCATTATAATAATAATAATATGTACTTATAACATAATATATATAATTGTTATATAATATATTGTGTTATATAATAATGGAGTTTATATCTACTTATGTTTGTTTTTATCATGTCAGCTATGTTTCTTTATAAAAAAATAAATATATTTTTATACCCATAATAAAAATTTTTTGTTGCGTAGAAACTTCTTTTTATTTTCAGTTTATATTTTATGTATATAAAATAATACTCTAATCTCCCTATTTTAAACACTACCGGGGCGTATGCTACTCAATCGGTGCCAACCACCCCTTTAAAAACCACGCCGGGGTAGATGAACCTTGATCTGTGCCAGCCACCCCGTTAAACGACGAGGTCAGCACTATCGGGGTCGATGAAACAAATTTTCCCAACCGCCCCGTTAACGGGGCGGGACGACCGGGGTGGATGGTACCTACTCTGGCCAGCGGGTGTGGGGAGTGCAGGCCAAATCCTCTTGTCTGTGACAGACGAGAGAGGGTCGTGCTCCTGTAGTCGAGACTAAAATGACCTGATGATGATGATGATATATAAAAAGAAAGAAAGAAAAAATAATAATTTTATGGTCTTCTGGCAGCAACAGTGTAACAATATACGTTTAAAACCTGACATACTTTACTACCTAACCTAACTGAGCTCGCCAATTACAGTTTCTTCACTGATCCCAATTACAGGATAGTCTGAAGTTATACAAGGACGTGTGTTGCATAGAAAACCAAGTTGCAAGCAAGTAATATCAGCTAGCGAAGCACCGCTCGGCTCTAGGGGTCAACAACCGCAGACCGGTCGGCGCGTGATCTCCGACTTTACCACTGTACTCTGTTCGATACAGAATTTACATTCATTGAATAGGGTGTATCTATTACTTACTGCACTAATTGAAAGTGAATAATCTTTGTATCATATTAATATTAATTAAATCCATCGTAAGTAATTTATTTGACATTATTTACCAATAAGTAAGTGTCTTGTGATTGGTATCGTACATTTCAAAATGGTCGTACTTATCTTGCGTGCGAATAGGACAAACCCGTAGTAGAGTCATAAGGCTAGCTGTAAAAATCTGGTACTTCCGATTATCGTCATCATTTATTAAATAATTTCTTTATTACGTATTTATTTCAAGTTTAATCAAAAGAATAGAGCGTTTCTTTGTGAGGTAAGAAGTGAAAAAGAGTAGGTTTCAATTTCACCAAATATTTTCATAAGCTTGTATGCATACCGTCTGCTACATGTGAACTAATTACCTAGGTAATTGGCTAGATCTAGAGAGGTTGGTTGGTTTCTATCTCAAAAAATCAAAGTTGGCAAGTTAACAGTAATCGGCGACATTAACCCATAATCATCCTACTGTAAGAATACGGGTCTCCCCTCAATCGAAGCGGTTTAGATTTAGAGCATACTCCACCACGCTGCTCAACTGCGGGTAGGAGAAGTTAACAGTATTTTGTGTTTATTATAATGTTGTATTTGCAAAACTATTACTGTATGTATGTATTATGATAGTGCCATAAAGATTATATAAACTAACAAACAAACCACAGAATACGTATGAATGAATGAATGAAACATATATTCGTATCTCCAGCACACACATACTTAGTTATTTCCAGTGTTATAATAATTACTTATAACCTTAAATATAATATACTTAGTGTTAAAAAAACACAAAAAGAATCATAATTATGTGTGGCGCACAAACGCACTTGGGGTGTAAGTGGTTCACCAACATCTTTGAACCAAAGCCAACTTCACCTGCACGTGGTGCACCCTGCTGACTGACAAACGAAGCTCTGGCGAAAAGCGAGGTAGGGAGCGTAATTATAAGCTACCCGACTGGGGAATGTACCTCCACCTCACAGAATACCGCAGCCAAATAACAATTCCCTTGAAGGTTGTTGTGTTCCTGCGAGTGAGTGAGGTCACTAGAAAGGAAGGAGATGCTGCGTCGGCAGCGGGGGTGGCGGCGCGTGAGCGATATTTATGTTGCGAGCGTTAATATGGCTACGGTAACCGCTTCAAATCAGGCGGGCCGTATACTTGTATGCCCGACGTAGTATACAAAAAATAGCTCAGCTACATATTTTGTTCTAACGAACAAAACGGTGATAATTCTGCTACAGCCAGTGATTAGCCGGAACATTAGTAAATATAAGCGAGTAAAATTGGTACATAGTGATACGTATCTAATAGTCATCATCATCAGGTCATTTCAGTCTCCACTACAGGAGCACGACCCTCTCTCGTCCGTCACTGACAGAAGGAGGATTTGGCCTACAGTCCCCACGCCAGACGGGCGTGTATTTCCCTTAGTCGCCTTGTACGACATCCACGGGAAGAGACGGAGTGATTCTATTCTAGTCTGCCGGAAACCACACGGCCTAACAGTACTAACCACCAAACCTAATCAATACAAACCTTAAGGATTTGGGCGCCAAAAACAGCAAAAAAAAATACAGTAGGGAGTTAGTATAATCGCATGGTGCGTATTAAATGAATGATTGTAAAGTGACCAATTGACAGAAAGTGGGCATCAAATTTATGACCAGCATCGCCATTCCATCAATGTGACCATGTGTGTAAACTTGTGCTGTGCACTGCACCTACTAGCGCCTACATATCGTAGTCATGTTTACTCGTTTCGGTTCGCTGCGTAGGCGCTTCTTCAGAGTCGAATGGTGCAATGGCACTCGAATGCCTTGACAACATACCGACGTTTTTGTTGGTAGGTACCTGCACAATAACTCTACAATACTACCTATCTACTACTCTGAACCGACTAGTCCTTTAGCCAGTCGGCTTATCGGTCCATCTTTAATTTCAACCTAGAGGTTAGTAGCCATTATTTCGTTTAACATGTTATAAAATATTAATATATACGACTTGTTCAATATTATTAAGAAACATCTAGAATACAATAAAATAGAAGAATATTTTTATAAATACATGTTTTTTTTGTATATACATATAATACATAGATAACACCCAAACTAAGACAAAGAGATTTGCTGCGGGGGATCGAACCCACGACCTCAGAATCAAAGTGGACATTGCTAGACATTCGACTACCAGGCTTGTCAAAAAAAAAAAAGAAAAATTGGTCGCAATCGTGAAATAGAATTAACGACTGAATTGTTCTGGTTCTCCTCAGTATAAAACATAAACGTTTTATTTTATGGTTATTTTCATAGAGAAAAAAAAACGGAAAATCCTATTTCTTTTCATGCCAGAAAAAATCATTGTTTTGTTATGGACAACGATTCATACGCTTGACGCAGATGGCTTCTATTTCTATTTGCATGACTATGTAATCACTACATAGTATAAAACAAAGTCGCTTTCTCTGTCCCTATGTCCCCATGTATGCTTAAATCTTTGAAACTACGCAACGGATTATGATGCGGTTTTTTTTAATAGATAGAGTGATTCAACTGGAAAGTTTATATGTATAATATATGCATAACATAGTAGAAAAACACTGATAATTTAGAGGTTTCTAATGTGATGTCGTAAATAAACACATTTTTTTGCTCTTTCATTGCAAACGCTGGCTGAACCCAACGAGATAGATCAAAATAATGTAGTACAGTATTGTTCACCTTAAAATGGTCTACAAAAAAGTTCGCGATGGTATATGTCTATCTCTTAGTGGTAACACACAATAACCGTTATTTTATCCTTTGCTTTTTACAAGAAATAATGCCTTATTTACGAAGCGATTTTAAGCAATACAGAATTAATCCTTATCCAATTAAGTACCTTAAATACATTGCGCATTTAATATAGATCAATATGGCCCTTCACAGCATGTAATTTAAATGAATAGTTTAGAAGATATTACACATTTAAAATGCAGGGACATAACGGCTGTGGCGGTACCGGCCGCGGAGCCGGCGGCGTGTGCCTATAACTGGGGAAGGACTGGATAGGACAAAGCGCAAAGACCTTCTGTAGTACATTTAGTATCAGCATTGCACCCGTGCGAAGCCGGGGCGGGTCGCTAGTACATGAATAAAAATCAATTGAGGTCAAGGCATTAGGCTATGGTGGTGTTTCAGTGACGCAATAGCAGTTGTATGTAAGTATTAGTAGTCAACAAATGTACCTAAGTACGGCATGTATTTTACTCTCGAATAATTCTTTGAAATCCGTATGAATGGTGAACAGTTAGTAATCGGTTAACATCATTTTTGTCCGAATTGTCCGTGACAATGAACGACAGTGAAAGCGTGGGTTAAAATAAAACATAAAATCAATCTTGCCAGTCGCCTTTGATAATTTCTACCTACTGTATATCGTAACTTTATTTTAAACTTCATATTTTTCTTTTTTCGAAACTACTGGTTTTTGCGGCACTTATTACATTTGATAGACATTCGCTCTAGGAATTAATTTATAAATATGTAGGATGGTCGGACATAATGAAAAGGAATAACAATATTTTTGACATAGATTTATTTACACAGTAATTAATCACGACTAATTAATTATTCCTTAGGCAATACTCCAGCATAATAATTAGTAACTGCAAAGCACTCAGCTTCAAAGCAATCAGCTTGGTTGCTACCAGACTGACCTGTAAAGGGCGAATCAGGCTTTAAATGTCTAAAAACCGCCTGCCTAACTACTGTTAGCCACGATGGCTTTATAAGCGCAAACGAAACGCATCCCCCCGTCTGCTTTGTTCGCTACGCCTTATAAGAAACTTATACGAATTGATTGGGTTTGGCAACGATTGGGTTTCGCTGGCCTTCGTTGGTACTGTCTGGACTGTTTGGCGAACGCCAACGATCGTTCGTTGGCGAGTGCCGGCGATCCGGAGCGTGGCGGTAACATCAAAGGAATTGAGCCATTCGATCGAATTCAGTGTGGACGGTGACCGAAGGCCAGCGAACGAACGCTCAGTTGAAGCGAGAGAGCGGAGCGTGCAGAGGTAGTAAGTTGTCGTGTAAACGTAGTAGTCTAGTAAAGTCGTCGATTAAACGATATTCTTTTTCTACTTTCAAGTCCGAAATCATTTCACTTCCACTAAACACATATCTGTTCTTAAAATATGTGGTTTTCCACCATCTTCGCTTTCGTTTATTTTTTCTTGTCCTTGCTAACTCGTTAAGGTATATAAAACAAGCAATTATAATCATTTCGTCGTCGTCTATGATTCAAATTGCGAATGCGAGCCGGAATCTGGTCCCAACAATCGTTTGCCCGACCACCAAATATATTTGGACTTACCTCGCAGGCCAACGAGCGTGCGGTAGCCAATGCTGAATATTCTTCGTTGGCATTCGTTGGGCCGGTGTGTACACAGCTTTATACGAACTGGAGGGACTGTCTTGCGTCTTCGTTCGGTTTCAAGCACGTGTTGTTTACGATGTGCCGCCGAGTCATCGCTCGGTCCTCTGCACAAAGATTATAATATACGGCCTCTGCAAGTGATGTCTACGATATTGCGCCGTCAAATATATAAAATCTTATTCAAATGATAATAAAATTGAATAAATTCGCAATTATGAAAAGAAAATATATTAAAGTTTTAGATGGTTTTAAATATACAAATATTTTTTTACCTAAAACCTTAGATTGGACAAGAAGCTTCGGTTTTCGTGTACTAGCAGACTGTGACCACGACCCCGTGATCGCCGCGACGAACAATTTGTATTTAACTAGCGACCCGCCCCGGCTTCGCACGGGTGCAATGCTGATACTAAATATCCTACAGACGGTCTTTGCGCATTGTCCTATACAGAGCTTCCACAGTTATAGGCACGCGCCGCCCCGTCCAATACCGCCTCACCGTTATGTCCCTGCATTTTGAATCTGTAATATCTTCGAAAATATTCGTTCAAATTACATGCTGTAAAGGGCCATTGATCTATATTAAATGAACAATGTTTTTAGAGAACTTAATTAGATGAGGATTAATGCGGTATTGCTTAAAATCGCTTCGTAAATAAGCCATTATTTCTCGTAAAAAATAGAGTATAATAAACGGTTACTGTGGGTTATCCCTAAGAGATAGACATATACCGTCGCGGACTTTTTTGTAGACCATTTTAAGGTGAATAATATTGTACTACATTATTTTGATCTATCTCGTAGGGTTCAGCCAGCGTTTGCAATGTAAGCGCAAAAAAATATGTTTATTTACGACATCACATTGGAAACCTCTAAAATTATCAGTGTTTCTCTACTAAATTATGTATGTTTTATAAATATAAACCTTCCATAATAAACTCTCTATCTATTAAAGAAAACTGCATCAAAATCTGTTTCGTAGTTTTAAAGAACTAAACATACAAAGGGACATAGGGACAGAGAAAGCGACTTTGTTTTATACTATGTAGTGATTTGGTCGATGGTGCGATCGCGCCATTGGCCAATACAGTATTCACTTACATTGGGAAACACTAGAAAAAATTAAAATTTTACAGTCGATCGCATGGATCGAGAAACGGAGCAATGGTACCTGTTATTATTAATTAGATTTACTACTTTTAGAAATTGTACTTACATAATATCTTCTAAAGTAACACATACGCTTCAAAAGTTACACATACGCTGACAAGGTAGGTAAAGTTAAGCTAGCTCATCTGGATAATATACGTATTCGACAGGTAGGTAGACAAGATTGTGTAATTTCTATAGTATTTTGATGCCCTTCAGTAAGCCATAAATGTAGGCGTATACGCATCATATAATTACATATTAATGTTAGCCCTTTGCATGAATATTAATATAAAATCACATAAAAAAGGTTACGTATAAATTAATGTAGATAACATTGACGCTAGTTCGTATTGTAATAAGGCCAAGGTCGGATTAAGCTTTTCTATGCTGGTATATTTTGGAGCTTATCTTAATATAAATTACATAGAGATTTTAATAACATGTATATACCTACATAAGAAACTAAAAGTCAAATCGGCCTTCTTCTATACTCGTCCGGCTCTCTATATGGTTGGAGTTCATCGTCACAAATTGTGCGATTCCTGTGGCGTTTTCTTCTTCGATCTGCCAGATTCTACAACACGCAAGTATTCGCAGGCTGTGACAACTGTTTACCATCGCAGAAGTCGTATGCTTGTTTGATATCCTAATGGAAAGAATACTATTACACAGCAGCAAAAATTCGTCAGCATCACAAACCTTCCTGGTAGCTCAGTTGAAACGGCACTCGACCGGTCGTCGAGAGGTCGTGGGTTCAAATACCACCTAGGCGGGAGGTGAATTTTTCCATTTAAAATATTTAAATTATTCAGGCAATTCGGCCGAAACGAACTATTTAAAATACATTTCCAATTTATTACTGAAAAAAATAATTTGAGTTTTTTAAGCAATAATATTATTAATACTGTATGTAAAAAATATGGTCAATATTTCCACAATACCAGACTATTACAAAATTAATGAAAACGGCGATGATGATGAGACGGTTTCGTTTCGTGAGTCAGAACTCTATCTCTCTCTATCTCGTCGCCGATGACAAATCGTTGGGGGTCTCGCATCCTGAGCCCCCTGCATTTCTCAGTTCCTCTCCGTTCGGTTCCTTTCTATTCCCCTGCGGTTTCCTTTCTGCCCTTCCTGCATTTAAGTCTGATGATGTCATTAAGCGTCTCTAACTAATCTAACCTAAATTAGGTTAGTAAGGTTTCGAGACGTTCAACGATGACGAATGAGACTAGTCCCCCCCCCCCCCCCACACCGCACCTTAGCAAAGCCGCCCCTCCCTATTTTTGAGCATGATAGAGTAGTTGTGCGTGTCAACACAGAGATAAAAGTCGTAAGCCATTATTTTATTTCACAAATTAAATAAATATCTCTAGATTCCATAATCAGATCCCAATTAAATTTACACATTGCCATGGGAGCTTCCTCATTTGAACATAAAAAAATAATAAATCGGTTCATAAACACCGAGGATATCAACCTAAAATGTTTAAAAATTTTCGCTCTTTTTAACTTATAACCGATATATATCCAATATGGGACCACCGCTGGCTCTTATGAACACAAAGGTAAAGTAGTAAAGGTTGACAATTGACGGAGAAATCGATGAATATACATAACAAAAAGAAGATAGTTGAACATAAAACCTCATTTTTTGAAATCGATTAATTATAATAGTTGAGAAAGCCAATATTATTTCAATCTTTCTATATAATTTCAATAGAAAGCACTTAATAATTTTGGTATTAACCCACTCTACTGTTTGCTGAAAAATCAATTCTAGTTGTCGTAGAATATATCGGATCATTTTAGGAGTTCATTTCGGGTAAGTATACTGTTTTGAAAATCGGTTCACAAATGAAGGAGAAATTCTTGAATATGCATAAAAAAGACACATACAGTCGAACATAGAACCTCCTCCTTTTTTGAAGTCGGTTAAAAAAGATTAATAACCAACGTGCAACATGTATGTCTTTAAATACATGTAACTGAAGTAATAATGAACTCCACGTCTTATCTTTTTCATCTTTACTAGTGGTTTTCAAGTCTAAACAATAGCTCCATTAACGGTTCTCGCTAGACACATGGAACGGATCGTATTTTATTTATTATAATTAAATTGTTGCTATAATTAATGTTACGTTTACGTAACGTAACGGATTCGGTCCAAGGTTATATCGCGGGAAAGGTCAGTCACCGTTTGCTGCATACACCTAGGATTTTGCTCTATGCTAGAAGACTGGCTATGGAAAAGAGAAAGAGAGATACATCGTATATGTTAGAGCGAGATGCTATCCTACCTCCATAGCATAGAAATTTTGGTATTTGGTTAAATATATTTTATCAATAATTTTATGAGATCTATGCTTCTGAAATCTGAGTATTTTATTAGGACCCTTTTGCAATAGTTAATTTTTAAGGAAGTATTTACATTACGAGGTTTTCTGACTATCGGTTTATATTACCCCTACTACTATAGTCTAATAGTAACGTCTGTAATATTTTGTTAAACCAGTGTTCATTAATCCCCTAACTAGAAGTTCTATTTCTTTATGTAGATCACAAGAAACCCCTAACTGAAGCGGGCAACTACACAAACCTAACCCAAACGCTATTATTTTTTAACATTTACCATATCTCTGAAGTAAAACCTATTACTTACTTACTGTAATAAGTAAAAATTTTAAATTAACCATAATCACAAAACTGTTCAGGGGGCCTACGGCCGAAGCTAAAGCCGATTACCATCGGATTTTTTTATCCCAAAAATAGCTTAGTCGGTAGAGCTCTATGGTTATAATCTGCTAAGCTAAACACAATTACCACCAATCTAAGCTAAAGTTTAATTTTCGCAATCACAAAATCCGTCGGCTACAGCTTCGGCGGTAGGGCCCCCGATCATGGTCTTTTTGGTCGAGTAGCTCGATGGCGTCGTTGCACGTGTCAGTCTAATCGATAATGCAAGTTAAGCAAAGTCGACCGTTGCCTGTCTATGGATGGGTTTATTTATCTCGAGCCCCTCTGTGCTTCGGAGGGCACGTTAAGCCGTCGGTCTCGGCTGGTGTCATTAGATAACAGTTGTTAAGCCGAGTCAGTGGCCTTTGGGCGGCTTATAACACTGGCCTCCGTCATCCTGCAGTTGAGCAGTGTGGTAGAGTATCCTCGTATCCCAAAAGTGGGATGATTATGGGTTGATGCCGAAAGTCTGAAGAAAGAAAAAAAAAAGTTCTTTTTTTATACTACATCGGGCGGTAGACAAGCATACGGCCCACTTGATGTGAAGCGGTTACCGTAGCCATATTAACGCTCACAACATAAAATCTCGCTCACGCGCCGCCACCCCCGCTGCCAACGCAGCATCTCCTGTATTTCTGGTGACCTCACTCACTCGCAGTAACACAACAAAGTTGTTAGAAAATCTTTAAATTTAACATATTTCGAGCTTTTACAGTAGCATATAATTATATCTTTCCTGATTACCAGGGAAGTCGTAGGTATTTAAACATCAAGGAGCTGTTTAACCATTATTCTGTTGTAACGAGGAAAGTGTCGTCATGCGTATAGTCCCGACGGATGTCATTATCAACGTAAGCAATCATTATACGACTGCCGCCTCTCCCACGGAAAGTGCAACTTTTTATCGTGCCATCAGCCAGTGAAGTGAAGTGTTTCCGATGTATGCAAGCGGAAACTATCACCGCAGCTATCATGTAAAGTAATCTCTTCATGAGCCGTACTTTGTTTTTATATTGTTACGGTCGTATGTGCCGTTACCATGAAATTAAGTACTAAATGTTACATGTGTTCTAATCATGATAGACAGGTGTTAAATCTTACACTATAGGTGCATAGTACGAATGAAAGTAGTATAAAAAAAATGTGTATGAATGCGGGGCTTTCAAGGGTAACACGCTGTCATGGATGATTAGGCCTACTCATAGAATAATTACTTATTTGATTATTTTAAATGTCCCAAACCAAACTGACATTCGTTTGGACGTTTCAAATAAGAAGGTCTATTTTCGTTCTCAAAACGAAGACAAAATCAATCTCAACAACATTTCTTTTCTGTTAGGAAAATTTGTTTTAGTGTCAAAATAATTGCTATATTCGACCATCGGTCTCGTCCAATAATGCTCGATCTAACTAAACATCTACATTTTAAGTGTAGATAGAGCGAGTTAAAATACTTTTCAACACACTTGCTCATAAAGTGGCTCTTATTTCACCGCAATTAGGCACATAATTTTTAAATACAACTCGTTTTATAGTTTTTGACGTGACAACGTCTTATAATTCGATGGAGCCGGCTGCACGCACGAAAAAACATGACGTAAGCGGCGTTACCTCGCTCTGAGGCGTTCCATTCAAATTTTCTTTTGAAAAATGCAAACATTCCATTAGTATTTTCTTATGACGTTGTCACGTTCAACTATCGTCAGTAAACCGACTTTACAGACAACCGATTTTTTATCATTATTTTATTCGCAAATATGTTGAAAAACGTTGTATGATACACGTGAGTATTGATGATTACCATCCTCGGCTCTCTTAAGACCCTCGGCTAAAAGGCTCGGGTCTTAATAACGCCTCAGCGGTAATCACCAACATTACACACTTGTACCATAATGTACTATTATTTCTTCTGAAGATGCCATAAACGTCATAAATTTACTATTGTACCTACGTAACTTCCTTTGAAAGCTGAGGTTATTTTTCTCAGTAGCGGTGCATGTATTATACAACACATAGCCTCTTAAGTTTCAACTTAATGCTTACTCCGCTTGCTACCTTTACTTCGTGCATTGTTGTAAAAATACTGGAATAATGGTATGGATTACGCCAAGTTAATGAATTGTACCGGAGTGATGTGTGACGTGACGTGGGGCGGGCGGGGTGCGGCTGTCGCGGCTGACGTCTCGTGCCTCGCATCCGTACTCAGTAGCCACAGCGAGATTCAGCCATCAAATATTCACGTGTGGAGCTATGGTTGCCGTTTTACTGCCTGCCACCTCCCCCGCCCACCTCCGGCCCCCACCGACCCCTCAACGACCCAGTCTGAAACAACTGAATGTGCTAAAATCAATAACTGACTGTTGTTTGACAAAAGTTTTGCTAGACGACGGTTATTTCGGTACCATAATAACGAAAAGGTACCGGGCCGAAACCCGAGACGCTTAGTCACGAAATCTCTAATACTCAATTAAATTACATATGTATGACCCGTTGAGATCTTTTCTTCATAATTTGTTCAAATGCTACGGAATATTGATCGGGCACGTGTCGTAGGTCGTAGCAAACAAAAGTTTTTTCGCCCGTTCGTAACTCGTAGAATTAAATAAAATGACTGTGTGTGGCATGCGGACGAGCAGACAGCGGACGTAGTCGCGGGTGCAAGCTAGTTTAGTTTAGTACCTACTCTTTATCTATAAAATGCAACCGTTATTGGCTGATCTATTCACTCACAGCTGAAACGACAGGACGGATCGGGTTGGAATTGGATTTAGGGAAATTGTGTTGATATAGACAGAGTTTTCAAAATTCAGAAAAAGGGCGTACGCGCGCAACGCAATAAAATTTTGACCACCAAAATTTGCAATGACAGATTTTGACATCCAAATTCGTGACGTAGTCTTCTGTGCATATTCTTGACAACATACGGGAAGGACAGGACATACCTTGTGTCTACCATGGGAATCATAGGGATAACTTATAATAGCCTAGACGACAATTATTTAAAATTATAAAAAATATTTTCCAGTGTCGTAAAACATCCAAAACTAGAACGATCTGCGATCTTGAAATTTTAATAACTTATGTCCGACTTGTTTTATGATCGATCACAGTTTAGTGGAAAATATTAACTTTGGAAAAACAATCAAAAATACTATAACTTTTGTTAATTATATTTGAATGTATACAAAATACCTAGGTGTGACGTCATAATTCAGTCGCCTTTTGTATCGGTAGAATAAAAATTGCTCGAGGTATGATAGCTTGAAAATCACAATTTTGAACTTTCTCGAAAACGCTCCATACAAAAGGCGACTGAATTATGACTGGTAATTCTTTCACTGGGTATAATGAATACATTATAATGACGTCTAATATTACAAATCAAAGAAAAAAAAGTCTTCTAGCTAGCCTATACTATTACTTATACTGTGCTATTATCTTATATAATATTATTTTACCTACCTGTACTGTAATCCGTCATATTTGATTTAAGGGCGAAGTTTCAATTTTTCATGACTCGAAAGTCGACCCGAAACTCGCAAAAGAGGCCCAAGAAAATGGTTAGGTTAGGATTCCTCAACCCCTCTGGTCCGTAGACCAGAGGAACAGAGCCGGCGTAAGCAAAATTTTACTTAGTAGTAAATACAATTACAAACATTGCTGACATCTTTGTTAGCGCGATTCAGGAAAGAATGAGCGCCATCTGTATTGCGGAATGCGTCAGCCCAAATTATAACCATAGGAAATTCAACGTACGTAATACATAGTATATTAATTACACTAAGTTTACAGAATGTGGTCTGAAGTTTGAAGATCTCTGTAAAGTTAGCTATTATACCTTCAAAACAATTTGAAGTTTATTACACAAAAAGTTAAGGAGGTATTACATAGACGTGCATGCTCAGCCTCTCAATAATTATTTCGGTTATAATATTTTAAAGCCCAGATTACTCGTAAAACGAAACTTTGTAGGCACATAAAAAAATTTAAACTTACGTATTTGTGATATTTCTGTATTAAATTTGCGTCTATTGTATGCCGGCAGAATGGTATTTTTATTGTACCTGCGCCCCGGGCGTCCGCGTCTCGGTGTCCCAGCGCCCAACTAGTGGCAAAATCTTCCTCCTTTTGAAATGTTATTCCGTCAAGCCAAGGGCGAAACTAGTAGTTATTTCAGTTTTCTTTTTTTTGTAAATAATAGTGAAAGTACTTTGACAGTACTGTGTGGATACGTATTCCACACAGTACTGTCAAAGTACGTACAGCGCTGACGCCCAGTAGTGTAGTGTGGCACCTCCTTATCGCTGTCTCACCACCACCCCCTAAGCAACCAATCAGTGATATTCGTAAAGAACTTCGTACAGGGAAAGCTAGTAATGTAGCCGTACGTCCGTCACATTTTTACTAACACGTTAATACGCAAAATGATAATTAATTGTTATAGCCTAATCACATCCCAACCTTTGCAAGTAATCTCTCTTTCCATAGGTGATAACAGTGTAAAAATCCGCATCTACAATAGTTTCTGAGGTAGCCCGCCTTACTAAACACAAACTCTGCACAGCGAGACACTTTACATAATATAATAAGTGGTGACGACCAATCTGCGCGATTTGCATGTCATTTACTCTGAGGCGGAGTGAATTACCCAACTATATCATTCTTTCTTCTTTTGTATGTGAGGGGCAGGGGTCTATAGTCTAAGATCCGAACTGAAGTCGACCTTCACCGAGCTGATAATAGAATGAAACATATTTTATAACAAACTTAGTATATTAGAAAGTATATTAACAATGGGTTTGCTAAAAAATCCTGGACAGACAAATTTAAATTATTTAAAAAAAAATGAATTTTAATTTTTTTTTTAAATAAATTTCATTAAATGTTGCTACATCAAGATAATAAGAAAATTTGTATCCTGACTTAAACTATTAAAGGTATGGAATGTGCAGCAGTTGGGTTGCCTATTATTTACCTGGACAAACTAATCGGTTGTCAGGTAGAAACAGGTATGTCGATGCCAGTTACACAGAACACGTTGATATAGGGTTGTAAAGAAATCTGCAATCTGCAAAAAAATCGATCTAAATAGGGGTTTGCGAATTTTAAAGATTTTAATTTTAACGCGAGTGGAAATGTCTTACAGAGAGATCCAAGTTGAGTGAGTATAGCGTGTAATATGTTATAAAGGACCCAATATTGCAGTCGCACGTGATGGGACCTCGAATGTAAGAAAGTGCGCATGCTCTGCATTTATACGGCAGAGAATGACAGCGATACTCTAGTAAACAGTGAGTGAGTGACATTACAGTTGCAAAAAGAATAATTAATTAAATACATAAAAATCAAATATATTAACTATAATACTAAAATAATAATATATCTATAATAGAAAAGTTTTGATAACTCAAAATATGATGACGTAAATTGTATTTTAAACAATTAATTCGATATAAACGTAATTCAACGAACGTTAAAATTGTGCAATTTCTAATTGTATTAGATAAATAATTTAAAGAATCTTATATTATGTACTTACTGAATCCTCTGTACAAAAAATTGCCAATTCTTCATTGTATTTATTGCCTAAAACTATTACTTGTTTGTTGGTTGTTGTGGGGTGTAAGTAGTTCATCAACATCTTTGAACCAAAGTTAACTTCAACTGCTGGTTGAAGTTGGTGACTGACAAATGAAGCTCTGGCGAAAAGTAGGCTAGTATAGGTAGTAGGGTAGTCTGGCTCTCGGGTAGCTGACAATTACGCTCCCTACCTCTCGGGAGCGTAATTGTCAGCTACCCGACTGGGGAATGTACCTCCACCTCACAGAATACCGCAGCCAAATAACAATTCCCTTGAGGGTTGCTGTGTACCTGCGAGTGAGTGAGGGAGATGCTGCGTTGGCATCGGGGGTGACGGTGCCCGAGCGATATTATATGTTGCGAGCGTTAATATGGCTACGGTAACCGCTTCACATCAAGCGGGCCGTATGCTTGTATGCTATCCGACGTAGTAATATATATATAAAAAAAAACCGGACAAGTGCGAGTCGAACTCGCTCACCGAGGGTTCCGTACGTAG
This sequence comes from Hypsopygia costalis, assembly GCA_937001555.2. Classification (NCBI taxonomy): domain Eukaryota; kingdom Metazoa; phylum Arthropoda; class Insecta; order Lepidoptera; family Pyralidae; genus Hypsopygia; species Hypsopygia costalis. The sequence continues at coordinate 17,793,820 of OW443338.2, read as the reverse complement.
TATCATTATTAAATTTGATATTTTTAATTATAAATAAGAAATAATGCGTCGAAAAAAATAAATAAAATATATTTTGCAATGTGTACATCAAGCCCTTTCATATGATGCCCCATTTGAACTAGTAGTTTCAATTTGAAATTTCGACACCCTATAAAAAATATATACCCCCTATTTTTTAAGATCTATTTACAAATGTATAGTTTTGAGATTTATTCTTGTACTTGGAGTCTATAACGATGTTACTTGCCAAATTTCATAGTTCTAGGTCAACGGGAAGTACCCTATAGGTTTTGATTCCCTTGAGAATGCGAAATATGCGTTTTTGCTGAATAAACGGCCGTAACTTTTTTTTACGTAAACTTAGCAGTTTGATTTTTTTACAACTTCATGGGACCGTAGACCTGAGTATACAGTTCAAATTTCAGCTTGATACCTCCACGCATTCTCGACATAGAAATTCTTGACAGACAGACAGACAGACAGACGGACAACAAAGTGATCTTATAAGGGTTCCGTTTTTCCTTTTGAGGTACGGAACCCTAAAAAACAAATAATAATAATATACTAAATTTGTTATAAAATATGTTTCATTCTATTATCAGCTCGGTGAAGGTCGACTTCAGTTCGGATCTTCTACTAATATGTGCAGTATCATAAAGCTTCCCTTTAATTTTGAGTCAAACAATTTCATCAAATTATTTTGTAGAGAATTATTAGTGTTATAATATAAAATTAAATTAAATTAATTTTAATATCGCGTAATAATTGAGTATATTATTCAAAGTTAAAGGTAAGGTAGGTGATACGTATGACCCTTGATATATATATTTTTTTATTTAAAACGAAAACCTCTGTCACGTTTTAAAAAAGTTCGTTTTAAAAAATCGAAATCGTCAAACAAATTTAATAAAATTGCGGAATAGTTGGTGCCCACGGCTTCTTCCGAATTATTTCAGAACCCTGCATAATATGTCTAATGAATATACGCGAAAGTTTAAGCTAAAATTACTGATTTAATTTCTAAAATTTTCATTGAAATGCGTTGAGTTGTTTCGAAGCTTACTCGAGAGAAACTTTTAGACAGAGACTTAATTTTGATGCGACAGTTACTCACGAAAATAAACATACAGTCGAAGTGTCTGGTTTACACGTTATAGATACCAAATCAGCTGGCCTAAAGATAGTTTAGTCAATCCGTTGCCGCCTCTTAAATAAATAATGAATAAATATTCTTGGACGAATTACTACACACTGCCATCTTGTACTCTGCCATGCCAGCGATATATGTTATTTATTATTATGCTATGCTAATGCAATGTTAATGATGTTTTATGAACTTTTATGCTATTTTATTCTAGCAAAGTTTATATATATTATTGGTTTTTATTTACAATAACCTTCCATTGTCCGTAACAAGAAACTTTGCCATTCAGCGACTGCCAATTTTACTTCTATTTTGTAATTAATAAAAAAAATACTTTAAAATACGATTTAAAATATTTTTTTTTGCTTAGTTTCATGAAACTTTTTACTAGAAATCTTTTAAAATTGATTTTAGTATAAGCAAGATTTTAGTATAATTTTCCATACAAGCACGGAGTGTAGGTAATTTCGTTTTTAATTTTAAAAGTGACATCGAAAAGCAACTGAAATGAAATAAAATTTGAACTCATTTAAAAGCTTTCATATTTTTATAACCAATATTAATGTAAATAACACGCGAAAGTATTTGGTAACAGGTAATTGGAGTTTTACCAATACACGTATTGACAACGAGCGTGAAGCGGTTATTAACAGGAAATGGCCTATTGACAAAATAATATAAGAGATTACGCGGTCTCATTTTATATTGGCATTGGCACTCTTTACCGCGCAGGATGTCACCTGCGGTGTGCCTGCGGTTTCTGCAAAACGTCACCTGAGCAGGATGTAGTTCATTTTTTTAGGGACAAACGAGAATCTGTCGTTGTATTGCTTCAGTTACGTCGGTCGGACCCTTCGCAAGATCTATGGTTTCTATCTAGAGCTGTTTACTAGATACCGCAACTGTTTTTTTTATTAACTTGAGTGACTTTAACTTATACTTTAATATTTATACATTGTATATATTAATCTAAGTACATACTTCACTTACCAGTTGGAATTTTGAAATAGGTTCTAATTTTTTTATAAGAAAAAACAGCCCCCATTGTCGTCTGAAATAATAGGTATCATCAATATGGAATATTTCGTTCAACAATACATTACCGAAGTTAATAGTTAATAACTCTGTAATTATGCAGATTTTTATAATATACGATACTACCCCCGTTACCCGCGGCTTTGCCCGCGTAGTCCAGGGGTGCAGGATCCGCTGGGTCAATCTAAAAATTGTCTGAAAATTTCGTTGAAATCGGTCCAGCCGTTTCGGAGTCTATACGGAACATACATACATACTTTCTCTTTTATAGGTATAGATAGATGTATTTGAGGTTTCATTCAGTACTACCCTACAAAGGAACTGTGTCAGCAGCCATGCATGAAACTGAAAAATACTTATGAAAAATACTAAGTTTGACCAAACATTTAACGAATGAACATTTAACATTTCTTACATTAAGTTACCGCTAAAGGATAATTCTATAAAATATTGATATATCCTGTTTTATCATAACGGAAATTGATCCCGTTATCGAATTCTTGTCGCATTTTGCATTACTTTAAATACATTTTATTATTAATGTAATGAATGATAATCGATACTCGTTTAAAAACATTAGGTTATCAAAATGAAAGATACGTAATCTTTTAATATCCTGTTTGTTTGGAGTCGCAACGCTATTTCGTTCAGTATTTTTTATTTTGGTTTTTATCTTTATAAGGTCACTAGACCCGCCTTGATATTGCCGTGGTTGATTATATACAAACTATATATTGTTCATATGAAATAATGTATCTTCCGATCTATTCGAAATAGCCTATTGTTAAGCTAAAATCTTTCGGCATCATCCCACTGTTTGGAAGCGGGGCTCCCCTCATACGAAGGGGTTTAGAACATACTCCACGCTGCTCAATTGCGGGTTGTCGGACGCCAGTGTTTTCAAGCCACCCTAAGGCCACTGACTTGGCTATAACGACGGTCATCTAATGACAACTCCGAAGCACGGAGGAGTTCAAGATAAATAAACCCATCCATAAACAGACTGCAGTCGATGTAGCTTAACTTGCATGTTCGATTAGACTGACACGCGTAACGAAGTCATCGAGCTCTTCACCTCACCTTAATCTTCACATAATATGTATTCAAATTACTACAAAAAAACATAAATCTTTTTATAATATTAGTACTGATAAAATATTATATAGTATTATATAGTATAGATAAAATATTATATAGTCAACTGCTTGTAGACGGCAACTCTTCAAGTAGATAGTTGACTATGACTATAATAAGAGACTAAAAAATACTAACTGGTGTCTGAACACTAGGTTAAATTAGGTTTGGTATATTTAAATCATCTTTAGTCGCCAAATTAGTTTATTAGTCACTAGTTTTATAATTTTAAATACTCTATTACTACTCTTACTTATTTTGTGTAACTTCCAGTATCAGAGGCGCCATGCATAATACTACGTCTTCTATATACCTCTCCAGGCTAAGCTGGTCCACTATAAACTGGAAATGTTATGATCTAAAAACGATCTCGAATCTTGGTAGTATATGAGTAACTACCGAGCTGTGGCTACATCGCTTTTCTGTCTGAACAGCGTATAATGTTTATGTGTTTCTTTTTTAAGTGGAAGGTTAATAAACATGTAATCAAGATATATAAGAAGCCTTATATCATGGGTTTATTTGTACTATAAGTGAACTAACCGCGCCATGACTATTTACTTTAAAAAAATGCTTTTATCTGTTCAACTACCGTTGTTCAAAAACGGAGGAGAGATATCAATCATTGCATTCCCTACTGTTTAAAGCAGTTTCATCGGAATGGTACTGATTATGCAAAACGGTGTAAACATTTATTAATGGCTCGGCGTAATGTATGCGCAATATTCAAAAGGCTATTCAAATTTGGTGACTCCATAATAATCCGTAGTGACGTTAGCCGCACGGCGCACATTAACATTATAGAGAGTTCCTGGGTATTAGCACACCCCGGCCACTCCATACAAATATCGCGTCGTTTACTACTACATAAACAATGATATCTGTGCAGAGTGTGAGTGAGCGTGTGTGCGTGCGGCGCCATACAAACTGTTCCCGATTTGTCTCAGAGGGGAGGTGAGGTCGACACGAGAGAGCGGCAGGGAGTGTCTATACTGTACGTAGTACTATTAATTATACTGTGGTATTAGGTAGCATTCGTTTTCTATCAAACACTATTTTTAAAAACACTGATCCGACAGATGTTTTTGGGTGTAAGTGATTCATCAACATCTTTGAACCAAAACCAAGTTCACCTGCACGCGGTGCACCCTGCTGAGTGACAAACGAAGCTCTGGCGAAAAGAGAGGTTGGGAGCGTAATTGTAAGCTACCTGACTGGGGAATGTACCTCCACCTCACAGAATACCGAAGCCAAATAACAATTCCTTTGAGGGTTGTTGTGTTCCTGCGAGTGAGTGAGGTCACCAAAAAGTAAGGAGATGCTGCGTTAGCAGTGGGGATGGCGACGCGCGAGCAATATGTTGGGAGCGTTAATATGATTCCGGTAACCGTTTCACATCAGATGGACCGTATGCTTATCTGCCACCCGACGTAGTATAAAAAAAAACAAAGTTTCCTGTCAAATTTACACACAAAAATATCTTGCCAGACTTGGCTCAATTTGGCTTAAATAGGCTAAACCAAACGACCAACGAGGTTGATTACAAATACAATACAAAAATGTTTATTTCGTTCAGATTGTAGTTATAAGTATAGAGGCTGACTCCTTCTTTTAGTGTATATTTTGACTCAAGTTGAACCAAGACGACCGTTTTTAGCACTTCTCACTACAATGTACTTATAAATCGAAACAATTTGAGCGCTGGTATAATGAATGACGTAAAAACTTTATAAGCTTGGTAAATAAGTAAGTACTTTATTGTGTATGGAAAACAAGGTAACAAAAAACAGGTCTTATTGTTAATTACAAAAAGTATCACTTGATCCTACCTGAATGAATTGTACTTAGGTAAAGTCGAGAGCTCATGAAGCTTTTTACTTGTTACAGCGATTGTAATAATAACGGTACAGAGTCCAACGTGTAAAGCTTCACGAGTTCTTGACTGTACAATAAATAAAACTTATAAATAAATAGAATCTCTAGGGGGGGGGGGGGGACAGCTGCCCTCCCTGCCCCCCCCCCCCCCCCCCCCCCCGGCGACGCCCTTGCGCATACACATTTATATATATGTTAGATATAGTTAAACAATAACGGAAAATTTATTATATCATTACTTATAATCTAAATATTCTTGAATACTGTAAAAACATCGGTACAACCAAACATAGGTTATTTTTAATATTGATTTATTTTACACCTTTCTTATCCAAAGAGACGCTACTTTCGTAGTACCTATCGCCTTGCACCGGAGCACGCTACTTCCGGAATGGAGACCAGGCCCATAGGGGGAGAAACGTCATCAGGCAGACGGCAGATGCGTCGGCAAGACGATATATAATAAAATAACAGTTGGTTTGTTTGAAACGATATCCCAACGGGTCATCCAAATATAAATTAAATTACCAAGTCGAACGTATTTTTAACATTAACACTTTTAAAATTCTTATGAATGTAAAATAAAATAAAATTAGTGTTTCTAATCATAGTTATGCATAGGCCTTATGCGTAGATTACTGGGGTGTAAATGGTTCATCAACATCTTTGAACCAAAGCCAACTTCACCTGCACGCGGTACACCTTGCTGACTGACAGACGAAGCTCTGGCGAAAAGAGAAGTAGGGAGCGTAATTGTAAGCTACCCGACTGGGGAATGTACCTCCACCTCACAGAATACCGCAGCCAAATACCAATTCCCTTGAGAATTGTTGTGTTCCTGAGCGTGAGTGAGGTCACCAGAAAGGAAGGAGATGCTGCGTTGGCAGTAGGGGTGGCGGCGCGCGAGCGATATTTTATGTTGCGAACGTTAATATGGCTACGGTAACCGCTTTACATCAGGCGGGCCGTATGCTTGTCTGCCACCCTACGTAGTATAAAAAAAAGCCCATGTGGTAGTCATTTCTATAAAAAAAAATTGCTCTTGACATCTGCACCGCAAACAAACAATGAAACCGGTACAAGATGTCTGTCTGTCCTTCTGGCACATGCAATTTCTTAAAAATAATATTTATCACATATGTATAGTTTCCAAATACGACTGTGTATTTCGTGACAATATTTCTTGTTTTTTGGTATAAAATATGCTTATCAATAAAAGCAAAACGTAGACAAATTATTAAAATGTATTAAAAAAATATACTTAAAATTATAAAAAAGCAGAATCTAGTGCCGTAAGAATAATAGAATACGTTTCTATGTAGTTAAGATGCAGCTAGAGTTTCCTCTTGCGAAATTAATAACACTACATTTATTACATATTATAATATAACTAAGTATAAATATAAGCTATTAATTATATTATAATAATAATCGTAGCTACTTTATGCTCTAACTGTACGGCATTCATTCGTATTTGGCCATTAGCGTCGCGTTTGATCCCTCGCTGTACCATTGATTATTGCCATTACGTCGATCTCTTTTAATCACACAAAGGGGTAAAATGGTCGTATTCATGTGATGTATCACGTTAATATAAATAAATGACCTCATTCGTATCGTGCACAGTAAAATGCTACAACAGTAAGGACACTGTATAGAAGTGTATTGTCAAAATAAATACTCCTAAGCGAAGGTGTCTATTTTGTGATAAATATAATTATTGAGGTACGTATTGTTCTGTAATATTTATTCTAATCGTTAGTGAAACTATCACCGTAAAGTCAAACAATAGATTGACGTGTAATTAATTTGTAATTAACAACATTGGAGTACAAGCAATAACGAGTATATTGTAAAATGGTGTTAAGTTCTCATAGTAAGTGAATTTGTAAATTCTTGCTTGAGAATAAATAAATAAATCTAAAATCTAACTACAGAACTATATACTCCTCAGGCAATTTGATCTACACAACTTTGCGTGCATAGATTAACAATTGGTCGCCGCTCCGAGCAGAGACCAATTGATAATCTAAGTTTGCGTGCTTCCGCCACCAAACCGCCACGCTTTGGTAGCGGAAGCACGCAAAGTAGTGAAGATCAAATTGCCTGTAAATTTGACTTCCCCAAAATTTGGATCACTTTGTCCGTCTACATTTTATGCAAACCACAAAAAAAAATACCGTTCCCATATTTATCTCCCAAGTTTACAAAGCGATAAATCTGAAATAATTAGAGGTGATAGAGATACGTGTAAACGTAAATATTACAGGAAAAATATAGCGGTACATTCAGCAAGCACAGTTTTTGTGAAAATGAGGTAAAACCTCAAAAATAAAATTATTCGCGAGAAGCGCGTCAAAAGCACCTTATTGCTATAGCAGTAAGGCGGTTGTCCTAGCGAAATACCAACCCCGGTATGCTGGTATTCGGCGCGTCTCGTTCTTGTAAAACAGCAATTAAAGCAACGTCGACCGCAGCCTAGTTTCAAACCATTTCTTGGTTCATTTCGGTTTGTAATAACACAAGTCAAGCAATATCGACCGCAGTCTGATTTCAGATTATTTATTTTTGGTTTCAGTTTTGTTATAAGTATCTCAACTTGTGTTAAACAAAGTATCTAAATCCCTGTGGATGACAAGCGGTGCGACTGTAGAAGGAGGCCGTGGGCATCAAAAAACTCCTCTGAACACACCCCATTCGTTGTACAATCGCTAGACCATAAAAAGACTTCTTCTCAGACTTAAGGGTTCTAAACCGTTTGTCAATTTGGGATCGTCAACAATCCTTTGAATTGAATCATGCAATCCTATTGTAATTAACACAGTCCCGATATTCTGCGACAGCCAACAGGGATAGCGAATCTAAAATGAATTTTCAATATCACAAGATCAGTTTCTCGTCTCTACATACTAATTGATATTACACGCAATTCGTCAAGAGACTGATCGAACCAGTCACACCCCGTAAAAATGTATGTTTTCGTTTTTCGCAGTGATTTATTCTATGAATATATAATCAATGTTTAATTAAGTTAACTGAAATTCAAATATATTTATTTTACATATAATAGCACCGACAGTCGTTACGTTATGTTGGGTGTTTCTGAATTTTGAACACCTAGAGTCATTATTACCTCGTTGCTCCACAAGTATAAATCTTATAGCGCTACTTTTAACAACCTTTTTGCAACCACACGTTTTACGGAAGTATTCGGGATTTTTAAAGTATCCCAAGAACCGCATATAAAAATCTGATTACCTTTACCACTCACGAGTATCCAGGTCAGGTGATCTCTATACATTAGGAGAAAGCTACATTGAATGACTTTTTTACTGCGAGGACGCTTTTTATGATCTTTTCCTAAAAAAGTATGCAGTTGCCTTTTCATGCTATTTTAAATTTATTGTAGGGAAACGCGTGACAGATTCGTCAACGCGTGAGTTATGCGTACCTATTTTGTGAAGACTGTTTACCACCAAACTTGTTTATCATATTTAGGGAAAAGTAAACATATTAAGGTCAATAAATCTCGGCTTTAGGTACGTTGCGTTTTAAATATACAAAAATACAAATATAGTTTATAAATATCTTTGCAATATTAGGCGAATACGAATAAGTAATTCATTAGATTATATAAGACTAAAATATTCCTCTGATCACCGTACTTATTTCTGTGTAATGGAAAAATAACAAAGACTACTTACTACTACTAAAATAACTATTAAAGTAAAGTTGATACTGTTGATTGTTGGCACTTGGTGGAACATTATTATCATAATATTGTAATAAAGCACTTGTACTATTCCACGTTATTATATTTAATATTACCGACCGGTTTCGCCGCTAAGGCATTATCAAGGTAAACAGATGGTGTTTGTGTTTGTACAAGTGCTTTATTACAACATTATAACTATTAAAGTACTACTTTTTGCTCCATGTTTATTATAGATACATAAATAAGGAGCACAATTTGACTCCATATCGAATTCCTTATTTTGCTTAAACTCTAAATTACTGATTGATCAATTCGCAAAACAACCAGGGTCCTACCGCCGAAGCTGAAGCCGAATCCATCATCATACCATCGGATTTTTTGATCGCGAAAATAGATCTTAGGTTTAAGTTAACATCTTCAGCTTAGTCGGTAGAGCTCTATGGTTTCTGCCAGCTAAGCTAAGCACACAATTACCGCCAATCTAAGTTAAAGTTTGACTTTTGCCATCAAAAACTATGATTATAATCGGTTTCAGCTTCGGCAGTAGGGCCATGGTACCAAAACAGTAGACGTAGCCTAACGAAATCATAACAATTAAGGATAAGTGATAGTATTAATAAATAAATATTTCTGGACAAATGTACACACCGCCATCGAGTCCCAAATTAAGCGCAAAGCCTGTACCATCGGTACTAGATAACTGATATTATACCTAAACACATTTTCTCTGCAAATACATACATATAATACATAGAAAACACCCAGACCAAGACACAAGACAAATATTTATGTTCATGCACACAAATATTTGTCTTGTGCGGGAATCGAACCCGCGACCTCGGAGTCAAAGTGGCCATTGCTAACCATTTGACTACCGAGCTCGTCTAGTATAGTTTTATCTTCGCTGTAATAGCTCATAACTAATACGCTTTCCAGACGTTACCTATCCCTTTGATGTGGTCTACGTGACACCTACATGTATAGGATTTATTTTGCGTGTCTGCCTGCGTATATAGTTGGCATTTGACGCCTTTATACGACGTGTCCATTCTACTCGCAATTACTATGCTACAGTAGGGGCGCTCGAGCGTGCAGCCGAGTAACGCCCACCCTCGATGATTAAAACCAGTAGCCTTGATTACGTTGCATGTTTGTCCTTTCAGCGGTCGACACTGACGGTTCGCCAGTACTACTATCTATTCTACGGTGACGATCAGAGTGGCTCGTATCTATCTATCCACATCTATGTTTGTGATGGGCTATAGCGAATATCGAGGATGTATATGAATGTAAATCGGCTGGGGTATTCTGTAAGGTGGAGGACTTCCCCAGTCATGTAGCTTATAAATACGCTGTATAAAAGAAATGTAGGGCTACTTTTCTTTTACGAGGGCCTGGTTAATTAAGCAGCAGGGTGCACCACATCCACCGTACTTCTACAGACGGCTCCATTTTGTGCTTCTTGTTTCACTTCACTCCAGGATTTTCCAATTCTTTTTTTTTATACTACGTCGGGTGGCAGACAAGCATACGGCCCGCCTGATATGAAGCGGTTACCGTAGTCATATTAACGCTCGCAACATAAAATATCGCTCGCGCGCCGCCACCCCCGCTCCATACCTCTCTTTTCGCCAGAGCTTCGTTCGTCAGTCAGCAGGGTGCACCACGTGCAGGTGAAGTTGGCTTTGGTGCAATAATCTTGATGAACCGCTTACAACCCAAGTCTCTCACTATTCTCTTCTCCTCTGCAATTGTCCGTTGTCAGGTTTCCTAAGATCGGTGTGATGGTGAGCTACTTATGCCTGTGCTTATGCTCTAAACTTAAAAATGTCTTATTTCAAGATCATTATATCAGCAAGTTTATTTTCATATAACTTAAAGCGGCTAACAAACATACCATTGAAGCAGCTACCATAGAATATAGACGCGAAAAGGAGTTGCTTAAAAAATCCGAATAATGAAAATAACTCGTAGTTCGAAGTACGTACATGCCGATTGTAATTGCCTACCGGCCACTCATATAAAAGAAATGGGTGAGTGGAATATGGGTCAGGGCGTGCCAGAACGTACCACTATAGTAGGTTGCTTCCAAGAACGCTTCACAGGTATGTTAGCTACCAGAGCGGTATTTGGTCACTCTAGCATAGTGACAGGAGACAACTAGTTCCTTAATTAGTCATGTCTCATCTTAAATTATTCTTTATTGCATATATACGTTAAACAGAATATAGTTAGGTTTGTCAGATGTTTACAAGGGATGTATTCTAGCCACCCTTATACGTAGGGGTATGTAGGGGTACCAAGGGGTCGCCGATCCGTTGCCAGCCTATACTCCTTCCTTTCTTTCTTTCTGGTGACCTCACTCACTCGCAGGAACACAACAACCCTCTAGGAACTTGTTATCTGGTTGCGGTATACTGTCAAGTAGAGGTACTTCCCTTGTCGGTAGGTTTATATATACGCTATCCCCTACCTCTCTTTTCTCCAGAGTCTCGTTTGTCAGTCAGCAGGTTGCACCACGTGCAGGTGAGATTGGCTTTGGTTTAAAAATGTTGAAGAACCACTTACACCCCAACAAAAAAAAGAACGTAGTATAGAAACAGCCATTGAACGGGACTACAAACTAATACCAGGTTCTTATATACAACTTTTATATCGACTGAATAGTTTATCCGAACTGTTTTGTCGATACAAATACGCACACTTCCGATTTAAATGCTGTTGATTTTCTCACGATCCCTAAGGCACTGAGTGATTGCAAATCGATTGTTTAGCAATACACATAACTCGATTCTATAGTTTAACTTTTTCATCAATATTCTATCGATGTGGATTTTGAAGTCAAATCGAGCAAAAATCGTGTAGGTTATATGCGTATCTACATGTGAAATACTTTGCGCATTAAAATATGATGAGAGTAATAATAATAATTTAACCATTGTACAACCATAACATTACAATCGTATCTATCTGATTGAAGACTGTTTCGCTGATTGAATCTCTGATTGAACATTTTAAATAATGTGTAAAATGCCAATGATGCGACGTGACTATTGAAAATATTTTATATATATGTACCTACTCGTACGTATCTATAAACTAACCGGCCTAATGATCCTTTGTCTGAAGTAACATTTTTACGCTATAATCCAGAGAGTTCTACCTAATCTAATCGTGCATGTCGACCGGGAATTCTTAAGATTCCTAACACCTTGCCGTACCCGTGACCAATGGCTTGGTTTGGAATGGCAGGACTGCGGAATACTGAGAGCCGCATCATGCCACATATAATTCGCTTTGACTCATTTAGAGCCATAAGAGCATATGTATATAAGTCACCTCTCTGGACAAGCGGATTGGCGAATGTCGCTAGAAGTTTGGGGTGTACGTAGCTCACTACGATCTTTAGAGCCAAAGCCAACGTCACCTGCACGTGGTGCACCTTGCCGACTAGCGAAAGAGAAAGAGAGCTTACTGCACCCAAATAACAATTCCCATCAGGGTTGTTGTGTTCCTGCGACTAAGTGAGGTCACCAGAAAGGAAAGAGTTACTGCGTTGGCAGCGGGGGTGGCGCGCGCGCCGCCACCCCCGCTGCCAACGCAGTAACTCTTTATTTCATATTGCGAGCGTTAATATGGCTACGTAACCGCTTCACATCTGGCGGGCCGTATGCTTGTCTGTCACCCGACGTAAAATAAAAATAAAAGATCTATGTCGGAATCAACAGAGTGTATCAATTGCTGGTGAGGTTGACTACCACTCTGGAGATGATTATACGTAATAGAGAGATCTCACAGACACTACAGACAGTGCTTGGTGCCACTTCGGTTGAGTCCAGTGGTGAAACCGCAGTCATTCTGCAACAACCGTCTGACACTGACGGAAGTGGTTTACAATACATTACCGTTTATTGCAACAACCATAACAATGTAATAACAAGATAGCATAATAACGTTCAACAGGCTGCTTTATATCTATAAGTAATCTCTTCCAGGCAACCTTTACATAGAGGAAACAAACACAAATAAGAAGGTGGGTGGCGCAATAAATAAAGACATAAAATTATATGAGAAAAACAACCACACATATTCTTACACATATAAACTGTTGCTTAGATGTGATATAAAAAAATGTGCATCGTAAATACATGGCAGGAGAACAACGAGAAATATATATACTATACTGAAATATTTTTATCCGATTACGGTCGAACTAAAAATTACGGAAGGGTAATGATTTTAGTGGTCTATGTATGTTTGTATTTGAAGGGTATAGGGCAAATATCAAATCAAAAGTTCAAAAGTATTACAATTTATATTGAAATTAGCATATGTAGTAACTTTTACTTTGCCTTTTTGACGTCATCTCTTTACTTAACCCTTGACTAGCTTTTTAAAGTTAACCTGTGAATGAGCTTGTCGTATAACAAGTGTTAGAGAGTTCCATAATTGGACTGCTTGATTATAAACGGCTTTGGAGAAGAGCTGAGTACAATGAGATTATCCTTTTCAGACCTAGCTTAGGCACCAGTTCCTCCCATACGTTCAGTTAGTCATATAAATATATACATTTTTTTATATATTAGAAGGGGGCAAACGAGCTTGTGGATCACCTGGTGGAAAGTAATCACCACCGCCCATGGAGATCAGCCACCAATGGGTCGCCGATCTGTTGCCAGCCATTTAAAGGAAATGAAAACTCTGTTCTTGAAGGTGTAGTTGTTCGGAAATACCGCTGAAGGAAGGTGATTCCACAGTTTCACTGTTCGTGGTATAAAATGTCTTAGGAAAAGTACTGTAGTAGATCGCCAATTATCAAGATGATATGGATGGAATTTTAATTTACTTATATATATATCTGCGGATTTAAGTAGATAGTAATGATTTAGATACATGTCTTATATTTAATTTGTATGACGTTTCTAAGTGCTTTATAAAGTCCAAGGAATAAAGATATTTTGACTTTGACTTTGACTTTATAGTCGAATATACAGTCAAATTACAAAAACTTCTTACTAATTTTCTTCTCATTAAATTCTTCGTGAGTTCCATGTCAGTCGTAGTCTTACCCCCAGGACTGCAATGGGCTTCATTGTTAATTCCCTTTTTTAGTGGTCGTCGCTGTTAATCCTGGCACACAGGAGACACAGTGGTGGAAATGTTTGGTGGTCCCAAATAAAATAATGTACAATTTGATATTTTTTGGCTACTCGTCTGTGAGTAAAATAAATATTTTTCATCATCATCTGTCAATCTGTGATGGCATCCCATTAGTATCCGTATGACAACTATGTGAATACTCTTGCACCCAAGCTATGCCCGGTCTCACCTTTTCCTCACCTTACATTTTAGAATACAAGTTATAAGTTTACTGCTATAAAATACATTTCTATTTCTAGCACATAATACCTAGACGTTTTATTCTCACACCAGCCCCCTTACCACCAACTCTTATTGCGATTTAATAACTGAATCTATTTCAAATTGCATAGAGTCGCTTATTCATTGGTATGAATAAGCATTCTATTCAGTTATTGAGTCGCAATAAGAGTTGGTGGTAAGGGGGCAGATGAATTATGTTATCTGAGATATTTATTTCTAATGGAAACAGTGTGAATGATTCACTTGCGGAAAGTAGAGCCAATAACATCGCTGGCCTAAACTCTCTAAGCTGTATAATAAATAATAAATATTCTTGCATGATTACACACTGCCATCTCGTCCCAAACTAGTTATAAGGAAGATAATTGGTATTATACTTAAATAACTTTTTTTATAAATACATACATACAACACATAGACACGGACATACATACAAATATATATCTTGTGCAGGGACCGAACCCGCAACCTCAGAGTTAAAGTGGCTATTGCTAGCCATTAGACCATCTAGCTCGTCAATATCTCATATATGTATATGTATATATATATATATACTAGCTGCCCGCCCCGGCTTCGCACGGGTAGAAAGTGTTGTTTTCTTTTCCTCGAAATTTTAATGTCCATAAGAACCTTCCTTATACCTTAACAAAAATATTAAAATAAAAATTAGCAGAATTGGTCGAGCCGTTCTCGAGTTATGGGCTTAGCAACATTCATTTTAATATGGGACCACCTGGAGAGTGTACCCTCTCAAACGAATAAGAATTATTAAAATTGCTGTACAATTGACGGAGAAATCAGACGTCGCCTTGTACGACATCCACGGGAAGAGACGAAGTGATTCTATTCTAGTCTGAACCACACGGCCGTAAGAAGGAAGAGAGTGGTATACGCGGAATAAATACAGTTTCATCGGCACCACTTCCAGTGAGAATCTCAGCTTCAATTATACATATTTCGCTGCTAAACATTGACTTTACTTCAGGAAGGAGATCTTCCCCAAATTTTAATAATATTTTTGAAAACTCTTGGGCACGTAAAGTTCTATCTACAGCTTCTACTGCCTTATTATTGGCCATTTCGCATTCATCTGAGACAGCAATCCTGAACCATTTTCGCTTTGTCACAGTTTCGTGTCACAAAGCATGTCGGTGTTTCCATTCAAATCGAGTATAATATTGAACATTGTATTTGCGTCCTTCCGCCTAGAAGTAATATATGGCTGCAATACCTGGATTGATGGATGCTGCTGTGAGATATTATTTTGACGCCTGATTTCAGCGAGCATTGCTTTTGTCAGGTATGTTTTTGCCTCCTAAAGCATCTAAGAAAAACAGTTTCCCCTCGTTGTTTAAAAGACTTTGCATCACAAAATCTTGCTACATAGCGTACCGCAAATGCACTCATTCTTCTGGTTTGTGAGAATATATTCCAATCGTTCCATTTCAATTTTAGCGTACACGTCTATAATAAACTGACTAAATAGCCCACGTTACCTTTGTAAATAAATAAAACGATTGCGTCTAACTTGTAGCAGGTAAGAATAAAAGTAGCACTACGCTACGCGGTTATTTTTTTACAATAAAATCCATATTTTGTTAAACTATTTATTGTTTTTTTAAGTAGCTTTTTTAGTTTTTTAGTTATTTTTTTTAAACTATAATTTATTGTAAACACTATGTTGTTTATGCAAATAAATTTAGCTTTGTTCTGCATCTTGGATTTATATACCTCAACAAAAAATGCTCGTCAGGCTGAACAACTTTTGCTAAGGCGTCATTTTTATATTCCTTATAGTTTAGCTGAACCATTATGGTTCTGCATCAGGTGTTCCAAATCTAGGATTTTTATACCTCAACAAAAAATGCTGATCAAGTTGAACAACTTTTGCTAAGGCGTCAATTTTATATTTCTTATAGTTTAGCTGAACCATTATGGTTCTTCATCAGGTGTTCCAAATCTAGGATTTTTATACCTCAACAAAAGATATTCATCAAGTTGAACAACTTTTGCAAAGGCGTCAATTTTATATTTCTTATAGCTTACCGTAACCATTATGGTTCTGCATCAGGTGTTCCAAATCTTGGATTTTTATACCTCAACAAAAAATACTCATCAGGCTGAACAACTTTTGCTAAGGCGTCAATTTTATATTTGTTATAGTTTAGCTGAACCTTTATGGTTCTACATCAGGTGTTCCAAAACTTGGATTTTTATACCTCAACAAAAAATGCTGATCAAGTTGAACAACTTTTGCTAAGGCGTCAATTTTATATTTCTTATAGTTTACCGGAACCATTATGATTCTGCATCAGGTGTTCTAAATCTTGGATTTTTATACCGATATGGAAACTTCATGTCAACGTTTTCAAATCGATGCCATTTTCGTAATTGACGTCTCAGAAAACCATAGAATCAACACCCATATTGATTATGACATTTCAACCCCATCGCACCCCCTCAGGAGTGCTCTTGTGTCACGTCGGTTATGTTAGATTATAAAATAGCTGTTGTTTTCGGAATCAGCGACCCGATAAACCATAAAAACAATACCCATAACGTTTTTCAGACGTTTGCACCTCATTTCATCCCTTTAGGGGTTGAATTTTGAAAAATCCTGAAACACGTGTTTACTCATTTATCTACAGAAGTGCTCATGTAAAGTTTCTTATAAAATAGTCCAACTAATCTTGGTTCCCCATATAAACTTTGGACCCCCGTTTCACCCCCTTAGGGGTTGAATTTTCCAAATTCCCGTCTTAGTGAGCACCTATGTCCTAAAAGGAACCACCTTGCAAAATTTGAGACTCCTAGCACTTGTAGTTTCTGAGATTTCGTGATGAGTGAGTGATTTTCTCTTTTATATATATAGATATATATATATATATATATCTCAATAGAATATATCTTAGTAGCTGACGCCCGCGATTTCGTACGGTCATATGCCATGGATTGTTCTAAGTGGATTGACCTAGACGTTGATAGATCAATCAGTAATATTTGCCTTTTATAGATACAGAGATCTTAGAGAAAGATTTCCAAAGTTATAGAAGAAAGTTAAAGAAAGAAGAACACATGAAAAAACAAATTAACTATCAGAATAAGCTATGGCATCGTAGCAGTGCAATTGCCTGCACGAAGCCACCCTAATGGTCGTAAGTAGCAGCGTCTCCCAGCAAGGCTGCGAGCGACAGGGGCTTGCGGTCGCGGCGCCGATCAATCACGCCGCCATGCGAGACGGGATACTCGCAGATGGCTGCCGCTTGATCTTATAACTGATTTTATATTTACTTTGTGCTTTGAACTTTATGTCTCGATAATACCCTCACTGTGCAAATACTGTACAACTTGGGGTGTAAGTAGTACATTAACATCTTTGAACCTAAGCCAACTTCACCTGCACGCGGTACACCTTGCTGACTGACAAACGAAGCTCTGGCGAAAAGACACAACAACCCTCAAGGGAATTGTTATTTGTCTGCGGTATTCTGTGCGAGGTATAGCTACTTCCCCAGTCGAGTAGCTTACAATTACGCTCCCTACCTCTCTTTTCGCCAGAGCTTCGTTTGTCAGTCAGCAGGAAGCACCGCGTGCAGGTGAAGTTGGCATTGGTTCAAAGATATTGATGAACCACTTACACCCCATATAATATTATATACGTAGAGTATATGTAAATTCTTCTCTGTAACTTACTCAAGAATACAATAGAGTATTTTAGGTCACTTAAACGTTGTTGTTTCGTCTTCTCTAGAATTATTGCCAAAAGACGCTGTTTTTAACAATAACGCGACATTTAATTAAAAATGATATTCCACGTTATCCCCGCCTAATTCTTTACTTACTTCTTTTGTAGTCTTCATTGACATTTACAGAATTTCTTGCAAAAGTTTGTATCACGTATTATTTATTACACGGAGCCGAGGGGAGTTGCTGGTTACCAAATATGTCATAAAAATCTTGAGCAAAATCTAGAGCATAATTATGGCTATATACATCCAGACGTGTAGCCAGCAGAATATCCAGTAGCGAGCTAATTCTGGTATTCTCGTAGGAAAACGGACCAATTTCGAGAAAACATAAACCAAAGCAAATTCGGAAGCAAATTTCACCGCGTAGCGTAGTCCGTGCCGTTATCATGAAAATCCGACGGAACGTTAACTAGATTTTGATGCAACTTGAAATATAAATAGTTATGTAAATTCAATTCACAAATTCACTGAGTTGGTAATCATTTCAAGACTAGTACATAGTTAAAATACTAGTTAAATACTATTTAATTTAAAAACTCGTAGCAAAAATACTACTAATCGCGCTGGCATGGCTTCTTCTGATTTTTTTTTTATTTTTTTTTATTCAGAAGCATTTTTTAACAAAAATAAATAACAATATGCACAAAAACATGCCATTATATGTTTCCGCATATATACATCAACATTAACCGCTTACAAGCATTTTAACATCACGAATCAGTTATTACTCATTAAAGAACAATTTAATTTGGGTACATGCAATCACACGTAGACCGCCCATTATAGAATTAGGCGACTGAATCAAACCAATGTTTAGACAAGATGCGTCTCATAGTAGTGATCCACGTGTTAAACAGATCCAGTTGTGGAAAGTCAACCAGATCATTAAAAGTCAATGGTGCTCGAATAAAGTATGAATTCTGTCGGTAATTTGTGGATACTAATGGAACAGATAGACATATAGGTTTCTCACTGAAAAAGGTGGTATATAAATATTTAATTTTGCCAGAAGTGAGGAAGGATCAATTTTAGATTCGCAATATTTGCCACAAATGATATATCCGCAATTTTACGCCTTTCTTGTAATGGAAGCAGATGATGTCTCTTACATCTTAAGTCGTAACTTTTATCATACTTTTTGCATTAGTATTCTATAAATTTTAAGAAACGGTTTTGTATAGATTCAAGCCTGTTAATATATATGTCATAGCGTGGATTCCACACTTGAAAACAATATTCGAGAGTACTACGCACGAAAGAACAATATAAGATTTTGATAACCTTGACGCCGATGAACTGAGAGCTGGACCTTATGACGAACCCCAGTACTTTATTAGCTTTATTCGCGATGTAATCGTTATGTTTATCATATAACATCTTTGAATCATTTTCTTTTGGGTTATTTAACGTCTAACGACTGTTATTAATATTGTTTCAGACGCTAGAGTTATCGGATGCATGGACTGTTGGTAAGATTGATTGAATTGTTCACCTGTTAAATACGACGAACGACAAAGAGTTGGACGCCCTCCTTCTAGCCAAAAAGCGGCTGGGACCTGGGAGCGTCTGAATGCAGAAGGTGGAGGATCGTATTTGGTGGAAAATATTTGGGAAGGCCTATATCCAGCAGTGGGTAGGTACATATAAGGCAGGTGATGATGACTTGTTTTAACAAGTTATCATCATCAGCCTATCATAAAATTAAATGTGTAGGACTAAAGGAGCTAAAGAAATAGTTATATTTCCACACAAATATAGAAAGTTTAGTGTTCACTAGATATTATGATGCCATCAAAATTAAGCATATGTGGATTTGTTATATATTTTATATATATTACATCCGTTTATATTCAAAATTTAAAATGACTTTATTTTTTAAATGAGTTGTTTGTAAAAGAAAGAACGGTTTTCCGAAGGTCAAATTTTGTGCGTCTCTAAATACAAACAAAATATCGTGCTTATTCTAAGATAATCATGTCAGAAATTAAGTTGACTAAATTAAGTCGTAAAAAAAAATAGTTGGAAGTACCTAAAGTGATTTTTTGAGTAAAACATATGGAGCAGAAATGAAATCGGTTATTATCTAATGAAACGATTTTTCGAGTCATATTGAATTACGTGAAAGTTTTTGAATATGTTTGTTACTACTTCCTAGAGAAAGGTTGAACGGATTTCGCGACATACATGGAAATGATCTGGACACATAGGATACGTTTTCACTCCCTCGCAGTAACACAATAATCCTCAACGAAATTATTACTTACCTGCGGTATTCTGTGAGGTGGAGCTACTTCCCCAGGCGAGCAGGTTACAAAATACGCTATGCCTTTCCTTTCATTCTGCCAAAGCCTCGTTTGTCAGTCGGCAGTGTTCACCACGTGCAGGTGAGGTGCAGTCAGGTTAGTTCAAAGATGTTGAAAAACTACTTACAACCCAAACGTTGCAGCGCACAACACAAATAAGTAGGAGTAGACAATCGCCACTCGGTTAGAAGTCGATCACCCCGTTGCGCAATTTTTAACTGGGCATGGCAATTTTAAGGCTAATCTCTGTTCATTTAAACTAGTGCCGTCGCCCTTAGGCGAATGTTTAATTCGATCAAACAGGACATCATGTTCTCTGGGAGTGTGATCTCTGAAGGCGGGAGTGGGACAACATGTTGGTGTGCATGTCGCATCCGGGGTATGCTATTCTCATTGGTAGCAATTACTTACAACTATACATCTAACATCTCAATGTTTTAAGTCCTCAATAGTGTGAAATACATAAAATCCGTGGTGCACGGCAGTTGAGCTTCACTTCACTAGCCATGTCTTTAGGCTTTTAATGCCTTATTTGTCATATTGCTGTCTCTCACATTGCTAAGAGGGGAAGTCAAATTTGAAAAGCATCTTACTCCTACTAATTTCTTCTGATTAAATTCGTTGTGAGTTCCAAGGCAGCCGTCTTACCCTCGGGACTGCAATGGACTTCACTGTTCATTGCCTTTTTTGTTGGTAGCCGCTGTTAATCCTGGGTACACAGGAGACACAGTAGTGGGAATATGTGGTGGGCCCCCACGTCCCGTATATCTCCTCCAATCCATATATTTTATTTCACTGCTGGAATTCAAAGGAATTTAGAGTGTACTCTATTACGCTGCTCAAATAGCAGACACTGGGCGGGGCCCACCCCCCGTCCCGTTTAAAAAAATAAATATATCGCCCCTCATCTACCTATATATAAAGCGTGTGGTATTCCTCAAATACTTTGTACACGTAGCCCTAAAAGAATTTGACAATTTAGAAAAAAAAACAGGGCTAGTTGATGAGGAATAGGACAAGATCACTTGCCAGGCAGAGAAATCATGCAGTGCAGCAAACCAAATGCCAATAGAAGCAAAACATTGTTTTACGTATTTCAAACCCCATTCCTTATTTCTCCCCAAGTAATGGCACATAACCAGTCAGGCTCCATGTATCCTATCTATCTTTCGCCAGACCTAATCGGCAAGATGTACCCCATGCAGGTGAGATTGGCTTTAATTCTAAAAGAAAAAAACTTTTTAAAATGCATAATTTTTTATAATAGTGAATGACCAAATCATTTATATAAAAATTGTTGGTCATGTTTCCATAAATAAACGTCTGCCTACGGGCACTGTTATATTTTGGGCCGTAGCGACGCAGCTACGATATACGCGACGGCGGCGCGCTACGAACACCTACGTCACAGCTACGAATCACCTATTTATTGATGGAAAGGCGCTGGTTTCTATTGGATTGAATCGTTGTACAAAAATGTTATTCAAAAACTATTTCATAATATATTTATACACAGAAGATGACTTAAAACATTTATATAGTACAAAAATCTTCCAGTACGCTTCTCTTGAAATAGCTTTGCAGACAAAATAACGCGTTTCAACAAAAATAAAATTTTAGTTTGAAAAATATTAGACCTATAACTAGAGATACAGAAATCCCCTAATACGGTTATGCCATGTCAAAAATATCGACGCGTGCATAAAATGGATCAGAGTGACAGTGAGGGCGAGGAGGTCATAGCGAGCGGGGACAGGCGAGGCGCAAGTAGCGAGTCGGCGAGCACGTGAGCTCCGCACCGGGGGCCATTCATGTGATAGGGCGGCGGCGTGCGCGCGCACCGATCAATACGGGCCCGTGCGGCGGGCAGTGGCCGGCACGCCGCGCGACACCTCGCACGCGCCCGCTGCGAGCCGCCGCCACAGCCGCGAGCCCATGACCGCCCTCCACAGATGACGGAGCCCGCCCGCGCCCATCGAGAACGCCGCACTAGCCCCGCTGCCAGGACGTCCACACTAGCTGCGCGACTATTTACACGCTTCTACCGCGCGAAAACAAGGTATGAAAATCGATATCGTCTCGAGAACCGCAGCATCCCCTGCTGACCTTTGGCCAGGGCATGCTGCTCGCGCACACCCTTGTACAGCCAAAACCCAGGGACATAATGTAACGTCTCAACCTTTGCTTTCATGTCAAGAATTGAAATTGTTTCGGTATCTCTTATTCTAATCGGATATACGTAATGAAAATGTTTTTTTTATACTTAGTTGCCAAATAGGGATAATGCATATATGATGGGAAGAATCCCACTCTCACAGCTTATACAGCTGTACATCAGGAGCACTCGTAGAAATACGATACACAACACACTAGGCAATATTTATTCGGCTGAAGTTATCTATAAGCTGAATATATTTCCCAAGTTGGGCTGCCTCGTGTTGGACTACAAGTCTCTTTTTCACTAGTATGTCTTTTGATCTAACTGAATGGTAAAGCGCAGGTAAGGTTGATTTTGGCTCTATAGAAAACAATGTTCCACTGTTCCACTTATTTAGAAAATGAACTTCAATTGGTACGTAGAGAGTAGATGTAATATTTTTCGGTAACAGTAAATTTATTATTTTTTTAGCCATCATTAATCGCTACTACAACGGAAAATAAATTGTAAGAAACTTTTACTTGTAAATTACCACTACATGTTAGTTAACATGTAGTGGCACAGATTTACGATAATACTAGTTACGTCCCGCGGTTTCGCCCGCCCCCTTTCGGCTCATAATGATGTTAAATAGCCTATACCCTTCCTCTATAGGTCACTTGCATTTTTTTTTCATAACCGACTGATAGTTACAGAGATTAGCGGGTTGAAACAATAAAGTCTTTAGCTTCATATGAATAGTAGCTTCCACCCGCTGCTTCGCCCGCGTTAACTTTTTTTTAATAAAAAGTACCCTGTGTCTTTCGTAATACCTTTGAGAATATGGTTACAAAGTTTCATGATGATCGGTTGAGTAGTTTCGGCGTGAAAGCGTAACAAACAAACTCATTGACATTTGTAATATTAGTAGAGATAGTTATTTAGTGTGTGACGACTTCGTACGACAGTATATTATGGGATTTTTTGTGGGTCACTCGTTCCATTCTCGGATTAAAGTGTAATCTATAATAGTTTATTCGGGAAAATAAGTATTCAGTAAGTTATAAACATGTAAACGTCATCTATTTACTCGTTTCTTCATCAAAAAAAAATAATTCAATGGATAAAAAACAACTTGACTTTTGGAGTAAGGGATACTAACTTCACAGTCAATATAGCACGTGCGCAGACACGACTCTGTTACAGTTTTTTTTTAATAATCATATTAGACTATATTATTTACAGTACTCTATCATGAATATTTTGGGGTGTAAGCAGCTCACAATCAGCTCATCACCGAAACAGCATATCGACGCCGATTAAGGAATGTCCACCTCACACCAAATAACGACGTTATTGTTATGTGGCATGAGTTGTGATATTTTTCATACTACTAAGGTTGCAGGTAAGCATGCCAACTGCATGATGGTAAGCAGTCATTATAGCCTATGAACGTTGGTATCACCAGAGGCATCACGCAAGAGGGTGTTGTGACCTTGTAAAAAAAACATTGAGAACCCCATGTCTCCCACCATGACCATTGTGGTCTCCTGAGAAAACCTCGATCTGGGCGCATACATTGCACAACTTGTGAGTTCGCGGTAGAAAACCGCTCTGAAACCGGACGGCCTAGTAAATAGTAAAGTACGGCTAGTGATATAAAAAACCTGAATAGATACTTGGAGTAGATCTAAACGAATCGATTTCCCTGTCACACACTAAATGGTCATTAATTAATTTATGTCCAGACGTGAACAACTTTTGCTCTACCATACATCGAAATCTGGGGCCTTCTTCTTGAATTTGATAGCCTTATTCAAGAATTAGGACGGTGAAACTGTACAGCTAAAGGCATAATAATCAAAGGATTTATTAAGAGCGTTTATACGGGGAACGGAGCATTATGTTTTTTATCGTCCCTCAAGAAATGAATAAAATAAAAATATACATATACACTACTAACGAAATTATTACCGACTTGTAATTGTAGAGCAGCGTATCTACAAGCTGCCCGACTGGAGAATACCTCCACTTCACAGAATACCGTAGGAATTCTCTTAAGGATTGTTGTGTGTGAGAGCGATATTTCAAGTTGTAAGCATTTACATGGCTATAGTAACCGTTTTATATCAGGCGGGGCGTATCCTTATTTTCCACCCGACGTTTTTTAAAAATAAGAAGAACTATGTCGAATAATCGGCGGAGCTAGTACACTACATTGGGTAGCAAATAAGCTTATATAAGGCTGTCTCATGTGAAGCAGTGACCGTAGCACATAGATGCTTTGAAATACCGCTCGCTCCCTGTACCTCCCTGTCCTTGCTACATCACGAGACAGTACCACCGACAGGAGAGGCTTTGGCTCTAAGATGATATTATTTACTCCTTATTTTAAAAACGTCCACTTATAGGAATAACACGCAATTTGCTTAAAAACATTTTACTATTTTATTAGACTAACCAATCACGCAAGTTAAGTAACGTCGACCGTAGCTTGTACATGGATGGGCTCATTTATCTCGCACACGGAACATCTAGGGAACTACTCTTTTACGCAATTCCTTGAAAAGGATAAATCTATACTAATATTCTGAAAACTCCAGCATATCCTCACAACGCAAATACCAAACTTTTCAACCAGCTCACCTGAGGTGCAGAAACTAAAAATGTTACAAAAACGAGGAAAATCCCACACGAGTAAAGCCGGGGCGGGGCGTCGCTAGTAAAATATATAAGCTACGTGTAATGTAGGTATTTTCACTCAATTTTCAACAATAAACTCAATATTTTACGAAGAAAGTTACGAATAGTAATTTTATGATTGGTGTAGTATGTTTATGTGTGTATGCTTGTAGAGACACAACAACCCACTAGGTCTCTAGGAATTGCTATTGAGCTACGGTTTTCTGTGAGGTGGAGGGTCATCTCCAACCTGCCAGGTTACAAATTACGTTCTGCTGTACCTCTCGTGTGACAGAGCCTCGTTTGTGAATCAGCAGGGTGCGCCACGTAAAGACCTAAACGTGAGGTTCTGCTCTGTTCTACAAACGATGATTTAACCACAAAACAAAAAAGGTATGAATTAAAATAATTTTTTAACCGACTTGTGTAATCAACGCTAGCAAGGACTATAATAAATATGTGCACTGGCGTTATCAATGTACTTTTTTTATTTCCTTAATTTAAAAATGTTTTAGTTTATTATTATATTACAAAGCTCTGAACAATGAAACGAATAGTCAACATCCAACTTCTACTAGAAATATGAAAGTTTGTGTGTTACCCTACACTGGTTGAATGTATTTATATGAAATTTGGTATACATATAGTCTACTAGACTCCCCAATCCGTCTGGCCAGCGTGGGGAGTGTAGGCCAAATCCTCCTTCTGTTTGGGACGGACGAGAGAGGGAGGCGCTCCTGTAGTGGAGACTAAAATGACCTGATGATGATAGTCTACTATAGGTTGCCCACGATTTCGTCTGCGACTTTGACACACTCTCATTCCCCATAATTTTAAATAAATAAAAATAAATATTCCTGGATAAATTACACAGCGTCATCTATTCCAAACAGAAGTTATAGCTACGATTTTCTATTCTTTTCTATGACGATACTTCTGATTCTATGACAGCAACATTTGTCCTCTTAATAAATCTTTTCTTGTAGAACAAAGTGAGTGAGTGAATTCGCCCTGTACCATAATCAACAAGTACCATAAGTAACAAGTTTATGAGTTATAAAAAACTACGGGGCATAATAAATGTACGCATAATTCACGTTTTTTAATTAATTCTGCATGAAGTGAATAATTTTATTATACTCGAGTGGAGCCAGTAAGAAATAATGCTTTTATAAAATGAGGGTAATTATGTAGAAGGATTTGAAGGGGTGGTCATAGTTACAGGCAAGGTTGTTTTAAGAAACTACTAATTTTAAAAGATTTCTAAAAATATTTAGAATACCTATCGGAATTTGGAAATGATTTGAAACCGATTAACCGTACCAGCCATCGTCTTAGAATATCACCATTTCAGCCAAAGAACGTCCAGCGTTGGCCATGACTTCCATAACGATCGATTTTGTGCCGTTTGCTCGCTCGTTAACTCTGGAGTGGAAGTGGAGGAATTCCTTTCAGGATTCAAATTTAGGAACCCTAAAAAAGGTAACGCAATAAAAATGACCTTTCAAATTAGCCTTCATCAAATCGGCTGAACAAAAATAGCATAGAAATCACTACCACATTATGTAATCGATACGTACGTAGTTTGCATGCCGACAAAATTATGCCTAGGTACGCGAACGGCCTGAATTTCTGAACATAAACTGGTGACTGGTAGGTAAGTAAGTCTGCCGTTCCGTGGCGTGGGAAGGCCGCCTATATGCCGTGCTGCAGTGCAATTACTTGGTGGTAGGTAGAAATAGTCCAAGGACTAACCTTGGTAACTGTGTCATTCAAAGATTCTTGCAATTTTACTGGTCGAAACTGAAAAGAAATTTGCCCCCTAAGTAAATTAGCAATACTAGGTAAGACCACACTAGATGGCACGGTACGACAAATTTTTACAATACTAAGTGACAAACAAGCATACATACGGCCTGCCAGATGGAAACAGTTACCGCAGCTTATGACATTTTTTACTAACATCTTAGTTCTGAGGAATCTCGCAGTAGACAAAGTTGTAGAGGAGATCTTTATCTAAACCGTGGATTTTTTTCTCATCGATATCTCGGACACCGATTTTTTTCAGTTCTGAACCACTATGCGCTGTATGCTTATTTGCCATTCGGCGTAGTATAAAAAAGTACCAATAATGTATTACAGAATAACATGATGTGATGGCATAAGTGTCTCTGTTTTCTGTTTTCTTTGTTTCATAAACTATATTTCCTAATTTTTTGTCGTATGTCCGTTCAAAGTTTATTGCAATATATTTATATCCTTTTCGCCTCGCTTAGAAATAAAAATATTCAAAATATATGCTAAAGTACCCAATTTCGTTTCGTATTTATTAGAGCTCGCGAAACTTTTTGTCTCACCTCTAAACACTGCAACAATATATGTATATTCAAGAATGGACACGCCCTAACGTTTCTCCAGCCGACCTCATCTCTTTAGACGTATCAGTTGTTCAACACGTCACAGGCATTCATATTAGACATAAACGTCACTTGTTCCCATAACAGTACTCGTAGTGGGCATTAACTGCGGCGCACTCGCAGTTGGCGTTATTTGTCTGGAGTGGTCTGGTTGTGACACTGCTACTAAACGGCACATTTCTGCCAAATATCGATCCTACCACTTAGACTGTGCTAGTTTGCTTAGGATGCATCAATTGAACTTGTCTTTTTGTATGTAGGTTAAATAGTAGTAGTACTAGTTGTCCACGCCGACGACAGTCGATAAGCGAGATTCTTTTCTTACGACACTGGGGCCAAACAAGCACGGTACAGCCCGCATGATGTAATCGGCTATTAGCATTTTATTTGGCTGCGGCTTCCTGTGTGAGGTGGAGGTCTTCCCCAGTCAAGCTCGACATGCCCTACCTGTCTTTAGCCAGAACCTCGTCAGCTAGTCGGCACAATGCATCACTTGTAAGTGAGGTTGGCTAAGAGTTTAAAGGTGGTGGTGAGCCCTTTACACCCTTATCGTAAGAGAAGAAGATCTTCTCGAAATTTTGTGTTATAGTTTGGTTTTTTGTACATCAATGTAGTTTTGTTGTTTGTCACCTTAGGGTGACAAAAGATCATAGCTTAGCCCGCATGATGGAAAGCAGTTACTGTAACCTATAGATGCCTGTAACATCAGGCGCATAAGATGCGCTCAGCCGACCCTGTAAAAACTTTTTCACATCTTTTTTGAAGAACCCCATGCCGCCTGTTGCCTGTTAAATCGCGCGACAGGCAGTACATTTCACAGTCTGGCATTACCGGGGACATAATCTTTCAGGAAATGCATCAGTACGTGCTCACTTCGGTTCTAATGTGTAGATGAATTCCCTGCCGATTCCGAATGCTCCGACTGTAATTTGCCTCCATATCCTCCATGTGAACATCTTGTCTTCCAATTCCTCTGAACACACCCCATTGTACAATCGTCATACATATTTGTCTTTACTATATAACGCTTAGTCGTGTGGTTTCCGGCAGGCTAGAATAGAATCACTCCGTTTCTTCCCGTGGATGTCTTACAATGCGACTAAGGGAAACACATTATCAAATATCGATCAGGCCTCAACCCGCTTGGCCAGCGTGAGGAGTGTAGGCCAAATCCTCCTTCCGTCTAGTACGGACGAGAGAGGGTCGTGCTCCTGTAGTGGAGACTAAAATGGACCTGATGATGATGATGATGATATAACGCTTGTTTTCAATATATATCATTTGGGTATTCTAATTGGTGTGTGCAGGTGATGCATCAACGATGAGTCGCCGCGCGCGGCCGTGACATGGGAGCGCAGGCATGGGCTGGCGCGCCGTGCACCCGCCGCACATCGCCGCCGGCTTGCTCCTGCTGCTGCTAGTCTACCTACCAGGCATGCACCTAATATGTAACACCCTACATGAAAAATTTATAGGAAATGTCATTGGATGGAGTATTAGGTACATCATCATCCTCCGGGCATGGGATACACGAGTTTCGTACCCAGTACGAAAATGTATCCCGTGCTCGATTAACATCGATTACTCGTAGGTACCAATTAAAGTAACAGCAGTGCATAGGTAATAGTCGTCGTCGCCAACCCTTATTCATCCCGCTATTGGGATAAAGGTCTCCCCTTTCGAAAGGGTTTAGTGCATTTTTCACCATATCGATCTACTGCGGATTGGGAGAGACCTGTATTTTCAAGCTTCCTAAAGTCCCCTGACGACATCTAAGGACAACAACCGGAACCGGCGGCTTAACGTGCCCTCCAAATCCTGGTAGGTAATAGTAGCATAACGAAATCCAGGTACTGTATACTTATAATACGTGTAGGTACCTCGAACGTGTCATAACGCTTAGCCAAAGAAATAAATTCTGATAATACGTGTTACGCAAGGTCTCACCTTACGTATCGTGATAGCAGCTTATCGCGCGTGCCGCTGAACTGGACAGCATTTGGGAAACTTCGGCACGCGACTCTTCAAACAAACGTCTTTGAGAATGATGGCCAAGTCTTTAATGCGCAGAAGGTACACTGAAAAAAAAAATGTTTGGTGTTCTTACATAGCTAAACTTTGCTTATATGTAATACGAATTTTACAGTAGTTACAAATTAAAGTGGTAGGCCCAACTGGATGAAAACAGTTGTATAATAAAGTATAATCATTGCACAGTAACATTTACTGTTTGAAATAAGTATTACACTTACTTTAATTTAAAATAATTCTATTGTCTTCAATTTCAGGCACGTGAACAGTAAAATTTACTGTTTTGATTCAGTTATGCTTACCGATTGTTGTGACTGTCTCCATCATTTCCTATATAACATCAGTAAAACTTTATGAAATTTCAGTTTTAACTTTTCCGTCATATTGAATCATAAAGTTGAATGATGAGTGAATATACTGTGGTCACAAATTAAAATTCGCATGGTACCTGACTGTCTATAATGACACGGCAGATGGTGGAGAGTGAGTGTACATAGTCCTGGACAAGTCAAATTAGCGACTGAAATTGAAACAACATGGTAGCTTGTTTTAGTCAGCAACACACGAGTTGTACGGCTGCAAAAAATATTACCATCAAGCAAGCTGTACGTTTGTTTCCCAATGTTCAAAAGAGTTGCTGGCAGAAGAAAATGGGGAATCACTTGTAGCGAAAACGTTAGGGAAGACCTACTTACGTGTGTCGATGGTCATGCCATGGTAAAATTGCGACTAAATACTGGGATACTTATACTACTTATCTACAGTCCCCTTTTAATTTTTTACATTATTTTCGTTATGGCACAGTAAAATTATAATAAAATAAAACTGCTCTCATTGTATTGCTGGCCCGAATATCAAAAGATTGCTTAACCATTATCACCGATCGTAAATTGTCACAGTGACTTGTCACCAAGACCACCAAGATGCGGTGCACATCACAGCCATCCTCGGCGAGAGCGTCGTGTTCAACTGCCAGGTCGACTTTCCCGAAGACATCCCGGTGCCGTACGTCTTGCAGTGGGAGAAGAAGGTAGGCGAAACGGTACGACGGTCCACACTCCACTCTTACATTACAAAGCTGCTCATCTTCCGTGTGTGTTTCTGTTCAGTAGAGAACGGCTCGTCCCCGCGACGCGCCCGGTGATGTAAAGTAAAACGAATACGTGTGTGTCGACAACGACATATGTATATTGTCCCGTGCTAGTGGTAAAGTGCGGGCGCCGCGGGCCGGGGGCCTCGCCCCAGTGCCCTCGCCCCGCGTGCGCCCTTCGCACGCATTCTGTGTATCTCTGCCTCTTCTACGTATTGCCTCGTGTACCGCGGTGTCGTCCGACCGACCGGGCGACACTACCACAGAAATAAAGACCTTTAAGGCGTGTCGGGAGAGATCAGCAGACCCCCGTTAGTTACGATTTACAAACATACACATACACTGCCACTTTACATAATACGATAAGATTTTTTTTCGATCTTATATTTTTCTTTATTGGGCGCACCATGTTATTCGGAGTTAGTGTCGGGAGCACTCGCTTACAAGGCTGACACGGGGCACGCACTCCCCGCGCACTGGCGGTGGTTCTGTCTGTTTCTCTCTTCCTGTGGCTGTGGGCATCACCCACGCTCTGTCTGCAATTGTAGTTACATTACAAGTATTATTAGGAACCTACATAACTTTACGATGTAACTTAATATGTTGTTTATGTTAAATGTGCACATCGTTGATCATTACGCATGAACACAAACCTATAATTTGAACTTTGTCAGTATGCATGTTTTTTTCCAGTTTCGTAACGTTGAATAAGTACCCTACTATAATATTTTTGTTTAATCATTGCTCGCTTTTAAATATTCGCCATCATAATTAGCCATAAATGTATTTTTACTTTCAGAACTTTTTCCTTGAAGTAAAGCATTTTAAAGCTGACTAGTTTAAGTAGTTCCCTCCGTTACTACTTACTTAATCACGCACGTAAACATTAAGTGACTGAAAAATACCATTATAAGAAACAAACATCAACGGATAGTTCTTACTGCTTAGTTTTACCGCCCATGTAATGAACGTAGCCATACCTAACTCGACGAAGAAATTTATTTTACCGAGTCACGCTCGCCGGGCCATATCCCACGCAAAAGTATTGATTTGTCAAACCAATTATCGTACTGTGGAAGTTTATACTTTTAACCATGGACAGTTACATTACAGTTCAGCTACCTCGGAATAACGAAATTACCTAGAAACGAGTTTTGACAGTAAAATACGTGCCGGTCATCTGTATATTTTATTATATTGATGCATGTTATGTACTGATACCTATATGTAGTCAACAAACAATTACCAGATACATTACGAGGTATATATATATATATACATTACCAATACCTAATCTCTGATCATTGTTTGTTAATTTCACCTCTATAATAGCAAATACATTGTTACATTGTACATTTTTTAAAGAATAAAGTGCATTTTTGAAACTCATATATGTAATAACAGAGTCAAATTGAAATATTTGCTGTTATAAAGATAATTTTGTGCGTAGCCAAGATCAGAGTAAATAGCAAACATAAACTTTATTAAGTATATTAAATATGTATACAAAAGGTCTTCTTCATTATTATTCCTTCTTGCATAACTTGGCTATGCTACTTCACTATTTGGCTGACGTATTCAGAGCCTGTAGACTAATTCAGAATTTCTGGTAGCATCGAGACTTCACCGTATATTATGCTAAGTTTCTATGTAGGTAGCTTATTGTAAGTGGTAGCAATGAAGTCCGCGCCAGATGGAATTCAGCTGCGGTAACGGTGTGTGTTGTGTGTAGGGACAAGACATCCCGATCTACATCTGGTACGAGAGCTACCCTACGCACAGCGGTGAGGGGTACGAGGGGCGAGTGTCGCGCGTCGCGCCCGACTCACCCTACGGCGCCGCCAGCCTCAACCTCACCAATATTCGGGAATCAGACCAGGTGATCACTCTTGTGCTTAATAATTATCGTTCCATCAGTTTACAACAAACTTTTGAGTCAGGGTTTATAGTGGATTGTTGTAAACTTGTATACCTGTACACGGTTTGCCGTATACATATACATACATTAAAACTGTCGGGCAATTACATATCGCGACTTCCAAATTAAACATTAAAATAAGAATGTTTGCGCTCATTTCATTTTTATGATAGTCTAAGATCCGGGATTAGAAAAATATACCCTCATCTGTTAATTGGATGAAATAATGTTTTATAGGCTTATTTCAATGTAATGAATTTATATAAACAACATCTGCCACCATAGGTCTGCAGGTTAATTAATTAATTGCTATTAATTGTAATTAATAGCAATTAATTAATTAACCGTCAATTTATTTATAATTTTTACCTTCACATGTTAATTACATGAATCCAGCAGAAAATTTTAATATTTTATATTATAAACCTTGTTGTAGTAGGCAGCCATCTCTATGGCATCTATACTTACCTGCAGCCAAGTGAGTACAGGTAGATAAATCTAACTTAATTCCCTCATATGTTAAATAAAAAATTCAAGTGCTATATTAAATCGCGTCGAATTCTAAACACAATAATCCTTGGCTGCCATGTAAAAAGTTGATACAGCCAAAGATAAATAATAAAACTATTAATTGTAGCAGACCTATGGTGGCAGAGGTTGTTTATATAAATTCATTACATTGAAATCAGCCTATAAAACATTATTTCATCCAATTAACAGATGAGGGTATATTTTTCTAATCCCGGATCTTAGACTATGAGAGGAGTTTATTAAACCGGTGGCGGATTTACACTTTTGCGGGCAGTAGGCTATTAAATTTTTGCCGCCTTCGTCGACCTCTACAAATATCAGTTCCTAGATTATTTTTAAAACCGGACCATTTAGTTATGACTGCATAAGAAATAGTATTTGGGCATATTTTTGAGCATGTTTTGCGCATATTAAATGCTCTTCCATTTATTAGT
Source organism: Hypsopygia costalis (assembly GCA_937001555.2). Taxonomy (NCBI): domain Eukaryota; kingdom Metazoa; phylum Arthropoda; class Insecta; order Lepidoptera; family Pyralidae; genus Hypsopygia; species Hypsopygia costalis. The sequence goes on along the minus strand of OW443338.2, from coordinate 17,760,243 downwards.
ACTACTAATAAGGCGGCGCAAGGTATGCCTTATACTACTTAGACTATTTTATGTATTCGGTAAACGCATTTTTTTTTTGCGCTTAGTTACTACCACCCCACTACCACCACTTAATGTATGAAATCTCTCAGGCCAACGAACATTTTATTAAGGAGAACAGATAAACAAACTAAGAAATATGCATGAAATAATCTGAAATTAGACTGCAGTCGACGTTGGTTGAGTTGTGTTCTTAAAATAGTTATGCCGAACCTAACCAATACCAGCTTGATATTCAGCTAGGCTCAGATTTTTCGCTTTGTACACTCCAGAGATAAGGGGGATTGGGTATATTTTTGCGGTTTGCATAAAAGGACGGATAGACACAATGGACTGAGTGATCGAATAAGGGTTCCACATCGGAACCCTAATACATACCAGTTGTCTTTTTTATTTATTGAACGTATGTTATAACTTAGTGCAGCATTTCAGCATGCAATAATTTATATTAATATTTATAATATACTAGCGGCCCGGTACGTGCTTCGCTACGTATAAAGTGAAATAATAAAAAAAAATTGAAACATCAAATTCGCCAGCGCAGATCCGCCATTTATTGAATTCATTTGTTACAAAAAATGTGATAAACGAAGAACCGCTCTACCGATTTTGTGGAAACTTCACATAAACCATCTACTAAATAATCCGAACAAAGCCTAAACATTTGGTTTGAATTGGTGAGCCCGTTCTTGAGTTATAAAATTACAACGAAAAGTGGCATTGATTTTTATATATATAGATATAATACATACCTAATAATAATAATAACCTAAAAGTGTTAAAGGGCATCACGCCGCGAGTAACTTCGGAGAAAGCGCAGCACACCTCTCGACACCCCTGAGTCACTCACACCGGTGTTGCCCCCGGCCGATTTCCTGGCATTTCGGAGGCCCATCTAGTGAGTGGCAAGCCACCGCCTGCCGCAAATAACTAGCAATAAAAGCAGTTATGGCAGGCGTCCGTCCCTCTTCTGTAATAGCCCGGTATTAAGTTCACCCAGATCTCATCTCCATAGCCCATTTATTTTCCATCACACTTCGCAATAGTCTCAACGCCTGCCGAGACCTGCTCATGGGTATATCGTTCCATTGATATATCCTGGAGCGGGTCACGGCGGGCGTACAACATTACATCAAATTTCTCAAAGGGGCCTCTACGTGTTGGATCTATATCCCCGCGTATGCCTATCAAATGACCGGGCTTGACCCGTGAATTAAGAGATAACCTAATAATATATTAATATTTATATATGTATTTCTTTATAAATTATTGCTCTTTTACAAATGTAAAAGAGCCGATTTCCGCTAATATCCACTACATCCTACAATTTCTTATTTTGATCTCAATAAATAATGATTATTCCTGGACATATTACACGGGACCATCTAGTCCCAAACTTAGCAAAGTTTGTTTTATGAGTACTAGATAGATAATATATGTACGTAAATATATTTTTGGTAAATATATACATACATATAATACATACACCTAGTATAAGACAGACTTGTTCATGCACACAAATATTTGTCTTGTACGGGGATTTGTAATTAGCTTTCACCGCATTCAAGAGCAAATCAATGTAACACAATATGCTGCTATACTATCTATATACTGGTTCAATATCGTACAGGGCTGGTACGAGTGCAAGGTGGTGTTCCTCAACCGCTCACCGAACCAGCATAAGAACGGCACTTGGTTCCACCTGGATGTGCACGCGCCACCGCGCTTCTCCATCACACCGGAAGACATTATATACGTTAATTTAGGTAAGTATGTGACAAATCCCATGTGATCCTCATTCTATATGTTTGTATCAAATGCATAGGGTTAACAGTATATCTACCTAGATTATGGTATATTTATGTTTTGCAAAGGCAACTCAAGATCAATTATGTATCAAATCAAATCATTTTATTTGCGAGCATACACGGTACAAAGGTGGTATAAATATAAAAGTGCAAGCGTGTTGCAAACATTGACATGCAAAAAGATAATTAAAATTAAAATATCAGAATAGATTAATACAAATAAAAAATAAAAATATTAGTTGTCAATAATTAATTAAAAATTATAAACAATAGTCACATAATATAAATATTATAATATTACAATAAATAACAAATAATGAACTATAAAATGGCATTAATCAAATCAAATCAATTTGTCAAATCTTTTTGCACTCCTCTACGCTATAGACACAGTTGTCGCAGAGTAATCTAAACAAAGCTTTTAAAGTACCTAATATAAATGCTGATATGTGTGACATGTCCCAGGAGATGCTATCATCCTCAACTGCCAGGCGGAGGGCACGCCCACGCCCGAGATCCTGTGGTACAAAGACGCGAACCCCGTGGAGCCGTCGGGCACGGTGGGCATCTTCAACGACGGTACCGAGCTACGTATCAGCAACATTCGGCACGAGGACATCGGCGACTACACGTGCATCGCGCGCAACGGTGAAGGACAGGTGTCGCATACCGCGCGCGTCATCATCGCCGGGGGTGCTGTCATCACTGTAAGTTTCACACGTTGATGCATCATCACACCGAGTAAAGGCAAAGGCGTAGCTACCGGCGTATCAGCTGAATCAATGATTCAAGGCTCCTGGACTATAGGAGCTCTTCATGTTCAAAAACGTGTAAAATATTATCCGCTTCTTCAATGAAACTCATTTTCAAAATTGGTTTAATACAGGGCCCGCCAAGAGCAAGCTACGCTACTGCCAACTGGCGTAGGGTAAAACGTAGTATTTCGAAAACCATTAAATAAATTTCGGAAGAATGGTATATTCACGATTAGATCAAGTTTCAAATGCAATGCAAACAGAAAAAAAACCGCATTCAAATTCTACAGATAACCACAAAAGCTATTTTAACACCAGACGTCACATTTATGGTCTCGTAGACCCCTTGTCTACATATTTCCCGATTTTTGTAGAATATTTTATGAATATATGTGTATGTATTACACATACATGCCTTAAACCACAATCGACCTCCGAGAATCGATATAGGTACATAGATCACATTAAGAATCGCCCACAGAAACCCTGTTTTTGGTCTGTTCATTAAAAATACATACCAACTCAATTGCAGATGCCACCAACAAACCAAACCAAGTTAGAAGGAGAGAAAGTACAATTTTCTTGCGAAGCGAAAGCCCTCCCCGGGAATGTGACGGTGAAATGGTTCCGCGAGGGTGCGCCGGTGGCAGAAGTAGCAGCGCTGGAGACCAGAGTCACCATCCGCAGGGACGGCGCGCTCGTCATCAACCCGGTGGCCGCCGATGACTCCGGACAGTACTTGTGCGAGGTCTCCAACGGCATCGGGGACCCGCAGAGTGCTTCAGCTTATTTAAATGTAGAATGTGAGAAATATAAATACCTACTTCTCTTCAAATAATTCCATAATGTTTATATTACATCAACCCATATTCACTCTCAGCAACTAAGATACGAATCTGTTCCATTGAACTGGCTAAAAGTACGTATAGTACTATTACTTAAACTGTGCTAAAAGCTTACAGTTCTTCGGGTATTCTGCGGTATTCTGTGAAGTAGAGGTACATTCCCCAGTCGGGTAGCTTACAATTACGCTCCCTACCTCTCTTTTCGCCAGAGCTTCGTTTGTCAATGATCAGGGTGCACCACGTGCAGGTGAAATTGGTTTTGGTTCAAAGATGTTGGTGAACCACTTACACCCCAAAACTGCTACACGTTTGCACAAACTACAAATAAAAGTAGAGCTGAAGATCCAGGGTTGTTAAAATTTCACTAATATAACCCCACTACAGATGCTCGAGTTATTATTGAAACAAAAGCTCCAACCAGGGGCATAACTACAGCCTGGCAGAATGGGCAAAATGCCCTACTCCAAAATAAAAATTCTGCGTTTCAGTCGAAAGTTTGGATATATCGAAAATAAAATTGTTTTATTTCAATATAATAAGACGCTTTTGAAATTTGAATTTAATAATGAAGTATTAACCAAAATGCATATTTTTTATTAGTGTTGTTGTGTTAACTTTATTTATTGAAATTCACCTACAATGACAATGACTTTTTTACGATAGAGCCCCATCTGATGAATTTGCCACGGGCCCCAGATGGCATAGTTACGCCACTAGCTCTATTGGAATGTGTTTATATACCCTTACAACCATAATGATCAATAATAGGGAGTCTAAAGTTCCTTAAACACTTGTCATTTTAGTAAATTTTAAAGGTAAATATATATATATCATTAATATTAAACAATAATTTTGTCCTCAGACCCAGCAAAAGTGACTTTTACCCCAACCGTGCAATATCTGCCATTTCGCCTAGCGGGTGTCGTACAGTGCTATATCAAGGCAAATCCCCCACTTCAGTACGTGACGTGGACAAAGGACAAGAGGCTACTGGAGCCCTATCAGACGAAGGACATAGTGATCATGAACAATGGCTCGCTTCTGTTCACGCGCGTCAACCAGAATCATCAAGGCCGGTACACGTGTACTCCTTACAACGCTCAGGGCACCCAGGGATCGTCAGGTGAGATTACAAGTATTTATATTATTCGGAAGATCCACCTCTACAGATTCAAATGTTTAAAAAACTGACATTTTAAATGTCAGTTTAGTTCAGAAGCCCTTTAGGTAACTTCGTATGGTGTAAAGAACATGATATAATGATTCGATAGTACTTGGGTATATACCGGCTAGGTAACCGATTCAGATATTTTGATTGAATTTATTTTATTATAGGGTTCGGAATAGATAGATTTAAGGAAATATAAGTATAATTCAAATGTTTAAAAAGCTGACAATTAAACATTAAGATTTTATCGTACCACATTTTAATGTACTTTAATATTTTGCATGCCTACATTTTAAGGCAATGTATAGTTGCCAAACAATTTACAGCCTTTACCTAATATTTATATTAATGACTGTGTATGCGCAAATAAAGAATTTCATTTCATTTCATTTCTTCACCAATGTCAACTTAACTTCAGTTTTATTATATAGAGAATAATTTTATGGTACTTTGTTACAGGACCAATGGAAGTACTTGTTCGCAAACCACCAGTATTTACTGTAGAACCAGAACCCCTATATCAGAGAAAGGTTTGTAGAATATGAGTTTAAGACACGTTATAACACGGATTCTATGATAAAATTGTTGTGTTATCTGTTCCCGTCACTCATCAATTGCGCTAAATGGAAAAATAAAACATTTGCTTAGATGAAGTTGGCATAAATATCTTTTAATAACTTTTGATACATTCCGGTTAAAAACCGATTTTCCTGAAATAAAGACTAAATTGTGCCTCGAAGTACGAGTATGCCCTAAAATTTGATTGTTGAGTTTTACATAAAAAGAAAAATTTTAAAACCAATCGAAATATATGTATTGCAATCCAATGCTTACATTAGTTTTATTACCAAAAAATATTTAGCTAATTATAGGTATTCAGTCAAAACATTTTTCTTAAATTAGGTATCTTTCTATATATAGGTATATAGATATTTATTTATATTTACTTTTTTTTTTTTTTTTTTTATACTACGTCGGGTGGCGGACAAGCATACGGCCCACCTGATGTGAAGCGGTTACCGTAGCCATATTAACGCTCGCAACATAAAATATCGCTCGCGCGCCGCCACCCCCGCTGCCAACGCAGCATCTCCTTCATTTCTGGTGACCTCACTCACTCGCAGGAACACAACAACCCTCAAGGGAATTGTTATTTGGCTGCGGTATTCTGTGAGGTGGAGGTACATTCCCCAGTCGGGTAGCTTACAATTACCTCTCTTTTCGCCAGAGCTTCGTTTGTCAGTCAGCAGGGTGCACCGCGTGCAGGTGAAGTTGGCTTTGGTTCAAAGGTGTTGATGAACCACTTACACCCCAAATTTATTTGGGGTGTAAGTGGTTCATCTTACGTGTGTAGTGGTTCATCTTATCTCACCAAACTTAACAAAATTAGAATAGTGTGACAACTGTCAACAGATTGTTAATAGCGACGTGGAATTAATAAATTTTAAGAAAATTGAGACATAAAAATAAAATATACAAAATGTAAAAGCTATAATAGTAATTATACAGCGTGCTCCGAGAAAAATGCAACCCAAGAGAAGTGAAACTGTATGTAATATACGTGATAATGTTTATTGTTTTTTTTTTTTTTTGTTCTCTATACGAAATACCAATTTCTTTCAAAGTGGTCCCTCCATTTCGATAAAATAATTATTTCACATATTCGGCAATGAGCATAGCATGATAGAGCAACAACTAGCTCGCAAATTGCTCTTCATTCTTTGTTTTCCTACTACCTACGTCTTATTGAATTCGTTATGAGTTCCAATGCATTCTAAAGAACCAAAGTTCTACAATCAACTTCACTCTTCGTTATTACCTACTTTGATGATTGCCACACGAGTGTGCAGTAGATCTATGTTCCATAAGAGTGTGTGTATAAAGCGGCACATGTGGTTTGCGCAGGTGGGTGAGTCTGTGGAGATGCACTGCGAGGCGCAGGAGGCGGAGGGCACGCAGCGGCCGAGCGTGGCATGGCGGCGCCGCGATGGGCTGCCCTTGCAGAAAGGCCGCGTGCGCGCGCTCGGCGGGAACATCACTATTGACACGCTCCGCCGGCAGGACTTCGGCATCTACCAATGCGTCGCCTCCAATGAGGTTAGACTATCTTTCAATGTTAAAAAAATCTTATTTATTTCAACAATAAAAGCTTCGGCCAGAAAGAAACTAAAACGCGAACACGTTACCTACGCCAAACGTGTTCCTGAGTTTTTATAAAGATTCAGATTTCGCCTAAGAAACGATTTTGATATTACAGAATATGTCAATATACTTAGGTCATGTTGTTTCTCAATGGTTGTAGCACCAAGTGATACAACCATCGAGACACGATAAGTGGTATGCCGTAGATATTCTGAAATACGACGAATAACGTATATGTAACGCATAAGTAGCGGTATCGGCAGTGTCGATTACCATTATTGTCGATCAATTATTATCAAGCACACTACAATCTATTGTAGATACCATCAATACTAAGTAACAGGTGTTTTCCAGTGAGGCGTAATATTGCTTATTCTGTAGTAATGGGCAATTCCCTTAGAGAGTCAAAGTTGCAGCAAATAATGTATATTATACAATGATTTGGCCGCGTGGTTTCCGGTAGACTAGAATAGAATCACTCCGTCTCTTCCCGCGGATGTCGTACAAGGCGACTAAGGGAAATACATGATCAAAAATCAGGCCTCTCCAACCCGTTTGGCCAGCGTAGGATTCCCCACAGTATCCTCACAGTATCCCCACAAATCCTCCTTCTGTCTGGGACAGACGAGAGAGGGTCGTGCTCCTGTAGTGGAGACTAAAATGACCTGATGATGATGATGATACGATGATTGCACAGGTTGCAACGATAGTAGCAGACACCCAACTAGTGATAGAAGGCACGCAGCCGCACGCGCCCTACAACGTGTCCGGGACCGCGACCGAGTTCCAGGTGGCGCTCCGCTGGCAGCCCGGCTACGCGGGCGGGCCGGACTACAAGCAGGACTACACCATCTGGTACCGCGAGGCTGGCTTCTCAGATTGGACCAAAGTGCCCGTCACGCCATCTGGCGCCACTTCGGTGAGTGAAGTTTACCAGCATCATGATGATTATCTGAGAGTGAAAGGTACTTAACTTTCGAGTTCCTCGACATTGTACCAAATCCTCCAAAATGAGGATAATGCTTGCAACTTTGTAAAGGAATCAGGGTATCTAGCTAAAAAGTTTGAAGAGGCCTGTTCTATTCCGGGCGCAAATATTTTGTTTAACCCTTAATTACTCGCATGGGGTCAATGCATGTCCGCATTAAAAAATGATGCACTTGGAGCGGCCCAAATTTTCCCCCGCCCCCGCTAGCTTCATTACTCGCATCGAACTTTGTATTCCATCTAGTTGCGACCAAAGTCACAGGAGTAGAAGGATGCGTTGCTGCGCTCTTGAATGGTGACCCTGTGCGAGTAATTGCGTTACTTTTTCAATGCGAGTAATGACGCTAGCGGTTGCGCGCGGTGATTTGTGCCGCTCTGCTCCACGAGCATCATTTTTTAATGCGGAGATGCATTGACCCCATGCAAGTAATTAAGGGTGAAATTTGATCTCTATAAAAGTACAAATTTCAATTTAGCTTATTTTTATTTAATAAATGATTATTTCATACTGTAATACTGCACTGTAATAACAAAATAGTTTTTTTTACTTATATATTTATTATATTACAAAAAAATCATATAATATACCATCATGGGTTACCAGTGACCCCATGTGTCAGTTATGTAATTTTCTTCATGCGAGTAACTAAGGGTTAAATGTTTATCACAAGTGCACAACTTTTTTACATCCACTTCTGAAAAATAAATTTCTGAGAAGAAATGCTGTAAGTTTATAAATGATTAATTCATTCGAACTACTTACACTGTTATAGGTCACCATAAATCGGCTCCAGCCGGGGACTACGTACGAGTTTCAAGTGAACAGCAAGAACACGATTGGTGAAGGAATGATGAGCAAGGCCATCACCATTAGAACGCTTGGTATGTCCATGATTAGCAACAGAACATAATGTGAATATCTATATGATTCGGTGATGGTTTATATTGCACTAAACTTTTAGCATCCATCAGGTGTGAGCATAATAAAATAAAATAACATCAAACGATAGAAGGCAATGAAATTGCCCCATGTATATACGGGCAACATTAATATTAATTTTAGTCCAATTGTACCTATGTTACAAGTCCAAAAGTATCTGCTAATTCAGATTATAGAAAATACAGCTAATTTAGATCATTCCTCTAAAATGAATGAAGTTCTTCAGAAGAACATAGAAATAACAAAAACCTTTGGGGACATATGGAACCCTTATAGTAAATTGTATTGATAACCAACTCATTTATCAATATTGCTTTTTGTAGATGTAGGCGCCAAGCCGAAAGCGCCACCTACCCCTGCGGGGCCCGTGGACGAAAAGATATTTCAAAACGCACCTGAAGGCTCGGGTATATACTGACATTGCACCTATAATACACTCGCTTACTAACATATTTGGTTCACGAATTGCTTGTACTTCGCCTCTTTTATTTTCCTACAGGTATGACCAATAAATATTCAGCATCATATACAAATTTTATTTGCCTTTACTTTTTCTACCAAAAATGTAAAAAAAAATTATGACCTCCCCCTGGATTGCTGATGAACCTAGGAAAAAATGTAACAATTGATCGAGCGAGGGGTTTGTCTGTGCAGACAAACCCCTCGCTCGATCAATTGTGACTTCCCCCTACCTCGAAGGCAGGATCCGTCCTTGGTTGTCATTTCGCAAACGTGCCTACCTCATTCCTCGCTATTTGGTCCCTCTCTACCTAAACAATTAGACTGCTTTATATTCACCCCGCGCTATCATATACCCTCGCTAAACCACTTCCCAAACTAGAGAGTCACAAGAAAGATTTATGATTTACTTAAACATGCACCTTTAATGTCCGGACTCCAAACAAAGAGGCGTGCGGAGCGAGACACCTCGCTGTACTACGCCGGATGCCGCATGCGGTGAAATGATTACACATTTCTTCTTCATATGAAAACACATTTCTTCTCCGCTCGTTTCCGCTTTGGTAGAGTCCGGGCCGTAACCTATACTTCTAATGCATGTATTTTGTTTATTTGCACATTTTTATTTTTATCCAGTAGAGTATCAAAACAGTATAAGTAATAGTACTGGTATTAATGCAGTAAGTAACTGAGCAGCATAAATGTTACAGACATACAAGCATACTTGCACGCAACCAGACATATTAATATATTTTCAGTAATTAGCTTGTCTCTCTAATGTAATATTATTATATATGTATTAGATAAGTTCGATGCAAAATTCGTGTATAGTTAACAAAAAAAAAAGTATTTATGTTCAGTTTTGATACATTAACTGATATAACGTAGGTCCGAAGTCTGGTCCACCCCGGAACCTGACGGTAACCGAGGTCCACAACGGCTTCCTTATCACGTGGCAAGCGCCCCTGGAGCGAGCGCACCTTGTCCAGTACTACACGATCAAGTATCGCACCGATGCGCAGTGGAAGACACTCAACCGGGGCCAAATCCGCCCAGAGGAGACCAGTTATCTAGGTAAGCACGAGGAGGGCACGGAGGGAAACTAGCATGAGCTAGTCACATATTTCTATAAGATCTGCATTTCACAGACATCTGTCAATATCGCACCCTACGTAATTAAATGAACTAATTCCCTAGAGGGTTGTTGTGTTCCTGCGAGTGAGTGAGGTCACCAGAAAGGTAGGAGATGCTGGGGTGGCGGCGCGCGAGCGATATTTTATGTTGCGAGCGTTAATATGGCTACGGTAACCGCTTCAAATCAGGCGAACCGTATGCTTGTCTGCCATCCGACGTAGTATAAAAAAAAAAAAAACCGGACAAGTGCGAGTCGGACTCGCCCACCGAGGGTTCCGTAGGTACGTAGTATCATTATTAAATTTGATATTTTTCATTATAAATGAGAAATAATGCGTCGAAAAAAATAAATAAAATATATTTTGCAATGTGTACATCAAGCCCTTTCATATGATACCCCATTTGAACTAGTAGTTTCAATTTGAAATTTCGACACCCTATAAAAAATATAGACCCCCTATTTTTTTAGATCTATTTACAAATGTATAGTTTTGAGATTTATTCCTGTACTTGTAGTCTGTAACGATGTTACTTGCCAAATTTCATAGTTCTAGGTCAACGGGAAGTACCCTATAGGTTTTGATTCCTTTGAGTGTGTCGAAATATGCGTTTTTTGCTGAATAAACGGCCGTAACTTTTTTCTATGTAAACTTAGCAGTTTGATTTTTTTTTAACTTCAAGGGACCGTAGACCTGTGTATACAGTTCAAATTTCAGCTTGATACCTCCACGCATTCTCGACATAGAAATGTTTGACAGACAGACAGACAGACAGACAGACAGACAGACAGACAGACAGACAGACAGACAGACAGACAGACAGACAGACGGACAACAAAGTGATCTTATAAGGGTTCCGTTTTTCCTTTTGAGGTTCGGAACCCTAAAAAATACTCTGTGTAAACTTAAACATGACTAACAACGATGAAAAAAAAGTACACTGTTGCCTAGTGGTCTTCATTGTTATTGTCTTCATTGGTTGAAATAAAAGAAAGCATTTACAGTTTTTTTTTAATTTTTGTACTCGGTAGAGGAATCGAATAAACTAAAACTGAAACTACTCTACAATAACTAATGTTTATTTTATTGTACATTGTAGGGTATTTATATGGAAGTAATCTTTTTTGGTATAAGTAAATAAAGGGTCCAGCGGAACTATAAAAGTGAATGTTTAGAAAAGTATAAATGTTTAAAAAAACCGGTCAATTGCGAGTCGCGCAATGAGGGTTCCGTAAAATGTGCAGCTACTTTCGCAAAAACTTTTATTTTGTGAAATAACTACAAATTTACGCTTTTCGGATTTTTTCCTTCACTTGTGCTTCTTGCAAAATTTCAGATTATAGGTCAACGGGAAGTATCCTAAAGGTTTTGATTCCCTTTACGAATGTCAAAATTTGCGTTAAAATGGAACATTAACGGCCGTATCTTTTGATTGCGTCGAAGCTTGAGTTTTTCATTGCTTTAAGATATTATAGACCTGAGAATGTGATATTAGTTTCAAATTGATACTGGAGGTATGAATTTGAAACTAATATCATCGACAGACGGACGGAAGGACAACGAAGTGATCATATACGGGTTCCGTTTTTTCGTTTGTAGATACGGAATCCTAAAAAGTACCTTCAAATATAAAATTTAAAGATACTTTGCTCCATGTCTCATAAATTTTACCGTGTTTAATGTTTTTGACATAGTTTATAGATAAGGAGAGATAGCATCTCCCAACTTTTTACAACCCATTATTAACACTACTTAATCGTGCATATCCTGTACCTTGATGTTGTAATTTTTAGTAGGTAAATAACTCCAATTCAACATAATATTTAACTAAACCGGCGGTGTTCCAAGTTGAAAGACGGACTACGGTCAATCAATGTATCATTTGTTGTTTCAGTCAAGAATTTAGTGGGTGGGCGAACTTATTACTTCAGAGTGTTGGCTAATTCAGCGACCAGCTACGAGAGCTCGGATGAAGTAAAATTCCCGGTGCCGGCGCGCGTGAAGCACAAAGCAATCACGGCGGGCGTGGTGGGCGGCATCCTATTCTTCATCGTCGCAATTATACTGTCCGTGTGCGCAGTTAAAATATGCAACAAACGCAAGCGACGTAAGCAGGAGAAAGGTAAGCGCGAGCCGGGTCGAAGCCGGCCGCTTGCCCGCTCCGTAAAAACCGCGAGTGTCTCATATGAAATCGCCATCTATAAAGATAGGAAAATTTATATATTTATTTTTATTTTATATTTGTATGGCATTATTAAAGTTGTCGGGAAATTAGTACCTATACGAGGTAATAATATTGATGGCAATAGCGACCAACCTTATAGAATTATTCTGTGCAGACTAAATGCCTCTTCTTAGTTGGTATACATATCACAAATGACAGTGACTAATCTTGCCATATTGTCGGTGATGAAGCATTAGAAATTAATCTCACAGCTTCATATCATTTTATTTTGACTTTTGCATGCTTCCATTGTTTGTTTATTATAATATCATACATTTGTTAAATGCATCTACTCGCCATTTACCTACAAGTTTCATTTTTACAAGCAAGAGCCCTACCGCCTAAGGTGAAGCCGATTACCATCGAATCTTTTGATACCGAAAATAGATCTTAAGTTAATGACATACATCTTCAGCTTAGACGGTTAGCGCTCTAGTGTTTCTACCCGCTAAGCTAACCAAACCTACCACCAATTTAAGCAGAAATTTGATTTTCTCAATCAAAAAATCCGATGGTAATCAACTTGAGGTTGGGCGGTAGGCCCCAGGTTCTCATGAGGATCTTACGACTAGGCGCTCCCGATATGTTATTTTACCGTTAAAGCTTGCATTCAAATATTCAGAAATTCAGCTAGAGATTGATACTCGGATATTCGAATAATTATTTATTAATGACAGTGAAAAATGTATTAAATTTTAATACACACACGAAAACGTATGAAAAAGCAAGCATAGATCAGACAGACAGCGATTTTGTTAAAAATGTTAAGAGATTGTAAGCTGTGATATTGATATTATGTTATATACAAAAATACAATAAAGAAAATTAGTGCATTTAGAAATCTGATGTATATGCTAGAGAATGCTTTTAACGCAGTAGCTGGTATATAATAATTGCTTTCGGCATTACGTTCGCCTTTTGTGTAGTTGTGTTGTGAACCATAACGCTTGAATAAATAAAACACTTACCATATAAGTATATGCTAAAATCATGATCCGATCGGTACATAATCAGCAAAATATTCATTTTGCTAATATATTATCTACATCATTGCTAATGCAGTCATAGCCTAGATACCTACCTAGTAGGAGAAAAAAGTAGATAAACCTCGCAATGAAAGTTAATTGAGCTGTAGATAAACCTTTATTTTGATACTTTTTAAGTTGCCTCTAACATCTCGTAAAATCTTACTACATCTTTTTGAGGTTAAAACTTCCTTAAGCGCGTTATGCATTAATTTTGTGGTTAGTGGTTGAGGCTGAGTCGTCACGCTCGGGTGTGTAACGTGTGTTCCGATAATGTCGACAAGAGGGACCGAGGTATGATGATTTTACGTTTGGCATGTGATCAAGCACACACATAAAGACCTATTACTATTACAGTAATTATTTAACTCTCATATAGTATTATAATATTTTCTTGATGGACATACAAAGGTGTAAATTAACAAAAAGCAAAATAAAATAAATTAGTTGTTTACTTATTTTATATTACATATATATAAATAACGGTAAATAACTAACTTATAAATGAATATAAATACGGTATATATCTATATATATGCACATCTTTCGAGCTGATTATTATTCATTTCGAGGTGAAATCCTTGCACTATCTAGGCTATGCATTTACTATGCTGTCAACGGGTGACATTATTTTGTTCTCCTAATTCATTTGCATTAATCAAACATTATCTTATTTTGTCACCAGTATTATCATTATTTCACTCGTCACTATGAGGTCTTCTTTGAAAGTAACAAGTTTAAGTACATGATATAGACATTTTTTTTTCAATAACTTATTTAATATCTTTTTATGTCATAGAAATTATAAATACTTAATTAATTTTTAATATTTTTTCTCATTATGATATCTTTCAAAAAGACCCTATATGACTGTATGACATAAAGTTGGTAACTTTTTTATTCTACTGAAGACGACGTAAAGTATCTGGGTGTCTTAGACACAGTGGTAGATACAGTATAAGAAGTTGTAAATAAAAATTTGTAAAAAAAAAGAGCTTTTGCTCTCACGTTATAGGAACATTAGTTTTTATCATATGATAATGTTGGTTTCATTGTTTTTTTTAGAGTATGTGTCATTATGTTAGTAGGTGATTTTTGTGAATCTTAAAACAGTTTTGCGTAATTATTGCGTACACTTACTTCGTTCGCTTCCTTAGAAAAAGAATTTTGAAATTTACTTCAAAACGCATTATATTAGATTAGAATAATTTTCAATAGTATTGCACAAGTAACTTAATAATATTATTGCACAATTGTTAGATTAGGTCAGTCTTCTAAATAATCTACTAGCAATGTTGATTACCCATGATTCATTTACGTCATCTTCAGTAGGTAAATAATAGCCTTCATGTTGACAATATGGTAGGTGGTGGTAGAGGTGCGGTGTGGTGTAGTCGGGTGGCGGGCGGCGGCCGCGCTGGTATACCTTATCGGACTACAGTATTACACTCCATTAATATTCAGAAATTATCCGCTTACAGCATACAACATGGTAGCTGCGCGCTTGACAGACCTCCGCGCCGCTGACAGCACTCAAGTGCCTTTTAAGAAGTAAGTGAGACCCTCCAAATAAATTAAAACTGGAGTACCTACATACTCGACATTTTGATTAATATGTAATTGTTTCTCTATTTTGCTGCTCTATAGGAAATCAGGTTAGTTTACGTACTAGAATGGAAGTACTATTAATTTATATACAAAAATCTCATTGATAAAGTGAAGATGGGCGGAGAGGAGATATATTTTCACACTGCAAGCGGAGTGTAGCAAGCACAAGGTGTGAAAACATATCTTCTATTCCCCATCTCGGCTTGATTGAAACGTACTGGTTTCTAAGTATCCAGGCAGCGGAGGCAAGATGATTAATGAGATGAAATTATAGGAGAGATAACTGGAGGAAAATCATGGTTTCATCCGAACGTAACCTCATGCCCATTGAACAATTTTTAAGCAAACACCAACTCCCTTTGAGAAACCTTCTTCTATAATGTCGTTGTTCCTAGTACCTAGTCAATGTAAGCCCCTCATTTTTTTTGTATATACAGATTTTAACATTTGCTTTTTGTTGTTCCCATATTTACAGATTTAGAGAACGCGGAATATCGAGTATAGTGCAGTGTTTACGATTCACTGCTAATTGGGTGTGGCCGGCGTCACGCTGCGGTGGGGAAGTGCAATACTGGGGCTCGGTGGCTAGCCGCATTTCGGTGCCTTCCGTGCCCTCTGTACCTTCTGCCTCGCCCGCGCCCTCACTAACGCCCTCCTCTTCCGACGACGGCGGCTTCCTTCCTCGACTGCGGGCGCCCTTGCGGCCGTCTGCTGCGCCGCCACTGTTCCGGGCATCCTCACCTGCGTTGGCTCTGCAGTGGCCGCCATGGCCGCCCTGGCCTCCATGGGCGGCCGCTTGGACGCCGTGGTCTCCGCTGCACGTGTCGGACCTCAGTTCCGTACCTTTCCCGAGCTCGGCAGACGGCTCGTTTCCGACTCCTCCTTCACCATTTCGACTGCGTTCACTTCGTCTGGAGGCAATACCTCGTGCGACGGCCGTGGCGCGGCCTCGTGCACGACCACTTCCTCGACATGCTAGGCCTAGACCGATTTCGGAACTTCCTCCGCCCCCACATGAAGCTTCGCCGGAGAGTCGCAGTTCATCGAGTGGCTTTGGCAGTAAAAACGCTTCATCTTCGCAACACAATCGCAGCAGCCGCACAGGCAGTCTGGCCGAGTGGCGGCCGCCACCCTACCGGCCACCGCCGCCGGCGCCGCCGCCTCGGCCGGGGTCGGGCGAGGCCGTGGACGCCGGCTCGGTTGACGTCCACTACGAATGGGACCGCGCCACGCGCACTCCCACGCCATCTACTCCAGAGAGAACGCGCGCGCGCCCATCTCGTGATGACGTAGAAGCACGGGTGCGAGCAATGAAAGAAGAATTTTTAGAATTTCGCAAGCGACAAGCGTTACGCCGACGCTCACCGGACCCGCTCGGCGGACCGCCGCCCATGTCGCAGCTGTCGACGCTGTCGGCGCTAGCGCCAGTGCCTGCAGAAACTGTCTGCTGACTGCGGCATGCAGCCATGCCGCGCTCCAACCCCACCGAACCCCCATTCAAATTAGAAGTGATCTCAGCCGACCATAGTCATTTATCAATATAATTATGTGCCTGTCTACCTTGACTTAAGGTGTCATTGAGATATTTATTCTAATTGAATTTCGATTTATTCCTCTTAAAATATTAACATTGATTAGGTTCCAAAATTCACTGATGTATTCAAACGTTACTTTGAATTTACCACATCTCTCCGTAGCGTAGTTTCAAGGGACACGCTTATTCCATACAAAAGCTAAGCCCTCGATCGTGTTCGACGCATTCAAATTTCACACCCTATTGCCATGATAAACATTGACAAAATTAAAAAGTAGTTTTAACCCAACCCACCTAACAACGGCATCGGGCCGGCGCGGCGTGCGCGGCCGGTGGCCGTTATAATAATTAGGTTATTTAGATACGTATGTAAAGTGGATGCTGTGGCGTTTTGTGTTCGCACTGCCTGCACACCTTCTCTTAAATAAATGTCAATTAAGCGGTCGAAAGTATTACTACATACCTATTTACACAGCATTGGCAGATGGAAATATTGAGAGATCGAATAAACACAATTTATTCTACTAAGTAATAACACAAATGTCAATAAGTCTATCTACTCGCAAGTATCTTTGCCAAATTCAAGAATATGGATGTAGCTAAGAGAGCAGAGCTGGCCGTGGCGGTGCGCGGCGCGCAGGCAGTGCGGCTGGAACACGTTCACCTAAACGCTTTAGGTATGAGCGGGGGAGCATCCACGACACCGCTCATACCAACATTATATTGTAGTTATTATTATTGTAACTAATTACGAAATAACGGTTTATTGAAGGGGCGCGCTCAGCCGACACTGTTGCGTCCGTTGCGTCTGCGCGAATGCTGAGTAATAGGCTTGTTGCGTGTGGAAGGCGCGCTCGGTGCTCGGCTGTTCGCGTTCGCGTATATAATATACAACAAAATAATCATAAGTAGACATTTAGATATAATGTAGATCGAAACAAATCATATAAAGTGAATAATATTGTTTTTCTATTTTAATGGTTTATGTTTTGTACAAGTACAAATTTATAATTTTTTATGTTTACGTACCTACCGTGTATACTTTAAAAGCTGTAAATATGTAAAAACGTTAGATATTATACAATTATTTATTTAGGGACTGTATGATTGAGGGTCTGACGAGTGTTTGCTAGTGCTTATTAGGCACTACGCGCTATCGCCGTTTCATAGTACTTTCACGTTCATTTGAACTTGTCGAAGCAATGTAAACAAAATTTAGTACGAGTACGAGCAAAACAAGTGTAAAATGCATAAGTTGAAGCGACTTAGTTAGTTTTGTTATAACCGATATGAGTAAATTTCGACTGATGTTATTAATTTATTTCATCTATGTATACTGTATTAATTAAGTAATATGTGATCTGTTTTGAAAGAAATTCAAATTCTCTATTCTTAAAGTAACCCACCTATTGTTGATCAGTCAGTCAAAAAGACTGTTAGCATTGCGTTGTTGTTAAGTTTATTTGTCGCCTCGAACGTGCTCTTTGATATTTCCTTGCATGCACGTTGCACTTTTTGTAATACCAATTATTTATAATCATAACTCAGAACAATTTTAATAATAAAAGATATAGTTTTGTTAAGGACTTCCTAAAATATAAGTATAAAAATGTACGCTTTAAAGAAATTGAGAATAAAGTACTCATACAAATAGATAGGTAGGTATCATAAGGTGTAGTCGTATGTGCGTGCATGGAAGCGGCTGATCGAACTCGGCGCAAGTGATAGCGACCCAGACCGTGACGGGGGGCGACAAGGGCAGGAGCGATCGAGCGATCGATTGTGAATCGTGTCTCGCTGCCACTTTCGTAACGCAGTGCCGTAAATAGGGCGGTGCCATCGGTGCCCAGGCACAGGGCGTAGACCGTAGACTCTGTGGAGCGCAAGAATGGCCGGACCAGGCAGGACTATTATTTTTTCGGTTTGCTTCCCGCTGCGTCCCTAGTGCTCGATTCCAAAACATATGTACGCACCTACATTCCAGTATCATCAAAAACGTATATTAGATTAGACATTATCTAAGAAAAACAAGGGCGCAGTTATAGAAGCTCGCACAGGGCGCAGAAAAGGCTATTTACGGCACTGTCGTACAACATAAGAGCCTTTGTGCACTTCGCCTAATCGTTACATTCGTCAGAATAATATCCATAAAAATAAAATGTCACCTCACAATGGCAGCCACTGTTGAGCCAATTCGTTCGATCGTTTTTGTCTGCCTGCTGCACCAATGAATACGAGCGATGTTAAGCGGACGAGCGCATCATTTACATGTACACTGCCCAAGATGTAGAATTAAGATACGTTTAAAACGACGAGTTTCATGTTTATTTACTAACACGGTGTTTAAGTAATTCACTTTAGAATATTAGGACAAATTGTGCAATAAATTAGCAGCTGTTTTTAAAAAGATAATGTCAAAACATGCTCAATTTTTTCGACTGACCAACTGTAATTATGTATTGGTATGTACGAGTAAACAATCGCGAAACACGAATTTATGCTTCGATGTAGGTACAGTAAACAGACTGATTTGTCGAACATGGCATACAACGTTTTTTTTTACCTGACACGATGTAACACAGAAGATCCAAAAATAATCTAATTAAGTTTGAAAATCGCCAACTTTTATTCATTTCTCGATGAGTTTAAATTATACGTACGTATTTAGACTTTGACGATGCGATTTAATGTAATTAGACAAATCCGTTCAAGAAATTTTGATCCTTATGAACTGACACTGCAGATTTTGATAAACTAAGCTAATATTAAACTGTACTTACAGCACTAAATCAACTGCGATTTACTTACTGACTAGACAGATAAATTCGCATGCACCGCTCGGCTCCCAGCAGTAAACAAAGTACTATTATTTTACAGATTATCTACTTACTACTATTTTTGTTAACAGATTATCTACTTTTAAACAAAAGTTTTTGTGTAGGCAAAATTACATATTGTAAATATATACTTACCTAACTAACGTCGATTTTTTTCACGTTCTACAAGCGGTACGTAACCACAATTAAGTATATCGCACACATTTAGGCACACAAATTTACTATTATTGAGTAGAATACGTAGGTTTTGGGAGTGTGTCAGTTCTTCGACAATCATTTCGCAACTTTTCATACCGCAAATTATGTTTCACAAATCATTTTTTTTTTATTCTTGATGACGACCCCGGTGGACGAATGGCAAGCCATGTCCACTTAGACTCCGGGGACGCGGGTTCGATCCCTGCACATGACAAATATTTGTGTGCATGAATATATCTATTTGTCTTGGTTTGGGTGTTTTCTATGTATGTATTTACAAAAATCCATAGTACAAGCTTTGCTTAATTTCGGACTAAACGGAGGTGTAATTCGTCCAAGAATACAAAACAAAAAACTTTGCAACCTAATCGTGTCGAAACATTTGTTTAATCAGTAAAACCATATTTAGTTTGACGTTCTTGTGCGGTTCAAATCTGCTACAACAAAACTAGTCTATTCAGATTCGATTAGCCTTGGCTGGAACCGAACGAGCAAAGCAAACAGAAGCCTGTTGTGGTCTATAAATTCATTCATTCATTCACTAGAATTTTAATGTCCTTTTAGAGTAATAATATTCAAATCTTTGTGATTACAACTTGCGAACCTAGAAGGCATTACATCTCTACTCTATCATAGAATATTACTTGAATAAAATAATATCAAGTACATATTTCATGTTACTAGATACTACAGCATATGCCATCTATTCGTATATCTGCTTGTGCAGGGCATGAATGGATGCCATCTCTGATCTATTATTGTACTTGAATCGAATTTAAGAAGTGATTTTTTTTTATTAAATATTAATGTAGTTCAACGTCTCCTTTTTTATTATATTATTTATTAAATTGTTTCAAAATTTGCGTGTAAACGTGATTTGCGAGTAGATAATTTGCGAAACTTTTTTGCGAAATGTTAGTGAACCGTAGGTTTTATATGCCCAACATTCACTTCTTATTTCTTCATTACGACAAAAACGTATAGTATACACTGTCTGTAACGTTTGATAGTATCACGTTATGCGTACGGAACAATAAATAATGAAAAAAATATATAGCTCAAACCATGTGATATCTAGTCTTTTCCATTTATAAAATGATCATTCCTTTATCAAATAAATATCCCTGCGTATTATACAAAATTCTAATAATTTTATTCTTCAGAAACACTTTAATAAGGTACATACAAGGTATAGTCTAAACTCTAAAGGTATGTAGGCACGTCGACCAAGAAAGTGGTCTACCTCTTTAAAAAAAACTAATTATTTATAAAAGCGAAATTGGGTTTTATTGTTTTGTGAGGTGCCTTTACGTATTTTGCAAGCAAATCTCGTTCTTAGGATTAACATCCTAAGAACGAGACTACTTTTTTGGCCAAGTGCATTATCATAATTAAACATTTTAATGAAAGCTTTGTCACATAGTAATGTTTGACATTCCTCTTCATTAAATAAATTTTTGTCACTATAAAACTTTTTTCACCAACAAATTTACAAAAGAACAGAACGACTCTGGTTTTGTTTTATGCATAGACTCGTATCAAGAGCACTGAGGTAATAGTAATATTACCTCAGTGATCAAGAGTTAAGAAACCCCACATTGCCACATATTTTTGTTTGGTCTCCAAATTTTTTAATAATTTCTCTTTGATGTTTAAAAATCTTCAGCGGACACGAAATTAGGAGACATCACAAAAACGTCTGTTGAGCTTTCCCAATCACTGAAGAAATGTCAAACGTAGCAAAATGAAACAAGGTTCTAACATGTAACTACATATCTTAGCAACATACTATACCTATATGTATCAAAGCATGTAATAAAGTGGGTATCCAGAAACCATTATAACTATTTCCAAGCAATTTCGTTTTCTATAATACAGATGAAATCACGTAAAAACATGCCTAATGTCATTCGTCATTCGTCGTCACTTTCTATAGACTAAAATGAAAAAGATAGCAATATTTTAGATTAATGTAAACTAAATGATATATATCAGTTTGTATGTATAAAGGAAATGTAAGATGGCTGACGAACGATGAAATAGAGGCACCGTATATAAAATTTAAAGCACTCTAAATTGCACAATAAGTGATAAATACTCAATTATTGAATATCAAACAGCACCCCAGTAATCTACAATACATTTACGGTCAACCTGTAAAAAAAAGTAAACAAAAATGCACAGCCCACATTTTTATAAATCGAAATATCTATTATTTTGGTTTTTTAGAATACTTTTAGTTGTAAGTGTTGACATCATGTGTTTACTGTGTAAGCACAGAAAGGATTCAATTCAAAAAAAATAAAAATACAATAAAGTTGCTATGATTATAATGTTGTATTATTTATTTGTATTGTCTGATTTTGCCTCCATTGACTTTATTCCAGTTCTCATTTACTTATAGACACAATTTTAAGAAGAATGAGAATGAATTCACTGCCGATGGCTTTTGTAATTTGATCGTGGAGCACGAGCTGATTACTATCGAATATTTTAATTCGAAAATTAGGTCTTAACTATAAGTTGTTGACAAACATCTGCAGCTTAGTCGGTAGAGGTCCAGGGTTACTACCAGATACACTAAACACAATCACCATAAATCTAAGTAAGATGAAATTTATTTTTCGCAATCAAAAAATCCGACGGGAATCCGATCGAGTTTAGCTTAGCACTTCTGGAGAACCATACTGTTTATGTCACAGATATACAGCTACATACATACATTTTCAGTAATTTTGTTAGTTGGGCGGTATGGTCAAGGACCATAGGCATTAAATTTGGCACAAACAAACAGTAACATGTGGGACACAAAACATGTTCGTGATCACCGCAATACTATTTATTCCGCATTTGAATCACATTGGCACATCATTCAGGAACACGGTGATCGTAAAAAAATAATTAAATTAAATGGGTCACCCCATTATGTGACCCATTTTTAACCGACTTCAAAAAAGGAGGAGGTTCTCAATTCGACTGAATATTTTTTTTGTATGTATGTTATTCGATATCTTTGCGAATTGTGAACCGATTTTCATAATTCTTTTTTTATTTGAAAGGGTATGATTTCAAGGTGGTCCCATATTCACCAAGTCAGAATCTGATGATCGGATGCCAGGGAAATCAAGGGAAACCCTTAAACTTTATAAATGAATTTGACCATACGTGCTACGTATGGTCAAATTCATTTTTTTATTTGAAAGGGTAATTGCGAGGTAACCCCACAAATAATAATAGTTTAATTTAATTAATTTCCGTTGTCGCATCTAGTTTTACTAATACGATGCAAATATGAATAGGTAGTAAGCGGAAAAATACCTATTGACACAGAACCAAATTGTAGTGACTCATTTTTATCTATGGCATTAAATTGTCAAAACAGCACCACGCGCATAGGACGACAGCGGATGATAAATAAACGTGTCGGGTTTCATACTCCGTCCTAATTAGGTAGGTAAGAATACATAAATTAATAGATACAAGGCAAGAGTAAGGGTTAGCATTGTTACTTTTTATTTAGAGGTACCTAGAAGGTTTATTCGCCGCAGGGGGGCATCAGCTGGGTTGACTTTGAAATCATATCCAGAGTTTCCTATTATATACTTTTGTACGTATTACTTTTAGACCTTTTAGTTCCGTCATTCTAGAAAACTGCGACCGTGCACCCTGTGCAATAAGTCAGACCCGTCGAATTACAGGAGTTACAGGACTATGCTTTTACCTCCTTTCTCTCCAAGGTGATGGACCGCGCAATACACAACCGGTTTCTTAGATACCTCGAAAAGCACGACTTGATTAGCGGTTTTCTCTATGGTCGTTCAATTGATGACCTTCTAGTGTATCTCACACACCTCTGGGCTTTGCTTGCGGAGAGTCAAGGTGAGGCAATGGCTGCTGCAGCTAACGTGGATCTGAGGGTTTATGCAAACGGGTCAGTAGCTTCTTGACCAGCAGATGCATTAGAGCCGTTGTGGATGGCAGTTACTCCGATAGCATGGACATTAATGTTGGCGTCCCGCAAGTTGTTGACCGGACTGTGCTGTTTTAATGCATATCAATGATATATTGTCTATTGACAGCATTCAATGCTATGTGGACGACAGTTCCGGGGACACTTATTATACAGGCCTCGCTAATATCCTTCCCTGGTGAAGGAGAGTCGCGAACTACTTGTGTCTAAAATCGACAGCTCACTGGGTAGAGTCTCTAATTGGGGGCGACAGAATTTAGTCCAATTTAACGCCACTAAGATTCAAGTCTGCATGTTGTCCGCTAAGAAAACCCCATTTGCTGCGGCTCCTCAATTCCAGAAATTCCCCTTAATATCGTCAAGGGTATTGGAATTCTTTGAGTCAAAGTCTCCAACGATATCCAGTTACGTTGACACCTGAAAGAGGTCAAGCTGGCGTCGAATAAAATTTAGTGTGCTCAACAGAATGAAGCAGTAATTTACTTAATTCGCGACAAAGGCTTTACAAAGCTCAAGTGCGGCCGCGCATGGAGTACTGCTATCATTTATGAGCAGGAGCACCTAGATACTAGCTTGTACCTTGTGACACGATTCAGGAGCGAGCTGTGAGGATTGTTTACGATTTCAGACTGTTCAGAACCTTTAAGTCTAAGAAGAGACTTTGCATCTCTTTGTATGTTCTACCGATTGTACAATGGCGTGTGTTCATCGGAGTTCTTTGTAACATGATGCCTACGGCCTCCTTTTAGAGTAGCACCGCCATCGACAGAGAGTTCGTCGTCACACGTTAGAGCCGAAATGGTCACGTACTGTGCTATTCCAGAGAGGTTTTCTCCTACGTACTATCAAGCTGTGGAATGAAGAACTGCCTGTCGAGGTTTTTCCAGAAGACTACAGCATTGGGTTCTTCAAAAAGGGCGTGAAGAGGTTTTTAAAGGGTCGGAAGATCTGAATTGTTAGATAAGATGCGTTATAAAACTATTCGGACGTTGAATTTATAACTCTTCATTTCACCTAAGTACGAAGTTAATGTTGAGAACTGTACAATTCACACATTAATATGTATGTAGGTTGTAAAATTAATTAAGTTAAACTATGCTAACGAGTATGCAAGTTGCATAGATGATATAAGTCCTAGTTATGAATACAAAATGAGCGCCATTGTAATACATAGCATTGCTGTGTCAGTACAGAATGGTCGGCAAAAAAAATATCGCAACTGCTTTTTGTATAGGTAACTATTTCATAATACAAATATTACATAGTGAATTAGGAGCCCAGCCGATTCTTCTAATCTATGTTATTTCTTCGCAACGACTGCATTTGCCACAGAAAACCCACGCATTATCGATCTTTGCAGATTATAGGTATAAATTAATAATTTAACAACAAATTGTGCGCAGTTTTATCTAGAAGAAGCGAAATATCTACGAGATTTTAAATTAAACTGTACCAATAATTTTAAGGCTTATCACACGTAGAGCGTAAGATGCGTAAGCGTAAGATGGTCTCACGTAGTCACGTTACAGGCAGCGCTATGCGGTACTACAGTATAAGTATTAGTACTATGGCGGTAATTTGTTAACCTGAGACCCGAGAAGTGTACTACGTAAAGCAAGTACAAGCCAACAGTACTATAGCACTGTTGGCTTTACGTAGTACCTGTCATAAATAAAACTTCATTTCCAGTTGTATGTTCAAACAGACGCACGCAGCACATAGAGTGTTACATTTCTAGTCCAATATAATTAGATCGTCACGAGACAGTTACCCTAACCTAGACCCTCTAATACTACAACGCGCTACGTGCGTTTTCACTATGTATTTATTTTATTTTACAATATATTGAAGGTATGTCTGTTTAGTGCTTCGATTTTGAGTTCTATGCGATGCCCTTGAATGAATATACTCTTAAAACGGATAATATTGTAGTTATATGGCCACTTAGCGCTTTTGGAGAGGAATATGGCGACCAATGGCTCTATTTTATAGATGACAAAAATGGGAGCACACATGTCATGAACTTTTCCAGTTTGCCTACGGACAACAGGGGTTTAATCCTAGGAGACGCCTATTTCTACTTATACACGAGGTAAAAACCTTTAATATTTTTTCTATACTTTCACATAATCCATACTAATTTTAAAAACATAAAAGCACTTGTGTGTTTGTACTTATTTCACGTCGAAAGGAATTAAGTTTTTTTGGTTTTGGAATTTGGTTTTTTGCGGGGATAGTTTAAGGTTTGGAGAGTGACATGGGCAACTTTTTATTTCGTAAAAAAAATATTAAAATAATTACCACGCGGGGGAAACCACGGGTAATAGCTAATACATAATATTAAACGTTTTATTGTATTCGTAATGACAACTTGATCATTTTAAATTGATTCAGGCAAAATACGAATGATGCAGAAGAATTACACGTACCTAAAAATAGTTCGTTGATGAAGAGCACATATTTCAACGCAACGAATGGCATTCGAGTAGTGACACATGGATGGTTATCAGCTGCTGACGTGGACTGGGTGCAAAATATAAAAAATCGAATATTAAACTATTCAGACATTAACGTAATACTAGTTGATTGGAGCGAATTAGCAGATAATCCGATCTATCCGTGGTCTGCTCTATGCACTAGGTACGTAGGAAAACGATTGGCGAAGCTGCTGGACGCACTAGCTACGTCTTATCAAGTAAGCAGCACGGACATGCATTTGATCGGTCACAGCTTAGGCGCTCAGGTCATGGGCTATGCTGGTATGTTTTATAAGGAACCTATAGAAAGAATCACAGGTAAGAAATAGTACATTGTGATATAAGTTAAGGTCTTGCAAACGTGTTGATAAATTTTAAAACCGAGCAGTGCCTTTCAGGCAAAAATTGATACGCCGTTTGTCGGTATGCATACGATCTGAAATTATTTTAAACTGCGTACCTAGTTGTCTCGAGGTTTGGATGACAAAAGATACCAAAAATCCAATCTTGCACCTCGTTTATATTATTATGATAGTTCCGTCAATGAAACAAAAATAAATGCAAAACATCGTGTAGTGTTATTATTTTTAATAGTGGTGGTAAAAGATCCCGAAGAGTGCGAGCTTTGGATATGAGAGGGGTTAAATTTGCTTTTTGGTTTTTCTATATCTATACTAAGTAATACTAGCTGCTCTTCTGCTGCGGCTTCGCACGGGTAAAAACTGGTGTTTTATTTTCGTCGCATTTTTTTAAATTTTTCATTGCGTTAGAACCATCCTCGTACTTCATGGAATATTCTAAAAAAAGAATTAACGAAATCGGTTCAGCTGTTCTCGAAATTTGCGCTTAACAACACATTCATCGATTCATTTTTATATTATAGATTATAAAGCTGAAGAGTTTGTTTGGTTGAACGCGCTAATCTCAGGAACATTCGAATTGAAAAAATATTTTAGTGTTAGATACCCTATTTATCGAAGAAGGCTAGAGGCTATATACAAGATCACGCTACCACCAATAGAAGCGGAACACCAATGAAAAATGTTGCAAAAATGGGAAAAAATATTCCTTTCGAGAGCTTCCCTTGCGTGCGCTGTGTAAACGGGTCAAGTTACGCAACAATTACATACGACGGAATTATTCATCTTAAATAGTTCTAAAAAAAGTTAGTTAGTCAGCTAGTCTTCTTTGTCTATATACATATAATAAAATCATAAACGAGCCCTTTTTGTATTTTCACGATATTTCTACGAGATTGTGCACGCTAATCTCACTAACGGCTTAGCCGATTTGAATGCGATTTTCACTAAAGTATTGTGGCGAGCTTCCCGTACCATTTAGTGTTTGTTTTCTGTAATGTATAAGATCAACTTCTGTATTTTTAATTTAATGAAATAGAATATCTTCGAAGATAAGAAGTTAATTATATATAATTAGTCTGTTTTCTTAGATAACTTTAAGACTATTGAATTCAAAATAAAAAAAAACAACATTAACCATGCACTGACCCCTTTCATTTAATATGTCACTTACACTGCATTTTGCAAAACTTATAAGGTAATTTGTTCTCAACTTCCTTCTTCAAAATTAATTTCTTTGCGTTATAGATCCGTGTATGATTCACGGATAATGTTACCAAAAAATTTTAAAATTTGCTGACAGACACTGTCACGATTCGTTCTTTTCATTCAGACCTACGAAAACTTGAAGGAAATTGATGAAATTCACTTATTATTTTAACTTAGGTTTGGATCCAGCTAGACCCCTGTTCGAGTTGCCTGATATGGGACCAAATTTTCGTTTGGACGAAAGCGACGCGAACATGGTAGATATCTTACACACGTGCGGCGGCAGGCTCGGCTACAAGTACAGTCACGGCCACAGCGACTTTTATCCAAATAATGGAGTGTCACCGCAGCCAGGATGCAAACACCGGGGTTTAGCTATATGGGAAACAGGTCAGTTAGGCTGTTGTCGTTAGATGACAGTCGTTAAGCCAAGTCAGTGGCCTTGCGGCGGCTAGAAAACACTGGCCTACGTCAACTCACAGTTGAACAGCGTGTTGGTAACAGGTATGCTCGGAATCCCTTCGATTGAGTGGAGACCCGGGCAAGGTCGTCGCCAGCCGATGGAACAGCGGGGGGCAAGTTGATATGTAAAAGTATGAATTGTAGGTAAAGTCTAGAGCTCATGAAGCTTTTCACTTGTAGATAGAATCTCTAGGGGGGTCAGCTGCCCCTCCCTCCTCCCCCTTTGCGACGCCCTTGGACCCGGGTCTAAGCAATGGGATGAATAAGGATTGACGATGACAAGGACATTATAAATTATTCGTAAGGGGATTAGGGCGTCAAATAGCAGCACAACTGAATAAAAAAGAAAATAGTTCTCAAACGATTATAAATCAAACATTGAGTTTATCACAAAAGCAATGAAGCACTTAGTTATGTCGAGCAGACCCAGGCAACTTTTGCTAGAATCAGCGGGACTGGACGCCAATACTGTCCAATGGATATAGGCAGATAAGTAACAGCTAACAAGCAGTCTTCAGAAGCAATTTCTTTTTACTGTTCATTATACAACTGGCATCCAATTCTGTCGGTCAATAATCATGTTATTTTAGTTTAAAAAAATCCGCTTTTACGTTCCCAAAACATAATAAGTACTTTTCTGTCACTGGTCTAACATTTCAAACGCAACATTTAATACGCCTTAGATATATGAAATAAATTAAATATTCCTGGGCAATTTACACACAACCATCTAGTCCTAAACCAAGCGCACCTTGCACTATGGATACTAGAAAATTGATGTACTTATTCCTTTCCATTCCAGAGACTTTTCCACATGACGTCCAAGATAGCAGCAAACCCTCTTACACTAAAACTTTTATCGTTTGCCAACTATTATTTTTTATTCAATGCTGGCTTTGATATAGTTGAACTCACTAATAGCCATAATACTACGTCGTCAATGACACTGTTTACTGGTGACGAACTAGGTATTCCAAATATTTATCAACCAAGCCATGGTCAACTAGTAGTCATGCGAACCACGCAACCGAAGTCATTCTTGCTCGTCCAGTATTTTACAGGGTGTATATCTAAAGAATGCGAATCAAACCAACAGGAAATTCTACTCATTAACATATAGACCTTTTTATGAGCAAATCGATTACTTTTATTTTTAGTCAGTATGAACATTTTTAATATTGATTTGAGTAGAATCGTCCTTGGGCTTGAAGCTCTACACTACGTCTAATAAATGTTTTGGCCGATTTTCAGACGCCTGCAGCCATGGCCGGTCTTACGAATATTTTCATGAGTCTATACACAGGGACATAAAATTTTATGCATATCCATGTGAAGATTGGAAATCATTTGAGCGCAACGAATGCTTCACCAACAGGACTTTGATGGGCTATTATGCATCCACAGACACACCTGGAGATTTTTATCTGCACACAAGAAATGAATCGACGTACGCAGTAGAAGAGTGAATTACAGCGCGCTGTACAGCTGCGCAGTCCGAGTAACGAATAAATAAACTCGCAATTTATTAATATTTACAAAGAAATATTCATTAGCTTATGTGTCAAAGATATTCTTTAAAGCCGTACGTACACACGCTAGCCAAACAACGGCCAAACACTATAGCGTGGGCGTTTGTTGTTTGCTATTTGTTTATCTGTTTGGCTAACACAGGCGTACTGTGTTTGCGGACTTTGCGGCAAACACCAAGCGTGCGGAAGTGTTTGTGCTGGGTGTTTGCAGTTTGGCAAGCGTGTGAACGTGGCTTTAAAATATACATGTCAAAGGCCACTTTGACTTCGATGTGATAAAACGATGAACCCATAGATTTCGTTTTATTTTTTAAGGCAACATCTGGGTGAAATCAGATTTTCGCTAGGTGGTGTAGTTTTTTTGGGCAGTGCCGAAATAAGGCTTATTTCGGCACTGCCACAAAAAAATACTTATAACTTTTTAACGGGAGGTCGACTAATTCTGATACTTGGTGTCTGAATTCGACAAATTGACGACTAATTCTGGGGAAAATCATATCTTCGCTATGTTTTGTAGTTTAATAGATCCCGAGTGGGCAGTGCCGAAATAAGCTTATTTCGGCACTGCCACAAAAAAAACCTTATAACTCTTTAATGGAAGACCGACAAATTTTTTGCTTTGGGCGACAAATTTCCGACTAATTTTTTGTCTAGTTAAAATCAAGATCTGAGACCTGGGCAGTGCCGATATAAGGCACACCAATTCGTTTGCGTTTGATACTATAGAAATCGTCAGCAGATGCTACAACAAAAATTGACGGGTAGGCCCTTATTTCATTTGATTAAGAAATCCATAATTATCTTTTCGCGTAGTTAGACAGAAAGGTAGGGCATAGTAATAGGCCTCTGGAGATAAAACTCTTAAGAATACCGCAGTCAAATAAAAATTTCCTGGAGGATTATTGTTTTTCTGCGAATGAGTGAGGTCACCAGGAAGTAAGTGAGTCAAGAGAGTCAAGTTTGGGGTATAAGTGGTTCATCAACATCTTTGTACCAAAGCCAACCTCACCTGTACGCGGTGCACCCTGCTGACTGACAAAGGAAGCTCTGGCGAAAAGAGAGGTAGGGAGCGTAATTGTAAGCTATCCGTCTGAGGAATGTACCTCCACCTCACAGAATACCGCAGCCAAATAACAATTCTCTTGAAGGTTGTTGAGTTTCTGCGAGTGAGTGAGCTGTTGCGTTGGCAGCGGGGGTGGCGTCGCGCGAACGTTAGTTTATGTTGCGAGCGTTAATATGGCTACGGTAACCGCTTCACATCGGGCAGGCCGTATGCTTGTCTGCCACACGAAGTAGTATAAAAAAGTGAGAAGTTGCTGGGTTGGCAGGCAGGGTGGCAACAGGCGAGCGATACTTCTTATGTTGCAAGTGTCCATAAGCTACAGTAACCACTTTGCTTAAGGCGGACCGCATGCTCGTGTCCTACGCGACTTAATTTAGTTTTTTTTTTATTTTTCTACAAAACTTTAATACATTTCTATTTTCATAAATATGTATTACATTTTCATAATAAATAGGGTACAAGAGTACACTATACCGATTATCGCTCAATTTTTAAATAATTTTTCACCCTTCAATTCATTTTTTAACCGACGAAATAAACGGCGGAGGGTCTCAAATCAACGTGTGTCTTATTTCGGCACTGCCCAGGTCTCAGATCTTGATTTTAACTAGACAAAAAATTTGTCGTTAATTTGTCGAAATTTGTCGCCCAAAGCAAAAAATTTGTCGGTCTCCCGTTAAAGAGTTATAAGGTTTTTTTGTGTGCCTTATTTCGGCACTGCCCAGGTCTCAGATCTTGATTTTAACTAGACAAAAAATTAGTCGTTAATTTGTCGAAATTTGTCGCCCAAAGCAAAAAATTTGTCGGTCTCCCGTTAAAGAGTTATAAGGTTTTTTTTGTGGCACAGCCCACTCGGGATCTATTAAACTACAAAACATAGCGAAGATATGATTTTCCCCAGAATTAGTCGTCAATTTGTCGAATTCAGACACCAAGTATCAGAATTAGTCGACCTCCCGTTAAAAAGTTATGAGTATTTTTTGTGGCAGTGCCGAAATAAGGCTTATTTCGGCACTGCCACAAAAAAATACGACAAATTTCGACAAATTCAAGGCAACATCTGGGTGAAATCAGATTTTCGCTAGGTGGTGTAGTTTTTTTGGGCTGTGCCGAAATAAGCTTATTTCGGCACTGCCAATTAACGACTAATTTTTTGTCTAGTTAAAATCAAGATCTGAGACCTGGGCAGTGCCGAAATAAGGCACACGGTTTTTTTTTTGTGGCAGTGCCGAAATAAGCTTATTTCGCCACAAAAAAAAAAGCAAAAAATTTGTCGGTCTCCCGTTAAAGAATTATTTTTAGGGTTCCGAACCTCAAAAGGAAAAACGGAACCCTTATAAGATCACTTTGTTTTCCGTCTGTCTGTCTGTCTGTCTGTCTGTCAAGAATTTCTATGTCGAGATTGCGTGGAGGTATCAAGCTGAAATTTGAACTGTATACTCAGGTCTACGGTCCCATGAAGTTAAAAAAAATCAAACTGCTAAGTTTACGTAGAAAAAAGTTACGGCCGTTTATTCAGCAAAAAACGCATATTTCGACACACTCAAGGGAATCAAAACCTATAGGGTACTTCCCGTTGACCTAGAACTATGAAATTTGGCAAGTAACATCGTTATAGACTACAAGTACAGGAATAAATCTCAAAACTATACATTTGTAAATAGATCTTAAAAAATAGGGGGTCTATATTTTTTATAGGGTGTCGAAATTTCAAATTGAAACTACTACACTCGCGAGCAAAAGTTTGGAATCACCTACTTGCGATTTGCTACGAGCGATTTTAAGAACTAAATAACTAATGAAGATTAATGAATATGGTATCATTTTAAAGGTTATTCTGTAAACTTTAAATTGATACCATTTTCATTTCAATCGGACCCCTATTTCAGGAGCTGTCCTTGTTTAAGTGAAGGAGTAAGGAAAAATGAAGGAATGAGGAAACGGGAACCATTAAAAAAAAAACAAAATTTAGAGGAAAATCTTTATTTGTTATAAAACATTTTTGTTCAATATTTAGTGTTACCTCCCCTAGCCCTAATTACAGCACGAAGACGATTCTTCATGAACCTAATCAGCTTCTTGGCAGAATCTTGTGGGATGCCTTCCCACTCCTCTGTCAAAGCCGATTTCAACTCATGAACACTTGAGGGAGCTGGATTTCTGGATCGAACCCTTCTTTTCAACTCATCCCTTTTGACAAAGTGAACCATAGAGTATACTCTGCAATAAATTGGCTGGATATGGCATTCACGGTGATTTGTTGCGATGGATCCAGTCATACTTAAATTGTAGGAGCCAACTTGTCGCAATTAAAGGTTACCTTTCAGCACCCGTCACAGTTACATCCGGAGTCCCACAGGGAAGTCACTTGGGGCCTCTACTTTTCATAGTTTTTATAAATGATTTGATCGAGAAGTTGTCATGTCCAGTCTTCTTTACGCTGATGATCTTAAAATTTTTACCACCATAGAAGACACTTCTGATACGTTTAAGCTGCAGACTGATTTAAATGTGATATCCGACTGGTGTCATCAAAATTACATGCAGCTTAACATAGACAAATGCTATGTCATAACTTTCACAAGAAAGTTTAACAAAAGTATTTTTGACTATCACCTAGATGGTACCAAGCTTGATCGAAGGCATGTTGCAAAGGACCTCGGTATTTTATTTGACGATAAGCTCTCTTTTCATGATCACTATGATTATATTATCGATCGCAGTTCACGTTTGCTTGGTTTTATATGCAGAATAACTAAAGGCTTTAAAGGGACCAAAAGTTTCATGCATCTTTATTACTCTCTGGTACGCAGTATACTGGAGTATAACTCTGCAATATGGTCTCCTTTCTACTTTGTTCACAGTGACAGAATTGAGGGAATCCAGAGACGTTGCTTAAGGATTCTAAGTTATAGACATGGAATGGGACGAAAACTCGCTTCGTACGAGGAATGTTTAAGGTACTTCCAAGTGACTTCTCTCAGTTTACGCAGGGATTATATCAGCCTCACACTCCTTTACAAAATCATTCATGGACTTCTTGATTCGCCCACTCTTCTTTCCGCGCTTAATTTTAACACTCGATTTAGGTCTCGCAATCGTAATTATAATGCATTTGTTCTACATGTTTACTCCAACAACACCTCATATTATAATCCTATGGTCAGAATGTGTCGCCAGTACAATGAAATCCTAGTGTCTAATAAGGATATAGATATTTATCACTACTCGTTATATAAGTTTGGGAGGCAAATAATGACTCACCTTAAAAAATAGCATTTTTGTGGTAGATATGTATTGCTTTTGTTTCATTATTACTATTGATATAAAACTCATTGTAAATTATTATTTCTCTAAAATGCATATTAATTAGATAATTCTAGCGAATTAAATTTTCATTACAATTTACTAATTATGTAACCTTTCTAGGCATACGTTCATTTGGATTATAATCTAGATCAATACTGTAAAATCTTTGGTTATAAATGATATCATGATTGTAATCTGTTATGTATGCTAATAAATAAATAAATAAATCCCACAAGTGCTCAATGGGATTCAAGTCAGGGCTGAGCGCTGGCCAGTCTAATGTGGCGATTCCAACTTGACCCAGGAAGTCAATTGTGGCACGTGAAGTGTGACATCGGGCGTTATCGTGCATTAGGACGAAGTTATCGCCGACATATCCCGCATAAGGAACAACATGTTCCAGCAGAATATCGGTAATGTACCGGTCCGAAGTTAGACCACCCCCTCGTCCCCCGCCAGGCACGAAAACAAGCTCCGTTTTTGCGTCGAATGAAATGCCGGCCCACATCATGCAGGAACCGCCTCCATAAGCTACTGTTTCAGCGAAACAGCACTGAGCAAATCGCTCTCCAGGTCGCCTGTAGACCCGGCCCCTTCGGTCGCTACCGTGTAAGCACATTCTGCACTCGTCTGAGAACAGAACTTGCCTCCATTGCTCGATTTCCCAATTAAGATGGGCGCGAGCAAATTGAAGGCGTGCTTGACGGTGAGCTGCCGTCAGTTTTGGGCCTGTGGCAGGCCTTTTTGGAGTCAAGTTCGCCTGCTTGAGTCTTCGCCGAACTGTCCACTCACTGGCAGTTGTCCCACGAACTTCCCTGAGCTCCTGCTGAACGTCGACACCGGTCAGGTGACGATTTCGAAGAGAAGTTGACACGATAAAACGGTCATCTCTCTCCGAAGTGCACCGGCGCCGTCCAGATCTTGGCCTCGGGATGAAGCCTCCAGTCTCCAGAAAGCGTTTATAAACTTTCGAGGCACAGGACTGGCTTATGTGGAGCTGACGTGCGACAGCCCGCTGGCTTAGCCCTTGTTGTAGTAGAGCAACAATTTGGGCTGCTTCTGTTGGCGTGGTCTCCATTATCGTCCAATGTCAGGGTCAAATTCAACGGAGGGGTGTACCAGTCAACGTGTAACAGCCGACTGATAAGAAAATTCCGATGCCCTGCGCTTTTATAGGATTCATAGGCGCGCAACTCGTAACGAATAAATTGAGACCTTTTCGTTACTCCTTGATTAAACCAGGATTGCTCCTAAAATACGGGTCCAATTGAAATGAATATGGTATCAATTTAAAGTTTACAGAATAACCTTTAAAATGATACCATATTTATTAATCTTCATTAGTTGTTTAGTTCTTAAAATCGCTCGTAGCAAATCGCAAGTAGGTGATTCCAAACTTTTGCTCGCGAGTGTAGTTCACACTCAATCGACACACATACCCACAACACACTCATCGTCTCATCATAATGCACTCTTATACATATACATAATTACACTTTCAACTTTGGTACTCTTCGTCTCACTCTTTGTCTGGCGCTGTTTTATGCCCTCTCGGTGATTCAGTGATTTTCCTAAAGGTGGAAGCTGAAAAGCAGTGGTTTGCCTCTAGGGGCAATAATTGTCACTGAGCCTCCAACCAATTGGTGTTGCTGGTGCACATGCGCATCTTTAGACTTTTCCATATTTGTCAATATTTGTTTGTATTTGTTTAATTATGTGTATTTTCTCTAGCTTAAGTAAAAAGTGTAACAGCAAACCAATAAAAATATTATCTATCTATCTTATCTAAATGGGGTATCTTAAGAAAGGGCTTGATGTACACATTGCAAAATATATTTTGTTTATTTTTTTCGACGCATTATTTCTTATTTATAATGAAAAATATCAAATTTAATAATGATACTACGTACCTACGGAACCCTCGGTGGGCGAGTCCGACTCGCACTTGTCCGGTTTTTTTTCTAAGATCTGAGACCTGGGCAGTGCCGAAATAAGGCACACCGGCACTGCCACAAAAAAAACCTTATAACTCTTAACGGGAGACCGACAAATTTTTTGCTTTGGGCGACAAATTAACGACTAATTTTTTCTCTAGTTAAAATCAAGATCTGAGACCTGGGCAGTGCCGAAATAAGGCACACAAGTTTTACCTCTAACTGGAATAGCTTTTACAATTAAAGTAGATTTTAATATCCAGAGGATTTACGCCATAAACTACCGATTTATTGCTACTCCTGATATATTTTTGAGTTTTCGGGTTCCATTCCGGACATATTTTACATGTATTTTTTACTAATCACGCAAATCACCGAATTGTGACCACAGCACCGAATAAATAATAGTATGTACTTTCGTATCGTCAGTCTTGATTATGTTCAAGAAAATTAAAGAAGGAATTTAAGGCTACATAACCTCCCTCTGTGAAATAGTTCGTATGGTGCGTCCATATAAATAGAAATTCGTGCATTTTGTGAGTATTAATATTCTTCGAAAGTAGCTTGCCTCTTTTGGCTCTTCTTGGATGTACGACACGCCGCCGTGTTTACGCGAGCGGCATGCATGTAGATTACGCAGAAACTGTAGGGCATCGTAGAAAAGTCTTAATGACTATGCTTTGAAAATGAATAAAAAAATAAAACACATTTAATTACTGGAATGTAAATATTGTTTATATTGGTATCACTATTAAAATTACACTATTATAAATATGTAACATAACTCGTATAATTAAGTTAAAGACTAGAACAAAATGATTTAACAAAAAGCTTTTTTTGCATTGTTATTATTGGTATTGTGGTGTTTTTTAATTGTCCCCATAACCGCGGTGATCTGAAAAGAATAAAAGAGTGCTTAATACTAGAAAAAATATATCAACGATAAACAACGTACACATATTCATCAGAAGTTATTTATTTATGCGTCATTATGCATCAGTCGGGAAAAGAAGACAAAAAGTATGGTGATCATCATGTAAATATAATAATACCAATCAAGGCATTATTAGAAACTCGGCACTACTACCGGCGCAGACCGGGGGCCCTAACGCCGAAGGTGAAGCCGATTACCACCAAATATCTTGATTCGAAAAATAGATCTTACGTTTAAGATATTGCCAAACACCTTCAGTTTAGTCGGTAAGCTCCATCGTTTCTACCAGCTAAGCTAAACAAAAGTAGCATACTTAAATCTAAGTTGAAGTTTGATTTTCGTAATCAAAAAATCCGATGGTAATCGGCTTCAGCTTCCGTGGTAGGCCTCCGGTTCCGATAAGCGTTGGTAGATCGGCGGAGGCTGCTTGATTTCTTTCTGAATACGGCCTAAACCAAGGCTGCTCAATCCCAGGCACGCGGGCCACTTAGTGGTCCCGCGGACGTGTTCAAATATGCCCACTTAGTGGTCCCGCGGACGCGTTCAAATATGCCCACTTAGTGGTCCCGCGGACGCGTTCAAATATGCCCGCCAACGACACTGATCGACCGCCGTCGACACGCGGATGGTCATTTCGATGAGACATAGAACATCGGGCCTATATAGATGGCCGGATTGATGACAAGATATCTAAATTAGGGCCCACACCTAAAAATAATTGAGCAGCCTTGGCCTAAACGATTTATTACTGAAAGACGTGTGTGACGATGTGCAGTAAATCTAGTTTGAAGAATACCAGTTTAATTAAGTAATAATGCAGTTGCTCCTCGCCGCACCACGGAGCATATAATTTATAGAGGTAGATAATATTTTACGTTAACTTTTTTCTCATTATTTTAGCAAATAAATACCTATAATCTAACTTGGTTTAAACCTTTAAAAACCCGTTAATAAGTGAAGGCACACATGATCCTACAGGGTCAGTTCTCATAATGACGTCATCCA
Organism: Hypsopygia costalis; assembly: GCA_937001555.2. Classification (NCBI taxonomy): domain Eukaryota; kingdom Metazoa; phylum Arthropoda; class Insecta; order Lepidoptera; family Pyralidae; genus Hypsopygia; species Hypsopygia costalis. Next base: position 17,722,290 of record OW443338.2, on the reverse strand, counting down.
AACACTTCATCCGAGCTACAAAAAATAGCCATTTTTTGCCGCAGTTGCAGCAGCCAACCAACAACTGCGTCATGGACATGTGCGCATTCACTCTAGATCTGCTTAAAGTTTTGTTTAACGTACCATTGTCATAAATGCTTCATCGCTGATCTGGAATACAGTGTACGACACTGAAAGTATAATGCAATTATTATTACACTTGTTAAAGTGATATGAGCCAGCGTCAGTGGCGACCTCTGGTGGTGATCTCAAATATATAATTCAGATCAACAAAACTTTTTTTCCCGAATAGTTTTTAGTTTGTATGAATAATTAATAAAAATGTAAATTAAGACGCCACTAACGCTAGCGAGTTCTCGGTTCGATATCTGTATACATTTAGGTATCTAAAGGTGCTTACGTAAAGGGATTGATTAACGGTTCGAGTTCCCGTTATGATAAAATCAGTATCTGGAATAAATTGTATTCAGACACGTATCTACCTGTAATCGTGTTTTTTATGTAATCACCCTTTACCAGCATTGTTTAACCTCCGGTCACACAAATTAATTTAGAGCAATATATCTACTATTTGAGAAGACCATTCCCTGCCAAAACTGAAAACACTATGCTACTGTTTCCTATATCTTACAGTAGGACGGTAGCTGTCTCACTGTTATATAAATCAAGTACAGAAATACGAAAATTGTGCGTATGCGAAGTTTATAAACTTCAATAGTTACAAATTATAAATACATAATTTTTTTAAAGACAAGATAAGACAATTTTGTTTTACTCTAAAGTACAACGCGACAGTTTTTTTTTAATTAGGCGCTTATGGAAAAGTGAGCATTTTTTCACTAGATTTAGAATACGATTAGAATTTGTTGGAACTGGCTAATCATAAAACACCTGTATTCTATTTATATGTTTTTTACCATTTTTTAAATTTGACATATTGTACTTTCAAATATACCATCTTCAACTGAAGACGTATTTTTCTTAGATTCAACCAGAAAATATCTATTAATACCACAAAAATTACAACACGTTATCAGCACGAAGCTCTATTAATAGGTATTCAGCGGTTTTCTAAAAGAAACGTTTGTGTTTGTGACCAAAAAGTTGTATCAATTGGAAAACGATTTTTCTTTCCGTCAACATGGCACACGGAACTGGAGATGGTACAAGTAAGTCGAATTCCTCGTCAATTCCTACATTCAGCCTTCGAAATAGAGATGGGTATCCTGCGTGGAAATTTAAAATGCGAAATTATTTAATCCACGAGGATTTATGGCAAGCAGTAGCTGGTTATCCAGATGATGACCAGACGTCAGCATTTCTAAAGAAAAAGGACGATTGGAAGGCACTTGCAAAGATATGCTTGTCAGTGGACGGTGAGGCCATCATCCATGTTAGATGCGCAAAAACTGCTGCTGATGCATGGAAATCTTTGCAAAACGCGTTTGAGGACAAGGGGATGGGACGCAGACTAGCGTTGGAGCGAAAGCTTTATAGAATGTGTTTATCTGACTACGAAAACTTAGAGTTATATATAAACGCCGTTCTGTCTACCGCACAAGACTTGGCGGATATTGATAGGGTGATAGACGACTCGTCAATTGCAGCTATACTTTTAGGAGGTCTTCCACCAAGGTTTGATCCTCTTATTATGGCGCTAGAGAACTGCAACGTTAATGTCACGTCAACAGTAGTCAAGACAAAACTTTTAAATGAAATATCCAAGGAGACGTCATCAAATAATACTGTTTTACAAACCAAAGCGATAAAATGTGGACCGAAGAATAAAAAGGCAATTATTTGTTATGATTGCAAAGCCCCGGGACACAAACGGCCTGACTGTCCTATAAGGCAGAAAAAGACCGCGGAAGGCAAGATGAAGGACAGTGCTGCCTCCTTCACTGCACTTAATACGTCTGGCGATTCCAGCAACGTTTGGTACGTAGATTCTGGTGCTACTAAGCATATGACGTCACAACGGGATTGGTTTAAAAACATTTCTCTGTTTGAAAATGGAAAAGTTACCGTCGCTAACGGAGAACAAATTAAGTGTTGCGGGATTGGAACCATTTCAATTACGACACCTAAAGACGTAGTAAAATCTATAAATGATGTTGCTTTTGTACCTAATTTAAATGCTAATTTATTGTCTGTTCAAAAAATAGTTGAAAAGGGTTTTATAGTTGTTTTTGATAAAAGCGGTTGTAATTTTTATAAAAATGATAATTTTTGTTTTACAGGTGATTCTGTACTTCATGCTTCGCCCTGTGGAGGACTGTACACGCTTGACTGTACTGTCAATATCCCTCACAACGTGGACAATATTTGTATTGCGAACTCTATGCACTCTGACTGTCTAGACAGGTATCAACTCTGGCATAAGCGGTTAGGGCATTTGTGTCGCATAGGCATGAATCAACTTAAGAATCACGGGATAGGTGTAGACTATACCAAGGTAAACAAAAGTAGTTGCATCGCTTGTGTTCAAGGAAAACAGGCTAGAAAACCGTTTAAAAAATTAGCATCGTACAGTAAGGCAACATCTCCTTTAGAATTGATTCATAGCGATCTCTGTGGAGCGATGTCTACGACATCATTTCAGGGTAACAAGTATGTTTTAACTTTTATAGATGATTTTACACGCTTGATATTTGTTTATTTTATATCTTCGAAGACTGAAGTTATGAATAAGTTTCGTATTTTTCAAGCTTTAGTGGAAAATCAATTGGATTCCCGTATAAAGTCCATTAGAACTGATGGTGGAAAAGAGTATGTAAATAAAGAGTTTGCTGATTATCTTTCTTCAAAAGGTATCGAGCATCAGACTACAACACCGTATAGTCCTCAACAAAATGGCGTTGCGGAACGCACTAATCGAACGATAGTTGAGAAGGCAAGATCGATGTTGGCCGAAAGCTCCTTACCTCAAGCATATTGGGAAGACGCATTTCAGGCAGCTGTTTATTTGAAGAATAGGTCCCCTCATCGATATTTAAACGGTCAAATTCCTCTCGATAAGTGGTGTGGACGAAAAAATGATCTCCGTCATTTAAGAGTCTTCGGGTGTAGAGCTTTTGTTCATGTACCTTCATGTCAAAGGAAAAAGCTCGACGTGAAAGCCGAAGAAGCTATTTTTGTTGGTTACTCGGAAAATCCCAACACGTATATTTTTCGAGATTGTAATAATCCTAGACACATTTTAAAGTCAAGAGATGCATCATTTTTTGAGAATTATTTTACACCTTTAAAAGAAACGGAGTCATCGAATCATCAGAATGAAACGTCACCGATGCTGATATTTGATGATAATTTTGTTGACGAAAAGGATGAATTTTATGATTGTACCGATTGTCCAAGTTCTAATATCGAACCATCTACTTCTGTAAGTCCAGGGTGCGTGAATGCAGATTGTCCGTCTACTTCGGTGAGCCCCGAAGAAGTTGAACGTGATTTAGACGCAGGCTTGGATCAACAGCCAACTGAGGAACCAAGGTATCCCTCTAGGTGTAGGAAACCTCCAGATTTCCTGACCTATCAAGCTTTAATATGTTCAAATGAACCAACGAGTTACTATGAAGCTGTTCATACTGAAGATGCTCATAAGTGGATGTCAGCAATGACCGATGAGCATAACTCACTAATGAAACTTCATACCTGGGAGCTTGTGAATAGACCAAATAATAAGAAGGTCATACCATGCAAATGGGTGTACAGATTAAAAAAGGATGCTTACGGAAGCTGTACTAAGTACAAGGCAAGACTTGTGGTGAAAGGCTTTAAGCAGACGAAAGGCGTGGACTACCATGAAACCTTTGCACCGGTCATCCGTCATTCTTCCCTACGCACTTTATTTGCATTGGCTGCTGAAATGGGTTTAAAAATGTGGCACTTAGATGTCGATACCGCATTTTTAAATGGAGATTTACACGAAGAAGTTTTCATGGAACAGCCTCCTGGCTTTGCAATGAAAGGACATGAAAACAAGGTATGTCTATTGCGTAAATCTCTTTACGGGCTTAAACAGGCATCTCGAGAGTGGAACAAGAAGTTAGATGAAACCCTTTTAAAAATAGGTTTTATAGGAACTCCTTCCGAACCTTGTGTATATACAAAACTTTTTGGTAGTGAACTTGTCATTCTAGGAATTTATGTCGATGACATAATTATTTACTGTAAATCTGACTATACTTTTGACATTGTCAAAAACGATTTGCAAAAATATTTTACTTTGAAAGATCTCGGTATATTGAAATCATATTTGGGATTAGAAATCAAATGTAGTGAAGATATTATCAAAGTAAGTCAGTCGAACTATATTTTGTCAGTCTTAGATAAATTTAATATGCGCGACTGTAAGTCGGCGAGTACTCCTTTAGCTCAGAAAAAGCTAGAAAAGATAACCGATGGTGAGTCACTTGAATTACCTTACCAAAATCTGATAGGATGTCTCATGTATCTAGCAGTAAACTCACGTCCCGATATTGCATACGCAGTGAGCTACTTAAGCCAATTCAATACATGTTTTACACGTGAACATTGGCAAGCAGCAAAAAGGATACTACAATATCTTAAAGGAACAGTAGATTATTGCATAACGTATAGTAAAACTGATGAATCCTTAGTAGGATATTCTGATGCCGACTGGGCAAATTGTCCAATTGACAGGAAGTCATACACGGGCTACGTGTTTAAGTTAGCTGGTGGACCAGTGGCATGGGAGGCGAAGAAACAACCTACGGTAGCGCTCTCGTCCACGGAAGCTGAATACATGGCACTGACGGCTGCTTCAAAGGAAGCAAGTTATTTGCGGCGTTTTATATCTGAAATTACAGGTAAATTACACTCTGTAAAGATATGGTCAGACAGTCAGAGTGCTCTAAATTTAGTACATAACCCCGTCCACCACAACAGGACGAAGCACATAGATACTCGTTTTCATTTTATTAGAGAGAAAGTGTCAAATAAGATAATTTTGTTAGAATACTTGAAAACCTGTGACATGCCTGCTGATGTTTTAACCAAACCGCTTGGGCCTGTCACACATAATAGGTGTATAGCTGGGATAGGGTTAACAAAATAATTATTTTAATTTGTTATTATTTTGTTATCCTTATTTTTTCTACCTCTTTTTTTTTAAATTCTTTATGGGGTTTTTAGATTAAGGGGGAGTGTTGGAACTGGCTAATCATAAAACACCTGTATTCTATTTATATGTTTTTTACCATTTTTTAAATTTGACATATTGTACTTTCAAATATACCATCTTCAACTGAAGACGTATTTTTCTTAGATTCAACCAGAAAATATCTATTAATACCACAAAAATTACAACAGAATTTCGTCCCCAGCCAATAAAAGTTAAGATAAGCTTGATTAATTTAAATACCTATAAATTATTAACAAATTACAAACATTCTGAAATACTATTAATATTTTTTTATATAACAGAATGTACTATCGCAAAGTACAAAAATTAAAGCGAGGAATTTTGAGATACAAATGATAATGTTTTCGGTAAAATATAGGTTAAATTAAATACCTGTAATATAATTTAACCTAAACTATTTATTAGGTAAGTAGTTATTATCAGTCTTATATTATTCATTACATTTACTTACTAATGCTGGTCGCACTTGCCATTAGGACACTATACGAACTCCATATCATCAAGGAAGTAATTTTAACAAACTTGACTAATGAAAGTTTTTACTATGTTAACCTGATTCAGGGATTAAGACAGTTATTTGTACATTTCAGTATCCAGGTCTTAGACGTCTTTAGATATCTATTTTTTGGTAAGAACACGAAATCTATTTTTCAATCCACTGTGCGATAGATTGAAAAATAGATCATAGACACTGATTTCAAATGACAAACTATTTTACGAGACTGACAAGTCACAATGAAGTCTACTGCTAATATTACGAACGTGAAAGTTTGTAAAGATATTTGGAAGGATGTATGTATATTATAACTCTTTCACGGTTTGTATAAGTATGGAGCAAACACTTTTTTTCTAGACAATAAAGCAAGTGCCCCATATTTCCACATATTTCATAATTATGAATCAATAATTTTATCAATTATGAATCAGTCAATCGACAATCTACAGAATCTGATATGTAAGTCATATATTTTCTTATAAAAACAAAAAGAAACGGCGGGCGAGTAATAGATGTTCTTATTGCACATCGTCGGCATTGCTTTGAATACATTGTTCTGTTCTTTCCTTGTCAGCAGTGCGAGACCATCTATTACAGGACATTACATTTCATAGATAATATTATATTTAGACCGAGAGGCGGGCTCTACACTACAACTTGTAGGATCAGGTTATAGGAAAATGCCACCTCCACTAAAGGTATACTAAGTAGAAAAAAAATGTCTTCTGGTATCCGTTTTGGACATTCTTTTTCATATTGTGGTTAACGGGACAGAACCCCCGCACTTTCACACCACTGTATCAAATGACGGTCTCAAATAAACAATTTTATTTTTCATTGCAAAGCATCATAAAGCTAAGGCTCCGGAAGACTTTCTTTTTCTATTTCATCACTTTCGTGGACGGCGATATTTCCCTACAACTCGATAGGGCAGGGCAAGTGATCATGTAGCCCCGCCCACTATTATAAACTTGTTCTCACTACGGCCAGAAGACATAGACTCGCACACCCAGCACATGTTCCTGTAAAGAAACAACACTTGAATAGTTTATGATAGTTGATTTAAGATAGCATGATTGGGATATTTATGGAAAGATATATCAGCTCCTATTGTTTATACGTCATTATAATTCCGTCGGGAAAAGAAGACAAAAACATAGAATCATCATTAAATTCGTAATTTTAAAATCCTTGAATTAGTTTAAAAGAATATACGAACCTAGACGAAACATGGCATTTCGCAATAGTACCCCATGGCTGTGCATTGATCCGTGGGACAGCCTGAAAAGACAAAATAATATATGTATAAAATATATATTTTTTATTGACACAATACAATATACACTTTTTCTTATTACCTTCATAGAAGGGCCTAACCTAGTGTGGGGTCATCCCCACACTAGGTTAGGCCCTTCTTTCGCGTGAAATAGAAGTTCAGTGTGTAAGCTCAACTCTCAAGAACCTCCGCAACACGTCTCATCATGCCACGCCGTAATAGATATGACGTGTCGTACAGCTTCCTTATTCAGTACAGATTCCTTATCTACTTATCTACTTGACGGCACGTCAAAAATGTTTATAATAAATCATCATCATTATCAGCCTGTATGCAGTATGAACCCACTGTTGGATATAGGTCTTCCTAAATGCTTTCCACCACATGTGATCTTCCTTCTCTAGATCGAACCCCGTTTTTAAGGTCATCGGTATATCTAGAAGAGGGGCGCTAAACGCTTTATCGTCCCTTGCGCGGGCTCTACTTCAGAATCTTCTCCGCCATCTACCATCGCTGACTCAGCAAATATGCACTCATGTCCACTGCCACTTCAGCTTGCTAATTTTGAGAGCTATGTCGGTTTGCCGATGACGTGGTCATGATGTCTGAATCGCAGGAGGAATCTTTGTCGAATGCTTAACGACCTCAATGTAGCCAGCCTCTCGATGCATAAGGAATTTTTGATTTAAGTAAGTTTGACGGTTGACCTTAATAATGCTATGTATTGCTCTCCCTCAAAAACGGTTAATCGCACAAAAAAAAATGTTTAATAATTGAAGGACAGCCATTATTATTGGAAGTTGTTTACAGTAAATTAATTTAAAACAAATAAGAAAATATCTAGTCGTATTTAAATTTGTGACTTGAAATTAAAGAAATATGTATGAATAATATTTACCTTCAAACTTCATGCTGTCATCTAGCTAAAAACGGAAACCTGCAAACACAATAAAAATGTTAGAGCTTCTAAATTTCTGAATAAACAATAATCTGGAATTATGTAATTAAAATGTTCTCTTATAACTAAACCAAAAAGAACATTTATTTTATCTAGAACCAAGTAAATCGTTCTTACGTAACCTTAAACAATGATTAGTTCTAATCATTATCAAATAGTGGGCGAAAAACTATTCCAAGTTAGAAAATACTGTTCAAAATTAAAATTACCTAATGACTTCTGGTAGATATAAAACCCGAAGATAATATATTATTTTATACTATTAATATTTAAAATAAATACTACTTTTATTAACACATGATATCGCAATCAACAGATATTTTAAGAATAGAATATTTTGTAGAACCCATTTGTTAGTTGAACGAAGAACATGGCGTTCAATTCTCACGTACATAATTATAGAGGAGAGCTATATGTATATGGTTTGTTATATGGTTTTTCAAAAACATACAAGTACAATTGATATTGATAGACACAAGGCACTAATGTTGAGCAAAATTGAAAAATCAGGCTGGAAATGTTGTGATAAACAATTTCTATATGGTTTCCACTGGCTGGTTTGCTGCTTGAAATAATCAATAACATGGCTCTGAATAATAATTAGGACGTTATCGCCAATTCTGAAGATGCAGTTAGATTTTTTAAATCGGAAGCTGAGAACGATTTTTATTATATTTTAGGGTGTGTGACTCAATCCGATACCCCGAACCCGTCTGATGATAAACTGATATTGCAGCCTCTAGAAGCTTGTAATACAAAGAGTATTTGCTCACGCCGCGGACTGGTAATCCCGCTGCTAACGCAGTACTCCTCACGTCTGATGACGCAACAACTTGGTACGGCAGCTGAAGGACAATCTTCAAGGGCATTGCTACATGGAAGTACTTCTTCCCCACTCAAAGACTCGTGCCCTACTTCTTTTCCGTCAGAACCTCGTATGCATAATTGACAGCTTGAGCCAGGTGCTGGTGAGATTAGCTTTGACTCTAAAGTTACTGGTGAGCCACTTGCACCCCAAAAAATAATACAATTAATTGCCACTGATCTAAACTGACGTCTTCAGCTGAGGCGATATGGCCCCTGAGCGTTGTTTAATATCTAAGGGAATAGTCACGGTGTCTACCTACTGTACGCACTGTGATAATTTTTAGATGAAATCAATATACAAGCAAAGTTTGCCATGTATTGGTTGTAAAAAAAAAATGATACACAGGTATGTATAGTCAATCGATATCGCATAAATAATATTTATCATAAATATTTTATAACTACTCTCTCATACGCATCTGCGTCGATTTTTGTATCTTTCTATGTGATTTCATACATAAGTTTAAATTGTGTGGAATTTGCATTTTCCCCTCTTTACTAATAAAATCGGTAGTATTTTGGAGTAAAAGTTAATAGAAAATATGAAACTTTTGTAAATAGATACAGGCAAAGACATTTAATTATTTTTTTCACAAAAATTCAAATTCCTCCCGTATCTATCAGTAATTTAAGTGTAATGTTGAGGCTTATAATCACAGAAGTAATTAAAATAAATGCAAAACAAGATAACTAATTCAATAAGAACATTACAATGTTGTGTTAATGTATCAATCATTTTCGTTCCCGTCAATTAAACAATGTCTCTTCCAACAGTATAGGGCAATAGAATGTATTACTATTATTATGTAATTCCTGGGAAGAAAACACCCAACTCTTATACTTTAAGCAAATCTTTCCACTGATATCTCTAACGATTTGCATGAAAATGTTAAGTTATAATTCTCCTTTTTCTATATACGGTCGCTTCCCTGAAAAATAAATATTTTCTAATTTCATGCCCACTATATCTTAAAAGACTTATCTGTTGGAAAAGTTTTAATAATGCTACTCAACAAAAGAACGTGCCCCATGCAATTTAGTACTTTACAAAAAACGTCGGGTTACTTGTGTCGCCCAAGCACTGTCTTATTAACCGAAACAAACAAACACGACTGAAACTTCAACGGTTTTTTTTAGTCCTCCATTTTTTTTCTGCGGTCGCCCTATTGACATAATATACCATATGTCTCTCTCACAGCTGAAACGAATCAAATTACCTCATACTCAACATAATTATTATGTTGAAATCCGTCAAGCGGTTTAGCTTGTATAGTGCCAAAGAAATGTACATTACATATTATGTATACTCGAAAAACATAATCCTCCTTTCTTCGTCAGTCGGATAAAAAGAAATAGCAGATAGATAATCATTATTAAATGCCTCAATACACAGGTTCCCAAAATGATCGGCAAAGATAGTAGTGGTCGCGTCTCAATAAGAGTTTATCCTTTTTATTTATTCGTGTTTTTGTTTATTAAATGTAAAAGTCCAAGTAAAGTTAAATGTATATGCTATCTATATGTTTATTTGTTTCTGACACACTTAAACGGTAAACGGATTTAAATGAAATTTGGTAGATATCATCGACGTCAGTCCAGGAAACGCTAAACGCACACTAACGGCGACGACATATATGTTCTAGATATATGACATAGAATACTTTTGTAGTATGTGTATATTTGTAGTAGAGTGATCAGACAAGCGGAACCGCATGCTTAATAAATAGCCAGTACGTATGAATTGACCAGACCTTAACTCATTCAATTGAAATGCAAGTGCGAACATAATTTAATAGAGACTTTTCTATCTTAGGTATTCACGTCAATGTTGAAATGCATTCATTTTCGAATTAGGTTTAAAATTTTGCAGGCCTACCTAGACTTAACAAATAAATATTGCAATGCTAGCATTTTACTCATTATATCAATGTTTGGGAAACCATGTGGTAGACAAATTTTGTAGTGTAATATCTAAATACCCATTTCATGTACAGGTCCTAAACATCTATAACCACACCAATATTTAGACAGATATGCGAAAAAGTGGCTGTAGCTTACAGACTGACGGTTAGACAGACATGTAAAATTATAAAAGTTCCATGTTTACTACGGAACCCTAAAAACCCATTACCATCATCGTTCTCACAAGATGTAGTCCTCGAAACCAAAAGTTGGTTCTCGTAACATAAACCTGTTTAAAGATAATATTATTAAACCTACCTATAGAAAGATATAAATACCCAAATATTAGGATTAGCTATATATGCCCAAAAACTAAAAAATAGTATAATAATTTTCAACTATACGACATTAATAGTCAACGGTTAACTTTAATAATAACAAAAGACAACATATAATGAAATCTTAGTTAAGATTGTAAACTTTTAACAGAGAAATTAAATAATACAGAAAGTTACATTCTAAACAATCTTGATATTTTAATAAACTTAAATAATTATTTATTTTTCAATCAATGTCAATCAGTCATTTTAACCTTTTATATTTTAGTTCATTAGGATAACTTACCAACAATAGTTAATGATGTAGCAATTCATGAGTATTAAATTATGTCTTCTTGATGTAGGTAGTATTCGGAGGATAAATTGTGTCGAGGACACGTCGCTTCAGTTGCTGCATTTATCCATGCGGGTCGCGTCCAAACCTAGTATTTAAATTTGTAACAAAAAATAACGGAAAATGAATAAAATAGTTTTCCTTAACAAGAATGGATAATAAATAGAGAAGAAAGAAACCAAAAATAATATAATTATTTAACAATAATTACAATGTGAAAGGAAATGCTATTAAAGCATTAAAATTATTATAACAAATAGAAACATAGTTGAGAAGAGTCATCAAACAAAATTTTAATATGAAGTGTAATCATAATGATAATTGAAAGACATTGGAATTTTCGATCATTAATATTAATGATTGAAGATTGGAACACAATGCTATGGCGCTTAGCAAATTTACGGTCAAGACCGAACGAATGAATCAAATAACCGGGGAAGACCACACGGTCTATTGAAGAATTGACCAAAAGATTGCATTACAAAATATGAATATGGTTTCCGACAATAGAAACATGAAACTGAAAATACACATCAAATAAAAAATCTAACAAATGATTGTAGTCCCCGAAAGTCACAGATATCATTTTACTTCCCAATTAAAATTATTCGTGTACTACAGTTTTAGTAAACACATTCTCAAATGGTGCACGGACAGAAGACAAACATAGTGTCCTCAAAATGGGTGTCATAATTTATTACTCTGGTCGTACAAAATATAATACAATGCGATTGTGGAAGAATCATGCCATAACGAAAAATAAAAACGAGACTGGCGCCTGACCTAGACGTGTCTAGTCACCAGAAAACTCAAGAATAGAAATTTCAATTCCAACGTGCCCAAATATTTCATATTCGTGAAAATTCAATAAAACGACAACATGCAAGTGATATTAAAGTCAATACTGTCAAGGTAAAGACATACTCGTCCTGTTGCTGGTGTATAGGTATACCTTTTGAAGGAAGACCTTGTACACCATCTCTCCAATTGAAGGGGTTCGAACTGCACTCCCCCACGCTACTCAACTGCGGGTTGGCGGAGGCCAGTTTACAAGGCATCCAAATATATGTACTGAACTAATTTGGCTTAACAATTGTCATCAAATGACAAACAGTCGGGAATTTAAAATAATTTAAGCCATCTCAAATCGATCAAATGCTTAATATTCGATTAGACTGGCGTTCATCATGTGGTCCGTCATCGAACTCCCAACAAATATAGCTTGTTCATTAATTTTTTGTTTTCATTTATAGAAGGAGTTATTTAACTAACTTAGGATGAAAACTGCTGATTAAAGAAGCACCTTGTACTGTGCACGCCTAAGAATAGCTCAGCTAACAGCCGGCAGTTTCCTAACATGCTTTCAGTTTAACATGGATTTGGATGGTCTTCAGATACGTATCGTCTGACGTCGTACGTAATTGGATAATATTATTATGGTATATATTTATAGCCAACGTACACGTTGTCTGTCAGTTTGTTCAATAAGCCATTAATTTTGATGAAACTTGATATGTATCCGGAAATGATTAGCCTGATCAACATGTACCTTTTTAGATGAAATGTTTGTATAGTCTCCGAAAATTACGATCAAGGGGTCATTCGATTCGGAATATTATGTAGAAAGTTTAAGGAAAAGTCCCAAAAGAGGCCTTAAAAAATTGCAAAAATTATAAACAATTTATTTTAAAAAAATTAGGGGCTTAGTTTTTTTTAATATCTCAAAAACTATCAAAGATATTCAAAATTTAAAAAAAGATCTGAAAAGAGCAGGAAATTCCCAAAAAAAAAAAGTCGTACCTTCCGAAACCATATCTATAATATTTATAATTTTTACAGAGCCCTGAAAATAGTGCTAAAAGGGAATAGTTAAGCTTGCGCGTGTGACTCGTCACAAGGGCTCGGTAACAATAAAAATCATTTTAACATATTAAATATGTATATCAAGGAATAAAAACATTCTAGTACTATTATGATACATAAATGAACAATAATCCGCAGGCAAAAAAAAATTATCCCCATTTTTCCATTAGTGATGCATTCGTTAATTAACAACTTTTTCTGAATATAATGTTAACATAAAAAACCCGATTATTATTAAACTAAAACTCTAGGATTTTTTTCACTTCGTGAAGTTATTATTCCTTAGGTGTCATAAAAATAGTTCCCCGTTGGAAAAATTCAAAAATGTTAATTTTCCACTTTGTTATTAACAATCGAAAACTTTAAAATATCAAAAGATTTTAATTTTTCAATCAGAGCACTTACTTGTTTGGTTGGTTTATCGGTAGCACGATAGTGGGCAACAACAAATGTTGGTACATTGGTGTTGCTGTATATACCTACCTAAGCTAGAGTACCTCACTAATCGAGTTCCTATCGAAACTCGGAATAGCGAGACGTTAAATCAAACTGGGTAGGATGGCAGAAGCTTTTAAGCACCATTTTCCACGGGTGAATAATGAATCACACACGCCTATGTACATAGAGATTTCCAAAGAATGTGGCATCGGTGTTTTACGTGTACACACCATGCTCAGGCACAGAATAAGAAATAGTACTAGTGAGGCTTTCTTTATTTTACTAAAATAAAAGAAATAATTTATTAACCACTTTTAGTATCGCAGTGGTCATAACAAGCTAAACATGACCAACCTTTTTGGAATTTGCTCGTTCAGTGTCTCTTCTTTTGCAATTTCTTCGTCATGTCGTCGCCATGGTATTTTAATAATCATGTACATACAGTATCAATAAGGTTGGCAATAGTCATGTTTTTATGGCTTATTACAATTATATACAGCTTCATTACTGTCATTTTGTGAAGTACATTGGACTTTTGTATGATTTTCCCAAAAGTTAACAGGCAGACAACGCTCTTAGCAATAAGTCCGCCTTCTGTACACTTAATCTTGTTGTAAAAAAATTAAAATAAATAAAAAAACAACAAATATTTGGAGCAGCTCGATACGAATCACCGCTGAGCAGTTTCTTTGTGAGAAATTCCGTTTCAAAGAAGGACACTAATCGCGAATCGGCATTCGAATGTTCTTTAATGAAGTAAATGTTACAACATATGCAGCAGTTAAATAAAATATAGGCCGAAATGAATAAATATGTGGAAAAATCAAATCTACTCTCTATCAATACTACTCGAAGTGAAATTTAGTATACATAATCCAAATCTGACAATACAACTGAATAAAAATGAGCAATGATATTAATAAAAAGTTTTAAAATATGAAAATAGAAAATCTTACAACTTCCACATACAGCAGCGAGAAAAATCCGATCTTTGCAAACAAACAATAAAATATACGTTAATCAAATTAACGTATATTCGTCAAAAATAGCTATTTTGACTAAATGTAGTGAAAACCATTCCCAATCATTTTAAACACTTAAAAAGATTTAAAAAATGCGTATTGGAATAGACGTAGTTGTTTCTTTTTTTTTTTAAATATAACATCTCTCGTTATTAGACTCGGCAAATACCCCATTAGTAATAAAAAAATATATTCAAGAGAAGTAATAACTTAGAAAATGTTTTAAAATTCTAATTTATAAAATGATCAATAATAAATTAAACCTCAAGTTAAATTAGATGAATTTTAAATATTTAAGATAATTGGCACGCAAATAATACTACAGTTTATTTAAATACCTAATTTACAAAAATAATAATATCAATTTTATTAAAATGACGATTCAAATCTTCAAAAAACTGCTACTTTCCAAAATGATCCAGCTATTGAAATGACTGCCGGCACCGGGTGAACCAATTCATCATCAAATCAACCCATCCTCGTACTACTGCCGCAATATAAGTCTTTAATCCAAAGATTCAACAGTTTTCGCACACTGCCTGCTCCATTGCAGACTGATGAGCGACGACGATTTCAAATCATCATAAGGCTACGGCTTTTCTTAACGTCTGTCATCTATAGGAATCGGTCAAAATCTGCTGTACCAATCCAAAGTACGGAGAATACATATACAGACAAAGCCAGGCTTTTGTAACAGTGCTTCTATTACAGGTTTATTTCAACTGACGAACAGACGCCAATGTACTCTTCAAAGTGAACCAATATAATATAGAATATTTTTGTAATATTTCCTAAACATTATAATGACTGATTTTACTGCTTCCAATCCTGCAAATTCACATTGTTTATACTATATTATAGTAGTAAAGTATAACGAATTTAATAAGTTTGACAAAGATTTTTTTATACTACTTCGGGTGGCAGACAACATATGGCCCGCCTGTTGTGAAGCGGTTACGATTACTGCTAAAAGCAAATATAATGCCACCACGCTTCTGCAATGTGATTTAATGGCGTTGTTGCTTAAAATGTCTGCACAAATCCAGTGTTAGCTTAATACTGCGCTTTACCGCGAATGCCAACACTAGTGATTTATTATATAGTAGATCATTGCAGATTGAGAGTGATCACAGATGAACAGTGGTGTAATCGGCTAGTGGATTTTATGCAGTGTTCTTCCTTATTTGAAGCACATGTGAGTCTTCCGATAGTAAGTATGATTTCTTACCATTACCACTCCATAACTCTCCGCAATAACAAAGGATTACGATTTCGCCGCAAATCTTTTTTGGAAAACATACTCTTCTCGGTGTTCGGGAACACCATCGAGTGAAAGTTATTCCTAAACTTTGCCATACGCTATTGAAGTTGGCATAAAAAGGGTAGTGTTAGATCGCCGATCGTCAAAGTGGTATGAATGGAAATTAAAGTACGGTATGGGATCTCAGCGATACATAAAACGAATGGCAACATCTCTTTTGAAAACAATTATTCCAGCCGAACACACACCGAGGTTAAATTTAGAAGCACTTAAGGCGGGACATGTGCTTATATAGTTGAAGACGATTAAGTTTCGTCCGCACTATGGCACATTTGTAATGCAACAAGGTTTACGCACAAGGTGCTCTGAGGCCGAATGGTGTGCCAATACAATGTATAGCGACATTGTGTCGATACATATGCAAAACCGAGCAAAACGTAGAAGCAGTCTACACCTCATATCCGATAAATGATATGGCATAAGTGCCAAAATCTTCATAAAGAATTTCTTTCTTCTAAAATCTTTTCACTCGACTGTTAATCGTAATATACGCAGCACAAGTAAGGAGCAGTTCTTCTTCCGACATCTTGTTTTTTGAGACTTGCAAATCAGCTCACGCAACAAAGGTCAATAACAAGTTTCGGGACAAGTTTCACAACTTGTGTCTTTAGTCAAGCCAGGTAAACTCGTGATACTAGTTCCCGAGTCGTCGCCGTGAGACATACGTATCGCGACCTGTGCGCTAGTGCGGACCAGGAGCCCCACCGCCGAAGCTGAAGCTGATTACCATCAGATTTTGCACTGACTGACAGACTGCAAAAATCAAACTTCAACTTAGATTTATGCTACTTTTGTTTAGCTTAGCTAGTAGTAACGATGGAGCTCTACAGACTAAACTCAAGATGTTTGGCAATAACTTAAATGTAATACCTATTTTTCGAATCAAAATATTGGGTGGTAATCGGTTTTACCTTCGGCGGTAGGGCTCCAGGCTTGAAATTCCGTTTCGCTCTACTAATCACACCAATCTTCTTGGAAGCATAATTAGTTTTGCACTATAAGTGACTAGAACTGAAAATAACAGGATAAGTGGACACCCAGGATAGGAGCGTGAAAGAAATAGGAGACTTCTTGTGGTCACATTTAAACGAATATCTGTTAATCTAACAGGATATGGAGACTTATTTATGCAAGGATAAGCAGAGATGTCACTAAAATACAGTGTAAAACAAAACATAGTACCTATTTTTTTGTGTCTTATAGAAGAATACATCCATTAAATAGTCTAACGAAACTATAAAAAGAAATTAACCAAATAGTAAACTTTTAAATAAATCGATAGTTCCAAAATCAGACATAAAAATAGTGCTACTGAAGTGTAACATTAAATAGCAATTCATTCGCTCTGTTAGGTCTGTTCCCTATCAGGGCGTTAGGACGTCACACTACAGTCCAAAATTTTTACGACACACTAAATGTTTATATATTTATTGCATAATTAGGAAAAAAATAAATTAAGAAGAAGGGAAACAACTTTGTTTTTTGCATAGGCAAACACCCATGACACAGCTGTGATACAGGTCTGCTTACAATAGAAGTGTTGAGCTACATCACACTGCTCAACTGCGGGTTGGCGGAAGCCAGCGTTTTCAAGCCAAATTTACATTGCCGTGGCTTAACACCCTCAAAAATGACGTCACATCAGCTTACCAGTCCTCCGAAGCACAGACAACCCCGATACGAATAAACCCAATCAGAAACGGGGGAGTATTGTTATTGGTTCTTTTTTTCATTGCTACTTGTTATAATTTTTTTTTTCGATTTTTCAGACTTATTACTTTGTCACCTCATTCGATTACAGCTTTCAATATATCGAATGATTTTTTATAGCTTAAATAACATTTGAGACAATATATTTTTTTTAAATCAAAGCTATTCATGGAGTAATGAGCATGTAAAATCGTAAGCTTATAACAAAAGTAAAGCGGTATCTCTAGCGCATAAGAATAGCTGCGGTTATAAGTTTTTATAGTCACAAATGTGATGTAAAACGACGAAAACTATAAAAAATTGGAGACATTGAAAGTTGTAATGGAATCAGTAGAAAAAATAATGAGCCTATAAAAATCTATAGCAATTGTATTAGAAGTCATGGTCGACACAACTTGGAGCTAATAGAGCTCCTCACCACTTTTTTGTATACTTACCACTTCTTATATTTTCTTACATGATAAAATTCCCGTGCCACGATATTTGTCCGCGATAAATTCCTAACTACATAATCGGTCTTGATGAAATATTGTTATGTAATTTGGTGCAACTGGATAATCAATATCAATGTCCATGCGGACGAAGTCGCGGGTGACACCAAGTATACAGATATTTATTGAAACTCTTAGAACAAAAACCAGTGCACTTTAATAATTAATTTATACTCTACACTTGGTTTGTAATGTCTACTTTCTACCCTAACAGTAGCAATAAAGTCAATAAAGAGCAATCTATCAGGTTGCTTTATTCCGTCCCGTCCGTCCGGATATTTGAATAAAGAGCAACCTTATCAGGTTACTCTTTATTAGAAGTGGTAAAGTAAGAGCAACCTTATCAGGTTACTCTTTATTCCCTCTCAAATATCGAGGACGTTGGAATTTCATTACATATCTAAAAAAATGGGAACTGTTTTGGCACACGAAACAAATAATTATAATTGTTGTTCTCTCAAAGCGCGCAATTTGCATTAAATTAAATTTCTTAAATATAAGAGAAGTCTTGTTCAAACAGTGAAATAGGTGAAATATTAATACTGCAGATGCGTAAGAAATTATTAAAAATCTTTTATCCTATAAATAATATACCACGAAGAATAGACGCAGAGCGATAGTACGTCGTGAACTATGCGTCAGGGGCGATGGCGGAAGCGTCTAGAAGGATGAAAGAATTATATCGCTTCGAAGAATTTACCACTTCTAATAGTTTAAAATTATAATAGTGTCGGTCGATATGTGTACAAATTTGATTAAACCTTTCCAGTATAGGAAGCAATGTACATAATATCACTCCTTCCATTTTCGACACGACAATCTTCACCTTATCTCGAACCTAATAACTTAAAGCATGACACCTAAACGCATGATGGCAACTTATATTAACAAACAAATTTACCTAAGAAATATTTGTATTTTTTAATTCCTCAAGAATGTTGACATTGTTGACCGCAAATAATCGACAAATTTTACGTGATTACCTTGGGGAAATAAAAATTTCAAATAAAATAGTTTCTTTCTTTATGAAACTTATTATCATGCGTACAGTTCCCTGCTAAAAGTATCATTATGTACCTTTTTTTAATTCTTGTAATTCAGGATCGCAATATGTATTTACAAACAAGCGAATACAATACGACATTTTGAGGACAACTGTATACATTAACATTTCCGTGGTCGCATTCGAATTATGTTCACCTCTCAGTTTAATCTCGATATATTATATCGAGATTAAACTGAGGTCCATACTGCAAAAATGTCGCCACTCGAAAAACTAAAAATTGAGACATCACGGAACGTACCAAAAGGCAGCCTATGTCATTCCACAGGAAATAATCTATGCTCATCTCAATTTTAAATCAAATTGGTACAGCAGTCACGAAATGGTAACAAACAGACACACTTAACACTAGCACATCCCGGCCACTCCATACAAATGTCGCGTCGTTTACTACTACACAAACAATGACATCTGTGCACAGAATGAATGAGCGTGTGTGCGTGCGGCGCCATAGAAACTGTTCCAGATTTTGTCTCAGAGGGGAGGTGAGGTCGACACGAGAGAGCGGCAGAGAGAGGCCATACTGTACATAGTACTATTACTTATACTGTGATACTAGTTGGGTCGCGTGAATATTGCTTACTGCCCCCTTACCACCATCTCTTATTGCGATTCAATAATTGAATAGATTGCTACCAATGAATAAGCGACTATTCTATTTGAAATAGAGTCGTTTATTCATTGGTATGAATAAGCATTCTATTCAGTTATTGAATCGCAATAAGAGATGGTGGTAAGGGGGTCTCAAATCCCGACGTACTTAGTCGTCAAAAGGTAGCCTATGCCCGTCGGGACTTGTATGCGCATTTCTAATTCAAAGCCATATGCATAAACTCGCCATCATAGGGAGGGAAGGGTGCGCTTAACAGCAGGGCATAGTGGTACAAATGCGCGCTTTTTTTGTGTTACATTCTTTTTAACCTATGTTCCATGAATAAAGAAGATATAAGGATGAATAGTATTTGGTATTCATCCTCACACATTGGAACCTAAATGTACTGTCCCGTTCAAGATGAGTATTACAAACTACTTCCAACCTCGAACTCTCAGATTGCGGAAGAATCCCCCCTGCCACATTTTTCTGGAGACTTATTTATATAAATTTTCTGGAGACTTATATATATTTTTCATATTTTTTCATACTATATCGGATGACAAACAAGCATACGGCCCGCCTGATGTGAAGTAGTTACCGTAGACATATAAACAATTAAAACATATAATCCTGTAGTTAATGAAACAAAATTGGCAGAAAACGGCCGCACATTTTACTTACAACTACCGAATATGTTTGATCAGTGTAATTTAAGTACTTATAAGTTTAAAAAAAATCTATGGGGCTTAATAAACAATAGAGGTATTAGTAATTATTTTTTTACTCGAGTGGCGCTAGATTTGCAACAGGGCTTTTCTTCTGTATGAACTGTGCACCTATGAAAGCATTCATGATTGATTGAATCGCAAACAAATCAGTACAGTCTAAACCTGTGTTGACATTTGTCCTCTAAATGCCACACTGTGAACCGTATTGACCCACGTAGTATTAATAAGGACATAAGTCGTAAACAAGAATTAAATTTATTGTTCATATGTTATTCAAAAATAAGAACACTATTAGTATTTTAGATTAGTAGTAATATCAAATTAGGCAGTAAATTTGTTTCCTTTGTATCAGAAGAAATATACTTTCTCATTCAGTGGTTTTATAAGTTGTTAATGAAAGAATAGTAGGTAAGATCTCCCCTAATTTTGCCCTTTCAAATATGACGTAAACAAATTAATGTATGTTGTTATAATCAATTAATTGATACTATCTACGGATAGGGTTAATAAGCCGTGCTAATTAAAATACATTCTAACCATATGTTATATAAGATTAAACAAAAGAAAGTTAAAAGTACAAAAGAAAGTTACGAATTTTGAAGGTTATTTATTCATTATTTACAATTATTAAAAATTATCGTACTGAGGAGCTTTGATCCTCGGTACTCGGCGTTTCCTCCAAGAATGTAGATTACATTCCGTTTCGAAACAAATGCTTATCGTAGAATATGATGTTAATGTACCACATACTGACATAAGTTTATGGGAACTAAGTAGTACTAAACTACATCATTACAATCATAAAAATCATAGTTCGCAAAAGCTTTACGCAAAAAATCAACATTTGTGGCATTTTTGCGTCATAAATTGGCGTAAAATACTACATTGCGTTACGATAGAAGTACATACAGTTTTATAATTTTAGCATTTTCGAACTATGATTGTTATTCAGTGGAGGTGCTAGTCTAACACTATCTATTTCCCCACATTTAACATTATATTCTATGCAATGTTTCGATAATCTGTAGTAAGTCGACGAATGCGACAATCATTGTTTTAAGCCATTGTAGATGATTGGTAACCAAAGTATCTCATTGACGATCACCCAATCCATTAAATATTTCAGCAGCGACCCAATATAGATTTAAATTTTATTACATTTATAAATACAAGCCAAAAATATTGAGATAGGTCTCGTTATTATCGAACGGAAACTTTGTATTGTGAAATAAATCAGTCCGAATACCTTTTGATTTGAAATAGATTAAAATTGACGAAATATAAAGAGGTCCGTTCCGACATTGGGAGTATAAGAAGAATCGGCAGATAAACGAAATATACATACACGAAATATACATCGACTTATCCTTTTTCGTCCTTATCTTGTGAAATAAGTCGTTTTACATTATTGATACCATATAGGGCCTAGGCACAGAATTGTAACGGATTATGCAAAACATGTTACCTATGCATTTTAATATTTATACAAGAGTTTCAAAATTATTAGAATAAATTTCCAAGGCGTGAAGATTGATCGTGAGATCGGTAACCGAGCGTTTCCATAAAATCGATTCGTGGCGTATTACGCGTTGACGCCTTTCTTGAATTGAGGATTGTTGTGTATATGTACTTTGTGTACCAATCGAAAATACCTGCAAACTTTTACAATAACCACGTGGTTTCACTGTTAATTCAATATATCCTCGGATATTACCATCAGCGATGTCATTGATGGATACGTACTTTGTTTTCAAAACGTTAGTAGAACGGTATTTTACGTTTTATGTATGGACGATAATGAGACTGCCGTATATAAATAACCACGAATCGTTATATACTCTCACTTTACTTGTAATCTGTTCTACTAGCATTTTGATAATAGAAATATACATGGGTCTATTGGCACCTTGTATTTGAAGTACATTGTCACATTAATAGTTCAACTCTAGTAGCGGCAGAAAATGGCCTGAAAAGGAAGTTTTTTTTATTATTTCGAAAGCTCTTAGCTTTCGACCACCTTTCGAAATAATATAAAAATTAATTTATTAACTAAGAAAAGGCTATGTGGCAAAGATTCCAAAGTAATTTATAACTGTAATGGTTAACCATACCATAATAGTTTGTTATGTAAATTACTTTGGTTTTATAAATTGAATTGCCCCACTACCTATAATTTCAATATAACTAGCAACTGAAAATTTCAATATAAATTTATGGAACATATTTGAGCTAAATCTTTATTTTATTACCTTTGTTATTTTGCCTAGGTAGGTAATTAATTACGAGAACCCTATGTAAAGCCTGGTTATAAAAAAAAACAAATAGAGAAATCAGAAAGTATAATGAAAAATGACCAAAAATTCTAATTCTTTCATAGGGTGTTTTTGTTATAGTCTTTTATATTAATAGTTTTAATTAAGTTTCTCAATTAGTAATAAGTGTAATACGCTTACATAGTGTTCTTTTTAAGCGTATTACACAATTTCGATTATACTACTACTACAAGGATTTATTTATAAATATTAAATTTGTTGAAACGGATAAAATTTTGATTGACACGCTAGGTTACTTGCGATTTTTATAGTGATGTGGATGACTCAAATTTTAGTAATATTGAATTGCTTCCTACATAAAATTATTATTTTGTACACTAGTACAATCAGGCCATAAAAAAGTAAAAAATCGTACCGAAAGTAAAAAAGAGTAACTAGTCAGTCATTCATCATTTTGTACTTTATAATATGAAAAGTTATCGTGTTAACTGAGTTAACTACGTTGAACTGAGAAAGCATAACTTTGTAAAGTAAATTAATGCAAAAATCTAGGTGTTAACAAACTTCTTTGTATCTCGATAGACTTGCTGCTGTTACACATCTTATGGTGGGACTTCTATTGAATATCCAAAAATTTACAAGTCTCCGAGTGACACGGTCATGCTATACGTGAATACGCGTACGAAATTCCTTATCATACATGTTCAGTCGATCAAAATGTATCGAGACAAGCTTGGACATTAACGATAGAATCGGAGCAACAATGTCCAACTATGTCTACTATGTTATATCAACACAAAACTTGAATAAAATGCAAACCTCCAACATTTCTTTTCTATTTCTTCGTAAAATAAAAAAATATATAAAATCAATGTAAATCTCAACTATTGATTCAAATGATATTATTAAACCATTCACACATCCTTTCGTTTTGCCTTCTATTATTATCTCATAAGGGGTCATACATAAATTACGTCACACGAATTTCATGACTTTTGACCCCTCCCCCCGTCCTTGTCACAGCTGGTCACATTTGTGAGACACCCTCACTAGAGTAACGTCACATATTTTGCAATTTTACATCTAGAGTTGCAGATGTTTTTGAGTTTTTCGGTAATAGTTCAAAGTTCGTGTTTTAATATTTAGATTATTATAGATTTTGAAATGTCACGTCACGAAATTTAGAACCCCTCCCACCTCCTTGTCACACAATATCACACTTCGTTGACCCCTCCCTCCCCCTTAACGTGTGACGTAATTTATAGATGGCCTCTAATATTAGAATGATACTAGAATCAGACACATTATCATCGCATTTTTCCAGGTAATTTGCTAATTCGCTACAATATGGTTACAACTTACATTTACGAGTATGTGGTTGTTGCATTAAGGCCATTTTTATGATTGTTTAAGCAAGTAACATTTATTAATTACAACAATAACAAAATAAAAATATATTAGATTCTTCTAAAATGTTATGTGTCGGTTACGAAAAATCAGACATTAGAATTAGCATATTAAAATATGCATTCGAAAATGTATATTTTTTACTATAATTATATCGTCTTTGCACCAAATGAGCAATAATTTAACTTTTAATCACAACAGGATAACGTACGACAAACAATATGCCAGATTCAAAGATCATACATGCGTATGTTAACCAACAAAATTCAATCGTCTCACATACGTTTATATCAACACGGCAAGTTATGTTATTAATAAAATTTATTAGTTTCTCAGATCGAATTGTTTCACTATATTTTTTTCTTCATTCTTTTTATACACAAGAATTTTATGTTACATTGGAATCTCGTTAGTTAACATACGGTTAAATACGAGACAAGGCTGCTTTGATGCTGAGATATTAAATAGGTAAAATGTAAAAACACAATAAGTCTAAGTATATGTTTATTTCTAGAGGTACAAATTAAATTTATAACATAATAATGTTCACATTTACGAAGATACGTTTAAACTTTCACAATTTTAAATAATCTACAAGTCCAAACTTACAAATTATCTCCCACTCAATAATCTTACGACATCGTATCATAATATAAATAAAATCATTCAAAGATGTCGAAACGATCATCTAATTTTAAATCATCTAATTTAAAAATATATCTACTTTACTCGTAGTTTTATTTACTATAAGATTAAATTGTAATTTTCAAAGTTATGTTTCCACTCCATACTATCATGGCATGGTTAATTTAAGAAAGTGCATTATGTAGCAAAATGACTATAAATTAAATAATACTATTTATTTTATATAGAGCTGATGATTTATCTCGATGTTCAAAATTACTAACAACAAGCACACAATGTTTAGGTGCAGACAGACAGACATACATTGAATATCGCTGAACATGAGAATGTATTAAAGGAATTCGACATGACGTCGAGAGCTAAGTCGTAAAAGTTATATAAGACAAATAGACGAATATGGTAGCTAAATAAAATTCAGGCAACATATATACATCGATTTCAATTTATACGTTTTGTAAATTAACTAGGTGCGTCACATTCCATTTATTTTATAAGATTTATAATAAGAAGGGATAGTTTGTCCCAGCTTAATTTATATAAATAAATATTGTGACAATTCAGAATCAAAGATCTCATTTCATTTAATCAAATTGAAACCGGCGACGTCAGTTTACATGTACTCAGTGCAGTACAAAATGTCAAATACAAATCATTCAAAATGTTTATAATATCGCTTAAAAATGCGTGCATTCTGTTAGATAATTGTATAATAATAATAATCTTTATTTATTTCTTACATTTTTTTCAAATCAATTAGATTTAGCTGGAGTCTCCTTTTAAGCAAAATAATGCTTATGCCAGGTGGCATCGCTCTTCCATAACTTAAAGTATAATACGAGTAATATGAATTTAACATAACAGTTGTAGATAGTCATAATATTATGAAAATATGTATTAAGTTCGTATGTGAAAAAAGTACAAACTAAGTCGACGTTGATGGTCATTCATAGACTTAAATATAAAAAGTTTTTTAGACGCTGGTTTTGCGAAGCAAACATGAGCTAGAGAATGTCGTAGAATTTATACAGCACTGTCATATAATTGTTTTGCACATTGATGTGCTTTCTTTTGGACATAAATCAGCACGCGACGCGACACAAGACAGTATCAATCTGTCTCATTTCCTTACATGACGATGGACGTACTTCTTTTCTTGTGTGAATGCGATAGAAGCTATCAATCTGTCTACAGTTGTTCTCGGGCTACGTGGTAAATATAGGATTGTTTTCGAAAAGTGAAAATATGTTACACAAACATATTTTCACAAATGAAATTATAAATGTATTATACATACATATACATATTTAGACATTCATACATGACTCGAACACCAGCATCAATTTTAAGGAGATTTGCGGGATAAGTAGATTATATAACGAGTTGAGAGTGGAGACATCGAATCGAAATATCGAAAAAAGGTTTTAGCAGGGTCGCAAATGTGATGCCTCTGGTGTTACAGGCGTCCATAGGCTATAATAACTGCTTTCCATCAGACGGACCGTATGCTTGTTTACTTTTTGTATGAAATATAAAATAAATATTACCTCTTTGTTAATTAGATTTGCTTGTTATGTGCAAAGATATAAAGATAATATCAACAACATATGGGTTACTGTATCTGAACTATAGCAGCAGAAGCTATACCTGAACTGTTATGAAGTAATATTTGTAATTAAGTACTTTAAAAAGAAAATTTTCTGAATTTGGTATTTTGCAACACAATGTGCACATAAACTGGCGGCGGGGTGTCATTAATGTAAACGGACAAATTCTATACATCTTTAAAATGGAAATAGCGAGCGGATTACCTACAACAGTCTTCACTGAGACATATATTGACGTTAACGCCACGTCGCGTCGTTCAGTACAGTCAGTCTGAACAATAAAATATACAGAGTATAAAAGATAATATACAAGCCAAATTGTAGGTCATCCAGAATCTAGTCTAGTAAAATATTTTAAAATCCTTTAACACCTATATTTTATATACGATAACTTTTTAGAATGATAATAAAAAGATACACGTAAATAAAAAATATGCAATTAAAATCACTAATTCAACGCTCGTTCCCTTTACGATATTCTGAATTTTTTTCTTATAAAATTAACGTCATAATACGACATAATATGCCTTTCAGCTTTATTCGTGCAATGAGTCGGCCCAGATGAGCTGTGCGTTGATAAATCGATCAGTCAGTCAGAAGTCACTTATGCCTTTTGTAATATTTAATGGCTATAATTAAATATGTTTTTCCCACTTGTTTTTAATTCATTCTTCTATTTAACTATTATAATTGTATTATGTATGTAGACTTGTTTCTGGATGATGTCCTTGATTTTGACTCGGTACTATTATTTAACTGTAATGTATAAAATAATACGGTTTTTTTAACAAATTACTTAAGTGTCTATGTCCAAAAATTACTTGGAAAACTGTCTTTTATCACTCGCTTGGTTATACTTTTGTATCCTATAAAGCCATAAAATTTCATTATAATGAATATCGTTTAAGTATATATCCAAAGCCCGTCCTTTAATATATAGTTTCCGAGCGTATCGAGAACTTTAATATGGATTTTTCCATTGCTAGCGCCTTTCGCAGTGTGAACTTTAAAAATCTGTCTGTAGTACAACAGAGTCATTTCAAGAATTTCTCACTTGTCGACCAATAAAGACATAGTTAAGCAGATGACCACAAAAAATTCTAAGCAGAGAGCATTTATTTATGCCAAAAAGACAAGTTTGCACGTAGACAAGTATAAACATATGTGCGATGGGTGTCATCGCGTTATCTTCGATCATTGCTCTGGTTCCTCTGGTTCTACTAATCATAAAAACTAGTGCATAATATTTATATTAAAAGAACTAATGTGTAATAAAAACGGAATTCAAGTTTAAGAAGTTTCTTATTCATAATATTTATAAAGTACTTACATCTACAATCTTACTATTTTATTTAAAAAAAACTACTGTACGCGAGATCCGAACATAGCTAGAGTAACGACGTATCAGACATAGCATAGAACAAAGAGTCTGGTAACGCTGCCTCACTAAATACATTTTATTTAGTGAGCCACCATTGACGCCGCTTTATTGGAGCTCGTTAAAATAGTATTTGTTCTTTTGCTCTATCGCAATGTCAGTGATACAGCATCCCCTCTCGCCGATACCGCTACGCGTGCGATAGGACCTCCATCATTCATTACTGAAGACTTCGGTTAGGACAAATATTGGGACGATAGTACATATTACGTATCGATGCTTAAAACCTGAGAAACGAGTGTTTAATTGTTTCGTCATGTTAACATTTTGTTATTGCAACATTTAATATTATAAATACTTAATTATTTTTTGTAATGTTCATATAATACCATCCTCCCTATATTTGTACCTAACAATTTCTTAGATTCATTAGTAGCGCGAACTTTGTCAAGTGTATAACGCGGGATTCTTCTTCACTGAAACGGTTTTATTTTAGAAACGACGACGTTTGTTAGGAAAATCGTCGACTTGACGCGGCCCATCCCAACCGCGGCCTTGTGGC
This sequence comes from Hypsopygia costalis, assembly GCA_937001555.2. Taxonomy (NCBI): domain Eukaryota; kingdom Metazoa; phylum Arthropoda; class Insecta; order Lepidoptera; family Pyralidae; genus Hypsopygia; species Hypsopygia costalis. The sequence goes on along the minus strand of OW443338.2, from coordinate 17,693,852 downwards.
ATGTCATCATAACCTCCTCGCGGCATGTCGTACTGGTCTCTGAAGCCTCCATCCTAGGTAAATGAATACTTTCTAATAGTTTTTACTTCATACAAAATTAATCAACATAACTACTCAATATTACTGGAATAAAATATTGCCGTGACTCTTCGAATTCTTTCTTCTTCGAATAATTTATATAAATTCGATTAATTTATATAGATTCGATAATAATATATAAATTCGAAGCTTTATCCTAATCAATTCCAGACAATCCCAGAAACCATTATCTTCAACATTTGGATTCGGTCTTATTTACGAGCTAAATAAAAGCAATAATTCGCTTAGTGCAGAGAATAGGATAACGATACCATAAACAGCTTTAGAGCTTGATTTGTGTGAAATGATAAGCGACGACTTCTTTCAATCCGTAACACGTAAATCATATTTGATTAACATTTGTAGCGCAGATAGTCAAGTACCTAGATTTATTTTTCATAAAACGGTAAAATATAAAATAGGTATTTCCCTTCAGATGATTAATGTCCAACAGTAAAAATAGTATTTCGACGAACGCTCAGTTTATTTGCCTGTCATATTTTTAGGGAATGCATTATATTTTTAGGGAATGCATTCTTAGCATACTCCCAAAGAACTTAGTGTTAACATGAAAAGATACTGCTGGAATTTAGAAATTGTAAATGCACTGCGAGTTCACTCAGAACGTGCTGTGATTTAGAAGATAAAAATGAATTTTCCCCATTTTTAATTAAAAAGGTGCCCCACCTACCTATCCATAATCATGTAAGTAAGTAGTTACATACATGATTATGAGTAGATGGCACTTTTGTAATGACTCTATTTTTTAAATATTGTCAAACACAACGCGTGACAGAGACAAAACGCTACCAAATACATGTTGGTTCTTGTATCATAAAACTAAAACCATATAAGACCCTTTTAACGGGTACACGGTTTCCATGCGCGTTTAGTGTTAATATGGACACTTTCAAGTATGAATCAATATATGGTCCTATATTATAACACACTTAAACAACCAACGATTTTAACATGGTATTAGCATTTTTACAATAGATTGTACTAGAAAAACTAATAAAAAAGAAATTCTTCTCAATTTGCCAAGGATTTATAGTTAAAAGTACTAAGATAGAACAGCAAAACAAAGCTTCACTGAATAGGTAATCGTGTCCACTCGTTGCAAAAAAGTTCATGCAAAAAATCGATATATATAGATATAGAAAATCGGATTGCTAGTCATCATGAAGGCCAAATGCTTGTTTCATGTTTATATTTATTTATTGTTACATGATGACGAGTATACTACTACACAGTTTTTGAATTAATATGATCTTGAAAATAAAACTCAAGAAAAACAATACATTTCGACAGAAACTCTGTTGGAAAATCGTTGTCACACTAAGATCGTTTATAGACAGACATGCGTTTTTAGCTGGTATGCTGATGTGTATAGTAAATTATCCACATACTGGATTTTTTATTAAGACAAACGCATAACGTACACTAGTATACTACGGGCACAAAACTTTCTATCGCCATTGGTATTTCCTCAGGATCGATTCCATGATCTATAAGTCTAATCGTAGTATTTTGCTTACTTTATCTACTAAGTATTAGCTAGAAAAATTTTTAGAAAATCATCCAGTGCAGGTCCTTCGTACTACTTATGCAGTTTCTGTGTCCGTTAGATTAATTATCTCAACGAGCCTTAATAAAATGTTATATTGGGGACGCATGCGATACCGATACCGATATAATTGATTATGTTATATTTTTTACGACACGCCTTTACCCGTGATATGTATTTGCAACGTATTTATAGGATTACAAACGTGCTGCAATATAATACTGTTGTCAAATACTAATGGAGACACTATTTAAGCTACTCAAAAGGGCCGAAGATTACCACTTTACGATGAAAAGATAACGCCTGCAGATAGTCTTTCAGGGCACTTAGGAATGGTTTGATTGAATATAATTTTATCTATTTAATTAACTATCAAATTAATGACTTCATTCCAAAATACATCGCGGCATATCGTTACCGCGGCATGGCAGCTTTTAGTGTGAGTTTCCATATAGGGTTGCCGAAGAAACCCTTGCTACGCCCAGTAAGTGCCGCTATTTAACATTATGTGATTCATGTCAGTCCATATATGATAATTTAATATATGATTTACGAAATGCTTAATTATTCTTAACCGTAATGTTGGTGCATCGATAGCAACAAAGTTTTCAAGTAACGTTAATTTTAAGTAGCACGTTCTAAATATAATACTTAACTTGGTAACTCATTAAAGTGGCGAACTTTAATGAGACAAAGCCAAATAAAACAATTTCTAAGAGGGTTCTTATGTTCGTGAGTGTGAATAAAATCAAGGAGATACCAGGACAGAGGTGGCAACGCGCCCGTAATATTCCTTGTAATTGTAAGCTTCTAGGCGCCTGTAAATACTTTACATCATGCGGAACGTATACTCATTTTTTATTCAGAGTGATGTAAAAAAAGGCTGTTGCGTCTTTTTCTATCTCGCCTACAATAAGCTCATTTCATAACATTTCCCATGGTGGATTTACCAGCAGGTTGAATAGGCTCGAGTCGCGGACTGTTTAGGAGCGCTTATTTAGGTAGTTGCTGAAATTTCAATTAGCATCTTACAGAATGTATCAAAAAGATTACTAATGTCTAATGTGACGGTTTTCTAATGTCATGCAAATTGAAAACATTTTTTAAGACTTTGCCTCTTTTCCCTTTCATAAATTCCCTTCCATGCCTAACCGTAGTACCACAAACTTCTACATTCGATGATAAAACAATCACCCAGTATGTAACCCCGAAACAGTAATTGGCATGTAATGAATAGCACAGTTCGTAACACCCAAGCAATAATCGGCCTCTAGTGCCTTATTTTTAATTTGATTAGGCTTTGATTAGCTAACAAATATACGTAAAATCTGTTTCTTGAGCAATTTCAAACAGTTGCTATATAAATATGAAATCCGCTACTGGCCCGTTCACTACATAATTCTGTAATTTGTATGTTTTTTCTCATTTAAGCAAGTACCATATATTAGACAGTATATAAAACCGTGTTTATTTCAGGCCCAGTAGTCACATAGAACAGTAGTCCACTTCAACGTCCGAAATCGACGCACTCACACAGAAATATGCCGCACAATTTTAACTAACTCTATCGTATATGCGGCGCATTCCGAAGACCAGTTATAGTGCAGCTAGCTGCTTTGGTCTGTATGAATGTGATGATTTCAAACATTTGTACGGAGTTGGCATACTACTTCTGCATGTTTACTGTGCTCCTGTTGAATGTAAAACCATTGAAAAAATAAATGTTTTAGTCAACGAGTTCTGGAAAAAAAGTATTTGGTAGCATTAAATGTTAATATTATAAATAATAATACACATGACGTGTCGTCCGTGAGCAGAGAATTATCTATATCGGTATCGGCCATACGCTTCCATTTAGTATCGATATCGCATCGACAAATGTGTATTATTTATTGCAATCCTATTTTATACACTGGAACTAAAGTTTAATGTCATCATATTATTGCATAGTCATATTGTCTTTTAGGATGTACTTCACGATATAAGCAAATATGAACTAAAACTTCTTAATTGTTGTGGGTGTCATATATGAGAAGGTAAGCGTAGTGTTGTGCATTATTAAAATATTATTAGCATCCCGTGTCATAGCAAAGTCTATACGACATTTTAATATAAATATGTAAGCCTATAAAAAAACATCCCTTTATCACACAAATCGGTAGATAAATTTTTAATTACATAGATAACCGACATGTATCATAGCAATTCTACCGTGTCGCATCCGCCCTGACAAAGCATGCAGATCAATCATTTTATAATAGTTCTATTTATTTAGTAATATATCACATGTTGAAGTGATAAACACCCCATCAATAATATGTCAGGGCACAAAAAAATTACTGTTTTCATAACTAATGAATAGTTTGCCTATTAGTGTCAATATGAAACATAATTATTATGCTTCCGTAATCAAATGTTTTTTTTTTGTTTTTATAAATGTTTGTACTCACCATTGGTTGCTGTTGGTCAAACATGCCTTGTTCCTGGCGATCCAACATAGAGTTGAGTCGCTGCGCCTGCATGACAAAAATTGGACAGATAGAAGCTTATTCATATCACAAAAATATCGTCATGGTCATCATATGAAATATTACAGTGTGGGCATCATCATCATCCTATATCTATCCACTGTTGGATGTAGGCCTTCTCTAATCCTCCATTTTCGGCATTCACCCGCTTTTTCGAAGTGGTCGGTCTATCTAAAGAGTGGGCGCCCAACGCTTCGTTGCGCCTTACGGTGCCTCCACTCCAGGACTTTCCTTCCCCATCTGCCATCGCTGAAGCGGCAGATGCGCCCGGCCCACTACCACTTAGCTTACTGATTTTGAGAGCTATGTCTACAAAATTCACAAATAAAAAATATGGGCACATCCCGACTAATCCAAACAAATGCCGCAACGTTAACTGTTTATACAAACAATAAAGTCTGTGCAAAACATAAATACGCGTGTGTGCGTGCAGCTTCGAATAAACTGCTCCAGATACTTTTTGGCTTTAATTGGGTTCTACTGATTTTGAAATGAGTTATGATTTATCAATGGCACTGGTTCCGTCATATACCTGTACAAAGAGCGTGTTCTCCTGCTGGCGCCGGCGCAGCTCGTCGTCCTGGTTCCTCATGCGCTGCGAGAGCTCCTCCTCCTGCCGCAGCAGCTGCGCGCGGTCCGAGTCGCGGCGCTCGTCCGCCGCGCGCTCCGCCATCTCCCAGCTGCGCTTCTGGCGCTCGCGGTCCTGCTCGCGCTGCCGCAACTGCTCGCGGAGCATCTCCGTCTCGTGCTCGTACCTGTACACCACCAACGTTATAACAAACGCCCATACAACTAAACACGTTTCTTTCTTGCACATTGGTGCCTAATATTTTCGGGATAACAAGTTTCCTATATGTGTAGCTACATGTACACCTACATGTGTACCTTCTTGGATTAGGCGTACCGAAACTAAACCCCGATAACCGCGATAAATACTCTCAATATTCTTTAATTTTTATTGTGTATGGATGGATATAGACAAAAATTTATAATAGTTAATTGATTCAGGTGTTATTTTGTGGAAGTCAAATTTACAGGCAATTTGATCTACACTACTTTGCGTGCTTCCGCCACCAATTTATAAATTTATAAATTAGCGATTGTAACCCTTCAGAATAAACTCAACGAAATTAAGAGCCAATCTTCAATGCATAGCAAATCATAAAAAAAACATGACGAGCTTGGTGGTCGAATGGTTAGCAATGGCCACTTTGACTCCGAGGTCGCGTGTTCGATCCCGGCACATAACAAACATTTGTGTGCATGAACATGTCTGTTTTTCTTGGTCTGGGTATTTTCTATGTATTATATGTATGTAATTTACAAAAAAAAAAAAATTAAGTACTTTACAAGCCTAGCGCTTAATTTGGGACTAGATGGCGCTGTGTAAATTGTCTAGAAATAATTATTATTATTATTTATGGTATATTATTGGTTAAGTATTCTGATATACATACTTGGCGTACTCCATCTGGGCTTCTAACTTCTCCTCTTCTGCAGCTAGTTCCTTTTTAAGAGCCTCCTCCTTTTGGCGGTGCAATTCATGTAGTTGTTTCCACCTTGTGCCGTATTCATGCTCGAAACTGCTCAATTCCGAAAAGCGCGGCCCCATCTAGAGGACAAAATTCACGTTAAACATGGATAAACCTTTCGGGTGCAGCAGTCCCGTGCTGGGGACAGCATTGGCATAGTGCTTTGTATAGAATTGACAGGTCACGGCACGCGATGGAATAAAACAACGAAATGTAATGTCATATTCATCTCATAAAAATACATACCTCCCGAGCCTTCATAAATTCTGGATGTTTCTTAGGCAGATTCTTTTCAGGATAACCGTCAAACTCATCTGGTTCTTCAAAGCTTTCGACGATTACTGGACGCAGAGATCTGACGCAAGAAAAATAGAATTAAAAAAAAAAAAAAAATGGATAAAAATACACTATTTTCAGCATACTCATGACTATACTACACAAATATTAGTGAACTACCCACATGAACAATGTTGCTGGTAGTCATTTCTTCTACTAAGAAATTAAAACAAGATGCCACTGTATAAAAAAATTATACTTACGATGTAAGGAAGAAACATTTTTCAGTACAGTTTCGTATAGCCGCTAGAGCACTGGGTTTGCGTGCATATTCAACAACACCTTCTCCGAGAGTTTTCCCTCTCTCATCAACTTTCACATACGCCCTCTCGATTTTTCCAAAAATTTCAAAAGCACGATACAGCAACTCATTGGATACAAATGGTGGCAGATTTTTGACTCGGACTGCACTGTTGTGAGGAGCGAATCTTACACGAAGTGTCCTGCCATTACGCATTTTACCATCAAGCTCTCGCTTTGCCTTTTCTGCGTTGACCCTATAGTCCTGTAGAAGTAAAATGTATAATGTACAAAATATACATTAAATTGGTACTTCAACTGAATTTTTTATTTGTACTTTTTTGATAATCTTTTTTGTCTTCATAACAATATTATAATGAAAAAAATAAACATATACTCAAACACCATTTTGTGTAGACGCTACTATTTCGAATAAATGATATGATAATGACAGGGCTTATATATCTACTCATTACTAGAATAAAATCGCATTCTATAGTGAACTATCACGTTTCTTGGTGATTTTTACGGGGACCTAAACCCAGATAACATTATTCAATACTAAATATCTGAAAATAAATCAAATAAGAAAATTCAAAAATGTTTGTCTGTCGAATTCATATTCCTTATCTCGTCTATTTACATGTTTCTGCTCCATGAGCACATCAGAGTCTGTTTTATGAGTGAGTCAATCAATATATTTGTCGCCAGATTACTATGTAGATTTTTTTGATACTAAGTCAATTTTTTAAGTTGGCAGGAGTTTAAAGATGCTATTTAAAATTTTCGTTTTATCTACTTCTCATTACTCACCACTTTAATAAATCCAAAATTCTTTTCTTTGTTAAGAAATAGCTCTGCAGTTTCTCCAAAAGGTGTAAACAAGTTCTGAATTTCTTCTTCAGTTACATCACTCGTGAGATTACCAATGTATAACCTGCTTCTGCCATTAAACTTCACTTCAGATTGATCAATTGTTGCGATATCGGTTAATGGTCCAACCAAATCTTTCAATTTATTAGCAAGCATATGTTCCTAAAATGTACAATTTTGTATTAAAAACACACTACTAAAAGGAAAGGAATAATAAGTACATACACAATAATTACGTAAAGCTTTGATTATGGATGATATATAATCTAATAGTTTTTCTTCAAGGCATCAGAAAGTAAAAAAAAAAATAGTTTATTACAAAAATTACTTATGTATTGTCAAAATGAACCAATAGACCAGGGAAGTTTTCCCTTGGTACTATACATATAGTTCATAATGGTCCTTTTCACTGTTCAATTTTATCCATAGTTCCAAAGACACATTACATTTCAAAGAAATTTTATAGAATTCGTAGATAATTTAGTTATTAGTCATTGATTCATGTATTCCAATATCTATGAAGCCAGTTAGTTTTTATTTAGATAACATAATATAAATTTACCTCTCTTTGTGCTGGTTTGAGACCATCTGGCCCCATAGGACCACGGCTGTTGCGTTGATTGCGGGGTGGTCCGCCAGGGCCACCTCCAGGTTTTTGGCCAAACTGTTTGTTACCTTGCCCAAAGTTGTTACCACCTTGTCCAAAGTTGCCACCTTGCCCAAAGTTGCCACCTTGCCCAAAGTTACCACCTTGCCCAAAGTTCCCACCCTGCTTATTGCCAGGACCTCCTTGTCCCCATGATCCGCCTTGCTTATTGGGCCCACCAAAGTTGCCATTGATATTCTAAAATAAATGGATACGAAAATTAGTAAAGTCAAAGATTGGCAATCCCATTGGGATTCGCAAATTCGAATGATAAAATGATATATAAAAATGCCCTTGTTAATGCTCTATATTCACATTTAAAATTATAAATTTTGAACTTTACATGGCATACATAAAGGCGTCATAAACTACCCTTGAGAGCCCATGAAATTCAACCTATATTTATCCGTGTACCTACATGAATCTGTCAATACTCTAAATATCTACAGATACTTTATGGCAAAATATATAATCCGCGTCATATCGTAAGATCAAATACCTACATTTAACTTGTATCCATTATCGCTAAGTATGTTTAAAATCTTACCCTCTATAAAAGTGTGAAAAATATATTAATATATACTAACTTTTTGGGGTTGATTTTGAATATTAGGCTGGTTTTGTGGCTGGTTTTGTTGCTGGTTCTGATGTTGCTTCTGGTTTTGATTCTGGTAACCTTGATTACGTTTAGTTTCAACAGGAAGAGCCTTGTCCACTTTATCTTGCGAATCCTGTTTATTAGGTGTTGTCTGTGGCTGTAGTTTAGGTTCTTGTTGTTGTTGTGGTGGTTTTGACTGCTGCTGTTGTTGCTGTGGTGGTTGTTGTTGCTGTGGCGGTTGTTGTTGTTGTGGAGCATCTGGTTTTTTAGGCTGCTGTTGAGTTGGCTGCTGTGGTTTTTCAGCTGGCTGATTGGAATTTGACTAAAATGTAAAAAAATACATGTTACAACATGCTATTTTAGCAAATAGTATTTAAAATATAGAATTAGTAGAATTTCATAAGAATATTTCCAAATTCAATAATATCTAATGTTAATATTATTTTGTATATTCATATTTAGTGATCCTAAATAATAGAGAATTATATTTATTTAAAAGCGCACAGAAATTAAAGCTCCATGAAGCTTTAATTTCTTTTGAGAATATGATATTCAGCGACGGAGGGATAAAAAATTGTCAAATTAGTTGTAGTAATTTGATTGTCCATGCGTTATATTATTTTAGTAACAAAATATTGACGTATATTGCAGACAAATATTATACATACATCTAATACAGCCTGTATATTATATTTATATTTATATATAATTTACAAAACGCCTTGTATAATTGCATAAAAGAAAGAAAAGACGCCATGATATTTATCATGATTTTTATCATGTGGATGCCATATTACTCGCTCAATTTCGTAAAGCTCTAAAAATTTTATTATTTTTTGCTCATTACTCCACTCTATAATGTCGACTCCCAATATAATATGCAGCACAGAATAATAAATTAATTGCCGTAGTACAAATAGACGACATGTGAGCCAGAGTGTTAATGTAAACACTCACTCGCGCTCGCGCTGCTCGTGGCAGCGGCATGAGCAGGAGCAGCGTGAGTGACCTGTTTTAATTACCGCGCTGCCCACTTACCTGCCCAACAGGGCTGAGTGTAAACGTGGCATCAGAGGGGAGGTGAGGTTGACTAGTGAAAGTGGTAGAGTGTCCATACTGTACGTTAGTACTATTACTTATACTGTGGTTAGGGTACAACTTTTACTGACAATACTGTCCACAATGTAAGCACAGTAGTCAGTCTTTTCTGACAGAACAGTTTTGTTGATTTCTCTGAGACTAACTATAAATGACCCATCATCTATGTTCAAGTTCCAGATATGGATGCATGAGTTCTAGAAATCCCTAAGTCCATTATATATATAAATTTTAGTTTTTTTATATATTAGTTGTTGAAGTAGTATTTGTCGAAGTAGGTAGGTATATCAATTTTTGAAAAAAAGAATGGTGTTTACAAAACCTAATAATAGACAAAAATATATATGTATAATTATATTCATCAGTCATAAGCAATCTCTTCCAGGTTATATTTAAAATTACATTGTAATGAGATATAGACATAGCACGAGAATCAGAGTAAAAAGTACACTGAATTCATGAACGTGTAAATTATCAGTCAAAACCTAGTTAGAATATGAAGACCCATAAATTAATCATAGAAAGGATCACCCGCCATTCACCAGAACAAGATGCGTAGGTAACACAATACAAAATGGCGGCGGATGACGATGACGTGAACGTAGTTTTGAGACATAAGTACTACAAATATATCTTCAAGTTCAGAATGGAATTAATACAGGGAATTGGCTGGTAGTTGTTCAATAATCAAAAATATAACGTAAAAACTGTGACTGCTGGACATTGAAAATGTCATACCTCATTATTAGGACGTTGACCTCCTTGACCGGGATTGGGATTTCTTTGGTTTTGATCAAACCTCGAATTGCCACGAAAACTGCCACCGCCCCTATTGTTTCCTCGACGTCCACCTTGTCGCTGAGGCTGCGGAGGGCCTCCAAACCCTCTTTGATTGCCGTATTGATTCATAGCTTGCATTTGCATCTGGGCAGTTAAAAAAGTATAAGTAAGTACGTACTATCTATCTATCTAAGTTGATACCGTAATTCTCAAAATTACACAGCAATTTTACCTGTTCTGTAGAAACTTTCACAAGATAACTTCCCGTCAACTATGTTAAAATATTTTATTGATTTTTCTTACAACGTGCGGAATACGTCTACAACGCAACGCATGCAACAAAATCGACAAAGATTATAGCGGAAATGCCAAAACCAAGAAAAGCAAAATGGCCGAACGTTAAGTGTGGCCACCATCTGATTTGAAACATTCCCTTTTTCCCATCTTGTTTAAATCCTCTATGCCGCCGCGCCGCGCCGCGCCGGTTCAATAGGCCACAAACATCAGAATAACCGAATACATACATATTAATAGACAAAAATTATTAATTACTTAGACAAAAATAATTAATTATAATTAATAGCCAAACACCGGCCACATGTGTAATACATGGGTTGGAGTAACTATTTTTTTTTCTGTTTTTTCTTGCTTTTAATTTGTTTTTTAGATGGCATAAATGTAAAAAATATTATTTGCTGCCATAAAATAGATACAGAGTAACCGCAGCGTACAGATTGTTTTTTGGGTTTATAAATCGTGATAAACTTTACATCACACGACACGCGCATAATGTGACCGCGAAGATTCGCCGTAGGCCGAAGACGAAGTTTATCGTCCGAATGTTATCGCGATGAGTGCGTCCTAGGCATAATAGACATCAAGAATAGAGTTGAAATATTTAGTGACTGTGTTGGGAGAAACCCTCCTTCGATGGACATACTCCTTGGGTCGCTTCCTCATCTTTGATATGAAGCCTGTCAATAATTGTTGTTGTCAAGTGTGTCATGCATGTGAACTGTTTAATTCTATAATGAATATATTTTGCTTATTTTATTTAATATTTCTCGCTCTTATTTCGATCTAACAAATGGTAGCAGAGCGTAGTTAAATATAAAAAATAGCAGAGGTCCGTAGATAAATATAAAAAATGGCAAGTTCCGCATACAGGATAGAAGCTTTAACAAAAGACAACTACGACACATGGTGTCTACAGGCTCAGGCAGTCCTCGTAAAAAATGAGTTGTGGGCCTACGTTGATGGAGAAAAAACCCTGACGGCAACCGCCGCGGCCGATGAAGTCGCATTTTTTAAGAAAAAAGACCTTCTGGCACGGGCGGAACTCTTGCTCCTTATCTCGCCATCGGAGCTGAAACAAGTGAAAGGGTGTGCGACGTCAAAGGAATTATGGGATAAGCTGAAAGGTATTTATCAAAGCCAAGGTCCTGCGCGAAAAGCAACGTTATTAAAACAACTGGTGCTAAAGAAGCTCACAGCAAAAGAAGATGTCCGTGATCACCTGAACAATTTTATGGACATTGTAGATAAACTAACTGATATGGATGTCAAAATCCATCCAGAATTGCTAAGCATTATGATGCTGTACAGCCTACCAAATAACTTCGAAAATTTTCGCATAGCCATAGAGTCTAGAGATAGTCTACCGAATCCCGAGGAACTAAAGATTAAAATCCTTGAGGAAAACGAAGCGCGCAAAAGCGCACACGAGGGAGAGACCAGTGAAGGAGCTCTCTACTCAAAGAAGAAGACAACTAAATATTGCAAAAATTGTAACAAAAAAGGACATACAGTAGAAACTTGTTGGAAAAATAAGAAAAATTCTGACACGAAGCAGAAAAGTATGAATGTTTGCCTATCCCTGCCAAACAGCGATAATAGAAAAGAGCTTTGGTGCATAGACAGTGGTTGTACTTCCCATATGAGTGCACACAAAGACCAATTCACTAATTTTAAAAGCGAAACAGGCATACTAAAACTAGCATCAAACTCAGACACCACTCACATTGAAGGTAAAGGAAAATTACAATTAGTTATAGGAAAGCAAAATTATACCCTTCATGATACCCTCTACGTGCCAAAATTGTCAGTAAACCTGCTGTCTGTAAGTAAATTAACAGAATATGGTATGACGGCGACCTTCAAAAAGGAGAAAGCATACGTAAGAGATGAAAAAGGGATGCTGATGTTCACAGCGGACAGAGATAATGGCCTATACTATATACAAGATGTGAAAATTGAGCGAGCTAATAGAGTTAATGAACAGGAAAACTCAGTATTGAAATGGCACAGAAAGTTGGGTCATATGAGCGAGTCTAACATGAAAACTGCTGCACATGGGAACCTATTACGCGGATTAAAACTAGCCAAGAAAGGCCTTGGGGATTGCGAGACGTGCATAAAAGCAAAGATGACACAACTTCCATTCCCCAAGCATGATCCGATAAAAACGAAAGAGCCATTAGAAATCATTCATTCTGACGTATTTGGCCCAGTAAGCACAGATTCCATAAGCGGATCAAAATATTTCGTGACATTCATAGACGACCACACAAGATACTGTCACATATATTTCCTGAAACAAAAGAGCGAAGTATTCGAAAAATTCGTGGAATATAAAAACGAAGTGGAAAATTTCCTAAACAGGAAAATACAATTTCTCCAAACCGATAACGGCACAGAATACTGTAACAAAAATTTCGAAAAATATCTGAAAGCCAACGGCATTAGAAGACGACTGTCCTGCGTGTATACTCCGCAACAAAATGGTGTGAGCGAACGGAAAAACAGAACACTCATTGATAAAGCGAGATGCCTGATGATTGACGCAAACGCTAAAAACGAACTTTGGGCGGAAGCTGTAAACACCGCAAACTACCTTATCAATAGGAGTCCGTCAAAAGCATTAAATGGAGAAATACCCCACAGTTTATGGGTCGGACGTTCACCGTCAGTGAAACATCTGAACGTTTTTGGTTCGAAGGCATTCGTTTTGAAAAGAAAACGCAAAAGTAAATTCCAGCCAAAAGCAGATGAAGGAATATTCGTTGGATATGGATTGAGGACAAAGGGATACAGAATTCTATTCCCAGATAAGAAGACAGTAGTCACAAGCAGACACGTAAAAATCCTAAACAAGCCATATTATAGCGAAAATAACAGAGATGACACGTTATGCAGGATCAATGGGAATGAGGAAAGCTATCCAGAAGGAAATGTAGATGACATTCATGCGAGCACCCAAGATGATGACGCAATGATAGAAATAAACGTTCATCAGCCATCAAATCCAATCCCTTCAAGTCCACGAATAGATCGAAACACATACCACCCACAGCCTTCTGACACACAATCGTTAAGCCAATCATCAACATCAAGGCCACGACGAGCAAGAAACCGTCCGGCGTGGATGAACGATTTTGAAGTTGAAAGCGAAACTCATGTAAATGATGTTGAGAGCAATGAAGAAAGCCGATACCCACATGAAGGCGGCGACGATGATAATGATGATGCTGCTGAAGCGTTACTAGCTAGCAATGAGGAGACTGATGAAGAATGGCATGATAGTATTCGAGATGAAATTCGAGCTCACGTCAAGAATGGTACATGGTCCATAACAAAGAAAACCAGTGATATGAAAGTGATAGACTACAAAATGGTCTTGAGAATCAAGACAAGTCCTGAAGGGAGTAAGAGAAAGGCTCGACTGGTTGCTAGAGGTTTTAACCAACGCCCGGGAATAGATTACGAAGAGACCTATGCTCCTACGACAAGGCTAAGCTCCATTAGAGCAGTACTTGCCCTATCAGTGAAAGAAAACCTGAAACTATGTCAAATGGACGTGACAACGGCTTACCTTAATGGGGACCTAAAAGAAGTAATAAACATGAAGAAACCCTGCTACCTAGAAAAGTTTCTTAAAGATATAATAATGATCGAAAAAGACCCCCTAGTCTTAGAAAAAGCTAAGAAAATGCTTCATGACTGCACAAGGATCAAGGGGGAGAAGGTCTGTCACCTACAACGTTCATTGTATGGTCTAAAGCAATCTGGGAGACAGTGGTACCAGAAATTGGACCAAGAGTTACAAAGAATAGAATTCATTCCATCCCAAAGTGATCCCTGTGTATACATATTTCGCAGGGGGAATGAGAAAGTTGTACTAACCGTGTATGTCGATGACATTTTACTGGCGTACTCGAACAAATCGATTCTGGAAGAGGTCAAGAGGAAATTGAGAGATCGATTCGAAATGAAAGATTTGGGAGAACCTCGTGAACTGCTCGGAATTGAAATTGACGTTAAAGAGAATGCTATAAAAATAAGTCAAGAAAAATATATCGGAAAACTGTTAGACAAATACAAAATGACAGACTGTAAGCAAGCCAGTACGCCCATTGAACCCAACCTGAAATTGGAGAAACGAGAAGCAAAATGTGATCTGCCGTACCAAAACTTAATTGGCGCATTAATGTATGTAGCTGTCGCAACGAGACCGGACATAATGTACGCTTTGAGTTACTTGTCGCAGTTCAACAATTATTACGACGAGACACATTTCAAATGTGCTAAGCGTGTGCTAAGATACCTTAAAGGCACAAAAGATGTCAGTATCACCTATACAAAATCAAGTACCGATCTCTTCGGCATGGCGGACGCAGATTGGGCCTCCTGCACATTAGACAGAAAGTCCTATAGTGGATATTGCTTCAAAATGGCAAATGGATGTATCAGCTGGGAATCGCGAAAGCAAAGAACAACAGCGATGTCAACTGCAGAAGCAGAGTACCTAGCGCTTACAGAAGCTGCAAAAGAAGCCATCTATTTGAAAAGGCTCATTAATCATGTGGCTGCTATGAAGCAGGAGAAAATAATCCTGTATAGTGATAGCCAGTCCGCAATCGCCATATGTAATAATGCCACTAGTACTAGCAGAACAAAGCATATGGATTTAAGGCTGCATTTCTTGAAAGAATGCATTGAAGTGCATCATATAAAAATCGAGTACCTTGAGTCTGAAGACATGGAAGCAGACCTACTAACCAAAGGTCTGCCAGGGCCTCGACTAACCAAACTGAGAATTAGTCTCGGACTCAAAGAGACAACCGAGACTGACGCTGAGGCACGCGCTCCAAAGAGCATGAGGCGGCGCTGTTGGGAGAAACCCTCCTTCGATGGACATACTCCTTGGGTCGCTTCCTCATCTTTGATATGAAGCCTGTCAATAATTGTTGTTGTCAAGTGTGTCATGCATGTGAACTGTTTAATTCTATAATGAATATATTTTGCTTATTTTATTTAATATTTCTCGCTCTTATTTCGATCTAACAGACTGTTTATGGTATATCATACTTTGTACAATACATACAGAATAAATAATAGAAATCTGCAAATTTCAAACACTTGCGTTTTATATTACAAAAATAATTGCAATTGTAACCAATGTCAGTGATGCGAATAGTAGGTACCAGAAAATGTGGGCTGAACGCAGAACGAGGTTTGTGGATTCACATAGAGTTGTATAACTTTGCATATGCAAAGATCAACATCACATTATATAGGTCTGTCATGTTAACCAAGGTGATATTACAAAATAAAATGGATCCTCATTATTTATTCTGAAGTAGTAAGTAATACACATATTCTTTTAAAATAGACATTCGTGGTATTAGACGAATTGTCAAGTAGTATCATGGATCCACATGGACCAGCTCTGTGCGGTGGGTTGTGGTTGTTGCACTTGAGAACTATGGCCTGAATCCGAATACGGGAAACAGCGAGTACTGGGCTTCAAAACAACAGATCCCACGACCGTGCACATAAGGATATGGTCGAATGCACGGACGGTTTAAGTACTTGGGATCTGTTCTTCGATCATCGATCATAGATAGGATAGCATCGACTGCGAGATTTCAGTAGCTTGGACTAAGTGGCTTGAGGTAACCAGTGTCATCTGTAACTTCAAAATTCCGCCAAGTTGAAAGGACTAATCTATAAATCGAAGATTACACCATTTTATAAAAGTTAGTAAAGGATCGCCAATACTTGAGCGACACGTACAAGTGTTGTCTTTCATGGAGTTGAATATGCTGGACCGCGTCAGGAATTCTCGAACATGGCAAGCAAACTGCAAGAGATTCATTTAAGCTGGTATTGTCAAATTTTATGGAAAGCGGCAAGTTAGGAAACAAATATCTTGCAATAGCACATCCTCCAGGTTCGGGCAAACAGGGCAGGCTCTTCTTAAAGAGACACAGATCTTACATCGTATATATTTATTAAGTAGATAGACGAAGAACAGGTGAAACATAGTTCACCGGGTCATCTAGTAACCAATAAAAGTTTATAATATAAAATGGATCTATCTGGAAATTCAATCTTTCCATTTACCACACTTTTAAATACCACTCGATTATTTCTAAACAATACAAGATATAGAAAAACCAATTACTGAAGTATCAATCAACAACGGCTTATAAAAGGAAATGGATCTATCTTATGTAATGTAATGTACATAATCATCATCAGCCTGTATCCACCCACAGCTGGATATAGGCCTTCCCCAATGCTTTGTACCAAATACTAACTTGCGCCATCCACATCCATCTATCTCTATCTATCTATAGGATCTATAAGGAGAACGTCCAACGATTTATCGTTCCTCAGTTATCGCAGCCTCTAATACCTTTCTCTCCCATCTGTCATCACTGACTCGACAGATAAGGCCGGCCCATGGCCATTGAAAACTCTGAAATCTATGTCGACAACCTTGGTTCTCCTTCGAATTTCTTAGTTCCGGATTAGATCCCTCAGAGAAACTCTGTACATATTGCCTTCTTCATTGCTATAGGCACGATCTTTATCCTGTGTACTTAAGACCGTAACCATAAGTATTTGCAGAGAGGACGTAATAGTAAAACTTTAGTCTTCATAATACGAAAATACAAGATGTATAGCTCATGTATCAATAATTGGAATTATTACATATGAACACGTATAATTTTACTCACTCAGTGAGAGACATAGCGTCGTATATACGGGTTAGAGAGTATAGCGTCATACAAAAAGAAAAATAACGATAAGGGTGGATAATCATTGTTGCCTTGCTTTAAATACATGGTAAAACAAGAGATTTTCTGTTTCAACATGTTTTAACTGTACAAGATTTGGTTAGTTTGGTACTAGATGGGGTGATGATGACAAAGGTGTCTATGTCTGTATTTAAAATATTGGTTGCCTGTAAAGTCGGTATACGGGCGAAAGTTTTACGTGACAACGACTTTGAGTGGTAAAATGTTTTCGAGTGGAAGGGATGCATGCCTTTCACTTTTTATGTCTGTCTCTCTCGCTCTTAGAAGGGACACGCGTCCACGACACGCCTACAATGAGAGCGAGTGAAAGGCACGCGCCTTTCAATCGCTCTCATTGTAAGCGCATAACGTGACCCAGTTTCTTGAAGTGTCACCCGGCTAACCAATTTATAAGACGTTGTCACGTCAAAAAAATCTGTGGCGCGTTTTGTTTCATTTGTTAAAATATTTTTTGTGAATTTTGCCCATAAAGCTAGTAAAGATGTACATAATTTCCTTTTTGACTTCAACCGCTTGTAGCAGCGGTACGCCGGATACTCTGTACTCGGCGATAAAAATCTTCTCTATGACACCGAGTATTGACTGATGTAGTAAAACTTATAAACGCAATCACACAATCGATATAAAGCTAATCTTTCATTCATCATCATTATTTAGTTCATTAGTCTATCAATCTGCGAGTTAGATAACTAGTTTCACGTGAATCTTACAAGACTGATGGATAGAACTGAGGAAAAACTGATCGTAAATTCTTCGCCTAAGGAATCCTCTAGATAGCAAAAATACCAACGTTATGGGAAATTAACTACCATAAAGTGGTAGCACTTGCCGCGTTCGTACCCGCAGCCCGCGCCCCCCTGCTATACAGTAGTGTTGCTAGATAAAATTTTAACAGAATTTTGGTAGGATAGCATTCTCGTCACGTCGGGATCTATTTTTTTAATAGCAATACGGCTCTGGAAACAGAGTATTTTAAACTGCGTTTAATTCTATCATACAATAAATACGTGTAGCTGTCACGGTTTTTTCAGCGCACGACAGAATAGCTCGCACATGACAGATTTTTTTCACATTTGTCGTTATTTTTTGGAAAATTCACACAATATGTTTATAAATTAAATCCTATATGTTATTCTGATGTATAGGCTATAATATTGTAAAGTTTCACTAAAATCTATTCAGAATCTATTCAGTAGTTTTTTCGCATATGTACTCACAAACTTTCGCGTTTATAATATTAGTAGGGTTAATGGATTTGAGAACGATAACACTGCCTGAAAGTTGTCAAATGTCAATGTCAATTGTTTTCACAGAGTAGACTTGCGCAAAACAGTTCACTGAACTGAAAAGAGAGATGCAGTTCTTTTGACGCAAATGAACTATATCACTCATCTAGTTCATTTAGTTCAATTACTTCTGTAGTTCTTTTGACTCACTAGTTCAGTTTAGTTCAATGTATCTTTGATTCAGTCGACTCAGTAGTTCTATTGACTGATTCCTTCTACATTCTTCTCAGTTCTATTGCATCATTTTGATGACATTGTATTTTTGTATTAAATAAGGATAACAAATTAAATCTATAAATATAAAATTCAAAGTCCTGACTGACTGACTGACTGATATATCAACGCACAGCCCAAACCGCTGAGTCTACAGATTCGAAATTTGGCACGTAGGTTCGTTATGACGTCTAGGGGTTCACTAAGAAAGGATTTTTCAAAATTCATCCCCTAAGGGGGTGAAACGGGGGTCCAAAGTTTGTATGGGGAAACGAGATTAGTTGGACTATTTTATCCGAAACTTTACACGAGTACTTCTATAGATAAATGAGTAAACACGTGTTTCAGGATTTTTCAATATTCAACCCCTAAAGTGGTGAAATGGGGTGAAAAAGTCGGAAAATCGTCATGGGTATTGTTTTTATAGTTTATCGGGTCGGTGATTACGAAAATAACAACTATTATCTAATCAAACATAGCCGACGTGATAAAAAGTCGCCCCTGTGGGGGTGCGATGGGATGGAAATGTCTAAAATGGGGTGAAAAAGTCTGAAAAACGTCATGGGTATTGTTTTTATGGTTTATCGGGTCGCTAGTTACGAAAACAACAACGATTTTAAAATCGGGATTATAAAATATAATCGACGTGATATAAAATGACCCCATGTGGGAGTGCGATCGGGTTGAAATGCCATAATACCAATATGGGTGTAGATTCTATGGTTTTCTGGAACGTTAACTACGAAAATGGCATCGATTTGTAAATATAACATAGTGGACATAAAATTAATTAGAAGGACTTTTCAAATTTTATCCATAAGAAGGTGAAACAGAAGTCCAAAAATTTTATGGGAAAACGAGATTGGTTGACTATTTTATCTTAAACTTTAAACGACTACTTCTATAGATAAATGAGTAAACACGTGTTTGCCCCGAATTTCACGCGAGCGAAGCCGCGGGCGAAAGCTAGTCTAAATATATAAAAGAAGAAACTGACTGACTGACATATCAACGCACAGCCCAAACTGCTGGGTCTAGAGATTCCAAATTTGGCAGGTAGGTTCCTTATGATGTCTAGGGGTGCACTAAGAAAGGATTTTTCAAAATTCATCCTCTAGGGGGGTGAAACGGGGGTCCAAAGTTTGTATGGGGAAACAAGATTAGTTGGACTATTTTATCCAAAACTTTACATGAGTACTTCTGGAGATAAATGAGTAAACACGTGTTTCAGGATTTTTCAAAATTCAACCCCTAAAGGGGTAAAATGGGGTCACAAAGTCTGAAAATCGTCATGGGTATTGTTTCTATGGTTTATCGGGTCTCTGATTACGAAAACAACAACTATTTTATAATCCAACATAGCCGACGTAACATAAAATCATCCCTGTGGGGGTGCGATGGGGTTGAAATATATAAAAGAAGAAACTGAGTGACTGACTGATATATATCAACGCACAATCCAAACTGCTGGGTCTAGAGATTCCAAATTTGGCACGTAGGTTCCTTATGATGTCTAGGGGTGCACTAAGAAAGGGTTTTTCAAAATTCATCCCCTAAAGGGGTGAAACGGGGGTCCAAAATTTGTATGGGGAAACAAGATTAGTTGGACTATTTTATCCAAAACTTTACACGAGTACTTCTATAGATAAATGAGTAAACATATGTTTCAGAATTTTTCAAAATTCAACCCCTAAAGGGGTAAAATGGGGCGAATAAGTCTGAAAATCATCATGGGTATTGTTTTTATGGTTTATCGGGTCGCTGATTACGAAAACAGCAACTAATTTATGATCTAACATAGCCGACGTGACATAAAATCACCCCGGTGGGGACGCGATGGGGTTGAAATATATAAAAGAAGAAACTGAGTGACTGACTGATATATATCAACGCACAATCCAAACTGCTGGGTCTAGAGATTCCAAATTTGGCACGTAGGTTCCTTATGATGTCTAGGGGTGCACTAAGAAAGGGTTTTTCAAAATTCATCCCCTAAGGGGGTGAAACAGGGGTCCAAAATTTGTATGGGGAAACAAGATTAGTTGGACTATTTTATCCGAAACTTTACACGAGTACTTCAATAGATAAATGAGTAAACATATGTTTCAGGATTTTTCAAAATTCAATCCCTAAAGCTGTAAAACAGGGTGAAAAAATCTGAAAATCATCATGGGTATTGTTTATATGGTTTATCGGGTCGCTGATTACGAAAACAACATTTATAATCCAACATAGCCGACACGACTTATAATCACCCCGTGGAGGTGCGGTTGGGTTAAAATGTCATAATATCAATATGGTTGTTGATACTATGGTTTTCAGGGACGACAATTACAAAAATGGCATCGATTTGAAAATATCAACCTCTAATAGGGTATAGGGGGGTCAAAAAGTCTGAAAATCGACATGGGTATCGTTTTTATGGTTTATCGGGTCGCTGATTACGAAAACAACAACGATTTTAAAATTCAACGTGGCTAACGTAACCATCATCCTCTATTAAGGTGCGATGAGGTTGAAATATCTATATATCAATATATGTGTCGTTTTTACGGGTTTTCGGAACACCAATCCATATTAATACTATTAATGCGACAAAATGTCTGTTACCTCTTCACGCTTAAATCGCTGGACCGATTTAGATGAAATTTGGTTCAGAGATACCTTGAGATAGTTTTTATCCCAGAAATTACCTATTATTGTTGTTTATTGTACCCGTACCGTTACCGCCCACGTGACCATCATCTCCTATTGGGGTGCGATGTCGTTGAAATGTCTAAAATGTGGTGAAAAAGTCAAAAAAATATTCATAGGTATTGTTTTTATGGTATATTGGGTCACTGATTACGAAAAAAACAACTATTTAATAATCCAACATAGCCGACGTGACAACTCTGTAGGGGTGCAATGGGGTTGAAATGTCATAATATCAATATGGGTGTTGATTCTATGTTTTTCTGGGACGTTAATTATGACAATGGCATCGATTTGAAAATACATCTCAAATTTTACCTCTAAGAGGGTGAAACGGAGGTCCAAAGTTTGTATGGGAAAACGAGAATTGTTGGACAATTTTATCCTAAATTTTACACGAGTACTTCTATTGATTAATGAGTAAACACGTGTTTGCCCCAAATGTCACGGGAGCGAAGCTGCGAAAAATATAAACCAACTCCTGAGATTTTTGAAGTCGGTAAAAAATTTATATAGTTTGATTTATCCTTTTTAAACTGATGTAATAAGACTTGTGTTATCCTAATAGGTTTTTAAATTTGTATTTGGCGTCAATCAGTGCTTATGCGATCGCGGCAGGAGCGGGACAGGTGTAGCAGTTATCGGGAAAGTTCTTGCATTCATAATTAGTACAATTAAAGATGCTACATGAACATGGTCGCGTGTTTAATTTTCATGAAATTTTATATACATATTCTTAAAGGTATTAGGAAGGACATAGGATACTTTCAATTAAAAAAAAGTAAACGCGGGCGAAGCCGCGGGTGAAAGCTAGTCTATAAATATAAAATTCAAAGTCCTGACTGACTGATATATCAACGCACAGCCCAAACCGCTGGGTCTACAGATTTCATATTTGGCACGTAGGTTCCTTATGACATCTAGGGGTACACTAAGAAAGGATTTTTCAAAATTCATCCCCTAAGAAGGTGAAACGGGGGTCCAAAGTTTGTATGGGGAAACGAGATTAGTTGGACTATTTTATTCGAAACTTTACACGAGTACTTCTATAGATAAATGAGTGAACATGTGTTTCAGGATTTTTCAATATTCAACCCCTAAAGGGGTGCAATAGGGTGAAAAATTCTGAAAATCGTCACGGGTATTGTTTTTATAGTTTATCGGGTCGCTGATTACGA
The DNA here is from genome assembly GCA_937001555.2 of Hypsopygia costalis. NCBI lineage: Eukaryota > Metazoa > Arthropoda > Insecta > Lepidoptera > Pyralidae > Hypsopygia > Hypsopygia costalis. Next base: position 17,671,099 of record OW443338.2, on the reverse strand, counting down.
AAATACTAACTATTTTCTAATCAAACGTAGCCGACGTGACATAAAATCCCCCCTGTGGGGGTGCAATGGGCTTGAAATGTCATAATATCAACATTGGTGTTGATTCTTAGTTTGATTTTCTGAGACATCAATTACAAAAATAGCATCTATTTGAAAATGTCAACCCCTAAAAGGGTAAAATGGGGTCAAAAAGTCTGAAAATCGTCATGGGTATTGTTTTTATGGTTTATCGGGTCACTGCCCCCTTACCACCATCTCTTGTTGCGATTCAATTAATGGACAGAATGCTTATCCATACCAATGAATAAGCAACTCTATTCCATTTGAAATAGAGTCGCTTATTCATTGGTATGGATAAGCATTCTGTCCATTTATTGAATCGCAATAAGAGATGGTGGTAAGGGGGCAGTGACAATGAATAAGCGACTCTATTTCAAATGGAATAGAGTTGCTTATTCATTGGTATAAATAAGCATTGTATTCAGTTATTGAATCGCATTATAAGATGGTGGTAAGGGGGCTGATTACGAAAACAACAACGATTTTAAAATTCAACGTGGCTAACGTGATCATCATCCTCTATAGAAGTGCGATGAGGTTGAAATGTCTATATATCAATATATGTGTCGTTTTTACGGGTTTTTGGAACGCCAATTCATACTAAGTAATATTATAAATGCGACAGAATGTCTGTACCTCTTCACGCTTAAATCGCTGGATCGATTTAGATGAAATTTGGTTGAGAGATACCTTGAGTCCTGGGAAAGGACATACCTAAGATAGTTTTTATCCCATAAATTACCAATTATTGTTATTTATTGTACCCGTAGGGTGGTAATTTGACCATCATCCCCTATTGGGGTGCGATGGAGTTGAATTGTCAAAAATGATGTGAAAAAGTCCGAAAATCGTCATAGGTTACGAAAAAACAACTATTTAACAATCCTACATAGCCGACGTGACAACTCTGTAAGAGTGAAATGGGGTTGAAATGTCATAATATCATTATGGGTGTTGATTCTATGGTTTTCTGGGACGTTAATTACAACAATGGCATCGACTTGAAAATGTAACGTGGTGGACACTTAAAAAGATTTTTCAAATTTTGAGGGTGAAACGGAGGTCCAAAGTTTGTTTGGGAAAACGAGATTAGTTGGTTTTATATGGGTAAATGTGATTAACTATCTTATCCTAAATTTTACACGAGTTCTTCTATTGATTAATGAGTAAACACGTGTTTGCCCCGCATATCACGCGAGCGAAGCCGCGGGCGAAAGCTAGTATTTTATAAATTCCCTTACAAATATTGATTTTCCTTCAAACTTTTCACAGGCTTAGGACTGTCAACCTTGAGTAAAAAGAAATTATTTAGTGGTTAAAATAATAATTAATATAAAAATTGAGCCTTGTATCTTTACTACTATAGCATATTTTCGCTAACAGCTTATGGTTCTTATGTCCTTAGCCTTAGAGTTCTAATTCGGTCAGTCAATCACGCACGAAACTATCTGTTTCGTTTTATCTCGAACAATTTCAGAATCTTCCGTCTTTTTTGCTCTCTATCGCTAGCAATTTTGGCATTACAACGTATCTCTCTCATTCTAGCTCGTACGCTTTATGTATTGCCGTTCTTTTTACTCTTTGTCACTCGATTGAACTAAATGACGCAGTGAACTATATGGGACAAGAAAGAGTGAGTGACAAGAACCGGCTTGTATGGTGAACTGGTACAATTGAACTACTCACTCAGGAACTACACAAGTCTATCACAGAGTACTTTGCTTTGTTCGTAATTTATATTTTTAAATTAATTTTCCTTCCCAATTTCATTGTATTTGTAATTTTGTACATAAATACACCAAAGAGTAAAGTTAAAGTAATTATTACTACCTACATGTTTTATGTATTGTTTTTGATTTGTGTTTGGAAATAAAATTTATAAATCTATTTTATTATAGAAAAGCGCTGAAATGGAAGCAAAAGATGAAAATATTTTAAATTACGAAATAAAGTACCCTTTACTTAATTTTGAAAAACAAATATTTGTAGATATGTTTGAAAAAGATGCACTTCTTATAATGGCTAAGTATGTAACTATTTTACTGACATTATTACCCACAACTGATTATATTATATATATTATTATTATCTTATAATGTAATGTACTTTGTAAGTGTTTTTCGTGTGGAGTTCTATTGTGTCAATATAATAATACCATGGAAATGTACCTATCAATAGACAGTAAGGATGGTTAGATAAGCTACCCACTGACCACAATGAACAGCAGAGTCCCTAATACAGGCATCTTGTTTGCCTAAAATGAAGCTCCAACATTGATTATAATGTTGTCCATGTAAGAATGAAAATAAACTAGATTTTTGATATTGGTCACATGTCACATCACATTACATTACCCAAACAAACGGCGAAAGCAGACCCTGTCCCGGAATCATTAATTTTCCAGAATGTACTGAGTTGTATGTTTTGTAACTAACCTGTTCACATATGCATTTCATACTCAAGGTGCAGGCTTATGATGGAATCAAAGGTACCCACCGATCAAGGCAGCATATTTAGAATTATACTGGTTTGACTTAAACAGGCTACATGACAATTTTTTTTCAAATCAAATCATCTATATTTGCAGCATACAGTTACATAAGTTTTCGGGTATACAATGTCAAGTACAGTGTATTCAGCTAGTAAGCAGACATGTAAAATATGTTAGCTGCTTCTTAATTAACCCTTTGACCACTACAGTTGTTTATACATGACAAGTGCTAACGTGCCCTGTAGGCCATCGACATCCACACTGGAAATAAACACTGTAAATAAATTAAATCTTGACATTTTATTGACCATAAAACAAGTCTCATGTACATTATTAAGATGAAATATCGCAGATCATTCTAGTTTTATGTATTTTACGATATTGATAAATAACTTTAGTAAATTTATAACATTGTTTCAATTAGAATGTTATAAAAAAAAGATAGACTCAACTGTATAGTCGAACATGGATGTCCTCCTTTATTGAAGTCAGTTAGAAATTATTTAATAAGAAAACAAATTTGACCAAAATTGAGACATAACTAGATCTAATTTTACACCCTTGTAAACCCATATATGTATTGTAAATTTCATTGAAATCCTTAGTCGTATTGGAGATTATTGTGGCAAATATTATATATAATTAATGTATGTTTTTTCATTGTAATGATATATCTATTATAAATGATGTTAGAGCCATCTCTGGTTTAAACTCTTCAATAATTATTTTAACAATAACAATAGTTGATAAAAAGTTCAGGGACATTTAAAGAAAATATTATTTTCTTTAAATGTCCCTGAACTTTCAGAATTGTACCATATTTTTGGTGTCCTAGAAATTGGACATTTAAGGAATATTAAGACTTTGTAAATCCTACAGCAAAACCATTCCATCTATGAAAGTTGAGAGAATGCAACACTAACCAGATTTTAGCTGTCTAATTGAATTATTAATAAAAATCGAGCAAACATTTTATACACTGTATTTGTTTCAGAGGAATGGGTTATAACAACATATTAGCGAATTTATTGAATGTTTACAAAGATCCAGGAAATTTAGTTTTTGTTCTAAACAGCAATGATTGTGAAGAAAAATATTTTACAGAAAAATTTGGTCTTGGACCACTGCCTAATCTTGGATCAGAAAGGTATTTGGAATGAATTATGTTACTGATCTTTCTTGCCCATTCTTAAATATCTGTATACCATGTACTAGCTTTTCACACCCACTGTGGCATTGATTTTAGGGTTCCATACCCAAAGGGTAAAACGGACCCTATTACTGAGACTGTCTGTCCTTCCGTCTGTCACCAGGCTGTATCTCATGAACCGTGATAGACAGTTGAAATTTTCACATATGATGTATTTCTGTTGCTGCTATAACAACAAATACTAAAAAACAGTATAAAATAAATATATAACTGCTCCCATACAACAAACATAATTTTTTGCTCGACGCTTGAAATATTCACAGAATTGAATTTGCCGTTATAGATAACGGAACCCTTCGTTCGCGAGTCCGACTCGCACTTGGCCGATTTTTTTTTCTCGTTTTTGCTTGATATTAATAACGTCAACAGGTAGTCGCTTAAAATATTCGCAAAATATTTAGTTATATATATATTCACTTTGAAAATAAATAATTAAATTGAAATAAAACCAATATTTAAGGGGGCTCCCATACAACAGACATGATTTTTTGCCGTTTTTATAGATAATGGTATGGAACCCTACGTGCGCGAGTCCGACTCTCACTTGGCCAGTTTAAATTTTTTTACTACGTCGGGTGACAGGTGAGTACACGGCCCGCCTAATGCAAAGCGATTACCATAGCCATATACACGCTCGCAACATGAAATATCGCTTGCGCGCCGGCACCACCGGTACTAAAGTACTTCATTACACTCACAGAAACACAACCCTCAAGGGTTGTTGTGTTTAAAAAAGATAATAGGATACCTATTTTGTTTTTTTTTTAATAAATGTGTATAAATAACCATCAACTGAAAACTTGTTACAGAGAAAAGGCTTACTTAGAAGGTGGTATACATTTTACATCTACTCGAATCTTAGTGGTGGACCTGCTGAAACAGAGGGTACCCATCACTCACATCACTGGCATCATCGTTTTGAGGGCTCACACTATTTTAGAGTCTTGTCAAGAGGCATTTGCATTGAGGTTGTATAGACAAAAAAACAAGGTAAGTATAATTATAATCAATAGAGATCTTGCGAATCGCCATTATCTGATGAACAGTACAGTGTCACACTTACCAAATGTTTATCAAAATCAGAGAGAGTAACATTGCATTACTTATTTACAGTAATTTAAACATTATCCTTCTCTATCATTTCTAAAGCCAAAATCATCGTCACCTAATTCAGTGTAAGATTCTCAACATTACCTTTGAGTTAAATCCAACTTCACCATATTGATAGACTAACAAGACTCTGGCGAAAGAGATAGGGCATAGTGTATTTGATAAACAAATTGGCCAACTGGGAAAGTACCTTACAGAATACCGCAGAAAAATAACGATGCGCTTAAGGGTTGTTGTGTTCCTGCGAGTTAGTGAGGTCACGCTGTGCGCTTAACCACAAGCACGACAAAAGTTACAAACTTATCTCTCGCTCCCCTAACACTCCTTGCCAACTAACTCGAACGAGCGTTAGGCCGTTTTCACATGACAACGCGGCGGCAGCGTTTTTCGCCGCCGCAGTGCCGCATGATCCGAATCATTCACCCAACTCGCCGGCGGCGTCGCGGCGTCGTGTATAAGGCTCCATATAAATCCTGGAGTGAATAATGCAGCGGCGACGGTGCCGCTGCCGCCGCGGTGTCATGTGAAAACGGCCTTACAGACCGGATGTTGCGGCTCAGTCTCATGCACAAGACACAAAATTTGTGCACAATAAGCCTTAAGAAGTTTTCGCTTCAAAAACGCGGGGAATCAACCCCCCTAAATAGCGAAAACAACACTGTACTTTTATAGCTTATTTTATAGAATCTGATGATCTGGGATGATGATCACATTTGGTAGAAATACTCATATTTTTTTTTTCCAGACAGGTTTTATAAAGGCATTTTCTAACTCGCCTATATCATTCACGTTTGGCTACCATCAAGTGGAAAAGGTTATGAGAGCACTGTTTGTTACAGAATTATTTCTTTGGCCACGGTAAGTGACAGGCGTTCAAACATCTAATTAGGTAATTCATTCATTTGTAATATTATTTTCAACTACCTTCTACCCGAGGCTTCTCCCCGCGTGAACACAGTACATAGATAAAAAAATCTGAGTGTTAATTCAGAACATATTCTTTAAGTATGGCAAAAAATTTCATAAAAATCAGTACAGCCGTGAAACAAACATATAATATTAGTAGATTTAATTAGACTTTAACATTCTATAATAGGTTTGGAAAAGTTGGTTTTTAAAAACGAACTTTAAAAATTTTGGCACATTGTAACTTGTTCCAAAACTCAGTTGTAATGGGGTCCGGAGGTGGGGGAAAACCCTACACTTAAAAACTAATTATATTGACATAATAGTCGTCAAACGCGGTTAATAATATATATATATAAAATAAACCCGGTTTTTAATTTTGCGTCCCTTTGTGTGTTCTACTGTCTGTACAATGGGGTGTGTTCAGAGGAGTTGTTTGTCATGATGCCAACGGCCTCCTTCTACAGTCGCACCGCTCGCCATCGACAGGAAATTCATCCTCACACATTGGGGCATAAGTGGTCACGTACTGTGCGGTTCCAGAGAAGTTTTCTCCCGCGTACTGTCAAGCTGTGGAATGAACTGCCTGTCGAGGTTTTCTCAGGGGACTATAGCATGGGGTTCTTCAAAAAGGGCGTGAAGAGGTTTTTACAGAGTCGGCAACGCGCGTGTGATGCCTCTGGTGTTACAGGCGTTCATAGGCTACGGTAACTGCTTTCCATCAGGCGGGCCGTATGCTTGTTTTCCACACTGGTGGTATAAAAAAAATAAAAAATAAAACATTCATACGTTGCAGGTTTCATGGCACTATCATAAAGAACCTCAAACACAGACAAGCCGAAGTTGTTGAGCTACATGTAGACCTTACCACAAACATGAGTCATGTACAAATCTGCCTCCTGGACATTATGAACTATACTGTGAAACAATTAAAGAGTAACAACAGGACTCTGGACATGAAGGTGAGAGACTCAGAAAAAAACGGGTTGCACCGGGAGTGCCGACAGAAGTGAAAACTTGAACATTAACATTGTGAATTTTTTAATATTTTGGAATAGTTATGGAATAATTTCGCACGAATTGCTTTATTTATCAGTATAAAAGTACTATCACTTATGTGGTAAAATACAATATTCATTTATTGGGCTATCGCACACAAACATGCCAATTTATATTACATTAAAAATAAACAGCAGGAGCAGACATACATTTTCGCCGCGCGGTAGAAAGAGAGGGGATATTACTTCCTCTCCTGTGACGCGCCGGTCCGCGCCACTCCGTCTTACGAATTTTCAGGCCACATGTCCTGAAGCGAGTTTAACATTTTTTACCAATCCCAAAAGGTGCACAAGGCCGCCAAAGAAGTTTTCTCTTTAAAAAAAAATATAAAAAGATAGAGTCGTGGAACACTTGGTTGGAATTAAAGCTTGGCGTAAATAGGAAAAGTAAAATCGGGCGAATAGAAGTACATTAGGGAGTAACCAGCACGATAAGAATAGGAACAATGAAACTAGAGCAGAGGCCAAGTTCGTAATTATGTTTAATTTTCGATCATAACGGATACACGGATGTCAGGAGTGTGACTTGGTCGTTGTCCCAGTGAAATGATTGGGCAGCATCTTGAACTATAAAATTGTAGTTTTCGGCAAAATCGCATTGAGTAATAAATAATGTCTCTTTCTATATTGAATATTTAAAATACTGAGCTTGTTGGTCTGCTATGTAGGAGATATAGATTTGAGTCTTCAGTGACCATACCAGGCACAAAGAAATACCATGCGTCCATTCCGACTGCTGAAGGTATCATAGTAAAACGCACGAGCAAAAAAAGCAGTAAAGCTTATAAAATTGTAAATAAACCTATGAGTTATAGTAAAATAATGACTTATTGTAATTTTAGGTACATCAAATTATGATAAAATTATGAAAAAAAAATTGATCAATTCCTGTGAGCTCGCGCTAGCCGGCAGCAAGCGCGACCCGGCACTAGGGATTGCAATCCGGAAAAACGAATCCGGTAATCCGGCGGATCCGGCATTATTAAACGTTTCCCGGATCCGGTACTGATATACCGGATCCGGTGTTCGGATCCGGTTCGGAGATTCACCATCACTAAAGAAAGATTTGACATTACCTACAGGAAGAATTACAATTACAAATCCAGCAAGAAATCACGTGTCATCAAAATCTTTCTCATTTTTAGTATGTATGCTATAATACATACTAAAAAAGAGAATGATTTTGATAAAGTACTTAAAAAGAAAATGACTGCATTTGAAAGTGATGGAGTTCGAGGAGAATACTTGTCTGCTATTCACGATTATTTGCTAAACAAAGTCGACAAGTGTAGAAGCTGAAAGGGCCTTTACCTGCACTACTAGATTTTAATTGTTTGTTCGTTGTCTAATCTTAACATTGGATTGGAAATAAAGTTGATTTTACATACCTACTAGCTGACTCGCGCAACTGCGTCTGCGTGTGACAGAGCGTTGAGACTGAAGCGTAAGGCGTACCATTTGAAAGGTTATATATATAGTGGAGCAAATCTTATAAGATAGACATATGCTATCACGGACTTTTTTTAACCTTTTTATGGTGAATATCGTCCTATACCGTCGTATATAATTGATGCGTAACGCACGCAACGGAAGCTTCGATCTCAAAAGGAATATTTTTTGCCCATCTTTTTTTGGTGCTCCGCTCCTATTGGTAGTAGCGTGATTATATAGCCTATATAGCCTTCCTCGAAAAATAAGCTATCTAACACTAAAATAATTTACAATTCGAGTGAGTAGTTCCTGAGATTAGCTCATTTAACCAAACAAACAAACTCTTCAGCTTTATAACATTAGTATAGATATGTTTTGTTTTTTATTTTTAAACGACCTATATTAAGTATAATCACAGTATAAGTAATAGTACTAACGTACAGTATGGACACTCTCTGCCGCTCTCACTAGTCGACCTCACCTCCCCTATGAGACCGATTTGGAACCGTTCGCAAGGAATGCCACAACGTGCGAATTGACGTCGCATGTATTTTATTCTCCATTCAGTTTAAAATATGGGAGTATGTAAAAGATGAGAGTTACTTGTGCAGTGGATGGATGTCTCAACACATGGAAAGTACAAAAAAAAAAAATTTGGATGGATGGATGGATGGATGGATGGATGAACGAGCAAACGAGCATTAGTTGATACAAAATGCTATGCAATAGCTTTACCGCGGCAGTCCCCGAGTGCCACATGTTTTTTTTTTCTTCACTACGCCCACGTGATGTGAAGCGGTTACCGTAACCATATTAACGCTCGCAACATTAAATATCGCCCGCGCGCTGCCATCCCCGCTGCCAACGCAGCAACTCCATCCTCTCTGGTGACCTCACTCACTCGCAGGAACACAACAACCCTCAAGGAAATTGTTATTTGTCATTGTTCGTCAGTCGGGTTGCTTAAAAAATACGCTATGTCCTACCTCTCTTTTCGTCAGAGCCTCGTCTGTCAGTCAGCAGGGTGTACCCCGTGCAGGTGAGATTGACTTTGATTCAAAGATGTTGATGAACCACTTACACCCCCTTACATGTCCGACTAATAATTGAATAATGTCAGCCCTAGAGAACGTCACTCAAACATAGGCACGTGTACAGACGTCATTTGGTTACTACATGCAAAAGCGCCATTTTTGTATGGAGTGGCCGGGGTTTGGTATAATATAAACGACACTTGATTAACTTACTAACAGTTCATTTTGAACCGAAAAGCGGAAATCATTCTGATTTGATCAATCCGACCGGATCCGGTCTGATCCGGCCGGATCGATGGAAATCCAGTCGGATCCGGCCGGACTGAAAATGATGCCGGATTGCAATCCCTACCCGGCACCAACCGCTGCGCTTCGGCACTCTAACCGGTCTAGCTCCTAAACGACTTCCACGCCCATTATGAAACTTGACAAGGATTATCTATACACTATTAGCATTTTTTAGAAAAAAAAATTAAAAATGGTCGAACTTTGTGAAATTCAAGTTTCAAAAATTAAATTCTATTTTTTTTCCAAAAAAAAATATTTTTTTTAATATTCAAAAATGCAATTGAAAAGCTTATTAATTGAAGAATAAATTCTACTACTTTATTTATCTTATTGTAATTTTTTACAACTAGGTAATGGGCTTCTAAGTAGCGCATGCCTGCCGGTTAGTCAAAACTTTAAAGTCCTTTAACTCATGAACCAGACTTTATACTGTAAAAATATTATGTATCCGGGTCGAGGACATATACAGGTATAACATAATCAAATATTACTAAAATCGGAAACATCAAATTTTTTTACCTGTCCGCTTCACGTGAAATGCCCCTTTTGTGAGATCGAATGATGTGAGATGGATCGGAACTACTGTTTAATTACTAGAATTGCCACTGCCACTAGTTTTGTCAATGCAATTCTACTCACGCGTTTTTACTCTACCTGTCCTTGTCATAGCTGGTCACATTTGTGAGACTCCCCCCTCCCTAGTGTGACGTCACATATTTTGCAATTTTACATCTAGAGATGCAAAAGTTGAGTTTTTCGTTAATAGTTCAAAGTTCGAGTTTTTACACTTAGATTATAATAGATTTTGAAATGTTACGTTACAAAATTTAGGACCCCTCCCACCCCCTTGTCACCCTTTGTCGACCCACTCTCTCCCCCTTAACGTGTGACGTAATTTATGGATGGCCCTTTAACGACTTTAATTAGTTAATACCTGTTAGTTTTACATGTCGGTATCGTTTTGCCTCATGACCTCATAGTAATACTTATGAACTACACCTAATAAATGACCGATCAATGCTATGGTTCATTTCAGGAAATCACAACAGAGAACTGTATCACCAAAAAGTTCCATAAGATACTTCAGTCACAGTTAGATTGTGTTTGGCACCAGTTGAGTACACGCACAAAGGAATTTATACAGGATCTCAAAGTTCTAAGGAGTATGATTATGTAAGTCATGTTGGCTGGACAAGATTGCTTTCCATGCAGGTGGATATCCCAGCAGTGGGATAAATGCGTTAATGGAGATAAAAGACTGCTTTAACCCCGCCGCCACACTATGCTCCTCGCGCTGCTCATCGCCTTGCTCCTCGCGCTGCCGCGATGTTTCCCTCTCTGCCCACACACTGCTGTACTCGCGCAATTGTTCGCGACTCTCCGCACTTGGACATTTGCCTTTGCTATACAATGGACGTTGAAGCTGTGGCAGCGTGCGCGATATGCATTTTTATTATAGCGAAACGAAGCTTTTTTTTTTATGGACTAACGGTCTAAAAGATGCCATCAAACATATCTTTTTTGCTACCAGCTCTTATAGGGAAATGTTCATGACAGACATGATTTTAAAAATATGATTTAAAAAAAATATGTTGTGTTGTGTTTAAAAAAAAATATGTAAAAACGCGTGTTACGCGCCCGAGCGCTCGATGCGGAATGCGTCCGAGGCGATTGTATGGCCGGCCACTCGCGCTAACGTTGCCGGTCCTTTGACTCGCGCCCAAAAAACCGACAAAACAGGGAATGATGGGCAAGGCGAGGAGCAAGGCGAGCGGCATGACGAGTAACGTGGCCACACTACGTTCCTGCCTACTTCCCTCGCCACTCGACGAGTGTATGGCAGGGCTATGACACAAAGAATGGCAGGTTTGATTCGCGTAAAAGTTAAATGTTTGTGTGTTTACTTTAAACGTATTTATTTAATTCATAGGCTACGGTGACCGCTTCCTGTCACCTTATTGGTATAAAAAAATTGATCTGGGTGGTGTCAATGTATTTTTTTATATATATACTGCGTTGGGTGGTAGCTAACAAACATACGGCCCGGCCGATGTGAAGCAGTTAACGTAACCATATAAACGTTCGCAACTTGAAATATGGTCACGTAATGTACGGTTACAGAGGAACTTTCTACCTCGAGCTCTCAATTTGGGGAATGAACTCCCTGCCAATGTTTTCCCATGAGACTACAGTTTGGGGACCATCAAGAAAGGCGTGAAGGGGCTCTTAAGGGTCGGCAACGCGTGAGTGATGGCCCTCGGTGTCCCATACGGCCTTAGACTGGGTTGACTGCTTACCATCAGGCAGAGCAAATGCTTGTTTCCCACTACACTTCCTTTAAATGACAATGCAGCGACTACTTTCTTCCTGGTGAACACACTCGCAGGAAAACAACAACCCTCGAGATAATTGTTATTTTGCTGCAGTATTACAAAAAACATTCGAAGTAATTGTTTATGTTATTTTGTATGTAGTACCTAGATGGCGCAGTATAATTTGCCTCCAAATGTAGGTACCTATTGTCCTGAAGGCCACTGCCACTAGTTTTGACTGCCCGATCATTACCACTAGATGAAAATTGTACAGAGCAAATAAATACAAGAATGAAAACTATTGACCTTACTAAATATATTTACTAATAAAACCGTGGTCTCTGTCTGAAATATTTTTTCGGCCCATTGCCACTTCAGCTTACAAACTCTGAAGGCTAAATCGACAAGTTTGGTTCTCCATCGAATTTCTTCGTTCCGGATTCGATCCCGCAGAGAAACCCCGAGCATAGCCCTCTCCATCGCTCGCTGCGTGACCTTTAGCCTGTGGACCAGTCCGATGGTCAGTGACACATCACAACAAATAAATGTATAGTATTATAAACCAGGACTGAAATAAGGTTATAATCAACAAGATGTTATTAATGATTTAAATAATTAACTCAACGAGTGCAATGTATAAGAAAAATAATAATACTAATAGAAACGTCCACCACGCTCGAATGTTGCCGCCGAAGTGAAGAGACGACGACGGCGCGACCGCGCTCGGCTCGCCGCACCCCAATGCCGGCAATAAATGAAAATGAAGCATGACTCGCTGTAGTCATGCTTCATTTTCATTTATTGTTAATAATAGATATTTTTGAATGTTTTCAGAAATTTGATCCATGATGACTCAGTTTCATTTTATGCCTTAGTAAGCAAATACAGAACTCCGGAATATGCTAAAGTAAATTCTGGTTGGATTCTCCTTGATTCAGCGGAACAATTATTTCGGTTAGCTAGAGGCAGGGTGTATAATCAAAAAAATGGTAATTTCTTATTTATATTAAATTTATTTAAGGGAGCCATCGAGGTCTTCAACACTAGGTACTACTCGAGTACTGGTACAGCAGTACTATGTACTATTTATTGTCATGCCGTTCTTTTGAGTCCTTGATTATGTACACTTTGACTTCGGAGTCGTGGGTTCGAACCCCGCACAAGACGAATATGTGTGTGTATGAAAATGTCTTGAATTTCAACATATATTTGACAGCACAATACCACGCTCCAACTACTCCATACAAATGTCACGTCATTAACTATTACTTAAACAATGACGCCACTGCTGTTAATAAGCGTGTGTGCGTGCGATTCCATACAAACTATTCCAGATTTGTCTCAAAGGGGAGGTGAGGTCGATACGAGAGAGCAGCAGGGAGTGGCTGTATTGTAGTTGTACTATTACTTATACTGTGACAATACAATGCTCGGGTAAAGGCTCATTTTCATTGGTCGATAAGTCGGTCGTTAGCTCGAATGCGGGGACTCCCCGCATGCGGGCTAATGACTAATAAAATTCAACGGTCGAGCTCGTTCGATTAAATGCGTGCGGGGACTCCCCGCATTCGGGATAACGACAAATGAAATTTATCAGCCGGTATAAAGCATGCGGTGTGAGGGGACGATGACTGTTTCAGTAAGCCACAAACATATAAAATTGCACCACACATCATTAATTGTTGTTCCATGGCAAGTACGTCTATTTAGTGCCACTCTCTCATGCTAATGACTAATGAAATTCAACGATCGATAACTCGTTCGATTAAATGCGTGCGAGGACTCCCCGCATTCGGGATAAGGACCAATGAAATTTATCGGTCGGTATAAAGTATGCGGGGCGCGGGGACGAAGACTCACTCATACAACTCAGTTCACAAGGCCCCGTATGCGGGCTTTATGGCATGCTTAAACAGAAATCTCTCGCACCCAGCATTCGGGCCTTAAGGCGCCGTCCATTAATCAGCGTGCCTTATTTCGGCACAGCCCAGGTCTCAGATCTTGGATTTTAACTAGACAGAAGATTTGTCGTTAATTTGTCGAAATTTGTCGAGGTTTTTTTTGTGGACTCGGGATCTATTAAACTACATAACGAAGATATGATTTCCCCCAGAGTTAGTCGTCAATTTGTCGAATTCAGACACCAAGTATCAGAATTAGTGTACCTCCCGTTAAAAAGTTTTAAGTATTTTTTTGTGGCAGTGCCGAAATAAGCCTTATTTCGGCACTGCCCAATAAAACTACACCACAGCGACAGTATAAGGAGGCCATTCTGTCAAATAACTCCTCTGAACAACCACAAAAAATAAATACATGTGATATCTTATTACACCCTCCCCCTCCCCCTTGTGATATTTCGTGATTTTTTCCGAACCCCCTCTTTGGAGCCTCACGTTATTAATGGACGGCCCCTAACGACCAATGAAATAAGGGGGAGCAATTCCAAACGACTGCAAGACTTCTTACACACGTCACAGGGTCTGAACAGTTCGGCCCGTAACAAACATCATTTGGGGTGTATGTGGTTCATCAACATCTTTGAACCAAAGCAAATCTTACTTACACGTGGTGCACCCTGCTGACTGACAAACGAGGCTCTGGTGAAAAGAGAGGCAAGGCATAGCGTATATTTTTAGCTGCTGAAGTACCTCCACCTCACAGAATACCAATAACAATTCCCTTGAGGGTTGTTGTGTTCTTGCCAGTGAGTGAGGTCACAAAGAGAAGAGTATAGGCTGGCAACGAATCAACGACTTCTTGGTGTTGCTGATCTCCATGGGCGGTGGTGATTGCTTTCCATTAGATGACCCACATGCTCGTTTGCCCCTGACTCATATAAAAAAATCTACATTTTGGGACAAGCGTTGTCAGTATTTACCGTTCTCCAGAGAAATATGCCTTAGGAATAAATAATTGTAATCTCGCTCGTAATAAATAAAGAATTTTATTTCTAGAATTTGACCCAGAACCATCGCCTAAATGGAAATGTCTCAGTGATTTATTATTGCAAGAAATTCCCGAAGAAATTAAAAATAAAGACGGCGGAAGACTAAAGAACACCAAGATATTAGTACTTTGTCAAAATAATAAAACATGCTGCCAATTGAATCATTTCCTTACCATGGGCGCCAACAAATATTTATTTTACATGGCGTTCAAAAGAGACTTGACAATAAATGTAGTTACATCAAAATATAAAAAAATTAAGAAACCTCTAATAGGCGAAATGGGGAAAGATAAGGTCAAACAGGATGAAGTGGTAGATGACGACGTGAAAGCTGTCATAGACGAGAACGAAGACGAGTTTTGTGTAGAAGATTCCAAGTCAAATTATATCTTAACTTTAACACAAAAGATATCAGAGACCAAAGCGAAAAAAGAATTGCAGGATGAAAGTCTCTTTGAGCCTTTATCTCAAGCTCAGGTACAAAATCATATCGTTTATGAATAAATACACAATATTACACTATTTTACTATCTAGACCTGATCTGGTGAGATGGGTTGTACAAATGACGACTGCCCTTTTGTCAATAATGTTATATTTCTTTAGATATACTAACTTACTCAATTGATTGAAATGCAGTCTTCTGTATTTCGAAAGTGCATAATTTATGTTGACAAAATAATTTATAAAAATCATGTATTCAAGTATTATCAGTCATCTAGTACCTATAGGACAAGCTTTACTTAATTAGGAACTAGATGCCAGTGTGTAATTTGTCCAGAAATATTTATTTATTTACGTTAAAACCCAAGAGATTACATATCACAGGATAGTAACATCATAAATTGATTTTAACATGTACTTTAGTTAATTTCATATTTTTGCAAGATAAGTTGCCGCCATTTTCACTCGGTGAGGAAAAGAGATAGCAGGTGTATTAAATCCATGATGTGATAAGGATAGCGATAGTCTATGACTCGATCTCGGCTGGGACCATTTTCTGACATAATTTAGTATAGATATGCTATGCTATAGTAAACTTCATTGCTTTTTGTAAATTAAATTTAGCGGACTGGTGTTCGGCTACGTGCGTGGCGTCATCTGTAGCTTCATACAGGGGTATACTATCCATAACGTTGTCAACATCGCTAGCAGAATTAATTAAAGTCTAATTAATTCTGCTCGCGATGTTGACAACGGTCTAGACATGGCATAATAACTAAATAACAATAAAATTTTAACTTTTGAAGAGGAATTTTCGGTACATTTGCAGTTTTATCGCGATTCCACAACTTATTTTACTCATCTCGACGAGTCCAGTGGTTGAATGGCTAGCAATGGCTACTTTAACTCCGAGGTCACTGGTTCGATCCCCGTACTAGACAAACCCACTATCAGAAGATCAAGATATCAGAACGACCAAGTAGACATATAGTTCACATCTCAGAAAGACTGTATCCAGAACGCCTTTATATCAGAATTTCTAAAAAGCATAATGACCACATTTCAAATAAGCGATATAACCAGATCGCAAAATGTAGGTGTAATTCGGTACAAAACTTATTCCTTTCAAATCTCTATTCATAGCCACTTGAAACATACTGTCCACTTGAAATATAATAACTGTTAATTATGATAAAGAAGTATTGTTCCGAAGGAAATTTGTCATGCAAGAAGTGTTGTATTATCATGCGTTTTATTTTTTCAATAATTTTATTTGTAATGTTTCTAGTTTTTAAATTTCATCTTGAATAGTCATTGTGGCTATCCAGTCAACCTGCGATATGGTCGATTCACGGAGTAGTCGTTTCGATAACCAGTCCTTTTGCTACCTCGTCAATTTCAGATAATATAGACTTTTTGTAGGGTTGGTCGTTCTGATATCTGATATAAATAATAATAAATAATATAATTGTTTATTTTCTCTCACAAGTAAATGCTATACATTGAAACTTAACATACAATATCAAGTGCTTGTGAGAGACTGGTGCCTGATGTAGGTTCAGAGGAACCTGTGTAACAGGTCACCAGGCCCTCCCGCGCATACACCATAATACTTGTCCTGTGTGACAAAGTATGCATGTGAAATGATTAAATTCATTGCTTATTTAAATATGTTACAATTGCTTATTTTTAATTTATTTACATTTACAACTATAAAAAATAATAATAATAAGAAGTACTCCTAGTTGTGTGTTGTATGTATTGGAGTGCATGTGCGTGTGAAGTTTATGGATGTGTTTGTGTAGGTGTGTGTAGGTGCAATTTTGTCCATACGATTGAGACTACTGTTCAGTGGCCCGTTACCATAGAGCAATATAATATAATACTAACCCAAATATTTCTTTACACAGTGTTTAAAAATTTGTAGAATTAACAAAGATTTCATGGCTATTGTAGATGGAGAATTTGGATATAACGCAAATTGAAAGTGAGAAACCCATAATTTGCATTCAGACCTTCAAAGAGAATGGCAATAGTTTTTTTCTCGAAAAGACATTAGAAGCATTAAGGCCTGAATACATCATATTATACGACAATGATGTATCTGCCGTAAGACAGATCGAGTTATTTGAGTGCAGAAAGCCAGATGAGGAGGCTAGCAGTAAGGTCTACTTCATGATTTACGACAAAACTGTAGAAGAGCAAGCATATCTAACTTCGTTGAAGAGAGAGAAACAAGCATTCGAGTTGCTGATCGAAACCAAAAGTGTGAGTAATTTGAAATGAACATTTTAATATTCAATGATACACTCCCTGTGCACCTGCCATGTCTTATCTCTGCATCACCCTAAGGTTGACTGGTAGAGACTGCTTGAATAGCATTAATTTCGCCTTTGTACAATTTTGTGCATAAACTTTATTTAAATAAATAAATGTAAAAAAGTATAATAATTGGCGACCTGCTCCAGCTTCGTACGGGTGCAATAAAATATAGCCTAATCTTATACGCTGATCTTTCTATAGCGAAAGAATTTTGAAATGGGTTCAGTAATGTTTGACTTTCTTAAATACAAACAAACATACAAATCTACTCTGTTTATAATTTTAGTATAGATCATAATATCCTATCATTTATTGAACGAGCAATTCTTGTATTATATACATAATAATGTATGTAATTATGAATATTACATACCACGACAATCTCGTATACGCCTGAGAAACCATTTCAATTAAATTTATAGGGTTCTACGGTGGCGAAAAATCGATCTAGTTAGGTCTCAATTCTGAGCAAATATATAACGCCATCTTTTAGCAATATCTGTTAGGAAAATCTCAGCTACTCGACAATAGATGGCACTACATGTTACTATGATTATGGGTAAAACCCACAGAAATAAAAAAGGACTAGAAATAACAAGTGGGCGTTACCCGCGTAGGTCAATATACTCCAATTTGGCATATCTCGATCGTCGCATATCTCAGTCGTCATTTGTCACAGCCGCGGAAACAATCATAGAAAAAAAATATAAAAATGCCTTCTTGTGCCATATTATCGTGTAAGAATAATAGTAGCAAAAATAATGTGTCTAATGGTGGCATTTCATACCATCGGTAAGTAATATTTCTCATTATTTTCATTATTTAATAGAATTTAAGCATATTCAATAAAATGCACAAACGCGAACAAACTAAAGTAACCTTTATGCGTTTAATTTTAAGGTCAAATTTCTAACGCACTCCACGTCTCTTGTTTAGAACATTCTAGCGTTAATCGATTAGTGATGTGACTCATGTATCGTCAGTATTTATTTACTTGATTATTTACTCCCATCACGATATTGAAACAGTATAATTTTTGAATTATGAAAAAATATTATATCATAATTATGAACATAATATAATAAATTGTAAGAAATGTTATAAATTATAAATAAATATAGGCAGGCATAAGAAACCAGCTGTAGCGCGAGGCTTCGCTCGCGTAGCACTTCGTTGTCACATATAAAGTATCCTATATATTAATCCAGACTATCTATATTTGTGCAAAATTTCATCTAGTCTGATCGAGTCACAAAGTTCTAAACATCCTCACAAACTGTCGCATTTATAATTATTAGTGTGAAGTATGATTTCACCTATCATCATCATATATCATCATAATTAATAAGTTTTTTCAAAAAAATATTTTTTGGGACAAGCTTCTACGGCAGCTTTTACGTTTATCATGCATTGTCATCCAAACAAACGTGTACTACAAAATTTCAGCTCAATCGGTTGAAAATCTGTCTCAAAATTAAGTTGCACCACCCGAATGCATTCCACCCGAACAAACATTGTTACATACTGACATACATACATTGTAAGTTGAAGAAAAGATTGTAAAAATATTCAATTTTATGGTACCAAAAATTATAATAGGTAGATATTCATTAATCCGGTAGCAGTACTTGGTGATACTTGGTGTTCCTCATTACTACATCACTTCGAAAAGTAGTGATATCGACATTCGTGCAGTACGGTCATTCAAATATCAGCCTTTAGTCAAGGACAGAAGTCATAATATTAAAATCAATATTAGTAGCGCCACCTTGCGTCGATTAGCTATACTGTTTAGAATCTGACAGAATAAGAAGTACAGCTATTGCTCACTAGATGCTTATTCGGGATTTAATTGTTTATGAACCGTGTCATAACTGCATAAGGTTGAATTTAAACTAACATATTTTTGTATATATGTCATTTTTTACAGTATTTTTAGACCAATCATAGCACAAACATGCATGTAGTAACACGTTAACATTTTGCTTTACATGTGTGAGTTTGGCGACAAAGGTTTTCTTACTAATAGGTCGTCATACGATTTCTACGTGTTTTTTTATTTCTGTGGTAAAACCAGTCGTCCAAATAGTACAAAGTAATCGCAGCAATTAGCCACAGATATTAATATTTAATTAATAGATTGCGCATTTACAGCCGAGGCGAATACTGTCTCGGGCATTAATTGGTCCATGGATTGGCGTATTAAGCTAACAAACGGGTGCACGTTGATGTCTTTTGCTCATAATACCTCATTCAAATTAAAAACGTTCATAAACCCTAGTACTTAAGATAAGTAAATAGTAATCTCATTACATAAACTACTTAGCTAGTTAGGAGAACTTACCTGCCTACTGATTATTTCAGGTAATGGTGGTACCAACATATCAAGATGGTAAGACAGATGAATTCTTTAATCTAAATGTAGAAGAAGACGATGATGCCGTTGACACGAGAAAAGCAGGTAATTACATTGTGACATAATTATTACCATAGCCAAAATATATATAATCTTAAATAATAATGATCTTATTAATCAATAAAGCAGAAGGGGTGGCTACTCCCAAACAATTTTTCTTAAACCACAAATGTTTGTAAACTACAGAAACCGTTTTACGAAGCATGTTTTTTTGTCTCTCAGCGTGGTACTCAATGGAACTCAGATCAGTTAGAAAAAAATACTATATTTGACTGTAGGGATGTGTCGTCGATGGGTTTGCCGTCAACGAAACGAGACCGTTTATCCACAACGTTAAACTAGTTTAAAAAACAGTCTAATTTTCGACTGGTTTACGTCGTCGACTAGTAGTGGATGGGTCGTTGACGATTATACAGTCGACGCAACGAGACCGTTTACCGTCGACGATGAACTAGTTTAAAAATAAACAGTCTAATTTTCGACTAGTTTACGTCGTCGACTAGTGGTGGGTGGGTCGTCGACGATTTTACAGTCGACGCAACGAGACCGTTTACCGTCGACGATGAACTAGTTTAAAAAAAAAACGTGTGGCACTCGAGGACTGCCGCGGTAAAGCTATTGCATTATTTATCAACTTATGTAATTATAATTATTTGTTTGTTTGTTTGTTCGTTCGTTCGTTTGTTTGTTTGTTTGTGTGTTTGATTGTTTGTTTGTTTGTTTGCTCGTGGCCGTTTGCCCGTTTGCTCGTTTGGCCGTTTGACCGTTTGCCCGTTTGGCCGTTTGAAAGTCATATTTGACATTGGTTGTCAAATCGTGTTAGGTTTTATTTTCGTTACGGAATTTCTTGATTCGGTCGCCGCGCTCAAAGCCCGCGATAAAAGCTATGCAAAAGCTTAAAAAACAGTCTAATTTTCGACTAGTTTACGTCGTCGTCGATAAGACTATTTGTTCACTTAAATGTTTTCGGTCCTTTGCTGAATAACTCTGTTCCTGGAAGATTACTGTTTTCGTGAATGTCACATTCCTGAATACGAACACTTCGTGGAACCAATTGACGACCCGGTGGTCGAATGCTAGCAATGGCTTCTTTGACTCCGAGGTCGCGGGTTTGATCCCCACAGACAGCACAAGACAAACATTTGTGTGTATGAACATGTGTGTTTGTCTTGATCTGGGTGTTTCTATAAATATATTATTAGTATGCACTTACAAAAAAAATGTATTTAAATAAATTTATCAGTTGTCTACTACCCATAGTACATACAAACTTTGCGCTTAATTTGGGACAAGATAGCGCTGTGTCCCGAATCCGAAATAACCAATTCGTGAATTTCCTCCACCAACAACCCAGAAAAATCAAAAAGACAAGTTTAAATATTTACATGGACCTTTCTTGGATTTTTGTTAGGCGTTTGATCGGGTTTTTAACCGACTCCAAAAAAGGAGGAGGTTCTCAATTCGGCTGTATTTTTTTATGTTTGTTACTTAATTACTCCGTGATTTATAAACCGATTTGAAAAAATCTTTTTTTATTTCAAAGAGTATACTTCCAGATTGGTCCCATATGTTTTTCATCATCAGCCTGTATCTACATACATAAATGTAGAGTAATGTTTGGAGTCTGTTTTTTTTTGGTTAAAATTATATGTGTACCACGTCCATCTGTACGTTGCTCTGCACATTTGTCCAGCCTATACAATATATATTATTATTTTATTACAGGCGGGCAAATTAGTAATGAAAAACCAGTAGTGATAGTCGATATGAGAGAATTTCGCTCCGATCTCCCAGCGTTACTGCACAAGAAAGGAATAAACATCGAACCTGTGACAATTACCGTAATTATATTTTTATATTACCGATATAGACTTTCACTGAGTGTAGAAAGAAGCACCTTTATGTTTGTGTTTCATTTTAGCCGCCACAAAAATAATTTTTAAAAGTGTCCAGCTGAAATGCCTGGGGAACCCCTATACAAGTATTCTAGTTAACACATGTCTATTGGATAAGGCATCCTTCTATTTTTAAGACCATGTCTACGAACAAGAATTACTCAAAAGTCATTAATACACATTTTAAAATTAAGCTTTTGTAGGTTACACATAAATAATGCCGATAAACTATCCTGTAATTTGGCATATAACTAATGTGTAAAAAATGCTTGTTATAAATAACTAATAAAAGATATATATATATATAGTCAAAAGTAGGCAGTGAAGCATATGACTAATGCACACGTAGGGTTATACTAGAAATACCCAGCTGCCTACTATGTCCAGGCTTTGGTGGGGCCATTTTCGATTGCAATTGGGTATTTGACTAACATTTTTTTCTGTTTGATATGTAGGGACGTCTCCATAATATAACCATAGGTGAAAGAATTACTTCGATAGCACAAAAATCTCTCGAGATATGGTAATTTGAAAATCACAATTTTTAGACTGCCCCAAAACGCTCCATACAAAAGACTACTGAATTATGACGTCACAGATCTGTATTTTGTATGCATCAAATCAGAAATTTGTACGACAGCTATGTTAAATATTACGTTTATGTGATTAGTATCATAATAAAAGGTATAGCATTTTTTATTGCTTCTCCAATGGAAATATTATTTTTTAATAATTTCATACTTTTAAAATGGACTTTCCCGCCAAACTTTGATCGACGCTAAAAAAAGTCTGACTGAAGATATTAGAATGAAAGTTTGCAGATCTTTATAGTTTTGTGTATTTTACGATATTGTTAATTTATTTGTACAATTTTTAAACATTGGAAACAACCCAATTGCGCTTCTCCCCATTTTTTTTCCGTCAGTGTTTGCTACTACAATTATCAGCTCAAGTTGCTCAAATAAATAATTCGTTTTTACCATGACTTTCAGATCGGAGACTACATTTTAACACCAGAAATATGCGTCGAGAGAAAATCAATATCCGACTTGATTGGTTCTCTAAATTCAGGACGCCTTTATACGCAATGTACACAAATGTGTCGAAATTATAGTCGGCCGATACTGCTCATTGAATTCGATCAGAATAAACCATTCAATCTACAAGTAGGTACATTGTAACATGGCCTTTATTATTTTTATATGTATTTATATTTTACATTATAAGAGGAAGGCAAGAGGGCCTACTAGTCATGTATAAAACATGATCACAATAGCCATAATAATAGCAATAATTTGAGCGAAACTTGTAAAGTAAAAATGAAGACATCATTCTATTCACACTAATTATTTTAATACAAACAATTACTCTATTTATTCCAATACAAATTTCATCATCATCATTGTCAGATCATTATACCCGAAGCCAATCTCGCCTACATTTGGTGCACCCTGCCGACTTGCGAAAGATGGCAAACAAGAGGTATCACACAGCGTATTTGTAAGCTGCCCGACTGGTGAAGTACCTCCACCTCAAAGAATATCGCAGCCAAATAACAATTTCCTTGAGGGTTGTTATGTTCCTGCGAGTGAGTGAGGTCACCAGATATGGAGGAGTTGCTGCGTTGGCAGCGGAGGTGGCGGCGCGCGAGCGATATTTCATGTTGCGATCGTTAATATGGCTACGGTAGCCACTTCACAGAGTGTGATCTCACTCTAACGTTCTTCGCAACACCAGAGAGTGTCAGCCGTTTGCTAGCGTTAGTAGGAAAATTTACTCCAGCCAGGCCTGTGTCACTCCGCCATTCGGCCGAGTTATTTACCTACAAGCCCGACGCGCCCGGGAGCACAATTTAGTCGAGTGTCACTCACGCGCGCTCTCGCACGCGCTATGCGACGCGACCAAGATGGTTAAACAAAAGCGTTACTGTTCTGCATTCGGATGCACGAACACAAATTTTAAAGATAATGATTTATGGTTATACCTAAGCAGTGTGTGAGTGCCACGGGCGATCACTCGCACCTGTTAAAAAATGTACGCTAATTGATCTATCGGCGCGTGAGTTCTGCTGACATTATGACTTTAGTAGATTAGACACTTAAAATACATACCTACACTAATGTTACAAATACTTTCCGTGTTAAAGATACATCCGAGCTATTATTGGGACAACGTGAATAGTAAACCTGATCTGTAAGTACGTACAGTCATGATTCCTGTTAAAACTTACACTAAAATTATACATTCTATCAGTGTCAACATTACCTAACATTATTGTTACTAAGTACCTACCTATGTACTTAATAATCACAGAGTATGATATAGTAACATAAGTAAGTACAACAAAGTAATAAACGTACACATACGTAAACCTACTACAATTTTTGGTAGTTTAAGTATATGTATTTTATTGAACATTAATAAACAAGCGTATGTGTTTATACCTATCTACGCGGCTCGGTGGCGAGCGTTTTGGTTCAACCCTATGAGCGACACGCTGCCAAGTGACGTCCAGGCCGAGACAAACCATTTTGTAAAAGCAGCGGCTGTCGCTCGTAAGGCATTAGATATAGGGGTTACTTTCGATTGTCCCTGCCGCTGAAAGACTCAGGTACGAGTACAGCTGCAGAATTATTATGGACCGTATTAGCGCGTATCGAAGGTTGATATTTTAATGGTGATTTTTCCAATTGTGTCGGAAGTGAATATTCTGTTAGAGTATATTATTCTGTGCTCCAGCTCCATATCGCCTTAGTGACATAAAATACATCTTACACTAAGTTCTAATGCTGAAATATTACTTACAATGTGTCTATTTTCAGGGCCATTTAGTAGTTTCATCTGACTTATCCGGCGCAGACATACAGCAAAAATTACAACTACTTACAATTCATTTTCCAAGACTCAAACTTGTGTGGTCACCGAGCCCTTATGCTACAGCGGAGCTTTTCTATGAACTGAAGGTAAGGTAGATAGATAGAATATGCTTTATTTGCACCATACAAACTACAGAAACAATTTAGTCAGCATATAGAAAATATCCACATATAGAATATTATGTATGTGCAACAAGGCGGCCTTATTGCTAAAAGCAATTTTTTCAAGGCAACCGAGCGATCTTTTTAAGGTAACGGATACATTAGATAAAGCAGAAGGCCAATTCTCGTATTTTTTCTACTAACGCAGATTGAAAGTTGACCGAATCGAGATTGATTTGTGAATTGACTAAAATTATATACTTGATTTCATTAATTAATTATTATCAATTCTTGTTGTTGGCAAAGTAAAATTCTTAGTTTGTTTAATTTTCACTCATATTTCGATATAATCCCGCTTAAATTTAATTTTGAAGTTACATATTGTGTTACGAGAATACCAAATCTGACATTTGTGCGATCGAGACTGGATCAAAACTGAATTTTGACTATATTTTAATTACGAGAATTGCCCCTCAGGTATCGCTTCGCATAAGGTAACATTGTTGAAATTAATATTAAATATGCTACCAAAATTTAGAGTGATAACGTCTTAAAAATCGAAACAATGCGATTAATGTTAACATCATTTTAGCAAGGAAGAAAAAATCCTAGTATCGCGGAAGCATTAGCTCTCAGTGGAGACAACACTGCGGATGATATGAACTATGAAAGATACAACACATTAGTGCATGACTTTGTACAGAAATTACCTGGAGTCACATCGAAAAACATAACACGAATTATGAATAAAGGCGTATCTTTAGATCATTTGGTTAAGTTGGACCGAGTGAGTATAATAATAAATCATTTTTGCTTTACAAACGTTTTTTTTTTTCATATGAGAGGGGGGCAAACGAGAATATGGGTCACATTTTGATAGAAAGAAATCACTATCGCCTATGGAGATCAGCAAAGATCGCCGATCCTATGTCAGCCTATACCCCGTCCTTTCTTTCTTTCTGGTGACCTTACTCACTCAGAGGAACAGAACAACCCTCAAGGGAATTGTTATTTGGCTGCAGTATTCTGTGAGGTGTAGGTACTTCCCCAGTGGACAGCTTAAAAAATACTCTATGTCCTACTTCTCTTTAAACACTTATCTTTCGGCGAAACACGGTCAAGGGAGCAGTAGTTTGGTCACCGACACTACAGGTTCAGCAACGGTGGTATGGTTGGATGCACTGCTGATTTTAGAAATTTGGGTGCATTTCGCGATGCTACTAACTGGTTCAGGAATAGTAGTGTGATCGGCGATAATACTGTCCAGGAATATGTATAAAGAGGTTGCTGAAACCACAGACTGATTCAGGAGCAGTAATGTGATCACTGATCAACGACTACCTGCTGAATGCTTCGGGAGCATACAAATAAGCGACTGCACTTTTCGTTAGGGCGTGCGGGAGCAGTAGTGCGAATAGCGACACTACTAGCTCGTGAACTATGTGCGGTCAGCGTCTCCACTAACTCGAAAGCAGTATTATGGTCGGTATAGACGGTATTAACGGCAAATAATATTAGGATAATATTATTTGCCAAAAAAAAAATGCTCTCATCGAGTTACGAGGCATTGTCAGGTCTTTAGTCTTAAATTGGTGCTAGATTGCAGACAACAGTATATTTCGGTATTTTTTTGTAGTAACAATTTATTCACAAAATAGAAATAACGGTATGTTTTCGATGCACCGTGCGAGCTCGTATGTTATTATGATGCGATATCGCCTCGCAATTTTGTATTTTGACCATCAGTG
Source organism: Hypsopygia costalis (assembly GCA_937001555.2). Taxonomy (NCBI): domain Eukaryota; kingdom Metazoa; phylum Arthropoda; class Insecta; order Lepidoptera; family Pyralidae; genus Hypsopygia; species Hypsopygia costalis. The sequence goes on along the minus strand of OW443338.2, from coordinate 17,644,451 downwards.
CCCACAACTGTAGAGTGCTGAACTCTACAGTTGTGTGTCACGTGTATATTTTTAATTATTTCTCATTTTACAGGAACAACTAACGGAAATAATAGAAAACAAAAATGACGCCGACACCTTGTATTCCATATTACATATTGAAGCAAAACCAACTGATTCGACTAAAGATGAAAAAGTATTTGGTAAGAAGAGAAAATTTGGGAAACCTTTATTTAAAAGTAAAACATGAGATTAATTAATACGCTTATTTATTTGTACAATTTATAAAAATTAAATAGATTTAAATTAAACATGGCTTTTTAATTGGAGAAGTAGGTACATGTTACACTGAAACTGGGAACCAAACTAACGCCATGAACCTATAACAAAGAAAAGGTTTTGATGACTAAATGCACCGAGCAGGATACGTCAGATTTTTGAGGCGAGGTCCACATCGAAGGTCGTCTTAAGTAACACCGACATGCTGTAATGCTACACAAAGATATGTTAACTATGTTATGCTTCACAAACTATTCTATGATTACTCAAAACGTAAAAACAGTTCTCTACTGTCCATAATATTTATTTACATATCCATTTCTTTCCACAAATTACATATAAATAAATTTGCGGAAACGCTAGCCTACATATTACATAACAAAGTTAAAAGTAAGTATCACAGTAACAGCGGTTTAAGACAAATTTTATGTATGGGTCACCTTAACTACTGTATCCAAGAAAAAAATATAAAATAATATACCATAAGTTTAGCAATATTGCGAAAATAGTGCTGATGGAGTACACAATATAACCTTAAATAAAATTATTCAAACATTGGATGAATTCGTGAATGATCGAATTCTAAAATTTTCATAAATAGAAATGAAAACTGAATGAAAAACTTAATAAATTATAGGTACTGGTGAGTTCTACTATACAAGACTTTAGTACCAGCTCACAAAATTCTATAAACGAAACTTATATACTACATACTACATAATATCATACATAATCATATTAGAAATTTAACAACTTTTAATATGATGACATTTTTTGTGATTTTATTTTTCAACGTAAAGTGCATTTTTATACATTACTAGAGGTCGGAAAAGGGTGTGCTATTTTATGTACTATGGGTACACTGAGTGCAAATAGATAAATTAAATTTAAGAAAATTTTCTACTAGAAGTATAATTAAGATTGACTAACGTAATTAGTTATTGAATATCTTGGCCATTTACGGATGTCGCGTATGCGTTCGGCTTTACCCCAGTCGTCTCAATAGCACATCTTTTTCCGACCCTAATGCTAATTAAGTAATTATACAATAATTGAGTGAATGGGCGACGAGTGGCTCCGCCGACTATCGGCTGATCGCATCCAGCCGGGGTGTACAGTCAAGTGTTCACGGTATGTCGTTTACTGAATGAACAAGGCAATTAGTATCTGTATGTTTTCTTACTAGAAAAGTTCTTGTGAAATTAGATGTAAAAAAATCTTCGTTCAATACACCATACAGCAATCACGTTTCTATCTGTCCAAAAATTATAATGTCACGGAATATCTTTTTATCTTTTCTTTTAAAAATAATTCGAACCTATTTTGATATGAAAACAATATTTATAGTTTTTACTATACAAATACTCTGTATAATACAATATAAATCAACAAAAAATAAGTTTTCTTTTTTAAACAATCTTTTATTAGTTGTATATATACAAAAACTGAAAGTTTACTTATTGTGTTTCGTACATCAACCCCTTTTATTTGAGTATGCCAAATTTTACATTAAATGGACACTGGAAAGCAGCTCAAATTTAACTTGCAAGATTTGATTACAGACACTGGAACACGTGAAACCAAATAAAAGCTTGTAATACTGTGAAAAGTTACAATACTTTCAAAGGAAAGTACAAACCGTGAAACGAACTAACAACTATCGAAACGGACCGCGTACTCGTACATGCTTTGTCAGAGCGGTGTAGTAGGTATTTGAGCGAAGACAAATTGAAAGCATTTAGGGCCAAAACACATAACCACGTTGCGGCGCTGCAACGCAACGCAACGCGTCACCGAGCGTTACGTTGCCACGAAACAAAGCGTTCTACTGCCGTATGTATTGCAACTATTTTTTGTGATTTATGAATGTTGGTGGACGTATGTAAAAATATAGCAAAAAGTGATACACTTTGTTAACGTTAAAGTTTGATTAATCGTTTACGTTTTATTACTTTTTGTACACTATTTGCGGCGAGGTGCACGCCGCAAAATTCTGCGTACCGGCGCGGATGGCACTGCTGATTTTGGCGGTGCGGTGCCGCAACGTGGTTATGTATTTCGGCCCTTAATCTGCAAAAAACAAACTACTTAGGCTCTTACCATGTAATGTGGAAGCGTAGCGACGCATTAGTCGATCTCTCGCGAAGTTTTTCGCAACAACAGTTTTTTTGTCTCAGATCCCAAAAGCATTCAGAGCCTCCGAGACTTGAGACATATTTGGACCCCGGATTACCCCATATTCGTCCCACTGCTGGGATATAGATCAACCTCAATCAGAGAGGTTTAGAGCATTTAGCATGACTGTATGTCTTGTCATAGGAGCTACGACACTAACTAATCCCAACAAATGGTAGAAATACACAAGGTTCTTCTCGAACGTTGCCAAGGTTACGTCACGAATTTTGTTGTATAATCTGTTATTTTCCATACAAAATACAGCTGATGACGTAGGCGAGTTCAAATCACGTGACCACATTTGACGCTAAAGAAGATACCTATATCTTGTAATATCTTACATACGTTGTAATTTTGTACCATGACCCCAACAAAATAGGACAGTATCCCATGTCTTCGTAACAATAGCTGCGGATCTCCGTTTCTAATGTGACGCTACGTTTTTACAGAAATATTGCACATAATTATTACAAAATATTTATGAAAATAACTACGAGAATTAACGCGATCATGCATAAGGGTATTTACATACCTTTATTTTTGCCTGACGTTTGGACCAGGTTGTACCGGCCGTGGTCACATGATGAATCTTATCTCTATTACAAAATATGTTGTAGTCTTAAATAAAACTAAAATAATTAATTTAACGGTTGGTTAGTATTTTGAGTACCTTAATACATGCTATCCACGAGATAATGATTGTCATGAAGAGTATTAAAAAAATGTACAATAGTGTGGAGATGCTGGGTCACTCACGATATTGGTGATCCTTGTCGGTGAGCGGCACGTATATTACACTCATCAGCTTCTTCATAGTAGTTGTGCCGTCTTCTGCTTTGTCAACCTTCCAACAAAAAAAAAATATATACACTGTATTTTAACCAAATATAAATTAGTTATATGTAGATGGATAGTTGTAGTTTTTCTTGACATTTTCATCTCTTTGTGTTAAAAACTAAAAATGCGTAAATTTGGACATCGAAACATAAATTGTAAATAAATAGATAAATAAAATGTTTTTCAAAAGCGTTGCATGAAATTGAATAAGCATATTTCGTAAAACGTCGACGTTTTCGGAGACAATTGCCTTACCTCACCTACTCTTGCCCTTTCACGAATTTTGTCCATGGTCCTAAAATCTTCAAGATTTTTGGGCTTGAAACATGCTCCAATTTTTATATTCAGTGTTTATTGACAACATTTTTTTTATATTTACATAACAATGTTTATTATCTACCTAACAACAAAGAATACTTTTTAGTTACCTTGCACCTATTAAGTCAAACCTTAATTGGAGCGATTATTCTATAACCATCAATAACTAGTTTATATAAAGTAACCATCCAAACTACCAAAGTACAAGCATATACACAAAGTATAAGCGTATATGTGGACAGTCTGATAAACTGCTGGACAAATGGGAGTTGGAAATAGCGAATCTAAATGCCAGATTGGATTGCAAGCGATCACCGCAACTTATGGATCTTTACAACATCAGGATCATTAGCTGGGCGTTGCCCGGACCTGCAATGAAGTCTTAACGCCTCTTTTTTGAAAATTGATTTAATCACTGATTGAAGCGATCGAAAACTATTCTCAATCATCACAACTTGCAACTTAGGTTGTTATCTCTGCAAGGTTGTTTAAAATTATATGAAAATTAACAAAATACCTCACTGAATCTATTGGCAACTACCAGTTGTGTGCTGTCGCAACATTGGGACATCAAAGTTGCCGCAACTGCACTCTGTGCACAGAGTTGCTATTTATATTACGGAAGATATGCTTTGTTTAAATTAAAACGAGCTCGGTGGTCGAATGGTTAGCAATGGCCACTTTGACTCCGAGGTCGCGGGTTCGATCTCCGCACAAGACAAATATTTGTGTGCATGAACATGTCTGTTTGTCTTCGTCTGGGTGTTTTCTATGTATGTATTTACAATGTATATAAGTATAATATCTATCAGTTATATATATAGATATAATATCAGTTATATAGTACCCATAGTACAAGCTTTGCTTAGTTTGGGACTAGCTAGTGAAAAAAAAATTACAACTGTAATTCACCTGTGTCAGATGTTGCTCTCCTCCCTCCGGCCCGAGAGGTACTATGAGACGTCCCCCAGGTTTCAATTGCTTTACAAGCTGTATTAAAAACAATTAGACTATTTATTAAATAAGATGATATAATGATAACGAAACCTAGTGTAATATACAGATACTTACAGCTTGGGGCAAGTTCGGCGCAGCAGCTCCCACATGAATTGCGCTGTAACTTGCATCAGGCTCATAGCCCTGTCTGCCGTCTCCAACTAAACAAATACAACAAAGTTATAGACTTGGTGTACATACATTTTTGTGGCACATACAATCTTACTTTTAACATAGATCCCTAAAAAGTTTTGAAAAATAAGCAGAGATCAAAGTGAGGCTTAGTCGCAGAAAGTGGACCCTTTTGCATAAAGTCCTATATCTATTCCGCAACATACGACATTAAAAAGTACAGTAATTTACAATCGCGTGGTTACGATTTTGTGAAATTATTTGTAGAAGTTTTATGAAATATGTATTTCAAAAACGACCAAGATGAGTCCCAAGCTGTTATCCTGTAGATTAATAGAAAAAAATAAAACATAATAATTTATATATTATATTACAAAATTAATAATTACGACTAAAGCCTTCACTTCAACATTGACGTCTAACACCCCCTTAAATGCTATTAAAATGAAATAACGGGTCACTATAATGAACCTCATACATAACATAATAGGTAGGGGAAAAAGTCTTTTCGCATATAGTATGTATGAACTTGTAATAAAATCTCTTTGGTTATACCATTTGTGTCTGGCAGGTTTTGATATCTTTAAAAAGTTTATATTTTAAAAAAGATAATTCCAAATTTAAATTAGGTAAATGTGTGATTTTCATTTGTTTTTTTTACTGTCAAGATGAGTGAATCTAATGAACAAATTCGATTCATTTTAAAATTTTACTACAAAAAAGGTAAAAATGCAACGCAAGCTGCGAATAAAATTTGTGACGTTTATGGACCTAGTGCAGTGTCTGTGAGAGTAGCACAAATTTGGTTTAAGCGTTTTCAATCAGGAAATTTTGATGTGAAAGATGCACGTCGCTCTGGTCGCCCTGTTACGGATAAAATGGATGCCATTTTTGAAAAAGTGGAGCAAGAGCGGCATATCAGTAGTTACGACGTAGCTGAAGAATTAGGAATTGACCACAAAACAGTTTTGGCGCAATTGAAAAAAGCTGGGTACACTAAAAAGCTCGATATTTGGGTGCCTCACGATCTCACTGAAAGAAACCTAATGAACCGTGTACTCATTTGCGATTCTTTACTACGACGTAATGAAAGCGAACAGTTTTTGAAGAAGCTTATAACTGGTGATGAAAAGTGGATCACGTACGACAGGAACGTGCGAAAAAGGTCGTGGTCAAAGGCCGGTCAGGCTTCACAGACTGGCAAAACCCGGGTTAACCCGCAACAAGGTGATGATGTGTGTATGGTGGGATTGGAAGGGTATTATTCATTATGAGCTGTTACCGCCAGGCAGGACTATCGATTCTGAACTCTACTGTGAACAACTGATGAGATTAAAGCAAAAAGTTGAGAGAAAGCGGCCGGAATTAATTAACAGAAGGGGTGTGATTTTTCATCATGATAACGCTAGACCTCACACATCTTTAGCCACTCAGCAAAAATTAAGAGAGTTTGACTGGGAGGTGTTAATGCATCCGCCGTATAGTCCTGACCTTGCACCTTCTGATTTCCACCTGTTTCGGTCTCTTCAGAATTCTTTAGGCAATGTCAGGTTACCATCACGAGAAGACTGCCAAAACCACTTGTCGTGGTTTTTTGAACAGAAGTCCCAAAATTTCTATAGTAATGGGATCATGTCTCTACCTACAAGATGGCCAAAAGTTATCGAACAAAATGGCACCTACATACTTTAGTTAAATGTAAATAAACTTTATTAAAAAATGTTTTGAATTTTCATATAAAATACGAAAAGACTTTTTCCCCAACCTAATAGATCACCATGAGCAAAGGCTGTGTATAGTGTACTATAGCGCATCCCGCCGAACTATTTCCAAAATAAAGTAGAATAATGTTCATCATAAAAAATACATTACCAATTAACTTTATCCGCCCAGAAGAAAGAAGGTCTTTATTATCATTGTTTATATTCTTCGTCGCTAAAGCAACTAGTTCTGGAATGTGATCTATTCCAACAACTCGTCCGGTTTCTCCCACCATGATAGCCATGCAGGCAGTCAAATATCCTGACCCTGACCCCACATCTAATGCCTTTTCTCCAGGTATCAGTTGATCTTTCAATCTTTCCAAAGCATGAGCATGCTGCAATAATACAATGGAAATTATTATTTTATTCTTGTGAGAGCATAAAATAATTAAAGAAAAAAAATTACTATAATGCTACAATTGAATTGAAAGTGCTAAAAATACAAACCATATGAGGTGCACTGATCGTCGCAGAGTATCCAATAGACTGAGGTGAATCATGGTAAGGTGCATGTGGACAGTAATTCTTGCGATCAACTAAATTCATTGCATTCGCTACAGCATCCGATTTTATAATTCCATTAACTGTAAAAGTACAATTAATTTAATACTCTTGTATGATGTACAATCTGTAAATATTAAAATTGTTATAGACTCCTCATAGTTATATGGGGTGTGTGGTTCATCAACATCTTTTAACCAAAGCCAACTTCACCTGCATGCGGTGCACCCTGCTAACTTACAAAGGAAGCTCTGGCGAAAAGAGAGGTAGGGTGCGTAATTGTAAGCTACCCGACTGACGCAGCCAAATCACAATTCCCTTGAGGGTTGTTGTGTTCCTGTGAGTGAGTGAGGTCACCAGAAAGAAGATGCTGCGTTGGCAGCAGGGGTGGCGATGCGCGAGCGATATTTTAAATTGCGAGCGTTAATATGGCTACGGTAACCGCTTTACATTGGGCGGGCCGTATGCTTGTCTGCCACCCTACGTAGTATATAAAAAAATAAGTTCTAGAGAAAAGCTAGAACAGTGAGAACAAACAGGAATCGAATTTTAATCAATCTATAGATTGAATTTGGAACAAGATGATAGATATGTAGCTGCAACACCAAACTGTATCCCCCGATTTTGTTACATTTTTTTTTTAATTGCCTCCCTATCAATACCTCCAACGAACACTACGCCAAGTAGTTTCGTTAATTTCCTTTTTTATCTAAATTGATTCATTACTTTAGTAACAGTAGGTATGCTACCTGAATTTTATTTATAAAAAACGAAGACACCACAAAATCGACAAATACAAATAAATAAATATTGTCAGACGAATTACACAGCGCCATCTAGCCCCAAAGTAAGCGAAGCTTTTGTTATGGGTACTAGACAACTGATAAACATACGTAAATACATTTTTTTTTGTAAATACATACTTATGATACATAGAAAACACCCAGACCAAGACAAACAGATATGTTTATGCACACAAATGTTTGTCCTATGTGGGAATCGAACCCACGAGCGTTGGTGTCGAAGCCGCATCATTGACCGCTACGCCACTGCTACACCCCCGCTACGCCACCGCTACACCACCGCTACGCCACCGCTACGCTACCCACGCTCGTCAATCACAATAAAATATTAAATGCTATTAGCGGTGTGTATCTGGATGTGTACGTTTTTAGTTGGCGTAGTGTACATTGGAGGCATCGCTATGGAAGCAATTTTATAGGCATATTCACATCAAAAGTTTTATATGGTTGCCTTGTGATTTTTTTAAATGTACAAGTAAAAACCCTGCCTTAATAATATCACAGAAATTATAATACTGTAGGGCAGAATTACTCAAAGTGTGTGCCATGGGATTCCAAAGTCAGAATAAAATAAATATGTATACGAAATTACATCAATTATGATAATTATAATAAAAACTTCAAAAAAGATATTAATTCATTAACATAATTTAGTTTTTTGAACCCCTTTCACTACTGAAAGTTTGAGTCCCATCCAAGTTTTGACATGGAATTGTTAAACGATAGCCATTGTTCACAGATCACTTCAATGTAACTTCACCACAAAGCAAACTATCTTTATTTGCCAAAATAATTATGTAAAGTCGACGCTAAACACTATTATTGTTTACCTACTTAATATAATTAAATAATTGTTAAATTGTGCACATGTTTGACACCCTTGAAGTTGATTAATCTATATAATATAACAGCGAAATACCACTTACTGATTAATCACGAAATCTCAGAAACTCTAACAGTTACAAACTTGAAATTTGGCAGGTAGGTTCCTTATAGGGTAAAAGACATCCGTTAAGAACGGATTCTATGAAACTTCACCCCTAAGGGGGTGAAAGAGGGGTTGGAAGTTTGTATGAAAGTCCTATGTTTTTGAAGCAAGAGACTTGAAATTTAAAATGTATGCTCTATAGATAGTGTGGAGGTGTACTAATAGTGTATCTTTAGAAATCAACCCCTTTTTGGGGTTGATTTCTGGAAACGGGAGATGGTAGGTTGTATGAAAGTCCAATGTTCTTGAAGTAATTATGGCAGAAGGATTTTAAATAGTATTTAAGTATAAGAATTATTAAAAACAACTTCATACTTACTATTATAAGGAGGGATGTTTTGTTATAACAATAAAAAGTAGTTTAGGTTTTACAGAGGGGTTTTGAAAAAATAATTATTCCTCTAGATGTTGATTGTTTTTATCTTTCTTTTATTTTATTCTTTCATTAGGTATTTAGCTTTTTCGAATATAATTAAAAGTTATGTGCAAATAACTAACTCCACGCGTAGGAAGTCGCTAGTAATTAATAAAATAAATAAATGTTCAAAAAGGTCAGTCAGCCTAATCATCTATTTTTTTCTTTAGTGTATAGTGCGTGTAATGTGTGTAGTGTATTTCAATATTCAACTAAATAACTTTTAATTGACACTTTTTAAATAAAACTCATAGATGCAACTTTCACTTGACAATATTTTTTCGATATTAAATCGACTGAAGTCACATCACTACTTTAATAGATGCAATCTTAGAATGCTCTATCTGTAAGTTCTCAATAACAAACTAAAGAATTTCATTTCACACACAAAAAGTTATGTATGGGTGTTCCAAAAAAGTTACAAATTGGAAAGTAGTTACAACTCAGTATGATACGATGGGGAATCTTGCCTGGACTAAAGTAAAATTAGAAAAGCTGTAGGAATTATAAAGATAAGATTGATTTATTGATTTAGTGTAGATAACAGAGATTAGTCTGCACTCTTTTCTCTATTCTTTTAGACTCTTTTTCCTGATTACTTGAAATGTAAGTTTCAGTATCTCCGTGACACCCTTGATCATAAACTACATTCTAACTCTCTTGTACTCTGTACTCCACTTTTTCGTTCTGGCTTCATGTCAGACTCCTTTATGCAAATATCGCGTCTCTGGAACACATTACCTGATGCCACCAGTCTTCCAGTAAGATCATTTTCAAAAATAATGTTCAAACAAGCATTGATCATCAGTGTCCTATTTACCGCTTTTCATTTGCGTTTCCGTGTATAATTATGTATATGTGTATAATAAAATTATAATATGTCTATCGTATAATATAATTTTGTTTTCTTATGTATTTATTGTGTTATACTCATTACTGTCATTAGAGTTTTATTTGCTTTTCCCAAAGGTAGAGCTCTCTCTTACACTTAGCTTAGCTTAGCAAAAACTTGTACGCCTATGGTCGATAAAATTTTAATAAACAAATAAAACAATACCTCGCAAATTCCGGATCATATCAGCGTTATTCACCCCATGACTTCTCCAAGCCATGATTGAAAATATAATGTTAAGTATATAATACGTATTAATTTTAGTGAGTATCAATGTGACTAAAGGGAAGTCAATTTTATTTTTAAAAATGTTTGAATTAAATTACAGTAGTTACAATACAATGTAGGTTGCCGAATAAATTGTTGCGTATTTTTCTTAACTTTTTTTTAATACAATGTCTGGTAATGTCATCATTTGACGTTACCGGTACGTCACTGTCACGTCAACCTGTCTTCTTTGTATCGTTTTAGCAAGCACTCTTCAAAAAGATTGTTTTTGTCAAACCAAGCTACTAGATATCTAATATGAGAGGTATGCGCAGCGACCGTGTCAACGTCGGAACGCATAACTTACTAAGAATTTCTGTCGATCACAACAGTCGTAAATTGATTTTATATGCTTTAATCTGCTTTATGCTTTTATTACACAACACTATACAACCAAAACCAAATAAATAGTATAATCATATGGCCGTCTGATTTCCGGCAGACTAGAATAGAAATACTCCGTCTCTTCCCGTGCATGTCGTACAAGGCGACTAAAGGATATAAGTACAATAAAAAACATCGATCAGGCCACTGGGCACTAAAATTTCCTGATGATGATGATGAATCATATTGCTAACTAATTAAATAAATATTTCTGGACAATTTACACAGCGCCATCTAGTCACAAATTAAGCGAAAAGCTATATATATATATTATCAGTGATCGGCGTTAGTAGAGCCATTACGCGGGATTTGTGACCGTTGTCTTAATATGGATACGCCTCTCAAATCCCGGCATTTTCATTCAACGATTTTGTTTAACATTCATTAATTAACATTCATTTTGTTTTACCATGCTTTCATTATCATTTAATAAATAAATAAATCTTTTATTTAATTATTTTTCTGAACTGTATGTCTGGAGATTTTTTTTCTAATTTCTTTCTAATCGAATTGTCACATATATTCAGTGTTAGATTACAGTATGTATATAACATACTAAATATCTTCACGCTTACTTACGAGGAGGCAGAGTATCATGGTGTAACATCTTAGACAACGTGTAACTCCTAGTGAATGCAATCTCGTTCTCGCGAGATCTCGCGCGGCGGCGACGGGGCCTGAGGTAGCGGTCGTTGGACGAGGTCTCGCTCAGATTCGCTTGTTGCGTCTACTTGCTGTGTTTGTTTGTTTACTAGTAGGTAATAATTGTTGTCAACGAGTTCATTACGTTCAAGTATTTTTGTGGTTATTTATGCAAAAAAATGTACGCAACAAGCGAATCTGAGCGAGACCTCGTCCCCCGACCGCTACCTCAGGCCCCGCCGCGCCCCGCCGCGTGAGATTTCATTCCCTAGTAACTCCAAGTACGCAAAACTTCAAACTCCCCAACTGAGTTTTATTATTATAAATGATATATCTAAGTAATAATTTCGAAAAAAAAAAAATTCTCGGAGATATGAACACTTTTTTTGTTTTCCTAATAATTCTAATAGTTTTTGAGCTCTGTGGCGCTTTCTTATCAAAAAGACGCGCCAATGGCAATGATAGGCAAATATTAATATTAAAGAGCGGACATCGCGTCAATGACGCGTAAGCGCCGCTCTTTGCACGGCGCTTAAGACTTTTTGGACGCGGCGGTATTACGTTTGTTTACCTACTTCACATTTTCTAGCTTGATTGTCGAGCGCAATTTAATCATAGACACGGTAATTAAAAATAATAATAATTGTTTTTCAATGCCAGTTATTTTAAAAATGGATGAAAATTATGGAATTGATTCTACTTATGATTCTTAACAAACTATTTTTAGGTTTTGCGTACTTGAAGTTACACGTTGTATATCAACATTATGTTTGATAAAATTTACACCAGTACATAGTAAAAAGATCAATATTATATTAGATGAAAAAAATGGTGAAATAACATAGAAAATAGTTAGTTCTACACGTTTCTGGTTTATTAGTGTTCCATTACTTAATGCTGTCTACAAAACCTACATTGTTACGAAGATTTTGATTAGATAAAAGAAACTTTCTATTTATATTTTCATACGATAATCTAGCAATTGTCTTCCACCACAGTCGGCAGACTGTGGTGGATGATAATTTCTAGTTGCCCAATTAGGCAAGAATAAAATTTCGCGTTATTGGCTAGTTTTCTTAGAACTAAAGCCATTTTGGTACCTAAGCGTGAGGGGTGAGGGGTGGGAAGGGATGTATTCGTCATAGCGCGCGGGGTGACATTTTGACCAATAGACGCAGCGAATGCTATCTACGTTGATAGCATTCGCTGCGTCTATTGTCTCGGTCGACTACTGCTCACTTGTTCTTCGGTTCTTTGAGTGCGCACGAGTGATCTAAGTGATACTGTGATACCTTTCTTTGACCTTGGCTAGTTTAACGGATTTCTGAATTTTCTCTAACGTACAATTTTGGCTTGCTTTACTGGACAACGATTTGATTTTGTGATTCTGTTAAACTTTTTGCTGGGACCTGTATTTTTCATCATAAGCGATACGGTAAGCTGATTTTTAACATTTCTTTGAATAACTTATAGAGTTTCGCTTCTTTATTTATGAAGTTTGCTCACCAAGTTTCTCTTTCATTTAGTTCGTCCTATTTTTTCAACAACAATATCGATCCAATATACGGCGTATTCCTAAGGATATACATTTACTTCGGCTTGCAATTCAGATAATCGAACCTATTTTTTTTTAAATTATGGACACAAATATCAATTTATATTTTAAATTTTCATACAATTTAAATGTTTTCCGTAAATCATACGATATTGCATGACTTTTTATCCAAAATTGCAACGTTGCATTTTTATTTCTAAAGCTAAATGTTTGAAATACTCTTTGGTTCTTTGATCTCGTTATTTTCATGACGAAGATCATTTTTTTCGTCATGATCTTTTTTCTTACATTTACCAAGAAGTTGTGTATGAAATTCATTTTTCCTTTTTTTTATTCTACGTCGTATGACAAACAAGCATAAGATCCGCATGTCTACACGGCAATTTCGCCTCGCGGCTCGGCTGTACGACGTTTATATATATATAAACGTCGTATATAGCATTCCCTGCATCTATTAATCGAAGGCTCGAAGCCCACGATATAAGGCGCGGTTGCCGTGCAGGCCTAGAGATAGCAGTTTGATAGATTCTCATTTTAATTGCATTAAGCGGCAATATGGCCCGAACAAAGATCCTTTCTTATTGAACTTAATTAAAATGTAATAAAATAAAGGTAAACATAACCTTGCAACGAAGCATTTTTAAGTACTACATCCCTTGTAAGATTTTTTCACTATAATATGTTTAGTAGTGTTTTGCAAAGTTAATGTATATCCATAAGAACACGGTGTATACTAGTCAACCGAGTTAACTAAACCACTGTCAAACGTGACGTCATCCGCATGTGCTCCTAGACCTGAGCCTAGGCGGTACCTAAGCGGGTAAAGAAAAAAGCAGAATACATTGTCTATTCAACTTGATCGACTAGTTTTTACAATATTCTGAAAAGTTAAAAAGGATGTGCTCGATATACTTTCAACAGTCATACGTTTATTATTCAGGTGACGGTTGCTCCGTTCTTACATTTCGAAAATGAGTACGTTGCAGTAATCCACACATCAATTACCAGACTACGATTTGATACTGATTGGTTGGACTTTAAGCTGGCACCTGAATTCTTTATGATACGGTAAGCTGAATTTTGGTCACCTTTCTTTAGTCTTTTGAGCTTAGTAAATTGGGTGTAAGTTCAATATCACCTTAAAAGCCAAAGATAACCTCATCTGCACGTGGTGCACCCTGCCAATTAACTAATGAGGCTCTGGCGAAAGAGAAGTAGGGCACAAAGATAGCCCGACCGGGAAAGTACTTCCACCACACAGAAGACTGCAGTCAAATAACAGTTCCCTGGAGGATTGTTGTGTTTCTGCGAGTGAGTGAAGTCTCCAGAAAGAGGAAGAAGTTGCTGCGTTAGCAAAGGGGGTGACAACACGCGAGCGACACATTTTATGTTGCACGCCTACATAGGCTACGGTGACCTCTTGTTTCCCACCCGACGTATTATAAAAAAAAGAGTAAAGTAACCGAGATACATTTTTTTATTCTTTCTATCTTGATTGTTTAGGTGACGATTTCTTCATTTCTGTGAATTGGAATTCTATTGTGAAGATCGATACAAGATGGCACGGCAAGTGAAAGAAGAAACGGCACTGACATGGATTGAGGATCATCCTGAATTATTGTACGAATTTACCGATAAATCAATATATTGTACAAAATGTGAAACTAATATTGCATGTAAGAAAAGCAATGTGAAAAGGCACATAGAGGGACCCGTACACCAAGGGATATCCAAAAAACCCTATGAAAGATTTTACTTTGATCTCATAGAGTTTTTCATATTGTGCAATATTCCTTGGTCTCAAATGAATAACCCGGCTTTTAAATATTTCTTTACCAAGTATTTATGCTGTCATTGCGCTAATCGCCCTAAACTACCATCCGAGACAATTCTAAGAAAAACATATGTAGATAAGTTATATAAAGAGAAAATGAATACCATATATAATGTGATTCGTCATGAAAAATTGTGGATCTCTCTTGACGAAACTACTGACTTTTTAGGCAGATATATTGTAAATTTTTTAGTCAAGCCACTAAATTTAGAAAATATGAATAAACCATACTTAATTGCATGTAAAATGTTAGAGCAAGTTAACGGTAGGACGATTTCAAATTTTGTAATCGAATGTTTAGAAAACATGTGGGGTGAATCTAGTGACGCTAATGTTGGAAACATATTAGTATTATGCACGGACAGTGTGGCATACATGCTATTAGCTGGACGTTTATTAAAACAATTTTTACCAAATATGAAACACGTGACATGTTTAGCCCACGCTCTGCATAGAGTTTCAGAAACGATTCGTTCCGAATACCCTGACATAGACTGCCTAATTTCTAATGTGAAAAAAGTTTTTTTAAAGGCTCCTAGTAGAGTTAAGATATTGAAAGATCTATACCCCAACATGCCTTTACCTCCAGAACCCGTAATAACACGGTGGGGAACTTGGTTGCATGCCGTTTCGTATTACCTAAAATATTTTAATGAAATAAAAACAGTTTTAACACATTTGAGGGCACCAGAAGCATTATCAATTCGAGTCGCTAAACAAATGTGTGAAAAACCAAATATCGAAAACGATTTGAGATACATTGCTGAATATTTTGGCTCAATTGAATTTGCAATTCTAAATTTACAAAACTCAAATCTAGCGATAGTGGAATCATTCGAAATATTCGATGAGGTAAGGGCTTTAATTAATTGGAGTTCAACCGAATCCGTAAAACAAAAAGTAGAGAATGTCATGTCAAGGAATCCGGACTTAGATATTTTGAGAACATACAGTGAGATACTGTCACGTGAAGTAGATATTGATAACGACATTTTACCGTACAAATTCGCCCCACTCACTTCAGTAGATGTCGAGAGATCATTTTCGGTTTATAAGTGGATATTAAGTATCAAAAGGAATAGACTAAAACTGGAGAATTTAGAAAAAAATATGGTTATTTATTTTAACTCTGTAAATTACTGTTAATGTCACATTTTTTTAATGCTGTTGATTTTGAAAGATATAATAAATATTGTCATGTTTTGAATATTTCTTTTATTTTTATCTTTATTATTTCAAAATTTTCAAATTTTACAATATAATTTTATTAAAAAAGTACTTATTAAAATATTATATTGAGCAGATTCAGAATAAAAGAATTCAGAATTAAAAAATACGTAACATACGAACGAAAGAACTACACTACACATAAGGTGATTGATTTCTTAAGATTTGTTATGTTTATTTCATACTAGTTATTTCTCCCATAGAAATTTCGGAATAAAAAATATCCTACATCCTCAGTTATCGTCTATCTATTTCATTCAAATCCGTTTAGTCGTTTACGCGTTCATTATTACGCGTTATTGAATAACAAACAAAAAACTTACAAATTTTCACATTTATAATATTAGTAGGACTGACGATCATTGAAAAGTAATTCTGGTTGTACTTACGATATATCAAACTGTTTACCTTTATTTATTACAGCGACATTTGGAAAAATAGAATGTAGAATAAACGTAATCCCGGAATCCCGTGGTCATATCCATACTAACATCAACATTCAAGTCCATTGACCCCAAATGGCTCTACTAACGCCGATCACTGTATATTATATAATATATGTACTATGGGTACTAGATAACTGATATTATACTTAAATACATTTTTTTTTTGTAAATACATACATAAAATATATAGAAAACATCCAGACCAAGACAAACATACATGTTCATGCACACAAATATTTGTCTTGTGCGGGAATCGAACCTCCGACCTCGGAGTCAAAGTGGCCAATTGCTAACCATTCGGCCACCGAGCCCGTCGCAATTACATACCATTTCCATTCGATTTCATTTTTGTGAATATCATCAAGTTAATAATTTTATCGTCCCAGCGTCCCGGCTGCATTGATATGCCGAATAATGACGTCAGGAATGAACTAGTTCCTAAACTCAACAGCAAAACCGTAGTGGAATTTTACTCCTGTTTTGAAGCCGGAAATACAGAAATAACACAATGACGGGCTGTAAAGAACGTTGAATCCAGAGCCGTAAAGCTCTTATGATAAAGTTTATTAAATATAAGCAAAAAGAAGCAATTTGAATTTCATAATTTTTTACTTTTTAGTAGTGGTGTAAAAGTAACGAAAAAAAGCGTACCCGTATGTATTCGTTACTTTATCAGTTAGTACTCGTTACTTTCGTATCGTTACGTTACTCGTTACTTTTAATACCTCATAATATTACGCACCGAGTCGCATTGCGTGCGTGTAGGTATGTCGCGGCATCGCATCATTCCGTATTCGTTACTTTTAGAAAACATCTTATAGAGTGCTTGAAATGTCAAATAATATAAAAATATTACCAATTAACACTAATTCATAATTAGAATTTAATAACCAAAAAATTAATGCAAGTCGTCAAAAATTTTGATAAAGGATTAAAAAAATCAAAATATGAAAATAGTAGACAAACATCATTCCTTCTAACGTACGTTTTTTAATTCATCAAATAAATAAGTGCGATTGTGCAAAATAAAACACACGATCAGGAAACCGTACGCGCATCAACCAATGATACTTGCGCCAACTGAAATAGTTGTACCCAAAGATACGAAACATGCGAGTACCGAGATGCATTCCTGAGTAACGTTTCGTTACTCGGTACTTGACAGCGCACCCGTTACTCAGTACCGAATACATACGGTTTGCTACAGTACTACTTTTTAGTAAAATTTTCTAGGAGGAAAATTGATTTGATTAATTTCTGTGATACAGACAGCAGTATTAATTAATTTAAATAGATTTGATTTCGCTTCTACTTAAATAGACTACTACTAATAACAATGGTATGTGACGGACCTGACCCCCCCGAAAACAATCCTCATGAGCTGACTCCACCTGCCAAACATGATCTAATGATGAACGGTAATCTCATGGACGACAGTGACGATGAACAAAACGAGCATTTTGGGTATGAACCCTTACCACAAGGCCCTGATGGAGTAGCTTTTGAGCAGGATAGCGATGAGGATGTGCAGGTAAGAAGTGTTATTACAAGTAATGATTTACAATATAAGGACTACCCTAAAATAAAATTAATCATTAAATGAACCATCAGCAGCCTCTCCTCAAGCGAAGGGGCTTAGAGCATACTCCACCGCGCTGCTCAACTGTGCATTGGTGGAGGCCAGTGTTTTTTAAAGCCGCCGAAAGGCCACTGACTTGGCTTAACAACTGTCAGCTAATGATAACAGCTGGGACCAATGGCCTAACGTACCCTCCGAAGTACAGAGGAGCTTAAGTTATAGAATAATTAAACCCATTCATAGACCACCCGCAACAATGACATCGAGCTCTCGAAGTAACAGTGACGAGGACTAAAAAAGAACCAGGCACAAGTAGTATTAATTTTATTATTTTTTTTTTCACTAGTAATTCTAATTTTATTACTAGACAAAATTACTCACTGGCAGCGGTCACAGTGACCACACCCGGCCTGTTATGTGATTTTAACAAATACAAGAGTGGAGAGTTAAGGATTAATATAACATCAAAAATTTATGGTAAAGTCTTGTGCACCCTTTCATACAACCTAACCTAATCTTCCATTTCATATGTTCCATATATAGTTTCAAAGATATTTTACGTTGACTTTTTTTTTCAAAATCTTTTAAAAAAAAGGTTGTCTACTAGGGGCAACTTGGTTACTAATTATGGGCCTATATATTAGGTTCCATTTTAGATTTGATTGCGAAAAATGTAAAGCACTTCACTGTACTAATTTTGAAAAATTTTCCTTACTTCATTTTTCCATGTAGTTCATGATTTTCAAATATTCCAAAGGTCAACATACTCAATGTCAATAACCTGGGGTCACTGGCCTTTCTTGGCAAAGGTCAAAAATAAAGTACACTCCATTTCCTAC
Organism: Hypsopygia costalis; assembly: GCA_937001555.2. NCBI lineage: Eukaryota > Metazoa > Arthropoda > Insecta > Lepidoptera > Pyralidae > Hypsopygia > Hypsopygia costalis. Next base: position 17,625,600 of record OW443338.2, on the reverse strand, counting down.
ACTCTGACCCTTCATGATTATATTGAACATAGAGTAGCATATTGTTTACTTTTTTAATTATTAGGAGCCCATTGATTGAACAAGCCCGGAACTACACTCAGAATCTGGAATACTAATAGTAATCCAATTTACAAATATTTTTCCATTAACTCAATCATGGTTACACAAATGCCTGTAAATTATTTTATTACTTCAGAATGATGAGGAACATCAGACACCAACTGGGCATGTACCACCAATAGAAGCAATGGAAGCTATCCTAACTAGAGAAGTATGGAATACTCATCCACCAGACTCAATCCAGATGGATCATGAACGAGCACAACAGGTATAGTCCATCATCTACATCAGTACCACTGTTAATCAGTATTAACACATAAGTTATGAAACCAACTTATGTGTTAATATTTTCCCTTTTATATAAATTTTTTTTTTTTTCGCAAATTGTGAACCGATTTTCAAATTTCTTTTTTTATTTGAAAGGGTATGATTGCAAGGTGGTCCCATATTCACCAAGTCAGGATCTGATGATGGGATAGCAGGGAAATCAAGGGAAACTCTTAAATTTTATAAGCATGTATGGTCAAATTCTTTTTTTTTTTTATTTGAAAGGGTATTATTTGCTAGGTGGTCCCATATTCAACAAGTCAGGGTCTGGTGAGGGGATCCTAGCTGAAGTCGGTTTTTATTTTTTCTTAAAAATCATTATTTATAACATTTTTGTATGCATACTTTGAGACCTTATGATTTCTCCCAGTACCTTGGCAGTGCTGTAGTGTGAAAACACATGCATCATTCACCTTGTGCTAAAACCTTGTACTTAAACCTTGTAATCAGAGCAGAGCACCCACATACAACTTTGTACCAATGACCTATTTTAGTAATATGTATGGTTTATACATGTACTTGGCAATAAGGACTGTTGTTAAAGAGTTATTATTCATTTATACATCCATTTTATGACCAACAAACATGTCTTATTAAATAAACACCCACTTAGCAGCTATGTCTAATGTTGTGTTTCAGGTGATGTCAGCTATGGCGAATTTTGCCCTGCCACAGGCTTCAATACCTGATTGGGCACAAAGCATATCCGAGGAGCAGTGGAAGCAAATGCTCAATGATACTATAGAAAAATTGAGGAGTAACAGATAAGAGTCACATTATTTAATATCTTTATTGTATATTTAAGAAATTTATGTAATTTTAAATATTAGATCTCCTAAGTTATATATATAATACAGTTATAAAATACATTATATGGTTCTTAGTTTTTACTGGTTTTTAAGGGCGCATTCCACACCTGTGCACGTTTAAATATTTTTGCTATGGTCTTATCTAATGTACAAAGCTTATCTGGTCATACCATATTATAAGAACTATAGATTCGAAAGCCGCTATTACATTAAAAAAATGGTTAATAGCGTACTTACATGCCGTACAAAACACTGCTCGAGCCAGGGGCGGACTAAGGCCTAGGCAACCTAGGCACATGCCCAGGGCCCGTAATTTTTGGGGCCCGAAAATTTGGCTTTTATTTTTTTTTTTAAGTGAAAACTTCTTTAGTAGGCCCGGAAATACTATGTTGCCTAGGGCCCGCTTTTGCCTTAATCCGTCACTGGCTCGAGGGTTTACCAAGGATTTTCGGATGTACACGCATGTATTAAGATGTACGTAACGATGGACAGTGTCTATACTGTCTGGTTTGTATACTGGACGAGAGTCCCGTGATATAACCGGAAGGTTGGCACACGGGGCGCATTAGCTGTTAGGTATAGGGTACTTGTCCACCGTTAAGTACATCTTAATACATGCTTCTACGTACGAGAATCCCTGTATCCAGTATCCTGCCTGTATTTCAACTCGCCGTTTACGGCGAAATACAGGCAGGCAAGGTTGCCTTAAAGATGGCGTGGGTTTCTGTAAATCTGACAGGACCTTTGTATCGTCATTTTGTATACGCAGAGGTGTAACTGCCACCGTATCAATGATAAGGGGTCTGCGGGGCTACAAGAGCCCTGATACGATGCCTCGAGGATACAAGGGCCCTGATACGGGCCTCCTGGGCTACAAGGGCCCCGCTGTTTTCGGTTTGAGTAGATAGAACACCGCCCGACCCTGAAATTTTTGATTAGAAGTGCCCAATTTTGATACAGGGCCCATTTAGCATAATGGTGGCCATACACCATACTGCCCATCGTCCAATTGGCATGACTCTAACGATTGGATCAAGTAGAACTGACTATGTGTGGGCGTGAATTGGCATGACAGTTAAACTTGACGAAACAATCCAAATTCAATTCTTTTGGCTTGATCAAGCCGATTGGATCATGCCGATTGGACCGTGTATGGCGATCGGCGCGACAGTTCAGTTGAGTCAAGATCTTTGTCGGTGGTAGACGTGCGCGCTCTCTCTTAATTTACTTAATATAACGCAAAATACAGGAGCCAATATTGATAGAAGTTTGATAAAAGTAATGATAAAAGTTTCTTCATTCATCCGTAAATAATTACAATAATCTTTTGGCGTAATCGTCAACTCTTGTATTAAATTTGTTTTTTCTTGATTTTTTATCACGAGTAATATGCCCAAGACGGCGAGTACATTGTTGTCCGTCACTTGTGATTCCATGGCTTCAACTGAACGTCGCTGCCAATTGGACAATTAATACTGATCGTGTGTGGTGTATATGAACGAACTGCAGATTGGAACAAGCTTGCATGGTCATGCCGATTGGACGGTGGGCAGTATGGTGTATGGCCACCATAAGCGATAGTATACTATTTATGTTTGCTGTTATACGGTAGGTACAGCTTATTAATCATACTGCTGATACGGTAGGTACCATTCATATACTGTATGCGCCATTATGAAAGAAATAAAGTTGATAGTAGAGCCTTCAAGTGTCAAGCATCAAGCTCTTAAGATATGTCTAATTTCTACAGGTTGCCCCGTTGATGACGACCAGCAGTAAGATGCTATACAATTATTAGTAGTAGCAGTACGAGTATTATAGACCATCTTTGCCGATCAGCGTAGGCGGCGACTACAAAAAAAGTGTCTCTCAACTAGGAGAATATACATAGAACTTTATTGAACAGTTGGATCATATATAACAGCACTGAACGTAACTAGTTTAGTTTTTTCGTTCCTGATGAACATATAAAATGGAGAATTTGCGTAAAACATTTTCGCTGTTCGTGCCAAGACTGCGCTGGATACCGCCACTGCCTCAGTGCCCCATTCTGATAAAAGAAATAATATATTAGTTCACAAATTAAAATCAAAATTATACAGGATATATGGATTTTTAGATGACGCTTGTAGCGACTAAAAGGAAACAACCTTTATATAAAAAAAAAAAACTAAATCCAACAAAAATGCAAGAAAGATCTGTAGTATACGTAACAAGTGGTTATTTTGGACAATCCTACATAAGAAATAATGTCATTTCAATATAAGCCAATAAATGTTTGTCCTTCGAAATATAATTCGAAAAAGCTGTCCGACTGGGAAAGTACGTCCACAGGATTCTTGTCTCCCTGAGAGTGACTGAGATCACCAGAAAGGAACCAATCGGAGGAGGCGGCACGCGAGCGCTATTTCATGTTGCGATCGTCAATATGGCTATGGTTGGTAACCGCTTCACATCAAACGGGCCGTATTCTTGTTCATAACCCGTGTAGTATAAAAAAAACTATTAAGTCATCTAATCAATTTAAAGTACCTTAGATAATAACAATTTAATTATAACCTTAGATAATAACAGGTACTTTGACTCACCATCAATATTAATTTGAACTTCATGCATGACTGAGTCAACGTACACCCCTGGGTTGATCAGTTCGTTCACTAATTGATTTAGTCTTCTCGCTTCCCATTCACCACTGTTTACCCTTGAAATCAATTCCACTTCGGTTTTGTTTACGACCTTATTGCCATCAATCATAAGGGCGAAGTTGGCTTCTTCGGGTGAGAACATGGAATGAATCCCGATAGCCTTCAGCGATTTTTCTAGATTTATATTTCTTTTAATTTCCATCTTAGGAAATCTGATGATGCAGTTTTCCATTGCCATTTTATTTATCAAGGCATCTATCTTGGCATAGTTAATTCTGTTCATGAGTGTCGATAGATCAAGCTTTTTTCGAAACATTGGCTTTAGAACATACATCGTTGTGACACTGTCGTTATACGGAAAAGCGATCATTTGCAATTCTGAAACACAAATTGAGATTCATTATGTAGCATCAGCACCATTGATTTTTATCTTTAGTTAAGACGGCTTACGCAACACATTAGTACCACAGTATAAGTAATAGTCTAGCACGTCTACTGGAAAATAAATTATAGTATGCAAACTGAGTTAGTAAATTTATGTAATCATCACTCAAGACGACAAATAGTGAAGTATTTTTAGGCCGCACCTGCTTCATAATTCGGTAAATACAGAACGAAACAAAACACTGTGTTACACGATTGTTTCTTATGGCTCTATTGACACCGCCGCGGAAAGGAATGGAAGCGATTTTTTACGAAGAAAACGTACATAGCATAATGAACGAGCCAAAAAAGGTCGCGCGTCTTAAGAAGTGGCAATATCGGTGAGTCGGTCGAGTTAGTCACACACAGCAATGGAATTCTCTCGCATTCCAGCAAATTCGCGCGCATTCCAGCGAATTCGTGCGCCTTCCGGCGTCCTGAGGCGAAATTGACACTTCCATGCCATTCCGCGGCGGTGTAAATTAGGATTGATAAAAAAATATTCTCTGTAGTTGTTTAAGTAAAATGTACCAAAAACGCTCGTTTTCCGCTAATTTTGCAGTATCGAACCCCTTAAGTCACTCAGTCAACAGTTAGAATGTTGTAGTTTGCGTATTATTCCTAAAAGTAGCCCCTAACAATAACTTGATCTATATATAATTAAATAAGTATTTATGTGTTGAATAAGTGATCTTAAAATACTTTGTTATCTTCTTGAGGGACGATCAAAAGCTTAACTCTGTTTAGGGACACTGATTTATTTTTCAATGCTGGGGTTAGACTCCGCAATTAAACGGATATAGTATTTTATGAGTGACGTCCCGATGGTAAATTTCATTTGCAGCAGCAAAGGTAACTTGTGAGCGCCTGCCACAATTTACAAGCAATTCGTCGCAAATGTTATGTGCTACTATTTTGCCGGCTGTATGTATTATCATCATCTTTATTATCAACCTGCATGCACCCACTGCTAGATTTAGGCCTAATGCTTTCCACCATATGCAATCCTCTGTTTTCTGCATCCCGCCGCTGTTTTTAGGTCATCGGCCCAGCTAGAGTAGGGGCCCAACGCCGGGGGAAACAAGGACTTTCCTCCCCCATATGGTATCGCTGACTCAGCAGATGTGGCCGGTCCACTGCTACTTCAGCTTGCTGATTTGAGACGTATGTTGATAACTTTGGTTGTCCGTCGAATTTTGTCCACCTCATAGAATACCGCAGCCAAATAACACTTCCCTTGAGGGTTTTTGTGTTTCTGCGAGTGAGTAAGGTCACCAGAAATATATATATGCTGGCAACGGCTCGGCGACCCATAGGTGTTGCAGATCCACATGCTCGTCGGTTCCTCTCTCATATAAAAAAAAAATCCGACTATACGATGGGTTGTGTTCAGAGGAGTAGTTTGATACGATGCCAGTATGATGTCCACAGATGGCCTCGAACAATCGCACCGATTCCCCTGCTCGTTTTCCAATCGCCATCAAATGCATCAAACTAAACGACTCTCGTAATATACAGTATATTTTTCTTCTGCCAACTCAGAGGCACCAAAAACTTCCTACCGTGCATTTCTTAAAAAGAACTGAATCTTCAAGAAAGATATTATAGGGATTCCTCTGCTGTTACAGGTTTCAAGTGTATATATGCTGCGGTCGCTGTTTACATCAGGCGGTTTCTAAACTTGAGTGGCATAAAAATGTATGAAGCCGGATATAGTTCTGTAAGAAGAAATTATATTTCAATAAAAAAAAAAACACTTACCATCTTCCGGGGAGAATATATAATTGAAATGTCCACCATTTGCCATTAGATCTGCCCAGACCTCTTTAGTAGGAGTTTCGAATATCATTCTATACATAATATATTATATTTTCAATAATGTATGGCGGAAAATATTAAGATGACGTATGATTCTAATTTCAACTATGAATAGATGGAGGAAGATCTAGAGCAAGGCTGCTCAATTGCAGGCACGCGGGCCTTAAAGTGGCCCGCAGACGTATTCAAATATGCCCGCCAACAGCACTGGTTGACCGGTCGTCGACACGCGAATGGTCGTTTCGATGTGACATGGAACATCATGCCTATATAGATGGCCCGATGGATGACAAGAAATGTAAATTATGGCTCACATCCAAAAAAAAATGAGCAGCCTTTATCTAGAGCATATAATTCTGCTGGGGAATCTAAAGTGTTATACTATATTGCGGGAGGGTGAACCACCAAGTTTCATTATCAACTGTGACGCGGCGACGTGAAGATCTTCAATCTGAGTAGATCGTCAATTATCATGATGATATGTATGGATTTAATTTATGGAGAGTTGTACGATAGTGGAACTCAGCGGCAGGTATCTCCACGTGAAGAGAGAGAGAGAGAGTCCAGTCGATCCAAGTTCATTGGGGCACCGACGATTCGAACTGTTCTTTGTTGTATGCGGTCAAATAGAGCAAGCAAGTAATGGGGCGCACCGGCGGCCCAGGGATGCGAACAATATTTGTATTAGTTATTGTCAGGAGAATAGGTTCGCATGAAAAAAAAATTATAAAGTTACGGGGAAAATAGAAAACTGAACGACCATATTAACTTTTCTATTATGTCATTTGACAGAATTATCAGTCATTTGACAGATTGCGCGAAACCAATTCGAATTCAATATTAATTGTAAAGAAGGCAGGATCAGCTAGTTTTGAATAAAAAAAACATTTTTAAAATTTATTTTGCGTGCGCGCAACATTTTCTTTTTCTTTGTTAGCGCCAATGCAAAACAGAGTAGATACTAGGCTGATTTAAAAAAGATTAATAGTTTCCGCAAGTGTTCAATAGACTGTGCTATTAAGTATTTTCTTGATCGTGCATCACATATATCAAAATTAAAAAGTAATGAACAGGAAATTTTGAGAGGGTATACTTAATGAGCGACATTATCGGGGTCGTAAGCAGAGATTACAATGCAAGTATAGTATAAAATAAATCATAAAATTTTGTAAATCTGGCATACGTTACAATGAAATGAATTTGTTAGTAAATAATTAGTTTCATTATCTGTCCGTTATTTTTAACGCCACTGCCACAGAACACGTAAATTCAATTTTAAATTTTCGCCGGCTACGGTACTACTGATTTTAACGGATTTCGAATGAAAAAGCTAGTTGTCGGATTTAGACCGTTGCCTTTTCATTTCTATTCCATATTACAAGTTGGATAAGTATGTATACTCTATCTATGGTGTACTCGATGGGTACTTACATCGAGGACAGGCAGGTGACGGGAGCACTTATCGACGGGTCATGCAGAGTACTTATTATTCCCTAGCCGACTCGTCATTAATTCGTCAGCGGAATTTCCGTGTGATGTGGCGCTGGCCTTACTTGGACGTGTGTTCTGGTAGAAATGGTTGCTGCCACTGGCCGCTGAAATACAGCGCACTCAACAGCACCGCCTTCGTTGATGCCGGTAATTTTTTTTTCAGGAAGTCTTCTACTTTGTCTTTTGTATTTACTTTTACCCACCTGAAAGTACAGATTATAGAAATACTATCAGGAGTGCATAAATCATGCGAGCTCGAAACTTGAAGTTCTTCTGTATTATAACAGGCCAGTAGATAATTTTTGCTCCGGAGGGCACTCAAACCAAATAAGTATTATTACATACAGACTTATAGTTAAAAGCATATATTGGTGCATTCAAAAAGTGTATTAAATTATGACTACCTACTCGATTTTTGCACCCTGCCGCGGAAAAGTAAAATCATAAAAAGGCGGGTGTCTTCAGTCTTATGTGTGTCAATCTAAACAACAAGGCAAGTGCCTTGTTATTTAGATTTCTATGGTTGTACTATTGTATCTATGCGTTCTCAAGTATGTATATGTACTCTGTGACCTACTGTGACTAATAAAATAAAGGCATGGTACCGTAAGAAACGCTGGGAGTGGGGCCGGTGGCGAGGGGATAGCAGACACAATGTACTCACTCATTGATGTCCTTCATAGCCTTGACACCGTTAGCGAAGTCTGTAGTAAGCGCCTCGCCATTGTACACGGTATTGAGATATGTCCGGTACACCTGACGTAGATGTGTGTGTTCGTCTACAAATATGGCGCCTGCATATTGAGTCTGGGATGACACATCATTGAGGGAACGCAGCAAACTTCCCAGCTGCTCGTGGTGTTTGCGGTTTGTTAAGATATCTGTGGATACCACGTACTATAATTAAAACATGTGATATGCTACAAATACAATACCTACCTATGCAATGTAACTACTTATTGCATGTGTCCCCAAATGTTGTTTGATAGAGAATGCCAACGCAAAAATTTCAAAAAAGGCGGTTTACGGCAATAATGCGAACCTGTATATTTCCCTGCATTACATTTTAAATGTTGGTTAGTAATGTTACGTAAAAATACTTCTTTATTTATTTATATTCAGCGGTGGCGCTAATTTTACGTATATTAATATATATCAATAGTGCAAATAATATTTTTACAATATTATGTGCACATATTCGTTATAATCTCCCGTCCGGTAACTTTCTATCCTTCTTCCAGCCGCCAGGTTTACCCGGAAGAAATATCTTACAGAGATAAGGTCACCTTTGTAATAAATAATAATTGTGTAATAATAACATGTATACTTAGTTGGATCACAAGTACTTGTGATCCGACTATACTATGTTATTATTCATGTGCAATAAACAGTATATATAAGTTTACCTTGGGAAAATCCGAGGCTTTCTGCAATTTCGATGTACGTTTTCCCGGTGCTTCCCAAAAGAGTCATGCCCAGCAGTCCTAGTAAAATGATAAAAAGAGCGTTAGTAAACAATCATTGGTAGGTATACTTTACATACTATGTCTAATGTCATTGTGACACGGTCATAGCTTCTAGTTACAAGTGCAGATTGTAGCCTCTTAATGGTGGAGATGTGATCTATTTATAAAACTCATAGGTTGTCATCAACCCTTATTAATTTCACTGCTAGGATACTGTTCAATTGAAGGGATTTAGGGCCCATGAAAATCGAATAAATAAATAATAAATATTTTCATTCATGCACACAAATGTTTGTCATATGCGGGGATCGAACCCGCGACCTCGGAGTCAAAGTGGCCATTACTAACCATTCGACCACCGACCACCATAGAGCAATACTCCACCACGATTCCAATGTTTTCATGACTGTCTGGCAGTCGGAGTCCGAAGCACGGAGGAACTCGATATAAATAAACCCATCCATAAACAAGCTACGGTACTCTTAGGTACATAATTATATTGATCTTGAAAATAGTTCAATTCACATGTTGCATGGCAGTAGAGCTTTAGGCGTATAATGCCTTATTTGCCATATTGCAGTCTCTGACATTGCTAAGAGGGGAAGTCAAATTGAAAAAGCTTCTTACTCCTACTAATTTCTTCTGATTAAATTCGTTGTGAGTTCTAAGACAGCCGTAGTTTTACTCCCGGGACTGCAATGGACTTCACTGTTTGTTGCCTTTTTTGGCGGTCGCCGCTATTAATCCTGGCTACACAGGAGACACAGTGGTGGGAATGTATGGTCGGCCCCCGTCTGCTCTTGAACATAGCCTCTCTAATTTAACCTTCGAAAGTAGTGGTTTGAGATTTCGCTACTCTTACATATATAACTATGAAAAAAAATGTATCGCGAATATTTTGAAACATTATACATAACTCATATGAAACTTTAAGAATTTTATAAAATATATTGACACAAAAAGTCAACACTAAGTACTGAACAAACAAATGAATATACAGTCAGTTTTGTACTCAATTATATTGCCATTTTTAATTACTATTTTTGTACGTTTTTCTAATTTACCGCGAATACCAGCCATTAAGATGATTGATTTATGTAACCATTTGAAACTAATTAGCTTGTTTTGAAAAAAAAAATATGTCTGCGCTAGCCATTTACGGTAGCACAAAAACGGCCGTTTTATAATCAGTTTCTTCAATTTCGGTGGTTAAGGTTCTAGGAGACCAGCAACAACTTACGTACCTACTATTAGAATTATTCCCTAAGTGTGAAATTGGTGTAAGTAAACGTTCAGTGCGATTCAGGAAGAAAAATTGGTTGCCTGTAAAGCCGGTTTACGGACGATAATTTTACGTGATAACGTCATATGGAAACATCGGCCGATGGAGTGGAAGAGAGATGGATGCGCCACATTGTTCGGCGCTCTCGCTTGCACGCTCGACTCAGGCGGAACGTGACAATGAGTCATGCTTTTTCGTGCGTGCAGCTGCGTTCATGGATTTGTTAGACGTTATCACGTAAAAAAATATATATTGGATTCTTTTGTTTCAACAAATTACCAAACGACACATCAGAATCAGTCAGTCAGTTTCACCGCGGTGTCTGTAACCAAAGTTTACTTCTCAGTGTCCGATTGAGCTGAAATTAGGCACACTCGTTTGATTCTAATAACAATGAACAGTCACCTAAATGCCGCCATTTTTAATCCAATATGGCGACCGCCACATATGGCTATATAACCCATTTATAACGACCGATCGTTATAAAGATCAAAAAAGAGTATGGGGAATACCCTCAATTTAAAAATATAAGCGAGCGAAAAACTTTGGCTTATTATTTACCAATCGCCGCAGTGATCGTTTGACAGTGTTTCGGTGCATAGATAATTATCTTATGAACATAATTTTGAAGTGTTTTTGTATTTTAATGCGCATTAGCGTAATTAACTTTCACTATGTCTTCAAAACGGTAAGTGTTTACTAATTAGCTTGTGATTGAAATTTATTTTATACGCGTTTTTTATAAATTTATAACCTGTGTAACAAAACTGTGAAATAAAATTTAATCTTGTCATATCTTTCATAAAACATAAATGAAGTTTTGTTTGATGATCGTTTTAACGATCGGTAGTAATTTGGGGATGTATTTTCGACTTTCAGACTCAGGAAAACCAATAAACCATTGTCTCTCAATGAAATCTTTGACGAATTGGAGGATGACCCATTTCCAAGAAATATAACCATTTTACCACCAGATAACGCGAATGCTGATTTTACAGATGAAGATTCTGGTAATGAGGAGTTTGTAACTCTGAACAATCTTCCAGGTTTAATATATATCTCGTATAAATCTTTAAGTTATTTCTTTATGCCTGTTGTTATATTATATATATATATATATATATATATATATAGAGCTCCTGCTGAGATAGAATATATGTCTTCCGACAGTGACGAGGACAACGAAGTCTAATCTTCTTTAGCAAAAAGGATTCGAACCACGGCATATTCCTCACGATCGACCACAATGGCAAGAAAACCATGGGCCAAGACACCTTCAAACGCCCATATATTACTTTGGCTGTATGTTTGATGACTGTGTTATCGAAATATTGGTCAAATATACAAATATTTACGCGATTCAAAAGAACAAAGTGGGCAATGTGACAACGAGTGAAATGAAGTGTTTCCTTGCTATACTTCTTTACAGTGGATATATTGTAGTTCCCCGAAGATACATGTACTGGGAGAAATCATCAGATACTGATTTTAGTATTATATATAACGCCATGTCGAGGGATAGATTTACATTTATCATGACCCATCTCCACTGTTGTGACAAGGCTCAGATAACTACTGAAAGTGACAAATTTGCAAAGTTGAGACCGTTTTTCGATATTCTGAACGAAATATTCATGAATATGGTTCCTTTACAAGAAATGTACAGCATTGACGAGGCTATGGTATGGTTATGGAGGACACAGCTGTAAACAATTTATTCATGGAAAACCGATAGATGGGGATATAAGTTCTGGGTTGGAGTGACTAGATTGGGATACATACTATGGTTTGATCCATACAAAGGCCATGCAGCAATTATTCCGGCTTATAGGCAGTTAGGTATGGGAGCTGGTGTAATTTTGCGTTTTGCTGATCATTTACAATTTCGTCACCCAGGTGTGCCTTGTCTGTGAGATGGAATTGATCATCTAGTAGAGTACAATGACTCTCAGCTGCGATGTTCGCTTTGCAAAAAAAATACAAACTTCATTTGTCAAAAATGTAAAATCCATTTGCATCCTAAAACATGTTTTGTTACTTACCATACTCCTTATATACATAGATTTGTTTGTTAATTAACGTAATAAATAAATCCTTTTTAATTGTAATAACTGTGTATCTTTAATTTAAAATAGCATACAATCGACAAGTGGTAGTTATATGAACGTTAACCTACCCGTCTATTACTACTGATTGTTAAAACGATCCGCATTTTCCGAGTTTTCCTGAAGTCTGAGATTTTTTTTGGTATTTTTCCATGTTTACTATGTCCATCAAGTTAACAATACTAAAAAAATACTGTGATACGAGATAAAAAAAAGTTTCAGTAACAACTGGGATAAAATACTTATGCTAAATGATACCTTATTCAAATTAGTTATTTTTTATCAGTTGTTAATACAGCAATTTTGTATGAAAAATGTACTAAAGACTTATACATATATGACGTCACTGTACTGTAGATAACTAATATATGTACCTACTTAAATACATTTTTTTTTGTAAATAAATACTTAGAAAAACACCCAGACCATAACAAACAGACATGTTCATTCACACAAATATTTTTCATGTGCGGAGATCGAACCCGCGACCTCCAAGTCAAAGTGGCCATTGCTAGACCATTCGACCACCGGGCTCGTCAAGAGTGAATGTAGAAGAATGTTCTTATTATCTCTGTGGTGTAGAAGTCGTCCTTAAAGTTTGTTTAGTCTAGGATATGTACTATAGAGTTGTTATGAAAAAAAACAACGGGTTGCACTCCGGCAGCGCCGGCAGATGTGAAAACTTGAACATTAACGTTGTGCATTTTGGAATATTTTGGATTGGTTAGGAAATAATTTCGCACGAATTGCTTTATTTATCAGTATAACAGTACCTACTATCATTTATGTGGTAAAATACAATATTCATTTATTGCGCTATCGTACACAAACATAAACTATTCAAAGCAATCTCAATCGTATCGTCTGTGCTTAAAGTTGAATTTTGTAGTCTCGCAGTATTGTCATAAAACTGTCATTTCGAAACTATTTCGACTCATTAAAATATTCAAAGAATTCTCAATTGTATCTATCGTCTTTGCTCACGTGATCCTGATGCGAGTTCAACATTTTTTACCCATCCGAAAAAAGTGCACAACGCCGCTAAAGAAGTTTTCACTTCAAAACACAGAACCACTACCAGAAAGCCTATAAGTACCTATTCAATTCACAACAGACATGGTAATGACGTGCGCGGCTGAGTAATCTCTTTACCAATACATTATTACTCAGTGTTCTGTGACTTCACTGTGAGTTCAAGTTCGGAAAGTCCCGTTTATCATGATCAAACACAACAATGGCGGGTACCTACTTACTCAAGTATTGATTAACGCAATGAGAAACTCATTATGAATCATAATTAATTGAAAAGATGTCTTGACCAATTTTGTGTTTATTTGGAATACACTTTCAAATTGCTGTACAAAATTTATTTTAACAGCCATACATTTGTAATTTTTTTTATAAAAAAAAAGTGGAAGGTATATACATATCTACTTTTACACACTTCTTGTTTAAAAGAGCAAATTGGACGAAATTTCACAGTGTTGTGTGATTAACTTCTTATGGAAGTTATCGCAATGGGCCTATAAACGTGACGGATCTGAGCAAGTGCCTTTTTTAGGGATCGGGTGGACTAAAGCCTCCTTCCATGAGCAGGGGACTACGCCAAGTGAGTAGGAGTACCGAAATAGGCGTGTTAAAAACATTTTTAGGTACTTTCTAGTTATTAGTACAAAATCAGAACTTTTAACTTAAGTATTTTTATATTGTTTTATTCAATTAGAAGTTTTTTTTTTTAACATTTACACACTTTAATAACCATTAAGTATGTTTTGTAACAAACAGTAGCTGTAAGAGCTCTTTCGTAGAAGAGATAAGCTCAGCTTCCTCCAGCCATATTTTGACGACCCCGGTGGTCGAATGGCTAGCAATCTCCACTTTGACTCTGAGGTCATAGGTTCGACCCCGCACAAAACAAACATTTTGTGTGCATGAACATGCGTGTTTGTCCTGGTCTGGGATTTTCCATGTCATTTTTTATTTAAGCTAGATAATATGTATTAAAAAAAATGTAGTTATCCATACTTAATAAAAGCTTTACTTAGTTTGGGACTGGGAAATATAGCCCTGTGTAATATGTCCTCAAAATATTTATTTAAAACCGTTGTAGGTAACGAAATGAGTGATGTGCAATAAATAAAGAATTATATAGTAGGTATACCTGCCTATAAAAAAAATAAAACTCTGCACAACGATATCGGTTTTGTACGGATGAGGTAAACAGTCATCACAAGATTCACAAGGTTTGCAAAATGTCTTGATATCCTTCAGTCAGCTTATGAATTGCGCATTATACCTTACCACAGAGGTACAAACTTGTCTGTTTATAGTATGTTTGTATCTATGAGGTAGATATCCTTTATGCCGCTGCCAAAAGGTTTAAATAACCATTCAATTGTACGACTAGCCCTTTCATTGTACAACGCCGTTCAATCTGTGACACAATGTTCAACAGTACAGCTGGACAACGCTCAGCTAACTTATTAAATGCCAATTTGCTAGAATCATCTACATGTAATTGAAGCAATAAAAGGATATGTATGTAGTTATAATAGTTGCTGAATGCTAATATATTAGTTGCTGAAGTTAATTTTTGTTGTAAAATTATGAATAATTACGGCCTCTTGATAAATGTAATAAATCGTGTTATGCTTAGATTTGAATTGGTTTTATTGTGTAGATATGACTAGCTAGATGGTTGTATTGTTTTCTGCAACCTGAAGTAGAAGTACAGCACAGCATGGCTTCGTCGCCTTGTTGATGAAATGATCTGGTGCCAAGTAAACTTAATAGGTTAAAGACTAGATAGACTAAGTGAACAGATAGAGATTTCTCAGTCAACCATGATGTTGAACAATTTAAATCATCATAATCATCTACAAAAATAGGTGTGTGGTTTTCTTCATTGTAAAAGCTAGCCGTACAATTGAATGGTTATTTGAACCAGTGGACTGTGACACATACTTACCTATATGCTTTATAACACATAACAAGTCATAAACACAAATGAAGATATTTTTAAATAGAAAAAATCGCAAAATTTACCTTCAAAGACTGACAATACTTACCGGTAATACTAGCCGGTGATAACACTACATTCGAATTTTCACTTTGGTTCATAACTTTAAGGAGTAGTTTGTACCCGAAGTCATTTGCAGCTTCAGCCAAATAGTTTTCGATTGGCTCTGGTGTTGTGCTGCAAGTGGAAATATGTCATTAGATTTTTGTGTTTTAAAGACGTTGAGTATGAAATTATATTTTTTGAATAATCAGTAATTCAACCTAATCTGACAATCTAGATAGAGAACTAAACAACTGATCTCTGATGAAGTGATTTGGAGTCCGTAATAAACCTTCCTGTAACTCAGTAGGTAGAGAATGCGTGCGGTTATCGAGGGAATCGTAGGCTCGTATATTTCTATTCTAATTTCACCAGCTAATAAATTATTTTTATGTCTTTAGGCATGATAGTTACTTTATATTTTATAATAATAATAAATAAATAAATATTTCTGGAAAATTTAATTTATTTTTATTTTTATTTTTTAACTAGATGGCGCTATATTTTTTTTATTTATAGCCCAAATTAAGCAAAAAGCTTGGGTTATGGGTAATCAACTGGTTAATGTACTTAAATACATTTTTTTTCAATACATACTTATGATACATAGAAAACACCCAGACCAAGACAAACAGACATGTTCATGCACACAAATGTTTGTCTTGTGTGGGAATCGAACCCGCGACCTCCGAGGTCGCGGGTTCGAAGTGGCCATTGCTAACCATTCGACCACCGAGCTCGTCAAACTTTATCTCCGATATGGATGAAATTTAGCATACATTATGAATATGATCTGGAAATGACACTTAAAATTAAATTATATTAATGACAGTTAAGACTTTTTATCAGAATACTTCTTCGATATCGAATATTGTTAAATAGTTCGTCTTTACTGAAAACATCTAGTGATATTATTAGACATTGTTGGTATTGTACAAACATTTTCTATTGGTATGTAATTATGTATATCGTTACAGTGAGAAGACGTGGAAAGGGAACGAAAATATGAAAAAAATACGAACCTAATATAGGAAATGATTAAGTATACACATAAGTAAGGTAGGCCAATCGCATGTAGAGCGTTACTGCAATGGAGTTCTTCATTCGTTGCCTTTTTGATGATCGCCGCTGTTAATCCTGGCTACATAGGAGACACAGTCGTGGGAAAGAGTGGTCGACCCCATGCCGTTAAAAAAATAACTATGATAATTGACAAGCAAAAGGCACTCTCACTTTTTTTTATTTAAGTATTATTTGGGTGACTTACTGCGAAACAGGTGTAAAGTATATAGTACTTATGACTAGAACTATGCTAATTATAAAAAATGTTTAATTCTATATCTCAGATTTTATAGTCTAGGAGAAATAAATACTAAATATGACTAACTATATATACAAACAAAAAAAGAAACGGAAATAACAAAAAGTAATTAAAATTAATAAAATATAATATCTAAATAGCATCATATAAGCAAAAGTATACAACTAGAAATATAATAAACTAGAAAAATAAGTATACAAATAGTATTATAATATTTATTATTAATAAGTACGTAGATGCAGATGCACTGGAGGCTCCCATGTATCTTATACTGGAAGTGTAACAATCTACGTGCGGTTGACTGTACTTGTTTTAAAAACGTTTCACGTAAATATGTACCATTAAATAATTTACCTACCTCTTACCTGATTATTTCATTGATACTTTGTTCTGAAAGCTGATCATTTTCATTGGATTCTTGTCCTAAAAGTAGGCCACATTGTAGGGATAACACAGCTGCTACCACTATTTTCAAGTTCCAATCCATTATTACATGAGAAATTGTTCCTGTAAAGAATAAAAATGGGTAATAAAGCTAAAGTATATTTTAGTTGCCAAGCCAGGTTTAAAGTAGACGAAACCACAGCAATCTACGAGGCATTCATTTTGAACCCTGCGAAGATATCGAATTAAATAGACGGTTTTCCAGAGTCTAAGTTATTTTTTCATCACTAGGGTGGTAAACAAGTATAAAACCTTGGCAGAGAGTTTATTCCACAACCTTTTCATTCGAGAAACAAATGGAACCGCACAGTTCACGGCCATTGCGAACCCAATTTGTAGTCCCTGCCTATGGAGGGCTGTAAGATTATAGAAAGAGGCCGTGGCCCAAGGACATCATAACATCAAACAACTTCTATGATCACAACCCATTATACAGTGAATAAGGCTAAGTCTTTCCTCATACCCTGCTCATACTTAATGGTTCAATAACGTATGTGAGCTTGTCATCATCAATAATCCTCACAGCTCGTCTCTGAATCGAGTCACAAGGTCCAAGCTGATAATGCTGGTATTTCGGTATTCTCTCGCATAAATAACAACAGTCTAAATGAATGAATGAGAAATGAACAGAATGGAGAAGCTCGATATAGCGACTTGATAGCTTGAAGACACTGGCCTCCGCCAACCCGCAGTTGAGCAGCGAGGTGGAGTATATATACCTCTTTGATTGAGGGTCTAACTAATTTTATCGAACCAATAAACAACTTTTTCCATTCATATTCAATAAATAGCTGGACCCCGTGAGATCCTTCGCACTGATCCTGAGGCGTGGCGAATTGAAATGATGTTATTGTTACCAGTAGGTAAGTAATAATTTAACGTTGGAACATGAATGGACCATACACAACATTTATTTATTAAAATAACCTGCGCAGACGTCTTCTCATCTCCCAAACAGTCGGGATCTGCGGGAACTGCTGCTGCATCAGCGGAAACTCTTATGGCACAAATATGTATATAAACACATATTAGTAATTATATATTTGAGCCCTTTCGATCCCGAAACGCTTGACACATGGGGTCTGAGTGCACGGCTCCTTTTTAGGGTACTAGCAAAACGTTTGGTAGATTTTTCCCGTGACTAGAGCGCTGGCTTTTATTTCGCACAACGCATAAACATCGTCATTCAGCGTGGCAATGCTGCTAGCCTTCTTGACACGATACCATTTGATGGTGAAGTGGAGGAATATTTTGACGCAATAAAATTTTTCTCCTCTTTCTTTTTGGTACAAACAGATATACAGAAGAAAACATTCGACTGATAGCGCGGGACGGAAAACCAATACTAGGTATATAATTATAATTAGAAATAAACTATTATCTCGCTTGTTTATATGTACATGTTTCTTAGAAGTTCGACGCAAATCATCTTTATCGACGATGAACTTGGATTTCTCATAAAAATATGTGAGTGACGACGACGTCTGGCGATAACAGGGCAGTAGGGATAAGCACGTGATTAAAAATCAACTTATCACGATATTCTTGATCTTGATCTGTGTGTTGGTAGATCAGTCAATTAAACACCTTTTTTGACGACACCGGGCTCGTCAAACCACTTTGACTCTGAGATGGTGCTCCCCCTGTGCCCCTACACAAAACAAATATTTGTATGCATGAACATGTCTGTTTGTCTTATGTATTTACAAAAAAATATATAATATCAGTAGCAAAGCTTGTAGTATGGGTACTAAACCCATGGAACAATCATTGCTTAGTTTGGGACCAGATGGCAGTGTGTTCAGGTCAATTAGGTCAGGAATATTCCGGAATAGCTTTCCATTTCAATATCTAGTACGAGATTGAGTACTTAATTTAAATCGTGAATTTTTTCCTCTCTCAGATTATACCGATTTTGTAGAAATTTGCACCTATGAATATAACTGGAAAAGGCTACGTACTTACCCTCCGTTTAATTTCATCATATGAGTTGTCATACATTATATTTGTCTCTAGATATCGACAAGATAGAATGTTGTGAATTAAGTCCACGAAAAAGGAAATCCTTTTTTAGTCAGTATTTTCCATGTAGGTACCTATTCTCTAACTATTTTTGTTCTAATTAGTAATTTCTTTCTAGAAGTCGTCGCTGTATCAAATGGTATTCGTACCATAACAATTATACGACGTATTTTATTTAAATACAGATACAATAATACATAAAATACAACTAAATATTTATTTAAATATAATATTTAAAAAAAATCCTTAGCGGACCTGTGGTCATAGGTTCACGTGACATTACATTTTCAGTCCACTGTCTGCGATGTCATCACAGGGGATGGAACATAAAATTAATATACCAGACCTGCCCCTGCTTATTGCGATTCAATAACTGAATAGAATGCTTATTTATACCAATGAATAAGCGACTCTATTCGATTTGAAATAGAGTCGCTAATTCGTTGGTATGAATAAGCAATCTATTCAGTTATAGATTAATAGATTGCTTATTCATACAAATAAGCGACTCTATTCAATTTGAAATAGAGTATAGATTAATAGATTGCTTATTCATACCAATGAATAAGCAATCTATTCAATCAATTCATTCATTCAATCGCTTCAGCAATCGAAGCAATCTATTCAGTTATTGAATCGCCATAAGAGTTGGTGGTAAGGGGGCAGGTATATTAACTTTATGGGGTGGAAGGAGAGTAGCGTAGCTAAAAATTCTAGGTCTGTGGTAAAACATGTATTTTTATGTTGTGCTGTCAGATGTAGGCACATATTTTCTCAACACCATAACTATATTTGTATTTTTGTAACTTTTAAACTTTGGAAGTAAAAATCTTTCCAAAATACGTACCCCACATGTTTTTACCCGACTGACGAAGGGTTATGTTTTTCGAGTGTTTACCGTGTTTTACAATGTAAGTATGTATGTACATTTCTTTGGCATGCTTTACAGCCTAAACCGCTTGACGGATTTCAACAGGTATCATTCGATTCGTCTCAGCTGTGAGAGTGGCATACGATGTATTATTTCAATATGACGACCGCGAAAAATAAATCGGAGTATATGTAGGTAATTAATAACAAAAAAAATGTTAGAATTTTAGCAAACGGGATTTTTGTTTCGGTTAATATTTTTTATTCGTTACAATATAATGTCCTAAGGGACCCTGAAGAAGTTCGTCGAACATTTTTCATTAGTTAAGCCGGTAAGGACTGACGCATGTTTTCCCATCTTGTACCTACTGCACCTAAGTAATTAAAAAGTATATAAGTATACCTATTTTTGATTTACAATGACCTACTACTACCTAATTAGCAATATCTACTATTTCACTAATATAGTTCTCTGTGGTTTTACGCGAAACTTCACATAAGTAGTAAATTATATTTTACTCACTGTTTTAGTTGTTAAAATTCAGTTTCAGTGTCACGAGGTGAAGATAAGGTCGGGAAATGCACAACTTATCACAACTAATATTAAAAATAAGCGTCTGTATCCGACAACCACTAGATGCGTTACTGAACTGAATGTGACTGGACCTCGACTCGACCATCATTTCAAAACACATTGAGAATGAGCAGCCTGCGGGGAGGTGGGCGAGACGTGACCGTGAGTTACGCGCCAGTCAACCTAACAGTTATACCTAAAAACAACAAAATATATTTCACACTTAGTAGGTAGTATTATACAGGCACAGAATTTATGTCTTTTAACTAAAAAATAAAATCGAAATACGAGTCATGGACATGTCGTCGAGTAAGCTTGCCAACTGTGCCGATTTCAGGCCCGTGTCCCAGTACCTACTGTCGACGGGACTCAATTGTCCCGATGTTTAACATCTATTTATTTTTATTTAGTTAATCTCGCGAGTTAGCTGCTGTTGTTATCAAATTACTACGCTAGCTAACCAAAAGAAGATATTGATAAAATATAGGCAACTTTTTCGCTTTCCAATCGAATAAGCACTGTAGTTTAAGTTAGGTACTACTAACTAACTAAGCTTAAACCCTAAAAGTAGGTAATAAACGTCAAGTAGATTTTTGTTTCTGCGGCCCGCTAATCTGTTTAGTAATTTGTAATGGCCCGGTATTGTATATGGTTTGGACAGCCCTGATCTAAAACACTTCTATAGTTACACCGCAGTCACAAACCATAAAATATTACAAATGATAAATGATGTTACTTTTAACACAACTATTATACTTTAACCTTAGAATCAGGCGAAACATACCCACTATGCTGAGTAAATATATACTCGTTTTCCTGAACAATTTGCTTGCGAATCTATCTTATGAATCTATCATGCGAAGTAATGATATATTTATGAATTACCTGCTGAGGTTTGCCCAAGAGACGACAGCATGGGGTTCTTCAAGAAAGGCGTCAAGAGGTTTTGCAGGGTTAGCTGCGTGAGTGATACCTCGGATATTGTGAGTGTCCATAGGCTGCGATGACTGCTTACCATCATACAGGTCGTGTGCTTATTTATAAAAAGTAATTTGTATAAAAAAATATTACTTAAACTAAGTACAAGCTGCTGAGATATAAGGGCTCACCATCTTTAGACCCTAAACCGACCTCTACTGCACGTGGTGCACCCTTCTAATTTACTAACAAGTCTCTGACAAAAGAAAACTAAGGCACAGAATTATTGTAATCTTTGGGGCACTCACGAACAGCGCAGCTATATAACATTTCTTGGTCATAGGGTTGTGTTCATGCGAGTGACCTAGACCGAAGAAACTTCTGCGGGGGTGATGACAACTCGGCTAAACGTCAATGCCCAGCATTTTTTTATACTTCTAAAGTTTCAAACAAACATACGGTCAACCTGATGATATAATGACCTGAATGTAGTTACTTACTGCTAGCTACTAGAAAACTGAGCAGATTTTTAAAAACAGCTAAGTCGTTATGTAAGTGCTGCGTCATATATCGGCTTCCCGATTGAAATAATTGATATAAAATATCTCAAGTGATGTTCTTAACATTAGAAATAAAACTATATATATTTCATTATAAGTATTAGGTATATGTACATATACGTTGGATGGCAGACAAACATGCCTGATGAGAAGCGATTACCATGGCCAAATTAACGCTCGCAACATGAAATATGGCTCACGTGCCGCCCCCCGCTGCCAACGCAGCGACTCTAGCGACAACTCAGCGACAGCGTTTCTGGTGACCACACTCACTCGCAGAAACCCAACAACCCTGTGGGGGTCCTTCCTCAGCCTGTGGAGGTTTTCCTACAAGTGAATGAGGTCAACAGAAAGGAAAGAGTTGTTGCGCTGGCGCGCGAGCAATATTTCATGTTACGAGCGTTAATATGGCTACTGTAACCGCTTCACATCAGACTTACCGTGTTTCGCACATCAAGCCATTTCATTTGGTACCCATGTGTTAAACTGGAAATCACAAATCGCCATTTTGTTGCCGCTGCCATATTGGTTTAGAAATGACGTCTTTACGTCAATCGTGCATTGTCACCAGAACCAATAGTGTTCAAAATTTCAATCGCGATACTGGGAAGCGGATCTGATTCGATTAAAGACACAGGTGAAACTAAAGGCTTGTAGGTAACGCTACAATGTTTTACTTCTAAATCGGAAAGTGTGCCTTATTTCGGCACTGCCCAGGTCTGGATCTTGATTTTAATTAGACAAAAAAATTGTCGTTAATTTGTCGCCCAAAGCAAAAAATTTGTCGGTCTCCCGTTAAAGAGTTATAAGGTTTTATTTGTGGCAGTGCCGAAATAAGCTTATTTCGGCACTGCCCACTCGGGATCTATTAAACTACAAAACATAGCCAAGATATGATTTTCTCCAGAATTAGTCGTCAATTTGTCGAATTCAGACACCAAGTATCAGAATTAGTCGACGTCCCGTTAAAAAGTTATAAGTACTTCTTTGTGGCAGTGCCGAAATAAGCCTCATTTCGGCACTGCCCAAAAAAACTACACCACCTAGCGAAAATCTGATTTCACCCAGATGTTGCCTTGAATTTTGTCGGATATAAAACACAACTAGTCGATGCGTAATTAAAAAGTTACACGCATTTTAATAATTCACGTTGTAGTCAGAGAGCCTAACGTAGGCAGAGTAGAATAACACCACCCCATTCACATATGACTATCGTAAAAAGCAACTAATGTAGTGATAAAGAACACTTATAAAGCATTCGTAGATCAGAAAACAGTATCATGCATTGACAAGCTTTGCCAGACTCTGAAAAAGGAAGCTAGCCAGTATAGCTAATGCATTGCAGCGATAAATAACAAATCTCTTTAGATAGAAAACTAATGGCAAATAAATTTACTTACATTTGATCAATCAAGCTTTTGACGAGTGTCTGCAAAATCCATAGGGGAACCTTAGCATCGCAATTTGATTACTACCACTGCGCCACTGAGACTATTAAGGAATTTACCAGTAGGTACTTGAATGAACAATAGTTAGAAAAAATATAGACTATATGTTAAACCTCAAACGTTTACTGTTGCATTTTGTGCATGATATAATTTTGATGCAAGATCTCGGACTATACTTATTATGAGAATTATTAAAATGCGTGTAACTTTTTAATTACGCATCGACCAGTTGTGTTTTATATCCGACAAATTTCGACAAATTCAAGGCAACATCTGGGTGAAATCAGATTTTCGCTAGGTGGTGTAGTTTTTTGGGCAGTGCCGAAACAAGGCTTATTTCGGCACTGCCACAAAGAAGTACTTATAACTTTTTAACGGGACGTCGACTAATTCTGATACTTGGTGTCTGAATTCGCCAAATTGACGACTAATTCTGGAGAAAATCAAATCTTCGCTATGTTTTGTAGTTTAATAGATCCCGAATGGGCAGTGCCGAAATATGCTTATTTCGGCACTGCCACAAATAAAACCTTATAACTCTTTAACGGGAGACCGACAAATTTTTTGCTTTGGGCGACAAATTAACGACAATTTTTTTGTCTAGTTAAAATCAAGATCTGAGACCTGGGCAGTGCCGTAATAAGGCACACAATCGGAAACTAATTGACATATCGAAGTAATTCTTTCACTAGTATTTTTTATTTTTGACAGAGAATATGGAGTGCTAATAATCAAAATTAGTTAACATTCTTCATAATATGTATGTATGTTACGGTCAAAATCACTTTTCACAGAAAAAATTGGCAAAAAAGATTTTAAGCAACATTCTCGGTCAAAACTACTTTGGACTTCATAAGCCAGCCAAAAGTGAGTCAGATTTAAACTTCAGACTGTCATAATACATTATATTACAGTAAATACTCTCCTCCTTCTGTCTGGGACGGACGAGAGGTCGTGCTCCTGTAGTGGAGACTAAAATGACCTGATGCTGATGATGATGAAATACTCTCCGAGCCGAGCGAGCGAGGCTACTTGCTTTTGGAGAGGGGCTCCAAAAGCAAGTAGCCTCGCTCGCTCGGCTTCAGTTGATCACAAACCTAACTAATATCCTCAGTCTGAGCTAGGTACTTTCGACTGCATAGTTCAGTTTTGTTGTGCCTTATTTCGGCACTGCCCAGGCTGACCTGGGACCTGACCTGGGCAGTGCCGAAATAATGCACACCAAAAAAAGGAAGGAAGTAAAACGTTTACTGTTGCATTTTGTGCATGATATAATTTTGATGCAAGATCTCGGACTATACTATTATTAAAATGCGTGAAACTTTTTATTTACGCATCGACCAGTTGTGTTATAAATCCGACAAATTCAAGGCAACATCTGGGTGAAATCAGATTTTCGCTAGGTGGTGCACTTTTTTTGGGCAGTGCCGAAATAAGGCTTATTTCGGCAATGCCACAAAAAAATACTTATAACTATTTAACGGGAGGTCGACTAATTCTGATACTTGGTGTATGAATTCGACAAATTGACGACTAATAAGGCACCCGTTGTTTTGACCGACGTTCTTGGTCAAAACTATTTTTGATCAATTTTTGCAGTCATGAGTGGTTTTGACTGGTTATGAGTTCCGATTACTGTAACATATGAATAAAATCCGATCTGTATTGTTGGTAGTTTTTTATGGAAGATGTCAGATTTAACGTTATTCTTTGAATCTAAATCGAAAGATAAATGCGATAGGAAAATTCCAAAAAACATACATCAGCAGAATTATTTATCTCGCCTAGCTACTAGTACTAGTAGTAGCTAGGCGAGATAAATAATTCTGCTCAATCAACTAGTTTTTGTTCCACAATCACATCAGACTCTGTCCTACGGATAAGTCGATATATTATATTTGTGTCCTGCTTGGCTGATTATCAGTGCACACCTCAAACCAGTGACAAAACTGAAAAATTGAACTGAAATTTGGCATGCAGGTAACAAAAGGAAAAAAAGTCCCTTTGGATTACGGGATACGTGCGTTGCGTACACAGTCGCGGACGAAAGCTAGTGTACCTATTATTAATATCTCGCCCCGCCATTTCCTACGAAAGAACGACTTATGTAGGAAATGGAGGGATGTGATTATGGGTATTACACGTAAAAGGTGTTAAATTGATATAAATAAAACACAATAATATGAATCTTTTATAAATATTCGTAAATATAGATCAAATGTGGTACAATTAAAATCAGAGGAAATATTCTTATCAATTTCATATCAAAAGGAAACGCCCATGGATTATTTTCTACACTTTATCTTAATTAACAGTTATGTTAATACTTAATATCTATATAACTAGGAACGTGAGCGCATTAGCGATAGGGTGAGCCTATACTTAAAATTAGAAGATGATTGGAGCATGAAGGACATTTTATGTGCGGCCGAATTTACTTGAACATAAAGTATGTAAACAAGGCGGCACATAAAGATATAAAGAGAGGAATTGCCATACGTGCATGTTCGATATTTTGTATATGCGCCTGCGTTCACGTAAAGAACAAAACTCAAAACTACTTTCGATCATGGAATTATAATAGGTACAGGTATCTAAGGCATTGCAAATATAGTTTATTTCGTGAGTTGGATTAGTTTCGAAATGAAAATTCCAAGGTTCGGATGAAAGTTCGGAAGTTGTCCGATGTTCTATTCATTCCAAACGGCAGATTAGTGCGGATTTTTCATTTGACAACTTATTATGTACGTGATACAATATACTTATGTATGACGTAATGTATGTTTTGTCGCTGATACAAAAAACTTAGTTAAAAATTCGGACATTCCAGAGAAATTTCGGATTTTCACTTAGAAGTAGACAGTACAGTAACCCAGGGTTTTTTATAAACTCACCCTATCATTAATCAATTAACTCAAAATCTAGAGTGTATTCGAATAAACCACCCATTTAAACAAAATTATAAATGCAGTAAGTATAAAATGTGGTTTCTTAATTATTTCTTATTTAATAGCCACGAAATACACAATTGCTATTTCTATGAAATCCATGAGGTTAGTACAAAATCTTACATTTAAATCAAATATGTGATAGAGTGTAGAAAATATAAATTTCACATTGGCGTAAAACCAATAAAACATGGCAGGCGTTAGCTAGGTTCGTAGGGGTTGAAGGGGTTTTGATTACATTAGCATTTTGATTATTTATGAAGTTGGGATTGGAAAAGACCATAAAAAATCTATATTTAAAAATAAAAATACTAGCCGACTGGTTGACATGTCAACGCGCAGTCCAAACCGCTGGATCTAGGAACTTGAAATTTTGTATGGAGGTTCTTATGGGAGTGGGTATTCGCTAAATTATGGGAAATTATCATGGGATACCGCTATATATGCAGATGAAGTAATGGGAAAGGTATTCAAACTTGGATTTTGTCTATTGGACTGGACGTTATCAATGTTTTATTGGTTTTCGCTCGTTTACGAACCACAGCAGTTCGCAAAGTCTTGCAGATAATTACAGTTTACGAACTAATTAATAAGAAATAACCATTTTAATACTTTAAGACATAAATAATAACACATTTTAAACAATTTAACTTGCTTTCTTTGACTTAAAATCTCTTATTACTAATTTGACTACACTATTAATATAACCAAGTCCGTTATGTTACATATTATTATAATTATCCTATACTGACGTAATATAAAAGGCGGTAGGCAGACAACTTCTTATTACTACGGACTCAGAAACAGAGTGCAAAAGAAAAGATATAATTATATATGTATGCTACACAACGTGTAGTACATAGTCAGGCTATGCACATTTGCACTGTTCTCTGTTCATTACTTTCTAAATCAAGTTACATTTATACAAAATTTCAATCTACTTATTGAAATGTAATAATAAAGTCAAATATGGTCCATTAAATGTTAACACTTTTACAATAGTAGTTCAACTTTTTGTAAATTGGAAGTATTTTACAGATATAAACTTCACAGAATTTATCTAAAGTTACGTCTATCTACTGTCAAACAGAACTTTGAAACTGGGGAAAAAATAATAATGCATGATAGTGTAAATACATTAAGTTTTGTTTTCTTTAAACAAAGATTTCAGAACTGAATACCTCAGACAAAGTTAACCTTGATTCTTAGAAAGATTCTTGTATTAAAGCCCGAATAATAAATACATAGAATCTGCAACTTTCGAGTCACAGGCTTACAATTAACAATACATACGCACGTGACACATCAAAATAGGGTTCACCATCCAATAGAATTAGAGAGATTATCATTTCTACATTTTCCTTTTTTATTATTTGAGTAATGATAACATTTAAACGACACATTATTGCATTAATATTGACATAATTTATTGCTAAATGTCGAATACGAAATCCCCGTGAAACTGTTGGATGGTGAATTGCTGATGGTAGATTGCAATCAAGCTCAAGGGACACAAAACGTCGTGATTAGAAGGCTGCTATTACTGCTATATTTCTAGGGTACTCTGATAATACGACCCTTATGACTATGTCTAGGATATCAGTCTACCCTCCATCAGGCCTAGCTTTGATGTCATGAATGGCCAACTTGATTAAGATCCTTTGTGTTTTGACAGTATCTTCTAAAGATAAGCTGGATATCTTATATATATTTAAAATTTAATTTGATAGTCTACTTTTCGAAGAATATGATCTCGCATTTATATTTTCTATATTAATTATAGAAAATTCGTAGTATTTATCTGAATATCTTTTTATAACTCTACATTTCTAGATCTTATATTTTTATACCACGTCAGGTGGTAAACAAGCATACGGCCCGCCTGATCTGAAGCGGATACCGTAGCCATATACTCGCGCATCGCCACCGCCGCTGCCAACGCAGCAACTACTTCTTTCCTGGTAACATCAGTCACTCGCAGGAACATAAGAACCCTCAAGGGAATTATTATTTGTTATTAGTCGGGCAATTTATTAATATGCTGTGCCCTACCTATCTTTTGCCAGAGCCTCTTTCGCGAATTGGCAGGGTGCACCACGTGCAGGTGAGGTTGGCTTTGGCTCTAAATTTGGATCATAGTGAGCCACTTACACCCCAAAATAATGTCAAAATTTTAAATTTGTGAAAAATCAAAAAAATAATAGAAAAATTAACAATAACATACAAACGCTGGTATACTGATACCACAAGATGATGAGAGTTGTACTGTCTTCTTACTGTTAAAGTAAAATTAATGTTGAATTCGAATTGGTTTCGCGCAATGTGTCAAATGACTGACAGTTCTGTCAAACGACATAACGTTACATTAGAAAATTAATATGATCATTCAGTTTCTTTAAATTTTCTAATTTTCCTACCTTCTGACAATAAAAAATACGACAAAAAAGAATTAGCCAAAATCGGTCCACCCGTTACGCGTAATGCTGTAACCAAGCGAAATAGGGATTAATGTTTATCCTCTGTGCATGCCTACCAACGAATAATTTTATTGAGCTTGATTGCTATCGTTCACCATTATAATACAGTAACACACAGACAAACACACCATACGAAACACACGTCTAACTAACAATACGATGGCTCGACCTAGCATTAACTTAATAATGAATAAAATGATCAGTCTTAAAAATCATAACCGTCAAACATGATTGCGGTGTCGTTTATATGATAACAAAGTATCAGGCGTCGAGTCACTCTGTTGCTGAGTCGAACTTAAAAGTAGTACATTCAAAACTTACAAATGAAATTATTAACAAAAGCACAGCAGGTTAAATTTTTAACAAAAAAGACAGCACATTAAAGCGAAGAATTATCAAATCACTGTTTAATTATATTATCTAATCCACAGTATTGGTACCTGTGAACATAAAATGCTAATAAGCAACCGAAGTGAACCATCACGTCCACGCGTCCACGTCCAAATTGGATGATTAGATCATCTCAAGGGATAATGTACAGTTGCTTATAACCTTGGTATAATAAGAAAGTTTCAATAAGTTAAACATTATAATCTGAAGTACTTATTACATACACATACTCACGATGGATACCTATTTATTTATAAACTTCTAACAGCAACGACCTGATAGAAGATTTTATGAAATAATGCTCATCAAGCAGCACATAATTACACTAACCAGTTAATTGAATATATTATATAACTTATGCTTCAATTAACTATATCTCATATTATGAAGATTACTCCTTACATGAAGACAAAATCCAAACGTGGAATGCTCTAATATTTGTTTTATTAGCAATGAGTACATCCAAAATTACCAATATATTTTTCCAATGAATGTCAAATATAAAACAAATTAACACTGGTCATTAAAACAGAAATAAGCAATTACACTGGATTAATAATATATTTTTTTGTAATAACAAACCATAATATTTGTTGTATACATTTCCTCTATGTCAAAGTAGTGATTACAAAGATTACATATAAATCAACATAAATGAGTATATGTAAGTCAATAGCATCTCATAGCCGCATGCCTACTAATATTTTTGTTAAAATGATCATGTCTAATTTTGATGCTTTGTATATAAACTCTCACTACCAACCTCATTAGCTAATTAAGACAGACGTGAAGACAAAATCGTAATTATGAATTGAATTATAACCAATTAATCATTCAAATTTTAAGATAAAGTACAAAAAAATATCACATTGCTTATTTATTACACAAGAAATTCCACACTAACATAATATTCATCTAATTCTATAACATTACTAGAGGTTGTGAAATAATATTGGCACGCGGCACATACCATCAATACCGTGCTCCCCACCTAAGCTTATTCAAGTCAGTCAATCCACAATCCATCAATATGTAAGAATTAAATAATTCCGCAATAACTATTTAATTTAAGCGATATTTTAGACTAAATTTGAGACTAAACTAAGCACAGCGCTGTGGCCGTCGTGCGACAACACTGTCAGTTATTGTATCGATTGACTTCAATGCGTAAATAACGCAGACTTATCGATTTGTCACTTTGGAAAAGACAACTAACAACTAAAACTTTAAAACTATATTCGAGGAGGGTCAGAGGTGCTCATCTTCATGAAGCATTTTCGAGCCGAAAAGTCTAAATAAGTATACAATTAAACCAATCACGAGTGCTTCACAACGATAACACCAGGACGAGGGGGAGGAGCACGTTCTGCTTTTTTCGTAAGGGCGAGTGGGGCATCACCAGACTCCTCTCGGAACAGATGATCGCCCTCCAGGTGCCGGATCGCTTCTACAATTGTTTCTAAATTCTGACGACTTGTATTAGGGATGTAGAGACGAGAAGGTGTATCGTGCGACCCGTCAGGCAGTACCTCCACTTCAACACGTGGTTCTGCTTTAATAGTAGCTTCTAAAAGTGGGGCTGCTGCAGGTTGCTCAATAACTACAGTACTTTCTTCTTCTTCCTTTTCCATTTTGCACTCTGTAATACTTGTCTGTTCATAATGTATAATGGGGCGTGGTACATCTCGACCAGTTTCAGGATACAACTGTGTTTCTAGAGAATGTACCCTATCTTCCAACAAGCGACGGTGCCGCCGTTCACGGTCCAACTGAACTCGTACATCTCCACTTTCAGAATCTTTCTTCTGAGTTATGCTTGCCACAGTTATGACAGCTACGGGTTCAGGTGACCGTGAATTTGAAACATTATCATCAGTTGAATCAGGAATAATCGAAGGTACATGGGTTATAATCTCGTTTTTTCTCTTTTTCAGTGGTATTTCACCACCTTCGTGTTGATTTAGCAACCTCTTCAACTGACAATTTTGTGACAGGAGTCTAGTCTTCTCCTGTTCAAGGGAATAAATATATTCTGCAGTTTGTTGCAATATGGCTGCCTGCAAATATAAAGAAAAAGGATATTTATTTTAATACTAATATAAACTTCAGAATCAATAACAAAGAAAAACTACAGCATGAATTTAAATTAAAGCTGTCCTTAACATGTCCCACTCCATTTTAGTCAAAATTGATTTGTATATTTATTAATTTTATTACATACAGAAGAATACTATGAAGTATTCTTTATGAGCCATATGAATGGCTCGCTCACACTATCAGCTGTTTTTAACCATATTCATATGAAGGCATGTAAAAAATTTATCCGTATAGTCTATTTGAAGGAGAGATGGCTATTGGTCTGTCACAACCAATTTTCTCCAAAATTACTAGATTATATTCAAATTTGTAAAAAGAAAATGGGTACTGGGGTTTCTTTTAGGACGCAAATTGCAAAATTAAACAAAACATTTAAAAAGTATTTGCCTATATATATATATATATATACATATATATATATATATATATATATATATATATATATATATAAAACATTTTAATTAGAAGGGCTCTTTATATTTTTAAAATAGGGTTGAATTTATAATTTTAAATCTTCATTAAAAATAACCCGGCTCAGCTGTATGGCGCAACAGTATGGCCTGTCTGAGGTAGACAAAACAACATAGTAAAAGTTAATCTATAACTGATAACCATACCTTACTAAGTTTCTCTCCCTCATGCCTTGGTAACAATGTCCGCAGAGCTTGGAATCCAGCATTGATGCTCTGCATCCGCCGGCGTTCATTGCTATTGGCAATTTCTCGACGTATTCTTTTTTCTGCTTCCATGGTCTTACTACCACTATGTTGTGAATCGTTCCTGTAAATTTTGTATAATTATATTATACCCTGTTGCAAATAGAAACGGAAAAATTTACCAACTTTATTTGCTTTAAAAAAATGTACTTTAAAAAATGTAAATTTACCAACTGTATTATTATACATAATTATACTTTCTGTGAACATGGTGCAATTTTGTATTACCAAGCTCTTTATTGCTATTATGTGGCATTTGGAACTAGGGATTTACAATATTTGGAATGCAAATAAAATTGGCAATTTTTTCCTGCTGAATAGCAAGAGCAGCTGATGGCGAAAGAGAGGTAGGGCATGTCGAGCCCGACTAGGGATTGATATTGTTGTTAAATAATAATTAATTAATTAATAAGATTGTGGCCAACTTTGCTGGAAATTATCTAAATGTTTAAAATGGTGTACCCACAACCAAACCATAGTTTGGATATAATTTGTCATCAGTGATCTGATAAGTGGGCGCTTTTTAGCTAAGCTGTAATTTGTTCTCAGGACAGGCCTTTCTGAATGAATTTAAATTGGTTAATCATAGGTTTCCAAGATTGACTAATAATTTAGTTCTAATTATTTTTTATCAAAAAATGTTAATAAAGTACTAATTATTGTTTGTTGTTTTAATAAATTTGTTATTACATAAACTTAAGTACCAATATGTTTATTTTTAGTAAAAACTCTTTTTTCCAGAATGATATAAGTGATAATACCATCTATTGTTGATGTTTTTCACTAACAGATGATGTTATGATATTGAAATACTGGCTGAAATTTTCTTTACACTTTTTAGGGACAAGCAAATTTTGAATTAAAACTTAGCTTGATCAAGTTTTTGCACCATAATAATTGCATACAGCAAATTTCACCAAAATGTTACTTGTTTAAGGGATTGTCATGGCATGGCATATTATGTTAAAAAATTAAAAAGTGAGAACTGGTAATTTCATATACATAGTAGATATAATTGAACATCACAATGTTCAATTTAACTTTAAAATTGTAGAAGCAGACTGATTTTAAAATAAATATTCTCACCCATTTTATACTTGTCCACCCTTATATTAATTTTTAAGTTCTACTACTAAAACTTTGATATTATATACAGTGTGTCTGAGACAGAACTAGCATAGTAAGTAACATCAAATGTCATCTCCAAAAACACCCCCTTGGGTGATGCAAAGTTGCAAACCATTTGATTGGCACAAATGTAAATTTTAATTTTTTGTTAATATTGGAATATTTCTGTATGTCATAACTTCGAAAATATTACCTACCTATATTGACAGCTGTAATCTAATCACCGTTACACAAAGATCTTGTTGTACATAAATATTATGAATCTTGAGCATAAGATATTAAGGTTAAACATAGTTACATTTTTTTTTTGTTGGATTTTACATGGGACTGGAAGCAAATTTGCAACTGACTCCTGAGACTGCATTATATTATGGTTGAATCTGTAGTATATTTCATTAAATTCGTCCAGATCAAATATGTGAATTATAAAAATATTTTTTGTTGTGTTTCTTATTATTCAAAGAAATCTGTTAAGAGGCCCCAAATTGGTGAGGGCTGGGAAACTGGTAACTTCAATTCTCGCAAGTTTCATCCCAGTCACACTGTAATTTATGGTATAAAATCAAGTTCCTTTTGGTCTATTTATCAAATACTTCCTTGTAAACCTTTTTGGAGGAGCTCGATGGCGTCGTAGCGCGTGTCTGTCTAATTGAACATCAGTAACGCTGACCGCAGCCTGTTTGTGCATGGGTTTATTTATGTCGAGCTCCTCCGTGCTTCGGAGGGCATGTTAAGCCGTCGGTCCCGGCTGTTGTCATTAGATGACAGTCGTTAAGTCAAGTCAGTGGCTTTAAGGTGGCTTGAAAACACTGGCCTCCGCCAACCCGCAGCTGAGCAGCGTGGTAGAGTATGCTCTAAACCCCTTCGATTGAGGGAGACCCGTATCCCAACAATGGGATGAATATGGGTTGATGCCGACCTTTTTTATGGATGGTTTTGTTGCAGTTTTCACTATTAGTTTTTTTTTTTAAGATTTGCATAATGTACTATACAACAGGGTCATTTGTTAATAAATGTTACCAAGAATTTAAAAAATAAATAAGCTTAAGAAAATAAATTTTTGACCTACTCATAACCAAAACATTGCAAACTTTCAGGTCAAATAAAAATAAATATTGATAATTCAATATATTAATATTTTTCCTTGCTTGAAACAAATATTGCAACATACATTGTTCATCATAACAATGTTATTTTTTTTAAATAAGTTTTTATGTAAGCAGAAAAAATCAAGTCCCCGAAACAGGGCTGGCATTATTAAAACAAGTTGTTTTAAAACATTAAATACCTACCAGCTTAATATTTAACAAGTGGGTATTTCATATTTTTATTACCCCTTATTCAAATTTTTTTTTTTTTTATTATTTCAAATTAACATGTACATGAAGTTTCACAATCAAAAGTAACACAATAGAAATTTACTAGATAACTGTTATATAGAAATTGTGCCAATTGAACTAGTATTTTGAAAATACTGTATCTCAGACGACCTTCTCAGTTTGTATACATTAGGTAGAGACTTTGCGGGAGTGTTATAATAGTCTAATAAGAGTTATAGTATACTTATTAATTATTATATTAGGGTTCCCTTATTAAAAATAAACATTAGAACATACAGGATGAATGTAATGTGTTCAGTATTGATTAGAGATACAGAACATAAAATGTTTTTCCATTGAACAATTTTTGTAAATATATACTATGGTGAATTTGATAATAGTCTAGAAATGAAATATAGGTCTAATTGATTTAAAATTAAGCCTAAATTAAGAAGATAAAAACTTGTGTAAAACTATTTGACATTTTTGTTTTACAATAAAATAAAATAAAAATCAACCCTGCCTCTAATATTTTAAAAAGCTGATATTTTATATAAAACTCTGAAACTACATATGTATATCATTTCATATTTTTATTTACAGGCCTTAGTTTTCACTAATAAATCATTAATTTATTCAGAGAACATAATTTCAAATCACAGTTTCCATGCCAAACCAATGTACATGTAAGTATTAAATATGTTTACTAAATAAATAACATTATGTTCCATTTTTATAGATAGGTTAACACTGCTTGGACATTTTAATAGCAATGTAAAGATTAAACTATTCTGGTATAAAATTTGATAATACAAATAAATTAAATCTACCCATATAATATCAGTAGGTAGTAATTAGAAAATAAACATGAATGATTTACGCTAAAATGTACATGTGTTTCCTATTATCTGTGTAAGTACTTAACGCAACCGATACAATGGAGCGCTTACTACGCCTATTTGATTTGGCCAAACATGGCGGCCCAACAGCTGACTATACACCGGCCCGGAGCGCCACTCGGCACCAGTATCGTCATATAAATTTTGAGATCACGACTGGTATAAACATTAACATTTATTTCTATTTTACGACGATAAAGTTTCAATTTGGGACCTAAAAATGTAAAACCAAAAGCAAATCGGCAACCACGCCGGCCGTAATACATACCTTGTAAAAGCGTGATCAGATGCTTCTTCCTCGTACAAGTTATAGTCTTCAACTTCTAGCAAACAGACATCATTACCGTGTAATGACATTACTAAGGAGCAATAAACACAGTTTTCATATGCTTTTTACGCAACCAATTTATTGAAGAAATGTAGTTAATTCTTCAGAAGAGCTACAATGGCGGGAAATGACAATAAGCTCCGTCAGGTGACGCTACACAAATATAATACATTAAAAGTACACCATGCACAACAATCACTGTTTAAAACACTTGTCACAAATTGTTAATTATATTGGAAAGCAAATATAGTGAATACATTCATTATACTTAATAAAAAACAGCGTAAAAATTGAAAGAGTCAAGGTAACGCAACTACACACGACGTCAACGCATGTCTACCATAGACATTAAGTTTTTTTTTTACACCCAACCATAGACAATATTAAATAGAAACCATACACGAACATTCACAAATCATAATGCAAAAATTTGTCAGCGAAAGTAGCGAACTGTAATGAAAATGCCAAATTTTACTCAAAAATTCAGCTGGTTGTCTCTACTAAACCGTGGTTCTTTAAATATCGACAATTTGACATCCACTTCTGCTATATAAGGTTACATCTAGGACATGTTTGAACCCCAGTTTTCTTAGCCAAGATTAAAATACGTGAATATTCCACGCCCCGTCAATAGTCCCTTCTTAATTACAGTTGCGCATTAATAAATTTATAAAGGCTAATAACATCTACTTATAAGTAAGTAGTAAGTAAGGGGTGTAAGTGGGTTATCAACATCTTTGAACCAAAGTCAACTTCACCTGCTCGGGGTGCACCACGAGCCGGTGCTGACTGACAAACGAAGCTCTGGCGAAAAGAGAGGTAGGGAGCGTAATTGTAAGCTACCCGACTGGGGAATGTACCTCCACCTCACAGAATACCGCAGCCAAATAACAATTCCCTTGAGGGTTGTTGTGTTCCTGCGAGTGAGTGAGGTCACCAGAAAAGAAGGAGATGCTGCGTTGGCAGCGGGGATGGTGGCGCGCAAGTGATATATTGTTGCGAGCGTTAATACGGTTACGGTTACCGTTTCACATCAGACGGGCCGTATGCTTGTCTGCCACCCGACGTAGTATAAAAAAAAACTTATGAGTTTTAGTAGAAACAATGAAGTTGTAATCTTTGTTGTACATATATACATGTATGTAAGGTAGGCATATGTAGATGTATGTACTTAATGTGTGCTGTCTGGTTTAACTTTGTATGTGTTGTCTTGTATTGTTTTAGGTTACTCATTAGATTAGACCCTCGCTATGTAATACCCAATTACCGATCAAAACTCATTTATTATTCCCTGCCTCGGGCCGTTCGTATTAAAAGGATCGAGTTCCTGGATAATAGGGCTTTCCCACTGCATTCGAATCCGATCCGTTCTCGGATGCACTTAATTTAATATCTCTTGCTTACCCGTTACTCACTACTAACCAATACGATCGCAGTGAGAAAGAAAAACGAATATTAAAATACGCCCGACAACGGATTAGATTCAGTGTGGAGGAAATCATTGCCTCAAAAAGAAAATGGTCTACATTTTTACTTATGCACGCCAACGTAACATTAGGCACACTAACATAACGATCAAGCTAGGCTGGAGTATTAATTACCGTATTCGAAAATAGTTTTTATTAAAGTAACTGGATTACTTTTTTCCTCACACAATAAAAAAATACTAATAACTACCCCTATGCAAAAGGTCATAATGACGCCCCAAAGTAGGTACGATTTATGAATAACGCTCTAAGGCAGGGGTCCGATTCCTATAAATGAAAGTCGCTACGATATCGTAGCTCTTTTCGTAATCATATCTGTCGTATGTTAAATATATAGTCTTATCTTGGGTCTCAACAATGGTGATGATGATGATGATGATGACGAATGTGCAAGTGATCAGCCTGTATCTACCCATAGCTGGATATAGGCCTTTCCCAATGCTTTCCATCATATGCGATCCTCCGCTTTCCGCATCCAACGCTACCAGCCACCCTTTTGAGATCGTCGGTCCATATAGAGAGGGGGCGCCCTATGCTTCATCGCCCCATACGTGGTCTCCACTCTAGGAGTCCTCACCCATCTGCCATCGTTGACTCGGCTGATGTGGCCAGCCCACTGCCACTTCAACTCGCTGACTCTGAGAGCTACGTCGACCAGTTTGGTTCTCTTTCGAATCGATCTCTTAGAGAAACTCCAAGCATTTCTCTCTCAATCGCTCGTTATGCGACTTTTAGTCTGTGAACCAGCACCATGTTGAGCCCCCTTACCACTAACTCTTATTGCGATTCAATAACTGAATAGAATGCTTATGCATACCAATGAATAAGCGACTCTATTTCAAATTGAATAGAGTCGCTCTCTCTCTCAGCGTCCAAGTTTCTGCGCCGTAGGTCATAGCAGGAAGGACGCACTGATTTAACACTTTGGTCATTAAAATATAAACATTGGGGTAGGGTTGTAAAATTACGTAATTTTACCAAAATCGGTGGTAAATTACGGTAATTAACGATAATTACGGTAAAATTTGTTACGTAACTGCCATGTTAAAATTTTTGATTTGTTGAAATGCCACGTGCATATTGTTGCGAAATAGAATGTAAGCGCCCTAGGATTGCAAAATTACGTA
The DNA here is from genome assembly GCA_937001555.2 of Hypsopygia costalis. Classification (NCBI taxonomy): domain Eukaryota; kingdom Metazoa; phylum Arthropoda; class Insecta; order Lepidoptera; family Pyralidae; genus Hypsopygia; species Hypsopygia costalis. Next base: position 17,587,040 of record OW443338.2, on the reverse strand, counting down.
ATTTTCCCCAAGAGTCTTGTAAAATAGCGGCGTACTACCACAGTATCACTATTTCTATACAGTAGCGCATCGACTTTGAAGTGGGACGATGCCGCCGCCCGCGTAGGGGTCCACTAACTTAGAAACCGTTTGACTGACGATAAAATAAACAAACTAATAATGATTCGAGCTAATTTAAAATACACTCAAACAGAACCTGTTGAAATGGATATGTTTTGACTTTGACACTAATGACGAACAATCAGACACAGAAGACGAATCAGTGGATCCTTTAATGTAACATTGTAACTCAGTCTTTTTTTTTATGTCTATCACTATGGTGGAAAACAAACAGACGACCCGCCTGGTGGTAAGGTTACCGCTGCCTACAGACTTATACATAATTTATGATTCCTTGTGATTATACTCGTATTGCTTATTACATACTACTAATCAATAAATAGAAAATGTTTATTTCTTTGTAATGATTATATCACCAATATTGTACTGTAAGACCATTAAACTTACTTAAGTACTACAAATTCAAGTTTTATTTTCGATATCATCTGCAAATGGTAATTTATGGACACAGTTTCGTTTATCTAAGTGACTCAGATATACGAAAGTGTGTGATTGAGCGTAATATTCGTTTTTTACCAAAAGTTACCGTATTTTAAGTAAAATATCGGAAAATGACGTAAAATATGTTATTTTACCGTATTTTACCACGGTAATTTTACCGCTTTACATCCCTACACTGGGGTATATCTGCAGTGAGGACGTGCCGAAGCTTCCCAAAAGCTGTCCAGCCCAGCCGAATGCGTCTATCGATCTTTTTGTTGAAATTACCTTGGCCCAGCTGCATGGCCTGTCTGAGGTAGACGTAGTCTTTAACCACTTCAATAACTGCATTCTCTACGATAACCGGGACAGAGATGATGATATCGATGTACATAACTTTCGTTTTGTCTAAATTCATCCCCAACCCCACGGATCGAGATGCAGCATTGAAATTGTTTATCATTCCACTGAGATTCTCTAGCGATTCAGCCATTATAACCACGTTATCGGTAAATCGCAAGTGTGAGATGTATTCACCGTTCACATTGATACCGCGTCTTCCAGTCCAGCGTTTTAAATACATTTTCTAGTGCAGCGGTAAATACTTCCGGAGAGATGACATCCCCTTGACGTACCCTCCGCTGCAGTTGAATAGGATCACACTGCTGATTCTGGAGGCGGACAGTCATTGTCGCAGCATAATACAGACTTCTAAGGAGTCCTTAGAAGTCTGTATTAATGCTGCGACAATGACTCTCCTTAGTAAGGACTTCGTTATAGCGCTGGTCTACTTGACATCGCTGTAAGGATTCCATAACAGACCAAGTTTCGATGAAGTCGAAGGCTTTCTCGTAAACCACAAAAGCCATACAGAACGGCAGATTGAACACAGTAGTTTTCTGCACAATCTGCCGCAGTGTATGGAATGAATGTGGTCCACGGTACTGTAGCCTTTACGAAACCCAACTTGTTCCGGTGGCTGGTATTCATCAAGCCTTCGAGTGAGACGATTTGTGATAACCCTTGAAAACCCTATCCTCACGATTCAAATTTAACATTCGGATTCCTTGCCATATACCCCGAAGTTGAAGTTTTTTGTCTCAGAACATGCTGAATATTTGATAGAAAAAATCAAATATACCGTTTGTAATTATGATAATAACCTGTAAAAAGTGTAACGAAAATTACACTTGATAACAGAAAAATATTTAATATATAAACCGATACATACAGTTATTTAATAATGTTTTTTTTTCATAGTGCGACCGAAAAGAGTAGAACTTTATTGAGGCGCCACACATAGCTATAATAGCAACATCAATTATGTAAAGACAATAAAATTTTGATTCTTAATCGATTATCAATATTATATTGTCCTAGTAATCGATTTTGCCAGCTATGTGTGTGTGTTTTTTTACTTAATATGGTATTTGTTATGATTTCTTTTGTATATCTTAAAGTTGCGATTGTCTCTCTCTCTTTCTCTGAGACCCTATCAAAATATAGACCGAATTTATAGTTACAGAGTTTATACGAAATTATTTTTTTTAGATGAGAGAGTGGCGAACAAGAATGTGGGTCAGTCACCTGATGGCAGTTCCGTTGCCAGCCTTTTAAGGGAAATATAGACTCTATACTTAAGGGTTGTTTATTATTATTTTATGAATAACTAGCGGCCCGACCACGCTTCGCTGTGACTCAATCTTTTCGTTTCCATCCATTTCCTTAGAGATGGCGCTGTATGTGAAAAAAGATTTTCCCGCTTTTCTTTTCAAATTTTTCCAGAATTTTCTTTGCTATAAACCTCACGGAGCCCGAGACCTTTCCAACGAATGCAAAACCGTGGAAATCGGTTCGTGCGTTCTGGAGTTATAGCGTCAGGAAGGAAAACCCGACTTATTTTTATATAGTAGATAAAGCAATTGAAGAGCTGTTGTTCAACAAAAAACAAACTCGAAATTATTGGTCCATAGAAATACAGATAAGTACATAGTAGCAATTATTAGAGGTATTTTTTTCACTACATCGTTTAGAGCGATTACCGTAGACAAATTAGCGCTCGCAACATGTACTCAAACAACAACAAATATCGCTAGCGCGCGCCGCCACTAGCGCAGTAACACCTTTCTATATGATGATCTTACTCACTCTCTGTTGTGTTCTTGAGAGTGAGTAAGATCATCATATACCCAACCAAACAAAGGTATTGTTATTTGGCTGCAGTATTCTATGAGATGGAGGAGGTACAGCTTACAAATGCGTTGTACCCATCTCTCTTTTTCCAGAGCGTTTCTCGATATACGGCAGGGTGCATCGCATGCAGGTGAGTTCGGAGTTAACTGGTGGCAAGTGTAGTGAGCCACTTATACCTGGAATTTATTAAATACTAAATGCGCGATATAAACTTTGGAGTAGTGTAATGTCAAAACGTTTGAATAGATATGAATATGACAGACGCTGACTTACAACGTAATAGTATTAAAAAAAAAATCTAAATTACTTTTTAAAATTACAATTGTTACGCGTATTATATCCAATATAGCTTGCTCCAGTGTGCGATGTCCCATCGTCAATAGGGTAATTTAGAAAGAGACGGAACGGTATCGAAAAATTTCAAAGCCTTTCTTTACTTCAGGTAGGTACTGGCAGTATAGGCTTCTTGTTTTACCTATAGCTCCATTGTCATTGCTTGTAGACGGAGCCATAGACAATAATCATTACACAATGAAACGGAAGTCATAACACACTGGTGGATTGTCTTTTCCTTTTTTTATTTATATTGCTATGTTGGCTGCCTTGAAGCGTCTTGCGTGAATTATCCAATCGTCGGCAAGTTTCATTTTGAATTTATTGAAGGTGGGGATTTCATCGTGCCGCCATATTGTGTTGAGCTGTGTGTGCTTCATGTGAAATATTTAACAATTTCGGAGTGTAAATTCTTTGTCTCCATATTTTGGATTGTAAAGTCCAGAGGTAAGTCAGAAATAAGTATTAGTTTTTGTCATCTTTAATAGTAATAAGTTTTAATTCTATTTATTTACTACTTCGCCGGTTCTTAGATTTAAAATACATAATGGTAATGTGTACCTCCTGGGTACTTAACGTTACTTTTACTTACATTCACTTCATCACCGACTCGATAAAATACGTACACAATATTACATATTATTCTTTCAGTCACCTAATTTGATACTTGGAAATATTTGGAGATATAAATTTCTTACTTACGGTACATAATTCTTTCATAGATTCTTGCTTGGATGTTAGTAAATTGAAAATATCTAACGACAAAATTGTGATATTATTATACATTTTAAGTTTTTATTGCATTTCATATTTTGGTATAAAAGTTTTTCTAATAAGTTATATCGAGCATTCCTTTGTGAGTTGGTTGAGAGCTGTTGGAACGATGAATCATCGTGTGCCGAACAGGGGAAACGGACAGGGTGCGGGCACTGTCTTTGGTTGTTGTCCTGTTTATTGATAATATTCTCTAAAATGGATACGTACACATCACATCACCACAGTCCCCTCTAATGTTATCTTTTGTTACGATATTTTAATTAGAATTTAATTTGAAAAATTAAAAATCATATTCATCAGGGCGTCACTATCTCGTAGGTGAATAACAATAAAATAATTTATGTTGTTGATTATCTGTACCTTCGAGATTGTTCGCGTGCAAGTTTTTGTTGGTAAATGCCTAGATAAGTAGGTGCCTACCTTACCACCTTACCTAATTATTTTTGTCAACGTAAAGTTATATCCCAAAAACAATTATGTAGGTACATAATTTTATTGTGTAGCTTGTAGATTCGTAATCATCATGTCACTGATTGACCGTGTGAGGTCTTCGAATTACTACGTAAAAATGGAAATAAATAATTCACTCACTAATCACGCGCGGAGCGCTGTTCCGATTTTGATGAAACTGGATGGATGAACTACAAAACCCACCATTAGGTCTCAAGGGTCTCAATTCACAACGATCGATGTAAAAGAGTTTGTAGCTATTAGGGATGGCCGAATGATCCTTGTTATTCAGTATATTCGGCAGGTTTATGGGGTAGGGTAGGTTTTAAAATAATAGTATCTTGATGAAACTGGGCGGATAATAATCTAGATAATGTTTATGTTACAATGTAATAAATTGGTCATTATTTATAATGCCTGGCCACGTAATAAATTGTCAATAATTAATAATTAAGCTTACTTGGCACCACATCTTTCATCATCTAGGTTGACGGAGCTCCGCGATTCGGAGTTCCTATTTCCGGTGACAGTCCTGTCGAGACAATACAAGAAATACAAGAAAACCCTAATCTAAGCAAAAATCAACTCAAATCTACCCAAACCATGATTTATCACATTGACCAAGTATTAGTCAGTATGAATAAAAAATAATTTATTACATTGACCATAACATATATACCATTCACATGATTACTCTTTGTTTTGCCTTGTCATTGGGTTCAGTAGTATGGGAGAAAATCAGGGGCGTAACTGCCACCATGTCAGCCGTATCAATGATACGGGTCACCCGGACCACAAGGACGCCCTGCGTGTCCGGATTGAGTAGATAGAAGACCCCAGATCCTGACGTGTTTGGGTAGAAGGGTTCCCACCAAATTTTGATACAAGGCTTTTCTTTAGATTCTACCAAATCTGCTTTTGTTTAGATTCTTCAGAACCGCATTCGTGATTTTCTGCTTGTCCCGAAGGTTGACTGGTAGAGAATGCTTTTAGCGTTAAGTCCTCCTTTTGTACCCATAAAAATAATTTATGGTCAATAAAGATTTTAAATAAATAAATAAGGCCCATCCAGAGTAAGCGACATCATTACGATATCGTAATTGATTTGAAAACACAATAGTTAGGGTAGGTCTCAATTCCTGTCGAATGTCTAGAAAATAGGTAGGTAAGTATAGGATTTTTTGAAAATATTTGTATAAGAGGCATTTTGTATTTATTAATCATACGCAACTTTATATGTGGAAAGCGACGCGACTCGCCCGCGTGAATTGCAAGAAATGTCTCATAATTTCGTAAAATTTAGCCACATAAAAAATTAATAGACAGATGGCCAACTAATTTTATTTTAATTTTATCGCAACATATAATAGAATATAATTGAATATATATGTATTGTAATTTTGTTACGGATTTCGATGTTGTGGCTGAAAGGAATTGATGTTTCATCTTGCGATCATTATATGGCTACGGTAACTGCTTTACATCAGGCAGGCCGTAAGCTTGTTATCTGACGTGGTATAAAAAAATATGTATTTATGAGATAAAACATGTTCTAGATTAACAACTACATCCTATTAGCACACTTTATTACGGTTAGTATATTCTCGCGGGCGAAGCGAAAAAGCTACTAGAGTATAGAATATAGAACATTGTGTTTTCTCGTACGACACAAACTAAATGATTAACAATTGAAATTTTTCATGAATTTTTTGAACATTTACCTATAGGGAATAAGAGGGAAGCCCCGCTGTGAGCTTTGTTTTCCGCGATGAATTACGAAGGTACTGTACAGATATTGTACAATGTACATGAAAAGTAATCTCGAGGTCTACGGACTACCGATCGACTAACCTGGAAATCAAAATTTAATTTAAATCGGTTCAACTTAGACAGATATGACATCAGGTGCACGAGCTGAAGTCGATTTTTAAAATCCGAAAATTGGTTTTCGGTTAAGAGCCCTATTACATTTGCACGCTGACGAGCTCTCGCGCAGTACTAAACCCGCGAAGGCCGACGGTGCATCGTTTTTTGTAGTAATTTTGAAGTTATATTTATAATACCTACTGGAGCTGAATAATAATTATTGATTTTATTCGATTATCTATAAAAAAAATTACTTGCCTTTCAAGATTGGCGCTAATGTATTGATTCATATATTAGAGTCAATCTTCTATTTTATGGAAATGTCTATAGAAATTTCGTAAAGAATGATTTGATAAAAAGATTGTAAAACGATTATCGTACATTTAAATCTTATTTTAACTTCTCTTTTTTATATATACCTTTCAAGAATGTGACGTAGGTACTATCAGTCGTATTTTCGGCTCGATTTTACATACCCACATTCAAAAAGTTCGGTCGAGCTGCATAACTAATAATCAGTCTGTGCTTTTAAGGCTGTTATTGCAACGTCACGATGTAATAAACTAGTGTAGACTAATTGGAAAATACGCGACCAGTTGTGGAATAACCACAAGTGGTAACCCAGCACCACTCGTCATAAAATACTTGTTATGAAATACTATCAATAGACTACCAGTAAACTGTCGAGGCTCGCTTGCTTGGCAGATTGTGCGGTTGGGTCCATTCATCGCCCGCGTGGGCAACATCAGCGGCGGTAGCAAAATACAAATGAAAGAGTCAATGAATAAATGGAAATGTTTGCCTCCAATTATGACTAACAATGAGCAAATTCATCGATGTGTAAGTGACTCATCACCACCACCTCAAAGCAAATCTTAACTTGCTCATGGAACACCCATTGTGCCATTAGCAGACGAGGCTCTTATAGTACCCATAGTCTAAGAGGCGGCAACGGATTGACTAAACTATCGTTAGGTGAATTGATTTGGTATCTATAGCGTGTAGATTACTTATGTGGACAAGTCTGCCTGCATGATGTTGGTGCGTTTGGTAAATACAGCCGTTGAAACGCGTAGTATAGTTTAGTTTATCAGTAGGCCAGCTGATTCAAGGATAATAATGATGTACAGTAACTATACGCACAGTTTAAAAACTGCAACGGATTGACTAAACTATCGTTAGGCCAGCTGATTTAGAGCAGGGAGCCTACCGCCTAAGCTGAAGCCCATCGGGTTTTTTGATTGCGAAAATCGGACTTCTGTGCAAATATGTAATGTATACATTTTTTTTTTATATACTACATCTGTTACCGTAGCCATATTAACGCTCGCAACATGTAATATCTCCCGAGCGGCGCCACTCACGCGCAGGAACACAACAACCCTCAAGAAAATTGTATTTGGCTGCGGTATTCTGTGAGATGGAGGTATTTGCCCGGGTCGGATCCGGGCAGTTTATAAACACGCTGTACCCTATCTCTTTTACCAGAGCCTCTTTCTGTTGTCGGCAGGGTGCACCAAGTGCAGGTGAGGTTGGCATTGGCTCTAAAGATCGTGGTGAGCCAATTGCACCCTAAAAATCAACAATAATTACATTTTCACTGAAGAACAGACAGAAAAAGAAAAAATCGATTGATAAAATCTCATACATAACCGTTTGGTCTTGGACTCTTTGTCCTTGATTTGTATATTTGTAACAATTGTTATAAATACACACATTGATTGTCTAGGGACTAATTACTGTGAACGCAAGGAAAAATAATTATTTTTCCCATTCGTTCACAAATAGTTAATCGTCTAAATTACGTATTATATTTGACGCACATTAAACGACTACATGCTACTTAAATATAACCACATAATAAACAATCAAAGATGTTCACCATATGTGCGTACTGAAACCGCAAGCAGTATATTTTTATCCTGGCCGCAAGCGACCAAATCAGTCCGAATAGGGCAAAAGTCCCAGTATCCCGTTGTGTACTCGCGAAGTTTGACAAAATCTATTTAAAGATCACAAATTTGCTGTAGTAATGCTCGTAAATGGCAAATAAGTTGAAGAATGCTTGATGTCATCTCTTTGTCGTTGATATCAATCCCTTTGTTGTAAACTTTAAGATTATTTTTGTATGCCGTGAAAAACATGTAGAACTTTCTTGTACTTAAACATCTTACGACGACGAGCCCGGTGGTCGAATGGTTAGCAATGGCCACTTTGACTCCGAGATCGCGGGTTCGATCCCCGCGCAAGACAAATATTTGTGTGCATGAACATGTCTGTTTGTCTTGATCTGGGTATTTTCTATGTATTATATGTATGTATTTACAAAAAAAAAAAATATTTAAGTATTACATCAGTTATCTAGGAGCCATAGTACAAGCTTTGCTTAGTTTGAGACTAAATGGCCGTGTGTAATTTGTCCTGGAATATTTATTTATTTATTACTTTAATGATTCACATGTTTACAAAATAAATTATTATTATTATGATATAACCATTTCAATAGCATTCTACGATAACCAGGCTAGTATGACAAAGTCGTTGTACATTTCTTTCGTTATGTCAAAATTCATCCTCAGTTCCACCAATCGATAAGGAATATTGAGATTCTCCAGCGATGCAGTTAATATGAATCCGAATCCGTAGCTAAGTTGCGAAGAAATTTTAAAATTGTTTTTTTTTCATTATCCTCTTAGTTTGAGACTAAATGGCCGTGTGTAATTTGTCCTGGAATATTTATTTATTTATTACTTTAATGATTCACATGTTTACAAAATAAATTATTATTATTATGATATAACCATTTCAATAGCATTCTACGATAACCAGGCTAGTATGACAAAGTCGTTGTACATTTCTTTCGTTATGTCAAAATTCATCCTCAGTTCCACCAATCGATAAGGAATATTGAGATTCTCCAGCGATGCAGTTAATATGAATCCGAATCCGTAGCTAAGTTGCGAAGAAATTTTAAAATTGTTTTTTTTTTCATTATCCTTAACAATTATGTGAAATGGTTATAAATCACTAGTCGCCGGCAAACCCTGTACCGTTACCGTTAGCACAGTATAGTAACTGCCGTTACCCTACTTACGTTCTTTGTTTTTACCTCTAAAGATTACCTTTATCTTTAAGCAGAAGTTGTGCTTATACTAGGTTATATTGTTTGACACATACACACTTTATATTTAAATAGCTAGGAAGATGTTAAAAAAAGTTGGTAATATTACTGAATCTATTATTATATTGCAAAGCACGTGTTTGGTACCCGCTTACGCACCCACGAAGGCATGGATTAGTTTTTGAAATGCAACCGTTTGTAGCGTTGTTTGTAACGTTTACGAATTTGTCTACACCGGCATCGGCTCCGGGCGCTCACTCGCTGAGCCGTCGACCTTCAACGCACCCGAGTCAAGGTCGCAGATATTCCTCGGATCTTATTTAAATTGAGCCAGGCTTGCGAGAAGTGCCTTCCATTGTACCACCGACGACAATAAGTTCGGGCTCACTGCGTGGACCAAAAAAACTTTGTATAGTGGGGAGATGTAGAGGTTAACAACCTTATGCGTGAACCAATTTGAAGACTCTGCGATGTACCAACGCATCTAGCGCCGAACATGTTGTGATTACAGACATAAGTTATAGTATCTTTACTTTGTTGATATTTGCTCCTTTATAGTTTACTTGTACGGTCTAACCACATACCTCTTCGTGCTCAGACATTTATATTTCAATTATATTGCATATATTTTTCTGGTTGCTGTGATTAGACCCCCGTTACACAGCAGCGAATTTTTAATCATATTGTGTATATTCTTCTAGATACTGTGAATCACAGACCACCTAATCTACAAGACTAGTAATGTTTACAAATTTAAAAGAGAATTATTCTATTAAGGACGTGCTATACGCTTACCCCCTTGGTAACACAAACTGCACGAATATTATATACTCATCTAACAAGTTTCATAAAAATCGAATAAGTGTAACTAGTAATAGCAAAATATTCATACAAATACAAATAATTCATTTGCTAGCAAATATGGTAACAAGTTGTAACAAATTAATTTTCACGTTACATCAATTTTATGTTTAATAATGAACCGATTTCATTGTCCAAAGAACTTAAAAATTGTATGTAAGATGTGTATACACGTACCCAATTTCCTCAAAATCGGAGAACTAGTTAAAACGTTATCCGAGACACATAATATGCAAAAAAATATTGTTATATTTTTTATTTATATGATTTTTTGTCTCAACTCGATTTACAGATCTCGCGCGTTCCCTCGCTCAGTTACCTATTAAATTAAACGTAAAGTTTGTGAGTATATATGTACAGATGTTTGTAACTACTCCACGGGTTAACGGCTGAACGGATTTTGATGAAATTTTGTGTACTCATACGGATATTATACTTTTTGAAGTTATTTACAAAACTATAAATTTCACACCACTTTACAGATCAATTCAGCATTGTTTCCTATTTTTACATAATTTTGTTGACGTTACAGAAGTTAATACGCAGCTTGTTTATTTATTACCTGGTTCTCTAAAGCATTTCGCGCCTATACTTACAGAATACAGCGCCCTACTATTTCACATCTTGTAGGTTAGGTGGTCTGTGCTGGGAATAGACCCTCGTAACACAGCAGTTATCTTGGCACACCAACTGTACATAAAAGATTCATAAAATAGTTATCCACATTAAAATAGTTATTTTTACTAGATTGCGTCCGCGACTTCGCAGCGTATCCCGGCATCCCGTAGGAATTTTCAAAAATCCGGTTGCCTTCGTCATTATAGCTATCTGCATGCCAAATTTCAAGCCCATCCGTCCAGTGGTTTGAGCTGTGCGTTGATAGATCAGCCAGTGACGGTTGCCTTTATACTTTTATAGATACAGAGGATATTATTAATAATAATAGCCTTTTATTCCTAAACCTAGGGTTACAAAATGTCCCTAACTTCGGTGTGCCTTTTGGCATAGGCCTCCTCCAATTCCTTCCAATGGATCCTGTCTCTTGCTACTCTCAACCAGAGTGGTCCTGCTGTCTGTTTCAAGTCATCTTCCCATCTCCTGACTTGGCGGCCCCTACTTCTTTTGCCGTCTCTTGGTTGCCAGAGGGTGACTTGCTTGCTCCATTTGTTAATGGGGTGGCGTAGCATATGTCCAGTCCATCTCCATTTTTGGACGTCTATCCGAGTAAGAATGTCCTTGAGTTTTGTTCTTGTTCTTATGTCTATATTCCTGACTCTGTCTTTGATTTTTAATCCTAGCATGCTTCTTTCCATGGCACGTTGGCATTTAGTTAGCCTTTCCCTATGGTAAAGTATTGTTGACCAAGTTTCACAGCCATAAGTAAGAACTGGTAGAATACAGGTCTCGAATGTTTTCTTTTTTATGTCATTGTCTAGATCCTTGCTTTTCACTATTTGCTTCAGTGACCAGTATTTTCTCCATCCTTGGGCTATCCGCCTGTTTATTTCCTTTGTCATTTCATCTGAAGGGGATATTATCTATCATAAGTAAATATATTCTTTAACATATTCAATCCTGTTGCCATCTACCATAACGTCTATTTCCTTTGAGTTTGTCATCAGTTTTGTTTTACTGGCATTGATTTCCAGACCAACTTCTCTACTTATATTTGCTAGGCTCTGCATCATTTGTTCTATTGCTGCTGGGTTCTCTTCTAGAAGCACTAGATCATCGGCAAATCTTAGGTGGTTTAGGAGAGCTCCATTAATGTTCAAGCCTAAGTGGTCCCAGTTTAGCTGTCTAAAGATGTGCTCGAGTACAGCGTTAAATAGCGTAGGGGAGAGAGGATCGCCTTGGCGCACGCCCTTTTTGAGGATATTATTATCGTTCATTGAATTTAAATTTCAAACGAAACACTGCAACTTTAGATTAGTCTTCTTAATCTTATTGTATTCAATTAGTAACTTTTAGCCACTTGTTTTGATAAGTTATAAATAATTAATAAAAATAACGGGTTGCGCTCCGGGAGTGCCGGCAGAAGTGAAAACATGAACATTAACGTTGTGCATTTTTGAATATTTTGGAATGGTTAGGGAATAATTTTGCACGAATTGCTTTATGTGACTGATAAAGTATAAAAGTACTATCATTTATGTTGTAATATATTCATATTTTACAACATAAATTAAAATAAAAAATGATATGTTGTAAAATATCAATATTCATTTATTTCGCTATTGTACACAAACATGACAATTTATATTACATTAAAAATAAACAGCATGAACTGGCATACGTTTTCGCCGCGCGGTCGCAAAGAGAGGGGGATATTACTTCCTCTCCTACGCCGCGCCGGCGGCGGTCTACACTCTCCCTCCTACGAATTTTCGATCAGGTCACGTGTCCTGACGCGAGTTTAACATTTTTTACCCATCCCAAAAAGTGCACAACGCCGCTAAAGAAGTTTTCACTTCAAAAATTCCTAGAAAGTGTACTGGGCTGGGAGCTTTCTGCCACCAATGAATTGGATATAATAGATGCCTGATTCACCCGGAGATAGGCATAGTTGACCCGCAGCTCGGATATGTGCCATATTATAAACTGACTTTTTCATATGAATTCAAACGTTTAGGTTTTATATTAATGTCGTATTTCATGTTCTTGTACCTACTTATTATAGTAACGTGCTTTGTAGCCTCCAATTTTATTTAAATGCTACTCGACCAAAACAATAGGCGTATCGGATATCTGACACTGTCTGTAGATTCGTGTTAATTGTTCTAGGGGACCCTGCAGGCTAACTAAACTGAAGATGACTCAGATCGTACTTTTAGCATATTAACTTTGGTTCAGGTTTATGGTGATGGTATTCATCATATTATTATCATTCAAGCGAAGCAACCTTAACATCCTAAAGCTCTACCACACCCACTCCTCAAGAATTCTTTCTACTCACGTGGCTCTACTAAGTGGTAATAATATAATAATCATTAAATGAATAAATCATCAAATCGGGTTAATTACACCATTATATAACTCGACAACAACTGGACAGATTTTAATGATCTTTGATTGTTGGATTAGTCTCCTTCTGGAGCAGCAGAATAGCTATTCATACATCCGTAAAATAAACGAAAAAGAATTATGATGAAATTGTCAGGTCAAGGATGGTATGGGAAATCCACCTGCAGGAATGAGATGGGAATGGGAAAATTGAACTACAGCAAAGCGTGGGCGGCAGTTATAAATACTTTTAAAATGGAAAATTAACGATGAGAGGTGAAATTTTCACATTAGGTGGGCTGTATGTTTAACTATCGTCCGTCGTCGTAATATATTTTGAGAGGACTGTAGGAAGTCCTCTCAAAATGCATTTGTTTTAGTATAAAGAATGCTGAAAATTGTACATTTTGAGAAATTAAGTTCTCAATAACAGTCCATGTGACATGCGTTCTCGCAGATCGACTCCCAATCCCAACTTCTTGAAAATTGGAATTCGTTTTTCGGAATCAAGAACCCGATCTGAGTCAGTTACCTGGCCGGTATAAACCCATCGTTACATCATGTTTTGTAAACCATACGAAGTACTTATAGGGCTTCTGAACATACAACCAATTCTACTGTGATTTGAATTTGTATTTGATTTAACTAACCAAGGAAGACCTGCCCTTCTATTGTATCAACACACTTCATGTTACCACAGTATAAAAACTACGTAGTACTTTATGACTAAAATTTAGCCTTCGACGGTACAGTGTTATTATGTAAATCATAGAACTTTTTCTACGTACTTTCCATCTTACTTTCGAACGTGTGGTCTGTCACTTTCCGAATCTCTATCTCTGTACAAAAAATCGTATTTACGAGTACGTGTATACGTTGCCTGGTTTAGAACTGAAAGAAAGAAAAAAACTTTTTTATTGAGTCAGCGAACTTACTGTGCGTCTGCACGGCTCATGTCATGCGGTAGTGAGTGGTATTTTTGTCTGCAGTGAATGTTCGCGTACAGTGATAAGGGCCGACTCCTGCGTGATGCGTGACTAATGTTAAAGCTATTTATGTTTGTATCGAGAGTAACGAGTATAAGGGGCGATAATGCGGTGATGCACTAGGAATTCGGTCCACTGCTAACGACCATTGTATGATAACTGCACGCTACGCCACTCTCAGTTTCGTTTCCAACTCCGTGATAGTAACGTGTTAAATATATATTTAAATTGAATATTTCCGTGAGTACGGCTTTATAATCTATTATGTATAATGTTTTTCGGTGCATATCTGTAACAGTGCTGTAAACAGTGAGCGTGTATTGTTTCTTTTACTAAGATATTATTTACTGCCTCAGAACTTTGTTTTGGATTAAACAAATGTTATTATGATAAATCATCGATAACAATGTCAAAGTACATGTTCTCGAAGATTACATAAAATGGCGTTTGTTTATACAATCTGAATCAGTCCTGTTATTCACATTTTTGTATCATAATTAACCTGTCTGACAGTACTTCCTGCTCGTTCCCTCCCTGCGCTACGTTTCGATGCGTGAACTTGCATTGTGGTGACGATCCGGGAAATAATAAAAAAAAAACAAGCGTCGCTCATCCTCTAAACTATGTATGTTTTTTTAATACTTATGGAATTCCGGTTTGAGTAGTATATTCGATAGTAAGGTTGTACGCTATTTTGTATAGGATATTATTATAAATGTTTATTACTATTATTAGGAATGTACCGAACTTTTAATGAATAAAATGAATCATTACAGAACCCTGACAGTCTGTATCTAGTAGTACCTAATAAGTTTTTGGCTGCCCAGAACTCATTTCTCTGACTTTGATTTAGTAGGTAATTCAATTCAGATGTATAATAAAAAAATGTATATTAAAATATACTTGATTTCATGGCACGAACAAAAACTTATCTATGGTATCCTTGTCATTAGATTTAATTTCACCTGCGGGTGGACGCTGGATGCAACAATAGCGATGCATCGCGCGACACTTTCGCCGAGTGATACTATTTTTGTAGTCGGTTAACGTTTATTTCTAGCCTATGCCCAGCACCGTGACCCACTACCGTGTTTTGTATTCCAAATCGGTCCTTTCTCGTACCTGAATTGGTTATTTTTGTCATGCGCTTGAATGAAATATTACGTTGTCCACCCATGCGATGCGATGTTGTTCATTCAAGACCAAGTTCACTTCTCGTGTTAATTTTTATTTCAGTATATTCAGTCTTTATATAATACACAGTCATTTTTATTAAAAATTTAAATAATACTACTGCATTAACCTTATGTTTCGTCGCTGTTAAACATCTTATGTGACATTTGAACCTCAAACTACACGAGTTTAATGTGCCTTCGACATTCAAAGGCAGGCAACAAAAAGTCTATATGTGCTTCGATCAACAATAGAATGTCATTATACACAAAGGTTTAAACTTGAAATTTACAGGTCACACTAGAGCCTTCAAATTCACAACATTTATTGTCTGAACATAGGATATTAAATTAAAATAAATGCACATTCTTCCTGACAATATTTAATATTTATTTGGTCGGTATCTTCACTGTATCGTATCGTAAACCTACATAGGGTGCATTATTCATTTGTTTACGTTATTATATGCAAGTAATTTAAAGTAACGTAGAGGAACGTAACGTTTTAGTATGAATAAGTTTTTTTTACTACGCCTGATGCCAGACTGGGAATTTATCGGCCCGCCCGATCTAAAGCTGTTATCGTATCCGATAGGATAGACGCATGCGATACAGGTATTATTGTGTTTTAACAATACAATAAAAACATCTAACTAGATTGTTTAGAAAAACGTTATTTCGCAAGTTGATTTCACTCTTTATGTTTTCATCATTGCTTAGCGTGATTTCAACAGTCATAATCGTCTAGCGATCAAGATTGGTCTAACTCGAACCTCGAGGTCAAACCTGTGACTGAATGAATATTTGAAGAGTATGAAACTGTAACTAATATTTAAATGTTTTTATAGCAGCAGATCAAAAGTAGCGAGGATGGGTGCTAAGCAGAGCAAGCGCTCAGTGGATATAACGGGCAAGGAGGCCGAAGGTGCTGGCGAGGTGGCCGCAGCGGGCGCCGGAGGCGAAGGCCGCGTCGAGCCGCTGGCAGACGTCGACGCACTCAAACCGCAGCTTAATGGGGATGCGCACATACACGAGCAAACGGTATTATTTTGTACCACTTTTGTGTATGTCGTTTGTTACTGCTTGCTTTTAAGAATTTTGACGTAAAAAAACTATTGTTACTAATAGAAATCGCACGACGATTAGAAGATTGGAGAAGTTACCGTGGCTTACTTATAATTCCCCTGTACATATTTATATTTCGAATACTTTAATGTACGAATTGGGCAACTGCATGTAGCATGGTTCAACAAGTAGTTGTTATTATAATTGAGAAGTTTATTTGTACTAGCAATTCGAGTGAAGGAATTTCTTAATGGTAGCTTAGTCGTAGACACCCGTCCCACGGTTTCCTGTCTAGATAAATAACGTGCAATAACCACGGACCCTTATTCTCACTCGTAACATTGTTGTTGGATGAATCATTATCAACAGCCCCCTTACCACCATCTCTTATTGTGATTCAATAACTGAATAGATTGCCTATTCCTACCAATGAATAAACGACTCTATTTCAAATGGAATAGAGTCGCTTATTCATTGGTGAATAAGCAATTTATTCAATTATTGAATCGCAATAAGAGATGGTGGTAAGGGGGCTGGTCATTTTAGTCTCCACTACAGGAGCACGACCCTCTCGTCTGTCCCAGACAGAAGGAGGATTTGGCCTACACTCCACACGCTGGCCAGACGGGTTGGGGAGGCCTGATCGATGTTTTATAATGTATTTCCCTTAGTCGCCTTGTACGACATCCACGGGAAGAGACGGAGTGATTCTATTCTAGTCTGCCGGAAACCACACGGCTATACATATAATGTTGGATGAATATACACCCGATTTCAAGCTTCCTGACGCTATATCGAGAACCATTAAATCGAGTTTTTATAAAACGCAACGAAAGATCGTCGCGAAATCAGCGTTAAATTAATACTAGGCCGGATTCTAGCCCACGGGGCCGAAATCGAAGTTGAGTGGAGCGAGTTGATAAGCTGAGTGTATGTTTTCCATTGATTTATTGAAATCAATACAGACATATTCCAAATAATACATTTTCCAATTTTCCATTGGGAAAATGTATTTGATGATCATTTCTCAAGGTCATGATCGATTTCAATTTATTTCGAGGTCTTTAATTCTGTAGTCTAAGTTTCATCAAAATCGGGTCAGCTGTTTTGTAGCCTATTCATTTCCAAAAGTGAATTTTCGGCGTATATAAGCGTCCACTCCAAAAACCGCATTGTAATCAGTCCGTCCATTTGTAATATACATAAATTAACTAAGCTATGTATGCTTATGTTTTATAGGTACATATTTGGTTATATCTTGCTTGTAAAACTTTGAACACAACAACATAATACATGTTCGAACAACATACTTACTCTATTTTATTGAATAGTGTTCAAATTAGAGATAACAAGGGCAAATAGATGTCGCGCTACACAATCATCTAATGCGGTGATTTTGAAATGACTAGATAACTATTGTTTTATTCAAGAAGACGATGATAACTAAATGTGATTTAGTTAATAACTGAATAAATACTATTACTAATTTTAGTATATCGTAAGTGGCTGAATAAACTTTAGGTCCAGAGTCCAGAGATTTTTTTTCAAAACACTGACCTCCACCAACCCTTAGATGAGCAGCGTGGTGGAGTATGCTCTAAACCCCTTCGATTGAGGGGAGACCCGTATCCCAGAAGTGGGATAAATAAGGTTTGATGACGATGACGAACACCATACATAACAGCAAATGAACTAAATAGTTAGAAACTTACGGTTATCGATCAACCGATTGACGAAAACGTTATTACAATGTTTCTACTGATTTTGAATGTTTTCATGCGTCAGTAATAAGGTGTATTAACAAGTTAAGCTGCGATTTTAACCAAGTATAGCTTGATGTGTACATTACCAAGGAGAATAAGATTGTTTTGCATTCCACCAAAACAGTTATGCGTGTGAAAAACACACAGCATTGGACCTGGGGTAATAATATTTGTTTGATATGCGCTGCAGAGTGAAAGAGATAGGTAATGCGTGGAACTATTGAATTTGCCATGACAATATCTGAGGACCCAAGTATCCTGAAACAAACACACGAGCTATGTGATGCGAGCTTATTTCCGAGCGATATATTTCATAAATTCCTTAAATAGGTATATAATACAGCATGGCTAGTTTGACTCCGACATCGAGGTTTCGATCCCCGCACAATACATTGCATAGGCGTGTGTGAACATTTGTTTGTTTGTCTTGATCTGGGTGATTTTTTTATATGTATGTACATATTTACAAAAAAAAAGTATTTAAGTATTTAAATATAAAATAAAGTATTTAAGTATATATGTAGTAATATTAATTATTATTAATGACAATAATAAAAATGCATTTTGTTACAGGATAAAGAAAAACAGCTTGATAGCGGCACTCCGGAGAATGAAAAAGACGCTACTACAGAAAAGGAATCAAAGGAACAGGAGAAAGAAAAGGAAGCAGCGCCAATAACAAATGGAGAGAATGGAGAGCAAAAGGAAGAGAACGGAGACTCCTCGCCTGCGCCAGAAGATGGCAAAAAACCCAAGAAGGAAAAGGTATGCAGAACTGTTGCCGCAAACTAAATCCTTCCTTAGGTTCCTTAAGACGTTCCGACGTTACACGTGGTAACTAGGGCAACCACTGAATAAATAGCATAGCCGGCAAACTATTATAAAAATGATATCATCATCATCGTTCATCTTTTGGTATATGGAGTCCTTTTAAGGTCTTTTGTCTCGCTGCGAGTGAGTGAGGTTATCAGTCGTGAGGAGATCCTACGTTAGCAGTAGGGTTGCTAGTATGCGAGCAATACTCCTGTAAAATATATTTATGTAATAGGCTACGGTAACCGCTTTAAATTAGGATTAGTTTGACATCTAATATAGTATAAAAATACAGTAAGATTTTAAATTTATCAACAGCCTTTGTTCTTGATTGCCGGATTATACTGCGTTAGAAGCGGATGTGGCATGGTAACGAGCCTTAGTCCTTGTGCAGCAGGTGTTTTAGGCTATGATAATCACTTCACATCAGGCTGGCCTAAATTTATTTCCCACCTGACTAATTTAAATATGTATTCAGCTACAGCTAATTTGACCTAATTCTATGCAAACAACTAACGCTGGTCGGCACCTACCCACCCACGGTGTTAATCGAAACATGCCCAGCATCAATATTACTTGTAGTGGCCATCAGTGGGCAGTGGGTTAAAACAGAGACGGTCTAATTTATTTCTGTGTTTGGTATGAACTTGCGACTCTTATAACATAGTAATTCATGCTCTCGATTGTGGGCATATGTATGTACATACATATGGTGGAAATGTTATATCATATATGTTGTGTTTAGGCTCAAATAGATGAGTAGATTTAACATCGGCAGAGTAACATCTGAATCCCCTTAAATTAAGACTCTTTTATAAGGTTATGTTTATTATAATACTAATCTATATAATAATAATGAAAGGTGACTGATTAAACACGAATTCTCGAAAACTTTTTGACGTATGAAGCTGAAAAAGAATGGATTTTGTGACAGGGTCTTAATTAAGGCGGTCTTAAGGCATAAAGAGGATGAAGGGTCGCCAGTAATATATAAATTCCTGAAGATTATTTTATTTCATTATGAACAATTACTGGATATTCTTTTGAAAACGATAACCGTTTGTTTCTTTACGTCATATAGTAATGTGCGTTAATGTAAATAATTTTACAAAAATAGGTGAAGAAGAAATGGTCACTCAGATCGATCAGCTTCAGCAGAAAAGACAAACCGAAACAAGAGAAAAAACAAAAAGAAGAAGAGCCAAAGACGAACGGTGAACCAGAAAAAGTACCAGAAGAAGTAAGTCATAGATATTAATTTATTGTTTTATAGGACACGTATATATTACATTTTAAACGGTTTTATTTATTATAGCCCAATGTTTGATTTGTTTAAATATATAAATAAAACAATTGAGTGTTGTTGTGTTCCTGCGAGTGAGTGAGGTCGCTGGGAAGGAAAGAAGTATCTGCGTTGGCAACGACAGCGGCGCACGGATGATATTTCATATTGCGAGTGTTCATATGCTACGGAAACCGTTTCACACCAGGCGGGCCCTATGCTTGTTTGACACCCAATGTAGTACGTAAAAATGTAGGAATTTAATATATAATTCTATTTTATTGAACATGATTTTACCATGATAAACACTCACTCTGGACATTGTCAACGGTGGGAAGTCAAATTTCAAAGCTTATCTTTTTATTGAAGTTATTGTGAGTTTCAAGGCAGGCTTATTTTTACCCAGGGAGCCCAATGATTTTCAATTTGTTCATTGCCACGTGGTGGTTGTTGCTGTTAATCCTGACTACTGTCGCAGGAACATGTTGTGTGACTGTACAATTTTAATAAAGAACTATTTTACGCGTCACGCAAGCTTTGTATTGTACATAGTGCTATTATTTGTACTGTGTTTATAGTTTCTCCATATTGTCTATTATCTGTATGTATGTCACATACAGCCGTTAAGTACTTAATATCGTGGCTGTAGAATAAAAATGCGATACTTTACAGGAAACGATTGAACATTTTTTGCCTGTCTGGCGAAAGCAAAAAGGGGGGTTATGTTTTTCGAGTGTATGTATCTATGTATATTTTTTTAGCACGCTCTACAACCTAAACTTTTTGGCGGATTTCAACATATTATGAGGTATAAATAAAATAAAATAATGGCGGATTATGACGCCAAATTATACATTGAAAAATATGTTTTGTCTTCAAAACCATCAAAATATAGGGTTTTTAGAATAGGCTTAAAAATATATACAACTCATATGTTTAAATGTAATGTGGAGTGAAAAATGCTGAAAATGTTTCTACTACTTCTTACGCAAAATTTTTCCGAAAGGAGATGAAATTTTTAGAATTTTGCAGTCGGGTTTTGTTTCGGTTAATAATATCTTGTTTATTTAGTGGAATTGAAATGTTATGTTAAATGAGTGGCTCCGATACTAGCCGCATTATATCATATCTTAAAATAGTTTTAAAACGTAAAATTTTAGATAAAATTAAAATATTAATATACGCACACGACATTGCATATGAATCTGGTATAAATTGATCAAGATAATTAAAAAATATAATACATATTTACGACGACGCCTAAAATTCGACCTTGTGAATCGTCCACTGGTAGATAGTTAACGATTTCTGTGACAACTATTGTGGCGTATCACAGAAATATAAAAGGACTAGAAATAACAAGTGGGCGTTACCCGCGTAGGTCAATATACTCCAATTTGGCATATCTCGATCGTCGCATATCTCAGTCGTCATTTGTCACAGCCGCGGAAACAATCATAGAAAAAAAATATAAAAATGCCTTCTTGTGCCATATTATCGTGTAAGAATAATAGTAGCAAAAATAATGTGTCTAATGGTGGCATTTCATACCATCGGTAAGTAATATTTCTCATTATTTAATAGAATTTAAGCATATTCAATAAAATGCACAAACGCGAACAAACTAAAGTAACCTTTATGCGTTTAATTTTAAGGTCAAATTTCTAACGCACTCCACGTCTCTTGTTTAGAACATTCTAGCGTTAATCGATTAGTGATGTGACTCATGTATCGTCAGTATTTATTTACTTGATTATTTACTCCCATCACGATATTGAAACAGTATAATTTTTGAATTATGAAAAAATATTATATCATAATTATGAACATAATATAATAAATTGTAAGAAATGTTATAAATTATAAATAAATATAGGCAGGCATAAGAAACCAGCTGTAGCGCGAGGCTTCGCTCGCGTAGCACTTCGTTGTCACATATAAAGTATCCTATATATTAATCCAGACTATCTATATTTGTGCAAAATTTCATCTAGTCTGATCGAGTCACAAAGTTCTAAACATCCTCACAAACTGTCGCATTTATAATTATTAGTGTGAAGTATGATTTCACCTATCATCATCATATATCATCATAATTAATAAGTTTTTTCAAAAAAATATTTTTTGGGACAAGCTTCTACGGCAGCTTTTACGTTTATCATGCATTGTCATCCAAACAAACGTGTACTACAAAATTTCAGCTCAATCGGTTGAAAATCTGTCTCAAAATTAAGTTGCACCACCCGAATGCATTCCACCCGAACAAACATTGTTACATACTGACATACATACATTGTAAGTTGAAGAAAAGATTGTAAAAATATTCAATTTTATGGTACCAAAAATTATATTAGGTAGATATTCATTAATCCGGTAGCAGTACTCGGTGATACTTGGTGTTCCTCATTACTACATCACTTCGAAAAGTAGTGATATCGACATTCGTGCAGTACGGTCATTCAAATATCAGCCTTTAGTCAAGGACAGAAGTCATAATATTAAAATCAATATTAGTAGCGCCACCTTGCGTCGATTAGCTATACTGTTTAGAATCTGACAGAATAAGAAGTACAGCTATTGCTCACTAGATGCTTATTCGGGATTTAATTGTTTATGAACCGTGTCATAACTGCATAAGGTTGAATTTAAACTAACATATTTTTGTATATATGTCATTTTTTACAGTATTTTTAGACCAATCATAGCACAAACATGCATGTAGTAACACGTTAACATTTTGCTTTACATGTGTGAGTTTGGCGACAAAGGTTTTCTTACTAATAGGTCGTCATACGATTTCTACGTGTTTTTTTATTTCTGTGTGGCGTATAGTGCATTGCACCCGAAGCGGGAGGCGCGCGCGCCGAACAATGCGCATTATAATTCAAAGTGGTGCTATATCCGTGCTAGCTAAACGTGAGCCACCATTGTCGACGGCGATATCGCGCTATGACTGACACTTACTCCATTGACGATCAACACGTGACGTCACTCAACTTTATTGTGCCGTGTATATTCTATTATAGATTCTGTCTGGTTTAACCAGAGGTCTATACGGTCTAAAATAGAAAACAGGGTCGCTAAATCTCCCATTTAAATAATCAAAGACCTCTTGTAAGAAATATTCGTTATTTCAACAATAGAGAATGCATACGCTGTCAATAGATTTTGATCCAAAAATGTGGTAAAAGATCACACGCCCCATGAATCGTTAAAACGTCTTCACGCCCTTTCTTTTGTTTCCATGAAAACCTCGGCAGACAATTAGTTACGTAACTTAGCGTTTGCGGGAGAAAATGCATCTTGAACTGCATAGTACACGCCCATTTGTATTCCAGAACGTAAGGATGATTATTTGCCAACGGCTATGATGTGATTGTAGTTCTCGAGAGAATAATTGTGCAATAAATTCTTCTCTCTTCTTTTAACATATTTCGACTAGCTACTAAATATTACGCGCGGCTGTAATAGTACCTACCTGATTTGCACTTATGAAAATGAAAATTGGTCATTTCTAAAGACTAAAATGATTTCGAACTATGTTATGGAAAAAACTCATCATTCCCAATATAGTCGGAAATCATTGCAATAAGGTAGACCAAGGATTCATGAAAGTCTTGATTTACCCATGAATCTTCTACGGGGTACCGTTAAAGATTCACGAGTACATCAGCTTTAAGTTTGATCATTTGAAATGTAAGTAACATTTCAAATGGTGTAATAATTTTGGAAACCGGAGAAGACCAAGATTACTTTCTACATCCAAACTTATTAATTTTACCTGTTACAAATTTGTATAAATAAGATTTGCAATACATCGTATTTGTTACCTTTCATGTGATGTTAGATTCCGTAATGCTTAACAGTTTAGGGTTCTTCGGTCGTAAAAGTTAAGGAAACGCTGATATAGAACTTTCGAGTACCTTTTGTTTAAGGATTGATTTATATGTGATACAATGATTTGTATATGAATACATTGCGTCTCTAATTTAATATTTACGAAATTGCAATGTGGAATGATGAATTTGGCTTTCTTGGAGCTATGTAGAGCCTGGAGCATTAGGAAACGAGTTTGCGGAGTATAAAATTAGCAAGAGCATGGCAGGTTTCGCGACGATACTCGTGGGCGGGTGGCCGGGTTCCGATCCGACTTGCATGCAGGACTTGTTATGGACATATTTACAACTATATATACTGCCGCCCCTCCGTTGCAACACTTATGCGACTATACCACTGCGATCCATTTTTTGAAAATATTTGCATCTTACTCAAAACTGCTATTCCGTAGAATAACTAACACATTATCGGCGTTTACTTACGTTTCATTGTATTTCATCACTGCTCTCTGGCTGAAGATCATAGCTTGTGAACGAATGTAGAAATACTTTGACCTGCTCCGCCTTTGACCATAATATGAAATATAAATGTATTATACATATCACCTCCATAAAAAATCTCTTAAGTGGTAGTGGAAACTGCATTAAAATACGTAAGGTAGTTTGAAACAGGTAAGCGGAGAATTAGACGCGAATTAGAAGAAATTTAGCACATAGACAGAACATGATTAGTGTGTTCAAGCGGCTAGCATGGGTTCAAGAAGCCGCATACAAAAGCTATTTAGTTATATATATAGGTATATATTCCAAAAACCTAAAATCTATCTGTATGGTAGGACATAACTACACATTTAAAATGACGCGAACATACATGGATGGAGTGTTCAACAATTGCATTTCTATATTCGTTCAAGTGACATGGTTTCTCTTGAAGGCGCCAGTTTCGTTCGCGTCCCCATCAAATCGTACATACGGCCATAATAGTCACGCCAAAGAAACAAAACGTACGAATCTACGACAAACATTATTTCTTAGACAGTTGGATAAAATGAAAAGTAGAGATAGTCACTGGTTGTTTCCACCAGCGTCGTGTGTATCATATGAACAATGCTGGACAGATGTGATGTTTACGTAGATTTGTATCGGGGCTCACTACCGGTGCGGTGGTGGTAGGAACACGAGTGCGGCTCACATTGCATGTTTACTAAACGACACTCACCTATCGTATTTTCATAATACAGCATACGTGGCTGCAAAAACTGTCCTTCCGTCCTTCTTTTTACGATTAACTTTATTTTAAGCTTGCCTGTCTAACTAAACGGACGTTTGCGCAAAAAAGACCACAAAAAATGCGACAGGTCGTGACGATACACGATATCCATTAATTTGCATCGTATTTTTACGAATACAGTGGCACCACGTATTAAATTCACAGTACTGTTATAGCTCGTGTTCAGGGACCAATAAAGTGTCTGGATTTGTTCCTATGTAAAATTGACATTTGGAAGAGTAATTTTATGCATTATGTTCATGAGCATTAAATACAGAATCTATGTATACTAGTCGAGACGGACTGCATGCGTTGTATGACTCAGATTTATAATGTTATTTTAAATTTAGACATTTTAATTGCGTACTATTTAGGCATATAAATGTACTGAATTCATATTCTTACATATATTTTTGCTAATTACAGCAAAATATATCACCGTAATTGTGTGAATTACCTGTAGTACTCCTGCAAATAATTGATTTGAAAGTTTGCTTAGAATAGTCCAGGAATCCTGAGTACCTACTCATTTCACATCTAGTACATTTGGCTGTTTATTTAGAATGTCACTGACTAGTGAGAGTAGTTGCTCAACATGTGGGAAATAAAGCCTGATGCCTAAACTTTGGTAAAGAACTGCAGAGGATGTACCTTGGTCAGTTTACTAAACCCATCTTCTTCTATGAAGCGACCCGAACTTCCTGAGGCTCCCAGGGTGCCTGTAGCTATAAACATTGTAGGATCATTGCCATATATATATATGTATATATAATTGACCGCTGACCGATGTGAGGAAACTGTCCGTTACCACAAACGCATTGGTCTACGAAATAACAGTGAAAACAGCTTTCGTTTTCGTATTCTACGTGTATTAAAGTAATCTATACGTGGGCCATACCTACAATATTTTATTATTTTCACGTAAATGTTCCCTTTATTAGTGTGCTCCTACAGTTTTATTGAGCCTTCGATTAGCGTTAGCTTCGAGCTACTTAATTTCTGTGTATCAAAACAATTAGAAATTGAACAATGAAATCCTTTAACCGTGTAAGTGCGATTGATATAAAGTCACGTTGTTCAACACGAAACAAAGGGCTTCATGGCGGCGGCGGGTGATAATATGGTTAGTGCTTTGTATTGGTGGAAAGGGCTTAGTATTCTGTAGGCTTCGATCCTTTACATGCCAGGCACTTATCCTTATTAATAACTAGCTTTGTCCGCGGCTTCAACCGAGTAATACACACCCAATATTCACCCTGAAGCTTCTTTCTAAATATTGGTGAAAGAATTTTTAAGATCGGATGAGTAGTAGGATCGATCGATGGCTTAACTTCTACATTCCAAAATTTGTCTCTTTATAATTTTCGTGTAGATTTTTAGGACATGAAAGTTTCTTGGTCAGTTTAATTTTGGTTTCAACTTTCAAGTTAATATTCTTATTAGTTTCCGACAAGTTCTCGTGTCTGAATCGTTTTGATCCAATCTTGTATACTCATACTCTTTGGAAAGATCCGACTACTAGATTTTAGTATAATTACATGGAAAGTGTAAGAGATATTTTCTTTGTCAGTGCTACTGTGAAAGTGTTCTCTACATTACGTTAGCTCGCCGAGCTTTTGTAGAACATTCGCACTCAATTGGTTTTCTTTTGATCTCTAATAAGTCCAAATGAAGAGAAATGAATCCAAAGAATGGAACTAACAAATTGTATTGTTGAACTACTTATTCCGATGTTAGTGCACGAGTACCTACGGGGTGATTAATGGTGGGATGAATGAATGAATCACGGATGGCATCATTTGTAACTTAATTTACTTGTAATAATAGGCTTGTTGAAATAAGTAGCTCTCGAGAAATGTAAATTTAATAAGTCTACATTATACATAGGTAATAAATTATATGGTATACACATTTTGTATGAACGTATTAGGTATACATATTCTACATGTAAGTTTATTATATATAGATATTTATTACTGTTATTCAAAGCAAAATTTCACTCATTCATACTTTTAGATTGTGTATTACTTTTTAACCACTTATTTATTATTATTACTGTAATTTTACTATTATTTTTTGTGTCCAACACACACGACATTGTAAACCTTTTTACGATTAAAAGGTTGGCTAGATGAGATCTCTTGACTGGGGTATATCCGCCTTTAACTTTTGTATTTAATTGTTTTTTAATTTTTTTATTGTACAATAAAGAGATTCTTTAAAATAAATAAATAAATATTTCTGTACAATTTACACAGCGCCATCTAGTCCCAAATTATAAGTGCAAAGCTTGTGTTATGGGTACTAGACAACTAGTACCCATAACGATAAATGTACTTAAGTACATTTTTTTGTAAATACATACTTATAATGCATAGTAAACACCTAGACCAAGACAAACAGACATGTTCATGCACACTGAATCACTCCGTCTCTTCCCGTGGATGTCGTACAAGGCGACCAAGGGAAATACATTATAAAACATCGATCAGGCCTCCCCAACTTCTGTCTGGGACGGACGAGAGGGTCGTGCTCCTGTAGTGGAGACCTGGTGGAGAAAATGACCTGATGATGATGATGATGAAATGTTTCTCGAATTAAAAACATATCTGATTAAAGATTATGCGCGTAAACAAAATTTTGCACGTTATTTTGAAGCAGTTTGTACTTATAATTTTACCAAAAGTAAAGTGGGCCATCAATTGTGCCTCTGAGTGTATAATTGATATTAAAATCCCAGTTCAAATTGTACATATTTACAGCAATTTTATGTGCCATATTTGTTCTAATGACATTTTAATCAAAAGGAACAATGGTTGCCCTGAGACAAATAACGTGATATTTGATGCTGGGGCGCACATAAATCGGTGCCAAGACAGGGCGTTCAACCGTTGATAGGCTAGCTATATGACAGTGGTGCCTGAACTCGACTGGCCGCGATGCTATCTCTGCCGTTATTTATTGCCCATGCAAATTACACTCGTCCGTCGGTCACACGACGCCTAGTACTCATATGATCACTTACGGCTAACTTGTAATCAGTAGGAACAGTTTCTGGTGCTGTGAAAACAATGTTAATGTTATTAACACATCGCCTTCAATGTCTTATCGAGTAACTGAACCGTAACCGATCATTAACCCACTTAACGCTATCGTTTGTTTAAACGATCATGACAACAAAAAAATATTACGGCGACCCGGGGGTACTTGAGATTTTGTTTATAAGTTATAAGCACATGTCACACGTCTATGCATTCATTCCAGGAAGTTGACCCAGTTAGAAGTGCAGTGTCTTGATTTTATACGCGTTATTGTTTTTGGATTTTAGTCATGAATATTTCAAGGTATGTAAAATGTTTCATTATTCAATTTTTTTATTTAGTTGCTCCTAAAACATAAAGAATGTACCCTTAATGATGTAAAATAAACATTTACAGAATGTTATAGTCATCAAAAGATATGTTTATTTCAAAATCTTTAGATGGATCGTTATAACGAACAATAGGGACATGAGGTACTATAAGAACATTTTTGTATGTTTCAGGTCGAAGTATCGAAATCTCACATTGAATGAGATTATTGAAGAATTGGATCACATTGACGAAGCAGATCCGATTCCCGATGGTATAACAATTTTTCCTCCGGAGAGTTGTAATGCAGATTTGACAGATGAAGATTCGGGAGATGAAAATTTTGTGTCTTTGCAAAATTTACCTGGGCGGCAGCTTAGAGCTACAGCTGAACTATATTTCAACAACAGTGTATCCGACGAAAGTGAAGATGACGAAACGCCACTAGCTCATCTTTCAAAGCGAATATGCCTGGAAACAACAGAAACTGGTCCAAAAAGTTCATCACCCGAGCCAAGTACCTCTTCAACAATGCCTGTGTTACCAGCGACTTCAGGGACTCCGCTTCATGTGTCCAAGGATAAAAAATATAATTGGAATAAACGAGATATTCGTCCTATACATGCGGAATGGCAGAACAAAGTGGGCCCACCACTAAAGGAAAAACCTATCTATTTCTTCAATTTATTTTTCAATGATAATTTGATACATCTTCTAGTTGAATATACAAACTTGTACGCTTCACAGAAGAACAAAATTGGGAACGTAACAATTGCCGAAATGAAGTGTTTCCTAGGAATATTATTATTGAGTGGCTATATTGTGGTACCCAGGAGATCTATGTACTGGGAAAATGCTACAGATTGTGGACTTTCGCTTGTGTATAACGCCATGAGCAGGGACAGATTTGCGTTTGTGATGTCTAATCTTCACTGTTGTGATAATTCAAAACTACCCTCAAACGACAAGTTTGCTAAATTGCGGCCCGTTTTCGACATGCTAAATTCTCATTTTTTGAAGTATGCTCCATTTGAAGAAAATTACAGCATCGACGAAGCAATGGTGCCCTACTATGGGGGCCACTCATGCAAGCAATTTATTCGTGGAAAGCCTATAAGATGGGGCTACAAATTTTGGGTGGGTGCTACACGCCTCGGATATATTGTTTGGTTTGATCCTTATCAGGGCCAATCTGGTGAATTACCCTCTGAATATAAGAAGCTGGGGCTAGGTGCAAGTGTGATTTTATCCTTTTCGGACGTACTACGCAAAATTGACGAGCAAGCACCTTTTCATCTCTACTTTGACAATTTTTTTACGTCTATACCGCTGATTGAGGAATTAGAAGTCAGGGGCTTCAAAGCCACAGGAACTGTTCGAGAAAACAGACTGTCGAAATGTCCGTTACCTTCAAATAAGGAATTGAAAAAAACTGAACGTGGCAGTTATCATTACCAGTCATCTGGACAAATCTTGGTCTGCAAGTGGCACGACAACAGCATTGTGACAGTTGCCTCAAATGCTGTAAAAGTTCTACCGACGAATAAGGTAAAACGTTTTTCTCAGCAGGAAAAAAAGTACATAAAAGTGGATCAACCTTCTACCATAAAGGCCTATAATGAGAATATGGGCGGTGTCGACAGATCTGACCAAAACATTGGTTTATATAGGACATCAGTACGTGGAAAAAAATGGTATTTTTCCCTAATAAGTCATTGTTTAGATATGGCTACACATAACGCATGGCAAATATACAAATTAAATGGAGGAGAGTATGACCATTTAAAATTTCGAAGATCTATTGCTACTGGCCTGCTGGAGACCTACAAGAAGGAGGATTCAAGGAAATCTACACGGACATCACAAGGTCTTCATGAAAATTCAAGATATGATAATATTGGCCACATCGTTATGTATAGACCAAATCAACTGCGATGCGCGATTTGTCACAAAAATGCAAGTTTTTACTGCAAAAAATGTAAAATTTCGCTGCATCCAAAACATTGTTTCAATGCATACCACACACCACAATAAAATTATATTATTATAGAAGTTATAATCTAAGTAATTAAATATTTTTCTTTTATTTTATTGTTTTATTCAGCAATTTTAGCCTTACATTTGCAGAATATCTATTACACTCCATAGTAGCGCATTTTACTAGCGTTTGTTATAACGATCATCATTTTCCGGCATTTCCACCTGTCAAAGATTTTTTTTCGTATTTTTTTCAGACTTTCTGAGACATACTTAGCATAATATGTGAATTTGGTTGACATCGAAGAAAAAAAAAATCTCAGTGATATCTGGGTTAAGCGCTGAAGTTAAAAATACAATGTGTGGTTCATTTTGTAACGCGCATATTATTATGACTCACTCAAGTGACAAATCCTAAACAGTATTTTCGTGCAACAAAATACCTACATATGTATATATAAAAGTACCTTCAATTTTTTTTTAAACAATAATTATCTTTTCCCCTCTTATTTGGTTCCAAATACCAAAACGTGCGGGGTATGTAGAGCGGAAAATGATTTCCATAGGCAGACCATGACATTATGTGGCGTTGATGAGTCACTTACTACAATAGCCGCACATTTCCCGTTAAAAGTTGGATAAATTGC
Source organism: Hypsopygia costalis (assembly GCA_937001555.2). Classification (NCBI taxonomy): domain Eukaryota; kingdom Metazoa; phylum Arthropoda; class Insecta; order Lepidoptera; family Pyralidae; genus Hypsopygia; species Hypsopygia costalis. Next base: position 17,555,735 of record OW443338.2, on the reverse strand, counting down.
CGTCGCCACGCTATTACATACAGTGAATAGATTGGAATCTTTAGGGGCGAATATGGCACAGGCTGGTAGCTTCATTCGATAAAAAAAACCGGCCAAGTGCGAGTCGGACTCGCGCACCAAGGGTTCCGTACCATTATCTATAAAAACGTAAAAAAAATCACGTTTGTTGTATGGCAGTCCCCTTAAATATCTGTTTTATTTTTATTTAATTATTTATTTTTAAAGTGAATATAAAACTAAATATTATGTGAGTATTTCAAGCGTCTACCTATTGTTGCAATCAATTGCGAGCAAAAACGAGCAAAAAAAATCACGTTTGTTGTATGGGAGCGCTCTTAAATATTTATTTTATTCTATTTTTTATTATTTGTTGTTATAGCGGCAACAGAAATACATCATCTGTGAAAATTTCAACTGTCTAACTATCACGGTTCATGAGATACAGCCTGGTGACAGACGGACGGACGGACGGACAGCGGAGCCTTAGTAATAGGGTTCCTTTTTACCCTTTGGGTACGGAACCCTAAAAATATGCTAAATACGATGCTTGCTAAATAAGACAAATACGGTTCACGATTATTGAATGAGTCGCGTAATTTATGAGATTGTAATGGCAAAACGATGAGTTTTTTTAGTTTACCATTCAATCAAAACAACTACGGTATATATCAATTATTTCAATACGCTTATATTAAATTCTAACTCTTCGATGATTCTCATTCTCTATATGAGAATACATATATAGAATTCTTCATTGCTCATGAAGATATTTAACAGAAAATAATATGGGTGTTTTAATATGAGCAATAGAAGCCAAAATAATTATTTTCGATTTTTGTGTGTCTGTCTGCCAATACAGGACATTGTACGATTATATATGTATGCTTTACGTCTTCCTAGACTCCTCCTAGACCCTAGACAAATCCATACAACCTTACAAACGTTTATAATAGAAGAAAGTAGGATAGTCTAAAATTCTTAAGATTTAGGTCAAGTTCCTGTGATGTGTCGGTATGTATACTCTATGCATAGTCTGTACTGACTCATTTTTAACACACATTCGAGTACCTGCGATATGTTAAATTAAAAATGTACATACATGCATGTACTGAGTAAATAAGTTTAGCGAATTTTTTTTTTATTCGAGTAGCGCAGCAGGTAGCCTCGTAAAATAGAAAAGGTGCAACAATGTAACTCTTTTTTCGTGTTGTCCTGCGACTTGCCTGCAACTGGCTACACTGTTGTCGAATAACGTCTGGCGCCGGTTCTATTCAGATAGTAACAACAAGTAAATCATGGTAGCCACTATAGCTATAGTCTTGCATTTTAAATCTCCGTTCCGATCACCCGAGTGATAGTTGAGATCACTGAAACTAGGATAAGATTACTAATGAGTATATTTTTACATCAGCTATTGAACGTGTGTATATACAAATGCATCACCTAGTCGGGCAGGATTTGTTCCACGAGCGTCGAATGTTGATATTAATCGCGACTCGAGCAAAGCCTGTTTAACTGTGGACCGTTAGCTTCCCGTGCCTGCAGCTCCGGTGCTAAAGTGGAGACCATTGTTCTTGTTCCGTTCGTTTCGGTTATGCCGCCCATTTCTATACAACATGACAAACTATGCCATTTACTATTCTTTCATTCCTTTTCTTTCTGTCTTACGAGCGACTTCCAGCGGTTCATTTGGATTGTTAGTAACGATCCGATGTAATGCGTGGCTTATATTATGAGTTGGGACTCTTTGGTACACAGAATTCAACTGTTCTTGTGGAACTTCTGATCAACTTGATCTGATTGAAAATGAAAATTAGCCAATAAAAAAATTACTTAGCTAATAAAATTATGTAATATTAGCCATATAACAAACAAATAATCTTATTAAAATAGACTCGGTCAATTATGTGACGTTTAAACAGTTAGACATTCTAATACCAAAGTGGATTTAAGCGGCTCTACATCGTCAAGTGTAAGTGGCTCTGTCAATTTTAGAGGTCAAGGAGACCTCAACTTCATGTGATGCATTTCCCCGATTAGGGAACGATGGAATGGATGAAAAATAAAAGAGAAATACACACACAATGTAGAAAGTACAGATATATTGTCCCAGTTATAAGATAGTTTCCTAAAATAGGAACAAAATTACGATATAGAAAAAACATTAGCCATAGTCACACGCACACTTCTTCAACTTGTTATCCGCCCGTAGTTCGCGGCTAAGGTCGTTGCACTGCAAACACTACGATGGTACCTACATAGTCGATTTACAATAGAATTTTAAAGGTGTTCTATATGTGTAGTTCTATATCGTACAGTCAACTTGGCTGAACAACGTAGACTTCTTATTCTTGTACCTACATATTTTTAATTAACTGACCAGTAAATTACATATAAGTAGGTTTAGTAAAGCCTTTGTGGTATCGTAACTTCCCAACGAATAAACCACTTTCGATGTACCTAATCTATTTATTTGAAAGCTGCATCGACATAGTTTTTAAGTATGTTTAATGAACATCAGTTTAGCGACATTCCAAATATTATTACGCATATACTTCGATCATTAATATTGCGTATATACAACGATAGGAACTAGTCAATAGTAGTCGGATGGATATATATTTTCAAGTAACGGAGGAGTTCCCAAACTACTGCGTGCGTCGCGACGCAATCCTGAGGACGTCGCGAGGCGTTTTAATATGCAAAACTTTTGCCTTGATTTTTAAGCTTATGTTCAGAGATGCAAGCTCATCCTTTTTATCAATTGTTCAATCATAGAACTACACACAAATGTCAGCTTTTAAGAGTGTCCCAATAAATTATTACTTGTAAAGGGAGTCACAGTATAAAAAAAACTTTCAATGAATGAAAATTAATATCGATTAAGTGCAATATAATTTAATGTTTACTTGTGTTCGCGGTACGTATCGTAACGAGTGGCCACCGTCAAACATCGGATACATCTATTAGTGCAGCTCTCGAGGCGTGTCTTTCTACACCAGTAAACAAAGACGGCCTTGTGTACTAGGATTGTTTTATTGTTCACCACAGCCCTGCGGTTACATGACTGTACAATTTGAAATAAAATCTATTGTTATTATATCACAATTATTAATTATATCACAAGTATATAAATAATACTAACTAAAAACTAAATTAAACAAACTATGCTAAAAACTAAAACAAACCTCAACTACATTAATATTTGTTTTAAACTAACAATAATAATAAATAAATATATAAAAAATGGAATATACCCATCGATCATTAATATACCCCCTAAATTGTTTCGCCCCGGCGGCAGCGTTCCGAGAAGGCTGGTTGTCGCCAGCCAACGGGATTACCCCGGATAGTAATACTAAATCTGTTGTTTAAATTACTTATACATCCACGTCTTTTTGTCGGGAAAGCCGACTAGTTTCGATCTCAAAAGGAGACGTTCATCAGGGCGACAAAGGGTGGACGTGTCTGGACATTCGCCCTGATGAAGGTCTCCTTTTGAGATCGAAACTAGTCGGCTTTCCCGACAAAAAGACGTGAGTGACCCGTTTAATTTATATAATTAATTTAGTATTATAGTTATACATTGTCATAAATAATGTTACAATTCTTCACACCTTTAAAACTTTGCTGGACTCTCTCTGACCCTGTGTCGGGGTTTAAATAATATTATAAAGAGGTAATGTTTGTGACGTTGTAGGTGGTAATCTCTGGATCGTCGTGGACGTTATTTGTGAGTGTTATAAGCTATATTAACACGAAAAATTAAAACACTTTTTCGTAAAATGTTTACTGCCCAACGAAGTGGGCACGAGTCAGTAGTTGTTAATAATAAAAGAACTAAAAAAATACTGTGTTTCACTCATCAAATCTTATTTGTGGCGGCCGCTATACTGAATTTAAAATCGTGTATGGGGCCGTCCATTAATCACGTGATTTTTTTTTTTTCATTTTTAACACCCCCCATCCCCTTGGTGAGGTTTAAATCTACCCCCCCCCCCTCAAATCACGTGTATTTTTGAATAGGATGCAGTTTTTTTTCTTATCTAAATATAGGGGTGCACTAAGATAGGATTTTTCAAAATTCATCCCCTACGGGGGTGAAACGGGGGTCCATAGTTTTTATGGGGAAACAAGATTAATTGGACTATTTTATCCGAAACTGTACACGCGTACTTCTATAGATAAATGAGTAAATACGTGTTTTGGGATTTTTCAAAATTTAATCCCTAAAAGGGTAAAATATGGGTCAAAAAGTCTGAAAATCGGCATGGTTATTGCATTTATTATTTATCGGGTCGCTGATTACGAAAACAACAATTATTTTATAATCCAACATAGTCGACGTGACAAAATCTCCCCTGTGGGGGTGCGATGGGGTTGAAATGACTTATATATCAACGCACAGCCCAATCCGCTGGGTCTAAAGATTCCAAATTTGGCAAGTAGGTTCCTTATGACGTCTAGTATAATCCAACATAGTCGACGTGACATAAAATCTCCCCTGTGGGGGTGCGATGAGGTTGAAATGACTTATATATCAACGCACAGCCCAATCCGCTGGGTCTAAAGATTCCAAATTTGGCAAGTAGGTTCCTTATGACGTCTAGTATAATCCAACATAGTCGACGTGACATAAAATCTCCCCTGTGGGGGTGCGATGGGGTTGAAATGTCATAATATCAAATGGGTGTTGATTCTATGGTTTTCTGGGACGTCAATTACGAAAATGGTCATCGATTTGAAAATATAACATAATGGACACGAAATTACTTAAAAGGATTTTTCAAATTTTACCCCTAAGAGGATGAAACGGTGGTCCAAAGTTTGTATGGGGAAACGAGATTAATTGGACTATTTTATCCTAAACTTTACACGAGTACTTCTATAGATAAATGAGTACACACGTGTTTCAGCATTTTTCAAAATTCAACCCCTAAAAGAGTAAAATTGGGTGAAAAATCTGAAAATTGTCATGGTTATTGTTTTATGGTTTACTGAAAATCGTCATGGGTATTGTTTTATGGTTTACTGGGTCGCTAATTACGAAACCAACAACGATTTTAAAATTCAACGTCTCGATACCGTGAACATCATATTGGGGTGTGATATGGTTGAAATATCTATATTATCAATATATGTGACGTTTTTACGGTTTTTCGGAGCGCCAATCCATACTAATATTTTAAATTAAATGAGTGTCGGTCTGTTACTTCTTCACGCTAAAATCGCTGGACCGATTTAGATGAAATTTGGTTTAGAGATACCTTGAGTCCTGTGAAAGGTCATAAGATAGTTTTTGTCCCAGAAATTACCCGTTATTGTTATTTATTGTACCTGCAGGGGGCGGTTCTATGTTCGACTGTATGCATTTTTTAAATATAGTTTCATTGATTTCTCCGTCAATTGTACAGCAATTTTAATAATTCTTATTTGTTTGAAAGGGTATACTCTTCAGGTCGTCCCATATTAATCAAATTGGATCATCAGGATCGGATGATGGGCTGATTGGGAAATCGAGAGAAAAGGTTTAAAATTTATAGTCATGGACATGGATACAGTAATTGATGAGTTTTTTGATGTTATTAAGTAACTTAATTTGCATTGGGAAGTCATCATGTGACACTGCTGAGCTGATGAGGAACGGTTACGAGTTAGGCAATAGTGTTGAGTTTTCTTAATTAAGTTATTCATGTATTTTCGTCTAGAAGGCACCATGTCGCTACATATACTACTACCCATTATTATAATAAATAAAATATATAGGTATATATTCACTAAAAAATAAATAAACTTAAAAAAATAAAGCTACTGTAAAATCCTGACACAAAAAAGCCAAAAATAACTATTACCTACCTCCAGAGATTTTTGAAGTCGGTGTAATTTTTTTAAAGTTTTATTTATCCTTTTTAAGCTGATGGAATAAGACATGTGTTATCATAATTGGTTTTTAGATTTGTATTTGGCGTCAATCAGTGCTTTATGAGATCGCGGGCGGCGCGGCGGGAGCGAGACGGGTGTAGTAGTTATCGGGAAAGTTCTTGCATTCGTATTTAGTACAATTAAAGGTGATAGGTGGTTGCGTTGCGTGTTAGACTTGGCTTGGATAATCTAAAATGCCCAAAACCTAGTCGTGGCATAAAAGTCATCTGTTCGTGCAAACGTGAACATGCCAGACGCGCTACAGAATCGTGGCAGCTCCATCAATATCTCTGAAACCATTATTTTACTGCATGCGCAGGGAGTTGTAGGTCGTCATCGTCTTCAACTTCGTTCGTTGCCTAGCTACGGCGAGTCAAGGCCTTTAACATTCCGCTTTTCGGTTTAGAAATTTGTCAAAAAATAAATACACGTGATATCTTACTATACCCCCCTCCCTCCTTATGGACGGCATCACTATTATCACGAGGACCAAACGAGTGTGCCAAATTTGCGCTCATTCGAAAACTGGGCAAATTTAACATGCAAGATTTGATTACAGACAGATTAAACGCTTGCAAAAGACTTGACACCATTAAAACCCTAAATCGATTTAGAATTTTGATCGAGATAAAGATTTTTTTTAGATATATGTATACATATAAAATTAATAGAATATATAGAATTGTCAAGAATAAATGGAGTCCCCAGAAATACGAGTTGGTAAAGCAGTTCTTCTATCCAAATCGCGATTAACAATTAAGTTAATTGCAATTCCAGAAGCAAATGTACGGCTGCCTTGGAACTCGCAACGAATTTAATCATAAGACATTAGTAGCATTATGAAGGCAGCTTTAAAATTTAAATTCTCCTTTTGACAATGTGAGAAGCATATAAATTACAAATAAAGCATTAACAACCTAGACATCGCTAGTCAGCTTTGGGAATTTAATTGTTACATGCACAATTATATAGATTGCTGAATCTCGTAACGCCAAATTTTTCCATTATTAATACCAATTCTAATAGTTTGCTATCTCAGATTTTACATAAAGGGCATTCAGATTCAGTATATCATCTCTACCGGGTCGATCAGATCGGAAATCGGATCGTATCGTATACCGGAATTATTCTAAATCACGTCTATTATACGATATCTGGCAATGGGCATCGGCCAGACGACGTCTCGCTGTTTTATTACCATATGAATATTAGTTTAGGATTACATGATAAGCTCAGAAGTGTCAAATTTAACATTTCTATTTGCAAATAAAACATTAAAAAATTCGTTAGCATGGTTATGTCTCACCATTGAGATGATGACATAACGATATTAAATATATTGTTTGTGTTTTACATCTTTTTGCTATCGAAATATATATTAATCCCTTGCTATAGTATGAACTAAAGTTCGATTTTTATACCCCAAGTCAGTGAACAGGACTTCCTTTATATGTATTATGAACATGTCTGTTTGTCTTGGTCTGGGCGTTTTCTATGTAAGTATTATATGTATATATTTACAAAAAAAATTGTATTTAAGTATTATACCAGTTATCTAGTACCCATAGTACAAGCTTTTTGCTTAATTTGGGACTAGATGGCGCTGTGTAAATTGCCCAGGAATATTTATATTTATATTAAAGACGGTTAAACATCAATGTATCAACCCTGTCATATTGCAACATAATATACGTTGATCATGATCAATGAAGGGTGACTTACATGAACAAAAATCATGATCCGTGACAAAAACTGCTAGTATAAATGATATCACTCTCGATAGTCTCCCTTCAATCTCAGTGAGGTCCAGGACAGTGGTGCTGCTTGTTTTTCGACCATGGCCGATGATATGGTATCTGGATTGTACAGTTTGTGTTCTAAGTAAATAGTTAATTGGTTTGATCAAATTAATTATATTGTGCCTCTATAATTGAAATCGGTTTTGTGGATATCTTATAGTGATTTTATGTTTGCAACCTTTTATTAATTCGCAAGAGGCAATAGCTTATCGTTATCATTCAACTAGGTGTGTTCGCGTGTATTGTTTATATGGCTACGGTGACCGCTTCACATTAAGCGGGCTGTATGCTTATTTGTCACCCTATTTAGTAAGAAAAAGGCCATTCACGGATAGACAGAATCGCTGAATTTTGTATTACTTATCGATTTATACAAATGCTAGGTATTGTTATATAATCACTTTTGTATTGCCATTTGTATAATGTCGCGATTTTTACGTAATGTAGTTGTGAATTTTTGAGCTAGCTCATTGCCGCCTTTCCGTTGTTCAAGATATGTATAAGTTTTGAGATAGAATCCTGAAGTTTCCGCGATAAAAATAAATGGCTCCAGCCGTTTCAAAGATTAGCTTGGACAGTAGATATCACTTTTTTATATTTTGTATATCTAAAATCATAGTAAGCTGTTGTAAATATTTTTTGGGATACTATTCGGTATGAATGTAAAGTTAATAAAAATGCTATAATTACAAGCTCTACATTACATTTAGTAAAAATGTCTTCATTATATATGTCTAGTTTTATTACTGTCCTACAATCACAGTATTATTATCATATTATTATTATAGTATACATAAAAGATGCACTTTGAAACCCAGTTTAACACAATAATGTTTTTATTTTATTTCAGGCGGCCGAAACACCACCAGAGGCAGCTACGAACGAAGTTGCTGAAGAAGCTAAACCTGAGGCAGAAAACAAAAATGATAAAACTCCCGACACTCCCGTCACTGAACCTATTACAAATGGAAGTGCCACGCCAGAATCACTCAAAGCAGAAACACCAATTGCCGAAGAACCGGCCGTTGCAGTTTCTGAAACTAATAGGCCTGAAACTGTTGCCGTACCTGAACCGGATCAACTGCCCATTAATGGACTCTCCATAGAGGAGTCCAAAAGTGATGCCACCGAAGTCACGCAAAGTGAGGAAAGTGGACCCGAAAAAACCACCGCTGTTACGGCAGAATTAGCTCCGGCTCCTGAAATCCCTGTCTCAAAAGAGGTTTGTGTTGAACAACTGCCTTTGATAGAGCCTACTCCTCCACCACTTCCTACAAATCCTCCGCCGTCATCAGTGGCTTCATTTGCCGCCACTACTATGGCACCAGAATTGACAGACGCTTCGCTATCTAACAACACTGAACCCGCAATTTTCACACCTCCCCCAGCCCTAGACATTAGCGCAGAATTGCCAAAAGACGATAAAATTGCACCTAAAGAAGACTTAATCCAAAACAAAATAAATTCCGAAAATGTAACTGATATCTCATCTGCTTTAAAGGAAGTCAGTGACGATAAACCTGTCGAAATAGTTAAACCTGATATAGAAATCAAAAATGCTGAATCACTCCAGTCTGCTGTAGTGGAAGTAAATGATTCGAAAGTAGAAGTACGTAGTAACGAAACTTCTGAAACTATTCAAAATGTAGTACTTAGTCCAGAAGCTGAAATGTCGGTAAAAAGCGATATTGAAGATTTAGATACTATTCAGAACGAGGCATTAAGGCGAAAAGGCGTAGAAGAAAAAAGAGAAGATAGTACCGAAAATTGTGAGTTACCTCCCCTTGATAACGAAATCGCGATTACATCTGAAGATGTCGACGGTGTGTCCGACTCTGCCGACGATTTGCCTCCTCCTCCGCCAGTAGACAACGACGCAACACAAACAGAGATCATGCAAAAAGTCCACATTCCCCTGGTTAGCCATGACAAAGAAGAACCTGTTACCAATTCAAATCATACTGCGGAAGTTATTGCCGAAAGTCGCATTGATAATGAGATCCTTCTAAACGGAAATGAAAATAATGTCGAATTCAATAGCAAAGATTCTTTCGGTATCGCTACAAACACCATCGAATGCAATGGCAATATGGATGAAAGCAATCTCGTTACGAAAGAAGTAACGATACCGTCGGACATTGCGGACGTTGAAAAGATCGCGACGACACCGGACGACTCGTTACCGCCGTCTCTTTCGGAGCCAAACGATTGTTTGCCGGCGGCGGAAGCGGGCGACGCGTCCGAGTCGTTCCCGCTGCCCCCGAGCGAGCTATGCCGCTCTGAGTCGGAGCCGTCGCCGGAGCCGGCTGACGCGGCCGCACACGCCCCACAGGTGAATACTGCCCGGACAGTCTTACTCTTGTAGTGGATTAGTACCGAGTACTGTAAATCGCGTTTGAATTTCCCGTTAACAGTTTCATTTAGTTTCATGTGCATATTTCTACCAGCATGTGTGGATCGTCAATAACCAGAAGAAGTGGAGTGTGCTCGACTGATACATCCCATAGTTCACTAAAGCAGCACCGTCCTCTCCTTTCCTTTTCCTTTTTGCTTCAAGACGTAGATATAGATTATAATTACTCCAGCATGATCTCATATAATGCTTCAGTGCTAACTTTATTCATAATACGAAATATTTCTTTGTCCATAATATCTTTTACATACCTAGCCCGACTTGTGTAAATTTTTGCTAGATTTAAGCTCATTGACGTTTCTAAGAAAAGATATGTAGAGAGCTATTCCACCATTCTTATGCTGTGTGAAGAGAAGCTGTATTCTATCTGCGAGTGTCAAGTGTGCGTGTTCTTAACTTAATATAATTATTATATATAATTCTCAAATAACAAACTAATTTAATATTTTGTTCTTTTATTGTAACAGTTGGATAAAGTGCTGTAATTAATAATTGGATATTAGGAAAAAAAATATCAAACTACAAGTCTACAATTTATTTCTAAACTGCCAGTTACGGTTTCTTCACCATAAGCCCCAAACGAATAAGTTAAATATAAAAAGTGGAACATTTGAAATTGATAGACCTACAGTAGTTATTGTCTAACAAAATATCTTATTTATATCTGAACCGTTGATGTTGCAACTGTAACTGTTGAAGTGCTTATTATAAACTAATTTATACCTTCAGGAACCCGTGAGCGACAAAATAGCAGACTTGATCCCCGAGGTCCCAGTCATACCGGAATTACAAACGGATACGGTAAGTACACATACACTTTTAACGACATGTGCCGCAATACAAGATGCATTTGTAGGAATGGGTGAAATTCCAAAGAATATAACGAGCAAACGGGAATCATCATAGGTTATTCAGATTTTTTATACGTCCCATTTTAGTGGTATAAAAAAATATAAAACAGTTTGCTTAGCCTATTGACAATACAAGAATTGCTTGAGTAGTTTCTGAAGAGGTTTCTGGTGACTTATTTCAGTCGCAGCAACACAAACAACATCTCTAGATAATTTTTATTTGGCGAAGGTCTGCTATACGGTAGAATTAGTTCTCTAGTGCTATCGCTGTGCATTTCTCTCTTTCGCCATAGCGTCGTTTGCCAATCGATATGCCACGTGCAGGTCAGATTGGATTTAGCTTAAAAGGAGATGGTTACTCACTCATCCCATACATTTCAGAAATCACGAGACATATGCGTTTGACGTTTCTAAAAACGTTGTTAGATTCTCATGGTATGGTATTCATTGTTACCAAAATGAAATCTGAAGTATGTTAGTAATGCCTAATTATAATATTCTTAGTAAAAAATCTAATAGAGTAGCAGGAACAACTGTAGTAGTAACTAATTCCAAATATATTGTTATCTGTTAATTTTTTGAAATACCTACTTATTTTTTTTTTCAGGAGACTTCGACCGACGTAGCTGTGGCCAACTAAACGCTGCACACGACTGCACACTGACGTCCCTCGACACTGAATAGTGTCAAAAATGAGCCTTTAATTTATTTTATTACTGCGATGAAATATCGAACTAAGTTCGGTCAATAATGTTACATTGTCAGAGATGTGGATTTCAGTTTCATACGTGACCTTCCTTATAGATTGAACATAGTATAAGTTGAGCGTGCTTTGCTTCTGTAAAATTAAGATTTTATACGATTTATTCGCTAGGAACGAGTCTTTTTTATAATTATATACGATAACAAAGTTATGTACGCAGTATACGGTGCGATAAGTTGGTGCCATTATTACAGGGGTATTAGTTTGACGTCGTAGCGTGTTGCTTGATTCCATTACCTTCATGCCATATAGCAGCCACTAAATCATATTACACTTATAGGTTTCTCAAAATTGCTCAATATGTTAGGTACCGATCTCCATATACAATTAAATGCTTTCCATTCTATATTCCATTTCTTATAATATAGGTAGGGTGTTTTTGTCTAATATATCCCATTTTATTTAGTAGTACCTATAGATTGAATTTATCTTACGGTTTAGAAAAAATACGAAGGTTATGACGATGAAGGGGTTGTGTATTGTAGGTTCAATATTATTATTGTAAATTTATGCGTGTGCATATGGAGTCGAGACAGGTATTCTGTGCGCTAGCTGACATTGTTACAACTTGTAGCCAAAAGGCTTATCACATTAATGTATAATATCCCGTCTAACGTTCGATGTGATGTGTGTCTATCGGCGATGATAGTGTGTCATCAGTTTGAGAAGTTCAAAACATTATTATAATGTATATACGAATAATGAATTTTCTTTGAACTTATTAATTATTCTGTTAGTTGTGTGTCAAATTGAATGTTTATTTCCATTTATCTCATTATTGTGTTATATTTTAGTATGCACCTATACTATACATTCTGCTCGTAGGTAATTTATATTAAGTTGTATAAATTTAGTATAAATATGGCTCTCTTCGAAAATGATCTAATGAAATTCAAATTAAGTATTGATAAGTTGGCTCCTATTTTTAGTGAGAGATTAAAAATAAGATTTCATCGATTAGGCAATATTCGCAACAATAGGTTTTAGTATCAAAATTTATAGAATGACAATTAGACGAATTTCAAAAACTAATTTCAAAATTTTTGGACTTTGTAATCAGCGGCCAAGTTTTTTATTACACTATACAATTTTTATGCATATATATATACCTAATATAATTATACTGTAATATTTAGATACGTAGTACGTGTAACAGTTAGTGAAGGCAGGGATATTGACAACTGCCTGTAGATATCCTCGTCGTTCATAAGGTTTGATATTACTATACAATATGTAATTTGTCTACTGGAAATTCATATCCAATGATTGTATCGTTTCGTAATCATTTTTGTAATTTTATACATTTTTTATGAAATTAAATGTGACTCATCTGTACTCTCGGGAGAGCGACTCCGAGTATAGTAGCCGTAACATGTGAGCGAGACATTCCATATCGAAGAACAACTGTTTACCTGCACCGGCCATCTGTCATCACCAGTATCATTCTCTATCTCCGGCACAATCCCCCCACATACACATATATACTCAAGTTTACATATATTTTTTATCTGCATTTATTAAACATATTCATAAAATTGATGAATCTCCTTACAATCAATAGTGTAAAAAATAGTACAGCATTTATTCCTTTATTTAATGTTTTACGTATGTTACTTTATGAAAGACATTTTTATTATTCATTATATACCACTGTGGAAGTTGTAAGATATGTTATTCCAATTTAAATGTTGATGTGTGAATGTCTCTTATCAATAAAATTTTAAAACAGAACAATTTGCGTGTTATGTTTTCTAGATGTATCGCAGAATTAATGCCCATTTGTCTTACTCCGATATTTTGTGAAGAGCTTTTGCATTTGTACCGTCTTCGACATCTCTTCTTTACATGGATTAATTTGCAAAGAACCGCTCGTTCTCTTAGACCAGCTGATATATATGCACAATTAGTAGTGTTAATTATTAGTAACTAACTGACCCGGCGAACTTCGCACTGCCTTCTCCATATAGAATCTAAGAAGTAGGAGTATTTCCTGCATACCCACAACCCACAACAACCCACCAAAGTTTCATTGCAATTGGATGCGCGGTATACGAATACATAGAGGTCAAAGAAACGATTTTTAAGGTTTTTTAGTAAACAAAGAAAATCACATACACGGCGGACGGGGGGTGCACAGCCTGCTTATGGCACGGCCTAGCCTCAATTTACACCACAGAGTACTTTGTAATATACTGAAAATTTACACCGCCGCGGAATGGAATGGAAGCAAATTTTTGCAACGAAATTGTTCATAGCATAATGAAATTTATATCAATTGCATAACATATAAACTTAAAAACGAGCCAAAAAAGGTCGCGTGTCTTCCGGAGAATCCTCGCGCATTGTCGAGAATTCCCCTAAATACTGTCGTTGCCGTCGCGTCTGTGGAATCCGCGGAAAGTGGCGCGAAAGGGGATTCTGTCGGGTCGGTCACAAATGCGGAATCCCACAAGGCGCAGTCACATGAATTCGCTGGAATGCTGGAACATTCCAGCGAATTCGTAGGGCGTAAAGAGGTTTTTACAGGGTCGGCAACGCGCTTGTGATGCCTCTGGTGTTACTGGCGTCCATAGGCTACGGTAACTGCTTTAATCAGGTGGACCGTATGCGTGTTTATCACATTAGTGTTATAAAATTATCACAACTAATAAGTAGCCTTTAGAAGATAAGGAGTAATAGTAGACCAACTTAAAAAATGTACTTGGAGAAAACAAAATGTACAATACCAAAACCATACATAAACATCATGTTTTCACCAATATACAAAAAAAATGAAATACAAAAGTAGTGACCTAGGTCATCGCTTGTTTAGACGTGTGCCTTATTTCGGCACTGCCCAGGTCTCAGATCTTGATTTTAACTAGACAAAAAATTAGTCGTTAATATGTCGAAATTTGTCGCCCAAAGCAAAAAATTTGTCGGTCTCCCGTTAAAGAGTTATAAGGTTTTTTTTGTGGCAGTGCCGAAATAAGCTTATTTCGGCACTGCCCACTCGGGATCTATTAAACTACAAAACATAGCAAAGATATGATTTTCCCCAGAATTAGTCGTCAATTTGTCGAATTCAGACACCAAGTATCAGAATTAGTCGACGTCCCGTTAAAAAGTTATAAGTACTTCTTTGTGGCAGTGCCGAAATAAGCCTTATTTCGGCACTGCCCAAAAAAACTACACCACCTAGCGAAAATCTGATTTCGTTAATTTGTCGAAATTTGTCGCCCAAAGCAAAAAATTTGTCGGTCTCGCGTTAAAGAGTTATAAGGTTTTTTTGTGGCAGTGCCGAAATAAGCTTTTTTCGGCACAGCCCACTCGGGATCTATTGAACTACAAAACATAGCGAAGATATGATTTTCCCCAGAATTAGTCGTCAATTTGTCGAATTCATACACCAAGTATCAGAATTAGTCGACCTCCCGTTAAAAAGTTATAAGTATTTTTTTGTGGCAGTGCCGAAATAAGCCTTATTTCGGCACTGCCCAAAAAAACTACACCACCTAGCAAAAATCTGATTTTCGCTAGGTGGTGTAGTTTTTTTGGGCAGTGCCGAAATAAGGCTTATTTCGGCACTGCCACAAAAAAATACTTATAACTTTTTAACGGGAGGTCGACAAATTCTGATACTTGGTGTCTGAATTCGTCAAATTGACGACTAATTCTGGGGAAAATCATATCTTCGCTATGTTTTGTAGTTCAATAGATCCCGAGTGGGCTGTGCCGAAAAAAGCTTATTTCGGCACTGCCACAAAAAAAACCTTATAACTCTTTAACGGGAGACCGACAAATTTTTTGCTTTGGGCGACAAATTAACGACAAATTTTTTGTCTAGTTAAAATCAAGATCTGAGACCAGGGGCAGTGCCGAAATAAGGCACACTTGCAAGTTGCATCCGGGGTAGTATACTATTCAGATTTGGTAGCAACAAGGGAGAATTAAAAAGCGTTCAGACGATTTTGCAATTCATATTATTGGAATCGATGTGTTAGATAACAACTCAATGTTTTAGGTCCCCAATAGTGTTAGAAACTTAAAATCCGTGGTGCACGGCAGTTGAGCTTCACTTGACTAACCATCTCTTTAGGCTTTTAATGCCTTATTTGCCATATTGCTGTCTCTCACATTGCTAAGAGAGGAAGTCAAATTCCAAAAGCTTCCTACTGCTACTAATTTCTTCTGATTAAATTCGTTGTGAGTTCCAAGGCAGCCGTTGTTTTACCCCTGGGACTGCAATGGACTTCATTGTTCATTGCCTTTTTTGGCGATCGCCGCTGTTAATCCTGGCTACACAGGAGACACAGTGGTGGGAATGTGTGGTGGGCCCCCGTCTCGTCGCTGGTTGGTCACCGGCCTGGGTCGCCTCTTCCGAGAAGCGGATGTAACCAGTATATGTATGGGACATGTGTTTAGTATAGTCTTCTTGTAGTATTTGGGAATTCCCAGGATCAGATGCACCACCTTCTCCTTGGAAATTTCATTGCCAAGAGTCTACTTTGTGCCACGGGTTCTGGGCACAAAGGACTCTGGAGTGGGGTAACGTCGGCAATACGGGTATTGACGAGAAGCCCTTCCTTGAGTCTCTTCTTCATTTTTGACTGTTTGATAACAGTCATGGTTCCCGGGATAGGTGGCTGGATTTTCTTGATTTCTCCTTCCAGAGAACGTTCGCGGACTTTTTTTGAGATGAACTTTGAGAGCGATCGCGGTAAGATTGCGCTCGAAGACGTTGGGAGACAGTGCAGGTCCGAATCGGTTTTCGGCATTCGCCCGTTTGGCTTTCTCCCTAGGAGATTGGTTCTTATCCAGAGGACTCGCTTCGAGGAAACGTGCCTGTTCAAGTAATTCTCAGCCCTAGGTTGTACCTATTCAGGAGCCGCAGCAGCGTTCCGCCGCTCGATGAGGAATTCTCCACTGCCAGTGGTCCTGGGGTAATTCTCTTTCTTCGTGCGTCCATTGTTTTGGTTGTGTGCTGGCGTAGAATGCCAAAGATGTTAAAACTCACGCTACCTGTCCTTGGTGAGTGTAGTATAGCTTTCTGTAAGGTTATTTAGTGCCTCAAGGTTATACGGGCCTATGTGTGGTTTTACGCGGACACGGTTCGGGTCTGCGGGATTGGTTAAGATCAAAGATCCTAACCTGTGTCCCATTTGTACTTTCAGATAGGACGTAGGTAAGAAACTTCAGAGGTTTCTGTCATACCAATTACATAAGGTAATTGGCTTTTAACGGGCAGCGACATTGGGAAAGATAGACCAGTGGTCTTGTTTAGGGGATCTTCGTGACCTGCACTTTGACCTAACCTAACCCTTTCGCCAAACCCAGTAAAGGACAGATGCCAGGAGTAGGAGCAGTGGCGTAGCTAGGTAACCAAAGGCCGTGGGGCAAAACCTAAACTATTTAAAATCGGTTGTTTCCATATTCGTCGTGTTCCGAATTCGACGTACTCCAGATTTGTCTTAATCCAGATTCGTCGTAATACAGTCGACTCCATATTAAAATCAAAAACCAAATACAAATTGTAACTTATTTTAATGAACAAATTAAAACTATTTTATGAAAATAAAACAAAATATCTACCTGTTACCTACCGTTAAAAAAATAGTCCTGTGACAGACGCACAGCGGAGGCACGTTAATAGGGTCCCGTTGGGCACCCTTTGGGTACCGAATCCTAATTAGGTAGTGATTTTTAAACCAATAACACCACTTTCTTGACCAACTATACGTTTTACGACGATTCTGGAGTACGACGAAATGAGAAAAATATATTATTATTGAAAAAGTTGCAAAGCTACTTTATCATCAGTTCTTTATTGTGCATAGCTGGCACATCCTGGTTCTACTAGCAAAGTTTAGGAACGGGAGTTTTAGTGATGTCATGTACATACAAAGGTAAACTTATCTCTATAAAGCTCCTCTAGTCATTATTTTGACGCTCTGTAGATCAATGGTTAACATGTTAGGCTGCTGATCTCGGGGTCGTGGGTTCGATTCCCACAGAAGACAAACATTTTAGTTTGTAAGTCAGAGTCCGAGGGGCCCAGGGCACTGCCCCGGCTTGCCCTACGGTAGCTACGCCACTCAGTAGGGGATCATCAATCAACATCAGTTTGTTTGATCATACCCCCCTTAGACATAGTACTCAGAGTAGACGTGGACATATACTCAATGAAACATATTCTCTTTTTCAATATTCAATATGCATGTTTATTGGAATAGAACAGATTTAGTAATCCAATATTAGGGACCTGCTGTAAGATACATTCTTGTTTGATCCACCATAAAGATGCTATATCCCATAAACAACAGCAGCAACCAGTTGCACTTTCATAGCTACTATGTATTTACATCCACATCAGCGCATTGAAGGATGTCTATAAACTTTTTCAATACTTCTTTGTTTATATCAAATAACTTTTCCTTAGGTTTGTTATTGCAATTAACTGTAGATAATGTGAGCTGTAGCAATGAATAATTCATCTTCTTTAATTCACTTGTTCCAAATACAATTTTAAGATACCAATCAAAATTTGTAACAGTATCACCATATCTGCTATTGTTATGTACTAATGTTTGATACAGTAAGTCAGTATATTTTTTCTCTAGTACTGAATGAAACCATTGGATACGTTGTGGTTGAATTGATTCTCTGTTTTGTAAAAGTTCCTTAATTGCATTTATGTCAAAATTATGCACTATTAACATCTCCTTAAACTCATCCTTTGCTTGCTGAAGCGTAGTATTATCAATATGAGGTATCGGGCATGATTTGGTATCATATAAACTGTTCAAAATTTCTTCAGAAACCTGAAAAAAGCAATGGTAAAAATGTAATAGAAAATATAATTTGTAAAATTTATAGTCCATTAGGAAGGTCGAACTACCAACAATACAGATCGGACTTTGTAACATGGATGACTCGATTTGTTCCATTAGGTATAGAGGGCTGTAAACTCTTCCTTTAAACATGGATATCAATTTATTCAATAAAATAGAAGTTATTTTAATGAGTCAATTGGGTGCGCAGATTCTTAATTCTGTGATAGATTTCACCTGTGTACCACCGGTCTTATGGGTCTTACCTGTTTGAAAACTTCTTCTGATTCCAAATTAAATAAAATATCCATTATTGAACTTATGATAAAAATATTGTTGTACATACAATCTTTTAAATACTCTTTAGGTAGTTTATTTCTTTTATTGTCTATATAAAATCGACATTAGTATTGATTCTCAATAACGAAATGAGCACAAAACACCTTATGATTTGTTCACAGCCGGACACCAGGGATACTGGAGTAAGTAGTTAGTACTCTATTCATAACTCACATACACCGTGCAATTTCTGCTCATCTATGAAACGAATTCGAATTTCCTCTAGTAAGATGCTTCGTTTATAAATACTCCCGACTCTGAAAATATTAAAGTTTTCAAGCTGCTACCTACTAGAGTAGTGCAGTCAGAGTACTTCACATCACACACAGTAATTAATTTGGGTACATATTGTATTATAATAGGCTTTCGGGCTTGGCTCTAGTGCTTTAATTAAATTCTCCAAACAAAAATAAAATCCTACAATCACTATATATACTGCTTTCATAAATATAAAATTAAATTTAGATCTTTTTTTTTTTTTTTTTTTTTTCCCTTATGGCAATATGTTACTTTGCCAACGTCAAGTGAAAATTAGAGTAACCAATATAGAATTTTAGAATTTGGAAGATGCGTAACTTCAGACCTGAAACCAAAACAAAACTACTTACCAACTTAACTTGTTACTTACTTGGATGAGAATACTCTATACTATGATATTACCATCATCTATTGCTAGTTTTAGATTTTAATGTTATTTACAGAAATGAACTCTGAAATTATATTTACATAGAATGGATTTAAAGATGATATTATACATTCAATACTAGTCGGAAATGAATGTTTATATTCAATGAGGGAATTTATAAAAGCATGGCGATCATATTTGTTACAAGCAAAGAAGATATGGTTGATATTCTCTTCTTCAAGTCCACACTCACAGATGGAGGAGTCAAGGATTCTTAGACGTCTCAAATGTGTAGCAATACAACAGTGACCAAAACGAATGCGACATATTGTTGTGGTAGTCCGCCTAGATGTGACAATTTTATGGAACCAGGGTTTAGATGGAATCAAAGGTTGAATTGTAGAGTAACGCCGCCCCGTCACCCTTGAGCTCGATTTCCAGATATTGGCCCAGGATTTTAGTAAGTTCTGTTTAGGAAGTAAAAGTAAATCTGAACAGTAATTCTGAAATGGAAGTTTGTCTCCACACACCACAGCCTGCTTTGCTAGAGAGTCCGCTTTTTCATTTCCTGTTATGCCACAGTGGCTGGGGACCCATGCTATAGCTACTTCTAAATGTCGTTGTAAGCAAATAAGCGAAAATTTCTTTATCTCAAATATTAAATTAGAATCTTTTAACCTGAAGGGATTAGATTCAATTGAATACAGAGCACTAAGGGAATCCGTAAATATTATGGTTTTCTTTAATTTGCACAATATTACGTACTTAATAGCTTCTAGGATACCTCTACATTCCCCAGTGTATACAGTTGTTTCTGGAGGGCATTTAATTTTTTGGACTATATTATAGTTTAGATGATAAACACCTACACCAGTAGAGCCTAATCTATCCATTTTGGATGCATCAACATAAATAGAGTGCCAACCAGTCCAACTCTGTCCAAAAATATGATTAAATTGAGCAGAGGCATACTGATCACCTCTCTCGATTCCAAAATTACGGATTAGTCTTGGAACATATAATACCACTGCAAGGTCATACATAAATAGGGGTAAATTCTCTGAATGAAAGGTGGGGTACTTTAATTGTTTAATTTTGCGGTAACTTTTGATGAGACATGGTACATCATAATCTAACCATGACGCGAATGAATACATTTTAGATAGATAGTCAAGTTTTGGAAATAGATCATGGTATGAAAATTGCCAACGATACAATAAAAACCTATCTGATAGAAACTGTCTTCTGAGACATAAGGGAGGATCCAGGCTTTCAACCTGTAATGCATTGATCGGGGTGGATTTCATAGCCCCTGTTATAATTCTTAATGCCTTATGCTGAATTATGTCAAGCTTTTTTAGGACGCCATAATGAGCTGGTTCTAATAAAAAGGACCCATAATCTAAAATACTCCGTATAATGGCATTATAAACTAATTTAAGACAATAAGGGTGTGCACCCCACCATACCCCAGCCAAACACTTTAATATGTTGAGATTTTTTTCACATTTTGCCACAACATAATCAACATGTGGAATACCAGTCAATTTAGAGTCTAAAAGTAAGCCTAGAAATTTAATATTGCTTTTTACTGGAATTCTAACATTATTATACAATACATCAATTCGGGGGATAAGTCTCTTTTTTGTAAATAGAACAATGGAGCTTTTATGTGGAGATAGCTGAAGATCATTATTAGTTAACCAGACCGAGAGAAAACCAAGGGCGGTAGAAATTTGACTGGCACAAGACATAGGGTTTCTATGGGATGCATATAAGATAATGTCATCCGCATACTGTCTAATTTGGCAAGATGGTGGAATAGATTTATCTAGGTCTGAAGTATACAAGTTAAATAGTAAAGGACTGAGAACAGAGCCTTGAGGCAGTCCTTTATATAGGGTTCTGGA
The DNA here is from genome assembly GCA_937001555.2 of Hypsopygia costalis. Taxonomy (NCBI): domain Eukaryota; kingdom Metazoa; phylum Arthropoda; class Insecta; order Lepidoptera; family Pyralidae; genus Hypsopygia; species Hypsopygia costalis. The sequence continues at coordinate 17,534,304 of OW443338.2, read as the reverse complement.
ATGCATTAATATACCATCAAGACGCAACGATACTATTCGACCAGAAAAACTGTTAAAAATATACGTTATATACTTTTCCGGAATTCCCATTGCAATTAACTTATGTCTTAGAAAGGAGAGACATACACTGTCATACGCTGAATCTACATCTAGGAAAGCCGCCATTGTAGACTCTTTCTTAGCAAATGATGTATGTATATAATTTATGTATGTATGTAATTTAGATCTTAACTGTGAGACTGTGACAGGGATGTAACGGAGCTTCGGTTTCGATTCCGATACGTCGGAACTTCCGCTTGCTTTTGCATCCTCGGTTCCGACTTCGGTTCCGATAAATTTTAAACCGAAGTCAGAAGTCATATCGGAGGTCGGCGGCCGGCGCGGCGGGCGAGGGTGGGTAGACGGGCCGGGCAGCGCGAAGCCGCGGCGGAGTCGCGATCTATCGATTTTAGCAATTGTTTCATTGTTACACTGTTAAAGTATTGATAATAAATATAACACTAAGTTAGTGTCACTAACGAATAATGATGTGTAATTATTTCATTGAAAATGATATCTACACATATCTCTGACTGACTTCATATTTTATTCCGATTCCGATTCCGGTTTCGACTCCGATAAACCAAATTCAAAAATTCCGATTCCGGTTCCGGTTCCGATATAACCACATCCGTTACATCCTTGGACTGTGACATTACAGTAGGGTTGTTGAAAAAGTATCGATATATCGATATTTTTAATGCGATACATCGATATTTTTAGCCGTTTTATTTTTGATCAGATATATCGATACAAAATTTCCAATATCGAAAATTGTATCTAAAACGATTTTTTTTTCTGTAGGTAACTAATGTCTCAGAATCCAAAACCGTAAAAGAATGAAAGGAAACTGTATTGGTAACTGACCAATTGGGTCATGACTAGACTTGTGTAGTTCCTGAGTGAGTAGTTCAATTGTACCAGTTCACCATACAAGCCGGTTCTTGTCACTCACTCTTTCTTGTCCCATGTAATTCACTGCGTCATTTAGTTCAATCGAGTGACAAAGAGTAAAAAGAACGGAAATACGTAAAGCGTACGAGCTAGAATGAGAGAGATACGTTGTAATGCCAAATAGAGAGCGAAAAGGACGGAAGGTTCTGAAATTGTTCGAGATAAAACGAGACAGATAGTTTCGTGCGTGGTTGACTGACCGAATTAGAACTCGAAGGCTAAGGACATAAGAACCATAAGCTGTTAGCGAAAATAGACTCAATTTTTATTTTAACTACTAAGTAATTTCTTTTTACTCAAGGTTGACAGTCCTAAGCCTGTGAAAAGTTTGAAGGAAAATCAATATTTGTAAGGGAATTTATAAAATATTTAATTAGTTATAGGTACTTACTTAATACAAAAATACAATGCCATCAAAATGATGCAATAGAACTGAGAAGAATGTAGAAGGAAACAGTCAACAGAACTACTGATTGAATCAAAGATACATTGAACTAAACGAAATAAGTGAGTCAAAAGAACTACAGAAGTAATTGAACTAAATGAAGCAATTGAACTAAATGAACTAGATGAGTGATGTAGTTCATTTGCGTCAAAAGAACTGCATCTCTCTTTTCAGTTCAGTGAACTGTTTTGCGCAAGTCTAGTCATGACTTCTGGCGGTTGAAATTTTAACTACTAATAGCTTACAGTGCTGCAAACTTATCTGACCCGGTGGTGAAATTTAGAACTAAAGCCGCCATCTTGAAATGTAGTATTGCCAGGTACAACTAATTTATTTACCGCGTATGCACATTCCATTGTTGTGTATTTTTTTAAATACATATGTATTATATTTTTCTACACATATTTCATTTCTTACAAAAAAAAAATCGTCAACGAGTTGTTTCTATGTAATATTATAACTCTCTAATATTATATATAATAGCTATGATCGCGACTTAACGTGGTGAATTTTTAAAACTAATCAACAAAAAATAGAAGGCAATTGATATTTAATTGAAACACCACACAACACAATTAATAAGTATATCAATGCTAATATTTGAACAGTATACATATTTCTTCGATTTTTATGTTTCCTCTAAAACGGGCGGCATTTCGTTTAATGGCAACACTCAAGTCGATCGTACCGCCCCCGCCACCGGGCCAGATAAGTTTGTGGCACTATACAACTATAATATATCGTCAGTGGCGGCTTTAGGGGGTGGCGAACAGGGCAATCGCCCGGGGCCTCGCTCTTGCAGGGGCCTCGCGCAACAACCCAAGCAAATAAAAAAAAATAGTTGTTTTATGGTTCCGTACCGAAAGGGGTACAAAGGAACCCTATTACTAAGGCTCCGCTGTCCGTTCCTCCGTCCGTCCGTCCGTTCGTCTGTCACCAGGCTGTATCTCACGAACCGTGATAGTTAGACAGTTGAAATTTTCACAGATGATGTATTTCTGTTGCCGCTATAACAACAAAAACTAAAAAATAGAATAAAATAATTATTTAAGGGGGCTCCTATACAACAAACGTGATTATTTGCTCGTTTTTGGTTGCAATTGATAACGGCAATAAGTAGACGTATGAAATGCTCACATAATATTTAGTTATATATTCACTTTAAAAATAAATAATAAAATAAAAATAAAACAAATATTAAAGGGTCGCCTCGAAAATCTTGAAGATCGGTTTTTTAATCGTACTGCACTCGGGTCAGCTCAGGAGTCTCAGAACATAATGTTCTGCTCCTTTATCAGCGTGTTTCATTTCGTTCATCAACTCTTGTCACCTTGGAATTAATTTGTTTGCAGTACCAGTTACAAAGGGGTATAAATGGCTCACTACCATCTTCGGAGCTAAAGCCAACCTCACCTGTACGTGGTGCACCCTCCGGATAAGCGGACGAGGCACTAGCGACAGTCGCCAACCCGCTGCCCAGCGTGGCAAATTAAATGACATTACTGTCAATGTATATAAACCAAAATATACTCGTATGATCTCCAGTAGCCGGCAATCCTGCTATCCCGTGCCGTGGCATTGGTTCCGGCAGCAACCAATACCACGGCACGGGATATGGATGGCAATGGCAACCTCTTCTACCACCGGGAAGGAGACCAGCTATCCCAGGGCGATGTCGGGTTCCTCGTTCTTAGAGCTCTCGTCAACAACGTAATGGACATACCCAGTGTGTCATCGAGGGTAGCATAAGGTATGCTACCCTCGATGACACACTGGGTATGTCCATTACGTTGTTGACGAGAGCTTTGCTTGTGCTAAAACTGACGAAGAGATACTCTTATTGAAAGTAGTACAGGTATATGCCTCAACGACGACACACCAGGGTGAAGAGGTCGAGGCCATGTATGAAGACATTACATAGGCCATACGTAACTGAATGTCATACCAACCAGACCCACTTCACGGTTGTTGTCGGGAAATTCAACGCCATAGTGGAAGTACAAGAATGTGATGAATCGGTCGTCGGATGGTTTGGTTTGGGGTCGAGGAACCACACGGGGCAAATGCTGGTAAATTTCCTCCAAACGGAGGGGCTCTTTTTGATGAGCTTGTTCTTTAAAAAGAATCCTCAGAGGAAATTGATCTGGCAAAGCTCCGACAAAGCGACTAGAAAAGAGATCGACTTCATCATAACGGAAAAAGGCGGATATTTAGGGATGTCTCGGTGGTTAACTGGTTTGGTACCGGTAGCGACCACCGACTTTTACGAGGCACTATAAATATCAGCTATTAACTCGAAAGAGCCCGTATGATGAACGTCCGCCCGTACGTCCAACTCTTCCTCAAACCTCGGAAAGCTCAAGCTTCGGAAAAGTTCCAACTGGAACTTCAAAACTGATTCAGTTCGTTGGAAACTTTAGCATTTCTCGTCAAACATGATAAATATCTAAACCAAACAACCATTTCTCATCATATACTTTTCACGAAGGACAAAGGGCCTCGTGAAGACCTGTCGCCCGGGGCCTCGCAATGGGTAAGGCCGCCGCTGTATATCGTCTATGCATTAGCATTTATGATCACTAATACTATCTCATATTGTGTAAATGTGTACATTACAGTATATAGAAATATGAGCTATTTTCGGCATTTTTTTTTTCTAAGCCCTTCCTCTATTATGTGTTGGTTCCCAATTTTCGATAAAGTTTTGAATAGATAATACATTTCACCCCAGTTCTTTCGAATTTAGCACCTAAATACCGAGACTCAGAGTGGCTTCTACCGTTATGTTCCTAACAATAGGAGCCGCCTGACAGCTGAGCATGTAAAGAATAGAATTTTTCTACTTTCGCTACCGATTTACAATTATAATATTGGTTTGCCGGATATAAAGATTTTAAAATTTTGGTACCTTTTTAGTGCTTGGATAGCATTTTAGTTTTTGATATTTTTGTAATTATTGCCTAGTAAAAAAAGAATATTGATTGAGCTAAATATACTATTATTTTTAAAATCACAAAACCTTTTGAAAATTTGACCGATGTATCGATTTTTTTCCTCGATATATCGACGACGATATTGATATTTTTATAAATATCGATACTTCGATATATTTTTTCACTTCGGACATCTCTACATTATAGCGAAGAGAGACGTATCTAACAAATAGATTTACGGCTCTGGGATCAATGCCCTTTTGAGCCTGCTTTTTGCAATACTTCTTGGAATGACTCGGCAGCCCCCCGATTCAGACTTTTAATCAAAGATTCTACCTAAAATATAATTTTATGCATTCAAATGATTACTATCACCATAATACACTATCTACATACATACATTAAACAGAATATTTGTTTAGAAGCACTACTGCGCTCACCAATTTCGCGCCAAAATCACCGATCCAAAGTGACAATGAATGAGCTAAAATTTGCGTTCCAGTGTTGCCAAAATTACCGTAATTATTAATACCATTAATCGCAGGTACCCACAAGTTATACACGATGGTTGCGAGAGATTTAATAGCAAAAATTGCTTAATGTGACATGTCGTTGGGCTTTTTTGTTTTTTTGATTAAATCGTTTTTTTGTTTATGTTACGTATTTTCCATTAGACTGAATAAAAGAAGTTAAACTCCCCGTTCGCGCCACTTCCGCGAAAATTCTCCGGAAGACGCTAAGGGCTCGTATTTAAGTTTATATGATAATTAGGACAACTGACATAAAGTTCATTATGCTATGTACAATTTCGTTGAAAAAAAATCGCGTTAAATCTATGTCGCGGTAGGGCGGTGGAAATAGAGCCTTAATGTGAAAGTAACAAGGATTTATCTTACACTTATTGCTTTCGTGATAGTAAACTGGCCAGAACATGCCAAGAAATTACCTTGTTTTTTTAAATACTATGTCTGCCTATACGGCTCGCCTAATCTTAAGCGCTTACCGTAACCATATAAACGGCAATTAATTCGCGCCAAGACAGAAGGCGAATGTGACGGTTGCGACAAGTGAGACGACTGACGAAATTAGGTAAAAATGCAGTCTTGTGTTTCGCAGGTGTATAAATTATGGTACTTAGGTCATAAAATACAGCGAGTACAGAATGCATGTACTGCATTCTAGATACAGACTCTCGCGAAGCGCTAGGGACGACAAAATGCCAGTAACGCGCTTTCGGCATATTTACGGCTAGGGCCGTCATGCGGTCATTCGGTCATTGAACAGAGAATTTTAATGGGTGATTGTGGTCTTACATTTATGTGTCTGTATCAAGACTGTAGCTGATGTGTTTCTGCAGGGTATGGAACCATTTATAATATTTATAATATCATGGATTAATAAATCGAAAGTTTAAGAAATAGAACTACCTACGACCAAATCAGGTAAACCATAGGATTGGCAATGAAATATTAATCTTAATGAAATACTAAATTTATTATGAGAAATATCCGATCTTCCATTACAAGACGTATTAATTACATTATAATACACAACACTATTTATAGTATTTAACATCTTGTCACTTGGTAAAAATATTATTTTTTTATATTGGATTGCATGCCTAATCAATCTTCATTCAACGTACAAAAGTGACAATAATATTGTGCAGAATAAGTTACGTTACTATAAAATAACAAAATGGTTACAAAATTGAACACTTTAATACAGGCAAGATACAACCTAAAAAAGATAACAATGAGGTCGGAATTATATTTTACATTCATACGACACATTAGTACAATACAAACTAAATTCGAAATAATAATGTAACTTCAGCCAAACTACACTTGCAGTACCTAGCTACAGTTTCTATATCGTACAATTCTATAAAACATATAGGTTGCTGCAAATAATAAGTACAAAGGATTAAATTAAGTAGAAAACGATATGAATAATTCAACATACAGTACGATCAAAAAGTGTAGAAACAGAATTTAATTTATTAGTAGTAACACCATTGACTTCTTTCATACAAAAGTACTTGGGGGTGACCATGTGAAAACAGACTTTACGAACAAAGTAACTACGCTATTATGGTCTACTCTTTCTGATCGCATGTACCTAATTTACACTAGTAATCTTCGATCACTAATATTAGATCTAGATTCACAATGACCGCAGTAGGCACAATTTGTCATAAATCTTATTTGTGAGCAATATTAAAAGAAACTAAAATTCCATAACATGCATTGTAAATTCGCCTTTATACATAGGGTTTAAGATTTACCATTCAGCCTAGTTCATATGTTATTTACGTAAAAACAAGATTAAAAGAAAGACAATCAAAATGGTATCAAATATGGAAGCGTTCGAATATCTCTAAGTAAAAGAGCTCCCAGATCGTTCTTCGGTAGCTGTTTTGGAGAGGACGTTCTTAGGGTGTTGATTGTGCATCTAGTTCGTGTATTAATGATTGAAGCTAGTTAATATAATAATGTTTTATAACAACTAAGTATGCATAATCGCATGGTGATACTGTGATGTTACAGCGATGATAGATTTACTGATTCAGATTGTTTTAGCACATGGTGAGCGCTTGCTAGCACAGAATAACCTACAGAAAAACTGCTTAACTACAGTCGACCGCACATAAAATGTACCAGTTTGACATTTGGGCCGCTTCTTCGCCGTCCTAAGTGGATGGGTTTTGTAGTGCAACTCATACATCTGAAGTACAGTTGACCGTACCAAGTTGTATTTACACTTGAACAATAACATCTAACTTGTACAACTTAATAATATAATAAACATTAAACATCATGGAACGTAATTTGTGTATTTATTTGTAAATGCAAAAAACACAAAGTATTCATGATATATTTTAAGTGATGGGTATTATTTTAATAATCGGATATTATAAACTCCCAATCCCATTAACAATTTATTGGATGATCTACCTAATTTTGTATTATTAAATAAAATGTTCGAATAAAATTATACTTTTAATTAACAGCAGAAGTAGCAGTAATAATAATAAAAGTAAGCTACTCATAATCATAAGTACAAATTATCATATCTAAGTACATACATAGTTTAAGGCAGTGGTTCCCAATTAGTTTTTCCTGCATATCACTTCAAGCAAGAGATCAAATTCGCGTACCCCTTATTACATTGTTGTTTATTTATTTATAACGACTAATTAATCTAAGTCAAGAGATTACCCCGCGTACCCTCGATGCAGCTTTGCGTACCACTAATTGGGAGACACTAGCTAGTTTAAGACAAACAGACCTGGAGGCTTACTCCGAAATTACGAATTCGAATGTTCGGACGTTCGAATCTCTCTGAACGGAAACTCGACTGAACCGAACGTTGTTACCCTACTACGAAACTACTTTAGAATCATTCGGTTGTTTCACAACCATAAACAATGCTTGTAATCAGTGTTCTACCGATTTTTTTTAAATACTAGTTTCGAAATGTTATATTCGTAGAAGAGTTACAAAATACATATTTTTAAATAAGGAAATAAATATCCCTAGTTATTTTTATATATTACAAATATAAAAAGTGCAATATTTCCTAATACTGAGAATAGTTATAATGAAATCTGACGCAATACATGCCTTACTAGACTCTGCCGACATTACAATAAAAAAAAAAGAATCATTACATTTAGGAGGTTTTAAATGTTGGTATTGTCTATGACGAAAAGCAGTTTGGTTTCGCACAATGTTTCTACTACTGAATCTGATCTGATTCTTTTTATTTTATATATGTTACGTGCGAAATCTCTTAAGTTGTTAAAACAATGCACTTTAGGCAGCTAAAATGATCACAGGAGGTTTTAGTACCCTCTGTTCCGCCATGCATTCTCAGTTAGCTCAGATTATGCCTTAATTTGATCTAACTATCTAACTGAGAATGCATATCATATTTTTTCAAATTCCAAACCCCGTATTTTATTCTGGTGAATTTTGATATTTAATTACGATAAAACTCAAATTATCGGTCTCACTAAAATTGTTTAGAGTAAAGTTTATGACACGATAAACATCAAGCTATTTCAGTTGGATCGGATCGGAACAAATGGTAAATCCATGCCAACTGCCCGAATAGAATGAAATAGCATGAAACGACCGAAATTTCGTTGTCATTTCGGAGTAGTCCCTCTGCATTGGTACAAATATTTTATTAATTGGATAGTCAACTGTATTATGTAAATTACAATTTTGTCTATAATTTTATATACAAAAAGTAAAAAAAAAAATGCATTATAGATACAACACATTATGTACCAATTAACTATTTACTGCATTACAGATAACAAAGGGGCAAATTCACTTGCAAATCTTTTTGCCACCGATTTGTACATACAGTAAAAAAGAGAAGCAACCATAGATACATCTCATGAAATATTTATTCCTATTTTAGTAGATTTATAATCTTAATATATAAAAATTTCGTGTCACGTTGGTTGTCTGCAATGGAATCCTAAACTACTAAACCGATTTTAATAAAATTTTGTACAGTGTGTGCAGTGTGATCCAACTTGAGATATATGATAGTTTATCATCAGTCAGTTTATCAACGTAAAAATATTTAAAGGTGATACGAAGTTCGCCGGGCCAGCTAGTAATACAATAAAATTGCCAAAGTACTGATTCTTAAAAACATATATTAATCGATTAATGCCGTTTGAGAATTAACTTGATTTATTATCCGCGTTACCTCGTAACACACACAGATTCGATTAGAAAGTTTTAAGGTAAAACCGATAGTTCTTTGATAAGAACTATTTAAATTATCTTTTTTACTGACTGTACTAATGAGGCATAAAAAGGACATGGGCTTGTGAAAGTTTTATCGTAACTATTAAGTAATATGTGGTTTTATTCATATTTTGACTACATAACAATTTCCTGCTCTCAACCAATCATAATGATTTATTATAGAAAATGGCTACACACTTATAGTAGAGGATACTAATAGGAAGCGATCCACCCTCGCCCATGCGTTTATGCGATGAACAGTATATCAAAATCGTGTCAAGGGTTGTCTAAAAAATATTTTCAAGGTTTTGATTAATTTAAGATTCAAAATTAATTTTCGCTCGTATTGAATTGTACTGTATCATGTGGATAAAAATAAATAGACAAGTTTTTACGTCAAGCTTTTCCGGTGCTAAACAAAAAAAGCAAAAACAAAATCGGTTGATAAATAAATAAAGATCGGGTTGTTATGTTGTAAATGTTGTTGTTGTGGTTGTTGAAATATACTTGCGAGGCGCGACGGACGTTAGCGTTTCACGTTGAGTTTAAAACTTGACAACCGGAATTCGAAACATATTTTTTGTAGGCAACCTTATATCGCCGTGTTCGTAATAAAATTTTCTTAATTTTGATGTTAGGTTTAATGGGATGAGAACAAACTACTAGTTTCGATTTGAACTATATATACCTGACAACGCAATACTTACGACGGGTCGTAACTATTGGGTTGTGCGACGGGAGAAAAATACGTCAAACTCATTTTTTTACATATTAAATTTGATAATAAAATACTTTTCATCGCGTAAACGTAAAAACAATTGTAAACATATAGCTTTGTGATACGTGGTTTTAAATTGCGAAAAAAGTAACAATATTTGCTCTAGCAATTAAAGCATTAAATAGAAACCAAACAAATTACAGTAATTGTTGACTTTAGAATGTAATGATTGTGTTGTGATAAAAGCTGTATCTGAAATATAGTGCTACTGCCCTATAGTGACAATTCAATGAGGGTCCTTTGGCAGCACGGTAGCGTAGGGTCCAATCATTTGTCAATTCACAGCAACTTGTCAAATGTCTTGTTTACGTCTTGTGTTGTCAAAAGTTTTACTGTCAAAAAATTCAGTACATTTTGACAATCTGGATCCGACGCCTACCTAGCGTCATCTAATGTCAGAAAAAATATCAAACATCCCCACTATATGAGCTGAATTTGAATTGTCAGGTTATGAGTCTACTACGATAACATGTCATGTTATCGTAGTTAATCTCTAAGAGTCATGACGCGACTAAAATGATTTCCAATTTAACAGTTGCCCGGCTTTCGAGTGTTTAACATTAAAAAGTGGGAAAACACATTACTCACAGCGTCATGACTGTTCCCGTAAGCAGTACGTAATAGTACACAGTATAACGTAGAGTATGGCTACTCCCTGCCGCTCTCTCGTATCCATCGAGACGAATCTGGAACTCATTTACGTCTTTGTTTATGTAATAGTTCACGATGCTATATTTGTATGGACTGGTCGGGGTGTGCCGTAAGTCTGTCGCAATCCCCAGAGGACCTCACGAAACAAATTCAAAAACAGACACTTGAAAGCCATATGTAAAACATGTAACCTCTTTATAAAAAAGAGGAACAGAAATACATGAAAAAAAAAAACAATGAATGTGTCATTTTGGACATGAAAAGAAAATATTATAAATAATGTTGTGAAGTTTTGGCGTTTTCGAAAAAAAGTCTGAACCATCGTAATGACATTTACATAAAAGTTCAAGTAAAAATAAAAAAAAAGCTAGCAAGTGCGAATTGGGCACACATTCAATATATTATATTATTATACACATTCAAAACTATATATAACTTCACCAGTTGTATTGTTTGAGAAACACTCAATGCGCTAGACCCGACTGGCATTTGATGCCTTTTTTATACGTACAAAACCGTGTATACTGTGACAATTAAACAGCACATTAGTATATAATTATTCAGTATTTGTTAATGTGTCCTAATAACTAAAGTATCTTTAACTAACAGAGGCCTATAATTTGATGTACAATTTCATTTTAATTTGCTATTCAAATTGCTGCTCTGACAATAAAATGTAAGTCCGTTGTTACGTTAGGATCTCTCAGTTAGGATCTTGTTTATTGAGTATGAAGGTATGACAATTAAACGTGTCTTGTAATATAACAAATAAAAAGAAACTAAAACTACATAGAAATAACATAGATATTCCTTGCGGTGTACATGAAAAGCCGATTTTTTTATTGTACAGCTGGATAAAAAAATCAGAGTTACATTAGCCAAATTTAATTTGGGTTCGTCATGTGGAGAGTCATATACTTAGGGTCCGTTCAAACAAACCGGCTCGGAGGAGAGCAGATTTTGGGTAGCGTTTAAAATAGAGTTTTATGTCATTGGCATAAGGTTTACTTTAAAAATCCACATCGGCTCTCGACCATTCTCATATAACAAAAGTAGTGAATTTAAAAATAAACCTTATACCAATGTCCTAAAGCTCTGTTTTAAACGCCACCAAAATCTGCTCTCCTCTTCGAGCCGGTCTGTGTGAACGGACCCTTAAAGTGGGGTCATACTTAATTTTGGGGGTTCTGGGGCCCTACCGGCTGAGCTGAAGCCTATTCCCATCGGAAATTTTGATTGCAAAAATAAAACTTTAACTAAGATTTATTCTACTTGTATTTAGCTTAGCTGATAAAAACGATGGAGCTCTATCGACTAAGCTGAAGATGTTTGTCAATAACTTGAGACCTATTTTTCGAATCAACATATTCGATGGTAATCGGCTTCGGCATCGGCGGGCCCCAGGGGCCCTACCGCCGAAGCTGAACCCGATTACCATCGGATTTTAAGAATGCGAAAATGAAACAACTGCTTGCATTGTTGGTAATTATGTTTAGCTCAGCTGATAGAAACCTTTGAGCTCTACTGACCAAGTTGGAAATGTTTGTCAATAACTTTAACCTAAGACCAATTTTTGGAATCAAAAATCCCGGTGGTAATCGGTTTCAGCTTCGGCGGTAGGGACCCTGGTCACTGTGAACTAATCACGTGAACAATTTCAGCGGTATTTACGAATGTGGATTATATACATTTGTAACAGAAACTTACGAGAAAATAATAGTGACTACATAATATAAATATGAATAAACGAATGGGTACCGGCAGACAGCGTCTGTACGGTAACTAGGATAAAGAATATATTCCCAAAATATATTTACTACTTATAAAACACAAAGTCATTTATCTAATTAGAAAAACTTTTAAAAACTCTTAAAACTTGAAGAAGTGGAGAGGTGCAACTTAAAACAAACTTATTTGTGGATAATATATCTAAATTCGTTCTAAATTCGAGAGTGTAATACTTTCATTATAAATATGGGATGACATCAGGAATTTGCCGGCGACTGACAAGTATTTCTGCAGGCTTTGATAAATAAATGTTTGTGTGCCAACATTTGCCGCGCAAAATTGCAAAGTACCTCAATGTATGCACTCCACAGAAATTATGTATCCATCAACTTTACAAAAATAATTAAAATTAAATGATTTTACTCTATGAACAATAAATAGGAAGAAACAAAACTGACATAAATATTATTAACCCGAAATTGTAATTATAAATTATATTCAAGTAGTCCTTAATGTAGCCTTAAAATATAATATTTTAGGCATCATTTCAAATTATGGATTCAATGTCATTTCATGTCAAGGACAGATTCATTTATATGCACAGGTACTCCTAAAATGTATTTTTTGGACCTGTTCACAAAGTGTAAATATTTTTCATCGCTTGACAACACGTTTTAGGTTTCAAAGTTGTGTTATAAGACAGAAGATTAACTGAATTACAAAAAGTTTCGAACTATCGAGGTCAATATTACAACTATCAGTTTTGAGTCCGGTTCAATGAAGTTACAAAAAGAAAAGAAAAATACATAGCAGTATATAGGTAATAAATGCGAATTATTTTGTTCATTACGGAAAATTTGCTAATCATTTGTATCATCGTAAAATGTCAGTAAAATCATACATTTCGTATTGAAAAATTTTTTATGTTTAGCTCCATTTTTTGAAACTGGAGATAAATGCTGGGCTAAGTCCCTGTATACTATGAGCGAATTATCATCGCTTGTCTAACAAGCGACCACACGACCAGCTCAAATGCCATCGAGCTGGTTAAGTTCACATAGAAATGCTGATTCACACAGTGAAACTATTTTTTGCACTTGTTCTGCAGTTGGTTCTATTCCAGAAGTTGTTCGAAACGCTACTGTCAACGTTATGACATTATAAACGGTATGTATACAACCGTTCAGGGATTATCAACATTCTTACTAACTTGTAAAATAACTGGGTAATATCACAATATTAAAATTATTCTTGTTTCAATATTGTTAAGATATATAGACAACACAACGAACTTCCAGCAGTGTAGATTACTGCTACGCTTTAGATCGGTAACGTAATTAAAATCTCTCATACAATCAACAAAAAAAAAATCAATTATGAAAACTACGCACGCGAACTATAAACGGTCTCACACTTGACGTTGAGAACGCATTGGTCAGCCGCGTTGACAATTCTTAATATATAATTAAGTTATGAATTTCATAAATTCATTCATCGCTTTAAGCCATGTTATTTAGGAGACCATTCATGTGTGCAGTTTAAAAATTCTATAGTCTTCTCACGTGAATTTGTGACATTGGTTGTGATGTTTTATCAGCGATTAGATGACGAGGCCGGCGTCCTTGGCCATGCTGTAGAAGATGGAGGTCTTGTCTTTGAGCAGCTGTTCGGGAGGCGCGAACTCGACGAGCTGTCCGCGGTCAAGCACCATGACCCGCGTCGAGTCCATGATGGTGTTGAGACGGTGTGCGATCGTCAGCACTGTGCACGATGCGAACTCGGACCGGATCGTTTTCTGTCATCGCATAACATAAGACGTTTGAAATTGTTATATGAAAGTCTCCTAGTGACTAAATTACAATAAATAAATAGTTGCATAATTAGTTGTCAAATGCAATAAAAGCAATGCATTTTTTCGCTAAGCGTAGCGATGTCCAATCGTTACAGAAGGTCGCGTTTGTACAGGAAACGATATCGTATGGATTAAACGAAAGCTGTCTACGGGTACCACGCAAGAAATTCAAGCAATACATTCCACTCCAGAAACCTGTACCACATATGATACCCGATTGGCCGTGGTAGATTGGAGCTAGCGTAGAACACTTGCGTCTATTCACATACGACCATGTCAACATTAGTCCACGAGTCTGATATCGATGACACAATCAATTTCTCATATGAGTTCCGAATAAATCTTTTGGCAGTTTGCAGTACGGAAAATTAGAATTTCGTAGCCTAAAAATTTACTTTTCAATGAATTACGTTTCATTAATTATTTTTAATATCAAAATAATCATTTTGGAAAACTGGGCACTACTGATTGAAAACTCCCTTTTTAAATTTAAACCCGTTGCCAAAAGAAATGACATCGACAGTGGCCTCGTTGAGCACCAGCAGCGGCGTCTCCCCAGGCAGCACGCGCGCGGCACACACTTGCTGCCTCTGACCCACCGATAAGTTTTCGTTAAGATAATGAGGCGGGTGTGACTGACCTGGATGAGGTCGTCTGTCTCGAGGTCCACGGCGGCGGTGGCCTCGTCCAGCACCAGCAGCGGCGTCTTCCGCAGCAGCGCTCGCGCCAGACACACCAGCTGCCGCTGGCCCACCGACAGGTTCTCGCCGCCCTCGGCGATCTCGTGCCGCAGCCCCGCAGTTAGCCCTGTCACAACAAATCACATGAGGTTATAATCTCGTTATATTATTAAATAACTTTTGTTAGTGGCTTTTACATTTAAAGTATTATTTAACACCTTAAAAAACTATTAGAGTTTAAAACATTAAGTCTACCAAGGCGAGATACCTGCTTCAGAAAAAGTCCCTCCTCCATAACAGTATAATAAAATGACAATTAAGGTACATAGTGGATTTAAAATAAAAATAAATAGTAATAAAAACAAAGAAAAATAATATTTTGCAACGAGTGACTGAATGAAGTGAATGTGAAAGGAGGATAATAGTGGACCAGCCCCCTGACCACCATCTCTTATTGCGATTCAATAATTGAATAGATTGCTTATTCATACCAATGAATAAGCGACTCTATTCCATTTGAAATAAGTCGCTTATGAATAATGTCGCTTGGTATGAATAAGCAATCTATTCAATTATTGAATCGCAATATGAGATGGTGGTAAGGGGGCAGTATGGGCTTACATTTGGTGTAAACCTGTAAACGTTACGAACCTTGCACGAAGGTTTTAAGATGCGCGTGCTCCAACGACCGCCACAGCTCGTCGTCGCTGTACGCGTCGAAGGGGTCCAGGTTCATGCGCAGCGTGCCCGAGAACAGCACCGGGTCCTGCGGGATGATGGTGATGCGCGAGCGCAGCTGGTGCAAACCGATGGTCGATATGTCAATGCCGTCTATCAATATTTTCCCGTTCATCGCTTCCACTATCCTGTTAAAGTTGAATATTTTTTTAACAATTTTAATACATTCGTATTTGATAGTCGAGTCTTGATGGAGCCTAAATTTATAAGACTACATGCTTAGTTGGGTTCGTCGTACATTGATAAACTGAGAAGCGACCCGATCCTTCGGACAAGACAAACATTTGTATGATATGTATGTTGATTTGTCTCGGTTTAGGTGAGATTTATATGTATTATTATATGTACTTATTTATACAAAATAAATTGTATTAAATACATTTATTATCTAATAACCATAGCACAAGCTTTGCTTAGTTTGGGACTAGATGACATGGATGTGTAATTTATCTATTATTTGGAAGATCAACATCTTGTATTCTTGACTTTCAATCGTTGAAAAATTAACAATTGAAAGTGTTCTATAACAAGTCATAATTTGTAAGATTTACATTAGATACACATAACACGAAGGAGAATAATCCATAAGTTATTATAACGTTTACCTGAAGAGTCCGAGCGTGAGCGTGGACTTGCCGGCGCCGGTGCGGCCCACGATGCCGAGCTTCTCGCGCGGCGCCACGGCGCACGTGATGTCGCGCAGCGCCGGCTCGCCCGACCGGTAGCCCAGCGTGAGCCGCTCCAGCTGCAGCGCGCCCGTCTCCGGCCACGTCGACCCCGGCCCGTTCACCACCGTCCACGCCGCTTCCTGGCCGCGCGCAACGGGAACGGTTACGAACAAGGGAAATACATTTGTATGGCACCGAGCGTGCTAAACTTACGCAACGACAGGCGAGCCCTATGAATATACTACTAGTAACTGGTCCTAGCTGAAAATCAATGCCGAGTCTGTTGCAGATTTCGGTCTTTATGCTGAGCTGGGACCATTTTGCGACATTGCACAGTACTTTAATTTTCTTTATGTGCATTATCTGTGTTTTTTTAGACGTGTTTATACGAACAATGCAAATAAATGTTTTTCTTCTTCTTTTCTTCTTCTTCTTCCAGTAACTTCGTGTTGTAGCTGGTAGAATTTGGTTGTGTAGCATTGTGCTATAAAAGCCAAAAGCATTTACCAGGATTTATTACGTATGCCACTGATAGAAATCTAATTATGCGTTCGGACATTACTGTTGACACGTTCGCTACGCATACGTGCAATGTCTACTATTATACTTGGTCTGTGGTCACGATATTAACTAACATCGTCGTACATTTTTAAATAATTTGGGACACTGCATAAAACGTGTTTTACGTATGTAATTTCATCCTTTTAAAATGGACTTTTCCACCAAACTTTGATGACCATAAAATATGTCGGACATAAGTTAAGATTTTAAGATCGCAAATCGTTCTTGTTTTGTGTATTTTACGATACTCATATAATCTTTGAAAGCATTGTTCTCTAGCCTATTATGATCATGTTCAAACTATTTTTCATACTTAAATAGAGAGGGCTATTTAATTAATGGTAAACGATGGCCAAATTAATATCATAATTATGTACATGTTGTTTGAAATGTTATATGTTATTGTGTATTGTATGAATTTATTGTCTCATATTGTGATGTTAATATACATATTTTCTTCTTAAAAATATTTAGCTAAATGTCAATTAATAGATCTAAGTAGGTAGGTGTAACGTACAATCTATCATAAAACTTAATAAATCTAATCGAGGTCCAAGAGGCACTGCGGCCAACCAACGGATTAGAATTTTACCATTTCCTTAAAGACAGCTAACGAAAAGTAAGTAAAGTTAATACTAAATAATATTATTAATAGAAAATAATATTACCTGTTGAGTTTCTGCATATTCTTTTATTCTCTCTACTGCTACTATATTGGTTTCAACTTCCGAAGTCATTCTTACAAGCCAATTCAATGTTTGAGTAATCTGAAAATTTACATTAACGAATGTGAGATACTAAAGTCAAAATTCTTAATAAATACTCAACTAATTTTATAAATAAGAAAGTGAGTTTGTCTGTTTGTTTGTTCCGTTTTCATGCCCTAAGCACTGAACCGATGCCATGACATTTTGCATACGTCATATTACAGAATTATTAATAGGATAACTTTTATCCCGAAAAAATGAGCTATTCATAAGGGATGACACAGTCACACGGGCGAAGCTATTGGCGGAAGCTACTTTTGTATACAAGTAGTCAAGTGCTCGCAAATATTTGCTGCAAAAACTTTATTGCAATACAACAATAACAAATAAACAAATAGGTACATGAAAAATATATATGTTGTACAATGGCGGGACTTATCCCATCAGAGATCTCTTCCAGTCAATCATAGAATACTCACAGGAGTATATAAATATAATTTTTGGGACAGATCTGGCTCTTAAAATTTATTGTTTAGTGTTTTAAATGACAAAATTAGTCACCATGTTTTCAAACAAATTTAATTAAGCATACTGACATACTGTCTTATAATATTTAGTCTACTTAAATATAATAATAAATCCAAGAATCTTGAACCTCTTCAGCTCTGCAGAGATAATGGCTCACTAAGCGTATTTTACCGCTTATACCATGGAGAGTGCTCTGAAGAACTGATTTCCCTTATCCCTTCCTCCCCTTTCCGTTACAGAACGTCACGTGCAGGCTTGCGATATCACAAGTTCACCGTTGGGATCATTCCTTCGCGTACTAAAAAGTTTGGCAACTCCTATCTATGCCGCACCATTAAAAAGTGTAACGCGTTGCTGGCATATGTATTAGCTCATTCATACAATATGGGATGCTTCAAGCGAAGCGTGAAGAAGCATCTTGTAGGCCAGCATGGCCGCGTCAACTGACAAGACATCAAGGTGTCTTGTCCTTTGCTGACGCGATTGGGGCTCCTCTTTTCGCTTTCCATCAGGCGAGGCGGAGCCAATATACTGAGCTAATATAAAAAAAAATTGTGACCAACATAGTTGATTTACCTGTAGCGCGTAACTGACGGAGAGGCCGACAAGGCCAGCGTTAACGGTATCTCGGCCGACCACCGCAAATACAGCCGAGAAGAATATGATCAGGTTGCCCATCATCTCGAGTCGCACGGCCAGCCACCGGTTGGCGATACAGCTTGGGTAGTAGCACGACTGGTTGTGGTCCACTCCGCGCTCAGATTCCTCCACAAATCTGCAATACAGTATTGTCACAGTACTGCCAGTCTATACAACCACTGTTGCTTTCTAAACAGATCAAGTCGGTGGATGGGGCATGTGTGACCTTTCGACGAAGAACAAGCGGGCAAAAATTCATCACTTATATAGATGATAACATTTCATGTAGGGGTAACTCGACAATCTTTATAATGTATGTTGAACCAGAATTGTAGTTGTTTTACAGAAGCATCATCATTTTACCTATTTTATTTTCGTAGTCAACCCTTATTCATCCCACGAAGGGATTTATATCATATTATACCACGCTGCTCAACTGCGGGTTGGCGGAGGCCTGTGTTTTCAAGCCACCTAAAGGCCACTGACTTGGCTTAACAACTGTCAGCTAAAAGCAGAGCTCGAGATAAATAAACCCATCCATGGACAGGCTACGGTCGATGATGCTTAACTTGCGTGTTCGATTAGACTGACACGCGTAACGACGCCATCGAGCTCCTAATTATTTATTTTGTTTGAGAGCAATTTTATGTTTGGTTTGAGAATACCTATGAACATATCGGGCCCTATTTTTTGTTGTCATAATGTGTGTTAGGTTTTAATTATAATTAGCATGCGTGATCGTTTCCTTCACAAAACGTATGCACGGAGAATATTATTAAAGTTTGCTATGTGTAAATAATGCTACAGATTTATTGAGCAGTATCGTGCAGCCTTAAAATCCTTCACACATTATAAAGTCATCTATGTATGTAGCAATAAAAGGAAAAGCAGAGACCCAGGGGCGGATTAAGGTCTAGGCAACGTAGGCACGTGCCTAGAGCCCGTAAATTTTGGGGCCCGAAAATAGGTTTTTAATTTTAAATTTTGAAGTGAAAAGTTCATTAGTAGGCCCGGAAATACAATGTTGCCTAGGGCCCACTTTCGCCTTAGTCCGCCACTGCAGAGACCGTACAATTTATACACAGAACTGACCTTCGTGTGACTCCATACGCTCGTATTGTAGACGCGCCAGTGATGCTTTCACCGAAGTGCGAGTAAATGGGCGATCGTGATATGGACTCGAGTCGCTTCAGCTGCCTCGAGGTGGCCACGTAGAACCGTTGGATCACGTAGTAGATTATCCCAATGGGCACTATCAACGCCAAGAATATTGGCGTCGAGAAACTTATCACGAATAGGGTGCCCAATACCTATTATAAAATACATTTATAAGGTGAAAATGTAAGGCAAGTAAGTAGTTTAAGATATACAGTGTCACAGTTATTCGGTATTTCGGCTATTCAACTTTTTTTGGACATATGTCGGTACATGTTATTTTCATATTCGTATTATGATAAAATAAATACCTATTTAGTTAATTGATTCAGGTGGTATTTTACGAAAGTCAAATTTACAGGCAATTTGATTTAAACTACTAGTGGATTCCGGCCTGCAGAAGTTTGCATGAACTATTGGTGAACTTTATTATTTATTTATTTGTTCATCAGAACTTACAGCTCTCATTACAGGTAAACACCAAATGCGGCAGTGTAGTAACATTAATAACTTATACTACCAAAAAAACCGGACAAGTGCGAGTCGGACTCGCCCACCGAGGGTTCCGTAGGTACGTAGTATCATTATTAAATTTGATATTTTTCATTATAAATAAGAAATAATGCGTCGAAAAAAATAAATAAAATATATTTTGCAATGTGTACATCAAGCCCTTTCATATGATACCCCATTTGAACTAGTAGTTTCAATTTGAAATTTCGACACCCTATAAAAAATATAGACCCCCTATTTTTTTAGATCCATTTACAAATGTATAGTTTTGAGATTTATTCCTGTACTTGTAGTCTATAACGATGTTACTTGCCAAATTTCATAGTTCTAGGTCAACGGGAAGTACCCTATAGGTTTTGATTCCTTTGAGTGTGTCGAAATATGCGTTTTTTGCTGAATAAACGGCCGTAACTTTTTTCTACGTAAACTTAGCAGTTTGATTTTTTTTTAAATTCATGGGACCGTAGACCTGTGTATACAGTTCAAATTTCAGCTTGATACCTCCACGCATTCTCGACATAGAAATGTTTGACAGACAGACAGACAGACAGACAGACAGACAGACAGACAGACAGACAGACGGACAACAAAGTGATCTTATAAGGGTTCCGTTTTTCCTTTTGAGGTTCGGAACCCTAAAAATAAACAAAGGTATACATATATACTACTTAATACCCATGGCGTTATTGCCCACCACAAAAAAAACTAATAATATAAATAAATTGAATAATAATTACACCTTATAACTGATGACATATAGTCCCACCGTTGTGAATTCACTCAGACTCTATATAAATATTAGGTTGGGGAAAAAGTCTTTTCGTATTTTATATGAAAATTCAAAACATTTTTTAATAAAGTTTATTTACATTTAACTAAAGTATGTAGGTGCCATTTTGTTCGATAACTTTTTGCCATCTTGTAGGTAGAGACATGATCCCATTACTATAGAAAATTTGGGACTTCTGTTCAAAAAACCACGACAAGTGGTTTTGGCAGTCTTCTCGTGATGTTAACCTGACAATGCCTAAAGAATTCTGAAGAGACTGAAACAGGTGGAAATCAGAAGGTGCAAGGTCAGGACTATACGGCGGATGCATTAACACCTCCCAGTCAAACTCTCTTAATTTTTGCTGAGTGGCTAAAGATGTTTGAGGTCTAGCGTTATCATGATGAAAAATCATACCCCTTCTGTTAATTAATTCCGGCCGCTTTCTCTCAACTTTTTGCTTTAATCTCATCAGTTGTCCACAGTAGAGTTCAGAATCGATAGTCCTGCCTGGCGGTAACAGCTCATAATGAATAATGCCCTTCCAATCCCACCATACACACAGCATCACCTTGTTGCGGGTTAACCCGGGTTTTGCCAGAGTCTGTGAAGCCTGACCGGCCTTTGATCACGACCTTTTTCGCACGTTCTTGTCGTACGTGATCCACTTTTCATCACCAGTTATAAGCTTCTTCAAAAACGGTTCGCTTTCATTACGTCGTAGAAAAGAATCGCAAATGAGTACACGGTTTATTAAGTTTCTTTCAATGAGATCGTGAGGCACCCAAATATCGAGCTTTTTAGTGTACCCCGCTTTTTTCAAATACGCCAAAACTGTTTTGTGGTCAATTCCTAATTCTTCAGCTACGTCGTAACTACTGATATGCCGATCTTGCTCCACTTTTTCAAAAATGGCATCCATTTTATCCGTAACAGGGCGACCAGAGCGACGTGCATCTTTCACATCAAAATTTCCTGATTGAAAACGCTTAAACCAAATTTGTGCTACTCTCACAGACAATGCACTAGGTCCATAAACGTCGCAGCTTGCGTTGCATTTTTACTTTTTTTGTAGTAAAATTTTAAAATGAATCGAATTTCTTCATTAGATTCACTCATCAATCAGTAAAAAAAACAAATGAAAATCACACATTTACCTAATTTGAATTTGGAATTATCTTTTTTAAAATTTAAACTTTTTAAAGATATCAAAACCTGCCAGATACAAATGGTATAACCAAAGAGATTTTAATACAAGTTCATACATACTATAATGCGAAAAGACTTTTTCCCCTACCTATTAGATTCAAATCGTTGGCCTTAGGGTTGACAGTGCAAAGCGCGCGCGTCATAGAAGCCTCGTACAACAGATTTGTTCTGCTTATGCCTTTCTATATGCACTATTGGTGGCGGAAGGACACAAAGTAGTGTACATCAAATTGCCTGTAAATACCTATTTATAAAGACTGCGAAATAGCAATAGAACAACTTTACTAGATCATGTCTACGTATATATTTGCCTCAGTACTAAATATCAAGCAAGCACAGCTATAGACGCACTCGCCTAAGCATTTCTGAGTACGTTAACCGGAGCATATAGTTGTACTTTCCATCATCAGAGCATAGACCTGACGTGAACGTGAAGCATCTGATAATCAAGACATACACACTCCCTGTGATGACGTCAAGGGGCTGTTTCATTACACCAACCAACTTTTCACTCTTCTGCATATTTTTATGATTACAAAATTTGTAGTAGAGTAAGTGAACAGTAAGGTTTTTATGGAAGAATATATACGAGAAAAGCGGCTTTATGAAACGAAACTTGGAGCCTGCTAGGAAATCACAGAGCTACATAATTGAGCCGATAGCAATCATGGGGCTCGTCCTATCGTTCGAAAGTTGGAAACACACATATTTTTTTAATATTTTGAATAGTGGGCTTAATATATTATATGACCATATCACGAGTTGTGAACGTGACATGGTCAACCAAAAAACTTTCAAATAAAAACTATAACTGGAGTTTTTACACAGGAAACTTTTAATTCTACAGAACTATTCTTGTTTGCAGAAAAAAATATGTGTTTATAAGATGAAAAGTAGTGGCAGACGGTAGAATAGTCAATGTCTATATAAAAATGTTTTGATTTTGAATTAATTTAATAGATTGAATAACAGAATGCTTCCCGTAACATTTTTCAGTAAGTCTATGATAAAGCCGGGATATAGTTAAAATATAAATGTCGAGTTCTAGAGCTAGAGCCGTAAAACAAAAATAAAAACAACTACCATTCAAATGCGCCATAAAAATACAGGCAATCAGCAGTTTATATCCCAATTGTAATGATAGGATAATGACTAGCAGCCACCTTAACGTTAAAACTATATTTAATTTCAGTCACACATAAATCGTGATGTTGTCATAATGTTCAACCCACTATTTGAATTGTCAACCCTAGAATAAAATTAATAGAAACCACGAAAAAACTGTACAAGCAGTTAATACCTATTGTTGAACGTATATGGGAGTCAAATAGATTCTGTGTCGCCCTATGATAGGCACCTCGCGTCCATTAACCCCATTGTACAGCTTGTGTAGATGACTACACTTTTCGAGTTTGGTGAAATCAAGCAAATAATCACATTTCGAAAAGTTGTAAGTTAGATTATCATAAAATCTAAGTAGACAGTTTGCTTTTACAAACTTTTCGTAAATGTATAATGATCTACAAAATATTATATTAGCATAAAATTATAATATAAATCTGTATAATAATATACGAATATACATATTATGTGCCTACACTGGGATCAGTTTACAAATGTTAATACGAAGATTACAGTGATAGGTTATTTACTGGTGAGACAAAATGATTAATTACGAATATCACTTAGACTATATTATTCCAATCACACAATCTCAACAATTAACACACAAAAATATTCTATAAGTAATGTAAATATGTAAGAAATTAAAATTATATGAATATTAAAGAAAATGAGAAGTAAAACAAAACAAATAAAAAGAATAACAAATAAATAAAACAAGCTCCGCCTTAATTAACCCATACCAATAAAAATAAAATGACATCACTGAGATGTAATGAGACCCTGTTAACAACACATGAGAAGTAACCAAAACGAAAATAAAATTAATACCCATCAAAAAGTAAGTTAACTAATTTTGAAATAATCAAAACAAATAGTTTACAGGTGGCTAGATTACCTCGAAAAAGCAATATATCACGTCTGAGCACTGCGAAGGAAGCGACGTATCCATCACGTCTATGTCTTTAGAAAACCTAGAGAGTATCCTGCCCACGGGCGTTACTTCGAAGAATTGCAAAGGCGCCTTTAGCACATTGTCCAACAAGAGCACGTGGAGGATCCTTGCCGCGCGCCAACACGCCAAGTATGGCATTAAGTCCGCAAAAAACGACGCGATCGCTGCAACAACGTCCACGAACATCATATTATCAATTAATGACAAAAATTAAACGTTGAAGACTTTGGACTTCAATCTTTACATACATTTAAATGAATACATTATTTACGACATCTTTCGTCTTCGGTCGATGTTGATCGATATGCCCAAACATGGTTTCTACGGTGTCTACTCTACGAGTGTGCAGAAAGGCAGGTTAACTGTGCAAAATATTAGGAGAGGGTCATCTAACGACAAATCTAATTACTAAAGTTTAGTTAAAACATGCATTTTTATTTTAAGACGAAGTTTAAGCGCACGCGTTAAGCCGAAGCTTTCAAATGCGTCATTTTTGAAAACTCCTAGAAATAAAGCCAAAGAAGAACAAACTACAATAAACAAAAGGTAAGTTGGCCGAAATAGACAATAAAATAATTATAAGATTTCGTTTTAAAGGTACAAGAAGAGTAAAAGAAACAGAAATACAGAAGTTTATTTATAAACTGATCCCAAATTGCAATTAACATTTGCATTAAACATACTGAGTCTTTATTTATTTCTTGTCGTTTTTGCCATGTCATCGTATATGTTACGCAATTAGGTTCTACTTATTTTATACCGAGAATATAAGTGGTAGAAGTATAATTTTCCTAATATGTATTAACACTGAACTGACAAACACCCCTTTATATGTAGGTAACATAACAACCAGTAGCTTAAATGTCAAAAAAAATTTTTCGGGATTGTGAAGTCTGCAGTATTTTTTTTTGTTAAATTATCATTCCTAAAAAGTTTACAAACTTACAAAAAACGTATTGAATCGTGTGTCCTTGACAAAGTTAAGCTACTGGTTAACTGGCAATACGGAGCGGTACATTATATGCGGCGCAAGCGTTCCATACCGCAAAGAAGCATGAACTCCAGCCCCTGAGCGTCATCGGGAGCACATTGTCGAGCACGTCGACGTCCTTGCTGAAGCGGTTGAGCACGCGGCCGACAGGCGTGCAGTCGAAGAAGCCGATGGTGGGCGCGCGCAGCACGCCGGCCAGCAGCGCCGCGTGCAGCACGCGCGCCGCGGCCAGCGCGCCCAGGTACAGCGCCAGCGACGACACCGACACCGACACCACTGCACCACACGCGACATAAGCCAACAGACCCCTACTTCAGCCCCGCGCTCCGCGCCCGCCCGACCGCCGATCGGACTCGACCCAATACGATCACTAATTCCGACCGACAACGAGCAGTACGCGGATATTTTCAACAAAATCTTCCCTTATGACGCGCCTAAAAGCATCCCTGGTGTTGCATTAACTCAGAACTGTGTCTACGATATAAAAATATAACCAGATTTCGCTACTCTTCAAAAATATTATATATAAACTGTAAACAGAGACAGGGAAGCCAGTGTGCGTCAGATAACTCAAAGTTAAACACAAAATAAAAATATGGCACACTTTCTATATATGTATATATATCCCATGCACTTTAGTAACAAAATCACAACACAAGGAAATTATCAATTGTGATAACGATATTTAAGAATCGCATGCCACAACAATAAAATTATGTTAATTTAAAGGCAGGTATGCAAAAGAATCGTTATATACATTAAATAAATACTTTTTAAATCATGCAAATAGACATGCAATATATATTATTTAATATTACCGTAATAGATATTAAATTACAATAACAATTTTAATCTCTAATTTCAGATAAAAATGAGTATTCATTAATATCCTTCCCAGTTGTAATATTAATTATATATTAACATACGTAAACAATGTATTCATTACACGTGTTATTTTGCATTGCCCAACCAAGATACTATAAATGCTATAAGATATATTAGTTTATAAACATATAACACGATTTTTCTTATATTAGCAAAACGAAATCAAAATAACAAATTTATGCTTTTAGTATATGTATATACAAGTACCCGGTCGTAAATATTACAGATTGTGGCTTCAGCTTTATAGAGCAGTGTCATAAGCTTTCCGTCAACTGTTGAGTGATAATAGTAGTGCAATATAAATGACGTAAAAGTTGATGGCTCATATTTACGATCTGATACCGTATACATCAACTTAAGCTGTACCACGGAGGTAAACAACAATATGCACGATATCATAATACATATTGTCCATGCGCGAGCTCTAAAATTTATAAGTAATTTATTGATTAATAAAATTAGTACTATGAGTACGTTGTGCAATAAGATCTGGGGAATAAGCAAGAATGCGTCACGTCCAAAGATAAAGTTCCATTCCTCAGAGCTTGTGCGTTGACTGTAATTACATATACATATTAGGTATTACGTGCGTTACTTCGCTGTATAAGTAAATAACGTCCCCAATAAGTACCGACAAGATCGAAATCCATTTGGCGTTTTTTAAACATAATGTCGAATGACAACTATTGTCGTGTAGATCACAAAGCATTTTTAGCGCGAAATCTCCAATGATCAAAATCAATTATTAAACTTCTTTTTTATGTATCCTGTAAGCTCTTCAACTTTAAGGCTCTAAAATTTTACCTCTGTGGTACATCCGTGTAGTTCTGCTATAGGAACACAGTTTAAGAAAGTACGAATAGCTCTTGAGTGGGTTTTAATGATTAAGAAATTTTTCTCATGAAAAATGCATTTTGTTCAATACTGTTAAAATATTTGAAATCATTGAAGTATTTTTGATGGCACAATGAATGAGTATGCATCTCATAGATTTATTGTTTTAATTTTCAAAACGTTTACTCTTTTTTTTAATGGTTTAGTACCTTAAAAAAAAGATTTTTATTCACATTTTCATAAAAAAATATCCTTATAAACAGATTTTTCCTAATTGAACAACGTACAAATTACATCATTACATTTAATATTAGCTTATATACATGTGAAATATAATGGTCAATACAAATACAGTCAAATAATCTGATTCACATGCCATTTAAAAATTATGCATGAAACATGCTTTCAATAAACCTATTACTATTAATTTGAAGAAAAACTGTTACGTTGAAGACAAACAATACAATCCAACTGTAAAAATTTCAAACATATATGTTTTAAGATATATTCGTAAATCAATGTGTAATCAACATAGTCCTTCACATAATAAGAGAGAGGACAATGAAAATATTTTTGGCTAAATAACATGAAATGGCACTTGTTAATGTTATAAGAAAAAATATTTTAACATTAACTGGCTGTAACACTATAGATGGTATGCAGATCAGACTTTACGATTGTTACATATAATGCAATCAAGCCTCGTTTTGGATTACGATGAAAACGGGCAGGAGTGATAGCAGGCTCCACCATACCACGGTATGGTAAGATTAATAAGATTTTTTTCTTCCACGATAAAACCATTACCGCATTGATATCACTCCCACACAGCTCTCAGAAGTGATCAAAAACGCGCCCCTATGGAGCAAAAGAAACCAAACCGAAACCTTTTTTTCAAGTAAAGAAAGAAAGAAAGAAAAGTCACAGAAAGAGCGGAGGCGAAGCTAGAAACACAAATTTATTACGTGGAAAGGGAGGAACGAAAAGGAAAATAGTTTAATGGATTGTGTTGTTTGATATAATGCTCATGACCTCGTTCTATAGCCGAACGGCACGATATCGGCACGAAATACATCCCCACCTACATTTGATGTAGGATAGTAAAGATTGACAATCGACAGAACACACAGACACACAGTATGAGAACAAAAATTAATTGCACTAGTGTGTATGCAATGAGCACACATGCTTATGATTTACGAACATGGATATGAATGAATAGGATATTTTAAACAGAAATTCTTTAATGTGAGTTCGTAGGGTTTCAGAATTTCAGAGTATAAAACTTTTGTGATAGTTCCGTAAAATGGCGTAAAACAAATACACTTGTGAAGCGTACTAACGTAAAAATACATACTATTCTGTATTTTTCTTAATTTTAAATATATAAATAATTGAAAACTTATTTAATGATAAATATCGTAAGATTGCAATCGCTTATTATGTAAAAATATGTTTTAATTTTCTATCTCACTCGTGTACAATTATTCGTTCTCCTACTGTCTTCTAGCGTAACAAAAACTAGGTCTATGGTCCCCACCTATAGATTACGACCGAAATGGTCGCGTACTGTGCACGTGGGCGAGAAGGGTTCAGAACTCAAAGGTTGTGGAATAAACTCTTGCCGAGGGTTTTCTTTGGAGAATACTTGAAGAAAACCGTAATATTGTTTTAGTAATAGAAAACGCTGGAAGAAAGAAAGCTCATATCTTTCATATAAGTTTGAGTTTCTAAAGCAGCAGAAGGGAGGAAGGAAAGAGAAGATAGTGATGACAGAAGAGAAGCAAACATGGAATATGCCATATCCCACAAACTGATCATCGAATTGATGATCAATGATAGATAATCTCATGCAAAAGCAATTTTCTTTTGTAATGCATATTTTAGAATCCGTTAAAAAGGTACATTTTTAATATTTCCACGCAACACTGAGAACAATCCAGGTGAAACTAAACATGAGGCGGGTCGGATAAAACCAAACATACTTAAATGACGGTATTAGAAGGTTTTTTTTAAGATTAGACATTGCAGAGATAATTTAGACCTTTGCTGTAACACTAGCGCCCTTTCGAATGAAAAAAAAAAAATACATTCAGTAGAATGTTTAAAAAATACTGTCGTACTGGATTGTTTATTAAGCCCCATAGTTATTACATGTATTATATATAAGTTTTAATAACTTGGAAAATTAAAGAAACATAGTACGCAGTAGTAGTTGAAACATAATATCCGTAAAACGGCCGTTTTTTGGCACATTATACTTCAACAACTACAGAATTAAAACGCTTTATCAATTTTATGAATAACTCCCTTCTTTTTATATTACATCAAAAATAAAGTTTGTGGTCATATATATTTTGCAAATAATATGACAAAATAAAAAAAATACAATCGCATATTAATGCATTTACATAATTTTAAGTTAATATTAAACAGATTATTACAGCAATAGTAATGTCAAACAAACATATATATTTTATAATAAGCGGATTAATTGTGTACTGTATTGACGTGAGCTTAATTGAATGAACTGATTTAGTATCAGTTGCGATAACTTTATTATCTTTGTATGTGTGAAGTTTGTAATGTATAGACATTACGACTGCTTATGTGTCGTTAACACACTGTTAGTTATATCATTGGATAAAAAATCGACAGCAATCTACTTATAATTATAAGTTATAGTGGACAATGGTTTACGTTGAAAGTCCGTGCAGTTGCAAATATTTATACAAAGTGGCGCATAAGTATTGTCATAATGTGAATTGGTTACCATTTTGTTAGACATGAAAAAAGTGCTGTGTTTCCATGAAAAGTTTATTTGAAGATGTAAAATTTATAAGAATAATAAAAAAGAAAGCTCCAAAAGAAATATCGCCAAGGTAATATTGAAGAAGAAATCGCTAACATGTCAATTTGGAGCATCACCTACTCACATTCACACATTGGCCATTTCTTCTTCAATCTTTGCTTTCAGCCTGCAAGGTTCGTAATTTATTCTAGTAAGCGTGTGATTTCAAAAAGCCTCAATGAAAGACGACTGCCACCGTTTGATATAGTAATCTAAACGGTCAGTTGGGCTTCGGGACTGGGTGATCTCCAAAACTGGAGATCACTCTGATGCGGGTGATGATGTTCTTCATGTGTAAACAGATAGAGAATTAATTTTATTGTCAATTG
Source organism: Hypsopygia costalis (assembly GCA_937001555.2). Lineage (NCBI taxonomy): Eukaryota > Metazoa > Arthropoda > Insecta > Lepidoptera > Pyralidae > Hypsopygia > Hypsopygia costalis. The sequence goes on along the minus strand of OW443338.2, from coordinate 17,504,018 downwards.
ACAATTAATTCTCTATATGTTTACACCTTGGGTGTCAAAGCACAGCGACATTTGGCGATATTTACAAAACTTAAGTCACATTCACATTATGACATTACTTTTGAGTCACGCGTTGTAAACATAAGTTACTTATTGAATTCTATCATATCAAGAAGATACGGCAACAAAAAAATCACAAGTTTGACCAAAACTCGTTTATCAAATTTTCACTTGATTTTTTATTATTACATTTTAAAGACACCTTGTTACGCAAATGTTTTGTCAAACCTTTAAAATGTGATTGAGTTGCACGAGCGAGTGTATCGCGGCGTGACAGTACTAGAGTGTGAGTTCACAGAAGCGGAGTTCGGCGGTAATTAGTTGTTTCCCATCGCATTATTTCATACCGCAAGCGGACTATGTGTGAAATGTATAAAATTGCAACTCATCTCCGCCCAGCTCCGATTCAGTGGAACCGCAGCCTTAAGCCTTAATTTACGCGATAATATCGCCGTGTGCAGCAATGCTTGCTTTTTAGTTGTGGCGGGATGATGATATTGTTGCGATATATAGTTGTTATTTAGTGGGACCATTGATTGTCTTTTTTTAGAAAAAAATCTGAGAAAATTTTCCAATTTTATCGCCTATAATAAAATAATTCCGGTAAATACCCAAATTATAAAATCATTTTTTTTTTAAGTAAAATATATGTTTATTGAAACGTTCCACGTACCTGTAGATATAAAAAACTAAATAACAGATCTAGTATTATCTATCTATTTATTTATCGAAAGTATTACCATCGTTACTTGTGCGTTAGAAATAAATTATCAATTTAGATTAATTTGTAGTACAAATATTTTTTGGCATATCGTTACAGTCATGTATGAACATGATTATGAATGACCTTAAATTGGCAACCGATTTGGAAAGATGGCAAAAACGGACAAAATGTCTGAATCTTTAATAATACCGAAAAAAAAATATGTACTAGTTGCGACTTCACCATTCGTGATATTTTTCGTGAGGCAGTACATATATTCTAGAGTAATTTGGAGAGATTGCAACATTCGGGGTCTCACCTAAAGTAATAAAAATGGTTTTTTGCCTTTAACTACGAGGCAAACCTTACGATATATATAAATAATAAAGATATACCAATATCTTTACTATATGTAATAATTAGTACCACAATTAATGTAAATTGATACCTTACTTTTTGCTAATTCTACTGCACTATAGTTATCAAATGAAAATTTGTTTAACGAGTTTTGGTCAAATGACGACCGGTATATGGAATACCGACCCGATGAACTGTGATATGTTAGTCCTCCAACTTTAAGATCTCTAAATACCCAACCAGAATGAGTAATTTCAGAAACACACAGTTAGTTTCACGACTTACCTTGTCCTACGCCAAGGCCGCCGTAAACGCCGAGATACATGTCTCTTCGGGTTTTGTCCACTGTACCGTTGACTATCTGGGTAAAATAAATGAGATATTATTAATTTGTATTCGAGTAAAGGAAATCGCCAAGTTGCATGTCTTCCTCTGCTCCGCCGCGAACTCGAAGAAGATTTTAGACGATATAAGTCGTTTGAGAGAACAATGGCAAGATTTTGTGAGCAAATGAGTGACATGAGAGACCCCGAATACGATAACCCAAAGTTTACAGGACAACTCCTCTTTAACTTACAGCAGAGGAGTCGTGTTTGGGCTGATTATATTGGTTCATGATGAACAGGTTATAGATAAATGTGATACTAATGGAATTTTGACACGCATAACATTACGCGTTTTAGACATTTCGTTAACCTGTCTTATTCGTGTATTTCAAACGTTCATCGTCTAAATCATACTTATGTAGTTTGTCAGAAAGATAAACCCATTTAATGTAAGAAAATATGCCACAGTTGATTTTAGAACACAAAAAGTTTCTAATTTTTTTGTGGTTGTATTCCTGTAACGTATATGATTATGACTTATATAAGTATTTACAAATAAATATGAATTGCGAATATAATGTGATATAAGGCCCTCACCATTTTGTCGTCGTTGGACCACTGAGCGAGCCAGTAGTTGGAGCCAACCTGGAACACCTGCAGGATGAGGTTCATGAGCACGGTCACCACGGACGCCAGCACGCCCACGCTCATCAGGTAATGTTTGTACACGCCCCATTTTACCTGCAAGACAAATTGTCAATTGAACGAAATCATATACTTACTAACATTATAAATGAGAAAGTGCGTTTGTTTGTTTCACGTCTTAACTACTGGTTAAGGTTACTCTTTTTGCTATCATAACACTTGATTGCTATCAAATTTTGCATACACCATATTAGAAGCTCAGAATAAATTATATTATATTTTTTATCCTGAAAAATTTACTGTTCCCGAGGGATGACCAAAGACCGCGGGTGTAAGCTAGTACAATATAATTTTGTACGATGAAGAACAAACTCCTACATATGGTTTGTTATACTAACAAATAACTTATCAGAGTACGGTTCCCGAATTTTATGTATTTCCTTGTTTACTGCCTATGTACTGTGTATTGCCTGAACACTAAAAAATGGGTGCCAATTATAGTAGATTGCACGAATAAGAATAAATAAATAAATGCCATTTAGCAAAGATGTTTATATCGCCGAGCCAGATTAGAATATTTAATTTAAAGATAAAATGAGTTCCATCAAACCCGTCTAGCTCTACTAGTGCTTCGGGGGTTTTGGATTATTGGTTAATTCGCACAAATTGTACTCGCACGAAAGGTGCGAATCGACCTTTTTAAATTTTATATTCGTATCGTTGGCGATTCGCACGAACGAAAGTTACTTGCGTGCGAATCGCCAACGAAGAAATACGTGGTAGTCAATTCGGACAAATTACAAGTAAAAAATATCAAAGTACTGTGACGCACAGCAAGAATTCAAATAATAAAATATTTGCATATCATATTATATGCTAATATTTTAATATGTTTGTCTGAACATCTTTATTGTATGTATTTATAAAAGGCAATCGTTACTGACTGAACTAACAACGCACGGCTCAAATTACTGGACGGTACTACTACTAGTATTAGTAGACACGCTAGTAATAAACTTGTAATAAACGTATCTATCTATCTATCTAGTATGATATCTCGGGCGTGATGTACGCCGAGACTTATCACATTGCACACATTAAATATCGTCACAAAAATTTCGAATTATACAATATTATCACGTCGCTAAATGGAGGAAAACATTACACATACTACCAATTGATATAATACTTACACTGCCAGTTTCAGCCTTTTCCGTTTCGATAAGTTTGTTCTTATCTTTAAGCTCTTGTTGTGTGACTCCATCAGGCGTCCGTTTCCGTATACTTTCAGAACGATCTCCTAACACAAACATATAAAACTTAGAAAGTTGATACTGTTGATTGTTGGCACTTGGTGGTACGTTATTATCATAATGTTATAATAAAACACTTGTACTACCGACCGGTTTCTCTCAGATGGTTTTTGTGTTTCGCGGTTCAGATAGTATTTGTATTTCTACAAAAAAAAAATGTAGAAACACAAATACCATCTGTTTACCTTGATTAGATAATAAATAATAATAAATATTCCTGGACAAATTACACATGGCCATCCAGTCCCAAACTAAGCAAAGCTTGTACTATGGGTACAAGATAACTGATATAATACTTAAATACATTTTTATTTTTTGTAAATATAATACATAGAAAATACCCAGACCAAGACGAACAGACATGTTCATGCACACAAATATTAGTCTTGTGCGGGAATCGAACCCGCAACCTCGGAATCAAAGTGGCCATTGCTAACCATTCGACCACCGGATTCAATATAATTACGTGGAACAGTACAAGTGTTTTATTAAAATATAATTAATATAAAACTTATATTGAAATAAGAAATGCACTGAAATACCAGCTTGAAATTATTTGTTCTAAACTAGAAAATAGAGTCGATTCCGCGATAGAGAATCTTCTATGTTTTTTTTTATAATTGCCTAAAACTGAAATAGTAGCCGTCACCAAAGCTTCTTTTGGAACATATTGTTTTGTTTGTTTGTTGGTAATTTTATTATCTTTATTGTACATAAAATAATTTCAGTATGAGATTAGATAAAATAATTTTACAACACAGTTAGTTAAAGGAAAATTTACGTACTATTTATTGTAACAATTGTAATTGAACGTATTAGTAATTGGAACAAGTCTTACCAGCAGTATGTTCTGATTCAGAATTACTCTCGGACAAGGAGCGAGCTCGCTGTAACTTATTCTGGAACTCCGAGCCGAGCTTCGTTTCCAAATCTTGTTTCAGGACATCCAGTTCTAAAAAAAAATATTACAATACTTAACAACATTTAGGCCAATTTTTATTTTATTTTATTTTTATACTACGTCGGGCGGCAGACAAGCATACGGCCCTGTGAAGTCTGATGTGAAACGGCTACCGTAGCCATATTAACGCTCGCAACATAAAATATCGCTCGCGCGCCCCCACCCGCTACCAATGCAGCATATCCTTCCTTTCTGGTGACCCTCACACACTCGCAGGAACACAACAACCTTTAAGAGAATTATTATTTGGCTGCGGCATTCTGTGGGGTGGAGGCATTCCCCAGTCGGGCAGCTTACAGTTACGCTCCCTACCTCTCTTTTCGCCAGAGCTTCGTTTGTCAATCAGCAGGGTGTATCGCGTGCAGGTGAAGTTGGCTTTGGTTCAAAGATGTTGGTGAACCACTTACATCCCCTTTTTACATAAAAAACAATGACGAATGATACAATTTAATGCCATCTGTTGCCAACTTCTATATTAGCTACTCAACAATAGATACGTCAAAAATATATTTAAAAAAATGAGGGAACGGCCGTGCGTGAATAAGTTATGTGCACTAAAATTATCTCAAAATAGTCCTTACTTAGCGTAATAAATTCTTTGATCCTTCATCTATCCAGTGGTGTGATTGAATTTATGATGTACGCCAAACTTTATCCCCTGATTTTTTTATCATTACATTTTTGGATTGCCCCCGTATGGTAGCAAATTTAAAGACCTGTTCACGTCAAAAATAAAACAAAGAAGTCATCAAAGTTAAAAATGACAAATAATGAAAACCGGACCTTCAGGCGACGTCCTCTCCGCGTCGCTGAGATGGTGCAGCAGGAAGTCAGCGAAGGCGCCCTTCTTCTCCAGCAGCTGCTGGTAGGTTCCCGATTCCGAAACCTCGCCGTCTTTCAGGACCACCACCAGCTCCGTTTGAGACAGGTATGACATGTTGTGAGTCACCCACACGCGGGTTTTGTTTTTCAGAAGACCGTTCGGGCCGATTACCTGTTAACAACGAAATCCTATTGTACCACTGTCTATTCCAGTTATTCTCAATACTCGATACTTCAACCTTATATTATGGCATCTTACATTATGGCATAGAGTCGTCACGCTGCGCTGGTATTAGTGAGGTGTAACTGCGTAAGCGACGATATGATGATAGTAAAAAAACCTAGCAGTATAATGAGCCCTTTTAGGTTCTTGAAATCACAAGTGACCACAAGGACGACCCCTTGGTGTTGCTGATTACATGGGCGGCGGTGATCTTCTATTCTATCAGGTGATCCACATGCTCGTTTGTGTGTATAAATACATTAACTAACCTTTTCGAATATATGTTTGCCGACGTGAGAATCGACGGCACTGAGTGGGTCGTCCAAGAAGTAGTTGTCTGCGTCATAGTACACGGCTCTGGCGAGAGACACCCGTTGTTTTTGCCCACCGGAGAGATTGATACCTGATTATTAAAAAAAAAAAACAATGTTTAATAAACTACATTCCACCATAGATTCAAGCAAAAGCCAACCTCGCCTGCACGTGGTGCACCCTGGAGACCAGCGAAAGAGTCACAGGCAAAATAATCACAGAATATCGCAGCCAAATAACAATTTCCTTGAGGGTTGTTGTGGTCTGTGAGTGAGTGGTCACCAGAAAGGAAAGAGTTGCGTTGGCAACGGCGGTGGCAGCAAACGAGCAATATTTCTTGTTATGAGCGTTAATATAGCTATGGTAATAGCTTCACATCAGGCAAGCTGTATGCTTGTCTGTCACCCGACGTAGTATAAAAAAATAGAAACTGTTCGTTTACTGCGGCTGCGGTTTTTTATTAGGTAGAGGTACTAGCTCAAAATGTACCATTACTCAATTTTAAAAGTTACTAAAAGTTACTAGCTATTTATCTAAACGGAACTTATATAATTAAGAAGACCACGGGCGCTTGTATGATCTTATGATGTAAACATATGATTCAATTGTGTATCTTACACCAGCATATGCGCAAAATCATTCTTACTCGACGAGCTCGGTGGTCTAATGGCTAATTGGCATTAACGACTTTGTTTCCGAAGTAGCTTGTTCGATTCCCGCCCAAAACAAACAATTGTGTGTATGAACATGTTGTTTTGGTCTGGATGTTAACATGTATTATATGTATGTATTGGCTTTTGTATTATTGTATTTAGTATTTAGATTATTAACCTTTTTCTCCGATTTCAGTTTGGTCCCCGCCGGGCAGCATGTCGAAGTCTGGCTTGAGCGCGCACATGTTGATCACGTCTTGGTACTTGTGCGGGTCGAGTTGCTTGCCGAATACGATGTTGTCCTGGAGAGTGGCGTTCTGGATCCATGCTTGCTGCGGCACATACGCTACAGAGCCTGTACAAAACGTAGATAATTTCAGTAATTATCAACAATATTTTAACACTGTGGCGACGTTGTCGACGAATCACGTTACGACGTTATAACATGAGACATTCAATACAGAGGGACATGAACCCTATGCTTAATAATTCAAGTTCCACAAAGTGCCAGGTCGATTGCAACACTAAATGAGTAAGAATTAACTACAATATATCACACCATTTCACACAATTCTCAGCGTTCAAAGTCCAAAAAGTCTAACGAAATGTGCCACTGCGTATTGAATTAAAATAACATTATAATTAAGCATCTTGGATTGGAAATCTGCAGCATCGATTTAGATAAAACTTTTTAGGTTCGCAAACTTATGATTAGAATTAAAACAGGGAGCGTATTACATAGTGAGAATTCGAAGTGTCGCGGGCAAAACTTCGGATACGAATATCATTTAATTTGGATGGTGAGTACGGACTTTTTATTAGGTACGACCTAATTTAACTTACAAATGACACAGAAGAAACAATCCAGTGACATTAATTTTATCATATACACAATAAAACAATAACTATCCATCCGATATTTGAGGAACTACGGATTTTTAAATCGCATTTTGATTTTCCTATGAGACAAAAAAATATTCACATTTTCCCACAACCAAGTGATATTGATATAATGTGAGCATCCATTGCAAGTAAGTTGTCAGCAGATAATTCATTACACCTCCCTATTAATTGCCGTCGATTTATCGTAATACAACAAGACATCACTCATACTCGACTTGGTGGATTTAATATAATATTTACATACTTGTAACTGTGTCATACCATGTGTGTTAACGCGGCCCGAGACCTTGTTCATTTCCCCGAGCAGTGCCGACAGCAGCGAACTCTTCCCGGAGCCGACGGCCCCCACCACTGCCACCAGGGAGCCCCGAGGTATATGCAAGTTTATATTCTTCAGAATGAGATCAGAATCTTTTTCACCCCACGAAAAGTGGCCGTTTTCAATCACTAATGGATTAGCTGAAATTATAAATAATATATTCCAATTATTCGCAAATGAAAAACTGGCTTCTCAGTTGTGGTGTTTACTCAACCTTATATATCTAAATATGTATGTTGAATTGAAACAAAAAAGACCTATATTGGAAAGTTTCTTTCGGCGTGTCTTCTCAGCCAATGTCTTTGCCTAAATGCTGGTAGATTGGAAAAAAGTACTAGAAGCTAATAAAAGTAAGAAGTAAATAAAGTAGTTTACACAAATACAGTTTAGTTCTAAATGATAGGTACAGGTGGGATATCAATACATTTTCATACATACATAGACTCATCATACATACATTGACTTTTATTATTTATTGACACAATCAGTTGACACGTCGTTAGTTTGTGGCAATTTCACTTAAGTCAAACTCATATAATGTTATCTTTTACAACTATTTCCACAATATAATGGCACAGGTGCTACGGACAGGATGGTTCGCTAAACAAGTTCGATGAAAAGAAGAATATTTGGAGTAATAGTTTTAGAAGTAACCCATGAGACTTATCCACCGATACAAAAGGTTAAAAAACCTCAAAATAGGTTCAGCTATCATCAAATTAGTTTGCTGAACCGTCTAATATTACGCTATATAGTTTATCTTACATTTACATAACCCAGTCTAACATCTGTTGCACTATTTGCGATATAAATTAACAAAGCTAACAATTAGATAATTTTACTTACGTTCCTTAGGGTCGTGTTCCACAGAGCTGTCGTCCAATTCATCACAGTTCATGAACTTATTTAACCTTTTTATACCGACTGATGTCTAAAAACATATAAAAAGTAATTTAGAATTATTGCCTATTCTGAAGAAATGTTTTAAAAAATAAACATCAATGTACTAATAGTGACTCCCCTAGATTAGGGTCACCAACATTATTATATAAAAATAAGTATACTCAGGAGTGAGAAGCTAAACCACATATAGAATAAATAATCACACTTTTTTGAAATATTTTCGATTTTTTTTACTTTGTATAATTAATAGTGTGTTGGCAACCGTACTAGGTACGGTACATAAATGGCTTTTCGTTATTGAAACGAATAGAACGTTAATATTTAAACGTTAATTTTTTAACAAGCGATCTAGCTTGTGTCAGTCTGACACAAGATAGATCGCTTGATAGATAGGTAACAAATGTCAATCTCTTACCTTTGATGACTTTAATTAATTTTAAAATATAAACCCACTTGTCTTATGGTTCGAAATCAAAGGCAAATAGTTCAACTCGCTCATAGATAGTTATACGACACTCAATTAACAACAAAAATCAAGTTAATAAAGCCAACACCAAGCGCTCATAATAATAATAGTTATTTCATAAGTTAATTATAATATACAAGAGCAGAAAACAGAAAAATATAGAATGAAATTGTACTAATATTTGTTAGTATTAATAATGGCATTAGTTTTATAGAACCAATGAGTCGATCAGGTTAAAATTAGTAGCAAATCATATAGACTAAATAAATTTAGCTACCTAAGAACCAATAAAAAAACAATACATACGAAACCATTCGACTCGGCTAATTCTTTTTTCGTTTCATAGCGGCGTAAGCAACTACACAATTGACAAACACACAAACATCTATTCAATAAACTTACTTGTACAATGTTCGATATAACATTAGGCAGCATGGATAGTGGGAATCGCAGAATGTTGAAAAGTGACAACGCTACGAAAGCCTTCTTAGAGTCGAGAACTTCTTTATCGTTTACCAATACAAAGCATCCGAACGACATCAGCGACACCTGTTACCATTCCAGTAAATAAATAAATATGCCGCTTCATGCCCTCATGCATGAGTAGCACGATGCGTGCTTACGGTGTATCTTGGACCATATTGGTTGTATAAGTTCATTTTGTAAATTATAGGAATCACAACCGCCAGCCTAAGATACAACGTCAACACGTTTCTTTGTTTCAATTGTGTCAGCGCTTTATGGATAAAATGGATGTTAGTATGTACGCGTGCGAGAGAAAGTCCACAGCCTCTTAGGTGTAGTAACACATTGGCGGGTCTACCTCGATCACGGACACCACGATGAGGGGGAGCAAACCTAACGGCAAATGCATTGTGTAAAACAGGGACATCGATACAAACACATTGGTTGCTGTTAGACGATTGTTTTCGGGATCGGACACCACAAACGTGAAGAAAGTTAGGAAGGTCACCTTAAAAAAGAAAATATTAAACATTTATTCGCATGACGACATCGCGAATGGTATCTCTAATATCTACGTTTAGTACTTGGGATTACACTTCGTAAGGCTATTCGATATCTCTACTTTGTATTAATCAAGGAAATATTTGATTTAGCGTTCCGATAATACAAGTCAATGCATCATTACGAAGTGGCATTCCTGATTGTATTATACTTAAGAATTTAGTAAATATAAACGTTAAGTCTTAAACTGAGAGGTCTTCTATCTCGGACAACTTGTCATTATGTTCTAATTTTCGTAAATCCCCTATTCTACTAAATATGAATTCCTTAGACCTCTTGCATATCGGTTTCCACCCCTGAGGAAAGACAATATCACTTTGGGAATCAATTCGATTCAATTGACGAGCTCGGTGGTCGAATGGCTAAAAATGGTCACTTTGATTCCGAGGTCGTGGGTTCGATCCCCGCACATGACAAACATTTCTGTGCATGAACATGTTTTGTTTTGGTCTAGGTGTTTTCTATGTATCATATGTATGTATTTACAAAAAAAATATATTTAAGTATAGTATCAGTTAACTAGAATCCATAGTACAAGCTCTGCTTAGTTTGGGACTAGATGGCAGTGCGTAATTTGTTCAGGAATATATTTATAATTTCTTAAATAATAATTTCAGAGCACGACAGCAGGCTGTGGTTCTACAACATATGTTAAAAAATCACGTAATGAAAACGCAAGTAAAGAAATACACATTCGATAAGCTACTAGTCATTATCAGCAATAAACAGCTGATAAAATTATGATAAGTTACGAGATTCATTATTTACTAAACGACTGTAATCAATTTCAATATGTCATTATTAACAAGGATTATAAAAATAAACAATATTTATACAAGTTGATAACATCTTATCGAAATAACTAATACTTAACAACTGTATTATATGTACAGATTTCGCAATGAATGTTATCATAACAATTATGTGCAAGTATTAAACAAGTGACTGGTCAATTAATATGATATTTGGAACAATATTCATCGCAATTGCAGCTTTATCTCCACTCAAAATATATATACACGTCAACGCTTGTCTGTTTGTTATAATGATTCACTGTCGTAACATGACTTGCAATTTGTTGGGTAACGTTTATTCATATTTCGCGTTATCATCTACAGAGGTTGAGATTAATGATAAAATCCGGTAATTCCAAATCCAAGATCAACACGAGACGGACGAAGAGATGTGAACTTCAGGCACCAGGGTTCTTGCCGCCTAAGAAAACGGTTCAGATCGGCTTTATCGATTCCGACAATAGCACTACTGTTTAGATTAGCCGGTACGAATTCTGTAGACTACTACTGAGCCGTCTTCAGCGTAAATATCATAAGAACCACGTGTTAAACACTCTTTGCATATAAACAGATGGTATCAGATCACATAAATGTGTGCGTTAAATACTTTTGGAGTTACTGAAATATAATTGTAAAGACATTTTTGCTTGAGTGCAACTGGAAATCATTCATGTTGCATTTGATTCAAATGTACATAGTTCTCTATTAATATATCATGGCATAATAAGACTTTTTATATTTTTCAAGAAAAAAACAAGTACATATTTCTCTCCTGCCCTACGACTTTTACTGTGGAACTTGTCTTACTAGTCTAAAAATAAATAAATAACGAATTAATTATTTAAATAATTCAACTATGAATCTGAGTGCTTCGTGCGAGTTTTTTAGTCACATTCGAACGTGTTAACGTTTACAAGCCGACCAAATTGAGAAAAAGTTTCATATTGTGAATTTACCAGACGCGTGTTACCATATCCCAATTAGATGCTTTGCTCACTTAAAAAGTGAGCAATTAAAACATATATTATAATGTTGATATGTAACACGCGTCTTATAAATTTACAACATGAGAGTTCTTGTCTATTTTGTCGATTTGTTTACGTTGACATGATCGAATGCGAACAAAAAACTCACACTAAGCACTCTTTACTTTTCTAGTATCATTCGTAAAAGTTAAGTAGCAACACAGATTGTCGATATCACAATCAGATAGTAATACAACGGGGTTATCAAGTACTTGTGGGCAGATTGAAATGACCGATATATTTACTGACACAATATTCCACAATGATGTTGTCTAGCTAAATTATTAGGGAAATGAGTAATGGTACGTACCAAGAAGGGCGCGCAGGACCATATAAACGATGTGGCAGAATTGAGATAAGCAGTTTGTTTTAAAACATGCATTTCCTTATTTCGTATCTTAAGTACTTGATCTTGAAAACTTGGTTCCCAAGCGTACATTTTAAGCACCTGTAAATAAATTACAATAAATAAAGTTATCTATATACATATAAAAGCTAAATACCACTCACTGATTGTTCACGAAATCTCAGAAACTATAACACTTACAAACTTGAAATTTGGCACGTAGGTTCATTATAGGGTGTAGACATCCGCTAAGAACGAATTTTACGAAATTCTGCCCCTAAGGGGGTAAAACGGGGGTTGGAAGTTTGTATGAAAGTCCTATTTTTTATAAGCAAGAGACTTGTAATTTAAAATGTATGCTGTATAGATGGTGTGAAGGTGTACTAATAATGTATCTTTAGAAATCAACCCCTTTTTAGGGTTAAAACGGGGGTTGGAAGTTTGTATGAAACTTGAAGTAAGAGATTTGAAATTTAAAATGAATGCTCTCTCTATATGGATGGATTTTAAATGGTATTTAAGTATAAGAATTAATGAAAACCACTACATACTTACTATTATAAGGAGGGATGTTTTATTACAACAATAAAAAGTATTTCAGGTTTTACAGAGCTGTGAAAAAATAATATCCGTCGACTTCATTGATTCTAAAAATTCGTCTTGATTTTGATTGTCTTTATCTTTCTTTTATTTTTTCCTTTCATTAGGTATTTAGCTTTTTTGAATATAATTAAAAATTATGTACAAAATCTAAATCCACGCGTACGAAGTCGCGAGCGGCCGCTAGTATAAAATAAAGTACTATGATACTATGCCGGCTAGTGGATGTTGTCCATTGATTTCAATGGAAAATGAATTTGATGATCATTCCTCAAGGACATAGTCGATCTCAATTTTTTTTCGACATAAACCTCAAGCATGTCGAGATCTTTAATTGTGACAAGTTTCATCAAAATCGGTTCAATAGTTTTGAGCCTTTTTATTTCTAAACGAGAATTTTCGGCGTATATGAGCGTCCTGTTCGCTTCACTCAATTATTGTGTACAGTTAGCAAACAAAAAAAAATGTAAACAGAGTTGAACTAGAGCCGAAAATTTTAATATTTTCAGGAAATACGTTATTTCATTGTTATAAGACTTTGTAAGTAGTGAAGGCTAAATACTCGTATGAATCCATTTACGTAGTTTTAAGGAATCTTGGTTCTTAAAGCGGGTTACGGTAAGTAACGCGCTCCTTTTCAGAAAAGCATAAAATAAATATCTATTATAATCCTGGCCAAGAAAAGTCTCCTCGTATCGACTATAACGTATTTAATAATAATACCAGTGCGCTTTATAGAAAATTTACCAAGTAACAATTCCCTTGAGGTTTGTTGTGTTCCTGCGAGGGAGTGCGGTCACCTGGAAGGAGGGAGTTGCTGCATTGGCAGCGGGAGAGGCGGCACGCGAGCGATATTTCATATTTCAAACGTTACCACTTCATATCAGGCGAGCCGTATGCTTGTTTTTCTACGCGACGTAGTACAAAAAACTATTTAAGCGTTACGTTATTTTAATGTTTTGACATTAAAATAACGTAACGCTTAAATAGTTTTTTATTCGCTCTATTTTGATAGAGTGAATAAAATAAAAGTTTTCGCTTCACTTACATAGTTACGATATTTATGATTTAATATTTTCATGTGGGCTAATTTTCATCTTTCGACTCGATCCATTTTACTACCTTTTTTCTACACCGAATAATTTTTCCTAAGAATATTTTGATTAAATAACTACCAACTCAATAATTTTGATTATAATTATTATATGTGGCGATAACAGGTCTGATGCTCTAATGACTTGTTTTGATATTTCAAAACAATTACACAATTTGGAGGATGCATTCGTCATAACTACTTTACATTTCAAAGAAACAAACAATGTTATCTGTTGATTTAGCGCAGCTCGCGCTTGTTTATATATATTTAACTAGCGATTTAGCCCGCCTTCCTCCAAGCGTCTTTACCTAAATAAACAAGAGATAGTACAATATTGTTTAATATACAGTGTATCCCGGGATAAAGTGTAACCCTGAAATGGGATGAAAATACATAAAAACATATCGACAAAAATATTCAAATAAATAAGTTTCTATTTTTTTAATTAAGATTTTGATTTTTCACTAAGGACTCTATGTGAAATATCGATTTCTTTCAAAATAAACCGTCCATTTCGTTGAAATAACAAAAAAAACTTGTCAGTGAGTAAGCGATACCATGTAATGAGTAAGAATACGATAACAAATAGCCAGCAAAAAAGTGACTGTCATTACCTAAACTGTGCATTTAATAAAATTTTTTTTTTTCCAATGAATTTTTCAATAGTCCTTAGTGAAAACTTATATTTTTAAAGATACAATCACGCCCATTTTTCTAGCTTGTTTTGTAACTTTTTATCATTATATATATATATATATACCTTATATAGGTATATATATATAAATATGTGTTTTTTTAATCCTTAACTGATAATTAGGTGGGTAGGTGTTTAGGTAATGTTGTTAAGGGTAACGCATATACATTTATAAATATTTAAAAAATGCAAAAAGTCATCTCTCCCGCCTAGGTGGGATTTTAAAAATATTTATAATATTCTGGCAAGTTAGACGAAACAACTATTTAAATAATAAGGACACTTTTTATCCTGGAAATAATTAGTTGGCGCATGAAAATAAAATAAAATATATATTTTAACTGAACTAAGTGGATGAAGTAGCTGGCAATAGCTTGTATAAAATGAAATGTATTAAGACAGTTTCAGACGCATCTACAAGGGGCAAAAAAAAAACATGTTATGGACACGGGCTCCCGGTCGGTCAATTTCATCAGCTTGTTCGCCAATTTCTTATCGTGGCCCGTATGGTGACCCCAGGTGGCGAGCTATTAAACATCCGTGTTTGCGCTATGTTTAAATTGATATTAACAGTTATTAGTATACTGAACAAACAAAGATTAAGAAATTTTAGAGTCACTATAAATACGGCAACGTATGTAAAGTTATCTAAATAAAACCGTTATATTTGACAAAGATATTATATCAATGTACTTGAATGAGATATCGTGTGATAACGCCATGTGGCGTCAAGGCTAAAAAGTATTTTTTGCGCTAAAATTATTGGGTCATATTATTTTGGCAATCCTTATTTTTGAGTAGGTTCGTAATAGTAACTACTTATATTATTTTGTAATTGTTAAAAAAATGTTTTTTTATGAGATATAATACAAATTAACAATTTTCAGATATTTTCCTTGTATTGTGTGATACAAGGATTTCCTGTCAATAGTTTT
This sequence comes from Hypsopygia costalis, assembly GCA_937001555.2. Taxonomy (NCBI): domain Eukaryota; kingdom Metazoa; phylum Arthropoda; class Insecta; order Lepidoptera; family Pyralidae; genus Hypsopygia; species Hypsopygia costalis. Next base: position 17,488,557 of record OW443338.2, on the reverse strand, counting down.
AATTTTCTTACGATTTTAAATAAAGGGCATTAATGACCCTAGTTTTATATTATGTTTAATTATAATTCGGATTTTTACATCTTCCTCTATTTAACCTTACGAATATGTAACAATAGTTATACTTATGGAACAAATTATGACAAATGCATAATCTCTTTTGTGCTATACTACACTTGTATTACTTTAAATAAGCCATATTTTACCTTAATTCCATTAAGCACCTCGTTCATTAGTTTAACTCTTTCGTCCTTGTATTTCATCTGTCGGATTTGCAATGTCTTCACCCTGTTGGCGATGAGGCCGTTCACTGGGATCAGCACGATCATCACGGCCAGCCCCGCCAACACAGAAGGACCCAATATACCCCACAAAAAGTATAAGGCCAATGCTATCTGAAGAGGTGCTGACCATATCATATTCAAGTAAGCGGTTAGTTCGAGGAATCTGGAATAACAAGTTAATAATTAGGAGTAAATTAAAAACTTGACTACCGTAACAAAAATACAAAATTTTATTTATTTTATTCAAATTTTTAGTCGATTTAGCGGCCCACCCACGCTTTGCTGTGGATCAATCTTCCCATTCCCATCTCATTCTGTGGATTTCCCATACAAATCATGTCCTGACAATTTCATCTTAATTATTTTTTCGTAAATTTTTCTGATATATGAATAGCTATTCTGCTGCTCGGGATGGAGACAAATTCAACATATCAAAGATCATGGAAATTGGTCCAGCTGTTCTGTGTACAACTAACCCGACTTTATTTTAAATATATATACACTTCTGGACACATCTATTGGCCCACCTTAGAGTTTAGGTTTCGATAGCCCCTACCGAAATATGATTGCTAGATTGAACAAAAACTATTGAATGCAGTTTTAAACCTGATACATTTTACCATCTTTTTCGATCATATTGTTTTAAATTTGAATTCAGAATACCACACGACATGGAGCTACGCCTAACAAGTCGGGTATGCGCCTTGATTAAGGCAGTTGATTTTTGAATAAAAAACATTTTTTATCAAATAAAAGTTTAATTTAATAACGCGTGTTGCATCCATGGGCATCTACCACAGCTCTCATACGATTAGGCATAGAGTTTATCAACCGCTCTATGAAATTTTGAGGGATCCTCCCCCATTCCTCTTCTATGGCAGTTTTCAACTCCTGCATCGTCTGGGCAACTGGCTGACGAGCCCTAACACGTCTTTTTAGCTCGTCCCACATGTGCTCAATGGGGTTCATGTCTGGGCTTCTTGCTGGCCAGTCCATAACTGTGATGTTCACATCCCGAAGATATTCCCTGACGATGCCGGCCGTATGGGCTCTTGCATTATCATGCATAAAAAGGAAATTTGGGCCCACATAGTCCGCGTATGGCATCACGTGAGGTTCTAAGCACTCACGAATGTACCTTTCAGCATTTAATGTTGGCAGCCGTGGTCCCGTAACAACCTCAAGTTGAGTTTTGCCGCTCGCGGATATACCGCCCCAGACAGTCCATGAGCCACCGCCATAAGCAACCCTCTCTTCAAAGCAGCATTGTGCGAAACGCTCTCCCTTACGTCGGTAGACCTTCTTCCTTCCATCATTGCCATGTAACACAATTTTAGACTCATCAGAAAAGAGTACACGGCTCCAATGCAGCTGAGTCCAATTTAAATGAGTGCGCGCGAAATGAAGGCGCGCTGTTCGGTGGGCTCACGTTAGTTTGGGGCCATTAGCTGGCTTGTGTGGTACCATATCGCGTTCTTTTAACCTTCTCCGAACAGTTCGAGCGCTCACAGATACTCCGTGGAAGTCACGAAGTTGGTTTTGTATCTCAATGGAGGTAAGGTGACGATTTCTCAAGCTGGTCGTCACGATGAATCGATCCTGCCTTTCAGTTGTGACCCGAAATCGTGGCCTTCCTTGGCGACGAACAAAGCCGCCAGTCTCTAGGTACCTCCGATAAACATTTCGGACCGCAGATCGACTTAAATTAAGTTGAGCACTCACATTTCTTTGGCTGTGTCTAGGGTTGCCAACTTTTTTTCCAAAAAATAAAGTATATTTAGGTCTGACAAGAATATTAAACAGTATTTTAGAAAAATGAACAGTATTTTATTTATTTAATGGTTTAAATACATATTTTTTAGAGCTTCTCACACTACTTTTTAATTTACAGGTTTCTTTTTAATATTAAATACACCTCACTACAATTATATCTAAAATTAAATCTCATCTCAATCTCAAGGAGCTCATTAAAAAAATGTATGAGCGTCTAAGTCTAACCCTAGTGTTAAGCATCAGATGCTGAAAACAGTATTTTGCATACTTTATTTTTGTTCAACAGTAAACAGTATAATGTAGTGAAAAACAGTATAATACTGTTTTTAACAGTATAGTTGGCAACCCTAGCTGTGTCCGGCCTGGATAAGTGCCACAGCTTGGGCGGCGACTTCAGGCGAAGTATCCATAGATTATTGATAGAACCTCACTTTAATGTTAAGAATAAGTAATGTTTGTTGCAAAACCAAAGAGAAAAATCACACTTTCAAGAATTAAATCCAAGTAAACCAATAAAATCAAGTTTTCTTAGTATTCGATTGTTGGATATCAACGAACAGGCTCCAAATTGTCTTTTGTATCTTTAAATTCTGTGTTCGAAATTCAAAAAAAGACTATTGAATGAAATTATGAATGTGCCAGGTTCAAAACTGCATAAAAACTTTTTGCTCGACCTAATATAAAATTTTTGCTAGGACCAAACGAAACTGAAAATGCAAGGTGGGCCAATAGATGTGTCCAGAAGTGTATATATATTTAGGTAGATTTAAAATAGAAAAAATCACCTTCCCTGTCCATATGGGACTTGAACCCTATGACCTCACGATTAGGTACTGGTCGAGTGCTCTTTTCAACTTATTGACGATTTTGCTTATTAACAAGAGGTCGTGGGTTCAAGTCCTACCTAGGTGAAAATTTTCCATTTTAAATATTTAGATAAATTCTAGATTATTTAGATAAAATGACATACGTAATCGACTTATACACATACTCTTTAAAATTGGATAAATAAAAGTTAATTACAATGGAATAAATAACCGCACAAACACATTATCTACTTACATACATTAACCTTAAGATTTGGGTCTCCCCGTGCAGAAAACTGCACTCAGGGAGTGCCGGCAGAAGTGAAAACTTGAACATTAACGTTGTGCATTTTTGAATATTTTGGAATGGATAGGGAATAAATTCGCTTTATTTAACATATAAATATATATTATATAACATATAAAAATACTATAATTTGTATTTTACCACATGGTAAAATACAATATTCATTTATTGCGCTATCGTACACAAACATGACAATTTATATTACATTAAAAATAAACAGCAGGAGCAGGCATACATTTTCGCCGTGCGGTAGAAAGAGAGGGGATACTACTTCCTCTCCTACGCCGCGCCGGCGGTCTACTCTCCCTCTGTCTTACGAATTTTCGATCAGGTCACGTGTCCTGATGCGAGTTTTAACATTTTTTCCCCATCCCAAAAAGTGCACAACGCCGCTAAAGAAGTTTTCAGTTCAAAAAAATCAAGTTTGCGTATCCCGTTAAGAGAGCGAGCTACCAAAGAAATCGCCGCCTGCGCGGTGTTCCCTACTCTGTGATGGGTCAATTTCGTATGGTAGCTTTGCAGAGGGGGCGCTTTCCTTAAGGAATACGCAAACTTGATTTCTTTTTCTGCACGGGGAGACCCAAACCTTAAGGTTAATGTATATAAGTAAATAATATGTTTGTACGGTTTGTTTATTCCATTGTAATTAACTGTTATTTATCCAATTTTAAAGAGTATGTGTATAAATAGATTACAGTATGTCATTACTAACTCAATGTTGAAATGTCATGTTGAACCAAAGACATGCTAACTCAATGTTGATTTACTTAGTTATGTAGAATGTATTCTGTAAAAATATAAGGGAATAACAGTAAAAAATATAAAATAAAAAAAATATAGACAAAAATAAAAGTTGATATTCTTGAATGAATTTCCTAATAAAGTTTTAAATTTTAAATGAAGTTTATTTAAAATAAAATTTGATGCACAAATATATTTGATGGATATCTATTCAATGTATTGATCGCAGTATAATCGCTCATATCTTCCGAATTACTTATTGAATTTTATAAGTGAAAAATTTGTAATCAAAATTATTCTATGGTATCATTGTTAAATTAGTTGATTCATTTCAATTTCCGTAAAATAAATAAATAGCTCCTACATACTACATTATCGTTTCTCAAACTGGCTGTGGCGACCCGTAGTAGTGGGGGGGGGGGGGGGGGGGGGGGGTTTGATTTCAGTTTTACCATTTTATTTTTAAAAAATATGTAGTGTATATTTTTTATTATATTTCGGGTGGGAGTCAACCATACGGCCCGCCTGATGTGAAACGGTTACCGTAGCCATATTAACGCTTGCAACATAAAATATTGTATTAATTTATTAGGTACTTTTGTGATTATATTGTAGGAGGGTTTGTCCCTGTATTTTTAATATTAAAAATAAATTTTCGTACTACGAGAAGATCTCTCCAAGCACGTAATTCAAAGGTTACCATCATTATGTTATTTATATATGTACCTATTCTTAGGCTTATTTATGTATGATAGAGCAAGCTAGTTTAAATAAAATTACTTTTATCTAAAAAGTTTTTTTGATATCAGATTTGTCAAGGTTTAAAAAACCTTTTCTCTATTCCACCATTTTACGAATTACACATATTACTATACGTAGCTTCGTTTCATTATGAATCAGCGACGATATTATGTTTCCCGGCTCATCATAATCATCAACATCGCGTCGCAGCCAAATCATAGAATCCGACGCATTACGGCTAGCTGCTTAAAATAAATGTCGGAGCCATTATTTAAAACAGTATCAGCCGAGTGAATTTTCACCTAATGGCGCATCACCAAGTTTACGATTTGCGGGGTCCTATTTCTAATTAATCACAAAGCAAATCTATCCTAACATTTACGTTATTTCACCTCTACGTTAATTCGTCACATTACAAAACGAAATATTTTTTTAAAACAGCAAGCCATTATGTAATTCGGCGATTCTATGAATTGGCTGCCACATACGCATTACTAATGCAGTACCAATTTATCTATAGTAAAAACCGCATTCCGGTATCTCTCCACTCCCGATACTTAATTAATAATAAATAATTAATGTAAAATGAGAGGGCAATTAAATACGCCTTTAGTTACCAATTTACTGTTGTCAATCTTATATAAAAAAATGACAACCTTGCTTCGAATATGCAGGGGCATTGCCTCTACATTGGTTTGTAATATTGACACTTATTGATAATAATATGTGAAGTGTTGACAGAATTTTTATTGAATTGTGTTTTATGCGTTACGATACTTTGTCTATTAGATTAGATTGTAATGCCTATTTTACCCAATTTACTACGTCGTAGGCGGCCAACCGGTCGATCGCGGCTATTAGACTAATCTATCGTGGCAAAGCAAATTAACTAATTAGATATCAAAGTTTATAGATAACACAGCTCCTGGTCTATAAACAGTAGATCATTGACCTAATCAAGTTGGCCGTTCTGACGTATATCAACAGAATCGTGTTAATTGATACACGAATAAATTCACATATGAATTTCATGTTTTATTATAGTTAGAGAAAATTTTATTTTTATATCGCAAAGATAGATAATATCACACTGCTCGCCTTATCGCACGTGTGCTTGTAACACCATACAGAGGGCATCATTCGCACCTTGGCCACCGTATAAAAATTTTGTTTACGCTCTTTTTGAAGACCCCCGTTGTCGTTTGCTTGATGTATCTTGACCTTGGAAAATCACCCCACGGCGGTAAAACATCCATTGATAGATATCGACTTGTCAGAAAGAAGTGAAGTGAGTGAGAAGATCTTACCTATGTGCATCAACAGCCATTAAATTGACAATTTCACCAACAGTGGACTCCTTTCTGGCCGCGTTTGACATACGAAGTGACTTTCTATAGATGGCGCTAGTTAAAGCTGTCCGTATCCTCATTCCCACTAGGTACATTCTGGTAAAATAATGTGCTAGTAACATAGTCTGGACAGTAGCGCAGGCCAGGAGCCCGACCGCGTAAAGATATCCCTTCCACAACTCTTCTTTACTTTCCACAAAACCGATTAAAAGTCTGAAAAAGCAATGTGCTTTGAAATAAATTATTCACGATCATTACCTATGTGTCATTCGCATCTACAGCAAAGAACAGTATTTATTTATGCTACATAGTCACAATGCGTTAATAACTCTTATTATACGGCAAAAAAAATGGTACAAAGGTCGAAGCGTCAAGGTTGAAGTGCAGCTAAGCTGTACAATTTATGAAGTACTCACTTAAGTAATTGAGGCGATAAGAACATTAAAATATCATTGAACAGCTTCAGCAGGGTCCCGAATAGAAACTGCCCGCCGAACGCCAAACAAAGAGCTGGCAGTATGGACGCGGGCTTCCTCTCCTTCTCAGGCTTGAAGTTAACGCTAGCCGATGTTTTGCTGTATGTTGCTTTCGTGCCATTTGCGCTATTATAAACAAAAATAATTTTAGATAATGTCTATGTATATGTACGTTATAATAAATATGCATCCTTATTTTCAGCTGGCTTCCACCTGCGGCTAAGCTCTTTTACAGTTAAGGAAAGTAGCCTATAACCACTACAAAATAAAACAAATTATTATCCTTCTACATATTGCCAAGAATACATCACAAGATTTGTTGTCAAAATGCCTGCCATTTTTCATACAAAAAGCACCTAATGACGCAGATTAGTTAAAATATCTGTCGCGAAAAGAATATAATCTTGTTTTGTGGTACCATGCCTGTAACCTTCTGCATATATTCCAAACATAAATTATAAATTAAGAAAAGTGTGTATAAATAAATCGGGGAATATATACATGTTTGTACCCCGCATAATGGCAAACAGGTTCCATACTATGTGCCATCTACTATCATGTGGCTGGTTTAGCAGCTACAGGTGTTTCAGACATAGCCATTTAATGTAATTTGCACATTTGACTTTTGGCATTACAGGCATGCCTCCAAGCTCACTTGCAAATGTATCCACAGTATGCAAATTACCTGCAATTTATTGATGTATAGATACTATCCCATTTTGATGACATATGAACCGAGTTTTCCAGTACAAGAATATCTAAATAATAATAAATAAACTAAAACTATATCTTCAATGACGAGCTTGATGGCGTAGCGGTCAATGACGCGGCTTCGACACCGACGCTCGTGGGTTCGATTCCCACACAGGACAAACATTTGTGTGCATGAACATGTCTGTTTGTCTTGGTCTGGGTGTTTTCTATGTATCATAAGTATGTATTTACAAAAAAAGAAGTATTTACGTATGTTTATCAGTTGTCTAGTAGCCATAACACAAGCTTCGCTTACTTTGGGGCTGGATGTCGCTGTGTAATTTGTCTGACAATATTTATTTATTTAATTAAATTTGCATGTAAAACAATGCTCCAACTGAATGTAAAGGGCACTGAGAGCTATATTCCAATTTGGTAAAATAAATCACGATTTTCCGAAAATTCAAAGTCACATACTACAACCACAGTATAAGTAATAGTACTACGCATTACAACTAAACATGTGAATCCTAGTAACGCTATAAATATAAAAATTGGTATGTTTGGATTCTTGTTGTTCAATCACACAGAAACTGCTGAACGGATTTTAGTTAGTTTTAACATTCATAGATAATTTATAGGTTGGACTAACAAAGCATATTTTTATCCTAGTAGTAATATTGCCGCTAAGCCACAGACGGAAGCTTGCTAGTAAATATACTATTCCATCAATGTGTACTCTAAAATTTTAACACTCACTTTTCTCTTTTTGTGAGTGATTTCTGCCAAAACTTATCAAATCTTGGCACTACTTCGGTCGAGGAGTCTGGTGGATTGAGAGCCCATAGATCTTGTTCAGTTAAACTCCTCCGGAATCCTGTTATAGCGAGGGGATCGAACCAGCTAAAAGTTAACCGGCTGGGGAAGCCTGACGCGCTCTCAGGACATTGGTTCTGTAGAATATCAGCATTCATTAAATATTTAACTCTAATAATACCTACACAGTGAGTACGAAGTTGATCAATAACTCGTTAAATTTTAACCAATGTCAACTCGTCATAAATGTATGATATAAGCACTCACTAAGTACAGCATGTTTAATAGTAAAAGAGAAATGTGTAGCATAAGTATACTATCAACTAAGCTATACTAGCGAGCAGCGGCGCCGGCTTTTAGAAAATCTCATGGGTGCTCATGCTCATTTGATGACTCGAAAAAAACGAAGTGTGAGACCCACAAACACCCAGACCCAACACAAATATCTGTTTCATCAGCAAACATTTGTGTTGGTGCGGGAATCGAACCCGCGACCCTTGTGTCTCAACCGGTGCTCTAAACCACTGCGCTAAACGGGTCGTCAGGTAATGAAAAAGCGCCCATCCCTAAAAGGCCATAACTGATCTGTTTCTTGATGTCTATTCTCAGGGGGTGCTCGGCACCCACTGTTTATTTCTCATGGGTGCTCGAGCCCCCGAGCACCCGCGGAGTCGGCGCCCCTGCTAGCGAGTAACAAGACGACAATATTTATATGTACAAAAATGTCCTTACTTCTGAGATATTTGTACATCTATGCTTAGACTGATAGTTTAGTTATTGAGCTAATACATGTACAATTTTATCATATGATCGAAACTAAATTTGTCACTGTTTGTCACTAAATTTCTCTCTGACATGAAATTTTGAGATATGACTCTTAAAATCATAAAAAGCAAATTTTGTATAGTATCCGATTTGTAATAAGTAGTAAGCAAATTGTAAAATCTATAGTGTTAATATTAAATAAAAATTACCTTTTCGAATTTATAAGGCGTGTCCTTCGGAGGCAAGTCGGCAAAACAGTTCAATATAAACATTAAAACTACCATTATATAATATACCATGTAACTAATAAAGTTGTATCTAATATTTTCATCTTCTTGTTGAATAAATTGTCGTAAGACCTCAGACTGGAGCTGTGGCAATCCTGCTAATATTAAAAGTAGCCAGAAGAAAAACAGCACACCAGAGGCTCTCATCCCATACTTTCTATTGTAATACAACAGTGTTGCTGATAAACCCTGAAACAAAAAAAATACTTAATTCAATTTGTCAATTTTATTAGGAAATCAATCAAGCGGTATCTGTTAGTCTGTTTATTATACAGAAGCAAAGAGTTTACTGCGAAAAGTTTGAGCGGTTGCAAAACCTAGGTAAAGGTCGGGATATTAGATACAATTAAATCATCAACAGATACTACAAACACTATACTAGAATCGCGAATAAATTTAATTTCAAAAAGAAATTGCAAGCGTATTTCTTGGACATTTTGCCAAAATATTTATGTAATGTGTATGTATGTACCTATATTTTCTGTTGTACTATATAATATTGTTATTAATTTAGTTTTGTATGTCGCATTCGTCTATATCTGCTCTTCCCAAAGGTTGTCTGGTAGAGAATGCTATTAGCACTAAGACCGCCTATGTACCATTAAATTGTGGTAAATAATGTTTAAATAAATAAATAAATGTCTTCAATCAAAACTTGCAAGTTAACTTTGATCCACTTCTCAGTGTCCGATTGTTCTTGTGCGAAATTTGACAATGCACATTATCTAAATGCCGATGTTTAGTCTACCATGGCAGACGTCACAAAATGGTGATGTATAAATTCCATTTTAACCCCCCACGAAGTGGGTATCAAATGAATGGGTTTTATGAGTGATATAGTAAGTACACTTTTTTCACTAAAAATAACAATACAAACTTGATATCCAAGGGCAGTAGCGATTGCTTTCCCCATCTCATATATATATATATATATAAAAAATTAATACGTATAGACTACCTGTGTCTTTGTGCACGCACCCACAGCCTTATCTTTTTATTTTTTATTACATCGATTATTATAATGAAATCGCAACCAAATCTAAGTAAAACTGTTGGAATAAGTATACAAAAATAAATCTATCTCGCTCTGTTTAATAGACATCTGTCTTAGTCACACAATATTGTTTATAATATCTTTAAACAAAGGGCTACATTGTTAAATGCTCTGTATGCCTTAGTCAGCTAACCAAGCTCTGTGGTTCAGTAGAAATCATATTCCAGTTCAGTATCGTCCGACTTCTTGTAGTAGAACACACCTTTCTAAGAGTGCATAAAATAAATTTAATTATTATAATTTGCACTGAAGAATCTTTTATTTTGGCTTCCTAACCTAACAGGTTATGGGCCCAGTGTACAGTACAAAGTGGACTTTTAAGTGATTGAAAGAAACAGACTTTTTTAAATACGATAAAAAACGCTTTAAGTGGTAACGTTTAAGACTTGTGATTTTTGTAATTTTGGTAGAGAAACTATTTACGTATTCTAAGTGACTTTTTGTGTTATTTTCTAACTGTAACGATGGACGGTTCAAAAGTAAAAAGAAATATTAGACTGTTTGACGGCGAAAAGTATTCTTTATGGAAACTTAGAATACGCAGTTTATTAAACGAACTTGAAGTGCTGCAAGTAATTGACGAAGAGCCTCCTGTACGCATCAACAGTGATTGGACGAAGAAAGAAAAGATAGCGAAAAATACCATCATCGAATATTTATCAGATTCTTTGCTGGGGTTTGCTAATGAAGAAACAGCAAAACAGATTTTCATAAAACTCGACGCAGTGTATGAAAGAAGAAGTATCGCATCCCAATTGGCATTGAGAAAAAGGTTATTAAATTTGAAATTAGAAAGTGATACTCCATTGATAAAACATTTTCAAAATTTTGAAAATTTGATTATCGAGTTAGTGGGTGCCGGTGCAAAGTTAGAAGAAGTAGATAAAGTCACACATCTATTTATGACTTTACCGAATTCTTATGATGGTGTCATCACAGCAATTGAGACATTAGCTGAAGATAACTTGACCTTATCTTTCGTAAAAACAAGGCTTCTTGATCATGAAATTAAATTATTAAACGAAAGGCGCGACAATAGTTTAAAAGTCCTGCAAGCAGAAACCAGTGGTTCCAAAAACCAGCAATGGAATTTCTCTTCAAAACGCAAGCCAAATCAACTTACTCATAATTATAAACAAAGAAACAATAAAGTTAAAAATAGAACATGTCACTACTGTGGAAGGAAAGGGCATATCAAAATTAATTGCTTCTTCTATAAGAGGGCGAAACCAAATTATGAAAACCGCAAAGCGCTACAGCAAACTGAAAACCAAAGAACGCTTCAATCTATAAATATTGCAGACAGAGAAAAATCTAATATCTCAGGGTTTGCTTTCATGGTTGGAAACGAATGCTATTCCGAAGAAGGCAAAAGTACCAATAAAATTACATTCATATTAGACTCTGGTGCCTCAGATCATTTAATTAACAGAGAAGATCTAACACGTGGGTTCATAGAACTTCAGTCTCCAGTAAATATTTCTGTAGCTAAAAACGGAACATTCATTAGTGCGACAAAAAGAGGCACTCTATCTATTACCACTGATACGGGTATGAGTGGATTGCTACAGGATGTTCTTTTCTGCTCAGAAATTCCATATAATTTGTTATCGGTCAAAAGAATGCAACAGGCTGGAATGACCATAATTTTTGGTCAAAATGGTGTACAAATACTCAACAAAGAGGGTAAGATGGTAACAAAGGGTGAGTCTTTGAATAATTTAATTGGTATTAATTTCATGCTTAATAAATGTGCTTTGAATTGCTCATCAAATAGGGTCATGAATAGTAACTATGATTTGTGGCATCAAAGATTGGGTCACATGGGCAAATCTAAGTTCTTGCAAATTAAAACCAAACAAATGTTTTCTGATATTGATCGATTAAATAATATTACACCCAGTGAAAGTTTATGTGAAGCTTGCATATATGGAAAACAAGCAAGTCTGTCATTTCATAAAAGTAAATCTAAAATTATTATACGACCTCTATTTAATGTGCATTCCGACGTGTGTGGTATGATCACTCCTTCGACACTTGACGGCAAAAACTATTTTGTGATATTTGTAGACGAATACACTCACTACTGTGCGACATACTTAATAGCTCATAAATCAGACGTTTTTGCTGCTTTTCGAGATTGTTGCTAAGTGCGAAGCTCATTTTAGTTTGAGACTTGTCAATTTATATTGTGACAATGGTGGCGAATATTTATCGAGTGAAATGAAAGAATACTGTATGCAAAAAGGTATAACCTACCATTTAACAGTGCCGCATACCCCTGCTTTGAATGGTATTGCCGAACGTATGATAAGAACGTTAACAGAACGAAGTCGAACTTTAATAGCAGGTGCTAAGTTAGACAAGTCGTTCTGGGGTGAGGCTGTGTTAACTGCTACTTATCTTATCAATGTCAGCCCCACAAAAGCACTGAAAGTAGATAACACACCGTTTGAATTGTGGCATAATAAGAAGCCGCAACTTAAGTATTTAAAGGTTTTCGGTTCAACTGTGTATTTTCTTAACAAAAGTAGAAAAGCAAAATTCGATGAGAAATCCTTGAAAGGGATATTGGTTGGTTATGAACCGAATGGTTATAAGGTGTGGAATGTGGTAGAAGAAAAGTTTGTAAGAGTCAGAGATGTAATTGTTGATGAGATTAATTTCTTGTCAAGTAGGCCAGTGAAGCCTGAAGGTATTGTATCTGAAAATACCAATAACTCTGACGAGCACATGTGTAGCAGGTTGTGCGCATCTGATAATATAAGATCAGATGATGTGAAACAAACGGGCAGTGTACCCTGCGCATTAGGTCCACCACCTAATAAATCTGTACGCAGTGCAGATGGGCATACATGCTATGATTCATTTCAAGATAAATTGACTGGATCTCGGAATGAAGTAGCTTCTAGTAGTTCGAGTGTTATTAGAAGAAGTGATCGAATTAAAAATTTGCCTACAGTGTCTTATGATGAAAACAGTAATGATATTTCTGTGAACTATTTATTATACGCAAAGTCATTAATATGTACAATTCCTACATCGTATACCGAAATTCAAACCAGGCATGATAGGCTTTTGTGGCAAAAAGCTGTTGATGAGGAAATTAAATCACTTATTGAAAATGACACTTGGACGCTTGTTCCGAAACCCGAAAACAGAAATATTGTTGACTGTAAATGGATATTTAATATTAAAAATGATGAGTTTGGCAAACCTTTGAAATATAAAGCGCGTTTGGTCGCTCGCGGTTTTAGTCAAGAATATTTAATTGACTATGACGAAACTTTTGCGCCAGTTGCAAGAATTTCAAGTTTTAGATTTATATTAGCATTTGCAAATCAATTCAATTTGCTTGTTCACCATATGGACGTCAAAACGGCATTTTTGAACGGCAAACTAAAAGAGGAAATTTACATGAAAATTCCTGAAGGAATTCCAAACGCAAACAACTTAGTTTGTAGATTGAATAAAGCTTTATATGGTTTAAAACAATCTGCACGTTGTTGGTTTCAAATGTTCGAACAAACTTTGATTGAAAAGGGTTTTCAATACTCGTCAGCTGATCGTTGTATTTATTTCCTAGATGCCGGTGACATTTCAAAAAATATTTATGTTGTACTTTATGTCGATGATCTTGTTATTTCGACTGCTGATATAAATACCATGAATAGTTTCAAAACTTATTTAATGAAAAAGTTTAAAATGTTAGACTTGATGGAGATCAAATGTTTCCTAGGAATTAAAGTGGAAAGATCACATGATACAGTTACATTAGACCAAGCAATGTACATAAAAACGGTCTTAGAAAAGTTTAACATGAATGACTGTAATTCTGTCAGTACACCTTTGGAAAACAAAGTAGACTTTGACGCTTTGAGTGCAATTGAAACAACAAAAGCTCCATGTAAAAATCTTATCGGGTGTTTGATGTATGTTATATTATGTATTCGTCCCGATTTAAGCTTTGCTGTAAACATTCTAAGTAGATTTGGTAACAGAAACGAGTGTTACGTTATTTAAAGGGAACTACTGACTTGAAACTAACTTATAAGCGGAATCCAAATGTTTATAATAACATTCTCAGTGGCTTTGTTGATTCCGATTGGGGAAGTGATGAAGTTGATCGTAAAAGTACAACAGGATACTTGTTCAAATTGTTTGAACAATGCACAATTTGTTGGCAAACAAAGCGCCAGTCAACAGTGGCAGCGTCATCTACTGAAGCAGAGTATATGGCTTTGTTTGAAGCCGTGAGAGAAGCTCTGTGGTTAAAGTCATTAGTGACTAGTATTCATGTAGAAATTTCAAATCCGATTCCTATTTTTGAGGATAATAACGGATGCATAAGCATTGCAAGTAATCCGACAAGTCATAAACGGTCAAAACATATTGACATAAAATATCATTTTTCTAGGGAACAAGTTGAGAAAAATGTAATTAAAATGATTTATGTGTCCACAGGTAATCAACTGGCAGATATGTTTACAAAGGCATTACCAGCCGCTCGTTTTTCGGCACTGAGATAAAAACTCGGTGTATTATAATTTAATGTTAAAGTTCCGTGAAAAGTGTGTAGTGTAAATATATACTGCAAATGAGATTACATAAGAACATAATTAAGTTGACTTGGTCTGATTAGGTTTTACTGGGGTTTCCCTAATCCTGCGCAACGAATGTTGGACCAAGATATTGATGATTGTTTCCCCAGACAAAGAATGGTGTGTTCATAAGTTTGATATTGTAAATAGCTTGTGGTAGATTTTTTTTTATTATTATTATTTATTTTTGAGGGGGCGTGTTGGAATAAGTATACAAAAATAAATCTATCTCGCTCTGTTTAATAGACATCTGTCTTAGTCACACAATATTGTTTATAATATCTTTAAACAAAGGGCTACATTGTTAAATGCTCTGTATGCCTTAGTCAGCTAACCAAGCTCTGTGGTTCAGTAGAAATCATATTCCAGTTCAGTATCGTCCGACTTCTTGTAGTAGAACACACCTTTCTAAGAGTGCATAAAATAAATTTAATTATTATAATTTGCACTGAAGAATCTTTTATTTTGGCTTCCTAACCTAACAAAAACTGCTATCAAATATAAACTGTAGGTCCGTCCGATTGACACACAACACTACAAAAACTGTAAAAAATCTTTTTGTTTGTAAATGAAAAATAAGTAGCACACGAAAGGAATCCGTGGAACCCAAAATATTCGATACTAGGCAAACATAAATTTGCTATTATATGTAAAAATTTTGATCACGGCGCAGTGTTGATTAATAAGCTCCTTCATTTTTTGTACAAAGCGTGAGAGCTCATTACAACGAAGGTCAGTCTATGGTCGTCTTCTAAACATCCGTATACAAATACCGTATAATAATCCAAACGCCTGCTCATAATGATGTAAACTTTTTTATGCCCATGACCACAGCTCAAATCAAGTCCACACACGGTTATACTTACTACTATGAAGAACGTCAAGGTCGAAATAAACTATTATTTTACACACCGGACGACACACAACCAAATTTTTCGTATAACAATTCATGGAACCAGTTTTACAACTTGAAAGATTATGAACTCCACATATACATTAACCTATTAAAGTGATATATCCAATGTTGTATTTTGTACGGTCGGCCAAGAAAACGGTCTATCAGTTTTGACTAAACTTTTGAACAAACGTAAATGTTTGACGAGCTCGGTGGTCGAATTGTTAGCAATGGCCACTTTGACTCCGAGGTCGCGGGTACCATTCCCGCACGAGACAAACATTTGTGTGCATGAACATGTCTGTTTGTCTTGGTCTGGATGTTTTCTATGTATTATAATAAGTATGTATTTACAAAAAAATAAAAAGTATTTAAGTACATTTATCAGTAGGTACCTAACACAAGCTTTGCGTTTAATTTGGGACTAGATGGCGCTGTGTAAATTGTCCAGAAATACTTATTAGGTATTTCTATTATTTTTTAGAAGCAAAAATAAGAAGAATTTGAAAGCGATTACTTTTCCCAATGTACGTGTATCGCGAGAAATACCGACTGAAATTTCAACGCACACTAGCAAAACTGTTAATTCAAGACTAAGGTGTAAGTAGCTCACCGCTATCCTTGAGCCAAAGCCAATCTTGCTGACTAACTATGCTCTGGCAAAAAAGAGGTACGGTACAACAATATTAAGCTAACCGTGAAGTTTGCTTGTCTGTCACTCAACTTAGTTAAAATAAGAAAAAGTTAAAAAAAAAAGTAACCCGACCACGAAAAATGTAGCCTATGTTACGCGGGTCATAATAACGGATCGCCTGACATTTTAATAATAAAAATCGAATAAATAGTTTAGGCGCTAGAGACGAATATACGTAAATACAAATATACATAAAATCTCCACGCTTTCAAAATCCGCTATCATCATCATTATAAGATCAAAGAAACCAAATTATTTACTTATTAAAAAAAAAATAAAAAGCGATCATAGAGACATAAGTAAACATTGCCACATGCTTTCCACAGAATAATTAGGATCCGATACCACACCCGTTTGAGATACCCGCTATGTGCAGATTCCATGCGCAACTTCAAAATAGTAGCTTAGAAGTAATATTAGCTATGTGCCTCTTGTGAATGTCTCTTGTGCACATCGCGCAATTTGTTTTACCGAATTTGGTTTACTAACACATAGCTGAAAATGTTATCTCTTAAACTAATGAAAATGCTAACACATTTAAAATTTAACAGAAACTCTTCATAAACAGATTTGTGAAAAAAATACATAGCGGATTTTGCAGACGCAGCAACGATACATAAACTATTAAAATAAGCCTTCCTTATGGCTTCACCCACAGAACTAATAATAAAGAGGAATCCTCTTTATTATTAGTTCTGTGGCTTCACCGTAGTCAGGTAAAAAGGGCTTCTTCAATTAGTTATAGAAGATATTTTTTTATTTAATGGTAATGAGTTTCCAAAAAGTGCGTTATGAGAGCAGCATTTGGGACCAGGATGGCACTGTGTAATTTGTACAGGAATATTTAATATTTATTTATTCAGCTCTGAAAATAATGAACCGTTTTAAATAAGCATTTACAAAATAGGCGAGAAAGTTCAGAGCTAAACATTTACACAATGGAATGAAATTGTTGTTCCGTCGCGTCGTAATCACTTGGTTTGGTACCTCCGCAATGTAATCTAAATTACGCAATTTTATTCTAGCAAAATTACTCTGCTGCCCAATGTGGCAATTGCAATAGATTGTACCTGACAGATCACCAATGAATGTCCCTGACGGAAATGTAGCAAGGGGATTCACCATTGTCAACTTTACAGTATAGCAGTAACTATGGAGTTTACATTGTATACACAATTTTATGATTACATCGACGACATTGACCTTTGCCACATCTTTGTAGGCAAGTCATGATGATCAAATGACCTAGTAACTACCGCTTTATACGCCCTTGATGATTAATAACAAACAATTGGTTTAGATTACGTGAGATTAAACACTGTATCTTATCATGGATTAAAATAAACAGTCCCTGATTCAACTTTCTTCTGGGTTACGCCAAAACTATGCAACGATAAAAATCATTTTGGGCTAGTAATTTAGTAGTTATCATTACTTATCATTATTTATTAACTCATTAAGCTACAATATTATTATATATACAATAAAATTTTGGTGTGTAAGTGCAATCATAGAAGATCCTAGCGTCAACAGGCAATCGAGGTGTCTACGAGGCCTTGTATTTATAAAAAGCCCTCTATAAAATGGAGGAGCTCGATGGCGTCGTAGCGCGTATAAGTCTTATCGATCACGCATGTTAAGCAACGTCGACTGTAGCCTGTCTATAGATAGGTTTATTTATCTCGAGCTCCTTCGTGCTTCAGAGGGCACGTTAAGTTGTCGGTCCCGGCTGCTGTCACCTAATAACAGTGGCCTTTGGGCGGCCGTACGCCAACCAATGATTATGGGTTGATGCCATTATATTATACATAATAATATAAAGGAATTCAACGATCTTCAGGCTTTCCACCATATTCAGAGCAAAAACCAGCCTCAGCCTATACATGATGCACTCTGCAAACGAGGCTCTTGCCAAAGAGACGTAAGGCTTATCGAGATTGTCTGGTCTGGGGAAGTACCTTCAACTCACACAAGTCCGTAGCCAAATAACAACACCTTGAAAATTATTCTGTTCCGGCAAGTGAGTGAGATCACCAGACGTGAGACGCTGTGTTGTGTCTATAGGCTACGGCAATCGTTTCACATCAGGGTGGCCGTATGCATTCACTTATATCCCACCACTTGATAAAAGAAGCTACATACTACAGCTGCCGTCTAGTGGTCCGATTACCGTAATGTTAAATTGTTAAGTTATCCTAGCGACCTATTCATTGAAGCCATTTGGCTGCGTTCACACGGCTATAATTAGTTTCGAATTTTTTACGTATATTATTTTCCCGTATATTCAACACTCATTCACAAGAGGACCATTCTATGCATTATAATTGGATCCTGTTATGCAGAATAGATCCAACCGACATTTTGTTACTTTTTACGTTTAAAGCTATTTAAAGATTAATAGGAATAAAAATATCACGCATTAAAAGTTTTAGGATGCATGTGTCATCAAACTGCTAGAATCTGTTGCGAATATATAAAACTCGATTTGAAGTTTCTCGCTATGATATCAATTTGACATAGTTTGTCGGTTGAATCTATTCTGCATAACAGGGTCCAATTACACGTTACGTGATGGTCCTTTTGTGAATAAATGTCTGAATACAGGAAAATAGTTGAGGTAGGGAGCGTAATTGTAAGCTACCCGACTGCGGAATCTACGTCCACCTCACAGAATACCGCAGCCAAATAACACTTTCCTAGAGGGTTGTTGTGTTTCTGCGAGTGAGTGAGGTTAGAAGGGAAAGAGATGCTGTGTTGGCAGCGGGGTTGGCGGCGCGCGAGCGATCTTTTATGTTGCGAGCGTTAATATGGCAACGGTAATCGCTTCACATCAGGCTGGCCGTATGATTATCTGCCACTCGACGTAGTATAAAAAAATATTGTAAACGTGAAAAATTCGAATCGAATAGTCGTTGTGTGAACATATCCATAGAGCTTCAAGGACTGAGTTGCTGCGATATGGTAGCGATTAAACATTACGGGAATGGAAGCACTGGTTGCCGTGGTCGGCGCGTTGACACATGTTTCACCTCTCCGCCAAGTACCAATCTCAAGCAATCTGTAGATGTTAATAAACTACGAACAAGCAAGCAGTGGCGATAGTCACCACCACTTACCATACAAATGGACGACGAATTTAATACAAAATTCACGAATAAAATGTTCAGAGTTCTACATTTATGGAAGTACAAAAATTAAACCATGATACACCATCATCGTCGTTTGTATGCCCGAGCGGCGGCCAAACATACAGAACAATTGATTAGTTGTGTATCATCTTTATTTCGTGTAGAGTAACACCCATGTTTGACAAAATAAAGGAATTTTAATCGTTTCTCATTAGTATAGATTTAACAAAAAAAAAATACACATTCACCAGCTGTTTAATTACTTAAATTTTTCCTCAAAATAGGTAAGAACAGTTAAGAAAATATTTTCATCAATCCCGAAATTCTTTTGATTTATAAAGCATGCATACCTATCCATATTAGGATTTCATAGCAAATTAGACGTCATTTAGTATTTGCTTAAAAACTGTACCCATTCCGATTTCTGATTATATTTATTAATATGTTTCCTAACCTAAAATAATGTTTATTCCCATATACTGATAGAACTTTTGCAGGCAATATTATCAAATGTTACGCAACATAGTCATACCTTCATATTAGTCACACAGTGTCTCTGACATTTGGGTTACGTAATTTGGGGACCAAATTGTGTGGAGCTACCGTAGTACGATTACTTAGTCTGTTATAGAGCATAGAAAAAAATATAAATTGCCAAATAACTGCTGAATAAAAGAATTACATACTAAAGGCTCCTAACAGGTAGCAGCACCAGTCATTATCATGTCAACCAACGGACGTCTACTGTTGAACATAGGTCTCCTTAGAATTCCACAACGATCTGTTTGGTGCTGTTTGCATTCATCGGCTCGATGCGATCTTTATCAGATCGTTGGCATATTTAGTACAGGACGTGCCTACTACCTACGCCGGTTTCTGTCCCGCGGTCGCCAATCCAGCGCCCGTTATGCTTGCTATGTGAACTGCTGATCCTTATAACTATGTTGGTAACTCTAGTTCTACCACACCCCGGCTACTCCATACAAATGTCGCTTCGTTTACTACTACACAAACACTATCGTATGTGCAGTTCGAGAATGAGCGTGTGTGCGTACGGCGCCGTACAAACTGTTCCCGATTTCTCTCAGAGGGGAGGTGAGGTCGACACGAGAGAGTGGCAGGGAGTGCCATATTGTACATAGTACTACTATTTATACTGTGGTTCTACTATAGATATACTCATTCCCGAATTTATCACGTAAAGATAGTACAAAGTAGAGTACTATAAAGTTATTTATATCCGCCTTAAAACTAGTAATAATAAATAACTCTCTGCATGAAAATAACACTTTCATTGGCGACATCAAAAGAGAGCTAGTTTAAGCAGGTTATAAAGTGAACTATTGCCACCAATATGTTTTTACAAAGATAGTATAAGAAGTATTTTATATTACCTCATTAAACTAAACCGGATTCTAGCCCACGGGGCCGAAATGGAGGTTGAGTGGAGAGAGTAGATTCGGCGAGTGTATGTTTTCAATTGAATTCAATAGAAAATGTATTTGATGATCATACCTCAAGGACATGAACAATTCACAATTAGTACAGGTACTCGTAAATTCCCTATTTATGCTCAAAAACTGGGCATTTTTATGTACTTATTCTGAATTTATCGTAAATGAAAATGTTGGGTATATACGATAAATTCCCAATTAATATTTTTTATACCACGTCGGGTGGCAGACGAGTATACGTTCCACCTGATGTGTAGCGGTTACCGTAGCTGTATTAATGCTTGCAACATGAAATACCGCCGCCACCTCAGCTGCCAACGCAACAACTCCTTCCTTTTTGGTGACCTCACTCACAAGCACCCTCACAGGAACACAACAACCCTCAAGGGAATTGTTATTAGGCTACGGTATTCTGTGAGGTAGAGGTACCTCTCTAGTCGGGCAGTTTACGAATACGCTGTACTCTACCTCTCTTTCGCCAGAGCCTCTTTCGCTAGGCTGCTGGGTGCACCTCGTGCAGGCATGGTTTTGTCTCTAAAGGTCATGGTGAGCCATTTACACCCTAATACATGTAATTTCATTTTAGTTAGTACATATAATTCCCTATTTATGCCCTAAAACTGAGCATTTATGTGTACTTATTCAGAATTTATCGTAAATGCCCGGCTTTTTACCTATCTCTAAATTGACACATTTCCAACACTTCAAACTGCACATCAACAACCATAGACCTAGTAATTTTCGCTACACTAATGATCAACAGTTACCTGTTTCAGATGCATTGCTGTAAAAACACTGTAAAGAAAATATATAAAAATATACTTACAAATGTGAGTATCTTTATTATGGGACTGTAGTAGTCGGCATTACATACATATGTGTCTTCCTTTGATGAATTGTGTACTGTTACACCCAAGTCTACGAATGTTACCACTATTAAAAGGCATGTTATTACTAATTTGCTGATATTCAATGTATTCCATGGTATATTTCTCTCTTTGCTATGTAATATGTAATAGATATCTAGTAAGGCCGCACACCACAGGTAAAAACATGGTATCCAAACCATAACAGTTTTTTCGAAACATGACGTTAGTTCTGGATTATCTGTATTCCAGGTGAGATTTGCGTCCTAGAACAAAAAAAAAACGTTATTAGTAAGAAAATAATCATCCTGTTGTGAAGAATAACATTTAATATATTCTAATTTAGAAGACTCTTACACGTACACCGCGTATTATAAATGTAGGCGCAGGAGCCCTACCGCCGAAGCTGAAGACGATTAACATCGAATATTTTGGTTCGAAAACTAGGTCTTACGTTTTAGTTATTGACAAACATCTTCAGCTTAGTCGGTAGAGCTCCAAGGCTTTTACTAGCTAAACTAAACACTGAAGTTTGTTTTTCGCAATCTTAAAATCCAATGGGAATCGGCTTCAGCTTCGGCGGTAGAGCCCCAGATATAGGGAGGAAATACCGGAGTACGTGCCCTGGACTTTGTTTTAGGGGGCGCCTGATCAGTGGCATTTAACTACACGTGGGCGAAATAGGCTTTTGCCCACGGCCTTGCACTTCAAGGGAAATCGCGCAAGACCCCCTTGTGGTTGAATACAAAACCAAAATCCGGGAGCTTTACAGAGGCTTTAAAATTATTAAATACTTTACATACATAATGACACTTTATGTAACATATGACAAATTTATATAAAGTGTTCATTTTTCCATATGCTTAGTTATTATCTGATTTTCATGTGAAAAAAATACAGTCGAATTGAGAACCTTCTCCTTTTCTAAAGTCGGTTGAAAAGGGTCTCGCTGATGCTACTTTGCCCCCGTGCCCCCGTCTAGAGTAGCCCACGCTAGGCCACTGCGTCAGATTCATAGTGTATACCAATCACACCAATTTTGATGTGAAACAACACTTAATGCGGCGCGTCAGTCCGGCTGTTTTTTGCCACGCGCTGTCGTGTTCGTCTCTGCGACTCCGACTGCTCAAAAAAATGTAGATTTTTAAACGCATCCTATGGGGTACTTTTAAATCAGGCAACGTCACGTCCTAGCTCCGGTTCGCGAAATTGGCTACTTTGTAGACCCGGGGTATAGAAACGATGCGTAAGGGCTCAACGCGCTGGGCGACCATCCGTGACAATGGTGTCGTCTATATTAGCTTATTTTTGAAAAGTTTTGGCTATCCTAAATAAATCCTCTTTCTATTCCCAAAACAGAACGAAAATTAGTACAGAAAGTAATGTTCGAGATTAGGCCAAAACATTTTATGTTGAAATTTATCGAGATTAAAATAGTTTTGTATTTCTAACTATTTCTTCGCGCTTCGTCTAAACGACCCTGGGTTATAGGAAGAGGGAACAACGTGTGCCGTCCGTGAATTCCAAAACATTATGGTTCGGCAAAGAAATGAGATTCCGAACTTTTTGGTGCGGAAAGGCGTCAACAGTATCCTATGAGGATGAGATTTCAGACCACCACGAGTGGTTCTTCATAGAGCTTTAAAGAGCTTCAGAACATTCCCTATGATAGATACGACAGAGGACTCTCAAATTATCAATATTTCTACGTAGCTGAACCTTCAGCTCAAGCGTGTGAGTAACCTCCGAATTCCCCACAATGCGAATAGCACGACGTTGCAATTGCTCAAGAGCGTCAAGCAAGTACTTGGCGGAACCGTCCCAGAGATGAAAACAATACTCAACGCACAAACGAACTTTATATAAAAGACAAAGCTGCTGAACGCGAAGAACTGTCTCACCTGATCAGAATTGCAAGTTTCTTAGAAGCTGTTGCAATGACGCTCCCAATGAACTCATTGGAATTGAGGTCGCTCCTGATATTCATATCCAAGATATTGAGGCAATTATGAACAGGTAGAGAGAGGGGTATTTTGAAAAGAAGGAAAGAAGGATGACGAAAAGAAGATACCTTCGCGATAATATCACACACCTGGGGTTTTTTGTCGTTGAACTCCATCAAGTTCAGACAGAATCCTATCTAGTACTATGGTCTAAAACCAAGTCGAGTTCAATGTCAAGCTCCCATCTTCTGACCTCAATTTCGGCCAGGCCTTCCGTGGATCGCCCGTACCGTCTGCATAGCAATTAATGTATACCTAGTGATAACATATCATTGATATGCAGAAGAAACAGCGTGGGAGATATGATGGAGCCCTGCGAGACTCCTGCGTTTATATGCAGAAAGGGCGAGGTCACGTATGTTGCGTCCTCGCAAAAATCCCGCGATCCAATCGCACAGGCTAGGTGACAGACCATATGCCGGAAGCTTTGAAAGAAGGGACCGATGCCATACTTTATCAAAAGCTTTGGCGATATCGAGCTTCGAAACGACTGGAACTGGACGTTCCTGGAGATCTCGACGCCAACGACGACGTGTCTTGATGGTGTTAAATTATATCAAATTTAATCGCCCTCAATCGGATATTCGAACTAGTGTATCTCAATCTCTAATACAAGTCGTTCACGGTTCACCTCTACTAAAGTCCAAGGAATGTTAGGACGACTCATGTAAAAAGCGTCCTTGGTGCTATCATGTGCTTAACAATAAATGCAATCACTCGATATTATGTTATTTATATGCAGCAGAAAGCGTCGGGGACAACGGTTTTGATACATGTATCGGGCAAAAAAGCTAGCGATCCATTTGCACAAACCTTCGCTATATCTAGGATTACAGTCAATGCCTGACCTTAACTCTCAACCGCTAAGAATCAACAAGGTGTGATATACACTACATAGTCGTCAGTCGATCGACCCTGGCGAAAGTAATATTGACGATGATCAAATCGTGTTCCCCTGGGTATCTCATGAGCCGCGTGTTGATTACTCGCTTTATCATTATATCAGCCGATTTATCATTTTTAGGTTGTTGTTCTAACGATCAACATCAACAGATCGCTAGATGATGCCTCTCGGCACATGTCGCAGAGACGACCACGGACACGTACCTTATACCTAACTGCTAATGCGTCCCTGTGTGCCAACCTTCCGGTTATATCACAGGATTGCGAGTCTCTCGTCCAGTAAACCAACCAGACGAGAGGACCTTTACCCGCTCCGCTCTTGCGCTCGGTAAACCAGACGAGCACGCAAGCGGAACGCTAGCAGGTCTTACTCCCCTTTCACCTACATGCAGGCTACTTACTCTTAAGTCGATTTATTGTATTATTTATTCGATTTATTAGGACTCTTGAGTCGACGGCCATTAGTCATATTATGTTTCTTCTGTTTCAGATGTTAGAGAGTCGCAGAGACTACCGCGGCAGCTGGAGCAGCCAGCTGCCGCGGTCGTCGATCGACGCCGCGTCGTCGGTCGACGATCACCAGGCATGATAGAGAAGAGAACCTTACTATTTTGACATTTTCATCAAGTTATCATCAAAGTGGGTCACATTTCCCTTGGGTTGATTGTATATACATTGTGCACCTTCATGCCCTACCATAAAAACATTTTTTTTCTGTTTTAAATGTAATTATTAAATGATTTTTTTTATTCAACTAAGGTGGTAATCAAGTATACAACTCGCCTGATGGTAAGCAGCCATCACAGCCTACGAACGCTCGCTATACCAGAGGTATCACTCACGCGTTGCCGACCATTTGAAAACCCCTTCTTAATTGTAAGATTTATTTTGAATGCAACTAATAAAAAGATAGTGAAATAAACATGTCTACCTTAGATGACATTTTCCACTAATATTTCAAAATCTCCTAAAATATCCCAAATTTTTTAGTAATTTATAAAATTTCTTCTTCTATTAAAAAAAATATTTATTTTTACCTATGAAAAATAAGAAACAGTACTTGCCATAAAGTAATTTCAAAACTACATTTAATATTGCGCAATAATTAGACATTGGATTTTATTCATTTACATATTTGCATATACAAATTATCATCACTCTAATTACAGCTTTTTATATATTTTAGATCTTTTCCCTAAATATGCAGATTTTGCAAGAATGCATAGACAGTTACCTAGTTGATTGATAACAACTAAATGGTGTAAGGGGTGACCTAACTAAACTGACAGTGTTGCTAAAAATCGAAAAAACAAAACTGTCTGGTTAAATCAGTGGTCCCCAACCTTTTTCTGTTCAGGGACCACTTCCAGGTCCCTGTTCAATGTAGAGACCCAACTGTCCTATAAATCAACTACACTGTATCTCGAGAATACAATATTTGGTTTAGTATTGCTCAATCTCTTACATTATAATTTTATATCACACAGTGGTCCACAGACCAACGGTTGGGAACCCCTGGCTTAAATCAATATACCTATCTATATAGAAAGTAATAACAGAATTGAAGTGGTTTCCCAGTTTGAAGTATCAGAAGACTTAACTTAGATGCAAGTTTTCATAGAAATCTTCCTGAAAAGTCTTGAAGAACATTAATGCTCACATCAATCTAACACAATCTAACATACCCTTCATAAGTATCAACATACATAGCACCAAATTTAAAATTTAACATTGGTTGGCATAGACAGAAACAAAGACGTTATAGGCTAGAGATGTTTGGTGGTGATTGCTTTCCATCAGGTGACCCACATGCTTGTTTGTGCCCCTCTAATATAAAATAAAAATAGAGACTGTTGATTAGGGCTTACGAAAATTTTGAAAAACAGTTGCTAAAGACACAATGTGTAAGTTTAAATTTTTTTTGCTGTTTTTGTAATTAAAATATATGACTGTGCACAATTAAGAAATCAGAAACTTTTTAATGCACTGGCCCTTATTAGTGCATGTATATTTTGGCACTAGGTATGTTAGTGCATACAATATGAAGTTAACAATTAATACATGATAAAAATATAGCTGTTGGCAATGAAGAACTGGTTCTAGTTAATTATGATGCTATATGGGAAATGTCTTGTGTCAAGGTCAAAACTGATTTTTATTATGTAAGTCAAAAATCACAAAATAACAAGTGGCATTATATGAATCTGCGTACAAAAGTGATTTTTACTTTTATTCAATTGCATCTAGAACTTGTTGCAATGTTTTGTGTAGTTCACTGAATACTGTACAATGACAGTATTTTATTACATTTATTTTTTATATACAACATTGAGTGCCAAGCATACGGCCCGGCTGATGTAAAGCAGTTACCATTGCCACATAGATGCTTGCAATAAATGTATTGCTCGCACGTTGGCACCCTCGTTGCTAACGCAGCATCTCTTCTAACATCTGGTATAGCATGCCAAAGAATATAAAAATATTTTAAAAATTAAATTGCAATATATATGTCAATAAAAGTATCATAATTTTTACAACCACGAAAACGTGAGGCGAAACGAAAATTTTACTGGAAATTGGTAGAACGGATCTAATGTATGGAAAATAAATTTACACAAAATTATTTTTAGGTATGTAATTATTTACTCACCCAGAATTTAGAGCCACAGAAATCGTCAAGCGTAGAATTGTAAGACATTGTTACAATTTGTGATCAAGGCACAAAGTGTACTGCAGTTGCCATGAAATTTATTACGGCAAATATTCAACGGTGGTTAAGTTGAATTAATTGGAGTTAACCGAAAATAGGGTCAGCGTTATGTCAACTGTTGCTATTTTACATTAAACATACATTTCTAAAAAGATTAAATAACTATAAAAAGTTCTCGCCACACCATCACCATTTCAATCCACCATTCACCAGTTTCACAACACCTGACACCACCACACCACGCAAAATTCACACCACAGAATAAACATGTAGCGTAGCTTTTTTTATTAGTTTCACGGCTCTGCAAACTAGTTCTTTTGAGTTCAGAGTCTTTAATTCACTACAAATTGTTGAAAGTACATATTTCAAAGTTTCTCTATTGTGTTAAATAAGTAATTAAACAAAGGTCTGTAGAATTTAGTATAACGTTATAGTTGAGTCAAATCTTGAGGTACTATGTCACTATTATTGCGCATTTCTTTAAGTTCAGTTGCAAAGACGAGTCAAATTAAATTGAATTGTTAACATTTTAAACACAATCAGATCATCAAGGTTGGTGTTGTGAAGACAATGCCGACGACCGTTGTTGTGTTATCATTGCCAATAGTCACCAGCGCACCTATCAAACCTCTTGACATTTTTTATATGAGGGGGAAAAACGAACATGTGGGTCACCTGAAGGAAAGCAATCACCACCGCCAATCTGCAACACCAAGCGGAACAGCGTTATGCTGTTATGTACTTATACTGTGATAACACTGAGTAACCGCGGAATCGAGAACACGATGCTATGGTAAGTAATTACCATGAACAGGATAACCGCAGAACATTTCTTATTCGGAACGGAACGGTTATCTGATAAAGAGAACAGTGAGTATTATACTTCTGTTCAGAATATAAAATGTTCCGCGGAACTGAAAACGGCGAATGCGATGCATACGTGACTATTATTTGGCTGGCTATTACTCAGTAACATATATTTAGGATGTTGAATTGTAATAGGATATTTAGTTCGTATATTAATATTAAGTTACCCACGCCTTTTGTGATTATATTAGCGTTGTATGGTAAGCGTGTGGATGGGTGTCTGTAACTGTATTATGTACGTACATGGGTGCAAGGGTACATTACAACTAGGGTTGTAACGGAAGTTCGCTCCCGCCTCCGTTACTGCGGAAGTTCCGCAAGAAATCGTATCTTCGCCTCCGCCTCCGTACAATTTTTGCGGAGTTATAACGGAGGTTTATTTACGTATCTAATCACAGAACAATAACGCGCTAAAAAAGTAAAAGCTATTAGAAGACTTCAATTCCAGATTTTGTGTTAATTTTGATAGACTAGAACAGTGGTTCCCAACCTTTTCCCCCAACTGTCATATAAATCCATTAGTCTATAACTCACGATTTGAGTATTTTGTATAATAGTGCGCAATCTCTTACATTATAAGTTTGTAACACGGACCATAATTTACCTCTCACGGAACACTGGTGGTCCGCCGACCACCGGTTGGGAACCTCTGGACTAGAAGGTAATGACGTTTCTAAGTGCTTTATAAAGTCCAAGGAATAAAGATATTTTGACTTTGACTTTGACTTTGACTTTGAATGTTTATTTATATTTAGGTGATTCGAAATGAAAACTTTGTACTTAGTGTTAATGCACCATAAATTTCAATTTTTTCTACATCCACTTTCATCTTCGCCTCCGCCTCCGTTAACCTCCGCATCTGCGGAGGTTAACAGGTTAACAGGTCGCCTCCGCATCCGCCTCCGCCTCCGCTAAGTAGGCCTCCGTTACAATTACAACACTAATTACAACCGATAAAACTTGAAGAACCACATCTTCGTCATCTTCATAATTTACACTGTTTAATGTAATATGCACTCCTCTCGTCATCTCACACCACTCAAACATAAAATGGATGAATGATGACGGGGAAATTTCAAAAATCTCCTCTACTATTTTTGTCAATTTTGTATTCAATGTCAATTATTCGTATAAACGTTCAAATTTATATTCTTGTAATATATAATACGCAACTCTGTAACGCATTGTAATGTTTTATTTATTAATTTTATTACATTTTAATCAGTATGTATTACACTATTTTATTATTTTTACATTACAGTATTACAGTATTTTATTACACTTTAATCAGTATGTTTTATTTATTCATTTTAGATTTTAATACACTTTTAACTATAGTTGGCAATATTTTGTCAGTTTCACAGAGCAGGTTTGGCAGTTTGTGGCCAACATAAAAGCAGTATGGGAAATTTTTACATGGTAACACTGTTTGTGGACTCTTCAATAATCTGTCTGTACTATTATTTCTGTTGTCTTCATAATTTCAGCAAATCGGCGTCATATATGATAATTATTACACAAGGCGACCCTATTTTCTAAAATAGATCGAAAGTGAAATCACAATCTTCAGTTTAGTTATCGTTTTTGTTATTTTAACTTAGGCGTACGTATAGGTTATAAAAAGGTACAGCGTCTGACAATGGCCGAATATTTAGCGGCTATATTCGGCACTGAAAAGGATAAGTAAGTATGGCTTTAATAACTTTTCGTAAAATGTACATGCTATGAATATGTTAGCAAAACATTGTTGTCACCCGACTTCGGATGTGAAAGACACCATCTGTGTTGTGTAAAATGTTTTTTTCGTTTTTCACTGTTCAGACAGATAGTGTGATTAATTTTAGTCAATGCTGTTACCAGATGAGCAATGCAACAATCTGATTACTGCTACTGCCTACATGACGTGACATTGTCAGTGCAAGGTCTCCTCAATAACCTTTACATAAACGTACATTTAACTGGGCAACAACTTAGGCTCTAGACAGAAGGACTGCATTTCAACTGCAATTCCACTGCAAATTTGCTATTCGAATGCAGTTAGTACGACTGCAATGAAACTGCAAACCAACCGTGCAGCCCGATTGCAGTTGGTGTGCAGTGGGCGTGCAGTTCCAACGACTGCATCCTGACTGCAAGCTAACTATTCCAAAGCAATTGGTCCAACTGCATTAGGACCGCATGTCGACCGTGCAGCTAGCTTGCAGTCAAGATGCAGTCGTTGGGACTGCACACCAACTGCAATCGGGCTGCTCGGTTGGTTTGCAGTTTCATTTCAGTCGTACTAACTGCATTCAAACTGCAAATTTGCAGTGGAATTGCAGTTGAAATGCACTCCGTCTGTCTAGAGCCTTAATCCCTAATGAAAATATGGGTATGTGATCCTCCCACTTCGGAAATAATGATGCAAATGACCATGTGGGTCACCTGGTGGTTGCCGATCCGTTGCCACCCTTTTAAGGGGAATAAAGACTTTTCTTTAAGTCTCCCATTTTGTAATTGTTCGGAAATACTGCTGAGGAATGTTGATTCCACAGTTTCACTGGTTTTAGTATAAAGTGTCCTAGGAAATGTACTGTAGTAGATCGCCAATTATCAAGATGACATGGCTGCACTCATGTAGAGCCACCATTATATTCACGAAGTTTGTCCAGATCAAAATTGTGACCGTATACTGTGACATATATGTATACAAATTGGCCGTATACAGGTGAGGCCCGGGAAACCCGTTACTCTACCCAGTGGGGTGAGAAATCTTCACAGACACCCAACAAAGTATTGTTGTGTGTCTGTCAAGATTCAATGTTTTAGCAACAAGTTGTGCACAGCGCAGTGAACATTATGAGCACTGTTAGCGCAATTGTGCGGCGTAGCGCAGTGTTAACCATGTCTATCATTTTGATAAATAATAAAAAAAGACCAGTGTTGCACTATGGTAAAGTTAATGTTTGACATAAAATAATTGCATGATGTATGGTCTCCAACCATAACATTAAGATGCTATTTAATCACAAATATATATGTACTGCGACAACTAATTAAGTATAAACTATGTAAACTGAATATTATACACACAGTAGATACAACATAACAACTAAGAATGGAACAATATGTCTTCTGTCATATCGTGTTTTATTCAACAACTACAGAAACTCCACACTACTTCTAGTGTCTGTCCTCACACGTAAAACTATGTGCTGGATGCATGACATTCTTTCTATTTATATTTTGTGGTGAATGTAGTTGTGTTTATTTTTATTCAAGAAGGTATGGATAATGAGAATAAAACCTCTTAGAGCAAACAACAAATGTTTGTAGTCCCTGTTAATCAACTTTGTCATATTGTCATATTTTTGGTCCACATTCTATAACTTATGAACCCATTGTTATAGACTTATTTTAATTCTCTAGAATGTTTATGAAAGTGATTTTTGGGATCTCCCTTTTAGCAGCATAATAAACCTTTTATAACTTTTTATGAATAAGGATCATTGAATAAGAGGTTAATTTTTAATTAGTATTGATTTCATATATTTTTTTTAAATTGTTTTAACTATTCTATAACTAACATTACATTGCCTTGACTTGATTTGAGTGAGTTAATTATATAATTAGCTGATAATAAGAGCCCGCAACCTGAAGAGGCAGTAGGCAGGCCACATTGTTAGTAATGGCAGATGTGGGAAGAAAGACTTAGAGTGGAGGCAGCATATGTGGCAACAAAGCTTAAAGGCACCTCCTCTAGACACACTGATGTCTTCGTAAAAGAAGATGTATGACGAAAGTGCAGGGTTCATTATGGTGAAAAGTATTGAGGACTAAACAAATAGTTTTCAAAGATTCTTGTCATATTTATTGTCTGTGTTTGTTTCAGAGTCAACTGTTCCTTTTATTTTAAAATCGGAGCGTGCCGCCACGGGGACCGCTGCTCTCGTATACACAACAAACCAACATTTTCACAGACAGTTTTATTACAAAATTTATATGTTAATCCACAAAATTCTGCAAAATCTGCTGATGGCAGTCATTGTAAGTATTTAAACTATTTGTTATAATTGTTTTGTAGTTGAAGAATTTTGATAAAATTACTTTAATGTAATGTGAACAGTTTTGAAAGTATACTTCCCTGTCACAATTAACCACAATTAAGAAAAATGTTGACTTCATAGGATTTCTTCAATCAAATTTCGCAATTGGAGAAACAACAAAACAATATAAAATTATTACATAATTATGTAAGATCTCCTATAAAGAGGATATTTCGAAACAGAGTCATAAATGTGACTATGCTGTACTTGTTACTTAGGGACTTCGTAACAAAACAGTTTCATTTTTTTATACATAATGTAATGAATTGTGTGATATGGTTTGCAAATGAACTATATAAATAAATAAATCAATATTTCTGGATAATTTACACAGCTCCATCTAGTCCAAAATTAAGCGCAAAGCTTGTGTTATGGGTACTAGACAACTGATAAATGTACTTAAATACATTTTTTTTTTTGTAAAATATACTTTATAATACATACTTATAATACATAGAAAACACCCAGACCAAGACAAACAGACATGTTCATGCACACAAATGTTTGTCTTGTGCGGAAATCGAACCCGCGACCTCGGAGTCAAAGTGACTATTGCTAACCAAAAGAGCTTGTCATATCTATCAGGTGACTTAGTTTTATTGGTGGTTTTTAGGAGCAAACAAATTTTTATAAAATTGCATACACATAACAGTGGCAAGTAGATCCGATTAAAAAACTATTAAAATGTATGTTTCTATTGCAGTGGTTGTAGCAAATGTGTCTGATGAAGAGATGCAGGAGCACTATGACAACTTCTTTGAGGATGTCTTCGTTGAAAGTGAAGACAAATACGGAGAAATTGAAGAAATGAATGTATGTGACAATCTGGGAGATCATTTGGTGGGAAATGTTTATATAAAGGTAAGAAACATATTTATATTTTGTTATATCTTGCTAGGTACTAAACAAGCATATGGCTCGCCTGATGAAAAGTGGTTATGGTATCACTCATATTACAAGCCTAGTTGTCAATATCTGCTTTGGCAGCAAGGCGTAAGTGGGTTTGGTTTGATCCCCCCACAAGATAAACAATTCTGTACATGAACATGTCCGTATAGTAAGTTATAATTTATTTACAAAAATAAAGTAAGTAGGAGTATATTGTCGGTTATCTAGTGTTCATAGTATAAGCTTTGCACAGTTTGGGATTAGGTGGTGCAGTGTAATTTAGGCAGGAATATTTATCATCGAGAAGCTCGATGGCGTCGTTGCGCGTGTCAGTCTAATCGATCACGCAAGTTCAGTAACGTCGACTGTAGCCTGTCTATGGATGGGTTTATTTATCTCAAGCTCCTACGTGCTTCGGAGGTCACGTTAAGCCGTAGGTCCCGGTTGTTGTCTTTAGACGACAGTCGTTAAGCCAAGTCAATGGCCATTGGGCGGTTTGAAAACACTGGTCTCCACCAACCTACAGTTGTGCAGTGTGGTGGAGTAAGCTTTAAACCCCTTCGATTAAGGGGAGACCCGTATCCGAATAGAGGGATGATTATAGGTTGATGCCGAATTTATTATTATTGTAATATAATAATATAGAATGAATTCTTACTGAAGTTTGTCAAAGTTTTCTAACTAATTACTTTATCTTAATATGCTTTAGTTCCGTCGTGAGGAAGATGCAGAGAAAGCGGTGAATGACCTGAACAATCGTTGGTTTGGCGGACGACCGGTGTATGCAGAGCTATCCCCCGTGACGGACTTCCGCGAGGCTTGCTGTCGCCAGTACGAGATGGGCGAGTGCACGCGAAGTGGCTTCTGCAATTTCATGCATCTCAAACCCATCTCCAGAGAACTTAGAAGGTGAGAGACCCTTTCAATCCTATGAAAAACATGTTACGTATTCACTAGTGATGTGTCGTCGACGGGTTTGCCGTCAACGAAACGAGACCGTTTATCCTCAACGTTAAACTAGTTTAAAAAACAGTCTAATTTTCGACTAGTTTACGTCGTCAACTAGTGGTGGGTGGGTCGTCGACGATTTTACAGTCGACGCAACGAGACCGTTTACCGTCGACGATGAACTAGTTTAAAAAAAACAGTCTAATTTTCGACTAGTTTACGTCGTCAACTAGTGGTGGGTGGGTCGTCGACGATTTTACAGTCGACGCAACAAGACCGTTTACCGTCGACGATGAACTAGTTTAAAAAAAAAGTCTAATTTTCGACTAGTTTACGTCGTCGTCGATAGGACTTATTTCTTCACATAATCGATTGGTAAACGTAAACGAACGAAAATCTCATTTGTCAAGTCATTTGTCAAATAGACGAGACGAGACGATCGCGACGCGACGCAACGGAGTCATCAACCAGTCAAAGAATAAACTAGTTTATCTGTGAACTGTAAATTAGATCGTTCACGCACAAAAAACAGTTTAAAAAAACGGTTCGTTCATTCAACGCCCATCTCTAGTATTCACTATTGTAGCAGGGTACATATGTTTAGAAAAAGATAATCTTTGTTGTTAGCATTGCACGCGTGCGCTCGGCTCGTGCCCGGCTCGGCGTAGTGTGAGCCATCCTTAAGTATAATATCAGTTATCTAGAACCCATAGCACAAGCTTTGCTTAGCTTGGGAGTAGATGGCATTATCCAGGAATAAAATATATAAGTGTTTTTACTAGCGCTTTTCAATCTTAATCTTCAATTTCAATCTTCACCATTAAAAGATTTCAATAAATATGCCCACAATTTTTTTTTAGGTCCATGCCAGCCGGTACGCCAGTATATATTTCTTTTAAACTCAGCTGGCACTGACCAAAAAAAAAAATACTTGGCATGTACACTTTAAATTTTTTTATAATGATTATTTTATTTTTTCTCTTTTTAGTTATTGATTAAATAAATTATGGTATTGAAGTCAGTTAATTAAAAAAAAATACTATTTATTAATATTTTTTTGTCGTATTTCGTCAATGTCGTTGGAGACATTTTAATAGTAAAAGAAAATCAATTTCAAGAGAACGTTCAATTCAGGGATTACCTAATTATGAGCCTTTTTCATTTAAATCAGACCAAAATCATATTGATGGGATTCATAAAGTTAAATTAACTATCGAAAATCACTATGTATATATACATGTTGCTACAAAATAAATAAAGTGATCTGTCGGTAAGATCTGAATCTCTAAACTCTAAATACACAAATAATTTCTGTCTAACATATAACAGTATAAATGTGTAATCGTAACCCTTTTTTTACTTGACGAAATCGTTTATGTATGCCACGACGCCAACCACCCACACATTCGGCATGGTATTGTTGGAATTTGCTGCCTCCGCTGTCGTCTGCGCCGTTTTTTGTACATGTGTATTAAGTCGTCCTACTTATTTTCATCTACCTTCGTAGAGATATTTTAACTGAGATGGTTTGGTTATACATCTTCCAATTTAAAATTCAATATTTGGATGACCGACTATCGTTTTTGATGTCAATGGGCGATTTATTACAAAACTTAATGACCTGATAGTAAGAGTCCTACCGGGTCACCTTTAGATAGAGTACAAGTGTTGATATACATTTCCTTCTAATTTCTCTTTGCAGTGTTTCATCCCCTGATTCGAATACATACATATAATCAATAAAACTAAAATTTTACTACCAGAGCAGTTATAATTTTTAAAAGCTAAAAATGTTACTTGCGCGATGCAAATATGCTTATATGCATTAGAGCTATTTGCAAGAGCGTCAAGGTATATTTATTTATATTATATGTTACGCTCTAAGTCCAAAAAACAGGCAATAAGCGATAAAACATTTATATCGCAAATCACTATACGGCATATCCATATATGATTTCCGATACTTGTCATGGCTTTTGTTTATTACCGCAATACGTTGTGGTCGTGTAGTATGTCATGAGTGTTTTTATAAGAGACATTACGGGAATAAGTAGCTCATCAATATCTTTCGAGCTAAATCCAACCTCACCTGCACGTGGTGCACCATGCCAACCAGCTACCGAAGCTATTGCGAAAGAGAGGCTTCTACCTCTACCTAGCAAAAAACCGTAGCCATAATGGTTATGGCGTGTTCCTGCCAGTGAACGAGGTAATCAGGGCTTTTTGGAGAAGTTGTTATGTTGACGACAGAGAGACCAGTGGCTGTCGAACCGCCGCTAGCGGTGTGGGTGCGGCGTATTGCTGCGGCGGTCAGGGAGACCCGGAGAAACGTCTGTCCGCTGGCCGCCCGCAGGTTTCTCGAACCCGAGAATGTGTAAAGTCCCCGTTGTAGTAGTAGTGCTGGAGGAAGAGACCGGAGTGGACTCGGCTGCTGCAGAAGAATTATTATTATACACTGGTTCCCAAGTTTGGCTGGCAAATACCATCTTTGCACCTTATGACTCAATTCAAACGCGTGCTGTGAGGATTAAGTGTGAGAAGAGATTTTGCGTTCCTTTGTGTGTTGTACCGATTTGTACAGATTTCTATCGATTTCTGGTGTGTACAGAGGAGTTGTTTGACACCATGCACACGGCGTCCTTCTACAGTCGCATCCTCACACATTGGAGCCTAAATGGTCGCGTACTGTGCGGTTCCAGAGAAGTTTTCTCTCGCGTTCTATCAAGCTGTGGAATGAACTGCCTGTCGAGGATTTCTCAGTAGACTACAACTGTTTTTCCATCATCACCTATATACAAGATTTGTTCGTTTAATTGGATAGGAAAATTGGCAAATGACTTGAAGCGTACATCAGTAAATTGTGTGTTTTTCCAGATACCTATATTCCCGCCGTAAGGGAGGACGCAAGTCGCGGTCTCGGTCGCGCGAACGCCGTCGCCGCTCGCGGTCCCGCGAACGTCGCCGCGACCCGCCGCGCAACTCTCGCTCCGGCCGCTATTGACCGCGTGCGCCCGCTCCGCCTCGCAACGCACTCTGAGCGCGTCTACACAGTGTACGGAACGGCCATTCACATAGTGCTGTATCACGATATATCACTTGAAACTACCTAAATGACGCCAAATGTTAAATCGAGTTATGTGTGAATCAAAATAATATAAAATAAAAGTAAAACACAACAATATTTTTTTTGCATTTTAGCGATGCTCGTATCGTATTTCAATTGAGTCATGTGTTTAGTGGTGGTGATTAGTTATGTTAAAGTGAAATAAAGAAACTCAGATACCGAGTATGTTCAAGAATTTTGATATTGCTCCTTTTTGATTCAAATAATGTATAGGGTAATACTAAGATATATTTTTTTTTTCACTAAATGAAATATATTGTAGCATGAAATTGACGGCATAAATTTTAAATTATATGTCATTTATATAATTATTATTTAAATAGTTGATTTCGGCCGACTTTCCAGAATATTATAAATATTTAAAAAATTTACCTCCCCCGCCTAGGTGGGAATTAAACCCATGACCTTTCGCCTCTCGATGACCGGTCGAGTGCTCTTCATACCATCACCAAGAAGGTTTGTGTTGGTGACGAATTTTTGCATTTTATATTTTACTGCTGTGAGTCACAGTGTGAATCCCACTTAGGCGGGGGAGGTGAATTTTTCCACTTTTAAAATATTTATAATGTCATTTACATCTTAACAGCCTTATTGAGGTGTCCTTGTAATTACAAATGTGCATCCTACTGGTCAACTGAGGATAGTGAATTTGGCAATAGTTAACAATGTTAGATTTCTAGTTTGAAATAAACTCCATTCCTAATAAAAGAAATATAGTGAAATTTTTTTCCACATCTATTTTTCATACTTTAAATAGTTTTCGAAAAATTGATTTTGTTAAACGCTCCTCGATATTGTGGCCGTATCAACAGCTGCGCTGGAAAGTATGTAACTGCCGATATGGCCAATCCAATTTGAAATACAAAAAAAATGTATCGTGCCTATACAACCTATAACCAGCAATGCACACGTAGGTTACTTTTATGTCGTACCCTATGATGAAAAGCCTCGAAAAAAATTTATTAATGTTGTGAAGTGGACCAATCCAGTAGGACCTAAAAGTACTATTTAATGTTGTTTTTAAATTACTTTGCTGTAAGTACATACATATAGGCGTCAATCCTTATTCATCTCACTGCTAGGATGCGGGTATTCCCTCAATCGAAGGGGCTTAAAGCGTACTCCCGCTCAACAGCGGGTTGTTGGAGTAAGTATGTAGTACGTACATTACATACAATATTTGAATGAAACCAAAACATGTCTTTGTAGCCATCTAAGCACCACTCTAACAAAGTTTTATGCGAGTTTGCTTACCCATTGATATTTATCATTACATGGTTGACTATATCATAAATAAATACTACTGTTTATTTTATTAAAACAATACAAAAGATGACTGAAAATGTTACAAGTCCAGCTTTTTGTACAGATTACAATTATCAAATAAAGTAAAAAAAAGCACTTCATTTGAGTAGTGAAACAGTGCTGTGCAATTCTGTGCTGTGAGACGTAGTACAGAATTGCACAATTTTTGCCTGCATTTTTGCGAACGCTGATGAGCTCAATCTTGTGACTTTTGTCTCTCGAAGATGTGTTATTCGCGATAATAATAAGATTTCTTGAGGTGGTCTTTTTCTATGGAATTTTTCGTTGGAAGTTGCAAATTTCAAGTTGCGTTTCATTACAGTTCGGAATTCTAAAGGCGATTTTAAAAAGTGGAATGCTAATTCCAGAGATATATATTTTTATGATGGCAACGCAGATTGTGTTGACCAGTAAACGCGTTCAGGGTGTAAATAAGTGTAGGTACTACAATGACGCATAATCATTTATTCCATTTCTTCCGAT
Source organism: Hypsopygia costalis (assembly GCA_937001555.2). Lineage (NCBI taxonomy): Eukaryota > Metazoa > Arthropoda > Insecta > Lepidoptera > Pyralidae > Hypsopygia > Hypsopygia costalis. The sequence continues at coordinate 17,449,514 of OW443338.2, read as the reverse complement.
TACGATACAAGTATTAGTATTATGGTTTTATATTCTCATAGAGTTAAGGATAGCCGAAACAATCGCAACTACATATATGTATTAACAATACACAAGTTTATTTATGTACATGGACGAAATTAAGAGAGTGCAAAAAGCTCGAATTTTTTATCTTTTCGTTGTCTTAAATGTTTTATTTTATAATACTTTAAATTTAATTTTCTTAAGACAGTTATATTCAGAAAAATTAAAGCAAGTTTGGCCTTATTGTTTAGTTATTTAAAAAAAACATTCTTAAACTATTTTAAATAAACATAAGACATTCTAATAATGAATAAATTTTATTGTAAAGATTTTTCTTTTATTATAATTACAAGCATGTAATTATTTGTCAATATAATCGCCTTTCAAACTCTTTCTTTATCGCGCATTCATCTAATTCTGTCCATGACTATATTTATTTAGAGCATGTATGCAACAAACACCAGGTATGTTCTTCCCGTGACAGATAGATATTACCAAGACTACGTGATGAGTTTGGTATTCCAAATCTGTCATTTTCCATACAAAATACGGCTGAGGACGTGAGCAATACAAATCACATGAAACATCTATCAGTACAGATTAATGATATTATAAATACTATAGATATGCCATACCCATACAAAATTTCGCCAGAAAACTGTTCCCGTCACCCGCGAGATTAATGACTATAGCTATCCTTATCATTTCAAATGTTTGTTTGCCACCTTAGTTGTATATAAAAAAAATATTGCGAGATGAGACAGTTGGCTCACTTTTCGTTTTTGTTTTGACGCTTGTGGCATATCTATAGTATTTATAGTATCATCGGTACAGAACAAATCTGGTGTTTTTCTGCCATGATTTAGAGATACTACAGGGGCCGAAATATTGATAAAAAATATATCGATACCAAAATTTATCAATACCTATTAATTGTATAGAGAAAAATATCCAATAATAATTGGATCGATATCAATGATGGGTATTATTTATCTCGATTCCTTTCTCATTAATCAAGCGCGTGTTTTATTTTGAAGATTTAGTTCCATATCCAATTTTCAATATTTTTATGATAAATACAGAGCTTATCGATACTCTTAAAATATAAACAATAGTCCCTGATTTACATAATTGTTGACTAGATAAACTAGTCTGAAGGAAAAAATCTTACTTTTTTTTAATACATGAAGATGCAAGTGGCTGGACCCTGGCTCACAGAGGCAAAGTACCCGATATTTTCAAGTCAAATTAAATTTAGTTGCGTCTGATTGTTTGGAATCAAAAAAACACTTTACGTTTCTATCAAAACTGTCTGACAACCCGGGACTTTTTTTTTGGGACGGAAAAACGCACGTTTTTCGTTAACAATTTAACAAATACTTCCGAAACCATGATACACATTTGTAAGCATAATCTGTCTCACCTATTTTATTATTACTTTTTTATCCTTTGTCCCATTTTGTTATTAAAATAATAGTTTTAAAGCAAACCAACTATTAGGTACATAAATGATCAAATCCCTGGACAGTAAGTACACAACTAACTAGATTCATAATTATGGGAGAAAACGTGAATAAGGGAATAATTAATTATATTCAGTTCAAATCAGCTTTTTTTCCTTAGAAAACACAAGTTTGGTGCGGAGATGCGTAGGTACGCATCCGTTAAATTTTTAAAGACTATTCTGCTTTCACGGCAAATTAGAACAAGTGTGTTTTTAATTACGTACTTGTTAACACCAGCGTTCAGCGCCGGCTGTGCCGTCACGTTCCATACAAAATGGTGTTTTTCTATGGACAAAAGCTGAATAAATTTAGATAATCCCTTACGAGACCGAAAGGAGCAGTATAAGTGTAGCTAACTCGTCGAGTGAAACGCGGAATTAAGCTGAATATTATATGTAATTGCTCCTTAAGTCTCATTGCTGATTTCCATGTAATTTTGTTATGAGTTTGGAATGTAATGATTATTTCTTTGGTAGATGCATTGTGTAATCATAAATTTCAATTTAGATTTTTAAGAACACACGATCACATTGTTTAAGTGGTCTTGTCTACCTACTTATAATACACTCCCTGACATGAGTCAGGGAGTGTGATGGATCAATAGATGACTATTGACAGCGGGAATCTTTATCTTATTAAATTTAATGTAATGTGATGAATTTAGTGTCGTTTGAAAGTCACAAAATCCGCACTTTCGGTGTCGGGAAGACCATACGGTAGTAAATTATGTTGAATTTGTTAGACAAAAGGTTTCGCTGAAACATGTCTTCAGATCGACGTGATTTGGTATTCCACTTCCTACTTAACTTTTACTTGCAAGTAAAAGTGAGATTGAGAGATTGTGCGCGTTTTGAATAGCATTGTAACCGCAGAATTGTCATTTATATGAAAACCACAATATCAATTCAATAACTGGGCAGACTGGTTTCCTATCAAAGTACAATAATTATGTAACCCAATATGCCCTTTCTGCGAAACAAGGTGTCTACGGAATTGTTCTATATCAAGCTCACATGTAGTTTTTTTAATTTTTGAGAACAAAAGGTACCCGTATTAGTTGAAATTGAATGTTGTTGCAATTTTTTAGCTCATCGAGCTTTACATTCTACAACTTCACCAAAACAGTGTAATAGTTGTCTATAGCGGCTGTACATTTTCGGCGAGGTAGCGGAAGCACGAGCACATGTTTCGACGCGGTGTCTCGGCTTGTCGTACTTGAGCTCCTCGTTAGCTGATCAGGCCGGATGTTGGCGTGGCGATTCGTCGCCAGGTACTAGAACTCTACTACTCTTTTCTCTCTTGCTCAACTACAAGTGTAACACAACGTACAGTTGATCGACTATTCATATTTTTTTTTGATTATATCCAAAATTGTTCATATTACGATTTCTAATTTATATTTATGTTTTCGGACTGCATACCAATCTCCTAGGGGGCTATGGTGCTTGCACAGACAAAACAAAAATGTGTGAAAAAAAAGCGAAACTAAGCTATACCTATACCTTATTACCTACGCTTATTCTATGCAAGCACCCGAAAGGACCGCACTACTCCTACTTGTCTATTTTTCTATAGAGTTCGTGTCACCATCGATGTGTTGCGAAATCCAAGGGGGTATTATTTTCATTATCTTCAATTAGTAACTAGAGGTTACGTATATTGGTTTCAAATTGTTCAATCTATTCATTCGTATTTGTCATGATTATGTTATCTGTGCTCACCTACTTGTATGATGTTTACTAACTGACATAAGAGTTGCGTAGTGAAAAATAAACATCTCTCGGTTGCAACAAACTAAGACGGGACTTTACAATTTTATTCTTTTCTTTTTCTTTTGTGGCTAAAAGTTTCTAATAAGTTATTTGCCTAGCACCACCATATTCATAAGTATTTATTATTACCCGCTACATTATGTTCATCGGTATTAGGTATCGTGGTTCAAAACCCACATGTCTCTGCAGTACAATTAGAATAAATACTTGCTACTTGCGGATTCGTTTAGCTGCCACTAATTAACTCAATTTTTGTTTCATCATAGATCTGTTCCCAAAATTCCAAAATGTCTGCGTCCTGACGTTGAATGCACGTAGGTTTATTGTCTATAACGTAGCAGTTTCTGTCTTTTTCGGTAAAAGGCTTCCATTGTTCAATGTTCGATAAGGGCGTTGGGTTTCTGTAAACATATCAAAATTAATTTATTAATGACAAATGTAAAATTTTAAATTCCTGTAAAATTATTTAACAATAAAAGCGGATAGTTAGTGAATCTTCACCGTACGGATTCTCCAATGCTTGAAGATTAAAGTCTTCATCCAGTGCGTCCTCCCTGCTATGCTCTACGGTGCAAAGACTTTGGCTCTGATGACCGTAGGGCTAGTCCAGACTAAAGGTCGCATAACGAGCAATAGAGAGAGCTGTGCGTGGAAATCTCTTATGGATCGAATCCAAAACGCAGTAGTAACGACGGAGAAACAAATTTGTCGACATAATCTTCAAAATCAACAAGCTAAAGTGGCAGTGGGCTGGCATCTGTTGAGTTAGTGATGGTAGCTGGGGGAGAAAACTCCTAAAGTAGAGGTCACGTGTGGGACGATGAAGCCCAGGACGCCACCCTCTAGATAGACTTCAGAAATGCGGAAGGAAGTGGCTGGATGAGAAATGCAGAGGATTACATTTGGTGGAAAGCATTGGGGATGGTCAATACCCAGCAATGGCCAGAACAAGCTGATGATGATGATAAGATTAGTGAAACATGATTCAAATATTTCAGGCTTTTAGGCTTCAGTAGAACATGACAACAAACATGTGCGACGCACCTCTACATATGTTTTATATTACTGTTTAGTTAATAATGACCCAGGTGTTATACCAACGAAGTTTAGTAGTAAAGAACAATAGTACTCACCCTGTGTTGGCAAAATCGGTCCATAATTGTACTAATTGTTTTATTATATGCGAAGATTCTTCCGTCAGCGGTATATCCAGACATGTCACGTTAAAAAGGTAAGGTAAGTCATCGGCATGGCACACTCCTTTTACTGATTCCATTTTGTAATACTTTTTGGTATAATTTCTTTCAGTTTCCGCTTTAAATTTGTATAGGTATACAGGCGCAGACTTAAAATGAGCATGATAGCGGGCGTACCTATGAACATTGTACGCGAAAAGCATGTCGCTCTCAAGATTTATTACTTCATGCAAGGAATCATTTGTTATATCCTTACTATTGAAATAATATTGCCGTATCTTTTCATCAATTTCTTGTAATTTCTCTGGCGTAAACTTTAATTTCAACTCCCTGGGCACGACAGAACCAGTGTTGGAGAAATACGAAATGAGATGGGTTAAGTTTCTAGCAATTTCGATTCCTTCGCCTGACGTGTACCCCACTATGACGGGGACATTAGCAAATTCTCCTCGTTTCACTACATCTACTGGGCATTCAGTTAAGAATTTTTCTACATTTAAATGTGATTTTTCTATTACAGGTGCAAAGAGAATATTGTCCACGATATCTAAGTGATCTTTGTTTAATTTGGGCAACTGAATCTTGACTAAAGATGATGCCGGTAAGGTTCTTAGAAAATCAAGTAACTCTTCGGGGTTGTCTGTTTCTACTCCTAATAACTTTCCAAGCTGGAATGCCCTTTCTCTATAGTAAATGTTATAACTCCAGTCATGAAGACAAGTCCCACTTTGACATATAGCTTTATTAAACAAGTCTTCACTCATTTTTGACTGTAAATGGTAAGAAACAGATGTGGCGCCTGCACTACAGCCGAATAATGTAATATTGTCAGGATTTCCTCCGAAAGCTGAAATATTCTTTTTTACCCATTTCAAAGCTGCGACTTGATCTTTTAAACCAGCATTGCCGGGAACTTCTTCTGTATCTAGACAAAGGAATCCGAGTACTTCCAATCTATAATTAAATGTGACTAGGATAACGTCGTGTTTCATAAAGAACTCTGGACCATAATAGTCTGAGTTTCCAGAACCAGTGTAAAAACCTCCACCGTGGATCCAGACCATTACAGGAAGGGATTGCGCCGGAGTAAGTGTTTTAGTGTAAACGTTGAGATACAGGCAGTCCTCGCTACCGTCTTCGATGCGATCTAATCGTTCGTTATACTGCGGACAGACAGGACCGTGCTGTGATGCATCTCGGATTCCTTCCCACGCCTCCGGTGGTTCGGGTGCCTGGAATTATTGAAAACTCTTCAATTCGAACGAATTCTTTCAGCACTTTACAAAAACGTAACAATAGAGTTTAGCAGTTTGCCTTACTACAAAATGCCTTTTGCCTTATTAAAAAAGCACTTAGTCTTATCCCTGAGGTCAGTACACAAGACGATGTAATTATTTTTGTGTTAGCCAATTTAATAATTAATAGCGAAGTAAATGAAAAGAATTTTAAAATTACATGATTATTAAAATTATCAATATCTACTTTGTTTACAATGTTACGGCCAACTGCGAAAGTTGAAGACGACCATAAAATTTTACTAACTAGTGGCCGTCTGCGATTTCGGCCGCGTGGACTTTAAGTGTAAACAATTATTATTACTTAATTACTCTGCTTCTATTCGGTGTTATCAAGAAGAAACATGCAACAGCTTTGAGTTTGACCATAGGTAATACAACTGTCAAATCATACAAGTTGTATTACTAAAAAAAACTAACATCATAGTGTACCTGTTATAAATTACATAAGAAAGTATGAATAATACAGATAAAATTGTTTTGGCTATTATTGGTCTTTTAAAGAGCCCTCATGTAAATTTTTTCTCAAATATCTCTTATGTACAGACAGAAGCCAGTTACAATTTTATTAAATGCATAGATGACTGCAGCTTACCTTGAATCTTAATTTTCCCACAGGTGGTTTTGCGTACGGTATACCTTTAAAAGCAATATAGGACGCTTCACCGTGACTGCAGTATACTCCTCGCAAAAGCCCTTGATCTGTTTTGACAGGCTGCATTTTCTTGACTGCTGTATGCTCTGTAAATGTGGAGAAATATTAACAGTTATTAGTAAACAATTATATAAACAGATGATTAAAGTCTACTTGATTTCTTGACAAGGTGCCAACGTGTCAATACAGTATTAACAAGGTCATATTTCTATAGTTGTGCTGTAAATTTTAACCTTGCTTAGTTACATAAAACAATGCATTGCAAAACAACATCTACTTGAATACCCAGAAAGTATATTCTTCTTTTCGAGCCAAATTTAGTAAGATTTTTAATTTTCATAATTGCGCCTTCCAACACGCATCACTACTACGAGTAGGTAATATACGTGTGGTGACTTTCCATCGAGGCGTCTTATCGCTTACGTAATGCTGAAGAATACTTGCGAAATATTTTTCTTTTCCTCAAAAATATTATAGTCAGCCACTTGTACTTACACTTGTAGACTAAACATGCATAATTATAGATTTGAAAGTCTGCGACTGCAACATTTTCGGTAAATAGAACTATTGCTACGAATGCTACGTACGTCTCTTGGCTACGGAGGACCATCTTATACTAGAAGTGTTATGTACAAGCTCTGAAGTACAATAAAATTAAAAATTCACAATTCGTTGTATTACTATTGTGAATGCTAAAGTTCTTCGGAGCAATATTCAAATTCTGCCTGTTTGCCATCCAAAAGTAATCGTCATATCAAATAGCCCAGTAAATTCAGAGAAAATTGGCTACGGTTAACGGTAGACATACACATAACAAGTGTGAATTAAAATTTTATTAAACTACGGATCAAGAAATATCTTTTACCTGCTCCAAAATCAAACTGATTGATCATCATTTATCTATACCTAATCTGCTCATTGAGATATTACAATGTACCCAACACCGATACTTCTGCTGTACATAAGTTGGCGAAGGAATTGAATGTCCAGCAGATTCCTTGTGATGCTGCAGCATCAATAGACAACTTATATTTTCTTTTTGCTAATGTCAAATCGTTCAGACACGTGGGAGTTGTTCATATCCCTCCACAAAATGGAAAAGAGCTGATCATCTTCAAACGTTTTGGCAGATGGTATTAAATATATTTGTTAAAATCACTCTCGATTAAGTCACGTTTAGAAAAAAAAATCTAAATCGGTTCATCAGGGTCATCATCCCTAAGGCAGCTCCGATGATGTAGAAATATAGACAGACGTATGATGGTCTACGCACAGTAGTTGCCAAACGTGTATACGTAGACAGGTAGACATCGTCCTAGGTCAGTGCATTAGACATAGACAAACACGAAACTTTTCTTCTTTTTGTAAAAAATGGCGTTAATCCGAATTTTATATCATCGAGTCTTACAAAATATGTAATTCATGCTACTTAAGAAATCAGCGGTGGTTGTATGGGTATATCAATTAACTTCAAAGAAGCATAGTTTACGTTTTGAAGTCTACATTTTGCACACACGCATTGAGACAAATGTTTTATATTAATACAATTATATAAAACATGTTTTCTTACATTACCACCTGCCTCTGTTGCTTGAAACAAATTCTTAGAATATACGTTATTGCAGCTTTTCAGTTTAGCGATTTAGGTGCGTGTCCAAATTAAGGCGGTCCCTGCTGTTAATTTAGTGCCACTCGAATAAAAAATATTCGCGAAATACCTACACATCAAAAAATTGTTCATCCCCCTTAGATTTGTACACAGACATAGAGATTTATATAGCTCATAAAATGATAAAACATTGTGTGTACTTTTTTTTATTCCTGGACAAATTACATACGGCCATCTAATCCCAAACTAAGTAAAGCTTGTACTATGGGCACTAGGTAACTGATATTATACTAATTTTTTTTATAAATACATATATATCTATTTCTGTGTTCTGTGATACATATCATACATAGAAAACACCCAGGCCAAGACAAACGGACATGTTCATGTACACAAATATTTGTCTTGTGCGGAGTTGGAACCCGCAACCTCGGAGTCAAAGTGGCCATTGCTAACCATTCGACCACCGGGCTCGTCAATTGTGTAGAACCTACCTGTTGTTGGTGACGTAAATGTGCCAAAAACGGCTGTTTTTTTTGCAAATTTAATTCAATAATTAGATCACGTCAATTTTCTATGTTATAAAAAATCTTTGGGGTAATCTCTAGAAAATAAACGTGTACACAGTTTTTGAACAATCTGTGTATTTTGCGAATAAAACATTTTTCACTCGAGTAGCGCATGTTTTGCAGGCACCCCTTTTAGGTCAATATACCGTAGATAGTATCTTGCTGCAGTACCCTTGTCCTAGAAGTTACCGGCACATAGAGTAATTAGACATACATACATATCGACTAAGAAATTACCCCTCTTTTTCTTCCGGCAATAATATTCATCTGTCTTCCTCTGTACTAACTTAGCTAATTTTTTTCCATTTAGTTTGTACTGAACAATAGAAATCCACTTACGCTTTTTCACTTAGAGATTTATCACATAGGGACAGAATAAAACTGGATTTGCAGACACATTTGTGAAACTAAGGCTTGTTTTATACTCTTCATGTTTATGACTGGCAATTGTCACGGAATACGTATGTAAACTTTGTCCTAATGAATTTATGTTCGTTTGATTTGATAATGCTTTATCTGAGCAATCATTAACCCGCCTCGTCATGAAGATAAGTAAAACAATTTTACACAGACTAACATCATCGGCTTGATTTTAAATTTGTCAGAATATGTACTTCCTGATTCGGCCGCTATAACTTTGTTTGTTCTTTCCTACAAATCCTTTAAATCAAAACATCTGAAGGACTCTGCCAAATCTATGTTACTACTTGAAAACTCCTCATGAACCAATCCGCCTATAACAGCTTTTTAAATTTGTTTAAATCTATATTTTACTAAACATACATTTATACAAAATATATCTAAACTGTTATGTAGCCTTTTGTGTGTTATGTTCGCAAAATAATTGTTCACGCCTGAGAGTATTCGAGCAGCAAATGGTGCCTGCTGCTACTCTTGAGAAATGACAAACTGTTCATTGGCTGATTGTGGCCATAAAATTGTCTAGACTCTAGTGAATGACATGATTTTACAGCGTTGAAATACTTGTGGACCCTAGTATAGCATTTAGCGACACATCTTTACCACAAAAGATGTTTTGCCGCTTTTTCCGATGGAGAGTACCTATTTCTTCACCAGCGGAATTGTTAAATTACGCCAGCACAGTAACTTTTTGTTGTTCATGTATTTCGAACATTGTATGCATAGTGTGCTTCAGAATTTTCCTGGCCTGAGAAGTAAACCGGCAGACTTACTTGCTTTGCCGATCAAGTTTATAAATAGGTCGAAAAAAAGTAATTAAAAGTAAGTGAATCCGCCATCTTTAATAATAAAGTTGTTCTGCTGCCATCTAGTGACCAATTGCTCGAATGGTTTGTTCCACTCTCCGCGTCAGCGTCGTTGCGCCTGCGACGTTTTTATGGCATATTTTGTTTCATTCTGACGTGGATTTCTCTTTTACACACTGTGTCTATGTGTGCATTGAGTGCATGCATTCCCGCACGCCCAGTCGCTAGCCTTGCTTGCGACAGTCGTTCGTCGCGGTTGTGTTGGTTTGTTAACTTATAATTCATCATTTATAAGTAAATCATGATTATTCGGGAATTTAATTAGACATGTACTTGAATGGAATATTGCGATAATGTTGTATTTTGCCAGTTAAAAGTGAATAGTAATTAAGTGACTACAACGTGGAGTTTGGATTTGTTCAATGTGTGTAACGAAGTATTTTGTGAAGTGGTGACAGTTAAGTTTCAGTTAAGTAACAGGAGGATTCAGTGTCTCAACAATGGGAGCCTAAGACAGTGAAAATATTTAGAAAGTTATTTGGTGTCATGTCAAGATGGGGATCAACTGGCTGCTTTCTCCGTTGGGTTTAGTGCTGATTTGTACAGGTAAGCGGGCCTACCTACTTACTTTCTGAGTCAACTCGGCTCACCTTGCCTGCCGCGTCGCTCGCTCGGCCGCTCGCGTCGCAGTCACACTCACAGGCAACTTGTGGACTGGAATAAGAAAGAGCGTTGTCTGTGTTGTTTGTTGAACCATTGAAACCATTCTATTGTTTGCATATGAGCTATACAGACTATAATAACTAGACTGGGACCCTGGAGAGAATTGCATTCAAATTTTCGTCAGTTTATACGATTTAATTTCAATTATTTTACTATATGCCAGAACTATTCTCAACAAAGTATTTCATACTTAGTTTTGTCATATTGATACTATTATTGATACAGTATTAATTTTAATATTGTTACAGTATTCCTGTATGATTCCTGTTCTGTTAATTCCTGTATGAAAGGAATATAATACTGTATGTGACAATACCAAAAATGTTAGACGGGATCAAGGATTTGTATGTGCAAATCTTGCGAGACTCATGAAAGCGAAGAACATTGCCAAAGAAACATTGTGAACCGAAAAATCAATATTGACAATAAAACAGTAGTTTGACCATTATTATTATTAGCGACACTAATATTAGCATTTATATTATTTTGTCTCGTTTCATTTTAATGTTTGGTAGATTATATTATTCTGTGGGTTTGGTGTAGAGACTTTCAACCCTAGCAACGATAATTAAGTTCCAATGACCTTAGCAACGGTAGCTACTCATGTGACGGTAGGCTACTTACTTGGACTCCAAGCATGTGAATCCTGACGTTAGTTAATTATATTTATAATGTTAAAAAACCTAACATATAAATCTGCCTGTCTGTTAGATATTTCACGCAAGTATGAGTTACCAATGCGATGATGATATTTTTTTTAAATTAATAGCTATTGAAAGCCATGGTATAGGTATCTACAACTTTTTTACGGATAGTAACTTAATGTAGGTATGAAAAAAGCAAAGACGACAATGAATCAAGTCGAAAATAGTTTATGCGAGTGAGCGAAATGGCACGCCTAGTATTTACCTAATAATAAAAATACATACCTACGTATGTATTGCTGTTCATCAGAAAAGGCACGATATAGACAAGAGGCGCTTATTCTCGAAGGAATCTTTTACATTCAAGCCAATCATTGCAATGCCTATAGAATCAATAAATAGTAACTGAAAGGATACTGGGAAATAATAGTCTAAAATATTTTCGTTCGTGCTTTCGCTTTAGGGATTCATACATAAATATAGCGTAGCGAAAAAATTCTAAAGAACCTGTAGAAATGCTCTTAGCGGTATAGAAATGTCCAAGCTATAAAATAACTATTATAATAACATACCTAACATAGCTAACAAAATGAAAAGGCATACAACATACTTCAAAACAGTCGCAAAGTTGGCATCTTTTAACTTTTGAAAAGTAGAAGAAGAAACTCATTGGTTGAAAATGCATAGCAACCTCTTGGTGTAGGAACTTCTACAGTATGTAGGTGCCTAAGACTATTATTACTAAAGGAAAAAATCTAAGTTTGGATGCTTACATAAAGCGACAGGGTACGGGTACCGGCTCTCAATATATAAAAATAAGCGAATGGAATAAAATACTATTCACAATGCCGGTTACCGATAAACAGGTAATCGGGCGCTTTATATAAGAACATCACGAAACTTCGGAATAAGTAGCATCGGACAATGGCTATTTCTGCTGCATATCACAAATATCAATGATTATGTTATGCGGATGACGGTTACCATCGGAAACATTGTTATCATAAGTGCCCCCTCGTTTGCAGTGGTGGTTGAGATCCTAAATAACTTGTGTTTGATATGGAGAGCACTCTAAAGTATCGGACTGAACTTGGTCCAATAGACACGTCTTACACATTTTTATTAATAATATAATATAATAATAAAATAATGACAAAATAAAATAATAATATCATTTTTTTATACTAGCATTTCGGTTTTCGGTATTGACCATTGGTGAAGAAGAAATGCTTGAAAGAGTCTTGCAAATATGCAAATTGCAATATTGGCTTAGGTCAAATTCAACCCCACTAAGACAAGTCTTGGCGTACACCGCTAAGAAAATCCCATTTGTTGTGGCTCCTCAATTACACAACACACACCTTACTATCGCCAAAAGTAATGGGTATCTTCGCGTCGAGATCTCCAGCGACATCCAATTCTCAAGTCATCTAGAGAGAGGTCAAGTTGGTGTAACTATGAAATATAAACAAATGGTCAATAGAGCTAACCAGTACTTCAGCTCGCAGCAAACAATTCTGCTTTACAAAGCATAAGTACGGCCTCAACTGAAGAACCGTTGTCACCACTGGGTACCTAAATTCCAACTTCAATCCTAAATATCAACTTGCATGTTCTTGCAGTTAATTTAGAAATCGAGCTGTGAGAATTGTTGGCAATTCAGAAACAAGCTCAGACGGTAGTGAGCCATTAAGTCTTAGGAGAGACTGCATTGCTTTGTAATTTTCAATGAATTGACATGCCCAGTCCATATACCAATATACCAAGTTCGAGTCAGACTCAATCATGAAGGGTGAACCATGAAACATTACGAAGTAGCAAGTGATATTTGACTGATGTTTGTATGAATGACAAAGTTATAATTTTAGGAAGTTGTCATTTTAGGAAGTTGTTGTTCTCAGCCTGAGTGTAATCGAAACACTGCTGGCGCTCACTATTAGCAGGGAATTCATTCTCACATACTGAGCTGGAGCATCACTGTACACCATGTAACACTGTGTTTAGGCAGGTTTCATACGCTTCATAAGTTGTGAAATAAAACTACTAAGAGGCAGTTTTCTAGGAGGCTACAGCATGGGATTCTTAAAAAAACGCGTATTGAGGGTTTTTCAAACTCAGCAACGCGCGAGTGCCGCTCATGTTGCAAGTTGTCCATATAAGCTGCGGAAACTGTATACTTTCAGGCGGGCGATACGCTTGTTTGTCATTACAGTAATGAATCTTTTAGAAATTCAATGAAATTTTAATCTATTAATATTGTAAAGAGTGAAGATTTGTGTTTTTGTTTGTAATTAATAAAACTGAAAAACTTTTGAACTGATTTTTAAAATTCTTTCGCTTATAGGATGCTACATTATCACTGAGTAACATGGGCTATATTGTTAATCGAGTTAAATTAGGGATCCTTACGTAACCTCAGAAAATTAAACCCATTTTTAGGGTTCCGAACCTCAAAAGGAAAAACGGAACCCTTATAAGATCACTTTGTTGTCCGTCTGTCTGTCTGTCTGTCTGTCTGTCTGTCTGTCTGTCTGTCTGTCTGTCTGTCTGTCTGTCAAACATTTCTATGTCGAGAATGCGTGGAGGTATCAAGCTGAAATTTGAACTGTATACACAAGTCTACGGTCCCATGAAGTTAAAAAAAAATCAAACTGCTAAGTTTACGTAGAAAAAAGTTACGGCCGTTTAATTCAGCAAAAAACGCATATTTCGACACACTCAAAGGAATCAAAACCTATAGGGTACTTCCCGTTGACCTAGAACTATGAAATTTGGCAAGTAACATCGTTATAGACTACAAGTACAGGAATAAATCTCAAAACTATACATTTGTAAATAGATCTAAAAAAATAGGGGGTCTATATTTTTTATAGAGTGTCGAAATTTCAAATTGAAACTACTAGTTCAAATGGGGTATCATATGAAAGGGCTTGATGTACACATTGCAAAATATATTTTATTTATTTTTTTCGACGCATTATTTCTTATTTATAATGAAAAATATCAAATTTAATAATGATACTACGTACCTACGGAACCCTCGGTGGGCGAGTCCGACTCGCACTTGTCCGGTTTTTTTTTTAACTTAAAGCTCCTTAGATCCCATGCGCTGTTAAAACTATTCCAGATAGAATAAAAAATCCCTACTAAGATTGTGAATGTGAGTTTGTTTGTTACGCTTTCACGCCGAAACTACTCAACCGATCATCATGAAACTTTGTACCTATACATATTCTCAAAGGTATTAGGAAGGACATAGGTATTACTATGGTACTTAATACTTTTTATTAAAAAAAAAAATATGCGAGCGAAGCTGCAGGTGGAAGCTAGTTGTACCATAATATTAAAGAACATGTCAATATGTACAAAAAGTCCATATCTACAAAGATGTCATATGTCTAACTATTATAGTTTTAAGACTACTTTTTGCATATAAAAAGTTGATAAAAATGCCGACCAAAATTAGACCACTTTATTTAAATCTTGGTATTTGTCGTTACCCAAATAAATGCAGCCGTAAGAAAGACGATTACAGTAGTTTCGTTTTTGAATAATTTGAAAACGTACAGAGTATTTTTGTATTGAGTATAATTGCATTGACAGCAGTTCAAATACAAAATTTTATTTTTTCGTAACCAAATAAAATGTGTGTAAAAATATTACGAGATGACGTCATACATGAAGAACCTGAAAGTTCATCGTGTAGATCAGTAAAGACTTCTATGTGTCTACTGTACACAATACACATAAATAATTATAGAATGCACGCATATATATATATATATATATAATATATACACTTCTGGACACATCTATTGGCCCACCTTGCATTTTCAGTTTCGTTTGGTATTAGCTAAATATTTATATTAGGTCGAGCAAAAAGTTTTTATGCAGTTTTGAACCTGACACATTCATAATTTCATTCAATAGTCTTTTTTTGAATTTCGAACACAGAATTTAAAGAGACCTGGAGCCTGTTCGTTGATATCCAACAATCGAATACTAAGAAAACTTGATTTTATTGGTTTACTTGGATTTAATTCTTGAAAGTGTGATTTTTCTCTTTGGTTTTGCAACAAACATTACTTATTCTTAACATTAAAGTGAGGTTCTATCAATAATCTATGGATACTTCGCCTGAAGTCGCCGCCCAAGCTGTGGCACTTATCCAGGCCGGACACAGCCAAAGAAATGTGAGTGCTCAACTTAATTTAAGTCGATCTGCGGTCCGAAATGTTTATCGGAGGTACCTAGAGACTGGCGGCTTTGTTCGTCGCCAAGGAAGGCCACGATTTCGGGTCACAACTGAAAGGCAGGATCGATTCATCGTGACGACCAGCTTGAGAAATCGTCACCTTACCTCCATTGAGATAAAAAACCAACTTCGTGACTTCCACGGAGTATCTGTGAGCTCTCGAACTGTTCGGAGAAGGTTAAAAGAACGCGATATGGTACCACACAAGCCAGCTAATGGCCCCAAACTAACGCGAGCCCACCGAACAGCGCGCCTTCATTTCGCGCGCACTCATTTAAATTGGACTCAGCAGCATTGGAGCCGTGTACTCTTTTCTGATGAGTCTAAAATTGTGTTACATGGCAATGATGGAAGGAAGAAGGTCTACCGACGTAAGGGAGAGCGTTTCGCACAATGCTGCTTTGAAGAGTGGGTTGTTTATGGCGGTGGCTCATGGACTGTCTGGGGCGGTATATCCGCGAGCGGCAAAACTCAACTTGAGGTTGTTACGGTACCACGGCTGCCAACATTAAATGCTGAAAGGTACATTCGTGAGTGCTTAGAACCTCACGTGATGCCATACGCGGACTATGTGGGCCCAAATTTCCTTTTTATGCATGATAATGCAAGAGCCCATACGGCCGGCATCGTCAGGGAATATCTTCGGGATGTGAATATCACAGTTATGGACTGGCCAGCAAGAAGCCCAGACATGAACCCCATTGAGCACATGTGGGACGAGCTAAAAAGACGTGTTAGGGCTCGTCAGCCAGTTGCCCAGACGATGCAGGAGTTGAAAACTGCCATAGAAGAGGAATGGGGGAGGATCCCTCAAAATTTCATAGAGCGGTTGATAAAGTCTATGCCTAATCGTATGAGAGCTGTGGTAGATGCTCATGGAGGCAACACGCGTTATTAAATTAAACTTTTATTTGATAAAAAATGTTTTTTATTCAAAAATCAACTGCCTTAATCAAGGCGCATACCCGACTTGTTAGGCGTAGCTCCATGTCGTGTGGTATTCTGAATTCAAATTTAAAACAAATGATCGAAAAAGATGGTAAAATGTATCAGGTTTAAAACTGCATCAATAGTTTTTGTTCAATCTAGCAATCATATTTCGGTAGGGGCCATCGAAACCTAAACTCTAAGGTGGGCCAATAGATGTGTCCAGAAGTGTATATATATATATATTATATAGGAATCTTTACCAGTAATGAAATGTCATCATAATATTTGGAGTATAAATCATATTCGATGATTTATATGTATAATATAAATAATCGAAGGTATAAATGATTAAATTTAATTATATAACTAATTATACTTAATAATCATTAGATTGCACTTTATGTATGAATCATCTGTCTATTGATGTCTACATCATTTCTTACCAATCAATCTTAAATATAGTAATGAGTGACGCAAGGGGCTAATTGACGATTATTATTTATGGATGTCACAATGGGCGTGTGACCAATGTTCTAAAATTATAAAAACTCTCTATCAGTAACGTAAAATACATAAAAGTAGAACGATCTGCGATCTCAAAATTTTAATAACTTATGTCCGACGTGTATTTATGGTCGATCAAAGTGTGGTGGAAAAGTCCATTTTAAAAGTATGAAATTATAAAAAATAAATATTACCATTGTAGAAATAATAAAAAATACGATAACTTTTGTTACGGCACTTGCTACATAAACGCAATATTTAACATAGCTGTCGTACAAATTTCTGATTTAATGCATATAAAATAGCGTATCGTGACGTCATAATACTATATGCCTTTTGTATGGAGCCAAAATTGTGATCTTCAAATTATCATAATATCTCGACTTGATCGAAGTATCTCGAGAAGTTTTTAGCCTATCGAAATTCTTTCACCTTTAGTTATATTATTGTGACGTCTTTAAATAACAAATCGAAAAAAAATATGGTTCACAAGCCTATACGCTAATAGATAAAAAAATATATTTCATTAGCATAAAAACTTAGGAGCCGTAGTATATATATATATATATATATATATATATATATATATATATGGGAGGTAGAGGTGCCTCCACCTCACAAAATCTTAAAGTTTCACAGAAATGTTTATATTTGTTGAACCGTAAAAAATATTACTGAACTATTCCCTATTAGAGTCTATTAGACGACGAGATATTTAGATTGTATATCATAGTTACGTCTCGCTTACACCTCACTAATACTAGCGAGAGGCGGTACCATGTTAGACTCTTTGAAAACGTCATAATGTAATAAGGTCTAACTATAGGGGTTAAATTTATAAGTAATGAACGTCCCCCATTGTTTCGCTTGACCCACCATCGACGGGATATCTTGTACTTATTATGTAGTAAAATTCAGCGCTCCGAAAATCGCTATAGAACAATTACATAGTAAATGATTTAATCCAGCCGCGCACAAGAATGTGACACAATGAGTATGATATTGACTGTAACATAATTGTGTGATATTATTGTCAATTGCAGCAATTACGACAATTATATTGAAACTTTAAAATACTGTTGTTATCCTTCACATGACGAGTATAATTAAATCATCAAAGACCTAATAGTAATTGTTTGACTTCACCAGAATGTCCCAGTGTCACTTTTGTCTACTGCGATCACATGAAATGAAATCAAATGGAAATGGTACTTATGCAATTAGATTTGTATGGCAACAAGCGTGCCAATGCCAACCTTACACAACGACAGACGAACAATATGAGTATACTACTAATAACTTATATAGTGTTGTAATTGGTTGTATAGTATTGTGTCCTAAAAGCAGATTAAAGCTTATAAAATCTATTTACCACGATTTATTACATATGCAACTTATAGAAATCCATACTACTTACTGTTGACAAGCGCGCCACGCGTACATCCCATGTCTACTACGAGTATATACTTGGCCTGTGGCTATCACAGTAGTCGTCAGCAGAGAATGTGAAAAGAAAATTTGTTTTTGAACCGTAATTTGAATCCGTAATTAGGCAGCGCTAACTATGCCGAGAGAGTGAAAACATGTTTCTGGAAACCGGTTCGAGTGCAGGTGCGCGGCGAACGGCCAACACCATCGCGCTAACAACTCTACAAAACCTCCACTTTATCGTGAATTTCTTGAGAAAAAACAGTTTTCTCTTAAAACTTTATTTACTTAACAACTACTCACCCAACAATCTTAACTTTGCTTTGTGACATTTGTGACATAGCATTGAAAGTACATTTATTAGTGATTGTGTATAATTTAAATAACGAAGTAATAGGGGATTTTGTTTATTGTTCACTTTGCGCTTTGACCTTCGTGCTTCTTTTGCGATTTGTATTTACATTAAGGTCCGAAGGGATAAGAATGTAAAAAAGATAATTTTATGGGCCTTTTTTGAAAGTACCGTCCTTAGAGTATACATAAGCAAGCTGCTTATGTATACTCTAGGTAACGTCTAACAAAAAAATGGCACGTATATATAAATAAGAGTAGAAGAACTGCTTACGTACAAAATACTCTTGTGACCTGATAATGAAGTTCAGCAAATCACTATTTTCATATATTTACGGCAGTTCTAAAGATGGCAGGAAAATAAGGATAATGATTGTTGGGAAAATAAGAGTAGATAATCGTACAGTATTGGTGCCATATTAACTGTTGCTCCATATAGCTAGTTCTAATATATGAACCCCTTTTCTTGTTAATTGGCCCTTATTAAAATGCCCAAAATGTATGGATGCTGAATGGTCTCCTTTATGACTAGTCTTTTCTAGACATGTTAAATTTTATCGGCTGGCATAAAAATAATTCAATCATGTAACGATAGTCTCAACTGCCAGTCGCCACTCGACTAAAACAATAGGCACATAAATAAACTGCATACCAATGTAATGTAGCGTGTAATAGTTTAGTCGAGAAATTCTTTACCACGGGCTAAGTTTTGTAATAAGTCAGAATGTGATAGTTGAACAGAATTCTAAATGTCTGAAACAAAGCAAAGGATAATAATGTAGTAATTTTGTAGATACGAGTATAGACACAAACCACTTAAAGACAGATATAAATTTAAAAACTTATGACTTATGAAATTTCCGATGCCGACCGCTCCAAGTCCCAGTGCCATCATATACTAAGGGTGCCTGGGCGGGAACGAGCGCTTTTCGTACATTTCACACCTTAAGCGGAGTATAAAGAGTGGTGAGTGATGTATGGAAACAGTTCATCTCCGGCCCGTTCCACATCAATGGAACCACATTCTTAAGACGTCATGTCACCCTGTGTCCATGGCTACCACAGTGGCTATCATTGCCAAATTACGGTCAACCGCACAACGTTACACTTTCAGTAAAGAGTGACCCGCTTAGTGCTACGGCTGCCAAGTACAGATGCTACCTACGACACGTAGCTATGCGGGACCATAATATTTTCTACTGGAGGTGTTGTGGTCTACACTCGGTTGACTGTGCAAGTATTGATTTAATTTAATATGTACAATAAAGTAAAAATATACGGCCCGCCTGGAGTGAAGCAATTACCGTAGCCGCTGGTAGTAAGCAAGTACTGTTCGCGTGCTAGTTTTCCAACGCAGCATCTCCTCTCATCTGATGAACTCATTCACTCGCAGGAATACAAGGATCTTGAGATAGATCCAGTTTATTTTAAAAACTATTAGTGATACCATTTGATAGAGCTCGTGAAGCACTTTCTGGATCAGCAAACAGTTTTTCGATATCTTGTATAAGTCAAATATGAATATCATATAGCATAACATATTATAAAAAAAACCTAGTGAGATCACAATTCCTTTCGACCTGATAAGTTATTGGCACTCCTCATTCGTGTAATCTTTTAAGATGACGAGCACGCGTAAGTGACTCAATAGTTATTGAAACAGGTAAAGGACGTTCCACCGGGAATGGACATTTTAATACAGTACAGAATACAGGAACATTTTTTCTTTATAGAAAACCTCGCCGTTAGTAATCTGATGTTACTATGACTGCTAATTATGGAAACACTAATAAGACTAACGACGCATTAACTTTAAATATGATAAAAATTATGCGGACTGGGGCCGTGTCGTTTCCGTACACAACGCAAGATCTCGCGATATCTTGACGCGGTGCGACTTTCTTTTCTTGTGGTGTTTTGTTAAACCCTATGTCTCAAGCAACGAACAGTTAGGATCCCACGAGTTGAGAGGGAGGAAAGATGGAAGTTAAAACTTCGATTTTGTAGAGTAGCATTTTTTTAGTTATTAGAAGCTAATATTGCATGGGTTGTTTACAAAAAAAAAAAAAAATGTAGTATTCAATGAAATACACAACTGAAACCCTCTATTTTTGAATTTAGTGAAAATAATATTAAAAAATACCACTCATACCATAATACACTACTAAAACAAATGCAAATTAAGAATCAGTCGCGCTGTCACAACTACCGACAAACGTCAATTATAATAAAAACGCGTGATTTGATAGTGTCGATTGAAGCATTGGTCTATGCTTTATTGAAAAATTGTTGTAGTTAGTTTAAAATCGTGTTTTATTTTTTGCATTTTGTCCCACATATAAGGGTATCTTGTCCCAATGTGCGGCTGATGATATCATTCAGTGTAGCGTGCATTGAAAAGCGGCCTACACTCAGCTGGCAGGAGAGTTCGTGGTGTCCTAACTGGTCAACATCCGTGCCACCATAGCATTTGTCTGAGGCACAACCTGGCCCTCCCAATCTCAGACTAACTGTCAGCCTCAGAGTATCAGGCTCCAGTAGTATACCAGTGTCGACGCAAAGATAAGAGTGAAGCCAATATCCGACTTCTTTTCTCCTAACGACCAACAGTCTAGCGCGTGCTGAACCTGAGCTGGAGTCTAAGAGCACTGAGCTTCTTATTTTGCAAATAGAATCACCCTCCATTGAGATTTTGTTTATTTATCAGGCAAAACATTCACTGTAATCATTATTAGCAGTAACCGCCTACTCTTTGGTAAAGTCAATCAATTAGTTTACGATTTCTCAAGAAAATGACAAATTCTATTTTACTTATGAACATCTAAAATTGTAAAACTAGACGCCTGTTACTAACTTGGCGACTATATATAAATATATAAAGATGATATAAAACCAAATATATTATAACAGGTTACATTTTAAAATTTCTTTGTAAAAACATATCAAACCTAACTTATTTAGTATTCCAGTCGCCCGTTTAATAGTTTTTAATCGCCCAATTTATTATTTTCCATTATACGTCTCTACACAAACTCTACATTATTTGTACGTTTCGACGTGGTGACGGTTCATTCATTATTATTTTATTTCATCAAGTTTTACAAATGTGCTGGGTAATGTCTTTTCGTCGCCTTGGCTCGACCATATCGTTACTGTGATATCTCTCGCCGTACACTGACCATTGTGATTTGAACGCTTCATCCAAGAATTTTAGAAATATTTTATAAACTTTCCACTCTCGGTAGGTAAGCACTCGCAGCTAGCGTCATTCACTTCTTCAAGCATAATTGCAGAACTGAATCCACCAATATATTTGTCAAGATGGCGGCAACCATGTCGTTGGGTATGTAACCAAGTTGAAGATCAAGGTGTATAAGTGCGTCTCGTATATAGTTACTCGTATGTTTAATGTCCATAGAAATGAAAATTATTGTAGATTACTCTTTGCAAGCTTCCTCCTCGTAACTATATATTTGACTTCTGTAATGCATTTGCAACTGTGAACTGCTTGCGTGCTGCCATTGATATTGGACTCCGCTCATGAGACCAAATCCAGGAAATGATCGCCTATCTATCAGATTATTCTCATAAGCGAGTAATGAAATACACAAGATATTCAACTTTCAACAAAAACAGCTAGATCCTGAATTTCTAGTATATTCATAACTTAAGGCAGGTTGCAGGGGCTCTCACCACCAACTTTAGAGTCTAAACTAACCTCACCTGAATGTGCACCGTTCCGTGCCGGCTAGTAAACTAGATTTTGGCGCCAACCCGCCTGCCTAAACCTGATGCTCATTAGTTGCTAATTAATAATATGTAGTCACAATGTATGGTCCCCAGTACCCGGCAGCCCTGCTATTCCGGATAACCGATGGTCAATCATCAAGCTCATTTTGGATTTTCAAATTACGAATCCAGAGCGCTTAACCTTTTAAATCCAGTCATATATTTGGTTGATTTGTCTTTTTGTATCCTTCACCCTATCCCGCATACGTTATTCTTACGAGTAAGTTATCAAAGAACATTCCTTATATTCACACAATATCTTATTCATTTTGCTTCAAGGCCTATTCTAGCGTTATTAATTTTAAATAGGTTATATCTACAGATAATTATTGTTATATCGTATTTACATCTAAGTATAAGTGTAGTGTAAACGTGTAACAAAATGCCGTTGCATCTGGCATCGTGATTTCGGTGCACGCACACACTGAGCCGCTTACCTGCTCAGCCGGTCTTCTTGCTATCTCTCTTTCTTTACATAAGTGTTTCATTCCTGTCTCTGTTTAACGGCACAGTGTTGCAACGCCGCAGCGGCCCTCGCGCAGGGCAGGGCGTCGGTGGGTCGTTGCTGTGCTATCGTATGCGTACCACAACGAATGAAACGTGATCTCGTTACCTGAAGAGGTAGCCAGGTTGGTATACACATTGTTAAGCGTTCCTCCCCTATATTAGTAGTCGAAGCAAATCATCTCTTCAAAGCTTCTGTCTACGAAATCAAGTTAGATCCTTAAAGTTTTAAAGAATTCATGCATATAAGTACATATAGGCTATTTACTGTATTGAACAATTTTTTTTAATATTATGCACTATTAAATAACTTACGAAAG
The DNA here is from genome assembly GCA_937001555.2 of Hypsopygia costalis. Taxonomy (NCBI): domain Eukaryota; kingdom Metazoa; phylum Arthropoda; class Insecta; order Lepidoptera; family Pyralidae; genus Hypsopygia; species Hypsopygia costalis. Next base: position 17,426,236 of record OW443338.2, on the reverse strand, counting down.
GCACCTAATAGCGAATAAATGTACTTACCATGACTTACCACGTTTAAATGTAACGGTTTCATGTCGGAATGAAATATAATAAATAAAATAACTATTTTATGCTGTAAACTGGTATAGAGCTTTGTTTTGGCATTTTATAAAAGTTCAGATTTCGTATCCGCGAGCGTTAGTACTTAGTAACTATTCAGTGCCGTGAGTCAAAAAAGGTAAAAAGAATATCGCAAAAATCGTATGCGAAAACTGGCATAATGCCCGTGCGTAAAAGCTTAAAAAATAGTATATGCAATATAGTATTATGCAATAACCGTCGAGTGCTTTAAAAAGTTAACGACTAAAGAGACAGAAAGATGTGGAATATTGGTTTTATATTTGTACAGAGTACGATGAGTTCGAGGTTTTTAGGAGAAACGTATTAGTATTACCCCAGACAATGTATGTAAAAGATAAGCAATACTTATAGTATTGCCAGTATTGCTAACAGATTTTGTTGACAACTGACTTTGAATATTGGTAGAGCTTTTTTTGCGCAGAAAACGACATCTATTGGTGAGTAGTTAAAATATTTAGCTAACAGAGCGTTTCTCTTCGTTTTTAGGAGATAACGAATTTTCTCATATTTGATACCCAGCTAGATCGATGCTTTGCCTAAATGCCGAGCATTTATGGTTATATCCCCATAAATAGTGCATATAAATTTCCTATAACATCACTGGGCATTTATATGTACATTAGTGTAAATTTATCGTCAATGTCCGGCGTTTTATCCATTTCTATTATCCCGAACCCATAAATTGTAAATCATATTCAAATTGCTATCTAGAGCCGTTTGCGAGATCAACTTGGCATATATATTTATAACATAAAAGAATTACTTATAAGAGCACAAAATTCTCTTAAAATTCTATTTAAATTTTTTTATGCGTTTACCATTTTCGAGATTAGTGGTCGAAGGGTGCGGAGTGTGTATACATGACATCTTATCTTATCATACAATACAAGGTCAATCATAAATCTGAATAAAATGAACCGTTATAAAATTAGATATGATAGTATCGTTTATAAAATTAAATATGATTGGTAGCACCTATATTGATATAATATTCTCAAAAATTATTAATAGATTAAAAATGTAATTATTTAAGTACGAAACATTATAATTCATAAAACAATTAAGTTAATTATATTTTAATCATGTTCTACGACCTCCGCGCACTAGACAACCGCAAGTGGTCGCTGTGACCAACCATTTACTTTATGTAATGTAACATCGCGCACTACGTGACCAGCAAATTGTTGGTCGTCCTTACAGTTCATCATCATCATCATCATCTCAGCCATTGCAAGTCCACTGCTGGACATAGGCCTCCCCTCTAGATCTCCAATAAGACCGGTTGGAAGCGGCTTGCATCCAGCGCGATCCTCCGGTCCTAATGAGGTCGTCTGTCCACCTTGTGGGTGGCCGTCCTACGCTGCGCTTGCCGGTACGTGGTCTCCACTCGAGAACCTTTCGACCCCATCGGTCATCCGTCCTCCGTGCTATGTGCCCTGCCCACTGCCACTTCAACTTGCTAATCCGCTGGGCTATGTCGGTAACCTTGGTTCTTCTACGGATCTCCTCATTTCTGATTCGATCTCGCAGAGAGACTCCGAGCATAGCCCTCTCCATAGCTCGTTGGGCTACTTTGAGCTTGTCTATAAGGCCCATAGTGAGGGACCACGTTTCAGTGCCGTAAGTCATCACTGGTAACACACATTGGTCGAAGACTTTCGACTTGAGGCACTGCGGTATGTCGGACGAGAAGACATCACGCAATTTTCCGAACGCTGCCCAGCCGAGTTGGATTCGGCGACTGACCTCTTTCTTGAAGTTGGACCTACCTAACTGGACTACTTGTCCTAGGTAGACGTACGAGTCAACAACTTCAAGAACCGAGCTCTCAACAGATATTGGAGTGGGTACAACATGGGCATTACACATTACCTTCGTCTTGTCCATGTTCATTTTAAGACCCACTTGTTGAGAAACTCGATTGAGGCCTTCGAGCATCGTGCTGAGATCTTCCATCGAATTTGCCATGACTACGATATCGTCGGCAAACCGAAGGTGAGTGATGTATTCGCCGTTAACATTGATGCCGAATCCTTTCCATTCCAGGAGCTTGAAGGCGTTCTCCAAAGTGGCCGTAAACAGTTTCGGAGATATCACGTCTCCCTGTCTTACGCCTCTTTTCAAAGGGATCGCCTTCGAGCTCTGTTCCTGTACTCGGACCGACATAGTGGCGTTATTATACAAACACTTCAACACTTCGATATACCGATAGTCAATACGGCATCGCTGGAGAGACTCAAGCACAGCCCATGTCTCTACCGAATCAAAGGCTTTCTCATAGTCCACAAACGCTAAGCAAAGTGGCAAGTTATACTCTTCGGTCTTCTGTATAACCTGCCGCAGCGTTGCTCAACTTGAATTTCAAATTAAATATCTTGGTTCTTGAAGTGAAGATACCACAGTCTTATGAATATGATATTTTTGAGCGAAACTCTAAATAATTCTTACATATAAGTATTTAATAGTGACATACAACTTATTGTATTAATTGGGGTGTAAGTGGTTCATCAAGATCTTTGAACCAAAGCCAACTTCACCTGCACGCGGTGCACCCTGCTGACTGACAAACGAAGCTCTGGCGAAAAGAGAGGTAGGGAGCGTAATTGTAAGCTACCCGACTGGGGAACGTACCTCCACCTCACAGAATACCGCAGCCAAATAACGGTTCCCTTGAGGGCTGTTGTGTTCCTGCGAGTGAGTGAGGTCACCAGAAATGAAGGAGATGCTGCGATGGCAGCGGGGGTGGCGGCGCGCGAGCGATATTTTATGTTGCGAGCGTTAATATGGCTACGGTAACCGCTTCAGATCAGGCGGGCTGTATGCTTGTCTGCTACCCGACGTAGTATAAAAAAAAAAAAAATTAGGTTAATCGGATATAGAGCGTTACCATTCCAGGGACCTAATACTGAACGCGATCATACATAAGGGTATTTACATACCTTTATTCAGTCAGCAGGAGTCAGTCTGTGACCACGGCCGGTACAACCTGATCGAAACGTCAGGCAATAATAAAGATATGTAAATACCCTTATGCATAATCGCGTAAATTCCTACTATCGATGCTTAAGTAGATTACCATCGAATATTTTGACTTGAAAATTAGGTCTTACGTTTTAGTTAGGGTGAGGCCAAAGAGCGTAATTTTGTGAATTGTGAGTCGCGTAATTTACGTCGGTTTCATGTAAATGTACAGTGACGACGTAAAATGAGTTCGTCATTTATATGAAACCGACGCGATTGCGCGACTCACAACTCACAAAATTACGTTCGTTTGGCCTCACCCTTAATGGCAAACATCTTCAATTTAGTCGGTAAAGTTTCAGGGTTTCTACTACATATAATTCGCAATCAAAAAATTCGGTGGGAATTGGCTCCAGCTTAGCCGGTAGAGCGCCTGTTACATATAAGAAGTTTCCGCGTTTCATGGCTACGTGAGTTACGGGACATCATCTTATACCGAAAGTCTGAAGCTGTACGTGCGATGTCTGTATCGTGTATGTGCGATTTTGTATACTCGTCGCTGCGATCTAATTATATTTCTATAGAAATCAATAGACTATCTAAAGTTTTGTGTTAAAAATTTAGGTATGTGGTATATGTACGAGTACGCTTCCCGTATAAGATAGTCTTGCGTAGCCACGAATCGTACGTAGCTTTCGCTGCACTACGGAGCCCACTTGTACAGGAAATGTCAACCGTCTACGAGCAATTAACTGTACGTGTATTTTTAAATACACGTAGGGTGTCTTGCAGTTTTCTGTATTTTTGAATACACGTAGAGCGGTTACGCTCTGCATCCGAAACCGATCTGAACTCGGACGCATTCAATATCCCTTGCTTACCTGTTACATACTGCTCTATACTACAACCGCAGTGCAAAAGCAAGGGATATTAAATACGTCCGATTTCGGATTGGATCTGGATGCAGTGCGTTACCGCTCGTACTGTACGTGTATTTAAAACTTTTTTAGGCTCACTGAGTACAAAATTTGTGACTAGTTGTGTATGACACTGCGCCGGAACGTTCAGTTTTGTAACGCTCGTTGGGGTAAACTCGACAGCGAGAAAACGAGACGGAGTGAAAGATGAAGTTTCTTTTTCGTAAAATGTTGTTATAATAGAGTTCCATTGTCTACGAACAATCATAGTATCTTAATATTTTTAGGCACTTCTTTAATCTTATCTTACTTCATAAATACATTTGTTCGTAAATTGTTCTGATAAATGTATTAAGATTTAAAGCTTACATTTATCTATTTAAAGCAGCGGTTTTAATCTTCTCATTGATAGTTGACGATCCTAAACTGACAGACGGTTTAGAAACTTTAAGTCTGAGAAGGGATTTTGCGTTCCTTTGTGTTTTCTACCAATGGTACAATGGGTTGTGTTCAGAGGAGTTATTTGCATGATGCCCACGGCCTCCTTCTACAGTCGTACCGCTCGACATCGACAGGGAATTCATCCTTACACATTGGAGCCCAAGTGGTCGCGTACTGTGCTGTTCCAGAGAAGTTTTCTCCTGCATACTGTTAAGCGGTAAATGAACTGCCTATAGAGGTTTTCTCAGGAGACTACAGCATGGGATTCTTCAAAAAGGGCGTAAGAGGTCGGTTACAGGGTCATACAGGCGTTACAGGTGTTCATAGGCTACGGTAACTGCTTTCCATCAGGCGGGCCGTATGCTTGTTGGCCATTTTAGTGGTATATAAAAAAATGAGTTGTTACCTCTATGTGTTAACAAATGTGTTGTTAACCTGGGATAATAAACCCCGCAGGGATAAAACAGGGATTATTTATGGGTAATCACGCAGATAAATGATAACAAATTAATTTAGATCAATAAAATCTAATCTAAGGAAGCGGTAAAATCTGACTCCTTCATTGATCCCTAGGATCAACCCTCAGCGTTGCTTGACTTGCTTTAGTCAGGCACGTGCAACTGCAACCACATGAGTAAAGAAACAAACAGAGGGAAAGCTGTCTAAGATCTGCAAAATTTGTGCCTATTCTCATAGGGTTGACACCTTTTGCTCGTACAAAAGGATTAGAGGAAAAAAATAAAAATAAATGTACATTAATAAAATGTATTCACACGTACACTAAAGTTAATATCTAAAATACAACGTACTTATTCTAAAAACTAAAAGTAAATTACTAACATCAATAGCCCGACTGGGAGGTACCACACCTCACATAAGACCGCAGTCAAATGACATCTCTCTGGAGTGTTATTGTGTTCCTGCGTCAGGTCATCAAAAAGAAGGATTAGCAGCAATAGCAGCCGGGGTTGCAACGCGCGAGTGGCATTTACTGTGTTGCAAGCAGTGGCGGCTGTACCTTAAGTGCGCTCGTGCGCTGAACCATAATTTCGAAAGATTAAAAATTACATAATATTATTTCATATTTATTTTTAAATTACCATTTTAATACCTATTTATTTTTTAAACATACAAAAACATATAACAAATAAAATATTTCATAATGACGAAACTACATATAAGCTCTTTGCTAAACTATTAAGAGTTATTTTCCCTGTAAACAAAAATCGCCGCTCGCCGAAGCGCACGAGAGCTGCTAATGTAACATATATGGGCGACGAGCTAATATGCCTGACGCGTGAAACAAAAGATAGTTCATAGAAATGTACCGAGTATTGGGTCTGTTTTCGTGCGCGCCGCACGGGCTAATCGAAGACATTTTACTATGCCGAAGATTACCGACAGCAGCCGACGATGTTTGACGAAATTCGCGGGCGGCCATGTCTAGGGGTTCGCTAAAATGCGCAAACAATACCATCGGGTATTGCTTGTATATTTTTTTAATTTTAATAAAAAGGTGATTGAACGTTTCGCTGCATAAAAATGGCGACGCATAGATTTAATGTATAAAAACTAATAAAAAAAAACATGTTTTATGTATTTTTTTTTTATACTACGTCGGGTGGCAGACAAGCATACGGCCCGCCTGATGTGAAGCGGTTACCGTAACCATACATAAAATATCGCTCGCGCGCCGCCACCCCACCTGCCATCGCAGCATCTCCTTCCTTTCTGGTGACCTCACTCACTCGCAGGAACACAACAGCCCTCAAGGTAACCGTTATTTGGCTGCGGTATTCTGTGAGGTAGAGGTACATTCCCCAGTCGGGTAGCTTACAATTACGCTCCCTACCTATCTTTTCGCCAGAGCTTCGTTTGTCAGTCAGCAGGGTGCACCGCGTGCAGGTGAAGTTGGCTTTGCTTCAAAGATGTTGATGAACCACTTACACCCCAAATTTTTAATCTTATTAGTGAGCAAGTAAAGTGTGATAGTCAAAATACGACATATGTTTACTTTTTCTATTATTGTTCATACACACAGTACAGTAAATAACCATTTTGTCACACTTTTTTTATTTTTAACTTTTATTCGTAAACAACGTGGAGCGCACACAAACACCTATACGTGCAACGCGCAGGCCCTGAGCTTGTCCACTGGCGGAGTCAGTTTGAACCGGTTATTTCTAACCGCGGCGTGTACGCGATGAGCGGCCAGTGGACACGCACACAAGGCCACGCATGCTTGTAGTAGTGTACCTAAACACCGCGGTTGAATGAAGCTTTATCTCTGTTCGTTTCTTTACTCATGTGCTGCAACTACGCTACGACTCTACGACGCTATCGTATCCAATATGATTCACTGAATAATTTTATTGGATAGATTACAACAGCCGCTAAAGACGGCTGGCATTGCTAGCAAAAAAACTAAAAGGGGTGCCCTTCAGTTCCGCTGAGACGTCCCAGAGTTATGCGCAAAAAGCGGGCGATCTATTTTAGACTCAATAATATTATAATTGCTGTTTCTTCAGAAAAGTGTGTGGTACCGCTGGTACCGCAGGGGAATTATTTTAGCTTTTAAACTTTCGCGTTGCATGATTTATGAAATATAAGAATGGGAATTTACGCGATTATGCGTAAAGGTATTTACATATCTTTATTATTGCCTGACGTTTCGACCAGGTTGCACCGGCCGTGGTCACAGGCTGACTCCTGCTGACTGAATAAAGGTATGATCGCGTTCGTTCCCGTTCTTATATTTCATGAATTATTTTAAATCAAATTAATATTTGCCCTGTGCGTGGTTATGTAATACCAGTAATACGCTACTGAGCTGCTGTTGCTGCATCAACCCATATTCATTCCACTGCTAGGATACGGGTTCCCTCACTCGCAACTGAGCGCTACTGAGCGCTTAGTACAAAATTCGGCCCCGCCAGCGTTAACTTTGAAGGAAGGTTTAACTTAACCTGGTGTGAAATTTTTATTTGTTTTAAATATTCCATCCCAGTGTGTGTAATTTTCCATACTAGTGATGTGTAAATTAAAAAAATATATTAAAATTTTTGGAGTGTAAGTGACTCACCACTATCGTCAGAGCCAAGACAACCTCACCTGCACGTGGTGTACCCTGCCCACTAACGAAAAAGGTTCTGTCAAAAGAGAGGTAGGGTACAGCGAATTTGTAAGCTGCCGCACCGCAAAGAATCTCCACATAAATATTAATAAAATGACGCGTAGGCAATCTATACTGCCTTTAGGCACAGGATAAGTAATAGTAACTATTAACACATTCTAAGATACCATGGGTGTGCAATGGGTTAGCAAGCAAAAGGAAAACGCGGGTAATGCGGGGAGCGACCGGCCTAATGTGATTCGCTATTTTAAGGACATATTTAAAATGAGCGTGTCTGTAAAAGACATCAACGTCCACCCGTTTTATCATGCTCTTCATGGAAATAAAATCAAATAGAAATGGTATGCAATTAGATTTATATGGCACCTAGGGTGCCTAACTTACACAACGATAGGCAAGCAATATGAGTACATAATACCACTAATAACATAGATAACAGAATAACTAATAACTTCGTGCTGTAATTGGTTGAATTTGGTTGTATAGTATTGAGTTATTAAAGCATAAACCAGATTAAGTATATTACTGAGTCATAAAAGCATAAGTTAGATAAAATTATAAAATTCTATTTTGATTTCACCCTATGATTATCCAACTGTTGGGATATGGGTCTCCCTTCAATCGAAGGGATTTAGAGCATACTCCACAACGCTGCTCAAGTACCGAGTAGGCGGAGCCCAAAATTTTCAAGCCGCCCAAAAGCCACTGACTTCGTTTAACTACTGTCATCTAATGACAACAGCCGGGACCGGCTACGTGCTACGTGCTACATGCCCTTCGAATCTCTTAGACCAGAGGTTCCCAACCGGTGGTGCGCGGACCACCAGTGATCCGGGAGAGGCAAATTATGGTCCGTGATACATAGTTATAAAGTAAGAGATTGAGCACTAATAGACAAAATAATCAAATTTCGACTTATAGAATAATGGATTTATAATACAGTTGGGGACCCTACACGCAACAAAAACCTCGTAGTGATCCGCGAACAAAAAAAGGTTGGGAACCACTGTCTTAGCTGATGCCATCGAGCTCCTCGGTTATAAAATCTATTTACCACGATTTACTACATATGCAACTCATAGAAATAGGTACATACTAAGTTAAGCATTCGGACGGTTACTGTTGCTACGCTCGCTACGCATACATACCGTGTCTACTATAAACTTGGTCTGTGATGTGATGATCATCGACCATCAAAGAGTATTTTTGAATTAAACTATTTTTAAATGTTGTAAGAATACCTTTTAAGATAACGCCTTCACGATTGTGAACTCAGGTATCAGGATTTTGCTAAACAATTACAAAAGGTGCAAAAGTTATTTTGACCACTTCATACTTCATCTAACGAGATTCATATTGTTAGTTGCTATTCCACGAATTGTCATCTTTTAAACAAAAAAATAAAAATAAACACTAGACAGCTTTAACAAAAAAAAAAAAAATCGCTGTAAGCACTAAACAGAGATTTGTATTTTATAATTATACGGGATAAAGCAACTTCTCTAAATTTCCTATATATAGGTTATTCTTAGCATCCACTTCAAAATGGCAGTTGGATTTTTTAAAATAGGGTTTTTAATGAAGAAAAAAAACAGGCACAGCGTTTGTCTTTGTATGAAATAATAGGAATCATCAGTATCGAATATTCCGTTCATTAATGCGTCGCCTTAACAACAACATAAGCGCGATATAATGGATCAGTAACAGTGAAGAGTCAATTAGATGATCTAAAATACTTGGCAAAAAATTAGATTTCTTTGAGGACAATAAAGAACTTAAATTTACTAATATTTCGTAACCAAGAGCGTGCTCTGTTCGGGTCATTGGAAGGTTCAAAGTTTTTTCACCAAATTGATCATGACAATATTATTGTGATATTATCTTGTTTTTTTTTTATATTAGCTCAGCATAGTGACTCCGGTTCGCCTGATGGCAACTAACAAAAGACTAGATAACAATGTTCTGCCAGTTAACACCATGAAGTTCCTCCATAAAGTAAATATACCTCAGCTAGGTAAATTAACTTTATGGTACATAGCCTATTTGAATTACTGCAGAACACACACACATACACATACTACCAAAAAGTTATTGAACACTGTATGTATATTTTACTTAACTGACCCGACAGACGTCCTGTCTTCTTAACGATGAATATTGAATTCGAATTTCTTTCGCGCAATCTGGCAAATGACTGACAGTTCTGTCAAACGACATAAAGTTTCTAATGAAGAAAAGTTAAGTCGTTCAGTTATTTTATAATTTTCAACGCAAGTTTTTTATTTTTTTCATAAGAACATTCTCCAGAAAATAACAAACACATGAAAAAAAGAATTAGCAAAATCGGACTAACCGTTCACGCGTGATGCCGTGACCAAGGGACATAAGGATTATATATATATAGATATGCCATACTTGTATATGTGTGTCAGTGGAAACAAACAGCAATTCTCTATCTCTTCTCGCTTCGTTTGAAGGATTCCAAGTTGTAGTAAGGAGGAAACACTTGTGGCAACGAGGCGTTCTACTTTTAATGGTGCGTTTTTAATCCAATAAAGAGCAATCTTTTGTCAAGTGATATTAAGATTTGAATCAGTTACCCTGGCAAAAAATTACGCTATCGGAACTTCATTAAATTTAAATATCTATCTAAAACGAATTTCTCCTTCGATAAGACCCTGACAGATTGATTTCTTCACCCGACAAAAATCCGTAACCCTAGATTTGCGTCGAAATCGTTAGAGCTGGTTGCGAGATCGTCTGAGTACCTATATACCGCATATTTATAAATATAGTATATTATACTATATTTATAAATGTACAAGAATTGCTCGTTTAATAATATAGCTCTATTTCTGAGCTATGATGCTATATACGGTCGTATATAGTATCTTTCTACTTTTCAATGCTGGCAGTACTAATAGTGTGGTGTGTTGCATTAAACAAACTTCAGTGAATTTTTATTAATGCGCGGTGACATAAAATGCTTGCTCTACATACGGATTCTATTAGGGCCCCCAATTAAAGGAAAGCAATATACTCACATCGTTCACCCCCAATTTAGGTATGATCGTAAAAATGTACATTACATAAAAATATACAATACATAAAAATGTACTGATATGAATGAACGGAAACATATAAATATTTTTTTATTTAACAACATGATGAGCACGTTTGGGATATAAGTGGGTCTCCGCGATCTTTAGAACCAAAGCCAATCTCACCTGCCGACTAGCAAAAGAGGCTCTGGTGAAAAGAGAGCGCATAGCGTATTTTTTAAGCTGCCCGACTGCGGAAGTACCTCCACCTCAGAGAATACCGCAGCATATATCAATTCCCTTGGTTGCTGTGTTCCTGCGAGTGAGTGACGTCCACTAGGAAGAAAGAAGTCTCTGAATCGGCAGCGGGGGTGGCAGCGCGCAAGCGATATTTCATGTTGCGAGCGTTAATATGACGACGCTAACGCGCTTTACATCAGGCGGGCCGTGTGCTTGTATACCACCCGACGTTGTATAAAAAGAGTACCTATCACTTTGAAAATACCGAAACATGACTGACGTTCAACTGAATCGGACTCTGTGACCTAAAATCGTAAGACTGACGTATATTTAGTTATCAATTCAAATAATGGCCTAAACATTTTTTTAGACTATTGTATGTAAAATGAATTTTAATTACGATGATTTTAGTATATGTAACATATAGATATACTGAAACTTCGTGAAGCAGTCACATTTTTTTTCCTGCAACTCTCCATTCGTTACACGAATAGCTTTACTTTGCTTGATTTAATAACATTGCGAACATAGGTCGATTTCAAAACTATATATTTCTCGTTTTTTTCCTACAGTAAAGTAAAACATACCTTTATTAAATGAAAAATATATCAAAACTAGCTGTTACCCGCAGCTTTGCCCGGCAACCACTGTTGGGATACGCCCCCCCCCCCCCCCCCTCATCAATCGAAGGGGTTTTGAGCATACTCCAGCATGCTGCTCAACTGCGGGTTGGCGGAAGCCAGTGTTTTTAAGCCGTCCAAAGGCCACTTTTTGGCTTTGGCTTAACGACTGTCCTCTGGTGAAAAGAGCTGGGACAGACAGCTTAACGTGCCCTACAAAGCATGGAGGAGCACGAGATAAATCTCCGATGGTTTATTATGGGATACAGATAATGATGATTCTTCATTTGGCACTTTATAATAATTCGCTCTACCTTGGCTCTACTCCTCCTCCTCCACAAATTTCGACGAAACACCTATCTAACCACTCACACACTACTCTATCCACGAAATGCAAAATAACATGTTGTCGCAAAATAAAGAAGAAGAGCGATCATAAAATTAATGTTTACATAATATGTTTCCTCTAAAATAAGTTAATTTGAGAAACTTTAATATCATAATAAATGCGTGTTTTATTTAAAAATAAATATAATGTAGATGGTATACCGCTTATGTACCTTGACTGTACAACATGGTGAAATGTAAATTAACTTTGATATCATTCCTTCATGCGAGTTCTCTAATTAACCCTTTAGTTCGCAATAGAAATTGTAGTAAAAATTGCTGTTGTTTTTTAACTATTCGATCTACGAATGTCATAAATTACTTAAAAAAAATAAAAATAAAAATCTGTAATTAATATTTTTTTGGAAACTGGATGTTAAAAATACATAACATTGCGAAGTAGCTAATATTTAAATATTAAAAAAATATGTTACGTATTCCTAACTTTGCGAAATGCGCAGGAAACGAAAAATAAAATTTTTGCGGTTGTTTTTAATACAAATTCTTATTAGTTGAAGAAAATTATAAAAGAAATTATTGCAAAAAGTACATACAATATTCATGAATCATTTATAAACATTTGCACTTCCTAAATTCCAGAATTCGTCACGAGTAATATTTATAGACTTCAGTTTTTTTACACGGTGTACCTATAAATTCGTATTTTGAATAATCATATCAATAACATCTAAAAAAATCATAAAAGTAATCGGATGGCGACTTTGAATCAGAACCAAGTTCAGTAAAAGTAATTTCTTCTAGTATTACACGATTTTAATATTTACCACTTTCCCATTTAAAATCCAACGGTTTCTAACAAACGGTTTATGTTGGTAAAGGATTAAATTTGTTTTTTTGAACGTGTTTTCTTGATAACACTAAAAACTACAGGACTTGATGGATCAGACAAAACAGAAGATATTGACTGGGTGACAAAACAGAAGATATTGACAAAACAGAAGATATTGACTGGGTGGCAGGTAAATCTTGCGGTAAGATTTATTTCGCGAGGACCTGACAAATAGATGGAGTGGGTGGTACCAGATCTTCAGGCAACATGGTATCATATATATCCGCCAAAAAGTTAAGTCGTTTCAATGAAGAATCGAAAAATCGAGGTTCAAAGCTATAATTATTATCGTCATTTATCATCTCCATCTCCTGATATGCTACTATTGCTAGAAGAAGCATTACGCGGAGGCGTAAGTGCCAGAATCTTCTTTATACGTTCTAATTGCAGGTTACGCTACAACAAAATCAAGCTTACAATCATGTAAACACCCTCCAACACCAAATTTACCGAAATAAAAAGCCATTATTTACATCCCTTATCATTTCGCAATGTTAGTTATTCTTTACATTCATAACCTCATCTCAATCACCGGTATCTTCGCAATGTTAACTATAGCTAACATTCAACTTTAACGGGCTTTAGCACATACAAACTTGCATTTTTGATAATACTGTAATTGTACAATTATACAATGCGAACACAAAAACATAAATAACATACACTATTAAGGCAAATCGAGCAACGTGAAAATATTGATATTTCTTAACTTAAGCGCGGGAGCAGCTCGAGGTTGGGTCGCCATTTTGCACTTTCATGTCAGAATTTACAATACAATTACTTTTTTTTATTTTTTAATGCGTATGTAGTAATGTTCTTTACTTATTATTAGAAAAAAACTGTAAGATAATCGATGTTGTATTGTAAGTAAAATTTTAGTTATATATAAGTTAAGTATACCTAACGTTGCGAATTAAAGGGTTAAGTCAACCTTAACAACGTTAATTCAATTTGTAAGAAATTGACTGTGCTTCAGTTTCAGTAAGTAGGTGGCGATGTGTCCCTCCTATCCAATCACTTACAAAAGAAGTACGTAAGTAAGGTCGAGATCGAGAAAGTTAAACTCACTCTAAGAACCGATTCATAGTCTTCCGGTATAGAAACACAATATCCCGAAATTGTCATTTACTTGCGGTAAGGAGGAGGACCTCCTTACAGAAACCATGTTACTTCTTACACGTTTTATGACACAATTATTATTATTGTTGTGGAATCCACATTTTTTTGTGATACAATGATATTTGAAAAATAACGTTTTATAACGTGCTGTGTAGATACGTGCGCAAGTAGCCAATTGGAAGGCGATACACTGTATTGTAAGGCGAGATCGTGGGAGAATGCGGGCGGAAATCACCGATGTGGGGCGTACACATGTGCTGTACATTGTACTTGTACCGAGAATAGAAGAGTTTGGAATAACAGATTAAACAGATCAACAGTATGGCATAATTACGAGAAAATTTGAAACAACCGGTTGAGATTGAATCCGCATCAGGATTCCGCGTGTTTAAACTAAAGCTGTTTCTTTTGTTCACTCAGACCTAGATTTTTTCGCTACGCTAGGTTTCTCTTACAACAACAAAAAACTATTACGAACTGTCATTATATTTTAGTTGTAACTGTTTTTAGAAGCTTTTATTTAGTTTCATCCGGTGGCGGTAATATTTCAAGTCAAATTTGACCCACCTTCCGGTGTCAGATCAAGCTGCAATTTATTTAATTGCACATTCGTTCAATTCTCTTGACAATACACGATTACCTAAATGCCAATATTTTTATTCAAAATGGCGGTCGTTACAATACCCCTATGACATATGTATCTAATAAAAGGACTGGGTGCGCGAAACCTTAGAGTATATTATAGTGACAAAACATTATTTTTATTAACAAGTAAAGCTTGTATACTATAAATAATTTTGTTTATTCACGTTTCTATTAAATTATTCAAAACCTGCTTTCTGTTCAATATAGTTGTAAACAGAGAGAATAATGGGGAGAACATTATTTTAAGTGCAGACTATGTAATAAAGTGGGATACCTTGGCTTGGGATCTTTCCTGGGGGTTCGTGAGTTAAGCCTTGGTTACACCCTGCAAGAAGACGTGTGTTACTTATGATTATGACGGCCGACTGACTGACTCAAGATGCATGAAGAGAAAATACAGAAATCGAAATTGTTGTACGAGCATTATTACTACCTTTCGTTTGGTTTAGATTGGCTAAAATTAGAACACATTACATTAAGAAAATTAACTTGGGCATTTATTTTTGGATTGCATCATCTTTTATTAAAGTTAATAAAAACAATTCATACAAATGCTGCTGGGATACTCGTCGTCGTCAAAACTTATTCATTCATCCCACTGCTGTAATACGGGTCACGTCTCAATCGAAGGGGGTCTGGAGTCTAGGTCGTCGCCAGCAGATGGCCTGGGCAAGTTGATATGGAGAATGAGAAAGCTTTTCACTTATAGTACGAGCCTTACATCTACAGCGATTGTAATAATAACGGCAGAATCCAATGTGTAAATCTTTACGAGAATCTCTTTAGAGGGGCAACTGCCCCTCTAAAGTTCCTCCCTCCTTGCCCCTCCCTGGCGACGCCCTTATTTGGAGTGCCTATATGCTACTACGCTGCTCAACTGCGGGTCGGTAGAGGCCAGGGTTTTCAAGCCGCCTAAATGCTTAGCTACTGACTGGCTTCACGACTGTCATCTAATAACAATAGCCGGCACAGATTGTTTAACGTGCACAAGATACTGACACGGAAGATACTGTCTCCCCTTAATTGAAACCCTCTACCACGATGCTTCCAAGTTCCATTGAGTTTGCGTTATAATACAGTTTGAGGAACTCTGTTCTAGGAAGTCATAAGTATGTTGCGTCCCACATAGCAACCTACCTCGTCTCACATATCTAGTTATTCTAAGTCTCTGCCATTCAAGTTGACAGTGGCAAGAGGCCGGATGACGTCATTTAAATTAGCGTGGCGAGAGAAGCGACCGGCATTTCTGTAGCATGAAAATCCGTGATGTCCAAATCGATCGACGTCATCGCCACACCAACACCGGTAGACCGATGAGGCATGCAAAATTCAACGTCAACCCGGACACTGATTCAGACGAAAAGTAGAGTCAAGGAAGGTGCTAGCTATTTCGTAAATATTGTACTTTCTCGACATGACGTCTTTTTCGAGTATTGGACACGAAAAAGAACATATATATATATATATATACATATATATATATATATAATAGATATATTATTATTATATTCTTTGCTTTTTGCAATGCAATAGTCTTCTTGGACACGATGGAATGATCATCTTATCCCTGTTTTCCGGCTTCAGTTTCGTCCAAAACTCATTAGGATTCTTTACTACTATGTATCATGATTTTTTTTTTGAGCTCCGTAGGTTCCTAGTCCTAAAGCTGTTAAGATTCCGCCAGACCTAAGGGTATATAGCGGAACCTTAAGAGCTTTAGGGCTAGACACTGATTTGTTTTTTATACAGCTTAGGTGGAAAATAAGCATGCGACCTACCTGACGGTAAGTAGTCACGAAGATTTCCATACTCACTACCGACCGACGCATACGTGAACGTAGTACATCTTTGTACAAGAAAATTGGTTAGACAAGGATGTAGCAGCTCAATTCAATGTTGATAAAATGAAATGAAATCGACATTAGAAATTTGTTGTCTATGACTGTGGTGTTTGTATTGGGATATTCAGTAGCGCCGTAGGCAGTAGTAATAAGGCTATGCTGCAGTGCGCGGGCGCACAGCAGCGGCGCACGCACGCTTCGCGACCTCGTGTCGTTGACCGCGTGCGCCCCGGGCCGTTGCTGTTGTATGGGTGTCACGGTAGGGATGTCAACACATTCTTAACGGCGACCGTTTATTACGTTATTATTATTTTTCGATGTGAAACATCTAATGCGGGGTGTCAGGCCGGCTGTAACGGTGCCACTAGCTTAACTCTAGAACTGTCTCCCCTTTAGGCTCGGCAATCCCTCCTTTCTCGTTCGATGTGAAGGGACACGGCATGTGACAATTAGCGCCTGCCTGATGGGCCGCAGGATACTGGAATTCACTGTTCACAATCGTCTAGACGTTTCGCATCTGCTAGGTATTCTGCGACTGCTCAATTTTTGTTATTTAAAAATAGTTAAATTCACCAATTTGGAATCAGATAGCTTCCATGTACTTGTTTAAGAAAATTGGTAACATACGGTTTTGCAGACAATATCTTGTGACAATAACATCGTCTATAAACTACGATAGCTGTCTCGTATTGTATTATATCTAATTCTATTAATATTCTAAGTTTTTATATAGCCAATAAGCGGTATAAGATTAATGGGGTGAAAATTATAACCCGTTTTTTTCAGTATAGCGTTTAAAATACGTCTTCCTGAGCAGCGGTAAATAATATCGGAGAAAAGACATACCCTTGACGTACTCCTCGTTGCTGTTGGATAGGCTTAGGCTGCAGGTCCAGGACGCGAACATTCATATAGCGGTGGTCGACTTGACATCGTTGTAAGAGCTGTCGAGCTGTAATCGCTGACTTGGCATCTGACAGTGGCGCTAGTCTTTATTGGGCGGCCTTAAATAGTATCCTTTTCTACTAGGTACATGTACCAGGTACATCTCGTCGTCATCCCTTATTCATCCCACTGTTGGGATACGGGTTTCCCCTCATTCGAAGAGGTTTAGAGTGTACTCCACCACGCTACTCAACTATGTACATGGATGTATGATATTCTAGAATAACGGTTTCGTTTATGTGGAACATCATAAGAATGGAGAAAGTGCGAATTCTAATGAGTATGGTGAACATCAAATTATCAAGTCAAATTAAAATGGGAAAATTAAGTTACATAATCAGTCGGTCAAGTCAGATCAAGAATAGTGGTGCTTGTTTGACACGCGACGTAGTATAAAAATATATCGAATGATATTACATTTACAGTACATTTAAAATGATAAAGTTATAATAATGATGGATCTTTAAGTGTTTTAAGATTAATTAATCAACATTTTCGTAATGAGTGATGACCCTAGAAGTAAAACAGCTTTGATGACTGTTGAGAAAACAGGACAGCTGGTATCTTTGCGAAAGAATGAGAGAGATAGCATCACCCCAGTTCCATGTGCCGTTGAAAGAGAGAAACCAGTGTGAGAAAAACGATAAATAGACGAAATGAATGTGTATTAGAATTTTACGGTTGAGTAATGTATGTCAACATAATGTACATACGGTAAGTAGAACGGTATATAAACGCATAAAAAAGAATACATACATGATGTGATAACATTTTTTATATAAACGAATATGATAAAAATATAGATAATTAATATAAACATTTAGAGTCGCTTATTCATTGGTATGAATAAGCATTCTATTCAGTTATTGAATCGCAATAAGAGTTGGTGGTAAGGGGGCTGATAACACTGTACTATATTTTGTACTTCGCGGTGCTGTCCGTACTAAAGAACTTGGAACTGGTCATATTGGCCAAAGATGTAGGGTAGGATACATCTTCATAAATATTTTTTAGGACTATCTGATACATTCTTAGAGCTATGTGGAGCTATCTATAATTATCTTTCCCGAGTATCCACAATAATTTGTAGTCGTCAATGTCGTCATCAATCATAGTGACGATTTAAATCTCATTAATAGACGATGCGATAATTTAAGACATACTTATAATAGTACATGCATTGGTTACATGGATTATATATACTTTTATCTCTGTGGAATTACAAAATGGTTAAATTTTAATACTGATTTTTAACATCAATGCAAATAAAGCGCATAGATAATAATAGATTAATAGCGGTTTATTTGCATTGTTGTTAAAAATCAGTATATCCAGATGAGACACAAACTTAACGATTCGCTAATAGATCAGTGAAATTTGCAATATTATATTATAACAAATTAGCATATACTATTTTGAAGGTAAGTTCTTATTTGTACGAACTGAAAATGAAAGCTCAAGAACATAAGTAGATACCCACTCCATCTGATAAAGAACCCAATGTATTGCTGACTGATGATGCGCCATGCCTTATGTGGTGATCTAAACACTCTACACTCTACTAAACAATCTGCGCGGTATAATACATAGTTAATTTTCTCACCACAATTCAATTACGTTGGAAAAAGTTGTGTAGGTATAAATAAATTGTGTGATATTGTTTCTGTCAGTCGACTACCTACGTAAAAATACTGAGAAAGTCTTCTTTCACTTTGGAATGTAAAAGTACGCGTAAAACATGTTGTAAGTTTTGTGCGAATTATTGACGGTTCATTGTTTTGTTGCAGTATTACGGTCAACATATGGCAGCGATTCGGAGGAACAGGATGCCCGCGAGGGGCAAGACATCACGTTGCAGTGCCGGTTCCCGCCCAACAAGTTCTTGAAATACAATAAGGAAACTCTGACTTACTACTGGATAAGGAATACGCCTTTTGGACAAGATAACGTCGCTATAGGAAAATTACCATTGGAAAGAAACTATCAGTAAGTTATATATAATATATACTTTTTTTATACTTAGGTAATGAAAGTTAACAAGTAGATTTTTTTTAATATAACGGCGCAAAGTGCCTAGCACTAACGAAAGAGAAGAGCGTTGGTATATCTACGTACCTAGGTATATCTATAATCAATATTTTCATAGATCTGATAGTTTCATGTGATAAATACCTAAATCCAAAGAAATTGATTTTTATCACCTATATTATATTGCATCTCTTTGGATAAATCTATTATTTTGTAAGAATTGTTATTTTTAACACCATTACCTTAGTAAGAAGAAAAATAGTTAACTAAGTAAAAAAAGGGAAAGTCCCTTTTTTTACATAATTAATTATTTTTCTTCTGACCAAAAATGAATACCTACTTGGACTAGTATGACGACAAAATTTAGAAATATTTCAATCTAGGTATAATATATTGAAATTTATATAAATGAATCCCTATTTGCCTTGGCCACACGGCACAACGCGTGAACGCCTGGATCGAATTCGCTATTTCTTTTTATGTTGTGTTTGTCATTGTCAGGAGAAGGTTCTTATGACAAAAATAAAAAATCGCGAGAAAAATTAGAAAATTTAAGAAAATCGAACGACCGACCGTATTAACTTTTCAAATGAAACTTTATTGTTTGACATAACTATCAGTCATTTGACAGATTGAGGGAAACCAATTCGAATTCAATATCAACGGTCAGCTAGTAATAAATAATAATCCATCTACACCTTAATCCATTTCCTCCACACACAAAACTTAAAAAATAAAGCAATTTTAGAACATTTAATAGTCAGTAGGTAACATTCAATACATCCTCCGGAAATAAATCTGGACCACAGCGACCGGACTATCTCGTATAAAGTTTTGTTTGAGTTAAAATATAATATTTTAAAAAAGTTATAAGTATTTGGCTGATACACTACACATAATAATGAAAGTGTAGTGTTTTTTCTTATAAATCGTTAAAGCAATTTTCGAACATCTCTAGATTATTGACTGACTTATATGTATTACGAAATTTTCTGTATAAAATATATACATTCAATAAATGATGTCTGCACATAGGAGATAGCGCCATAAAGTTAATATATTTCAATAGGTATATTACATAACTTTATGGGAGATATCTAAGAAAATTTGATAATTCTTTTCTTGATAAATATATGGCAATCTACCACAGTACCTTTGACATTTTAAACCACAAACTATGAATATTTTGTATTTTCTTCATTTATTCATAGTTTGTATTTTCGGTATTTTCGAACAATTACGACATGGGAGACTTCATGCACATAGTCTATACTTCCCTTAAAAGCCGACCCCTTGGTGTTGTTGATCTCCATGGGCGGTGGTGATTACTTTCCATAAGGTGGTGCTCGTGACCCCTCTCATATAAAAAAAAATATAAGAGGAATAGAAGCCAATGCAATACATTTAGATTTTTGATTTGTCTGTTTGAATGTAAAACAAAACTACACGGATTTGGATGCAGTTTTGATAGTTGTATTATTGGCGGTTTAACTGAAAATCAGCTGTATGTTTAATATTGTTTATATGCTGAGTAATAGTAGAGTTATTAGTAAAATTGTTTTATTTGACGTCCACGCGGCTGAAGTCGCTGGTGGCACCTCGTAACAAAACTATAAAATAAAATAAAAAAAATATTTGAAATGATTTCTTTTCCAATTACCTTTTGTGTATGTGACAGAACAATGAATTGCTGTACAATTACATTCATTATCAGAACATTCCGACATGTTCCACTTTCCACTAACACTTTCTTTGTCAGTAAATGTTTTCTGAGTCATGAGTGGAAGCCTTTACTGCTAATATCTTAGTCACTAGAAAAGTATAAACAGTGGTTTTCTAACATTTTTTTTATGAGGGGGGGGGGGGGGGGGGGGTAAACGAGTATATGGGTTACCTGGAACTAATCGCCACCGCCCATAGAAATCAGCTACACTATGGGGTTATCGATCTGTTGCCAGTATTTTAAGGGAAATTATTGAAGCTGTTCTTGAAGCCTCCCATGTCGTTTTTGTTTAAGAATACTGCTAGTTTATGGCGTGTTGTACGTCTTGCATGATCTAACCCAAATATTTTTAAAATGGAAGAATTCACCTCCGCCGCCTAGGTGGCACTTGAATCTAAGATCTGTCGATAACCTCTCGATGCCACTCTGCAGCTAAATAGAAAAATACAGTAGTAATTAGAAAGGAAGAATTCGTCCCCATCACAAACCTTCCTAGTAGCTCAGTTGGAAAGAGCGTTCGACCGGTTATCAAGAAGTCGTTGGTTCATGTTCCATCTAGGCGGAGAAGGGTACGTAATGCATGTGCAACAAACCCCTGACAATATTTGTTTGAATTTAATACAACATTATGTTGACTTATTACTAGTTGTACCCGGCTGCTTCGCCCGCGTGGTCATTATGTTAATAAAACGTTTTCTGCCCTTGGGGATAAGATGTTTTTCTGGGATAAAAAGTAGATACAACTATCCTCATAAAAAACAGTATGTCAATCCATCGGTTCATTTCGACGAGAAAGAAGGACAAACAGACTTTCACATTCATAATATTATACTACATAGTACTAGCTGTACCCGGGGCTTCGCCCGCGTAATATTTGGATTTTGATTGAAATTAACTATAAGAATGAACAAAATGGACCAAGCAAAACTAATAATGTTTACATTTATTTTTAGGTACACTTTTTGGTAAAAATATAATAACTATAACAAAATAAATTATGTTTTCGTTATATAAAACAAATTAAAAACATATCTACTTACTAATTAATAATATTCGCCTCACAGAAAAATAAAAATACACAGACACAGACTCATTTTAAGGTCATCCTAAGGTTGTGTTCTTTTATTTATACTATAGCAAATGTAGTTTATTTTGGGGAACTGTGAACTCTGAATGAGTTAGGAGATTAGAAAATTTCGGTTGTGATATCTTAGTAAGACCAATTTCTGCAGCATATTTAAGGTTTTTTTTTTTTTTATACTACGTCGGGTGGCAGACAAGCATACGGCCCGCCTGATGTGAAGCGGTTACCGCAGCCATATTAACGCCTGCAACATAAAATATTGCTCGCGCGCCGCCACCCCCGCTGCCAACGCAGCATCTCCTTCCTTTCTTTCTGGTGACCTCACTCACTCGCAGGAACACAACAACCCTCAAGGGAATTGTTATTTGGCTGCGGTATTCTGTGAGGTGGAGGTACATTCCCCAGTCGGGTGGCTTACAATTACGCTCCCTACCTCTCTTTTCGCCAGAGCTTCGTTTGTCAGTCAGCAGGGTGCACCACGTGCAGGTGAAGTTGGCTTTGGTTCAAAGATCTTGATGAACCACTTACACCCCAAATTTCCAATCTCTACCCTTAAATAGCCTTATCACCTGCATAGGAAAATACTTTAGCGTTATTTATTTCAAAATAATTAAAATAATAGGTCACTAATATAGATAAAAATAAGGTTGATGAAGTTTCCATATTTGTCTCGTTATTTAGTACAATAAATGTAAACAATATTGTTACAGAGTGTCGTACGCGGTTAATGATGGACGATACGATCTATTGGTGTCGAACGTTACCTACGAGAAGGATAACGGACGCTTCGAGTGCCGTGTGAAGGCAGGCGGGTCATCAGAAACCCTGCATTCACAAGGGCATGAGGTGGTAGTACTGAGTCCTCCGCGAACCCCCACTATCAAACCAGGCGCTCATGTCCACACGCAAGAAGATCGCGAAATGAACTTCACATGTGTCACCACAGGAGGATCACCCGAACCGGATATCAAGTAAGTACTCGACGTATGTAAAAGGTAAATCTCTACATTATTTCATTTATTCAGACATAAAATGTTATTTACATAAAATAATCATATTATTTCTAAAAATAATAAAATTTTGGTCTCAATGTAAATAAAAATGTTTCATCGATATTACTTACTTACTAAATAAATAAATGTTTCTGGCCAATTTACACAGCGCCATCTAGTCCCAAATTAAGCACACAGCTTGTACTATGGGTACTAGACATTTTTTTTGTAAAAACATACTTATAACAGATAGAAAAACAACGAAACCTAGACAAACAGACATGTTCATGCACACAAATAGCCATGCCATGGCTAGCCATTCAACCACCGAGCTCAACAAAATATACTAAATGTAATTTGAATTATTAAGTAAATAGAAATAAATGATTGTTTTTTTTTTGTTATTAGATGGTATAGGCAGGGGTCTAATCATCCTTTGGAATCTATTGTGAAACATGGCAGGACTCGATCAGAGCCTTCGAATGCTACGCTTAAAATTATTCCCAAACCGGAAGACGACGGCGCCACCTTCAGATGTGTTGTTTGGAATCGCGCCATGTCCGCCGCTGACCAGCTGGACGCTACCGTGGATCTTGAAGTTGATTGTAAGTTTGTTAGAAATAAATACTCGACTCATTAAAACTAACTACCGGTTAATTCATGGTTACTTAATTCTAAATAAACATTTAGAATTATGTAACAGGTACTAATACGTATATGTATAAGGATTTATTGTTTTTGAACTTACCATAAGCGAACATATGTTTATATGGTAAAAAAAGATTAACTATAGCTATTATCGAACCGGCGTTGGACAAAAGCTACTTCCGGTACCTATATAAAAGTATTTTTATAATATTATATAATATACATATATCAGCATTACTTACCTTAGTTCCAACCGAAACTACTTACTATTAATAATAAATGAATTTATTGTTCACAGATTTTCCACGGGTTGATATCGGCCCAATTAACCCATTACGAGTGGCAACTGGAGCTACAGCCACTTTAAATTGCCAAGTAAAAGCTAAACCAAATGTTAATACTGTCAGTTGGTTAAGAAATGGAAAATTTGTTTCTGATTGGCCCACTTATACCATCCAGAGTGTGACTGTACAAGATGCCGGTACTTACACCTGTAGCGCCGACAATGGACTCGGACATAATGGAGATAAAGATATATATTTAGATGTGCTCTTTCCTCCGACTGTTACTCTGGATTCAACAACCTATGAAGCAGAAGAGGGCGGCAATGTAGAAGTAAATTGCCAAGTCATATCAAACCCTGAGCCATCTTCAATTCAGTGGTCGAAGGAAGGACATCCTGATTTTCAAACAATAGGAAAAACACTCATGTTGACAAACATAAATGCTGATATGGCTGGAACTTACACGTGTAAAGCTGTTAATGTGATGTCGACAAGCGATGGCAAGCATGTGGAGCGGGCTAGCACTGCATCTGTTGCAGTGTTAGTTCGGCATAAGCCTGGACGAGCATACATTACTCCTGAACAACCAAAGATCTTGGAGAAAAGTCCTGCTACGTTAACGTGTAGTGCCAAACCCCCTGGCTGGCCGGCGCCACAGTATCGATGGTACTATAGCACTGACACTATCAATGAGACTGACAACGACACGTTTGCCACTGGAAAAACCCTCACCATCCCCGAAACTCTAGTCAGTCATGAAGGAGTCTATAGTTGTCAAGCGTTCAATGAATTAGGAAATGGCGAAAGATCTAGTGTTACTCTACGAGTCATTCAACCTCCTCGTTTCCTACTTAAACTACAAAATCATGTTACAAAGGTCGCTGGAGAAGAAGATTTTTCTGTAGCCTGTGGCGCACAAGGCAAGCCACGGCCGATAATTAAATGGTACAAAGATAAAGTCGAAATAGAACCAGATAGTGACCTATACGAGATCAACAGTGACATCACTGAAACAAGTAATTCTGTATATAATGCCCAAACAATGCTGAAGTTTCGTGGAAAGGCCAGACCAAAAAGTAACGATTTGATTCCAGACGACAGGGGTTTATACATGTGTTTATTTCAAAATGAAGTTACTAAAGTAGATTCGGTTATGCATCTTCGGATTGAACGTAAGTATAGAAATATAACACCAATTTCGAAAACTGCGGCGCGGCTGTTGTATTTTTGTTGACCATAATAAAACAATATTTATTATTTTAAATTTCAGATAAGCCGATTCTAATAGATCCTGAGAGAAAAGTTGCTTATGATACAATGGAAATAGCAAAATTATCGTGCCGAGTCGTAGCGTACCCGAAGCCAGAGCTATATTGGTACTTCGGTGTGAACAGTGATCCGTTGCAAATGTCCAATGACGATCGTTATGAAATAAGCACGACTGATGATGTCAATGACACATACCTAACTGTTTTAAAAATAAAGGGTGTGAAACATCGTGACTACGGAGATTACTACTGTAAAGTAGCGAATACGCTCGGTGTTATTAACCCAAAAATTCGATTGCAACCAAAAGGAGCACCTGATACACCTCAGTCATTGATTAGTCCAAAAGCTGGTTCAAATTACGTGACCCTTAAGTGGGAAGCTGGATTCAATGGAGGATTATCGAGCACAAAATATTTCGTAAGGTACCATCGTGTATTATTTGGTAGGCAGGCAGGGTCCGTGGGTGAACAATGTGCCGATTTGGGTATCAATTCGGATTGGATGGAATACGACTGCGGTCGCATGAACCCTTGCAATGTTACACACCTAGACCAGGATAACACTTACTCTTTTAAGGTACGTTGCAGTTTATCACTAATATAATTGATTGCATTGCCTACATCATCCAAAACTAAGTACATATTTGTTTTTTGAATTTATAGGTGAAGGCGATCAACACGAAGGGGCAAAGTAACTATTCGAACGAACTGACTGTGACAACTAAAGTGGACAATATTACCGCTCCTGAGCGTGTAGTGTACGACCCGAATGCGAAAAGTATAATGTTCAGTGTGGCACCAACTTGCCTGTCGCTCGTAGCGGTGGCAGAGGGCCTCAGCGGAGCAGGGGGCCTGGCCGGCTGGCAGGTAAGGCACCATGTATCATCATCAGGTCATTTTAGTCTCCACTATAGGAGCACGACCCTCTCTCGTCCGTCCCAGACAGGAGGATTTGGCCTACACTCCCCATGCTGGCCAGACGGGTTGGGGAGGCCTGATCGATGTTTTATAATGTATTTCCCTTAGTTGCCTTGTACGACATCCACGGGGAGAGACAGAGTGATTCTATTCTAGTCTGCTGGAAACCACACGGCCAATGCATCATGTATATCATACAAAAAATTAACTTCTACTCTTTCCGCGAATCTTTTCATTAAGCATCAAATTCCCACTTCGAATCGAAGATCGTGGATTTGGAACATTTTACACAATCGTAATCAGAGCTTTAACATAAAATAGAGTTTTAACACAAAAACGTGTCAAAATGGTGTAAGAGATGAAAGAGGTAGAAAAATTTTGGTCTCTCGATCGCTACCAAAATATCGTGATATCAAGATATTTTATTCGCATTTTCATTTCGGCTGTCACGTAGCGGGAAGTATCTATAAAATTTGAGCACGATTTGGATAGCTGCTAATAGCTGGTCATATTTGGACAGGAAGCAAAATTTGGAACGTCCGATATACGTATACGAGGCTGTATTAAAAATATTACGGGCTAGCAAGAAAACAAAATAATTTTAAAATATTTTCATTTTAATCTCTATACCATTTTAAGCGTCCTATTTTCAAAAGCTTCCATGTAAAAAAATCTTCAAGATCTGCTAAACCCTAACTTAATTTGACGTAAGTAGGTATAAATAAACTAGCAGAATAAGCCGGGTAGGACCGCGAGATTAAACCACAAACAGGTTTTGACCTACAGATTTAACAGACGTGTGAACACGAACATTATCTTGAAGAAATAGTATTTTCTTTCTCAGTTCTTGGGCATTTTTTTCATATCTTCATGTAAAAATCGCAAGAGGGTGCAATTATGAGTTTATTGTTTCATCTTTCGCATGCTCTGCCATTGTTTTCTTTAGCCATAGATGTCGTGGGAGGGCTAGTGCGAGAGTTATCATCGATGCTCTCTTGATCACGTTTGAATTTTGCAATCAATTTTTTCACACTGGTGTTGGATGAAGTGGAATCCCGTAATGTTAGCATCACATCTGGGTCGCTTATGCTTCCATGTTGGTCCTTTTTTAAACAAGCTCTTGATGATCACATTGTGCTGTAAATTTTTCCCATTTTTCACTAAACATAGGTCGCCAAGGTATACGTGTAGTATTATCATATAATCAAAGCATGGTTTCTTAAAGCATATTTATATAGCCAACATATTGTAAGGCATTCTAAGAAACTAACTGACCGTCAAAGTCGTGAAAGTAATTCAACGGTCTATTGCCGTAGTTGAGTCACTAGCTCGCTGTGATAACAGAATTATCAACATACGTGTTTCCGTTTTAGGTGGTGGATACGATAACCCTTCACCTTTCGGGTAGTACAGTTACGCTTCAAGAGGCTGAACTCGATATACCCAAGAAGTCCGGGCGCATGTCTGGAAAACATACGAACGACCCTTCGCTAGACGACTTAAACCCGAGGATTAGACTTAAATTATGTCTTAAAGTCAACTTAGATGTATGCAGCGACTATACAGAAGCCGAGAGTAAGTTTATTTTTAATTATATTCAATTGCCATAATATAGATACTGTTTAGGATGAAATTTACGTGAATGTGTTTTTTTTAGTTGGACAAAACACAAGAGATGCAGCGGCATTAGCTCCCGCCGTGGTCATCGCAATAGTGGTGTCCTGCTTGGTATTCTTCTTGTTCCTGACCTTGTTATTCATATTCTGTCACTGCAAACTTAACGACAAAAACAAAAATCAGAAACCAAACAAAGATTACGAAATGGATGCCATGAGATCTCCGATGGAGTCCACACAGAACCAGCCTCCGCCCCCGTACTACCAGACTGCAGGCATGGACAACAAGGCTTTAGAACATTCAATGGATCTCGCTATGGCAATAGACGACTCCAAGAACAACGTGTATGCTGGGACGGGCTACGGGTACCATGGAATGCCTCATGTGCAAGGACACGGGGGCCAAAATATGTCTAACAGAGACTGTAAGTTGATGTTCACACATTTCTTAAATTCGTAAATTGTCCTATCTACAACCTGTTAACTGGCAATTTATTTTTCCAGGGGCAGCCTATATAGATAATACCTACGCGAACAGTAACAACGGAGGCAGCGTCAACTCGAGGGATTCACTTTGGCAGTTAAAGATGGCGAATAATGGGGGCACAATGCCCGCTCACCCGATCATAGACCGGCAAAGTAACTACGCGTACGACCCGATGGCTCCCGCTGGTTATGACGCCATCGAAGACTACGCGCCGTACCCGCACTTGCCGCATGCCGGCTCGCCGCCGGCTGCCGATTACAACCTGCGCGGTAGCCAGAATCCTTCGCGACAGGACTACTGCTCTGATCCCTACGCTTCAGTGCATAAACCGAAAAAACGCATGGACCAACACATTGGTAAGTACTCACAGAGACATCATTCAATCACTACATTCGCACCTTGAACAGGTTTAAGGAGATCTATTGTAGATTGAGCTTCACCCAGTGACTTGGCTCCTGCTGCAGGCTGCTTAGTGTAAATGCACGCAAGGGCTAATAATAGTAGTTTATGAAACTGTTGCATAATAAGGGTTATTAAAATACGAGTGTGAGTTTAAAACATAAGCCGAAGGCGAGCGTTTTAATAGACCACACGAGTATTTTAATACCTAAATAAGTGCAGTTTCATACACTACTTTATCTAATCTCATGAAATATATGATAATAATATTTTAAATACAACCATGAAGTTAATTTAACAGCTATAATTCTTACCTATAAATCCATTTGCAGATCGAGCATGCGTAGTGCGCATGCGCGACGCGCCGCGCGGCGCCGCGTTCACAGATTATGTAGAAAAAATTTGCATAGTTGCAATGTATTTGCATTGAAACCTGTTTAAAATACCTGTATCCAGGGCTGAAGCTGTATCGAAATGATAAAAAAGTTATTTTACGATACAGTTGTCCATAGAAGAGCTGTATCGAAAAATAACTTTTTAAATTTATTTTGATAGCTTGTGCGTAAAGACTGTCATTATGATACTGTGTTCAGTTTTTTAATGTGTAAATTTCAGTATGAGATTAGATAAAATAAATTAATTAACAACGAAAACAAATCCAAAAGGAATCGCTATTTGGGTACGGTCTTCTGTGAGCTGTAAATACTTCCATTCGAGCTGGATCTCCCTTTGTCCAGAACTCTCATTTGTTTACAGGGTGCCATGTGCAGGTAAGATTGGCTTTAGCTCATGTCCTATATAATACATAAAATATCATAAAATTGTGAACATACGAAGTTATTTTCTAGTTGATTTTATTCATCACTAGCCTATTTCCGCGGGAACGGTAAAAATATACTGTGTGTGTACTGTGTATTCATCTAAAACATATTCTTTATATATGCCAAAATTAATCAAAATCCATACATCATTCTATCCACACATCCTCACAAACTTTCACATTTATATTAGTAGGACAGGATAGAGACAGCTTGCTAAACTAATTATAAATCTAAAATAAGTAATTAACATTTCGATAAACATTTCAAGATTACGAACCCGCTGTTGTTATTCGTCAACCAATCAAGTTTCTCTCAGAGCATAGCCGAACAATGAATTTTATTTTTCCAATTTGCTCTCCACTGCAAATAGGTGAATCAAGTTTTAATGACTGGATACTCACTTTCAATTGCATATCTTCTCTTTGGAAGCAGATTCTATATAGGTTTAAAGTTTGCAGACCACTATTTTCATATAGTTTCCAGGCTGTATAATCAATAATTATTTTATGTATGTTCAGAATCTCCCTATCACGAAGTAAGCGGGCTACCAGAGGCTTATGGTGGCGTCGCTGCCGGCGGAGAAGACGCAGGTCCAGAAGACAAGCCTCACCTTTCCATCAACTACGACGACTCGCTGGAGTCCGGCTACTCCACGCCTAATTCCCGCGCGCGTCGAGTCATACGCGAGATCATCGTGTAAACCCACCGTATGTAAAGTTTGGTAGTAAAAACAATAGGTAGTTATAATGGCCTGATTAACACGAACGTCGAGCATTAGTTTCTCAATACGATTTAAATTTTTATCTCTATGAGATTCTAGAAAAGTGGCTCATTCCAATTTCGGTATGACATTTGGGACAGTCATTATGTGCCTTCTTAATATCGAAATAGTAGTTCCAAATAAAATAAAAATATTTATGAATCCAGGTATCACACCCCATTGGACCCCTAAAAATATCGCCCAAGCTAAAGACATCAACGTGTCTCATTTCAAATAGGTTCTAGTGTGTTATTCAGCCTTGATTTAATATTTTGTTTAATTACATCTGATCACACATTATTGTAAGTAGTATGCTTATTACAATTATTATTATTCGCAGGGAAATGTTTATTAATTATTACTATCTTATTCTGACGGGCAAAATAAGACAGATTGTTATAATACGAATGGCAACATTATTGATCTCTGTTATACAGTAATAGTTTAATTAATGATTACATTATGTAGTAATGATAAGAAATGATTGTTAAATTATATATATATATCTATCGATAATGTTTCTTGAAATAGACTCCATCACACCGGCGGAGCTTATTCCTCGAAACACTGCAATAACAATTGTCAGTTTACTATTTTGCCCGGCTAAATAAAATACGTTTTAAAAAACATCGTCGACTAAGTCATCACTTTGTGGAAAGATAATAATGGTAGAAACAGACTTGTTTCATAGCAAAATTCATAGTCAACATTTCTGGAATTTAGTTATGCCCAATCAATGCCCTCAATTTGATGGAATTTTAGTGAATTTTGTTTCTATCTATTAGAGAACTAAATTTTAATATTTTTAATTAATAATGATATCGACGTGAACTCACGATGTCCATTACAATGGTGAAACATGGATAAAATCACACATTTCTAATACCACCAATACCAATTAAAACTTTCATTTCTTTTTTATTTGATTGATTGGGGATAAATAAATATAGAAATGAATAGCTACAACTCAGGATTGTCACCTAAATAATGAATTTTGTTGTTATGTCTCACAGCGCACTTGAAGTTTTGTGAGTTCCAACAAACAGACCGGTCGTTATCGGTGGTGCTACTGGTGCAAACAAGTACTGACTGTGATTATGACTGGGATTGCATTGAAAATACTGGAGATTACTACCGAATTATGACATTATCTTGTTACTGTATTATGTGTGTTATTATACAACGAATTTCATTTTATTTACTTTAAAAATAATCATGATTTCATTACATTTCACTACTATAAGAGAGTCATGTACATGTGAAAGACTGCACTGAATCTTAAAAATTTCTCCTTGCATTTGAAACAATTTTCTTAAAAATTGATAAATAATATAGGTAACATTTACCTACTATTGTACAAAACTTCAAAGTGTCTTCGAGACATACTCTTTGTGAATTTTTAGCAACTGTTGTACATAAAATATTTAGCATTAATTAGTCTTATAAATTTTATTGAAACGTAAATGTATAGGTAATTACATCACTTAGTACGTAAGGTCAATATTTTTAGACTGAAATTAGTTAATTATAGAAATAAAAAATGTCACTATCGACAGCCAGACTTTAATCATTTTGCCCTCTATGGGCGGCGATGACCACTCAAGTCAAGGTCAAATTGCCCATATTCAAAAACAGACAATCGAATTAAAGAAAAAACAATTGAAATCTCAATTTTGGTCTTTGCGTCATTTTATTTTTTAAAAGTAAGGTTTAAACGATGCCTGTAAGTCTTAATAATTTTAAGCTTTGTAAATAAAAAAACAAACAAGTTAATTAAGTAGGTATACTTATTATTAGTTATTATGAAGTATTGAATTGTCTATTCTAGCCTCTCAAATCGGAAGCAGTGTGGCTGCACTGAGACGTGTGTTTTGAGTAATGACTGTCTAACAAACGTAATATATTAAATACATGGAATTTTAATGCATTGCGGAGAATGCTTGTAACATAACATAATGTTAGAGAAAATTAACAACATCGAGTGTAATTTTGTACAAAAATGTTTGAATTTTTATGTCCTTGTTTAGTTTGACTAAAAATTTTGCAGCACTTCTAAATAGCGGAACTTTTGAACACTCACTACACTTAGAGCTCAGCCCGTGCTCCTGATTTGACAGACCCTCAGCACATGAGTAAATATTCCTTATATAGGATTATTCGACCTCGTTTGACTTCAAAAGTTTAGCGCTGAAGGTGATTCGCTGAAGCGTTTCTACTTTAGCGCTGTGAAAACGTCTACTCCCAGTTGCCTTCGCCACCGGCGCTGGCTCTGCGTCATCGTAGCGAACCTGGCGGTGGCAACTGGGAACGAATAGATGTTTGTTAACGTAGTATACAGCACTACACCAACTTTATGCAGAGGTCCGAAATTGATGCACTCGCTCAGTCACACACCGCTTTAACACGCGCGGCGGCGATGTGTTTTCGGGAATGCATTAATTTTGGTCGTTTATTATACTTTTTATTCATATAAAAGTGGAACCTTGATCTATGCAGACAGCTGATGCCTGGCCGTTGGCGTTGTTACGGAAAAAGCTACTAAACTTTATTGTTTTCCGGTAGAAGGCATGCTTACTATGATCTGAATATTCCGTAGATAACTATTGAAATCAAAGCCAACTCTCATTTTGTAAGGCGTCGTATTTGTAAGCTTGATATCTGTTGGTATAAAACGTGTTAACTTAATTTCAATGTATTTTACATTGCGGTATGTCTGATGAGATTCATGATAAGCATTTTAGTAAAGTCAAAGTTTCATTATTGTGAAGTCTTTGTGTAAGGTAAATTAAGATCTGTATTCCATTTTTGGGAACAAGTGTGTTGAATACTCTCTATGTTGTTATTGTTAATGTGTGTGTATAATAATTTACACAATTGTAATTGGTTGAATGATTTTTTATACTAGATTTGTGCAAATAATTAATAAAAAAAAACCACTTTACTAAAATTGATTATGAAATGTTTCTGGTTGAGTTTAACTAACACTTCATCTGTGAATCTTTAGGTAAGCGCTTAGATATCTAATGAATTTATTATAATTTATATTATAATATGAAAATACTACGTAAGTCTGGAAGACTTTAAGTACCATTAATACATTTAAAGTGATAGTACACTTGTTGTTGAATACTCGATCGAGACCATGTCGAATGAAACAAAAGTTTCTTTTGGTAGAGACACAGCATCCGTATAGCCATTTGAAGGCGATCGAAAAAATCACCTTCAAACGGGTAACTTGAAACTCGAGCACACGTTTATTTTTCCTGGAACATTGAATATTTAAAAATAAAAATTAAACATTGTTCTCAGAATCTAAAAAGCTCTACATACCTAAAAAAATAAATTATGCATGCGATTTGCATTTCTGAGAGTATGGAACCGAAATCTTCCTTGTTAAAGTCAACCAAAAACATATTGGAAAGGTATAATCGTTTTAGATTTGCCTAATTTTCGACGGACAGGTTCCGGGTTAGCTATGCCCGTATAAAAGACGAACATTGTTACTAATATAACCATGCAATGAAGTTAATGATACAGCAATGATATATGATTTTCGTATAGAATATTGTAAATGAATTTTACATGGATCATTCTTTATTATTTTCGTGCCATTTTTCTACTGCCTTTAATGAGACTTATCAGGGAATCTATTTTAGCATAGGCGCATGCTTGCTTTACACTACTTTTGTATCAAGTTTGGTGTTAAACTTGAATTGAGCACTAAAACAATGATCTCGTTATACAGCACAAACTTTCTAAAATATAAGTATGGTCATTACGTTGCGATTACCCATAACATACGTAATTTGCGACTCCTAAAGTAGACACTTGGGCGAGTATCGAACTTCGCATGTTTCCTACTTGGATATAATAATTGCGAACATCTTTATACAATTTACCTATCGGTCCGATAGTATCGCGAGATGAAATTCTAGTAAAACTTAACATGGAAAATCCGGTGATGTATATTTTTCTATGCAAGGAAAATATACATGAGGTAAAACATTGTCATTATTTTTATTAGAATGTAAACGGGCCCACCTATAAAAATGTACTTGTTGAAATTTGTTAGTATAACTTTTTATTGTTGTGTTATTTTGTGGAGAGTGCCAATAATCGTGCATTTTGTTTGAGATATTTGTCATTGTTGTGTTAGAGTCATTTTGGGTAGCCGTA
Source organism: Hypsopygia costalis (assembly GCA_937001555.2). Lineage (NCBI taxonomy): Eukaryota > Metazoa > Arthropoda > Insecta > Lepidoptera > Pyralidae > Hypsopygia > Hypsopygia costalis. The sequence goes on along the minus strand of OW443338.2, from coordinate 17,391,783 downwards.
ATATGACAAACGGAAAAAGAAGAACGATTAGAAGATAAGAGCAACTCTATAACTTACATCGAATTAAAAAACTTTGACATTTTCAAACTGAATGAGCTATAAAACTAAGGTTGACCTAGGTACTTAAATATTGTACTTATGTCTAATAAAAAATATTAAAACTGTTATCACACAATATATAATGTTTTAAGTTTGACATGAAATTAAAGGTTGTGAATGTAAATGATTACTGATTTCATGATTTTATTACTTTCCAACTAAATTGACAATAGCAAACATCAATTTTGATGGTGAATATTCTATAATAAAATAATTCTACCACGATTTTTATATTACTAAGAATCATTATCAGAGATGTCTACAATAGTTTTACGAGTTTATTATGTACTTAAATTTAAAGGTATCTATGATAGATAAATATAATTTACAAATATTTTTAATTTCGCCAAGAAGCGTTCGCTTACCCATGTAAATGTTTTGTGCTACTTTCTATCAAGGAAGATATATTTTTATACTCCGTAGATCTGTAGGACATACATTGTATTTTTATTTTGCGTAATAATTACTATTGCCATATAAAATATTAAATTTAAGCTAGTACTACAATTTTGACCTAAATATTTTACTCTGCGATATTTCGAAATGTAAATACATATACTATATATTAATATTAAATGAATTTATGTATAATGTTGCATTTTTATTTGGTCGTAAGTCTAATTCTACAATAGTGTATTTTAGCCCTGTGGTCTCGTGGTCCGACTGCTTTGTCCAACTGATCGAACGACGTGAACTTTTTTCCCGCTGGCGCAGACGATATGGTTGGACTACAAAGAATCGTTCCCATTTAGATTCATTCGAAGGACTGAGCATGACTACCTGGGTTGTCAGGGCTGTACAGCAAAACCTCTATGCTATACTATACATGGAGGACGCTACTATGCAGTTAAAGATTTTTCATCGATGTCCTGATGCACTGACTCGTACGTCAGTCCCTCTGCTTCATGAATGATAATGCAGAATTATCTGCAAGATAATGAGGGACTGCTCAGCATAAAACTGAAGCAGATGCATGCATTATAATAATGACTCAGCCGTAACCATAAAGGGAAAGGTGTCAGGAACATACATGGCTGCATTCAACGCGACAGGTGGTTTTGGGGCTCTAAACGAGGTAGAGACAGAGTGGACCAGAAGGCTGGTATTTGAGACTACTTCGAAAGTTGTAATTGTAGTTACCACCAAGTGTACGAAGGTAATGCTAGAAGACAGATTCCTAGAAAAGTCGGAATCTTTATCATCAAAGACTGGCATCGGCAAAGCCTTCGAATACTGGGAGGTACCAGAACTAACTTGGGTCAACGGAGTATTCGGATGTGGAAAATCCAAACGGATTTCCGAAAACTATAATCCAGGCAAAGATTTGGTCATTGCAACTACGATCGAATCCACTCGCGACCTGAACGAGAAGATAATAAAACGCATCGGTACAAAAACAAGAGCTAATTAATAACACGTACAATGGCCTCAGTACTTATAAATGGGATTCCAGCGACAGACTTATGGTCGACGACGCGTTGATGAAGCATTTCGGGGCCATAGTGATGGGAGTGCAATTACCGGTGCCAAAAAGGTCCTTCTCTTTGGTGATATAAATCAACTGCCATTCATCGTCAGGTCCAATCTTTTCCTACTTAATTACCATCGCCCAAGCCAAGCGGCGAACATCAGCATGAAATGCAGTGCACAAAAAAGAATCTACTATAGGTACGTTGCATACACGTTGCGTATGCCCTCAGATAAGTATACAGTGGCACATACTCGTCCCACACTCGGACAGGGTCCCTGAAGCTAATGAGGTACACAGGGTCGCAAATATTCAGAAACGCAGCCAACACCTTGTACCTACCTGGTACATACTCACGCCGAGAAAGAGCTACTGATCGGTCAAGGTTACGGCAATGACGAAGGCTCTCGTACTTTGATCACCAGGTTATCGGCGTGGCTGAAAAAATATGGAACTACTTTATTGCAATTATAATAAAGTGACAGTTTGAAAGCTCCGTAAATCAGCATATTGATAATTTTGTCTACGTTTGAGTCGTTTGCTAGGTCGTCGTGACGTACAATTTATAATCAAGAATGAAACCATTTCATACATATTTATACAGTAATGGTAAACGTTAATTGTCACCTGATGGTGCATCATCACCCATTTTTAGGAGCCCCATTTCGTGAGGCTCCTCGTTTTAGTTGCAGAATACAAGTAGGTACAAGACAAACTTATCCTAACTGAAAGATGTATAAAAAATGCTAAGAAATTTCAGGACATCTATAATTAATAATGAATCGCTGAATTTTTTTTTTTTTTTTATACTACGTCGGGTGGCAGACAAGCATACGGCCCGCCTGATGTGAAGCGGTTACCATAGCCATATTAACGCTCGCAACATAAAATATCGCTCGCGCGCCGCCACCCGCGCTGCCATCGCAGCATCTCCTTTCTTTCTGGTGACCTCACTCACTCGCAGGAACACAACAGCCCTCAAGGGAACCGTTATTTGGCTGCGGTATTCTGTGAGGTGGAGGTACATTCCCCAGTCGGGTAGCTTACAATAACGCTCTCTACCTCTCTTTTCGCCAGAGCTTCGTTTGTCAGTCAGCAGGGTGCACCGCGTGCAGGTGAAGTTGGCTTTGGTTCAAAGATGTTGATGAACCACTTACACCCCAATGTGTTGCTAAGCGCAATTTTCGAGAACACCTGAATCGATTTCGCTAATTCTTCTTTTAGAATATTCCTTGAAGTACGAGGATGGTTCTAACGTAGAGAAAAATTAAAAAAATTGCGAGAAAAATAAAACACAGTGGTGTAAAAAGTGTTTTACTCGTGCGAAGCCGGGGCGGGCAACTAGTTATAAATAAAATTTTATTTTATTTGAATTTTTTCTATTTATTTAGTTGGCATGGTTACGCTAAAATATAATGAGACTTAAATACCTTTTCTCCCAGCTCTCGATACGATACGATAAAATAAGTAGGTATACAAAAGTTATAATATAGTACGGTTTGATTTGTATTCACACGTACCGACCAACCTGTACGCAGGTGATAGGGTTCTTCTAGATATCTTGTTGTGCAATCATCCTGACGACAATCGGGTCATGTAATTGACAATGCTGTAAATGCTAAGTGGCCGGGGTTTTTTTTAGCACAGCATGGCGTATAAATGGGCCGTGCTAAAACCATAAGCGTAAAGTTATAGTCGGTGGTATGGTGGGTCAGAAGGGTAAAGTTACCTATCAAAAAGTGTATACGATATGGCATCTGTGCACGGCATAGAGTTCTGTTGATGCTCAAAATCACGTACTCTACATATCTACAATTTTACATATTTTTGAAAATTGTATAAGTACTATTTACCTATTATAAGCAATAATATAATTGATTTAATAGATCAGACTAATTTCTGCATATTTATATTTTACTCCACTATGGCAAAACTAAACGGGAGATTCTGTTCAAAATATTCAGCAAAATTATTGATTGGTGTTACTGCGCATGGTCCCTACCGAATATCCACTGTGAACATTGAAGGCTGTGATCCTACCATTGCATTTTTGACTTATTATTTTACTTGCTTTCAAATAGTATCTACGTATCTACTAGTTAATTATTATGAGAATTAAGAAAATATTTATTTATACATCATGTAAAGTTACATTTACGCAAGAGTCAGAGAGTTCAGATTTCAGGCAGTATATAGTGTAAATGTTGATCTACTGATAATATGTGAATATCAAATATATGAACAATATCAAGTATAAAATAGTTACTAAAGGATAGTGTGACGTTTATACTTGTAAACATGGGTAACATCCAAACGAATGACAAACAGTCTAAAACCGGAAAATCTCCAGCGAAAGGCAAAAACTTTATCAGAAATTTGAACAGAAAATCTTCCGGTCGAGAAAATAAAAAAAATGTAAAGAAAAAAGGTGATCCAAAGCGAGACGTAGTCGAAAGAGAGTTCGATAAAACGCCTGATTCCGATAACACTGAGCAGATCGAAACATACGATAACGATGCGGTTGAGTGCGCGTTCAATTCACAACGAGATGTTGCGGGCGCGGAGTCGGCCGGCGGCGTGCACTCGCAGGTAACGGTGTGCAGGTGCGAGCCGAACGCGGAGCCGCGGTCAGCGACCCGCGACCAGCCTGCCGTCTCACCCGCGAACGACTCCAACTCCGAGTCAGTGTTCACGGACCCGCTCACACCGCTCGCCGTCGAGCTCAACCAGTGTTATTACTCCGCGGAGAGCGACAGCGCTCCCGACGACCTGCAGCGCACCCTCACCCCTTCGCTGGTGGATGCGCACGCCCACCACGCGCTCGACTCTACCCCTGGTTGCGTCTCGCCGGCCATAGATATGCCGCATGACGACGCCACCTCCACACTCTCGACGGATGACATGGATAAAGAAGAAAAAATTGACACGCTCGATGACAGTAGCGATAAAGGTGATGAAAAGGTTATGGGCGCTATATTTTCTGGACAACGAGGTGAGAACTCAGAGCGTAACACGCATGAGTGCAACCATGATTTCCGGGATAACCGTTTGAAGGTCACTCCAGGGCAAACCTCTTTCACGCTGTCCAAACATCGCAAAGTTGAACTGGCACCTGTTGCTTGCGATCCCTCACTAAATATTCTGGACAGTGGTAAGTATCTAAAATATGTATTACACCCTAGTATAAGGCAATGAAAAGAATTATATGGGTTTGTTATTATATTTTCCCATAATAACCCATGAAAGTAGTACTATCTATACGATAACAATGTTTGGCTATAAATCTGTCAATATTGTGATTGATGTTATGATTAGATTCTCCAAGTGGACAGTTACTCTACATACATACATCAGAGATGCCAGCAACCTGTTCGTTTATTGCGCGTACTGTTCTAAAATACAGAGGAAACCAGTTTGTTGGTACTTATAATAATAATGCGTACAAGTGATATAGGTACCTACTACCTATTCGTGTTGTGTGTAGGTACAGTAGGCATCACATCAGGTGTAACAATTACACAGTAATAAACCATCACTTGAACGACGATAGTCGCTAAGGACTTAAGTAATAAGTTAGTTTGCGAACGATTGAGCACAACTAGAATGTCTCCAACTACAATGTTATGAACAAATAAGTATTAATGAAGTATGTTTGCAACCAATGGTAGGTAGGGTAGGTCGTAGTTTTATTCTCTCAACTATAAGTAAATATAAGGCAAAGAAATTGTTAACAGAAAGAAAATCCCCGACTGCGAAATTCTAATATTTCATATCCATATATATTATTTACGAACATGGGTAATGTAACAATATAGATGGAGTACAACAAATTAGTCCTACCATATTCTACCTTACGGCATGCAAATTTATAAAATGTATATAACAAATTCACAACGTCATCAATTTAAACAGTTAATTGTCAATCAGATTAAATATTAATAACATACAATTTGTATTGATACCACACAACAAACAATTTTCAATAAAATTACATCAAATTTAATATCAAGAAATGTCATGGTCCTCTAGGAAATCTTTTACACTATAGCATGCCCTTTCTATTAGTAATATAATAATATGTAACTTCTGTTTAAATTTGCACAAACTAGAATTGTCTCTAAACTTTTAGGAAGTTGGATAAATATCAAAGGGGCCATACCAATAACACTTTTGCGAAAATGTGTCGTATTGCCTGGTATATTCCATAGTTTGTGGCCATTACGACTACTCTTTATATTCATAAATAGGTCTAGATTTTTCTTGACAAACAAGGCCGTTTCATATATGTATATAGAGACAAGGTAATGTCAATATCTTTAGAGATCTAAAACAAATCTAACAACTTGTTTTGTTTTATCCTCCATTTTTTTTTATCACGGACGCTATATATTGAAATAATAATCAAATGTTACTCTCATAGCTGAGACGAATCGAATGACACCTCACATGTTGAAATACGTCAAGCGGTTTAGACTGTAGAGCGTGGTAAAGGAATATACATACATACACTCGAAAACCTACCTACCTGTCTTCTTCAGTCGGGTAAATGTAAGTGGAATGCCAAGTTTTCGGTATCGAAAACGTCCGTTAAAACACATAAATTCTAACGAAAATTCACAAGTGGGACAGACGCAACATAGGTACGCATGACCGAAATAACTCTCCTTTTAGGGCGCCACTCACAGAGATAACATAAAATATCAAACAGTCTCCACGCGAATTATCATTTCACAAACAACTACGATACGGGAGGGGGTTTTCCAAGAAATAAGTTAAGTTGTTTTTGCAGGGTCGGCAACGCGTGAGTCAGGTCCTCAGGTCTCACAAGCGTCCATAGGCTGCGATGATTGCTTTCCATGAGCCGGGTTTTTACCACGCTATATAACAAATAGGCTGTATAAAAAAAACTTTTGCGTCAGTTCAGAGACTACCGTTAACAAAATAATTTAAAAAATATTCTATTGAAATCCTATCTATCCTAACCGATAAATAAAACTCGTTTACGCTCACGGGTCCTCTCATGTAGAATTCGGATATGCCTTTTACAATTATTTATATGTTTCCAATCCTCGGCCAACTTTTATCCAAATCGGTGCTGACGGTTTAAAGACAGGACATACTGACAAATAGATAAATGCTTTATTTATTACAATACATATACTCGTAAGATGGATTAGGTACAACTAAAATTAGTCCACACTATCTTGACAATGTTTTATCTTGCCAGGATATAATCCAGTGTCATGTTATTCATATTTTAGGTATACAAATACGCAATGTACTTGGTAGTTATGTCAGTATTACAGATAGGTAATTGGATTTATGTATTTAGAAGACTAGCTTCGCCACGTGGCTCCGCTTGGATACATTACATTACAATAGGCTTGTGAACATTTTTTTTTCGATTTGTTATTTATAGACGTCACAATAATATAACTATAGGTGAAAGAATTACTTCGATAGCATAAAAACTTCTCGAGATATGATAACTTGAAGATCACAATTTTGGACTATCCCGAAAACGCTCCATACAAAAGACTACCATGTTATGACGTTACACCACGCTACATCTAAATATATAAAAGAAGAAACTGACTGACTGACATATCAACGCACAGCCCAAACCGCTAGGTCTATAGATTCCAAATTTGGCACATAGGTTCCTTATGACGTCTAGGGGTGCACTAAGAAAGGATTTTTCAAAATTCATCTCCTAAGGGGGTGAAACGGGGGTCCAAAGTTTGTATGGGGAAACAAGATTAGTTGGACTGTTTTATCTGAAACTTTACACGAGTACTTCTATAAATAAATGAATAAACACGTGTTTCAGGATTTTTCAAAATTCAACCCCTAAAAGGGTTGAAAAAGTGAAAATCGTCATGGGCATGGTTTTTATGGTTTATCGGGTCGCTGATTACGAAAACAACAACTATTTTATGATCTAACATAGCCGACGGTAACATAAAATCACCCCTGTGGGGATGCGATGGGGTTGAATTATATAAAATAAGAAACTGAGTGACTGACTGATATTTATCAACGCACAGCCCAAACTGCTGGGTCTAGAGATTCCAAATTTGGCACGTAGGTTTCTTATGATGTCTCGGGGTGCACTAAGAAAGAATTTTTGAAAATTCATCCCCTAAGGGGGTGAAACGGGGGTCCAAAGTTTGTATGGGGAAACAAGATTATTTGGGCTATTTTATCCGAAACTTTACACGAGTACTTCTATAGATAAATGAGTAAACACATGTTTCAGGATTTTCCAAATTCAACCCTTAAAGCGGTAAAACGGAGTGAAAAAGTCTGAAAATCGTCATGGGTATTGTTTTTATGGTTTATCGGGTCGCTGATTACGAAAACAACAACAATTTTAAAATTCAACTTGGCTAACGTGACCATCACCTCTATTGAGATGCGATGAGGTTGAAATGTCTATATATCAATATACATATGTATCGTTTTTACGGGTTTTCGGAACACCAATCCATACTAATATTATAAATGCGACAGAATACCTCTTCACGCTTAAATCGCTGGACCGATTTAGATGAAATTTGGTTGAGAGATACCTTGAGTCCTGGGAAAGGATAAACCTAAGATAGTTTTTATCCCAGAAATTACCTATTATTGTTATTTATTGTACACATAGGGCGGTAACGTGACCATCATCCCCTATTGAGGTGCGATGGCGTTGAAATGTCTAAAATGTGGTGAAAAAGTCTGAAAATCGTCATAGGTATTGTTTTTATGGTATATCTGGTCGCTTATGAAAAAAACAACTATCTGATTATGAAAAAAACAACTATTTAATAACCCAACATAGCCGACGTGATAACTCTGTAGGGGTGCAATGGGGTTGAAATGTCATAATATTAATATGGGTGTTGATTCTATGGTTTTCTGGGACGTTAATTACGACAATGGCATCGATTTGAAAATATAACGTAGTGGACACGAATTACTTAAAAAGATTTTTCAAATTTTAACTGTAAGAGGATGGGAAAACGAGATTAGTAGTATTAGATAGTCCAACTAATCTTTTCCCATACAAACCAGTTGGTTTGTATGGGAAAAGATTAGTTGGACTATTTTATCCAAAATTTTACACGAGTACTTCTATTGATTAATGAGTAAACACGTGTTTGCCCCGAATGTCACGCGAGCGAAGCCGCGGGCGAAAGCTAGTATTTTATATGCATTAAATCAGAAATTTGTACGAAAGCTATGTTAAATATTGCGTTTATGTAGCTAGTGTCGTAACAAAAGTTATAGTAATTTTTATTGTTTCTACAATGGTAATATTTATTTTTTATAATTTCATACTTTTAAAATGGACTTTCCCACCAAACTTTGATCGACCATAAAACACGTACTTTTATGTATGTATTTTACGTTACTGATACAGTCTATATAATTTTAGAACATTGGTCACATGTCTATTATAAAAAGTATCTGAGTTAATCCTGAGGCCCTAACGTGTAAGTTGAAGACAAACCAGGGTACCGCCGAAGCTGAAGCCGATTACTATCAGATTTTTTAATTGCGAAAATGAAACTTTCATAACATAGAGCTCTAACTACTAAGCTGAAGATGTTAACTTAAACCTAAGATCTATTTTCACGAATAAAAAAATCGATGGTAATCGGAATATGTTAGCGATTCAAAATGTTAGATCTAAATCATAACATCCGGGGTACTACTGCTCAAATAAACACTAATTTTGTTTGGTTCTCTGTAGCCTCTTCTTGTTTAGAGGTCCTACTATATACTAAGACGTATTCAAGGCACATGCTTTACTCATGTACTCGTAGTCCAGGTATTAAATATGTGTGATATTATTGTATATTAAGAAATTCGATGGAGAACCAAAGTTGCCAACATAGCCTTCAGAGTTTGCTAGCTGAAGTGGTCCGGTCACATCTGCCGTGTAAGCGATGACAGATGGGGGAGGAAGGTATTAGAGTGGAGGCCGCGCGAAGGACGACGTAGCATTGGACGCCCTGCTTCTAAATGGTCCGATGATCTTAAGCGGTTGGAGGCGGAGGATCGTATTTGGTGGAAAACATTTGGGAAAGCCTATATCCAGCAGTGGGTAGAGATACATGCTGATGATGATGTTGGCAACGATTATTGTTTATATGTAGATTATTGAATTTATAATTTGTTACAGAAACAGACCGCAGACACTCGAGCCTTAGTGATGTGCCGGTGACTGATTCGAATGTATTGAGAAAAGTGGCTTCTCTAACCCTCGATAAGCTCAGCGAGACTAAAATTGTGCGGCCTAAGTTCGTCCCCGAAAAATTGGATTTTCAACTACACGAAAAATTTGAAGGTGGGTAGTTTAACTTTATATTTATTTATATAATCGATATAATCTTTTATATTTATTTATATAATCGAGAAACACGTCCTGTCTGACATCAACGGACCGATTCCTGTAATGTTCAATCACTGGGATATCGTAGCGACTTAGTCGTTGGCTGTGTTCACACGACGCTGACTATTACATTCGATTTTTTTATGGGATGGTCCTTGTGTGAATGAGTGTCGAGTATACGGCAAAATTGCGTGAAAAATTCGAATCGAGTAGTAACGACTAAGACGCTACGGTATCGTAGCGGTTGAACAGTTTATGGGAATTGCAATTGGAAAAGCACAGTCAATGCCATCAGACTGGTGACTCTTACACCACACAACTCAGACCACACGTCTAAGATTGGCTGGTCAGTCTTAACACCAGAACAAATGTGCAACTTTTACGGAGAAGTATTAAACTTATAGGTAGATAGGTGAAACAAATAGATCATTCTGAGCATGTAACCTACTTCTAGGATTTATTGTTGCTCATGATGAAATCTCTTCAAAATTTGGAAAATGTAATGGAACACCTATTTCATTTACTACCTTTATAATAATGAAATGCATAGTGAAGAAAGGCGTCTTTTCTTATTCCATGGAGACGTGCCTCCGTAGTAATAGACCTTGCCCAGACGAGGTAGAGAACTTATCATGGTATAAGACAACTCCGCGTCATGCTGCGGCCTGCACCCCGTGCCGCCATCTTTTATGTAAAAGTATTTGTCTTTCCATTAACTATAGTTTCGGTATAACATGGTGTAGGTAGACCAATAAAATAAATGTAAGTACAGCTTATAACATTTGTAGCTACCTCAATTCCAGGGCCAAAAAAGGTCCGTCATTGCTATTAAAAATATAGGCTGAGTTACATATTTGTTTTAGTATTATCATGGCGCTAGCGAGTGAATGAACGGTATGATAAAGTTCACTATCTTTAATCAACAAATAAAGAGCAGTTTCTTATCTCTACAGTGTTAGCCCAGTCGAGATTACAGCGGTGCTAATTATTAACGTGTACTTTACGTACGTGACCATCTACGGTGCTGGTTGACAAACAAATCACAACCATGCAGATGTCCAGCCGTGTTAATTTCACTAGTTCTTCAGTGGCGCATTTTAATTATGTAAAGTTTCTAAGTCAGCGTTATGTAGAGAACAATAATAACCAAGACATAGTGGCCGTGCTAGGTCTACACGCCGACGAATTTATCACTATCAATACCGGATTGGTATCGCAACGCCTACGTTCTGCCTCGAGGAGACCGAAAAGGAGACGTGATGTGGTTTTATACGCCCAACCAAAAAGACTAACGTTGAAAATCATCAAAGTGCATTGGTTACGATTCATAATGTTTGTTTTGAAACACAAGTGTTACGTAGTGAAAATCGAGTGCGACTTAAAAATCGGGTTATTGGAGTTTGATATCAGCATTGAAGCAAATTCTTTTATATACATCATAGAACATCAGACATTTTCTAGTAAGTGGTAAACAGTATTCTCAGAGACTTGAATTCCTAACTACGACATAGTTTTGATTTGATCATCTTATCTGATTATCATTCATACAGAATACTATTCCTACTTCTTTGGTCATTCTTAAACTCTAAACATTGTGCTTCGGAATCACGTTGGGTTATTCTATTCATAGTTCTATGTAACAATAAAATTGGAGTGTAAGTAGCTCACCTCGATCTTTAGAGCCAAAGCCACCCTCACTTGCACATGGTGCACCCTGCCGACTAGCGAAAGAGGCTATGGCAAGGTAGGGTACAGCGTATTTGTAAGCTAATCGACCGGCGCCGTACCTCCACCTCACAGAATACCGCAGCCAAATAACAATCCCCTGAGGACTGTTGTGTTCCTACGAGTGAGTGAGGTCACCAGAACGAAAGGAAGGAGTAGCTGCGATGGCAGCGGAGGTGGCGGCGAGTGAGTAGTATTTCATGTTGCGAGCATTAGTATGGCTACGATAACCGCTTCATATTAGGCAGGCCGTATGCTTATCTGCCACACTACGTAGTACGTAGTATAAAAAAATCATATTGGTTTCGGAAAGATTTCGTATGGAATTGAAATCTTGTATGTAGAGCAATTCTCAAGCCCATGGAATAACTGCGATTACGATTTTTATTAAGAAGAGTAGGTACCTATATAAATCACCATTCAATGAAATAATCACTGACCTCGGAAAAAATTTGTAATTAATCGTGAAGTATAGAGCAATTTACGATTCCACGGAGTAATCGTATAGTAGACTCTTGCGACTTTACACTTAACCATAACAACACAGCGTAAGGCAAGTAACGAGTCGTTATTAAGTGGTGTTAAAAATATTATGTTAAACAAGTATACTTACCACCTGCTGGATGGTAGTCGTCATCAGTTGTGCTGCTGTTATCGTAGCTTAGGTTTTCTTGAAAACCCCACCTTATAGGTTGTAATCTCTCGGGACATCTCGAGAGGCATCGAGTTCTAGATTTTACTGGTTCTTTAAGAGATTTTTCATTTCACTGGAAAATCCCTTCTGGAACCGAACAGGACTCTTATACAGATACAGTTATACAATGCTACCTGTGCACCGACCCTTCGCTCACAATCTCACAATCACAAGGTTGGGAATCTCTCGCCCAGTAAACCAACCAGGCAAGAGAACCTTCACACTCCTCAGTATCGCGCTCGATAAACCAATCGGTCTTACCGCCTTTTCCATGTTCTACTGACCTCTATTGTGGTAAGAAGAAAGCTAGCTATTAAGTCAGTCCCGCGCTATTTACTGTCCCGTAAGATGTTAGCGTTAATCAAAAACTATTATTGAAATGTTGTCCTGTATATTCATGACTTCATGTTCTTTTCTTTCTATGCGTAATGCATATATACATGCGTAGGTGTACCTATAGGAATATAGTTTGATTTAGCCCCGTGTATTGTCAACGACACCATTGACCACACCTCTTTTTTTTATTGTACTACCTATCTTATTTCTAGTCGGCAGTGGTGTGGTTGCATATTATTTTTAAATATTAGTTAACCACTATGGTGTGGTCTAGTGGTGTCGTTGACAATACACGGTTAGCGCTTTGCAGCCAATTTTTACTACCTACCGTGATATTCGCCTATAGCCTGTCTATGTATAAAATGTCATAGGAATGCTATGTATGGTGAATACAAAATTACTGTTTTTACTACTATCCTAGCAATTCCAAACATGATCTTTCTTGAAATATTTGTAGAGGTCCACCTCTACAAATATTTCAAAATCAAAATTAGGCAAATCGATCCGTTTTTGTGTATATGAGGGAATAACGAACCGCTGTTAATGTTTAGGTATACTGTATACACAATATAAATATTCGATCTGCGGGTCGTAAAATGGTTGGCTCTGAAGAACTAGTATCCAGAGTTTTTAATAATATAAAAAAAATAGTCTGTCAAATGTGTCAAGTGTCAATGGATGCTGTCAAAATGTCAACCATCTGATCTGTCATGGCTTGCTGATATTTTTTGTAATTATTGTAGTAGCAAAAATTTATGTTTACACATGCCCATCTGTTTGTGGATTTTTCGAAAATTTTGTGATTTTTGTCATCTCTCGGTAACATTTTTATGTGAAAAGCATTATTATCTTTATATTATTTTTAGGGCAGATGCTTCTCAACTGGTTCGTATCATCAATAGTTGAAAATAACCATTTGAAAGCTTTGCTGAATCCTCAAGATCTGAAGAGCCTTGGCGTCCAGTATTTTACTCACCTCTTAGCAGCCGGAGTACTGCGACAGTTAAGTGATAATGACGCTCCTACCGAAACTATATTTAAAGTGAGTACCTCCATAATTTGTAATTAAATCTTACTTTCAAATTATATGGACTGTAGGCGTTGTGTTACAACACAAAAATATTTTTATATTAATGCCAACGCTACAGATACATGCAAAGCATCAACATGTTTTACGTAAATAGCTATACAAAGTAGAATTGTTTTATCACAAACCACTGCAAAATAAGTTTATTTAGAGCTGAAATCTTGTGATTTCACCATAACATAAAAAAACTTAAGAAAAGAATATAGTATTGTGATATTTATGACTATGTTCAGTTTCTTTGATATAAAAGTAGGTATGTCTATTCTCAAATTATTCTATTGTTTGATGCCTCTAGATTTGTTTGTGGTTGTATTTTATTCAAATTAAACATGCTGAACCACTTTTATTAATTCTTTCACCATTAGATTGCTACATTATCCTGATAACAGGCGATATTCTTTTCTGTGAAAGTAAATATAAATAAATCTAAGAAAATAAATATAAATTTGATACAAGCAAGGAAATCAGCAGGTGTATAAGTAGTAGAACATATTTTAAAACCTAAATTGAATATTATTTATTTCATTATGTATTTCAGCCAAATTTGATGTACAGCTGGGCACACATGGAGGCACCAGTGGCACGGCCGGTTACCCCAGGCCGACTGCAAATGACTGCATGGCATGGCAAAGACCGCCAGCACACTCACGAACTTGACACTTATTGTTGCCATTTAGAGAACACTAGAATCCATAATCAAAATAATAATGAGGAAATAAGTGATATAAGTGAAGCAAAGGCTGTCATATCTCAACTAAAGCAAAAACTGGTAGGATTAGAATTACAACTGGAAAAATATAAAATTAGTTCTGACATTGAGGTAAATAGAAAAACGTCAGACAATGGCTTCGATTCAGAAAATAATGTGTATAATAAAAAGAAAGATGAAATATTGAGTAAAGAAGTTTCTCATGTTACTAGTAAAATTAATAAGTTATCTGATAGACCTGTGATAAACATACCCGAATGTGACCCTCGCTTAAGAACAAATGTAAATATTGATAGTGCTTTAAATGTAAGTAGCATATCCAACAATATTGAAAATATTACTGGAAGATCTGACAAAATTGAAAATTACTGTAAATTAAATAAAAGTAGAGAACAATCTTTTACTAGAAAAGAAGATCTACATAAAAGCAATGAAGACATTGACAATAATGATATTGTTACGAAAATAGATTTAAAACTAAAAGATGCTACAACTTTGATACCAAGATTAGGAGATTCAGATAATTTCAGTACCAGGGTCCCTTGTGACAGCTCATCAGAAGCCTCGTTTCTCAGCACTTGTACTTCAAATGAATTAATAAACAGTGAATCAGCTGCCACCATGTCCAAAATACTACACAATAATATACCTGAAAAATCTGTGACAGATAAAATCAATAGTACTGCTGTGGTTTTGCTGAACCATGAAGATACATCACAATTTGCAGTGGACAATAGTCAGTTAATATTATCTGAACAAAAAGATGCGTCTTTGAAACAAGAAATTATCAAAACATCTATTAGCACTAGTCCAAATGAATCAATACCTCCAATGTCTACCCCACCGATCACAGATGCTCCGAGTGAAAGTAGTAGTTTTATATCCGCAGTAAGTCAACCACGGTCGTCTCCTCCCCCGCCTTTACCAGGCATGGCGCCGCCGCCTCCGCCGATGCCAGGAACATCTTCACCAAGTACTGAATCCCAGGCGGCATCTGATGTACTTGCACCTGAAATGGTAACGCCAGCTCCTTTGATGTCCGGTTTACCACCTCCATTTCTTCCTACGACTGAGATGGCGCCCCCGCCTTCAGCAATGCCAGGAACGGCACCCCCGCCTCCACCAATGGCGGGTATGGCGCCACCACCCCCACCAATGCCTGGCATGGCGCCTCCACCTCCCCCAATGCCTGGCATGGCGCCTCCGCCTCCCCCAATGCCTGGCATGGCGCCTCCGCCTCCCCCAATGCCTGGCATGGCACCTCCACCTCCTCCAATGCCTGGAATGGCGCCTCCGCCTCCTGCATTGCCTGGCATGATGTCAATGTCAGGAATTAGTCCCATCCCGCCACCACTGCCCGGATCAGGTCCTCCGCCTCCGCCAGCTATGCCAGGACTGGGTCCCGCCCCTCCGGTTCCTCCGCCACCAAACTTAGGTCCTATTCCATTCCCAGCCCCTCCAATTGGCGGTTGGAACATGCAACGAGCTAGTACGTATTTTTTTGTTTCTAAATGATTATTATTTCAACAACAATTGGATTTAAATTGAATGTTTTTACAGCTTTGAGGAAAACACCAGTAAAACCTGCAGCGCCTATGAAACCCTTGTATTGGACGCGGATTTTAGCTCCGCCGCCTCAAACCGCCGACTTAAGCGATGTCAACTCTGTGAAAATTAAGCCACTTTGGCTTGAAATAGAAGAGACAAATTTAGATAACATTGACGAATTTACAGATTTATTTTCGCGGCAAGTAGTGAAAGCTCCAGTAAAAAAGAAAGTTGAAGTAAAGACAAAAATACAACCTGTGAAAATATTAGATAGTAAGAGATCGCAAAACGTCGGAATACTCGCTCAAAGTCTACATGTAGAATTTACAGAAATTGAAAATGCTATTTATAATTTTGATACTTCCGTAGTAAGTTTAGAAGCTCTACAACAAATTTATGAATTGGTAAGTGGTTTCATAAGTCTAAGTGGTTTAATTTTGCTAACAGTAACGAGACAGAGTCTGCTTCGTAACAAGAATTCAACTTTACTTACCTTGCTGTAGTTTTGAATAAAAATCTTTCTATGTATGTAAAGAATCCTAGCCAAGATGAGCGTAGAGGTAGATAATAAGACCAGCAGAGAGCCTCTCGTTTTCTGTCTTATGATAAACTAGCTGATTCGCGCAACTTCGTCTGCGTGTGACAGAGCGCTGAGAGTGAAGCGTAAGGTTAGCATTTGAAAGAGTGAGCCAATCTTAAAAGATAGCCATATGCTGTCACGGACTTTTTTTAGAACTTTAAATGAATAACTCCGTCGTATATAATTGTTGCGTAACTTAAACCGTTTACGTAGCGCACGCAACGGAAGCTCACGAAGGGAATTTTGTTTCCCATTTTTGCAACATTTTTCATTGGTGCTCCGCTCCTATTCCGGTACCGTGATGTTATATAGCCTTCTTCGAAAAATAAGCTATCTAACACTAAAAGAATTATTCAATTCGAATGACTAGTATAGATAGTAATTAAGTTTCTAATACTCATTTACATTACTTTTTACAGAGAGGTAGTGATGAGGAACTAGAAATGATTAAGGAACACTTAAAAAAGAAACCTGATGTACCTTTAGATAAGCCAGAAGCATTCTTGCACGATTTATCTGGAATACCCAATTTTGCTGAGCGGATATCATGTTTCATGTTTCAAGCTGATTTTGAAGATGCTGTGAGCACAACCATGCACAAGTTAGATAATTTGAAACACACAAGTGAGGTAAATAAAAATCACCATTAACAGTGTAGAGTTCTATGAAGTGATGTTCATTCATGTTCAAATTGGGCTATGGTCGTGTACAAAAGGAGTGCCTATACATTTATGAAACAAATGAGACATGCAAGCAAGATATTAAAGACGAAGATAATTCTGTAATTATAATTCTTTTGGGGAATTCGTCGTCGTCGTCGTCAACCCTTATTCATCCCATTGCTGGCATACGGGCCTCCCCTCTAATCGAAGGGGTTTAGAGCATACTCCACCGCGCTGCTCAACTGCGGGTTGGGGAATTCAATTGAAATAAGAGACCTCATCCCTTTTTTGTACTGTTAAACTGTTTTTTTTTCTACTATTTTTTAAACCCACATTGATGACTGATTGACTATCACGGACAATTTTTTTTAAACAACTTGCGTGGAAAACAATGGTATGACTTGCCTAATGGCAAGCAGTCCAGCCTATGGACACTTCTGACACCAGAGGCATCAGTTACGCATTACAACCCTTAACGCCTCTCTTGAAAAACCCCTTACTGTAGTCTCCTTGGAAAACAATGGAAACCATCCAAATTATTAAATTATATTATGGGATAGATCTGCTGTTTGAAGTCTCATCTGTGTACCTAACTCAATAGCAATAACAACTCAATTAACCTTTAATTTTAGAACAACAAGGCCCTTGAAGCACTATACAATATTGTTTCAGAGTATTATTATCAGTTAGGCGCTGTCTCCACGAGTGAGAGAATCGCGACGATATTATCGTCGTGCCACATATTTTTATATAACTATTAATGCGTCTCCACACGGCGATGTTATCGCGGCGAAGCGACGAGTGGCAATGTGTACGCGTAACGTCGTATCGCCCCGGTATGGTCGCAGCACGTGGCGCTCTCGCAGCGAGCGCGGCGGCAGCTCTCGTCTGGCACCTTTTTTTTTTTTTTACGTGGGGAAATCCGTTAAGGATACCACGCTGCCCAAGCGTGGTTATGTCGGACTCTGCTGCCATGACCAGTGGCAGCCATACCGACTAAAATCCCACGATCTCCTTCCCTCCGCCGGTTGGCGGGACACGGGAACTGCGAAAGCATTACCTCCGCGACCCCGCCGGCGGTTGTCCGTGAGGACCCTCCTCCTGGGGAACCCGAGTTTCCCCCCCTCCTCGATCAGTGGCGCACCGGGAGACATACGGCACGCCGACACCAAGGGTTATTTTTTAACGAGGTTTTCTTCCTCGTCTGTTTGGGTATGATGAAACCGGCTCTCCGGGCGTCATAAGACATTCCCGGCCTCGGTTTCACCTCCCCCCGCCTCTGTAATTTTTAACGAGGTTTTCTTCCTCGACAAATCGCACCCCAGTGTACCCCTCGCTACCTACACTGGGGAGCGCTCCTCCACTGTGCGCCTCACCGTGACCTCTGCTAGCTCAGAAGGACGGGAGGCGCAGACGCCCAAAAGCGCAGTACGAGTACTGCGCTTTCCTTCACTGCCAGAACATTGGCCAACGGTCAGCAAGATCTCCGCGAAGAGAAGTTACTGACCGTTGTTGCCCAGGGTGCACCAGGCTCAGGCTGTTGCTAACACGTCGTTCTCACCGGACGTATCCAGCAACAAAGACGGGTCAACAACAGTCCCGAGTACACGAGGAGGTTTTCCGGCCTTAGCACCCCTCTCGTCTGGCACCTAACTGAACTATTTCAACAAATAAAAGAACAACACATCGATAAGGAAATGCGGCGATTCCGTTACGAGTCGTCGCGGACACGCTGTGATTCCGTCACGAGTCGTGACGATATGCTGGCGGAATAATCGCTCGTTTGTGAAGATTACCCGACGATAGAAGCGCGGACTCGTCGCGATTCTCTCGCTCGTGGAGACATCATCAATAGTCATGGCGTATAATTGATCATGGCCATTATTCATATCCAGAACTTTATACCAAAGATTTATAGCAACTATCAAGATTAAAAATCTTATGAAAATACATCTTATAACTTGTATGTCTGTATTTTTCCAGTTTCTTATGACAAATGAATCTCTCAAGACATTGTTTGCAATAATTTTAACTCTTGGAAATTATATGAATGGAGGAAATGGACAAAGAGGGCAAGCGGACGGCTTTGGTCTCGAAATATTGTCAAAGTTAAAAGATGTGAAGGTAATCTAATTAAATTAATAATCTTACAGTACAATACTAGTACTAGTAATAGCACTAGCAATTATAATAATCATTCATAGTATGATGTATGAAATCTATGTAAGGATGAATGTATTGTGGAAGTGCCACGCATCAGCGACTAAATGGATTCCATTTACGGATACATACTTTTTTTAATATACCACGTCGAGTGGCAAACAAGCTTACGGCCCGTCTGATGTGAAGCGGTTACCGTAGCCATATTAACGCTCGCAAGATAAAATATCGCTCGCGCGACGCCACCCCCGCTTCAAATTATCCCTATCTGGTGACCTCAGTCACTCGCAGGAACACAACAACCCTCAAGGGAATTGTTATTTAGCTGCGGTATTCTGTGAGATAGAGGTATGTACTTTCCCATTCGGGTAGCTTACAAATACGCTGTACCATACCTCTCTTTTGTCAGAGCTTCTTTCGCTAGTTGGTTGGGTGCACCACGTGCAGGTGAGATTGGCTGTGACTCTAAAGATCGTGGTGAGCCTCCTACACCCCAAAAATATAACCAGTGTATACCAAATTTCATTATTTGATATACATATAGAATATGATCTGGATTTGCACTTTTTATTTCAGTGTTGTGTTTACGTGGGGCGAAACCAGGAGCAGAATGTAGTATTTTAGTAGTTATAGTTAGTAGTTAGTTTAGTTAGTAGTTAGTTTAACAATTATATTAATTTTTAGCCCTGTTTAAATACAGAAAGACTTTTTAATACTACGTAGGGTGCTGATGAAAAGCGATCACTAGATGACCGCTATACATCAGATGTATATGAATTTATGTATTCTATGTAGTCTATAGATGACTGTACTGGCATCCCCGCTGCTAACACAGTAGCACGTCTGGTGATCTCACACTCTCATCTAAACAATAACTTCACTGAAGATTATTGTTATTTGCCTGTAATCTTTTGTGAGATGCAAGTTTTGTCTCTCTTTCGCCAATCTCGTTTATTTAACGGCAGGGTGTGCCACCTGCAGGTGAGGTTGGCATTGGTTCTAAAGACGGGTGTGAGCTGCTATACACTATCACAGACGAAGCTCAAGGGGCTGCGGCTAAAACTTGTTAAGTTTAGCTAAACTTAAACTTATGGCCACACCTACCTTTAGCTGTAACATATATACAAAATAGGAAACTCACCAACGCACAGTCCAAACTGCTGGGACTAGCAGCATGAAAGTTTGCAATAAGACCACAGTATAAGTAATAGTACTACGTACAGTATGGCCGCTCCCTGCCGCTCTCTCGTATCGACCTCACCTCCCCTCTAAGACAAATCTAGAACAGTTTATATATGGCGCCGCATGCACACACGCTCATTCTCGCTCTGTAAAGACGTCATTATTTATGTAGCAGTAAACGACGCGATATTTGTATGGAGTGGCCGGGGTGTGATACTGATAAGCAGTGATCGGCGTTAGTAGTGCCATTTGGGGTCAATGGACTTGAATGTTGATGTTAATATGGATATGACCACGGGTTCCGGGATTACGTTTAGTCTAGTTTAGTAGTACATTATATTTTTCCAGTTGTTGCTGTATCGTAAAGTGTAATACGTGAAAATTCGATTATATATAAAAAATAGATAAAGACATTGTCCAGAGGAACAGTTAAGAAAAATAATAAAATAAAAGTTAAGTTAAGTTAAATAAAAGCATGGTAAAACATATAGATAGTTAAGTAAAATACAAATAGTACTAAAATAATTAAAAATTAAACAAAATTGTTTAATGAAAATGCCGGGGTTTGGGAGGCATATCCATATTAAGACAACGGTCACAAATCCCGCGTAATGGCACTACTTACGCCGATCACTGCTGATAAGACATAAAAGTGAGTAATAAATAGAGATTTTTGAAGACGCAAGTTTTTTTTTATTAAGTAACTAGCGGTCGTCCGCTAGTTACTTAATAAAAAAAAACTTGTGTTGTATGGGCGTGCAGTCGAAGCAGTCGACGGTGACGCTGCTGCACTTCATCGTGCGCACGTACATGCGGCGCGTCGGCGGCGTGGCGGCGGGCTGCGCGCTGCCCGTGCCCGAGCCCGGCGACGTGGCGCGCGCCGCCGCCCTCGACTTCGCCGACGTGGCCGCGCATCTCGACGCGCTCGCTCAACAACTCGCCGGTGCGGTAACTCACACATGTTTATTAAGTGCAACCAACTTGTCTGTGAATCGAATGGTGCCCCATTACCGGCTCCAGTTACTGCATGAAATGACATTTTAATAAATTTCAAATGTCAAAATAAATGAAAAAAATTTTGTAGCAAATTTAACCACTTCACGGATAAGTTGGTGGCTCTAAGTCGTGGCATGTCCTGGCTGTTGTTATTAAATGATAGCCGTGAAACCAAGTCAGTGGTCTTTAGATGGCTTGAAAACACTGGCTTCCGCCAACCCGTAGTTGAGTAGCGTGGTGGTGGTATGCTCTAAACCCCTTCGATTGAGGGGAAGACCCGTATCTCAGTAGTAGGATGAATAAGGGTTGTCGACGACGACGATAATCTATGTTTTATATACAAAATGTTATATTCCAATATTTATTTACTTTTCAGCTTGCAAAGAAAAGATGAAGAAAGTAATAGACTGCGACGCACAAAATCAAACTCCAGAAGAATCTACAATCAGTGAAAGCTCCAAAAGAACAGAGGTATTCAAAGATAAAATGACTACATTCATAAATTCCGCCGAAGAAAAACTGAAGACTGAAAATGAAAACTTGGAGGACTGCAGAAATAAATTCCTAGCAACTGTCAAATTTTACCAATATACCCCAAAATGTGGGAAGGTGGAAGAGTGTGAGCCGAAAGAATTTTTTTCTTTGTGGACATCATTTTGTAGTGATTTTAAAGATATTTTCAAGAAAGAAGAACAAATAGCGATAAAAGAAAAGTAAGTAATAAATACAAACACTAAAATTATTATGCTGCGGTGTGCCATAGCACATTTAACATCCTGTGGGTGCCGTAGAAGTCGTCAGAGTGAAAACATTATCTCGAGCGCCGGATACTGCGATCACCAATCCTCATGCCAAATATAGCAAAACCCCTCCCCAAAGGGGGCCTATATTCAACTGTGGGTGTATTTTGACTGATGAAAGCTATTTTATGCAGACCAGAATACGAAATAAACTTCTCTTATACATAAAGTCAACGGACTGTATTTATGTGTATTTGCAATGTAAATAATGCGATGGTGCCCACGTAAATCATCAAAACAAGCATTATTGTATTCTTTGTAGAGCAGAGTTAATGTACCTTTCGTATTTAAATAATAATGTTATAAATTTGAAACGCTATACTGTAAAGTACTAAGGTGTGTTCGCGGTTTGATAATAACCCCATAGTAAACTTCACAACTGCTAGATTAGTGTCAGCAGATGGGGGAGAAAAGTTCTAGTGTGAACACCGCGTATGGGTTGACAACTCGAAACAACGGCCGAAGGTGATCAGATGTGGAAAGCAGATGATCGTGTATTTTTTAATTGTAAGCTTTTAACTGTTTTAATGACTTTGGCTCTTTCTTTTAGATTAAAAGAGGCGAAAAAACTTCAAGAAGAAAGGAGATCCTTAACACAACCAAAGAAGGAAGGTGGTTTGAAAGCGAGACTGCAAAAATTATCTACTTCTAAGAAATGAAAGTACAAGGATGGACGTAGCAGTTTATAATTATAAAACAATTAGGGCTTAAATGCTGAAATTATTGCCATCGAATATGTTATTATACTTTCAGCTTTAAAATTTTATAAGAGATTTTATACTTTACAATATTTAACATTTCAACTTCCGTAAATTTCGGGCAATTTGCTGCAAAGAAAATAATATTCTCAATAACATTCCTTGTACTACATATGTTAGGTTCGATGTCTGGCGATATTTATTTATTTAAATCTTAATATTCCTATATAAGCCTAATTAAGGCCCTAACAGTCTGTCAGATTATTTATAAGTTACTATATTTATTTAATTATAGCAGAAGCTAGTAAGCGTTATAGTATTTATTTTATACGAAAATTACTTCTCTATAACACACATTCCATTAAGTTAAAATTGTTTGTAATGTTTAAATATTTAACATTTGTTGTTGGGAAGGTGTTTTAGTGTTCCTCATCAAATTTGGCTTCCATGGTTTGCCACCGCAATTGCCAAGTTTAGAGACCCAAAAGGTATAAGCCGAATAATTAAAAATGGGAAAGATGAAATTTATGGTATGTATGTGGTATGGTGTAAATATGGAAATTGTCATCAACTCATATTCATCACACAGTTGGAATATGGGCTGGTTAGAAATGGTGAATAGATTGCGTTGCTAAACATATGCATTTGATTAGACTGAGACGCGCAACATCAATAGCGGTTTCCCCAAACCAACTGCTTGAAATAATATCGCGTTTTTAATACATTCAAAAATTACGAAAAATCACTATTGAGTGAACATTGCTAGTGTATAGCACATGGATTTTGCCACGTTTTCTTCATCATTTATTGCATACCAATAAGGCTTATTTGTATTAAAAATTCGGACAATTTTATTGAAATACGAGACTGATAACCCCACTTGAGTTTGATTTCCATGCTTTGGTTTTATATGTACCGTATTTTTTATCCGAATTTAAAACTTTTATTTGAAGGTGAAATACTGTTATTTTATTGTATGCTAGCTATGCCTCGTTCACGTGGAATTAAATATTTAAAGTCAAGCATTCAATATCTTTTGATTCTATGGGTCGATTATCCCTTAGTATATGAAATGGTGAGATTATATAAACGTTTTATAACAAAACTACCGACATGATTATTTTTACGTTATAAAATACTGAGAGCACTCGGAAATCATCCGAGCACATTGTAACATCATTATACTAAATTCAATCAGCTGTAGGTAAGCTGTACGTTTAGTGCGCACGTGCTGCTAACTTACCTTTAGTGGTGAAGAAATCCCAATATCAAACCCCAACACTTTAGTATAATAAAATTGCATTAGTCCCAATTTTGGCCACATGTGTTCACGAAACCACAGCTAATTTTCTCTACGCTGAAAACTGTATTGTGGAGTGACACGTACTAGACTGTTTTCGGCTAGGTTGAAAATTTCAATTTTCAATTTGATATAACTTTTTAGTTAGAACCAAAAATTATTGTAATATAGTTTTGTTATTAAACAAATTGGCAATACTTTGTCATTTATGATATTAAAAAAACATCGAATAGAACAGAAAACCTAAATATGTTAGAAAATACATAATGGAGAAAAATATTTTTGATCACCCCTTTATTTTATTGCGCTACATTGTAATAATCTATCCTATGTGTCACTTCTACAACTGAGAAAAATCTAATGACAGTGTCAAACGGTTTAGGCTGCTCTACAGCCTGCCGAAGAATTACACATACATACTCTCGAAAAACATTACCCTCCATTCTTCGGAAGTCACGTATTTTTTACTAAAGTTTTCAATTACAAATACAAAATGTTATACATACATTAATATGTATAATTTTGTTATAATATGTATATTTTTTGTATTTGTGCCATTTATTTTTTTTCTGATCCATATTCCCAGCTTATCTAAGGTCAGGTTGGCCATAATACAATTAAAATGTATTTTTTTTAAGATTGCTATTTTGTATTAATGTGCAGATAAAGTCGCCGTCGTAGCTCGCATTCCCTTCATTTTTTTTTTATACAACTAAGGTGGCAAACAAGCATACGGCCCGCCTGATGGAAAGCAGTTACTGTAGCCTATGAACGCATGTAACATCAGAGGCATCAAATGCAAAATCCTCAATAATCTTCATACGTCTCTTCGAGTCACAAAGTGTAAGCTGGTATTTAGGAGCTCCCGCCTTTAGATAAAGACAGTACTCCATATGCGTCCGTAGTTGAGCTTTGTAAAGCATAAGCTTTTTCCTCGAGTTAAAGTACTGCTTCGCCCTGTTGAGCACACCTAGTTTCTTTGAAACCAGCTTGATCTTGCTATCCAATCCAGATGACAACGAAACTGGACGTCGTAAGGGGTGTGTTTTGGAATTGTGGAGCCATGGCAAATAAGGTTTTCTTAGCAGTGAATGTGCAGATTTGTGTCGTAGTGGGGTTAAATTTGACTAAGTTCTGTCGGCCCCAATTGGACAATCAGTGTGCTCTCGATTTCAGACACAAGTTGATCACGACTCTCCATCAAAGAGCGAGGGATATTGGCGCGGCGCGATAATAAGTGCTTTCGTCCGTATAGCAATGAGTGCTGTCAATAGACAACATATCATTGATATGCAGCAGAAACAGCGTCGGGGGATCAATACAGAGCCTTGCGGGATGTCAGCATTAATGACCATGCTATCGGAGCAATTGCCAACTACAACGGTTCTGTTTCTGCTGGACAAGAAATGCTAGCTCATACTACTAAGTGCTACTCATTCACATAACCCCTCAAGCAGGTCGTATGCAGGCAACTTTGAAAGAAGACTATGGTGCCGGACCCAATCGATAGCCTTCGCCACAACCAGACTAACAGCCAATGCCTCACCTTGAATCTCCACCGCCAAAGCCCATCGGTGAATGAGATACTAGAAGATCACCAGTTGAGTGAGCATGGCGAAAACATATTGGATACTGCTGATCAAGTCGTGCTCTTTTAGGTATCTAAGGGGCCGATTATTAATCACGCGGGCTCCATCACCTTTGTCTGAAGGGAAGTAACAGGCATAAGTTTGTAATTCGATGGGACTGATTTCCGCCGCCATTTTTGGGTACAGGGTGCCCGTTCGCAGTTTTCCCAGAAAGACGGAACTTGCCTAGTGGAGTAATGAGAATGCAAAAAAGTGATATCGAAAAATTTCGAGTTATTATATATATTACGGCAGCGATAAACATTATACTTACCTAGTGAATATACCTATAGTAATTTAAAGAAAAATACATACTTCAGAACTGTAATTTTTTAAATGAATAAATAAAAAAGGTACAAATAAAACTTTCTAAATTTAACGTAAATACCTATGCCAACAATTTTTTTGAGGAACATGCAAACCATAACATCAAATCTCATGTGTTAGTGTGACAGGAAGCACCATCCTGCGGAGATCACACACTTCTCATATTTATGTTAATTGGTCTATTCTTACCAAAAAAAAGTATGTGAACATGGTCCGGTAACATTGACAGTCACGCCAGGACTTTCACTATTTTAAAAAAGTACAATCCCTACCCCTCTTGCCTGCCAATAGAGTAACAATGGCTATATAACCGATATTGTTTCATGTGAAAATGTCATCACTATATACTTCCTCATATATGTAGAATAAAATGTATATAAATTACATACATACATTAAATTAATACATTAAGTTTATAAAATTCTACTTCTTATCTGAGACACCCTATATAAATTTAGACAACTATTGTAACAAAAAGCCATATAATACAGACTGGACACAAATATTAGGTCTGTCATGGATAAAACCGGACATGTCCAGTTCACCTGGCAACACTATTTACCTTTTTATAACTATTTGTGATGTTCAGTGTACCTGTGTAAATTCTTTAATGTCCGTTTCCATAATGTTTATGAAAATGGTGCTGTATGTAAATGATAAATTATGTTATGAATTATAATAAAAGCAAAATTAAGCTTTTTTTGATTTTATTGTCCTAATCAATTATAATAATCTAAACATTTTTCTTTCCATATCTTTTGAAATTTTCTTTCTAATTTTCTATTATTTGATAATGAATCATACAGTTTACTTAGCGCAGATTTTAGTGTTTGCCATTGCATAAATCCAAGATGTTTTGTCAAGGATTTATTATTACATGAATTTCTGAACATCTCTTCTTTGTGAAGAAATTGCTGTAATGAAGGTTTGTTAGTTACATTCTCTGCTAAATGGGTTTGGTTTGGCTTTTCGATAGACTGCTCTGTAACATTAAAAAACTTTTTAAAATATTCTCTAGATATTGATTCTCCTTTGTCAGTATTTTGTACCTCCACGTTGGTTTCTATCATAAGTGGTTCAATTCTTGAGATATTTGATTGAGGCAAATTTAAATCTTCTTCATGCTCATCCTCATTAACACCCTTGACATAATCTAATATGCTATCTATGTCTCCATCAACATTATCAATTAAATGTGAATCAATTTGTAAACGTCTCTTTAGTGACCACTCATATCTACCACAATTTTCAAGGCTTTTCAGATCCAGCCATGTTCTTATGTCATCTGGCAACTCATAACCAGGTGGTAAAAAATCAATACCCTTCATACATAGTTTTTCCAAAAACATGTACAGATTGCTATACCAGGTAGCAGCATGTTCAAGTAACACCATGCTGGTGGACCAAATTCGGCTCATCAATGCATATGGCATTAGGGACATCCAGTGACTCTCCCCTCTTTTGATTCTGTCCATATAAAAAATTGCTGCTTGTTTTGAACACACACAAATTCTTAACATTATTTTAGAGAATGTCATCAGCCGAACTAAAACATACTGTAACATTTGCTTAGTTGGTAAATATGCATCGTCTGATTGGGATGGTATCGCAGAGCTAAAATATTCAATATCCTTGATTAAATTAAGTCGCAGGTATTTACGTAATGCAGTATTTACCTTTCTCAAGTTTCTATAACCAATGTCATTTCTGAATTTTTTATCAAACTTATATATAAATCTGGACACCAGTGCACTTTCTTTGTGCAACGGAGATTGCTTAGATAAAATTACAGTTATGTTACTCAATACTTGTATCAGCTTTTTCATACCTGCTAACAAAAAAAAATTTAGTATGTATAATCCTACTACTTTTATATAATAATTATATCCTACTTGTCTCAACTTGTAAATGGGTCAATCAACTTTTTTACCTCCGATGAGGTCCCCACGCTGTCCCTGTTCGATAACATAATTTATAATAATAATGACGTATTTTATTTGTATACGTTGTTTTTCTATTATTATTTAGAAACCAATCCCTATAAAACATTTTAATTTTTTTTGCAATTTATCCGTATTTCAATGGTTGTCCAAAAGACAAAAGTTCGTTTTCAGTACTATCGGAGAATGTCCCTAAGTATTATATCACCACAAAACTTTGCAGCCTGAAAAAAATCACTATTATAAAATTAATACCAATTACACAAATACATTTAAAACGATATGTATAGTGAAGAAAACGTGTCTGTTGCATATTTCACTTTAAATAATTTAAGATTTTTTTCTTTTTACTTTTGTCCCCATAATCATCATATAAGACGTCGGTCTTTCGGACAACCATAAATTAATTGTGTAATCAAAGTATAGATGGCGTTGTAAGAAAGTAGATATCAAATGTAAATTTCTAGTAAACAGATAGGCGTAACCGCGATTTTGAATTCACAAAAACCGCCGCGTCAGTCGGCCGCGTTCTGCTTGTAAGAGTGGGTGGCTTTATTGTCCGTCCATCGGATCACCGGAAAAAATACGTAAGTACTTAATATATTACAACAAATTCTAGTGCACCAAATGCTATTTCATATGTATGTTTCTGTAAATGTCAAACTAAACAAAAAAAGACATTTGTATTTATTTGACAGCTCAATATTTCATAAATGTCCTATGGATAACCAGTCACTTGGACAACGAAGTGGTTGTCCCTAGGACAATTTTGGTTGTCCCTAGGACAACAATATTGCAATTTGCAATTTTGAAACAGATTTAAATCATAACTTCACATCTTGACCCCAGGCGCTACCCCTTGGGGTCAAGATGCGAAGTTTTGATTTAAACCTGAGAAACTAAATAACACTGCTTAGCACAATCTTACAAATATGACATACAAGTACTGTATTCTATGAGTCATTATTTTAATCCTATTTTTTTAGTAGCATCTGTTGCTTAATTTACATTTAGCTCTTGAAATTGCATTTCAGCCTTATATTTTTAGCCTTCCATCTTCAATTTGAATAAATTTTCCGACATTCCCAAGCCCAACAAATATACCTTTCTTCATTTCGTCCCTTCATATTATTCTTAATAAAAGCATGTAATGACCCACTACAGGATCCAAACCCAAGTAATGAAAGAATACATTAGTGGGGGCTTAGGTCCTGCAGTGGATCTGCAGTTCTGCGACAATCACCACAAACACTTTTACTCAATTGTTGCACCCAGCTCATGGCTTTTCATCTTTCAAATCATCTTATAGCTTTACACACTTCCATGCATTCACAGTATCGAATGCAGTATATTCAATACTATCTGTTTTTATTTTTAGAATGGAATTATAGGAAAAAGAAGAAAAATATATCAGGACGCTATAGAGAAAGACTTAAATAAAAAAGAGAGAAAGCTATCACAAAAATAAAAAGTTGATTTCAAGTATACAGCGAGAGGAACAAAAACACTGCAGAGCTATTTAGAAATTACGTAAACAGGAACAAAGAAGACGAATAAAAGCGGTTCATAATATGCTTATCGCCACACCTCCAAGTTCTCCGTCGTTTTGCAGGAAATCAATATACCTCAAGATCAACATGAAATTATTCCACCTGCTTCATCTATAGTAGCTGGATATAAAATAAGAGGAAAAAAAATTGAAAGGGATAGAACTAAAATGTATAAAGAAAATATTAAACTACAAAGCGAGGTCAGGATGTGGAAGAAAAAATATGAAAAATATAAGAAGAGAGCTATCGCAAGGAAAAATCGATTCTTCTTCATTCGTCTTAAGTATTTCACTTAAGACGAATGAAGAAGAATCGAAGACAGAAAGTAAATTCCACATTAAAAACAAAAGTTTTAGCAATGCTGTCAAAGAAAATTACTACAAAATAAAGGCTCGATACGGAAAAAACATGTTGAAAAATATATTTGAGAACATAGACGCATCCCAAAAGAAAGAAATGATCAAGGATAGTTTAGATATAAAAGGAAGAATCAGTGCAAGAATAAGTTCCCACTGTGGTGATACAGAGCTTACAAAAAATATATTTTTCTTAAGAGACGATGAGGTTATTCTTGACACATCATCTCTTAACAAAAATATTTTTAACACGGCCGGTTAAAAAGAAACCGTAAGTAAAGGCTTTGCCTTTACTACTACAAAAAGTGCAATAAGGATTTCTTATATAAACTCAATTAAAAAATTTGTTTAAAGCTGATTGTCTGAGAATCCGGATACAAAATATTCTTATTTCAATTTTACCAAACATGGTATCGACCATGTTTGGACTTTTACATTCTCAAACCAACAGTAGATGGAAGAGATATGCATCTGTGTAAAATAGATACAAATGCTGAAGATAAAATAGAAGAAGAAGGCTTTATTCTTAATGCGATGGATATAAGTACATTGATTCTGGAAACAGTCTGTGATACTAATAAAATGGATTGTATGTTTGGGGCTTGTGTCCAATGTCAGGATGAAGAAATCTAAATTAAGAGAGACCAATCATACGTAAAATACAATGGTTTGAATGCGTAAGAGAAGAGGAAATCTATCTGAAAGAAGGAAAGAAAATAAAGAATGTAAAAAAACTGAAAGAAGATACAGTACAAAACATGACTGAGAATTTTAAACGAGAACTGAGAATGTTGACAACTATTGACAATATTTTTTGGCATGCAAAGCCTTTAAAATATACATTCTGAAACTTTCTTAGTCATATTTTTTATTCGGTACTCTATTTAGATGTAAAAGTAACACTATACACAAAATAATGTAATAACTTTAACGTTCTAGTACTTCCTATGGACAACCATAATGTCCACTGTACAACTAAATTGTCCCCAGATTAAGAAACGTACAAGGATAAATATTTCTTTTTAAATTTAATTTAAATTCATAAAAAAATATAAGATCAGTAATACAATACAAAAGAAAATTTTCACGAGGTTTTTTTTTATTGTAATTACAATATTTTCCATAATTATGAAAAGTTTAGGTTGTGTGAAGTTACAATCGTTGTCCATAGGACAGCATTAGTGCATATATTTCTGAAATTATAAGAAATTTCATGGAATCAAAGACGAGGAATTAAAATGTCTGCATTAATTAATTCAGCAAAGATTTATTTTTTATTATAATTAAAATTGGTACTACTTAAAAATCGTATAGAGTTTAGTCGTCCAGGGGACAGTTATAACTTTGGTTGTCAGAGGTTTCGTATAAAATTTAGTCAATTACATAATAAAACAGTTCTGCTCTCTCTGGAATCACAAAAAATAGATAATTGTCTTTTAAATAAAATATTTAAAAGTGAACATTGAAACAACAAATTAAAAATCTAAATATTCATGATTGGGATATTTAAAAATTGATTGACCCAAATAATAGGCCTGTGATCCTCCAGTTACCTCTGTGTACATTGATGTCTCAATAATTAAATATATTCCTATCTGATCTTAACAACATTAATAAATACATATCTGTACAAAATATTCACTTGGGTCCCATTCTCCATAATTTATGTAGGGAACAGCAAACCATAATGAATTTATGAACTAAAAGCACACACACATACAGTGGCAGACTAAGGCTAAAGCGGGCCCCAGCCAACATTGTATTTCTGGGCTTAATAAAGAAGTTTTCAATTCAAAAATAAAATTTAAAACCTAATTTTCGGGCCCCAAAAATTACGGGCCCTAGGCACGTGCCTGGGTTGCATAAGCCTTAGTCCGCCCCTGCACACACATATGTTTAGTTAGTTCCATGATCGAAAGACCCTAATTTTCTTGTTCCTTTTTATATTTATGGGTTGTAAGTCCACACTATAATCTTTGAGTCATTGCCATACTGCACATGGTACTCTACTGGTTTGTAAAAGAGGCTCTGTCAAAACGGAGGTAGATAGAGCAGTTTAATTTATTATACTGGTGGATATCTTTCCGCCGAATATCCTTCTGCCATTGATACAATGATTTATTTATTACAAATCTTACCAATATCACAATTATTAGGCACAGTCGTAGTATTCACAGGCGGAGGCAAAAGAAATGCGTCGTTCCATGGTTCCATTTTACACAGTAAACAGAGCGGCAAAGCAATTTGTTTTAAATCTCTGAAGTCTGAAAGATTTCACCTAGAGGTTATATTAATTTATAAATTTTGTTTTTCGGGAACTCTTTTGCCCCTAAGTTTAATTAATTTTGATATTTTCAATTCAGTCTCTCACACAGACTACCACTATCAAGGATCTGTAAATTTTTGTATTGTAGAACAAACAAAACAAAATATAAATATTAATTATATGTAGATACATACATGAGCTTACCGCAAACAAAAGTCGGCAAATTAAAAAAAAAATAGTTTTCAGGCTCTGGAAACAATGTTTTTTGAGCCCGTCTTTGTATTATTTATTTAACTTATTCCTTGGTACATGAGGGACTAACTAACTTTATTGACCATAGAATAAGGGTACAAAAGGCGGACTTAATGCTAAGAGCATTCTCTACCAGTCAACCTTATGGAAAAGCAGATAAAACTCGAATGCGGTTCACGAAATAATAGTAACAATATACACAGTTATACCTATGAAAACATAAAATTATATATGATACTTAAACATACTAATTAAACACAATCATACACATATAAATCGACGGTCCCTACGTATAAAGCGACATGTCATTTCAGACATGTCTGCTTATACTACGATATAGTAATTAAAGAATATTATTATTGGACAAATGAGTTAATTTCTTACTTTTTAATTATATATACAATCAATAAAATAAAAAATAAAATGTTTTTACGGGCAATCTATAGCAATTTATGCAATAAAAAAAAAATACCATTTTTGACATGTCGCTTTGTAGGTAGGGACCGTCGAAATATTCCTATATCGTCGTTGATATATACATAATTATACACGGAAACGCATACATAGAACAATGATGATTATTGCTTGGATAAATTCTCAAATAAATATTGTATTAATTATGTCAACAGTAAAACCGATAGCGACATTCCGGCGACGTTCAGTTCCGAGGTCACTTGGAGAACATCGGGATGGCGTCCAATAAACTTAAATAGATAACTAAGACACTTTATAGATTTGTTTTTGTTTTAATTTCATGATTAAGTAATAAAAATGGCTGAAACTTGTTTCATTAATAATTTTCAAGGGAGCTTGTAGGGAAATAGCATTTTTTCTACTCCGAATTTGGGGAATTTGATAAACTTGCATTGGCAATCCTGTTCATTTTGTCTGTGGTGCGGTGCCGGCTGTGCTACGTTCAAAATAGGTTATTTTTTTAGTAATTTCATTTGTAATTTTGTAGTGCTACTATTAATCTCGAGTCTCGCTAGAGAAATAGAATTTTTTTAGGTTCCCTGTGGAAGCAAGTGATAAAAATGCCTAAAAACAAGAAGCAAGAGAGCTCTAGCAGCGATAGCGACGAAGGGCCTATTGATGTAAGTTTCTAAATTCGAATGTTTTTACAAAACTATGTGCCTGTTTGAACTTAATTTGCTTTCTAAATTAAGTAGAGTAGATTAGATACTGAAACGGCTTGTGCTAAAGAAGATTAGGTATATAGTATGTAATGAAATATATGTTATGGTGTATGAGTAGGTAGTGAGAGGTTTGATTTAAAAATAAAAATAAGAGGGTTTGCGTTGGTAATACCCAGCCCGTCTGGCCAGCGTGGGGAGTGTAGGCCAAATCCTTCTTCTGTCTGGGACGGACGAGAGAGGGTCGTGCTCCTGTAGTGGAGACTAAAATGACATGATGATGGTAATACGTATTTTAATATAGTGCCTGTAAAATAAACATAAATTGAAATTCCCTGCCCGTTGATGTGCAGATGGCAATCTATTCAGTCTTTCAAGTCTAAATTGCAGAAGCTGAATCTTCGGACATGTCTAGATAAAGATCTATATTAAATTCGTATTTATTTATGTATGTATTGTATCTTATATATTATTTATGTATTTCTATCCAAAATATTTGTAAGGAGACATTGTACTTATATTTATCTGCATTGCAAAATTTGTAAACTCCTGTGAGTACTCGATGGTCGACTGGATGAGATCCCTGATGTAATAAGTCTGCCATTGTGCAACATATTTTTTGTACATACCTATTTGTTGTTCTTGTATTGTAACAAAGTTTTTACAAACAAACATAATTATACTCTTTATTTTCAGAAAAATCCTCCTCCAGAAAAGAAAGCAAAGATGGGATCTAGAACAGATGATAAAGAACCAACATGGGTTCTTCAAGGAAAAAAGTTGGTCAAAGTCAGAGAATTCAAGGGAAAAGTATATGTTGATGTAAGAGAATTTTATGAGAAAAATGGTGAACTGTTACCAGGGAAGAAAGGCATTAGCATGACTCCAGAGCAATGGAGGAAGTTGTTGTCGTTGGGTGATGAAATCAATGAGACCATCAGTACTTTATGCTAAGAATAAATATTTTTGTTATATTCCTAAGTAAAAGTTATCATTGTCAGCAATTCTTTTATTATCCACTTGCGATCTGTCCTGTCTTTGCCTGTGTGGCGATACATATATGTATGTATTATCGTTGTAACATATTCAGAGTGGAAACAATAAGTAATCTTACTAGATTATTTCTAAACTTTTGGAAAAACTGATAACTGATCCTGAAAGTGTTTTAAAGGGTATCAATAATACTTTGTATAATAAACTGGATCTATCAGATATTAAACGTATAAAATAAGATAATAAATCTGCAGTTATCGGAGTGGCTCATTACAACTTTAAAGCCAAGTTGCCAGAGCCTGGCCTAGTAATTGGCAGATGAGGCTCTGACGACAGTCATTGCCTCACCTATCCAACTTAATATACTACTACCACTAATTAGTTATACAGACAGGCTTGTTTCATTCTACATTGTCATGTTTGTACGCGCATCACTCAAAAAGTACTAGGTACCTATTTGATGCGATTTTCACTGTCATAACGTTGGAGTGAGACATAAAATCAACATATCATCGGCACATACTTGCCGTTGCATTTGGATGGGTTGATTTCGGCCAACTTTGCAAGATGTATTAATCTAGCAAACATCTCCGGTGCTATCGGCAACAAGGATAGCACAAATACTTATTTCGGGACACCAGCATTGATGTTCATTCTGCCATTGACATCGACTCTGATGCTTCTACTGGACAAGAACTCTGAACTATTGTTTGGGAAAGTGCAAAATTGTGATTTTTAATTACTGTTCGCTGATAGATTGTTTAGATACTTTAGTTAGTCGATAAAATGCGTTCTGGAGGCACAAAACGCATAGCGCAGTTGATAACTTTTTAATACAAAGTGGATCAATCCAATTTTTGTTTTTAGTCAGGGATTAACTCGTAGTTAATTTACGCTGTGCACCCTGCTGACTGACAAACGAAGCTTTGGCGAAAAGAGAGGTAGGGAGGCGTAATTGTAAGCTACCCGACTGGGGAATGTACCTCTAACCCACAGAGTAGTCAAATAACAATTCCCTTGAGGGTTGTTGTGTCAGTGAGGTGAGGAGGTCACCAGAAAGGAAGGAGATGCTGCGTTGACAGCAGGGGTGGCGGCTCGCGAGTTATATTTTATGTTGCGAGCGTTAATATGGCTACGGTAACCGCTTCACATCAGGCGGGCCGTATGCTTGTCTGCTGCCCGTAAATAAAAAAATAAAAGGTTAACTATGAGTTTATAATTCCCATTGAGTGGTGTTGTTCCAACAAATTGTTTACAATACATGCCTTGCTTAACAGAACTAAACTTTTTGAGGAAACAAACCATTCACACAATTTAAGGCTGGCCTGATGCAGCCGGTATCTGTTCTGGAATTTAGAAACTGGATTAAGGATCTTAATTCTGGACACACGGAAATCTATACAAAACGCCTATTCACCACACACACATGCTGATCTGATGAAGAGTTCAAGATTCTGAATTCCCGACGTACATCTTTCTCACGACTCACACACACCGGAAGTCAGATTCTTAAATTCACTGTGTAAGGCCGGCCTATTCTTTTTTAAAGATTTTCTTTAGTATTTGAATGCTGCAAATACTAATCTATGGACTAATGAAAGATCTTTGCTGCGAAGTAGAGACCTATTATGAAAATATAAAGGAGGAGTTACATAAAGGAGGAAAATAAAAAGTAATTATACCAAGTACAAGTAAATATATATTTTTGCGAACTACATTTCAAAATTTCAGATCTAAAAAGGAGGGTACTTACTGGCTTAATTTCAAAGTACATTATCTGATACAATAATTTGATATTAATAATTTACAATACACCTAAAGACTACACACAGAACATACACATGTAGGAATTAGAATCATCCAAAACTTATCTATATAACAATATTACCTGTTGTAAGTAGGTACTTTGTACATTTTGAGTTTTAAAAACTGTATAAAAATATAATTATTATCTATTTGATACAATACTAATTGATTTTATCAATAATATTTTAGTAGAATGTTTTTCTAGTTCTATTATTCAGATCAAAATAGTCTTTACGTTCACTTCAATGTGGAAGAAGTTTAATGAAATTGAAACTTAGTACATTTATCTTTGGTGTATCTACGAATCTATGATATAATAGTAATAATATTTCTGATATATTAAATCACATGGTAGTGTAATATTTTAAATAATAAAAACAATCATGACTAGTTTTACAAGTAACTTTTGATTTCACTTATGAGAACTATATTTGAACTGGGTTGAATGAATTTACTAAGTGAAAAATAATTTCTTTGAGACGTATTGTTCATATAATAAACCTGTATTATGTCGCAGTACTCTCAGAATAGTATTCTTCAATACGCTGCTCTCTAGGCGCTAAGTTATCGGCGGTAAACCCTACACAAAAGCATAATTATTTGAAGTCTGACATAAGATCTACTACTGTACCAAGGGGTCTCTTCGAAAAGCTAAAAATAATTTCACAGAATAGAATAAAATTGCTTTTATATCATTCGGATCAAATACCAGCATATAGGTATTTTGGGGAGTCTGCTACGCTAAATTTATGCACTATAGTGACCTCTCTGTTATGTGTATGACATTGGTATGTCACTCAGAGTAGAACTCTAGACTAGACTTCTAGTCGCCGAGCAAAATTTACCTTTTAATCATCCAATGAACATAACTTCTAAAACCATAACAGTTGTAGAAATGAACAGAACAGGAACGATTTTATGAGTTTTTAACTAATAGGAAATATTAAAACTGAAAAGTGTAAAATTCCAAGACAAGTTGCAACCGAAAATGACCATAATATAGAGGAGTAATTTATAATTATGTAGGAGCAAACGGGAGATACTATTTAGAGCATGATAGTTTCAATAATCATCAATTAAACAGTTTTTGTAAATATCGTGAAATCGCATATACCTATGTAAATTATACTTAATCAATTTTGGTGTTGATCTTACGCCTTACGCTCATTTACCACTTTACATAGATTTAAAATTATTTTTATTAAAACGAATTAGTATGGGTAGGGGTCGCCAATAATATAGCGCCTGGTGATTACAAACCGATTTCACCAGCTGAATAACTATAACAGGTATTATATCTCATAGTTTCAGATTAGTTTACAACTATATTATACAGTTGGTGACTACGCTCGTGGTGGTCGGGGTATGAGGAGTGCACAAGGTGGCACCTACACACTCCTTCGCTTCGTATCTTATTCGCTTATTGTGCCCGCGCACCAGTACCGCACTGCTTGAGTACACGCACATTCACACACGTGCGCATGCGGTCGGCCTTATTTGAAGCTTGTATGATTCATATTTTTACTAAAATCAAGACTTAATAACGTGTTTGTTTTCAAAGTCAAGCGTCAAGTTTAGTAAAATAAACAACAAATTTTTAAGTGTTTTTACTGAACTCAAAACGAACACACGGCACTAGCCGCATTCCTTGCGTCCGCCATGAACGTAGTCCCCATCTGTAGAGCTTATTAAATTAGTTGGCAAGAAACAATAATAGACACTATTTGATTTTACTAAAACTAATTAAAAATGCACGTGACATGGAATGCTGAAAGATTCATGGTAAAATTGATTTATATAAACATAATAAAGACCATTAAAGTCATTATTTTCAACAATGGGAAATTATGTATTGTGCTTACCGCTTATTTACAGATATGTATCAATTGTGGCCATTTTCTGAATAATGAGGCAAATTATTATTGTACGGAGCATTCTTATATTACATCACGCTTGGGTGCGAAGGGGGAGAGGCAAGTATTTGACGGTCCATAAATGCTATCCCTCTGCCAACCCACACTTGAATAGCGTGGCGGAGTACGCTCTAAAATTCCTTCAATAGAAGGGAGATCTATATCCTCCTATGGGATAAGCAAGTATAGGTTGTAAACATAGATTGCTTAGGTAGTAACAATGGTTCGAATTCACAATGACATGTTTAGAGACATCTATTAGTTCTAATGATGTAAATATGTTAGTGGTAATATTTTCAATCTAGTTATCAATTCTACGACACTGATTTATAGCTTGCGTTCTAGATCCCCTCGACTGAGGGGAGACCATATCCGCAGTAACAGTGTGACGAATAAGGATTGATCCCAAATTTTGGAATCGGTCTATCAGAGCAAGTATCGAGAAATGTATAAAAATTCCATGAAGAGGTTTTCAAATTTTACTTGTTCTTCTCCCTGCCTCGGCAGATAATTTTATGTAAAAATATTGTTAGAGTTTATTGCCCTTGAGCATGTTATGCGTATATCCGTTTAGATTATGATTATAATAAGAACAATTCAATTGCTCTAATTATAATCATAATTATTCCCATACTTAAGTAGACCATCCAAGATACATAATATTAACCTACCTTTAATTGAGCAGTAAAATAATAATAATATAATATTAAACACTTAAAACGACGAAACAAAATCAAACCGTCCATAGAAAAGCGTGATTACAATTTTTTTGGATGGTCCCTTTTCCAATTTCATATTCAAATAATATTTGCTGTTTGTATCACAATGATTTATACAAATTAATTTGTAATAAATATAACGTTACATACAATGAGATTTTCAGATAGACAAATGAATTTCACTACATAATAACTACGAGCAACCGACACCACTAAATTTCAACGTCCAGCGGCAGACGATGAAGTAGGATTCTTGTCATGACAGAGGCATGCTTTAGTCTTATCAGATCATTGTACTCGGTAATTAACTTTTGAAGATTTGTGCTCCATACCAAAACCACAAGTATAATTAAAATTATAAGTTATAGTGCACCAATAGTAAAAAGTGGAACAGTTATGTATGTATATTGGCAGGCAATGTATTTCTTGCTTTAAATTTGGATCCCTACTAATGACATAAATGCGAAAGTTATACTACGTCGGGTGGCATACAAGCATACGGCCCGCCTGATGTGAAGCGGTTACCGTAACCATATTAAAGCTCGCAACATAAAATATCGCTCGCG
Organism: Hypsopygia costalis; assembly: GCA_937001555.2. Taxonomy (NCBI): domain Eukaryota; kingdom Metazoa; phylum Arthropoda; class Insecta; order Lepidoptera; family Pyralidae; genus Hypsopygia; species Hypsopygia costalis. The sequence goes on along the minus strand of OW443338.2, from coordinate 17,351,907 downwards.
CGCCGCCACCCCCGCTGCATCTGCATCTCCTTCAAAGATGTTGATGAACCACTTATACCCCTAAATTTCACGTCTTGTATTGAACCGATCGATGAACCGTTGGGATTTTGCACACGTCTTATAAATTCAGAATGTAAAAATATGGACACATTTTGACCCAAAAAAATTACCTATTCTCGAGGGATGGCCAAAAGTTATAACGAACAAAAGCTATAACACGGCGCTATATCTGATATTCACGCGAATGGAAGCGAGTTTGTTCCGCTTTCACGCCTTAACTACTGTTCAAGAAAAAGGGCTTATTTTGTAACAAATGGAAAATCTAAATAAAATCTAAGGAAGACTTATGATCCAATCGATTAGCAAAATTTTAGTTTTTTGATGATACGAACTAGAACTGCATGTTCAGCATCTAGTGTGAAGTAGAATTAGAGTTTATTGTATTACTGGGTATGCTTTGGGATTGCGACATTTCAAGTGCAGCCATTCTAAGAGTATTGGTATGGAGGACGCGATAACATTGATCGTTTTGCTTTTATTTCGACCGGCCCTTTTATCGCCAGGTTAATTCACGAGTACTGTAATTTGTTACATCACTCGGAAGTGACATCAAATCCAACATCAAAATTACTAAACTATAAACGGACTACTTATTTACTCTTTGGTTTTATATGGAAACACTCGATTTTAAAATGTTCGCACATTTCTTGTACCTGAAAAAAGAACATATTATTTTAAATATAAAACATGCAGGTACTTAAAATAATTTGAGCCCAGTGTAGTAGCACGCCACCAGCGTAATTTCCATTGATTGATCTACCTCCATTTTCCATTTATATTCACGAATACGGACATGTTTTTTTTTAATAAAATAAAATTACTTAGAACAATTCGAAAAAAATTTCTAAGTTATAGTTGTTTTATAAAATTATTATATTAAAACAACTTATATAAAACCATTAATGTAAAATTTATTTCCACAATATTGTATTCAAAATTAAATTATCCGTTTCCCTTAATTTTTATCTCTGCAACCTATGCTGTTTCGGGGATACTTCATAGGCACAATCTCATGCGCTCCGACCCGTCTTACAAATAAGCGGTCTGTGAGAATTTTTAAAAAGCTAATACATTTCAATATGGCACATTCATCCAATATGGCACAAACTGGATTTCCTAATTTCCATAGGATATTTAATCTATGCACATTCAGAGTGCATAGTGCGAGTTTTTTGTTCACGTTCGATCATCTCAATGTAAACAAACCGACCAAATAGAGATGAACTAAATTATTTGCCTTACTTGCTCTGATTTTGAGGTGAGCAACCCGGATAATATGGATATGTAACACGCGTCTGGTAAATTCACAATATGAATCTTTTTCTCGCAGTATGCTTCGAATATACATACGACGAGCTCGGTGGTCAAATGGTTAGCAATGGACACTTTGACTCCGTGGTCGCGGGTTCGATCCCCGCACAAGACAAATATTTCTGTGTATGAACATGTCTGTTTGTCTTGGTCTGGGTGTTTTCTTTGTATTGTTGGGTTTGATCCCCGCACAACACAAATATTTGTGTTGTGCTAGATAACTCATATAATAGTTTTTATTTGTATTTACAAAAAATAAAAATAAAAACTATTATATGAGTTATCTAGTACCCATAGTACAAGTTTTGCTTAGTTTGGGACTAGATAGTCAAGTGTAATTTGTCCAGGAATATTTATTTATTATACATCAGACTTTTTTTGACTCGATGCTAAAAATGTTACATACACCCAAATACGCACTCGTAATCTGTGACTTACTCCTCTTGGTGAATAAACTATTATAAATTGATTACTCACCACTCTAGTCCCGTAAAAGACGTGCGCTACCGAGCAGCCGCAGCACAGCACTCCGAGCAGCATCAGCTCGGTCATGGGAGACACCCTCATCAGGAAGATGATCGCCATAACGAAAGCGTATGGTATGAACAATCCGTTGAAAGCTTCGCACCGGGTGTCACTCATTTGAGAAACTATCAAACGGCACTGAAAAATAATTCAGTAACGTATTCGTTAAGAAAGGATTTTCGAAAACTTCCATCCGGGATACCGGGATATGTGCGTACGAAGTCGCGGGCGGGAATCAACGCACAGCTCTAACCACCATTGGCATACAGGTGGCTATTATGACGTAGGTATTCGCTAAGGATTTTTGAAAATTTCCACGGGATACTGGGACACGCGCGTACGAGTGGAGTACAGTGTATGATAGAGTCGCGGGCGCAGGCTAGTATAGACATAAAAGGGTCTTTTAAATCGGTAGGTACTAGCTTGCGCCTTTAGAAAAGATTTTTACATCAAACCATTCAAATGTCCGACAAGAACAAGGCCCGTCTGATGGGAAGCAGTTATAGCATATTCGTTAATATGTTAGTCATGCTTGGGAGAGACCCCTAAATATGAGCTAGTTCACAGCTCTGTGATTGCATCCAATGCCACGCACGATGCAATCATAGAATAACTTTAGATTATATTAATTTGCGCCTTTTTTGTCTTCTTCCTTCCGGGTGACCACATTCGCCCGCAGGGACATAACAAACCCACAAGAGAATTGTTATTTGGCTGCGGTATTCTGTAAGGTATAACGTTGCCCTATCTCTGCTTAGCCAGAGCTTCTTTCGCTAGTCAGTCGGGTGAAATACGTGCAGTACAACCCAATATGTAGTGTCATTGTGTTTTATCCGTGGGACTACAATGAACTTCACTAGTGATTGTCATCTTCATGGTTGCCGCCTTTAGACCTATTAGACGACGAGGTATTCAGACTGTCAATTGTAGTGTCGTCTCGCTTACACCTCATTAATACTAGGGAGATAACACCACGTTAAGAGTCTGAATACTCATAATAGGCTACACAGAAGACACAGCGGTGGTAAGCCTGTTCTGTGTTACTATCCAGTTTTGATATTTTTAAACCTTTCAGATCTCATTTATATGTATAGGTACTCACATTAATGTTGGAGAAGATGGTGCCAGTGAGTATGTAGAAGAGCCTTGGTCCGCGATTCATGATATCTGAGGGGGAGTACAGCGCCCAAACAGAACTCAGCACGAAGAACGTGAACAATGGCACCAGAGGGCGCGCCGCTTCAGTGAATGGGCGCATCTTGCCTGTACCGTCGCGGTAAGACCTGCCGGGAACCGTTGGTAAGGTAAGTTTGTACGTTTAAAACTACAGTTTACATATATTTTATTTCGATTAAATTTAGTGTATAATAATAGGAGAAAACTACAATAAAGAATAGCTCATTATTCCCTCATATTTTCCGGGATGTAAGGTTGCATGGAAATTCATTACCGCCCAGGCCCTACCACCGATGCTGAAGCCGATTACAATAGTATTTTTTGGTTGCGAAAATGACACTACTGTTTAGATTGTTGGTAATTATTTCTAGCTCAGCTTTTTTTTTATACTACGTCGGGTGGCAGACAAGCATACGGCCCGCCTGATGTGAAGCGGTTGCCGTAGCCATATTAACGCGCGCAACATAAAATATCGCTCGCGCGCCGCCACCCCCGCTGCCAACGCAGCATCTCCTTCCTTTCTGGTGACCTCACTCACTCGCAGGAACACAACAACCCTCAAGGGAATTGTTATTTGGCTGCGGTATTCTGTGAGGTGGAGGTACATTCCCCAGTCGGGTAGCTTACAATTACGCTCCCTACCTCTCTTTCTTCAGCTGGAAGAAACCCTAGAGTTCTACTGACTAAGCTACATATGTTTGTCAATAACTTTAATCTAAGACCAATTTTTGGAATCAAAAAATCCTATGGTAATCGATTTCAGCTTCGGCGGTAGGCCCCTGGTTTTTAACTTTTTACGTTTTTAAGTTTATAAATAAACTAAATAGCGACATTTTTCTTGTTGTGGTAGTCGTGATACATGACGATTATTTATAATGTACTAGCGACCCGCCCCGGCTTCGCACGGGTGCAATGCTGATACTAAATGTACTACAGAAGGTCTTTGCGCTTTGTCCTATCCAGTCCTTCCCCAGTTATAGGCACACGCCGCCGGCTCCGCGGCCGGTACCGCCACAGCCGTTATGTCCCTGCATTTTAAATGTGTAATATCTTCTAAACTATTCATTTAAATTACATGCTGTGAAGGGCCATATTGATCTATATTAAATGCGCAATGTATTTAAAGTACTTAATTGGATAAGGATTAATTCTGTATTGCTTAAAATCGCTTCGTAAATAAGGCATTATTTCTTGTAAAAAGCAAAGGATAAAATAACGGTTATTGTGTGTTACCACTAAGAGATAGACATATACCATCGCGAACTTTTTTGTAGACCATTTTAAGGTGAACAATACTGTACTACATTATTTTGATCTATCTCGTTGGGTTCAGCCAGCGTTTGCAATGAAAGAGCAAAAAAATGTGTTTATTTACGACATCACATTAGAAACCTCTAAATTATCAGTGTTTTTCTACTATGTTATGCATATATTATGCATATAAACTTTCCAGTTGAATCACTCTATCTATTAAAAAAAACCGCATCATAATCCGTTGCGTAGTTTCAAAGATTTAAGCATACAAAGGGACATAGGGACAGAGAAAGCGACTTTGTTTTATACTATGTAGTGATTAAGAGGGTTATTAGGTGCGCAAAAAATATCAAATGAGTAAGTTGCGCCACGCTATGTACGCACAAATTACAGTAATTTATTTTATTGTAAGATTTACTCCCTTTGGAGAAAAATATACTATTGTTTTATTGGGAGACTTTTTTACAGAAATCTTATGATGTGCTAGAGATTCGTGAGTAGAGTGCGTTTGCAGACATTGTTCTTACTTGTATATGTTCCATAATATGATCGTCTGACTAGTAATCATGGCGGAGAAGTAGAGAACGAACTCGAACACGATCCCGGGACTGATCCCGCCGGGCAGCGTGATGTGCCACGCCTTGGGCCCGATCACTGACGTCACTAACAGCAACAGACACGAACCCTGGCGACAAATGTAATGTTTTAGTACCGGATTTAGATATCTCCGATTGCTTTTTATTTACAACAGGATTCTGCCTGCGGGCAGAAAAGTATTTTACCGATCATATCCTACATGTATGCCATATTTCATCTAATTCTGTTCAGCTATCATGGCTGACAAATATTCACAAAAGCTCCATACATTCTTCTAAAGTTGTCTATTTAAAATATTATATCATTCACATGTGACATGATTATGATATCAGCGCACATGTGAATTTTGTAAACAGCTATTCATCTCAAAAACAATATAACTGCTTCACATCAGGCGGGGCGTATCCTTGTCTGCCCGACGTAGTATAAAAATATATATATATTCATGAGGCTCAAAATGAATCAGTATTTAGATTATTGGGAGCAAAACTGTCGACCAATGTAACAATATTAAATTTTATGGTTCATAGGGTTGTTCACGTGGTGGTCATAGGTTTCTATCGGGTATACATATATCGGTACTTTCAGCGCGTAATTTGACCTTCTCATGGTGGATCCACACATGCCGCCGGCTTAGCCGCCGGTATTGCCGTCGGCTTGCTGACTGTCTTTGCGCTAGCTTACCGCGCGAGCCGTGTACAGCCGCGAGTGCCGTCGGTCCGGCCAGGGCTTGGCCGCCGGGTATGTGTGGAGGCACCATTACATTTTATACACCTTGACATTTTATACAAAAATATTTGATGTATAAAATATCCTTGTCTATAAAGTGTCCTCGTGACTATATTTTGGTTTGAAAACTCACAATCATTGTAAAGTCGTATCCCCAAGGCAGGAACATCACGCCAGTATTGTATTTCTCCCAGTGTGTGAGGTAGAAATTGAGAAATACATTCCAAACCACAAAGAAAAATCTTAGAGGACTCAATTCGTCTCTGAAATGTAAAAAAAAATATTGGATTAAAATTGTTGGTATTTCCCATTTCATACTAAACGCTCTTATGTGCGCTGTGTGATACAATAACTTAAATGTGTCATTTATAAGTATTTGGAGTATTTATATACCAATTAAAATGTTATTTACTAGCTTCCACCCGCGGCTTCGCCCGCGTTTTTTTAAATAAAAATTATCCTATATCCTTCCTAATACTTTTCAGAATATGTGTACAAAGATTCATGATGAATGATGATAAAATATTAATTTACGGCACAGTACATAACAGTAACTGAAATAATAATTAAGAATGAAATGGTATATTCACCATACAACAATTCTTAAGTTTGCATAAAAAATATGTAAAGTCGCCTTTATAAAAAAAAACCCGCCAAGTGCGAGTCGGACTCGCATATGAAGGGTTCTGTACTATTATATATAAAAACGGCAAAATAATCACGTTTGTTGTATGGGAGCCCCCTTAAATATTTGTTTTATTTTTTTTGATTATTTATTTTTAAAGAGAATATATAACTAAATATTATGTGAGTATTTCAAGCGTCTACCTATCACCGTTATCAATTGCGAGCAAAAACGAGCAAAAAAGTCACGTTTGTTGTATGGGAGCCCCCTTAAATATTTATTTTATTCTGTTTTTTAGTACTTGTTGTTATAGCGGCAACAAAAATACATCATCTGTGAAAATTTCAACTGTCTAACTATCACGGTTCATAAGATACAGCCTGGTGACAGACAGACAGACGGACGGACAGCGGAGCCTTAGTAATAGGGTTCCTTTTTACCATTTGGTTACGGAACCCTAAAAACGAGTGTGCCTTAGACCACACGACACTACTGATCCGGAGGGCGACTGAAGTATATAGGTATCGCGCGCTCTTTGATACATATAAATCAGCTGTCCATTTCACATCTCGTATTAATTGTAACTTGTATCCTACTTTGACAGACATGAATTAGTAATGATGAAACTATGGCTGTTGTTGTTGATGTTCAAAGATGTGAAAGTAAATACAACGGGAGTAAAACGAGTTTTAAAATCGACCCATGTTCGCTTATTTCTTTTGTATTAAGCAAAGTAAAGCGAATCGTGTAACGAATATATAATATGTTCCATCGGTTATCGAATAATGGTTTACTTATTTTTTACGCTATTTATGTTAGTAATAAAATACATGTGTCATTGTCTGTTTACCTAAATAAAGGAAAAAAAAGAAGCATGCCCAGTAGCCCAAGCCACAGAATACCCAGAACAGAATATCCTGACGCAAGAGAATTAGTAGATCCCAAATAATGAGAACAAGGACGGAGAAAGAGAGAATGCAGTTTTTCTATGTTTCGAATTATCGCATATTGACCTATCTTGATGCGCCACCCTGTACATAAATTTACAGATAAATAGATTTTATTTACCGTCCAAATATGCTGTATAAGCAGGTGGGAATGAGCACGGCAGAGTAGGAATCCAGACCGTGGTCGAAGAGCTCTCCCAGCGGCCCGCTAGATCCAGTGCGCCGCGCTTGCTTGCCGTCGATACCATCTACAATTAATACCACGAAAAATCATACAAAAGCCCGATGTTATAAGGGTCTCTAGAACTTATAGGTATTGGCACAAAAAGAGGTAGAACACAGCGTAATTGTAAGCTGCCCAACAATGAAGGTCATCTGACCACAATAAAATAATATCTACAAGCCTAGTGTTCTTGAGTGAGGTTACCAGGAAGCAAGGTTATTGTGAAGGCAGTGAGATTGACGGTCTGCTAGCGATATATTACCGCTGACAGTAAAAACCGCTTCATATTAGGCTGGTCGTGCGTTTGTTCAGTTTAAGCTATATGTTATACAAATTACCGTATTGGGTGAACTCAGTTCTTATGAATGTGAATTTAGTCAATCATACGAGCATTTTTATCGAGCATCAAGTCCACTTCTGTATTTTGTTTTCTCATCACACGTGAACTGTCAGTCACCGGATTTAATGCTAATTTCGCAGCGACCTTGCGACAAGCGAGTATCTATCGTTTTTCATACGACAATTAGAGAAGCCTCGGGTGGAATATGGGCTTTCAATATCTACATTATGTCCTACTTTAATAAGAATCTTCACCATTTTCTTATCGGCAAGGATTTGTCACTTTCTCTACCCGAGTATAAGTCGTTTGAAAGAGCAAGTAATACTGGCAGATTTATATTTTTTAGAATAATAATAAGTATTTAGGAAAATCTTCGCCGCTATTAGACTGATGCTAAGGCATGTGAATACATGAGCGCATTACGTCGAGAATGTATGACTAATAAATATACTACTGAACATATAGTTAGTATGTTGGGTTTTTAATATATAAAAAAAAGAAAAACGATATTACAGACGTAATTAATACTACATGTTATTTTGTTCTATTTAATAAATCGAACTCTTAATCCTCTCACACTTTCACTCTCACAATCACAACTCTTACACTCACATAACACTCATACATCCTCAACGCACATTATAAACACCCCTATTAAATAACAGGGACATCGGCTGCAAATGAGTGAGTGAATGGTAAATCACTCTAAGATGTTTTGTAATGTTGCAAATTGTAACATACAATATACAATCTATGCAAGTTTTGTAAAAATATAATTTTACTAGCTGTGCCCGCGACTTCGTCCGCGTGGAATAGTGTCTTTGGGCATTCGGCTAATTATTTTACAAATAAGACACATACGTATTAATACTTATATGAGTTGCAGTGTGCGATCTAGTGCTTATATATCTCTTTTGTGGAACATTGTACATTCATCCCAACCAACAGCTTACACTGCTGCAACTTTCTTCCGCGCTCACTGCTTTTGCTAATGTTACATACTGGCATGCCCTCATGAGCTAAGTTCAATGGTAGTAGTTTTAGAACCGAGTGCGCTATACCTGTTGGAATAAGTATACAAAAATAAATCTATCTCGCTCTGTTTAATAGACATCTGTCTTAGTCACACAATATTGTTTATAATATCTTTAAACAAAGGGCTACATTGTTAAATGCTCTGTATGCCTTAGTCAGCTAACCAAGCTCTGTGGTTCAGTAGAAATCATATTCCAGTTCAGTATCGTCCGACTTCTTGTAGTAGAACACACCTTTCTAAGAGTGCATAAAATAAATTTAATTATTATAATTTGCACTGAACGAATCTTTTATTTTTGGCTTCCTAACCTAACAGGTTATGGGCCCAGTGTACAGTACAAAGTGGACTTTTAAGTGATTGAAAGAAACAGACTTTTTTTAAATACGATAAAAACGCTTTAAGTGGTAACGTTTAAGACTTGTGATTTTTGTAATTTTGGTAGAGAAACTATTTACGTATTCTAAGTGACTTTTTGTGTTATTTTCTAACTGTAACGATGGACGGTTCAAAAGTAAAAAGAAATATTAGACTGTTTGACGGCGAAAAGTATTCTTTATGGAAACTTAGAATACGCAGTTTATTAAACGAACTTGAAGTGCTGCAAGTAATTGACGAAGAGCCTCCTGTACGCATCAACAGTGATTGGACGAAGAAAGAAAAGATAGCGAAAAATACCATCATCGAATATTTATCAGATTCTTTGCTGGGGTTTGCTAATGAAGAAACAGCAAAACAGATTTTCATAAAACTCGACGCAGTGTATGAAAGAAGAAGTATCGCGTCCCAATTGGCATTGAGAAAAAGGTTATTGAATTTGAAATTAGAAGGTGATACTCCGTTGATAAAACATTTTCAAAATTTTGAAAATTTGATTATCGAGTTAGTGGGTGCCGGGACAAAGTTAGAAGAAGTAGATAAAGTCACACATCTATTTATGACTTTACCGAATTATTATGATGGTGTCATCACAGCAATTGAGACATTAGCTGAAGATAACTTGACCTTATCTTTCGTAAAAACAAGGCTTCTTGATCATGAAATTAAATTATTAAACGAAAGGCGCGACAATAGTATAACAGAGAAGATCTAACACGTGGGTTCATAGAACTTCAGTCTCCAGTAAATATTTCTGTAGCTAAAAACGGAACATTCATTAGTGCGACAAAAAGAGGCACTCTATCTATTACCACTGATACGGGTATGAGTGGATTGCTACAGGATGTTCTTTTCTGCTCAGAAATTCCATATAATTTGTTATCGGTCAAAAGAATGCAACAGGCTGGAATGACCATAATTTTTGGTCAAAATGGTGTACAAATACTCAACAAAGAGGGTAAGATGGTAACAAAGGGTGAGTCTTTGAATAATTTAATTGGTATTAATTTCATGCTTAATAAATGTGCTTTGAATTGCTCATCAAATAGGGTCATGAATGGTAACTATGATTTGTGGCATCAAAGATTGGGTCACATGGGCAAATCTAAGTTCTTGCAAATTAAAACCAAACAAATGTTTTCTGATATTGATCGATTAAATAATATTACACCCAGTGAAAGTTTATGTGAAGCTTGCATATATGGAAAACAAGCAAGTCTGTCATTTCATAAAAGTAAATCTAAAATTATTAAACGACCTCTATTTAATGTGCATTCCGACGTGTGTGGTATGATCACTCCTTCGACACTTGACGGCAAAAACTATTTTGTGATATTTGTAGACGAATACACTCACTACTGTGCGACATACTTAATAGCTCATAAATCAGACGTTTTTGCTGCTTTTCGAGATTATGTTGCTAAGTGCGAAGCTCATTTTAGTTTGAGACTTGTCAATTTATATTGTGACAATGGTGGCGAATATTTATCGAGTGAAATGAAAGAATACTGTATGCAAAAAGGTATAACCTACCATTTAACAGTGCCGCATACCCCTGCTTTGAATGGTATTGCCGAACGTATGATAAGAACGTTAACAGAACGAAGTCGAACTTTAATAGCAGGTGCTAAGTTAGACAAGTCGTTCTGGGGTGAGGCTGTGTTAACTGCTACTTATCTTATCAATGTCAGCCCCACAAAAGCACTGAAAGTAGATAACACACCGTTTGAATTGTGGCATAATAAGAAGCCGCAACTTAAGTATTTAAAGGTTTTCGGTTCAACTGTGTATTTTCTTAACAAAAGTAGAAAAGCAAAATTCGATGAGAAATCCTTGAAAGGGATATTGGTTGGTTATGAACCGAATGGTTATAAGGTGTGGAATGTGGTAGAAGAAAAGTTTGTAAGAGTCAGAGATGTAATTGTTGATGAGATTAATTTCTTGTCAAGTAGGCCAGTGAAGCCTGAAGGTATTGTATCTGAAAATACCAATAACTCTGACGAGCACATGTGTAGCAGGTTGTGCGCATCTGATAATATAAGATCAGATGATGTGAAACAAACGGGCAGTGTACCCTGCGCATTAGGTCCACCACCTAATAAATCTGTACGCAGTGCAGATGGGCATACATGCTATGATTCATTTCAAGATAAATTGACTGGATCTCGGAATGAAGTAGCTTCTAGTAGTTCGAGTGTTATTAGAAGAAGTGATCGAATTAAAAATTTGCCTACAGTGTCTTATGATGAAAACAGTAATGATATTTCTGTGAACTATTTATTATACGCAAAGTCTTTAATATGTACAATTCCTACATCGTATACCGAAATTCAAACCAGGCATGATAGGCTTTTGTGGCAAAAAGCTGTTGATGAGGAAATTAAATCACTTATTGAAAATGACACTTGGACGCTTGTTCCGAAACCCGAAAACAGAAATATTGTTGACTGTAAATGGATATTTAATATTAAAAATGATGAGTTTGGCAAACCTTTGAAATATAAAGCGCGTTTGGTCGCTCGCGGTTTTAGTCAAGAATATTTAATTGACTATGACGAAACTTTTGCGCCAGTTGCAAGAATTTCAAGTTTTAGATTTATATTAGCATTTGCAAATCAATTCAATTTGCTTGTTCACCATATGGACGTCAAAACGGCATTTTTGAACGGCAAACTAAAAGAGGAAATTTACATGAAAATTCCTGAAGGAATTCCAAACGCAAACAACTTAGTTTGTAGATTGAATAAAGCTTTATATGGTTTAAAACAATCTGCACGTTGTTGGTTTCAAATGTTCGAACAAACTTTGATTGAAAAGGGTTTTCAGTACTCATCAGCTGATCGTTGTATTTATTTCCTAGATGCCGGTGACATTTCAAAAATTATTTATGTTGTACTTTATGTCGATGATCTTGTTATTTCGACTGCTGATATAAATACCATGAATAGTTTCAAAACTTATTTAATGAAAAAGTTTAAAATGTTAGACTTGATGGAGATCAAATGTTTCTTAGGAATTAAAGTGAAAAGATCTCATGATACAGTTACATTAGACCAAGCAATGTACATAAAAACGGTCTTAGAAAAGTTTAACATGAATGACTGTAATTCTGTCAGTACACCTTTGGAAAACAAAGTAGACTTTAACGCTTTGAGTGCAATTGAAACAACAAAAGCTCCATGTAAAAATCTTATCGGGTGTTTGATGTATGTTATGTTATGTACTCGTCCCGATTTAAGCTTTGCTGTAAACATTCTAAGTAGATTTGGTAACAGAAATAATAACTCACTTTGGTCACATTTAAAACGAGTGTTACGTTATTTAAAGGGAACTACTGACTTGAAACTAACTTATAAGCGGAATCCAAATGTTTATAATAACATTCTCAGTGGCTTTGTTGATTCCGATTGGGGAAGTGATGAAGTTGATCGTAAAAGCACAACAGGATACTTGTTCAAATTGTTTGAACAATGCACAATTTGTTGGCAAACAAAGAGTCAGTCAACAGTGGCAGCGTCATCTACTGAAGCAGAGTATATGGCTTTGTTTGAAGCCGTGAGAGAAGCTCTGTGGTTAAAGTCATTAGTGACTAGTATTCATGTAGAAATTTCAAATCCGATTCCTATTTTTGAGGATAATAACGGATGCATAAGCATTGCAAGTAATCCGACAAGTCATAAACGGTCGAAACATATTGACATAAAATATCATTTTTCTAGGGAACAAGTTGAGAAAAATGTAATTAAAATGATTTATGTGTCCACAGGTAATCAACTGGCAGATATGTTTACAAAGGCATTACCAGCCGCTCGTTTTTCGGCACTGAGAGAAAAACTCGGTGTATTATAATTTAATGTTAAAGTTCTGTCTAATGAAAAGTATGTAGTGTAAATATATACTGCAAATGAGATTACATAAGAGCATAATTAAGTTGACTTGGTCTGATTAGGTTTTACTGGGGTTTCCCTAATCCTGCGCAACGAATGTTGGACCAAGATATTGATGATTGTTTCCCCAGACAAAGAATGGTGTGTTCATAAGTTTGATATTGTAAATAGCTTGTGGTAGATTTTTTTTTTTTTATTATTATTTATTTTTGAGGGGGCGTGTTGGAATAAGTATACAAAAATAAATCTATCTCGCTCTGTTTAATAGACATCTGTCTTAGTCACACAATATTGTTTATAATATCTTTAAACAAAGGGCTACATTGTTAAATGCTCTGTATGCCTTAGTCAGCTAACCAAGCTCTGTGGTTCAGTAGAAATCATATTCCAGTTCAGTATCGTCCGACTTCTTGTAGTAGAACACACCTTTCTAAGAGTGCATAAAATAAATTTAATTATTATAATTTGCACTGAACGAATCTTTTATTTTTGGCTTCCTAACCTAACAATACCCCTATAACAATTTACACTTTATTTTGCTTTTAACCGTAAACACAGAAAACAAAACTTCTTATTATGAAAATAACGTATTTAAGTATTTTATTTAATTGTATAAAAACCTATTTAAAAAAATATTATAAACCCAAATGAATTAAATTTAAATAATTTTATTGACCCAAATAAACAAAATCTCTATACTAAGTATAACTTTTTACACTTGTACTTAAGAAGTTGTTTTTATGAACCATTTGTAACCCATTCCTAGAAACCCCTTTCGGATATTGCGACTTCTAACTGAGTCGGCATGCGAAGGCATAAAGACTCATTCATAAAACTATTAAGCTTTCTTATCTTTTGTTTACATTCGAAGATGGTCAAATGCTTTGTTTGTACAACGCTCAAAAGAGTACTGTTTATTTGGTGAGGGCAATTAACTTACCGTTCTTAGGTACTTGCCTAGCATCCAAATGTGCAACAAAAAATAATGACGTAATAACATCTAATTAAATTCGAAAGTAATCTACTTTTAACGATTGAAATAAACAAAACAATGAATAATAATAAAAAAAATATTTAATAACTTATCTACTAAAGTAAGCAAATCGAATATTTCCATACAAACTTTCATCCCCTATTCCCTATTGTTATTTGACCCCCGTGTGGGTAAAACTTTTACAAACTTTGAATGTCATATTTATTTATATCGAATCAACAGCCTAAAAAATAAGTTTCAAGCTTCTAGCTCTAAAATTAACGATACTTCCATACAACCTTTCACCCCCCCTTTTTAACCCCTTACAACCCATTTTTTGCACTAAAAAGTAGCCTATGTCCTTCCTCAGGCTCTAAACTATCTGTGTACCAAATTTCATTTAAATCGGTTCAGTAGTTTTGCCGTGAAAGCAGGACAGACAGACAGACAGACAGACAGACAGACAGTTACTTTCGCATTTATAATATTAGTAAGGATTGTTCAAACACTAAGGTGAATTATGTTACCTCGGAGACGGGCGCAAACTGCAACACAGTTTAATGTTAACGCGGTCGTTTACGTACGTTATTGTTTTTTTATACGTGTGCTTACTGTTGTTTAATAAATTCTTTAATTCTATTTGACACAATAACGTGAATTCTCAAAAGATATACAAGGTCGTTTGCATTGGTAATATACACTCGCGAGCAAAAGTTTGGAATCACCTACTTGCGATTTGCTGCGAGCGATTTTAAGAACTAAATAACTAATGAAGATTAATGAATATGGTATCATTTTAAAGGTTATTCTGTAAACTTTAAATTGATACCATTTTCATTTCAATCGGACCCCTATTTCAGGAGCTGTCCTTGTTTAAGTGAAGGAGTAAGGAAAAATGAAGGAATGAGGAAACGGGAACCATTAAAAAAAAAAAAATAATTTAGAGGAAAATCTTTATTTGGGATAAAACATTTTTGTTCAATATTTAGTGTTACCTCCCCTAGCCCTAATTACACCACGAAGACGATTCTTCATGGACATAATCAGCTTCTTGGCAGAATCTTGTGGGATGCCTTCCCACTCCTCTGTCAAAGCCGATTTCAACTCATGAACACTTGAGGGAGCTGGATTTCTGGATCAAACCCTTCTTTTCAACTCATCCCACAAGTGCTCAATGGGATTCAAGTCAGGGCTGAGCGCTGGCCAGTCTAATGCGGCGATTCCAACTTGAGCAAGGAAGTCAATTGTGGCACATGAAGTGTGACATCGGGCGTTATCGTGCATTAGGACGAAGTTATCGCCGACATATCCCGCATAAGGAACAACATGTTCCAGCAGAATATCGGTAATGTACCGGTCCGAAGTTAGACCACCCCCTCATCCCCCGCCAGGCACGAAAACAAGCTCCGTTTTTGCGTCGAATGAAATGCCGGCCCACATCATGCAGGAACCGCCTCCATAAGCTACTGTTTCAGCGAAACAGCACTGAGCAAATCGCTCTCCAGGTCGCCTGTAGACCCGGCCCCTTCGGTCGCTACCGTGTAAGCACATTCTGCACTCGTCTGAGAACAGAACTTGCCTCCATTGCTCGATTTCCCAATTAAGATGGGCGCGAGCAAATTGAAGGCGTGCTTGACGGTGAGCTGCCGTCAGTTTTGGGCCTGTGGCAGGCCTTTTTGGAGTCAAGTTCGCCTGCTTGAGTATTCGCCGAACTGTCCACTCCTGCTACTGCTACGCTTGCGTGCTCGGTTGGTTTACCGAGCGCAAAAAGCGGTGCAGGAAAAGGTCCTCTCGTCTGGTTGATTTACTGGACGAGAGACTCGCATCCCCCGTGATATAACCGGAAGGTTGGCACACGGGGCGCATTAGCTGTTAGGTATAGGGTACGTGTCCACTCACTGGCAGTTGTCCCACGAACTTCCCTGAGCTCCTGCTGGACGTCGACACCGGTCAGATGACGATTTCGAAGAGAAGTTGACACGATAAAACGGTCATCTCTCTCCGAAGTGCACCGGCGCCGTCCAGATCTTGGCCTCGGGATGAAGCCTCCAGTCTCCAGAAAGCGTTTATAAACTTTCGAGACACAGGACTGGCTTATGTGGAGCTGACGTGCGACAGCCCGCTGGCTTAGCCCTTGTTGTAGTAGAGCAACAATTTGGGCTGCTTCTGTTGGCGTGGTCTCCATTATCGTCCAATGTCAGGGTCAAATTCAACGGAGGTGTGTACCAGTCAACGTGTAACAGCCGACTGATAAGAAAATTCCGATGCCCTGCGCTTTTATAGGATTCATAGGCGCGCAACTCGTAACGAATAAATTGAGACCTTTTCGTTACTCCTTGATTAAACCAGGATTGCTTCTAAAATACGGGTCCAATTGAAATGAATATGGTATCAATTTAAAGTTTACAGAATAACCTTTAAAATTATACCATATTTATTAATCTTCATTAGTTGTTTAATTCTTAAAATCGTTCATAGCAAATCGCAAGTAGGTGATTCCAAACTTTTGCTCGCGAGTGTATATAAGTTTTTGACCGAACGAGCGAAGCAACCATAAGTAGCATTAGCTTGTATCTTATCCCTCAATGATTTCGTCCAACGTTTTGTCGGCTGATACGGGGCTTTCACTCTAGCACTTTCTTTCCACATCTGCCTCAGTGGCATAGTTATAGGAAGGCTAGGCTTGACCTTAATCTTAAGTCCCTCGACCTTTGGTCCATAAATATTAACCTAGCGAAAATTACTGGGGCGCCGGATGTTCCGATGACAAAGCGTTTACAAAGACTGGCACTCCGATCGATGTTACGAATTCCTTCAATACAATATTAGGGTGTAAGGAGTTCATCGACATCTTTGAACCATAGCCAACCTCACCTGCACGTGGTGCACCCTGCTGACTGACATACGAGGCTCTGGCGAAAAGAGAGGTATAGGGTATTGCGTATTTTGTAAGCTGCCCGACTGGGGTACCTCCACCTCACAGAATACCGCAGCCAAATAACAATTCCCTTGAGGGTTGTTGTATTCCTACGAGTGAGGTCACCAGAAAGAAACGAAGGAGTGGCTGCGTTGGCAGCGGGGGTGGCGCGAGATATTTCATGTTGCAAGCGTCACTACGCTACGGTAACCACTTCACATCAGGTGGGATGTATGCTTGTCTGCCACCCGACGTAGTCTAGAGAAAATAAGAAGCGATTTTTTTCGATTGAATTTATTTTTGTCATTTATACTTATGATTTTTTATCGATCTATACCTATAAAAGAGAAAGTATGTACTTATGTATGTTCCGTATAGACTTCGAAACGGCTGGATCGATTTCAACGAAATTTTCAGATAATCTTTAGATTTACCCAGCGGATAATCCTGCATCCATGGACTACGCGGGCGAAGCCGCGGGTAACAGCGTTATATATAAACATCGTTTTATTTCCTAAATCCAGTCCTTATTTATTCATTGTAAGTACTTATTCTGCTACGTACAAGAAAAACGATAATATTTAATTTAGTTTGCCTTCTAGTACAGAATAAGGCATAGCACTAGTGCCCCTAGACTGATGAAACGTAGATAGCAAATTAATATTGTATCAAAAATATGCGATAATTATTATACAACAACCGGCATTGGTAGTTACTACGGAGATTGTTTAATAATATTATATATATGAGTGTGTGTGTTTGCATATATATGTGTGTAAAATAACTTCTCATACAATGATGACATTGACATCTATATATAGTATATGAGATGTCATAGGTGTACTCCTAGTAAATTTTTTTTTTCAGATGTTACCAAAAAATAAATACGCTATGCGAAGTATTACGTAGATTATATAAAAAAAAGTTATTCTAATAATCCAATTCCATACTAGCATATCATAAATCAGAAAGTTTGTTTGTCTGTCGTTCTTTCACGTCACAAGGAAGCAATGGATTGACATGATTTTTACGGGAATAGTTTCAGGTGTAGACAACGGCCCAATGCCTACAGCTAATGCGCCCCTGTGCACCAACCGTTGGATGAGCGATCAGATTAATTTGACGTGCAAATCAGTTTTCTTTTTTGTGGATCAATTTAATAATTCCTTAAATATTTGACCGAACGAGTGAAGCAACCATAATTATCATATAAATCACAGGATTGTTAAATCAGTAAACTAACCAAGAGGACGTTTAACCGCCCCGCTATCGCGCCCAGTAAACCGACCAGGCAATAAAGCAGATTGGTAGCAGGTCTAGACAGTGACAAAAGCTACTTTTTGCCCCGGAAAAACACCTTATTCCCTGAGGAAAGTTTTATTTAGTGACCACGCGGGGGAAGCCGCGTGCAACAGCTAGTATTAAATAATTATATTGTGATGTTGAAATGTTCATCTCGCGTGATATCCAATTATTATCATTATGAGACTTTTAACATTAGATAAGAAAGGCCACCATCGTAACAATATAACGGAGTTCGAACTATTGAGCACGAATCGGGCCAGTATTCTTCCGTGTTCCATTAATAGTTTTATCCTGGTACTTGCATCCCTTATCACTTTATCGGTATTAAAAAACTCAACGGCATTTTTTGGTTTTATTTTTGGCGTTGAAAGTTAAGTTTCTTTTAAATCATGTAATTTGTGCGGTTGCAGAGTTTTTTTTTTATCTTGACCTCTCAAGTTTTCGAATGAATTCCCAGTCCAGGTTTTCCCAGGAGTCTAAAGTATGGGGTACTTCATGAACGGCGGCGTAACGGGGTAGCGAGAGTGATGCCTCTGGCGTAAGCGTCCATAGCAGCCGATGTGATGACTGCTTCTCATTCAGGCAGGTCGTATGCTTTGACACCCTAGTATATAAAAATAACCGGACAAGTGCGACTCGGACTCGCCCACCGAGGGTTCCGTACGTAGGATCATTATAAATAGTTCAGGAATCTAACCCCCTATTTTTTAAGATTTTATTACAAATGTATAGTTTTGAGATTTATTTCTGTACTTGTAGTCTACAACGATGTTACAAATTTCATAGTTCTAGGTCAACGGGAAGTACCCTAAGAGTTTTGATTCCCCTGAGAATGTGTCGAAATATGCGTTTTTTGCTGAATAAACGGCCGTTTCTTATTTTTACGTAAACTTAGCAGTTTGTTTTTTTTACAACTTCATGGGACCGCAGACCTGAGTATACAGTTCAAATTTCAGCTTGATACCTTCACGCATTTTCTAGTTAGAGGGTCTTGACAGACAGACAAACAGAAAACAAAGTGATCTTATAAGGGTTCCGTTTTTCCTTTTGAGGTACGGAACCCTAAAAAAGTACCGACTTTCTTTATTGTTAATTAATCTTTCCTCTTTGATCCATGACATGATCATGAAATGGGAGATATATTGTTTGCCATTAAATAAACTCGTTTTTTTTTAATTCAGCACATTTATGTGTTGTTTTTGTGTCTCAAATATAGAAAAGAATAGAGACGTAAAAGGTTATCAGAGCCACAGTACGAACAAAGATATTTCGGGTCTTTCCTTATTAAAAATAAACACAGGTTCTAAGTTCAGTGTGATAGGCAGGTGGTTAAAAACCGGCGTTATAATAGAAACTACTAGTTAAAAAACAGCTTTATAGAAAACCTCACTTTGATAAATTTGTAATCCTCGACGAAAAAAGAGTGTTATAAGTACAACATTATATAGGTCATTGGTATTGTGAAACTCATTTTAGGTGTTTTGGGACTCGGCCATTTAGAAAATCAGACACTTGAGCTGTGACTTGAGTGAGAGCCTTTTCACATGTCGTGCATATGCGTTGCCGTCTAAATGGTTCGGCGACGTGCCGTGCAAGCCGTGCACTTCACGTGTGTCTTTCACATTTACACGGTATACGCACGGTTCACTGTCGCCCGGCGGCGGCAGTAGTAGATTGTCGGAGACATTAGACTGAATAAGTGTTGTTTTCTTATTCAATGAATCAAAAAAAAAAGTAGAGCATTACCTTACTGCATGTACGGTACCGACGTCGTCTGCCTCGATTTCATTATATATGTTAGAGAATTTTAATCCTATGAGGAAAGAAAAGGGAGATTGACGAAACCATATTTTATAGTGGACGAGGACGGGCGATACTCGGTCATGGCACGGTAAAAAAACCCTATGAAAATTTTCATAATAGCTCATACAAGACTATCTTACACGTTGATCGAAGCACGGCACGGTGACCGTGTCGTGACCTTGCGCTTGTGAAAAATTGGGTTTCGGTTAATACGGATCGAAAGCATCGTACTTGCCAAGCGGATGAACCTATTTTTATTTAGATACTTTATAAAGGGCGACCTGATAGAAGATTCTCAGGTAGATTAAAAAAAATCGGTTCGGCCATTTGAAGGTGATCAAAAAGTTAATAAGCCTACTAAAGACATTTTTGGTTAAACCAATAGGACTATGGTTATTTTATAATGATTCTATTATTTTCAACAATAGTATTGCCAGGAACTTATAAACTCTACATTATTTTACTATCCTTTCGGCCTGTGAATAAGTTAGTTAAAAAGTAGATGATCACATCAAACTAATTGGATAATGAAATGAAGGCAATCTAGTTAAGTATGCCCTTGTTTCAGTAAGAAGGTACTTGCTGTAGAATATATTAATAACATAATAGAGAATGGATTCTGAATGCATGTCTATGTTAAATATCAAATTAAAAAAATTGAGTTATTATATTTCCACAAAAAGTGTTCGTTACTAAGTAATTTGATTTTGGATCAGTCTTTCTATAAGTTACATATTGGTCTCTGCCTCTATATTTGCAGGATTGCTTTATAATTTTTATACAGATATGACTATCTGTGCCCCACGGTTTTTCTCGCCGTTTAGAGCTATGAAATGAGATTTTTTTAAAACTGTTAGTTTCAGAGAAGAAGAGTTTAGTGCGTCAAACAAAAATGGAAAACGACCATATACTCTTTAGTATATTACTATAGAGCAGTGGACCCCATTACTATGGATCGCAACTTCGCAATCGAATATTGAGTGGGCCTTAAACATAAGACCATATCAAATACATTATAATAAAATGTGCCATCTTTAATGGCGTGTACCAAGTACCATATACTGTATGGCTAATCAGTATGCGCCTGCCCCTCCCTTACTGCAAATACCCTGTACATTGCTCTGTATAGACTTAGCATTGTGAAACTATTGCCTAATTGAATATTGTGTGGCAGCATTTGTTATAACAAAATCATGAATGAACCTAGTTCCATACAAAAATTGGTTGTAGATGCATATTAACATATTGAGAAAGTCAGGTCTGCCCAGTTCAAACAATGCAGGATTTTAATTTAATAATAATAAAAGTTTGGTTTTAGCATTCATAGTATAGTTACATTTATACATAATAATTTCTAATACAGTAAATAAATAATATACAAACCATGCTTACCTAGAGTATATGCAACAAATAAGTTAACAGCTGATACTGCCCACACCCACCATGGAATATAGTCACCAGTGATGTTTTCTTCTGTTAGGGCGTGGAATCCAAAATCATAATAGGAGAATAAAAGGAAGTTAAAGACCGTCAGCAGAAAGCCAGTGAATGTTAGCAGGTTTGGTGCGACCCACACCGGACAAAACTGCAATCATGGTTCTATGTTAGCTGATTATTACTAAGCCTATTCATAATAATATTAAATGTAATTATTGTTATAGGTAAATCTAGACTATGGTACTTAAATATTAGAACTATATATAGCTTATATGTCATATAATATATATATGTTTGTATAATTGTATACTGTGTAACTGCTGTATGTAAATCTATTTGATTTCACTATATGTGTTGGCTTTATTGTGTTTGTTTGAAAGGTTGCCTGGAAAAAAGTTTGAATAGGAAGGTAATTGGGGATAAAAATTACAGAACAAATGCAAAATTGATACTGCTGAAACAGCACAAAATTTTGGTTCAGAGTGATTTCTTCATAATAGAGGGTTAGAGATGGAGTTAAGTGACCTGGGATTGGAAGGGAAATGGCAAAGCATGGTGAATGAGGAAGGAAGTAAGGAAAGATAGATAGAGAACCGAAGAAAGGGAGACAATAACTGGTAATTTGGTTAATGGACTGGGAGGAAAAAATATAAGGAGGATGTTGCAAGAGATATCCGAAAAAAAAATTGATAGTATTCCACTCCGACTCGCAGGGAGATATAAACAAAAACTGGTTTTCTTCAGATTTTAAAATGAAAGTCATTGTTTCATTTTTGACTTAGACATATTTAATCTACAATAATAATAAATTTTAGTGACAAAGTGTGATGAAGGCAACAATTAACCTTTGTCATAATTTGAAGGATGAAAATCACTAACTGAAATACTGCACCATGGAGCTGGATATATGAACTTGAAATTTCAAAGAGCATTTGCTAGAAGACATTTAAATTTATTTATAGACAGACATTCACATGGGCTACCAGCCACCAGTATATGCATGGACGAAGTTGTTGACTAGTGTAGTAT
This sequence comes from Hypsopygia costalis, assembly GCA_937001555.2. Classification (NCBI taxonomy): domain Eukaryota; kingdom Metazoa; phylum Arthropoda; class Insecta; order Lepidoptera; family Pyralidae; genus Hypsopygia; species Hypsopygia costalis. The sequence goes on along the minus strand of OW443338.2, from coordinate 17,329,358 downwards.
GAAAATTTTAGTAAACTAATAGCATGCAAGCCTATAATGAAAATAGGAATTATGTTTATCTAGAAATAGGTCAAATTGCATATCTCACCTGAACACACCAGTTCCAAAATGGATGCATAACATAATTGCTGAGAATACTGGTGTCTATTGAATTATACTGAAATACAAATAATGTATAAACGATTAAAATTATATTGTGAATTAGCCGGCACTAAAGACAGCGAGTGATTGATGATTATTACGGCAAGGATACAATTTTTTATAATATGTAGGTATATGCGAATCTTTCGAATCTCAATTAACATCATAGTCTATTAAAATCACATTAAAGTTATTATTAATTATAACACATATGTACTGTACCTTGTATTTTTCAAAACCTTCCAATTTATCCCGCGACAAGAAACGTGCCATTACGTTGATTATTATGTATAGTTTTGCTATAATCAATACATTTCTATTCTATAGTGGATTTGCTGTTAAAACCATAGGCTCTTACAAACTAATTAATTGAGTAAAACAATTTTTCAATGGATAATTTAGCAAAATTTCACTACAATATACACCCACTTCGTTTCACGTTGACAGACAACTGACGACTAGGGTTGAATGGTTTAAATATTATCGATATATCGATACTTCGTGATTACTTGTATTGCAATATATTGATATAAAATTTTAGAAATATTAAGTATGTATCGAAAAAGATCGAAAACGCGTTAAAATCACTCACTCACTGCACTGACTAAAACCGCTATAATTAGTTGTGACTCCCGCTCATAGTTTGGACATATTTATTGAGTATTGATTGATATTTATTTGTATATTGATATTTATTTATTGATATTTATTGAGTACTGATGACGATTTAAGCCAATGTTGCTAGCTGCTGTAACTTCAATTCCGTTTCTATTATTTTCGGTCACACTCTAATATCAAACCCAACCATTTTCAGAAAGCGTATTTTTTCAGAAGATCATATAAAACACAATAATTGTTGTTATTGTTAATGGCTCGTTACCACTATAATTACCATTACCACTTACGTCAAATTTTAAATTCAAACAAACTAGATTTTGATTCTGGTCTTCTGGCTAAATTATTGGTTTTTAATCAAATAGGATACTCTTACTGTTCAAAAATATTTATTTTCGTCAAACGATAGACGGTCGCTATAGGATAAATCTCAACTTGTATTATATTGCATGTGCGTCATGCCTATTGCTCTGCCTCACCACTGCCTGTCGACACCTAAAGCGCATCAAACACTAAGCAGCTACTATATTTTTTAGCGAGATACTGCTATATGTGTTTAAGAGATTGTGATATTATAGGATTATGAACACAATTACTATCTTTTTTAATAACCGATTATCTTAATCATATTTTATTTCGGATTTCTGCCTACACTATAATACTGTTGTAGACCATGCCGAGCCGACCGAGCAGCGTCTCGCTCTAAATAAGCAATCCCATTTCATTTGCGATATTTTTCTTTTATTAAATATATTTCTATTTATAAATCGATAAGGTATCAATATTTTTCTTAAAAAATATTGATACTTTTTGTTCCATCTCTACTGCAGATTTTTTTATTAGTAAATATAAGGCCCTGGATACCAGTTGTTGTGAGCCTGACATTTGTGTGTACTGCTCTTTACTGCTATTTACTTTACATACATTTTCAATTCCTACATGTTTATCCTGTCTGTTTGTATTTATGAGGTTGTGGCGCGCAACGTTAGTTACTGTTGGCGAAGAATTGGGGAAAACCATAAAAGATACCATGCCATCCATAATGTCAGCATAGTTATGTCGGAGTCTGTTACCATTCTCTCCGCTAAATGACGAGGCCACGGGAAATGTGGAGGCACGACATCCGCAACCCGCCGGCGGTTCACTTGTCCCTAAGGACCTGCTTTCTGGGGTATCCGAGTTTCTACTTCTCCTCGATCAGTGGGGCATCGGAAGACAAACAGAGTTTTTTACTTACGGCTTGAGGCCGATGAAACAGGCTCTTCGGGCATTAACAGACATTCCGAGAATATTAAAGTTTTTTTAACTAGGTTTTCTTACTGGACGATACGCAGCCCCAGTGTACTCCCGCACTTGGTGCACTGCGCGTCACACCGTGATCTCCGCTAGATCAGAGGAACGGGAGGAGCCGACGTTTACATTAACTCCGGAAAACATTCTAAATGAAGCCGACAGTGTTATAGAAACTTCTATTTTAACTGTTTGATATGAGTTTCTTTTATCTACTATTCCTATATGTATTAGTTGAAAGAAAAGCAGATTATGCACCTCGCCTTAAGTAATTTATATTGCCCTCGTGCCTGTTAGATTAGAGCCCTCGCTAACGCTCGGGCTCTAAATCAGGCACTCGGTGCAATAATAAATTACTTTGTGCTCGATGCAATAATCTACTATTACTGCTCTTCAAAGTAGTCCATTAACAACATTTTAAACAGTTTTGAATTGGTTTAAAAAATAATCATGCTGAAAGCATGACGTAGGTAAGATCATTGGCCTGAGTCTGAGTTCATGTTTTTCACGTGCTTTATGGTACCGTCAGCCCCTACCGGATTTTTTGATTGCAAATATCAAATTTTAGTTTTGATTTATGGTACCTACCTGTGTTTACTACAAACCCTAAAGCTCTACCGCCTGAGATGTAGATGTTTGTCAATCGTTTGGTGCTAGGTCTCGCATAGTTTGGACTATGTACCGGATGCTACCGGATAGGTCACGTCACGGGTGACAAGCTCTATCTTCATACAAGTCAAATGTGACTTTGTATTACCCGCGGAAAAGCATTGTCGTATCATTTTTACAAAATTATTTTTTAGTTTCACCGAATGTTGCAAGTTAAAGACCGACTGAGCTAAATTTAGGCACACTCGCTTGGTTTTTGTAACATTTCATAATCACCTAATTGTAGGTATTTTTAATCTAATGGAATAGAAATGTAGGCCACTAGGCGATCGCCATGAAATGGCGACTTGTAGTTCCCACAGGAACCCCTATACGGATATCAAAGGAAAGGGCTTGATAAGTGTAAAACATTATGTAAAGTTGCTTTTTTTTAGGGTTCCGTAGTACAAGGAACCCGCATAATTTCGTCAGGTCCATGTATCTGACTATTCATCCGCCGCAAGCGGCTTAGCTCAAAGACTATTAGTATTAGAAAGCTCAAATTTGGTATGCGTGTAGGTACATATTAATAATGGCTACAAAATAGTAAAATAAATTGCATTGTCATGAGAAAAATTTGGTTCTCATGACAATGAGCGATTACCTAATTGACGCCATTTTATTTATAGGTGATTTATAATTTCAACATGTACCCCTATGATACGAGTATCAAATGAAAGGCCTGCCCCCTTACCACCATCTCTTATTGCGATTCAATAACTGAATAGAATGCTTATTCATACCAATGAAAAAGCGACTCTATTTCAAATGGAATAGAGTCGCTTATTCATTGGTATGAATAAGCAATCTATTCAATGGATGAGCGAAACAGCTAGAGCAGTGTTTTTCAATCTTTTTGATTTCGCGACCCCTTTACAGGTTGAAAAATTCTTGTGACCCCCTTGTGCCATAGACAGACAAAGAAATAATTTATAAGACTACGTAAATGTTTTTTTTTATGTTTACTAACAATCCATCCTTCTATTATAACTGTGTTTTTATTGTAGTGTTGCCTTTTTCTTTTTGCTGGCCACCCCCCCGAGTCTGGCTTCGTGACCCCCCTGGGGGTAGCGACCCACAGATTGAAAAACACCGAGCTAGATTATTGTTTTGTACTTTTTTATCTAATAAAAGTATGTTTAAAAAGAAATTGTGTTTATTATGGTTTATATTTCTGCCAAAGTTTATGGCTTGTCTATATCCTCCTATTCACCGCAAAACTCTTGAAAGTTGCTAGCATTGCAGTGGTGGTGGCAACGTGTTATTGACACCTGTGATATTATATGCGACTATCTGCTCTATATACCATTTCTTGTTCGTCACTCTAAAAGTACCTACCTATTGTCACGTTCCAGTTCTTTTTGCTAAGTACTGATTGTTGGTTGATTGATTTTTAGTTTGTGTTTCTGCGCCTGTACAGTGAATTGTGTTCGCATTAGTTGTTTGACATGACTACCACGGTCTCCTTCTACAATCGCACCGCTCGCTTCGGCAGGGGGTTCATCATCACACATTAGAACCGACTGGTTTCAGAGAGGTTTTCTCCCTCGAACTATCAAATTGCGGAACGAATTGCCTGACGAACGAAGTTTTCCCATGGAACTACGGTGTTGGGGTTCTTCATAATAGGTGTAAATATTTTTTGGAGAACCTTAATACTTTTTTAAATAGGTTTTTACATAGTTGGCAACGCGCGAGTACTTAATACCCTTGGTGTTGCTACCGTTCATAGGCTGCGGTAGCCACTTGCCATCAGGCGGGTCATATGTTTGTTTGCTACCTTAGTGCAAGTAACTAATCATTTTTTCTGCCGCAGCCTTTTGAAAGTTTGTGGTATTTACCAGTCCGACTGCTTATAGGTAATATAGATGTGTAGGTAGGTATACCTTGCCAAACTCACAGATTTCATTTATGAAATTATCGAGTCTGGCCACAGAATTCATTTAGTTATTCGATTGATTGTTCACTATTCGGCGAGAATCGCCGAGATGCGCCACTTGCTGTGCCATTATTCATGTAGGTACCTACTTACCTATTTTCTTAGGGTTTTACCAGGTCATAAAGTCGTTATGATATCCAACGCTCAACTAGAATTAAGGACGTAATTGTAGTAAACATCGCTCGAATAACAAACACACTAGTTGGTCATATCACAATCTTACGAATGATAAAACGTCACAGAGCTCACATCCGATTGTATGTCTTCTAAAGGAGCTTCCATTCGACCAAGTTAAACGCGAGTATACCGCTGCGTATCGCAAGAAACGACCGCGCACGCTTATCAAATTGTAATTTTATGTCGATAATTTTAAATATTTATTTATAACTAATATGTTACATAAGACTGCGGCTCTTCGTACGAAGAGTCTATTCGTGAGGCGTATTGTTCATTATTCTACTGGAAAGGTGAGTACTGATACATTTGCAAAACTTACCCAAACAATATTTGGAAATTAATAGCATCTAAATCTAATTAAATTATATCTACTTAAGTAGATACTTATTTAGTAAGATAGTGTCCACCTCCTCTCATTATAATGAGTAGTAGCGATTCCGTTTACGATCTGGTGACCCACGTGCTCATTTGTCCCATTCATTTCTATAATTTTTTTTATTCGTGAATACAGATGATAAATATGAATAGATTGAAGCATACGTAGCTAATTCAGCCTTTTGTCGTTTAAACTATACATCATCATCATCATCATCAGGTGATTTTAGTCTCCACTACAGGAGCACGACCAGAAAAAGGATTTGGCCTACACTCTCCACGCTGGCCTGACGGGTTGGGGAGGCCTGATCGATGTTTTATAATGTATTCCCCTTAGTCGCCTTGTACGACATCCACGGGAAGAGAAGGAGTGATTCTATTCTAGTCTGCCGGAAACCACACGGCCAGCATACACACCATTAACTATACATACCTATTTAAATTTATTTAATTATATACCTACTTATGTCTAAAAAACTAAAGTACTCGGGTACAATACACGTCAAAACAAGAATAGTGAGCCGAAAGCGATCTATCGTAAATATAATGGTTTATTATATTTACGATAAGTGAGCACATGACCCGGTGGTCGACTGGATAGCAATCGCTACTTTGATTCCGAGGTCGCGAGTTCTATCCCCGTACAAGAAAAACATTTGTGTCCATGAACATGTCTGTTTGTCTTGGTCTGGGTGTTTTCTATGTATATTAAGTACGTGTTTACAAAAAAAAAAATGTATTTAAGTATATTTATCAGTTGTCTAGTACAAGCTTTGCGCTTAATTTAGGACTAAGTATATGGCGCTGTGTAAATTGTCCAGAAATATTTATATCCTTCTCCGTATTTTACAATACAATTATGGTGACAAACACGCATACGACCTGCATGATGGTAAGCAATCATTTCAGCATATGAATCAGAAGTATCATTCATGCGTTGCCGACCATGTAAAAACCCTCCTTCCTCGTTATATTAGCAAAATAGTTTCTACCACAATATTACATTGACTAGTTAAAAAAATCGTATTTAGTTCAGTCGTACCAACTTCCATTAAGTATTTAATTCAGTAGTGAAACTAATTATTTAATTCAATCTGTAAATGTTGAAATAAGTACTATAGTATTCTAGTAAATATTATAAATGCGAAAGTTTATGAGGATATCTTGATAATTGGCGATCTACCACAGTACACTTTGTAAGATATTTTCTACCACGAACTGTGAAATTGTGGAATCAACTTCCCTTAGAGGTATTCCCAAGTAAACGATGGGAGCCTTCAAGAACAAGCTATTATTTCCTTAAAAGGATGACAACGGATCAGCGACCCCTTGGTGTTGCTATTATAAGTATTTATAAGCTTCTCGTCTGTGGAAGTACCTCCACCTCACTCGATCCGCAGCCTACGACATTTAATACTTGCCATAGGCGAACGTTAGGGCACTAAAAAGTAGCGACGAAGCGCTTACTTGAACTATACCCATATATCTTTTACTGTAGCCGTGTAATTAGTATATTGTCTAAACATACAGGAATACGTTTTATAATAAAATAGCATCTTGTTGCGACGGTAAATGGCGCGTGACTGTGTGAAAACCGGGCAATTATCTTGCTTTCTTCTTGCCACAATAGAGGCAGGTAGAACGTATCTGTAAGTAAAAACATCATGACCGCAGTCAAATTATCAATCCCTACGAGTGAGTGAGGTCATCAGGAAGTAAGAGTTGCTGCGTTTGTAGCGATGGTGGCGACGTGCGAGTGATTTTTTGAGCGCTTATAAGAATTTAAGCATATGCATTTATAATGTCAGTTGGATTATTATACAGCGAGCAGTTTATATGGCCTCATTAATTTAACATAATATTAATTACAAACGACTAGGTCGCGTTATCGATCGTTTATCTTCAATTATTGAGGGTTGTTGCTTTCCGTTGTTTGAGTGAGATCACCAGACGTGAAGAGATGCTGCGTTAGCTGCAGAGACCTTGTAGGATCTACAGGTAACGTTAACTATGTTACATCAGAAGGCCAATTCTAGTAATTATTTTACGATCGCAAAACTTTGAAGTAAACCGAATCAAGTAAAATGAATTGAATAAAAAGATATACTTGATTTCATTGATAGAAATAATACTATTTTTAGTTTGTATAATTTTCGGCCATATTTCGACATACCTACAGTTTAATTTTGATTATTAAATTTATTTTTATTTTATAGTTCAAACTATATAATAATAAAGTACAAAGTAAACCAAAGGAATAAGTAAATTAATTATACATTGAAGTTTCATTTATGATTTGAGAATACTGAACGTGGAACGTGTGAAATTGAGACTGGATCGTAACTTAATTTTGATCACGTTTTAATTATGTGAATTGTCGCTCAGGTTGGCCGTATTGCTTGTTTGATACCCCATGTGATATAAAAATATATACTTAGAGAAAAGAAACGATAGATAGGTAATGAATAGTTATTTTTTTTTACAAACTGTACCTTACCCAAATCGGCCAGTACTTAGTAAGCTAGTTGTTATTTATTTTATTATTCTTCTGTTATTTCTTTTTTATATTGTGTAGTCACACTGCACCTATTTGTCTTTTTATATCTGTCCTCTACCTACCCTAAGGTTGTCTGCCATATTGCTCATAATGATAAGAATGCGTATTGCATTTACTTTCGTTTAATTTTTATATCATTCTGTTATATTATTTTACATAAATTTAAATAAACATACAGAAGTACAGAACCCATTGCACATAGCAAGGATATTTGAAAAAATACACATGTTTTTAGTGAATACTCAGCACTTTAACAATCCATAGGCTCTACATTAGGTATACATAGGTGCAAACTGAATAACAAACAATATTATTAAAAATCATAAATTATTGAAGCAAAATTCAAAACTTCGTTCATAAGTATCAGAGGTTTGACTTGATCGAATGCTTTATAACCATATTTCTCTTAACGGTAATCATCACGAAGGTAAGGTATATGAAATAATTATAGTATATACTAGCTTCCACACGCGGCTTCGCCCGCGTTACTTTTTTTGAATAAAAAGTCACAAAAACACAAAAAGATCAACAATATATCTATTGTTGATCTTTTTGTGTAGCAATAAAAGTGAACCAGAAGTACTAACACAGGGCTAGTATTTTTTTTTTGACATATTATGAATATTGGTTTTATTGGGTATCATCATCATTTAAGAACCGATGCGCCGATGCACCAATTTTAGAAAATCTTTTTGTGTTCAAAAGAGGGAGTCTCTGCGCCGCGGCAGGGCTATGAAAAGTTTATTAAGATATGATCATAGAAACTTAAAATATGAACTAAAACTTTGGGGGCGACACTTGCGTATAAGAAAAGATTTGCACGTTAAATGTAAATAATTCGCAATCAGATTACTATATCGAAAAATGATCTTCCCACATTCCCAATGTTTCTAAAAGACCTATCCAACGACATCCTACACCATGGGGTAGGTACAGAAAAAAAATCATCCCCATTTTACGTGTCTGGGAGGTACCCATTTTTCAAAATTTTATTTTCCCAGTTTGTCAGCATACTCGTACTTATTATGTGTCTACATGCCAAACTACAGCTTTCTAGTATCAAAGCGTCTCTGAGCTAGGCCGCGGACGGACGGACAGACGGACATGGCGAAACTATAAGGGTTCGTTGTTTACTACGGAACCCTAATTATGAAATTATTTTTTTTAATCATAAAGAGATTTACATCGTTGTTTATTCCTGAACTCGTCAACTTCAATGAAGCGTTTTCTCTTCTTATTTAGATACCTTTTTATTATTTAATACAATAATTGTAAGACACACCTACCAGTCATACGATTCTACTTGACCGGAGGTAACGCTAAATTGATTTCGATTAGATAAACTAGATAACGATGTTTACATAGCTATTAGTGCTTATAATTTTCAAATCAGAAGCGCGCTAAACGTAGTTTCGATAAAATATATTAGGTCGAAGATAACAGAGACTTATTTAGATAAGCACATGCTTGTAGAGCTAATATAAATGTAAGCGATTTTAGCAAAAAAATAAAGATAAATAATTGCGTGTTAGCTTTGCTGATTGGAGTTTACGTCGTCCCCAAGGACTAACGTCACGATTTATTTAGTATGAATCGATTTTGGTGGTGGAGACTTTGATGGAGCTCACACTCCTATATAGTGTAGCCACAGTATACATAATTTAGGTAATAGTATTCTCTCTTGAAAAACACGTCGACGTTCTTTGTAATGCGAAGGTCAACGCTAGGTACAGTTAAGGGTCATAAGTGCAAGGTGGATGGTACCTTAATTTTTTTTTATTGAATAAAATAATAATTTATTGTTTTAAAAACATGTCCTTAAATTAATCTCTAGAAAAATATTACACTACGTAATAAGTAAATGAAATTTTTATCGTAATAAATATTTTTTTTTATTAAATGTTAAATAGGTAAGGTTGGCCGTGTGGTTTCCGGCAGAATAGAATCACTCCGTTTCTTCCCGTGAATGTCGTACAAGGCGACTAAGGGAAATACATTATCAAATATCGATCAGGCCTCTCCAACCCGTTTGGCCAACGTGGGGAGTGTAGGCCAAATCCTCCTTTCGTCTAGGACGGACGAGAGATGGTCGTGCTCCTGTAGTGGAGACTAAAATGGACCTGATAATGAAAGGTAAGGTAGGTAGTACTGCACTTATGTTCCTCGACTGTATCTACATCTTGCAGTAAAAACCGGTCAAGTGCGAGTCGGACTCGCGCACGAAGGGTTCCGTACCATTATCTATGAAAACGGCAAAAAAAAAAACAAGTTTGTTGTATGGGATCCCCCTTAAATATTTATTTTATTCTATTTTTTAGTATTTGTTGTTATAGCGGCAATAGAAATACATCACCTGTGAAAATTTCAACTCTCTAACTATCACGGTTCATGAGATATAGCCTGGTGACAGACGGACGGACGGACAGCGGAGCCTTAGTAATAGGGTTCCTTTTTACCCTTTGGGTACGGAACACTAAAAATTGAATTGAAGCTGGAGCCGATTACCATCGGATTTTTTGATTCCAAATCATTGTCTTAGTTAAAAATTATTGACAACTATCTTCAGCTTAGTCGGTAGAACAAAAATCCGATGGTCTTCTTCTTCGGCGGTGGAGTCCCTGTTTAGGTTAGCTTTGTCTGCGAAAATGGTAGTGAACCACTTACAACCTAACGGAAGAAACATTTATCTAAGCTACGTTTTTTTTTAACTGATAACATGGTTCACCAGCCAGGGGCCTTAACGGCTAAGCAGAAGCCGATTCCCATCGGATTTCTTGCGAATATTAAACTTCAACTTAAATTTATGGTACCTGTATTTAGCTTAGCTGGTAGAAATCCAGGAGCTCTACCGACTTAGCTAAACATGTTTGTCAATAACTAAAACATAAGACATATTTTATATAAACATAAGATATATTTTTCGAACCAAAATATTCGACGATAATCGCTTTCAGCTTCGACGGTAGGGCCTCTGATTATAGGATAGTAATCCCGAGCGGAGTCACGAGCGCCGGCAGTATGTTTAATGTACGTAAGCACTAAATTTAGCGTAAACGTTTAATCAGGGCCACATACGGTGAGCTAAGCACTTGATAACATGAAAAGATTAACGATTTTCCCTTATCAATATGAAGGTTCAAAATTATAATACATAATATCGTGTATTGAGATAATCTGAACGTGACAACAAAATATTTTTGCTCTATAAATGTAGTCATTGGACACAAGTTCTCGGACACACCCGATGATAACAGAATATAAATACCTAAGTTTAAGGTAAGCAAATAATAACAATGATAACGAGAGAATAATCTCCCTGTTTGCTGTGGTGTCATGCTAAATTTTCAAGTTGTAGTATAATCACAGTATAAGTAATAGTACTACGTATAGGCCACTCCATGCCGCTCTCTCATGTCGGCCTCACCTCCCCTCGGAGACATATCTGGAACAGTTTGTATGGCGCCGCACGCACACACTATTTATATTATAACCAATAAAAAGGTAATAAAAATTGTTAATCTATTTTTAATAATTTTTAATTCATATTAAGTAACTTTACAATTTAGTTACAGTATCAAAATTAATATATTAGTATGCATTATTGACAGTGTTTACTAGTTTTGCAGGCAGAAGTTTCATAGAATATTTGCTTCTTGTATTTTTATGTACAACCATTATTGTTTCCAATAAATATTACATTTGTGATTACATTCAAATTATAGAAACAGATTATAATGATAGATACGAGTACAATACAATAGTCGCTACATTACACCACAATACAGAGTACTTTTGGTCAATGTAATGTACATTCACCAAACCATCCCATCAACCAAACAACCATCTTAAAGTACACGAAAACTTTCAGTAAAGTCCCTAAAGACTTCCTATGTTTTTGACATTTCATCGCCTATACAAAGAACCTTTTTCTTCTTAGTATAAATTATAAAAAAATTAAGAACAGAATGATGATGATAATCTTAACAAAATCTTTCATAGATTTTGTGCCGCATAGCAAACGAAGCTCTGGTGGAAAAGTGGAGTGTCGTGCCCGACTGGGGAAGAACCTCGCAGCCTTATAATAATACTTTACATAATAATTGATCGTTAACCGTTAACACGCGAGCAATATTTTTTGTAAATTACTGACAAAATGAAGGCGAGCGCCAGCAGGTTACGATAACCGTTTGACATGAAGTCTGTAGTATGCTTGTTTGGTCCCCGGTACAATGTAAACAAAGTAAGAAAAGTCCATCATACAGAAATACGTTTTGTAAAACGAGTTTTATATTATGTACATAACATCATCCGTAAGTTGATTTGGCTTGAAACGAAATTTCGACAGGCGGTGTGATGCGTCAATGTTTGGAAAAGTCGGTAGTCCTGTAGTCGTACTAAAGCGTAATATGTGTTTTATGTGCTGGCGTTTGGTTCTTGGCATCCTGTGTTGTTTATTAAACTATCGACAAATTTCTAGTTGAACTATAGATTAGTTTCATTCATTTTACATTTTTTTTTATATTACGTCGGGTGGCAGACAATCATACGGCCCGCCTGATGTGAAGCGGTTACCGTAGCCATATTAACGCTCGTAACCTAAAATATTGCTCGCGCGCCGCCACCCCCGCTGTCAATGCAGCATCTCCTTCCTTTCTGGAGACCTCTCTTCATTCATTCACTCGCTCACTGCAGGAACACAACAACCTTCAAGGAAATTGTTATTTGGCTGCGGTATTCTGTGAGGTGGAGGTACATTCCCCAGTCGGGTAGCTTACAATTACTCTCCCTACCTCTCTTTTCGCCAGATCTTCGTTTGTCAGTCAGCAGGGTGCACCGCGTGCAGGTGAAGTTGGCTTTGGCTCAAAGATGTTGATGAAACACATACATCCCAGTTTACATTATAATTTCGTATAATTATATATGTTACATCACTATCGTTTTATTAATATAGCGTCAACGGGTAATAGCGATACGCAGAGAAGATCAATCAGTATGGGAGAGGAGAGCCCCATTCTCGCCGTCCAATGTGAACAAGCTGGTACGCCAGGGTGTCAAAGTTATAGTGCAGCCATCGAACAGACGAGCATACCCCATGCAGGTAATTTGATACTGTTTAGATATTTTTAGTTTATAAACTAACTTTAAATTGTTTATGCACCAGAATCGCTTCTAAGTAAAACTAAAAGTTTTACTTTTATTAGTTATTTTAACATGTTTCGTTATCGTTAAAAATACAGAAATTCATCAACTCTAATATTTATAAGAGATACTTCTAAATGATCCTATTTTGCTTTTATCTTCTAGATATCAATCCATTCAGTTGAATTTCTAGAATCACAGTTTTGCATCCATTTTGTGCTGGTGAATTCTGATTCTTCTTTTGACCTGGAATAAGTTATACTGTGTTTCATATAACATAAATTCCTAAATTTGTAATAGTACTATACAAATTAAAAAAAAAACCTTTACTTTGACAGTCATACATAAGTGCCGGTGCGAGTGTCCAAGAAGACATCAGCGAAGCAAGCGTAATATTTGGCGTGAAACAGACGCCAGTAGATCTACTCATACCCAAGAAGACCTACTGTTTCTTCTCACACACCATCAAGGCGCAGGAAGCCAATATGCCCATGTTGGACGCCATACTAGCAAAGGTATGTAACTGAAATAATGTTCTTGAATATATTTATCATATTAATCACAGACGTTGTTTTTTGGCGATGGTAATTTTAATGAACTGGCGAATTTGACATCTTATCGAGAGTATAATGCACATAGGGGATGAGAGACAATCCATACACATCGGGGAGGAGTACATTGCAACATCTATTTAAATATTGCTTTACTGTAATACGCATTGGAAACGAGAGACATGGAGTACGTACGAGATTACAGAACAAACTGTCATCGATGTCGATGTCTTTCGTTTTTGTACATTACATTATGTTCGTATATATTTATGTGGTGTAAGTGATTCCTTAATATCTATGAACCAAACCTAACCTCACCTGTACATGGTGCACCCTGCTGACTGACAAACGAGGCTCTGGCGAAAAGAGCATTGTATAGAGAGAGGTACTGCCCGACAGGGGAAGTACCTCCACCTCACAAAATACCGCAGCCTTATAACAATTCCCTCTAGGATTGATGTGTTCCTGCGAGAGAGTGAGGTTACCAGATAGAAAGAAAGGAAGGAGTATAGGCTGGCAACGAATCAGCGATCCCTTGGTGTTTCTGATCTGAGCATGGGCGGTGGTGATTGCTTTCCATGCGGTAACCCACATGCTCGTTTGCCCCCATCTCATATATAAAAATATTAATACAAGCATAAATAAGTGAATTCGTATGTAGAGCCAAAGCTCCTCTTGGTCTTAAAACCAAGGTCTTAAGTCCAACATCTAAGTATATATGCTTATGAGTATTAAATTGTTCGTATAAAATACTTACTAATTATTCTTTTTTAATTTACAGAATATTCGCCTCATAGACTACGAAAAGCTCATGGATGACACGGGTAATCGCGTCGTAGCTTTCGGTAAATACGCCGGAGTCGCTGGCATGATCAATATACTACACGGGCTTGGTCTGCGGCTGCTGGCCTTGGGCCACCATACACCATTCATGGTAAGTATATTTAAATACTAGCTGACTCGCGCAACTTCGTCTGCGTGTGACAGAGCATTGAGAGTGAAGCGTAAGGTGGTACCATTTGAAAGGTTATAGTGAGCCAATCTTAAAAGATAGACATATGCTGTCACGGATTTTTATTAAAAGTTTTTAAGATGAATAATTTCGTTTTATACGTTTTATATAGCCGTTTACGCAGCGCACGCAACGGAAGCTCTCATAAGGAATATTTTTTTCCTATTTTGGTAACATTTTTCATTGGTGCTCCGCTCCTATTGGTGGTAGCGTGATGTTATATAGCCCATAGCCTTCCTCGAAAAATAGGCTATCTAAGAGTACTTCCTGAGATTATCGCGCTTAACCAAACGAACAAACTTCAGCTTTATAATATTAGGACATTACGATTTTTTCTTGTCTTCCAAACTTATATGCTTTTGAATACATCTAAGTAAGACATAGACAGTGAGATATAAATGTTAAGTTCTTTGTTAATTTTATTATATAAATATGCTGACAGGTTGAGATACTGTCTTCTTGCCTCCCTCTTGCAAACAGAGATTATTGGTGCTACATTACACTTTTTCTTTACGTATGTAATGTACGTATGTAAATTCCAAGAAATGACCTTTTTAGCGTTCCGTAGATAAACTCTAATAGTTTGTCCATAACTACTTCTCTATTTCTTCCTCGGTATCAGGGAAGTCTGTCTTCTATTCCAGCACGGGCGTGAAATAAGTTCGAACTAAAAATAGAGATTACAAGATAAAAATGCAGGTGATCAGTAACAAATTGTGTATTTTAGCATATAGGTCCAGCACATAACTATCGAAATTCAAGCATGGCGCGGCAGGCGATTCGTGATGCAGGGTACGAGGTGTCTCTCGGCATGATGCCCAAGTCGCTAGGACCGCTCACATTTATATTCACGGGTTCAGGAAATGTATCACAGGTAAGAAATTGCATCTAACTTAAAGATACTTTCACATTCTTCTACGTGATGCCAGAAATAGTCACCACATCTTGAACTCTTGAAAGATTCCTGATTTTTAAAAAGACTTCTTTCGATAATGATATTCTGCTTATACATACGATATAATAAAATATATAAAATTCTTTAAAACCGTCAAGTTAAATACGTTTTCAAATTAAATAATCTGAGATTTTCGATTCTATTGTACCTACATACAAACTCAACAATTATAACAAATCGGATACTGGTTTTGAAAGTGGTTAAGTAAGTGTGTTACTTAACCACTTTTTTGTGGTTAGTATTTGATATTCTTAACTTTGTTTGATTTGTTATAATTTTAGTATCTGGGTTCTTTTTAATCGTATAATTCAGATTGATATTGGGCTTTATGTTGTAAATAATACTTTTAACAAAATCCCAAACTAATCAATGAGTTTTAAATTTCGTATATAAATATATATCTCTCCAGAAAGTGTCATATTATATCAGTAGATAAAATAACAATAAATCCAAAGTTACGCAAGTGAAACTATGGACAAAAAGCTTGTTAGTTATAAAAAGTGATCACAGGTAATCAATTGTTTTAGTCTATGTTTCATTCCTTCCATGATACACACCTATAATGACTTTTTTTATAAACTAACTCTGGAAACAAATGTTCAGTAATGAATACTACTTTACTCGTACATTCATTGTTATTATTTTTTACATTCATTTGGATTGTTCCTTTGTTCAATTCAAAAAATTTAAGCATTTTATTCTTTAATTTTTAGATGTTTTAATTAAATTAAATTTAAAATGTGGAAGTGGTAGGGTTGATATGGAACAATATGGTGTGGAAACATAAGGACTGGGCTGGTATGGACGCCGCTAATCTAGGCAGAGTGGCGAGAGGCATAACCTGAATGCCACGATATTGCACTCGCAATCTCTACGCATTTTATTAATATGATTGATGTCCAAAATTTTACTCTGCGCTGGTTTTCAATTTATTTATTGATTCATTAAACTTAAAGGAGGTATAAATAAGGTCTTTAAAATGATGCAAATTAAAATGCGCCGTTCCTAATATCGTAACATGATCTATGACATCGTAAGCAAAACATCGCATCTAATACACATGTTGTACACAATTTGTCTTTTATTATGAAACGTAATATGTTGTGTATAATAATTTAAAAAAATATATTAAGATGATATTATACATAAAAATATTGATTTATCGCTGCTTTGACCCCGTTTTGACGAAAATCGGTCATGGGCTAAAACAACTGATAGGTGACCTGAAGCCACCGATCTGTTGTTTTAGCCCATGTTTCAAGTAAACTACTTCTAGTAGATGAAAGTGAAGTAGACAAGCAAACTTTCCAATCCATCCTCGTATTTTGTAAACGTTATTTTTAATATTTATGTTATTGTGTAAATTACAAAATTTCGACAAATTAGTAGAAAAAAAAATCACAACAAACAACTTACGAATTCAGGTTATGTATATAGAAATGAGCCAAAACATCATACCTACATGAATATAGTTATTAAATAATTACATATTTTTCGTAATTTGTAGGGGAGCCAAGAGATTTTTCAGGAGCTTCCTCACGAATACGTGCCTCCAGAAATGTTGAGAAAAGTTGCCGAGCATGGAAGTAAGTACCTACTCAAATATTATTATTTCTACAATTAAACGCTATGATATTATAACATTAACTAAAGGTGCGTCGCTAATTTATCTGCTATTTTGACGCCTTTTTAATGACGGCACTTACTTAAGAATTGGGTTCTGAAATACAAAAATATTTTTTTCAACTTGACTAGTAATTCCAGAGAAAAAATAGTAAACAAACTCAGTTTTATTAAAGATAATGAATTAATCAAACAAAATTTCTAAAATTCAGCAGTAACGGTGATAGAACCGCTGATGCTGCTGAGCTAGAGCAACTGCAGTTCATATTCTAGGCAGTGGTTTCCAAAGATATCTAGACCGCGATCTATTAAGAATAACTAATTTCGGCAAACACTCCACGTTTAACAAGGAAAAAGAGAGCGGTAGATATACGAAAATAATATGGCACGATTGACTCGTTCGGATGGTACTGTTGTGCTCTATCAGTGTAGGGTAAACACTTATATAGCGCCGGCGCCGGCCCCCATTGTATAGGGTACATTTAACAGTGAGTTCCGACCTTTATTTTCGGAACTACTGTTTAATGAAAATCAAATGCTATGGTCATCATGCCGCACCGCGACGAGCCGTTTATGGAGTTGTTGAGGATTGTATGTGCTCTGCATGCTCTCGTATTACATGCAGCAAGAAAAATATGTACGATAAGACGAAGAACTACACAGTACATAATTTATAATTCTGAACCCTCGTTACTGACACGCGGCATAAGCCTGTAAAGATGTAGCTTGTGACTGTGCTCGAATCTTAGAAACAATATGAATGCACTAAGATGCAATTATTTGTCGTTCATAGCTTGTAATACAAGCTGTGAAAAGTTTTTGCTAATGGTTTTGAAACTTGAGTGGTATGTGCACCGGAGATAGAGAGCATCTCAAAAGTCAC
Organism: Hypsopygia costalis; assembly: GCA_937001555.2. Classification (NCBI taxonomy): domain Eukaryota; kingdom Metazoa; phylum Arthropoda; class Insecta; order Lepidoptera; family Pyralidae; genus Hypsopygia; species Hypsopygia costalis. The sequence goes on along the minus strand of OW443338.2, from coordinate 17,311,453 downwards.
TATTTAATGGCGTTACTCAGCGACTCACCAAAGAGTATAATATATTAATTTGCGGGACACACACACACACACACACACACAGTGACGCTTCGTATATGAATCCTCAATTTTCATAATGGACGCCGGAGCTGTAAATCGCTTTCCTAAAAAAAGTAAAAATAGACGGTAATATTAATTAACTATTTATGGCTTCCGCGGAGTAAATTAGACATTTAATATTTTCAGGTCCTAACAAAATATACGGTTGTGAAGTTCGTCGTCGTCATCATTTAGTGAGAAAAAACGGCGGCGGTTATGACCACCAGGAGTATGACGAGCACCCAGAACGATATATATCTACATTTGCAAAGACGGTACCTTATTTGAAATATTTTTGGTACACAATTTTATTAAAAACTATTAATATTTCACAGGTTTGAAGAATTGGTAGAGTTTGTTTCCATGCCGATTATCGCTCTAATTAAAATTATCTCGAGTGTCATTTGTTTTATCTCTTTATCACACCTGTTATGCAGATTATGTTTGTTACGTAATAATTGTTACTATCGTATTGTTTCCGTATAATAACAATTAGTATAGGGCAAGTACCACCTACTTAAATATGTAAAAGGCAGTTTAGACTATTGTACGTTATAGATATAAGATATAGAACTTTGCTCGATAACATTTTTTTATATTAATGAACTTACTGCGAAACAAGCATAGGGACACCTAATGTAAAGCGATTGCCTATAGAAGTTTGCTACTGCAACTCAAGGAGTTGATTGAGTTTGTACTTTGTAAGTGGCTCATCAACATCTTAGAGCCAAAAATCTACCTCAATTGCACTAGGTGTACCCAAATAATTAACAAATGAGGCTTTCAAGTTCCAATGGGGAAGTAACTCCACCTCAAAGTAAACCGCATTCAAATACAATACACTTAAGGATTCTTGTGTTCCTGCATGTGAGTAAGGTCAACACACGTGAGGAGTTGCTAGTAGTATGAACGCACCAGTAATATTCATCTACTGTAACCGCTTTATATCAGGTGAACCATATGCTGGTCAGGCACCTTTCCTATGATGGGAAACAACATAACTTTTGAATAAGGATCTTGATACTATTCTTAATCTCAATAGGTTTTCCAGACATGCTACATATTCTGTTACAGATTGCACCTTACACATCGGTCTTGGTGAACTGCATATACTGGGCCGTAGATAGTCCTAAGCTATTGACCATTCCTGATGCCAAACACTTACTGCTGCCTTCTCACACGCCTTGGTTACCTAAAAGTGTTGGGGCACCAGCTCTTCCCCATAGGTAATTTTAACTTTATCAAATAAAAAAATGTAGAGTTTGAAATATATTTTTATTAGTAGGAAAGTAGTATTTCTCCATTTATTATTATATTGATAGTGGTAGAATTGTCAGGCCAAAGTCCTCATTAATAAGATAGACATGTTATTATAAGGCAAAGTAGATAGAGATATAAGGGAAGCAGATTAAACACTACTTGTATGATACAAAGTATGGCATGAAGTTTTACTTAAGCCGCATATAGTTTGTTGCTATAGAAAATAACATAATTGATGATATTTGAAACAAAAATTGAAAAACACAACAACAAACAAGTCAAAATATCTTTATTCCTTGGACTTTATAAAGCACTTAGAAACGTCATACAAATTAAATATAAGACATGTATCTAAATCATTACTATCTACTTAAATCCGCAGAGCTTAGATGCACTTTCATCACACTATCTGTGAAAGTGAATTTAAGTGGCAGTTCCGGCGACGGGGCTTCTTGAGAAGAACTGGCAAGAAACTCAAGGCATAATATTGGTTAATGTGAAGAATTACTTATCACACAAAACACCCCCATTGTCTGATTATAAATACATTATTATCGGCTTAAAGTGTGTTATGAGCGAAAATAGCCACATGTTCTATTAGTAAATACATATTCGAGTATCTGGGATAATGTTTGGTCTGCTTCTCTTTCGTCTGTGACTACTTTATTGTATTTAATACAAAATAAAACCTACTAATTGTAATTGACAGAATGTTAGCTCTCTGCGACATATCGGCGGATCCAGGAGGTTCGATAGAGTTCATGAACGAGTGCACTACTATAGATACCCCTTTCTGTCTCTACGATGCCGACAGAAACAAGGACACCAAAAGGTAATTTACATAGACTATAAATATTAATCAAAGGAACAAAAAGTTTGATACAAATGCTTATGCTATGCGCTTATGAGTAGCAGACTTTGTACTACAAGAGCTGAAGCGGATTCAAGTACTGGACAAGATAAAACTTTATGTGCTTCAAAGGCATACCGAAATAGTGAACGTCTTTGATGTACATAAACATAACTAGATGTTTTAATGTATACTGTGAACAGCTTCAAGGGTCCCGGAGTTTTAGTCTGCTCAATAGACAACATGCCGACCCAATTGCCGCGAGAATCGACGGATTTCTTCGGGGACTTGCTCTTCCCTTATGCCGAGGACATCATGCAATCCGACGCCTCCAAACCTCTCGAAGAACACAACTTTTCGCCAGTTATACAAAGGGTAACAAATCAATTCATATCATCATAGTGAAATTATTGAATTAACTTCTCTCAGTGGTATTCCTTAACAAATACGACACGAAGTCTATATTTTCCAAAAAAAAGGCTGGTAACAGCTTCATTCATTATAAATAAATATATAAATAAATATATGTAGGTCACCCGATAGAAATTATCACCACCGACAATGTAAATCATTAAAACGAAGCTGTTGTCAGCCTTTCTTATTAAATATAGACTTCGTGTTTTTCAAGGCTCCCATGTCGTATTTGTTAAGGAATACCACTGATATATATCCTGAACAGATTTTGTATGTTGGTGCGGAGAGCAACCTGTTCAATGCGATTGGCTATTTTAAGGACATTCTTGTAAAAGACATCAACGCGCATCTGTTAACGATTGTATTCATTATTTCTTCATAGTAGATATAAGAACCACTTGCGATGTTCACATATTTGTAATGATCTGATGACACTGACCACTCCGATCCAGTTCCTGAGTACTTAAACTAAGTATAAATGTTCATTGTTGCATGATGATTAAACTGAGCACATGAGGAATTTATTGGGGGTGATCTGTAATTATAACCAACCAGAGTTAATAGAATACTATATAGTTTATTATATAACTTATTTCGAACTGTAACCTTCATATATCTTAAAAGGATGGTCAGTGTTTTACGTTAAAATTATGTATTTGCAAGTATATTATAAACTGTGATCAATTTGACGAGCTCGGTGGCGTAGCGGTCAATGACACGGCTTCGACACCAACGCTCGTGGGTTCGATTCCCACATAGGACAAACATTTGTGTGCATGAACATGTCTCTTTGTCTTAGTCTGGATGTTTTCTATGTATCATAAGTATGTATTTACAAAAAAAAATGTATTTACGTATGTTTATCAGTTGTCTAGTACCCATAACACAAGCTTCGCTTACTTTGGGGCTAGATGGCGCTGTGTAATTTGTCTGACAATATAAAAAAGAAAAGGAAAGCCACACAAAACCGTGACTTTCATTTTAATAATTTTGATAAAGACCACATAAATAATATATATATACACATAAATATACACATTTCTATTAGCAAAACGGCACCCACCTTTAGAATTTAAAACAAATGTATTTTTTATGTGACGCCGAGTGCCAAATAACAGAGAAAGTCTAATGTAAAGCGGTTACCGTAGCCAATACAAAGAGCACTGCTAGCACGCTGGCACCCCCGTTACTTATACAGCATCTCCTCACGTCTGGTGACCTCACTCATGCCCAGGTCTCAACACGTGCTGGATCTCCACTTCACAGAAGACTGCAGCCCAATGAAGCCCCCCTTCCCCTGTAGGTTGCTTGAAGGTTGTTGTGTTCCTGCGAGTGAGTGACGTCACCAGGAAGGAAGGAGTTGCGGGGGTAGCGACGATCCATATTTCATGTTGTGAGCGCTTATATGGCTACGGTAACCGATTCGTATTCTAAAAAAACACTCGGTTTAAAAAAAATAGTACAACGTAGGTAGTACCTATAAAAAACAATTGACTTAATTTCTTTTTATTTTGGTGTCCTACAGGCAATAATCACCAGTAACGGCAAATTAACCCCTGCTTTTGAATATATCAATGAGCTACGCAACTCAAATACGTAAGTAATCATAATTATGTTTTTTCTCAGCAATAAATTACGTAATCGTTAAACTAGGTACAACTAGGTATTACTTTAAACTGACTCAAACTGTATTTTAAGAACTTAGTCAATAGGTAATAGTGCATTGTTCACCGAGGGATGAGAGTGACCGATTACCAACATAGGTTTCAGGCCCGAGACGCAGTCGAGACCCGCAATATACCCAACTTATACTACACCCACGAGGAAAAATGCATAAAACCTACACAAGACACCGCACTTTATTGAACTTAGAGTGTAAAAAAAAATATTGGTGCTCTATCAATGTATTATGCTTGATTATTACTTATTTTTAAATTTTTCGTGCAAGAGATTTTCAATAACTGCTTGGCAAATTCTGTGTCACTCATCACATTAATCATTCGTCATTACTACATTAAACTTATGAATTGAAAATTCATGAATATTATATATAATAAAACAAAAAAGGAGATTTACGCCATAGTCATTTTCAGCGAAATTCATTGAGCTTATAAAATCGTCCGGTCGTTCTGTCTGTCCGTCCGTTGCCAAAAACTCAAAATTTCGAAATTCTGACTTCGGATTCGTGTAGAGCATCAAAAAGTAGTAACGTAAAGTGACCTTGGTTTTCCGATATCAATTCGTGAAAGTGGCCAAAATAAATAAAAAAATAATTTTTAATATGGTGGCGCATGCTGCGCGTCCGATGTTTTCTTACTGTCTAGTATGTACCTAATATTTTGAAAATTTATATATACATATATTTTTTCTTGCTCTTTCAATAAAATTTTGTTACCTACGTCGCCGCGTCGGTGGGAACGTATATCACCGCTGTCGAGCTGCTCCAAGAAGTCGTGCAAAACAGCAGTAAATGCTGAGTTATTAAAAGAAATTGAAGAACTGTAGGATCGCTGACAATATTTTTCGGATTTTTTTCCAACACTTTTGCATCGATACATATTTCGTTTCAGAAATTGTTTGAACCTAGTAAGGCTATAAATAGTCGAGATTTTGTTATCATATTTTAATACATTCCCTAGAGAGAATTCACGTCAATATTATACTTGCCTATTTATTTATTTGTTATCTTATCATACAAAGAGTTCATATTTAGTTGTTATCATATTAAATGGGCTAAACAAAACAACTGTAATGTTACGTGCACATTAGTTAGTGTTGGTATCTTGTTTGGCAACTAAATTTAATATTTTACTAATGAGCCGCTTAGAGTAAGTGTTTTTTTTTGTTTTATATGTAGAAGCATAAAGATTGGCGGCAAGTAAATTCCCAATTCTAGTAGATATGTTGGGAAGTTGAAAATGCATTCTAATTCTGAGTTCAATTCCGATTTCGGTTCGATTCTGATTTCAATTTTGGAATCGAATAGGAAATTCAATTTCGACTTCCATTGTCCATGGTGGGTTGGGTTTGTTTATCTCGAGCTCGTCCATGCTTAAGAGGGCACGTTAAGCCTGTTAGGTTAGGTACTGGCTGTCGTCATTAGATGACAGTCGTTAAGTCAGTAGCCTTTTGGCGGCTTGAAAACACTACACTAGAGCGTGGTGAAGTATGCTCTAAAACCATGAATGAAACTTTATTCACAGAATATGGTTAACAATAAGGCGTTATAAATTGTATGGTTCTCAGCATATTCCACCAAAATTTCATGTGAATATTTATATAAAAATAAGAAAAACAAAGTTATATATTTAAATGTGTAATTAATGTGTATTTATACATGTATCGCATCAGTGGGATGACTATGGGTTGTTGCCGTATATGTAATACCAAATTTTATGTATATTTTTAGGCGATCAAAGCATAAAGTGGAGGGTAACGCGCAGCAGTCGTCGGTTGTGATTTTGGGCAGCGGACTGGTCGCCGCACCGGTAGTAGAATATCTCGCACGAGACAAGAACATTGCGGTTACTATTGGTATGACTGGCTTTTTTTTTTTCAATAATTAGATATTACACTGATTTTTTGTGATCGCGTTCTTCGCGGTCTTTAATTATTTTCATTCGAGACATAAGGATCAAAGAATTCAAAATATTTGTGTCTTTTTTTTATGTTTATGCAAATAGCTGTAATAAATTTTACTTTGAACTAAATAACATTTTTTAGTTCAAAGTAAAATTTAATTTTAGACCAAACGAGTTAAAACAAGGCAGAAACTAGCACTAACAAAAAGCTTACATATATGTATACTAGCTTTCGCCCGCGGCTTCGCCCGCGTGAAATTCGGGGCAAACACGTGTCTACTCATTTATCTATAGAAGTACTCGTATAAAGTTAAGGATAAAATAGACCAACTAATCTAGTTTCCCCATACAAATTTTGACCTCCGTTTCACTCTCTTAAATTTGAAAAATCCTTTTAACTAATTTTGTGTCCACTATGTAATATTTTCAAATCTAAGCCATTTTCGTAATTGACGTCCCAGAAAACCATAGAATCAACACCCATATTGATATTATGACATTTCTACCCCATCGCACCACAATAGGGGTGATTTTATGTCACGTCGGGGACGTTTGATTATAAAATAGTTGTATTTTTTTTTGTAATCAGCGACCCAATAAACTATAAAAACAATACCCATGACGATTTACAGACTTTTTCCCCATTTTAAACATTTCAACCCCATCGCATCCCAATAGGAGATGATGGTCACGTTAGCTACGTTGAATTTTAAAATCGTTGTTGTTTTCGTAATCAGCGACCCGATAAACTATAAAAACAATACCCACGACGTTTTTCAGACTTTTGGAACCCATTTTACCCTTTAGGTGTTTGAATTTTGAAATATCCTGAAACACGTGTTTACTCAATTATCTGAAGAAGTACTCGTGTAAAGTTTAGGATAAAATAGTCCAACTAATCTCATTTCTCCATACAAACTTTGGACCTCCGTTTCACCCTCTTAGGGGTAAAATTTGAAAAATCCTTTTAAGTAATTTCGTGTCCACTATGTTATATTTTCAAATCGATGCCATTTTCGTAATTGACGTCCCAGAAAACCATAGAACCAGAAAAACATAGACACACCCCATCGCACCCCCACAGGGTTGATTTTATGTCACGTCGGCTACGTGGAATTATAAAATAGTTGTTTTTTTCGTAATCAGTGACCCTAAAAAACAGTAACCATGACGATTTTCAAACTTTTTCACCCCACTTTAGACATTTCTACCCCATCGTACCCCTATAGGGGATGATTGTCACGTTACCCACGTTGAATTTTAAAATCGTTGTTGTTTTCGTAATCAGCGACCACATAATCTATAAAAACAATACCAATGACGATTTTCAGACCTTCCCACCCCATTTTACCCCTTTAGGGGTTAAGTATTGAAAAATCCTGAAACACGTATTTACTCATTTATCTCTAAAAGTACTCTTGTAAAGTTTCGGATAAAATAGTCCAACTAATCTTGTTTCCCCATACAAACTTTAAACCCCCGTTTCACCCCCTTAGGGAATGAATTTTGAAAAATCCTTTTTAGTGTACCCCTAGACGTCAAAAGGAACCTACGTGCCAAATTTGGAATCGCTAGACCCAGCGGTTTCTCGTAGTATATATCAGTCAGTCAGTCAGGACTTTGAATTTTATATGTAAGTATTTTTTTGTCACAAAATATCTAAACGGCAGTAACCATTTCAAAAAATTTAATATGGAAAGTGTTTAGTGTTTATGAATATTAGTTTATTTCGACTATCCTTAAGTTATCCTTAAAGCCACGACATAAATAAATAGAACTTTAAATCGACGTGAACAAACTCGCGGGCGGCGAATACCTCGTTATTCTATGGATAGAAAATAAAATTCTGCTAAAAATAATATAAATAATCAAATATATTTTATTACTACAGCATCACAGGTCAAAGAAGAAGCAGATGAGATAGCCAATCGTTACGAAGTCGGCTCAGAGTACTTTCAGGCGAATGATGAGCATGCATTGAGGTCGCTGGCCTCGCGCGCACGCCTTGTCATCTCACTGTTGCCTTACGACCTTCACGGAGCAGTCGCAAGGGCTTGCCTTAGCACCGGAGCCCATCTGGTCACTGCCTCCTACGTCCGCCCTGAAGTTCAGGAACTACACCAATCGTAAGTTTTAGCAAAATACAGTACTTATTTGAACCTGCCTATCTGCTGGATACTTAGTTCACTAGTTCAAGATCTTGGTCTCTGACATCCAAAAGACGCCATCTACTTAATGTTTACGTCACATGAGGAATTGTTTGAGCTTTAGATCTTTGAACACCTCCACCTGTATCCAGGACGTCTGACAGGACTACGTAAATAGTACTATTACGTATACTATGACAGGGCGCTTTCTATTGGTTTGTCTCAAATATGAAGTTATATAAAACCGCCCAATAGATTGTCTCACTTAAGAAGTTATATAAAATATAATAATTACTTGTTTATTCCTCTCGTTTAGATGGCCAAACCAGCGAACTCACTGATGTTAGGCTCAGGTGCTTTTCCTTCGTTATTGTGAATTGATTCTACTACTAAAGCTTTCATAAAGTTTTTTTTAGTAATAAAAATATTGCTGCATGAAGTCTATTCCTCAATTTCCCTTATTGGATTTTGGTATTTCATAAATGTTTCTTTTTACATGCTATCAAAAGTCAAAAATATGTAAGTAAATATCAAAGCCGTGCCTGAGGCTTGAGAGTTACGGATCTACTTATAGTGCATAAATATTCAAAACGGGATTTTGAAATACTCTGTATGCTAAATAATACGTTCCGACACAGAATAAATAATAGTACCTACAAGTATTGAGTAGAGAAATGTAGTCAAAATTCAGTGCCCATACAGTCTCGCCCTCACAAATGTCAAATTCGGTATTCTCGTAATCACAATATAAAACTTTAAAGTCTAATTTAAGCAGAATTGTATCCAAATATGACCGAAAATTAAACAAATTAAGAATATTATTATGCCAACAATTAGAATTGACAATAATTAATGAATGAAATCAAGCGTATCATTTTTAGTCAATTCACAATCCAATCTCGATTCGGTCAATTTTAATTCTGCGATTGTAAAATAATTTCGAGAATTGGCCTTCTGATGAAAATTCATAACTATTCACAGCCGTAGCTAATTGCTACGGCTTGCTACGGTTCCGAGCCTATTCGTAGTAGATACTATTCGTAGTAGTTTGGCGCCGTTGTATACCGTATCAAATAGTTACGGTTGTGAGTAAACGTAGCCGCAGCATAATTTTATTATTATGTCGTACATAGTACTAATAGGGTGTGTATATATTTAATTTTAAAGCCACTTACGCATTTACGATTTTGGGCCCATTATGATCAAAAATATATAACTTTTCGTAATGAATTATGGTAGGAATATGTGAATATAAAACTGCAAAATGTTCGTCTGTCGATAAATAATATATTAACTTATAATAATATCTTTAACAGCGCCAAAGAACAGGGAATAACGTTACTAAATGAGGTGGGGCTGGACCCCGGCATTGATCACCTGCTCGCTCTCGAGTGCATCCACGATATACAGAGTCATGGCGGCAGGGTGGACTCGTTCGTGTCCTACTGCGGAGGTAACTATAAGAAAATATTAACTTTATCAATCATTATCGTCAACAAGCCATAGTCATCCTACTGCTACAAATCCTATCATATCATATTATCATAATACATCCTGCTGCTAAACTAATTTGCATCAATATAATTGAAGGAATTTAAAGTAAACACTTTAAATCCCTTCAATTATAATGATGCAAATTAGTTTGCTACGCCACGCTAATTTTGATTTATACATAACTAGATATGATATTATCGTAGCTTTGCAAGGGTGGTGATTATTTTAATGAAACTTTTTTCCCGTGGAAATTGTTTTCCCTGGATAAAAAGTAGCCTATGTCGAGTGACTTATACTATCCCTGTAAAAAATAAAATAGCATGTTAATCTATTGGTTCCTATCGACGTTGACAGAGGAGAAAATATACAAACAAATACACATTCATGGGTATACTCATATATAATAAATATAAAGAAATATTCCTAGACAAACTACATACTGCCATTTTAGTGCCTAACTAAGCAAAGCTTGTGCTATGAGTACAAGATAACTGATATTATACTAAATTTTTTTTTTTGTAAATACATACATATAATACGTTAAAACACCCAGATCAGACAGAGATAGACATGTTCATGCACACAAATGTTTGTCATGTGCGGAGGTTGAACCCGCGGCCCCGGAGTCAAAGTGTGTCCACTTTGCTAGCCGTTAGATAAGGTTAATTTTGCGTTTAGAAACGATTGTGCCATAAGTTTAATGTATATCAATATACTATATTAATCGATACGACGAATATCTACTATATAAAAATAAGTCGGGTTTTCCTTCCTGACGCTATAACTCCAGAACGCACGAACCGATTTCCACGGTTTTGCATTCGTTGGAAAGGTCTCGGGCTCCGTGAGGTTTATAGCAAAGAAAATTCTGGAAAAATTTGAAAAGAAAAGCGGGAAAATCTTTTTTCACATACAGCGCCATCTGGTGGAGAAACGGAGTTCGCCGGGTTTGCTAGTTCCTAATAAATGTTATGAAATCTATCTCACGATTCAAGATTACCATACGTATTCGTAGCACTCGCGATACTCTGATGTTGAAGTTTTCCAAACAGTTTTTGAAGGAATCGCTCCCGCAGAGTGCGTGAGCGATTCCTTTTGAGCCATTCATAGACTGAATAAGTTTTTGTCGTCAAATTATACATTCGATTTTTTTTATGAAGCGCGTCATTATTGACCATGAAGAACAGCAATTTCTGCCATCAGACTAAGTTGTTAATTTTTACGAAACTTCATGACAAATGTCATAGTTGCTATTTTAACGTGCCCCAAGTAGTAGCTACTTAGGTGTAAGCTTTTATGTAATCTGTGGCGTAGGTATTACTCAAAGATATTATAACAACTATTAATGTACTTGTCTGTGATAGTTGAGCAGTTTTAGTGTGAAAGTTCAGAATAGAAATGAATACATGAACTTCTATTTTATGAGTTGGTATTGGGAAGTATTTTAATGTTATTGTTATTTGTGTTTATTGTAGTCCATTTCGCGTATACTAGACATGGTTTAAAGAATCGCAGTAGTTATCCCTACAGCCTGGATAGTACATCATAGTAGTAATACCCTGTATAGTAGTAGAATAGGTCGGGTATTGGTTTTCAGAGGTAATTTTGGAGATCATTTTAGAGTGGAGCGAGCTTACATACGCCGAAAAGTGATTCTTGGAAATGAATAGGCTCCAAAACCACTAAACCGAGTTTTATGAAACTTGACATAATTATAGACCTCGACATGCTTGAGGTTTGTATCGAAAAAAAATTGAGATTGATCATGTCCTTGATGTATGATCATCAAATACATTTTTCATTGAAATCAATGGAAAACATACACTCAGCGCATCTCTCGCTCCACTCAACATCGATTTCGGTCCCGTGGCCTGGGCTAGAATCCGGCCAAGTATCCATTCTAGACTCTAGATGACATTATATAATTGAACTTAATATTTTAAACAGATTAAACTTAAGGCTCTATTACACAGGTCTGCCAGCGCCAGAAGTTAGCGACAATGCGTTAAGATATAAATTCTCTTGGAGTCCTCGTGGTGTGCTTTTGAACACGATTTCTGCAGCCAAGTACCTTAGCAAAGGACAGGTAAGCATACACATATTGTGTCTACTGAAAAATGGTACCACTCCCAATGGTCGACTGATAGATAATGCAGTCGGCCTATTGTACCAAGTTATGGTGGTCAATAAAGTTATAAATAAATAATGTTGTTTTACTTATTGTCTAATGGAATAGTCAGATATATACATGTAGGTACCTATTCCATTCACGAAGTATTTTTTAATTATGGTAAGAATAATAATAAAATATAATTTCAGATAGTAGAAGTATTGAGCGGCGGCGAGCTGATGTCGGTGGCTCGGGAGCTAGACTTCTTACCCGGATTTGCATTTGAAGGCTTCCCTAACCGTGACAGCACTATGTACTCCAAATTGTACGGGATTGAGGATGTTCACACAATGTTCAGAGGCACTATTAGGTACAAAGGTATGCGATGACATTATATAATACATTAATAATTAAATTAAGATATATTGTAACTAGGGCTGGATTATTTATACTGTTATATATGAATACATAGAGTTCATTTACTCATTCATTCACTGATAGTAGGGCCTATGGCCCAACGCCGCCTAAGGCTCTCGCGGCCCTTGAAAAAATTAAACAGTTTTTGTAACTATTTGCCCTAATTTATTTAATTGACATATTATCATTACAATTACAATTCATTATTTATTTTAAATTGTACTAAATATACCTGCCCCGAGAAAACTCTGTCTCCTGTATTCCGTGGTTGACTGGAAGAGATCCCTGATGGGATAAGTCCGCCATTGTACTAGTGGTTAATATTACGTATAAGTGTATGTATTACTGTTATAGTGCAATAAAGATTCACAAACAAACAAACAAACAAACAATTTTGTGTGTAAATAATAATATAATTAATTTCCTATGCATCTGTGGGGTGAGAGAGGGCCCTAGATTTAACTAAGAGACCTCTATTTGCCACAATCTGGCCCTGAGTGTTATGCCATTTTCGGTATTCGCAGTGCAACTACCCTATGTGTGTTGGACCGGATAACAATGCTGACAATACCGCGTGGATTATATAGCAATGATAAATGAATGCTTGCTGATAGTGCTGTTTTCATACCACTAAGATGGCATACGGCCCGCCTGATGGGAACCAGTTACCGCAGCTTGTGGACGCCTGCATGCTTGTGCTTGCCTGAATGCTTGGGGCATCAAACGTAGCGACCGTGAAAAAACCGCTTCACGGCTTTTTGAAGAACCCTATGCTGTTTATAGACTTTTGGGAAAACCTCGAAAGGCAGTTCTACAACTTGATAGTACGTGGGAGAAAACCTCTCTGGAAGCGCACAACACGTGACTACTTCGGCTCTAATATGTGCTGTTGAGCGAGTAGTAACTTGGTTAAGTTTGAACGATTTCTTGCCAATGAAATGTTTAAAAATAAAACCAAAATAAGAGACGACAACAAGTCTATCTATACTGTCGATACCTTCCATATTTTATTTTTATATGCAGGATTCGCAGAAACTATGAAGGCAATGCAGCTGTTCGGTTTGATAGACCCAAACCCTCATCCATCACTTCATCCCGAAGGACCAAAGATTACTTGGGTAAGTTTTATTTCAGATAAAAGGTCAATTAGTGTGCATTTTTAGTATATAAGGTACCTAGGCATTGTAATGTTACTATGACTAGATTATAGACGAGCTCGGTGGTCGAATGGTTAGCAATGGCCCCTTGACTCCGAGGGCGCGGGTTCGATTCCCGCACAAGACAAACATTTGTGTGTATGAACATGTCTGTTTGTCTTGGTGTTTTCTATGTATTATAAGTATGTATTTAAAAAAAAATGTATTTAAGTACATTTATCAGTTGTCTAGTACCCATAACACAAGCTTTGCGCTTAATTTGGGACTAGATGGCGCTGTGTAAGTAGTCCAGAAATATTTATTTATTTATTTATTGGTCACTACAAGGTCGACGCAAGTGAGTGAACCGGACACAGCAAATAAGACATTGGATAATGGTATCCGATGTCCCATTTACTGTGACCGGTCTTTTGGAGAACCTTATGTAGCTAGAATCTAGTTCATTTCATTAATATTCTAATGATAAAAATCATAGTTTGGATAGTGCAAGGAAACTAACCCAACTAGCTGATACCAATTTTTTTTTATCAAAGATATACCATAAGAAATAGAAACTATAGCAATTTAATTAGCAAGGAAATGCAGCCAGAGCGTTCTTGTTGTCATGCCGCATGGGTACGGTTCTATGTACTATTTACTTTTGAGTAGTAACAAAATACCTATCTAAAATTATAAAACCTAGTCTAGGTTAGGTTTAATAGTCGCCCAGTTTTCAGTTAGTTCAGTCGCCTCTTTAGTATTTGTTTTTGTGGCTCATGTTATTATTTTCCTTTATTTTCTATTGATTCAATTTCAATTTTGTTTAATAGCGTCAATTTGCATGCGAGCTCCTTGGATTGATGGATTCGTCTATCTTCTACGAGAACCTACGCACGCGCTTGGCGGAGCTCGTGGGCAGCTCGGGTGCAGCTGCATTGGAATCTCTGGGCGTGCTTAGTGAAGACCCCCTCGTTAAGTGCGGCACTCCTCTCGACACCGTCAGTCTCTATCTTAGTAAGCGACTGCAACTCGGTAAGTTTCATACACAGCATAATTTAAAATGCATTCAAGCATACAGTTCGCCTGATGTGAAACGGTTACTGTATTAAGTTTATTTCTATGTATAAATACATCCGTAAGTTAAATTACAAGTGTAAATGCGGCCTAATACTTAATATGTAAGCCTGTAGTATTACGTCGTCGCTTTGTTTAAATTCAAAGTATGAACTAAACCTAATATATAATTGGCTATCAGAATTGATAACTCGTTCTGCTTTGTAGGATAAAGAATCTAAATTTCTTTGGTTACAGGGAAGGATGAAACAGATTTGGTAGTGCTCCGGCATGAGGTGGGTGTGACATGGAGCGACGGCCGCCGCGAGCGACGCGAGGTCACCATGACGGTGCGCGGCGAGCCCGGCGCGCACACCGCCATGGCGCGCACCGTGGGCCTGCCCACTGCCATCGCTGCGAAAATGGTGCTCGATGGTAAGTGATGCTACAGTCCCATGAATAAGTAAAATGGTACCACTATAGCCAGATGTCGTCCCCTGTATACTGCTCCATAACTCATATTTATCCCAATGCTGAGATATGAATCGCCCCTTAATCAAAGGGGTTTTGAGCGTTCTATATCATGCTGCTCAGCTACGGGTTGGTGGAGGCCAATGTTTTTAAGCCGCTTAAAGTCCATTGATAATTCACGACTCTAATAAAATGACAATAACCGAAACTGCGGGCTTAACGTGCTTTCCGAAGGACGGAGGAGCTCGAGATAAATACACGCGTTCATAGATAGGCTACAGTTGAACTTGCGCGATCGGTTACTGATACGTACAACGGCAACCGCGAGCTCCACAATATTTATAACTGGTAAACTTAGATCACTACTGGTACTGCCTACAGAAAAACAACCAACCAAATTGAAAATTTGTATTAACAGGTGAAATTCAGGAACGAGGAGTAGTTCTTCCATTCGCGCCAGTGGTGTACAAGTCGATGCTCTCCAGGCTCCGATCTGATGGCATCACCGCGAAGGAAACCTGCACGCCGCTCAATTAAGTCTGTAATTTGAAAATATTTTGTGATAGGATAATTTTTGCTCTCGCAACTACAGTGCGATTATTACAGGCCCAAGCGCCCACCAGGAACTGATTTGTTAAGTATTCTGTTACTATTACTAGTTATTAAATCACTGTATAAATAAACTGTCTATGTTTGTAGCTACAACGCGGTAGTAGATAACTAGTAATCAACGACGCTGTACAAAAAGTTGTATTATCGTCATTTTTAAAAAGATTCATCTTGATGTTGGAACACTATTCCACCTCCAATTTATCCAAACATATTTTGTCGTTAGGTCAAAAAAATAATCCATATAGTTCATGCAGTCATGTAAAATTATTTTTTATCACGAATATCCTCGCTGACAGCTGCAGCACTTCTTCAGCGCGTTTGCATAACATGCAAAATTCTACACTGTCACTTGAGTCATTTGCATCTGTAGCATATGAATCCACATTAGCTGTGTAACATAATACGAAAATGGTGTTTTTAAACGTAATCCTTCAAAATTTGCTTTGAAGAGCGCAAGAAGTCCGCAATTTCGGAATCTATAACTCTAGTTACGAATCTGCCCTTGACACGGCCCCTAAAATACATACATTGTAATAACTTTTTTATTATTTTTTGATGTGATAACGTCTTATAAATCGATGAACGCCGGCTGAACGCACGAGAAAGCACGACTCATTGTCACGTTCCGCCTGATCCGAGCGTGCAAGCGAGAGCGCGGCTTGTGACGCATCTATCTCTCTTCCACTCCATCGGCCGATGTTTTCGCATGACGTTATTACGTAAAATTATCGTCCGTAAACCGATTTTACAGGCAACCAATATTTTATATTTTATGTAGTTTCATTTATTAGTACAAAAAATGTTTGGAACAAATCAGTTCTTCCCAATCAAAGGAGAACGCTTACCAATGTATAAAAAAATTCAGAGCAATAAGATATGACACGTAGCTCAAATATTAGTTATATTTTGTTATATCATTCTTTATATATTTCATTACCAGATTCGATGGCTAAAGGTGTGATATTGCATTTTTTTTATCAAATTATTTTCCATCATTTAGGTATAACATAGATGCGAAAGTGAATTTGTTTGTTCCTCTCTCACGCCACTACACGAAGCGATTGTTATGAAGTTTTATATACATCATATTTATTGTCCAAGATACATATTAGGATATCTCTTATTCCAAAAAAATGAACCGTTCTCGAGGGATGACCAAAAGTTTGTCGTTTTGGCCTGACAACCGACATTCACGCGGTGGAAGCCGCGGGCGGAAGCTAGTACATGAATAATCAATGATTTGTGTATGTCAAATAATGTGAAATAATTATTCATTTATTAATGTTATTATACCTTACATGGACATAATTTGAAATAAAGATGTAATAGTTAAATAATTCAAACTTTTAAAAGCTATACTCGTATATGGTTGTTTTTAAGAAGTTTTTTGTTATCAGTTATTCCATGTCTACCAAATTTTAATTAAAAAGAGTAAAAGTGACTCTTTCTATTTAAAAAAAATATATTTGATCACTATTTAAAGTTAACCTTCAGGCTGGACATAGACTGCATTAACTGCATATTTCCGCAGCTGGTGAAGCCACAGGCTCAGCTATTTAGACCTAGGTCATTCTGTATCTTGTTTGTAATAATGATGATGAAAAGATTATTTGTGTATGTATACGAGTTTAACAAGAAAATTGTATAAAGTTGTACGGTTGTATCCATGAAGATATACTTTATAAATATTTTGAAAAATGGAAAAATTCACCTGCATCCCCTAGGTGGGATCTGAACCGACGACCTCTCGATGACCGGTCAAGTGCTCTTCCAACTGAGCTACCCACTAGTTTGTGTTGCTGACGAATTTTTGCATCTTATATTCTACTGCGTGAGTCACAGTGTGGCGTAATCAACCTATTAAATATTTACACTACTAAGGCATAGCAGTCCATCGTTGCAGATGAAATTCGGCTATTTTGATGACACCAAACTAATTAAATTATTATTATTTAAATAGTTGTCTTGGCCAACTTGCCAGAATATCATAAATATTTTGAAAAATTGAAAAATTCACCTGCCCCCCTAGGTGGCATATATATTAACTTCATGGATACAATATGAATATGATAGATACAACAACAAATTATATTAACTTCAATAATATTATATAATATTCAATAATATAAAGTTATATTATAACTTCATGGATACAACCGTACAACTTTTTATATTATTTAATTTTATATAATATTATTGAAGTTAATATAACTTATGGTATCTATCATAAGTGGCAATAATGTGTGTAAAATAGGTAGATATTGGATAATCTGAGTTAATATTTTAGTATCAATTATGCAATTTGTATAATGATAAAAGACATTATAAAACAACTTTAATTATTTTTATAAGAATTTTGTTACAAAAAATTGGATTATAAATAAATCGTTGTTTAACAAGCTGTGTGATTATTATTTCTTATACGAAAACTTTTGCCAGGAAAATTACCTACTTATAAATTCGGAGTGGTCATTATGATTATATAATAAATAATAGTAAATAATAAATATCCCAGGACAAATTACACACTGCCATCTAGTCCCAAACTAAGCAAAGCTTGTACTATGGGGTACTAAGATAACTGGTATTATACTTAAATACATTTTTTTTTGTAAATACATACATATAATACATAGAAAATACCGAGACCAAGACAAACAGACATGTTCATGCAAATATTTGTCTTGTGCGGGGATCGAACCCGCGACCTCGGAGTCAAAGTGGCCATTGCTAACCATTCGACCACCGGGCTCGTCAGTATATATATCGCTAATAAGAATATTTTAATGTTCTTGGCTGCGACTACGATTCCGAAACGGGGTAATTATTTCTCTGACAAAGGTTTGTTTTTGAAGTAAAAACTTATTTGGGCGTGCTGTGCATAATTTTGTGGCTTGTGAATACATGAGTGAATGAGACTAGGTCGTCACGCACGGATATGTAATGCGTCATGCATGCTCGGCTCTGTAACGCTCATTCGGGGAAAGTTGACAGGGCGGGAGCGAGACGGAGCGAGAGATGAAGTTTTCACTTCTGTAGTGTGTTCAAGTCTCAGTGGAAGTATGGGTCACACCGTTATTAGGGTTCCGGTTTTGGAACCCTCATATCATCACTTTGTCCATCCGCCATTTTATGCAAAAAAAAAAAAAACATAGCGGTGCCTTCAGGTACCACAGGTTTTGTGAAACTGAAGTAAAATCTCCAAAAACAAGTTATTCGCGTGAACGTCTCAAAAGCACCTACTCTAACTCCGACTCCGACCTGCATTTATAAATGTTGATTATTCGTGTAACGAATAATATACGTTTTACTAGAGTAGTGCTACTTTTGCATCAGAGACAGCCATGTGTTCTGTGTGTTATTTACTCGTAGATGTAGCCACCATTTTGAACTTCTTATGTATTGGACCAGTCGTCTTCAAAGTTTTTATCTGATCACTTTATTTTCCTAAATATCAGTAAAGTAGAACCTGAAATTTATTTTAGGTAATTATTAGAGTTAATGAAAAGCTGAAACCCTTGATGTGTCCTTGACTCGCACTGGCCCGGTATTTATTTTTTTAAATCCACACTATGGTGTAGTACTACATATATGCTGCTTCACTTGCTAAGAGACTATTGTATCCGGTGAATTTGTAATTTTATTCTTGAGTTATTAATAGAACAAATACGAATAGTAAATTATGTAAATGGTTGAGATCACCATAGAAGACTAGGAGGAGACAAATATGGCCTGCTACAACCTACTTCAAACCGCAAACTGCATCAATCGCCCTTTTTTATAGTAAAAAAACTATGGGAAACGTTTTTAATTTCAGTAAGGCAACAGCTGAAAATGAAAATACTGATATGCAGTAATGTCAACTGGAAAAAAAAGGTTTGACATGTTTGTCATTAATATATTATTTTTTTGCTAACCTAAAATGTTTATTCAAATGACTTGATTTTGCTATTTTGTATAATTTTTTGCGGTTATTTTTAAAAAAGCTAAATCTCGACTGTGTAGTGATACGACCGATAACTTACTTAAGTTTTTTTAATGAGTTACATTTTTATATTGATGATGACTTAGTGTTAAAGTCTGAAATGGAAAACGACCCAAATAACACTGTAAGTACTTGGCTTTTAGGAACAGTGTATTTCATTATGTGAATTTAACAATGGATACTTTTTTTCCCTGGCATGAATTAAATATATCACTAAAATCGGCAACGAAGATGTAATACAGGTAGGTATGGTGGGTATAAAAAGTATTTTTCTTACCGTGTCGTATTGGCGATGCAAGTCATATTATTTATTAACGAAGCATTGCAAGTTGTGGCGAAGCGTCGTATAACTACTTATATATAAATTACAATTTAAATTAACATGAAGTCCAGCTCTATATTTGTTAA
This sequence comes from Hypsopygia costalis, assembly GCA_937001555.2. NCBI lineage: Eukaryota > Metazoa > Arthropoda > Insecta > Lepidoptera > Pyralidae > Hypsopygia > Hypsopygia costalis. The sequence goes on along the minus strand of OW443338.2, from coordinate 17,291,437 downwards.
GTATTGCATGATGACGGGAGCCCTCCTGCTACTCTTATTTAGACGATTTTTCTAAGTTTACGCTATAGCACGACTATAGCACCAGAACACTATGACTCTTTGCCTAGAAATGTGACTAGAGTGATCGCGGTGTTAACAGGAAGACAATTCCCACACCAAGAAAGCAACAGCAAAAAAATACGACTGTATTAATAATTCCACTTTCATCTGGGAAGTAATTTCACATTCGGACTCAGTTCGTTCAAGACTAAAATAAATTTCTACAGTTTTGAAGACAAAAAGAATATGGTATAAATGGTATAGTGAGTAAAGGCTCGCCACTATCTTTAGAGCTAAAACCAACCTCGCCTGTACGTGGTGCACCCTGCCGTGAAACAAAAGAGGCTCTGACGAAAAAGGTGTAGGGCATGTCAAGCCCGATTAAAGGAGAATCTTCATCCCACATCAGACCGCAACGAAATAACAATAAACTTGAGTATTGTTGATATCTGATCCTCTCTCAGGAACACTGAGAGAGGGTCAAGTTATCAGACATAAGAAAATACAATGTCCTCCAAGACCGCTCCTAACGGAGCAACTTTTACTTTTCTGGTAATTCACTCACTCGCAGGAACATAAAATTCAACTTAACAATAAAATTGTCAACGTCACGAATACATACTCGTACTCCCTCTGCTTGAACGCTGGTTTCCTTGGAATAGTCTAGAAGAGACCGCTACGCCGCTCACACGCCGATCAACTAAGAGTTAGTGGGCGTCAGGGTTTTTCAAATCGTTCAAAACTTGGTTGACCGATTGTCATCTAAATCCGATTCCGATCAAAAGAAGACCCTTGTCCCAAAGTAACTGCTGGATAACATGAATGGCATTATTGAATTCTGGCACAGACGGCGGGTCGCGAGACTGGGCGGTGCATGTCGGTGGCAGCGATGCAGGCGTTGCACCGGCTGCGCGAGTGCCGGCTGCTCTGCGATGCGATTGTGCGCGCGGACGACGGCGCCGCATTCCCGGTGCACCGTGCCATATTATCTGCCTGCAGTCCGTATTTCCTGTTAGTTTAACCACATTTACTAACGACATAATAATTTATTATTGGTTCTTCTTCTTCTTCTTCGTCGACCCTTAATCATCCCACTGCTGGGATACGGATCTCTCCTCAATCGAAGGGGTTTAGAACATACTCCACCACGCAGCTCAACTGCGAGTTGGCGGAGGCTAGTGTTTTCAAACACTATCATCTAAACGACTATCATCTAAAGTCAACAACCGACGACGACGGCTTAACATACCCTTCTAAGCACGGAGGAGGTCGAGATAAATAAACCCATCCATGGACAAGCTGCGGCCGACGGTGCTTAACTTGTGTGTCCGATTAGACTGACACGTGCAACGACGCCATTGAGCTTCCCGTATATTCCCCTTAATTTATTATTGGTTACGTTGTTAACAGGTGAGTAATTTTTACTACACATTACATCGACTCTTTCATGTCATACATACGCTTGTGGTTATCTGTGAACTAAATAACCATTCAATAATGTAGTGCTAGTTAATAAAAGATATGAAAACATTGGTAATTCATAGTAATTAATTTCAGCCCCTAAGTTCCATCTGATTCTTTCAAATGTACCCTTGAACACGATACATTTGTTTCAGCGCTGTCACGAGTATATTATATCTAGAAGGGTAACTCTATACGATAAGTTATTATTTTGCGACACGTGAAAATTTACGCAAATAGAGGAGCAAATACATGATGCATGTAAAGTCTCTCATACCTAACAGGGGCACGTACCGTCCTTCCCCTGCGTTCTGGAGCCTAGCGGCCATGACTAGTATAAAAGCGTATGATGTATTTCGTTACGGCATTATATAACTGCATTGCAGTTAAAGTATTATTTTAGCTACAGTACTAATCATAGAGTACAAAAAAGGCCTTGCCAGTTGTACATAATTTTAAGCGAACTTATGGGGCTTCCACAGGCACAGGTACTCGTACTGGTATACATTTTCAGCTACGATGTACGCAAGATTACATATGAGGATTTTCATTGACAGAGCACTATTTACAACAACGCTGCACTCTCGTGAACAAAGCGATGTACTGATATCGGGTGTTCGCTCCGAGATACTGCTGCTGCTAATAGAGTACGCATACCTCCGTCGCATCGACGTGACCGACACCAACGTACACGAGCTGCTCATGACAGCGGACTACCTGGCCTTCCTCGGTGTCCTGCAACTTTGCTGTGACCATCTGCACGCTTTATTAAGCCCAAGAAACTGCTTGGGCATTATGACTTTTGCTAGGTGAGTCATAACTTACTTACAATGTATATGACAATCGCAAAACATATAATACAATATTTCATACGTGGATTTCTATAAAGTTTACCTAATAGATCCCCTTGGACTTCCACAGTCATTGGTTTTGTGCCATCCAGTGGCTTATGGCGAACTTTATCAGATCGTTAGTCAGGCTTAGAATTGTACCATCCACTCTCATCCAATGTTTACAGGCGCGTGTTCTGTTACAAGCTTGAGGCTGACTCACGTCGATACTTGTTGCGGTACTTTGTAACAGTGGCCACTCAGAGCGACGAATTTCTTCATTTACCTCTCGAAGAACTCAACTCTATCATCCTAGAAGATGAATTAAATGTAAAGAGTGAGGAGGTAGTCTGGGAGGCTGTGTTGCGATGGGTCAACTATGAACCTGATCTTCGTTGGCAGCATACAGTTAAACTAATGGGCAGCATACGACTCGGTCTTTTGGATACACAAGTAAGCTATTAATAATTAAAATTTAGATTAACCTTAATTGGAAATATGCCTTACATAGTTCATTAAAACCTTGCAGTTTTTCTTGGAGAACGTAAAAGACCATCCGTACGTAACTGGAAATGAAGGTTCACGACCTATTATTATTGAAACACTCAAGTTTCTCTACGATCTAGAAATGATTGCGCAAAGAGACGGAGAAGTTGCTACTCCGGAGATCGCCAGGCCACGAGTCCCACATGAGGTTTTGTAAATATTTTTATTATTCTTAATGATTGCCCGATAAAGACCACAATACTATATGGCTAATTATTTTATAGGTTTTGTTTGCTATTGGCGGTTGGAGTGGTGGATCACCAACCGCTTTTATTGAAACCTATGATACAAGAGCTGATCGCTGGATTAAGGTTACTTTTCATTATTTATAGCATAATTTCTAAGTTCTTTAGCCATACTGAAAATATGTACATGAGTAAAATTTATTTAAATGTGCAACATATTTTGAGTACTCCTGAATGGGTCTTTAAATTTAAATATCGGGAAAAATATTGGAAGTTATGTTAAGATTCTAGCTAGATATTTAAGAATAAAAATTCTTAAAAATCTAGCTAGAATAGATGTAGACATATCTACATAACTTATCATACCTAGTAAATAATAAATATTTCTGGACAATTTAGACAGCGCCATCTAGTCCCAAATTAAGCGCAAAGCTTGTGCTATGGGTACTAGACAACTGATAAACGTACTTAAATACATTTTTTTTGTAAAGTAGAAAACACTTAGACCAAGCCAAACAGATATGTTTATGCACACAAATGTTTGTCTTGTGCGGGGATCGAACCCGCGACCTCGGAGTCAAAGTAGCTATTGCTAGCCATTCGACCACCGAGCTCGTCATTAGTTACCTAGTTAGCTACCTAGGTATTTATTGGCTAAATTGCTGTCATGTTTAACAGGTGGAAGAGGTGGATCCCGCTGGCCCACGGGCTTACCATGGTACCGCTGTGCTAGGTTATTGCATCTACGTTATTGGTGGTTTTGACGGCATGGACTATTTCAATTCATGTCGATGTTTCGACGCAGTGACTAAAACTTGGCGTGAGGTAAGGCTTATGATGTTGTTATTTTTTAATTTACTTACGCAAATGGATTTCTGCTGCGTTTTAATCACAAAAATCGCTAATACTGCATATGAGTTTTCGGATGTAATTCGAATGATGGAATATTCAATATCAAAATTCCCAACAAGGACTTTCCGATCCGCCGATGCTTGTAGTACACGAAGTGAGCACCAACAAATCCACAGATGACTGAAACAAGGTCAGGCAGCACGTTTTTTCAACAAAAATACGTGTCGTATGTACACGGGAAGTCTTTAAGACAGGCTTCCACTGACGCAGTAAAAGTTCCAGGAATATTTCGATCTTTCAGTCTTGTATCTCCAGGTAGCGCCAATGAATGCGCGCCGCTGTTATGTATCGGTGGCAGTGCTCGGTGAAACAATATATGCTATGGGCGGATACGACGGCCACCACAGGCAAAACACGGCGGAACGATTCAACCATCGCACTAATCAGTGGTCACTTGTGGCTCCAATGAACGCACAAAGATCTGACGCAAGTGCCGCGTCACATGATGGTAAGTTCCCTTATATTTTAATGTCTAAAAATAAACATTGTCGCGAATCTCACACGAAATAAGGTATTATTAAAAAAAGAGACTGTGTCACTCGTCAATATTTTTTAATGCGATTATAATATTTAGACTAGGCCATGATCTTTGAGTTGTTCCATAAGAATAAAGTACTTATTTTAATTAACAGATGTTAATCATGCCCACTATTGTTGCTAAACCTATTTACAATTTATGGTATATGTATATCAATACTTTAACATAATTTATCTCGATTATATCTTACGATCATCATTTCAGCCAATGACATCACTTTGTAATATTAACCTTTAATTAATGTAATATTAATTCTTTGTCAAAGCTGAAGAAATTATACTTAAATAAAATAATTATAGTGTGATCATGGAAAAAAATAATTTGTTCTATAAGGGGGGAAGCTCTATTTTGAAGATTAAATTTGATCATGTTGCGATTTCTAAAAAAAGGATAATCCTCTATATATGGGATTTAAATCCATTAGTCATTTTCGCAAAATAAAATGGCCGAAATAAATCTATATATATATATAAATCAATGCCAATTTTCGTTGTAATTTTATAACTCAAGAACGGGCTCACCTATACAAACCAAATGTTTAGGCTTTGTTCGGACTATTTAGTAGATGGTTTATGTGAAGTTTGCACAAAATCGGTAGAGCGGTTCTTCATTTATCACATTTTTTGTAACAAATGAATTCAATAAATGGCGGATCATTTTGGTAATGGGGATTTTGCTGTCAAATTGAAACTTTTTTCAGATGGGGATTGTGCTGTCAAATTGAAACTTTTTTCAGTGTTGACAGTACACGCATGTTGTTATGTCATTCATGTAGTCATTTCATTTTGGACGTGCTTCGACTTTATGTTGCCTTTTCCGGAGTCGGTACCATAGTAAAAATGGTACCCCCAGCCGTTTGTTTATTCATGCTCAAAATGGAAAAACAAAAAATATTGTTTATCCAAATGTTTTGGATTAAATTTTAAAATAGCTAACAATTAAAAAATATTTTTTTGTTTGAATAAATGAATTTGATGTTCCAATTAAATTTTTTAGTATTTCACTTTATACGTAGCGAAGCACGTACCGGGCCGCTAGTAAGCTATAAATTGTAAATTTATTTATGAGAAAGATCTCTTTTATTAAAATAGCTTTGTAAAATAATATTGTAGATTTCATTAAAAGCCTATCTAAATATGTCGTTATCGCAGTAAGTAGAGTTCTAACTATATATATAGGCAATACTCGTTGTGGCTTTTTCATGAACAGGCGCTGTTTGGTTGGTTGTAATTGTAATGTAATTAATAATTATAATACTAAAAATAAGTGTTTAAGATATATAATATTATAAGATCAATTAAGTCATTATAGTTCTTTGAAATTTCATAGAGTACAATTGTTGTAGCTCAAGATAATAGGAAAATATGTAAATATGTAAATGTGCCCAATGTCTACGTTAATGCCCCATGCATTAACGTAGACATTTGGGACATATTGGGCAAATAAAAAAATATGACATGTTCCGAAACGATATTCTATGTAACTGTTTTATGAAATATGAATACTTGAATCCTGAATAGGATGTTATAATGATACAAAGGCTTTATATTGTTCAGGCAAGATTTACATCACTGGTGGATTCAACGGCCAAGAGTGTATGAACAGTGTCGAGATGTTTGACCCGGACACCAACCAATGGACCAATTTAACCCCGATGCGCTCGCGACGATCAGGTGTCTCGTGTATCGCATACCACAATAAGGTATTTAGGTATATTCATTTGATACTAGTTAAATTGATCATTATTATTTTTGACGTGAATACGTCTTTAAAATGGCTTCCATAGGGCATTTGATAACATGAGATTTTGTTTCGTTTTTTTGAATAGAGCAATTCAAAAAACCGGCCAAGTGCGAGTCGGACTCGCGCACTAAGGATTCCGTACCATTATCTATAAAAACTGCATAAAATCACGTTTGTTGTAAGGGTGACCCCCTTAAATATTTGTTTTATTTTTGTTTAATTATTTATTTATAAAGTGAATATAATAATTAAATATTATGTGAGTATTTCCAGCGTCTACCTATTACCGTTATCAATTGCGAGCAAAAACGAGCAAAAAAAAATTACGTTTCTTGTATTGGAGCCCCCTTAAGGGCCCAGATTGTCTAGGCGCGACGTCGGTTTCGAGCGACCGCAGCGCTACTGTTTACTGAAACAACCGACGGGGCGGGTGAATGACCCAAAGACAGCGCGATTGTCAAAATGTTTTGCGACAAACGTTCCAATTGTTATTGAAGTTGAATATTTACAGCATAACAAAAATGTTGAATTATTGGAAATAAACGACGAGTGTAAAATATTCTAAGACTAGTTTTTCGTTACAAAATGATAATAAATATTAATTACTAGATTAATAAGAGTAGTTGAGACACAATTTTTATGTTTTTCTATTTATATTAAACAATCAAGAGCAGGTCTGGACTGACCTTTTTGTATTCTACTTACCAAAAATTCCAACTATGTATTTATTTGTAATTTTCCTAACAAAGTTTATTCTTATTTCGTAAAATATTCATTCAACAAAATAATTGCAAATTCAGTAGGAAGTACGGTCGAAATAACATCGAGCTTTCCTCGCTAGTGTATATCTCTACGCAAGGAAATGTGCCTATTGCGTAAACTCAAATAGGGTGGTGGCACCAATTATCGGCCATGTCAACTTTTTTTGCTTGTAATTTTTGAGTTAATAACTTTTGCTACGCTAGTATACGAAAGTATAAAAATGATTCATATAATTAAAAGTAAGTAAACAATAACAAATATGAGTCGCCATCTAAAAAGCGTGCTAGGGTTGTACAAAAATAAATGAAACACAAGTTTATAAATTATTAATATACTAATTAAAAGTAAGTAAACAATAACAAAATATGAGTTCAAAATTCTAATGTTTTTTCATTTTAACGATTACTGATCAAATTTTGATTTCAGCTAATTTGATGATAAAATCAATTGCTATTGCAAAACTTATCAGAATGAGTACCAGCTGCCCGATTCACGTAATAAAAACCGTAGCGTAGGGACTTAAAAATGTCACTTCGTTTTTTGCAAATTAAGCCCTTTTAACCGACTTAAAAAAAGAAGAAGATTCTCAATTCGCTGTATTTTTGAAACAATTTTGATGATTCTTTACACCAGGTAACTCTTCAAAATCGTATAGGAATTGTATAGTAATTGAGCTATTGAAAGATTTATGACAATCCAAGACTAGATAAGTAAGTGCGTTTAAAACAGAAAACCAAAAGGCGATTTCTAAGTTTCTAAGTTAAAACGACTTTTGGACTGGCGTGTTTACGTGAATCGACCGGCTGGATAGTTAAGTTACCTCAGTCTCTTTCAAAACCATTAGGCGTTCTTCTCTTTCAAAACACGTAAAGCTCTTTCTTTCCTCTCTTTCATAGCCTCTATGATACTGGGCGCGTCACGAATGGGCATGCTTCGTGACTGCCGAGGATCAACTAATTCTGGAAGTAGGCAATCGTAATAAAACCTAACTAATTTCATCTCCATTTTCTCCTTCCAAAATTTGTCGTCCTTTTCTAAAATATAAACTTTCATAGGTACAGTAGCACCAAACCAGATGCCAAGCATGCAAACGTTTCTTTTAGTAATATGTACCTGTCCCTGAATTTGGAAATACCAGTTATGATTTTTATTTATGACATAACTCTTGGAAGCCTTGCCCAAAAGGTATGTTTGGCCATTGCTTCATCAAGAGTCATGCCAGCTAAAGAATGTGGGCACTTAATTTCAATTAAACCGTTTGCATAAATGCCATCTGGTGTATTACCAAGAAATTCATATTGATCGTCGACGAACAAACCGCAACCTTGTATACTAATATTCTTTTGAATTTCTAACTGTCTAATTTCGGTTTCTTCGTTTTCGATACCGTACCGTACAGCAAGCAAACTGGAGATATTACTACCATAAACGATTTTACCAACAAAAGCAGCACAACTTGTGCTCTCTCGTTTTTTACAAACTTCCCCGAATGATGATGAGGTTAGTAATTTTCTCCTTGTACTCATCCACTCAGCACTACTTCTTTGCAAATGGGTCGACCTTTCAAGCTCCTCTCTTTCAGCACAAGACAACTTTAAATCGGCTAAAAAAGATGGCTTGGCTTTCTCATATAATTCTGGACTCAGATCAGGTTTTTCGCAGTTTGGTCCATAGTGAGCGTCTTTCGATACAGTGTTGTGGCTTTTTTTCAATCTTAATTTAGGTTTAGCAATTAAACGGTTTCTACGATTACAATTTTCCACTTTCGCGATCAAAGGAATCGGACTACATTTAAATATGACTTCATGAGTTTTACTATGAATCTATCCCGTATTAAAAGACACAACAGCAGCTGCGCATCGGCCCGCATAAGAACCACGGGAAGAATAATTTACACGCTTACCCCCAACTAATTTGGCAATTACTCCGTTAAAACTTTCAACTATATTACTTGTGCAATTATGAATTAAACTTCTAGAATGATATGACAGTCTTTTACTTAAAATTTCTACCGCGTCCATTAATCCGCATCCAACAATTGTTGGAAGTAATCCAACAGGTTCTATTCGACGAGTATCAGGTCTACAGAAATACTCCTTGCAATGTTGGTGATTACCAAATACGTGTTGTGGACCATTTAGGATATCTTCACTAAGATTTTTTATTTTTTCTTCGAGTGACTGATTTTGATCCGCCCAATATTTAATCGCGCATTTTACACCCGTTCTTAAACGCAAATACCTTTCTTTTAGGAATTTCCGCAATTCGCAAGGATACTTAGTGTCTTTTGACAGTTTCTCCAAGCTATTGCAGTAGTTTCGTAAAAGATGATTTTTGCATTCAATTTTCTCTACTATTAAATTATCGTACGGACGCGAATCTAATATTTTTTTATAAGTACTAGAATCGCCGTCTGCTACAAATTTATTATAAATTACACCGTGATCAACAGTGGAACGTTTAAACCCCTCAACTATTATGGTCGATTCCATCCCGGTAGATGATCCTGAATAATTCTTGAAACAATGGTGTTCCGGGGGCTGACTGTTGTTCTTTGCGGCTCGTGCACAGACTACGCAGTATTTATTTTTAACTCCAAAAAACAATACTTTATTAGTTTTAATGCCAATTATCGCAGCTGCGCCGGATAAGGCGGAAAAATTCTTACCATAAGATCTCTTCCTCCAACAACCGTCAACAGCAACAGATATTAATGGTGTACCATTTTTATCCACACCACCTATAGACTGCGTACTCTGCTTCTTCCTTGACAGCTTCTGCCATGGAATGTGTTGCTGTCTTTTCCCACCAATCGCAAACCGTATTATTAATTTCATTGTATAATGAAGGTGACATGATTGGTAACGGTTACTACGGCAGTTAATGTTTTTAACTGAGAGTAGCTCCCACCAGATGATATGATACCAGATACAATTTGATGATTCACTTCCATGCTATCTTCTTTCTTTTCAACCAAACACACAGTAAACTTCATACTACACATACTGAGTTTTGAGTCCAGACCAACTTTTACTTCACCTATTATACTGAGGTAACTTAACTTACAATCCATTGGACCGTGGTCCCCTATGGCCTGAAGAGCTTTATAAAAAAAAGAAATATCTATTACTCTACGCCCAACTTCCACTTCATCCACCTTTCCCTCTTGACTGTTTTCAATAACTAGTTCCTGTAAAGAAAGATAATGGCTTTATTTTTTTTTATAAAAAATAATTAAAAAAGAATGGGCCAAATTTCTTCAAACATAGCTAAGAACTCCCTTAGAATACATCTTTGAAACACATAACACTAGATCAAAATCTTGAACGTTTTATATAAATAAACGTAATAAAAACTGGTTGTTTGTAAAGTCGCTTCAGGACAATAATTTTAATAAAAAAAGCTGTTGTTTCATTTTTAACCTTATTAATATTCCTGTTAACATAAAAAATAGCTAAACATGTTGTTTAGCGTTTTCATGCATTTTCCTAATGTCGGCCGGGTGGCCGATATTGGGATTTATCAATAAATAAAGATCCCTAACCTCGACCCTGCGATTATTTCATAAAAAAGACAAGTAAATGTAAAAACCTTGGTTTTTCTTCAATAAAAAACAATATAAAATACCATAGGTATGTTTAATTCCATTTAAATACTAACTAACTCAATGCGCTCGCAACCGGGATTTGACTCGCCACTGCCACTAAACGACACAAGTCGGTACCGGCGCGTGCTCTATTGCCAACTGAACGTTCAAATATTGAAGCACCCGCACCAAAATATGGATTATTCGCATATAGAGTCGCTTTTTGAATAAAAACTATTATAATTTTAGGGTTATTTTAATAGTTAGGGTAAGTGCTCCAGTGAATTAACACCCACCAGTGAATGAACAAAACACACATTTTTCAATATAATAAGAAATCTAAGCTTTTCTACTCAAGCCAGTATTTTTTTCTCAATCGAAACATTATATTACGTCAACTGAACACACAGGTATTTGCCTGTGACCTATAGTTTCAAAATCGCGACCGCCTAAAATGAAAGTATTCTGTCGTATTTTTGATTGTATGGAGCAGAATTTAGGGCATTGCTGAGACTTCGTGTTTTGATATTCACTTTGTAGACACTATAAGTGTGATAGTGTTAACAAAATTTGATAGTAGGATGTAAAAAGAACTGTTTTATCTTACAAAAAGCAGATTGCATAAATTTTAATTATCATAAATAAATTATAGGGGTGTTCGATAATTGGATCACGAAATTGAAGAAAATCTAGTCAATGAACACACAGTTTTAAGCATTTGGCATCTTAGCCTTAATGCAGTTGGCTAATTTTTTGTACACAACTTTTATAAACGGTTGTCAATTTTTTGACCAATATTCGAACGAGGTGTTCTTTTATTATTACCAGTTTATCCTCCATACCTAGCCTGATATCTTCAGTAACTTTTAGAAGTGCAGTAATAGTACTGTGCCCAGGACGAAAACCAGACGGAGTGAACTGATTAAATAAAATAAATAAAGATCTCCACATAGAAGTGCCTTTCAGCTAAAACGACCATGGAAAGACAGCAAAATGCAAGCTAAAAAGAAATTAATAAATAATGATGACATATAGAACCAATCTTCTATTATAGAAATATAATAGTTTAGAAGAGAAAGGAGAATCTAACATGGAAGTGATGAATAATAATATTAAATATTTTATAATAATAATCCAGTATTAATATTATGTTTTAAGCATTTGGCATCTTAGCCTTACGGTCTGCCCGAGGGGCTATGCGAATGGGTTGCTAGCTTCTTGTCCAGCAGAAGCATTAGAGCCGTTGCAGATGGCAGTTGCTCCGATAGCATGGACATCAATGCTGGCGTCCCGCAGGGTTCTGTATTGTCCCCGACGCTGTTTCTGCTGCATGTTAATGATATGTTGTATAATGACAGCATTCATTGTTATGCGGACGACAGCACCGGGGACACTTATTACACGGGCCGCGCAAATATCCCTCGTTCTTTGGTGGAGGAGAGCCGCGAACAACTTGTGTCGCAAATTGAGAGCACACTAAGTAGAGTGTCCGACTGGGGGCGACAGAACTTAGTGCGATTTAACCCCTCTAAGACACAAGTCTGCGCGTTCACCGCTAAGAAAACCCCATTTGCTGTGGCTCCACACTTCGAAAACACACCCCTCACCATCGCCAATAGTATTGGTATTCTAGGAGTTGACATCTCCAGCGACGTCCAGTTTCGATGTCATCTGGAGGGGAAGGTCAAGCTGGCATCGAAGAAACTAGGTGTGCTCAACAGGGCGAAACATTACTTCAACCCGCGGCAAAGACTTATACAAAGCTCAAGTTCGGCCGCATATGGAGTACTGTTGCCATCTATGGGCGGGAGCGCCTAGATACCAGCTTGCACCCTGTGACTCGATTCAAAGGCGTGCTGTGAGGATTGTTGACGATCCCAAACTGACAGACGGTTTAGAACCTTTAAGTCTGAGAAGAGATTTTGCGTCCCTTTGTGTGTTCTACCGTTTGTACAATGGGGTGTGTTCAGAGGAGTTGTTTGACATGATGCCCACGGCTTCCTTCTACAGTCGCACCGCTCGCCATCGACAGGGAATTCATCCTCACACTTTAGAACCGAAATGGTCACGTACTGTGCGGTTCCAGAGAAGTTTTCTTCCACGTACTATCAAGCTGTGGAATGAATTGCCTGTTGAGGTTTTCCCAGGAGACTACAGCATGGGGTTCTTCTAAAAGGGCTTGAAGAGGTTTTTACAGGGTCGGCAACGCGCATGTGATGCCTGCGGTGTTACAGGCGTCCATAGGCTGCGGTAACTGCTTTCCATCAGGCGGACCGTATGCTTGTTTGCCACCTTAGTGGTATAAAAAAAAATGTTAGATAGTTCTCTTTAGGTTATAAAATATCAAGTAACACGCAATTATAATAGTAATCATATCGTCTATTTAATATAATAAAAAAATATATATATTTACAATAACAATTACCCGAAATAAACTCTTACATAATAATTTATATATAGAACTGATATATAAAAGTGGTAGTTCATTCAATGGGTTTCAAAAGGTTTATTCACTGGATTTTTTTGTTCATTCTCTGGTGATTTGTGTGTTCAATGCTGATAGTTATTGAGATAACCTGCATTTTATACAAATATACCCCATATTTGTATAAAATGCAGATTATCTCAATAACTATCAGCATTTTTGCTAAAATATGAATACTGTATCAATCATGAATAAATTGTGAACATAATAAAATAAAATATTTTTTGGTTAGGATCTCATAAGTAGCTGGCTGTAATTTTCAAAGTTTGGAATGCCCTTAAGGGTTCATTCAATGGAGCACTTACCCTATATTCCATTTTCTCGCAAAGGCCGATATTAGGAGGAGGCCGATACTAGAAGACTTCACCCTACTGAGATTTTGTCTTCGTCCATCACTAACTAGGTATTTTTTTTTTTTATACTACGTCGGGTAGCAGACAAGCATACGGCCCGCCTGATCTGAAGCGGTTACCGTAGCCATATTAACGCTCGCAACATAAAATATCGCTCGCGCGCCGCCACCCCCGCCACCCCCGCTGCCATCGCAGCATCTCCTTCCTTTCTGGTGACCTCACTCACTCGCAGGAAGACAACAGCCCTCAAGGAAACCGTTATTTGGCTGCGGTATTCTGTGAGGTGGAGGTACATTCCCCAGTCGGGTAGCTTACAATTACGCTCCCTACCTCTCTTTTCGCCAGAGCTTCGTTTGTCAGTCAGCAGGGTGTACCGCATGCAGGTGAATTTGGCTTTGGTTTAAAGATCTTGATGAACCACTTACACCCCAAGGTAGTTTGTTTATTTATGTAATAAGTCTACAAGAATTACGTATAACAACTTACGTCTATAGTGCGTAGTCTAAGCATAGCAGTGTTGCTTGGAGTCTCGGCCTGAAGGTTTTCTTTATTTTCAATACTGGAAATATTATTCATCATTATTATCCACTTTATAATTATTTTGTAATTTTTGTACAACACCAGACCCTAGGCGCGTCGCGTCTCTTTGGCGGTAAGTATGTCGACAAAGCCGCGTGCCCGTGCTATTTCTGTTATGAAACATACCTACTTCCACAATCTGATATTTAGACAATAATGATGAACATGAAAACGAATACTAGGTAGAAATTGACTTTATTACTTATAATACAAACCAATATTTACATGCTATTGTATATGTCTGAATCAAGCGATCTAAATCATATGACATAGGTATTGTATTAGCTTTGTAATGTACCCTGTTCAAATGAAAATAAATTATATTATTATTACTACTTAGACAGGATAAGCACACAAATAAAACTAGGATTTTTACATGACACTCACAGAAATCTCGTAATTTTTTTCTAGGTAGGTATTTAGGACAAGACGTAGTAAAGTAGGCAGATAAATAAATAAGTAGGAAGGAACTTACATTTTTTCCGAGATCTTTTGGCTTTCATATTTTTATAATGCGTACTAAACTTTCTTTTCCCTGGCAAATTCAAATTCAATCAGTCCTGCGAAAAAAACCCTCGATTACCGACTAGATACGTTTATGATATTGGCTATAGCATGTTGAAATCATGTTTCAAGCCTGAATTGATACATATTTTACAAGGTTCATAAAATAACCTACTCAACAAAGTATCTAATTCATTCTTTGTATTTTTTACGATTTATATACATTCATTATATTGGTAAATTAGTTATACTTACAGTTTTTCACAAAAAACACAAATTCACAACACGTAATTTTCCTGGAGCATCCGACGCGCGTGGTGTCACCTTGACATATAAAAACACACTGGCGAATTAGTGGCGACGCTGGGTACTAATTCGTAATATCGGAATGTGCGTCATTTTTCATACATTTTTCTATGGAGAATTTACGTAAAACATATCTAGATTTTAGGGCTTTAAAAGAGGAAGTCTTTGTTTGTAAAGGTACAAAAAAAAAGTATATGTTATATTTATTGGTTTCTTCAGTGTTCAAAAAGTGTTTCTTTTTATCAATTTGTGTTGATTTATTGGGTTAAATCTGAAAAATACGAAGGCATGTTTTTGCATTTTTTCTCAATTTTGTGCGTTTGTTGACCTTTATTATAAAACAACTATTAGATTTTAAGAGTTTAATATAATCATACAATATTTTTTGGTCTTTGATTGTAATATATACAAATTATCATTGATATCAATCATATCTAAATAGGTTAAATATGAAAAATCGTAACACTCTTTTCACAGTTTTCACGATCTGGCCCCTTAAATATTTATTTTATTCTGTATTTTAGTATTTGTTGTTATAGCGGCACCAGATCATCTGTGAAAATTTCAACTGTCTAACTATCACGGTTCATGAGATACAGCCTGGTCACAGACGGACGGACGGACGGACGGACAGACGTACAGCGGAGCCTTAGTAATAGGGTTCCTTTTTACCCTTTGGGTACGGAACCCTAAAAAACGAATGGTAACAAAAACGGGGGATTCAGTTTGTTGTCGCAGCTATATATCTATCGTCTCCATCCAAAATTCATATTACACAACTGGATAGACGTAGGATCACAGAATTTATTACGCTAAGTAATGACTATCGAACATCGCGTGCGGGGGAGGGGGAAGCGCTGCCATTTTGAGATAATTTTAGTACATATTCACGTACAACACAGGACCGTGACTCAGCCACACCCCATTTTTTATATCTCGTGGGTGGTAATTTTTTAGAACTCAGGGGCTTTTCCGTGAACTCTCTTAATTAACCTGATGAGGCGTAAAGGGATAAAAGAGGTGAAAGGGTTACTACAGCGTAGGCACCACGTGAGAAACCTCTGGTGTTGCAAACGGCCATAGCTACGATAATTACTTATCATCAGGCAGATAAATCAAATGATTGTCATTGCAATAACTTTTCTCTTGTAGGTAATCTACTCTACTATTGTCTCTAAATCTTTTTAGTTCACTTACTTTTTTCCATCTCCCATAATATTCTCTCATTTTTTATACTTCGTCAGGAGGCAGACAAGCATACGGCTCGCCTGATGTGAAGCAGTTACCGTAGTCTTATTAATGCTCGGACCATGAGGTATCGCTCGTGCGTCGCCAACGCGGCATCTTCTTCCTTTCTGGTGACCTCACTTACTCGCACACAGCAGGCTTGAAAGGAATTGTTATTTTGCTGCGGTATTGTGTGAGGTTGGGCATGTGGTTTCCGGCAGACTAGAATAGAATCACTCCGTCTCTTCCCGTGGATGTAGTACATGGTGACTAAGGGAAATACAATATAAAACATCGACCAGGCCTCCCCAACCCGTCTGGCCAGCGTGGGGAGTGTGGGCCAAATCCTCCTTCTGTCTGGGACAGACAAGAGAGGGTCGTGCTCCATTAGTGGAGACTAAAATGACCTGATGATGATGATGATAAATTGTGTGAGGTGGAGGTACTGATTGGGGGCATTCGAGCAGCTTACAAAATACGCTGTCCCCTCGCCTCGTTTGTCGGTCAGCAGGGTGCACCACGTGCAGGGTGAGATTTGTCTTGGTTTAAAGATGTTGATTCATTAAATTCCTGTCATACTGTACCTGTACGTCTTCCGCATCAGTCGTAAATTTCTTCGGAGCAGAAAACCACATTCGCGCATATAACTGTTGTGTTCTTTCAGGTGTACGTGATAGGTGGTTTCAACGGAATCTCTCGAATGTGCAGTGGGGAAGTGTACGACCCGGTGACGAACGCGTGGGCGCCCGTACCCGATATGTACAACCCGCGAAGTAACTTCGCCATAGAGGTCATCGACGACATGATCTTCGCGATAGGCGGCTTCAACGGTGTCACCACCATCTACCACGTCGAATGCTACGATGAGAGAACTAACGAGTGGTTTGAACTAATTTGTTCAGATGTATTGTAATATTTTGTCCCTTTTTATCCGGGAGTAATAGTAAGGATTTTTGCTATGGGACCCTACCATCTAAGCTGAAGCCAACTCATATCGCTGTTTTAGGATCGCGAAAATCAAATTTTGGCATAGATTTTGCCGGTAGGGAACTTAGATCTCAAAAAACTGTTTTAAAGATTTAGAAAGAAATTTATCTTTAACTTTCTTTTTATACTACGTTACTTATTATACTATGTTACTTTATATCTTAAACCTAAATCTCATTTTCGGAAAAAAATCGATCTGCAGTAGCTTCAGCGTTATCACCTACGCTCCGGGTAGGACTGATGTGTCGTGGATCGTGCCCACATATAGCTATTACAAGAGTAATTTGACAGGCGGGGATACTTACCACTATACTTACTACCGAGGACACTTGATCAGCCATCTCTTTAGGATTTTAATACCTTATTTGCCATATAGCAGTCTCTCATTGCCAAAAGAGGAAGTCAAATTCCAAAAGCTCCCTACTGAGTTCCAAGGTAGCCGTAGTTTTACGCCCAGGAGAGCAGTACTTATTGTTCATTACCTTTTTTGGTGGTCGCCGCTGTTAATTCTGGCTACACAGGAGACATAGTGGTGGGAACGTGGGGTGGGCCCATAAAAAAAAAGTAGGTAATTTGAATGTATGCCTTTATAAAATCCTCTGACTTTCTAGTTGTGTTAAAGAACTACTGAATCTATTTTCCTAAGATCAAAAACCGCATTGAAATCTGTCAAATTTGTCTATACATTTGGAAAGCATGATATATCATATTAGACGAGCTCGGTGGTCAAATGGTTAGCAATGGCCACTTTGACTCCGAGGTCGCGGGTTCGATCCCCGCACAAGACAAATTTGTGTGCACCAACATGTCTGTTTGTCTTGGTCTGGTCTGGGTGTTTTCTATGTATTACATGTATGTATTTACGAAAAAAATGTAGATATCAGTTTTATAATACCCATAGTACAAGCTTTGCTTAGTTTGGGACTAGATGGCCGTGTGTAATTTATCCAGGAATATTTATTTATTTATATAGAGATACATGTATCATGTATAGCTACGTAAATTGTAAAAGGTATGATGTGGAGAGAGTAAATTAGGTTTCATTCATATTAGATCCAGAAAGTCTTTATATTCCTTGTATTTATGATTGTTGGTAAAACTCAAATCAAATTAAATAACAAAGAGTACTGATTTAACAATTTGGTGTAGGTATGAAGCAACCGACATGAATATATACCGGTCAGCGCTGTCCGCGTGCGTGATCATGGGCCTGCCGAACGTGTACGACTACATCCACAAGCACCGCGAGCGCCTCATGGAGGAGAAGCGGCAGAAGATCCTGCTGGCGGAGACGGCGCGCCACGGGCAGCATGGACAGCACCGCACCGCGATACCCGATGTTAGCTGCTTTTACTAGTTTTTATTCATTTGGGAAGGTGCCTTAATCTCACAGCAGTGTTTTTAGGGTTGCGTAGCCAAATGGCAAAAACGGAACCCTTATAGATTCGTCATGTCTGTCTGTCTGTCCGTCCGTATGTCACAGACAATTTTCTCCGAAACTATAAGAACTATAGTGTTGAAACTTGGTAAGTAGATGTATTATTTTATCAAATACGTGTTGGGTATCTATGGATAGGTCTTCAAAAATGATATTGAGGTTTCTAATATAATTTTTTTCTAAACTGAATAGTTTGCGCGAGACACACTTCCAAAGTGGTAAAATGTGTGCCCCCCCCCCCCCCCCCTCTACCTACCTACCATGCAAACTTCCAACGAAAATTAGTTTAAACGAGATCTAGTAAGTAGTTTTTTTTAATACGTTAAATCGTAACTTTTATATTATGTTACTTGCACTTGGCCGCTTTTATTTTTTATTCGATTCGATACAGCATCAAACAGCACAAAGTTTTTGGGGTGTAATTAGTTAATCAACATTTTTGAACCAAAGCCAACTTCACCTGCACGCGGTGCACCCGACTGACAAACGAAGCTCTGGCGAAAAGACTGGTAGGGAGCGTAATTGTAGCTACCCGACTGGGGAATGTACCTCCACCTCACAGAATACCGCAACCAAATAACAAATTCCCTAGAGGGTTGTTGTGTTCCTGCGACTGAGTGAGGTCACCAGAAAGGAAGGAGATGCTGCGTTGGCAGCGGGGGTGGCGGCGCGCGAGCAATATTTTATGTTGCGAGCGTTAAGGGCCCAGATTGCCTAGGCGCGACATCGTTTTTGAGCGACCGCAGCGCTACTGTTTACTGAAACAACCGACGGGGCGGGTGAATGACCCAAAGACAGCGCGATTTTCAAAATGTTTTGCGACAAACGTTCCACGTTGAGTTATATTGTTATTGAAGTTGAATATTTACAGCATAACAAAAATGGAAATAATAATTGGAAATAAACGACGAGTGTAAAATATTCTAAGACTAGTTTTTCGTTATAAAATGATCCTAATTACTAGATTAATAAGAGTATTTGAGACACAATGTTTATGTTTTTCTATTTATAATAAACAATCAAGAGCAGGTCCGGACTGACCTTTTTGTATTCTACTTACCAAAAATTCCAACTATGTATTTCTTTGTAATTTTACTACCAAAGTTTATTCTTATTTCGTAAAATATTCATTCAACAAAATAATTGCAAATTCAGTAGGAAGTACGGTCGAAATAACATCGAGCTTTCCTCGCTAGTGTATATCTCTACGCAAGGAAATGTGCCTATTGCGTAAACTCAAATAGGGTGGTGGCACCAATTATCGGCCATGTCAACTTTTTTTCAACTTTGTTTGCACTTTTGCTACGCTAGTATACGAAAGTATAAAAATGATTCATATAATTAAAAGTAAGTAAATAATAACAAATATGAGTCGCCATCTAAAAAGCGTGCTAGGGTTGTACAAAAATAAATAAAACACAAGTTTATAAATTATTAATATACTAATTAAAAGTAAGTAAACAATAACAAAATATGAGTTCAAAATTCTACGATTACTGATCAAATTCTGATTTCTGCTAATTTGATGATAAAATCAATTGCTATTGCAAAACCTATCAGAATGAAAATGTTACCAGCTGCCCGATTCACGTAATAAAAACCGTAGCGTAGGGACTTAAAAATGTCACTTCGTTTTTTGCAAATTAAGCCCTCTTAACCGACTTAAAAAAAGAAGAAGCTTCTCAATTCGCTGTATTTTTGAAACGATTTTGATGATTCTTTACACCAGGTAACTCTTCAAAATCATATAGGAATTGTATAGTAATTGAGCTATTGAAAGATTTATGACAATCCAAGACTAGATAAGTAAGTGCGTTTAAAACAGAAAACCAAAAGGCGATTTCTAAGTTTCTAAGTTAAAACGACTTTTGGACTGGCGTGTTTACGTGAATCGACCGGCTGGATAGTTAAGTTACCTCAGTCTCTTTCAAAATCATTAGGCATTCTTCTCTTTCAAAACACGTAAAGCTGTTTCTTTCCTCTCTTTCATAGCCTCTATGATACTGGGCGCGTCACGAATGGGCATGCTTCGTGACTGCCGAGGATCAACTAATTCTGGAAGTAGGCAATCGTAATAAAACCTAACTAATTTCATCTCCATTTTCTCCTTCCAAAATTTGTCGTCCTTTTCTATAATATAAACTTTCATAGGTACAGTAGCACCAAACCAGATGCCAAGCATGCAAACGTTTCTTTTAGTAATATGTACCTGTCCCTGAATTTGGAAATACCAGTTATGATTTTTATTTATGACATAACTCTTGGAAGCCTTGCCCAAAAGGTATGTTTGGCCATTGCTTCATCAAGAGTCATGCCAGCTAAAGAATGTGGGCACTTAATTTCAATTAAACCGTTTGCATAAATGCCATCTGGTGTATTACCAAGAAATTCATATTGATCGTCGACGAACAAACCGCAACCTTGTATACTAATATTCTTTTGAATTTCTAACTGTCTAATTTCGGTTTCTTCGTTTTCGATACCGTACCGTACAGCAAGCAAACTGGAGATATTACTACCATAAACGATTTTACCAACAAAAGCAGCACAACTTGTGCTCTCTCGTTTTTTACAAACTTCCCCGAATGATGATGAGGTTAGTAATTTTCTCCTTGTACTCATCCACTCAGCACTACTTCTTTGCAAATGGGTCGACCTTTCAAGCTCCTCTCTTTCAGCACAAGACAACTTTAAATCGGCTAAAAAAGATGGCTTGGCTTTCTCATATAATTCTGGACTCAGATCAGGTTTTTCGCAGTTTGGTCCATAGTGAGCGTCTTTCGATACAGTGTTGTGGCTTTTTTTCAATCTTAATTTAGGTTTAGCAATTAAACGGTTTCTACGATTACAATTTTCCACTTTCGCGATCAAAGGAATCGGACTACATTTAAATATGACTTCATGAGTTTTACTATGAATCGATCCCGTATTAAAAGACACAACAGCAGCTGCGCATCGGCCCGCATAAGAACCACGGGAAGAATAATTTACACGCTAAAGTTTTAACGGAGTAATTACCAAATTAGTTGGGGGTAACCCAACTAATTTGGTAATTACTCCGTTAAAACTTTCAACTATATTACTTGTGCAATTATGAATTAAACTTCTAGAATGATATGACAGTCTTTTACTTAAAATTTCTACCGCGTCCATTAATCCGCATCCAACAATTGTTGGAAGTAATCCAACAGGTTCTATTCGACGAGTATCAGGTCTACAGAAATACTCCTTGCAATGTTGGTGATTACCAAATACGTGTTGTGGACCATTTAGGATATCTTCACTAAGATTTTTTATTTTTTCTTCGAGTGACTGATTTTGATCCGCCCAATATTTAATCGCGCATTTTACACCCGTTCTTAAACGCAAATACCTTTCTTTTAGGAATTTCCGCAATTCGCAAGGATACTTAGTGTCTTTTGACAGTTTCTCCAAGCTATTGCAGTAGTTTCGTAAAAGATGATTTTTGCATTCAATTTTCTCTACTATTAAATTATCGTACGGACGCGAATCTAATATTTTTTTATAAGTACTAGAATCGCCGTCTGCTACAAATTTATTATAAATTACACCGTGATCAACAATGGAACGTTTAAACCCCTCAACTATTATGGTCGATTCCATCCCGGTAGATGATCCTGAATAATTCTTGAAACAATGGTGTTCCGGGGGCTGACTGTTGTTCTTTGCGGCTCGTGCACAGACTACGCAGTATTTATTTTTAACTCCAAAAAACAATACTTTATTAGTTTTAATGCCAATTATCGCAGCTGCGCCGGATAAGGCGGAAAAATTCTTACCATAAGATCTCTTCCTCCAACAGCCGTCAACAGCAACAGATATTAATGGTGTACCATTTTTATCAACACTACCTATAGAATGCGTACTCTGCTTCTTCCTTGACAGCTTCTGCCATGGAATGTGTTGCTGTCTTTTCCCACCAATCGCAAACCGTATTATTAATTTCATTGTATAATGAAGGTGACATGATTGGTAACGGTTACTGCGGCAGTTAATGTTTTTAACTGAGAGTAGCTCCCACCAGATGATATGATACCAGATACAATTTGATGATTCACTTCCATGCTATCTTCTTTCTTTTCAACCAAACACACAGTAAACTTCATACTACACATACTACATTTCATGATGAGTTTTGAGTCCAGACCAACTTTTACTTCACCTATTATACTGAGGTAACTTAACTTACAATCCATTGGACCGTGGTCCCCTATGGCCTGAAGAGCTTTATAAAAAAAAGAAATATCTATTACTCTACGCCCAACTTCCACTTCATCCACCTTTCCCTCTTGACTGTTTTCAATAACTAGTTCCTGTAAAGAAAGATAATGGCTTTATTTTTTTTTATAAAAAATAATTAAAAAAGAATGGGCCAAATTTCTTCAAACATAGCTAAGAACTCCCTTAGAATACATCTTTGAAACACATAACACTAGATCAAAATCTTGAACGTTTTATATAAATAAACGTAATAAAAACTGGTTGTTTGTAAAGTCGGTTCAGGACAATAATTTTAATAAAAAAAGCTGTTGTTTAATTTTTAACCTTATTAATATTCCTGTTAACATAAAAAATAGCTAAACATGTTGTTTAGCGTTTTCATGCATTTTCCTAATGTCGGTCGGCTAACCTCGACCCTGCGATTATTTCATAAAAAAGACAAGTAAATGTAAAAACCTTGGTTTTTCTTCAATAAAAAACAATATAAAATACCATAGGTATGTTTAATTCCATTTAAATACTAACTAACTCAATGCGCTCGCAACCGGGATTTGACTCGCCACTGCCACTAAACGACACAAGTCGGTACCGGCGCGTGCTCTATTGCCAACTGAACGTTCAAATATTGAAGCACCCGCACCAAAATATGGATTATTCGCATATAGAGTCGCTTTTTGAATAAAAACTATTATAATTTTAGGGTTATTTTAATAGTTAGGGTAAGTGCTCCAGTGAATTAACACCCACCAGTGAATGAACAAAACACACATTTTTCAATATAATAAGAAATCTAAGCTTTTCTACTCAAGCCAGTATTTTTTTCTCAATCGAAACATTATATTACGTCAACTGAACACACAGGTATTTGCCTGTGACCTATAGTTTCAAAATCGCGACCGCCTAAAATGAAAGTATTCTGTCGTATTTTTGATTGTATGGAGCAGAATTTAGGGCATTGCTGAGACTTCGTGTTTTGATATTCACTTTGTAGACACTATAAGTGTGATAGTGTTAACAAAATTTGATAGTAGGATGTAAAAAGAACTGTTTTATCTTACAAAAAGCAGATTGCATAAATTTTAATTATCATAAATAAATTATAGGGGTGTTCGATAATTGGATCACGAAATTGAAGAAAATCTAGTCAATGAACACACAGTTTTAAGCATTTGGCATCTTAGCCTTAATGCAGTTGGCAAATTTTTTGTACACAACTTTTATAAACGGTTGTCAATTTTTTGACCAATATTCGAACGAGGTGTTCTTTTATTATTACCAGTTTATCCTCCATACCTAGCCTGATATCTTCAGTAACTTTTAGAAGTGCAGTAATAGTACTGTGCCCAGGACGAAAACCAGACGGAGTGAACTGATTAAATAAAATATATAAACGTTTTAGCTGAAAGGCACATAGAAGTGCCTTTCAGCTAAAACGACCATGGAAAGACAGCAAAATGCAAGCTAAAAAGAAATTAATAAATAATGATGACATATAGAACCAATCTTCTATTATAGAAATATAATAGTTTAGAAGAGAAAGGAGAATCTAACATAGAAGTGATGAATAATAATATTAAATATTTTATAACAATAATCCAGTATTAATATTATGTTTTAAGCATTTGGCATCTTAGCCTTACGGTCTGCCCGAGGGGCTATGCGAATGGGTTGCTAGCTTCTTGTCCAGCAGAAGCATTAGAGCCGTTGTAGATGGCAGTTGCTCCGATAGCATGGACATCAATGCTGGCGTCCCGCAGGGTTCTGTATTGTCCCCGACGCTGTTTCTGCTGCATGTTAATGATATGTTGTATAATGACAGCATTCATTGTTATGCGGACGACAGCACCGGGGACACTTATTACACGGGCCGCGCAAATATCCCTCGTTCTTTGATGGAGGAGAGCCGCGAACAACTTGTGTCGCAAATTGAGAGCACACTAAGTAGAGTGTCCGACTGGGGGCGACAGAACTTAGTGCGATTTAACCCCTCTAAGACACAAGTCTGCGCGTTCACCGCTAAGAAAACCCCATTTGCTGTGGCTCCACACTTCGAAAACACACCCCTCACCATCGCCAATAGTATTGGTATTCTAGGAGTTGACATCTCCAGCGACGTCCAGTTTCGATGTCATCTGGAGGGGAAGGTCAAGCTGGCATCGAAGAAACTAGGTGTGCTCAACAGGGCGAAACATTACTTCAACCCGCGGCAAAGACTATACAAAGCTCAAGTTCGGCCGCATATGGAGTACTGTTGCCATCTATGGGCGGGAGCGCCTAGATACCAGCTTGCACCCTGTGACTCGATTCAAAGGCGTGCTGTGAGGATTGTTGACGATCCCAAACTGACAGACGGTTTAGAACCTTTAAGTCTGAGAAGAGATTTTGCGTCCCTTTGTGTGTTCTACCGTTTGTACAATGGGGTGTGTTCAGAGGAGTTGTTTGACATGATGCCCACGGCTTCCTTCTACAGTCGCACCGCTCGCCATCGACAGGGAATTCATCCTCACACTTTAGAACCGAAATGGTCACGTACTGTGCGGTTCCAGAGAAGTTTTCTTCCACGTACTATCAAGCTGTGGAATGAATTGCCTGTTGAGGTTTTCCCAGGAGACTACAGCATGGGGTTCTTCAAAAAGGGCTTGAAGAGGTTTTTACAGGGTCGGCAACGCGCATGTGATGCCTCCGGTGTTACAGGCGTCCATAGGCTGCGGTAACTGCTTTCCATCAGGCGGACCGTATGCTTGTTTGCCACCTTAGTGGTATAAAAAAAAATGTTAGTTAGTTCTCTTTAGGTTATAAAATATCAAGTAACACGCAATTATAATAGTAATCATATCGTCTATTTAATATAATAAAAAAATATATATATTTACAATAACAATTACCCGAAATAAACTCTTACATAATAATTTATATATAGAACTGATATATAAAAGTGGTAGTTCATTCAATGGGTTTCAAAAGGTTTATTCACTGGATTTTTTTGTTTATTCTCTGGTGATTTGTGTGTTCAATGCTGATAGTTATTGAGATAACCTGCATTTTATACAAATATACCCCATATTTGTATAAAATGCAGATTATCTCAATAACTATCAGCATTTTTGCTAAAATATGTATACTGTATCAATCATGAATAAATTGTGAACATAATAAAATATTTTTTGGTTAGGATCTCATAAGTAGCTGGCTGTAATTTTCAAAGTTTGGAATGCCCTTAAGGGTTCATTCAATGGAGCACTTACCCTATATTCCATTTTCTCGCAAAGGCCGATATTAGGAGGAGGCCGATACTAGAAGACTTCACCCTACTGAGATTTTGTCTTCGTCCATCACTAACTAGGTATTTTTTTTTTTATACTACGTCGGGTAGCAGACAAGCATACGGCCCGCCTGATCTGAAGCGGTTACCGTAGCCATATTAACGCTCGCAACATAAAATATCGCTCGCGCGCCGCCACCCCCGCCACCCCCGTTGCCATCGCAGCATCTCCTTCCTTTCTGGTGACCTCACTCACTCGCAGGAAGACAAAAGCCCTCAAGGAAACCGTTATTTGGCTGCGGTATTCTGTGAGGTGGAGGTACATTCCCCAGTCGGGTAGCTTACAATTACGCTCCCTACCTCTCTTTTCGCCAGAGCTTCGTTTGTCAGTCAGCAGGGTGTACCGCATGCAGGTGAATTTGGCTTTGGTTTAAAGATCTTGATGAACCACTTACACCCCAAGGTAGTTTGTTTATTTATGTAATAAGTCTACAAGAATTACGTATAACAACTTACGTCTATAGTGTGTAGTCTAAGCATAGCAGTGTTGCTTGGAGTCTCGGCCTGAAGGTTTTCTTTATTTTCAATACTGGAAATATTATTCATCATTATTATCCACTTTATAATTATTTTGTAATTTTTGTACAACACCAGACCCTAGGCGCGTCGCGTCTCTTTGGCGGTAAGTATGTCGACAAAGCCGCGTGCCCGTGCTATTTCTGTTATGAAACATACCTACTTCCACAATCTGATATTAAGACAATAATGATGAACATGAAAACGAATACTAGGTAGAAATTGACTTTATTACTTATAATACAAACCAATATTTACATGCTATTGTATATGTCTGAATCAAGCGATCTAAATCATATGACATAGGTATTGTATTAGCTTTGTAATGTACCCTGTTCAAATGAAAATAAATTATATTATTATTACTACTTAGACAGGATAAGCACACAAATAAAACTAGGATTTTTACATGACACTTTCACAGAAATCTCGTAATTTTTTTCTAGGTAGGTATTTAGGACAAGACGTAGTAAAGTAGGCAGATAAATAAATAAGTAGGAAGGAACTTACATTTTTTCCGAGATCTTTTGGCTTTCATATTTTTATAATGCGTACTAAACTTTCTTTTCCCTGGCAAATTCAAATTCAATCAGTCCTGCGAAAAAAAACCCTCGATTACCGACTAGATACGTTTATGATATTGGCTATAGCATGTTGAAATCATGTTTCAAGCCTGAATTGATACATATTTTACAAGGTTCATAAAATAACCTACTCAACAAAGTATCTAATTCATTCTTTGTATTTTTTACGATTTATATACATTCATTATATTGGTAAATTAGTTATACTTACAGTTTTTCACAAAAAACACAAATTCACAACACGTAATTTTGCTGGAGCATCCGACGCGCGTGGTGTCACCTTGACATATAAAAACACACTGGCGATTAGTGGCGACGCTGTGTACTAATTCGTAATATCGGAATGTGCGTCATTTTTCATACATTTTTCTATGGAGAATTTACGTAAAACATATCTAGATTTTAGGGCTTTAAAAGAGGAAGTCTTTGTTTGTAAAGGTACAAAAAAAAAGTATATGTTATATTTATTGGTTTCTTCAGTGTTCAAAAAGTGTTTCTTTTTATCAATTTGTGTTGATTTATTGGGTTAAATCTGAAAAATACGAAGGCATGTTTTTGCATTTTTTCTCAATTTTGTGCGTTTGTTGACCTTTATTATAAAACAACTATTAGATTTTAAGAGTTTAATATAATCATACAATAATTTTTGGTCTTTGATTGTAATATATACAAATTATCATTGATATCAATCATATCTAAATAGGTTAAATATGAAAAATCGTAACACTCTTTTCACAGTTTTCACGATCTGGCCCCTTAATATGGCTACGGTAACCGGTTCTCATGAGGCGGGCTGTATGCTTGTCTGCCGCCCGACGAAGTAGTAGTAGACCCTTGAAGATTGTTGGGTCACCAGACGGGAAGAGATGCTAAGCGGCGGGTGTGATATCTCTTTAGGCTTTTAATGCCTTATTTACCATATTGCTGTCTCTCACATTGTTAAGAGGGGAAGTCAAATTCCAAAAGCTTCTTACTCCTATTCATTTCTTTTGATTAAATTTGTTGTGAGTTTCAAGGTAGCCGTAGTTTTACATCCGTGACTGCAATGGACTTCACTGTTCATTGCTTCCGATCATATATTTTGATTCCAAAAATAGGTCTTAGGTTAAATATAATGATACACTTCTTCAGCTTAGTCACAAAAATAAAGTTTCAGCTTAGGTTGCCACCAACCCAAGCTGAAGCTTTATTTTCACAAAAAAATCCTATATATAATATATAAATATTGTTAGACAAATTACACAGCGCCATCTAGCCCCAAAGTAAGCGAAACTTGTGTTATGGGTACTAGACAACTGATAAACATACGTAAATACATTTTTTTTGTAAATACATACTTATGTATGATACATACAAAACACACAGACCAAGACAAACAGACATGTTCATGCACACAAATATTTGTCCTGTGTGGGAATCGAACCCACGAGCGTTGGGTCGAAGCCGCGTCATTGACCGCTACGCCACCGAGCTCGTCGAATCGTAATCGGCTTCAGCTTCGGCGGTAGGACCCCTGTTTCTTACTAAAGGAGCGCGTCGTCGCGTTCACCTTTAGGCCGCATCCACACTATAAGCTCGGTCACAGTTCGTTCGCGGTCCGATCTCGGTCTGGTATAATTTTAACAAAAAACAAACCGACTCCTAACATTACTCTACATTTACGTATGTAGATACAGGCTAATGATGATGATGAAAAAAATATGGGACCAATCTGGGAGTGAGAAGGGAATCTTTCAAATAAAAAAAAGTTTATTTCAAATCGGTTTATAAATCACGGAGTAATAAAGTAATAAACATTAAAAAAAAATACAGCCGAATTGAGAACGTCCTTCTTTTTTGGAGTCGCTTATAAATGTTATTCAATTAAAAACAATGTGTGTATTTCTAGTATCCGTAACAGCCAAGTTCCGGCCGAATCCCATTCCAGTCGCAATCAGTCTTGACGAAATTTTACCAGACCGAGATCGGACCGCGAACGAACCGTGATCGACCTTATAGTGTGGACCCAGCCTTATAGGTGCATTTTCGCATATTCCACATAGGGATTGCAATCCGGAAAACCGGATCCGGTAATCCGGCGGATCCGGCATTATTAAACGGTTACCGGATCCGGTACTAATATACCGGATCCGTACTACGGATCCGGTGCTAGCAATTTTTGGCAAAATAATAGATCTCTGCATGAGTAGCTACTTTAAATGCATTGCGCGTGGTGTCACAATTAAAACTATTTATTTTCTACGATCCTTTTTTCAAAATAAAAATGATTTTCGTATAATATACCTATAATGAATATTAAGACAATTATTACTTAAAATTCTACTTAAAATAATTATTTATCGTAAGCTGATTAAACTAAAGAGTTGTAATTATAAAACAAACTCATTATTGTATGTTGGACGAGCTCGGTGGCGTAGCGGTCAATGACGCGGCTTCGACACCAACGCTCGTGGGTTCGATTCCCACATAGGACAAACATTTGTGTGCATGAACATGTCTGTTTGTCTTAGTCTGGGTGTTTTCTATGTATAATAAGTATGTATTTACAAAAAAAAATGTATTTACGTATGTTTATCAGTTGTCTAGTACCCATAACACAAGCTTTGCTTACTTTGGGGCTAGATTGGGCGCTGTGTAATTTGTCTGACAATATTTATTTATTATTTATTATTTATTGTGATAATTGTGCCATTCTTTAGACAGATTCAAAGTTACTTACTAAAATAATGGATCTATCTGTGAAAGTGAAATCTAGGAAGACTGAGCTATTCGTTAGTCGATACATCGTTAAAATTTTACCGGTTACCTATAGGTACTACTAGATTTTAATTGTTTGCTCGTTGTCTAATCTTAACATTAGATTAGAAATAAAATTGATTTTATATATTTTTTATAAACTACCTATATAAA
This sequence comes from Hypsopygia costalis, assembly GCA_937001555.2. Taxonomy (NCBI): domain Eukaryota; kingdom Metazoa; phylum Arthropoda; class Insecta; order Lepidoptera; family Pyralidae; genus Hypsopygia; species Hypsopygia costalis. The sequence goes on along the minus strand of OW443338.2, from coordinate 17,261,382 downwards.
GTATGTACATGACACTTGATTCAGTTACTAACAGTTCATTTTGAATTGAAAAGCGAAAATCATTCTGATTTGATCAATCCGGCCGGATCCGGTCGGATCCGGCCGGATCGATGGGAATCGGGTCGGATCCGGCCGGACTGAAAATGATGCCGGATTGCAATCCCTAATTCCACAGTATAAGTAATAGTACTTATGCTTTACAGATAATGGCGCCCTGCTATTTCACTCTTGTAAATTAGGTGGTGTTTGTTCCTGCCGATTAGTCTACATAAATAAAAACGCGTAAAAATATAACCCTTCTTGACTGTCGAATAAAAAAAGAAATTCTAATGCAATAATTAGGTATCTTACAAACATGTTTTGCTCTTACTACTAATTAATAATAAGTAAATATTATTATTCTACATGTTCTTTATCAATACTTCAGTTCTTATCAGGTGTTTGCATGGCAAATGTGATGATGTAAGTAAGTAACCACAATAACAAATATCATTACAAGATTTTTTTCATTTCTGCGTATTATTATGTATATCACGTATTTGAGCAGGTGCATCTGATAGAGGAGAACGATGATATGCTGGAGCAGCTGGGTTTGATGGAGAACCCGGCGAACAACGTGCCGCCTCCGCCGCCACCGCCGCCCCCGCCGCAGCCTATGGAGCAGGACTGAAATGTGCTCCTATCCTCTACATAACGTTAGTAAGGAATCATTAAACTATATCGTCTTGATCAATTTTAAGTTTTAATGAACAACTCTTCACTGAGAAATCCCCCATCTTTCTGGTGATACTCGTACTGACCGCATAATAAAAAAAAAAGCCTGTTAGTGGTATCGTTAGTGCGATGACAGCAGGGGTGGCGGCGCGCGAGCGATATTTTATGTTACGAGCGTTAATATGGCTACGGTAACCGCTTCACATCAGGCGGGCCCGTATGCTTGTCTGCCACCCGACGTAGTATGAAAAAAAAAATATCTCGTAACTTGACTTCAAACACTTTATATGAAGGAACTTAGTGACCTACTAGTGATATGTAGGAAAAATACTAAAATGTAATTAATGAGACTTATGATTATTATATTTTATAAGTAGTTATCAAAACCATGTAAGTACAAAAAAGACTTTTCAGGAGTAAGTCTAAGTTTTTCAGGAGGGTCGAAAACTTTGTGCTTAGGTACTCCTGAAAAGTGTTTTTTGTAGGTACTTACGTTGTGTTACATCTAGAGCGAATTATGCTGTGTATGTATAAACGAGTACCTAAAGTATTAATCAGTACTTAAAATCACAGTTTCTGACAAGGAAATAATAAAAGAAACGGAAAATCCCAATTGCTTTAGAATAGTAATAGGCAAAAACTTTTTCGTTATACTACAATTTTTTTTCCTGGAGCCATTTTGAAATACATGTATTTTATGCAATTACCGGGGGCGAACCCATCTGCCGAATATACGCTCGGCACGGTGTGCATGCCAACAACTCTAATATACTTGTAACATCACACTTTCACGGTCTATTGAGATCGATAGGCTGATGATAATAAACGCTATGCCTTAATAATATAAAAACACACAATTTCGGGTTTTCGGGTGGCTGTGACCACAACCTTTTTCGAGAGTTGGATCCGCGCGTGGTTATTATAATAACCAGGCGCGGATCCAGCCCTCAAAAAAGTTCATAGAAAGCGACCAAGAAGAGCAGAAAATAACACTAGCGTTCTTCACAAGAAAAAAATTAGTTGAAGTGTACGAAAACGAATTAATGTTTCTCTTCTGCTAAGAATAAACGACAAGAGTTTAGGGGAGTAACACTTAAGAGCTCTATTACATTTGCACGCTGACGAGCTCTCGCGCAGTACTAAATCCGCGAAGGCCGCCGGTGCATCGTTTTTTTTGTAGTAATTTTGAAGTTATATTTATAGTTTTTATTGAAATAAGATAATAAATTCATGCTACAAAGTTTATTCATCATGAAGTAACAATAATTCTCGTATAAATTTTGCTCAATAATATTATCGTTTCTTCGAGAAATTAACAGTTTACTTAAAGCGATTTTCGAAGATTTTTTGTTAAAAGAATGTTTTTTTTCTATATTAAATCAATGATATTTCAAAATTCCGAAGCCGCTATGTACTATACGACTATATAACAAATAACATTCTATTTTTTTTTATTCATTTGTTTGGAACAGTAGTACAATCCAGGAGCTCAAAATAGTGAATGCGCGTATTTTATGAAAATCTTTCTCTGCAATTTTGGATTTATTTAAAAAGTTAAGCAAAATTTACAAAAAGCGAGGCCGCTACGTACTATGCCAATAGCTATTCTGTACTATTCAATAAGTCAACATTGTTAATGTATTTTTGTTTCCGAGATCAAGAACGCCGAAATTGGCCATTTTACGCAAAAATCACAGTCAAAATGTAATATGGCTCTTAAGAATTCTTGTAAAAATGACTTATATGTGTCGAATTTATGTAATGCATATTGGCATGTACTGTACTGCCTACACGAGAAATAAAAAAGATTTCTACCAGGTCATAGTCGCACTCCTAAACTTTTGCCATTTGTAACTTACAAATGGCAAAAGTTTAGGAGTGCGACTATTGGGCTCTATGTAAATGTTGATAAATTATGTCGACTTATATAAACGATAGGAAATGTACTGTAGTGCCGATGTAACAAAACAAAGTTTTATCACAGAATAAGTAGTAGTAGTTACTAACTTAGTATTATCAGTTAAATGGCAAAAAGTTTGAGGAACTACTTTCAGACTGAAGTTGCAAATCTGCGTCGACTTTATAATATGAACTATAAGGGTATTTTATAATTATATGTAATTATGTATTCTATCAAAAATATATATTGCTTATGTATACTCTAACGGCAGTGAAGGTTTTATTGTAATAATTTAGGAAGAAAAATGAGACGGAGAAACTGATGTGAAAAATAAACTACTTAAAACGCGTGAGTAATACCTCGGGTGTAGCTATGTCCGTAGGCGAGAACTGCTTACTATCACGTGGGTCGTATGATTGTTTTCCACTTTAGTTGTTTTAAAAAAACCGCTGTGAGTGGAAAAATCATAACTATTAACTCTGGGTCCTGGGTAGAGATAGTGTAAGTCGTTATCGTCCTACAGGCAATGTTTTAGGTCACTTTGTTACCCGTCTATTATAATATAACATCGCGTGTTATTGTTCAAAACGGCTAAATTTAACAATAAGGGTCAATTCTCACTAAAAGAGCAGCGGCCGGCAGCGGCTTTTCTTTGCAAACTATTTTCAATGTTATCTATGTGATCAAAAAGATCATACTTAGTCATTTGAAAGCAAAGGAGGCGGTGGCGCCGCCGCGAAGCTGCACGAGCCTTCTAGCAACCACAGTAGCAACTAGCCCCGGAGATGGTCACTTGCTCTTCCGGCTGCTGCTCTTTCAGTAGGAATTGATCCTAATTCGCGATATGACTTAACAATGGCGATACATAGACAATATGAGTAAGCAGGAACTTTCAAACTATTGACAAGTGACCGAAAATAACTTCTTCAAGAACAATAAAAGGCATAATTGGAAATCAAAATTTCAATTACCAGCTATAATTATATTTTTAATGTTGGCATAAATGGTGGTCTAACTTTTACTGGTCTTGTAACCCATCCTTCTTTCTTTCTTTCCGTTTCGAAACTGTTTATTAATCGAAATAATAAATAAGCCATTCAGTGCTCGGTCTATTTTGTTTCAGCCACACTTAGCATATCATTTATTAAGCAGTTATAATAAAAACAACTTAAGTTTTTGATAAAAAAAAATGTTGAGAGTGGAATTAAACTCTCAACATTATTTTTCATATAATAATAATAAGGCAATGTTTGCATTTCAGATAATCAAACCTCTCCGAGTCTTCGATGTCACTTTTCACGTCCTATAAGTGCCTACCTCATAATCAGTACACGGTAATACAGGTTTAGGAAACATTGTAGTCAAGTAATTATATAAACTATGTTAAATTATAGGTAATGTAACAGTCCTTTCCTTTATTTTTAAAATATTTACAATTATTGTAGAACTTTTGGCTTATTTTTAATGTTGTGATATTTTCATAATGTGAATCATACCTGAATTTTTAGGACATTTTTGAAAATTGTATAAATTTTTTCTGAAGTATATTGTACTTATTAAGACTATTACACTTGTTTTATTAGCTTCAAGTGAATGAATTACTTTAAGTAAAAGTTATTACAAATTTGATTCGAAAGACACTTTTAAAAATATTAACCCTTTAAGGGTTAGGTAAAAAAGTTAACAATATTTTTTATATATCGTAATACCGTTCTGGGATGTCGTGTTGTACGGCTTCGCTTAAGGAGGAAGCCTGCACTAGTGTGTGGACCCTCAGCTCGGCGGCGCAGTGCTGCCATGCGCGTTCCGTCCATGCTACAGCTGTAAAACACGCTCCGTTGCTGATGAATGCGCGCAGAGTGACAGCCGTCAGTCCGCGACCCATGCAGCGCCAGCCGTCCGACCGAACCGACTGCACGAAACAATCCCATGAGTTTGCGTACTTTCCTACAATGTCGCCTTGCATTCTCGACTTGACCACGTCCACTGGATAGAGCACCACCCATGACAGTGCTCCCGCAAAACCTCCCGCCATAAACACTCTCATGACAGATTGATCACCACGAGTCATCGCTTCATACGCAGTGAAATAGATAGCGAATGCCGGACTGTCACGAATCATTGTAATTCCCAAGCCACGGAAAAGAGCTTTGAAACCGCCTGTTCGCACGACATAACGTGCCCCAGCCCATGCTCCGCTGGGGATTTTATCTCCGACTCTGAGTAATTGCTGCCGTGTTTTAACGAGTTCAATAGGAGCACATGCAAAACTTTGAAGTAATCCTGCGACTCCGCCGGCGATGGCATGTGAAGACAGCTTATCGGAATTTGGCAATGCTCGCCTTGTATTTCCGTATGCTCCAAAAACTACGGCATTTACTCCTGCTATGCCGCCTAATGGCGCACCAACTCCTCGATAGGCAGTTGCCAAAGTTCCTCCTTTAAAAAGCGCCTTTGTACATTGTAATGCACCACCTCTACCCGATTGAATATGCACTTTTAGTGTGTCTAAAGGATGACCAGCAATTATTCCAGCACAACCTAAAAAAAACACCAAATTTAGTCCACAAATGGCTTGAATAATAAAAATAATTTGTTAAGAATATGTTTATGAAATTGTTTACCTCCAATACAACCAGCTACGAAATCTAAAGCCATTATTGCAGAACACAAATGGTTGCAGCAGGAACGTCCTAAAACAATAGACATGTGTAAATTTAACATGAACGTTAATTGGCTTTTTAGGTTGCTTACATAAAGAATCCGCTTACCTTTCTATAGGTAGTCAATACGTGTGTATACAATGCAAACTATTATTTATTCCATACACATAATTTATCATACTGAGAGCTCCGAGGCGGTACCGCCGAAGCTGAAGCCGATTACCACCGAATATCTTGATTCTTACCTTCAGCTTAGTCGGTAGAGCTCCATCGTTTCTACCAGCTAAGCTAAACACAAATAGTTGAAATTTGATTTTCGCAGTCAAAAAATCCGATGGTAATCGACTTCAGCTTCGGCGGTAGGGTCCCAGAGCGGTAACCAGTCGCTTTATGTAAGCATCCTTACTATAAATACAGAATGAATGAATTGAATATCAATCCTTGCTTACTATTTTGTGTACCATATTACGCACCTGAGCTGGACACACATTCAATTTTGTGCCACAATAAAAGCTTAACGTACTTATTCGTTCGACATGTTCACCACTAAAAAAAGTCAGTGGACACTATCACATAGCAGCTCATGTTTACGCTAGCTAAATCTCCCGATGTGTTTGACCCACGATAAACTTCATGAAGCCAACTAACAATTTATAAAACTTACCTCCTTGCCGTTCAAATTAGATAATCGTAGTGGGAATTGATGTTGTCTGCTGAAGTAACACCAATGAACATATTGAAGGAAGCTAAATCAGCAGCTGCAGTCTGCGGCCGTGGTCCAGCCTCCGGGAAGAGCGGTTCAAGTATGCGGAGTGTCCGTCCTCGGATGTCCCGCACGATGTCTCTATTCGCCCCTTCGGACTTCTGTTGTATTATCTCGGGTCATTCTTATCAGCTGAGGGCAAAATACGTCTTAACAAAGAAATAACTACACCTATCTATATAACAATACTTTAACATTTTCAATATTATCTCGTATGGCAGTTAAACAATTCGAGTTTAAAATGATAGATTAAGTAATTGTGATAAGAGACGTGTATTTATTTACTATGTTAGTCTGGCCTAAAGCGGCTAGAGTATCCTGATTATAGTAGACGGACGGCTTGGACTATTTATTTAGTAGAAGTTACTATTACTACTATTACTTAAGGTAATAATTTATCTTGAAATGGGTCCAGTGCAGCACCGGTGGCACGTCGACCCTCATGGATCTTTTGTGCACTCATTTATCTTTAGTAACTCTCCTCTGTCTGTCTGGAGACATGTTCCATGTACTTCAGTACCTATGGTAATAAGTATTAGGTACAGTAATATAGTATCGAAACTGCTATAGGCAAATACAATAAAGAATATAACAATATCATTTTGCAACATGAACATAACAAGGTAAAATAATTAAAAACGTTTAACATTTCAAAAATTAAAAATGCGGTAAATAAAAAAAAACTAAAAAACCCGACTGGTTTTCTGTTTAATTTGGAAATGAAAAACCCTTATAACAAGAAAACATGTAGCAGTCGGGACCCATTCTAAAAATGGAGGCTTAGTGAATTTAGAGCACATGTCCCGACTGCTATATGTTTTCTTGTTTTAGGGGTTTTTCATTTCCAAATTACACAGAAAAACAGTCGGGTTTTTTAGTTTTTTAAATTACCATATGTATTTTAGGTTTTTTAGTTTTATTTATTTTGATTTATGCAACGTCGCTCTCACAGTAAATACTAAATACATATCTAATGACACCCTTCGAGCTAAAATCCATCGAGCCCAGAATGCGGCGCGCATTTGCATTTGAACTTGGCGCCAAAAATCCGCCATTTTGATTTATTTTTATTTTGACGTACCCAGTGTCACTCTCACAGCAAATACGAATCTGACGACACCTCTCAAGTTAAAATCCATCCAGCCGTTCGGGCTGCAGAGCGTCCAAACAATTATACATACACACATACTCTCGAAAAACATAACCCTCCTTCTGTCGCAGTCGGGTAAAAACAGGGAATTCATCCTCGCACATTGGAGCCTAAGTTGTTGCATACTGTCCGTTTCCAGAGAAGTTTTCTCCCGCATACTGTCAAGCTGTGGAATGAACTGCCTGTCGAGGTTTTCTCAAGAGACTACAGCGTAGGATTCTTCAAAAAGGGGTGAAGAGGTTTTTACAAGGTGATGCCCCTGGTTTTACAGGTGTTCATAGGCTGAGGTAACTGCCAGCCATAACGCGGGCCGTATGTTTATTTTACACTTTAGTGGTATAAAAAAAACAAACATGCAATAGGCTTTGCAAAGTGTTCTTTGCAACCCAAACTCTTGCAATACAAAGAGTATTGTTCGTGCGTCGGCACCCCTGCTGCCAACGCAGCATCTCCTTACTTTTCACTCTTTCCTAATCACTAAAGTGGCAAATAAGCATATGGCCCTTGTGTATGTTATCACAGTATGGACGGTAACAATACTAGAGGCAAAGATTACTTATTATTTACTTCATCCAGAGGTCCGATTTTACGTTAAATCGTTACGTTATCGTAGTGACGTAATCGTTGAAGCCATTTGGCTTCATTCACATGACCGACGACTGAAATTTTTCACATATACGATTTTATATTTCTAAATTGGAAAAAATCACCTCCCCCGCCTAGATTGGATTTGAACTCACGATGTGTATTAATCGTACACATCGTGAGTACCAATCCACTATAAGCGGCGCGGCGAGGTGAATTTTTCATACCTCACACATGTGAGGTTGGCTTAATGCCTCGTTCAGAGAGACGCGACGCGTCAGGTGGCACGCTGCGCAGGGCGGGCTGCGCGGCGTCAAGTGTTTTCTTCGTATAAGGAGAAGCAGCCCGCGTCGCTGTATTTGACAGCATTTGACATACAAAGACTAACATATGGTAACTATTGGTTTTGTTTATGAAGGAGCATAATGGAATAGCGATTCACGGCGTTGTGTCCGGCGCGTAGTCCGCAGCGGTGCACACGGCGTCATTTGCCGCGGCGCCCGCTGCGTCTACAACAGCTTTCTTGGATCTTGTCTGTCTTGTTCGCATCACATCTTTCGCTGCGTCGCACATCGCTTCCTCTGCCGCGTCCCCCGTTGTGTTACCTGCCACGTCCTTTGCGGTGTCGCCCATCGCATGCTACGCTCAGTGGCGGACTATGGCTAAAGCGGGTCTTAAGCAACGTTAATATTTCCGAATCTATTATAGAAGTTGGCACTTCCAAAATTAAAATTAAAAACCTAACTTTCGGACCCCAAAAATTACGGGCCCTAGTCACGTTTCTAGATTGCCTAGGCCTTAATCCGCCCATGGCTACGCTGCAATTCAAACAAACTCGTGCAAAAATACTTCTCCATTATACGTTCTATGCATTTCCATATGTTTAAATATCCGGCAGCCCGCTTAAAACATCGCGGCACCTTACGCCCTGCGACCATTGTACGAGGCCTAAGCTCTAAAGAAGACGATGAGCCCTTTAAGCCTACACGGGTAGAGAGAAGAGAGTAGTCGAGCCTACTCGCCCGATCATTCAGAATTCCATCGTAGGAATTCTTGTCCGTAGATTACAAACAACCTAGCTAATAAATTAAGTCATATTATGTAGTGTGTAGGTACGTCTATGGATAAAATCATCTGAGTGCTTTTTTTACATGAATTCTGGTTGCCAACAACTAAAAATAAGACACTTATTTGACTGGCAGCAACAGTCACCCTGACGGTGACAGTAGATTTTATACAAAATATACAATTGTTTGCTATAAATTCGTTCGTCGAATTCACTCAATTTCGAAAATTTATTTTTTCATTAATATTTATTACTTTTATTCTTAAAACTCATATTGAATTAAAATAAATATCAGCAGTCCTCGTGCTTTTATGAAAAATGATATATATATATACCTGTACATAATTATTTCGGATCACAATAATGATTTTTCATGTTTATTAAAAAAATATTTATTTTCCCTTTTAAAAATATAAAGTTTACCATATTATGATGGAGTGTAACGAAACCTCTACCGAATTAATCCCAAAAGCAGAACCAAGTGATAAAGTCATCATTGATATAGAAATTCCCTTTCATTTGTTAGAATATTTCAATTCTGACGATTGTAATGTACACAATTTGTGTCGCCTGTGCCTCAATGTGAGCGATGATTTGATTTCTTTACTGTCTGCCAAAACATTTGGAGTATTAGGAGATATGTTGTCCGCATTCACCTCCATTCAGGTAAAACTTAAAGTTCATTTTCATTTTATTACCGACTAGCTTCTGTCTGCGTCTATAGTAAATCATGTATGTTATCCAGTATATATTCAATTTGTATGCCAAATTACTTCCAACTATGAAACATCCATACAGCCTCACAACCTTCACATAATATTAGTAATGCATTTTTTTCTAGTAGTCACAGCATTTGAACCTATGTCACACAGGTCAAGAAGTATTATTAAAAACATATTAAATAAGAAAGCGGCTGGACGCAGAAGGCGGATGATCGTATTTGGTGGAAAACATTGGGGAAGGCTTATATCCAGCAGTGGGTAGATACAGGCTGTTGTTGATGATGAAATAATGCCTTAAAATTAGGTGGCTGAAACTATACACAGTCATCGTCATTGTGCGCTTGTCCTTTTCCCATTATTTTGGATCATCACAGTATGTCTTTTTCTTCCATTTATTTTTATCAGAAGTCTCTACAGTTACCTTTCTTGCTCATACCTCAATGTATCCATCCTTTATAATGTTGATACTGGTGATTGTTGGCACTTGGTGGAATGTTTTCAACATTTTGATATAACAAAATTACTGGTACCATTCCACTTAATTAAAATTATTTTTACCGACTGAAACCATAGAGCAGAGTCTGATGTGTTCATGGCAAAAAAACGAATTAAGCTAGCTAGACAAATTAAGGAACAACACAAATTCTTCAGACATACATTATTCGAATTTTCTTATCTCATTTATCTTCCGATATTTAGAATCAAATAACATTGAATCTGACATTAGCTCCTTATAAAAATGCATGAAAGTCAACTATCAATGATACAGTATGGATGAAATGAATAATGCATTTGAATCATAATAATAATGTTAAGAGGGTAAATAAGGATAATGACAGTATAGTCATTATCTTTATTTACCCTCTTAATTTAATAATATCAGTCAAAATAAATGTTTAAAGTTTGTTCGTTTTATTCATTTTTAGGTGCAAGCAGATGATGACTTACCGTTATATGTTTGTGAATTGTGCAAGACCCAAGTTATTAATTGTTATGAATTTAAACTAAAATGTGAAAAGTCAAATCAAACGCTAATGAAGTTATTAAAAGAAGAATTTAATACCAAAGAATCCACGGGTGATAAAAAGTATGTTTACTATTATTTTAATTATAAGAAATAACTATCATCATTTTTTATATTCTGATATTCTTTCACATGTATTTGGGCTGAGTTTTGGACATTAAGCAAAGTTATTAAAAATTATATTATATAAAAGTGCCCTCTAGTTGATCCATAAATCGAATTAATTTTGAGAAGTAGAAAATGGAAAATACAAAATGTACATACATTTACTTACATATAACTATTTTCATGAGGCATGAATTATAAAATATGCAACATACTACTGTACTGCCACTCAGGGTATACAAATGGGAGTGTTTACTGTTGCGGAATCACATCGTGTTGAGAGGGGTTTCCTTCAGGGTTTATTCACTATCACCTTTTGGGAACACACAATTTAAAATGTTATTAAAAACTACATCTTCTCATAATAAAATATATTTCATCAAAATAAAACTTAAAACAATAAACCACAATCTACCACATATTTTTCCTCATACTTCTTGACAACTTCTTTACAACTAAATTTTCTCAAACCCCAAACAAAATACATTCTCATATTTGAATTCAAATTCCTACAATCTGTCACTATGTTTTTCAGCCATCAATAAAACCATAAACAATAAAACTAATTCTCCAACATCCCCTCTTAAATTAATATTTACTAACTTATTAAATCCCATACACATATTCCCCACTTAACAAATCTATCTAAATAAATATAACCCCATAAATATTAATTTAAAATAATTCTACCTAAACAACCTTAATATATAAATTTCAAATTAATCAATCAAAACAACCTTAAAACTAAATTTCCAATTAATCAGCCAAACAACCTTAACCTATCATTATATCTATAACATTACATTAAATCACTTCACTATGTTCATTTTTAATTAAGTGTCACTAACTATATATTTCCTTAGTCTTAAAAACTTTGTTCTGTCTAATCCTTTTGTCAATATGTCCGCATAATTTGAATTTGTTGGACAGTAGAATATCTCAATTTTATTTTCTTGAATTTTTTCTTTAATAAAGTGAAATCTAACGTCTATATGTTTACTTCTTCTATTCAAGATTCCATTTTTAATTAATACAATAGCCGACTGATTATCAACAAATAGTTCCGTTTTTGGTATTTTACCAGTTATTTCATGAATTAATCTTTGAACGTATAATAGATCTTTAATGCATTCGGCAGCTGAGATGTATTCTGCCTCTGTACTGGACAGAGCAGTCACGGACTGTTTACGCGAACACCAATGAATAGGTCCACCACTGTACAGGATGACAAAGCCAGTCGTACTTTTCCTAGTATCAGGATCACCGGCAAAGTCTGCATCACAATACGCTTTCAAAGTTAAATCATTCCCTCTCAAATAAGTAATGCCATTCGAAACAGAGCTTTTTAAATATCTAAACAAATTTTTGATATTTAGAAAATCATTTAAGTTAGGATTCTCTTGAAATCGACTACAATACCCAACATGAAAAGCAAGATCTAAACGAGTTTTATTCACTAAATATAATAAAGAACCTATAAATGTCCTATAACGATGCACATCATCAATACTCCCTTTCCCCTCTTGATGTGTATCGATCAAAATATCCGGATAAACACTTGGTTTCAAATTCTCATAATTATATTTATTAATTAATGATTCTACATATGTCTTTTGATATATTTTTACAAAATTATCTCTAACGTCTATATCAATACCAAGAAACTTTTCAACTTTATCAAACTTTCTCATTTCAAATTCTTTTTCTAATTTTGTTATTATATTATTTAATTCTAAAATATTATTTCCGATTAAAACTCCGTCATCAACATAAATTGCTAAATATATTTCTTTCTCTTTACAGAAAAACAAACACGGATCTAATTTTAATTGTATAAAACCTAACTTTTTTAAATATTCGGTTATCCTCTTGTTCCACATAAGTGGTGCTTGTTTCAGTCCATATAAACTCTTCTTTAATTTACAAATTTTATTCTTACTATTTTCAATATTATAGCCTGTTGGTATTTCCATAAAAATTTCTTCTTCCAAATCTCCATATAAAAATGCTGTCTTCACATCAAATTGCTTCATCTTGTATCCTCTTTGAGCCGCAATTGCCAACAGTAAACGTATACTTGTAGTATTAACCACTGGACTATATGTTTCTTTATAATCAATATTATATTTCTGTAAGAAACCTCTTGCTACTAATCTAGCTTTATATTTTCCACCTGGTTTAATTGTAAAAATCCATTTACTTGTAATTATTTTTCTATTTTCTGCTTCTGACTTATTTACAATAACCCATGTCTTATTCTTTTCCAAAGAATCTTTTTCTTCATCAATGGCCTTTTGCCATAACAACTTCTCATCACCTTTAATTGCTTCACCATAAGTTAAAAACGAACTTTCTAAATCATAATCTTTCAATCTCTCTGGTAATCTTCTCTCTCTTTTAGGCAAAATTCTTCTAGGAATTTGTTCATTAATTATTTCATTTGCATCTTCAAATAGTTCATCATCGTCATCTTCATTTTCTTGAACATTTTCATTTAAAATCTCTGGCTCCACTATTTCATTTACACAAACACCATTATCTTCTTCACTATTATTATTATTTAAAACCTCATCATTATTCTTTAAACTTTCTTCATTATTATTTAAAAATTCTTCATCATTATTAACCGCACTAATTCCATCACTATTTTCTAAATTATAATCATCGACAATATCTATCACTTGTGTATTCCCATCACTATTCGACCCTGCATGACTATATCTATAATTTCCCCTCTCAAAGTGAGAATCACTATCCACCGAACACTCATTAACATTTTCATCACAAAAAATTCTATATAAATCCATCATGTTATCACTCGAATTAGATTCTTTTAAAAATTCAGTAACTTTTGTTTTATTATTATCAAATTTCACATCTCTAGAATAATGTATTTTTAAATTAATTGGATCCCAAATCTTATAACCGTTATTCGTATAACCAATTAATAAACCCTTATTGCACCTTGAATCTAATTTACTAACATTAGGTTTATTATTTTTAAAATAAGCCAAAGAACCGAAAATATTTAAATGTTCTAAATTTGGAATTCTGTTGAACCACATTTCAGCCGGCGTTCTACTATTAATTCTATTCGAGCACCTATTAGTTAAATATGCTGCAGTAAGTACCGCTTCACCCCATAATTGTTTTGGTAAACTCATATCAAATAGTAACGCTCTAGTCTTTTCCATAATTGTTCTATTTAATCTCTCAGATTTCCCATTAAGTTGGGGTGTATATGGTATATTATAATCTATATTAATTCCCCTTTCTTCAAAAAATTTCTTTAATCTATTACTAGAGTATTCTCCCCCATTATCGCATCTAAAAGTTTTAATTTTAGTATTAAAATGATTTTCTGCCACATTAATATAATTAATTATTTTAGAATATGCTTCATCTTTTCTTTTAATGAGAAAAACTTTCATAAAGTGTGTGTAATCATCTAAAAATGTGATAAAATATTTATATCCGTCAAAAGTTGGAACCCCTATTGGCCCACAGATGTCGCTATGAACAATTTCTAATGGCTTTGTAGCCCTATGACGTTCTGTTTTGAAAGGTTTTCTACATAACTTGGATTGCGTGCAGACTTCGCAGATGTCCAAACTATCTTTAATATCAAGATTAATACCACGTACTAAGCCTTTAGTATTATTAATCGAGGAATGTCCTAATGCTCTATGCCAAAATTCCTCTTTTGATATTCTAGAAAAGTTGACTGACCTTGAATTTCCTATGTGGTTAACATATTCAATAGGAATTCTTACGTAGTACAGGTCGTCACTGCCCTTGGTCGCAGTAAGAAAGCAGACCCCATCATCGTAGACCTTACATTGGTTTCTGAAAAATTTAATTTCATAATTATAATCTGTCAGCTTCGGTATTGAAATAATATTTTTTATCATTTTTGGAACATATAGAACATCACTGAAGCTCCAATTGTTATTTCTACTGTACAGTTTTCCTACTTTATTAACAGTATGTATGTTACCATCAGCTGTTGCTATTCTATATTGTTTATTGCTTAAATTTTGTAAATATTTATCATTATTAATTATATGGTTACTTGCTCCAGAATCCATTATAAATTCAACTATTTCATGTGAACTGAATGTTAAAGATTTGACATTACTTACAGTACTTGATCCTCTATCTAAGCAGTATTTTGTATAATGTGAGTCATTCTTACAAATACTACAGTTATTTTCTTCTTTGCAAGCTGTATGTTTATGTCCAATTCTTAAACATTTAAAACATTGTAGTGCATTTCCCTTGTATTCCATCCTGTTATGTGTATTTCTGTTTCTGCAAAATTTAGCAACATGTCCTTTCTTGCCACAGTTGTAACAGTCTTTAATATAAAATGTGTTTGCAGTTGTTTCACTTTCATCATTCTCCTTTCTGTCTTGATGATTTACCTCCACTAATATTCTTGAAATCAAATTATCTAAATTCCTATCTTGTTTTCCAATTGATTGCCACGCCGTTCGAAAGTAGTCAAATTTTGTAGGTAAACAGCTTAATATTTTTGATATCACTTGCTGGTCTTCCATTTGAAAATCAAGGCTCCTAATTTTTGTTACTTTATTTTGCAGTTTACTAATGTCATTCATGATGTTTTCTGTAATTTTGAAATTATAAAATTCTTCCAATAAAGTGCAAATCTGTGTTTCTTTATTTCCCAAAAATAAATTATCTAATTTTGTAATCATATCCTTAGCGGTATCACATTCTATAATATGATTAATATATTTGTCGTGCAAACTATTAATAATTAGGTATTTTGCTTTATTGTCTTTCTTTGTACATACCTTTTCTTTTGATTCGGCAGTCAAAACATCATGCAAATCTTTAGCGTGTAAAAGAATAAGCATCTTTTTCTTCCATATGGTATAATCACAGTCACTGTTTAGTTTAGGATACAAATCAGTTTTAAATTTCTCACCCATATTTTCGGAATCCATGTTAATTTATTAATATAAACTCTTAATCAAAAAAAATATTTTTTGCAAGGCCCATGACCTGTTGCGGAATCACATCGTGTTGAGAGGGGTTTCCTTCAGGGTTTATTCACTATCACCTTTTGGGAACACACAATTTAAAATGTTATTAAAAACTACATCTTCTCATAATAAAATATATTTCATCAAAATAAAACTTAAAACAATAAACCACAATCTACCACATATTTTTCCTCATACTTCTTGACAACTTCTTTACAACTAAATTTTCTCAAACCCCAAACAAAATACATTCTCATATTTGAATTCAAATTCCTACAATCTGTCACTATGTTTTTCAGCCATCAATAAAACCATAAACAATAAAACTAATTCTCCAACATTTACTTTGTGCACAAGCCACACATTAGTGCTAGCCAGACAACATAGGCTGCGGTATGTGGGACAAACAAACCATTTGCAGGCATCATAGTTCATGATGTCTCTTCACTGGTCTCATGCCTGAGACTGAACATGAACCATTAGATGAGGACCTCTTGATGTGTTTTGGCCTCTCTATAACAATTGTACAACATTTGAATAACAGAAATAGTGGGGATATTGATATTTATAATGTCATTATTTGCAGTGAAACCAAAGGAGATGTGGAGAAAAATTATTTAATCGATGTTATAGATAAAGACACACATATTAATAAAAAACAAATTGATGGTTGGTATACCTGTCTTAATATTTTGGAAATAAAAAAACAGACTATTAGCAAGTTTTTATATATCAACAAGTTTTTAATTATGTTCTGCCTAAATGTCAATCAATGATCCAAAAAAATATTTCTCCCATTATAATGATCAGCCATGGATTTTTATTTAACAATTAAGTGCCATATATATTTCTTATTTTTAGAAATAGCCGACTATGAAAACAATCTCCTTGAAAGCATTCATAGAAAGAAGCAGTGTAAATCGTAAGTTTGTATTATAATATATAATATAAGTTAGTACTTGCAATTGTTATAATTTTTTAAGAAACATGAATCAACTTCAGTCAAGATTTCACTTAAATTTTATCCTATAAGCTCTTGTATTTTATACAGTCCAGGCAATGTTTAATACGGTAAAATTTTCTCAGAAAAATATGCAGTCAAATAGTGAAAAACCATTCTAATTGGATTAGTTTTTGAGAATATCATCAATGTCATCAAGTGCAAGTGAAGTTAACAAGTATGATTCTTAGTTCTAATTTTCACTGCTGCATTCAAAATTTATTTCTTCCAGAGAATTTGACAAAAATACTGTTGTAAATCATCTCGTTGACGCTGAAAGAATTAAGGAAGAGCCGATATTATGTGAAGGTAAGATTAAAAGCAAACAAATTTTAATGGCACACTCACTATTGCATCGAAATACATCATGAACATTGCAATGTTGCCAGACTAAAATATTACATTTTTAGGCATGCAATACCTCACGACTATAAATGATGATGACAGCGATGAAGAAACCTTATGCATAGTACAGAACACAGGGTCACGAGAAAAGTAATTATTTTAGTAATAATTTTTATTGTATGTTTATAAGCCTACCGCCCAAGCTGAAACTGATTCCCATCGAACAGTGTGGTTCCCAAATATAGGTCTAGGTTTTGTCGTTACAACTTCAGGGTTTCTACCATCTAAACTAAACATAATTGCCACTAATATATACTGAAATTTGATTTTCGCAATCAAAAAATCCGATGGGAATCGGCTTCAGCTTAGGCGGTAGGGCCCCGATTCTTTATAAAGTAATATGTTTAACTGTTTTAATATTTATTACATTTTGTGTTTACAGGAAAAAACTTAAAATTACCTTTGCTGGTAAGTTATCATTAAAGTTCGAATAATAAATAATTTCGATGCATAATTATTATTTAATGTTCATGGTTGAATATATGGAGAGTATCTTTGAATTTGTATGAGAAAAAAGTGAGAAGAATCGACAAATTATGGTATGACAAGAAATATTTAATGTAGCGAGCGCTTACATGGCTACGGTAACGGCTTCACATTAGGCAGGCTGCATACTCTTTCGCTACTCGACGTGGCGTAAAAAAAATATAGTTACTGTAGAAATTTAACATAAATTAGTATTTTTTTAAAAAAAATTAAAAATTCAAAATCACACACAAGCTTCACCGTGCTTCTTGATACACTGAAAAAAATTTTGAATGTAAACTTGCTTATTGAGCTAATAGGGGATTTTAATCTCAAATGAAATATTTTGAAGGCACTTCCATACTTCTCTAGTTATTTTTGTGAAAAATAAACTTAGGTAAATATACAGACCTGGAATTATTTTATATTTACTATTTCGAAGAAATCCGATTGCTGGATATTTATCATAAGTAATTTTATTATTTACCATTTACCTATATCAGACTATGAAAATGCGGAATTAATATTTTCAACACCTTTGCTCGTAAAGCTGATGTAATTCCACCGGTTTTAAATATGTAAAGCGGGTCATAAAAAACACGTGTGTTATCAAAGCAAATAGTTAAGTTATAGTCCATACAAATTCCATAACAGTATTATTTGCCATTTCGCGCGCTGTTGCTATTCAAATTTCGAACTAATCGCCGCACTGCGCCAATCAGTAGGCAGCGCTAGCGCGCTGTTAAAATGGCGGGAAAGCAACAGTGTGCATTCACAGATTGAGTTTATTTAAAATAAAAAAAATCAGTTTATTCGGTAATTTAAAAACTTGGCTGTATGCTCTAAAGTCTTTGCCAACATTTTCACGCAGCTACGGCAGAAAATAATCCTCGCGCCATTTTTCTCAAATTTTCTTTTCTTTGTACTTGTATTGTGAATATCTAAAAATGACAACTTTCAATAATAAGGAACAGCAATATACTACTTCAACTCCACCGGATATACTAACAGAAGCGCGAACCGCATGCGACAACTTGCTGCCGTCAATATCCAAGGACAGATACGTATGAAAATTTCTTGAAGTGGAAAAATATGATTTTTTTTTTCTGTTTCCTCGCAAATGTGTTGAAAAACATCGTACGATATACGTGCGTATTGGTTATAACATGCTCGGCTCAATTACGCCCTCGCCTTCGGCTCGGGCTGAAATTCCGCCTCGCATGTTATAACCATCTTAACGCACTAATATCGTAATGTACTATAACAATATTTTTTGTTTCGTTTTCAGATACTAGCTCTCTTTTAGAACATAATAATATGGTTGACCGTAAGAATTCGAAATATACATCGAACAAAAGATACTGTTGCAAGATTTGTACTAAGGTATAAATTTTAAAATAAATTTGCATTGTATATTTCTATTTTTATTATGTTAATATGTCTACATGTATTTTTCAGAAATTTAAGGGGATAAGGTCATTAATCAGTCACGTGAAGCAATCCCACGGGGATGCGAAGAGTTACTCGCATGTTTGCGAGCAGTGTAACAAATGGTTCTGTTCCGAACATGACCTACACTTACATGTTGCTATACACAGCAAAGGACCTGTGTGGACGTGCAATAAGTGCCAGAAAGAATTTAAAGGTAATTTTTATCTACATGTTGGTAATATATATTTTTTTATGCTACGTCGGGTGGCAGACAAGCGTACGGCCCGCCTGATGTGAAGCGGTTACCATAGCCATATGAACGCTCGCAACATAAAGTATCGCTCGCGCGCCGCCACTCCCGCTGCCAACGCAGCATCTCCTTCCTTTCTGGTGACCTCACTCACTCGCAGGAACACAACAATCGTCAAGGGAATTGTTATTTGGCTGCGGTATTCTGTGAGGTGGAGGTAAATTCCCCAGTCTGGTAGCTTACAATTACGCTCCCTACCTCTCTTTTCGCCAGAGCTTCGTTTGTCAGTCAGCAGGGTGCACCGCGTGCAGGTGAAGTTGGCTTTGCTTCAAAGATGTTGATGAACCACTTACACCCCAAAATATATATATTGTGTTTTATAGCTCCATTTATACATATATTGTATATTAGCACCTATAATCGAATTATATAAAATATTGAGCTATGTTATATATTATATAATTCTATTATTGATGTCCAACGGAAAGTAGGAGCGAGGCTTTGGCTGCTAGTCTGGACAAAGCAAAGACCTTTGATCCGATGTGGCATAAAGCACTACTATCTAGACTTCCTTCTTTTGGGTTACCCGACAGACTTTGCACATAGATTGCCAGTTTTCTCAATGAGCAGAGCATTAAAGTTGTAGTTGACGGAGCACGATCGGATCCATTACCCCTGAATACTGAATGGTGTGCGACAAGGCTGTGTATTGTCCCCCACATTGCTTCTTCTGCATATCAATGACTTGCTGCATGTACACGACATCCGTTGCTATGCAAATTACAGTACCTTGGACGCAAGATACACTAAGATTGATTGGACACGTCTCCGATTGAAATAGATTGAACTTGGTCCAGCTGAATCCTTTAAAAAAGTCCCCATTTGTCGTAGCTCCTACATTGGTAGGTCTAGCTCCTAGATTGATTGAATTCTAACTCACGTAATCTATGGGCAAAATAGCTCTGAGCCTGGACAAACAGGCAGACTGACATAACGAAACTATCAAATTCTTTGTTCACATCGTCATCAAATAAATGATTCGTAATTGTCAATAGTTAGCCAGAAAATGTGCAGTCGATATCCAAAATAAAGCGGAAATACGAGCTGACATTACTGGTGTATAGAATTGGTGTATAGAACCAGATTGATGCTATCAATACCTTTTGACTATCTGCAGGCAGGTCAAAACTTACCCGTCACATCCAGTGGCATATGGAATCCAAACGTTACTCTTGCGAGGTATGCCGCAAGCCATTTGCCGAAATGTACGCACTTCGCCGACATCAACGTGTACACACTGGCGAGGCAGTAGAGAAGAAACATGTTTGCCACATCTGTGACAAGAGGTAACTTAATACTCGGCATCGGCCCTTAATCATCTTACTGTTGGAATACGGATTTCCCCTAGTCCAGAGCCTAGGCCAGGGTTTTCAAGCCGCCCTAAGCCACTGACTTAGCTTAACGACTGTCATCTAATGACAAGTGTCGGGACCGGCGACTTAACGTAACCTCCGAAGGACAGACGAGCTCGAGATAAATGGACCCATCCATAGACAGTTTACGGTTGACGTTGCTTAAGTTGCGTTATCGATTTGACTGACATACACAACGACGCCATCGAGCTAATTTAGTACTACCTACGAATAATAACATACAAAAATTCATAGTAGACATTGATAGCAAAAGCGAAATTTTTAAAATACACATTCAAATGTAACGCAAGGAAGTACACACTGCCATGCCGCATATGTAGCGTACGTTATTGCTCGCCGCATAATCCGCCACGCGTACTGCGTCCATTATTTCGTATGGGGTTTTTTTTTTTTTTTTTTGAAACTATTATTGCAATCTATCTTCTCTGTCGATATTTAGCAATAGGTAGGTATGGAAGATTGAGCTTGTGTGGTACATGTCCACTGACACGTCCACTTCATCACATCACAGGCTCTCTACAGTAGATCCTGTGGTTGTTTTCTTTTGAGCCTTCGTGGCATTATCGATTCTCTCATTAGATCCTTTGCAAGTATATTAGGGTGTTCTTTAATTTTCCTTTAGTATGCAGTAATTTTGTCCTTTATTTCTTGCTTGATAGTTTTTATGTCAAGATCGTGATGCAGTCTGTCATTGGTAATATACCATGGTGCGTCTGTTATCATGCGTAGCATTTTAGACTGGAATCTTTGCAGGATTTCTAGGTTCGAATTTGCTGAACTGCCCCATAGCTGTATGCCATAACACCAGGTGGGCTTGATAATACACTTGTACAGTAGTAGTTTGTTCGTCATCGATAGCTGCGACTTTCTGTTTAACATCCAGTACATTTTTCGGACCTGTTGCCCCATTGCCAGGCGTTTGGTGTAAATATGCTTGCGCCATGTAAGCCTCCTATCCAGGTACATTCCCAGATATTTTGTTTCATCAGCTTGTGGAATTTGGACTCCATTTAAAGTGACTGGTGGACAAGTTTCTCTACGAGTGGTAAATGTTACATGGATCGATTTAGTTTCATTAGTTTTGATACGCCAGTCTTTCAGCCAATCTGCAATGCTATCGAGGCCACTTTGGAGTTTCCGAGAGGCACTATTAGGTAATTCATCAGTGGACAAGACTGCTGTATCATCGGCGAAGGTACCTGTTACTGTGTTTTCAGAAATGGGAAGATCCGCCGTATAGAGAAGGTATAGTGTGGGTCCCAATACACTACCCTGTGGTACACCTGCTTTGATGTCATACAGTTTTGTTATTTCTTCTCCATGCTTTACAAAAAAGTGTCTGTTTTCCAAATACGATCTCATCCACTGATAGAAGTTGATTGGAAGTATTTTTTTAATTTTATATAGGAGCCCATCATGCCAGACTCGGTCGAAGGCCTGGGATATATCCAAGAATGCAGCTGTGCAATATTCTTTTCGTTCAAATGCGTCGGTGATAGTGTTAACTAGCCTGTGGATTTGTTCTATGGTGCCATGTTTCTGTCTGAATCCAAACTGGTGGTCTGGAATCAAATTTCTTTCTTTAATTACCGGCATCAGTCTATTTAGAAAAAGGATCTCCATTATTTTTGACGGTATGGGCAGTAAGCTGATTGGCCTGTACGATTTTACGTCATCCAGACTTTTGCCAGGTTTGGGACCATTATTATCTGTGCAACTTTCCATAGGTCAGGCACCATCGCTCTTTTTAGTATTGAGTTGTAAATATATGTCAAAAATAATACTCCCTCATCAGGTAGTTCTCTCATAATTTTCGCAGTTATAAGGTCATACCCAGGAGCCTTATTTTGATCAAATTTTCTAATTGCTTGTTTGACTTCGTGTGTTGAAAAGCTTTTTATTGGAGGATCTAGTTGATGTGTCTCATCTAGTGTTTTGGTGACAATTTTAGTTTGGGTGGATCCTTGGTCTGGGTTTGGTAGGAAAACAGTTCTAAGGTGATCAGCGAATGTCTGGGCTTTGTCTGAATCTTTAACTGCCCAACTATTATCTGTTTTTCTTATGGGAGGTTGACTTATTTTAGGACTCTTTAGCTTCTTTGTCATCTTCCAAAGAGAATAATCGGTCGCGGCGGTAGGATCTAGCTCCCTTAAGAATGATTGGACATTTTGGTTTCGATCATCGTTCAAAACTTGCTTCAGTTGTTTTGTTAGTAAGTTTAGTCGAGTTTTGTCTGCAGGACATCGTGTTCGCTGCCATTGTTTCCGAACTCTCCGCTTCTGAGCAATCATTTCCCTGATACTGATGGGAAACCACTTTTCGCTAGGAACAGTATGTAGAGTTTCTGGTGTAGCGAGCCAGGCGGATTGCTGTATACATTGGTTGAAGTGTTCAATGGCTTCTTTTATGTGTTCATCTGATTTTAGAGGTAAGTTCATGTTTAAGTTTGAAATCACTAACTCGCGAAAACAATTCCAGTCTGTTTTCCTATTATGTAACCGACATGGCTTTGTAACCATCGTTATTTTTCTCTTTAACAATATTTCTACAGGAGAGTGATCGGATGAAAGATCAGAGATAGATTTACATGTAAAATATGAACTAGATATGCCCTTAACAATAAAAAAGTCCAACAGATCAGGTGTCTTTGTTACAGCGCTGGGCCAGTATGTTGGTTCACCAGAAGAGACAACATGTAAATTTAAATTTTCAACGGCCATGTGTAGCTGCCGCCCTTTAGATGTGACAACGCGTGAGCCCCAATGTGAATGTTTCGCATTATAGTCACCTCCAGCTATGAATCGGTGCCCTAGGGAGTTAAGGAATTTCTCGTAGTCATCTTTCTTTATGTTATGTTTAGGCGGACTATACACTGCAGAAACTGTGAATGATCCGGTCCAGTCCTCTATCACTATATTCGTAGCTTGAATCTCGGGTGTGCAATAGTGAGTAGTCTCATGATGTCTGATATTGTTTTTGATCAATATGGCACTGCCACCATGCGCAGTACCATCAGGATGCATTGTATGGTATAATTTATATGCTTGTATTTTAAAATGACTTTTATTTGTGAAATGAGTTTCAGAAATCAGAAGGATATCGATTTGATGTAATTCTATAAATGCTTTTACTTCTAGAGTATGTTGTGACAGCCCATTAGCATTCCAGGTGACAATTTTTAAGGAGTCAAATTTGTCAGTTTTGTCGTGAGTGTTATGAGAAGGTTAGTCATCATAGTTAGCTGTTGCATCATTTGTTTCATCATTATTATTAATTCGCGAGTGTCATTTGTGTCTGTATTATCTATTCTATTTTTCTCTTGTTTATCACTTGGTTTAGAATGTAAAGCATCTCTGTAGGTTTTTTTATTTTGTTGGTTCGCATTCGGTATTATCTCTTCCTGTTGTTGTACTGAGAAGAGTCTTGTTGAATGTCGTTTCGCTATTGGTTCCTCTGTTTTTGGTGCTTTATATTTTTTTTGCAGTTCTCTGTATACTTGGCAACCTTTATAGTTTGCTGGGTGGTTTCCATCGCATAACACACACTTGACCAGGTCTGATCTAGTCTTGCGGGGACAGTCCACAGATAGATGATCTCCAGCACATTTGATGCATTTGGGATTACGACGACAATAAGACTTTGTGTGCCCATATTGTTGGCATTTGGCGCACTGTGGTATCTCTCGTTTAGGTCGTGGTGGTTCAAAAGATATTCGACAGTGAAGAAGGTTCTTTACTTGGTAAATACTTTTGTTATTTTCGTTTGGTTTTAGTTCCACTACAAACATTGGTAGTGGTTTTTTCGTTGTTCTCTGTTTAATATTCCAGATATTAACACATTCATGTCCTAGTCCCAATAGAGCTTGTCCCAGTTCAGCAGTATCAGTCGATGCATGGATATTTTTGAGGATCACTTTGAAGCTTCTATCTTGTTTAGGTTTATAAGTATAGAATTCTGTATTTTTCTTTTCCAGTTGTTTAACAATATCTCTATAAGCGTCGGGAGTCTTAGGTTGTATTTTGACTTGATTATTGTTCAAAGCTTTGATCTCATAGCTGTCCCGAACATGTTCATTCAATAGATTAAGAAGCGGTTGTATGTTTTCAACTTTATCAACAAAAATAGGAGGGGGTTTCACAGGCTTTTGTTCTTGGATCGATTCATGTGTTTCCTCAATATCCAATGGAGCAAAACTATTTGTTGTAAGGATGTTTTGGGTATTGGAAAGCCAATATGAGTGGATTTTTGCTTGTTTTAATGAACCTTTTGTGCCGTCTGGACTAGATCGCAGCCGTTTCTTGTTTGGAACCTCTTTCCATTCCATGGAGTTCTTGCTTTGTGAGTCCTGTGTTATACCATCCAAATCTACTGGAGTAGTTGTTATTTCAGCCTGTGTATTTTCAGTGTCTTGTGGGATACATGATGTGACAACATTGTTGGGCTGCTGAAGGTTTAGCAGATCCTGGTTAGCAACAGGTGAGCTTCCGACTGAGGCACTTCTTGTCCGTATAAAAAGACTTGGGTGGAAGGCTTGTTGCGCGTATTTTTTGTTTTGACCAGTAGCATTTACTGTCACGGGGGCCTGGGTACCCACCCACGTGGAGTCTTCGGTAACTAATTTCTCACTTTCCAGCCCGGGTACTGGAAAGCGCCGGGTGTTAGCCGGGTCGCATGACATATCGCATTCTCTATTTTTCGACATTTCCATATATAAAAAGGGGCGGGAGGATACTAATAGTGCTTTCCCAGGGCGCTATTGCCACAATTTTTAGGGGGTATTTAATTCCCTTGGCCTGTGGATGCCAATGACAGGTTATTTTACCGCCGCCTGTTGCTCGGCGTTGTTGCTCGTTTAGCACCACGTGTAGGGTAAGCCTAGGAGAAGGTGGTAAATCCTACGGACGCAAGCAACTTCACCCCCCTAATGGGGGGTACAACCGTATGGGGTTTTTTAAAAAACTTTTTCCGTGTTATTATTCGTCGATAATTATAATAAAGTGCAGGTATAAAGCAGTAATAAATTGGCGCTCATTTAGTGGTACAGTTATTAGACTTGTTAACCATTAAGAGAGTGCAGCGCGAAAAGCAGATCCTTGACTTTCGACAAAAATTTGGTTTAAAAATTTCTCAAGAATTAGTGTCTTTATAGAATGAATATATACATTTATACATTCCAACAAGGAAGTGAATTGTAAAAATTGAATTAATCTACACAAGTTATTTGAATGTATTTAATTAATTCATTGCGATTTAAGTACAAGTGATAAAAAATACAGTAGCAGGACCAACTTAAAAGGTAGAAATTATACGATATATTTTTTATTAAGTGAAGGTATGTTTTTGTTTATCATCAAGTTGTTTGTGACAGGTATGTGTCGGGCGCGCAGTTGGCGGCGCACTTGACTGGTCACACGGGCGGCCGCAGGTGTACTTGCGCCGAGTGCGGCAAGTCGTTCGCCTCGCCGCGTCTGCTCGCCTCGCACCGCCTCGTGCACTCAGATACCAAGCGCTATGCCTGCATTTACTGCGACAGACGGTCAGTCACCAACGTCATTAACTCTGATACCCTGTTATAGTAAGCTTTAGCCGAACACCTTTTTTAACGAACAAAGAATTCTTTCGGTCACTTAGTTAGCCGAGTTATTTGCATTGAAAAGACAGCACATTGCAGGAATAGGGTAATAAATATTTCACCTTTGTAATACCAAACCCCGGCCACTCCCTACAAAAATGGCGCATTTGCATGTAGTAAAGCAAATGACGTCTGTACACGTGCCTATGTTTGTGTGATGTTCTCTAGGGCTGATATTAACACACTCTCTGTCTCAAGTCAATATTCACAAAACGCCTTGTTTAATTGCCATTGCTAACTTACCCATAATTTTATATTTTCTAATCATCACTAAATAGATTGTCCGCCTTCCGAACACCGGTTCATTGTAAATGGTAAAAACATTTCATGTTCACTGATTGTAACTTTTTACTATGCATATAACTGCATGCATAATGTAATTCATATTCACATTCAAGAATACACGTAATTTAAAACTAACAGTAATCACACACAAAAATAGTGATATGTAAACAAACAATTGTATAAAAACACAACTCGAGTAGCACTTTCGCACACATTTGCGCTTGCGCGCTCGCGCGCTCTTTGACACATATAAATCTGCTATAATGCTATCCTGTTCACATCTCGTATTAATTGTATCTTGTATCCTACTCTGGCAGACATGAATTAGTTATGATGAAACTATGGCTACTACATGCTTTTAGGTAATTTATAAAATGTAAAAAATATCTTTACCTTATTTCATCCAAAGGGAACGAATAAAATATTATTTTTGACTTTCATGTGTTGAGACATCCGTCCACTGCATAAGTAACTCCCATCTTTTATTTTAAACTGAATAGAGAATAAAATACGAGCGATGTCAATTCGTACGTTGTGGCATATCTTGTGAACGGTTCCACATCGGTCTCAGAGGGGAGGTGAGGTCGACTAGTGAGAGCTGCATAGAGCGGCCATACTGTACGTAGTACTATTACTTATACTGTGGTAATGCGAAAAGGTTGGTTTTGGTGTTTAAAAACTCACGGCCAAATCGATTATTTGCTGCCAACGTGAGGAAAAATGGTTCAAATGTTTTTTTTCTTATCTACTATATAGTTCACGCATCTGCGGGCACTGTTAGCATTTAGTAACAATGTTGGCTACTTCAAAAAAATCATAAGTTTTTTTTGATAATAATAATATCACATTAGCTCGTGATATTATTATTCATTATTAAAGTATTCATCACACCAAAACGAGTGAGATATAAAATAAATGCAATGTTCGGTGGGGCAAAATTGTTCCTACATGAAGTACACATACTCGTACATTCAAATTCTTAAACGATTGATTGTAATTTTAATGTGTAAATTGTAAAACGCTGTACTTCATAGACATACACTAAGTTTTATATACGCCTGTCAAACATGATACAGAGAATAATATGTCAGATTTATTATAGCTCTGTCATATAACTATTAGCTAATTATTTTGCTTTCCATAGAAACAACCAGCATGATATACGAAACAAAAAATCATGTCAGGTTGTCTCATTTCCTTATATGATGATGCTGTTGAAAGTTGCTGTTTTTCTAAGGTGAATGCGATGGAAACAATCAATTTGTCTATAGCTTTCTCTGTTTACGCCCGTTTTTACCTACATAATATCTACATACGAGGGGAGGCCAATAAGTTCGCGGAATGGAGGGGTTGATGGGGATAAATTTACCCGTCCAGGTAGGCACTAGTTAAGCACCTCATTAAGAGTATATATACCAAGTTTGAACCTAATCGTGTCATTAACTTTTGAGTTATCGACCTGCAAACAACTAAATCGGGAAGAAGTCAGCCAGTATGGAGAAAATTGAACACCGTGCCGTTATTAAGTTTCTTACCAAGCAAGGAAAATCCGCTCAGACGATTTTTCAAGAGCTGTTAGCGGTTTACGCGGACTCTGCCCCTGGTAAAACCATGGTTTACAAGTGGCATGGTCTTTTCAAACAAGGAAGGGAGTCCATTGAAGACGACCCCCGCTCCGGACGGCCAATTGAGGCCACCACACCGGAAATCGTCGAAAAAGTAGAAAAACTTGTATTGGAAGATGCCCGACTGAAGAAGAAGCAACTTGCAGCAATGGTTGGAGTATCCGAATCAAGTATTTTAAATATCCTACATCATCATCTTGGGATGACTAAAGTCAGTGCAAGATGGGTTCCGAGAATGCTCACGCCACTTCAAAAACGCGAGCGTGTCGAGTGCTCTCACCAGTTTCTGGAGCTCTGTGGAGAGAGAAAGGAAGAAGTTATGGCCCGGATTGTTACTGGAGATGAAACCTGGGTTCACCACTATGAACCTGAGTCGAAGCAAGAGTCGATGCAGTGGCATAAAAAAGGCACACCTCCTCCAAAGAAGTTCAAAGTGTCACAATCGGCCGGAAAGATCATGGCGACTATCTTTTGGGATACAGAAGGTATTTTACTGATCGATTATAAAGAACGTGGTGCGACTATAACGGGACAGTACTACGCTTCTTTACTGGAAAGATTGAAAGAAGCCATTAAGAAAAAAAGAAGAGGAAAACTGTCAAAAGGTGTGCTCCTTTTGCACGACAATGCACCCGTCCACACGTGCCATGTTGCGACGGCTGCCATTCACCGATGCGGCTTTGAACAATTAAACCACCCACCATACAGTCCAGACTTGGCCCCCAGTGACTATTATTTATTTCCAAAAATGAAGAAAGAGCTGCGTGGAAAGAAATTTGACGACGATGATGAAGTCAAGTCGGCAATTTCGGCCTATTTTGACACCAAAGACAAATCATTTTTTTTCGATGGTATAAACAAGCTATTTGAGAGATCCGAAAAATGTATTAGGGTTAAAGGAGAATATATTGAAAAGGAAAAATAATTTGGTGTTTAATTTCAACCTCCTTCTCTCTCATTCCGCGAACTTATTGACCTCCCCTCGTAATTTATGGTCGGTACTGATAGCATGCTGGATAGAAATGATGTTGCAGGCCTCACCTTCCTACCTGTGTGAATAGATCGTAAAGGATATTTCAGTAATGTGCGCAACAGAACATTTACCGGGTCAGCTTTAAGTAGGATTGCCATCCGTCTGGGTTTCCCCGGATTTGTCCTAGTTTGGAGGAAGTCCGGGGAGCGTCCGGGAGGGGTTTCATTTGTAGTCCAGGGTTAAAGTGTTAAATCGCGCTTAAAGACTCTGATATCCCGGACATATCATCAGTGTTTTTAGTAATGCATTTATTTTACAGTTTTAGTAATGTTTAGCATGGGGACTTTTTTTAGATCCAAAGTTCGGAATTTTGACGCATCTTGTCCTGGTTCTTATTAGAGATGGGAACCCTAGTTTTATGTGACCTTTTACTTACGGACATGAACTTATAGGTTCCGGCACGAATCAACACGCAACACCCACCACCGCACTCACACCGGCGAGAAGCCGTACGTGTGCTCCACCTGCGGGAAGACATTCATACAGAACTCCAACCTCACTCTGCACATGCGGGTTCACACTGGTATGTTACTTCTTTATTAATCTATGTGCCCCTAAAAGACCAGCATCAGATCAGCGGCCCCTTGCGTTTGCTGATTTCTATGGGTAATAATAGTAAATAAATATTCCTGGACAAATTACACAGCGACATCTGGTCCCAAACTAAGGAAACCTTGTACTATGGATACTAGGTAACTGATAATATGTACTTTTTTTTTATAAATAGATAGATATAATACATAGAAACCACCCAGAACAAGATAGACATGTCCACACAAATGTTTGTATCGTGCGGGGATCGAACTCGCGACCTGAGTCAAAATGGCCATTGCTAGCCATTCGTGTTCGTCAGTGGGTAGTAACGATTACTTTGTATCAGGCGACAGAACGCTTATGCAACTTTATATATTAAAAATAAATGTACTAAAAAGTTACATGAAAAATAAGTGCTTATTCATATGGTGCCCGATACAGGATACTAGTAGGCCTTCTTTTTGTTTCACAAACCCAATATAAATTTTCTACTATAAAACAAAGTTGCTAAGTATTTTTAACTGTTTTGAGGTAGGATGAGATAGGAGGGGGATGCCTGTCCTCTGGCCACTTGACTTTCTGCTTGCAATGTATGGGCTACGATAAATTATTATATTTAATAAACAACATATATATTTTGACTTGTGATGAGAATAGAAAAAATATATAATTTAAAATTTTTGATCAAATTTGAATGCGGATGCTACATTTTATAAAAAAATGTTCGTATAAATATGTTTGTTTTGATAAATCTTTGCAATTAGTCTAACGTTTTCATATTTTTTTTCATCAATATTTAAGATTGAACTTTAAAGATATTATAATATAAGCGGCACTGGTACATCTAGTTCTGCAAAAAAAAAAATATCGTTGGTGTTTCAGGCGAGAAGCCGTATTCATGTTCCACGTGCGGCCGGCGATTCACGACGGGCTCCTCTCTCAAGAATCACCAACGTACACACACTGGAGAGAAACCCTTTGGTTGCAATCTTTGTGGCAAAAGGTACTTAAAGTTACTTTTTTAACTTACTTAAACAATCGCCAAAACGTATTTTGAACAATGAATTTTGTTAAATTTATTTTAATTTCATCATGGCTGACCTAAATTTTGAAACGCAAACGTTTGTATTGAAGACATTAAGTGCTCCTTTTACCTCTTCCAATATACTATGGAAAGATAGTCAATAATTGCTTGCGTCTAGATGAAGGTTGCTTGGCTTCAATGCGAAGTGGAACAGGCCTTCTAATCCTATGTAAAGGTCAGTCACCTGTGCCTCACTTGAACTTAGTGTACTCGTAACTCGTAAGTAATAGTATTTACCTACAATATGGCCGACTATGACCACTACCTGTCGTGTCTCCAATCGACCTCTCCTCCCCTCAGAGTCGAATTAGAACAATTTGTTCGGCACCGCACCCATTCACGCTTTGCATAGACGTAATTGATTATTACATGTATTGTCAGGTGACCGGGCGTGAATTGAGTTTTCAGTTACAACTTTAACGTGGAAAATTAACTAATTAGTTTTGTTTGTTAATTTTCGTAAATGATTACATACAGTTTCGCCAGGAGAGACTTGCGGGCCCACCTGAGACAGCACACAGGAGAACGCCCATTCGCCTGCCAAGTCTGTCCGAAGAAGTTTGTCAACGCCACCAGACTGCGCGACCACAACCGCATACACACCGGTACTGTCTTTACCATAATTATAAATATTCTTTTTTCTCTAAAAGTGTCACTTTCAAAAGCAGTAAACATTCGACAAAAATCGAACACTGCACATACAATTCGCACACGACTCGTTCGTTGCTTTACGGTCGCGGCGCGGCGTAAGCCGTGTGCTGAGTTTTTTTTTATGAGAGGGGACAAACGACCACGTGGGTCACCTGATGGAAAGCAATCACCACCGCCCATGGCGATCAGCAACACCAAGCGGTCACCGACCTGATGCCAGCCTATACTCCTTCCTTTCTGGTGACGTCATTCACTCGCAGGAACACAATAACCCTCAAAGAAATTGTTATTTTGTCTACGGTGTTCTGTGAGGTGGAGGTACTTCCCCATTCGGGCAGATTAAAAAATATGCTATGCCCTACCTCTCTTTTTGCCAGAGCCGCGTTTGTCAGTCAGCAGGGTGCACCACTTGTAGGTGATTTGCTTTGATTCAAAGTTCTTGATGAACCGCTTACACTCCAAAAGTTGTTGCGAATTGTATGCAATTGCGCCTTCTCGCACTGCATACAATCGGTGTATGTTACAATGACGCGACAAGCTGTGTGCACATGGCTTGTCGCGAAATCGTACCACTAGTGTAGAAAATTTACTCACGAGCGGCGGTACAATCAATAAAGTATTTAATTCAATATAATATTTTATCGAAAATATTATTTTCGATAAAATATTAATAAATATTTTAAATTGACATAATACATGAAAAATGCAATAAAACTGAATAAGTCACCTACTTTTGGTATAAAAAAATATAAAGAAGTTTTGTTTCCCATCCATTCCACCCGTGCTGAAAAAAAATATATTTTTTTTTGTTCTTTGTTGAGCTCGCAATCTTCGGCTTTCGAGAAATATTTACTGTCTTTGAAAGTTACGTTTAAATTAATTTAAAGGTTTATTTATTAGTGTCGAAGAAATTCGACAAAGAACCAAGGTTGTTGACATATCTCTCAGAGTCAGCAAGCTTAAGTGGCAGTGGGCCGGCCGCCACATCTGCCGTGTCAGTGAGGTAGATGGGGGAAGAAGGTCGTAGAGTGGAGGCCGCGTATGGGACGACTAAAAGTGGAAGTCGTCCCTCTCTAGATAGATGACGACCTAAAGGAAGCGGCCTAGATGCGGAAAGCGGAGGATCGCATATGGTGGAAAGCATTGGGGAAGGCCAGCAGTGGGTACATACAGTCTGATAATGATGATGAATATTCAATTGGCCGTGTGGTTTCCGGCAGACTAGAATAGAATCACTCCGTTTCTTCCCGTGTATGTCGTACAAGGCGACTAAGGGAAATACATTATCAAATATCGATCAGGCCTCCCCAACCCGTTTGGCCAGCGTGGGGAGTGTAGGTCAAATCCTCCTTCCTTCTAGGACGGACGAGAGAGGGTCGTGCTCCTGTAGTGGAGACTAAAATGGGCCTGATGATGATGATTCAAGTAGTCTGTTAATTTTGCATTTTTTGATATAAATAAAAATATTCTGATTATTGTCTACAGGGGAAAAACCATTCGAATGTGACGTGTGCTCACAAAAGTTTACCACAAAGTCACATTTAATGAAACATATGAACACCCACAAGAAAAAGAAAAAAGTCAACAAAAGGGAAGTGGTGTTGGTGCGAGACTACAACAACTCGTTAATATTGGCTGACAAGTCACATGCTCCAGTTGAACCTGACAACAGTATACACAACGGAAATGTCCTGGAAACCGAAGAAGTTCCTCTGGAAGTCACTGGGAAATTGGTACTTCAAGACGACAATGAAGTAAAAACTGAAATTTTAGTGGTCGATAACAGCCAAAACAATGTGTGTTTGACTGACGGCGTTACTTATATTAACAATGACACGAGCTATGATGGCGAAGTGAACTTGGTGGCCGTCAACGAGGGTGAAGTGAGCATATCGTCATCTAGTGCCATGTTGGAGGGCACCACAGTCAAGTTATATCAGTTAGACCAGAGCCTAGTACAAATACATAGCTCTGGAGGACAAGTTACCATTAGCAAAATAACTAGTAAAATGACTGCTAACTTTTAATTAATATTAAACAAATAGTAGTACAAATTTAATATGTCCGTCTTTAATTTATAAACATAAATAGTTTACACACACTTCCAATCAGATACGACAATTTTGTCATGGGTCATTGCAAGTGGTAAGTCATAAGCTGTGTACCCAAACGTACGAACAAATTCGTTGCATTTCATGAGACGCAACAAGTTTCTTAGTAAATGCGTACCGCTAAGGTTAGGCTCAATTTACACCGCCGCGGAATGGAATTGAAGCTACTTTTTCAAACGAAATTGTTCGTAGCATAATGAACTTTATGTTAATGATATAACTTATAAACTTAGATACGAGCCAAAAAAGGTCGCACTTCTTCCGGGGAATCCTTTCGCATTCTCGAGAATTTCCCTACCTACGGATCGTATTTAAGTTTATATTTTATACAATTGACATAAAATTCATTATGCTATCCTTCCATTTCGCTTCCATTCCATTCCGCGCCGGTGTAAATTGAACCTTATTGTATCAAAAATGTTCGTCGGCGATCGAATTTTGTATTTAATGTACATTACGTAACAACAAATTTACGTCCATACGTACAAACCAAATGCTCGAAATCAGTGTTCGAGGTGTTCGCGTTTGTTCGTACGTACAACGGCTATAGACTAGACTACTTTTTATAGACGCCGCCGACATGGTTGGCGTGGCAGACATTGAGACAAAATGTCAAGATTTTATATAGCGTTATCATAATAAACGTGTACATTATGCTTTGATAAAACCAGCACGCAAAACAAAAATTCGTATATGATCTGTTTCATTTCCTTACATGTGTGATGGCGTACGGTACTCTTTTTCTTGTGTGAATGAGATGAAAACTATCAATTTGTTTGTAGTTTTATTGTCTGTAGTTATGTTTCATAGGCCAGAGCAAAATTGTAAAGAATCCCCCGAAGTCAGTGAATCAAGAGCTGAACCACTCTGAAGAGTTAGTCATTTTGGGAGATTTCAATGTCCACATTGAAATCTTCCAAAATGACTAACTCCGCGGAGGGGTACCTTTTGATGACTTTGTCACACGCCAATTTCCGGTGTTCTATCAATAGTTGTGTCTGCATCACCACCGATTGCATTTGGGGTGTAAGTTGTTCATCAACATCTTTGAACCAAAGCCAACTTCACCTGCACGTGGTGCACCCTGCTGAGTGACAAACGAAGCTCTGGCGAAAAGAGAGGTAGGGAGCGTAATTGTAAGCTACCCGACTGGGGAATGTACCTCCACCTCACAGAATACCGCAGCCAAATAACAATTCCCTTGAGGATTGTTGTGTTCCTGCGAGTGAGTGAGGTCACCAGAAAGAAAGGAAGGAGATGCTGCGTTGGCAGCGGGGGTGGCGGCGCACGAGCAATATTTTATGTTGCAAGCGTTAATATGGCTACGGTAACCCGCTTCACATCAGGCGGGCCGTATGCTTGTCTGCCAGCCGACGTAGTATAAAAAAAAAAAACCGAGACCTGAAAAGGCACGCGTAGATACGGGTATAGTCGCCCTGATCCATGCATACTTACAACACTGACAGGTCTCAGACTTCTAGCATTCTAGGCCGTGAAGACGTCGATAGTAAATATCTCAGCTCGACGTATTAAAGAATGTTCAAGTTTGTACCCGGAGTATAATAAGTAAAATGTATCGACCGACCGGACAAGATATTTGCGTCTCCGTTAAGAAAAAGTTCGGCTTTGCAGTTTCGAGGTGATTGCGGAAGTCCCCTGACGTTACAAAAGTCTACGTTGAAGGTGGATGAGGACGCCGCTGGAAAAACCCTTCTTTTTTCGTTCATTAAAAGGGAGTAGAGGATTAATATCTGCGGGTAAATCGTAAGATGCAATGCATGCAATGGCCCAACCAAGTGATAAGTGCAGAAAATAGTCCAGCCAAACTTAAAATCACTAAGATTAAATGCATTTTTAAATATTAAAATTATTTATTTATCTTAAAAAAACATATTTCTAATCTAGATAATTTAATACACTAAGTAAATGCATAATTTATTAAAACCATGAGGTTTTCTTTCCTGCCGCATACTTTTGGATATTAATAAGAATTGAATTGTAGATTTCTTGGGCATTTCTATTTTGACCATAATAATCAACAAATTCGCCATCTGGGTTGATTAAATAAATAATTATCGTGTGATCCACCTGGAAAATAACAGAAAGATTAAAAGATTGTTACAGATGAAACATATTTTCATAATAACAGGTTAAAGAGTTTCTTTATTTTTTTAATCAGGTATGCAATTATGCATGTATGAAGAATCTTTAAATTAAATCACTTTCATTTAAAGATTCTAGCATGTTTTATTTTCTTGAGTAACATAATATATTCTTGATACAAGCTCGGTGGTTGAATGGTTAGCAATGGCGACTTTGCCTCAGGGGTTGCGGGTTCGATCCCCACACAAGACAAATATTTGCACACAAATATGATATGAACATGTCTGTTTGTCTTGGTCTGGGTGTTTTCTATGTATTATATGTACATATTTACAAAAAAAATAATATATCTAAGTATAATATCAGTTATCTAATAGTACCTACCTAGTATATAGTACAAGCGTTGCTTAGTATGAGACTAGATGGCTTTTCAGTGCAACTGTTATGCTTGATGAGGCTGACGACAACCATACCTGGTGTATGGATAAATAAATATTCACAGACATATTATATACAGCACCATCTAGTCCTAAACTAAGCATAGTTTATATGATGGGTTCTAGACAAATCATAAAAATGCTTAAATACATAATACATGTTGGATGTTTTCTATACATCCAACCAAGGCAAACAGACATGTTCATGCACACAGATGTTTGTCTTGTGCGGTGATCAAACCTGCAACCTCAGAGTGCCATTCTACCAGCTCGCTCTCTATAAGTTTAAATCTCAATAAAATCATATGAAAATATTAAACTGACTTACAATATAATCATGGTCTACATCCTGTGGCCCTGCACTGAAGTACACGCGGTAAGACTTGCATGCTTTCTGTACTTGCTCATGAGTACCAGTAAGCCCTAATAACCGTGGGCTAAACTCTTTGCAGTATCTGTGAAGAAACATTACTAGGGTAATAATAATATAATAAACGTAAAAGTAGGTAAGGCCTATATTCAGCAGTGGGTAGATTCTGGCTGATAATTATGATGATTCAGTATGCAATTTTTATTCAGGACAACATAAATTATTGTGTAGACTCTTAAATATACCTAACAGTCAGAACTTTTGATAGAAATTTCAAATATTCATTTTGAAGTAGGCCTGGAGTAACATTCATTTAATAATAAATATTTTAAAGTCTTTATATAAAAAAGATCTTTTGGATCAATACATCTTGCTAATAAAAGGTGTAAGTTAAATATAAAATCATTATAAAATTATATTAACTTACTTTCCTACTATTTCGGGCGTATCTCTTTGAGGATCCACTGATATGAAAAGTGGTTGCAAAGATGGTGACGATGGAGCGCTATCTGGAACCAAAAAATGGAAGGAGATATTTAAAATTTTACTCACTGCATAAAGGTTTTGTATAAGCAAGAAATGGGTGGCCACCTTACATTAATACTCAAATACTTCTGATTGCATAAAAGTGCAGTTTAAATCTCAATAAAAAGTGGACATGTACCGCATCATGTCAAAAGCCCCATCCAGTTCATTGTGGATAAATAAAAACAAAGTAAGAAACATTTTCAATGTGTTATAGAAGTAAGTAGATATCATAATTATATGTTTAATACTGAATGGCATACAGAATTGTTCCGTTAGTCAATAATGAAACTGCAAGATAATTATGGAAGTATATCCATACTAATATTATAAATGTGAAAGTAACAAACAGATTGACATGATTTTTTTTTTGAAGATAGTTTAAGGCCTTGAGAGTGACATAGGCTACTTTTTATCCCAGAAAAACATCTTATTCTCGTGGGAAAAAATAAAGTTTATAATCATTTGTCCTTCTTTCACTAGATGGCGCTGTCTTATTTCTAAATCGCGCTATGGTTTTTTACAATAATAATCTTTATTTTACTGCCTCATTTTCCATGTGTTAGTGTGATATCTTTACCTCTTTTTAAAAACAATATGATTTATAGATATAGCATACCATGCATTTTGACAACTTCAGCCAATTTCTCCAATTCGTCTGGACAAATATCAGGGCAATGAGTGAATCCAAAGTATATTAACAACCATTTTCCCAAAAAATCTGTGCTTTTGACTACCTTTCCCTGTAAAATAAAAAGATCAATATTACAGATTGACAAAATATGAATGTCAATGAGACGTTAATAGATTTTCAAGTTTAATTCCATTTTGATGAAGAATTTTTATAGAGATGGGCTTGCCTAGGGTTGCCATCTCAGTTGTTCATTCATCATCAATGTTAGCAACCAGGACAAGATGCATAAAATTTGCAGATTTTGAGTCTTAAAACTTAGACATGTCATCAGTGTTTTTAGTAGTACTACTTTATTCTGTGACAAGACGGTTATTTGCAGCATGGTAGTGATTTAAAATTTTAATCTCGGACTACAAATGAAACCCCGCCAGAACGCTCCCCGGTCACCCTCCAAACTAGGACAAATCAGGGAAAACGGGACAGATGGCAACCCTAGGCTTACCATACAAATCTTTTTGCATTTATTTCATATTTTCATACACATGTTGTCTTCTGCATATTAAAATTTACAGTCTTTACATAATAGTTCCTTGATAATTTAATAGTACTACTAGTGGACATTTTATCCTGTCGATGAATGAAATGTATCAGTATAAATTTAGCATAAAGCCTTCAAACTTAAATTTTTATCAAAATACATTAATATTCTCATAGGCTGAATAAACACATTGACATCACCTTACCTGAGAGTCTACCAATTCAAATTCACCTCCAATCTTAGCTTTGCCCAGTTGTCTTTTTCTTTCGCGGTCTAAGGCATCTTGTTTCTCCTTTTTTATATAAAGCATGAATCCTGTTAAACCGCCAGCTATTACTGCTGTTGTAGCTAAGGATTTCCAAGTTATAGCAGACATGAAACTTTTTTTTGGTTTTCGCGGAGGAACTGCACATTGCCGCACGGCTGAAGTGGAAAACATACGACAAACAAACAAACTACTTCTGTTCCGCAAAATGGAATTCATTTTATCACAAACTTATTATTACTTCTAGTCTACTTTAATTCAACGCAGGTTAAATTTGACCGGCTTATCTAGTGCGATTGCGATAGTTAAAAAATTGAGAATAAAAAATCAAATCACTGACATTCAAAATTTCAAAATAATCCACTACACTTTTTGACTTTGACATCGATTTGACACTGTCTGTCATTGTTTCGCTTGGCAATTACTCTTCAGTCGAAGACTATTTTTGTCAATGTCGAGTTAATTTTGCATTTCTCTTTTAAATTTTATGGTTCCGGCTTTAATTGCAAAATAAATTTCAAAATAAATACTAATTTTACCCGGCAAACAATATAAATTATTTTTTGAGGGTAATTAAGTTTCATCCCTACCAACTATACATGAACCTATTCTCATACCTACCAAATGTAGGTATAAAAAAAAATCATACAATTCAGTCAAGCAAGGAAAAATGCCGGGCATTTACGATAAATTCCCAAAAATATTTCGTTTTTTTTGTCTATTCTTTATCTAAATACACAAAACTTATGTTAAAATTGAGTACAAAGCAATATTTTAACATACGTATCTTTTGTGTATTTAATCTACAATGCACAAAACGTATGTTGAAATAAACGTTATACTGTGAAGTCGTTACACATTTTGTTTTGTTTAAATGTTTCACATAACATGTACGAGTATGAGAGTTAGAAATCGAATTCTGTTTCTGACCGGATCCAAAACAGTGTAAAATCGGAAGCGGACTCAAAATCAGAATCAGACTTAGATTTCAAATTACTAACATACCGACCTTCGGAGTGTAAGTGGTTCCCCACGATCTTCAGAGCCAAAGCTAACCTCACCTGCGCGGTGAGTGGTGCACTTTGCCGACTAGTGAAAAATGATCTGGCAAAAGAGAGGTAAGGTATAGCGTATTTGCCAGCTGCCCGACTGGGGAAGTACCTCCACCTCACAGAATACCGCAGCCAAATAA
Source organism: Hypsopygia costalis (assembly GCA_937001555.2). Lineage (NCBI taxonomy): Eukaryota > Metazoa > Arthropoda > Insecta > Lepidoptera > Pyralidae > Hypsopygia > Hypsopygia costalis. Next base: position 17,221,678 of record OW443338.2, on the reverse strand, counting down.
CAGTACCCATAAGGGTTGTGGCGGCGCGCGAGCGTTATTTCATCTGAGCGTTAGTTAATATGAATCCGGTAATCGCTTCACATCAGGAGGGCCGTATGCTTGTCTGCCATCCAACGAAGTATAAAAAAAATACATAAGAGGTGAAACTTGTTATAACAAAATCGACTTCACATAGCGTTTAATTTAACCTATAATGCACAAAACATCATAAATTATGTTATATACCGTAAAAGTAGTAAATATAATTAGTTTTTAGCCATGTTTCGTTACCCGGGTAAAATACCCTTACCCTTACCCTACCCTTATACCCTCACCCTTTATCTTCCCAAATGATAATCGGGTATATTTTATTATATTTTACCAAAATTCTGCAGGCGTTCCAGTTCATTAAGTAGCCAGTCGCATCCAACCAAATGACGTCCGCGTAGTCAAGAATAGAGAGCAAGAGGGATTGATCTAGCCATTTACATGTGTGAGTCATATCATATTTGGTTTTGAAAGGTAAACAAATCTGGAGTTGCTTGACCTAGTTATGCACGGCGCACTTCCCGCTGGTACCGTACTTATCAACGCTAGTGCATGATTCTTCGTACAGCCCACGCATTATCATACGATGCATTTTGTCGGCTCAGCATTTATGCAAGCCTTTGTTTAATTCCTAATGATAGAATGTAAGTCAGTCTGTATCGAACTCTCGTGAAGTAAAAGTACTTTATAATATTAATTGTATTTTTTAAAAACGCTCCTCGACCTCGTCGGAACTTAAGTGGCGCAGCCGGTAGGATACCCGTGGTATTCTGCAGCCGAACTAACGCTTGTAAAATCCAGAAATCGATTTTTTACGTCAAGATCGGCGCGATTCGGGTATCCTCGAACAAAAAAAAAAAAAAATAATAACTGGTACGCGTGTGTCGAACGAGAGAAGCTGAGCAGACTCACAGGAAGACATGGGATTGAGCAGCGCGTGAGTAAACCTCTTCACTCCTGTTTTCATATACTCCCTGTTATTTCCAAATTCACGACCCCAAATAGTCGATCTAATTAAATTACGTCTATCTGATTTTGTATGATACAAGTGTCGTAGTATTCGTAATTAATTAATTATATATACTTAGTTTTAGCTCTATTAACATTCACTACCGAAATCGAGTGTTGTTATTTTGTAATATAACGCTAGTAAAAATTATAAATACATATTGTTAATAATATTAATTATTAATAAATAAAATACGGATAGATAAATACATAAATAAATAAAATGGAGCACGAGATAAATACGATCCCTAGAGAAATTATATCTCTTATTCCTGTATTTGATGGAGACGAAAAATTATTAAATTTGTTTTTATCCAAGGCCGAATATGTACTTAGAGCTTTCCATAGGGAAGGAAATCTCCATCAAAATACATACTTGTTTCATGCTATAACTAGTAGGCTTGCCGGTAGAGCTGCGACTCTACTAAGTGAACACCAAAATTTAGCGACTTGGGATCAGCTCAAGGACGTACTTTGCCTACATTTCGGTGACCCGCGCTCCGAAGAGTGCATAGCTATTGAACTTGAAGGCTTAAAAATTAAGCAGGGCGAATCATATATCCAGTTTTGTCATCGTATTCAGAGTGTTAGAAGTTCATTATTCGCAAAAGTTAATAGGTTGCAGGATGAAGGGACTAAAGCAGCTAAAATGATCATATACAATAACACAGCTCTAAATGTATTTTTATATAACCTATCAGAAGATATGATACGCATAGTAAGGTTGAAACAGTGTAATACATTGGAGACCGCGCTTAGCGTAGTAACCGAGGAAGTAAACTTCTTAGAACAATATAATGCTAAAAATAATAAGCCGAAGTCAGTTGCTCCTCAGCCACGCCCAGCTGCACTAAATCTTCCAAGGCCTTTTGCTAGTGGTCCTTTTAATTTTATGCCTAATCAGCAAAACTTCAAATTTGGTATTCCTCAAACTCAGGTGCAACAGGGCTTTAGACCCAACTTTTCACCACAGTATAGGCCATACTTTATGTCAAATAAACCAGCACAGTTTCAAGGTTTCCGATTCGGCGGTCAAAACGCGCTTCGACCAAATTATAATCCGAGCCCTATGCAACAACCACGTGCACCTTTCCAACACAGTGGTTTTAAATTTGGAGTCCCGCCACAGCAGGCTAATCCCAACCAATTTAAATTTGGCATTCAAAATCAACAACAGTTTAGGCCGAAAATGGATACGGACATCTCTATGCGGACCGCACCTGTAAGACAGAACATGATTACTAATCAGCCGTTTTATAGTGAGCCAACATCCTTAGGCGTTGAAAACATTCCTGAAAGTTATGAGTATAACTACATGGTTAGCGAACCACAAATTGGTTATGTAGAGAACCCCACTCACAGTTACGAGTATGACTATCATGGAAACCCCGAAATTGCAATTGACGATGAATTTGTAACCTCGGAAAATTTTCAGACAATAGCCTCCGACGATCAGGTGAAATAATACACCTTAATTATTGCGACAGTATCCTTAAATTACCGCACATTGACATCCCGGAAATTAATTCAAAATTTCTTATAGATACCGGAAGTAGTAGGTCATTTATAAGTCCAGCTAAAGCAAACGAATTCTTTAGCCGTTTTAAACATTATGAGCCTTTTACTGTCATTAGCACTCATGCGCAAAGTACCCACGATGAAGTAATTTGTATTCCATTATTGAAGACATTTAGGAGTACACTTACTCACAAATTTCACGTATATGATGTGGACGGTAGGTATGATGGCCTCGTAGGCTCCGATCTCCTTACAAAATTAGCAGCCAAAATAGACATGGGAAATCAAGTTCTACTAACACCAAATGCACAGATACCTATAATTTATAAACCGCCATATCAGTTGATTTTAGAACCGCGAACTGAAACAAGAGTAAAAGTTCCCACGAACTACCAAAACGGTGAGGCTATACTAAATTTCATTCAATTCAGTGAAGGAGTACGTATGCCAACAGCCTTAGTTAAGTGTGAAAACTTCTTTGCGGGAACTATAATACAAAATACTACCCCAAAACAGCAAAAAATAATTTTTGATGAACCCTTTGATGTGTCCGTGTTCAAGGATGAAGTATGCGAGTTGAATGTGATGGATGAAAGCTGTGACATTGATGACATGCTAAAAGAAAATTTATCAAAGCTAAGATTAGACCACACAAACGATGAAGAACGTAATAGTATTTTCAAGTTATGTTATGAGTACCGTGATATATTTTACTGCGAAAAAATTCCTCTATCTTTCTCAAATCAAGTAAAACATCATATACGAACAGTTAACGAGGACCCAGTACATGTTCGTCCTTATCGACACCCACACTTGATCCTTCACCTATCCAGTGGTGGGATTGAATTTTGGATGTAGAGCACACATTCGAAGATTCGAAACTGCAACGCCAAACTGTATCCCCGATTGCCCCCGTATGGTTGCAAATTTATTCGCAACATATTAATATATAAGGCGTATTCCCATCAAAACCAGCGGTTACCCTTCTGTTTCTGTATACTCTTCGATTGAGCGGAGCCCGTATGTAGAAATAATAGGGTGAATACGAAAGTATATATTCTTTTGACTCCTGCTGGGAGTCATCTATCTTCAACTGCCTCTTTGTGCCTTTGCAAGGGAGACTAAGACTTGATTCGTTTTCATCAGTTCCATCCACGAAACTGTACCTTGGTACCACTAACTTCTAGAAGGATGTTATACAAAATATCCTTAATGCGCAATGAGCAGGTTGGTACCTACTTGCCGTAGTAGTCTTTATTTCGAAATTTTGTGAGTCGTGCTCTCGGGTAATGAAAAATGTTAAAGGGGCGGTACGACCACAACCGCAACCCCAGGCCGATTGGAGCGCGTTTATAAACAACGCCCGGTTACTGCGGTGTTCCATATTCACCCAGACTCTGCCAATCGTCAGACTATCGGCATACCATGTGGACTTATTTATGCGTGAGTGATTGAATTCTTATTTTTTATTATATTTCATATTAAGTAATATAGGAGCTCGATGGCGTCGTTCCGCGTGTCAGACTAATCAAAAAAGCAAGCTAAGCAACATCGGTCGTAACCTGGCCATGGATGGGTCTATTTATGTCGAGCTCCTCCGTGATTCGGAGGGCACGTTAAGACGTCGGTCCAAGCTGTTGTCGTTATATGACAGTCGTTAAGCCAAGCCAGTGGCCTATAGGCGGTTTGAAAACAGTGGCCTCCGCCAACCCGCAGTTGAGTAGCGTGGTGGAGTATGCTCTAAAGTCTAAATCCCTTCGATTGAGGGGAGATATATACCAGCAGTGGCACAAGTAAGGGTTGACGAAGAAAAAGAATTCATTTCGTCTTTAAACTGTATATGTTTAAAGACGAAATGAACTTTACGCTACGAGAGTTATGCTACGAGCTACGACGCCTGCTAGCATCTCATCAGCATCATAGTTAAGTGTTCTGGGTTTACAAACAAAAAAAAAACGATTAATAGTTTTATTAGCTAAATAAATCGTTATAATAGCGCACGAGTCCAACGTACACTACGTTGGACTCGTACTGTTTATTTTTGGATTTATCTCGATAACTATATTATATTTATGATTTGCTTGAAAACTATAACCTACTTACTTGCTCTCTGCAGATGCAGATCCATATTCATCCCACTGCTGGGATAAGGGTCTCTTTCTCTCTCTCTTGCATTAATTGAATGGATCTTTGTTATATATACAACGTCGAGTGACAAACTAGCATACTGCCCGCTTGATGTGAAGCGATAGCCTCAATTTAACCCCTTAAGGGAATTTACAAAAATCCCTTCTTAGTGCACACTTTATCTTTTAAGTAATGTTTGTGCAGCACATAGCTGAAACCGCTGCTGGGCGGTTGATCGATCAGTGAATTCAGTTAGCCAATTAGTTTATTGCGATATATATAATTAACAGCTGGATGAACGAGCTTCCCTCGGCGTTTTTAACAGGAACCGAATTTTCCTACAGTTGAGACTTAGCTAGGTCGTACTCTTGTTCACATAAAACCCTACATTGTAAACAGTGGATTCCGAACAGTTAATTTGTTTTAATAGGATTTTCACTGAAAAGTAAATTTTACGCCATAAATGTTTAGGGTTCCTGCATAAAAATAAAAAAAAACACCACAAAACCCGTCAGAAACCAAAAATATATATAGATTTTTTAATCGACAGTAATGTATTGTTATTGTTTTCCTTTTTTGTATAACCATTCTATGTTGCTACAGATAACACTACTGACATGGATTTGTCTTTGCTCGAATATATCAGCTCAGGAGTATTTACCTCCGAAGATCGGCGGTGCCAAGAAACCAGCGCCCGAACCTACCGTAACTATAATTAAACATAGTTATCTTATTTTCTTAATGGTATTCATAGTATATTTAAGTATATAAATATATAGGTACATATTTTTTTATGTAGCTATATAACTTAATTAATATTATATGACAAAAACATTCAATTTGAGTATGACGCACATTCGAAATACTGTATTTGTATTACTGTTTCGCGTTTCAAAGTTCGTCCCATGTTGTTTTTACACTATGAGTGGTGGCGGACAAGCAAACGGTATACCTGATGTCAAATGGTTACCGTAGCCAAATAAACGCTCGCAACACAAATTATCGCTCGCGAGCCGTCGCCCCAGCTGTCAACGCAGCAACTTCCTTCCTGCTGAACTCACTTATTTGCAGGAACACAACAACCTTCAAGGGAATTGTTATTTGGATGCGGTATTCTGCCCCTATTAAAATTTTGCTAGTAACATACAGTACATCCTTTTGTATTACAGCCCTGGTAGATGGATTGGCTTATTTTTCGCGTATGCCCGCTATCATATATACTTAGTAAAGGTAATAATTTTCAGCTAATAGGTGTTTATAATTTCTCTTTTAGTTACCAGCCAATTATGACTTCTCTTATGACGTGCAAGATAACACAGTTAACTTGGACTTCGGGCACAACGAGAAACGAAAAGATGACCGAGCCACTGGCTCTTTCCATGTCCTGCTGCCCGATGGGAGGATGCAGCTCGTAGAGTACGAGGCCGGTCCCGATGGATACAAGCCACAAGTAAGTTTATATAGTCGTAGTCCTGCACCCAGCGAAATGTTAACTAATTCTAAGTTAGAAGTTGAATGCTGAGAATAGTATGAAGATTGATGTCCCGAAGGTTAACTGGTAGAGAATGCTTTTAGCGTTAAGTCTGCCTTTTTACGGAATACCTTTGAATCTTTGGGAAAATTTAAGTAATTAATTTTTTTTATATGTTTTACGTTATATTTTAATTTAAAACTTTTTGATGTTTTGATTATGTACATTCATCCATTGATTGTTTAAAAAACTCTATTTATTAAATGTATGTATGTATTTTGTAGAGTCCCAAGGGTACAAAATATAAAAATGCAGGACTACTTTTCGAAGGAGTCCTGGTTATTTCGTTTCAAAATTTTAAAATCTCGCTTTGATTTAAATAAATGTGGCAATACACGCTTGTAGCATCAATCATTCTTAACGAAACTTGCATTAGACATAGAAATGAGGTGAGCATGTACTGTTAAATTTGCGTGATGCCACAGGATGCCACCCATACCTACCGTAGGTGCTAATTGAAATGAGCATAACCCCTATGCCTGTAGCTTCAGCTCCTCCGTGCACTGGCATTACGGTCATAATCACTGGGTTGTAAGTCTCTTACTCAGTGAATTAATCAGGCATGAGGATCTCGTTTGGAACGAACATTTTATATGGCGTTTATAATGAAAGAAACATCTGTTTGCCGTGTTTTAGGTGATGTATATGGGCACAGCAACGTTCCCTTCGACGAGCTCCGGGGACAAGTTCGATGGGTACCACTATAACGCAGCGTCGAACAGGCAGAGTGTACGGCAGGTGGCGCCTCGCGGAAGCTCCCGGCAGGTGGCCACAGCGCCACCGCCGGCGCCATCGCCCCCCTTAGCACTCGCCGCTTCCAGCAACGCTACGCAATGACTGAGCCCCCCGACCCCTTATCATCAAAGTCAACTGTTACATAAATTTGAAATAACTTTCATTATAATAACTTCTCAATATTTGATGTTATATCTATTGATTTTATCTAATCCATAAAATTATATACGTATCCATTACAACAGATTCTTAAAATGCAAGTGCAGGGTGAATCTCTTCGATTCTATATATGTATGAATTTAAATAAAGTGGAAAATTCGTACCCGAACTATAGTGTCATTCATGACGTAACCAAAAACTTCAAATTAATAACTACAGAGTGGAATTCTTCAAAAAGGGCCAGAAGAGGAAAAAATGTTGATTTATTGTACGTAAATTCTTATTGCACCCTTATTTTAATGCACGCTCACTTTACTTCGCCATTACCTCATCACAACCAACGGGGTGCACCATAAGCAGATGAGCTTTGGCTTTAAAGATCACGATGAGATAAATTCTTACACTCATATGCGCTTGGGTATCTACATAAAACAATTGTTTGTTTTCAAAAGACTTCCTATCGCCGTGTACCTACGCACATACAACAAAAAGTTGTTGCGTTTCATGACACGCGGCAACTTTTTTTACATGTGCGGGACCGCTAAGGAATATCGAACATTATGTTCGTCAGAAATGTTCGTCGGCGATGCAATTTGTTACATCTTTGATTATACGTGTTCATGTCCTTACGTACAAACCAAATGTTCCTGTTCGCGATGTTCGTATTCGACCGCGCGTACACGGTTTATGAGATACAAAAACAAAGGAATGATTTGATTATGGAGTCGAGTAAAATAACTACAAAGTACTTGTTCATTACTGAGTGCTTAGTACGAGATTTTTGGCCACATTCGAACGTGTTTCGAACGTTTATTTATAAGCCACGACCAAATTGAAACAAAATTTCATATTGTGAATTTACCAGACGCGTATTACATATCTAAATTAGCCGGGTTGCTCACTTCAAAATGTGAGCAAGTAAGCCACACATTTTGATATGTATCACGTGTCTTAGGTATAAATTCACAACATGAGAGTTCTTCTCTATTTGGTCGGTTTGTTTACGTTGACATGATCGAACGCGAACAAGAAACTTGCACTAAGCACTCAGAACTGTTATTTTATTTCTCATTTGGTACAAAACAAAAATTACATTAGGTACTAATAAATTACATATAAGTTATATATAACACAACTACGCTCAGCTACGTGTATACACCCACCTAAGGTATCTATTTCTGGCCAAACAACATTAAACAAATTAGGAAAAATCATTCATCTACAACAACATGGTGAGCTTACACTCCTAAATTATTATTGTACCAACAATAATAATTTAGGAGTGTAAGCTCACCACGATCTATAGAGCCAAAACAAACCTCACCTGCACGTGGTGCAGCCTGCCAACTAGCGAATGAGGCCCTGGCGAAAGAGAGGTAGGGTACAGCGTATTTGTAAGCTGCCCACTAGGTAACAACCAACCAAATAACAATTCCTTTGAGGCTGGTTGTGTTCTTGCGAGTGAGTGAGGTCACCAGAAAGAAAGGAAGGAGTTGCAGCGTTGACAACGGGGATAACGGCGCGCGAACAAAATTTAATGTTGCGAGCGTTAATGTGACTACGGCACGGCAACCTCTTTACATCAGGCGGGCCGTATGTTTGTCTGCCACCCGATATAGTATAAAAAAAATTACTAAAGTAACAAACACAATCGTACAAATCAAATATCTTAAAATAAATACTTCCATTACTGCAATGACATGGATTTTTCAATACTAACCATAGTTTTATTATTAACTGTAATTACGTACTTATTTATTAATAAAATATTTTTTTAAATTAATAATTATACTTAGTATTAATTAATCTATCAGATATAGCTCTATACGAAGAAGTAACTTTGAAAGGATATTTGGTTTTTTAACTAGTCTACAAATAGTTACCATTGACCAGTGGCAAGACCGTATGAGTTATTTTTACAACCTTTTATTCAGTTTCACTGTGGTGTCTATAATTTCATTCATTTGTCAGTGTCCGATTGAGCTGAAATTTGACAAACTCGTTTATTCTTGTGGGTATATGCCATTTTTAATTCAATAGGATGTCCACCAGAAAATGAAGATTTATACTTTCCACATTATCCCTATGATATCAAATGAAAGGGCTTGATCAGGAAAACATGGTAGGTAAGTAAACCTTTCAGTTCTTCTTGTCAACCAAACAACTAATAAGTTTTTTTGTTACGGTTATTTCATTTATAAATAAACTGACTGATAAATCTTTAGTGAAAGATTATAAAATCTTATTGCCCACCCGTGTGAATCGCGATTTCCTTACGTCAAAAAATTTGAAATGTTAAACCTCCAAACTATATGCACAAAAATCACGTCCTTTCGACGAGACAAACTAAATCACTGGATGAAATATTTAAAAAGCTTAGCTTACTGTAATTATAATGGAAGCCTGAACTGGGACATAGGTAACGAAAACCACATTTTTTCACAAGAGTAGGTACATGCGAACAAACAGTTGCACATTCATCCCAAAAGTTAAGGAACGACTTGAGAGAGCGGTGGAAAGGAACGATACCGGTCTGGACGAAAAACAATAAAAATATCAATAGTAATAATGTGTGAATTATCACACACCACACATGTAAGTTTGAAGACAGCAGCCTTATGCCGCTAGCCTCAATTTAATTATGTGGTATGCAGTATGTCAATGTTCTGATCCGGCCAGTGAACCCGCCGGTGTGTGGAAACAGTGTCGAAACCCACGTTGTCGAACGATTGGTAGTCTTTCTGCATGTTCATCTCAGCCAAGTTCCGGTACCTGCAAGTACAATATATTTCTCACTTAGATTTATCCATAGAATAGTGCTCATTGTAGCAATTTTACAAGTTGATGCATAGGTATCCATTTATGTAGCAATGTAGCGAAAATTAGCAAAAATTCCTATGTGTACCTGTGTGCAAAAACAAATAAAATATATCTCCAATTATTTTTGTACTATTCCGAAATCGAAGCCGACACGATATATCTCATCATCATACTCGATAACAACTTGACTAGCCATATTTTTTTTATTGCGTTATATTTGCCATATTATCTCTCACATTATCAAGAGGGTCAATTTCCAAAGGCTTCCTTCTTCTACTAATTTCTTCTGATTAAATTCGTCGTGAGTTCCAAGGCAGTAGTTTTATCCCCGAAACTGTCGTGGGCTGCGTTATTTTTTTAGCGGTCGCCACTGTTAATTCTGTCTTCACAAGATACAAAGGTGGGAATACGTTGCGAGCCCGTCCCGTTAAGACTCGGTAATAACAAAGTTAAATCTAAGTAGCTTTCATTGAATAAATGGGTTTAGAAATAATTTCACAAGGCTGCTCTACTACTGGTTGGCGGAGGGCAGTCTTTTCAATGGACGCGAAGAGATATTGCTTATCGACAGTAAAATAGATCCATCACGATAGTTAGTAATTCATTGGCATTCATGGCATTCCATGTTAACTATGACATGGCCGACATCAAACTTTTTTCAGACATAATCAACAATAAGAACTCATCAATGTTGTTCATGTTATTTCTCAGTGTAAAGAACCATAGCGAAAAACTATGCTGTCACTATTATGAACCGGTCTCTGATAAGAAAAACTATACAGAAGTGACAACAGATGTTGAAAATATTACAGCCGAATAGCAGAACTTGCACTGCACTGCACTACGCTAGAGACAAGCTCCACACATAACCAACATGTAACATGTAACAGCCGAGTAGAATGACTTGCATAGGATACAGGCTATGAACAAGGTCGACTTCATAAACCAAAGTGGGGTGTAAGTCGCTCACCACGATCTATAGAACAAAAGCTCACCTGCACGTGGTGCACCCTGCCGACTAGCGAAAGAGGCTCTGGCGAAAGAGAGGTACGCTACAGTGTATTGTAAGCTGCCCGACTGGGGAAGTACCTCCACCTCTCAGAATACCGCAGCCAAATAACAATTCCCTTGAGGGTTGTTGTGTTCCTCTGAGTTAATGTAATCACCAGAAAGGAAGGAGTAGCTGCATTGGCAGCGAGGGTGGTGGCGCGCGAGCTATATTTCATGCTGCGAGCGTCAATAACCAATGGCTACGCTAACCGCTTCACATCAGATGGGCCGTATGCTTGCCACCCGACGTAGCATAAAAAATACAGCTAAAGGACGCACACCAAGTCGTACCCCAGTAAGAACAAAAACTTAAGATAATATTTACCGTTTGACTAAGACGCAGCAGCCGAGCAGCAAAAGGACTTGCACCGCCAGCCAGGCTAGAGCCAGGGCCACCAGGAGCAGCTCGTGGACGCATACCATGCCATGCTCTGGACTCGCTGTTGGTACCACCTCAGCTGTTTTATGAAATAAATCCATATGTATTTTTTTTATTTTCTTTTAATGGCTACCCTTACACAATGGGTGCAGTTGGGTCCGGTTTAGTAAATCTACTCATATACGTAAATTATTCTCTGTATTTCATACTATCGCAGGGTTGCCTATGCAGCCCAATGTGTCAATACCCAATTGTGTCGTTTCAGTTTATTTTACAAGCTTTACCTCTCCTACACGTAATGTGGGGATGATTATTTTTTTCCTTGGCTATCATAGGGTATTGGGTATCGTTAGACAGATTTTTTAAATGTTGCGAGTTAATTGTAATGAACGCCATTTTTCAATTCAAGACTCCGTTTGCAACTTATTGAGAAGTTAGAGGGGAAGTCAAATTCTAAAAGCTTCCTGCTCCTACTAATTTATTCTGATTAAATTCTTTGTGAGTTCCAAGGCAGTCGCATTTATTTTTACCCTCGAGAGTTCATTGATCATTGCCTTTTTGTTGGTCGCCATTGTCAATTCTGTCTACACAGATACAGTGGTGGCCCACTACCATCCCGTTTAAAAAAAAAAGAAGTTATCGAGTAATTCTACCAACATACAAAACTTGGAGAAGAAAAATTTAGTACAAATTCCATTGAAAATTACTAACATGTTAGTTGTACACAACAGGTAGTAGACATAAGTTTATGAACCACGTAAAATTGAATGAAATGAAATGAATGAAGGAATGGAAAAATAATTATTAAATGTTTTCATCATTACAAAATTCACAATACGACCGATTTAAGACTAAATATTGTGACAGGCAACTACGGAAGCCTAACATTGCCCGTGGCCTGACACGCACTGCGCATGTATGCTAAAAAGATTTTAGCTATTCCCACACCCCGGCCACTCCATACAAATGTCGCGTCGTTTACTACTACATAAACAACGACGTCCGTGCAGAGCGTAAATGAGCGTGTGTGCGTGCGGCGCCATACTTACTGTTCCTGATTTGTCTCAGAGGGGAGGTGAGGTCGACACGAGAGAGCGGCAGGAAGAGGCCATACTGTACGTAGTACTATTACTTATACTGTGCTATTACGGCAATATTCAATAAAATAATAACAAAAATATATTACGCATAGCATCACGATGATCAGCTCTGACCAGCGTGTCAGCTGACAGAATGTCTCTAGATCCGACCACCATTTCAACCTCGAGCGGCACTTGTCCATCGAGGGGCGCTCCGCAGCCGGCCGCGCCACCCTGAGCCACCACACCGCTTCGTATACGCTGCGCTGCCCACCCATCTTCTTGTGTGACTGCTGCTGCCACTCCTTCACTGCCCAAATCGTATGAAGTTTCATTCACTTCACGAGCGGTTCTTGATGTCGCGCAATTTGCCTTTAAAAGAATACCACAATCACAACCAAATAGAATAACAAGAGATAACGCTTAAATCGGCATAAAATATATTTTTTTATAATTTTCCTTATACTGAACACAGTGTTTAAAAAAAACAACGGGTTGCACTCCGGAAGTGAAAACTTGAACATTAACGTTGTGCATTTTTTAATCTTTTGGAATGGTTAAGAAATAATTTCGCACGAATTGCGTTATTTATCAGTATAAAAGTACTATCATTTATGTGGTAAAATACAATATTCATATATTGCGCTATAGTACACAAACATGACAATTTATATTACATTAAAAATTTTACACTTCAGAAATATTACAATTATTTTACGTTAAACGCCGTTAAAGAAGTTTTCACTTCAAAATAGTAATATTTTCTTCTTTTGATACATTGCGGTCAGTCAGTAGTTTCCAGAGTAGAAAATATACATAGTGACCTGGTGTAAGTGTATTGTGCCTCGATGGATTATCGATATAAATACAATGCCTATGTCTATTTAGTCTATCAACAGAAATATAAATACGAATATTGTATTCTTACCGGCAAACATTTCTGTTCACAAAACCGCACCATGAGAGCGAAGCGTACTACGTGCGAAGTGGGAAAGCGGAATGCCTTGAATCGCGCGGAGAGGCGCTGGGTTCCACTTAACCAAGACCTAGTAAACGCCGGAAAGTCCACCTGGAATAACAGAAGTATTGGCTTTACTTATAGGTACACCATTAAATCTGTCTTCCATATAAGTATATATATGGAATCAAAGTTTAAATAGGCTCGAAGCTCCGTGTATGTCACAGATTACTGCGCTTACTTGACATTTTTGTATGGATATTAGAGTTTCCAGAATATTCCACCAGAGCTAGAGACCAAATCTTAGTATCGATTTACATGCAAATGTAGCGGTAATAAATTTTTGTCCTGACCACTTTTACGCTACGGATCAAGCCTGTATTTTTACCTCCTACACTAATCCGCTTCTTGTTGTTCTTCTTCTTCTTCAGTATGCGACGAAAAATATAAAATTATTAGTTATGACGCGCCCCGCTCAATTGGAACTGGCGGCACCCCTAAAAATTGCCGCCCAGAATACCTGCTCCGCCACCTGCTTGAATCGAAATACGATTCTATTTCTTTGGTTTATCAGGGGTCAACCCTGAAATATGTCTACCTAAAGTTAATACGTTTTCGGCTTTTATTATTTCAACTTTTAGGGCACTAAGGTTGTTAAGGAGTTATTATGATGACTTATCAGATGATTATTATTAATTCCCATATAAGTCCACCATTCATTTATTTTAGAAATAATAGGACAATGCCGTTATCCTGGGAAACATTGGCTAATATTGCTTGAACGAGATTTGCTATACGATACTATTCTTTACTCACTACCATTATCTGTCACTTAATCTACCAAGCGGTCGTATACGCGACTGTTATATCGCCGAGGCATGGTCCTGCATATATGTTTTGAGCGACAATGTCGAGTCCGGTGGTCGAATGGCTAGCAATGGCCACTTTGACTCCGTGATCGCGGGTTCATCCCCGCACAAAATAACCATTTGTGTACATTAACATGTCTGTATGTCTTGGTCTGGGTGTTTTCTATGTATTATACGTATTTACTTACAGAAAAATGTATTTATGTATATAATCAGTTATCTAGTACCCATAGTACAAGCTTTGCTTAGTTTGGGACTAGATGGAGCTGCGTAATTTGTCAAGGAATATTAATATAGACTGTAGGCGATAGCTAAGATGTTTCTGCCTCGTGATCGTTCTACTTGCCTCCATTGTTGCATTTGTGGTAAGAAGAAAGCAAGGTGATTGCTAAGAAGAAAGCACGCAGATTGATAAACAGTGAGTACCTGCCCTGTTGGACATCCTCTGCTGTCTAATAGTAGCACGGAGCTGTCACCGAGCCGCGATGATGCCACCAGATGGTACGCCTCAATTTCCGTCCTGTCTGTCAAAGATAAAATACATTTTTTTTTATCTTACTTAGGTGACAAAGATGCATACTACCAACTGATGGGAAGCAGATGTATGTATAAAACCGCAACCTAATTGGATGTCTGTGTGTTGTGGTTTTATTCAAAATACTATGACAATTAGTTTGAATTGACATACATAAGAAAAAAATTGTGGTTAGTCTAAAGAGTAATATATTATACGGGAATACGTTAGTCATATCATGAGTCCTAAGTAGTCCAAATTGGACAGGAATAACTAGTTTTTGTTTTATAATATTCGAAAACGATCCCCGTAGCTTATAGACATTTCCAACACAAGAAACAAACCTCGTTACTCACGTAGTGCCTCTTCAAGGACTTCCTGACTTGGATGGCCTTACTGATTCGTAAGAACATAACAACTCAGTTTTGTCTAATAATTGCATCACCCAGGGCAGTCATACACACACATTAGAACACAAATGGTCGCGTACGTACTGTTTGATTTTCGAGAGGTATTTTCCTTCATAATATCAAGTTGTGGAATAATTGCCTGTTGAGATTTTCCCAGGAGACTACAACATGGGGTTCTTCAAAAGATGTGAAAAGCTTTTTTACAGGGTCGCCAACGCGCTAGTGACGCCTGTGGTATTGTAAGCGTCCATTGTAAGCGGCGAACGCTTCCCGTTAGGAGTATGCTTGTTACCTTAGTGGTATAAAAAAATGTGTGCTCCTAATTTAGTATGGAAAAATATAAAAGTAATCAAATAAATTTTATTCTTACCTAAATTTAAAAATTATAAACTAGTAAAATTATATAGTTTTCCTCGTAATTAAAATGTAGGTACCTAAGTATACTTGTTTTGCAGGTTCATATCACAGGTAACGTTTGTGTTAGTTTTCATTTTTAACCCCCGACGCAAAAAGAGGGGTGTTATAAGTTTGACGTGTCTGTGTGTGTGTCTCTGTCTGTCCGTGATGAAGCGATTTCAATTTAGTTTTTTTTTTGTATTAAAGGTGACTTATGTGCGAGTGTTCTTAGATGTGTTTGATGAAAATCGGTTGAGCCGGTTAAAAGTTGTGGGGGGTGATAGTGTGGAAGAATAACAGAATGTCTGCAAATATACTCGAGTGGGGTCTCAAATGAAAGCGCATCACGTGCATATTACTAAATAATATGTTCAATGAAAATCGCTTGAGCTGTGAAAATACTCTGGGGGTAAAAGTGGGGAAAATACCCAATATCTACAAATATACCAATATCTAAGTAGGGTCGTAAATAGAGGCTACATAGACTTGACATTTTGCGAAAGTACTTTTGCCTAGAAGCTATATATTTACAACTTAACAAAATCTACATTATAATAAGTATGTACCTATAAAAAGTATAAAATAAAAAACTAATTAAAATTTAAAAAAGGCCCCGACACAAAAACCGAAGTTCCCTTTAAAAAGTAAAAAATAATAAAAGAAACTCAATCTTAAAGTACTTAAATTGTTAGGTTTGGAGCGGTCCTCCAACGCGACGTATTTTTTTTAGAATTATTAATACATACTTAGGTACTTTAAGATTGAGTTTCTTTTATTATTTTTTACTTTTTAAAGGGAACTTCGGTTTTTGTGTCGGGGTGTTATTTTATTTTTAATTTAATTTTTTACAACTTTAATACAATGATTTTTTTCAAGGAAATTAGCAAATTGGACATAGTTTAAATATTCTTAATTCCCTAATAATCTTTAGTAACAAGTTCGGTAGGTACCTACATGTTACATGAAAACAAAAAAACTTTTACTATATTGAGTTATAGTCAAAACGAGAATAAAAATCGTCTGTTAGACACTAAATGTTCATAGCGGCTGGACTAAAATGTATGGAACTTAGTAAATAAAAAAGAATGAGGAAGAGCAGTAATTGAATACTCGCTTCAATTCAATATTAGGGAGTGCAGAATGCGATCCCATCTCCATCTCCTGACATGAAATAACATAGTGTAGGAAAGTCATCTTTGGCTTTTTCATACCGGTAGTTTCGATCCTGAGTTCGAGTGGCTCTCCAAGCGAGACTGCTCCGGAGGTGGTGGTGGAGTCGTCCTGCGCGCGCACCACATACATTGTAAGAGGTGCCGCGTTCGGACTGTAAACGGCGCTGGCCGCCGCCGGAGTCTCTCCACTCCCCGGTTCACTAGCCATCGACGGCTTTCTGCTTCAGCATGGTAAACATAAAATTTGATGAAAGATGGCAGATTAGTGCAGTTTACAGCATGGGGAGTATTATTTTATTTTTCGTTATGCTCTACTAGCATTTCTGCTAAACTTGGATGTTACTTTCATTCGACTGATTGATTACAATTTATAAACCTACAAAGTTTTATTGTTCTATGGCTTAACTTATTAGTCAAGCTTTCTGACCCGCCAAATGTTGTCCTGTACAAATTCCGTCAAAAACACTTTCAGTTTTCCCAATATTTCCTATTATTTACATGAGATTTGGCACACAAATAGAGTATGACTGGATTAACATTAATGCAATACTGTAAAACTACTAATACAGTACTAAATTGTAAGTCTATTTAAAATAAAATTTTGCATCCTCTGTTAAAATAAAATTAATACCTTATATTTTATTTACGAGGAGGGATCAAAAAGTAGTGAGAACGACATATATACTCCTTAGTAAGAAAAAAAATAAATACTGTCAGGCATAGCTCAGATATTTGTAATATTAATAAAGAAAAAAATCTTCGATTCTCTTTTGTTTTTTTCTGAATGTAGTCATTTGTTTGCTTCGTGCCGGAATGTGTTCTCGAAAATGGAGAAAAACGAAGTGCGAGACGTTATTAAACCTCTGTTAAAAAAAGTTAACGACGCAAGAGATTCACTGCGATTTAGAGGCAACATTAGGAGAGTCTGCTCCGCCGTATTCCACTGTCGCAAGGTGGGCTACTCAATTTCGAGTAGGGAGAACGACCACAGAAGACGAACATCGTTGCGGCCGTCTATCGACGTCAGTCACCCAAGAAAATGTTGTGAAATTCGAAAAAATTGTATTGAGCGATCGAAGAGTTACCATCCATTACTTAGTTCAAGAAACGGGCATTTCATATGGAAGTATTCAATCCATATTGAAACAATCTTTGAATATGAGAAAAGTCTCCGCAAGATAGGTGCCGAGAATGTTAACCGACAGTCAGAAACAAAATCGACTTGTCATTTCGAAGACATTGTTGGACAAGTTTCAAGAAGATTCTGAAAACTTTTTGTCTCATTTCGTAACAATGGACGAAACATGGGTCCATCATTTTGATCCCGAGACAAAACAGCAATCTTCGCAATGGAAACGGCCATCATCACCGACCCCGAAGAAGTTTCGTGCCGTGGCATGGGCTGGCAGGTTATGGCCTCAATATTTTGGGACTCAGAAGGGATATTGTTGATTGATTACCTGGAGAGTGGAATCACTATTACCGGCCAATATTATGCAGATTGAGATGAGGAATGCCATCAAAAAGAAAAGGAGAGGGAAACTTCGAAGGGGCGTGCTGTTTCATCACGACAACGCACTCGCGCACAACTCGGTAGTTGCGATGGCTGCCATTCAGCAAGCTGGCTTCGAATTGGTTGACCACCCCTCTTATTCACCAGGTCTAGCGCCTAGCGATTTTTATCTGTTCCCCAAATTGAAAGAATACTTGAGGGAAAACAGGTACGAAGACGATAACGAGGTGATGGATGCCGTGGAGAGCTTTTTGCAGGACCAAGACAAAACTTTTTTTTTGAAAGGGATTGAAGCCTTGGAAAAGCGCTGGACTCGGTGTGTAGAGAGACTCGGAGACTATGTAGAAAAATAAATTATTAAGTTATCAAAAGTCATTATATTCTATCTCATTCTCACTACTTTTTGATCCCTCCTAGTATATTTAAACGATTATACTCATTGACATTGTAAATTTTAATATTCTATCATAAAATACGAACTCTAGCAACTTCATTTATTTCGGAACAGAGCCAATATGTAGTTCGACCAAATGAAGTGGGAACAGGAAATAATTAGACTAATTAATTTAATAACTGCGTATCAAATCGTGTCAAATGAAATTTACTCCAAATATTATGATTTTAAATAAAAATAAATATTTACGTTAAATTTTTACAAAATAATATTAATTAAATGAAATCATTTTAATTTAATTCTAATGTATATTATATAATTTTAATCAATTTAATTACATACTTGTTAAAAATATGAATTTCTACCCTTTTTCAGTGTCCTAGAAGTGTGATTTTTATAACTATTAAACGAGCAGTTTGGCATGTTTACAATCGAAGCGTGTGAATATGTCTAAGTAAAAAAAATGTCCTAGATCGTCATTTAGGACGTGTTTTGGTGAGGCTGTTTTTTGGGTATTGATTGTGTATCTATGGCAAAGTCTAAGCTCTCATCATAGTTTTACATAACAGAACATAACTCTTATATTGCGAATTTATTTATTTACGGTCATGAGTTCATATAAAATCCGATAGAAACCTATTATAGGTACAGTGTAACTTATTATAGGTACAGTTTTTTTCCGAATTTAATCTGGATAACCTTTCTATTTTTACATAGGTATTACAAAACATACCTACTTACAAACCCAATTCGTACAACTAAAACACTTTAAAAGAAAAATCAATGGATCTAAAATTTTCTTAATGAATATAGCAATCGGGTATTCCTGAATCCCAAGTCATATTTTTTACCCAAATTTAATTTTTTAACGAAAACCTACGTAAGTCACTGTTTGGTATCACATTCTTTTATGCGGAATGTATCTGAGGCCATTTTCACACTGCCTATGTCGAGAGAAGATCCACAAAATTTTTAAAAGTTCAAGAACTATAATATCAAGGAATTTTATAATAAAATTGCCAGTATGCGATCGTAAAAGACCTGAGGATTAGTCAATTGTTGAGTTTAATGTGCATTCTGATTTCAAATTGAAAATTAAATAAAAAAAAACTTTTTTTACGTATTTCAGAAGCCCTATAAGACAAATAAATGTGAAGTGATCTTTCTCCACTACAAACTTTATTATGTAAAACAAAAACGTTACGTTTCACTGATGTTATTATAATAAACTTAGTTCAGGTACACATTTTATGTAACGAAATAGTTTTTGCTTCTCCTGGAAAAATTACTCAAGAAGATTTGGTTTATCGTGATTTACGGGGTTTCAGCAATACCCATTCCTTATTTAAGAAATGTAAATACAAATTTTAAGTTCCTTGTATCAGTGGTATTACGAAATTTGTTTAGTAGTTTTTAAGGTATCGGATATTACTCGTCAAATGCTTATCCTATTTTGATAAAACTTGGTACATAAATAGTCAATGTATATATAGTTTACGTGTTCAATATAATCGGTCCAGTAGTTTTTAAAATGACGAAATTTATTTAAGAATAAAAATGGCCAGCTCTTATGACTAGTTTTTTATAAGTATTATAGTTAGCGAATTGTTAGTACAATGATAAAATAAGTAAATAAGTGGCTAAGTATAAAAGAAGTGTTATTATATTATGCCGGTATTTAGAAAGGCTTCGTACGTGAGTGGAATTTCCTGTTGCTGATTTCAAGGTAACTCACGCATCAACAAACCGTATTTTAAAAACTACAATCATTAGCTATATTTGCTTTAGTTGTTAGCACCATAAAATTAAACTAATGTTTATCGTAGGTATCTTTCATTATTGCCACGGACTATGGGTAGCCCACAGCATAGACAGGATTTGTTTCAGGAAAGGAAGAATACTCGAGATTTAATAGCTACTTACTGTAGAAAGTTATCTACTTTGTCTTTTTCAGTAGGCATATAAGTCCTTTTACAAAATAAATGAAACTCAATATATTTTGTAATTTATATAAAATACTTAAGTTTTATCTTAGCTAACGTAAGAGTTAAACGCTATCGAGCGGAAGCTATTAAATTACCATGAAAAATGATCTTACCTATCTTATGGGAGCTAACCTAACTTAGTAAGTGGCTGTGAATTATAAATACATTTTTTATGAAACAATTTCTGTGGCAATTCAATAGGGCTTATTGAATAGGTGAATTATTGATCTTAAAACCCCATTTATGCCACGTTTCATGAAAACTTGATTAATAATGATACCAAATTTTGTATATAAATATAAATGGATTTATAATGACTGTCCAGGGTTACTTTTGCTGACTATATTTATTAGTATATTTCAAAAATAATTTACAATATGATTCATGCATAAATTCCTTTTACAATGTCCATACCCTGCGTCTCGGACGGCGAGAGTGGTGTCAACCGCGTGCGCGCCAGCGCGGGCGCCGGGCGAGCAGCCCACGCGCACCCACCGGTCACCAGCCGTTTGGATGATAGGATTGTTCTGAATCATCACCATCACATACGCCATAGTCCTGTTAATCATGCACTATATTAAGTTCATAGATAATAATCAAATTGTTTGATTGATTGATGTATTGAAAAATCCATAGACGTAGGTATCCAGGTAATACACTACGTTTTATAGACACCTGTCAGGCGTGGCAAACATGAGAGATAGAGAATACTAAGAACAATAACTAAAGCAGTGTGGTTTTTTTAGTTATTGTTCTTAGAGAGAATATGTCAGCTTTTTTATAGCGCTGTCGTATAACTGTTTAGCTAATTAATTTGGTTTACATAGGAACAACCAGCACGTGCCGCGTAACAAAAAAATCGTGTCAATCTATCTCATTTCCGTACATGATGATGGTGGCGTAAGTTGCTTCTTTTTCTAGTGTAAACTGGATGGAAACTATCAGTTTGTTTCTTTGTATACGGAAATGATAAGTTCGCCATTGTACAAACCTGTTTCTATTATTTTGTTTTGTGAATTTGTGTGCAATGAAGTTTTACAAACACGTAAAAACAAATTATGCTAACTTAGTCGTACAGAACCAACGTAGTTTCTCAACTATAACTCATACACTACAAATCTCATTACTGGGACAACGGTATTCCCGCCAGGACAATTCTGCACAAATATATGTGTAATTTTCGCATATTAGATATGTTGTACTGGCTTCAGATTAGGTACCTAACCAGAAGATGCGAGGGTGGTACGGAGACCCGTCGAATGTCATTGACATTTTTATAATAAAAACATCAACGTGCACCTGTTTGTTAACAATTCTATCCAGTAATTATCATCTCATAGTTGAACAAATTCGATGGTATTATCAATCATTGCCTATGTATAGAAAACGATTACTAATATCTTAGTAAATGTGACTCACCTGTTTACTATGCCCTTGGGAGTGTTTGTTATCGCATATGCGAAGTTGACATCACAGTCGCCGTAGAGGGGCAGCGAAAGTGTTACGAGTTTGCCGGAGGCGCGCGCGCTACATCGCTCGCCGCGGCCCGGCACATACACGCGACCTCGGAACGCGCCGTGCGGTCGATACGTCACAATTAGATCGGAGCCTTCGCACTCAACACTAACTGTAAAATAAATACATGTAATAACAATGTTTGTTGGCAAACAAGTTGTAGTTTTATTGGAAATCATGTATACAGCCTGCCGGATGTACAGCAGTTAGCCCAGCCGATCAAAGAGTGTTGCTCGTACGCTACACCCTCGCCCTCACTGCAGATACAACATCTCTTCGCGTTTGGTGACCTCACTCACTCGTAGCAACACGATGTTATTTGCCTGCGATCTTCTGGGAGGTGAAGGCCTTTCCCAGTCAGGATCGATATGCCCTACCTCTCTGTCGCCAGAGTCTCGTTTGCTAGATGTCAAAGTGCACCACTTGCAGGTGAGGTTGGCTTTGGCACTAAAAATGACAGTGACCTATTTACACCACGTGCACTAATAACCAACTCGCTTGTAAAATACAATTATAGCAAAACGTTGTATTTATAGTTTTCTTCACATTTCTGCAATAATATTTTTTTTCGAGGTTTTATATATATACACAGCCTATATATTTTAAAATGTGCATAATAAATTATAAGTATTACAACTAAACGATGTTAAAACGTTTTGCATAAAATGCGAATTACACATTTTTTTATTGGTAGCCATTTAAAGTGCTTCCGAGCCGACAGAACGGTCAACTTTTGCTTGCAATTTGACTCATCGAATTCTCCGTTATATTGATTAGTCATGAACACGTTTCAGCGATACTGTTGAGACAAACATCGAGGTCCCGGGCACCACAACATAGTATCTCTCTCGTTTGTGGCAACCCCCTTGGCCATGTGCTACCTCTGCGTCATCTATTTAGCATTACGTTGATTATTCCCGAACATATATGACCCGAGGCCCTACCACAGCATAGTAATACAACCAGTACTCTAGCGCCCACGCACCAAAACTTCCTGAGCGGTCGTGTAAATAACGCTTGGCTGTGTGCGTGCGCCAATTTGGGCGCTAGTATATGAAGTTAAAGTACTGGTTATATTACTATGCTGTGGCCCTACCGCCGAAGCTCAAACCGATTACTATCGGTTTTCTTTTATTCCAAAAATTATTTTTAGGTTAAAGTTATTGACAAACTTCTTCAGCTTAGTCGGTAGAGCTCTAGGGCTTCTATCGGCTGAGCTAAACATAATTAGCAACAATATCCCCGTTAAGGTTAAGTTAGCGCATATCCCAGTATCACGTGGATTTTGTTACAAATGCCTATATCATAATAGTAATCTGTATGCCAAATTTCAACCAGGAGCCCTACCGGCTAAGCTGAAGCCGATTCCCATCGGATTTTTTTACTGCGAATATCAAACTTTAGCTTAGGTTTATGGTACCTGTGTTTAGCTTAGCTGGTAGAAATGATGGAGCTCTACCGACTAAGCTGAAGGTGTTTGGCAATAACTTAAACGTAAGACCTATTTTTCGAATCAAGATATTCAGTGGTAATCGGCTTCAGCTTCGGCGGTAGGGCCCCGGATCCGTCCAGTGGCTTCAGTTGTGCATTGATAGATCTGTCAGTAACGGTTGCCTGTTGTAGATACAGAATAGACTCCAGAGGCCAGACTTGGCGGTGACGTTCCTGCACCAAAAATCCTGTGTATGTGGATCACAAATCACACACCTGTGTGTCATTGCAATTCCTATACATAGATACAACTTAGTCATGAAAAAGTTGGTTATTAAATTATTATTTTCTGTTAAAAGAGGTGACTCTTTGGCAGTGTATAGCAGCATTGTTCCTGCGCTGTGCAGCAACTAGGAGCTTGTGATAGCTTGGTCATCGGTCGATATAACGCTGTTTTCAGCACCCTCGATCTGATGCTGTTCGGTGTAGCAGTACTTACTGTTGAGGCAGGTAACTCGTCGGTAGTATACGGCGGCACTATTCCTTCGTAGCAGCCAGGAGCCAGTGGTAACCAGATCCTCGCTGTGAAGGTCGCACAGCCCGCGATCTCCAGCCCCTTCGCCCTGGTGTCTTCCAGCCGTCCATGTAAAGCCGCGACATACAAAATGTTGTTCTACTTCGCATAATGTTTTACACTGAAAATATTACTAACTTTTTATTCATCATAGCTTTTAGTTTATATTGATTTGTATAATATCATAGCATAAATAAAACCAAAGATAGATAGTGACATTTATACCAAATTATTTAAAATAACATAGATAAACATAAATATATATACATTTCATAAATAAACGAACCTATACATAATGTACTTACATAATAAACTAAATCAAAAATTAAGTATGTACACCAATCTAGCAAGCCGCTGCCAGTAAGCAAAGTTCCCAATATGCTGGCCCCGTTGCCTCTTGGATCGCAAATCTAATCCTTTGGGAAAAGTAGAGGCCAGAATTTTGGTCTGATAGTGAAATAATATTTTTAGAGTTCAAATATTTTATTATGGATATATTATTTTGAGTTCTACTTAATAATTTATTTTTAGAGTTCAAACATAATCAAACTTATTTCACATTATACACAGTACTACACGAGTACTTATAGATCTTAAGTTTCGTTTAATTATTGTTTAGTAAAAAAAAAGCGGTAAATCCGTCTTACTTACATCTCACTTACCTGATCTTTTGTATAATTCTTCGCAGTAAAATCGACATGTCTTAGAGTTTGGTTATGATATTCTTCATAAGAGCATCTGTCTATCTTCATTGGATCTGCAAAATACCAAGACTGACTATTTGACTGAAATAGGTACCAGTGGGCACTGCTTTAAATACATAATTTAATGAATTTGTAGGTTCTTCCCTCGGCTTCGCACGTTATTATTTAACGACCAATTTTTGTTACATTCATGCTATTACGAAAAAGATACAAATCCAGGTAGATCCAGCGTGTGATGATTTCTCGCTCGACCACGACAAGTAACGATGTTTTCATTAATGAACAAATTCATTATTTTAATTGTGCCTATTTGTGTCAATCTCAAAAATTGTGTGATAATAGTTTCCGAGTAAATGCACTATACGTAGTAGTGGTCGGGCGGGGAAGCATGCTTCCAGGCCCACAGCTGTATCATTTACCTATGATACGAAGTTGTCTAGTATACCAGAAAACTGTGTCTGAATTTGTGCTAACGGCAAAGGATTGAAAAGCTCATCGACGATTAATGTTTGAAGTAATATTAAGAATTATAATCTGACGATTCAACGTAGTAACCATATTGGGCATTATAAAACATATTTTCCTGGCTATTTGGCCCTTGCTTCACTAGCTCTCTCGGAATATATTATATTTTGAAATCACTGTTATGACTTTATCACGCCAATGTAATCAATAGTATTTTTTCTTTCATTTTTATTTCAGCTTGTGTTGAAGGTACAAATTATATACAACTAAAAATAAATTGTACTTTTAGTACAAATTAAAATAAAGCTTAAAATAAAATGTGACTTCATCACAAATTAAAATAAATTTGTATTTTACATTGTGCTTTATGTACATTTTTATTTAACCATTATTTTAATTTGCGCTGAATATGCAATATATTTTGGTTGTATTTAATTTATGCCATCAGCACAAACTGAAATACGTCATGACGATGATGATAGTTTCGTATCATCGGTATTTTAAAAGATACAGCCATATATAACTATTGTACAAACTGTACTCGGAAACTTATAAGGTACAATTTTTTTTAATTGGTGGTACAAATTGGTTCAATAAAAATAATGAATTTGTGCATTAAAGATAACATTGTTTCTTGCCGAGATCGGGCGAGGAATCATCACACAGTCCAGTGGTTCTACATATATGCATATATAGAATCGCTCATTACACAAGTACTTATGTAATGGTATAAGTATTTATGTGTTGAATAATGTTATAGGTATCCTATAACAAAGAAATATTTAAAATACAAACTCACAAACTTGTAATTGAAAAAAAAAACTATTACTTGTCTGTGAGTAATCTTGACTCATTGCAAAGAAAATTCACGTAATGAGAAATAGAACGAGACCTAAACACAGCGATGCAACACACTGCTTTATCTAGATCTAGGATTTCGCTATACATTTATAACATTAGCTTGTAGAGCCCGCGTGTTGAGTTCGGTGTAGTAAAAATGCATTTACAGCATTAAACCGATTTTTAGTGAACCGCTATATAAGTAATTATGTGTGTATAAAAAAATATTATCCTTAGGTAAAGCTCAAAGAATGATGGGATTTATCAATCTAAATGCTTTTATTTTAATTTATTTAAAATTGTTTTACATAAAATGTCAACAATTTTACGAGTCCAGTAGATAATACATATTGGGATACTTTTTATTTACCCGATTTATACATAGGAAATTAAGTAATCAAATATAAAACATAAATAAAAACAAGATATTTGGGTAATGTCGTTCCTATAATAAGGATATTGATTATTGTTGATACTGTAGTCAATTTAATTATCCTCTCAAACCCGTGTTTTTGTATGAAAAATTCATTGAAACTGAACATATTATTATAACATCGCTATTCGAGCCTGCTCAATAGAAATATTTTTATTTTGACACTCATAACAATATTAAAAATCTGAACAAATTGATTTTACAAGCTTTTATTTAGTTTTCGTGTCCCTGTGAATCGTCGGCAGCCCTTATTTATCCCACTCCTCATTTATCTCTTTTCCTGACTCCTTATTTATCTCTTTTCCTCACCGAGCGCAAAATGGCGCCAATTTTCCTTGCAAAAATATGAAATTAACGTACGTATTAAAATCAATTATTTATAGTGCATTTGATCTTTTCGGCTTTAATTTCTTTATCAATATATAAATCATGCGTTTTATGAAATATTGTAAATAAAACGAACAGAATGAGTCACAAGCTGTCCTGTAATTTAATATAAAAATAAAACAAAATAATTTATGTATGCATTATGATTAAAGACTAAACCCTCCACTTCGACATTATTGACATCTACCGCCCCCATCACCTTTCTGCCAAAGCCTCATTGAGGTAAAGTTAATGCGACCAGACTCTGGGCTTCCTTAAACAAGTTTTTTCTCACACAAACTACATATTGTGTCATCAACAGGTAATGAATAGAGAAATAATTTTAAAGGAAAACCGTATGCTATTAATAAACCATTGCAACTTGGCTTTATTGAGGTAAACGATGTGTATACTCACAGTCATGTCTGCACTCATTCTCTATGTAAATTGTATAATAGTTGGACACTCGGTAAGATTCCGGCTCGGAGAATTTGTCTTCTCCGTTGAGGAAACAGTTCCCGATCCCTGCTATTGGCGTTTGTACTGACATCGCATCCAATGAGTCATCAGTGCGAACCCACTGCGCCGATCTAAAATTCACAATGGGGTCGGTGAGACAATTTTATGTGAAAGATACTTATACTAAAACACGGTTTTAGTATAAGTATTTTTCATGATTAAAGCACCTTTATTATGTTTTCTTATTTTAAAATTCATATTAATTGTAAAGAGTTAGATACATTTGTTTTAGTGACGTATCGTCATCAACACACATTCATTCTTCTGTTAGGATATGTGTCTCTCCTAATTCTAAAGGGTTTAGAGCATACATCACTACGCTGCTCTACTGCGGATTGGCGGAGTCCAGTTTTTTCAAGCCGCCTTAAAGGCCAAAGGACTTCGCTTAACGACTAACGACTATCATCTAATGATTACAGCTGAGACCGACGTCTTAACATGCCCTCCGGAACACGGAGGAGGTGTTCGATTAGACTGGCATTAGATGGATTAGATTAGGATGTTTTTTAACTGTAATAATGAGCAACAAGCTTAGATTATGTTGGGACTAGGGCATGTAATATCGGAAAGTTTTCAATTCCGATACTGATTTCCGATATTAGATCTCAATATCGGAATTCCGATATTAATATCGGAATTTCACAAATGCGTTATACATCCTCATAAAGTTGGGTTTGATACAGTAAACATAATATTTTAGATCAAATTCTTTAATTTGGTACAAAACTTTGTAGATTTTTTTAGTTTTTTTATTAAATCACAGATTTCTCGATATTATCATAAGTACATTACTAATTAAACGGACTCATAATCAACATCAATAACATATCAAATGAAAATATCGAAGCAAAATGAACATTTAGGAATAACATTTGTACCATAAACTTCGCATCATTACAAAATTACTGTCATCGAAAACATGGGCCATCGAAGACTAGTGGCAATATAGTGACAGAACTGGATAAAATCTCAGAGACTTGGAAAGGTTAGTGTCAGTCCCTATTTGAAGATCCACGATGCAAGAACTTTCCCAGCGCGGAGCCTGAGAGTGAGGAACTGGAGCCCTCCATACTTATACGAGAGGTTGAAGCCGCTATAAACCACCTCAAAAACGGAAAAGCGACGGGCAGAGAAGCGATCCCAATCGAAACCATACGAGCCCTGGGAGAGCACGGCTCACAAATTATATACACCATCTGTAATAAGATATGGAAAACCGGAATATGGCCTGGTGAATGGACTCATACAGTCTTCACCCCGTTATACAAAGAGGGGTCAACTAAGAAATGTAACAACTACTGCCTTATTGCACTTATATCACATTCTAGCAAGATCTTGTTACATATTCAAAATGAAAGGCAAAGCTTATCTGTCTAAGGAGATTGCTCCGGAACAGACTGGTTTTGTAAAGGGGAAGGGCACTCGAGAGCAAATACTCATTGTTAGGCTCGAGAATTCAACAAGCCAACTTATATCTGCTTTGTTGACTTCTCCAAAGCGTTTGATTCGGTGAAATGGTTAAAGCTCAGGAATACGCTGTTAGCAATGGGGACACCAAAACATCTAGTTCACCTTATTAGACGTTTGTATGAAGAAGGAACAGCCTCGGTACGGACAGATGACATTTTGTCAATTAACTTCCACCTCAGTGCCGGTGTCCGCCAAGAATGCATAATATCACCGCTCTTGTTTAATATAAGTATACACAGAACTTATAATGAGAATCACTTTGAAGGATTGGACAGACGGTTTAGCAGTTGGTGGATACAGGATTGCAAACCTGCGGTATGCGATATGACAGCACCTTGTTTGCAACTATTAAATGTCATATGGAAGAACTACTTCTCAGAATGGAACGCGTAAACCTAGAGTTCGGACTAAAGATCAATCGTACTAAGACCAAAATAATGATCGTGGATCTCGCCAACAGTAACATGCCAGAAGTAACACAGATCGCAAACTTCTGAAACCTTGACTCTCTTGTAATGAACAGCAGAGGCTGCGTGGATGAAGTAAAGAGACGCATGACTATAGCAAGAAACGCAATGGGTAAGCTGAAAGAAATATGGAAGAACAGGAACTTAACTAAAGCCACTAAGATACGATGCAGAGACGTGGAAGAGATTTTACGCGAAGTGGAAAAGAAAAAGATCAACGCTTTAGAGATGTGGTGCTGGAGACGAATGCTCGGAGTATCGTGGATTCTCTCAGCATCAAGCAGTGATTATCTGTTCTAGTACAATCGCGTATACTAAAATTCTTCACGGCACGCCTCAAGACGCGAAGGTGACTCCATCGAACGCCTTGTGGTTCAGGGTAGAGTCGAGGGTACAAGACCCCGCGGCAGATCTCCCATGCGGTGGACCGACCAGATAAAGTCTGCCGTTGGCGGCCCACTGCATGAGTGCACTAAAAGTGCCTCAAATCGGACGAGATGGCGGGATATTGTGAAGCGAGCAACTACAACCCCGAATCCTCCCTCATGACGACCACGACCGCTCGAACGCTCTGTCAAAAGCGTAACGAAGAAGCAGAGGGAATAACAGCGAAATCAACAATTATTAGGAATGACTATTAATTATTAGAAATGAAGACTAGGCTTATTTTTTAAAGGCACGTTTTTCTTTGCAATACATTCCCAAAACGACAAAGCTTCAAGCATTTTGTCGGTGAACTTCGTATTTTATTACAAAAATAACCGGCTGACGAAAAACACGTACACTTTCAACACTGGTAGACCAAACTCATATAAGGTAAGTGTAGGCCTGCGTCAGATAAACTCCTCTTTCACCTCTGTTGTCGTATATTACTTTTTTAGTCATTACAAACCCCAAAAGATCAAATTTGTCTGACGAGGATACGATTCTCGTCTTTTCTTTGCACTTTTCCAGTTCCTTCTCCAGTTCCTGTTGGAGGGTTAACTTACTCGTTGTAGCGTGACGAGATAAGGGTTTATCATCTTCATCGGAAGATAATAAAGCAGTTGTCGTTAATTCCGTCTCTGTTTCTGTGTCGGCGATGGTACTAGTTGGATTTTCTTTATATTTAAGGCGTTTCAACATGTTTACAACAACGTCACATATTGGCTCACTTGTGGCGCTCTTATTAACTTTATTTAAAAACAAAAAAAAAACTAAATTTGTCTGACTTCGATATTACGATATTACGATATTGGGTCACTCAGTATCGGAATTTATAATATCGGAAATCGGTTCCGAGATTCCGATATTACGATATTCCGAGATTCCGAGATTCATGCCCTAGTTGGGACAAATAAATCCATATCATCCATAATTTTTAACGTACACCATCAAAGAGCGAAGTAAATCCCTTCCTATGGAATATGTTTGTATGGAAATGTACCGGACCAAGGAGCCTTAAAGTCAACATCCATATTTTTTAATTAAGTACTTATGAGATCGATAAATGTAGAGACGTGATCAATAAATTCAAATAAGGTTTTTATGTGGTGTACTTACTTATTCGTGATAAGTAAGTACACCACACAAAAACAGTTGTTAAAACAAATAATTTATTTACATACGATTCGGCGATTGCGACAGTCAGGGGAGAGTGACTAAAGGATTAGGGAGAGCACAAAAGATCTCCATGAGGGTCGACGTGTCACCGGTGCTTCAGCACTGGACGCACTCTAAGATAAGATAAGATACATACGATTCTCGAGTCATCGGGATATACTGTACTAAGTAACATATGCCAAAAAAATCTAATAGGGTGGACACAGTGGTGATAATATAATAATGATTTTTAAGAAAAAATAAAAACCGACTTCAGCTGGCAAGCGCAGCTTATTGGTGGAATACCCCGGGAGACGCTGCTGCCCGTCTTCCGGGAGAAAAGTTATTGCGTCAAACAAGATCCTTTGTACGACATCCAGCAGAGAGCAATAGAGTGGCGCAATTTTATTCTGCCGGCAACCACAGGGCAAATTTAAGGGTTTCCATCGATTTTTCTGGGATCCCCTCACCAGACCCTGACTTGGTGAATATGGGACCACCTCGCAATCATACTCTTTCAAATAAAAAAAGAATTTTGAAAATCGGTTCACAATTCGCGAAGATATCAAATAACATACATACAAAAAAAAAATTCAGTCGTATTGAGAACCTCCTCCTTTTTTGAAGTCGGTTAAAAATATGGGGGGTGGATGTGTCATGGACACGGCTGTGTGTTGTAGGTGACTTTATTAGCATAGCAGCTTGGCAGCGCTTCCCCCTCCCCTGCACGCGATGTTCCATAGTCCTTACTTAGCGTTATAAATTCTATGATCCTTCATCTATCCAGTGTGATTAATTTTTAGATGGAGATGATAGATTTGTAGCTGTAACACCAAACCGTAGCCCCCTATTTTCTTATCGTTCGTTTTTATAATTGCCTCCCTGTGGAAGCAAATTTAAAGACGTATTCACGTCAATTCCTTGGAACCAATGGAATCAAATTAGAAATCACTTAACTGCTCACTGTATTTTGGTTATGGAATTTTAATGTGGAGAATCCTATGATGTTTTGTCATAGGGAAAACCTGCTTTTTTCACGATCGTTGAAGGAAATTTCAAAGTTTCCTAAGTAGGAAGCACTTACACTTGAAGAGTCACTTACACGTATAAGTATGCGTATAAGTATACGTGTAAGTGACTCTTCAACATCCTTCGAGTTATAGCTAACCTGCAGCAACCAATTAACGAGGCGTAGTAAGAGTAGAGAAGCGTAGCGAAAATTCATACTGTGCTCAAATTTTATTGGTCAGATAGACAGATAGGGAGAATGACATAGTGAGTTCGATAGCTCCAGGTTCGGCGAGCATCCGGCTGGGAAAGTAGCTCTACCTAACAAAATACCGCAGCCATAATGGCTAGTGTTCCAGCGTGTGAGCGAGGTCACCAGGGCTTTTAGTAGCTAATAATCACACGGCCCATCTGATATGAAGCGATTACCATAGTCATATAAACACTCGTTAATAGCAAGATGGTCTGCCAACCCCGCTGAAAACGCAGCAACTCCTTCCTTCCTGCTGACCTCACTTACACAGGAACACAACAACTCTCAATTGTTATTTGTCTACGGATTTCTGTGAAGTGGATGTACCTACTTCCTCAGTCGGGTAGCTTACAATTACCCTCGCCCTACTCCTCTTTCGGCAGAGCCTCATTAGTCAGTCAGCAGGGTGCACCACGTGCAGGTACGTCTGACTTTGGCTCATAGATGGTGGTGAGCCGTTGCATCCCGAATATTCATAAGCCTAAAAAATAATAAGTATAATCCTATCACCGTGTAATATTATTTTTACCAAAAACACGTCATTCCAAAGCATGTTGGTTTTTATTATGTTTCAATCAATTAGTACGGTCGACCACAGTCATTTCGTGTCCGCGGTGATTCACATTCTGATGCATATTTACCTACATAACGTGTCCAAGAAATTATGTAAAATGTTTCCTTTTTTTCCCCACACTGTTTTATCCTGTCATCATAGTTAGGTCATAGGTGACAACTGAGAGTCAATTCTCGTAATTAAAGTGTGGTCAAAATTCAATATTCAATATTCGATCTCACAAATGTCACATTTGAGTTGTGACGGCAGACTATCAGCGTGAAATATTATATTGAGGGTTCAGACATGTGGCGATCTAATGTCCTGCTTGCAAGCAATAATTTGAATTTATGTGTTTGAGAATTGATGTGTTGAGACAAAAGACCCCAGCTCTTTTGTCGAACGGCCGGAGCCTTGGATACAAAAAAAAAGGGATATTTATGGAGTTGGTCTCAAATATCTATGCTTTAAATGGCAGAGTTCGAGAAAAGTTGTTGCGTTAAAATAACATCGAACATTTAAAACAATAGTTTCTTGGGACAAAGACGAGGGATCCTTTTTTTGTAGACGCATACATCGGTTGGGACTTGGAGACGCTAATATTCAATATAATGAATTGGGAATAGGGCAGTTCGCTTCTTGCCACAAACGCGCGCGGTTCTATCCAGACCTACCGAAAGGGGTCTAGCCTATTAGCCAGGCACTGTGACTGAGTGTGTTCCAGTGAAAAGCAGCTCTAGCAGATTCTTCGGGCACATGAGGCACCCTACCAGCCAGCGTCGAGATTGCAGCTAAGATTTTAATTGCTAGCTTGTAAATTAATCAAAGTCTCCAAAACGCTTTGTTTAGGAGTATAAAAGATTCACTTTTCTATTGGGCTTCTCCCCGGTGATAGTTGGGTAAGCTGGAGGTCAATCCCAGGCGGTTGGGATGGGTTTCCAGCCGAGGGAGTGCTTGTGAGTCGGAAGGATTGCAGGATCGATTAACTTCGAGGTTTATCGATTTTGTTGTCCTAGACGCGGAGTGGAACTATCACCGGGAAATAGATAATATTTTCCGTAAATACGCTTTGCTTATTATTTTCTGTCTTCACTGTATATTGATTTGTGTGTATTAAACTGTGTAACTTTTCAGCGGCGTGACTAATAATCTGTGTATGTAATTAACTTAACTGTGTGTCTTATCTTTCTGTCATTATTGTATATTAATATTGGCTTTAAACTAATCGTGTATCATTTCAGCCGCGTAATCGTATTCGGTTTATTTGACATATGTGTATATTTCAGCAAATGTGTTCATAATTGTATGTATTTAACCGTGTACTTTTCCAGCAGAATTAAGTCATTTTAAATAGGAGTTAGGGCGAAAATCTAGATCACTGAAAGGGGAAAATCCTAATTACACATTAGGCTACGGACGGTCGCTTCAGGGGGGGGGGGGGGTTACCGTTACATCTGGTACCGTGGAAACCAGGATCCAGGCTCGTTGCATATAATTGCAACAACTGGAGTACATTTGGGTAGTGCGGAAATAAAATTAATTACATGTTTAGTTATTAAATTCACTGTATTATTATTAAACGGGGAATATAAAAAAAAAACAAAGGAAACACAACGTAGGAAATTATAGACAAACGTAGGAAATTGTTTTATAGACGATCTAATTACTCTATTATTGAGTTATATAGGTATAATAAAATACAAATAACCGTATATAACTTAATATTGCTTGCATTACAGGAAGTGGTAATCAGTCACATAGATGGACATGGTCAATACGATAATTCAAGCTGGATGACTAGCAATAATTTTGTCGTTTGAGGGGAGTTAGAATAATAAATAATTTGGTACATAAAGAGTGACAGGAAGTAGGCATTGAAATATTGTATAAGAACTTCTAATAAGGTAAAGACAGGGTTAATTATAAGTTAGTGATTTAGGAGTGAAGTTAAAATAACGTTAATTATAATTTAGTGGTTAGGAGTGAATTTAATGTAACTGTATTCCGCTCCGATTAGGTTCAATTTTAATTAAAGTATAGACGTGGCCATATGGCATGTATAATTATTAAAGTTTAAATAGTAGCTTTAAGCTAGTGAAATTAATAGTAAGAACGCTGACTGTATTCAAAATATCTATAATCGGGTTGGAGTTATACAGATTGATATATATGAGTCCTTACCATTAATTAAGATTGCCAACGAGCACAATCAGTCTTGACACTTGTGTGCGTCCGTCTTGAATAAAAGTAAATATTTAATTTCTGTTGGGTAAAAATAGCCCATAATATCGTAGCGAGGTGGTTGCTGATTAAATCAGTTCGGATTGATGAGAGTGTGGAAAGAAAAAAAAAAAGAAATAATAAATACTCGGATATAAATACACAAAGCGCTTAAACAAAGAAAAAGAAAACAAAAAAAAATATATATACGTATATATATTTAAAAATATGTATATCTATATATAAATAAGAGGCCCAAAACAAAAAAAACAAAAATAAAATAAAATAAAAAAAAAATAAAAAAAAATATATCCGAGATAAAATCATTTTGCGCTGGGACGCCAGTTGCATTGATAATATTATTTACACCTCTCAATGGCTAATTCGATGTGCACCTTGCGGTCACCTTCCGCGTAGGATCGATTGGCGATGCGCTTGATTAGAGTCGTAACCACAGGGACTAACCGCGCCCTTGCTGGGATTCTAACACGTATTCATAATTAATCCGAATTGAATTAGATCCGTACACATACGTGTCGATTTGATCAAAAGATTATTGTTATAAAAGGAGGCGATAAGTGTCATTACTAGATTATTGAATAGATTCATTAAGTTAACACGAAATAACTGGACGCATAGTAAATTGATATTTGAATACATCATTTTATTCGGATAACAATGGCCGATCGCAATACAACGCGACGCGGTAGGAAAGGGCCGCAGGTAGCAGGCGGTTCGCGTCGTAAAACCCTAGAAAGTCCGACGGACAATGGAAATTTATCTGAGACGATAGCGCGTGTTATAAGTGATAAAATGGACACAATAATAAAACGATTAGAAGTTTTAGAACGACGGGAAACGCGAATCATTGACATACCTACGCCAAGCACTTCCGACAATTTAAGTTTGGGGACTAACACGAATATGAATGTCGATCTAGCGTCACAAAGTGTAAGGTCCAGCACCCAAGCACAGAATGTTTATGTTATGCGATCAGCAATGGATAGACCGTGCTTTAAGGGGAGTGACGATGAAAATCCGATGAAATTTCTTAGGAAAGTTAGGAAATACATTAGTGCGATAGGTTCAGAACACAGAGCAGTAGATATAGCGTTTGAATGCTTGACTGGTACAGCAATAACGCGAATGAGCTTGTACAACGATTGGGAAAATCTTGCGGCATTTGAAAGGGATTTTCTTAAAGAATATTGGGGCGAAATTCAACAGAGTAAGGTCCGCTATGGTTTAGTGTATTCAAAGTGGAATGAGAATAGCGGAATATCAATGGCGGACTATTTTGCCGAACATTTAGAACTATCACGTATGCTGTCAACTCCGTTGACGGAAAGCGATGTAGTAGACGGAGTTATGAGGCATTTTCCGGGTGACGTGTTGCGACAGTGGTCGTTCACTGATCGGGGAAATAGAACCGTGTTAGCCGCGTTAGATTTTTTACGAAATATCGAATTGACGACGGGTGAAATTTTGCCGAGACAGATGGTAACACGTGGCAACTTTAATAATAGGCGTGCGTATACATGGCGGAGGGGTAGTACTAGCAGACATGAGCCACCAATTACGGCAGTGATACAACGAACAACTTCAAGAGGTAATGCACGGAGTCGCGGAATCAGACGACGTGTTACGCGAGCGTCTTATCGCGGGGTCTATAATAGGACTGCGACGTCTTTGCCTGCTATTAAATGGCAAAGAGCTACATCGACTAGCGTATCAAATACTGAAGCGGGAAACGATAATAATCACACGGGAAACGGTGTCACGTCGGATTCTTAGGCCTCGATAATTCGACTAAAATGCTTAACAAAGAGGTTCATTCGGGTAGCGGTATTAGGAATGCATATAACTATATGTTAAAGACAGGCCGGCAGCCAGGAAAAGGGTTAGGACGTGAGGAGAGCGGCATTACACGACCTATTAATGACGACCATGAGGAGAATGAATGGGAATTAGCGAATCAAATCAGAATATTACTGAACAGTAGAAGTCGTGATGTGGTTTTATGCACTGAACGAGGTAAGCCATGTCTTTGGTGCGATTCGCGACAAAAACGTATGTTAGGTACTATATTTAGCGACGATGATTTTTACGAGGATCAGTCGGAGAAGTTGTTAGGTTTACCGTGCTTACCGGAGATTAATGTCAAAGTTTATGGACGCGAATTGAAGGGATTAATTGATACGGGAAGTCAAATAACATGCATTTCACACGAGTTGTATGATAGCATCAGGTTAGCTGTAGGCGAGTTAGCGGAAATACCCATACCAGCGTTACAAATACAAGGCGCATTCGGTTCGAAGAGTGAGAAAGTGACTAAGCTAATTTTGATAGTTATATAGTTAGGCGAGCTTGAAGTTGAGACACCGGTACTAGTATTAAAGAGGTTACCTCGATCGTTAATATTAGGTTTTGATTGGTTGCAACGTATGAAGGCGAGTATAACATGTGGGCCAAACAAAAGTCTTACCGTAGAACATTTAGGAATTCATTCAAAAATAAAGTTGGGCGCAGTTTCTGTAAACAATAGCGCGTGCCAAACAATTACTTATTTGTTGAACGGAATTATGGCAGGCCATAAAGTTGGGACAGCCGCGGCGTGTGCCACAGAACAAGAGATTGAATTTTATGTAGACTCAATGGCGTTGAATACTGAACAAAAAACGTTGTTATTGTCAGTATTACAATGTAATAGGGAAGTATTTTCAATTCACCCGGGGCGTACGACAAAGTACACACATACAATTCAAATGAAAGACCCCACACCATTTTTAAAAAGGAGTTATCCAATCGCATATGCACATCGCGAAAAGGTGAAGGCGCGGATAGATGAATTGGAAAACTTAGGTATAATTAAGCGTGAAAGTACGCCATATAGTAGTCCGCTTACATATACATTAAAACGAGATGGGAGCGTTAGAATTTTATTAGACGCGCGCGAATTAAATTCACGTATGGTCGGTGATATCGAAACGCCACCATTAACATCGGAGATATTACAATCGTTCCACGGGGTTAAATATATAAGTATACTTGATTTGAATAATGCATACTATCAAATAAATCTTAGTAAAGATTCTACTAAATTTACGGGTTTTACTTTCATGGGAAAATCATATACTTATGCGGTTTTACCACAGGGTTTAAAGACGTCAGTAGCGAGTTTTACGCGAGCAATGGATATCATACTAGGGCCCGAAATAAGGTCATTTTGTCTTAATTACTTAGATGACTTATGCGTATTTACAACCGGGACTTTGGAAGATCACATTGGTCACATAGATGCAGTACTAAAGCGATTAAAGGAGGCTAACTTGACGTGTAGTCTTGTTAAATGTAGATTTTTGCAAAAGGAGGTTAAGTTGTTAGGTCACATAGTTACAATCGATGGTATAAAAATGGATCCGGATAAAACGGAAGCTATAAGGGAATATCCAACACCTAAGTCGGTTAAGCAAGTTAGGGCATTCTTAGGATTGATAAATTACTTTAGGAAATTTGTGCATAAATACGGAGAATTAACGCGACCATTATGTAATCTGTTGAAACAAAACATTGCATGGAGATGGGATACAAAATTAGATGAATGCTTTCAACAAATTAAATCACGATTCATTGATACAGTAATGTTAGCGCACCCCAATATAAATAAACCGTATTATTTGCAAACGGACAGTAGCGCCATCGGCGTGGCAGGTTATGTGTATCAATTATCGGATCAGGCCGAGCCACTAATTATAGGGTTCTGTAGTAAAGCATTAACTGAAGCTGAAATGAAATGGACTGTATCTGAACAGGAGTTTTGGGCAATTATTTACTGTCTTAAGAAATTCGAGACATACTTACGCGGAGCGAAACTAATAATTCGAACTGATCATAAAAGCCTAAGCTTTCTATACTCATGGAAGCTATTAAGTGCGCGAATGATGAGGTGGGCACATTACATAGGTCAATTTGATTACGTCATCGAATATGTCAAAGGACAAACGAATGTAGTAGCAGATGTATTATCGCGAAATTTACCTGGCGGAAGCGATAACCAATCTACGCGAACTGTATGCCCTCAGTTACAGATGTTTAAAGCCAGTAGTCAAATTCAGATAATAGAACAACTCAAGTCAATTAAAGTTTTACAACGTTCGGATGAAAGGTTGAATACAACAATAAAATATCTGATCGAAAACGATAAAGTAACAGGAGAAAAGAGCAAATTTCGGCACTATAAATTGATTAACGATATTTTGTACTACGAGTCGCCGAAAACAAAGAAATCTTTAATGGTCATACCTGATAGTTTGAGAGACGGGTTAATCAAGAATGTTCATGAAGAATTAGGTCATTACGGTCGGTCGAAGGTATGTTATGCGATGAAACCTCGATATTATTTTCCACATATGTCACGAGAAATAAACAGAGTAATAAAATGTTGTGACTTGTGTCAGAAAGCTAAACACGATCTAGCGACTTATGTAGGACCGAGTAAAGCGGTAATTGCACAGGTCATAGGCGAGTTAGTGTTCGCAGACTTGTATGGGCCACTTCCGGCGGGGAAATACGGCATGAAATATATATTAGTTATGCAAGATGCGTTTAGTAAACTCATAAAGTTGTATCCACTTAGGAAGGCGACCGGTGGAGGTGTTCTTAAGGGTATAAAGTGCTTTCATCAGGAAATCACTATAAGCAAGGTTGTCACAGATTCGGGAACACAATTTACGTCAAACAAATGGGAACGTGGTTTAGATGAATTAGGAATTAAATATTCACATACGTAATCCGCGTCCAAATTCAACAGAACGCGTGAACAGAGAGCTAGGAAGACTATTTAAGAGTTATTGTCATAAATCTCACCGAAGTTGGGTGGATATCGTACCGCGAATAGAGAAATGTTACAATAATCTTGTTCATAGTAGTACAGGCTTCACGCCAATGGAACTTGCCAAGGGTCAGTCAATTGTGTTATCTACAGATAAATGGATAATTGGTAGATCGACTGATAATCGAAACACAGGTCAAGTCGACGAGCTTCAGAAACAAGCTCGGATAAATCTTGGAAAATCCGCGACATTACGAGAACAATCGTATAATCGTTGCCACAAAATTATACAATTTCACATAGGCGATTGGGTCAAATTGAGGTCATTATCGAAATCAGATGCGGAAAAGAAGTTGACTAAGAAATTCGCTCTAATTTACGAAGGGCCATATAAAATTGGTGCAGTTCCTTATCATAATGTATATACTTTAGTAAGGCCAGATACGGGTTCGATTAAGGGGAATTATAATGCCATTCATCTAACAAGATACTATTATGGCAAGTAGAATAGAATAGGATAGTTCATGTAGGTTATACCTAGAAAGTGTAGATTGTATGTAGTATTGTAGATATAGATTGTAATTGTAGGCTAGTGCTTAGGAGTTAGGAAAAAAAAAGGTTGCTATAAAACATGAAAAAAAAAAACCCATAAAGAGTAGAATAAGGCGGTGTAAATGTTTCATTTGGTTGGGAGATGGTTAGGTAGTTCTGAATGGTGAAATTGCGTCATGCGAACAATAGAGTCACATAGACACATTTTCAGAGGGGAGGATGTGACGGCAGACTATCAGCGTGAAATATTATATTGAGGGTTCAGACATGTGGCGATCTAATGTCCTGCTTGCAAGCAATAATTTGAATTTATGTGTTTGAGAATTGATGTGTTGAGACAAAAGACCCCAGCTCTTTTGTCGAACGGCCGGAGCCTTGGATACAAAAAAAAAGGGATATTTATGGAGTTGGTCTCAAATATCTATGCTTTAAATGGCAGAGTTCGAGAAAAGTTGTTGCGTTAAAATAACATCGAACATTTAAAACAATAGTTTCTTGGGACAAAGACGAGGGATCCTTTTTTTGTAGACGCATACATCG
This sequence comes from Hypsopygia costalis, assembly GCA_937001555.2. Taxonomy (NCBI): domain Eukaryota; kingdom Metazoa; phylum Arthropoda; class Insecta; order Lepidoptera; family Pyralidae; genus Hypsopygia; species Hypsopygia costalis. The sequence goes on along the minus strand of OW443338.2, from coordinate 17,180,712 downwards.
GTTGGGACTTGGAGACGCTAATATTCAATATAATGAATTGGGAATAGGGCAGTTCGCTTCTTGCCACAAACGCGCGCGGTTCTATCCAGACCTACCGAAAGGGGTCTAGCCTATTAGCCAGGCACTGTGACTGAGTGTGTTCCAGTGAAAAGCAGCTCTAGCAGATTCTTCGGGCACATGAGGCACCCTACCAGCCAGCGTCGAGATTGCAGCTAAGATTTTAATTGCTAGCTTGTAAATTAATCAAAGTCTCCAAAACGCTTTGTTTAGGAGTATAAAAGATTCACTTTTCTATTGGGCTTCTCCCCGGTGATAGTTGGGTAAGCTGGAGGTCAATCCCAGGCGGTTGGGATGGGTTTCCAGCCGAGGGAGTGCTTGTGAGTCGGAAGGATTGCAGGATCGATTAACTTCGAGGTTTATCGATTTTGTTGTCCTAGACGCGGAGTGGAACTATCACCGGGAAATAGATAATATTTTCCGTAAATACGCTTTGCTTATTATTTTCTGTCTTCACTGTATATTGATTTGTGTGTATTAAACTGTGTAACTTTTCAGCGGCGTGACTAATAATCTGTGTATGTAATTAACTTAACTGTGTGTCTTATCTTTCTGTCATTATTGTATATTAATATTGGCTTTAAACTAATCGTGTATCATTTCAGCCGCGTAATCGTATTCGGTTTATTTGACATATGTGTATATTTCAGCAAATGTGTTCATAATTGTATGTATTTAACCGTGTACTTTTCCAGCAGAATTAAGTCATTTTAAATAGGAGTTAGGGCGAAAATCTAGATCACTGAAAGGGGAAAATCCTAATTACACATTAGGCTACGGACGGTCGCTTCAGGGGGGGGGGGGGTTACCGTTACAGAGTGGATATCAAATGTGACATTTGTGAGATCGAATATCACAATATGACATTTGAAAGTTTTGAAACCGAAAACTAAAAAGGGATTTTATCGAAATAGCAATGACCGAAAATAAAGCAAACTAAGAATGATATTTTGTTAGCATTAAGAATTGATAACAATTAATGAATTAAATCAAGTACAGGTAGGTATAACATGTTTGATCAATTCACAATTCAATCTCGATTCAGACAACTTTCAATCTGCGATCGTAAAATGATTACGAGAATTGGTCTTCTGGTGTACGTAGGATTTAGAGATAGGACCAGGTTCGTTCCTGTTCCTGTGTGTCTCTGTACTAGAGATTTTACTTATACGTGGTTGAATGTCTTTTGACGTGACAACGTCTTATAAATTGGTTAGCCGGGTGACACTTCAAGAAACTGGGTCACGTTATGCGCTTACAATGAGAGCGAGTGAAAGGCGCGTGCCTTTCACTCGCTCTCATTGTAGGCGTGTCGTGGACGCGTGTCCCTTCTAAGAGCGAGAGAGACAGACATAAAAAGTGAAAGGCATGCGTCCCTTCCACTCGAAAACATTTTACCACTCAAAGTCGTTGTCACGTAAAACTTTCGCCCGTATACCGACTTTACAGGCAACCAATTTTTTTTTAGTGAAGTTCATTGTCACTTAGTCACAGCACAGTATAAGTAATAGTACTAACGTACAGTATGGACACTCTCTGCCGCTCTCACTAGTCGACCTCACCTCCCCTATGAGACCGATTTGGAACCGTTCGCAAGGAATGCCACAACGTGCGAATTGACGTCGCTTGTATTTATTCTCCATTCAGTTTAAAATATGGGAGTATGTAAAAGATGAGAGTTACTTGTGCAGTGGATGGATGTAAAAAAAAATGGAAAGTAAAAAAAAAAAATTGGATAGACGGACGGACGGACGGACGGACGGATGGATGGATTGATGGATGGATGGATGTATGGATGGATGGATGGATTGATGGATGGATGGATGGATGGATGGATGGATGGATGGATGGATGGATGGATGGATGGATGGATGGATGGATGGATATATTGATGAATGGATATGGCTGGATGGATGGATTGATGGATGGATTTGGATGGATGGATGGATTGATGGATGGATGGATGGGAGGATAGATGAATGAATGGGTCAAAATCACCAAGGTGGCAAATTCCAAATTCTGTTTTATGATGAATTTACCTAGCAGCTATTACTTTGATGATCAGCCTAAATGATCACTAAACTTACGTTAAAACAATATTTACGTTGGCAGAGCATGGAATGGATTACTACTCTTGTAATTTTATTATTAAAGAAAGCTATCGCTGAAAAAAATCATTACGGGAACGTTTTTGTGCGGCTTATAATAATATTAAAATATAACATAAGTATTTATTTTTTTCCTTGTTCAATAGTAGATATATGTTATTTATATATAGAAACTAAAGAAATGTAATGAAATTGCCAGTAAAGACGTTAAAAAGCAAAATATAGTGCAAATGAAGCTAATATGTCAATTTTTTTTGGCTAAATTATCTAAATATGAGAAATATCGCTGTCTTTTAAGTAAATTAACATGCTATAGGTAGAAATTATGAGGTGTTCGCGGAATGATGCGTATGTTCCCTAAATGACGATATAGATACAATTTAGGTTTATAAAATCATAAGCAATGTTTTTGTACGTCGTACTTATTTATTTGTTTTGGCATAAGGTTCTTAATTAACAAATACGTAGCTTAAATCACTTTACAGTCTTATAATTGCTGTACACAGCCGATTAGAAATTCTTTATAATCATATTAAACTTTTATTATGATGGTCATAATCAAACCATCTGAACATTATACTAATTATTTTGTAGTTAATATTAATATTGTTTAGTTTCTAATCATATTAATTAAACATATTAATATAATATTATATAAAAAGAAACAAACATTAGAATTTTTCATAAACGTCAATATCAGTATCAAAGTAATAATACTCTCAATCATTTTATTTTTTCAGCAATGGCGTTGAAATAACACTTATTATTTGTTCAAATGCAGCAGATACATCACTCGGATCTAATTTAATATTTTTTGCATTATTACGCACCGAATCCAAGAATGTGACTAGGATTTCTCCATCATCTTTATCGACACCTGTCTTACAGGTGGCAACTTATCTGTAATTGACAGTTTTCTTTTGTGTAGGTATTTTCATTAAAATAAAGGTTCCAGGGGTTATGAAATTTGAGTGTAGGTTTTCCATGTCTTGATTGTAAGAAGTAACAGCTTCAACAGTAATAGATTCTCTTCATCATCGGATGATGATGAGTAAATGGTGTAAATGTTCCGTTTCTTCAATTGCAGCAACTTTTGTCCCTCAATTGTATGCATAGGCTCTCTTGACTTTCTTGAAGGTATTCCCATGTTTTATAGTTCATTTCTTTCGAAGAAATCTTTTACTTTTTTACGAACTTCCTCCTTCAAAACAACCTCACGAATTTTGGTATCAGACTTCAGAATCGATGTACCGGTTCTCCCTTTTGGCAAAAAAGTCTTATAAAGCAATTTATAATTCCGTATGATGTTACCGCTAACACATTTTTGGAAAACTTCTCTCTTTTGGGATTTTTTTCTTAAAGTACAGGCCTTTTCTTTTAGTTTTTTTTAGCAGTCAGTACATTGTTGACTAAGAGATTTTTGCGCACTTCAGGAGGCACGTCGACATTTTTAATCAATGCGTCAACTTTGCTGTTAGGAGTTGTTGGTACCTGAACTTTTTTATTGTTCTTATTTTTCTTTTTTTCTTAATCTTTTCTTTAAATTTTCATATTTACGTTTTATGTTAGCAATTGTTTTCTCTTGTTGTTTACTTCTTTCCAATTTTTTTCTCTGCTTTCGCTTTTCTTCCTCAGTCATCTCATCAATGTTTGTAACTTTCTTTTCAGCTTTTTTTTTTCTGATAGTACGTTCTATCCTTAGTCCTTTTTATTTCTCTCTCTTCCTCCGTCATCTTATCTAATAATTTCCTTTTCCTGGCATTAGCTTTCTCTCGTTGTATAATAAATACTAATTAAATAATAGTATATATTAAACATTATATTAAAAAATATGTTAGCACAACATACACTTAGTTAATTAACCAATAGTTATAATAACAGGGAGTGTTTATTTGAAAAAAGTCATTTCGGGAACGGCATCATCATTTCGAGAACGCTCCGTCAAGTCCGGGAACGGTCCCGAAATGACCGTTCCTGAAATGACTTTTGTAACTACACGCGGCCTTTTTAGACGGCAGCCATCTTTGACATCATGTTCGGCTTTGTTATTGTAAAATATTTGAGGTTACTGTTTGCTATAAAACACTACGAAACTTATTTTTCAATATTCCAAGTTGAGAAACGCATTCCCGGTATGATGACGTATTGATGTACGCTCTATAAATATTGAAATGAAAGATACTTACTACTTAATTTCAATTGTTTTGGCGAAAACGAGAGACGATAACCGTTTGTTTATATCGTTCACATCACTGTACCATAGACAACTAAAGGTTGCGTTCAAAAACTGAATTTTTACTGATAATCAAAATTGCGTTCACTAAAATGACGCTTACATTGTCGGACACAATATGTTGACTTGATTTTCTTTAATTTCTTTTCTTTCTTTAGTAATAACAATAATTAATTGATATAAGATAAAATTATAGGCCTTAAGGGCCTAAAAAAACTTTACAATTTATTTTATTTTTTTAATATTTCCAAAGATAGTTTCTGATGATTGCTACATGGGACACGTTCTCGAAATGATTTTTTGTAGTTATCTCTTCAAATAATAATAAATGCGATTTACTTTTTAAGTATAAAATATTATGTACAGTTAATATGAACAGAGTTAAGTAATATTTACTATAACGATTTGTTTAAATAAACTAAATTTAAACATTTATTTGCTGGAAATGCAAATTCTCCACCTTGGTGATTTTGACCCGAATATGGATGGATGGATGGATGGATTGATGGATGTATAGATGAATGGATATGGATGGATGGATGGATGAACGAGCAAACGAGCATTAGTTGATAAAAAATGCTATGCAATAGCTTTACCGCGGCAGTCCCCGAGTGCCACACGTTTTTTTTTTCTTCACTACGCCCACCTGATGTGAAGCGGTTACCGTAACCATATTAACGCTCGCAACATTAAATATCGCTCGCGCGCTGCCATCCCTGCTGCCAACGCAGCAACTCCATCCTCTCTGGTGACCTCACTCACTCGTAGGAACACAACAACCCTCAAGGAAATTGTTATTTGACTGCGGTATTCTGTGAGGTGGTGGTACTTCGTCAGTCGGGCTGCTTAAAAAATACGCTATGTCCTACCTCTCTTTTCGTCAGAGCCTCGTCTGTCAGTCAGCAGGCGTACCCCGTGGAGGTGAGATTGACTTTGGTTCAAAGATGTTGATGAACCACTTACACCCCCGTACATGTCCGACTAATAATTGAATAATGTCAGCCCTAGAGAACGTCACTCAAACATAGGCACGTGTACAGACGTCATTTGGTTACTACATGCAAAAGCGCCATTTTTGTATGGAGTGGCCGGGGTTTGGTCACAGTTCATATTTTCATGTCTAGTTCGCACGCACGGCCGTGCATACTTGTGAAACACTTGCCGTGCATATATGACCCTTCTAGTCTCTTTTTTAAGTGTTCTGTGGTAGTATCCATGTGCAGTTACATTGGCTCTGACTTAAACAATGATAGTGATAGGTGTGAGATATTTACATCTCAAGAAGGTTAGCGTATATTTACTGTCACCAATTCCACTAACTTCTAGATTGTACCTTAATAACTCTCATTCTATTGTAGGTTCTAAATATTAAGATTGATGTCTTATGTCTAATAAACTATGGTGTACGACATTTAATAGCTTAATCTCTAACCTTTGAATGCCTAATTTATCATATTGTCGTCACATTGCCAAATTCGGAAATTTCCAAATTCTTACGTACATGTGTACGGAGCCCCGGAGTAATAAGTAGGTACTACTGAAGCCTTGGAACTCACAGCAAACAGAGGAATCGGTAAGAATAAGCTTAAAAGCTTCGGCGAATTTGGCAATCATTTGAATCTCGTGACAATAAATTCCTTTGAATGGATTCAAGCCTAGCTTATCTACGGGTTGCTCTTTGACAAATGCTATTAATGCTATTATACAGTTACGAAATAGCTGACGGATAAGATATAGTAAATTTCTATAATATTGTCTTATTAAATATATATTATTAATGAAGTTCCTCATTAACCTCTACAATATGAGTATCAAAGGCTCTAAAGGGCTTCTTGAAAGGTCTTGATGTGCAAAACACTATAAGTTATTTTTTTTTCAGTTATTTTTTTTCTTAATAATAACCAAAATCTTGTATGAAGAAAACTTTTGTGCTATTTTTGCTTTGCGTTATAATATCAATAGGACAGGATAATATAAAATTGTACAAATTTTATTACCTACCGATAAATACGGCTGCCATCCGTGGATAGTACGGAATCATAGCACTCATCCAAGGTAGAGTTTTTGATCACCGTCAACTGCGATCCGTCTGTGTGCAAGTTATATCCAGGAGTACTCTCTATAGCCCACCACTGTTGGTTGCATGAGCTGGGAACTATCATAAAAGAAACACATTTTATTTTAAGTGAAATAAACAATAATCTGAATATTCATATATATATTCAGAGCAATTATTGTATGTAATATATAGGTACATCAAGAATAGCTCGTCCCTATGTGATTTTAAGCTATTGCATAGCTTCTATCGCGGGCCTTGAGCGCGGGGACCGAATCCAGAAATTCCGTAACGAAAAAACCTCACGCTCCCCACTCCGACGGGCAAGGAGGTGTGGCTTGAAGGCCGTGCATCGTCTAACGTCGATTCAGTTCGGCAGTCTTCGACACGGCGTTGTGTGCGTGCGATTAGACGTATTGTACGACTCTACGAAACTCGTTTTATTTATTTAATAATAGAAAAATTTGTTTTCTTATCGGTCACCACGCTCAAAAAGTGTAACTTGAATTAATATCAAAGAAAAAGCAATACTGCATGAATAAAATAAATAAATAAAATTATAATTGCATAAGTTGATACAAAATGCTATGCAATAGCTTTACCGCGGCAGTCCCCGAGTGCCACACGTCTTTTTTTTATTTTTTTATTTTTCGATGGCAAATAAAAATAATAACTATTTTTTTATCGTTTTTGTTTATTAGCCATCGAAATTTTTTTTTCATAAAAATTAAAAAAAATCACTTAGGGACACACTAATCACCTAACGATATGATACATTCTCTATTTATTCTCATACCTCATTTTTTTATATATTGCAGATTACTGAAAATAAATTACTGCAGATAAATCATCATACATTCCTGAATTGTAATCGTATAAAATCGAAAAATATTTTCTAAAGTCCATTCGGCGGGCTCCAACGTCTGTTCACAGGACACTGGGAAAGCCTAACCTAGCCAAAAGAAAAGAGTTGGATCTGATCTATACAAGCATTAAAATTTGTTTTAGGTAGCGTTGTAATAAATTTATATAATACTAGCTGTCCCGGCGAACTTCGGCTTCGTACCGCCTAACAATCAATGCATGTCACTGAACTAAATTTATGTTTTTATGGAATTATAACATTAATAATAGAAAATAATAGAGATCGTGTCAGTCTAATTGAACACGCAAGTTAAGCAACGTCGACCGTATCCTGTACACGGATGGGTTTATATTACCCCGAGCTCCTCCGTGCTTCGTAAGACATGTTAAGCCGTCGGGCCCGGTTGTAATTATTAGATTATCTTGAGCTCCTCCGTGCTTCGGAAGGCACGTTAAGCCGTCGGTCCCGTCGGTTGTTATCATTAGATGACAGTCCTTAAGCCAAGTTAGTGACCTTTAGGCGGCTCTATAACACTGGTCTCCGCCAACCCGCTGCTGGGCAGCGTGGTGGAATATGCTCTAAACCCCTTCGGTTGAGGGAAGACCCGTGTCCATAAAAACTGAAGATTTCATAAAAATAAAGATTTCCTTATTGTTTAATCGAAAAATTTAAGAATACCTTTTGTTTTGAAATCGGTTTTATCGTTTTGGTGATTTGTAATTGTCATTTCTTTTGATGTTTACTCTGATTTGATTCTTGCGATCCCATGGACCAAGTGTTTTCACCCCAATCGTTTTAACATTTTTCAATTTTCAAAGCAAATCACAGACAACTTTCGCGAAATAAAAGTGACACCAATCGATTTGACATTTTGATACTTGACAACCAATAAATATCGCAATCCTTTTTCAACTGACACTTTCATTTGTATGGGAAAATGTTTTTTCTTTTATTTTATTTTTTCGTCAATTTTCCAATGTTTTTAAAAGTTATTCTGCTATTCGGGACGGAGAGAAATCCAACAAATCAAAATCCATGAAAATCGGTCCTGCGGTTCTCGAGTGATAAGTGTTCGAACAAACCCGACTTTATTTTATATATATAAAGATATATCAATCAATATATTATGTTTGAAGTATATTAGGATTTAAAACGTATATTCGTTAAGAATATTTAATCCCCTTTTTAATTTAGATATTAATAATTAAAATAATTGAATTGTTCTAAAATGAACTTTTCAGCCAATACTTTAACCGATTATAACAAATGACAGATCGTTTTAGTTTTGTGTATTTTTGATATTACTAACTATTTATACAATTCCCTAAATATTTATATTTATTTTTGCAAATTGTATAAATATTTTGTACATATATAATTTACTAAAAATTATCATGGACCTCATGAATGATTATTAACAAATAATAAAAAACTAATTTGTTATTCGCGTCTGTCAATTTTTTAACTATTCCGATTACTGATACGACTATTACGACGACTGATACGATTCTGATGCAGTTATCACTATCATTTAGACAGCAATAAATTAAATTATATTTATTAATCATTGTGTATACATCCATACATATAATATAGGTTTATATCTACGAGTATATATAATCACACGGGCTAAGCAGGAGCGGGTTTCTAGTACTATAGTGTAGTCTAGACGTATAGTGGTCACATTCACACCTACTTATATGGAGGAATAAATATATTTCATGGAAGTCACAACTACAAATACAATTTTCATTTAATATTTCTAAATAACAAGGAAGTTTAACCTAAGGGTAAAATTTATTTTATCGTGAAAAGATTTTCCAAGGCTTTTATCGATGGTTTTTCCTGTAAATTCAAAACATTTTTTTTTTAATATTCTGTTATGTGGATAAATCCTGACAAATAGAGCAAGCTAGCTAAACTCACCATCGTCTTTGAGACAAAACCAATCTCACCTGCACGTGGTGCGCCGTGTTGATTAACTGCCGTCTTAATGTGCCGAAAGATTTAAATATAGGTGGTCATAGCACACATAACGGTGTTAGATTGTTGGTTCAGCTAATTAGGATAAAACTTAGACGGAAATCAGAGACTTAACTATTATTATTGATAATTAAAATTAATTAGTATTAATAATACTATAAAGTAATAAATATTAAATGTCTTTGGATTGAACATTTTGTTTTTTCTGTTACAAGTCTGGCACTGATGACAGTCAGGTTCCCTCAAATCTTTTCTGTCACTAATATACAGTATTCTCATCCAAGTAAGTAACAAGTTAAGTTGGTAAGTAGTTTTGTTTTGGTTTCAGGTCTGGAGTTACGCATCTTCCAAATTCTAAAATTCTATATTGGTTACTCTAATTTTCACTTGACGTTGGCAAAGTAACATAATGCCATAAGGGAAAAAAAAATAAAAAAAAAAAAATAAGTAGGTATACCTACTCGTACATGCGTATCTAGAAATATTTACAAATAAGTGACATCACTTGTCTTCTTATTATTTGGCTTCATAATGTGTTATCTAATTGCAATAAAGTGTTGCAGATGTGCGTAACGAAACAATAGATTAAAAAGGAAGTATGCGTACGTTCCAAGCAGATCTTCTTGAAATAAGATATATCGTTATCTGGCCGCAAATTTGGCGGCCGCGTGTCAGCTATGCCGTGGCAATTGCCCCGAGCGTGTGCAACTATCACTGATGTGCAGTCATCCAATTCCCGACAGCGCGCTAAGCAGGCTCCTAGGAGAGACTCTTCCTCTCCACTGGCCGTGTATACAAACACGGGTGCCACCTTCTCTGGACTTACTCCTGACCATCTGATGAATGTCAGCGTCTGGTGACCGATGCACTGCGCTGCAGTCGCTGAAAAGGAAAGTTTTATTTTATAAAACAAATAACATAAACATAAGACTTAAAGAGTTATATGTGGAATGGCGGACTATGGCGCTCCTCTTGTTCCAGTCAACCATAAAATATTGAAAAAGAAAACATGTTACGGCGATTACTTAGGCACAAAATGAACACTTATTGAACATTTAGTAATAAAAAGAAGGTAAGATAAAAAGAGTAATGTGACTATAGTTAGGCCTAGGTATAGTTTACACTTGTACATAGGTAGATAAAGCTAAGAGCAGATCATGCTTGACAGTCACAATGCCATTGTAACTCTTATTACTAGGGCTTGCAATCTCAGAGCAACCCCGAGCAGAGCTGTGGGCCAGCCCGATGGTGAGCGTTCACGGTTCTGCACCATATGTCATTGCAGGGAGGTCGCAGTGGTTGAAGACTTTAGTCTTCAAACATTCGGGTATCTGTGCGGAGAAGATGTGCCGAAGCTTTACGTAAGATTACCTACTCATTGTTTAGATTTTATAAACAAACACGGGCAAAAGTGCAAAGCTGATCATGAACAGAAAAAGCGGGGGCTTTGGATTGCCCAAGAGTACGTAGAAATAAGTTTGGTTGCCGATTGCCGTTGTGATGACCATATCTAATAAGGATGAAGGACCATTGCGGTGAGAATGGGAGGTCTAGGTCTAGAAGGCTGTTGGTGTCGCCCAACATAAATCAAACTGACCACTGAAATCAGGAAGACTGTGCTCAAATGAGTCGATGTGGAGCAATGCACTATAATTCACGCACAGCAAGCCTTTAGTTTAAAGTGCTGAAGGGTTACTTGAAGAAATAGTTTTTTTTATACCACTATTGTGAAAAAGAAGCATACGGCCCGCCTGATAGACAGCAGTTACCGCAGCTTATGGACGCGTGCAACGCCAGAGGCATCATTCGTTTTTTTATATCATGCTTTTAAGACTAAAGAAAAAGGAAATTGGCTTACTCCGAACACAGGATTTACAATCCCCGTTCAGCAAATAAATGAAAGAGTAATAAACATCTATACATCCTCGCAAACTTCCACTTTTATAATATTATTAGGAAGCAGGACATGATTATTCAATATTTACCGTGTACCTACCCTTGAAATAATACCTACCTAAGAATTACTGAGATCAAATTAACTAAATTTAAAAAATGTATTTAAATACATTTATCTGTTGTCTAGGACCCATAGTATAAGAGTTGCGCTTAATTTGGGACTAGATGACGCTGTGTAAATTGTCCAGAAACATTTATTTTATTATTTATTTAATTATGATGACAAAACAATTTAGGCTTTTACCATAAAGACTCTGTAAATCTTAGGTTTTACTCCAAAATCTTAGGATTTGTCGTAATTCAAACTTAATAGGTATATACAGAATATCATTGGAGTTATCAATGTCTAACCAAAAAAAATGTTAGTCCTGTCAGGCATTATACTCGTATCCATCAGTATGAACGGAGGCAAATCTGAAAATAAATAACGCCAGTCTATGTCTACAACTTTCAGGCTTATTTGTATACATACTGTTAGGCCATTATCACTAAGTACATAATACTTACTACAAAAATGCTTACATTACATAAAGCACATAATATAATATTATACGTAAGTACTGAAATTATATTTGGTGTGAATGTGGTTCACCAGGCAGGAAGAAATTGTTGTGATGGCAGCGTGGTGGCGGTGAGCAAGCTATCCTTTATATTACAAATGTCGATAAGTTAAGTAACCGCTTAACATTAGGCGCGCCGTTTACTTGTCTGCCACTCGTAAGTGTCTACCATATATGTTATTATTTTGAACTAAATGACAAAACATTCTCACGTATCGGATTTATAATAATAGTAGGGTTGTTCGTATGTTGTTGTAGCCCTGTTTCGAGGACGTAAAAATATTTGTTTACATTAGAAAATATCGAGAGTGTCATTACGTCAAATGATTAATCAGATGTTGCCGCCATGTTGCCACAAGATATTGTGATACTGACTCACATCTGCGCTAACAAGAATGTTGACGTAAACACCATCCATATACATAACATATACATTGTGTTACGAAATGTAAAGGTCATAGTCACGGTGATATTAACGGTGGTCCTGCCTGATAATCTTTTTACCATAATCATCGAAAAATAACAGACCGTAAAAATACCGTTTTAGCACTTTTCATGTTGGAACTAAAAGTGATAATAACACTTTTAGCATATCTTTAGAAAGGGTATGGATTCAAAAAATCAGATGAACTCCAACCCTGTTAGTTTTTTTTTAAACCCCATAGAAAGTTGCCGTTAAAATTATTTTTTTACCTTACTACGGTACTTCAGGCCCCATAACTTTTCTTCTCTACAATTTTCTGATGTGAAATTAATTTTTACAGTACACTAAGACTCTAGCGATTAAAACAAGACCATTAGCAGAGCTATCCTATGGATAGATTTTGAGCTATTATTATTATATATATTTTGATTTATTTTAGCTATTTTCACAGCATTATGTCATATGGTTTATTGCTTTGGGGTAGTGCTGCGGATGTAGACTCAATTTTTGTGCTCCAGAAGCGAGCTATCCGTGCTATTTATATGATGAGTCCCAGGGAGACACTGAGAAATAAATTTAAAGAGATAAATATTATGACATATGACATATTATGACATGACATTACATTCTCAATATATTTATGAAAATCTTATTTACGTTCATAAAAATCAAACTAAATTTAGGAAAAACAGTGATCTCCATCAATTAAATTTAAGAAATAAAAACAAACTCGCTGTGCATATTACTAGGCTCCATAAAATCTCTAACTCGTTCCCAGGTCAATGTATACGCTTCTACAATAAACTTCCAAATGACGCGTTTAAATTATCCATGGGTAAATTTAAAAGATTTATCAAAACTAGACTATGTCAAAAGGCTTACTATTGTATCTCAGATTACATAAATGATAAAAGTATTTGGAAATGAATTGCTCTTGTTATGTTAATGATTGTATTTGTGTTTAATGTAACGATATTGGCAATTAAAAGAGTCGGCCTTGAGTTTCTTGCCAGTTCTTCTCAAGAAGCCCCGTCGCCGGAACTGGCACTTAAATTCACTTTCACAGATAGTGTGATGAAAGTGCATCTAAGCTCTGCGGATTTAAGTAGATAGTAATGATTTAGATACATGTCTTATATTTAATTTGTATGACGTTTCTAAGTGCTTTATAAAGTCCAAGGAATAAAGATATTTTGACTTTGACTTTGACTTTGTTGACTTTGCTACAGGTAGTAAAAAAAAAACAATCATTAAAATAAAACCTTGAGGCCCAGGTCAATATAATGAGCGGGGGTAGGTAGCAGACCATCCCTAGTTTCTACCCTAGGCGTATGTACAGCTCCCTAGCAAACTCCCTGTACAATAAATAAATATATATATATATATACATATATATAGGTAAACACTGGCCTCCGCCAACCCGCAGTTGAGCAACGTCCTATCGTGATACAGTTGCTCTAAATCTGAACTCCTTCGATTGTGAGAGAGACCCGTATCTCAGCAGTGGGATGAATAAAGGTTGATACAAAAAAACAAAGAACGATACATAGTGGGGTGGAAAACAAGCATATGGCCCGCCTGATGTAAAGCGGTTACTGTAGCTATTTCAATGCTTGCATGAAATATCGCATGACGTAAAAGTACTATAATGTCTTGGTAGCAAACTGTTCATAAGAAATTTTGTTATTTATCTTACATAATTATGATTTTTTATTCATAAGACCTTAATTTTTCTTAAGTGGACCAATACAAGTGATTTCAATAATTCAGAACGATTATGTAGGTACTAGGTACCTATTTTTTATAAGTTGTTCTTAAGAGCCCTGCCATTTTACTATTAAAATATTAAAATCCCGTTTACATCTAAATAAATCTGGTAACGCTGTTTCGGATTGACAAAAGAGAATACGTTTTAATCCTGGCACTATATAGCCTCAGAGCGAAGCCACGGGCAGAAGCTAATAATAAACAAAGCTGAAGAGTTTCTTTATTTATGTGTATGATGCCGCTAATCTCTTATTATCAGTTGGACTTGATAAATTTCTTTTTATGTATATAAATAGTCCATTTCTTGAAGAAGATTAGGTAATTCTCAGAATTAAAGACAAACATTCTGCTCTTTATTCTGAGGGTATTTAACACTAGGCTACGATATATAGCATTTTATATATAGACGTACTATAGGCGAACATCATAGCAGTAAAAATTGGCTATAAAGCGCGTATTCAATACCTACGCATGTATACATGCAGTATGCAAAGAAAGGAAAATAACATGAACAAACGGGAAGATAATTCATCTAAAACTTTTCAATAATTCTTTTTGATTAGAACTAACGTCTTGCTGCGACGGTAAGTGGCGCTGAATTGAGTGAATGCCGGGCAATTACATAACTTTATTCTTGCCACAATTGAGGCTGGTAAAAACATCTATAGAGTAAAAACATTTATTTACTTACAGGAGTGATGATGAGTGAAATCGTAGGCCGTAGCTAGTAGTTTTCTTTTTAATACTACGTCAGGTGGCAGACAAGCATACGGCCCGCCTTATGTGAAGCGGTTACCGTAGCCATATTACCCTTGAAACATTTAATGTCGCACGCGCGCCACCACCCTCGCTTCTGACGCAGCAACACCTTTCTTTCTGGTGACCTCACTCACTCGCAGAACACAACAATCTTCAAGGGAATTGTTATTTGCCCGCATTATAAATATTAATAATAATATAAATGTGAAAGTTGTGACGATGTTTGCATATTTGCCTCAGAGTATAGAACAACTGTATTCTGAGATATTTGCATTAGCATTATACACATATGTGACTCGAGCATACGTAAACGACTGAATGGATTTTAATGTTGGTACACGAATATAATAGTATTGTGATTAACATAATAGGAAACGGTTTATCACGCTGGCATTACTATTATATTGCCTAAGCGAACATATTATATATATTCTACTTAATAATGCCATGGAAATGGTACTGATGGAAAACGATCATCACCGCCCATGGAGATCAGCAACACCAAGGGGTCGCCGAATCGTTGCCACCCCATATTCCTTAGTTTCTTTCTTTCTGGTGACCTCACTCACTCGCAGGAACACAACAACCCTCAAGAGAAATTTTCATTTGGCTGCGGTATTCTGTGAAGTGTAGGTACTTCCAGTCGGGCAGTTTCAAAAATATGCTATGCTCTACCTCTCTTTTCGCCAGAGCCTCGTTTGTCAGTCAGCTGGGCGCACCATGTGCAAGTGAGGTTGGTTAATTCAAAGATATTGATGAGCCACTTACACCCATCTTGTGTCCGCGTAATTGCGCAATCAATATCGTAGCAATAACCCTGGTAATCACCAGGATAACAGGTGGCACAATTATTAATATGTATAGAGATATGTGGCGTCTCACTATACATTCTGAGAACATTAATCAATAAGTATTTTATTAGTGTGTTTGTTAAACAGAGGTAGCTAGCTGACTGTAATGTCTTTGCAGTAAATTTATCCACTTACATTACATTATGACAACAACAATTGGGCCTACGATGCCAAAATAATAATATTTATTACTAGTGGCCGGCTTCGCACAGGTAGAAAGTGTTTTTTTTTTCTTCTCGCAATGCTTACGTCTTTTCTCTCCATAACCATCCTTATATCGTAACGAAAATATTAAAACAAAAAAATAGCAGAATTGGTAGAGCTGTTTTCGAGTATAGCGCATAGCAACATTCATTTTTATTTATATAGACTATTATTAAGTACATCATAACACATCGTATGTAGACAACAATGTTATCTGTTTGTCGTCCATTTTGAAACTGATGAATTTGGTGTTTGCTCGTTTTTCGTTTGGTAGCTCAAGACATTACAGTTATGTGACGTGAGTCCAGGGAACTCGCTTATTTAAAAAATTGTTATATTTAAACTATTTCAATTTGGTTTCTAGAAATTTAACTATGAAATCTTAAGTCCTTTCTGCAGGGTCCACAGCTATTGAAAACACAATTAATAATTTTTGGCTCGATAGAAAAAATCTCAAACTTACTCTCTAAATTGCATTAAGTAAAAATTATAAATATTTAATACAATCATCTTTTTACATGGAAATTATACCAAAATTGTCAGTGAGTAGTGAAAGTAAATCAATTCGGTTAATGTTTATTACGGAAGCGATATTGGACATCGCCAGAATAATCGAGTTCCCTACGAAAGCAGATAGTCGATTTGATTCGTTGACTGGGACGTTTATTTTTTTTCTATTTTGAAGGTCCTGTAATAGAAATGTCCATAGCCTGCGATGACTAAGTAGTCATCGCAGGCTATAGACACTTGCGACACACCAATTACTCATGCATTTTGAGACCCTGTATAAACTTCTTTACGTCTTTCTGGAAGAATCCCATAATGTAGTCTTCTTGGAAAAACCTGGTATAGTTAAGTTAATGATCTACGAGATAAAATATATTTGGTGAACTCTGCTCTACATAGTTAGTTGAGAAAGGTTACCTTGAGAATATGTAAGTGTATATAGATAACAGGTAGAGGCATGGACGGACATTGCAAATACCAATGTTGCAAAAATGATTTTATATTTAAACTGCCAATTAATAACTTACGTATTCATATTATTACATTTTTAAAATGTTCACTTTACTTTTTAGGAGTAATGAACATCCACACATCCATACATCCTCACAAGCTGCCATATGTATAATATTTGTACAGTACTATTAATTATACTGTGATATTAATAAGAAGTAGGATCTTTATTCTACGTAATCTTACAGGCAAAACATACTAACAGGCGAACATACTGCTAAAGAATTGTCCGGTTTACCTTTTTTAATGGTTTTTTCTTATATGACTATATTATCGTTCCTTAAAAACATGATTACTTTCATGATTCACTAAGAAATCACAAAATAAAATATTCCCTGCATAATCTAGGCTTGCACTTGTGCAAAATCGAATTGACATAGATTTTACGTCAAAATAACAACTTATCAATGTTGTATCTTTATTGATAACAATTTATATTACCTTTAACTGGATCTTGACAGCCCTAGCGTGCTGATTACTCATCTTCCTTCGAACAGAAGGCTCCATAATATAATAAACCGCGTAGCGTTCATTGATTCTTTATCCGCGACAGAGGATACACGCAGTGAGATCTTAAGCACAGACTTAAGATAGTATTTAGATTACTTTAAGTGTGACGAAATAATAACGTAGAAATAAAATACATTTAGTTGAAATGTGTAATGAAAAACATATTGTGAGACCATATGTGAATGTGAATTTCTACTATCACGGTTCTGATTATATACATTGAAATGGTAAGTGTTATTATACAAATTTATATGAGTATAGTTGTAGTGTATAGGAAATTACGATGTATGATAATCATTTATTCCCAAAAACGTGGTAGTATATTAAGGTGTTAAACAGTGGTTTGATCATACATGTGGTGCCTATAATAACATTGCAGGGATGTTCTTCTATTTTATCGACAATGGTTTGTCCGTGACGGGTGGATATTACATATAATTATAGAATCTGGAGACTTTAACGTGTAGAAAAATAAGTGTTTATTTGCTTATTGAGAACGAGATAAAAAATAAATATTATGTGATTTGTGATCATGTTGTCAGATAGGTAATCTCTAATGTGATACTATTATGGATTGTTTTATCCAGTGGCGCGTTTTGCATCCACATTTTTCTAATTTGTGCAGTAATCTATCATGGCAGCAATCAAAGCTTCTATGATTTGCTTTACTATAGAAAAACAAGCCAATGTTGTTATCATATTTTTCCGAAGACTGGGGGCGGACGCTTTACGAACTTTGATACTGTGAGACTAGTATGTCGTGTTTTCCAAGAAAATTTTAGATCTCGTCTTTCATAGCCGTTTCTAGAATTATTGTTATAACAGGTTCGAGTGTTATCGGTCTGTAATTTCTAATTTTGAACTAGGTCCCACTTTTTAAACAGTGGTATCACTTTTTTTTTTAAAAAATTTTGGAAACATACCTTGCTCGACTGAGCAGTAAGATAGCAAAGTGGTTCAGCTATGGAGAAAGCACATTTTTACAATAGTTTCGTATTTATTTTGTCATAGCCTGTGCAGTATTTTTCAATGATTTAATAATTTTAATAATCTCGTTTTTTTTTTATATTTTTATTTTTAAATTTACATTACGTGTAATGTCAATAATTTAAATTTACATAACGTGGTAATGTCAATTTATTAAATATTTCGCAAATGACTGCTGTTCGTGTGTTCTTCATCATCATCATGCATGACGCTTTACATTTGCTTTTGGATTGATTTATCTTTATCTTTACTTCTTCTTTTAATATTTTGAATTACCTGCATCCATTTGATAACCTTAGTCAGTTGATAAGCATACAACATACCTACTAAAATGCTAAACCTTTTATACTCACACATAAATAAATATTTGAACACTGCAATAAAATAATTAAATGTGGTTAGTGGTTTTAAGTCCACGTGCAATTATCATTTCTTGTCCTGTAGCTGTACATCCATTACCTATAAGTATTTTAGCTTCTGATTTAGGTACCCCTGCCTTATCAATATTTGAAGTTCCTGGATCAATTACATAACTTCATTTAGTTCCAAAGAAGGCAATGCTAAACTTCGCTTTTTTATTAAAGGCATATAATACTGAAAAAACACTGAAGTGTTTTTTCACTATCTGCGATATCAGTATGGGTATTGTTTTTTGGCTGCAGTTTTCTGAGGTGGCGGTACTTCCCTTAGTTGGAAAGACGAACAACTAGCTTGTATTTGTTATTACTTACTTCTACGGAGAGTTCTGAAAACAGATTGCTAATAGTTATTTGTTTAACAAATTAGTTAGGCCACGCCATAATTCTATTAGCACAACGTGTTTATCATAGACTGCACAGCATTATAAACAAAAATCTTTGTTATATACTTATCACTACTAATCTTGGATCCATATGTGGATCGAGACTAGGGTTGATCAGATTACCAGATACATCAGCATCATTACCGAGAGTTTTCAGATAGCAGAACGGGGGTCCTATACGTTTTCGTTAAGATTTATTTGAGAATGGTTGCCGAGAATAGTGCTATTGATACCTACTTAAATTTTCTTCTATAGAACAGTAAACAACAGTATTATAATTTCGGAAACCAACGAAAACCGACTTCAGTTGGCGAGCGCAGCTTATTGGTCGAATACCCCGGCAGACGCTGCTGCCCGTCTTCCGGGAGAAAAGTTTTTTTTTATACTACGTCGGGTGGCAGACAAGCATACGGCCCGCCTGGTGTGAAGCGGTTACCGCAGCCATATTAACGCTCGCAACATTAAAAATATCGCCCCCCCCCCATGCCAATGCAAAATCTCCTTCCTTTCTGGTAACCTCACTCACTCGCATGAACACAACAATCCTCAAGGGAATTGTTATTTGGCTGCTGTATTCTGTGAGGTGGAGGTACATTCCCCGGTCGGGTAGCTTACAATTACGCTCCCTACCTCTCTTTTCGCCAGTCAGCAGGGTGCACCGCGTGCAGGTGAATTGATGAACCACTTACACCCGAAAAGTTATCGCGTGACACAAGATTCCTTAGTCGCCTTGTACGACATCCAGCGCAGAGCAATGGAGTGGCACAATTTTATTCTGCCGGCTACCATAGGGCAAATTTAAGGGTCTCCCTCGATTTTTCTGGGATCCCATCATCAGACCCTGACTTGGTGAATATGGAACCACCTCGCAATTATCCTTTCAAATAAACAAAATTAATTTGACCATACGTGCTTATAAAATTTAAGGGTTTCCCTTGATTTCCCTGGCATCCCATCATCAGATCCTGACTTGGTGAATATGGGACCACCTTGCAATCATACCCTTTCAAATAAAAAAATAATTATGAAAATGGGTTCACAATTCGCAAAGATATCGAATAACATACATACAAAAAAACTATTCAGTCGAATTGAGAACCTCCTCCTTTTTTGAAGTCGGTTAAAAAAAACAGATTTTACAGCGTAGTTTTAAAAAATAATATTCAAGGATTTTGGGACACTAAAGTGTAATGTCCTGGAAATGGGATAAGACGCAAAATTCCGGGACAATCCCGGAAATCCTAGCCGAAGTCAGTGTTGAAAATTACCTGGAAAGATTTTCTTTTCTAAGAAACGATTCGTGAAAGTTTCCTGTTTAGGAAGTTTAAAAAAATGTTAATTACCCTAACAATGAATATTGTGAAATTGGGTATATCCTACACTCAAAAAATATTTTAAAAACGTTCTGCTTTTGGGATGTTTAGAAGCAGGTGGGTTGGCCCGGGGCCCAGCCCCTTGCGCGTTTGCCGCTCTCTAAACATACTAATATTTCCAAGTAAAATTATTATTTTTGAAAACTTCTTAAATTCACCGCGTGCAGGTGAAGTTGGCTTCGGTTCAAAGATGTTGGATGAACCCCAAATATACATACATAATAATAATGTTTTAATTTGTACATACATTTTAGACATAAATATGTGTAAGATTGAAACAAAATCTTTACTGAAACATATATTCGCGGGGGTACGTATAGAATAAAAATAAATTCTGTATAGTATGTCATCATTATAACCATAATAATTAAACCCAGTAGGCAACTCAACTGACTAGTTACAGATGCCATTTACTGACTGATCAGAGTATC
Organism: Hypsopygia costalis; assembly: GCA_937001555.2. Taxonomy (NCBI): domain Eukaryota; kingdom Metazoa; phylum Arthropoda; class Insecta; order Lepidoptera; family Pyralidae; genus Hypsopygia; species Hypsopygia costalis. The sequence goes on along the minus strand of OW443338.2, from coordinate 17,159,769 downwards.
TTAGGGCCAGTACATAAGATATGATACGAATATGGAGCACTAAAACGATATTTATATAATACGTATAAGTACTAAAACGATATTTATATAATATTCATGCTACGTTATTATTTTAAGTTACACTCTATTATTCATGCTCTACCAACTGGTTGATCACCTTGTAAACATTAGGTGCCACAGCGCACAAATATGAAATAATACATATGCTTTGAGCCTCGCTCTTGCAAAAGAAAAGTAGTCTAATGATAATTAATTAGTGAGGTTAATTTACAAAACCTTTTTATGGCAGAATGTGATAAGAATATCTTGTTTCAGATTACGGTCCGTTGGATCTTGGTCCTGTTGATATTGCTGGCAGTCAATCTGACTCATGCTACAATTTTCGTACCTGCTGTGAGATGCGCCAAGGGAACAGTACCGAGGAAAATTGGTGCATTGGTCGTGTGTCTACCGATTGATTACGACGAATGAACTTTGAAGTTATTTTATATTTACTAAAGTGATGGAGTTCCAACAAGTTACGAGTAACAACAAAACGAAGCGATTATATGCAATAAAATGGTACTATATGTTAGTCAGTTAATTTGTTAAATTTTTAGTCATTATCAATCCACTGTCGCTCCTAAGATACGCTAGTGATGCATTTTTGGTTATTTCACTCATCGTTTTTCTACAATACGTTAATAATGAAATTATATTTAGCTAAATATAGAAATCTGCCGCATTGTGGTGGCATATCGTGACGCATCGATTTTATACTTTTCATAGAATTTATAATCAATCATGTTATATGTTATGAATAGTTAGAGAGCTAGATTTTACCGTCAGTTAGATAATATTTCTAATCATACCTACGGGACATGGTAGTTACGAGAGCATCAGTAAATCTCTCTAGATTCTGTTTTCTTGCACTATCTGAACCCATGAATTATCCGCGAATGTTTTCCCAGAAGTCTATATCATGGCTTCTTCAAATAACCAATGTTGGTTCAACCGCCCATAATCTGGGGTAACTGCATTTTTACCATCAGACGGACTGTGTGCTAGTTTCCATCTTAATGATAGAAATATCTGTGCTTTCCATGGGCTTGAATAAGACTGACGTAATAAGATATGTGTTTTTTTTAAACGTCCGTTAATTAACACAATGCATACATGGGTATTTCTCATAAAGACTCAGAAAATCCTTCTTTAATTATAATAAAGAACTGTTTCTTTAAATATCATACTTTTAAGGTATGCTCGGGAACATGTCCTTCATTATTGTGAGTACGTCCTCTCCTAATTATTTCCCAAGTACAGGTCGTAAATTTTCTGCCGCTCGTACCTCTGCTATTATTGATGATTAGTAAAATTTTAAAATTGCATTGAAATTGAATTGAAATTATCATTTATATTTTTGGATATATTTCCGAGCTCATCGAAGCTCAATATTTTAATCTTACATACATAAATTGTAGTCTGAGACTGGTGAAATCTACGCTTTTATAAATGTGTGAACTCGATAATTATCCTTCTGGCATTCACGATACAAAGTATTGAGATATCAAAAATTCACTATTTCGAATTTTATGTGCAATTAATAAGAATAATTTATTCATTTACAACATTGTTACACAATGTAAGTGAAGAGTACATAGTTATTTTTCTTACTTTTTTACAGAACTGTTTTATGATCGTAACTAAATAACTTGACGTTATGTAGGTATTAAGTATTTATTTCTTTTTAAATTTTACAGATATGGAACCCTTAGTACATAAATAAATATGCAACAGATGCATTTACACAAACATTTACACCTGTCCCTCCACACCAATCGCATGTTGTATATTTTATGCTGCTTCGAAGTCAAACCAAAAAATGAAGGCGTGAGATATTCGTACAAGGGAGTGACGTGCACACACAATTAATTTATTTGAAGAACAATAAAAATGATATTTGTGTAAAAGACATCAACGGGTGCCGTTCGGTTAATGTTTTCAAAAAGATCACATTTTTTTTCTAGTTTTGAAAAACCATGTAAATAGATTGTATTTTAATACATTGTTGTACCCAATACTTTCTTTGTCTGTTCTGTATAGCATCTAACCCGGCGCCCAGTGATATACTATCCCCGAAATTTTCGTCTAGTTCGAGGTTGGGGATGTATTTTGTATGATGGTTGAATGTATTGAAAATATTTGGTTTATTATAGATTATCATTATTGTTATTAATGTTATATTCAGTATAACTTGAGCTATCCTAGTCAGCTTTCTTTTAGTAGGTACCTATATTTTTTACTGCTTTGTGTTCTTTTTTATTTTGTTAATTTTCCACAAAATTTTGCAATATACAAGGAATTTCAGATAAAGTTTTATAATACATCTCATCAGTTACTATCCTTAAGAAAGAAAATTCTTAATATTTCTATGCCCTAAAGCAGGCTTCATAATAAAGCTGTACGAAAATTCTTTACTTATCTGGCAGAACAACAAGGCGGTAAAAATGTACGAAATTCCATAACGGCCCAAGTTTTTAATTTGATACTGAAAAGATCAGTGTCATCGAATCGAACAAAAAAGGAAACATTCTTATTTTATGTTGCGATTGATTAATAAAAAATAAATGCTTATTAAGCCTTTAGTTTTTATTTTAGTTTTGTTCTGTGACTGATGCTCAAAAACTTCAAATTATAGTAATTAATACAAGTTCAGAAGCAAACGGATTTCATAAAAAAATTGTTTAATGATTATTCATGTATACACTCGTAGTGCAACCTGTGCCTTACTTCCCTTAGTGAATAAACTTTTATTTGTTTATTGCTTTAAGCAAGCGTCACCAGTCCAATTTGACGACATTGAATATGAATAAGTTTTCATTGATAATATGTATGTAGTGACATGACTGTAAACTGACTCTATTTGGGAATGAACTGTGCATACCCCCTACGAGAACAAAGAAACTTACTAAATTCTTACATGAAGCATGTAACTACATTATCATCTCGTAAACATTATTTATATAAAAAATACATAGATTCTTGTTACTGAAACACTATTTATAAACAAAGGTTTGCTGCTAACTACTTAGCTTTAAATATACGGGACACGAGGGACTCAGACGTATCCACTTTAAGTATTATAATATTTATTACTTATTTGTAAGTACTTAGAGATAATGTTCTTCATTTTTACATTCATAGACTTACACTTGATGTAAATGCAAGTTATTTTTAATAAAATATTTGCATGTCGATGTGTGTGTGATATAAATATTGCCTTATTTTACACAAAAAAGGAAGACAATAAATAGTTTTATTACTTCGTTGTTTCATTTAGAACTGTATCTAAATATAATCATACATACAATAAATATTCCTGGACAAATATCACAGTCCCAATTTAAGCAAAACTTGTACTATGGGTACTAGATAACTGGTATTATGCTTAAATACTTTTATTTTAGAATTTATGCTTTAGCAAAGTACGTAATTTTGTGAATAAATACGTATAATACATAGAAAATACCCAGACCAAGACAAACAGACATGTTCACGCATACGAATATTTCTTTTGTGCGGGGATCGAACTCGCGACCTCGGTGTCAAAGTGGCCATTGCTAGCCATTCGACCGCCGAGCTCGAGAAATATAGATATACATATATCTATATTTATCGATATATGCATAGATATAATTACATATTAAATGCTATCTTTGTACTTTTCTTATGCGAGTCTAATCTCAGGAAATGATATGCTGTTCTATAAATTTTACTTCAAAAGTAAAAAAGGTAAGTCGAAGAACGGTCGCTAGGAGACTGAAGGAGCCTTATCTAATCCCAAAGAGACCAGCAACTGGACCCCAGTTGACCCGAAACCGAAGCGCGACTTCGGTTTCGAGAGATTAAGTAAATTAAACCCTGGATCAACGGCGGTGGTGCGGCAGTACTTGTCCGAAGTCGGATGACCCGCGCTTAGACTGGCCAGCGTGAAGCCCCGATCAACATAAAATGAACATAAAAGAAGAGTCCAAAAGCTTAATCCAGCCCTTACGTAACTCACTGACCTGAAGATTCCAATGATTGAGGAATGGGATGCAATTACTGACTGCAATAAGCGCAAAAGATACAGCGTGTAGCTATATGCATGTATGGGTAGACCCACGTGTTTGTAGACCTATGATGTTATATTTCTACAGATATTGCATACCCATAATTTCTTCAGAAAACTGCTCCTCCTGTTGCATGGATAGGTAACTATAATTAGTTACGTAGGTTGGGTCATAAAATATCGTCATCCTTGTCAGTGATTTAACATACTCGCTATGTCTTTTGCTTACCGAGCGCAAAATGGTACCAATTTTTAAATTATAAAATTAACTAAAGTACGTGTTAAAAATTTTAACACGTACTACAGTCAATTTTTTATTTTATTTTTAACTTAAAATCTATTGTTATTGTGGACTTTCGTATGATATGTGAACTCTTGGGTTTAAATTATTTTATCTACATAAATTATGCATTTTCGAAATGCAGAAGCTTACATTTTTACCTATTTCAATCAATTGTCACGAACGTTAGATTTGTCGGCTTGCTTGTGCGAACTAATAGGCTTGTGAACCATGTTTTTTTTTCGATTTGTTACTTAAAGACGTCACAATAATATAACTATAGGTGAAAGAATTACTTCGATAGGGGCAAACGTTCATGTGGGTCACCTGGTGGAAAGCAATCATCACCGCCCATGGAGATTAGCAACACCAAGTCTTTAATCAGACCTCGTGACTTTTGACAGTAAGACAAGGTTCAATCTTCAGATAGCCTTTAATAATGCACCTATTGTCTATCTATGGTTATGTCACCAGTAAGCGCTAACTATACCTAGACTATGCTACATTACGTTTCCATTTCATAAAGGTTTGCCACACAGATAAGTCGTATGATTTTGCGTATTAATGACTGTTCAATTATCGAAACTTGAATAACATAATACGGTATGACACGTTAGTAAGATTTTTTCTCGTACCATGTCTTCATATCATACATTTTTTCCGAACCCGTTATTAAATATATGGTATGTATTCAATAAACAATTATAGCAGAAATTATGGTGCTCACTACTGTCTAAAATAGCGATATCTTTTTGAACATAAAAATGTCAACAAAGATACATAACTATACTGCTATGTACTGTACCATTAATTATTTTATCTAAATTGGAACTTTGTTTCGATTATTGTATAGCTTTCTCGGTGGAACGACTCAACAAATTTAATGAAATTTGACGCAAAGATAGATAACAAATATAGACTCCCAAATACAGACAGAGCTGTGGAAAGCAGCCGGTAAGTAATCATAGTATTCCGAGGAAATGTAGACACCCAACTCCAATGTCTACGTACTATCAAAATAAACTTAAAAAGTAAAACATTATCTAAAATATATAAAATTTTCATCAAGCCAAATTTCTAGCAAACCAATTTTATATATAAGTAGTTACACAATAATTACTTTCTTCAAGTTATCACCAGATTAGATAAAGTACTCATGTATACTCGTACACATTCTCTAATCATATTTGTTTCCATGACTGCCATACACAGTAAAATTGTGCCACTGCAAGCCTCAAGAAGGCTGCGGTTAAAATGACCCTTTAAGGTCACGTCAAGAATAACATCATTACTTACCACGAATAAACACAATCAGCGAAAGAAACGGCGTAATCCCATAAGTCTTCATAATTTACAAGGTGAAAATAAACGCACTTTAACACTGTGTAAAAATATATCACCGTTTAAATATTAGCTTCTTAGTGTACTCTACACGAATCCCAAGAATCATTTGCCAACTGCTTGCACCGGCATCGTTATGTTCAAACACGCAACATTAGATAACCGAACACTAAAACAACTAGTCGCTGCGAGTACTGATTGTGGTACTCAGGACTTATTCGTAGATACTTCGTTTACCAGCGTGATGAACCAATTGCGCAATTCGATACGGATTGTTCTATATCATCTGCAGCTGATCAAACATAACACACAATTGGTCTTACGATTGGAACGACACGAATTTCGTCTCTAAAGTCTTTGTATACTTATGTTATGTTTATATTAATTGTCACTAGTATGTAAAACCCGTGACTCGGTTTACTTTAGAGACAACTGATAAAGTACTAGCTTTTCCGGATAGTTGGACACTTAGGGAAGTCACGAGCTACCGGCTACCATCGTGCAGCGGCCACTGAAAATGTCATGTTGCAGCCGCCTGGCGGCCCCCACTTCATCGCCGCGACCTTGCAGTGTATTATTATGGGTTACAGACTACAATTTACAATAGAATGACGAGTCAACGACAAACGATAGTGAAACCGAACGATAATAATGATGTTAAGTGCCAATTAGACTTGTGTAGTTCCTGAGTGAGTAGTCCAATTGTACCAGTTCACCATAGAAGTCGGTTCTTGTCACTCACTCTTTCTTGTCCCATGTAGTTCACTGCGTCATTTAGTTCAATCGAGTGACAAAGAGTAAAAAGAACGGAAATACATAAAGCGTACGAGCTAGAATGAGAGAGATACGTTGTAATGCCAAATAGAGAGCGAAAAGGACGGAAGATTCTGAAATTGTTCGAGATAAAACGAGACAGATAGTTTCGTGCGTGGTTGACTGACCGAATTAGAACTCGAAGGCTAAGGACATAAGAACCATAAGCTGTTAGCGAAAATAGGCTCAATTTTTATATTAATTATTATTTTAACTACTAAGTAATTTCTTTTTACTCAAGGTTGACAGTCCTAAGCCTGTGAAAAGTTTGAAGGAAAATCAATATTTGTAAGGGAATTTATAAAATATATAATTAGTTATAGGTACTTACTTAATTCAAAAATACAATGTCATCAAAATGATGCAATAGAATTGAGAAGAATGTAGAAGGAATCAGTGAACAGAACTACTGAGTAGATTGAATCAAAGATACAATGAACTAAACGAACTAAGTGAGTCAAAAGAACTAAAGAAGTAAATGAACTAAATGAAGCAATTGAACTAAATGAGTGATGTAGTTCATTTGCGTCAAAAGAACTGCATCTCTCTTTTCAGTTCAGTGAACTGTTTTGCGCAAGTCTAGTGCCAATACGGCACTGTGCGTACGAGGTATTGCGACAATCCATGCGGGCACCACCTACGGAAATTCTATTAATTTAGGTTTGCTGCTGTTTTACATGACATTTCGCAACCATCCGTCATCGTTCATAGGAAAGGGTAATTTGCATACAGTTATGGAGGAACAGGAAATGATAAGCTAGTAGGTAGGTATTATCAAAAATTGTCTGTAGGTATGTGCGGCAAAAGGATACTATAAAATGACAATATAGAGATACCTAAGCAATAATACTTATAGTTAAATGATACATATCATAAAGATATGATATATTTCACCTGCATATAAGTACCGATACATATAATAAAAATGTAACCGGCTACGCTTCTGTGTCTGCTAATATGAGAATCTGGGGTCTTTAAAAGAGCAATACGAACCAAAACAATTATTTTAAGAATTTTTGTTTGTCTGTATGCAACGTTTAACGAACATCACACAAAATTAGATGCGGTGTTCACATTCGCATTACTAGAGGGTCTTTAGTCGTTTCACACCGCAGCTGTTCGGACCGCGGTGCGAATCGCCCAACTGCTGATTTTGAATGGGGCCATTCACACCGCAGTGGTTGGTGTGGTGTGAAAGGCCCAAGGTATTTTTTGTAATGGGTCGATTCGAACCACGGGGCGAAACCAAGGATTCTAATTATTGATTTGTACAGATATACAAAAAGAGAACTGTTTTGTTCCCCACTGCGGTCCGAATCAGCCCATTACAAAAAGTTATTGGGCGATTCGCACCGCGGTGCAAAAGGACCCATTCAAAATGAACTCTTGGGCGATTCGCACCGCGGTCCGAACAGCTCGCGGTGTGAATCGACTAAAGACCCTTACTAGAAGTCTAACTTAAATTTAAACCGAATTGAAGCGGATTTTGTGATATAGATATTACCTACATATATATATATATATATATATATATATATATATCAGCAGCATCTTTAATTTCAACTCAATTTTAATTTTTGCTTTTGATGGCCGATGTCCATTCCTAATTTCCGGTATTAAATTGTAATAGTATTTTTTCTTTAATAAATAATGTAAGAACACTAAGCACTTGGGGTATAAGCGGTTTATCAAGATCTTTGAACCAAAGTCAACTTCATCTGCACACGGTGCACCCTGCTGACTGACAAACGAAGCTCTGGCGAAAAGAGAGGTAGGGAGCGTAATTGTAAGCTACACTACTAAAGAATATACCTCCACCTCACAGAATATCGCAGCCAAATAACAATTCCCTTGAGGGTTGTTCCCTTGAGGGTGAATTTGCAAAAAAATTGGTTTGCGAAGTTCGCTTCATCCATTCATTGGCACATTGACTTTAATCAAAATGACTATGGTTGACCTGAAAATCCTGCCGAAATTTAGCTAATTTAACTTTGCGTTGCAAATTTGGGATCGCTGGAAAGGTCGATCGTTACTAAGATTAGAATAAATTATTGAAACACTGTAGTTTTTTTTAAAAACCGGTTGAATTCGATCGCAAGTTACTTTTTATTAGTAATTCTTTTTTTAAAGCGTAGTTTCTTATTTTGAACTCTGGTTTGAGAAAAGTTTGAATGTATTTTAATCACAAATGTAACCAACTAATAATTAAAAATAAGTTACTAAAAAATGAAAAATAAATAAATTACAAATGCTTACGGCTAGGAAAATATAAATAAAAACTTTAATAAATAATTTATCTTTTAATAATACTAAAAGCTTTAGTTAGGGAAAGTAAGGTCCAATAATTAGCAAGTGACCTCCTCGGTATGTGGATTTGCTATGGCGGGTTGTGTTCCAGTCACCCTGTATATACCTAAACATATATAAAATATTACGGTTCTGTTAACAAATTCTGTTAAAAGATGCAATATGCACTACTCTAGCACTACACATCACACACGAGGAGCTCGATGGTGTCGTTGTGCAGTGTCAGCCTAATCGAACACGCAAGTTAAGCAACGTCGACCGCAGTCTATCTATGGATGGGTTTATTTATCTCGAGCTCTTCCGTGCTTCGGAGGGTACGTTAAATCATCGGACATGGCTGTTGTCATTAGATGACAGTCGTTAAGCTAAGTCAGTAGCCTTAGGCGGCTTGAAAACCCACCGGCAGTTGAGCAACGTGTTAGTAGCATACTAACACGTTGCTCAACTGCTAAACCCGTTCGAGACCCGTATCCCATCAGTGGGATGATTAAAGGTCGATGTCGAAAACACTAAAGTGATGTCTTTCATAATTCACGGGAAATCGGTTCTACTAAAGAAACACCGAGCAATCCTCTGTCATCATTATCATCGATTATTTTATTTAACTAATAATCCTTATCGATATTTATTCATCGATTAAACATGGCGAATAATAATATAAACAATATGATTAACAAATAAAAAACTTATAGATTAGTAAGCTGATTGCAATTTCTTTGAAGCAAAAGTCATGTCGAATGTATGTAAGTGTGATGACAACAAAATAACAATGGACAAAGATAGGGTCTTGATTCATATTGATGTCCTAGAATATAGTTGTGTCATTTTAATCAAGGGAACTAATTCTCCCATATTACAGCAGAAATGGTACACGTACTAAAGTATGGTTCAGATAAGAACCATAAGGTTTTTTAAGTCGAGAAGAGATTTTGCGTCCCTTTGTGTATTCTACCCATTACTATCTATTGTACATCTGTGTACAATGGGGTGTGTTCAGAGGAATTGTTTGACATGATGCCTACAGTCGCACCGCTCGCCATAGGCAGGGAATTCATCCTCACATATTAGAGCCTAAGTTGTCGCGTACTATGCGGTTCCAGAGAAGTTCTTCTCCCGCGTACTGTCAAGCTGTGGAATGAACTGCCTGTCGAGGTTTTCTCAGGAGACTACAGCATGGGGTTCTTCAAGAAGGGTGTGAAGAGATTTTTACAGGGTCGGCAACGCGCGTGTGATGCGTGGTGTTACAGGCGTTCATAGGCTACGGTAACTAGTTGCCATCAGACCGGCCGTATGCTTGTTTGCCACTTTAGTGGTATAAAAAACAAAAAGTCATTTACATCACAGACCAAGTACATAATAGTCATGGGATGTATGCGTGGCGTGCGTGTCAACGGGGGGTGTAAAAAGTTACAACAATAAAATTATTGTGTTAATTAAATTAAACGTATGACACTGTTACAACATACAACACGACACTGTTATCTTTAACGTTGTGTTAAAAATAATTAATTTTATATTCGTTACTACTATCAACTCAAGTATTTATACTTGACTCAAGTATTTATACTTGAGTTGATAGCAGTAACGAATTTATAGGAAAAGGAAAGTTCATTGATTGTTATTTTATCCAACCACACTATTTGTTTATTTTTACAGAGCGTTAAAACGGTTTAAACTCTTTTGGATAGACAGTTAGTAGACTATACCACAAAATTAAGAGTTAATTTGAACATGCCTGAGTAAATGTTATGAATTACCAGTTTCCTTAACATGTTATTTTTTACCATTAACTTTTAACTCATTAAAAATAAATAATACTTAACCCCACCACCAGTGCACACTAGACGTCTTCTTACTTAACGCTAGAAGCCTAGTTATATATTTTTTTAATGTGTTTTACAAAAATATCACTGAATGTAATTATTTTATTTTGAATATTCATTAATTTATGGATGAGTTATTTAAAATATAGCCGTATGAGATAAAAAAAAGTATACAAACATATTATATAATTTTAGTTTATACTTTTGTAATGCAATATTTGGAAAGTAAATTGAACAAAAAATGACATTCTCTTAAAAACAATTGTAAAATATACTACGATATTTAAATCGTTTCCAAGAATTAAATCAACTCTTATCAATTCTAAATATGTACTGTAATCTTAAAAATTCATCATTTATATACAGCCTTGGCATAAGTCAATATTGTGTTCTCCGCATATATTTACAATTGGAGTACCTACTGTATGTTGATCATCCTCCTATTTTTATAAAAGCATCCTACTTTTTTCTAGATAGTCCATCAACCCGTCTTCAACGTCCCTCCTGGGCTCGTCTTGAGCAAAGAGTAAGTGCCAGCTTCTGTCATTATCTAATACGTACCAACTGCATCTATTAATCGTAACTAGAGTAATGTATCGATAGCCACATTGAGAATTGCACTTCTACACGGATGTCACGCAACACCTATCGACGCCTGTATTTGGATGGGATAGTATTTTATTTTTATTTTTTATTGAACCTACAACAAATGTAGCGCACTTGCATCGCTATTGAAAAAGCTCATGTACTTTAAAATCTAAAATCTGAAATCTGAAATCTTACAATCTGAAATCCGAAAATCGAAATCCGAAATGCGAAGTCTGAAATCTATGCAAAATTTTACTCCAAATCTATAATCCAAAACCAAATCCAAATTCAAATCCAAAATTGGTAATTCGAAATCAAAAAGCCAAGGGACGAAAACGAATAGCCATAATCAAAATTGAAAAGCCAAGGGACAAAAGCGAAAATCCGAAATCAGAATTAAAAATCCAAACCCATAACCCAGAATCAAAAATCAATATTTAAATCCAATTAGGCTAATGTCGTCGTTGCATGACTTGTGTTATTACAATATGTACTTCGGTATATTATTTCGCCTCCTACCAAAGTTAATAAATATTTAAGGGGGCTCCCATACAACAAACGTGATTTATTTGCCGTTTTTTTAGACAATGGTACGGAAGTGCGCACTTGATCAGTTTTATTTATATATGAGAGGGGTGCAAATGTGCATGGGTCACCTGATGGAAAGCAACCACCACCACTCAAAGAGATCAGCAACGCCAATGGGTTCACCGATCCGTTGCCAGCCTTTTAAGTGAAATATAAATTTTGTTCTTGAAGGCTCTCATTTCGTAATTGTTCAGAAATACCGCCGAGGGAACTTGATTCTACAATTTCACAGTTCGAGCTATAATATATAATTATAGCTCGAACTGTGAAACTGGTGTAATAAATAAATAAATAACTAGCAATAAAAGCAGTTATGGCAGGCGTCCGTCCCTCTTCTGTAATAGCCCGGTGTTAAGTTCATCCAAATCTCATCTCCATAGCCCATTTATTTTCCATCACACTTCGCAATAGTCTCAACGCCTGCCGAGACCAGCTCATGGGTATATCGTTCCATTGACATATACTGGAGCGGGTCACGGCAGGCGTACAACATTACATCAAACTTCTGAAAGGGGCCTCTACGCGTTGGATCCATATCCCCGCGCACGCCTATCAAATTACCGGGCTTGACCCGTGATTTAAGAGAAATAAATAATAAAATGTCTTAGGAAACGTACTGTGGTAGATTGCCAATTAACAAGAATGTATAGATGGAATTTTAATTTATGGCAAGCTGTACGATAGTGGAACTCGGCGTCAGGTATCATATCAAACAGCTCGAGCACTCCCCGCTTACTCCCCGATATATAATTTGACAGAACGCAAAGAGACGCTACATCTCTACATGTAGAGAGAGTGCAGTCGACCGAGATAATTTTTGTTAGGTCACTATTCGACCTGCTCTTCGTTGTATTCGTTGTTGATTTTTTAATTATTAATTTTATTTATTTGTAACGCAATGGTTTAAATTTTGTAATTTCTTGAAATAACATAATATAAATATATAGATATATGTAGTATATTAATACTAATTTTTATACATCTAGTCTATCTACTAACAAAAAATCCATTCACTTTAGAGTTATCAAAGGTCATGTTTCTCTGGCGAACCGATACTTGGAATCTCTTAGATAAAGCAAAAATTCCTGTAATCTCATTACATAAAAATTATTACCGAGACTACCGAGAACACGATGAGAATGACAAGCCCGGTGGTAAAATGGCTAGCAATGGACATTTTGACTTCAAGTCCACGGATTCGATCTCCGCACAAGACAAATATTTGTGTGCATGAACATGTCTGTTTGTATAGGTCTGGATGTTTTCTATGTATTATATGTATTTATATAAAAAATGCCGTGTGATTTCCGGCAGACTAGAATAGAATCACTCCGTCTCTTCCCGTGGATGTCGTACAAGGCGACTAAGGGAAATACATTATCAAATATCGATCAGGCCTCCCCAACCCGTTTGGCCAGCGTGGGGAGTGTATGTCAAATCCTCCTACTGTCTAGGACGGACGAGAAAGGGTCGTGCTCCTGTAGTGGAGACTAAAATGGATCTGATGATGATGATATAAAAAATGTATTTAAGTACGACATCAGTTATCTAGTACCCATAGTACAAGCCTTGCTTAGTTCGGGATTACCATACTTACCTATGAAATTTTTGGTAAATAATTTTCGTGAATTTACTTGTACTTGATGTCGATGTTCCACTGTTGAGAACATCTCTTCGCCTACTGAAAAGTTCGGCAACTCCTACCTCTGTCGCACCTGTGTTTCCTCCTTCCTACAGTTCCTACAACATGGGATCCTTTTAGACGAAGCTTGAAGAAGCAACTCGCGGGCCAGCATGGCAGTGTCAACCGACTGAATACTGTTGTCTAGTCTTTAGCCTTACCTCTTTATTTTGCCTCAAATAAGGCTTTAAGTATTTTATTTGTAAAGAGAATTCTGATATACATGTTTTGTCGTCGTCAACTCTTATTTATCCCACTGCTGGAGTACGGATCTTTCCTCAATCGAAGGGGTTTAGAGCATACTCCACCACGCTGCTCAACTGCGAGTTGGCGCAGTACAGCAGCCAAGCAAATTACTCTTTAATCATGGTGCGTAAGAGGCTCACTAACATCTTTAGAGCTAAAGCCAATCTCACCTGCATGTGGTGTAACCTGCCAACTGGCTAACGGGGCGAGGCGCTGGCAAAAGAGAGATAAGGTATGTCTACTGGAATACTATCTCCATCTCACAGTAAACCGCAACCAAATACCTACCAATCCCCTGGAAAATTCTCGTGATGAAAGTGAGTGAAGTCATCAGACGTACGGAGATGCTATGTTAGCAACGATGGTGCCAACGCGCGAGCAGTACTTGTTTAGCAAGCATTTTTATGCTACGGTAACAGCTTTACATCCTGCAGGGCATATGCTTATTTGGGACCCGGTGTGGTATAAAAATACCTGTGAGAATTGTACAAAATTGTATTTATTGTGACAAAAAAGATTCATTTCTAGTTCATTCATTCTTCACGGCCCGTTTAAACTTGCCTCAATGCCATTCTTTCTTTATGTAGCTACGAGTATATCCACATTATCCTTTGTGAAATCAAATTGAATTCAGTAGGTAGCTGCTGGTCACACACAATGGGATGGGCCTTTTTAACAAAGTAACTAGGTACTATTAAGTAACTACCTACTAATTATGTATGTACTTATACAAGGTGAACAGTCAAGGTTCGTAAGTGCAGTAAGTAGGTATTAGAGTAAGTATATAAAAACTATAGAGGCGCGCATCGCCTATAATTTTTAAACAATGCTAGTGCATAGCATTGTTTAAAAATTATAGGCGATGTGCTTTTCCAGCATGATAACCAGAGGAGCTCGATGACATCGTTGCAGGTATCTGTCTAATCGATCACGCAAGTTAAGCCGACGTTGCTGTATATGGATGAAACTCCACGACGCTGCTCAACTGCGGGTTGGCCTACTGTTTTCAAGCCGCCGAAAGGCCACTAACTTGGTTTAACGACTGTCATCTAATGACAACATCCGGTACCAACGGCGGACGTACGGAGGAGCTCGTGATAATATAAACCCATCCATGGACAGGCTACGGTCGACGTTGCTTAACTTGCGTGTTGGTAGTAACCCTGGAGCTCTACCGACTAAACTGAAGATATTCATCAATAACTTAAACTTAAGACCTATATTTCGAATGAAAATATTCGATGGTATAGGCTTCAGCATCGGCGGTAGGGCATAACAATGTCATCGTAACTTTCATCATCAAGTCCATTTTAGTCTCCACTACAGGAGCACGACCCTCTCTCGTCCGTCCTAGACGGAAGGAGGATTTGACCTACACTCCCCACGCTGGCCAAACGGGTTGGGGAGGCCTGATCGATATTTGATCATGTATTTCCCTTAGTCGCCTTGTACGACATCCACGGGAAGAAACGGAGTGATTCTATTCTATGATATAAGTACATAAATACATTTTTTTTTAAATAAATACATATAATCCATATAAAACAACCAGTCCATAACAAACAGACATATTCATGCACACAAATGTTTGTCTTATGCAGTAATCGAATCCGCGACCTCAGAGTCAAAGTGGCCATTGCTAGCCATTCGACCACCAAGCTCGTCAAATTAATTAATCACGTGGCTTTCCCAACAAAAATACGTAAGTGATCAGTTCAATTTAATTAATTAATTTAGATATCTATTTTACTGTTCGGGATGGAGACAAACCCAACATACTAGTATCAAAGATCATAAAAATCGGCTCAGCTGTTCTGGAGTTATTAATAGCGTAACTAACCAGACTATGTTTTATAAACTCGTTTATAGATTAGTTAGCATAGATTTAGAATAATAAACTGCCAACTGCCAGTCAGACTCGCGCAGTAAAGGGTTCCGTAGTCATACAAGTAACTTATTCACTTATCAAGTTACTTAAGTAAGTAACTAGTATTTAGTATTTCTCTATTTTTTACCATCCTCTTACACCTTGGCTCCACTTACCAAGCTACTTACTTAAGTAATTAAGAATAAGTGGGGCCAAGGAGGGTGGTAAAAAATAGAAAATTCCGAATAGAGTACTTTCACCTCACAGAATACCGCTATCAAATAACGTTCACCCTCGGCTTCACCCTCATGGATACATGACTGCAGTAAATAAACTAAAGTGTTAATGCACGTTAAAAACTAACCATATACCAGACTTTGGAATTAAAATGCAGTATTTTCTTAGGAGCTTCCTGATACTTACTTGCAAAATATACAGCAGCTCCTTCAGGGTACTATCTATAAGCTACGGTATATAGTATTTCGCTATCAGTTGGGATGCTCACAATCAAATATCATTAATTCAAATAAAATTTGTGGTGTTTGTTTGGAGCCAACACCAACGTTGCTCGCACGTGGTGTACCCTGCCGACTACCGAAAGAGACTCTGGCAAAAGAGACTTCCACTTCATAGAATACCGCAGTCAAATAACAATTCATTTGAGGGTTGTCATGTTGCTGCGAGTGACTGAGGTCATCAAACAGTAAGTTGCTGCGTTGGCAGCAGGGGTGGCGTCGCGGGAGCAGTATTTCATATTACGAACGTTAATATGGCTACGGAAACCACTTCACATCAGGCGGGCCGTATGCTTGTCTGCCACCCGACGTAGTATAAAAAAAATTGCTACGTAAAGCCCCATTTATTTGTCGGCGGGGTGTACCACGAGTAAGCATGAGAAGATTTAGCTCTAACGTAAAAGCTTAACAAGATGATATTCATGAAATGGATTTGGCAGCATTTATTAAAATAATACACAACCTTTACCTATTCAAATTACTTTATTAACTTATGTTAAAGATAAACGTGTGATGGATGGTTGTATTTTAAACGATAATCAAAAAGATTTCACAATAAATGAAATAATGTTATGAAACGGTATCATACAATATCAACCTCGCACTAATAAAGTACATACTAACACTACAGTTACATAAGTTATTAAGGCCACGTTTGTCTCGAAATATTTGATACACTCACCAAAATATTGCACCATGTCTTTCCACATGCATGATTATTAGATTTCTGAATGATTAAATTAATATCTCGTTAAATGTCAACTTAGACAAACCGATAGTGTTGTAATCTAAAATATCTTTTATAATAAGAGTGGTTCCCAATTAGTTTTCCAACGTACGTACCTACTACATCAAGAAAAACTCAACTATATGTGACTTGTTGTGTAATTATTTTTACTGATTTTATTTTTATTTTTAAAGCCATTTTAAGTGATAGGCTGGTCACTGAAGTAGGTTTTAGAAAACATTTACAGGCCATCAGGACTGATCAAACTTAGTCGACAGTTTGCCACTTGTACCTCTTGATGCGACTTCACGTTCCCTCAGGAATATGCTTACTTTAATTGGGAAACACTGATATATAACAATATTTCTTCGCTAAAGTAGAATTTGATCTATGTAGGTAGACAACACCGTATGAAATCGATACTCAGACTTACAAAAAAAGTATATAGTATAAATTGCACTGTTTCGTACATCTTGAGTCAACGTCGATTCTCTTCTGATGCTGGAAGAGTGTAGTTCTTGGGCACACAGACCATCGCTGTGCCTAGCTTTATGGGCATCTTATCTGTAGGGCATTTTATTTTAGTGCTCGCGGAGTCTAATATGGTTGAATACACGCAGGCTAAGAGGGTTAATATAAAAAACAAATAACGCAGTGGTGCCATCTGAAACATAAATAAATATTTTTAATATGATAAAATTTATTTGTACAACATGCATTAAAGTTTCACATGGTCCACGTACGAATATTCTGAATTCTTTATGATAAAAAAATCTATTTATTAATATGTATTTATACGATATAGTATCAACGTAAATATGTTAGTTTACTTTCCGCAGGATAAACCGATTATTAGTTAGGTAAACCGTTAGGTATTAGAGGTGTACCTATGTCCCATATATTACATCTATACATATTTAGTAAATCAGGTATTTTTTTGGACAAAAGTCCGCCTAGAAAAATCGTCTGATTCTGCAAGTGCTTCCTGTAAATTGTCTGGAATTTAGTGTATGCTGTAGCTGTAAATAATAATGCAAGAAACTGTTCTAAGAAAGAATTTGTTGAAGTGTTTTAAAGACGACCCCTTGTGGTCGCATTGCAATTTGTCCAGAAATATTTATTTATTTATATTAATATTTTTTCAAAACTAAGATAGGTAATTTTTTGAGCAGGCCTTGAAATGTGTTCCACACATTTCAAGGTTGCTTAACTGCCAGACGCTTCCTGTTTCGCGGACCAATTTCGGGCACCAATCAGCGCATATTGATATAACTGTCTCAAAAGAAAGTAAAATTGGTTTGAAAAACGAGTCTCGGGCGATGGACTAATTTATTTCCAAAACTTACCTATCTCTGTATTAAAGATATCAACAACCTAAAAGATAAGTCTTTGTTACGTATGTATGTTAATAAATTATTTAATTCGAATGTAAGGCACTTCACTCACCACTCACTTTTTTAATATAACAGGATGCTAAGACGAATGACCTTACTGGTGCGTGCCCGAATAACTACTGAGCATTCGATAGAAGCAAAATATTATAACAACTTGGAAACTTGTTTGCATAATGCAATCACTAGCCCTGAACTTTCGAACAATGATCGAATTCGAAGTTGGCATTTTGTAACTCCGATGGGTCTCTCTCTCTCTATTTTAATAGGTACATATATATGCTGCATCATTCAATATTCATCCCAGTGCTGGGATGATGGAAGGGGGGTTTAGAGCATACTACTAGTCAACTGCGGGTTATAAGCACATGTATCTCTATCTCACTCGTGTGGACCTCCCTCCCCTCTGAGACGAATCTATAAATGGGGCCCTGGGGCCGGGCTGAAGCCGATTACAATCGGGTTTTTTAAATGCGAAATTTAAACTACTGCTTAACTTAGCTGGTAGAAACCCTGGAGCTCTACCTACTAAGCTGAAGGTGTTTGTCAATAACTTTAAGCTAAGACCAATTTGGAATCAAAAAGTACGTATGGCGCCGCACGCACACACGCTCATTTAAGCACTGTACAAACAGCATTATTTATGTAGTAGTTATCGACGCGACAATTCTATGGAGTGGCCGGGATGTGCTATAGTCTTGTTTAAGACCCCCTCTTTTAAGAACCCTAGGTTCGTGCAAAATTATTAGGTAAACTACTCTGATAAATATTTACTTAAACCATAAACCTACGTCGTATTTCGTAAAATATGCGGATATATGGTTTTGAAATAATTACTCTACATTTTACCCATTATCGAGGTAATTATTCATACTTACAATATATTTATCGTTGTTTTAAGTACTTCAAATTGTTTTTTCAAGTTTTTATTTGGGGTGTAAGCGGCTCACCACGACTTTACAGCCAAAGCCAACCTTGCCTGCATGTGGTGCAGCTTTGCGACTAGCGAAAGAGGCTATGGCAAAAGAAATAGTGTAAAGCGTATTTGTAAGCTGCCCGACTGGGGAAATACCTACACCTCACAGAATACCGCAGCGAAATAACAATCCCATTGAGGGTTGTTGTATTCCTGCGAGTGAATGAGGGCACCAGAAAGGAATGAGTTGCTGCGTTGGCAGCGGGAGTGGCGGCGCGCGAGCGACATTTCATGTTGCGAGCGTTAATATGGCTACGGTAACCGCTTCACATCAGGCGGGCCGTGTGCTTGTGTGCCACCCGACTTAGTGTAAAAAATAACTTATGTAGGTAGATTTCTTTTCAAACTATCACTTGGATTTTAGGCCTTAACGAATCGTCCAAGGTAAATACAATAGTAATCAATGCGAGAGACAATTTAAAGACAATATTCTTATAAAATCACCCGTTCCGCGTCTGTTTGTCTGTCTGCTCATCCGCGAACTCCTAAACGAAGCGACGGACTTTAATGAGAGCTTCCCTATCATTTATATAATGTCTTCCAGAAGATTTACTTACGTATTAGGTACATTTAATACACTAAACTTGCCAAGCCGGGATGGATCGCTAGTATGTTATAAAGGTTTATTCCGACATACTACGTGTCCTTTGCTCCCACTGTGAGCATGAGAAACTTAGACCTTAATATGTAGACCACTACATTTTATGCTTGTGTATTAACACACTCCATCATTATTCAATAATCAAGTTTTGGTATTAAATAAGACAGCCACAAAGACGTTGCGTTGGCCAAAAGCCAACATCATTTATTAGTTTCTTAGTGCTTTCAGACCCCTATACTACATGACTTAGGACAAGGACTATATTATATATGTATTCTGTGGCATGAATGACATACAAATCCATGAAAGTTTAACATCAGCCCAAAGCTTTACACATGCTTGTATTATAAATTAGAGCTTAGAGCTTTCCCAAACTTATTACAACGCCTCTGCAAAATCCCTCGGTTTTAATTTAAAATTATTTTGAAAACTTCAATTTACTTTACTGACACAGCAGAAGACCAATTGTTCAAATTATTTTACGTTGGCAAAAGTTGACCGAATCGAGATTGAATTTTGAATTGACTGAAAATTATTTACTGGATTTCAATCTTTAACTGATAACAATCCTTATTGCTAATAGTAAAACCATTCTAAGTTTATTTAATTTTCGATCATAATTCGGTACAATCCCACATAAATGAAACTTTAAAGTTTCTTATTGTGATACGAGATTACCAAAAGTGACATTTGTGAGATCGAGACTGGATCGGAACTGAATTTTGACTACATTTTAATTATGAGAATTGCCCCTCTGATGTTTAAAATTTAAGGGAGCTTTTCACACCACAAATTTCGTGATGGTAAGAAGTCGTCGCAGACTATGGACGCTCGCTCGCAGCACGAGAGGTATTTCTTACTTACATGCTGCCGACCTTGTTAAACATAAACACATCTTAATCTCTCATAGGGAGCTTATGTAGGTACCTATTATTAAAATCAGCGTTCACCTTTATAAAAATTGGTTAGTTTTAGGAAATATTTTTTTTAATTTTTTTTAATATATATTAGGAAATAATATATTAAATAATATTTTTTCAATACAGTTGCTCACAGGTCATTTTCAAAACCTTACGTGGCTCGAAAGTCCAATATTTGCGCTGTGATAAGGGAAGAACCTAACCTTGTGTGGGTAGAGGGGAGGGGGGGGGGGGGTATTATTTATTCATATTAAGTAAGGATCTTGCAACCTTTTATAATGTGCTAAAATAATATTTTTTCCTGGACAACGTACACACGGCCATCTAGTGCCAAACTAAGCAAAGTTTGTACTATGGGTACTAGGTAACTGATATTATGCTACCTTTTTTTTTTGTAAATACGTACATATAATACATAGAAAACACCCAGGCCAAGACAAACAGACGTGTTCATGCACACAATTATTTATTTTGTCTTGTGTGGGCATCGAACCCGCAACCTCGGAATAAAGTAAGTCTAATCGCAATAAAAGCTTAATAAAAAGCGTTTTACCTACATGTATTGAAAATGGCGGTTATTTACCTAAATGACTAACAAACTACAAATGACCTGGGAAGCACATGATAAATGTTCTCTTAACAATCTGCCTGACGGATGAATCGCGGAGAGGTGAAAAACTGGTGGCATAAACTACCGGAGCAGCCAGGTGGCAATTTTATAAAGCTCTTTTATGAAACCTGAAGTTACTGTTTCAGACGCAAAGACAACCCCAGCACTTCGAGCAGACACGATCAAAGCAGACATGGATTGCATGCACGTACTAACGATAGTGAATGGGCGCTGGCCGGCACTAATTTACATGAACTAACTGTTGTCGGAATAAAGTAGTGTAAATCAAATTGCCTGTAAAGATTTCCGCAAGATAACACCTGAATTAATTAAGTATGACTTATTTTTTGTTGTCTAAGATCTCAAGACAACTAAGTATGTGCTAAGAGGTTTTTACCAACTATGCGTCTATCCTCCATTGTGGCAAGAAGAAAGCAAGGTAATTGCCCGGCATTCATTCAGTCACACGTCATCTATCGTCGCGGCAAGACGTTAGAGCTAATCAAAAATAATTATTGAAAAGTTATATACATATAAAATATACCCACTAGACAGAACTGCACGCAGCGGTTGCACAAAAATCGACCGAGGTATGACCACCCACGACCACTCTGCCAAGAGTACACGACTAAGAAGAAGATAATATATAAAATGCCTTCCTCTGTTCCCATTATTTTCCTTTCTTTACGTACTGCAAGTATACATCCGTAGATACTGAGTATGCGCTTTGTAGCAAATTTTTACTGCTGTGATGTTCGCCTATGGCCCGTCTATATATATAATGTCATAAAGTATAATTAAATAGTAGGTAGGTACTATTTGTGCGTAGGTACTGTTAAGAGTACATGTTTTTATTTTACTTATCTGTTTTCTAGTCACTGTATTGAAATAGGTAGGCATATACATCGTGTGGCATACGGGGCGTTTCTATACAAAAGCAACGAAAGTATAATTTCAAAGTAATGATTTTTGCATGTATGCAGGTAGCAACACGTAGGTACATACTTATCCTATCGTATTAATTCTTGTATTTAAATATTTAGGCCGAGTGCTTAGTGCGAGAATTTTGTTCGCGTTCAATCATTTCAACGTAAACAATCCGATCAAATAGAGAAGAACTCTCTTGACGCCTGTTACATATCAAAATTATGTGGCTTATTTGTTCACATTTTGAAGTGAGTAACCCGGCCAATTTGGATATGTAACACGCACGCGTCTGGTAAATTCACAATATGAAACTTTTTCTCAATTTGGTTGGGTTGTAAACGTTAACGCGTTAAAATGTGAACAAAAAAAACTCGCACTTAGCATTATTCTGATTTGTATGAAATTTTAATTCTAGCTAGATCTCAATTCTGGGAATGTTAGTTTTTATTTCTTCAAAAAACGCTGAGAAAAGATAGGTCGATATTCAATATAACGGCGTTAACAATATCACTATTACCTACTCAAACTATAAATGGTGTAGGTATTCCTCTAAAAAACATACCAAGAAAAGCTCTTTTTTTTTTCAATATAATCTGTTAACAATATATGCAAATATCAAAATATGTTAACTACCCGACAAATAAGTAGATGTCATATTCACTAGGTATAACATTTTTCGTACTTGATTATGGGAAAATCAGTTTCGCCTACAGAAACAACAAGGTTTCCTCAGTCAGGCAAGTACTTGAAAACAAAGAGCGGTTGACTTTATTCATGCAAAAAGAGTAAAAGAAATCGAAGCGAAAAACTATGATTTGAATTTTGCAAATTTGATAACAAATTACTGGAAAGTATTACATAAATTTTATAGGTGTTCTTCACAAAATATTATTGTGTTGTTTTTGTTAAGAAAACAATAAGTAAGTATGTACCTATAGCGGCTTAATAGGCAACTTGACCAACATTTTTTTCGGTTTGATTTGTAGGGACGTCTCAATAACTATAGGTGGAAGAATTACTTCGATAGCACAAAAATCTCTGGAGAATGTTAATTTGAAAATCACAATTATGGACTTTCCCGAAAACGCTCCATACAAAATGCTACTGACTTATGACGTCACGGGTTTGTATTTTGTATGCATCAAATCAGAAATTTGGACGACAGCTATGTTAAATATTACGTTTACGTAATTAGTATCATAATAAAGTTATAGTATTTTTTTATTACTTCTCCAATGGAAATATTATTTTTTAATAATTTCATACTTTTAAACTTTCCCGCCAAACTTTGATTAAGTCGGACGGAAGACATTATAATGAAAGTTTGCAGATTTTTATAGTTTTGTGTATTTTACGATATTGTTAAATAATTTATACAATTTTTGAACATTGTCAAGTAGCCTATTCTGTAGGTATGGTTATATTTTGTTTACCTCCACTTATGGAAGAGTAAACCTCGCAGCAGTCTTGCTCCCGCTCTTCGCTGCGTTTCAGCAGAATACCGTCAACGGCGACGTACGAATTAACTTCGGCAAACAAAAATACGCCTATGATAAATAAAGAGTACTTAGGTACCTAAGTCTTGTGGCAACCCTTTTGTCGTATTGACGTGCCTCGTGTTCCCAATTGCTATACCACAAAATAAAATAATGGTAGGAAAGCTTCATAAAATAAAACAGGAGGATCAAATATGTAGCATTAATTATTATAATCAAGGAGCCCTGAGGGGATTTGGGCCTAAAGGGATAAAATGGCCAATTGTAAATACATAATTTAGCCTCGGTGTTATGATCCAAATCGGTCACTGAATGGTCTGAAGAGGTCTGGGCCTAAACATTAGATGCAAGGTGAAGGCATTTTCTGAAAGAGTCTCTTAGGACAACACCAGACATTTTTTTTTCCTTGTGATGCAAAGCGGTTACCGTAGCCATATAAACGCTCGCAAAATCAAATATTACTCGCGCGCCGCCAGCCCAGTAAGCCGCCGTAACTCCTTCCTTTCTGGTAACCTCACTTACTGGTAGCCCTCGCAGGACAACCCTCAAAGGAATTGTTGCTGCGATATTCTGAGGTACCTACTTCTCCAGTCAGGCAGACGTTGCGTATTTACAAAATACGCTATGTTTTACTTCCCTTTTGACGTTTATCACTACATAGTATAAAACAAAGTCGCTTTCTCTGTCCCTATGTCCCTTTGTATGCTTAAATCTTTGAAACTACGCAACGGATTATGATGCGGTTTTTTTTAATAGATAGAGTGATTCAACTGGAAAGTTTATATGTATAATATATGCATAACATAGTAGAAAAACACTGATAATTTAGAGGTTTCTAATGTGATGTCGTAAATAAACACATTTTTTTGCTCTTTCATTGCAAACGCTGGCTGAACCCAACGAGATAGATCAAAATAATGTAGTACAGTATTGTTCACCTTAAAATGGTCTACAAAAAAGTTCGCGATGGTATATGTCTATCTCTTAGTGGTAACACACAATAACCGTTATTTTATCCTTTGCTTTTTACAAGAAATAATGCCTTATTTACGAAGCGATTTTAAGCAATACAGAATTAATCCTTATCCAATTAAGTACCTTAAATACATTGCGCATTTAATATAGATCAATATGGCCCTTCACAGCATGTAATTTAAATGAATAGTTTAGAAGATATTACACATTTAAAATGCAGGGACATAACGGCTGTGGCGGTACCGGCCGCGGAGCCGGCGGCGTGTGCCTATAACTGGGGAAGGACTGGATAGGACAAAGCGCAAAGACCTCCTGTAGTACATTTAGTATCAGCATTGCACCCGTGCGAAGCCGGGGCGGGTCGCTAGTGTACTATAAACCACATATATATGTGGTTTATAGTACATAAACGCACGCAAATGTCTCGTACTACTATATATATAGTAGTACGAGAATAACAAACGTGACATTTGCGAGATCAAGACTAGTTCGACTATTACGAGAATTAATCCCGAGGTATATATAGGTCACATTTCAAAGGCCAAAAAAACTAAAGCCGAGATAGATATGCCTTTTAAGGATTTTTGTTAATAATTTTGTAAGAACTTTAAAATGCCTGCTGTCGCTTAGTCACGGCATCGGCATAAACCCATAATCTTCCCACTGTTGGGATACTGGTCTTGCCTCAATCGAAGGAGTTTAGAGTATATTCCACCACGCTACTCAACTGCGAGCCGGAGGCCAGTGTTATCAAGCAGCCCAAATGCCACCAGTTAGTGGCCTTTGGGTGGCTTGATAATAATGGGACTGACGGCATGACGTGCCCTCCTTAGTCGTAATAGATGATAGATAAATAACACACAATAAAATGTTTTGGTTGCAATTTATATATTCAGCCATCACAATTAATTCACAAGTTGTGCTTATCTTTATAAGCGATTGTGCTAATTAATACTTTTAGATCAATTATTAACATTACTGTACTTATATCATTTTTAAGTTACGATGGATGTTAATCCCTCAATTTTTTGTAGTAAATTAATTTCAGGTACATAGAACAATACTTTGGTTCAAATGACTTTTATTATTGCCATTATTTTCATAATTTCTAATTTTAGATTCAGATTTTGCGACAGCAGCAAAAGTGATAGCACTGAACGAAGTTGATACAATTCGACATTTCATGAATAACAGCATTTGCACATATTAGCAAAAAAACTTAAATAAGCTACTGTAGTTTTAGACTAATAATCTATTTCAGAATTAAATACAGAGGAACAGTAAATTATAAACTAGAACAGGCAAATAATTATGTCCAACATTATGACTAATTCTACAAAACCTTGACACATTCATAAAACCGAGCAAGGTAATCAAATACATCACATCAAAAATATAGAATATTAAACAAAGTCACGAGCTTATTTGGCAAACATTTCTATTACTATGTGGGTGAACGATTTCGTGTATAATTCTATAAATTTATTACTCACAAAATAGCTGCATAATATGCATAACGATTATCACAACCCAATTTACAAAAAATAATCTGTATAAGATTCAAATCACATCGCCGTGAACAATTTAGTTGTTAGTAGTCAATAAACAAATAATATAACAAAACTTGGTATATGAATAACAATATAAATCAACATAAATCAACGTAAATACCAAAATCAATCAGGTACACAACAACATTAAAACTTGTAAATATTTGGTTTTGACAAGATTCTATGGCTACATTGTTATTAACATAATGCAGTAGATAGAAATATAATTATAAGTAGGTACACTTGAAATTAACAAAACTAGATTATAAACGTACTTAAAATAATGTAAATAAATTAATACATGTTCATATTCGGGGACATTTTGATTAAAACATGTGATTCGCTACACAAAAAGGCGCTTCATTGAATTGAATTAATGCCATGCGTTAATGTAGTCGCAGTCTATAATAAAATTGCTCTCCTGTCAATGTGCCCTACGTTAAGGTGTGATTTATTAGAAAATAACTCCCACTCTAGGTGTCTTGGGTATATAGTTTTTATACTGTGATCAGCAAATGGGCATTGGAACACCTTAACCATTTTGCATGCTTAATTAATTAGTCAAATGAAAAACGTCCTGAATATCGATTAAGGACGTCACCGTATTTCTTTGTTTATTTGTATTATTTTTATTATGCAAAATACAACAAAAAAGAATGATAAAAAATACATTAGTATACGTAACTTACGTCTTTGTGTACTCAACTGAAGTACCTTTTTTTTTTGTTTTATTTATTTACGATTCGTAATAAAATAACTATAAAGAGCTAGACGAGATACATTATTTTTATGCTATTTGTTTTAGCAAAGCATAATTCATTGTCTTGTATATATACTGTCACCATAACTATTAACATCGCACTCCATTCAACCTTGCACATTGAACACAATAGATGTTATATTATAAAGTACGGTGGCGCTGCTAGGCGTGGTAAAGTAGCCCCTCAAAGTAGTTAACGGCCTCGGAGTTAAGGGGCCTCTTCTGGACGTCTTGGAATCAAAAGCCGCGCCGTGAACTAAAAAAACCTAATAAGAATAATGTTACAGAGACTTTATCACACATGTTATAGGTGAAATGTGCTTGGAATTAAATCCTTCCTGAAAATAGGCCTCGCTGATACTACTTAGCCCACGTCTTCACTAGTCCACGCAACGCCTATGGTTACAGATAACGAATTACTATTATCACAAATTTCATATGAAATTTGATAATGACGAAAGATTTACAGAGGAATTCACACGAGTCAATGTGCCTCTACTAACTAACCATACACGCACAGATTTATCCGATGGACCTACTTTTTCGCAGATGGAAACATATATTAGAGCGTGAGAAACAACACATTTTGGCAGTCTATATTTATGTTTGCTAAAACAGATTGCACAATTTTAAACAAGTTTTTACCACGGCTACCCGAGGTCTGAGCGCCAATTCTCGTAATTAAAATGTAGTCAAAATTCAGTCGCAATCCATCTCACAAATGCCATATTTGGTATTCTCGTATCAAAATACGAGACTTCAAAGTTAAATTATAGTGTGAATATTATCGAAATATGACCGAAAATTAAACAAACTAAGAACATTAATCAGTACGCAATATGAATTGATATTGATTAATTATTGAAATCTAGTATACGATTTTCAGTCAATTCATAATTCAATTACGATTCAATCAACTTTAATTCTGCAATGTAAAATATTTACGAGAATTGGCTTTCTGAAGGAAAAGGCGAATGATAGGGCGGTAATCTGCGCGTGTATGGCTAGCTTACTAGCGAACTTCGTAATAAAAATTTGCTAGTGACGGTCTAGAAAAACTAAAAGCTATTTATATACTCACAATACTTGTAGTTTCGACGGCTCCTACATACATCGCGACATAGTTATTTTCCAAAAATATTATTTATTGTCTGATTTGTTTCTACCTATTTAGGTATGTATTAAAAACCTGTTTTTTTAAATACTTTTACTATTCTGTCACTGACTTCATATTATTAGGTAATCAAATCAAGTTATAAATATACAATCGGAAATCGGTATACGTAAAGTTGGATAATGATCAATAATAAAACCGACCAAGTGCCAGTCGGACTCGCGAACGAAGGGTTCAACGGCAAAAAAAAACATGTTTGTTGTATGGGAACCCCCTTTAATATTAGTTTTATTTTAATTTAATTATTTATTTTTAAATTGAATATGTAACTAAATATTCTGTAAACATTTCAAGCGTCTACCTGTTGCCGTTATCAATTTCGAGCAAAAACGAGCCAAAAGAAAAAACCGTTTGTTGTATGGGAGCCCCCTTAAATATTAATTTTATTCTGTTTTTTAATATTTGTTGTTATAGCGGCAACAGAAATACATCATCTGTGAAAATATCAACTGTGTCACTAACAATAAGAAAGCATTTTTTTTATTATTGGAATATGGTTATATAATAGATGGCCTAACATTATGGCGAATGCCATGATGTTTTAGTTACATAGATTTATATTCAATATAAATAGCAAAACATTTTAGGAAACGCGTCTGATAGAGTGAAGACTTTCTATAACCTGAGGTTAATCCCTTACTAACAGACGGACCGTATTTATTTTCTGTCTTAGTAGTATAATCCCGAGATTCTTAATTCGAGAGTCATTCGAGCGTAAAGCATATACGAGTAGAATTGGGCACCTAAATAATGCCATTAATTATCAATTTAAGCTTTTTTTTATACCACTAAAGTGGGAAACAAGCATACGGCCCGCCTGATGGAAAGCAGTTAGAACCCCATGCTGTAGTCTCCTGAGACCTGAGAAAACCTCGACAGGCAGTTCATTCCACAGCTTGACAGTACTCGGGGGAAAACTCCTCTGGAACCGCATAGTACGCGACCACTTAGGCTCCATTGTGTGAGGATGAATTCCCTGTTGATGGCGAGCGGTGCTCTTTCAATTACGAAACATATAATACCTAAAATTCTTACTAGTATAAATACATAACAATATGTTCATTCCAGATTCATTTCAATCTTTACTGCTGGTAAACAACAATACTATGCTATATACGCAGGAACCGTCTTTTTATTCTCCAAAAATAAATGCAGAATTAGTGAAAGCCTGTTCACAGATTGGTAAAAAAATATTGCGTATTGATTTGTATTTACTATATAATACTAATTGGTGGGAATGCGGTCTCTGAGGTAAGAGAGCACGGAAGCAGTGCCTTTGGCTAGAATCGCGTGCCGCGGCTGTCGGAAACAATTGCCCATGAGCTCCAGTGATCTGCAAATATAACATACATATCGCTGCGATTTTACTCTACAATTTTTCTCAAAAATCTACAAACGTATATCAAAAATCTAAGATTTCGTAACTTTTTGTTACAAAACGTGGCATGTCTAAAACCAAAATATAATATGTATTTAACTTTTATTTAAATAAGTATCGACGGGAAATACACGTACGTCTTTTTGAAATATCTAAAATTTTTTTTTTTTTTAGATATTTGAAAAATGTTATTTATCTTGTGTTCCAAAAATATCTATATACATACGACGAGTTAAGATTTAACTGTACGTCAACTGTACGCCAGGCTGGGTATAGAATTGATCATTCTACAAAAAAACAAAACGTGTTTTACGATATCACTGGCGATTTATAAATTAATTTTTATTAATTGATCAAAACACATATATAGTTTATTTATTGCCGTGCAGTATGCCACAAAAGCCGGAATTATCTGGAGTTATTAGGTATTACGACAACTTTACAATACCTACCTTGCGTTACCTGATAGTATTTGGTTTTTTATATTACGTGGAGTGGTAGATAAGCACACGGCTCGCCTGATGTGAAGCGGTTACCGTAGCAATACTAACGCTCGCAACATGAAATATCGCCGCTACCCTCGCTGCCAACGCAGCAATTCCTTCCTTTCTGGTGACCTCACTCACTCGCAGGAACACAACAACCCACAAGGGAATTGTTATTTGACTGCGGTATTATGTGTGGTGGAGGTACCCGTACTTCTCCAGTCGGGCAGCTTACAAATACTTTTTTCGCTGAGATGCAATATGGTATATGTGAAATAACCCTCACATTTTTGCTATCACTGCTGCTAGTTCCTGATATCATAATCTCAATATTTTGATTTTTCCTTCAATTAATTTATAGCTTTAAATATTTAAATTTCTTTAGGTTTCAAGATCTTAAATCATAATCAAGATATTGACCACAGCAAACAGTAGCCTAAGCAATAGATACTAGAGCAGAAATTACCAACCGGTGGTCCATGAGAGGTAAATTATGGTCCGTGATACAAACTTATACTGAAAGAGATTGAGCACTATTATACCAAATAGTCAAATCTCGAGTTATAGAATAATGGATTTATAGGACAGTTGAGGACCCTACACGCAACAAAAACCTCGTACTGTTCCGCGAACAAAAAATTGTTGGCAACCACTATACTAAAGGCAGCTCCTGTTGTCCGGATTGATTTAGGTACCTGAGATGCGTGAAGTTGCCGAGCTCCGCTGGGACGGTCAGTATGCTGTTGTTGGTCAAGTCGAGCACAGCCAATTTCTTCAGCCTGGCCAACGCGTCCGAGGACACGTTGATTTCCTCGATCTGGTTCTCGGCGGCCAGCAGTATTTCCAAGTTTTCAAGTTCGTAAACACATCGGGGTATTTTTGAAAACCTATAAATAACAATATAATATTTAAAACAGAACAATACAGCCCCAATATTAAATAGACTAGACTCTAGTAATATACTATCAACATCAGAAATTTTGTATTGGACATTTAAGGTTGAATTCTGGCAAAACCGAATCTTTGATAGTTGACACTATTGTTGATCGAAGGTTGACACGGTGTAACCTATCAGAGCCGTATATGTAGCAGGTCCTCGTGAACCATATTCATCCCATGGTTTGGATATGGAAATCCCCTCAATCGAATTAGTTTAGAGCGTTCCCGTGCTGTTCAAGTGAGGATTTGTGGAGGCCAGTATACGTAGGCAGGGAATAATGATAGGAAGGAGGGATGATTAATTGAATTATAGTATATGGTAGAAAGTACAACGGGAACGATTTTCTAAAGCTATTTATAACAATTAATATATATAATATAAATATGCAGAGCAGTGTCTAGTACAGTGTACAGGCTCAATTTTAAAGGCCAAGCCAAACCTATCTGCATGTGGTATACTCCGATTAGCAAACAAGATTGAATTCAAACAGAGATTAACCTTACAGAAAAACATACCAAATTTCCAATTCCGTTGAGTGTTTTTATTCTTCCCCCTAGAGTTCACTCTAGGCGGAAGACAAAAACGCTCATTGGTATTCATACGAAGAGTTCCTAAGTTGGTAATGCGTTTGCAGCGACGATGGGAGCAATGCTCCTTGTGCATTGTAAGACACTAGCTAAACCCGGCATGCGTTGAAATGGCATGTTTGGAGCTTCAGACACCTTCGGTAGTAGTCAGAACATCCCACTAAAATTTCCGCTCAATCGGATCAATAGTAGAGGAATAGCAGAGAACATAGACATACATAGAAATATTAATTTTAATTTATAAACAAAAAGAAGTTACACGCGTGGTTTCCGCTAAAACTATTTAATATGTTTTACTTACTTGTTATTTGATATAACTAATTCCCTTATATTTTTCATGTTGCCAATTTCCATAGGCAAGTCAGACAGGCAATTTTTACCCAAATCAAGGTACTGTATGTGGACACAACAGGTAATATCCCGTGGAATCTCTGATATGCTGTTTGTAGACAATATTAACTGAGATAGTGATTCACGTATTTGACAAACACTGAAAATAAACTTATAATCAGTAGGTAATATTGTAAATGCTAAAATTACTATTTCTGTAAGTCTGTCATCACTCGTTTAGTCGATCTTCCACCTCGCTCGGATATATTCGAGCGAGAGGGGAGATCAAAAATATATTTTTGAATTGTCGCGGGACGCCTGGCAGATGGTCAGCATATCAGTTGTCCGACAGATTTTTTATAGTTCACGAACTGAACGCTCGCGAGGTTTATGTGTATGAACCGAAAGATCCTACATCTTTCGGTTCATACATGTAAACCTCGTGAGCGTTCAGGAGTTCATACATTAAGGA
The DNA here is from genome assembly GCA_937001555.2 of Hypsopygia costalis. Lineage (NCBI taxonomy): Eukaryota > Metazoa > Arthropoda > Insecta > Lepidoptera > Pyralidae > Hypsopygia > Hypsopygia costalis. Next base: position 17,127,331 of record OW443338.2, on the reverse strand, counting down.
AACTCCGAGAATCAAATAAAGAGGGGAGGGGGAGAATCAATATTAATGTATGGTCATGGAAGTGGAGGATCAATATTAATAGAATAACTAAAGTACGAAGAAAATAGTCTGTTCTATTAAAGGAGATGCTCTATTTTCGAGATTAAGATTGGCTCATGTTGCGATTTCTAATGTTTCGGACGAACGTATACAATTTCTCAGATACGAATTTAATTCGATTGCGTTGATGAATGTGGACTTTTCATTTAGCAGGGCTTAATTTCTTGTCTATATAATGCCATAAACATAAAAAACATTTCATTTCTCAAAGACAGTAAAGAATGTATTAAAAAATCTCCGAATTTTCGGCCGAAACGGTTTTTCATTTCGGAATAGGGCGCCCGAGTCGTGGTACAAGCTTTGCTTAGTTTGACTCTGGTTAGATATTCCGAAATTTTTGAATAATATTAAGCAGGTTCTCCTTTGAAATCTCACCTGGCTGGCACAGCAGTTAATTTATTTCTCGAAAGGTCAACAATGTGCACCTCCGCTTCAGCGGCTGTCGTAAAAACTTCGTCAGGCACCGACGTTAGTTCCTTTCCTGGTAACATTAAAGCTAGACTTTTTTTTAACGTGTACCTGCAAACAATTTGTGTAGTGACGTGAGAGTGACGCCCTGAATGGTGAGCTAATCTCGATCGGCTACCGTAAACCGGTTTTTCTCTTAGTTTATAAAATTTATAACGCACAAGAGAGCTGCCAATGTGGATATCACATCACTCGTGAAAGGAAATTAGAACGTGAAACTCTTTATCATCATTTATATGCAGCACAGATCCTGAGACAACCTATACTCACGGGCTACTAAAACCTTCGGTAACGTCATAAGTTACTCTCTTATTGTATGTACGAAGTATAAGTATTTTTAAATTCTTGCTAGAATTCAGTATACTAAAATAAATACTCATAAGCTATTAGTCAATTTACTTGTCAGGCCATTCGTTTTTAAGGCACTTCGTCTCTTCAACCAACTCTTCTGCAATTCGATCTCGCAGAAACTTCATCATCCTGTCAGTGCCTCCTCTGATCACGTCCTGGCGCACAAACGACAACTTGTTCCCTTCCATACTGATGCTTTGCAATTGTGTTAATAAACCCAGATTTTTAGGTAATCTGTAAAGGGTAAAAAGGACTATAAGCATAATGATTTAATACAGAGTTGCCGAAGTAATATACAGAGATTCTAAGTCAAAACTATAATGTATGAATATATTTCAATTCTGAGCCTATCACACAGAGAAACCTTGTGCATAGCTCTCTCCGTGCATAGCTCTCTCCATCGTTCTAGACTACACCACTAATGTTGTAAACTACAGTAATGAACTTTTGTATGAGGCCCATATTATAGATAGCCCTGTTATGCAGGCCCTGTTATGCAGAATAGATCCAACTGACATTTTGTTACTTTTGAGTTACCTAAAGCTATTAAACTTTAATACGCATAAAATATTGCAGTATAAGTTTTGGGAAGCATATGTCATCAAACTGCTAAAATTTGTTGCGAATATATAAAACTTCATTTGAAATTTCTCACTATGTATATCTCTCAATTTGGAATAGTTTGTCGGTTGGATTTATTCTGCATAACAGAGTCCAATTAAACATGCAAGTTACACAATATACATACTTGTTCAAACTGTTATTGGTCAGGTCAAGTCGTTTTAAGGTTTTAAGCAAGGATATGTTTTCTGGCAATATTTCGACTTTGTTGTCCCTTATATTGAAAACACTCAAATGCTGCATTTGATCGCAAAACTCATCAGTGATTTCCTAAAATAATACACAAAGTATTTATAAACTTACTGTATCCTAAAACTGTATTTTACTTTAGTAATTTGACTCTACAATTCTGGTCATCTTTATAAATAAATATTTTATATTATTAACTATAATACAAACCTTAATATAATTATTAGCTAAATATATTTCCTTTAAAGCTGTACACCCATAGAAGTCTGGTAATTCTTCAATGTCGTTGTGATTAGCCTCCAATATTTCCATTTTCCTCAGTTCACCAAGTGCAGGAAGTCTTTTCAAACTATTGTTGCTTACATTCAGTTTCTTCAAATCTTTAACAAAATACAGTCAGGGAGTAACTAAACTATATTCAGCTCTGTTTGCATTTCGCTGGACGAATTAGCTAAACTAAAAGGAGTGGAACTGTCCAGATCCACTTAGAATTACTTGTTTAATTGTATAGAATCAATTAAAATAAATAAGTTTGATACAAGGGTATTTGTATTTAACTCATTGTTAACATTGATAAAACTTTTTCAGATAAAAATTTATAAATAGGGATGTATCATATTCCAGATTTTTGAGGATGAAGTTTGTATCTTGTGTAAATGGCTGAACGCAAATGGATTTACTTTGGCATCCATATAACATAATAATATGTTCTTGATTAAGGTACTTTTATTGCGGTGTTATATTCAGGTGGCGGCATTCGGGCAGATAATAGTCACTCACTTATAATAAGTTATAACTTATAATCAACCTTACACTTCACAGCAGTTTAATTTTAAATGTTTAAGTGTTTTATTTATTTAGGAATCCTAGTAGGTGTTACATCAATAAATTACATACAATACACAATAATTGTGTATTGTGTAATGGTTGTACATTTGGGCAAACCTGTTCATAATTATTATGAACAGGTTTGCCCAAATGTACAACCATTTAAAGGGAAACACAGCTTGCCATTTGACCTGAATACAATAGTAAAGTGACAGTTTACATCCATAGAAACAATAATACCAGTGACTTGAATAAATATATATCTTCTAATGAAATATTAACACTAAATATCATTTAAGTGATTACGTAAATATAATTTATTTAAAATATTCCTGTAAAGAATAAAAGAATTAAGAAAGATATGTAAATAAAATGTAATGCAAATATTGCCATTTTTTGCAAACAAATTTTAAATATTACCTCTAAGGTTGACTATATCCGGTGGTAATTCTTCCAACTGATTGTTAGACAAGTTCAATTCGACGAGACGTACCAAATAACCCATGCCAGGTGGTAACACAGACAATGCATTGTGAGACAAATTCTAAAAAAAATAGAAAAATTTTACAGTTATCTACTAATATTATATGCATTACTATTAGTAGATAATGTCCAACTTAAACAGTGGAAAGTTTATGAGGAAGAGCCCTTTTAAAGCCTTTCAGACATGTGCTTATTATAGAAAAAAAAACTATTCTCTGGTTAAATATTTTTATCAGTGATCCATCCACTAACCAAAATTTTAATCAAATATCAACATTTCTGATATTTTATGAGTTTAAAAAATTCAAGATTGTAACTAATCGGGTCCCTAAATCGTATGAAAATATAATTACTACATATATGTAATAATAATAATATATATTTGCCTAATCTATTTAAAATCACATATTTCATGTGTCTTTAATTTTTATACACTTTGTATAGCTAACATCGGATATGCAGTATGCTTGGTTGCCATTTTAGTAGTAGGATTAAATTAGATATAGATTAAGCAATTTAAAATTAAGTTAGTGGATTTTTTGTAATTCTGCAACTACTAATTTTATCAGAAGACTGATTCTAGAACTAGAACATAGAGAATTGAAATTACATTATGTTACATTTAAGTTTAAAATACAAATGGAGTTTTAACTGCTTTGTAGCTGTAGAACAGTAACCTATGACTGTGGGACTTGACAGTGATTTTGTGTGAGTGCATTTCGTAGATAGTGTTAAAATAGCCAATAAAGTGTTTACAATATGTCATTTTTCTGTGAAAAAAGTTTGAAAAAATAAAATGCGTCTTATAGGAAAATAAATTTATAATATTAGTGTGTTAAGTTTATGGGATTACTGAAATACCTGACCCATCTATGTGTACTGCTGCCAAACAGATAAGACTAATTATAGATATTTTTTTTCTTAATTGTTTTTCTGTGTAGCAACAATAAAGCTTATTTGGCACTTGATAAACATTATGACAGATCATTTACATACTTTAATTTATTTATACCATTAACTTTTAAAATTAATGTTAATTTCAGTAGGTTGCTACATATTCAATTACCATTTGCATTAATACAGAATATTTATAAAATCTACAAATATGCTTAATGGCTATGCTAGCCTCTTGTTGTAAGTAAAAAAATATTTTAAATTTATTCACTTTGAAAGTTATTGTACTTACCAGGAACTTGAGCATTACCAAATCACCAAAATCTGGCTCAATCTTCTCTAAATTATTATGAGATATACTGAGCCATCTCAATTCAGTTAGCTTGTAAAACTCTTTTGGCAATGATTTAAGTTTATTGTGATCCAAACTCAAATTAGATAATAGTTTGAGCTCTCCAAACTCAAGTGGTAAACTTTTTATTGCATTATCATGAAGCTGAAATTACACATTAACATTACTTTAGGTTTAACAGGGAAATTAAAAAAAATACAGGTATAATTTTGATTTACAAAAATACATCAAACAAACCTTCAAAGTAACCAAATGCTGGAGCAATTTCACATTTGGTGATATTGTACTTATTGTGTTAGAACTGAGATCCAGGGTGTTAAGTGGCTCTGCAGTCCACCAGTTGTTACAATTTGACCTGGTGAAGTCAACATCTTTGGTCTCATCCAAAACTAATTCATCAATCTTCCAAACATTTTCAGGTACTAAAATAAAAACAAAACTTCCATCAAATCATTTAAGTAATTTTTAATTGTGTTGTGTGAAGTGGACACATGGAATGGAGTGTTAATTAGCCAATTGTATACTGTCCTTGAGCTTTGTATCTTGACATCAAGTATTGTTACCTGTGCCGAGACCTCTGTTGCATAAACTCAACTGCCCTGTACGTTTAGCTGATTTGATAAGTCCGATAGACAATTCGTTATCATCTGCCTTTTTATCTTGAAAATGAAACACAGGCTTAATGGTTATTTTTATTTTTGATTTTGATAGAGATGTCCGAGACATAATAATTGTACAATTTAAGGTTTCAATAAAAATAGACCGTCATTGATTTGATATATATTCTTATATTATTTCACATGGCACAAATTATAAAAAATAAAAGAAGACGTATTTGCAGTTTCGCGTAAAATTTTATGGTTTTAGTTTTTATTTTTACGCAGAAATGAATTTTTTTAAACACAATCACATCACATTGACATTGACATGAAATGAATAGGGAAGGGAAGAATGAATCAGCCTGGCGCAACTCAAGGTAAAAAAACGACTCTATGAATAGGAAGCGAATTTGGTACAAATTCTGATTGTTTTCGCTTCCATTTCATACATATTAGAATTACGCTATTTGTATGGCACATCCGTCTCTTAAAACGTAGTGGTTACATTCTCTTTGGAATGAATGAATGCGGATGAAACCATAGATTAAACGAAACGAATGTAAAGTAATTAGAGACGAACAGTGGGGAAAATACCAGGTGCAAGTTCCCATTTATAGTAATGGGCATTTTCGGCAAAAAACCCAAAAATGGGAAAAACCGAGAAGAAACCCCGATTCGGAAAATATTCAGATATTTTCGATCCCTTGTAGATATCCGATTAATTAAGTATTTATTTAAGTTAAAGTGACAACAAAATATTCTGGTACAATCGAGAAGATCTGATGATCGAGTCGGGATATAGGTACTGGATCTCTTTGCAAGCAAATCGTTGGACTGTCAAGTTTGGCTCGTGTGTTTTGATATCATGAGCACTTTTCATTACACACGATGCCGAGGGCCTGAAGATAGAGACCGAACGCTGTGCACCCGAACACAGTGTGCTTGGTGCGCTGCACTATATATGTTAAGAGCGCAGTGCCGCGCACTCAGATACGCCGCCGACGCGCCGCGCTGCAGTGGCACAGTGCGAGGCAAGCAGACAGCAGAGAGTGGTGTGCGCCGCTATGTAGCTCACTTGGCGGCCTAAGCGCCTTCGATCTAGTTGCGCAATGGCACAATTTTGGGTTAACTCAATTTTTTAAATATATACTACGTCGGGTGGCAGACAAGCATACGACCCGCCTGATGTGAAGCGGTTACCGTAACCGTATTAAGGCTCGCAACATAATATATCACTTGCGCGCCGCCACCCCTGCTGCCAACGCAGCATCTCCTTTTCTGGTGACCTCACTCACTCGCAGGAACACAACAACCCTCAAGGGAATTATTATTTGGCTGCGGTATTCTGTGAGGTGGAGGTACATTCCCCAGTCGGGTAGCTTACAATTACGCTCCCTACCTCTCTCTTCGCCAGAGCCTCGCTTGTCAGTCAGCAGGGTGCACCACGTGCAGGTGAAGTTGGCTTTGGTTCAAAGATGTTGATAAACCGCTTACACCCCAAAGTTACTGAGTTACCCATAACTACATTAATATTGAATTATAAGATAGGTACATACCTATAAGGAAACATTGTTTTGATATGGCAGTGACAGTTAATTTCGTTGACTTATGTCACTATTTTCTACCTCTTTGCTTCGTTTTGGCAATCTCTTTACAGTCCATGAATTTTTGTTCATTATCAAGTTGATTTGTATAATTTCATAACCGCGGCTTGAATCTACTAGTTCCTCTAGAACTCAAAAAAACCGATATTGCAATTTTACACCCACGCTGTTTTACACCCTAAGAGGTGGATTTTCAAAAATCCTTTCTGATTATCTGCCTAGGCCACAAGGTATCTACGCTTTATTTAGTAGTTATATGAATGAGTCAGTCATACGAAAAATACTTTCGAAAAAGAAAACCAGTGTTTGAACCACGGAAATGCACGTAAATGAAATCAAATGAAAATTATATGCAATTAGATTTGTATGGGAACCAAGCATACCAAATTCTCACAACAACAAACAAGCAACATGTTACATGAGTAGACTACAAAGAACTTCGTGTTGTATTTAGTTGAATAATACTGTGTCTTATACATAAAGTTAATCTAGCGCGGTTTATAAAACTATATGGTAAACTTACCACGATTTTCGGCTTTCGCCACTCACGAGAATCAAGGTGGTGTGTAATGCATTGTCTGTATTTTAGGTATAGCAAATGTTGTCCTTGAGCCTGGATAAATCGAAGGTGTTCGATCGGATCTGGCACCAAAGTTTTCTTTTGAAGCTGTCTTCATAGGGATTGCCCGAGTGATTGAACAAAATGGATTTTTGTCTGATAGACGCATCCGGGCTGTTGTCAACGGCAATTGCTCCAACAGCATGGGTATAAATGCTGGCGTCCCGCAAGGTTCTATGTTGTCTCCGACGCTGTTTCTACTGCATGTCAATGACATGTTATCCATTGATGGCATTCACTATAGCAATGAATGCGGATGTTAGCACCGGGAACTTTTTTACATGGGCGTCCCTCATTCTCAAGTGGAGGAGAACCGCGAATTCGCGAACGACTTGTCTTAGAGATCGAGAGTACTCTTGCTAGGGTATCCGATTGGAGTCAACTGAAGCAGGTCCAATTTAAACCCACAGAAAACTCAAGTCTACGTGTTTACCGCTAAGAAAACCCCATTTGCAATGGCTTTAAAATTTCATAACACACCGCTCACTATCGCCTAGAGTAACGGGATCCTTGGCGTCGAGATCTCTAACGATGTCCAGTTCTGGAGTCACTTGGAGAAAAATGTCAAGTTATAGCGTCAAAAAAACGGATATACTCAATAGCAAAGCGGTACTTCAGCTCGCGTTAAAGACTTTTGCTTTATAAAGTGCAAGTGCGACCTCGCATACAGTACTGTTGCCATCTCTGGGCACTCCCACCCAGATACCAATTGGGTGCTCCCACCCAAATACCAACTTGCACCTTGTGACTCGGTTCAGAGACTAGCTATAAGGATTGTTGACGATTCCGAGCTAAGGGCACACTAAGGGACGGTATTGAACCTAGTCTGAGAAGAGAATTCGCCTCTCTTTGTTTATTCTACCCTGTGTATAATGGATTGTGTTCGGAGGAACTGTTTGACATGATGCCCACGGCCTCTTTATACACTGGCACCGCTCGCCATAGGCAAGGATTTCATCCTCACACGTTGGAATCTAAATGGACGCGTACTGTACGGTTCCAGAGAAGTGTTTTTTTACGCCGAGCTCTCAGGCTGTGAAATGAACTCTCTGCCATGTTTTTCCCAGAATACTATACAGTTTGGTGTTTTTCAAGAAGGGCGTTAAGGGGTTTTTGCAGATTCAGGAACGAGGGAATGATCTGACCGCTGGTGTCACAAGCGTCCATAGGTTACGATAACTGCTTTCCATAAGGCGGGTTGTATGCAAATTTTCCTCCCTAGTGGTATAAAAAAAGCAATAGTATTCCTAGGCATACGTGGTTAATGTTTACCATGCAAAGGCTCAAATAAGGATTCTATGTAAAAACTAAAAGTCTTGATTTAGCTAGGGATTGACCAAATGATGACATCATACATGTCGTCACACAATTCGATATTTGTTTTATCCGATTACAGAAATCGGGAGTGTACAAATTTTCTAGCATACGCATATTTCGAGTGTATGTTGTATTAATACATATGTTGTATGTATGTACTCTACAGCCTAAAACGTATCTCGAATTTAAACATATTTACGTGTTCCGTGTAACTGATTTACAGCTCAAAAATTTCTGTCATTTGCTAGAATTCAAGAATGTCGAAACTGTTAGAGCAAAATAAATAAAATATATTATAATTATGCTCAAGGCTTTGTTTAACAAGCTATCGAAAGTCAATAAGTACATAGTAACAGTGTCAACCGAATTAGAAAAAATACACTGTCTTATAAAAAAAAACCCGGACAAGTGCGAGTCGGACTCGCCCACCGAGGGTTCCGTAGGTACGTAGTATCATTATTAAATTTGATATTTTTCATTATAAATAAGAAATAATGCGTCGAAAAAAATAAATAAAATATATTTTGCAATGTGTACATCAATCCCTTTCATATGATACCCCATTTGAACTAGTAGTTTCAATTTGAAATTTCGAAATCCTATAAAAATATAGACCCCCTATTTTTTAAGATCTATTTACAAATGTATAGTTTTGAGATTTATTCCTGTACTTGTAGTCTATAACGATGTTACTTGCCAAATTTCATAGTTCTAGGTCAACGGGAAGTACCCTATAGGTTTTGATTCCCTTGAGTGTGTCGAAATATGCGTTTTTTGCTGAATAAACGGCCGTAACTTTTTTCTACGTAAACTTAGCAGTTTGATTTTTTTTTAACTTCATGGGACCGTAGACCTGAATATACAGTTCAAATTTCAGCTTGATACCTCCACGCATTCTCGACATAGAAATTCTTGACAGACAGACAGACAGACAGACAGACAGACAGACAGACAGACAGACGGACAACAAAGTGATCTTATAAGGGTTCCGTTTTTCCTTTTAAGGTTCGGAACCCTAAAAACTACCATATAGCCGGTATGAAACATAAAGCTTAAGTTCTAATCTAACACTACCCCTTAAACTATATGTTCAGCTTATCACAATACTGATCATAGTATTAAGCACAAAACATATAAAAATCTTTAACAAAACGTTGATACTTCTCAAACATATAGACTTTGTCAAAAAATCCGCCAACATATCCTCAGTATACATACATTAGGGTTCCCAAAACCCGATTATATTTTTTAATTAAAACGATATTAAAAGCTTAGCCTAAGTAAGGTCTAAAAGAATTAAATTTATTTTTATTATTACAAGCTTTTATTTAACTTGCAATGTATGTATGTTTGTCCGGGTGGAATCTTGCAACTTAATTTTGAACCAGTTATCTTCAACCCATTGAGCTGAAAATAATTTTGTATACTTACACGCTTAATTTAGATGACAATGCATGGTTAGATAAGTGATGTCATTCTAAATCCAATATGGCGGATTATCCAAGATGACGGTCTAGTTTTTTTTTCTGCACTACCACACTAAGTGTATCAAAAAGGACTTGATAAGTAGAACATGGAAAATATGCTCAATAATAAAAGGAGAACACGAAAAATAATACTACGTTACATTAAATCCAGTATGGCGGATAATCCAAGATGGCGGACTCGTTATTTTTTCTGCACTACTACATTATGGGTATCAAAAAGGACTTGCTAAGTAGAACATGGAAAATATGCTCAATAATAACTAAAAAATAATTATTCCATTTTCACTATATTTTCATCCATAAAAATGAGATGTGCCTGTATCTAACTGGTTATGAATAAGACACAATACTAAGTGACTTGACATAACAAGAAATAAAATGTCTCTAAAATAGGCAGTTAAATATCGCGACAAGCTTCTATAAAAAAAATATTGTGTAATAGGTAGGTACATAGTACTAAATTGATAAGTTTGATTTAATTAAAAGTTTATTTTCATCTTTTTAGGTCACTTAAATAAAAGCTTGTTTTAAAAAGTTTTTTTTACAGTTTTTTTTTTTTTTCATTTTCACTATATTTTCATCCATAAAAATAGTACTAGTTTCATCCACACGCATGATTATACATAATATATGCATTTTACATTTACGTTGTATAAGGATGTACTTGTTTTTAATGTTTGTTACTTTATTACTCCGTCATTTATAAACTGATTTGAAAAAATCTTTTTTTATTTGAAAGAGTATGCTTCCAGATTGGTCCCATATTTTTTTCATCATCATCATCAGCCTGAATCTATCCACTGTTAGCACTGTTAGATATAAGCCTTCCCCAATGCCTTCCGCCAGATACGATCCTCCGCCTTCCGCGTCCAGCTGCTTTCTTAAGGTCATCGGACTATCTATCTAGAAGGAGGACGCCCGCTTCGTCGTCTTACGCTCGGCCTTATCTTTAATGTACTCCTTCCCCATATGCCATCACTTATTCGGCAGATGTGACCGGCTCATTGCCACTTCAGCTTGCAAAAGGCTATGTCGCGCAGAGAAACCCCGAGCATTAGCCTGTGGACCAGTCCGATCGTCAGTATCCAAGTCTCTGCACCATATGTCATTGCAGGGAGGACGCACTGGTTGAAGACTTTAGTATTCAAGCATTGGGATATTTTTTTGAGGTGACAACGTCTTATAATTCGATGGAGCCGGCTGCACGCACGAAAAAACATGACGTATGCGGCGTTGCCTGGCTCTGGCGTTCCATTAAAATTTTCTTTTGAAAAATGCAAACATTCTATCAGTATTTTCTTATGACGTTGACACGTTCAACTATCGTCAGTAAACCGACTTTACAGACAACCGTTTTTTTTTTTGCTCTACATTATGGTAGAATAATTTTGGAGTCGGTTTTTTTTGTTAAAATTATATTAATTATTTATATTATAATTAGTTTTTATTTCAAAACTTGATATTTTTTACAGTTCGAAGCACAGAATTGTAAATAAATGCTCTTGTTATATAGATTTCTTTGGTTTCAAGGAACCGCTGGTATGTTTCATATACATTTCAACTTGATTTATCTATGCGTTCCAGAGAATATGGGATCTTGAATGATATACAGACGGACGACAAACTCTGGTAAGGAATCCCAAATATAATACACCGATTATACAGGTATTAGCTTCATCATCATCATCAGGTTATTATAGTCTCCAGTACAGGAGCACGACCCTCTCTCGTCCATCCCAGACAGAAGGAGGATTTGGCCTACACTCCCCACGTTGGCCAGACGGGTTGGAGAGGCCTGATCGATGTTTTATAATGTATTTCTCTTAGTCGCCTTGTACGACATCTACGGGAAGAGACGGAGTGATTCTTCTTTTTTAAGGACGTTTGGTTTCCGGCAGACTCTAGTCTGTAAACCAAACGTCCTTAAAAAAGGTATTAGCTTAATATTAAAAAAAAGTCGCGGGTAAATCCTACTACTTATTCAAGTAATGTTCTTTGCGATTATTCTATTTTTATTATTCAGTGTGTAATGGTTTAATTGCGACGCTAATGGTTTGAAAACCATTCGGGAGTGAACTCAGCCGGAAAAAATGTGATGACGTACTTGTCCTACCTTTATAAAAACAGTTTTCAGAGGAATATTTCAGACAAACTAAAGATACGCTGTTGTTAGCAGTTTCTTAGAACAATATAACTTTACCTTCGAGGTCTGTTTTTAAATATGGACTGTTGGAATAAATCGAGGTTTAGTGTTGCAACAGTGACGTTAGTGGCATGGTGTTTGTTGTTGTGGTGTGCGGGATCGACTATGGGTTCTCGCTGCAAGCCCAGGCGTTACACACACAAGGCTATGCAGACAGACCTGAACGGCAGACGATGCTGGGACGACATTAAATTAATGGGTTGTTGGGGTTACTGTCTGTCTTACGAGGTACAGACACATTTTAAGAATAACCATTTAGATCTAGTTGATCATGCGACAAAATAATTCCATCCAAAAAGTAGTCATGAATGAACTAAATATCTGTAATATAATATTGAAATATTTATTTTCTTGGTAGATTTACATTAAATTATAATAACCAGATAAAAATGTATTTGTCCTATAAAATTTAAAGTACAAACAGAAATGATTGGGTTTGAAAGATGGCATTTTATTTATTTATGACGAGCACGGTGGTCAAATGACTAGCAAAGGCCACTTTTACTTCGAGGTCGCGGGTTCGATGACAAACATTCGTGTGAATTAACATGTCTGTTTATCTTGGTCTGGGTGTTTCTATGTATTATTTGTACGTATCTAGAAAAAAAAATGTATTTAAGTACATTCATCTAGTACCAATAGTAAAAGCTTTGCTTAGTTCGGATGACGCTGTGTAAAATAACTATAGCGTTTTGATGCCCATTAGAATATCGAGTGTGTATTTTTTTTTAATTGTCATTAGAACCATGACAAAGTTTTTACCCTCGTCAATAATAATAAATAAGACAAGTAAAAGCTCGTGACGTCATTCGCGAGGAACAGTTTTTTCACATGCCAGATTTACGTCGCACTGAACAAGTGAAAAGATTCGAGATTTATTATTATTTATCAGTGATCTAAATACCAAAAAACTTTTACATAGGCCCCAATATTCCCTCCAATATTCCTAATAAATAACACATTAAAAGAAGAAGATTGCAACCGGCAAGCGAATAAACCACAAAAAAGATTAAAATAAAAATGTAAAATATCAAAATCCGATTCTCTGATACGGGTGTCAACTGAACATCGCCTGCGGTCTTATGTCGCAAGTTTTATTTTTTGTTTTTATTTGTTTAAGTGATTTTGATTTTTTTTTATTATAAGTACTACAAAGTGCCTAAAATACGTTACAAACTAAAAACTTTCACAATTCCACCGGCTTTGTTCATGCGATAAACCGCCGTGCAGATTGTACAGTCAGCGATGTACTATTAATATATCTCTTATTGACACGGTATATACATCTACTGTACGTTTCTTGAGCAGAAAACATAATAATCTATTCCTTGTCGGCCGTGAAACAGTAGTCTAAACAGCTATTTTATACTTACTATAGATTTCAGATTGGCAGTTTCCTTACAAGGAATCCAACCATCCCGTGTGTGGCTACAACGAAAGAAAGTCAACATCTGTAAAGCTGAGACATTGCGATCCAGGAGTCCAACCCGGCACTAATGTCTTCCACTATGTTGAAGCCGCTAGTTGTAAATGCCAGGTTATTACGATTATAATCTATATTTATAAAGACGACAGTTCCGTAGCCAAATTGCAAACATAATATCCTTCCATATGTACATATTACTCCAGTAACTAGTACGTCGGGTGGCAGACAAGCATACGGCCCGCCTGATGTGAAGCGGATACCGTAGCCATATTAACGTTCGCAACATAAAATATCGCTCGTGCGCCGCCACCCCCGCTGCCACCGCAGCATCTCCTTCTTTTCTGGTGACCTCACTCACTCGCAGGAAAACAACCCTCAAGGGAATTGTTACTTGGCTGCGGTATTCTGTGAGGTGGAGGTACATTCCCCAGTCGGGTAGCCAACAATTACGCTCCCTACCTCTCTTTTCGCCAGACCTTCGTTTGTCAGTCAGCACAGGGTGCACAGCGTGCAGGTAAAGTTGGTTTTAGTTCCAAGATGTTGATGAACCACTTACACCCCAAAACCTTTCTTATTGTAGTTGCCTGGAAAAACCTTCGCAGGAATTTAATTCCGTAACATGAAAAATCGAGGTAAAAAACTCCTCTGGTACCGCACAGTACGCGCCCAATTTGGTTCCATTATTATGTGAGAATGCAATTCCCCAGATTTAGCAAACAATACTACAATAGAAAGAGGCTGTGGGATTCATATCATACAAGTCCTCTGAATACAGTAGGTAGGATATGCATAAGAGAGGCATAGACTCTCATCAGATTTTATAATACCCTAATAGTGAGCAACTTGAACTACCTGAGTTACAATACATGCTTTACACGCCCAAAGGGACAAAATAAAGCGTAAACTACACCTTCCATAATTTTGCTTTTCTGTGAGTAAAACTATATTTAGATTATCTTTCTGTCATATCTTCCCTGTCCTTGTCCCGTTTGTTTTTTTTATCATTGTGTTATTTGTTCTATGCATTTCTTAACTAATGTATTTTTCACAGGTATGTTCATCCGAAGACACTAGTTGTGAGTGGCTACCACCAAATTCTACTGTAATAGAAGCAGCTATTCTTAAAGAGGAATTAGAAGAAGAATCGGAATAATGTATAAGATATTTCGTCTAATTACAAAATATGGTTTAACGAGTCTTGGGAGTTAGTACTAAAGTGTATATTTGGGACACTTTAAACCAGAGATTGTACATAAACTTTATTATCTAATAAGACGAAAATGTATACCTCAACATCAAAACGAAATGTGATTTTAAAATCACTCCCTTCGAAATTGGCATTTCTGTAACATAAGAAATAAAATACATACTTAAGTACCTATTTAAATTGTAAGTGCACTGCAAGCTACATTTTGAATTTAAATATTGAATACATACCTACTTACTTGTAAATGTAATTTGATTCGTAACCCCGGACTCTAATCCATAAAAAGCTGCGTTATTAAGAGCCATATTACATTTTGACAGTGATTTTTGCGTAAAATGGCCAATTTTGGCGTTCTTGATCTCGGAAACAAAAATACATTAACAAAGTTGACTTATTGAATAGTACAGAATAGCTATTGGCATAGTACATAGCGGTCTCGCTTTTTGTAAATTTTGCTTAACTTTTTAAATAAACCCAAAATTGCAGAGAAAGATTTTCATAAAATGCGCGCATTCACTATTTTGAGCTCCTGGACTGTACTACTGTTCCAAACAAATGAAATAAAAAAATAGAATGTTATTTGTTTTATAGTCGTATAGTACATAGCGGCCTCGGAATTTTGAAATATCATTGATTTATTATAGAAAAAAAACATTCTTTTAACCAAAAAAACTTCGAAAATCGCTTTATGTAAACTGTTAATTTCTCGAATAAACGATAATATGATTGAGCAAAATTTATACGAGAATAATTGTTACTTCATGATGAATAAACTTTGTAGCATGAATTTATTATCTTATTTCAATAAAAACGATAAAAAAACAAAAAACGATGCACCACCGGCGCGGCCTTCGCGGGTTTAGTACTGCGCGAGAGCTCGTCAGCGTGCAAATGTAATAGGGCTCTTAACATAAATAGTTATTTGTTATGCAAGGCTGCAAAGTTAATTTTTGGCGCGAGTACCTTGTATTGAAACCTGAGCAAGCGAAGGATTCTAGGATTGAGCCACGAGCGAAGCGAGTGGTTCAAATATAGAATCCTGAGCGTAGCGAGGGTTTCAAAGGTACGAGACGCTAAATAACTTTGCTGCCGAGCGCAACACACAACTTTTCACCTCACTAAAGCGAGGAAAATGTTAGGTGCAAGAAAAACAGTTTTAATAAATAATCATCAATGGACTGGCTGCAGAGAATATAAACTATTACGAAACCAATGAGGTTCTATATATATGTAATTTATTGTACGAAACCTTTATTGAATAAAAATATTCGAATTTTAAAAACACTTTCCACGCTAGCGGATAAAGTGCGATTTTCCACGTAGATTTCGAATGATAAACAGAGCTTTTACGAGCTAGTGAGGTGAAAAATAAATTTATTAGGTACCTTTGACTGCACATCAGGGCCTCCTTAATGATACAAAAAAATCGAAACACGTTGAACGCACCGCGCCGCCGCGGCGGCGCAGTCACCTATGCTTAAACCAATAGCTACTCATACCAATATTATAACATTCTAAACAAAACTAGTCTCACGGCTCTAGCATAGTATAAGTAATAGTACGCTTTAAAAGCGCAAGTGCAACCTCACATGGAGTTCTGTTGGTTCTGTTGCCATCTATGGGCGGGAGCACCCAAATACCAGCTTGCACCTTGTGACTCGGTTCAAAGACGAGCTCTGCCCCCTTACCAGCAACTCTTATTACGATTCAATAACTGAATAGATTGCTTATTCATACTAATGAATAAGCGATTCTGTTTTTTATATTTTTTAATATATATTTTTATATTATATTAAAAAATGTATGAAATAAGATATTAAAAATAAATAAATGTCATAATAATTGCTCCAGGGGTGGAAGTGTTAAAGAGCATCACGCCGCGAGTAACTCCTGCCGCAAATAACTAGCAATACAAGCAGTTATGGCAGGCGTCCGTCCCTCTTCTTTAATAGCCCGGTATTTAGTTCACCCAGATCTCATCTCCATAGTCCATTTATTTTCCATCACACTTCGCAATAGTCTCAACGCCTGCCGAGACCTGCTGTATGTCGTTCCATTGACATATCCTGGAGCGTACAACATTACATCAAACTTCTCAAAGGGGCCTCTACGCGTTGGATCTACATCCCCGCGCACGCCTATCAAATGACCGGATTTAAGCCCGTGAGTCCAAGAGAGATATAATAATAAATATTCCTGGACTAATTACACACTGCCATCTAGTCCCAAACTAAGCAAAGCATACATAATATCAGTTACCTATGTACACATAGTACTAGGTAACTGATATTATGCAATTTTTTTTTTGTTTTTTGTGTGTTTACAAAAAACAAAAAAAAATTGCATACATAACCCGCAACCTCGGCGTTAAAGTGGCCATTGCTTACCATTCGACCACCGAGCTCGTCAAATATGATGACTTGTACTACCTTTATAAAAACAGTTTTCAGCGGAATATTTCAGTTAAACTAAAGATACGCTGTTGTTAGCTGTTTCTTAGAACGATATAACATAGTTTCGAGGTGTGTTTTAAAAATGGACTGTTGGAATAAATCGAGGTTTAGTGTTGCAACAGTGACGTTAGTGGCATGTTGTTTGTTGTTGTGGTGTACGGCTACGGTGTGGGGAGGGGCTAAGACAATTCGCTGTATGCCCAGGAATTACACACACAAAGCTTTGCAGACAGACGTCAACGGCAGACGATGCTGGGACGACATTAAAATATTGGCTTGTTGGGGTTACTGTGTGTCTTATGAGGTACACACACATTTTTAAGAATAACCAAATAAATAATTTCTCGAAAGATCTTACGAGAAAATAATTCCATTGAAGTAGTCATGAATGAACGAAATATCTGCAACTGAAAATTTACCATGTAAATGTACAGAAAGATGTACATAACAACGGGTTTATTTTTAAGGTAATTCTGTTATCGCCTGGAGTCATATAAAACCGTGATAAATGTAGGTATACATGTAGAATAGAACTTTAGTAGGTTACCTTTCTAACAAGAAACGCTTCTCTGTCGAAAATTTGTAACGAATTGTTAATAATCAATGCTAGAATTGAACAGCAGCAAAAGAGAGCAATGGTTAATAACATTCAAATATTTTTCTTCTTGTTAGATTTACATTACAATAACCAGATAAATATGTATTTTAAAGTACAAACAGAAATAATTGTGTTCGAAAGGTAGTATTTTATTTATTTATGACGAGCTCGGTGGTCGAATGGCTAGCAATGGCCACTGTGACTCCGAGGTCGCGGGTTCGATTCCCGCACACGACAAACATTTGTGTGCATGAACATGTCTGTTTTCTTGACGTGAATACGTACTATTGCGTCCATAGGGAGGCAATTCAAAAAAACGAATGATAACAAAATCGGGGGATACAGTTTGAAGTTGCAGCTACAAATACCATCTCCAGCCAAAATTTAATCACACCACTGGATAGATAAAGGATCAAAGAATTTATTACGCTAAGTAAGGACTATGCAACATGGCATGCGGGTTATGGGGAAGCGTTGCCATTTTGAGATAATTTTAGTGCATATAACGTATTCACGTACAACACACCGTGTAATGGACACTGCCACACCCCATTTTTTTTCTTAGTCTGGATGTTCCTGTCACGGAATTATTATTTATTTAATATTTCAATAATACATAAATATCTTTAAACGTTTATTTTTAATGATTGTGATTTTGAGACCGAATAAAATCCACTTATGTTATAATGGTACACTAATTGTTCCGCGCGGGTTGTATTAATGTAATGGTCATTAAACAATCTAATCTAAACATAAAATATTTATTTATAGTCGTTTATTGAAAATCTGGAATCAATATAATAAAATTGAAACTTCTGTGATTTCGACAGTACGATTTTGTAATGAACAAGTTATAAGTTAATTAAAAAAATCAAAAACCCGACTGCACCTAAAACAGATTTATTAATCGGTATCATTTAAGCCATCGCCAATTAAATTAGTTTTGTGTTTCTTAACTAATAGGGTTTGCCCGCAAAATAATAGATTTGTCACCAAAATGTAGTCACCAAACAATATAAAATCGATTCCACAATAAATCACCTAAAATCATAGAGATATAGGGTCTAGTACCAAATAAATGTTTTTGTATGTATTATATTGTCAATTATTAATAATTAAGCTTACTTGGCACCACATCATTCATCATCTAGGTTGACGGAGCTCCGCATCGCGGAGCTCCTATTTCCGATGACAGGACACAAGAATACCCTAACCTAACCAAAAATCAACTCAAATAGTCAAATCTAACCAAAACATGATTTATTACATTGACCAAGTATTGGTAAGACTCGTCAGTGAATATGACGCCAATTTGACTTCGCCCCTATTAGCCATTTTTTCATTAAATGAAGGAGCTGATCTGGGGGCACGGCAGTGCCCCCACCAAGTCGAGCAAAAAGCGGCACGGCCGTACCATCCTTTTCTCGAAGCACTTCAGGCCTTTTTCGAACCCCTATAACTTTGTTGTGGATAAAACTAGGAGCCTGAATTTTTAGTAACCAAGCAGGTATTGTATAAACACGGTATATTTAAAATTTCATTCAATTTGAACCAGTAGTTTTAGAATTATAACTAGTCAAAGTTCCTTAATTTTGTCACTCACTCACTGACTCACCGATCATCAAAATTCTAAGGCACTTCTAGCAGACATAGAAACTTCAAATTTAGAATAAAATTCGTGTTTACTGTATAAATCAAGGAAAAATTAAAATATTTTGCAATTTCCGTCCAGTTTTCTAGATACGCTAACTGCATAAATAACTTTGTAATCCCATATAAATATATGGGATTACAAAGTTACATTTGCGGTAAAAGAATCAGTAGAGCTGTACTAGGTATAATATAATGGAATAATAGGTGTAGATACTACCGGCATATAATTATGTATGTTCAAAAGTAACTTGACTAGGGTAAAATGGTCAACGGATTATGTTCAATGGTAACTAGTATAATGGTCAACGGAATGAAAAAGCAAGAATGGGACATGTATTATGAAGTTATACAAAAATCCCGCAAAGTATTAAATAGACTAAATTGCCAGAAATAAAAAATACTAATAATCATAACCGCGCCCGGCGGAGGTGGCTTGCCTGCGCCGCCGCGGTTATCACGATTCCCGTCCTGCACAGAAATGCGACCACTTTCTTCCAGGGAACCCCCAGAGGTTCCCTGAGGTTTACGGACTGGAGAGTGACATAAGCTACTTTTTATCCCGGAAAAACATCTTATTTCCATGGGATAAAAAATAAACTTTGTAAACATTTGTCCTTCTATCACGTCGAAAGGACTATATATATATATATATATATATATATATATATATATATATATACACATTATATTATATATCTATATATATATATATATATACTAGCGGCCGCCCGCGACTTCGTACGCGTGATGTTAGTTATTTGTAAATATTTTTTAATTACATTCGAAAAAGCTAAATGCATTAGGTATTTAGACAGGAAAAAAATAAAAAAAGTTAAAAACAATCAATATCTAGACGAATTTTTAGAATCAATGAAGTCGACGGATATTATCAATAACATTGGATTTTCATACAAATTTCCACCCCCCGTTTTAACTCCAAAAAGGGGTTGATTTCTAAAGATACCTTATTAGTACACCTCCATACCATCTATAGAGCATACATTTTAAATTTCAAGTCTTTTACTTCAAAAACATAGGACTTTCATACAAACTTCCAACCCCCGTTTTAACACCAAAAATGGGTTAATTTCTAAAGATACATTATTAGTACACATCCACACTATCTATGCATTTTAAATTTCAAGTTTCATTCAAAAATGTAGAACTTTCATACAAACTTCCAACCCTCGTTTTAACCCCAAAAAGGTGTTGATTTCTAAAGATAAATTATTAGCACACCTCCACACCATCTATAGAGCATACATTTTAAATTTCAAGCTTCTTACTTTAAAAACATAGAACTTTCATACAAACTTCTAACCCCCGTTTTAACCCCAAAAAGGGGTTGATTTCTAAAGATACATTATTAGTACACCTCCACACCATCTATAGAGCATGCATTTTAAATTTCAAGTCTCTTACTTCAAAAACGTAGAACTTTCATACAAACTTCGAACCCCCGTTTTAACCCCAAAAAGGGGTTGATTTCCAAAGATACATTATTAGTACACCTCCACACCATCTACAGAGGATGCATTTTAAATTTCAAGTCATTTACTTAGAAAAATAGAACTTTCATACAAACTTCCAACCCCCGTTTTAACCCCAAAAAGGGGTTGATTTCCAAAGATACATTATTAGTACACATACACACCATCTATAGAGCATACATTTTAAATTTCAAGTCTCTTGCTTCAAAAACATAGGACTTTCATACAAACTTCTAACCCCCATTCGACCCCCTTAGGGGTAGAGTATCGTAAAATCCGTTCTTAGCGGATGTCTACACCCTATAAGGAACCTACCTGCCAAATTTCAAGTTTGTAGGTGTTATATATTAAACATCTTTTATGTTTTAAATAAACAGATCGACTTGGCCATCGCATGAAAACACAATGTATCTCATAAGTGAGACATATTATATTAAATTAGATTGTTTAGTGCGATGGCCAAGTCAATCTGTTCATTTACAACATAAAAGATTTTTAATATTGATATGGTCAGTATAAGATGTTGTTTGGATAGTTAATTACGTAATACCCATATAGCCATTTTTAGTCGCAGATTTTATAAAGAGGTAACAAATTGCAGCAGTTTCGTAATTGATACGACACATAGCGACTTAGTGGAGTTTTGTTTCCATGTGTTGTAACAGTTCAATGACAATGTGACCGAATGTGACGGAAACAACTTCCAGTAACTTTGTGTTGTCGCTGTGTTGATACGTTACAGAATAATTTGTGTTCCCACATTTTACAAACTTTGCGTTTAGTTTGCACCTAGTGTGCAATACTGTAACAATGTGTTGTAACTGGGTGATAATATGTGTAATAACGGTTTCTAAATGTTCTGGGTCACTTATTTGCACAATTATAGATCATCAGATTCACATCTTCTCAAACTTGCCATACATGTTTGTCATATGTTACTTTTAATTAAATGAAAAAATGAGTAAAGAACCAAAAGATTCGCGTAAATTTCCATGGACTTCAACGTTTTAAACATTAAAGATAAATGGTTTTTAAATGTAAATAATGATATAATAGAAATGGAGCACGCAATTTTTGTACTAAACAAAATTGAAATCGTTGGTAGAGTATAAAAAACAAATTTTATTTTTTCGAGCGTCCTTTTAATTCTTCGCATATAAATATATATGCAGCATCACTTGATTACGAAGCGGAAGCACCTAAAGAATTGCAAGATTTAAAATGTAAACTTTTATGTATGGTATGCAACACCCAGATGGTGTCTATTCCTGTATTAACAACAAAAGGGCCGTTGAGCGTAATAATAAATTAATAACATAAATATAACAATAGATTTTTATTTAAAATTCAGAGTAGAGCTACTTACAATATTATTATGACAGTGAACTTTTCAAACAAAATGCTTAGTATAGCAAAAGTACAAACAGTACCTCTACATAACAAAGATAGACATTATTGAAAGTCGAAGTCAACGGAATTGGTACGTTTGGCATGGCATTTGATTATTTTCCAATTTTCGGCTGGTACACTCTATTTTTCTTCAATCTCGGCCAAAAGGAATATGTATTATCTTTTACCCAAGTACCTGGAACCATTAATATACAATGTGATGAGCCTTTAATCAAACAATGCAAAAAGGCATTTTATATAATTGTCTATAGACTTTGGGAAACACTGCAAGCAAAATGATAAAGGAAACCATATTAAAAATCCAGTTAAATTGTGACAACCTTCAGTAACACGTCGGCACATTTTGACACATTGTCGGAACTTTGTGACTAGATGTTACGAGAATATTTTCACTAAACTTGATGTTTTTTTTTTTCAATATTTAGCAATTATACGATTATGAGTTGCTGCAATGGTTGCAATTAGTATTAAAATTTGTTATTCTATTGAAATAGATGTTTTGAATATTAGATGTATAAAAATACATTAAAAAAAAACGATATGTACTTTACGGTTGCAATGGTTAAATAAAGTCAATTACGTGGCGCGTTAGTAAATTTAAGCCTATTTGAGAAAACTACACGACTAATTTATTTTCCCAATAAAATCTTCAAGCTTTATTACATCAATTAAAACAAAACCTGTGACTTACCTTATCAATTTCCTTAAGATGGCTATTTTTTTATTTTTTGCCTTAGATCACTCCACCATTATGTCAAAAATGAATGAGTAAATGAATGGTTTGTACGAACTCTGGTTAAATATGGAAACAACGGTACGACACAACGACGTAAACTAAAAACCGAATGTTACTGTGTCGGGCCTTCCCCATATTTAGTTGCAGCGACTGCGTGTAAACGTAACGACGACTAGATTATATTTTAGTGTTAACACTAGGTTTCGAAATAGTTACGTCAGGTTCCCGAAAATGGTTATATGGGTAAGTTAAGAGGGAAGGTCCCTTAAGTAGGAACTGAATGAATTAACCGACTTGGTATTACATAGATCTCACAA
Source organism: Hypsopygia costalis (assembly GCA_937001555.2). Classification (NCBI taxonomy): domain Eukaryota; kingdom Metazoa; phylum Arthropoda; class Insecta; order Lepidoptera; family Pyralidae; genus Hypsopygia; species Hypsopygia costalis. The sequence continues at coordinate 17,103,927 of OW443338.2, read as the reverse complement.
CTTTTTACGGTAGAAGAACTGAGTTGCGAGACTTGGTTTTTTTTACAAGTTATGTTTTTGATGGCATCTATTTATTTGGTGACAGATCTATTATTTTGATGATCAAACGAATTAAATGATAGTAGTTTGTTAAGCTGATGATTTATATTTAGAGACAGTTTTGATTAAAATGATGACTAATATATTTCTTGGCAAAATGTTAGGTTTTATTTTCGTTACGGAATTTCTTGATTCGGTCGCCGCGCTCAAAGCCCGCGATAAAAGCTATGCAATAGCTTAAAAGTAGCTAGCTCTACTCGTTTCTTGTTCATAGCCGGCAGTGAAACAATTGCCATGTGCCTTTGTCTCACAGCTGACGATGAGCAAGAAGTTAATAGAGCTAGCAACTCTAAACGATTAGTGAACAACGAGTACCGAAGTGTGTAGCCCATAGTTTTGTCGACGCGAACAAAAAACTCGCACTAAGCAATCGATCGATGGTACAATCGATTTTTCTCAACGACTAATCCCATACTAATTGAAGTTAACGTTGACAAAAACACTCGAAGTAGACCGCTATAGATGGCGCTGTGTTATTTTCATTTATAATGAAGTTAATTAACTTTGTGGAAAATATATATTTTTTTAAATGTAAACATAAGAAATACAGTTATATACGAAAGTAATAGGAAGTTTATCTTGTCAACCGTACGTTTGATTCTTTTTTACCCGACTACGGCGAAGCAAAAGAAGGGTAATGAGCAGTCTATGTGTGTAACTGTCTATGGATGTTCAATCATAAACAAAAATTATTGAACCGATTTCGGCAAAGAGGTTAGTTGTTTTATCCATAACGTAAGCGACAAATTTTGGAAATATGTACAACCAATATGCCAATATGTTGGCCGTGACGTCAAATAAAGGATTGAAAAAAAAAATTTTGGATGCTACCTTATCGAGTTAGGTACCTATTCAAAAGGACTTTTAAAATATATAAGTGGTTTCTATGAACATTTCTCAAATAAATCAAAAGTTTGACAATAATATATATGGGGTGTGGCGGTGTCATGGATACGGCTGTATGTTGTGCGTGAATACATTTTATGCACTACAATTATCTCAAAATGGCAGCGCTTCTACCTCCCCCGCACGCGATATTCCATAGTCCATAAATTATTAATTCTTTGATCCTTCTATCCAGTGGTGTAATTGAATTTTGGATATTTAAGTACTCGTAGATCATCATTGATACGAAACTACAACGCCAAAATGTATCCCCCGATTTTGTTATCATTAGATTTTTCGGATTGTCCCCTAGCAAATTTAAAGACGTATTTACGGCAATAAAAATGTAAAATATTAAATTAGAACTCTCTGTTATGGCTGACTACTGCCCCCTTACCACCAACTCTTATTGCGATTCAATAACTGAATAGATTGCTTATTCATACCAATGAATAAGCGACTCTATTCAAGTCGAAATAAAGTCGCTTATTCATTTTGGTATGAATAAGCATTCTATTCAGTTATTGAATCACAATAAGAGTTGGTGGTAAGGGGGCTGAACATCGCCTGCGTACTTTCCTTACAATTTATTTAGTGACTAAAATCTGAGAATGAATACCTAGTTCGTTATTTTGTAGTCAGGTTTTAGTTTATAAAAGACTTATTTATGTTGGTTGTTGTGATTGTTTTTTTTTTTTTTATAATAAATACGAATTAAAAACTTTTACAATTTCAATTTGCACGCCCGAACAAAGCCGTTGTTCGCCCGGTATCTATATCTACAGAAGATTTGAGCGGAAAAATATAATAACCTATTCCTCGTCGGGAGTGAAACAGGTATTTTATAAGATTTTGTACGATAGATTGCAGACTGGCAGTTTCCTTACAAGACATCCCACCATCTCGTGTGTGGACACAACGAAAGAAAGACAGCATCAGCGAACCTCACACATTGCGATCCAGGAGTACAACCCGGCACTAATGACTACCACTATGTCGAAGCCGTTAGTTGTAAATGCCAGGTTATTACGTTAATAATATATATTTATGTAGAGTTCCGTAGCACAATTTCAAACATAATACCTTCCTTATGTGCCTATTACTCCAGTACCACTTGAAATTTGTAGTCACATGGAAAAACCTTGGCTGGAAATTCATTTCGTAACTTGAAAACTCGAGGTAGAAAAATTCTCTGGTACCGCACAGTATGCACCCAATTTGGTTCCATTATTATGTGAGATGCATTTCACCAAATTTGGCAAGTACTACAATAGAAAGAATCACAGATTCTTTCTATTGTAGTAATTCATTTCGTAACTTGAAAACTCGAGGTAGAAAAATTCTCTGGTACCGCACAGTATGCACCCAATTTGGTTCCATTATTATGTGAGATGCATTTCACCAAATTTGGCAAGTACTACAATAGAAAGAATCTGTGGGATTCATATCAAACAGCTCCTATAAATACAATCCATTATACAGTCATTACAGTCGGGGTTAGGATACGCAAAAGAATGGCAAAGTCTCCCATTAAATTTAATAATAGCTTAATATTGTCGCCCGTGAGCTACTTGAACTACCTGAGTTACCTAGGTACTTTACACTCTCAAAGTGATAAAATAAAGCGTAATCTCCATAATTTTGCTTTTTAGTAAAACTTTCTATTAACTTTCGGTCATGTCCTACCAGTCCTTGTCTCGTTTGTTTTTTTATCATTGTGTTATTTGTTATAAGCATTTTTTTGACTAAGTATTATATATTTCACAGGTATGTTCATCCGAAAACACTAGTTGTGAGTGGCTACCACCAAATTCTACTTTACTAGAAGCTGTTATTCTTAGAGAGGAATTAGCAGAGCAGTCAGTATAATTACAGGATATTTCGTTTAGTTACAAAATATGGTTTAACGGAGTCGTGGGAATTGCTACTTACTAAAATGTATATTTGTGAAAGTATATGTAACATCAAAACGAAATGTGATATTAAAAGTACTCCCTTCGAAATTGGCGATTTCTGTAACATAAGAAATTAAATATTTACTTAGTTAGAAATTATAAGTGCACTGCAAACTACATTTTGAATTTAAATATAGAATACATATCTACTTACTTGTAAATGTAATTTTTGATTCCTAACCCCGGCCACTAATCCGTAAAAGCTGCGAAATTACCATAAAAATAAATTTATTAGCTACCTATGACTGCATATCAGAGCCTGGACACGTAATTTTCACCATTTTTTTAACGAAGTTTTCTTCCTCGATGATTCGCAACCCAGTGTACAGTGTAGAGGGGTAGGGCCTCGCTACACTGGGAAGTGCTCCTCCACTGTGCCTCATCGTGACATAAACTAACCTAACCCAACTATTGACTCAAGGAATGTTTATTTGACTCTTTACGCAGATGTTTCTAAATTTCGGGATTTTGAACAACCTTAAATAGCTGACGCGTTAGTCCGATACGTCTGTACGAAGTCAATTTGGACGGCTAAAGCGTAGAGTATTTGGTCGTCAACTCTTGTTCATCCCACTGCTGGGATACGGGTCTCCCATCAATCGAAGGGGTTTTCTCATATGCGAGTTGGCGGAGGTCAGTGTTTTCAAGCCGCCTGAAGGCCACTGGCTTGGCTTAACGACTGTCATCTAACGACAACAGCCGGGCCGACGGCCTAACGTGCGCTCCGAAGCACGGAGGAGCTCGAGATAAATAAACCTAGAACGATATTCAACACTTGGCTGCAGTAGGTATGCTGCCTTAATCCTGCCCAATAATAATCTCCCTGTTTTAAATACTTCCGGGGTGTATGCTACTTACTCAATCGGTGTTAACCGCCTCTTTAAAAACCACGCCGGATTAGATGAACCTTGAACAGTGCCAGCCACCCCGATAAACGACGAGGTCGTCACTACCGGAGTCGATAAAACAATTTTTCCCAACCGCCCCGTTAACGGGACAGATGACCGGGGTGGATGGGAGCAACCCCTCTTGACTGAAACACCGAATTCCACACTATGATATCCTGCATCGTGGAAGGGACAATAAAAATATACTTACTCGTACTAAAAATACTAAATTTGACAGAAAACAAAATAATTATCTTTAATACTTTATAATTATCATTCAGTATTATTATTCAGTATGTATGTACTGTTTCTTCAGTTTCGCAATAGTTTTTTTTAGCGAGAAGCGTGATCGCCAATGAAACAAAAAAGAAGAACAAAAGCAGTGTTACCATGTTAGTAGTTTTACTACTATATTGATAGATTTAAATAAAATAAAATAAAAACATTTTAATTCGGATTAACCATCCATAATGTGTTAGTAAAAAAAGAATATAGAAACATACACTGCCTATTTTAAAATTGGAAAAAAATAAAAAAATAAAACAAATAATACCCGCCCAGGATGGAGGCATTAGTATGCTTGTCTGCCCCCGAGTATAAAAAAATAAGTTTATTAAGAATATGAAACAGTTTATAAAATACTGTTCTAAAATTCAAATTCTCATCATGAAAAGTTAAGCGAGTTCTAATGATAAGTTCGTTTCTAAGATCATAGTTTCTAAGTTTGTTCACTAGAAAAAAATACATGATTCAAGAGAATACGTTCATAATCTCCAAAGTTTAGGATATATTATATTCGACATTTTGACAGTGTATCCTAAAAAAATGAGGCACAAAAATGCTGCAAAATATGTAGCTAAAAATTGCAAAGCAGAATTAATTAACATGACCGATCTCTTATGATTTTTTTTATGACAGTTCGCACGATCTTATAAGGCAGAACCCTAAATTGGATTACAATTTGTGCTCACATGCATCTCCATTGCAGGTATGTGACACACGACCCTAAATCGATAATTTTGTTAACGAAACTTGCCTAGAAACGCAGGGAGATAGTTAAAAAATGAGTAGAGTAGAGCACGCGAGTGCTCTAGAGCCTTTCCGACCGAAAATTAGGTGTGCTAGCCCGTGGCACACTTAAAAGAAGATAGTACGTTTGCTACAAGTGGCAATCCACAGTCCACCTCGGTTGAATTGTGCCATCTTCACGAGGGCAATTTCATTTTTTTTACGAAGTTTCATATGATGTATCAGCAGTATCACTTAAAGACTCCATAATATTTCGTTTCAATACTTTCATGTACACTATCCATGATAAAATAAAACAAGGCATGTTTTATTGGAAGTAGTCTACTTTATTCGCTATATTTTGTATGGAAGATAGCATATTTTGACAAGATAGCTAGTAAAGTTTAGGGAACGTGAAACGGGCTTTTTAAAAACTAAAAATAAAACTAAATGATTATAACGTGTGACAGAATTGGATGCCAATCGTATAATGAATTAAAAAGGAGATACATATGGCTCCGAAGGGCCAGACTGCTTACTTAGCTATCACTTATCTATGTCCGGCGGACAGCGTTGGCGTCCAGTCCCGCTGACTCTATTAAAAGCTCGGGTCTGGGCGACGTAACTCCTCCCCCCTTAAGTGCGAAATTATCGGGCTCATTTGGTTTTTGAGTTCGATGATTTCGCTTCATACATATACCATAGATTTTAACCTTAAAAATATAATAAATGATCAAAACGATAATACACATAATTAGTATAACATACAGGATTACAGTAGCTAAGCTAATACTATGGGTTTGTATAACCCTACCATCACTCGTGTCTTTTTTCACTTCACTAACACTACCACTGTTCCTTTTTAACACGTAATTCAGAAACTTGACGTCGTCCAAATTGATTTCCTTTAAATTCATAATTTTTGAGACTGTTTCATTCCTTTTATGTAAATCAGGCAATCGAATGACCGGCGTCGGTTTATTCACGACGCTCACGTAAGTATGTTTGCCTTCAATGGTTATATTATTGATGGTGGCACTGCAGCCCTCCTCTATGGCAATTATATATGTGCCATGAACCAGTTGTCTAGTAATATCACTACCACACTGATGAGATAGTAGAGTCTGAAGTCTGCTATATAGTATCCAAGAATGTGACGATACTCGTTGTACTTTAACACTCTCTATTTCTACTGGATGTTGGCTACATTCTGTAGGATCAGGGTAGAACTGCATCAGCTGCTCAATGCAAGTCATCTCATGATATTCTACAATGTCATGCTCGGTGCAGAGATACTGCTCTCTGGCGATGTCTCTACATGGTCGCAGGACAGGTTGGTATTTCATTCCATTCGCTAAAAGGTAAGGGTACTTTGGAACGACTATAAGGGTTTCATTTGTAGTATTATTTAGGATAGGAAGGGAATACAATTTGTAGTAGTTATATGTATGATTATCAGTGAGAGGAACCTCAATTAGAAACGTTATCTGGTTTGGCTTTATATATGTCTTTACAGTAAGTATTTCTTCTATCATAATTAAATTATGCTCTGAAACAATATACATGAGACTACTTTGTTTTTCTATTTCCTTTAGTGTACATAAAAGTTCAGTTGAATTTATGATAGATTTATGTAATACAGATATTTTGCTTAAAGCTAGAGCAGTTTCTAATTCACTTAGCTTAATATAAATGGTGCGAAAGTTCATACTAAACTGATTAAATAGGCTTAGTACATAAATTGAATACATAGTATCATTTCCGTCATTATCTAATTCTAAAACAATTCTTTCAAGACGATCTAATCGCGTATCTATAATGGCGGTGTTTTCCTTAATAATTTCAGACGAGTTCATAAAGTGATCCAACATTTCAGAGATAAGTGTCATCTTTTGACTAGTGGCTTGTTCGTTGTTTTTAATTTCTGAAATTAGGTTATCATATTTGGTAGCATCAGATTGATCAAGATTTCCGGTTACTATCTTTATAAGGGATCCAACTGGGTCTAGGAGTCCTCTTTTAAATCTACTTGTGGGTACTAATTCCTGTAATTTTTCTAAGGTGATATCCTTAAGATAATCTACGTGAACTTTCATTTCCCTAAATTCATGTTTATATTGAAATTCGCGTTCCAGTATGTTAATAAATTCGGAATATTTTTGCACGTTAAAATTTAAATCTTTACTAATACCATTTAAGTTAATCGTTTTTACAATAAGCCATTTATCTAGTTGAATGTACGCCTGACCTTCCTTTACAGGTAAAACGCCTGGATTTCCGTTAATCTGATCTAGTTGAAGGGCCTGGTCCCTGGGCATCAGCAGGAGTAGACACCACCTGCGAAGGGCGTTTTATATCTTTAATATGAGCCGTAGTGGGTCGGTTTCCTACTTGTATAGGGACGATATTACGTTGCGTTTTATCCGTCACCGTTGCCTTTTTAAATCGGGGTTTATCCTTGCTTTTTCTAATATTTATATCCTTAACATATACAGTGTCTGAAATGTCTTACTCTTTTACATCTTCTCCACCTTTAGTTTTTCTAGCCTTCTCTTTGTTTGCTACTAACTTATCCGCTATATACTTATATAATGTTTTTGTTCGTTTACAGTGATCTACTAGTAATTGTTGCGTGTATGACTTTTCAAAATCAATATTAAATGCGTCATTTGAGTCTGTATGGCCAAAGAGCACTTCAAAAGGAGTGAGACCGGTAGACGAATGTATGGTACTATTATAAGCCATGACAGAATACACCATTACAGATGCTGCATCTGTACATTTTTGCTCATACCTAGCCAACCTATATATTTCTATAATAGTGGAGTGGAAACGCTCGACTATACCCGTAGAGTTGGGATTATGTGGAGTGCTTATGTGTAACTGTATTTTATACAGAGCCATGAGTTGTTTCATAAGGTCATTGTTGAATTCTGATCCAGGGTCGCTGGTAATTTTCTTAGGAACACCATAAAAGGAGAAGTACTTTATTAAGGCTCTTGTAACTTCTGGGGTTGATCTATTACTTATCTCTATAGCTTGAGCGTGCTTGCTGAACGCGTCAACTAAGGTTAGGTACGTTTTTCCATCTATAGTGAATAAGTCTATAAATATTTCTTGCATGGGGGATGTCTGTGTTTGTGTAAGTTGTAGTTTTGGTTTAATAGGGTTTCGATCATATTTCATTATTTTGCATGCTTCGCATAAATTTAATTGGGCCGCGATGGTTTCCTGCATGTTAGGCCAAAAGTAATCTCGACGAATTCTGGACATAGTTTCCTTAATTCCACGGTGGCATGTCTTACCCTCGTGTAATTTAAGAATAATAGCTTTTTGCTCTTTTTCATCATCTATGAATATGACACGTTTTGTGCATTTGTAGAATGAGACTTGACCTTCTCTAAATAACCGAATAATGACGTTAGTGAAATCTCGGCGGTGCTGTTCATCTTCAAAATATATAAAATATTTGGTTTTATCTTTAATATATTCTTTTAAAAACTGTGTTACTAATTCTTCCTTATTTATGGGTAAAAATACTTCTATAATTTTTTGAGTTTTATTTGAAATGTCCCTTGCTTGCATGCTATCTTTTAACCATGTAAAAACTAATATCTGTCTGGGTTTTGTATCTATAGCCTCGTGAAGTATTGGTATACCTTTATTTTCCATGTCGGGGGCAGAATGAGCAGTTACGCTATGTGTTGGACTATTAGTACTAGCTGATCTAATTGGGAATTTGGGTTCGCTATTATCATCTGATATTGTAATAGTTTTAGATTCGTCAGAGATAGTTATAGTCTCGTCAGTAGCACGTCTTTGAGCTATTCTAGTCAGTTCTTCAGTCACGTCATTAAGATATTCCTGTAATCTCTGTTCGTTATCGTCAACATTAACCTGTAGGGATGTAGCGTCATCATTATCACCTAATGCGTTAATTTGAATACGAGATAACGCATCTGCGTTTAAGTTTTGTTCCTCGCATAACTTATAAATAGAATCGCGCTCCTCGTTGTTCATGTGATCGAGTCTTAATCTGGAAAGATTATTTTGCAGTAACTGGTCTACCTCACTATTATCATTTACGTTATTTACGTGTACGTGGTCTCCTTCTATTTTGGAAATTTCGAATGGGTTACAAATAGTTAGTGATATTTCCTCATCTAGGGTGTTTTGTATTACCGTGGTTGCGAATCCATTTTTGCACGTAACCATTGCGGTAGGCATTCGTACGCCATCACAAAACTGTATACTATATAGTATACCCTGTCCGTCATATAGGTTAGCGGGAAGTTTCACGCGCTGTTCTGATCGCGGGGCTAACCGTACTACATGCTGAGGGCATTCAATAGGTATAGATGTATTTTTTGTAACTAGACATTTTTCATTTAGTCGGATTTCTGCTTCTAACTGCAACATCAAGTCTAGGCCGATTAAACCATCATAGTTATTATCTACGTTAAAAATGTAAAATTTATGACATTCGTTACTTTGAAAAGTCGGGAAAAGGGGTATCGTTATGACTTCATCATGGCAACTAGTGGCATGAGTACTAATTACTTGAAAGGGCTCGCGGGATTTTGCATGGAAGAAATATTCATTTGCTTTCCAAGGACTTATAAACGACCGCGTGCTGCCAGTGTCTATCATGAATTTACTATTTATTTCCGGAATATATATATATGGCAACTTTAGATTTGAGTCCAAATTTATTTCTATCATTTCTTGGGATCTTGAGAGGCTATTAGGGTCTATATAACTATCATAACAGTCGTATGGCTCGTTTAAATAAAACTGAGGCTTAGCAGGTGCAGCTGTTCTCATAGATACATCGTTACTTGGTATTGGCTTAGGTTGCTGCACAAAAGGACGTTGATTGAACTGCTGCGGCGAAGAGTTGCCGAACTGAGGTGGTCGGTAGCCGATTTGTTGAGGCGGGCGGTACCCGAATTGTTGGGGTGGGCGATAGCCGAATTGTTGTGGAGGACGATAACCAGCCGGTTGGGCCATGAAACCAGATGATTGTAACGGGCGGTTAACTGCTTGTGGTATCCCGAATCTAAATTGACTGTTTTGTGGCACTCCGAATTTAAATTGACTATTCTGTGGTATTCCAAATTTAAATTGGTTATTCTGAGGGAATCCCGTGGGAGGTATATATGGTTTTGGCACGTGAGGTGACGTATAAGGAAAACCGAATTTAAGAGGCGTAATTGACTGAGACACGGTTTTTGGTTTATCAAAAATTTTGTTTCTGCGATTATACTGATCTAAGAAGTTCACTTCTTCTAGAACATATTTGTGAGCTTCTTCTAAGGTGGTCGGATTTTTAATACGCACGGTACGAATCATGTGCTCCGGCAAATTATAAAGAAAAACGTTTAGTGCCGTATTATTATAAATAATATGTTTCGCGTCGCGTAAATCACTGTTATTTAATCTATTCACTTTAGCTAATAATGCTGACTGTACACTCTGAATTCTATGACAAAATTCCGAAAACGACTCATTCGATTTTATTTTTAAGCTCTCTAATTCTATGGCCACACACTCCTCACTGCGTGGATCTCCGAAATGTTGATCTAGCAAATTCTTTAATTCATTCCAAGTGGTGATATCAGTACGCTCACTGATAAGCGCGGCTGCATTCCCGGTCAATTTACTAGTGAAGCATTGCATTAAATATTCGTTTCTATTTTGATCGCCTTGATATTTTAAAATTGCGTATTCACATTTTCTTAAATATAAATTTAATAATCGCGAATCTCCCGAAAATTGTGGAATTAATGCTAATGCGTCACTTGCTTTAATATTTAATTCGTTATCACATAAATTTTCACTTTGTTGCGTTTGTTTAGCCATTTTGGAACGAATCAAATCACACAATTATATAAAGACTGTAAAATGTGTAAAAGCTATAATAAAACACACAATATAAAATATAAAACACAGCTTGGGTAAAGATTAAGATAAAACAGACACAAGAAAAAGCAATTAATATTTCTTTAAACTAATTTACTAATTATATGTATATAATTTGATATACTTTATAATTATCTAGAGTAGTAAGTAGTCTTTACTTTATGTATTATATTTATTTTACTTATTTATAGTACTATATAGTTTTATGACTTAACCAGATAACGTTATTACGAAAGAGTTTTATTTCACAATAACAAATAGGGAATGGAAATGAAAGGAAAGCGAAGAGTTTTACTCACCAACCAATCAGACCAATCGCCATAGTCCTTGTCTTCGTAGCCCGCAACTATACTTATTTATTTGTTCGGAAGATCACTCGTAGCGCGCCGCGAACGCGTCTTCTGGCCAAAATTTGATAGCCAGGTGTATACACGGAAAAACAACGAAAAACGGCGTCGCCTTCTCGAGCAATCCTACCACGGCTGCGCCAGTAAAGTTTAGGGAACGTGAAACGGGCTTTTTAAAAACTAAAAATAAAACTAAATGATTATAACGTGTGACAGAATTGGATGCCAATCGTATAATGAATTAAAAAGGAGATACATATGGCTCCGAAGGGCCAGACTGCTTACTTAGCTATCACTTATCTATGTCCGGCGGACAGCGTTGGCGTCCAGTCCCGCTGACTCTATTAAAAGCTCGGGTCTGGGCGACGTAACTAGCTTGTGGTGTAGGCTTGGTTGGTTGTGGGAAGTTATGAAAAGAATACTCTGTTTTATTCTGCCATGATGCTCTCAAGTGCAGTTTTTGAGAAATATTAAAGATCGCGATTGCCAACGTAATAATAGTCTTCGAAGCTCAAATCATCAAATATCGTAGAAGTAAGCGAGTTCTGGAAGTTGTTATTGTTGACTTAAGCCAAACCGAAAATCATTATGAATTGTTATACAACATTTGCTTCTTCTATTTCAAGACAATCGGAAAGACTGTCAAAAAAATATGTCAAAATGTGAAATTATCGGGTTTTGTTCCGGAGCTTTTATTTCTTTTCTTATTTATTAGGAATATTTAGAGTATTTTTCATGGTAGAATTAGGACTTTTGTCAGTTATGATCTCTTTGATTTTTGTAATAATTTTAGGATATTTCTGAATTCGAGAACGTTACACTGCTGAACTGACTCGCACGTCTGAGTCTCGCACGCACTCAACTCACTGACTGACTGGACTAGTGGACTGATTGATCGACTGATCCGTCATTATTCCTTTACTTACACAAATTAACAAAATATACACTTGATAGGCATAGTTTACAATCATTTGCAGTCGATTATTTACAAAATATGTCCTGTGAAGTACTTGAATCTTAATCAATCAACATTTTGGTAGCTTATTTTGCAAGGAATCCGAATGAAAATCATTTGAAGTGTGAACTGTTAGCTATCATTGTTTTTAATCTCGTGCGTGTTATTTTTTCTCTAGCAGTGTTATGGAAAGTGCTAGACATGAAATACTTGTGTGTAATTATTATTGTTTTATGCATATCTTTGTGTGAAAGTCAGAATTCTCCGTTGGAAAAAATTGAGAGTTCTTCAGTACAAAAAGTAATTTCGGTACCGGAACAGAAATGGAATATAAAGCTTGACATTAACTTTTCGAAAACACTTCCACCTGTAATAAAGAAAACAGTCGGAGAAAATGTACGGTTCAAATGTGAGGCAGTTCTCAACTTTACCAAAGTCGAGAGATACTTAAAGAACAAGGAAGTGATAGAAATTACTGTAAAAGAATCTCCACCTGAACATATACAACAGGCTCTTATGAAAAGTGTTAAAGTTTATTGGCAGAAAGATAATGTAGGTTTGACAAACTCTGCAAGAATTAATATATCAACTAGTATTGATATGAATAATGGCACTATTCGTTCTAATTTAACTTTAAAGGATATACACAATGATGACAAGGGTAATTATACATGTGTCATAAAACAAAACTATGAGAAAAAACAAACCTCCATGTTAAAGATCATCAAAGATTCTATGGAGAAGTATGAGTTGCCAACCTATACATCATTATTTCCTCTTTCTGGAGATCAGGATGGGAATATGATCAAAAAAACTACGCCTGACATAATGATTGAAGGTATGCGGGCTCACACCACCAGTGAAACAGATGCTCATAAGAATTCCACTGGACCACAAAAGCTTGCACCCATTTGTCAAGAATATGTGGGAAGTGTGTGTAAGGAACATCTAATGGGTCAGTTTGTATACATTCCATATGATTCATCACAGGCCATTTTAGAAGATAAACTCACTAATGCCCTACGAGTCACACAGTATTCCAATGATATAAGTTCACATTGTGAAGGATATGCCTTGCCTAGTCTGTGTTATTCTACATTTCCTATATGTAGGGACCCATTAGTGACAAATGACAATTTCTTTAAGGAAGCCACACAGATTTTAGGCCTGTTGTCATCTACAATGTCTAGTGGCGATTATGATGATGATGATTCACCAAAGATAGTATTTGAAAACTTACCACATGGTATTAACCCTCAAATCAAAAGCAAATTCAATAGAAATGTCACTATTGAAATGTTAAATTTTCGTTATAATTCAACTGTTCTAAGACGTGTGTGCAAACAGGATTGTGAAATATTAGAAAATGAACTTTGCCAGACTGAGTATGCCATAGCCAAGAGACACCCACATATAGGACAGCAATTGACACTGGAGGAGTGTCAGGACTTGCCCGAAAATGATCCAGACTGCCTTAAAATTGGAATAGGTGAGATCATGGTGTCTGATGATGAATGTTATTGGGAAGACGGCAATAGTTATCTGGGTGTAGTTAGTGTAGCAGCAAATGGAATGTCCTGCATTCCTTGGTCTAAACAAATGCATGTCCGTGTGTCTGATTATCCTGAATTGGCCGGTAGACACAGCTACTGCAGTAATCCTGGCAGTATCATGTCTCAACCTTGGTGCATTGTAGAAAAAGATGGCAAAACTGAAAAGCAAGTGTGTGAAATACGGAAATGTGCCCACAAAATCTGGATATACATTGTTGTAGTTTTTCTATTATTGACTTTATCTATAATTGGTTTCATAATTTGTTTATGCTACAGGCATAAAAATAAAAGTAATGCAGCTACAATAAGAGATATAAATTTACCAAATGCTGATAAGAATATTTATGGAAATTCAAGATTGAACTCACCAATTGAAATGAACGAGTTACTAAGCACACAAAATATGAACAACCAGCCACACTTGACAAGAAATACTAGAGGCAATGGTATTTTACGCATTCCACAGTACTCTTTATCACAAATAAAATTTTTAGAAGAACTCGGTGAAGGGGCTTTTGGCAAGGTGTATAAGGGTGCTTTGAAAAAGAATGGTGAAACCCAGTATGTTGCAGTAAAGGCTCTAAAGGAAAATGCATCGGCTAAAACACAAGCTGACTTCAGAAGAGAAATTGATTTAATTTCTGAACTGACGCATGACAATATTGTTTGCATAGTTGGTGTAGCCCTTAGAGAAGAACCCCTGTGTATGTTATTTGAGTTCATGGCCCGAGGAGACTTGCATGAGTTTCTTATGGGACGAGCTCCGCCTTCAGGGAAAGGTCTTCCTCCCATGAGATTATTGAACATAGCTCTTAACATTGCATCAGGAATGCAATATTTAGCATCACATCATTATGTGCATAGGGATTTAGCAGCCAGAAACTGTTTGGTGTCTGATGACTTTGTAGTAAAAATATCAGATTTTGGACTATCTAGAGATATTTACAGCTCTGATTATTATAGAGTAAGTATTACACTTAAATATTCCTTGTTTATATAAATTTAAATTAAATGAATGGCAGAACAATTAGTATAATTATGTATATTATTTAACATATAGTAAAGATATCCCTTTAATTATATTTTTTTTGTATCAGGTGCAATCAAAGAGTCTTCTACCAGTAAGATGGATGCCTCCAGAATCGATACTTTACGGAAAATTTACGACAGAAAGTGACATTTGGTCATATGGCGTGGTATTGTGGGAGATTTACAGTTATGGTCTTCAACCATATTATGGGTAAGAAAATATAATTATGTATATAAAAAGAGTGTTCTGAACACTCTTATACAGAACTAGAGTAATGTAAACAAGGGTGAAGTAGGATCAGCGAGGCCCCTATCTTTCTTAAGAGATCTATTTCTCTCCAGTCGGTCTGTTAGTCAGCCTTTTAGTTCATGTCGTTTGGTTCCAAGACGTTCACAAGAGGGCGTCGCGCGTGACCCTATAAATGCGAGACCGTGGCCGTGTGGCCTCTTCGGTCATGCGTAGCTACGCCACTGAGTGTTTAGATCGAGAAAAAATAATATTTCCCAAGAATTGCCAACGAAAAAAATAATAAAATTTAAGAGGGTTGGTTTGCACATTTCTTGCGAGTACAATTTGTGCGAATTTACCAATGACTCTTCTAGGGTTAAAATGCGTAGTGGAATGGCTCTACTAGAGATTTCCTATTATTGTATTTTACATGTATAAATTAAATCGATTTATTCCATTCTAATACCAACAACTAATACCACTGGTATTTGTTGCAACTCATATTTATTTTCTATTCCTAACGGATACCATTGTTCAAACTAATACCAAAACAAGTTCAATGATTTAAGGTACAGTCAGTAAAAATATTTTTTATGTTTATATAAGACCTTTAATTGAAAAGAAAAACCAGTCAAATCCAAAAAATTAAAATTTAGATAGCAAACATTTCATTTATTCATTCATAATAAATGAAATGTTTGCTTACAATCTAAATATCTCAGAAAATCAGCCCATAATTTATATTAAAATTTACCTGACATAGTTATTATCTTATCTTGAAATGGGTCCAGCGCCGCAGCACCGGTGGCACGTCGACCCTCTTGGATCTTTTGTGCACTAATTATTACTACATATGTACGTAATTATTTACGTCTACCTATGTAACTATGTCAGGTAAATTTTTCACAAAAACAAATCACTTTTAATCTAACGATTGTCAAATATCACAGAAAATCAACTTTTTTTATAATCAATTTAGTCATTTTTCATCTACATAGCAATGAATTTGTGTATTTTTTTTTCAAATACTTGTGTACATGGGGCACACTAAAAGTTTTGCACTTCTAGCTAATCGGAACTATTTTAATTTCGAATGTTATATTTTTTGAAACGACTTGCAACCTTCTTAGTAAAAAAAAAATTGGCAATAATTTGTCAATTGTTTTTTATCACACATCAAAGTACGCAACGAAAATGGAATTAAGTCGAAAAGATTTTAGAGCGATGATTTTTTATGATTTTAAAAGTTCTCTCTCTCCGCAAGTCTGTGCCGCTCGAAATTCTGTCGTTCAAAATGCTTTTGGAAGAGAAGCAGCTTGTTTAAGCACCGTGAGTCGATGGTTTGCTGAATTTGAGAAAGGTCTTCACGAAATTCGTTATGTAAAGAAACCATTCTTTACATGACGAATTTCGTAAAGGGCGGCCTTCAACTGCCGTCAATGAAAATAATGCGGCTACTGTTAAGCGGCTAATAGAAGAAAACCCGCGGATTACCTATGAGACAATTCGAGGACTATTAGGGATTGGTATGAGCCAAATTCAGAAAATTTTACACAAAGAATTGAAAGTTCGGAAACTTTGTTGTCGTTGGATCCCTCATGAACTGACAGCGGAGCAGAAGCGGGCTCGCGTGGAATGGTACTCACAGATGCTACTGAAGTACGACCACGGACATTCTAATGCTGTTTATGACATTGTCACAGGTGACGAAACGTGGATTTATTGTTTTGAACTCGAAAAAAAACAGCAATCTTGTGAATGGGTGTTTGAAAACGAGAACAGACCAACAAAAGTGAGGCAGGCGAGAAACGTTGGAAAAAAAGAAGAAGAAGGAAAAGTTGGTCCCATCTGCACAATTACACTTGATCAAAAGAGTGTTAATGCCGAGTGGTATTCAACCATTTGTGACGAGCTCGGTGGCGTAGCGGTCAATGACGCGGCTTCGACACCAACGCTCGTGGGTTCGATTCCCACATAGGACAAACATTTGTGTGCATGAACATGTCTGTTTGTCCTAGTCTGGGTGTTTTCTATGTATCATAAGTATATATTTACAAAAAAAAAATGTATTTACGTATGTTTATCAGTTGTCTAGTACCCATAACACAAGCTTCGCTTACTTTGGGGCTAGATGGCGCTGTGTAATTTGTCTGACAATATTTATTTATTATTTATTTATTATTATTTGTTTACCCAGGGTGTTAGAAAAAGTTCGCGAAAGACGACCAAAAAGCTGCGTTCTCCTACATCATGACAACGCTTCTTCACACACGGCCAACAAAACAAAGTAATTTTTAGCTTCCGAAAAAGTACAACTCGTCACCCATCCTGCACATAGCCCCGACCTAGCGCCCTGTGATTTCTGTATTTTCCCCAAAATCAAAGATTTGATGAGAGGTTTCACTTTTACCAACTCCGAAGAGGCAGTGATAGCGTTCAATCAGCACGTAGAAAACATGCCTTCAGATGTGTGGTTCTCCTGTTTTTTAAAATGGTTTGATCGCTTATAAAAATGTTTAAAATGTAAAATTTTGAAAAGCAATAAACATAATATTTTGGTTATAACATGTTGTTTTTTTAAGTTACGCAAAACTTTTAGTGTGACCTACGTATAATAATAATTTACTTACAATCTAATAATTGCAAAATATTACCGAAAATCAACTTTTTGTATAATCCAGTCATCACCGACATACATATGCAATGAACCAGCAAATCTTTTTTTTTTTTTTCAAAAACATTATGTATATGAATAATTGACTTAAAATCTAACTTTGGAAAGTTTAAGTATTATATTACGATCACATAAAAATATTAGAAAACAAAAAAATGATTAGGATTTACTGAACTGACTGTACCAAATTCAAGAAGTTAGTATTCGTTCGCACATAAAATTCAATTATTTAAAGAGTGGTATCCGTTTGGAATAGAAAATATATATGAGTTCAAACAAATACCAGTGGTATTAGTTGTTGGTATTAGAATGGAATAAATCATTAAATCTAAAATGGTATACATATATATATTTTTTTATAGTACGTCGGGTGGCAGACAAGCATACGGCCCGCCTAATGCGAAGCGGTTACCGTAGCCATATTAACGCTCTCAACATAAAATATCGCTCGCGCGCCACCCCCGCTGCCAACGCAGCATCTTCCTTTCTGGTGACCTCACTTACTCGCAGGAACACAACAACCCTCAAAGGAATTGTTATTTGGCTGCGGTATTCTGTGAGGTGGAGGCACATTCCCCAGTCGGGTAGCTTACAATTACGCTCCCTACCTCTCTTTTCTCCAGTGCTTCGTTTGTCAGTCAGTAGGGTGCACTGCGTGCAGGTGAAGTTTTTTTGGTTCAAAGATTTTGATGAACCACTTAAACCCCAAAGTTGTATATAACTTGCCTGAGTAAGCATTCCTTGAAGCCTATTGACAGTGGCAGCATTAGAGGTATCAATCACGCGTTGCACGTGAATGAATCGTAATAGGGATTGCCTTGATTTAACAAGTTCAAATACAATATTGAGAGAGCGAAATAGTTTTATAATTTGTTATTCATTGTACAGATTCAGCAACCAGGAAGTGATAGCAATGGTGCGCGCTGGGGAATTGTTGGCGGCGCCCGCGGCGTGCCCGCCCGCCATGTACGCACTCATGAGGGATTGCTGGAAGCAGGTGCCGCAGAGACGACCTAACTTTGAAGACATTGTTAATAGGTACATGTAATAAATAATGGAAAATAATAACATGAGCCACAAAAAATACTAAATTAATAATAAATTTGGCGAGCTCGGTGGTCGAATGGTTAGCAATAGCCACTTTGACTCCGAGGTCGCGGGTTCGATTCCCGCACTAGAGAAACATTTATGTGCACGAACATGTCTGTTTGTCTTGGTTTGGGTGTTTTCTATGTGTGTATATATCAAAAGGATTTACGTATTGTAACAGTTATCTAGTACCCATAGTACAAGCTTTGCTTACTTTGGGACTAAATGGCAGTGTGTAATTTGTCCGGAAATATTTATTTATTTATATTTATTCGACTCTAAATATTAGAAGACAAATAAGATAAGAAAATTCTATAAACCGTACGTCAATACAATTCATATTCTTTATCTTGTCTAGCTACTTAACTCATTTTTGTTAAATGATCTAATTGACTACGTTCTACGAAGGAGTGGATATAGTAACATACAGTATGGATTAACCCAAAAATATGTCAATTTACAATTGCAGCAAATATAACTTCTAATATCAAGTATACAATTTATGTTAACTTAATTACAGGATTGATTAGTTATTATAAGTTTATTTATTTATAGAATTCAAGAATGGATACAAATGGGGGGATGCCCCGAAACCGCAACATCGGAATCCGGCAGCAGTGCGTGCGGTCACAAGCCGAGTGGATCCAGCAGAGACTTACAAGAGAGGGCGCCACTCCTTCCACCTCACTGTTCTTCATCTAACGGCTCCCTAACAGCTGGAGGCAGTCTTAAGAAGTTCAGCACTGCTAGTTCCAGCTTAAAAGTAACTGATGACAACTGTTCCACATGTAGTGAGGTACCTCCACTTGCTCCTAAATCTAAAAAACATAGTGTTGGTTCTCTAATAGACACTGATAGAATGGGCACCAGGGAAACGGTAATTAGAATACCCAACACGCAGTATGGTAATGAAATATAGTTTCATACTTTTTTATAATATTTAAAGTAATGTTGTAAATAACAATATATTGCGAAACAGTTTATCGCGATATCGACGGAAAACATGAACGAGGTATTCATTAAGTCCGAATGCCTGACTCTTAGATAACATATTTATGAATAATACCGTCATTTTCTTAGTTTCCGTTTAATAATGGGTATAGAGCTCGTATAGACTTCTTGGTATATCTGGGAAGAGAATACTATACGCAATGTACTAGTATGGGAGATAAAGGTTTGTGATCATGTGCTCATCTTTTTTGATCAAATAACTTCGCCTAGAGCGAAATCTTTTTTTTTTTTCGAGTCATTTACAGGAAAAAAAAAATTCGTATTTTAAATCAGTAATGTTTATAGTTCTGTTTTAAACCTAAATAAAGCAGAATCCATTTTGTACCACTTCGGGCAAATAATTTACGGACCACGCTTACTGTATCTTTGTCGATTGTAAACATAGTATCGCTCAGGTGTTACCACTCCCCACCGCTAACTGCATCACCACAATAGACTGAGAATTATCACATTTGTTCCTTTTTTTCCCTAGGCACTACTGTGGTACTATCAGTAGTGTCATGGGAGATTTTTATTTCCCGAATTATTTCAAGTATGGACAGAAATCAATGATTACTATACCTAATAATAAGTCTTATTAATAAAATGTCCCATTTCTATGGATTCCTTTAAAATAAGTTGTAATTTATATTGTAAGTACACATAATGTAAATTAAACCTATTACCTAAGTATTATTGATTTACGTAAGCATGAAGTTGTAATGTGCAAAATTATTAACATGTCCAATATTGTTTTAATATTAAGATAAGCGACTAGTTTAGTAACATTACATATTTTTGATCTCAAAAGAATATCACGTAAGCATGCATGAGGTTTATTATTGGATGATGAATCATGAGTTGCTTTCGTCATTATTTAATAGGACCGTTGTATTTTATGCCTATTTCCCGAATACAATCGAACTAAAATCATCTCTGGAATCGGACAGTACTTAATCATTTTAGTTCGATTGTATTCGGGAAATAGGCATAAAATACAATACAATAGTAATTTCTCATTCTAAAGGTACAACTTGATAGTTTACGTGAAAACGTAAACTATCAAGTTGTACCTTTAGAATGAGAAATTACTTAACCTAAAAGAACCTCGTTTGTCAGTTGGTTGGTCAGCAGGGTGCGTCACGTGCAGGAGAAGTTGGCTTTGGTGCAAAGATACAATCATCAAGCTTTAATGAATTTTCATTAATATAATTCTTGATCCGGATCGGCATATTCAGTGTTGACCCAACATTAGACTCGCGGACAATGTAGCGGTGCATATATTTAATTAGACTATGAGGGTTCAAGTTATACTGGACACAACTGCACACAAATGCGTGCATGTTGATGCATTTTATGGAATTACCAATTAGAAAGCAATTCCTTGAAATATCCAAGGGTAGCTTCTCTTACCATCCGCGCATTCCGTTTGATTTAATCGAACCTCGAAGCAATACGATATCTATATTCATACGGAATCTACTTACGAGATTATTCGATTATTCACATCTTAAGTACCTACGTAATAACACACATCACACGTATGGAAACGAAACGATAAAAAATAAAACATAACATGCTCAATATAAGACTGAAAATTATAACCAAATTAATTATACAATCATTATAATATAAATGACACTAATACATTTTTTGTTACAATTTATGCTCTAGGTATTCATACAAAGGTGTACCTATCGTAGGTGATGATGGATGACGTCAGTGGGTGCATTTATCTCTTTAAATCAATTTTTCCCTGAAACAAATCTTATCTACACCGATTTTTCCTTCCATATAATTGGCAATTCTCGTAATTAAAATGTAGTCAAAATTCAGTTCCGGACAGGAGCCTCAATCTCACAAATGTCAAAATTGGCATTCTCGTATCACAATATGAAACTTCAAAGTCTAATTTAAGCGGGATTATAACGAATTATGACTGGAAATTAAACAAACTAAGAATGTTATTTTCTCTTGTTAATTACCACTAGATATGAAGCACAGACATACTTATCCAGTCTGTAATGTAGAACAAATTTAATGCACATGTATGCTTTTTAGCTTAATAGTTTTTAGCGGACAAGTTAAAAATGAACACAGTACCTTTTGAATTCCGAAGTCGGATTTAATATCCGTTTAAATAACCGTAGACAAAAAAAAAATGTTATGTAACTGCTAATGGGTTTTTATGTCTTTATTTACTACATAAGGACAGCACAAAAAAAGTCAGTGACATGCTCTTAGTGTGCCTACAGTACATATACAACTCAACAGTTTGAACAATCACATATGTGCGCCTAGCCTAACGATAATATTATTGTCCAACCTGTAAATATTAGCTTCAAGTTTAATAAGTAGTAAATATAGTTCCTCATTGAGTTTGTGTGTGTGTGAATATACATAATTCATGTTTGGCGAAAATATATATGGAATAATCTTAATCAACGTTTGTCCGCAATAAATTCCGAAACTACCAAACTGATTATAATGAAATTTTGCACATGTCTGTACTTGGTCCAACTTAAAAGATAGGATAGTTTTTATCTAATTCATTCCGGATGAAAGTTTATATGAAAATCCAGACTGACGAAGTCGCGGGTGACTAGTATATACCGAATTTAAATATATCTTCGATATTTTAACGTTTTTAACGTGATAACATCTTATAAATCGATGAACGCCGGCTGCACGTACGAAAAAGCATGACTCATTGTCACGTTTCGCCTGAGTCGAGCGTGCAAGCGAGAGCGCGGAACAAGCAATAGGCACGATCGGCCTAAGGGTTCGGTATCTATCTCTCTTCCACTCCATCGGCCGATGCGTCCGAGTTCATCAATGTTTTCTTAATGACGTTATCACGTAAAATGATCGTCGTAAACCGACTATACAGTCAACCATTTTTTTTATGGAGCTGACCTCCTATCGCCTCCTCCTCGCGGGAGGAAAGTTCAATGGAACACAGGTGCGACCAACAAGTGTAGAAACAGATTTTATAGAAATTAATTTATTAGTGATGGCAACATTGACTTTTTACAAAAGGGTTTGTTTACACTTTAGGTACCTACCTTTAGTTTTGTATTACGTATTTATTTACCCTTCGATACAAAACATTTGCGCATGATATAATGGTACAGCCCTTACGAGGAGAGACCATTCAACGAATTTGATTATGTATTGTACTTACCTATAATTACAATAATGTACGATATTTAGCTTTACTATGTTACATATTACGTAATTTAATTTAAATTTACTTTGTTATAATGAAGACGCCGATTGTGAAATGAAGGAAGCACCAAAAGATGTCGGTTCGCTTGTCATATATAGGCAGCCATATCTCTCAGTATATACGATATTTCTTAGCGTACACTTACAGCAGAAAGTGTCGATCGTCTGGTATACCATATGCAGACATGAAAAGTGCGCCTGTTTGCAATTAGCAGCTAAACGTCGTTTCCTACAAATAGCTCCAAGACTTACTTAGGGGCTATGCCACTTATGCAATATCTTTGTCCAATTTGTCTTGGTCTGGGTGTTACCATGTAGTATATGTATGTATTTACAAAAAGTATATAAGTATTAAATATATCAGCTATCTAGTACCCATAGTACAAACTTTGCTTAGTTTGGGATTAGAGAGCAGTGTGTCATTTGCCCGGGATTATTTATTTATTTAATATACGTTTGTACAATTTGTTTGTAAATGTACTACAAACCCTGTTATTTACTCAAACATTACGCAGGACATTTCCTCTATCTAACCTACTTATTAGAAAGAGATGGATAGCACACAAGGTTACCAATATATTAGAAGTATGGATAAATACGCAAAGAATAATAAATAAGTTTTATAAACGTCTTTTAAACGGGACGCACCCAACACATTCTCACCACTACCAGTCTAGGCTTGGTCAAAGATATTTGATGAGTACCATGGCCATCTGTCAAATAAATGTGATGGAATCTTGGATAAAGATATTGAATGAGTAGCATAAAACCCTTATAAACGAACATTCCATCTGAAGCATTTTTATTTCAATAATCATAAAATTTAGTATAAACTGTAGCAGCTAAAAACACTTGACGTTTGTATCGTTCTTGTACTGCACGCAATAGGAACTAAAATATATGCGTGATGTGCTCTTAGCTGCATTGACATCGTATGATAATTAATTTATAATTAACTGTTAATTAATGATAAGTGTTTAGTTAGGGCGGTGTTGAATTACCATGTATTCAATTCATAAAAGTAATAATTAATGAAGTTCTCCAAATAGCTGTAGCGAGGGCCAGGCGTGTATGTAGAATACATTATGTATATCTCCAAAAGCTAGCATTTGAAAACACACCGCTCTTGACACATTGTCGACGACAGTGTGTCACGAGCCTAATCGTCTAAACTGGTTAATATACCCATTCAATTGAATGGCTAGCTGGTTTATTGAACAACCCCATTCAACCACATAGCTAGTTTTTTAGGTGAATCATTATGCCATTGAAAATGTTCTTACATCACAGCGGACTGAAAACCCGCTGTTTCATTGAATTTGTGTACTTCGCGACCACCACGACGCTTTTACGAATAATAATTGAATATGCGGTACAGCTCAACAAACGCTCAAATGATGGAAGCGACTTACTCCAAAGATGCCAAGTAAGAGTGGTAGATAGCGATTGATTCAACAGTAACAGTGGTGTAGCTTTGTATCATTCATATTTTGATTAATTGGCTGCTTGAAAATCACTGACGTTGTGCTCGTTGTATCTCACACTTATGTTTGGGTGGATACATAACCTATCTACCTCTTTTACTTATTATCTTTGAACTGTATTTAAATAATTTATTGTGCATGTACATAATACTATAATTTCTTTGAAATACGGTGAATGAAAATCTAGAATAATTACTGTAAATAGAAGTAGCTTTAACAACTCAATAGTACTTAGATGACTTAGTAAAATTATGTTCGTGTGGATATTGATTCCGTGCTATGAGATGCAATTGTCTTGCCTTTTGTTACTAAGTTCAATGTCCTCGATGGCATCTATTGATGCAGTATTAGTAAAATATTGTTTATTTTGCGAAAACATTACTTAATTACGCGTATCACTAAATTACGCGTGACGTGGTTAAAATTAAGTAAAGAGCAAATACAAAAAGTGTCAACGCTACGCAGCACACCTATAGCGTTGCAGCACTGCCACCGTGTCGCAAAGCGGAAACTAGTAAAAGACCGTTTTTCTACTAGGATCGTCGACGAGTGTGATGTCACAACGTCGGTATGTACGACAAGTTGCACATCATTGCAATGATGTTGGCGATTGTAGGCGGTGCGCTTTATGCGTCTTTTCAAAATCGGAATGATTTTTAAGCTATACATAGCTATGTATAGGGAAGAAGCGTATAGAATAGTTTTGTGGTTCCAGTAGATTTTTTAAGCCTAGACTGGAAATTTATTCTGTAAGCATATCCCGTAAAACAAAGTCTAGCCAGATTAGTTATTCGGATATTGAATCTACAAGCGTTTGTAGACACCTGAATTAATAATTTAATCTTCTTATTAGTCTGAGCCATATGTATCTAGAAAAACGTTCTATTAATCAACAAAAGAAACCTATTATACTTTTAATTTAATGAGAAATCTATTATACCTTAATTTAATGTAAGCTTTAATATATACCTATAAAAATTGTCATCGATTTATAAAAACATGTTTTTCTTTGTACAACTTTTTATACTTTTTATAAAAGTAGATTAACTTTAGTACTTTCTGTACTTGCCAAAGACTTTTTTTTGTATGTGATACATTTTACTTTTGTACCTAGGTGTATAATTGTCTTTTTAAATTATTTAATTAAAAACATTTTTCA
Source organism: Hypsopygia costalis (assembly GCA_937001555.2). Lineage (NCBI taxonomy): Eukaryota > Metazoa > Arthropoda > Insecta > Lepidoptera > Pyralidae > Hypsopygia > Hypsopygia costalis. The sequence goes on along the minus strand of OW443338.2, from coordinate 17,078,434 downwards.
CAAAAATAAATGTATTTTATTCGTTCAAGTATTTTTTACAGCTTTGGTCAATTTTATTTTTTTCTTATCGTCCTCTTGTTCCAAGTTTTTATTTCGCCTCACAATTGTGTATTCGCCATGAATCTGCATATGAACTTTCAGGTTATGCATACCCGTGAATCCTTTGTTACATGTTTTGCAAACATACGGTTTTTCTCCTGAAATGTGTAACAATATAAACTTTTATAATCCAATTTATTACGGCATTCGTAGTAAATGTGAAACTTTCTTAGTTACGGTCGATGAAGCGCCACTAAGCTAAGTCATGGATGGTTATTTAGTAAGAATAGTCATGTGTATTTATGTTAGATTGGAGTATATTGCTCTTCTTGCTGAATAATAGAATTTGGACCAAAGAAAGATTTTGTGTGCTTATTCGGTGTCCCGAAGGCTACCTAAGTAACCCCAAAGCCTATGAAACTAAAAGAGGGCTGCCTCTGCATCCTGAGGTATACCTTGACTGCGAAGCAATCCGAAGGCTACCTTAGCAACCTGAGGGCTGACGAGTCATGCAGATACTTTTTTTTATATGATATATACGAGCACGTCTGTCACCTAATGGAATGCAATCACCATCGTCTATGGAGATCAGCAACATCAAGGGTGCGCCGATCCGTTGCCAGCCAATAACTCCTTCCTTTCTTTCTGGTGACCTCACTCACTCCTCAAGGGAATTGTTATTTGGCTGCGGCAGTCTGTGAGGTGGAGGTACTTCCCCAATCGGGTAGCTTAAAAAATACGCTTATCATACCTCTCTTTTCGCCAGTCTCGTTTGTCAGTCAACAGAGTGCACCATGTGCAGGTGAGGTTGACTATGGTTCAAAGATGTTGATGAACCACTTACACCCCGTGATAGTGGACGCCTAAAAAGAATTGGCTTGATAAAAAGATCATATTCAATAAACGTACCTGTATGAACACGACGATGTTTAATAAGGACACTGTGGGAGTAAAACTTGGCTTCGCAGTATTCGCATTTAACGGTCCGATTCCCGTCGTGGCGGTCTATATGTACTTTTAGTGCGTACCGGGTCTTATAAGTCGCCGGGCAGCGGTCGCACTTGAATCTGTTTTGGTCTGCATGCGTGTGCATGTGACGTGCCATCTGGAATAATGCAGGTACGCTCAAATAGGGTGGCATTTTCCTTCCGGGACAGTGTAGGAACACGGTATACCATAACTACTCGCGGACTCTGGCTATTAATGCAACGGGTGTTTTTCGTTAAAAAGTTGAATTTTAAAAACTTTAAAATAATATTTAAATAACATCGGCTGATATTATGTTACGTGTATAAATGTCCTCAATACTTCCTTATATATTATATGGAAAAAAAAAGTAAATAAAACATTAAATTGATGTAGGTAGTAAGTTGTCAAAATTCAACTTCTTACTGTGGCATCCTATAGTATCGGTAATAATAAGAATATAGCACTAAGTTAATATCCATATTAATAAATTCTTGGCATTTCGGGGGCCATGCATCTACTAACGGTAGTGGGTAGGTGCCGGCCGGCAGTAATAGGTGGCGGAAGCACGCAAAATAGTGTAGATCAAAATGCCTATAAACTTCTCCAAGAAACCTCTACGAGTTGGATCCACTTAAGTACATCAATTAATTACCTTTGACGAACTATTGCATTCCTTTCCACAGATGGGGCATATCATTATGCGAAGATTACACGAATGTGCATCATGATGTTCCTGGTTTATGAACGCTCTTGTGCATGTTTTGCAAATAACTTTGTCAGGCGAGTGTTTTCGTATTGTGTGATTCTAAAAAAAAATTTGATACATTTGATACACAAATATAAGGTCATTCATACACCAAGTGCAAATATTGATAGCGTAAATAAATTAGTATGCATGAAAATGTATTTCAAGCATATAAAAACACGAAATAGATTATTTCATTAATATGTAAAATTAAAAAGTAAAAGAAAAAAATAAAACTACCATGCTGTACTTGAACAACACTGTGGCACTAAATGTCAAACTGAATAGGATGTCAAAACAATGTCATCAAAGAAGCCCCCAGCAAACATGTTTAGCATTTTCATAAAAGCTAACTTTTTTGTTTAAAATTATCAGAAAGTTTTTTTAGCCTGTTTTTTTTTTACTTCTAAATCGTACTTTCCTTAGTTAATTGTAAGTAATCGCTAAAATATTTGCGCTTGGTGTAAAATGACCTTATAAGTATACTTAGATGTGAAAAAGGTTTCCAATAAAGAGTAACAAAAGGAGAGTTCCGTTTTCTGTAACAAGAAATTGGTTACACCAAATCTGATAAATCAATCTAGATTCCAAACTTCTGAACTTGGATTGACCTTCTTTGGTGTGACACAGACTCACATTGTATAATTTCTGTGAACTTCGGAGTGTAAGTAGTTCATCAACATCTTTGAAGCAAAGCCAACTTTATCTGCACGTGGTGTACACCCTGCTGACTGACAAACGAAGCTCTGGCGAAAAGAGAGGTAGGGACCGTAATTGTAAGCTCCCCGACTGGGGAATCTACCTCCACCTCACGGAATACAGCAGCTAAATAACAATTCCCTTGAGCAGCGCGCGAGCGATATTTTATGTTGCCAGCGTTAAAATAGCTACGGCAACCGCTTCACATCATGCGGGCCGTATGCTTGTCTGCCACCCGACGTAGTATAAAAAAAAATTGGTCTGGTTGGTTCAGTTGCTAAAAGCGCACAGCAAGCGAAGGAGAGCTATATTAGCGACCTTTAAAGGGTTCTAATTAGCAATGATTAAATTCGAAACCCAAAGATGTCGACATAAGGGAGGACAAAAGGGATATTTGGAGCTAGAGGAGGAAATATAAATGGCTTATTTGCAACAGGTTAGAACGATCTGGAGCATCAAGAAATCACACAATTTTATCCTTAGAGTACGGAAGCCTAAAAAGACCTAAGTATAATAGGCAACTTTCTTCTTTACCAATTTTGTTTTTTTTTATACTACGTCGGGTGACTGACAGAAAAGAATACGGACCGCCTGATGTGAAGCGGTTACAGTAGTACAGTGACATCTTCGTCAACCCATATTCAATTCGCTGGTGGGATACCCTCAACCGAAGGGGTTTGAGCATACTCCACCGCGCTGCTCAACCGCGGGTTGGCGGAGACGGTTGGAAAAACAGACTAATGAAATTGAATTGAAATTCCCGACACAAGACAAATATTTGTGTGTACTGTGTATGAACATGTCTGTTTGTCTTGGTCTGGATGTTTTCTATGTATTATGTATGTATTTACAAAAAAAAGTATTCAAGTACAATATCAGTTATCTAGTACAAGCTTTGCTTAGTTTGGGAATATTTGACCGTGTATAATTTGTCCAGGAATATTCATTGGGCCCTTGGCAGCATTTAGACACGCTTATATTTTTGTTTTGTATATAAATTCTACTTAAATACTTTATGAGTAGGTAGTTAATTACACCGAAGATACATACCTTTAGACTGTGGCTTTGTTTGCAAGAAAATCCACATAAATCACACACATAAGATTTGTTGTCCATATGTGTCCTCATGTGCACTCTTAAAACTGTTTTAGTGATAAACCTGCAAATATAAGTAGAATTAAGTACATTAAGCTTATTGGAAGAATAAAAAAATATAGGATGTCATGTGTCATGGACACGTGTGTTCTACGTGAATACGTTATATGCACTAAAATTATCTCAAAATGGCAGCGCTTCTTCTTCCTCCGCACGCGATGTTCCATTTACTTAGCGTAATAAATTATTTCATGCTTCATCTATCCAGTAGTGTGATTGAATTTTGGATGGAGATGATAGATATGTAGCTGCAACACCGACTGTATCCCCCGATTTTGTTATCAGTCTATTTTTTTAATTGCCCCCTATGGAAGCAAATTTAAAGACGTAGTCACGTCAAAAATTATAATATAAAAATAAGTCTTTGTTCTACCTTACTGACCCAATACTGGATCGCACCGATAAGTACCTATCTCTGTGGCACGCAACTGTGACTCACTCGCTCGAATAATTTTTTTACTCATCAGCACGCGTCCATAGCCTACGTTAATTGTTATCCACCAGGTGGGCCGTATGCTTGTTTGTCACCTCAGTGGAATAAAAAAAAGAATTAAACGGTTAACACACGAAGATTATATATAAGTATATATCTAGAGGGAGAACTGAAATGATATTCTATCTATATAATGGCAATTATAGGCCTTGTGCGCTCTTAACAGACTTTTTACACTTTTTATGTAAATTATAATCTTATTTTTTTTTGCTCTGCTATACGCGTGTAAAATCTAGTGTTATTGCCTCTGTTGTCTCGCGTATTGCAGTGTCTATATCGCTATATATATTGTGTGTCCGTCCGTATATACAGAGCATGTAGTACATCAAATTTCATCGTCAAAAACACCCCTTTTGAGGGTGGTTTTTGCATAACAGCCATTTTTAATTTTATGTAGTTAATAATATCTTTGGCAAAAAAAGTAATTGTTGTGCACCCAGAATAGAAATCCTACAGTGAAAAAAAGACGTCAGTTGAAAGCTAAACTAAACCTATGGCCTATCATTTACGAATAGAATTTTGAACAAAAAATAGTACTGCTATGTTCATTTACTTTTTTTTTGCGATTTTATACTCAAAATTCGTGTAAATACAATATATTTTCTGAGTTATCTTAAAAACTGGCTCTTAAATGTGCATTTTTTTTTGTATTGTATAAAAAAATATACGCTACGCTATGTTTGCCACTTTAATGGTATAAAAAAGTAATAGCGTACCATTTAGAACAATAATCACAGGTATATTTCGCCTGGGCGTGAGCACTCCATTTGTGTTTGTTTAATTTCCTTGGTGTATCGTACAATCGATTGCAAATTTTACATTTCAAACTTTTTTCCTGAAAATAACATAAAATTTATCAAACAAGTGGCTCGGTGCGAACCGAATCACGGAACACCGCATTAGATATACCTTATTATGGATATTTTGTACCACTGTGAGGTCACACAACCGAGCTGAATGCGGGTGGCGAGCGACCCGTGAAACATCAAAGGGGGGTTTCCGTAAATGACATCAACTTGGTACAGTTTTTTTTACTATTATAGGTAAGTTGTATTTATTTCGTACGTTTAAAAGTAAAATTATTTTTTGAACGTCAAATCACGAACCGCTATAGTTCTTTACGGATCAATGGGAATAAACTAGTTAAAGTTACAGTGGTCTTCCTCCATAATAATAAAATTTAGGTAGCATATGAAGAAATCTTATTCAATGCTCCCTATACTCATTTCTTTAACAGCAAGCTCGTTTAATTTTACATTGGTTGACTTTTTTAAATGAGGGGGGGGGGGGGGGAACGAGCATGTGGGTCACCTGATGGAAACCAATCACCCATGGAAATCAGCAACACCAAGGGGGTCGCCGATCCGTTGCCAACCTATACTCCTTCCTTCCTTTCTTTCTGGTGACATAACTCACTCGCAGGAATATAACAACCCTCAAGGGAATTGTTATTTGGCTGTGGCTGTCAGTGAGGTGGAGGTACTTCCCCAGTCGAGCAGCTTAAAAAATACGCAATGCCCTACCTCTTCGCCAGAGCCACGTTTGTTTCTCAGCAGGGTGCACCACGTTTAGGCGATGTTGGCTTTGGTTCAAAGATATTGAAAGAAGACTAAGGAAACTCATTCGCAGTAATATGGTACATTCTTCTCTGCACACTGTGCCTTTGACAGTCACGTGTGGCGAGAGAACCTATGTGTACTAAACCCACCCGTAAATAGCTCACAGTCTAACTTTGACTAACATAGGCAACAACGCCACCAAGCTCCATTATAAGTCTATCAATAATCTAATTAAAATATCAATACGTACCTGCCCTTCATAATGTGATGTGAGATAGTGGTGCTCCAAATACACAGGTGACACATATCGCTTGCCGCAAATATGGCAACGTCGCTCCTTGCTTGGAATGTGCAGGATCCGATGACTTAATTGTTGCGGCCAGTTGCTGCTTTTTTCGCCACAAATTCCACATTCGCTGCTGACAACTTTCTTGTGGCTTTCTAGATGAGTCACCAAGGTATCCTTGCATTCAAATTGTTTTTTACACAAACCTATAAAATAGAAATGTATGTTAAAAAGTTAGTAAGCTCCGAGCAAGAAAAAAGTTTCTTCCTATTCTATCATCAGATCCAGAGGTGCGCTGTCATACCAAATCAGCCATTATAAACATATAATGGCTGATTTGGTATGACAGCGCACCAACGTCATGCAGGCAGACCGGCTCAATGCGATTCTTTTATACAATCTACACGCTATAGGTACTAAACCATCTTTATGATAAAGACAATTTGGAAAAAATCGTTATCACATTTCAAATTCTATATCTACCAAACGCAAAAATGAATCACGTCAGTTTTCATAATGAGCGTATATGTACTGTACATATTATCCTTGAATCAGCCGGTGCGCTGATAAATAAGTTCACTGAATTTATACCCCGTGTTTCAACGGCTGTACCTACCAAACGCACCAACGCCGGACAGGCAGACCGGCTCCATTCGATACACATGACTGATCGACACGTTATAGATACTAAATCAGCCGGTGCGTTGATGGTTTAGTCAATCCGTTGCCGCCTCTTAGTCTAAAAGGACAAAATACCCGTAACGTGACGTGACGAAAAAACGGACGGGATAGCACTTGAATAAATTCCTTATTACCGTCAGTTTAGGTCGTTGTCAACTTCACGTACCTGTCTCACTCGATTTAATATACTGTTACATATGGTGAGACCTAAGGGTCCTTCAGAAGAACATTTTCTATTGAGATACCTTACTTAAACCCGATTTCACCAATCTCTGTTTGTTAGTTTAACATCCCGTTAAGTATTTTAACGGTTAAGGCTAACTGACTGTCTCACCATGCTCTAACAGATGATTATTTCCCTTAACGAGGTGTTAAATTTAATTCCTGCTCTAGTGGTCCGTTAAATACTTAAAATTTCGAAATACTCATAGGTTGTTTGTGTCGATGTTGGTGATGCAAAGAAAACTTTTTTCTCTGTTCCATTTAGTAGATAGCTATGACTGTAATTGATGTTAAAAAAATGCTAATACCACAAGATAATGATGGCTGCTTGTTGTTGCGCTCTGTTATAGTTTCTTTCTTAATTATTTTACTTCTCTTTGGCCTTTTATTCTTTTTTTCTGAAAATTAAAAATAGGCAGATAAGATAATAATCTATAAGTATACCTCGTGTGTTCATATGTTTAAAGCCAAAATAATATATGTAAATATATGGATGGACTTCACTGTTCATTGCCTTTTTTGGCGGTCTGCCATTTTTGGCGGTCGCCGCTGTTAATACTGGCTGCACAGAAGACACAGTGGTCGGAATGTGTGGTGGGCCCCCGTTCCAATTTCTATTATTAATAGAGGACATTAACATTATTTTACAGTATCGTTATTTGATCATAAAATGGTTGAGAAAAATAATGTTGTCCTGTAACGATATTATTTCATTCTACATGCGACTGCCAGATTGGTTGACTATGATCAGTGACCGAAAGGAAAAACATATAAAACAAATTTATCCGTAAGAAGGGCGAGGTTTATCCTTATAGCGTAGCAATAAGACCATTGTATATTTTGTCAAAATTCGTTCAGCCAGAGAATCATAAACCTTCACATTTCTAGTTGCTTACCAAGTTCTGTTGTACTTGTTGTATTTTCTTTCTCAATATTTTTTCTTTTTCTGGTTCTTTTAATCTTCTTTACTGAAAATATAAAACATTAATATAAAATAAAGTTAATAAAATGACACATAATAATACTACACTAATAGGTACTACATTTTCAAATTAAAGTTACTAACTCTTACAAATCATTTAACTTATAATTAAAAATCATGTATCATGACGTTAGTACGCCATAAACAATGAAACTACAAAACCAATCTTAATGAAATTTTGCACATGCATGTCAAACTACATTCAATCCCAATCCAAGTCCAACTTGAAATATTGGATAGTTTTTATCTAATTAATCTCCTAAGGGGTTGAAGTAGGGGGTTGAAGTAGTATGAAAATTCACACATGTGTGTAGCTGGTCTAATTTGAAATAGTTATTTAATTGATACACTATGCAAGACTACGCGGACGAAGTCTAACAGATCTATAAAATACAATGTATGTGTAGACGCATAAGTAGGATTAATCTACTCATCCATAAAATATAGTTCAATCTGTATTGTTGGTAGTTCACTTTAGTGCGTTTTTATGTGGAGCTAATGTCAGTTTGAATGTTATTCAATTCTAAAAACATATGTCTGAAGAATTCCTTAACTAGTCTAGCTAGCTTAACAAAGTTTGTGAGAATAGAAGTATGATTCTTTGACATTTACTCAACATACACTTACTACTGTAATGTGTAGTATACTACGTACTATTATACCGCAGACATTTAAAGTAAGGTTTTAAAAAAATATATATGACATATCTAAGTAACTGAAAGAATCCAATGACAAATTAATACATATTTGATTTGATAATATTTCCGAGAGGTCTAATACCAAATAGTAGTGGAATACACATTGCATCTATATAACTACTGAATATGTATGGACCTGTATGACTTAACATAATGTTATATTAAAGCACTTGTACTGTACACATTGGTGGAATATTATTATCATAATATCAGAATATTATTATCATAATTAACATGGAACAGTACAAGTGCTTTATTATAATAATGTTCCACCAAGTGCAAACAATCAACAGTATCAACTTTATATATGTAGAGTATATATGTTTGCAATAAATATGTTTACCCACATAATGGTAATCTTATCGCACACTAATGAAGGTTATCAATAAAGTTATCTGAAAATATCACATAAGTAAATATTTACCTTCTAAGTCATCAGTTTCACAAAAAGCAAAATTATCTGAATCAAAAGCATCAAACGAATAAAAAATGTTAGACTCTTCTTTCTCTTCATATTCTATTTTGAATTCAATTTCCTGCTTGATATCACTGCTTAGGTCTTCATCTTCTTTCTTTACATAAATATTATCAATTTTTACAAGCCATTCATCTGGCTTGCCTTCCTGGAATTAAAATAATTTATATTCCATAAGAAATAACAATATATAAAATCTTTGTTAATAAATTAAAATAAAATTAAACAAAACATTATTATGATATAAATTTACACTACAAACTAAATTAAGTAAAAATAAAGTAATCTTTAAAATTAATATTATGATATAGGTACCTATATGAAAAGAAAAAATATATATATCTAAACCGCATCAAAAAATTCCTCTGCATCATTGTCTAAAGGCATGGTGCCCAGAAAGCTGGCAGCATTGCCACGCTGAATGGCAGTGCTTATACATTGTACATTGAACTTTGTTAATTAATTATATAGGTTATATAGGTAGGTAGGATGGACCCTGTGGAGCAGAGTGAAGTAAGCTTGTAAGAAAGGGACAGAAATAGTAAGATCATGGTCGAATTTGGTATCTAAAGTGGTTATTATGATGAATGATATATTACCATATGTCTTCGTAATTAATCATAGTGACAAAAACATTAAAGACAGACCATAATATACATTCTTGTGAAATCTGTCACTAGTAAGAAAAATATAAAGGTAGACAAATAGTTATGCAACTTAATCTTGAGTTAAAGTGTGGCAAGTTAATCTACTTCGGATACATATTTTTCTAGGGTTGGTGAGGGACTGTAAAAGGTTTTTTAAGTAAGGGCTGGCAATCATTGCTTAAGCAAAAACAATTGGTGGCGGAAGCACGTAAAGTAGTGTAGATCAAATTGCCTGTAAGCAAAAACAGATCAACCGGCCAGCCAGCGAGTGCCAGAAGCGACTTTAGGGTGTTTCTCAAATTAAGGTTAAAATTAGGGTTGTAACAGAGGCCTACTTAGCGGATGCGGAGGCGACCTGTATCACCTCCGCGGATGCGGAGGTTAACGGAGGCGGAAGCGAAGATGAAAGTGGAAGTAGAAAAAATTGAAATTTATGGTGCATTAAAACTAAGTATAAAGTTTTCATTTCAAATCACTTAAGTAAACATATAAATAAACATTACCTTCTAGTCTAGAGGTTCCCAACCGGTGGTCCGCGGACCACCAGTGGTCCGTGAGAGGTAAATTATGGTCCGTGATACAAACTTGTAATTATAGAGATTGAGCAGTATTATACAAAATACTCAAATCTTGAGTTATAGAATAATGGATTTATATGGCAGTTGGAGACCCTGCACGCAACAAAAACCAGCTGTGTTCTGCGCGAAAAAGTGGTCCGTGAACAAAAAAAGGTTCTAGTCAATCAAATTTAACACAAAATCTGGAATTGATGTCTTCTAATAGTTTTTACTGCGCGTTATTGCTCTATGATTACGTAAATAAACCTCCGTTACAACTACGCAAAAATTGTACGGAGGCGGAGGCGAAGGCACGATTTCTTGCGGAACGCAGTAACGGAGGCGGAAGCGAAGTTCCATTACAACCCTAGTTAAAATATATGATTATTTATAAAATTATATGCCATAGTCTTAGTTTTGAGGTTATTTTTATAAAAAAAATATAATATTATTCCAAAACTAAGCATCTCCGAGAGCCGGGAAGGGTACAGAGGGGGTCCCCACCCATCCCCCCACCCCGCCATCCACTCCCCCCCTCAAAATCGTGGGTGACTAATCTAAATTTGTTCCTAGCTGTTTCTAAAATACCAACATATAGATGTATATTAGACAAAAACTGTTCACTTGAAGATTTAGGACACCAAGAGAATAATTACCTCAGCAAACTTCCGTAAAGTTGTTTGAGATAACAAGGCTTTGTCTCTAAACTCTATAAAGAGCTTAACCAACTGTCCACAGTTCTGACACAAATATTGTGGCATTCCATCAGTCAAGGCAATCTATAAAATATAACAATGTTAAATTAATTAAAATTAATAAAGTAGAGATAGTAGTAAAGTCTTCTTGCTAGATTCAAGTCTTACTTCATTACAGTTCATCCAAGCCGAAGGGTGACTTATCATTTACATTATCATAAAAATACTTACATCAAGATTCGTGAGTAGGTTAAAGCTGTTTACAGAGAACTCATCCATTAATCTCATGTTATTTTCTGTTACTAAACAGGCTCTACAGGTTTTCATGTTTTAACAATTGATTATTTTACCTATAATTTATCAAAATTGATGGAACTTTTTCTGAGAAGGCAGTTCTGGTTCACAAATCACACGTCAAATTTAACTGATTGCAGGTGTGCTATGTTGATTATTAAAAATAAAATTTATTGAATAATATTTGTCAACAAATCCTAATTCTCTTTGACAGACAGGACAGAGACAGACAGACAATACGGTAAAGTTCAGTCTTGTTCAGTCACAGTCCCAGACAAGACATTCATTTCATTCACAAATGGATGTCTTGGATGTCTGTGAGTTCAGTTCATTGATATCGATATCCTGGGAGTCAGATTTCCATTCGATTTCATAGACGATCGATCTTTATAGGTAAGTAAGTAAGTTTTGAACTCGGTCTTCAATTTTTGCCAATCGTTACTTACTTACTTATTACTTACTTACTTATGATTGTTACAAAATTAAATTAAAATTTTTAAAAAATACCCCGACGTATGTATTAATATTCTAAAAAAAATACGTCGCGTTGGGGGACCGCTGCGAGGGCAGACGTCGTTGTCAGTCGTTGACGGTCGTATCACACGAGTAAAGAAACGCTATTGAAGCGAAAAATAGGGTCATGAATTTACTGTGAACCGATTTGCATGAAATTTTGGAATTAGGCTCATCTTACCTTTAACTTCAAAAGTGAAAATGATCTGAGCTCCGCCTATTATTTTTAATGGGTGTAAACAACCCCTTAATGGAAAAATTGACATTGAGCCATTTTATTGTAAAGTATTTTCAAACACAATTACCTCATAATAAAATCATTTTCAACCCCTTGAAAACCTTACAACCCTTGCAAACAACCCCTAAATTGAAAAAAAATCACAAAAAAATACTTTGGTGAGACATAAAAAGATTTAAGTATAGAGTAAATAATATTTTACGTTCTCTATCTTAATTATCGAATTTTTAACCCCCTTTCGACCCTTATAAACAACCCCTTGATAAAAATTGGTTGCCTGTAAAGTCGGTATACGGGCGAAAGTTTTACGTGACAACGACTTTGAGTGGTAAAATGTTTTCGAGTGGAAGGGACGCATGCCTTTCACTTTTTATGTCTGTCTCTCTCGCTCTTAGAAGGGACACGCGTCCACGACACGCTTACAATGAGAGCGAGTGAAAGGCACGCGCCTTTCACTCGCTCTCATTGTAAGCGCATAACGTGACCCAGTTTCTTGAAGTGTCACCCGGCTAACCAATTTATAAGACGTTGTCACGTCAAAAAATTGTTTAAAAAAAATCTTTTGATGAAATGAAAAGGATTTAACTGTTATTCCACATTCTCGAAAATGATTATCATATTCTCAAGCTTTTCAACCCTTAAAACTACCCCTAAATTAAAACAGTAAATTTATATGATTACACATTTAAAAATAATTTAATTATAGAGGAAGAAATCACCATTTATTTAATAAAATATAAAAAAGATGCGTCTGGATCAACTGCTGCTATTATGCTCTTTGAAAAATGTGTTTACTAATTACTACTAGATTATATTTGTATTAGATTTTTCGATAATATAATTTTATGGCACATTTTTAATAAGAACTAATTTAAAAAAAAAACAGTTTTTTCATGTGTTTACATTTTTTTATTAAATGAAATTTGTTGAAATTGGGCGTCTAGTTAAAATATTACATTAAACATGTGCTCATTCCTTTGCAGGCGGAAATATACTGGTCACAATGTATATTTACATATACAAGACAATAGAATTCTGGACCATAACTCCTTCAATTTTGATGCTATCACAACTTGTAAAAAACCATTTTAAAGGTAATTAAAAGAGCTACAACTTTTTTCATTACAATATATAGTGAAAAACCTTTTATTTTGAAACGGTGAAGAGTCAAAGGGCTCGATAGAGACTGTGATTGCGCTGCCGCGCGCTCTTTAAACAATCATAACTCCGTCAATTTTTGTGTGACAGAAAAAAAACTAATTTGCTGTCAAAAAAAGACTACATGTTTTATCTAAACTTTTATACGTACCTTTCATAATTTTGTAAAAGAAGGTGTTTTTTGTAAAGATTCGAAAAAAAATGTTTTTTTTTTGAAAAATATGTGTCCTGTAGCAGCCAAACTGCTAGAATCCATCAAACTCTTTATATTAAAGTTAATTCTAGACGGAATACGATTAATTTTAATTTTGGTGGAAATGGCACCTAGGAAACCCATTGATTTAAAAGAAAAAACCATTAAATATTCCTATTATTTGCATTACAGCTCACTCATTTTACGTGCAAAAGACTTTTAACAGTGTTCATTTTAAAGCTGCTCGCCGCTAGATGGCATTGAATACATCGATTAAATTTTGAGACAAAATAAAAAACGGCTTTGATCTTCAATATCTAGCTTAATATTGCACTTAGAACACTCTATAATTCATTATAAAATTTACGTTAAAATGCATATATTTGGAGATATTTGCAAAAAACCAAATGATAAACGTGAAGAAATTTCGAATTTTCAATTGCCAATAACTTGAAAAGTATTAGGTTTTTAGAAAAACTTTATAGACCATTTTTTTTCTTAAAATTAGACCTTCTATCGTTATCCTAGGTTATTTTGAAAAAAATAAATTTTCACCACCGAGAAGGGGTGGCAACCACCCCCAGGGTGGGTGCGGAGTTCAGATCATTTTTACTTTTAAAGTTAAGGGTAAGATGAGCCTAATTCCAAAATTTCTTGCAAATCGGTTCACAGTAAAAAAATTCGGAGCAATAACGCTTCAATGACTGCACTATTACTCATGTAGTCGTATCCTAAACGCAATATTTTGAAGTAATTAAAAAGTTTTCTTTTCTCAATTTTGTTTTTAATTTCATCTAGTTAGGTTAAGTTAAACTATTTGTAATGAAATTGTTAGGTTTGGAGCGGTCCCCCAACGATTACTCTAAAACACTCCCTGTAGGCTTATTAAATCGGTCTGTGCGGAGCGATACGTACTGACGGTCCGCGTGACACTAAAACCAGCCTAAATATATTATTAATATTGTAAAGAGCATGTGATGCTATTTTATTTGCGACCCTACTAGGGTATATTTGCTGACATTCGGATTTCCATCCCCAATATCTGTTAACAAGTGATCTTATGAAATAGGAATAGAAATTACAAACATGATACATTACCTGAATATTTTTATTTGGAAGGTCTATGTTCGCCACTGTGTCATAATTGACTAATAAACTAAGAGAACAGATCAATTTTATTTCTTCCCTATTTTACCAGGATCGATCCTACAGATACCGATTCCAATCGATTCGAAAGATAGATTTTAGCGTCCTTTGGGGGCATACTCTTTGTTTAGTTATTGTTCCGAGCTCTTTGTACCACTAGGGTCGTTGGTGTTTCTTGTCTTTATTTGATTGGCGACTACTCTAGAACGATTTTTATTTGCGCCACTATGTATCTAAATATCCACAAAAATCTTGCCTCATTAACAAAACCGATAATGAAATTTAATTACATAACTTGCCTAAGCCAAAAATAATCTTTCAAACAAGAGCGGTTGCCAAAACGAAACACAGAAAAAAAGAAGAAATATGGCAATAGATCGATCTGTCATTATTCTGTTTGTAATAGCCTGTTCTGTGATTGGCAGAATGCCAAGTAGCGCTAGCGCAGCTTAATGCGCCGGCTCACTGAGTTAACGCAAAATTGCTCCATGGCGCAATGAGTTCGAATGCGCTTCCGGCTGCTAAGTGAGCTACGAAGCGCACTGCACCACGGCGTTGTGTACCTATGTGCGCGGCACCTGTGCCGGCAAGCGCGCGGTGCGCGGCCGTGCGCCGCTCGGCTCAGCGCCGCGCACTGCGCCTCGGCGTTGCGTACCTATGTGCGCGGCACTTACCCGGCGCACAGCCGCGCACCGCGCGCCTTCGCGCGTGGTGCGCTGGATGTGTTGGATGGTTGACTTTGACACTTGTGTTGAAACTGCGCCGTGCGCTAACACCTTTTGAAAAAGTGTGATAACACATCAGCGCAGTGAACTGTGTTAGCGGCGTAGCGCAGTGTTATCATGCCTATTTTTTGACATTTTCTGTTAAGAGACATATTCTGCCTGAGCTCTGAAAAGTAGTATAGTACAGAACAGAACACCAAAGAAAAAAATATACAGTTTATGTTGTAAAACTGTAAATCATTGTATTATTTTAGTAATTTTGCGAATGAAGGCCACTCAGATTTTATAGTGATAAAAAAATGGTATCTAGAAGACCAGTTTCTTGGTTTTTGACAGAAACCGGAAGAAAGTTTTCATTTGCCGTAATCACAAGCACGGGTATTGCATTCACTGCAGCGAAATTTTTGCCGCAAACTATATTTTTAGATAAATATAAAGAATTCGTTCATTATTACAGGTACTATCTATAAGTTGATTTATGGAATTAGTTATTGTTAGTTTAGGTTAAAATTTCTGTGCTCTAAGGATATTGTATTGAATTATTAGTTTTTTTTTTGACAATTGTAGTAATAAAAAAAATTGTCTTATTTGCAGTAATGGGCAGCCTGTTCATTTGCCAAAAGAACTCCGTGATAGATATGGAAAGTGTTTGGACATGCTTAATATCTCTGATGTTCACAAAAAGCTAATTGCACCATTTAGTGTTTTCGGGTATGATTTGTTTCATGCTGGTAAGATTCCATGTATAACCTATTTTTTTTTAAATAATATCCACGGGAAGTGTGTCTGTTGCAGTTAACCCTAAAATGTTAGAATTTGGTATAGAGACTACTCAATCAACAGATTGCAGTAAATGACCCCTGTCTGAGGATTTCGTTCTTCAGGGGCACAATGTATGACAAGTAACTAATGGCAGGATAGCAGCTATATCCAGCAGTGGGTAACAGTCTCATAATAATGATGAAAATATTGTTGGATAGATTGTACTTGGTATGAATGTTGTTATTTATCAATTGTTATTGTTACAGGGAGTACTAGCTCCCGGTTTGGTGTAGCTGTGGGTATACCTGTAAACTTTTCATATAAAACACTTGCAGATTTAGAAGGTCATGATATTAGGGTAAGGATACTATTTAACGTAATATCAAATAAACACATTGCTAATCTAATCTATTTTTCACATCAAAAAATACTTATTGCACATTCTTAAATGCAGGATTTGATGTGCAATCAGATTAATTTGATGTGCAAATCAGGTTTTTTTTTGTGGATCAATTTAATATTTTCCTTATAGTCCGTGAGCCATGTGATAGTCTATTTTGTCAGTTATTTTCTCTGAAATCACTGAACGAAAAATTTTTTTTTTGGATGTTTGTGTGACCATCTGATGTATAATCCTCCATGGTACGGCCAACTGACTTTTTTTTATCTTTGAACTATTATTTAACAAATTTTCAGTCGGGAGCAAATGACAAAACAATTTTTTTTTATGTGATTAAGAGCCTGCCACTGCCCAACTCACCCACGGAGCGGCAGCTGACATTTATCATACGGCATAATACAACTTTCTGAAGTAATTCCCGAGTTATCGCTTGAGAGGAAATTGGTCAAGAAAATCTGTTGTTGGCTCACAGACCATTAGGGTAGCTCTATGTTTATATATGTAGGTATTATAGAAACTATTACTTTTCTCATTTTTCTCATTTTTTACAGGTCAACCAGAATAAAATTGATTGGAATTCTGAAATGGGCAAAAAGTTAGGAGACGCTTTGATATTACCAGAAAAAGTGCAACAATTTGCTATATGTAGGGAAATACTGATGGCGCACAATAAGAAAGTTATGTTTGAATCGGTGTATCCATTTGCGTGCATATTTTTAGTTTACAACTTTACACATTATCTCAATAATAAATTAAATCTGTATGCAGCACCATTGATGGTCCGAGCTAGTTTGTACTCTATCACAGGTCTTTTTGGTTTAGGATTATATTTTCTTATTAAAGATATGACAGAAGTACACTATGAAACACAAGTGGATGAAAATCTTTGTAGTCTAGGATCAGACTTTATTGAAAGTGGTATCGTGTTTTATGAAAAACTATTGCAAAGAAACCAAGCTTTGAGAGAATTAATGGGAAAAGAGGGTGAAAATAAATACAGCAAACTGGGCAATGAAAATTTCTTTATTCGCCAGCCTCGAATGGCATTAGTGCATCGGAAACAATATTTTGAGAGTCAGTTGAAGGAACACAATCAAGGAGAAGTGTGAAATATAATATGGTTTAAGAATAAGCCGATGATTATTTAACTAACAGTGAAGACAAGCATTTTAACATAAAAATAAAGTACAGTAGAGAAAATATATTTTTGTTTATATTGAATATGTTTTGAAAATCCAAGTAGAAAGAGGCAGAATCTGAGTAGTTTTATAAATGCAATGGCTGGCCTCTGTTACTTAACCTACCCGCCAGGATAGAGTTTTTTTGAAATAAAACTTCTCTAGGCATGCTTGACTTGGGAAGTAAGCTGGTGAATGCGTGATGTGAGTGATGAAAGGTGTTAAACATCAGGTAGACCTGCTAGTTATAACATCAAATAACAATAATATTTTAACAAAAAAAATATTATAAGTATCTAATCATCATCACAAATTTTTAAGTAAAATAAACTTCTTTTCTTATCAAATAACAATTATTATAACAAAAAAAATATAAGTATCTAATCATCATCACAAATTTATAAGTACAAAAGTTACACCTGGCCCGTCCTTCTCAACTGGTCCGGGCGAATCTACCCATGTACATTTTAAAAAGTAGACATTTGGCCCGCAGACCAGTTTTTGCGTGGGCGAGATGTCCCACAACCCCTTTTCTGGGTTGTGGGACATCTCGTGTGCCTTATTTCGGCACTGCCCAGGTCTCAGATCTTGATTTTAACTAGACAAAAAATTAGTCGTTAATTTGTCGAAATTTGTCGCCCAAAGCAAAAAATTTGTCGGGGTCCCGTTAAAGAGTTATAAGGTTTTTTTTGTGGCAGTGCCGAAATAAGCTTATTTCGGCACTGCCCACTCGGGATCTATTAAACTACAAAACATAGCGAACATATGATTTTCCCTAGAATTAGTCGTCAATTTGTCGAATTCAGACACCAAGTATCAGAATTAGTCGACCTCCCGTTAAAAAGTTATAAGTATTTCTTTGTGGCAGTGCCGAAATAAGCCTTATTTCGGCACTGCCCAAAAAAACTACACCACCTAGCGAAAATCTGATTTCACCCAGATGTTGCCTTGAATTTGTCGATATTTGTCGGATATAAAACACAACTGGTCGATGCGTAATTAAAAAGTTACACGCATTTTAATAATTCTCATAGTAAATATAGTCCGAGATCTTACATCAAAATTATATCATGCACAAAATGCAACAGTAAACGTTTCATTTCCTTCCTTTTTCAGAGTCTGGCAAAGTTTGTCAATGCATGCAACTGTTTTCTGATCTACGAATGCTTTAGGTGTTCTTTAGCACTACATTCGTTGCTTTTTACGATAGCCATATGTGAATGGGGTGGTGTTATTCTACTCTGTCTACGTTAGGCTCTCTGACTACAACGCGAATTATTAAAATGCGTGTAACTTTTTAATTACGCGTCGACCAGTTGTGTTTTATATCCGACAAATTTCGACAAATTCAAGGCAACATCTGGGTGAAATCAGATTTTCGCTAGGTGGTGTAGTTTTTTTGGGCAGTGCCGAAATAAGGCTTATTTCGGCACTGCCACAAAGAAATACTTATAACTTTTTAACGGGAGGTCGACTAATTCTGATACTTGGTGTCCGAATTCGACAAATTGACGACTAATTCTGGGGAAAATCATATGTTCGCTATGTTTTGTAGTTTAATAGATCCCAAGTGGGCAGTGCCGAAATAAGCTTATTTCGGCACTGCCACAAAAAAAACCTTATAACTCTTTAACGGGACCCCGACAAATTTTTTGCTTTGGGCGACAAATTTCGACAAATTAACGACTAATTTTTTGTCTAGTTAAAATCAAGATCTGAGACCCGGGCAGTGCTGAAATAAGGCACACGGACATCTCACCCAGATTCGCCCGGACCAGTTGAGAAGAACGTGCCAGGTGTCTCCTATTAAAAACTAAAGGGATATTTCGCCAAAATTGTATATTTTTAATTAAACATCAGGTACAAACATCAGTTTGTATGTTGTGATGTCACATCACAACATACAAACTATGAGATATATATTAGCATGAACATCGACACCCTGTCTTATTGGTAGGCAGGCACCCATGAGCTTCCATAGCATAGCATTGACCAAGAGCAGACAGCCCCGTAATTTTTGGGGCCAGAAAATTAGGTTTTTAATTTTTATTTTTTAAGTGAAAATTTCTTTAATAGACCCGGAAATACAATGTTCCCTAGGGAACCTCTTTAACCTTAGTCCGCCACTAGCATTGACATTGAAACTGGCCTGAACCTATAGCTTCCTCCCAGGCCAGGTAGAAAGTTGGACAGTTTGATAATACTTATACCAAAAAAGAAAAGTACCAGTCACAATCATTGAATTTAATATGGAATCCGCAATAATGTTGGTATCACAGACCTAGGATTTCGCTTACATTATAGATCTGTGGCATAATAAAAATAGGTGGGTTACCCCCAATACTACATACAAATGTCGCATCGTTAACTACCACCACAGTAGGTATAAGTAATAGTACTATGTAAACGTGCTATCACATAAACATTCACTTCTATCAAGAGCGATAATGACCAAATGTGCGTGCGGCGCCATACCTATCCGTGTTTTAGAGACGTCGAATACATCTATAGCATTTTTAGGTACCTATAAGAGATGGTTGCGAGTTTTACAATTCCACGTCCTGGGTAGTCGCAGTCGACTACCTCTAGTCCCCTACATCTCTCACCCCACTTCATGGGGCCATTTCATTTCATTTCACTTACATAACGCACGTTCATTCGTGAGCGGCGTTTGCGTCGCTCGTTTCCTACGAGGCTATCGCTTAGATGAAGCTTCTATGGCCCCGAAAGGCTAAAAGCAGTCCTTAGGTGGTGTTTGTTTAGTCGGTAAGAGTCCGACATCCGATCCGACATAATCGTCGTAGCCTTATGCTACGTTGGTATTCATGAGGATTCACCACCTCCTTCCCGTAGTTACCTCCGGAAAGTCGACCAACGCGCGCGTGGAGTGTAAAAAAAAAGCTTTCTATAATTGCTGAATTTCATCTACATATATTAAAAAACTTAGGTACCCATTCCAAAAAGTGTATGTGTACAGTATAATAATTAAAAGACGCGTATGTATTTATATCCAGTAAAAAAAGTTTATTTACCCGGGTAAAACCCCGTCTTTAAAATCATGTATTATTGTGTTGTCCAAGTGAACATTAGAGTATTTATACTTAGTCAAATTTTTGATTAAAAATTTGTGTTTATATCGGGCTGTCCAAGTCCTGTTGTTCCAAGTGGTGCAGTACAGCGTAAATTTGGTGTAAGTAGTTCAGCAACATCTTTGAACCAGATCCAACCTCACCTGCACGTGGTGCACCCTGCTGATTGACAAACGAAGCTGTAGCGAAAAGAGAGGTAGGACGTAGCGTATTATTTAATTAGGCTGTCTGACTGGCGAAGTACATGTACCTCATAAAATTCCGCTGCCAAATACGAATTCCCTTGAAGGTTCTTGTGTTCCTGCAAGTGAATGAGGTCACTATACTCCTTTCTTTCTGAAAGGTGTATAGGATGGCAACGGATCGGGGACCCCTTGGTGTTGCTGATCCCAATGGGTGGTGATTGCTTTCCATCAGGTGACCCACATGCTCGTTTGTAGCCTGATGTAAAAAAATAATACCTCCAATAGCTAGGAGCTATAAACTGAATTGACTGAATGAAATGATTGCTGACTACATTTTTGGCATGCTCCTGAAGCCGGAAATAAATGAGATGAAGAAAATGAATAAAATAATACAAGGAGACGGGCTTTGTTTTCAGAGTCGTGAAGCTATTTGATAAAAAAAAACATTGCTATAGGGATGCAGGGGTATATAACATATCGATATCAAACTAGTTCGATATCGATACGTCACAGCCAACTGGATAAATTAGTTATTCAATTAAACAGCTAGGTGTTTTGTGCAACACATACCTAGTTTTTAAGTTGAATCTTAATATCATTTAAAACGTTCAACACGACAGCTGACTAAATCCCCCCCGTATCATTGAATTGTTTGTCATGTGTTTCTAGGTCACCGCGGGCTAGTTTCGTTTTGTCTATCATATGGTATCAAGAAGTAGTGTTTGTTTTTTAAGTTTTAGTGTTTGTATGGTTTATTACGAGTTGTTTTTTTTGTGAAGAAAAAAAGTAATGAATTTAACTTACCAGTATTATTTTGTGGTCACAAATAATGGCGTTGTCACGGGCAAATGGTAATAACAACATATGTCAAAACATAAAATGGTCACTCAGATATCTATGTTATGGATATTATCCATAACATAGATATCTGAGTGACCATTTTATGTTGATAATTCATTACTTGTAAAGGTATTGTCATTGGCGAGAACATCAGGATCGCCTTAGAGAAGAATTGAATTGAGTTTATTCACCGGGGTTGTATTTCCGTTCTCATAACACAAAAAAAATCTAACCTAACCGAAAATTGACTCAAATAGGTGATGGTTAATCGAGCAAATTGGCATTTAGTCAGTTGGTTGAGCATATCGTCTAGCTGTACTGTTGATCGTTATTTTTAGTTTAGCTAAACGACGTTTAGACCTAAAGTTTCATGGCGTTAACAATGGGTGCGACAGGTATATTGGTTTAGATCTACGCCACAGATAATATATCGATATTTTTCTTTCTTTAAAAAAATAATTATGTATATAAATACAAACGTGCGTTCATTGATTTAAATCCTTATTTCAACCAATTCAATAATTAAATTTATTAAACAGGACATGCGTTTATTAATTATTTAGTAAATCTATAATGTTTATCAAATATTCATTAAAATAATTTTAATATAATTATAATTATTATAATTTAAATCAGTCGGAATCTAAATTCTGTGTTATTTTTTAAATTGTGTTTCATAATTTGAGCACTTTTACCTACTGATACAATTAAACTAAATTGCCATGAGAAAACTTGGCTTTATTCAGCTAAAGAATTAATGTTAGAAATATAGAAATAACAAGACAATGTCATAGCAACGCATAATTCCATAGACACACCACATTCACCCCTGCGATGATTTTCTTACAAGGTTTAATTCCTCACGAAATCTTGAAGGTAGTTCGGAATCTTCCTCTCACGGATTGGACGTAGAGAAGCTTCGTGTGGCTCAGACTCAGGACGGTTAATTTCAGGAGCGACACTATCTAACTCAGAATCAGGCTGTAGTTCAGACTCGACTGTCCTGTACTCAGATTCATTTGGCGATGAATGTTCTGCTAATGTATCATCAGGTTCCGAATCGTCAACAGGTAACGGTGCTAGTTGTCTATTTGAGACAGTTGATTCTCTACCATCTGGTAAACGAACATAAGAATATGAAGGATTGCTATGTAGCAATTCAACCTCTTCAACAATTGGTTCATATTTCGATGATCGTACATTCTTTTTCATAAGAACAGGGCCCGGTGACAATAACCAAGAGTGATTAGATTCGCCCGATGGAGATCGACGTGTATGAAAGAATAATCGCTCGTGAGGAGTCTCATTCGTAGCTGTACATAATAGTGAACGAATGGAATGCAAAGCAGTTGGCAAGGCTAGTTCCCATTGTGTTGTGTCTAGTTGCCTCGATTTTAGATACAGTTGGATAGATTTCCAGAGAGTACCGTTAAGACGCTCTACCTGTCCATTACCTTCTGGGTTATATGGTGTTGTTCTACTGGTAGCTACACCATATATAGTAAGGAATCGTTTTAGTTCTTCAGACATAAACGCGGTACCTCTATCGGAATGGATATAAGCTGGGGCTCCAAAAGTAAGAAACAAATCTGTTAAACACTTAATGACAGATTGAGCAGAAACATCCTTACAGGGATAGGCGAATGGAAATCTTGAATATTCGTCAATTATCGTTAGTATATATTTATTGGGAGTATTAGACGGTATGGGCCCTTTAAAGTCTAAGCTGAGCCGTTGGAATGGTTCAGTAGCTTTGATAAGTTGACTTGTTGATTTGATAAAACGCGGTTTTATTTCAGCACAAATACGACATGAAGCTGTCATAGCTTTAACATCCGTTACTGTGTAAGGAAGATTTTTCGCTCGCACCCAATGTGTCATTCTGACAACTCCCGGGTGGCAAAGTGAATTATGAAGGTCATATAATTTGTTTGTATTCATGTAAGCGCTAATCCTTGATAAAGCGTCCGCAGCAATATTTTCCTTTCCTGGGCGATACACGATATCGTATTTAAAGCAAGACAGTTCTAAACGCCATCTTTCAATTTTCTCATTTTTTATCTTGCTATTATGCTTTTGATTCAACATAAAAGCTACTGACTGTTGATCTGTAATCAATAAGAAATGTCTAGCTACTAAATGATGCCGCCATCTTCTTAAACATTCAACAATCGCACATGCTTCTTTTTCTATTGATGAATGTTTCTTTTCTGAATCATTTAGCGTACGAGAAAAAAAGGCAACTGGACGTCCATTTTGTGATAGCGTTCCACCAATAGCGTAGTCAGAAGCGTCCGTTTCAACAGTTAGTAATTCGATGTCATTAATTGCTACTAAGGCTGATTTTGCAACTTCCTGTTTTAGACTTTGAAAACATTTAACTGATTCGTCATCCAGTGGTATTTTTGCATGAATAAGAGGTTGTATCTTGCGTGAAAAATCAGGAATCCACTTGGAATAATGGGCAAACATACCAAGAGCTCTTTTGAGATGCGCTGTATTATTCGGTAGAGGCAAGTCTAGAAGAGGTTTCAATCGGTTCTCGTCAGGTTTAATGAGATTATTATGTATTGTATAACCTAATAAATTAATTTTATCGCTAGCATATACGCACTTATTCTCGTTTAATGTCAATTTATATTTCGCTGCGACTTCCTTGAATTTTTGTAAATTTTTATCATGATCTTCCTTAGTCATTCCGCAAATTGTGACGTCATCAAGATACGCATATATACCATCTATTTTTTTTGTTTCGATAATATATTGTAAAGTCCTTTGAAACGCAGCTACTCCATTGGTAACTCCAAAAGGAATTCTTGTAAATTGATATAGGTTACCACAAGCTTCAAATGCTGTCATCGGTTTTTCTGTCATTAGTATTGGCACCTGATGGTAAGCAGATTTCAAATCAATTTGACTAAATAAATTGTATTTTGACACTTTAGAGACAATGGATTCAATCTTTGGCAAAGGAAATGCATCTAATTCAGTAAAACGATTTATTGTACGAGAATAGTCGATCACCATCCTTTTACGGTGTGTAGTTCCTCCAGTGATCAAAACCTGCGCTCTCCACGGTGAAACACTTGGTTCAATTACACCATCTTCTAAAAGCTTGGAGATCTCCTCCTTAATGAACTGCTCATCTACTGCAGAAAAGGTTTTTGATTTGATAGCAATTGGTTTTGTTATCGGTGAAAGGTTAGAAAATATGGAAACAGGAGGTACGGATGCTTGCATGACACTGCATATACGCAGTGGTTCTCGGTCGCCTCCAAATGTAAATTCTAATGAGCGATGACTTTTCAATAGGTCATGTCCTATTATTATATCAGCGCATAAATCATTCACTATAAGCAATGGATGTTCTTTGTATATATGTTCATCAATTTTGATATTAGCATGACATAATCCATTAACAAATGAAACGTGACTCAAAGAAGCTAAAGTTACAGATTGATTTATCTTCTTTTTCTTAATATTCATTGTATTTGCTAGTGCCTCATTAATAAAGCTGACAGAACTGCCAGTATCAATAAGTGCCTCTGCATGAATGTTGTTTATAAGGACAGGAACAGTGGCTTTTCTCAGGCTTGAAGGAGAAGCAGCAGATATACATGCGGTGTATTTAAATGTGGCATTCGGAACAGGTTTTGAAGTACGGCAAACATTTGCAAAGTGTCCTTTCTTTGAGCACAATTGGCAAATAGTATTAAATGCTGGACATTTTATTCGTTGGTGTAAAGTGTTAGAGCCACAAAAGAAGCAACGTCTTTTATGTTGCTGAGATGTAGAAGCTAAATTGGAGCTATAACTTGCGCTTTCAGGAAGTCGATCATTGCTGTTGGAGCCTGAAGTAAGAGCATTGAGTTGAGAGATAGAAGAATTATTAAATGCTAAGCTGTCTTTTTCAGCAGATTCAAAAGTTGTAGCCTGTTTTATTGCATCGTCTAAACTTAATATATTATTCTCAAGAAGTCTTTGACGAATTTTCTGTGACAGTATTCCCGATATAAATACATCGCGGATGTATTCCTTTTTGTATTCCTCAGCAGTTACATTTTTGAAATTGCAATCATGTGCTAGCCGTTTTAGAATTAAAATATACTCAGATATACTTTCACCTGCTTGTTGTTTTCGAGTGGACAGCGTATGACGTGCATAAATTTCATTTTTGGGTTTAATGAAAGCATCATTTAGTTGTTGAATCGCATTATCAAATGTTTCGCATTCTCTAATGACAGCAAATATGGATGGACTAAGATGGTTGATTAATAACTTTAATTTCATAGCCTCGGGGGCACATGGAGTTTCCTCTGCTAAAAAATTTGTAAAAGTTGAATACCAATGCGTCCATTTTAAATCCGCCGCCGTTGTATCAGGTTCGACATCGAAACGCTCTGGGCGTAAATATCGTGACATACTAGTAGTTTTCAGTATGTCCGATTTTATATCACTTGAAGACATAATTTAGCTGAATAAATTGATACAATTAAACTAAATTGCCATGAGAAAACTTGGCTTTATTCAGCTAAAGAATTAATGTTAGAAATATAGAAATAACAAGACAATGTCATAGCAACGCATAATTCCATAGACACACCACACCTACCGTATCTATTGTGTGACAACTAGTAGTTGTTTAGAAGAGGTCTTTTGTAAGATAAGCACACCATTGTACACCCACTACATTACCCAATTTTTAATAATTCTTGTCTAATAAAATTATTAAAAAATACTTTTCCCTAGTATTTTAAAGTGTGTACATATCACTTGATATAGTAACGTAAATATACGATTTTGGCACAGACATTCAATATAGTAAGTATAATTACTAAGTATAATTGAATGTCTGTGGATTTTGGTCGATCTCCTTCAATTTTGTTTCAAAATCGGGAAATCTTCAAAAAGTCGATATTTTTGTGAATTGATATTTCGATATTTATCGGGAATCCGAATGATATATCATCCTTGTTACATCCCTACTGCTATCTAATACCTGATTTGTGATTTGTTGATTTCTTTTCTCAGTTTTCTCTCCAATTCATTCATTGAGTTATTTGAGTTTACAAAGTTTACACATAAAAATTATTAATTTATACACAAACAACTATGCCATAAAATTTTAAATCGAGTACGAGAAATAAGTTCGTAATTGTGTTGTATTGTGTGAATCGTGATCAATCATTCATTGTGTCCATCATATAACAGGGAAATAATAAAATTATTTTTACTCTCGTTTTTAATCTTACAAAGATAAATTACGTTTTTGCGTTGTATTAAGTTTTTGTGGACGATTTGTTTCACATTTGTTAGGCATCCCGAAATTTAATTTATTTAATCGTGGTTGATCTTGGTCATTGAGAAACTAGGATGTGTGGAGGATTTACTTGCTCCAAAAACGCTCTAATTGCGTTAAATGTTTTATATGTGGTAAGTTAACTTATGTTACACACCATGTGATGTAATTATTGCTTGATGAGGGCTTTGGTCCAAATTATTCCAATGAAATATTGGTATGCTTCTTTGTGAGTCACATCTTATTAATAATATTATATCAATATTTCTGGTCAATTTATACAGCGCCATCTAGTCCCAAATTAAGCGCAATACGTATACTGTGGCTACTAGATAACTGATAAATGTACCTAAATACATTTTTTTTTGTAAATATGTCCTACTTAAAATACATAGAAAACACCCAGACCAAGACAAACAGACATGTTCTTACACACAAAATGTTTGTCTTTTGCGGGGATTCAATATGCGATCTCTGTGTCAAAGTATTCATTGCATTCAACCACTGGGCTTGTCTTCCGTATTGTTATTGTTTTAATTGTGTTATTGTTCCAGTGTTAACAGACACTCGTTCAGCTAAAATGGGCAAGGAGGCAAGGAGAGATGAGGGTTTCACTTCTGCCATGTGGTCTGACTCATTGTTTTCTTTGTTTAAGGTGGTGGCATGTATCTTGATATCAGTGGCGGTGTATGGGCAAACATCGTCACTGGGACAAAACTTGCCCATAGTCGGAGGTATTCTTGCCTGTGGAGTGTTCCTCATTCTGATATCGTTGTTGGGTCTTGCTGGAGCAGTGAAGCACCATCAAGTTATGCTGTTCTTTGTATCCTTTTTTAAATTATAGTATAATTCATAGTATTATTACAATATAGGTTTATACTGCATGTTGACACCATAGTCCAATTATGTTATTATGTATCCCAAGTCAAAGCATGCAATCTGGGGGCCTACCGGGGAAATCAGTGAATTTCATTCAATTTCTTGGTATTTATGTCCATTCCCACCCATGGAATTTCATCCAATTGGTACCGGGGAAACGTTGGACAACTGGGTGGTAATCACTGGGTATCGCCATAGACAAAATTCTAGACGTATTAGTGCGGACAGTTCTTAAACGAATGATTTATCTAGTTTTAAGACCTGCGTTTCGTAATAATGTTGTAGCTTGTCTAGAATTTGAGAAATACTTATAATATATAATTTTTAAGAAAATATAGTTTTTATTTTTACTGTAAATTATTATTTTAAATTGTGATTATTACTTTGATAAAAAAAATAAAACAAATTAAACACAACTAAACGCAAAACTACAATGTAGTGGGGTATAATTTATAATCTGTGGTAAACGAAGTATTTTTAGACTGTGTGTCTTTGTTTACATAACCTACATTTAAATTCTTATTTTTATTTGAAATTATTTGAAGAAGGTGATATTTCACGGCTTTTTTTAAACATCTATCTGTAATTAAATAACATAAGAGGTGAAGTGTACAAGTGACTGACTACGGTCGACTTATATTTTTCTAGATGCCAGCGCTTATGGTTGTATCAAATGCCCAAGAGCGTTTGCTCTTGGATTATATGCACGCGAATCCTGCGCTGGCAACTGGGCGTGTTTCCTCGCATGCGGCACCCTTGTCCAAACGACAAGTGGGTGTCACTTGCAGCTAGGCTGAACGCGGTGGGGTCTGGAACCACCAAACCCCCCATAAAATGGAGAGACGTAAGTACTTTTCTGATGTTTTGTTATGAATTTGCATTATGTAAACAACATACAGTCAACAAAAGAGATATATAATCAGGAGCCGAGAATCAGACGTACAGATATCTTAGTAAATAATTTGTGTTTGATACTGTAGGTATACCTACAAAACAATAGGTGGACTACCTATTGAAATGGTTTAATCCATGTCATTAGGCAGTTCATACGTATCTCTTATAAGTGTCTGTACCTACTATAGGTATGTATCTAGTCAAAACTAAAAATACTGACAAGTTACATCTATTAATGACTGCCAGGGTTATGGTATAACAAGGCTTACGCATGTTTTTGTTACTTTCTTCCTGTCTTTGTTTATGTGCTAATAATCTTATGACAATAATTTCTACTTTGGTTCATTCCCTATAACACCACCAATATGACAGCACTGACTATCTGATGTAACAAGGCATATTATTATCATACAATACATTATTTCAAAAATACACCGGGGAAGGAGAGGGTAGGCCAAATGTCATCATTACTTCAATACTAATGAAAAAATATACAACGGTATGTGTTATGTTTCAGGATGCACCAATAAAGTTTATACAATTTAACTTTTTTTTTTCAGGCAACCGTTTTAATGTTGGTGCCCCGGAAGGATGAAAATAGATTGGCGAATGCAATTGACCGGTTAGCAACAGCAGCCGAAGAGAACAACAGGGTAGCTCAAGCTACTGCTTCGACACTGGAGCGGCTAGCTGTAGCCGCCGAAGACCTCGCAGATGCTGCTGTTGCCAACAACCAAATGTTGCAGCGACTGGTGAACGCCTTCGCAAGTCCGCGGCCGCAAGTTCGCCAATCCTTTAACTTGTGATTCGTACTATACGTAGTACTGTGACAGCGTGCCCAAGTAGTTTGTTTACCTATTTTAGTTTATAAATCGCAATTTACCTTTTTTATTTATTTTAGTATTTTATAAGCATACATGACAGAGGAATTCCTCTAATTATTTTATGTAAATTGAGCGTATTATATTTGTAATAAAAAAGATACAATTGTCATTCTGAAATGTATGGTTATCGTCAGCTTAGAATGTTGTTTAGCATAATACGAATTGTTAATAAATACATTAATTTTGAAATAAAAACGGAGATGGGTGCAAACGTATGTTGTAACACACACACACCCCGGTCACTCCATACGAGAAACAGACCGCGTCTGCATTTGTGCAAATGTGTGTGAAGAAGCCTTAGGGTTGACTGCATATGCACCTTGCGCTGTAACGTAAGATGTTATACTTTTGATAATATTGTATTAATAAATATCTCTAAACGTTTATTTTGAATGATTGTGATTATGAGACTGCATTAAATACAGTTACCCTGATACAACAAATATTTCACACATTTTGTAATTGGTTATTGTACAATCTAATGTCAGTTCTTTCTTCCCTTTGATTTGTTTTGCAAACTGCTATATGTACGTATCTTATATTTTATAGTGCCTGTCTATACTTAAAGTTCCGTGATTTATGTATGGTATGTAAATTGTTCCGTCTTGACCGAGAGGTGAGCACTGGTGCGCTGAGATACAGGCTTATGCCTAGTTCATAGGCTCCAGTCTCACGCAGTCGATACTACCAATGTTTATTGTCGCATTGGTGTATTTACCTGATTGTTTAATTGCACGTACAGATTGTGTTTGTATTGATTAGTGAGAAAATAAAACATTTTATTATTTTATTATTATTATTAGTTATCTATAAAAATTGTGGAATATAAAAATCCAAAAATGTTGACCTGTCAAATCAACGATTACATTGATATAATGTGTAAAATTCGTTGTTAAAACTGGAAAAAAATAATTTAAAAACAAATAGTTTAATTGTATTGATTAAAAATAAGAAATAAATCATTTTACCATTTAAGTTTAGTTGATCTATCCTAGATTATATACTACGAACGAATTTTCGTAATACGCGGCGCAGTTCCACATTCGACTCGAGGTGGGGTCGCCATACTGTTTGTAGTACTATTATAACTTATGCTGTGGTTTAAAACTAACTCTGTGATTTACGTACATTCTTGTTTTTATATATGTACTTACTGTTAAATAAATGATTTAATTCTTTATAAATGTATGTTATTACGAACGAACTATTTATTTTCCTTGAGTTATTTAAATTATAGTGTTTGCGACCGTGCCGTTTTGGGGTGTTCATCAAGATCTTCGAACCAAAGCCAACTTCACTTGCACGTGGTGCACCCTGCTGACTGACAAACGAAGCTCTGGCGAAAAGAGAGGTAGGGAGCGTAATTGTAAGCTACCCGACTGGGGAATGTACCTCCACCTCACAGAATACCGCAGCCAAATAACAATTCCCTTGAGGGTTGTTGTGTTCCTGTGAGTGAGTGAGGTCACCAGAAAAAAAGGAAGGAGATACTGAGTTGGCGCGCAAGCAATACTTTATGTTGCAATCGTTAATATGGCTACGATAACCGCTTCACATCAGGCGGGCCGTATGCTTGTCTGCCACCCGAAGTAGTATAAAAAAAAATAGAAGCTCGCTGTTTTGTATTACTATAGGCTACAGTGATTACTTTCCATCGACCATCAGGTTTTTTATAGCTCTCGTGATAAATCAACCTACTTTGATTTCTGGGTGCACTGCTGATGAGCGTTGGGCCATTGACAAAAACGGAGCCAAATCGTTGCACAAAGTCAGAAAATGCGACTTTGATAACCTAAAATTATCAATAAAACTGCTCTCTGACAAGAGCATAGGCTAGCTGCTATCACGTAGCATCCTGCGCTCTAAGGTCTCGAGCTTCTTGAGCCGTTCCTCTTCCGCTGCAGCAGATAATGCCGCTAACGCCATATTTCGTGTAAAACACAGATTACAAGACACAAACATTCAATATTGCACTAACACACTATAGTAATAATAAAAGCCTTTATTCAGACATATTACATGAAATAAAAATAAAAATAACTTCTTCAACACATTTGTTGCATGTTTCCATTTAAATTGGCAGTATCAAGTCCACTTGTTTTTTTCCATCGATAACCATGCCTGTTTGCCTTTTATAGGCAAAGGCCTCCCCCAACTTTTTCCATTTTTGTCTATCCATTGCCGTTGTTGTCCAGCCTACACCTGCTGTAACCCTTATTTCATCGGCCCATCTTCGAAATGGCCTGCCTCTTTTCCTTTTCCTGTGTCCAGTAAACCAGTGCATTATTGTCTTTGACCATTTGTCTTTACCTCTAATGGTATGGCCTGCCCATTTCCATTTTAGTTTTCTTATTATTACTGTAACGTTGTTTGTTCTTTTCGTTTGTTCTATTATGGTTGAGTTCCTGATTCTATCTGATAGCTTTTTTCCCATCATGCTCCTTTCCATAGCGTTCTGGCAAGTATCCAGTTTCCTGTCATGGGTTTTATTAGTTGCCCACACACACAATACACTATAGTAGAAGGGTTTAAAGAGAGACGAACTTCTTAGCTTCCATGGATTCACCGTGCGGGTGCCAGGTCCATCGTGTGGCAGAGAGAGAAACCCCAAGTAGATCCCGAGACTTATGACACGGGTGTAGGTTTAAGGGGCCCCTTTCCGACGTACATCAACACTCACCTTCACTTCACTTGTGTTTCTCTCCCTGCCCTGCCAAATCTGGTATAAACCTGCTAATGCAGCTTTAGATACTCGTTCTAGTATAGAACTTACTGCACTTCTGGGCAAGCCAAGGTCTTTCAGCAGGTTATAGAGAGATTTTGCTGGTATACCTCTCGCTCCTACTTTTACAGCGTATAGATTAACTACATAGCCGCTTTTTGTTAATTCGTTTAGGAGGTCATAATATTTGTACAAATAGAAACAAAAAATAAGTAATAACTAGCAAAAGTTGGTAGAAATACGAATATTCAGTTCAAACCGACCACAGTAAGGTAGACTGTTTCAACTGACAGTTCTCATTACCGGTGGATCTTCACCCATTGATATTCGTTTTTTCGGCGGTAACTACAAATGTCAAAGTCTAAGCATATCATTCATTCAAAGATCCCTCGAACACGTGTCACTGGTAAAGGAATTGAAGACCGGCGGACATCGTTTCACCGGTGCGACGATATCCGTTTAGTGGACGAACGGTGTCATTTTAGCCAAATGGTAATCGTATTCACGTTGCGCGGTAGACTCCCTGTACATGTTTCATACAAGATCCAGTGATATAACAATTATCATCATATAATATTTAATAATATTTTCATACAAGTTTGTTGGATCTTGTATGAAAAATGTACTGAAAGCGAACATGTGACATTGCTTATTTTGTTTGGTCATTTGTAGTAATTTTATTATGTTACTTATCAATAAAAAATGTAGTTATTAAAACAGTAAATGACTTGTTTTTCAAAAATGTTGTGACATACTTGTTTACTAGTTTATCCAGTAGCTAATACAGAATTTCATAAAATTATTAATTCATCAAAACAGCACCAATGAATATAAAACAAAAATATATTACTTTTGATGTATGTGTTGTGTATATATTTGGGTCTTTTGAAACACAGCTAGTGAGCTGTACCAAGCAGCTGAAATTGTAAAACTGGGCGACTATTATATTAACTTGGCAAAGATGATATAAAACATTCCACACCTATCCTAATTTTTAGTTGCCCATTTAGTATTTTTTAGTTGCTCAATTTATTATTTTCTTTCAAAAACTACTCAATCTAAATGCAGACTCTCATAAAATATCAATTGTATCACAACTATTTTCCTTGACTATGAAACCAGTATATGGTGATTTTGTTTTTGTTGTTCCTGGTGCAGTTTTCAGTGGCATGTGCTTGTCTGGCTGTAAATTCTGAGCAACAAGAGATGCTGGCGCAGCAGGTAAATATTATTACTACATACTGCTGACATATAAGGAGACCAATCAATGGTTTATTTGCATAGAATATGGGTATTAAACCAGTATTCTTAGAGTTTCTCACCACAATACCATGTGATTTCCATACAATAAACAAGGGTGAAGAGAATATGTAGTAAATCTGCCAGCGGTTGTCTCTCACTACTAATATGTATACATAAGAACTTTTATTGTGTTAAAGGGTTGGAATCAAGTTAACAAAACGCAAGTTGAGGAGAGATTCGAGTGCTGTGGCTTCCAGGACAGAAATATGTCTAACACTTCTGCTAGTCACTCATGTGAATCGATTGATGTAAGTTTTTATAATATTTACATTTTTTTATATTAAGATCTTTACTGCAAAGACGTAGTATATAATTTAAGTATTAAGATTTTTGTAAATTTTTAAAGATGTTGCATAAAACCATGGCGACTGGGTATATGCCTCCCAATTCTAAACCTTGGGAAGTAATATGATAATAATTCTTGTTCTATAGTTACAGTAAGAATTATTAACAATTATAACTAAATAAATAACGGAACAAAATCTTGTATAGTTTGAAAGGCAACCATTGATGAAAAATAAATTGTAGCTTATTGTATGGCCTCCTACTAACCAACATTCATAAATAGACCATAAAGATACTGTATAAGAGTCTGTACTCCTCCATATACATTATAAGTGTGCGAAATTTCATACTCCTCCGTCTGTGCAATTTTCGAAAAATGAGTAAAAAGTATTTGCTTCACGTATTAATATAATAATAATAATATATTTTCACTTAATAATGTTACAGAGGATTTGTTGTCGGGGTGCGGAGATTACACCTGCCTGTCAATGTCCGCCGTGTATGGAGATATTGAAAGAAACTATTGACTATGCTTTTAAATTGTGCGGCGGGATTGGACTGTTCTTCAGTTTTACCGAGGTTTGTACATAAATACTATACTTGATACACAATTGTTTGATTCAGATTGGTAAATTACTTAATACAAGGATTTGTTTTAATCAGTATTTTAGATATTTCAATTTTCATAAATTATTGACAATTTTCAATCAAAGCAAGAAAATATTATAGCTACAATTAACAATTCATTATCAAATTTTTTGTTAACTGAAACTATGGTGCTACTATCACATGCTGTGAATAAACCAAATATGATGCCACATTCTTGTACGAAATTAACCTATTGTGTAAAAAATGTATTATTTACAACAATTATAAACAGGTGCTGTGTTGATATTTGGTCCTGGTGTCGGTTCTGACGTGGATGGTGACACGACACCTTTTTAGTCAAATGAAGCTACTTTTTGTGAGAATGAAAAATTTTCATGAAAAATGTACTAAAGACTCTGTATAATAATATGCTGTCACAGTTATTGTCTAGTCTGAAGTACAGTTGATACCCTTAGAATGACTATCCTGCCATACTAAACTGTATAGTAAAGTGGTCAGTTATCTTAGAGAACCACTGTACCATTTTTATGCTTTTTTGATTTAAATTTCATAATAATAGGCTATTTGACAATGTTCAAAATTGTTTAAATTATTTAACAATATCTAATCTATCTATATAAAATACACAAAACTATAAAGATCTACAAGCGTTAATTTTAATATCTTCCCTCCGACTTAATTTAGGGTCGATCAAAGTTTGGCGGGAAAGTCCATTTTAAAGTACGAAATTATTAAAAAATAATATTTCCATTGGAGAAACAATAAAAAATACTGCTTATAATTTTTATTTTATTATGATACTAATTACATAAACGTTAATATTTAACATAGCTGTCGTACAAATTTCCTATTTAATTCATACATAATACAAACCTGGTTTTATTATTGTGACGTCCTTACATATGAAACCGAAAAAAGCGTTGGTCATATAGCCTATTGTAAAAAGCCAGTTAAAGTTACATTTTCATTGCTATTTGTTTTAGCCAAGCATAATAGACTAGTTTGTTTTTATTCTGTCACCATCCTTATTGTTATGCAGTTCCTTGAACTAGTTTATTACTGATAATATATAAATAATTATAATTCATTTCAGACTAGTAGGATGCTTTCATTTAGATGATTTTAATCTTTAACCTTACGCTTAGTGTGTCGACGGTTGACGTCGTGTTAGTAGGTCATGCATTATGGTGTGGAAGTAAAAGTTCAACTAATATGTGCTAGATAAAGTTACCGGTTTGTCAGCTATCTTTTCACAAATATATTCTGATTAATTAAAAGTCTGATTGACGGTCCGTCGATTATCATTATCAGAGGAATCCGCCATTGTAGAGTACCGCGTTCCAGTTGCACTGCAACCACCATCTCTAATCCTACGACATAACAGTGGTCCAAAAGTCAAAGTTTAACGCTTGATCTGCCATTGACTGTATATGGAATTACTACATATGGCTTCATTTAATTTATGCAGTGAATTATAGTAATAATTATTATTATTCTCATATTACATTATGGGAGCTATTATGGGAGCTATATTTTGTGTATTGTTGAGAAGCTGGATAGGTTTTGATAGGCGTTATGAGGCACCAGCCTCGAACAGGTTTCCAGGTTTTAACCTCTTAGAGCAAGTAAAAAACCTTTCCTTTTATTATAAGTCTAGTGATCCGCTCCGGCTTCGCACGGGTGTAATTAAATATAGCCTGTCTCTCGCTGATCATGTATTTTTTCTATAGGCGAAATATTTTTTTAAATTTGTCCAGTTTTGAATTGATCCAAACTAAAATACAAATCAAATCTTCTCTCTTTATAGTACTGGTATGTATAGGTATATTTATGGACGTAAAAATAATCTAGGCAAGCGTGGGTATTCATTGTCTTTAGACTTCTTAGCTTTTAAGAAATATTTTTAATATTGTTTATAATTAGAAATTATATAATCATCGTTAATTGGAAGAACGGGATACGTCGACCAATATACACTGAATTTTTAATGTATTTAGAATAGGCTTTTTGACTAACATTTTTTTCGGTTTGATATGTAGGGACGTCTCAATAATATAACCATAGGTGAAAGAATTACTTCGATAGCACAAATATCTCTCGAGATATGGTAATTTGAAAATCACAATTTTTAGGCTGCCGCAAAACGCTCCATAAAAAAGACTACCGAATTATGACGTCACAGGTTTGTATTTTGTATGCAACAAATCAGAAATTTGTACGATAGCTATGTTAAATATTACGTTTATGTGATTAGTATCATAATAAAAGTTATAGCATTTTTTATTGCTTCTCCAATGGAAATATATTTTTTTAATAATTTCATACTTTTAAAATGGACTTTCCCGCCAAACTTTCATCGACGCTAAAAAAAAGTCTGACGGAAGATGTTAGAATGAAAGTTTGCAGATCTTTATAGTTTTGTGTATTTTACGATATTGTTAAATAATTTATACAATTTTTAAACATTGGAAAATAGCCTATTCTTAGAGAACCACGATCCATTTAAAGAACCATATACCTAGTCTCAAGCTAAGCAAAACTTGTACTGTGAGTACTAAGATTTATTTTTTTAGTAAGTATAATAATACATAGATACAGCCCAGACTTCTTAGGCTGGGCAGTATCTATCCAACAGACATGTCCAATGTTCATACACACAAATATTTATCTTGTGCGGGGATTGAATCTGCGACCCATGGTGGCAAAGTTGCCATTGTTAGCCATTCTACTAGGTACCGGCTTCATTGTTAGTAGTTAGGACATGCAATTCGTGTGCTCGGGTATTCGTTAAATTCGAGATTCAGCCTCCTTAATGTTCGAATATCAAACGCTTACTTATTTATTCGAATTTTTCAAATATATAACTCGCAAGTTAAGCAACGTCGACCGTAGTCTGTCCATGGATGGGTTTATTTATTTCGGGTTCCCCGTGCGTCAGTGGGCACGTTACGCCGTCGGTTCCAGCAGTTGTCATTATATGATCGTCGTTATGCCAAGTCAGTGGCCTTTAGGCGGCTTGAAAACACTGACCTCCGCCAACCCCCAGTTGAGCAGCGTGGTGGAGTATGCTCTAAACCCCTTCGATGAGGGGAGACCCGTATCCCAGCAGTGGGATGATAAAGGGTTGTCGACGATTTGAACGAAATGTTTTAACCTCTACTGCCTCAAAAGGAAAGAGTGTAATGTTTTGATAGTTCATATATAATATTCCTGGACAAATTAGACACTGCCATTCTATCTACTCCCAACCCAAGCAAAGCTTGTACTCGTACTATGGGTACTAGATAACTGATATTATACATTTTTTTTAACTACATACATATAATACATAGAAAATAGACCAAGACAGACAGACATGTTCATGTACAGAAATATTTGTTTTATGCGGGAATCGAACCCTCGACCTCGTAGTTAAAGTGGCCATTGCTAACCATTCGACCACCGAGCTCGTCAATTGTAGTATGTAGAGTTATTAATAGATGTCATAGAACCCACACGTGTCCGTATCACACGCTGTATGCACAAACTGTTACGACATTGTTATCATTACAAAAAAACATGTCTTATCTCTATTTAATAATGATAAAACTTTATCACATTTCGTCGTGCGTATTTCATGTTAGTCAAAGAGTACATTACATTATCTCCTTGTGATATGGCTGTGTGAAATAGAGGATTCATAGTATTTAATTTATCTAATACCATAAGTAAAGAGGCAATTTTGCAAAAATACTCATATCAATTTACTATAGTGATAAGCACTCCTTTTGTATAATTTCGACGTCTATTTGTTCTTTCCGTATACAGTGTGTCCCGTGTAACCCTGAAAGGGGGTGAAAGAGATAAAAATTTAGCGACAAAAGAAAATAAAATAAAAAAAGAAATGTTTTCTATTTTTTTTTTCATGAATTATGATTTTTATTTTTTCACTAAGGAAAATCGATTTCAGGGTTACAATTTATCCCGGGACATATTGTATATTAGGTCAAATACGATAACATTCCACCAGCGATTGCAATCTTAGTTCAAAACAAAAGTGATCGTACCTAACAACCTAACTGAACGCCCCAATAAGGACGAGCCATTCTACTTTCTATTTATTGTTCTTTCAGAGCATTGCACGTAGTTCGAAGATGTTCAGCTGATGACATTATAACTAGAGTTGCCATCTCTAACAATAGCTAGCAACCAGGACTAGTTGCGTGAAAACTTCGGATTTTGAATCCTAAAACCCGGACATGTCATCAGTGTTTTTAGTACCATTTTCAGCGACATTTATTGAGCTTATAAAATCGTCCGGTCGTTCTGTCTGTCCGTCCGTTGCCATGAAACTCAAAATTTCGAAATTCTGACTTCAGATTCGTGTAGAGCATCAAAAAATAGTATGTAAAGTGACATTGGTTTTCCGATATCAATTCGGGAAAGTGACCAAAATGGGTTTTCGATACTTCTACGCGAAATGACCTCCTAAAATGGCCTCCGAAAATGAAAATGCCTCGTTAAATTTCACTATGATGGCGCATGTTGCGCGTCCGATGTTTTAATCTGTGACAAGACGGTTATTCGCAACATGGGCGGTAGTGACTTAACTCTTTTAACCCTGAACTATAACAAATGAAACCCCGCCCGGATGGTTTCCAAACTAGGACAAATCCGGGGAAACCCGGACGGATGACAACCCTACATATAACACATACAACTATCATTAGTCGAGCTTCTACAATAAAGATTACATACCAAGTTTGGTTTGTTGCATCTGTCATATTTGTTTGTTTGGTTGGGGCTTTAATACATACCTATAAGGTGGTTTCCAATATTGACCATGAATCTGTACAGTGCATGCTCGTAGATCAAATGCCCAACGATTCATTCATTAGACCCCTTTGATCTACCCATTTTCAATTGTGCCGAGGCTGCTACATGGATTGAAAAAGTGGATTTACCAGGCTGAAATAATCTTGGGCGTAGGGTGGCAAATTTGATCATTTTATGTTCCAAAAATCTCATATATAATATGTGTGAAATAAACAATAGTGGATTTTTCCATGGGAAATTATTTATTCTCGGTTCTCCTGATAGTCTACAGACACAGGCACATGTCGACGGGAATACGTATATGTTACAGTCAATGTCAATAAATTGGTCATTATTTATAATGGCTGGCCAATGTAATAAATTGTCAATTCTATTAATAATTAAGCTTACTTGGCACAACATCATTCATCATCTAGGTTGACGAAGCTCCGCTTCGCGCAGCTCCTATTTCCGATGACAAAAGAAGACCCTAACTTAACTAAAAATCAACTAAAAAATAACCAAAACATGATTTATTACATTGACTAAGTATCGGTCAGTATGAATAATAACTAATTAATTACATTGTCCATAACAAATACACTGATTCACGAAAAAGTCG
Organism: Hypsopygia costalis; assembly: GCA_937001555.2. Taxonomy (NCBI): domain Eukaryota; kingdom Metazoa; phylum Arthropoda; class Insecta; order Lepidoptera; family Pyralidae; genus Hypsopygia; species Hypsopygia costalis. Next base: position 17,038,521 of record OW443338.2, on the reverse strand, counting down.
GCCCCATATTTGCTTACACAAAGCTCTAGCGTGAGAAAAAAAAAATACAAGTCGGCATCAGTAGAAAAGTTGTGCCTACCACATTTTGCTACGAGTCAACTGCGGACCTCGTGTTCCATGTACTGTCTTAAAAACTATTAATATATAACAATCACTGTACTTTCTACATGGTAACCCTTCTAGCCTAGTAGACTAACCTTAGTTCATATATTTTCTTTGTGACTAACAAATAACTAATTACATTGCAGTTTCTTGGTGTGTGGTTGACTGTAAGATATCGTAACCAAAAGGATCCACGGGCTAACCCCAGTGCATTTCTGTAAATTTTGCCGATGATGGGGACTCGCAGCATTTTGACATTTGAGGTGGAATAATTAGCGTACCGCGTCTGCCATTTGCTTCGGCTTTGTATATTAGCGGGACGTCGAGAATTGTTGCATTACTTCTCTTCTTTTATAACATTTTTTCTAAAGAAAACTTCTGCTTGTAAGATACACAGTAGTTTACAGGATCTGTAGGGGTTAGAGATGAGCAAACGCCCGACATTTACGATAAAGTTCCAATAAGGACATATGAATGCCCAATAAATAAATGCACAGTTAAATAAATAGGGAATTTGGGAAATTATCGTCAATGCCCAGTGTTTTGCGCATCCCTAGTAGGTGTGGAACAATGGTAGTAGGGGGTCCTCCAATACCTATCAATTTAATTTGAAGCTAATAAGCTGAATATAGGTGAATACACCTATATTCAGTAGTTCAAAACTTTGTGGAATTTAAATAAAAAACAAATTTTCGATAAAGCTTGTGAAATGAAGCTAAATGATTTTGTGAATGTGATTATGATTTTTGTTCTGGGAACAATTCAAGAGATTTTGTACAATAATAATAGTTTGAACATTATTTTTTATGAATATTTATGACCAGTTTGCTCATAAATATTCACAGAAAACTGTTTTCTTAAAAATATTTTACGTATAACAATTTTAAACAATTCAAGGTCTCTGTTAAAAAACACAAGATTTGACACCATAGAAACAGAGAATTCACACCATAAATTTAATTTGGGTCAAGAATATCATAATTAAAAATTTCATCAAATGGTCAGGATATCGTAATTTTTTAAAAATTTAGATTCCCATTAATTACCAAACACCATCCCTCGCTACGCATCCTCGCACATCTCTCGTGGAAACGCAGCCTATTATACACGTACATTGAAAGTAAAAAAAAACGCCGCTGTTATTTTTGTATAAAAAGAAAACGCAGAGATATTTTTATTATTTATTCCTGTTCGTAAAATAAATATTTTATTATATAGTACTATTGTAGGTAGGTGCTACATCGACGTCCCGTTATGCATGTGCATGAGTTTACACGTTTCACGCTGCTACGACATATAACAAATGCACGCATTATTTGATCTGCGGGAATGAGTTAGAAATGAGCTTATAATCTTTACATTGTGTGCATGTATGTGTATTATAATTTATAACATAAATTAAAACATGCAGATATTCAAAAAGTAGGGGATCAAGTTTTTAGTATGCCTCCATGAGAAATTGTTGACATTTAACTTATACGTTTTATTTTGAGTTGTTTCGTAGGTATTAAAGAGTTTCATTCCATTCGAATAATACTTAAAAAAATCAAAACGATTTGCAAATAATGTCTTTTAAATTATATATCTAATAAATTTGTACATGATATACATACTAAAATAGATATACTACCTACATACTTCCATATTATTTTTTTGGAAGTACATAGATACTTTTATAATTATAAGCATTTATTTTAAAAAAAGCTAATGTTCGTTTGTATCTTTGATGATTTTGGTTTTTATGTTCGCTAGAGAACTATGATTTTTTTTTATTCAGCTTTTATTCAGCATATGGCGCTAAGAATTATTTGCATTACTGAGGCTTTTTACTTGTGTTAAAGTATATATAGTCATCGCTAACCAATTGGAATCTTTTTAACTTAGCCTTCTAATAATATCGTATAAATTTTGCATGTGAATGTTTCTGTTAGATCATTTTAACTACTTGTGAATGTTTCTGTTAGATTATTTTAACTACTACTAGCATACTATAATGAGAAAAGTTTATTTTATATTTTTAAGTGTATTTTATTTATTGTATTAGATTTATCAATTATGTACCTACCCACACTAATGTTATTTGTTAATATTCCAGTTATTTGCTGTGTGGCTCGCCCGACGATACCGCAACCAACCGGACCCGAATTATAAAGAGCCGCATGCTATTTTTCCAAGGAAAAATTATCTTTACTAGATGTTATTTTAATAGATCACACATTATTATAAGGTCAAGCAGTGTCGACCGCAATGATAACCGGTATACGTATGTTTTGTGTTTTCCGTTACGCGGCATTTGTCACGTTTCATAATACTTCTTGTAAATAATAAATACAATTATTTCTCTGGTTAAAAAAAATATACAGATACGAATGACCTTGATTGGTTTTCCCAGTGGTATATTGTGTTTAGTACAGACAGTTGTACAGTCTTCAAAAGACACAGTAATCCGAGCTGTGGAATAAGCATCAATTTCTTTTAAAAATGCATGAATGCATTAGTAGTGCTTTCTTCTGTCAGCAGTTTATCTTCTGTATTATGTTTACTTTCGTATATTAATACATCACAATCTTAATTTGGCATTACTTCATGCGAAGTCTGTGGAGTTAACGGACAGTACGGTTAATGAAAATTCTGATATGCCAAACCGCACCGCTTTAAGTATATTCATTTATGGGGTAGTGTGCATCGCAGTCTGTTGTCCGGCAATAAGGAACTTTTCTTTGAGAGTGTCACTGCTGGTCGAGCAGAAGGTCGTATTGTTGGTGAAAGGACTCTTGATTTGGCCATTGAGTATTGAGTTAATATGGCTACGGTAACCGTTTCACCTCAGGCGGTCCGTATGCTTGTCTGCCACCCGACGTAGTATAAAAAAATGAGAGGAGCTTGTGATTTCTTCCAGCTTTGGTACTGAACAGATAGCTTTTTCGGCTCCTCCAGCGAGTTGACTGATAAATGGGCCCTATGATTATGTTATTAAACTACAGTGTTTTATGACCAGTAGCAGATCGTATTTTAATTAAATTCTTGATTAATTTGTATATTTACAATAAAAGCCTAATCTGTAGAATAATATTCTTCTTATGTATAGGTTATTCATTGCGTAGACAGAACTGCAGGATGATAAAAAAACATTTTGTGAACTTGACGTTGTACGCCGATATGATCAATTTTAATCCAAGTTGCAAAGAAGAATTGTTATTGTCTATTGAAATGCACTCGAAATATGTCGATGGACAAATCTCGAGAAAGAATTCTTTACGAAGTATTAAAATAACGGTCGTCACTGCTTCGGCCTAGACCTGTTGCTCATGTGGTTATTTACAAGTTATGACGCGCATCCACGAACAGTTTTTGCTTTTTCAACTGTTTTAAAGTCTACAGGGGGCTTATTCCGGAAGCAACTAGATTCTGCAGCTAGACTCGCCTTATGGATATACTCCCAACCGTGATAGGGCGATAAAAGTAGATCAATTCAAACTGACTTGGAAATAACCTCGCGGGCTATCCATTGTGTGATGATATGAAATTATACGAGTACTAAATTAGATGGACGTGACGACTTAATAGTTGATTAAGTGCGTGCTAAATGCTAATAAAAAAATGCCGCTAGAAGTTATAATCGTCGAGTTTAAAACTGTCATCACAGTTTTAAACTCGACGAGATTTTTGATTAAAATATTGAATATTTTTTATGTATAACCACGACTTTATAAAGAGCATGTAGTTTGATCTTGATGATTCTTTTTGTTCCAAAGAGGGTGCTCCTGCTTATAGAATTTGGAGTTATTTGATTAAAAACAGAGAAACCGATTTAATTAAACTCAACGATTACGCATATCGCAGTCTATTCTTAAATGTCGAGGTGAATGATATCGGCTCCTCTTTCTATTTATTTAAGTTTTTCTGTCTGTAATTATTTGATGTAAGTTCCATAACGTAAAATTTAGATTTGTTTACGGTTCCGCTACCCTAAAAGTTTGGAAACCACTGGGTTATTGCATTAGGCAACATAAATTACTACCTCTCTGTCCAATCCAGAACATAGCGGATGTAATAAATTACACAGAATAAGATAGAATCATTTAGATCACTTGCTTTATGTTTAATATTTAAAATTGACAGTTGTATTATTTTTAATAGTTATTAATAAATTGTTATTTAACATTAACGTCATGTCTATCAAATTTAATGCTCTTTAAAATGAAAAATTAACCTATTTAACGTAATTAATTTTAATTAGCTCCAATTTACTTTAGTAATTAATATAATTATCTTAAAAATTCAGGGTGCAGACTCACTATGTGTTTAGTTTGACGTGTAATCACTTATAGAGATATGTATACATACATTTTGTAAGTTTCTCACATTAATTATGGTTGTTATATAGAGGAATAACTATAGCATATAAATCCTCTGCTTTTTCATATACTCCCTGTATGGAAAAGCAGAGGAAATTTCATACAAGCATCTCATTGAATGGAACTTTCCTAATGCATCAAAAAGAAACCGATGTGGAGTACCAAACCTCCTCACCAATTAAAGTGTAACATCTTGTTAGTCAGCGTTTGCTTGTTGTCCGCGTTTTTTTAATTACATGGATGTGATATAAAATCTGACAAGCTGTCAAGTTCATGAAACCAAATAGAAATGTGATTTCAGAATGAAGTTGAATTAATTCCTTAGGCTTTGCAATTTGGCAGCATGAAAGGTAACCCTTTTTAATGCACGCTTGCCGAAACAGAATAAAAAAAGATATCTTTTATGTCCTTTTTGTTACTGAGAATCTACATTTCAAAGAAAGTGAGAAGCATTAGGGATTTATTTGACTTCAAATTCTTTCTATGCTTTAGTTATTTTTATGTGGGATGTTATCTATTATACCTCATTCATATAATAGGAGAGGATTTGTAACATATGTTATAATATAATTTCATTTGCTATGGACTAAAAAATATGTAACACCACCTAATCTACAACCGATATCAAATTATAGCAATTTCACGTTATGCATGAAATTATATTATCTGTTGTTAAATCACGCACCGAATAGCAGATGTCAGACATAACTAATGTGATAAATTTCTAAAATATATAAGTATCTATATAAGTGAATGTATCTGCTCCAATATAGAGGCTGGAATTTACTATAGAGTAAAGACTATTATATCAATTTCGGAGCCTATGATGAGCATAACGATTGAGAAAACAGCCCGTTTTCTTTGCTTTGCAAAAGTTTATTTCCTAGAAAGGGATAGAAATAATAGACGCTAACACTATATTTTGTGCTCTTAGTTAGCGTAGATCTTGCTTTTTCCCAAAAATAAAATTGGACCTGATTTGCTATATTAAAATATAAAAAGGATGTGATTGATACAAACTGAATTTCTAAATGTAGAGAAATGAAATTATTTTTCAAAAGAAACGTAATTGTATAATAGTATAAAGAATTATAATTAATGTAGACTCTTGATATAGCAAGTCATTACAGTTTCGTGTAAATAAGTTTTATATTTTTTTGTATAAGTTGTACATTCGATTGTACATTTTATCTACTAGTCAGTAGTATAATTTCTGTGAGCAATGTTTCTATGTTCTTAGTATAATTTGCTTGCTTCCAGAAAAATAACAATGTACCTATTATATTGTAAGATTTCAAGTAATTTATAATTGTTCATATATAACTAGGCGGACAAAAAGTTTCAGTGATTTAATTCCATTGTACCTTATAAGTGTCGCAACTCGAAAAACGAGACGTGACCACATTGAAATCGTAATGTCATGCCTGACCACATATAATTTGCATTCAATATTTTGTTGCTAATCTCGTCGCGTTTTGTGTTCGAATCATAAGGACGTACGCTAAAACTCGTATGGGTGTACGTGGGGATGCCCGTTTGCTTGTATGTTACGTAAAGATGTATGAGTATCGCTAAATAAAACCTTTTAGCGAAATATACACCCTAGCGTGTAGCCGCACAAATTTTAGCGTGCGTTAGTCACTAATAGCAAGAAAATATCGTATCCAGTCCATTCTCTGTTGTCAAGATTAAAAAAAAAACAGTATTCTGGTAAATCAATTATAAAATGCGTTGTCTTTTTTTTTTGTAAAAGCATTAAAACGAATTGTTTAATTCCCTTCCTAGCTTGAAAATCGGCGTTACGCATTCTCGCGAGTATAGGATAAGTGTAGGTACTTACTTGTATCTATAATGTATATATTATAGATACAAATATATAGACTTCGTTGAACGTTATTTCCCTTCAAAATGGAAACTATTTCATGCTTCCTGATTAGTCGGTGCGGCGGAGCGCGGTACAGCGCGGGCTTGCCGGGACATTGAGAGGAAATCCGATTCATGATTATAGCTACAGGTACTAGGCTTAATGCCGATGTATCTCATCACCAAGTAAATCTCAAAACCAAGGTTGTCTGCCAGAGATCGGTTTACGATAAAACCGGCTTTTGTATTTTTTTTAAACTTTATTGATTACAAAATAAGGGTACAAAAGGCGGACTTAATGCTAAGAGCATTCTCTACCAGTGAACCTTTGCGAAAATCAGATATACACGAATGCGGCTTACAAGTTAATACAAAAGATACTTAGATAAATACATAAATAATATTAATATATACAGAAGATAAAAAAGAAAATTAGGACGATGACGATTACTGTCTAGACAAATCATTGAGCAAATGAGCTTGAACATATTTTTTGAAAATTAACTTAGGTACTAGAGGACTCTCTTATGGAGTGTAGTATAACGCGTTCCAGTGACGTGAAGCTTGTAACGTAAAAGAGTTGTACATAAACCAGAACGGAAAAGAGGGGTAGAAAGCACTAGAGAATTGTTAGAACGAAGGTCACGATCATGGAGCTCATGTAGGTACTCGAATTTACATTTTAAGTATCCGGGAGAAAGAAGATTAAAAATAATTCTCTATACGTCACTATCATATACATATATGCAGATATCGAGTTACATATATAGGTACGTCCAGCAGGACCACCATTTAACTACTGGATTCAGTAATACCAAAATTTCATCTTGGTTTCTTGAACATGCACTCGATAAATAATTGTTACTTTTTACTACATTACGTTTGTTTTTATAGAAATACCATTTGGGTACTAGTATAATTTTTCAGTTTCAGTTTCAATAAGCAAGTTTAGAATGTACCGAGACTGAATATGCGAATACTCTATTCTGACTTTGATCTCTGTCGCTATCTCCGATAAATCTCTTTAAAATAATAATAATAATAAATGCTTCCATTTTTAGAGCACAATTGTACATGGCTTCATAAATTTTTCTGGATTCCATTTAATGAATAAAATATATTGCAGCTACTGTGTCGATCTAATCAGGAAGTGTCTGTGTAAAATATCTTTTATTTATAGCCAAGTTTATGGAAATGAACGCTTGGACTCTAGTATAATCTGACTGCGCATATTTCATGATCTCTATTATACAAGTTACGCAGAGATAAGCTTTAATTTTATTCCATACTGGCGAATGTTCGAGTATGTTATGTGCTCTATTAAATCATTATTTACATTTTATACATTAATGTATTCTGAATTTATTATTTTATAAGTAATTAATTAAATTGTGTCTATGATTTTTTATGTATTATAAAAATATTTTTACCAGTGCTGCCTCAATTAATAACCCACTAAACATGATAATATAATAATTACTCCAGTTTATGCAAAATAATTATAGAGTCTGTGGGTTATATCGTATTGAACGAGGCAGTGTTATTTGCTTGTTCTTACATCTGTAGTAAATCTTGTAAATTATGTACTATTTTGACTTTATTTAGCTATCAAGACTTATTAAAAATCTTATAGCTCACGCTAGGGTTCGGAAACGGTTGTAATTATTTTCCAAAATAATAGCCCTGTCTGAAATATTTCAAGCAAATATTACTATTAGTTGAATAATTGGTCCACATGACTTAATTTTAAATGAACGATTAACCGAAATCATTAAAAACACACATACATGAAAACTAAAGCATCTTTCTTAACAAACTGAGAATGTCTGCGCGAGAGATTGGTTTTATTCCTTTTTATTTCAAATTCAAACTCAAACCTACTTCATGTTGACGAATAAAACTATCGCTTCAGATATTTTAGATAGTATTTTGTAATAAAAAGCAGGTTCCGAATTTCGCTTATAGGCAATTTGCAACCAAACCTGAAAATAGTAATTAGAGTTAATGCTTATGTTATAGTCGATATTTGAATCTAGTCGCTTCTAGATTTTGACTAGTTAAACCTAAGGTACCTCACCTCCCTGTCCAAAAGCCAGTCGAGCCGCGCTCGTTTCGCTCGCTCGGGTTTTGTTCATCACAAATTAACCCTATCAACACCCCGGTCACTCTATACAAATGTCGCCTCTTTTACACTACATAAACAATGACGTCTGTGCAGAGTGTGAATGAGCGTGTGTGCGTGCGGCGTCATACAAACTTTTCCAGATTTGTCTCAGAGGGGAGGTGAGGTCGACACGAGAAAGCGGCAGAGAATGGCCATACTGTACGCAGCACTATTACTTACGAGTACTTATACTGTGCCCTAACCTAATCTCGACTTATTTTTAGATTTTATTAATCTAACCTAGGATCGCCTAGATTTCGGGTATTGATTATAAACACTTATACTAAAGTGCAGCTGACCGAACAATCTCTAGGAAGACGTCGATTATTTTTTTTTGATTCGGAATTTATGCTTTACATTGCAGTTTTAGCAACTTGATAGAGTCTGTATAGTGTAAATATTACAAATTTAATTATTTAAAAACTTTCGTGTTTACTAATCGACTCTTCGCAGAGCTACGAGCTTCTTGAACCGCTTATGGTCAAGTTAAGGCGATTACTCACCACCAACAAAAAAAAAATCATCACTAAGGTAGACTGGTATCGAATGCTTGGATTACATTGCCCACTCTCGTTCATTCTTTTTTGTGAATGGAGATTAATTATATACGTAAATAAAAATAATATCGCTATCGATTTAAAGTACTCTGCGACCTCAGATTTTTTATTCAGTGGTGGCGCTTGTTCTGCGCACTAATCGCCTTACCGAATGACCGATGACAATAAAATGATAAGCAAACAGTACTTGTAATGGTCAATGATAAAAACACGTCGCGGTCTTTTTGTTATCTGTCAATATATCTCGCTTCACAAATTTTGTGACATCGTCACTAGATCTCTGTATCTTGTGACAAAGTACCCTGACGCTCTAGTCGATATTGAGCTTTATGGCTGTTTTAGCGCCGACTGTGCTTATGCGCCGACATCTAGCTTATATAATATGTATCAATATCTATGTTTATGTCTGAAAATGATGTCAGTGTTCTTGGTGATGTTTACTTGTAATTATAAAATAAAGTGTGTATGCATTCCAATCTGTGTTTGTTATTTATCAATGTGACCAAAGTGTTGCTGACGTGTGTCTTTTTTTTAACCGTTTTATTTATTTATTTTTGGGGTTCCGTAGTAATTATTACATTTAGTGCTGTACCACGAAAATCTCTAGGGGTTTATTTGGGCAGACGAGTCGCCGAGTGGACAACCAATGTTACTAGAAGACTAACCGAAGATTAGCCGAATTCTTCAGCGATTTCAATTTAGCGTCATGAAATACTATATATGCCTAGTAGTAGCCTATTTATGCCACAATCCATGGTTTAAATTGTAGTGTTACCCACGATATTGATGGAATTAGATTAAGTTTTAAGGGGGTCGGCGCTGTAACATTAGCTCTACTTGTGTGATTTTTTTTATACTACGTCGGGTGGCAGATAAGCATACGGCCCGCCTGATGTGATGCGTTTACCGTAGCTATATTAAAGCTACATGAAATATCGTTCGCCCGCCGCCACTCGAGCTTCTAACGCAGCAACTTCTTCCTTTCTGTCTTGTGAACTCACTCGTAGGGAACAAAAACCTTTTGTTCCCTACGAGTTTTGTTGATTGGCACCTTCAAGTGGTATTCTGTGAGATGGAGGTACTTCTTCAGTCGGACAGCTTACAACTACGCTGTACACGACTTCCCATTTGCCAGTGCCTCTGGCAAGTCATCAGGGTGCACCACGTTCAGGTGGGGTTGGCTTTGGCTCTAAGAGCGTGGTGAGTTTCTTACACCCCCTTATTTTAATAATTATTCTTTAACTTCTAATCTAAAAACAGTCACATGACTTCTTTTTATAATTTAAACAAATCATGAATTGTGCTATCTTACCTTGTAATTGTCGACACAAAATTTGCGGAAATCTTTTCGCTCATCAACAACTACTTCATCATCATCATTTTTCATCAACTATAGGGTATAATGTTTTATGTATTTAACGAGTATTTAATTTTTCATTCGAGTGGCGTACACACAGCAGGGACCGCCTTATGGTGCGTGTCAAGTACCCAATTAGGGTTAATTGGGTACAGTAAAGTATTAAGCTAGATGGTTTACTGATAGGAGCTATTGTACCAAAATTTCTCCTTTTTAACCGACTCCAAACAAGGAGGAGGTTCTCAATTCGATTGTATTTTTTTAAATGTTTGTTACTTCATTACTACGTTATTTATAAAACGTTTTGAAAAAATCTTTTTTATTTGAAAGACTTCCAGATTGGTCCTATATTTTTTTCATCATCATCACCATCAGCCTGTATGGTAGATACTGTTAGATATAAGCCTTACCCAATGCCTTCCACCAGATACGATCCTCCGCCTTCCGCATCTATATTCATCCGTATTTTTTTCATAATGTTCAGTAGATTTTGGAGTCTGTTTTCTTTTTGTTAAAATTATTGATTTTCATGTGCATATTATATTTCCATGTTTGTTCAATAATTTCAATGAACTTGTTTTCCAAAGAAGGCACATTGCAATATATGTACAGTATTATCACAAAGTCTACATCATACTGGTAATAGTACCTAGGTACTTGCGTAGATAATTTCGAAGGTTGCTGTTGCTCGAAATTATCCACTCCTATTAGAAAAGTATTTACATCTAGGTACTTACATTAATTATATAAAGAGGTAATCTTTGTAATTTCGTTTAATTGTATATAGGTATGAGGGATTATTCAGAACTATTCATCCCATCTCGAAAATGCTTTTACTATTTTTTTTTTATATGAGAGCGGGCAAACGAGCACCTGGGTCACCTGGTGAAAAGCAATCACCACCGCCCATCAGCAACACCAAGGGGTTCGCCTATATGTTGCCAGCCTTTTAAGGGAAATAAAGACGCCGTTCTTGAAGGCTCCCATGTCGTAATTGTTCGGAAATACAGCTGAGGGAAGGTGATTCCACAGTTTCACAGTTCTTGGTATAAAATGTCGGAAACATACTGTAGTAGATCGCCAATTATCAAGATGATATGGATGGAATTTTAATGTATGGCGAGTTGTACGATAGTGGAACGTCATGTCATACACTACAAGTAATATTTAGAAGGTCTCCACGTCGGAATCGTATTATGCTTGCGATTAATATTTTAGCTGCCGTCTCTGACAAAATTTTTCTAGTTTTCGTGTCACTAAACTTATTTCATTACGCAATTCAAACTTCATCTATATGTAAGAAGCAAAACACTATTTTATGCTTGACTAATACAATGGAACATATATTTGGAATTGTATCTATATTGTATGGAATATAGGATTCTTAGCTAGTAGCTATGTTGTGAATGTGAACGACCTGCGGGCGGCGATGGAAGTGTTTACGCGCAAAGCTTCTGCGCAAGCTTTCCGCGGCCGCCCTGCCGACGTTACAGGGCGGAATACCGCTCAGCGTGTTGACAGCCAGCAGTCACCCCGCGCCTTTTTACTGTGCCTCCCATCGATCCGCAACGCTGTATACAACGAACGAAAATCGGTCAGCGTATTTATTGTTCTGCAAGTGTAGTGACAGTGCCTAAACTTAATCTAAACATGTCGTTTGATAAAGATGAACTTCGAGATGAGTAAGTACCTACTATCCAATGATCTACATAATTATCAACTGATTAGGCATGGTATTATGTAGTTATGTATGATTGAGCACCTTGTTGAACAGCTATTGTGACGTTTGATTCAGATTCTCTATCTGTAGGTACAATAAATCGAACATATTTATAAAAATCGAATATGGACCTACTTTAGGTTACGTTACACATACTTGTCTATGTAAGTAAGTAGATAATTAGTGAAACCGATGATTTACTTAGTTACAAATTCCGATAATTATATTTGCCACTAGGCTTTCGCGGTGACTTAGACATGTTTAATTTAATTATAAAATCATACGAATTTTTTTTCTCATCTTTAACAATATTTTTTTATAAACTAAAAATTATTTGGTTTTAGTTTAGATATTTATAAAAAAAAACTCTGTACAATACCCGTAATAACATGGATATTAAGAATATATGCATACTAATGATTGTTATACTTGGATACCTATTTAGGTAATTCTTGTTAGGTATAATATATAGTTACCTACTGTAATATATTACAAAGAAGTGTATTCATTATATCTGTTATCTTATTTACTTGCCTATTAGGTACTGAGATTCGATGAAAATATAAAATCATTGTGTATTTTTGTATCAATATTAGGTACCTACATGTTGTATGTAACCAAAAGTACCTAGGCAATAGGTACTTGTACATTTTAAAAATGATTAGTAAAAAGAAAATAAACCGGACAGGACAAACCACCACCAGTTTCATGCTTGCCAGAAAAGGATAGATCTCCTCTAAATCTTGCAGTTCAGACTGCAAAGTGATTTTTCAGATGAATCCTTAAAAGGCTATAATGTTACATATGTAATTGTTTGTTAGTTAATAGATTGTAATATTTAATTTTATAAGCATGTGACTGGTTTCATGAAATCAGGTACTGTAGTGTAAATGTCTATAAAATAGTTTATTTTAATGATTATGAGTGAACGACAGTGCTACGATCTCAGGCTACGAGCTACGCGGGCCACGCCATATGCTCAAAATAAATTTGTTGGTACTAGAAAAAAATATGCCTCCCTTGTTGGGGTGGGACAATTTTCACATGCCCTTTGACAAGACTCCTTTTATAAGGATAAGGTCTTTGTACAATTTTCTAAAACATAGTAAGTATTATTAAGTCATCATTATCAGCTTGTATCATCTATCCACTGTTGGATATAGGCCTTTCCCAATGCTTTCCACCACATGCGATCCTCCGCTTTCAGCATCATGTTTTAAGATCGTCGATTCATCTAGAGACGGCGCCCTACGCTTCGTCGCCCCATAAGTGGCAACCACTCTAGGACTTTCCTACCCCCATCTGCCATAGCTGACTCGGCAGACGTGTTCAACCCACTGACACTTAAACTCGCTGACCCTATATTATGTGTAAACATTAAGTGAAAATATTAAGAGTAAAACCACAACGCAGTATGCGTTTGTAGGGCACGTAAGTAAGTACGTGTGGCTCGTTGTCTTCCCTTTACTCGCAAAACGCCTTCTTAGATTTACATTGGCGTGACGAGCTGTGTGTGGTCACTAAGCAAACATCCGTCAATTCTCTTGATGTATTTAATAGCATGACCAGTATGACCAACAGTGCAGCGATTGGACCTTGACCTGGTTCTCAAAGACATAGCGAGCGAGCGAGATGGAGAGAAGAAAGCTTTGTTCGTTCCCTAACTAAAGGATAAGAATCCGAAATGCGTAAATGCGACGGAAAAGTAAGTTTATGTGGCTCTCAAAATCAGCAAGCTGAAATGGCTGTCGAGTTAGTGATAACTGATGGTAGAGGAAAGACCTATAGTTGAGTCCACTTATGGGACAACATGAGGGTCAAAGTTTACATTAATGACCTTTAAAGACTGCCTGGAAATGTTTGGATGAGGAAAGTGGAGGATCGCATTACGTTTAAAGGCATTATGGAAGACTTATAATAATATCCAGTAGTCTGCAGAAACAGGCTGATCTGGGAGCGTAGTGCCCCGTACTGCCTAAGCTGAATTTTTACTCAATAAAAATCAAACTCGAATGCTACACGATGTAGTCGATTCAGATTGCGTAATTTGATTCCAAAAATATGTCTTAGGTTTAAGCACGTATAAGTTACAAATATCTTCTGCTTATACGATAAACTTCGACGCTATGACCGTTCCTACCAGATAACCTAAAAACCACTACTCGAAGTTGCAGTTTTATTTTTGCATTAAAAAACATGCGTCGGCAATCGGCTTCAGCTTAGACGGCAGGGATCCTATTAACTTAGAAAGGCACAGTTGTCTAATCAATTAGATTGAATGTAGCAGTATAATGCCGAAAACGCTCCAAGGGTCGCGCAGCAATCAAATGCTATTGTGTTCCTCCTATTCAGCCACATCACGTAGGAACACAAACACAATTCATGCAATTTAGTCTGATCCAAGTTTGCTAAAGGGGTTGCTATCAATATAATTTGATTACGGTAGGAAAAGCTAAATCGCATTGAGCTGTAGCATACTACATACTCCAAACGAATATTGCGTCGTTTATTACTACATAAACAATGACGTCTGTGCAGAACGTGAATGAGCGTATGTGCGTTTGCGCCATACAAATTGTACCAGATTTGTCTCAGAGGGGAGGTGAGGTCGATACGAGAGAGCGGCGAGGAGCGCCCATACCACAGTTAAAACTGTGGCCATACTGTACGTATACCTCTAAAGTTCATGAGATGTATCTACTAAGCACAACGTATAGATATTATAAGGTCTTTCCATCTAATTTATTTCCTCCTACAAGCTGCGTGGTAACAGAACTGTTTTGTTCTTTCATTCAATAATTCATTGCTGTTAAGTATTTGTATTGTTCGAAAAGTTAGGAATATTTCTTGTTTATATCACTGAACAAATTACACGGTGTCATCTAGTCGCAAACTAATCAAAACTTGTACTATTGGGGCTAGATAACCGATAAGCATATTTTTACATGTATAAGTTACGGCTAAAGGTGGGTGTGAACATATACTTAAGATTAGCCGGCTATACTTAGGTCTAACTTCGAGGAGGTGTTAATGTTAGTTTCGTCTATCTTTAGCCGGCTAAATTACCTTTCATATTTCATAGACTGTGACTGTGGTGCTATTTCGACGGAGCTCCGCTTCGCGGGGCTCCTATTTCTATGTAGGGGGTTTAAAGTAACCTAACAAAACCTAACCTCGGAGTGCCCTTCGCTCGCTCTTCAATCCTACGTCGTAATAATAGAATACTATTTTAATGAATTTAAAATAGTATTCTACTCGGAAGTTTCATTGCCACGTGTGCGCGCATTGTCTCCCCACCGCCCCATCAAGCCCTCCGCCGGCCCGGCGCGTCCATCGAATACATTTTTAGCCGTTTCGTTTCGGTTAATGTGCACATTAGCCGGCTAATCTTATGTTTATGTTCACACCCACCTTTAGCCGTAACATATACATAGAAAACAAGCAGGCCAAGACAAATCGACATATTCATGCACATAAACCTATTACCTTATGTGGAGATCGAACGTAACCTCTTCTCGCCCGTGGTGCACCCTGCCGAGTAATAAACAAAAACATAAGGAGATGCTGCGTTCGCATTAGGGGTGACAGAATGTAAGCTATAAGTATTAATAAATATTAAACTACGTAACAGTTTAACATCATGAGGGCTGTAAGATTGTTTGGCCTCGACGTGGTATAATAAAACTGGAGAAAAGGTATCTATATAGAAGTCGCTGGAAAACACACACAGAACATCACAGAAGATCGCAGCCAAATTTCAATTCCCTTGAAAATTGCTGTGTTCCTGCGAGTGAGACTACCAGAGGCTAGAAGCGGGGGTGCCCGCCTGTAAGAAGAAAGTACTATTTCTATTGCAAGCGTATAGGCTACAAAAATAGCTTTCTTTGAACATGAGAACAATATAAATTCTTTGACAACCGACGTGGTATCAAACATGCAGCAAATTACCTATAGACAGCATGAAGTGGCAATGAATAACACTAAAGGCTGAATAGGCTTAAGCCTAAGGCGGCAGATTGTTATGAGGGCGGCAAATTTCGGGACCCGCCAATTGCCACCGCTTAATTCGCAAAAAAAAAATACGAATTTATGAGGCATTTCTTGTATTTCACGCAAAACCGGGTCGCTATCTCCATTCAACATTGTTTTCGCGTTTGGCGTGCCTTGAAGTCCACGCGGGTGAAGTTTTGGAGCGGAGGCCCTATATGTAGCAACAAACAGATGACCTCAAAAAAATTGGCTGGAAGTGGGTGGATGCGAAAAGCGGAGGATCTATGGTGGAAGGCATTTCGGAAGGCCGCAAGTGCATACATACAGGCTGATAATGATGATGATGACGCGGGCGAGGTCGCGGGCGGCCGCTAGTTAAATTATAAATTGTATTAATGTTGCGCAAACAAGAAGTTCGAAGTGCACAGTTACTTTGTGTAAAAATGAAGCATTATTGTATACTAAGTATTTGGCAATCCGGGAAACTTCCGGCGGATTGTAAGCCTATGGCACAATCTATGGCGACATTTCTACAACGCATTTTTTGTCACTAATAACAAAGACGTTTGTCAAATCTTTGGACGCAAAGGTTGGCCTAAAACCGGTTTTTTGCTATCGGATACGCCGGCAAAAAAACCTGCTCGTAGAAATGCGGCAATCCTTGACAAAAGACCTTTCATGTATGTATACATAATATAAACATTATAGAATTTACTACCTACTCAAATATTTTAATTACGCGCTGTGAGTATAAGTGGGCACACGTCCCCTGCAACTTGCAACTGGTGCACTAGTTTGGGGTTTAGTATATATATTATAAAAGCAAGGTATAGAGGACGCATACTCTAGAGTTTTATCGACTAAGCTGAAGGTGTTTGTCAATAACTAAAATGTAAGACTTATTTTTCGAATCAAAATATACGACGGTAATCGGCTTCAGCTTCGGCGGTAGGGTCCCCGATCCGTCTAGTGGTCTGAGTTGTGGGTTGCTAGTTCAGTCAGACAGAAGATTGACTGTTATTTTTGTTTTTATTTACTAAATACATTTTTTTATCCAGTGGTGGGGCCAGTTTTGTGCATTCGAACATTTCTAATTTATTAAACAAATAAAAAAATTGAGATACAGTCGAGAATCAGTTAAAAAAATTAATTACGGCATACGGGATTTGAATTGCGCTAGAATATGAACCAGCCTTGTATAGACCTAAATAATCAGGAACATTTCAACCATCACAAGACTTGTTTTACTACATACGCAGTCTATTGTGAGTGATCAGTGAAGGGAAACCATACAACAGCTGCATTTTTAATACCTACTCTTTGTTGCATATGATTATATAGTTTTATGTAAATGGGGGACGGCTAACACTTCGTCGCCCCCATACGAGGCCACCACTCTAGGACTTTCCTCCTTCATCTGCCATTGTTGACGCGGCCGACGTGGCTGCGTCCACTACCAGCTTGCTGAGAATTTTGCCCTTTACATGGTCTGGTGAGCTCGAATAAGCTGCTGAAAGCGGTTGGATGCGGAGAGCGGGGGATCACATATCATGGCATTGGGGAAAGACTATATACATGTATATATGTAAAAGTATAGGCTGATGATGATGATGAGATAGTAGGGAATATACTTTTCTTTTTCTACATTTCAATATGGCTACAGTGTAAGTAATATGGCCTAGTATATACATTCGAAAACCTCGACGTTATGTAGATATATAGAGAAGCCAAAGAGGAGCAGCAAAAACTCTTGAGCATCAGCGGTGGTATTTTTATGAGTGTATCGTTAAACAGGGACTTTTAATAAGTTTATCCGTTCGTCTGGCTGTCCTTCCCGCTATTTCGAACAATTTTGATACTACTCGGATTATACCTAGCAATGAAAATAATGAATTTCTTTAGTAAATTCATATGTGTCTAACACATCAGCATAATACAACGCTGTATTTTATTCAACAAATACCATTTTTCATCTTTGAAAAGATTCTACGATTGCGGAGATTTGTGTTTTTCCTAAACCATATATTTTCAAGATTTACTTTACGGAGTATTTTTCTTCCGAGTTTATGAAATGCCAGAACCGTCGGTGTGACTGACCGGAATATACTGGGCAATTAATATTATTTCTAGCACATTTATATAATAGTGACAGACAGTTTACAAAATATACTTAGTCCAAATTATGTTACGGGTCACGGGACGAAGTACGGGGTAGTGCGGGGGATAAGTTTGGTGTTGCAGATACTGTTGATTGTTGGCACTTGGCGGAACATTATTATCGTAATGTTGTAATAAAGCGCTTGTACTCATAATAATCTTTTGTAGAAACATAAAAAAACATTTGTTTACCATAATGCCTTAGCGGCGAAACCGGTCGGTAAAAATAAATGTAATTACGTGGAACAGTACAAGTGATTTATTATAACTATTAAGTAGTTAATTGACTCAGATGTTATTTTGCATAAGTCAAATTTACAGGCAATTTAATCTACACCACTTTCCTATATTTGTATTTTGTATTTGTGACTGCTTTGGTCGTCTCTGCTCCAGCTGTTGCGGTCGTCTCTGAGATATGTGTTTCGCTTTTACACAAGGCATCGTCAGGCGATTGTATTTAATTTTATAGGTTGTTCTGACGATCAACATCAGTTTGCATGTTCTAACTGGTGGCGGAAGCCAAAGTAACGTATGTATATCAATTTGCCTGCAACTATTAAGTTGACGAGCTCGGCGGTCGAATGGTTAGCAATGGCCACTTTGACTCCGAGGTCGCGGGTTCCATCCCCGCACAAGCCAAACATTTATGTGCATGAACATGTCTGTTTGTCTTGGTCTGGGTTTTTCTTTGTATTATATAAGTATGTATTTACAAAAAAAAAAAAATTATGTACATTTTTCAGTTGTCTAGTACCCATAACACAAGCTTTGCGCTTAATTTGGGACTAGATAGCGCTGTGTAAATTGTCCAGAAATATTTATTTATTTTTAATTTATGCTTATACTCTTAGATTAAAACAAATTTAATCTAAGCTTATCCTATACTAAGTAACCGACAGGTGGGCTAAATGCTGATATCACATACTTATAAATAACGGGTTGGAAGGCTGACTGCGGGATGATTGCATGGAGATATAAATAATGGCTACCTGATATATATGGGGTGTTCATAACCA
The DNA here is from genome assembly GCA_937001555.2 of Hypsopygia costalis. Lineage (NCBI taxonomy): Eukaryota > Metazoa > Arthropoda > Insecta > Lepidoptera > Pyralidae > Hypsopygia > Hypsopygia costalis. The sequence goes on along the minus strand of OW443338.2, from coordinate 17,019,237 downwards.
AAACCGAGTTAAGTTATGCGAACCCCTCATATTATAACGAATGTTAGTTACAAAAGCACTTAAAGGTATCGAGGGATTACGAGGGGTTCCCATTGAACAAAGACATTTTGGTTGTAAAAAAATGTACTAAGAATTCATATTATTATACGAAATTCATTGACGTCAAACATTCTAAGTATTATACATATATATACATACATATATATATAAATATGTATGTATATATATATATATAACATTATAAGTAAGAATAATTACTCTAATAGCACAGTATAAGTAATAGTAGTGCAAATATTTCTTTTTTGCCTTAATTATATTTTGCAGGCACATTCTTGTGTTAAAATACGCCAGCGATTAGTTCAGTCCATATCGACACAATAAACAGCATACATCGCTAACGCGCATGTTTTTACGGTTTTTTTTTATGTTGTTAGGTCACTTGAGAGTAAAGTTGATTGATTACTGTTGATTGTTGGCACTTGGTGGAACATTATTATCATTTCACGTAATTATATTTATTTTTATTGACAGTACAAGTGCTTTATTATAACATTATCACTTGAGAGTAGTTTATTCCCAAATTTGCAACCCTGAAAACTAAGCTTTCTCGATAAATTGCGCTGAGTTTCACCCTTTTTTCAGTTTTTTGGAAAAAAGTACCTTATGTCTTTGTTCTACATATTTATAAAGCTACCTAAATTTGCTACAATTTAACTACTATGGGTACTCTAGGTCTATAGGTCGCGGAAATGCAACTAGTGAATGCCGGTATTTTTTTTTAAACCAAATTAATTATTATATATAATAAAACTAATAAAGTAATTTTAGCATCCTTTTCAGTTAAAAATAGAACTACCTAAAAACGTTTACCAGGTATCTGTAATTATACTTCTGTAATGATAACAAAATTTGCTGCAATTTGAGTTTAATCCGAATACACTAGGTAAATTGGTTTCGGAGATATAGGTAGTTAAAGATGAGCATTTTTTTCAATAGAAAACATCAAATTTCTCTCAAGAGGCCTAACAACATATAAAAAAACCGTATATATTTGCGCGTTTGCGCAAAATAATTGCATAAAATTGCAAATATGTTTGATGTCGATATTGACTAAACCTTCCATCACATAAGTATTAAATTCTTCAAAAGGGCTCAATTATCGAAAAATATTGACCGTTGCCGGAAACATTCAATTGCTCCCCTATTTTCTAGAGACGTGCGTGTGAAACGGACGTACACGCACATTGGTTATTCATATTACTTCTCACAGTCTTACTTCTCACAGTCATGCGACGACTTTTGACATGAATAAGTCTTTAAAATTGCTTCCATAGGGAGGCAATTCATAAAAATGTATGATAACAAAATCGGGGTATACATTTTGGTGTTGCAACTACATATCTATCATCTACATCCAAAATTCAACTGCACCAGTGGATAGATGAAGGATCAATGAATTTATTACTCTAAGTGAAGAACACCGTGTGCTGGGGAAGGGGAAGCGCTGCCATTTTGAGAGAATTTTAGTCCATATAACGTATTCACGTACAACACACGGCCACAGGGCCGTGTCCATGACACAGCCGCACCCCATTTTTTTTTTAAATCGTTAAGATAAAACTTTATTCAGGATAGTGTGATGGATATTAGCGTGTGGCGTCAATAATCATGTTCAATTACACCAGTGCAATGTTATCGGTACATCAACGAACACTTATATTTTCTTAGAAGTGCTACTAACAAATTGTGCAAATAGTCTGAACGTTGAACATTCTACAGAAGCTTCAGTCGTTGTTCAGTGGCAATGGTAGTAAGGGCTCAATGGATGTCGAGTTTAGACGTACGCTGGCTTTCGTTTACGTGCGCCAGAGTGGTGAATGGCGATCCGCAATTGATCGTTTTGGCATTTAGTTTTCTCCGAGTGCCTGATGAGATGACTGTGGCTGATTATTCGTGACATGAAATCTGACCCAACTAGTCGTTATTCGGAACGGTTGTGTTGGTTGTGCATAATATAATTGTTCAAAAAATAATTACATAAAATTGCAAATTTTCTGCGTGACATAAAGGTAAGCATTCAAGGATATTAATTTCTTTGGTTTTTCATATTTTATTTTATTTTATACTAGCTCTTAGCCGACTTCTCCGCGTGATTTAATAATAAATTGTTTTTTGTCATTTGAAATATTATTCTTAGCAGATTTAACTATTAATGAGTTTCCCTACATATTTCCGGGATCTGAATTGTTGTATGAATAGCCCTGACTTTTTAATCTTGTCATTACAAATCACATTAAAATCGGATTAGCAATTCCGAAGACTAACCCGGACAGACAATATAATGTCAAGTATGACGGCGGATGTACATAATAAGGATTTCTTATATTACTAAGGTAACAAACAGGCATACAGTCCGCCTCATGTAAAATAATTATGTAAGCCAATAAATGCGAGGAACACAAGGGGCATCACTCGAGCGATGCTCACCCTGTATTATTGCGCTTTTTAGTTTATATCTGCTATGTTCCCTAATATATTTGTAATGTTTTTATATTTATGGCGTTTGCTTACTATCCCTAAAAATTTAAAGTGTTGGATGGGACGGGCTCCTTATGAATCTATTATAGTGAACAAAAGTAATATAATTATTTTGGGAAATACACAAATGTGAAGCTTCTAAGTATTTCTGAATTACATACAGTAAAAAGTACTTAGTTTTATAATAACATTAGGAAACCAAACATTATTTAATTATCGGTTAATAAATGAACGCGTGCGTACCGGCACATTATGCTTGACCTACTTTTAACCGATTTGAAAAAAAAAGATTCTCAAATCGACTATGTGTTAGCGATAGCATTGATGTTTAAAACTTAGTTTCTTAGGTTTTAATAATATAATAGTTATAGTTTAAATATAATATAATAGTTTAAATCGTGTATACATTTCTTACATTTCTGATAAATATGAAAAATAGGGTTTAGTAAGACAATCTCATTCATTACACTTAAACCGCTGATATTGTGGTCGTGTCTATTGTTAAATTACGTCGTGCTTCTTACGTTATTTATTTCCTACGTTAAAGACTGAGATTGCCTAGTTATTTTCTAAATAAAGTGTGTTTTATTCTACAAAACTGTAAATAAATACTAAAATCCGCATCTTTTAACTATACAATACAGAAAGAACATGCCTGTATTTTATTATGTCGTATAGTATTGTAAGTATTATTTTCTATATAAGTAAGAGTTGTATATTATTATGCGCCGTTGTGTAGGGTGTAGAGTGAGTGAAGCGATGGATAACGATAAACCCTGTACGGTTTGCGTTCGCGACAACGTAAATAAAATAAATGTATAACTTTTTTTTTTTTTTCTTTTTTTTGAGAACCTTTCTTTTATTATTATTATATGTACTATTTGATAATATTTACAATAAGAATATTTACAAATATAATATTTACAAAGGGGTAGAAAAAAAAGGAAGAAAAGAAATAAAACAAAAATTATAAATAAAAAATTTCCCCCAAATCGTTGCCCGTTGGTAACGTACCAAGAATGCTGGCAGCATTACCTCGCTGAATAGCAATGCTAATCCTCTGAGCAAGGTAATGGCCAGCCCTCTGGTCAATGTATAACTTATATATGGTTTTTAAATAACTATTAAAAATATTTAAAACATCAGTAACAATGCAGTCGAAAGACGTCCACTGCTGATCTTATGCCTCATTCTTAGACATCCACAATAATTGGTTTTATTTAAATTCACATAAAAAAAAACTGGGGTTTTTTTCGCCTAGTTAGATTATTTACACAACTAGCTGTTTATAAATGAAAATTAAAGAGACTTTGTTGCTGATTTGTTCTGTTTAATTCAAGTTGTTTTCGTCAAAGTTGCAAAATAAAGTCAAGGTCGCGATTTTCCCGCATGACTAGAGGAACGGGTTTTCTAATGGAGTGTTGGCAATGCGCGAGTGATGTCTCTGGTATTGCTCGGGTCCGTGTAGGATGTGGTAGCCTTCAGGTGAATGTTTGTTTCCACCTCAGTAGTGTACAAAAAATATGTACGTTGGTCAAAAACATTAAGCCACCATCACCTGCACGTGGTGCACACTGCTGATGAACAAACGAGGCTCTAGCAGAAAGGAGATAGGGCACTGCGTTGCTTGTAAGCTGCCCGAGGACCTCGACTTGTTAGAATATCGCACCCAAATAACAATTCCTTTGAGAGTTTCTGTGATCCTGTGAGTATGAGTGAGATAACCAGGAAGGAAGAAGTTGTTTGATTGGCAGCGGTGGTGGCGGCACGCGTTTGATATTTCATGTTGCGAGCATTTGAATGGCTACCGTACCGGTTGACATCTGCGTGCTGCCCCCTTACCACCATCTCTTATTGCGATTCAATAATTGAATAGATTGCTTATTCATACTAATGAATAAGCATCATCTGAATAGATGATGCTTATTCATCTATTCAGATGATGCTTATTCATCTATTCAGATGATGCTTATTCATTAGTATGAATAAGCAATCTATTCAATTATTGAATCGCAATAAGAGATGGTGGTAAGGGGGCTAATCCAATAGAGAAGAACTGTCATGTTTTATATTTATAAGACGCATGCAAAATTATGTGGCTTACTTGCTCACATTTTGAAGTGAGCAACCAGGATAATTTGGATATGTAACACGCGCCTGGTAAATTCACAATATGGAACTTTTGCTCAATTTGGCCGGCTTGTAAACGGTAACACGTTCGAATGTGACCAAAAACTCATACTAATCAATCCGATGTAGTATAAAAAAACCATCCGGACAGCTTTGTATTTTCGCGCCATGTAAGTAGTTTAAGCATCATTGTGATGGCAGCTGCTTTTGACACAAGCTTATATCGGTTTGTAATGTAAAAAATGTGATAGTAACAACCTTGAAAATGCATGTTTGTAAATAAAGCGTAACTTTAAAATGATAATGTTATAGATAATATGTTATGTCGTTTGACAACATTCGTCATTCATAGATAACCGACGATAAACTTCCTATATTTTAAGTACCCTATCGTAATTGACTATCTCAGGTCACACTCAGCATTGCCAATATTATGCACTAACTTCTGACCGCAGACTTGCCTCAATTGAGACAGGGAAATCTGAGAATCATAGATATGGAATGGAAACAAAATTTCAAGTATGTAAGTTTGGGGTGTAAGTGTCGTGAATTCTGTCGACTAGATAAATTAAAATATTTTTTTTTTAACCGACGCTAAAACGGAGGAGGTTCTCAATACGACGCGTATATTTTTTTTATGTATGATCACGCGTAACTTTTTATAGAGTATTTCGATTTTGATAATTCTTTTTTTATTGGAAAGGGTCCCTGAAGTTGGTCCCATACAAATTTGGAAAAAAATATATTCAATCCTTAGGGTAGGAAAATGGAAGGTGATTGATTATTCACTCACTGATTGTAATGTATGACCACGCATAACTTTTCACAGAGTAGTCCGATTTTGATAATTCTTTTTTTATTGGAAAGGGTATACCCCGAAGTTGGTTTAATAGAAATTTGGAAAAAAAATCAACCCTAAGGGTAGGAAAACATGAGTTGATTTATAGTTCATTCACAGATTTTAATGCTGAATTGTGTATTACAAAAAAAGAACCTCACGAAGAATGAGTTTCAGACCAGCTATTTTAAAAGTAATCAAAAATTAAGCATGTAGTAATTAGTACATTATAGCCACAAAAAAATATACAATTAAAACGTTTTAACAAAAAAATTAAACCGCCGAAAAAAATGAAAACCAGAAAATAATAAACATTTTTTTTATTGACCTTCATAACTAAGTTCTTAAAATAATTTAAGTACACCTAAGTAATTTTGAGTCGGCGCCAAGCAATCAATGAACAAAGATCATTAAATTACCTCAAATTTAAAGAAATAGCCAAATCAAATTAACAATGCAATGTGAAATCTCTTGCGATAAACAATAATTGTTACACCTAAGTAGTTAACAATAATTGTTTATCGCAGGAGATTTCACATTGCATTGTTAATTTGATTTGGCTATTTCTTTAAATTTGAGGTAATTTAATGATCTTTGTTCATTGATTGCTTGGCGCCGACTCAAAATTACTTAGGTGAACTTAAATTAGTTTAAGAACTTAGTTATTAAGGTCAATAAAAACAAAGTTTATTATTTTTTGCTTTTAATTTTTTTCGGCTGTTTAATTTTTTTGTTAAATAGTTTTTCATGTTGTCTTCCAGAATGTCGTTTTCTCCATTTTTTTTGTGGATTTGTAAAGGTCCGATCACAAACTGCACTGATATCCTACAAATAATTTTATTTGAGTTACGTACCAGATAAAGGTTTTATGTATGAGTGTATGGATGTTTGAGTGAACGTTTATGTCGCGATAACTCTGGGTATATATATTTAGGTAGGAAAGGATTTCGATGAGATTTGGTATACAGAATATATTATTGATTAATATTATATCATATGTTTTATCCCGGTACTATGTTAATGCACGTCTAAGTCGCGGTTAACTTAGAGGATGTATAATACTTAGAATGTCTCAAGATAACATACAAAACTTATGCTTACTATTCTGTCTTTAAAACTGAACCATTGCTGAGCCCTTCCCATCTGACAAAACTCAATAACTTCTCAAAATATTTTGATGAGCCGATTTTCATAACAACGAAAAACTTTTGTACATCCACATAACTTCCTTTCACATTGCGTTTCTATTTTTCAAAAATTGGATTTATAGAAAAAAAGTCAATTTGCCGTAGTAGTTCTTAATGAAGAAAAAATAAATGTTACGAAAAAAATATTTTAGACCTAGTGCATTCAGATTTTTGTATAAATCGATTACGATTTCAAAAACCTCGATCGCAAAATAAAAGCTTTTTAGCCAATGTTCTATCAAAAAATAAATTGTTATCATGGGTACATACAATACACAGGTATATGCGCGTCATAAAGTATTGGCTTCTAATTTAAAGTCACCGTACGCAATTTATTTTATTTATTGATAGAACAGATATTTTCCACAACTTTTTTGTTTGATGTATTTTTTATTTTATTTTTGTTTATAATACAAACTAGTTGACGACATTGGAATGCCGAATAACATTGGATCTGCCGTGTTGGAGGGCAACGCAGAACATCAGAACGGGAGTGTCATCGCCGAATATCAGAATGGGGGTAATGGGGGTATCAATGCAGCGAGCCGTGCTCCGGAAATGAAGGATCATTACAACTGTTATGGTTCGAGCGAAGATCTTCAGAGAGACGAAGAAAATGGCGTTAGGTTATTATTTATTTTTTAAATTAGTATTTTTGCATGATAGATATAGGAAACTTAAATACTTTACTTAGGTCATACGATAAAGATAATATCTAGGTACGAGTATATCAACTTTATGGATCATACCTAAGTAGATACTACTTATTTCCATGAACATATGAATATGAGAAAGGGTGTAAGAAATTGAAAGTATTGATTGATGTACAATCACAACGATTGTACATCAATATAAATAAACGACTTTTCTATACGACTGACAACGAAATCTCATTGTTTTTTCTCGATTACATTTATTTACACGTTTTCGAGTACCTACACTATTTATTCGTATTTATTATTTTTTTGATTATTCATTTATATAGACATTATTTACACTATTTATAAGTATCCTAGAAGAGAAACTTTTATGAATTCTCTGAACGCTGCGCCTACAGTTCTAAAATTATTAATTCAGGATGAAAATCCCGAGGCCATCACATCTTTGCCGGATTTTTTTCACAAGAATCTAAACCCGGATTAGTTCGGTTCAGTAGGTGGCAACCTTAATTTTATTGCGCCATTCGCCTTGCATGCAATTATTGCAACGGTCAAAGGTTTAGAAGGTCATAAATGGAACCAAGGGCCTCGTTAACAATTGCTACAGGCCCTACGCTGGAATAATCTGTCACTGCCCATTGGCTATATAGGTAAACTTTCCACTCTGCTGGCGTGACCACTGCGGCTGCGACACAGCCATTGCGATAATCAATCAGTCAATTACTGGGATTTTGGTTAAAAAAACAATAATATTGATGCTTTAAATATCATGTCATCAATAACATGGTTATATAAAACAGTGTAAACAAGAAGGTGTACAAGAGTGAGCTCTTTGAGCCAACAATAATGAAGAATTTGGCTGGTAGGCGAAATATGCAAACATATGTACAAACACATTATGAATTTATACCATATAACATATATTATTCAAAGGATTTCAACAATACTTAACACATACTTCAACAATACGAAACAAATAGGTACCTACTTATAATTATTAATCAACTAATTTGAGTGAAGTGGTGCTCTGTTATTAATTAATATTCTTATTTAATTACTTATTTGTTTACTGTCGTCATGAAAGTATACTATTTTATAATTACCTGAACTTATATATAATAATATCATCGGGATTTTGTCCCTAAATTTCCTCTGAAAGAATAGCTCTGCCGGTGTTTTCCCAGTCACACTGTGTGGGGTGCTATTGTACATTGTCAAATATTCCGTCAATGCGTCTTTTCAGCTTTTTCTCTCCACTTGGCATATTTTGAGACGTTTAATGATATCCCTATATTAGAATTACGAATTTAGCAACAATATTTTATTAAGCACTTTTTTACAAAAAATACAATAAATTATATATGATTTAAGATACCTAGCCGGTCTCCCCTCAATCGAAGGGCTTTGCAGCATACTCCACCGCGCTGCTCAACTGCGGGTTGGTGTAGGTGGAGGCTACATTACGTCGTTCTATAAAAATATTTCTTTTATTAAAAGAAAGTTAACCATTTGCAACAGAAAGGGAGTGTGAGGATTTTGCTGTCCTGAATATGAAACAAATTTAATAAGCACTTCTTATGTGTTATGTTTTTAATAAGAAGAGTGTATTCAATCTTATTATTGTAAAAAATGTGACTACCCACACACACGTTCCATGGGGCGAGGGCCTTGTGATCTGTAGGTACTACATGACGCCAACACCTCACTTAAACTAACGGCGAATTATTATTCTATTACTATTACAATTTTTAATAATTAATTTCTGAGGAGAAAAAAAATATTTCTCTCAAATTCACGGGTGCGCGGGGATATGGATCCAACGCCTAGGGCCCCTTATAGAAGTTTAATGTCATGTTGTACACTCGCCGTGACCCGCCCCAGGATATATCAATGGAACAATATACCCATGAGCAAGTCTCGGTAGGCATTGGAACTATTGCTAATGTGTCCTTGGAAATAAATGGGCTATGATGACGTTCTGGGTGGACTGAATACTGGGCTATTGCAAAATAGAGACGGACACCTGCCATAACGACCGATATTGTTCGTCATTTGCTGCAGACGGCGACTCTCCACTCACTAGATGAGCCTCCGAAATGCCAAGAAATTGGCCGGGGGCAACACCGGTGTGAATGACTCAGGAGTGTCGAGAGGTGTGCTGCATTTTCTCCGAAGTTACACGCGGCGTTATGCCGTTTAACACTTCCACCCCTGGAGCATATAGTTCTAACGATTCTGTGGACGGCCAATGAAGGGAACGGGAAGATTGAGCCACAGCGAAGCGTGGACTAGTAGCTAACGGCCACTCATGTTTTAACAACTCCTTTTTCATATGTCATGAACTATTAACACACTATAAAAGCAGTTGACATATCTATTTTGTTTGTTGATGACCCTACCATTTAAGGAGACACTAAATCAACATACTTTTATATCACTATCAGGTATCCCGATGGTTCTGTGCGGCTACGGAATCCAAACATCGAACTCATGGATCAAGACATCCTGTATCACCTGGCACTTGGGAGTGGGTCCCATGATCTCGTCGAGATGTTCGGAGACGTGAAGGTATGTTACGTAGATCTATGGTAGAGTATGATAAGAGTATACCGTTCCACATAAATTGAAAAAAAAAAAACTTGCTCGCAAGCTGAGTTAAGTTTGAAAATTTTGCTCCATTAAATTTCCAACATTATTTTTATTATGTCTAATATTTTATTATGTTTTTAATAAATAAGTTATTATTAGTAGTATAAAACTTTAGATCAGTATATATTGACAATCTTAACTCTGTTTACAAGTTACGAATTTTTAACCTACCTATTTGTGGGTGGTCGAAAATAACTAGCAACTAATTGCTACGCATAATAAGTGAGTGAGGTCGGCTTTGGTACCAGGGTGGTCTTATCTAGAGGGAGTTAGACAGCGGGGTGCATTACGAGCAGGTGATGTTGTCTTTGTCTCTAAAGATGGCGGCCAGACCCTTAGAGTCCAAAATGTGTTGGTTTATAAATATGTCACAATAATTCTGCTTCAGTAACACACCCAACATACGCCTACAACGCTACAACCCATAATTGTCCCATTGCATACAGTCTCCCGTGAATTGAAGGAGTTTTAGAGCGTATTAGAGAAGTATTACTCAATCTGGGTATTAGTTACGACAAGGCTCTGTTCATTGGCGGAGGTCAGCGGCCACGCTCTCAAAGGGTTGTCAAAGGCTACTACCTAAGCCAAGTCGGCTTAACGACAATCATCTTGACACAGACTCGACGTCTTGACGCGTGCTCTTTAGCACAGTTCAGTTGAGCTGTCGCATTACTTGTGTAAGAATTATGATCTCGATTTCGTTTACCGCTGATCATACGTGGAAGACGTATGATCAGCAAGCCTCCGATCCTGAACCACCTATACCCAAGGATTCCGCATAGAATCAGGTCAACCCATCTCAAACAGTGTGTCGTAAAAGCCGACTAAGGCTCGGGTTCCACCAAAGCAGAGACGAACGGAGACAGATGCATTTGACACCGCATGTGGCGTCAAGTATAGTATAGCTAGGGGTGTAATGTATGGAAACACATCTCCTTTCCGCTCATCATCCACTTTAGTACAGTTCGGGCTTAAGGGGGAAAAACAGAAGATGGGCAGCAGCGCCTTCCTGAGAGCAACTGGAATACTGTGGTAACTGCGGTTAACCCTCTCCAAAATTAATACTAATAAGTTTCTTCTTTCTTATATAGTTCGTGTGTATGGGCGGCACTCCGAAGCGCATGGAACAGTTTGCGTATACGATCATGGCGGAAATAGGCCACAAGTTACCTTGTGGCACCACACTACAAGACATCAGCCAGTTCTCTTACCGCTACTCTATGTACAAAGTTGGTCCTGTCCTGTCCATAAGTGTGAGTAAACGATTTAATCAAAGTTTTGCATGTGTAGCATTGTTACAAGCTTTTATTTAGTTTCATCGCGGTGTGTGTATCTTGTACCACAGTATAAGTAATATTACTACGTTGTAATAACGTGATGAGAGGGTTGCTGGTGGAGGGTGCTCCGAGGAGCACCAATGATGTACACACTTGTTGTTGAATAAGAATAGAGCCTTTATTGTAATGTCTGAATGGTATTTATACTACTGGATTGCCGCTGACCAAGCAATATGCGTCTATGTCGCAGTAAACCATGAAGTTACGGTAAAACATACAAATTAGCCATTGTGCTCTACATACTACAACGTACAGTATGGCCACTCCCTGCGGTTCTCTCGTGTCGTCTTCATCTCCCCTTTGAGACAAATCTGGGACAGTTTGTATGGTGCCCTTCGATCACTAGTTCCAGTATTAATGATCGAAGATGGTGCCGCACGCTCACACGCTTTTTTACGTTATAGACGTCATTGTTTAAGTAGTAGCGGTAGTAAACAACGCCACATTTGTACAGAGTGGCCGGGGTGTGCTTCTACGTAAAATTTAACCCATTTCGCAGTGTCAGTTAAATTTGGAACACTCGTTTGGTTCTCGTGACAATACATGAATACCTAAATGTATTTTTTTTCTTGCTAAATGTTTCTCTTTTCTTTCTCCCGCGACACGGCGAGACGGTCGAACTGAACTGTCTGTGCGACTTAATATTGCAAATTAAATAATTCACTTAATTTATTTCGTAAAGTGTGTGGGCATTTCGGTGAATATTGTTTATGTAATCTATAAATATAATTCTCGCGTCAAATTTTGGTTTTATTTGTACATAAGTGGTTACAGTGGTTATTATTAGCAACTAGTAGGTAGGTACATCAATAATAATTTTTAGTCCTGCTTCTCTTGACTACGGCAGCATCAAAATTAATTGAGTTGGAAAAATAACAATCTTTTAAAATAGATTAAATTAGTTGGAGGATGTGAGTATGAACAATTGTTCGTAGGTACATACCTCGTCAATGTGACCCCCATTAAAAAAAAATATTGTTAAGAATGTCAAGTGTCAGATCAGCAATCACTTCTCTATTTATAAATCATTTGATCTTATGTAGTAGTGATAATAAATACCCTTGACTCTTCATTCATGCAATGACTTGATGATTACTAATATACATATTACAGCCCGCGGTTTGATCCGCTTCTCTAGGTCTTGGTCGGAAATGTAACTTAAAAATATTTTATTACTAGCTGTCCCGGCGAACTTCGTACCGCCTAACAATCAATGAATGTCGTGGTACATATTAGCTGAACTAAATTTATGATTTTATGGAATTAAAACAATGAATAGTAGAAAATAATAGAGAAGCTCGATGGCGTCATTGCGCGTGTCAGTATAATTGAACACGCAAGTTAAGCAACGTCGACCGTAGCCTGTACACGGATGGGTTTATATTACCTCGAGCTCCTCCGTGATTCGAAAGACACGTTAAGCCGTCGGTCCCGGTTGTTATCATTAGCTCATCTTGAGCTCCTCCGTGCTTCGGAAGGCACGTTAAGCCGTCGGTCCCGGTTGTTATCATTAGCTCATCTTGAGCTCCTCCGTGCTTCGGAAGGCACGTTAAGCCATCGGTCCCGGTTGTTATCATTAGCTCATCTTGAGCTCCTCCGTGCTTCGGAAGGCACGTTAAGCCGTCGGTCCCGGTTGTTATCATTAGCTCATCTTGAGCTCCTCCGTGCTTCGGAAGGCACGTTAAGCCATCGGTCCCGGTTGTTATCATTAGCTCATCTTGAGCTCCTCCGTGCTTCGGAAGGCACGTTAAGCCGTCGGTCCCGGTTGTTATCATTAGCTCATCTTGAGCTCCTCCGTGCTTCGGAAGGCACGTTAAGCCGTTGGTCCCGGTTGTTATCATTAGCTCATCTTGAGCTCCTCCGTGCTTCGGAAGGCACGTTAAGCCGTCGGTCCCGGTTGTTATCATTAGCTCATCTTGAGCTCCTCCGTGCTTCGGAAGGCACGTTAAGCTGTCGGTCCCGGTTGTTATCATTTAATGACAGTCGTTAAGTTAAGTCAGTGGCCTTTAGGCGGTTCGAAAACACTGGCCTCCGCCAACCCGCAGTTGAGCAGCGTGGTGGAGTACGCTCTAAACCCCTTCGGTTGAGGGAAGACCCGTATCCATAAAAACTGAAGATTTCATAAAAATAAAGATTTCCTTATTGTTAATTTTTTTAAAAAAAAAGTTTTGTTTTATTTTTTTTAGTTTTGAAATAGGTTTTATCATTTTGGTGATTTGTAATTGTCATTTCTTTTGATGTTTACTCTGATTTGATTCTTGCGCTCGAACCCCATAGGAAAAGCGTTTTCACCCCTATCGATTTGACATTTTTAAATTTTCATAACAAATCACAGACAACTTTCGCGACATAAAAGTGACACCAATCGATTTGACGTTTTGATATTTGACAACCAATAAATATCGTAATCCCTTTTTCAACTGACACTTTCATTTGTATGGGAAAATGTTTTTTCTTTTCTTTTATTTTTTCGAGAATTTTCCAATGTTTTTAAGAGTTATTCTGCTATTCGGGACGGAAACAAATCCAACAAATCAAAAACCATGGCAATCGGTCCAGCCGTTCTCGAGTTATAAGTGTTGTAACAAACACGACTTTCTTTTATATATATAGATATTATAATTTAGCAAGAATATACTATATTGTTCTATTATTGCTAAATCTATGTTCAGCTACACTAGAGAGTTTTTTTTTAATACTACGCCGGGTGGCACACAAGCATACGACCCGCCTGATGTGAAGCGGTTACCGTAGCCATATTAACGCTCATAACAACAACAATATCGCTCACGTGCCGCCACCTCCGATGCCAATGCAGCAACTCCTTCATTTCTGGTGACGTCAGTCACTCGAAGGAATATTACAACTCTCAAGGGAACTGTTATCTGGCTGCGGTATTCTGTGAGGTGGATATATGTACTTCCCCAGTCGAGCAGCTTGTAAATACGCTGCTCTACCTCTGTCTTGCCAGTGCCACTTTTGTTAGTCGGCAGGGTGCACCACGTGCAGGTGAGGTTGGCTTTGGCTCTGGCTCTAAAGATCGTGGAGAGCCACTTACATCCTATTAAATTAAATTCCATATAACTTTAAATTATATGTATGTCTTTTTAATGTGCAATAAATAATATGTTGATGGATCAAAAAAAAAAAAATTCTATCATGTTCCTTTAAATTGATCGTTTTATTTATTACTAAATTTCCAGCACGGCATGGGTATACCTTCCGTAGGCATCTTGCTTCATGAGGTCATCAAGCTGATGTATCACGCCAAGGTCCGCGAGCCAGTTTTCTTCAGGATCGGAACGTGCGGAGGGATCGGCTACGAGGGTGGCACGGTCGTTATTTCCGAAGAAGCTGTGGACGGAGCGTTGAGAAACGTCTTGGAAGTGGTATGTAGAAAAAAATTAAAGACATTTTTTTCTATAAAATTAAAGAAATATTTATAATATTGTGGCAAGTTGGCTGAAATTAACTAATTGAAACACTAATATGTCTCTTTATTTTAATAGGTCTACTCGTAATAAGACAGCAAAGCTTGTTGTATGTTCATTTGTTGACGGGCCCGGTGATCGAATGGCTAGCAATGGCCACTTGACTCCGAGGTCACGGGTTCGATCTCCGCAAAACATTTGTGTGCATGAACATGTCTGTTTCTCTTGTTCTAGGCGTTTTCTGTGTATTATATGTATTTATTTACAAAAAAAAAGTATTTATGTACATGTCAGTTATTTAGTAGGTACCCATAGTACAAGCTTTGCTTAGTTTGGCACTAGATGGCGCTGTGTAATTTGTCAAGTAATATATTTATTTATTTATTGCAGACAGTTCTAGGCAAGAGCGTGCAGCGTCCCGCCAAACTTGACAAACGGCTGGCGCGCGAGCTGAAAACACTTGGAGATCCCGAGGACCCATACGATACAGTTACTGGCAAGACTATGTGCACATACGACTTTTATGAAGGTAACTGTTCGCATTTACAATATTGGGGAAGTAATATTATAATTTAGGATTGTGAGGTGCTCAGTATAATACCTTAAGAAGTCTATAATAAGAAATGATCTCAAGTCAGCCTTTATTTAATTTTACTCTCTTGTCGTCGTCGTCCACCCTTATGCGTCCCACTGTTGGGATTTGGGTCTTCCCTTATTCGAAGGAGTTTAGAGCTCCACGCTGTTCAACTACGGGATGGCGGAGGTCAGTGTTTTCAAGCCGCCTAATGGCCTCTGATTTGACTTAACGATTGTCATTTAACGACAATAGCCGGGACCGACGGCTTAACGTGCTCTCTGAAGCACGGAGGAGTTCGAGTAAATATCCATATATAATCCATGAACAGGCTTGACCGTGTGGTTTCCGGCAGACTAGAATAGAATCACTCCGTTTCTTCCCGTGGATGTCGTATAAGGCGACTAAGGGAAATATATTATCAAATATCGATCAGGCCTCCCCAACCCGTTTGGCCAGCGTGGGGAGTGTAGGCCAAATCCTCCTTCCGTCTAGAGGGTCGTGCTCCTGTAGTGGAGACTAAAATGGACCTGATGATGATGATGATGAACAGGCTGCGATCGACGTTGCTTAACTTGCGTGTTCGATTAGGTTGACACGCGCAACGACGCCGTCGAGCTCCTCAATCCATCTATTGTCGATTGGCTAACGTACTATTTTGAATATTTGCTAACAGAATATGATGTTATAGTTTTAAGAAGAAGACTAATCTGAGTGCAATAACGACTCAGATATAAGTTGTAACATTGTTGCACAAAAAAGCGACAAATTTCTTTTCGGCGAGCAAGAATAAATTGTAAATAAATTCGTTATTGAATGTCTGAATGTGCTTTAACGGGTGTCGACACAAAATACATTATAGGGGTGTCCATACTTCACATTAGAACGCATTGATTTCTCAATCCAAATCTCTAGGCTATAAATTGAATGCGAAAACTTTTGGAAATAATTAATACAACTGACTTCAACAACAATGTTATATTAAAGGGGCTAGTGATTGAGGGGGAAAGAAGGGGGAGCGATCGGCCACGGGAAAACGCACTAATTGGACTGCGAGGGTGATGTGGTGGCTACTGCTACGGTCTACATAGAGTGGCCATACAATGCTAGCCTGCACATGTCTATGGAGCCAAGGAGTAATTGCATAATTATTGTAATATTTATTTTTAGGACAAGGCCGTCTGGACGGAGCCTTCTGCGATTTTACGGAGGCAGACAAAATGGAGTACCTCGAGAGCATCCATAAATCTGGCGTGGTGAATATAGAGATGGAGTCTCTCGCGTTTGCAGCGCTTACGCATCACGCTGGTATCAAAGCAGCTGTTGTATGCGTCACACTGCTTGACAGATTGAAGGGGGATCAGGTAATACTTTCTTTATGCACAGTCGGGTGGTAATCGAGTATACAATCCCAATGATATGAAGCCCTTACCTGTGCCCTTACTATGTGCTTAAGACGTAAGAGTCTCCCCCCATGCAACACATCGTCAGGAGCTTTTTACTTATCCGCACGATTTTAACTCTCTCTACCTCGCCCATACATTATGTTTGGCAGGATAAATATTGTACAAAAATGATTCATTATAAAATTATAAATTTGACGAGCCCGGTGATCGAATGACTGCTAGTCATGAGTACTTTGATTTCGAGGTCGCGGGTTCGATCCCCGCTCAAGACAAACATTTGCGTGCATTAACATGGCTGTTTATCTTAGTCTAAACGTTTTGTCTGTATTATATGTATGTATTACAAAAGAAAATGTATTATTTATTATCAGTTATCTAATACCCAATGCTGGTGAACGAAGTTTTTTTTATACCACTGCAGTGGAAACAAGCATACGGCGCGCCTAATGGAAAGCACCGTAGCCTATGGACGCCTGCAACACCAGAAGCATCACATACGCGTTTCCGACCCTGTAAAATCCTCTTCAAGTGCACATAAATGCCCAAATTTCGACCTAACATCTACTAATCTACTCACATCGACCAGTTGCGATTTTAGTATGTACGAGTATATGTATGATTTTTATTCTTTTTGTTTCTTCAATACACAGTTGAGCTTTGAGTGATTAAATATATCAAATTATTACAGGTACTAGCGCCCAAAGAAGTATTAGACGAATGGCAGCAACGTCCTACTAAACTTGTCTGTCGTTATATCAAGAGGTAAGGAAGTAATTTATTTTTTTACATTTTATGAGTTTAACGTGTTATTTAATTTTTTCAAAGTTAATATCGGTAATTATATAATAACATATTTTTATTTTGTATAATTTTGTTTGATGTAATCATACATTTAATTGATATAACATTTATTTTATACAACAGGTTAAAATGTCATATCATTTCTTTAATGATAAAATTTCATTCAATGTAATAAGTAAATAATTTTCACAAGCATAGCAAGCAATCTAATAATATTATAACAATATTTATTAATATTACAAGTACAGTACAAGTAGTACAGACATTATAGGAAAAACGAGTAAGTATATATGTATAGTCAAAATGAAGGTTATTTTAAATGATTGTTAGGACAAATAATTAATTGTTTTTTTGTTATTAAAAACATAATTTGGTAATTTGGTTTATTAAATTTGCTAATTATTAGGTACATTGCTTTTATTACATGGCCTGAATTTATTATTTGTTATTTATTACGTATATGCTATATATTTATACTATGAGTCAGATATTGATATATGTATCAACATATTATAAATATGTTATTTTAATTTTACTTTAATAAAGGCATGCCTTTTTGGAAATTAAGTGCCTTGGAATCGAAACTAAGACCATTTTCTAAGGGCATTGCCACCTGCAATTTCTAAGTGACGAGTGAATAAGTGCCCCCTCAAAAAATATTTTTAGCAAATAGAATTCTATGTAGATTTTCCTTATTACCCCGGCAGATATCTGCAGATGAAGGGCCGGCTGTCGCTGGATGGGCACGGCTCAATCGCCGTCAAGAGTCCTCGCCGATTCAAACTCGTACAGCAGGAGTCCGAGACCTACGATTAAATTATCTATCGTTGTAAAAATAGGTGCGATTTTCTCAAATATAATTAAGTATTTTGCGGGGCAATCTGTTAATACTTTAAAAATTGAAAGGCTATATGCAGATAAATCAGTATCAATTTCTTAAAATATGATTGATGGGGAATAAATATAAATGAGGTGGCATATAAACATAGGAGGAGGTGATAATTAAACATTCGGTTTAACAGTAGATTGAAAATTATGGAATTCATTAATATAATAAGTACTTAGCTACTTAAAGAAAATGCCAAATGGCAAGATGATGATACATACCTGATGTTTCAATTCTATAATCAGCTTACCTACTTATTAGCACCTATTAATTGATAATTGGTCCGAAAGACATAATGAGCGAGTACGTAACGATTTTAATTCGCAGAAAATACATACAGACATTAAAGCATTTTTTCAACATTTGTTCTTTGAAATAAAATTGTAAAAGAAGATGAAGAAGTAACAAAATAAAGAAGAAACACGATATCAGTCGGCCACTATCACAACATATTATATTTGTGGCCATTTTTGATCTAAGTAGGTTTATTGGCTTTAAGAAAGGATGCTATAGTGTGTTATGTGTTACAATTGTCACTATATTAAATATTCATGTAGGCTATATATGAAATGTTGTTGTTTGCTGCCGTCTGTACAGTTATACACTGAATACTACTGAAAAACTGTGTGCTGTAGCGTGAGCGTTGCTGTTGTGTGTGCAAGCACATAATTTAGTATTGCACTATGTTTAAAACATACGGCAGTTATGATGGAAACTCATTCACTTAATAACACATAACAATTAAGTATAATACTTTAGCTGTTTTGTTCAATAATAACAACATTTTTTCAGTAACACTTTATAACACAATATTGTTTTTACGATAGATAACCATTATTATAGGTACGTACGTTATTTATATTATTTTATCGAAATATTTAGAAAAAGAGTAGTATATGTGTTATACTGTATTTTGAAATGTTTTAAGGTATACCTATGGTTATATAATGTTTTGTGACCAATTTATAGTTACATTATTACTGTTATTGCATCGATATACAATAAACTTGTGTGAGATTGCTCAGTAAGAGTATTTATGTACAAAAAGTTCACACACAGTTTATATAAAGAATTATCAGCATATGCCATTGTCGTATGATGAAGAGTATTAGAACTCGAGTATCAGTTTAAGGAAGGAGCCGAACGAAGTGAAGGCGAATTCCATAATAGTATCATTCGAGAGTTCTAAACACGTCACTACGTCAGTTTCATACTATCATACACAACTTTATCTACACTTACCAAATTAATCATAATATTATAATATTGTAAAGTAAAACTTTCGTTGCTGTAAGTACCGGACATTTATAAGTAATGCCCGGTGGGGAATTATCAATATTTTTTTTGTATCAGATAACTCATTATACAGAACAATTGAGAGAAAACAAGAAAAAGCAAATCATAATCAATAGCAATATTATTGAAAAAAAAAAATGCTGGAAAATATTTCCACTTCCGCCCATATGTGCGAAGTTTTTATTCCAAACACTCACTAATGCGAGACAGCATTAAAAAATACAACATTATATAACTTGTTTGAGTGCTCTAATTAAATTCAATATATTATTATAACACTCATACTCATACTCAACACAAATAACATCATAGTGAGTATGACATTCGATTACATAATGCATGTCATAATGCTAACTGCTTTTGTACTCTTATTATAAAGAAGATTTATGACATAAGTGTAGATAAATGTTTAAATGTATGCACAAATAGTATATTAAGTGCCAATATGCATGCGTAACATAAAGTAGGTATAATAGGTACTATGCTTGTGTGCATTCATTATTGACGTAATAATGTTTTAGATATGTACGAATATTTATGAATATTATCTAAGCTTTTTTCACTTCAATTGACCAAGGAAATGTATTTATTCTATTTAAATAAGTATTTACATTATCCTTCTCGCAGTTCTATTTCATCATAATACTTATTGATTACACTGCCACAGATAAGTGTTTTAATATCAAATATATTTCGTATGTAGATACCTGCTTCCTATTTTTATTTAGGTATTGTGTATTTTATACTTTGTAGTTATTTTTACGAAAGCATATTATGAAAATTAATATTAACGAACTTTGCTTTTGGACGGCCTATTGTATAATTGTAATGTGTATTTATATGATAGAATATAATTATTTCATATTTGGGTATTTTATAATTCAATATAAATTACTTTGTAATTTAGATGCGGGTCAATCAGACTATATTCGTATTGCGTTACTAATTTATTAATTACCTACTTAAATGTAAGCGCTTATTGTTCTGAAATTACTGTCTATAGAAAATAGATATATTTACAGAAGACAGTAAATATAAAGGGTCTATTTGGCCTATCCAGACTGTCTATCATAGTGTTGTCTCGTTCGTATTAGTGAGATTAAGCTATGATTAGACAACACTAAGATAGACAGTCTAAAATAGCTCGTGGTCTACGTGGTCCCTTTTAAGAGTCGTGCATGATCATTGATCACAGACATATAAGCATTTGCATGATAGACGAATCAATTTTTTGGTATAATAACATAGGTACGTCTATATCAGATATGTTATTGTATATTTAAAATGTGTAGTTTAAGACTGGATTCAGTATGGATTAGACATCTACTTTAAAGGCTAACGTTATTAACTATTCTTTGTTAATAGTCAACTAATATTTTTAATCAATACATACCAATAATATTAGGAGAAATGTTTGTCTGCATGACTTTATAAAGTGCTTCCACAGATGATTAGTGTTACTTGTTACATGTTAACTGGTTACATTAATAGCGTTATAAGGCCATTTTATTATCCATATCTAATCGATTTTCAGTGTAAATGAAATATCTACAAAAATCTCTCAGTAGTTGTTCAAACAAAGTGCGTCTAATCTTACTATGTCTATTAGGTAATAGTTTAGACATTATTTTTATTGAGGACACGGTGTTGTATTATCTCAAAAAAAATAGTTTTACTATTCGAATACAGAGTAGGTACGTAATATTAAACATAATATCAATATTATTTAATGATTTGGAGGCACTTACAAGATAAAACCAGATCGAGATAACACTATGTTATTGTATATTGCATCATTCTGTTATTATTCATCTAGAGTAATCATGCTAAATAATATTGATATATATTACGCAAATTAATGAGCACATATTAAAATTGGTCTGTCAATCGGTTATTTAAAAAAAAAAATAAGCAAGTCAAAATATATATTTTTTGAGTTACGTTTCCGACTGTATGTTTGTTTGTTAGAAAGTCAGCATTGCTGTCAGTGTTATTGTCTGCATGTAATGGCAATTGAATAAATTAATCTGTTGTTAGATCAAAAACTGTTAAAACAAATATTGCGCTAGGTAAAACTTAAATTGTTACAAAAAATATTTGCACTATAAATAAATATAAGTAATATAATTGACTATTAAAATACGATGGTTTCTTGTAAATTATGGTATTTAAAATATTACCTGTGGGTATTGTACCAACTTAATACATATCTGGTTATTCCAATTTTACTGTGCAACATTTCATTACTGAGTAGACGAAAAGTAATTAAAAAAAAATTAGAGGGAATATTCGTGAGATGAAACTACATTTATCTGTATTTTGAGTATTGGTAATTATTTGACAACAATTTGGAATTTTAACTGAGTTACATGTAGATTTTTATATGAGTGAATTTTGATGAACTTCATCGGAATAGACACCTAGCTTTAATTTGCTTGTCAAAAAAAAAAAAACTTGTCCTGCATCGGATATAAATTATTATTAATCACAATGAATTAATATAATGATAGTTACTAGTTTACACATCGCACATTTGGAGTTACAAGGACCTGATTTAAAATTTTGAGATTTTGAGTTAGAGAGTCAAACGTAGGTCATTACTAGTACTAGTAGTAGTAGGTAATACTATGACTCTTCTATTTATGACTTCGCGTTAGAGTCATTAAAAATATTCTCTACTCAATGATGTAGATAGAAATATAACATCGTTGTCTCTACTTCAACTCGAAATATCACAATTATGAATTAGTTGTTTATAATTCTAAAGGTGCGATATATTTATTAAGACTAAATGTGTAAATTGATGCTTTGATGTCAATGTTGAATTAATTAGCCAGTGGCAACAACTAATATTCATTGTATTAAGAAAGTGACGACCAGTTACTATCAAGTTGGTTTTGTGTTAAAGATTCAATGATGTTTAGTGATAAAAATTATTAATCGAAATCAGAAAAGGCGTGATTTATTTTAATATATGCTATAATATGAATTTACATTTAGTATACATTTAATATAATAATATCGTATGTATTTGCATGATACGAGTATACTAAAACAACCACCGACATCCAGTACCATGCTGCAGGTAGCAGGAGCATGTTAAGCACGCGCACACACACTTCGAGTGTCCTGGCGAGCATTCAGTGAGACCACTGGTCAAAAAGAGATGTAACTATGGCCTAAGTAATATTTTGTTCATGTACTTGATTTTCGTTGTGGATAAAGTTCAAAAAGTATTTTGAACATAAACATTTTTCTCTTTATAAAAAAATCGAAATTTCTTGCTGTAGCTATAACGTGGTGCGGGTAAGACGAACAAAATTGAGTTATATCTCAATTGAAAGCTTAAAACGAGTAAACACATTTTTTATGACATAGTATATGTAATATTACTTATATAGATATGGCATGAAATATTACATCTGCCATGACAACGATAAAGCTATAAACTATATAATTTTTTGCAGTTTCACATGAGTCCTTGCCATAAAAGTTGTTCATATTAATAAATTCTCACATGCCCTATGTGAAGTTCCAAAATCGTGACAGAATCTCTATCACAGACAGATGGTTATTCCTATGTTGAAACTGGGGTATATTTCTGGTGAAAAATTACACGAGCAGTATATAGATTTTTAATTACATACATATTACATTATTACATGCACTGACTCAAACCATAAGCGTAAGAAATAATATAATTTTATTTCTTAGCACTTATGATCAAACATAAACAAATATAGGTCATATCAAATGCTTTAATGTACTATCATACTTTATTTTTTATTCTACGATTTATATACAATATAATACTTAATATCTACTAGTTATTATTATTATGCTATCACTATTTATTAACAGCGAGTATTGAATCAGAATTTCATCTGCTACAGCAACCATGGCACCTATTTCCTTCAAGATATTTTTATTTTATTTATAAAATATCCGAAGAAAATCATACTTATATCTACTATAATAACATTAATAATATTTTATTCTAGCTTTCTTTAATTAAGTCTTGATACATTGAAATGGATTATAATCAATTCACGAATGATATTTTATGGTAAATTAATTTATTCAAACAGACCTGTTTTTAATAATGTTATTATTTTAGCGTTTATTTATAATAATAAGAAAACAAGCGTAAGTATTAAATAGTCATCAGTCAGTCTTTAAACTGTTAAGTAATTTGCATTGTTGATTATTCATGTATATTATACATACTTATTAATAAATGAGCAAATAAGTTTCTTGTTATTTTATTGACCTACTAATGTTCTAATATTTATTTTAGTTGTAGGAACTTCATAAGTGTATCATAAATGAGCCGCGGGCTGGCATCACTAGCTGCTGTGTACCTGACGCCTCTCAATGCTCCGTCCTCATTTCTGACTACGCCATATTCCCCAACTATAAATCCATCTGATGTCCTTTCTTCCACTCTATACTTTTTATATTGTCTTCCCTCCACAACATATCCAACTTTGCAGTTATCTTCTTTGCACTTTTCAGTGGTCGATTCCTGCACTCCATGTATTCGTCCATCTGACATAACGCTAATTTTTTCGTCTACTTCGTAATTTTCTTCCGGTTGGTGTTCCGCAATAATTTTTGTATTTGTTGGAATTACTGAGTCAGGAATTGTAGTAATTGGAGTAGTATTGTTAATTGTGACAGAAGGTGAATTATGTGCCCAGGTTGTGTAATTCGGAGGAACATCTGGAGGAACCTCTGGCGGAAGATGTAATGATGCAGGTGGACTATAAAACTTTGCTGGTTCGCTATAAATTTTTGCTGGTTCACTGTAAATTTTAGCCGGCTCGCTGTAAATTTTGGCTGGTTCACTATATATCTTAGCGGGTTCACTGTAAAACTTAGCGGGCTCACTATATACTTTTGCCGGTTGACTGTAGACTTTCGGCGAGTTATAAAATTTCGACGAATCATCTAAATTCACTGAACTTTTAGCAGGCTCCTCGTAATTATTCATTTGAACGGGTGTGTCATGAACTATATTAAAACTGGCAGTTGTCAGTCTACCACTATCTCTTTCAGATGGAAATTTTGATATTTCGACAGCTGTGTTTTGAATATCGTCGCTTGTTTTAGTAGGAACTTCTAAAAGAGATTTGACAGATGATTCGGCTATGGAATCATCAGTTATATTGTCTTTTTTATTGAACTGATGATCGGGAAATACAATTTTATTTTGTGGGTGTTCTTTATTAAAATGGTGCTGTGATACTGATCTAGCAAGTGGTATATTTTCGAAGTTGTCATCATTTTTATATCCAAATTTAACAACTGATGTTAGTGAAGGTTCAGCAATAGTGTCTGTAAAGGTATTGCTCTTTTTATTTTCATTTATATTTTCAGTATTTGTTGAGTCAGTTAACATATCCATGCTTTGACTATTTAATTGCTTATCAAATCTTAACATTGATTTTGTATCTGGTTCAGAATGTATATTCAATTGAAAAGGATGACCTTGATCTAAATTATATGTATTTTTTAATTCTTTCTTCGCACTGAGTTGTTTAAGAAATTCAATATTAGCACCTATTATGTTAGGAGGTATGCCACTTATTTCTTTTTCTAAATCTTCATCAAATTTAGTATTTTCTGTAGTGTTTACTATTTTTGTAAAATCAGTCGATATATCGGGATTATCCAAAGTATCATCAGAGTTTTCGTGAAAGTTCTTTAGAATTGGCTTTTCTTTTCGCTTTCCAACGGCGACTGATGAAGTAATTCTTACGGATATGACTTGTTCGTTTTGAAGGTTCGAAGGTTCTTCATACTTTGGTATATTTTGGGCACTGTAGTCATACTGCGGAGAAATGTTCCTGTGGCTGTCGTGTAGACTGTACGTAGACCTCGGTGCAACAGGCATACATTGTAGGATCTGAAATATAAAACATTCATCGTGTTTTATATAATGTTTTTTTTTTAATTTTATAGGAATTTTGGAGAAAAATAAAGTAGAGCGTTAAAAACCAGTACATTGTACTCGTCTAATAGTTGATGACTTGAATATTGTTTTATATTGTTATCGTAGAGACGTGGGTAGTGCGTCTTTTTATCCAACTTCCTATCCTATTGATAACATAAATGTGGAAGTCCGTGCGGATTTATATATATGTTTGTGACTCTATCACAGGTATATAGCTGAACGGATTTGGATAAAATTTGTCATACGTATAGAATATGGTCTGGATTGACATATTGAACACTTTTTATCCAGGTATTGTGTTCACACGGGGCGAAGCTAGAGGTAGAAACTAGTTCATAATGCTGTCGTGTCATGGGTACTTGAATATAACCAATTTACATTTTCAGTATAAACTTGTAGTTATTATATTAAAGCCATATACTGTATATTTAGTATATAGAAATGGTGCTACCTTTAAAAAAGTAATCGGAAGCACTATACCACAGTGTAAGTAATTGTACTACAGTACGGCCACTCCTCCGAGACGAATCTGGGGCCCTACCGCCGAAGCTGAAGCCGATTACCATCTGAATCTTTGAATGGAATAATGACACTACTGTTTAGATTGTTGGTAATTATATTTAGCTCAGCTGGAAGAAACGCTTGAGCTCTACCGACTAAGCTGAAGATGTTTGTCAATAACTTTAACATAAGACCAATTTTTGGAATAAAGAAATCCGGTGGTAATTGGCTTCAGCTTCGGCGGTAGGACCCCTGGAACAGTTTGTAAGGCGCCGCACGCACACAGTCTCATTCTCGCACAGATGTCATTGTTTATGTACTTAGTAGTCACTGACGCGATATTTGTATCGAGTGGCCGGGGTGTGACTATACAGTGTCAATCCCTTTTTTATAAGATTGAGTGAAGAATATACAAAAGTTTGTATGTTTGGCGTGTAAGTGGTTCCTCAATATCTATGAACCAAAGCCAACTTCACCTGCACGCGGTGCACCCTGCTGACTGACAAACGAAGCTCTGGCGAAAAGAGAGATAGGGAGCGTAATTGTAAGCTACCCGACTGGGGAATGTACCTCCACCTCACAGAATACCGCAGCCAAATAACAATTCCCTTGAAGGTTGTTGTGTTCCTGCGAGTGAGTGAGGTCACCAGAAATGAAGGAGATGCTGCGTTGGCAGCGGGGGTGGCGGCGCGCGAGCGATATTTTATGTTGCGAGCGTTAATATGGCTGCGGTAAACGCTTCACATCAGGCGCGCCGTGTGCTTGTCTGCCACCCGACGTAGTATAAAAAAAAAAAAAAAAAAGTTAATAATGAGAAAACTTATTTTATTGTATATATTTCATTGAGTAAGTTACAACATTAATCTATCTATGCATATAAAAAGAGAAAGTATGTATGTATGTTCCGTATAGACTCCGAAACGGCTGGACCGATTTCAACGAAATTTTCAGACAATCTTTAGATTGACCCAGCGGATAATCCTGCACTCCTGGAGTACGCGGGCGAAGCCGCGGGTAACAGCTAGTAGTTTACAAACAAATTTTATTAAAATAATGACATGTAATATAGTACAACAAAGTACAAACTAAACTAAAGAAACTAAAAATAAACTAATCTAAAATTACTTAAAAACAAAAGTAAGTAACAAAAATATACAAAGTAAATTTTGTTAACAAAAAAGTTATAAATATGTAAATCCTTAATGTAAACCTCCGAATGTGTGGCTCCGAATCCGAATAAAGAAAAAATAGTTGTTTGTACCCGACTAACGAAGAAGGGAGTATTATGTTTTTCGAGTATATGTATATATGTGTATTTCGTTGCCACGCTCTATATCGGATTTCAATTTATGAGGAGCCATTAGATTCGTCTTAATTGTGAGAAGAAATTGTGCTGGTAATAAAATTTTGCTTATTACAGTGTGAGTAGACCTCTACTTATTTCCTCCCAAGGAATGCCCATTGTTAAAATAACATGCAAATTGCAAGAAGTCTATATTATCTTAAAACACCTTAAGCTGGGCTCCTGCTAGCGTTTCTTCCGAAACATTCTGTAAGAAATCGAAATTATAAGGTATTGCCACGTATCTTTGTTTCGATGTTTGTACAAAATATTTAGAAAAAGCATTTGCAAAGGGCCCAGCTTAAGTCGTGCGAGGTCTACGTTATGAATCGTCGATATCGTCTTAAGATCTCAAGTTTCTACTGTTGTCCAATACTTGGACAGTCTTAGGTAATTGTAAAATGTAAATTACGGGCACACCACACATTCACACCACTGTATCTCCTGTGTAGCCGTTACTGTTAATCCTTAACAGCGGCGTCCTTCAAAAAGGCAATGAATAATGAACCCGACTGCAGTCCCGGGGGTAAAACTACGGCTGCCTTGAAACTCACAATGAATTTAATCAGAAGAAATTAGTAGGAGTAGGAAGGAATTTTTGAATTTGACTTCTCCTCTTGGCAACGTGAGAGACAGCAATATGGCAAGGTATTAAAAGCCTAAAGAGATGGCTAGTCAAATTAAATAAGTATTTAACACTATTGGGGGCCTAAAACAGTGAGTTTTTACTTACCTAACACATCAATTCCAATAATAATAAGAATTGAATAATCATCTGAACGCTTGGTAATTGTCCCTTGTTGCTACCAAATCAGAATAGTATACCCCGGATGCGACATGTAAGGAATTCAACATCGTCCCGCTCCCGCCGCCACACCCCAGAGAACATGGTGTGCTGTTTGATCGAATTCATGATTCCCAGTAGAACATTTGCATAAGGGCGACAACACTACTAGTGTCGTCAAATTTTAAAGCTAAAGTCTTTTCGTTTAAACTGTTTAAACGAAAAGACTTTTTAGCTTTAAAATTGGCGTGCCCAGTTAAAAATTGCGCAACGGGGTGATCGACTTCGAACCACTTCTTATTTAATCTATCCCTTACCGATGGAAATCAGTAATTGTACCTGCGGCCTATGGACGCGTGCAACACAAGGGACAATACACGCGCATTGTCGATCCTGTAAGAACTTCTTCACGCCCTTTTTGAAGAATCCCATTGCCCATGCCTACAATGAAATATTACATTCCGGAAATTTCTTATATTTAAAATCACTCAAAGAACTAATTTTGTAGGTAAGTATGCTAATTAATTATGTCAATATGTTACGTACCTTTTCACTTTATGTTTACCTATTATCTATAATCTTGTGAGATACTCGCTTTAAAGAGACCACTTTCTGTGAAAGTTTCATGATGGTATAAAAGTGTTGACTATAATAGAGTTTACTGTTTATGCTAATCGCAAAATAACTATAAGTAGTGCTATTTGTTCGCAGAGCCTTCTATTAGTTAGTCTTTTTTATTACTTAATTGATAGAGATCGTGAATGTTAATTATTGAGTTAACATTGAGGTGCGACGGACCGTTTAAAAACCGAGCGGAAACGATTCTAAGCGAAGTGGATGCTCACGCGTGGTTGCCGCCCGACCGGCAGAGAACGCACGGCAGCAGTGGCGCATGGCGTGGTGGGTTTCATTGCTGATTACGTTACGTCGGCGCTGTCACTGCTCGCTTGTGGCCATGTTGCGTTGCCTTGCAATTGCAACAATAATTTTATTACGTGCACAAGCACGTAATAAAATTATTTGCCTATGAGTGCACAAGCACTCATGCACATGGGTGCGGTAGTGTTCCGGTGTCGGTCATTGTCAACGCAAGGGTTAATTTCAAACATGGTGGGTTAGATTGCTGATTACGTCGGCGCTGTCACTGGTCGCTTGTGGACATTTTGCGTTACTTGCACTTGTAACAATAATTTTATTACGTGCTTGTGCACTCATGCTCACGGGTGCGGTAGTGTTCCGGTGTCGGTCATTGTCGAAGCAGGGGTCAATTTCAAACAGCTTGATATTGTTGTCGCTGTCAATATTTTAAGAGCAAAAACGTATTTTGATGTGAATTAATTTTCTACGCAGGCACTACAAGATTTCGTTCAGTGTACTAAACATGCAGAACTTATAAAAAAAATTCTTAGTACGTACATAGTAATAGGAGCGCCTGAATTGTGCGCATTCGCGTCAATTTTGTTAAGATGAAACTTTGATAAACCTACCTGATCGATCTTCTTTGCTGAGTATACATATACTTAGATTACGACTAAGAGTCTAATATTAATATATATATATATATATATATATATATATATATATCAAATATATATAGGTATTAATATTAGATCTTTAGTCATTAATATTAGAAGTTAGTAGATATCCAACACCTCACCAACTTACGGCAGAGGTAACGTGCTTGGGTTCATTTTACTGGTTTCAAAGAATAGGTACATATAGATAATGTCTCGAAGCAGGGCCTGATGATGTCGTTTCTTATACTACAAAATTTTAAAGTTTGCATTGGAATATACATGAGGCTTTCTAGTGTTTCTAGTTTCTACTACTTTTAACTCCGGTGCTGGAATACAGACTTTTGAACCTTATTTTTATGATTGATTTAGATCACATGCTGTTGTCAAAAAAATAATTTGCTATAAATGCCCTTTTCTTGATGGCAATTGTTTCAAAGACTGCGGATAACAGTCGAAACATTTCTAAAAAAATTTGGTAGTCTCCCAAAACAGTTTGGAAGTGACAAAACAAGATTAACTTCAGGCATGATAAATTATCAAATTATGGCTATAAAGCATTGACCTTTGTCTAGCTATTAGGCCTGGATTGCCATTGCAGCACTTACATCACTATGGTTCCGGCGGTAACGTCGAAATACTTGATGGCTTGTTGAACAAATTCTGAGAACATACTAAGGGAGGCAAACTAGCATAGTCCTCATTGAATGTGAAGCGGTTACCATTGCCTATCAATTTCGGGGTGTAAGTGGTTCATCAACATCTTTGAACCAAAGCCAACTTCACCTGCACGCGGTGCACCCTGCTGACTGACAAACGAAGCTCTGGCGAAAAGACAGGTAGGGAGCGTACTTGTAAGCTATCCGACTGGGGAATGTACCTCCACCTCACAGAATACCGCAGCCAAATAACAGTTCCCTTGAGGGTTGTTGTGTTCCTGCAAGTGAGTGGGGTCACCAGAAAGTAAGGAGATGCTGCCTTGGCAGCGGGGGTGGCGGCGCGCGACCAATATTTTATGTTGCGAGCGTTAATATGGCTACGGTAACCGCTTCACATTAGGCGGGCCGTATGCTTATCTGCCACCCGACGTAGTATAGAAAACAAAAATGTTAACAGTAAATTCGCCAACATCTCGCTGCACCTTCTCAGAAGCTCTACTTAGTTCTAAGTAAAAGATGATGCAATTTACAATATACGAGTATTCAAGGGCGAGACCAACATTTCTTTCGGTTTGATATGTAGGGACGTCTCAATAATATAACCATAGGTGAAAAAATTACTTCGATAGCACAAAAATCACTCGAGATATGTTAATTTGAAAATCACAATTTTGGTCTTTCCCGAAAACGTTCCATACGAAAGGCTACTGAGTTATGAGGTTAATATTTTGTATGCAACAAATGAGAAATTTGTACGACAGCTATGTTAAATATTACGTTTATGTAATTAGTGTCATAATAAAAGTTATAGTATTTTTTATTGCTTCTCCAATGGAAATATTATTTTTAATAATTTCATACTTTTTAAATGGACTTTCCCGCCAAACTTTGATCAACCGTAAAATCTGTCGGACGGAAGATATTAGAATGAAAATTTGCAGATCTTTATAGTTTTGTGTATTTTACGACATTGTTAAATAGTTTATAAAATTTTTGAACATTGTCAAATAGCCTACTCGAAGATTGATTTTAGTAACTTACTCAAAAATCATGTTTGAAAGGATCTTTGATTAAACAAACATTTTTGGCTTAGATGCAAATTAACTTACTTCTTATGTAGATAAATTGTTGTCGCAAAATATAATGAAATAAATATTAACCTACTTATTTATTACTATTGATCTTTATTTATTATTACATCGTCGTCAATCCTTCTTCATCCCGCTGCTGAGATACAGTTCTCCCCTCAATCAAAGGGATTTAAAACACACTCCACCACGCTGCGTAACTGTGTGTTGGTGGGTGTCATTGCTTTCAAGCCGCCTAAAGGCCACTGACTTGGCTTAACGACTGTCATCTAACAACAATAGCCGGGATCGACGGCTTAACGTGCCTTCCGAAGCACGGCGGAGCTACAGATAAATAAACCCATCCATGGACGGGCTGCGGTCGACGTTACTTGACTTACGTGATCGATTCGACTGCCGCGGCCGTGCGCATCGACGCCATCGAGCTCCTCATTTATTATTACATACTTAATTGTTATTTTGTGACAATTACTCTACATAAGAAGTAAGTTCATTGCCAACTAAGCCAAAAATGTTTGTTTAATGAAAGATCCTTCCAAACATAATGTATGAGCAAGTTACTAGGATCAATCGCCTTAAATCGCCCAGCAAAACTTGGTAGTCGAAATCTTAAGTTACTAACAGAGACCCTGGATGCTAGCGCCCGATTTTGACGAAACAGAACTTGTCGAAAAATATTACCTACTGAAATTATCTTGTTCCTCATTTTCATGTAACCGCCGAACAGCAAAAACCATAGTTCGATGTTACTGCTAATAAAAATAAAACCGGCCAAGTGCGAGTCGGACTCGCGCAAGAAGGGTTTCGTACCATTCTACATCTATAAAAACCGCAAAAAAGTCATGTCTGTTGTATGGGAGCCCCCTTTAAATATTTGTTTTATTTTAATTTATATTTGAAGTGAATATATAACTTAATAATCTGTGAATATTTCAAGCGTCCAGCTGTTGCCGTTATCAATATCGAGCAAAAAAAATCACGTTTGTTGTATGGGAGCCCCTTAAATATTTATTTTATTCTGTTTTTTAGTATTTGTTGTTATAGCGGCATCAGAAATACTTCATCTGTGAAAATTTCAACTGTCGGACGTCGGGTGTCGGGGCGGACGGACGGGCAGCGAAGTCTCAGTAATAGGGTCCATTTTACCCTTTGGGTATGGAACCCTAAAAATGCATACTGTTACGGTGTAAGGGGTTCACCACAGAAATCTAAATAACAAGACACTTCTTGTTATTTAGGTTTATGAGGCTCATCAATATGTTTATAGCTGTTGCATGGAAAATGCAACAGTTATTACTTGAGTTTCACATTTCCATACGGTCGATTACTCTGCACTTACTTTTCTTCGGACATATGACGGAATCCTCGTGCTATATTTCGACTTACACTTGGCAGAGTACTTTTTTCTTGATTCGAATCGATAAATCAAGTCCGAGTGAACATTCATAAGTACCTATTATTAATATTCTTTTTTTACAATGGACTGAATAAAAACTGGACCAGATTACTTTGGAATTCATTGAAAAAATAACGTAGGTGCCCCGATATGACTTATTGATAGGTGTATTTGTATTATTTGTCGACTGGGCGGTCGTGCGGAAGCTGACAAAATTTACTTCAAATGAATGAACCAGTGACCTTTTTAGTTGAAAGTAACATAGTTGTTGTCACGTATGACCTTTGTGTGTGTGACTGTCTGTAGATTAAGTACTATCACATACCACAGATTATTGTTCTTAGAGAATTTCGTGTTTTTTTTTGGGTTCCGTACCCAAAGGGTAAAAAGGAACCCTATTACTAGGGCTCCGCTGTCCGTCCGTCCGTCTGTCACCAGCCTGTATCTCGTGAACCGTGATAGTTAGACAATTGAAATTTTCACAGATGATGTATTTCTGTTGTCGCTATAACAACAAATACTAAAAAATAGAATGAAATAAATATTTAAGGGGGCTCCCATACAACAAACGTGATTTTTTGCTCGTTCTTGCTCGCAATTGATAACGGTAATAGGTAGATGTTTGAAATACTCACATAATATTTAGTTATATATTCACTTTAAAAATAAATAATTAAATAAAAATAAAACAAATAATTAAGGGGGGCTCCCATACAACAAACGTGATTTTTTGTCGTTTTTATAGATAATGGTACGGAACCCTAGGTGCGCGAGTCCGACTCGCACTTGGCCGGTTTTTTAAAGCCTACTGGACAGATGACAATGCCCAATATTGTTGCAACAACATTGTGAAATGTTTGTTTATCTGTCCATTAAATTTCATATATAAAATAGAAAACTACAGTCCACGAATAACACAAAATAACACCTGACTAATAACCTGATAGATTCATTAATTCAGGTGTTATTTTATATAGTAAAATATTTAGTTTCACTTTAACTGGATTAACACAAAATATATTATTTCTCCCAATATTTAGTTTACGGAGAACGAAGCTGCGGGCAGATGCCAGTCACTGATAAACGTAGGTACCATAATAATACTTTTTTGTATATACATAAAAAGAAATCACTACACTACCCTCGATCTCCAAGGCACTCCAAGCCCACATGGCTAGTCATTATAATAAAACTTTGAGGACCAATTGGATTATTGTCATATATACACCCATAAGCGAAGGTTCCGTCAGATAATGTAAATCAAAGATTATCAATAATTTCACTAGGTACTGTACCATTGAGTTCATGTTATAAGGCTACTCTGAAGGCCGCCCACTGCGTAGCGGTACCACAGAATAATATACACGGTACGTAAGTAGGTACTATTATTAATTCAGTGGTAGCGGCACGCGCTATCTATAGCCACTTTTGGTAGCGGTGTGGGACAAATGGGACAATAGCGGCTATCGCGTCCGACTACCAATGTTCAACAACCACACCTGCCTGCAGTCGAACGAATGACATAACTTCCATAATATTTCGCTGAAGGCGTAATAACGATTTGGTTATTACTTCAAGAAATACTTAGCTACTTCAGTGATTGATTATTGTACTTAGGTAATTATTATTATATATATTTTTATAAAGAAAAATATATTTTGGTAGGTACCTACATGAAATATGAATTGAAAGATTAAATTTTCTATTTTTACCCGACTGCCAGGAGGGTTATGTGTTTAGCGCGTATCTTGTATGTATGTAATATTCTTTATTACCTTGTATCTCTAGAACCGTTGAATGGATTTTCACATTTGAGGTATCGTTAGATTTGTCTTAATAGCCCGAGTGTTCTTAGGTAGGTGAAATATAAAAAAAAACAATATAGCGGCTGTTTGAAGCCATAATGTGAGGAAATAAAAATAAATCTACCAGGCATATTAAGTGGGGTATCAAAATGAAGGATTTTAAACACTGATTCTAAGTATGTACATAACTTGCATTTTTAATATTAAATGGAACGATAAATAAAAAAAGAATTAAATATTTTTTTCTACCAAGCATATCGAGTGGGGTATCAAAATGAAGGATTTTAATCTCTGATTCTAATAAATATATTGATTCTAAATATATGTTTTTTTTATATATAACTTGTAGTTTGAATTCTAAATAGAACGATAATAAAAAAATGAATAACGTACTCAAAGTGACATAAAAATCATAACTTTCATTTTTAAAACTGAGAAACACTCCTTTTTCAAAGTTGGTTAATAAATAGGAAATATAGATTAAGTATAATAAAGGTATTAAACTTTGCACTTACTGTATATTGTGACAATAACACATTTTATGCTTACTTTGATTTTACACTCACCAACAAATTAATAAATCGCGCACTACGAATGCTTCCCTTAATTTTATGCTGGGCAGTGACGGTGCATAAATTACAGGGCACAACTTTAGACCGAGCAGTTGTAGATTTAAGTAAAAACTTATTTGCAAAAGGTCAAGCCTACGTTGCTTTGAGTAGAGTAAAGACTCTCTCCGGACTTGCTATCAGTTCTCTTGACGCTAAAAAATTGCTAAATCAACCATATGACATAAACTCATTTAAGGAATTAATCCGGTTACGTAATCTTTCTTAACTAAAAAGACATAAATAAAATAATAATTTAAAAAACAAAAAACCCGCCTGCATGGATAACTACAATTAAAAATCAACTGAAAAGACTGAAACAAGATAAAAATTCAATGATAAGGTATTTAAAAAAGCAATGATTAGGTAGGTACTTAAAACTAGAAACGTAAATTGAAACACTACAAAACCTATGTACCTACGTATTGTACACTTAGAAATATCAGCACGGTAGTCTTTCAATTTTTTGCAACAGTATAAACAGAATTGCAGTCGGAGGCATGCGCAAAGAGATAATAATTTATCATATAGAAGCACTTAATTTCATGCCTCCGACTGCAATTCTGTTTATACTGTTGCAAAAAATTGAAAGACTACCGTGCTGATATTTCTAAGTGTACAATACGTAGGTACATAGGTTTTGTAGTGTTTCAATTTACGTTTCTAGTTTTAAGTACCTACCTAATCATTGCTTTTTTAAATACCTTATCATTGAATTTTTATCTTGTTTCAGTCTTTTCAGTTGATTTTTAATTGTAGTTATCCATGCAGGCGGGTTTTTTGTTTTTTAAATTATTATTTTATTATTATTTTTATTTCACTTAAAATTTGTAGTTTCTAATTAAGCTTATTTTGTAAGCTTACTTACGAGTTTTCTTTTAAGTTCTGTTAAGTTTTTAAGTTCATTTTAACAAATGCTTCTAATAATAAGTCAGGGTAGGTAACGTGCGTGTGATGCCCAAGGTGTTACCTGCGTAAATAGGCGTTAATAACTGCTTTCCATCAGGCGGGCCGTATTATTTGTTGTTGTTTGTTGAATGTTGCCACTTTGGCGGTACAAATATACATATACATATATACGCGACAGTTTGTGAGGTTAGATTATTCTACTATGCCGGCGTAGCTTGTGCATATCTTTACATGTTTCGTGAAGGATCCAATGTCGTAAACGTGTCTCGCTGGCTAGAAAAACATCGCCGATCTAAAATGTATTTGCCGGCTAGTTCATTCCTCTTGGTTGCGACTTTTCTCCGGAGTGTTGACCAAGTATTGATAATATTTCTGAGGCTTATGAGAATTTCCCAGCTTAGGATTATCAATAATGCGAACCACACGCACTGACATCCTTGATCTAATATGCAATATTTTATTGCTTTTTTTTTATATGAGAGGGGACAAACGAACATCTGGGTCACCGGATGGAAAGCAATCACCGCCGCCCATGAAGATCAGCAACACCAAGGGGTCGCCGATTCATTGCCAGCCTATACTTCTTCCATTTATTCCTTTCCATTCTTTCTGGTGACCTCACTCATTCGCACTAACAAACAACCCTCAAGGGAATTGTTATTTGGCTGCGGTATTCTGTGAGGTGGACTTCCCCAGTCGGGCAGCTTAAAAATACGCTATGCACTACCTCTCTTTTCGCCAGAGCCTCATCACAGCCAAGTGCAGGTTGGCTTTGGCAAAGATGGTAGTGAGCTGCTTACACCTCAAAACCAAATGACACGCACACTTTTGTGCGTATCATTTGAGAAGATCAAATTTTAATGTATTTTAGTACATATATTGTATATTTGACGATCATTTACCAGGCGAACGAAGAAATAAAAGTTCAAATCTGTGTACATATGAAACAATCACAGATTATTATAGATAAAAATAATAATAATAGTATATTATGAGCCAGATTCAGCTTTTTTTTTTATTGGGCCACACAAACCGTTATGTAGAAATTTAACGTACCAGTACTGACTATTTTTATTTACCGGGCCATTCAGAAAAGCTCAGCATGCCATAAGTAGCCCATGGGCCGCAGGTTGAGTTTGACTATATCTATATTATAAATAAACACATACAACGCACACGATAAATAAATAAATAAATAAATTTTGTCAGACAAATTACACAGTGCCATCTAGCCCCAAAGTAAGCGAAGCTTGTGTTATGGGTACTAGACAACTGATAAGCAGACGTAAATACATTTTTTTTTTTGTAAATACATACTTATGATACATAGAAAACACCCAGACTAAGACAAACAGACATGTTCATGCACACAAATGTTTGTCCTATGTGGGAATCGAACCCACGAGCGTTAGTGTCGAAGCCGCGTCATTAACCGCTACGCCACCGAGCTCGTCTAAACGATACCTAGTAAAGAAACTATAATCATTTCGTTAATCATTGGCATCCGAATGCACTCGAAATTTTATGCACAATCATTGGATTTATGCATAATTGCTTAAACAATTATGAAAAAGAATTCATTGCAGATAAGTTCCGGTTATTACTATGTAACCGTTTTCATTTTAAGTGTACTTTTCCTGTGCTAAATCTCATGTCCACGCCTCTACTGCGTGGTCGACTTGATACTTTTATAAGTTTTTTTATTTTTAATACGGCGTTTTCGTTTATTTCCCTTACTAGGTTATTGATGTTATAGAGGTTTTCATTGCGTCATTTCTCAGCATAGTCGGTTATTGTAATAGAAATAGGGATGGATATGAGAATAAAAATTACTGTAAAAAATATAATAAATGGGCGACTGGAATAGGTTAGGTTAAGTTTGGTATGTATTTTATCATATTTAGTGGCCAAGTTAGTATTATATGTATGTATTTATAAAAAAAATGCCTTTAAGTATTTTATGTTGTCTAGTACCAATAGTACAAAATTTCCTTAGTTTGGGTATAGATGGCAGTGTGTAA
Organism: Hypsopygia costalis; assembly: GCA_937001555.2. Classification (NCBI taxonomy): domain Eukaryota; kingdom Metazoa; phylum Arthropoda; class Insecta; order Lepidoptera; family Pyralidae; genus Hypsopygia; species Hypsopygia costalis. Next base: position 16,980,922 of record OW443338.2, on the reverse strand, counting down.
TTTATCCTGGTATATTTATTTATTTATTCAATAACAGTCGACCAATTCTATAATATTATGTGCTCGGTTTATTACTACCCTTATTTTTAACGAAATTTAATTGTGATAGAATTCCCAAAAAAATATACGGATGATATTAGTGGCCTGGTTAAGCGCTTCTTATAAAACAGGGCAAGTTAGCATCACTAGGGATGTGTCGTCGACGGGTTTGCCGTCAACGAAACGAGACCGTTTATCCACAACGATAAACTGGTTTAAAAAACAGTCTAATTTTCGACTAGTTTACGTCGTCGACTAGTGGTGGGTGTCGTCGACGATTTTAAAGTCGACGCAACGAGACCGTTTACCGTCGACGATGAACTAGTTTAAAACAGTCTAATTTCGACTAGTTTACGTCGTCGACGTGGTGGGTGGGTCGTCGACGATTTTACAATCGACGCAACGAGACCGTTTAAAGTCGACGATGAACTATTTAAAAAAAAAAACAGTCTAATTTCGACTAGTTTACGTCGTCGACGTGGTGGGTGGGTCGTCGACGATTTTACAGTCGACGCAACGAGATCCTTTACGATGTTTGTTTGGTTTTGGTTTTGGTTTTGGTTTTGGTTTTGGTTTTGGTTTTGGTTTTGGTTTTGGTTTTGGTTTTGGTTTTGGTTTTGGTTTTGGTTTTGGTTTTGGTTTTGGTTTTGGTTTTGGTTTTGGTTTTGGTTTTGGTTTTGGTTTTGGTTTTGGTTTTGGTTTTGGTTTTGGTTTTGGTTTTGGTTTTGGTTTTGGTTTTGGTTTTTGTTTTGGTTTTGGTTTTGGTTTTGGTTTTGGTTTCGGTTTCGGTTTTGGTTTTGGTTTTGGTTTTGGTTTCGTTACGGAATTTCTTGATTCGGTCGCCGCGCTCAAAGCCCGCGATAAAAGCTATGCAATAAAAACAGTCTAATTTTCGACTAGTTTATGTCGTCATCGATAAGACTATTTCTTGACATAAACGATTGGTAAACGTAAACGAACGAAAATCTCATTTGTCAAGTCACTAAACGAGACGAGACGATCGCGACGCGACGCAACGGACTCATCAACCAGTCGACGAATAAACTAGTTTATCTGTGAACTGTAAACTAGTTTAATCGTTCACGCTCAAAAAACAGTCTAAAAAAACGGTTCGTTCATTCAACGCCCATCCCTGCATCACACACACCTAAAAAATATTAGTATATCCCTACCGGTCGATCGACTATTGTAAATTTTTGACGTTTTTTGTGTATTACCTCTTTGTTAGAAAATTCCAATCTAACGAACCCAGCAGATTTTCTGAAAATTTCTAACTATAGATGTTGGTACGTCGAGCACGTAGAACGAATTGTGATTGCATCTAGTATATATAAGAGACGATTGTGTGTGTGTAAACTTATTAATTACTTTAGTTCATCATATTCGTTTCTTGCACATTTATGTAGCGGTATGTACTCAACAGTAGATGGTTTGTAACTTAGACGTGGGGCCCTACCGGCTAAGTTGTAGCCGATTCCCATCGGATTTTTTAATTGCTTAAATCAAACTTCAACTTAGATTAATGGTACATGTGTTTAGCTTACCTGGTAGAAACTCTGGAGTACTACCAAATAAGCTGAAAATGTTTGTCAATAACTTAAACGTAGGACCTATTTTTCGAATTAAAACATTCGATGGTAAACGGCTTCAGCTTCGGCGGTAGGAGCCTGGTCCAACGCTGCAGCTCCGGTAGCAAGTCTACGCTCTTGGATCTTTTATGCTTTCTCTTGTTAGCTGCAAGTTTTCCATTGAAAAATAAAAGTATGTTATCTGAGTTATAATTTCAAGGAAGTAGCAGAAACTCGTTCACCGCGAATTGAGGCCTTGCAATTGGTTTTAAAATCAGTTCTGATAACTTATAGAGATGGATAGTTCCGGTTTGAAATAGTTCCAGGTTACTTTATTGACCCAATAAGGTGTTGTCCGATACGAGGTAAGCGTTGCATATACATTATTTGCTTTCCTATCTACCTATATACCTATCTATGCCAGCTACATTGAAAGAGTAAGTAAACAGGGTAGGGTTCTTCTTCTTTTTTATACGTAGTTAGTTTTCTACTTCATACAACATCAAAATAACCCATCTCTGTCACAAAAAATGTTTTATTTTTATATTGCTGCATAAAATATTATTATTTTTTATTTTCTCGTGCTCCATAAGAAAATATATTTTTTTGTTTCTACAACGCAATGTAGCCAGATTCTTTAAAAAAATACATATATATAATACGTGTACTGATACTGTCACAAGCCATTGTCGATAAAAAAGAAGAACATCCCTATTATCTCGAAGCATACAGCAAAAGTTCTCTCAACTCACCGCGGATAGAGATGAAGCCAATATCAGCTATACGTGGTACCCCCAGTCGATTAGCAAATGAACTACCGAAAGGGTTCAGCTAACAGGAAAAATCTCCACCTTACCGAACACCCTAGCTGGGGTATAAAGCTTCTAGGTCGTCGGAAAAATCTTATAGAACGAGTTAGCTCCGCTTTTACATTGCTTGTAGTTCAATTATTGTAATGTTACTTATATTTTTAATTTCTTTTATAAAAGAAAAAAGTATTTAATCTCGTAGTCTATACTATTATTATAAAGTGGTAAAGTTTGTGAGTTTGTGAGATTGTAGGGAGTACTCTCTGGATCTACGCCACGTTACTTGTGAGTGGCTATAAGTTAACCCGAAAAACGAAAAGACTTTTTCGTAAACGCGGACGAAGCCGCGGGCGGAAGCTAGTTCTAAATAAAAATATCTTTTTTAAGAAGGCCGTCTCAAAAACATTACAAGCTGTAAATGTATGTACAAAAGATTAAGATGCCCATACAAAAGATTAAGACCCCTATGCCGACGAAGCTGAAGCCGTTTCCCATCGGATTTTTGTTTGCGAAAATAGATCTGAGGTTTAATTTAATCACAAACACCTTCAGCTTAGTCGGTAGAACTCTATGCTTTATACCAGCTAACCTAAACACAGTTAACACAGTTCGCCATGGTCGCTCGACGGGTGATCTTCTAGTGTATCTTACACATCGCTGGGCTTCAGCCGTGGAGAGTCAAGCAGCGGGGATGCTTATTACACGGACCGCGCTAATATTCCCCACTCTCTGGTGGAGGAGAGCCGCGAACAGCTTGTGTCGAAGATCGAGAGCACACTGAATAGTGTGTCCGATTAGGGGCGAAAGAACCTGGTTCATTTCAATCCCACTAAGACACAAGTATGCGCGTTCACCGCTAAGAAAACTCCTTTTGCTGTTGCTCCTCAATTCCAAAACACACCCGTAAGGGCTGTCGCAAAAACACTGGGATTCTTGGAGTTAAAATCTCCAGCGACGTCCAGTTTCGTTGTCACCTGGAGGGGAAGGTCAAGCTGGCGTCGAAGAAACCAGGTGTGCTCAACAGGGCGAAGCAGTACTTCAATCCGCGGCAAAGACTTATGCTTTACAAAGCTCAAGTACGGCCGCATATGGAGTACTGCTGCCATTTATGGGCGGGAGCGCCTAGATACCAGCTTGCACCTTGTGACTCGATTCAAAGGCGTGCTGTGAGGATTGTCGATGATCCCAAACTAACAGACGGTTTAGAACCTTTAAGTCTGAGAAGAGACTTTGCGTCCCTTTGTGTGTTCTACCGTCTGTACAATAGGGTGTGTTCAGAGGAGTTGTTTGACATGATCCCATCGGCCTCCTTCTACAGTCGCACCGCTCGCCATCGACAGGGAATTCATTCTCACACATTGAAGCCTAAGTGGTCACGTACTGTGCGGTTCCAGAGAAGTTTTCTCCCGCGCACTGTCAAGCTACGGAATGAACTGCCTGTCGAGGTTTTCTCAGGGGACTATAGCATGGGGTTCTTCAAAAAGGGCGTGAAGCGGTTTATACAGGGTCGACAACGCGCGTGTGATGCCCCTGGCGTTACAGGCGTTCATAGGCTACGGTAACTGCTTTCCATCAGGCGGGCCGTATGCTTGTTTGGTATAAAAAAAAGTTACCGCCAATCTAAACTAAAGTTTGATTTTCACAAACAAAAAATCCGATGGGAATCGGCTTCAGCTTCGGCGGCAGGGCCCCTGGTCTATAGACTAGTCAGCTAGATATAAAAAAAGCAAGCCCATCTACGGGTATTCACTCAATCGTATCTATTTGTCTTCATTAAGTTTACTATAGGCACACGCAACTTGCACTTGCCAAGTGCAGGGTGAGCCGACCAAACTGGTTCTGATTTACCAGATCGTGCGGTATTTTAAACTCCAATGCAAATAAATTGTAGATGATAAATACTCGAGGACACGAGAAATATGTTATTGTAACGTACAAGTTGTCTACAGATTGTGATAAAATATTGTCAGATATTAATAGACATGCATGATACCTACTATTATTTTAACGTCATTAATTTTATGTTAATTCTGTCAATACAAGGATAGTATGTGTGAGGTATAACAAGAGTTAGGATAAGATATAAGTAGACATATATTATTAGGGTTCCGTATTTGGTAAGGAAAGACGAAATATCGCATATATCGGTTTGATATATTTACAGCGCGCGGGCGATATTTCATGTTGAGAGCGTTAACTGTCACCGCTTCACATCAGGCGGGTCGTATGCTTGTCCGCCACCTGACGTCGTATAAAAAAGATGAAAGTGTTTTTTTATTTTATTTTGTGAGGCTGCATAGATGTTTCTTACTCTTTCACGGGTAAACACTAAACTGTTGAACGTATTCAATGAAATTTATTCATTCGTTGAAATTTGGTATATATACACATAATAGATTTTATTCTGGATGCATAGGATACTTTTTATCTAGATTTTGTGTTCACGCAGGGTAAAGCCGCGGGTAGAAGCTAGTATAATATATATAATATAAGTAGTTTGAATTACGGTAGTTAAATACATTTCTGCTGCATGCTTATAAAAGTTGACAGGGCGCGTGAGAGTGAATGTGTTTTGGTGGCAGGAAGTGACACAGTAACTAAATAAAAAAACTGGCCAAGAGCATGGCAGACCACGCTCAGTGTTAGGGTTCCTTAGTTGCCCGTCACAATATTTTGTCTAAATCGGTATTATTGTGAATTTTGTAAAGCTGAAAATATGTGATGTTTTGTGGTTCTAGCCTTACATGTATAGTTTGGTTGGATACGCAGGCATCATCATAACATGCCACGACAATTCAAGCATAAAATTGAACTGCGCCTTTAACATTATTATTGCTTTATGAATTACTAGCGGCACGATCACGTTTCGCTGTGGCTCAGTCTTCCCGTTCCCATCTCATTTCTGTGGATTTCCCATACAAAACTTGTGCTGACAAGTTCAAACAACAAAAAAAAAATTATGAAACCATTTCACGCGATATGATTCGCGAAATGTTTTTGAAAATTAATTTTCGTCGTGATTTTTTTTTTGGTATTTTTTCTGGTATTTGAATAGCTATTCTGCTGTTCGGGATGAAAACAAATCCAATAAATCAGAGATCGGTCCAGCTGTTCTGTTATAATTGGTGCAACTGCTAACCCGACTTTGTTTTATATATATCCATACTAATATTATAAATGTGAAATTGTGTTTGTTTGTTTGTTTGTCCTTTTTTCACGTCGAAAGTATCAAACGGATTGACATAAAATTTTTTTTGTAGATAGTTTAAGGCCTGGAGAGTGATATGGGCTACTCTTTATCTCGGAAAAATATCTTAATCCCATGGGAAAAAATAAACTTCGTAATCATTAGTTCTTCTTTTACGTCGAAAGGAACCTAAGTACGGACATGATTTTTTTAATAGGAATAGTTTACGGTCTGGAGAGTGACATAGGCTACTCTTTATCCCGGAAAAACATCTTAATCCCATGGGAAAAAATTAACTTCGTAATCATTAGTCCTTCTTTTACGTCGAAAGGAACCTAAGTACGGACATGATTTTTTTAATAGGAATAGTTTACGGTCTGGAAAGTGACATAGGTTACTCTTTATCCCGGAAAAACATTTTAATCCAATGGAAAAAAATAAACTTCGTAATCATTAGTCCTTCTTTTACGTCTAAAGGAACCTAACTACGGACATGATTTTTTTAACCGGGATAGTTCATAGTCTTGAGAGTGACATAGGCTACTCTTTATCCCGGAAAAACCTCTTAATCCCATGGGAAAAAATAAACTTCGTAATCATTAGTCCTTCTTTTATGTCGAAAGGAACCTAAGTACCGACATGATTTTTTAACGGGGATAGTTTACGGTCTGGAGAGTGACATAGGCTACTTTTATCCCGGAAAAAAATCCCATGGGAAAAATAAACTTTGTAATCATTTGTCCTACTATCACGTCAAAAAGGAACCTAAGTACCGACATGATTTTTAACAGGGGATAGTTTCCGGTCTGGAGAGTGACATAGACTACTTTATATCCAGGAAAAACATTTTATTTCCACGGAAAAAATAATTCGATTCGATTCGATCGATGCCCGCAGAGGGCAAATATTTATGTGGTGAACATTTTTTTGTCTTGAGTGTGGTTCGTTGCGTTCTTTTTACTTGCGTTCCATCCATACTTTGTTATTTCTTCACGCCTTAACTATGAAGCCGATCATTAAAATCATTATTCATTCAAATTTCACTATAATATTTAATTAATATTTTTTAGCGCACGAAGTAAAAAAATAGACGGACTTGTATAAGGGTTCCTTGTTTATTAAGGAACCCTAAAAATACCTATTACTCGTGTGAGAGAGGTCTGTACGATAAATATATGTGACAAGTTGTGCCTTATGTAACAATAAATTATTTGTTCCTGAAATAAATTAACTATTGTAGTTGAAAACTAATTCGCCCATACATTCAAACTGTAAATGTAAGTTTGTATGCAACATATTAGAGAATTTACTATGTCATTTCAAGACTTCTAAATACCAGAAAAAATCCCAAAAAAATAATCACGACGAAAATTAATTTTCAGCCAGTAGCCAGGATACGGTACAGTTTTATATTTTATCTTGTTACCTTAATGATCTAAGCTTGTTACTAACTGTGGGTGGGTGACTTTAAAACGAGAGATAACCGTCCCGTTTAAAACGAGAGATTATAACGTATTTTATGTTTGAGTATTTCATCCATACCAACAGGGCTATGGTATAATAGGCCCGAGAAGTAAAAAAATTACAAAGGAATGTCAATCTAAAGGTAGACCACCTTTAGATTGTCATTCCTTTGTAATTTTTAAATTAAATAGATCTATTTTTGCTTTCAAAAATAATAGATCAATATTAATAACATTTACGACGAAGTTTTGTGAAAACTAGTAATATAGGTATGGGCAACAATGTAAATAATAGGTAGGGGAAAAAGTCTTTTCGCATTATAGTATGTATGAACTTGTAATAAAATCTCTTTGGTTATACCATTTGTATCTAGCAGGTTTTGATATCTTTAAAACGTTTAAATTTTAAAAAAGATAATTCCAAATTCAAATTAGGTAAATGTGTGATTTTCATTTGTTTTTTTTACTGTCAAGATGAGTGAATCTAATGAAGAAATTCGATACATTTTAAAATTTTACTACAAAAAAGGTAAAAATTCAACGCAAGCTGCGAAAAAAATTTGTGATTATTATGGACCTAATGCAGTGTCTGTGAGAGTAGCACAAATTTGGTTTAAGCGTTTTCAATCCGGAAATTTTGATGTCAAAGATGCACGTCGCTCTGGTCGCCCTGTTACGGATAAAATGGATGCCATTTCTGAAAAAGTGGAGCAAGATCGGCATATCAGTAGTTACGACGTAACTAAGAAATAGGAATTGACCACATAACAGTTTTGGCGCATAAAAAGGTCGTGGTCAAAGACCGGCCAGGCTTCAGAGACTCTGGCGAAACCCGGGTTAACCCGCAACAAGGTGATGCTGTGTGTATGGTGGGATTGGAAGGGAAGATATTCATTATGAGCTGTTACCGCCAGGCAGGACTATCGATTCTGAACTCTACTGTGAACAACTGATGAGATTAAAGCAAAAAGTTGAGAGAAAGCGGCCGGAATTAATTAATAGAAGGGGTGTGATTTTTCATCATGATAACGTTAAACCTCACACATCTTTAGCCACTCAGCAAAAATTAAGAGAGTTTGACTGGGAGGTGTTAATGCATCCGCCGTATAGTCCTGACCATGCACCTTCTGATTTCCACCTGTTTCGGTCTCTTAAGAATTCTTTAGGCAATGTCAGGTTAACATCACGAGAAGACTGCCAAAACCACTTGTCGCGGTTTTTTGAACAGAAGTCCCAAAATTTCTATAGTAATGGGATCATGTCTCTACCTACAAGATGACAAAAAGTTATCGAACATAATGGCACCTACATACTTTAGTTAAATGTAAATAAACTTTATTAAAAAATGTTTTGAATTTTCATATAAAATACGAAAAGACTTTTTCCCCAACCTAATATGTCTCATAGAATATCGCATATTAATAATAATTTCCATTGCTGCCGAGGCAGCAACTTTTTTTTTCCTGGCTACGCAGAAACACAACAATGTTTCTGCGTAGCCAGGAAAAAAAAAGTTGTGTACCGTGTAAGTGACTTACCACGATCTTTAGAGCCAAAGCCAACCTGACTTGCACGTGGTGTAAATTAGGTATGGTAATGCGCATTTGAAAGCTGCCCGACTGGGACTCCACCTCAAAGAATACCGCAGCCAAATGTCAATTCCCTTGAGTGCTGTTGTGTTCACGCGAGTGAGTGAAGTCACCAGAAAGGAAGGAGTTGGTGCGTTTGTGGCAGCAGCCGGGATGGCGGCGCGCGAACTGTATTTCATGTTGTGAGCGTTAATATGGCTACAACAACCGCTTCAAATTAGGCAGGTTGTATGCCTATGAGTAGTATACTGTATATTTTTTTCTTGTCTTATTTTTGTGGTCATCTATTGTTGGCTTTATCTATTGTAGAAATAATTATAAAATAAAAAAATATTAATTATAAAATAAAAAATGTCAACGATTGTTGAAGATGGCGGATAAGCTCTCTTGGCTTGCGCCGCGTAAACCAATAGAGTTGTACCCGCGCGAAACCAGGACAACTCGCTAGTATAAAGCTATGAGGAAGTACAACATGAACTTGTTTCGCCCTCAGCTGTATAAGAATACCTCTTCAGTGATCCAGTTTGTGTAAAGATCACTGTGACATTTATTATGCACATAATGTACGGCGAGTGTTGGTTTCTTTTTAACCGCTGGACTTGAATACCACCGACGTTTTTGTTGTAAAGCGGAAGTTAAAGGCCGTGTTCATACATTGACGCGCAATCTTTAATATTTTTTTTTGTTATTACAATTAGCTACTAGTTAGTGAATAACATAATAATAAGTACATGGATACCGAGTTTTGTTCAGTGGTTTTTGGAGACACACATGTTACCTAGGTTAGGCTATAAAGGCAGTTGGTTTTATGATATTTATATATATATATATATTTGACGAGCTTGGTGGTCGAATGGTTAGCAATAGCCACTTTGACTCCGAGGTCGCGGGTTCGATCCCCGCACAAGACAAATATTTGTGTGCATGAACATGTCTTTTTGTCTTGGTCTGGGCGTTTTCTATGTATATAGACAAACAGATATTGCATGTTCATGCACGCAAAGATGTGGTTATAGCGGGGATCGAACCCGCGACTTAGGAGTAAAAAAAAAATGGCCTTTGCAAGCCATTCGACCAACGAGCTCGTCTGTTCACCTGTCGCCTTTTCATCTGGTATATTTATCTATATCAATATATATAAAAGAGAAAATCACTCACTCACTCATCACGAAATCTCAGAAACTATAACACCTACAAACTTGAAATTTGGCAGGTAGGTTCCTTATAGGGTGTAGACATCCGCTAAGAACGGATTTTACGATAATCCACCCCTAAGGGGGTAGAATGGGGGTTGGAAGTTTGTATGAAAGTCCTATGTTTTTGAAGCAAGAGACTTGAAATTTAAAATGTATGCTCTATAGATGGTGTGGAGGTGTACTAATAATGTATCTTTGGAAATCAACCCCTTTTTGGGGTTAAAACGGGGGTTGGAAGTTTGTATGAAAGTTCTATGTTTTTGAAGTAAGAGACTTGAAATTTAAAATGTATGCTCTATAGATGGTGTGGAGGTGTACTAATAATGTATCTTTGGAAATCAACCCCTTTTTGGGGTTAAAACGGGGATTGGAAGTTTGTATGAAAGTTCTATGTTTTTGAAGTAAGAGACTTGAAATTTAAAATGCATGCTCTATACATGGTGTGGAGGTGTAATAATAATGTATCTTTAGAAATCAACCCTTTTTTGGGGTTAAAACGGGGGTTGGAAGTTTGAAAGTTCTATATTTTTTACGCAAGAGACTTGAAATTTAAAATGTATACTCTATAGATGGTGTGGAGGTGTACTAATAATGTATCTTTAGAAATCAACCCCTTTTTGAGGTTAAAACGGGGATTGGAAGTTTGTATGAAAGTTCTATATTTTTTACGCAAGAGACTTGAAATTTAAAATGTATGCTCTATAGATGGTGTGGAGGTGTACTAATAACGTATCTTTAGAAATCAACCCCTTTTTGGGGTTAAAACGGGGGTTGGAAGTTTGTATGAAAGTTCTATGTCTTTAAAGTAAGAAACTTGAAATTTAAAATGTATGCTCTATAGATGGTATGGAGGTGTACTAATAATGTATCTTTAGAAATCAACCCCTTTTTGGAGTTAAACGGGGAAGTTAAATTATGGCAGAAGGATTTTAAATGATATTTAAGCATAAAAAATATTGAAAACAACTACATACTTACTATTATAAGGAGGGATGTTTTATTATAACAATAAAAAGTACTTTATGTTTTACAAAGAGGTTTTAAAAAATAATATCCGTCGACTTCATTCATTCTAACAATTCGTCTAGATATTGATTGTTTTTAACTTTTTTATTTTTTCCCTTTCATTAGGTATTTAGCTTTTTCGAATGTAAATAAAATTTATTTGCAAATAAATAACTCCACGCGTACGAAGTCGCGGGCGGCCGCTAGTTTATGTATAAGATTTGGTCGCGATCGTCTAATACTATAGGATTTTGGGGTGTAAACGGTTCAATAGTACCTATACGTACAAAGACAGGTAGATGAAATAACAATCCCCAACCCTTAGAGGATTGTCGTGTTTCTGCGAGTGAGTGAAGTCAACGAACGTATATTTAGTACGGTAGGGGAGGGTGTTACACGTGTTCATAAGCTAAGGTATATAGAGTAACGATATACCTATGGTAACCGCTCCACATCAGGCGGACCCAATTGCGTATGCTTGTTTACCATCTGGCATGGGATAAAAACTAACGAAGTTTACTCTAAAGTTATAATCTGTGCAGAACTTTGCTTATGCTTTAGACAGTATACCTAATAGTAGTCGTATTATGTATATGGTATAAATATTTAAGTCGATGCTAGTAATTTGCACTTATCTGTTTACTCAATAAACCTAAATACGAATAATGATATTTTTTTTTGAAAAATGGAAAAATTCACCTGCTTCCCATAGGTGGTATTTGAACCCACGACATCTCGATGACCGGTCGAGTGCTCTTCCAACTGAGCTACCAGGAAGGTTTGTGTTGCTGACGAATTTTTGCATCTTATATTTCTACTGTGTGAGTCACAGTGTGACGTCATCAACCTATTAAGTAATTACACTACTAAAGTTAGGCATAGCAGTCCATCGTTGCAGATGAAATTCAGCTATTTTTTGATAACACCAAACTAATTAAATATTTAAATTTATTTATTTCAAAAAATATTTATCGGGTAAGTTGGCCAAGACAACTATTTAAATAATAATAATTTAATTAGTTTGGTGTTATCAAAAAATAGCAGAATTTCATCTGCATCGATGGACTGCTATGCCTACTTTGGTAGTGTAATTACTTAATAGGTTGATGACATTACACTGTGACTCACACAGTAGAAATATAAGATGCAAAAATTCGCCAGCAACACAAACCTTCCTGGTAGCTCAGTTGGAAGAGCACTCGACCGGTCATCGAGATGTCGTGGGTTTAAATCCCACCTAGGGGGGGCCAGGTGAATTTTTCCATTTTTCAAAAAATATTTATCGGGCATGTTGGCCAAGACAACTATTTAAATAATAATAATGATAATTTTATTGCGAAAACGGTGATATAACATGATCTGCAAAAGATATGTTTTCAATTCCGGTTATCGAGTTTGTACCTGTGGAGCGCCTTAAATCCTCATAGTCCGTCACGCCTCGAGAGTATTTTTGTAATGTCAACAACTACATCGTAGTACTTTTATTTATCATTCGATTTAGTTTCTAATTTTTGTTTTAGTTCAGGCAAATAATTTAAAAACTTATGACTTATTTTTATTCACGTGATAAAAATAGTTTAACCATACGCGATATTTTTTTAACGTACACATATTAAATTTGATATAAAATAGTTTTCAACCTGTAAACGGATGGGTGAGGGTCGGCTTCATATTCATATTATTCAAATTAATTTTTAAAACCAAACTCTGCCAGCACTCATGCTCATGAGCTTTGTGTTGTTTAAAACCTTCGTGTGTAGACATACACACGTAGGTTTTAAACAACACAAAGCTGTCTGTGCGTTTATTCGTTATTCGTTATTTTACGATTTTTTTGTACGAAAAGCGTTTTCATACGAAAGTGGTTTAATTTTTATGACACTTATAGGGCGTGAGTAGCTCACCACCATCTTTAGAGCCTACCTCATCTGCACGTGGTGCAACCTGCCGACTAAGCTAATAAAGCTCTATCGGAAGGTAGCATATTTCCCGACCGAGTCCGAAATCCGAACTCGACTGGAGAAGTATACCACTTCACAGAACACGACAGCATCTGTATTATATTCTTTTTGACGATAGACAAACATCAATACCTATTAAAGGATAGTCGTGTTACTCATACTAGACAGTTATGTTGACTTTTCGATAGTATCTTTTTGTTTTCTTGTCATGTAAACTATTTTATATAATCTATGTAAGATATCCCTCCGTTGCTGAATATTATATTCTCAAAACCTCCAAGCTCATAATGTCCTTTCTCAAAAGGTCCTTTAAAAAAATATAAAAAATGTAAATGCATTGGATGACATTTCTTATACGTCGGGTGGAAAACAAACATGAGGTCCGCCTGATGTGAAGCGGTTATCGTCGCCTATAAATGCTTGCAACAATGAGTGTTGCATTACGCGGTGCCACCTCCGCTGCCATAGCAGCAACCCCTTCTTCTGGCGACCTTATCACTCACAATACAACAACTCTCCACCAAACAAAATATCATGATCTTACAAGACCACATTCGCACATTCAAACAGGAAACTAAAAAGTAAAAAATAAATTTACTTAGCACAAAGTAATTCGAATTTTGATTTAGTTAATCATAAATGACTAAATAAGTATTTTATAATTTTGAAGTCGGAGCCAAGTAAATACTACAACAACCTTACTACAATAACAAATTACTAATAAACTTGTATCGTGGGCATCTATAGGCTCCAATAACTGTTTTACATCAAGCGGCATGGGCGTCGCCAAAGGGGGGCAGGGAGGGGCAGCTGAACTAGAGATTCTATTTATTTATAAGTTTTATTTATTGTACAGTCAAGAACTCCTGAAGCTTTACACGTTGGACTCTGTACAGTTATTATTACAACCGCTGTAAATGAAAGGCTCATACTACAAGTCAAAAGCTTCATGAGCCCTCGACTTTACCTACAATTCATACTTTTCTCATTCTCCATATCAACTTGCCCAGCCTTGCCTCGTCACCAGCCGATGGCCCAGGGGGGACCCTGGGCCATCGGCTGGTGACGACCTTGTCAAGCGGATAAGGCGGGCCCGTATATGATCGAAGGCCGTATGCTTGTTTGGCACTTGGTGACATGAAAAAAAACTTGTAATCAGTTTATCCGCTTTAGAAAATTTGACTATAAGAATCTTGTTAATATATATTATAAATAAATAAGTTACATTTGCTCCGAACCTCATAGAACTAAGTAATGATCACATGGCAAAACACAGTAAAATCAATATATATATAAAACAACCTCGGGTTAGTTACACCACATAAAACTCAAGAACAGCTGGACAGATTTTTATGATATTTGATTTGTTGGAGAGCAGAAGGTATTCATATATCAGAAAAAAATATGATGAAATTGTCAGGACAAGTTTTGTATGAGAAATCCATTGTAATGAGATGGGAAGGAGAAGATTGAGCTACAGCGAAGCGTGGATTGGCCGTTAGTAATAATAATTGTACCGGCGCGAGAATCGCCTTAGAAATTCTTGGCAGACTTCAGTTGTATTGAACTAGGTTGCGCCAGCGACTTCCTAAGATCTTATCCCGGTATCCCATGGGAATTTTCAAAAATCCTTTCTGTTTCATGCAGTATGTTAAATTTCAACTCGATACATCCAGTGATTTGATACGCTAGTAGAATAGTCGGTAACGGTTGCCTTTTATAGATACAGAATAATTTACACTCGTTAATAAATTAGTAACAATTACATGCGTGTAATGTAACATGCAACGCCCAGCAAAATTAAATAATAATTGTTCCGGCGGCGCCGCGGCGCGGCGCGAGAATCGCATTTGAAATTCTTGGTACACGTTCTTTGTATCGAATAAGTAATTTCTAACAATTGACTATTGATTAAAAATAAAAACACACAAAGCGATCAACCTTTGTTCACAAATGCCAAATGATCATTTCTTCTGGAGGGTTTTAAATTTAAAACACTCTTTAAGAGCTCACTTCACTCACGTATACGTGTAGATTTTCTTTTGAAAGTCTCTTATACATTAATTATTTTCGTAAGCTGTTTTTCAGAATTTAAGACATACTATTTAAATTTTAGGAATATGTTTAAACATTGTTCATATCAGAATTATTCGAATTCTATTGATATATTTATTTTAGTTTTGACCGCAAAAATATTCTTAGTCAAGAGTTTTAGAAGTGGTTTTGACTTTTATGACTTTGACTGTAACATATATTATGTAACTAAATACAGATAAATTAAATTTACCATTTATTTTTGCGAAACTCTTCATTGTCGATGAATAAACTAGACTAGCTTAGAGCTTAGGCTTACGCAAAGTATAGCTAATTATGAGCTGCATTACGAGTAATAAATAAAAATTATGACTGCATAATTCCTTCCATATTGTGTACAATATAAACAACATATCTTTAGATTTCTTGAGTACTTTCATAACTAGTCAAATATAAATAAATATGAATTACATAGTTTTGAAGTGTAAACAGTACTTATTATTAAGGAGATGAGATAATTGACATTTCTGTAGACATAGTTTATAGATTTTGTGTGTGAGGACTAGTGAGGGGGTAATAATTTATTTGAAACATACCACCAACCAAATCCACACAAAGTTGATCATCTCGTCGCAGAACAATGGTTGCACAGCTCTGCAAATACAATCGAGTTTATTGTATCGATAAAGACATGTCCACTATTTCTGGTATTATAAACAAGAACATCTTATTAGAAAAATCTGGATCACAGAGTTTTCGATATCCTTTACAATACTATCGCGACGCTGCTCCGGCACTATGCACCACTAAGCAAAATCTTCTATATCGATATTCGGAACTAGTGATTGGAAATGGAAAAGCGATTTGCTTCTAGTACACGAGTGGCCTGCGCGCGCGCCGCGGTCAACTACGGATCCAGTACTACTGCTGACCTTGCCAATTAACATTTTATTTTATTAATGCACTTTCTTATGACGTATCAGGTTCTAGCAGGCGAGCGGAGAAAAAGAACTGAGTGTTTAATGTGAATCATACACAAAGAGCTGAGCAATAATTTATTCAAATTAATTACATACAAGAAGGTAATCGTTCAACATTTAATTCTTTGTAAAGAATCTAACGAGAATTGATTAATATGTTATATATACATTTTTTAATTATGTTTTATTAACCCCCGACACATGTTATGTAATTAAATTAACGTAAGAATCTATGTCTGTGGCATGTAATTAACGTAAGTATGTATGTATGTGCATAACTTACTAATCAATTTACGGATTTTGATACAGTTTTTTCGAGATGGTTCTTAGCTATCCTACTTCCTACTAATCGGTCTATTTCTGATTCTGAGGATGCGTGGTTGTTTCTCTCTATTACAGGCAAACGGCTGAATGGATTTGGTTTAAATATGGCAAGCATATAAAGAACATTTCAGAGTTTAACATGTAAAATACTTTTTTTCTTACGTACTGTATTTACGCGGTGCACAGCCTTGGGTAAAGCTAGTGATGATAAAAATGTGTTCAGCCCTAGAATTATCATCGTCTTTTTTTAGTTCACAAAGGGAATAAGAGTAACTTACGCAGGTCTGATCGATTTTACAGAAATAACGGCAAGAACATGTTAACATTAACTAGACCCTGCTAGTCTTGAAATTAGCCTGATGATAACCAACTCCTCATCAAGTTACAGCAGCGATACCATGTTTGGGATCATTGGAACGCTACTAACGCTATATCAATTCATCTTAATATATAAAAATTTCGTGTCACGTTGTTTGTCCGCGATGGAATACTAAACTACTGGACCGATTTTAATAAAATTTTGCACAGTGTGTGCAGTTTCTTCCAACTTGAGACATAGGATAGTTTATAACTCATCAGAAAAAAATACGTAAAAATTTTTAAAGGCCATACGAAGTTCGCCGGGCCAGCTAGTGAACTATAAATAGATAGATAGTATTCGGGGTCTCATGATGGAACAGAGTAGACGGACTTTTCGTGTATCGAGGGGTTTGAATTATTAATTCGAGCAGGGCTGACCAAGGCACGGCCCGCGGGCCGCATGCGGCGCTCGACTTATCTTTGTGCGGCCTCTGACGTGTTTTTCATTTACCGGTTTTATACAGTTTTTTATCGCTACAGCTTTTTTTACAACAAAGCTGACTGAAAATTATACATTTTTAGAAAAGTTAAAGAGTGCATTTGAAGGGCACAGGCAAATAATTATAACTAACTAAGCTTAAACTTTCACAGTAGGCAGTAAAAATGTCGAGTAGGTTTTTGTTTCTGCAGCCCTGCGGTAATTTGTAATGGCCCGGTATTGTATATGGTTTGGACAGCCCTGAATTAGAACTTGTTTACATAATTTAGTGAAATACATTAATGTCCGTAGTAAGGGTCGTGTCCATACTGTCCTGCAGGATACTGCTGACCATATGCTGGTGCTGGTACTGGTGCGGAGTATGCTGGCGCCTGGAATGAATTATTGCATTTGTTGTACGATATGAATTAATATTTTGTATCGTATTATAACTATGTTGCAGAAATGATGAGAGGAAATCACTTTCGTATTATGGGCATGTAATGCCGAGGGATTAAACACATGGGACAAAGAGAAAGACAATTTACATTTACCCTGTACGGATGCCAATCTCTCAGAAAGATGTATTTCTGTCCAAATGTATGTGTACTGCATACAATTTGAATGTAAATAGATATAATGAGAGAGGAAGACTTTGTTATGAGACATATAGCCAGTCTTTGGGTGGCTTGAAAACACTGGCCTCCGCCGGTCGCTTGGGCAACGTTGTCAAGTACGATAAAAATTCTGTGGTTGAGGGAAGCGTGGTGGAGTATGCTCTTAACCCCTTCAATTGAGAGGAAACTCGTATCCCAGTAGTGGAATTAATAAGGGTTGACGATCTCTCACACAATTTAACCGCCCTTTTTTAGTCTGCCTCCTCTCCTTATATCTGTTTATATTCAAATTGTATGCAGTACACATAAATCTAGATAGAAGAGTGAGTCTCTTTGTGAGAGACTGGCATCCGTACTGGGTTGCCCTGATAGGTTTATTTATCTCGAGCTCCTCCGTGCATCGGAGCGCACGTTAAGCCCTAAGTCCTGGCTGTTGTCATTAAATGACAGTCGTTAAGCCAAGTCAGTGGCCTTAAGGCGGCTTGAAAACACTGGCCGTCGCCAACCCGCAGTTGAGCAGCGTGGTGGAGTATGCTCCAAATTCCTTCGATTATAGATATCCAGAATAAATAATAGGATATCTTTCATTCCGAAAAAATTGCTGCTTCGGAGGGATTATCAAAAAAGTTTGAGCTATGATAACCCACTTCACGTGGTGGGGGGGGGGGGGGGGGGGGGGGGGGGGGCTGGGGGCTGGTAACGTAATAAAATAAATAGTGCCAGCAATATATAATAGCTAAATTCGATTTTGTACCCCACTTCGTGTGTTTACGTACTTGATATCCATAAGCAGGTTTTTTCTTTTCGTAGTGTTCTGGGTGGTGATGATTTTTGATTATCATGAGGTTCTCGAGCAGCTCTTTTACTTTTAATTTCGTCTCCAGCATATTCGCAACTAATGCTCTATCGAACGCCTTTAGTTCCTTGATCTTGGCTTTAAGAGCCCAGAGTCCGTCTTTAGCAAGGTCCAGCTTGCCAATGGGGAGGTCATCAGGCTCTTCATACTGGTCGTAGTTGTAGGCTGGGGTGTCATATGCTGCACGGAAGAGCCGTTGGTCTTCTTCGTCAAGGTCAGCGTACCGCGGCAAATGCCTGGATGTAGCTGAAAAAGTCATATTTTTCTATATTACGTGGGGGGGGGGGGGGGGGGGGGGGCAGACAAGCATACGGCCCGCCTGATGTGAAGCGGTTACCGTAGCCATATTAACGCTCGCAACATAAAATATCGGCAACGCGCCGCCACCTTCGCTTCCAACGCAGCATCTTCTTCCTTTCTGGTGACCTCACTCATTCGCAGGAACACAACAACGCTCAAGGGATCTGTTATTTAACTGCGGTATTCTGCGAGGTGGAGGTACATTCCCCAGTCGGGTAGCTTACAATTACGCTCCCAGCCTCTCTTTTTCTCAGAGCTGCGTTTGTCAGTCAGCAGAGTGCATCCCATGCAGGTGAAGTTGGCTTTGGTTCAAAGATGTTGACGAACCACTTAAACCCCAAAAATATAGTTAAATGATAAATTTATAAGTGCTTTAAGGTCATAAAATTATGCAACTCAAATAAATTTAATTTGACGAGCTCGGTGGTCGAATGGTTAGTAATAGCCACTTTGACTGCGAGGTCGCGGGTTCGATTGCCGCACAAGATAAACATTTGTGTGCATGAACATGTCTGTTTGTCATGTATTTAAGTAAAAAACTGTATTTAAGTACATTTATCAGTTGTCTAGTACCCGTAACACAAGCTTTGCGCTTAATTTGGGACTAGATGGTTGTCCTGAAATATTTATTTATTTAGGTATTTATTATTTAAATAAATTATTAGGTCATAGCCATACAGGGAGGTAATGCTGCTAGCATCTTGGGACTGATGCCACATGGGCCAACCTTTTTACATTTATTTTAGTTTTTTGTTAGTTTTATATTAGTGTTAGTGTTAGTTTTAGGTAATATAGTTTTATAGTTATATTTTATGTTTATTGTGAAAAAAAAAATTTAAAACGAATAAATTATTATTCTATCGCAAAATTCGACGCTGGCGCTGGGTAAAATTGCTATGTTATTATTCATTTTTCAAAATAATAATGAATTAAAATTGAAGTTACATATGAGGCATTTTTTTTTGCGTAATAACAATACATTTTTCTGAGTCACTGTAATGCAATGAGATAAAATAGAATGAAAATTCTTTACTTGTACCCCTTGAGGTAGGGTTGCCATCCGTCCGTGTCTCCCCGGATTTGTACCTAGTTTGGAGGGCGTCCAGGGAGCGTCCGGGCGGGGTTTCATTTGTAGTCCAGGGTAAAAAGTTTTAAATCACTACCGCCGCTCCATGCTGCGAATAATCTTTTTGTCACAGAGTAAAGAATAAATAAATAAATATTGTCAGACAAATTACACAGCGCCATCTAGCCCCAAAGTAAGCGGAGTTTGTGTTATGGGTACTAGGCAACTGATAAACATACGTAAATACATTTTTTTTTTGTAAATACATAATTATGATACATAGAAAACACCCAGACCAAGACAAACAGACATGTTCACGCACACAAATGTTTGTCCTGTGTGGGAATCGAACCCACGAGCGTTGGTGTCGAAGCCGCGTCATTGACCGCTACGCCACCGAGCTCGTCAAGAATAGTACTAGTAATAAAAGCACTGCTGACATGTCCGGGTTTTAAGATTAAAAATCCGGAGTTTTCACGCTTCTTGTTCTGGTTGCTAGCGTTTAGAGATGACAACCTTACCTTAAGGGCACTTAAACACGTCATTCACTTTTTTTATATAAATCATATTCTCAGATATCTTATTTACACTAGCATTTCGGAAAGAAAAGTAAGCAACTGACTGATCTAAAATGCAGGAATGTTCTTGTCAAATATGGTGTAAATCTATTTAAAGAAAAAAATATTCTTAATCCCCGAGTTTGTTTCCTTTGCTGAC
Organism: Hypsopygia costalis; assembly: GCA_937001555.2. Classification (NCBI taxonomy): domain Eukaryota; kingdom Metazoa; phylum Arthropoda; class Insecta; order Lepidoptera; family Pyralidae; genus Hypsopygia; species Hypsopygia costalis. The sequence continues at coordinate 16,960,433 of OW443338.2, read as the reverse complement.
TGTAACTAGGCACTTCTAGTCGTGTATGTGAAACGAAACGTTGCATAAAAATATATGCATAATTAGTTTACAATCACCTACCTATTTTGTTGGCATAAAAAATAAACATGACTTATGATCACATTCACTACATGATGCTGATAACAGATACATGTTTGGCATTTGGTGAAACTATATGGACATTTTCGTTATGAATATTAAGGCAAGGACATTATTCAACCTTTTTAGATATAGGTAGCATGTGAGAGTGTAGGACTGCATGCTGTCAACCACATGTTGAAAAATCAAGAAAGACGTGGAGGGATTCTTAGCTACTTTGTGAACGCACACTTATCCGAGCCGAACGCCCTTTGGCGCGTTTCGCCCGAATGAACGACCGAATGTTATTTGGCTGCAGTATTCTGTGACGTGGAGGTACTTCCCCAGTCGGGCAACTTAAAATTACGCTATGCCCTACATCTCTTTCGCCAGAGCTTCGTTTGTAAATCAACCGACCATAGAAACGATTGAATCTACTGAAATTATTAAATTGTTTGCTGACTTAAACACGGGTATATAATATAAATAAATAAATTTGGGGTGGAAATTAGTAAAAGAAGTTCTGAAACCATGCACCACGTGCAGATCTATCCGCGTTTAATCGTCCGAATCTGGAACGGTACCTGCCTGGTGTGCGAGGTTCCGTAAGATTTCATGGAATTCTGTAATCAGGGCAAGGCGTCAGTGATGTTCCTGGTGTTGCAAGTATATGGCAAAGCACCTTAAGGTTTAACGTCATAAAAATATACTTGTACCGTTCCACTCAATTTATTTTTAGTGTTGAGGAAACGCGAATTCCATATGATTACCTTGATTATGTCATAAGGGCGAGTCCGGTCGATAAAAAAATCGCTTAATTATGTGGAACAGTACATTACTTACGCTACTTAGAAAAATATTCAGTGCAAGTATATAACAATGGGTGTTGCCAAATAACAACTTATGTTGGAACTTAGCGAAAGGATATTCATTTAATCGACGCGGCGACGACGCGACGTGACGTGGAAGTGTTCAAATGACATATATTTTTATTATACGACCCTCCTGTAAATTTTAACATTTCTACGGTAACCGCTTCACATATGGTGGGCCGAATGGTTGCCTGATCTGAAGCGCGTATCGTAGCCATATTAACACTCGCAGCATGAAATATCGCTAACGAGCTACTTATGAAAACATAAAATTACATACGACGTACAGACATATGTTAATTACACACATATACAGAATTATACATGTAAACGCAAAGGAAAAAAATATAATAATGATGATAAATCCTCAATTAATGCTTGGATAAATTCTAAAGTAAAAAAGCTTGAACATTCTTTTTGAAAATGAACTTACTGGAAGATTCTCTGATGGCATCAGATCACGTGTTCCAGACACGCGTTGCTTGCAAAGTAAAGGAGTCTAACATGAAGCCAGATCAAAAATGTGGTGTATAAGTGCTTACGTAAATACCTTCAATTTCATTTTGAGTGTTGAAAAAGTAAATACAAAAAGTAATAATTACTTAATAAAATTTACTAAAGAGTAGTTTCAGAATAATACACGACTTAATGAGAATTGATTTCCTAGTCAAAACTAGGGCTTTTTTAATGGGACGAGGGTCCACCAAACATTCCCACCACTGTCTCCTGTGTAGCCAGGATTAACAGCGGCAAATACAATACAATGAACAATGAAGTCAATTGCAGTCCTGGGGTTAATACTTCGGCTGCCTTGAAATTCACAACGAAACAAATATGTAATCAGAAGAAATTTGTAGGAGTAAGAAGCTTTTGAAATTTGACTTCCCCCCTTAGGCAAATAAGGCATTAAAAGAGATGGCTAGTCAAATGGAACTGAACTACCGTGCACCACGGCTTTTAAGTATCTAACACTATTGGGGACCTAAAACATTGAGTTGGTACCTAACACATCGATTCCAATAACTGAACTATGCAATAATGAAAACTATAATAGGGTTATGTATCTGTCTCCTGATTCAAATAATTTACCTAGCAATTTGTGGTCTTTGTGGTAGCTTAATAAGATAGCATTGATTATATTCCGCCAAATACGAGAACACGCTTAAATTTGGCAATAGTCTCTCAGCAGTATTCCCAAATAAATACGACATGGGAGCCTTCAAGAGCAGATTCAATATTTCCTTTAAAATAAAATGTTTGCCTCGTGCGGGGATCGAACCCGCGAACTCGGAATCAAAGTGGCCATTGCTAACCATTCGATCACCGAGCTCGTCCAAAAAAAAGGCTGGCAACGGATCGGCGACTCCTTGGTGTTGCTGATTTCTATGGGAGGTGGTGTATGCTTTCCTTCAGGTGACCCACATGCTCGCTTGCCACCCTCTCATATAAAAAAAATAAAGTACATAAAAAAGGGTAGTTAGTAATAAACCGAGCATCTAAAATTGTGGAACTGGGCAACTATTAAACTGAGTTGACGACTAAAGTTGATATAAAACATACCAAACCTAACCTAACCTAGTATTTCTGTCGCCTATTTAGTATTTTTTGTGGCTCATGTTATTATTTTCCATAAAAAAGTCTACGAAAGTTGTAAAATTGCACTGAAAATGTACACATAATGACTGGTGACCGCATGATTAGTAATCTATGAACAGATTTCTAATAATTATATATATACTAATTAATATGTGGTAAAAAAACGTCACACTTACCGCAGCTTACAATGAAAATAAATAAAAATACGTATAAAGACATATTTCAAATTATAGTCCAATATACTTAGCACCGTTAACTTAAGTACTGTTCTGTTCACTAAGAGACACCAAATGGTATAATTATTGGTGTTGTTAAGGGTACTTGAATATCCTTGTTATAATAAGTAGGTGGGTACCTAAACGTTTAAAGTACGATAATTGGGAATGTTCATTGAGAACTGGTAGTGCTAGTTCTAGGTAAAAAAATATTGTACTATAAAATAATGTACAGCACGTGGATTAATTTTTTTTATATAACATCGGATGGCAAACAAATATATGGCCCGCTTGATGTGAAACGGTTACCGTAGCCATATAAACATCTCTTTCGCTAGGCGGCAGGATGCACCACGTACAGGTTGGCTTGGGCTCTAAAGAGCGTGGTGAGCCACTTATATCCCATATTATATTTCCGGTCATGATCCTTCCTTTATACTTTATAATTGATTTATAATATCTTGTTTCTAGTTTTGTCTACACCTTTTATAGGATTTCAAGAAATAAACGAAATTGAAAATAATGAATACGAGTGTACATAATTGTGTTATGGTTCAGTATAATTATGAGTGGGACCTTTTCATATATGCAATGTGGAGTCGCAACTATTAGGCATTAGAGATGAAATTTTCAATGATAAGTGGGTGGGAGACCTTTTTGAATCGACGTTCCTACCGCCCCTTTTATAGATAACAAATAAAAGAATAGTTACATCATAATGCAATATAATTATGTAATATTATAATTTATTTCAATATCGATTACAGAATATATAATATATTTTTGAAGTTCTTACTACTAGAATAAATAAAATAAAGTTACTTTACAGTCCCTGTCAACAGGAACATTGAGGGAATAATAATAATCAATTATATACTGATAGCAAAAATCCTACTAATATTATGAACTAGCATGATTACCCGCCCATGCTTCGCTGTGGCACAATCTTTTAGTTTCCATCTCATTCCTGTGGATTTGCTATACAAAATTCCTTCATAATTATTTTTTTCGTTGTATTTTCTGATATATATGAATAGCTATTCTGCCGTTCGGGGTGGGAACAACCAACAATTTAAAGATCATAAAAATCGGTGCTGCTGTTCTGAGTTACAAATGGTGTAACTAACCCGATTCTGTTTTATACATATAGATGTGGTAGTTTGTGAGGTTATGAGGATGTATGGATGCATCCTATTTCTAAGCATGTATGCACAGAACACTTATTGCTATGATTTTGAATGTACCTTATTCGTTAAAACTAACATGGAGCTATTTAATTTTAAGTCACGTGACAGACACAAAAATAAAATATTCTCCAAGCCTGCGAGAACGGCTTTATTAAGTAAGAGCGTCTTTTCTGATATACCTCGTATTTACAACAGGATACCAGAAGAAATACGCGGATTAAGGAAATTACTGATTTTAAAAAGAAATTCCATGCTCTGTTAGTTAATACATGCTACTATAGCGTTAGTGATTATCAGAATGACAGAAATCTGTATAGTGCATGATTAGTGTTTGGTTAAAGTTAATAATTATTGTATGCCTAAGTGGTGGAACACAGAATGGATCGATATAAACTTGTAACATCTGTAAAACCTGTTGTTCACAATAAAGACAATTTGTGTTTGTATTTGATTTATATATATATATTTGTTTGAAATTTCGTTTGAAAAATAATCATTCGAAATATACCAAACATACCTATATACTAGTAGTATGGGATATTTACTATTATTAAAGTTTCGACATAAATAATCTATTGCATAAATTAAGATTTAGTTAAATATTATGAGACAGCTTTACTTAAGTGCTACGTGGAAACCTTTTCAAACACAAGTTAACAAATTAATATAATTTTATACAGTAAATCAAGGAAGACAATTCTAAAACGTAAACTTAACATTTTGTTCATACTTAATTTCAAACAGACAAGCAATCTACCTATTTATAATATCTAGTAACAAAATGATTGTTTTCTCATGACTCAACTAAGAGCAAGAAATTAAATCAAAATACTTGTATTTTGAATTACTTTCATTGCTCCGTTTTATACAGTCAGGTGCAAAAAATTATATAGAATTTGCGAAAGGCTTGCACCCGTAAAGTAGTAATGAAAATTGTTTTAAACGGTGTTGTTGATTGATATTTAGTCTTTAAGCTGTATAAAGACACTTGCACGTGACTGTACGTATGTACATATTCAATGAGATCCTATGATTTACAACTACAATAATATCTTCATGAGAGAATTACCTAGTTTGTATTAATATAAAGTAGTTATAAAATTATACCAAACCAAAGCTCTCCTCAAAGATTTTAAGAAATTCTTGCTAGGTCTAAATCAAAATCTATAGAAAATTGAGTTTATGGAAAAATCAAGATCTTTTTTCATTTTATTTGAAAATGACTTATGTTGCACATATTGCCAAGAAATTTTCAGACCTTACCTTGCCAGATGATGAAAATTCCTTGGCAGGCAATGATATTGGTCATATCACAGACCATCAAGGTAGGTGGTCCGCTGGTCACATTTATACTGTGCATTTATATATGTCGACCGTCAGGCACCAAAAAATTATGTGCTTGACAATAACGACACCCACTTTGCCCCATATAAATTTTAAGGCAAAATCCAGGACACAATACTCTAGCTAGTGGATTGCCTTTTTGAATGATATTTACTCGTAACTTCTACTACGTCTTCTACTACTATTATACTACGGGGACTTCAACGGAGATAATGAAAGTTTCAATGGGATTACAAACGATTTTAAACATTATTATCTATGTAAGAGAGATAATTCCGCTGGATTAATTATTATATACTATCGCGATACCAAATATATTAATACAGCGTTGTATATAACATTATTAAAGCTACTGAACACACTTTATGGATGTTTACATCTAAGAGATTTCAGTTACATTATATTCAATTTCTTCTACACTACATCGATAAATATCTAAGCTACTTATAATTACACATACATTATCTTACCTACTAATTGTTAGATAAGAGACTGGTGCAACAAATTGAAATAATACAATAAAGTCCAATATGTATAACTCCAATGATATATTTATGGAAATAGTTATAAAAGTATAATATCATTAATTAATTTGAAGAAAAAGTCTCAGAAATCTGTAGATTAGCTGGGCAATCTGAGAATCCAAACAGTTTTTCTCTTTTTATTGAACTCGACTATAGATAGAATACTAGAAATAGATAGAATACTAGAATAATAGAATACTAGAAAATATGCACTAAAATTATTAATAAGACAAATATTCAGAAATCCAGTATATTCAATATTCAAAGACTTCCAAAAACAGAATGAATGTTTTTAAAAGTTTAAGATATGATTTTTTAAATATAATTTTATAATTAATACTTATAAGTATTTGTTTAATTGCACATTACCACAAAATAAAATATAAGTATAGAAAATTTCAAATTCAAAATTACAAATTCGAAGTAATCCAATCTAATTGTGACACGATAGTATCGCAGTCTTTCATATAACGTACTCAAAGTTCTTTTATTTATAACGTTTAAAAACTGAGCAGAACCGACCAACAGTTTTGACTTAGGTACCCTTCGAACCAAGTGATGTAGTTATGGATCGAATTATCATGAAAAACATTTCAAAATCTAATAGTGGTCAACTGCGCCCGCGTGATCTAAGTTGACTCCAGAATCAACAGAACTGTTGGTGCGTTATACACAAGCGCAATACATTTCATACTTTACTATACTCCGCTTGCGGTGAGAAATCTATGACAACATACTTCCTTTACTTCAGTGAAGACTTTTAACTGAACTGAGCCCCTACCGACGAAGCTGAAGCCGATTAGCATCGGATTTTTTAATTGCAAAAGTAAAACTTTAACTTAGATTTATAGTACTTGTATTTAGCTTAGCTGGTAAAAAAGTATGGAGCCGTACCAACTAAGCTGAAGATGTTTGACAATAACTTACACTTATGATCTATTTTTCGAATCAAAATATTCGATGGTAATCGGCTTCAGCTTCGACGGTAGGGCCCCCTGGTTGTCCAGATTCCGAAGTGCGTATCGCTCAAGTTGGCTCCAATCGGCCGTACGTAACTGGAAGGCCGATCGCCTTTGAAGCGCTAATCACGGATGCATCGAGATGATCCTCCGCAGATAACATTAGCGTTGCGGTTCATCTAGAAACGCGCGCGGCGCCGCGACTGTCATATAGCCGCCCGAGTCTTGTATAGCTCGTCATCGAGATCAAACGCGGGATCCGCGTACCCAGAGTCGTCGTACCTCAGGGACCTGCAATCAGTAAGATGCCACGTCACTATGCAGTCGGACCGACGCAAATCGTCTTTCATTACAATCATGACATGTCCATCGGTCGAGGTAATCGTGTTCTCATCTATATAAATTACCTTTGTTATTGTAATTTCTCGTGGAATAAATATGTAGAGATTTATAATTGCAATTTACAGAACGATTTATGCAAGTCCGCTGTCATTTATGAACTAATCAATAACATTATATACATGGACCTATCACGCCACACAATTACAAACTGAAAATATATCACACGTTTTTTACAGGTTCTAATCAAAAGCATTCAAATTGATTGAGAATAAGATATCATACTATATTATTACTAATATAGGTAACTCTTCATCCATTTATCAACAGTTTGATCTTTCAGAAATTTAGCGTGTTGGATACTATCAGTATTTGTTTCTCCAATCTAGATTTATTTCTTACTAGATGACCCGGTGAACTTTGTTTCACCTACATCTATTTATTTAATAAATAAATACGATCTAAGATCTGTGTCTCTTTAAGAAGAGCCTACCCTGTGTGCCCGAACCTGGAGGATGTGCCATTGCAAGACATTTGTTTCCTCACTTGCCGCTTTCCATAAAATTTGACAATACCAGCTTAAATGACGCTCTTGCAGTTGGCTTGCCATGTCCGAGAATTCCTGACCCGGTCCTTTTACGAAACCTCGCGCACATTGCGCAGTATATTCAACTCCATGAAAGACAACACCTGTACGTATCGCTCAAGTAATGGCGATCTTGGATTTTTAGATTTGTCCTTTCAACTTGGCGAAATTTTGGAGTCACAGTTGATACTGGTTACCTCAAGCCACTTAGTCCAAGCTACTGAAATCTCGCAGTCGATGCTATCCGATGATCGAAGAACAGATCCCAAGTACTTAAACCGCCCGTGCATTTGACCATATCCTTATGAGTACGGTCGTGGGATCTGTTGTTTTGCACCCCAAGTACTCAATCTTTCCCGTTTTCGGATTCAGGCCATAGTTCTCAAGTCACCTCTTCCATTAATTCACTCATCGCACCAACTCCCTCTATCTGCATCTGCCAGTGCAATTATATCAGCATACATGAACACCCGTCAACCCACCGCATAGAGCTGGTCCATGTGGATCCATGATACTACTTGACAATTCATCTAATACCACGAATGTCTAATATATATGAATATGCCTAATATGAACAAACACTGATCGCTGGTGGACACCGACGTTAAAGGGAATTTTGTCTCTGCGACAGCGGTCTAAACTATGGTATTTGAAATTTCGGTACATGTCTCGGATGATGTCGATATAAACCCCTGGCAGCCCTTTAGACTTCAGTAAAGAAAGTTCTCGCCAAATAAATTTATGACTAAACGACAAATGTGAATTAACGAAAATTAATATGAATTACAGATTCAGGTACTTCAGAATAAATAATGAGGATCCGTTTTATTTTGTAATCACCTTGGTTAACATGACAGACCTATATAATGTGATGTTGGTCTTACCATATACAATGTTATACAACTCTCTGTGAATCCATAAACCTCGTTCTGCGTTCAGCCCACATTTTCTGGTACTATTTGCATTGTTGACACTGGTTACAATTGCAATCATTTTTGTAATTTACAATGCGAGTGTTCATGACATTAGCAGATTTCTATTATTTATTCTCAGGTACTTTATACAAAGTATGATTTACTATAAACAATCATTACATATTTCAACTCCATTATTGATGTTTATTATTGTTGTGTCATTTCTATGTCACTTCTGAGAAAGACGTATTAAAATTTGACAACCAACAAATATGGCGATCCTTTGTGACGATGACACTATTAATAGGTAGGTTAGCCTTCTTCGTTGCCATGACATTCGTCTATAGTATGAACACTTTGTATGGGAAAATAAAATTGTTGTTTTTACTATCTTTCTTGAAATTTTTCCATATTTTCTCACCGTTTAAACCTTCCCTGGGCTACGACAAACATTTCAAAACTAAAATCAGCTGAAACGGCCCAGCCGTTCTCGAGTTTTAGCGAGACTAACAAAACAGCAATTCATTTTTATATATAAGACTAGATGACCCGGTGAACTTCGTTTCACCTACTTATAAATATATAAGTTCTAAGATCTGTGTTTCTTCTTAACCCTACCCTGTTTGCCCCAACCTGGAGGATATAGCATTGTAAGACATTTGTTTCCTAACTTGCCGGTTTCCATAAAATTTGACCATAACAGCTTAGATGACTCTCTGCATTTTGCCTGCCATGTCACGGACATGAAGCTATATCCGATCCGGGAATTCCTGACGCGGCCCTTCCACGAAGCCTTGCGCATACTGTGCACCATATTCAACTCCATGAAACGCAACTCCTGCACGTGTCGTCGCTCAAGTATTGATGATGCTGTACTTTAATTTACTCGCATAAAATGGTCTAATCATCGATAGATTTGTCCTTTTCACTTTGGCGGAATTATGGAGGCGGAAATTTGGAGGTTTCTATATTTTTATTTATTTCTTGGCGTAAGTATTGCAACTTTTCTTGGCATGAAGAATGTATATGTACGATCTGTATTTTTGGTTTCTTCATCGTACTTTTTTGGAGTTTGGAAATAAATAAAAATTTACTTAGTTTTAACGGCAAATTCTTTATTTGCGGGATCCGCGGATCCGCCCTTTGAATGTGCGGGATCCCGCAGATTAATTAAAGCATCGTGATCCCGCGGTAATGCGGGATCCCGCTTTGCGGGATTGCAATCCCTAGTCACAGGTGACACTGGTTACCTCAAGCCACTTAGTCCAAGCTACTGAAATCTCGCAGTCGATGCTATCCGATGATCGAAGAACAGAACCCAAGTACTTAAACTGTCCGTGCATTCGACAATATCCTTATGTGCACGGTCGTTCGGGGATCTGTTGTTTTGCAGCCCAAGTACTCGATCTTTCCCGTATTTACCTCTCCATTAATTCACTCATCGCACCAACTGCCCTCTATCCGCATCCGCCAGTGCAATTATATCAACATACATGGACACCTACTGGCTAAGCTGAAGACGATCCCCACCGGTGTTTCTGATCACGAAAATTAAACTTCAACTTAGAAGTATGATACTTGTGTTTAGCTTAACTGACAGTAACTCTGGAGCTCTACGGACTAAGCTGAATATGCTTGTCAATAACTTAAACGTAAGACCTATTTTTGGAATCAAAATATTCGATGGTAATTGGCTTCAGCTTCGGCGGTAAGCCCCCTGGTCCATGTGGATCCATGATACTACTTGACAATTCGTCTGATATATGAGAAACCACAAATGTCTAATATATAAGAATATGCCTAATATGAACAAAAACAGACTTAGACTGATCGCTGGAGGACACCGACGTTAATGGGAATTTTGTCTCTCCTCTCCGACAGAGGTCTAAACTATGGATTTGGAATTTCGGTACATGTCTCGGATGATGTCGATATAAAAACCTGGCAGCCCTTTAGACCTTTAGTAAAGAAAGTTCTCGCCAAATAAATTTATGACTAAATGATAAAATATGATTATATTAAAATTACAGATTTAGGTACTTCAGAAAATAATGAGGATCCGTTTTATTTTGTAATAGGTATCACCTTGGTTAACATGACAGACCTATATAATGTGATGTAGGTCTTACCATATGCAAAGTTATACAACTCTATGTGAATCCACAAACATCGTTCTGCGTTCAGCACCCATTTTCTGGTCTATTCGCATTGCTGACACTGGTTACATTTTTTGCAATCATTTTTGTAATTTACAATCCGAGTGTTTATGTAAATTTCTATTATTTATTCTTAAGTACTGTACAAAGCATTATTTACCATAAACAGTCACTACATATTTCAACTCCTTTCTTGATGTCTATTAGTATTGTGTCATTTCTATGTCAATTCTGAGAAAGTCATATTTGACAACCAACAAATATGACGTCTATTCTTTGTGACAATGACACTATTGATAGGTAGGTTCGCCATCTTTGCTGCTATGACATTCGACTATAGTAGGAACACTTTGTATGGGAAATTAAAATTGTTGTTTTCACTATCTTTCTTGAATTTTTTCCAAAATTACTCACCGTTTAAACCTTCCCTGGGCTAAGACAAACATTTCAAAACCAAAATCGGCTAAATCGGCCTGGCCGTTCTCAAGTTTTAGCGAGACTAACAAAAAGCAATTCATTTTTATATATAAGATACATTAAGTGGATACATAAAATGAGTGGGCATCAACCCATAATCATCTCACTGTTTTTTTTTTTTATACTACGTCGGGTGGTAGACAAGATTACGGCCCGCCTGATGTGAAACGGTTACCGTAGCCATATTAACGCTCGCAACATTAACTATCGCTCGCGCGCCGCCACCCCCGCTGCCATCGCAGCATCTCCTTTCTTTCTGGTGACCTCACTCACTCGCAGGAACACAACAGCCCTCAAGGGAACCGTTATTTGGCTGCGGTATTCTGTGAGGTGGAGGTACATTCCCCAGTCGGGTAGCTTACAATTACGCTCCCTACCTCTCTTTTCGCCAGAGCTTCGTTTGTCAGTCAGCAGGGTGCACCGCGTGCAAGTGAAGTTGGCTTTGGTTCAAAGATGTTGATGAACCTCTTACGCCCCAAAAAAAGAAGTGATTTAGAGTGGGTTACCCCGAAGTGGTTTAGAGCACGCTGGTCACCTGCGGGTTGTCGGAGGCCAGTGTTTTCAAGCTGCCCAAAGGGCACAGACTTGGCTTATCGACTGTTATCTGGTGACAAGAGCCGGAACCGACAGGTTAACGTGCCCTCCGGAGCACGGATGAGCTCGAGATAAATAAACCTTGAAAAGATAAAATAGCCGAGTGCGAGGCGAAAACAAGCAACAGAGAAAATCGATTGTATCTTATACACATACCATTAGAACTTGAGGTCAAACATGTTTAAGACATTTTCAATCCCTGAACTGTGAAACTGCAATCCTTCCAATTTCCTTCAGCAGTATTCCCAAATAAATGTGACAAGAGTGCATTCAAGAACAGCCCCCTTACCACCAACTGTTATTGCGCTTCAATAACTGAGTAGAATGCTTATTCATACCAATGAATAAGCGACTCTATTCAATTTGAAATAGAGACGCTTATTCATTGGTATAAATAAGCATTCTATTCAGTTATTGAATCACAATAACAGTTGCTGGTAAGGGGGCAGAATCAACGAATCGGCGGCATGGTGTTGCTGATTTCTATGGGCGTAATGATCACTTTCCATCAGCTGACCCACATGCTTGCTTGCCCTCTTCCTCTTATATAAAAAAATATATAAATAAATAAATGTTACAGAAAAACATATAGGTACCGATCTGGTGTTCTAGTTCTGCACCGGGAGGGCGGCGGAGACCTCGAGGAGGCTCGCAGCAAGGTCGGGTCATCGTAGCGTCGGGACACTACCGTGAAGTCGTGATGGGCATCGATCAACTTCTGCAGGCGCGAAACCATCTCGAAGTCTGATACCGATGCCGGCACCAGGATACCCAGAAGTTTTGCAATGGAATGCCTGAATGGATAGATTTGTTAGTAGTTTTATATGTTAGTATAAGTTACTTGTCCAAAAGTTAATACAACAGCAAAAAAAAAAAAAAAAAAAAAGGCAACCGGCCTTTTTACGATTTGTACTTTTTTTTATTATTATTTTAAGAATTTTTTTATTACCATGAAATCTCACTGCCATCTAGCCACAAGCTAAGCAAAGCTGACGAGCTCGCAATGACCACTTTGACTCCGACATCGAAGGTTGGATGCACAAAACAAATATTTCTGTGCATGAACATGTCTGTTTGTCTTGTCCTGGGTGTTTTCTATGTATTTATTTACAGAAAATGTATTTATTTAAATTATAGTTATGTAGTGCACATAGTACAAGTTTTGCTTAGTTCGGGGTTAGATGGCGGTGTGTAATTTGTCCTGGAATATTTATTTATTATTTATAGATGATAAAGGAGAAATATATTAGTTACCCACTGCGTTAGTATGGAGAAATATACCAACCTGAAGTTACTTGGTTTTTCTATGTATTATATGTAGGTATGTGTTCACAAAAAAAATGTATTTAAGTATTATATCAGTTACCTAATACCCATAGCACTAGGTAACTTTGCTTAGTTTGGGTCTAGATGGCAGTGTGTAATTTGTCTAGGAATATATATTTATTTAAAGCGTATACTAGATAACTGATATTATACTTAAATACATTATTTGTTTTAAACTGTATATATGACATATTTGTGCACACAAATATTTGCCTTGTGCGGAGATCGAACCCCCACAGCTGTGTCAGAGTGGCCATTGCTAGCTATTTGACCATTGGCTCGTCATCACCGGAAAATTGTTCAATTCAATTATTTTAAGTGCCGCCATTAAAAAAACATCAATAGCAAAAGTGGGAACCCTGAAGAAATTGAATTAACATTAATTGAACGATTTTTTATACTTAAACGACTAATTGAAAATTGCCAAAAACGGATTGTTTAAGTATCCTGTCTTATAACTACAAAAGAATTAATGACAGCTACAAAATTATTTCCAAAACTAGTTTATTTATTACAGTCTTTAGTATTTTTAAATGCCAGTTTTATATTTTTTTTTCTACGCCTTCTTTTTACTACGTTGCCAAACAGCATACGGATCCCCTGATGCTCAATAATTGCCTATAGAACCCTACTTCCCCTCTGCCAACGCACCACCTCCTCACGTTTTGTGACTTCATTTTTGTTTATACTACGTCGGGTGGCAGATTTTTAATATGGCCCGCCTGATGTGAAGCGGTTACCGTAGGCATTTATGCTCGCAACATGAAATATCGCTCGCGCGCCGCCACCCCTGCTGCCAACACAGCAACTCCTTTCTTTCTGGTAGTTGAATTAGTGAAGTGTATGGAGAAATATACCAACCTGAAGCTTAAGAGCTGTGCCTCCCGTCTCTGGCATTCTGCAAGAGCCTCCTTGGTTCTCGCGAGGTCATCCCTGAGTATAGATATCTGGTGTTCGGAAGTGGTCCTCTCCTGCTCGAAGGTCTCTCCAGTGGCACGCACCTGGTCCTTCAGCACGTTCACCTTGCGATTGTACCGCGTCCGTAATAACTCTGCCTCTTCCAGCTTTTTCTGTAGCTCCTCAACTTTACGCGCACGCTCTAAGGATGTTATCTACGCAATAAAAAAAAAAGATATATGTATTACAGTTAAAAAAAGGTTTAATGCAATAAAAAAAGATATCAGAATACAGATGAGGATTGATTGGAGATTGGAGAGGTCTGTGATTTCACCTTACACGTATAGTCATGACGTATACGTAGTCATGACGTACATGATTTACGCGTATATGTCACCCTAATCTAGACATCTAGATTAGGGTTGCCAGCCATCCTTATATTTCAGGACAGGTACTGGTTTTTGGAGTGTGTAAGTAGGTATTTTACAACTAGGTAAGCCTACACTTAAATTATTAAAGACAATCAAAATGTTAAATCTAGCATACCTACGCATACCTTAAGTCTGTTTTTAATCTCTGAAACTTAACTCACACTGAATATTACCTGAGTCGTCAATTTCATAGAAAACTTTAAAGATAATTAAATAGCAAAGAAAATTAAATAGTAACAAAAAATGATTACATTTAATATTCTACTATTCCTAATCTATTACTGCGTCCTGTTTTTAGTTGAACTGTCCTAGTTTTTCCAACTTGCAATCCTTTATTTTTAAACGTTGATCCTAGTCTAGATGAGACTCGTTAACATTTTCTAAAGCCTGGGACATGGACATTTTACTTTTACTAAGATTAAAGTCTCGGTGGATTTTGAAGATTCTCGATTTAGTTATTGAGAAGTTCTCTAAAAGGAAATCAATTTTTATAGAAAAACTAGTTGCCCCGGCAAACGTTCTTTTGCTATATAAATTTAGGGGTTGATGTAGAAAGGTGAAAACTTGAAGTTGTATGTATTTTTAAATCCTAAATCATAATAAAATAAAAATAAAAGATTTATCAATAAAATAAAATAAAAATATTTAGTGGTGAGTCATCCTTATCATTTACGGGAATGAAAAATAGATGTTGGCCGATTCTCAGACCTACCCGATATGCACATAACATTTCATAAAAATCGGTCCAGCCGTTTCGGAGGAGTTTGGTAACAAACACCGCGACACCAGAATTTTATATATTAGATTCAGCTGACCCGGCAAACGTTGTTTTGCTATAAAAAATAGATAACCTTTTTTTTATACTACGTCGGGTGACAGACAAGCATACGGCCCGCCTGATGTGAAGCGGTTACCATAGCCTTAATAACGCTCGCAACATAAACTATCGCTCGCGCGCCGCCACCCCCGCTGCCATCGCAGCATCTCCTTTCTTTCTGGTCACCTCACTCACTCGCACGAACACAACAGCCCTCATGGGAACCGTTATTTAGCTGCGGTATTCTGTGAAGTGGAGGTACATTCCCCAGTCGGGTAGCTTATAATTACGCTGCCTACCTCTCTTTTCGCCAGCGCTTCGTTTGTCAGTCAGCAGGGTGCACCGCGTGCAGGTGATTGGCTTTGGTTCAAAGATGTTGATGAACCACTTACACCCCAAAACCTATTCTCGACCTATTTAATATACATATAAAATTTTCAAACCGCCATGTCTGTCGTCTCCCTGACTGTCATCTGCCAACTCGCAGTGTTGTGTACTGTGCAGTATGCTCTAAACACCATCGTTTGAGGGGAGACCCGTATCCCAGCAGTGGGATGAATATGGTTTGGTTTGGTGCCGATTACGTAAGATAATAATTGTAGCGTCTGAGGTAAATATAATTAATTTGTAAATTAAGTTGTATCAATGAGATCACGCGCGTATTGATCAATTACTTGTAGCCTTGCTAATAAATTATAATGCAGTAGATCCACTATTGGAATTTTAATAATCCTATCATGCAAATCAAATATTGGATAAATAGTTATAAAAACAAAAGCCGGCGTGGCTACTAACACAAGTTGGTTCCGGTACTCAAAAGTAAACGAATATTACTGTTTCATTGATGTACCTACCTACATTTTTTATACTACGTCGATGGAAAACAAGCATACGTCCCGCCTTATGTGTAGACATTACCGTAGCCGTAACATGAAATATCGCTCGCGCGCCACCACCCTCGCTGCCAACGCAGCAATTCCTTCCTTTCTAGTGACCGAACTCACTCGCAGGAACACAATAACCCTCAAGGAAATTGTTATTTGGGTGTGTTATTCTGTGAGGTGGAGCTATATTCTCTGTGAGGGTGGCTTTGCCTCGAACATAGTGCTGAGCCACCCCAAATTACAATAATGTCTAGCATTACATACTAGTACATTTAGGCATGAATTATTTTTTTGTATGTGACGCAAATAAAAACAAAAAAACGGCTAAACCAGTATGTCGTGACGCCAAGGACGTAAAATTACCTCCATTATGATTCCTTTCTTTATGTATCAGAATAATAATAGCTTTTATATCAGAAAAATAAACGAATAAAAAATTATGATGAAAATTTCAAGAAATCCACAGGACCGAGACGGGAACGGGAAGATTCGGCCATAGCAAAGCGTGGGCGTTAGTAACAAATAATAGTTTCATGTTTCTACAACCTAGTGTAAACAAGATGTTTTATCTATAGATGCGTTCCACCTGCATCCATTGTGTCAAGAAGAAAGTAAGGTAATTACCCGGCATTCAATTCAAAGTCAAAGTCAAAGTCAAAATTCTTTATTCTGTGGGCCCTCGCGGGCACTTAGACACGTCTTTTACAATTAGGTATTTTTTTTATCTACCAGCATTTCGGAATGACCATTGACGAGAAGAAATGCCGAAAGAAACTCTGTCAATATAGGTCTTTTTTTTTAAATAGCCATACAATATTATCATAATACAATAAAAAGAATGTCAATGTACAATAAAAAAAAAATGGTATGTCAACCAAAATAAGAGAGAAAATAAAAAATAAAAAAATAAGTAAAATAAAATAGTAAAAAAAAATAAAAATATAAAAAATCATAGTATAGAGTGTATATACATATTGTATAAAGTCTAAATATGTATATCCACAATACTACTTGTAAAGATAAGACGCCTGTGCTTCACATCCTGTGCCGAGAATTTGCCATACATTTTTATCATTAAGGTAATCGTCGGTCCTGTAGTAAGCCTTTTTACATAAGGTGGTCTTAATAAGCTGTTTGAATTTAGTGTCGGGTAAAATCAGGACCGATTCCGGCAACTTATTGTAGTAGCGGATGCAGTTTACGACAAACGAATTATTGACCTTCCCCAGTCTATGTTTTGGAATAACCAATTTGTTTTTGTTCCGCAAGTTGACATTAGTTATATCACATACTTTTGTAAAATTCGAAATATTTTTACGGACGTACATAATATTTACATAAATATATTGAGAAGCGACAGTGAGGATGTTTATCTCCTTAAATAACTCACGGAGTGAATCCCTAGAACCCAAATTATAATAATAATAATAATAATAATTGTTTATTTACTACTCACAAGGTCTTACATAGTTGTAGTACAAACATATTACAGACTTGCATAGATCTCGTCCTTGTGAGAGTCTGGAGTCTGAACTAGGCCTAGACCTGTATTACAGAACTCCAGGCTCCCTCCGGATAGTACATTTAGATATAGTCACACGGTAATAAAATTACAATATGTGAGATGCAGGTACGGGTAACTACAATTTATCATTTTGGTGATTATTAGTAGGATGAATATGTCTGATAATATGAGTAGTGTGTTGTATGTGCTTGTATGTAGTGTGTTTATAAAATGTATGAGTTGGATATTATTATAATCAGTATAATATAGTAGTAATAGTAGTATTTTTGTTATATAGTAATAATAATTTATTGAATAATAGTAAGCAACTGTTCAGTGTCATCATATGACAAGGTGAGTAACCAGTTTATTATTTTCTTTTTGCAGAGAGTCCTTATTAGATGGTATATTGGCAATGTTTTGTTGACTTTATTGTATAAGTAGGGTCCTAGGAAACCAAAGAACCTTTGAGAAAAGGATGTTTTAAATTTTATATTCTGTTTGCAGACTTTGTATGATGTGCGTTTTGATAATAAAGATGGATCATAATTTAAAAGTTTATGTTGTTTGAGAATGGAGGCGAGTATGTGTAATTGCCTAATTGTGAGTACCTCGCAGTTCTGGTAAAGCATACTCGTGGGGAATAGGTACGGGCGAAAGGTCGCTACTTTAAGCAAAATTGTAAATTGATCTAATGGCTCTCTTTTGTAATACAAAAATTTTATCAATGTCAGCTGCTTTACCCCAAAGCAATATGCCATATGACATAATGCTATGGAAATAACTAAAATAAACGAGCCTAGCAGTTGTCTCGTCCGCTATCTGTCTTATTCTCCTAACCGCATAAGCTGCGGAACTGAGTCTGCGAGCTAGTTTCGTTATATGAGGGCCCCATTGCAACTTTGAATCAATGGTAATACCAAGAAAAACAGTATCATTGTCATAAACTAGGGTGTTATCCTTTATGACTACATCAGCATGGACTTGCCTGACATTGGGTAACGTGAATTTAATACATTTAGTTTTGTATGAGTTAAGAAGGAGATTATTTGTAGTAAACCAGTTCAAAATTGCAGAGAGAGCATTATTAACATCATCAATTTTGTCTTTATACCTAGCAACTTTAAAAATAAGTGAGGTATCGTCGGCAAACAGTACTACGTTGGCAAATTTTTCTACCAAATCAGGCAAATCATTGATGTATACCAAGAATAAGAGAGGACCCAAAATTGAACCCTGGGGCACGCCCATTTTTACATCAAATGCATTTGATTTTGTGCCATTTACATCCACCGTTTGAGTTCTATTACTAAGGTATGATTCTACCATTTGCAGAGCCTTCTCTTTAATACCATAATGATTTAATTTGAGCAGCAGTGTGTGATGATCAACACAATCAAATGCTTTGGAGAGGTCGCAAAACACACCGATAGCGTCCTGAGACGTCTCCCAAGCCTCTATGTATTTCACGAGCGCGATTCCTGCGTCTGTAGTGGACATTCCGGCGGTGAACCCGTATTGCTATTAGTCCCGCGTCTCTTTACTCATGTGGTCTAGCGCCACTTACCGTCCGTAAAACAATTATTGTATAATTTTAAATAAAATACCTACCTGAACGTTCACGTTCTTGTTCTTTCTTTGTGTACTGTATGTATACGGACGAGTAGGTATTGATTAATCGCTTTGAAGCCAATTTTTATTGTCGTACCTATGACCCGTCTATATATATAACTAGTCATAGAGTGTAAACGCAAATGTCTACGTTAATTGTTCTGATACCGTAAAAATAATTGACGAACAACATCACGATCGCCATAAAGAAGAATTTAATTGTACCGTAAAAATAAAAATAAAAGATGGAATGCAATGATAAAATCAAACAACAAGTCATGGTGAACTGGCATCGCTCTTGATATCAACCGTGGTGTGAACTCAATTGCTCATGTTACAAAGTGCAAGTGAGCTTTACGACGAACCTGTTCATGACATTGTAAATGTTTTCCTCTTTATAGACTGTTGTATTTTCTGTGTATAAAAGTTATCGAGTGGAGCAAGCTAACCGAGCGAGCGGATTGCTAATATACGTCGATCTGTCATTCTTGTAAATGAATAGGCTCCAAAACCATTGAACCGATTTTGATGAAATTTGTCACAATTATAGGTCTCAACATGCTTGATGTTTGTGTCGAAAAAAAAATTGAGATCGGTCATGTCCTTGAGGAATGACACTCAGATACATTTTCCATTTAAATCAATGGAAAACATACACTCACCGGATCTACTTGCTCCACACAAACTCGATTTCGGCCCCGTGTGAATCCGGTCTAGTTATAGAAGAGCTATGATGTTTTATCGAGAAGCCTCATTTTTGTGTTGTTTTCAATTTTTGAGAATCGATTTAATACCGAGATTTGGGTCGGCCTTATACAACCAAAATCCGTCGCGGAATTCAGAAACTGCATGGATTTATGAATCCGAATTCTGATGTGTGTAAGTCCGTTTCATAGAAATTCACGTAAGAAATACGTGCATTCTGAATTCAGTTTCTTGAATTTTTAATGCAGAATCATTTTGTAAGATTCGACGAGCTCGGTGGCGTAGCGGTCAGTGACGCGGCTTCGACACCAACGCTCGTGGGTTCTATTCCCACATAGGACAAACATTTGTGTGCATGAACATGTCTGTTTGTCTTAGTCTGGGTGTTTTCTATGTATCGTAAGTATATATTAAAAAAAAAAAATGTATTTACGTATGTTTATCAGTTGTCTAGTACCCATAACACAAGCTTCGCTTACTTTGGGGCTAGATGGCGCTGTGTAATTTATCTGACAATATTTATTTATTATTATTTATTTATTTATCTAAAAATCTGTATATGTGTGGGAATGATTTTTATAGAATTCTGTGATTCAGTTTCCGAATACAGTGACTGAATTCCGGCTGTATAAGGCCGGTCACGGGATTAAATTTAAAATCACGTGGCCTTCCTAGTAGTGGTTTTGCTGTGGATTGATACGTCTATCAGTCAATCTTTCCTCTCAGTAATTAGCGTATTCGGATAGTAAGAGGAAGATGTTTTTCAATTTGGTAAAATATCTATATGGCATTCTATTTTAAGTGAAAATAAATGAAAATATGCTGAGGTCACCCAAATCTTTTTCCTTGAGTTGAACGTAAATGCTTGTCTTTTCATAAGCCCTAAGAAAAAATACTTTAAATCTGATGTTTTCATTATGAAGAATGGAATCTTGAATTAGCGCTAACTACCTTGTATTCTGCAGCATCTGCCAGTTGGGCGTTGAGGTCTCGAATCTGCGCGCGGGCGTCGCTGAGTTGCACTGCAAGCTTGTCGCACTGCCGAGCTAGCTTCTTGCTGCGTCCAACTGCCTCATCGCGTTCTGCTTGCAGTACTGCACGTACACGGGAGCTCTCCTCCTGATATTTAATACACATTAGAAAGAAAATTGATATTATCGTTCGCAGCTCTGAGCAATATTTTATACAGATATCTTAATTCATTCTTTTTAATTAATTAATTATTTAATACATAAATAACATTTTTTATTAATTCATCCTCACGTGTTAGTGCATAATAATTTATTTAATAAATAATATCTTAATTAGTTAATTCTTACACGTTAGCAATTAGGATCACAGAATCGATTGTTGTCGGGGCAAGAAGTTTCTGGAAGTGCAACTGTAGTCCTAAAAGTATAGTGTGTAGGATGGCCACTCACTAGAACTATGTAGTGAGTGGCCATGCCTATGTGTATACAGCATAAAATCGTTCGTTGTAGAAGAATTTATTAGGTAACCCAGACTCTATGCAGTCCATATTTGCATAGGTCTTTTAGAAACATTGGGAGTGTGGGAAGATCATTTTTCGATATAGTAATCTGTTTGCGAATTATTTACATTTAAGGTGCAAATTTTTGTTAGACGCAAGTGTCCCCCCCCCCCCCCCTGTATCAACGAAACTGTTATATTTAGAAATGTGAAAAAAATCATGGAAGTAGTCCATATAGTGAATTTAAAAGGAAAACTAACACGGCTAAGTAGACTTTACAAGTTACTGAGTAATACCCGACGAACTTATAAAATGTACTGCAAGCCGAATAGAATTCTCGTACCGAAACACGCCGTTCGCTATTGAACCTTACAGCGCAGAGATAAGGTCCAAAACCAATGAAGTTGAAATGGTACATATCGCTCACGACCTAATAAGTTTTTAGGAACATTGGGGATTTACTTTCAAGGATATTATTAAACTGGTAAGGCCTTGACGTCCTTGATGGTACATTGAACATATTTGTCAGAAATCAGGGTTTGAATTTATCTAGATAAATATGCCCATTGATAATAAAATTACCGTGATAATTGGTGATAATTGAAGACACACACTTGGCCAGTTTTATAGATAGCACGGATCCCTTCGTGCGCGAGTCCGACTCGCACTTGGACGGTCTTTTAAACATATATAAACTTTGCAAGTAGGTAATCATAATATTTAATAAGGCCACTTTTATTTACATTATTTATACAGGAATTCTACAAATTAGATATCTACGTCGTAATAGTTGCTTATGCTTTGGTACTGTGTTTAACTGCGATTATGTTGTCATGTCAGTTTCCGGGTTAATATTGCAATAATAGTACTTTGACCGATTTATCTCTAATGAAGAAATGAACATTATATTAAGATTATTTGTTTGTTTGTAAAATCTTTATTGCATTAAATATTACATAACAGAGATTGTAGTGATAAGACATAGTGTACAAGGGCGGACTTATCCCTGAAAGGGATCTCTTCCAGTCAACCTTTGAGTCCCTGAAAGGAGACTGTGAATTGGCGGCGAATAAAATGAATAATTATAGAATATTGGTGCATAACATAAAAAAGACAAAACATACGTAAAACTGTAAGAAGATATAGTATACAATATTAGAGTTCACATACATGGATATTATAATATAGGTAATTATATAAGTTATACATAGATCAAACATTACGAATATTACTTGAGCTCATATTTATGTCGGATTTGCTCAGGTAGTCGTGGACGTGGATAAGAATTTGTTAAGTCGTGACTTGAAGAGTAATGAGTTCCATAGTCGCGCAGCCTGGATCTCAAAAGAATCAAATAGGAAATTGGTGCTACAGGTGGGTAAAACTAGTAACGGCTCACCACAGCGGCGCAGTCGCTCATCTACATTACGAAAACGGAACCTTTCTCGAAGATACGGGGGAGCTGAGGGGTTGAAAAGTACATTAAAGAGAAAAGTGAGGATGTGGATGTTCCGACGCTGCCTAATCGGGAGCCAGTTGAGCTGCTGGCGAAAGTGAGAAATGTGATCGTACTTTCGTACACCGAAGATAAATCTAATGCATTGATTTTGCAATCTTTCCAATTTGTCCAGCAACTCCTCCGACAAGTCCAGGAAGGCAACATCGCCGTAATCTAGAAGGGGAAGAAGAAGTGAACGAGCTAACATCACTTTGGTATTTATGGGCAGAAAATTTTGCAATCGCCTTAGTGAATGAAGAGATGTGAAAAGTTTGCGACTAATTGCATTGACTTGTGGGTGCCATGATGACGTTTGGTCCAGCATAATGCCTAAGGTTATAATAGATCCATTAAATATGACATCAGGAAAACCTACTGCCCGAGATTTAGACACAAAGTGGGGGCTACCTATTACTATAGCTTGAGATTTCGCTGCATTGATTTTGAGACCGAAACTCTCAGCCCACTTTGCAATGGTGCTAAGATCAGAATTTACTATGTTAATAATAGCTTTTGAGAAGTTATCTAGAGAGGCAGCGGTATATATTTGTAGGTCGTCAGCATACAAATGAAAAGAGGACTTTAGAGACGACGTGATACTGTTGATGAAGATGGAGAAAAGCACAGGTGAAAGCACGCCACCCTGTGGAACACCAGCACCAAGTTTACACCAGTCAGATTTCCTGCCATCAATCTTTACCAGTTGAGATCTTCCTCCAAGATAAGATTGGAACCACGCTAGAGAAATAGGTGAAAGGTTGATACGGTGAAGAACGGCAGCTAAAATATCGTGATCGACCATATTAAAAGCGTTAGAGAAGTCCAAAAGAATGAGTATAGTAAGAAGTTTGTCATGTATATTTTTCCTGAGATCATCGGTTATGTTGACGAGAGCAGAGACAGTACTATGGCCAGAGCGAAACCCCGACTGAAATTGGCTCAACAGGTTATGCTGTCGCAGGTGATCAGTTAGTCGTCGATGTACAAAATGCTCTAAAACCTTGGAGAGGAAAGGAAGGATAGAGATAGGCCGGAAGTCAGAAAAGGAAGAGGCATTAGCTTTTTTAGGAACCGGTATGACGTGTCCACATCCCCAAACTGAAGGAAAGACACCTGAGGAAAGTGAGCAGTTAAGAATTTCTGTAAGAATTGATCAGATCCTTAATAGGTTGTATCATGTCAAGTCCTATATCATCTTCCCCTACCGCTCTTGACTTGATAAAACCTATCAATTTTGATTATTTACTTTTTGTAGCATTTATATCACAGAGTGCTTGCTTTTCTTTGAGCCAAAGCCAACTTCACCTGCATGTGGTGCACCCTGTTGACTATACTACTAACTAACTAACGATGCTTTGGCGAAAGAGAGGTAGGGCAGGCGTAATTTTAAGCAAAATAATTCCCCAGTCGGGTGACTGGGGAAGTATTTTGAACTCACAGAAGACCGCAGCCAAAAAACTCACCGGAACTCAACAACCGTCAAGGGAATTGTCCCTTGAGGGTTGTTGAGTTCCGGTGAGTGAGTGAGGAAGGAAGAAGTTGCTGCGTTGGCAGTGGGGTTTAAAGCTAAATTTCACTCCTCATCTAATTTTCGTACCTCAAAAATCAAGCGATCGAATAGCATAGTAAGCTACCTCTCTTATTGCCAGAGTCTCGTTTGTTAGTCAGCGGGGTGCTTCACGTGCAGGTAAAGTTGGCTTTGGTTTGACAATGTCTTACTAGCAACCTGGTTAGTGAAATTTATATTTAATCTGATCAGTAGAATCAAGGGACCAGATTGAGCCTTCCGTACTTTAGTAGAAAAAAGAACTTAAGCCCTTTCTACTAGTTACTCGTAGAAGGGGAAACTGACGACAAAGAAGAAGGAAAACATAATCCAGACACGCGTCGTGTCGGAGCTGACACCTAGCATTTTAAAAAAAGTTAGTGTGCTGCATATCCAAATGGCTGCGTTAGTATGCTGCATAAACGCTCTCTTAAATCATTAAAAAACTTGCCTAATGCGAATCAATTATATATGATCACTACAAAATAACCGCATCTGGTATTTACCAATATAATGCATTTAGCAATCAAAGCATTACGTAATGCAAAAATAAATATGCTTTGTCCGTGATTACCTCTGACTGAAGACAGGAATTCCTTATTCAGATAATGTGAAGTCTGACTTCTGGTCGTGCGTGAAGCTTGAATCACGAATTAAAGTAACAAAATTGATTCTTGAACGAGATTTATATTCATAATATTCTTTATTGCATATAAATTAAACATAATTACTGACTTCAATGTGTCTATAGATGAGATTATCTTT
The DNA here is from genome assembly GCA_937001555.2 of Hypsopygia costalis. Classification (NCBI taxonomy): domain Eukaryota; kingdom Metazoa; phylum Arthropoda; class Insecta; order Lepidoptera; family Pyralidae; genus Hypsopygia; species Hypsopygia costalis. The sequence continues at coordinate 16,935,137 of OW443338.2, read as the reverse complement.
ACAAGAGATCTCTTTCGGCCAACTAACTGTACAGGTAGTATACTCGTATTTAGTAATTGCCCAGAGATGATTACATTGCTATTTTTTTTTCTATTAATAGAAACAAACTATGAATGATCACACATAAGAACATTCATCGTTTGTTTCTATTAATAGAAAAAAAAAATAGAACAAAAAAAGTGAAAAGAGAGGTAGGGCATAGCGTATTTTTTAACCTGCCCAACTTGGGAAGTATCTCCATCTCACAGAATACCGCAGCCAAATAACAATTCCCTTGAGGGTTGTTGTGTTCCTGCGAGAGAGTGAGGTCAGCAGAATCAAAGGAAGGAAGGAGCATAGGCTGGCAACGGATCGGCGACCTCTTGGTGTTGCTTATCTCCATGGGCGGTGGTAATTGCATTCCATCAAGTGACCCACAGGCTCAATTGAAAAAAAAAAAAAACAATCGAAACATCAATCGACATATCTTCTTAAATAAACCTACGAAAATATCTGAGATTTCATGAACTGTGTTGCTTTAATCTTTTTTTTTTAAACTAGAGACGGACGGGCGATCTCTTAGTGTGTGTGTGTTGACAAATGCTGTGCTGACAATTAATAAATTAAAAACAATTTAGTATTGGAAGGGGGACAATCCAGTGTTTCAATGTCTCAGGAGTTGGGTTCTGGATGACGGAATAAAGTTATTCAATCAATATGTATTATAAAAGAACTTAAACTCGGAAAAGAGACGCGGTACGAGTATATGGTATGGTAGCCTTCTATCTCCCATCCATAAAGAAGATTTTAATGGCGTGTTTCTGGACACCCGATATTTCTAATAGAACTAGACTGTTATAGAATTATTTTATAACAGTCCGCACATTTGAGAGTATTCAAGAAGGTTAAGGAATAGTTTGGAGCTTTTCGGAACAATCCACATCCCTAAGGAACATTCGAAATCACTCGCAAATGTTGAAGAATGTATCGATCATTCAACCATTTAGCGAAGCGAAAAATCGGTTGTCTGTAAAGTCGGTTTACTGACGATAGTTGAACGTGACAACGTCATAAGAAAATACTGATGGAATGTTTGCATTTTTCAAGAAAATTTTAATGGAACGCCTCAGAGCGAGGTAACGCCGTATACGTCATGTTTTTTCGTGCGTGCAGCCGACTCCATCGAATTATAAGACGTCACGTCAAAAAATATAAGTTCAATTAGTGTTTTCAATTCAATTCTCTCCTTCCTTTGTTTCTGCTATAATTAGCAGTCTCAGTTAGTGATTAGGTAGCGATTATCAAAGGCAGCGGTTCATACATATAAATATATATATATATATATATTTATAAGTTTTGGTGTTATAAAAAAATAACCGAGATTCATCTGCAACCATGGACTGCTATGTCTTGTTTAGTAGTGTAATACTTAATAGGTAGATGGCGCCACACAGCTACTTCACTGCAGTAAAATATAAAATGCAAAAAGTAGATATGTCGAAGTAAATACCTGGATGCTAAGTTTTCGTCGCAACAAGTCCAAATGCAAGTCTTTTCTCTGCAGTTGTTCTCTGAGGATCCTTATTCGGCGCTGTAATTGGTACACAACTGCAGTCTGAAATAAAATTCATTACGAATATAATTTCATACAAATTCATCACAATACATTAAGAATAATGATTACTCACGTTTGCCTGAAACTGTACAACAAACAGTCCGACAATACAATATTGGGTGATTACCGATTTAATACTTATTATAGCGTACTTTGCTTTCAACACAATGGATTCAATGCTATGTGTTTGATAATAAAATTAATAAAGCATACCTAGGTAGGTACCTATTCGAAACTTATGTATGACAATGCAAGATGCCGTTGTGCTATGCGATACGATAAAAAATATGTAGTTATTGACCTTACAGCTTGCCTATCATCATTACCAACTTAAAAAAAAACTAAAAAAATATGTACTTACTGGAGTGACTTACTTAATGACTACTACTGATAATTACAATACTATTAAAACGAGTGAAACACCTGTTACATACAATTCAATACGGATTTAGTGCAACGTTTAAATCATTAAGCGTTTTTTTATAGATAATACTTGCAAACTATGTACTGATTGCAATTTAAATGCGTCGACTATTTAATTTTGACATGCCAATTTGCACAAATACAGATCTTACTTCTTTGAGATAAGGTAAATCATGGAATGACCTTTCTCTGCGCAGTCTCGGTAGCGTACCATAGTATCCGTAATATAGCATCTAGGCACATAAAACACACATTTATTAACACACAGTATAATACAAGTACAAACTAAATACAAGTAACAAAACTAACTAAGCAAACATAGGTTAGAATCACAATGACTGTTCTTAAATACAACATGTACATATCAAATACAAGTAACAAAACTGAGTAAGCAAATATAGTTTAGTATCACAAGGACTGTACTTAAATACAACATGTACAAACCAAATACAGGTAACAAAATTGAGTAAGCAAAGATAGTTTAGTATCACAAGGACTGTACTTAAATACAACATGTACAAACCAAATACAGGTAACAAAACTGAGTAAGCAAAGATAGTTTAGTATCACAAGGACTGTACTTAAATACAACATGTACAAACCAAATACAGGTAACAAAAATGAGTAAGCAAAGATAGTTTAGTATCACAAGGACTGTACTTAAATACAACATGTACAAACCAAATACAGGTAACAAAACTGAGTAAGCAAAGATAGTTTAGTATCACAAGGACTGTACTTAAATACAACATGTACAAACCAAATACAGGTAACAAAACTGAGTAAGCAAAGATAGTTTAGTATCACAAGGACTATACTTAAATACAACATGTACAAACCAAATACAGGTAACAAAAATGAGTAAGCAAATATAGTTTAGTATCACAAGGACTGTACTTAAATACAACATGTACAAACCAAATACAGGTAACAAAACTGAGTAAGCAACACAAAGCTGCATAGAGGCACAAACTGCTGTTCGGAAAAGTTTGCGTTAGTTATGACTTACAGTTTTTTTTAATATTATTGTGTCCGTCTTTGGTTGTTACGATATTTGCATTTATTTATTTGTAAACTTTTTCTTATTTACACAGCGTTAAAAACTGTTTCGCTTTCCCTTTGTTATTGACCTTTAAATGTAGCATATACAGTTTTGAAATCACTATCTACGTGCTGGCCTTAGAACCATGCTTCAGTCTGTGTTGGCAGCGGAGGTGCCGGTGTGCAAGTGATATTTCAAGTTACGATCGCTTCACATCAGGCGGGTCGCATGCTTGTTCGCCACACGACGTAGTATATAAAAAAGAAACGAAGATTTATAATGATTGTGCACCGATGTGAAATAAAAAAATACATACAATGACTCACTCTTTCGCTAGCAACTTTCGGAGCCCTAACTGCTTACATATTTTGCATTCAATACAGATAAGTGCGATACAGAGTGTATTTTATTTTCACAATGGCAAATCGATGAAATTGTTTAAATATTTTATTGTGTAAAGGTCAATCGCAAGGATTGAGGAAGGAATACCTTTCGGAATTTACTTGTCCGGCGTGATATCCTGAACGCCTACCATCACGTCACAGTATATTACGATGGCCCAACTTTTTTATTTATTAAATAAGCGTGTAATTAACTGCTACAATAATAATTACTTTCTGAATTAATAAAACTTGTCTCTCATTAATTTTCCCAATAACGCGTTTATTGTCTCCATAATCACGGTGTTGGAGTCTTCCTTTTTTACCGTAGGTACTTTTACCAGTGCCTTCGCCAGGGTCGTGGGCGCCCAGAGCCAGTAGGCAGTTATTACATTGCAAGGTTTTACTTTACTACTCTGCCATGTATATATCTACAGTTTGTATAAAAATCTTTATGTCGACCATAAACGAAATAATAACCACAAGCCATAAAAAAATGACCACAAGCGAAATGTATATTGGTTTCCATATAAAAATATTATTGTAAACGAGAATGCGACGAACCAGACGAGTTCGATGGCGTCAAGACAAACATAATATGGATGACATGCTTATTGGTATTATCATAGAGTAAATATATTAATGTATTATTCAGAGTGCTTAGTGCAAGTTTTTTGGTCACATTCGAACGTGTTAACGTTTACAAGCCGACGGAATTGAGAAAAAGTTTCATATTGTGAATTTACCAGACGCGTGTAACATATCCAAATTAGCCGGGTTACTCACTTCAAAATGTGAACAAGTAAGCCACATCATTTTGATATGTAACACGCGTTTTATAAATTCACAACATGAGAGTTCTTCTCTATTTGTTCGGTTTCTTTACGTTCAAATGATCGAACGCGAACAAAAAAGTCGCACTAAGCACTCTGGTCTTGATGTGTTTTTCTTTAGGTATGTACAAATATGTATTAAAAAAGTTATGTACCTAATTTGGAATTACTCTACACTGTGCACACTATCCAGAAAAATAATAATACATAAAATTTATTTACAGAGGATAGATTTAGCCGTCCAGAGAGTGTAGCACAAGCACAAAATTCAATAAATTTACATTTTTTTGACGTTGATTGTACTCAAAAATATAACATTGATATTTTAAACGATTTATTACTGTTGCGATTAATTGATGCAATATCGTCGTTTTAATGAGTTAGTGGGCATTAGGTCTGACTTTTTAACCAATACGTCGAATAAAATTTGGTAAAGGGACTTTAATATACTAAAAAGAACAGCAAATTGATGACCAACTTGCACTATGACCTAATTAACTCATTCTGAAGAAACGTAGGTACGTGTATTATAATCTAAGTTACTCGGATTTACTAAAGAACACGCTGTGCATGCAATATTTGTATACATTTGTTGTAAGGAGCTTGGCTGCAAGCACCAACTGACCTTGTCAACAATTTTATCGCTTTCGAGCCGGGCGAGTTGCTCAGCGCGGTGCATTATCGAGTCCGTGTGCAGTTCTATGCCGATGTCCTGCGTCAACTCATCCATATTTAGCGTTCTGCCCAGGCGCTCAAGGAATGCTACAAACTGTAACAATAATATATGTATACTTTTTTACATAAATCCCACACTTCCGCGTTTTTTACAAGCATCAGAGGATGTTGAAAATTTCGTGACTACATCGCCTCGTGTATTAAATACCGGTGTGTTGGAAATTATTACACGATTATAGTACAGCGATCTTCGATTCTATAATTTTATATAGTATCTTTAGTAGTTATTATAAATAGCTATTTAATGATGATGATGATGAAATCGCTAGCCTAAATATGAATATTTAGGCTAGCGATTTCAAAACTTTTTCTGCTATCATGTTGCCTGTATATGACAGCTATGCTAGCTACCCTAAATATCAATATTTAGGCTAGCGGATCAAAACTTTTTCTGCTATCATGTGTTGGCTAGTGTATGACAGCTAGGCTATATATTGTTTTATTGATATTTAGGCCTAATAGCCTAAATATTGATATTTAGGCTAGCTAGCCTAAATATCAATATTTGCCTAAATATTGATATTTAAGCTAGCGGTTTCAAAACTTTTTCTGCATCAAGGAAACTGTTTACTTTACGTAATATCAATATTTAGGCTAGCAGTTCCAAAATGTTTTCTGCATCAAGGAAACTGTTTACTTCTCGTAATTTAGGAACAGTTTTGGCGCAAGTTTTGTTACTTGCACCACACCGATGGCATCAATACCATCGGCGATCTGTAAAATTTTTGTCCTAATGGTGATTTTCGGATGACATGTAAACTGAAACAATTGTCACTTAGACGATATTTATAAATTTAAAATCCGACATGTGCGAGTCGGACTCGCACACAACGGCTAGGTATAAAAAAGCCTACGTTACTTGAGGTGTGTTACTTGAACTTTGGCCAGGTATGTGGCTGTGAATTTCACATGACATTTGATTTTTGAAGTTTTAGGATTTTTCCTTTATCTTGCTAATTTTCATGATTCTAGGTCAACCCTAAAACAAACTAAATTAATATATATATTGATGAAAAATATTCTATCCTTCATACCTTTCGTCGACAGAGGTCTATATGGAAGAAATACTAGGTATAAAAATGTCTATAAAGTAAATATTGCCAAGAAAGAGAATTGAAGAAATATGTTGTATACTGACTTTTTAATAAATGAAGGACCTTTTGATACGATCTGTGTAGCTAGATAACTATATAAAAATAAATAACATAAAAAGTAAAGTACATATTATATAGTTTCTGTATTACTGACGTGATAACGTCGTATAATAATAAACATGAATCATTGTCATGTTCCGTCTGAGCCGAGCGTGCAAGCGAGAACGCGGAACAAGCGCTCGGCTTGTGACGCATCTATCTCTCTTCCACTCCATCGGATGATGTTTTCCTATGACAATAACACGTTAAATTATCGTTCGTAAACCGACTTTACAGAGAACATTTTTTTTTGCAAGAATACTAATTATTGTGAGCTGGTCTCGTTATTTCTACCTAATGTGCTAGTTTTATACAAATATGCTATAATTTATGAGTGAGCCATTTTTATTTTTAATTATGCACAGGATGTTCTGACACATTATTTTAAGCGGAAATAATAATGTATCGAATAATGCGATCTAGACCAGATAAACCTCGTACATGACTATCAAATAGTCTAGTTTTTGTGTGTTATCTTAGGAATTCTGCATAATAATATTATTATCAAACCAAGTTTATTGTATTTTTATGAACATAAAATAAGTCTAAATGGTACACGTCATGGTAATGTGTCGTTATATTTACATATTATCATCTTCGACTGCTGGTTAAATAACGAGGTTTTGTCGAAGGAGAGGTCGTTCTGCACAGTGCAGGGGTTTTTGCAGGGTTGGCAACACGTGGTGTTGTAAGTGTCCATAGGTTACGATGACTGCTTTCCATCAGGCGGGTCGAAACCTAGTTGTAATAAATTTACCTCACAATAGATCGCAACAAATAACAATTCCTATGAGCTTCGATTATTGTTGTGTTTCTACGACTGAGTAAGGTTATCAAGGAGGAAGGGCTGGCTGCTTAGCGATTAGTGTTGCCAGCGTCTATAGACTACGATAATCGCTTCACATTTGGCGGGCTGTATGGTTGTCTCCACCTCGACTTGTGTAAAACATTAGTAAATGTGACAAACAAACATACTGCCAGCCAGACTCAGACTTCGCGTAGTCTATACTAAAACATATCATGTCTTAAAGCTGTCATACATTAGCCAACATGATAGCCGTGTGTCGTGTCGGTTAGCAATATATATATATATATATATATATATATATACTCGTATGTGTATGTGTGTGTTGTACATGTATATGATATTTAATTGACAATTCATACATACACAGCTAAATTGTTAGGTAACATGAGACACGAACGGGTAACATGTGAAGATTGTGGACTAATGTATGGTTGTCTTAAAGCGAAGGGGCGCTCGCAAAAGGGGGGGGGGGGAATTTACATATATCTCTACTGAGAAATTCCAACTGATACGTACGGATACTTGGATTGCTACCGGATAGAATATAACCTCAAGGGAACAACATTTATGAGACATCATGCTTACGTTAGATTTGTCCTTCCGTAGATTGTCTCTGGAGAGCTCGATGGCGTTGAGCTCTGATTCCAACTTGTGAACCTTGGCTTCGAGCATGTTTCTTTCGTCTTCGAGGATGCGTACGCGGGTGGTGGCTTGGTCATGTAGGTGTGCCGTTCTGCCCAATTGTTGAGACTCTGCTCCTAGCTTGTCGCGCAATGCATCAATTTGCTGCCAAAAATATGTAACAGAGGCTATATATTTATAATCTTTCAGTACAAAATATTGGCATTTTAATGTGATACCTTATATCATATTATACAACTCGACATAAATTAAAATTTCATCCATATTTTCTTGATAATTGGCGATCTACTGTGGTAGATCTACGTTTTTAACACATTTTTACCATGAACTGTGAAATTGTGGAATCTAAGTCATTTCTTTTTTGTTGAAAGTTTTAAATTGACTAGAATGTTGACATTTTTTTTTATACAACTAAGGTGGTAAACAAGCTGCCTGTTAGTAAGCAGTCACCGTAGCATATGGACGCCGATCATGTTCAGTCGCTTCCCTAACTGACCATTATGTGCCATACTGAATTGTATGGCATCACTGCATCAGATAACTCCGTTCTCCGCTTGGTTGCGCTCGCTCTCAACAAACCCGCTCAATTATTAGTGGTTGTCCTAGACCCATGACCAGTTGTAAGAAATACGTTATTTTTTTTTGAAGCACAACAGTAGATTTCTTATGGATTGGAGAGGTGGGGGGGGGGGGGGCACATAAATGTTTATTACTTTATGTATCAAGCCGGTAAAATGCCCATACTATGTACTCGTACAATAATTACTGCTTCAGTAATAAGTAATTAATGTCTAGTATGATTTATATTTTTGTCGAGATATAATACTATAATAACATTAATAACAGTATAACTTGTTTACCGTAGTTACTACAACAATGTACGTACCACAGCTCGATCTTTATTTTCACTTAAAATTTCACGTATCCTGTCCTTAATAGTGCTTTCATGTGCTTCTACAAATCGTGTTGGTAAGCTGAGAAGAATTGCTATAGACTCCATAGTATTGCGAAACTCTGCCTGTAGTCTTTGATATTTCTCTTCTCGGTGACGTAAATCCTCTAGAAACAAAAGAAAAGTAAGATGATGTATATTAAGCGACTTCCAGAAGTTTGATCTTTGTGGCTATACTGCCATCTTACCTTTTAATTGTACTATTATAGACTCATTCTGGTTAACATTATCTGTGATTACATTTAAATTTTTGGTGCAGTGTGATAATTTGTCTCTTGCTTCGTGTAATTCTCTTTCGATCACTCTATTTTGGACGGTCAACGATTCCTTTTCTTGCTTAAGTCGTTCTATTTCTAAAATTTGAGACGAAAGTTGTCGTTGTAACATATCTTTGTCCGCATTTGCTCTTTCTAAACCGTCTCTACAACTTCTTAGATCTTGTTCTACTGTTGATAAATTATCTGTGGTATTCATACACTTATTTTTTAGTCTAGTAATTTCCTGTACAAGTTCTGATGCCTTGATAATAAGTGTTTCTGGAGAGTGCGTATGTGTAGTATCACAAAAATCAAAATCTAAAGCTGCGGACAGTCTTCGAACCAAATCGTGAAATTGACAACGAGCATTCTCCTTTTGCTGTTCTTCATTATGGCACTCCATCTCGAGACACCGAAGCTTCTTCTCCATATCTTTGATTTTTTCTTCAGAATAGCGATAATCTCTTTGTAAAGTCTGCACTGTAACCTCGCTTCTGCCATGCGATGCTTGTAGGTTTCTTTGCATTTCCTCCAAGTCTTGAATTTTTTTTCTAAGTGAAGATATAATAGCACTTTGACGAGCATTTTGTTCACGTAGGTGATCAATTTCGACCTGCTGTTCTAGTATTCTCTGATCGCGGGAGAGCATTATGTTTTTCAAATCACTATTCTGGAGAGAGAACGAAAAGAAAATCATGTAATATCGATTACACAGAACAATTTTAATTATTAAACATTTGCAAAATGGCACTTACTTCAGATATTAATTTATCCCGTTTATACTGTAAAGCAGCGAGATCACTTCTCAACGAAGTAACTATATCATTCCCGACGTCCGCCTCCATCTGCAAAATATGTCATTTAATTCAATTCAAATAAAAATTATCAGTGATACATTGCAATAACTTACAAAACTCTATAGACTCCATGATAAAAATAACTGTTTCTGTAATGCAAGAAGACGTTTTTATTTGGCGTGCAAAAGACGACTGCTGTAAGTACCTATGTTTGAAATGTAGCGTGATAGGGGTCGCTATTTCAAGCCGTGGAGAGTCACGATATCTTCTTGCTCACTATACCGATTTACCAGGTTGTTTGCATGAAATCGGGACGGCTCCCCATCAAATTATTTACTGCATTTACCGTATTGGTTAGATAACGAGGTCGCGTCGGCTTTTGAGGTATTGTATAGAACGCATTGTCAACGGAAAAAATACCTTTCGAAAGGCAGGAATGAAGCTATGACTCGGTTGTTACTTATAGTTAGTAATACTTTAGGGAGATCCGTACGAGGTACGGCCCATCACCCTTCGTACTAAGCAAAAGTCTTAACTGAATTTTAATATTAAGACGAGGTAGGTAAGTTGACGTCTATTTAGGAGAATAATAGTAGAATGGCTCAGTGTTTCAAAATTTAGGTAGCTAATACACTTACTATAATCCTATAATTAAACTTGGACATTGCATTATACTATGTTATTGATTATTATATATTGCAAGTTTAAGTGGCAATGGGCGGGTCACATTTACCGAGTAAGTGATGGCAGATGAGGGAGGAAGGTTTAGATGGTCCGATGACCTTAAGAAAGCTGCTGGAAGCGGCTGTATGCGGTAGGCGGAGGATCGTATTTGGTGGAAAACATTAGGGAAGGCTTATATCCAACAGTGGATAGATACAGGCTGATCATGAATGAATGAATGAAAATTTATTATAAAGATATACTTAAGTACGTTATATATGAATAAAGATATAATTAAGTAGACATTATATTTTTTATTTTTTGTTATATATATTTATGTATTCTTTTAAATACTGTATCTAGTAAAAATGATTATGTTTTGTGTACTTCAATTGAGTCCCTGTTTTGGGTCAGTTGGTTGGGGTCTGTTAGGTGTTTTATCAGAGAGACTTTAAAATTAAATTATTTAATGTTTATATTAATTCTGTATATGTTAGTGGAGCTCAATAGATGGATGGAAGATATGATAAAGATCACAGGGAGCGAATGAATGCAAACGGCACAAAATCACCATTGTCAAAGTTTATTTGGGAGGCCTATCTTCAGCAGCTGGTGTCCTGTGGCTGACATGATGACAAGAAAGAGGGTGAAAAAAGTGAAGGAAAAGGCGGAAGATACGTACACTAGAATAGACTATGAGGGAATTGAAATGGTTGGCAGGAGCTCCACCGACAAGAGCGCAGATTTCAAAATGAAGATGAGGTAACTGTGTCTTAATATGTAATATAACTCACTACCATTCGGCTTGTTCGGTATCGGGAAAAAAATATTAAAATTTTGTTAATTAAAAGACCTTATCTTATATTTTTAACTAACTTCAAAAAATATATCTTTGTTGTATGTTTCTTTTTTTTTTTTTATTCAATGGAGTGTACTCCTGAGGTGGTCCCTTTGTTGCCAAGACAGGATCTAATGATAGAATCCTAGGGAAATCGAGGGCTACCTTCCAATTTTATAGACACTTCCAATGTTTTTCTTTTCATTAATTTATTTATTTTCATGATATGTCCTGACTGGTAATCATCATTATCAAATTCCTGATTAGAGTTAGGGGACATTTTTTAATTATAATTAATAGTATAGGCAGTATAAGGCTTACTATACCGCTCCTTCTTATTCTTTAAGCCTGTTTTCGCATAGCCGTTGAGCGAAGGCACAACTCCATTATCAGTTATCTTTTCATATATGATCGATATACTCGACGACGAGAATTGATTTTTTAGCAAACAGTAATGTGGGTATTAGTAAGCAGCTTTTTTCATTTTGGCTTGACCAACAACTATAAGTAACCAACTTCAAAAAAGGAGGACATTCTATGTTCGACTATGTCTTTTTTTAATGTTCAGAGTTTTTGTGTTCGAAGAAGAGTTAATCCAGCGGTGGTCCTATATTTTTTTATTTATGTAATCTTCATTCACATAAAAATATGTACAAAGGCGTAATTACTTAATGCTATATACTAGCATTCTCTACCAGTCGACCTTAGGGTGAGACAGAGACATAGTAGGTGCGAATATTAAATGTAAATTAATGATATCTTAAATATATACCTATATATACAGGATGGCGATTTAGTCACCTGTAATATTTGAGGGTAACGTAGGGCAAGTCGTGTTATAAGCAAAAAAAAAGTCATTATATCTTTAAAAAAATAATTAACTAATGTAATTATCATTTATACGCATTGTTTACCAAACTCATTGTCCTAACGTCCCTAACGAGGCGGCGCGACGGCAAGTGGAGAGCGGGGCGAGGGGGTGCGCTCGTCTCATGCGCCGGGCGCTGAGTTGTTAACTAGTGTTCACTATCCTTTGAAAAAATAGGACAATTGGGAAAAAAAACTTAGTATTTTTCTATTTTATTTGAGTAGTATATCACTAACAGATACAGCCCCCTTACCACCATCTTTTATTGCGATTCAATAACTGAATAGAATGCTTATTCATATAATGAATAAGCGACTCTATTCCATTTGAAATAGAGAAATGTATAAGCATTCTATCCAGTTATGGAATCGCAATAAGAGATGGTGGTAAGGGGGCAGTTCCTTAAATATTGCAGGTGAATAAATCGCCACCCTTTATATACCTGTACCTGTTGAAATCAGAAGATTTGAACAGGTAGCGTATTCCAGAGTCGGATGATAAGATATTTCATTAGGATTTGATTCCACAATTACCAGATTGTGGAATGAAATTTTTTTTAGGAACTATACTTAGTTTACTATAACTATACCTACTTAGTTTTAGAAACTATATTTAGTTATTTTGATTAGAAACTATACTTTACATTTTTAGCAATTTTAAGTCATAATGTCGTTTTCGTATATACTTCATTAGGATCTGATCATACAATTTGGAAATATATCGTATATAATTTAAAACTAGGTAATAAATTTACGCATTTTAGGTGATATCGTCGGTTTTCATGGACCGATTTTAATATAGGGAGTTGTGTGTAATTCATTAGGATCTGATTATGGAATCTGGATATATTGAATTAATTTGTGAAATAAAATAATGGCTTACGACTGTCATCTCGGTGTTGACACGTACAACTACTCTATCATGCTCAAAAATGGGGAGGTTTTTGCCGATGATCTTATACAATGTATGTAGATTTGCCCCGTGTTGGATACTAAACATTAAAAATAAGTTGTTTTTTTTAAATATGATCAAAAGGCAAGGTAGCCAATATACATACACTGAAAATCATAAAATAATAATAATGCGAATTTTTATTTTGCAAGCATTTGACACAAACCATTTGATAAGCTCGGCACCGACTTCAAATGCTTTTCTTGTAAAAGAGCTTTTAATGGTTTCTTGAGGCTCTCGTTAAGGGTGAGCTAGGGTACAGCGTATTTGTAAGTTACTCGACTGGGGAAGCCACCTCACAGAATACCGCCGCCAAATAATAATCCCTTTGAGACGTGTTGTGTTCCTGCGAGTTAATGAGGTCACCAGAAAGGAAGGAGTTGCTGGAACCCTTATTCATCCCATTGCTGAGAAACACGGAGGAGCTCGAAATTAAGGAACCCATCCATAGACAGGCTGCGGTCGAGGTTACTTAACTTGCGTGTTCGCTTAAACTGACACAAGCAAAGACGCCAACGAGCTCCTCTGTTAGCTTGAAGTAGTATAAAAAAAGTATAATAAGTACCTAATCTAGTAGAGTAAAACCTTTTTTTTGAAAGGGTAATATGTACTTTCTCTGTGACCTTATTTCCAGGGCTATAAAGTATAAATAGACATAGATTCAGATCGTTTAACTTGGAACACCACCAACAAGCAAAGTTTTCATAAACTGGTGTTAGGCACGCGTAGTGGATGGTTTAATGAATTTAGTGATTTTAATATTTGCCCGATTTTGGCGAAATATTTACTAGCTTAATTGAATTACAGGGAATCGATTTAAACTTGTTTTTGAAATACAATGTATAAAAAATTTGTTAAGTAACAATTTTTGACCCATGCTATTGCCTAAAATAACGATATATACCTAAAATCATTTTGCAAGAATTTGACACAAACCATACGGTCTGGAAGATATCGCTTAGCGGTAAGACCGCCTTTTGTATTTTTATTATCCTAATACCTCAGTAAAATCTGTCATTTGGTGCAATAAAGAATATTGTATTGTATTGTATTGTATTGTATTGTATTGTATTGTATTGTATTGTATTGTATTGTATTGTATTGTATTGTATTGTATTGTATTGTATTGTATTGTATTGTATTGTATTGTAAAATCCCATTCGTTTGAGCGAAGACTCGTATCCTAGCAGTGAGATGAATAAGGGTTAACAACGACAACCTAATAATCCGTACACGAAATTTCCAATAAAAATAACAAAGATTTTAAATTAATACGAAGCTTTCTAATCGGATATTGCGGAATATTTTTTAAGGAAGGAAAAAAAAATACTCCACATTTATTTAAGAGCCCTATTACATTTGCACGCTGACGAGCTCTCGCACAGTACTAAACCCGCGAAGGCCGCCGGTGCATCGTTTTTTGTAGTAATTTTGAAGTTATATTTATCGTTTTTATTGAAATAAGATAATAAATTCATGCTACAAAGTTTATTCATCATGTAGTAACAATTATTCTCGTATAAATTTTGCTCAATAATATTATCGTTTATTCGAGAAATTAACAGTTTACTTAAAGCGATTTTCGAAGTTTTTTTGGTTAAAAGAATATTTTTTTTTCTATATTAAATCGATGATATTTCAAAATTCCGAGGCCGCTATGTACTATACGACTATATAACAAATAACATTCTATTTTTTTTATTTCATTTGATTGGAACAGTAGTTCAATCCAGGAGCTCAAAATAGTGAATGCGCGCATTTTATGAAAATCTTTCTCTGCAATTTTGGGTTTATTTAAAAAGTTAAGCAAAATTTACAAATACGGCGAGGCCGCTATGTACTATGCCAATAGCTATTCTGTACTATTCAATAAGTCAACATTGTTAATGTATTTTTGTTTCCGAGATCAAGAACGCCAAAATTGGCCATTTTACGCAAAAATCACAATCAAAATGTAACATGGCCCATAAGGACTCATCGAAAGTGTATTTCAAATTCGGTAAAATTTATTTAGTATGTACTTCGATCATTGATATAATGATCGAAGCACGTACAAGTAATGATAAAAAAAAAATGTTACATACTCTTCGTATGTAACATTTTTTTTTTCAATTTATGCAGTTCATCATCAGTGGTTTCTTGAATGACTGGAAAATATGAGCGACTAAAAAGTACTAAATGGGCGACTAAGCATCAGATAAAATATTTTTACTTATATGATGCTTAGTCGCCAAGTTAGTCTATTAGTTCTTTTATAATTTTACATATTCGGACTCATAAACTAACAACTAAAAAAAAAAAAATTGTCCGTATTCAGAATTATTCCTATTTTTTGCTGGCGTTTGTATTACAATACATTGGAATGGTGTTGTCAGGCAGTTGTCACCATAACAATTATTATTTTCATGTAGGCGACTCAGAACAATACATACTGAGGTAGGCGATTACATTATGTGATACAATACTTACAATGCCGTATTCAATACAAAAAATACTACAAAAGTAAAGCCTATGTTAATTTTTTTTATACTATGTCGAGTGGCAGACAAGCATACGGCCGGCCTGAATTTCAAGCGGTTACCGTAGTCATATTATCGCTTGCAACGTGATATAATGCTCGCGCGCCGCCACCTCCGCTGCCCAAAAATAGAAAACGCAATTATTTTGAAGATTGTTATAAGGATTTTTTTATTTATTAATTATTGTTTATAAAAATAGTCCTGGAATATGACTGATTCATGGTCATTAAGATTTAAAGCTTAAAGCCAACATGATCTGCATATGCATCATGCAGCAACTTGAGGGGCACCCTGTCGATTAGAACACGAGGCTTTGGCGAAAGAGACAAAGGACATAATATGATGATCGTAGCGTATAAGATATTATAAAAAAACCTATACGCAGTCATTTACTAAGATAATAAAGTATTATACGTCATTATACATGCATCAAAAATGTTTAATTAAAAAAAAACCGGCGAAGTGAGAGTCGGACTCGCGCACGAAGGGTTCCGTACCATTACCTAAAAAAATTAAATATTTTTAAATATTTAATTTTTATTAAATTAAATATTTTTTTTTATTAAATATTTGTTTTATTATTTAATATAGGTATAATATAATAAGCCCAGGAGCTCTGCCGACTAAGATAAAGATGTTTGTCAATAACTAAAACGAGATACCTAATCGGCTTCAGCTTCGGCGGTTAGGCCCCAGGTACCATTAGGTTTGCATTAATAGTGTTTTCTCTATTTTAAATAAAATAATTATGCTATTGTATTTATAAATAAAATATTGACATTCGCTCGTACATATCAAAAATAATAGAAGATCAACCTTCGCAACATTGACGTTTGTTAGGAAGTTTTGTAACTGATAGACCACTTTCTTGGCCGATCGTTCTTCCCTAATTGGGCTCAAATTACCGTACCTCTCTTTCGCTAATCAGTCGGGTGTATCATGTGCAAGTGAGGCTAGCATTGGCTCTAAAGTTGGTGGTGAGAGATATACCCCAATAATACCATATTAATGTGTACAATTTTGTGGTGTACGAGTATGTGGTTCAGCAATGTGCTGTTTGACAAACGAGGCTCTGGCGAAAAGAGAGGTAGGCCATTTCGTATTTTTTAAGCTGCCCGACTGGGAAAAGTCCCTCCACCTCACAGATAACCACAACCAAATAACAATTCCCTTGAGGATTATTGTGTTCCTACGAGTGAGTGAGGTTATCAGAAAGGAAGGAGTTGCTGCATCAATATGGCTACTATAACCGCTTCACATCAGGTGTGCCGTTTGCTTGTCTGCCACCGGATGTAGTATAAAAAATCAAATATTCTTCGTTTACTGTTATTCATCCCACTGCTGGAATATAGGTCTCCCCTCAATCGAAGGGGTTTAAAGCATACTTCATCACGCTGCTCAACTGCGGGTTGGCGGAGGCCAGTGTTTTCAAGGCCACTGACTTGGCTTAACGGTTGTCATCGAATGACAACAGCCGGGACTGACGTCTTAACGTGCCCTCCGAAGCACTGCATAAGCGGTATGCATTATAATAAATATTTGATATGTATGTTATAATTACAGCTAATTTAGGATTTTTAGTCGCTTGATTACTTGAATTTAGTACACAAGATATCAGGAAAAAATCTGGGGGCCTACCGCCTAAGCTGAAGTCGATTCTCACCGGGTTATTTCATCATCATCATCATCATCAGCCTGTGTCTACCCACTGCTGGATATAAGCCTTCCCTAATGCCTTCCACCAGATACGATCCTCCGCCTTCCGCATCCAGCCGCTCCCAGCCGCTTTCTTAAGGTCGTCGGACCATCTAGAAGGAGGGCGCCCAACACTTCGTCGTACTATGCGCGGCCTCCACTCTAATACCTTCCTCCCCCATCTGCCATCACTTACTCGGCAGATGTGACCGGCCCATTGCCACTTCAGCTTACAAACTCTGAAGGCTATGTCGACAACTTTGGTTCTCCGTCGAATTTCTTCGTTCCGGATTCGATCCCGCAGAGAAACCCCGAGCATAGCCCTCTCCATCGCTCGTTATTATCACCGGGTTATTTAATAGCGAAAATTTATGATTTCGGTTTCGGTTTAAATAGTAGAGCGCTACGGTCCCTACCGGCTAAGCTCTATATTATTAGTACTAATTTTAAGGTGAAGTTAGAATTTCGGAATCCAAAAATCCGATGGGACGTCTGGTGTTACAATACGAAATACAAATATCAACCTTGCAAGAAACGTATTAATTATTCAATATATGAAACAGATTTTATTTGCAAATTTTTCTAGAGATTAGAAACTATTTACGGACCACAGAATTTTACAGCTACACATTTTTAAAATATAATTTTCCAGCTACACGTTCTTTTCATGTTCATAAAATTGATAAATATTGCGATTTGAATGTTGCATGTTAGTTGATAAAATTTGGAACAACGCGGGCGGCACTTACCTCTGTAGGACTTTTACTACACAATACTTCATATACTTTCCAATCTTCTGAATCGTCTTTTGGCTTCTCGTCATCCATAATATTATCTGCACTTATTTATACGAAATTTTACAGTGGGATACTGCTGCACAGCGTTGCTATGAACGTTCGTGGAGTAAACAAGAAAATCGATTTTACGTACTACGTTCCATTGTAGGAAAATTCGATCGTTAAGCTGAGACCACACTAAACTGCGATGCGATACGCAAGAGCTACGCTATGTGGAGTAGAAAATTAAAGGTGAACGTTTTTATACACGTTGAAATATTTAAGGTGACTCGTTAACGTGACTCACATATGAATTCGTATGCAGTATAGAAATTATGTTATCAAAAAAGAAATTTTTGAAAAAAAGATAATGAAATATTTTACTTAAGTACGTCATATTAGAAAAATGGCACCAAAATAAATAAATAACCTTTTATTTCGGATGTAAGAACAGCCATAGAGGGGATAGTAAAATCAACTAGAGGGGTTAGTAAAATTAGTACCAATGGCAGAGCAAGTTAAAATTTTATTTTTATGTATTAGGGACACGTGAACTAATAATCCAAAGTATGTTTGCATTATAATTCACTTGACCAGTGACAACTACTGCCCAGTGCGTCTGGATGGGACAGTCAAACCGGACAGCGATAATTTTCTTACGGTTGACAATTAATGGTGGCATTTTCAATGTAGAGTGCTTGCTCTATGTCTTATTAATCTCTACGTTTTGTCAAGAGTGTAATGCAAAAAGCTTAGTTGTATCTTATCGGAGAGCTAGCCCAAATTATAATCCGCCAGTTAACCTCTTCTAGTAATATGGCGAGCCCGGTGGTCAAATGATTATAATAGTTATGCCCACTATGACTCTGGGGTCGCGGGTTCGCCGAACAAAACAAATATCTGTGTGCATGAAGATGTCACTTTTTGTCTTGGAATGGGTGTTTTCTATGTATTATATGTATGCATTTACAAAAACAACGATGTATTTAAGTATAATATCAGTTATCAGTCAGTATCCATAGTACAAGCTTTGCTTAGTTTGGGACTAGATGGCAGTGTGTAATTTGTCCTGGAATATTTTATTTATTTATTGACATGTAGCATCGTATCCACGTGTAGCAATAGCCTTTCTGGATCCACTATCGCTACAAAGAAGAGTAATTTCCTATGAATCCTCGGCATTTTGTTGTGAAATTGCCGCTTTTGTTGATCGACAAAGTAACTAATCATAGGCCTTCAAGTTAATTGTAGTTCACATTTTTTTTTCAATAGTAAATAATGCAACTGTCTATACTATTCTTCGTGTCTGTATATTAAATAGACTAGGTATTATTACTTGACCGAACTCGATGGAACTTCAGATTGGATTTTTGATGGTAGCTTGCTGGTATAAGGACCCTGAAGCTTTACTATGAAAATTTCATAGTATAACATCGCTTGGCCGCGGTTAACTCCTCTGTCAATGTATCAATTACTTCTTGTTACCAGAACTTCACTCCCTAGCTGCAACAAAACAATCCACAAGGGAATCCCTAATTCGCTGTGGTATTCTGTGAAGTGGAGGTGTATTTCCCTGTTGGACAGCTTATAAATGTGCAGTGCTCTAGATTTCTTTTGCCGAGCCCCATTTGTTAGTCAGCAGAGTGCATCACGTGCAGATGAGGTTGGCTTTGGCTCACCAAAGCCAATCTACCTGTACGTGATGACGTGAGGTACCTACCATAAAATGTAGTGTACCTGAACCACTTATACCGCAAACCTAACCTAACCTCACTTAGCCGTTATATTTTTATTTTATTTAATCAGGAAAAAAATATACCCTATACCTATTATATTTGAAGCATCAGAGGACATGTTGGTTCGTGTAGAATTGTTGAGGCTGTCTATTCTACCACAGTATAAGTAATAGTATACTAACGTACAGTATGGACACTCTCTGCCGCTCTCACTAGTCGACCTCACCTCCCCTATGGAACCGATTTGGAACCGTTCGCAAGGAATGCCACAACGTGCGAATTGACGTCGCTCGTCGTTTATAATATGGGAGTACGTAAAAGATGAGAGTTACTTGTGCAGTGGATGGATGTCTCAACTCATGGAAAGTAAAAAAAAAAATTGGATGGATGGACGGACGGACGGATGGGGATGGATTGATGGATGGATGGATAGATGAATGGATATGGACGGATGGATGGATGGATGGATGGATGGATGGATTGATGGATGGCTGGATAGATGGATGGATGGATGGATAGACGAATGGATATGGACGGATGGATGGATTGATAGATGGCTGGATGGATAGATGGATGGATGGATGGATTGATGGATGGATTGATGGATGGATGGATGAATGGATGGATGGATGGATGGATGGATGGATAGATGAATGGATATGGATGGATTGATGGATGGATAGATGAATGGATATGGATGGATGGATGGATGAATGGATGGATGAATGAACGAGCAAACGAGCATTAGTTGATAAAAAATGCTATGCAATAGCTTTACCGCGGCAGTCCCCGAGTGCCACACGTTTTTTTTTTCTTCACCACGCCCACCTGATGTGAAGCGGTTACAGTAACCATATTAACGCTCGCTACATTAAATATCGCCCGCGCGCTGCCATACCCGCTGCCAACGCAGCAACTCCATCCTCTCTGGTGCCTTCACTCACTCGTAAGAACACAACAACCCTCAAGGAAATTGTTATTTGACTGCGGTATTCTGTGAGGTGGTGGTACTTCGTCAGTCGGGCTGCTTAAAAAATACGCTATGTCCTACCTCTCCTTTCGTCAGAGCCTCGTCTGTCAGTCAGCAGGCGTACCCCGTGCAGGTGAGATTGACTTTGGTTCAAAGATGTTGATGAACCACTTACACCCCCGTACATGTCCGACTAATAATTGAATAATGTCAGCCCTAGAGAACGTCACTCAAACATATGCACGTGTACGGACGTCATTTGGTTACTACATGCAAAAGCGCCATTTTTGTATGGAGTGGCCGGGGTTTGATTCTACACTTCGACAATTAATAAAGTTAGAATACTAAAAATTTGTATAGAGGGTTTAAACACAGTAGAGCTCCATCTATAAACCATAGAAGGAACTTCAGTGTCTATATGCTTTTTAAGCATTGGGTGTGGCGGCGGGTGTGTAGCTGTGCTTTAATCATGAATTGCAACATTTAGCATGATAATAAATTGACAGTAGAAGAGCGACCACTAGATGGCGC
Source organism: Hypsopygia costalis (assembly GCA_937001555.2). Lineage (NCBI taxonomy): Eukaryota > Metazoa > Arthropoda > Insecta > Lepidoptera > Pyralidae > Hypsopygia > Hypsopygia costalis. The sequence continues at coordinate 16,913,934 of OW443338.2, read as the reverse complement.
TGAGTGTCCGTGCTTGTGTTTTTAACGCTACTCATATGATGTTACTCCTTCCTATATCAGTGCAATTATTTCAAAATGAATTCTAATCTCTTCAACATCCAACTGAAAATACTATTAGGACCTATGAACTTAAATTTAATCAAGGCATTATTTTTCGATCAAACGTCCTTTATAGCATTTATCTAACATAATTTTCAATCATAATTCCGTTGCCAGTGTCGCGTCGGGTATTAAATAATAAATTTATTTAATGAAATAATACCCGGTGTACACGATTAAAAAAAAATATTAAAAAAATAAGTATCGGGTTTACAATGCCCGGCGGATAAGTTTGCCTCCGCGGTCCCGTACTTCCCTGGCGAAGGTGGCTGAAGATAGGTGATGTCTCGGTGATATAGGGACGTGGCAGCAGGGGAACTCAATGTTCTTCTAGTAATTCTTCTTTAGGTGAAATCTTATTCTTCTAAAGTGGTATTTAATTTCTTTTTCAAGTGGTATCTAATTCTTCTTAAGTGGTGTCTATTTCTTCTAACGTTGTATCTAATTTGAACAGAATTTACGTTTGTTTATAGCATTTATTTAACATAATTTTCAGCTGGATGTTGAAGAGATTAGAATTCATTTTGAAATAATTGCACTGATATAGGGTACAAGCAGTAACATTACCTAATTATTATATAAAAACAGTAAATTGTGGTAGCACCCTCTTGTATGTAAAAATGTTAGTCATTCGTCTGAAATATAGACCTCGCGTTTGTTTTTCAAATATTGGACCAAATTGACAAAATTCGAAAGGTATTTTTTTTTACCGAAACTGTGCATAGCCCTCCGGATCAGTAGTACCATTGACTAGTACCATTGATGGTACAAGTGACACAACTTTGTATATGCTAGGTCTATGGTGCATCACCAAATTGCATTTAAATCACACACACACACACACACACAAAAATACCGCAGCCAAATAACAATTCCCTTGAGGGTTATTGTGTTTCTGCGAGTGGGTGAGGTCATCAGAAAGGAAAGAGTAGCTGCGTCGACAGGAAGCGATATTTCATGTTGCGAGCTTTAATTTGGCTACGGTAACTGCTTCACATCAGGCGGGCCGCATGCTAGTATGTCACCCAGCGTAGTATAAAAAAAATAATTAAGCGTTTGAATAAATAAAAAGACATAATAGTATGGTATCTGAAACTTATTATACAATTTTATTATATCTTTAAGTATCACTAACATTATCTATCTACCCAGTCAGTACTATAATCAACAATACATGACAGGAGATATTTTAAAAAGCTATGTAGAGCTAAGTAGCTCTACATAGCTTTGTAAGAGCTCTAAATCGTTGTTAGATAGATTGATAGAATATGCTCTTTTCAAGGCAACCTTAGGGTAACGAATTTGTGTATAAAGTGGGCAGGATTCGCATAATAAAATAAAGTGATCCAAATTAGAAGTATTGTAATATTAAAAGAATCATATTATAAGTTCTTGTTTATTTTTAATTTATTTGTAACTTTTAAAGCTTAATGTTAGTACAAATGTGTCTTTAAACAAAATTCATTTATCATAATGGCACACAAGTGTCATGTCTAGGTTATGTCAATTAGTGGGAAAATAAAGAAAATTATGTATTTTTTTTACATAGTTAGTTCTTATTACGCCAGTGTTCCGCAAACTTAAAAATCAGTATTTATTTGTGTAAGATAATTTCTTCGGTCCGTCTATTTAGCTTTGTGAGATAATCTTATTTTTCCGAGGCACACCAACAAATAACCACGGCACACCAGTGTGCCGCGGCACACACTTTGCGGAACACTGTTTTATTTTCACAAAAGTTTTATATATAAATAAATATGAAAACTTATTGAGTTCAATACTATTTATACTCTGCAACTATACGAACTCACATTAAAATAATAACAAATACGTGAATTTCTGTATAACTTTACCTCCATTTTCGTCTGTAACTATGCATGTGTACTGGCATGTACGCACATTAGTGTATTCCAAGTTTAGTCTTATTTTGTCCTGTTGATTGCCAATCTCTACATGGATGATATATATAATCTGTGGTAAATATATATTTAGGTATAGTTTGGCGACTGCATTGTACGGCGAAAGGCACATGAAAAATATAGTACCTAATGTCGTTTTGATGTTATCGAAAGTGCTGTAAAAGCTTTCACTGTATTTTTCTATAGAAATTAATGGTTGTGTGACCGCGTGACGAATCGCCACCGTCGATTCCGGAGGGAGTGTGGCAGGAGACCGCGGAGAAAGGAGAGTAGACATTATTAGATAGGTTTAGGCTATCGTGACGATAATGAGGCTTCATGAGACACCAGAAGGCCAATTCTCGTAATTTTTCTACGAACGCAGATTGAAAGTTGACCGAATCGAGATTGAATTGTGAATTGACTAAAGTTATATACTTGATTTTATCAAATAATTATTATCAATTCTTGTTGTTGGCAAAGTAACATTCTTAGTTTGTTTAATTTTCTCTCATATTTCGATACAATCACGCTTAAATTTAATTTTGAAGTTACATATTGTGTTACGAGAATACCAAATGTGACATTTATGAGATCGACACTGGATCGAAACTGAATTTTGACTATATTTTAATTACGAGAATTGCCCCTCTGGTATACAGGTATATACTTTCCGTATCTAGCCAAGCCAACGTCAGGATTTTGGTTGTCAAAATCTGTCATTTTTAACCGACTCCAAAAAAGGAGGAGGTTCTCAATTCGGGTGTAATTTTTTTTAATGTTTGTTACTTAATTACTCCGTGATTTATAAACCGATTTGAAAAAATCTTTTTTATTTGACAGAGTATACTTCCAGATTAGTCCCATATTTTGTTCATCATCATCAGCCTGTATCTACCCACTGTTAGGTTTGTTATTTCATTACTCCGTCATTTATAAACAGATTTGAAAAAAGCTTTTCTTATTTGAAAGAGTATACTTCCAGATTGGTTCTATATATTTTTCATCATCATCAGCCTGTATCTACATACATAAATGTAGAGTAAATAAATGTTTGGAATCGGTTTTTTTTTGTTAAAATTATCTATACAAAATATAGCTGATAATGTAGGCAATTTTAAATTACGTACTATATTTGTCGCTAAAGTACCCTGTGTTTTGGTGTCGTATAATATGACAACGTGCAACGCACATTAATGTAATGTGCGTTGCACGTTGTCATATAAAATTATTACAAAATATAGATGTGTGTGTATTTAATATTCTTTGCTATAGGTAATAATAAAAATAAATAATCCTGGACAAATTATCCATCGTCATCTAGTCCCATACTAACCAAAGCTTGTACTATGGGTACTAGATGACTGTAATTATACCTAAATACATTTTTTTTAAATACATACAAACACATCCAGACCAAGATAAACAGAAATGTTCATGCACACAAATATTTGTCAAGTGCGGGGATCGAACCCATTCAAAGTGGCCATTGCTAACAATTCGACCACCGAGCTCGTCTTACTGTTGTATTAACGAGTTGAATGATATCCATATTTTAAATTCTACTTTCCATAAAAATGACTATGTATAGCTATCTAAATCTCAATTAAGGGATCAATATAACGTAGGGCTAAATGGGCCTTTAAGTGTTGTTTGCTGAGGACTAAAGTGAGGGGAGGCGATATTGCTGCTGCGCGAAATGAAACATTGCATCACTTGAAAGGCCTATGAGTATTGAGGATTAGCAATATATTACGTTTTTTAACGCTATACTAAATATTCGTAACTGCCAACAAACGCCTAGTAATATAAGTTATTCAAGAACGAGATTAGAAAAAGCGAGTAAGCTTTAGACCACACGACTGAAGTAAAACTTCTTTAGCTCTACTAACTTATAACTCCCTCCCAACTTTCGTTCGCCATTTTCGTAACGTCACGCATTCACCAGTTTACTTCAAATCAATCAAATCAAATCTTTTATTTGCAAGCAAACACGGTACAAAGGGTACAACTATAAAAGTGCAAGCGTGTTGCACCAAACATTGGCATGCAAAAGATAATAAAAATTAAAATGTCAAAATAAATTAATACAAATAAAAAATAAAATATTAGTTGTCAAACATTACCTAATTAAAAATAATAAACAATAGTCACATGATATAAATATTATGACATTACAATAAAAAATAACAAATAATAAATTATAAAATGTCCTTAATTATATTTAATCTTTTTGAACCCAAGTCTACCGTAAAGATTATTTATTTTTAAAGTAAAAATTTCAAAAATCTTTTATGAGTTGTTAATATTATAATATATATAAGACTGTCTACTGGGTTTCGCTCATCAAGCCCTTTTGTTTCATACCCATAAAGAGTTTATTGTGGAAATTATAGAGAGCTATTTTGTAACGGCCTTCGTTTTGGATTAAAAATCTCACAATGAGCGATGGAGAGGGCTATGCTAATGGTTTCTCTAAGGGATAGGAATCTGGACAATTTACACAGCGCCATCTAGTCCCAAATTAAGCGCAAAGCTTGTGTTATGGGTACTAGACAACTGATAAATGTACTTAAATACATTTTTTTTTGTAAATACATTACACAAATTGTATTACACAAATTGATGATAGATAGATAGATATATTACACAAATTGATGATAGATGAAGAAGCAAGATTCTAAGGTAAGGTCGCGCGTGGGGTAATGAAGCGTTGAATGTCCCTCTTCTAGATGAACCAATGACCTCAGAACAGCGGCTACAAGTGACTGGAAGCGGAAAGCGGAGGATCTCATTTGGTGGAATGCATTGGGGAAGATCTAAACCCTAGAGTAGGTAGATACATGCTGATGACGAAGAAGACGTTGAAATAAGTAGTAAGTATGTTCATAAACCATAACATAATAAAAAAATCAAAAGGATAATTGAAAAATATAAATGACAAAAACTCATCTGGATATTACAGTACCGATTGTTCACAGCAACCCTCGCCATATTTGTTACCCGGAAGTGAATTTTAAACAGGACTCTATATCCATTTGACACTGCTTTAAAATTGCACGTTTTAGCTCTACAATTTTTATTAGCAGCCGCTTTCCTTTTTGTAACCAGGCCCTCCCTCTTCAGTGCGAATTTATTTAAATTCTTAAAAGAATATTTCCCTTTTTCTTTGTGTTCCTTCAGTCTCAGTTTCGGAAGTCTTAAGTGAGTTGGCTTGAGTTACTGTTTGTTACGTGAGCTTATTTTATTTGTTACGGCTGTTATTAAAGTTTGTTTAATATTTGAGCAAGTTTACATATTTCCGATTAAACAAAAATTGTTTGTTGTACAATTAGGTATTAAGTGGTTTTACAGAATGTATGCTAACTAAACCATTTCTTGCTCCACATGGAGTTGGCACACGCCAAATATATGAAAATCTAATAAAGGTTTGTAAATACCCTTATGCATGATCGCGTTAATTCCCGTCATTTTTTTTCATAAATCATGCAACACAAACGTTTAAAAGTTATTATATGAAAATCAAAGGTATTTATTATTTATATTCTATACTAATATTATAAAGCTAGTAATAAAGCTAATATTATAAAGTAGTTTGTTTGGTTGAACGCGCTAATCTCAGGAACTACTCATTCGAATTGAAAAATTCTTTCAGTGTTAGATAGCCTATTTTTTTGAGGAAAGCTATAGACTATAGTAACATAATATACCACAAATAGGAGCGCAGCACCAATAAAATATGTGGGAAAAAAATATTCCTTTTGAGAGCTTCCATTGCGTGCTTTACGTAAACGGTTCAAGTTACGCAACAATGATAAACGACGGAATTATTCATCTTAAAAGATCTAAAAAAAGTGAATGTGTCATGTCATGTGTCTATCTTTTAAAATTGTATCACTATAACCTTTCAAATGGTAAGCTTACGCTTCACTCTCAGCGCTCTGTCTGACATAGACGAAGTTGCGCGAGTTAGCTAGTATTAAAATAATACTATTGAAGATAATTCCAAACACCTTCTCAGGATAATAATACCAATGCGGCAAAAAGTTTTCATATCACATATTTTGACATTAATACATTTAGTCGGATAACACGTCGGACAAGATTAAATTTATTAATGTCAGATGTACACAACTAATAAATTAATGTTAGTTGTACTAATAAATTAGCAATGATAAAATTGTTTATAAGAAAGAGTATTTGAATAGGCTTCCGCATATCTATTTTTAATGTAAGTGAAACAATAATGAATTTTTATAACTATTTGGGACCTACACCCCAATCTTTAGAGACAAAGTCAACCTCACTGTACGTGGTGCAGACTAGCGAAATTCGTAAACTGCCCGACTGGGGAAGTACCTCCACCTCACAGTTAAACAATTCCATTGAGGGTTGTTGTGTTCCTGCGAGTGAGTGAGGTAACCAGAAAGGAAGGAGTTGCTGCGATGGCAGCGGGGGTAGCGGCGCGCGAGCGATATTTCATGTTGCGATCGTTAATATGGCTACGGTAACCGCTTCACATCAGGTGGGCCGTACGCTTGTCTGTCACACTACGTAGTATAAAAAAAACATTGATTTTTAAAAAGCTTTATTAAAAAGTTTAAAACTAGTGCTATTTGTTATTTAAAAGTAGATAGAGACACAACTTTATGAGTTTAAAATCCATTTGAGATAAAATTGTATCAGACCAGAAAGAATTTCGAGTTTTTTTTAACGACACAATGAAGAGACTGCTGAATCACAGCGTAATATTAATTAAAATCTATTCCCTTCGTCGTCGCTTCCCCATAATTAAGTGCTAGTAGAGTTTTGTAGGCGGGCGTCCCAGGGGTCCGGGCGACACCGGGGCACATAAAACATTCATGCTCCAAACCCGGTTAATAGTCGCAGTTTAGTTTGTGTGTCGTTTGTGTTACAGGACATTTATGCAAATTAGAGCCGACCGGTTACGCTTACCGATTATGAAGGAGATAGCGCTTTCACATGCGCTTATTAATTATGTATTGCTGGCTGGTTAAAACTTAAATGATTATATCTTGTTGAATATCAAATCTTTCGGCATCGTTTATAAACAAAATAAGTATAACAGTTAAAAAAAATCAACGGACTTGAATGAAAAAATCGTTGATATAAGTCAATTACATACGCATTATTAAGCATAACTCAAAAACTACTTGGACAGTTCTTGATCAAATTTAAGTGAGACTACATGAGAAGCACCGCGAACTCGCAGGTGAGCAGAGTGGTGGAGTATGTTCTAATGGGATGAATAAGGGCTGACTACAAAATGAGAAGCTCCAACTTTCAAATAAAAAAGACATCAAAATCAGTTTACCTGGAAAAAAGTTCCGAGGTAACAAATATAAAAAAAAAACATACGAATTGAGAACCTTTTTTCATCCTACTAGTGTGACAAACAAGCGTACGATCTGCTCATTATCATCATCGCAGCCTATGGAAGCTTGCGACGCCAGAGGCATCACTCATGCGTTGCTGAACCTTAAAATCCCCTTTATGCCTTTCTTGAAGAAACCCATACTATAGTCTCCTGGAAGAAACCTTGACAGGCAGTTCATTCCACAACCTGAGAGTTCGGTCGACTGTAAGCGCCCAATTAAGTTCCTATGTGAGGATGTATTCCGAGCAACGCGACTATAGGACGAGGCCTGGGTCATCGTTATCAAACAACTCTGAACACAACCCAACCCATACACTCGGTACAATACGCAAAAAGAGGCAAAGTCTCTCCTCATAATTAATGGCTCGATAGCGTCTGTGAGCTTGGAATCGGCCACTAGCCTCAGAGCTCGTCTCTGAACCGAGTTACAGTTGAAGGTGCTAGCTGGTACTTGGGTGCTCCCGCTCAGTGATTACAGCAATACTCCATGTGACATCGCACTTGCGCCTTGTAAAGTAATTAACCTCCTGATTTTTTGATATCGGTTAAATATATAAATATATGTATGTTTTATTAGCCATATATAACATATTGTATAAATATATGTATGTTTAACATAGATCAAATTGAGCCAATTGTAGGAAGTTATTCCCAGTGGGATAAGTGTTAGTTGATCATTATGATTACCAACTTACAAAATACTTATGTCGCTTATATTTTTTGTAGGTATCCAAAGATGATAATTTATTAAGTACTCTGTAGAAATTAATAATGGATAAACCTAAATGGTTATGTTAATCCGCAACTGTAACTGATGACATCATTGTAAACAATATATCTGCAAATTAATCAAAGTTTGAAATTATTTAAATATTGATTTAACTCCAGTAAGTAGCGGGGCGGGAGCAGCGGGCCGACCGCTCAAATATTTGCCGATCGCAAACAGCAATATCGTTGTGCCTCCAGGCTATCCCCGCTCACTCGTTTTCCTCTTTGTATTGCTTTCCCAATATGATAATGAAGATACGCGCACCGACTTCTTTATGCTATGGGTGATTCGCAAAAAATTATCTGAGTACGTTATACGAGTATGTTGTGGTATAAGACTATACGCAATGGAAATTGTAGTTATATGGTATATGCAATTTATTGACAAGCTCGGTGGTCGAATGGTTAGCAATGGCCACTTTGACTCCGAGGTCGCGGGTTCAATTCCCGCACAAGACAAACATTTGTGTGCATGAACATGTCTGTTTGTCTTGGTCTGGGTGTTTTCTATGTATTATAAGTAAGTATATATATATAAGTACATTTATCAGTTGTCTAGTACCCATAACACAAGTTTCGCGCTTAATTTGGGACTAGATGGCGCTGTGTAAATGTATTTATTTATTTATCCAATTTATTAAAACTTTAAGTCACTAATAGAAACAAATATAAACGACATGGGAGCCTTCAAGAACAAAGTAAATTTTTCCCTTAAAAGACTGGCAGCGGGTCGGCAACCCCTTGGTGTTGCTGAGTTCTATGAGCGGTGGTGATTGCTTTCCATCAGGCGCTCCATTTCATCCACATGCTCGCTTGCCCCCTTCTCGTATACATAAAAAAGAAACGTCTTATAGGTACACATTATTTTTTTACATACATCGTGGGTAATGCAGGCACAGTCGTCCCCATATCGTTATTGCTAGATGATTCTATGTCGCAAACTCATTAACAGCGCAAGGGCCATTCTTGGACAGTACGCAGATCCGTTATAGACAGCGTGACAGACATGGGCTCAAAACAGTGCTACGGGCCTCTTATAAGTCTCGTATTTGAAAATATATATACATATTTTTTCATATAGAATTTAATTAATAAATAATTAAGGAAAAGTTGATGTATGATGATGAGCTTTGAAACCCAGCGGATAAACAAAGTACTGTTAATTATATTGAGTAACATAATCTCATTGTCGCTTCCCCCTTAATGATTCGTCACTTTTAATGAGAGCTCTGTTTTGTCCTCTGATGGATTAGATAACTTCTCTTTTATGACTGAGTATAAAGTTTGATAAAAGTATTTGTCAATTTACAATTTTTTGGCTAACAGCTCGTTTATTTTAGTGATTTTAAAGCAGAAAGTCGTATTGTTCGTATATATGCCAATCAAAGGATATTCAAATCTAAATATCTTTATTTGCATTTAGATGGTTGTGAACATTTATATACATATCATGCTTTTTTCTTAGTTATTTATCTGTCTTTATATTTTTTTTTAGTTTAGAAATATTATCAAAATTATAATTACTAATCATGAGTTTGTGAACAGCAAAATATACTGTCCATAACAACAAAATATACCTAGGCCACCCAGTCAACACCCAAAATGCCGCTGTATAATCACAATCTTCTTATAATACCGACTATGAATTTTTCAATATGTTTATCATTAAATTTAATTTGTTAGTTCTCTCAGCTTCAGCTCACTGGTCGTTCGTCTGTCATACACATAGTTACAAATTTCCGTAGTCAAACAGTATAGACAACCGCACGTAAAGCGCTATACTTCACGTGTAAGCGTATTGCTAAAGGATGCTACTATATCTTGTATCTACATCAGACCATATATACCATATTTCACGACACGCCAGCCTCAACGATATCATCCGTCGGGCCCTAATTACTGCTAATACACCAGCAATTTTAGAGCCTCCTGGCCTGAGTCGTAATGATGGAAAACGGCCCGATGGAATGACTTTGGTTCCTTGGACGATGGGAAGACCTCTGGTATGGGATGTAACATGTGTTGATACCTTAGCGGCTTCTCATCTCCAGGGAACCAGCTTTGAGGCTGGCTCAGCTGCACGCGGCGCTGAGCGCCTTAAGTGTGGGAAGTACTCAGAACTGAGTACTTCCTATATATTTAAGGCGTTCGGTGTAGAAACGTTGGGACCGTGGGGGCCATCGGCACGAGATTTATTCAAGGAGGTTGCCAAGAAGCTGGTCTTGACTTCGGGTGACCAAAGGGCTGGCCAATATCTAGGCCAAAATATTTCCATCGCTATACAGCGTGGAAATGCGGCCAGCCTTTTGGCCACAATCCCCGAAAATTGTCGGGACAATTAATATGGTAATGATATTTTTTATTGTTTCTGTGTATTTTATTATAATTTTAGTTTTTAATGTAGTTGTATTAATTTTATTATAAATTTAATTTTAAGATATTTATAGATAATTTTAGTTTTGTAATTTAATTAAGTTTTCTATAATTAGATTGTATTTTATGAGTATTATTGATGTTTAGAAAATCAGGAGCTTTGTAGGTATATTTAGGACTTTTGATAGTTAACTGTAAGAAATTGTATTAGCAATGAATAAAAGTTATTTAGACCATATTATACTGGAAGTACAAATGCAGTTGACCGAGTTGCACAAGCTGAGGAATATTAAAGAAATATGTACAGCGCAACTAATATGTTATTTAAAATGTTGCATAGAAAAACTGTACGTTCGAAAAAAAAATTTTTTAAAAGACAAGAAGAAGTAACATATTGTCACCTCTTTATTTTCTAACATTCATCAACTTAGCTAAAAAAAATCTAATGTGGTGAATATTGAAGGAAAAGTACAATGTACTAACTTCCTAAATCTCTTTATCATGTTAAAGACAAAAATTCATTCAAAAATTAAGATAAAGAATCGAGAAGCTGATGCAGCTCAGACATTAAAGCGTCGGGCGCGGGCTTAGGGTGGAGATCGTTAAGGGCTATCTTTAAGCCCGTTCGGCACCCACTCATCGAAGTTGTGCGAAACCAGCAAGTTGGACGGGGAGTAATGAAGACTTATGAGTCTGCCCGTCATACCATTGTCACAGCCAGGGAGGCGCTATACCCATTATCATAATCAAAGTCTTATTAGTGTTCATTTCAAGTGCTTATCATTAGCGATGTAACGACTCGACTTTTTAAACCGATTCAAACCGATTTGAGCATAAACCGAGTTGAGTCGATTAGCGCGTCTACTAAACCGATTTGGCCGAGTCGAAAGCAATGTAACGACTCGACTTTTTAAACCGATTAAAAAGTCGAGTCGTTGCTCGACTTTTTAAACCGATTAAAAAGTCGAGTCGTTACATTATGTAACGACTCGACTTTTTAAACCGATTCAAACCGATTTGAACATAAACCGAGTTGCGTCGATTAGCGCGTCTACTAAACCGATTTGGCCGAGTCGAAAGCAATGTAACGACTCGACTTTTTAAACCGATTCAAACCGATTTGAACATAAACCGAGTTGCGTCGATTAGCGCGTCTACTAAACCGATTTGGCCGAGTCGAAAGCAATGTAACGACTCGACTTTTTAAACAGATTTGAGCATAAACCGAGTTGCGTCGATTAGCGCGTCAGCGCGTCTTGCGTCTACTAAACCGATTTGGCTGAGTCGAACTTACTTACGCATCTCGCTCGCGTCGCTCTGCGCGCATTCGCCCGTTTGGCCGTTTGCTCGTTTGGCCGTTTGACCGTTTGCTTGTTTGGCCGTTTGCCCGTTTGGCCGTTTGGCCGTTTGCCCGTTTGACCGTTTGGCTGTTTGGCCGTTTGCCCGTTTGGCTGTTTGCGCGTTTGCCCGTTTGGCCGTTTGCTCGTTGGCCGTTTGGCCGTTTGGTCATTTGCCCGTTTGGCCGTTTGCTCGTTTGCTCGTTTGGCCGTTTGCCCATTTGGCTGTTTGCGCGTTTGGCCGTTTGCCCGTTTGGCCGTTTGCTCGTTTGCCGTTTGGCCGTTTGCTCGTTTGGTCGTTTGCCCGTTTGGCCGTTTGCTCGTTTGGCCGTTTGGCTGTTTGCTAGTTTGCTCATTTGGCCAAACGGGCAAGTTTGCCCGTTTGCCTGTTTGCCCGTTTGCCCATTTGGCTGTTTGCGCGTTTGGCCGTTTGCCCGTTTGGCCGTTTGCTCGTTTGCCGTTTGGCCGTTTGCTCGTTTGGTCGTTTGCCGTTTGGCCGTTTGCTCGTTTGGTCGTTTGCCCGTTTGGCCGTTTGCTCGTTTGGCCGTTTGGCTGTTTGCTAGTTTGCTCATTTGGCCAAACGGGCAAGTTTGCCCGTTTGGCCGTTTGCCTGTTTGGCCGTTTGCCCGTTTGGCTGTTTGCGCGTTTGCCCGTTTGGCCGTTTGCTCGTTGGCCGTTTGGCCGTTTGGTCATTTGCCCGTTTGGCCGTTTGCTCGTTTGGCCGTTTGCCCATTTGGCTGTTTGCGCGTTTGCCCGTTTGGCCGTTTGCTCGTTTGCCGTTTGCTCGTTTGGTCGTTTGCCCGTTTGCTCGTTTGGCCGTTTGGCTGTTTGCTAGTTTGCTCATTTGGCCAAACGGGCAAGTTTGGCCGTTTGGCTGTTTGCTCGTTTGCCCGTTTGGCCGTTTGACCGTTTGGCCGTTTGGCTGTTTGCTCGTTTGCCCGTTAGCCCGCTTGCTCGTTTGGCCGTTTGACCGTTTGGCCGTTTGACCGTTTGGCAGGTTGGCCGTTTGGCAAACGAGCAAACAGCCAAACGGCCAAACGGGCAAACGGCCAAATGAGCAAACTAGCAAACAGCCAAACGGCGAAACGAGCAAACGGCCAAACGGGCAAACGACCAAACGAGCAAACGGCCAAACGGCCAAACGGGCAAACGGCCAAACGGGCAAACGCGCAAACAGCCAAATGGGCAAACGGCCAAACGAGCAAACGGCCAAACGGGCAAATGACCAAACGGCCAAACGGCCAACGAGCAAACGGCCAAACGAGCAAATGCGCAAACAGCCAAACGGGCAAACGGCCAAACGAGCAAACAGCCAAACGGTTAAACGGGCAAACGGCCAAACGGGCAAACGGCCAAACAAGCAAACGGTCAAACGGCCAAACGAGCAAACGGCCAAACGGGCGAATGCGCGCAGAGCGACGCGAGCGAGATGCGTAAGTAAGTTCGACTCAGCCAAATCGGTTTAGTAGACGCAAGACGCGCTGATGCGCTAATAGACGCAACTCGGTTTATGCTCAAATCGGTTTAAAAAGTCGAGTCGTTACATCGCTTTCGACTCGGCCAAATCGGTTTAGTAAAGGCGCTAATCGACGCAACTCGGTTTATGCTCAAATCGGTTTGAATCGGTTTAAAAATTCCAGTAACGACTCGACTTTTTAATCGGTTTAAAAAGTCGAGCAACGACTCGACTTTTTAATCGGTTTACAAAGTCAAGTAACGACTCGACTTTTTAATCGGTTTAAAAAGTCGAGTAACGACTCGACTTTTTAATCGGTTTAAAAAGTCGAGTATCGACTCGACTTCAAACCGATTCAAATCGGTTCAAACCGATTCAAATCGCGATTTCGTCGATTCGGTTTGGAATCGACTTGCATGAATTGTCTAACCGATTCAACTCGGTTTGACAAAATTCCAGATCGTAACATCACTACTTATCATAATTGATGCCGATTTTTTTTTTATAAATACTATATTAAAAAATCGATACTACATAGATAGATAATGCTTTATTTCTAGTTTACGTCAAAAAGAAAACAAAGACAAATATTAATTTGTTACAAACATATAATACAACAAGGCGGCCTTATTGCTAAAAACAATCGTTTCAAGACAATCTTTAGGTAACGGATATGTGTATGAACATAGGCAGGCTTCGCAAGACATACAAATTTTCAGCTAATGGATTTTCAAACTTTAAATGCTTAATATAACAAGTTATTATATATATAATACATATGTATTACATATAACAATGTATACATAGTCGTCGTCGTCGACCCTTATTCATCTCATTGTGAGGTTATAGGTCTCCACTTATTCGAAGGGGTTTAGAGCGTACTCCACACCCTCTAAACCCCTAATGTATTCACACACAAATAAACATATAATACATTATGCAATAAATAGTATTTCCGTATTTTAAAAACATGTAAACACACACTACTAATAGGTAGCATGTCTGTGATGTAAATAAAATGTAGTTACAATTACAAGCTTTTATTTTTTTTCACCGCGGTGTCGGTAATGAAATGTTGCAAGATTTTCACCCACTTTCCAATGTCCTATTGAGCTGAAATATTGCACACTCAAGCTCGATTACCTAAATGTCATTATTTTTTAGGCATGTTTAAACAAAAAAAAAAAAATAAGTTGGTACTGTTGGCACTTGGTGGAACATTATTATTAATATTATAATAAATCACTTGTACTATTCCACGTAATTACATTTATTAGATTTTTTACCGACCGGTTTCGCCGCTAGGGCATTATCAAGGTAAACAGATGGTTTTTGTGTCCTTTTTTTTTAATTTATTCTTGTTTTACATTTTGAAATGTAGCATACATTGTGTCCATTTTGCAGTTAAAGCGTCAGCGCTATTAAAAGCTCCAAATCATTGATTAGTGGAATTGTGAATAGTGTGAGTAGTGGCATGCATGGCATGCAGGCATGAGGTGTAAGTGCTTCATCAACATCTTTGAACCAAAGCCAATCTCACCTGCACGTGTTGCACCTTACTGACTGACAAACGAGGCTCTTGCGAAAAGAGAGGTAGGACATTGCGTATTTTGTAAGCTGCCTGACTGCGAAGTACCTCTACTTCATAGAATACCGGAAATAAAATAACAATTTCATTGAGGGTTGTTCTATCCCTGCGAGTCGTAAGGTCGCCAGGAAGGAAGGGGTTGCTGCGTTGGTAGTGGGGGTGGCGGCGTAGCGTAGTATATAAAAAAATGCGCGTACCATTTCTTGTCGTGTTCGAAGAAGTCGAATAGCAAATTAAATTGGAAGTTTGGCTAATCTTTTATGATAATCGTTTAGTTTTCTGTTAATTTCATCCTAATACTGACTGAATTTATATTTTATAAGCTATACCATATCACCAATTTACATCAATAATAAAACATCCACAAGAGTCAACCCATGCAAGTCATTTTGAAGTTGTAATTGATGATATTTAAAACATGTAGGTATCATCAATATAGCTTGCGCCAACCCGCTGCCGTATATAGATCTTTCCAAATACTTTCCACCAAATACAATCCCCTGTCTTCCGCATCGAGCTACTTTTTTAAGATATCTAGAAGGGGGTGACCAAGACCTTTCGTTAATGAGAATAGATTATGACAGTTTGCACTTGGTCTGGTATGTACGTGGCGATGAAGCAGAAAGGTAGTCATTAGTGCTATTCAGTTTTAATAGCTACTTCTACGGAATACCCTTTAAATATTGGTAATACCTTTGATTTTCTTTTAAATCATTTTGTTATCAACATAGTGTGTTGTGCTATATAATACTATGTAAGTTATAAACCCTCTTTTGAGCGTTTTAGTTGCGCGTGTGGTGGGGCTTTAATGCACGGTATTGTACATCGTTCCATGTGAACGGGCATGATTCATCAGACTCCATTCACGGCGATCACTGGATTTGGTTGCGGTTTAAATAGAGATGTTATCATCTATCGATAAACTGACATGGAGTCCCTTATTTGAGTAAAGTGACAAAAATTTTCGGAAACGTACTTTTATGAAATAATATGTCTAAATTTCGTAATTCACAGGATGTAAAAAGGGAAAAAACTAATTTGGTGTACATAGTCTAATGAGGAGCACATTGGCATCATTTCGCGTGTCAGTCTAATCGAACACGCAATAAGCAACGTCGACCGTAGCCTGTCCATGGATGGGTTTATTCTTCATTCATCATTGGTGTAAGTGTTAGATTTATTAGCTTATGCTAAGATAAAAATTCAGCAAGAAACATAAGGAAAATAAATTTTGGAGTGTGACTGGTTCATCAACATCTTAGAACCAAAGCCAAGCTCACCTGCTCGTGGTGCACCCTGCTGACTGTCAAACGAGGCTCTGGCGAAGAGAGGAAGGGCATAGCGTATTTTTTATTTAAGCTGCCCGACTGGGGAAGTACCTCCACATCACAGAATTCCGCAGCCAAATAACAATTCCCTTGAGGATTGTTGTGTTCCTGCGAGTGAGCGAGGTCACCAGAAAGGAAGGAATTACTGCGTGGCAGCGGGGGTGGCGGCGCGTAAGCTATATTTCATGTTGCGAGACTTAATATGGCTACGGTAACCGCTTCACATCAGGTGGGCCGTATGCTTGTCTGTCACCCGACGTAGTATAAAAAAAAAGGTTTTCGGTATTTTTGATATACGATTTACGAGCTCGTCCACAGAAATATTCCTGGCCGACAAATGTAGAATGAAAAATCTCTAAACGTAACTATCGACAGGTTTACATCACTCCTTGCGTTCACCGTTCAAGAGAGATTTAGCGGGCGCGTTGTCGACGCGGCGGATTACCGTGATTTCCCGAGGGGCTCGGACCGAAAAGACACCTCGGTTGCATCGACATTATTACTTTCCCATCTCTACTGTGACAGCTGCCTCCCGATGCCCGGAAAACGGTAATTATTTTGTAAGTATCGTAATTATTTTTCGAGAGATAATGATTTTGTCACTCAGTAATTGTTAGTACAAAATAGTAGTACCTACCTATCTATTTTTGGTTATAGAGATTGGGTATCAAATAACGAACATTTTTCAAGATAGCTGCACTTTAAAAGGCTTAAAAAAGGCTATAAAATATATAAGTTATTATTAACAAACTAAAGTGTGTTTCCGCACTAATGTGGAAAAGTTTTTCCGCGTTAGTGGCACGTTATTATATAATATTTTATTTCTGGAAAAGATAAAACGCATAAAGAGATGAGTGTTTATAAAAAAATAAGATTACATACATGGAGGGGTTTATTTATTTCGTGCTCCTCCGTGCTTCGGAGGGCACGTTAAATCGTCGGACTCGGGGGTTGTCATTAGATGACCGTCGTTAGCCAAAACAGTGGCCTTTAGGTGGCTTTAAAACACTGGCCTCCGTCAACCCGCAGTTCAGCAGCGTGGTGGAGTATGCTCTAAACCCCTTCTATTGAGGAGAGACCCGTAGCCCAGCACTGAATAAGGGTTCACGACGAAGCGACGACGAGAGCCTATAGTAATTGTATGTCAAATTTCTGCCTGATTCGTTCTTTGCGTTGATAAATCAGGCACTCGGTTAGATTATCAATCAGTCAGACAACTTTTCATACCTATATGATAAATAGTAGACGTCTCAATAAATTTGCTTATTAATGTTTGCTCGGAAAATAAAAACATCGATGTCCACCCTTAGAGATGGAGGCGACGACAATGCATCACGAGGCGACATCCGGCGGAACTGGCGTAACGAGGCCGTTGTTCCGCCCCCGCGCCGCTCCACCTCGCCTGCCTACATGCACGACAGAGACCCTTAAGCCATTCAGTATTTTTCCACCGAACCCCATGGAGATTATTTTCGGATAGCATTCATTGCTCTCAATACCATGGTGATGAATGCCGGCTCGTATTAATAATTTGTCCCCGGGCAGTTTATCGATGTTGCGAATGATGGTTCACTTATTAAAGTAATAATCTAAATTACGAAATGTTTTCAATAGAGCTTTCATATTTTCATTTTTTTTAATTGTGGCTGAAATAGTATGTTTGTTTGTATAAAGGATAATAAAACAGCATATAAGAGATATGTGGAGTTAGTTATTAGTTTGATCATCAATAGAGTTAGTAGATTTGACCGATAAACAATTCTGTCAATCAATCAATCAAAAATTCATAACAAATAAAATATTAAGAAATTACAAAAAGTTTAAAATTATAAAAAATATATATACTTCCTGAAAAATAACTGGACTGGCAGCGAGTGAATGTATAAAATGATTACTGATCCGTTTCTAACGCGAGTTTGATTCGCACGGGGCTGATTTTTTACAAAAAGAATTTGATGTTTGTAAGTAAAACTGATTTATTAAAGTAACAAATCAGTCTTTACTTACTTTTATATGTACCTCCACCTCACAGAATACCGCAGCCAAATAACAATTCCCTTGAGGGTTGGTGTTCCTGCGAGTGAGTGAGGTCACCGGAAAGATAGGACAACCGGACACCGGAGGGATATTTTATGTTGTGAGCGTTAATATGGCTACGGTAACCGCTTCACATCAGGCGGACCGTGTGCTTGTCTGCCGCCCGACGTAGTATATGTATATAGAGTAAGAAGTGACATTTTAAACCTTTAGATTTAGTGAATGTGAATCTTGACTGCATATGACATTTCATCTGCAACGTTCAACGTGTCGAGACCCAAATAAAAAAAATGGGACGTGGCTGTGCCATGGACACGGTCGTGTGTATAACGTGATAACGTTATATGCACTAAAATTATCTCAAAATAGCAGCGCTTCCCGCTCCCACGCACGCGATGTTCCATAGCCCTTACTTAGCGTAATAAATGCTTTGATTCTTCATTTATCCAGTGGTGTGATTGAATTTTGGATGGAGTTGATAGATTTATAGTTACAACACCAAACCGTATCTCCCAATTAATATAAATTTGTTGTTTCGAAGGTAAAGTAAAATATATTTACAAAAGTCCTCATTTTCATTTTGGAGTAAGCCCACTGATATAAAATTACTTACTTACTAAGTAGTAGTAGAAAGCACAGCGTATTTGTAAGCTGCCCGACTGCAAGTACCTCATCATCATCATCAGGTCCATTTTAGTCTCCACTACAGGAGCACGATCCTCTCTCGTCCGTCCTAGACGGAAGGAGGATTTGGCCTACACTCCTCAAGCTGGCCAAAGGGGTTGGGGAGGTCTGATCGATATTTGATAATGTATTTCCCTTAGTCGCCTTGTACGACATCCACGGGAAGAAACGGAGTGATTCTATTCTAGTCTGCCGGAAACCACACGGCCATGTACCTCACAGAATACCGCAGCCAAATAACAATCCCCTGAGGGTTGTTGTGTTTCTGCGAGTGAGTGAGGTCACCAGAAAGAAGGCAATTGCTACGTTGGCAGCGGAGGTAGTGGTTATAATAATGACATTATAATCCGTTAAAAATACTTTGTAAGTCTATAGAATTTATTATAAAAATACTGATGATAAAATAGGTGTATAAATAAAATAACAGGTCAATTTACTCTATTGAAATGATTAGGAGGAAAAATATGAATCAGAGCTTTTGAAACTAGTGGGTGTAAGCTTCTTATGTTTTAAGCTCTTCTAATTGGCCCGTTTGAGTGGTGTTTTCATATACCTCTGCTGTAATAACGTTGTGAAGTTTTAGCCACACATGTAACAAATACTCGTATATATTTTTATAATACCTAAGCTAATAATAATAAACCACGGACCCGAGTCTCCAGAGAGTCGGTCAGGGCCTTCGTCTCCGACGTGTCTTCATCGGTCGGAGTGTAAACACAAGAAGGCCCGCAGGACTCTAGCCGCTACAGCTATATGCTCCAGGGGTGGAAGTGTTAAAGGGCATCACGCCGCGAGTAACTTCGGAGAAAGCGCAGCACACCTCTCGACATCCCTGAGTCACTCACACCGGTGTTGCCCCCGGCCGTTTTCCTGGCATTTCGGGTGTCTCTATCTAGCGAGTGGCAAGCCACCGCCTGCCACAAATAACTAGCAATAAAAGCAGTTATGGTAGGCGTCCGTCCCTCTTCTGTAATAGCCCGGTATTAAGTTCACCCAGATCTCATCTCCATATCCCATTTATTTTCCATCACACTTCGCAATAGTCTCAACGCCTGCCGAGACGTGCTCATGGGTATATCGTTCCATTGGCATATCCTGGAGCGGGTCACGGCGTGCATACAACATTACATCAAACTTCTCAAAGGGGCCTCTACGCGTTGGATCCATATCCCCGCGCACGCCTATCAAATGACCGGGCTTGACCCGTGATTTAAGAGAGATACATAATAATAATATTTTATTTGCAGAAGTAAGGTACAAGTAAGTTCTTAGGTACTAATAAGTTATCAAATCTGGTCTCTCTTACTCTGCCCATTGCGGGCGTGCAATATAGGTAAAACGCAGTCATATTATAAATGTAACAATTTCAATTTACGCAAGTTCTATTACAAATAATTAAGTTAATAATATTATATCAAATATAAGTTTAAAACAATAGTCAAAGATTGATACATTGTCATCTCAACATCAGACTTCAGTTAACATTAAGATCTTTGAGAATTAAAACAGACAATTCAATTCAATGTCAATACAATTAAATAATACAATTATAAAATTACATAAGAGAAAAAATAAAGATATGGACATTAAATTGATAAAACAATGTCAAAATCTATTTATTTTTGGTTTCCAGATACTCTTGAATAGAATAAAAACATTTATCTAGTAGCCAGATGTGCAATTGTTTTTTAAAACTATTCAGAGTTAATTGTTTAAATTGCTCCGGCAAATTGTTGAACACTCTAATGGCCATACAATAAGAGTTATTCTTATGGAGTGTCAACCGAATATTTGGCAATAGTATCATAAAATCATGTCTTGTCGGCTTATTTTTGGTATCACTTCTTTTAGTAAAATATCGAGGGTGTTCACGAACTAGGATACATATTTGTTTAATGTATATGCAAGGCAGCGGAAGTATACGTAGCTTTTTAAAAAGAGGTTATACATCTATATATATAAAAGAAAGTCGTGTTTGTTACAACACTTATAACTCGAGAACGGCTGGACCGATTGCCATGGTTTTTGATTTGTTGGATTTGTCTCCGTCCAGAATAGCAGAATAACTATTAAAAACATTGGAAAATTTACGAAAAAAATAAAATAAAAGAAAAATCATTTTTCCATACAAAATGTTCGTGGATGTCGGACCTGTCAAACGTGACGTTAACGTGCGTACGTCAAATGTATGCGTGCGTTCAGAAATGTGGGTATAGGATAATAAGTATTAAAACATTGACAAAATTGTCGAAAAATTAAATTTGAAAACGGATTGGGATATTTATTGATTTTCAATTAAATGTCAAATCGATTGGTCTAACTTTTACGTCGCGAAAGTTGTCCGTTGTTGTTTTGAAAATTGTTTATGAATGAATGCTTGAAAATGAATATTAATTGGTTGTCAAGTGTCATGGTACTTTATTTTGTGACATAGTAAATTACTGAACTTAATATTTACCCACTGTTGGGTAATATTTACCCACTGCTGGGTAATATTAAATACGGGTCTTCCTTCAACTGAATATGTTTCGAGCATACTCCACCACGCTGCTCAACTGCGAGTTGGCGGACGCCAGTAATTTCAAGCCGCCTAAAGGCCACTTGGCTTAACGACTGCCTTCCGAAGCACGGAGGAGCTCGAGATAATCTAATGATAACAACCGGGACCGACGGCTTACGTGCCATCCGAAGCACAGAGGAGCTCGAGATAATCTAATGATAACAACCGGGACCGACGTCTTACGTGCTTTCCGAAGCACGGAGGAGCTCGAGATAATCTAATGATAACAACCGGGACCGACGGATTAACGTGCCCTCCGAAGCACGGAGGACCTCGAGTTAATCTAATGATTACAACCGGGACCGACGGATTTACGTACCTTCCGAAGCACGGAGGAGCTCGAGATAATATAAACTCATCCATGGACAGGCTACGGTTGACGTTGCTTAACTTGCGTGTACAATTAGACTGACACGCGTAATGACGCCATCGTGCTTCTCTATTATTTTCTATTATTCATTATATTAATTTCAAGACATCATAAATTTTGTTCAACTAATATGTATACCACGACATTCATTGACAATTAGGCGGTACGAAGTTCGCCGGGCCAGCTAGTAAAACATAAATGAAGGTTGAATTTCTTTTTTGACGAGCCCGGTGATCGAATTGTTAGCAATGGTTAATTTGACTCCAAGGTCGCGGGTTCGATCCCCGCACAAGACAAATATTTGTGTGCATGAACATGTCTGTTTGTCTTGGTCAGGGTGTATTCTATGTATTATAAGTATGTATTTACAAAAAAAAATGTATTTGAGTACATTTATCAGTTATCTAGTACCCATAGTATATTTATACGCAAAGCTTAAATTGGCACTAGATGCCGCTGTGTAAATTGTCCAGAAATAATATTGTAGAATAAATTTACATTTCGTCGTAAGCTTCTTTGGCATCTCAGTTATAAAATTAATAATAATTATGTTTTATTTTATTTCTCATCACAATTCTTATAACATATAAAATTAGATGTGTTACAGAAATGTTCAGTCCATATTTGTAAGCAGCTGGCTTCTGTCAGTCAATTTAATGACAGGATCTTGAATGTGTTTGGAGACATTGGATACTTATGTAGCAAATTTAAGGATGTCACAAGCAAGAGGCGAAAGAGCGATGGATCCTCTGCTGCGCATGCCGCGATCCACGATATGGATAAGAGTTGTTGCATACGCATGTCGAGACTTTGATGGACGCAGATCTTTCTGACAAATAGGTTCTCTCGGTGTGTATGTTAGACACCTAGATAGATGTCTAACATACACATAAAGAGAGGCAGAGATAGAACTAAAATAAAGAGAGGTAAAACATGTCCAATCTTACTGGAGAAGTACCTCCGCTTCAAACTTCAAACAATGACTTCGAGGATTGTTGTTGCATACTATAGACAAAATTTCATTTTTCATTAAAGATTTATTTAAACATTATCATGAAATATTAAAATTAAAAAATAATACAAATTTGTAATGATTTGTTTTGGTGCTCAGCGGGAAGCAACAAAAAAGGGTTGCGGCCGTTTGTATAATCAAATCCGATTGAGGTAGGATTGTAATAAAATTTCATTAGGAAAGTGAGGTTTTGTTGGACCCAAACAATTCTGTTTATTCAATACGGTAGATTCAAAGTTATTCTGCATATTATTCTTTCCAGAACAATAAGCAATTTGGTTAATTTGACCTACAATGGTCGGAAATAAGATCATAGTTAAAAAGTAAATCATTATTTAGCATCCTACATAACGGGCATTTCGTCACTCCATGGTTTATACAAATCTTTTCTTTGTCCATATAACTAAGAAAATGTTCGCCACAAATCATTAATGTTACTTACAAAACGTAAATTTTTTACTCTTCACGATGAGCACCACTGAGATGGTCGATGGGGTTTCGTCAAGCCAAGTCAGTGGCCTTTAGGTGGCTTGAAAGCACTGGCCCACAGTTGAGCAGCGTGGTAGAATATTCTCTAAACATTGAAGGAAGACGAGAGCAGTGGGGTGAATATTGAGTAAGATTTGATGACGAGAATTACAGCAGGCCTCCGCCAACTCGCAGTCGAGCAGCGTGGCGGAATCTAAACCCCTTCGCTTGAAGGGAGATCCATATCCGAATTAAGATTGTAACGTATTATAATTATTTGCTCTATAACTAGGGTCGAAAAACATCTTTTGACTCATCTATCAACGCACGGCTTAAATCACTGGATGAGTCGGGTTGAAATTTGGCATACATATGGATATTGTGCTGTAGACAACCGCTAAGAAAGGATTTTTGTAAAAACCTTCGAGATACTGGGACACACGTGTAAGAATTGCGGGTTCAAGCTAGTACATATTTAGGCCACATAGTCAACGCTTAACGTCTTGTTAGATATATTGCGCATGTTACTAATTCCATTTTAACAATAACGTCCGATATAAACACTGGACTAAAAATATTTATTCTCCAGTCACACCTAAGAGCTAAATTTGCGATTAAATTTACAATTTTAACTCTGTTTTCAAACATATTCTGTTATTCTGAAATTGGTCTTTCGAGAGATCTATTTAATCTTTTACAATTTTCACTAGGAATCGGTCATCAATTTTTGAAATCATAACTTCAATTTTCATAAAGAATCATAACCCCGATGCATTAGGTGTAGCATAAATGCTGCAACTATGATTTATCGAATTTATTTTAACTGCCGTGAACTGTGTAATTTGTCATTGCGTGCCAGTAATAGTGGCAGTAACTGTACAGACCAATTAATGGTTGAAATCCATTAGTCGGACACGTCCAATTATTATTATCATTTAATATCTATATTTTCCGAATAAATGCATTTGTATTTGTTTGGTTGCATTATAAAGTATAGGTTATCTGTAATGCGATTCTCATACTGCATACCTTGGTACAATAATTGGTAGACAGCGTCCGCGTCGTTGCAGCGCGGAAGAATAGTTCAGTATTCTAATTCCCATAAATGTTCAACCACAGCGATATTCGCAGCGACTTAGTCCATGAGCACTATGGATACATTCACATGACGAGTACTCGATTCGATTTTTTTACGTATACTATTTTCCCATATACTGGACTGGTTGAAGGTGTGGGATAATAGTATACGTGAAAAATTCGAATCCACTAGTCGTTGTGTGAACGCACAAAAATGGCTTCCACGACTAAGTCGCTACGCTTCTAGTCGCACTTTATCTTTTGATCATTCGACTATACGACTATAGGAATTGAGAGAATAATTATTGAACAGAAAAAGTACAACTCTTTTGTTATTCTAATAACAAATTCTAAGTCCAAAGATTTCCAGGGGTTTCCATCTCTCTCAAAAGCATATGCGTTTGCTAGCCAGGGAACCATGCTATTTAACATATTTCTTCGACTGGTTCAAATTGGATTCATACCTCAGCAAGCCCGTAAGGATTGAATTATCGACAAACGTCCCATCTCAGCGGAACTCACAGAGAAGCTCGATGGAGTCGTTGCGCGTGTCAGTCGCAACGTCGACCGTAGGTCCTTGGATCGGTTTATTTATCTCGAGCGCTTCGGAGGGCACGTTGAGCCGTTGGTCCCGGCTGTTGTCATTAGATGACAGTCGTTAAGCCAAGTCAGTGGCTTTTAGGCGGCTTGAAAACATCAATATTGAGGATAGGTTGCGTATTGTCGCATATACGAGTAACATATGATATATAATATATCTTAAATATGTAATAAAACTAGTTCCAATGTCAGTATTGTTTAGCTATGTTAACGAAAATATTTAATTGCCTGTATTTTTTGTGGCAGTGGCTTTTAGGCGGCTTGAAAACACTGGCCGCCGCCAACCCGCAATTGAGCAGCTTGGTGGAGTATGCTCTAAACTCCTTCGATTGAGGAGAGACCGTATTCCAGCAGTGGAATGAATATGGGTTGATGTAGAGCAGATAGTGATTAATTGAGTTGACTTACCTGCGTTATGAGATATATTTTGTATAGAAAATGACAGGTTTTGACAATTCGTAAACTCGATAACATACGGGAAGAACATACCTTGTGTATACCATGGCTATGATAATGTTACGGTTGAACACACGAAGATCGGACCCCTGTTGTCTCGCGTACCGTCGCGTGGCTCGGAGCGATGTGGCAACCGCATGAAGGTGCTTTTCAAAAGAGTGGTGGCACCGCGGTCGCGCAAGTGGACATAAGCTAAGGAAAGAGGTTGTTTTTACTGACTGAAGTAGACTTTTGATGTGAATACGTCTTTAGCGAAGTGCTTCCACTCCCAAAAGGAGGCTATTAAAAAAAAATGATAACAAAATCGGGGGATACAGTTGCAGCTACAAATCTATCATCTCCATCCAAAATTAAATCACACCACTGGATACATGAAGGAATAAAAAAAATATTACGCTAAGTAAGGACTATGTAACATCGCGTGCCCCCGCACGCGATGTTACATAGTCCTTACTTAGTGTAATATTTTTTTTACGCTAAGTAAGGACTATGTAACATGCGGGAGAAGCGCTGCCATTTTGAGATCATTTTAGTGCATATAACGTATTCACGTACAACACACGTTCGTGTCCATGACACAAGTACACCCCATTTTTTATACTATGTCGGGTGGCAAGCATACAGCCTACCTGATGTGAAGCGGTTACCACAGCCATAGAAGGGCTCATAACATGAAATATAGCTCGCTGCTACCCCTGCTGTCAACGCAGCAACTTCTACCTTACTTCTTGTTGACGTCACTCACTAGCAGAAACACAACAAACGGTATTCTGTGCGGTAGAGGTACTTTTCCAGACGGACAACTTTCAAATACTAGTCTGTACCCTACCTCTCTTTTTCCAGATCCTCTTTCGCTATTCGCAAGGGTGTAAAACGTGCAGGTGAGTGTGGTTTTGGTTCTGAAGATCGTGGTGTCTTACTCCTCTAAATTGACTAAAGAGCAAGATTTATTACGTATCTAAGTACAAAAGCGCTGAGAAGTTTTTGGCTATAGATACGTTCTGCCTGCTTCCATTGTGGCACGAAGAAAGCAAGGTGATCAAAAACAATTAACGAAAAGTTGTAGGTAAACTGTCTTCCTGTGTGTTCACGTTCTATTCCTATTTTTGCGTACTGCATGCATAATATACATGCAAAGATATACCTATAAGTAAGCGGTTTGTATCTAATTTACTGCCGTGATGTCCGCCAATAGCCCGTCTACAAATAAAATGTCACAGCATTGGCGGCGACTCGCACCGAGCGCTCCCTCTGTAAACGGTTCTGTTTTTATGGCGCAAAGCTTCTTATCTCTGTTTCCACTCCAACTGAGAAATTTCCAATAACTTTCTTAGTTAGGCGCCTTGTTGTTAGCACACTGCGGTAAAAAAATTTGATACTGTAATGTTTTCTACTCTAGCAGTAGTGACATTTCTGGTAGTCTATACAGAGTTATTAAAAGTAATCGTTTGCACTGGCTACTACTACTCACACAAATGCAGAAATAACACAAATTAATATCTCGTTAAATATAGTAAACAGAGTAATAGCACAGTATAAATAATAGTACAGTATGGCCTTACCCTGCTGCTCTCTCGTATCGTCCTCACCTCCCGTCGTTGAGACGTCGTTGTTTATGTAATAGTAAACGACACGACATTTGTACTGAGTGGCCGGGGTGTAGTAATATCATATTTATAATAATTATGGTTATGCAGGTAGACTAATAAAAACCGGAAGCGAATGCAGCGATTTGCTCGCTTATTTGATACTTTGGCGTTAATTGCTAGAACAAGGGCTGTTCCGTGTGATAAGACGTCAAAGTTATAAAATTGATGCAAGCTAACATCAATATTGAGGATAGGTTGCGTATTGTCGCATATACGAGTAACATCACTACATATTATAAAAAAAAGTCGCTTCCCAGTCTGTCCGTGCCTATGTATGCTTAGTTCTTTAAAACTACAGGACGGATTTTAATGCAGTTTTTTTAATAGATAGTTTTTAAGTAGAGTGATTCAACAGGAAGGTTTATACGTATAATACATGCATAATATAGTAGAGAAACACAGATAATTTTAGAGGTTTCTAATGTGATGTCGTAAATAAACACATTTTTTGCGCTTACATTGCAAACGCTGGCTGAACACTACGAGATAGATCAAAATAATGTAGTACAGTATTGTTCACCTTAAAGTGGCCTACAAAAAAGTTCGCGATGTCATATGTCTATATCTTAGGGATAACCCACAATAACCGTTTTTTATCATTTACTTTTTACTAGAAATAATGGCTAATTTACGAAGCGATTTTAAGCAATATAGCATTAATCCTATATTGCTTAAAATCGCTTCTTATCCAATTAGGTACCTTAAAAATATTATGCATTTAATAAAGATCAATACGGCCCTTTACAGCATGTAATTTAAATCAATATTTTAGAAGATATTACAGATTTAAAATGCAGGGATATAACGGTTGAGGCGGTACCGGCCGGGGAGCCGCCGACGCCGCGTGCGTCCCTATAACTGTGGAAGAACAGGATAGGGCAATGCGCAAAGACCTTCTGTAGTCCATTTAGTATCAGCATTGCACCCGTGCGAAGCCGGGGCGGGTGGCTAGTATTATATATAATATATCTTAAATATGTAATGAAACTAGTTCCAATGTCAGTATTGTTGAGCTATGTTAACGAAACTATTTAATTGCGTGTATTTTTTTTGTGAGTAAATTATAATTACCTGACTAAAAGTTTATTATTAGTTATTTATTAATTCTTAGTTTCATGTGACTGCCATGGCTGCTTTGGTCGTCTCTGCTTCAGCTGCCGTTGTCGACTCTTAGCTTCAATACCTGAAACAGAAGATACGTGCAATTGCCGCCGCGCTGGCTGCCGTGGTTGTCTCAGTGACAGGTGTTTCGCCTTTCCGATAGGCATCCTCAGGCGATCTGTAGATGTTGATCGTTAGAACTACAGAATACCTAAAAAGTTAAATGTAGGTAAAAAGCTATTCGCCGCTGCGCTGAAAGACGTATTCGAGACGTTGGACTGGAAGACACGAGGCATCAATGTCACCGGAGAATACATCTCACACCTTCGATTTGCCGATAACGTGGTCTAAATGGCTGAATCGCTGAAGGATCTCAGTTGGATGCTAAACCATCTCAATGTCGCTTCTCGAGCCGTAAGGCTGGGGACGAATTTGCAGAAACTGGGACTATGACCTTTGGGCTGGTTTTTAAATTGAAAGTCGCGCAGCGAGCGATGGAGAGCTCGGCATTTCTGTAAGGGACCGACTCTGGAACGAAGAAATTCGATGGAAAACCAAAGTCATCGACATAACTCACAGAGTCAGCTAGCTAAAGTGGCAGTGGGACATCTGCGAGTCAGCATATGGGGGAGGAAAGTCCTAGTGTGGATACCTCGTATGGGGCGACGAAGCGTCAAACCATTACCACTGGTGTACTTATAATACAAACAAAAGCATATCAAACACTTCGACGATTATATAATTTTATATATGCCATACATAATAGAGCTATCACACTTAAAATCAAAAGGTATATACATATTAGATATGTAGAAAAAAAGGTAATAAAAAGAAAATACGATGTTGGTGGTCAATTCAGCTATTGGCTGCAGCATGCGATTTATCAAAAATCAATATAATATATTGTTTTTGTTACTGGGCAATTTTCAAATATTTTATTAATTAAGGAAGTGTTTCCTATTATATGTTTGCTATTATCTGGTAAAACTGGTGCACTGAGATACAGGCCTCGACTTAGTTCAGGTTCCAGTCCCTTCTCTATTTAAAGTTTTGTAACGTGACGAGCTCGGTGGTCGAATGGTTAGCAATGGCCACTTTGACTTCGAGGTCGCGGGTTCGATTCCCGCACAAGACAAACATTTGTGTGCATGAACATGTCTGTTTGTCTTGGTCTTGGTGTTTTCTATGTATTGTAAGTATGTATTTACAAAAAAAAATATTTAAGTACATTTATCAGTTGTCTAGTACCCATAACACAAGCTTTGCGCTTAATTTGGGATTAGATGGCGCTGTGCAAATTGTCCAGAAATATTTATTATTATTATCTATGCATATAAACTTTTTTTAAAACTGAAATTATGGAGAGAGAAAATAAACGATTTTCTCATTTTGAATCATCAATATATATGAAATTTTATTTACGTTACCATTCGTTCTTTGTGTACTTATATTATATATGAAAATATATGTTGTAGAGAATATAGGAAAAATGTTATAGTTGAAAATTTGAGAGGGGATGAACGATAGCGGGGGGTAAGAGACGGGTTGTGGGACGGGGGTGGATGTAAACACAAAGGTTCGGTAAAGCCGGCAGTCACGTGGCGCGCCCGCCCGGGGCGCATCACTTTTAAGGGTGATTTCGGCGGGAAATAAACAAGCATAGTTTCCACACCAATTGCTATTTATAGTGATAAAATTTAACTTTCATGCCTTAAGAGTGATACACCCGGGGTATACGTGTTGTGTTAAATAACCTAAAGGGAAACTAAACATACCATGCAAAATTTAATATCGTATTGAATTAGAGTAAATTGTATCTGATACAACAACCACTCTAAAGAATATCAATACAAAACATATCATACAAAAATATCATTTTGATTTACAAACAAAATGTATAATGTAAAATGGAGTATTAATATATCATTATTAGTAATGTAATTAGAATAAAGACATTAGACGTATGTAATCATCGTATGGACAAACTAACACTGGTAAGTGAAAAATTTTGTTATATTTTTCTACTTGCAGTATGTAAAAGCAGGAGACACACCAGTGTTGGCTGCAAGCTTTGTTATGGCGTCTATGGTAGCCGCTTCACACCAGGCGGATCATATGCTTGTTTAACATCTAAGTTGTATAAAAAATGATACCATATAGCTATATGATTTTTGCCGAACAAACATGAGTTTCAGGCAGGCCGTATGCTCGTTTGCCACTCTAATGGTATAAAAAAAGATAAATTTAAGATAATATTATTATAATTGCGGGCGTTAATATGGCTGCAATAACCGCTTCACATCCGGTAGGCCGTATGCTTGTCTACCACCCATCGTAGTATAAAAATATATATTTGATAATTAAATGTTTTACATACTTATAATAATATCTGTTTACATACTACATACATAATAGTAGAGTATATAAACAAAATAAAAGAGTAATTTTATTAGTAACAGAATTTTTATTGGAAAGTAAAGAACTTATAGTCCAGAGTAACTTTTATTTACTTTTGAGTACCTTATATTTTCCCATTAAACAGCTGGCAAAGGAACGGCGACCCATTGGTGTTGCTGATTAATATGACCACTACCACTACTACTACTATAATATAATACTAATACTACTACGACCGCCCGGTGGTGATTACTTTCCATCAGGTAACCAACATGCTCGCTTGCCCCCTCTCATATATAAAGAAAATACCATCTTATACTGGAAGTGTACAAGCAGTTAGCTGTATAAAAACCGAATGTAGAGTCACGTAGGTGTATACGTCGACAGTATAAGGTTTTGATACCTGCAACATAGTTTTTTAAAGAATAGTTTTCCAAATCAGTTTTAATCTCTATAAAACTATGAACCAAATTTCGATGCCCAAATGAGCTTAAAGGTTGTGTATGTTTAAAGATAAACTGGAAGCTTTGGATTAAGTTCGAATAAATATGTATATATGAAATTTCACTTAAATCAGAGCACTAGTTTGAGAACTGTAACAAATATGATCATAATATAATGTCATACACATTGACAACTCTAAAAAAAAATGTTTTTTCGTTCACTTTTGCCTGAACTAAATAAAATAAAAAAACTCGTTTGATATAGCTTCCTCGGTCTAATCGTTATAATATTTCGCAATGACTAGGTACATGTGATATCGATCGTAAAATATGCAATCAATAATAACAATGATGTAATAATAAACACCATTTCTTGTAAAATACAATTTTACTCAGCTTCTGTTTCATTTACATTTGGATTGCAGTATATAATCACAGAACATCACATCACCGTGACTGTTGCAAGCGTTCATAGACCATGATGACTGCTTACTATCAGGCAAGCCGTATGCTTTGAAAACCTAGTAGTATAAAATGTTCCTTTAAACTTACCCAATCCAAATTGCATTGTGTCTGTCAAGATAGATCTAATCTTCAACCCAATTTTATAGAAATTTCACAGGGCTGCTAAACATTTATAAAAATATATGGATTATTGAGTATTTTATTTTGTGAGATATACCTATGTCGATCTAAATAGTCTAATTCATCTAGAAAATATAATTTATGAACAAAAATCAATTTATTGAAGTGTATATATATAAAAACAGAATTTATAATAAATATGTATTTACAAAAATTTAAATTCGCGCAATACTTATTAAATAGTAATAACTATCCGTAATAGAAAACACTTAATGTATGTTTTGTAATGCTATTTTGTTGTTTAAAAAAATAAAACAAAAAGTAGGAGTAGAGATACTTTGAGAGCTAGAAAAAATAACTATATTTTTTTAGAAAATGCTTCCAATATTAACATTAGTAAATATAAACAAAGACTACCAAATAGTAATAAGTATAAAGCGTACCCTAAAGTATTTTTATTTTTGTTGTCAACTCAACAATTTAAAGTTCAGTAAAGCTTATGTACTTCCCTAGAGTTCGAATTATGTCTACAACTATACCAAATTCTATGAACATCCGTTCAATTGTTTAAAAAATATTAGCATTGATAACTGTTTAGACTCAATAGTGACAAAAAAATTTAAATACCTATGCATATTTTACCAACATGAAAATAGATATGTAACTTTAAGTAAAGTAGTTATCATAATATTAGAAACAGACAATCCTATTTTATTTATATCTACATCTATAGTTCTCTTATAAAGAGAGAAGATTTGTATTTTTGTTTGTAATGGATAAATTCAAAAACTTTTAAACTGTTTTTTTTCAATCTTTCGCATAGAGAAAGCTATATGACGGGCCGAGGGCCCACCACATACTCCCACCACTGCGTCTCACAATGATTGAACTCACAACGAATTTATTCAGAAAAAAATTGTAGGGTAAATATAGAGCTGCAAATGCCCAATGATTTTTATCACTGTAAAGATCTCTAGTTCGCCCCACGCGGAGATTAATTCAATATGCAGACCGTCCTTAAAACATTGCTACAAGTATACGTCAGGAGTTGTTTACGTCTACAGTACTTAATTGAGTTATTAAATTTAGCGTTAATTTATTCAATTTGCGTCAGAATGAGGTAGACAGTAGCAGACGGGGCGGAGCCGCGTTGGGCGCCGCCCGCCCGCTACCTGCCATTTGATTAATATAGGCAGTTATTGTAATGGACGATTGTAATATATTTGAATGTACCTTTATTGTATGACAATTTATATTTATGTCTATTTTTCATGGTTGGATATATTTTCATTTGTACTTTAAACAAATTGCAACGACATAATGTTGTACTTTTATGAAAGTAATTTGTCACGTATCCTATATTTTAAAATATTAAAGAAATAGTGTTTTACACGCTATGTTAAGAATACAGTGTGTGGTCACAATATTCAATCTTTGTTCTGCAGGATATAGCAAGCACTCATAAGCTGCGGGAACTGATTCCAGTCAATTTGATCTCGACATAAATAGTTCTATTCATAATAAAAACTCAAGTGAGACATTATAGTAAATTAATTAATTAAATTTAACATTTATTTTTATCGGGAAAGCCGACTATGACGGCCTATGGACTAGGAACCATTCGTTTATTACGATAGGGAGAGGTTAGACGCGTCTTGACACACTTGGTCTGATGAATACCTCCGTCTGTGATCAAAACTACTACGTGAGTGACCCGTAATTTAATAAATTAATTCGTGATTTAGTCATATCATTAATTAGTGACTCTAGCTTTAATAAAGGAAATTTTAACATATGTATATTAACATATATCTAAAGCTTCTAAACCCAAATGTTAGTCGATACGACCTTTGTGTTAAGCCCATACTTATTTCTATCAGATGTAAAGTATGTAGATGCTATACTGTTCTAGGGCCCTACCGCCGAAGCTGAAGCCGATTACCATCGGATTTTTTGTAATCGAAAATGAAACAACTGATTACATTGTTGGTAATTATGTATAGCTCAGCTGATAGAAACCATAGAGCTCTACCAACTAAGCTGAAGATGTTTGTCAATAACTTTAACCTAAGACCAATTTTTGGAATAAAAAAACCCGGCGGTAATAGGCTTCTACAATATATATAATAATCTACATATTTTACATCTGATAGAAATAAGTATGCGCTTAACACAAAGGTCGTATCGAGTAACATTTGGGTTTAGAAGCTTTAGATATATGTTAATATACATATGTTAAAATTTCGTCTATTAAGGCTAGAGACACTAATTAATGATGTGACTAAATCATAAATTAATTTATTAAATTACGGGTCACTCATGTAGTAGTTTTGATCACAGACGGAGGTATTCATCAGGCCATGTGCCACCCCAGCCCAGGGGCCCCTGGGCTGGGGTGTAATATCATGTATGCTGAATCCTTTTACCATCTAATTTTTTGATTGCGAATATCAAACTTCAGCTTAGATCAATGATACCTGTGTTTAGCTTAGCTGGTAGAAACACACCAATCCTCTAAGGAATTGTTATTTGGCTGCAGTATTCTGTGAAATGGAGGTACCTTCTAAGTCGGGCAGCTTATAATTAAGATGCCCTACGTCTCTTTATGACAGAGCCTCGTC
Source organism: Hypsopygia costalis (assembly GCA_937001555.2). NCBI lineage: Eukaryota > Metazoa > Arthropoda > Insecta > Lepidoptera > Pyralidae > Hypsopygia > Hypsopygia costalis. The sequence goes on along the minus strand of OW443338.2, from coordinate 16,879,629 downwards.
AGTGAATCAGCATGGTGCACCATGTGCAGTCTAGGTTAGCTTAGGCTCTAAAAATGGTAGAGAGTTACACGCCAAAAAACTTACGTACTTTTTCTTAATTTGATTCAATTATCATTCAGTTTTTATTTTATAGAACAATAACAAAATTTTTAGCGCCTATTTTGTCATTTTATTTATATAAATTAACAAAATTAGATAAATGCAGAGAAATACGACGAATTATTTCGACACAAGTGAAAATCTTATACAATAAATTTTCAATAAGTATCGAAGGGGAAGGTAAATTTTATAGCACTGTTAGAAAACTGGCCGAGTGGCGTCCCAGAGGAGCGATCGGTTGGCAAACACCGAGATCCGACTCCAATACTTGGTCTGGGAGTAGTATCGTGGCCCCCACGCGGCGACATGTAGCATCGGGATTTTATTTTATTTATCTTGCTTTCCAATGATACGATGCATTGAGATAGTTTATATCTTATTTTCATGTAATTTATTTCTAATATAATGTGTAGGTATTTAGGCCGTATAATTAAAAATAATTGACGAGTTCGGTGGTCGAATGGCTAGCAATGGCCACTATGACTCCGAGGTCGCGGGTTAGATCCCCGCACATGACAAACATTTGTGTGCATGAACATAGTTGTGTGTTTGTTTTGGTCTGGATGTTTTCAGTTTATTTACAAATAAAATGTATTTAAGTATAGTATCAGTTATCTAGTATCCATACGAGCTTTACTTAGTTTGGGACTAGATGGCAGCGCGTAATTTGTTCAGGAATATTTATTTATTTATATCATTTATTATCAATTTAATAATTAAGAATTTCATTGTCTATGTTTATAAAAAAGAAACGGACTGACTGACATATCAACGCCCAGCCCGAACTACTGGGTCTATAGATTGCAAATTTGGCACGTAGGTTTCTTATGAGGTCGTGGGAATTTTCAAAAGTCCATCCTTAGTGCACACTAAGGATGGACTTTTGAAAATTCCCACGGGATATCGGGATATGCGCATACGAAGCCCCGGGTGCAAGCTAGTAGAGGAAAAGTCATTTTATGTTCTCATATTGAAAAAATGGCAGACATAAATTTTAAAACTTTATTGTATTAATATGTTACACCTGACCCTGCAACAATTAGTGTCCGCTTCCAGAACCAGTAGCACAGTATAAGTAATATTACTACATACAGTATGGCCACTCTCTGCCGCTCTCGCTAGTCGACCTCACCTCCCCTCTGAGACCGATGTGGAACCGTTCGCAAGGTATGCCACAATGTACGAATTGCTCGTATTTTATTCTCCATTCAGTTTAAAATAAAAGATGGGAGTTACTTGTGCAGTTGCCGGATGTCTCAACACATGGAAAGTCAAAAAGAGAATTTTATTCGTTAACTTTGGACGAATTTTTTTTTATAAATTAGGTACCTAAAAAGCATGTGGTAGCCATAGTTTCATCATTACTAATTCATGTCTGTCAGAGTAGGAAATTAAATGCCTAAAGGTAAAAGGATCGGAAGATATTTTGTTGGTCTAGTATTAGCTCTAGACCAACAAAATATCTACCTAACATATTTAATTGGTGTAGAACTAACCCGAAGTTGGGAAACCTACTTCGGTTGGCAAATCAAATAAATTTTGGGCTTGTACCCATAAGACAAGATTTCCAAATAAAACAGATGCCTCAAATTACATTTTGTAAATAAAGGAAATAAGTAAACATTAATGCTATATTTAGGGCCGTATAAAGGATATTAGATGAATGCTTTGCTGATGTATCTTTGTAATTATAGATTAGAAGGTTTATTCGTTAACCGTTCGCTGAGACCATACGTTGTTGTTGTTGTAAAATCTTTATTGTACACAAAAAATACAAACATATTATAAAAATAGGATAGTTACATGTACAATGGCGGACTTATCCCACATGGGATTTCTTCCAGCCAACCATTTAATATTTAAAAGGAAAACATTATGTAACATGGCGAACTTAGGTACAATACGCTTACATGGTAACGATAAAACAAAAAAAAAAAAACAATAATGTAACATTCATTAAGAATAGACTTAACATACTAAATACACGAAGCATCACTAATTAGATGCATCGTCCAGATGCTTCCTCAGGTGCAGCTTGAACGATGCGATACTTTGCGACATCATCACATTAAGCGGGAGCGAATTCCATAAACGAGCTGCTTGCACAGTAAAGGATTTAGTGTAGGAGTAGGAGTTTGGGACAGGAATATTCAATTAAGGAGTGTTGCAAGATCTAAGACGATCATCAATAGTGCGAAATTCAAAACGTTGACGTAGATAGTAAGGAGCCGTGGGATTAAATAGAAGATGATAAAGAAAGGAAAGGATATGAAGGATTCTCCGTTGTCTTACTGGTAGTATATCCAGGCGCGCGCGGAATTCCGAAATATGATCCGATTTACGCAATCCAAAGACAAACCTAATACACATATTTTGGATACGTTCTAGCTTATTAACTAATTCTTCCGAAGGGTCCAAAAAAGCCACATCCCCATAATCAATGAGTGGAAGGAGAAGACTACGTGCCAATAGTGCCTTGGTGTTGACAGGGAGAAATGCTTGAAGTCGTCTCAAGGAGTGGAGAGATGCAAAAACCCTGCGGCTAACTTCGCTTATGTGTGGGGCCCAAGACAGGGTTTGATCGAAAATTATGCCCAAGTTTTTAACGGTGGAAGAGACAGGAATGATTTTATTATTTAAAACGATATCGGGGCATACTACATTCAAATTATGCAATTTAGATATAAAATATGGTGTGCCAATAATAATAGATTGCGATTTGGAAGGGTTGACCTTCAACCCAAATTCATTAGACCATTTAGCAATGGTGGAAAGATCTTTATTGATTACGTCAATACGTATTGAAAGCATTGAAAAAATTATGTTATTGAGTGTCTCTATTATTCTATATCTAGAGTAAACTATTATTATTCTGTTCGTTACATTACACGATTTGTTTTACTTCTCTACCCATGTAAAGCCGTGCTGGGTCGGTAGTAATTAAAAATATTAATGGCTAAAAATTTACAGTGCCTCCCTGGAATCTATTTGTTAATCATCCGCCTGTTATTGATATTTAGTACATATGTTAATTTATCTCACATGGTCAGACAGGCGAGCTGCACAATATTTTACAAACCAACATGATGAGTTATTTTGGAAGAGATAGTATTATGATTTCATCGATACATTAAACGTCACAGATAACCTTTTCCTCAAATGAGTTATGATTATTATAACTATAATCTCTCTTAATTCACGGGTCAAGCCCGGTCATTTGATAGGCATACGCGGGGATATAGATCCAACACGTAGAGGCCCCTTTGAGAAGTTTGATGTAATGTTGTACGCCCGCCGTGACCCGCTCCAGGATATATCAATGGAACGATATACCCATGAGCAGGTCTCGGCAGGCGTTGAGACTATTGCGAAGTGTGATGGAAAATAAATGGGCTATGGAGATGAGATCTGGGTGAACTTAATACCGGGCTATTACAGAAGAGGGACGGACGCCTGCCATAACTGCTATTATTGCTTAAATTATTATTACATAGGAATATGTGCGGATTTCTGTGGGCTGATTCATCAGATGGGCTTGATATGCCCTATCTCTGTTATTTATTTATTGTGGATCAATAATGATAGTGAACCAATTACACCCCTAGAACATCTATGTTATGGAACAACGTACCCTATACCTAACAGCTAGTGCGCCCCGTGTACCAACCTTCCGGTTATATCACAGGGATTGCGAGTCAACTGTCCAGTAAACCAACCAGACGGATGGACCTTTACCTGCTACGCTCTTGCGGTAAACCAACCGAGCACGCAAGCGGAACATTAGCAGGTCTTACTCCGCTTTCACCTGCATGCAGGCTACTTGCATACTCTTAAGTCGAGTTATGGAACAGTAAAAGTAATAGTACTAGAACTACGTAAAGCATGGACACTCCCTGCCACTGAGTCGAAAGTGGAACCGATCGCAAGGATTGCCACGCGGCGCGCGTATTATGAAAGTTCGTTCGTAATATATAATCTTTTCTGAACTGAACTTTTAAATGGTAAATTTCTTATTATTTAATAATTACCATTAAACAATTTTTTTTTTGCATTACAAAATCAATTTTTTATTTCAGTTTTAACAATGTATTATATTTTACATATTGTATCGTCGAAATCGTCGCTTCGACATTTCGACGTTTTTGGAGTTTTTAGAAATTGAATATTGATATTTATTCCACATTTTCAATAAACAACCACGAGATTAGACTTACATAATAATCAAGTACAACCCGCGTGAAACATTTAGTATAGCACAGTAACGTAACTGGATTTAATGCAGTCTCATGATCACAATAATTCAAAATAAACGTTTAAAGATATTTATTATTATAATATTACCACAGTATAAGTAATAGTACTACGTACCAGTAGTCTAAGCTTATTCAGCTGTAGCAGCTATGTCAAGGGCATATCATCTCCTCGAAGCTATTCACCGCTGCACTAGAAGACGTGTTTAAGACGCTGGACTAGAAAACACAGGGTATCAATGAGAATAGCGAGTAAATCTCACATCTGCGGTTTACCGATGATGATGGTGGTCATAATGGCTGAATCAATGGAGAATCTCAGTCGATGATAAAAAACTCGATCCGTGATGCTGGGGATGAATTTTGACAAAACGAAAGTTATGTACAACGAATTTGTTATCTCTAGCATGGTTATCGTAGAGAATGCAGTTATTGAAGTGGTTAATGACTACGTCTACCTCGGGGGCCGGGGTAATTTCAACAAAGAGATCGATAGACGCATTCGACTGGGTTGTGCAGCTTTTGGAAGGCTTCGGCACATCTTCACCGCAGATATATCCCTATGCTTGAAGACGTCTTCACTCAGTGCGTCCTCCCTGCTATGACCTACGGTGCAGAGACTTGGACACTGACCGTCGGGCTGGTTCACAGACTAATGGTAGCACACCGAGCGATGGAGATGGCTACACTGGGGGTTTCTCTAAGGGATCGATTTCGGAACGAATCGGCAATGACAGATGGGGAGAAAGATCCTAGAGTGGAAGCTGCGCATGGGGCGACGAAGCGTGGGGCGCTTTTCCCCAGATGGACCAACGACCTCAAGAAAGGGGATAGAAGCGGTTGGATGCGCAAAACGGAGTGGGGTAAGCCTATATCCAGCAGTAAGTAGATACAGGCTGATTATAATGATGATGACCTAACCCTTGCCCGCTTGTGTCAATATATCACTGAGGAATTATGTAGCTGTCTACTAGTGAAATTTCTGAATTAGATTCAGTAGTTGCAAACAAACTTATAAAAAGATCCCTTTATAATCTCAGTATAGATGTAAAATTTATTTTATTTACATTATAACATACAGGCCCAATATCCCAGAGCTATGCCACACAGAAGTAATTTGAATAATGGCCACAAATAAGAGATTTATTTGAAAACAGACTCATTAGTAGCTTTTAAATGTACATAAATCTGCATTCTTTTCAATAAAGTTATTCAAAAGAGTTGCTTTCAGAGGAAGTAAAATACGAATAGAAAATTAAATTGTTTTTTGTTGTTTTTCATTGTGCACTATTAAAAAACTGAAGCACTGTGTGCGGAAAAACCGCTCTAATACGGAAAGGTAATTTTTTAATTTTATTTAGAAATCTCCGTGTGTTTTTTATTTACATATTTATATACTACAAATAATTAAACATATACAATTAAAATAAAAACTAAATATGGCTATATATATCTCCAAACTAAAAACAAAAATTCATAAAATATAATGATCTAAATAGCGTCATAAAATTCTTCCGCATTTAAATAAAATTCTATAAGAATAAGACAGTTAAAGTTAAGATTTGGTTTTTAAAGAGTTTTAAATGTATTTAGACATTTTGTCTTTATTGATACAAACATAAAGAAAACCAAGCAATACATTTGTAAATAATAATTGACTGAAATTATAAGAAATTTTATTTTTAGCAATTTTATAATAATCTCTAATCAGTCACTATGACAGCGACAGCTGTCAGTCAACTTGACAATTTATATTCTAGATTTATTTTAATTCTACAAATTATAGTTATAGAAATTTTACATAAAATATAGATTGGAATATTATTTAAGTACCTAATTCTGGCTATTTATTTAACACTATCTGTCTTGAATATACAGCCATTTATTAATTATATATTTGTAACTTATGAGTATGGTAATGTTCAACTTCGTTTAATATTTATTGTTTCCTACTGGAAAACTCTTAGGTATACTTTTTTAAGTATCCAGCTGGTACTTAAAGGGTATAAAAGGGTATACTTAAACTCTAAGGTAACTATGGTGCAATAATATTTAGTCCATGAAGAAGACGGCCTACAAAAATATGCCCACCTGATCAAATTGCCTACTAAGCAAAGAGGACAGAAAAACTGTATATATAAAAGAAGAACATGCTTACAATTGCAAATGGAATGTAAATGGAATTAAGTTACTTTTTGAGATAAATTTTAACTAGATCAGGAACCCGTCTCTCTTTGTATATACTTGTTGTACGAAGCATTCTGAACGCTAGTGCAACTCATAATTATCCGTTATTTTTTTATCTTAAAATTATTCCTTGTATACCTTGCAGTCTTACGGCTGTACATCACTATTACTATTTTAGAAACCTAATTATAATTTGTTTCTTATGTCATATAAGTAAGTACGTATTCACAAACAAAATAACAGTTATCACCAGAGTATCAACTCTAAGTATAAGTGTTTTTTAGTTAGAGATAAGAAGATGCTGTGTTTTTAGTCCAGAAATATTTATTAAGTCGTCTCTTACAGTGTGTCATGTCTGTGATAGAGTCGGGCCTTGTTAGAAGCGTCGTAGGCTCAATGGGAGAGTTCCGTCGGTATCTTTTCATGTAGACTAGTGGTCGCTCAGTGATCGAAATTCGACCATAATTAATTTAAATTATAATTTTGAACATTATTAAGGTTCTATTGTCAAAGACTATACTTCTATAAACACTTCAATAAGATTATAGATAAATAATATTAAAGACATAACAATATTAATCTATTTTCCATTTCACCACAGACTTTAACAATAAACAACAGAGTATATGTATATATGTGTGTGTGTGTCAAATACTTGCTAGTTCCCGCGCAATTTTCGTAAAAGGGGTACAAAGTTTTAGCTTCAAAAATTAATTATGTAACTATTATAATTGTACCGTTCGTTATTTTACTTTGTGATGAAATTTCATGGTACAATAAAACATAATATTAGTTACTTTTATATATAGACGAAATTCAGATTGGTTAGTTTACAGGCACAAAATTTATTTTAAGCGACCTCATAAAACGATTAAGTTTTCAAATCGTAGTTGTCAATATTTTTTTGTCTATTAGTTCCATGATATTATGTGATATACATAAAAAAGAATATACATTTTCCAAGCTCTCGACTGTTTTCAATTCTGTGCTCTCAGTAAAATAAGTAATAAAAATTGTGAAATAAAATATGTAGAATAAGAAGCTTAATCGAATTCATTAGATAAGTATTAAAAAAAATCAAACACATAAATACACAAGAACTTCTAATGGTAATTATCTGTACTAAATAGTCGAAAACCAATTAGTTTTTCTTCGAAAAAAAAAATCAAAAATAATTGGATTTTTTTACGTATTTTAAAAATATTTATGAACTTATTCATAAATATTTTTAAACATATAAAGTTAAAGATTTCAATTAAGTAAAGGTTAAGCGACGTTTAAATATTACACGCATTAAAAAACTATTTTTAGTAACAAGGTATTTGATGACTTTATTACAAACAGGTATATTAATAATGTTGAAGAGTCCTTTCCACTTGGTTTCACAATTTTCTATATTAAATTCGGGTAGCGGGAGTTGCCATGATACCTCGGAGAAGTTAATAAGTCATAAATAGCGCGGGGGAGGGAGAGGGATTGATTGTGGGCCCAGTTGTCAAAAAGAGAGGGGTGGTCCCCCAGGTAGCTGTGGTGACGCTCAATCGTGTGGAAAAAGGTGTAACCGGAGGAGTTATGAGGTGTCGCTACATTTGATACGATTTTTAACAACACACTTATTAACCCTAGCGAGAAATTTTGGTTTCACAATCATCATAATTATCCTGTATCTACCAAGTCCTCGATGTTTTCATCTTGGTTGGTCTTACTTCATAATTAAGGTATATTAAAATTTAAAGGATTTTTAATATCTCTTTACTTTTGGATTATTGCACTTTAATTTTTCATCCCCTATAGAAGTTAAACTTCGAATTTAAGTATTTTTCTTCGAGAAGAATTAAATAAAGACTATCGTATCTTTCAAGTTGTACCAAGTTAATGATGACGTGCAAAATTTTACTAAGGACGGTTAAGTTGCTTTTGATTTTGTCACGAGCAACACGGGATTTATATATTACTTATATAAATATCCCGTGTTGTATAATCCCGTATTAAGTTATACTGTATTCTCAATTCAAATGCTTTAACTAATAGTGCACTAAGTATCTATAATAATCAAATTGTACTCATATATGACAGATTATCCAAAAAAATGTTTTTGTTTTGTAGTTAAAACTTGTCATTTTCGATAATGCAAAACATTACGGCACGAAATGGTCTACTTTAAAAATCTGTGAACTTTTACTAAATAGCCCATTATAGGTGCTTGTATTGTTTCCGATAATAGGGTGTCGTCTCGTCAAGTAGTGAACAAGTGAGCGATAAAAGTCGATAAGGGCTGAGTGCGCACCGGCGAGTGGTCGCTCGCCGTTGAGTGTCAGCCAGGATGCCTCGAACACATGCTTTGTCATAAAAAGCTGCCTTTACATTTGATGCTTTCTTATAATGCAACTTGGGAATTTATAAAATGACTAGCTTGCGCGCACGATTTCATTTGCGCTTATCCCGGTATATTGTAGAAATTTTCAAAACTATTTCTTAGTGGATGCCTACCTCATAATAGCTACCAGTATGCCAAATGCCGGTCGGTCACAGCTGCCGAGTAAACGATGACAGATCGATGAGGAAGATATAAGAGTGGAGGCCTCGCGTAGGACGACGAACCGTTGGACGTCCGATGACCTTAAGAAAGCGGCTGGATACGGAATGCTGACGATCGTATTTGGTGGAAAGCATTGGGGAAGGCTTATATCCAGCAGTGGGTAGATGCAGGCTGATGATGCCAGATGCAATGGTTTGCTATGTCCTTTGATATATCAGTCAGAATCGGTTGCCTTTTTATAGATACAGACCATCGACCCGGTCAAGTTTCACATAAAACAAATGTATCTGGCGAATTGGTCGGCCCATTTTCAAGTAATGCTCCGTTATACACGTGTAATTAATTCCAAATATTAATTGTTTTACAAAAAAAAATATTTCGGTAATGCGAAGAGGCTGAAATTCAGCTTCTAGATATACTTGTGCAGTTCAGTATTAAGGAGCCCAGATGAATATTTCCCAAGTCCTACAAAGAGATATGTATGAGAATCCCATGTGAGAGAGCTTCCTTTGGATTAAAATGTGATAGACGGTGATACATAAATTATTAATAATCATGCATTTTGCGAATGTATGCATATGTTATAGTCCTAGATACCCGAAATCTAGGCTCTCCTAGGTTAAACTAGTTAAATCTAAGAGCAAGTTGAAGTTAGGTTAGGGTTAACATATATACATACACTCGTAAAACGTAGCCCCCCCAAGGGTTGGCGGAGACCAGAGTTTTCAAGCCGCCTAAAGGTCACTGACTTAGCTTAAAGACTGTCATCTAATAACAACAGCCGGGATCGACGGCTTAACGTGCCCTCCGAAGCACGGAGGAGCTCTAGATAAATAAACCCATCTATGGTCAGGCTGACGGTCGTCGTTGCTTAACTCGCGTGTCCGATTAGACTGATACGCACTTTCGATTATTATGCTGCATGTAATACGATTTAGAAAAATCAATAATTGTACATACCAGCTCTCGGTGTACTCTCCCCAACTAACAGCGGGAAGAAGTGATTTGTAATATGCAAGTTGCGCATTCAGCGATTTTAGACGTATTTAACCGGTTTGCATCCCACCCTAGTTTAACGTTTCGGCTTATAAATAAAATAATATAGGTATAAATCATTGCTCTGGGGAGCGCTGACGAAGTCTATCAAGCAAACGAAGCGTAAACATTTTGTGAACGAGATATAATGTCCCACATTTGGGACTTGTGTTCAGTAATATCTGATTTGTTTATTATGTCTTCAATTAAATATTTTTTTTAAATCTGTCTGTTTAATTATTGAAAATTTACCGGAATACCGGGAGACGTATGTTCGAAGTTGCGGCCGCGAATCAACGCATAGCTGAAACCACTTGCCGGATCGGGTTGTTTGCCATGCAGAACATTAGGACGTAGGTGAATTCAAACAATATCTTCTCAAAGTCTGTTTTGCAATGACTATAAACTCAAACTCAACAGTTTCAAAGGGCCGACACAAAATTCGCGGGAATACACTTAAGAATTCGGAGTGTAAGAAGTTTATCAACATCTTTGAACCAAAGCCAACTTCACCTGCACGCGGTGCACCCTGCTGACTGACAAACAAAGCTCTGGCGATAAGAGAGGTAGAGAGCGTAATTCTAAGCTACCCGACTGGGGAATGTACAACCAAATAACAATTCCCTTGGGTTGTTGTGTTCCTGCGAGTGAGTGAGGTCACCACCAGAAAGGAAGGAGTTGCTGCGTTGGCAGCAGGGGTGGCGCCGCGCGAGCGATGTTTTATGTTGCTAGCGTTAATATAGCTACGGTAACCGCTTCACATCAGGCGGACCGTATGCTTGTCTGCCATCCGACGTAGTATAAAAAAAAAGAAATAATTGTTTATCTCACGGACAATTTCATTGCTATGTAGCTTGCTCATGCGTAAGCTCGCTGCGTATTTTATTGTTTTTGCACTAAATAATAGATAAATAAAGAATATTGTCTATAAATAAGTTCCCTAGAGTGAACCCCGAATTTACCGCGAAACCGCGGGCAAAAGCTAGTCAATTTATATGTATACAAATATACACGAATCTTTTCTCTGTACACTTTCTAATGAAAACTCTACAACAACACGCCGTTGAGATTTAGTTTTGTACCATGTGCCGGAGCCTATGTGAGAAGTTCTCTTGTATAACCGAATAATTGTTATTCAGAGTGGAAATATTAGTCTGACAGACAAGCAGAGGGAGAGGTTTTAAGGCACAAACGCTGAATCAGTCAGCGTAGCGATATGAAATGTAGGGAGCAGAGCTACGAATATTAAAACATTTTTTTTCCTAAATCCATGATGATCGAAGACTAAAGTCAAAAACGAATTATTGAAAAGCATTATTGAAATATATTTTAGTTAAATAAAGACTACAATGAAATATTCGTCGTAATGAGTCTAGAATCTAGGGAAAATGCCCTTGAGGTGGTATTTGAAAACAAAGAGTTACTTGCCTTCAAGAAATAAATCTATATGAAAATATTTTAGAAAAATATCTGGATCATTCTGTATGTTCATCTATGTAAATGACTTACTGTTTCAGAAATTCCTTATATCTTTCATAATACACAGAAATTCCCCCGGAACGTGAATTATTATTTGGATGCGATATTCTGAGAGGTGGTATCTCCACCTCTTACCCAGTCAGGCAGCATACATATACGCTGTACCCTACTTCCCTGTTGCCAGGGGCTCGTTCGCTAGATGGCAGGTGCACCATTGCACCCTCCCAACTAGCGAAAGAGGTTAAGATTGGCTTTGACTCTAAAATTCCTGGTGAGCCACATAAACACATTGACCTTTATGTACCGGTGAGATACAAATGGGCGATTTTATATTAGTATTATCCATTATTTTTGAAAAATTTAATTTCTTCACAAATTTTTGTTACGCACGTCGACTAAACAATCAATCATAATACAATACAAAAAAATATGAAGAAGATTTATTAAAAAAAAAATTGTGCATTTATCTCAAAAATTCCCTGCAAGTCCAATAGTAGTTAAATATTTGTTACTAACATAATATCCCAGGTTCGCAATATGAAACTCCTTTGATGCCATATCCAAGAAAAAACTTGGATTGCTCAGCGGGAAAATCTGAGGTTCGCGCTCGTTGGACCGGGAAACTTCATTTGCGAGCTCCGCTGTCCGTGAAATGAAGTGGGCCGATATTACACTGACATTATAATATCTACATAACGCATAGACAAACGCAGCCGTAACATTCGCTCTGATCAAGCGATTGAGACTATTCGATAAGGACTCTTTAAGGTGCCGCATTGATCTACTGAAATATTCTACACTGAGTGGTATTATTTTATACGAAAGTGCACACTACGTACGTACTTCTGCGTTATCCTTTTAATAAAAAATCTATAATGTATTTAAAAAATCCAACAGTCATTTTGAAATGTGTGCTTAGACTAACCTACATAGCGAATTTAGAGAAATTTCACTATCCCGTATATCTGTAAAATATAAATACATGCTTAAAAATTGGTTAATTTGAAGGTCTTTTTCTGTTATCCAAATTAACCATTCATGCAATGTTAACTCTTAAAATGAACAACATGCAGTACTAGGTAGTCAGAATTACCTTCCAATGTTTTGTAATTGCTTTGAAAAATTCAGATTCCTGGCATTAAAATTGTCAAGGCGTTGTCTTAAAAACTTGCGGTTCTGTTATTCTCATTCTGACTAGGAATTTGTGTGTCCGGCGTGAGAGACAAAGGGTGGACGTGTCTGGACATTCGCCCTGATGAAGGTCTCTTTTTGAGATCGAAACTAGTCGGCTTTCCCGACAAAAAGACGTCAGTGACCCGTTTAATTTATCTAATTAATTTATTATTTAGGTTGTAAAAAGAAAAATCTAATGACTAATTTGATTTACAAAACATTTCTGGCATTAATTTTCTTTAAGAATATTTTCATAATAAATACTAAATACAAAGAAGATACTTAAAATTTTATTAAAAATTAACATAAAAGTAAATTAAGTATTAAAAAATAATAGTAGTAAATTAGTTTAAAATAAAAATAAATATCCCCAATTTCGCCGCCTGTCTGCAGGTTCCCCAGAAAACTGGTCGCATTACCTCACTAGCGATACTTATTCTCTGTGCAAAGCAAGAACCAGCCCTCTGGTGATAAGACGTCTCATTTTTAGGGTTCCGTCCTCAAAAGGAAAAACGGAACCCTTATAAGATCACTTTGTTGTCCGTCTGTCTGTCTGTCTGTCTTCTGTCTGTCTGTCAAGAATTTCTATGTCGAGAATGCGTGGAGGTATCATACTGAAATTTGAACTGTATATGTAGGTCTACGGTCCAATGAAGTTGTAAAATAATCAAACTGCTAAGTTTACGTAGAAAAAAGTTACGGCCGTTTATTCAGCAAAAAACGCATATTTCGACACACTCAAGGGAATCAAAACCTATAGGGTACTTCCCGTTGACCTAGAACTATGAAATTTGGCAAGTAACATCGTTATAGACTACAAGTACAGGAATAAATCTCAAAACTATACATTTGTAAATAGATCTTAAAAAATAGGGGGTCTATATTTTTTATAGGGTGTCGAAATTTCAAATTGAAACTACTAGTTCAAATGGGGTATCATATGAAAGGGCTTGATGTACACATTGCAAAATATATTTTATTTATTTTTTTCGACGCATTATTTCTTATTTATAATGAAAAATATCAAATTTAATAATGATACTACGTACCTACGGAACCCTCGGTGGGCGAGTCCGACTCGCACTTGTCCGGTTTTTTTTTATATTTCTCTAAATACGAGTAGTTTGTGGGCTGTCGGCTCCAAGGTCTCAACTCCAAAGGCTCAAATATGTAGTTAATGGTTTGGTTTTTGATGATGATGAGAGGGATGAAACGACCCAGTGGGTCACCAGGTGGAAAGAAATCATCACCGCCCATGGAGATCAGCAGCACCGACGGGTCGCTGATCCGTTGCCTTAATTAACATGTTTGCGCCGTTTGAGGCATTTTGTTGAACCGGCCTTAGATTCCGTAGTCGTGAGGTGAGACATGTATGTCAACTAGTGGTGGACTAGTATGTCAACGCATGCAACGTTTCACACCAACACGTGTCTTAACCTCCAGGGCACCAAGGTTATACTGTCAGGTCTCTTGCCGTAGTCTTGAGATAAACCATTGGGTTCTAAAATAGCTTGAACGAAAATGCAAACAAGATTCCGATGAATTATGTCGTTTAGGCCGGCATGACGTGACATACGTCCAGATATGCTCTATATGAAAGGCCGCGACGCCCCAGCCGGTCTTTAATGATACCACGAGGACAACGATGTGCGATATTACAAGGTGTATCTATTCGAAAGCAGGTAGCTAAATAAAATGAGATGTCATCCAGTAAAGTTCCGACGTCCGCTAATGAATGGATGCTTGCAACTCAGGTTTTGCAGACGTTCATAGCATACGATGACCGCTTACCATCAGGCCGTTCGTATGCTTATTTATTTCTAATGGGGTATAAAAAATAACCACGAAAAAAATAGCTGGTGTAGTAAAACGAGGTGCGAATTTTATCTAATTTGCAAGAAGCTACTGGGAAAATTGTGAGGTAATGGATATTGATCTCTGTCGATTCTGCTAATGATAAGCCCGATGATCGAATGGCTCGCTACTTGAGGTCGCGGGTTCTAATACTAGCTATCTGCATATTAAATATTACAAAAATAAAATTTTGGATTTTAATGACATTTGATACACAGATAGTTCATAACGTAGATTTACATATTCCGGTAGTGTGTTCATGAGGGCTGTTAGTCAAATAAATTCGATATATTACAAACGACCAGAAAAAACAGCACTACTACATTTCATTTCCAATCGTATATATATATTTCTGAAATTTTGCAACACATTCATAAAATTATTAAATCATTATAAGATAAGTCTTTAGTGAAAACTTGTTAAAAATATTATGTACGAATCTGTATGCTACAGTGCAGTGCCAGTGCATATAAATGCACAAAGAGCTTTACTTAAAAATGAGTGAATAATCATCGATGGGGTTTGCGTTAGGCGAGCTTTTGGGTCTTCTGAAAATTTTCTGGAAACTGAAAAACCACGCCCCTTTACAGAACAGACTGGCATTGGTTCGTACTCGGCTATGACCGCAGCCTCGCTACCAATAGAAGGGCGGGCTTCGCGCAGCCGTCGAGCTACGGCGTAGAGGCGCGCGGGGCGGCTACGCCATCGACAGACGCTACGGAGGAGCTGCTACGCTGGAGATCTAAAAATGTAAGTATTCTATAACATTTATGATTGTATAATATATTCATCATGCATATACTATTCTTAATTTGTATGTGTGATAATATTACGTAACAATTTGTATCGTGTGTATGTATAGCAATTATTAAGTTATGTATATCTGAAATATTGATGTTACGTAACATACTTTTAAGTGTAAAATAATGAGCACCTATAACCGTAATCCTTTTTTTATTTAACCGCTATTATGTTATACACAATCGCCATAATAGGGAACGGGTATTTTTGGCGTTGGATCGATTTTTGTCATATTCCATATTATTCATGTTAATAACTATCTTTTAATCTGGCCTAATTAATATAACCCAGTTTTCGATGGAGAGGTTTAGCCAGTCGTTGAGATATAGTTTTTATCATTATTAATTTATTTATTCTTCGGTGCCTGCTTTGGTCAAAAGAAGTATGGTGAGTTTAACTGCCTTGAGAGCAGCTGGAAAACGAATTAACCCCAAGCAGCTTGAAAATATTGTCTAGCAATTGTATTTTTTTTTTATATGAGAAGGGGGCAAACGAGCATGTGGATCACCTGATGCAACCACCACCCATGGAGATCAGCAGTACCAAGGGGTCGCCGATCCGTTGCCTACCGTATACTCCTTCCTTTTTTACTGGTGACCTCACTCACTCGCAGAAATACAACAAACCTCAAGGGAATTGTTATTGTGCGGTGTTCTGTGAGGTGGAGGTACTTCCCCATTCGGGCAGCTCAAAAAATACGCTATGCGCAACATTTATTTCGTGCCAGATGACATGCCAGAACCTCGTTTGTCAGTCAGCAGGGTGCACAATGTAATGGTGAGGTTGGCTTTGGTTCAAAGATGTTGATGAAAATTTAAGTGCATGTCTCGAGCAAATTCCACATCGAAGCTTTTGTCCGCGGCTGCGCACTCGTGAACATGTTACTGAGATTAAACTATCTTATATAAAGTTTTTCGCGTATGTTCTAAATGTGTGCAAAATGTCATCGAAATCTATTTACAGTCGTTTGCAAGTCATTACCTTAAATATACAAACGTTCATAGTTATAATTTTATTTTATCTTTTATTTAAACTTTATTGACCATAGAATAACGGTACAAAAGCCGGACTTAATGCTAAGAGCATTCTCTACCAGTCAATCTTTGGAAAAAGCAGATAAAACTCGAAAGCGGTTCACAAAATAACAGTAACGAACATCCACAGAATAAATACCTATGAAAACATAAAATTATATATGATACATAGACATAATTATGCTAATTATACACATATAGTTTGATCTTGTACATAATTATACACGGAAAAGCAGTGACTAGGATAATAATATACTGGTTATAGTAACTTTTTTTTATAAGGCCTTCTGGGTAATGCCTTGATGTATATTGCAGGTGTTAGCAACGTGTGAGTGCAATTGATGTGGGAAGCCAACGCTCCGCAATGCAGGGGCTACACGCCGCGAAGGAGAAAGCCTCCGGCCTCTTTGCCAACAAACCCCTTCTATTCAAGTAAGTAATAGTATGTATTCTCTATCAAAACTCTTTTGTTACAAATGAATATTCCTCAGCATTTTCTGGAAATTCGGTATACCATACACAGGATGAAACATCGATTTTTTTTACTGCGTCGGGTGGCCGAAGAACATACAGCCCGCCTGATATGAAGCGGTTACCGTAGCCATATTAACGTTCGTAACATGAAATATCGTTCGCGCAAAGCTACCTCCGCTGCCAACGTAGCAATACTTTCTTTCTAGTGACCTTACTCACTCTCAGGAGCACAACAACCATCAAGGGAATTGAGGTGGAGCTACTTCCCTAGTCGGGCAGCTTACAAATACGCTGTATCTCTCTTTCGCTAGACGACAGGGTGCATTACGTGCAGGTTGGCTTTGCTCTAAAGATCATGGTGAGCCATGTACACTCCAAATGGGTGATAGCTTAATATTTTTTTTATGTAAATATTTTCTGAAAGTAGGTCTTATTTTAAATCCGATTGTCACGTCGCTATCAGAAACGAACGTTGCAAACTATGGTGTCAATAATATTTATAAATCTGTTTATTGGAAGCAAGAAATTAATTGAAAATCTTGTGTGCTCATTATCATTGAGTTAAACATTTGAATTATTAATAACAAGGATTTATTAATAACTTTAATAACAAATATACTGAAATGCATTCTTCAGGGCCAAGATTCAATGAATCAATTTATTTGCAAATGTAGGTAGAACAGATGATAGAAATACATAACAGTAACCTCTACTACATTTAACCTTTTGGTAAATCTATATTTAACATGGCTAAATACATAAAAAAAATAACATTAATAGCTTCCAATATTTACACACTCTTACATTTTAACATTTATATTTCTCTTACATTACTCTTGACTCTGTTACTAAATTTTAAGTTTTAAGCTTCTACCGTTTTGTTATGCAAGTTCGTAATAGACAGCTGGACGGTGAAATTGCGTATGCACGAGTATTTATAACGGGTACTGATAACTAGTGGTTAATCACTAGTTATCAGTTACTTAGTGAAGTTACCTGTCAAGTTTTCAGCAGTTCGGTGACGTAGGTACTCTTAACTCCTACTTTTGAGGGGAGACTCTCGTTTTTGTTAAAGAACCTCACGTGCCGGCTTGCGATCTCATAGGTTCACTATTGCGAACTAATAAGTATTCACGTACTAAAACGTTTGCCAGCTGCTACCTTTGCTTATTCGCTCCACTTTTAAATGTACAAAGGTAGGATTAGGTAGCATTGTCGTACTACAAAATTTTTGTAGTACCATTAAAAAGTAGAACAAATTGCCGGCACACGTGTTTCCTCCTTCTTTCATGATCCGATCCTTCAAGCGAAGCGTGAAGAAGCATCTTGGGGGCTTGTATTTCAATGTCAACTGACAGAACACTAAAGTCTATTGTCCGTTGCTGACGTGATTTGGGCTTCTCTTCTCGCTTAACAGCAGATGAGCTATTACATAAAAAAAAGCCTTGTGTCTTAAAAGTGGAATGAATATGGGAAGATGTCACATACACGAAAATAACACTTGTGTACTAATATTCAAGTTTCCATGATTAGTGGTTTACGGTGACAGTCCTCACCATTATACACCGTACATATATTTTTACCGTACATTATATACCGTACGTCCCTTTACAGGGTTTAATTTATTTGTATTAAAAATGATAGACTACAGTCGTACTATAGTCCGTATTGTTTTAAATGAAATATTTTACTATAAAGGAAAAAACTAACAAAGACTATAACTGTTACTAATGAGATAATTAAGCTAAAATTACATAGCTCTGGGCCCTACCCCATGTCTGTGCGGGTGTATAACAAACTGCCCAAATATATGAAAGACGAAACAAATGATAAGATTTTCTATAATTCTCTTAAAAAACATTTATTTGGGAAACCCTTCTACTCGGTGGCTGAATACCTAAATTCGTAGTGTTAACCTCTCTCTCGACCATTGCGATGCCTGACAAGGTGCATATGTATCTGATTTAATTAATTTAATTTAATTAAGGCCCATAGGTAATGCAATGTTGAATTAAATGAAAATGAGATGGAGATGTGCTGGTGGCGATTGCGGCGAATATCATATACTGAATTTCACATGAACGTCTCTACACTTGAAGAGCTCAGCATTAAACAAAAGAGCAGAGGCTCTTTATCAGTCAAATATATTGAAGTTCTTCGGCCATGTCTCAAGAAGAACAAGTCACTATGGAACGCTTGGTAGTTCAGGGTAGAGACGAGGGTATCAGACCACGCGGCAGATCACCCATGAGATAAACCGACCAGATAAAATATTCTGTGGGCGGTCCATTGCATGAGTGTACTCGAATTGGGTGAAATAAATAATGTACTAAACAACTCTCATGAGTACGACTGCTCTAGCAAGAGCGAAACGAAGAAACACAGAAGAAGAAAGAATGAGATAGATGAGCAAAACAAAAGACAACGTGTCTGACTCACTGACCCATTTATGAACACACAGTTCATAAACATTAAACGAATCGGGCTGAAATTTGGCATAGAGCTAGCTATTATAACGATGTCTACGTCATAATAGGTAGCTGTTTGCCAAATTTGCCGTTATGAAAGATTTTTTGAAATATCTCTACAGTAAAAAAATCAGTAATAATAATACGCTTGTCGTGTTCTTTTTGAGTGAGTGAGTTCACTAGGCTTAAAGAGATGCTGCTTTAGTTATGTGAGTGTCGGCCAGCGAACAATAGTTGTATGGAAGATTTTATGGGCTACGGTTTTCGTTTCACGTCAGATGAACTGTAAGCTTGTTTGGGACTCGAAGTGAAATATATTTCATTGGATTCTGGAGTACGCTCGAAATAGCCTATTACCAACGCATGTAGAGATTTATATTAAGTGCATTGGTGAGCCAATTTAATTTTAGCAGAAATAATTTGGGAATCAAGAGACAAACGGTCTCATTATCTTCAACCCATATTCTTCCTGCTGCTAGAACACTAGAAAAGGAAGGAGATGCTGCGTTGGCAGCGGGGGTGGCGGCGCGCGAGCAATATTTTATGTTGCGAGTATTAATATGGCTACGGTAACCGCCTCACATCAGCTGGGCCGTATGCTTGTCTGCCACCCGACATAGTATAAAAAAAAACACGAGCCTGAGTCTAATCGTCGTGAAAGCAGTCAGGCAAGACATTTTGGTGGACATACAAAATGAAATGGACCACAGAAAAAAAACACTTTACAGCCAATGATTTCCAACTGATTTAAAACTTATCAAGTTATCAAGGATTACGTGACTTCAAAATGCGAAAGAGCGTATTAAATCTATTGAAGCTTCTTATTGATTAGGGAAGGAGACCAATAAAATAAATATTATTAAACTAAACAAACAAAACACTATGAGATCAGGAAAACACGAAAAATCGAAGCAATTTAGACGGGAGCTGCGCGCCGATCACCGATAATATTGACAGCCGGATAATACGTGTTGCAATAGAAATAAAGCACGAGGGCGGGGAACCTTGGACCGTCTCTAACGAGCACTTTTAGTTTAGGGACGTAACATTTGTGATACAACGAAACTTATCAAATAACGAGTACTTTTTTATTAACAAAACATAATTAATATATATATATAGATATAAATTTAATGAAATCGGTGGTCGAATGGTTAGCAATGGCCACTTTGACTACGAGGTCGCAGGTTCGATTCCCGCACAAGACATACATTTGTATGAATGAACATGTCTGTTTGTATTGGTCTGGGTGTTTTCTATGTATTATAAGTATGTTTTTCAAGAAAAAAAAAAGTTTTTAAGTACATTTATCAGTTGTCTAGTACCCATCATAACACAAGCTTTGCGTTTAATTTGGGACTAGATGGCGCTGTGTAAATTGTCCAGAAATAGTTATTATTTATTTTATAACCTTTTTTATACTGCATCGGGTAATACGGGCGTACAGCCCGCCGGATTTGAAGCAGTTAGCATAGCCATATAAAAGATAAAAGGTAAAATGAAATATCGTTCGCGAAAAATTCACTTATCCAACCTATGTGGGACTTGAACCCACAACCTCTAGCTAACCGGTCAAGTGCTGTTTTCAACCGAGCTACATGAAATGGATAAATAAATATTCCTCGACAAATTACACTGCGCCATCTAGTCCCAAACTAAGCAAAGCTTGTACTATAGGTACTAGATAACTGATATGATCTACATAAATACTTTCTTTTTGTGAATACATACGTATAATATATAGATAATATATCCCAGAGCAAGACGAACAGAACATAGAGCAGTTCATGCACATCAATGTTTGTCTTCTATGGGGATCGAACGCGCAACCTCGGAGTCAAAGTGGCCATTGCTAGTCATTTGACCATTGGGCTCTTATTAGACACCAAACTTATTTAATTATTATTTATTAATAGTTGATTTCGGTCATCTTATCGGAATTTATGTATAAACTACGACAAGTTGACCGACTTCACAGCATTAAATAGCAACGAAAAAATTCGTCACCAAACCTTAACGAATTATATCTATCAATTATTTTGATAAACATGTACCTAGTCGATATTTTATCTTTTATAATATCGAGTAAATTTACTAATCGACACTAAGATTAAGAATTACCATGTAAAATAATTTATTTAATTTCGTTACTGGTACCCGCAAATCGAGTGAACTCAATAAATAATACGATTATTCGGTAGCGGCTGGCAGCCCTGCGGGCTCAGTCGACTGCTCAGCGCCGATAACAAACAGACATCATCCGGATTTGCGTCGTCATGCGAACCGCCTGCCGACTGTACCGCGGCGGTCGTGATTTGTCGGCAATCTACCCGAGTACTTATGACAATGGAAACATAATCTCATATTTATTACTGTACTAGCTTCCGCCCGCGGCTTTGCCAGCATATATAAAACTAGCCTATGTCTTACCTCATATAATTTCATTCAATTCGGTTCTGCCGTTTATTTGTGAAAAGGTAACAGACAGATAGAATTACTTTCAGATAGCGTGGACTTTAACAAATTATTCTTATGGCCTTTTCTAACCTTCCAAACAAATTTCGTATTAGTAACTAGCAAATAATCATACGATGCATAGGAGGAAGTTATCTCCTATATATAACCTTGCCTCAGAATATTTTTTTATATGATTAAGGTAGTAACTAAGTAGACGACCCACCTGATAGAAACCAGTGATTACAGCTTATGGACACCAAGCATAGTCGACCTTGCAAAATACATATTCACGCCTTTTTTTAAGAACCCATTCTGTGCCATAATCGCCGTATAGAGAAACCATGCTCACACGTTAGCATGAATGCTCTAAATGACGAGCAGTGCGATTGTAGAAGGAAGCTGCAGACTACAAGTCAAACATCTCATCTGAATACAAATATTGTAGAACACACAAAAAGAAATCCTTATCGAACCGAGTCACAAAATGCAATACGGTGCCCCACAGAAAATAACAACAGTATCCCAGTTTCATGCAGAGAGGCGTTGAGTTCAATCATCTACATCATAGACAGCACACTGTTGTGAGAAATCAAGCAAGGCATATGGCCTCGCCTGATTTCTTCCATGACTTTCTACTGATCGTCTGCCTACTTTACAGTTTTCCAGCTTGCGTTTAATAGACTAGGTTTTCGGCCACCACCGCCGATGTTGAAGCTGATATCATCGCATATTTTATTTCAAAATATAGGTCGTACTCTTAAGTTATCGATAAATAACTTCAGCTTAGTTGGTAGAGCTGCAGGGCTACTATCAGCTAAGCTATACACAAGTACCGTAAATCTAAGTTGAGGTTTGATCCATTGAAAATCGGCTTCAGCTTAGCCGGTAGGGCACCCCCTGTTCGGGTCTCCAGTCTATTTGCCATCTTTCATCATCTGCCTTTCACTTCAATATGGAAATTCTATTCCTTCTATGGATTTTATCATTTTGGATCCTCTCTTTTAAGGAAATATCCATTTTTAGGGTTCCGTACCCAAAGGGTAAAAAGGAACCCTATTACTAAGGCTCCGCTGTCCGTCCGTCCGTCCGTCAGTCCGTCTGTCACCAGGCTGTATCTCATGAACGGTGATAGTTAGACAGTTGAAATTTTCACATATGATGTATTTCTGTTGCCGCTATAATAACAAATACTAAAAATTGAATAAATTATATATTTAAGGGGGCTCCCATACAACAAACGTGATTTATTTGCCGTTTTATAGATAATGGTACGGAACCCTTCGTGCGCGACTCCGACTCGCACTTGGCCGGTTTTTGAATTATTTCTATTTCTCTCTGTGCCACCGTGCTTATTATACTAGAATTATGTGTCTCTCGGATGCCATCGGTTCTGTTTTAGGTCAGTTACAAAGTAACGATATGTTAAGAACACATAATACGAGTAGTAGTGTTAAAACTGCACAATAGAAGGATAACATACTAACTCCTTTACAGTTGATTGAACAATACTGATACGTCCTTACAATTTTTCTCAATCGCACAGTTTGTTATGCAAGTTGTGTTATGAGAAAAGACATATTTAAAAAAAAATAAGAGTGCTTACAGTTAACTTTTGCTTCAAAAATAAAATAAAAGTATTTTTATTGGAACAATAAAGATTTCATGGTCTTAATATGTGTTAGCTGAGTTTTTGTTCGTGAGATTGGATTTAATATGTTTTTTGCCTGAGGCCGACCAGATCAAACATTATGAACAGATTACATCGATCTACATGTTATAAATATTTTTTTTTTTTTATTGTTTATTAACATAACATACATGTTTTACATAGTAATTATATGCCAAACTAAAAGATAGTTTATCGGCATTCTCGTCGTAGGTACTTTTACATATATTCAACATCTTGCGCAGTTTCTTATTTAAAATTATCTTTTATTACATGTATTATTACATGTATACGTATACATGTACATACGTATACATACCCACATGTATACATATACACACACGCACACTCACATATACAATACTCATATATAAATAGAAGTAATAATAACAATCAAAACTTTATTCCGGATCGCCATAGGTACTCACACAAATATGTCGCTATAGCGACCCATAATTTCCGCTAACCACTCGTATCATATATTCACTGTATTAGTATTTTCAATAAGTGTGTCTCACTTCATAATCATTTGCCAGACCAGATAAAATTGTAAAATGGTAATGAGCTCGGTGGTCGAATGATTAGCAATAGCCACTATGACTCCGAGGTCGCGGGTCCGATCCCCGCACAAGACAAATATTTGTGTGCATGAACGAACATGTCTGTTTGTCTATTTTACTCGTATGTATGTATTTAAAAAAATGTGTTTAAGTATATTATCAGTTATCTAGTAAGTTAAGTAATTGTTAGTTCTTTTTAGGGTTCCGTACCTCAAAAGGAAAAACGGAACTCTTATAAGATCACTTTGTTGTCGTCTGTCTGTCTGTCTGTCTGACTCAAGAATGAAGGAGAAAGAAATGAGGGAATCAAAACCTATAGGGTACTTCCCGTTGACCTAAAACTATGAAATTTGGCAAGTAACATCGTTATAGACTACAAGTACAGGAATAAATCTCAAAACTATACATTTGTAAATAGAGCTTAAAAAATAGGGGGCCTATATTTTTTATTGGGTGTCGAAATTTCAAATTGAAACTACTAGTTCAAATGGGGTATCATATGAAAGGGCTTCATGTACACATTGCAAAATGTATTTTATTTATTTTTTTCGACGTATTATTTCTTATTTATAATGAAAAATATCAAATTTAATAATGATACTACGTACCTCGGTGGGCGAGTCCGACTCGCACTTGTCCGGTTTTTTTTTTAATTTTATTGGCAACTAATAAAATCTTGCTTGAAAAAATGTTATTTTGTTGTTTATTTTTGTTTCTCAAAAAAGTTATTGTAGACGGGCTATTTATGGTAACCACGGAAACGTCGCATCTCGTGTGAGCGATCCCTAAGGTTTTAAGCTCATAAATTGCGTAGCGAGCAGAGAGGAAGGGTAGCCGGTTCATTATTTAGTCCGTTTAAATCACTAAGTCCTTAAAAGACATTAGCAGGCTTTGTACCGTTATCGCAGTACACAAAAGAGATTTGGAACGAACTGACAGGGGGAGGATCCTGTCAATTATCGCTAGTAATATTTAGCTTACTGTACATTTTGCAAGTATCTAACTCTTAGATACTATTGATTTTAACCCCTCAAAACGACTAGACGTAATACTTACTGGCAAGAAAAAGCTGAGATGTAGGTAAATTTTTAAAAGGATCACAGTTTTTTTAGAATTGAAGAACATTATGACAATTTGTTTTTTTATTCGATATATTCATAAATAAATGTATATCAGTATATTTTCTATATAGAGGTAGTCAATTGAAATTCCCACTGGGTATTGTGATAGATA
Source organism: Hypsopygia costalis (assembly GCA_937001555.2). NCBI lineage: Eukaryota > Metazoa > Arthropoda > Insecta > Lepidoptera > Pyralidae > Hypsopygia > Hypsopygia costalis. Next base: position 16,854,320 of record OW443338.2, on the reverse strand, counting down.
TTTAAAGTCCATGAAGCACAGCAGTTGAGGTCCACTAGCCATCTCCTTACGCTTTTAATGCCTTATATGCCATACAAAAGAGGACATCAAATTCCAACAGCTTCCTACTTCTACTAATTTCTTCTGATTATTTTTTCGCGAGTGCCAAGGCAGCCGTTCATTGTTTATTGACCTTTATGTGGTCGGTCTTCTTAATCCTGGCTACAAAGGGAGACACAGTGATGGGCATACGCGATGAGTCTGACCCTGATCTGATTCCCACTGCATATGTGTTGCTCTATCATGACGACAACTAGGCTGATGGAAGGTTGGCGATGATTGTTGATGTTTAATTTTAGAATTTCGGATTTAGTTAGTGATGACTTGTCAGCTTAGCGGGTAGAGCAGAAATGTAGTCTTATGTGCTAATATGGAGATTATAAAAATTTCAACTGTCTCTTAAGTCCAAAAATCTGAAGCTTTCAGTTTAGGTGGCAGAGCTCCAGATCAGACATCTGTCTGCCTAAATTGTCAGTGGCAGAAACCAGTAACCGAATTTCATTATTATGGTAATTTTTAGGTATAGGATCATATACTCATATGTTACTGTACGTACGTATGTACTCATATGCAATAGATGTTCAAATAACAAATGCCTTTTGCATATAATATAATATATGGTCTGTATAACCACAGTATAAGAAATAGTGCTATGTATAGGCACTCAGGCCGGTCTCTTCTGTCGATCTCACCTCCTCTCTGAGACAAATCTGGAACAGTTTGTGTGGCGCCACATGCAGACACGCTCAAGACGCTCATTCACGCTCTGCGCAGACGTCTTTGTTTATGTAGTAGTAAACAACGCGACATTTGTATGGAGTGGCCGGGGTGTAGTATAACTGTATTTTCGAAATATAAGCGATATAACAGTTTTCATGGTGTAAAAAGAGAGAAGTGAAGTGAAGTGAACAGTGATTTGAGTATTTTATACAGGACACCGCCTGTTTCTTTTTTTTTTTTTTTGCTAACGGTTCGAAGTATAGGGAGGTGCTAGCTAAATATGCATGCAGCACTCACGCTAATTGTTTCCGCAATTTGAATATTGCCGGCGACAATTACTCGATTGGTCCATCGCCAGAGGCGGCCGCTGCAAACCCTAAATTAATTGCTCCTGCTCACTTTGTTTTGTTTCACTCTCATAATGGAGACATTAAAAACATATTTTAATGTCGAAGGTTTTATCGTTTATAGCGTGAAATGGATTTCTCATTAATATTGTGATATTTTATTTACTTCAAGATAATGTTTAATTTCATTTTTCAAGTATGGTCAAGCATTAAGAATATGGAATAAAGTGTTCGCGTGACTATTTTATATTAAAAAAAAAATGCTATAAACGTACTCGTGATAAGCTGAAAAAAGTTAATGCAAATCTTGTAGGTAATGATTTTAAAACTTTTACCGCTACGCGAAACGAGACCGGTAATCTGTCGGCAACTTGGTCAAATCACTAGGTTTGCTTTTTAAGTTATTTTGTTATAAAAGTCTATTATTTACAGATGAAATCAAGGCACATGTATCATCTAACATTGAGTGTGTGCCCGAGCAGATGTGAATACTATTTCCCTAATAAACCGTATTTCCTCAGATTGCGCTGTTTCCCGGATGTGTAGTAATTTTATATCCGTTCCATTCGGTACTATTGTAATTAGGAAATAGTAGTTTCCCTTCACTATTTTATACCAAGGCTGTGATACCTACAAGTTGTATGTTGTGTATTTATTATATTTAGAGATTTATTGTATTTTTCGGCTCAAATTGAAACCCCCACCTAACATACACTGAACAAAATAATTAAAAAAAATTAAAATAAAACAATACACAATAAGCCCGGCGCTAGATCAATGTAAACCGGCACTGAAATGCACAGGATCCAGTGAGCAATCTATTGTAGAAACTGGATTGGCAGTCTACTTTTGAATCCAGCACGGCCATTCCAGTGCCATTCCAGTGCTGACAGAACAATTGTACAGAAAAAATGTGTAGTTTGTTTTTGCCGATTTTTACCTAGATTGCGAAGAAAGAACTGAAGACCAAACTTTACAGTTTATTAGTTTTAGTTTATACAGAGAAAATTCATATTTATGAGACAAGTCATAGGAAGATTATAAAAATAAATCTATGCGCTAATAAAGCTTTGGTAAAAATATGTGACTGAATCTAAATTTAAAGTTTGACAGTGAAAGATGTGAAAAATCAAATAAAAAGCATAGATTCTACCTACTATCTTGAATTAGATAAGATTAAGAAGTCATCCACATCCACAAAAGTCTCAACCGCTTTCTCGAACTCATTGTCAATGTAGTCATTCAGATTCGACAGTTTTTAAATGACTGGAATCATGTAGACGATATCGCCAGCCCGGTCCGTTCCAGTCCAGCACTATTGGGTTACTGGACCGGAATAATGTAAACCAGGAATAATTTATAAAATGTATCAGGATGTATATGTTGAATTGAAAGGAGATCATGGTATTTATCATTATCAATAACTTTTATTATATGCCTGATATCATAATAGCTAAAAAATTCGACTTTACAGTGGTAAAATGCCACCAACTGATTAAACAATTTGTATTTCCCTAATAATAGTCGCATAGTAGTTTTTTTGTATAGGTATAAGTAATTGCCCCTTTCTCTATCTGGTGGATATCCTGTTAACTAATCGAAGAAGTAAAGTAATGTTGACGGTAGCATATCTATGGCGAACTTCATGGGAGAGCATGTTAAGGTGGTACCTGCTGCGAAAGTGGCGCCTCTTTGGACATGGTCGCCCTAAACCGTCGATTCTGGTTCTTAAGCCATCGATGAGCAGCGTGGTGGAGTTTGATCTAAAATCGCTTCGATTGAGAGGGGCCCGTATTCCCAATAGTGGGATGAATATGGATTAATGAGACGACTTAGAGTTAGTTACTTAAAGTTTTTTTAGCTAGCTGTCACCTGAAAGTTTCAAAGCAAAGGAAATTAATATCGTTCGCACGTTAGTCGAGACAACTCTCGAGTGCTAGACTTATAGCAACAGTGGAAGTGCGAAAGATATTCCTTATGTTATTAGTAATATGGTAGAAGTCTGTACGTAGCAGTCATTTTATATTAGGTGGAGTTTACCCTAATAGAAGCAAAACAATTCTTACATTCTCTATAATCGCAGTTTTTAGAATTTTTAAGCCCGGTGGTCGAATGGTTAGCAACGGCTCGTTGGCTCCGAGGTGGCGGGTTTGATCCCCGTACAAAACAAACATTTGTGTGCATGAACATGTTTGTTTCTCTTGCTTCGGGCGTTTTATATACTCGTATATTATATGAATATATTGACAAAAAACAAAATGTATTTTAGTATTTTATCAGTTAACTAGTATTCATAGTACAAGCTTTGCCAAGTTAGGGACTAGATGGCACTGTGTAATTTGTCCAGTATTATTTATTTATATAATCACGGATTAAAAAAAAAGTTTTTATACATTTACTATATTATATTTAGGGTGAAAGCGACTCATCACTATCTTTACAGACTACTACATGCTACTACTTAACTTCACCTGCACGTAGTGCATCCTCCCAATTCACGGTTGAGGCTCTGCATATAGAGAGCTAGGGCATCGTAGTATCTCCCCATCACAGAAAACAACAGCCGAATTCCTAAAAGCGTAGAAGGTTGTCGAGTTCTGCGAATGAGTGTTACCAGGAAGGAAGGAGTTGCAGCGATGGCAGCAGATGTGACGCGGCGGGAGCGATACGAATATGTTGAAAGCATCTATAGACGGTTACTGCTTTACACCAGGCGGACTGTATGCTTATCGTCAGATACCCGACGTTGTTTAAAAAAAATACAAAATGCAGTAATATTTTGATATCGCTTAATTAGTTTGTTTCTATAATAATCATCGCAGTGGTAGATCAAACACTAAGTGTAACAGTACGCGGCAAATTGGCGGCGGTGAGAATAATACAAGCCCTCGGGCTATAAGATGAAATTTTAATGAGGGGCACCTCTGGTCCCGATGGGCCACAGGGACGGCCAATTAGTAGCACAATTAAATCATATTTCTTGTATGGAATAAGATTGAGGTAACATTTTACTGTAAAATATTATGTTTCATTTTCTGAAAGGTATTTCTTCTTTCCAATGGTTCTAAGGTTAGCTAATAGGGGTCATCAGTTAGGAGTATTTATACTGGATGGGGGCCCACCGGACATTCCCACCACTGTTAGATGGTATCCCGATTTCTAATAAAAAAAAACAAATAAAAAACGAAATACAAAATACACTTACAATTTATGGTTGAATTACAGGATAATTATCTGAAAATTGAAATAAAAATCTTGTGAAATTACCCTTTTAGGAATTTCTCGTTCATCATAATAAGAATTAAGAAGAAGCAAACATTTTTGTCAGATAGATGTATTTTTCCTATACAAATAAATAGCTCTTAAAAGCTATTTTTTATTTTTTTAAAGTTAAAAAAATAAATGACTTGTTTTTAAATAGTGATAGAAATATATTACGTTACTTACTACACGTTTCACATATTGTGGTTAGGGTACTTAAGATTATGCTTGACAAATCTAACATTAAGAGTACAGCCTGAAATTTACGGGCATGGTGCATTATAAACTGTTGAATGTAAAAAAGTAAAAATCTAATTTTTTGGACTTCTTTGTTTGTGTTTTAAGTGTTTAAATCGTAAAATGGATCAATCAGGCGAAGGGCATCATGTGTTTGGCACCGGGTAACACAGACAATCGTGTCGTCATCTCCCGAGATCGATAGATCGGTGCCGCGACGTCTGTCCGGCGGGACGGCGCGGCGCCGTCGCCCCGTTACGGCGCGGCGCCTAGGGGACGCAGCCGCCCTAAATAAATCTTCATAACCAAACTGCTACTTAATGCGTTTCGTGGGATTGTGGGTGGAATTACGCGGTATCATAACAGTAATAAAATTAATTTAATATTGCAGCCCGATTAGGAAGAGTATCAGCAGTGCTGCTGCAGCACATGAGTAACTGTCTATAATTCCGTTTGCAACCGATAGCCAACATTGTATACGCACTATGATATATTCATAGATTATATTTCATTTCACTAGTGAGCGAAAAACTATAAAATAACAGCAACACCCAATAGTATTCTAATACCTCTCAAATCATGGGACACGGATCCCACGGTTACAAATTACATTATGCAGACCTACTACACAGTATAAATGCTTCGGTACACGTTACATACTAAAGACATAATGTGACTACATGAGAACTATATTAATACTAGCTTTTAAATAAAAAAAGAATCCTCAAAACCGGTGGGAAACAAAAATACAATCGAAACCCTTCCTATTTTTAAAGTCGCTTAAAAAGTGTTACACTCTAAGACTTGAGGGCCTACCGCCTAAGCTGAAGTTGATTCCCTTCGGATTGTTTTCTCGTTTGATTGCGAATATCAAACTTCAGCTTGGATGTATGGTATTTGTGTTTAGCCTAGCTGGTAGACACTCTGGAGCTTTACCAACTCTCATGAAGACTATTTGTGCCGCTGGCTGTCGACTATATAAAAATATAAAAATTACATATCTCGTGTACATGTGAGTTTTCACAAGTGCTCTTTAATTATAAAAAAATATATAACAGCGTAAGAAACATAACTAATTAGTTAAAAAAATAAATTATTGATTATTTTCAAAGTAGAGCATAAATATAATGTATAATAGAGAGAAAAAAATATGTAGAGAAATTAACAGTGTCTATTTTTTAGAAATATTAGCGTTATTTCACCTACATGACGGAATGTACAAATTAAAAAACAAAATTTCTTTAAGGAACTGGAAGCCAAAAATATAGTCACTAAGCTACAAGTGGCTGTTGAAGTATGGTAGAAAATTTTGTTCCCGTTTCCTGTTTGGATAACGAGAGATAAAGTAACAAAATACTCTGTATCAACGAGCAAGAGTTTATGCTATGCATAATGCAAGCTTTTGACAGACTCATCATAACTGACAGTATTTGAAGATAACACAATGGCGCTGCAGGTAGTATGCAACAACAATAGGATTCTGTTACACAACGGTTGATAAAATAATGTATCATTTTATAATGCTAACTAATATCATCGCTAAAATTATTATTAAAATTCTGTATTTATGTGTTGTTCTTATTGTATCAATCACTATATAAAAATATTTAAAAAAAGATACGATTTTTTGTCCATAGAACAAAACCATGGTTTTTGGGTAATGTTATATTTTTATTCTTTCGGGCATGAAGACTATAACTGCACGAATATATTTTTTAACTATTTCCTTTCGGTCGATTACTATATTCGTACAATGTAAACACATTTTTGTCTTTATCATCTCCAAAGTCAAAAAAACTACTTTGGCGTAGGTACTTTGACTTTGACACAATATATTTGTAATTAAAAATATTGTGTTTCTGTAGATTTAAAATTTTTCTTTCATTTGTGAAATATTTTGCAATGAGTAAACGTCGAACCAAACTGAAGTAAGTATTTTTTTGGGAGCTGTAATACAAAATATAATAGTTGTTACATCAAATTTTACGCATAATGGTTTAACAGAAAAATAACAATGTGAATGTGGAATATGTACAAATGTCTTTGAAAGGGTCATTTTACTTAACTTATAATTAATTTTCTAAGACCTGATTAATTAAAACAAGATTCCTGCATTCTCATTACCGTTTGCGAACTCATTATAATGGGAATCCTGTGAAAGGACACGGATTTATTAGTATTGCGGTGGTCGCCGCGGACACGAGGGGCGGTGCTCGCAACCAGGTTTAATCTAACTTCAAAGGCCGTGTTTAAATTACAAGCTTTGATATTTTTTCGGTACTGAACCTATCTAGGCTATTAATAAAGATACAAAATAATGATGTATATATAAGATTTCAATTAACGGCCAATGTGTTTCTTTATTAAACAAATTTCATGATATAACTTTAAAAAACTTAATACATACAGTTAAAATAACTCAACAAAACGAAAAAAGATAAACTAGTTAAAGATAAAGAAACGTGTCAATAAGCTCTTCCGTATCGCCGTCAATGGGTATGGTCAGAAGGCAATACTTATTCGCTGGGCGAGAAAAATTGCAGCCTTCCGGTAAACGATTAAATTGGGGTGTAAGAGGTTCATCAACATCTTTGAACCTAAGCCAACTTCACCTGCACGCGGTGCACCCTGCTGATTGATAAACGAAGCTCTGGTGAAAAGAGAGGTAGGGAGCCTAATTGTAAGCTACCCGACTGGGTAATGTACCTCCACCTCGCAGAATACCGCAGCCAAATAACAATTCCCTTGAGGGTTGTTGTGTTCCTGCGAGTGAATGAGGTCACCAGAAAGGAAGGAGATGCTGAGTTGGCAGCGGGGGTGGCGGCGCGCGAGCGATATTTTATGTTGCGAGCGTTAATATGGCTACGGCAACCGCTTCAAATCAGGCGGGCCGTATGCTTGTCTGCCACCCAACGTAGTATAAAAAAAAAATGCTTAAAGATGTCTCTAAACTAGACTTAATAGTCCGCTAATATGGAAAAACAGAAACAACGGTCTCCTACCATTTTATAATGGAGTTTAGTTTATTTTAATGGATATTAAAAAAAATACAAATTAAATACTAAAGCACCACCACTATTCGGTTCTGTAACAGCATGCATCCACATAGCGATAGCATTGCGTTGATTTAATACTAACTCGTCATACTAGCTAGTGGAGGTAGCGCATTAAGTGCTACAGTCAGTTAGTATTGTCATAAATATAATTATCGGATTCACCTTATTTGTCATTTGAGTGATGAAAGTTAGAATACGAACAAAGCATTTTGGTGAGGAGAAAACAAGTTGGATGCGTGGCGCCCGTGCGGCGCCCGTAGACAGTAAGCCGCCCACTCACCACTCATTCCGCCCGCTGTGCCTTCATGAAACCCCATGTTACAGCGGAGAGGACATAGAGTAATAAAAATAATTTTAAACTACAAGCGGACATGCCTATTCCTCATGCATGCTTCGTGCATGCAGTCCATCTTTAGATAGCCTATACGCGTAGTAATTGGGATATTACGAAGATTTAAGCACATGTCTCACTAAGAAGAAAAATATATCAATTTCAGCTGATGTGTGAATGAAAGAATGCGTAAATGATAAGTTGATTGCTGTATGTTTACATCATAGACCTAGGATTTTTCGCTACACTTAGTTCACATTATCAGCGAGGCTCAGTTTCTACTAGTTTTGTCGCAACCACAAGAGCTATCAAAGATAACAATCGTTAAGTGACGCTCGCTTGGTGGTGAGATCACTCACCGAGAGACTCAGAAACAAGTCACGAGTGTAATTAGTAGCAGTGACTTAGTAGTTAGAGTAACTCATCGTATTCGCATACTCGCCTATGGCGCAGTGACAACATTGTCGGAGCTTTTAGAATTTCACAAACGTCTTTACAAAAAACTACTGCTGTCATATTTTTTTATTAATTGTGTAGTAGAAAAGTCGGATCATACAACACACCACTTATACAATATAGGTATTTATAAACACATTTTGCCTCTACTGTAAAAAAGAGTAAGCAGTACAAGTCTATAGCTGTTCGCCAGCTCTTCAATAGTGATGACATTGAACGTGCCACGATTTATCTTAGATATACTCCCAAAGTAAGCACAAGTTAAATGGATATTCTGTGTCGAATACTCTTTGCCCTTTTAGCAAGATGTCACATTCGCAATATTGCAAGCGCTGCCATCTCCACTAATGTTCGTCGTGTGCAAATATTTGAGTTCGCCAAGACTTATTGATCAGAAGCGAGATCATGACGGCTCGCACTTCACGCCGCTTCCGTCACGTCTCAAGTGCTTGTAAGCACTGGTGTGCGTGCAATTTTGCGCTCAACATCTAATACCCTCTCGTAGAGCATGTTTTTGTGTCCTGCTGCAACGTCTTACTCCTATTTTACTTTATCGGCTAAGTGATATGATTCGCAATATAAATACAAAATTTTTACTCGATCTCAGGATAGATTTTGCGACGAAAGTAGATCAGTAGAGTCAAACATAATCTCGTCTGCAAGTGGTGCATCCTGCCAATTAACAAACGCGATTTGATGAAAGAGAGATAAGATCATAGAGATCTTCAATTAGCAGCAGCCTTACTGGGGACGTACGTGGATCTTCCAAGAAGATCGCAAACAAAGAATAAATTTCTAGAGAGTTGCTTATATTTCTACAATTTAATAATAAATATAACTAGTAGTGCTAAATATCTAACCTAAACTGTGCTTATGACCTACATTATATATTCTGAATGCAATTCCCCTGAAGTGTCTGCCATAATAGGAGAGACGTACCAAAACTCGATTGAATTTCCGGTCGGTAACGATGTTGCGGGCTAAACGCCACCGGAAATACCGTTAATGCATGCCTTGTTGTACCCCTAACTTTGTTAGTGAACCGCCCTCAAGGCGTCCCTGGTACTTTAAAAAGCTTCTGAAACTTAAATTATGTAATTATTATGTGGTGTAATTGGCTCACCAATATCCTTTAGCAAAGGCCCTTGCACGTGGTGCACCGTGATGATTGACAAAGAAGGCTGTGGCGAAAGAGGGGTAGGAAATAGTGTAATTTTATGCTGCCCGACTGGGGGAGTGCCTCCACCCCACAGAATACCGCAGCCAAACAACGATATAAGAATCAAACGAGTACTGCCCAGGGGTATTCTCAACCCATTCATTGCTGTCTTACGTATTAAGAACTTTACCCTCATGTGCCATTGAAGAAGAGGAAGAAGAAGAAATGTTTATTGCAACATAGCACACCACTATTACATAAATTACAAGTTAGCGGTATAAGCAAACCCCGGCCACTCCATACAAAAATGGCGCTTTTGCATGTAGTAACCAAATGATGTCTGTACACGCGCCTATGTTTGAGTGACGTTCTCTAGGGCTGACATTATTCAATTATTAGTCGGACATGTAAGGGGGAGTAAGTGATTCATCAACATCTTTGAACCAAAGTCAATCTTACCTGCACGGGGTACACCCTGCTGACTGACAGACTATATTTTTTAAGCAGCCCGACTGACGAAGTACCACCACCTCACAGAATACCGCAGTCAAATAACAATTTCCTTGATGGTTGTTGTGTTCCTGCGAGTGAGTGAGGTTACCAGAGAGGATGGAGTTGCTGCGTTGGCAGCGAGAATGGCAGCGCGCGAGCGATATTTAATGTTGCGAGCGTTAATATGGTTACGGTAACCGCTTCACATCAGGTGGGCGTAGTGAAGAAAAAAAAACATAGTAAATACACTACACTGACTTCAGCCAATATTTACAAAACGCCTTGTATAATCGCCATTGCTAACTTACCCAAAATTTTGTATTTTCTAATCACCACTAAATCGAACGTTCGTCTTCCGAACACCGGTTCATTGTAATGGTCAAATCATTTCATTCTCTTTAATTGTAACTTTTTACTATTCATATAAATGCATGCGCAATGATTTGATTCATTTTCATATTCACATGGAACAACTTAATTTAAAACTAATAAATAATAATAAAACACGACATCACGCACAATAAACATTGAAATGTAAATAAGAAAATTATAAACATTAACAATAAACCACCATAACTCAAGTGACAGCAATGTGAATTCCGCGTCTGCGCACTCACTTGCTCTTTGAGACATATAAATCGGCTATAATGCTATTCTTTTCTCATCTCGTATTAATTGTATCTTGTATCCTACTTTGATAGACAAGAATTAGTTATGATGAAACTATGGCTGCCGCATGCTTTTTAGGTAATTTATAAAAAAATATGTACTTTATTTCATCCAAAGGGATCGAATAAATTTCTTTTTTTTACTTTCCATTTGTTGAGACATCCATCCACTGCAGAAGTAACTCCCATCTTTTAAACTTAATGGAGAATAAAATTCGAGCGACGGCAATTTGTAGGACGTTGCATCCATTGCGAACGGTTCCAAATCGGTCTCATAGGGGAGGTGAGGTCTACTAGTGAGAGCGGCAGAGAGTGTCCATACTATACGTTAGTACTATTACCTATACTGTGGTATAAGTAAGACAGAAAGTTGAAACGAAATATAATGATGCTACTAATTGGACCCAACTCAGCATTATGCCGTGGTATGACTATGTTAACCCCAGCGCTGATTTTCACCTGGGATCAGATTGTGACACCACGGACGGACAAACAGACGCAATACAGGTATTTTTAAATCTAAATGTATATATGTAAATTATTATAGACAATATTATGGCACATAAAAACAATTGTAAACTTAATTAAACCGTACATCGCTGCTATCGGGATGCTTCAAGAAATCCTGGAAAACCGGCAATAAAACAGCTACTCTGTCAGCTTTGTATATTACAGTTATTTGAACAAATAACATACCCCACATAGCGATATCACACAGACACAGGATCAATACAAAAAGTCAGGTCCATTTATTAGTATTTAACCTCGACATTGAAGTATAAAACCTAGACGCTATCTAACGCTAGATTTCGGGGAGTAAGTGGTTCATCAAAATCTTTGAACCTAAGCCCACGTCATCTGCACGTGGTACACCCTGCTGACTGACAAACGAAGCTCTGGCGAAAAGAGAGGTAGGGAGCGTAATTGTAAGCTACCCGACTGGGGAATGTACCTCCACCTCACAGAATACCGCAGCCAAATAACAATTCCCTTGAAGATTGTTGTGTTCCTGCGAGTGAGTGAGGTCACCAGAAAGGAAGGAGATGCAGTGTTGGCAGCGAGGGTGACGACGCGCGAGCGATATTTTATGGTGCGAGCGTTAATATGGCTACGATTACCGTTCCAATCAGGCCGCGGCCAGCAAGTCGTATGCTTGTCTGCCACCCGAAGAAGTACTCTTGGCACGCAATGGCTTAAAGTAATGTCAATATAGTAATCTTCAAAAAACCACTGTATTGGAATGGAACCGCCCGCGTGTCGTCTGTCAGTAGCGTGTGTCTCACCATCCGGTCTCCGGCACAACAAAAGGGTTGCACAGTGATTGCTTAATGGACAGTGAAGGCTGAGATAGCAACGTGATAAATCACCGCTGTGATTACCGAGCCATTATCTAAAATACAATCTTAGGGCGACAAGTTAGATGCTCGCAGTAAAGTTGTTGATTTAATTGACAGAGACGCGAAACGCTCGGATTCTAATAGGATAAAACTGTGAAAGTTAAAGTACGTAGAATGAAGCTGTAGGTATAACCTAGTAGTACGTTAGTACTATTACTTATACTGTGCTAGTAGTCTGAAATTGAGAGTTTGGAACTAGTTTGGTAAGTGGTATCGTTAAAAGTACGCTTCGTTTTTGTATGAGATTTATTTTTAATTGCTGTACATAAACCATTGTATTATAGATAATCGCTTGTAAAACTCGAATACTTTCAGTATATGATAGTACTGCGTAGGCACCATTCGTAGTTATTTTGGTATTTTAACTTAACATAGAGTTTTTTTACACTATTATACTACGTCGCGTGGCAAATAAACACCCGGCCCGCCTGATATGTAGCAATTACCATAGTTATATGTTCGCAACATGAAGTATCGGAAGTAGCGGTCACGTGCCAACACCCCCATTGCGTAATGTAAAAAATTTGAGTTTGAAAAAATTTTACAGGATTTTTCCGCCATCTTGGCAACGACTTAACTTATTTTCATCTTCAAAAGTTTCTAGTTACAAGGAAAATAATATAGAGCAGGCTCTGAAGTGAATAAATAACATTAACTACATACGTACTTATTTTGATACAATAACTCAAAATAGAACGATAACTCAAAATAGAACGAAACCCAGGAAATTGCGTTGCGACACACTCAGCTATAATTGTACCCCATAGATTGAGTCGATCAACGGCAAACAAATAAGTATATTGCCGGCACAATCGAGTCTATTTCATGCAAGCCCCTCAACTGAGTCTCAAAGAGAAGCCTTGCGATCCGCGGCGGTAGTCCCTTGCAATCGGCTCACAAAGTTACAAAGGCGGCAAGGCGGTTCGCAGTGTGGGTATTACGAAACAAATTTAATGAACTTCTCGTTTCTTCTTACATGTTTCAACGAGTATGTGTGTGTGATTTTAAATTGTAGTTTGGGTGTAAGTAGCTCATCACTCGAAGGCAACCTCACCTTTCGCTAGTCTGCAGGGTGCACATGGTGCACCCTTGCAAACTAACGAAAGAAGCTCTGGCAAAGGAGAGGTAGGGCACAGTTATTTGTAAGCTACCTCACTGGTTAATCACATCTCCACCTCGCAAAATAAATAACAATACCTTTGATTGAGATGTTGTGTTCCTGTGAGTGAGTAAGGTCACCAGAAAGGAAGGTGGCGCACAAGTGTTATTTCATCACGTGAGCGTTAGCATTGCTACGGTAACCGCTCCACATCAGTCGGGCCATATTGTCTGCTACCCGATGTAGTATAAAAAAAATTAAACACTTTAGTTTTCTTTATTAAGGCTTTTTTCATAAACATTTTTTTTTTGTTTATTCCTGTTTTTAACTTTATTTATTAAACAGTCTCCTAATTTTACATTCAACATTTCGTTTATGAAAACTCTACTTCTACATTATAGTGGATATCTTTAATAAAAATAGAATATTAAAGTAAATAATACTTTGTCTATATACCAATAGTGACTAAATAAGTACCTTTCTATGCCTTTCATTTAACGTTTCAAAGAATTTTCTCGCAGAACGAAGTAGTTTGACCTACTTGCAATGTTTCAGTCACTAAGTTTCTCTTTGTACCAATCCTTCAAAGGCTTTTGACGTCACTCTATAAATATGAAGTTACTGGATAGGTTAAGAAAGAGTGTCATTTTATTCTGCGTTCCGTAACCTACATTGCTTAATTCACTTGCGTTGGGCTCTCAAAGGAATTGCTGGGGCGAATCATCTAACCAAAACAAAGAGTTTAGAAATAGCTAGATCATGTCATACATGGTTTTATCAATCGACTAGTATTCGGCTGCGACTTTGTTCGTACATATACCGATATCTCCTAAGAATTTTGAAAAAAAAAACAAACAACAAATATGCCAGGTAATAAATTATAACAGCCACCTATTTCCCAAGTTTCAGCCGGTTTCTAGCCCAGTGGTTTAAATTATGCGATAATAGGTTAGTCCGTCAATTAGTCAGTCACTTCTTCTTTTTGTATGAATTTCAATGAATTTAAAATATATAATTTCATGAATGTTTCAAATTTTATTATTTATTCAATAAGTTCACTCTTTATAAATCATAACTAATTACGTGCTAATTCGCTTACAAAGCGATCAGATGCACTTTCGAGAAATATAGGTAAGATATATTTCTTTATTAAATCGATTTTCAAACACTTTCGATAAATATAGGTAAGATATATCTCTATTAAATCGATTTTCAAATAAAAACACATCTCACTTAAAGTGGCCGGCCATTATAAATAATGACCAATTTAGTACATTGACTGTAACATATAGAATGCATAAGCAAAGGCATCAAAAATTTTTGTTTGATCTGAGATTACTAAAAAAATACTAGCCATAATAAGAAATTTCTTATATCTCTAGATATTCTAGTTGACAAAAACCAATAAATAATTACATTCATCTATATATATATCTATGCTGACAAATGTGACTGCCTCCTAAAGCATTTTACATCTCGTCGTATTGAAATGTTGGCTTAGTATTTAAATGGATTCCCATTTGTAGTCCCGAAACATGAAAATAGCGTGGCTCTTAAACAGAGAGGGGTTCGATATAGAGTTAACAAAATGCGCTAGCTGGCTGCTGATTTAGGAGTATGCAAATTAGAATGAACACAGTTATGTTTAGAGTACTTTATTATTATTTTACCTTGAAATATATTCAGAACATATTTCAAAATGAAATTATCAAATTTCAATGACTAAATGAAATTAATAATTGTTAATTCAGTGGAAAAGGTGTAGGCTTTTAGACAAAATACAGAAAACCTTTTTTATGGAATTATATTTATTCCTATAAAAATAATCATACGTATACAATTTTAGAAATATGAAAATAATAATTAATAAATTGA
The DNA here is from genome assembly GCA_937001555.2 of Hypsopygia costalis. NCBI lineage: Eukaryota > Metazoa > Arthropoda > Insecta > Lepidoptera > Pyralidae > Hypsopygia > Hypsopygia costalis. Next base: position 16,839,183 of record OW443338.2, on the reverse strand, counting down.
TGTTTTATTTTGAGTAGTAATCTACATTACTCAAAATACTCATCTCAATTAAGATTTTTCGTAATGCCGCTTCTATCTAATGTGTTACTCTATGGCGGGCGTACTTTTAAAGTATATTGCGTATCCTCATACATGCTTACGGAGAGGGTTATTGTTGTTTTTCAAAGCCTATAGTAATGGTAGAAATGTTCGCCTAGCTACGCCTCTCGAAAAGGGTTCCATAGTCTCCCTCCACCACTACCAGATTTTTACGCGTTGCAAGATCTCTTATTGTGCGGTTTTATAACTGCTTTGGAGTTTATTGACTGTTTAGAGACGATAAAATGTAAATCTGGATACATTGTAAAATCTCTTTTTAGTATGATGAATCAGGGCCTGTTAGGGATGCATTATAACATTGGTGCATAATAACGCTGTAATCTCCATATTTTTTACGACAAAGATAAAATTAAAGAAATTCTCCACCAACCCACAGTTGAGCAACGTGGTGAAATATGCTCTAAACTCCTTCTGAGGGAGACCCATATCCCAACAGTGGGATGAATAAGGGTTGACGATGATGATGGAATATGGCCTAATGATTTCCGAAACTTTTTAAAAATTTACGCTGGATTTTGAAATATTGGCACGCATCATCATGAGTTTAGTGACAAAATCCGAGATTAGGTTGTTGATATTCTAAAAAAATCTTAAACGTTGACTGTGAATAATAAAGCATCAGCTTTCACGATGTATATTAAATGTTCCACGATGAAAAGTTAAAACTCAGAACCAAAAACGCTAACAAATATAACATACTTACACTATTTTACGTCGTATCTATCAGAGCTTTGCATGATTCAAGTTATTACTGAACTTTTTATCCCCGTCTTCACCGTCATTAAAAGTTTTATCTACAATATTTCTAGATTCATCTATTGAGGCACTTTATTGGATTATCGCAGTCTAGACCGGGTTTTATTTATGGAAAACAGAAAGAAACGTTTCTTTTTCACAAATGAGCGGAATAACAAAATAAAACTTGTTTAGTAGTGTAATACTTAATAGGTAGATGGCGCCACACTGCGAATACACAGCAGAAAATATAAAATGCAAAAATTCGTCACCATCACAAACCTTCCTGGGAGCTCAGTAGGCAGAGCACTCGACCTGTCATCGAGAGGCCGTAGGTTCAAATCGTGGTCGTGAACTAGGCAGGAAGGTGAATTATTCCATTTTTTTTAAATATTTATAATATTGTGGTAAGTTGACCGACGTCACCTATTTAAATTGTATTATTTCACCTATTTATATTGTAACTTGTTACTAAAATAACTACCCAGTCCCGCAAAAAAAAAAAAACGGTTTGTACTCCGGGAGTGCCGGCGGGAAGTGAAAACTTGAACATTTACATACATTTATGTGCATTTTTTTATGTTTTGGAATGGTTAGGGAATAATTTCGCACGAATTGCTTAATTTATCAGTATAAAAGTACTATTATTTATGTGGTAAAATTCAATATTCATTTATTGCGCTATTGTACACAAACATGATAATTTATATTACATTAAAAATAAACAGCAGGAGGAGGCATACATTTTCGCCGCGCGGTAGAAAGAGAGGGGGGGTGGGGGTATTACTTCCTCTCCTACCCCTAATACATAGCATTAAACAACGTCATTTTTACCTGGCTGTAAAAGAGTGGGTTATGTTTTTTGTGTTTATATGTAAGTATAATTATTTGACATGCTCGACAGCCTAAGCCGCTTGACGGATTTCAACATATGAGGTATCATTCGGTTCGTTTTAGCTGTGAGAGTGGCACGGGAATTTCAACATGGCGTCCGCGAAATAGAATTAGAGCACATGAACAAAAAAATATTTGGTTTGGGTTTTTTTAATTGGTTAATAATTATGTGTTATCTTAAAAATACTAGGAAAACTCGTCATTATCGTTGCACGTATCAGTCTAACCGAATAAGTTAAATAATGTCAACCGTAGCCTATCAATGGATGAGTTAATTTATTTTAATCTTCTGCTTTGGAGGCACGTTAAGAAGTGAGACCGCAATTTGTAAAAACTGTTCTTACTATTATTATAAATATTACTTAGATTTATATAAGGAGTAACCAGCAATAGAATAAACGGTATTGTTCCAAGGGTCATATCGGTTAAAATAGTTGAGTATAGTGCGGTCCAAAGAGACAGATAAGTTTTCTTCCGCGTACTCTCAACTTGTAGAATGAACTTCAATCAAATTATCTTGAAAATTGGCGATCTACTACAGTACGTTTCTTAAGACAAATCCACGAACAGTGAAGTTGTAAGTATTTCCGAACATTTACGACATGGGGGCCTTCAAAAACAGGGTCTATATTTTCCTTAAAAGGTTTGCAACGGATCAGCTACCCCTTGGTGTTGCATCCATGTGCAATGACGATTGCGTTTCATTAGTTGATCCACATGCTTTTTTGCCCCCCCCCCCCCCATATATAAAAAAAAAACTTCCTGCTGAGTTCTGGGAACACAGGAAAGGCGTGAAGGGGTTTTTAAGGGGTCGGCAAAGCCCCCTACTGCGTGCGTCTATAAGCTACGATAACTGCATCAAGCGGGTTGCACGCTTGTTTATCACCTCAGTGGTGCAAAAAAATCTATTTTACTTCAGTATCGATAACGTCAAATGGGTTCAACTTAAATAAACATTAAGAAACATTTTTGCGACCTTCTGGAAGATAAGTTTCCCTTGATCCCCGGCCATTGTGATAGTCATCTGTAGAAAAGTCCATGAAAAGCCCCGGGACTCATTCGCCATTCATGGGGCGATTTGATTTACTTAAGATCTCCAGCTTGATACCGTCTATTAAGCGAGTGGTTTGCGAAAGAGGACGCTCGTTTATAAAAGAATAATGCGATGCGTTACCGAGAGTACCTAATCTGAGAGTATCTGGAGATATACTGAACTTACTTTTCAGTAAAAAGGATTATTTAAAATTTTTATTCATTTTACACATGTAAATGTTGTCCGAAAATGATGAAGATTCAAGTTTCTATAAGTACTAGTAGTCGCACTAACTTAAAGTATGTCTTACAATTAACAATAAACAAAAGAGTATATGTGTGTGTGTCAAATACATGAGTTGTGTATGTAATGTTTTTTTTTTAATTTATTTAATGTATATAGTCATTTTCAATAACATATTTATACGTCATATACCTATACCTATTTTTTGTAAACTATTTAGACATTAAAGAAATTGAAATTTTGTGATTTATAAGTAGTGCGCATTAATAATTTTTATTACAGTGATTTATACAAACTACGAGATGTCATAATTTTTTCGTATATGCTAAATAATATAAACTAGAATAAGATCCGTCAACATATTTTTTACTATTAACGTTTTAACGATATTGGAATGTACTTGCTAAAAATTAGTTTATAGTGAATTTTAAATAGTATTTAGTTTAAGCAATTAATGAATATAATTATAAAGTAAATCATGTATTCCATACGAGTATTTTACAGAAATTGTGATAATAGTGGTGCATTGTTGTGAGAGGGTGAGTTAACGCGTGGTTCCGGGCGAAAGAACGGCCGATTTATGAAATGAGTTTGCGGTGCAACCAACCCGCGATACCCCATTGGTTACGTCTCACTTCTTTATTAGTGTAGCACTAAGTGCAGCGTTGCTTGATATCGATAGTGTCGATGTCAAATAAGACATCGATAGTTTTATTGTGGTCGCTATATGGTAGCTACATCCAATAAACTTATAATGTAAACAAAATTTTAAAGAAACGAAGTTGGTAGTAGTAACATTGTGTTTACTTTTAGGATTTACTATACTTTGATTTATGATACTACTTTATTTTTCTATCATTATTTTTTATGATACTTCCACGAAAAAATATTAAGTTACAATATAGATTCGTATTGCTTATTGCGGGTATTCGATGACTTACATTTTTTTATTGAAAGTGATGCCCGAAATTGTGATAATTGTAAACATAATTTTAAAAGAACTTTTCCGTGCCCAGTAGTCGACTATAAAATAACAAACATGATCATATTTGTTAAACTATATCGTTTATTTTAAGATTTTCATCGCATTAATTATACTAATATTATTTTATACTACGTTGAGTGGCAAAAAAGAATACGGTCTGCCTAAGATAAAATTTTGAAGCAGTGACCACGGCTTATATTAAATGGAATCAGTAGTGGATTCAAAAATTAATTGAAGCAGCTGAATAACATAACAAAAGTATGTGCAAGCAAAGCCTAAAAAAGGTGAATAAGAAAAATATATGTTCCATTAACAATAATAATCGTAACATTTCACATCACTATTTCACGGGCATTTGTCGCGGGACGTCACCATTTTTTCCCTCGCCGCCGCGCCGCCATCAGTGGAAAGTTAAAAGCATTGAAAGACATATCGCGGGTTCCTTCCAAGCTCCATTGTTCTCCCGCCCTTTGTCCCTCGCCGAATGTTTTAATGTAATTGGCTTTGTGCCATCGGTTTTTTTATTTCAGTTACCATGTATGTGCTGAAAGTTTCGGTTAGCCGCTCGGCTGGATCCATTGTATCGAGTGACTTTGTTACGTAATTATGAAAGTTATGTAATTAAAACTCGTGAAGACATTCTTTAGATTTGGTTTGAAAGCAATTAAGGTTAAAGAGTATAATTTTTAGTATAATTAATTATATTAAGACAATTCAGAATTTGTAAATGATTGTGTATGATTTCTATGAGCATTTCTAAGTTTTATAAATTAGTTACTAAATAGTATCAATCAGAGTCGTTATCCGCATTTGGTTATTTCTTCGCTTACTATTTTTAAACTAAACAACAGATTTTGATGTACACAAGCGAAGCCGGAGCTGAGGCTCTACAGCCTAAGCTGAAGCCGATTACGATCGGATTTTTTTATTGTGAAAATCTAATTTCACCATAAATTTGTACTAATAATAATAATCTTAGCAGGAAGTAACGGCATCGCTCTACCGATTATACTGTAGAATTCACAAACTTAACCAGAAGTCCGATTTTCTCAATTAAAAATCCCAATGGGTATCGGCTTCAGCTTAGGCCGTAGGGAGGAGCCTATCATAATCATTAAAATAATTAAACGTAGCACCTAAATATGTATTTTTTTAAATCTAAATATATAATATTTAATTTTTATATGTTAATTAATATGTATAAGGTGCAAGACATCAACAAAATAAGATTAAGTTCAGTACACGATTATATCACGTCTCTTGCACTTTTTTTTTGTCATAAACATATATCTGCTCCTGTTTACATTCTTCATAATACTATAACATTTATTTCTGCTTCAATTATAAAGAATCTACTTGTACCTACCTAAAAGTAGCTGAAAATCAGTGTTTTGCTCACTGAGCCATTGTATTTCCACTAAGCTGTAACCCGTTTGTATTGCTTTGTTAATATATGTATGTCTAATCTCGACGAAGACGTCTAAGACAAGCTCAGTGGTCGAATGATTAGCAAAGGCCACTTTGACTCTGAGGTTGCGGGCTCGATCCCGCACATGACAAATATTTTTGTGCGGATGAACATGTCCGTTTGTCTTAGTCTGGGTGTTTTCTATGAATCATATGTATGTATTTACAAAAAAAAATGGATTTAAGTATAATGGTATAATACCAGTTATCTAGTACCCATAGTACAATCTTTCATTAGTCTGGGACTAGTTGGCCGTGTGTAATTTATATGGCCTAGGAATATCTGTCATCTCAATAACAGCAACAGAAACCATATTAAAAACTCTCCGTGATAATATTATCAATACAATAAAACTGATTTTATCATGTCCCCGCCGGCACTACTTACAGAAAATTACACTTGTATATCTCCTTTTAACACATCACCCTGTCGCTACCGACTTCGGTAAGTGAGTTGGATATAAATTGGGGCATTGTCTGTGAATCTAGAGCGAGACTTTTAACGTCATTCTGCAACATTAGAAAAACTCCCGAGACCCACGAGGAAATACTCTCGCTCGGACTAAAGGTACATCACGAACGAGGGAAGAAGATAGTGAGGGTTGATTATTAAATCGTTACGGATTTCGTTGCAGAATAAGATTGCTGATCTTGAATGAATTCCCCTTTGTTTTCTCGCTCGAACAGCTGTTGTTGTTTCGCTCTTTCGCATGAGACTTTCCACTATACGCTTCTGTCTTCAGAATATAGGATCAATTCGCAGTGCGATTCAGCGATCTTTTAACGAAGATAAATATCTTAAGATCAATCTTTTCATTTCCTTAAATACGTTTGGAACTGAATAAAGTTCTTACAGCTTATCACAGTAAACTTTTAATGTGATAAGTTTATGCACATTTTAATAATTTCATGGCGCTGAAATTGTATTATACATAAATAGTTATTTGTACATATATACACAGTATTAATTGTAAAAATAGTGTAACTCTATTATTTTGTATTTAATGTATTTTTTTTTTGCATTAATGAACTGTTAAAATGCCATAAAAATATGGAGTCACAATCATTTTCAACTAGCTTCTGCACATGCCTCTGCTTCGATGTTGAACCCTGCAAGATATTGAAATAAAAATTCAAATAAAAATTACAGTTTTATTAAAATTTTCAATAAAATATACTATGCCATTACGGAGCCCATTGAAAATATTCACGTAGACAGACAGATAAAAATTCTAAAAAAAAGGACGGTAATTTACTATTAGCTATTAGGCATCTATATAGGATTTTTTGTTTAAATTTTGGCATTTACTTATTTTGAAATCAAAGACAGATAGACAGAATTTTTAATTAAAAATAGACCATCGACATATTTTAATTACATTTTTTAATTATAAAATATAATGACACCGTAGGTACATATACGTAGCACTATTACTTATACTATGGAGTAGGGTATGTGGTACTCCAAAGATCAATGAATATGTGGTCTCAATCTATGGGCGACTGTATCAACATACTATATAATCTATTTCAGAATTGTTAGACCCGTATCTTTATCTACATGTTTATGTATTTCTTCTTTAATAAAATTGAGACTTTTATTGCTAAGTAGCTAGTGCACGCTACTTCAATTTGCATGAATACAGTATGGCGTAAAATTTCCTAATTGTTAATCAAGAACATATTCTTTAAATATGTACTCGTACGCTAGAATTTTATTTGTAAAGGCATAAAATTTTCCGTGTATAACAAAATAGGATATTATGATGGCCTAACTATAAATATTTCACAGATTTGAAAAGAATTAACATTTATTTTTGTAATTTTTATATTTTAAGAATAGACAGATTCTTACAAAATATTGCAGAATATCTCTCTGAGTGAGGACAGAGGGAGCGTAGCACGCATTTCTGGCTAGTTTGATATCAGCGCCCGTGACGTCACAACCGCTCCTTGTTCATCGGGAAATTACGAAAAATTTCACATAAAAAAATCGTAATTAATCCCTAGTGGTGTGCAATAGTGCATACATAGCCAAGAATTGTTTATGCTTTAACAATGACTGTTCATTTAAAAAAACGTGTCGTCAAAAGGGTATATTAACATCACACTTTGCTAAAAGAATAATTTGAAAATCCTTTTTCATTGTCTAAGGAAATCCACAGGTTGTTGTTTCAAATTATGAGCATAGTTTCTTCGAGGGCTGTAATTGAAATATGAACCCTGTATGTCCAGTGTAAGGTAGTAAATTGCTTAGAGGATACAGTGGGTGTGAATTCTGATATCACCTGTTGATTCGGCGTGAAGAAATCCACTGGGGACATGTTTTGGAGCTGGCTGTAAGTGTATTTGAAAATTTTATGGTTTATACTGAGTCATACATATGCAACTAATCTAATATATAAAATTCTCGTGTCACGATGTTTGTAATTAAACTCCTGCGAAATGGCTCGAGCGACTTTCGTGAAATTTTGTGTGCATATCGGTTAGGTCTGCGAATCGGACAACATCTATTTTTCATTCCCCTAAATGTTAAGGGTGGTTACACCTAAATTTAAATTTTTTAGACAAAATTTTTTCTTTTTTTTTTTGATACAGCATATAGAAATACATACAACCCCAAATTTTCACCCCTCTAAGATCAACCCCTAAATGTATATAGCAAAACAACGTTTGCCGGGTCAGATAGTATGTGTATAAAAGTCTAGAAGATGGGGTTCACCTATCAATGTTTTTTATGGTTCCGATTTCCATATTTTTTTTATATTACTTGTTAAAGTTCGTACAGAGATAGAAATGAGCAATAAATATTAAAATATTTATTTGAGACTTAAAAATTATGAACTACTTTTGTCAGCTTTTATGAGCCGATCATGCTTGGTAATAACAATGCTATTGTAACACTTATTACATACGGCATATGAAGGGTACAATGGTCGAAGTGACATGCTTGACGCAGTGTTAACTTTAAAAAAGTTGTCGACATATCCTTCAGAGTTTGCAAGCTGAAGTGGCAATGAGCCGTTCATATCTGCCGAGTAAGTGATGGTAGATGGGGAGGAAGATATTCAAGTGGAGGCCGCGCGTAGGACAACGGAGCGTTGGACTCTCTCCGTCTAGATGGTACGATGACCTTAAGACAGCGGCTGGATGCGGAAGGCGGAGTATCGTATTTGGTGGAAAGCATTGGGGAAGGCTTATATGCAACAGTGAGTAGATACATGTTGATGATGATGATGAACCTTACAATTGGGCATTGACTTATACGGTTTGATAAATGCAGTCGATTTTAACTCTTATTACTTGCGGCATAAGAACGTTTCAAGCTGAAGTATTTTAGCTCTTTTTTACCTTTTTTTATTGCATTTCAGTTATTCAAAGACTGAAAATGCTAATAGTACAGCCAACAGTTCACAGTTGTAGTCGGATTTCGACTCTTATTTCATATGGAATAAGAACGATACAAAGGTCATCTTGTCAAGCTCCATTTACTCTTAAGCAGATTCGAAAAAAAAAAAGGTTCTTTAAAGTCAAATACTTTCAAATATATCTCGAGGCGCTCCATGGCGTCGTTGTCAGTCTACTCCAACACGCAAGTTATATATATAATAGTATAATTATTAGCATAACAGCGACGTCATCATCATCATCATCAGGTCATTTTAGTCTCCACTACAGGAGCACGACCATCTCTCGTCCGTCCCAGACAGAAGGAGGATTTGGCCTACACTCCCCACGCTGCGCTGGCCAGACGGGTTGGGGAGGCCTGATCGATGTTTCATAATGTATTTCCCTTAGTCGCCTTGTACGACATCCACGGGAAGAGACGGAGTGATTCTATTATACTCTGCCGGGAACCACACGAGAACAGCGACGTGCAATTAATAAATTGTAACATAAAAAAATAGATGATTGTTAACAAAAGATTGGACCCCGGGGTCTATAGATTGTAATTATTATCAATTAAAAAATAAACACGCAAGTTAAGCAACTTCGACCGTGACCTGTCCTTGGATGGGTTTATTTATCTCGAGCTCTTCCGTGCTTCGGAGGTTACGTTAAGGCGTCGATCCCGACTATTGTCATTTGATGATAGTTATTAAGACAAGTCAGTGGTCTTTGGGCGGGTTAAGAACAATGATCTCCGCCAACTCGCAGTTGAGCAGCGTGGTATGGTATGCTATAAACCTATTCGATTGAAGGGAGACCTGTATTCCAGCAGTGGGATGAATAAGGATTGTCGAAGACTTCAAATTGCTCCTACTCAATCGGAAATATGTATCATTCGTCATTTGTGTAGGTAATAATATTTCAAGGCACTTGCTTGTACACAGTAACTAATTCCACATTTTATTTTTACGACTAGGGTGACAAACAAGTGTAAGACCTGCCTAATGGTAAGCAGTCATCGCAAACAATTGCGACACCAGAGGCATTACTCACGCGATACCGACCATGTAAAACCCGTTTACGCTTTTCTTGAAGAACCCCCTACCGTAGTCTCCTAGGCAAACCTTGGCAGGGAGTCATTCCACAACTTGAGAGTTCGAGGTAGAAAACTGCTCTGGAAACTACCCACCCAATTAGGTATAAGGAAGGTTCTTATGGAGAGAAAAGATGTAAAAATTGCGAGGAAAATAAAATGCCACTTTCTATCCGTGCGAAGCCGGGGCAGGCAGCTAGTTATAAATAAATTCGGATCTTACTATCATGAAAAGTATAGATACATAAAATTTAATAAATAGGAAGAAATTAATCCAACCTACTCAGGAAATCTCTTACCCGTACGGTCAATAAAAAAGATAAATAACCAGGACCGAGATTTAAAATAACTTATTTAGAGAACGATATTTACAGAATTTTATTAAGATATTAATATATTCGTACTTACCATAATGTATGTTATACTATGAGACTTTGTAATTCTACAATACACATTATGATTAAAAAAATCGAACAAATTAATTCTAGTTTTGAGAAAACTTACAATATGATCAGTACAATCAGATGTACGTTTCTACACAACGTATCGTAGTTATATTAGCTAACATCGGGAGACAAAACGCGTTGTGGCTTTTCTAAATAGCTATAACGCATAGTGGTCAAATATCGTAAAAATGCACGACGTGAATTTCTCCCACAACGAGACACCGGAATATCAAAATAACAAGTGATATTTTAATATTCCCGCATCTCGTTATAGCAGTTTAAATTTGCCTTTAATATTGGAATGTAACTATTTTTTTACATATTTAAAGAACTTTATTGATCACTAAACGAACGTACAAAAGGCGGACTTAACGCTACAAGCATTCTCTACCAGTCAACCTTTGGAATGCATAGAGAGATACTCGAATTCGGTTTTAACAAGAGTGTGAATTTCATTTACACGATACGTACGTCAACAAATCTTGGAAGTCGAATTTAACCTCTAATTATCGTGTCGATTTGAACCAGTCAGTACCACCAACAATTTGTCACCAATTACAAACATGATGACTGTGATAAGAGACTTTATCTATACAACTCAGCAGAAATTCTGTTCATCTCTTAACCTATAAAAAACTTTCGTAGAATATAAACCAGGGGGGAATAAAAACCAGTAAGTCATAAGGTCATAATTTAGAATACATTACAGTGTCTCTTCGGGGAGGTCCATATGAGCTGCATTATGATGTGCGTCAGTTTCTTTTTATGATTCCACTTATTACGATCATTTTTTGGATAGTAATATTGGTCAGATTGTTATTCATGGAAAGACAAATCAAATAAAAAAAAAGGAAAAATGTTTTTAACCTTTTGGGCTGTTATCGTCACTTGTTATTTTTTGTTTTTTTTGTGCTGAGTGTACTGACTGCTGTATATAAGGATTTAGGTAGCGCTATATACAGGCACCGGCTTTCAGTTCACCAGGGTGAGAACAAAAACAGGAAAAAAATGTTATTTAATTTCGATTGTATTATTTTGTAATTCAATATTAGTTAATTTAATTTAATGACGTTGCCTATTTGCATATTTGATTTTTACATTTTCATTTTTTATTTTATTGTATTTTATAATATATAAGTCTGTTTTTATTATTTATTGATATTGTATTTAAATTTATATCTTTGTACGATTTTTATTGTAAAAATTATAAGTTTATATGGGTGTATGCCTGAAAATGAAGATATATTATTATTATTTATTATATAAAGCGACATGATGGTATATGATTATTGTTCATATGAGATACCATTATGTGACTCAAATAGTTGCACTACCTCCTATAGACATAGAGGCATTTGTCCGGTAATTTTATCGTATCGTATACGTTGCCGGTCTCCGTTACCAGCCTTTAGAACCGTTGAAAGGCGTTCTATCTCTTAATCGTGGTATCAACGGAAATTAATTTTATGGAGAGTGGTACTCGTATGATAGTAAATTCAGTGGTATTAAATCAAACATTTTTCTGAACTTTTATCATCAACTAGCAAAGTACCCGTGCTTCGCTACGGGATCACTCCTGATTTGCGTCTATTTTTGTTAAGATTCCAGTTATTTTTGCCCCTTAAAGGACTGTTTCATATTGACCATTATTACAAACATGCACCATTTAGGTTAAGACGTCCCGGTAAACAATATTTTTGGCATTCGCACCAGGAGCCAAAAATGCAAGGCTTCCAGGAGAACTTACTCCTGAGCAAGCTACATACAACTGATCATGAGAGAAACAGTCCTGTCCCAAGTCAACCCCAGCGACCTTTAGAGACTGCCCCCTGAGTTTTGTTAATGGTCATAGCAAAACACCTATATGGGAAATTTAAGTCTCTTAAATTGAACGGGGTGGTCTGATGGAATAATGGGAAGGACGGGTATAAAGAGAGATTCCTCAACAACGCATCCCTTACTGTCCTCACTCAACAACTCTTCGTTCCAGTTGTTTAATACGTGAACAATGGTGGCACGAACCTCCTGATGATACACCTCCGTTCCATGCAAGTGGTAGGAGATGGAGCGGAACATGCCAGCTCCATCACCTTCCACAGCTATAATGGTATGGGGCATCATCACACCTTCCACAAGTATAAATTTAGTCAATCTTGACGTCATTGTTTAAAAATACCGAAATTCTTATATTAAGTAGGTATACCCCATAAAGTCGGTACTTAGAATAGATTTTTCAATTAGTTTTCTGCACCAAATGTAGTTTCATTTGAAGGACGCAGTTTTTTTTACGCCCTACGCGCGCGATTTATTACCTCCGGGGGTAACTAACAAAGTATGAACACATATCTAAAGTCAGTGGTCTGGGCTGTGCGTTGATTAGTGAGTCAGTCAGTCAGTCAGTCAGTGAGGACAAAGCCTTTTACTATCTAGCTTTTGCCCACGGTTTCGCTCGCGTGAAATTCGCGCATTTTAGATTATCCAAGTCAAGTCTAACACGCAACGCAACCACCTTCAAGTAGTACTTGTACTAAATACGGATGCAAGAACGCCGCGCCGGCCCCCCGCGATTGTACTTATAAGCACTGATTAACACCAAATACAAATTTAAAAACCTATTAGGATAACACTTCAGTCAACACACAAGTCTTATTCCATCAGCCTAAAAAGGATTATTCAAAGTTTAAAAAAAAATACAAATGATGATGGTCACGTTAGCCACGTTGAATTTTAAAATCGTTTGTTGTTTTCGTAATAAACGACCTGATAAAATATAAAAACAATAATATCCTTGATGATTTTCAGACTTTTTGACCCCATTTTACTCCTTTTTTTTGGGTTGAATTTTGAAAAATCCTGAAATTTTATTTATCTATAGAAGTACTCGTGTAAAGTTTAGGATAAAATAGTCTAACTAATCTCATTTCCCTACACAAACTGTGGACCTTTGTTTCACCCTCTTAGGAGTAAAATTTGAAAAATGCTTTTAAGTAATTTCGTGTCCACTATGTTATATTTTCAAATCGATTCCATTTTCGTAATTGACGTCCCAGAAAAACATATAATCAACACCCATATTATTATTATGACATTTCAACCCCATCGCACCCCCATAGGGGTGATTTTATGTCACGTCGGCTATGTTGGGTTATAAAATAGTTGTTGTTTTCGTAATCAGCGACCCCATAAACCATAAAAACAATACCCATGACGATTTTCAGACTTTTTCCACTCCATTTTACCCCTTTAGGGGTTGAATTTTGAAAAATCCTGAAACACGTGTTTACTCATTTATCTATAGAAGTACTCGTGTAAACTTTCAAATAAAATAGTCCAACTAATCTTGTTTCCCCATACAAACTTTGGACCCCTGTTTCACCCCCTTAGGGGATGAATTTTGAAAAATCCTTTCTTAGTGTTAGTGATTGCTAGTTCAGCTAATTCGAGATCACGAAGTCACCGACAATTGGAATTGCACCGAATTAAATATATTCCGAATAAAAACCAAAAAGGCAAATTATGTACTATATAACCATTAGATTGATATTAGTACTTTTTAAATTTAGGTAAATTTTTGTTATAATTAAGGAATATTTTTTATTTCGTGCACAATATTCACAAGTCATATATTGCTTGGGATAGGCATCAAAGTAGAGATTAGACGTGGGCTATAGGGACCAGAGTTCTTTCAAGAACATAAGGTCTCTTGTGAGTAATTTGTGGTTGACTGGAAGAGAACCCTGATCCGCCTTTATACTAGTAGTTAATAATACTGTATGTATGTATGTATTATAGTGGAATAAAGATTATACTAACAAACAGACATACATAAATTGTTTAATATCGTGATATTGCATACATATAAAAATAAATGTTTCAATTCATAATAAATATAAATATTTCTTATAGCAAAGCTTGTTTTATGGGTACTAGACAACTGATAAATGTACTCTAATACATTTTTTTTGTAAATACATACTTAAATACATAGAAACGCCCAGACCAATACAAACAGACATGTTCATGGACACAAATGTTTGCGTTGTGCGGGGATCGAACCCGCGACCTCGGAGTCAAAGTGGCCATTGTTAACCATTCGACCACCGAGCTCGTCAAAATAATTACAATTTAGAATGGATTAATGTAGTTTGAATGTTTTTCATATGAGAAGGGGGCAAACGAGCATGTGTGTTACCTGGTGGAAAGACATCACCACCGCCCATGGAGATCAGCAACACCAAGGGGTCGCCGATCCATTGCCAGCCTTTTAAATGTAGTCTAAACTGTAATACTGCAGTTAAATATTTAGAATTCCACAACGACGACCCGCCGTGACCTGTCCGCCTATTAGATCGGCCCGTGATCGATAAGTTGCTCTCTGGTATCGACACGAATATTAAAATTGACGACTGTGCCCGGCCTCCATTTCTATTAGATTTGAGAAAAAAATTACCCATGGGACCTTTATCCAATTGCCTCTGTTTTATCTTGAATCGTATAATATTCGTTATTATTTTGCTTACCTAAAACTTTTTTTATTGTTTAATATGTAGTCTATGATTATGCTGTTAAACCATTATAAGAATTAAATTATTCCTGGACAAATTACACGCCGCCATCTAGTCCCAAACTAAGCAAAGCTTGTACTATGGGTACTAGATAACTGATATAATACTTAAATACATTTTTTTTGTAAATACATACATAATAGAAAATACCCAGACCAAGACAAGTTTGTCATGTGCGGGGATGGATCGCGCGACCTCGTAGTCAAAGTGGTCATAACCATTCGACCACCGAGCTCGTCGATTATTATGTATTAACTCTGTTTGTAATCCTTTAAATGATAACAAAACATCGGACGCGCAGCATGCGCCACCATTGCGAATTTTTTTTTTTTTCGAAACCCCGAATTGATATCGGAAATCCAAGGTCACTTTACATTACTAGGTACTTTTTGATGCTCTACATGAATCCGAAGTCAGAATTTCTAAATTTTGAGTTTCATGGCAACGGACGGACAGACAGAACGACTTGTTTTCGGAAAACCAAGGTCACTTTACATTACTACTTTTTGATGCTCTACATGAATCCGAAGTCAGAATTTCGAAATTTTGAGTTTCATGGCAATGGACGGACAGACAGGACGACTTTTTTTTCGAAATCCCGAATTGATATCGAAAAACCAAGGTCACTTTACAATATTACTTTTTGATGCTCTACAGTATACACGAATCCGAAGTCAGAATTTCTAAATTTTGAGTTTCATGGCAACGGACAGACAGAACGACCGGATGATTTCATAAGCTCAATGAATTTCGCTGAATATCTGTTTGTATGTGTGTCCGTGTATAAATATCTGTTATATGGATATTCGTATAATTGCAAAAGTCAATAAAATGTGTATCTAGTTACTGGGTGACCTAAACTTCTATCCCATTGAAATTCAATCTAGATATCACTAATATTTTTCTATAAGGGTGTAAGTGGTTTATCTTTGAACCAAAGCCAACCTCACCTGCACGTGGTGCACCCTACTGACTGACAAACGAGGCTCTGGCGAAAAGAGAGGTAGGGCATAGCGTATTTTTAGGCTGTCCGACTGGGGAAGTACCTCCACCTCACAGAATACCGCAGCCAAATAACAATTTCTTTGAGGGTTGTTGTGTTCCTGCGAGCGATTGCGGTCACCAGAAAGAAAGAAAGGAAAGAGTATAGGCTGGCAAGAGATCGGCTACCCCTTGGTTATGCTGATCGCCATGGGCGGTGGTGATTGGTTTCCATCAGGTGACCCACATGCTCGTTTGCCCCCTTCTCATATAAAAAGAAAGTAATATTTTACGGATTGTACACATTTATTCAAGACGTGTTTATGCTGTATAATACTGTGATAATACTGTCATTAATTAAAAACAGCAAAAAAAAAATGTATTTGGCGAAAGTGTTAAAATTTCCTGAATTAAATAACAACTGAGGAGCTCGATGGCGTCGCTGCGCATGTCATTCTAATCGATCACACAAGTTTGTCTATGGATGGGTTTATTTATCTCGAGCTCCTCCGTACTTCGGAGGGCACGTCGGTCCCGGCTGTTGTCGTTATGCCAAGTCAGTGGTCTTAGGGCTGCTTGAAAACACTGGCCTCCACGAACCCGCAGTTGAGCAGCGTCGTGGAGTTTGTTCTAAAAACCCCTTCGATTGAGGAGAGACCCGTATCCCAGCAGTGGGATGATTATGGGTTGATGCCGATAAGGAGTTATCCATAAATTACGTTACACGTTAAGGGGGAAGGAGGGGGTCGACGAAGTGTGATACTGTGTGACAAGGGGGTGGGAGGGGTCCTAAATTTTGTGACGTGACATTTCAAAATCTATTAAGTGTTAAAACACGAACTTTGAACTATTAACGAAAAACTCAAATACATTTGCAACTCTAGATGTAAAATTGCAAAATATGTAAAGTCACACTAGGGAGGGGGGGATCTAACAAATGTGACCAGCTGTGACAAGGACGGAGGGAGGGGTCAAAAAATTATGAAATTCGTGTGACGTAATTTATGGATATATAACAATATTTTGTTGACCAAGTGATATTGTAATATTTTAAGTTTTTTTGTAGAACAATACCGAGTTTTACTTACGTTCTTATCTTCGTTCACGAGCTACGCTAAATTTCCCACGCCGCGCTAGTAAGACAAGGGCTTTTGAAAAATCTTCGGTATTAAATAAATAACCGGTCAACGAATACTGCGTTTGTATATATTGGATCTATTGTATAGCAGATTAAAGCTTTCGATGAAAAAGTTCATTTCATCGAAAGCTTCAATCTACTATTCAATATTCGTTTCCAATCAATGAACGTTCGATTAAATGTAATTCGATTTGTCATAGGACATTCTAAATTTCGATACTGAATATATTTTTTTGGTGTGAAAATGATCTAGTTAATATGATGTTATATTTATTAAAGGAATTTGTTTGATAGGCAACGATAAAATTAGTCGTTTACTGAATTTATTAATAAAATTATGTCGGGTTATTCTTTTATAGTTACTTACCGTGGGTACTTTACCTGTTTTCATCAGTCAAAAATAGGGTAGACCGAGACAGATTTTTGACTGTAACATACACATTGTAAATTCACCCCTTGAGTATAAACGCGGGCGATTCTCGCGCGAAACATTACGAGCTAAACCGGGGTATTTGCGTAATTGATATTTACAACTAACCTGGATTTGGAGTCGCTCTTCTCGGGATTAGACGGGATTTGTTTGGATTTTCCTTCTTTGCGAATTCACTTCAATTTATTTACAACCCGTAGAGATTCAGGATAGCGTTTTACGTTTACTTTTATTGTAAGGTTCTAAATCGTTACCAATCATTTTAAGTTGCTGATATTTTTATTTTTTATTTATTCCGTATATGTCGCGTGCTTTTGTTTCCGTTGACAACGCTAGGAGGTGATTACCAATGCATTAATAAAGGTTGTTTTTTTCTTTTTCAATGTAGCTCAGAAGAGAAATTTTCATAATTAAAATATGGTAAAATTCAGTTTTGGTCCAGTCGCGATCTCACAAATTTGACATTTGTTAATTGGTATTTCCGAACCGAACCGAAATGGCCTCCACCACACCCGCAGTTGAGCAGCGTGGTGGAGTATGCTCTAAACACCTTCGATTGAGGGGAGACCCGTATCCCAATCATTTCACAATTCAATCTCGAGTCTGGCAACTTTCAATCAGCGCTCGTAAAATAATTACGGGAATTGACCTTCTGTAGTTTATTCACGTAATCTTCATCCTTGTCCACTAAGGCAACTGTACTAAGGTTTGCGTTGCAGCGGGCGTGCTATCGCGAAAGCCATATGTCTTATTGCGAGGTTTTATGTGACTACAGCAACCGCTTCACATCAGTGAGGCCATATTCTTCATATGCAATAAACGTGCTGGTCTTATATTTTTTCGCTTCCAGTGCAAAATCTTATATTAGTAGTTCAGTTACAAGTTGAGTTGCTACTCTCCCAGCTTGTCAACAAATGTACAAAATAGATGTGGATGATAAAACCAAGAAACAACAGAGAACGGTCGGGACGTGAGATTGGCGCCTGTCTGCAGATTAGGGCAGGCAACGCGAGCAACAACTTGCGCGCCAAATATCAACGCAAATACAACGAGAGCGCTTGTTTACTTTCCATTTTTATTATATTTGCAAAACGCGTAACGAAAATAATAGAAATAAAAATTCGAATCGAATAAGCACGTTCCAATGGACTCTGTTGCAATATTATAACTTATAGATTTGTATATTCCTAGACTTTGTACAAAATGAAGGTACCACGCGATGTGCATCGCGTTGTTTATCCAGAAATGAGCCGGTAGGTTACATTTGACACTATGTTCGTGGTAAAATCAGCACTAGTAGCACAGAAAAAGAAACAGCACTCTTACTGAAAGGTAGCTTTGGTCCATGACTTCGTTGTATTGTTGTCGACTACGACAGCTCAAATTTAACTCTAAACTTAAGTTGAGGGGGGGGCGGAGCTTTCTCGATTTTTCATATTGCGAGCGTCAATATGGCTACGGTAACCGCTTCACATCAGGCGTCCGACATAAATGTATTTTATTCTAAATTAATTAAGGTAGGTGCATGATACTTACTTATGAACCTTCACTGTACTTTTGCCAAAAGTATCAAACATACTCAAAAAATGCATGTTGATAAATTAGGCTTAATTTAGACTGGACGAGCGATTTATTTATGATCTTCCTGTATAAATGTATCTGTATAGAGGGGAGGTAATAACTGTTCCATGTTTATAAGTCATCGAATTCTGCGGATATCCGCGAACGGCCATAAAATAAATCTGGCCATAAATAAAAGGAGGAGACGCTAACAAGCGTCTCGGGTTCTCCAAGTGATATTTCTTGGCTCGCCTCGCCATTTTTGTCATAACTCTATTATGTTCGCGAGTGTCGAAATGCGAGATCGTTCGGCTGATTTAGGTACGCGTATTTATAAAGGTTCTGCTATGCTTTTTACGCTCACATTATTTTTGCATTCTTGTAAGTAATCGGTTACAATAATTATTTTATATTAATTGAAAGTGTAGGATGCAGAGACGGAAATTTCTCGGAAATATCGAAAAATTGTGTATAGGAAATTACGGGAATATTTATGATTTCGGGAATTTTTCTGGCAAATTTGACGACATTGCTGGAACTGGCAAGTAATATGGAATAGGTTTATTCTTTCAATTACTACTGTTTATAATTTCAATTAATACGGAATCCTTGATAAGCGATTTGGACTAGCGCTTCGCCGGCTTCTTTATATTACTTCGTATGGAAAATAAGCATATGAGGCCTGCATGATGTGAAGCGGTTATTGTAGCTATACAAACGCTTGCAACATGAAATATCGCCCGCGCGCCGCCACCCCAGTAATACAAAAAAAATCCTTTCTTCTACTGGTCTACATCATGCACTCGCAGACACACAATAGTCATTTGGCTGCGCTATTTTCTGAGGTTAAGATAATTCTCCAGTTTAAGGTAATTCTACGGTTGAACGATATATCTTTTGCCAGTCTCGTTTGTTAGTCAGCAGGGGTACTACGTGGCTTTGGTTCAAAGATAATAAAAATATAATAGTGAGCCACTTACAGCCTAAAATGGGAAAGTTGTAGTTGAAAATTGTCATGGACAAATTATAACACGAGGCAGTCTAAATGTAGAGTCCTGTCGTATAGGCATAGAAACCAACGTAATAGTCGGTGACGTCACGTACATTTTATTTATTACATGTTTTATTCACTATGTGGCGGCTCTCTAGTTGACACGTCCGTAGCGAATAGCCAAAATGTCCTATTCCTAATCTTTTAAGAGAGATTTTCATGTATATAAAATTTTATAAGATCAGCAATGTACGACTGATATTCTTGGTAAGCAGAATTCCGTAACTGCTTACCATCAGGCGGGTCATATGTTTATTCATTACCTTAGTGGTAGGTATCTGTCTAATGTTATCGCCGCCACGGTGGTCGCTCACGAAGATCGGGGTCCTACCGCCGAAGCTAAAGCCGAGTACCATCGAATATTTTGATTCGAA
Source organism: Hypsopygia costalis (assembly GCA_937001555.2). NCBI lineage: Eukaryota > Metazoa > Arthropoda > Insecta > Lepidoptera > Pyralidae > Hypsopygia > Hypsopygia costalis. The sequence continues at coordinate 16,818,699 of OW443338.2, read as the reverse complement.
AAATAGATCCTACGTTTTAGTTATAGACAAACATCTTCAGCTCAGTCGGTAGAGCTCCAGAGTTTCTACCAGTTAAGCTAAACACAAGTGTCATAAATCTAAACTGAAGTTTGATATTTGCAATCAAAAAATCCGATAGGAATTGGCTTCAGCTTCGGCGGTAGGGCCCCTAGAGCAGCCTTAGTGCAGCTTTCCCAAGCCGGCTGCTCAGTTCAGGTATTTATGTGCTTAGCATAAGGATGACGGGCGATCGCTTCCGTCGACCCGGTCATTCTACCGTAGCCCAGGGGTAGGCGTTCTTCGGAAGTCGGGAAGTGAGCGTGTCTTACAGCTCTGGTACCTGTCATGGACATCAGGTAGCCAGCTATCTGGTGCCCAAGTGTGAGTACAATTGCATGAGCCGTACAGAGTGCATCGGGAAGTGAGCGAGCGACCCTTTTTAGGGGAGCGCGCCTTATAAACCCGGTAACCATCATGGAGATTGGGGAATGGTGGTAGGGCACCGATGCTTGGGTCGGTCGCCAAGAGCTACTCAATTTAAGGGTGCCCAAGTAGTCTGCTTACATGCGAAAGAGGAGTAAGACCTGCTACCATTACTAAATGGGTTAACATGAGCCCTACCGCCGAAGCTGAAACCGATTACCATCGGATTTTTTAATGCAAAAATGACACTAATGCTTAGATTGTTGGTTATTATGTTTAGTTCAGCTGGTAGAAACTCTAGAGCTCTACTGACGAAGCTGAAAACGTTTGTCAATAACTTTAATTTAAGATCAATTTTTGGAATCATAAAATCCCTGGTTGGTTTACTGGGCGCGAGACTCGCAATCCAGTGATACAACCCCAAGGTTGATGCACAAGAGGTCATAAGCTATAGGCATTCAGAATCGTTGTCGTTGTTCAGAATTAAAATGAATACATGAGTAAGGCGGACTATTTTCACATTCAGAACTCTTTTAATAAAGTTTGTAGCTTAAGACTAGCATATACAGATTTCGAACATCAATTTGTTGTTTAATTATTAAACCCAAAGGATGAACGTTATTTTTTATTATTTAAATAAAATTTTATTTAAAGTTTCAAATATAATTAAAGTGTTTACCTTTTTTTGGTATCGTATCCTAAAGTATTTTGCGATCGGTGATCCTGATCACAGAGGGTGGTCGGGAAACAAATTTAACCGACAATTGTAAATCAATTAGAGAGGGTGGCTTCGCGGGGTGTAATAGCTACCTCCGTCCGCGTGCCGGTTCAGGGCCGGACTTAAAAATATGTTCAACATTGACAATGGAACGGTGGATCCCATGGTATTTCTGATGATCATCATGGTGTTGATGCTGAATAAATTTATTTAATTAAATAGTGAAATGTGGTGAAGTTAATTATCGTACTTTCGGTATGATATTATGTTATTTTTCGGAAGATAATAAATTTTGACTATAAATACTTAATAGGCGACTAGAATATTAGCTTAGGTTAGGTTATATAACATAGGTTTAATAAGTCGCCCAGTTTTACAATTTTAGATGCTCGATTTATGCTTATTACTATCCATATTCTTTTGAGACTATTTATTACTTTAAATAAACGATTTTGAATAATTATTTTTCGGCCAACTTTGCTAGAATATTATAAATATTTTAAAAATAAAAAATATATTCACTATGGAAATAGCACTTAACCGGTAATCGAAAGTTCTTGGGTTCGAGTCCCATCTAGATAGAGGAGGTAAATTTTTCCATTTTTTTTAATATTTATAATGTTTTTGAATATCACACGATAGCAGGATTATCGAGACGAAGCAAGAACACGTAGATTATAAAATATTTCAAGAATGATATTATTTTTATTTTTAGTTTATATTTATATTTAATTTGCAAACTATGGAAGGAAGTGCTATGGAATAAAACCTTTTAATTCCATCGCACGCTTGAAGTAATGCTTACACGTGCTTGTGATAAAAAACCTTATAATTATGTTCGTACTTAGATCGCTTATACTTTTATGACAGTAATCAATTGGAAATGAGTGACGACGTGTTGGCTCGTGAAATAGAGCCCGCCGTACTAGTTCAAACAACGCGGTTCCACCACAAATAAAAGCACAATTACGTGGTCCAGTTTTGGTGTGTTACAATTAAGCTGACTAGAGCTGGTTTAAATACTGTTAATTTATACACAGGGTGAAATCGATAAGTTTTTTTTTATATAAGAGGGGCCAAAAGAGCATGTGGTTCACCTGATGAAAAGCAATTACCGCCGCACATGTAGATCAGCAACACCAAGGGGTCGCCAATTCATTGCCAGAGTTGTAAGGGAAATATAGATTCTGTTCTTGAAGGCTCCCATGTTGTAATTGTTCGGAAATACCGCTGTGGGAAATTGATTCCACAATGTCAACGTTCATGTGATCACATTAGGTTAGTTTCTAAACTATACAAGGTGTTGAAAAACTTATTACTGATCCTGAAAGTGCTTCATGAGCTCTATGAAGTGGTATTAATAATTATAAATAAATAAATATGCTATGTAGGAGGATAAATACAAATTACATACGGCTATCTAGTCCCAAACTAAGCAAAACTAGATAACTGATATTATACTTAAATACATTGTTTTTTTGTAAATATATACATATAATACATAGAAAACACCCAGACCAAGCCATACAGACATATTCATGCACACTAATATTTGTCTTGTGCGGGAATCGAACCCATGACCTCGGAGTCAAAGTAGCCATTAGCTAACTATTCGACCTCCGAGCTTGTCTTCGTCGTCGAATCGTTTTTTATAATAAATTGGATCTATCGAAATTATTTTATTTCCATTTGCATTTACCATACATTTAGTACGGATGACATGGCACTCATACAGTAAGAATTTTAAGTTTGTAAAAGATACTATGCTTGTTAATACCCAGTTATGAGTAATGTTACCTGCATCTATAACCCGTCTTTGTCCGTTAAAGCGTCCAATTAGATATTTTAAGGTTTTTAAAGTTAGTTTTTTTTATATGAGAGGAGGGTAAACGAGCATGTGGGTCACCTGATGGAAAACAATCACCACCGCCCATGGAGATCAGCAACACCAAAGGATCGCCGATCCGTTTCCAGCCTATACTCATTCCTTTCTTTCTATACATTAATTATTCTAATCTATACATCCATTATATTGTATATAGTACTAGCGGCCCGCCCCGCGTCAATGTCGCTTTCCTTGCAGTTTTTTTTATGAACTTTTTACTTTTTTGCAGTTCATATGCATATGAAAAAATTTGCCGAAATGTTTGAGATATTCTCGAGTTTTGCGCTTAGAAATACATTTGGCGATTCATTTTTATTTATATAGATAGAAGATAGATAGATTATTACGAATCGTTTGTATGGGAGTATAGAAAAGTGTTAATTTTAGACTTTTTCAGACAATTTTTAAAATTTTTCTGCATTTGAACCATCCTCGTACTTCAAGGAATACTTTAAAAAAAGAATTAGCTAAATCGGTTCAGCTGTTCTTGAGATTTGCGCTTAGCAACACATTCAGCGATTCATTTTTATATTGTAGAAGAAGATAAGTTACTGTGTTACCGAAAATCCATATTGTATTATGTTATCGAAAATATATATTTTTGACGATGGTTTTTAGTTCGATTTTAGCAACCAATATTTAAAACTATTTTACCAACACAATTAAAGTGTATTCTAAATCGTAAATTTTTTTTGAATTGGTTTCAAGTGTTCGTTTTCTAAATTCAATTCGTTTCAAGTTTCTCTCACTGTTTTCATATTTATTTGAGTAAAATTTTCAATTCGACGATTTTCAAGACAATAAAACTGAATGAGTAGGTAATAGACAATAGTAATGACAAAGCCACTTATGTGTTGAAGTTTTAATTAATTAATTAAGGAGCCATGGCGTTCCTCTCTGCACTCTATAGGTATTCATAGTGGGGAATGCTCAAGTGCATATTGTGATCAACGCAACACGCCCTCCTACACCCACCCGGCTCTTCACGTCTGATCCAGGAATTCTGTCTTCGAGGAGAGAAGAAATACATGTTTGAATAAAAAAAAAATCCGTTGTATCGCTTTTAGTATCGCATAGTCTAATATTGTAAGCACACTATCGTTCTTTTTTGAGTAAAAACCGGCTATTAATATATTTGACTACATTTAAAAGCGATTCTTTATTTTGGCCATGACTATAAAAAAAGAAATTATTTTTCTAAGCTGACATTAAAAAATCAAGTTACTATTTTTAAAAGTAACATTATGCAATTACAATAATAATTTGTGTCTTTTTAAGTTAGCATCAAAGTTCAGCTTATTATTTCACAAGTGAATTTGTGTAAATTATATCTAATTTTAGGATGTATTTTTTATACAAGTATCTCTGTATTCTGTATAAAAAATAAATTTTTAAAATCCACTTAAAATTTTAAGTGGTATTATATATATTATATATATCCCTAACTTAAACGTGCCGCGATACAAAATTCCTACAAAGCAAATAAAGTGCGAGTGTCATTCTAGTCGAACTGGCAAGTTAACCAACGTCGACCGTGGCCTTTCTATAGATGGGTTTATTTATCTCGAGCCCCTCCATGCTGTTGTCGTTAGATGGCAGCCGTTAAGCCAAGTCAATCGCCTTAGGGCGGCTTGAAAACACTGGTGGACAGCGTGGTGGAGTATGCTCTAAACCCCTTCGATTGAGAGGAGAACCGTATCCCAACAGTGGGATGATTTATGGGTAGATTCTGAAATAAATTGCAGAAGTATCTAGTTAGATTAATACACAATTAACATTTTAATCAACAACTTGTTAATCACAGTTAGAAACTTTGTATAGAAATCCTTATTTTTTTCTCCCTTTCTCCCTAAATGATATTTGTTGCAGCTGTATTATGTCTCTACTTACATACACAATATCTATCATACTTACTTCGTCTCTTAAAACCAAAGTTAGTTCAAAGGTTAGGCGGAGTTTAGACAACGATAAAGTTAGTTTTAATGTCATTTCGTGTCACATTTATGTGTCCATATATCCGAATAATAGTAAAGTTATATAACATTTTAAAGTTATATACGAGCACTTCATCGAAGCTTGATTGAAGTAGTGAAATTTGGTAATGTTATATTTTTCACATTCTACCTACAGTACATAAGGACTGAGTTGTCTTTGTCTGTTAGGATATAAATAAATAAATATTCCTGGTCAAATTACACACGGCCATCTAGTTCCAAAGTAAGCAAAGCTTGCACTATGGGTATTAGATAACTGATATTATACCTAATGATAACTGATATCATATAAAATATATAGAAAACACCAAGATAAATAGACATGCTCATGCACACAAATATTTGTCTTGTGCAGGGATCGAACCAAGTCAAATTGGCATTACATATGTACATTTATTGGTATGAGCAAGCGTACGTAAATAATTACAGTTTTAGTATAAAGGGGTCTCGGGTAGTGTAATAGAAACTACCTATTTCTAGCAACGCAGAACCATCTTACATTGGAAGGTCAGGACCATCTTACTCTATGAGCGGTTGACTATACGTAAGATATTAAGATATACCTGAGCTCTACGGCCTAAGCTCTAGGAGATTCGGATTGAATATTTTGATTCTGAAAATACGTTACAGGACAAATGTTTTCAGCTTAGTCGTTAGATCTTTGAGCGATGGCCCAGGTGTCACAAGCGTCCATAGGGTGCGATGACTGCTAATCATCAAGCAGACCGTACGCTTGTTTATCATCTTAGTCAGTCGCATAAAAACTATCTCCAGATTTTTTAACAGCCAAGCTAAACTTGAGGCTTAAACACAATTAGGGATTGTACACAAAACTGCGATGCGACGCGATGCGGTGCGACGCTGCGGTTTTGTCTTACTTGAGCGCGAATCGCTGTTCATCTGAAGAGATAACCAAGAAACTAGAGCCTCTTCAACTTCGTAAGGACATTCGCTCGTTAAAGATTTATTTCCTTTACTATGATGAGTTCCCTGAAGAACTGTAGCGAATTCGCATCGCATCGCATCGCAGTTTTGTGTATAAGCCCTAACCACAAATCTAAGATTGACTGAAATTTGATTTTGACAATCAAAAAATTCGATCGTAATCGGTGTCATCTTAGAAGGCAGGGCCCCGGGACTCATAACCTCATAAACCCCTCCATAAACTTATCTACGCAGATAAATAAAATTGGAGTGTCTGTTTGTAATAACAAAATAACCGCTTTTTACTAAACGCATATGGATGTATACATGGTATATATACCAATATAACGCAGATAGCTGATGTAATAAAAAGTAACTTAGGTTACTTTTATTTTACAAATTTTATTTATTTTTATTAATAATTAAAAAAAAAACCGGCCAAATGCGAGTCGGACTCGCCCACCGAGAGTTCCGTACGTAGGATCATTATAAATTTGATATTTTTCATTATAAATAAGAAATAATGCGTCGAAAAAGAAATAAAATATATTTTGCAATGTGCACATCAAGCCCTTTCATATGATACCACATTTGAACTAGTAGCTTCAATTTGAAATTTCGACCTCCTATAAAAATATAGACCCCCTATTTTTTAAGATTTAATTATAAAAATGTATAGTTTTGAGATTTATTCCTGTACTTGTAGTCTATAACGATGTTACTTGCCAAATTTCATAGTTCTAGGTCAACGGGAAGTACCCTATAGGTTTTGATTCCCTTGAGAATGTCGAAATATGCGTTTTTTGCTGAATAAACAGCCGTAACTTTTTTTTACGTAAACTGAGCGGTTTGATTTTTTTACAACTTCATGGGACCATAGTCCTGAGTATACAGTTCAAATTTCAGCTTGATACCTCCACGCATTCTCGACATAGAAATTCTTGACAGACAGACAGACGGACAACAAAGTGATCTTATAAGGGTTCCGTTTTTCCTTTTTGAGGTACGGAACCCTAAAAATCACTATTCCGCGCAGACGAAGTCGCGAGCACAGCTAGTAACATAATAATAAATGCACATTAATATGGATCGTTGTTCACACACACGTCATTACTTAAATTAATTCCAATCGATAAAAGGCTTAAATCAAATCCAGTTACCAAATATTTTTAAACTATGTAACATGAACCGTAAAATGCCTGCACCAAAAACTTATTTATAAAGTTAAACGTCAAAATGACGGTATCCATTATAGGGGCGTAGACACACGGGGTCTAAACAGTAATTACTACATTTGAGTGACGTCACATAATTATAGGTACAATGTATGGGGTGCATTAGTGGGACAATGAAACTCCGCGACGCGAGGGGAGCTCTGTTAACAAAACAGATATCCCAGTTTTTTATTATCTTCCTCTACATCATGTCATAACTCGATATTAGTTTTTCGGATGTAATATTGAACAATAAAACAATAATGCGAATTTGTAAGTTTTTTTTTATAGTTGCTTTATTTTGTATTACATAGCATTGGTAATTAATAAGCATAAATATTGAATTTGAGAAACTCGGTGGCATCGTTGCGCGTGGCATTCTAATCGATCACGCAAGACAAGCAACGTCGAAGTCAACGTGTTATTTTTTTTTTGACGTGACAACGTCTTATAATTCGATAGAGCCGGCTGCACGTACGAAAAAACATGACGTATGCGGCGTTACCTCGCTCTGAGGCTTTCCATTAAAATTTTCTTTTGAAAAATGCAAACATTCCATCAGTATTTTCTTATGACGTTGTCACGTTCAACTATCGTCAGTAAACCGACTTTACAGACAACCGATTTTTTTTCTATTTTAATCATTTTCAGTTCTATTACTTAATTCTATAAGAACTTACGCATCAACAACTGCTATAGCTAAACTATGTGATATGAGCAGATAGTAATCAGATGAAGGAATAATTAGACAGGCATGCAGCATCCCCCTAGCAGGGGCTGCAACTGTTGACGCGAGCGTCGTCCACCCACAGCCGGATCGCGTTCGCAGCTAAACGCATTACCGATAGGTGCCGACGCCGCGCGTCGCGTCGCGTCGCGTCCTTTCCACTTGGTTATGCCTTTTATGCGACGATTCATTACCAACGACGTTTAAATGGGGGGACGCGAACAGATAGCTACATTTATTACTTTTGTCAGCGGAAAAATGAATTTTCACACCGATGACTTCGCTCGGCCCTGCGATGTCGTTTCCCGGTATTCGTGCGTCATATATTTTGTAATGTAATTATTATAATGGCCGGTTTGAAATGTTTTTCGGGTATTTTCGTTCGTTCATTGTTGCTGATTTTGTAAAAATATCGTTTAAAATAATTAAAACTGGTTGTTTTTTTATCGGTGGTCCATTATAAAATTTTTAAACAACCCCAATTAGATTTATATGGTGAGATTAGGGTAAGTTTCTACTTACTTATTTGACATAATGCAAAATTTTGATAGAGTAATCTTTGATCATTAATATAATAATGATCGAAGAGAGTCATATAATGAACTTCTGTTGATCATTTAGACGACCGTCTAAATGATCATTTAGACGACCGTCTAAATGATCATTTAGACGGTCGTCTAAATGATCAACTATGAATCTAAATGATCTTAGACTTAGATAATGAACTTCGGTTGATCAACCGAAGTTCATTATCTAAGTCTAAGATCAAGAAGGTAGCAGGACGAGGACCAGTCTTCGTCCTGCTACCTTCTTGATCTTTGACATCCAGACGTAACTCAAAATAAAAAAAATTGGATTAGGTCTCTGTAGATCTAAAGGTGCAATACATTAAAAAAGGCTTAAAAAGTAATGTTTTGTTTTGCATTACTCTTTTTGCAAGTCAGAAATTTAGAACTACAGATCTATGCACTATGATACTTTCCTGCATTTTTTTGTATGACGTCAAAAGGTATCTGGTTTATGTATGTAAAGGACGTAACAAAAACGACTTACAAAAATATTTTTGAAACAAAAAAAATGTTTATATGCAAGTGTTACTGAAACAATTTGTTATTTGATGGTATATTTATCGTAATTCATGAAGTAGAGTTCACCACAGGTAAATTTAATATCCCGTGCACATAAAGAAAAAATTATCATTTCATAGCTTTCAACTACTGATGTATGATTACTGGATTGGGGACTGTTGCGTTATACCTTTTTTCCAGTTGAGAGTGACATATTAGATTTCTCTCGTACTTTGTAGCTAGCTATTAGTTTGCAAACAATGGATCGCGACATGCGACGTCGACGATAATTCAATCGCTGAGCATAATGGCTCCCGGCGCTCTCTGCTCGCTCGTATGACGCGGATGCTAACTTTAATCCGAAACAGCATACATGTAACACACCCTAAAGGCAAGTTTATACGTAGACAATTTATGGGAGGCAGGTTTTTATCGTCACTGACTGGCGTCGTGTGGTACTATGCCGCAAGACAATGGCACAATATCAGTACTAGTATCTATGTACAGTATGGACAGTCCCTACTGCCTTTTCGATTCGACCTCACCATCCTTCTTGTGAGTTGAATCTGAAACAGTTTGTTAGACGCCGCTCGCAGACACATGCAATCATCGTTTGTACAGACGGCATCGTACATGCAATAGTTAATGACGCGGCATTTACTTCCAGTGGACAGGATGTATGCAATGGTGACTTAACGGTATCCTAATATGGATTACCCTTTCACGTAATTGTGAACTTGAATTAAAATAAAATACACGAAAAGATGCGAAGGACGCGGGTAGAGGTGCTATATACATTTATGCCTCAGTACGGTGACCGTGCTAATACTCGTTACCGTAAAGAGTTTATACTTTGCGGTATTCCTTCAATGGTGGTGGAAAACTGACTCTGTAAACCACGTACGAGTATATATGCACGCTGTAATTCTCCCCGATTAGCATTCACTTGCTTCACTGTATATTACCGAAAACTTTGTTTATATACAAGTCATGCACGTTATATTCTATTTCGTTCTTCTATTCTTATGTGTATGATGGGCGATTCCGTAAGTGTTGTATTCTGGCCTTTCCGGTTCCAATTCCGTTTTTCACAACATGAAAATTTGCAATGCATAAAATGCAGATCATGTTAGGGAATTACTTACGGGCCACAAAAGAGTATTTAAGAGCCATATTACATTTTGACTGTGATTTTTGCGTAAAATGGCCAATTTTGGCGTTGTTGATCTAGGAAACAAAAATACATTAACAATGTTGACTTATTGAATAGTACAGAATAGCTATTGGCATAGTACATAGCGGCCTCGTTTTTGTAAATTTTGCTTAACTTTTTAAATAAACCCAAAATTGCAGAGAAAGATTTTCATAAAACGCACGCATTCACTATTTTGAGCTCCTGGATTGTACTACTGTTCCAAACAAATGAAATAAAAAAAATAGAATGCTATTTGTTATATAGACGTATAGTACATAGCGGCCTCGGAATTTTGAAATATCATTGATTTAAAATATAAAAAAAACATTCTTTTTAGTTAAAAGAATGTTTTTAGGGTTCCGAACCTCAAAAGGAAAAACGGAACCCTTATAAGATCACTTTGTTGTCCGTCCGTCTGTCTGTCTGTCTGTCTGTCTGTCTGTCTGTCTGTCTGTCTGTCTGTCTGTCTGTCAAGAATTTCTATGTCGAGAATGCGTTGAGGTCTACGGTCCCATGAAGTTAAAAAAAAATCAAACTGTTAAGTTTACGTAGAAAAAAGTTACGACCGTTTATTCAGCAAAAAACGCATATTTCGACACACTCAAGGGAATCAAAACCTATAGGGTACTTCCCGTTGACCTAGAACTATGAAATTTGGCAAGTAACATCGTTATAGACTACAAGTACAGGAATAAATCTCAAAACTATACATTTGTAAATAGATCTTAAAAAATAGGGGGGTCTATATTTTTATAGGGCGTCGAAATTTCAAATTGAAACTACTAGTTCAAATGGGGTATCATATGAAAGGGCTTGATGTACACATTGCAAAATATATATTTTTTTTTTTCGACGCATTATTTCTTATTTATAATGAAAAATATCAAATTTAATAATGATACTACGTACCTACGGAAACCTCGGCGGGCGAGTCTGACTCGCACTTGTCCGGTTTTTTTTATATTTTTTTATTTAAAAGACTTCGAAAATCGCTTTAAGTAAACTGTTAATTTCTGGAATAAACGATAATATTATTGAGCAAAACTTATACTAGAATAATTGTTACTTCATGATGAATAAACTTTGTAGCATCAATTTATTATCTTATCTCAATAAAAACGATATATAACTTCAAAATTTTTACAAAAAACGATGCGCCGGCGGCCTTCGCTTGTTTAGTACTGCGCGAGAGCTCGTCAGCGTGCAAATGTAATAGGGCTCTTAAGCGACTGTAACAACTTGCGGTCATCTTGATTTTGTCTGTCAGAATCGGTCATTTCATATCAATGACATGAAATATCGGCATCACCCCATAATCATCCCACTGTTGATCCCAAACCGTATCCACGGGTCTTCCCTCAAACGAAGGTGTTTAAGCATACTCCCCCACGTTGCTCAACTATGGATTAGCGGAGGCCAGTGTTTTCAAGCCGCCCAAAGGCCACTGGCTTGGTTTAACGACTGTCGTCTAATGACAACAACCGGTACCTATGGCTTAACTTGCCCCCCGAAACACGAATGGGAAGAATAAATAAATAAATATTCCTAGACAAATTACACATCGCCATCTAGTCTCAAACTAAGCAAAGCTTGTACTATTGGTACTAGACAACTGATATTATACTTAAATACAGACGATGAGATGAAGGAGATGAAGTATGCATAGTAGTTTATAAAATCTGCTAATTACCTCGAATCTTTTATAATGTAAACGGAAAAGCGAATCTCTGGCTATATGCGATTACAAAATAATTTGAACGCTTTAGTACTTAATGCAATAAATAGGTAAATATTCCTTGACAAATTACACAGCGCCATCTAGTCTGAAACTAAGCAAAACTTGTGCTGTGGGTACTAGATAACTGATATATGTAGATAAATACATTTTTTTTTGTAAATAAATACCTATATATAATACATGAAAACACCCAGATCAAGACAAACAGACATACATGTTCATGAACACAAATGTTTGTCACGTGCGGGTTTCGGATCCGCGCATTCGGAGTCAAAATGGAAAACTATATAATAAAACAATACGCAAACATTATGATTACCCTTCAAATTTCGGATTGCTAGAAGAGTTAGTTCTTCCATTGTTAATTCTCCAGATAATCTTAAAATTACACAGTCATGTAAAAAAAAACTCTCCCCTAGTTATTATCTAACAAACTAGCGTGTTGCTCATGTAAGAAACTGTGAAATGAAATTGTTTGTGGCAGGTGCAAGTTATTTTACTCTGTTGTCGTGTAACAACCCTAGCGCTCGCATTTAATCGTATTTGCACGCAGCGTCTACTCGATACGGATTAATTAATGGAAAAATAGACGCTAACTACACGGGCACTGGAGAGCGATTGGAATTTTTCTCGATATTTATTGCAATACTGGATTGTTAAGTGCAACAATCGGAACAACCACTGACTCACACACACACACACACCAATACACCCCCACAGTTAAGCATGTTTTGTCATGTCAACGGAGCAACTCCTTCCTTTCTAGTGACCTCACTCACTCGCAGGTACACAACAATCCTCAAGGGATTTGTTATTTGGCTACGGTATTCTGTGAGGTGAAGGTACTACCTCAGTCGGGCAGCTTACAATAACGCTGTATTCTCTCTTTCGCTAGTCGGTAGGGTAAACCACGTGCAGGCGCGGTTGACTTTAGCTCCAGGCATCGTGGTGGGCGACTTACACCCCAACAATAATAATGTTAATAAAAAAATCAAAAAAACTTACTTTGTTTCGCTCGTCAAGCCCTTTCATTTCATACCCATATCATAGGAGCTAACGTGAAAATTATGAATTGCCATTTTGTGGCCACCATATTGGATTGATAATGGGGGCTATGAGATAATCGTGCATTGTCGCGAAAACCAAACGACTGTCACAAATATGTTGCAGCTCAAACGAATACTGGGAAGTGGAACATATTTAACTCGCAAGATTTGAATACAGACCCTGTACAGATACGAGTACAAACACTGAAACCTTGTAAAATATGTGTATAAAGTTCTAACAATTTCCAAGAACCTCAAATTTTATTATTATTGAATGTATTTTTTTTTTAATTTGTTTTAGGAACTCCCAATATGAGAACTTTCACGTGGAGCAGAAGGGTTATGATCAGATGTATGATGGCGAAGATCTGGAGACACCACCATCGCCTGACAGACCACCACCGCGGCCCATAGGTATGAAAATCTATAATAACATTATAACGCTTTTTTAATATATAAGATACACGTATTTTGATATGGGTATAAGATATTTCTTCGTACTCACCAATTTTACTCGCTCATATCTTATTCATCTATAATCTATAAATATAAAATTCAAAGTCCTGACTGACTGACTGACTGATATATCAACGCACAGCCCAAACCGCTGGGTCTAGAGATTCCAAATTTGGCACGTAGGTTCCTTATGACGGCTAGGGGTACACTAAGAAAGAATTTTTCAAAATTCATCCCCTAAGGGGGTGAAATGGGGGTCCAAAGTTTGTATGGGGAAACGAGATTAGTTGGACTATTTTATCTGAAACTTTACACGAGTACTACTGTAGATAAATGAGTAAACATGTGTTTCAGGATTTTTCAATATTCAACCCCTAAAGGGGTGAAACGGTGTGAAAAATTCTGTAAATCGTCATGGGTATTGTTTTTATAGTTTATCGGGTCGCAGATTACGAAAATAACAATTATTTTCTAATCAAACATAGCCGACGTAACAAACAAGTCGCCCTTGTGGGGGTGCGATGGGGTGGAAATGTCTAAAATGGGGTGAAAAAGTCTGAAAATCATCATGGGTATTGTTTTTATGGTTTATCGGGTCTCTGATTACGAAAATAACAACTATTTTCTAATCAAACGTAGCCGCCGTGACATAAAATCTCCCCTGTGGGGGTGCAATGGGGTTGAAATGTCATAATATCAATATGGGTGTTGATTCTATGGTTTTCTGGGACGTCAATTACGAAAATGGCTTCGATTTGAAAATATAACATAATGGACAAGAAATTGCTTAAAAGGATTTTTCTAATTTTACCCCTAAGAGGGTGAAACGGAGATTCAAAGTTTGTATGGGGAAACGAGTTTAGTTGGGCTATTTTATCCTAAGTTTTACACGAGTACTTCTATAGATAATTGACTAAACAAGTGTTTCAGAATTTTTCAAAATTCAACCCCTAAAAGGGTAAAATGGGTCCGAAAAGCCTTAAAAACTTCATAGGTATTGTTTTTATGGTTTATCGGGTCGCTGATTACGAAAATAACAAGTATTTTCTAATCAAACGTAGCCGACGTGACATAAAATCCCCCCCTGTGGGGGTGCGATGGGATTGAAATGTCATAATATCAATATAAGTGTTGATTCTATGGTTTTCTAGGACGTTAATTACGAAAATGGCATCGATTTGAAAATATAACATAGTGGACAAGAAATTATTTAAAAGGGTTTTTCAAATTTTACCCCTAAGAGGGTGAAACCGAGGTTCAAAGTTTGTATGGGGAAAAGAGTTTAGTTGGGCTATTTTATTCTAAATTTTACACGAATACTTCTATAGATAACTAAACACGTGTTTCATGATTTTTTTTAAATTCAACCCTTTAAAGGGTAAAATGGGTCCCAATAGTCTGAAAAATGTCATGGGTATTGTTTTTATGGTTTAACGGGTCACTGGTTACGAAAACAACAACGATTTTAAAATTCAACGTGACTAACGTGACCATCATCTCCTATTGGGGTGCGATGGGGTTGAAATGTCTAAAATGCGGTCGAAAAGTCTGAAAATCGTCATGGGTATTGTTTTATAGTATATCGGGTCGCTGATTACGGAAAAAACAACTAGGCTGCCGTGACTTAAAATCACCCCATGTGGGAGTGCGATCGGGTTGAAATGCCATAATACCAATATGGGTGTTGATTCTTTGGTTTTTTGGAACGTTAACTACGAAAATGTCATCGATTTGTAAATATAACTTATTGGACATAAAATTAGTTAAAAGGACTTTTCAAATTTTACCCCTAAGCGGGTGAAACGGCGATCCAAAAATTTTATGGGGAAACGAGATTGTTTGACTATTTTATCCTAAACTTTACACGACTACTTCTATAGATAAATGAGTAAACACGTGTTTGCCCCGAATTTCACGCGAGCGAAGCCGCGGGCGAAAGCTAGTCATATTATAATCATACGAATTGTTATACTCATATACTCTTTTTAAACGATTAATATAAGTCCTATTCCTTGCACGCACGGTTTATTTACAATTATAATAACTTGTAATTGTTACTACAGATAAATATGTTCGCGCCGAATGTCCCTGCCTCACGGCGCGCTACACGGTCGCATTGCTCGCATGCTTCGGCTTCAGCATCATGTTCGGGATGCGGTGTAACATGAGTATGGCCAAACTCAAGATGACTGAACAACATAATGTACGTACGTTTTATTCTACTGAATACAGATTTGTGTTTCCTATTTTTTTGGATATTATGGTTATCGTTTATCTTGTATAGATTGTGGCGATGATGAGATGTGATACATATAAACTATGTCTCGCCTGAATGCTTAGTGTAAGTTTTTTGGTCACATTCGAACGTATTAACGTTTACAAGCCGACTGAATTGAGAAACAGTTTCATATTGTGAATTTACCAGACGCGTGTTACATATCCAAATTATCCGGGTTGCTCACTTCAAAATGTGAGCGAGTAAGCCATATAATTTTGATATGTTACACGCGTCTTATAAATTCACAACATGAGAGTTCTTCTCTATTTGATCGGTTTGTTTACGTTGACATAATTGAACGCGAACAAAAAACTGGCACTAAGCTCTCTGATATAGATAGATGTTCCAATTCTTTGGCCGAGTTATCTATTGTTAAAGCATGTAAAATCAATCAAACTTATGTAATTCATCACATTTCGAAAAAGTATAGTGTACCAGTTGAGCGCAAATTATTTTTTCCTTATGCAATGTACATTGAATCATTCACTACGTTTGGGATTGTACTATGGAAGTCTTTCGCTCCGCTATATTATATTTATATATTCAAAAAAGCGCAACGATATTGTCTATTCACTGCCTTTTTAGTGGTGGTCGCCGCTGTTAATTTTGCTGTAAAGAGACTGTGTGTTACCCTTTAAATACCCTTTACTAATGATATATTATTTTGAGAATCGACGTCTATTTATGTTTCAATAAACTTTGAAATCACGAAAAAAATCATATTGACACAGCTAAGAACATGCTTAACAGTCACAATACTATTGTAATTCTTATTGCGTACGATTCACAGGCAGGATACAGTTTTGTATCAAAAATCTGATTTATTTCGTGATTTCACTGTTGTATGTAGTAAAAATTGCTCAACAACATATACGAGTACTTAGTCGATCAAATAATAGTAATATATATTTATTTGTCTCTTTCACAAAGGATATGTATGATATACATATATGCAGTACACATAATTTAAGACAGAAATACACCTTTGTGAGAGACTGGTATCCGTACCAGGGGCCCTATCGCCGAAGCTGAAGTCGATTACCATCGGTTTTTTGGATTCCAAAAATTGATCTTAGGTTAAAGTTATTGACAAACATATTCAACTTTGTCGGTAGAGCTCTAGGGTTTCTACCAGCTAAGCTAAACATAATTAGCAAAAATCTAAGCAGTAGTTTTATATTCGCATTAAAAAATTCCGCTGGTAATCGGCTTCAACTTCGGCGGTAGGGCCCTGGTTGCCCTGTATGCCCACGAACTTAATCAAAGTTCAAATAACTACCTATTTTAAGCATTATGTTGATTTAGGGTCATGTAATAAACACTTCTTGCAAACTCTATGCATTCGTAATTCTTTTATTTAAAAAATCAGGTTTAACAAGTTTATTAGAAGTATGTTTTGCAAGTATTCAAATTAATGAATGAATGAACGCGGATGCTTTTGAAGAAACTTCCTAGAGTCCGATTGTCCGATCTCGGCATTCTGCTGAAGATTCTACAAGAACCTTCTTTAATAGACCTCTCTAATCGATTTTACGGTATCCGAGTATTTCAAACGTTATTTCATTCACTCGTGGAATTCTTTTGTGAGTCACTACAATACTATTCGTTGCTTACAAGGAAAATGTTAGTCGTATTACCAAATACAGTCGGTTCTATAAAGAGCAAAATTAATGAAATGTTTCATAAGTTGAATTTGAAGTGTATTTCAAGTTGCTAGTTTGAGATTTACCATTAAGTGGATGCCAGCTCCCATTTCATATAAGGAAAAAATTATGAGTCGCCTATAGCAATTTCAAAAAATGTTTCATATCATAATACTTTAATTTTGCGGAATGTAACATAACCGTTCGTTGGCTTCACACATTTATGAAAAATACACTAATTTACAAATCGCATTGTTACAATTGGATTTTTGGCGCTAATTCAAGGTTGAAAAAGAGAAAACGTTTTTTTTTATCTTATAAGACAGAGTACAAACTGTTTTAAACAAGCGTTTTTTGTTGTTATTTAAGTTTTTTTTAATTTTTAGTTTAGGGCATTTATTTCTAATCAATTAGACATATTCTGTTCCATTTCTAGACAATTTTCCAATTCATTTTTAATAAGAAAATTTAATAAGAAAATGCTAATATTTTATAATTAAATAACGGGAATACTTACATATACCAAATACACACCAGTCCACTGAAGTACTTTTTTTTACGAGTGCCTTCTTTCTAATTTGGCTTTAATGCAAACTGTTTTAAACACGTGTTTTAAAACAATTTGTTTTAATCATGCCAACACTGCGCTAACTAGACCTATATTTAGATATATTTTATGAAATGTCATGAAATGTCTCTAGCCTTTGAGTTAATAGCTGTTATTCTATTTATTAAAATAAAAATAAAAAATAATTTTACAAAGTTTACGACTAAACGCTATAAATCGACACTGGCTATCTACCGTTCCCTTAAATTAATGTAAGAATTAAAAAAAAAACATTCATCATCATTTTCTTCAAGCGTTATAGAAAACGGAATTAACATTAAAAACATTCTCTACCGGTCAATCTTTGGAAAGCGCAAATATCATAACGCATACAATTTTGCGACAAAGCAAAATACAGATGGCTAATCTTTAATTTATGTTTCAGACATCGAAAGGACTTGAGGAGGACACACCTTTCGAATGGAGTGTAGAAGTGGAATCATCTATAGACTCGTCATATTTCATCGGATACCTAATCACTCAAGTACCTGGCGGTTTCATGGCTTCCATGTACCCTGCAAATAGAATCTTTGGCGCAGCAATTGTCATATCCTCAGTTTTTAATATGGCTATTCCCGGAGCCATGTCGGTTGGTCCAGCAGCTGTCGTTATGTTGAAAGTAGCACAAGGATTTGTTGAGGTAAATCTAATATATAAAATTCGCGGTGTTTGTTGCTAAACTCTTTCGAAATGGCTGGACCGATTTTTATGAAATGTTGTGTGCATATCGGGTAGGTCTGAGAATCGGTCAACATCTATTTTTAATACTCCTAACTGATAAGGGTGACCCAATATTTACTACAAATAATGTATATGGCAATACAACGTTTGCTGGGTCAGCTAGTAATTAGTAATATTAAGTTGAAGTAGGTAATCAAAATATTAACAACGGACCCTATGCCTACCGTTAATGCGCCCCTGTGCACCAACCTTCCGGTTATATCACAGGATAGTGAGTCTCTCGTCTAGTAAACCAACCAGACGAGAGGACTTTTACCCGCGCCGCTCTTGCGCTCAGTAAACCTACCGAGCACGTAAGTAGATTGGTAGCAGGTCACAAATTTTAAGAGTGGTAATTAGCCAATGAGTTCCTAATGTAGGTAGTTACCACTCGCTTTACATTGAAGTTCCTTCCATATCACCTTGATTTTTTACCACGGCCCGGCACAATCAACACTTATAAACAATAACCAATATAGCTAAATGTGCATGATGCAAAAGGCGCTAACAGAAGCATATAGCTAAACAGCGTGTGAGTGGTTCATCTACGTATTTGATCCAAAGCTGAAGAAGTTATGCAATCACCACGGTTCCCGAACAGAAACGATCAGGCAGTTTTCAAGTAAAAAGTTTCTGTTTCGCTAAGAAGTCATGCAGGGTGCTTTTTCGCGTTTCTTTGTCAACAATTATTTCTTCATCTGATATCTCTAAATTAAAAGAGTATTTTTTTATGTCTAATTATATAGCTGTACCTACTAGATTTTTCTAAGGTTTATTATTAATTAATTACATCAGTTCAAACTCTGCCAACCCGCAGTTGAGCAGCGTGGTGGAGTATGCTCTAAACCTCTTCGATTGAGAGGAGACCCGTCCCCCAACAGTGGGATGAATAAGGGTTGACGACGACATTAGTTCAAATTAATACATATTCTATTTTAGACTTATCGGTTACCGTTTATTGTTTTTGCTGTCTATCGACTGTGGTGATTAGTGAGGGAGTGAATGATTTTTTTATTAAAAAAAAAGAAGATTATATATAATTTACAAAATGTTTCGGAGACTTTTTCGCAATATAGTATAGTAGCTTTGCTAGTAAAAAATTTAGAGTGAAAGGTTTTCTTTTTGAAGCGAATTCTAGTTTCACATTTTAAGGTCGACGTAGCGCCAAAGATTAAGCATGACTGCATTCTAAGCTGATTTTGCACCAAAATGACTTTTAAGATCGATATATTATTTGTGAATTCTCAATCAATTTTTACTGTAATTGTTTGTAATGTAAGGAATTGTCGATCGATGTCAGATAATGTCGACTCTACATAACAAATTTTAACACCACGAGGGGAGATGAGGATGTTACAAGTATAATGTACGTTAAAATTCGAACATTTGGCATTCAGTACGTGACAACGCAAGATCAGGCTTATTACGATGCTTCAAATTTTGAAGCCCAAGTCCGTGACGAAAGCAGGACTCGTCACGTTTGGTTTCAAACACTCCACTTTGCTGTATTTTATTTGAACTAAATTCTGCATATCTGATCCATTCGTTCATGTTTGATTGTTATTTCATAATGTTGTTTGTTTGTATTGGATTTTATACTACTTTAAAATATTCTTTTTTTGTATCACGTTGGGTACAAAAATACGGACTGCTACTAAATAATAGACCTAGATAAATAAAGACCGAATTGCTAACCATTCCACCACCGAGTTCGACTAAATTGTTAAGATGGTTACGGATAACTACAAGAATATATATTTTTTGTCTACCTCATCAAATAATTAAATTTTATATTTATATTTCTAGCAATGGCCACTTTCGATCCCCGCACAAGACAAATATTTGTGTGTATGAGCATGTCTGTTTGTCTTGGTCTGGGTGTTTTCTATGTATGTATTATCTTATATAAAATATAGTATCAGTTACTCATCTAATACAAACATAATATAAGCTTTGTTTAGTTTGGGCAGTATGTAATTTGTCCAGGAATATATTTTTTATTTAAATTGTACAAGTATGTGACTCTCAAAAATCTTTGACTGTAATTACAACACATTTTAATTTTGAGCTCAATTTTTGCTTAAAAATAGAGATGAAAAAAAAAAACCTGCTAGAAAGGGTCTGCCGCTCTGAAACAAAACAAAAACAATTGTTTTTTAACTTTACTTCTCTACATTCATAATTTTATGCCGAGAATTTATCTCAACGCATTAAATCGATATCGCGTCGAATCGTATTCAATCCTCAAGTACAGTCGTCATCGAAATACAAAGCTTCTTTAGGATTACGAATCCCCCCGTCACCATGGTTACGTATTTGCTCCTCCTTGTATATCCCAGCTTAGTTGATTCTTCAATGACGAGACTATCCTATTAAAACTTATCTGCGGCCCATTGATATCTATCGAAACGATTATAAGATGAGATATAATCTCTTTGGACTCAAAGAGGATATAAGAAGTATATTTTTTTATTAAAGTGTAAAATTGCAAGTACATACACATTATTGTACTCATATTACCACAGTAGCGACATCCTAGGTAGCACCACAGTATAAGTAATAGTACTACAGTACGGCCACTCCCTGCCGCTCTCTCGTATCGACCTCACCTCCCCTCGGAGACAGATCTGAAACAGTTTGTATGGCGTCGCACGCACACACGCTTGTCATGGCTCTGTACAGACATTGTTTATGTAATAGGAACCCCGCGACTTTTGTTTGGAGTGGCCGGGGTGTGGTAGTAGCGAAACCTAGATTTGTTTCTTTTTACATTTTTTTTAAAGGAGCAAGGTTTAATACTCTTAGTTATATTAATACTCTTAGTTATATGAATGAAATAACTAACGTTACAGATTGTTTATTGCGAGTTCTTTGTTTTTTCATGTCAACGTAATTAAACCGACCAAACAGAGAAGAACTCTCATGTTGTGAATTTATAAGACGCGTAATAATAATAAATAATAAACGAACGAGCGAGTAACTTCGGAGAAAGCGCAGCACACCTCTCGACATCCCTGAGTCACTCACACCGGTGTTGCCCCCGGCCGTTTTCCTGGCATTTCGGGGGCCCATCTAGTGAGTGGCAAGCCACCGCCTGCCGCGAATAACTGGCAATAAAAGCAGTTATGGCAGGCGTCCGTCCCTCTTCTGTAATAGTCCGGTATTAAGTTCACCTAGATCTCATCTCCATAGCCCATTTATTTTCCATCACACTTCGCAATAGTCTCAACGCCTGCCGAGACCTGCTCATGGGTATGTCGTTCCATTGACATATCCTGGAGCGGGTCACGGCGGGCGTACAACATTACATCAAACTTCTTAAAGGGGCCTCTACGCGTTGGATCCATATCCCCGCGCACGCCTATCAAATGACCGGGCTTGACCCGTGATTGAAAAGAGATAAATATTGCCAGACAAATTACACAACGTCATCTAGCCCCAAAGTAAGCGAAGCTTGTGTTATGGGTAATAGACAACTGATAAGCATACGTAAATACATTTTTTTTTGTAAATACATACTTATGATACATAGAAAACACCCAGGACTAAGACAAACAGACATGTTCATGCACACAAATGTTTGTCCTATGTGGGAATCGAACCCACGAGCATTGGTGTCGAAGCCGCGTCATTGACCGCTACGCCATCGAGCTCGTCAAAAATTATATAGCTTACTTGCTCACATTTTGAAGTCAGCAATTCAGCTAATTTAGATATGAACACGCGTCTGGTAAATACTCAATATGAAACTTTTTCTCATTTCGGTCGGCTTGTAGCCGTTAACACGTTCGAATGTGACCAAAGAACTTTCGCTAAGCACTCAGCTCTGTGGCAAGTCTTTTAGTGAATATTTTATGTTTTTTGGAAGTACTATATTTTTCTGTAAAAAGTGCATCACATATAATTTTTACCCGACTGCGACAATAGGAGGGTTTTGTTTTTCGAGAGTATGTATGTATGTATAATTGTTTGGCACGCTCTGTTGCCCGAACGGCTGGATGGATTTTAGCTTTAGAGGTGTCGTATTTGCTGTGAGAGTGACACTGGGTACGTCAAAATAACAAAAAATCAGAATGGCGGATTTTTGGCGCCAAGTTCGAATGCAATGTGCGCCGCAGTCTGGACGGCTCGATGGATTTTAGCTCGAGGGGTGTCATTAGATATGTATTTACTGTAGAGCGTCATTGCATATTTATATCAAAATAAATAAAACTAAAAAACAAATGAAAGTCGGGACCCTACATGTGCTCTAAATTCACTAAGCCTCCATTTCTAGAATGGGTCCCGACTGCTACATGTTTTCTTGTGTTAGGGGTTTTCCATTTCCAAATTACACAGAAAAGCAGTCGGGTTTTTTAGTTTTTTAAAATACCGTTTTTATTTCAATTGCTAAATAAGTTGTAACTATAACTTCTCAAAACGCAGTCTTTCTAGACAGCGTTTTGAGAAGTTATGATAATTTCTCAAAACGCAGTCTTTCTAAATTACACTTAACGTTTCACGCTTAACGTCTTTAGGATAGCGCCGCCAAGCTTTAGGCTATTGCGCGTTGACACACACAGTTAAAACATACGTAGGTAAATCCTTAAAAAAATATGTACCTATATAAAGTATGTACGAGTGTATATACATATTTTTTATCTCACAGGGTGTGACGTATCCTTCGTGCCACGGCATCTGGCGGATGTGGGCACCTCCACTAGAGCGCTCCAGGTTGGCGACGCTTGCCTTTTGCGGTACCTATGCGGGTATTGTCATTGGTATGCCGTTATCAGGCTTGCTAACCGACTACATCTCTTGGCAAGCGCCTTTTTACTTCTATGGAGTGTCTGGCATCATCTGGTAAGAATAATTAATTACCAATAATAGGTTTTTAGAAGTATATAAGTATAGATGTGATAATGGTATATATGTGTATGGAGAGTAAGTAAAGTCTTTGGTGGTCGACACTATTTATTGTGTTATTCACTTAATAAGAGAGAGTATAAATAATTTCAGTTACACCGAACTACTTTATTTTTAATACTACGTCGGGTGGCGAACAAGCATACGGCCAGCCTGATGTGAAGCAGTTACCGTAGCCATATTAACGCTCGCAACATAAAATATCGCTCGCGTCTCGCCACCCCCGCTGCCAACGCAGCATCTCCTTCCTTCCTTTCTGGTAACCTCACTCACTCGCAGGAACACAACAACCCTCAAGGGAATTGTAATTTGGCTGCGGTA
This sequence comes from Hypsopygia costalis, assembly GCA_937001555.2. Taxonomy (NCBI): domain Eukaryota; kingdom Metazoa; phylum Arthropoda; class Insecta; order Lepidoptera; family Pyralidae; genus Hypsopygia; species Hypsopygia costalis. The sequence goes on along the minus strand of OW443338.2, from coordinate 16,794,838 downwards.
TTCTGTGAGGTGGAGGTACTTTCCCCAGTCGGGTAGCTTACAATTACGCTCCCTACTTCTCTTTTCGCCAGAGCTTCGTATGTCAGTCAGCAGGGTGCACCGCGTGCAGGTGAAGTTGGCTTTGGCTCAAAGATCTTGATGAACCGCTTACACCCCTACTTATATGTATATTAGTAGATAACATAAACATGACACTACTAATATGTATGTGCCATGTTTATGTTATCTACTAATATATGTAAATCCAACCTACGTGAACTAAAAAAATCACAAATTCATTTTTCCTTTTCAATTTTTTTTTTTTGTTTTATATTATTTGGAATACCAACAGCTGTTACAATTAAATAAATACCTGAGATTTACATTCTAGAAAGCCAATTAAAGGTATCCGCCAATAGAAATATTTTCATAATAGAAATTTTTTTAAATTTTATTTATTTAGGTATTCCTAAATTTCATCAACAAAACGATGCTGGACAACATTTAATAATTTTTGGTAAGATAAGTCATAATAAAATGTTTCTACAATTTTTTACTCATAATAGGTACAAGAAAACATGATAGTGATTTCTGCCTATATGTATCCATTTATACCACTTGTGTGGCAATAAAGCATGTGAACTGTTTGATGTGAAACGATTACCAAACGAACTTAAATTAAGTTACGGTCTCTTACTAAGACAATACTAATTGTAAAAGTTCAAAATATTGCATTTTTTTCTTTACTGTGTTAATTGTTTATTCCATATAAAAATACACTCATATGACATACAAGATAGATACTCTTATTGTTAAACACGAGGAATGCAGGTGTGACAGTGATCGATTTATTATTCATACGAATGAATATACTTATTGTAGGTACATAAACAGTATTTAATTACATTTTTTTTATATACTTAGCTAATGAACTAAATAAATAAATACTTGGAACATACATATAATTCAGTAATTACATTCATAATTTTTGCGATACTTAATAATTTTGTTGCGGTAGTGTATGTTAAAAGTACAGCCAACTTTCCCGACTTTCCGTAATATAACCATGTTTTTTTGTCATAAGGTATGTGATGTGGCTCTGGTTAGTATTCGAGCGGCCCAGCAAACACCCCCATATTTCAGGAAAAGAATTGACGTATATAGAGCAATCGCTGGGCACCGCCTCACAGGCCGCCATGCCTGGGTTTTGGAATACTCCCTGGAAAGCATTTGCATCTTCACCGCCGGTAAGTTATTTCTCAAGCCAATTATCAAAAACCTTGACTTAAAAAAAAATAACGACAATTTCGTTTCGAGCTATAGTGAAATAAAGATACACATAGATATATTTAATTAGATTCTACCCTGAAAACTGAAAAATAATGTTTTAGAATTAATTGTTAAAAAAAATTCTTAAAAATATGCTGAAGTAAACAGCCCAAACTGTGGGCGAATTCGCGGAGCATAGTATGTGTACAATGCAGCTAGTGTACAATAAATATACTATTTTTCATAAATATAATTGAATTACAACGAAAATAAAGCAAAGTTTTTAACTTCACAGAAATCCTTTTTAACTAGATAACTTTTTATTTGCACTTGTAGAAATAATAACGATAATAAAAAAAATACAATTTCTATTAGATTAAAGTTTTTGAACATATTAAATTATAGAAACCCTCCGATTACAACTATAATTTGACCCTACGATTCATATCATAGTATTGTTTCAGGTATACGCAATTATTGTGGCAAATTTCTGCAGAACATGGAATTTTTGTTTGCTAGTTATTTTCCAGTCTGCATATTTTAAAACGAGATTCAATATGCAAATTACTGAGGTGAGTCATTTAAAATTTTAATAATTTTGAGACATATTTTTATTTTTGTAATGAAATTTACAATCTAATAATTATGGGTCAAAAAAACAATTTGAACATAAAAATACTTCAAATTAAAACGAATATTTTATAAATTGAGAGCCAAAAATTACCTCAAATTCAAATTACTTTTGATTAAAAGAAGTCAATATTTTTCCCTGTAGGTACAAAAATTACTGTTTGGTCACAATTGAGTGCTTCCATAATATATAGTGTTTAGTGATAGGAGTCAATTGATTCAATTTGTACCTATATAAAGCGCAGGTTCGTTTTTTTTTTCATATACGACTTGCATGTCTAGATTATTAACGTGGACATTATGTTGTAGTCTGGCTTCGTTGGTGCGATACCCCATCTGATAATGACGTCACTGGTGCCCATCGGCGGTATGCTGGCCGATTACCTCAGAAAGAATAATATTATGACAACAACCAACGTTAGGAAGCTTTTTAATTGTGGAGGATTCGGACTTGAAGCGTTCTTCTTTGTGCTTGTAGCTTACGCTAACAATAAGGTAGGTATTACAATATTTAGTAAGTAACAGTGCCGAGGCGGTGATTCGGTCAATTATCCGGATTTTCCTGCGACATTATAATATTGCGTTTACTACAAGACAAAAGTAATTATTTGATATTTGTTGAATATTCACACTGTGGTGTGTGGTGGGTCCCTGTCCCGTTAAAGGTACCGACGACGAAATATTTCCGAGAAGGTCAGCAACCGCAGACCCTAGTTGCAGATCGCATGTGGGTGGACTAGTCATATAGTTCATATAGACTAGTAGTGTCCCTTGCAGTCTGCAGCTGCGGTCTGTGGTTGCCGCTCCTCGGAACTTTACCTTAAGCTGTGTGTAAGGATGGTAAGGACGTTTGTAAATGAAGCTAAGCGTTACTATAAGTGACACACCACACTAAGCTGAAATGCCGCGGCCGAAATTCCGCGTGATTATGATTGGTATGTAAAAAACGCAACGTAATTTTGGTCAAATGTGTCGATAGTCATTGAAAAACTATTGCAGGCGTAATGAGACGTAATGACACTTAGTCACATGCTATCCCGAATATGCGACAGAAGTGCGTAATTAAAGTTATAATGTAAAAAACGCGACGTAATTTGCGGCAAATGTGTTGTGCAATGCAATAATTCAGACAGAATTGGAGACATGCCGCACTTTAGTCGCGTTTACGGCATAGTGCGGTTAAAATGTACTTTGTAATCAGCTATAACAAAGCTATAGATAGTTAATTGATTCAGTGTTATTTTGCGAAAGTCAAATTTACATACAATTTGATCTACACTACTTTGCTGACCAAATGACCTAATTGGTGGTGGAAGCACGCAAAGTAGTGTAGATCAAATTGCCTATAAAGCTGTTGATAGCTAAACCCTATAGCGCTCTGTAGCTAAATGAATTCATTGTGTAATATATTTTTTTCTTTTTCCTGGTCTAGTATGTAGCCACAATAGAACTAACTTTGGGCGTAGCATGCAGTGGTTTTGCTATATCCGGCTACAATGTGAACCACCTGGACATCGCTCCGCGGTACGCCTCCATTCTGATGGGTATCTCAAATGGCATCGGTACTATAGCCGGCTTCCTTGTGCCAATCGTTATAGATTATATAACACAGGATAAGGTAAGTTTTCTTTATGTTTTTAAGTATTTCAGTATTAGTATTTAATGCCTAAACAAACTATATATACCATTATTTGATCGTTGATGTCGTCTAATGTTCCACTTCGTGTAATTGAATGCACAAATTTGTCACCATATCAAACCTTCTTGGTAGGTCAGTTGGAAAGATCACTCTACCGGTAATCAAGAGGTCGTGGGTTCAAATCCTACCTAGGCGGGAGAGGTGAAATATTACATTTTTTTAAATATTTGTTTGTTTGTAAAACTTTATAGTATATAAAACATAAGTACATAAAACACCAAAATCATTACAATGTATACAATGGCGGACTTATCCCAATAGGGATCTCTTCCAGTCATATACGTAAAATAAGTTCGTTATTTATATATTTAGTTTCCTTCAAACATCCATAGGAGTGTTTTATTAAAGAATGTGACGCTCCCCTTTGAAACTAGGCAATTTTGAGTAGACGGTATAGCCCGCGAAACAAAAAGGACACTCGGCCGTAGCTAATTTAAAAAAGGAAATCGAGCTCGTAGCGGCGCGCGCTCTGAATATCAAATGACGAGCTTTGTGGGTGCGCGCTGACGCGTTACCAGAGTATATTTCGCATTGAGCACTTCATCATCGCCTCGGAGCGGAGCGCCTTGACGCGCACGAGTGGCTTTGCATTGAATGCATTTATTAAGATTTTGAATTTATTTGGAATATGAATGCTTGTTACGTTTTGGGCTATAGCTTAGTGATGTACCAACTCGGAAAAACAACTCGATTCAACTCGAGTTAAAATTTACGTAACTCGGGTTGAACTCGAATTAACTGGATGAAACAGAGTTAATGAGTTTTTAAAATTTTAGCTTCGGCTTAATAAAATTGGAACAGACAAATGATCTTTTTATCTTTTTATTCTTTATTTTTTTTGTATTATTTACTTATAATGTATTTGTAGAGTTATATTAACTAAAGTAAATATAACTCTACAAATACATTATTAATTGGCCGTGTGGTTTCCGGCAGACTAGAATAGAATCACTCCGTCTATTCCCGTGGATGTCGTACAAGGCGACTAAGGGAAATACATTATAAAACATCGATCAGGCCTTCCCAACCCGTCTGACCAGCGCGTGGGGAGTGTAGGCCAAATCCTCCTTCTGTCTGGGACGGACGAGGGAGGGTCGTGCTCCTGTAGTGGAGACTAAAATGACCTGATGATGATGATGAAGAGGAATAATAGAAGACAGACTTGAATATTTTTCTCCTGATAAAATCAAACCAAAGATTTCCTTTTAGATTTTCTACAACTTTGTACGTAACGTTGTTCCGCATGTCAGTCTATTTGAACAGCAAGTTAACCAACGTCGACCGTAACCTATGGATGGGTTTATTTATCTCGAGCTCCTCCGTGCTTCGGAGGGCACATTAAACCGTCGTTCCCTGCTGTTGTTATTAGATGACAGTCGTTAAACCAAGTCAGTGGCTTTTAGGCGGCTTGAAAACACTGGCCTCCGCCAACCCGCAGTTAAGCAGCGTGGTGGAGTATGCTCTAAATCTCCTCGATTGATGGGAGGGTCGTATCCCAGCAGTGGGATGATGACGAAATACTTGTATTAAGTTCTTCAGAACGTTTCCGTTCACAATAAGTATCAATCTCAAATAAAAATTTGTCAACTTTATTCGTTATTGGTGGAAATTTAAATCCCTTAGTCTTGATTTTGAGTTAGATTTTATAGCTAATGTCTTTGTATCATCCATTAGAATATTCACGCCAAGGCGATAACAGAATGGCGTGCCGTGTTCTTGATGGGTGCTACGGTTCATTTCATTGGAATCACGATATACGGAATATTTGCATCCGGCGAGTTGCAGCCCTGGGCTGATCCAGCGCCGCCTTATGAACCACCTGCCAAATCCTTGGATCATGAGACTACCTTTGTAAGTATCTTTGTAACAGTTTTTAAATGGTCGTCGGCATATCCTATAATTCGTCAGATTACAAACAGCCGTCCTCAGTTACTAAAATCTCAATATTTTGCGAATTGCCGATGGCAAATTATAAAACGTTTCGTCATTTTATATAAGCCAAGAAGAGTCGCACCCCCTTTGTAAAAATGGCTTGGCAAACTGTCTAATTAGTTTTTGATCTTACCACGCGCGGTTGTGAAGTTACTATAACAGCTGTATAACAGTTGAGAATATAACAGCACTCAACAAGGGACATAGAAAAAATCGTACACAGCACTCAACAAGGGACATAGAAAAAATCGTACACGAAACGGAAAGTGTTTGAGGTTATAAGCCAAATAAAAAATACTAAGTTATCCACATAAGCTGGTATATTTGATGGATATCTGCCGAGTACTATTATATGTGTGGATTTTTGAATACCAGTAATATTAAAAAATAATGTTTAGTACTATATTTTTGTATGATTTCAGTAAAACTATTTTAATACGTATGTTACGGTTTACGTAATAAATTGATGATTTGATTGTCAAGTGAGCTAATTTTTAATAAAAACAATTATTAAATATTAGCTCACTTGACACCACATCATTTATCAATTAGCTTGACGAGACCCGTCAATGTGCTTGCTTTGCGGTTTCTAATAAAATTTTATACTAAAAATCAACTCAAATCCAACCCAAACACGTTTTATTACATTGGCCAAATATTGGTGATAATTAATAACCATAGAAGCAAGTTAATAATTTTCATTCCAAGGTATTACATCGCTGGTGACACATAAACAAATAAATTTTATTTGAAGCCATGGTTACCCTAAAACTCTATGTTGGCGCACACCTTGATAAGCCGAACGCATCTATAATTTGCCTTCGGCAAACCAGCGAGCGTTTAGAAATTGACGACGCCTTTTGTAATCAGACAAATAAAACGATTTGCTCGCCACATGTATGTGACGTGATATACTATTCAGTATATCTCTTTCGTATTGACCTACCATCCAAATTAATTTAATGGTATATCAATAACTGAATGAAATGATATCGTGACTAACTAATCAGTTAAAATACCTAAGATTCGCTTAAATATTTAAAATTTATTATTTGTTAAAATGGAGACAAAACAATATCTAAAAATCGATGTGACTTTCTACGAGTATCTAATACTTAACTGGTAATCACCCCGTTGGTTAGGTACTTGTAACTAAAGTTATTCATAACAATTACACTGTACTAAACTTATTAATTTTAATAATTAGACAGCTACAAAAATAATTGATGATCCTGTGTTGTGCGACATTTGTGTACCTATTTCAAATTTAGACGGAGCCGTCAGCACCCTTAAAGGGGGGTGATCCTCCAGCCTACGGTGCGATCGCACCGCCGCGGCCACCAGCGCCACAGCAGCACGTCCCTAATAACCCCTTCGTATCTGGTGCGTTCTACCAAACTGAACAAGTGCAGCCGCCCGCGCAAGCCTACCAGGACCTTACAGACGACGGTACTTATTAGGATGTCCACGCACCTATCTTTTCTAAATCATTTATGAAGGATTCCGCATCCGATCTAGATAGAAAATATTACATTCATTGATGTTCTTACGATGATTTATTAGCTTATGTAAGTAGTAGGTATATCAATCGTTTAGCGTTAATGGAAAATCAGTACTATTAGCATTATATCACATAATAGGTATTCAAATGCTGTTTTATTGTTTTCTGTGGTCGTATCAAACTTTATATCATATTTGGACCGTGTTATGTAGAATAGATCCAACCGACATTTTGTTACATTTAAGTTAAAGCTATTTAAAGTTTAATAGGAATAAAAATATACCGCTGTATAAGTTTTAAGAAGCATATGTCATCAAACTGCTCGAATCAATTGCGAATATATAAAACTCGATTTGAAGTTTCTCGCTATGTATAAAAATTCAATTGGCATAGTTTATCGGTTGGATATTCTGCATAAAAGGGTTACTTACTTATTTAATGTTACTTACTTACTTACTTTATTTAATGTTATTTCGATTCATTGATGTTTTAAATCAATAACGTTTATACAGGGAAGGAAAGATCATAATCACGAGTAGCTATGTGGAATTAGGTTTGAAAAAGAATTCTTGCTTTATGAAGGATTACTACTAGAAGGCATTGTTATCTCATGTTATAGGTAAAAGAGATTATGATTTTTTCCACCGTATCCTTAAAATACGATCATCTGATATATTGTTTACGTAATTAAAATTATGCGTGTTTAACATTGGCATATCATACTTTAAGTGGCAGTAGCTACATATTTAATAAAATCATGTTTATTTAATTTTATGATAGAAAAAATTTTTAAATGCTTTGCTATTATTTTCTGTTTACATGAAAATATCTAATAGTGTTATTCTCTCAGTATTCAGTTACAATACTTAGTCGTTTTTAATTATTTTAATACTTATAAATAGGTTAAATTCTGGCTATATAAGTTTCTCTCGTTACCGGTTTTCATAAAGTTGTTGTGAAATGTTTATAAAGTATATATGAAATTTAGAATTGTATTTGTTCACTTGAGCATTTCGATGTACCTACTCTTGTCTACTAATAGAAGTAGAAAATTAAAAAATGTTAAAAAGGGAAGTGATGTAATCATTCTATTAAGTTTTACTCTATGCGTATGTGTTGTGATATTATGTAAAATAAACACTTATTTTTGTGTGCCTAGTCAATCAAATATCATTTGACTGTTAATTAGTCTATATGTTATGAGTATTAAGACATGTTCTATTTTATTAATTTAAAAAATAAACACACATTTCCCTTCCTTCTATTTTTAATATCAAAACAGGAATAACAGTATAGAATAAAATAGAAGAGAAAATTAACAAAAAATCTATAAAGCATAACAGACACCTTTTCCCAACAGAAGTTTTTGTTGTAAATAATTTGTTAGATTTTATATATAAGATGTATATATGAGTATTTTAAAATATGACTTATAAGGGCTTATATTAACTAAAATATACTTGATATGAATATATAGCTCGAATAAAGGTTATATCTAAGTTAATTATAGTCATAGTCCTTAAATAATGCATCAAAGATTGTAATAATAATAAATTGTAATATAATTAAAAATAAAAAAGACAAGAAAAATATAAAATAAATATTCCCGCTAAATCGATACCCGATAGATTATCATAATGTTACCCGCAAAATCAATACCCAGTAGCGAACCAAATGTTAGTAGTGTCATTGGTAATTGATGGTGAATCGGGTAAGTCCTGAGTATGATGGGGGATTGTCTGAAACCCAGGTTCTCTATAATTTTTAATTATCAAAACCATAATTTTTATTGTTATCTTAAACCATACTCATTCAAAATGTTCGTTCAATAAATATTTAATTTGTATTCGAGAAATAATATTGCCATACTATACATCTCAGTATGGACATGTGTTCGTCAAAAATCGTTTTGAAAGCTTCCTCTATTGTGATTATGTCCGGAAGAATGAACGCACTGATACAACTTCAAAGATTGCCAGTAACAACCATACACGTAAGATTTATTCGCTACTATGCCCACTTATCTATCAATATACAATAAGAAATACGTTTTGAACTTCAGTATAATGTTACTACCAGACAGCCTATTTGTACATAGGATCTGTTTCAGAGCGTGGAGACAAAATTACATTCGAGTAAAAGCAATGACGACGTCAACTCGTCGAATAAATGCTATGTGTTCGACTATATAAATGAAAGCTAGAAGGTAGAGCTTCAGAAAAATTTGACTACATTTTAGAGGAACAAAACTAGCCCGTTATTTTAAACATTATTCGAAATATAAGATCTAATAATATAAAACATTACCTACAATATAAAGCTATAAAATAATAATGTATATATCTTTGAAGATGTAATAGACATTTACTGCCTATTTTAATGTGTGTTAGTTATATCGTTTTTTTTTGTCCCAGGCAAAGTTTCACTTAAGGCTTGATTTATATTTTGAACACCACAATAGCCAGGCAATATTAATTAATATTCCGTACTAACTAATAACGCTCTCTTATAGCAACTCCATTATACTTGGAACTGCCCAAGTACAACTGTTTTCTTGTGACTATACATACATTATTACATTAAATAATGTTTAAACTATACATTTATATTTCCTAAAGATTTCCTTCAGTAAGATAATACTTGCCACATTATGCTTGTGATATAACAGTATATTGTAAAATAGTTGTTCGTAAATAAATGTATGTACTCACATAGTATTAAAATAGTTATTATATAGATATAGATGATAAATACTGTGATGTATAAAATGTATATTTCATATTAAATCCTGCATGCTAATCTTCTTTTTAATTCACGCTTATTCATACCTGCACTATAATCTCACGTAGTTTGAAAGAAATAAGGTAGATGAGTATATAAATTAATTATAACAAGAGTAGAAATAGTGTAAGCTGATAGATTTACTTTTTCATTTCTATATTAGATGATGGATTGCTTACAGAAAAGTTTTCAAATTAAAATTTATTTGGCTTCTAATGACGTTAATTAATTATTTGTATATTAATAATATTTATTAACTAATATTATTAATAATTTGTATATTTCAAAATAATAGTCGTTTTATGTTCATGAACAATTTACAATATTTTATTTTATTTGAACATAAAAAGCTCTTCATTTAAAAGAATAATTTATTAATTAAATTTCATTTCTCTTTAATATTTTAAGGTAATTTATCAATAATTTAGGAAATTATATATAATATAAATAATCGGAAACCAATAAAAAGTACGTAAAGATCGAAGCACATCTTTTCTAGATTTATAACAATCACGTGCACTTTGTATAAATTGCACATTTTTCACAAATACAATACCGCACTTTTTCTTTGTATTTCAAAATGTGTCAAGCACTGCACATGACAGTAGGAACTGAATACAGACAATAAATAATTGTAATATATTGAATTTTTACGATATTTTTTAGATTTACTTGCTCGCCAAATTTGGCAATATTTCGTACTTATGTTTATTCATTAATTAAAAATATGGAGAATGGTGGAATGATAATAATTTGAAATGTAGGACAATAACAACTGACTGGAGGATTTGAGACCAATCTTCACTTGTTAAAAATGCACCGCAATATTAATAAATAATATTTTGAGTGTAAGCGATAATATTTCTAATAATTTAATTTTATTCATTAGCATCCTGCTGTATAGTATAACTTGATCATATTTTAAGTTATATTAATTCTTAATGAAATCAATGCACTATATTGCATTATTTGCAAATGCAATCAATGCATTTTTTAAAGTACATTATATTGGTCTATGTAATTATATACTAAATAATTCTACGATTATTTATGTATTGCGGTTTTATGTACATAAAGCAGAATTAGAAATCAAGTTCGTAAATTCTGGCTAATATGAATCATTATAGCAAGAAGTAAAGCTTTTTTTTACATTCTGACCTTGCGATTGGTTATTGCATAAGTAAAGCTGAAATGATATGATGCTGAAAGATACTAAAAATAATTTCAAAATACTCCTGAAATTCAAATTCTGAATATATTTTATGTATAACAAGTCTAGCCAAAGACTCTTTTTTTATCTAAAATCGTTATTTATTTCGAGTTCGAGTATTATATTAATAGCTTTAGTGTTTGAAACTGGTATGAAAGAAAACCTAAGTATTTTTGGCACTGCTACTAAAAAAAAATCTTACATTGTAACCCATTATTGTATATATAAAATGCTTTCTTTTTATCATACGGATATCTAAAAATAATATAATAATAATCCTGACAACAATTACATTTAATTTCTTAACGCAAATTAATATAATAATATGAAATAAAAGTCATGTCATTAAGAAATATGGTTTCTATTCTAACATTGTAATATTACGTTTCTAATATTAAATTGAGCAACATTTTCCTATTGTTACTCAAGTTACAGATTGATAATTTATGAAAAAAGCGTAACAGGCATATTTAAGTTTTTTTTAAAAAAAAGAGAAAATATGTGCAATAGTACTTATAAATATTTTCCAAATTTGATGTCAATACCTACAGTATTAATGTATTAAATTGTATTATAGGTACTCATAGCGTGTTTAATGCTGAAGTTTTAACAATATTAATAGTTGAAGCTATGATTACATGTAGATATTAACTAATATTATAAGTAGCAAAGTCATCCTGCTGGCTTATTCTTTCTTATAAGAGATATTCTGTTTAAATATTATAAATTTGTTCGATTCTAGACAAAGCTGAAATCTGGCTTTATATCACTAAATGTTCTAATGAATCCCGGGTCCTTACTGCTTAAACTAAAAAAGTTACAGATCTGTTTTTTGTTCTCGAAAAATCTAACATCGGTTCATGTTAGTCAGCTCAAGCTTAGCCGTAAGAGATTTTAAAATTATCGAATCAGCGGACATTTATTTATTCAATAAAATGAATTAAGTGATAATTTCTACAGTATTTTTTTCTACATTTAAGATAACTCGCAATCACTTTACAAAGTTCCTTGGGCAGCCGGCGTCCCCTTAAAAAAAATTCTCAGCCAAATATACATACATAAATATTATGTATGTAAAGTCATCGTAAAGAAATTCATGAACATGAACATGGTTTAATAACAGATTATGACCAGAATTCGATTAGAATCTGCTGTAAAGTCCTATTCCAATATTTTTGCTAAAGATCTATATAAAGTGGACTACCCGGAAAGTAGGTTTAACACCATTAATGAGATCGGAGGTTCGAAACTGTCAAGTCAGGATGGTATGATAGTCGAATTTCTAAATTTCTGTCTGGGTATATAAATCAAACACCTTGTACCTAGATCACCTTGTAGCTAGGTCTGTAGAACGCCAGAATCTATTTACTCCTAAAGTCCATAGGCATCAATGCTCTGTTACCACTGAATCGTGAAATGAAAGTCGGGTGGTAGACAAGCATTCGGCCCACCTGATGTGAAGCGGTTACCGTAGTCATATTAACGCTCGCAATATGAAATATCGCATGCGTGCCGCCATTCCCGCTGCCAATGCAGCAACTTCTTCCTTTCTGGTGACCTCACTCACTCGCAGGGCCACAACAACCCTCAAGAGAATTGTTATTTGGCTGCAGTATTCTGTGGGGTGGTGGTACTTCCCCAGTCGGGCAGCTTACAAAATACGCAATGCCCTACCTACATTTTCGTTAGTCAGCAGGGTGCACCACGTGCAAGAGAAATTGGCTATGTTTCTAAAGATCATGGTGAGCTGAGGTAGAGGAGAGAGGAGAAGTGAGGTATTTACACCAAAAAACACAGCACTTGGAACTGTGTCAAAAAAACTGAGTCAAAATCTCCAAAACCAAAACCAAAGTGTGTAAAACTGTGTCGTAAAAATATTAAGAACCTTCTATCAGTGTGTGTAGCCAATAACGAGTTACGTGTTTGTATACTTTCCAAGTGTTGAATATACCAATTAATTATAATCAAATGGGCTGCTAAACTGGATTACAATAAGTGAAAAGATTAATAATATATGGAATAGTTATTTTATACCAATAATTTGTACTAATTTATTACCAGCCAAGAAATAAATAAAAACACCCCAGTTTTACTTTTAAAAATTCGGATTACAAAACGCATCTAGACTTTTCAAATTTCAGAATATCCATATTCCATTCCCTAGCTACTTAATAATTATTAGGGGCACTAAAATTCTTTTATTAAACATTAAAGCTTTTATATTTTTGATTAGAATGTCATAAGATATATATTAAACAGATGCATATTGAATTTAAAATATAGTAAAATCTGACAATACTTTTGTATAGGAGAAAGGACAATACTAATGTATAGTTAGAAATTAGAAATTTAATTAACGATTTATTGGACATGAGTGAAAATTATCATCGCATTTAATTTACTATTATCATATAATAATTTGATAACACGACAGAATTAGCTTCTTTATCTTTAATTATCTTGAAATCTTAATCGCTTTTAATTATACTTCATTTAGATTTAATCATTCTTAATTGTATTTAATTCTGAATTAATCGTTCTTACTTTTTTAATTTATTAAATGAAAAATGTTGTTTATATAAATTATTATCATAGATAATGCGGCAGTTAGCTTGTCGGACAGCTGTTTAACAAAATAATATATAAGGTTAGTATAATTTTTAATAAAGCGCATGACGTCGATTATTTTATAAATATTAAATAATTTAATGTGGCAAAACAGTACATTCATAGTAATTTTTATGGCTCAATATAAATCAATAGAGCTAGAGGAGCAGTGAAGACCATATATTATTTTAATAATAGCCACAGTACTGTACTTGGCTTACAAACTAGAGCCGCTGTTTTTAGAATTTTGCTAATAATATAATTATGTCAATAATATCAATTTACAAAAAAACAATATAAATTTTGAATCCAAGTATCAGAAGTCATGAAACATTTTTTATAACAATTATATTTAATAAACATTGTAAATATAAACAGCGAGCGATATAATAAGACATAGCCCAAATTGTGCAATTTAAATGTGTATTTATAATAAACAATTTCAACCATCCGAAATTTGACGGCAGTATTTTAATATTTTTGTTATAATTGCAAAAAAATATGATTTTAGATTGTTATAGTAGATATATATTATTGGTGACGTCTTTTAAACTCAGGGTTAATTTGTAAAAAGCTACTAAAGTACTAGATTTATAGAATTAATCATAGTATAAAACAAAAGTCGTTGTGTTAAAGAGTCTCTACGCCGTCAATTCTGTGCTGTAAAATATTTTGAATATGATGAATTGAGTGTGTAGTAATTTGTACCTATCTATAAATAAAAGTTGTTTTTAGAAATAAACATCATAAGTATGATTATTCTTTAACAAATTGTCTTTTTCATTTGTAGATCAAAATAAATTATGTGTGTATCTTTTTTTGAATTTAAATAATATTTCTACAATAATTATTTCCATAATTTTATTCTATTAACCCATGTAATTATATCATGAATTTTAAGAAACGGCCGGGAAAAGTGCATTATATCTTATGAACATGTACAGGCAAGTTCGTAAGTGCAGTACCACCTACCTTACCTTTAACATTGAATAAAATGTGTATTTATTTATTTATTAAAAATTTCTTTCATTTATTTTGTTGCCTGAATCATTGTCTAGAAATTAGTTTAAGGAAATTTTTATACATTTAATGTCTGTTTAATTCAAAATTAAAGGTAGCGTGGGTAGTACTGCACTTGACTGTACAAGTATGACATTAGTTAATTCATCTAGATTTGAATGAATACTGAAATTTCTTCAAAAATATAACCAATTAAACCATCAGTATGTTCTCATAAGTAAAACCATATCATGCTTTTGTACACGTATTTGCAATAGAAGTCATAAAGTAGCATAACTTTTTATTAAATTCTCGTTTCTCTAAAATGCGGCGCCTTTGCACTTGCAGCTTTTTTATGAGATAAAATATTTAAATGATAATTTTCACAATGTCCAAAGTATGGCGGAAAGGGTAATGATCTCCCCAAGCACTTGTTAATGTGCACCGTATAGTCAACATATTTTAAAAATAATTGGTGAAAATTTATAAATAAGTTACATATACTTCACAATCTTTGTGAGGAAATGCCATACTGACATGGTAACTGTAAATAGTTAAGTAACTTCACGATTCTTCCAGTAACTATAAAATGTATAAGCACTATAAAACTGTGTTAAAAGATGTTCTAATGTCGAAGATTATATAAATAAATCTTTAATAAATATCTCAATAGTATTAGCAATCACATTAATTATATCTCAACAATACCACAGTAGGGTAATTTAATTAAATAGAAAATATAGTGTCTAGGGAATAAAATATCTAGTATTTAAAGCGTAAACGATAAGACAATAATTTATTTATACGGGGTGATCTCACTCTATAAGGCTGTGTCGACAATAAAGCTTTTTAAAGCGACTCGTAGTTTATTAATGTATAAGCGTAAGGTTATTCATATGGAAAATATGCATCTCATTATTATGAATATATTCTTTCCTACTGTCTTTTATGGCAACCGTTATATCATTTTATGCACTATACACTAAATCACGTCTTAGCACTGCATTATTGTTTTTATATTTTGTGTTTGTGCGTATACAAACCTACTCTACTTGTTCAAATAGAAATTATTTTTAAATAATATTTATTGTTTTCCTTCCCGTATCCTACTCTTATCTTTCGATATATTTTTTTACTGAGCCCTGCTATTTTTATGTAATTATTGTTAGTGTACGCATTTATTCTCTCGGCGACATCTAGGATAAGGTTTCTATATTGTCTATAAATATACCTACATATAAATTGTATGTAAGCTCTGATTTCCGTTGCATATCAATGATATTTGTTCTATTTAAATGTCATATCATTGCTATGCAAACGACAGCATCGGGCACACTTATTACATAAGCCATACTAACATTCTTCATTCACATTTTGGAGAAAACACGCTAACAACTTGTGCCTGAAATCGAAAGTAAGTGCTGACTCTACGCAACAACTGAACTTAGTTAAATACGGCACGTATAAGTTTGTACCATTATTGCTATTTATTGTGTTTTCATAATTTACAAACTTATTATCGTTTTGAAATGTTGAGATTTTAGACGTTCTGTTCTGGAACTCATCTCAGTGTTAATCAGAGTGAAGCACTATGTTTATATTGAGTTTACATTTCACGCCACGCCTTACAAGACTTGTCTTAACACTCTGATACCAACTAAGGCCTTGTGCCTAAGTCAGGTGAGAAACTTTGACCCCCTTTGTATTCTACTTCAAGATCACAAAAGTATGGATTTTGAAATCGGCATGGCGGTCATTCTCTGCTAATAGAATTCGACACGTATGAAATCTTGTAGAGGTGACAAAACAGTGACAAATAAAAATTATTTATCAAAAAATTAATAATGTTGAAGCAAAATAACTTTTAACTATATTTATTTTGAATATACTAAGATATGTAAATGCCTTTCTGAGCAGAACGGTCGACGCACGTCGGCTTGTCTGTTGTTGAGAGGTGACAGTCGACAACTAGAAGGCCTTCGGACTACTGGTATATATCACGGATCTCTGTTAATCCCGAGTAAAGCAGCATAGCGAAGCAAGCTCAAAACCTCTTCCCAATATACCAGCAGTGGGATGAGCATAGCTTGATGTACGTTAGCATGGGTTTTCAATCATGGAATTGGACGTATGGTTAAGATAACATAAAAATATAGTATGTATGTAATAATAAGAAAGTAGTAGGTACTTAGTAATAATAGTATTAGGTACTTAGTAATAATGGTATTAGGTACTTAGTATTAATAACTAATAATAATGTAAAAGTTTATTGTTTTGCTAACAGGACTGCTAGAATTTTAGACAACCAATAAAAAAAATACTTTATACGTTTTGTAAATATTATTCATTTTGTTTCTATTACCTCGTAACTTATATTTTGTATTTTTGGCATTATGGAATCAATAAAATGCCCTTGCACTCACACATAATACTTTTGATACAATTGTCGTCCTGTTAGGAAAATAATTTTAAATAAGTTAGGTAATATGAAATCGCGAACGTTTGCCATCGAAATCGATAAGTTTTATATTGATGATTGAACGCCTTAACAACGCAAGCTGACAGATAGGGAATTGTCCCTGTCTTTCAGCTAGCAGTAACGTGTTTGAGAAAATGTGTGAAAAAACAGTAATAATTAAGTCATATTTAGGTACAATACCCACAAAGGAAAAATGCAAATCAAAATTTTTTTTGTCTGTTTTATTTCCGTTTATTTGTGTTATGGGAGAAAAACTTTTGATTGTTAATATAAAAATAAAGGTATTTTTTTTACAACATATAGCAATTTCGATTTCTATATGTCAAACGTTTCGAATTCACCATAAGTTAGGCAAATGGAGTACTATTAATATTTACCTTAAATGACAGCTAATCGTAGGTAAGTATTACTTGCATGGAAGCACTGATTTGTCAATTACTGATTAGACTCATGTTAAGGATTTACTTTAAAGTCCTGATGATTATTGTGCTGTAAATATTTTATGTCGCTTTCCCAATTATTTTAATGCCGACATAATAATTTGCAATGTTGGATTCGCATTTGTATCTTGATATTGAAGTTTCGATTTATTATTTCATAATAAACGTTGACGTCTATGATAAAAAATAAATTGTATAATAATTAAGATAAAAAGAAAACAGTGCGATACGAGTTACATCAAAAAAATATTTACATAACATACATACCAAATATTTTTTTTTTGGTATAAATGTATGTATTTTTTTTATTTTTGTATGCTTTTCAAAAAATGATAAGTCGTCGAAAACCATCGTAGATGCTATTATTATTGAAATTATCCTGGTTCAATTATACAGGTTCCGATATTTTTTTTTTAACATACTACACCACGGCTAACCCCACACAAATTTTAATAGTAAAACTAAAATTGTGTGTAAATTATCTTAATTGTGTGTAAATTATATTATATAAATATCTGTGGAAGAAATAAAGTTCTTCATAATAAAGTTACATTGCTCTCATTTGTAAAAAAAAATTGTGTATTATTTTATAAAATTATTATTTTTTTCAATCTGTGATCTATATAGTATAATTAGCAATAATTATTAGGTTTCATAATCAGAATGAATCATTAGTTAGATTTTTTTTAATTGTACATGATTTTATGGGTAAATGAAACATATTTTTATATAATTAATAAAAACGATATGAATTTGTTTCAAAGGCCTACATCAATTATTAGTGTGTATATACATATTTATAAATTTGCAAATATTTACTTTAACATAATATGTTAAAGACAAAATATAAAATATATTTTATTTTATTTTTAAATAATTATTTCCTATGAATTTATTTGGCATTTATGTACGAAATAATTGTATTTACCAAACTAAAAGTCATTCCCTATTTTTTTTTCTGTTATTAAAGGCTATCATAATAAGATATATTAGAGTACATAGAGTCTTAGGCAAATTATTGTAAAATGTAAAAAAGTATATTATTAAATTATGAGTTTTAGTGATAGGAGTAATAATAATATACGAGTATATAATATATCTGTACTGATTCAACTAATGTTTTAATTGAGTAGTTATTTAAGTTAATTGAAAGTAACCTAGTGTGTACACAAAAAAATAGTTTGGCGAGGGAAATGTGATGTTTTTATCTTGAGTTCGATATGAAACAACGATGATTATTTAATTGTAAATATTTAAATTAAAAAGTAATTGTGAATTTAATATTATTATGTATAACTTTAAGAAAATATTTCCGCTAACATATACGGAATTCAAACGCGCCTGTATCAAAACACAGTTTGGTTCTATTTTCAGCATTATTACAGACGAATTTGCATGCTTATTAGGATATTGAATATCTATAATAAAATGGCATGTATTAATTTTTATTTCATTACAGTCAATATTAATAAAAATAGAGCTCATTCCTAATGAAAAAATTGAGTATTGTATCTTCTTCTCTCCTCAAGAAACTTTCTTTTGACTTATTTGGAAGTTTCTATATTCATTATACTAAGTTTCTATAAATTTCCTTTACTGACCATTAAAGAATACAAATTGAGTTACATTATAAGTGACGAAGGTAGACTTTTCTCTACAAGAGATCGCCTTGCCCGAGTTACTACTTTAAGTTTCTTTTTCTCAATATAATTTAGTATATATGTACATAACTTTGAAGTATTTTTATTACGTTTTGTACGTAAATTATTTATCGTAATATGATTTATGTAATGACTTAAAAATTAAGTACATACTATTGAAAAGTTTGCACTTCTAAATAAATAAATATATTTTAAAATTCAGCGGAACGGTAGCTTTCGTTAGTTTTCAAAATAGAGCCAAACTACGTATGAAATATGTATTTACTTTTTCCCAAAAATGTACATAATCTGAGCAGTGTAAGTAGCACATTTTATTAACACAATTGTTAGTAATCATTCAAATTATAATTTATTTTCTATATTGTTTGTTTAAAATTCTCTAGATCATAGCGACGGTTATATATTTTACTACATTATTTAAAAGATGATATTATTAAAAAGATTTTTAATGTTCTTCTATTGTTTGTTATCGGACGGTGTTCTTGTTTATAATATGAAAAAAATGTAGTAAGTATAACTAGCTGGAAAAGGATTATGTACTTATTGCTTATTTACCTAAATCGGGTAATGTAAGTACTTGTATGTGTTGATATATGATAATTTAATCTTAATAAAAATGACACTGTTATAAAGGATTCCGCTTTTTGTGAATTTTGAAAAAATCACCTAAGTTTTTAGTTTTCTTATGATATTTCCACAAATGGCAAAAGATTTATACAAAAATATTTTGCAAAAAAATACTACTTAAAACTAAATAACAAATCAATTTTTTAGCTAAAATAAAACTAACATTAAAATTTTAAGCATTTTATTTTCAGTCACTTTACATTGAATGTTTATTTATTGCTTTCGATTTCGGAAAGAGATTTTTTTTTTAATTTACAAATGTCGGAGTTACTCAAAAAGCACTTGAAACACTGCTTGAAAAAAATACCCCGTTGTTTATTGTAAGTACAATGTAGTTATTAGTTGAAGCTACTTACCAAAAACAGTGTAATAAAACAATGATATGTAATCTAAATATTGTATGTAATCTAAACAAGTTTGTTAGTACTAGTATAAAGGACTACCTATGTTGTTATTGTTTTAGTTTTGCTTGATTGATTGTTCATATTATATTTGCAAACTCTTATGTAAAATGGTGACATTATCTTCCCAAATATATGTTTGAAAATTAATGTCGTTTTATTAAAGCCTGGAAAAGAAATCAATAAAAATACAAATAATTTACTTTTGATTTATTTTCAACATCACAAATTTAAAGCATTATACCTATATGCTATTTATTATTAATAATATGACTATCTATGCCCAATACCTTAACCATAGTCCTTCTAATAAAGTTACATTATGCAACTACTCTTAATTCTCTCAAGTAAGAGTGAGAAAATAATTATTTTCTAAATAATAAATTATAATTTTCCAACTTTACAAAAATAATATCACAAAAAACTAATATCTAATACAGAAGAAATGTGGAACAACATTGTAACGTGTAACTTTGTAAATGGCGATAAATGAAATATACAATAATCTTTATTACATCAAAATAATTGCAAAGTTATCGAAAAAAATAATAGGGGCAATAAAATAGGCGGTCATAACGGCAATCTTGTGAGATATGTATATTAAGATTACCCCTACTAGGCAGAAAATTATGATTTAACTATTTTAGCATTGGTAAATGCCGCGTGAGGAGCTCGATGGCGTCGTTGCGCGTGGCAGTTTCACCGATCACGCAAGTCAAGCAGCGTCGACCGTAGCCTGTCTATGGATGGGTTAATTTGTCTCGACCTCCTCCGTGTTTCGTAGGTCATATTAAGCCGGCGGTCCCGGTTGTTATCGTAAGATGGCCGTCGTTAAGCCAAGTCAGTGGTCTTTAGGTGGCTTGAAAACACTGATCTCCGCTAGCCCGCAGTTGAGCAGCGTGGTGGATTAAGATCTAAACCCCTTCGATTGAGGGGAGGCCAGTATCCCAGTAGTGGCTTGAATGAGGGTAGACGACAAAATGCCGCCTGAGACGTAGTTAGCTTCTAAGCGTTTACTTTGGGTTGATTTTTCTTATCCTAAATCCACAAGTAATTACATATCTACATTTTTTTTTTCAATGTGTAAAATATGTTAACTAAAATGCTTGGTTACTAATTGTTAACAGACTTTTTTTGAGACGTATGCCAACTACACATTCCTAACTCTGTGTTACCTGTGTAACAACAAAAGGCAATGAACACTGCAGTTCACTACAGACCCGGGGGTAAAACTGCGGCTGCCTGGGAACTCACAACGAATTTAGTCACAAGAAATTAGTAGGAGTAGGAAGCTTTGGAATTTGACTTTCTAAGAGACTTAAAAACAGGAGAAGGTGTTCAACTCCACAGTATTTTTACTTATCTAAAGATTTTGTTTTTGTATTCTGTGGAAATTTTCGAATATTTCAAGTTCCTTAGAGTCAGTTTTTTTTATTCGGTGTTTCTCACAGAGTTTCGTCTATCACCAGCTACGAGGTTATTCATACCTTAATATACATTATGTGTATTAGATCCATTATAAACTGTTAATAATTAAAGTATTAATTCTTTCGAAAATGGTAAATCATTAACATTATTTCTAACACCACAGTTTTGAGAACTTGAATAACTTAAAAAAAATGCAGAGTAGTTATTAGACATTTATATAGGCCACGGACACTACCCAACCCCAACAGAACATACTCAAGGCACGTAAAACATACTCCTATATTATAACTATCTTTTTTAATAATTATTTTTAAACTATTACCATTATGATTTTTATTGTTTGTAAATTATGAGAGTTTGAACACAGTTGGTTGGCGGGTTCAATACATTTACATCATTGATTCCCAAGGTACATACACCCCTAGGTGATTTTCGACATGCAAGTGGTCTATGAAATTCACATAAATCCATTTATTACTGATGTAGGTGGTCTAAGAAAATCAGAAAATATATACCAATGGAGTTTGTGAGACAAAAAAGTTTGGGGTCCGCTGCCCTACATAGGTCTCCTAACTACTACTCATGTGGTACCTAAATTAAACTAAAATAATAGTTAAAGCTATAGACAAGTCAAAACTTGTCTTCGCTGGCAATAATATGTAAATAATAATATGACAATATAATAAATGAATTGTTTAACACGCCACTGGCGTACTGTAGTCGAAAAAGCCGACTAGTTTCGTTCTCGAAAGCTCTTATAGTAGACCCACAGTATTCTCTTGAATTGATTATCTAAGTATACATTTAAAATCACCAAGCATCAATGAAAATACATTGGTGTGACTTGGAATCTGCATCGGCTTATACTACCATCGATTCAGACCCATTCGGTCTGAATTTTTATATTGCAAAAATCACACTTCAACTTAAATTAGTGGTAATTGTTTTTACTCAGACACTAAGGATTCTGAAACTATATTTTCTGGTCTGGAGACAATTTGGTCTCGAAATATCAGTACGGCTCCAAGCAATAGGTATCACAAGCGTTTCAAGACCCTAAACTTCCAAATAAAACTGGATACAACAGCAAACCAACTTTATGCAAGTTGATTATATATTTTACCGAATGGTCATTTAGAAAATACGTTCTTGGAATAGAAAATATGGGGGGTATTGACCCTACACTATTATTGTGTAGGGTCAATACCCCCCGCATATTTTCTTTGATATATCTTACTTTGAAGGATTACAAAATATCCGGCATATCTATTTAAGGTTTTGTATGTGAAATCGCCCTGTTGACGGTGGTTTCCGCGAAATTAGTCGGCTTTTTCGGCTACAATACGTGAGCCCTGTTAATACCACATTAATATCTTAGTAAATATAAGTAACATAAAACGTTACGTCATCATAAATTATTTGGTCAATTATAGTATATAAAAACAGTGAAGTTTATTTTTCTATTGCCGTATTTGGATATGAATCAGCTGTATGGAGAGATGGACCGCAGGCGTCTCGACTTGCCAGGAAATCCTCTGGCATATGGTGGTTTTGCATTCGTCGTTACATAGTACACTCCTCGAGCACTGAAAAGTGAGTACAACACAGTAAGCTAAGTAAGAAAATCAAGCAGAATTAATGTTTTAGGGTACCAAACTTAAAAGGATAAAAGGATCCCTTATCACTCTGCTGTCATCAAATTGTCTGTTATTACTGTCTTTTAGTAGGAGGATGGGAGGATTTGGCCTACACTCCCCACCCTGGCCAGACGGGTTGGGGAGGCCTGATCGATGTTTTATAATGTATTTCCCTTCGTCGCCTTGTATGACATCCACGGGAAGAGACGGAGTGATTCTATTCTAGTCTGCCGGAAACCACACCGCCAGAGTGTTGGCCAAATCCTCCTCTTGGAAATCCTGTCTGGGACGGACGGGAGAGGGTCCTGCTCCTGTAGTGGAGACTAAAATGACCTGATGATGATGATGACTGTCTTTTAGAACTAAAAATATAACATGTGTCCTAAGTCAATGGTTGAACACTATAAAGTACGGCCATTTATGTCCTGAATTAATTAAGATACTCGCATGTAAATAAAAATCATGAAACTTTGCAAGAAGCAAGGTATCACAGCTGAGTGCTTACTGTGAGTTTTTTGGTCACATTCGAACGTGTAAACATAATATAAGCCGACCAAATTGACAAATAGTTTTATATTGTGAATTTACCAGATTCGTGTTACATATCCAAATTAGCCGGGTTGCTCACTTCAAAATGTGAGCAAGTAAGCTACATAATTTTGATAATATTATTTTTTTACACAGCCTCTTTAAAATCCAATCTTGACACGTAATAATTTTAGGGTTACCAACTGCCGGTTCTAATTCAAATTGCCCTTCAATTACAGGCAAATAACAGGAAATGTCACAATTTTTATTTTTTCTATTTTCTATAGGAAGCAAATCTAGATAAAGATTTGCTTCCAATAGAAAAAAGAAAAAATAAAAATTTATATAGAAAAAAATATATAGGGTAGTTTAGTTTCCAATCACAAACTTTAAAAAAAGTAAACAATTGACGCCAAACAGGCAATGTAAAAGTTTTTACGTACGCTGATCTCAATGTAAATTGTAATACTTCTGAACTATGTTTTTCTCAAAATCTATTCATTAGGACATTCCCTGATCTTTGTCTGTACCCTTCAACTGAGAAGGTCACTGTTGCTAAAATAACTTGTAAAGTGATCTTAAATAACGTAAAAAATACGTACTTATGTCTTACATGTTCACCCATTAATACATATTCGGAGTCCTTGGGCTCGCACCAACCAATGAGATACGAAAAGAGGCTGGAACAAGGTCCGGCCCAGAAGCCTTCTTGACTGGTTATTGACTCTATGAAGTATGGTGTCACCTTCGTATGGTCGCAAGATAAAGTTTCTGAAAGGAAATCAATAATACTTAAATTAAGAATTAAAGGCAGCGGGTCCCAGCACAAAAAACTTTATAAGAAAATTAGGAAAAAGATTGGTCGACGTAACTGGTGACCCAAGACCTGCCACATTCCTCGCCCAAAGGATCAGTTTAGCTATCCAGCGAGGTAATGCTGCTAGCATCTTGGAAACGATGCCACAAGGGCCAAACATTTTAGATTTATTTTTTAGTTTTAGGTTTATGGTAGGCTCTCCTTATTTGCTCGACGGCAGAGTGCAATATGCTAAAGAAGTGTTAAGAAACAACAGTTTTTTTTATTTATATATTTTTTATACTACGGTCGGGTGGCAGACTATTATAGGACCCGCCTGATGGGAAGCAGTTACCATGGCTATATTAACGCGAGCGTTAATATAGCCATGGTAACTGCTTGACATATCGCTCACGCGCCGCCACCCCCGCTGTCAATGAAACAACTCCTTCCGTTCTGGTGACCTCACTCACTCGCAGTATAGTTATGTAATATTAAAACTGATGAGCCCGGTCAGTTTTGAAATAAAAAACTGTAAGTTACTTAAAACCAAAACTATTAAAATTTTATGTGAAATTTGGACACAGGGCCTTAGTAAAGAAAAATGAGGGAGAAGGTCATAGGATGTTGAATGGTAGTAGAGTCGGTTGAGAATGAACAAGTTGGTACCATGAAATTTGTACATATATATTTTTAGAGACCTGTAGCACTCTACTAGTCCAAGTACAAGACTGCTGGCCTGCATTAGATCAGCGAAATATACCAGCCCCCCTAGCCAAGTGTAATTCGTAGCGTAACGAACGTTAGATAGATCACGTGACATTTGTCCAAATCGAACAATTTAGTATGAGAATTGATAAATGTCACGTGATCTATCTAACGTTCGTTACGCTACGAATTACACTTGTCTAAGGGGGCAGGGGCCCTACCGCCGAAGCTGAAGTCGATTACCATCGAATATTTTGTTTCAGTGTTTAAGTTGTTGACAAACATCTTCAGCTTAGTCGGTAGAGCTTTATCGTTTCTACCTGCTAAGCTAAACATTAGTCGCGTAGTAGTAGTTCCAATCATAGACCATACCACCGAAGCTGAAGCCCATTACCATCGGATTTTTTGATTGCGAAATCAAAACTGTAACTTAATCTAAGTTACAAACTTAATCTAAGTTACAGTTTGATTTCGGATTTTTTGATTGCGAAAATAAAACTGTAACTTAATCTAAGTTACAGTTTGATTTCGGATTTTTTTATTGCGAAATCAAAACTGTAACTTAATCTAAGTTACAGACTATTACTTATACTGTGGTTACAGTTTGATTTTCGCAATCAAAAAATCCGATGGTAATGGGCTTCAGCTTCGGCGGTATGGTCTATGATTGGAATAGACTTTCATTCTGTCATTTATTCCAAGCTGCTTTCGACCTTATATAGTTTGCATCAAAGTAGTCTAGTATTTGGACTATTAGTGCATTGGTACGCGAGATTCCTTAGCTCATGTATTTGTATTTTACTCAGCCGGAATTCTTTTACGATGACCAAAGAAATTTAAACAGGTGATATGGCTGCCATATAATACATACAATTATTGCCATATTATGGCATACTCAGATTAATTGTATGACAGTTCATACTTATTATTTCCATGGTTTAAGTATGTACATACATATTAGTCGCATACAGACATTGTAGCGCCATCTAGTGATTTATATCATAATCGGGTCGGCAGCGAATGGGTATCGCTAGTTCCATGATACGTCGGTAGATGTCAGTGCAAGTTTAATTTTAGAAATAATTAACTAGAGGGCGCAACAAAAAAGTACTTGCCAAATTTGTTTTCGCTAAAGGGATAAAATACTGCATTTGTAGTAGAGATGGCAAACTGCAAAGCATGACTTCTTGTGCTGCATAAGTATATAGACTACGGTAATGGTTCTATATCAGACTAGCCATACTGTGCTTCTTTGATCAAATGATCACCGATGTGGTACCTATAAAAATGTCTATACTAATATTATAAAGCTGTAGAGTTTGTTTGTTTGATTGGTTGGATGATCGCGCTAATCTCAGGAACTACTGATTCGAATTGAAAAATTATTTCATTGTTGGATAGCCTATTTTTCGAGAAAGTTCTGGGGCTTAACTGAAAAAATCCCACACGGGTGAAGCCGAGTCGGGTCGCTAGAGTACCAATATATATTCTCATATTCATATTTTAGTCGTGTTTAGTCTTAAGATGTCAAGCAAGTTTCTTACACCGATTTGATTTTGATCAAATTCGACAGTTTGGTCGTGGCGACTCTATCGTCAGTACCTAATTTATCAGGGACTATAGTCCTAGAAATTAATGAAAAAGGTAAAATGTTGCCATAAGAAAATATATGGCGTAAACAGCGCTAGAGTATGGCATAAAAAATTAGTTGTCTCTAAAGTCGGTTTACGACCCATAATTTTAAATGATAGATAACGTCATATGAAAACATCGGCCGATGGAGTGGAAGAGAGATAGATCCGTCACAAGCATTCCGCGCTCTCGCTTGCACGCTCGGCTCAGGCGGAACGTGACAATGAGTCATGCTTTTTTGTGCGTGTGCGGCGTTCATCGATTTATAAGACGATAATATATCTCGTCACGTCAAAAACTTACGGAATATAGTGTCGTGAGCACAGCCTGGCTGACTGGAACCTCCATTTACATAAAAGTCAGCATGTCCATTGGGTCCCCACTGACCAAGAATACCAGCTCCGGTATGTAGGATATCCACGAATAAAGCGTCTGTATAGTCCAGGTCTCTCGAACGATTATTTCCCATGTAGAATAAAATAGTCGGATCCAGTCCTGTAGGTAAAATAGATAAATGAAAAAAAAAATGCTATATATTTTATTATTATTTTGTATCTCTATTAATTCACGGGTCAAGCGCGGTCATTTGATAGGCGTGCGCGGGGATATAGATCTAACGCGTAGAGGCCCCTTTGAGAAGTTTGATGTAATGTTGTACACCCGCCGGGACACGCTCCAGGGTATATCAATGGAACGATATACCCATCGGCAGGCGTTGAGATTATTACAAAGTGTGATGGAAAATAAATTAGCTATGGAGATGAGATCGGGGTGAACTTAATACCGGGCTATTACAGAAGAGGAACGGACGCCGACCATAACTGCTTCTATTGCTAGTTATTTGCGGCAGGCGGTGGCTTGCCACTCACTAAATGGACCCCCGAAATGGCAGGAAATCGGCCGGGGGCAACACCGGTGTGAATTATTACAATAATAATTATTCAAAATTATGCTGCTATCCTAAATATTTTTCTGTGTAACGTTTGTATAGGTACCTGTGATTCTTCCAAGTCTTCCATCAGCTATGTGATTGGCAACAAGTCCCAAGATGTGTGCCCCGACGCTGTATCCGATGGTGTGCAGCCGTTCTGGAGCCACTGGCTTCTCGGGGTGATACTGTAAGTACTCCACCAGCTGAGCAATACACAGCCCGGCGAAACGCGGCGCCCAGTCTATCTAGAGCCATATAATAGTTACATTAATTTTCATATGAAAATCAACAATTAAATGTGTTCTAAACTATGAAATTTTATACATATTTATACATTTTATTATATTGCTTCTACATTCTTACCAAAGGGGCTGCGACTACACTTAAGTTAATGTTCACACTAGGGATGTTGCGGATGCCGATTTTTTCACATCCGCGGATGTGAATGCGGATGCGGAATTTTGAAGGTTCACATCCGCGGATTTTCGTTCGCTAGGAACACTGCCTAATGGTGTAGATAAAAATCTTCGTGCTATCGGTTATAATATCTCAAATTCCTCTAGATGAACACTCCACCATTTAAGAGGATTTTCATACCCATTGGCTCTTTTTTTAGTGCGATAAGAAAGTATTTCCTTTTTGACTACAGCTTCAGTGAAAACGATAAACTTTACCTATAATAAAACGTACTACCAGTGTAATATAATGGCATTTACCTGGCGATTTTAATTTAATAAGCTAAAACTAATGTATAGATTTCCCAATACAATTATTTACACACAATACTCTCTGTATCATAATAACACTCAAAATATGTATCTGTCTATACGATTTTAGTAATCGAGAAACAAATGCACCACAACAAACGCGTCGGATCTTGTTACCAATTTTTCGCTTCCATTGGTCATCAATTTCTTTCTTGTCGCAACTTGTATTATATTCGCATCCGCATGAACATTCGCATTGATTATTGCGGAGGCGAATACGGATGCAGATGTCCAAAACTCTGCGGAAGCTCCGCAATTGCGGATTCGGGTGCGAATATTCGCAACATTCCTGGTTCACACCTATCTAGCCGTGACATATATAAAAAAAAAACAGTAATTTGTACACAATATTATTTATAGATAAAAAAGTAGAAACTGTACTGTCTACTAGATAACTCTTATGTAAACGTCTTGTGTGTCTTGGAGTTGTAAGTGTAGTAACCCATTAAGAGCACTAGGGAGAAATATTTTACTTAATTTAAAATTTGTTTTTTACTTATGGACCGACAGTATACATCTAAAAATATGTACTTTTAAACAGAATTTTATACAATTCCAGAATATACACAGATATAAACAAACAAACATGTTCTTGCATACAAATATTTGTTTTATAGTAGAATCAAACCCTTTCCTAGAAGTAACCATTGTTAGCTGCTCTAACGTGGTCGTCAATGTACTCTGGATGCGATTTATAAGGAAGATAAGTATTTTAATGTTTTTATAATAGCCGACCATCGTCAAATTCACCGAACCGATCGTGAAAAAGCTTTCACTGTCACATCATTATTTTGTGCAGTGAATGAAATAAAATCTCTCTACATAATAATTCTATCACATTGCATTACTTACATAACAATAGTGAGATAATAATTCTCTTGTCATTTGCCAAAAATTGTAACAAGTCAAATTTAGCGTTGAATTCAACCGTCAAGACAAATTACTATAAAGAGAGTAAGATGACAGCGTGCATTACATTAAGGCTATGACAACGTTATCCACTTGTAAAAGTAGATAAAGTAAAAGATTTCATTGCTAATAAAATTATTTTAGACCTTTTACGTCATTTTATAGCAGATAAAAACTGATGTAGCCTAAGACTGATTAAGGCGACATTATCTCTATAAAATTAGTGATTTTGAGTTTCTACAGGCAATTGTATATCAAATATACAGAGCCTGCTTCTTGTTCGACATCAGACTCAAGAGCGAAAAACAGTAATACCCCGACTTACGCTACCCCGTTTTACGCGAATTCGGAGATACGCGGTTTTTCTTTGATCATCGCGCGCATCCAGCTTGCTTCAACCAATGGACCAGGGAGTCAAAACATTTATAGCTTACTACTCAAGGCGATCATTTGCACATCATAATGAAGCTAAGAGACAAAATAGCGAGCTTCCTGTCAAAGACTTTCGGAAGCAATCCAATGTCTTAGATGCTGTAAGAATTATTGGACAATCTTGGAATGAGATTTCACAAAAAACTTTGAATGGCGTCTGGAAAAAGCTGTGTCCATTTTTTTTTTCACGACAGAAACTGAAGGTGAATCAGCCTCAGATTCTGAACAAATCGATGGTATAATAATAGAAGAAGTTATCGATATTGCCAAACAATTAAATTTAGAGAAAAATGCTGATGACGTCCAAGAAGAAGAAACGAGAAATAAAAAAGTCATCTCATCAAATTGTTTTAATTATCAGAATTATCTAACATTTTATTAAACATGTTTCTTCTAAATTATTGTTTTCTTTAGACTCTGGTCCCGACAATTTCCTCATTGGGTCCCGATTACACAAACTTCATACGTATTTATATGCAAGGTTGTTACGCGAATTCGACTTACACGGCTATCTCTTGGTCCCACCTATCGCGTAATCCGGGTATTACTGTATAACAAACTCGATACTTGAACGAAGATATCCTGGACGACAGCCCATGTTAGATGAGGACGGCTCTCAAAACAATCTAGTTATGTAGAGATTCATGTTTGAAAAAGAGATATCTAGTCGAATCCAACTCGGATCGAATAGGCAAAGTTAAAAATTGGAGACAGGCAGGGTGCATTATGCTACGATATGCATAAGAAAACGTTTCGATGATAAGATGATGAAAAGACAAACACCTGACAAATATTGGATATATCGTAAAAGATAATTATTTGTAGCTAGAGAGACAAATTCTCTGCGAAACTCTGAGATCAATCCAACGTCAATACGATACTAAGGCAGTTCGCAAACTGGTAGCTGAACCCAACATCATCGTCGAGTAAAGCAGCATTACTTCACTGACCCAGCTATCTAAAAACATTTGAAAAGGTGGAGGTTGAACAGCATAAGAATATATTTAGGATGAATTACCAGAAAATGGTACAGTTGGAATGATGTGCTATCCAACGACACTTTACAAACATATCCTCAAGTAATGCCAGATAGAAATAAGAGACGTTTTTTGTAGTCATAGTCAATCAGTCCATTTTGCGTCGTAGAGCTATTGAAATAAGCAAGTATATAAGATTTTTTGAGTTACCTGACTTAGGCAGGGTTCCTTGACCAAAGTGCCGTAATCCACGATGATAATGTTGTATTTTCCTTTAGTGAAGTAAGCTTTTCTCATGTCAGTGCTCGGAGACAGATTTCTGCCTCCACCGAAGCCGTGGACAACAATCTTTGTTGGATGAAGTGGATTGAATTTTGAATTCGTCAGAGAGTCGTTGTCGAGGGTGTTAATTAGTTCTCCTTTCTCTTGTGTAGTTCTGAAACGTAAATATTAACCTCATAAATTCTATTTACATTTTCTTTTTCAGTATTCATTATGACTTATATATTTAGAAATCTGCTTCTATACAGGAAAAATAATATACTCCTTCGGAATCCATTCAGTCCATAATGAGTTAATAAAGTCAAAATATCTATAAGGCCAGCCTTTACATTAGCATTTATAATATTACTAGCTGTTACCCAGGACTTCGATCGCCTGGTCATTATTTTAATAAAACTTTTTGTTTTCCCGTGGGAATGAGATTTTTTGTGGGATAAAAAGTAGCATATGCCACTCTCTTGACCTTAAACTATCCCCGTAAAAAATCACATGATCGCTAGGTTGAAAAAAACAAATATACAAACTTTCACATTTATAATATTAAGTAGGTATATTATGTAGGTATACACATAAGGGTTTATTTATCTCGAGCTCCTCCGTGGGAGACTCTTTCGGAGGGTACGTTAAAGCCGTCGGTCGCGGTTGTTGATTAGATGACAGTCGTCTGTAGGCGGCTTGAAAACACTGGCCTCCGCCAACCCGCAATTGAGTAGCGTGATGGAGTATGCTCTAAACACCATCCTATAAAAAAACCGACATGTGACGACGATACAAAAAATCGTACCAATCTGTCTCATATCTTTACATGATGTTGGCTTAAGTTACTCTTTTTCTTGTGTAAATGCGATGGAAAATACCAATTATCTATAGTTTTCTCTGTCTACACACCAAATGAATGCGTTTTGAACATCGCGTGAGAGCATAAAGTTAATATACCTAGATATATTCACTTTATGCGTGAGAGTGCCGGTTCTTCAGTCGCAAAAAATCTTGTTTGTTCCGAAGGTACTTGGTAACAATTGGCAATACCCAACGTGCCTAATTAATAACTATTATAACGTTAATTACCTTGTGTAGAGATAAAATTGCATCTTCGGGTGTGGACATCGATAAGGAGGAGGGATGCAGGAAGTCGTGTTGAATAGGTCTTTCACTGACTGTGCTTTCTTCTCTTGGGTCTGCCTGGGCAATTTTCGTTGACTTTCCGATACTGAAAGTATTAAATTGTATACAATTATGATTATGAACAATGAAAAAAGAGCATTTAATGCTCTTTACGAAAGAAACATGATTTGTCAATTTGTTTTTCCGGAGTAGAGATGGGCAAAATAAGTATTTACGATAAATTACCAATAAGTAAATCTTCATCATCATCAGCCTGTATCTACCCACTGCTGGATATATCCAGGCTTATAAGCTTTCCCCAATGTTTCCACCAATTACGATCCTCCGCATTCCGCATCCAGCCGCTTTCTTAGGATCATCGGACAATAAGTAAATATAATTGCCAAATTTTTGGTCATAAATATTACATATATACAGATACTACGTGACCCGGCAAACGTTGATTTGCCATATAAATTACTAGCTGTTACCCGCGGCTTCGCCCGCGTGGTCCAGGGGAGCAGCCATTGATTTACATATATTTTTCTTTTGTTGTGTTTTCTTTACTTCGTGAGATATAAATAGTACCAATACGTACAAATTTTAATGATGATCGGCTACATAGAGCGTTAAGAAATAACAAACAAACGAATTTACTTACTTTAACACTTATAGTATTAGTATGGATCAAGACAAAAAAAATTGTTCACCACGTAAATGATTGCCCTCTGCGAGGACCGAATTATTTTTTCCGTGGGAATAAAATGTTTTTCCTGGATAAATAGCCTATGTTACTTTCCAAATCATGTCGGTACTTACGTTCTTTTCGACGTGATTGAATGCCAAATGATTACAAAGTTTAATTTTTCCCATGGGATTAAGATGTTTTTGCGGGATAAAAAGTAGCCTATGTCACTTTCCAGACAATATACTATCCCCATTTTAAAAAATCATGTCCGTACTCTACTACGTAACTATCCCGTTAAAAAAATCATGTCGGTACTTAGGTTCTTTTCGACTTAAACGAAGGGCAAATGATTACAAAGTATATTTTTTCTCGTGGAAATAAGATGATTTTCCTGGATAAAAAGTAGCCTATGTCAATCTCCATACAATAAACGTATGTTATTAAAAAATAAAGTTTATAATCATTTGTCCTTCTTTCACGTCAAAAGGAACCTAAGTACAGACATGAAATTTTAATAGGGATAGTTTGCGGTCTGGAGAGTGACATAAGCTACTTTTTATCCCGGAAAAACATTTTAATCCCATGGGAAAAAATAAACTTTGTAATCATTTGTCCTTCTATCACGTCGAAAGGAACGTAAGTACTGACGTGATGTTTTAACAGGGGACAGTTTCCGGTCTGGAGAGTGACAAAGGCTACTTTTTATCCAGGAAAAATATTTTATTCGAAGGAAAAATAAAGAGGGCAAACATTTATGTGGTGAACAATTATTTTCTCTTGAATGTGGGCGTTCCATCCATACAAAT
The DNA here is from genome assembly GCA_937001555.2 of Hypsopygia costalis. Lineage (NCBI taxonomy): Eukaryota > Metazoa > Arthropoda > Insecta > Lepidoptera > Pyralidae > Hypsopygia > Hypsopygia costalis. Next base: position 16,760,998 of record OW443338.2, on the reverse strand, counting down.
ATTATAAGTGTTAAAGTAAGTAAATTCGTTTGTTTGTTATTTCTTCACGCCTTAACTATGCAGCCAATCATCATTAAAATTTGTACATACTGACTTTTTACCCCACGAAGTAAAAAAAAATACAACAAAAGAAAAATATACACAAATCAATGGCAGCTTCCTGGATCACGCGGGCGAAGCCGCGGGTTATATATATAAAATTATATAATGCTAGTTTTATATATAAAATTAATCATAATATATATTTTTTTTTTTATAATTGCTATCTAATTCTATACTAATATTATAAAGCTGAAGAGTGTGTTTGGTTGAACGCGCTAACCTCAGGAACTACTCATCTGAATTGAAAAAATATTTTAGTGTTAGAAACTTAGCCTATACTTCAAGGAAGGCTATAGGTTATATAATATCACGCTACCACCAATAGAAGCACCAATGAAAAATCGGAAAAAAATATTCCTTTTGAGGGCTTACTTTGCGTGCGCTGCGTAAACCGTTGAAGTTACGCAAAAATCATGTATGATGGAATTGTTCCTCTTTAAAAGTTCTAAAAAAAAGTCCGCGACAGCATATGTCTATCTTTTAAGATTAACTCACTATAACCTTTTTTTACCTACTTTCTCCTATTCATCATCATTCATCCATTCAAGAGAAATATTTTTTCCTATTTTTCACCGGTGCTCCGCTCCTATTGGTCGTAGCGTGATGTTATATAGCCTATAGCCTTCCTTGAAATATAGGCTACCTAACACAAAAAGAATTTTTCAATTCGAACCAGTAGTTCCTGAGATTAGCGCGTTCAAACAAACAAACAAACAAACAAACAAACTCTTCAGCTTTATAATATTAATATAGATTACTTAGATTATTTCGTCAAAATCAGTCAAGCCGTTTCGGAATAGTATGGTATGTAACTAGAACACGAGAGTTGTATTATATTCTTAGTCTTTCGTCGTGATTGAGCGTCACAGCCGGCAGCGGCTGTTGTGATTCTTCTCCACAAGAATACCGAACTACCAATCAGCTAGACGCGGACTTGATGATATCCGTCCACATTGGTAGAATCTACTTGAAGGTATATATGTTACAGTTAAAACTCGTTTACCGTTAGAACGCGTTTTCCCTAGTTAAAACTAGTTTTTATTAAACGCCGTTGTTAAAACTAGAAATAACAATAAAAACTAGAATTTAACAGTGGTGTACTTGATTTTAAGATAAAACTAGTTGTCACTCCAAGCCTTAGTTAAAACTAGAACTAGAGAACTAAATTGGGAAGGAAACAGGGAAAGCCAAAGTTCACCTTTCATTCAATTCCGATAATCGAACAGTGTCGTTTATAAACTCTCCGCGACGAACGGGTTAGGTTGTCATAAACACAGCGTACGAGGCGAGCGAGCGAAACGAGCGTGCTGCGGCAGCGAGACTAAAATAATCAAACACCTCAAGTTTTGTTGTATTTCTGGTTTTAACAACGGCGTTTAGTAAAAACTAGTTTTAACTTGTGAAAACGCGTTCTAACGACAAACGGGTTTTAACTGTAACATAGACATATTGAATATGGTATTCTAATCAAGAAGGTTACAGGTGACGGCATTGACCTCTATACAATTTTTTGCATTACGATGTGACCTTTCTAGCTACTTACTATTCATTGTGACTTTGGAGTTTGCTTCGCACGGTCCACAACGAGTTACGAAACCACATCTTCCGTCATTTAAGATTTAGTTGATTAGATAATAGCTATCATAGAGTAATTTATATACCTACCTATGTCGTCGAGAAACGATGATATCAGGGAATAAGCGGCATTCCTAGCAATTCCACGAAATCACGGTAAATGTGGAATATTGATATTAATTACGTCTTCTTACAAAAAATGTTAGTAGTTTAGTGATATGACGAATCCTTAAACTAATTCAATTAAATGATGAAATAGATCATTTAACCAAATCTAGAAGTAATTTAACTTCTCCAAATTAACTATTATTAAATGAATTGGCTTCACCAAATTAACCTAACCTAACTATATCGAATTGGCAACCCTATCTAAATCCTATATTACGCCTATACTTGGGTAGTAGGTTCTTTTATCATTCCAGAATTAAGTACTTCTAGCTTAATCGGAGGGACTGATTCAGTAAACCATCTATTTCATCATTTACTTTTATCACTAAACATTTTAGTAAGAAGATGTAAGAAACAATCATATTCGACATTCCTAGGAATTTCGCGAAATCCTTGGTATCCACATTTCACTGTGATATATTTTTTTGGGGCCCACCAGACATTCCCATCACTGTGTCTCCTGTGTAGCCAGTGTTAACAGCGGTGACCACCAAAAAAGGCAATTAACAATGATGTCCACTGCAGTCCCGGGGATAAAACTACGACTACCTTGGAACTAACAACGAATTTAATCAGAAGAAATTAGTAGGAGTAGGAAGCTTTTGTAATATGACTTCCCCTCTTAGCAAGGTGAGATACCCTGCGATATATATATACAGAAATACATAGACGAAACAACATTGTCATACCCGCTACAATACAACCCCTCATAAAAACCCTAGTAACATTTTGTGTGACTGAAAAAAACTAGATTATGTTAGTTAGTATATACTTATTACTTTAAAAACTGTACTATTTGTTAATGTTAGTTCTTGGTGTAATGTCTTAGTTGTGTGCTTTGGAATTCGTTGCAGTTTAATGAGCGTATAATTGTGTGTAGTAATCAGAGCGTTGCTTGTGTACATACTCCTATTTTAATAGGTTGGTTGCTGTGAAGTTCAAACTGTTCAAAGGGTTGTCAAAACATTGTTTTGTTTGTATCTTAATTTGTTTTTTTTATGTGCCGAACTACAACATATCGATATTATCAGTCTGTATTACCCGCTGTAGGATATAGGCTTTCATACATGCTTTCCACCATACGCGTTTCGCATCCAGCTTCTTCCGGCAGCTTTTTTTAGGTCATCGGTTCGTCTAGAGAAGGGACATCCTACGCTTCATCTTGCCGTAAACGGTCTCCATTTATATGTTTGAACTACTAGATATGAATTATGCATTTTTTTTCTACTCCTAAATTCATAACTGCTTTTTTGTTCCACGCTGGGTGTCAAACAAAGGTTCCCTGTACATTTGCATAAAATTTTAGGATATAATATAACATGGAATACTTTTGTTTATCCTACCTATGACAAAAGTAATATTTACTTATAACGTTATTTACACCTAACAGCTTACGTATAATTATTTCTCTAAGCATAATATAATAATGTTTAAGTATATCATTCTAAAGTATAAATATATTTACGCATAATGATCATCTTCATCATCAACCTGTATCTATCTACTGCTGGACATAAGCCTTCCACCATATCCGATCCTCTAATTATTTTAACATACAATAATGTAAGATTGGAAAGAAAAAACCTTACTATGCCGACCCCAAATAATGAGAAAAGGACAAGCCAGTGAATGAAACAACATTGTCATACCCGCTACAATACAGCCCCTCATAAAAACCCTAGTAACATTTTGTGTGACTGAAAAAAACTAGATTATGTTAGTTAGTATATACTTATTACTTTAAAAACTGTACTATTTGTTAATGTTAGTTCTTGGTGTAATGTCTTAGTTGTGTGCTTTGGAATTCGTTGCAGTTTAATGAGCGTATGATGATAAATCTTATGTATCAATGATGCTAAAAAACAATTATGGCAATTATTATTATTATACAAAAAAAATATAGCAAAATGGTTACGCCGACGTATATTAATCTTCGCTGATTATCTTACCATGAGTAGGAAACAATATGACAAATTTCATATTTGTCATAACTTACCAACTTGCTAAAATTTTGTGTGCAGGTAAACTTGATCTTTAGCCTTTTTGTCCTCAACTTAGCAATGCCTTCCGAATCAGGCATCATCTGCCAAGGTCTCACATGACGTTATACAAAACATACGAAGTTTGTAAGTAGAAATGTAAGTAATTTGTACTTTTTAATATTCCAGACTAAATTAAAAGTGTCTGCCTGTCACGTTCTCGTGACAGACGAGAAAGCTTTAAGAATAAACATGCCGCTAGGACCAACTCGTCGGAGGGCGTGACTAAACTGCTTGCACTAGTTTATTTTACTGAGGGTACTGTTAGAAAGAAATAACCCCAGTGATGAAGAGGCTAGAGTATAGACCACAAAGCTAATTATGCTTAGGTATATACCTAAGCTTATTACCTGAGCTAATTAGCTAATAAATATAATAAAAAGCTAATAAGTTAATATTAACTTTATGTCACTTTGGGAGCGACCCGTTACAGGGTTGTAATATGCGAATGATAAAAAACGTTTAAAAATTGATTTTCATTCCGATTTCGATATCGATTTCAATTTCATTGCGTCATCAATTTCGATATCGATTCCAATTTTCATTCCGCTTCCGATTTCGATTTTTGTTACAATCGGGACGGGGGTCCACCACACATTCCCACCACTCCTGTGTAGCCAGGATTAACAGCGGCGACCGCCAAAAAAGGCAATGAACAATGAAGTCCATTGCAGTCTCGAGGGTAAAACTAGGGCTGACTTGGACTCACGACGAATTTAATCAGAAGAAATTAGTAGGAGTAAGAAGCTTTCGGAATTTGACTGCCCCTCTTAGCAATGTGAGAGACAGCAATATGGCATTAAAAGCCTAAAGAGATGACTAGTCAAATGAAGCTCAACTGCCGTACACCACGGATTTTAAATATCTAACACTATTGGGGATCTAAAATATTGAGTTGTTACATCGATTCCAAAATTATTTTCCAACAATCATCGAATTCAGTTTTCTCTTTAGATGTACCGACGACCTAAAAAAAGTGGCTGTTGGCGTTTGTAATCGGAAAGTGGAGGATCGCATATGCAGAAAAGCATTGGGAATCCAGCAGTGGAGTAGATACAGGCTGATAATTATGATTCAGAAGTTACAATAAATAAATACTAATATTTGCTTTTTGTGTAGTTGCTTAAAACTTTCGTTATAAGTATTTGACAAAATTATGTATTTTTTCTTATTAAAGGACTTTATAGTATTTTAATGTACCTTTTTTTAATAAATTTATTATAATACTATAAATAAAAATAGGGTGTGGCTTTCGTCATGGACACGGCTATATGATGTGATGTTGTACGTGAATACGTTATGTGCACTAAAATTATCTCAAAATGGCAGCGCTTCCCCCTCCTCCGCGCGCGATTATTAATAGTCCTTACTTAGCGTAACAAATTCTTTGATCCTTTATCTATCCAGTGATGTGATTGAATTTTGGATGAAGAGCATAGATTCGAAACAACAAAGCCAAACTGTATCCCCCGATTTTGTTATTATTAGATTTTTTGGATTGCCCCCGTATGGTATCAAATTTTAAGACGTATTTACGTCAATAATAAAGACAGTATAAAAATACAAAGTTTACGTCATGCACAGACTATTAACGTGCTCAGCGTAGTAACTATTAGCCAATATAACATGACCGTCCTTTAGTCAACCGCCAAGGCTGGCAGAGGTCACAATTATTGGATGGCATATGAATTAGTCACAGTGCAGGTCACACAGCACTTTCACTGTTCATTGGATTCACTTTGTACTTTCCACAAGGCGTGGATCGATCTAGATCAATGGTGTTACGTAAATATAGTGTTATTATGTACTTTGGCGACCGAGTTCGACGTCTATTGGGACAAAATGTACTTTCCTAGTATTTACAGCGAGGAAAATGCAGCTATATCTTAACTCTAGAACAAGTAAAATTCTAGTACATTTTGCAATTTTTTGTAAATATAGAAATTATTATATAATAATTTCTATATTTACAGTGAGGAAAAATGCAGCTATATCTTAATTCTAGGAAAGTACATTTTGTCCCAAAAGACGCCGAACGCAAGTATTATTAATAAATAAATATTAGTATTATTAATAAATAAATATTTCTGGACAATTTACGCAGCGCCATCTAGTCCCAAATTAAGCGCAAAGCTTGTGTTATGGGTACTAAACAACTGATAAATGTACTTAAATACATATTTTTTTTCCAAATACATACTTACAATACATAGAAAACACCCAGACCAAGACAAACAGACATGTTCATGCACACAAATGTTTGTATTGTGCGTGAATCGAACCCGCGATCTCGGAGTCAAAGTGGCCATTGCTAACCATTCGACCACCGAGCTCGTCAAACACAGTTATAATTAATGGACAAGGAGTTGAGTTTTCGGTTGTGCTTCCACCACATTAAGATTCGATCAATTACTTATTATTTTGACAAGCTCGGTGGTCGAATAGTTAGCAATGGCCACTTTAACTCCGAGGTCGCGCGTTCGATTCCCGCATGAGACAAATATTAGTCTGCATGAATGTCTGTTTGCCTTCGTCAGGATAACTAACTAATAACGTGGAACAGTACAATTGCTTTATTATAACATTATTCGTCAGGATGTTTTCTAAGTAGGTATATGTATTTACAAAAAAAAAATAAGTATAATATTAGTTAGTACACATCCATAGTAGGTACAAGCTTTGCTTAGTTTGGGACTAGATGGCAGTGTGTAATTTGTCCAGGAATATTTGTTTACGAACTATATCAAGAGTGTTAAGTCTTTCACCCGGTGTCTGTAATCATATTGTATGTTATTTTTGACCCACTTATGTGTCCATCATCAACCCTTCATCATCATCATCAACATATACGCGGCTTGAACACCGGCCTCCACAGTGTTTTTAAGCCGCATTAAGGCGACAGACTTGACTTAACGGGTCCCGAATGTTGTCATCGAATAACAACAGCCGAGCAATCAAACAAGAATCGACTGATAAACACCTAGGATATGATTTTTTTTAGAAGTACACAGAACTATACTCATATGTAGTTTGTTCAGATAAAATGACTATGTAATGTACCTGCAAAATTTATCAACATTTGTGTTGCATTCGACTTTAGAAGTATTGAATAATGATAAAAAAAATCTAACTGGTATAATCATTCAAGCTGATAATATTATTTTCTTCAAGCGTTAATTTATTACTAGAGGTAATACATTCAAGGGTCATAAGAGCAGTGACCTCTAACATAATATACGAGTAACTTTGAATAAATTACGAATTTATTACGATAATTAAAATTTACCCTATTTAAATAAATCGTAATTAAGGAAATTTTAATTATCGTAATAAATGCGTATAATACACGTATAATAAATTAGAGGAAAGGTAGTTCTTGCCTCACTGAATTGCAAAAGGTTGACCTTTATTATACCTACGACTGTTCCTCAGGTGTTCGGATTATAAAATATCAATGTACTCTACTATGACATTTAATATATAGATGGGCCATAAGTAAACATCATCAGTCTGTCTCTACGCACTGCTGGATATAAGCCCGCCCCAATGCATTACACCAAATATAATTCTCCGCCTTCCGCATCCAGCTGCTTTCTTAAGGTCATTGGATCATCTAGAAGGAGCAAGTCGAGCCCTTCGTCGTCCTACGCGCGGCGTCACCTCTAATCCCCATCTGCCATCTCTTACTCGGCAGATGTGACTCATCTGCCAACACTTACTCGGCAGACGTTACCCATCCAAAGATTTAAATCTTTGGACCCCAAAGCTTTAAATCTATGGACCCATCTGCCATCAGTTACTCGGCAGATATGACCGGCCCATTGCCACTTCACCTTGCAAATTCTGAAAGCTATGTCTAACTTTGGTTCTGCCCAATTCTGCGTTGAATTTCTTCGTTCCGGATTCGATCCCTCAGAGATACCCCGAGCATAGCCCTCTCCATCGCTCGCTGCGCGACCTTTAGCCTGGGGACTAGTCAAATGGACAGTGTCCAGTCTCTGCACCATAGTTCATTGCAGGGAGGACGCACTGGTTGTAAGACTTTAGTCTTTAAGCATTGGAGTATAAGCGAGCATCACGGCAGTAAAATTGGCTTCAAAGCGCTTAGTCAATACCTATGCATTTATACGTGCAGTGCGCAAAGACTGGAAAAGAAAGTGAACACACAGAAAGGTAGTTTGTCTATAACTTTTCAATGATTGATTTTGATTAGTAAATGTAAATGCCGGGCAATCACCTTGCTTTCTTCTTGCCACAATGAATGCAGGTAGACGCATGACGCATCTTTATGTGCCCTATCCCTCTTTTACCAAGTCTGCTAGTTGTGAGATTGGCTTGAGCTCTAAATATGATGATGAGCTACTTATACCCTAAAGTGTATGCATACAATAGCTTAAAAAGAACGTTAATCAAGTGAAGCTTGACAGCTGTTGATTGAGTAAAAACACAGTAAACCTATAATAGAACAGTACACCAATTCGATACAAATGTCTGTTATAGACGCACATACCATAATAGTCTGTCTGTAGTACTCGTATGTATAGCCAACAGTGTGCTTCTGACGCCTCACAATACGCGATACAATAGTACGCAGTAGGTACATAGCTCTCAGAGTCAGCGAGTTGATGCGGCAGTGGGCTGGCCACATCTGCTAGCTATGGCCGATGAGGGAGGAAAGTCCTGGAGGCTACGTATTGGGCGACGAAGCCTACGGCGCCTACTCTCTTGATGGACCGACGACGTTAAAAAAGTAGGTGGTAGCGGTTGGATGCGGAAAGCGGATGATCGCATATGGTGTAAATCATTAGGAAAGGCCTGTGGACAGATACAGGCTGATAATGACGATGATTAGGTACAAAGGCCACTTCGTCTAAGGGTTCAAACACAAGAGCGACATATATAGGTAGTTATATCTGGGGTGCCTCATGTTAAAGCACTTAAAGCTACATTGACTTCATTATGCACGGGCGAGGTATCTCTGCGGTACGTTGATTGGCCGAGACATTGGAGTTGAGTTACTGTTCTTTATGTGGTAAAAATGCATTCAGACTATTAATGACTCTATTGCGAAAATGGGCTACACGCGCCGTCGCCTGCAAGGTACTACCTACTTATAAAATCTCTAATAGATTTAACATAATGAAACACGCTTGTCTTTTCTGTATTACACATTGAGTTCTATCGATTGTACTTAGTTGTTCCATATAACACCCCTGGGCCTCCTACGTATAACTGCACCGCTCGCCGTCACCTGGGATTAGAGATAGGCAACATGCCAGGCATTTACTGTGACAACAGATGGGCAAAATGCCGGACATTTACGATAATTGCCCAATAAGTACATATAAATGTCCAGTTTTTAGGCATAAACAGGAAATTTATATGTACTTTTAGGAATCTCGATGGATGAGATGTGAGAAGGAGTGACGGATGGGAGGAAATGAAATGTAATGAAGTGATATAAAGTGAAATGAAGTGAAATGAAATTGATATAATATTAAATTAAATTAAATTATTTTATTCTATCATTGGATTCTAGACCCTTGTGAGCACTTAGACACTTCTTACACATTTTAATTAATAATATACTTATTTTTTGTCATTATTTTTATCTACTAGCATTTCGTATTGACCATTGGCGAAGAAGAAATGTTTGAAAGAAACTTGCCAATATGGATTTTTTTTTAAATTTCGTAAAATAAAGGAGCTCAATGGCATCGTTGCGCGTCTCTGTCTAATCGATCACGCAAGTTAAGCACTCCTCCGTACTGCGGAAGGCACGTTAAGCGCTAGGTCCCGATTGTTGTCATTAGACGACAGTCGTTAAGCTAAGTCAGTGGACTTTGGGCGGCGTGAAACTACTGGCTTCCGCCAATCCGCAGTTAGGCAGCGTGGTGGAGTATGCTCTGAACCACTTCCATTGAGGGGAGACCCGTATCACAACAGTGAGATGATTATGGGTTGATGCCGAACAAGTGTACAATGCACGATATAAATAGAATAATGTTACGGTTTCAAGTGTAATTTGAGTAAAGTAGGACACAATTCAATTTCGTCCATTGTATTATTGGAAATTTATCATGAATGCCTGGGGTTTTGCCCATCTCTACCTGGGATTCATCCTGACATATAGAAGCCGCGATATAGGCAGCTCTTTTGCGGACTCCCAAGTTTAGATTACACTATGGTCTTCTTTAAAAAATGCAATGGGTTTTTAAAGGAGTCACTTAGCTACGATGGCTTGCCACTGCCGAAGATGAAGATGATACCATTGGCTTTTTTTTTATTCATAAGTTTGTCTTAATTTAAAGTTCAACAAACATCTTCAGGTTAGCCGGTAGAGCTCTATGATTTGTATTAGCCGAGCTAAACGTAATTAGCAACAATCTAAGCAGTTTTCTTATCGCGTTCAAAAATCCCGATGGGGTTGTTTTGATTCCAAAAATTGGTCTTATATTAAAGTTATTGTCAAACATCTTCAAATTAGTCGGTAGAGCTCTAGAGTTTCTACTAACTGAGCTAAACATAATTAGCATTATTAGAAGCAATAGTTTCATTTTCGCATTAAAACAATCCAATGGTAATCGGCTTCAGCTTCGGCGGTAGGATCCCTGCTCGTATGCTAGATTTCCATTTTAGTACTATAAAAAATTATAGATGCAATCAAATCAAATTGATAACTTTCGTAATTATTCCTCGAGGTATTTTGAATTTTGTTATTAAGAAACATTTATGTTTGAGGGTCATGGTTCAAGTTGCTACATCTTCTATTTAATTTCGACATCATGTGACAAGTACAATTATGTCCACTACATCTTTTGCTTGCGACACAGCATAATACAATAAATAATAAACCATTAGAGATTACATTAATATTTATAGACGTGATGATTCCTCATCGTGCATCGATCCGTTTGTGAAATAGTACTTAATTACATACAGCATAAACCTCACATTATCTTAGAAAACGATGGTTATCATTATCTTAGAAAACGTGGTTCTTATAGTTAGAATATAAGAATATTTATAACATCATTACACGAATAAACCCTTTCTGCGCATAATATCACAAAATTAAAATATCAGCTAAAGAATTATTAGCGTTTTGCGGTATTAAAAAAATCACTAAAATTACCAAAACAAGCATGTGGGTCAACTGATGGAAAGCAATCACCACCGCCCATGGAGATCAGCAACACCAAGGGGTCGCCGATCCGTTGCCAGCCTATACTAATTTATTTCTCTCTGGCGACCTCATTCACTCGCAGGAACACAACAACCCTCAAGGGAGTTGTTACTTGAATGCGGTATTCTATGAGGTGGCGGTATTTCCCCAGTAGAGAAGTTTACAAATATTCTCTTTTGCCAGAGCCTCTTTCACTAGTCGGCAGGGTGCACCACGAACAGGTGAGGTTTTATTTTAAGATTTTATTTTTATTTTTATGCAGGAACCCTAAAGACTAAAATACATTTCAAGTTAATATAACGAAGAATATTATATATATAAGTTTATATGTACCTTAAGTAGATCTGATCCTATGTAGATCCGACGAGCTCGGTGGCGTAGCGGTCAATGACGCGGCGACCAATGCTCGTGGGTTCGATTCCCACATAGGACAAACATTTGTGTGCATGAACATGTCTGTTTGTCTTAGTCTGGGTGTTTTCTATGTATCATAAGTATGTATTTACAAAAAAAAATGTATTTACGTATGTTTATCAGTTGTCTAGTACCCATAACACAAGCTTCGCGTACATTGGGGCTAGATGGCGCTGTGTAATTTGTCTGACAATATTTAGTTATTAATCTATAAAGACCTTCCATTTCATAAGATTCCGGGCAAATAAATTAACTCTTTTACTTTATTAAGATTACCAAGATTGGCCCTTGATGTGGTCTTCTTGGCCACATCAAGGGCCAGTCTTGGTATAATGCTTTGGCCATAATGTTCCTAAAGGTACATAATTAAATTGGCTAGAAAAAGTGCGCCTCACTGCCTTTGCCTACGTGATGTTAGTAAAGATGAGACGGGTTTTTATACCACCACTAACGTGACAAACAAGCGTATGACCTGACCGATTATAAGTGGTCATCGCAGGCTGTGGACTTTTGCAACACCAGAATTAGACAACTTTTGTCTTTTAAGCCATTTAGAGGACTGACATTTGTACATATGTGTAGGTATACTGAGATATTATTATTATAATAGCTATTGCATCTACACTTATGTAACTAAGGTCGTTCTGTATTCGTGTTCTTTTTTTTTATATCACGTCGAATGCCAAATAAGCATACTGCCCGCCTAATGTAAAACGGTTACCGTAGCCTATAGATTTTGACAATAAACATATAATAATACAAAAGTAATAGGTTTGATCTGTATTCATGAAGACGTAGTAATTTTAATCGTATAATATATATTTTTGGACTGGCGTATCTTATACTATTTACGTTATTTGTTATGTCCTTACACGTATTTGTAACAATGTCTGAGCCACGCCCTGGCTACTCCATAAAAAAAATGACAACACAAACAAACCGTGTCTGTATACCTGCAAATGTGTGTGTGAAGATGCCTTGTAAGAATGCAATTTCTCACAGAAGTAAACATTTTCATCAAAATCGGTATACCCGTTTACAAGATATAATGACCCGCGGTAGCACTAAAACAAAAGCTTGTAAATCACTTGGGAATTAATTGGAAAAATATTACAAATAAATTGATAATAAAATTAAAATACAAGTAATACGATTGATGATATTAATAACAAGTTATTCATTATAATTACATATACCTAGTTATAATAAACCTATTAATAAGTACATATATAATTAGAATGCAATTATTATTTAGTTATGGTCAATGGTCGAGAATTATATTGTGTATGCATCGGTTCTTATTGTAATATCTAATAAATTGCAACTATAAAATCAATCAACTTAATGACATTTTTAATTAAAACGAATGTTATTTTTTTATTTATTCATCATTTTATTTGTTGTTCTTTTCCCATTATTAGGGGTTGGCATAATATGTCTTTTTCTTCTATACAACCTTATCAACCTATTCTACAGTTACCCCTTTCTTACCCTTAATCTTTCTCTCTTTATATTTTTAATTAAACTTGTAAACCGAACTCTTTGTCTGAAAAGATGTTTTTGAAATGTGTATGAGGAATATAGATAAATTACACAGCACCTGTTGGAGACCGGCAACTGGACCAGCCTCTTTTTTATACTCTGTGTATCTTTTTCTACTTTTTATACAGTATTTTGTTATACTTTTTTGACATTAGGGTTGATTATGGTTTCGATGTGTATATTTGGCTTGGTGAAAGCTCAAATTAAGAAATTGCTTTTATTTATTGACCACATCGCTCACAGCACCATTGTACAAATACTACAGATACTAGATAAGTGATGAATGTACATATTGTTTTAATACATACATCTAAAACACCCAGACTAAGACAAAACAGACATGTTCTGTCTTAGTCTGGGGTAATATGGGGTGATGCCTTTGGTGTTGCAGGCGTCCATAGGCCGCGGTAACTGCTTTCCATCAGGCGGACCGTATGCTTGTTTGTCACCTTAGTAGTAAAAAAAAATGTCCATGCACACAAATGGTTGTCTTGTGCGGAGATCGACCTCGCGACCTCGGAGTCAAAGTAGCCGTTGCTAGGCTTAGTGCGATTTTTTTTGGTCACATTCGAACGTGTTAACGTTTACAAGCCGACCAAATTGAGAAAAAGTTTCATATTGTGAATTTACCAAACGCTTATACTACTTGCAAATGAATACTTGCTACTTAAGCAAATTAGCCGGGTTGCTCACTTCAAAATGTGAGCAAGTGAACCACATAATTTTGACATCTTTTTTTTTATACTACTTTGGGTGGCAGACAAGCATACGGCCCGCCTGATGTGAAGCGGTTACCGTAGCCATATTAATGCTCGCAACATAAAATATCGCTCGCGCGCCGCCACCCCCGCTGCCAACGCAGCATCTCCTTCCTTTCTGGTGACCTCACTAACTCGCAGGAACACAACAACTCTCAAGGGAATTATTATTTGGCTGCGGTATTCTGTGAGGTGCATGTACATTCCCCAGTCGGGTAGCTTACAATTACGCTTCCTACCTCTCTTTTCGCCAGAGCTTCGTTTGTCAGTCAGCAGGGTGCACCGCATGCAGGTGAAGTTGGCTTTGGTTCAATGATGTTGATGAACCAAGTACACCCCAAAAGCGTAATGCGTAAATGTCCTACGCGTCTTATAAATTCACAAAAAGAGAGTTTTTCTCTATTTGGTAGATTTTTTGTTAACGCGAACAAAAAACTCGCACTCTGTTCATTCTGTTGACCACCGCACCCGTCAAACGATGAATACTATTATAATTTTAGAGTATAGCTAGTTATTCTCTACGTTATCTAAGGAATTTCATTATATGATGGTAACATTGACTGTGCAATGTTTTTGGTAAGTCACTGTCGTTTGAATTATATAAAATCACTAGCTTCCGCCCGTGAGTTCATCATTTGCATGAATACAAAACAATAACTCTTTATTGCACCAAAGTACAGAAACCAATGATGTTATATTCTATAGACATGCTATACCACTAAGCGTCGAAACGAATCGAAATGTGAGCCACCTGTCTCATCTTTAGTTCGCAGAAGCAAGCCGACGAATCTGACATTTGTGACAATTGATTGAAATAGGTAATAATGCCGTGATCTGTATTTCGAAAATGCAATTTATGCTGATAAAGTAAGGGGACGAAAAGTCATAGGGGATGTATCATAGGGGATGTATTGATCAATATATACCAAAAGCTCAATATATACAAAACTATCATAACCCTCGAGTTGCACCAAATGTCCGAAATTTAATTAGGTAAAATCGAAAAAGTAGATTCGGAGTTTATTGCGACAAAATCGTGACCCAGAATTCATTTATAAGATATACCTGGTAAAATTATTTAAACGTATGAACAGTTTATGTAGGTCACAAAAAATATATGAGGATAAAGTGTTCAAAATATTATATCACAAAGTGTTTAAAAACAAGCATGGTCGGATGGAGAGAACGAGAGATGATTATGCAATCCGAATGTCGGTCGACGCGCCGCGCGTGCGTTCGGAAGTAGGGCTGTCAATAACCATACAAGTAAGTTTTTATGAATGATTGTGGAAGTAATAATTATTTCCTACCATGAATTTTTATTATTTTCGCGTAATAATGTCTTGCAACTCAGCTGACATTTAGAAAGCGCTACGGAAGTATTAAAAAAATGGGGTGTCATGTATCATGGATACGGCGGACGTGTGTTGTACGTGAATACGTTATATCAACGACTATTATTAATTTCTATACTCTTTGGTTACATGCACTAAAATTATTTCAAAATGGCAGCGCTTCCCCCTCACCCGCACGCGATGTTCCATAGTGCTTACTTAGCGTAATAAATTCTATGATCCTTCATCTATCTTGTGATGTAATTGAATTTTGTAATGAGATGATAGATTTGTAGCAGCGACACCAAACTGTATCCCCCTATTTTGTTATCATTCGTTTTTTGAATTGTCTCCCTATGGAAGTCACTTAAATTCACTTTCACTTTCAAGATAGTGTGATGAAAGTGAATCTAAGCTCTACAGATTTAGAGTACTAATGATTTATACATGTTTTTATATTTAATTTGTATGACGTTTCTAAGTGCTTTATAAAGTCCAAGGAATAAAGATATTTTGATATTTTTTTTGATTTTGAAGTAATTTAAAAGATGTATCCACGTCAAAAATTATATAGATTTAAATACCATTGTTACTAATACAGTATTATACTGTCCGTGCCATAATATAGATTAATTCTATGACTTTACGCCTCATATACATATAACATACTGACTATTCATCTGCGACTGTAATTTCGGTTTCAGTAAAAACCTATGGACGTAGTTTTTTTTATTTATTTTATATTATTTATTTATCTTCACACTTACTACTATTTTATAGGTAAAGCCCAATACAATAGTGTATAACTATATCTCAAATATCATTAGAGCTAGTTATAAAACACAATCACATGTTTACTTACGCTATAAGGCACAAAAGCTTATATAAAGTGTACTAAACATATTTAGTTGTTCATCCTAGTTGTTACGTAGCCTATAACTATTGTTGCGTCGATGGCATATTGCCCAAGTTCTTATCTATATACTAGAGCTTAAATAATAGCAATATTATAATAATAACTTTATTTATCAAAATTAGCAGCTCGATTTGCTGTGCCTCAGCCTCAATCATCAAGCTCCTAATAATTTTGTACTGACAATTTCATCTTTTTTTCGTAAATTTTTCAGATATATGGACTATTCTGCTGTTCGGGATGGAGAGTTGGGGACAAGTACAACATATCAAATATCATAACAATCGGTCCAGCCCCCTTACCACCAACTCTTATTGCGATACAATAACTGAATAGAATGCTTATTCATGCCAATAAATAAGCGACTCTATTTCAACTATAATACAGTCGCTATAAGCAATAAGAGTTGGTGGTAAGGGGGCAGCTCTTCTTGAGTTATAAATGGTGTAACTAACCCGACTTTGTTTTATATATATATATATGTATATATATATATATATATATATATATATATATATATATATACATAAGTATACAGTGTGTGGAATAAATTTATTAACTTCGATAATATTATATAGCCATGTAACATGGTTTTATACTGCGATACCAATTCAATACGTGAGTGTGCAATCATTTCGGCGATTTTCGCAGCAACTACATGTTGTTGAAGCGTAACAACCCTGATCGGAAGTAAGGCGCGCCGGCTCGTATATAAAGGTACCTACTGCTCGGTTCCCATCGTAAGGAATTATAAATCTAAAGTATTTTTTAGTATTTGTAAAAAACTACTTTAGATTTATAATTCCTTAGAGCGAGATAGAAAACACAATCATTACTATTTGTAAAAAAATACTTTAGATTTATAATTCCTTACGATGGGAACCGAGCAGTAGGTACCTTAATATACGAGCCGGCGCGCCTTACTTCCGATCGATGTTAAGCAAATTAGTTTTTTCATCAAAAAATGTATAATGAGCATCACATACAGAAGATCGATATAAAACAATATCGAAGAAGATTAGGATATGATGGTTTTTAAGTCAAAACACTAAATTCCATTATTTATTAAATGAAATAAATATATTTTAGTGCATATATTCCTGAAAATAAATATATAATTGCAGGTATTGCATGGGTATTGCGTATATAAGTATGTATATGTCCAGTCAAGGTAGAACTTGTTGTATAGGTCACTTGCACTATATATGTAAACAAGTTATTCAGGAATTTTAAAAATAAAGTATGTGTTGGTTACGTGTACGTGACGAGTAGTAAAGAGAAATGGTAAGTTACTTTTAATAGTTATTTTCTATAATATCGTTGAAAAGATCAGTGTACTTATATTACACTATGCCAACCCGAAGTTGAGCAGCGAGGTAGAGAATGCTCTAAACCCCTTCGATTGAGAGGAGACCCGTATTCCAGCAGTGGAATTAATAATGGTTAATTAATTTTTTTTTTTTAAATATTACCTAAAATTAGTCCCGTCTGTCTCGTCTGTGGGAATTAAATTTTTTGCAATACTTTTATATGTAAGCTTTAAAAAAAATATATCAATTTAATATGTTATTTCATACAAAGATTTATAATAATAATAGACTCCAACCATCATGGTAGGCCCGTAGGATACAAACACCACATAAACTGAACAATAAGTGGTGTTGGCCAAACGTTAGCGATGCTCTATTATTGCAACATGTAACATGCGGATGAGGAAAGTGCAAGCATACTTACCGCATTATTATGTAATTATACAAATGCAGATTACGTTACGTTTGCTCCACTGATAACATGCAACTTGATAGAAAGAAAAATTCATTGAAAAAATGGGGTGTGGCTGATGTCACGGACACGGTCGTGTGTTGTACGTGAATACGTTATATGCGCTAAAATTATCTCAAAATGGCAGTGCTTTCCCCTCTTCCGCGATTTTCCATAGTCCATACTTAGCGTAATAAATTGTTTGATCCTTCATCTATACAATGAATATATTTTAAGAGAGGTAGGGAGCTTAATTGTAAGCTACCCGACTGGGGAATGTACCTCCACCTCACAGAATACCGCAGCCAAATAACGGTTCCCTTGAGCGCTGTTGTGTTCCTGCGAGTGAGTGAGGTCACCAGAAAGGAAGGAGATGCTGCGATGGCAGCGGGGGTAGCGGCGCGCGAGCAATATTTTATGTTGCGAGCGTTAATATGGCTACGGTAACCGCTTCACATCCGGCTGGCCGTATGCTTGTCTGCCACCCGATGTAGTATAAAAAATACAATGATGTGACTGAATTTTGGAAGATGATTGATGTGTAGCTGCAACACCAAAGTTTATCCCCCGATTTTGTTATCATTCGTATTACTGAATTGGCTCCTTATAGAAGCAATTTTAAAGACTTATTCACGTCAAAAAGGTAAGCCGAAGGCTCCATAGGCAGTAATACAATACCTAAAAACCATAGACTCTCTGACTAGCAACAATGATCTTGTGATCATTGTTAAGTATAATTTTCGCACTGAAGTTGAACTTAGTTGCCCTAGTCGTAATACAGTACGCCCCTAAAGCAAGTGAACTTCATTGAACACAATCTTTAATCATAAACTATACAGGTACATTGTGTATGTCAAATAAAGTAGTTTACATAATATATAAAGGACTTGCTACATATTTTTTTTAGTATTTTTTTTCTTTTATAAATGCTTATATCTGTTTTATTTATACCAGCTCCATCAATTGTTTCAGAATAAAATTGTCGTTAAATAAAATGCTTCAAAATAAAATATTTACAATTAGCTAAAACAAAATCTATAAAATAAAACGTCAATACAAGTCAAACCATCGTGCGTCCGCGACTTCGTAGGCACGACTTCCACTTGGGCAGCTTGTAAATACGCTGCTCTCTACTTCGTTTGCCAGAGCCTCTTTCGCTAGTAGGCAGGCTGTACCACGTGCAGGTGAGGTTGGTTATGGCTCTAAACATCGTGGAGAGCTATTTACACCCCATCTCTTAGCGGATACTTCGTCATAATGCCTATCTATATGTCAAATTTAAACACGATCCGTCTTGTGGTTTGGACGGAACGGAGAGTTTACCTGAGCCTGAGTGGCTCTCCAATGAATATAAGTAATCCTAATTTACTTATTATTAAGGGTCTCATGGCCGAAACAAGTTTAGTCGTTTACAAGCGAGTTTGCCTATTTGATGTTTAATAAATTAATCATATATGTAGAATGCTCTACATATACGATTAATTTATTATAAAAAAATATTAACATAAATTGATTGATGTTTAATAAATTAATCGTATATTAACATCAATCAATTTATGTTAATATTTTTTTGTAAATTAAAAAACGAGCATTTAAAATTATAAAACTGAGCGACTATTATGCTACCTTGGAAACTAAAGCCGATTTAAACATACCAAACCTAACCTAATATTTATAGTCTAACCTAATATATACATATAATTTAATGATTTTAGTCGCTCATGTTACTATTATTTTCCTTTATTAATTGTGTTGTGTGCTTATGTAGCACACATTAACATGTAAATGACACGAAGTTCAAAGTGACAAATTGAACATGGTCTTAATAGTATGAGTACAGTCACCAAGTACAGGACACCGGTATAAGTGACCCGGGAGCGGATTAAAATTAAAGTTTTTTAAATAATGAATTTATACCATTTTTTTTTTTTGTTAAGGGCCTATAATAATTTATAGTTACAAAGAAAGAAGAACTTAAATCTTCTAATGATCGAAACTCAGAATAAAGATAAATTGTTTTCATAGTATTTTTTTTTCTGACCATGCATTGATTACATCCGCATCAGTACTAAAACAAAAAAGATGTAGAAAAATAATAACATGTCATTTTTATTGGGTTATAGTGATCATAAAATGATGTCTTCTGCGCAGCGTACACATTCGGTGAGAAAAACGAAGTGAATTAATATCTTTTAAGTAAGTTTATCATAAAATTTAAAAATAAATATTTATAGCAAGCAATATATTGCTATATATATATATATATATATAATATATATAAATAGCAATATATTGCTTGCTTAACACACATATATATATATATATATATATATATATATATATATATATGTTAGGCGGTACGAAGTTCGCCGGGTCAGCTAGTGGTACTACTTACGGCGAACTTCGTGCCGCCTAAAAGTCAATGAATGTCGTGCTACTTATTAGCTGAACTAAATTTATAATTTTATGGAAATACAATTAATAATAATACAGAAAAATATAAAAATACAAAAATCAACTATATTAATAAATATATATATATATATATTAATTACTTCAATAAATACATAACTTAATCCATAAAACAATTTTCAATAACACAGACAACTTTCCTGGCCTAAAAGTGAGACCAATCGAGTTTTTGTCTTACTTGTGCTTACAGATAAAAAAAATCAAAATAATAACTGTTTGGGCTTCTATTGCTCATACAAAGTTCCCTGTTATTTTATTAATTTTTCTTAAATATTTCCAATGTACAGACGGCCAGTAATTTTTTTATTATATATATAGATTACACGCATTCACATAATTTTATAATTACTGCAGTTTAAAATCTGCATGTAACAGTAAATAAATTTGTCAATATATTATTTATATATACGTACATTACATGTCACATACACTACATTTACCTTCAGTTGATTTTTTTTCATTACAGAGGTCATTTAAATTACAGTTCTGTTTTTTTTATTGCAGTTGTCATGTTTACTCATACGTAATTATACGTGATTCCTTTATTTGAAGGGCATATACAAATTAAGGTAAATACCACGTGTTTAAAATATACTGATATTTTAAATCGTGACATTTAATGTTTGTAAGTATATATAAATAACATATTGACGTAATTATAAAATATACAATTGATATGAATGCGTAAAATCTATACATATAATACAAGTATGTACATTGGAATGATGTATACGTAACTAGTATATATTCTACTTTGCTCTTTATTTGCAATGTACCAGTACTTGTTTAGTTAATAAAATTGAATATTTGAATACTTACCAGGTATTTGCAATGCAGTTATTCCAATTAATATTAACCACTTTGCACTATATATCATGCTTGAATATTGTTTTCTTTAAAAATATTAAGAAAACAACACTCGGTACTTATAGGAGTTTTAATCACAGATGACACTATCTTGGGTCGTGTACGTGCAAATTTTTGACGTGCAATATATGAGGAAGGAACCCTATAGCGTGCGACACGTGCGTAGGTGCCTACCTAGCGGGAGGACTGAGAGCGAAAGTGAGTGCGACCCTCAACTGCCGGCTGCCCCTCTTACGAATAACCCAAGTCATCGCGGATCTTGTAGTTGGACCTTACGTCGGCGTTACTACATCCTTACTCTGTAATGTCATAATTATGTGCTATAATGACAAGAAAAAGTACTTTATAAAGAAATAAGAACATATACCTACTCGTTAGTTACAAAAGTCAAGTTGGTGGTTTAAGGATATCTGTTTATTTATACACTATATATGCTACGGTAACTGCTTTCCATCAGACGGGCCGTATGCTTGTTTGCCACTTTAGTGGTATAAAAAAAAACACAATTTTGAACATTACTAATAAAAAAAACCAAGGCACTCAATCAATGAGGTACAAGGAATGAAAAACCAAATTATATATTATTTATTCTCACGTCCCATACGTCTCAGAACGTTGACGAGCGCGGTGGTCGAATGGATGCAAATTACAATACGACACTTCAAAGTTTAATATAGCGTGACTATTATCGAAATATGATCGTAAAGTAGGTTGTCTACAACCTAAGAATAGTAATCTGCTCACAATAAGAATTGATAATAATTAATCAATGAAATCAAGTATACAATTTTCAGTAAATTCCTAATTCAATCTCAATTCGGTGAACTTTTTAATTCTGCAAACGTTAAATTATTACGAGAATTGGATTTCAGGTATAAAATCTGATTTCATACTGATTTATAAATAGGCAGTGAGTAAAAACAGATATTATGCTGCAAAGAATTATATTTATTGTAAGAAATTCTTATATACTTACCTGTTTAATGAAACTGTTTAGTACCTTTAGAGGACGCAGCCATATAAAGTTTTAACATTATGTGCAAGTGTTAACATGCCATTGTGTAAACTGAAGATGAAAACTTGAAGAAACACAATATACTTGCGACATTATTTTTAGACGTATTTGTACATCTGCGCTAATATTATTAAAAAGTAAAGTATGTACGTTTGTATGTTTGGATATAATTAGGTCCAATCCAAACATACAAAATTTACTTTTTATTCATATTAGGGAAGTAGAAGAATGTTGTAAGTATTTTATGATTTTGTCGTCATCTTCTTTTTGATGAGCCTAATCGCCGAGCCTAAAGCCGAATGCCTACTTTGAATCCGAGATTGCGGGTTCGATCCCCGCACAAGACAAACATTTATGTGCATGAACATATCTATTTGTGTTGGTCTGGTGTTTTCTATAAGTAGATTAAAAGTATGTATTTAAAAAAAAAATGTATTTAAGTAATTTTTCAGTTGTGTACCACATAGTACAAGCTTTGCGCTTAATTTGTTCACTAGATAGCACTGGAAATATCTATTTCCATGGAGTATACGAGGAAAGTAAAAGACATCATTATCAAGAGCAGCTGGAAAACAAGTGAAAATATGGCGACCTGCCTGATGGTAATCAAACTCCCCTGAAATCTCACAGTACGCGCCTATATAGGCACCCTCAAGAGAATTGTTATTTGACTGCGGTAAGGTGTAAGGTGGAGGTACTTCCCCAGTCGGGCAGATTACAAAATATACTATGCCCTACCTCTCTTTTCGCTAGAGCGTCGTTTGTCGGTCAGCAGGTGTGTGTGAACCACGTTAAGGTGAGGTTGGCTTTGGTTCAAAGATATTGATGAACCACTTACTGTCCGTTATACGTAATCATTGTATGATGTAGGATTGTTAATAAAGGCTATTTTTATTAAGTTCACATGTAAGAGTTAAAGCTTTAAAAATTTGATTCACACCGATATTTAGAATCGAACTTTCAGGGTGTTTAGGCATAGGGGGTGGTTGTGTTCCTGTGAGTGAGGTAACACAGAAGGATGGAGCTGCTACGATAGCAGTGAGAGTGGCGGCGCGCAAACGATATTTCTTTTTTCTTTATATTACCAGAGCATTTTTTTTATATTACAGGCTACTTACTATGGCCGCTTCACATCGGGTTGTATGCTTGTCTGCCTAAGTAGAATTAAAATATCATAAACAGAAGAGGACTCACGGCATATTGAATCCCTACTTAATATTATAAATGTGAATGTGAGTTTGTTACGTAGTCAAGACGAATACACGATACAGATACCTCACAGAATACGAAGTATGTACTCATCCGATCATCATGAAACTTTGTACATATATTATCAAAGGTATTAGGAAGGACATAGGGTACTTTTTATTAACAAAAACGGGTTACACTCCGGGAGTGCCGGCAGAAGTGGAAACTTGAACTTAACATTGTGGCTTTTTTGAATATTTTGGAATGGCTAGGGAATAATTTCGCAAGGAGCAGGCATACATTTTCGCCGCGCGGTATTAAGAGCGGGGGGTAAAATTTCCTCTCCTACGCCGCGCGGCGTAGGAGAGGAAATTATATCCCCCGGATAGGAGAGGAGTTTAACATTTTTTACCCATCCCAAAAAGTGCACAACGCCGCTAAACAAGTTTTCACTTAAAAAAAGCAAACGCGGACGAAGCCGCGGGTGGAAGATAGTAATAAAATTACACAATCGCAGCCAGATAACAATCGTCTATTATTTCATTGTATCTAATGTCACCAGAAGAACGTTGACAGTGGCATGTTAATAAATTTACGGCGATTACGTATAATAAACTTGGCAACAGATTGAAATTCGGATTCAGATACAGCCGTTCATTCACCCAGCAGTTGTTATTACTTGCAATAACCAAATTTATGGGGTGTAAGTGGTTCATCAACATCTTTGAACCAAGGCTAACTTCACCTGAACGCGGTGCACCCTGCTGACTGACAAACGAAGCTGTGGCGAAAAGAGAGGTAGGGAGCGTAATTGTAAGCTACCCCACTAGACCTCACAGAATACCGCAGCCAAATAACAATTCCCTTGAGGGTTGTTGTGTTCCTGCGAGTGAGTGAGGAGATTCTGCATTGGCAGCGGGGGTAGCGGCGCGCGAACGTTATTTTATGTTGCGAGCGTTAATATGGCTACGGTAACCGCTTCACATCAGGCGGGCCGTATGCTTGTCTGCCACCCGACGTAATATATAAAAAAAAAAGTTATTACGACTACGTATTCTCACCACTGTATCGTGAAGTCAGAATGAACAGTGGCGACCGCTAAAAGGGTAACGAACAGTGAAGTTCACTGTAGTTCAGTGTAGGACCCCTAGGGTAAGGTCTTATCTAAAGTCGATTCCAATCAAATATCATGATTCCAAAAATAGGTATTGGGTTAAGTTAATGACAGACATCTTCCGCTTATTAGGTAGAGTTCACGGATTGATACCAGCTAAGCTATACATAATAGGTTAGTTTGTTTTTATAATGGGGGGGGGGGGGGGCAAACGATCTTGTGGGTTACCTGATGGAAAACAATCACCACCGCACATGGAAACCAGCAACACCAAGGGGTCGCCGATCCGTTGCCAGCTTGAAGGCTCCCATGTCGTAATTGTTCGGAAATACCGCTGAGGGCAGTTGATTCCACAGTTGACATTTTTTTTCGATTTGTTGTGTAAGGACGTTACAACAATATCACCACAGTATAAGTAATAGTACAGAATGGCTACTCCGTGCCGCTCTCTCGTATCAACCTCACCTCTCCTCTGAAACGAATCTGAAACAGTTTGTATGGCGGCGCACGCACACACGTTCATTCTTGCACTGTACAGATGTCATTGTTTATGTAATAGTGAATGACGCGACATTTGTATGGAGTGGCCGGGGTGTAAGCATGGTAAAACAATAGGTGAAAGAATTACTTCGTTAGCATAAAAACTTTTGGAGACATAATAACTTGAACGTTGGTCCCGTCTAAACAATAGTGAAATAACTTGAAAATCTCAATTTTGGACATTACCGAAAACGGTCCATACAAAAGGCTATTAAGCTATGACATCATACCGGTGTATTTTGTAGGTATGCATTAAATCAGGAAATATGTAGTTGGGTGCCATAACAAAAGTTATAGTACTTTTTATTCTGTCTTCAATAGTAATACATTTTATATATAATTTTTCTTTTAAAATGAAATTATTTAAAAAAATACCATTGGAACTTTGATCGGCGATAAAATAAATTGGACGTACTTACGTCATTAAATTAATAACTTTATTAAAATTCAAGATCACAGATCGTTTAGATTTTGTGTATTTTTGATAATATTTTTTATAATTTCAGAACATTGTCATTTAGCCAATAATGTAAGCTGGGGTTTGATTTTTGCAACCAAAACTCCAATGTAAACTAGAGTACGAGTAAAGGTAGTTCGAATAAAAGTAGCCTTGAAATTCACAATGAATCGGAAGAATTTAATAAGAGTAAAAGCTTTGGAATTTGGCATACATTCATGAGAGAAATCAGGCTGGTCGAGTAAAAACCAATAATGAGAATTATTAAATTTGCTAAGGACTCTGTCCAGCAAGCACTTCTTTTTGTACAGCATTATTTTAACTATCAATATGAGCGCAGTTAATAACGCAATGTCCCTTCACAAGCAATAATCACAGTAAATATATTGAGCAGTACATCAAAATCATACATAATACGAAGCATGCACAGAGAAATATGAAGCAACACACATTGTTCTATTGTCATAGTTATAAGCACAGTGGATAAATAGTAGGTAAATGTAATGAACACTTCTTTACAGTAGGTGGACTATCACTGCCGCTCTCTTGAACCGAGACCTCGCCTCCTCGATGAGACGGTTCTATAACCAATTTTCATATGGGATATTTTTTTTATACTACGTTGGGTGGCAAACAAGTATACGGCCCGCCTGATGGGAAGCGGTTACCGAAGTCAGATTAACGCTCGCAACATAAAATAAAATAGTGCCCTTTTTTTTTTTTATACTACGTCGGGTGGCGCACAAGCATACGGCCCGCCTGATGTGAAGCGGTTACCGTAGCCATATTAACGCTCGCAACATAAAATATTGCTCGCGCGCCGCCACCCCCGCCGCCAACGCAGCATCTCCTTCCTTCCTTTCTGGTGACCTCACTCACTCGCAGGAACACAACAACCCTCAAGGGAATTGTTATTTGGCTGCGGTAATATGTGAGGTGGAGGTACATTCCCCAGTCGGGTAGCTTACAATTACACTCCCTACCTCTCTTTTCGCCAGAGCTTCGTTTGTCAGTCAGCAGGGTGCACTGCGTGCAGGTGAAGTTGGCTTTGGTTCAAAGATGTTGATGAGCCACTTACACCCCTCATTGCCCACTCCTTGTGAGGTTAAGAGACAAAGCCGTACGCACACACACGCATTCATGCTTTACATATATTTACGTAATAGCAGTAGGCATTATTAAATGTGCTGTTGTTAAGGTCACGATGTAACTGTTAAGCAGTAACTATTAAGTAGTCTGTGTTGTGTGTGCACTGAGTGACCGCGACCGCGACCACGGTCACAGCGATTAATCATTTATGTTAATGGTCGCAGTCGCGTAGTTGCTATAAGGATATCCTCCTCCTCCTTAAGTCGGTCCCTCACTGATGAGGATCGTGACTACGACGAAAGCGTTGCAGCAATTTCCTCCAATTATTGCGGTCTTCTGCCTGATGGAGAGCGTGAGACATTGGCATTTGCCAGTTCTTCGGACACCTGGTAGGACCATAAGACATATAAGGATATAATAGTATTGATTACATTGTATTGTAAATGGTCCGTCGCTCGCTGAAACCAATGGTTGCGGTCGCGGTCGTCTTGTACATTAGAGCTACGGAGTGCATTCCGAAGCTCTGATTAGATTATGTAGCAGCGTATGTCTAAGCCAGTATGTCGATTTTTGACCACTGTATGCAGTTAATATACTGTATTTTTATATGTTTACTATGCTGTTGTTGCTTCACGGATGATCAATGATAAAGGCGGAGCGTTATGTCGCCGGTTTTCGCAATCGTGACTAACATTGAAGAAGTTCAGGATGTGGGGAAAATTAACGGATGAAGAAATTTTAAAAACGTTTTATTAGCCTTCAACGAATATTTTACGAAACCATTAAGTGTGTCGCATGTAGAGACTATTGTATAGTTGACAGTTTGTATGTGTAGTTAAACATATTCATTGTAGCTTCTTCCGATGGTTTCGTTCGCGTGAATATTTTCGTAATAAAGAGTTATCTTCCTATGTAGGTAGGTACTATTCGTGTGACAAGTTTTTTCGACCGCGGCCAAATAACAATTCACTTGTGGGTTGTTGTGTTCCTGCGATTGAGTGAGGCCACGAGGAAGGAGTTGCTAAGATATTTAATGTTGCGAGTGTTTATATGACTACGGTAACCGCTTCATATCAGGCAGGCTGTATGTTTGCCTGCCACCAAATGTAGTATAAATAAAACCGGCCAAGTGCGAGTCGGACTCGCGCACGAAGGGTTCCGTACCATTATCTATAAAAACGACAAAAAAAATCAAGTTTGTTGTATGGGAGCCCCCCTTAAATATTTGTTTTATTTTTGTTTAATTATCCTTACTAATATTATCCTTACTTTCCTTACTTAATATTATAAATGCGAAAGTAACTCTGTCTGTCTGTCTGTCTGTCTGTCTGTCTGTCCTGCTTTCACGGCAAAACTACTGAACCGATTTAAATGAAATTTGGTACACAGATAGTTTAGAGCCTGAGGAAGGACATAGGCTACTTTTTAATGCAAAAAAAGGGTTGTAAGGGGTTAAAAGGGGGGGTGAAAGATTGTATGGAAATATCGTTATTTTTAGAGCTAGAAGCTTGAAACTTATTTTTTAGGCTGTTGATTCGATATCCTTACTTCCTTACTAATCCTTTAATATTATAAATGCGAAAGTAACTCTGTCTGTCTGTCTGTCCTGCTTTCACGGCAAAACTACTGAACCGATTTAAATGAAATTTGGTACACAGATAGTTTAGAGCCTGAGGAAGGACATAGGCTACTTTTTAATGCAAAAAAAGGGTTGTAAGGGGTTAAAAGGGGGGGGTGAAAGATTGTATGGAAATATCGTTATTTTTAGAGCTAGAAGCTTGAAACTTATTTTTTAGGCTGTTGATTCGATATCCTTACTTCCTTACTTCCTTACTAATCCTTACTAATATTATAAATGCGAAAGTAACTCTGTCTGTCTGTTTGTCTGTCTGTCTTGCTTTCACGGCACAACTACTGAACCGATTTAAATGAAATTTGGTACACAGATAGTTTAGAGCCTGAGGAAGGACATAGGCTACTTTTTAATGCAAAAAAAGGGTTGTAAGGGGTTAAAAGGGGGGGTGAAAGATTGTATGGAAATATCGTTATTTTTAGAGCTAGAAGCTTGAAACTTATTTTTTAGGCTGTTGATTAGATATAAATAAATATGACATTCAAAGTTTGTAAAAGTTTTACCCACACGGGGGTAAAATAACAATAGGGAATAGGGGATGAAAGTTTGTATGGAAATATGTAAGGTATAAATGAATGTTTTATAAGTTTGTTTGCCAAGAGACAAAATATTAGTGCTATCCTGATGTAGATAACATTTACGCAGTCATTATAAAATGAGAAACTGAAATTAACGCGAGTAAAAAACTTGCCAAGCATCGCGCCGTACTAGAGATGGGCAAAATGCCGGGCATTTACAATAAATGTCCAAAAAATAGTTATAAATTCCCTATTTATGCCCAAAACTTGGCATTTATTGGGCATTTACAGGTTCTTACTGGGCACTTATTGTAAATGCCAGGCATTTTGCCTATCTCAACGCCGTACACCACCCGTACACATTGAAAGCTGCCACGCGGGGGTCAGGGAGCGGGCCAGGGGTCGTTACGCGGCGTGGTACCACATGAGTAAAAAACGGTGGTACGGCACAGAAAAAATATGCCCAAGTGGGCTTGCCCAAACGTGCAGACACGTGACAATTATTATTTTTTCCGCTACAAATGCATTATTATTCACTGCACATTGTTTACAATTCGATTTGCTTACTTTAGTAGATAAGTTATTAAATATTTTTTTCTTTAGTTGGGTCATTGTTTTATTTATTTCATTCGTTAAAAGTAGATTACTTTCGAGTTTAATTAGATGTTATTACGTCATTTTTTTTTGTTGCACATTTGTATGCTAGGCAGGTACCTAAGAACGGTAAGTTAATTGCCCTCACCAAATAAACAGTACTTTTTTGAGCATTGTACAAACAAAGCATTTGACCATCTGTGAATGTAAACAAAAGATAAGAAAGCTTAATAGTTTTATGAATGAGTCTTTATGCCTTTGCATGCCGACTCAGTCAGAAGTCGCAATATCCGAAAGGGATTTCTAGGAATCGGTTACAAATGGTTCATAAAAACAAGTGAGATTTCTTAAGTACAAGTGTAAAAAGTTATACTTAGTATAGAGATTTTGTTTATTTGGGTCAATAAAATTAGTTAAATTTAATTCATTTGGGTTTATAATTTTTTTTAAATAGGTTTTTATACAATTAAATAAAATACTTAAATAAGTTATTTTCATAATAAGAAGTTTTGTTTTCTGTGTTTACGGTTAAAAGCAAAATAAAGTGTAAATAGTTATAGGGGTATAGCGCACTCGGTTCTAAAACTACCATTGAACTTAGCTGATGAGGACATGCCGGTATGTAACATTAGCAAAAGCAGTGAGCGCGGAAGAAAGTTGCAGCTGTGTAAGCTGTTGGTTGGGATGAATGTTCAATGTTCCACAAAAGAGCTATATAAGCACTAGATGGCACACTGCAACTCATATAAGTATTAATACGTATGTGTCTTATTTGTAAAATAATTAGCCGAAATATTTAAAAATGCTGCCCAAAGACACTATTCCACGCGGACGAAGTCGCGGGCACAGCTAGTTTATTTATAAAGTGAATATAAAACTAAATATTATGTGAGTATTTCAAGCGTCTACCTATTACAGTTATCAATTGCGAGCAAAAACCAGCAAAAAAAATCACGTTTGTTATATGGGAGCCCCCTTAAATATTAATTTTATTCTGTTTTTTAGTATTTGTTGTTATAGCGGCAATAGAAATACATCATCTGTGAAAATTTCAACTGTCTAACTATCACAGTTCATGAGATACAGCCTGGTGACAGACGGACGGGACGGACAGCGGAGCCTTAGTAATACGGTTCCTTTTTACCCTTTGGGTGCGGAACCCTAAAAAATTATCTAGCTAGGTCGATTTTTCATCCCCGTAAACTTCTATATTGTGCATTTCATAGAAATCGTTCCAGCTGTTTATGAGATCGTCGTGTCATACATAGGTATTATTTTGCATACTAGCAGCCCGTCCAATCTTCTCTTTGGCTCAATCTTCCCGTTGCCATCTCCTTCCTAAACAAACCTTGTCTTGACAATATACCTCAATTATTTTATAAATATTTCTGATACATGAACAGCTACTCTGCTTTTCAGGATGGCGACTAACAATTTCAAGATCATAAAAATCGATCCAACTGTACTATTCTTGAGTTATAAATGGTGCAACTAAGCCAACTTTGTTCTAAACCTTTTACGGTGAATACTCGATATCTAGGTTTGACTAGTTATACCTCGGGTATCTTACATCCCTATCCAAAGAGTCGCGCCTCGCTCGTCTTCCGTTCCGTTTTCGTTGGTCACAAGTTAAACGTAACATAAACAACGTCCTAGGTCAAAACTACTTTTGACGTTATAGGTTAGTTAAAAGTGGTTTTGACGAACGTCCTTACTCCTTAGTCAAAACTATTTTTGACCAATAATGGTTCGGAGGTGAGGTACCAAGTTTTAACCAGTCTAACCTAGGAGCGCCTAGATTTCCAGGATTGACTATAACATATATAAAAGACTAAGTAATAATAATACTCGTTTAATTAGTAGTATATCGGACAGCATCAATTACACTGTTTTATTTATAAACATACATCTTATATACATACGTCATTATATCTATTATGTATTATCACTATGTATATTATATATACATCATTATATATATATATATATACATACATCTTATATAAGACGAAATAATACTCAACATATTCAATTCACAGATAATAGTTTATTACTAATTCTGTTTCAGCCACGTGCATATGGAGGTTTGGAATTCGTCCGGAAGAAATATAGGCCAGATGCACTGAAATAAAACATATTAAGTAAAAGTTGAAAATAGTCAAAATTTGCATTACTCGGAAACAGAAATCTAAATATCTTATTATTTTTTCAGTAGTAGGAAGGGAACATTAATGTACCATCCCCACAGGAATGTCGCTGGGGCCCCCATCCTAAACAAAACCAGCACGGCAAAATTCCACATCAGCCACTTCCAAATGCTTTTTGAGGCTATCTGACCATCTACCAGGGGTGTCCAGCGCCTTGTCACTACTGATATGGCAGATAAAGCCGGACATTTGCCGCTTCAGCTTGCTGAGTTTGAGAGTTATGTTGAACAAATTGTTTATGTGTCGAATACCCCAATTTTGGATTCGATCCTTGTGGAAAACTTCGAGTATAGCTCTATCTTTTGCTCGGTGGCAATTTTTAATCTGTTATGAACGAGCTCGACGGTCAGTCTTGGTACGGAAGGGCATAGTTTAGAGGCCGCACTGGTTGAAGATTTAATTCTTCAAATATTAGGGTAGACACGAAAGTGCGCCTGCTGTACCGAAATTCTCCAAAAGCCCAGCCTAGTCGAAGGCGTTCTGCTTTATTACCAACTTATTCTTTGACGATGACCAGCGTATAAAGAGCAATTGTTAATAGTATTCTTTGGATTTGTCTATAAACGTTCAGAATAAGTAAATTCTCAATACGAGGACATCTTTTCGTTTTAAAATAAAGTACTTATTTTTTGATAGAGTTGTGATATGTTTATTGGATGATAAAGTAGATATGTTTCGATAAAGTTTGGAATAAGTTTATGTGAATAAACCAGAAGCAATTCCCAGAAGTAGACCCATCATCAGAACTGTGGGGGCTAACGGCCGGATATATTATTTCATATTTAATTGGAAAATGTCTACTTTACAATCCAATAAATATGTCACAACTCTGTGAAAAACTTATTGTGTAAAGTGTTTTTGTTTTAAAATAACTATTCTAAGATAATCGACCACCCTGCCATATTGAATTGAATCAGTGTTCTTATGGTGCCGACTGTATACGTCAATAGTCCTATCGCAGTAGGAGTGAAAGTGTACAATGTTGATGGGTGCACTTAATTGCGCGGGTGAGAATAATCAAGATAGAGAATAAAATCCAACGCGGAAATTCCAATAAAATATGTATGATAAGAATAGTCTTTTTTTATATGAGAGGGGGGCAAACGTGCATGTGGGTCACCCGATGGAAAGCAATCACCACCGCCCATGGAGATCAGCAACACCAAAGGATCGCCGATCCGTTGCCAGTGTGTCGTAATTGTTCGGAAATACCGCTGAGCGAAGTTGATTTGAAACGTTGAAGTTAAAACGGTGCTTTAGTCTCCTCAAAAGACCAAGGAGATAATATCTCTAATATGGAGAATGTTAGTCATCCTTCTGTTGTGAAATGAGTGAATTATGTTACATAAACCATGCGTATTTACTATTTACCATATCCATATCGTAGACACATTCCCTCTTACATTTCACTGTACTATCAGTCCTGAAATCTGCTGTAGAAGACCAAAAGAGAAAATATTCAATTTCCCGTGAGAATCGACATCCAATGTTGACCCCCCTTATTACATCTGTTGACGGACTCTTCGCACCTTAGATGTCATCCTTTGTCAAACACCTCGGTGAGGCCATTACTGACCGCTTGGCCAGATCCTTCAGCACCGTGATGGATTGGTTAAGATCAAAAATCCTATCGCTATTATTCGGGCTACAAGTATGTATTGTGCAACCCCATACAAGTTCAAGGCACAAATTTCATTCTATGAACTTTTTAGTTCCGAGTCGACGGCGGCGCAGCCTTGCCTAACCCATAGACTCAATTATTTTTCTATTGATTTATTATTGACATGTGTGTTTATCTTTATAGTTTCTGAATAATAAAATATTGAGAGTGTTATTAATAAGTTAACATTAAGAATTTGTTTCAAATTATTACGTAATTTTGGACAACGTCTAACCAGTTTTATTAATGTATCGATAGAATACTTCCTGTGTTTTTTTTATGCAAAACCCATGCTGTATGATAGATAGATAAATGCGCATAATTATTGTCAGTACGTCTCAAGTACAGTCATTTTAATTGTAATAAAAATAAAAATTATAGTTCTTGCCACTGAGTAAATGAAACCGTTTACACACACAGTTTTGAAAACAAAAGTAATACATTTCTCATTATGTTTTTATAATACCACTAACACACAAGCATGGTCTTTAATTGACCATGACACCCACAAAATGACACCACCTGGGTGTCATAGGGAATTGCCCAGGACACTCCCAAATGTTAGTGATAGTAGTAAGCCACTCGGTTTCTCTCTTATTTCTCATCTCAAAACCATTTATTATTGGCGTAAAGTGATCGTAGTTTACAGAATACTGAAATTAATGTCTATCTAGAATTACTATACATATTAACTAATATTAGTAAATGGGATATTCATAGGAGTATTTCATGAGTAATAGTGATTACCCATGACACCAAGGTGGTGTCATTACCCGACTGCGACAGAAGGAGGGTTATATTTTTCGAGAGTATGTATGTATGTATAATTGTTTGGCACGCTCTGCAGACTTAACGGCTGGATGGATTTTAGCTTGAGAGGTGTCGTTAGATTTGTATTTGCTGTGAGAGTGACATAGGCTACATCAAATATATAAAAAATCAATATGGCGGCTGTGAGCCGCAAAATTGTCGTTGCAGTAATTTTTTTTTTCTTCTAAATATATTGATATGGGTATCAAAATAAAGATCTCGATGACCTGACTTCAAATATATATTTGATATATTAGTTTTTGCCTGCGGCTTTGCTTGTATGGAATTATATTATTGTTACGCGTGATTAATAATTGTAGGTGCAGTCGGGTTTTTGATTTTTTTAATTAACTTATAACTTGTTTTAAGGGTGTAATGGTCAATGAACGCACATCACCTACCTCATTAGGTAAATCATTATTTATCATTAGGTAGGTGAAGTGCGTATGCATATGCTGCTTTAGCAGATACTTACTACCTAGGGGCACTGGCAACACTAACGGCAACGTACAACAGTTGCTAATCCTGTAAAAATGTCTTTATTTCTTCATACAAATAGTAATAATAGGATAAGCTAGCGAGCCAAGCCCGGGAAACTTCAATTGCTAAAAGTCCGAAAAAGAAAAATACCCCTGGGACAGTCCGAGAGGGGGGGCGGAAGATCTGTCCACCGGTCGATAATAATGACGACCCTGGCGCGAATACGGATTTGAGATGCCCTATGTGCGGGAAAACATACAAGAGACGAGCCCGGTACAACAAGCACTTAAAGACACATGATGGTGTTGAAGCACGACAGCCGTCGGTAAGTACTTCGACAAACACTACGGATAGAGTTGACCCTCATAAATCCCAAGGTGAATCATCAAGTGAAAATTACCAGGAGTCCATTGACATCAGGACACGTCTTAGCATCCCCAGTCTAAAAAACTCCACCTGGAAAGTTCATGACCAAAACTTGGCGATCCTTTTAGAACATCCTGGATCAAAACAAGATCTAAACAGCCAAGTAGAAACTCTACAGGATACTATCTATACATACTTCTCTGAGCATTATCCACCACAAACTTATTGCGCTCAAAATAAAGAAAACACATTTAAAATGAAATTGCGGAGGAAGAAAAGAGAGTTAATAAGGAAACTTCGTGTAGCTAAAACCATGGGCGATAACCATCTAAGTCACCAACTGTCCAGGGCTCTAAGATCAATCCTCAAATTAATACAAGGTATATCACTTCAAACCACAAAAAATCGCGATAATTTTAACAGAGCTAAACATGAAGTAGACTTCGATAAAAATCATTTTCAATACTCGAAAAACATTTTCAGGGAACAAAAGGGAAAGCTTCTCTTGACCAACGCGCAAATTTACGATCACTGTAAAAACACATACGAAGTGCCTAAACGCGGGAACTCATACGTAGATCCAAAAATCCAAAGACCTAATGATCCTCTATTTAGTTTTCAAAGTGACCCACCCAATGAAGAGGAAATAAACTACCATATTAAAAAGAAAAGTTCTAAATCTGCGCCAGGCCCCGATGGCATTCCTTACATAGTGTATAAAAAGTGTCCATCAGTTCGTAAACACATTTTAAATATATTTAGTAAGATCTGGTCAAGAAAGCAAGTCCCAGTAGCATTTGGAAAGGCAGTTTTTTTCCTCATCCCTAAAAAGGATATAGTAACTCATCCAAAAGACACCAGACCGATACAATACAATCTCAAAAATATTTTTTAGTGTATTACAATCAAAAATGACAAAATTCATGATCAGCAATATGTATTTCAGGCCCAATCACCAGAAAGGCTTCTTGCCTGGAATTTCTGGATGCCTGGAACACAATACATTACTAGCAGAAAGTCTGAAAGATGCCAGAACACATGAGAGGCAAATATCAGTCTGCTGGATACACCTAGAAAACGCATTTGGTTCGGTGCAGCATGAACTTATGATATTTGCACTAAAATGGTATAACTTTCCCGATTTAATTGTTAACATAATTAACTCTTATTACTCGCACTTAAAATTCGTCATAGCAGTAAACAAGGAATACACAAAGCCACTACAATACAGTGTGGGACTATTCCAAGGGTGCTGCTTATCACCGATAGTATTTAACATAGTTATTAATATTTTAATAGACAAATTGACATCATATGAAAGGAAATGGGGCTACCGTTTTAAAATCAACAACAAGTACACTGAGTCAATCTTAGCCTTTGCTGACGACCTTGCAATACTTACACGTAATCCCAAACAGTGTCAGGAGTTGTTAAATGAAGTCGATGAGTTCTGTACATGGACGGAGGGATTGAGGGCGAAACCAAGTAAATGTTATTGTTTATGTCTGGGTAGACGAAATACCAAATACACTTCTTACGACCCGGAACTCTCCATAAGCGGCCAAAAAGTTGCTACGATTGCAGAAACAGTGCCTTTCAAATTTCTTGGTAGAAAGATAGATTACAAAGGATACACCATCATTGGGGGAAGTTGTCGAAAATTTCATTAACGACCTCAATAAGGTAGACCAACAGCCTATCAGTAATATTAAAAAAGCATGGATATACGACAACTATCTCACATCACGTCTCACTTGGCCGTTCCTAGTATATGACTTCGGTAAAACCCTCTTGGCAAAGTTAGATGCTAATGTCATAAAGATATTAAAGTCATGGTTCGGACTGGCACATCCGGCTGATCCCTCGACTCTATTTAGGGATCACAATAGTTTTGGGCTGAAATTAAAGAAACCTTCTGAACTCTATAAACACCTGAGAGTTACAAAAACGCATGTTTTGCAAAAGTCGCAAGACGAATTAGTTAAATCTCTCCCAAAAGACAAAAATGCCACAGACCTAGAATCTAGACTTCAATTCCACAAACAATTTATGGTAGGTGCACAGGCAAATAGAGCTGGGTTGTGCGCGAGAAAGAAAAGGGAAGACCGAGACATAGTAAAAACCTTTCTACAACAAGACGAAAATGACAGTTACAAAGTGCACGCTATGAATTTAGAAATGCAAAGTGAGTGGTTAACCATAGGCGAGTTTTGCATCCCGTTAGCTCTGAAGTGGCGCACCTTGCTGTATGACTGGTCTCCTGCCTTATTAAAATTCTATCTTAATGCCTTTCAAATGACGCTCCCTGACCAGAGTAACTTAGTTAGGTGGGGAAAAGCCTCTGAAAAATGTTGCTATACCTGTGGAGAGGCGATATGTACAGCAAGGCACCTATTGGTGGGATGCAAGGTGCTCCTTGATAGGGGTCATTACTCACATCGCCATGACAGAGTACTTCAAATCATACGTGAAGCCATAAGCCTCTCAATAGCTAGAGCCCAAAAAGGATTAACGACAAACAAAAGACAAATTAACTTTATAAAAGGAGGCTCAACTTCAAACTCCAAGAACAAGCCTTACTCAATCCTCAGTGCAGCACCTGACTGGACTATTTTAATGGACACGTATGAAAAGCACTATAAAATCCCAGAAGATGTGGTTGTTTCGACATCCAGACCGGACATTTTCCTTTTCTCCAGAGCTACAAAACGTATAGTACTTGTAGAGCTTACCGTACCATGGGAAACTAACATACCCAAAGAATACGCGATAAAACAAAACAAATATTATGACCTCCTAAACGAATTAACAAAAAGCGGCTATGTAGTTAATCTATACGCTGTAGAAGTAGGAGCGAGAGGTATACCAGCAAAATCTCTCTATAACCTGCTGAAAGTCCTTGGCTTGTCCAGAAGTGCAGTAAGTTCTATACTAGAACGAGTATCTAAAGCTGCATTAGCAGGTTCATACCAGATTTGGCAGGGCAGGGAGAGAAACACAAGTAGTGAAGGTGAGTGTTGATGTACGTCGGAAAGGGGCCCCTTAAACCTACACCCGTGTCACAAGTCTCGGGATCTGCTTGGGTTTCTCTCTCTGCCACACGATGGACCCGGCACCCGCACGGTGAATCCATGGAAGCTAAGAAGTTCGTCTCAGTAAGTATTGGGTATATAGTATAATCTAATAATAAGACAGGCTGAAAATGGCTGGATGAGGAAAGCAGACATTTGCATGTGGTGGAAAGCATTGGGGATGGCCTATATACAGCAGTGCGATATATAGTCAGATAATTATAGCGTTTGAGTAGTATTTCCTACAGCAGTAATTAAAGGACTTACTTTAAAGGCACGTATTCTCCGTACAATATTCTTTCGTCGGAGTCGACGAGTTCGCACCAACCGATCATGTAGCTTATCCAGGAGTAGCACTTGGTGGCATAAAATCCAACATCTGTGTTTATTGACTCGGCGTAGTACGCCGGTGCTCTGGCATGTGCACAGCTTGAACTAGCTGTAAGGAAAGAGTTAATTGATTCTAGTTTATTGCACAAATGTGTAAAAAGAGGGAAATAAGTGAGTTGAAAACTAGTGGAGAAGGTTCCGTACGATGATTGGCCTGGCCTAGTTAATGCAATTCGATGGTACAATAAATTACAAAAAACTAAACATTGTTGTTAAAAAAATGTGGTCGCACTGCATATGTAAGTTTGTAGGTACAATATTGAGAGGTTTATCATGTTATGTTAAGGCCATATATATCCTTTTCATACAATTTAACTATCTATTTTCGTATTTTTTAGGTTTTTAGACTTAGTAGTATCAGAGTTATAGGTAATGTCTCCATTCATACATTGTCTTAAATTATTTAATGATTATTTTTAATAAACAGTACAGCTTGTTAACCTAATCTGTCGAATGGGACCATATTTTAATTTTCTCATTTGCCCCCCCCCCCCCCCCCCCCAATAGTGTACACCATATTCAAAATTCATTATTAATGTTGCACTTCTGTCTTTGTGTCTTCTGATTTCTGTCAGGTAATACGTATATCTAATTTCAGTCTAGCAGGTTTGAAGTAAATAGGCTGTGACAGACCAACTGACAGATAAAAGATTTCGTTTGTTCATTCCGAAGTACGGAACCCTGAAAATACTTACACCAAGTAAATAATATAGACAAGACGTAATTCTATATTCCTGACTGTTGACAAGTACTATTACTTATACTGTGCTGTTGACTTACATTCGTTCGCGGTGCTTTTGCAACCAGGCTGCACGAGCCCTCCGTTGGCATAAAAATCCACAGTACCGCAGGTTTCAAGTTTTCCTCTTTCCAAAGCATTGGTGTGTAGAACGTCCACAAATTTTCCGTCACTAGCGTCTAATTTTTTGTTAGTATCTGGTGTTACAAAGAGGGGCATAGCTGGGTCCAATCCTGGAAGTCGAATTCGTGCGTTATTGATTTCACTTAAATATCCTATATTTACTATTACTTACTTACTTATACCTTCCCAATATGCATTAGAAAATGTTATCGCTAACATAGCGATAACTGTTGTAAATACACTTCTCAGCACAGGGGCTGAAACGTCTAGCAAAATCAGTACATATGCTGGGTATTGGCAATCGGTAGTAACGGTTTGTCTTTGAACTTTATTCATAAGTGGCAATAAAATGCACCATTGGTGCAGTAATAATCTAGTCTAGTTTATATAGTAACGGTTAGTAATTATACATAATTAAGAATTTTTACCTGTAATTCGGTCAAATTTTCCACTTTCCAGGAATTGCCCAGCAAAGCCAACTACTTGCCCACCCAAACTAAAGCCTATCAAATGAAACCTATGTAGGTCAAAATCATGCTGCTTCACCAGTCGGTCGACTAATTCGGCTAGACATTTTCCCACCAGGACTGTGTTCTTTGCCGCTGCGGGGTAACACGGCGATTTTGCAATAGGGTTATAGTCAACTGAAATTATATTGTAGTTGCAGCATTCCAGGTATGCTGAAAATTTATTGATGAATATAATTAATAATATAAGACTTTTTTGCTTTAACAAATACTTAATTGCTACTTAAATTAGAGGAGCTCGATGATCTCGTTGCACGTGTTAGAACAGCAACGTCGAACGTAGCCTGTCCGTACACAGGTTTATTTATCTCTAGCTCTACAGCCCTTAGAAGGATAAGTTTAAGCCTCCAGTCCCGGCTATTGTCATTAGATGATAGTGCGGCTTGAAAACACTGGCCTCCGCCAACCCGCAGTTTAGCAGCGTGGTGGAATATTCTCTAAACTACTTCGATTGAGGAGGAGATAACATATCTCAGCAGTGGGACGAATAAGGGTTGCGACGACTATCATGATGCTAGAAAAAAATCATTGAAATGGAATAATTGAAAGGGTTTCCATACTGAAACCTATATGTTTATCGAAAAGTAGTACCTACTTTGTTTATGTTATAACTTTTTACGTGATAACGTCTTACAAATCCATGAACGCCGAAACTCACGAAAAAGCATGACTCATTGTCACGTTCCTGAGCCGAGCGTGCAAGTGAGAGCGTGCAAGAGGCACGATCGGTCTAAGCGTTCGACTTGTGACGCATCTATCTCTCTTCCACTCCATCGGCCGATGTTTTCTTATGACGTTATGTATGACGTACAATTATCGTCCGTAAACCGACTTTAGAGACAACCAATTTTTTTTACAAAATAATAGTAATCAGTTATAGTTTCATTATTAAATTCTGATATAAGTAGTACTTTTATTTACGACATTTAAGTAATTTTATTTAGAGAAATATAACATTTTATGTAATTGAATTAGCAAATAAATTGCGCCTGATATTATAAGCGAGGTACAATTACGCTTATTCGCGTCTATTGCCGCCGAAATTTCAGGCAACTAAAGGACGATGATGAAAATCTATTTTTGTAAACTAAGCAAAGCTTGGACTATGTGTCCTAGATAACTAGTAATTGTACTTAAAAACTTTTTTGTTAATATAATATATGCATATTATATTGTAGCATGTTTTTTTTTTCACCCAAATAAAATGCTTCAACCTTAATTGGTATTTTATTTGCTTTTCTTCTAGGCATTATCATAGTTCGTTCCGTGGTTCATGTCGTTCATCACAGTTCATGTCGACAACCTAGATGCCTAGACGCCCATGGACATGTTCATGCACATAAATGTTTGTCTTGTACGGGAATTGAACCGCAATCCTTGGTGCTAAATTTTACTGGCTCAACCACCAGGATCAACAATGTAGATATGTTTATAAAATATATAAACATATTATGTATAGATTTGTCGCTATATCGTGACTAATGAAAAGGCCTTTATTATCAATGTATTTATTTTTTTTGAAGAAAATAATTCATAAATAAATACCAATGACAATAAAGTATTAAAAATTTTCATCATCATTATCAGCCTGTATCTATACACTACCGTGTATATAATATTTCCCTAATGTTTTTCACCATAACGCGCTCATACGCATCCAGATTCTGCTTTTTTGAAATCGTTGGTCCATCTAGAGGGGGACGCCCAACACTTCGTAGCCCCATACATAGCTTCCATTCCTGGCTTCCGTTCCTCCGCCGACGCTGACTTGATGTTATAGATTAAAAAGATGTTATAGTTTAAAAAATATTAACCAGGTCTTATTTCTGTGTTGGGTGAAAAGTCCCTGTAACCAGTATATCCATGGACGAGGATTTTAATCGGCGCGTCTTTGACCCATGGAGCCGAAGATAGGGATTGGTCGTCATTATCGTGCAGTTGATAAGGAGCGTCTCGAATAGCTCTGAAATTATTAAAATAACAAAATAATATCTATATTCAATCATGTACCAATGGAACCACGCAACACCCTTCGACAGAAACCTATAAGTTGCCATTTTACGAAAATTGTGCCATAAAACAATGAAATTAATTTCATACTACATCTAAGTGGTCACGTACTGTGCGGTTCCAGAGAAGTTTTCTCCCGCGTACTGTCAAGCTGTGGAATGAACTGCCTGTCGAGGTTTTCTCAGGGGACTATAGCATGGTATTCGTCAAAAAGGGCGTGAAGAGGATTTTACAGGGTCGGCAACGCGCGTGTGATGCCTCTGGTGTTACAGGCGTTCATAGGCGGGCCGTATGCTTGTTTGCCACACTTGTGGTATAAAAATATACGTACCTTGTATATAACCAAAAAGTTATATTTTCATTGGGGCATTCCACTGGAGGTGTAACGCAGTCAGCGTAGATATAAACTGTAAATTAAAATTTGATAAACTCATTTTAATTCAATTGATATTGAGAAACAAGATTTTGGCTATCCAATTCTTCTTATTCAGGATACATGCCTGCTTTCAACTACTACTACTACTACGAATTTAACCAAAAAACTAACTAAGCACTCAGAGTACTTAAATAGTCTAATGAGTAGTCGCTCAGCGTTAAATGTGCTCGGTTCATGTTAGTCTATTAGCTACTGCAGCGATTGTAGTAACTAGAATTTTACTAAAAAAACCTGAAACACCATTGAAAACTTTGTTGTGACTTTTTTTAAACAAAGTTTTCTTGATTCCACTTTTATTCGCATAGGATTCAAATAAAGATGGGACACCAATCAAGCGCGTATAACGACGAGCGATTGCTCAGAACATTTCCTCTGAGCAAATGCTCAATAGCTTTTTCGTTCAGTACAAACACTTGTTAAATGAAACGCTTATTTTTAGTAGTATTGACACAGTGTAGGCTGTAGTGATGTTGCACCCAAAAATAGACAAAAATTTATGTTTAGCGATATAAATGGATTGATTGACCGTATATATTGAGCCTTAGTGTATCAAGGAGATACTCTACCAGACCGTACAAGCCACTTATGAACGACTTTTTTTTATGTGAGAGGGGGGCAAACGAGCATGTGGGTCACCTGGTGGAAAGCAATCACCACCGCCCATGGAGACCAGCGACACCAAGGGGTCGCCGATCCGTTGCCAGCCTTTTAAGGAAAATGACTAAGAATGTTTTTAATGCTTTCTCGTAGTTAGATCGCATTTTTAATGAAAAATCTCAGAGCTCGTGTATCGTGCTCGTCAAGATCCAGAACAATAAAAAAAATAACGCTCGCAATATTAAATATCACTCGCTCTTCCGCTGCCAATGCAGCAACTCTTTCCTTTCTCATGATCTCACTCACTTGCAGGAACACAACAATCCTCAAGTGAATTGTTATTTGGCTGCGGTATTCTTTGAGGAGGATGTACTCCACCAGTCGGACTTTACCTTACAAATACGCTGTACCCTACCTGTCTTTTGCCAGAGTCTCTTTCGCTGGCAGGGTGCACCACGTGCAGGTGAGGTTAACTTTGACTATAAATATCATGGAGAACCCCTTACACCCCAAAAAAAACCTATTATATTAATGTTAAAAAAATATGAGGCTGCAAAAAACAATAGTCGCTAATATTAGGTAGGTATACGACCAAAAACACTCAAAGGTAATGCACATTTGTTACTTATTCTTGCAGTCTGTCTAAAGTCATAGAGCAAATTAGCCTAATTTGGCCGTTAGCATAATTAGATTCCTGTAAAATGCAATTTCATATCTGTAATGGGTTGTCTTTTTTGCATATCTATGACATGGCTGAACATTTTACTGTTAAGACAAAAGGCGGGGCGTTTCTCAGCTGGAACTACGGGTCTGGCTGTTTGGATCAGGTTACCTCGGAGACTAGCTGACAAGCCTATAATTTGCCAGTCATGGGTTTCGAGGTGGCTTTATGTGCGTGTAATCACTCACGTGTATGTGGTTTAGCTACAGAGGTTGAGCATGTTCGTCTGCCTTGCCCTAGTCATCGGCCGAGCGTTCGACCTTGCTCGTAGCGAGTGGGTGGCTGCTGCTGGCTTTCCCAAGCCGGCTGTGCAGCACGGGTACTTTAAGTTTGATTATAAAAATATTTTTTGGAATTCGACTTATAGTTTTTTAGGTATGTGCCGACAAACAAACATACATACACCAAATTTCGAAATATGAACTTTGTACAGTTTCATTAGCTTTTACTTTATCCTTAGCTCCGATCATCCTCACTGATACAAACAAAGAATAATAATTAAATATTATGTGATACGAAGAGCTCGATGGTCTCGTTGATCGTGTCAGTCTAATCGAACACGCAAGTTAAGCAACGTCGACCGTAGCCTGTCCATGGATGGGTTTATTTATCTCGAATTCCTCTTTCTTTTGAGAGGGCACGACAAACCGTCAATCCAGGCTGTTGCCATTAGATGACAGTCGTTAACCCAAGTAGCGTTTAGGCGGCTTGAAAACACACCGCCAACCCGCAGTTGAAGAGAGTGGTGGAGGATATACCTCTTCGATTAACGGGAGCCCCGTATCCTTAACAGTCATCGTGATATGAAAAAATAACAGGCAATATTTATGTTCTACGTTATATAATTCAATAACAGATATGCAGATTTTAGTTTTTATTTTACAGTTCAGCGGGTTTATAACACTTGTGACATAGTTTATTGAGCACATAACCCGGATGCGGTACTATAAAGCCTAGCTGACTGAGCCTGACGGACTAATGACTGGTGAGAATTGCCATAGGGGTTCCATAATATATTGGTACTCTATCGACGGGGCGCCCATCACACATTTCCACTACTTTGTCCCCTGTGTAGCCAGGATTAACAGCGGCGACCACCAAAAATGACAATGAACAGTGAAGTCATTGCAGTCCCGGGAGTATAACTACGGCTGCTTTGGAACTCACAACTAATTTAATCAGAAGAAATTAGTAGGAGTATGAGGCTTTAGGAATTTGACTTCCCCTCTTAGCAATCTGTAGATAGCAATATCGCAAATAAGGCATTAAAAGCCTAAAGAGATGGCTTGTCTAGTGAAGTTTAACTGCTGTGCACCACGGATTTTAGGTATCTAACACTATTGGGGACCTAATTATTTGTTGGGTTGTTACCTAACACATCAATTCCAATAATTTTGGTAATTCTCCCAATTGGTAGTGGTATACCTACCCATATATAATCCATTGCTACATACACTTTGTGTGACTTGTAAATAAAGCGAAATATAATTTAATACAATTAGTATATATAAGACGTTACATGCGTCGATACCCTGGCCTCGTCCCACCTCACGGCTACAG
Organism: Hypsopygia costalis; assembly: GCA_937001555.2. Taxonomy (NCBI): domain Eukaryota; kingdom Metazoa; phylum Arthropoda; class Insecta; order Lepidoptera; family Pyralidae; genus Hypsopygia; species Hypsopygia costalis. Next base: position 16,716,022 of record OW443338.2, on the reverse strand, counting down.
GGTCTAAGGCCGGTGCCGCAGCGGCTTCTGCAAAATGCCTCAAACGCCGCAAATATAGTAATTTAAGCAACAGTTACATATTTGAGGCGTTTGGGGTAGAGACCATGGGGCCGTGGGGCCCGTCAGCCCACAAATTATTTAGAGATATTTCAAAAAAATTGGTCGACACGTCCTATAACCAGAAGGCTGGCCATTACCTTGCTCAGAGAATAAGTATAGCTATCCAGCGAGGTAATGCTGCCAGTGTTCTGGGGACACTGCCGGAAGACAACGATCTTGGGGATATTTTTTATTTGTAAGTTTTGTATTTATTTATATATATATATATATATATTTTTATCCCATAAGTTTTTCTTTTGTTTTTTAGATTAATTAGATAGGTTTTTAGATTAGTTTTAGTTTACTATTAAGTAATCTGTATTTACAAGTACATATAGTATATTTATTATATTAAATTAAGTATATATAAGTATATAAGTTATATTTATCGTTTTTAATAATAATAGAATAAGATAATAATGTACTAATGTACAGCGCAATAAATTATAGGTAAAGTATTTATTTGCTCACCAGCTATAACAAATTTTAATAACTTATCTACGTAGCAAAAGGATGTATACTTTAAACGATTGTATGAAAATTGATGAATTTTGATCAGACATTTTTACAAAAAAAACCGACTCCACAAATTACTCTTCAATCGTATGCACCACTAAAAAGTTAAAAACACTATCAGAACTGAATTTTATGATATGAAAAAAAATGGGACCAATCTGAAAGTATACTCTTTCAAATAAAAAACAATCAAATCGGTTTATAAATGACGGAGTAATGGAGCGACGCAGTAACCTCTTCCTTTTTTTGAGTCGGTTAAAAAGCCATGTACTGTTTCATTAGCTTTAACCAGGTTAATATCGAGAATACACCGTGAGAAGATTTATTCGTGATCATTTTAAATCTATTTATGGACAAATTTTAGCGGAAATTATACCGGATTGGGAAACTCGATCACGTCCTCATCACATAATGTGATTGAAGATCAAAGTCTTCAACCATGGAGTCCTCCTACCCACAATGACCTAGCAAGGGTGTTCCGACAATAACGTGTAGGATTAGTTTACATTTCTATATGCATTATGCTAGCCACATCTGTTGAGTTAAGGCCTACGCAGACGCCGGACATTTATCAGCGTACTTTTTGTCCGCGAAAATAAATCGCATACAACTTCATCGGGGGTTCGAATCCCTGGTGTGGATAATAATCCACTATAATATTCTAATATTCTAACCACTGTTGCATATAGGCTTTCTCTTCGACCTGCAATCTAAAAGTTGTCCTTATTCACCTATCCTATAGTGCCTCGCAGACGGGAGACCGTCCGCCAAAATAAATTACTTATAACTACGTGTATGGAATACCATACAGTTATAAGTAATTTATTTTGGCTTATTTTGGCCATTATCATTATAGGCCATTATCATTATTATAGGTGAATAAGGACAACTTTTAGATTGCAGGTCTAAGAGAAAGCCTATATGCAACAGTGGTTAGAATAGGCTAACGATGATGTACAAAGCATCCTTCATCATTTTGATATTCTTTGTTTTAATATTATTTAAAACAATCGTGGTGATAAAAAGATACATACCTAATATTTGCGTCTATTGCAAATATACATAATAAAGATGATATGAAAACATAAGTAGTGAAGAAGAATTAACATTAATATTCAAACAGACAAAAGACATACAATGTTTGTTCACTTTTCATTTGTGTAGACAGTTGTTAATATAGTATAAAGGCTATATTAATTATACAAAATATTACCTAACTGCGACGTAGCTGCTGTATGCTTTATTAACCCATGCATTCATCCCACTGCTGGGATACGGGTCTTCCTTCAATCGTAGGGGGTTAGGGAGTTAGAGTGTGCTCCATTAATATTTAAAAGAGAGGTAGGGTACAGCGTATTTGTAAGCTACCCCACTTGGGAAGTACCTCTACCTCATAGAATCGGCATCAACCTATATCATCCCACTGTTAGGATATGGAGCTCCACTCAATCAAAGGGGATTAAAGCATACTCCACCACGCTGCTCAACTGCGGATAACCATATATACCAATACCGCATCCAAATAACAACTTCCTTGAAGGTGGTTGTGTTCCTGCAAGTGAGTGAGTGAGGGCACGAGAAAAGAAGGAGTTACAGCGTTGACAGCAGGGGTAGCGGCGAGCGAGCAATATTTCTTGTTGTGAACGTTAATATGACTACGGTAACCGTTTCACATCAGGCGGGCTGTATGCTTATCTGTAAAGTTTTTAACCCATGTAAAATTACGCCTATTATCAATTTAATTACTTTGTTTCTGTCATAAATGCAAGATATATATATTATATAGTCAAATTCAAGGCAACGATTATGTTGTTAGTATTAATCACGAATCTATATAAAAACCCAAAAATTAAGCAACCATAAACGCGGTATGGATATCGAAAGATTTCTAGTTTATCTCCGAGATTCAAGTTTCCTATGTAGGTAGGAGACATGTGGGGTTGTCGCAGATGCGCTCTCTGCGCGCTATCCGTTGTGACGACCGCTTTCAACGGTTATCAACATTATAGTATATGCTAAAATGACAGATACTACAAAAACTACTTGTTTTTATTTTGATTTCATTTTGTAGTTTTATTATAGTATTTTTTTATTGTTTCGTGATCAGTAGTAGTGACACCTACACAATTGCCACTATCTATTTGAGCAATCTTTAAAATTATACCCTATAGACATATTTTCAGTTATATTACACATATATGTCGTTTTCAAACGTTCGCAAGTGTGTCCTATCTCTAATAAAAAAAATATAAAAGAAAATGTTTTCTGGTCTTTTATATTTGGTTACATACATGTAAAAATATTACTTTTTAGGTAATTATTTTGCATAACAAATGTAGCATTGATTAAATTAATATTACATTAACAAAATACATATAAACATAAATACTTACGCTTTTATTTTTAATTATGGGATATAGAATGAACAGTTACAGTTGCGTTCCAGAAACCATATAATCCGATTACACAAAAGCGGTTCAAAATCTAACGCATGATCTAGAAATATTAATGTACTTTTTCTATATAATGATGGTTTTATTAAAAGCAAACAAACAGCAGCTTCCACAATTAAAATCATGTAGAAATCTAAATACAATTGCTATGTAGATGGAACCGCATCAGTTAAAATAGACCAGGTCTTCTCAAATAGCTTTCATCCTAGTGCTGGAGTCAGACAAGGGTGCATAATATTTCCACTTTTGTTCAATACATACACAGAACGGATGGCATAACCATAGGTGGATATAAGATACCTAATCTTAGATATGCCGACGATACCACCCATTTTGCCACTAATAGTAGTCGCATGGAAGAACTTCTCCTAAAAATGGAAAGTGTAAGCCTAGACTTTGGTTTGAAGACAAACCGCAGTAAAACTAAGATAATGATTGTAGACAGAGCCTAAAACAACTTGCAGAACATAAACCAAATCGCGAACCAAATGTCGTTAAATCCTACATATATCTTGGGGCTCTTATCTCAAATCAAGGGGGCTGTATATAAAGTTAAGCGACGTATGGCTATTACTAGGAGTGCGATGGAAAAACTCAGGAAAATATGGGCGAATAATCAGGTGAAGGCGGCGGTGGGCGCCCCGGTACACGAATGTGCCCGATTGGCGACCAGCAGGCAGAGGCGAGACGTCGTGAGGCGAGCTGCTGCCTCATCATTATAATCAGAAGATGGTTTTATTAAAAGCAAACACATACAAATATAGAGTACTATACTATATTATGTAATTTTACTCTTGAGAGTGCTATATTATGTAATTATGTGATATTTGCTGCGCTTCTTCGATTCGACTTCTTACTCAGTTAAACTTAAAACGGTTTTTACAGTAAGTCACTAGATATCATGAAAGATGTATTTTTTTTTGTATATTAAACAATAAAAAAATCGCTTAAGGAGTAATAGTTGCACGACAACGCGATTATGGCAGAACAAATAATTGCAAGTGAGCTCGATGGGCGTCGTTGCGCGTGTCAGTATAATCGAACATGCCAGTTAAGCGGCATCGACTATAGCCTGTACATGGATGGGTTTATATTATCTCGAGTTCCTCTGTGCTTCGGAGGGCTCATTAAGCTGTCGGTATCGGCTGTTGCCATTAGATGACAGTCGTTAAACCAAGTCAGTATCCGTTAGGCGGTTTGAAAACACTGGCCTCCGCCAACCCGCAGTTGAGCAGCGTGGTGGAGTATGTTCTTGAGGGACCCCTTCAATTGAGGAATATCCCAGCAGGGGTATGAGTAAGGGTTGACGACGTACATGTACTTGTTCATACATAAGAATAATATTAATAATACATAAGAATAATATAAAAAAAAACATCTAATTTTTACAGAGGTTGAGGAGTTGTGGAGCTGTGACATTCCTCGACAAATTTCACAGTGCCATCCAGCGTAAAGCACAGTAAAAGTAATAGTACTACTACAGTAGGGCTACTCCCTGCTACTTTCTCTCTCTCGCGTCGATCTCACCTCCCCTCGGAGACGAATCTGGAACAGTTTGTATGGTCTCGCATGCACACAGGCTCATTTTACATTGTTTATATAGAACTGACTAAAAATGGTATTTAGAGATGCCTATTAACAAAAATGTCATGCGCTATAATTATAATATAACTTTTTAATTATATTAATTTAATAATATAACTTTATGATTAATTATATATTAGGGTAGGTACTTAATAAGCACATATTATCAAGTTCTTAAAACTCGCGCCAGACATTATAGTAACTAAATAAATTATATTAAATGGGTCACTCGATAGGCCGGTGAAAGCCGACGATCATTCACAATGTATTCGTCGCAATAAAGAAAGGGTGAATGCGTATGGACGTTCGCCCTGTTGAAAGTATCCGTTTGAAATCGAAATTAGGCTTTCCCGAAACAAATATGACATGTTCATGTAATATTTGTCTTGTGCGGGAATCGAACCCGCAACCTCGGAGTCAAAGTGGTCAATGCTAACCATGCTCCGAGCTCGTCAAAATAACTGACTGACCGGTATAATTTATTTAATTTATTATCAAAGTACTCTATGAACAGTATGCCAAAGCTTTATTTTAGTACCTACCTTCAATAAATGTATATTTATTGATGTGAAAAAATATAAAAAATATTAACATAGTAAGTTTAGTTCATTATTTTTTTTCCGCTTAAAGAAAATTCAAAAAAATAAAAACTATTTTAAGTTCAATAAAGTACCTCAAATTCGTAAATTTAAACTCTTGGTTTTTTCGAATTTAATTTTGTGTTCAAATTCAAAGTTAAATTAGAACTTACCCGCGTAACTTAGGAATAACCCAACGAGAAGCATAGTTGTAATCTTTTTTCTCATAAGTAGTACATTAGACGAATCCTTCGATGCCGCTACTCCAAATATTTTTGACAAAATTTCTGATCTTGAAATGATATTCGATTTATTATGTGTGAAATATTGGAATTGTATCAATTACTATTTAAACAAAAGACTTGTAATTTCCACAAGATGTTTAAATTTTTCTTAACACACCTGCCCATTATTCATAATATATCGCTATTAAACTTCGGTATTTTGTAAAATTTATCTCGATTCAGGCAGCGAGAAATATGTAAAATTAATTCGACATAAAATACTCTCAAGTGTCCTGTAATTAACAATAAGCAATAATTACTAATACCCGAGTGTAAATTGCACTCATAATGTTAAATATTATCTACCAATACCTAATTGTAAACTGCATTCATATGATAAAAAACCAGTCTTTTTAATTTCACAAAATGAATAAAAAATTAAAAGAGTCGATATAGTTACTTTACTCCATAAAATACAAGAGGTGACTGAAACTTAATTTCTGCTTTTATCAGATATGCCTTCTGATGGAATTGCTCACTTACCTAGATGTTAGAACAAAATGTATCGACTTACCCGTAGAACAGATACAGTACAGTACGATGTGATCATGTAACAAAAACGAGTTAAGCTAGCTAGATAAGGAATAAGAATTCTTCAGAAATACCTATTTTGAAAATTTTCCTCTCTCATTTATCTTTCTATATTTTGAATCAAAAAACGTTTAATCTGACATTACCTCCCCATAAAAACGCACGAAAGTGAAGTAGCGACAATACAGGTCGGACTTTATTCTGCGGATGAGTCTTTATGTTCAATAACAGTGTTCTATATGTGTTATTATAAACTAAAGAGTGTTAACAAAACAATACTGTTTTATGCCGTTGTAATAATAAATAAAAACAATAAATTTTAATCCGACTTCACATGGATTTTACGATTAATAAAAAGTTAATAATTCTTTTTGAATAATAATAATATTGCACTGTTATTAGTGACTGTACTATCTACGTAATCACGATTTGAATTAAGCATTTTCAGATAGCAATCCACTCCATTGTTTTATTGTTCAAAAATTTTACGTAAATTAAATTAAAATTCTTGTAAACTACATGCTTTTGCGACGTCTTATCAGTCCTTAATTTTCGTGTTACGGTTCCTTTCTGCAATAATTAGTCTTATGATGATGCATGCCTTGCCTGTTCAGTAACGTTGTAAATAACACAAATATCTATCGCTGCCAATTCGTAGAATCCGCTGCATAGCTTAATGGCTAGCCGTTTTGTAAAATGGCGTAGCCCTTATTTATTCCCGAGTATGTTATCATCTGATAGTGCATCACAAGTATACGATTTCTAATTGATCACAAAGCAAACCTTCAGTCCAACCAAGGACTTCAGTTCAAGTCAAACCACAGACACTATTAAAACAGCCGTTTCACTAATTGGCTGCGACTTATCTACAACAAGGAATGACATATTCAGATTTGAAATCGTATATATCAACAAGTGTAGTCTGTAAAATAGATAAGTAAAACATGGATCACGGACATACGAGTATATCTCATATGAGCAGAGCCTATACATTAGCACAGCTAGTTACTATAAAAACTTTTTAACAAAAATATTAAACCGCCGAAAAAAATGAAAAGCAAAAAATAAATCTGTGAATGAACTATAAATCATCTCCTGTTTTCCTATCCTTAGAGTTGATTTTTGTTTCCAAATTTTTATGAGACCAACTTCGGGGTATAGCCTTTCCAATAAAAAAAGAATTATGAAAATCGGTTCACACAAATGGCGCAGAAATAGTTGAACATACATAATAAAAACTTATTAACAAAAAAATTTAGAAGAAAAAAATGAAAAGCAAAAAATAATAAACTTTGTTTTTATTGACCTTAATAACTAAGTTCTTTAGCTAATTTAAGTAGACCTAAGTAATAATTTGAGTCTTTTTTTATGTATCTTTTTTTAACCGACGAAAAAACGGAGGAGGTTCTCACTCCGCCGTTTTTTCGTCGGTGAAAAAAAGATACATACAGTCGAACACAGAACCTCAATTTTTGAAGTCAGTTAAGAAGTAATTAATGTGTTTTGAGAACATCACTCACTCCAACCACTCTTCAGTCATCAATACAACAACAATATAACATTTACAATCATAAAATTAAAACATAGGCCTCCCCTTAAACTTCCAAAATGATGGATTTTCTGCCGTTTGCATCAATCAGGTCCCCTCCGATCTTTACTAGATCGTCCGTCCATCTAGTGGGGAGATGTCCTACGCTACGCTTTCCGGTACTTGGTCGCCCCTCCAGAGCCTATTTGCGCGAATAGTCATCAGCTCTGCCAACTATTTAGTTTCTTATTAGTAACTATTTAGTTAGGTCATAACGTACCCACTGCCACTTCAGCTTGCTGATCTTAAAAGCTATGTTTGTAGATAACCCTATTTCTACTACGAATATATTCATTTCTGAATCTATCACGTAGAGACATAGCTTTATATCGCACGCTGCGCAACCTTATGCTTTCCTATTAGACCATTAGAAGAACGATGATGTTTCTATGCCATAAGTCATCTCTCGCAACACTCACTAGTCGAAATCTTTCGTCTTGAGACACTGAGGTATATTGGACTACTTAGAAGATCTTTCTCAATTTCCAACTCAAACGCTGCTCATTCGAGTTGAATTCGATCAGATACCTCCTTCTCAAAACTGAACCTACCTAACTCCACTCTTTGTCTTGTAGACGTAGCTCAGAAGAGAGATGGATCTATAATTTTTCATTAGAATCTTATTACCTGTTTTGAAAAACAAAACCACCACGCTCTAGCATGCCTGTCTTGCCCTCAAGGACGAAATTGAAGAGCTTCTGAAGAATTTTTAGTACCCATCTGCTACCCACTTTCAGAAGTTCAGATATAGGTAATTCCGTCATTGGCCGGTGCCTTGTTATTCTAAAGTTGCTTGAAAATTATCCTAATCTTGGAAACGCTAACGAAACTAAATCCCAAATCTAGCCAACCAAATCTGGAAACCAAAATCTGCCTTCTACACACTTCAATTTCCCGTCGATTTTTCTAATAGTAATTAGTTGTACTAATAGTAATTAACTTAGCAAGTAAGGTCGGAAGCGCTCTACCGATTTATTAGAAGTCGTTTGTCAATATTTTAAACATAAGTCAGATTATTTGTACACCCATATACCCACATTTAAGCAAATAAATGATTCTATTCTATTCTATTTTCGCAATAAGAAACGTATTATTTTTCGGTTTAATGCAAATCCATACATATTATTATCCTTTTTAGATCTGATAAAGCTGTTAAATATTTTTGAGTTTTCTATGTACTATTTGTCACTCAAATGATAAATCATAATTCACAAATGCATTATGATTTACATGGGGGATTTTATGATTATTAATCTTTTATTAAAATGTTATTTTTATAATTATAATTCAATGTTGAGACATGAAAATAGAGGCCTAGTCTTATGAATAAGTGCAAAACTATTTAAATATTCTACATCGTTTTGTGCTTTTCATGTCTAAACTTTCAAAAACTTGTAAATGGGTAATTCGGTAGTTAGTGCTATTATGAACTAACGATATTATGTAGTTCAAATCGAATAACACGAAGCAGACCATGCTCTATGCGTTTTATCATTCAACTGATTGCGATGAAACTTTCGTGAGTTATTTTGCATTTTTAGGGTTCCGAACCTCAAAAGGAAAAACGGAACCCTTATAAGATCACTTTGTTGTCCGTCTGTCTGTCTGTCTGTCTGTCTGTCTGTCAAGAATTTCTATGTCGAGAATGCGTGGAAGTATCAAGCTGAAATTTGTACTGTATACTCAGGTCTACGGTCCCATGAAGTTAAAAAAAAATCAAACTGCTAAGTTTACGTAGAAAAAAGTTACGGCCGTTTATTCAGCAAAAAACGCATATTTCGACACACTCAAGGGAATCAAAACCTATAGGGTACTTCCCGTTGACCTAGAACTATGAAATTTGGCAAGTAACATCGTTATAGACTACAAGTACAGGAATAAATCTCAAAACTATACATTTGTAAATAGATCTTAAAAAATAGGGGGTCTATATTTTTTATAGGGTGTCGAAATTTCAAATTGAAACTACTAGTTCAAATGGGGTATCATATGAAAGGGCTTGATGTACACATTGCAAAATATATTTTATTTATTTTTTTCGACGCATTATTTCTTATTTATAATGAAAAATATCAAATTTAATAATGATACTACGTACCTACGGAACCCTCGGTGGGCGAGTCCGACTCGCACTTGTCGGGTTTTTATTCTATGATCGAAGTTCTAAGTATGCTGGGCAATGTCTCTGACTCTAACTTCCCCTTCAATACGATATAGCAACGAATACTATGTGCTCATATTCATTCCACTGCAGGGATTCAGGCCTCGTCTGAATCGAAAGGGTTTAGAATCTACTTCACTTTCCTGTTCAAATTGCGAGTTCGCAGAGGCAATGTTTCCAAGTATATCAATGAAAAAAAATCATAATTTTGTTCAAAATACTTTTATTGTTTTAACATATCTATAACTTATATTTAGTCAGTTCTTTTGTTGTATTTCCAAATGGAGGTACCTTTCTAATAGTATTATTAAGTACATAAATAAAAAAAGAAACTGCTACTTTAGTGATGCACGGTACTTTTAAATTGTATATTTTTACGAGGACATCTCGGTACTGATTGCTAATAATTGATAAATTTTTACTATGGAATTAATTCTGAGTAAGTTCGAGTAACAGCTGTTCTTTTTTTTTCTCTTAGAGTTATTATTTTCAGTTGTGAATTCAACCTAACGGAAATGGTTCTAAAATTTATAGTATCGCAAAAATTCTTATACAGGTATTCCAATTTTTATAACATACAAACAAGAAACTGATTCCTCCATTCAGAACACATACACTTAGCGCTTCGTTTATTTTCACCCCGACGAGTGCGAGAGTGAGATTATGAATACTATTTATAGTATGGCAGACATTATTTAAGAGCTCTGGCTGCTTGTGATTGAACTATACACTGACATTTCATACTCTACGACATTACAATCACAATAATTTATTATACCTACTTAAAATAAGCGTAGTTTTTTTATTCTATGTACAATAATCACATTTATATACACATGAACATAATTATTTGAACGAAGCAAGACAAAGCTCTTAAATTGTTTTTAGAAGTCAATTCACATTGAAACAAAATGCACTCGAAGGTCTAGCCACCGTACAGTGTCTCATACGATCGCATGGAAATGCCTCTGCTACTTTAGCAATTCTTAAAGTATTAAATGAACAATCGACTATTATTATTTTTTTTCTATGTAAATTGACTCTATGTAAATTTGTAACACGGTTTCTTTTTTGTTTACAATTTACGTGAAAGACTTCCAACAAGAATTCAAATTTTTAAATGTGATATAAATTACAATATGAGGTTCAAAAGTATGTACTTGAAAATTACATATTTTCAAATACTTATTTACAATTAAATTAACAAGTTTTATTATGGCAAGAGCGTTGAATCTATTAGACCTTGATACAAGATCACAACAACAAATTTACAAATACTAAAAGCTATCATGATTAAATATTTACAATATTTATACATATTCTTCAGACGGTTTAGGTGTGCCATTAGGAAGACGTAAAGAAGAAGACATTCGTCCATTTACTGAGTCGGGTAACTCTGCAATATCTTTAAAAACTCCAATCATACTTTCAAAATTTTGACTCCAATTTATTAGATTTAAATAATCCCAACCGAGACTTCCAGATGCAGGGGACCCATTTGCTTGCCTATATAAAGCAGAACTAACGTGTGGGGCTAAATCATCATCCGAAGCGACTAGAGTGCTAAGAGAACCTCGAAATGAGGAATCAAAGCTTTCGTAGGGGGGTGGTAAAATAGGTTTTTTAGAATTGCTACTACTACTAACATTGGGTCTCCTAACATCTTCAGGTTTATCAGCATTTATGCTATTATTATCATATTCTATTTCTGAGCAAGTAAAACTATCATTGCCACTCTCATCATCAGAGCCAGTTGAGCTCCTATTATCATCTTGTGGAGAGTGATGTCTATGTGACATATGATGACCGACACCACCACCTCGAGGAGCTTCACTAGAACTAGATACTGCATCTAAAGTAGATACTAAACTTGAAGTGCGTTGTCTGGCATTCATTCGTTCTATTTCCTCGGCAGTTAAGCCAACAGCACCATTTACAACTGAAACTACTTGAGAAACTTGCGGTGGAGCGCTAGGTGTTTTTCTTCCAGCTGAGGAACTTTGTCCACTCAATTGAGACATCACGGGACTATTTAAACTTCGTTCACTATTACTATGTAAAGCGTCTTTACCAACACCACCTGAACTAGAAGTTGTCGCTAATAAAGCACTTTGCAATGGTTTTCCAGAAATATCATGAAGTGTTAAAATTCGTGGTTGTTGACTTAATTCACTGCTAGGAGATAAGCGTGCTAAAGGAGTTGTTTGATGTGTTCGCGGTTGTGAAGGTGGTTGAGATGCTTGCGGCAAGACTCTTGGAGGGTACCCACTAGGATGATGGGGCGAGTGTCTATGTTGTGAAGTTTGATGTTTGTGATGATAACCGGCAACAGGAGGAGGGGTTGCTTTATACTTTCTAGCCCCTGCCGCTTCACGAAACCCTTTATAATGATAAACAATATCTATATCTGATGGAGCGATGGAGCTAGCATTTTCAAGGTCATAGTGCTCAGGTATATCTGAATTTAAATCCATGCCGCTTGGATGGTCATGTGTGTGATGAGATGTGTTTGTTGAAGGAGGTGGCGGCGGATGGTGATCTTCTCTAAGTGCTGGGCTCTTCCCTACTACTTCACGTTCTATAATATCAGGGCGGTGAGGTCTAGGTGGATCAATATTCATAATTTCTCTATCTTTATACTTTTTCGACAAAAGCTCAGGACCGACAATATGGACATTTTCAGGCATAATGTAGCTGGTTAAATTATTGTCATTATTATGTAAGCTTCTACCCATTATACTATCATTTGTTCCTGCTATTAAATTTGGTGCATTCAACATAGCCGGTCCACCATTTTGTTTAGAATGTATATTACTCTTATTATTCGGAGGATTTCCTTTCTCTTTTTGCTTTCGTAATCGGTATAGAATAATCGAAACTAATATTGCAAATATCAATATTAAGAAGAATACAATTACAAGGGCAATGCCAATGCTTAGGGGGTCTGCATTTTTTGTTCGACCCATACCAAACTCACTGGAGCATCCAGGTAAAATTTTTCCCTTTCGCATAGTTTCTTTGAATATACTTCCATTTCCAGTAAAAGGTTGTATTTCGTTATTTATTGTAAAATTTGCTAAGCACCCTTCAAATTTATTATAACCATAAGTGGATAACCACTCCGTTTTCAATCCTCCCAGGGAAATTACTGTAAGATACGGATCTAGAAAGTCATGAACTCCAGCTGCATCTAATTCTTCACCAACATTTTTGTCGTCTACTATTAAGCGAATACTTCTACCAAGAGAAAATAGGGTTATATTATGCCAGGTTCCATCAGAAACGTCAGTTTGTTCTATTTGCGTCATGTTTACCATTGTGTTCTGTTTTGATGTATAGCTAACTTTTCCTCCAAGTAATTCAATTAAAGTATAATATTTATCCGTCGCTGCGTAAAATAAAACACAATCTTTTCTATGTGTTCTAAAGAAAAATGTTAAACTTTTGGCAGGACTATTTACTTTAATGACAACTTTCCCCGATGATTTGGTACTTTGTTTATACCACCCTGTATTTCCACTATAAAATGTTTCTAATAATTGCATTCTCCTATGTTTTTCCGATATGGAATATGAAATAAAACTATTTTCACTTACTGATATAGATTGTAAAGATACACTACAATCAGGAGAGATAAATTTGCCATCGCATTTACAATAGTTCGTCTTCCATCTATCTAAGCATTCACCGTCACTGCAGATATCTTTCTTATAGCATGCACCTTTTTCTGACCGTGCACAATTGGATTCAACTCCTCGTGCGTATATGGGATTCGTCAGATTTAACAAGCGACCATTAATAGAAATGCTGTGCATGCAACCGACAAAATCATCAGAATGAACTTGTCCAGGACGTTCTAAGACAGGATCTGCTTTGTTCAATCCACCGATGAGTAGAGGCTCGTTGTTGAAATTGAGCGTTCTGTAAAATAAAAATGATAACTTGTTTTTTAATATTACCCAACAACGTACGACGATATACGTATGTTAACAGGTAATTAGACGCAAAATCAAGAAATCCGCGAAACATGTACGTCACAGACAACAATAGTATAAAGTAATAGAACTTACGTTACTCATATCAAGTCAACTGATTCTATTTTATTTATTTATTTAATTAGTATAATGTCAGAGTTGCTATTCGCATGGTAATTTCAAAGTTCTTTTGATTATAAAATATACCTAGTTTTAAAATATAATTTGTATAAACATTTGGCTCAAAATAATAAACAACAAACTATTGGCTCATAATAAGTTACTGAAAAAAAGTCAACATCATCTGCACATCAGCTATGTGGTGTACACAATATCTAATTAGGCTTTGATGAAATAACAGTAGAGTACAGCGGTAGTTAAGTAAGAGTATCCTAACTGAAGAATACCCACTTCACAGTATATCCCAACCAAATAATCAATCATTTTAGAGTTACTGTTTTTAAGCCTGTAAGTGAAGTTACTAGGAAACTCTTAAGGAGATTATTAGCAGTACGTTTGCAACGCCCGAGTGTTATTCTTAGCACAGAGTCTATATTTGCTACCTTATACATGTAGCCACTTCAAGATGTATGCTCGTTTGTCACCCGATATGGTTTAAAAATAATTTAATTCAATACTAGAGATTGTTTTAAAAATTCGACATTAAAAACTACTGTTAAATTAAACAAAAACCTACCCAGCTTGACCGGTGTCATCGTTATAGCAAGAGTCATCTCCAGGGTCGCAGTCAATGCAGGAGTCTCCATGGTCCGTACAAGATGCAATACTTAAGGAAATTACTCGACCATTTCTTGTGGCAGTAAGTTTGTACCAGCCTCCATCAGCTAGATTTTTGTTGGAATCTGTTATAGCTACAGAAGTTATGGATGTTCTTGAGCCTCCAAAAGAGAATACCGGTTTTCCTCCAAGTAATTCAATAGCAATAAAATCAGATCTTCCACCAGTCTGTGCACCATAATTATAGAGCAATAATGCATTTGGCTTTGTTGTTGCAAATATTATTGTTATATCATTGGTCGAAGCATCTAATGCTGGGAATTGCATAAAAGATAATTCTCTGAACCCAAATGTTGTACTTTCACAGTGTGTACCATAACGACCATTCGTACAACTGCATTTATACCCAGGCTTTAAACTTATACATATTCCTCCATATAGACAAGGATTAGGTCTGCAAGAATCAACTAAAGCTTCACATTGATTTCCACGATAGCCTGGGCGGCACAAACAGAAGAATGAATTTCTATCAGCGCTTTCTTTACATGATCCACCGTTTTTACATGGGTTGCTACTGCATACGTCGTCTCTTTCTAATTCACAGATCTTACCGTCTCGCCTAGGAGGGCAATGGCATACAAAATTATGCCCTTGTTTTCGGCATTGTCCCCCAAAATGACAAGGATTGGGTGAACATGGGTCTTGTCGTTTTTCACAGTTTTTTCCTATAAATCCGTCGGCGCAATTACAGTTATATTCATGATTTACCAGCGGTGACGAAAGAATAAGCGTAGAGCTTTCTGTTATTTTTGTTTCATCTAATACTTTGATAGCGTCTGTACATAGACCACCATTTTCACATTTTTGAAAAGCACATGGAAAGTATGGTATAATCATCTGCCTTTTTAGCAGTTTAGAAATTTCAGTTTCTTTACTTTTTAAATATTGTTCTGTGTATTCTTTTTTCGATATTGCTTCATTGCCTCTCGTTGCAATAGTTAAGTCCAAATTCCCGGAATCTTCATTTATACTGTACAGATAAACACTATGTTTATTTTCTGTTTTTAGAGCCTCCAATAAACTTCTATAAAATTGGGTCAGGAATTCCGCGGCAGTTATGTTCTTTATCCTTACAGTTATGGACTGGTCAACAGTTATGTTATTAAATGAAAAATATTCTACACTTATTGAAGATATGACATCTCTATGAACACCGTCATTGCCTATCACTGAGAAAGAATACCCTTGCCCAGGTTTTACAGCATTTGTATATAAATCGCATC
Organism: Hypsopygia costalis; assembly: GCA_937001555.2. Lineage (NCBI taxonomy): Eukaryota > Metazoa > Arthropoda > Insecta > Lepidoptera > Pyralidae > Hypsopygia > Hypsopygia costalis. The sequence continues at coordinate 16,700,233 of OW443338.2, read as the reverse complement.
CACGTTTTATAGATAGAAGAGAAATTGTATCTTCAGATGTAGATTCTTTTATTATCTTACATTTGTAATCACCCACTATATCTAGGTCATTAGGCTTAACATTAGCTATCTTATCACTGGGAACCTTATTATTGAAAGCATAAACAAGAACATGTGCAGATCTTGGTGTAGGCGGATTATCATTTTTATCTAATACTTTTATCATTACTGTAAAATTTGATTTCATAACTGGGGTACCACTATCTTCTATTTCGATTATAATTTCCAAATAGGGAGTGATCTCTCTGTCAATTTTCTTTGTCGTCAAAAGAACTCCAGTATGTTTGTGAACTTTGACGTAATTTTGATGTTTTCCTCCCACGATATAATATGAAAATGGTGCTCCATTAGGAGGTAAATCAGGATCTTTTGCAGTAAGCGTCGCTATACTTGTATTGGGAGGTTCGTTTTCATATACCGCGCCTTCAAAACTTACAACATCAAATATAGGACCATTATCATTTATATCAGATAAAATAATTTTAACTGTAGCTGTACCAGTTTGTGGCGGTGTTCCTGTATCGATGGCTCCAACTACTAAAGAATACGTAGGTATCGTTTCTCGGTCTAGTTGGCGAGCTATTTCTATTTCACCAGTTTGCGGATCTATTTTAAAATCTTGATTGGTATTGCCTTCTATGATAGAAAAACTAAATTGATTATTTTGTGGACGAACGTCTTTATCTACTGCTTTAACTTGAATAACTTCTTGTCCAATAACTGCACCTTCAGATACACTAACTTCATAATAATGGAGTAAGAACTCTGGTGGGTCATTTCCATCTTGAATTGATATTATAACTTGAGCTTCATCAGTATCATTACCATGAATACCACCAGAATTTTTTGCTAATACAGTTAATACTACTCTGTTTTGAGTTTCTCTGTCTAGATATCTTGCAACTCGTATCACGCCAGTTTGAGAATTAATGCTGAAACCTTTGTCATTACTGGATCCAACAAACAGATAATATATAATACCGTCATCACCGCTATCTTGATCAGTGGCTTGAATTACGCCGACATTTGTACCTACTTCTGCCGATTCTGATACATCAAAGTGGAATACTGGTTGAATAAATTTAGGGTAATATTCATTTACGCCCGTTATATAAACAACTACTTCAGTCAGTGACTGCATTACAGAATCAGGATTTTCTGCTAGTATAATCAATTTATAAACTGTTTTTTCCTCGTAATCAAATACATCTTTTGAATAAATTTCTCCGGTGAAAGCATCTATATGGAAAAGGAATGTCATTTCATTTTTTATGAAATATCTTATAATTGCATTCTTTGGTGAATCTTTGTCAGTAGCTTTAACTTTAAATATAAAACTGTTTACTGGAGAATTTTCTGGCAGATATGCTTCATATTTCGTTTGATTAAATTGTGGAGCATTATCATTTATATCCGTTAAAATTATTGTAAGTGTAGCTGTAGTTTCTTTAGATTTAAAACCAAGATCTTTAGCAGTAATATTCAAACGATATTCTTGAACGGTATCGTAATCTAATGAACGTAATATAGTAATAGTTCCAGTTATGGGATTAATTTCAAATTCATTACCCACATTTCCAGATGAAATTGTATATCGAATTATGCCATTAGGACCTTCGTCTTCATCACTTGCTTTAACTGTTAATATTGACGATCCTATTGGTTCATTTTCAGGAACACTTACTTGGTAGCTTAGCGCTGTAAATTTAGGACTATGCATATTTTCCCCAGTAACTACGAACATCAATTTTGTTTCATCTGACTGCGGTGGAATACCTCTATCTACAGCTTGTACTTTAAGCTCGTAATATTGCCCAAAATAATGAAATTGTTTCTTCACAATAATCCAGCCACTAGCCTTATCTACAGAAAGATATTTCGTTCCATTGCCCCCAGAAACATGGTATTCAATATCAGCGTTTATTCCGAAATCCTTATTATCTTCGGCAATTAATTTAATTATTTGTTCTCCTAATATTGCGTCTTTTGGAACAGGAACATATTTTTCATGAATTCTGAATTTTGGTGCATTATTATTTGCATCAACAATGTTGATAGTTACAAGACATTCGGAAGACATTGGGGGTTTTCCATTATCTGTTGCAACAATAACAACAGAGTATGTATTTTCTGGAGATAAGTTAATCGACGTTCGTTTGTAATTCATCACATATTTACTTATTATTTCACCAGTAGCAGGGTCAATAGAAAACAATTCAGAAGGTTGTTGTAACGAATATGAAATAATCGAATTAGGGCCTTGTTTGTCCCTATCTGTAGCAATAACTTGGCCCACGAAGCTGTTCTTCTTTTGCAGTTCAGGAAAATTAAAACTATAATATGAGTATTCAAATTCAGGTGCATTATCATTTTGATCTTGAATTGTTATAGTCAAAGGTGTTTCAGACCTCCAAGCTCCATCAATTGCAGCAACTTTAAGAATATATTCATCTTGTAGTTCCCTGTCCAATGGCCGAGCAACGGTGACGTTTCCACTAATAGGATCAATAGTAAATTTGTCTCCTGGATTTTCTACAAAGCTATAAGTAGCATTTGCATTTGGACCAGTATCTAAGTCAGAGCTAGTAACTTTTATAACAAAGGAACCAATTTCCGCATTTTCTGTAACATTGACACTAAATAATCGTGTAAACCTAGGAGGATTGTCATTTTTATCTAAGACTATTACAATCACAGTAGAAGTGCCGACTAGTTGGGGAACACCGTGGTCAACTGCTTCAACTAATATTTCATAAAATGGTATTGATTCCCTGTCTAATGCTATGTTTGTGAATATTTCGCCACTTTCGGAATCAATTTTGAATGTTTCTTCATAATCATTGACAAGTTTAAAAGAAATTCGACCATTTTCATTAGAATCATCGTCATGTGCATCTATTTTTATAATAAGTTGAGGCGGCGATTCCTCTTCTGGCACTGTAGCATTATATAATGCACTCTCAATTACAGGAGGATTATCATTTGCATCGGTTACTTTAATTTCTATTTCAACAAATGATTTCAAAGGTGGGTTATCGGAATCACGAACTTCAAACCAAACTTCATACAACGGCATAGTTTCATAGTCCAAACCCTTTCCCGTTATAAATACTTCACCGCTTATTGGTTCTACTCTGAGAGCATCTCCTACATTTCCTCCTGCAATCGCATACTGCAGTAGGCCAGTTGGACCTTTTTTAGGTGACGTTGCTGAAAGCCGTGTTACTAATATACCCTCTGGAGTATCTTCAGAAAATGTGAAAGATAATTTATTCGTGACCGTGAATTTGGGAAAATTCTTCACAGATTTTAGTATTAGAATCAATTCCGCCGTACTTTGTCTCGGAATAATTCCACTATCTGTAGCAACGATACTTAAATTGAACGTTGAGCCATTTTTTCCTTTATGTTTTATTATGTTATCTTTTGTCTTTATAACACCTGTCTCTCTGTTGATAGTGAATAAATCATGATGTTCGCCTTTTATATCATACACAATTTTTCTGTTCAAGCCAATGTCATTATCCTTAGCTTTAACCCCAAATACAAAATCGCCTTTTAATGTACGCTCTGAAATATGGGCCTCATATCTTTGATGTGCAAATGTGGGCGTATTGTCATTTTCATCGTCCACAATTATTGTAAGATTAGCAGTAGCAGTTCGTGGATCAGTAGTGGATGAGTCTTGCGCCATGATAATTAAATAGTAGATATCCCATTCTTCTCTATCTAATGTTGCATTTGTCGTGATGATCCCTGTTGCAGAATTAATTTGAAATCGTTCCGATTTGTCACCAAGAAGACTGTATCTAATTTTAGCATTGTTCCCTAAATCCTTATCTGTAGCTTTTGGGTGGAGGATAGCTGTACCAGAAGGCAAATTCTCTTTTACAAAAGTTCGGTAGCTTTGTCTCTCAAACTCGGGACTATTATCATTTATATCTTGTACGATAACTTTCACTGTACCCGACCCAGTAAGAGGTGGTGATCCTGTAACAAAAAAAAATTAATTAAAGTAATACGTATAAACATTTCCAACGAAACTATAAAGACACAATATTCGGACATAAAATATCTCAGTCACTATAATTTACCTGTGTCCATTGCAACGAGTGCTAGCGTATATTCATCTTGTGCTTCACGATCTAACGTTCTTAGTAAGGAAATTTCCCCAGACGATGCATTTATTTTAAAAAGATCTGCATCGCCTTCCTTTATGAAATATCGCACTTGATTGTTAAATGGCGGTGAGTCAGCATCATAAGCGTGAATTGTTATGATATAACCACCATTAGGTGGGATTATATTTTCCATTACATACGCTAAATAAGGGGAATCTAGGAATGTAGGCGGGTTATCGTTTATGTCTTGAATAGAGATAGATATTTCTGCAGTATCGAAGCGAATATCATCCTTTGCACAATCTTCCGCTCTAATCGTTAATATGTAACGTGATTTTCTTTCAAAATTTAGATTTTTCGCTACTCTTACTACTCCAGTATCCTCACTAATACTAAAATCTCTATTGTCATCTCCCGATGCTATTGAGTATCTAACTCTACCATTAGCGCCCTCATCCACGTCTGTAGCTGATACCTGAAATAATAAAAACAATCTGATTATTATCTATTTCATAGAATAATGACAATAAGGGTATATATATATATATATATATATATATATATATATATATATATATTTGTGTATCTGATAAATTATAAATAGGTCTATATTCTTTATTGCGAATTAACCAAAACAATACAAGTATAGCAATCTTATTTATGTTTTAGAAAGCTGAGTTTAATTCTCTACAGCCAGGCAAATTTCTACTAGGCAAATCCTACCATCTAGATATTCGACAAGTTTGGCATGAAAACCAGTGCAAATGAGCGATCTAATATGTGAATGTTAGTCGAGATCGGCCTTTGATTTCTGCAGAAAAATTGTCATCTAACACCTATTCAACGCCTTGGGGCAAAGCTTCATCATCATCATCATCAGGTCATTTTAGTCTCCACTACAGGAGCACGACCCTCTCTCGTCCGTCCTAGACAGAAGGACGATTTGGCCAACACTCCCCACGCTGGCCAGACGGGTTAGGGAGGACTGATCGATGTTTTATAATGTATTTCCCTTAGTCGCCTTGTACGACATCCACGGGAAGAGACGGATTTGATTCTATTCTAGTCTGCCGGAAACCACACGGCCAATAGGTATTTATTGTGTGTGTGTATTTTATTTGCTTTTCCCAAACGTTAACTGGTAGACAATGCTTTCAGCATTAAGTTCGCCCTTTGTACGCTTTTCTATGGTCAAGAAAGTTTAAATAAAGAAATAAAATTCAATATCTTTAATAATTATCTCTACAGTTGTAATAACCTACGCCAAATGAGATCTATACACGTAGCGCTTGTATTCAACCAACCTAGGCGTACGATACCGAGCGTACACAAATAAAATATTTTTTTAAATATCTATAATCATATTTTTTCTCTAGAATAAATGGTATACTTGACACATGATTGTATAACTACACTTACTTGCAAAACACTTGCTCCAATACTAGCGTTTTCTGGAACTGAAGCACTGTATTGTTTTGGATCAAAAACCGGACTATTGTCATTTTCATCTAAAATGCTAATTTTTATCTTAGTTTTAGATATATTAGCTGGATCTCCACGGTCTTTAGCAGTCACTGTCAACGTATAACTAGATTTTAGTTCTCTATCAAGTTTCCCAGTAGCACGTAGTATTCCATCAACATTTCCCAATGAAAAGTATCCGTTGATTTCAGGATCGGGGCTCATAAAATATTCAACATATCCGTTTCTTCCTTCATCTTTATCAATAGCCTTTATGGTCATTACGACTGTGTTTAGTGGAATGTTCTCTGACACCGTCGTTACATTTGGAGTAATAAATTCTGGTGACATGTCATTAACATCTTTTAATTGTATGGTTACCTGAAATGAAATATATGAGATGGTAATCATTCGATGGAGAGATATACAATTTTGATCATAGGATTAGTTAGTAAAGTTAATTGTATATATTTTTATCAATGTATATATATTATGCATAATGTTACAAAATTATATTTAGTTTAGTTAAGGTTAAATAATGAATGAGTCTTAAAATATAAATGGATACAAAAATAAATTAAATATTACCTGAACTGTAGAAGATAATTGGGGCTCAGGCTGTTTGGCGGAATCTTTAGCTGTGACTATCAGATTATAGATTGGAAGAGTTTCACGATCCAATAATTTTGCAGTAAATATGGTACCATTTTCTGTTATTTTGAAATCATGTGCATCATCTCCAGCCGTTATGCTGTAGCTTAGTTTTCCATTTAACCCTGAAAATAATAAATATCTTTCATGTATATCTTGTTATCTAATATACCGTTAAAGTTAATCTCAAAGGATGAATTTTCATGGGATATTAATGATCTATCAACATGAAACGCCACATTTATGATGAAGCATTGAGAACGGGTCGACCTATTTGGCTTTTGTTTTTTTTTTTGTCCTTTTCGTATTTATGACGTTGTCGTCACAATTACAAAAATACAAGGTTCGTTGTATAATAGATTTCTTTTTTTGAAAATCGAAAAACAGAAACTACAATGCGAATTCGGCCCAGGTTTGCTAGTATTCAGATAATTATTAATTACACAAAATTTAATACACTATAGTATTTGATATAATGGTGAGTTCGATTCTCAGGTACAATTTATTATAACTGTTTAATATTAGGTAAAACTTTCAATTCTGAATTGCCAAATGTCTTTATTACGAACTCAATCACAGAAATTCTCATCTAAGTTTTTCAATTAATTCTATAATACTTACAGGATCACATTTGAATCCGTTGCGGCATTCATTGGAATATACAAAATAATTATCGATTTAATAATTAGTGCACAACCTTAAAGTACAGTGATATAATAAAAATAAGATCGAATTGTTTTACCTGAATCCATATCAGTTGCACTTATGGTGACAACTGTAGACCCAACAGGCACGTCTTCTAAAATCTCGTTGGAGAAGCTCATAGGATCAAAAATTGGTGCGTTATCATTGAGGTCAATCACATTCACGTAGACTGTAACTGTTCCAGAGAGGGAAGGATGCCCATTGTCCTGGGCTTGTGCCACTAAAATATAGTGCTGCGTCTGAAATTATTGAAATGAAAGATCATTTTATACATTAATGTACATAATTATATGCATACATTATTGTTCTAGTGTGTAAGGATCTCCAAGATCTTTAGAGCCAAAGCCGACGTCATCTGCACCCTGCCGATTCGCGAAAAAGAGGTCGGAGAGCGTAATTATAAGGTGCCCGACTGGGGGAGTACCTCCACCTCACAGAATATCAAGGACAAATAACAATTCCCTTGAGGGTTGTTGTATTCCTGGGAGTGAGTGAGGTTACCAGGAAGGAAAAATTTGATATGTAGGCAGCAGGGGTGGCGGCGAACAATCGACATTTCAAGTTGCGAGCATTTATATAGCAACGGTAACCACTTCAAATCAGGTGGGCCGTATAAGCATACGGCCCACCTGATTGTAAGTGGATTATGTGCATATTTTCTTAGCGCTTGCTTGCCAACCGACGTTGTAAGAAAATATGTACATAAGTTATCGAGTTAAGACTTGGCTAAAATAGATTTCTAAAAGACAGTGTATAGTCATAAGTGTAAACGTAATGCTTGTTTGGCACTAGGCGTGGTATAAAAATATCACTAAAAATACACAAACAAATATCTAATATTATTTCTACTAATATAATATATACATACATCAGCGAGCATTTTTTACAAGCTTTTATTCAGTTTCACCGCGGTGTCTGATGTAAATCTTGCAAGTTTATTTGTCCCAATTCCCAGTGCCCACACTCGTGTGGTTCTCATGACAATCCACCATTGCCTAAATGCGTTTTTATCCAATATGGCGGCCGCCATAAAATGGCGATTTACAATTTCCACTTTAACCCCTATGATATAAATAAGTAAATATCAGAGGAAAGAGCGTGATGAGCGAAATACAGTATGTAAGTATTTTTTTAGTTCTTTTTTTTAAATATATAACATAATATAAATAAATAAATAAATATTATCAGACAAATTACACAGCGCCATCTAGCCCCAAAGTAAGCAAAGCTTTGTGTTATGGGTACTAGACAACTGATAAACATACGTAAATACATATTTTTTTTGTAGATACATACTTATGATACATAGAAAATACCCAGACTAAGACAAACAGACATGTTCATGCACACAAATGTTTGTCCTATGTGGGAATCGAACCCACGAGCGTTGGTGTCGAAGCCGCGTCATTGACCACTACGCCACCGAGCTCGTCATCAATCATCATCGTCGTCAAATATTAATAATACGAGTATACAGAATTTCTTTCTTAATATTTGTATTTTTTTTATTTTGATGGAGTACTAGAGGCCTAGAGAGTTGTTGTATTCCTCCGTGCGAGTGAGGGCACTAGAAAGGAAAAAGGTGCTGTAATTGCCGTAGGGGTAGCAGCGCGCGAACTACTTTATGTCATAACTATCCTCGTATATAGGCTACGTAACCGTTTCACATCAATTGTCTGCCACAAGATATGTTATAATAAAAAAAAACGCGAGCGAATCGCATTCCTAACTAATTAGTAATAACATAAAATATTATAGAATATATAATATAAGAACGTAAAATATTATAAAATCATTTAAGTTTCTCCCATTAAACCTTCTGTGCGATATTGTACAAGAACAAACTGTGATACCAACACTCCCATTTTCCATATAATATTACTGAGAAGACTTTCAAGTATGACAAGCTCCCTCATTCGCGGATCGCAAAGCAAGATGGCGATTTAAAAAACAAGCAGCGGTTTCGGAATCCGGCCCGGGGATGTTTTGTGGACGGCCGCTTTGTAAGACATTGTTCGAGCCTTAATTTCGATGGCGGATCGAGTGGGCAAATGCCGAATATGAAGCGCGACGCGAAAAAACGACACTGGGATGAAATTAGCAGCTCTCTAGTGGAGTACGCGGAATTGGCAGGCGGTCGAGAAAACGAATGTACGGAACGAAATGTTTTTACTAATTAGTAGGGACGGGCGACTTGATGAGACCGGTGATACGGCTGCTCTAAGCAATGATTTACTATTTGATAATTTTAATCATGATTTTTAACCGACTCCAAAAAAGGAGGAGGTTCACAATTCGGCTGCTTTTTTTAAATGTTTGGTACTTAATTACTCCGTGATTTATAAACCAATTTAAAAATATATTTTTTTATTTGAAAGAGTATACTTCTAGATTGGTCCCAAATTTTTTTCATCATCTTCAGCCTGTATCTACATACATAAATGTAGAGTAATATTTGGAGTCGTTTTTTTTTTTGGTTAAATATATGATTTCTACTAATGACGTCTAATTTTGAATATTATACTTCCCGCTTGTCCACAAGGATAGAATTTTATACAGGTCCAATCCACTGACAGTAGTCATATCTATTTCATCTATGTAGACGCGTATCCCGAAAGATTATTCAAGTAAAATCATTTCTTAATACACGCCTCATCTCATTAGGAAAATATGTGCCAAATTTTACTCGTATATCCCTAGATCTCTAAAACAAGGTTGCTTAAGAATGATATACTTTTTGAGAAAAACGCCTTAAAATTCTCGTACGTATAATTATGAACTTATTTTTCCATTCAACTTAAAGTTTTTGCATTTCATATCGTGTACCTTACTAGAAGCATTTCCCGTTCATTTAAGCTTGCACAAACGATAAATAATAGATTGTAGTTATGGCTAAAGATAGGTGTGAACAGAAACTTAAGTGTAACCACAGCCCTTTGGCTAAAAATGTAGAAACAATATAAAGATTTATAATATAATTATAGTTAGGTTAGGTTATGCTTGTGACCAGCAAAAACCGAGCGATCGATGCGAGCGAGACACGAGCCTCTATTGTTTTTGGAAAGTAAACTCACCTCTCTTTCCATAAAAAATACGTCAAGCGCTCGCTTTTCGTACTCACACGCATAACCTAACCTAACCCAACTTTGTCGATGAACCGTCCACTATGTATTTCAATTATTATACCTTTTATATAAAATAAACATTGCGACCAAGGGGTTGCGGCTACACTTAAACTTAGCCGGCTAACTTAACTTTATGTTCTCACCCAACAAGACCAAGACAAACAGACATAAGAACATGTCTGTTTGTCTTGGTCTGGGTATGTATTTTCTATGTATTATATGTATGTATTTACAAAAAAATGTATTTAAGTATAATATCAACTATCTAGTACCCATAGTACAAGCTTTACTTAGTTTGGGACTAGATGGCCGTGTGTAATTTGTCCAGGAATATTTATGTTTATTTATTACACCTATCTTTGGCCGTATATACATAATTAATTTAAATATACATTCTTCGATCGTTAATAGGATATTTGATTGGACGCAATTGAAACGATAAAAGTTGACTGAAGCCACAGTATAGCACTATGCTGAAACTTCGAACAAATGAAAATAGGAAATTCCGAATTTTTAAAATAACAATAATATTCTGTAGAAATCGGAACTTTTAGGAAAAAAATTCGTTCACGTAGAACGGAGCCTTCGATTACAATTTATAATTTATGGGTATTCATAATGAAAGTGTTGTTGATAAATCAAATATAATTGAAGACTATAAACGATCGAAGCTACGAGTTGTAAATTTCGAGTCTCTTTTGTAATTGTATCTGGATGCTATGATTTATAATCTGCATGTCTGTTTATGATATCAGCATGCATTTGAGGAGCTTTTGTATATATAGATAACTAGCTGTTACCCGCGGCTTCTCCCGCGTGCTCCAGGGGAGCTGTCATTGATTTGTATATATTTATATACACGCGATTTAGAAATGAGACAGCGCCTTGATTGATCTAGTGAAAGAAAGACAAACGCTTATAAACTTTATTTTTCCCCGTACGAATAAGATGTTTTTCCGGGATAAAGAGTAGCCTATGTCACTCTCTAGGCTTTAAACTATTTCCAAAAAAAAAATCATGTCAATCAAACACACATTCATATTATTGGTGAATGAATCAGTGTGTGAAGAAGTAAATGAATAAATAAAATAAATAAATATTCCTGGGCAATTTACACAGAGCCATCTAGTCCCAAAATAAGCGCAAAGCTTATGGGTACTAAACAACTGACAAATGTACTTAAATACATTTTTTTTTTAAATGCATACTTATAATACATAGAAAACACCCAGCCCAAGACAAACATACATGTTCATGCACACAAATGTTTGTCTTGTGCGGGGATCGAAGCCGCAACCTCGGAGTCAAAGTAGCCATTGCTAGCCATTCGACCACCGGGCTCAAAGAATGAGCGAATGAATGAATTAATTAATGAAATATTTATATTAGTAAAGATTATATAAGAATCATTAAGTACTATTGGCTTCTAAAAATATCTAAATACAAGTATTTAACGTCATATGTATAATAGAAGGTATTAAAGAGCCTGATTTATGCCACTACCAATTTAACGACATGGTCGGTATTTTATAACAACATTGATGCGTATTACAATAAGGCACTCACGGCATACGCCGCTGCAAAAACTGGATAAATATGCTTTTAAGCTGTCAATCATTTTAATAAAACGTAGAGTTATATTCTGTTTGCGTTTCTTAAGGAAAATACCTATAGTTGAATAGCGATAATTAATATTGCTTCGTTTTATTCCAACATAACAACAGTATAACTAATAGTACTACATACATTGGTTATATATACCGCGTTGGCAGCGGGGGTGGCGGCGCGCGAGCAATATTTTATGTTGCAAGCGTTAATATGGCTACGGTAACCGCTTCACATCAGGCGGGCCGTATGCTTGTCTGCCAACCGACTTAGTATAAAAAAAAAATACAGTCTGACCTCTCCCTACCGTTCTCTAATATCGACCTCACCTCTTTTCTGAGACAAATCTGGAGCAGTTTGTTTTGTATTGCGCACGCACACACTCTCATTTACGCTCTGCACTGACGGCATTGTTTATGTAGTAGTTCAGGACGCGTCATTTGTATGGAGTGGCCGGGGCGTGACATAACTGAAATCACACTGAGGTGATCTCAGTTATGTCACGCCCCGGCCATGATGAGACCAACATTTATATAAATATATATAATTATTTCACCCGCATGGACACGTCACTTATATATTTTTTTTATTTCCCAAGTGATATTAAAGACTAGCTGCTACCCGCGACTTCGTCCGCATGAATGTCAATTATATCGCACCAAAAAGTACCCACGCCCGCCCGTTTAATTTTATTTAGCTGCACACATTGACCCAGCGAACTTCGAACCTTCATATATGAGGTATAAAATCAAATTCTGTTCATTTTTTTATTCTCTTCTAAAGAAACCTTGTCCAGACAATAAAAAAAAACCGGACAAGTGCGAGTCGGACTCGCCCACCGAGGGTTCCGTAGGTACGTAGTATCATTATTAAATTTGATATTTTTCATTATAAATAAGAAATAATGCGTCGAAAAAAATAAATAAAATATATTTTGCAATGTGTACATCAAGCCCTTTCATATGATACCCCATTTGAACTAGTAGTTTCAATTTGAAATTTCGACACCCTATAAAAAATATAGACCCCCTATTTTTTAAGATCTATTTACAAATGTATAGTTTTGAGATTTATTCCTGTACTTGTAGTCTATAACGATGTTACTTGCCAAATTTCATAGTTCTAGGTCAACGGGAAGTACCCTATAGGTTTTGATTCCCTTGAGTGTGTCGAAATATGCGTTTTTTGCTGAATAAACGGCCGTAACTTTTTTCTACGTAAACTTAGCAGTTTGATTTTTTTTTAACTTCATGGGACCGTAGACCTGAGTATACAGTTCAAATTTCAGCTTGATACCTCCACGCATTCTCGACATAGAAATTCTTGACAGACAGACAGACGGACAACAAAGTGATCTTATAAGGGTTCCGTTTTTCCTTTTGAGGTTCGGAACCCTAAAAAGAAACAAAATAAAAAATTATCCAATTTATTTGGTAAAGATATGGGCGATTAATTTTTATTTATATAGATTTGGAGCGATTTTTAATGCCCCGGTAATTATTCAATTACTTCTAAGTCATCGTACCCATCTAGAAGACTATAGATAAAAGTCAAGTTATTTTTTAAACGGCTCTTAAATCCTAGTGGCGTAATGTCGGCCTCGCATTAAAAAAGCGCTCAGGGCCAGCGCCATCGCAGCACAGCCCTTTGTTTCTGAATTGCCCTTGCCTACTGCAACATGCAATATTTTACATGGCCAGTAATAAATTTCATTTATCCATTATCCATGGTCATTTTTTAGGCCAAAAGGCAGGCGAATAAACGAAGTTATCTATGTATATTATCTATACATTTTTTCGTTTTTCAAGTAGCTATTTTGCATACGATTTATGCAGTAAGTTGACAATAATATAATTATTTATCAAGTTGGTTCATACCGCACATTAATATTGTTATTTAAACAGTAAGTAATATATGCAACTAACAACGAGTGGTTTAAAAATGCATGTGCTGCAGTTTTGTAATAAATAAGGGACAATATGCGACAGGGCTGACATGTTGTATAATGCATTGACATTTTGTGATATGGTCATTCTGCGTCAAAATGTTTTGCATTAAATAAGGTATAAAGAAATAAATATACCTAGACAAACTACACACTGCCATCTAGTCCCAAACCAAGCAAAGCATGTACTTTTGGTACTAAATAATGAATATTATGCTTAAATATTTTTTTAATATAATACATAACATATATAGAAAACACCCAGACCAAAACAAACAGACATGTTCATGCACACAAATATTTGTATTGTGCAGGGATCGAACCCGCGCGACCACGGAGCTCGTCTACACTTTAAGTAAATGTGCAGCAAAAAATTATACAACGAATACGGCATCGTCTAGTCTTCTAGCTAAAACTAATATGGTATATTTTAGTTGGCATCCCGATTATCAATCGAATAAAGGTTTAGAAGTTTAAACATATGCGTTTCATATAACGATAATAAATACCGCATTGACGAGGAGTACCGCAAGGAGCGTAGTAAAGACATTTAACTAATTAATCTGTGTAGGTGGTAAAACTTTACAACAAATGATGACATTTGACACGCAAATAATGAATATTGATATACGATTGTGTATGTGAAAATATAAATATTAAGTGATCAATTCGATGTAATTATGAAGTACTTTTGGATTGCAGCGTCGTGTCGCGTCGTTCGCTAGAGCGGTTGAACGGTCAACGCCACGCCTTAAGATCTATGTTAAGATAATTCTTTCGACCGCAATGTATGGCCTCAAGCACTCAGAGGCAGTATAAGGCGGACGTGAATATCTACCTACTCTAAAAATAACTTATAAGTGTAAACTTATACATGCACGGGTAGTAGAATAACCAGAAATATTAAGGAATATTTATTATTTCGTTTACTAAAAATTCCAAAAATTAATCTGAATTTTTTGGGATGAGTGAATGAATGAATTAGTTATTTCCAGTCTTATAATTACTTATAAACTTAAGTGAAATTAAGTGTTAAAACACATACAAAAAGAATCATTTTTGTGCCGCAGTAACAAAATGGCTATAGCTCAGCTAGATGTTTTGTTATATGGATGTATGTGAATGGGATGTATGTAGTGCACCACAATCTTCAGAGTGAAATCTAACTTCCTTTGCACGTGGTGCACCCTTCCGGGCAAACGAGACCCTAGCAAATGTAAGTTATAACGAGTCCGACTGGGGAAGTACCTCCACCACACAAAAAGAAACGCTGTCAATGTTAATGCTCTTGAGGATTGCTATTTTGCTGCAAGTGAGTGAGTTTACTAGGTGAAAGGAGATGCTGTGTCAGCAGCAGAGTTAACTCTAAGTGCAATACCTCTTGTATCTTGTGTTGCAAGCGTTAATACTCTATGGTTACCGCTTTACATTAGACGGACTGTACGCATGTCTGACACTCAACGTAGTATAATGAAGTAAATCAATTAAAGTGCCAAGTCTAAGTAAAAAAAAGGAAATCGAGAGAGTTGGCCGTTAAGCATTTTGATTTGGTAAACGTAACATTACATCTTAGATTATTACTAATAATGATTGAAAGTCATAAAATTTCCATAATATAAAATTTTATCCACAATATTTTAAAAACCCAACACTTCAGTAAAAAGATATGTCAAAGGCTCTCCATATGGTCACCCCTTTGTCGTAAAATATAGGTATATTAAACTAATTTAGGGTAATTATACCAATTATAGATCATGGTGAGCTTATTAAAGCTCACCATGATCTATACAACCAAAGCCAAACTTACACGTGGTGCCGACTAGCGAAATAAGCTCTGGCAAAAGAGAGGTAGGGTACAGCATATTTGTAAGCTACCTTGGGGAAGTACCTCTACATCACAGAATACAGCAGGCAAATAACAATTCTCTTGAGGATTGTTGTGATCCTGCGAGTGAGTGAGGTAACCAGAAAGGAAGAAATTGCAGGCAGCGGGGGTGGTGCCCGAACAATATTTTATGTTGCGAGCGTTAATATGGCTACGGTAACCGCTTCACACATACCTTCACAAGGCTAGCCGTATGCTTGTATTCCACGCGACATGGTATAAAAAAATATATGTGTATGAAAATAGGTTTTGGCAATTATATATCGAAAAAAAATCGGTTGTCTGTAAAGTCGGTTTACTGACGATAGTTGAACGTGACAACGTCATAAGAAAATACTGATGGAATGTTTGCATTTTTCAAAAGAAAATTTTAATGGAACACCTCAGAGCGAGGTAACGCCGCATGAGTCATGTTTTTTCGTGCGTGAAGCCGGCTCCATCGAATTATAAGACGTTGTCACGTCAAATATTGTCTGAAATATTAGTAACTAGTAACTAAAAATTCGCTTTAGTAATTTTTACTCATAAGATTTACAAATTAACTTGATAGGTTTAGATTACTTGGGCCAACTTTTTGCCGAAGGCTATGAAAAATACACAGCAAATGCGTGGGAACGAACATGCTTGCAAAATGTTTAATAAAAGTTACACTAATAAGTTTTATTAATTACATTGTTTTGGTAGTATATTTAACTACATTTTTTCTTTTACAATCATTATGAATTATGAAATTAAATAAAGGTTGAGAGGTTAATATTAAACACTTAATATTAATATAAAATTGTGATAAGTTCATTTAAAATTGTAATATTTGTAGGTACTTATAAAAATAAAGAAATTATGATCTATTATGTTGAGAAACGATTGGAAGCCAAGCAGTCTTCTGAAAGGCCAGTAGAAAGTTACTTGTTCATACAGGACTATCTTATCACAAATTTCACCTCATCAAAAGACTTAATCGTTTCTTTGTTTACATCAATGCAGGTTACCTGCCTGCATGTTGTGAGGAACTCGTTGACGTCGTAGCGTGTGATTCTAATTGAACACGTAAGTTAATCAACAGCGACCGTAGCCTGTCTATGAATGGGTTTATTTATCTCGAGCTCCTCCGTGCTTCGGAGGACACGTTAAGCCGTCGGTCCCGGCTGTTGTCATTAGATGACAGTCGTTAACCCAAGTAAAGATTTAATTAAATTAAAAATTTAATTAAGATTTCTTCGACACGTCTCTGATTGGTGTAGACTGAACTTAGTCCAACTGAATCCATCAAAGACACAAGTATGTGCGTTTACTGCAAAAAAGTCCCCATTTGTCGTGGCTCCTAGATTGGAAGGTACTCCCCTTACTATTAGCTCCAGCATTGGTATCTTGAGTGTTGACATATCCAGAGATGTACAGTTCCGTGGTCACTTGGAGTGCAAGGCCAAATTGGCTTCTAGGAAAATTGGCATCATCTGTAAAGCCAGAAGGTATTTTACACCACAGCATCGCCTTCAACTGTATAAAGCCCAAGTTAGGCCTCATATGGAATACTGTTCACATCTCTGGGCTGGTGCGCCCCAGTACTTACTCGCTCCATTCGACCGCATACAACGAAGAGCTGTTCGAATTGTCGGTGACCCAATGATTTCTGATCGGCTGGATTCTCTCTCTACACGCAGAGATGTTGCATCTCTTTGCGTTCTATATAAATTGTACCACGGGGAGTGCTCGGATGAGCTATTTGATTTGATACCTGCCGCTGAGTTCCACTATCGTACAACTCGCCAAAAATTAAAATTCCATCCACAGCACCTTGATATTAGGCGATCTACTACAGTACGCTTTTTAAGGCATTTTCTACCACGTACTGTAAAGTTGTGGAATCAACTTCCCTCAGCGGTATTCCCAAATAAGTACGACATGGGGGCCTTCAAGAACAGAGTCAATATTTCCCTTAAAAGGCTGGCAACGGATCGGCGACCCCTTGGTGTTGCTGATTTCTATGGGCGGTGGTGATTGCTTTCCATCAGGTGACCCACATGCTCGCTTGCCACCCTCTGTTATAAAAAAAAAAAAAAAAAAAAAATGGCTTTAAAACACTGGCCTCCGGCAACCCCCAATTGTGCAGCGTGGTGGAGTATGGTCTAAGCTGCTTTGATTGAGGAGATACTCGTAGGTATTCCAACAGTGGGATAATTATAGGTTAATGCCGAATGTAACCTGCCATTAGTACATTTACTTGCCATTAATTTCGCGCTTAGGATAAGATGTGTCAAATAATATCAAATAAGTAACGAAATAAACATTCGTTTAACACTGAAGAAGTACTTCAGCTCGCGACAAATACTTTTGCTTTATAAAGCGCAAGTGCGATCAAGGAGTACTGTTGTTATCCTTTACTAGACCAGAGTACCGAAATACCAGCATGCATCTTGTGACTTGGTTCAGAGACCAGGGGGCCTACCGCCGAAGCTGAAGCCTATTACGATCGGATATTTTCGTTCCAAAAATTGTTCTTAGGTTTAAGTTATTCATAAACATCTTCAGCTTAGTCGGTAGAGCTCCAGCTAAGCTAAACACAATTACCACCAATCTATGATTTTCGCGAACAAAAATCCACGTACTAGTGTCGCAAGCGTTCATAACTGCTTACCATCAGGTAGGTCGCATGCAGCGTTTCCAGATTTAATTTAGATCAAAGCGGAATTTTAGACTTTTGGAAGCAAATTAAGCAAGACACGTTTGAAAAAAGCGGTACTAAGTAAATTACATATTCGTTAGATAGTTTCTTTTTATTCAATGAATTGGTAAGCGTTTTTGGCATGAGTGTAAACAATCAAAGATCAATAATATTTCAGTTTGTTAAAGTTCAAATTGTTTATACTTTTCAAAAGATTCGAATTTCGGCATTCCGTCCGTTATTTCAGTTAATGAAATCATAATTTTTGGCGTCCACTGCCAAAAGCGGGACATGTGGTGTCCTGCGCGCGACATTACACTTTAGTCTAATAATTTTAACAAAAAAAAAACCGACTCCAAAAATTACTTGGTTGGGCGCCTTCCTTCTAGATGGTCCAATGACCTTGAGAAAGCGGCTGGATGGCGGAGGAACGTATCTGGTGGAAGGCATTTGGAAAGGCTTATATCTAACAGTGGGTAGATACAGGCTGATTAAAAAAAATATGAGAGCAATCTGGAAGTAGGTACACTCTATCAAATAAAATAAAAAATTAAAAATGACGAAGTAATGAAGTAACAAACATTAAAAAAAAAATACAGCCGAACTCCTCCTTTTTTGGAGTCGGCTAAAAAAGCGGGTCGTTCCACCAAAATCGGACGTCTGGCAACGCTGGTCGCATACTTGTTTGCCTCCCTAGTGGTATAAAAAAAAACTTATTTTATCTTTGACAACTCAATGTCTGTAACAGAACTTCATTAAGAAATGATCAGATATAATGTACTTTTGAATGGAATGTAATCAATTTTCACGTCGTATTTTTATGTAGCACCATGTGAGAAATACAATTCGCGTTAATTAAATCAGTTAAGTGCTTAAAAAAATAAATACTGAATGCTCCAATGCCAGGTAAATATCCAATGAAATTTATTAGTGACAGGTAATCGATTTGAAGTGGAATCAATCAAGATTCGCCTCAATTACTTTATGGCACGGAAGGGTTCATACATAGACTTATAATGTATTACATTTTATAGACGACTGTCAGGCGTGTTAAATTTGAGATAGAGAAATATGTCAGATTCTATATAGCGCTGTCATAAAACTGTTTAGCAAATTGTTTTATTTTCCATGAACAACTAACATGTGAGGCGTAACGAAAAATCGTGATCGTGAATCTGTCACATTTTCTTAAGTAAGTTCCGTAAGTTGCTCATTTTCTAGTGTGAATCCGATGGAAATTATCCATTTGTCTATAGCTTTCTCTATCTACCTCCAAACATGATCTGGAGAATACCAAGATTTTATAATATAACTGTTTCGCACATTATTGTACTTTTTTCACTAACCAGCATGTGAAGTGAAACAAAAAAAAAAATGGGTATGGCTGTGTCATGGATACGACCGTGTGTTGTACGTGAATACGTAAATGAACGCTTTCCCCCTCCCGTGCACTTGATGTTCCATAGTCCTTACTTAGTGTAATAAATTCTTTGATCCTTCATCTATCCAGTGGTAAGATTGAATTTTGCACGGAGATGATAGGATTTGTAGCTGCAATACCAAACTAGATTCCCCCAATTTTGTTATCATTCGTTTTTTTTTTAATTGCCCCCCTATGGAAGCAATTTTAAAGGTCAAAATCGTATCAATCTGTATTATTTTCTTGGATAATAACGGCGTAAGTTACTCCTTTTTCTTGTATGAATGCGATGGAAACTATCAATTTGTCTATAGTTTTCTCTGTCTACGGTTCGTGTACATATTGGCCGAGAGAAACGAAACGAGAACAATTTATAGAGTCGTACTTAACTTATCCGATATGTCAAGGCCAGTAAAACATTGCAATCAAACTATTTTTAATTCAATTACTTGATCGGTATATGCTTAATTAATTTAAAGTGTTTTTAATTGGGTATTTTGTTCATGTTTAACACAATAACGAGGATTTGCAGTAAATGCGTGTCGGATCTTTTATCTTGAAGCTGCAGTATGTAAGTAGTCAACTATATACTTATATACTCGTATTTTTTATTCATGGATTCAATTATAAATAGTTTTTTTTTAATATATTTAGTAATTAGCATTAGCCCGCGCCTACGTCCTTGTGAATGTCGATTATCGCGCCAAAAGGATAAAGTTTTGGTCATCTCTCGGAAACAGCTATTTTTTTTGGAAATAAACAGTATATTATTGTTTATTCTAGACTTCGAATATGATGTCTGAAAAATTTCATGGGTATAGTTTATATATTGGCGTATATGCGAAAAAAAACCGGACAAGTGCGAGTCGGACTTGCCCACCGAGGGTTCCGTAGGTACGTAGTATCATTATTAAATTTGATATTTTTCATTATAAATAAGAAATAATGCGTCGGAAAAAATAAATAAAATATATTTTGCAATGTGTACATCAAGCCCTTTCATATGATACCCCATTTGAACTAGTAGTTTCAATTTGAAATTTCGACACCCTATAAAAAATATAGACCCCCTATTTTTTAAGATCTATTTACAAATGTATAGTTTTGAGATTTATTCCTGTACTTGTAGTCTATAACGATGTTACTTGCCCTTTCATATGATGGGTATCATATGAACTAGTAGCATTAATTTGAAATTTCGACCCCCTATAAAAATATAGACCCTCTATTTTTAGGATTTAATTACAAATGAATAGTTTTTAGATTTATTCTTGTGGTTGTAGTCTATAAGGATGTTACTTGCCAAATTTCATAGTTTTAGGTCAACGGGAAGTACCCTATAGGTTTTGATTCCCTTGAGTGTGTCGAAATATGCGATTTTTGCTGAATAAACGGCGGTAACTTTTTTCTACGAAAACTTAGCAGTTTGATTATTTTACAACTTCATGGGACCGTAGACCTGAGTATACAGTTCAAATTTCAGCTTGATACCTTCACGCATTCTCGACATAGAAAGTCTTGACAGAGAGACAGACAGACAGACAGACAGACAGACAGACAGACGGACAACAAAGTGATCTTATAAGGGTTCCGTTTTTCCTTTTGACGTACGGAACCCTAAAAAACAAACTTACTTTTGTATTTTTAATATTAGGAATGATATGAGTATAATTTAACTTTTTTTGAGCTAGCAAATTCTGAGTTTTGGTACTGCGAACTGTACGTTTGGGTAGTGTGCTTACTGAGCAAGACGTATAAGATAAAGGCATAGGTTCTTATGCCTGAAAAAGGCCCCCATTCCTAAAGAAAAGTTAATAGGAATAAAAAATGTGAACATGAACATACAAAATACACGAATTTGTTTTTTTTTGTAAATACTTATATATAATATTTAGAAAACACCCAGACAAATAGACATGTTGCACACAATGATTTGTCTTGTGCGGGGATCGAACCCGCGACTTCGAAGTCAAAGTAGCCATTGCTAGCCATTCGACCACCGGGTTTGTCATATTCATTTTCCGTAAATCCAAATTAGCGTTAGCGAAAAAAAAGAGTTTAGCATTATGCTCTACCACTTCCGACGGCTTGAAAATGCTGGCCTCCAATAATCCGCGTTGGAGCAGTGCATGGCAAAGTGCACTTAAACCTTTTCAATAATTACTAGGCAGGTGCATATCCACCCTATATTGTTAAACGAGCAATTGTAGTATATATACACATAATGTTTATCACGTAAACGATACTCTAATAATAAGAACAGCTTGCGGCGAGCTGTTGGTGAGTAACGAAACCACGGGTACCGAGCCGCCCAGAGAGTCGGTCTGGGCCTTCGTCTCCGGCGTGTCTTCGTCGGTAGGAGTGGAAACTCAAGAACGCCTGCAGGAATCTCAAATCTAGCTTGATTCGAACCCGCGACGTCGGAGTTAAAGCTATTCGACCGGGCTTGTCAATAATGCCATATAATTCGATCTGTTAGCAAATAGCTATGTTAGCTTCTCAACAATAGATGACACTATATATCACTAATAAACATGACAGCACAAAAAAACGCCAAACGAAGCTTCATAATTATGTCCAGATACTGAAATAAATTATAAGTACAACAGTTCAAAAGAACTTACCTCTTCATAATCAAGTCTAGCTGTCAGAGTAAACACGCCAGTTTGAGGGTTAAGCGAGAACACGTCATTGGCCCAGTCTGATATGACAGTGTAGGTCAACTGGGCGTTGGGGCCAGAGTCGAGGTCTATCGCCGCCACCGTGCCAACCACGGTTCCCCTCGCTGCATTCTCAGGTATATCGAAGGAATATGCGCTCTCTTTGAACATTGGTGGATTGTCGTTTGTGTCAGTGACCTGAAAAAATATATGTATTTATTCTAACAAAGCTAATATTTCTAAAGCCTCTCGATAATTAATGAGTCATCATCATTTTGGAAATATTGCATGGACAACGAGCATCTTGTCGTATAGTTAAAAAAAATTGGTTGCCTGTAAAGTCGGTATCCGGGCGAAAGTTTTACGTGACAACGACTTTGAGTGGTAAAATGTTTTCGAGTGGAAGGGACGCATGCCTTTCACTTTTTATGTCTGTCTCTCTCGCTCTTAGAAGGGACGCGTGCCTTTCACTCGCTCTCATTGTAAGCGCATAACGTGAGCCAGTTTCTTGAAGTGTCACCCGGCTAACCAATTTATAAGACGTTGTCACGTCAAAAGAGGATTTGAATAATTATTTAGCATAACCGATCTCATTTCCATCGTTAAGGTATTTTTTGAACCAATTAGAACCATATTTTTTTAAGTATAATATATGTTCGTTTATAATATATCTACTTAGAAAACATTGTGTCCCTATTACTTATTTTACGTTATTGCATTTGGGATAATCAACATTTTTTTTTAAATTCAGATGTAAGTGTGTAATCATCAACTTTAAAACTAAAACAATGGTGTATAGCACCCCATCGATTAGCAAACAAGTTTTTGGTGATAAGAAAAGTAGAGCATAGGGATTAAAACCAATCAGACTGGCGAGTACTTTTACCACACAGAACAACGCGCAACGCAACCAAATAAAAAATCCTTGATGGGTTGCTGTATTCCTGTGATGAGTAGCAGCAAAATACTGGTGATATCACTCATGGGAAGGATTAAATGGCGGTGCTACGTTGTCAAGGGGTCGAAACTCACGAGTCATATTTCCTGTTTTGCATTATAAGAGTTATATGCAGTTATATTTATAGAAGTCTGCTTCACATCGAGCAGTATAATCATAATTGTTTCAATAAATAAATTACAAATCTTTATAGAAAAAAACATAAGTAAACATACATACCTGTACGACAACTGCAACATCGGTAAATTGTACACTATCGTCAGCTCTAATAATCACTCGGTATTCAGATATAGTTTCTCGATCTAAGGGATCCTTTAGCGTTAATACACCAGAATGAGAATCCAATACAAATGGCACTGGTTCATCAGTCTGTATGCTATAAACAATGGTTCCAATAGTATCAGGATCTTCAGCAGTAATGGTCGCGATACGTTGCCCTGGCGCAAGATCTTCTGACGCCATGTAAGCTGCTGGAATATTCTTAAATTCCGGTGGGCTGTCGTTCTTGTCAAGGATCACAATCTCCACCTGTAACAAATTAATTATATATTATTAACTTTTAACAAAATTCTATTATCCATAAATATGTCTCCTTCGTCCATAACTTTTACGTAATTTATACTGAGGTGATATTAAATTACACATTCCATATGCGCCCAAACTTGCCCAATAAAAAGTAATGTTAACATGACTCAATAATAAAAAAGTGTAATCAAGATTCCGTTTTTATTTTTGAAGTATTAATTTTCGTTTGATGCTCCTCTTATTTCTTATTGTGTGATCGAAGCAGATGTTTTCTGATTGTCTAAAATCTCCGAATGTCATAAAATTGTACAAAACAAATAAATCTAATCGCTTTAATATTCAAAAGGTTAGTTGTACTATGTAGTACTATAATTTCACTGCGGCTATATTGTAGATGTTAGTATCAATGGTCCTAAGTGCATTCATCAATATGATTAATGATTCCTCTTTTATTTCTCTCTCGTAATTTAAGTTTTTTATTATGTTTTTGAAGGTGGTACTACAATTTTTTCCGTCATCGCCACATGTACATTTTGATGAGTTTTTGTGTGAATATTTTGCAAAGATTGATTACGTCGGAATATAATTACGCATTCGATATCTTTAATTAAGGACTGATAGTTTTTCTTAACGTGGTTTATGACAAAGCAGCGTTGTGTAATTTAGTTCCTTTCTTTTTTTTTTGTTGAAACTATTCTGTCAATGTTTTTTATTTGACGGCTTAAACGAAGATACACTCTTTAGTCCTCACTAGATGCGATGTATTAGATAAGATTTATGAAGGCAGCGACGAGCTTTACAAAGTTGGTCGTGGAACATTTACAAAAAGCATCAGGAAAGAACTCGACACGTTAACAAAGGCCGAGAAAAGTAAAAGACTAATACGGACCAGTATTTCGTCATCCGAACTCGGAACCGAAGCACGAAGAATTCGGGACACAATGATCAGGGCCGTCACAGATAAGAAGGCAACGATTGTAGAGAGTTCCCTGCCCTCTGCGAGAAGAGGCTGCGCATTTGTTATGATGACTCAATCTTTTCTTTATATCGGATCGAGGGTGCTGGCCGAGCCGACGAAGCCGTCCGTCCGTCGTAAGAAGCAAGCATAGAAATAACACTCGACTCGAGACGCCCACGGATCTTTACGTAAGAGTAGCAGCAATTAACGCTGATTGTACGATCGTGCCTCTCGAAGGAATAAATTGTGATGTGTGTGTTAATAAAATTTATTGTTCAGAAAATAAGAATGCATGAGAAAACGTCGGATTGATCGTAAACATTTACTTTGTTGTTGTAACTGTATAGATTCCAGTAAATTTATTAACATTTGTTGGTGGTAATTTGAAGCGGAAATTTGTAACTTACTTGTTCCTAATTATCTTATCACTATTCTTCTATTGGCGGATGAAGTTGTCAAATTTCATCACAAATTGTATGTTAATAGGTACATACAATTTATGAGAAATTCAATATTGGTCAATTTGTCAGTACAAATTACGAGTACATAGTATGACTACAGCGTTTTCAGATTAATAAAATACCGGTTATTTTTGTGCAAATTGCATACAAATATAATGACATCTATTCGCATACTTAACAATATGATAAATACTTTTTTTTTATAAATTTATACTAATGATATATATACTCAGACGGAGACAGACACGCAAATAAAATTATATTTGTCTTGTGCGAACTCAAACCCCCTTTACGTTGTTGCTACTCAATCCCTGGGGTAATCTATAATATATCCCATATGTTCTATCCGAAACCAATCCAAACCATTTATTCTTTATAATAACCCTAAATAAAAAATTAATTAGGGTTTCACTTTTCGGTTCAGTTGTCTTTTGCGTCGTAACTAGTTATTGGAATCATGAATTATTCGTAAAAGGAAAAGTAAAAATTTATTTATCGACATCAACTCACGATTATTCCGCTGTTGGGATACGTGTCTTCCTTTAATCAAAGGGGTTTAAAGCGTGCTCAACTGCGGGTTGGCGAAGAGCAGTGTTTACTGCCCTTAACGTGCCCTCCGAAGCATGGAGGAGCTCGCGATAACTAGACCCATCCGTAGATAGACTACGGTCGACGTTGCTTTACCTGCGTGATTAATTAAACTGACACGCACAACGACGCCATCGAACTTCTCAAAATTTATTTATAGAATAAAAAATATGAGAACCTATTCTAGGTTTGTTTTTGGACCAAAACCCATACCATGGTTCTTTAGTACTTCTCAAACGGACCCCCTAGAGTTCATGTTTGAAGTAATCGATTAAGCGAAGAGAAATGACAGTACGTCGGTTTAGTGGGATGGTCTATTAGTCAAGTTTCGATAATTGATTACGGTGCGCTAGTAGATTAATAAGAAATAATGTACATTTTCATGTATCTCATTGCTTGAATAATGATCTTTATCTACAAAGGGGGCGGGACAAAAAAGAATTCAAATAATTGTAACAACACGGTATGCATATCTTAAGAATTTTTGTGATTACTGTACGTAGTTCTATTACTTATGATTATATATAGGTGTGGCGAGCCTGGTGGTCGAATTGCTAATAATGGCTACTTTGACTCCGAGGTCGCGGGTTTGATCCTCGCACAAGACAAACAGCTGTGTGCATGAACATGTCTGTTTGTCTTGGCCTGGGTGTTTTCTTTGTATTATACGTATTTACAAAAAAATGTATTTAAGTACAGTTATCGGTTGTCTAGTACCCATAGACAAGCTTTGCGCTTAGTTTGGAATTAGATAGGGCTGTGTAAATCGTCCAGAAATATTTATTTATTTATTTATATACGGCCCACAATCTTTGAATAAATAAATTCATTTTTACTAAGTAATTATAAATTGTTGGTCGCGGTCGCGGTCGCCTACAATAGTGCGAAGCCGCAATGCTTGCAAAGTTGCAACAACACAGTACATTTCTAAATATATTTTCACCAATTTTTCGCAGTCTATATGCCAAACACCCTATAATAATTATCTGTGATCATTTTAATTATATTTAATATTAACAAAATAACCAATCCTCATCATACATGCTCTTCATATTCTGAAAAATGACCACCAGTTATTGTCCTTTTTCGAAGGGAGTAATTCCACGAGCATCAATCATTCGAGTCGTTTACCTCCAAAATTTTGACGTAACTCTTTTTATTACCAGATTCCACTTTTTTAATGTAATTTTAGAATGGCTTGGTTACGAATACTTTTATTTCTTTGCAAAAAAATATTTTGCACCTGTGGGGTGCCAGCCAGCAAACACCATCGGAAACAGTGACGTAAATATAAAAACCGGCCAAATGCGAGTCGGACTCGCGCACCAAGGGTTCCGTCGTTATCTATAAAAACGGCAAAAAAAAAAACACGTTTGTTGTATGGTAGCCCCCTTTAAATATTTGTTTTATTTTTATTTAATTATTTATTTTTAAAGTGAATATATAACTAAATATTATGTGAGTATTTCAAGCTATTACCATAGAGTCATATGGGGTGTAAGTGATCCATCAAGATCTTAGAACCAAAGCCAACTTCACCTGCACGTGGTGCACCCTGCTGACTGACAAACGAAGCTCTGGCGAAAAGAGAGGTAGGGAGCGTAATTGTAAGCTACCCGACTGGGGAATGTACCTCCACCTCACAGAATACCGCAGCCAAATAACAATTCCCTTGAGGGTTGTTGTGTTCCTGCGAGTGAGTGAGGTCACCAGAAAGAAAGGAAGGAGATGCTGCGTTGGCAGCGGGGGTGGCGGCGCGCGAGCAATATTTTATGTTGCAAGTGTTAATATGGCTACGGTAACCGCTTCACATCAGGCGGGCCGTATGCTTGTTTACCACCCGACGTAGTAAAAAAAAAAAAAATTACCGTTATCAATTGCGAGCAAAAACGTGCAAAAACAATCACGTTTGTTGTATGGGAGCCCCCTTAAATGTTTATTTTATTCTATTTTTCAGTATTTGTTGTTATAGCGGCAACAGAAATACATCATCTGTGAAAATTTCAACTGTCTAACTATCACGGTTCATGAGATACAGCCTGGTGACAGACGGACGGACGGACGGACGGACGGACGGACGGACGGACGGACGGACGGACGGACGGACGGACGGACGGACGGACGGACAGACGGACGGATGGACGGACGGAAAGCGGAGCCTTAGTAATAGGGTTCCTTTTTATCCTTTGGGTACGGAACCCTAAAAACAACAGCAACATTGTTTGTTTGACGAGCTCGGTGGTCAAAAGATTAGCAATGGCTACTTTAACTCCGAGGTCGCGGGTTCGACCCTCGCACAAGACAAATATTTGTGTGCATGAACATGTCCGTTTGTCTTGGTCTGGATGTTTTCTATGTAATACATATATGTATGTTTATATGTATTTATGAAAAAACAATGTATTTAAATATTATATCAGTTATCTAGTAGGTACCCATAGTACAAGTTTTGCTTAGTTTCGGACTAGATGGCCGTCTGTAATTTGTCCAGAATAATTAATTAGTGTTTGTACAGTCAACAGCTTATTGACCGTCTCATTTCCATTATAAAATTATCCGGCGTAGCCAAGAGATGTAGAAGTAGCTTTCCTAGCACTGCGTGGAATTCTCTTATAATGGATGTGTTATGGTCTAGAAACGGTTGACTGTGGTATGGTCTGAACGGCCTAAACTTTCTATCTAGAGTCAGTCAAAGAACGAGTAACCTGGGCCTCGTATAAATCAAGTATTCTGAAAAAAATATTTATTTCATTCAATTCAATATATTTTTTATATGGTCGACAACGAGCATGTGATGCTCTTGGTGTTGCTGGCGTCCATTTTTTTTATACCACCAGAGTGGCAAACAAGCATACAAGCAAGCCCGCCTGATGGAAAACAGTTACCGTAGCCTATGAACGCCTGTAACACCAGAGGCATCACACGCGTGTTGCCGACCCTGTAAAAACCTCTTCACGCCCTTTTTGATAGTCCATAGGCTATGGTAACTGGTAACAAGTTATAAGTTAATTAAAAAAATCAAAAACCCGACTGCACCTACAACAGATTTATTAATCACGCGTAACAATAATATAATTCCATACAAGCAAAGCCGCAGGCAAAAACTAATATATCAAATATATATTTGAAATTAGGTCATCGAGACCTTTATTTTGATACCCATATCGATTTATTTAGAAGAAAAAAAAAATTACTGCAACGACAATTTTGCGGCTCACAGCCGCCATTTTAATTTTTTTTTATTTGATGTAGCCTATGTCACTCTCACAGCAAATACGAATCTAACGACACCTCTCAAGCTAAAATCCATCCAGCCGTTCAGGCTGCAGAGCGTGCCAAACAATTATACATACATACATACTATACATACTCTCGAAAAACATAACCCTCCTTCTGTCGCAATCGGGTAACAATACAAACAGAGTAGCTTTAGTGAATTTAGTCAATGATCAACACATACGAGGGTCAAACTGAAAGTTCTTAGAAAATCGAAAACTGAGCAATCTATATTAGTTTTATTATATCTTTTCAAAATAGTGTCCATTCACATCAATACCGTCCGTCCGTCCGTCCGTCCGTCCGTCCGTCCGTCCGTCCGTCCGTCCGTCCGTCCGTCCGTCCGTCCGTCCGTCCGTCCGTCCGTCCGTCTGTCTGTCTGTCTGTCTGTCTGTCCTCGAGAATATAATGTCTAATAATAAATCTAAGTCGAGAATGCGTGGAGGTATAAAGCTGAAATTTGAACTGTATACTCAGGTCTACGGTCCCATGAAGTTGTAAAAAAAATCAAACTGCTAAGTTTACGTAAAAAAAAGATACAGCCGTTTATTCAGTAAAAATCGCATATTTCGACATTCTCAAGGGAATCAAAACTCATAGGGTACTTCCCGTTGACCTAAAACTATGAAATTTGGCAAGTAACATCCTTATAGACTACAACCACAAGAATAAATCTAAAAACTATTCATTTGTAATTAAATCCTAAAAATAGAGGGTCTATATTTTTATAGGGGGTCGAAATTTCAAATTAATGCTACTAGTCCATATGATACCCATCATATGAAAGGGCTTGATGTGCACATTGCTAAAATATATTTTTTTTAATTTTTCCGATGCATTATTTCTTATTTATAAAGAAAAATATAAAATCTATATTGATCCTACGTACGGAACCCTCGGTGAGCGAGTCCGACTCGCACTTGTCCGGTTTTTTTTAATAACTTTACCTTATGGAAGATCTTGTTTATATAAATATGCTATAATTTTTCTCATAAATGTAAAATTTTTGATTGGTAAAGATTATTTATATTAAATCGATGCCGTGAGCAAAAGCTACACGAACTTATGAGTGGATGTTGTCGGTCGACGGATATGGTGGCATCGTTTAGGGCTATAGACTCTATGTTTAGAGCGGTTCGTGACCGCAGAGCGGCTGCGTCCGCGCCGCTATACCCTCGGGACTCACCATAATTATGTTATGGTGTCAGAGATTAGTGAGGAGACGCGATACTGATCTTCGCTACCGCTATTTGTATTATACCTACATGTATGAAAAATCCTATTGCAGCCATTCATTATAAAACGAAAGAGGAAAATGTATTTGTAAACTTCATGAGATTACCCGGCTAGTAAACGTTCCCCTTACATTTTTTAATTGTTTTACCTGCACAAAATTCTTTCTTCCCTCAGCTGTATTCCCAAACAAATACGATACTGGAGACTTCAAGAACGATGACTATTATTTCTCTTTACATAAGGTGATCCACATGCTCACTTGCCTCTCTTTCAACTACTACATAGATTGCTTCACCTGGGTGGCCCAGATGGTATAAGTACAATATTTTGCTTATTTACAGCCGTGGATGTAACTGGAACCTGTATGAGAGAGCGACCCAAATTCTGGAACGAAAAGCTTGTAAGGAAGCAGGACTTACATCAGACTCATAGATGCAACTATACAAACATCTGCACCGTAGGATTCAAAGGCACAGGCGAGACAGGACCGTTTATATAAATTCGATCTGCGTTGATATTGAAAAGAACTTAAACCATGTCCATCCAGAGGATATGTTCCGCAAGGTAAAGTGTTGACCAACGAATACAAATGTAAGAGCTGGACTATAGAGGATTCGCATGGTTAATTAATGATAGAAAAAGACGAGAAATTACTGCCAACAGTTATATAGCGAAACTGAACAGCTTGCGGATGAAGACAGGAGGCTCTTCAGATATTATGAGCCGGACATCCTTCTCCATGACGTCGAAATGGCAATTAAAAGACTGAAAGAAAGAGCTAGCGGGGATGTCACTATAGCTGCAATGTTTAAGAATCTTGGTGAGGATGGAGTTAAACCAATATACACAATTCGCTAAAAGGTGTGGCGTATTGATCAATGGCCCGATGATTGGACGGAAGCAATACTAATTTCCTTGCACAAAATAGGCTCTATACGCGCAAATATGAAAACTACAGGACCATCTCACTCATATCGCATGCTACCGAAATTCTCATATATATCATCAACAAGAGATTGAGGAACTACATTGATGGACAAATTGCAAAGGAACTGGCTGCGTCAAAGGACGAGGTACGAGGGACATGAGACAGCTTATCGAGAAATTAATGGAATTTGTAAATGTACCAATGGCCCTATGTCTCATCAATTACGCCAGAGTATTCGACTGTATTAGTTGGAGGAGAATGCTTGAAGTGATGCCCGAAATGGGAATACCTGAACACCTTATCTCCCTTGTTCAGAATTTGTACCTCGACAGTAGTACAAGAGTCAAACTAGATGATGCACTTGCGCACCAAATCAAGCCGGAGCGTGGTGTTAACAAGGGTGCATTCTTTCCCCACAGCTATTTATTACAGAGTACATTATGAGAACAGTCAGTAGTCAGTTGAGATTCATCACACTTGAACTAATATAGTTCACTCTTTATTCTTTGTAATTTATCAAATAAAAAAATCAATACTTATTATTTAAATAATTAAAATCAATTATCTAATGTGATTAGTCTACTGTCATTTATTAGTATTGCTTTTATGTAAAGAAAATATGAAACACGGTATAAAATTTTAGTTACACAAATAAGATTAAAAAACTTCAAAAGTAGTCCCTCTTTAGTAACAATATGGAATAAATAATAGATAGTTAATAGTTTATAGGAGACCGTTCAAGATTTACCTAAGTGCATATCTGCGCAAAAGTATACCTGGTCCATGCATTAGCATGCGGGCACTGGATCCGCCCACACCGGCTATCGGCCGCATCCCCGCAAATATATGTAAAATATGCACAAAAGTACCCCGGATAAAGTGCAGCGATAACAGGAGACGCAATTTACATCGCTCACGGCCAGTGATCGGAATATTCGGCCCTATGTTTACCGAAAATATGGGAAATACGTCACTGGTTCTGGTGAATATAACTACGGAGACTGTCTACTGGTGGCAAATTATGGGGGAATGATTACCATTGTATGATCGAACTTGAACATCCATACTAATCCACAGTAATATATGTATAAATATAAAAGTGTGTAGGTATGCGATTAAACGGTTAACTTTTGGCCACACAGACTACCTTTTGGCGTAATAACCGACACTCATGCTGGTGAAAAACCTGTGACAACTTCTAATATACAAATGAAAGGTGAAAGAAAAAAAATATCCAAAGGCATTATTTTATGCTATTTTTGATTGCATAAAGATAAAAACTGTTTAAATGGATGGACGATGCTGACATTTTTTTAAGTTACGGCAATACAGAACAACAAATGCATCATCATTGAGTAATTGGAATACTTGGAATACCCCCCACATCATTTACTCACTCACACATGCATACAGAATTTGTAACAGTTGTAATATTTGAATTTAAGAAACGAATGTTTGTTAACAGGAGAGAGCCTGGTGACCTGTAATACGCGAGCAGGTGTAAACCCGCCTAGCATGGGCACCAGTTTTCTCCACATAGGACAGCTTCATAACATCTATGTATACATGTACTCATGTAAAATTAGCGAATGTGGAGAGAATAATAAAATTTATTATATTATTCTAGTTAAAAATATATTATTTTATCTTCCTTTGATTATTTTATTGACCGACTAACGGGAGTGAGAATCATGCAGTCTTCTGCTTCGAAATATATATAAATTCCATTCCGAAGCAGAAGACTGCATGATTCGGAATGGAATTAAATTATAAACACTTTATTAGTATATTCAAAATAAGTTTGGTTAAAACTTCAAAAACTGGACATTTAATTTTAATGTAATGTAACGTAGAGGACATCAAAATTCATTATTAAAAGCCTAAAATCGTAATTCACAATGTTTTTTTAAGTTAATCGTGTTTATGTAATAACAGCCGTTCATGCATTTTATTTACAAAATCAAATTTTCTTCGTGCTATATGATTCCACGCTAAATAATATTCATTATTGGTATGCAGGCAAAGATAACAGCTTGCAGGAAGGCACGCAAGCCTCACAATTTCTCCTAAATTCGCCACCCGAGGGCACTATCCACGTATTATTGCCTGATCGATAGTATAATTTCGTAATAACTACGCGCGTCGAACATATAATACTTTTTTGGGAAATCTTGAATAACATTACTGGTAAATTTTAAGGTAAGTCTAAATATGTCATCTTATGAGTCATATTATCAGAATTTTAATAATGTTCATAAAATATGGATAAAGTTGATGTCATGCTGCGCTATGAAAAATTAGGTATCCATCAACCCATATTCATCCCACTGCTGGGATACGGGTGGGTCTCCCTTCTATCGGTAGGATAAAGCGTACTCGCTCCTCACCACGCTGCTGAACTGTTTTTAGGGTTCCGTACCCAAAGGGTAAAACAGGACCCTATTACTGAGACTTCGCTGTCCGTCCGTCCGTCCGTCTGTCACCAGGCCTCTGTATCTCATGAACCATGATAGTTAGACAGTTGAAATTATCACAGATTATTTCTATTGTCGCTATAACAACAAATACTATAAAACAGAATAAAATAAATATTTAACGGGGCTCCTATACAACAAACGTATTTTTTTTGCTCGATATTGATAACGGCAACAGGCAGGCGCTTGAAATATTCACGGAATATTTAGTTATATATTCACTTTAAAAATAAATAATTAAGTTAAAATAAAACAAATAATTAAGGGGAGCTCTCATACAACAGACATGATTTTTTTGCCGTTTTTATAGATATTGGTACGGAACCCTTCGTATGCGAGTCCGACTCGCACTTGGCCCGTTTTTTTTTTAATTTTGCATTCCTTATAAATACCGAAAAAATAATAATGACGAATTGAAACTGGGCATAAATACTTAGCGAGGTACCAAATGCAACTATACCAAATCGAACGAACCCAAAATTTCTGTGTGACGAATTGAAACTGAATGTATGAAAATGTTTTATGAGAACGAATTAACTTTTCGGAGTGACAAATTGAAAATAGATATATGAACATTACGCTGTGTTGCTATATGTAGCTGCTGTGATAGACCCCCGTTATATAGCGGGGGTCAATCACAGCAGATCACAACCAAATATCAATTCTCTAATGGTCACTGTGTTCCTATTAGTAAGGTTACCAGATAGCTTCTAGAAGGTGCTGAGTTAGAAGCGAAGTTGGTTAGTATTGTGTCACTAACCGCTTTATATCAACTCGGCCTGTTTTCTACTAGGTAAAAAAAATGAGCAGCACCTATATGATACCGTTATTTTTCATAGAAAACTCAAAGCAATCCGGACGTAAAGTACCGTAGTAAACAATATTCGCAGTCTCCAGGCAAATAAAGCAAGTACACGAGCGAAAATCACGAGCTCTGAATTTTTCAACGTGCTTTCTGGATCGAGATCGGAGAGCGCCGCGGCGAACACAAAGCAGCTAACGATTAACGAACTGAAACCAAATGAGAGCATATCATCTTTATTTCTTTTTGCTTTTATTTTCGCAATTTATCATTTAACTTAACGATACATTATTGTTAGTCACAATATTTGCGATTTGACACGCGTACAACAAAGTCGCAAGTTATAATTGCATTTTGTTGTATCGAATGTAATATCGTGTGTAATTGTACATAGGGTTTGAATTTCGAACATTATTGATCCAAAAGAACGTTTAGTAAGTTTCTTATACCACATCGGGTGGCAAACAAACATATGGCTCGCCTGATCTCTATTATATACTCTCGCAATATGAAACTAAAACATATTCAAAGAAGTTTTAACGTTCGGTAATGTATTTCTGAACCTAAAAGCGCAGTTTCTCCTAAACAGGCTTTGTTTTACATTTCCAGCGTGACACAAAGACATATTCACGATGCCAGATTTCTGGCCAATGGAAATTGTTTCTCGACGATATAGGGAACCGATAGTTATGGAAAATTCCCGAGTTGTAGTTGCAATATAAAATAATAAATAAATATACCTGGAGAAATTACACACTGTCATCTGGTCTTAAACTAAGCAGAGCTTGTATTATGGGTACTAGATAACTGATGCTATACTTAAGTATATATTTCTTGTAAATACATACATAGAATATACCCAGACCAAGCCAAACAAACATTCATGCACAGAAATATTTGTATTGTTCGGGGATCAAACTCGCGACCTCGGAATCAAAGTGTCATTGCTAGCTATTCGACCACCGAGCTCGTCGAGATATTATAAGTATTTTAATTTGTAAGGTAATTAAATCATTTATTTGTAAGGTACATATACGTATATGTACCTTACAAATAATTATTAACATAGAAGCGTCGTGTTTCTGGGAAAATTTTAATGAATTAAAAATAAAGTATACATAATAATTATTGTGCGTACTAGAACCGCTCTACTAGAACACTTTTAGTTAATACATATTTGTATATATTTCTAATATATTGAAAACATTTAAACCTTGACTAACAGACATTTTCAAATTAAAAAATAATTTTCAATATTAACCATCACGTGGTTAATATTATATAACAACGGAACCTGATGAAAAACTTATCAGTTCTGTGAGATTGCCCGCACATTTTATTATTTCTTGTTCCACAATAATAAAGGAAATATCACCGTAATTTTCAATTCAAGACTACATACAAGATGGGGTTTTTCGAAAAAGAATTTTCACAGGGTCGACAACGGGAGTGAATGATGCCTCTGGTATTGCTAACGTCCATAGACTGCCATAACTGTAAACCTTTAGACTGTTCGTGTTTGCAGGATGTTTGCCAACTTCGTAGTATAAAAAGTATAATACCTTATAAATAATATTTTGTTGTTAATTTATATAATATAAAGTATTATCACATTCTTTTTATTCCTTAAAAACCTAATTAGTGATGAAAAAGTATATTATACTTTTTATACTACTAAGTAAGTTTTTTAATCTGTATTACAGCATATTATGCATTAGTATAGGAGACTTTTTGGCGCGAACTTGATGAGCACGGTGAGGTTTCTAAACAAATTTACATAATTTAATGTATAATAATATATAATAAAGAGATAGTGTATTGTGGGGCATGTAATGATTTGAGTGCATAAAATTTGTAGAATCTTTGATTAAAAGTGTTCCAATTGGCGCAGCCGAGCATTCCAAGAAGTGGTGCAAAACAGCAGTAAAATTGCACTATCGGATTTACTATTGACTTATTAGAAGTAATGAAGGAACGAAAAGATTTCTGACGATATTTGTCGGCATGTCCCTGAAGCCGGGAATGAGATAAAGAAATAATACAAAGACGGGCTTAAAAGGATTGCAGAACCGTAAAACTAATTTGAAAAAAAAAAGCAGTTTTCTTAACAAACTTTTATTTAAAAGCAGTAGTAAAGTTTTAAAAAAGCAAATGTTTTTCATAAATTAATGGCATAATATTTCAACCCAACTTACAAAATTTAAGTTACAATCATCTCAAGGTAATTTCACAGTGAAATAACTTCTTTATATTACCCGAACGCAAACCTATCAAATATCAACCGATAGTATCTACATTAATCTAAAGGAATGCCGAAAACAACCAGTCATCGTGTTGAAAATAATAGCAATAGTACAAAGGAATTATAATGTCCGCTGCCAAAACGGCACAATAACACCGGTCATCTCGCAGGTGGTATACAACGCTGGCCGATTTATCGGTGGGCGATGTAACCGATAATGATGGACCACTTTGGCCGACAGAGAACCGATGTCGCAAGCCACTCGCCGATTTCGGTTTGCCCGTCGGTCATCTCTAACGATGGAGCGATAATTAAGATCGGACGTCGGTATTATTTACGCCCGCAGCATCCTACCTGACCCGGCTGCGAGTCGGTCACGACTTTTTCCATGTTGGGCGATACTATTGTTGCATTTACTCGTGTTTAGTTTAACTATAGTTCGCCGCACGTTCTATTTGTATCGGCTGGCTTTACTTGTGGGTTTGTTACGTGTCAAGATGCTTTAATATCTTGACAAACTGCGATATAGATATTGAATTGCCAATAAAATTGTATTTATACTATATTGAAAAAAGGAAAATTTTAAAAACAGGATAGATATGATCCTCATTGTTGCTCCGTCTATCTGTGTTACAGGCACCCGAAGCCACACAGTATAAGCACTGTAAGCTTAATTTTTCTCATTCTGTGAAAAAACAAATAAAGAAAAAAATATTAAAATCGACGCAGTCACAGACTCGCTAAGTATTTAATAATTTTTTTGTTATATATTTTTTTATATTATTTCGAGTGACAGATAAGCATACGGTCCGCCTGATGTGATGGTGACCGTAGGCATATTATCGCTCGCTACATGAAATAATGCTCACGCGTAGCCACCCTCGCTTTTAACGCAGCAACTCCTTTCTTTCTGGTGACCTCACTCACTCGTAGGAACACTAAAACCCTCAAAGGAATTGTTACTTGATTGCGGTATTCTGTAAGAGGTACTTCCCTAGTCGGGCAGCTTACAAATATGCTGTGCTAGGGCACAGAGAGGTAGGCCTCTCTTTTGCCAAAACGTCTTTCGGAAATCGGCAGGATGCACCACGAGCAGGCGAGGTCGGCTCTAGCTCTTAAAATCACGGTACACTTACACTTCATTACTTTATACCACTAGTGTGGCTAACATACATACTACCTGGCTGGTAAATAGTTATGGAGTATATCTCCTACACTATCACAGTAGATACGAGTATATGCTACTATATATCTAATGTGGTAACAAAATGTAAGTGCATTTAAACTACTACACACATACACTACCGCCGCCAACAAAACAAAGTTGTTATTGTGAACCAAAAATAAAAAGTAAAAGTAACCTGTATCATCTGTCAAGAACACATTAAAGTATTTTTATATATTTGAAATATCTTTATGTTCCACGAAACCGTTATAATGGGCTTTTAGCAATAACTCGCGATAAAACTAAACAATAACATTTTTAAACGTTGAGTGACCGGAGAAAGTTAAGGCGCGAACACTCAGACATGCAGAAAATTTTATAAATATGTAAATCTGGTGATTTGGACGACAAGCACATAATAATTCATTCCTGATAAGTCTCGGAAAACCACTGTCAGTTTAAAAGTTCAGTAGGTGGTGTGCCAGAAACAAACAGTATCTAATCCCAAATAAAATAAACTTTGTAGAATATTAAGTACACAAATACTTAGTTTTTAAATATGTACCTACACAAGAATACATGGAAGTACCCAAACCGCATACAAATACTTAATAATGTTTGCCTGGTAGAGAATGCATTTTGCATTAAGTCCGCCTATTGCACAGAGATATTGTGGTCAATAAAATATAAATAACATATGTATATAAAAATGAGTCCCTATTTCCCTTGGTCACGGCATCACGCGTGAACGATTTCACACAGCGCCATCTAGCCCCAAAGTAAGCGAAGCTTGTGTTATGGGTACTAGACAACTGATAAACATACCTAAAAACATTTTTTTTTTGTAAATACATACTTATGATACATAGAAAACACCCAGACTAAGACAAACAGACATGTTCATGCACACAAATTTTCGTTCTATGTGGGAATGGAACCCACGAGCGTTGGTGTCGAAGCCGCGTCATTGGCCGCTACGCCACCGAGCTCGTCAATTTTTGATTTCGCTAGTTCTATATGTAGTATTTGTTATTTTGTCAGACGACCGTTATTATGAAAGAAAAAAATAAGAAAGTTGCGCGGAAAGTTAGAAAACTTAAGATAACTAAACGAACGTATTAACTTTATATATTAATGTAACTTCATGTCATTTGACAGAACTGTCGGTCATTTGTCAGATTGCACTAAAACAAAGGACAACATCTGTCGAATCAGACAGACTATTTATTACTAGATGATAAATAAATAGATATGTTTTTTGCATACAAAAGTAAATATCGCGATCTAGTCTACTACTCGTCCATATCAACTACACAAGCAAAAGCATACAAACAAACATATAAGTTATGCTACGCATAGAAGTAGCATACCAGCTCAGTTAAGTAGCACAGTGTGAGGTCCGGCGCTCGCACTAAATCTAAGACAATATTACCTCAGATATAAATGGTATATGACATAATAACAATAAATATTTCTCTATATATTACGTAGCACCATCTAGTATCAACCTATGCAAAACTTGTACTATAGGTAAATTATTAAATAATTACAGGTATGGTCAGAGATAAAAATATTTACATTACAACTTTCCTCAGCGGCATTTCCGAACAGTTACGACATGGGAGCCATCAAGAACATAGTCTTTATTCCCTTAAAAAGGCTGGTAACGGATCGGCGGTCCTTAATATTGCTGATCTCCATGGGCGGTGGTGATTGCTTTCCACCAGGTGACCCACATGCTCGTTTCATATATTAAAAATATATTTTAATGAAGAGGGAATCAGAACCGCGACCTTTGATGTTAAAGTAGCAATAACCACCGAAAGGTCGTCAATACACTTCCAGTGGGCCTTGGCGTTCAACATCAGATAACACCTAACTTTTTTGTTCTTCAACTGCTCTCCCCAGTCTTTCATTAGTTTTGCAATCTTTCACCTCATCGCTCCAGTGATACCTGAGACGACCAACTGATCGGTGATCAATTATTCAATTCAAATAGATCTCTTCAAAGACAAAATCTTCCTTTATCCTTCCGTGCGCGAACCATCGAAATCTAACCTCTTTGATCTCTCCGATGATGTGTGACACGACTTCTTCGCTACCTTATTTCTTTCTAACCCTACAGGCTCCTTCTTTTTTATCGGTTCTAGGATTTACCATATGAACTTTCCTTTTGCCATTGACATTAACATAGAATATTTACACATATTAATACACATATTCTGCCATTATGATGGATGTAAGTGTTCTTAATACTAGCTAGCAAAGTGAAATAGAATAGAATATAATATGAAATTGACATACATCAAGCGGTCTAGATAAAGTCATTTTACACTTTACCTAACACTCATCGTCATCATCATGTCTTCCGAGAATGTCTTCACAAGTATGGAGTCACCACTGAGGACCTTTTCTTCCCCAGCGGTTGTCGATTCTACGAGTTATATCGTTGGCCTACTGCTACTTCCGATTGCTTATTCTTTGAGCTACATCAGAGCTACTTTGGTTCTACTGCGAATATACTAATTTCGGATCCTATATGTAGACAGGTCCTGAGCATTCCCAAGCTCACGTCTCAGTTCCATATGTCATCACTGGCAACAATCATTACTTTTCATTTAATCTAAACTTCGAGCGCAAATGGACAAGTTTCTTAAGACTAGAAAATTTTGTCTACCTTATATTACTAAGACAATATTACCTATATTATAAAATAAGATTTATATTGTAATAAAATAAGGAAGTTGATCACTGCATTCAACTAAAGTTGTTATTCATTTTATGATCGTAAAGGGCTATAAGGTATTTATATGATAGTCATTAAGGTTTAAGTGATACGTACAAATTTTAATATCAATAGATTGTATACAATTAATGATAGATAGTTATAATTATACTGGCTTCCACCAGCGGTATCGTTGGCGGAGAATTGGAACAACCAACCCTATGTCTTTCCCTAGCATTACGTTCTTAGTATTTTTATATAGACGGGTCATAGGCGAATATCACTGTTGCAACAATTGGCTACAAAGCGCTTACTCAATATCTATGCATTTGCACATACAATACGCAAAGAAAAAGAACGTGAACACACAGGAAGGCATTTTTTTTTATTACCGCTAACTTATTGTCGCGACGGTAAATGGCGCGGGACTTATATACAATGCCGCCCAACTTGATTAGGTACTTACTTCTTGCCACAAAGGGGGCTGATAGAACATATGTAAAGGTAAAGGTAAGCTATTGGAGAAACCTAAAACTATCTGAAGGCCAAATTCTCCTAATAATTTTACGATTGCCGAATGAAAATTGACCGAATCGAGATTGAATTCTGAATTGACTAAAAAATATCTACCTGACCTTATTAATTGATTATTATGAATTCTTATTGCTAACAAAATAACATTATCTTAAATGAAACTTTGAAATTTCATATTGGGATATAATACCAATTTTTTTTTTTATACTACGTCGGGTGGCAGACAAGCACACGGCCCGCCTGATGTGAAGCGGTTACCGTAGCCATATTAATGCTCGCAACATAAAATATCTTTCGCGCGCTGCCACCCCAGCTGCCAACGCTGCATCTCCTTCATTTCTGATGACGTCACTCACTCGCAGGAACACAATAACCCTCAAGGAAATTGTTATTTGGCTGCGGTATTATGTGAGGTGGATGTAATTCCCCAGTCGGGTAGCTTACAATTACGCGCCCTACCTCTCTTTTCGCCAGAGCTTCGTTTGTCAGTCAGCAGGGTGCACCGCGTGCAGGTGAAGTTGGCTTTGGTTCAAAGATGTTGATTAGTTGAAGCACTTACCTACACCCCAATTTTTTTTTCATAAACAAGATATCTAAGTACCAAATTTCACATTTGTAAGATCGAGATTGGATCGGAACTGATTTTTTACTACATTTAAGAGAATTGCCCCTATGATCTTCAATCAACTTTCCAATAACTTTGAGATGATTTAAAGTTGATACTGTTGATTGTTGGCACTTGGTGGAACATTATTATCATAATGTTATAATAAAGCACTTGTACTGCTCCACGTAATTATATTTAATGTTACCGACCATTTCGCCTCTAAGACATTATCAAGGTAAACAGATGGTGTTTGTGTTTCTACCTAAACACAAAGAAACACAAACACCATCTGTTTGTCTATTATATAACGTTATGAACTTTAAGATGGTTCTTTACACTTCTTAAGATGTAATATTACATGACTATTTTCGTCTTATTGCAAAATATTATAATCTATTTAAATTTGGGTGCGTATAAAGTCATCGACATTTGGACAGTTACTAATGGATGCTCTATCCACATAATATTATCGCTAAACAACAAAAAAT
Organism: Hypsopygia costalis; assembly: GCA_937001555.2. Taxonomy (NCBI): domain Eukaryota; kingdom Metazoa; phylum Arthropoda; class Insecta; order Lepidoptera; family Pyralidae; genus Hypsopygia; species Hypsopygia costalis. The sequence continues at coordinate 16,657,987 of OW443338.2, read as the reverse complement.
ACTGTTATCTGTCGACCATACAATCCCATTAGCGTAATGAATAGTTCCTTCGCATAGGAAATCAATTGGCTATCATTTTATGTTCGTTGTCTCAGTGATGGATTGCTCTGTCGCGAAATATAGTATAAGCTTAGTGAAAATAAGATTATACGTAATTCAGTATTAGGGTTCCGTAATTGAATGTCGAAAACGGAAATTTGTTCTCTTCGTCCGTTTGTCATAAACCATTTTTTTGGTGAAGAGGCCTTCCTCTTCACCGAGAAATAGAATAGATCCAATCCATACAATATTATATGCAGGATGGTGAACTTATTTTTTTTTTTTTTGGAATGAAGTTCCTTATGTGGCGTTGCGGAGGGGTACCCTAGCCGGCAAAATACGTCCGTAACGTTAAAAAAAACCGTAAGATTTTTATGTATAGGCTATGTATGATGGCTATACAGTGTCTAATGTACAGTCTACGTGATGACTGTTTTATTTTATTATAATTTGCAGTTTTCTATTATTATTATATCATTCGATAATTACACCATCTGGTGGTCAAAAATGGAACCATCTGATCATTGTTATTAACTACGTTAAACGCATAGAGGATATACACTAATATGTATAATTGTTTTGTCATTTGTACGTACATAGTGACATAAGCTACTTTTTATCCCGGAAAAACATCTTAATCCCATAGAATAAAAAAAAAACTTTGTAATCATTTGTCCTTCTATCACGTCGAAAGGAACCTAAGTACCGACATGATTTTTTTAACAGGGGATAGTTTCCGGTCTGAACAGTGACATAGGGTACTTTTTATCCAGGAAAAACATTTCATTCCCACGGAAAAAAATAAAGTTTATAATCATTTTTAACAGGTTCTATCCCACGAAGTTTTTTTTTTCATCGTGACAAGTATGTAATCGATTTTTTTAAAACAACAAAGGTTTTTTGATTTCTTTTTTAATATCTTGTTAACCTCAGGTTCACAAAAACCAACTCAGATAGTAAAGTTACTAGTACTTCATCATCATCATCAGCCTGTATCTACCCACTGATGGATAATAAGCCTTCCGCATCCAACCGCTTCCAGCCGCTCCCAGCAGCTTTCTTAAGGTCATCAGATCGGAAGGGTGTCCAACGCTTCATCGTCCTACGCGCGGCCTCCACTCTAATACCTTTCTCCCCCATCTGCCATATATATATTAACAATGTCGCAAAACACAAAAATAGAAGGATTTGCGAACTTTAATTTGTAATACACCGAAAACTCCATTTTAAAGGGAAGAAATTATTAAAAAAATATATTACTATTGGAGAAACATAAAAAATACAAAAGTGAGACGTCATAATTCAATAGTATGGAACGTTTTAGGCCAAGTCCAAAATTGTGATTTTCTAGTTATCATATCTCAAGAAGTATTAATGCTATAGAAAAATTCTTTCAACTGTAGTTATATTACTCATCACAGTAATATAGCTAAAGGTGAAAGAACTATCTTTATATAACAAACCGAAAAAAATGGTTTTACTCGTATAGCCTATTATGGACAATTCTATATTATTTTTAAGATTTATTGAAAATTCTAATATAAATCTTCAACTTGATGAATATTCTATGAAGTGAACGACGACGACAGGGACAAACTAGAATACCAAGTTGTTCCGGAACCTTGAGCTTATTCCCTTTTTTAAACCAGTTCTGTGTAATTGAAAACAGCTGAGTTTTTTATTTCGCGATTTCATTATAAAATCTTGTTTTAGCAGCGAAACGGCGCTATCGAGGTACAAGGTACACAATAGGATCGAGATCTTTGTCTTACGACTGGCCACGATAGCCCCGGGCTGTGGGTTCGATCCGTGGCTGAGCAAAATTCAGGGTAACAAACGATCATGCATAGTTTATGAAAATAACAACGGGAAATCACGCGACCATTAGGGTATTTACATACTTTTAGTACAAGCGACTTATACCCAAATGAAAGCTTATAATTATTTGGCTGCGATTTCAACCTTTAAACGCAACCAACTACAGATTCTAAAAGTTTTTAAATATTTCAACGCTAAGTCAGCATTTATTTGTCTTAGTTCTAAGACTAATCGGTAATTTGATGCAGCGAAGATTCTTTAAGTATCTATGCAGACATTTCATGAAACTGGGTTCGTGATCTACTCTGTCCGTGACTGCTAGGGACATGAACAAATTGTTTCCTGCAGCTTTCTCCCGAAGTTCTAACAAAACCAGACTATCTCGAGATATTTTAGTCTTGTTGATTGAAGTTTTACAACCGTTTCAGTAAGTTAACGAAGAATGTAACCATTAAATAGCTACTTTCAAAATAAAAAAGAAAATAGATAGCGCTCTTTTTGTTAATATTCTTATGTGTATAGTACATAATAAAATAATTATGATACTTGATGATAATTAATTATGATATTTGACTTTATAACTTAGTTATAAAGTAAAGCTTCAACCGGTCTTTTTCATGTTCGCATTTTGCATTTACATGTTTGTAACAAATTAGCATCTTTAATTGTTTTCTTTGTGATGTAAACTGAAAATAAAACATATTCTATCTATCTAAATATACGTAAAAATATCATAATATTTGGTCGAGCCATTTCGGAGAAATGCGACCATTCGACATTCGACATTATTTGTAGATGTCTCATCATTATCAACCTGTATCTACCCTCTACTGTATGGCTTTCCCCAATGCTTTCCACCATAATTATGCAATCCTCCGCTTTCAGATGTCTAGGTGAGATGACAAAAATGCTAACATTAAAAAATTCAGACATTCAGGGTTACTTTAATAATTATTTCCGATATCTGGCCATCCGACTTGCCGTCCCGATCTCTTGACCCTAGGCTCGTACCGTCAACTAGGTTTCAACTGTCGTCTCGTGTCTTGTTAAGTGTGGTAAGTGGGTTACAATGCGTCGATCGCTGTTCGTGTAACTACAGATACGGATAAAGCCTAATTTGTTAACTCTAGGTAACATATTTTACGTTGATATCGACTACCGTTGTGTAGCTGTTAAGTCTTGACAGATATTAGAAACTTTGACAACGGTTGACAGAAAATGCGGACGTGGACTTGTGTTAGTTGATTCAGGGGCAAAAGCTTAACGTGCGTTTATTCAGGTGTCTTATTGATCAATCAACGCAGAACTCGAACCACTGGACGACATATCAAGGGGCCTACCGCCTAACCTGAAGTCGATTCCCATGGGGATTTTGATTATAAAAATCTAACTTTAGTTTAAATTTGTTATAAATATCTGCAGTATAATCGGCAGAGCGCCTTCGTCCCTACTGGCTAAGCTTGTGACTATCAGTGCAAATTTAAGGTGAATTATATTTTCGCAATCAAAAAACCCGATGGTAATCGACTTCATCTTAAGCGGTAGGACCCCTGATTGAAATTTGGCATACAGGTAACTGACGGATTATGGCGTAGGCTTCCTCTAATGATTTTTAAAGATTCCAACGGGATACTGGGATAAGCGCGTACAAAGTTATACTATACTATTTTGCCTATTATATATATAGGATTTTTTTGTACTAATGAGAAGACACTAATTGGACAAAACCCAGATATAGAATAACGTCAATCGTTACTTAATAATGTTCACGAGTACGCACTATACCATATTATAATTAAAGTGATTGAAGAGAAATGAATCAACACATTTCAAGACGAGAATGAGTCAACACTTTTGGGATAATTAAATTAACTTGACTTTAAAGTTGCGGTTTGTTTTTTTTTCATGGATTTTCCATGGTTCTATAATTTTTTATACTACATCGGGTAGCAGAGAAGCATACGGCCCGCCTGATGTGAAGCGGTTACCGTGGCCATTTTAACGTTCCATGAAATATTACTCCTCCACAGCCAACGCAGCAACTCATATTCTGGTGACCTCACTCACTCGCAGGAACACAACAACCTTCAGGAAAAATATTATTTGGCTGCGGTATTCTGTGAGGTGAAGGTTCGTCCCCAGTCGGGAAGCTTACAAATACGCTGTATATTGCCCCTCTCTTGCCAGAGCATCTTTCGCCAACCTGACATGCGCTTGGTGCATGTGTACTGAGGTTGCACTACGCGCATCTGAGGTTGGCTTTGGCTCTAAAGATGTGCCGTGTGTGCTGCTTACACCCCATAATTTCTATTTTGTGGACTCAGAATTATTTTACTTATACTTTATTTTTTGTATTAGGCGTGTGTTTTATTTTTTAATTAGGTAATTTTTACTTACGCATCATACGAGTTACTAATTACTTATTACTCGTAAAATAGGTTTGTATCTTGATTAGTATTTACTTATTTGTCCTATGGCCTTGATGGGTTATCGTAGGAGATATTTACCTGTAACAAAAATACATGTCGTTAAATTTTTATTGCCGAAAAAAACGTTTGAATATTTACCGTCATATTGAGAAGAACAATAAAAAAACACTAAAAGCTTTTTATAGAATACCACACAGGTACCGTGTGTTTTCCAATGATACCAAGCTCTCTCACGCTTGTCACGTATTAAGGTCGCCTAGATGGGAAAATAGTGTATGAAGTGGACTTAGACCTTTATTAACTTAAGCGCGTGCGCCCCACTTGAGACCCGATAATTAACGCCTACAGCTATCTTCTAATCATAATAAATAATTTTATGGAAATTTACTAGACAGAACGTATATTGCACTCAATATTAAAAGAAAAAAAACTTCATGCAAATAAATAGATTTTGAAATTGTGGAAGATTTTTTTTTACATTTAATAAAATCTTACAGTGAACAGACTCTAAGATAACTGGACCACTTTTCCAAACGGTTCTTTATGGTATGATAGTTAGTTATCAGTTATCATACGCAACCGATGGTACTATTCTATTTATCGACGAGCTCGGTGGTCGAACGGTTAGCAACGGCCACTTTGACTCCAAGGTCGCGGGTTCGATTCCCGTACAAGACAAACATTTGTGTGCATGAACATGCCTGTTTGTCTTGGTCTGGGTGTTTTCTATGTATTATAAGTATGTATTTACAAAAAAAATGTATTTAAGTACATTTATCAGTTGTCTAGTACCCATAACACGAGCTTTGCGCTTAATTTGGGACTAGATGGCGCTGTGTAAATTGTCCAGAAATATGTATGTATGTTTGTATGTATTTAATTATTTGGATCTAATAACTAGATAATGTTGTAAAAGAGAAACCAATCGTAAACATCAATTTTATTAAGTAAATAATAAATAAATATTCCTGATATCATCTAGACTCAAATTAAGCAAAGCTTGTCCTGTGGGTACTAGGTATAATAAAGTATAGATGAATTTAAATACATTTTTTGTAAATACATTCATATAATACATAGACTCATATTCATATCGGTACCTATTATAATTTGTGGAATAGTACAAGTGATTTATTGAAAAAAAAAATGAAAAAATGTAAATTTATTATACCTAAATATTGAAAAAGTTTCACTAAGTGTCAACAATCATCATGATCAACATTGTAAAAGATCCTATTTAATCAAGGTCAAGCTTGGTCATTTTAGTCATTGCATAATGTGTTGGAAATTATGGAAATGAGTTCGGGGTGAACTAAGTGATGGTCTATTATAGTAGAGGGACGGACGCCTACGATCCTTATTATTAACTTTATTGTTCCGAGACAAAATGTTATTTATCGCTTATCCAGTAGGTTACGAAATGGATGCACCGAACTAATGACTAAACAACAAACAAACAAATTAGAAGCATATTACTCATATATACTCAGTTCATAACCATATTACCGTACTGAACTGTATGGTAGAGTGGTCAGGTAATTAAGGGAAGCGACTATACTACTATACTAGAAGCTAGCTTTGGTACTAGAAGGTCGTTCTTAGATAATTACCGTGTTGTTCTGCCTGTTTGTGAAGTCTAATAGCTGGGGGATCAAACCGTGCTACTTCTGTGACGGCTACATGGGTTCATTAGCGCTATCACTTCAATGTTCAACGCTAAATGTACTTATCGACGAATGCTTTTAGCGTCAAGATTGCCACTCTGATTTCTTTTACATTACTCTTTGAATCAAATAGGACGTAAAATCATTAGTAATTAATAATTTAAAATTATAACTGCTGTAAGCTTCAAATTTTTTTATATATATGTATGCATTTTTTTTATTTAATGTTCCTGGACAAATTTCATACTGTCATTTAGTCGCAAACTAAGCAAAGTTTATACAATGGGTAATAGATAACTGACATTATAATATATTTTTTGTAAATACATACATAGAAAACAACCAGATCAAGACAAACAGACATGTTCAAGCACACAAATATTTGTCTTGTGCGGGATCGAACCCGCAACCTCGTAGTCTAAGTAGCCATTGGGATCTCTTGAACCTTGCTTACGCATTTGTCGTATAGATTAATAGACATAGCTCCCTCTGCAATTATCGCAGCATTCCACGAGATTTTTTAATCCTTATTTTGATTCTCAATGAAGCTTCGTATAAAATTTCAAACTAGACTTGGGTTGCGCGTTGATGTCTAAAATACTAGCAACTTCGAAATTGATTAAAATGGTTATTCCTTTACAAATAAAGGTGATACAATAGGTATCTTCATGTGAAGCTTAACTTTTTTTATTGATTTTGTTCAATTGAAATTTTCATTTTCTCATAAACATTTTTTTTATCAATTTGTAATATTCTAAATGTAGTAAAATAAAGTTTTTTTTTTTTTATTTTGTTCCTAATTTATCGTCGTCAAGTTTGATATAATACCAATGGCTCACTTCATATATACCTACAGAAAAACCTTGTTTATTGAAACAGTACACATTTATAATATTACAACATCATATATCTGATGTTAGTGGGTGCGCAGACAGTTGCGAACAATTTGTTATTCAAATGCGTTTCGACGAGCCAAAACATGAGCAATGTTGACAACTCGTTGACAGGTGGCGACCACCAACATGAGATAAAATACTTTATTTTTTGATTATACATATGTCATATGTATAGAAGAATACACTGACAATCACGGTCACAATAGATCCTGGTGCCAATAGTTTTTTTATCCTTTTGAACGACTAGTGCCTTTTAATAGTATTATAGTATTCAGATTCAGTACAATTTTGTATCAAAATTGTACTGAATCTGAATATATGACGTTACTTGTTCCGTCTACTTAATCTTAATTCACTTTTCACACGGTCAACATTCCAACTATAAATAAGTAATAATCATGCTAATGTGTCAAATCTTATAAATTCGCAAGTGAGTTTGTTCGTTTATTACTACTTAACTACTGAACCGATTGCCATGAAAATGTGTATACATCATTTTAGAAGTCTAAAATAAATACAATGATACCTTTCATCTTGAAGAAATAACCGTCCGTTCCCGAGGGATGACCAAAATATAGCGCGATAACCGGCATTCACGCAGGCGAAACAATGAACGAAAGCTAATATATTATAAAAATAAAGATTTTGATTCATTGACTGATTCATTAACATTCGGCACCAACCTTTGAACCTAGAAACTTCAATTTTGTACACAGTGTTCCTTTAGGCAAGTTCGTGTTCATGTTCGTGTAGGCAAGGAAGAAGACCGGAGGCTCGCCACCACACCACCGAAGCGGAAGCGGATTAGCACCGAATAATTTGATTCGAAAAATAGGTCTATAATATGTTTTAGGTATTAACATCAATCTTCAGCTTATTCAGTAGATCTCCAAGGTACAGGTACCATAAATGTAAGCTGAAGTTTGATATTCGCAATTAAAAAAATCCGGTGGGAATCGGCTTCAGCTTAGGCGGTAGGGCCCCGGGTCTTGCAAAACTCTGGATATGCACTTACAAAGACAGTAGCGTTACAAAGTTAGTAGTTATGTTGATAAAATAACGGTCACTCGCCACCATCCCTGCTGCCAATGCAGCAAAACCTACCTTTATGGTGACCTCACACACTCGCAAGAATACAATAACTCATAAGGGATTTTTTATTTGGGTGTGGTATTCTGTGAGGTGGAGGTACTTCCCCAGCTGGGCACCTTACAAATACGCTGTCCCCTACCTCTCTTTTGACAGAGCCTCTTTAGCTAGTTGGCAGGGTGTGCCAGATTTAGTCGAGATTGGCTTCGGCTCTAAATATTGTGGAGCAACTTACACAACAGATTCAAAAATTTCAAAAGCAGTATGCGTTTGTCCATTGTTCAGAATATACACTGCCGCAAGGAAACCGGGTCGCTTCCTACTTTTGTATACTTGTTAAGTACTATTTTAATACACAACTTTCGTAACTTTACACACAACACTAAACTCGATGGTGTGCATCACCCCTCGTACCCTTACCTCCAGCTACTGAAACGACAGGAATAGCACCAGCAAAATAAATCTGCGATTAAAATTTATTGGGTATGACATACCCGACGTCACCCACGCCGGGTTAACAAGAAGTAACAGAATGTGATTTTCAATTTTTAAAAGATAAAGTAACGAGGAAGTAGGTAAAGTAACATTCACAAAATGCAGTTATTATAATAAAATTTGTTATCTTCGGAATCATTTCCACTCAATACGGAGAAATAAAATTGACTTTATTTAGTATATTTCACGTTTTGGTCATTAATAACCTCTTACATCAACAGAAAACGTATTGTTACCAATTTATAATACATTGATGTAGATAAGTGTTCAGTAATGTTCTATAAGTGTTCACTTGTGGATTCTACACTGTACAGGATATCGATTTTCTATAAGAATTCAGGGGTGACCCAAGTTTTTTGCAAGCCAGTGTAAACTTTACTCGTTTTAATTAACGGCAAAGCATGTTTAACATGAAGCCATCTTGATTGTTCTATTTATTTTATAATAATTGGATAACTGTTAATAAGTCGGAGCTGCATTCGATACATCAATTATGAAATAGCGACACGACGCGTAAAAATGTCGTGATAGGAATCAAAGATACAGATCGATTCTTGATCGTGTCTCGTTCTTCGATTTGCAAGACAGTCGGCCGACATTCCTTAGAAAGCTTCATTATTGCCTCACAAATATAAACCTTATAAGGTAATACATAAAACAGGAAATTATGTACTTCTGACTATTAATAGATCTGCTTCGTTTCTGTTAAATAATACACCAGGTAGAATATTTCAAAATGAATTCATAATAGCGTTAATTGCTGATTGTACCTACATATAAATTTTATTAATTATTTTACATAGAACCAAAAACTTTTAAATACCTGTTTTAGTAAAGCACCTATACTTCTACTATAGATTGGATGCAAGCTTCTTTATTTGCGCAATGCAAATTAGATCACGCTATGGTTCGTTATCTACAATACGATTTTTAAAACACTATTTGAGAGACACCATAATAACCAACCCTTTGAAGACCACTTAATTTGTTTAATGACTGTTGGTTGAAAACAACAGATTTAAGTAATCTAACATGTTCACAAACGAACTCGGGGTTTAAAGTTTTAAAAGTACCGAAAGCCAGGACGTGACTGACGTTCCTTCATTTACCTGTTCCCTTACAAGCAAGATCATCACTAGTGATTCTCGATGACAGAGCTGCACAGCAGAGCTATATGATGACTTCAGATACGGTCATAACTCTCAGAGCAACATGTAGCAAGACAAAAAAATATTCACACATTATGCGAAATACCACTTCGCTTTTATATTTTCGATTCAATTCCTAATGGAATCCCACTTTAGATAATGCTCCTTCGATAGGCGAGTTTCAGTGTTGCCGGGGATCGTCGCCGGAACCCGGTCATTCACTCGATGTCATCCAATTTATTTACTTTTTTTCCAGGTGTAGTGTTACGGCTATAAAATTCAGTTTTTGTTGGTCAGGCGCATGCTCGGCTAGATCTCCCGTCGCGAGATATGTTGATTTACGTTTAACGCGCGTGACCCCTCGTCGGAGCCGATCATAGAATCGATAGACGATTCGAACTCGCGCACCGAAGATATCGGCACATCGTACTCGTGCCGATGTATCTTGGGAAATATTTCGCGGTGTACAGCCTGCTGCGGTCCATTCGGGCCTAGATTCGAAGATTTCTTTGGGTTTCACACGATTCCTGCCGTTCTGTAATAGAAATCTACGATTCTAATATCACGTATGGCGTTCATAAATTGTTAGTTTGTTGTTAATACAGAGTAAAACACTAAACTGAGGTCGTTTTGTAGATAAAAAGATGATCCATTTAGAAGCTGATTTATATTGCACGTAGGCAATTAGCATAAAGATAACAATATATTATTGTATGGTAATATTACTCCCATTACATTAAAGTATCTATTTGCGTTCTCTTTGAATCCAGTCACAACATTTGACCTTTCAACTTGCCTTATTAGACTCTCAATTATGTTCAACAGTGCATTAGATCCTACTACAGATTTTCAGTATAATTTCGAATTATAATGTTGTTCAAGTTCATTGTGAAGAAACTAAGCATTAACTGCATCCTTTGGTTATACACAAGATTTTCTAAGAGATACATTTTAAGTTTTAAGATGATAAAAGACTTTTATGGGTTTTCTGATGTTTATAAGACTACCATTTTTTTACAAATTACGTTTGACTTAGTTCTCTTAATACGTTATGTTAAAAATTTGTCAATTTATAAGTATAATACTAAGTTGTAGTAAGTATATTATTTATATTTGTAATCATATTATTATCATTTATCACACGTGTATTCAATGTTTATATTGTGGTTGCATTGTGGTATTATCTCGGTATTCTTTGTCTATTAATGTTAAGATCTATGTACACTTTGCTAGTACATAGCGGTATGTACAAAAAGCGGTATGTATAATAATAATTGTTCGATATATTTTCCGTCTCATTATTATCATGACTGTATAAGAATATCGGCATGGACCCATAATCATCCCACTGTTAAGAGACGGATCTCCCCATAATCAATGGGGTTGAGAACATGCTCCACCACGTTGCTCAACTGTGGGTTGGCGGATATAATAATAGGTACCTTTATTGTCCTATTTTTTCGACATATCAAAATAAACTTATGTTAAAACATCCAGACTAAAAAGAAAAGCATTCGAGCGCACACATACTTACATATTTATACACCCATGTTTTTACATATTATTTGTTAAAAGCACTAATTGCATATAACTTTAGTTTGAAATATCAGAGAAGCATTTTGAAACAGCCTTCTAGTTAGCCGTATTACTTTGAGTCATCTACTTCTGAAGACCTCCAGTTAACGTGAGCGATAGCGCCCCCTTGAAGTCTTAAGGGACCGCTATCGCTCACTTAAAAAAATAAATTACCAGAGTATAAGCTTCCGCAATTATTTTATATTGTACCAAAAAAAAGATACAACATATAAGATAGTATTATAAAAAAACAGCTCGTCATTATCCCGGCGACATCTCTATCAGTTAGCGACAAGTAAAACGCAAGCAACAAACAAGACGCGGTGCCCATTTACGAGCATTGAAAAAGAGTCTGTAGGTACAAAAAGAACAGGCGAAACAACTTCAAAACTTGATGGTGGACATATCTTTGAAACACATTACGGCTTATCCGACAAATAAAAAGTATCCGAGGCGATAACCACACTTCATTAGCATTTTGTTAACGTCTCGTGTGGATCCTACAGGGGTAACGCGAATGAGATAGACCCATTGCACATTCCTTGCTGGTAATTCTCATAATAAATAATAGGGGATTTAATAATGTCATTCAAAGAGTTAATATGTATCTTTATCTCTTCGTGGACATATTTTGTTCACACTTCATTAGCATTTTGTTCAAGTCGTCGTACAGCGAAGATCATGCTTGATAGTCACAATACGATTGTAACACTTATGACATACGGTATAAGATCGATACAAATATCCAAGTATCATAGTTAAGTGCATTTCACTATTTGTTACACCGCCTAAGTCGGTTTATATTGGATTTTTGACAGCGAAACTTTAGACACAGATTAATGCTAGAAGTCTAGCTCGTAGGGATACCAGAGCATTACTCCGGTAGTACGGTTTCTTTCAAATGTGAAAAAATTCACCTCTCTCGTCTAGGTGGGATATACCCATAAAAGTCATTTACCCACGACTTATATGGGTAGATCCCACTTACGCGGGGAGGTGAATATTTCTATTTTAAAAATATTTATAAAGTTGGCCGAAATCAACTATTTACGCAATTGTTCTTATTATTTATAAGAACAATTTCTTATTCTGTGACTCTACCACATAAGCTAAAAAAAATTGTTATTAACTTGGCCCTGTCCTATGTTTGCACATAGGTGGGGATAGAGGCACGCGATACATTTTGTTGCAAACATCTATAGCCTTCGGTAACATGTATTACCTATGGTAACATCTATATCTATACCTCGGTATGCTTATCTGCCTATCAACTGATTACCATCTGGCGGGTCTGCCAGATGGTATGGATCTCTTGTTTGTCATCATGTTGGTATAAAAAAATTAGTACCTTTGTAATTAATTCACTTTATGTCCAAATTTTCCGCACCCTTATTGGACTACATCGCTAAAACATGTTATTAATACAATGTTGCACAAAACGTGCCTGTGTTTTTAATTTCGACATCGATGCGTTCTGTTCACGCACATTTTGCAGTCAAGTATGTCCACTTTAAGTCTCTGTTGATTTAATTAATTCAAATTTTCGATTTCAAATTACTAGCTATTTAGTACGAGTTGAAATTACATGATTATTTTTACATGCTTTTGTAAACAAAAGTACTACATATGCCTACCACACGTTATATTTTTATACTTATCATATCGCTTATTTGATACAATATGGTCATAACGTACATTTCTTTTACGGTTGTAGGTATAACCAAATAACATTTTTAATGGCAACAATTATAAAATTTAATAGCGTGTCAAATTTCAGATCAATAAGACTCTACAAAGTGGGACAAAAATTTGTAAGATTTGAGTCGACACCGCGGTAAAACTTTAGTTTTACCAAACTAAAGTTTTAGTTTCGAGTCAAATCTTACAAATTTTTGTCCCACTTTGTAGTGTCTTATTGAGCTGAAATTTGGCACGCTCGCTTGTTTCTAGTGACAATGCATTATTAACTAAATGTCGTCATTTTAAAATATTTGCGGTGGTTGCTACAAAATGGCGTTTTATAATTTACACTTCAACCACAACAATGTCATACGGGTGTCAAAACGAATGAACAAAACACAGTAAACGTTGTAATTCTTTTTTTATGAACAATAGAACAACTAGTACAAGCTTAGTTCAAAAAAAAACATTTTGTTTTGTTGATTTATAAGCAATTTCAGCGTCTCAAACACTATATGAATTTTGTGTATATTATCTAATAATCATCATCATCAGGTCATTTTAGTCTCCACTACAGGAGCACGACCCTCTCTCGTCCGTCCCAGACAGAAGGAGGATTTGGCCTACACTCCCCACGCTGGCCAGACGGGTTGAGGAGGAATGAATATCTAATAATGCGTCATATATACTCATCACATAGGTTTTACAACAGTTCCTAAATAAGAACTGTAATTAAATAATAACTGAGGAAAACTTTATCTTCTTAACACGTTTGAAACTCAAACGTATAAAGGGAAGCAGAGTAAATACAATTTATACAATACAGAAGCATCATTACATGTAATAACAAATTTGTTGTTTTTCTAATTGATTAATGACATCAACAAAGATATTTCAAAATGATTTGTCACAGGACTTGCTAACTATATTTGTCATTGCAGTAACGAGAGGAATTTTATGTAGGTAGTTTTTTGTAAATACCACATTACTGTATTTATTTTGTTGTGGAGAAAAATAAACGATTATTATCATTATCATAATTAATTATATTTGGTAGCAAAAAATACTACAGTCAAAGCCAGTAGTATTTTTTGATATATACGTAGATATATATCGCTCATTTGCTGCAACAAGAGCATTAAAGTCAACATGCCGTTTTCGTACATGATTTTGCTATTTATTTTAAGCTTTTAATTCACTAAAGCACACACATAACATTTGACAACTGTCAAATTATTATTAAATTTTATAATTGTTGCAATTGAAAATGTTATTTGGTTATACCTACAACCGTAAAAGAAATATATGTTATGACCATATTGTATCAAATGAGCGATATGATAAATATAAAAATATAACGTGGTAGGCATATGTAATACTTATGTATTATATGGTATTTTACATTTTGATTTTTCCATGCAAACTGTACCAGCAGCCACAAAAATTTCGAATAAATAAGATAAATAACACCTGCTGTGTGGCTGTGTGCATACGAGACATATTTATAGGCTCTGTAATTTGCATTTCGTAAGTGATTTTGTTCTTCTTTTTAGGGTTCCATATTTTTATAACACATCAGGTGCCCAGGTGGCAAATTTGTGTATACAGCCTTCCTGATGCGAAGAGGTTACTGTTACCTATAAATGTTAGTAAAACCAGAATATTTTTTTCTTGTACTACGTCAGGCAACAATCAAACAGACGGCCCGCCTGATGTAAAGCAGTGACCGTATACACGTTTGCAACATAAAATATCACTCACACGCCGCCAGCTACAATGACAAGAACCCTCTGTGAAACCTCTCTGTTATTTGGTTGCGGTCTTCTGTGAGGTGGAAGTACATCCCTAGTCGGACAGCTCATAGTTACGCTGACCTTTTGCCAGAACCTCGTTAGTTAGTCACAGTTTGGTTTTGGCCCAAAAATTATGATGGGTTGCTTACACCCCAAATATTTGAATATCGCTCGCATCTTGCCATCCCCACAGCTAATTCAACACCTTTTGGGCTTCCCGGCAATCCGTCCTTCCTTCCAGGTATTTTCACAGCCTCTTGAATGTATGCAAGGAAATTCAATACAATAGCTAAAAATTTATTTAAGCGCCCGTCGATGATTGAGTTCACTAGCCACTAGCCGGTGAGTTTCAAAACAGGCGAGTCAAGTAGTGCGATAGTGATCTTGACACACGAAACTTACCAATTACGTAGGTACTGAATAGATTAGCTAGTTGAACTAAGTGATACTCACAGCTAGTTACTATTAACTAAGTAGCTAGTTACTAGCAAATGTAATGAAACACGGTAAGTTTACTAGCTAACAAGCCCGTCCACACATCAGTTAGTAGCGATTAAAGAAGCCCGGCTTTTAATTTTTCTGGCAGAATGTTTACGATGTACTATAGTTATCTAGTGAATATGATTACATTAGGCAAGCTCACTAGCATATAGCAAATTCGCCAGCTAATAGCTAGTGAATTCGCTTATCTCATCGACGCTTTATGAATGGATATTCATTCGTAAATCAAGAATAGTGTAAACGAAAACTAAATCTTGCATATAATCGTAAATACACATTTAAAAATAAGCATATGGAGTGTAAGAAGCTCACCATTAACTGCACAACCAAACAAGAAAATACTTTTTTTTATGTCGTCCGCCAAAATATATCCATCCTCCTTGATGGAAAGCGCTGATTAAGACCAAATGTGGGAACCATCATCACTCAGAATACATAATTAGGTAAGTCATGAAATTTGAATAGTAACACGCAACGCTGTATTATTTTGACTTTACGATTCCCATTGAATAATAGGGATCGTAAAATCTAACATTTCCATAGACTCAATTCGTCAACCATTTACCACCATCCAATAGCAATAAAGCACAATAAAGTTGGACGTCTTCCGGCATTCATCAAACGGACTGAAGTCGCCAGTGGTTGCACAACCCGCCACCCAACTAGTTGGCACCGACGACAGGCTTACTAAGCTGGGACAATTGAGCGATTTGTCAACCATTGCGTTAGGCAACCGGTCACCGTAGTACACCACAACCAATTTCGATTGCTTGCCGAATGTTTCTGCAATATTACTCATCCATTCCTTCGTACATTACGTTCACTCAGCTAAAAGTCGTCACCGATCGAGTAATGTATTCCTTGACAGGCGATAGTGACGAGGTTCTTCAAACGTGTGGGTAGCAGCAGTGCACTAAAGGCAAAAGCTTGAGACTGGAACCGCAGTATCCTTGCGCAAGATATATCAAGGCACAATGGACGAGCTATGCTCGTATAACAAGCTTTTTGGATATTTATTGGATAGATTTCGTGTGGGCCGAATGGAAAATCGTTCTCACATTGAATGAATATTTTATTTAGATATATATAAATTGTATCTATTTGTTATCGTCGATGTGTCGAACTCAGTTCGATTCCCGCTCAAGACAATATTTGTTTCTATGAATCAAAGCCTACTATGGATATAAACACATAAAAGTAAAGTATAAACACGTCTGTTTCTCTTCGTCTTTTCTATGTATTTGTCAGGATATATTTCCAAAATAAATGTTTAGTGTCAATCTCAGTCAACAGCAGATCTAGATACACTTTGACCTTTGTACAGTTCTTATGTCGTCTGATTAGAGATGGTTTTTGCAGTGCAACTGTAACGCGTGATGAGCAGTTTACTACTATATGAAGTGGTTTAACATCCATTTTTAGAGCTAAAACCAACCTTAAATTTGTGGCACAAGTATACATCCTTGTAGTATATGAAGCTCTCGTAAGAAAGAGCTCTAAGATGCCTAGAATACAGCGATATAATTAATAAGCAGCCTAGCTGGACAAGCTTTCAGTTCTCTTTAAATGGATTAATGCAAGGAGTGGAGTGACAGGTGATGCCATTAATATTGATACGAATTATACGCCTTTCCATCTATCCATTGCGTTGGAATAACGATGTTAGCGCAAACTAAGTAATCCCGTTTATTAATTTTCCATATTGATTTATTCCCTGACCCTACTGAACCGAGTTCCGCTACGCGCCGTCACTACTCGACACAGATGCTTGCTCGTGGTGCGAACTATTTGTACCGTTCAGACCCACAGTTAAGGTTACACGCGTGCTATTCCATACCCGACAAATGATACCTCTCGTTTGTAGAACGTTGCCGTTTGGATTCCTTTACATGCAGTTAATATCTTCCGTTTCAGATATTTGAGAGACGCAGTGACAACCGCAGCAGCTGGGCTAGACAGACAGAAGTGCGATGAGGTTATTTTGGCTATTATGATGCTGGTGAGACGTTTACACCCAAAAATATATTATTATTGACGACCCCGGTGGTCGAATGGCTAACCATGTCTACTTTGACTTCGGGGTCGAATCCCGCACAAGACAAATATTTGTGTGCATGAACATGTCCGTTTGTCTTGGTCTGGATGTTTTCTATATATTATATGTATGAATTTACAAAAAAAAATGTATTTAAGTAGGTACATTTATCAATTGTCTAGTACCCATAGAACAAGCTTTGCGCGTAATCTGGGACTAAATGGTGTAAATTGTCCAGAAGTATTATTATCCTTATCAAATCTTACCACTATTATAAAATGCGTAAATTTATAAGAACAGATGTGCATATAAATGGATTGCTGTTTACTATTTACCGGGTAAACGACTAAACGGGTCTCTGACATACATAATACAATATGATCTAGATTGTACTTTATATTCCGGTAATGTGTACTTTATATGCCATACAGGGTGAAACCTAATTTACATGTAAACATGCACATATAGACATACGTTTAGAGGAATGGTCATGGAAAAAAATCTGCCAAATAAGTGCGTCTACAGTGAGCTTTCACGATGCGCAAATCCGGCGGCTTACTTACTTGTTGGATACTTTTATCACAAGTACGACTGCCATTAGTACCACTGAAGATAATCCAGCACATTCGCAAGGCTTCTTTTTCGTTTCAAAATACTTTATAAGGTGATAAAATTTGGCATTAAAGTTTGAAATATCAACTTAACTTTTTGAACGTTAAGAGCATAAATTGTGCAGCTTGTTATATTCTTAGTAACAGCCTGGGTGTAATCCTATAGGGTTATAAGGCTATATGCCCGACTAGAACCTAACGGTGGATGCGCCCACTCTAGGTGTCGCCTCACCACGCCTGTCCGTCCCACCGTAGTCTGCTAGGATTTACGAGACATCTCTACTTTATTGTGAAGAGGGTATCCCATAAATTCCCTACTCTCGCTTTAATATTCTTATAAAACTTTCATGAATACTTAATCTATATTCTCTATAAAATTGGAAATGAAATTACATTATTGGTTTTTGGAAGTTGGAATTTTTAGGTAAAGTGCCTTGATTGATAATTTCAAGTAGAACAAAAATCATGATAATGGATAAAGATAACTAGGGTAGACATGGGTATTAGTAAGAAAGTTGTCCTCAGCTGTATATGTGTTATAGTCAATACTAGAAATCTAGGCGCTCCTAGGTTTGACTAGTTAAACCTCGGATATCTCACCTACAAACCGTTTTGACTGAAAAAAATATATGCATTTATAAGTAGTTTTAACCGAGGATATTGGTTAGATTAGGTTAAGCTTGTGACCAACAAAAGTCGGACGAGCGGAGCGAGTGAGGTTCAACTTGTCGTTGGAGAAGGGGTTGAGGTACCCGAGGTTTAACTTGATCGCCTAGATTTCGGGTTTTGACTATAACATATACACAAATAGGAGAAAATCGATTGTTGGGGAAGTCTACAGATGTGTAAGAGGGGGAGATACGACAGGGATGTTCAGCAGTGTACATCGTTCGGCTAATAATGATGAGTAAGGAGAGATTGGAAGGTGTAAGTAAAGAGTCAAAACTGATGGCACATGCCTATGCCGTTGTTACGAGCAATATATTAATCCGGCAGTATTTTATAAGCTGCCGCATTAATATATTGGAATGTTATATAAATAATGTGTCAGAAAATGTTTAAAAAAGATTATACGTATGTTGAACATTTTTTACTAATTTTCGGTTGCATAATCCCATAATTAAGTTGCGAACATCCTAACTAACATACTCATATCTAGAGTAAAGCCCAAAGAGCTCCTTTGAGAATAATAGAACGAGATCCTTTAAGAATAGTGTCTTTTAAAAAGAACATTTTAGAATTGAATACATTTTCGATAACACTATTACAAAACCAAATCGAAAAAAGAGAAAAGAAGATTTAGAGAGACTGTCGAATAACTAAAAAAAAATAAAGTCAAATATACAAGGGACATATTCTTATATGCGTAAATTAATATTTTTAACAGTTGAAAATTTACCAAATGCCTCATTTTTCTTAATTTAAAATATATTTTTTAAACAAGTTAAACCAGTCAAGTTTTTTTTAAGCAGTCAAGTCATATAGGTGGCTAAGAAAAGAACAAAATAAATAATGATTATTACATAGACATTATTTATTTTAAAAAATAAGGGTGATAGAAAAAACAACAACAATATTGAACATAACTTTTTCAACTACATATTTTTCAGAAACGGAAACATACAGCTTCCCTTTCAAAAAATCTTTGCTCTCTTTTTCTAGACTGGTCTTTATAATAGGTAGGGGAAAAAGTCTTTTCGCATTATAGTATGTATGAACTTGTAATAAAATGACTTTGGTTATACCATTTGTATCTAGCAGGTTTTGATATCTTTAAAAAGTTTAAATTTTAAAGAAGATAATTCCAAATTCAAATTAGGTAAATGTGTGATTTTCATTTGTTTTTTTTACTGTCAAGATGAGTGAATCTAATGAAGAAATTCGATACATTTTAAAATTTTACTACAAAAAAGGTAAAAATTCAACGCAAGCTGCGAAAAAAATTTGTGATTATTATGGACCTAGTGCAGTGTCTGTGAGAGTAGCACAAATTTGGTTTAAGCGTTTTCAATCCGGAAATTTTGATGTCAAAGATGCACGTCGCTCTGGTCGCCCTGTTACGGATAAAATGGATGCCATTTCTGAAAAAGTGGAGCAAGATCGGCATATCAGTAGTTACGACGTAGCTGAAGAACTAGGAATTGACCACATAACAGTTTTGGCGCATAAAAAGGTCGTGGTCAAAGACCGGCCAGGCTTCAGAGACTCTGGCGAAACCCGGGTTAACCCGCAACAAGGTGATGCTGTGTGTATGGTGGGATTGGAAGGGAAGATATTCATTATGAGCTGTTACCGCCAGGCAGGACTATCGATTCTGAACTCTACTGTGACCAACTGATGAGATTAAAGCAAAAAGTTGAGAGAAAGCGGCCGGAATTAATTAACAGAAGGGGCGTGATTTTTCATCATGATAACGCTAGACCTCACACATCTTTAGCCACTCAGCAAAAATTAAGAGAGTTTGACTGGGAGGTGTTAATGCATCCGCCGTATAGTCCTGACCTTGCACCTTCTGATTTCCACCTGTTTCGGTCTCTTAAGAATTCTTTAGGCAATGTCAGGTTAACATCACGAAAAGACTGCCAAAACCACTTGTCGCGGTTTTTTGAACAGAAGTCCCAAAATTTCTATAGTAATGGGATCATGTCTCTACCTACAAGATGACAAAAAGTTATCGAACATAATGGCACCTACATACTTTAGTTAAATGTAAATAAACTTTATTAAAAAATGTTTTGAATTTTCATATAAAATACGAAAAGACTTTTTCCCCAACCTAATATATAAAAGTTATACCTAATAGAGTGAAAATTAAAAAAAATCATAGAAAATTGCTTTTCAATATGTTTTTCATATTTTCACTCTATTAGCTAGATGGGTTAAATGTATATATTTACAAAAAAATATATGTTATATTAAGAATATTTATCAGTTATTTAGTAGGTACTCATATTACAAGCTTTGCTTAATTTGTACTGGATAGCGTGTGTAATTTGTGCAGGAATATTTATTTACATTAATAGCCACCTCATTTATACTGCATAGTGTACACCATCTAAACCTTACCCAGACATATTTAACTTATTGTAGATGGTACTGAATACCATTGCATTCACCCTTAGACCTCTGCAACGATAGGTCCTATGCTCACATAGTATAGTGTAAGAAAATTTGTTAAATGTCCCGTGGTTACAGTTAGGCGGCAAGGTAGCACAATCAGATGGAGTGCTGAGTGACAGCACAGCCTGGGTCGTCACAGATGCACTGTCGGCTCAATGCCAATCTCTGACGTGGATGCGCCCGTTAGACGTTCAACCTCGAACATATTGCCGGGAATCTAGCTAGATTTTATCCGATGTCCCATTTAGTTGCTTTGACATGAGAATGACGCTATCGCGGAAACAGACATATGGTATTAGCAATATGACTTTCAGATGAAGTCATATTTTACATGATTGCCCATAGACTATAATAATGTAAAGTGCTGTTATCAAGATCCATGCAGGATGTGTGCGTTTTTAATATTCTGCGTAGGCAACTTCTAAATACCAATGATTTAAATTAAATAAATAAATATTCCTGGACAAATTACACAGCGTCATCTAGTCCCAATGTTCCAAACTAAGCAAACTAAACGAAGCTTACTAGATAACTGATATAAAACTTTTTTTTATAAACATAAGTATTTAGAAAAAAATGTTTTTAAGTTTTATATCAGTTATAGGCAAAATACATAGAAAATATTCAGACAAACCGACATGTTAATGCACACAAATGTGTGTCTTGTGCGGGGATCAAACCCCCGTCCTCGGCATGAAAGTAGCCATTTCTAGCCAAACCGGGCCACCCTACCATAGCGACTACCGGGTTCGTCCAACAATTGTCGGGTAAATCCTTACATTTTCGCAGCGGATAACAAAGTGAGGGATCGAATACCACGGCTCGTTAGCCGCATGCGGTGCTATCAAGTGACAAACAATTGCGGTATTTCCATTTGCCAAAAGTCATTTTAAAATTTTACTTTTATTATTTGTTTCTTCATGCCCTATATACTTCACTGCGGTAAGGTGCACATGCTTAGTAGTTAAGTGTATGTATATATGTGTAATAGCTGTTTTTTGTGTGCCTTAGAAGCAGATGTTAATAAAGCAAATCTTTTATAATTACTCTGATTAAATAATAATTTAGCATTGTTTTTTTTTTTTCAGTTATTTCTACGAAAAACATCGTAAAAAAATACTTAATATTAACTAGTAACAATTAATATATTTATTTTTTATACCACTAAAGTGAGAAACAAGCATAAGGACTGTCTGATGGAAAACAATTACCGCAGCCGATCGACGCCTGTAACACCAAGGGCAACACGCGCGTTGCCGTCCCTATAAAAACTTCTTCACGCCCTTATTCAAGAATCATATGTACCGCATTGAAATCTTGATGTGTAAATACTCATAAAAGTTAAGATTTATTTAACCTAAGATAACTTAAGATGTGTGCAATATAATATGATAAAATGAAATTGCACTTAATCTATCCCGACCGTAGATGGGTCTTTATCTGTTACTCGATACAATCACTTAATGCAATATAATGATGAAATGAACTACTACTAAAATACGTTTTTAGGCAAGACCATTTCATTTTAGGACAATTTTATTGGCTGTTTATTTTTGCATACCCCTAAGGTGTAAACAAGCATAAGAACTGCCTGATGGCAAATAGACTTCGTAATCTACTAACTTACTAAGCTACATTTCTCCTGGCAGTTTCTTTGTAAACATAAGATATCATTTTAATTTGTAGCTGTCATGTTGAATACGTGTATATTCCAATCTCATTGCTGTGACGTCGGCCATTTTTATCACACAGTTTTTTTGCGTAAAAAAACATTTTACGCATATTATCGTTACCGAGAATAGCCGGGACAGTGAACCTGATATGTATTTGCATAAATTATTCCGCCAATAGCGGATACTATCATAAAATCGACAAACGTATCGCATACGACCAGCAAGTAGTAAGTAAGTAGTAAAGACAAGTAGAATCGCACTACATTTCAAAACAATTACTATGAAATGATAACAGAATATTTCAAACTATTTAGAACATTTTCAATTAGTAAGATGTTTTGGTTTGTACGGTCTCAATAACTATTAACAGTACTAGAATTAAATGCAGCTATAAATTGGTGTCTCCCCGACGTAGTGATAACGCTACAAATCAAGACAGCGTTTAATTACCGACTGGGCTGGATGCAGCCTAGAACGAGATCGCTCCACTCCGGCTAAATCGTATCCCCGACATTGGCCTTAATGACAAGGTGAGAGAAACTCTGGACAAGATATCGCAGATATAGAAAGCTAAAACGCGACACAATACGTGATAGGTTAAGAATTTTCTATCTACAGATGCATTTTGCACACTGCAGTAGACTGAAGGACTATTTATTGAAGAAGTATTCCTACTCTGTAGACGAATATTTAAATCGGGGAGTAGTACCATACATAATAATTTGACATTTTTGAACATGAAATAACAGCACAACAGGATTAGATGATTCTTTTTTTATTTTCGATTATTGCAACTCGACAATTACTACGAATGACTATAAAATTACGTATTTAGAATTAATATTAGTTTTAAGAAAATTTTCAACGCAATTGTATATAATTGTTAAGAAATAAATGAATACGAATAAGAAATATTTTACCGACCTCTTTGGTGACTAATACTTGAACCTTCTTGCATGTTTAGACAATGTACTAATTATACTATTACAGTAAGAGATATAGAGACATAGATTGAGTAAGCGCTTTGTCGTTATTTTTTTGTGCCATGATGCTCGCCTAAGGACAGTCGATACATAACATGTGGTAAGCTAATATTATTTCATATTTAAAGTTAAAATAATCAGCTAAACGATAGTCAAACCGTTAAAACTGTTTCCGAGATACCAATATATAAATTTATTTGGTTTATATACAAATTAGGATAAACAAATATCTTTTTCACATTTATAAGCTAAAAGATATTGGTTTTTATATATTTTTTATTAGGTAGATGAGGTTTCGAAAACATTATAATTTTATAGTGTATGTATATTACCATTCCTGATGGCCAGTCCAGCACATTTACCTATCAATAGAGATCAGATGGAACTTGTCCATATTATTGCGTGCCTTGCAACTGGTTTTGTACCTAAACTAGTTGTAAAATGAACGTCTGATAGAATGACTCACCTTTTACCATTTTATATGAATATTTTAGTATTTTGTTTATAAAATTATGAATATCATAAAAATGTATCTTTATAAGGTAACCGTTGCTGACTTATCAACGCAAAGCTCAAATCATTCGACGGATCGGGTTAAAATTTGGCAAACAGGGACAATAAAGTGGAAAACTGTAATTACACAATTATAACTAATATGAGCTCGTACGCCGCCACTCACACTGCCAACGCTGCAACTGCTTTGTTTCTGGTGAACTTACTCTTTCGCAGGAACGCCACAACTCTCAAAGGAATTATGGTGGAGATAATTCCTCATTCGGGCAGTTTACAAATACGCAGTACACTACCTATCTTTTGTCGTTATATGTGTGTATTATTTTATCTATATCTGCCGACCTCACTCAATTATAAGCAAATTATACATAAATTTTTAATTAATTATTATTTACTTCTTAATTAATACATTAACTTCAAAATTTACACTTTATATTTACATGAGACCATATAACTTTTCAATTGTAGCCCTTGACATCTTCGATTGAGTTAAGAAAAATGTACTTACAATTTAAATAGTTATTAGGGTAATTACAAGAAATTATACTACATACAAATAATGCAACATAGAGTTGAGCAGCGTAGTGCAGAATGCTCTAAAGTTCTAAACCCTTTCGATTCAGGAGAGACTCGTATTCCAACAGTGGCATGAACATAGATTGATGCCGTATAAGTATAACTGAATTAAAACAACATAGTTCACTCTACACACTTATTAACGACCAATTGTTCAACATAGCAGATTGTTTTTGTGATGTTGTCTGCCCGCGGTAATGGTCGCGCCAGTTTAATTAAAAACCTGCAAGTCTCGATATCTCCATCTCGATCACAGATACGCCGCTTTCTAATCGGGTCAACTAACGTTTATATTTACAAACTAGTCGAGCTACGGATGTTTCTTGTTGATTACTCTAAAAATGTTGTTCAATTGTTGAACGATTTAGGCAAGCATGCGATTATAGATTTTATCTGCGTCACAAAATAATGTCGATTAAATATTTCACCCGCCTACGTTGTGTGTTATCTAATCTAGTAGTTGATAGATTCCAAAATCGACGTCAGCGTAGCATCGGCATGCATGCGTGGACAATCGTTCATCCAGATATGGCACTTTCTGGGTGCTTAAGGCAAGTTTCTAACTTATTCGATCTTAACGTCATTTCGTATGGAAATGACACTACATCATCTATTAATAAATTGGAACTGTGGGGACCGTCAGCACATAAATTATTTAGAGATATTTCTCAAAATTTGGTCGATACGTACTTTGACCAGATGGCTGGTGACCTTGCTCAGAGAATTTGTATCGCTATCCAGCGAGGTAATGCTGCCAGTCTTCTGGGGACACTGCCAGCAGGCAACGATCTTTGGGATATTTTTTATTTGTAAGCAAATTTCTGTTTATTTTTTTAACACGTATCATTTTCTTTTGTTTATATATAATATATAGGTTTTTAGATTAGTTTTAGTTTTCTAGATAATTTAATTTTGTAAGTAAATTTTACTAGGTATAGAGGCTCGTCTGAATGAATTCAAAGCCGATTTCATTACATAAAAAAACGCAGGAATAATTTTGATCTTACATCGTCTGTAGGTTCAAGAATAAACCAACAAATTTCTTCAATTATATACATAATAGTCCATTATTGGCGTACCCGAATTATTCTGTCGCGTGCCACTGGCGTGCGTGTCATTGATTCACCAACCCTGCTGTAGACCATACAGTTCGTCTTCTAATAACTGTACCTCTGACGAAGGTAATTAATGTGTGCCATGGTTTGAGCCCTGTTTACATATATATTTAAAGAATATTCATTATTATATTTCTGAGCTCTATCACTTTCATACCCAAATCGGTCCAGTCTGCATTGTCTACACTTGGTCTCCTGGACAGTCTCTAAATTGAATAAATAAACAAATTTAAATATTTCTGGACATTTTACACTGCGTCATATAGTCCCAAATAAAGCGCAAAACTTGTACTATGGGTACTAGACACCTGATGTATGTGAAAGTACTTAAATATATTTTTTAATACATACCTATAATACATAGAAATACCCAGACCAAGATAAACAGACATGTTCATGCACACAAAAGTTTGTATTGTCCGGGGATCGAACCTGCGACCTCAGAGTCAAAATAGCCATTGCTAGCCATTCGACCACCAGGCTCGTCTGAATGAATTCAAAGCCGATTTCATTACATAAAACAACGCAGGAATAATTTTATTCTTACATCGTCTATAGGTTCAAGAATAAACCAACATATTTCTTCAATTATCTACATAACAGTCCATTATTGGCGTACCCGAATATTATTCTGTCGCGTGCCACTGGCGTGCGTGTCATTGATTCACCAACCCTGCTATAGACCATACAGTTCGTCTTCTAATAACTGTAACCTCTGACGAAGGTAATTATTGTGTGCCATGGTTTGACTCCTGTTTACATAATAATAGCTTGTTTATATATTTAAAGAATATTCATTATTATATATCTTTAAGGAGAAAAAACAAGCGTAAGTCTATGAACCTTTATAATACTGTACTATAAGATTTTATAGATATATATGATTATATGATATAATATATATATATGATAGAATATAAGACTTTGTAATACTGTGATACTTTATTATAAGAGGCATCGATTACGAGTAGTCAACCCCATAAAAATATTTTCCAACTATTTTGGAGGAACACTATTCTTATAGTCTTCTGGGAAAACTTCGTTAACTGGTTCATTCCGAAACTTGAGAGCTCGTGGAACAAGAGCTCTCTGGATCTGCATAGTACGCAATGAACTTAGTCCCAAAGTAATGAGGAGGAGTTTCTAGTCTTTACCGAGCGGTGCGAGAGATCAAGTATAAAGTGCGGCTATAGAAGAATCCCAAGATACAACCCATTATATACAAGGTTCTATATTTGCAAAAATAGAAAATAAAAACGTTATTATGAAATATATAACATTAAATATCTCCCATAACATTTGCTCATCGCTGAAGTACTTTTAAACGCAAATAAAAATAGCAAAGCGGCTGCTAGCATCGCGGAAAACAATTAAACGTTAAGCTACTTTAAGACCTACTGCAGACACTATGAATTATATCAAAATGGTGTTTATAAAATGAGCAGGATTTATAGCATCGTTAAACGTTCTCAATATATGTACGCGCACACGCAACAGCGCTGTCATGGCAGAGCGAAATAAAAAGTATGCAACAAGGCCTGCGGTTAGCAATTTTATAATCATTATCAACAATATAATAATATGTAGTAAAAACTAAACACTTACCCACGTACTTATTTACATGGCCATTGTAGATTACCGTCGAGATTACATCGGAACATTTAGAGCCATATTCTTAAATAAGTCTAGCTATTGCCCTCGGGTTATCTCGCATGAGGTACTTTATAAACTGGATGGACTGTAGGCCTGTATTGATATCCTTATAGCATGTTTTTATGACGTTTAGTAGTAAGGAATATAATGAAAATATGACGTGAGCATGTAATAAAATGTGGGTGTTATTATTTCATTAATGATATGTGATTTTTTACAAGCTTTTATGATATTGACACTGACACCTGTATTTATACATTGATTTAACATAAGCTATACTATATACTAAATAAACTAAAATTACTTGAAATAAAAATTAAAAATAAAATACAATTAAAATTATAATAAAATACACCCGACAATTTTCAGGGTTTGTGGCCAAAAGGCTGGCCTCATTTCCGTATGGCGATGAGAATATTTCGACCTAGAAATTGGCCAGTCCTTTGATCGCCCGAAGCCAAGACCAGCTTTTTGGCAACCTCCTTGTACAACTCTCGCGCCGATGGCCTACACGGTCCCAACGGTCCAACCGTGTCTGTAATCAAATCTTGCAAGTTAAATCTGACCCACTTCCCGGTGTCCGACTGAGCTGAAATTTGCTGAACTCGGTGGGTTTGCATGACAATACATGATTACCTAAATTATACCATTTTTAATCCAATATGGCGGCCACTATATGGTGGCGACGTATAATTTTCACTTATATGGGTATCAATTAAAAGAGCTTGATAAGCGAATCATTGAAAGAAAATAATTTAGTTCCTTTTGTTAATAACTAATAAAAGCTTGTTTCAGAAATATTTGGGGTATAAGTTTGAACCAAAGCCAATCTCACCTGCACGTGGTGCACCCTGCTGACTGACAAACGAGGCTCTGATGAAAAGAGAGGTAGGGCATAGCGTATTTTTTAAGCTGCCCGACTGGGGAACTACCTCCACCTCACAGAGCACCGCAGCCAAATAACAGTTCCCTTGTGGGTTGTTGAGTTCCTGCAAGTGATCGAGGTCACCAGAAAGAAAGAAAGGAAAGAGTATAGGCTGGCAATGCATCAGCAACCACTTGATGTTGCTGCCCTCTTACCAGTATCTCTTATTGCGATTCAATAATTGAGTAGATTGCTTATTCATACAAATGAATAAGCGACTCTATTCCATTTGAAATAGAGTCGCTTATTCATTGGTATGAATAAGCAATCTATTCAGTTATTGAATCGCAATAATAGATGGTGGTAAGGTGGCTGATCTCCATGGGCAGTGGTGATTGCTTTCTTGCTTATTCGTTAGTTAGAAAAAAAGAAAATATGTTTTTGTTTTTAATACATATTACTTTGTGTTCAACTAAGCGGTAATATGACTAAATGCCGCTGTGTTATACATCGACATTTAGTCATATTACCGCTCGTAGGCCAGGTCATTGATATCAATACAATTTGAAAACATTGCGCTCTGCCAATCTGCTATCAAACCTCCGTTACAAGTAGTTACATTGTAGATCCATTAATGTATGTAGTTGGATAGATTTATTCCAAGTAGTTAAATTATTCAGAAAGCTTTCGTTAATAAAACTACTAATTATTTTCTTCTTTATCCAATAAGTTATATCTTTATAGTTTACTGTAGTTCAAGTGATGATAACGTTTGCAATGATAAATAATATCAGGAAATGTTACAATAAATTTCTTTATATTTCTTTCTTATATTCTTCTTATTTAATTTCTTAATAAAACATTTTTTTAGGTTCAGCTCATAATTACATATGGCATGCATGCACTTTTTTGAAAATATACGCGTACTGTAAGTCACCAAAATTATCAGGTCTTTTAAAGACATAATAAGTGATAATGTATTTTGGTTACAAATTTTTGTCAGACGTTTGAAAACAATGACAAATAATTTTTTTATTGCAAATTGTTTTTATATATTCATTTTATGTCAACTGTGAAATTAACTCCAAGACGAAAAGCGAACAAAGTGGCAAAGAATGCTCCAAAGGCATAAGATTGGAGAGTGTGATTGGAATGAATAGATAAAATGATAATTAATAAAATAAATACCTAATTGTCCCTTCGGCAACAGTGCCTATAGATACTAATGAGTATACGAGTGAATTAATCGAAAGTGTTCTAAACATTAATTGAATATTATTTCAAAATGATACGGACTCAGAGACTTGTACAAAATTTATTTTTTAAACAACAAGGCTAAAACCGAAAACTGAAAACAATAAGATAGATATAATTACAAATGTTATTAGTTTTAATTGACCCAAATTTAACTGACAGCGTATAAAATAATTATATTGGTATAAATCTTGTTCGACGGTCACCATTTACCAATAAAATTATAATAACGGAGAAAAAAGTTGTACCGAAAATGTCGTTGACAACCCTTACTAAGCCCACTGTTGGGATATGGGTCTTCCCTCAATCGATGGGTTTTAGAGCATACTCCACCACGCTGCTCAACTGTGGTTTGGCGCCAAAAATGCATTCCACTGCTGGCATGTTGAATTCTTTCCGCGACCTTGCAATCAATGTAATTGGAAACGATATATTTAACCTACTAACTCGCAATTTTAGGTTCTCAATAAGTTACGGGGCGCGCCCCGTAACATCGAGCCAGACTACAAATGATGCAGTGATAAAAATTACATTATTTAAGAAAGAACTATAGCATCTATATAATATTTAATGTTTCTTAGTTAGTCTTCAAGTTCTTAATTTAAACTAAATATATTCTCCCGCCTCAAAAGCCCGCTACTTTATGAAAACATTTTAAAATTATTACCAGAAGACGAATCCTATTAATGTTATTATTTTACGATCTCGGAAAGAAAGTTGACCGAATCGAGACTGAATTGTGAATGGACTAAAAATTATATACTTGATTTCATTAATTAATTATTATCAATTCTTATTATTGGCATAATATTATTCTTAGTTTGTTTAATTCTTGGTCATATTTTGTTAACATTCTTATTTAAATTCTACTTTTAAATTTCATATTGTGATACGAGATTACCAAAATTGATATTTGCGAAATCGAGACTGGATCGGAACTGAATTAACTACATTGTAATTACGAGAATTGCTCCCATATTTTTGCAGTTTTGACTATGACGAATGAGTGAAAATTTATATCTACGGTTATAAAATAATATCTATAACTTTATGAATGTACGGAATTAGATTATGCACTTATGTGCTTCAACAACCCACAGAACATATCTGAAGAAGCGTTACTAATATTATGATTAACAAAGCCCTAGGGGCGCGACAATACGAACACGTTCTATTACACCCAACCTCCTGGCTTGGGATCATGGATCAGATATAAATTACAAAACGAGTTATAAAATTACATGCATATATACTTAATTAAGTCATTCATTTAAGTGGCTGTTACAATAAGTTGATTGCTCCGGCTTATATTTAAGTTGGGGTGAAGAATAAAATGGTATGCAAATTTTTTAGATCGGTTTAAATTCAGATGTTAGAAGGCATTCGAGGTCTTTACTTGAATAAAGTGTGTAGATATATATGTATATCGAAATACTATCTGTAGATAAAAATTGGTTGTTTGTAAAGTTGGTTTACGGACGATAATTTTACGTGATATCGTCATAAATAACATGAACTGATGGAGTGGAAAAGAGATAGATACGTCACAAGTCGAACGCTTAGGCCGATCGTGCCTCTATCTGTTTTTCCGCGCTCTCACTTGCACGCTCGGCTCAGGCGGAACGTGACAATGAGTCATGCTTTTTTGTGCGTGCAGCCGGCGTTTGTCGATTTATAACACGTTATCACGTCAATAAATAAATAACCTTGTGATTATATTCATAATTTTATCTCCACGAATTCGCCTGCGCCAGAGTTGATATACATCATCATCAGCCGGTGGTAGAAAAACATCGGGTATTTATTGGCTGATTTTTTCACATGATTTGAACTTGCCTACGTCATCAGCTTTACTTTGTATGGATACATCAGATTTTGACAACGATACTCGTGACGTAGTCTTGACAATATAACTCTATCACGGGACGAACATAACTGGGATTTTGTATCACGCGTCAGCTTACAGATACCGTACCTAATAAGAATTACATGGGTATGAACAGCATGAGAAATAAAGGATACCATGTGTTCTTAAAGAAAGGCGTTTTACAGGGTCGGCAACGCGTGAGAGAGACTTCTGGTGTTGCGAGCGTCCATAAGCTGCAACTGCGAAGACTTACCATCAGGTAGGTCTATAATTCCACCTTAGTTGTAAAAAGAAAACACAGCATATGGGAGTTACTTCGCTATCTTTCAAACGCTCATTAAATATAAATACCGAAAAACACTTCATCTTAATCACCTATATTTAAGAATCCCTATTATACCGTTCTGCTTATTATAAAGAGCAATTTAAACAATTGAAACTCGTAAATAATTGCATTGTTTGTTAGTCGGACGGACAGAAGTGTGTCGGCAGTAATAGGTTTCGTGATAGTAATGTTGGCGTGTGAACTCTGCCACGACTCCGGATGCTAGACGTTTAATACATAAGCGTGCGGCGTTTTGTATACAAGCAGGCATTATATCACTTTGAAATTGTTTTGCGGCTAGCGAATTCAGGCGTCTTTATTCGGGCACTTTACGATGTCTAGAGAAACATTTACAAAACTAGTCCTGTGGGTCGTGTCAATGACAAAAACGGAGAAAGATATAGATGAAAGTAAACGGCTATTTTTCGTAGTAATAAGACGGGAGAATAAAATAAAGTCTTCAATATAAATTTTACAACATTAGGTGTATGGATAGCACAATGCAATGCGCTTAAAGTGGATGCCATCGCTGCAATACTGCGCCACCACAAGGCTGGCATTGTCACAAGGTCTGAGAAGAAATCTGAAGTCGAATTCTCGTAATTTTTTTTTCCATCGCAGAACGAAAGTTGATCGAATCGAGATTGAATTGTGTATTGACAAAAAAATATATACTTGGTACTAACTAATTATTATCAATTCTTATTGCTGGCAAAATCTTAGTTTGTTTAATTTTCGGTCATCTTTCAATATAATTCCACTTAAATTAAACTTTCATATTGTGATACGAGAATACCAAGTTTGATATTTACGAGATGGAGGCATGGATGAATCGGAATTGAATTTTGACTATATTTCAATTACGAGAATCGCCCCTCTGAACAGTACCTACTTACAGCGTTACTTTTGCATTATTGGGTAAAGTAAAAAGACACAAAATTATTGATAAATTTAGTTTTTATAGTAGTTTGCGAACTACGATTTGTTACTCAATGGTGCATCTTTTCGTATTAATTAAAGACAAAAAAGTAATACATTCGCTCATTACTTATATCTCCGGCTCCACAACACTCGTACATGACACACACATCATGTACTATTTGCAGTTTTGCCAGATAAATAGCCGCCACAGTTTAGAGCATAATGATCTAGAGATTATGTACTGTTTAAAATAATCTGGGCCATACTGCTCATGACGTAGGTACACAACGAACATAAGGCAAGATTAATAGAGGATTGTGCCGTTATGAGTTAAAGAACATCTAATAATGACGCTATATATAAATATCCATAAGGATTTTGACGAGCCCGGTGGTCGAATGGCTAGCAATGGTTACTTTGACTCCGAGGTCGCGGGTTCGATCTCCGCACAAGACAAACATTTGTGTGCATAAACATGTCAGTTTGTCTTGGTCTGGGTGTTTTCTATGTATTATAGGAATGTTTTTTAAAAAAAATGTATTTAAATATATTTATCAGTTGTCTAGTCGCCAATTAAACGCAAAGCTTGTACTATGGGTGTACAAACTTCGCGCTTAATTTGGGACTAGATGGCGCTGTGTAAATTGTCCAGAAATATTTATTTATTTATTTTAGTACTAGAGCCACTATTTAACAGAAAATACTTTTTTTAACACAAAGGTTACGTTATGAATGACGCTGAAAATCAAGTGGTTACCACATAATACCAGCGTTGTGACATATCTATGTCCTGAGTTGCGACCACAGAAATAAAAAAGGACTAGAAATAACAAGTGGGCGTTACCCGCGTAGGTCAATATACTCCAATTTGGCATATCTCGATCGTCGCATATCTCAGTCGTCATTTGTCACAGCCGCGGAAACAATCATAGAAAAAAAATATAAAAATGCCTTCTTGTGCCATATTATCGTGTAAGAATAATAGTAGCAAAAATAATGTGTCTAATGGTGGCATTTCATACCATCGGTAAGTAATATTTCTTATTATTTTCATTATTTAATAGAATTTAAGCATATTCAATAAAATGCACAAACGCGAACAAACTAAAGTAACCTTTATGTGTTTAATTTTAAGGTCAAATTTCTAACGCACTCCACGTCTCTTGTTTAGAACATTCTAGCGTTAATCGATTAGTGATGTGACTCATGTATCGTCAGTATTTATTTACTTGATTATTTACTCCCATCACGATATTGAAACAGTATAATTTTTGAATTATGAAAAAATATTATATCATAATTATGAGCATAATATAATAAATTGTAAGAAATGTTATAAATTATAAATAAATATAGGCAGGCATAAGAAACCAGCTGTAGCGCGAGGCTTCGCTCGCGTAGCACTTCGTTGTCACATATAAAGTATCCTATATATTAATCCAGACTATCTATATTTGTGCAAAATTTCATCTAGTCTGATCGAGTCACAAAGTTCTAAACATCCTCACAAACTGTCGCATTTATAATTATTAGTGTGAAGTATGATTTCACCTATCATCATCATATATCATCATAATTAATAAGTTTTTTCAAAAAAATATTTTTTGGGACAAGCTTCTACGGCAGCTTTTACGTTTATCATGCATTGTCATCCAAACAAACGTGTACTACAAAATTTCAGCTCAATCGGTTGAAAATCTGTCAAATTTAAGTTGCACCACCCGAATGCATTCCACCCGAACAAACATTGTTACATACTGACATACATACATTGTAAGTTGAAGAAAAGATTGTAAAAATATTCAATTTTATGGTACCAAAAATTATAATAGGTAGATATTCATTAATCCGGTAGCAGTACTCGGTGATACTTGGTGTTCCTCATTACTACATCACTTCGAAAAGTAGTGATATCGACATTCGTGCAGTACGGTCATTCAAATATCAGCCTTTAGTCAAGGACAGAAGTCATAATATTAAAATCAATATTAGTAGCGCCACCTTGCGTCGATTAGCTATACTGTTTAGAATCTGACAGAATAATAAGTACAGCTATTGCTCACTAGATGCTTATTCGGGATTTAATTGTTTATGAACCGTGTCATAACTGCATAAGGTTGAATTTAAACTAACATATTTTTGTATATATGTCATTTTTTACAGTATTTTTAGACCAATCATAGCACAAACATGCATGTAGTAACACGTTAACATTTTGCTTTACATGTGTGAGTTTGGCGACAAAGGTTTTCTTACTAATAGGTCGTCATACGATTTCTACCTGTTTTTTTATTTCTGTGGTTGCGACCACGTTAGCATCAAATGTTGATTTTGAATTTGTTAATTGTTTGTATGATGATGACTTCTTTTATGGTTGATGTCAATAAAATATTATTATTATTAATTTATTAATATTTTGTCACAAATTTTTACACTTTAAAAAAAATACACTTAAAATACAAAGAAAGGGGCATCCGCTGGTAGCAGAGCGAAGACCCAAACTACCAGGGTCAGAGCTCTAGAGTGAGGAACCTTCTCACGATGCGGGCCGTGTCCAAGAGCCTTCTGCATCTGATTCTTGACCCAACTACCGAGCGAGAGCCTCTCAATTTCGAGGCTTCAAAAGTATAAGACCTTTTTCAAGATCAAGTA
The DNA here is from genome assembly GCA_937001555.2 of Hypsopygia costalis. NCBI lineage: Eukaryota > Metazoa > Arthropoda > Insecta > Lepidoptera > Pyralidae > Hypsopygia > Hypsopygia costalis. The sequence continues at coordinate 16,622,697 of OW443338.2, read as the reverse complement.
TAAGACCAGCCGGATATGGCGGTCTTATAGCGAAGAGCTCTTGAACGGCGGATCAGCGCGACTACAGCCCTCATAGGGGGGCTCAAGATGAACCCAATTCTCACTTGCCATGCAGGAATATCGATAGCTGGTCGCGAGGTTCGGTTAACATCCGGAAATTTGACCCGAGCCAAGCGACATGCCGCGGTGGCCGCTCAGTAGAGTTATCGATTGTATCTATTAATCTTGTAAGCAGTCTAGAACCTCAATAAGCACCGATTGGTGTGGATCTGTACCCATAAAGCCCCTCATCCAATGCTCTGCTCAGTTGGGTGGTGGTGGTCGTGCATTGGACTGTGACGCTTGTTTCTGTCTTGAACTCGTTATCATTTTCTAGCATTATTATTATTTCAGATTCATCATATTTATTGACAATCATTGTCACGGTGTTCTTTGCTCACATTTCTTTGTATATATTTCTCACTTTACAATGTAGGGCTTCTTACCTATTATTTATTATATGATCTTTCTTGATGAATATTATGTATGATGAATTAATTAAATTATCTTGATGAATATAATGTGAATTTTATGTGAGGATATGAAAAATAACAAGGAATAAAAAAAAATACAAGAAGTAGATGTGACTGGAACTTATTATAAAAATTACTAAATGGGTGACTGAAATACGTGACTAGTTTAGGTTTGATATATTTATATCATCTTTAGTCACCAAGTTAGTATAATAGTTTTATGATTTTAGATGCTCGGTTATTTTGCTAACACTATTTAACTATCGTCGGTTCAACGTAAGACTCTATCGCGGAAACTGGAGAAAGAGTGCTGAGAGACTGATTTCGACTGCATATATTTGTTATGTAATTGCAAATTATCCGATCAATAGGTATAATAATAAATTGTACGGTCAGTAAAACTTGTATTGTAAGTAACAACAGCAAGGTAAACATCATAGAAACTTCAAGGTATCATATCTTAAAGGACGATCTCAGGAAATGTGGTGAACCAACAAAAATTGATGAATCGCATCCCAAGTCGGCAGTCGGCAGCGAGTTGCCGGGGCCATCGCCTATAACAATTTTCTGGACGCCATCTTTGTTAATGATTCAGTGGAACATAGAAGTATAAAATCTGAATTTTGAATCAAAATAGAGGTGCATTTCCCATATTAGGACAAAATACGTGGTAGGTAAATACATTTTTTAAGTCTGGATGTGGTATATTATTTTATCATCGTTTTGCATTTGACCGTGAGAAATATAAAAAGAAAACACGTTTCCAACATGACATATGTATGTATGGTGATGGTTATTATTACTTTTGTTTTTTTTTAATAAAAATAAAAAGGAAGACGGAAAACTAAAAATGTTGACGTAACCAACACACGCTGCAAAATAAATATCTACGATACGGTTGCAAAAATTGTTTATGCGCTGGGAACCAAATACTATTAAGAGCAAATAATTAGGTATCTGTGTCTTCAATATATTGTTCTATTAAGAGGATTATAAAATATTTTTCTCTTCAACCATTAAAAGTTATTATTACCTTTGAACTGTGCTCAAAGTAATAATTTATTTACTAATATTATTTTAAACCGCCTCCAAGTGCATTCGTAGCTTTTTGTCGGGTAGATATTCCTGGGCCCAGCAAGCGATATGATCGGACTCCCCGTCGCCTTATCGATAACGTTTCCATACTTCCCGTGTATATTGGAATGCTTCTGAGTTTATTTAATGTAATTTCTATATACCGGGCATTCACATGTACTGTACATGTATTCGTGTATCGATAAATAAAATATCGATGCATACGCTTTACGAATACGTCATCTCACGCACAATGATCGGTAACTTCGAATGCGTGTAGCTTTTATGAACAGAATAGCATAGAAATCGCCAGTAACAATTTGCTATCAGTTAAACAATTTCATACAAAATCGAACATCAGAACGAACAGCGCCATACATCAGCCGATAGAATAGCCACCGTAAATTGAAAGCAGCGATTATGATGGGCAAAATAGATTTGCCCGGGGTCGAGGCGACATCACGAAGCGAGCCTAGGGTTAAAGAGCGATCCTTCAGAGCTAGTTCGAGTTATGAGCTCAACCGGCACAATGGCCAATTTCTCAGAATTCTCCTTTGATCGATGCTAGCTAACTTGAAACAGTTAACGGAATTTTAGCAATATAAAATATATAAAGTAGGACGAAAGTTAGGATTTTTAAGGTGATTGATCCTAATAGCTTGCTCATACATTATGTTTGGAAGGATCTTACATTAAACAAACATTTTTAGCTTAGATGCTAATGAACTTATTTCTTATATAGATGAATTGTTGTCGCAAAATAACAATTAAATAAGTAATAATAAATAAAGATCAATAGTACGAGTAACAAGTGGGTATACATTTTGTAGTGTCTACGAGAAAACCAAATGTCAATGTTTCATATTTATTGTATTGGATAAACTATAAATTAGACTATGCTGATTGAAAAGTCAATATCCGCCCACCCAATCGAATTAAATTCGTATCTCGCCCTACCGCGTAAGCTGAATGTTACGATCTGATTTTTTTATTGCGAAATTCTAACTTCACCTTAAATTAGTGCTAATAGTAATAAGCTGAGCCGGTAGGAGTGGAGGTGTTCTACCGAATAAACTGAAGTACTATTTTCGCATTCAAAAAAACCCAGTGGAATTCGGCTTAAGCTTAGACAGTAGTGGAGTTTTTCGAACTTACGGCCGAAATTTATGATTTTCACCGCGAAGTATCCCCTCAGTTTTTTTCATACCTAATTATTTGGGTATTAGTTAGTGGATTATTTTTATATGGCGTGGGATGGCAGACAAGCATACGGCACGCCTGATGTAAAGCGGTGACTCTGGCTTATAGATGTTCGTTTGCGAGTCGTCACTACCACTGCAATCGTAGCAAATTCCCTTCTGGTAACTTCGCTCACTAGCAGGAACACAACAAAATCTAGGTCTCTAATAATTTAACACTTAATTAAACCAAAAACCTGTGCTGACATGTAATACTCGACTGCAAACTCTTAACATCAAACTAAAAAACCGGACAAGTGCGAGTCGGACTCGCCCACCGAGGGTTCCGTAGGTACGTAGTATCATTATTAAATTTGATATTTTTCATTATTAATAAGAAATAATGCGTCGAAAAAAATAAATAAAATATATTTTGCAATGTGTACATCAAGCCCTTTCATATGATACCCCATTTGAACTAGTAGTTTCAATTTGAAATTTCGACACCCTATAAAAAATATAGACCCCCTATTTTTTTAGATCTATTTACAAATGTATAGTTTTGAGATTTATTCCTGTACTTGTAGTCTATAACGATGTTACTTGCCAAATTTCATAGTTCTAGGTCAACGGGAAGTACCCTATAGGTTTTGATTCCTTTGAGTGTGTCGAAATATGCGTTTTTTGCTGAATAAACGGCCGTAACTTTTTTCTACGTAAACTTAGCAGTTTGATTTTTTTTTAACTTCATGGGACCGTAGACCTGTGTATACAGTTCAAATTTCAGCTTGATACCTCCACGCATTCTCGACATAGAAATGTTTGACAGACAGACAGACAGACAGACAGACAGACAGACAGACAGACAGACAGACAGACAGACAGACAGACAGACAGACAGACGGACAACAAAGTGATCTTATAAGGGTTCCGTTTTTCCTTTTGAGGTTCGGAACCCTAAAAAAGCTGCGCATGGCGTTTTTTTCTCTAGAGCTTTGTGATGAATGACAGGTCATGCGATTCCATCACGAAAATTATCTCGTGGATAGACTGAATCTTCTCCTTCTTATTCTGATTAAAATGTAGACTACAAATATCCTATATTAGTCTAGAATATACCTATATATATAATATAATCTATGACTCTATAAAAGTAACAAAACTAAATCTCTACGTTGACGAAAATAATAATTATTTTAAAGATAAAATTTATATAGCTAAAGCCAACAACATTGAATAACATCATAAAATGGAAATAAATCTATTGTCCATTGAAAGTGTAGTGTGGAGTGTGGACTGACATATCATTATTGAAAATAAATTTTAATAGGCAGTTGACAAAATCGCCAGACTATTTTTTTATACTACGTTAGGTGGCGTACCAGCGTACGGTTCTATTGAATATTAAACAGAAGAGGTAGTATTTGAGTATAAGGTATAAAGCATGTGACTCAAAGAAGCTAAAGCTAAAGGAAGGCGACTTCCATGCTTCTAGTGAAATAAAAAAGACGAACGAAGACCCGACATGCGCTTACACCCTTCCTGACCAATCGCTGTAAATTAAAACTTTAAAGAGCATCACTGCGACAATTGGACACAGCGGCGAGTGGCTCACCGATCACAAAGCTTCTCATTAAACCGACGCCGGCCGTACCATGCCGGCCGTGACACTAAAACTCATTTCGATGAAAAAACTCCCCTGGCGTTTTGTTACATTTCTTAACGCTCGGGAAAAGGGCACAAAAGATTTTCTCAGTTGAAGCGTGACTGTCGTAATTAAGTGGCGAGGCAGTCGTCATGTCAACGTCAAGTTTTAGCTCGTCAGCATAACAACGATTGAATAATAAAGTTATTTTGTGTTTAGAAATGTTACACAGAAATATTTTAATAGGAAGATCTTTATTAGTTTGCATTTGCATGCGCTGTTTAACCCGCCAATCATTTACGATGTCCCATCATATAAACCGAACTTTAATAAGTTGCTTCCAATTTAAAACCAAAATTATTTTCAAGTCCGCTGTCTCACACAAGAGGACCCGTCGGGGGCCGGATTATAAATCATAAGTGCCACGTTAGCTGAGGCAAGGGCCAGGCGGCGGCGCGGCCGGATCTCCACGTATCGAAATTATCGCCCGCGAGCCAACGTAAAATATACAAAACAGTTTCAGGTTACCGCGTCAAATATTTATTTTTGACGTTTATAATAAAATATACTGATTCATTAGTGAACAATATTTGTTTGTATCCAAAATGCAGGCAATATTTTAATGATTACGTATACATACAGTGAAAAAAACATACACTAAAAAGTATCTTTCCCACAACAGTTTTAACTATAATATACGAGGCTTTGTTAAGCACACTAGAGCTGCCATTGAACATGAACAGGGTTGAGATTTTAAACTTCTCTTGAGAATTCAATAATTTACTTTTTAAGTCACATAATCCTTGTTTAGACACGTCGCGTATTATTGCTAAAAGTACCTACTTTTGGCTATGACAACATATTAAGTACAGACTAAGTGACTTAAAAATATTTTAATGAATTCTCGAAAGAAGTTACAGAGAAAAATCTATAATTTTAACTTTGTTTACGAACTACGATTATTTTAATGCGTAGCTAGTGCGATGTCATAACAGCCCTAAGTCACAATATAATTCATTGATAAAATTAAACGCACGATAAAACATTCGAATCAATCAACGCGCAGACCCCCCGTGCAATCTGTATCAGCTACTTAATTCTCACAGTCTCATGGTTACTTTTACATGTCACGCAAAACTCGCTCACGACTTCCGAGCAGCCGCACGTCCAAATAAATAGCCGCATTAAGACCTCTCTAAACAAATGAAATCGGTAATTTGAGTAGGCTAAATCTCGTTTTGATTGGTACAAATAAAACTACTCACTTCCTCTCAACAATTAAGAGTGTCCGTTGTCACTTTCCACCGACTATTATCCAAGTTTGTAACTTTCAAAATTGACACTACTTGTAATAAGATTTAATTAAGTTATCTATAAATAATACATGACAAAGTTTTGATTTGAATTTCAGATTTTTAAGGTATATCCCGATAATACTATCCATTTGTGTGAATGCATGGTATTGCATGAGTGCTGGTTATTCGCAATCGAAAAGAGATGTTACTGGCGTTACAATCATCCATAACTGCGTACCATCAGCAGATCTTATACTTGTTTTCTACTTCGGTGAAATAAAAAAAAAATCTAGTAGTAATTTCGGGTAATATAAATAGTATAACTAATATAAATAGTATAAGTAATGACGAACTCGGTGGTCGAATGGTTAGCAATGGCCACTTTGACTCCTAGGTCGCGGGTTCGATTCCCGCACAAGACAAACATTTGTGTGCATGAACATGTCTGTTTGTCTTGGTCTGGGTGTTTTCTATGTATTTTATGTGTGTATTTACAAAAAAAATGTGTTATGGGTACTAGGCAACTGATAAATGTACTCAATTTATCAGTTGCCTAGTACCCATAACACAAGCTTTGCGTTTAATTTGGGACTAGATGGCGCTGTGTAAATTGCCCAGAAATATTTATTTATTTATTTATAATACTGTTTAAAATCAATCACCTATAACTGAAATATAAAGCTGAAGAATTTGTCTCTTTGTTTCAACGTGCTAATCTCTGGAACTGAAGAACAGACTGCTTTGACGAACTTTAACGTACTTGGATGTTCGAGCTTGACTTCCCCTTTTTTAGCCATCAGGTCAAATGGCTTGTAAGTGAGTTAATATAAATTATGTTACTAACAGTATACGTTATATGGCATTATTCATTGATATATATGACCGACCGCGCTTGTCACCTCGATGTCCTTAGAAGAAAACATTTTGTCCCAGAATTGAGACCTGGCTCTATCTTTCAACCCTTAAATACCTGGAATTAACATTTATCAAAATTGTTAGATCGTCGTGAGATATATATTATAAGATCTGCTCGTTCAATAGTAAAAGTTAATAGGTATATCTTGACACGAATATCATCATTGTAATGTTGAACTAGATCACTTTCGTCAAAATGGAATGCTTTGTTGTTATTTCCTCATTAATTATTTCGTAATCTACTGAACCGGTTTTTTTTAATGGGTTCTTCTTTGGATGTACTTTGGTACGCATAATAATAATAAACGGTAGAACAATATTTTTTGTACAAATAGATCTATGGTGCTTGCCATCGGTGCGTATGGCCTTGGCTTGCTATTTGTTTATCTTGTAGGAATAAATGGTCAGTGATGCTAGGACATCGATGGTATGGTGAAATGGACAGGTAGGTACTGTTATTTTAAACTAGCTGTCCCGGCGAACTTCGTACCGCCTAACAATCAATGAATGTCGTGGTACATATTAGCTGAACTAAATTTATGATTTTATGGAATTAAAACAATGAATAGTAGAAAATAATAGAGAAGCTCGATGGCGTCATTGCGCGTGTCAGTCTAATTGAACACGCAAGTTAAGCAACGTCGACCGTAGCCTGTACACGGATGGGTTTATATTACCTCGAGCTCCTCCGTGATTCGAAAGACACGTTAAGCCGTCGGTCCCGGTTGTTATCATTAGCTCATCTTGAGCTCCTCCGTGCTTCGGAAGGCACGTTAAGCCGTCGGTCCCGGTTGTTATCATTAGCTCATCTTGAGCTCCTCCTTGCTTCGGAAGGCACGTTAAGCCATCGGTCCCGGTTGTTATCATTAGCTCATCTTGAGCTCCTCCGTGCTTCGGAAGGCACGTTAAGCCGTCGGTCCCGGTTGTTATCATTAGCTCATCTTGAGCTCCTCCGTGCTTCGGAAGGCACGTTAAGCCGTCGGTCCCGGTTGTTATCATTAGCTCATCTTGAGCTCCTCCGTGCTTCGGAAGGCACGTTAAGCCGTCGGTCCCGGTTGTTATCATTAGCTCATCTTGAGCTCCTCCGTGCTTCGGAAGGCACGTTAAGCTGTCGGTCCCGGTTGTTATCATTTAATGACAGTCGTTAAGTTAAGTCAGTGGGCTTTAGGCGGTTCGAAAACACTGGCCTCCGCCAACCCGCAGTTGAGCAGCGTGTTGGAGTACGCTCTAAACCCCTTCGGTTGAGGGAAGACCCGTATCCATAAAAACTGAAGATTTCATAAAAATAAAGATTTCCTTATTGTTAATTTTTTTAAAAAAAAAACGTTTTGTTTTATTTTTTTTAGTTTTGAAATAGGTTTTATCATTTTGGTGATTTGTAATTGTCATTTCTTTTGATGTTTACTCTGATTTGATTCTTGCGCTCGAACCCCATGGGAAAAGCGTTTTCACCCCTATCGATTTGACATTTTTAAATTTTCATAACAAATCACAGACAACTTTCGCGACATAAAAGTGACACCAATCGATTTGACGTTTTGATATTTGACAACCAATCGTAATCCCTTTTTCAACTGACACTTTCATTTGAAAATGTTTTTTCTTTTATTTTATTTTTTTCGAGAATTTTCCAATGTTTTTAAGAGTTATTCTGCTATTCGGGACGGAAACAAATCCAACAAATCAAAAACCATGGCAATCGGTCCAGCCGTTCTCGAGTTATAAGTGTTGTAACAAACACGACTTTCTTTTATATATATAGATCTACATTGTCAAAAGTTTCCATAAAGCAACTGTTAACTGGTGAAACATTATTATAATATAATTTTGTATGTGATAATAGACTGTGTCATAATACACTGTTATTTATTGACAATAAAATATTATAATATTTTATTGTTAATGAAGAATTTAGAATTTATTTGTAAAGAAAATGAATGACTGAATCGATTACAGTGTGCAACAAATAAAAAATTGTAGTTCCATTATATTATTTTACTTCTCTTTATAATCCTACATAAGTACCTATCAAATTTCAATAAAATAACATACAAAAAAACTTGCTTCAAGTTGATTTGAAAGAGCTTTCCTTCGTTCGATCAACGATTTTGCATTACGACTTGATATTTATATGTCTGCAGTATTATTTCAGTATCACAACTTCGCAACTATGTTATTATTCCGAATGTTCTATAAACGTTCCAATATATAAACTACATGAGTAATGACTACGTGAACGCGGAGTACATAAATTATGTCAAAGACTTAAAATCGATGTCTCACACGTTATGGACATGATACGAGAGTTGTGTGGGCTAGAAAAGCACAAAACATAAATTATGAGTCTCATTGTTCCGAAAGGTACTTGATAAATGTATCTGTTCTTCTGTTCTTAATTTAGTTCGCCGTTGGTAAAAGTAGATTGTGACGTCCAGTTCAGGAACGTTGGAAAGTTACGTTGCTCCGTGTTTGGATTTGTCCCCGATTCGTTTAGTTAGGCAGGCATGTTAATTATTCAACGTATCTAGGAAGCAGAATTCCTAGATTAGCTTGTTTATATTTTCACTAGCTTTTGCTTGCGGTTCCGCTTGCGAATAATTATCTAGCGCTCGAGTTGCCATCATATATAACTTTTTTTATATACAACATCGGCTGGCAGACAAGCATACGGCCCGCCTGATATGAAGTAGTTGCTGTAGCTATATTAACGCTTGTGAATGAAATATCACTCGCGTGCTGCCACCCCCGCTGCCAAAGCAGCAACTCCATCCTTTCTGGTGACCTCACTCACTCAGAGTAACACAATAACCCTTAAAGGAATTGTTATTTGGCTGCAGTCGGGCAGTTACGCTGACAAATAAATGTGCTCTACTTTTCTTTTGCAAGAGCTTATTTAGCTAGTCGGCAGGGTGCACCACGTGCCGGCGAGGTTGACTTTGGCTTACAGCCCAAACACTAAAAATCGATTCAACGGTTTAACGGTAAAATATGAATAAACGAAACGACTAAACAAACACACTTTCGCATTTTTATTACTAAGATAACATTGTTAATTAGACTTTCTATAACTTGAGAGTTTATTAGAGTCATAAAAAAACCGTCGCGTCTATTACTATATTTTACGTCATTTACGTTCGCGGCAAAACGTCAGCACTAATCCAAAGCACGTATTAAAATGTTGTAGATAAAATGAGTTACTGTGTGTTCACATTATTTTTCTTTCTGTGCGTACTGTAAATTCATAGGTATTGTAAGCGCTATGTAATCAATTTTTAACCGACTCCAAAAAAAGGAGGAGTATCTCAATTCGGCTGTATTTTTTTTAATGTTTGTTACTTAATTACTCCGTGATTTATAAACCGATTTGAAGAAACTTTTTTTATTTGAAAGAGTATACTTCCAGATTGGTCCCATATTTTTTTCATCATAATCATCAGCCTGTATCAACCCATTGTTAGGTTTGTTATTTCATTACTCCGTCATTTATAAACCGATTTGAAAAAAACTTTTTTTATTTGAAAGAGTATACTTCCAGATTAGTCCCATATTTTCTCATCATAATCATCAGCCTGTATACATACATAAATGTAATGTTTGGAGTCGGTTGTTTTTTATTAAAATTATTACTGCCGTGATGTTTGCTTGTGACCCGCCTTTAAATTAAATGTCATAAGTTAAATCACCATCTCTTTGGAGTGGGTGGTTTTCAATGACTGTGTCATTGTTCAGATGTGATCTATCTGGCAATGAGGAATAACCTTCGTGATATATTGTTATAATATCTTTATCATAAGCTAGCGATGTTTTAACAGAACTGTGAATGTACTTAACTAATAACAAACCGTTACATATGATATGAAACTAAATGACTCCACTATTGTAGTGGACTTCTCACTACTACTACTCACTATGTAAGTAATATATATATATTTCATGAAATGGAAAATATCAACTGCCCACATCATGATATGGCCTGGCCAAATCAATGAATAAATCAGCGTTTGACGATACGAACAGCTACATCTTGATATGGTTAAACATTAGAGATCATGTCGTAAAATAGTTACATTATCCACCGTTAGAGACCCTGATATAGTTTTGTTTTTGTGATTCATCATGGCGGCGGACAATAACTGTGATTAAAAAATAAGGCGCCAATGGAAGATTTTAAGTAAACTGAAATAATATCGTTACGACACAAAACTATTACAGTTTTACTTAATTATATTAAAATTTAAACATTTTAAGATTAAGATCTCCCATTTTTATAAATATTAAAGATTTATATTAAATTGAATGTGTTAAAATTTATTCGGACAGTTCAAACAGCAATAAGCAGTTTTTATACCCATATAGTTTCTTTTTAGGGTTCCGAACCTCAAAAGGAAAAACGGAACCCTTATAAGATCACTTTGTTGTCCGTCTGTCTGTCTGTCTGTCTGTCTGTCTGTCTGTCTGTCTGTCTGTCTGTCTGTCAAGAATTTCTATGTCGAGAATGCGTGGAGGTATCAAGCTGAAATTTGAACTGTATACTCAGGTCTACGGTCCCATGAAGTTAAAAAAAAATCAAACTGCTAAGTTTACGTAGAAAAAAGTTACGGCCGTTTATTCAGCAAAAAACGCATATTTCGACACACTCAAGGGAATCAAAACCTATAGGGTACTTCCCGTTGACCTAGAACTATGAAATTTGGCAAGTAACATCGTTATAGACTACAAGTACAGGAATAAATCTCAAAACTATACATTTATAAATAGATCTTAAAAAATAGGGGGTCTATATTTTTTATAGGGTGTCGAAATTTCAAATTGAAGATACTAGTTCAAATTGAAGATACTAGTTCAAATAGTTCACATGAAAGGGCTTGATGTACACATTGCAAAATATATTTTATTTATTTTTTTCGACGCATTATTTCTTATTTATAATGAAAAATATCAAATTTAATAATGATCCAACGTACGGAACCCTCGGTGGGCGAGTCCGACTCGCACTTGTCCGGTTTTTTATTTGTATAATGTAGGGTACATTAATGATATGGCCGAACGTGGATTGACATATTAACATCAAAGGTTGACGTTTTAACGATATGACCGGTTTTAGTTGACTATAGGTATCATGAAATACAATAATTTCATAAAATGATAAACCACATCATGGTGTGATCAATTTTAAGAATATCTCTTAAAATTTATCACATCATGATGTGGTTTATAAAGCTGAAGCGCTTATTTCGTTGTCTTAAAGCACTCGTGTCTGAAACTACCTTACTACACTATTACTTATACTGTGTTACTACTCTGAAATTACCCAACTATTCTTAGATGGATTTGAAAAAATATTTTTGCATTTGATAGCCCAATTATTAAGGAAATGGACTTTATTTAACATCACTTAAAGGCTATTAGAACTATTTATTAGGCCATTGTACAAAAACACACGGTATTTTCTTTAGCGACAAATATGGTCACAAGACAAATCTTGCGAGTTCAAAAACTCGCCTACGTCATCAGCTGTATTTTGTATGGAAAACGACAGATTTTAACAACAAAAATCGTGACATAGTCTTAGTAACATAAGTGAAGAACATACCTTGTGTCTTTCTACAATGGGTGAAACTGCGAGACCTGGAGAGCTCCGGAACTAGAATCAACTAACTAAGAGCTAATTGATTCTAATTTTATTGTGGAGATGTCCATACTGACCTACCTCAATGCGTCACCTATTCATCTTAATCTCATATTATAGCGATATGTATTTCTATTTATAAGATGGTATCTAGCATACACAAGCGCTAGGCGTCTATAATGCATCATTCGGAAGTGGCAAAAAACCGGTGTCAGATGTTGGAGACAGTAATCATGGCAGCAAAAACTTCCTCACATGCGCCTCCAATTACAAACCATTTACGGCTGGCTACGTGCCCAACATATTGCTCGAGGACTAATAATTTCTAAGACTCACAATAGAAGCACATTTTGTATAGAAAACTTTTTAGCACCACCCATTTTTATATCGTCTCAATGTTTAAAACATTAACTTTAGTCCACTTTATAATAAAAACCTGAAAAATCATTATTTCACGGATAAATGGCAAAGCCATTGCTTTTTGTTTTACGTTATCAAACAAGAGTACGACCATCCTGATGGTAACAAATTATCACAGCCTAGCGACACCAGACGCATCACTCACGCGTTGCTGACTCTGTAAAAACTCCTTCCTCAGACTTTTCTTGAAGAACCCCATACTGAAGTCTCCTGGGAAAACCTTGAAAAGAAACTAATCCCACAAGCCGAGAAGCATTGCCACGCTGAATGCTTATGCGTTGTGCAAAATAAAAGCCAGCCCCTTTGTTAACTTATATTTTTTACTAGCGACCCGCCCCGGCTTCGCACGGGTGCAATGCTGATACTAAATGTACTACAGAAGGTCTTTGCGCTTTGTCCTATCCCGTCCTTCCCCAGTTATAGGCACACGCCGCCGCCGGCTCCGCGGCCGGTACCGCCACAGCCGTTATGTCCCTGCATTTTAAATGTATATCTTCTAAACTATTCATTTAAATTACATGCTGTGAAGGGCCATATTGATCTATATTAAATGCGCAATGTATTTAAGGTACTTAATTGGATAAGGATTAATTCTGTATTGCTTAAAATCGCTTCGTAAATAAGGCATTATTTCTTGTAAAAAGCAAAGGATAAAATAACGGTTATTGTGTGTTACCACTAAGAGATAGACATATACCATCGCGAACTTTTTTGTAGACCATTTTAAGGTGAACAATACTGTACTACATTATTTTGATCTATCTCGTTGGGTTCAGCCAGCGTTTGCAATGAAAGAGCAAAAAAATGTGTTTATTTACGACATCACATTAGAAACCTCTAAATTATCAGTGTTTTTCTACTATGTTATGCATATATTATACATATAAACTTTCCAGTTGAATCACTCTATCTATTAATAAAAACCGCATCATAATCCGTTGCGTAGTTTCAAAGATTTAAGCATACAAAGGGACATAGGGACAGAGAAAGCGACTTTGTTTTATACTATGTAGTGATATGTAATTATCAGTAATAAATAAATAAATAGTAGTTAAATCCATATCCATACTTCCATACTAATATTATAAATGTGAAAGTGTGTTTGTTTGTTTTTTTGTCCTTCTTTCACGTCGAAAGTAACGAACGGATTGACATGATTTTTTCTTGGAGATAGTTTATGGCCTGGAGAGTAACATAGGCTACTTTTTATCCCGGAAAAACATCTTATTCCCACGGGAAAAAATAAAGTTTATAATCATTTGTCCTTCTTTTACGTCGAAAGGAATCTACGTACGGGCGTGATTTTTTTAAAGGGCATAGTTTACGGTCTGGACAGTGACACAAGCTACTTTTTATCCCGGAAAAACATCTTATTTCCATGGGATAAAAAATAAACTTTGTAATCATTTGTCCTTCTATCACTTCGAAAGGAATCTAAGTACCGACATGATTTTTTTAAAGGGGATAGTTTACGGTCTGGACAGTGACACAAGCTACTTATTATCCCGGAAAAATATCTTATTTCCATGTGATAAAAAATAAACTTTGTAATCATTTGTCCTTCTATCACGTCGAAAGGAATCCAAGTACCGACATGATTTTTTTAAAGGGGATAGTTTACGGTCTGGACAGTGACACAAGCTACATTTTATCCCGGAAAAACATCTTATTTTCATGGGATAAAAAATACACTTTGTAATCATTTGTCCTTCTATCACGTCGAAAGGAACCTAAGTACCGACATGATTTTTTTAACGGGAATAGTTTACAGTCTGGACAGTGACATAAGCTACTTTTTATCCCGGAAAAAGATCTTATTTCCGTGGGATAAAAAATAAACTTTGTAATCATTTGTCCATCTATCACGTCGAAAGGAATCTAAGTACCGACATGATTTTTTTAACGGAGATAGTTTACGGTCTGGACAGTGACACAAGCTACTTTTTATCCCGGAAAACATCTTATTTCCATGGGATAAAAAATAAACTTTGTAATAATTTGTCCTTCTATCACGTCGAAAGGAATCTAAGTACCGACATGATTTTTTTAACGGGGATAGTTTACGGTCTGGAGAGTGACATAAGCTACTTTTTATCCCGGAAAAACATCTCATTTCCATGGCATAAAAAATAAACTTTGTAATCATTTGTCCTTCTATTACGTCGAAAGGAACCCAAGTACCGACATGATTTTTGTAACGGGGATAGTTTACGGTCTGGAGAGTGACATAAGCTACTTTTTATCCCGGAAAAACATCTTATTTCCATGGAATAAAAAATAAACTTTGTAATCATTTGTCCTTCTATCACTTCGAAAGGAATCTAAGTACCGACATGTTTTTTTTAAAGGGGATAGTTTACGGTCTGGACAGTGACACAAGCTACTTATTATCCCGGAAAAACATCTTATTTCCATGGGATAAAAAATAAACTTTGTAATCATTTGTCCTTCTATCACGTCGAAAGGAATCTAAGTACCGACATGATTTTTTAAAGTGGATAGTTTACGGTCTGGACAGTGACACAAGCTACATTTTATCCCGGAAAAACATCTTATTTTCATGGGATAAAAAATAAACTTTGTAATCATTTGTCCTTCTATCACGTCGAAAGGAACCTATGTACCGACATGATTTTTTTAACGGGAATAGTTTACAGTCTGGACAGTGACATAAGCTACTTTTTATCCCGGAAAAATATCTTATTTCCGTGGGATAAAAAATAAACTTTGTAATCATTTGTCCATCTATCACATCGAAAGGAATCTAAGTACCGACATGATTTTTTTAACGGGGATAGATTACGGTCTGGACAGTGACACAAGCTACTTTTTATCCCGGAAAACATCTTATTTCCATGGGATAAAAAATAAACTTTGTAATAATTTGTCCTTCTATCACGTCGAAAGGAATCGAAGTACCGACATAATTTTTTTAACGGGGATAGTTTACGGTCTGGAGAGTGACATAAGCTACTTTTTATCCCGGAAAAACATCTCATTTCCATGGCATAAAAAATAAACTTTGTAATCATTTGTCCTTCTATTACGTCGAAAGGAACCTAAGTACCGACATGATTTTTGTAACGGGGATAGTTTACGGTCTGGAGAGTGACATAACCTACTTTTTATCCCGGAAAAACATCTTATTTCCATGGGAAAAAAAATAAACTTTGTAATCATTTGTCCTTCTATCACGTCGAAAGGAATCTAAGTACCTTCATGATTTTTTTTAACGGGGATAGTTTAAGGTCTGGAGAGTGACATATAAGCTACTTTTTATCCCGGAAAAACATCTTATTTCCATGGGATAAAAAATAAACTTTGTAATCATTTGTCCTTCTATCACGTCGAAAGGAATCTAAGTACCGACATGATTTATATACGGATGTGTGTATATATACAATATATATATTTATATATTGTGTTGTTTTTCGATCCTTCAGCGTCAGAGGTTCGCGGGTTCGATCTCCGCAGAGGGCAAACATTTACGTGGTGATAATATTAAGTGTTAAAGTAAATAAATTCATCCGCAGACGATGATGATTAAAATTTGTACATATTGGTACTACGTTTTATCCCACGAAGTAAAAAAAATGCAACAAGAAAAAAATATACACAAATGAATGGCAGCGCCCCTGGACCACGCGGACGAAGCCACGGGTAACAGCTAGTACATAAATAAATAGTACTACGTAATGACGCGCTGTAAGTAATAACGTCATCTACCTCAAAATCAAAGTATCGTTGTTTGCGTTCACAAAAAATACCATAACATTAATACGGTTTTTCTACCAGTCATTAAGTTCTGGCCCAAAAAATATACTCATATGTTTTAACTGTACTATATTTTCCGTCTAGCTAATAACCGAATAAGTAATTAAGTTATGACATGTAATACTGATTAAATATCGCCATTCCACGAAGCAATATGCAGGGATCCAAACGTTTTAGAAAAACTGCTCGAGGCAAATAGCGTTGCAATTACAGCTTAAGTCTTCTCGTCCGTCCGTCTGTACGTCCGCGCGGCAATGGCCGCCGCATGCCTGGCCAAGATTGACTAGTAGCTGACTGCTTCTTTGCCGACGGCGATCTAGGTTGAACCGATCTATTTGAGGGCATGCTGGCATGTAGGAATGGAGCCTTGCCTTTGGTAAATTAAAATTCTTTTTGTTTCATACAACGATTGTATCTTTTATAGAATGTAATGACGTTGTGGACGTGTCATTAAAACTCATATGGCTGTTACTATTACTTACTGAGTTTATGATTTATGATTTCTGCGCTTATGCGTACCTGAAAATTAAAAGACATAATTAGAATGCTTGATGATTATGAGGAAGATGCTTATTATATATACATACTAATATTTATTTTATATATTTAGACTACTTCGGTGGTCGAATGGTTAGGAATGGCCACATTGACTCTGAGGTTACAGGTGCGATCCTCGCACACGACAAATATTTGTGTGCATGAACATGTCTGTTTGTCTTGATCTGGGTGTTTCTATGTATTATATGTATGTATGTACAAAAAAAATGTATTTAAGCATAATATCAGTTATCTACTACCCATAGTACAAGCTTTGCTTAGTTTGGGATTAGGTGGCCGTGTGTAATTTGCCCAGGAATATTTGTTTAATTATTTTATACTCTGTCGGGAGGAAAAGATGCATTCGACCCTATTGATGTACAGCGGTAACTCTAGGCTATGTAAATGTTTTAATCATAAAATACGCTCGTCCGCCACTGCCCCCGCTGCCGATGCAGTTACTTCTTTCCTGGTGACATGACATCCCTCAGTCGCAGGAACGCACGAACCCTCTAAGACAGTAGGAAAAGTAAGTAGACAGTAGGACGAGTAAGAATTTTTATTTGGCTGTTGTGGTCTCTGAGAGGTGAAGGAAATATTAAAAATGAAGAATGTGAATTAGTAGTAATAAAGTAAGTATAATAGTAATTACACATACATTTTTTTGGGGTGTAATCTCTAGAACCTCTGCACTTATTTGAAATATTATTTTACTATTTGAAAGGTAAATTAGACTATGTAAACATAGGTTCTAGAATTAATATTTAGTGAATTTCAGGCGAACTTGGGGCGGGCCATTAGTTTATTATGTAATATGTCAATTAGGTATTCATCGACTTTATCTAAACCCTTAAACTTAAACTTATTATAAATATACTTATATAAACTTAAACTTATATTTAACCAATAATAGTATTTTGAATATTATTGTGCTTTTCGAATATACAACATGAATGTTTGTGGTATTTTATTTTAGAATTAAATGTAATTTACAACAAAAGAGCCAGGTCGCAACATGCCGATGCATCGGTATTCACAACTTCAAACATAATTTGCGACAAAGCTTCTTAGATTTACAATTATATTCTCGAAGTTTTTGAAATGTTTTATATTTTTACGAGTTCACATGTACCACCTTTATTATGCTATGTATGATTTTAATTACCTGTAGTAACAATAACAAGGACAATATTTTTAATAAACTGCTATATAGGTAAAGAAACATAAAAAATTAGGGTTCCTAAAAAACAAGTGCAAAAAAATCGGTTGTCTGTAAAGCTGGTTTACGCACGATAACTTTACGTGAGAACGTCATAAGAAAACATCTGCCGATGGAGTGGAAGAAATAAAGAAAGAAGAAGCGTCACAAGATGCCTCTCTATCGCTTGTTCCGCGCTCTCGCTTGCACGCTCGGTCCAGGCGGAACGTGACAATGAGTCATGCTTTTTCGTGCGTGCAGCCAGCGTTCATCGATCTATAAGACGTTGTCACGTCAAAAAAATGTATAGCTATATACGAAAGTCACCAAAGAATATTAGTAGAAAAAAAATATCTGAATTGAAATAATAATTGTCTGAATTAAAATGTAATATCTGAGGAAATATGGGGGGTTACTAAAAATGATTAACCATTCAGCCGTTCACCCGTGAAAGAGTAATCAACATGCATACATCCATACCTATATTCTTACAAATTTTCACACTTATAATATTAGTAGGAAATCAGGCCGACTACAAATTGAAAAAATCGTAAAATTACGTGAAACACAAAGTTTCATGAAACGGCTTTAACAACATTAAAGCCGTTTCATGAAACTTTGTGTTCGAGTCTGCAGACCTGATTACTTATCTCTTTTACTGGCTGTGTACAGCTAATTAAATATAATTATGAGTAACACTCCTCGTTCATTCATAATTACAAAAACAATTTGAATTACAACCATAATCCTAATGCTTTAACAAATTACGCTTATCCACCGCATCAGCGGTACACTAAAAAACATAACGTCCACACATTAAACGGTC
This sequence comes from Hypsopygia costalis, assembly GCA_937001555.2. NCBI lineage: Eukaryota > Metazoa > Arthropoda > Insecta > Lepidoptera > Pyralidae > Hypsopygia > Hypsopygia costalis. The sequence goes on along the minus strand of OW443338.2, from coordinate 16,603,694 downwards.
TCCGCCTAAAGTGCAGAAACCCATCATTATCACAAATGTATTCGCCGTCAAGTGGCCACATAAGTCACATTTATCGCCACATCAAAAAGCAATCAAGCGACAAAAGTCGAGCGAGTCATTGGACGGACGGAACTCGACGAAATATCTTTGAAACGCATAATCGATTCCACAGTGAGACTATAGGTACGACCTGCCCTAACATTTTATAGATGTATTCTACAAAAACACGGTGCATCGGAGTGTCTTTCTTTCACACGATTTTTGGAGTATATTTTTCCATATACGGTACAAAAATTGGATAGCGAATAAAATCGACAGTCAAGCGTTACAAGGTTTAGTTAGTTAGGCTTTACAGCCAATTTCATCTATAACTTTCGTGCTTCCACCAAAAGTAAGTTCATGTAAACTCCTCGTGGAGAGGTCGGAGAATTCGTATCACAGAGACACGGCGGCACCAGACATTGAATTTGTTTCACAAGTTGCAGAGGCGCAGAGAAGACCACAACAGCTGATTGCAGCTGAGCCAGAGATTACATAGCTGCCATGGCAGTTGTATGCATCTACTAACGGTAGTAATGAGGTCCGACCGGACGTAGTTCGCATGAAGTAACTGGCGGCGGAAGCACGTTAAGTAGTATAGATCAAATTACCTGTAAGTTTAATTTCCGCAGAATAACACCCAAAACAATTACATATTACGTCGGTTTGACTTAGCAAATTTGGTTTTGTTCCATTCATAAGAACCAAGGTCAGCTGAGCTTTGATTCGCTACATTTTTATACCATTAATGCGACAAGAAATCTCTTTGGTTTCTTATCACCTCAATGGTATAAAAATGTACCGTAGCCTATGCACCTTTATGTTTTAAAATTACATTTTGACATTTGAGTTTACCAGCGTTATATTATTTGTTTATGCTTAAGCAATATTTCATATTATGCAATGTGGTACATGAGTCATCCCCAATGAATGTTTCTTTACATAATTTTTCACTTAGAGTATTTGTTCCACACAGTTTTAAAGGCTCTTATCCTTATAATAACCCAAATAGGCAGAATGGAAAGAGCCGTGAAGAGCCACTCCCGGGCATCCTCCGACTGCACCCAGACACCCCCCGCTGTCACGAGAAATATGTTACCTGCCGCCCGATGGAAGAAACAAACACCAACGTACGAGTATGTATTGACGAGGCTATAAATTTCTGAAATGACCGTGCACTCTTATTAAAAAACCAATTTTTGTGTCCATGCTTAGATCATGTCGTTAACTTTTTTTAATAACATTTGGTTATCATTTTAATGTTGAAACTTTCTTCAGTATAATCTATACTTTAAGAGTTAGATTGAAGAAATGCTTACAACTTTCTATAATTGTGATGAAAATTACCACTTTCTACGTAGGTATAACGGTAAGCTAATTCGACATATTATGTAATGTAAATATGTACATTATTGTTGAACTTCTACCTCATAGTCCTACCAGGAACCCGTGACTCACCGTAACATTCTTTTTTGATGTTCCGTTGTTTTACGACCTGCTAAATAAGTAGGTACCTGCTACATTCATTCGTGTGTGTTTCACAAACTTTTTTTTTCTGTGTCTCTCTTTGTATTTATTCGTACCCAAGAAGTTCCAACTACGTTGACGGATTTTAGAATTGTCTTCTTGTCATTCATTCATTAGAGTCATTGGAGCAAACCAATAAAAAATCGCTGTTATATATTAACTTTCTGTCCATTATACGTTGTTGCATTATATCTAAGCTAATGCCTAATTTCTCGATTATACCCGACGGCTATGGGTGTTTTTTTTATTAAACCTCTTATGATTGAGTTGTTTCATAGAATTTTTCAGAAATGTCTAACTTCATTCAGGCTATTTTTTTTTTACAAAACGGTTTTAGATTTTTTCCGCGAACTCTGAAGTCGTGGAATGATCTCCCTGCCGAGGTTATAGAGCCATAGAGACTACTGAACAGGGTTTTTCATGAAAACGTGAAATAATTTTTACGAGTTTGGTAATGTGGCCAGTGAAGAATAAAGAAGTAAATCCATTTTTGATGTAGCAAAAAGTATTTTTTGATTATAATATATTTATGATACATGTCTGTAAACTTAATTTTACAGGTCTTTCAAGTTTTATTTTTTTATGTCCCTACCGCCGAAGCGGAGTCCGATTACCATCGGTTTTTTTGATTGCGAATATCAAACCACAGCTTAGATTTGTGTTTTATTTAGCTGGTAGAAACCCTGGTACTCTACCGACTAAGTTGTAGGTGTTTGTCTCTAACTTAAATATAAGACCTATATTCCGAAACAAAATATTCGATGGTAATCGGCTTCAGCTTCGGCGGTAGGGACATAGAAAATAAAACTGCCTACTAAGCAAGTATATAAAAAACCCACACATATTAAATAACGTGCTATTAGCAATATTTAAATAACTAAAATACAAGTAGTAATGAGCTTACGTTACGTATCTGTGGCACAGATTATTAGATAATTAGTACAACCGTAATCTGATATATCACAAAAGTTTTAGCTAAGTTCCGTTTCTTTCACAGTACTTGTATTGAAAAGATCAAGTATCTTCCAAAACTTACAGTAATAAATCGCCATTTCAGTTTCAATTTGTGGCGATTCGTGAGATAATGAACTATAGCGGAGAAGGCGACGTTTATCGTTTCGTCCCAAGTCGTCCCACGTGGAACAAATCACTGGGTTTAAAATCCGTCACTGGATTAATATTTTTTTTATTATTTGTACATACCACTGCATTAACAAGTATATAATTTTTCCAATGTTTCTAATGACAATAATTTTTGAATACAGTACGTTTCATGGGAAATGGAACGGCTGTGGAACAAACACTGACTAATCGAAATATAGGAAGCAACACCTCCAGTGTCCAAAGACTATGACAACTCACCTATAGGGGTTTTTTTATGTCATACCAAATACCAAACTAGCATATGGCCTGCCTGATGTCAAGCGGCTACCGTAGAGTACAGGCGCTTACAATCGAGCTCGACATGCCCTACCCCTCTTACTCCAGCATCTCATGTATTTAACGGTAGGGTCCATCACATGCAGAAGAATCTTTGACTTTATATATGGTGATGGGCTCACCAGTTCACACCTGAACACCCAAATCGAGTCTCGTTCTCCTCAAAGAATTGTTTGGGTGTCATTATTATCAAAACATTTTTTTTATATCACTAAAGTGACAAATAAGCATATGGCCCGTCTGATGGAAAGCAGGTACTACAAGCAGGTACAGGCCTATGAACCCCTGTAACACCTGGTGCATCACATGTACGTTGCCGACCCTGTAAAAACCTCTTCACGCCCATTTTGAAGAACCCCATGCTCTGAAAAAACACCTGTTCGCATAGATCGTTAGCCATTGCTATGTTGTCAAAACATCAATTGACTCAAATATGCTCACTCATCAATATGTTATAATATAATTAATGAACTAGCATAACAGGCAATTCGATATGCTTTGTGAAAGCGCAGGCGTGCGCCGGAAGCCTCTCTCCGATACATACCTACTCGCTGAGAATCCGCGACGTACTGCGCACTCGATCAACTACTGGTTTACCAGAGTTAAGTAATGGCTTGCTTTGATTACTACAGCTATGTCCGTGATTAGTAGTTCTAGGCGTCGGTTGCAATAGGCAGGTTAACAGTCGGTAGAAGAGCTAAGGTCAAATATTTACTGCTTTAGACACTAATTACTATTTACTGCTTTAGGTATGTGGACATACTATTCAACATAATCATAACCGTAATGAACTCTAACAGAGGGGTTTCCAATCTATTTTGATACTGCGGTCATATTGTAGGTTGTCGCTTGTTCGGGGCACCCTAGTTAAATATATTGGTTATAGTAGACCTTGTATATATTAAGATAAAATACTTAATCAAAGAAATGTACTAAAATTACGATTTCAATGATTTATCTAGAGAATTCAATAGAACAGTACTTGAACATCTCAAATAAAATCAGAACTGAAATTTTGTATGTAGCTCAAAATTATGTACATACACACAGAACTAATAAAAACTATTTATTATTAGTTCTGTGTACATACCCGATGATTGAAACTTTTACTAATGTCATCTAAGTTTCATAGGTTTTGTCGTTATATTGTAATCCATATAATATAATACAAACTCGGTTTAGTTATCTAGGTATAACTCAAGAATCTCAGAAGAAGAAGAATCAAGAAATCTTTGGTTTGTTGGATTTGTCTTCGTCCCGAACAGAAGAATAATTAACGAAAATAAAATTATGATGAAATTGTGAGGACAAGGTTTGTTTGGGAAATCCCATCTAATGAGATGTGAACGGGAAGACTAAGCCACAGCAAAGCGTGGGCGGGCCTCTAGTTATATATATATTTGAGTTTATTCAAATTAAATTTCAAGTAATTATTGTCAATATATTTTGTAATTTCATCAATTGCATTATTAATATCTAATGTTAAATTCATATTTATTTATGCATTCCATGGAATGAATAAAATATTCAACACCATGCCAAAATTTTAAGAAATGAAAGGCTCTTCAACGGAAAAAGAATACTACAATGTTAAAAATAGCATCAGCAAAAAACAGAGAGTTTTGAACACTTTCTATTTAGTAAAACCATTTGATCCGGGCGTTATTTCTAGTTTTTATTTTATTTTTTAGGAATACGTTACCATTAAAAAATACAATCAAAGTCAAAGTCATCAGCAAAAAGTTCACAATTTTTTACACTTTCCACATAAAAAGTATTAAAATATCCCAACGTTTTCACTAGTTTTTGTGTTTTTTAATAAGGATTTTTTTAGCAGTATAAATGGGTAAGATTAGGGATGTATGATATATTTAAATTGTTTGACGTTTCTAAGTGCTTTATAAAGTCCAAGGAATAAAGATATTTTGATTTGATTTGATTTGATTATGTAGATGATCATAATCTTTAAAACTAAAGTATACATGCATGCATGCGTAACACCCTGACATTTACTAAATTAAGTTCTGATAAAAGGGATATAGACCCAAGGAAGGCAAACCCACTTTACAGACCACCAGACCAGAAACCACCGTCTAATTACCACACCAAATCCTTATTAAAAACTATTATAGACATATTTGAACTTTTATCAATTACTCTAAGCTTGACAGGTAGAGATCTCTTCTAGAGATAAGTCCGTATATGAATGAATCTGTATTTCTAAGAATTGTGATATTGTTATTACATCAAAGGAATTACAAACAACAAACCTTGTAGCGATGCCATAATCCTGTAATTAAATGAGTTACTAATAAACTTCTTTTGAGTTGTTGGCAGCAAGGTTGATAATTAATACACGGACGTAAACATTATAGTAACTGCATCACATCAGACGGGCCATGACGTTGGATTGCTACTTAACGTATTGTTAAACAGAATGTAGCATAATTTTGTTTAGCACAATGTATTATTTTTGGCTTACCACATCTTTAGAGTCAAAGCTAACCTCACTTGCACGTGGTACACCATGCCGACTAGCGAAAGAGGCTCTGGCGTAAGAGAGGGTACACCTCACAGAATACCGCAACCATACAACAATTCTCTTGATGGGTGTCGTGTTCCTACAAGTGTGAGAAGTCACTAGAAAGGAATTCTTATCTGTCATAATCATAATTATCTACATATCACAATCTCTTTTGTGAATAACATTAAAAATATTATTGTCTACATTCACTTAACTATTACGGTAAGTTAAAGTAACATAAGTAATCACTATGTAAACCAACTTATATTAACCTCTCTCACACTCTATGAAACCATTCATTTCTGACAAAAATTTAGCATACATTAACAAAACAAGTTTAAGGTGCGATTATGACAGATACTTAAAAAATATATTCTAAGTATATTTTTATTGGGGCCCGTATATAATGGTTTAGATTTAGTTACTTTTAATATAATTAGTATATAGGTATTGGCGAGCTCAGTGGTCGAATGGCCAGCAATGGCCACTTATACTTCGAGATCGCGGGTTCTATGTCGGTACTGTAAATATTTGTGTGCATGAACGTGTGTCTTTGTCCTTACCTGGGTATTTTCTATGGTATTTTATGTCTGTTTACAAAATTTATGGGTACTGTATGTATACAAAAAAGTTCACTCAGGTGCTAATATGGCAAAATTAATTTTAAAGAATGACTCCGTCATTTTTTAAAACAGCCAGCGGTTATGTAATGCGGCGGATGTTAATACGAATTGGCTGCGACATATTATATATATATATCCTAATACGTAGAAATAATAAATGAAAGCCTTAAATAGCATTATTTACCATATATTTTATGCTACAATGATAATTCACAACGCACAGGTAAAAAGCAAACTGAGGCATCATCGAGCTAGCAGCAGCTTACAGAGTCTGGGAGGGGGCTGGAGGAATACTCACTAAACAATATATTATATCGTTCTTCATCATCATCATCAGGTCATTTCAGTCTCCACTACAGGAGCACGACCCTCTTTCGTCCGTCCCAGACAGAACGAGGATTTGGCCTACGCTCCCCACGCTGGCCAGACGGGTTGGGGAGGCCTTATCGATGTTTGGTAATGTATTTCCCTTAGTCGCCTTCTACGACATCCACGGGAAGACACGGAGTGATTCTATTCTAATCTGCCGGAAACCACATAGCCATTTATCGTTAACCTAGTATTTTTTACGCTTTTTATATTACTATGTTTATTCATGGCAGCAATATAAATAAATACACTTTCATATACTACTCCTTCATCGTTGTCAAATACGCAATAGCTCTGTAGGTGGTACGAGATTAAAGCCAATAAAGAACCAGAAGAATTTGTCAGTGACAGCGGTGCAGCGGAGTTCTCAACACTAAAAGAGCGACTATAAAGAAGGAAAGGTGATAAATTTAATATTATATTACTTAATATTATATTACTTAATATTATATTGTTATAAACAACGGAACCCTAAAATCTCGACTTAGTCGTACGAAAAATGCTAGTTGGACTATAAAACTCTTTATTGCTTTTCTTCCCACTTGATCACAAGTTTGTTGACCTCATATTTTATTTTGAATATACAATACAACGAAATATATTATGTACATACGATTTACATCTATTAATAAATACTTAAGCTATAACCACGAGAACAGGTTCACGAGTAAACATAAAATAATTTTGCTGATAAAGTCCTTATATAAATTCAAATTCAAGTTTATTTATTTATATGTCTAACCTAAGATATGGTAAGACAATTATTGTAATGGTATAATACTAGTAGGTACCCATATCTTGCCTAACTTGTCAGCATATAAAAACAATCATTACGATATCGAAACTAGCTCGCGCCCGCGACTTCCCGCTATCCCGTGGGTCTATTCAAAAAATCTTTCTTAGTGATTACCGACGTCATAACAGCAACTGAATGCCAAATTTCGACTAACTCACAGTAGAGCAGCATGGTGGGAGTATGTTTTAAACCCCTTCGAACGATGGGACACCCGTTTCCCAGCAGTTGCATGAATATAGGTTGATGGTGGGTGACAGTATGCTAAATTTCAATCCGTCCAGTGATTTGAGCTATGCGGTATATCAGTCATATACATACGGATAGCTCAGTCAGTAATGGTAGCCTTTTATAGATACATATATTAAAGGATCTTATCAAAGGAGTATATCAGGGATTTCATTTCGCTAGGCATGTCACATAACTACAAAATTCAAATATGGCTGCTGTTTTTTATCATTACGAGTATTTACTACATAGTATTTTGTAAACTAGGTAGACTAGCTTTGTAAAGTAGACGAGTAGGTATTATATTACATGGGGTGCTAAACGAGCATATGTAGTTTACAACACCAAGGGTTTCCCAAGAGATTACACTGTTGGGTTCTTCCAGGAAGGCGCAAATATATTTTTACAGAGTTGGCAACGCGTGAGTGATGCCTCTTTTGTTGTAGACTATGATGACTGCTTACCATCGGGTACGGCAGTTGAGCTTCACTTGACTAATCATCTCTTTTGGTTTTTAATGCCTTATTTGCCATATTGCTGTCTCCCACATAGCCAAGAGGGGAAGTCAAATTTCATAAGCTTCGTGCTCCTACTAATTTGTTCTGATTAATTTTGTTGTGAGTTCCAAGGCAGGCGTAGTTTTACACCCGGGACTGCAGTGGACTTCATTATTCATTATTGCCTTTTTTATGGTCACCGCTATTGGTTCTGGTTGCACAGGAGACACAGTGGTGGGAACGTATGGTAGGCCCTCGTTACCATCGGGCAGGACGTATGCCCCTTTGTCACGTTAGAGACCAATAGTGAACAATATACAAAAAAATTACAACCAGGATTGCAATATAATATGGAGTAGGTTGTACCTATTCCTCGCGCGGTACGATGTTAACATGATTTAAAATATGTAAATCGTGGGAACGTTAGGTATATGACTTCAACTGGCAGTTAACTTTTGGCCATAGACGCTATTAATATGAAGTTTTGAACCATATATCTTAATGTGTTGTTTGTGTATAAAGCACGTACAGTTATTCGCAAGTCAAGATTGCCTTCATGACCTCTATTCCGCTATTTGTCTTAGTAGGTCTTGGTTGCATGCTTCTAAGAATCGACTCTACGTAGGTGCAGCAAAAAAATTTCTTCAGGTTTCTTAAAAGAGACGATTACATATCGAACCTATGTGTCTTAGTCGGTCGCTCTTTTCAGAGTGGTCGTGGTTATGAAGGATCGCCCTTTAGTCTTCATTCCTAAGTCTCCAAATTCTCTTACAATCCGCCTCCTTCAATCCCTGTTGGTAGCTTTAGCTAGTTGGTTAGTTAGAGTGCATTCAGTCACCGGAGACTTTGTGACAGATCTGCAAGTCCATCCATCTGGTTTGAGATCGACCGCGTACTCTCTTACTATCTACCTGTCCCTGCTGAGAATAGAGTCATATTTACGACTAACGTGTTAATACATTTTGAGTATTCATAAATTGCACAAGCGATGTCATTCTCTGTTTTACATCAAGTTCTATAAAGATTAATACGTCAGTTCTATGATAGGATTCTATATATAATAAGTACCTACTTAATAAGATAGCGCATTATCGCCTCGGTGGTTATATTTATTATTATTATTTTTTCCATTAAGTAGCAATTGTCCACAATATTAAATGGGGTCTAAGGTACAGTAATTTATAAGAGGTCCTTCTTATAATTTACAGTACTACCTTAGGCCGCGTCATGCACTGACCTCGACCCTGAACGAAATCCAATATTAATTGTATGATAAATGCAAGATTCCATTAAATCACCCAACTCAAAACATGCTACCGGCGCCGAGGCCTAATTGAAAATAGCGAATAGCCAGGCCCTAGGATTCAGCGTATTAATTAAAACTAAATATTCTCGCCTCACCTCGCTCATGCTCAAATACCTGCTTACTGGCTACTATTTGTAAACCCTCATCTCCATACATACCAACACAAATTTAGTTCTAACCCCGAGACTTAAGGATTAAATTCCAACTTTTAATCGTCAAAGTTGCGTATAGTATTTTCGACTATCACTAAAAGACTTAAAGTGCATTTTAAAGTGACAATTATAAGTACCAATGTAGAATCAAACAAGGAGCGTAGTTAATAATTTATTGATATAAGACATGCAAAGCCCATAAAGTTACCTTTGGCACACGTCTCGATCTCTTTTAATTTGTAACTCGTTAGCATTAAGCAGCCAGCGAACGAGGTATGTTTAGATTAAGATTTTCTCTTTAAACAAAGGACATACCACATTTTAGAATCTTACAATCGCTAACATCTGCTAAAATACTTATATTTAACAGTCACTATCACTTAACGTTTCTTAATACATCCCAACTACTTAAAAAATGTGATCAGAACCTTAAATTCTTTAGATTGAAAGGTAAATAATATTTAACGACGAATGAACATACAAATTAAAATAAACAAAAAATCAAGCATTATTAGAAGTAAGTAAACAGCCAGGTTTAACCAAGCGTAACAAACATCAATGTCTCAAATAATACTCATAACTGTTGTACAAACAAAAGTTATCGTTCACAAGGCAGGCGTTTGCCCGAAACGGAGGGGGCGGCCCGAGCGGAGAATGTTAGAAAAACTTATAGAAAATGACAAGCAGCTGACAAGGACAGATACACTCAAGCCGCAGAAAGAGAAGGACGGATAGAAAACTCGTTCTTCGGCATTCCGCCGCATGGTGGATTTAGGAACGGGGGCAGAGCGATACGATTAGAAGGTTGTACTGTGTTATTTTTTATGTTCTGCAGCCCAAATCGATAAGTGAAAAATTACCGGTTAAAGGTAACGGAGGAAATAGCCCCTAGGACTATACCCCGGAATCATTTATAGTAAACGATCGATAGTTGATAAACAAAACATATAAATATACACGTTTCTATTTTTATTACTAATTGTATTTGACTTTTTAACTAATTGTATTTAACTTAAAAGTACAAAGTTTTCAAGATTAATAAAACATGTATTACAAACTACATGTACCTATGTAGTTTGTAAGTTGCCTGAGCGGATTTAAATGTGTAATCAGAAGCCATACTTCCTTTCAGGATAATGAAAACATAAGTTAGGCTCCGTTTTAAAAAATTTATATAGCGGCTGTCAGAGTTTTTGGCACACTCTATATTTTTTTTAATTGGATATTAAAAACCAATAAAGGACTATATATATTATACTATATGTATTAATTACTGACGATATAAATTTACAATATTTTTAGCACTATTATTTATGATTTTAATTGCACACATTTTGTCAGTATCAGTCGTGTTTATTTTTTTATAATTATATTTTTATAAACAGATAAGCTTATCTTTGCGATGCCAGAAACAATAATACATATAAGTTGCCTTATTGTAATGATGTAAGGTCATTGTTATTTACTCTATGCAATTTATTGCTTTGCTCGACCTTCACATTGAAACAACAGTGTACGGGTGCCTACTTAAAGAATCCGATTACTTGCTTACAGGTAGCCAGTACGTGTAAATACAAAACAAACTGTGTTGCAGTCGTTTGCGAATGGTTTTCTGCGAAGGTTCAGCAGTTTTTATTTATACCACTAAGTCTAACAAAGAAACGTTTAGCCTTTAAATAAGTCCGTTATCAATGGATGTTTTTTTTTATACTACGTCGGATGGCAGACAAACATACGGCCCGCCTGATGTGAAGAGGTTACCGTAACCATATTAACGCTTGCAACATAAAATATCGCTCGCGCGCCGCCGCCCCCGCTGCCAACGCAGCATTTCCTTTCTTTCTGGTAACCTCACTCACTCGCAGGAACACAACAACCCTCAAGGGAATTGTTATTTGGCTGCGGTATTCTGTAAGGTGGAGGTACATTCCCCAGTCGGGTAGCTTATAATTACGCTCCCTACCTCTCTTTTCGCCAGAGCTTCGTTTGTCAGTCAGCAGGGTGCACAGCGTGCAGGTGAAGTTGGCTTTGGTTCAAAGATGTTGATGAACCCTTACAACCCAATAAACTAATAATTAAAAAGGTAAACTAATGTTTAAAAAGGTATCGCATCTATGGACAAAGTAATATTGCTTAACCAAATACAAAATGTATTTTTCTGCCTTTTTTGATAAATATCACGGGGATTGTGAACGAGGAACGGGACAGGCCCACCATATAATCGCACATCTGTGTCCCCTGTGCAGCCGACAAGGCAATGGACAATGAATTTCACTGGTATCCTATGGGTAAAACTACGTCTGCCTTAAAACTCACAAAGAATTTTATCAGAAGAAATTGATAAGAGTAGAAAGCTTTTGAACGTGACTTTCCCCTTTGTGCACGGGATGGGCATCTCCTGTTAAAATGTCGTAAAAACAACAAGTTTATTTACAACCAGAGCCTCTCTAACACAAAGCGCGGCCATTTTGAAACTCATTTCATCGTTGGAAATATTATTATGTATTCTGTAATATACAGTAAAGCCTGTGCAATTTACAATTGGCTAGTAATTAACTGAACATCTAAAATTGTAAAAATGGGCAATTATTCTACTAACTTGGCGACTAAAGAAGATATAAAATATACCAAACCTAACCTAAGCCAGTATTTCAGCCGCCCGTTTAGTATTTTATTAGTCGCTCGATTAATTGTTTTCCTTTTATACATATAATAATAATTACTAGTAGAATAAATTATTAGTTAATCTATGGACGTTGGTGGACAGATTACAAAAAGTCTTGTTGTTCACATGCATTACGCAATATTTAAATGAGGATATTTTTGTTTTTGATGTATCGCGGTACATAAGTTGGGCATGAAAGGACTAAATAATGATTACAATTTACATAACTAATAACCATCACTCTAATATGTAATGTTAACATTTGTAGACAATTTATTTTCATCTTCGGAAGCCACCTTACCTTTTACCGTGGTGTACCCTAGTGTGTATAGTAAGCGAACGACTAAAACGCGATTCTGATGAACAATTCTCGTATTTTGGGACGGGGGCCCACCACACATTCCCACCACTGTATCTCCTGTGTAGCCAGGATTAACAGCGGCGACCGCCAAAAAAGGCAATGAACAATGAAGTCCATTGCAGTCCCAGGGGTAAAACTACGGCTGCCTTGGAACTCACAACGAATTTAATCAGAAGAAATTAGAAGGAGTAGGAAGCTTTTGGAATTTGACTTCCCCTCTTAGCAATGTGAGAGACAGCAATATGGCAAATAAGGCATTAAAAGCCTAAAGAGATGGCTAGTCAAGTGAAGCTCAACTGCCGTGCACCACGGATTTTAAGTTTCTAACACTATTAGGGACCTAAAACATTGAGTTGTTACCTAACACATCGATTCCAATAATATGAATTGCAAAATCGTCTGAACGCTTGGTAATTCTCCCTTGTTGCTACCAAATCTGAATAGTTATTCTCGTATTTAAAAAGTTGTCACAATTCAGTTTCTATCTAGTCTCGATCTCACAAATGCCATATTTGATACTAGCTTTCACCCGCGGCTTCGCCCGCGTTTTTCCTAGAAAAGAATATTTGTACAAAGTTTCATGATGATGAATACACCAACCACCTTCATGTAGTACTTTTAATTGTACTAAATACGGATGCAAGAACTTTCCCGATAACTAATACACCTCGCTCCCACCGCACCACCCGCGATCGCATAAGCACTGATTGACGCCAAATACAAATTTAAAATCCTATTAGGATTACATAAGTCTTAATCCATCAGCTTAAAAAGGATAAATCCAACTTAAAAAAATAACACCGACTTCAAAAATCTCAGAAGCTAGGTAGTAGTTTAGTTATTTTTGGCTTTTTCTTGTCAGGATTTTGTAGTTAGTTTATTTTTTTTTAAGTTTATTTTTAGTGAATATTTTTTTATCTATTTATTATAATAATGGGTAAGTAGTAGTGACATAGTGCCTTCTAGACGAAAATACATTAATTTATTTAATTAAGAAGTACTCAACTCTATTGCCTAACCGTTCCTCATCAACTCAGCAGTGTCACACGATGACTTCCAAATGCAAATCAAATAACATCAGAAAACTCGTCAATTCCTGTATACATGTCCATGCCTATAAATTTCAACCCTTTCTCACGAATTCCCAGGGAGTCCATCATCAGATCCTGATTTGTTTAATATGGGACCACTTGAATAGTGTACCCTTTCAAACAAATAAGAATGATTAAAATTGCTGTTCAATTAACGGAGAAATCATTTATTTATTTATTTATTTAAAACTTTATTGACCACAGTAAAAGGGTACAAAAGGCAGACTTAATGCTATTGCATTCTCTACCAGTCAACCTTTGGGAGTGCAGAGCAACACGATTGCGGCTATCCCAAATAAATAACTTAATACCTACTGTAAACACAATAATATATGTAACTTAAACGATAAAAGATATCATTGAAACTATATTTAAAAAATACATACCGTCGAACATAGAACCGCCCTACAGGTACAATAAATAACAATAACAGGTAATTTCTGGGATAAAAACTATCATAGGTATGTCCTTTCCCAGGACTCAAGGTATCTCTCAACCAAATTTCATCTAAATCGGTCCAGCGATTTAAGCGTGAAGAGGTAACAGACATTCTGTCGCATTTATAATATTAGTATGGATTGGCATTCCGTAAACCCGCAAAAACGACACATATATTGATATATAGACATTTCAACCTCATCGCACCTCAATAGAGGATGATGGTCACGTTAGCCACGTTGAATTTTAAAATCGGTGTTGTTTTCGTAATCAGCGACCCGATAAACCATAAAAACAATACCCATGACGATTTTCAGACTTTTTGACCCCATTTTACCCTTTTAAGGATTGATATTTTCAATTCGATGCCATTTTTGTAATTGACGTCCCAGAAATCCATAGAATTAACACCTATATCGATATTATGACATCTTATCCCCACCGCACCCCCACAGGGGTGATTTTATGTCATGTCGGCTATGTTGGATTATAAAATAGTTGTTGTTTTCGTAATCAGCGACCCGATAAACCATAAAAACAATACCCATGACGATTTTCAGACTTTTTCACCCCGTTTTACCGCTTTAGGGGTTGAATTTTGAAAATCCTGAAACATGTGTTTACTCATCTATCTATAGAAGTACTCGTGTAAAGTTTCGGTTAAAATAGGCCAACTAATCTTGTTTCCCCATACAAACTTTGGACCCCCGTTTCACCCCCTTAGAGGATGAATTTTGAAAAATCCTTTCTTAGTGCACCTCTAGATATCATAAGGGACCTACGTGTCAAATTTGGAATCTCTAGACCCAATACTTTGGGTTGTGTGTTGATATATATCAGTCAGTCATTCAGTTTCCTCTTTTATATATTTCAACCCCATCGCATCTCCACAGGGGTGATTTTATGTCATGTCGGCTATGTTGGATTATAAAATAGTTGTTGTTTTCGTAATCAGCGGCCCGATAAACCATAAAAACAATACCCATGACGATTTTCAGACTTTATCACCCCGTTTTACCGCTTTAGGGATTGAATTTTGAAAATCCTGAAACATGTGTTTACTCATCTATCTATAGAAGTACTCGTGTAAAGTTTCGGTTAACATAGGCCAACTAATCTTGTTTCCCCAAACAAACTTTGGACCCCCGTTTCACCCCCTTAGAGGATGAATTTTGAAAAATCCTTTCTTAGTGCACCTCTAGATATCATAAGGAACCTACGTGTCAAATTTGGAATCTCTAGACCCAGTACTTTGGGCTGTGCGTTGATATATATCAGTCAGACACTCAGTTTCCTCTTTTATATATTTCAACCCCATCGCACCCCCACAGGGGTGATTTTATGTCATGTCGGCTATGTTGGATTATAAAATAGTTGTTGTTTTCGTAATCAGCGACCCGATAAACCATAAAAACAATACCCATGACGATTTTCAGACTTTTTCGCCCCATTTTACTGCTTTAGGGGTTGAATTTTGAAAAATCCTGAAACATTTGTTTACTCATTTATTCATAGAAGTACTCATGTAAAGTTTTGGATAATAGTCCAACTAATCTTCTTTCCCCATACAAACTTTGGACTCCCGTTTCACCCGCTTGGGGTTTGAATTTTGAAAAAATCTTTCTTAGTGCACCCCTAGACATCATAAAGAACTTACGTGCCAAATTTGGAATCTCTAGACCCAGTGGTTTGGGCTGTGCGTTGATTTATATGTCAGTCAGTCAGTCGGTTTCTTCTTTTATATATTTCAACCCCTTCAGATCCCCTCAAGGGTGATTTTATGACACGTCGGCTATGTTGGATTATAAAATAGTTGTTGTTTTCGTAATCAGCGACCCAATAAACCATAAAAACAATACCTATGACGATTTTCAGACTTTTTCGCCCCATTTTACCCCTTTAGGGGTTAAATTTTGAAAAATCCTGAAACACGTATTTACTCATTTATCTATAGAAGAACTCATGTAAAGTTTCGGATAAAATAGTCCAACTAATCTTCTTTCCCCATACAAACTTTGGACCCCCGTTTCACCCCCTTAGGGGATGAATTTTGAAAAATCCTTTCTTAGTGCACCCCTAGACATCATAAGGAACCTACGTGCCAAATTTGGAATCTCTAGACCCAGCGGTTTGGGCTGTGCGTTGATATATATATCAGTCAGTCAGTCAGTCAGTCAGTCAGTCAGTCAGTCAGTCAGTTTCTTCTTTTATATATTTGATATTCTCGTATATAACATTTTAAAATCGCATTGTTCAAGCTGCATCTGAGGAAGCATTTGGGCGGTGCACGTAATTAATGATGCTTGAGTATGGTGACTCTGTTCTTAATTATTGTAACACTATTCTTTTATTGGTACCAATTCTTCAAAAGTAAGTATATTGTACCTAAGTTTTGGCCTTGTTATTAAATGGCTGGCTGGGAGAAATCCCATAGGATAAGTCCACCATTTGTACATGTAACTCTTTTATACTTTTTAATATGTTTTTATTTCTTTTGCACGTATAATAAAGATTTTATATCAATATAAACAACCTTATTGCGCCTACCATAATTCCGGCGAAAGAGGGTTGTTTGTCGCTTACTAAGGAGGAACTCGCCTGGGGAAGTATTTATTTGTCTACCGCTGGGGTATTGGACATGTGAATTTGAAATGTAGCATAAATATAATGTCCATTTATTCCAATATACATTTCTCATAAATAATGTGCAAAATGACAGGGACATCGATTATTTTCGATCCTCTTAAAGTCATTGCGGCTTTAAAGTATGAAGACCCAAGGCAAGCAAAACCCATCGTAGTTTGCCAATAGATGACCATATTCAAATTATTGTGAGAGCTTAACTTCTAACCGGTTCTTTGCTTGGACCGATTTTTATATATGATTTTTGGCATCCGTGGACTATCCCAGGTGTAACAGAGAGGTGGTATGCGGTAACCGCACCACTATGCTTCACGAGACGCACGCAACACGCAACAGGTGTCCGATTGCTTGTCGTGTAACATTACCAACGAGAAAGGAACTCGCAGGACAACTTATGACACGACAACAAACGACCACCTCGCCGAATAGATTTTATTACAGAATATATTACAAAACAATTAATCAATTACCTACCTAAATATTACACCTTATCCATTCATTTTACTTTTGACATAAGCTACGAATATAATTTTTCACATTAATAACGGGTAGCGATCGAAAAAAATATGCAATACTTCATAGACGCTGAATATTTCCATGAAATACTACATTTTTGGCTATGTTATTATTGTTAATGATTGTAGAACTTCATAAGTATGGCTTATCTCAAAAGTGAAATTAATGCTTGGACGAGGTATAGAAGGTATGTACCGTTGTGACATAAAGTTGTGGATGTAATAATATTCTCTCATATAATATTTTTTGTATATGTATCAGCTATAGATATATAACTATTTTTGCAGAATATTTTCAAATCAAATTACATATATCGCTTATGTTTTGCATGAACGCAGGTATTCCTTAGCACCAAAATACCAAATCAAAATTCTTATTGTTATCAAAGTGTAATCCTAGTAGTAGGTACTGTACTACTAATATTATAAATGAGAAAGTTTGTGAGCATGGATCTATATTTGTTACAGAAAAAAAACATTTTAAGATATTTGAACATGCGGCATGTTCAAATATTTTAAAATGGTTTTTTTCTGTTCTTTTTATATACATAATAATACTAATTGTAAGTTTAGTTTAGTTTTAGTTACTTTAGTTTTCAGTGTATGTATATATATAATTTAATATGATACATTTATATGAAATAAAGTATTATATTTTTTCCTCAATATTAATTTAACATAATATAACTTATAAAGGTTACTCTTCATTATTGTTGATACTGGTAGGCACTTGGTGGAATCCTATAGACATTTTGTATTAATATAATCGCTTGTACTGTTCTACTTGATTCAATTTATTTTATCGACCGGTTTCGCCTTATAGTGTTATCAAGGTAAAAAAGGTGTTCTCATAACATGAAATCTACATATAAGCAAATAGATTACAGTACAAGTGATTTCATTAAAACAAAAAAAAAACTCTTTATTACGATTCAAGCGGGTAGAGTCGCAGTCAAAAGCTAACCCAAAAATATTTCTACGTTCCTAGAAAAACATTTTCGCTATCTAAAATCAGTAACGAAAATTATTCAATTTGTTAATAAGCATTGCAGTCGGTTTCATTCATATTTCAAAGCCATATTAAATATATTATATGAATACAGCATTATGAATGTAGCGTAAATAAACCTGGTGAATGTTGACAATTAACGTTAATAGAGTCGTTGGTTCATAACTAGAAAGCACACGGCACTCAACCACAATAATTAAAAGAAACCTGAAGAAGATAAGTAACATAACTTTTCGCTTCATTTTACGAATAGTACGATTAACATAGTAACTAAGAAATAGTATTGCACAAATTAATATCACAAGTCACAAGTTACAACAAATTAATATCGCACCAGAAGAGGGGCAATTCTCATAATTAAATGTAGTCAAAATTCAGTTCGGATCTAGTCTCGATTTCGCAAATGTCAAATTTGGTATTCTCGTATTACAATATGAAACTTCAAAGTCTAATTTAACTGGAATAATATCGAAATATAACCGAAAATTACACAAACTAAGAATGTTATTTTGCTAACAGTTAGGATTGACAATAATTAATTAATTAAATCAAGTCTAAGTATAAATAAATATTCTTGGACGAATTACACACTGCTATTTAGTCCCAAACTAAGCAAAGCCTGTACTATGGGTACTAGATAACTGATAAATATACTTAAATACATTTTTTTTTAGTAAATACATACGTATAATACATAGATAACACTCAGACCAAGACAAACAGACATTTTCATGCATACAAATATTTGTCTAGCGCTATGCGGAGATCGAACCCGCGACCCCGGAATCAAAGTGGACAGTATATAATTTTAGTCAATTCACAATTCAATCTCGATTCGGTCAACTTTTGTTCTGTGATCGTAAAATAATTACGAGAATTGGTCGTCTGGTATGTGCAATTGCTCGGCTGTACGAGTACCTGATATTAACATGATACATGCAATCATAACCGTGTAACTACATATTTAGTGCATTAACATAAAATAATAAAAAAAATTGACATCATAAACGCAATCGATCGTACCCTCAACCCTCAAGCAACGGACACAGTATTTTTAAAAATTTAAAACGATACTTTATATAAATTCCGAACATGGGTGCGACAATCCACAACCAGAAAAGTGTCGTAATAACACGGCAATAAGTCATAAAATTCAGCGGAATATTTTATCCTCCGATACTCATTATGAATAATTCGCCTGCGAAACTTTTTCGAAATCTGTGTACACAACGCGAATTCATAAGCAGTACGTTGAATTTTTCATGCTCATTAATCGATTTAGTTGTGAAAGTAGTAGGCGAGTAATAGTTTATAACCTACAACCTCAGAGAAATAAAAATGTATGTAGCACTCGGGTTCAAAAAATATCACGACACAGTTCTGTTTATCTAGCATGGGTATGCGACTTGTCGTCGAGAAAAAGAATGCAACTCGACTTTTTATCTTTTCTCGGAAGTGTCGAAGACGGCGTGCGAAGTGATAAAATACTTGACCGTATAAGGTAACGAGTATAGAGACAATGCGACTGTTTTTGTTGGCAGTAGCTACAGTAGCAGCTCCTAGATCATTACAATAGCATAAAATAGCCAGTTATGAAACTTGCCTACGCTGTGAACACAAAATGCGTAACCGGTTTGAAGCTAGAAAAAACATCCACGTAACTCGAGCATTTCTAAAATATGTTAGAATGTTAAAATATTCTGATTATATTTTATAAATATAATATTCGATAGAGAAAAAAAATATATATTCTGAAATAGTGTGACTTGTTTTTCGCTACCTGTATAGAAATTATAACATAAAAGGCCGATCTCGAATTATCGATACACCGCGAACAACCGATCCATAAAAGTCAGAAAAAGAAAAATCGAATATCGTATAAAATCGTATCGGGAGAGATAAGGGCGGGAGACGCGTTCATGCCGCGTAGCCCACGGCTGCGACTCGATATTTCATGAAACACCCGATTTATATTCGCTGCCGTGGTCCAGCAAAACTTTAATGTTCACCGTTCGTAATCACTGAGAAAAAGAATAAAAATATTACTAAAGTATGAACAGAACATAGCAACAAAATAACATTCATTTGCTACTAAATTTGGACAACGAAAGTGGTGTAATTTTTCAGTCAGTTGACAGTTTCTAATTTTTGATTTCATCTTCTATCAAGAATAGGCTTTCAGGACATTTATTAAAGTTGTATCAAATGTGCAAAGTGGGAAATGACTCACTTTGTGTTATTATGTATATCTTGCTTAAATAACACTCAGAAAGATGCAATAAGTTGAATATACAACTGTCGCGACAACCCAAAAGGAAATGCGAGAATAGTGCAGGAGCGAACCGTCTAATATGTTGACTATTTCATGGCTTTCTAATTGTCACTTCCGTAAAAGACGTCACTGTGCACCCGTTTGTTTACGATTCTATCCAGTGCAACTGGAACCTATACTCTCTTTATAAAATAACAATAATATTTTTATTGAAACCAAAAATATACATAGGTAGTGACAATGTTCTAAAGCGAAGCGTCTTATATTATTACATAACTAATTTAACATATTAGGTTGGGGAAAAAGTCTTTTCGTATTTTATATGAAAATTCAAAACATTTTTTAATAAAGTTTATTTACATTTAACTAAAGTATGTAGGTGCCATTTTGTTCGATAACTTTTTACCATCTTGTAGGTAGAGACATGATCCCATTACTATAGAAATTTTGGAACTTCTGTTCAAAAAACCACGACAAGTGGTTTTGGCAGTCTTCTCGTGATGTTAACCTGACATTGCCTTAAGAATGCTGAAGAGACTGAAACAGGTGGAAATCAGAAGGTGCAAGGTCAGGACTATACGGCGGATGCATTAACACCTCCCAGTCAAACTCTCTTAATTTTTGCTGAGTGGCTAAAGATGTGTGAGGTCTAGCGTTATCATGATGAAAAATCACACCCCTTCTGTTAATTAATTCCGGCCGCTTTCTCTCAACTTTTTGCTTTAATCTCATCAGTTGTTCACAGTAGAGTTCAGAATCGATAGTCCTGCCTGGCGGTAACAGCTCATAATGAATAATGTCCTTCCAATCCCACCATACACACACCATCACCTTGTTGCGGGTTAACCCGGGTTTCGCCAGAGTCTGTAAAGCCTGACCGGCCTTTGACCACGACCTTTTTATGCGCCAAAACTGTTTTGTCGTCAATTCCTAGTTCTTCAGCTACGTCGTTACTACTGACATGCCGATCTTGCTCCACTTTTTCAAAAATGGCATCCATTTTATACGTAACAGGGCGACCAGAGCGACGTGCATCTTTGACATCAAAATTTCCGGATTGAAAACGCCTAAACCAAATTTGTGCTACTCTCACAGACACTGCACTAGGTCCATAAACGTCACAAATTTTTTCGCAGCTTGCGTTGCATTTTTACCTTTTTTGGAGTAAAATTTTAAAATGTATCGAATTTCTTCATTAGATTCACTCATCTTGACAGTAAAAAAAACAAATGAAAATCACACATTTACCTAATTTGAATTTAGAATTATCTTTTTTAAAATTTAAACTTTTTAAAGATATCAAAACCTTTCAGATACAAATTGTATAACCAAAGAGATTTTATTACAAGTTCATACATACTATAATGCGAAAAGACTTTTTCCCCTACCTATTATAATACTGTTAATTTCTGAGAACCCTGGCCATCAAATTAAGATAAAATCTTGTGTTACGCCAAAAAAATATATGCTAATCGTTCGTCATGAACTGACAGTTTTTCGACATTCGACGCGATTGTTTATCAATACAAATTCGATATCTCAAAAACTACCATTCTGAATGCATACTAACTACCCTATAACGTAAATTGTGCCTACATTATCTACTTATCCACCAAGATTCATAAAATTCGTAGCCGCTGTTGTCGAGTAAAAGCACAGTATTAATTTTCACATCAACATTCATTTCTCAAAAACTCCTGAACGAATTTCAATATCCAACTACCTTAAAAGTGATAATTACATTTTATTTGCCTACCAAATTTCATCAAAAGCAGAGCAGCGTTTCTGACTCATCGCGACACAAACATATACTGATGAAGGGGATTTAGAGCGTTCTCCACCAAGCTTCTCAACTGCGGGTTGGACTAACTGTGACCTTTTTTATATATATAAAGGCCTATAGGCTAACATCACGGTAGTAAAAATTGACTATAAAACGGTTACCTAATACCTACATATATACATGTAGTATGCAAGGAAAGAAAAAGAACTTGGACACTATATTTTATCTACGTTTTAATAATTGTTTTTGGTTAGCACTAATCCTGCCACGGTAAATGGCGCGAGACTGAGTGAATGCCGGGCAATTGCTTTTTTCTTACCATAATGGAGGCAGGCAAAACACATCGATATGTAAAAATATCTTAGCATACGAATACCGACACGGATTCAAGATTCATGAATGAATATTTCTCCGTCCGTAAGCTACTCCACATGCAGAATCTATTTAGGGAGTACAAATATGGAAATAACCAACGAATATTTTGAACAAAGGTAGTTTTGACATCCTTGAATTTCTACAATATTAATTTATTTGTCCCTTATCTCTATATGTGTTTAAAAATTTATAGCGGCAATTTATTCGACGCCATCTAATTGGCTATATTTTATGCCAAACCTAAGCGTGACATTAAATTACACAGATACAATTTTATGACTTCTAAGTAATCCGATATTATAATCACAATGAATTAAGCACTTTAAAACTTAATTAGTTTTTTTTTATCAATTTACAAATTATTTATACAAATAATATAATTCTAAATGGCCGATGTCTGTACTTAGAAGATAATATAGGGGGTCACGATGAGCAATAGAAGCCAAAACAATTATTTTTAGAATTTTTGTCCGTCTATTTTTTTTTTATTTGCACATTCATCAAATCAAAAAACTGAGTTACGAAATTTAACAATAATTGTTTATTTTCTGAAGTCCATGCGAACTTCGAGGGTGGCCGCTAATTTAAAATGTAAGTTTTAGAACAAAAACAAACAACAAACAAAATTTGGTGATAACCATTATTCTTTTTTTGGTATAATTAACAATTTAAGTTGAAAAATTCTTATACCAGAGGAGCATGCGGTCAGCTTCCGAACGTAACCCAGTGACATAACAATGATAAAAGTTCAATCGACTTATTTGTTCTTTAATTAAGTAATAAATAAAATGTGAATAAGAACGTAAGTGTACAGATATAGTAATTTTGAATTGTCACTTAGTAATAATAGCATAAGTTCCAACTTTTTTTACTTAAGAGATAAGTTAGTAACTAAAACCAAAAGGATTAACAAATAATCTGTTCAACTATCCTACAATTTAACATAATGCTGTCACACGCGCTCGGACTTGTCGGGATCCGATCGCGTGGCCTCGGTATCGGACAAAAAAAAACAATTAAATTTGATGTAACTTTTTTAATTATAACGAACAAAATGGTATTCTTAATAGTTTTATTGATTATGAAAATATTGTACATAGGTTTTATACACCTATATACAATATTTTCATACTTATCTCTTAATTAATGAATCTTATAAAGTTCGCCGAATCTTACCTATTACGAACTAGATTATATTTTCCACATTCCATATTTTTCACAACGATAGCGGATGTGAGGTATAAAATTTATAGTGAAGGTGTCTGATTTATGAAAACATCAAGTAACGTGTTTTATAAATGCTTTTGGGTGGACTCTATAAAAAAAAGCTCTTCTGTAGATTCCATCCAAGAAGTCTCGACTTTCTCGACAGACTTAACGACATTATCATTAAATTTCAATGGTTAATTAGTAAGTAAATTACTCTCTTACTGTAAATTCCACTTTTCACATGAACTTACGCCTTGTATTACGAAATAAATATCATCGAGTTAAGCAGTTGTTCACGCTGAAATGAAGAGTTATTACATGATTTAAGTTAAGGATCGTTAACTCCGTCGAAACTACCATGGCCTTAGCTTCATCTGCGGTCTATACCGAAATTTCGGACGAAATTTTCCAGATTTTTATTCGATAGGAATTTTATTCTATTTGGTCAGTCTCTATGGTCTTTTCATTCGAGACAGGGTAAGTTATTAACTAAGTGATACAATAAACATCAAATAATGCCAATTGTTTTGTTGTAGATACGATTAAACGTGTTAAAAAATTCTAACATTTGGCCGAAACTTTGCATTAATTTCGCGATAAGTCCATTGTTTTCGTTATTCTAACAAGGTTCTGGCATCTTGTTGAAGTACCATTGCTACTTTTCACTTGCCTGTACAACATACTTTATCGAGCTACGTAATGCCAGAACATACATTAGTGGTCGTATATAAAACAATGAAACAGTGTAACATACTCGTTTACTTTAGACACTATCCTTTCGTCTTCAAACTTTTTAGGCCCGTCGCCATCGAAACGCTTTGAATTAATATTTATTATTTACCTATGTTCAACTTTATATTGATCCAACCTGATGTGCATCAGTACATTTGTCGAACACCTTGCATGGTTAAAAAAATATAGTTGGGCCTTGTAGGTATATATTATATATA
This sequence comes from Hypsopygia costalis, assembly GCA_937001555.2. Lineage (NCBI taxonomy): Eukaryota > Metazoa > Arthropoda > Insecta > Lepidoptera > Pyralidae > Hypsopygia > Hypsopygia costalis. The sequence goes on along the minus strand of OW443338.2, from coordinate 16,578,885 downwards.
CCTACAAGACTCAACAATTTCTTTTTATTATATGTATGAATAATACTTTATACTAGGTTTCCATTCTTTTTTATAGATGAGGTTTTCGGTTAATTGTGTTAAAATTACATATTTATAATTATTGTATTGTATCTCATTATATTTTATCGTCAAAATATATATTGGAATTATACTCGTAATATGGAATTGAAAGTTCGGGCACGAATTTTTAAAAATTCTTTCTTAGCGTCATGCTAGCTACTTATATGCCAAATTTCAACCCGAAACGCCATGTGGTTTGAGCTGTGCGTTGATAGATCAGTCAGCAACGGTTGCCTTTTATATATCATCATCATCATCAACAGCCGGTATCTACCCACTGCTAGATATAGGCCTTCCCCAATTCTTTCCACCAAATACACCGACATCTGCCTTCCGCATCCAGCCGTTTCCAGCCGCTATCTTGGAGTCATCGAGCCATCTATAAGGAAGGCGTCAAACGTTTCGTCGTCCCACACGCGACCTTCACTTTTATACCTTCCTCCCCCATCTGACACTGACTAGGCAGATGTGGCCGGCTCATTGTCACTTTAGCTTGCAAATTCTGAAGGTTATGTCAACTGATAGACATAGAAGATATATTATCCAAAAACAGCTACAGTATGTTCTATACTGTACTATGTAGTTATAAGATGCCACTAAGTTAACTCATAAAAAATACACGGACAGTCTAAATGCAACTAAAACTAGCACTGAGCACAAAATATACAGTGCACTACGAATAGTTACATTTGCATAATTAAATATAACCAAAGTAAAGTTTATTTTCAAACAATTTGACCTAAAATCTACAATTTTGTAGATCAAATTACATGCAAATTTCACTTCCGCAAAATAACACCTGAACCAATTATGCTTATGTTGTATTTATTACGTACTCTGTAATTAACAAGTTGTAGAAGAGGACCTGATAATTTATTTATTTAAACTTTATGCACAACACGCGGAATAACAGCGCTGTGGCATATTGTAAGTATTAATTTATTTGCCATAGCTTTTGCTGAGTGCTGGTCGCAATGGCATCAAATGCTTTTTATGTACTGTTCTTATCTTTATTTATTGCTTTACAGTTTTTTGTACCATGCGTGTAAAAATATGTTTGATGTTAATAAATAGTATTTGTTTCTTTCTTTTTTCACAAGAAAAATGTAGACAAACGGACTTAATGCTATACATGCAAACTACCAGTCAACCTTATGTAGATGCAGAGATAAGACATGGCAGGTGCACAAGATGAAAAATAAAAAATTAAAGTGAAGTACCAGGTTAAAAAAAACTTTTATATCTGTTTCTAAATGGACAAAAGTAAATTTTGAGTGAGCTATGTTACGTAATTATATTTAATACAAATGAAAAAATACAATGGTGATAACTTACAAAAGCTAACAGAAGGCTCTAAGTTATACAGCATTTTTCAATTTTGTTTTAATATATTTTTTATTAATAGTGATATACTAACTACTATTTCTATTTACGTTTCTATTCAAAAGGTTATGTTTGGTAAACTTAAAAAAAAAACATTTAATATTTAATAGATTTTTAATATCGCATTTAATTTATAATGAAATGAAAATCTGTACAGTAAAATTTGTTATAGTTATCATTTGCAATACCTGAAAAAAGTTACCAAGTTGAACTGTACTTAGGTACTGTATAAAATCTGAATTTAGTGGCAAATAAAATATTGAATTTCGAATTCGTGTGAGAACATTGAAGTTAAACATACTTATTAGAGATTTTTGTATATTTCTCAGTTAAAACACGCATCTCATAAATTCGGCTAGGACAAACAAACACTTTTGCTTTTCATGAAATTAAATGTGGTTGGTTTAAATTTTATTTTTTATGCTACTCTAGTGTGTGTAGCAAGTAAATGAACGATTTACCTAATGATACAAGGAATTGTAAACTGCAACTACAACACTAGCACATTATCTCCTTGCACCGACTTAGGAGATTTTAGTTAACTTTACCTATTCGTAGGAAACAAAATTCTTGATCATTGTTATATGGATGCAATCAGTATGATATGAGAAACAAAACTGTGGTCAGACCCTCGTTCACTAATCGATTTAATTGTAATTCTTTATTGTAGACTACAATACTACCTACTGTATTTGGATGAAAACCTATTAAATTTGGATTTATTAATATATAAAGTAAATATTGTAACACTTATTCCTCCCGTATATGTGTCACAACACATTAGATAGAAATAAAGAGTAGCTTTTATGATGAAAACACCAAAGGAATAAGTACGAATTTTCCTTTACGTACAAAAGACATCAACGGGCTGTCAGTTCCGTAATTCACAGCGGTAAGTTTTGTGCGTTTTGTTCATAATTAAACAGGCCACTGCATGCTTAAATGTATTATTTTATAGTTATTAGGCATAGAGAAAGGCACAATCCGCGAAAGAGACATTATAAGAAAGATCATTTTACATACTTCTTTACGGTGTAAGTGGCTCTCCACTGTCTTTAAAGCCAAAGCCAACCACAACTGCACGTGGTGCACCCTGCTGGCTGACAAACGACGCTCTGGCGAAAAGAGAGGTAGGGCATAGCGTATTTTGTAAGCAGCCCGACTGGGAAAAATCTCCACTTCACATAATACCGCAGCCAAATAACAATTTCCTTGAGGGTTGTTGTGTTCATGCATGTGAGTAAGGTCACCAGGCAATAAGAAGTTGATACATTGACAGCGGGGGTGGCTGCGGTAACCACTTCACATCAGGCGGGCCGTATGCTTGTTTACCATCCGACGTAGTATAAAAAAACAAGATAAAATATTTCAAGCAATTATATAAAACGTCTCTCGTCAATCATAGTATGAAACATACATAGGTACTTCCATCTGAATATGGATTACATCTAACAATACAATGCTTAATAATATCTTAATTTGAAATAGATGAACAAATTATTATAATTTACTTCGTGACTGTACATGGAATCGGGGTGCTATAAAACCAGTTTATGTGGCAGTCTGTAGGAATACCATCATTTAGCAGTGGTAACAAAACGACCATTTTTTGTGTTATTTAAAAGAATGCAATTTATAGTTACTTGCCATCTCATAAACAGGTTCTCATCGTTAAGTTTTTAATTTATAGATTCTTTAGTTTTCACACTTAATTATGTAAGATGGAATATTAACATTCGAAACATTTAATTTATTTAACTTTATATATGTAGCTATCGGTGTAGGAAAGACATTCGTCTTACGTATATATGTCGCAGCCAACTGGTTAAAATAGCCGTTCAATCAAACAGCTAGCCCTTTGACTGAACAACGTCATTCAATCACACGTCTAGCTTTTTAATTGAATATCTGAGTCGCTCAAAACCTTCAACACTACAGCTGATTCAAAAGCCGCCGTCTAATTGAATTAGTTCAGCGCTCACCACCGCGGCGCTAGGTGCGTTTTGTTTTCAATATGGCGTCAACTAACCGGTGTTTGTGATTGTTTCAAGATACTTTTCGGAAAGAAATTAGTAAATACATAAACTAGGGACGCAGGGCCTACTCCGGAGGGCTCGGGGGGCGAAGCCCCCCGCCATATAAGACAAATATTGCCAACCCCGACTTCATGTAGACTTGCCGGATCGATACTAGAGTGTTTTTTGTAAGTCATACCCAATGTCTATAAAGTTCTACTAAGTGCCAACAGTCATCAGTATCAACAATTTACTTGGGCAGATTTTGCTATCTCGGATAAAGAGTATTCAAAAATATCATCAGAAATATTCATATTATTTGTAGCAGTAAAATAGCAAAACTCATTTAATTTGTAATATGTGGAAATTAAAAAATCATTTAGTTTTCATTGTGGTCTTGATTCTGTGGTAAATGTTCTGTCATATTATAGCTTACCATTTTCATCTGCCCTCTATTTATCATGCAGAAGATATTCAAATTTTTAGCTTCATTTGCTCCTTTTCCTTTTGGAATTTTCTATTCTAAGATTCTATCTTTCTTATTATTAAAGTTTATATGTATACAAACTTAAATAACTTTTGGTGACCACAAAAATCTATATTTTATACGTTTTCGTTTATATTTCTGTATTTGTGACTCAAACATTGCTAATAATTTCGATGAAATTTGCACACATAACATAACCCAAATTAACATAATATGATACATTTTATACCGGATGTTCACGTGGGCGAAACTGCGGGAAGAAGCATTATGAAATAAAATAGTGGCAAAAATAATTTCCAAAATAAAACTTAGCATTTAAATTGGATTAAAGTTGATTAATTATTCGTCGTTTAATCACTAATAATCAAATTAATACTTGTCAAAAGCGATGACGACTACGTCATCGTTTTTGAAAAACCCGGTGGTCGAATGGCTAGGCAATGATTGGCTCCAGGGATTGCTGCAGATTCGATCCCCATACTAGAGAAACTGTCAAGTTGAAGTAGCCATTGCTAGCCATTGACAATCGGGCTCGTCACGTGATTATGATGAATATGTCTTTATTTTGGTTTGGGTGTTGTCTGAGTATTACATATATTGCAAGTAATACACTTTTTTTAGGGTTCCGAACCTCAAAAGGAAAAACGGAACCCTTATAAGATCACTTTGTTGTCCGTCTGTCTGTCTGTCTGTCCGTTTGTCTGTCAAGAATTTCTATTTCGAGAATGCGTGGAGGTATCAAGCTGAAATTTGAACGGTATACTCAGGTCTACGGTCCCATGAAGTTAAAAAAAAATCAAGCTGCTAAGTTTACATAGAAAAAAGTTACGGCCGTTTATTCAGCAAAAAACGCATATTTCGACACACTCAAGGGAATCATAACCTATAGGGTACTTCCCGTTGACCTAGAACTATGAAATTTGGCAAGTATCATCGTTATAGACTACAAGTACAGGAATAAATCTCAAAACTATACATTTGTAAATAGATCTTATAAAATAGGGGGTCTATATTTTTTATAGGGTGTCGAAATTTCAAATTGAAACTACTAGTTCAAATGGGGTATCATATGAAAGGGCTTGATGTACACATTGCAAAATATATTTTATTTATTTTTTTCGACGCATTATTTCTTATTTATAATGAAAAATATCAAATTTAATAATGATACTACGTACCTACGGAACCCTCGGTGGGCGAGTCCGACTCGCACTTGTCCGGTTTTTTTTAAGTACGTATGTATTTACAAAAAAATATTTATTTTTATGTATGTCATCTGGTATCTTACATCACAGTACAAGCTCTGGTTAGTTTGGAATTAGATGATGCTGTATAATTTATCTAGAAATATTTATTTAATTTACTAATAATATAATTGTTTTTTAATTAGTTTACCATATACTGATTTAGGTCAAGTACTATATTCAATTATTTTTCTGTAATATTACTGTAGGTATGTAAGTGAACATCAAAATGAATCTGGAATTTCAAGAGAACACAAACCATTACGAGCTTTTTTTGTATGATTCGGCTTTAATACTTATTACTGTGACAGGTATATGCCCTTATCTGAGTCCAATGTCTGATGGATCGATGTTAAAAAGGTGCTCTTATTGCTCGTACGCTCTAATCGACTGCCCTTTAATGGAGCCGCGAAGTATTTTTTTTATTTACTTTAAATATCTACATAAGTTTACCAATGTTTTCATTTGTAAAACCAGTTCATCCGATTCTTTGTTAATTAACTCATATATGTATGTACTATAAATACTAGATGATAATATAATTATGAAGATGATATTTGCAAATCACGCTTTCATGGTTTATTTTTTGTAAATATACATTCTGACTTTACTTTAATTCATTTCATTCTATTCTATTACTTTAATTCTTTCATTCATTCTATCTGTTAGTAAATAGCACTCATTCGTGGTCATAATAGTGTATCTTTAAACGAAGTAAACACGCGATCCAAATCGCTGCCATTTATTCGAAAAAAAGATGCGGATACATATCTGTATAGTCGTTTTAAAGTTTGTACGTACCTATTATACTCGTACGTAAAAGGGTTAATATACCTGCTTTATGGAATCTTAGATAAACGGCTATAAATCAAACGCAATTTAAATACAAAATAATAATAATAATATGGGAATGTAGATGCTTAATCTCGAACAACAACGTAAGCAACGATATCTGTAAGATTATAATAAATAGTCACAGATACAAAACCTGCCTCCCAATAATAAACTATACCCGACCGACCACAATAGAATATGTCAGATTAAAAGATGAATGATTCAAATTCGGCGTCCTGCCAGCGCTCTACCTGAGATAAAATACTACCTACCTCGAAACCAAATGTTCGATTTTTAAATGCCAATCGAATAGAATTCTCGTAAACGCTGTTTTTAATTAAGCTGTGCTCAGAATTCAAAATGGCGCATCGTGAATAAAATTCATCAATGCCATAGCTAATTATGTCGGGATTACGTTTATTTAGGATTGAATTGTGCAATGAGCGGGCGAAGCAGGGTACCAGGACTGCATATTAAAGGTATGAGTGTCGGATATCCGACGTCGCGCTAGCAATACAGTCAGCTAACAAAACTTATGCCATGTTGTGTTCTAAAAGGCTAATTACGTTATGAAGTTTTCAGAGAGTGTATCATGGTGTCATTTCATTAATATTAGGGAACCGTAAATGAGACAACACGACTATAGACAGTTTGAATACCTCGTCATCTAATAGGCCCATTCTTAATTGAAAGTTTTACGTGTAACATCATAAGAATAATTTTAAGTCAAAATATTTATAGCTTGCTATTAATATTATATATATCTGTCTTTTGCATGCATATATTCATTTTTCTCAGAATTTTCTATGCTTTATTCACATTTAAGTCCACTCTGAATGAATCTAAAAATAGTTTTGTAATACAAACAATAATTTATCTACTTAAGCTCCCAGTGACGGCTACGTCTTCTGTCCACCTTCGCTTCTGACTGTACCCGCGCAATCCCGAACAATGGCCGCTAATAATAAGGGACGTCGTATTTACGAGCATACGTGCCCTCCGAGCTGAGACGAGCCAGGCCTATTGTGCCCAGACCTCCTATGATTATTTCAGTCCCTTACACTTCCAGAAATTCCCTTTTTAAGTTAGATTTTATAGCCTCTAGATTTAGATGAAAGGACTCGCATTTGCCGCGTAAATCTAATTTATGATATACCGAAACACGAATTGCGTTCGAGTTTTGACTAAGTCGTAAGTTATTTGAAAGTGCTGACTTTCCCAAGCAAAGATCTAGCATTCTGAGACTTATTATAATTATTGTCAGAGATAATATTGTTAGAAATAACTTTACAATAGGTACATTTTTACAAGTAACAATTAAAATGACTAATATGTTTTAGTTTTCGGTACATTTTTTTATATGAAAGGGTGGTAAATGAGCATGTAGGTCACCTGATAGAAAGCAATCACCACCGCCCATGGAGATGGAGCAACAAGAAGGAGTTACCGATCCGTTGCTAGCCTATACTCCTTCCTTTCTGACCTGACCTGACCTGGGTACATGTACCCTCAAGGGCTACGTTCGGGCCTCGAGCAAATGGCTCTTTGCCCGGGCAGTCTTCAGGGGTGCAATACACCCCCGCGTAATTTTTGAGCCGCTGTACAACGCTACGCTCCTTCCTTTCTTTCAAGGTTCAAGGTTCAATAAATAGATGTGGAGTCTTTTTGGGTTCACAGGATCGGCAACTTTTGAGTAATGCCTCTGGTGTATTGAGCATCCATAGATTGCTTACCATCAGGTGGGTCGTATGCTTGTTTGCCATCTTAATTTTATAAAAAAAAGTAGATCACCGCTAGTAGCCCATAATTTTGATTTCATTATTTTACCAAAGTTTTTCAATTTATATATGTGCTTCGAAGAGCACGTTACACTTTTGTTTCCACCTGCTGCCATTAGATGACAGACGTAGCCAAGCCGGCCTCCACCGGCCTTCCGCAATTGGGCAGTGTAGTGGCCATTTGGTTTTTTTTTATACTACGGTTATGAGGAGATCTCAAAAATGAACATAAGTTGACAACGATGTACTCCTAACATGCGAATTCGAATGATTACCTGTTCATAGTGACATACCTACTCGCAAGAAGACACGAGCATTTGCTAAAGTAATAAAGTTCATTGTCAGAAAGCATACATTTTGCAATATATTCATTCTAATTTCTAGCTCTTTGGAGCTCAACCGGCTTGTTACTAGAATCAGCCCACGCTGTGACCTAAATTCATGCGCCTGCGCACCCGGCGCCCGCCAATCACACACCGCCATTCAAATCGCGAGCCGGCGCCGACCCCGGCATCTATAAATCCGCCACAGATAACTAACAAATCACTAGCGGCCATGTTATTAAATAATATTAGCAAATGCCCTTTCGATTGCTACTACCTTTAATTATTCAAAATTATAATAGTAACTATATAATAAATATGGCGGTTATTCCAATGACGAGTCCACGATACGTAGTTTTTTCCATTTCATGACTTGTACTGGTACTGTATTTTTTTTATAAGATAAATAATTTTAATTGCCCCCCGCAAACGACCATGTGGGTCAGCTGGTGGAAAGCAATCACCATCGCCCATGGAGATCAGCAACACCAAGGGATCGCCGATCCGTTTCCAGGTTTTTAAGGGAAATATAGACTCTGTTCTTGAAGGCTTTCATGTCGTAGGTATCTCCCGTGCAGTTATAGCTTGCCGTATCTAACATATTATATATTTCTGTAATCTGAACATTAGACAGAAGAGTAATCACCACCACATCAACCTCCTACTGATATACGGGTCTCACTTCGTCGAAGGGGTTTAAGAATTTAGCTTAGAGTCCACTGTTTTGAAGTCATTGCAAGCCACCCTGACTTGACTTACAGACTGATACCTAAATACAACTATCGTGTCTAACGAGTTCGCCACTGCACGGAAGAGCTCGAGATAAATAAACCCATCCATGGACGGGCCACGGTCAATGTTGCTTAACTTACGTGATCGATTAGCAAGACACGAGCAAAAGCGTCCTGCTCCTCAATTGGACTGAGGAGTGACGATAATGGAATATTTTCAATAACTCAAAAAAGCAAAATACATACACCTTCATCAAAAGTATATTTTCGATCCTAACTTGTGAAATATCTAGCGAAAATGTACTTTTATGACTAGTAAATAATGTCAAGTTAAAATTACAATATAGGTAATTACAAAATAGATTAATAGACATAAAACCGGTTTGCAAGTGAAACGCATTTATTGGTAGATTAGTGGAGAACCTTGAAATTAAACCGCACTATCGTCTTACTCGAGTACAATTTAATTTGTTTAGGAACAACAGAATAATGCATTCTGATATTCGTACATATAATAAAATCGTAAACGAGCCGCGAGTGTACATTAAATATCAATGAAATATATGATATATTTCTGGGGCCCTATTAGCAGGGGCGCCGGCTTTTAGAAAACCTTATGGGTGCTCATGCTCATTTGATGACTCAAAAAAGTGGCGAAGTGTGAGACCCACAACCACTCAGACCCAACACAAATATCTGTTTCATCAACAAACATTTGCGTTGGTGTGAGAATCGAACCCGCGACCCTTGCGTCTCATTTGGCGCTCGTCGGGAAAAAACGCCCCATCCCTAAAAGGCGATCACTGATCTGTTTCTTGATGTCTATTCTCAGGGGTGCTCGGCACCCACTGTTTATTTCTTATGGGTGCTCGAGCTCCCGAGCACCCACGGAGCCGGCGCCCCTGCCTACCAGCAAAGCTGAAGCCGATTCCCATCTGATTTTTTGATTGCGAATATCAAACTTCAGCTTAGATTCATGGTACCTGTGATTAGCTTAGCTGGTAGAAACCCTGGAGTTCTGCCGACTGAACTAAATATGTTTGTTATTAAAGATCTATTTTCGAATGAAAATATTCGATGGTATTCGGTTTCAGCTTCGGCAGTAGGGCCCCGAGTACTTATGTGACTAAGACTAAAAAAAAGGTTTTGTTTTTTTGCCTGTTTGTTGATTTGTCTGTGCATTTGTGCATGATAATCTCTAAGATTAGCGCGCACAAATACACAGACAAACGGCTTAACTTATTTGAATGCGGTTTTGCGTGATGTATTGTGGGAAGCTTCCCGTAACATCTATTGTTTGTATCTTTTGTATTGGTTTAATAATAATAAAAGTCCACTTGGACGAAAGCCGGCATAACTAGAATTGTAAGATGTAAGTAAAATACTTTGTAGCACAGAGAATGCATTAAATCTAACAAACATAGACTTTAAACTTATTATGTTTAGATCAGCTGGTAGAAGCCCTAGAGCGACTAAACTGAAGATGTTTGTCAATAGCTTTATCCTAAGACCAATTTTTAGAATCAAAAAAACCGACGGTAACCGGCTTCAGCTTGGTCGGTAGAGCCCCTGATCAAAATTTATCTAGACAATCTATTAATTGACGACGATATTATGACCCAAGAGACTAAGAGAGGGCTACCACAGAGACTATATATGCATAATATGTTCATCAGAGTTGTTTGATATGATGCCTACAGCCTCCTTCTACAGTCGCATCGCTCGCCATTGGCAGGAAATTTATTCTTACACATTAGAGTCATGATAGTCGCGAATTGTGCGTTTCCAGAGAGATTTTCTTCCATGGACTCTCAGGTTGTGGAACGAATTACCTGCCGAGGTTTTTCCAAGAGATTTTTAAGAAAGGCGTGAAGAGGTTTTTAAAGGGTCGGTAACGCGTGAGTTGCGATATCTCTGGTGTTGCGAGCGTCCATAGGCAGCGATGACTGGTCAGGCAGGTCGAATGCTTGTTTTCCACCTTAGTTGTCTGAAAAAAAGTGTGTACTTATTGCACAGTCCCATTCGAGATTGTAAATATTTATTGTACATTAGCAACTATTGGGGTTGTAGATAAAAAATACAAAGAAAATGTCACTAAAATGCAAAAAAAATCTGGATAGGGAAAACCTAATCATCTATCGATTTGAAATATATTTTACGACCGATTTTCATATCTACCAAATAATGTATATTTGGTAGATATGAAAATCGGTCGTAAAACATATTCCAAATAAAATATTAATCAAAGAAAATTTATAAAAATCGGTCGAGAGGTTTCGGAGGAGTGCGACCAAAAACACTGTGACTCAAGATTTCTATATAGATAGATGTTCTTCTTTAAAACATTTTTGTTACTTCTGCGTTCTTACGTTTCAAGCAGTGTTTGTTTTTCAGTATAAAAAATATTTTCTTATATGCAATTATTCATAAAAGCCCATTATACAAAGAGGATACAATCATCCATTGAAATACAGTTTTATCCAAATATGCAATCTGCCAGCCTTACTGTCGACTTTAGTATCTCCTTATTGAAGTCTTCTAAATTCCTGTGTAGTTAAATAGCGCAAGTCCAGTTTTCCATATCCTGTTCTATATTCTTGCATACCTGTATGCCAAGTTTATGTACTAGCGCTCGGCCGCGTCTTCTTTCGCGTGTACTTCATTAAATGAATAATTATTATTATTACTATTTCCGCTTCTACATAGCGTATCAAGAAAGATGCCTACCTACCTAAAGGTGAGAACAAAACAATAATGTTTGTTCTTGCTTTTTTACATATAACGTCAGGTAGCAAACAAGCATACGGTCTGCTTGATCTGAAGCAGTTACCGCAGCCATATAAACGCTGGCAACATTAAATATTACTCGCGTGCTGCCTCCTACGTTCCTGGTGACCTTGCGCATTCGCAGGAACACAACAACCCTCAAGGGAATTGTTATTTGGCTGCGGTATCCTGTGAGGCGTAGGTACTTCCCCAATCGAGCAGCTTACAAAATACTCTATGCCCTACCTGTCTTTTCGCCGAAGCCTCTTTTGTCAGTCAGCAGAGTGCACCACGTGCATGTGAGGTTGGCTTCGGTTCAAAAATGTTGAGGAACCACTTACACTCCAAAATTTATTTTCCTTATGTTTCTTGCTGAATTTTTATCTTAGCATAAGCTAATAAATCTAATCGTCCACTAAAAAGTTAAGATCTTGTTACACAGTTCTAAGGTTAGGAACACGAGAACCGTTTCTGTTAAACAGACAGTAAAGCGCTTAAAGCGAATAGCTACGTCTTTCGATGGCAGGTTTAACTCTGTCGTAAAATACGCTGAAGGGGCCACGACATCAATACACCTTGCTGAAGTTACTTAAGCACGTTTTTTATGTTTGTAATAACAGCATGTGTATAAACTTAGAAGAAAAACTGTACGAGTAATAAAGAACATGTTTAAAAATTAGACTGTTGTCTATTTTGGGAGAAATTCAAGGAAAATAGCAGAAATCTACAACTTAATTTTGATTTCTATTATTTTTTATTCTAAGACGAGCTAGTAATAGCTACTTTAACCTTGAGATCGCGGGTTCAATCTCCGCACAAATCATTTGTGTGCATGAACATGTCTGTTTGTCTTGGTCTGGCATTTTCTATGTATTACAAAGATGTATTTAGAAAAAAATATATATTTAATTACATTTATCAATTGTCTAGTAAGTACTCAACCTATAATAAGATTTGCGCTTAAAATGTGACTAGATGGTGCTGTGTAAATTATGGAGAAATATTTATTAATTTATTATATTTTCTTATACTACGTAACGTGGTAAACAAGCATACTGTCGGCCAAAAAAGCATAAGTTAAATTAATATTTTTCTGTAACGCTGTAAATTTTTTGGTGACCTCACTTATAGGAACACAAAAACACTCAATGCATTTGTTAAGCGTTAATAATATAATGTACCTCTGGGATTAATTTTAAAGTCTGACTATAAAAGAACGTAATGTTTCTTTCTTTAAGTCTTTTTACCAATCACTAGTCAATTAATTCTTTATTTTTAATAAAGTTTATTTCATAAAAACGAGTTCCACAGCAATCGCCTGGAAATCATTGATGATTGAAGTAAACTTGCCAACAAAAACAAAACCACTACATAAACCTTACAATATGAGCTTTCGTTGCTCGAGGGATGAGCAAACCTTTTAAAAGCTTTTCCGAAGCGGTCCGAAGCATTAAGACGAGGGAAGATAAAGAAGTAATCCTTGAATGTGTTGGTGCGCCATAAATGTTTTTATCTACGTAGCTTTTGTGTTCGAGATAAATCGGGTCGCCTGTCTAGCACGGGAATGGAGAACACGCATAAAACAACTTTTAGAGTACACTTTTTCCCATAATTAATAGTTACCTACCGCTGGTGATCTATTATACTCGTAAATTCATCAAGTGAAAAAATAATTTGCAAGAATTTTTCATATACATAATTCTAATTTTTAAATATTGTGATCACGACAACTCGAGTACTGTTTCGAATGTCGTTTTCAGAATGTATTATCAATGGCAAAGTGATAATTCTGCTGTGTAATTGCTTAAAAAGTCAAATGTAATAAAAATACCAACACTAGACTTAAAATCCGTACTTATTACCATAATAAGACCCATGTAAATTTTTTACTGGGTATATGATTTAATATCGTGTGAGGAATCTTGGACAGTTAATATGGTAATAATAAAATAACTAATTCGTAACATTTTATAATTCACTGGCGCGCTATATGACGTCTCTTCGTCAATTATCTAATCTAATCTTTACATTTTCTCAAAACAAAACCTGCAATATGTCCCGTCAAGTAAAATATCAAAATAAATATACTTCGCAATACTTATAACGACCCATACAAATACTACATATTGTTTTAAACAAATAAAATTATGTTTTAAGAATTTGAGGCATTAATTTTAGGTGCGTGTTTTGTGTTGTTTCACAAATATTCAAGGGACAAGACCCATGTCACACGTCTCGGTCACCCACACATTTGCTCAGGTGCATCTTGTGAAACTAAATTATAACATCTTTTTTTTTCATTTTCGACAATTTGTTCTTCGTGTGACACGTGTACTACTGTTTTGAACTGTGTATTTTTGCTAAAAGTCTGCGGTTGTTTAAAAATAATTCAATGGTAATGGTGGAGAATAATAAAAACTTTTTTGTGAATTCGCATTGTAGTGTAAAAAGTCGAGGTCATTCACACCCAATTTCTGAAAAGTCTACATTTCTGTTATAAAATAGTGATTTGCATGTCACTTGTGATGTCATGGCTGTCTTTCATTAAATAAGTGTTTCAACACGCGTTTTAACTACTACATACCTTTATTTAAAAACATTAATGTCAGTTCTAACCAAATTTATGCAATTTAAACATTAGCCCGAACAAACTGACTATACAGTACTGTCATGCAATTATTTTAGTTGCTTTAAAAATCATTTTAATATAATTTTAAGCGCAACTTAGATAAAGTGAGGTGATTCTACGCTTACAAAAATAAATCCCAACCGAGAAGCAATGACAAAAACACTCTCGAACCGGAAACACATTCTTAGGGCAGATAATATATGAGTGTCGCTTAAGCAAAAGTAACTTCGATATTTCAAGCCGCAGTTAAGTTATTGGCTGTTATTAATAACGTGCCTTTCCTAACTTAATCTGACTTGAAAGGCATTCAGTTGCATGTAGCGTAGGCAATGCATTGTTCGTACAGCAGAGAGAATGCGTTAGACGTGATTGTATCATGTAAAAACGTGTAACATGCTTTCACAGACAATTTATAAGCATGGGCTTATTGCAATTGTCACTCCATGTCACTCGATTGCAAACGGGGTTGATTCATTCCATCCATGATAACTGGATCGACTCTATCCACTCGGTTGTTTTGAGTAATGTATTAGCTCCAGCATTTGCTTCTCTGATAAATAAGTAGCTTTACGAAGAATTTGCTACCGTTTCAAAATGTTTAAAGGACTGTAATTCCCTGTAAAGCTATTGTATATCGCAACAATTGGTACTTAAAGACCCCAAACAGTTTCTCCGGGGGCTCCTAATCCTCGTAGAATTGTAAGAATCTTGTACTCAAAGAGTTTTTGATACATATTTCATTTCTGTAGTAATTCATCCATGCCCATTGTAAGAAAATAGAACGCGTAATATGCACTAAAAGGCAGATTGTTGGATGTAGCGAATGATAAGTTTCCTATTTTCCCAGAGGTTAAAGCATGACGTTCTTGAAAAAGTGGATGAGCAAGTTTTTACTAATCGACCGGCAAAGCACAATTGATACTACTGGTAACATTCACATGATGCAGTGATTGATTAATACCAAATAAGCCATACGCATATTTAACACATTAGCCGTACCTACAATGAAGTAATCATGAAAAAAAAAAATACGGCTGCCGTTACATAAACGCCAAATTGTTGTTTGTTGTCAATACAAAGTGTCATACCGTCAGCGCATTTTTTTACGTTATAGTAAGTTTAGGTACCATGTTACAGATGACATAAGTATTATAATGATACTTCGCAATTCGAACTCGGTTAAAGCATCCAGAAGTTACAGTGGATTAAATAAAAGCACAGAAAATTAGATAACTACATACATTCAATCTGAAAAAATTACTGTCCATTTTTGGGCAGTTATACAAATATACTAATAAACAGATGTGTTAATTTTCAACATAATCAATAAAACACCGGAGTTTATCGATCTCATATAACATCCATTTTTATATAAACAACTTTTCAAGTTCAATAACATAACGCGCGAGAAAAGATTAGAAGTATTTTTTTTTTTCTATTTAAAGTCTTTTCATTGTAATAACAAAAATCATCTCAGGTACCGAAGTTAACAATTTGGTCCCCAGTCAATCGGAACTCGTTAGTTACTGCACGGGCATACCTCTGATTCAAAGTATCTTTGTATTTCTTGAGAGTTAGCGCTGTGTCATTGCTCGGGCTAAATAGCACAGAAAATATTCGAGTAGGCTTAGTATATTTTTTTTTGATAATACTATAACAACTTCGCATATTCGATTTCGATAGACGAGAGGCTAGTACCCCAGCAGTGCGATGTATATGAGTTGATTACGGCAGTACAATTAATGACCGAGTAAGAGTGTTGCGCAACTAACATCAACTATATATACAGATACAGGTATAAAAAAACTAAATAATGATAAACACATAGAAGTGTAAATTATTTCATGTACATACATTTAGTTCACAGACATTTTTTATAGATGGCGTGGCGATTAACTTATCCTTATTAAAAAGTACAACTACTGAACTAAATCAGTACAAATCGTAATGCATGTGTCTGCATACTTGTCTGTTTTTATTGTATTACCTTATCATAGGGTGATATACTCTATATTAGGTACATAAAAAAACGCCTGCTTAAAATGTAAGCTAGTCCGAAATATATATATAAAATCAAGTAACAGATATCATTACTATTTCTTTTTTTATGTTCTTTGCTTTGTTCTTAATCTAGTTTTGTACATAGCTATTGTTATTAGTATTGCCAACTAAAAATATAACTTTTAGTTGGTAAGTTTCACATTTATTTTATACTGGCTTTAAATTATCTATTTGTGTCATTAATGTAAAATTAAATATATAGTATAATTTAACAAAATGATTACTATGCATAATGCGAAATATTTTATATTGGTTCGCTTCTACGTTTTTTGTTAGGCGCTAGAGGAATACGAACGATTGAGTGGCCATAGGTTGGCGTGTGGGCCGTCGAGGACTATTGAGGGTTTTATTTTTTTTGTGCGTGCGCGCCTCGTGGCTACGCCGCGCGCCACTCCGCCGCCACGCCGAGCCTATGCGGCATTGTCCACCATCCACTAAAATAGCCCGCATTTTACTAGCAAAGTGTAAGAATAAAATGACGTTTAAGTTATAGCGTTTGTACTGAGCTAAATGATTTATTGCGACTATATTTTCTACTTTATTGTGATTGACTGCACCAATACGCTGCCTTTGCTTAATTAGTTTCCATTTTACTTAATGCGCCTCTGACGTTCAAGTAGAAAATCCATTTTAACAACACTTCTATTCATATAATGTTCAACTAAATTTGCACCCTAAACTATTCACTAATGAGACTATTTAAATTACAAGGAAACTATCCCATATAGGTAAGCTATAGACTGCACTGCAGCCAAGATAGCTAGCTTTCTATTATCAAAATTGTTCTATGTATTTAGTGGGAATGCATTTATTTATCTATAGTCATGCCTGAGATATAATAATGTGATAGAATCTATGAACATTATTTTTTAATGAAGCTCCTATCATGTTGAATTCAAATTGATTGCATCTATAAACCCTGCTTGATCGGTAACGGAGTTGCCGCAAAATAAGTTTACAACGAACATAAACAAACTAGGTCCGAGCTTGCGCAATCAATTGTAGAAATAGTCATAATTGAGTACACAAGTTCCTTATAATCTGTGTAATAAATTATAGAGCCATAATTCACGGTTTTGTCTGTAGTGAGTTGCCTATAAAAGAGGCGCGCTAATGCGCCGGCTGGCCGTAAAAATCGCGTCGACCGCGAGGAGAGATACCAACTATCTGGACGATCACTCAGGACTCAGGGGACATTGGACGAATAAAGCGCATCCTTATCGCGTGTTTTGTTCTTGTCGTAAAACTGAACATAGTGTTGGGCCACTCTTTATTGAGTCACTTTTAATGTTCATTACCGATACGATTGTTTATAAAACCTAAAAATAGTTTTCATTTAATATTTATTATGAAGTATATTACTACCGCCAGTAGTATTAGCAATATAACGAAGCTGTTACAGGTACATATACGTACTCCTCTTAAGCGTTTTACAGATCCAATTAAAAAGTACCACCTGTAGGAGCTTAATTACGTCGCCTCTTGCCCTTAACTGCCGCCGTATTATTATTACAGCTCACTTCCACAGCTCTATGGCTCTGCTTGTTAGAATTTTACAGTTTCAGAATATTATGATGTATAACATGTAGACCTATATCCAAATATCGATCTCGAATGCTCTTACACGATAATTATTCAAATACAGTTACCTAAATTAAAGTTTAATTAATAGCATGCAAGTAATTACTCTGATACAACATGGTATAACAGAGCTGTGGAGAAATTTAAACTATGCATGTTGGTGAACCACGATAAAATCAATTTTGTACTTTACTGTCGGATGTCATAATAAATACTGCTATATAGCTTTTCATTTCCCAGCTTATTTAGAATTAACTACCATTCCGGCGGTCATCCAAAAACAAGTCTTAAGACTTATAATTTTTAGATCAATTTTGAGTTAGCAAAAGTTTTAATATGATGATTTTACCTTTCTCATGTTTCGTGGACAGTATTTATTTTTGTGTGAGTCCAAATTCTTGTTAGAATCGAGTGGTGAGAAGGAACTGGTTTTGAATTGTATCTCGTTTAAATATGTAGATAGTGACGCCCTCGAGGTGATCGTCAGTTGTTATGAAGTATTTTATATTTACCTCGTATTTAGTATCATATGATATTTTGTATCTCTATCGCTCGAGAATATTTGTTTTGATTTCTTTTTTAGTATGTCTCATGTTCAAAAGATGTTCATATCGGTCGTAAAACAGGGAATCATGACGATCTAAGATAAACACACCTTCTCAAGTTTTATTACACATCATCAACCAAACTTCCGATTGATTATTACTCGGTCACGCTTGTTTTACACAATAGTATTAGTTATTAATTCATCTGTAATGGTTCCGTATATTAAACCAACTTCGTATAAGTCACAAATATCACAAAATTATTTTGTACGTTCGTAATATTTTGAAATTGATAATTTTCCTTAAGATCTTAAGGGCTTCCTACGTGTACTATAATACTCGGATCTGCGTAAATGGCACAGTATTGATTAATTATGTGTAATCGAAAGTAATTTATATTTTTTTATATATATTTCAGTCATAGTTAATTGACTATCATGTTAAGTATCATTTTAACTGCATGTATTTTGAAATTTTCAAAATTATGCGAAAATCAGCTTAGATTTTACAAGGTTTAGGTTTGGTTTTAGGTGTTTAGATTTGCTAGTAGAAACCTATTTTTTATTAATTAAGTTGAATTAAGGGAAATTTTCTTCTCATTTTAGTATTTATGACAATCTATTGTCATAAATACTAAAATGAGAAGAAAATTTCCCTCAAATTATTACGCGAAGAACCGAACCGAATTGGTGCAACGGTCAATTCGACAATGCACCAGTAAGATCACATTCCGGTTGTACAAATAGTTTGCGGCTGATTGTCGGCGAGCTGAGTCAAAGCTGCAAATTGTAGGCAAATTCTAGTCAGCGGTCAACTGTAGTAAATAACTATAGCAAATCAGTCACTGGGTGAGTCGGCAAGTGAAATGCCACGGACGCATACAGTGGATTGTAAGTGGCTCACCACGATCTTTAGAGCCATCCTCGCCTGCACATGGTGCATCCTACCGACTAGCGAAATAGGCTCTGGCAAAAGAAAGGTAGGGTACAGCGTAAGCTGCCTCTGGGGAAGTACCTCTACCTCACAGAATACCGCAGCCAAATAACAATTCCATTATGATTATGGATTTTTGTATTCCTGCGAGTAAGTAAGATCATCAGGATGAAAGAAGCTGCGTTGATAACGGCGGTGGCAGCGCGCGAGCGATATTTCATATTGCGAGCCATATAAACATATAGCTACGGTAACCGCTTACTATCTGGCGGGCCGTATTCTTATCTGCCTCGTCGTATGATCTGTCAGTATTGACGAAACATCATAACAAACGTAAATGTTACTAGGATTGACCTTTTCTTGTTTTGAAAGCGATAATAACTTTAATTAGATATTAAATGGTAGGATCACTCATTTGACCCACTGTACGCGTTGTAAGAATAATCCTCCAAAATACAGTAGGCAGAAATGGCACGATGTAACCTTATTGCAGACTTTACTTTTGTGCACAACCACAAACTTTGCACAGAACATCAGTGGTAGAGACCGGCATGCTATTAGTCGCCATTACACACTAATAACAACTAGGTATCACATATGCCTTAATATCGATCAGTATGCGGTCCTCATAAGGCAGTGAGAACGAATTAAGGGCAACATGTTGTGATCCGCCAGAGAACAATAGAGACTGCATGACGCAAAAACCGGCATGCAAGCACAAAATACACGCCGGGACGTACCTGCGCTTGCGATGCCCTGAGGAGTATTAATTAGCGAACATAGGGCGACAATCAATCCGACATAATCACGAACAGTAATTTAAATCTTTTTGGACTTTATCGGTTACATTTAAAATTACAATAGATATATAAACGAATACCGGTTTTAAATACTGTCGATATACGTTAATTTATAATACATTGCAGTATTCAATACGCTCCAATACGCTCGTATCTGTACATTATGTAAAAAGGACCAGACTGGCAAATTTAACAAAGCATAGCTCGTACCACTGGACGATTAGACTAACGTTTTGTATACACGTATTTCTAACGTACTACGGCTCTTCTAAGAATGGACATTCTAAAGGAATTACGGGATACCGAGATAAAGGATCCAGTTATAATGACAGAAAATAGTGCCTGATTAATTTAGTAAGATCAATACTAGTAGTCGCCCAGTAATCGACATTCGACCATAATTAATTAAAATTATGATCTCAACAATAAACAAAAGAGTCATATACTCTTTTGTCTGTGTCAAACACATGGTAATGTGTATAATGTTTTTTTTTATTGATTTAATGTATTTTTTGCATAATTAAAAAAAAATATTAACATTTTGCATTCTTTCTCTATATAAACTATAAGTGTGCAAAATTTCATACTCTTCCGTCCGCGCAATTTTCGTATAAAGGAGTACAAAATTTTTGCTTCACGTATTTATAGATCAGATACAGCTCAAATCTCTGACCGGATCGATCTGAAATTCAGCATTCAGATAGCTATTATGAACATAGACATTTTTAAGGCAAGCGCGTATGAAGTCACCTATAAAACCTAACAGTACTCTATAGTTCGGAGACTTATATATTATACGAAAACATAATAATATGACGTGTGTTATTTACGGGAAGTGATTATTATAGCTTTTGCCACGAATGAGCATTACTTACCATTAATGTTAACTACTATTTAATACTTAAGTGACTATTTAATCATTTACGTAATATTTTATGTGACACACACACATTTTATCACTTCCTAATGAGGACGTTGACACGTCACAGTTTTGCTATTACTAAACTGATTTTTTTCTAATAATACCATTGTATTATTGGAAATTTATTAGTAAATGAGTTTATAATTATAAATTCTAAAAAATAATTATAAAAAGCTTTATTTTCAAATATGTTTTATGCATATTTTTTTCAATTTAATTAATTATTTTGTTTTCATGCTGTCATCGAGTATATTCCAACATTGAAAATCAGGTAAGACGACAAGAACTTATGGCTTACTGCTGGGATCTTAGTCCGGAAAATCAGTAGTAATCATGGCTTGCCTAATTACGAAAAACTGTCTCCGAGACCAGGCTCCAGAAAAGGATGTCCAAATGCACACGCGTGCATTGGCCATTGAGAATCTCAAAAAATCATTTAAAAATCACTCGCCCCGCCCACCGTCCGCCCAGCGACTCCTGCGCACTTATGATTTATCGTCACAAGGACAACCCGCCCCTTGCACTAACTACCCGTCTTCCGTACCGTTAATTATACTTACGTACGTGCTCCCCACAAAATCTTAAGTCACATTCTCGATTCTGTCAGCGGAAGCTCGAATCGGTACGTAATCGATTTGATGCGGGGTATTTTGTTTTAATCGTTTAGCATTGACTCGCATGTTAAACGTGTAGCTCAAATTATTGTTACTATAATTACGAATCTAACAGTTATTTTAGAACAAAAATTAGAGATAGCTTTTAATGCTTTTAACTTTTAACGCTATAGCTTTCAAACAAACAAAATTGTGCTGATTTCAATGCAATTTTATATTTACATGCGGTAAGACACTACGCATACCCAAACAGAGAAATCATTCTACTTACTCTCCCTTTCAAATCAAGCTTATATGGACGTGATTACATAATAATAGAGCAAAATGGTTTTTGTTAAACAACCGAACATTTAAGAGACATTAGTCTAATTCATAAAATAATGTACCGCGTTGAAACGTATTTCTCGTAATAGAATCGGTTCGATTACGTGCGAAGTGTAAATAATTATATGCGTTCATGCATTGTTCGCCAATTTGGTCGCAGATCACGCATCAAGGACTTGAACAGAACGTATTCAGCATAATTTTGTGATGGCCGTGCTATGTTCTCACGCCAAAGTATTCAATACATACATACCCACAACACATCAAATACCTAAGCATATCGCTAAATATCGTGTTAATTTTACGAGCATTTATGAACAGGTAATTAATGTAATTATCTAATAAATTGACGATGACATTAAAAAATCTAAAATATTTTTTTTCACAAAATTGTAAATTATGCCGTCAGACAATAAATTTTACGGTACAACATTAAACTTTATTGCCAATTTATTTCCAGTAATCTTATGATAGCAGCGAAAACGAATTTTCAAAGAAATTTTGTCACTTATACCTACATGTTTTTTGCAGAAATAAATTACATACGTCACCAAATTTTTTACAGTAAATTTTATGTTACTATTGCCAAAGATTGGATTTAATTGTAAGTCAGGAAAATATAGGCAACATCTCTGTGATATTTAGACATACTTACTAATTACCCGATTGCAGAGAAAGAAATAGACTAATGTTTTTTGAGCATCTGTGTCTTTGGGTCTAATTTTTAATGCGCCCGTATAACCTAAACAGTATGACTTAATTTCAACGTATGATGTATCACCAGATTCATAATATGGAGTACATATGAAAAAAATAGTGTTTTTTTCATATTTTCTAATGTTTTGTTTTTTAATTTGTTACACATCATAATTTCTGGGTTTTGGATATAAATTTACTTTATGTTAATGAAAACATTATAGCAATGACCACGAGATATTCACAGAGTAAAATCTCATGCAAATACTATATGATCCAAACTATTCATATTAGAAAAAGCAGTACATATCATGTAGCAGCATAATATATAGTGGATTTTTATGTAACCAATCTAACACAGTCGATATATCTCATAATATTATTATAATGCATCTAATAAAGCTCGGTAAAGATAAATGAGTGTATAACATAAACGCGTGTACTGTGTTATTAATAATGCTTCATTTATTTGGGATCACACACATGTAGACATTCGGTAAAACTAATAGAGAATTTATCCATGACAAATTGGTCGCTTAGCCAGCGCTTGTTGCTCTGAATACATTATCCAGCGCTCTTTGGGAAAAACCGGTCCTGACCGGAGTGCGGCATGCAGGCCGAGGTTCCGTTTTTATTTTGAAAATATTCGTCAATAATACGGATCAACACTGAGTAGGAACCGGACTATGGTTCTGGTTGAAATATTGTTGCAGTAACATATAGTTTGTTGACGTAATAAAGTATTCACTAAGATTTTTTTCTTGACATACAGTCAAGAATACTCAAGAATACAGTAATATTTAATATTGATTAATAGATAATACAACAATACTAGATGACTAAATCGGCAGAGGCTTTAAAAAATATCATAATAGAAATAATAAAACTATAATTAATATTTTTTCGTTACATTATAATTAAATGTGGTGATATGAACGGTCCCGGTATAAACAACGTGAAGTCACAATCCATGTTTTATTTTGAAAAATATGACAA
The DNA here is from genome assembly GCA_937001555.2 of Hypsopygia costalis. Classification (NCBI taxonomy): domain Eukaryota; kingdom Metazoa; phylum Arthropoda; class Insecta; order Lepidoptera; family Pyralidae; genus Hypsopygia; species Hypsopygia costalis. The sequence goes on along the minus strand of OW443338.2, from coordinate 16,555,142 downwards.
TCGTTTTTTTACGTATTATCTTTCTGTTTATTACATAAATAAAGAATAAAGGAATAAACCTAATCTAATAATTTTTAACCCTTAAATAATACCTATCATAAATTTTATAAACGTAACTGGTAACATAGCTGCGCGGCTCCCTCGAAATAAATGGTTCCTAGCAAGTTAATTAAATTTTTACTACATACCATACCATATCATAGTTTTAAATCGTATATTCACACTTTACTTGTAGCATATGAAAGTTCAAGTTTCTACTAAGAACAGGTTCTAAGTTTTCCAAGCGGAGCTCTAAAAACTAGTCATGTCTGTTATGACTAAAAAAATGTGTAACCATGTCTATAAATGTAACACATTTAAATATATGGCACGTTCTGTTTCAAAACTGACACCTTAACAATTTTAAAATAGTCTTTTGCTTAAAAAAATGGAAAACAATTATTGTATCTGCCAAATTTTTGGGACATTATAGAAATCATTATAGATATTTACGTATAATATTTTTTTTTTAAATATTATGTCTCTCAATATACGATAAAGCAGTGGATCTTAAACATTTATTGGCGGACCATGTAATCAAATATTTATAATGCCACGGACCACCAAAGGTGTGGCGGTGATAAGCGGGTGGAAGAAGTAAGAAAATCATTAATAACGCCGAGGATTCTGCTTACATATGTTATTGAAAAATTAAACTTTTTCGTTTCGACTCTTTGTTACTACTTTCGTGGCGTTTTCGTTTCGAGCGGCTTTGAGTGGCATATGTTCAGTCAAGCATTGCATTTCGACCTAACTTATTTAAAAGTTCCTTGTTTTGCTATGACTTTTTGACGATATTTACGGACTATTTGCGGTGACCCCCACGGACCACTAGTGATTTGCGGATTACAGGTTAAGAACCACTGCACTAAATCAACTGTTGAATTATGATTATTCTATCCTACACTATTATACTAATAATTTCTGTGTATGTATATTATATGCAGTGACGACCTTGTAAAAGGATCTAAAGATATCGATGAAATTTACAATATCGGGACATCAAAACGAAGCGTCAGTGTCTGAACCTCCATTCGTTGAGCAGCCTAATCTGCTTTTGGTTTTCATATTTTTAGGGTTCCGTACCTCAAAAGGAAAAACGGAACCCTAATAAGATCACTTTGTTGTCTGTCTGTCTGTCTGTCTGTCTGTCAAGACCCATTGTCTCGAGAATGCGTGGAGGTATCAAACTGAAATTTGAACTGTATACTCAGGTCTACGGTCCCATGAAGTTGTAAAAAAATCAAACTGCTAAGTTTACGTAAAAAAAAGTTACGGCCGTTTATTCAGCAAAAAACGCATATTTCGAATTATCAAGGGAATCAAACAAAACCTTTGACTTAGAACTATGAAATTTGGCAATTAACATCGTTATAGTCTACAAGTACAGGAATAAATCTCAAAACTATGCATTTGTAAATAGATCTTTAAAATAGGGGGTCTATATTTTTATAGGGTGTTGAAATTTCAAATTGAAGCTACTAGTTCAAATGGGGTATCATATGAAAGGGCTTGACGTACACTTTACAAAATATATTTTATTTATTTTTTTCGACGCATTATTTCTTATTTATAATGAGAAATATCAAAATAATAATGATCCTACGTACGGAACCCTCGGTGTGCGAGTCCGACTCGCACTTGTCCGGTTTTTTTATTTTATATAGACTTCAATGAATTAAAATATCCATCTATTTTTTTTAATAAGACCTTAAATTTTAATTAGATAAGAACTCATGTTCCGCGGACCACTAGTGGTCCGTGGGGACATTGCAGTATTCTAGAAATACTCTTATTTGTAGTATTAGAATTAGAATAGAATACTCTACTTATACTGCATGCAATGTCCTCTAGGTATATTATATACAAAATTGCATAGTGAAAGACTAAAGTGAACTTCTATTTCTATAAAACTTTTAAAGTTCTATTATTTCTAGAAGTTAGTTACTTAAAATTTTATACATTTAAAATTACTATATCATTTCCATTTAAAATACAACGCGTATTTATAAAAAAATACACCAAACATTAGTCACTTCATCTATCCATTTATGGCGTCATTATGGTTTAGTGCCAGCACATAAAGTAGTCAAGATTTATCTATAGATAGATAGGAAATTGTATGGGAATCAATATAAATAAATTGCCCAATAGAATTGCCTGGGGTACACGCTTAGCCAGAGATCAGATACTATAACTCAACACGCAACATATCAATTAAAGGGTTTATTAAACATCCTCTCCATACACAGGATGTCTTCATATAAATATGAGTCAGATTTATATTTGCCAGTTGAATAAAATTGCAAACATATTTTTGTAAGTACTGTATTGTATAAGTGTATTTATTTGTAACATTGTTTAACATTCGTTAACCGTATGGGTTACCGTATGGCGACCGATTGAAAAAAAAAGTGTAGGTACATTACTTTTCTCAAAAAGGGAGTAAACAAAATTTTTGCATCTTTTACCAGAACCGAGTTATGCCCTGAAAAGCAGCCACAAGCTGCGAAGTCTGCGTACCATTAGATGAATCAGTTTTTCGCCTGGTATAAATAAAAAACGTATGGAGATTCTGAAAATTTTAATAGACAATATATGTATTGCAAAATATGTACAATGTACAAAACTGAACTTAATTTAATTACATTTAGCATAATAAGAGCATACCGTAAAAACAAGCTGATGATTATAACCATAAGAGAAATGTATTTGTCAAACTTTATAAAAACGAATAGTTTACTAATAGTCCAATAACTCAAAGTTAAATATAATTTATGTGTAATGAAACTATATAACAATATAAGTAATTAACGCTAAGCACGTACAATACCAAATTACCAACAGCTTTTATTATGAAAATGTCCTTCGTATCATACATGAATACAAGAACAAAACTGTGGAGAGAAAGATTATAAATTAATATTGCCACTGGTCACCCCATTTTTCAAAATGTTTTTTACATTAAAATACAAACCCAATACTTAATAATTGAGTAATATTTTATTCATCGCCAAAATAGCCTCCGGCAGATTATTTCGACATTGACTGTGATAAAATCTTTATTTATTATATAGAAGATGAAATTGGCTGACCGATCAACGGACTGCTCGAACCTCTAGGAGTTGGTTTTTGAAAATTCTCATGCAATACTGGGATATGCGTCGTGTTAAGTAATGTTACAAACGAAAACTAGTTTTCTCATAAATTATGAGACCAATTATAGATGGCTGGCGTGTTTGATATAAAAGCAAAGCTGTTGTAACTTATGTTTTTTACCCGACTGACCTAGGAGGAAGAGTTATGTTTTTCGAGTGTATAATGTATGCATGTAATATTTTTAGCACGATCTACAGTCTATACTGCTTGACGGATTTCAGTATATTATTATGAGGTATTATTCGATTCGTCTCAGCTATAAGAGTAAGGAGTATTTTTTTTATACTACGTCGAGTCGCAGACAAGCATACGGTCCGCCTGATGTGAAGCGGTTACCGTAGCCATATTAACGGTCGCAACATAAAATATAGCCCGCGCGCCGCCACCCCCGCTGCAACCGCAACATCTCCTTCCTTTCTGGTGACCTCACTCACTCGCAGAAACACAACAACCCTCAAGGGATTTGTTATTTGGCTGCGGTATTCTATGAGGTGGAGGTACATTCCCCAGTCGGGTAACTTACAATACGCTCCCTACCTATCTTTTCGCCAGAGCTTCGTTTGTCAGTCAGCAGTGTGCACCGCGTGCAGGTGAAGTTGGCTTTGGTTCAAAGATGTTGATGAACTTACACCCCAAAATATTAATTAAATATAGCGTCTGTGAAAAAACATATTTAGGGATAAAAACAAAAAATGATACAGAAGTTTATGTCGAGTTTTTGTTTCGATTAATAATTTCTTGTTTTAAATGTGATTCTATTCATATTGTGTTCTGTGAATACTATTATTTGACTTTTTTTATTCTGTTTCATATTATACTGGATTTCTTGTCATACTATACTGGATTTTCACTGGATAAGCCACATAAAGAGAAATTTTCCTTCTGTGAAAATACTAAACTCCATGTTATCGATACAGTACCAGAAATTTTAATATTTTTTCTATATTATGTTGTGTACGCATCACGTAAAAAGTACTAAAAGGATTTTAGTGAATTTTACATGGTAATTGTATATCTACCAAAGTAAATATTCAGAGTTTTTGAACTCCGGAAGATAAAGCTAATTGCATGGGATAGAAAAAAACGAGGTCAGCCCCCTTACTACCATCGCTTGGAATGAAACGCGTATTCAGTTATTGAATCGCAATAAGAGATGGTGGTAAGGGGCTGGTTTTTTTTATCTAACAATTCTTATTCATACCAATTCAAATGCTTATTCATACCAATGAATAAGCGACTCTATTTCAAATGGAATAGAGTCGCTTATTCATTGGTATGAATAAGCATTCTATTCAGTTATTGAATCGCAATAAGAGATGGTGGTAAGGGGGCTGGTTTTTTTATCTAACAATTCACACAGACGAAGCGACGGATAGTACAGGTGCTAGGTTAGAGACAAAGAAGGCTTCCTTTAGTGAAATTCATATGTACATTTTCCCTTCCACGTAACATAATCGTAGGGCACCCTGTATGTTTTTATCGATTTTATAAAATGTTATTAATGACATTATACCAATATTTTATGCGGCTATTACAAGCCAAGTAGCCCAGGTTGACTGAAAGCGAGACAAGTGCCAACACGCGCACTAAGTCGCGTTTAACCAGTTTTTTAATCGAGGTAACCACTGAACTGAGACCAAAACAACGCCTGTATTATACAAGCTTCACGCCACGGCTTCATCCGCGTAATATATTAAAAATATTTTCTCATATTTGCCGTGTGGTTTCCGGCAGACTAGAATAGAATCACTCCGTGTCTTCCCGTGGATGTCGTACAAGACGACTAAGGGAAATACATTATAATACATCGATCAGGCCTCCCCAACCCGTCTGACCAGCGTGGGGAGTGTAGGCCAAATCCTCCTTCTGTCTGAGACGGACGTGAGAGGGTCGTGCTCCTGTAGTGGAGACTAAAATGACCTGATGATGATGATTTTCTCATAAACACGTCAACTCTACTTTTGGTACAATTTGGTAATCAACGAAGTTTATAACTTTTTTTTCTAGAACTATGTAAGGTTGGAAACAAGCAAGATTTGCCTGATGGTAAGTAGTCATGTCAACACTATCTTGATTTTACAAGCTTTTAGATCATGAAAACTACGTGCCGGCCGGCAGTAGTTTGCATGAACTAATTGGTGGCGGAAGCACGCAAAGTAGTGTAGATCAAATTGCCTTTATTTGTATATTCTTGTACGCGTAACAGGAAAAAATTGTTCGGGCTTTGACTGCAACGTCGTTGCCGAAATATCGGGAAAATAAAAAAATCCATCGCGGTAAGTCCCGTATTTACATGTATGATGTAAACAATCGTAAATGTTTAAAATTATATACCTTACCTATAGTTGTTGCGAAACTAACGAAGCGCATAAATTTACGCGAATTCGTTAATAAAAAATAAAATATAGTTTTCTCTATTACAATTTATTTATTACAAGCGGTAATTACTGCCAACCGTCGGATAGAGTCGTGTTATTTACACAGTAAAGTGAATAAATACGCAACATTGTGTATTATTTAGTTGCGAGCTGACATTTCCATCATGGGGACGGGGAGCAGAGGCTATCGCGTCGTGTGTAGGCCCGCCTCGGACCGCGCTAACGCTGTGAGATACCTTTCTCGCGTCATAAATCCCAACTTTGTTTACGATCAATATCCTCCTGTGATTTACTGCGACAATGTTATTATATTTTTAAAGTCTCCGCTTAGGTGTCACAGCTTCACTGGTTCCACATAGTTTCCTGTTACGTAGTATCTACGTGGTATGTAACATCTTCATAAATTTATTATGGAACAATATTTTCTGTCACCTAAGTTTAGATGTCTCACTAATCTTCAGTCCCCTTATAATAATATCTATCCCCAAAAAATATATTAGTCGTCCATTTTAATCAAGACTGTCTCCAAATATAAGTCATTGTATCTTAAATTATAATTTGATCACATTTTTATATAGCCTGAACGAGCAGCAATAATATATTTGTACCTAAAAATAGCAAATCTTTCACCTTATAAATCTAACCAACAAACTATTAGTATCATTTAATTCGTTTGATCATCAAAATAATAGATCTGTCACCTAATAAATAGATCAGCTCCTTAATTTAATGAAAAAATGGCTAATAGGGGCGGAGTCAAATTGGCGTCATATTCACTGACGAGTCTTACCAATACTTGGTCAATGTATTATAGGTTCGGGTTCTCTTATGTCCTGTCATCGGACGTCAACCAAGATGATGAATTAATTTTAAGGTAAAAATTTTCATATTGTTTGGTATTTCCGTTTTAGTGACAATTTCAAACAAATTTGAAATGCCAATATAATTATTTGATGATTGATATTATTTCCAAGTAATTATTAATTGATATTTAGGTAAGCCTTTTTATATTATTTGTTTAGGTGACAGATCTACTATTATATGAACAAATATAATTTATTAGGTCACTGCAATGCATTTATTAGGTAATTGATAAAATCATACCCATTTAGTATTAAATAAGTAAATATTATTTATACAGCCATCTAGTCCGAAATATAGCGCAAAGCTTGTACTATGGGTACCAGACGACTGATAATGTACTTAAACACCTTATATATATATATATATATATATATATATATATATATATATATATATATATATATATGTAAATATATACTTATAATGCATAAAAAAACAAACAGACATGTTCATGCCAACAAATGTGTGTCTTGTGCGGGTAGCCATTGCTAACCATTCGAACACTCTCTATAAATTAATGCTAATAGTAATAAGCTTACCCGGTAGGGGCAGAGACAGAGAAACTGAAGATGATTATCACAAATTTAAACAGAAATCGACACAAACTTAAACGATTTTCGCAATCAAAAAACCCGACGGGAATCGGCGATGGAGCCCCAGGTCTCATTGTAATAGTTATTCATATTTTTAACCTACATTATATTAAAATCTATAAGAATCTACTTTATAGATATCCCGTTTTAATACACTATGTGATGTGATAATGATTAAGTTATTATTTAACATTTCGTACCTAACCATTTAAATCATTACTTCAATCTCTATGTTATCTTGCTAATTTGCGTATAATGTGTGCTTAGGTTCGTTGCACATCAACGCCGTCAGCGAACAAGAAATTTCTTAAATAAAACAAAAAGATCCGATCGATATAAAAATACTAGCTATAAAGGGGGAAAACAGTTCGTGTTTTCTATTTTTTTTTTTTTTTGCTGGCATCATATTTATTTGATACTAGCTGACCCGGCGAACTTCGTACCGCCTAACAGTCTTGAACTTTATGGTATGGTATTAAAGTTCAAATTGACTTTAAAGTATCATTACGAATCTTTTGTATGGGAGTATAGAAAAGTGTTGTTTTTAGACTTTAACAGGCATTTATTTTTAAATTTTTCTCTGCGTAAGAACCATGCTCGTATACTCGTACTTCAAGGAATATTTAAAACAAAAATTAGTGATGCAACGACGCAAGCTTGAAGGTTCAGCTGTTCTAGAGGATTACGCTTAGTAACATATTTAGCGATTCATTTTTATATTATAGATATTCTATGTGACGACACTAGTGACACGAATCTAATGATACGTGGAAATAAATCAAACCCACTGCTAGGATACGGTTCTCCCCTCAAACGAAGGGGTTTAGAGCATATTCCACCGCGCTGCTCAACTGCGAGTTGGCGGAGGCCAGTGTTTTCAAGTCGCCTCATTGCCACTTACTTAGCATAACGATAGTCATCTGAGCCTCTGAGAGACAAGAGCCGGGACCGACGGCTTAGCGTGCCCTCTGAAGCATGAAAGAGCTCGAGATAAATAAACCCATCAATGGACATGCTACAGTCGCCATTGCTTAACTTGCGTGTTCGATTAGACTGACACGCGCAACGACGCAAGGCAAGCTTGAAGCGTCATAATCATCATCATCATCAGGTCCATTTTAGTCTCCAATACAGGAGCACGGCCCTCTCTCATCCATCTTAGACGGAAGGAGGATTTGGCCTACACTCCCCACGCTGGCCAAACGGGTTGGTTTGAAGCGTCAAATTAAATGAAATTTATAGCTAAGAATGTGTAATTACTCAATGCTTATTACTGGTCTATTAACAGCAAGTTTGTCGCCACCATTTTTACCTCAGCTTGTTTTTGTGTCCTTCTACATTAAAATGCCATTCCTATAATATTGACGAGTAAAAACCGGCCACCAAGTTGATAAGTAAGGCAGCCGTTGACAAACATAAAACGCCTTCATATGTACAGACTTATATCGAAATGATATGTAGTGTGTAACGTTACTCGTAATGTATATGTTATGGTTAATGTAATAAATTTGTTTTTATTCATACTGACCGATAATCAGTCAATGTAATGTTTTGGTTAGATTTGAGTTGATTTTTGGTTAGGTTAGGGTTTTCTTGTGTTCCATCATTGGAAATAGGAGCTCCGTCAACCTAGATGAATGATGTGGTGCCAAGTAAGGTTATATATTAATAATTGTCAATTTATTACATTGGCCGGCCATTTATATAAATAATAGCCAATTTATTACATTGACTGCAACATATACATTGTTTTAATTTTTGCGTTTTGAGATTTTTGAGATGTTGAGGTTTTATTGTAAAAAAGCTTGATACCCTTCCCATCAAAAACAAAATATTTACGCAGATGTTATAGCATTGGACATTCCATTGCATACATTCTAACAAAGAATTTATTAACAACTCTAACTTAAGGTATGGCATTTACACATTCATTGTACGTAAACAGAGATATCAAAGGTATAGGTTTTCATTTATTTGTAGTGAGAAAGATCATAGGTTATCTGAGTTTACGCCGGCAATGGTTGTCACTTACCTCATAAGTGAAGTGTTAGCCAGCTACTTGTTACCGACGGCGAACTTTAAGGGGACGCCATTCGCCAATACAATTTTATATCGGGAAAACGACGCGAATGGACTCCATGAATTGCTGGAACTGTCTCATAATTCATAAATTTTAGCATTAAAAACCCAATTAAATATAATATATTTATACATAGCCATTTAGCCAATTAAAAATACCCTATGTATTACGAGTAATAGGCTAAAATGTATTATTTTTTAACCAATTAATTATATATTTTTATCAATTATTAATTTCAAAAAAATGAAAAGATGGCTTCCTGGATAATTGTTTAATACATCAATATTTTTGGTGCTTAGTTAAACTTAGCCCTATATTCGGATTTTTTTCTAGATATTTTATAACATATTTTGAAAAAAGGGCAAGATGAATTCCAAGCGATAATCCTGTAGATTAATATACAAAATGATGTTACGAAAAAAATGGTTACCACTAATTCCTTCATTTCGATGTTGACGTCTGACGTCCCCTTAACTACATCAATAAAAACATAAACTCAAAACGTTAATACTTGTTGCCACTTGGTGGAACATTATTGACATTCTGTTATTAATGAAATACTTTACGGGTCAACGTAATTAAATTTATTTTTACCGACCGGTTTTACCTTTATGGCATTATCAAGGTAAACCTTACGACCAAAAGATTTAACGGGCGGATCTTTATTATATTTTCACCAATAAAAAGAGAGATATAACTTCAACGTAGGTTTTGCATAACAAAATGGCTATCAGACAGTTAAACGATAAAGGAAATAATTTTTTTAACCGGTAAAAATAATTTCTTTTTTGTGGCTGTTGTTTAAAAATACATTCTATGGCATAATACACTACTATATATATATATATTCATGCTATATATAATTTCAAACTTTTACTGTTGTATTATTACGGTTTCGATTGTATATTTTACAGTTAATGTAATAAATTGGTCATTATTTATAATGGCTGGCCAATGTGATAAATTGTCAATTATTAATAATTAAGCTTACTTGGGACCACATCATTCACCATCTAGGTTAACGGAGCTCCGCGAAGCGGAGCTCCTATTTCCGTTGACAGGACGCAAGAAAACCCTAACCTAACCAAATATCAATCCAAATCTAACCTAAAATGATTTATCACATTGACCAAGCATTAGTCAGTATGAATAATAAATAAATTATTACATTGACTATGGTCTATACATGTCATCATTCATTTCATGGACATATTATATGCAATATCAGTCATCCCGTGACCATGGCGTGTGCAACGTCGCCGAAATAATATTGTTTATTCTTTCTCCACAAGCTTTACAAAACAATACATTTTGAATGGGAGTAAGGTGATGAAGGGAATTCTGTGCTAGTCAGAATATTTAACAAGCCTTTAATATTGTTATCATGTTCTGGAGCTTGGAATTTCGCAGCACAAACAAAATATCGGGAAAATACAAAGATCGATCTCGGTAAGTTTCGTATATACAATAGAATTCTTGCTACTTGCCAATTTACAGCATACTTACTTCTTCGTTGGCCATTGTAAAAAGTGTTCTTACCTGCAATTAAAACACATTAAATTAATTATGGATTAAGTAATGTTTGTGAACAATGTAGATGAAAAGTTAAAAAAAAATAGCCATACCATTCTGTTCGCTTAAACAGCTTTTCGCTAAATCTTATGCCTATTTATTAAACATACGTAAATACTTTTGTTTTGTAAATCTATATACTATGTTTAGTAATATTAAATGTATATTATGTTTAGTAATATTTAATAAATAAGCATGCCATTCTTAAAACACATTACATTAATTATGGATTAATTAATGTTTGTGGACAATGTAGATAAAAGGTAACTAAAAAATAGGCATGCCATTCTGTTTAAGTGAATAGAATGGCATGCCTATTCATTAATCATACGTAAATACTTCGTTTGTAAATCTATGTATACCTACAAAAAATCTCATGTCACGGTGTTTGTGGTCGCACGCCTCCGAACGGCTCTACTAATTTTTATGATTTTTAAAGTACATGTCTGCTTATTCTTATATCAACCAAAGATATGTACATATCTTTGGTTGATATAAGAATAAGCAGAGCAACGTTTACCGGGCCAGCTAGTAGTTATATTAATACACGTAATAAATAAAAAACACCCAATCAAAGACAAGCCCCGTGGTCGACTGGTTAGCAATGGCCACTTTGACACCGAAGTCGCGGGTTCGTTTCCTGCATAAAACAAATATTTGTGTGCATGAACATGTCTGTTTGTCTTCGTCTCGGCATTTTCAATGCACTATATGTGTATATCTACAAAAAAAGTATAATAACTGTTATCTAGTACGCATAGTACAAGCTTTGCTTAGTTTGGGCCTAGATAGCGGTTTGAAATTTTTTTGTGTGTATTTGTCCAGGAATATTTATCTAGAGAATATTTAATCTGTTCTTACAAAAAAGTGGCACCTCTATTTTTTTCTTTTCTTTTCGGCCACATTGTACATAGACTTAGGTACTAAAAGATTCACTCAATCCAGATTCAATATTTTTTTTAATTCGTAAAATAACTAGTTAGTACTTTTTAAAAGCTTTTGTACAACACTAGATGTAAAAATTTACTCCAAAAGCCTTATGTAGATAAAGTAGTGTGCGCAACTGAATATAAAAAAAAATGTGGTTTCATTTTGAAACTAGATTATACGCTACTTTAGTAGCTATACTAATTGTATAATGATGCAAAATAATAAATAAAAATTCATAACTACAATATTCTAATTATAATAAATATTAATATCATGATTTGAATATTAATCTGGTTTGATTTTTTTGAAAAGGAAATAATAGCTAATTTATAATAATTCATAATCGTTATTATAATTATTTGTCGTTTTCGGCTGTCTATATCATTTTAAATATGGTAATAAAAAGCTAATTAGTAGAAAAAAATCGAATACGTCAAATTGTAATAAAAAGAAACGATGTGTACTTGACCACACGGTAGAAGTGATAACTTCACCTCACGTTCCGTCTCGCTCCCTCCATGGCGACTTTACCCGAACGAACTTTGCATATACAATTACCACGCATTACAGATCTGAGCGTTACGGCGGCTTATTCCATTTTATCATCATCATCATCATCGTCAGCCTGTATGTATCTACCCACTGCTGGATCTTTATCCAGTATCGTATCGTTTGGTCGAAAGGGCATAGGCCTTCCCCAATGCTTTCCTTTCCTTCTGCATCCAGCCGCTTTCTTGAGGTCATCGGATCATCTAGATTCTAGACGTAGGGCGTCCAATGCTTTATCGCCCATGTGTGGCTTCCACTCTAATACCTTCCTCTCCCATCTGCCATCACTAACTCGGCACATGTAGCTATTGCCACGTCAGCTTGCAAAATCTGAAGGCTATCCCGACAAGTTTGGTTCTCCTTCCATTATTTCATTTATTCACCATAAAACAGCCATCCTAAGGTGGATACCCGGAAACGCGTTTCGCAGGCCACCCTAATAAGTAAATTATTATGTTAATTCCGATTATCAAGCCCGTTCAGGGTGGAAAGACTGACACGCGTTACCGAGTATCTTACCGAGTACTTTAGGGTGGATAAACGTAATAACCCGTTAGGGCTCAGTCTCATTTCTATTCTAGCCTTGTATATGAATCCAAGGCTAGAAAAGTCACAAAATTTGTACTTCAAAGTTAGTAATGACCATAGATCTTAGCGCGAAATCCTAGGTCTGTGCTATTCACTTAATTTCTTTAAAGAAAGTCATAAGCAATCACATGTATGTTTACAAGCTTATCGTGACTGACACTATATCTCGTGGTCATTTAGATCATAAAACAATAGAACAGTTGCAACCGAGAGAATGCAATGCTCAGTTATGCAAATAGTAGGGTCGCGACCGTAAGCATGAATATTGATATGGCATTGTAGGGATCGCAGATTTGCTCGACGATAGCCCGCGATCCCTAGTCTCTGCGTGCACGACTCAAAAACGAATTAACTTGAATCGATTATCCAACAACACTAGATCTAAAAATTGTTCTATTTGAATTTTAAGGACATTATTTATGGCCTGTGTTGTCGACGAACTACCTAATAGCGGTTTTGTTTACCGACTGTAACTAAAAACCACATAAAGATTTTCATTTTTATTCTTTTAGTATTTTTACTAGGATTAGAATAGTAAAAAGGTAAGGTATATAACTGATTAACTCGGTGTTCGAATGGTTAGCAATGGCCACTTTGATTCCGAGGTCGCGGATTCAAAGTACATAATAATATATTTGTTAGCAAACAACTCATTTTGATTCGTTTTATTACTAGATCGATCAGTCTTTATGGATAACATACGAAACAACAATAGACGCTTAGATGACTCAAACACTGTTTGAAATGGTAGCGACCGGACAAACAAAAAAATAGTACTTATCCTTGTCTATAAACACTAGGATAGTACCTACTACTTTTGTGTTTTTCCTTATTTATTGGTGACAGTCTTCGATCAAGTATAAACGTGACAGTACGTAAAAGAACAGCTCCCTTACCACCATCTCTTATTGCGATTCAATAACTGAATAGAATGCTTATTCATTGGTATGAATAAGCAATCTATTTAATTATTGAATCGCAATAAGAGATGGTGGTAAGAGGGCAGTGCCACGTTTGGCACCGACCCGCGATAAGAATGTGTGTTGGACCTATCCCAAAAGCCAGAACAATTATAAATATGAAATCAAAAGCCATTTTATGCGAAATAAGTAATAAGTTATCTGAGATAGGTAATCATTTTTCTTTCATTGTAATATCTCTGACTACAAATGTCCATTTCAAATATAAACAACAACATGTCCGCTACCTTCTAAAAGGATATGATGAAAATAAAAATATATTTAGTTGCCATTGGACAATAGTTTGAGACGTAGCACAGAGATGCAGCAAACGGTCACGCAGCTACAATGGCCGGGCCGACTAAGAAATGGCTTCAAAAACGTATATAACTTCGTCAATGGTCATAAAATGAGACCCGTTTTATGGCGCACCTTTATAACCGCGGGCTACGTAAGGATGAGCGGCCGATGCGATGCCCTCTTTGGCGCCAATGTTTGAACCAACTGTCGCTTGCCAAGTTACTCATTGTCAGACCATTCGCTGACCATAGGTTTGATAGATAGGTAGATAAATAGTTTAAAGACACACACAAACAATTATTAACGGTACACATAGAAGGTAAATTACAAATTTTATTGTGTGTGTTGCAGCCAATAATATTATAAATACTAAAGATATGCCACAAGCGACAAAACATGCACCCGAAAAGTGAGACTATCGTAATTAGTTCACACAAGCAAGCCGACTAAACTGACGTTTGTGACCATTGATTGAAATAGGCAAAAATACCGTCTTCTGTAATACGAAAATGCACATTTTATATTGTTAAAGTAAATAAAGCAAACAAGATCACATGTCACACCAAAGTACACAATAATATTTGATGTTTACGCGTATTTTAGGTTAATTTCTTATTTTTGCAAAAAAAGACGCTATTGCGCCTATTACGTACTCAGCAAGAAAAAGAGATAGCAAGTATATTAAAGCGATGAGATTATAAGGATAGCGATACTCTATCTCACAGACGACAGAAACCGTTATCTCAGGCAATTTAGTATGGGTATGCCAAAGTAAATTCGTCACATTTATACCCGACGGCGACGAAGCTAAAAAAGGATTATGTGTTTGACTGTATGTATGTATAGTCTGTCCTTACGTTTTTACTATTGGCCAAACGGCTGAGCCAATCATGATTAATGATATGTCGTTATATTCGTCTTTATTATGCGAAATTATAAAACGCCCCGATTTAATACAGGTAGAAATTCTATTGGTTTGTGCGGTGCAGGCTAGTAAAACTGCCAGTCGGCATTATTAATTCCGACAATTTCAATAATCTTAGATAGTCATATTTCATCCAATTTGCATAAAATCATAAATAATTATAAATCGAAACCGTCTCTATGAATCACCCCACCCGTTGCTAAAATCCTTATAACAATGAGAATCTAATGCGTTTCGCATGATCACGTCGTATTATCCTTCTGTTAATAAAAACAAAAACAAAAACCGCATCAGAATCAGACTAGTAGTTTTGATTTTGCACAAACAAATGTTTACTGCAGCGCCCTCTGGTGAATTGTTACTGTAACACCTACCTAAGAACATGCTCCAATGAAAACCGAACCCATCACTGAAATCCGCATCAAAATCGGACTAGTAGTTTTGGAGATAAATGGCAATAAACATTTAGCAACCAATGGTTGCACAAACAAATGTTTACTGCAGCGCCCCCTAGTGAGTTGTCACCGTAACACCTATCTAAGAACATGCACTAATCAAACCCGAACCCATCGCTGAAAACCGCATCAAAATCGGACTCTTACTTTGGAGATAAATGACATCATTCGTTCGCACAAACAAATGTTTTCTGCAGCGCCTCCTAGTGAGTTGTCACCGTAACACCTGTCTAAGAACATGCACCAATCAAACTCAAACGCATCACTGAAAACCGCATCAAAATCGGACTCTCTCTCGGTAGTTTTGGAGAAAATTGGCAACATTGATTTGCACAAACATCCTAGCACCCAAAACGCATATTTTTTTTTTTATGCTACTTCGGTTGGCAGACAAGCATACGGCCCGCCTGATGTGAAGCGGTTACCGTAGCCATATTAACATAAAATATCGCTCGCGCGCCGCCACCCACGCTGCCATCGCAGCATCTATTTCCTTTCTGGTGACCTCACTCACTCGCAGGAACACAACAACCCTCAAAGGAATTGTTATTTGGCTGTGGTATTCTGTGGAGGTACATTCCCCAGTCGGGTAGCGTACAATTACGCTCCCTACCTCTCTTTTCGCCAGAGCTTCGTTCGTCAGTCAGCAGTGTGCACCGCGTGCAGGTGAAGTTGGCTTTGGTTCAAAGATGTTGAGGAATCGCTTACATCCCACTACCGTCTCCGTTCCGTCGTGGGTAAAAATATGACGTCATCATACGTAATAACGTAATTTAAAAAGAACCAATATATTTGTTAGACAGTACCTGACCCAGGTATCTTATAGTTTTGGGACAAAAAATACACCCATGTCTAACACAACTGAGTTGTAAAAAACGAAAAGATAAGATAAACTCAAGTCAGAAGGTTCCGTTCAAAATAGCCAACCCCCGTTAGATTTATTATTGGCATTGACAATAACAAAACAATTCCAAATTTTTTTGGGGTGTAAGTGGTTCATCAACATCTTTGAACCAAAGCCAACTTTATCCGCACGCGGTACACTCTGCTGTCTGACAAGCGAAGCTCCGGCGAAAAGATAGCTAGGGAGCGTAATTGTATGCTACCCGACTGGGGAATGTACCTCCACAGAATACCACAGCCAAATAACAATTCCCTTGAGGGTTGTTGTGTTCCTGCGAGTGAGTGAGGTCACCAGAAAGGAAGGAGATGCTGCGTTGGCAGCGGGGGTGGCAGTGCGCGAGCGATATTTTATGTTGCGAGCGTTAATACGGCTACAGTAACCGCTTCACATCAGGCGGGCCGTATGCTTGTCTGCCACCCGGCGTAGTATAAAAAAAAACTTCTAGCCCGTAGCTGGTTATAGTAGATAAATACTTTCTGATACATGTGCGTCCGTTACGTGACCCTTATTTATAAAGATTCGTAAAATTTATCGTCCAAATTGCCACCTGTGAAGCCGTGTTTAGATCCAAACATACATATAAATCATTTAATTCCATTTTGTACCTCTTTATTTTAATTCTTTCCTTTCATGTATTTTGATTTTATGTTTTTGTTTTTCCCCTTCGATTTAATGTGTATTTGTTTTTTAATTCATATGTTTAGAATTATTATCCATACTGAAATATTGTATCAAATTGATGCATGATCAGCAACGAAAGCTATGACGGTCTTGTTTGGCCATTTTGCGTAATTATATTTCTGTGTTACATTTTGAATGTAGGATGAATGATGTAAAAATACTTCGTGATCTTTGTAATAATAATAATTTTCTATAATTTTCAATTTTATTGTCTTATCTTATATATTTCGTTTTTATTATTGTATTATCGTTTGCGGACAATATTTTGTTATTCATTGGCGGTGCTAGCTTTTAATTATTTAGTACTCGTTATTCGTATACGCTTGTTATTCATGATTTCTATTTTTATAAGGTAATATGTCTAAACGCGAACGGTATTCCGAAAGATGAACTGATTTACGCAAACCAAAAACAAACCTAATGCACAAATTCTGAATGCGTTCTAGTTTATTTAGTAACTACTCTGTTAGATCCAAATACGCCACATCCACATCCACATCCACATCAATTTGCGGAAGTAGAAGGCTACGTGCCAATAAAGTCTTGGTATTTAAAGGGAGAAAAGCCTGAAGTCGTTTCAAGGAATGGAGAGAGGCAAAAACCTTGCGGCTTACTTCGCTTATTTGAGGGCCCCAAGACATGGTTTGGTCAATAATGATGCCCAGATTTTTAACTGTTGGGGAGAAAGGAATGATGCTATTATTAAAAAGAATATCCGGGCAAAGAACATTCAAATTTAATAATTTTGATATAAAGTAAGGGCTACCAATAATAATTGATTGAGACTGGTTGCCCTTCAGTCCAAAGTCATGAGACCATTTAGCAATGACGGAAAGATCTTTGTTGATAACGCTAATAGCATCCTCAAGGTTTTCAAGCGAAGCAGCGGCATATATTTGAAGATCGTCAGCATAAAGGTGATGTAAAGAAAACAGTGAGGATGTTATGCTATTAATAAAAATAGAGAAGAGAATAGGAGAAAGTACTCCTCCCTGGGTAACCCCGGAATTGAGGTGACACCAGTCAGATCTGGTTTCATCAATCTTCACCAATTGGCGACGATTGTGGAGATATGAATTAAACCCCGACAAGGCTGATGGTGACGGATTAACTGCACGCAGCATGCCAAGCAATATGTCAAAGTCTACCGTGTTAAATGCATTATTAAAATCTAATAGAACCATGACCGTTAGCTGTTAATTATCCATATGGAGTCTAATATCTTCAGTAACCTTGACAAGAGCAGAGACAGTGCTCAGTTTTCTGATTCGTTGTATACTTATTTAGCAAATAATTTTCCCTCGAGTGGCGTTAGTTACGTGCTTTATTAATCCAAATTCCACGCGAGCCATAGCTATTGTGAGCAATGTATAGAACCAAAATAGTTTCTTACGCATAGTTAATTTTATAAGACGATAGCAAGCCGTTAAATACCTAACAGTGAATGGCCGAGGCGTGGGAAAACATACCTTTATATGGAGCAAACTGTTTTAGATCACATTTTATTAAGAATACTACTTTTTTATCATACCATATTAAATCAAAATTTTACAAAGAGAAAGATAGAAAATAATATGTTTTTTTTTTATACTACGTCGGGTGGCAGACAAGCATACGGCCCGCCTGATGTGAAGCGGTTACCGTAACCGTATTAACGCTCGCAACATAATATATCACTTGCGCGCCGCCACCCTCGCTGCCAACGCAGCATCTCCTTCTTTTCTGGTGACCTCACTCACTCGCAGGAACACAACAACCCTCAAGGGAATTGTTATTTGGCTGTGGTATTCTGTGAGGTGGAGGTACATTCCCCAGTGGGGTAGCTTACAATTACGCTCCCTACCTCTCTTTTCGCCAGAGCGTCGTTTGTCAGGCAGCAGGGTGCACCACGTGCAGGTGAAGTTGGCTTTGGTTTAAAGATGTTGATAAACCACTTACACTCCAAAAGTTTATTGCTACGAGAATTAATCCAATTTTTTTTCGTAAGTATAGGGTTGGTAATTACCTATACCAACCCTATACTTACGAAAAAATGATATTAGGAATTAAAAACTTATGTATAAAGATATTGGAACTCAATAAGTACCTAGTATAAAGCTTACTTAGTCGCAAAAATAATAGAAAAATTGCAAAAGCACCTGACATCTTACAAACAATAAATTTATAGCTAACTTCATTATTAACTTGCTTCAGACTAAATATTAACTTACGTTTAATAAAATAAAAAATATAGATTTAAGCCACTTGCCTTTTAAATTTACGAACAACCTGTGTAGTTTATGAATAACTGTGTAGCGTGTAATTATGGACTGCGGGCTAGTCAAATTAAATATTTTTTAACTGACTGTGTTCCCTCTGAGATTTATTGTTATATCAATATACCTGTGGAATATCATTTAAAACAAGTAAGAACTTGAATTTTACATCTCAAATAATCATCAAAATCATCATCATTATCAGCTTGTATCTACCAAGTAAAGTTCTAGTACATCTATTGTATTGTAGTTTAAAAATGTAGATGCCATGCCGCAGAGAGGAGCAAGAACACTGGCTGCGTTTCCTGGCTGAATCACTGTATTGTTTTTTTTTGTGCAAAGAAAGACCCACCTCTCCTTTATCTTTAAGCAAATTCTAAAAGTAGCTCTATTATTTCCTTGCCCATATATAAATTCAAAACAAAACACCTTATGAGTAAATTGGTATTCAAAAGCATCCTACGAGTATATTATCATCGGCATAAGAAAGTGTATGAATAATTCAAGCTGACCCAACCTGATAAATGTCGCTCAGTTGTGTTGTGCTTATATTATCTATAACAACAAAATTACGACTATTTGTTTTTTGAAATACATGTTTGTTGAAATACATATACATATTACAAGCTAGTAGGTCTAGTGCTATTCCTTATTCTGTGCTAATACGTTTTATATATGTATATTATGACGAGCTCGGTGGGGTAGCGGTCAATGACGCGGCTTCGACACCAACGCTCGTGGGTTCGATTCCCACATAGGACAAACATTTGTGTGCATGAACATGTCTGTTTGTCTTACTCTGGGTGTTTTATATGTATCATAAGTATATTTACAAAAAAAATGTATTTACGTATGTTTATCAGTTGTCTATTACCCATAACACAAGCTTCGCTTACTTTGGGACTAGATGGCGCTGTGTAATTTGTCTGACAATATTTATTTATTATTTATTAGCTCTGCTCGGCATTTCTCTGCGGAATCGTATACGTAACGAAAAAATTAGACGGAGAACCAAAGTTAGCTCTCAGAATTAGCAGGTTCAAGTGGCAGTGGACTGCCACATCTGCCAAGTCAGTGATGGCAGATAGAGGAGCAAAGTCCTAGAGCTGAGACTTCATATGGGGCGATGAAGCGTCAGGCGCCCCTTTCTTAGCGGATTCCTACGTCATAATAGATAGCTACATGCCAAATTTCAACCCGATACGTCCAGTGGTCTGTGTTATGTATTGATAGATCAGTCAATTACGGTTGCCTTTTATAGATACAAAATAGAAAAATAAAAATTCGTTATCTGTTAAAATTTACTGTAAAGCCACAAATATTTTGATTTCAATAATGTTTTGTGTAAAAATCTTAAGGATATATTATAACATTAATGGTGAAACTGGTTCCATACTGTTTTGATAGATCCGATATCCTAACTTTTATGGAAGTGTAAGGTGGAATAACGGTGCAAATGCGAGACGTAGGCGTAACATTCTTAACATTTCACTAGCTCGATTTGCATTTTACAACTTTTATCGATGTACTAAACGAGATTCCGCCGCGGCAGGCGAGAATCAGTGCAACTTCCATATAGCTTACAATTTATCTTATGACCTCAGCCGTTAAGGGGATTAGTGCAAATAATTGGACACGTTGAAAACATGCGTTTATATTTAAATTGTATAAGCCACATGGATATTATCCATTTCAAAATGTATACTTTACAGTAAAAATATGAACATATTTGTAACGAATTACGAGTAACGAGATTGGTTCTTTTGAAGTTAAATTGTTAAATACGGCTTGGAAAAAAGATGCGTCTAGTTATAAATAGACGCATTCTTTATTTGACTGTAATTTAATAGCGAACTTTTATTTTAAATTTTATAAAAACGTTATTTCTACTTCTTTTTTACTACATGATACTCTTCATTTCGTCTGTTTTATGTTTTACTATTTTTTTTTAAATAATTGCGTATTTACAATAAAGATTTATGATAGATACGCGCACGTCCGAGCGAAGCGGAAACCTATCATTATTCTATAATTTACATACATATTGTTATGTACGATATTTTATGATTTTATTTCTTCAATATTTCAACACAGTATTATAACAATACCGTATAATGTAAAAAATAAGAAGCTCATCATTCGCCGTACCCTACCTCTCTTTTGCAAGAGTCTCTTTCGCTAGTCAGCAGGGTGCACCACGGGCAGGTGAGGTCGGCTTTGGCTCTGAAGATCGTGGTGAGCTACTTACACCCCAAAACTACTTTCTTCTTTCAACAATAGGCCGGTAGATCAAATGGTTTGGTTACTTTAAAAGACCCACCGTGCCACCAGGGGTACAGCCAGGGGTACGGTGGGTCTGAAGCGAACACATCTACAGGTAAAAATATCTAAGGATTAATTCTCGTAGCAACAAATCCAACACAACTTAGTTTAACATAGTTAAGTTAGTCCACGTATAGAGATAGTCAGCAATCAACGTGGCAATATGTAAAATTCCTTCACCTATGTGAACCGAGATAAGCTAACTTTCGTTTGGTTGTCGATCGGCAACCGGCTTTATAAGCGAACATACATAATTGTCCATCGGATGTAAAATCTTCTTTTTTGAATTTATAAATGACTTTCTATTAATAACAAAACAATATTAAGAAATCATTTGCTTAAACATTATTATAATTAACAAAACTAAGCTAAATTTTTATTTGTGTCGCTGACATCGCTGTACATCTTTCGTCATGTAAACATAGAAAAAAAAATCCCTTGAACAAACATATTTCATGAGTAGACCACGAAATTAAATAAATCATTGTGTTGAATAACAGATTATAGATCTAGACATAGATGTTCAATTTGTACATGTCAATCTACATTTATATTATATTAACGTTTTTAATTAAATTAGATAAGTATTCTGAATATCTACTTTTATAAGTATTTTATTATAATATATACTTTTAATATGTTAGACTAAAAAAAATGGTTGTCCGTAACGTCCGTTTACGATAATTTTACGTGATAACGGCCGCTGATGATGATGGAAGAGAGATAAATGCGTCACAAGCCGAACGCTTAGGCCGATCGGGCCTCTCTATCGATTGTCCTGCGCTCTCGCTTGCACGCTCGGCTCAAGCGGCCGAATTAGTCATGCTTTTTCGTGCGTGCAGCCGGCGTTCATCGATTTGCAAGACGTTATCACATCAAAAAAGTATAAATATCGTACCACATATAATATGAGTTTCAAGTCAGTTCCTTCATAGTGAGGTTCAATTACCATTTCACATTATTTGTACTTATCAAAACCAGCAAATCACAACATCGGCGGCCGGAGGGCGGCGTACAAGCGTAAAGAACACTTTAATATAATACTATATGTCAAAATCGTAACCCTTAATTGTAATTTAGTAGGCAATATTCCAACGCGAGATATCAAGATCAGCACACCACGCTCATTTCGGCCTTTCCGAAATTTATTTGGCTTATACGAGAGTTTAACATCGCACCACGCACTCACACAATAACGCACTAAATCATATCAAATCATAATACGACGGAGGTGTGTCGAGTGCGGAATTAAAATGCAATAATATCTCCACCATGCTGTAATTCTGGCCTGTCTCAGATCTCTAAAGATTATCGTAAAGTATTTATTTATCCAGCGTTCCCCCAGGGAGGTTAGATAGCATCAGGAAATCAATTTTGCAGCGAAACGTCGCGGAGGCGTAAGGTTTGCTGTCTTAAAGTCACAGGTGCCATAGCCATTTCGATTTAAACCGGAGGTATGAGGATTGAGAAAAATGTGGCAAACGCAACTTTGTTGAAATGAGGCACTTCTATACATACATACCTACTTATATATTAGAGTCGAAAACTTATACTCGGTCAAAAACACTTTTGACTGCTAGTTAGACAAAAATGGATTTGACCAATGTCAAAAACAGTTTTGACTGATTTTTATGGTATTACCATTTTTTAGTCAAAAAAATATTTTTCGTCGAGTGGCAAATAAGCATTCGACCTAACTGATGTAAGCGGTTACTGGAGCCATAATAAACATTCGGAACATGAAATATCGCTTGCGCGCTGCCACTCATGCTGCCGATGCAGCAACTTCTTCCTTTCTGGTGACCTCACTCGTTGTACATTAATTTAAATGAAAAGCTTTGAAATTTAAACGCAGTAAAAAATTGCATAAACGGGTAATCGACTTCTAACCACTTTTTATTCAATTCTTCTCTTACAGAAGGCCAATTCTCGTAATTTTTCTACGAACGCAGATTGAAAGTTGACCGAATAGAGATTGAATTGTGAATTGACTAAAATTATATACTTGATTTCATTAATTAATTATTATCAATTCTTGTTGTTGGCAAAGTAACATTCTTAGTTTGCTTAATTTTTACTCATATTTCGATATAATCAAGCTTAAATTTAATTTTGAAGTTACATTTTGGGTTATGAGAATACCAAATGTGACATTTGTGAGATCGAGACTGGATCGAAACTGAATTTTGACTATATTTTAATTACGAGAATTGCCCCTCTGATTGAAAAAACAGATGCAAGTGGCGGTTTTTGGTAGAAGTTTTGGTAGAAACTTTCCTGCCATTCAGACAGTAATTTTCAAGTACTTTATCAATAGGGTTGAACAATCTAAGTAATATGACGATAGAAAAATCCACATCCATCGATGGAATCGACTAAAATTCGTATCTGAATATTTCCGAACTTTAAACCGACTTGTCGGATTTTTACTTCGAAATAGGCCACTGATTCGTCAAAAATTATTGCACACAGCTTTAAAAAAATGTATAAGATTTGAAAGGGTTGCCCGTTATTACTGCATGTTGCTTAACGTTGCTGTAATTTCAAGTTTGCGTGGTGAAACTTACATAGATATCTATTTTAATAGATTCGCAGACGAACAAACATACAAATAAATGATTCTTTTGAAGATTTATACCACCTTCTTCACCCAAGTGAACATAATGAATGATATATAATTACTCCTCTTTTTTACATTGATCGTTTTGGATTTTATTATTTATTTATATCTAATATTATTCAGAGATTACAAGCCAGATAGATAGTTACATAGAATATGCTTTATTTGCGATAAAAAGTACAGACAATACAATTAAAAACTGAAATTATTAACAAAAACGTTTATGTGCAATAAAACGGCCTTATTGCTAAAAGCAATTTTTATCAAGGCAACCTTTAGGCAACTAAACAATGCATTAATACATATACATTAAGTTATTAAGTATATATATGTAGCTAAGCTACATATATATACTTAATACTTGTAGCATCGCTCTACATTCTGAACATTCAGAAGATATAGCGCTATAAAAATGACAGCTACAAGGGAACTCAAGCTAAACTCCCATCACGCCTCCGCCAATGATACACAAATCATAATAAACTTCGTACAACTACAAACTTATGAACTACGTGCTCATAGCCATCGTCTATGCGAACACCGATATATGACGTAGAAAGCCACAGACCCACTAGAAACCGGTTCAACTTCAAGAATACACACATACAAAGTATCCAATTAAGCGAGACCTGTGACAGCATGATCCGTGTCCCCGTGCGCGTCGGGAGACGGAAAGATCGCGGAGAGTGGGGTAGTCCACGCTTCAATGGTCGTTACAGTCGACAGCGATAAGAAAGCTGGCCCACTCGAGGGACTGTCAAGAAACAATCTATATATGATTATTTGATACTGGAAAATTGACTACATGCAAAATCGCAATCCAATGTAAGGTAGTAAACAATAAAGTTCTATGTTTAATATCTTTATTGAATTGAAGTTATTGCGAGTGTTATTGCAGGTATCTCAGTTACGAAAGATATATATATATTTATGATATAAGTGGTTCATCATTATGTTCAATGACAACCTTTAGTGGTCTATCCTATCAATATGCAAACGAATCTTTGGAAAAAAAAAGGGCAATGATTGAGGGATAAATATAATAAATATTCCTGGACACATGACACACTGCCATCCAGTCCCATGCTTGTACTATGGGTACTAGATAAGTGATATTATACTTAAATACAATTTTATTTTGTAAATCATCATCATCATCATCAGGTCCATTTTAGTCTCTACTACAGGACCACGACCGTCTCTCGTCCGTCCTAGACGAAAGGAGGATTTGGCCGACAGTCCCCACGCTGGCCAAACGGGATGGGGAGGCCTGATCGATACTTGATAATGTATTTCCCTTAAGAGCCTTGTACGATATCCACGGGAAGAAACGGAGTGATTCTATTCTAGTCTGCCGGAAGCCACACGGCCAGTTCTTTTGTAAATCTATAATAATAAAAGGCTTTGTCCTCACTGACTGACTGACTGACTGACTGACTGACTGACTGACTGACTCACTAATCAACGCACAGCCCAAACCGCTGGGTCTAGAGATTCCAAATTTGGCAAGTAGGTTCCTTATGACGTCTAGGGGTGCACTAAGAAAGGATTTTTCAAAATTCATCCCCTAAGGGGGTGAAACGGGGGTCCAAAGTTTGTATGGGGAAACAAGATTAGTTGGACTATTTTATCCGAAACTTTACACGAGTACTTCTATAGATAAATGAAAAAACACGTGTTCCAGGATTTTTCAAAATTCAACCCCTAAAGGGGTAAAATGGAGTAAAAAAAGTCTGAAAATCGTCATGGGTATTGTTTTTATGGTTTATCGGGTCGCTGATTACGAAAACAACAACTATTTTATAATCCAACATAGCCGACGTGACATAAAATGCCCCCCCTCATCATCATCATCCCCCTATGGGGGTACGATGGGGTTGAAATGTCATAATATCAATATGGGTGTTGATTCTTTGGTTTTCTGGGACGTCAATTACGAAAATCGCATCGATTTGAAAATATAACACAGTGGACACGAAATAACTTAAAAGGATTTTTCAAATTTTTCCACTAAAAGGGTGAAACGCAGGCCCAAAGTTTGTGTAGGGAAACGAGATTAGTTTGACTATAGATAAATGAGTGAACACGTGTTTCAGGATTTTTCGAAATTCAACCCAAAAAAAAGGAGTAAAATGGGGTCAAAAAGTCTGAAAATCATGAAGGATATTATTGTTTTTATATTTTATCGGGTCGCTGATTACGAAAACAACAACGATTTTGAAATTCAACGTGGCTAACGTGATCATCATCATGTAATTTTATTAAACATTGATTTAACCTTTTTAAGCTGATGGAATGAGACTTGTGTGTTGACTGAAGTGTTATCCTAATAGGTTTTTAAATTTGTATTTGGCGTAAATCAGTGCTTATACGATCGCGGGCGGCCGGCGCGGTGAGGACGGGACGGGTCGACGGGTGTAGTAGTAGTTATCTGGA
This sequence comes from Hypsopygia costalis, assembly GCA_937001555.2. Lineage (NCBI taxonomy): Eukaryota > Metazoa > Arthropoda > Insecta > Lepidoptera > Pyralidae > Hypsopygia > Hypsopygia costalis. The sequence continues at coordinate 16,528,533 of OW443338.2, read as the reverse complement.
AACTTCTTGCATCCGTATTTAGTACAATTATAGGTGCTACATGAGGGTGGTTGCGTTGCGTGTTAGATTTGACTTGGTTAATCTAAAAAGCGCGAACTTCACGCGAGCGAAGCCGCAGGCAAAAGCTAGATAGTAAAAGGCTTTGTCCTCACTGACTTGACTGACTGACTCACTAATCAACGCACAGCCCAGACCCTTGAAGCTATAAACCTGAAACTTTGGATATGTGTTCCTTATACAATGTAAGCGCGCAATAAGACATGATTTTCCGAAATTTCACTCCTAAGAGGTTAAAATAGGGGGTTGAAAAAAAACCCTCTTGGAAACCGATTCACCTACGATTTTGAGACTTGGTAGAATAGTTGTTTATAAAAAAAAAGGGATGTTTATGGGTCTAACTGATTAACTTTTGACCAGCGCCCAGCCAAGAAATGACAAAAAATGTTATATTTATATTTGAATTAACTTATCACTAGATGGCGCTATACCTAGCATTTGTACAGCTATGGTTTCGTTATTAAGGAAAGGGTATATACGAGAGATTATTTCAAACCATGGGGTTATCCATGACGGTTTATCGCTCACCTCATTCCAGTAGTTACCCCCGGAGGTAAACCATCGCGCGCGTAGGGCGTAAAAGAAACTGCATCCTTCAAATGAAGCTACATCTGGTGTCGAAAACTAATTGAAAAACCTATTTTAAGTACCGACTTTCCCATAAAGTCGGTACTTAGAATAGGTTTTTACCTACGTAATATAAGAATTTCCGTATTTTTCAAACAATGAAGTCAAGATTCACTAAATTTATATTTGTGGAAGGTGTGATGATGCCCCATACCATTATAGCTTTGGAAGGTGATGGAGCTGGCCTGTTCCGCTCCATCTCCTACCACTTGCATGGAACGGAGGTGTATCATAAGGAGGTTCGTGCCACCATTGTTCACGTATTAACAACTGGAACGATGAGTTGTTGAGTGAGGACAGTAAAGGATGCGCTGTTGAGGAATCTCTCTTGATAACCCGCATTCCCATTATTCCATAAGTCCACCCAGTTCAATTTAAGAGACTTCACTTCAATTTACCATAAAGGTGTTTCGCTATGACCATTAACAAAGCTCAGGGGCAGTCTCTAAAGGTCGCTGGGGTTGACTTGAGACAGGACTGCTTCTCTCATAATCAGTTGTATGTAGTTTGCTCAGGAGTAAGTTCTCCTGGAAGCATTGCAATTTTGGCTCCTGGTGCGAATGCCAAAAATATTGTTTACCGGGACGGGTCTTAACCTAAATGGTGTATGTTTGTGATAATGGTCAATACGAAACAAAAATAGACGCAAATCAGGAGTGTTCCCGTAGCGAAGCACGGGTACTTTGCTAGTACATACATATAATGTTTAGAAAACACCCAGACCAAGACAAACAGACATGTTCATGCACACAAATATTTGTCATGTGCGGGGATCGAACCCGTGATCTCGGAGTCAAAGCGATATTGCTAGTCATTCGACCACCGAGCTAGTCAAAATATATATAGCTGTGTTGATCAGGCTAGAGATACTGGCAAGGAGCAAGCATAACTCCTTGTATTACACGCTCTACAGGTGTTTTTTATGATCGTTCGTCATCTGATATAACCACAGTATAAGTAATAGTACTAACGTAATATAACATAAAAATATTTTTATTAGAGTAGCCGAACACTTGTTTGCCGCCTTAGTGCTATAAAAAAACTGTTACTCGTGTGAAATCCAAAGTATATTGGTCTCTATTCTCAGTAGATCTTTGGATAGAATAGGCGTTAAATATATTTTATTATTAACTGTTAAAAGCTTAAAAGGCATCAATAAAATACCGGTCATTTCGCAATCGAAACACGGTATCATTGGCTTCAAACTCATTACGGATTCATTCTCAAACATGACTATGCGTATGCCCATAAAATTGACAAATTAATCACCATCCGGCTGTCTTGATATATTTCCACTAACCAAACAATTTATCAATGTTTTCAAAATAAAATAATCTCAGCACACAACGTTTGTATTTATTGGAATAAAAAAAAAAAGTAATACATTGTCAAACTAAATCCTCAAAGCTGTAAATAATCTGGAGTGTAAGTGGTTCATCAAGATCTTTGAACCAAAGCCAACTTCACCTGCACGCGGTGCACCCTGCTGACTGACAAACGAAGCTCTGGCGAAAAGAGAGGTAGGGAGCGTAATTGTAAGCTACCCGACTAGGGAATGTACCTCCACCTCACAGAATACCGCAGCCAAATAACAATTCCCTTGAGGATTGTTGTGTTCCTGCGAGTGAGTGAGGTCACCAGAAGGAAAGGAAGGCGTTGGCGGCGCGCGAGCAATATTTTATGTTGCAAGCGTTAATATGGCTACGGTAACCGCTTCGCATCCGGCGGTCCGTATGCTTGTCTGCCACCCGACTGAGTATAAAAAAAAATCCTGGACAAATTACACACCGCCATCTAGTCCCAAACTAAACAACTATGGGTTGTTGTCAACACTTTGTCATCCTACTGCTAGGATACGGGTCTCACCTCAATTTCACCTCAAATTCAAAAATCAGGTCTTTAAATCAATGATGTTATAAATATTATAGATATGGCATGCCGTCAGAAAGCGTCAGTAAACGATTCCCGTCGCGTCATCGCCTGGGGGGGGGGATCTATTAAGTCTACTTTTTAAATCTCAATAAATACAAATAACACATGCCATCAAATTATATATGTAGTGTGTACTGTGCTACCATTGAATTGTGTACAGTGCTATTCACTCACACACACAGTACCTAACTACTTCTCGAAATCCGAAAAAGCTGATTTAGTGTCCAAATTCCAAATGGGCCTAGGATTAGGATAGCCCAGAACAGCGTTACTTAAAGTGTGCTCCGCGGAGTTCTGGGGCAACTGTGCTACTGGAACTTCGTCAGCAGTCACAATAAAATTAATCTATACACCAAAGCGAATCTATTGCCTAATTATTTTTTAATTTAGGGTTCCATATTTAGTTTTTCAAAAGGGCTCCGTCGGCGAATAAGTTTAAGAACAAGGGCCAAGAATATAAACAACAAAAAAAAAGAAAATTTTCTTTTTTCATGCTCCGTCTCTCACAAAAAGGCGTGCAGGTCTCTACATAAACTTCTGGATAAGTACATCCTTTTGTTTTGTAAGCTATTAGGTTAGTTTATATACATTTAAAAATTAACGAATTACAATTAAGTTTCAGATCTTGAGAATATTGCTGTAGAAAATGTTAATTTAGTCTGTATTATAGCTGTTAATAGCTAAACGCCGTCATGATTTACCGTTTATTGCAAATAATAGATCAACAAAGAAACCGCTAAAAAGAGAGTGAAATAAAAAAGAAATTGCTGACGCACAAGAAATAAAGCGCGAAGTATAAAAACAACTAGGGCGTTTTATAGAAATAAATACAAGTAAAAAGTATTATAGTAAATTTATAACGCTTTCATTGTTAGAAACTTCTTTTCAGACTTCATGAAGAGCCAAACCCTTTAAGTCTATAAGGCCTAACACTACAAGTGCATCAACTTGTGTAGGAGTGCTGCAAGAGGAGACAGCCCCCTTACCACCAACTCTTATTGCGATTCAATAACTGAATAGTTTGTTTATTCATACCAATGAATAAGCGACTTTATTTCAAATTAAATAGAGTTGCTTATTCATTGGTATGAATAAGCAATCTATTCAGTTATTGAATCGCAATAAGAGATGGTGGTAAGAGGGCTGGTCTGCCGTGGCTATCATAGTTGCAATACATAATACAATATATGCATAATAGAAGGATGTCGATAGATAGATAGATAAAAAATGCTTACTCAATACAAAAATAAAACATATAAACAAAAGGTACGGACGGGATCTGTAAATCGTATTTTTTAACAATAAAAAACACTACAAGTCCTTACTCTATAAACACTATGTCTTGAGCAAAAAGTATGACTTAAAAATACTCTATAGGTGCACTAAAATACTCTCATGGACTTGGTAAGAAAGTAAGTCAAGTATGACTTGGCCACTTGATTAAAATACTCTCATGGACTTAATAAGACATTAAGCCAATAGTGTCCGTGTTGTTTCCGGCAGACTAGAATAGAATCACTCGGTCTCTTCCCGTGGATGTCGTACAAAGCGACTAAGAGAAATACGTTATAAAACATCGATCAGGCCTCCCCAACCCATCTGCCATGACCAGCGTGGGGAGTGTACGCCAAATCCTCCTGTCTGGGACGAACGAGAGAGGATCGTGCTCCTGCAGTGGTGACTAAAATGACCTGACTTTTTCAAGCCAGTAGTCTTTTAACACGTTTTCCGATGCAACTCTTGGTCAACCCTTATTCATCCCACTGCTTGGACATGGATCCCCCCCCCCCTCAATTGCAGAGGTTTACAGCACCACCACGCTATTATTTATTGACTACCACCTACTTTGCGTTGAAAGGAAACATCGCACGATTTACTTGGTAAATTTACGCAATCCAAATGGATTTCGCGTAGGATTTCTGCGGATGGAGCGCACCCAGGTCTCTAGTCACGACATTTGTGCCTGTCACTCAGTTTTAGCAGGATACTTGTCGACGATATACAATATAATATGTTTATAATAATTTATCTATACCACAGAATAAACAATATTACTAGTTTTGTATCTGTGCTATAATAAAGCAATAAGGTTATATAAAACAAATATCACGTAGTATAGTAATATCACGTAATAGTATAGGCTCTTTGGCATACTCTACCTGTATCCCCAATTTTATTCTATGTATTATTTGTCATCTACATAAATGAAGGTTCGACGTTTTATCTGTACATATATGTTTTATATAATGATGTTATATTTCTCAAGATACGGCATATTATTTTTATTATTCCTTTCAGTATCATCAGAATGTTCATTTACAATGATATCGAGCCTAGATACTCCAGTGCCTCAGTAGGTTTAGCATTATACTCTTGTAATAAATAATACGAATTACATGAACATTGCTAAGGAAAACATACTCGCAATGATATCTGAAGTGTTTTATTACACTAATTGATGACTAAACGACCCTCACAGACACACACAGCGTAGGGCAGGACTATTCGTATTGGCGTGAAATAATGGAACCCATTTCACAGTATAACGTAACTTGTACGTTCATTAGGCGGGTGTCGATGCCCGCGCCGGCGGCTGCAAGTTGCATAAATCAGTCCGGAGAATGCAGCCCGGCGTCCTAATGCGCTTTTGGTGTCGGTTGATAGCTCACCCTCCTCCTCTTTCCGTCTTAAATCGTACTTCTTCCACACAATTGGATGACTTTTATGGCAGTCATGCAGGTTTAATGCAATGACAATTAACATTGCAACTTTTTCCTTCGGCTATGTATTTAGCAATACAAAAATGTCCTATAGGATCACATGTTCACTGAAAAATAATACAAAGGACCTACCATGTATACGTATACAAGGTAAAAGGTCGCACAGCGAACGATGGAGAGAGCTATGCTTGGCGTTTCTCTAAGGGATCGAATCCGGACGAAGAAATTCGTCGGAGAACCATGTTTAAAAATGGAAAAATTCACCTCCACACCTAGGTAGGTTTTGATTTGAACACACGACCTCTCGATGGCCGGTGGAGTGCTCTTCCAACTGAGCTACCAGGAAGGTTTGTGTTGGTGATGAATTTTTGCATTTTATATGTTACTGCTTTGAGTCACAGTATGTAACTATGGTTGTTAACATAGCTCTCAGAGTCAGCAAGCTTAAGTGGCAGTGGACCAGCCACATATGCCGTGTAAGTGATGGCAGATGGGAGAGGAAAGAGAGTGGCGCCCGCGTAAGGGGCGACGAAACGTCCCCCGCCCTAGCCTAGATAGACCTACAACCTTAAGAAAGCGGCTGGATGCGAAAAATGGAGAACCGCATATGGTGGAAAGCATTGAAAAAGGCTTATATCCAGCATTGTATAGCTACAGGCTAATGATGATGATGATGACTTAGCCTTAAGCTGTTACAACCAAAGGTTACAACTGATGTTGTTAACTCTAAAGTACAACACAATTACATGTACTATATGTATACTTACAACGACACAGCCTTACATCACGTTCCCTCATACATAGGGTTGCCATCTCTAAACGTTAGCAACCAGAACAAAATGCGTGAAAACTCTTGATTTTGAATCTTAAAATCCGGACATGTGGACAGTATTTTTTTAGTATTAGTACTATTTTTTTAATCTGGACAAGACAGTTATTCGCAGCATGGACACATGAAACCCCGCCTGGACGCTCCCCGGACGCCCCCCAAACTTGGACGAATGGCAACCCTACTCTTGATCCTTTACCCAGACGGGCACCTCTGGCTTAAGTTCAACGTTTATGCGTCAAAAGGTGAGGGACACAATCGTAATCGTAATGTTCCGAGGTCTTTTACGAGCAGACCAACACTTTTAAATAGTTTTTGTCCTTTTTTGCTTCACAAATAAGAACTTGATTCAAAATTGCTTTTTCGGTACAGTCATGCCGTCTACTTAAATAAGTTTGCTTACCTTAAGTATATAACTAAGCATACTCATGTAAATTTCTTTTTGAATTATGTTATTTTTGAATAATTAAAATCATGATTGAAACCATGCTGTTTAATTTAATTTTTTACTAAAAGAAGCTTCGACCAAGTGAGTTGTACATATTTTTGGGGTGTAAGCAGCTCTCCACGATATTTATAGCCAAAGCCAACCTCACCTGTACGTGGTACACCCTACCGACTAGAGAAAGAAGCTCTAGCAAAAGAGATATAGAGAAGCTACCCGACCGAGGACTTCCTCCGTCGGGTATCTTCTCTATATCCTTTTTGTATTATTCTCTATATCTCTCCTAGAATAATAACACATAGAAGAATAGTACCCTCACAGAATACGGCAGCCAAATAACAATTCGATCGGAGGTTATTGTGTTCCTGGTAGTGAGCGACGTCACCAGGAAGGAAGAAGTTGCTGCATCGGCAGCGGGGGTGGCAGCGCGCTTGTGATATTCTTTCTTTTTGCTTTCATCTTGCTAGCGTTTATATGGCTACAGTAACAGCTTCCCATCAGTCAAGCCGTATGCTTGTTTGTCACCCAACGTTATATAAAAAAGAATATAACACTCATTCAAAACCCTTGATTTTAAAAAGAATATATTATTGAAAAAGAATATAACACTCATTCAAAACCCTTGATTTTGTTACTCTACTTGACTAGTTTGGAAGATTGTTTGTTTTACATGGTCTAAATCAGTTAATGATTTTAGGAGTTATTGTAGAAACATGTAATTTTTGGACTGTCTTGTAATGTCATATATTATTATTTAATGAAGATGTTATTGCTAAAAATCATATATTATTAATATATGATTTTTAGCAATAACATCTTCATTATAGGACCTTTAAAAGCAAGACGCTATGCGGAATGACTTATTTTGATTTACAATTATTTATTTAGTTTCACCGCGGTGTCTGTTATAAAATTTTGCAAGTTAAATTTGACCCACTTTCCAGTGTCCGATTGACCTGGAATTTGGCACACTCGTTGGGTTCTCGTGACAATAATTGATTACCTAAATGCTTCTACTTTTAATGCAATGTAGCGCTCGCCACAAAATGGCAATTTTTAATTTCCACCTTAACACCTTAAACCACCACCAATGGAAAAAACAAAATAAGTTAACTTTACTGTTCTTTTTTTAGTAACAACTAATAAAAGCTTGCTTAATTTTTTTGTTTGTTTCGACTCATCCTTAGCATAGAGTCCAATGTGATCATAACAAAAACGAGTTAAGCTAGCTGGGCTAGATAAGGAATATCAATTCTTCAGATATACGTTTTTAGAATTTTATTATCTCATTTATCTTCTGTAATTTAGTTTGTTCTGCCATTCGGCATTTGTGGGCACTTAGTCTTATACTTTTAAAAAAAAATATATTCAAATTTTTTGTCTTTTTAAAGTGAAAACGTCTTGGGATGGGTAAAAAATTTTAAAATCACGTCAGGACACGTGACCTTGATCGAAAATTCATAAGATTCAAAAGAGAGAGGGAGAGTAGACCGCCGCAGCGCCGGCGGCGCGGCGTAGGAGAGGAAGTAAAATCCCCCTCTCTTTCTACCGAGAGGCGAAAATATACATTTTCGCCGCGCCGAAAAGTTACATTAAAAATAAACATGCTGTTTATTTTTAATGTAACTTTTCGGCGCGGCGAAAATGTATATTTTCGCCTCGCGGTATATTTTTAATGTAATATACATTGCATGTTTATTTTTAATGTAATATACATTGTCATGTTTGTATACGATAGCGCAATAAATGAATATTGTATTTTACCACATAAATGATAGTATTTGTATACTATAAATAAAGAAATTCGTGCGAAATTATTCCCTAACCATTCCACAATATTCAAAAATGTACAACGTTAATGTTTAAGTTTTCACTTCCGCCGGCACTCCCAGAGTGCAACCCGTTTTTTTATCTACTAAGATTACTGAATTGAAAGCATCAATCAATAATACCTCAAAACGTATGTAAAGCAAAATGTATGTAAAGCCTTTCGTTCTAGAATCTCAAATATTTTGCTACAACTATTACTTACCACAGAACAATTGGTATGTACTAGATTATTATTATTATTTTTCAAATAAACTAGACTAATTTATCAAAGCGATTTAATATTGAAACCTAGGGTAGTGACAATAATCTTTTTTAAATAATCCTTTTAGAATTAAATCAATTTTAAATATTACTCAACTCCATGAAAATATTAATATTTATTTCTTATTTTACGTATAATCTTATTAATTCTTATTTTTATTGAAAGTATAACAAATACTGATTTATGATCATAACAGTTTACAACTACTACACAAATCTTTGACACTAAGCAAATAAATATTTAATAATAATAAAACACTTATCGTCTCTGCCTAATAATTAACTTTCTGAGATGCATTACAATTAAAGTCATGTTGTACCTATACAATCTTTGGAAGGTCTGAGAACGAGTGTTGAGATATCGTTTGCGAGAAGCGACTTATCGTAATTTAGAGAATCCGATTAGACTGCGCCAGCCGACATACGCTAACGAGCATTCGTTTCAATTTATTTTTATTTGAACAACAGTATGGTGCCAATGTTTTGTCTTCTACCGACGATGGTGCTAAGTTAATTGGATTGTTCGCTTTGAATTACTAAGTGTGGGCAGTACATTGGTAGAATCATTTGATTTGATCACTCAATATGTCCCTCTAATCAGTGAGACATAAAACGCAAACATTTCTGCTTGTTATGTTCAGTTTGAAATGGGTCAAATTATAACGAAAAAGACGATGTTCATTTATGCTGTTTTTTCGCGGTACTTTAGATCGAAATGGTAACTAAATTATAGTATCAAAAATGATTAATTTATTCGCTACTATTTAATTCTAGTATTCTACGAAATCGAATACCGCCGAAACTGATGCCGATTCCGATTGGATTTTTTGATTGCGTAAATCTAACTTTAGCTTAGTTTATTAGTTTAGTGGTAATTCTGTTTAGCTCAGCTGATAAATACCCTAGAGCACTATCGACTAAGCTGAAGATGTTTGTCAATAAATTAAACCTATATATTTGAAATGAAAATATTAGATCGAAATTGGCATCAGCTTATCGGACCCCTGGGGCTCTAACGCCGAAGGTAAAGCCGATTACCATAGGATTTTTTGATCGCCAAAATAGATCTTAGGTTAAGTTAACGATAACCATCTTCAGCTTAGTCGGTAGAGCTCTATGGTTCTGCCAGCTAAGCTAAACACAATTACCACCAACTTAAGCTAAAAACAAATCAAATATCCGATGGTAATCGGCTTCAGCTTCGGCAGTAGCCCCCCTGGCCGAATATCAACACTCCCAGCTGTCTTATATCAAATTTTAATATTTTTGCATTCACTGTACATAAATTTTTTTTTTTTTTTTTTTTTTTTTTTATACTACGTCGGGTGGCAGACATGCATACGGCCCGCCTGATGTGAAGCGGTTACCGTAGCCATATTAACGCAAGCAACATAAGATATTGCTCGCGCGCCGCCACCCCCGCTGCCAACGCAGCATCTCCTTCCTTTCTTTCTGGTGACCTCACTCACTCGCAGGAACACAACAACCCTCAAGGGAATTGTTATTTGGCTGCGGTATTCTGTGAGGTGGAGGTACATTCCCCAGTCGGGTAGCTTACAATTACGCTCCCTACCTCTCTTTTCGCCAGAGCTTCGTTTGTCAGTCAGCAGGGTGCACCACGTGCAGGTGAAGTTGGCTTTGGTTCAAAGATCTTGATGAACCACTTACACCCCAAAAATTAATTAATTTTAATACAAATTTAATACGATAAATGCCTCCACCCCGGTAGGCATATAAAATGCAACTTTAGTTACACAATGACCTTAGAACTATGAATGCCATAATCATTAATATATATGTAAAAATAAAAATAAAAGCTTCAGGTTAATTTGTTTGTACATTCATTTACACAAAACTTTTTACTTGCCCAACAATCAAAATTTTTTACAAAAGTTCTAATACGCCAAATAGTTAATTTGCAACACTTCAACGAAAATTTGCAACACTTCAACGAAAGAGTAACATTTTTAATTCTTGTTTGAATAATGTATATAAAATATAACTAGCTTCCACCCACGGTTTCGCCCGCGTTTACTTTTTTTAATAAAAAATATCATATGTCCTTCCTTTAATTATATTACATATATTCTTAAAGGAAGGGTTTCATTATGATCAGTTGAGTAGTTTCGACGTGAAAGCTTAACAAACAAACTCACATTCACATTTATAATATTAAAATAGGGATAATGTTTTTGTAAGAAACAGCAATTCCTTACTTTTAATTTTGAATAAAACGCGGATTTATTGAATGTAAAAATTTCCTTAAACAATTTTGTAGACAATTATTAGGGCTTTAAAATAATTTAAAGATATTTTAAATAGCGCAATAAATACATATTTTATTCAATGTTAAAGATAAGGTGTAGTAGTAAAGGTAAGGTGGGTTGTACTGTATGTAACTGTACTGAATGTACATATTTCCTTCCATGCTAAATTGCTAATACACATTTTTAATGCCAATAAGGGTGCTAGAAGCACAAAGTTAAAAGCTTTGTAATATTCTAATGTTTTACGCAGAATTGCAATCAAACTGTAAATGTCACACATGTTTTCTTCTGAAAATGGTAGAATATTTTACTAGAACCATAAAACAAAAGTAGCCTTACCTTAGTTGTGCTAGTCCTTAATTGGGTCCCTGATGATACAGCACAGATTTCCACCACATATTTCTCGACACCGGCTTCTCGGTCCAAAGACACTGCTGTAGACACTATTCCTAAAGAAGAATCTATATCGAACAATCTGTCCACTTGTTTACCATCACCAGTAACGTTCACAATATAGTATTCTAACCGAGATTTATAGTTATTAGTTAAATTTAAAACTGCTGTACCGGCGGGTTCATTTTCAGCTACGGAAATAGAACCTACATTCGTCCAAGTAACATCTTCTAATTCAGTTCCACCCATAATCACAGTTAGATAAGTTTCCGTACTCCTTTGCTCGCTCAACACTGCTTCGTCTGTAGCTTTTATTACCAGGTTCCATCTTGCTTCAGAAGTAGAAGGAGGATAGCGCAAAGTTAATGCACCATTACTTCTATGTAAATCAAATAAATCATTGCCACCATGGATCAATTTATAAGTAACCAGTCCATTCGTTCCAGAGTCCAAGTCACGAGCCAAAACATTCATTATAAATATCCCTCGGCCAACACTTCTTCCCATTCTTTCCATATTAATTACAGCAGCATTCATAGAAACAAATGCTGGAGCATTGTCATTAATATCTTCAACAATTACTGTAACTAATTTCTCGGCTGAGAGTCTGACAGACGGAGGTTCTGCTCTGTCGTATGCCACTACAGTAATTCTAAATGTATCAACATTTTCTCTATCTATTGGTAATAAGGTGTGTATGACACCAGTAATATTATTTATAGCAAAATGACGTCTATTATCATTGGGATCTTGATGCGTAATAGAATAATAAACTTTACCATTCAAACCAGAGTCTGGATCTTCTGCAGTTACTGTTACTATAGGAGTTTGTTTCGGTATGCCTTCTCTAATTTGCCGGACAATGGCTGTATTAGTGAAAACTGGCGCATTGTCATTTGCATCTACTACATTCACAGTGAATGCAATACTGGACGATAAACTTGGGCTCCCATTATCTGTTGCCGTAATATTCAGAACGTATGATGTTAGATCCTCATAGTCTAGTTGTTTGTGTAAAAATAATTCGCCTGAATAAGTGTCGATGAAAAATGCCTCCTTTCTGTTACCAGAAGTAATAGAGAACTGTAACTCTTTGTTAATTCCCAAGTCAGTATCTGTAGCATGAAACTGTATTATCTTTTTATTTATGGGCTCAGTTTCTAATACTGACACTTTCATTTGTGTTTGTGTAAAAACTGGTGCATTATCATTTTCATCTAAAATGTCCACTGATATCGTTGTTGTGGCAGATAGACGAACAGATTGACCAAAATCATGGGCAATTATAGTGAGTTGATAGCGATCAACTGTTTCTCTATCTAAGGGTTTATTTATCAATAACTGCCCAGTAGCTTCATCTAATGAAAACTTATTCATGTCATCACCTCCAACAAGTTTATAGTATATATCACCGTTGAGGCCTTCGTCAGCATCCGTAGAATAAACACGCATTATTGAAGCTCCAACAGCTGCTCCTTCAGATACTTCTACTTTATAAGGAGTCCGTTTAAAAATTGGGGCATTATCATTTACGTCTGTAATGTAAATAGTTACTCTTACAGAATCAGATAATTTTATCTTACCATTGTCACTAACAGTAACTGTTAGTGTAATGTAATTTTGACCAGTATTATGAGCTAAACTCTCTCTATCAAAAGATTTTAAAGTCTTGATAAACCCATTTCTTGAGTCAATTCTAAAATCACTTTGTGTAGCAGGTAAACTAAAGGTTAATTCTGCATTACGACCTATATCTTTATCAGTAGCTGTTAATTTTCCCACGAAAGTATCAGGGGGTTCGTTTTCTTTTATTTTAAAAATGAAAGTAGTATTTGTAAATTGCGGACTATTATCATTTTCATCTAATACGTGAATTACTACAGGAACTTGAGAAGACCTTGGTGGTATGCCATAATCAGATGCTACCAATGTCAATGAATAATAATCCCTTTGTTCTCTGTCTAAAGGACTTTTTACGTACAAAAATCCATCAGGAAAAACTCCAAATTTTCCATCAGTATTTCCTTCGATTATAGAATATGAAATTCTTCCATTTATTCCAAGATCAGCATCAGATGCAGAAATAGCGAAGAATCTCGTATTGACTAGAGTAGATTCCAATAATGAAGTTTCATATGAAGTATGATCAAACACTGGTGTATGGTCATTGACATCATCTATGATTGCAGCTATGGAGTGATTTGTAGCAAGTGAGGGATTCCCATTATCTGACGCTGTAACTTGGATTGATATCACACTACCTGGTTCAGCAGATATAGGTTTATTCAAATAAATAACTCCAGTGGTTTCAGATATCCTAAAACTTTGATTGGGATTAAAAGTCAAGGCATAAAATACTGTTCTATTAGAACCTGAATCACGGTCAGTAGCTCTCGCAAAGTATACCTCTTGACCGACTGCCATATTTTCTGGAATATGAATTTCATCTTTATCTTCAATGAATATTGGATAATTATCATTTACGTCCAACACTGAAATATTTACTGTAGTAAATCCATATGCTGCACCACTTTTGGCCATTATTTTTAAATGATATGTCATTTTATCTTCTCGATCAATATTAGCCTCTGTAGTAATTACTCCAGTTTTCTCATCAATTTTGAAAACATGTTTTGGATCACCTTCAAGAATGTAATAGGATATTATATCACTTGATATTTTTGCACTAATTTTACCAACAAAGCGACCGACTTCAGATTTATATCCGTGGTTCTCGACGATTTTAAAGTTATACCCGTTAAAAGCATCAAACTCAAGGTTTTTGCGATGAGATGTTCTTATTATTTCTATGACAGCATCTTCAAATGCCCTTCTATTGCCTTTGTCTTTACAAGATACTTTTAAGGAGAACATTATCTGAGGAGCTTGACGAATATTCTTTTGCAACACTATGTTGCCAGTCCATGGTTCAATGTCAAAATATCCATCGCCACCACCTTCAAGTTTATACATAATTCTGGCATTTTCACCTTCATCCAAATCAAATGCTTTAACTTGCACAATATTGGTTCCAGGAGACACATTTTCACTAATACTTTCAATATATCTTTGTGGGTAAAATATAGGATCATTGTCGTTAACATCAAGAACTCTAAGATAAACAGTAGCAGTTGAGGATTGAGGGGGAAAACCTTGATCTTTAGCAAGGATTTGTATTTCATACGTAGGTATTTTTTCTCTATCTAATTCAATAACTGTACTTAATTGTCCTGTGATTGGATCTAAAGTAAATGTATTAGGATATTTTCTTTCTGTGCTTGATGGTAAATAATAAGAAACAGAACCGTTAGTACCCTGATCATAGTCAGAAGCAGTTAAGATTAGTATTTCTTTTACTGGTTTTATATTTTCATGTAACGTTGCATTTATACGAGATTGAGTAAAAGTTGGTGCTTCATCATTTTCATCTAATATCGTTATTTTTAATCTAGTGTAAGCCCACTTTGGATTTGGCCCACCATCTCGTGCTGATACATTTAGTTCTACCGTTCCTTGTATTTCACGATCTAATATAGACCGTGTTGTAACTAGACCCGTAAGATGGTCTATGTCAAACCATTGTTGGTGATTTCCATCGTAAAAATCATAAAAAATTTCGGCATTTACTCCTGTATCTTCGTCTGTTGCAGTGATGCTTGCAATATAAGTTCCAGAAGGTGCAAGTTCACTTAACACCGCAGAATATTCCGATTTTTCAAACACTGGTTCGTGATCATTGACATCGTTGACATGAATTACCAAATAAGAAGTAGCTGTTCGAGGAGGAGATCCCCTGTCAGTAGCCACTACCGTCAGATTGTATTTACTTATTTCTTCTCTATCTAATACTCCATTCACGTGCACTATATAGACACTTGAAGAATTTTCTAAACGGAAATGATTTAATTCATTTCCTGATACAATACTAATACTAGTTATACCATTTAATCCAGCATCTAAATCGGTTACTGTAATGGCTGCTACAAGCGAACCATTTTTTGCGTTTTCATCAACGGTAGCAAAATTTGCGGTTTGCGGTACATATGTAAAAGTAATTACTGGATCATGATCGTTTGCATCAATGAGGTTAACTGTCACATAAGTCCGTGCATCTTGACGTGGTACACCGTGGTCCTTAGCTATCACTGTAAGTACACATGTCATGTTACACGTTGTGTTTGTACAGTATTTAGGACAATTCAATTTTTTTATAGTTGTTATTACACCGGATTCAGGATCCACTGCAAACTGTTTTTCGGTATCTGTCACTTCATAGGTAATTTTACTATTATCACCCAAATCACTGTCAGTTGCTGTGACTTTCAACACAGTAGTTCCAGGTGGCACACTTTCATTTAATGACACCGAAAAATCACTTTGATCAAATATTGGTGGATTGTCATTCACGTCTAAAATAGATACATTCACTTGAAGATATCCATATTTGGGTGGATTTCCACCATCGCGAGCTGATATGTTCAGAACGTAAAAGTCATTTGTTTCTCTATCTAATTTACCTGTTGTTTCTAAATGGAGGTAAGATGTTTGCCCACTTGGATTTACGGTGACATTCAAACGAAACTTTCCTTCATTATCACCATCTACTATCCTGTAATCATTGGCGATACCATTTTCGCCCAAATCTTTGTCAGTTGCAGCATCAAGCAACAGCTTTGTTCCGGCGGCTGCGCTCTCAGAGAAAGCAACAGCTATACTTGGCTCGGGGAATTCTGGATAGTTGTCATTTACGTCAGTTACACGTAATCTAACCTCTATTGGATAGGTTGGTTGACTCGATAAAACAACAAAAGCGTAGCGATCAACATTCTCTCTGTCAAGAATCATATTAGTCCTGATTTCGCCAGATACTGGATCAAGAACGAACTCTTTCGGTGGTTCATTGAATCGATAAGTGAATCCCGGTTTTATAGGAATACGACCAACTAGGGTACCGACTGGCTGATCTTCAGGAACACGGAGGTCGACGCCGGTGTCGACGGCGCGAGACTGCATCTGCTCGGCGGCGACGCTGACGCGAGCACCGGCAAGCACAGCCAGCGCCACCAGCGCCACGTGCCATGCCCCCATCCTCGTCATGACACTGATAAAAACATTGCAGGGTTGGTCCTCGTCAGCGAAAGTTACCGTCCGCCGGGAGCACTCGCTTTGTCCCGTTCGCGCAAAGCCGCGCACTCACTCGTCTCAGGTATGCAGCATGGCCGCGACGACCTGCTCGCGCACGAATATCTCACGGAGAGTGCGACCCGCCGCTGCGCCTACGCCGTCACATTCATTCGTAAACACACGTGACACTCACTAAGCACTGTTAATTTAAGCGTCGTCTGTATTGTAATGCACTAATAAACGAGTTTATCGACAATCGGTTTCAAAGTACACAAATCCAACACACTTTTCTGTAATGTTTTTGTTCCTTTGACAATCGGGTCTCGCGACGCTAGCGGCACACGGGCTACGTCGCAGTCGGCGCGGCACTGGCAGGCGGAGGCTTTCACGCCGCCCCGCGTGCCTCCCCCGCTCTACGCTGACCCCTCCCCGCAGCTTTGAAAGCTCCCACCGTGTCTGCGTGATGATGATGCCAAGATAATGGCGGCCGAAGGATTCTACTATTTATTGTTCGATACGAGTCACTCACCATTCCGAGAATAGCTCCCGGGTGCACAGGTAGATTTTAAAACGCGTTGCATGATAACGAGCTTACCTCCCAACAATAATTATTAAAACGTTTTCTAACTTTAAAAAAGCTGTCCAGCGATTATAAAAAAAATATATTATACATATTTACTATATCTATTGTTAATCGTTTCCATTACTTTTGATTTTAGGTAAAGCTATAAAACTATTAGTTTCCAAAACACTTTGATCCACAAGGTAACAGTCTTATATAGCTGAGTTGTCTAATATAATTTCTAAACGTTTTACAAGAGTATTGCACCATATAATTAAGAAATTTTTTATTAGATAAATACATAAAACGTTTTTGAATCCAACTACGATCATACATAAACAAACACCGACAAAACTAATGAAGTATTATATTATTACTGAATTATGATAAGGTTACGTAGATAATATTAAAATAAATTTGGCTCTCCTCCATCTTTAGAGTCTAATCGAATCTCACCTGCACGTGGTGCACTATCTATATATGTGGTGGTGTCGACTATAGTAAAACGCTCTGGCGAAAGGGGAAGTACTTCTACCATACAAAGGACCGGAGCCAATTAATTATACTCTTGAGGATTGTTTGTTTGTTTGTTTGTAAAAACTTTATTGCAATACAACAACAACAAATAGGCACATACAAAAAATATGTTGAACAATGGCGGACTTATCCTATCAGGGATCTCTTCCAGTCAACCATGGAATGCTCACAGGAGTTTGCAAATTTTACAAGATTAACTTTAGATTAAAGCACAGTGTCTTTTGACGTGACAACGTCTTATAAATTGGTTAGCCGGGTGACACTTCAAGAAACGCGCTCACGTTATGCGCTTACAATGAGAGCGAGTGAGAGGCACGCGTCCCTTTCACTCGGGCATGGTTAGCCCGCCTAAGAGCGAGAGAGACAGACATAAAAAGTGAAAGGCATGCGTCCCTTCCACTCGAAAACATTTTACCACTCAAAGTCGTTGTCACGTAAAACTTTCGCCCGTATACCGACTTTACAGGCAACCAATTTTTTTTATCAACAAATATTTTCTTTGTCAACATATATTTTTGTTAGGAACATACAAATATACAATACTAGTAATAGTATATAAGATACAATACATACAAAAACAAATACTAGTT
Organism: Hypsopygia costalis; assembly: GCA_937001555.2. Lineage (NCBI taxonomy): Eukaryota > Metazoa > Arthropoda > Insecta > Lepidoptera > Pyralidae > Hypsopygia > Hypsopygia costalis. Next base: position 16,510,359 of record OW443338.2, on the reverse strand, counting down.
TATTACAGATCTTTAGCTTGACATATCCGAAGGTTCAGTCCAGAGCTTTTCCAATTCAGACTTGAAAGACAGAATAGATTGTTGTATTCCTGGGAGTGAATGAGGTTATATGTATGGAGATGCTGCGTCAGTTAGATGGGGGGGGGGAGAGGTACCAACATGCGAGCAATACAATTTGTATTAGTTTGTGGTAGTGTGCAATTTGTCCTGGAATATATTTTATTATATTATTGTTATACGATGGCGCACGCCCCCACTAGGGTATTGTTTATTTTAGGCTGCAGTTTTTTGCTGGGTTCGACATGCTCTACTTTGTTGTTCACCTGATGGAAAGCAATCACCATCGCCCATGGAAATCAGTAAGACAGTTGGGGGAAATATAGATTCTGTTCTTTTCCGCTACGGAAAGTTGATTCCACAATGTTACCGTTCGTGGTATAAAATGGGTTAAGAAACGTAGGAACTGTGGTAGTGTGTGGATGGAATTTTAATTCATTGCGAGTTGTACTATAGCGGAGCTCAGCTAGAGTTCAGAGCTAGTATTCGCCAACTAGCTGACGTCAGAGCCTCGTTAGCTAGTCGTCAAGGTGCACCACTTGCAAATGAAGTTGGCTCAGGCTCTAAATATAGTAGTAAGCTCTTTATCATTGTCATTTAAAAAAATAAAAACTGTTAGTAATTCATGCTGAACAGGCGGACCAATCAAACCATTTTACTTGCATTCAATTATGTTATACATACTAGTATTTATCATAATAATAATAAATATAAATAACGGTCACCAGAGACGAAGGGGTTGCTTCGCTGGCACCGTGAGTGGAGGCGCGCGAGCGATATTTCATGTTGCGATCGTTTATATGTCTACGGTAACCGCTTCACATCAGGCGGGCCGTATGTTTGTTTCACGTAGTATAAAAAAATAACATATACGAGTATAATAATTTGAGTGCTCTATTCTGCTAATATATATTTCGGTATAAAAATTCATTGTCAAAAAACATGAAAATTGTTATTACGGCTTCTGCATTGATAGAGTCTAACTGAATCACTATTACAAAAATATTCCATAATAATTAAAATAATAAATTTAGCGAATAAAAAAATACTTAATGGGCAAGTGGAATACTAATATCGTTTTTAGGCGTATTGTAAGAATAATAGTCGCCCAGTTTTATATTTTTTGTTGCTTGGTGTATTACTACCCCCTATGCAATCATTCGTTTGCAAAGTCAAAGAGGGTTTTTTTTTATACTACGTCGGGTGGCAGACAAGCATACGGCCCGCCTGATGTGAAGTGGTTACCGTAGCCATATTAATGCTCGCAACATAAAACATCACTCGCGCGCCGCCACCCCCGCCATCGCAGCATCTTCTTCCCTTCTGGTGACCTCACTCACTCGCAGGAACACAACACCCCTCAAGGGAATTGTTATTTGGCTGCGGTATTCTGTGAGGTGGAGGTACATTCCCCAGTCGGGTAGCTTACAATTACGCTCCCTACCTCTCTTTTCGCCTGAGCTTCGTTTGGCAGTCAGCAGGATGCACCGCTTGCAGGTGAAGTTGGCTTTGGTTTAAAGATGTTTATGAACCACTTGCACCCCAAAATTATTTAGTTTCACGTTTAACGTTCAAGTTATTTTGTTATTTAGTTTCATAAGTGGACCTCGATGGCGTCGTTGTGTGTGAGTCTAATCGAACTCGCAAGTTACGCAACGTCGGCCGTAGCTTGTCCATCATCATCATCAGGTCCATTTTAGTCTCCACTACAGGAGCACGACCCTCTGTCGTCCGTCCTTGACGGAAGGAGGATTTGATCTACACTCCCCACGCTGGCCAGACGAGTTGGGGAGGCCTGATCGATAAATTGATAATGTATTTCCCTTAGTCGCCTTGTACGACATCCACGTGAAGAAACGGAGTGATTCTATTCTAGTCTGCCGGAAACCACATGGCCATAGATGGGCCACAAGGCCACAGCTTGTCCATAGATGGGTTTATTTATCTCGAGCTCCTCCATGCTTCGGAGGGCACGTTAAGCCGTCGCTCGGTCCCGGCTGTTGTGATTATAGATGACAGTCGATAATGCAAGTCAGTGGCCGTGGTGCACCCAGGTGAATATCAAACTTCGGCTCCGGGAAAAGAGAGGTTAGGTAGGGCACAGCATACTTATAAGCTGCCGGACTGGGAAAGTAGCTCCACCTGACAGAATACCGCAGCCGAATAACAATACCATTGAAGGCTGCTTTGTCCCTGCAAGTGACTTAGGTCGCCATGAAAGAAGGTATTGCTTCAGCAAGGATGGCAGCGCGATCAATGTTTCATGTTATGAGCTTTTATATAGCTAATAGGTCTTGCTGTTGGAAGTATTGGAAAATAAATTGAGTTACAGTTTTGGCCTGTCAAACACTTTTTTCTGAGTGGACTTGTTGGCAACACGAAAATTACCGTGGCAACGCGAAAGTAATCCGTGGTTTTAGCGACAAATTTGTCAACTGCCAAATTACTACCAATATTAGTAATATTATGGTTTTATAGTATTAAATCCTTCCTACCTCCTCCTTGCGTCGTTATCCTCAATGCTGAGGGTCGTGACCTCTTCTAATCCTGCTTCTCCACCAGTCTCTATTCTCGGCGAGATGTACGGCCTCGTTTACCGACGTTTTCAAGACAATGCGGATCTGGGGCCCTACCGCCGAAGCTGAAGCCGATTGCCATTGAATATTTTGATTTGAAAAATAGGTCTTATGTTTTAGTTATTGACAAATATCTTCAGCTTAGTCGATAGAGCTCAAGAGTTTCTACCAGCTAAAACAAACACAATTACCAGCAATTTAAGGCCCACTTTGATTTTTGCTATGCCCCGGTCGAACCAGCGCATCGGGCTGCGCCGTCGAAGCTTCTTTCAATCGAGCTTTCGAGTTAATATATAATAGTTTTTCTAAATTATCTCCTTTTCGTCTGGTGATATGCCCGAAAATTCCAGAACTTTCTGGAGATATATGTTTGAAAGTCAGATTATAATTTTTAGATCCTGATTGCTGTCCATGGGATCCGGAGCATTCTTCTCCAGCACCACATCTCGAACGCGTCCACTCGACTCCGATCGACTGCTCACCAATGAGTGCGTTCACCAATCTGGTTTTAGTACATGTTTTGATATTCCCGTCTTGCCAGATCTTTAGTAGCTGAGACATAGCATTTTTGCATTTTTTTGTGTACTTAAACCAGATTTTATTATGTAGTTGTTAATAAAAAAGGAACGAGAAACTTTACTTCGGTACTTACTGAATTTCGTTTAGCAACACTTTCTTCCGAACAACCATTCAACATTTTCATCAATTAATTTAGATGAAGATTAAAAAAAAAGAAAGTTGTTTAAGTATAATTTTTGTCCCTTTTTCACTGAAGTGCATTTATGATCCATATGGCGCGGGTGAAGCTATAATCAATAATGATTTTTTTATAAAAGTGTAAATAATGTTTCGTACATTTTACTGAAAACTATGTATTCTAAAATCTAGGTCAGTAAACATATTGTATATACACATTATTATTATTATTATAAGAATTGTCTTATACTCAACTCAACATTCAAATCAAACCTACGTGACACCTATATTCAACCCTTATTTTACCCTTAGAAGTCGAATGCTCCAAAATCCTTTCTATACTTATTTGGGCAATTACACTAAAATTTGGGCAACTTGTTCGGGCTCGGTAATTTCTGCTCAGCGTCGATGAATACTCAAGCAGACTTTTTTCCACTAAATTGTTTTCACACTCTATTTTATACCCTTAACTTACGAAGTAACTATTGAGTAATCTGTGCCTTGAGTAATAAATAAATATTTCTAGACAGTTTACACAGCGCCATCTAGTCCCAAATTAAGCGCAAAGCTTGTATTGTTGTTTTCACAAAGGTTTGTCTTGTGCGGGGATCAACCCGCGACCTCGGTCAAAGTAGCCATTGCTAGCCATTCGATCACTGGGCTCGTCAGTAATAAATTTTAATAAATGAAAGAAAGAAAAAATATTTATTTCAACGATCCACAACATATCAGTACATTATTATTCTTTAAATAGTTGTCTTGGCCAACTTGCCTGATAAATATTTTTTGAAAAATGGAAAAATTCACCTGCCCCCCCTAGGTGGGATTTGAACCCACGACCTCTCGATGACCGGTCGAGTGCTCTTCCAACTGAGCTACCAAGAAGGTTTGTCTTGCTGACGAATTTTTTCATCTTATAGAGGTCGTGGGTTCAAATCCCACCTAGGGGGGCAGGTGAATTTTTCCATTTTTCAAAAAATATTTATCAGGCAAGTTGGCCAAGACAACTATTTAAAGAATAATAATTTAATTAGTTTGGTGTTATCAAAAAATAGCTGAATTTCATCTGCAACGATGGACTGCTATGCCTACTTTAGTATTGTAATTACTTAATAGGTTGATGACGCCACACTGTGACTCACACAGTAGAAATATAAGATGAAAAAATTCGTCAGCAACACAAACCTTCCTGGTAGCTCAGTTGGAAGAGCACTCGACCGGTCATCGAGAGGTCGTGGGTTCAAATCCCACCTAAGGGGGGGCAGGTGAATTTTTCCATTTTTCAAAAAAATATATATCAGTACATAATGGTAATAGGTGGTAAAAATGGTGTAACATACACATAAGTCAAGATACATATTAATTATGACAGTACCTATTATCAAATCACCTATGCACCTTAATGCTGTGGAAGTGAAAAAGGATCCTGATGATGAGGAAATGTTGGTACAGGTGTTTTTATAGTCCTTTCTTTCTTTCAAATCGATAGACATTGTTCATCCATCCCATACAAACTTTTAAACTTTATAAATCGTTCTTTAAAATCTTTTGTTATTGCTTGTAGGCTATAAGAATAATCTACGGTATTAATGTAGTTCTAGCTTTAACAGTTTCCGCTCTGTGTCGCTAAATACTCAAATAAACTTTTCGGGAAGAAAAAATTATTTTTTAACAGCTTAATTAACGATTTTTGATAATTGTGAGTACACGCGCTTATACACGTCGTCACCCCTTAATCATCCCACTGCTGGGATACGGATCTCTCCTCAATAGAAGGCGTTTAGAGCATACTAAACTACTGCGGTTTGGCGGAGGCCAGTGTTTTCAAACCGTCTAACGGCCACTGACTTGCCTTAACAACTGTCATCTAATGACAACAACCGGGACCGACGCACGGTGGATCCAGTACTAGGGACAGCTTCGCCAAAATTATTTTAAGAATGATTTTGACTGAAACTAATTTGTAGACGTGTGTGTTATGGCAAAATAACTGCTTTTTTTAAAAAAAACTGATGATATTATACGACATTTAATAAAAAATGATTCCCAGAAATAACATAAGATTTTTTTTAATGATACTTTATTTATTAGGTATTAAAAATGAGTTTACGGATTGTTTACTCTGGTAAAATCATGCTTAAAACCTCACTAGGAAGAGCCGTCTTATATTTTCTTATAACCCTTGAGCATGAAATGACAGGATCTGAAGTTATAAAAAATGAATTAAAAATATCGGTAAGAGTGTCTTTCCTCGAAGTTTTCCATGCGTTAAATTCTCAAATTTTTTAAAATCTTTATTTCGTGCCTCCAGGGCTTCTTCGCTCAAACGACCAATAGGCATTATAGCATTTGATTGCATAAAGGACCATATATTAATACTCTATGAACGGTGGTGGGCATATAGCGTGTATACATTTTTTTTTTAAGTTTAGGTTGACCTGAAGCAGGGCAGTTGGTTTCAGCAATAATCATCTCCTCTGATTTTAAAAACTTGCTATCTAATTTCTTGTACTTTAGTGAAAACAATTTTTCACACATTTCTTTCCGTTTTATTCGGTAGTCTGTTACTCCTAAGGAATAAGATACAAAAAAATATATAAAATCAGCTACAGTTGAATCAAATTAATACGATAACATTCATCATAATATCTGAATAAAATTATCCTAAATACGAACAGTTAAAATTGTGAATCCACTACCCCCTTACTTCTAAACCCTGCCATTTACAATAGGGGATTTTGCCCGAACTATTCAAGTCATATTTGTATACTACATTACTACATGAGTCACCAGAAACCAATAATTGTTAGGGCAAAATCCCATAATAGAAAAAAAAATAAAAAAAACGAAATCGCATGTTCGAAACAAAGTGACATTTATATATATTTTTGCAAACAACTAATTATCGAAACGGGTTACAATTATATGTTTTAAATACTACATACCTTCATCACCACTCATGATTTTTTTATAAACTATACGTTCTTACTTTTACTGAAATAATTGTGAAAAGTCTGAACTAAACTTTGTTATTTACAATGAACAACAAGGAAAACAGGAAATAGGTAACGTTTGACGTGTCATATAAATAATACTCGACGACTGATTCTACTTAGTTTACCATAAACTAATGTAATATACCTTCAATTTATTAAATCGAAAAAAAAAATCATCGACCTACATTTTCAAAAAAAGTATTATTGACCAAACTGTCCTTAGTACAGGATCCACCGTGCGACTGCTTAACGTGTCTTCTCGAAGCACGGAGGAACTTGACATAAATAAACCCATCCATGAACAGGCTACGATCAACGTTGCTTAACTTGCGTTTTTAATTAGACTGACACGCTCAACAATGCCATCGAGCTCCTCAATCACTATTACACGCGTCAAAGCGCTGATACACATTTCAAAATAAAAGACAATGTTTTTAAACCTGGGGGCTGACTTTTGAATTTGATTTGATTCTGATTTCGATTTTGATTTGAGTTCGATCTGATTTCAATTCGATTCAAGTTTTGTACTTTTGAACGGAATCGAAATCAAATCGAAATCGAATTTAGGATCGTATTAGCATCAAACGCTGACGTAACTTCCGGCATATGGGCAAAAGTTAGACTGTTTTCGTTGACAATTTCTTGTAAAATAATTTTATCGATTTACCGAAACTAATAATAATTAAATTGTATTAATACGTATTTCTCTAGACTCGAAGAAAATAAGTTCACTTATAGTGCTTAAGTCACGTAAAAGCCTTTTATATTTGAAAAAAAAAATGTACAACACACGGAAAATGTGAATTAAAAACAAACAAATGTCATGTTACGAAATGTCAAAATAAAGTTTCTTTCCCGCGAAATTTTAATTTCTTGTTTGTTTGGTACAAGTGTATAGTGAGCTTTTTTAAAAAGGTAATTATTTAGTTATTGTAGTTATGATCTCCATTAAACTTTTAAATTGGGTTATTATCAATGTTAATATTTCAATAAAACATATGTTTTTTTGTAGAAAATGCAACCCACCCAGATACAAATGCAATATTTGCTGGAATACTTGGAAACAAATCCAGGAATTTCTAAAGGACATTTGCGCACCGCGATGGGAAAGTAAGAGGCAAAGAGGGAATGGCAGGAGTTCTCCAAGATCTTGAATTCATTAGGATGTGCAGTGAAAAATGGGGCGAGGTGAGCTAAAGTAAGTTCATTTAGTAAAGACTATCATATTTCTCTCCATTCCAAATGGTAGACTAATACAGAATGCAATTACCATATCTTCGTCTATCGTACAGTTGGTTCCCTAAGATAACTGACTAGGAAGGTGAAGTGGTCCGTTGTCTTAGGGAACCAACTGTATTAACTGACTTCGGTTAAAATAATCTGCAAGTTTAATGAAATCTATTAAAAACTTTAAAAGTGTGCGAGGATGGTGAATCCACTAAAATGATTGAATGAAACTTGGCGCATAGAATGAATATACTCTGGATTAACATGAAGGATCCTTTTTATCCCAGTAGTGTCAAAAGGTAGTTAATATATATTCATTTTTACTGAACATAATCCTTTGTTAAAGACCGCTTTCCTTTGCAGTTTTGGAGAGACAAAAATTATGCTGTAAACTGGCCGAGGAAAGGACTTTCTTCCCACTATAAGCCCAATCGAGGAGCGGATGTTAGCTTTGTTGTGTGGCAGTTGCTTTGCCACTACGTGATATGGGATTTTCTGTCCCTCTTGTTGTAAGTAACTCATACTTTTTCAGGTATAATAATTTTTTTATGCATAGGTATTTTCTCTTCTTTCTTTATCTTTTGATACATTTAAGTTTCTATTTATTAGAGCACCCAGATACAGAAGATATTATTCACCTGTAGTTCCTTTTGAGGAAAACAAAGTGATGGAACTCTTGGAAAGCAGTTTTTTTAAATTTAATACAGTGAAAATAAAAATAAGCAATGTAGCCTGTCCATGGATGGGTATATTGATAGCGAACTCCTTCGTGCTTCGTAGGGCACATTGAGCTGTCAATCCCGGCTGTTCTTTTAATGATAGTTGTTTCCCCCAGTGTGTGAGTTACCAGGAAGCCTTCCTGGAGGAGGTAGCATGATTATGTTACATGTAAACTAGCATACTTACAACTTTATAGTAATAGTGGTACAATTAATTGATATTTATTTTGTTAACAGATTCTCAGCCTGGTAGTTCACAATGAACTGTCGACCTGTCTACCAAGACCTTTACAACCCTTTGGGTTCACCAATTCTTCCATTACTCAGCAACACATCGACACCATCCCATCCTACAAATATTACTCGACGTCTTCGGTAGCCCAACAGAGCACAGAGACCTGCTAAATAGTCAAGAGAAAGGGCCAGACAAGGGTGTGAGACTGGTAGACATTATACATCAGTGGCCGCTCACATCTGCAAGATGAGTGGGGTCGCCTAGTAGATATTGAGGCGAAAATAATAATTGCATGTGCTTAGTGTGTTATGCACTCAAAATAGTGCTACTACAAGGATAAGAAATAGTAATTTGTTTTTAGCATAGTAATTTTGTTAAATAGTATTGATTCTATCAACAACTAAGATGTATGATTGTTAATATGAAAATAAATAATGCTATTACAAAAAATATTGATTCTGTTAAAGGGTATATTAAATGAGTTAATAATAAAAACATAACAGTAGTTTGAATATTTATTTATGTATTAAACCATTTGGTCTGCCATAACGGGTCCATGTATGTGCTCTAGCAAGATTGCCACTTTTTAACTCATCAGTTTATCTCTGACTGCTGACTCAAACCGCTTGCATGACATATTCTGTGCGACTCCTGTAATTCTTGCCTATGTTCCTCTTGTATCTGCCGTATTTCACTACTTGGTGCAACAATATGACCTTGGTTGCATATATTATGCAACACAGTGCAAGCATTAATAATTTTTTCCACTCGGTCTGGCTTATAATGTATTACGGTTGTTTCAATAGACATCACCGAGCATTAAGAAGATCGATGGTCCCCTTCACTCTATTACAAGCAGACAAGTAATGCTTTTGTGTGATGCTCTTGGGATCATCATAAACTCTCTTTGTGCATAACCAGAATCACCTGAAATGACGAAATTATTTTTGTTAGTCAAGTTAAATATTCATTGTAAACTTTCTAGTTTCAGTTGTAGGAATAAAATAAAATTTTATAATGAAGACTATTAAACAAAATACACATTTAATAAGAATTGACTGATAAAAAGTATATACATATAACACATAAACTCACCAAATAAACACACCATTTCCTCTTGGTCTGTGACTGCAATAAACTTTTCACTTCATGGTTGTTGATATGTATGAATCATGCGTGACACCAGCATGATATGTACCAATGCTGATTATATTTAAATCAAAATCACATCTGTAACAAGAAACAAGTTATTAATAAAAAAAAATTAAAACTGATGTTTAACAAATTCTAATCCGTAAATTCAAAGACCACTATGCGATTGCCATTTAAAACTCTTAATAGGTTTGTAAGATATTTTTCTTCATGCTGCAATATAAATTTATTGAATTAAGTTTAAGGCTTAACTTTGTCCATGTAAACTGTTTCACATATCTTATTATAAGCCACACAGAAAAAATATACAATCAAATAACAGATGCAGTTAGATTTGTTTAATAATATTTAGTGACTCTGTTAGTTCACAAGATAATTTATATAGCCCAATAAAGGAGTTGCAATACAAAAATAATTACTTACAATTTGAACATTTTGAGACTGGTAATGTTGTTTATTGAAATACCACTCTTCATTTTCTGATGGCCGAACCATAGCTACTTGGGTTCCATCAATACACCAAATAGTTTCTGGCAATTGGTATTTTTCATAGAACCTGAGGCATAAAGCAAAATAAGAAAAAAATAAATATAATTACTTAATATAAAGTGTAATTTTACCAACTTCTTTAGAGAACATTATAATTACTTAGTAGACTGAAATCTAATATGTAATGAATCAAAAGGTGTAGAAAAAAATATTCAAATTTAAAAAAAAATAGAAAAATTCACCTTCCCCCGGAGAGGTGGGATTTTTCCATTTAAAAAAATATTTATAATATCCTGGCCAGTTGGCCGAAACAAAATTCAAAATTCAAAATTCAAAATATCTTTATTCCTTGGACTTTATAAAGCACTTAGAAACGTCATACAAATTAAATATAAGAATATGTATAAATCATTACTACTCTAAATCCGCAGAGCTTAGATTCACTTTCATCACACTATCTTGAATGTGAAAGTGAATTTAAGTGCCAGTTCCGGCGACGGGGCTTCTTGAGAAGAACTGGCAAGAAACTCAAGGCCGACTCTTTTAATTGCCAATAACGTTACATTAAATACAAATACAATCATTAACATAACATAACAAGAGCAATTCATTTCCAAATACTTTTATCATTTATGTAATCCGAGATACAATAGTAAGCCTTTTGACATAGTCTAGTTTTGATATATTTCTTAAATTTACCCATGGATAATTTAAACGCGTCGTTTGGAAGTTTATTGTAGAAGCGTATACATTGACCTGGGAACGAGTTAGAGATTTTATGGAGCCTAGTAATATGCATAGCGAGTTTGTTTTTATTTCTTAAATTTAATTGATGGAGATCACTGTTTTTCCTAAATTTGGTTTGATTTTTATGAACGTAAATAAGATTTTCATAAATATATTGAGAATGTAATGTCATAATATTTATCTCTTTAAATTTATTTCTCAGTGTCTCCCTGGGACTCATCATATAAATAGCACGGATAGCTCGCTTCTGGAGCACAAAAATTGAGTCTACATCCGCGGCACTACCCCAAAGCAATAAACCATATGACATAATGCTGTGAAAATAGCTAAAATAAACTAAACGCGCAGTGTCAACATCAGTTAGTTGACGTATTTTCCTTACGGCGTAAGCTGCTGAGCTGAGTCTAGCCGATAACGTTTCTATATGTGGGCCCCATTGTAATTTAGAGTCTAATGTTATACCAAGGAAAACAACCTTATTGACCAATTCCAATCTCTCATTGTCCATCACCACACTGGTTTTCACTTGTTTCACATTTTTTGTAAAAAATCTAACATATTTGGTTTTACTACCATTTAAAAGTAGGTTATTAGCACTAAACCAGTTTACTATTTTTGAAAGAGCATTGTTTACATCGTCAATTTCTGATTGTTGTCTATTTACCTTAAAAACTAAAGAAGTGTCATCTGCAAACAATACTATTTCATGATTATTCTTTACAAGATGAGGTAGATCATTAATATACACGAGAAACAGGAAAGGGCCCAAAATAGAGCCTTGTGGCACCCCCATCGCTACAGCTGATCCATGTGATCGTTTTCCATTAACATCTACTTTCTGAACCCTATCACCCAGATAAGAAGTAAGAAGATCAAGAGCGATGCCTCTTATACCATAGTGGTGTAATTTTCTGACTAGAGTTTCATGCTGCACACAATCAAAAGCCTTAGATAAGTCACAAAACACCCCATAGGCGTCCCGTGACTCCTCCCAAGCCTCATATATACATTCTAGTAATTTTACCCCAGCATCACATGTTGACCGTCCACGAGTGAAACCGAATTGTTTAGTGTGCAGCAGATTATTTTCGTTAAAGTATTTAAGTAACTGTGCGAGAATTAGTTTTTCAAAAATTTTACTAAATGTAGGTAGTATTGATATTGGTCTGAAGTTTGTGGGGTCTAATGTACTACCTGATTTAAACAAAGGAATAATTTTGCTCAATTTCATCAAGTCAGGAAACACACCACAATCAATACATCTATTAAATATCACAATTAAAGCGGGAGCAACAATGTCAAATAAAGATTTTATAATATGTACAGAAATGCCCCATAGATCAGCCGTTTTCTTAATATTAAGTGATTTAAATGCGACTTTAAGATCAGACCCATTAACATGACGGAAATGAAAATCGTTATAAAATTCAGGCACATTATCTTTAATTAATGACTCTGCAACGGAGGTGGAAGAGCCCAAAGCACTAGTTAAAGTAACAGGGAAAGCAGAAAAAAATCTTTCAAAAGCATTGGCAACTTCTAAATCTGACTTGGTAACATGACCATTGACACTTAATTTAAACTCTGAATCCTTTGTCCTGCCCTTCCCAGTCTCTTCATTGATAACCGTCCAAGTGGCTTTAATTTTATTACTACTATTTCTAATTTTTGATTTAATAAACATAGATTTTGCTACTTGACAAACGCGTTTGAAAATTTTTGAGTATGATTTTACATGTTCTTTAAATTCCTCACTATTATTGAATTGTCTTTCATAGTATAACATGTACAAAGTTTGCCTACTCTTATAAATACCTACGGTTGCCCAGTCACCAAAGACGAGGCTATTAGTAAAAGTAATTTCCTTGGAAGTAAATATTGAATTAAATTCGTGAAGAAATGCATTAAAAAATGAATTATACATCAAGTTAGGTTCCAAGTCATTATCTAAAAAAGGTAAGTTACTAGTTAGGTTTACTCTCATTCGTTCTAAGCGACTAACTGTTACTGGCACAAAAGTATTTTTTGTCTTGACTACATTTTTATTATTTATTTGAATACTTATCATTTGCCCAGAATGATCAGAATCCAATTTATTAATAATACTTTTTTGGGTTGGACTAATATCTGTATATATATTATCTAAGCAGGTAGCCGTGGTGGCACTTATTCTAGTAGGCTCCATAAATAAGTTAACTAAATTATGGGATTTAAAAAGACTTAAAATTTTACATGATGCAGTTGTATTAGTAAGTATATTAATATTAAAATCTCCACAGACCAAAATAGTTTTACCTGAGTTGCTAACTTTGCATAGGGCTTCATCCATGATTTCTAAAAATAAATTAAGATCCGCGGAGGGAGGTTTATATACGCATATAACAATGGACTGCTCTAATTGTACACAAGATAGTTCTATGGAACATTCTACAGAGAGGGACATCTATAATATAATAATATCTTTCCGTTCTTTAAATTTAAGTTTTTTATTGAGCAAAATTAGCGACCCCCCATGTATTGTGTTGACCCTGCAGAATGAACTACCGACCTGGTGGTTGCTGAAATTGAACATGAGCTGATGCTCCTTTAACCAATGCTCTGTAATACACATAATACTAATATTATCAGAGTTCATGAATAATTCCAGTTCTAGTTGCTTGCCCTCAGTCATACAATATATATTTTGATGTACCAGGTTAATATTATTATTTGTATTGTAATTATTACATTTTTGTGGGCATAGTGACATGTTATAGTTACTGTTTGATTGTATTGCTAAATCAATTAATTGTGAATGTAATAAATTAGTGCTAGAGGTAGTTACCTCTGTTGTCTCATAGTTACCTCTGTTGTCTCATAACTCATAACAACTATTTAAAATAATAATAAGAAAATGTTCTTACTTCAATTTAATTGCATTGTTTTCTCAAGTGCCAGGAACCTTAATAATTTTAATATATCAGAATGATTTAGTGCAACCGTAACTTCTCTTGTGCATTTTGAGACAGATTGCAGAGACATTGTACTGCCATTGCTGCCTGCCTGTGGCTAAAATGATACCTGTAAATAAACAAGAAATATCATGAGAGGTTTTGACTAAATGCTGCTAGATTACATGAAGCTCAAAAATGAGACTATAATGTAAATTACTAGAAAGTTACAAAAACAGAGATTTAGCTATTCTATTCCTTGCTTAAAAGCATGCAGGTACAGATACTATTTTAATACGTATCCTATAGCAAAAGTGCTAAAACTTAACTTACTTTGTACATAATTGATAGATCACTTGATATTTTCGGTCATTGTAAATAAGGCATCAAGTATCTCACTATAGTCCAAAAGAGGCTTTTGTTTAATCTGTAATTCTTCACAAATTCACAGTCATCCATCCAGTCCAACACGCTCACATAGTGAGCTATAATCATAGCCTTCCTGCGATGTCGTTTGTCGAGACGACTAGCTTCTACAATCAAGATAAACATACAATTAAATCTTGCCATTTTAATTTTTAACGCTATATAAATACACTTTACTCAATAAACAAGCGAAAACTTAATAAACTTTGAGAAAACTATGAGAAAACCATACAACACGACACCAACCGCGGAATCGAAAATTTTGACAGATGAATTCGATCTCATTCTCGATTTTGGCGCGATCTCAAACTTCAAAAGTACCATTCAAAAGTGACATTTGAGTTCAAGTCGATCTCATTTCGATTTGATGCTGATTTCAATCTCAGGAGTACCATTTGACATCTATTCGATCTGATTTCGATTCGATTCTAATTCGATTGCGTCAAAAGTCACCCTGCTGTCCCTTTCAACTTATATTTTGAAACCTGTCAGTTTAAATTTTTCGAAATCCTTTATTAATTTCTTAATTTTAACTTCGATAGTTATATCAACTCTGCCTCGATGACTACGCAAATAACTACAGACCTTATTTTGAGCACTTAACTGGCGAAACAGATGTTTCATTAGATATGAAACATCTGTTACATATATAGAAATATACTTATATAGATATGATAGTCAAAAACGAACACCCGAAAAGTGAGCCAAGTGTCTTACCTGGCAAGTAGTTCGCACAAGCAAGCCGACGAATCTGATGTTTGTGACAATTAATTGAAGCGGGTAAATATACCAGCTTCTATATTTCAAAAAATGCATAATTATTTATGTTGATAAAGTAATTAAATCCCAAGAAATCACATATCACACGAAAGTACACAATAATAATTATTTTTCACACGTACTTTAGTGAATTTCTTGTTTTTGCAAAGAAAATTGGCGCCATTTTGCGTTCAGTGGAAAAAAGAGATAACATGTTTATTAAACTGCTGATAAGCTAAGGGTGGCGATCGTCTATATAACTATTTAAGCTAGCTATCCAAGCAACAGCAACCGTTTTCTGATGCATTTTAGTATACAAACAGCTCATTCGAGCATTCCCCGTGATATAATTTGTATGGAACGCAAAGGTAATTAAATTAATTATGGCATGGCAGTCTTCCAAAACAGAGTTATGCTGGCAACGGATCGGCGACCCCTTGGTGGTGCTGAACTCCATGGGCGGTGGTGAATGCTCAATTAGGTGACCCACATGCTCGTTTGCCCACTCTCCGATAAATAAATGATTGATATCAGCTTTATTCGGTTACTACAAAATTACACACATACACTATCACAAAAACAAAATAATAAAAATGTACAAGACAAAACATTACACGATTACTTACTTTCAAAATTTTCTTAAAGAAAAATAGACTGAACTTACTTTTATTAGAGACTAGCATCCAGCTGCGGCTTCGTTCGCGTTTACTTTTTTTTAATAGAAAGTATCCTATGTTCTTTCTAATATCTATGAGAATATGTGTACAAAGTTTCATGATGTTCGGTTCAGTAGTTTCGGCGTGATAGCGTAACAAACAAATTCACATTTACATGTTTGTCCGTCCGTGGTGTCACAAAAATGGTCCCAACTGAAAATCAGCGCTGGGGTCTGACATAGTCAGACCACGGCATAATGCTGAGTTGGGTCCAATTTGTGGCATTACGCAGCACTACGTCCTTTCTTGTATTTATGTTACATAATGCTATATTTTAAAATATGTAATAGTGTTGTGTTATGTTACAAATAAATGTTGCTTCTTCTTCTTTAACATTTATACTTAGTAGGGATAGTACGGAATCTAAGTACGAAATTTGAATACTGTAATACTCACAGACATTCAATTATGTCTGTGGTAATACTGCGTGTCAGAATAGGAAGCTGTTCTAAACTTGGCTGTATAGTTGGATACCTATGACATGAATGTTTAGACCATTTTTCGATTTAAGGATCTAAGAATTGGTGCAAAATTTTCTCTTCTCCAAGTAAATTTTTATGTTGGTCGATTAACTTGTAAAGCCTATTTTATTTAGCCGTGTTAGTTTTCCTTTTAAATTCGTTATAAGTATATGCAACTGCTATGATTTTTTTCAGATATCCACAAGCAACCGTTTAGCTGGTAGGTCGTGGAGACACATGAACATTTTTGACGTGACAACGTCTTATAAATTGGTTAGCCGGGTGACACTTCAAGAAACTGGGTCACGTTATGCGCTTACAATGAGAGCGAGTGAAAGGCGCGTGCCTTTCACTCGCTCTCATTGTAGGCGTGTCGTGGACGCGTGTCCCTTCTAAGAGCGAGAGAGACAGACATAAAAAGTGAAAGGCATGCGTCCCTTCCACTCGAAAACATTTTACCACTCAAAGTCGTTGTCACGTAAAACTTTCGCCCGTATACCGACTTTACAGGCAACCAATTTTTTTTGTATAAAACAAATGTCGCCTAGGGTGACAAACAATCATACGACCTGCCTAGTGGTAAACAGGTAATCCTTTCTTTAAAAAAAACCGGACAAGTGCGAGTCGGATTCGCCCACCGAGGTTTTCGTACGTAGGATTATTATAAATTTGATATTTTTCATTATAAATAAGAAATAATGCGTCGGAAAAAATAAATAAACTAGTAGCTTCAATTTGAAACTTCGACCCCCTATAAACCCGCTATTTTTTAAAGTTTAATTACAAATGTATAGTTTTGGGATTTATTCTTGTATTTGTAGTCTATAATGATGTTACTTGCCTAATTTCATAGTTCTAGGTCAACAGGAAGTACCTTATGAGTTTTGATTCCCTTGAGAATGTGTCGAAATATGCGTTTTTTGCTGAATAAATAGCCGTATCTTTTTAAACTTAGCAGTTTGATTTTTTTACAATTTCATGAGACCGTAGACCTGAGTATACAGCTCAAATTTCAGCTTGATACCTCCACGCATTCTCGACATAGAGGGTCTTGACAGGCAGACAGACGGACAACAGAACAACAAGTGATTTTATAAGGGTTTCATTTTTCCTTTTGAGGTACGGAACCCTAAAAACAATCCATCCATGTAAGGCTAGAACCACAAAATATCACATATTTTCGGCATTACAAAATTCACAATACACCACAAAAATGAGATAATCTAGCGACAAAAGTTGTATAGCATGTAAACTTTATTTAGTCGATATTATAATATTAAATTTATAATATTAAATTTATAAAGAAATTTAATATTATAAATGCGAAAGTGCGTCTGTCTATTAACTATTCTCCCTTAAACCGCTGAACCGATTTAGATGGAATTTTATGACTGGCAACTACGGAACCCTCACACTGCGGCTGGCCTGACACACAATTGGCCGTTGTTTTAAGTTACAAGTTTGTTATATCTGAAATAATCATTTAAATGAATTGGAAATATTAATTTTGAAATGGCTTCCATATTAAGGCAGTGTATTTGTTTTTTGTCGATGACGTAAAATATCGGAAGTTGAATCCCTAACATTATAACATTTATATTTACATAAAAATCTCGTGTCGCGATGTTTGTCCATGATAAACCCTGAGATGACTTATTTGATTGACCCTAATGAATTTTTGCACAATATGTGTAACTAACTAACCCGGCGAAGTTCGTACCGCCTAGCAGACAATGAATGTCGTGTTACTTATTAGCTAAACTAAATCCATGATTTTATGGAAGTAATGCAATTAATATAAATAAATATTAAGTTCACTACTTTATTAAGACAATAACAAAAAAATTTTTTGATGCTCTACACGAATCCGAAGACAATATTTCTAAATTTTGAGTTTCATGGCAACGGATAGACAGAACGACCGGACGATTTCATAAGCTCAATGAATTTCGCTGAATATATATAAAAGTGCAAAAATCAACTATTTAAATCGATTTAATTCTTTCATTGAAGCACTCAAAACAAATCACAGACAACTTTCGCGACGTAACAGTGAGGCCAATCGATTTGTCATTTTATAACCGACTTCAAAAAAGGAGGATTTTGCAAGTGGTTCATCAACATCTTTGAACCAAAGCCAACTTCACCTGCACGCAGTGCACCCTGCTGACTGACAAACGAAGCTCTGGCGAAAAGAGAGGTAGAGAGCGTAATTGTAAGCTACCCGACTGGGGAATGTACCTCCACCTCACAGAATACCGCAGCCAAATAACGGTTCCCTTGAGGGCTGTTGTGTTCCTGCGAGTGAGTAACGTCACCAGAAAGGAAGGAGATGCTGCGATGGCAGCGGGAGTGGCAGCGCGCGAGCGATATTTTATGTTGCGAGCGTTAATATGGCTACGGTAACCGCTTCACATCAGACGGGCCGTATGCTTGTCTGCCACCCGACGTAGTATAAAAAAAAAAAAAAAAAAAGGAGGAGGTTATCTATTCGACTGATTTTTTTTTTGTATGTATGTTATTAAATATCTTCGCGAATTGTGAACCGATTTTCAAAAATCTTTTTTATTTGAAAGGGTATGCTTGTAAGGTGATCCCATATTCACCAAGTCAGGATCTGATGATGGGATCCTAGAGAAATCAAGGGAAACCCTTGAATTTTATAAGCACGTATGGTCACATTCTCTTTTTTTATTTGAAAGGGTATGATTGCGAGGTGGTTCCATATTCACCAAGTCAGGGTCTGATGATGGGATCCCAGAAAAATCGAGGGAAACCCTTAAATTTGCCCTGTGGTTGCCGGCAGAATAGAATAGGCTATTTTTCAATGTTTAAAAATTGTATAAATTATTTAACAATATCGTAAAATACACAAAACTATAAGGATCTGCAAACTTTCATTCTAATATCTTCAGTCAGACTTTTTTTAGCGTCGATCAAAGTTTGGCGGGAAAGTCCATTTTAAAAGTATGAAATTATTAAAAAATAATATTTCCATTGGAGAAGCAATAAAAAAGGCTATAACTTTTATTATGATACTAATCACATAAACGTAATACTTAACATTGCTATCGTACAAATTTCTGATTTGATGCATACAAAATACAAACCTGTGACGTCATAATTCGGTAGTCTTTTGTATGGAGCGTTTTGGGGCAGTCTAAAAATTGTGATTTTCAAATTAACATATCTCGAGAGATTTTTGTGCTATCGAAGTAATTCTTTCACCTATGGTTATATTATGGAGAAGACGTCCCTACATATTAAACCGAAAAAAATGTTAGTCAAATAGCCTATTGCGCCACTCTATTGCTCTGCGCTGGACAAGGCGACTAAGGAATCTTGTATAACGCAATAACTTTTCTCCTCGAAGACGGCAGCAGCGGCTCCCGGGGTATTCCACCAATAAGCTGCACTCGCCAACTGAAGTCGGTTTTTTTTTTAAATCATTTTTTTTTAATTAAGTCATTTGTTAATTTGTCATTTGTTCTATATGAAGCATGATATAAATTTCTGAACGCACGCATAAATATTTGACAACCAATAAATATCTCAATCCTTCTGCAACTGACATTATTTGTATAGCATAATGTTTTGTTCTTTTATTTTGTTTTTTCGTCAATTTTTCAATTAATAGTTATTCTGCTATTCGGGTCGGAGACAAATCAAAAACCACGAAAATCTGTCCAGCTCTATAAGTGTTTGAATAAACCCGACTTTATTTTATATAAAAATATATTTATATTATACCTACATATATACATATTTGATCCAACTAAAGAGATAGGATATTTTTTATCTATTAAATCCCCCAAGGGGTTAAAAATATGGGCTGAGTATATGAAAAACTACAAGTGTCATCTACTAAAAATACTGAGAACTTACAACTTACTCAAAGTTTCAGCTTGGCTGCTACGGAAAGTTCAAACGAAGCATTTGAATCTGCTACGAGCGATGTCACGTAACTACGTAACTGTTGAAGTTTCACATGGAATATTTCGATAGATGGCGGTATGTGACCAAGAGAGCTTTACAATACGTTACTTATCAACCCCTTCAATAGATGTCACTTTCTACAAATTTCGTATTGGGTAAAGGTTCTATTGATTATTTAATAATTATATTGTTTTTATTACTTGTATAGCGTAGTGATTAATTTCTTCTAACCTTTTCAATTACGCGGTAGTATTTTTATTCATATGTATTAATTTTACAATTTATTATTTCTGCCTTGCTGGTAATATTGGCAAAATTGCAAAACAGTCTTTCGTCTGTCTTTGACATGTCAATATTAAAATACTCATTTCGTACATAAAATTTATCATACTAACAAATTTTTATTTTTTTATTAAAAATATATTTAAAAAGATGCATACCGCGCCTTATTTTCACGTATACCACAATCTACCGAAAGTACCGAATGTATAAAAATATAAATTAATCTGTCACTTCATTGCGATTTTTTTTTTGGTAGCAAATACGTCCTCAATCACGCGTGGCCGACCCTGTAAAACTTCGTCACACCTTTTTTAAACAACCCCATGCAGTAGTCTGCTAGGTACCCGACAGCAAGTTCATTCCATATTATGAATAGTAGCGCTTAGAGCCTAAAAATATTTTATTTCATATATTTATTTGTTTAATTGTTTACTATAAAAACACAATGTGAGTCAAATGGTGCTGCCATCTACAGTAGGATGGCGTATTGATTTCGTGGGCCCTGGCAACATCTTTAAATCTTCCAAATAAACTTATTCATGATACGGTCTATACAAATTTATGTATGTCGGCACACCCTCTTTTCTCATTGAGAAAAGCAATTCAGTTTTTCGTCGGCTTGAGTGTGAGCCATTTTAGTCTCATTGAACAAAGCTTATTTATATTATGTAAGTCAAATGTGTGTAGGTATCAAGGGCGTCGCCAAGGGGGAGCAGGAGGGGCAGCTGCCCTCCCCCCCCCCCCCCCCTCCCCGAGATTCTATTTATTTATAAGTTTTATTTATTGTAAAGTCTCTCGTGAAGCTTTATACGTTGGGCTCTGTACCGCTATTATTACAATCGCTGTAGATGTAAGTGACAAGCTTCATGAGCTCTTGACTTTATCTACAATTCATAATTTTCTCATTCTCCATATCAACTTGCCCCTCTCTGGGCCATCGGCTGGCGACGCCCTTGGTAGGTATCGAATTTTCTTTATGAATACTGACTGCCACGCACTCGCGATGATGGTAAATAACCCTTTTTAGTAAATAGATCTTGGTCTCCCATCATATAAATAAAAGTTAGTTTGTGTTTGTTCGGACTAATCTCTGAAACTAGACATGGATGTAATAAAATATCCATAGATGGATGGATATAAAAAAGCCACAGACTATAATAACATCATAGAAAATGCATTTAATATTAAGCTCGCTTGTGGTCTAGTCAACCGCACAGCAGGTGCAACAGTTGCACTCTCAGATCACAGCAAACGTTGCACTGCAGAAATCATACATTCACCTTACAAAAGTGTAGCGCCACTCGAACGCCAAAGAGACGCACAGCAAGCATTTCCTGATCGGAAATGGCACCCATCATGTGTACCATTTCCCATCAGGTGGTTGGGATGGGTAGATTGCTGGCTTCTTACCCTTAGAGTCCGGTTTGCTTTTCGCTGGAAAATCCTAGTACCTATGCCAATGCTATCGTTGATGTGGTTCTATAGGGTATTTTTTTTCCTAATTCTGCGGTGACCATTAATCTCGAACATGATTCGATATATCTTGCAAAACTGCATCGTATCATAAGAAAAAAAATACTAAACCTGGTACAATACTCGGGCCACTGGATATCCAAACGCCGGTGTACATAAAAAATAGTTATAACTCTACCACGAGATCCTTAAATGGCTGAATCGTAAAGGCAAAGTGTAAGTCATCAGAGAAACTGACGAGAGACGTGCCCTCAGTGTCTTGTGCGCTCTCTCGCCAAAGCTGTTAATGGTTATTTATCAGTTGTCGGTTCCACCACTACAGTAAGATGACTAGCTGGCCCACACCGCAAAGGACAAAGCCGATCTCCTGGGATTTCTGTTTGTGTTTAGTCTCGATGATCAATCAGGGAGCAACACCGCCAACTATCCTTCGGTGTAATTATGAGAGCTCTATGCCAGAAATTAACTTTTCGCTAGCTGTCCGTAGAGTGTTTTCCTCCACGGACATCACATGCATAAGTCGAGAGAGTATTATGAGTTAAGAACAGTGAAAGCGAAGAAATCGAGAATTCAAAATTATACTACTGGGCGACTTATACTAATTTGGCAACCAAAGGTGACTTATACATACCAATCCTAACCTAACTTAGTATAGCAGTGGACCATTTACTATTTTTAGTCGCTCATATCAATTTTGCCGTTTTGAATTGTGTTTCAAAAGTTGTTGATTATTTCGTAGAATCGAAACTAGGAATTTCCCTAAAAATAACTAAACCACAATCATACTAATACTGTGCCACAATATCAAATTAATGGAAATCGTAATTAGTTAAGTTATTAAAAATGAATTTTCTTCGCCCTCGAAGGAAGCAGGATAGGAACTAAGTTGGATTCCGAGATCAGTGAAGAATTTTAAATTAGAATCTTGAATGAAGCGAGCGAGGGTTACAAGAGCCGAGATGAAATTTATTTCCGCTATTATGTACTTCCTTTACTTTTCGCAACTGTCTGGAGAAAATAAATAGTAATTACGTTCTACAAATTACATTTTTATATGCATTGTATTCCATTGCATTTGTAAAATGCATTTTCTCGCTCAGTGAGAGAAAACGTATTTTTTCCCACGGTCATCGGTGAACCTAATGCCTCTATTTTAATGATAATGGTAACAAGCATTGTCTTCTTATGGGTACTCAGAGCAATTTTCTTTTGATCTTCATTTACTTTAATTTAGATTTTTAGGGTTCCGTAGCCAAATGGCAAAAAACGGAACCCTTATGGATTCGTCATGTCTGTCTGTCTGTCCTTCCAGTTTTGGAAAAATGTGTCTGTAACATACGGACGTTACAGCCACTTTTTTTCTAAAGTATAGGAACTATACTGTTGAAACTTGGTAATTAAATGTATTCTGTGAACCGCATTAAGATTTTCACACAAAAATAGAAAAAAAAAACAATAAATTTTGGGGGCACCCCATACGTAGAACTGAAACTAAAAATTTTTTTTTCATCAAACCCATACGTGTGGGATGCCTATGGATAGGTCTTCAAAAATGATATTGAGGTTAATAATATTTTTTTTTTCTAAACTGAATAGTTTGCGCGAGTGACACTTCCAAAGTGGTAAATTGGCACACGATTTTCTCTCCTATTGTTAGGGTAGTAACTTTAGTTACAATGACAAGGCAAATGTAGTATAAATAAACGTTATTTATGTAACACATTTTTTTTTATATACAATAAAGTTAGGGTGCAAACAGACTGGGTGTATGTGATACCACTTACCTCTGATATTACGTTAGTTAGAAGATATCGGCTTTCATACTGATAGTAATAAATGTTTATTGCAAGCTCTGGTAAAATGTGGCAATTACACAGGTACATATTGTCTAACATACATAAAATAAGTAATTAACTGTAAATCATAACTTGGAAACACATTTATCTTAAGTGATGTCGACGATGCGACCGAATCCCATTCCACGTGACATGTGAATGCGACAAATAGCATGTATTGCATGTTAATATGAGAACTGTCACTATATAAAACCTACTTTTCTAGCGTTAAACTATTTAAACAAGCTAATACTCCGTCGATTAACGCTTCACTGACTACGTGGCATAGCACAATGTGAGCAAAGTAGCTATGTATGTTGGGGGTGGGTGGACACTGCAGCTAAATGAATTTATTTATTTTTATTTTGTTTATTTATTTCATCACAATGAGTTACATTTTTTAACTTATTAATTTACTTACTTTTCTAATTTTCGGCAAACTGCAAAACAGTTTATCGGCGAAAATAATATTAGTGTAACATGCAGCTAAGAGCAGATGATGCTTGATAATCACAATGCGATTGTAACTCTTATTTCGTATGGCATAAAAACGGTATAAAGGCCGAAGAGTCAAGATTAACGTGCTCTTAGCTGTACTATCACATAATAGTCAACCAGTAAGTCACTGACGGGGCTGATTAGTGACATGGCAAGCTGGTGGATTTCTAATATAACATCCCTTAACGTGGCGTGACATGAATAAACTCAGTATGTATGCACCTTTAGCATAAACTTGTACTCGTACTTACAAAATTTTAAGTGTATTTTACCCAGACTTAGTATTTGAAACAAATTTCTTTATATTTATAAAAAGAAGAAACGAATATTTCGTAAGCCATATTGGTTTAAACGTTATTATTATAACAACAAATTTTAATAATCTAATTGAAAACATAAAAATTTAAGGAATTATATTTATGCCTGTCTGTTAAGTACATACATGTATATACGTGAAACAAAACTTTGTACCCGTTTATACGAAAATTGTGCGGACTTATAGTTTTTCTATAGAAGGAGTGCAGAATGCTAATATTTTTTTTAACTATGCATAACAATACATTAAATCAATTAAAAAAACATTACACACACTAATGTATTTGACACACACACGGATATGTACTCTTTTGTTTATTGTTAAAGTAATAATTTTAATTACATAAGGTCGAATTTCGACCACTGGGCGAACACTAGTTAAGATGGATAAATGACCTACGAGTATGAATGTATGTTTAATCTATTTTATCATGTTCAGAAAAAAAGTAGCAGAATGTTTATATTTTATAATAATTTATCTGTAATATACAAAAAGAAAATTATCAAGAAATGAAAGAGAATGGCGTGCATAAATTGGTTTATCTCTTTTAGAGATCTTACCACCCATCAAGGATTTAAATAGGCATGCTTGTACCTAAATACGGCTACAAAAAGCGCCTTACCTCAACATTCTACGAACGATCGCACATTATTAATAATTTCATAACAATACCAAAGCTTATCAACAACCGCTTATCGCGTGTACAAACATACCATTTTCGATTATTAATAACGAAAGCTCGTGAGCTTGTTCTAGTTATCACAATCACTAATTCACCATTCTCCACTCAATACGAATGTAGGCCTTTTTCGGTAGGTTAAAAATAGCCTTGGTTTGAACTTAGATACCAACCTATTACATTTTCCATCGAAACACTTGTTGCATGAAAGCTTTGACGTCAGCCCCCCTTCCAAGTGGTTGCGAGCTGGTACCACCGAGGGGGGGCCGCGCCTCCACTGTGGGCCGGCTGCTGACGTAAACACATTCATGAATGGAATAGAACCCAAAACTGTTACGAGTTATACTTTTACAATATGTATAGTGAGTCATGATTAAACTACGCACTAAATTCATAGAGCATTCATTAGGTAGATGGATGCAAGCAATATGATTCCATATGTACGAAAGGTTGACTCAATGGATTACTCATCAACATGCATAATAAATATTTGGGAAATAACGATCTGGCTTGATAAATTCAAAGGCAGACAGACTCAATTACTTAGCAGCGGTTCCAGCTTTAATCAACGGAATTTACTCAGAGTATATTTTTTAATACATCAAAGATGGTAAACAAGTACACGACCTGCTTAGTATTAAATAGTCATCATAGTCTATGGACGCTTGCAATATTGTCTATGGATTGCTTGCAATATCAATGACGCAACGCGTACTAGTGACTAGTACGCGTTGCCGGTCGTATAAACACCCTTTCTTTTTTAGGGTTCCGTACCCAAAGGGTAAAACGGACCCTATTACTGAAACTCCGCTGTCCGTCCGTCTGTCACCAGAATGTATCTCATAAACCGTGACAGTTAGACAGTTGAAATTTTCACAGATGATGTATTTCTGTTGCCGCTATAACAACAAATACAAAAAACAGAATAAATTAAATATTTAAGGGGGCTCCCATACAACAGACATGATTGTTTTGCCGTTTTTATAGATAATGGTACGGAACTCTTCGTGCGCGAGTCCGACCCGCACTTGGCCGGTTTTTTTGAAACCTTTTCTTGAATGTTCTTCAAGAAAAATGTAAAGGTGTTTTTTCTAGGTAAAAACAGGGAGTTAATTCCACAAGAGTTATAATATTCGTAGCTGGAACTGCCGCATTACGATCCGACGCAGGAGCAGGAGCGTCGTCTGCATGCGAAACTGAACCATATCACTGTAAGCGAAATGATTTAAATACTATGACATAACACACGCTTCTTTTCTTAACTACGAAGAAGCCACTAGTTATACCATTTTTTTTATACGACGGATGGCAAGCAAGCATACGACACGTCTACTGTGAAACGGTTATTGCTTGCGCGACGTAAACACCACTACAGATAGAGCATTTTAAGATGGCACATCTATGATGACACATTAAAATAATGACGTGGCTTAGTCGATTTACTATCGAAAAAATATTGCCAAGTGAGAGTTTTACTTAAAAAGTTTTATTAAAAAACGTTTATGTTGGATATCGACATGAAAATAAGCACATCACTATTGACCATGCAATTTGTGCCTTCATTTCCCGCTCATAAAGTTGTAAATTTTTACCAAATTTTCTGAGCGGAGAAATGTCACAGATTCCATATTAAAGTGCCACAAGAGTAACTACGTACCTTTATAGTGACCTCTCTTACTCGCTGCTATACAACAATTCTCAAGGGAATTGCTATTTCGTTGTGGTATTCTTATGCTTCGCCAATCGAACAGCTTATAGATATCTTCAGTAACTACCTCTTTCATACAAGGACCCCCGTTTGTTAGTCAGTACGGTGCACCACGTATAGTTGAGATTGCCCTTGGTTTAAAGATAGTGACTAACCACTTACCCCATTTTGACATTTATAAATACTAATAACTTTATTTAAGCCCAAGATAATCTTTGCAATGAGACAGCAACGTCTAAAGTCTGATCGCCATGACAACCAGTTTCAAGGCTTTTATGGCGTAGGCGTGGATCTCCACGAAAGTAAATCGAGCATCATGAAGAATACTTGCAAAAGCTGTACTTTCATAGAAAATAACTAAGTTAATATAATTTATCTGTTTTCTTTTTAATATGTGTATTTCTAAGTAACCAGGTGTAACCCGACTTGATATAGTACGAAACGAACATATCAGAGGAAGTTTCAAGGTGGCGCCTATAGCAGAAAAACTCACCGAGAGCTGCATACGTTGGTTCGGTCATATCATGAGACATCCCCGAAGACCATGTCGTGAAACAGGCCTTAGCACAATAATGAGAAAAGTAGAGCCTGGTGGTATAAGGTAGCCAAGGACTTAAAGTTTGCTCAAATAAATGTCTCGACTACCTAGGACAGAATGTCCTGGCGCAACAGAACGAGGAGAGCCGACCCCAAATGCGAGGGAAATGACTAGGACATAGAAGAAGATGTGTATTTCTAAGTCTCTTAATAGTACAATGGCTAGAGATCAGCTTTTTTATTCAAGTTAAATATCTATTTTCATTAAAACTAGGAATTGTCTTTGGCGTGTAAGTAGCTCACTACGATCTTAAGAGCAAAGCCAACCTCACCTGCACGTGATGCTTCCTGCCGACTAGCAAAAGAAGCTCTGGCGAAAGACAGATAGGATACAGCGTATTTGTAAGCTACCCTTCTGACGAGGTACCTACACCTCACAGAATATCGCAGCCAAAAAACTATTCCCTCAAAGATTAGCGGGGGTGGGTTATTTCATGGTGCGAAGCGTTAATATGGGTACGCTAACCGCTTCACATCAGACGGACCGAATGCTTGTCTGCCACCCTACGTGGTTTATAAAAAAATACTCAAATTTGATGAGCTTTGATATCGGCGATGACACCTACACAGCTCTGAGAATCTCGATGACGTCGGTGCGCGTGCCAGTTTAATCGATCACGCAACTTAAGCAGCGTCGAGTTAAGCGTCGACCATAGCCTGTCTATAGATGGGTTTATATATCTCGAGCTCCTCCGTGCTTCTGAGGGCACGTTAAGCCATCGACCTCGGTTGTTTGTCTTTAGACGACAGTCTAGCAAAGTCAGTGGCTTTTGGGCGACTTGAAAACACAGCCCTCCGCCAACCCGCATTTGGGCAGCGTGGTGGAGTGATGCTCTAAACTCCTTCGATTTAGGGGAAGACCTGTATCCCAACAGTGGGATGATTATGGGTGGATGACGACCTACACAGCCAAGACCAGATGGTCAAGTCTCGTAATCATTCTACATTGCAGAATGAAAGTTGACCGAATCGAAATTAATCAATGAATTAACTGAAAATTGTACACTTTATTTCATTCAAAAATTATTATCAAGTCTTATTGCGAGCAGATTCGTAGTTTATTTAATTTTCGGTCACATTTCGATAATAATTCCACTATAATTAAACTTTGTATCGAGACTGGATCGAAACCGAATTTTTACTACATTTATAGAGTACTAGAGAGAGAAAGAGAGAGTAGAGAGAGAGATCTGTACATTTTTTACACAGAGTTGTGCCACTATGGCCCTACCGCTTAAAGTGAAGTCAATTTCCACCGGATTTTTTACTGCAAAAATCAAACTTCAGGTTAGATTAGTGGTATTTATTTTGTACTAGCTGACCCAACAGACGTTGTCCTGTATTAACTATGAATATTGAATTTGATGGCCGTGTGGTTTCCGGCAGTCTAGAATAGAATCACTCCGTCTCTTCCCGTGGATGTCGTACAAGGCAACTAAGGGAAATACAATATAAAACATCGATCAGGCCTCCCCAACCCGTCTGGCCAGCGTGGGGAGTGTAGGCCAAATCCTCCTTCTGTCTGGGACGGGCGAGAGAGGGTCGTGCTCCTGTAGCGGAAACTAAAATGACCTGATGATGATGATGGAATTTGAATTGGTAAAATTTTCCGCGCAACTTTCTTTTTTTTTTAAAGAATCTTCTCCTGGCAATAACAAACCGATAAAAAAAAAGAAATAGTGAAATCGGTCCAGCAAGGGAAATAGGGATTCATTCTTATATACATAAGATGATAAATCTTTACCTGATAGAAACCCTGAATCTCTAAAAACAAAGCTGAATGTTTCAATTTAAATTTGTTTGCTTCCATAATACAATTACATTGAATGTACAAACTTGTAACTATATTGTAAGTAGATGTCTTGATTGATTATGAGCCCTGTACTGCAAAAGTTAATGAGAGGATGGTTACATTATACAATTTGTACATTGGTATATTAAATTACATTAATTAAGTACTCTGAAAATAATTACTGAAATATGTTTGTCAAGATCTATATTTGGACTCAAAATATTCGATTGAGAGGAAGCGCCCCATTTTCATCGAGTTGCCTTGAATCGCATAAACCCATATTCATCCCACTGCCGATAGGTAGTCTCCCCTTAAACTAAGGAGTTTAGAGCGTAATCCTAATTGGGGTGTAAGTGGTTCATCAAGATCTTTGAACCAAAGCCAACTTCACCTGCACGCGGTACACGCTGCTGACTGACAAACGAAGCTCTGGCGAAAAGAGAGGTAGGGAGCGTAATTGTAAGCTACCCGACTGGGGAACGTACCTCCACCTCACAGAATACCGCAGCCAAATAACGGTTCCCTTGAAGGCTGTTGTGTTCCTGCGAGTGAGTGAGGTCACCAGAAAGGAAGGAGATGCTGCGATGACAGCGGGGGGTGGCGGCGCGCGAGCGATATTTTATGTTGCGAGCGTTAATATGGCTACGGTAACCGCTTCAGATCAGGCGGGCCGTATGCTTGTATGCTACCCGACGTAGTATAAAAAAAAAAATCACCAGTCGGTGTTTTCGAGCCGCCCAAAGGCCACTGACTTAACGACCGTCATCTAATGACAACAGCCGGAATTGACAGCTAGCTTAACGAGCCCTCCGAAGCACAGAGAAACTCGAGATAGATCCCTTACGGGATAAGTTCGCCATTGTACATGTAAATCTTTTATCATCATGTTTATGTAATTTTTTTGTACAATAAATATTTTACAACAACAACAACAGCCTTCCATCGACAGGCTGTGACCGACGTTGCTTAACTAGCATGGTCGATTGGGACGTCGCCGTGATACGCAACGATTACGATAACGATACGATTAGCCGTGTGGTTTCCGGCAGACTAGAATAGAATCACTCCGTCTCTTCCCGTGGATGTCGTACAAGGCGACTAAGGGAAATACATTATTAAATATCGATCAGGCCTCCCCAACCCGTTTGGCCAGCGTGGGGAGTGTAGGCAAATCCTCCTTCCGTCTAGGACGGACGAGAGAGGGTCGTGCTTCTGTAGTGGAGACTAAAAGGACCTGATGATGATGATACGCAACGACGCCATCGATGCGAAATACCAATGAAGACGTATTGCCTGAAATTTAACTTGACTAGATAGCAGTTTGCCTCCAAATGCGCATAGGCGGTCCCTCTTTTGCGTAGAGATTAATTTCTTTAACCCTTTATTGCTCACAAGTTACGCACGACAGTATTGCCTGTGCGAAAGTTTTTTATTGCGTACGTCGGAACATGTCATAGAAATTCATATCTTTTACGGACCCTCCACCCTGTACATAATGTATGAAGGCAATGTATTATGTACAAGTATCTACATTATTATGTTTGAGGATACATCCTTTGAGGAAAATCGCAGAACAACAAAGAATTTTCAAATTTCTATACACAAGATATTACATGATATCGTCACAAAGTAAGTATCAATCTAGTTACGCCTACGACTTTGTCTACGTTAAAAAGAGTTAAAAAGAAAGTCCATCATAATCATTTAAATTTCCATAAATATTATATTTCAAATCCGTCACAGAGAGAGATAGAGATAATTCTTCAGCTTTATACAGGATAGATTTCTTTTTTATTATTGTTTTTTTTAGATCTATGATTTGGGGCTGTGATGTTCAACTTTTTTTAAATACTACGTCAGATGGCAGACAAGCATACGGCCCGTCTGATTATTTGGCTGCGGTATTCTGTGAGGTACAGGTACATTCCCCAGTCGGGTAGCTTACAATTACGCTCCCTACCTCTCTTTTCACCAGACTTTCGTGCGTCCTCCTTGCAACATATGGTGCAGAGACGTGGACACTGAACATCGGACGGTCCACAGGCTAAAGGTTGCGCAACGAGCGATAGAGAGGGCTATGCTCGGTGTCGTCGGATGCATCGGCGAGATCGAATCCGTAACGAAGAAATTCGACGGAGAACCAAAGTTGTCGATATAGCCTTAATAATAGCACAGTATAAGTAATAGTACTAACGTAATAATAGTACAAAACTATTCTTGAAGAATGACACTTGCTGTTTGACAACTCGTTTATACTCAGTTAAGAGTCTACGAGTACGTTTGTCTTTCATCGACGACAGTGAGACATGGCCGAATCAAGATTTTTTGACTGAAAATAGCCGAAAACATAAATGAACATTCGTTTGGTCACTAAAGACAATATATGTCCGCATCTAAATGAAAACCCTCACACGAAAGAGAAAACGTGACCGCCCCAAAACAAACCCTGCGGAGTGCACCGGCAGTGAAAATAAGGTTTGGTTAATTTAGCCCCGATGTTTAATTTAAGAGGGTGTAAGTGGCTCACCATCACCTTTGAGCCAAAGTCAACCTTACCTGCACGTGGTGCACTTTGCTGTTCATGTAACGAAGCCCTGGCAAAAAACGTAGAGTATATATAGGTAGGACATATCCTACCCGACTGCGGAAGTATCTTCACCTTACAGAATATCGCAGCCAAATAATAATTTCCTTGAGGGTTGATGTCTTGTTGGGAGTGAGTGAGACCACCTGGAAGGATGAAGTTGCTACGTTGATAGCGGGAGTGGCGGCGCGCGAGCGTTGTTTCATGTTGCAAACTTTTATATGGCAACCGATTCACATCAGGCGGTCCGTATGCTTGTCTGCCATCTGACGTAGTATTTAAAAAAGTTGAACATCCCAAATCATAGATCTAAAAAAAACAAGGTTGTTAGATCGATGCTCTTAGCTCGATGTTACAAATGAACCGCGATGGCGGTGCATTATGGACGGACACCCTGTGTCTCTTCAGGAAAATATTCCAGTCAAGTATTCCAAAATAATATTTGCATAAGGTCGAAAGCATTGGAGGCCTATATTCAGTAGCGGGTAGATACTGGCCAGTAATAATGATATACAGGGTGGAAACTTCTCTTAATACACCTGGAGGGAAAGTACTCTTAATATAATAGATAGAAATCTTTACTCAAAGAAAACATTCGGACTTTATTTTTGAAAAGAAAGAAAACTGCATTCAAAGATTTTCGAAAATTTGCTTGCCACACCCAGGAATCGAACCGACACAATCTTTAAAAATTACACTCTCTTTTTGTGTTTTCTTTCATTTCAAAAATAAAGGAATGTTTTTTTGAGTAACGTTTTCTATCTACAGCATTAAGAGTACTTTCCGTCCAGGTGGCATTAGAATTTTCTACCCTGTATAGTCATGAGCATCAGTACCTAAATACTACAAACTGGTAAATAAATATACTCTAGCATAAAGGCATTCCATTACCTATTTCTTTGAAGACATAAGTAGTGCTTATAAAATATTTACTTTCTGAATTTGTACGAAAATGGCCTGAGGCTACCTGTACCCTAATTTTTTCAGTACATGCCGGCTGAACATACCCAAGTTGTTATATTGCTTTATTACAATAAGGAAACAAACACATTTTCAAATCAATAACTTGAACCAGCATTAATAAAATAGAAGTATATTCTCCAAGTCTCCATTTCTCCTTAGCGCCACTCGTGCTGGGGCCAGAAGCTGAAGCCATACTAAAAATACCATTGGATTTTTGAATACGAAAATAACACTACTGCATAGATTGTTGGCAATTATGTTTAGATCAGATGGAAGAAACCCTAGAGCTCTACTAATACTGACTAAGCCGGAGATGTTTGTCAATAACATTAACCTAAGACTATATAGGTAATCGGCTTCAGCTTCGGCGGTGAGGTTCCCTGGTCTGAAATCCCGTCGTCATATGATACAGAACTTTTAGGTCTTCCCGCACCTAAAAGTTCAGATTCCCAAGTCGTATTTGTTCGGAAAAACCGTTGGTGCCCGCGATTGATTCCACAATTTCACCATCTGTGGTGGAAAATGTCTTAAAAACCGTACTGTGGCAGACGGCTAATCATCAAAGTGGTATAGTGGAATTTCAACTTTTTGCGAGTTGTAGAGTAGTGGAACTCAGCAGCTGAAATTCAATTAAAAAACACGACAGTACTTTTTAATTCCATAACAAAAACTAAGACACGGTTTATGATTTCATAGTTTGACTGAACTGAAGTTCTTTTTGTACTTATTTTGCTTAAGATTGTATGTCTATTGAGCGAACCACAATCCAAGTAAAATCGATGAACAGAAAAATACTACTAAATAGATATACTTATAGAGTAATAAATCTAACATTGAAGACGTCATATCATTATTCCCACACAGTTATGTCGACATAGTGATAGCCAACAAGTGTTATCTTAAAGTATAGTTATGTGAAACAAATTCTCAAAATCGTCAACCCTGATTCGATTGTAATTCGTAAGCCTTTCGGCAGCTTAAAAACACGTGTTTCGACCAATATAAATCGACACTGGTTACACGTGGCAATTTGTACAGATTACTGAATATCCAATTTGAGTTGTCGCCATCATTTTAAAGCCAATGTGAACATAACCGTCTGTACTATATGTCGACATAGTGGTCTGTGTTCAGATAAATTGTTTGATATATTATGATGCCCACGGCCTCTTCCTGTAATCGCACCTTGCTATTGGCAGGGAATTCTTCATTTGGCAGGGAATTCATCATTGGAACCAAATTAGGCGAGTACAGTGCGATTCCAGAGAAGTTTTCTACCTCGAGCTCTTAGATTGCGGAATGAACTCCGTGCCAAGGTTTTCCCAGGATACTACAGTATGAAGTTCTTTAAGAACGTAAATGAGTTTTACTACTTACTATGCTGGCTCAATGACGCAAAATGCATCTAAGCCGTTCATTATAAATGGTAACAAATAAAAATATTACGTACAGTAATAAATGACCGGAATATTGCTTCTACAATTATCGGCGAATTTCTGACTTCCGTCACCACCGCTTTAGTACGGCACTAGGGTTTTTGACATTT
Organism: Hypsopygia costalis; assembly: GCA_937001555.2. Classification (NCBI taxonomy): domain Eukaryota; kingdom Metazoa; phylum Arthropoda; class Insecta; order Lepidoptera; family Pyralidae; genus Hypsopygia; species Hypsopygia costalis. Next base: position 16,475,964 of record OW443338.2, on the reverse strand, counting down.
ATTTTTAATCATCTATAAACTATAAAAAAGCCGTACATTAATAATTTGTCGTAATTCCTCACTTGTACCTGGGAAATTCCATTTACTCACGTACTCACCTGTACCGCTCAGAAATGACGGCATAGTGCTCAGAGGTATTTTCTGATATAGTAACATCCTTCTAAGCGATATTCACGTTGGTACATTTCACAGGTAATTTTTTTCCATGGGCTTGTAGTCTTTAAGTGTACGGCAATTTCCTTTTCTGTCAAATAAAAAATAATATCGTAGCAAAGACGGGCCAAGTACATAGCAGCGTTCTAAAAATAGAATCAGCTACCCCCTAGTACGCGACAGGAATACATAAGGTGGGAAAAGAATGAGCGAGACAACAAATAGAATTCACTGCAACCTACGCAGTTCCTCTAAACGATTATTCTCAACATGTGATGCGTAATTGAAAAAGTTCAACATAGCTCTTTCGGCGCTTTTCTTAATTTAGCGTGAACAATAATATAGGTACTCAATTATATGACTCTTGATGGCTGACTTACTATCACTTGCCACAATCACTTGGACAGCCACTATCACTTGCTCGATGTTATGAAAGGAAGCAACCCTTTCCTAACTGCATTATTGCTAGCTCTTAGAAACATATTTCGACGGTTAAGTGACAATATCTTCTACCTATTTCAATAGTCGAAATGTGTGATTAATGATTAGAGTAGTATAAGTAGTTCATTGTCACCTTGCAGCCTTCTCTCCTCAAAATTAACCTCACCTGGACGTGGTGCACTCTGCAGACTGACAGAGGCTCTGGCAAAATACAGATACGGCACAGCTCCATATAAGCTGTCTGACTGGGGAAGTAGCCCCACCTCACAGAGTACCACAGCCAAATAACAATTTCCTTGAGGAACTCTCAAGTGTGTTCCTGCGAGTAAGTGAGGTCGCAAGGGAGGAATGAGTTGCTGCGTTGGTAACGGAGGTGACGGCGCGCGAATGACATTTTATGTTTGGAGCTATTAAGTGAATCACTACGGTAACCGGTTCACATCAGGCGTGCCTTATGCTTGTTTAAACACTGAAACTCTTCGGGTGTTCCTTGAGTAGACTTGATTACGTTTTACTATCAGCATCACCAGACAAGTCATATGATTGCAAGTGTGCCGTGTTAGAAGTTGGGGTGTAAGTAGTTTATCAACATTTTTGAACCAAAGTCAAGACATACGAGGCTCTGAGGAGAAAAGAGAGGAGGGCATAGCGTATTTTTTAAGCTGCCCGAGGTCATCAGAAAGAAAGAAAGGAAGGAGTATAGGCTGGCAACGGATCGGTACCCCTTGGTGTTGCTGATCTCCATGGACAGTGGTGATTGCTTTCTATCAGTTGACCCACGTACTCCTTTGCCCCCCTCTCATATTAAAAAAAAGTATCATAATATGACGAGCTCGGTGGTCGAATGGTTAGCAATGGCTACTTTGACTCCGAGGTCGTGGATTCGATTCCCGCACAAGTCAAACATTTGTGTGCATGAACATGTTTGTTTGTCTTGGTCTGGGTGTTTTCTATGTATTTTATGTATATATTTACAAAAAAAATGTATTTAAGTACATATATCAGTTGTCTAGTACCCATTACACAAGGTTTACGCGTAATTTGGAACTAGATGGAGCTGTGTAAATTGTCCAGAAATATTTATTTATTTATTTTATTTAAACTTTAAATAGAACGGCGGCAAACTATTTGGCCAACATTACGAGGCAAGTCTAGCAAAGTTATATATACAAATGGAACTTTCCTAATTAATAGGCTCCCTCACAGCTTAACTACAGATTTTGCATATGAATTTGATTCGAGAAATGAGTTCGTATAAACTTTGGTATAAATCAGAATCAGAGAAACCTGAACTATTTACCACAGTACACAACATTAGTAATTAAATTAATTTTGCAGATTGCCTTACATTTCTAAGAATATTGTCTGGGCAGATAATTGTATGCGTGGTATCGCAAACCATGGTGTGGTGTTATATTTTGGGGTGTAAGTGGTTCATCAACACCTTTGAACCAAAGCCAACTTCACCTGCACGCGGTGCACCCTGCTGACTGACAAACGAAGCTCTGGCGAAAAGAGAGGTATACCCGACTGGGGAATGTACCTCCACCTTACAGAATACCGCAGCCAAATAACAATTCCCTTGAGGGTTGTTGTGTCCCTGCGAGTGAGGTCACCAGAATGGAAGGAGATGCTGAGTTGGGAGCGGGGGTGGCGGGGCGCGAGCGATATTTTATGTTGCGAGCGTTAATATGGCTACGGCAACCGCTTCTCATCAGGCGGGTCGTATGCTTGTCTGCCACCCGACGTAGTATAAAAAAATAAAAATAAAAAAAACTATCCTTACTGTACGTTTTCACTGGCCGTTTAACAATGTATGACAGAATGACAATTCGCGACTATAAGATAGGACGGTTATCTATACATAGAAAAGAGAAAGTATGTATGTATGTTCCGTATAGACTCCGAATCGGCTGGACCGATTTCAACGAAATTTTCAGACAATCATTAGATTGACCCAGTGGATAATTCTGTACCCCTGGACTTCGCGGCTGGACCGATTTCAACGAAATTTTCAGATAATCTTTAGATTGACCCAGTGGATAATCCTGCACCCCCGGACTTCGCGGGCGAAGCCCGGGAAAACAGCTAATTATTTATATAAGACTGTATTTGGTAGACAATGTTGAGTTTACATATTACACCGTCGTCGTTAACCCTTATTCATCAACTGCTGGGATACGGGTCTCCCCTCAAATGGAAGGGGTTTAGAGCATACTCCACTACGCTGCTTAACTGAGGGTTGGTTGGCGGAGGCCAGTGTTTTCAAACCGCCTGAAGTTCATTGACCTGGCTTAACGACTGACATTTAACGACAACAGCCGAGAGCGACGGCTTAATGCCCTCCGAAGCACGTAGGAGCTCTAAATAAATAAACCCATCCATGGACATGCTACTGTCGACTTTGCTTAACTTGCGTGTTCGATTAGGCTGACATGCGCACCGACGCCATCGAGCTCCTCTACATCTTGTTAGTATCATAAATTTCTAAAATAAATTGGTGCTGGTGAATTGTTCCAACATTTCATTGCCTGGTAACAGAAGCGGCCTCTAAAAGCGACAGTATTTACACACGAATTGTCCCTTGGGTCCGACTGGATATGATACCTTATATGACAAGGGGCGATGTACTTACCACAGTAAGGTATCATCATCATCATCAGGTCATTCTAGTCTCCACTACAGGAGCATGACCCTCTCTCGTCCGTCCAAGACAGAAGGAGGATTTGGTCGACACTCCCTACGGTGGCCAGACGGGTTGGAGAAGCCTGATCGATGTTTTATAATTTTTATAATGTTTTATAATCCCTTAGACGCCTTGTACGACATCTACGGGAAGAGACGGAGTGATTCTATTCTAGTCTGCCGGAAACCACACGGCTAAGTACAGTAAGGTATATGAGTAGGTATATACTGGGAAAGTCATGGCATTGAATAATGTACCAAGTCATATAAAGTATTCATATGTGAACTTTACAAAATTCTGGACACGAATTTAGAGAAATCTGTACGTACGATGAACACATGTGATGTGGTAGTGTGATAGATGCCTTATCAATTTTTTTGGGTTCAGTTCTTTTGGAAGTAAATGGTATTTTTTCGTCGGTCACAATTGGTCATTTACCACACAACAACTATCTTGATCGATACTAAGTTGCTGTCGTATTCATTTTTAGAGGATTTTATTTAATTTCATCTGCCATTGTGGCTGATAAATCTGGAAAGATCCACTTTCCAATGTTCGATTGCGCTGAGTTTTGGCACACTCGTTTGGTTCTCGATGCAATGCGCGATTACCTAAATGCCGCTATTTTTAGTCCAATATAGAAGTGCAGCAACCGCAATATTGGACTTAAAATAGCGGAATTTATATGGTCATTTATAATTTGGACATTAACTTCTATCTTCTTCTTCTTCTTCTTCTTCTCAGCATTTCTGTGTCCACTGCTGGACATATGCCTCTTGCATGGCTCTCCAAGAAGATCTTGACGCGGCGATTCTCGTCCAGGTCGGCCCTGCCGTCTTTCTTATGTCGTCCGACCATCTGGCAGCTGGTCTGCCTACACTTCTACTTCCTGTACGAGGTCTCCACAGAAGAGTTCTGTACGACCACCTGTCATCGTCTCTTCGGCACACATGGCCGGCCCATTGCCACTTCAGTTGTGCAACTTTTGTGCCTATGTCAGTGACTTTGGTGCGTCGGCGAATGACCTCATTTCTTACTTTGTCCCTAAGAGAGATGCCAAGCATTACTCGCTCCATTGCTCTTTGTGCTACTTTTAAGCGGTGAATAATCTCGGCAGTAAGCGTCCATGTTTCACAAGCGTAAGTCATCACTGGAAGAATGCATTGGTTGTAGACTCGCGTCTTCAAACTTTGTGGGATCCCAGACTGGAATACGTCGGCGAGTCTCCCGAATGCTCCCCATCCCAACTGTATCCGTCTGTCAATTTCACCTTCCATCGAACCTTTGCCCAACATGATTTTCTGGCCCAGATAAACGTAACTGCTTGCACAGTCAATCGTTATGCCGTCTATTGAAATCATTGAACTGTCAGTGGTGCTCATCCACTTCGTTTTTTCTGGATTCATTTTTAGGCCAACTCGCATAGACGCCTCTTGCAGATCTCTGAGCATTTTTTCTAAGTCTTCCAGCGTCTCAGCGAGTAGAAAGATATCGTCTGCGAAGCGAAGATGGTTCAGGTATTCGCCATCCACATTTATGCCCATACATTTCCAGTCTACCGTTTTAAATACATCTTCAAGAGCGTTCGTAAAGAGCTTCGGAGATATAACATCCCCTTGGCGTACACCTCGTCGAATCGGTATGGTTGTTGTTTGTCCTTGAATTTGTACAGTCATAGTGGCAGATCTGTATAGGTTTTTTAGAAGTTCGATGTACCGGTAATCGATTTTGCATCGTTGAAGTGAGTTGAAAATAGCCCAATGTTCCACGCAGTCAAACGCCTTTTCATGATCTATGAAGGCAAGGTAAAGTGGTCTGTTATATTCCTGTGATTTCTGTATCACTTGCCTCATGGTGAATATATGGTCCGTGGTACCAAAACCCTATCTAAAACCGGCCTGTTCTCTAGGCTGGTGCTCATCTAAGCGATTTGTCATCCTTGACGTGATGATGCGAGAGAACACTTTGTAGACTTGGCTTAGTAGAGAGATAGGGCGGTAGTTCTTCAGATTAATCTTAGGGCCTTTCTTGTGGAACAGAACAACAATACTATCAAGCCACTTAGTTGGAATACTACCTGTGAAAAGCGCTTCATTGTATATCCAGCGGAGTTCCTTCAGGATTGCTCGGCCACCTGCCTTAAGCAACTCCGCTGTAACACCATCTTCCCCTGGTGATTTATATTGTTTTAGTTGTTTGAGCGCTTGTCTCACTTCGTAGGTACTAATTTCTGGAATATCCTCTGTGTAGTGTCTTGTTAGAGGGGCACGTTTGTCAGTAGTATCCACGACAATGGGTTCGCAGGTGTGTGTGTTATATAATTCCCCATAGAATTTGGCCATCACATTAAGTAGCCCTGAAGTATCTGTGACAATTTCCCCTTCGCAGTTTTCCAGTTTGTGGAGTTGGCTACTGCCGTTGTTTGTAGCCCTACCAAAAACTTTAGGTCCACGATATTTTTCGATTAGGCGCTGAATCTTTTCGGTGTTTCTACTTCGTATATCCCGTCTCAGAGACTTTGATATTTTCTTGTTTAGGTTACGATTTATAGATTCCTTCTTATTTCCAGCAGCTGTTTCGTTTCGGGGGTCACGTCATCTTTAACTCGGGAAATCTGACCAAACACCTCTTTTGCAGTGCTTGTAATACTAGCAATGAAGTTGTTGTATTTGTCGTTAAGGCTTGTCTCGAAATATTCAACTTCAGTTCGTTTCAGAGCTAGGCATAGTTTCCTCTCGAACTCGTCGTGCACTCCTTTAGGTATATTTAGGTTTGTAAGGGGTTTTCTGATGAGCCTTCGCCTGTCCATTCTAGTATTGATTAACTTCTATGTATCAATGAAATCCCATGAAAAAGCCTGATAAGCGAAATATAATACTTTTTAGTTCCTTTTTGATATTAACGAATAATAAAAGTTTATTTAAAACTTTTTTTTATTCTTGTCCGCACTCGAACTCTGCGCCCGGTTAATGAAATATACTTATTCGGAATTATTCAGTATCTAAAATCCCGGGAAATAGTCGCTATTCTGTACACCGCACCGTGCCCTATGACGTAAGTGACGTAACCAATTTTCATGGTACAATCACGTGTAATTCCAACTAAATAACAAAACGCTAACATAAATGATAAGTTAATGGGTGACTTATACTATGACAATTGGGTTTTTCATTATTTTACATGAACGATTTGTTAATTAAAAACTTTATAGGGTGGATATTTTCAATGTCATTTTTGAGTAAAGGAGCTTTTTCTGGTATTTCATAGTCTTCCTTTTATTGAATTTACCAAATTTTAGACAAATATGATTCTTATGATTGACCGTATCGATTGATCAAAAAAGAATGTTGTTTTTAGGGTTCCGTACCTCAAAAGGAAAAACGGAACCCTTATAAGATCACTTTGTTGTCCGTCTGTCTGTCTGTCTGTCAGTCTGTCTGTTAAGAATTTCTATGTCGAGAATGCGTGGAGGTATCAAGCTGAAATTTGAACTGTATACTCAGGTCTACGGTCCCATGAAGTTGTAAAAAAATCAAACTGCTAAGTTAACGTAGAAAAAAGTTACGGCCGTTTATTCAGCAAAAAACGCATACTTCGACACACACTCAAGGGAATCAAAACCTATAGGGTACTTCCCGTTGACCTAGAACTATGAAATTTGGCAAGTAACATCGTTATAGACTACAAGTACAGGAATAAATCTCAAAACTATACATTTGTAAATAGATCTTAAAAAATAGGGGGTCTATATTTTTTATAGGATGTCGAAATTCCAAATTGAAACTACTAGTTCAAATGGGGTATCATATGAAAGGGCTTGATGTACACATTGCAAAACATATTTTATTTATTTTTTTCGACGCATTATTTCTTATTTATAATGAAAAATATCAAATTTAATAATGATACTACGTACCTACGGAACCCTCGGTGGGCGAGTCCAACTCGCACTTGTCCGGTTTTTTTTTTTATTTCAGTCGGTCCGAGTCCTGGGCGTGAGAAGCATATTTTTGAAAGAAAGTAATTTAAAAAAACTTAAGTAATATTTTCTTTGAGTAAAAGTTACTATCTCCATTGTTTTGAATATTTTTAAGTATAAAATATGGATTGATTAAAGATGAGAACACAAGAAGTAGCATCCGCGCTTTGCTACCCACACTCATATCTCTACTTGAAATCATCTTAGGGACATCCTGGTAATCTTACTGGCACTCTCTAGGCCAGAGACAAACTTTTATGACCCTTATTATTTTATGACTAATTTGTAGTGCCCTACAGCTTTATTTTTCGCAATACACTTTGCTATTTGACGGAACGCACCATAAGCAGATGAGGTTTGGTCCTACAGATCGTGCAGAGCATCTCTCACTCCAATTGGTGTAATAAAAAAAAAAATGGCGAATATTTATGGTTAAGCCTGACTGAGAATAGTAATATTATTTCTAGGATAAAAGTACCAGAAAATAATATAGATTTACCGCATTCTTCAGCTGCATATAACCTTACCTACTCCTTTATTCTCCGAAAGGTAAAATGGACCAGTCTACTAATACTCCGTAAACGTAGGGGTATCTCTCAGCTAACAGGTTCAGTACCAGGGAACCTACCACCGAAGCTGAAGCCGATTACCATCGAATATTTTGATTTGAAAAATAAGTCTTACATTTTAGATATTGACAAATATCTTCAGCTCAGTCAGTCAGATACGATCAAGCGATAATCAACAAGTGAAAGGCTTAAAAAATAAAATAAACGAGTTGTGTCGTGGGACACCAGATAGCAACGAAGTCCTGATTATAAAAATATTAATTTCAAGTTCTATTCGAGGTATAAAGAAAGTAATTATTCGGGAAAACTTTTTTTTTATGATTTTTTATCGATGAAAAAATAATAATAAAAAAGATAAACTAAAAAACAAATTTACAAAATATCTTAACACCTTTATTTTGTTTATCATTATCATACATAGATAAACTATAGATAATAAAAATCTTACAGTATTTTTAACGTTACGAACGTTTTTAGCAGCTATGCCTTATGGGGCGTTGCGGAGGGGTACCTACCCCTCCGCAACGCCCCATAAGGAACTTCGTTCCAAAACTAACCGATAAGGGTGAATAATACGTAATAGAAAATAGACACTTGAAATTTTCACGGATTATGTGTATGACCACTGTATAAGCACAGTATAAGTAATTGGTATAAGTAATAACGGTGTGACTGTGGTTTAAAACAGTGTATGAAAATGTACGAGTCCGACTCGCACGTGACCGTTTTTCTTTTTGATTCACGTGGTCAAGTCTCTTGTAGTCACGAGAAAGGCTACAAGGCTACAAGGGCCTTCACCTACGAAGCCCGATAAAATGTGTTTTGTATATCCTAACTTTATTTCAATGAAAAGTTGTCTACATTTTTACGGAATCCAACAGACGTCGAAGTAATAGACCGACGGACTGAAACTGAAGAATCCTTTAAAACATCGAGGTTAGGGAACTTTACGCTAACCAAACGTGACCCTCACTTAAAATAAAACATTTTAAGGTTATAAGTTATTACGTACTGTAAAAACATGAACTAAAATCCTAGTAAAACTTAGTCGCTGTGAAGTTAAGTTGTCCCACTGCTGGGATACGGGTCTTCCCGAAATCGAAGGGATTAAGAGCATACTCCACCATGCTGCTCAAGTGCCGGTTGGCGGAAGCCAGTGTTTTCAAGCCGCATAAATACTACTGATTTGGATAACGACTGTTATCTAATAACAACAACCGGATCCGACAGTTTAACTCCGAAGCACGGAGAAGCTCGAGATAAATAAACCCATCCGTAGACAGGCTACGGTCGATGTTGCTTAACTTGTGTGTTCGATTAAACTGAAACGCGCAACGACGCACGAGCTAATATGATACGGTAACTGCTTCACATCAGCCGAGCCGTATGCTTTTCTGCCATCCGACGTAGTATAAAAATATATCGACGATATTTTTTAAACAAAAATATATTTTTACATCTCTCATATTCGGTAAGTAGGTCCTTATTACCCCCAAATGGGGCTTGTAGGTGACCAATTAGAGCTCTAGGGTAATAATGTAGCTATAAAAGGCTCTAGGGCGGTAAGTAAAAAAAAAAAAACACTTCACTCTTTCAAAAAGTTCGCGTTCGTCTAACCATCATACTGGCAATAGACATCATGCATTCAGCCCAATGACAAAAGAGGTCGCTTCGCTATTCAGCCTTGTCTTCGTATGAGTATAATAGTCATCAATTTAAATATCGAACGGCGAAGCTCAATTTCCTTCTAGAAAAAAATAAAAAATAAAAAAAAAGAGATGAAAAAAGGCGGGAATAGAAACTTTTACTTTTAATATTGTTTGTTTTCGGGATTTTTTTATAATTACGTGCTAATTAGGAAAAAAACATGAGTTCTGCAAGTGATGAAGATATAAGCTGCACTCCCGATTCAATAAAAATGGAAGCTGAAGCAGCAATTAACAATATTTTGCCTGAAAGTTCTAAAGAGAGATATTTGAAAACTTACGACGAGTTCATGAAGTGGCGAAAAGAAAAACAAGTAAAGTCTTTTATTCTTGTAATCCCGGTTTTTTTCTACTTACCTCACAATCGAGATGTAAAGCAGAGTAGTTAGCTCGGGTGTAAGCATCAATTGCACCCTCGAACTATAGGCGCCCTCGCTGCGCTCGTGCGCCTAAATATCTCGGGCTGCAATTGATGCCTTACAGCCCTTGGCTACTAATCTACTATTCTTCCAACTATGCTTTAATTTCATCACAATCACACCAAAAACTCAGTACAAAACGAGTCTTTAATGCTCTAGAGCAATAAAAATGTATGAAATTTCATTATTGCACAGTTTTTTTTAATCGCACCAAAAGGTGCCAATCTCAATGGATTAGCTCTATTCAGCCAGCCGATATCAATACTTTTTTTTTCGTACGTATTATTCGTTTCTATCCTACTTGTTCCAAATTTAAAAAATGATTGCTGCTAACTCTGAGTTAAAAATGAAAGAAATTTAAAAAATTGATTTGGCGGGAACTTTGTTAATTTTGCTTGACAATATTTTTGGAAACGATAAATATAAATTTGCCCAACAAAACTCTTAACCTTACGTTTAATAATTGCTCAAACATAACTTTTAATTTCAATACTTAATTAAACTTCTATTTTAACTGTTTGATATGAGTTTCTTTTATCTACTATTCCTATAGGTATTAGTTGAAAGAAAAGCAGATTATGCACCTCGCCTTAAGTAATTTATGTTGCCCTCGTGCCTGTTAGATTAGAGCCCTCGCTGACGCTCGGGCTCTAAATCAGGCACTCGGTGCAATAATAAATTACTTTGTGCTCGATGCAATAATCTACTATTATTTTATAAAACTAAAGTGAAAAAAAATCATACAACAGCCTGATGATAAGCAGTACCAGAGGTATCACTCACGCGTTGCCGAACCTGCAAAAACCTCTCCACGCCTTTCTTGAAGAACCTCATGCAGTCTCTTATGAAAACCACGGATGGTAATTCATTTTCACTAATAAAGGATTTCCATCCCTGTTTTAGTCCCAGTCCAATGGCCATATTTGAACTATATCCGACGATACAGAAATAAATAAGACAGTGAGAGTCAATATACTATTTCAGGTAAAGGAACTGCAACGACCTAGAAGAGCAGCCCCGGTGCAGCCTACTGTCCTATTTATGCCATAAATCTATGTCAGGTCAATAAACTAGGTCGATAGGGTTTGCTTCCCGACCCCAGGACATCTTTAATATTTAAGAAATGCCGGTGATATATGGTATGAGCATGGAATTAGACTTTATTATTAACGACGAGCCCGTTGGGTCGAATGGCTAGAAATGGCTACTTTGACTCCGAGGTCGCGGGTTCGATTCCCGCACAAGACAAACATTTGTGTGCATGAACATGTCTGTTTGTCTTGATCTGGATGTTTTCTAAACACATACTTATAATATATGGAAAAAAAAAGTAATTTAAGTACATTTATCAGTTGTCTAGTACCCATAGTACAAGCTCTACGCTTAATTTGGGACTAGATGGCGCTGTGTAAATTGTCCAGGAATATTTATTGTTATTATTATATTACTAGCTGTCCCGGCGAACTTCGTACCGCCTAACAATCAATGAATGTCGTGGTACATATTAGCTGAACTAAATTTATGATTTTATGGAATTAAAACAATGAATAGTAGAAAATAATAGAGAAGCTCGATGGCGTCATTGCGCGTGTCAGTCTAATTGAACACGCAAGTTAAGCAACGTCGACCGTAGCCTGTACACGGATGGGTTTATATTACTTCGAGCTCCTCCGTGATTCGAAAGACACGTTAAGCCGTCGGTCCCGGTTGTTATCATTAGCTCATCTTGAGCTCCTCCGTGCTTCGGAAGGCACGTTAAGCCGTCGGTCCCGGTTGTTATCATTAGCTCATCTTGAGCTCCTCCGTGCTTCGGAAGGCACGTTAAGCCGTCGGTCCCGGTTGTTATCATTAGCTCATCTTGAGCTCCTCCGTGCTTCGGAAGGCACGTTAAGCCGTCGGTCCCGGTTGTTATCATTAGCTCATCTTGAGCTCCTCCGTGCTTCGGAAGGCACGTTAAGCTGTCGGTCCCGGTTGTTATCATTTAATGACAGTCGTTAAGTTAAGTCAGTGGCCTTTAGGCGGTTCGAAAACACTGGCCCTTAAAAAACGTTTTGTTTTATTTTTTTTAGTTTTGAAATAGGTTTTATCATTTTGGTGATTTGTAATTGTCATTTCTTTTGATGTTTACTCTGATTTGATTCTTGCGCTCGAACCCCATGGGAAAAGCGTTTTCACCCCTATCGATTTGACATTTTTAAATTTTCATAACAAATCACAGACAACTTTCGCGACATAAAAGTGACACCAATCGATTTGACGTTTTGATATTTGATAACCAATAAATATCGTAATCCCTTTTTCAACTGACACTTTCATTTGTATGGGAAAATGTTTTTTCTTTTATTTTATTTTTTCGAGAATTTTCCAATGTTTTTAAGAGTTATTCTGCTATTCGGGACGGAAACAAATCCAACAAATCAAAAACCATGGCAATCGGTCCAGCCGTTCTCGAGTTATAAGTGTTGTAACAAACACGACTTTCTTTTATATATATAGATTTTACTAACATTTAATAGGTCTATTACAATGTGAGATTGGATTGGATTTATGGATGTTTATAACTCTTTCGTGGGTATATGACTGAACAGATTTGGATAAAAAATAGCATATGGAATATAAAGTGGCAGAGAAGCATACGCCCCGCTAGATGTTAACTGGATACCGTAGCCATATGAACGCTCCAAAAATATCGCTCCCGTGCCGCCGCCAGTAGAGCTGCCCCTTCTCAAAGAGAGCAGACGCGAAGATTTTTGAAACATCGCTATTTTTTGTTATAATAAAATAAAACATATTTTTAGGAAGGTATAATTTATTAAAAATCAAATAATTAGGCGTATTACCTACATTCCATAGTACAAACTTTACGCTTAATTTGTGACTAGATGGCGCTGTGTAAATTGTCCATAATTGGCCGTGTGGTTTCCGGCAGACTAGAATAGAATCACTCCGTTTCTTCCCGTGGATGTCGTACAAGGCGACTAAGGGAAATACATTATCAAAAATCAATCAGGCCTGCCCAACCCGTTTGGCCAGCGTGGGGAGTGTAGGCCAAATCCTCCTTCCGTCTAGGACGGACGAGAGAGGGTCATGCTGCTGTAGTGGAGACTAAAATGGACCTGATGATGATTACCTACATCAAATAAATTAACTCAAACTCTGTTATTGCTAGGGCCACCTTGATTCAATAAAATTATATTTTTACTGGTAAGAGTTTGTTGCAGCATCTTTGCTTTGATTTGATATACGGTTGACTTTCGCTCGCCACCCTGACATATTGATTTAAAACCCGTAGCCTAGATATGCACTATTCAAACCCGTATACTCCGGGTCAAACACGGAGGGTTCGCAGCTCTAGCCGCCAGCCACGCTGCCAATGCAGCAACTTCTTCCTTTCTGGTAAAGTTACTCACTCGCAGGAACACAACGACCTTCAAGGGAATGTTATCAGTCAATTGAGGTCTGTTTGGATCCTGATCATGTCTTGATTTCTAAATATCTAGATTTACATGCATAGTATCTATAGCTTCTATCTATCTTTTATCTTTGAATCTTAAAACCGGACATGTCATCTGTATTTTCTAGTACTACTTTTTTTTTATACTACGTTGGGTGGCCGACAAGCATATGGCCCGCCTGATGTGAATCGGCTACCGTAGCCATATTAACGCTCGCAACTTTAAATATAGCTCGCGCTGCCACCCCCGCTGTGAACGCAGCATCTCCGACCTTTCTGGAGACCTCACTCACTCGCAGGAACACAACAACCCTCAAGGGAATTGTTATTTGGCTGCGGTATTCTGTGAGGTGGAGGTACATTCCTCAGTCGGGTAGCTTACAATTACGCTCCCTACCTCTCTTTTCGCCAGAGCTTCGTTTGTCAGTCAGCAGGGTGCACCGCGTGCAGGTGAAGTTGACTTTGGTTCAAAGATGTTGATAAACCACTTACACCCCAAAAACTACTAGTAGTATTTTTTATTCTGTGACAAGACTGTTATTCGCAGCATGGAGCGGGCGGTAGTGATTTAAAACTTTCAACCCTGGACTACAAATGAAACCTCGCCCGGACGCTCCCTGGACGCCCTCCAAACTAGGACAAATCCGGGGAAACACGGACGGATGGCAACCCTATTTAGAAGTAAACTATTCATTGGAAAATTTATACTTTTAATTCAGTTTATAGGTTTAGGGTGACATACCCAAAGGGCACAAAATACAGAGAGTACAATACAATACAATAACCTCTTGCATATACTTCATTATTGCTTGACACCTAGACTCGCACGAAGCGCTAGGGATGTCATAACGCCTACGCGCGCGTTCATGAGGTCATTGAACAGAATTTTAATTTGTGATGGAGATTCTCAAAACATATAGAGCATAAGAAAACAAGTTTTTAAATTAGAAAATATAAACAGAATTTTTAAATTCGTTAAACAACGAAATTGGTTTAGTAGTTTTTGTGAAAATAAATATTTCACTAGGTGACCTACCTACTCGCAATGCGCTAACTCGATTTTGATGAAATTTTGTGGATAGGTAAATAATATACAGTTTACAATGTAATCGGAGTAGTAGTTTTAATCGTCATCTCTTGAATCGTAATAGCTAGACACTCGAATTTTTTACCAATTATTATGTATTTTCTGGGCGCAACATTTACAACAAACACTTAAAAGAAAAATAAAGGGGATCGTCATACAAGAAACGCGTGGAGAATATTGAACGGAGATATGGAACCATTCATGTACGAGTCTGACTTGGACTTGACCGGTTTTTTAATTAATTATCATCGGGCAGTCTTCTTCATTTCACATTTACAAATGTAAACATAAACATGTTAGTTTCCTTAATTTAGTCAAGTACTTTTATTAGGTCAAGAGACGTCTGAATGCAATCAATGTAGGTCCGTGCCCCAGTTCCTACTACAGGTCACGAGTCTCACGAGGCAATCTTTAATTAGTTCCAACTAGTTGTGAAATAGGACTGATTCCAGTGGACGAGCAATATAAATTAATTAATTAATATAAATAATATTTCTGTACAATTTACACAGCGCCATCTAGACTCAAATTAAGCGCAAAGCTTGTACTATGGGTACTTGACAACTGATAAATGTACTTAAATACATTTTTTTTTTGTAAATACATACATATAATACATAGGAAACATCCAGACCAAGACAAACAGACATGTTCGTGCACACAAATATTTGTCTTGTGCGGGAATCGAACCCACGACCCCGGAGTCAATAATATAATTAGACTCTTAGACACGGCTGATGTTGCTAAGATATAAGATATATCACTACATAGTATAAAACAAAGTCGCTTTCTCTGTCCCTATGTCCCTTTGTATGCTTAAATCTTTGAAACTACGCAACGGATTATGATGCGGTTTTTTTTAATAGATAGAGTGATTCAACTGGAAAGTTTATATGTATAATATATGCATAACATAGTAGAAAAACACTGATAATTTAGAGGTTTCTAATGTGATGTCGTAAATAAACACATTTTTTTGCTCTTTCATTGCAAACGCTGGCTGAACCCAACGAGATAGATCAAAATAATGTAGTACAGTATTGTTCACCTTAAAATGGTCTACAAAAAAGTTCGCGATGGTATATGTCTATCTCTTAGTGGTAACACACAATAACCGTTATTTTATCCTTTGCTTTTTACAAGAAATAATGCCTTATTTACGAAGCGATTTTAAGCAATACAGAATTAATCCTTATCCAATTAAGTACCTTAAATACATTGCGCATTTAATATAGATCAATATGGCCCTTCACAGCATGTAATTTAAATGAATAGTTTAGAAGATATTACACATTTAAAATGCAGGGACATAACGGCTGTGGCGGTACCGGCCGCGGAGCCGGCGGCGTGTGCCTATAACTGGGGAAGGACTGGATAGGACAAAGCGCAAGACCTTCTGTAGTACATTTAGTATCAGCATTGCACCCGTGCGAAGCCGGGGCGGGTCGCTAGTTACTAATATGTGCATGTAAATTTATATTGGCTAACTCCCTGCCGCTCTCTCGATTCGATCCTCCCGTCAGAATCGGAACTGGAGGGTTATATCCAGCAGTGGGTACATATAGGTTGATGATGATGAAGATGATGATGGCTAGCATTCAAATATTTCGATTTAAAAATAGCAGCTAAAAGTACCATTAAGCCCCTTTTTGGCACGATTTTAGCAAGCTATTTCTATAATTTTAACAAAAAAAACAGGCTCCAAACATTACTCTTATGTATGTAGATACAGGCTGATGATGATGAAAAAAATATGGGACCAAATCTGGAATACTCTTTCAAATAAAAAAAGTTATTTTCAAATCGGTTTATAAATGACGGAGTAATGAAATACCTAACAGTGGCTAGATACAGGCTGATGATGATGATGATGATGATGATGAAACAAATATGGGACCAATCCAAAAAAATTTTTTTTTCAAACCGGTTCATAAATCACGGAGTAATAAAGTAACAAACATTTAAAAAAACAGCCGCATTGAGAACCTCCTCCTTTTTTAGAGTCGGTTAAAAATGAATAATTTTGAATGCAGCTAATAAAAAATCTTTATAATTTCGGCAACAAACTAAACAGAGGAATTGCTACCTCACCTATCTTCTACGTTACGATAAGATTTTATTTGTCCAAAGAGGCATAATTTTGGCGGCTACAATGGCCTTAATTACTGTATATATATTTCTAAAAACATAACACAATCACAATATTTGCGAAAAGGCATATTCTTTATTCTTGCTGACTTTTCGCGTTTCGCGGAAATACATTTTGAAATAAAATTATTCTGCCAAAATGCAACACGTAGAAGCAATGTCCTAAATAGGTGAAATATAGCATTTTGACTGTCACAATTCCCAATTACGATCAATAGTGCAGCGGCATGATTTCGTTACGTGTTGACTTGCAACTTGCAGCCACGGAGGCGCCGGTCGGCCACCGACCCCGTGTTTGTGACGACTTCCGTGCCCAAAACTGACAATGCACTTCGACTGCAACAGCGGCAAGCTGCGCCCGAATCGTCGATATCTCCCCTTCTCCCGACCTACCCCACTGGAATTACGTGCAGAACCTCCCATGAAACTGTGAAATTATGAAATCGACGTACCTCAACAATATTCTGAAATAAATACTACATGGGAGTAAATTAAAAAAAAAACAGAGTAAAAACATCTTAGGTGGCATCACAGTATAAGTAATAGTACTTACTATGTACAGTATGGCCAAACCCTGCCGCTCTCTTCTATCGACCTCACCTCCCCTCTGAGGTCTGAGAGTAATACAATAGGTTTGTATGGCGCCGCACGCACATACTCATTCACGTTCTGCATAGACACCATTGTCTATGTAGTAGTGAACGACGCGACGTTTGTATGCAGTAGCTGAGGTACGGTGGTATCAAACAAACAATCACAAATTGTGAGCGGGTGAGATGATAGGTTCGATAGAGCGGCATAGAGCGCCGAATAGAGCTTATAGTACTATGTTGTGCCGTAGTGCCTACGTAACCACGAAATGAGATAACAGATTACCGAATTAGCGGTAAAAACCTTTATGTATGTTTGCGTAATGTTCAAAATAGCCCGAATTAATTACTTTGAACTCAAAACAAAAGAAAAAATACATTCCGTCACTTTCATGAACACTAAATATATATTTTTTTTTTTATACCACTAGTGTGGCAAACAAGCATACGGCCCGCCTGATGGAAAGCAGTTACCGTAGCCTATGAACGCCTGTAACACCAAAAATGTAATAATTTATTGATTCACTGTACTTTAAATTTGTATTATGCAAATAAAGCATATTCTATCTAACTATCTATCTATCTAAATCAATGCAAGCCTCGCACGTGGGTAGAAAATAATTATGTTTTCACCTCACTAGCTCGTAAAAGCTCTGTTTATCATTCGAAATCTGCGTGGAAAATCGCACTTTATCCGCTAGCGTGGAAAGTGTTTTTAAAATTCGAATATTTTTATTCAATAAAGGTTTCGTACAATAAATTACATATATATAGAACCTCATTGGTTTCGTAATAGTTTATATTCTCTGCAGCCAGTCCATTGATGATTATTTATTAAAACTGTTTTTCTTGCACCTAACATTTTCCTCGCTTTAGTGAGGTGAAAAGTTGTGTGTTGCGCTCGGCAGCAAAGTTATTTAGCGTCTCGTACCTTTGAAACCCTCGCTACGCTCAGGATTCTATATTTGAACCACTCGCTTCGCTCGTGGCTCAATCCTAGAATCCTTCGCTTGCTCAGGTTTCAATACAAGGTACTCGCGCCAAAAATTAACTTTGCAGCCTTGCATAACAAATAACTATTGCTTAATTAAAACGAACATCAAAAAACATCTCTGAAAGAATAATGTTTGCTTCATTAAATTAAAAATCACAATATGTGAAGTAAGTCGAGTAGCATTTTAGAGGTCCGTAACCAAAGGGTGCAACGCGAGCCTATTATTAAGGTTCCGCAATCTGCATGTCTGTCTGCTCGGTCTGTCGGTCTCCAGGGCAGTATTTTATAACCGTAATAGAAAAAAACAAGAATTTCTACTGAATGTATTTTATCAGTATAAATAAATATAAAAGAAATAGTCAAATGATTCTGGTGTTATTTTGCGGAAGTCAAATTTACAGGCAATTTGTTCTACACTACTTTGCGTGCTTCCGCCACCAATTGCGTTCCGCCACCAAAGATTTCAGGCTGTGGCCTAAAATCATCTGCTTTTTAAACAAGACACCCAAGAAGGAACAGTTAATTAATTTCTTCTTAACTAACTTCCAGCCAAGCATGGTAAGAAATTAGTTACCGTTAACTAATTTCTTACCGTGCTGGACTGGAAAATAAGAAAAATGCACCAGCGGCATATCCTTCTATATGAATTATAAAAGGCGATTAAAGGAAAAGGTTTTAGGCCGCACATCTGCTTTTTAAACAAGACACCCAAGAAGGAAGTTTGAGGATGACCTCTAGCGGCAACCGGTTATCCATCGTAATCGTAAGTGTGTTGTGATACATAGACCTCGGAGAAGCTGAAGCTTGGGATGCCACCAGCATGCACACTCGGATGAAAATGAAACTGATTATAGTTTACTTTCATTACAAAGGTACATTCATAAAAACAAATTACCTAATTTTGATTTAATATTGTGTTATATAAAGAGTTTATATGTAGGGTTCATAAAAAAAAATCGAATGATACATTATAATATATAGTGTCAGACATAAATACGAACATTTTTTAGGGTTTTAAGATCTTTATGTTGCTTTATGTAAGCTTAAAGATATACTTGATCATGATTATTTGTTTACAATTTTAAAATCGAATTGGGTGCTGAACTTAAATGACAGTGGTTAAAATTATCTACCAAAAAGGTGTCGTTTATTCTGCTATCGAATTCATTAAAAATGGAGAAATTCAAAGAACTGTTCCGAGAAATTTCTGAAGAAGTATTCGTCCTGGCTTGAATCTGATATCATATGGCCACAGTTCAGTGAACAAAATATATCAGTTCCAGGGACCAGTGACGAACCATTGATCCCAATTTAGTACTCCGAACCAACTGACGAAGAAGAGGAGACAAGAAGGAACGAGTGTGTTCAAAATTAGTGATTCGTTTTTTGGGTTGAGGCACATGCATATTAATAATTTGTGTGTTTAAATTATTAATATGCATGTGCCTCAACCCAAAAAACGAATCGAAAACAATTTGAAGAACTTAGTGATCGTCAAAAGCGGAGACGAATTTCAAAGTGTATTCGAGTACGTACATAGAGTGAAGTGAAGTGACATTCTCCGCAGTTGCTGCACTTCAGTCTACTGGGAACTGAGAAGTTGCTGAAGTACTAAAACATATGCTCGAGAATCCGGAAGCAGTTTCCAATATTTAAAAAATTCATGATAGATATAATTCATTAGAAGTTGTTGCAGCAATAAAACAACATTGGTATTGTACATGGTAATGAAACTATCCTAATGGCGTTACAAAATTCTAAGATAAATCCAGCATAAGAGTTGGTATAACAAAATATCCTACTTTGAATTGCGGAATGAGAAAAAGAAATCCTGCCCGGATAAGAGCGATAATTTTTTTACAGAAATATCAGTAAAAGTCCGTTTACAAGTCTCGTTAGTATGGTTCGTAAAGCAAGCAAGCAATTACTGGCAAAAAAATATAAAAACATATAAAGTGATGGAAAAACACATCAGCCTTTGAGATAAATTCAATGTTTGAGAACTTTTATTTTTACGAATTCTGAATTTTACGAGTATTCAGTGGTAACGTTAATTAGCATCTCTAATTACCTTAAGTACTTATTAGACCTGTAATTTACGGTAAATTTTCACATCATAAAGTAAATTAGCATTAATTTCAGTTTGAGAGTAGGCGTTGTGAACATAAAAGCACTTTGACGGACAGACAACAAAGGGGTCTATAGATAATATGCTTAAGTTGTTTCTTTATGCCCTACCTACCTAAATGAAGTGCAAAATCATACAATTTTTGTAAGCTACCTGACTGGGGAATGTAGGTACCTCCACCTCACAGAATACCGCAACCAAATAACAATTCCCTTGAGGGTTGTTGCGTTCCTGCGAGTGAGTGAGGTCACTAGAAAGGAAGGAGATGCTGCGTTGGCAGCGGGAGTGGCGGCGCGCGATCGATATTTTATGTTGTATATAATATTTGTTGATAAGTTCACCTTTGTATAATTTTGATGTAACTATGTTATAATAATATAGATAGTAGCCTCCCCAACCCGTCTGGCCAGCGTGGGGAGTGTAGGCCAAATCCTCTTGTCTGGGACGGACGAGAGAGGGTCGTGCTCCTGAAGTGGAGACTAAAATGACCTGATGATGATGATGATGATGTTATAATAATGTATGTGCAATGAAAAAAATTATATATAATTATTCATTTCACATAAATGTAATATATATAAAATTCTCGTGTCACAATGTTAGTTACCATACTCCTCCGAAACGGCTTGACCGATTTTTAAGAAATTTTATATACATAATATATTCAGTAGGTTTGAGAATCGGCTACTATCTATTTTTCATACCCCTAAGCAATGATATTATATGTTACTATAAGCTCACTGCCCCTAAGTGATAAAGGCTGTCCACCCCTAACATGTTTTCTTTAATTTTTTGGACAAAAATTTTTTAATTTATTTTATTATGATTTAGGATTGAAAAATACATACAACTTCAAATTTTCACCCTTCTACCGTCAACCCCTAAATTTATATGGCAAAACAGCGTTTGCCGGGTCAGTTAGTTATATAAATCAAATCAAAACAAATCAAAATATCTTTATTCCTTGGACTTTATAAAGCACTTAGAAACGTCATACAAATTAAATAAGAACATGTATATAAATCATAACTACTCTAAATCCGCAGAGCTTAGATTCACTTTCATCACACTATCTTGAATGTGAAAGTGAATTTAAGTACCGAGGCATCTTAATTATATAATTGAGTTATAAATAATAAATAATAATAAATATTCCTTGACAAATTACACACGGCCATCTAGTCCCAAACTAAACAAAGCTTGTACTATGGGTACTAGATAACTGATATAACACTTAAATACATTTTTTTTTTTTTTTTGTAAATACATAC
Organism: Hypsopygia costalis; assembly: GCA_937001555.2. Classification (NCBI taxonomy): domain Eukaryota; kingdom Metazoa; phylum Arthropoda; class Insecta; order Lepidoptera; family Pyralidae; genus Hypsopygia; species Hypsopygia costalis. The sequence continues at coordinate 16,454,339 of OW443338.2, read as the reverse complement.
ATTCAAGTCAAAGTGGCTACTGCTAACCATTCGACCACCGAGCTTCACTTCTGAAATGTACGTTTACAAAGTTCATTGTACGTTAACCAAAATTTGTATAACATACAATGAAACTAATATGTATATCAGCATTTATTGCTAACACACATATTAATATTACATTCATACTAGATAAAATGTATCTTGTAAAAAAAATCAAAGCAACAGTTTTGGGTTAAACGAACACAAAAAGGGTTTCGGTAATAGAATTGAAGCCTCCCGGGCAAATAATAACGGCATGTACGATGTAATATTCATTTATATGCAAAAAGTAACATATTTCTAACTTCTGGCCACTGTTTCGAAAACAGTTCTGGGATGTAAAATAATCATATATGACAAAATTATCCAAATTCTTTATCCAGGTTTAAACGTACTTGCCTACGAGTATCTCACATCGAAAGAGCGGATGTGAGCGCGCGAATACTTTATAGCCTCGCGCCCGCTCGTTCATCATCATCATGATTGTATCCTGTATCCTGTATCTACCCACTGCTGGATATAGGCCTTTCCGAATGCTTTCCACCATATGCGATCCGGATACGGGGGGCCAAACATTTCTGGTGAAACTCAAGGAGAAGTGATGTCCTTAAGTCGCCACACTGGGCAGGCGAGTTGGCGACTGTCGCCAGGGCCTCTTTTGTTAGATAGCAGGGTGCACTACGTGCAGGTGAGGTGGGCTTTGGCTGAAAAGATGGTAATGCATACACCCCTTCACTTGCCCGCTCGTTCATTGTTTTTTTATACCATTAAAGTGGCAAACAAGTATACGGCACCCTGGTGAAAAGCAGTTACCGTAGCCTATGAACGCCTATAACACCAGGGGCATCACACGCGCGTTGCCGACCCTGTAAAAAGCTCTTCCCGCCCTTTTTGAAGAACCCCATGCTGTAGTCTCCAGAGAAAACCTCGACAGGCAGTTCATTGTTAATGCATTCGCGCGATTCCATACTGAGTATACCTAACGAGTTTCAGTTTGCTGCAAATTCTTGAGACACGTCAACAGCATTATGCTCTTTGTAGCATATTGACGACACTATAAACACTATAAACAGTTTCGTCCACGTTGATTGAAACGCAGCCATGGATCGCAAAGGGGCTATTGTCTAGCCCAAAGAGTACATTGAATAATAGCAAAGTGAAGCCATGGAAGACTACTGTTTTACTGAGAATGGTGAAACCGAATACCTTTGAAATTAAAAGTTTAACAAATTGAAAGAAAATACTTCTTCGAAGCGTAAAACCTTTGTTGCGCTGGTTGTAAACTTGTAATAAAGGACAGAGCTGCAAAACCGTACGAACGAAAGGCAATTAATCGGATTGTTAGTAAATGGTTTCAAAAAGTCAGCTACGATCGAAGGCTGCTGCTTAGACCAGGTATATTAAAGCCGTATCTGCTGTAAAACTACCACCACTCGGTGGTTTACACTTTACAGTGATAAATTAATTATTCGGCAAATACGCAACGAATCAAAGAATTTTATGAGTTATTAAAATTGCACTGAGCTTTGTACTAAAATTAATTCATTCTAATATTAAAAATTATGTAATTATGAATCGGTTATTTATGATTTATAATTATCTGAAATTAAATATTTTTATTTTATTTATTTTTTTATTAAAAAACCTTGGAGGTCTTTAATAAAAAAATTAATATAACTCTCATAGCTTTTTGAATAACTCATAAAATTGATAAAACAATATACATGTGTAGTTGTTGCAATAAAATGTGCCAAAATGGGCCGTTTTCCTCAAATTTCGTTGCAACAACTACAGGATTAATTATTTCACCAAATGTCTAAGTCATAAAACTACGGGGCTTAATATACAATTATAGAACACAGTTTTTTGATTCGTTATATCGAATGATCGTTTTAGTTTTTTATTCAAGTAGCGTTAGTTTCGCCGCATCCGTCGTAAAGCCTTATTCATCCCACTGAGATATGAGCATCCCCTCAATCGAAGGGGTTTAGAGCATACTTCACTAAGCTGCTCAACTGCGGGTTGGCGAAGGCCAGTGTTAGCAATACTAGTTTTGCCGCATAAGCAATGCCAGCCGAAGCCGATTACCATCGAAAAATAAATCTTACGTTTTAGCTATTGACGAACATCTTCAGCTTAGTCGGTAGAGCTCCAGAGTTTCTACCAGCTGAGTCAAATACAAATACCATACACCGAAACTGAAATTGGATTTTCGCAATCAAAAAATCCGATGGGAATCGGTTTCAGATTAGGCGGTAGGCCCCCTGTTTAAAAACGAGGTTTCTGTGGCTGGGATGCCATCCCATTTGTTGCAGTAAACAAATGGGATGGCATCCCAGCCACAAAAACCTATGAAAGATTTATTGTTAACGAATGCTGTTGAATCATTTTAGGGTTAATTGCACTGCGAGTTACCAGTCCTATTCTGATATATTTCATAGTTAGGTAAAAAAATAATAATAATAAAACATAGGGAAGTGAATTGGAGTGTGTTCTACGGCCTTTCCAATCCAATCATGCTCACTATGATGTTCAAAATACAGAGTGTAAAAGCCCAATAAAATAGTATAAAAAGCGACGTGCAATTAATAAATTATAAGAATTTTTCTGCATATAAAATTATGCTGAGAGAATTTGTGAACCAAAAATCAACAAACATACAAAAATACCGCACACAGTAAAGAATTCCAAATCGGTAGATTAAACTGATCTATTTGTTGGTATTTCTATTGTACATTGTCTTATAATGTACTAGCGATACGCTAAGACTTCGCAAAGGAGGAATAAAATAAAGTTACTCACAGATCAGCTTTTTGAAGACCAGATAGTATTCCAGATATAAATTCTCAAGTGTTTATCAGGGTTTACCAAGCACGTATGATCTTCTGGTGTTAAGTAGTTATTGATATCAAGTGAAGCGCACGTTTGAATGTCATTCTATTGGTGTGAGATTAAAAACTAGCTTCTATTCTAATCTCGGCACGGCGTGGTCACAGTACGTGGATAAAAATTATCCCATGTGATAATCCAGAACATATTCAACACATAAGCCTTTCATCCGAATCGGTTCAAGCGTTTACCCGTGAAAGAGTAATGAATCCATTCATACATCCATACCTACCTATATCCTCGCAATCTTTCACATTTATAACATTAGTAAGATTATGTACGACAAACATACAAATAAATAAAGAGACGTTATAGTATACAAATTCGATACTGATCTCAATAGGAATCTCTTCCATTCAGCTATAGAATCTCTTTTTAATGGTAATCTCTTCGATTGTCAAAGGTTCTTTAGTGCAGATGTGAACTGTAGTTCACGTCAGAAAGGGACGTATCCATTTCTACATTTTGTTATATTCTACAATAGGCTATTTGACAATGTTCAAAAATTATATATTTTTTTAACAATATCGTATAATACACAAATCTATAAAGATCTGCAAACTTTCATTCTAATATCTTCCGTCCGACTTATTTTAGGGTCGAACAAAGTTTGGCGGGAATGTCCATTTAAAAAGTATGAAATTATTATGAAATATTTCCGTTGGAGAAGCAATAAAAAGTAGTATAACTTTTATTAAGATACTAATTATATAAACGTAATATTTAACATAGCTGTCGCACAAATTGCTGATTTGATGCTTACAAAATACAAACCTGTGACGTCATAACTCAGTAGCCTTTTGTACGGAGCGTTTTGCCGTTTTCGGGAAAAGTCCAAAATTGTGATTTTCAAATTAATTTTTCTCGAGAGATTTTTGTGCGTCGAAGTAATTCTTTCACTTATGGTTATATTATTGAAACATCCCTACATATCAAATCGAAAAAAATGTTGGTTATTTTATATTGAATAAATTTCAAGGTTACAGCTGTGTAATTTGTCCATAAATATTTATTTGTTGTCGCGTTACCTTTACAAGAGTCTGCCTAATTACGTAAATGTCATTCCGGAGAGCAGTTTCTTTTCTGCCGAGTAGGCACTTTTTATAAATAGAAATAAGAATCTAAAAGGTCCAGGGTTTATATTTTTTTAGGTATACGAGTATTAATTATTGTTCTTCAATACGATCAGTAAGGCATTGTAACTACTAATTAAATAAAATATACTTAGTTTACAGTACTTAATCTACCTGTGCTTTCTAAACCTACATGCAATAGCCAACAGGGTTCATTATATATTTCAGTACAACCCCTCATCATCCCGAGGAGCTCGATGGCGTCGTTGTTGCGTGTCTGTCTAATCAAACACGCAAGTTAAGCAACATCGACCGTTGCCTGTCCATGGGTGAGTTAATTTATCCACACCTCCTTCGTGTTTCGGAGGATACGTTAAGCTATTGGTCCCGACTGTTGACAGTCGTTAAGGCAAGTCAGTGGCCTTTAGGCGACCTAAAAACTCTGGCCTCCGCAAACCCGCAGTTGAGCAGCGTAGTGGAGTATACTGTAAACCCCTTCGATCGAGAGAAGACCCGTATCCCAGCAGTGTGATGAATAAGCGTTGACGACTGCCCCTCAGTGTGTTATAAGAACTTTGTATGTACGCATGAAAACTAATAAATTATAGAGTATTGAAGAATAATCAATTTACGTATCGATTGTTACTTAAGTGACATTCTGTGACATACCTAAGCCAGATATTACGTACCTTCATAATACTTTATATAACTTTATCTTATAAGTTACGTATTGTGACAGGCTGAGCTGGATATTCTCAGGCAAGAGGTTGTGACGTATGATTATCATCCCCGTCTATGATACTTACTTTGTTATTCTACTATGTATATAAAAGAATACAAATACATACCTATACGTATAGATACATTACTCTTTGGTACAGACGTTATTTTATTATATTTCCTTCTTATGTACTTCGAACAAAAAATAATGTAATCCCGCATACTGTTAAGCTGTGGAATGAAATGCCTGTCGAGGTTTTCTCAGAAGACTTGGAGTTCCTCGAAAAGGGCGTGTAGATGTTTTTACAGGGTCGGCAACGCGCGTGTGATGCCCCTGGTGTTATAGGCGTTCATAGGCTACGATAACTGCTTTCCATCAGGCGGGCCGTATGCTTGTTTGTCACTTTAGTGGTATAAAAAAATTGCATAAAACGTTTTTAAATTTCACAAATCACTTTCATCTTGTCCTTTATTTGGGGTCGGTATTATGAATTCAAAATAAAATCTTTTCACTAATGTTTACGAAGAGGAAGGCTTTCTGACGTAACTGTCAAGTCAACATAGACCCAGACTATCGAATCTAGAACTACGAAATTTAGAAGTTCCTGTTACCGCCTACGCAGGCATTATGAAACAATTTTGGCAAATTTAAGCTCTAAAGTTACATCTTTATAGTATAGTAGCTGATGCCTGCGACTTCGTTCGCATGGACTTTATGATTCCGGCGTATTAATACAAATACGAACTAATGTAGATACTTATGAAAATATTTGTGGCAGTATTATACGTTAAAAGTCAATAAATTATTATTTTTATTTAAAATAGTATTTAAAAAAATATATATAAAATAAATGAAGGGAGTCTATCCTTCGGGAGCTAATATGAAAAGACCTGAAGCGTTACTAATCCTTGACAAAGCCACGTAAAGTTAGCCATGCGAAAAACAATCTCATATTTTAGTTTATTGTCATAGCAAAGCAAGTGGTCACAGAGAACTGTGTACGTTTAAAATTAAAATGGAAAATTGTTGGTTAAGAATGGTATCATCCTCATCAGGTCATTTTAGTCTCCACTACAGGAGCATGACCCTCTCTCGTCCATCCCAGACAGGAGGATTTGGCCTACACTCCCCACGCTGGCCGGTTGGGGAGCCTCACGGTTGGAGAGGCCTGATCGATGTTTTATAATGTATTTCCCAAAGTCGCCTTGTACGACATCCACGGAATGAGACGGCGTGATCCTATTCTAGTCTGCCGGAAACCACACGGCCAAACATTGACTTTACTTCAGGAAGGAGATCTTCCCCAAATTTTAATAATATTTTGGAAAACTCTTGGACACTTAAAGTTCTATCTACAGCTTCTACTGCCTTATTGTTGGCCATTTCGCATTCATCTGAAACGATTATCGGTATTTCCGTTCTGTATAAATCGAGTAGAATATTGAACATTGTATTTGCGTCCTTCCGCCTAGAAGTAATATAGCTGCAATACCTGGCGATGCTGCTGTGAGATATTATTTTGGCGCCTGATTTCAGCGAGGATTGCTCTCGTCAGGTATGTTTTTCCAGTCCCTCCTGATGCATCTAAGAAAAACAGTTTCCCCTCGTTTAAAATTCCCATCACAGAATCTTGCTACATAGAGTCCCGCAAATGCACGCATTCTTCTGGTTTGTGCGAATATATACCAATCGTTCCATTTCAATTTTAGCGTACACGTCTATAATAAACTGACTATTTCTTATAGTTTAGCATAGCATGACTATTTCTTATAGTTACCATAATGGTTCATATGGTTCTGCATCAGGTGTTCCAAATCTTGGATTTTTATACCGAGATGGAAATTTCGTGTCCACGTTTTCAAATCGATGCCATTTTCGTAATTGACGTCTCAGAAAACCATAGAATCAACACCCATATTGATATTATGACATTTCAACCCCATCGCACTCCCACAGGAGTGCTCTTGTGTCACGTCGGTTATGTTAGATTATGAATTAGCTGTGTTTTTCAGAATCAGCGACCCGATAAACCATAAAAACAATACCCATAACGTTTTTCTGAAGTTTGCTCCTCATTTCACTCCTTTAGGGGTTGAATTTTGAAAAATCCTGAAACACGTGTTTACTCATTTATTTATAGAAGTGCTCGTGTAAAGTTTCGTATAAAATAGTCCAACTAATCTTGGTTCTCCATACTAACTTTGGATCTCCGTTTCACCTCACCTGGGTTGAATTTTCCAAATTCCCGTCTTAGTGAGCACCTACGTCCTAAAAGGAACCCCTTGCAAAATTTGAGACTCCTAGCAATTGTAGTTTCTGAGATTTCGTGATGAGTGAGTGAGTGATTTTCTCTTTTATATATATAGATAATAGCAGTTGAATGTATGCGTATCCCATAAAAAAAATGCGTAAGGTGGGGGGAAATACATCCTCGCTTAACATGAAATTTTGCTATTATAGTATTCTTTAATAAACACGTGTTTAAGGATTAATCAAGGTTAATTAATCCTGTAAAGTAAAAGAGAAGATATAGGAGGATTTCTAAAAGAGCGTGAAGTTTATTAAAGTAGAGTATAAAGAAGTATAGCAAGTGGAGAATAGAATAAGAAAACCAAAGACCATAAAATTCTTCAATGTGCACTTGAACGAAGTCGCGAAGCAGAAAGCTAGTGTGGTATTAATAAAGAAAAAGTAGGTAATAAAAAAAATATTGTAGTTATAAATTACATTTATACTTTGGTATTTACAAGAGTCCATCCTATTTTTTTAGCAACAAGGGAGAATTATTATATTACTAGCTGTTACCCGCGGCTTCGCCCACGTGGTCCAGGGGAGCTGCCATTGATTTGTGTATATTTTTCTTTTGTTGTTATTTTTTTACTTCGTGGGATAAAAAGTAGTACCAATATGTACAAATTTTAAAAATGATCGGCTGCATGGTTAAGGTGTAAATAAACAACAAACAAACGAATTTACTTAACAATTATAATATTAGTATGGATGGAACACCCCCCACGCTCAAAAGAAAAAAAATGTTCACCATATAAATGTTTGCCCTCTGCGGGGATCGAATTATTTTTTTCCGCGGCAATAAAATGTTTTTCCTGGATAAAAAGTAGCCTATGTCACTCTCCAGACCGGAAACTATCCCCGTTAAAAAAAATGTCGGTACTTAGGTTCCTTTCGACGTAAAAGAAGGACATAATATGATTACAAAGTTTATTTATTCCCATGTGATTAAGATAATTTTCCGGGATAAAAAGTAGCCTATGTCACTCTCCAGACCGTAAACTATCCCTATTAAAAAAGTCATGTCCGTTCTTAGGTTTCTTTTGACGTGAAAGAAGGACAAATGATTACATTTGTCTTTTTTTTTTTCAACTTTATTTTTTCCCGTGAGAATAAGATGTTTTTCTGGGATAAAGAATAGCCTATGTCACTATCCAGACAGTAAACTATTCCCGTTAAGAAAAAATGTCGGTACTTAGGTTCCTTTCGACGTAAAAGAAGGACGACAAATCATTACAAAGTTTATTTTTTCCCATGGGATTAAGACGTTTTTCTGGGATAAAATGTAACCTATGTCACTCTCCAGAACGTAAACTATCCCCAGTAAAAAAATCATGTCCGTACCGTCCGTACCTTTTGACGTGAAAGAAGGACAAATGATTATAAACTTTATTTTTCCCGTGGGAATAAGATGTTTTTCCGGGATAAAGTATAGCCTATGTCACTATCGAGGCCTTAAACTATCTCCAAAAAAAAATCATGTCAATCCGTTTGTTACTTTCGACGTGAATGAAGGACAAACAAACAAACGAACAAACAAACACACATTCACATTTATAATATTAGTTGGATTATAGCCTTCAGACGATTTTACAATTCATATTATTGGAATCGATGTGTTAGGTAACAAACTCACTGTTTTAGATCCCCATAATGTTAAATATTTAAAATCCGCGGTGCACGGCAGTGGAGCTTCACTTGACTAGCCACCTCTTTAAGCTTTTAATACCTTATTTGCCATATTGTTCTCTCACATTGCCAAGAGTAGAAGTCAAAGTCCAAAAGCTTCCTACTCCTACTAATTTCTTCTGATAAAATTCGTTATGAGTTCCAAGGCTAATTTTACCCCCGAGACTGCAGTGGACTTCATTATTCATTGCCTTTTTGGCAGTTTCCGCTGTTAATCCTGGCTACACAGGAGACAACGGTACGAACGTGTGGTGGACCCCCGTCCCATTAATATAAAAAACTCGATTCTGAATGGCGCCCTAAAATTTGGCCCGTACTGATATTTTTTTAAGATTTACATACAGTACGGAAAGGCAGCGTAACAGTTTAGCAAGATGAATATAATCTGCGGGTTCGATCGATAGTGGAATGACGCGGGGTTGAGGGGAGTGTGGATTGGGTGATGTCGGGGTTGAGGAGGTTTGGGGTGCGAACAGGGAGATGTTCATTCAGAACGTGTGGGCGGCGAGCGTGGGCGAGCCGCTTATATAGCGCCCGGCCCATTCCAACCCACGTAGTTGTGATCTAGACGTTCCACAAGCAACCGAGTAGTGTTAAAATGTGCAAAGAACATCCAACGAGCTTAAGGTAGGTAACACCTGCTGATAACTTTTATTATAATATTTATTTTAGGAAGTGTTTAAAATTAATATAAATTTAAATTCATACTCATTTTTTTTTCTTTATTTTATTTATTAATTAAAATAAAATTTTAAGTGAATTTAACCTGCAGTTCTCGAAGAAGACAAAATAAAAATATGAATATTTTTTTGTATTGTATATAAAATTGTTAAATGTTTATTAGGTGTTAGGTACTACTCTAAGTAAGTTGTTCGTAGAACAATAGGACTGGTTTATCATAGAATCTTATTTATTGTTTTAGAATGTTGGCAGTCTTTCTCGGCTATTTAATAGCCCAAGCGAAGGCCTATCCAATGCAAGGATGGTATCCACAATCACCTAGAGAATATCCGGATGACGAATATTATTATGCTCCCAAAGTCCAATATTACTATGATGCTCCAGCAATGAGAATACCCGAAGTTTACGGTCAAGTTCCATATCCGTACTTCTATGACCCATATGGGCATTTCATTGCAAATGAAGGTGCTGAAAGACAAGAAGAAAGACTAGCAGCGCTACCAATTGGGCAAGAAACATGGTTCGAGAATGAAGCAAATCCTCGGTGGCGGTCCAACGATGTGGATGACGTTAACGCTGCTTTCTTGGATAATTTGATACTTACTCAAATGGCCCAGGATGCACAAAGGCGACGAGAAAATGCTAGAGCTGCATTTCCACCCGTTGATTACGAAGAAAAGGAAACTGAAGATGAAGATGAACGGGAATTGAAAGCATTAGCAGGAAAACCTCTATATCATGTTCCCAAAACAGTACCCAAGATCGAAGATGATGACTACCCTGCTGATGATGGTTTTATAAACTGGAATGGCTATAAAAGGAGTCTCACAACAGCTTCTCCTATTTCTACTACAGTTAAACCTAAAGCAGGCCAGAAAGAGGAAGTAATGCTTAGACCAGCGCAGAGCACAAAACATCAAGACCGACACCTTTTACAAAACAAAAGAGATTCTAATTTCTATAATACCTTAGCCCACTTGTTGGAAAACAAAGCCAAGAGTTCGCTTGCCCATGTAAGTTTAAAATTTATATAAAATATGTTATCTATTATATTTTAAGAATTTATACTTTAAATATGTCCTTTTGCGAAGTTATTTTCTCTCCGTGACAAAATTCATCAGAATCGATTCAGAAGTTTAGCCGGAAAAAGAAATAAATAAATTATACTATTATTTATTCTGTGGTATTAGATTACGAGTAACATAATATTACATATTTAAAATATCAGTTCAAGAACGCAGACGCCTAAAAGTTAATAAAAAAATGTCTTATCGGTAGTTTTCGAACCCGCAAATAGCGTGGAACCCCGAAATCTAAAAATAGACTGGCCGGGCTGGGGGTGGCGGGTGACACGGCGGGCTTTGAGGCCAGGTCAATCAGGGTAGGGGAAGGGTACAATGGCTAAATATCATCAGTAAACCACTAGCTACTCACATTTTCGTAAGTAATATTAATAGATAAGAGTTTTTTATGACATTATTTTCTTTTAAATGCAGGAATCAACAAAAGAGCGGAGGATCGATAAACGCTTCGTGGCCGGCGACAGCGACCTCGTCCTGGAACTCAGAGGTCTAAAACATCGCATCGCCACTTAAACAAATGCGTCCGATTATCGCCAACTAATATGAGACTGAGTATTATCTAGATTATAACCTAAATGTCGGCAAAAAGCGACTGCGTCCTGCGTCTTCATTCAAAATACCAAAAAAAGGAATAATAATAATAGAATATTTGCATGTCCAATAAAATAGAACAGTTTTGTCCTTAGCCATTAAAAAAAATTTGTGTCAATTAGGCACTAGAACTATATTGCAATAATTGGTAATTTCCTTTATACTCTTTTTCTACTCTTACCATTTCAGTGCAGCATTATTGTTACTTAATCATAACTGTAAAAATGGATTGATATTGTAATATATGTATATGAGTGTAAATGATCGTACAAAGTGTGACTATAATATCCATTACCGAATGAATTGTTGACTATATATTATTATGTATGACGATATTAATTATTAAGAACGAAATTGCTCCCTTCAACTGGCAGCTATATATCGCACAAAATGTGCATCTGTAAATACGAGTAGGTACTAATCGTTTAAGACTTATTTTATAGGTAGAAATGAATTCAACATAATGTGTGAAAGTGAAATCGATCGCGTATGTCGCGAATGTTTAAATGTCAATACTATTGTCACGCCAATGTCTGAGCTTAGTAACATACTACGTATCTCTTAACGCTTTGTCTTTGAGACACAAAATGAAGTTTATGAAAATAATAAGACTTCAAAAAAACTTCACTTGGGCGTCTTATCAGATTTTTATAATGCCTTCGACGATTTTTAAGTAACCTTCTTCTTAGACGCTGTAAAAAGATATGATACCAATCATTGGTAACCTATAGGCACTTTTATTAAAATTTAACTATGCTTTGTAACATTTTGCCCTCGTGTCTATAACAAGATATACATTCAATAACTTTGGCCTAATTTACAAAACATTTAAACAGGTGCTATATATAATTTTATATATCTACGGTCTACGCTGACAATACCAAAAATATTTGCAAAGCAAAGAACATGTTTGTAGTATACTTATCTATTATTATCTATTTACTTGTAAGAATTAACGATTCTCTCGAAAGATAGAGGATTAGGTGATATTTTAGCTTTACAGCTTCACAACTGATCATTTACGCAATTGGTCTATGAGACATTTTGAAGTGCAACTTTGTAACGTAATTGCGTCCTTCTTTCCCATTGAATCCGAAAACAAATTATAGCTTTTTTAACTAGTACTTAAGAACTCCTGGACTTTGCTATATGCCCCGGAGCAGTTTTTCTAGTCTTTTTTGGTAAAATTCACGTTTAGATAATGTGTATTTCAAAGTACATATCTATTTATAATAATGTCAAATTACTACATTACTATGTTGACAGGTGAAGGTAGTATAACCAAATCCTATTAGTTAGTTTGTGATAAGTATTGTAATTAATTAGTACAACCTACGAAGTATTACTAGTTAATGTCCTTATGATCTTGTCGATTTATGATATGATTCGACCAGCCAATAGGACTGCTGACTCTGTACTCGTTTTTTCTATCGAAAACCAGTAGATGTCTTTGCAACTCAGGATTAGTTGAATACCGTACCTATCAAAGAATTGCAAGAGCGGCTTTGGGAGGGTTTCAAAAGACAGTTAGTTGATTGCGGACATTTATTTTTTTGCGTTCCGGGGGAATCTCACATTGTCAAATATAAATAAATTCAACAGAAAGAATAAGATTGCGTTGCCGACCTTATACTTTCTATAAACCCCTTACGCCTTGAAGAACTCCATGCCCCCTCTATAATGTTTCTATAATGAATATGGAAAATTTGAGAATCCACAGAAAAACTTTTCGAACCGCACATATGTGATAAATTCCTAGCTGAACTATTTTGTCTTGTGCACATTCCTAAATCCGATCTTGAAGTTGTACGAGTATGTAATTTAAAATTAATGTCCAACCGCTTCGGTATCGTTTCTAGTCAAATATATCGATGGACGTTGTACTTATTGCTCAGATAAAACTTATCTATTACTACTATTATAATATGTGTAAGTACACAATATCGCAGGCATTTAGAACAACAGGATCTTATAATAATTCCTTACTCATGTTAGTTTAATCCTCTATTGTTTTAATACAAAGGTTTATTATTATTATGAAACTAAAGTTATTTAATATTTTGATGAAGAAGATCCCTTAAAATGTTAAATTATCTTCTGCTGAGATAAGAAACAGCACTTAACAACTTATACAGCAATAAAGGAGCACTTTGTAAAGAAATTTCAACCTAATGCAATTCAAAGGTATAAATACCAATACTTATAAATAACCTTGTCTGCCTTAATGTCTGAGTTTTAACGAGGAAATAAGACTAAACGCCTGCGACAGCTACACCATAATCATTTATATTTTATGAAGAGAACATAATTGTATTTTAATACATAGATGTTTTATTGATTAAATAGAAGAAAATGTACGTATGCGACGTCACTAACTAGTAACATGTGGTGTGAGATACAATTTCAACTCTAAAAATATACCTAATGATGTTGTAATTATATACATGTAAACAATAAATGCCACTTCAAAATCAATATTCTTTCATTTAACCATTTTATAATCCTAATATCTAACGTACCTATTTAGTGCTGCTGCTGATCATCTGGTGTCGTAAATCTAAACAATTAGATAACTGTTTAGAGCTCCAATATCATATGATTATATTCGACAAAATGTGCATCCTCAAATCGAAAGTTGTTCCTATAAAATAATCAAGTATATTCCTATTTTGTACATCAGACTAGCATAAAAATTTAACAAGTACAATGAAAATGTTTCAATTTACCGAAATATATGGCTACAATTTTTTTGGTAGGGCTCGTCTAGTTCATCATCACTGGCTCGTTCTTTCCCTATTATTTGGGACACTTAGTCTTTTCCTTCCATTCATCTGTTATCAGCCGTTATATCTACAGTACACCGTTCTTACCCATATCATCTCTCACACAGTCCATCCACGTTATAGGCCCCCGATGCTTGATGAACAGAGCGTCGGTCGCCACGACCTAATTTAAGACTTAAGAGTGCCCAAGTAGTCTGCTCGCAGGCGAAAGGGGAGTAAAACCTGCTCCCAACCCGCTTAAGTGCCTGGTTGGTTTACTGGGTGCGATAGTGGGGCGGGTAAAGATCCTCTTGCCCGGTTGGTTTACTGGACGAAAAACTCGCTGCGATATTATGTAACCTAAAGATTTGGTGCACAGGGGCGCATTAGATGTAGGCATAGGGCCGTAGTGCATTCACATTTTTTTTGTCTTCTTCTCTCATTACCCATTCACATTTTAATTCATCGTTCTCTTTGTCGTATATTGTCATATTTTTGTCACAAATAGTATATATACATCTTCACTTTATTAATTACGCTGATCTAATAAATACGTTCATAACTAGACAGACAGTCTAGTTATGAAAGTATTTATTTATTTATTTCATATCTAGACAGACAGTCTAGTTATGAAAGTATTTATTAGATCAGCGTAATTAGTAAAGTGACGATGTTTAATAGTTTTTAATGTTCCTTATGAAAATTATGAAAATGGCAGCCATTCCATTAGTATTTCATTCTATACACTTACGGCACCTTAAAGCCTCAATTCTGTGTTTGTACATTGAACTCTTTGTAAATAGAATAGCGCCATATCTCTTTTGTCGGAAAAAATGCGAGCGAGAGATATCTAATAAAAATGATTCGCTGATTGTGTTGCTAAAAGCAATTGTTTAGAACATCAGAACCGATTTTGCTAATTCTTTTTTTAGAATATTCCCTGAAGTACGAGGATGGTTCTTACGTAGAGAAAAATTGTAAAAATTGCCTGAATAAGTCTAATAACAACACTTTTCTATACTCCCATACAAACGATTCGTAAGGCAAAACAATTGAGTGACGTTAGTATCGTAGGCGGTACGAAGTTCGCCGGGTCAGCTAGTTATTTATAAAAAGGATTTGAAAACCCTTGACATACTCTCTATTCCGGTATGCTTCACATATTACAGCACACCTGACTGCGATCGCGATGTCTACGTTATATTACAGCTAACATTATTAGTTGCGTCTCAAAATGAACTCAGTATGTCAAAAAGTCAGTATGTCTGTTAGTGTTTCACAGGGCAGTATATTGGGCTCTATGTTATCCCCTTTTGTACAGTTAGAAGTAACAAATGCAAAATTGTTTTATTTCAAAGCATGCTTTATTAGTTAGTATATGTTAGTAAATTAGGAGTGTAAGTGGCTAACGGCTATCTTTGAGCCAAGCTAACCTCATCTACGCGTGGTGATTAACTAACGAAGCTCTGGCGTCAGACAGGTAGGGCGAGCGTAATTGTAAATTGCCCGGCTAAGGAAGTACCTCCACCTCACAGAAGACCCCAGCTAAATAATAATTCGCTTGAGGGATGTGTGCTCCTGTAAGTGAGTGAAGTCTCCGAAGGAAAGAGTTGCTGCATTGGCGGTGGGAGTGGCGGCGCGTAAGCAATATTTGCAATATTTTTATTATATTATAGTTGTAACTTGCGAGCGTTTCTATGGCTGCGGTGACCGCTTCACATCAGGTGGGCCGTACTTGGCTGCCACCCGACGTTGCATAAAAAAATATATAATATTTAAGTAACATACATTAGCCATCTTAGTTGTATAAAAAAAACATAAACCTTACTCGTAATTCGAATTACAGCATTGAAGTAATTGTCAACAAGAAGGGATTTAATCTAGCGATCTAGACTAGACGATAGTGATGACGAACTGATAAATGAAAACTAGTACCAGGGTTGTAAAATCTTTTGCGAATGCTTGGCGATTGCACGCGATGAACAAATAAGAACCCATGGACCAACTTCTGTTCTGATGTAGTATCGCTAGATATTATTTACGGCAAGAGTCGCGTAAAAGAGCTCGACCCTTTTTATTCAGCAATCGAAGAACACAGGGGCCTTACCACAAGCTCTAAACGCAGGAATGAAACTATGATGGTTGCGTATTTATCAATGAATTTCATTCATAAATTCGCAACCATGATGGTTCCATTCCTGCGTTTAGAGCTTGTGGTAAGGCCCCAGGACAGGACACTTTCCTCAGAAAATAAATAAACAATTTGCGTTATACTGTTTGCCATTCTAAAACGGGTTGACACTGTAAAAATTGTTGTTAAACCCTTCGAGTCCATTAAACTCGAACGAGTACCTTTTTAACCGACTTCAAAAAAGGAGGAGGTTCTCAATTCGACTGAATATTTTTTTTTTGTATGTATGTTATTCGATATCTTTGCTAATTGTGAACTGATTTTCATAATTCTTTGTTTATTTGAAAGGGTATGATTGCAAGGTGGTCCCATATTCACCAAGTCAGGATCTGATGATGGGATGCCAGGGTAATCAAGGGAAACCCTTAAATTTTATGAGCACGTATGGTCAAATTCATTTTTTTTATTTGAAAGGGTAATTGCGAGGTAGTTCCATATTGTCAGGGTCTGATGATGGGATCCCAGAAAAATCGAGGGGAAACCCTTAAATTTGCCCTATGGTAGCCGGCAGAATAAAATTGTGCCACTCCATTGCTCTGCGCTGGATGTCGTACAAGGCGACTATGGAATCTTGTGTCACGCGATAACTTTTCTCCCGGAAGACGGGCAGCAGCGTCTGCCGGGGTATTCCACCAATAAGCTGCGCTCGTCAACTGAAGTCGTTGTCAATTTTTTTTTTATATCAACTTTATTAATACCATAACACAAAAATTGCATGTTTGTTTTGTTTCGTTTCGCTTTGGCGTTAATGGGCTAAAAGAAAATATTATTTTCTTTATTCGTTTCTTATAGCTCAGCATATTGACTCGCCAGATGTTAAGCAAGAAGATGAGGCCTAATAACATCAATAACGGAAAATGGACTTTAGTGTCCTATCATTTGACATTGCCAGCAGGCCTGCAAGATGCTTCTTCACGCCTCGCTTGCAAGCTCCATAAGGTTTTAAAATTAAAGGTAACGAAAACGCTGTTAACAATTATACAATGAGCCATGATGGAATATTTACCAACTTCTGTCTCAAGCCAACAACTAAACTAAATACCTAGATAAAAATATTTTATACTCCTTATACTATCTACGCTGTTATTTAATGTTGCTATATTACATTAATATCTTATTATTAATTAACTTGTAATTTGGCAAGGTGGGCGTTATCTCTGGCCGAATATTCATTCAACATTATGAGTAAAGATTAATTTATTATGGGTGGGTATATCATAATGTAAACGCACTTATATCTAATTTATGTAAAACCCTTAATTACTTTATATATATATTCACTACATAGTATAAAACAAAGTCGCTTTCTCTGTCCCTATGTCCCTTTGTATGCTTAAATCTTTGAAACTACGCAACGGGTTATGATGCGGTTTTTTTTAACAGATAGAGTGATTCAACTGGAAAGTTTATATGTATAATATATGCATAACATAGTAGAAAAACACTGATAATTTAGAGGTTTCTAATGTGATGTCGTAAATAAACACATTTTTTTGCTCTTTCATTGCAAACGCTGGCTGAACCCAACGAGATAGATCAAAATAATGTAGTACAGTATTGTTCACCTTAAAATGGTCTACAAAAAAGTTCGCGATGGTATATGTCTATCTCTTAGTGGTAACACACAATAACCGTTATTTTATCCTTTGCTTTTTACAAGAAATAATGCCTTATTTACGAAGCGATTTTAAGCAATACAGAATTAATCCTTATCCAATTAAGTACCTTAAATACATTGCGCATTTAATATAGATCAATATGGCCCTTCACAGCATGTAATTTAAATGAATAGTTTAGAAGATATTACACATTTAAAATGCAGGGACATAACGGCTGTGGCGGTACCGGCCGCGGAGCCGGCGGCGTGTGCCTATAACTGGGGAAGGACTGGATAGGACAAAGCGCAAAGACCTTCTGTAGTACATTTAGTATCAGCATTGCACCCGTGCGAAGCCGGGGCGGGTCGCTAGTATTATATAAATATGTAATTATGACGTATGTAAGTATGATGATGTAATGTATGTATGTAAGTATGACGTTATAGATCCATATATATATATGGATCTATAACGTCATACTTACAACAACATTGTATTATTTTGACCTGTAATACAGGCTTCCTACTATATAGCATACTTATGAAATTAGGTAACAACATCAAGAAAATGTTTTGTATGAGTAGATAGGTAGTGCTAATTGGTTTCTACTGTATTTTTGTATCTTTGATATTGTATGAGAAGAAATAAACAAAAGTTATTATTATTATTGTACCATAGCCAATATAACGTTATACAAAAACAAAGTGTAACCATGGCTTCTATAGGTACTACTTTCAGCATAATGATACATATTTCGATCGATTTATGAAATGTATTACAGATTATGCGACAATGAATGACGACTCAGCCATTCCATTGCACATTGTTACGTTTTAGTCATAGTAATATAAAGGTCAATGCTTTTAGCTGACTTACGCCTGCCGCATGTTCGCCGCCGATGCCCTCGTCAATGCTATATCCACAGGTATCGTAAGGAAACTCAGGTCTATAGTACTGAAAAATATCCTTCTTTATTTTTTATTAATGACAAAAGCTTTTATTTGTCATTAATAAAAATTATAGAACTAAAAAGTTTATTTACTGTGATTCGCTCATGAATGAATGTGATGTGATGAGTTCATGAGCCGTGTGGTTTCCGGCAGACTAGAATAGTACGTACGTAGTAGAATAGTCGTACAAAGCGACTAAGGGAAATACATTATCAAATATCGATCAGGCCTCCCCAACACGTTTGGCCAGTGTGGTGCGTGTAGGCCAAATCCTCCTTCCGTCTAGGACGGACGAGAGAGGGTCGTGCTCCTGTAGTGGAGACTAAAATCAGGAACTAGAACTCTATGCTAAAATGGACCTGATGATGATGATGATGATTCGTTCATCCTGGCCCTCTCCAATATGCAAGTTAAGCAATGTCGACCGCTACGTGTCTATGTATGGGTATATGCCAAAAAAAAGAAGAGAACCAAAGATAGCTTTCAGATTCAGCAAGCTGAAGTGGACTGTAGGCCAGATAGTATATAACCATTTGAGAAATTTTCAGCTAAGAAGAAACCACTGAACTTGTTTTTGACCAGGAGCCCTACCGCCGAAGCTGAAGCCGAATACTTATATAGACGAGCTCGGTGGCGTAGCGGTCAATGACGCGACACCAACGCTCGTGGGTTCGATTCCCACACAGGACCAACATTTGTGTGCATGAACATGTCTGTTTGTCTTAGTCTGGGTGTTTTCTATGTATCATAAGTATGTATTTACAAAAAAAATGTATTTACGTATGTTTATCAGTTGTCTAGTACCCATAACACAAGCTTCGCTTACTTTGGGGCTAGATGGCGCTGTGTAATTTGTCTGACAATATTTATTTTATTTAATCCTAGGTCTGTGTGCCAGCCAAATGTATAATTTGTGAAAAGAATAATCAAGAACTTTTCACGGACGCTCTTCAGATACACGATTACGTGGGTAGTAACCTTTGGCATTTCAACAGCTCGTTTTGTCAGTAAATAAATTGCGACCTCACATCCGCCCACTGCTTGGTTATTTGCTTATCCTGTGTAATTTCACAGACTAAGCAACTAGATAAATAATTTAATACCAAGCGTAGTTAACAGACTTGTATTTTTTTCTGTACACAGTAACTGAGGCCCTACCAGCGAAGCTCAAGCCATCGGATTTTTTAATTACAAAAATTAAACTTCAGCTTAGATTGATGGTACTTAGGTTTAGCTTAACTGATAGACACCCTAGAGCTCTACCGAATAAGCTAAAGGTGTTTGTCAATAACTAAAACGTATTTTTCCAATCAAAATACCTATTCGATGGTAATTCGGCGGTCAGCCCCCTGGTCCAGTTGCTACATCTTTACCTGGGTATGATCAGCAGATGGAAATATCTAAAATGTAAGTTTCCAGGATTTTGGGGTTTAATCAATTTTTATACTTTTCTATATACAATTTTTGACGTGAAACGTAAAAATCTTCTTTTAAGGCCCTTGTGACTATAAGGAGATTAAAAGATCAAAAGTGACACCCACTTGGAATATAAATCATATCATATCATTTAGGACGAATATGAGAAATTTCTATGTACAGTTTGTTACCGAGACAATAAAGTATATTTACGTCAAATTATTATCCCCCCAACCCAGAGTATCCCCCCAACCCAGCAGCGTGGTGGAGTATGCTCTAAACTCCTCCGAATGAGGGGAGACCCGTATCATAACAGTGAGATGAATAAGGGTTGATGACGTCATTATACCAGCACTCAAAATCTTATGTTTTAGAAGTAGTAGTGAAAAGGACTAGACCGGCCATAAACAGAAACCATAAACTGAAAAGTGAAACGTAACAAAAATGTCTAGGTATATAGTTATAGTCTTATAATAGGTAGGGGAAAAAGTCTTTTCGCATTATAGTATGTATGAACTTGTAATAAAATCTCTTTGGTTATACCATTTGTGTCTGGCAGGTTTTGATATCTTTAAAAAGTTTATATTTTAAAAAAGATAATTCCAAATTCAAATTACGTAAATGTGTGATTTTCATTTGTTTTTTTTACTGTCAAGATGAGTGAATCTAATGAAGAAATACGATTCATTTTAAAATTTTACTACAAAAAAGGTAAAAATGCAACGCAAGCTGCGAATAAAATTTGTGACGTTTATGGACCTAGTGCAGTGTCTGTGAGAGTAGCACAAATTTGGTTTAAGCGTTTTCAATCAGGAAATTTTGATGTGAAAGATGCACGTCGCTCTGGTCGCCCTGTTACGGATAAAATGGATGCCATTTTTGAAAAAGTGGAGCAAGAGCGGCATATCAGTAGTTACGACGTAGCTGAAGAATTAGGAATTGACCACAAAACAGTTTTGGCGCAATTGAAAAAAGCTGGGTACACTAAAAAGCTCGATATTTGGGTGCCTCACAATCTCACTGAAAGAAACCTAATGAACCGTGTACTCATTTGCGATTCTTTACTACGACGTAATGAAAGCGAACAGTTTTTGAAGAAGCTTATAACTGGTGATGAAAAGTGGATCACGTACGACAAGAACGTGCGAAAAAGGTCGTGGTCAAAGGCCGGTCAGGCTTCACAGACTCTGGCAAAACCCGGGTTAACCCGCAACAAGGTGATGCTGTGTGTATGGTGGGATTGGAAGGGTATTATTCATTATGAGCTGTTACCGCCAGGCAGGACTATCGATTCTGAACTCTACTGTGAACAACTGATGAGATTAAAGCAAAAAGTTGAGAGAAAGCGGCCGGAATTAATTAACAGAAGGGGTGTGATTTTTCATCATGATAACGCTAGACCTCACACATCTTTAGCCACTCAGCAAAAATTAAGAGAGTTTGACTGGCAGGTGTTAATGCATCCGCCGTATAGTCCTGACCTTGCACCTTCTGATTTCCACCTGTTTCGGTCTCTTCAGAATTCTTTAGGCAATGTCAGGTTACCATCACGAGAAGACTGCCAAAACCACTTGTCGTGGTTTTTTGAACAGAAGTCCCAAAATTTCTATAGTAATGGGATCATGTCTCTACCTACAAGATGGCCAAAAGTTATCGAACAAAATGGCACCTACATACTTTAGTTAAATGTAAATAAACTTTATTAAAAAATGTTTTGAATTTTCATATAAAATACGAAAAGACTTTTTCCCCAACCTAATATATTAGTATATAATAAAACTATACTATTATATAGAAAAAAATTGTTGTTCCAAATAGTCGTACAAAATAACAATAATAGTCGTAAAAATTGCACTATCAGTTTAGCTGTTAAATTCAATTTTGAGTTTCTCTACAATTTTCATGTCGCGACCCACGAAAAAGTCAAAAAGTTAAGTAAAAAGTCTTGCGATCACGTCACTCTACAATTATAATAATATTATTGCGTGCTATTTTTATCAGCCATACGTTATATTAACCTTCACTTTCTTTATAATATACTTATTATTATTATTGCATTAATCATGCAATAATGATAATATGTATAATTTAAAGAAAGTCAGTAATCATTTTATAGAAATAAAGTAAGCTATAAGTTTATTTTTTCATTTTATTTATTAGACCATAGTATTACCTTAAATTTAGTTTTAAACATTACATTCCTAAAATTCATTCCTTAAACGAATCTTTTGTACTATGTAGTTTGTATTTATTATTTTATCCCCCCCCCCCCCCCCCGACCCCCTTTAAAAACAAACTTGTCCCCCGCTTGAGAAACGATGCATTAGTGGATTCCAGGACAATGAAATTATACAAATTAACTTATTATTGTAAGTGCAAAACTAATCTTCGTCTGAACCATGATTGCCAAAACGAAACAAGAACGATCAGAGAAAGAAGACGAATTAATAAACTATCATTGTGGGCGGTTAGGTATATACTTAATTAAATTAAATTTGCATAATTCTATTGATGTTGATTCATAATAAAGATAGTGTATTATGGTGCAAGTGATAATTCAGCATGGATTTCTGGCGATATTTTTTGCCATATCCCTGAAGAAGAGACAATAAAATTACACAAAATAATTTAATTAATGGCGGAGTAATGTTCGATTGAAAAGTCGTCGCCAACCTATCAAGGAATAGAATAAATAGTACAATGTCATGTCAACTTTCAGTTAAGTTGGCTGTCACTTCTGCCACTGTCGTTCAATCAAGGTCAAATCAGCAGTGTTGCCAAATTAGCGATATTTCCGCTAGAAATGGCGACTTTTACTAACGTCCTAACGACTAAAAAATAGTTTTAGCGACAAAAATAATTTAGCGACTTACTTAACTAGCGGCCTTTGTAGTACAGACTAAACAGTTTTAGAGTCAGTTATGAATACGTTTTTTTGTCAGTTTGACAGACAACAACTGTCCTGCAAAAAAAAGTGAAGGTCATGTTATTATAAACGTTATAACGAGTAACAATAAAATTATCACAACAGAAACTTGTCACGACCTCTGCTGCCACTGCCGACTTTAGCCGAACAAACGTTACATAGCCAAGTGTGACGCGATAGATACTCGAGCGGAACGCAATAGTCACCCAAAAGTGACGGTTTTGTCTCATTCACTAACTACAAAATAACACCCCGCTCAGGCACTTTCCTCAGTTTTAGCGACAATCTAGCGACTTTTGGGATTGAGTCTTTCGGGAGAGAGTGGCGACCCGGGCTCACGGGAGTTGGCAACACTGCAAGTCAGTCAAATCGAAATCAAATAAACTTGAAACTTTCTTTTGATAGTTTTCGTGTTGGTTGTTTGTTTGACAATAAAAATTAAATAACTTTCTTTTTACCAATTTATTCCTTGGATATTGAAATGTATATTTAATTGTCTTACGGCATATTTTAGACCGCATCTATAATCTAAATAAAAGTATTATGTGCGCGCCAAGAAACTCCCGTTACTCCTAAAGATTTCCACGTCAATCTGTTTTCAGAGCCTAATTTAGATTATTTATCATCGTATAAAATAAAAATGCGGCGTGCGAAGGGTTACCAAGATTTGGATGACAGTGCCGTAGGGCCCAGGCCTTCGGCGCAGTCAGTGCCTCCGCCACAGGAGATTGAAATGGCCTCGGTGTCGGTAGTACCTGATGGTAAGTTTGTAATAATATACGGCCGAATATTTATTTTTAATTTACCATGTCAGGTCCTAAAGACGCTTACAGGCTTCCTACTGTGGAGTGTTTACCACTGCCAATATCACTTGCAATACTGCAATATTACTCGAACTATATAATGAGCACACCCGTTGTTGACGTAGCACCTGCTCTGGCAACCTCACAAGATACTAGTCCTAAAGCCTGAAATTGCCCAGTTTGCTGATTTTGGCATGGCCCAAATGGAATAGAATGCTCGGCCCACTGGTGAGCCATATCAACAACTTAAATTTGAAAGCTTACTTAGCTGTGATAATTTTCCTTTTAAATTCATTATATAAGCTACTGCCGTGAATTTTTTTGACATATCCGTAAACAACCCATTAAAGGGGGGGCAGAGCTACAAATGGTACGCAAACTATAAGCATTCCTTGTTTACTACGGTACTCTAAAAAAAGTATGAACCTAAGTGCTAACTAGGGTGCAGAGATGATGATTAGTGAGAAAGTTCACAAAATCATGAGATGTTTTACTTTTAATAAATATTATATTTTGGTTTAGTTTTTTGTCCCCAGAATCCATTACTTTATAGAATTTTTGATTCAAACGTTTATGGTAGCGCTCATGCTAGTTATACTAACTACTGTGTATTGTATAATACCTATTTTTCAGATACATTTACCGTAACTCAAGCAGTGAATGCACTTGGCTTTGGCTGGTTTCAAGTGAAGCTGTCTCTATGCACGGGACTCTGTTGGATGGCAGATTCTATGGAAATGACAATTCTTAGTATATTATCTCCCGCACTACACTGCGAGTGGAATATTAGCAAGTAAGTATTATGGCGTATAAAGAATTACATTAAAAATAATAATTTCCAAACATTATTCAAATTAAACATTGATAACTAATAAATAATATATTGACGGTCAAAAACCGATATTTCTGGAACCTTTATACCAAATAGGATAATTCAATTTTTAAATATAGTGATGAAATTATCTTGTTCATTTTTTATTTATCTTGCCTATTGGAAACACCTTCCTATGTCCTTTAGCAAGCACATAACACTGTTTTTTTCTATATATAATAATTTGTTTTTTTTTTTTTTTTATACTTCGTCCGGTGGAAGACAAGCATATGGTCCGCCTGATGTGAAGCGGTTACCGTAGCCATATTAACGCTTGCAACATAAAATATTGCTCGCGCGCCGCCACCCCCGCTGCCAACGCAGCATCTCCTTCCTTTCTTTCTGGTGATATCACTCACTCGCAGGAACACAACAACCCTCAAGGGAATTGTTATTTGGCTGCGGTATTCTGTGAGGTGGAGGTACATTCGCCAGTCGGGAAGCTTACAATTACGCTCCCTACCTCTCTTTTCGCCAGAGCTTCGTTTGTCAGTCAGCAGGGTGCACCACGTGCAGGTGAAGTTGGCTTTGGTTCAAAGATGTTGATGAACCACTTACACCCCCAATTATAAGAAAAGTACCTACAATTAGATAATTGTTTCGTAAAAGTTTCGGTTTCGGTTTCGGCCGAAACTGAGACTGTTGCCGAAATTCGGCTTCGGTTTCGGTCGTAAAAACCAGTTTCGGTCGGACACTACATTATTATCCTTTAGCAAGCACTTAACACTGTTTTTTAGGGTTCCGAACCTCAAAAAAGGAAAAACGGAACCCTTATAAGATCACTTTGTTGTCCGTCTGTCTGTCTGTCTGTCAAGAATTTCTATGTCGAGAATGCGTGGAGGTATCAAGCTGAAATTTGAACTGTATACTTAGGTCTACGGTCCCATGAAGCTAAAAAAAAATCAAACTGCTAAGTTTACGTAAAAAAAAGTTACGGCCGTTTATTCAGCAAAAAACGCATATTTCGACACACTCAAGGGAATCAAAACCTATAGGGTACTTCCCGTTGACCTAGAACTATGAAATTTGGCAAGTAACATCGTTATAGACTACAAGTACAGGAATAAATCTCAAAACTATACATTTGTAAATAGATCTTAAAAAATAGGGGGTCTATATTTTTTATAGGGTGTCGAAATTTCAAATTGAAACTACTAGTTCAAATGGGGTATCATATGAAAGGGCTTGATGTACACATTGCAAAATATATTTTATTTATTTTTATTCGACGCATTATTTCTTATTTATAATGAAAAATATCAAATTTATTAATGATACTACATATCTACGGAACCCTCGGTGGGCGAGTCCGACTCGCACTTGTCCGGTTTTTTCTATATATAATAATTTGGATTATTTTATGGATGTGTTGTATGTTATGTCTATAGATATCAACAAGCTCTCACCACAACAGTTGTGTTCATGGGTATGATGTTAAGTTCAACTTTCTGGGGGAACATCAGTGACCGATACGGTAGAAAAACTGTAAGTACCTAGTTGTTGTTAGTTCTTATTTATCCCACTGCTGGGATCTTTCCTCAATTAAAGGGATTAAGAGCATACTTCACCACATTGCTCAATTGCGGGTTGGCGAGGTCAGGAGAAGGTGTTTTCAAACCGTCTAAATAAATATTTCTGGACAATTTACCATCTAGTCCCAAATATAATATAACTATAGGTGGAAGAATTAGTTCGATAGCATAAAAAACTTCTCGAAATATGATAACTTGAAAATCGCAATTTTGGATTTTCTCCGAAAACGCCCCATACAAAATAAATATTTCTGGACAATTTACACAGCGCCATCTAGTCCCAAATTAAGCGCAATGCTTGTGTTATGGGTACTAGACAACTGATAAATGTACTTAAATTCCTTTTTTTTTGTACTTACATACTTATAATATATAGAAAACACCCAGACCAAGACAAACAGACATGTTCATGCACACAAATGTTTGTCTTGTGCGGGAACCGAACCCGCGAACTCGGAGTCAAAGTGGCCATTGCTAACCATTCGACCACCAAGCTCATCAAAAATGTAAGATAAGCTTGTCATATATGTACATGGATGGGTTTTAAAAAAAACCCATCACCAAATATGTGCAACGACACCATTGAGCTCCTCACTCCACACAAGTACCTAGAAACTCTTTAAAAAATGTTGACACATCTCACATGAGTTTATTTTTCAATATAAAAAAATATTAATTAGATAACAACGAACGAAACTCGAACCTATGTTTCATCACAAATTAAAAAAAAACACACTTTCAAAATGTAACAATTTTATTTTGGTATTCCTCCAATCATTTCCATAGTAATTTACTGTATAAATTACATGTATAATTTTGTTTACTTAATTTTTCTTACAACAACTTCTAATTACAAATTGGATAATTTTTTGACAATTTTTTGAAATTATATATGGGCAACCATCTTGTAACAGGCCTTCACATGCAAATATAATGTAGCTAAAAATTCCAACGATTTCCATTAGGCGGGCCTTAAGCTTGTTTATCACTATTATAAACTAGAAAAAATATTCATTTTTAACCGACGAAAAAACGGAGGAGGTTCTCAATTCGACGCGTATTTTATTTTTTTTATTAATATGAAATATTCAGTAGGTAATAAAAATGAATATTTTTTTCTTTTTAGCAAATTATTTTCTGTACAAGAAACAGAAACTTTTTACATGAAAATGCTTACGTAAATGAATTCATAATCAACTAAATGTTGTTTTTTAGGCACTAAGTATGTGTGGCGTGTTGCTGTTCTATTATGGACTATTGAGTGCTATAGCGCCTAACTTCCTTTGGTTACTTTTTCTACGAGGTCTCGTTGGATTCGCAATAGGATGCGTACCCCAATCGTAAGTAAACTGAATTTAAAAACTACATAATGAAAAAATGGTATCAATTATCTCTAATTTTAAGAGGTACTGTTAAATTTTATGCAAAAAAATCCATAAGTTCGACTGGAAGCTCTCTCTCTACACGTAGAGATGTAACGTCTCTTTGCATACTATACTCTCGGATGAGCTCTTTGGTTTGATAACTGCCGCTGAATTTCACTATCGTACAACTCGCTTTAAATTAAAATTCCAACCATTTCATCTTGAGAGTGTGCGATCTATTACAATACGTTTCCTAAGACATTTTATACTACAAATAGTGAAACTGTGGAATCAACTTCCCTCAGCCGTATTTCCGAACAATGAAAACAAAAACATGGAAGCTTTCAAGAACAGTCTATATTTCCCTTAAAAAACTGGCAATAGATCAACGACTCCTTGGTGTCGCTGATCTCAATGGGCGATGGTGATTGCTTTCCACCAGGCGACCTACATTCTCTTTTGCCCCCCTCTCACATAAAAAAATGGGGTGTGACTTACTAGTCACGGACTCGGCGTGTGTTGTACGTGAATACGTTATATGCATTAAAATTATCTCAAAATGTCAGCGCTTCCCCCTCCCCCGCTCGCAATGTTCAATAGTCCTTACTTATCGTAATAAATTATTTGATCCTTCATCTATCCAGAGGTGTGATTGAGTTTTGGATGTAGAGCATAAATTCGAAATAACAACGCCAAACTGTATCCCCCGATTTTGTTATCATGAGATTTTTTAAATGTGGATTCCGTATGGTAGCAAATTTAAAGACGCCAAAAGTTACACCATTTTCATAATAACTGAATAAAATCTTTTTTATTTTCAGAGTTACTTTGTATGCTGAATTTTTACCAACAAAGCAAAGAGCAAAGTGTGTAGTTTTACTTGACGTAAGTATATTTTTATTTGTAAATTGATTTCATAAATTATAAATATTTTAAGAATATGAAAATTCACCTCCCCACCTAGATGGGATTTGAACCCACGACCTCTCGATTACCGGTCGAGGTTGTTCTTTTTTTATCCGTCAGGAGGCAGACAACCATACGGCCCGCCTGATGTAAAGCGGTTACCGTAGCCACATAAACACTCGCAGCTTGAAATATCGCTTGCGCGTTTTGCGATTGTTATTTGGCTTAGGTATTCTGTGAGATGCAGGTAGTTCTCCAGTGGGGCAGCTTACAAGTACGCTGTACACTATCACTCTTTTGACAGAGCCTCTTTTGTTTGTCGGAAGGCAGGGAGGCGTATTTTTCCATTTTTTAAATATTTATTCCGACAAGTTCGCTGAAATTAACTATTTAAATCAGGGCTGTCCAAGGCACGGTCCGCGGGCCGCATGCGGCCCTCGGCTTATATTTGTGCGCCCCGTGACGTGTTTTTCCTTTATCGGTTTTTAGATAGTTTTCTACCGCCACAAGATTTTTACAACAAATCTGACTGAAAATTATATATTTATAGAAAAGTTAAGTTTTATAACTAAGCTTAAACCTTCAAAGTAGGTAGTAATAAAAAAATGTCAAGTAGGTATTTGTTTGCGGCACGCTAACCTGTTCAGTAATTTGTAATGGCCCGGTATGTATATGGCTTGGACAGCCCTGATTTAAATAATAATGATTTCATGTAGTCTTTGTTACGAAAATAATTCGAGCTGCCAGGAAGGTTTATGATGGTGGCGAATTGCATTTATATTTACTGCTATAAAATCGCAGTGTGGCGCCATCTATCTATTAAGTATTACAAACAAATCCCACTTAGGCGGGGGTGGTGAATTTTACCGTTTTTAAAATATTTATTCCTTTAAGTAGGCCGAAACCAAAACTAAAATGATTTCATGTACCTAGCTTTTATTAAAATAATAATTATAATTAGCATATTATATATAAAGCATTTGTATAAAATACTATTTCACTTATATGTATATCTCTTAAATCACGGGTCAAGCCCGGTCATTTGATAGGCGTGCGCGGGATATGGATCCAACGCGTAGAGGCCCCTTTGAAAGTTTAATGTAATGTTGTTACGCCCGCCGTGACCCGCTCCAGGATATGTCAATGGAACGACATACCCATGAGCAGGTCTCGGCAGGCGTTGAGACTATTGCGAAGTGTGATGGAAAATAAATGGTTAATATAATATCCTTTTGACCTTTTCTTATTATATATTAGGTATACGTAATATATCTATTATGTTGATAGTTAAAACTCTTCTGTAACTATGTGGAGATACCATACTTGATTGCTCTCAGTATTTTTTTATACCACTAAGGTGACAAACAAGCTTACGGTCCGCCTGATGGAAAACAGTTACCGTAGCCTATGGACGTCTGCAACGACGCCAACGACAGATACATCACATGCGCGTTGCCGACCCTGTAAAAACCTCTTTACGCCCTTTTTGAAGAACCCCATGCTGTAATCTGATGATTACTTATTTTTATTTTATATTGCTTTTCTCTTATTCTAGTGTTTCTGGGCGCTGGGCGCGTGTCTGGAAGTAGCATTAGCCCTGGTAGTGATGCCTACGCTGGGCGTGCATTGGCTACTAGCATTATCAACTATCCCACTGCTGATATTCGCGCTGATATGCCCAGTAAGTTCACTATCTTGAGTAATATACTATATAACTTTACTCATATACTATCCTATAAAGTTCCATAATCAGTAACAGGCAACCGTAGACAACAAAATATAATACTTCATGGGTGGATTCAACGTCCATAAAGTATTACATTTTTTTTGTGTATGGTTGCCTCAGTATATTACAAAGTACTTTGTGGTTCATATGTAAGTAAGTATGTACTTCATAGATGTGGCTTATGTCAAAAGTAAAATAAATTATTGTACAAGGCTTACTTCATTTAATGTATCCGTTACCTTAAGCCTTAAGGTTACCTTGAAAAGATGGTTTTTAGCAATAAGGCCGCCTTGTTGTACATACATATTCTATAAGTGGATATTTTCTGTATGCTTACTAAATTGTTTCTGTAGTTTGCATAGTGCAAATAAATCTATCTATCTATAATATCAAACATTTCCACTCGTTAGTTTCTATTAATTAAATACGTTATAAGTTTATTTATTTATTAAAACCTTTGTTGACCATATTGCATATCGAAGCTGTGAGCTGAGTATTTGTGCGCATGCGTGTAATGGTCGTAGAGAAAAATATGTCGTCGCAACATGTAGCCGTGTTTTTTCCGGCAGATTAGAATAGAATCACTCCGTTTCTTCCCGTGGATGGCGTACAAGGCGACTAAGGGAAATACATTATCAAATATCGATCAGGCCTCCCCAACCCGTTTGGCCAGCGTGGGGAGTGTAGGCCAAATCCTCCTTCCGTCTAGGTCAGACGAGAGAGGGTCGTGCTCCTGTAGTGGAGACAAATGGACCTGATGATGATGATGATAATAAATCGTTTAGTGTCCCAAACATACGTTTTTATTCACATTTCAACAGACCATAATCGTTTGGTACAATAGGCGGACTTAATGCTAAATGCAATACCCACCAGTCTACATTTGGGAAGTCTAAAAAAAAATACAAAATCTTTATTTATAAGTTTACCTTTAAGTTCCAAGGAAGAAGTAATTGACTCCCGGAACTACAATGAAAATTGTGTTCACTTTATTGATTGCCGTTCTTGACTCTCTAACGAGGTTCTGGAAAAGGAGAAGTAGGGAAATAGCGTATTTATAAGCTGTCCGAAGATATGCCTCCACCTCACAGAATACCGCAGCCAAATAACAAATTCCCTTGAAGTTTGTTGTGTTCCTGCGAATCAGATGTTAAATCTTGGGGTGTAAGTGGTTCATCAACATCTTGGAACCTACGCCAACTTCACCTGCACGCGGTACACGCTGCTGACTGACAAACGAAGCTCTGGCGAAAAGAGAGGTAGGGAGCGTAATTGTAAGTTACCCGACTGGAGAATGTACCTCCACCTCACAGAACCGCAGCCAAATAACAATTCCCTTGAGGGTTGTTGTGTTCCTGCGAGTGAGTGAGGTCACCAGAAAGGAAGGAGGTGCAGCATTGGCAGCTGGGGTGGCGGCGCGCGAGCGATATTTTATGTTGCTAGCGTTAATATGGCTACGGTAACCGCTTTATATCAGGCGGGCCGTATGCTTGTCTGCCACCCAACGTAGTATAAAAAAAAATAAAAAAAACAGACTTCCCCAGTCGGGCAGGTTACAAATACGCTGTACCCTACATCTCTTTCGCCAGAGCTTCTTTCGCTAGTCGATAGGTTTTGGCTCTAAAGATCGAGGTGAGCCCAAACAATCTTGTACAATCTCGACCATAATGTGGTTATGTATTTTTCAGTGGCTGCCTGAATCTGCAAGGTTTCACGTGGCTAGTGGTCAACCCGATAAAGCTTTATCAACATTGGAACAGGTATGTATAAAAAATAACAACGGGTATTAAAATAACAGGGGTATGATCAACAATGCACGAAAAAAAACCGGACAAGTGCGAGTCGGACTCGCCCACCGAGGGTTCCGTAGGTACATAGTATCATTATTAAATTTGATATTTTTCATTATAAATAAGAAATAATGTGTCGAAAAAAATAAATAAAATATATTTTGCAATGTGTACATCAAGCCCTTTCATATGATACCCCATTTGAACTAGTAGTTTCAATTTGAAATTTCGACACCCTATAAAAAATATAGACCCCCTATTTTTTAAGATCTATTTACAAATGTATAGTTTTGAGATTTATTCCTGTACTTGTAGTCTATAACGATGTTACTTGCCAAATTTCATAGTTCTAGGTCAACGGGAAGTACCCTATAGGTTTTGATTCCCTTGAGTGTGTCGAAATATGCGTTTTTTGCTGAATAAACGGCCGTAACTTTTTTCTACGTAAACTTAGCAGTTTGATTTTTTTTTAACTTCATGGGACCGTAGACCTGAGTATACAGTTCAAATTTCAGCTTGATACCTCCACGCATTCTCGACATAGAAATTCTTGACAGACAGACA
Organism: Hypsopygia costalis; assembly: GCA_937001555.2. Lineage (NCBI taxonomy): Eukaryota > Metazoa > Arthropoda > Insecta > Lepidoptera > Pyralidae > Hypsopygia > Hypsopygia costalis. Next base: position 16,421,904 of record OW443338.2, on the reverse strand, counting down.
GACAGACAGACAGACAGACAGACAGACGGACAACAAAGTGATCTTATAAGGGTTCCGTTTTTCCTTTTGAGGTTCGGAACCCTAAAAATGAATAACAAAAAGCATTTTTTTTTTTGACATTTTGAAAAACTCACCTAGGTGTTATTTGAATCCACAACCTCTCGACGGAGGAATGTGATTTTTTCCGTTTTTTAATAATATATATAATATTCTGACAAGTTGTCCGAATAGTTGATACTATTTAATAATAAAAAGCAATATATAAAACATTAATATGACTCTAACATAAATAACTAAATTTACCACAATGTTCTAAAGAGCTTATTATTATGTAATTAGTATTGTTTTCATCTGAACTTTCAATGAGTCAAGGATCTGAGCCACACTTACTTCTAGCTTCTAGTTTTAATAATAACATAATATGTCTGGGTCACGGCGGGTGTACAACATTACATCAAACTTGTCAAAGTAGGCCACTTTGGGAAGTTGTAGACCAATTTAAGAAGTTTGTTGTAATGTTGTACGTACGTATAACGACCGGGCTTGACCCGTGATCAATAAAGAAACAATGTTTTACCAAAACTTATAGACATTTGAAACACAAAAGCGCTTCTTAGGTTTCTTTTTGTATTGTTATTTAATAGTTGATTTTGGCCAACTTGCGGAATTGATATAAATATTTTTAATATTTATATATATTTTTTTTATACTACGTCAGTTGGCAGACAAGCATATAGCCCGCTTGATGTGTCGCGGTTACCGTAGCCATATTAACGCTCACAACATAAAATATCGCTCGCGCGCCGCCGCCCCCGCTGCCAACGCAGTATCTCCTTCCGTTCTGGTGACCTCTTCAACCCTCAAGGGAATTGTTATTTGGCTGCGGTTTTCTGTGAGGTGGAGGTACATTCCCTAGTCGGGTAGCTTACAATTACGCTCCCTACCGCTCTTTTCGCCAGAGTTTCATTTGTCAGTCAGCAGCGTGTACCGCGTGCAGGTGAAATTGGTTTAGTTCAAAGATGTTGATGAACCACTTACACCCCAACTAATATAATAAATTCCGCAAGTTAGCCAATATCAACTATTAAATTAACTTTCCTACTATTACTACTACTGACATTAAATTAAATTAACCTTTCCCGTCTGGTGATAAAAGTGATTTTTTTTCATACTCGTCGGGCCGCCGACAAGCCTTATGTTTCGTTAATATTTTCCAACTCACCAGGATATTTTGTTTCATTTAGTAATTTCTTGTTATTATTGTCATTACCATTTAGATAGCACAAGACAACGGTCGGCCCATGCTGCTCGGACGACTGGTCTGCGACGACTCGGTCGGTATCGGGCAACGCGGCCGACTCAAATATCTTCTCATCCCACAATTGAGAAATACCAGCCTCCTTCTATGGTTTATATGGTAAGGTCGGCAGAATTTTGTTAGACTTTTTCTTGATCTGAATCGCGTTTTTCCAGAGAAAACACAAATATGTACCTTAAAATTGAATTACAACCAAAATTGAAATTACAACCAAACTAATAACGGATAAAGCATGTTCAATCTATTTATCTATCTAATGTTCGGTTTAGGATGTCGTGTGCGTTTTGTTACTACGGGCTCGTGTTGATGACTACGGAGTTGTTCGAGAGCGAGCCGGCGGCGGCGGGAGGCGCGTGCGCGGCCGACTGCCGCCCGCTGCAGACCACCGACTACATGGACCTGCTGTGGACCACGCTGGCTGAGTTCCCAGGTAGCAAGCAAACCGGACAAATAATAACAGTTTACACACCACACATATGACATTAATTACTATTTTAATGTAATTCATGCACTTTTTACGCGCGCGACAATAATTTTATACTTTTAGATAACGCGAAAAAGCAACCTCATAATGTATTAAAAATAAGCGCCATCTACCGCAACAACATGTCATAAAGAATTTCTCTATTTGATCAATAGATGGCGCTATTCAGGGTTTTTCTCGAATCTGTATCGCGTTTTGCAAAATCAAAAAAGAAAATCCCGTACAACTTTAACGCCCTGATTTCTGATTTTTTGAAGGCATGTAATAGTTTTTCATATAACTACGTCCCGGAAATTTGAGAGGGAATAAAGAGCAACTTTCAGCAGTGTGATAAATATGGATTGTCGACTACACTGTTTTGGTCATATTTCTACCCTAACAAGTAAAATAAATAAAATCTGCCGAGTGATGGCAGATGGGGGAGGAAAGTCCTAGAGACCTCGTATACTGCGAGGAAGATCGCTTATGGTGGAAGGTATTAGGGAAAGTCTATATCCAGCAGTGGATAGATTCATTGTGAGATACTTCAGTCGGCCGCTTTATACTCTCCAAAGAAACAAATCTTTTTAAATGACATTAAACTGTCATACATAAACACAGACAGATGGCGCTATCTTGAGATAGATACAGCCTGATGAGGCTGGGGAATATATCTAAGCCTTTCTACGTTTTCCCACCACGCCAGACATGCAAAACATCAGGTAGAGTATATTCTCTGTATTTGATTAAGTTCGTGAAATGCAGATTTTTCAGATATGTCATCTGAAAAATCTGCATTTGACGTGAAACAAAAAATCGTATCAATCTTTCTTATTTTCTTACATTATGATTACTGCACTTGAACTTACGCCAAGTTATCATTTTCTTGCGTGAATGCGATGGAAAATGTCAATGTAAATTGACGAGTTCGGTAGTCGAATGGCTAACCATGTCCATTTTGACTCCAAGCTTGCGGGTTCGATCCCAGCACATGACGAACAGGTCTGTTTGTCGTGGTCTGGTATGTATTTCAGTATAATATCAGTTATCTAGTACTCATAGTACAAGCTTTGATTAGTTTGGGACTAGATGGCAGTGTGTAATTCGTCCAAAAATGTTTGTATGGTTTTCTTTGTCTATGGAGCCATTAAAGTCCGCCTAGGCTGTCATTTGGACTTAATTAAATAATAAAAAAACCAGACACATGCGAGTCGGACTCGCCCACCGAGGGTTCCGTACGTAGGATCATTATAAATAGTTCAGGAATCTAACCCCTTTTTTTAAGATTTTTTAAGATTTAATTACAAATGTATAGTTTTGAGATTTATTCCTGTACTTGTAGTCTATAACGATGTTACTTGAAAAATTTCATAGTTCTAGGTCAACGGGAAGTACACTATGAGTTTTGATTCCTTTGAGAATGTGTCGAAATATGCGTTTTTGCTGAATAAACGGCCGTGTCTTTTTTTTACGTAAACTTAGCAGTTTGAATTTTTTACAACTTCATGGGACCGCAGACCTGAGTATACAGTTCAAATTTCAGCTTGATACCTCTACGCATTCTCGAGTTAGAGGGTCTTGACAGACAGACGGACGGACAACAAAGTGATCTTATAAGGGTTCCGTTTTTCCTTTTGAGGTTCGGAACCCTAATTAACGTGTCTAATAAGCATTATTTTTTCAGGAATATTTGCAACTATATTCATAATCGAGAAGTTTGGACGTAAAAAAACAATGGCCTCGCAGTTCATTATATTCGCTATCTGTGTTTGTGTGCTGACCTACAATGGGAAGTGAGTATTTTTTATATCATTATCAAATTATTAATTTGGTTGAACCTACTTACAGAATTCTCCTTGTCAATATGAAATGTATTCAACGCATTTGACATTGAAGCGTTGCAACGCATTTGACATTGAAGCATTTGCGCATAGAAATAAAACAGGGCATAGAAGAAGCGTTGAAAAGTAGACGACAATTCATGTCGTTTTGCATGGAATTTTCGTAGTGCATCAAAAACGGTCAGATGTAGTGTACCAACACCCCTCACTACCTAAAACCTCTTGTATTTTTTTTTTTTTACCAAAAACATGGATGTTCTACTATACAAACGTCTAACAAGATATTAAGTTCATGAAACCAGAAAGAAATACCATTTCAGAATAAGTGAGTAGTCGTCTTCAACATGTGTATACATCCCCTTATTGGGATATGAATCTCCCCTAATAAAGTATACTCCACTACACTGCTCAACTGCGGTTATTAGGAGGCCAGTGTTTTCAAGTTTAAAATGTTTAAAACATTCCGAACGCGTGTGTAGTGAAGAAACACAATTATTCGACTTTGTTCCTACTACCCCTTCAATTCAAGTTCAAGTTTGGACAAGTTCAAGTCTGGACCGTTATTTTTAGGGCGCCTGTATAAAATATTCTTACTTACTTTCTGTTCTTCCAGCCGCACGTTCTTGACGTGTATCTTGTTCCTGGCACGTGGGATCATCGCTGGGCTGTTCCAGGCTGCTTACGTTTACACACCAGAGGTAAGATCGCATTGGGAGTATGTTATTGTTACGACCGGGAACTACCGCCGAAGCCGAAACCGATTACCGTCGGATTATTTGATTGCGAAATAAAAACTTCAGTTTAAATTTATGGTACTTGTGTTTAGCTTAGTCGGTAGAAACCCTGGAACTCTACCAACTAAGTTGAAGATGGTTGTCAATAACTAAAACGTAAGATTTATTTTTCGAATCAAAATATTCGATGGTAATCAGCTTCAGCTTCGGCGGTAGGGCCCCGGGTCCGATATGTAGATTCGAATACTGTCATCGCAACGATCGCTGTTTCAAAAAAAAATCGAGATCGTTTCGGTAATTGAACAAATACACAACTAAAAACAATGCACTATTCGAGATCTACACTTTCATTTTTATATATAAGAGGGGGGCAAACGAGCCTTTTAAGGGAAATATAGATGAGAAGGGTTTTTCTCGACTTGGTTAGGGTTTTCTTGTGGTTGTTATAAATCTCTGGCAAGGTAATCCATCGGGGAGTTGGAAGAAGACGCGCGGATGGTAACTGCTAAACTCCGGTCAACACGAAGGGGTTGCTGGTCCGTTGCCAGCATTTTGAGGATAATATTGACTCTTTTTTTTTTTTTTTTTTATACCACCAGTGTGGCAAACAAGCATACGGCCCGCCTGATGGAAAGCAGTTACCGTAGCCTATGAACGCCTGTAACACCAGAGGCATCACACGCGCGTTGCCGACCCTGTAAAAACCTCTTCACTTCTCTGTTCTTGAAGGCCCCATGTCGTATTTTTTTGGAAATACCGCTGAGGGAAGTTTATTCCACAGTTTCACTGTTCGTGGTATAAAATGTCTTAGGATACGTACTGTAGTAGATAGTAGATTCAGTGACGTAGCTTACCCTAGACTGGGACCTGTATCAAAATTTGGTAGGGGGCCCTTTTACCCAAACACTTCAGATAGCCCTGAACGGCGGTAGCTACGTCCCTGAGTAGATCGCCAATTGGGAGGTGAGGTCGACATGAGAGAGCTGCAGGGAGTGGCCATACTGTACGCAGTACTATTACTTATACTGTGCCAGTACATAATAGTAACAGATGTTAAAAATGGTGTTACATACACATAAGTCATTGATATTAATTATGACAATACCTGTAATCAAATACCACCTATGCACCTTAATGCTGTGGAATTGAAAAAGGATTCTGATTCAGTATAAGTTGCTGTCAGACCAGCAACACTGATTTTCGATCAGAACCTTTATCATGACATTTCATGACTCATGATTGTAGGTACTGTGTACAGGTGTACCCGACAGCGTTGCGAGCTACTGCGGTGGGAGCTTGCAGCGGCGTGGCTCGACTCGGCGCTATGTTAACTCCCTACGTTGCTCAAGTATGTATTCCTCGTCGAATAATTTTAGTCCCATTTTGCACGTTAGCATATGCATTGCGTTTTGTACCTTAGCATGTCACTATATTGTAACTATATTATTATATGTAGTACTCAAAAACTTGATTAACCAATAGAACATTTTTTGGATTAATTAATACAACAAAAAACCCAACTTCGTTAGGAAATATTGACTAATATGCAAAAACGTTCTTTATTACCGTTTTTTTTTTTCGCAGTCACCATATTGAATAAATATATCATGTGTCACAATTGAGACGAATTTCATGACACCTCATGTTTTGGTATCCATAAAATTTTGCGACTGAAATAGGGTAAATACAGTATTGTTTTTATTTCGATAGTGCGTAGAGGAAGAAGATGCTGCCGGCAGGAGCTAGTAAAAGATTTTTTTTTTTTCTCTAATAAGAAGATATTTGTGTTTACGCTGTGACGCCAGTCCTGTATTATTGTTTACTAGCTTCTACCCGTGGCTTTGTCCCGCGTAATCAATCCAAGATATTCTTAAACAATAAACGGATTTTAATGAAATTTGACTTTACGTTACTCGTGTAACCTATAATTTATATACATATTTAAATTACAGGTGCTGCTGAAGAATTCTCTAACTATAGCGATTGGCGTGTATTCGTTGGCCGCCGTTCTAGCTGCCATCGCCTGTCTCGCTCTACCCATAGAGACAAAAGGGAGAGAGATGCGGGACTCGGTGACAGCTACAACTTAACGAACAAGGCAACAACGTGTGACAAACAATGCAACCAAATGAATTTACCACATTCTCGAATAACGTGACAAAACTGAAGACTGTTTGAAGAAGAAGAAAGTTTTTAACCTGATAACTTCTTATAAATTGATGAATGCCGGCTGCACGTACGAAAAATCATGACTCATTTTCACGTTCCGACTAAGCAAGCGAGAGCACGGAACAAGCTATAGAGAGGCACGATCGGCCTATGTTTCTTATGACGTTATCACGTAAAATTATCGTCCGTAAACCGAATTTACAGGCAACCATTTTTTTATAATAGAATCTAATATTATGAGCACTGCACACATTCACTTTGGGAAACGACTTGTAAATTAGCGGTACTTAATATTGTTAATTATTATTAATAAAATCAAATAATAAAAATCAATTTAGTTGACCTATTTAACGTCTAATTACTTTGAAGCAATCTATTATAGCTGTGCTCTAATATAAATGCGTTGCAATTAGGCTTGCCAGATTTCCGGGAAATTCGGAATTGTCCCGGAATTTTGCATCCTTTCCCGTATCCAATAATTAGACGTTATTGTCCCGGATTCCGAAAACCTACTAGTTTTGTAACAAAATAACTAACAACGAATGACACGGCTGGCCTGCCTGTGAAAATAAATGGCATTTTTCTTTTCAAATACAAATATAAATCATTTGAAAATTAAAAAAACGAGATACTTTTTACTATGGCCACGTCCCGACACCGTTGTCCTAGAATTGTCCCGGGCTTGATATCTGGCAACCCTAGTTGCAATTGTGTAAATAAAGAATTTCAGTTATCCATGTCATCGACGCTTTAGTGATATTTTTTATTCATAAATATAAAAAATATAATATCCTAACGGTATTTTTTTTACTGCACAGCTCTAGTAAATATAATAAGCAATCAGAGTGCTTAATGCGAGTTTTAGTTCGCGTTCGTTCATGTCAACATAAACAAACCAACCAAATAGAGAAGAACACTCATGTTGTAAATTTATCAGACGCGTGTTACATAACAAAACTATGTGGCTTACTTGCTCACATTTTGAAGTGAGCAACCCGGCTTATTTGTATATGTAACACGCGTCTGGTAAATTCACAATATGAAAGTTTTTCTCAATTTGGTCGGCTTGTAAACGTTAGCACGTTCGAATGTGACCAAAAAACACACTAAAAGCACTCAAAGATATTTAACATACTGACACAAAAGAGGCACATTCTTAATTTTTAATTCGTATAATTATATGCACTGCCTGCAATATGTACAAAGTACATAAGACGAAATTTATAATCTATTATCTAACGTTTAAGACTGCTTTTTCGCATTTACTCAATTTTATTATTTTTAATATCCCGTATTTATTGTTTATAAACTTAATATTTAACAATGCGCTCATTAGGCGACTCGGTTTATTTACAGGCGGACAATTTTTTTTATTCGATTTTTTATCTATATCAAAATGTTCGTTAACCTCGCGAAAGAGGTAGGATGGCTTTATTTGGACATTAGCCCTGATGAAGATCTCCATTTGAGATCGAACTTTGCCGAAAAAAGTATGTGATTATTAACTATCATTCCACATATATTTGGAAAAAGAATGGAACATAATACAATTCTGTAATATGTTCATGAAAAAACAATGTGAAAACCACATAAAAAAAATTGCATGCATGCAACATCAGGGATGTGATTTTTTTATAAATCACGAAATCACGTTTTGTATAAATCTTGCCGCCTAATGATAATAATTATGTAGATATATCCTTTTGAAACCACAGGGAGATGAATTTCATTTATTATATTTAAAATTATTTACGCCGTGTTAGTTCTGTAATATATTATGATAGTAGTCACTTCTCATAAGCATTCATGTTTCTATATATCAATGACATCCGTGGATTATCCTCAAACCGATTTATTGATCGGTCATTTGGTAGAAAGTTCTGGGGCCATACCGGCTAAGTTGAAGCCGATTCTCATTGCATTTTGGATTGCGGACATCAACTTTCAAGATAGAATTGTGGCACTAGGCTAGAAGGCAATGAACTAAAATTATTAAAAAAATATTTATCAGTATTGTAAAATTTACAAAACTAGAGCGATCGGCGATCTTGAAATTTTAATATTTATCGAAGTTTTGGTGGGAAAGTCCAAATTAAAAGGATGAAATTATGAAAAAAATATTAACTTTGGAAAAACAATAAATTAAACTATAAATTTTAACTGTTAAAATACCTAAGTGTGACGTCATAACTCAGTAGCCTTTTGTCTTTTGACGAGCTCGGTGGTCGAATGGTTTAGAATGGCCACTTTGACTCCGAGGTCGCGGGTTCGATTCCCGCACAAGACAAACATTTGTGTACATGAACATGTCTGTTTGTCTTGGTCTGGGTGTTTACTATGTATTATAAGTATGTAGTTACAAAAAAAAACATTTATCAGTTGTCTAGTACCCATAACACAAGCATTGCACTTAATTTGGGACTAGATGGCGCTGTGTAAATTGTCCAGAAATATTTATTTTGTATAATATGTTTTCGGAGAAAATCCAAAATTGCGATTTTCAAGTTATCATATTTCGAGAAGTTTTTTATACTATCGAACTAATTCTTTCACCTATAGTTATATTATATAAACGTCCATAGCAGATCGAAGGAAAAAACATGTCGTCTAGCCTAGCGCCTCATAGCCCAACCGATTAAGCTGAAGATGTTTGTCCATAACTTAAACATAAGACTTATTGGAATCCAAATATTCCATCTGAATCGGCTTCCATCTTCGTCGGTAGGACTCCTGGTTATTGACCTACATGAAACAATCTGCCTTTGGCTCTACACGTCACTGTGATACTAATCTATGTACTTAACATAAACTTAACCATTGCTACGAAGGTTAAATTAAGGTTGTATGTACCTGAAAAGGTCGATCTGATATTGATTTCTAGTATTTTTACATATACTTACTTATACGTGTTTATATTAAATAATTGTTTTCAATTTAATTCTAGGTTTAACATTTAGATGTTAAATGACAATAAAATGGTGCTGTTCACTCGCAGTATCTTTTGAGGTGTATCTTGTATTACCGACTTGGTATTACATAGAAAGTCGCGAAATATTCGCGTTAAATGTCTATATATAAATGTGAATTTAAAATGTCTGCATGAGGCAGTGTCGTTATTTAGAAATGCCGACAGAAAAATACGGACGCGTATGGGCTTGCGACTAATTCGAAATGTTTTAATAATCGAAAGAATCGCGATTGAGACGAAATGTCAATCGAACCTCTGACAAAATTTTTAAACATTATTTATATGATTATTTGGCATTCACCCTGACACGTCGATTGATCTCTCGGGTTCAAATCTCCCCGAATCTACTCCATCCAGTCGACTCAGTAATCACGAGTAGCAACGAGTCCGACTGAATGCGGAACACTCCCAAGTCCGTTCAGTCGGTACTGTGATAAACGAATTTTATCGGGCTCGAATTCATGAGCAGTCGAATACGCAGAGCAAGTCTGTTCAGCCTGTGACATTAGAATCTCAATCGCTCTCGTACTTCAATCCACGATCAGTCGAATGCGAAGAACGAACTCAATCTCGATTGCGACAATAGAATCTCAAACTCGAATGAGCGATAGTCAAAGGCGCAGATAGAGTTCATTCAATCGCGATTATAATAAGCCTGAAATCAATAGCATAAAAAATAAAAATCGTCGAGATTAAGACTAGGATTCTTAAAACTTTAATTAATGTTTATATTTTTTATTATAATTTTATATCATTATCCGAGTTTGATAGACAGATCATTTGTCGAATAGAACTCGGCTAGGCCGCATTCGAGATGCTATGTCTCATCTTCTCGCTTAAAATACCTCAAAGGCCAATGACTAGGCTTCGATCTGTGTGTACATACCAGTGATATACGGAACTTCAGAGATGGTGGTCTATCAAATCGGGGTGTATGGGAAATCTCAAGGTCGTTCTGCGAGCGATGGAGAGAGAGCTATGCTCAGGGTCTGCGTGATACGATCTGGAATGAGTATATTCGCAGTAAAACAAAAGTTACATAACTCAAAGGAGAAGTAAGCTGAACTGTCAGCGGGCAGGCCACATAGCTCGTAGAACCAGTATACTCTTTCAAATATTTTTTTTTTTTTTTCAAATCGGTTTATAAATAACGGAGTAATGAAATAACAAACCTAACAATGGGAAGATATAGATACAGGCTGCTGGTAATGATGATGAAAAAAATATGGGACCAATCTGGAAGTATACTCTTTCAAATAAAAAGTTTTTTTTTTTTCAAATCACGGAGTAATTAACAAACAATAAAAAAAAATTACAGCCGAATTGAGAACCTCCTTTTTGGTGTCGGTTAAAAAGTAGTGGTAGTGGGGAAAAAAGGTTCTCGTGTGACGACCCTGCGCTAGTGGACACAATGTGAGACGAGTAGACGATCTATCATGCTATTGATTTTAATGTGAGATGCGTAGACGACCTCCTAATATTTCCATGCTATTGTTTTCATGGTGTTTTGTCTTTTCTGTGTTTGTTTTATGACATAAGTACTTATAATTGTAATTTGTGTAATTAATTCAATATTCTAAATTGTTTCGAAATGTATTGTCTTTTCTGTGTTTGTTTTATGACATATGTACTGATAATTGTAATTTGTGTAATTAATTCAATGTTCTAAATTGTTTCCAAATGTATAAATCTAATATTTTATAATAATTGGAGACATATAATTTATACTCTTTTTATACTTATATTAACTTGCATTTGTGATAAGTGATAACAGTTTTATTGAAGCTAATTTATATTGTGTAGAATTGTAGATAAATAAAATGGCATAATAATATTATTGAAATTATAATAATTAATTTATTGTACCGTGATTTAATCACGTGATAACACCAAAATGTATTTAGTAGTTTAAGATGATATTGTTAAGTTTTTTTTACATTTTATTGAACAAATGCACGATACATAATATATCAGGAATCGGAACCGGTTTTTTTTTTAAGTAAAACTTCTTTACGCACGTTTGCCTTGGGGAGTAAGCTGGTGAATGCAATGACTAGAGTTGAGCGCTTAAACGAAAAGCGCTTAAAAAAGTCTGCTTATCAGCGTAAGCAGATAAGCACGCTTATAAAAATAAGCCTTTTTCGTTTAAATTTTTTACAATAATTTGACAAATTTGATATAGCGCCATCTATAATTGATACACATAATTACTGCCACGTCCCGTCATGCTGTATTAGCTAGCCATATATGCAATAATAAACCTTACCATCAACAAGTTTAGGTTTACTATCGATTAACGTTCGTTTCATTTTCGTTTAAACAAATGCGTTTCGTTGAAAAAAGCGTCAGTAATCCTCATTCAATATTGAACCTTATTCGCAGGTGCTTTAGGATTAATGTTGTTTAATTTTCTTTCACTTTCGTTTCAAAAATGATTTTCGTTTAAATAAACAACGCTTACGCTTTTTTAAGCAGTACGCTTTTTGTTGTCAACTGGTAAGCGCGCGTGTGAATGTTTGCGCTAACGCTTTTGCTGTTGTCGTCGGTCGATTAATGCGAATTTTTTTGCTTTGCTGTGTTAAGTATGTTCATGCGTATACGAAACTTTAAATACTTAGAGAAAAGAAATCGGCTGCAAATAATAATAAATGTTTAAACGTTTTCCATAAGCGTAGACGCCTCAAGTAGCATCAACGACAAAAAAGCGTTTAAGTAAAAAGCGTGCTTTTGATAAAAAGTACAACGTTTAAACGTTTATTAATTTTAAGCCGTTTTTTCCAACTCTAGCAATGACGAGAGCGTTACGAAAAGTGTGATCGAGCGAGGCAAACGCAAGTTGAGAGGAAGATATAAGTTAGTGAAGATAGAAAGAGAGAGAGTTACGTTTCATATATTACTGTAGGGGCAAGAGAGAGAGGTGTGTGCATACATTTTCCTTCTCTCTTTCCCTCATAGCCAGTTACGTTTCGTATAGCTGGAGCTAAAGAAGTTTTGCTTCAGTTATGTTTTCTAAAGCACACTCGATTTTTTACTATGGAAAACACCGTAATTAATGTAGGTTTATCTTCCTACCTATACCATAAAATTCAAAATACCTTCTATTTTAATTTAAAAAATATTGATGACAGCCTATCAGTTATCTAGTAGTTTTAAAAACAAATAAAAACTGGTTGTGATCCCTGGCTTGAATAAGAAAATTGTCACCAGATTGTATAGATCATTACTTTTGAAAGAAATATATTGGATAATAATTAACAAAATATTTTGTTTACAATTATTTAACTAATAGTCATTATTTATATCCGAGGTTTCCAAATGGATTTCACACTAAGCAGATATGATATATTTAGAGCGGAACACCCCTGTAGTTGAGACATCAGAAGCTATATAGCCGTATGATGCATATAATAGTCTGTCGCTCTAAACCATCCTATCTGCTTTTTTTTATACTACGTCAGGTGGAAGACAAGTATACGACCCACCTGATGTTAAGTGGTAACCGTTGCCATATTAACGCTCGCAACATGAAATGTCGCTCGCCAACGCAGCAACTCCTTCCTTTCTGGTGACCTCTCTCACTCGCAGGAACACAACAACCCTCAAGGGAATTGTTATTTGGCTGCGGTATTCTGTGAGGTGGAAGTACTTCCCCAGTCACTCTTTTCGCCAGAGCCTCGTCTGTCAGTCAGCAGGATGCACCTCGTGCAGGTGAGGTTGGTTCAAAGATGTTGATGAACCACTTACACCTTAAATACTTATGCTTAGTATATGACTCGCGTTACTTGCCGTAATTACCTTCGCCTGATAAAATTAACAAAAGCAGACCAAATAATTCCTGTAGTTTTGATTATTCCTTGAGGTATCCAGATGAACAATCTAAAAGTCCCCGAGGGTGGGGAACGAGCCGGAGATTACCACTTTCCTCTTCCCATCTTACCAAATATATTTATTTTCCTGGTGGAACATCTGCCGATCTCTTTGTTAACTAGTTGATTTTTGCGCGGCTTATCAGCTTTGTCATATTTGACCCCTTGTATCTCATAAACTATTTATTCTACAGTAAACTTATAACTTAATTTATAGAAAATTTAAAGTAGATAATTATTGTAGAAACAACTAATGAAATATTTTTAATAGTTTACGGGATACAAGCAAAAAACAAAAAACTGAAAAAATATATCTATACCACCTTCCCACCGCACCGTCGGGGACTTTTAGTATCATCATCTGGACACCTAAAAGATCTCGATGATCGGAGTGCAAGTGGTTCATCAAGATCTTTAAACTAAATCCAACTTCAATTGCACGCGGTGCACCCTGCCGACTGACAAACGAAACTCTGACGAAGAGGTAGGGAGCGTAATTGTAAGCTACCCGACTGGGGAATGTACCTCCACCTCACAGAATATCGCAGCTAAATAACAATCCCCTTTAGGGGTGTTGTGTTCCTGCGAATGAGTGAGGTCACCAGAAAGAAGGTAGGAGATGCTGCGTTGGCAGCGAGGGTGGCGGCGCGCGAGCGATATTTTATGTTGCGAGCATTAATATGGCTACGGTAACCGCTTCACATCAGGCGGGCCGTATGCTTGTCTGCCACTCGACGTAGTATATAAAAAAATGTCATTGACGATTTTTGAGCTAATTACGGGCTACTTGTCCAACTATTGGCTTGCTATTTCCACTACGTTCCCGCTAATGCGGTAGGTAGCGAGGGATTTTTGTTTGGAATGGAAAACGTACTAAATAGGTAAAGGAGCATACAATCAAACCATATAGGAGTACGTAGGTAACATAGGGTAGGTAGGGTCGGTCATTAGATGCTACTAAATAAAATTCCATAATATAATTAATGCAAGTAATTTATTACTAGTCATAATACTCATCATTTATAAATTTCATTTCACTTTATATCTCTAATAAATTCTACAAATAACGAAAGAAAAACTAGTCACAGTGCAAAATCACGAATTTTAATGCCGGTAAGTATTGAAATAATATTTAATTTAGGTATTAATAAAACAAAACGCAATCAGTCAAACAATGGCATAATTAGAACTAAGTGAGCCCGATACTCTTGCAATGTAAAGAAAATGACAACACCACGCAATAGCTCGAACATAAAATAGTTCTATAAATTTACATTATCATAGCCCCTCTCTTGTGTGACAAATAAAAATAAATAGCTTCTACTCGTTCCTAACCTCGTTACTAAAGTAGCATTTATAATCTAGTTTGATCCTAGATCATAATAAGTAAGATTCAAGCAAACTTGTGCGTATGCGCGAGGGTTGCTACGATCGTACAGCTGCCGTAGCTTGATAGCGCATTGGTTTCGCTGCAAAGATTTAAATCGTGATATGCCCAGGTACCACTGAAATATTGCAACAGTGGAAAGAGTGAGTGCACAACTTTAAAGCCAGCGCCCATCTCAGGATGACAATTAAGCATCCTTTACCTATTATTCTGAATTTTATCGGAAAATTTCTCCAAATACAGTCGTAAGCAAATAACTCAGGGATACAAATCAAGTCAATGTTGTGTAACATGTCACCGATACATTTACTTCAGTTTCGTCTTAACATTTTAAAACAAAAGGCTCGTGCGCCCCCTAAAAGACAGGAAATATGCATTAGTCTAGAGCAGGGCTGTCCAAACCACATACAATACCGGGGCATTACAATTTACTAAATAGATTAGCGGGCCGCAGAAAGAAATACCTACTTGACATTTTTACTACCTACTTTGAAAGTTTAAGCTTAGTTGTAATTAGTTAGTTACAAAACTTGTTTTCTAAAAATATATATAATTTTCAGTCAGATTTGTTGTGGTAAAAACTGTACAAAAACCGGTAAATGGAAGTCACGTCACGGGCCGCACGAATATAAGTCGATGGCTGCATGCGGCCCGCGGGCCGTGCCTTGGACTGCCCTGCTCTAGATTGTACTAAAGATGAGAGATGTCATGAGGACAATAAAAAAATAATCTGACTGATTGTCGGGGCGTATCTATTTAAATCTTTGCTTCGCTGTAGTTTCAACCGCGTAAATTTATTTAACAATCAACGCAATAAAGGAAAATGAGAGTCCATATTTGCATACAACAGACCATGTCCGACAGGGTCCGCTGAATCAAATCTACCACCACCAGCGACACCACAGGCAGCTTTCAAGATGTCTATTTATTAAAAAAAAAATGAAAGGCGCATATCCGACTTGGGATTTGAATTCACGACCGCTCAATAATCTACGCGGGAATGTGCACATCTATGCTCATCACGAATTGTTAAGCAATTTAATAACTTACGGCTTTCATTTTAAGGACCTGATTGCCTATTGAGCCGTCGTGGGTTACCGTTTCAGTTAACCCTTTAATCACACTTCAGCGCTGGCACAAAATTGTTCAGTAAGCTACTAAAAATCAAAAGGATGATCCTTTTGATCCTTCTCGATCATAAGTTCGAAATATATTATTGGTAAAATAAATTTGAAGTTTAAGAGAAGAAAGGTTTTTGGGCAAAGTTAGGCCGGATGGGCAAAGATAGGAGGATATGACGGTACTAACTCTATCAATGGCATAAGTAGATCTGAATACATAATTTTGTTCATCATAAAATAATCAGTGTTTTTTTCCTTTCTAATGACCACTTTCCTAAAATGACGACTTTTCTAAGAAGCATAAAAGAAAAATATTATAAATATGCCAACTACTTAACCTGTAAAGTCATAGTATATTTTTATTTCTGTTTTTATTATTATTATATTATATTATGTTTTCCCATTCATTTTTGACTAGGTAAAACAGTAGTGGTTTAGGTAAAAAATAATGTTATTTAAACAAATTAAAAGAACTCTTATATCATATCTTTCTTTGTGTTTTGTCATTTCAAGAACATTGATTTTTAGAAATTTGATTATTTCAGAGACATTTCAATAGTGGTCACTTCAGAAAAGTGGCTTAAATGAGAGCCACACGCTATCCCGAGTCAGTCAGTCGCCTGCAGTATAAATAATTACAAGTACTAATTAAAAGTGGAAGTATTATTATGCAGCGGCCACTTAAGAGGACTACCGCAGCTAACTAGCGCTACCACTGAATAAAAAATCATAGGAAACAAATGAAAAACGAAAATTATAGAACACTTATTCTCACGAGAACAATGTTGTATTTTTAAATACATAATATTACATCACTTATCCAACATTTAAAAAATGTAACACAGGGCAAAATTTATGCAAAAAAAATAAAAACGGCCGTTTATTGCAATCATGAGAAAACATTTAGAAATGTTAGATAAAATACTTTCATTCGTCTTTGTGAGAATAATACTGTTCTATAATTATATGTTTGCTATGATTTTTTTTCTGTGGTGGCATCGATTAGCTCCTATTGGCCACTTAATGCGCCGCCGTATTTTAAATTGCCAATACTTGAATCGTACTTAACTTAACATTACTTTTTTCTTAGCTAGAATATTTAGTGATAAATTGTGATTTTAAATTACGAAATAAATTATCGCTCCATTTGTACAGGGTTTATCAGAAAGTGTTTATTGAGCCTAGAAGGGGAGACAAATAAGTTATTATGGAACCCATATCGATATCGCAAAATAAAAAAAACTTTCTAATACATCCTGTACACTTAAAAATAAATCCAAAACGAAAATCAAATTTCAGCAATGAGATCATGAAGATATTATACACATAGTAAGGTTATTCGTCACCTGATTTTGGAGTCACAAATAAAATAAATGAACTTGTAAAAGAAATGTGCACACATGGGACTTCAGGATATGAAGTGATAATTAAAGTCGAGTTTATTTAAATTTTCTATTAATCACACATTCACAATAGCAAACAGTATTTAAAGGTACTTATCATTCAAAAAGTTAAGCCTGCTTATAAGTCGATAAGTAAAATAAATAGTGGTACACAGTCAGGTACCACACTAATTACTGTAATTAAATTCCAATATAAACTGTAAACATTACAATGATAATTGGAATGAAATAATAATTTTGGTAATTTAATTTTAACTCCCGATAGAAGTCATTCTGAAATAGTTACATTTAATAGACGGTGGGATATTATTTTAATACCATAATAAAGACAATTATAATAAGTTCAATTATTACCGAAGAATACCTACTCAGTTTCTTAATATACATAAAAATTAATGTAATTATAATAATTATTTACATTTATTCACTAAAATGCAGTCAAACAATAAATCTATTAATTTTCTTCTGTTACAAGTCCAATAAAAAGTAAAGAGGCCCTTGAATTATTTTTCATAATTATTATAATGCAAAACAAATTTAATTTTAATGCAGCTGCCTGTGTTGCATAGGAAATGTTGCAATCAAATATTTCATATTGAGTTATATTCTGTGGCATAAAAGGTTCTTTATCTACTGAACATTCAGAAGAACCTTGGTCACAATGGTCTACCAGACTAACAGACATGAGGTATGTAATTCTTTCTGTTGTTAAATCAATGGGGCATTGAAAACAAAATGGGCATACAAATATACAAAACAGTTCTTATTACTACAGGAAAAGCATTATTTTTCCCCACGGTCCTTTCGAATTTAAACAACAAGACTGATTTGTACTAAACATATCCAACTTCAAATATTTAATCATCATCTAATTCTATTACAATGGGTTCAACATTCTCAATAGCTTTAGTATACTCTTCTTTAATCTGAGTTAAGAGTGTACACTTTGGTATTTTAAGTTCATCTGCTTCGTCTATTAAAACTTTCAACTTCTGAAGCCGACCAATGTCTGGTGCAGTGGGTAATAAGATATTCTTGGCGTCAGTCATCCATTTATCAAAGCTGTTAACTCTAAAATCAATGGTTTGCAACATAATGTGTAACTCATCCATATCATAACGGTAATTCAGAGTCTTTTTTTGTATAGAGCATTGACAAAATTCTTCAGCATGCCGTAAACACGCCATATGTTTGCAGTCAGCACATGACACAGATGATAAGAAACAAGTTGTCTTACAGATTTCACAAAGACGTTCATCATCGCCAAGCAACTCAAATGCAGTTCTACACACATTCTTTAATCCTTTTTGTGCTATTGCTGCTCTCAATGATCCTTCCTCTTCTGTTGCTCGTAGCAATTCTTTTTGTGTTTCTAATGCTGTTTCTAGGTCAAGTCGATCACCTTCCAATGCCATTTTGCAAATAAGTTCATCATGTGAAAATACACAAAATCTTTTTAAATTCTTATAGTGTGTAATACACGCTCTACCAATTTTAAGCCAATCTGGAGGTGCAAAGTTGACAGCTTCGGCAAAATTGTAACCTTGATTAAAGCCTGCGTGGTATGCTCTGGGAAAGGTGACAACAAATTCTCCTGCCTGTTGGTCTGTTCTATATATTGGTACACCAGCTGCCATTAGGATGTTAGGATTCATTATGGTAACCAACTGGTGCAGTAAGTCAGGTTGAGATTTGAACAAGTCAGGTGCGGCCGCTTTCATAGCATTCTCAAGTAACTCTGCACCACTGCCCGGTACTCCGTACCAAGTTTTTGCTTCACCCCAATGCAAATAATTTATGGAATAACTCCAATGGTCTTCATTATGCCAGCAAAATGCTGAAAAACACATACCAACATACATCCATGGTACCGTCATACCAGATATATCTGCATTAATAAATCTTAAAACTGATCCATCTAAAACTGGCAAGTTATTCAAATTCCAACCTGAGTCTACATATTCTTGATCACCTGGAAACAGGTTTATAGAAGACTTTGTTGGGAAGCCAGAACCATGGTCCATAGAGTGCAGATCCGCACCATACTCTACTGTGACATCCTCTTCCACTGAAGAAATAATTCTCCAAAACTCCTTTTCTGCTGCATTTGTTGGTACCAAATGACCAGACATACCAAAGTAGTCAGATTTGAACTTGTCTGCCATTTCTCCGAATTGTTGTAAAGTGTATTCTCTCTCTGCTTGAGCGAAGCCATATGCCTCAGCTGGTTTATGGACTTCTTCAGCAATGCAGCATGGACAACGCCAATCACCATCAGGGACTGCTGGAAGCGGAGGTTTGAGGCAGAATGTATGATAGGTGTCAGAGCAACCATTGCAAATTAATAGTAAATCATCCCTGTGGTCTTTTTGACAAATGGCACACATATAAATGGCCAAAGGATCTAGCTCATATCTTGGTCTCTTCCGAGACTTTGTGATATCAAACTCTTCATCATTGAGTCCTGGCATTTTAGGACCAGGCCCATAGCAAGCTAATCTTCTCAGTTCCCTACTACATCGCATTTCTTCAGATTCAATTTTATGTTTCATACTCTGTATATCAGGTTGGATATTAGACCCAGTTTTAGTTTTTTTAATAAGGCTGGAATGAGGTTTCTCATCTTCACTTTTTATTTTTGTTATAGAATCTATGCAAATTTCCTTAAACAATGGTTTATCCATTTCCCCAGTAGCTTCTGTTTTTGGTTCAGTCTTTTTAACAGTTTTTAGTATATCTGCTTTACTTTTCTCAAATATATCATATGGAAGTAAAATTTTTTCATAATTATTTCTGAGAAAATTCATTGTATTCGTGTTTTGGCTATAACCCATAGCATTAGCGATCTTACGCCATTTTTTGGGGGAGTTACAATTTTCAAATCCACCTTCTTCATCTACCCAGAACTTGAGACAATACAAGTCTAATGTTTTATTTTCGATCATAGGAATTTTTAGAGGCGACCCTTGCAGTTCCCAAAATTTTAATATCTTTTCCAGGAACAAAAGTTTCAAACGTGTTATGGCTTCCAATTCATTCAATTTTTGTATTCGTGGAACAAACTTTAATTTGTCTACATCCAATGAAAACGGGGGCTGCCATCGAGATGGAGGTTTAATTTTACATATTCCTATTACTTCAGCAACAGGGCGAATCTTGGCAATATATCCTATTGGGTCTGAGAACTCTTCAAGCGTAGGTTCAAACACGGGGGCCTCGGGTGGCGCAGTGAAAGTGAACTCTGCACTTTTATGCATGGCATTTTTCTGAATATTTTTACTATCCATTGTCGTCAGTAATAATTGTAAACAAATCACCAACCGGGACAGTAAATTAGATACTTCATAAAAACACCATTTTCGAAACACAAGACTACGTGACTTTTCACCATGTGTAAATGGCTCCTAATCCTAAACACAGATAGTATCGCCCGAGACCGTAATATGGTTAATAACTTCACATTATCTTCAAAATTTTGGTCGATACAGTGCTCCACATCACAATTATGTCACATTAGTTCCTAATTCAGAAATTATGATAATACGGACACAACACACAATTTATTTATAATTGAAAATTAAAAATATCGATCGCCGCTCACGGATTCACTACAATACACCACCGCACCAAAGCAAAGAGTAAGTGTAAGAAAGAGAACTACATACATAAAGAGAGAGAATAGATTATAAATGAATCCACCAACCAGTAGTCAGTTTTCTCAAAAACTTCATTCATTACTAGGGTTGGGCTGGGCTGGAAACAGGTGCTTAAATTACAATATTATATATCGCAAGCGTTATTTCGATATCTGTTCCATGGTAGAAAAACACAAATTGAAGGAAGGGGAAAAATTCAAGGAATGTTCTTCCCGCGGGCTATTTATTTACCCCAGTAAATACCCGAAACTGGGGTAAACACAAATTACACTTGTTTTACGATATATAACATAAGAACTTTACTAATAAAGTTCTGTAAATATAGTCAATTTAACATAAGTTTCACCTGACATGTACTTAAGTAAGAGATATAATGAGTGCCACAAACTTATCTGACCCGGTGGCTAAATTTAGAACTAAAGCCGTCATCTTGAAATGTCATTCGCGAATGAGTACAGGTTGTTATTGGCAGGTACAATTAATTAATTTACGTGTACACATTCCATTGTGGTGTATTTTTTTAAATACTATATCTTTTTCTACATATAATAAAAAATCGGCGACGAGTTGTTTCTGTGCAATAATATAGCTCTCTAATATTATATAATAGCTATGATCGCGACTTAACGTGGTGCATTTTTAAAACTAATTAACAAAAAAATTTAAGGCAATTGATATTTAATTGAAACACCACACAACACAATTAATCAGTATATCAATGCTATTATATTAACAGTGTACATATTTGTTTGATTTTAATGTTTCCTCTAAAACGGGCGGCATTTAGTTTATTGGCAACACTTAAGTCGATCGTACCGCTCCCGCCACCGGGTCCGACAAGTTTTTAGCAATGCCCCCTTACCACCATCTCTTATTGCGACTCAATAATTGAATAGCTTGCGCGTTCATAGCAATGAATAAGCGACTCTATTGCATTTGAAATAGAGTCGCTTATTCATTGGCATGGATATGCAGTCTATTCAGTTATTGAGTCGCAATAAGAGATGGTGGTAAGGGGGCTGTATGTTGGGAATTTGAAATCGATATCCGATTCCGGTTTTGGTGACGACTCCGATTCCGGTTGGAGTTGCGGTTCCGGTTCCGTTTTCGTTTCTAGTTCCGGTATAGATTCTAGTTTTGATTCCGCTTCCGGGTCCGTTTCCGGTATCGCTTTCGAATACGTTGCTCTGTTTCTTTTTTTTTTTATAGATTCTAGCATTTTTCAACTATAATTGACATTTTAGATTTCGATTGGCGATCTACCTCAGTACGCTTTATAAGACATTTTCTACTACGAACTGTGAAATTCAGGATCAACTTCTCTCAGCAGTATTCCCATAAATATGACATTGGAGCCTAATTTAACACATATGCTCGCTTTCCCCCCCCCCCCCCCCCCCCCCCCCCCCCCTCGTATAAAAATAAGATTTCTAATGAATTCATATCCATTACGTTTCCCCGCTTACAAATATTTAAAAATATCAATAATAATAATCTTGATCAACGATCCTAAATCGGTCAAGTGCGAGTCGGACTCGCGCACTAAGGGTTCCGCACCATCCCTACTATTCCTATTTAATAAATAAAATTATAAATGTGAATGTCCGTTTGTTTGTGACGCTTTCATGCGAAAACTACTCAACCGATCATCTTGAAACTTTGTACACATATTCTCTTGGAGATATCAGAAGTAATATAAAAGACATTTTATAAAAAAAAAAAAATTCACGCGGGCGAATCCGCGGGCAAAAGTTAGTTATCTATAAAAACGGCAAAAAAAAATCATCTCTGTTGCATGGGATGGGATGTTTATTTTTAAAGTGAATGTAGTTGACGGAGCACGCTCGGACCCACTACCCTTGAATGCTGGCGTACAACAAGGCTGTGTATTGTCCCCCACGTTGTTTCTTCTGCAATGACTTGTTGCTTAAACACAATGTTCATTGCCATGCAGATGACAGTACAGTGGACGTAAGATACACTAGCCATGGTAATGTTTCTCGGGATTGCGTCGATGAGTACCGAACAAAACTTTAGTCTGAGATTGAGACGTCCCTTGGACACGTCTCGGATTGGGGTAGATTGAATTTGGTGCAGCTAAATCCCTCCAAGACACAGGTTTGTGCCGCTAAAAAGTCCCCATTCGTCGTAGCTCCTACTTTGGAAGGTACTCCCTAGCATTGCCATCTTGGGTGTCGACATATCGAGTGATGTTAAATTTCGCGGACACTTGGAAAGTAAGGCCAAACCACAGAATAATATACTCTAACAGAATATTCACTTCCGACACAATTGGAAAAATCACAATTAAAATATCAACCTTCGATACGCGCCAATACGGTTCATAATAATTCTGCAGCTGTACTCGTACCTGAGTCTTTCAGCGGCAGGGACAATCGAAAGTAACCCCTATATCTAACGCCTTACGAGCTACAGCCGCTGCTTTTACAAAATGGTTTGTCTCGGCCTGGACGTCACTTGGCAGCGTGTCGCTCATAGGGTTGAACCAAAACGCTCGCGACCGAGCCGCGTAGATAGGTATAAATACATACGCTTGTTTATTAATGTTCAATAAAATACATATACTTAAACTACCAAAAATTGTAGTAGGTTTACGTATGTGTACGTTTATTACTTTGTTGTACTTACTTATGTTACTTACTATATCATACTCTGTGATTATTAAGTACATAGGTAGGTACTTAGTAACAATAATGTTAGGTAATGTTGACACTGATAGAATGTATAATTTTAGTGTAAGTTTTAACAGGAATCATGACTGTACGTACTTACAGATCAGGTTTACTATTCACGTTGTCCCAATAATAGCTCGGATGTATCTTTAACACGGAAAGTATTTGTAACATTGGTGTAGGTATGTATTTTAAGTCTCTAATCTACTAAAGTCATAATGTCAGCAGAACTCACGCGCCGATAGATCAATTAGCGTACATTTTTTAACAGGTGCGAGTGATCGCCCGTGGCACTCACACACTGCTTAGGTATAACCATAAATCATTATCTTTAAAATTTATGTTGGTGCATCCGAATGCAGAACAGTAACGCTTTTGTTTAACCATCTTGGTCGCGTCGCAAAGCGCGTGCGAGAGCGCGCGTGAGTGACACTCGACTAAATTGTGCTCCCGGGCGCGTCGGTCTTGTAGGTAAATAACTCGGCCGAATGGCGGAGTGACACAGGCCTGGCCAAACTGGCTTCTAGGAAGATTGGCGTCATTTATAAAGCCAGGTGGTATTTTACACCCCGACACCGCCTTCAACTATACAATGCCCAGGTTCGACCTCACATAGAGTACTGTTCGCATCTCTGGGCCGGTGCGCCCCAGAACTTGCTTGCTCCATTTGACCGCATACAACGAAGAGCAGCTCGAGTCGTCGGTGACCCAAAGATCTCGGATCGATTGGACTCTCTCTCTACACGCAGAGATGTAGCGTCTCTTTGTGTTCTATACAAAATTATATCACGGGGAGTGCTCGGATGAGCTTTGCTTTGATCAGGGATCGAAAAGGTTTGTAAAATACCGGTAAAGAACCGGTACTTAGGGGTTCTGATACCAGAACCCGAACCGGAACCGAAACCTAAATGTAGAACCTGGACCGAAACCTTTATTTTACAGGTTCCTCTTTAAATCCTGTCCGAACTTGAATTAAACATAGATCACGTACACGCGGCGCGTTACGCCGTCACGACGTAATCATTTTGGCACATTGCCGACCACACACGCGTTGCGTCAACATTTTTTAATTAAAATATTTAATAAATATTTTTATTTTTATTAAATATTTTAATTAAAAAAATGCCGTACCTATTCAATTCGGGTAGGTATAGTAATTAGTTACAAATTATAGTTATAAACTTTATAACTACTCGACTCATGAGTGTGAATGAATGAATAATGATGTGAAAGAGTGTAGGTTAGAGAAAAACATCGCTGGCGCGGCCACACCCGCTACCATCGCATCATCTCCTTCCTTTCTGGTTACCTCACTCACTCGCAGGAAAATAACAACCCTCAGGGGAATTGTTATTTGGCTGCGGTATTCTGTGAGGTGGAGGTATATTCGACGAGTTCGGTGGTCGAATGGTTAGCAATGGCCACTTTGACTCCGAGGTCGCGGGTTCGATTCCCGCACAAGACAAACATTTGTGTGCATGAACATGTCTGTTTGTCTTGGTCTGGGTGTTTTCTATGTATTGTAAGTATGTATTCAAGTACATTTTCAGTTGTCTAGTACACAAGCTTTGCGCTTAATTTGGGACTAGATGGCGCTGTGTAAATTGTCCAGATATATATATTTATTTATTCCTCAGTCGGGTAGCCCTGATCTCTGATTCGATCCCTGATCGAAGGCTAACTGTCAGCTGTAAGAACGAAGAAATATGCCAGACACGGTCGAACGTATCCCTCCTTCTTAAGGAACCTTTAGTTCGGTACCGGTATATTAAAACCTTTATTCAGAACCGGTTCCGGTGGAACCGGAACCCAACCGGAACCGAAACCGGAACCGTACCGAAAAGAAGAACCTTTTTACAAACCGAAATGAGGAACCGGAACCCAAATTTGTACCAGTTTTCAATCCCTGGCTTTGATACCTGCCGCTGAATTCCACTATCGTACAACTCGCCATAAATTAAAATTCCATCCATATCATCTTGATAATTATCGATCTACATTTGCCCCCCTCTAACATAAATATATATATACATATTAAAACTCAATATTCTGTGAATATTTCAAGCGTCTTTTTTTTTGCTCGATATTGATATTTGCCGTTATTTAGTATCGAGCAAAAAAATCACGTTTGTTGTATGGGAGCCCCCTTATATATTTATTTTATACTATTTTTCAGTATTTGTTGTAATAGCGGCAACAGAAATATAACATCTCTGAAAATTTAAACTGTGTAACTATCACGGTTCAGGAGATACAGCCTGGTGACAGACGGACGAACGGACAACGGAGTCTCAGCAATAGGGTCCGTTTTACCCTTTGAGTACGGGATCTTTAAAACAGATTTAAATAATTTTCACCCTTATTGACATTGGAAATTTAGTTGATTTTTAGGGTTCCTTACTTAAAGGATAAAACAGACCCTATTACTGAGACTCTGCTGTCCGTCCGTCCGTCTGTCACCAGGCTGTATCTTATGAACTGCGATAGTAAGACAGTTGAAATTTTCTCAGATGATGTATTTATTTTGCCGCTATAACAACAAATATTAAAAAACAGAATAAAATAAATATTTAAGAGGGCTACCATACAACAAACGTGATTTTTTTGCTCGGTTTTGCTCGCAATTGATAACGGCAATAGGTAGACGCTTGAAATACTCACACAATATTTAGTTATATATTCAATTTAAAAATAAATAATTCAATAAAAATAAAACAAATATTTGCCGTTTTTATAGATAATGATACGGAACCCTTCGTGCGCAAGTCCGACTCGCACTTGGCCGGTTTTTTTTTGCTCGGTTTTGCTCGTAATTGATAATGGCAATAGGTAGACGCTTGAAATACTCACATAATATTTAGTTATATATTCACTTTAGAAATAAATAATTAAATAAAACAAAGATTTAAGGGGGCTTCCATACAACAATCGTGATTTTTTGGCCGTTTTTATAAATAATGGTACGGAGCCCTTAGTGCGCGAGTCCGACTCGCACTTGGCCGGTTTTTTTTATTATTCTTGTTTATTAACAAATATTTTAAAATCAATAAGGTCAAAAATAGCTTTCTAAATATATGTTTTCATCTTCAACGGCAACGATACCTACTAAATAAAAAAAAAGAGATTCAAGCAATTTTCGACCAGAACCTGAATCGAAGTCGCATCCGTAACGGGAAGCAGAACTAGAACCGAAACTAGTAACGGAACTGGAACCGGAACCGGATAGAAATCTAAATTGAATTACAGAATCAAAATTCAAAATTATCATTATACCTCATCATATCTATTTGTTAGGTGAAACTAACATGTAAGTTTAACTTACAAAATGTCTAACGACTTCACTGTAAAGCATTTGATTTAATCTCTAATGCACAAAACGTATGTTAAATTGACTAAAACGATAGAATTTTATCGCTGAAGTATGTTATATGTATACCATCGCAGCATCTTCCTTTCTGGTGACCTCACTCACTCGCAGGAACACAACAACCCTCAAGGGAATTGTTATTTGGCTGCGGTATTCTGTGAGGTGGAGGTACATTCCCCAGTCGGGTAGCTTACAAATACGCTCCCTACCTCTCTCTTCGCCAGAGCTTCGTTTGTCGGTCAGCAGGGTGCACCGCGTGCAGGTGAAGTGAAGGCTTTGAACCAATTACACCCCAAAATACCTACTTTGTACCCGCTTTGGGAATAACTCTAGTTGCCAAGACTACTAGCAAAATAGACTGATAACTAGTACTTTGACTTTCTACTAGCGCCCAAATCGGCGCACGCACACAGTCAAGCGTCCTTTACACGACCGCTGAGGAACTTTTGGTGCGCAAAACTACGCAATGTCGCGTCGCGTGTCGCACAGGCCTGTGGACGAGCGGCCGGCGCCGCCGCCGCCCGCTGCGCTATTCACCCCCGGGCCCCGTTTCCATTCCGTAACGTGAATAATATAGCGCTCGGAACGAACTTTATCATTTAATGATGGTAGCGACATGACAACGTAGATGGCTGCCTAAATTCAACGGTGATAAAACCAACATTGGCATTTTTTTTAACTTCATAATGATGCTGAAAGGTAAAATTAATACCTATTACTTTTATTAGTGTTTATAACTAAATCGTATTCTTGTTTGTCTCTTCGGTACAAATGACAACGCGCATTGGCAACGCGCGTGTGATACCCCTGGTGTTACAAGCGTTCATAGGCTAACTGCTTTCCATCCGGCGGGACGTATGCTTGTTTGTCACTTTAGTGATATAAAAAAAATGACATGTGGTAGCTTTTATACGCGCATTTTATTATATACAGATAGTTTTATACTACTTCGGGTGGAGAACAAGTATACGGCCCGCCTGATGTGAAGCGGTTACCGTAGCCATATTAACGCTCGCAAAATAAAATATAGTTCGCGCGCCGTCACTCCCGCTGCCAACGCAGCATCTTCTTCCTTTCTGATGACCTCACTCACTCGCAGGAACACAACAACCCTCAAGGGAATTGTTATTTGGCTGCGGTAAACTGTGAGGTGGAGGTACATTCCCCAATCGGGTAACTTACAATTACGCTCCCTACGTCTCTTTTCGCCCGAGCTTAGTTTATCAGTCAGCAGGCTACACCGCGTGTAGGTGAAGTTGACTTTGGTTCAAAGATGTTGATGAACCACTTACACCCCAGAATGATACAAACATAATTAAATAGCAACAGTGGCTACAGCCAACGATTATAATGTACTACGTAATAGATGCGATTTAATCCCACTCCGCTTATGCACGCAGTTTTAACCGTTCGGGCTTATTTTCGAGACGAGTGAACCGATTTTGTAGGTAGAGAACTACTCAAAGCATATAAGCTACGTATATAGATTTTTTTAGGGTTCCTGCGTAAAAGATTAAAAACTGTTCCGCACAAGCAAATGGGGTGTAACATCAGTAGTTCAGCAAGATCTTTGAACTAAAGCCAACTTCACCTGCACGCGGTACACTCTGCTGACTGACAAACTATGCTCTGGCGACAATAGAGGTAGGGACCGTAATTGTAAGCTACCCGTCTGGGGAATGTACCATGTATGTGAGCAATCATCTAACGAACATAATGATGTTAATCTAGTTCCATTATCAGACGCTGAGGAAGTCAACAACATACAAATTTCGTGTACTGATTATAAAGAAATGAACATGCCCGAGAAAATTTTTTTTGTTTATGTTTGCTGTTACTTACTTTCTTAGAAAATGCGGCAAAATTCAAAAGGACTGTCATATTTCTAAGTCTTCTATCATAGAAAAAATGAAGGAAAAGCTCTAATCAATGTTCAAAAGAAAACACATAAATTCTATATAGTGCCACAAACTTATCTGACCCGGTGGCCAAATTTAGAACTAAAGCCGCCATCTTGAAATGTTAGTATTGCCAGGTACAATTTATTTATTTACCACGTATACACATTCCATTGAGGTATATTTTTTTAAATTTTAAAAATCTTTTTCTATAAATAAAATAAAAAAATCGTCAACGAGTTGTTTCTGTGCAATATTATAATTCTAATATTATATAATAGCTATGATCGCGACTTAACGTGGTGCATTTTTAAAACTAATCAACAAAAACAGAAGGAAATTGATATTTAATTGAAACACCACACATCACAATTAATCAGTATATCAATGTTATTATTTTAACAGTGTATATATTTCTTTGATTTCAATGTTTCCTCTAAAACGGGCGGCATTTCATTAAATGGCAACAGTTAAGTCGATCGTACCGCCCCCGCCACCGGGCCAGATAAGTTTGTGGCACGATACTATTTGCGTCAATTTTCAAGGAAATTAAAAAAATAAACCTGTTGCCATTAATATGTCCTTGATTCCCATTTTTTTTTAAATTAAAGTTATTTCGAACTTGCGGTAATAGATGCAATTTTTTGTCTGTTACTGATTATAAATTAATAAATAAATAATCAATAAGTTAACATGTTCTATTCCTAAACCTAAAACTACACATAAACAATAAAAGTCTAGACACGTCTGCTTTAGTTTTTGTAGATGCCAACCCTAACGCTCTGTCGAGCAGTAGGTATACATTTCAAAAATACGTCGGAGTCAAACTACTGGTTCTCAGTGTATTGTGCTACTAGGTCACGAATTTGGTTGACAAAATGATTTTCCATACAAAATACAATCATAACGTAAGCAAGTCAACTCATGTTTGTCGCATTATGAACATACCATGTCTTTGTACCATGGTCTGTTCAATAGTAATATTGATGATCATGTTTTCACATAGGTCTCATACGCACTAGAGGTGGGCGTTAAAAGTTATAACAACTAAAGTAATTTTAACGTATAACACAATTAAAACATAATGACACACGTACTGTTATTTTTAAAGTTTTGAAGTCAACTCAACTAGGTAGGCAATTTCATTGTTTGTTATTTTATCCAACGTCACGATTTGTTTATTTTAACATCTCATTAATTCGGTTAAAATTAACCCTTATGGATGGAAAGTTAATAGACAACACAACGAACTTAAGAGTTAATTTGAACGTAGCTGGAATGATTTTAGTGTAGCTCTTAGATATCTTATAGAAAAATTCAAAGTTAAGCTAAGTGAACAGGAGTATATTGAAAATGGTATTTTTATTTTGTCCTTTTAATGTACCTACTCCTCTGGTTTTGAATATAAAATTAGACCCTGGCCACTCCATACAAAAAATGACAACACAAACAGACCGCGTCTGTATGTATAGTATGTGCAAATTTGTGTATGGTTGCCTTATGGTTGCCTGCTAACGAAGTAGGTACCTTGTAGGGCTTTGCACCGGAGACGATTTTAGTCTCCGGTTTTCAAAAATCTCCGGAGAATCTCCTTAAAACACAGCACTTTCGAACCCAAAATTAGTCAAAATTAAAGCACAGCTAATAGTCTCAGTATTATAATAAAAAAAATAATAAAGCAACATCCCATGAATTTTCATAAATGAAGTACACAAATTTATTTATTATTCGTAGCTTACCGTGAAATGTAGGTAATTTTTCAGTACTAAACCCACAGTACAATTCAAAAATGCGTACTAACCTTTCGTCTTCCGAGCAAAACTCTCTCACATATATTAATCCGCCAACCCAACAAACCGCCAACTTGATAACAGATTTTTTTATAAATATTAGATTGGACTGTAAGAATTAATCTATCTTGTCCACTTCTAAAAGAGTCTAGTCTATTGTTGGCATTATTTATATTGTACTCACAAAGTACTTTGTAATATACTGAAAATTGTACTGTACAAGAATACAAATAAAAGTACGTGAATACGTACTTTTATTTGTTTTCTTGTACAGTTTTTATTTGTATTCTAAAGGTAATTCTCCGGAGATTTAATAAAAAACCGGATATTTGGAAAATTGACGATCTCCGGAGATTTTCCGGTTCCCTAGGACCTTGCGTTGTGACCTAAGACGTTATACTTTAGCTAATATTGTAATAACCAATATCTTTAAACATTTATCAGCGAAATTTATTGAGCTTATAAAATCGTCCGGTCATTCTGTCTGTCCGTCCTGAAACTCAAAATTTTCTAAATTGTGACTTCAGATTCGTGTAGAGCATCAAAAAGTAGTAATGTAAAGGGACCTTGGTTTTCCGATATCAATTCGGAAAAGTGGCCAAAATAAATAAATAAATTATGTCTGTCCGTCCGTTGCCATGAAACTCAAAATTTCGAAATTCTGACTTCGGATTCGTGTAGGGCATCAAAAAGTAGTAATGTAAAGTGACCTTGGTTTTCCGATATCAATTCGGGAAAGTGGCCAAAATAAATAAATAAAGTAAATAAATTTCGCTATGGTGGATTAGGCTGCGCGTCCGATGTTTTAAAATATTTGTGATTATGCGACTGCATGAAATCCAGTACAAGTACAGTGTACAGTACAGTGTAACGTGTGATAAGAAGCGTACGTGAGTAGGTATAGTTATCTATGATAAATGTATAAATATTCGTATAATTAATATAATACGCTTCATGTAATTGTAGTCGCAGAAAAAAAAGCCCGCTGGCTGGAGGTTTTTTTCAAATGAAATATTTCAGATAGGTAATAAGCGTGATAGTAAAAATATTTTTTATAAGTTAGTAGAACACGAGCAGAATTAACGTTAGAGACTAATCTGAAGTTCATCAGCCATAAATTAATAAAGTATCCTGCTAGATGGAGGTCTGTTTGAAAACAGTTTATTGGATTTCCTATCGCTAATTCAGTTTTAAGCATGACGGCCAAACAGCAGACAACAAATACCAGCGTGTGATGTTTTTTGTTTGCTGTTTGGCCGTCGTTTGACAAGCCTATATTGATAGCGGCTGTACCCCCTTTTCGCCCATTTATCCATTTTGGAGTCTTTCGGGATTGAGTAGTGAATCGGGCTCGCAGGAGTTGGCAACACTGCACTCACACGGGCACGGACCACGGGCACGGACCGATGTTGACGTTCGCCGGTTCATACTTCATTCATTGCTTTTATGGCTTTTACTTTGTAATTGGTTGGAAATTGATTTAAAATTGTACATTTTGTACTTATTGTTATAATTTTATATGTTAAAAGTGTTTATAATATAGTTAAATAAAAATGTTAAATACCTTTCGCAGTGCTTGCATAACAAATGTACAATTTCAGCAAGTTCGGTTGGGTCATAGAATAAGAGGAAAGGCTCCTATTTACTGTAGAACCATCAAAGAACGGTTAGATGAAATAAATTATAAAGATAACATTTACACTTCGAGGATTGATATAGGATTACCTCGAATCAAGTGAGTAATTGCATGTAATTTATTATTTTAAGAACACTAATTTCGAGGTTATGTTTAACAACAATAAAAAGCTAACTTACAACAAATTATGTTTAGAAATACTGTGCAACCAATTACCTCAACAAGCGCTATGTATCAAAGCATTTCAACTATTCCACTTGTCTCCTAGCTAACATCCAAGCACTATAATATTTTGTATACATATAAACAGTTTTGTAATTTTATCATTATAAATTGTTTTTTTATATACCTGCGTAAATCTTATGTTCCAGTAAGTATTCATCTGATAAACGCAATGATCGTATGCAACATATAAAGAAATTAAAAAGTGACAAAAATTTGGAACAGCTGGCTCGCAACCACACATTAAAAATTGATCTCACAGAGGCTAGAAACGAATGGTTGCAAACTAATGGGTCACACCATAGAAAAACAATTGCAGATCATTATGGAATATTTGAACATTTGTATGGAGAAGGATATTTCATTCCGTATATTAATATGGATATACTTTATGATTTGAAGGATGGGACACTACTACCAGCTTGTTCTGGTAATGTAATCAAACCAGCTGAAGCGCAGGCATATCCAATTGTTAATTATGTAGCTGATGCTAATACATTGTGGACTTTGGTACTCACTAGTTTAGATGGACACTTAACTGAAAATAATAAGGAATATGTTCACTGGTTGATAGCAAACGTTCCTGGTGATGCTGTTGAAAAAGGCGATACCATTGTAGAATACTTACCACCATTTCCTTTGAAAGGGACTGGATACCACAGATATGCCTTTGTTTTATATAAGCAAGATGGAAACATATCATACGAGTTACCTAAAGGTGTGTATGTATGTTGCACTATTGCAGTGCCTACAACAATAAAGTTGCTAATATAGTAGCAACAAATAAATTGCTAATATAATAAAGTTCAGTAAGAACTTTATGTCAAAGGTGTAAACATTGAAAGTGCCTTCTTAAACTTGTGACACGTTTGGTGTCTGTGGCTGGTTTAGATCTTCCATTTACAATATACATATATATGTTATTCCTGTTTTATTGCAGTGACCTCATCATCTCCTCTTGAAGATAGGACATTTGTAACAAGAGAATGGTATAAAAAACATCAAGATACTGTTACTCCAGCGGGACTTTCATTTTTCCAAAGTGATTGGGATACTACAGTTAAAGATTTCTTTCACAATACATTGAAAATGAAAGAACCTAGTAAGTATGAAATGTGACATAGCCGTACTTTATATAAAAAAAAAAACAAAAGCTAAGGACTGGTAAAATAAATTTTAACCCTTTTTCAGTTTATGAATACGACTTTCCGGCGCCATACATCAGGCCACAGGAATGGTTTCCGCGTCGTAAACCCTTTAACATCTACATGGATAGATACAAAGACCCAAAAGAAATAAATAAGGAATATTTGAAGCGCAAACTCAAAGACGAAGATCCATTCAAAGTGCCTCCACCTCCACTGAAGTTCCCTAATGCACATCCACTACCAAAAAGCATGCCATCCTGGCTGAAACTACATGAAAAGAAAATTCGATTAGGTTGGGGCAGAATAAATGATGTTTGAGTTTTGTAAGGTACCTTTATAAATGAGTAACCCTATGAATAATAATAAATGGGAAAAGCGAACTGCACCTAAATACCTCTATGAAAGGACTATAGTAGACAAACTGGCTAATTACGGCACGCACGACTTCTTGGCGTGTGGTAGTTGCTACATTCGAATATGAGTAGGCTATATTTCATAATTGCATTTCTTGCAAAGGAGTTGCACATCTCGTCTATTATTATTATTGTAGGTTTAATATTAAAAACCTAATACTAAGTTCAAGATAATTAAAAGAAATTTATTTGCATATTTGGCTAATCATTCTCAATTCTTTGTCATCCCCTTGCCTCCTCTCCAATTAAATTAACCATTAATTGGAGAGGTTTAGAATGTACTGTGAGTCCCTTCGGACTCGTGTCTCCCTTGATGGTTCCCCTCGGGGAGACATCAGGACTTCTACAGTACTAGAGTCTCCCCAAGACTGGGGAGACATCCGAACTTACTTTTTAAAATTATATTTTTAGTACTCATAAATCCCAGCCTTGGGGAGACACCAGTACTGTAGAAGTCCTGATGTCTCCCCGAGGGGGACTGTCAGGGGAGACACGAGTCCGAAGGGCAAATATCGCGTCGGTAACTACTACATAAATAATGACGTCTGTGCAGAGCGTGAATGGCGCCGCACGTACACACTCTGTGTACGTGCGGCGCCATACAAACTATTCCAGATTCATCTCAGAGGGGAGGTGAGAGCGGCAGGGAGTGGCCACATTGTACGTAGTACTATTACTTATACTGTGCTATGCATATTAAAACGAAACAATGTAACCATGGGTCCGAAGGCGAAACATACCATCCATTTTTACCTGGGGGCATACCGCCGAAACTGATGCCGATTTACTTTTTATATTATTTATTTTTTGATCGCGAAAATAGATATCAGGTTTAAGTTAATGACAAATGTCTTCAGCTTAGTCGGTAGAGCTATGGTTTCGACCAGTTAAACTAAAAACAATTACCGCCAATCTAAGCTAAAGGTTGACTTTCGCACTCAACAAATCCAATGGTAATCGGCTTCAGTTTCGGCGGTAGGGCCCCTGGACAGAGTTTCTATCATCATCAGGTCATTACAATGCTCCTTTATTATTAGAAAATATTTCATTATATTTTAGGTCGAAATTCCAGCAATTATTAATAAAGAGAGGTAGGGAGCGTAATTGTAAGCTACCCGACTGGGGAATGTACCTCCACCTCACAGAATACCGTAGCCAAATAACAATTCCCTCGAGGGTTGTTGTCCCTGCGAGTGAGTGAGGTCACCAGAAAGAAAGGAAGGAGATGCTGCGTTCGCAGCGGGGGTGGCGGCGCGCGTGCAATATTTTATGTTGCAAGCGTTAATATGGCTACGGTAACCGCTTCACATCAGGCGGGCCGTATGCTTGTCTGCGACCCGAAGTAGTATAAAATATATATATATTTTAGGTCGAAATTCCAGCATAGCTGTGTGCCTTATTTCGGCACAGCCCATTCGGGATCTATTAAACTACAAAACATAGCGAAGATATGATTTTCCTCAGAATTAGACGTCAATTTGTCGAATTCATATACCAAGTATCAGAATTAGTCGACCTCCCGTTAAATAGTTATAAGTATTTATTTGTGGCAGTGCCGAAATAAGCCTTATTTCGGCACTGCCCAAAAAAACTACACCTAGCGAAAATCTGATTTCACCCAGATATTGCCTTGAATTTGTCGGAAATAAAACACAACTGCGTAATTAAAAAGTTACACGCATTTTAATAATTCACGTTGTAGTCAGAGAGCCTAACGTAGGCAGAGTAGAATAACACCACCCCATTCACATATGGCTATCGTAAAAAGCAACTAATGTAGTGCTAAAGAACACCTGAAGCATAGCTTGCAATATCCACGAAGTATGTATTGTAGTATACTGGTGGATAAAGGAACAACGGTTTAGTCTCATAACGTTCAAGTTGCAGAAATACCACATGGTTGCAAAAAGTTCAAATCTCATAAGATCCAAGTTGCAAAATATCAACATCTCAAAACGTTCGCAAAATAGTCGTCAATGTTATTTTGAAAGATGCACGTTATGAAACTTAAGGGAAACAACAAATTAGTGTCCGATCATCACTCGGCGGATCCACTAATTAGCTCTCTCCAGAGTCTAGGTAGCCTACCTTCAGCATCCAGCATTAAGCTTACAGCTTTATGTATTGGTCCTGTACACAGGTAGTGCGGCACTAGTACGCGGGTCACAAGTGGTAAAGCGAGAGAGTACGGGGGTATCCTTGCCTTGTTAACCTGTCATACTCCCGACGTCAACGAACGTAGTCCACAACTGTACGTTGCTGCTTCACTAAATATTATATGCGAATTTGCAACTGAAATCGGGACGCATAAGTAAAATACATTTCGAATATAATTAAAAAAACTTTATTAACCACAATAATAAAAAAAAAACATGACTAAGTTGGAACAAAATGCGGTTTTAATTAATTTGAGTATAACGAAATGTATCAACAGGATTACTCTGTAGGCACTGGTTAGGGTAAACATACACAAAACCGTTTCCGCGTTTGACTCAGCACGCCCCTGGCGCTACATAACTAAATGCAATGAAAACTCTTCCCACTCCCGCTGCTGTTTGGTGTGTGTTGACCACAGAAATAAAAAAGGACTAGAAATAACAAGTGGGCGTTACCCGCGTAGGTCAATATACTCCAATTTGGCATATCTCGATCGTCGCATATCTCAGTCGTCATTTGTCACAGCCGCGGAAACAATCATAGAAAAAAAATATAAAAATGCCTTCTTGTGCCATATTATCGTGTAAGAATAATAGTAGCAAAAATAATGTGTCTAATGGTGGCATTTCATACCATCGGTAAGTAATATTTCTCATTATTTAATAGAATTTAAGCATATTCAATAAAATGCACAAACGCGAACAAACTAAAGTAACCTTTATGAGTTTAATTTTAAGGTCAAATTTCTAACGCACTCCACGTCTCTTGTTTAGAACATTCTAGCGTTAATCGATTAGTGATGTGACTCATGTATCGTCAGTATTTATTTACTTGGTTATTTACTCCTATCACGATATTGAAACAGTATAATTTTTGAATTATGAAAAAATATTATATCATAATTATGAACATAATATAATAAATTGTAAGAAATGTTATAAATTATAAATAAATATAGGCAGGCATAAGAAACCAGCTGTAGCGCGAGGCTTCGCTCGCGTAGCACTTCGTTGTCACATATAAAGTATCCTATATATTAATCCAGACTATCTATATTTGTGCAAAATTTCATCTAGTCTGATCGAGTCACAAAGTTCTACACATCCTCACAAACTGTCGCATTTATAATTATTAGTGTGAAGTATGATTTCACTTATCATCATCATATATCATCATAATTACAATACAATACAATACAATATTCTTTATTGCACCAAATAATAGATTTTACAGAGGTATTAAGGTAATAAAAGTACAAAAGGCGGTCTTATCGCTAAGCGATCTCTTCCAGACAAACGCGAACAGTTTTATTAGAAATTTAGAAATTAATAAGTTTTTTCAAAAAAATATTTTTTGGGACAAGCTTCTACGGCAGCTTTTACGTTTATCATGCATTGTCATCCAAACAAACGTGTACTACAAAATTTCAGCTCAATCGGTTGAAAATCTGTCTCAAAATTAAGTTGCACCACCCGAATGCATTCCACCCGAACAAACATTGTTACATACTGACATACATACATTGTAAGTTGAAGAAAAGATTGTAAAAATATTCAATTTTATGGTACCAAAAATTATAATAGGTAGATATTCATTAATCCGGTAGCAGTACTCGGTGATACTTGGTGTTCCTCATTACTACTACATCACTTCGAAAAGTAGTGATATCGACATTCGTGCAGTACGGTCATTCAAATATCAGCCTTTAGTCAAGGACAGAAGTCATAATATTAAAATCAATATTAGTAGCGCCACCTTGCGTCGATTAGCTATACTGTTTAGAATCTGACAGAATAAGAAGTACAGCTATTGCTCACTAGATGCTTATTCGGGATTTAATTGTTTATGAACCGTGTCATAACTGCATAAGGTTGAATTTAAACTAACATATTTTTGTATATATGTCATTTTTTACAGTATTTTTAGACCAATCATAGCACAAACATGCATGTAGTAACACGTTAACATTTTGCTTTACATGTGTGAGTTTGGCGACAAAGGTTTTCTTACTAATAGGTCGTCATACGATTTCTACGTGTTTTTTTATTTCTGTGGTGTTGACCCTTAAGATTCCCTTCATACTAGAATCCTGCCAGCGTACACGTTCGACAAATGCATTATACCGCATCATTGGAGTAGATGGGAGCAAGAGTGGGCACTGCCCACAATAAAAACAGTTCAAATTAATTTGAAGTAAAATGATTAATGTTATACTGGTGACGTTTGTCATTTTGATATAATAAAATCACTTGTACTATTCCACTTAAATTTATTTTTACCAATCGGTTTCGCTTTTACAGCATTATCGAGGTATTTAGATGGTGTTCTCGTTTCTACAAAAACACGCACATTGAAATTATTAGAGAAGTCGCGATGGCCGGATGGTGCGAATAAGACCGTAGCTACATTTATAGGCGTCCCTGACAACGCAATGCATACGTGACTTGAACGCTTATATATAGCATATTGTCGCGGCATGTATGAATTTCAACTAAGAGAGGAAATCCCCCTCCGAATCAGAAGGCACACCTGTGGGCTGTTAAAACGGAATGTGGGATACACACTTGTTGTGCGTAACAGTGAGTAAAAGTCCCGCATTTGCAAACAAATGACAAACGCTCCGGAATTTACGTCATGAAAGATGAAACATTTCAGATGGTAGTGTTTTGTATGAAGTTGTATACACGTTGTCATATATAAAGGACAGAAAACTTTATGTAAATTAGCGTCGGCGAAAATAACGGCGCGCTGGAATTTCCGGACGGAAGTCCGGAAATTCCAGCGCGTGATTTTGTGTTAACTGCAACATGCATTGTCCGCGGCGTCAGCTGCGTATGAGTTCACCAGTCGAACGCCTACATTGTACAAACGCTAGTGTGAAGGTGCTATTTAGTGATACGTCGGAAATTCAGAACAAATGGTATGAATGGCAGTAACATATACGACTAATGACATTAAGTGTCTAAACACACTATACCGAAGATACGCAACTGAAGTTTGGCGCCATTACGCCTGCAATACTTTTTCAATTACTATCGACTCATTTAACCAAAATTACGTTGCGTTTTTTACATACCAATCTTAATCACGCGGAATTTCGGCTTAATATGGTTTGACACTTAAACTCCATATCCGACGCACCACAACCAAAAATCTTAAACAATAATATTTGAATCTTAAATTTAATTAATTAATTTGGTTAATGATTACATGTGTTGTGTAGTGCTAAATTACACATAAAGCAACATTGTAATTAAAATTACAAAAAAATAAAGCTCTTATTCGATTTATTAATTTTGGTATGTTAGTTTTATGTAGGTATTTAAAAAATATATAAACAAGGATGCACCTCTAAAGTTAAACCTCCCTATTACCGTCGTACCTTTTTTAAAAGCATGCCCGTTGGTATATTCAGTAATTTGTTAATTATTTAATAAAATAACGTTGTATTGAAGTCGAATATTGAATTTTATTGACGATGATACCGCAAGGCGTACATAGAATATTATTAATTTGTAACTAGTATTTTTACCAAGTACTTTATTGTTCGCGATAGTAATATACAAAAATTGTTAAACAAGCCACATTTGTCAATAATTTTGGAATCTGATGCTAAATTTCAGTGAGAGTGACCGGCATACGAGCATCGTCGCCTCCGCGAGTTTAGAATTATATAGAATTTGCGAGAATGTTATTTTGTTATTACGCTATTTCTAAGAGAAGAGAACCAATTAACACCACTGCTGTGGTGCGTTACTCAAGGGGTAAAACGTACTGGGCAATAGAATTGTTGATCTCAGCGACCAATCATTTACTTTATGTTATTTAATAATATAAATGCGACCATGGTTGCGTTCGCGGTCGTCCAATGCGTTTGAGCCCTTAGAGCAGCCATACTCAACCTTTTTTTTCCCCTGGGCGACATCCTCGCTACTGCTACACAATGCGGGCCGCATTAATCTATTGGCTTAATTCTAGCCTACACAGTATAAGTATATAAAAATAATTAGTAATAAAATTAACATTATTTTAACACCATTTCTGTACCGTCATCAATAAAATACTACTATTATTATATTCTGTAAATGCTGAACTAGGTTTCGGGCCGCAGGTTGAGCATAGCTGCCTTAGACACACACCATGATCCGACATTTTGACAAATGTCCTATAAAGCTCTGTTCTAGAATGTCCTGTGGTTACGATTACCCTTTGACATAACCTTCTTTTGTCCAATCCATTCCTGAAATTCTCAAGACAATACGTATTTTAATTAATTCAAGAACATTTTGGACGAATAGCTAATCTTTGAACTGGCATATATGAATCTATGGACATGCCGGGGTCATTATGAACCCCGAAGGAAACCAAAATGCTATACTGTGCAATTACAGTAAATATGAATGTAGTATAAGAAATATGCTGCGGAAACTAAGCTTCACATGGCTTCACTAAAAAGCACCGTAGTAAATTCTTAACAATTTCTAAAATTTTGCATAATCCACACATTATTGCATAAAAATATACCAATATCCCCTTTAACATAACACTATTGTGTTATTACAGGTGAGAATATTCCTTTAATATAGTGA
Source organism: Hypsopygia costalis (assembly GCA_937001555.2). Classification (NCBI taxonomy): domain Eukaryota; kingdom Metazoa; phylum Arthropoda; class Insecta; order Lepidoptera; family Pyralidae; genus Hypsopygia; species Hypsopygia costalis. The sequence goes on along the minus strand of OW443338.2, from coordinate 16,381,065 downwards.
TAATATAGCATAAACATTGGAGATTTTAGTTTTCTGTTTAATCGAGCCCTACGTCGTCATCAGACGGTGGTTTAGGTCCGGTACCAGGCCCTCCAGCGCCGCCAAAACCTGCAAATCAAATGAAATGGAATTGGAATCCAAAGCTTAAAGAAGTATACAATCCACTAGCTACTAAAGATGGCGAAAAGTTATGGTTAGAAGAATGTCTATTTGTTCTTGATTTCACAAAAAGATATGCAAGTATAGGTTTATAAAGACTAGAGCTCAAAAATAAGACTAGTGTCTTTATTTGAAGTTTGAGTGTTAAATGAATGTTTCAGAGCACGAGTCTTTTGAAAGTAATTTACAGAAAGACTCTCCAAAAAGGACTTGAGCAAGCCTCAATAATGAGTTTCTTAAAATGAACACAGTCTCGAGTTCTTTTTAAAGAACTCAGTTTTGAGTGCCTTTTCAGAAGAACTCAAAGAGTCCTTTTAAGAGGATTGAATTTTAAGTAATTAACGAAGAAAGTAAAAAGTAATGGAAATCAAATTCTAATTTATTTGTTTGTAGGAACAAGTTTTATATTTTTGATTGTGAAGTAATGTACCATAAGTAAGGAAAGAAGTGAAGAATTTTATTGCTTTATTTTTTTAAGCCAAGATATATTTAAATACATACACAGTTCTTAATACATAGTTAATTTCATTATCAAAGATATATTCGACCTAAAGGACTCGAAAGAACTCAGGATAAGACTGGAGCGAGGCTAAAAGTTGCAAATTTCAAAAATAGGCTCGAGTCTCAAAATTAAGACTAAAGGACTCGAGTTTTTTACAACATCGGGTTTGTCGATATGTATAGATGTAGATATTACCTGGGAATCCACCAGAAAATGGTCCTCCAGCGCCACCTTTCCCTAGTTTACTCTGCAGCTTCTCAATAACAGCTGCAATTTTAGGATTATCCTGGTACTTGACGAAGTTAGCCGGGTTTGACGACACGTCTTGGAATGCTGCGGTTACTTCTGGATCCTGAAGCAATGATGACAAAAAATGGTTAGATCTAGAAAGAAGGGCAGGCATATCGAAGAGAGAAATTACACTGAACATTCAGTTTAACTCCATTACTGTTACGAATTTGTATGAAAAAACATCACGCAGCTAAATAACAATGCCCTTGAGGATTGTTGTGTCCCTGAGAGTGAGGTGAGACGTAAGAAGATGAATTAACAGCGGGTGTGCAAGTGCGAGAACAACACTTTTTTGTACTGCTAGCTATATGGATATGATAAATGCTTTACATTAGGTGGGCCGTAAGCTTGAGCCCCCGACGTCGCATAAAAAATCAGGGAAAGCATTAGGGACGGAATAACTGCAAATGAAATAATTGTCTTTTTTGGCTTTGAGCCGTTGTGGGCATGGCAAGACAAATCTCAAGGGTGGTTCACTGCTCCAAAAAATAAAAATAAAATCTTTTCTTTCCTATTGACAATTCAGGGGTCCAACTATGTAATAGTTTTGAGTGCCTTTATTTATTTCGATAACTGAAAACCTAGTAGCTTTTGGTCGCCGAAGTAATTCTAGATGGCTCATCACGTAATCGTTGCGTACACCCTTGTATGCTACATGCAATACGAGCGTGCTGAGCGCATAGAAATTTCAACAAGTCAGCACTCGGCGTGTCATCGTCGTGGCGACCGTCTCATGCTTCAGGATGCATCGGATAACGCGTGGAGTACGAGTACGATGACTCGCCGAGCCGTGTGTGGTGATTTTAATAATTAAAGAAAGATGTTTACCTGATTCATAATGTGTCAGGCTCCATAATGTGTACTGCACAGACTAAGTAACTAGTACTAACAAAAAACTAAATAGTACTAACAGAAGCGTCACTTAAATAAGGTCATTAACCTTTTAAACGCTTTACTTAATATCACTTGTCGTGCCCCCAGCGCCAGGCACAGTAAAACGATAAATAAATACCTACAACTAATAGAGATGTTCAGTATATATATCGATATTGGAAATGCATCTCTTTCGAACGCTTACAGTTTAATTTAAATATCTTAACATATGGAAAGCGTTACTTTGTAATTTAATAATTTTATTTATAACACAGTAGAACCTCTATAAGTCGAACCTCGATAAGTCGAAAACCTCTAAATCTCGAAGAAATGTTCAGAGGCCCGATTCTCGTAATGAAATTCCCAACGGCACCGGAACGACTTGGTCTCGTCCCTCTTTGGTTTATCTATTTTACAACGTGCCAGAGAGGGAGCGGGCGAAGTCGTTACGATGCCGTTGAGAATTTTATTACGAGAATTGGGCCTCTGTTCCCTTCCCTTCAAACACCAAAACCTCCATTACTCGAAATCTCAACCCTCTGTTAGTCGAAATGATCACTGAGAATTTTGGGGTGTAAGTGGTTTATCAAAATCTTTGAACCAAAGCCAACTTCACCTGCACGTGGTGCACCCTGCTGACTGACAAACGAAGCTCTGGCGAAAAGAGAGGTAGGGAGCATAATTGTAAGCTACCCGACTGGGGAATGTACCTCCACCTCACAGAATACCGCAGCCAAATAACAATTTCGTTGAGGGTTGTTGTGTTCCTGTGAGTGAGTGAGGTCACCGGAAAAGAAGGAGATGCTGCGTTGGCAGCGGGGGTGACGGCGCGCAAGTGATATATTATGTTGCGAGCGTTAATACGGTTACGGTAACTGCTTCACATCAGGCGGGCCGTATGCTTGTCTGCCACACGACGTATTATAAAAAAAAATTATAAAAAAAAGTGAGTCCCTCCAAGCCATTTTGGTACCTATTTTCCCTCCATAACTCGAAAAATTACTTGTATTAGTAAGTATTTTGGTAAAACAATGAAACAAAAGCGTATAAAGAAAATTGTATCGATGACACTTATGAAACACGTATAATGCAGGACAACACTAATGGAAAATTCCAGAAGGCGGCACTCTTTTATGACGTCAGAAGCGAGCGTGTTTCTCCGCTCGTGGCTACAGGAATACCTATAACATTCGTTCAAAACGATGCAGACTAGGGATGGGAATTGTCAATTCAGTTTTGTTCATTCACTGACAGTTTTGGGCTTTATTCATTTAAAACAAAATAAAATAAACTCATTTATTTCTACAGTAACAATTGCTTTATTTGTTTTATAATAAATAAGTCAGTATAAACAGAAATAGTTTGAATTATGTGGATTTTTGTATCTGTCAATCATTGTTTATGCCCCATCCCTACTAACGGAATTTTCCAGCCGTGGCGCTAGACATCAATACACTTTTCTAAAAATACTATCAGTAATTTATTTAACTTTAGACATTAATTTTAAGTCCTATAATAAAGAAACTTAAGTGTAATCAATTGTAAATAATAACTTCATTATCTATTTATCAAGTAATGAACACTATTTTTATATAATACAGAGCTATTAAACAAAAAGGCAGATTTACTGAGTAGTGGTATTTGAGCGTAAAAATCCGTCCTTGGCGAAATGGGCACGAAAATATTTGGCGGATTAATCCGCTCGTGGCGGTTAAAGGGTTAAATAAATTACGACTCTAGATGCGACTTAATTCGCACAGCGCGCCGCGCCCAACTCGTTTGTCTACATGGCCTCACCCATTCCAGCTTTCCTCTTCGTTTGTTAAATTCCGTCCTTTTCTCGCGAAAGTAGGGTTCGGTCCTTGCGTGACTATTAAACCTTACTAGCGGCCGCCCGCGACTTCGTCCACGTGGACTTAAGATTGTTTTTATACTACTGATAAGCGTTTATCGCAGTTAATTGTTTATTATCGACACTTTTAATAATGAATATTAAACAATTACTATTTGTACCTCAGTTTCTACCCATAATTGTACCAACGATACTTGTTTTTCATACCTAAAGAGCGGAGCGATACGGGCCTGCATTGGAGATTAAAATGAATATGGTGGGTGCCCTTTATCAAACGACAGAAATAGTCTAGTTCCGTCTCGTTTCCTCCCGACTTTAGCCGAACAGCGTGACAGCTCAGTCACATTCACTGGCGACAAAATTTGTAGACTGTGCGCCTAAAGAAGTTTTCACTACAACAATAATTGTTTACCTGGTCTGTCCCATCGAAATCCAGTAGACTGCTTTTCTCCTGCATATGAATCCGCTGTCCGCTCCCATCAACGGAATGAACCATTTAGGCAACCAAGAAACTAGATTTCAATGTAATTTAACACAAATAAGAAATATGTTTACCTGGAATGCTGCCATGATATCGGGGTCCATCAACAGACTGCTGAACTCCTGTGCATTGAAGCCGCCCGGGAAGGTAGGTTCTGGTCCTGGCGGCGCGGTAAACTCTGCCTGGGCCTGAGCTTGAGCCTGAGCTCGAGCGCGCGCTTCTTGAGCTTTACGAGCCCTACGTATTTTTTCACGATGCTGCAATAAAAATATAAATCCATGCAGATAACCATATCCATTTTTTTTAACTTGTACAGTCATTTGCAAAAATCCATACATTGCAAGCTATCTACGAGGTCTGTAAATTAAGTAATGAGACTGATTTTTTTAAAAAAAATATTCAAATAGAATTACATTATTTTGTCACCCTCAAAATAACTTCCTTCTGAAGCCACACAGCGCTGGAGACGGTTCTTCCACTCCTCATAGCAGAGCTGGAACTCCGATACTGGAATAGCCTTCAGCTGGTCGGTTACAGCCGTTTGAATGTTTTCGAGTGTCCCAAAATGAGTTCCCTTGAGGTGACTTTTCAATCTCGAAAAGAGAAAAAAGTCACAAGGACTCAAGTCAGGCGAATAAGGAGGCCGAGGAGCCACAGGAATATTTTTACTGGCCAAAAACTCGTTTATTGAAATTGTTTTTTGGAACCAATTTGCGCAGATTTTTCTCATCCTCAATTCATGGGTCAAAATCTGATGAACGGTGGTGTGAGTCAAATTCAACTCTTCCCCGATCATTCTGACTGTCAACCGACGATCTGAACGCACAAGATCTCGGATTCTGTCGACATTTTCATCGGTTCTTGAAGATGAAGGTCTTCCGCTTCGTGGTTCATCTTCAATCGACTCTCTTCCTTCTGAAAATGCCTTAAACCTGACAAAAACACTGTCTTCGTTGGCCTGCTGAAGTTTAGTAAGAGTTTCCGTTGCACTGTGCCCAAGTCTGAAGCAAAATCTGATAGCACACCGTTGCTCGAAATTGAAGTCACTCATTTTTTTTTCTATTTTTGAACACAATAGAAAAAACTGTTTTACAAAAAAAATCGATACTGACAAACAAATGACTCGAGCGAATTCAAACCAGTGCGGAAGACGTATCACATGTTCCCCTGCCGTCCCTTCAAGCCCAGCGCCTCAAGTGTTGCCAGATCGAACGCTACGTAGCCAGTCTCATTACTTAATTTACAGACCTCGTATATCTATGGTTGAATACCATTTTTTTTTTGTTTGTATTATGATAATATTCTATTATGTATAATGATAATATTGTATGGCGATTTAAAAAAGACCTATATTGACAGAGTTCCTTTCGGCATTTCTTCTCGTAAATTTTTCATTTTCATTTTCAATCGAACTCGCGACCTCGGAGTCAATGTGGCCATTGCTAACCATTCGACCACCGAGCTCGTCATATTATGTTATATAGGAATCTGTTATGTTATATACTATAACACATTCATATTGGCTTTGAGTCTATAAACAACGATGAAATACTTGCACCATACCTGCACCACTGGTCATTCTTCAAAATTAGTGTAAATTAAGATACTACACTAATATTGCTATTTTATGTCTTGTATTATTTTATGAATTGATATAATTTATATCCCACTGTTAAAGAACAAGGGGCTGGAGAACATGAAATACAACACATTGAGAAAAGTTCATTATTTTACATTAACTGATTACTCGTAATAATTATCAAAACATGGATAAGTTAAATATTCCGTGATTCGGAATGCACGTTAGTTGGTCCCGGCTGTAGTCATTAGATAACAGGCTTTAAGCAAATTCAATGGCCTTTAGGCAGTTTAAAAACACTGGCATCCGCCAACACGCAATTGAGGTGCGTGCTGGAGTATGCTCTAAACCCCGTCTATTGAGAGGAGACCCGTATCCCAGCAGTGGGATGAATAAGGTTTGACAACGACAGATAAGTTAAATGTTAAAAGATATTTGGTTACATTAGTTTTAATGAAGTTAAATCTTAAAAGATGTTTGGTTACAAATATTTTTGCACTATTAAAGCACCTGCCTCTGGTAATAACGTGGGTACAAATAGATACCTCTTTCTCTTCCTTCTTCCGCTGTAGACTCAGCTTGTGCTGGCGCAACTTTTCAGCATTAGGTTTAACTTCATTTAACCACTCGTTGGTTTGGTCGTCGTAGTCGATCTTCAGTGACTCGCAAAGATCATGAGATGCCTCTTCGAATTTGCCCAGTAACCTGTTGAGTGATTTAGAGATAAGAATTTATTTTAAAAAAGAAATACCATGCCGTCAATGCACTTCGTCATGTAACTATGCAGATTACATAACAACACTCTTATGGACAACTTAACATAGCTGATGTGACCATGATATTTATTGCTATATTTATGTTTAATTAAAACAGTACACTAGACCACATGTACATACATGTACAGACATAATCATACTGTGTCATCTTTAGGGTCTCTATATTATACTAAAACAGAATATAATTCTTATTGTACAACATTTTGCCCATACCTGTAAGCACGTCCACGGAATTTATAAGCAGCCGCACTATCGCAATTCAGTTCCAACGCCTGCGTGCAGTCTTTTATACAAGCATTCGGTTTATTGAGCTTCAAATAAATCTGAAAATTAAAATGAAAGGAGATTGATTACGGGCAGTACTCTTAGGTTATTTACTGTCGTAACTATTATTATTCAGCTTTCCAACTTAATCATACAGTTAAAAAGCTAAGCTAAAAAGGGTTCACACTTTTTAACTTTGATTTGAACAGCCCCCTTACCATCATCTCTTATTGCGATTCAATAATTGAGTAGATTGCTTATTCATATCAATGAATAAGCGACTCTATTCCATTTGAAATAGAGTCGCTTATTCATTGGTATGAATAAGCGTTCTATTCTGTTATTGAATCGCAATAAGAGATGGTGGTAAGGGGGCAGATCATTTAGCTAACTCGCTGAACTGCTAGTTCGCTGTATGGTATGTTTACGTAGTAATATTAGTACCTACATATACTGTGGTGTGGTCTAACATAATCTAAAATCAATCGCATTTTATTTCTTAAATCTTTCTTAAATATTGCTGAACTCTGGAAAACAATACACTACAAACTTTCTAGAACGTATCTAGTGATGATATAGAGCTAAGCGAAGGTTATTTACTGGTGACACAACAATTTTATTATCAATACTTTTATCCATACATGAATGGACAATCTCCTTTAAATTACAACAAGACCATGATATCTAACGTTTCACTAACGGATGGAGCCAAATTGTCCTATACAGATTACCCCAGGTAACTGCAATGTTGGCAGACCAGTAGGTTAATGATCGGGCGACATTAAAAAGACGATCCGATGTGAACTCTATACGCCGTAGACAGAAAAAAAAAATGGATATGCATGAACGAGGAATATGTTTAGCAGTGGACGTGCATTTGTCAAGAAAGATATATATCACGATCATACACATTTCCCAATACATGCTGAAAATCAGAAGTGTTACTATTTAATTCATAGACATAATTAGGCAATACGCAAAAAAGAGTGTCACTACATTAATAAATTGACTGATTAGTGTAGTAAGTATTAGTGTAGTGGTTGATCATCAACCTGGGATGATCCTATGTATATTATATGGGACGAACCTCTTAAACCTCATGAAAAAGATCCACAACTGATTTTTTTTAACTGCAACTAGGTATTTTGAATATTTTTTAAAACTTTTTCCAAAAATATTTCAACTTGGTAATACGAAGTCGTACTGAAGTAAGCAGCGTCGACTTACGGTACAAATAGTACATGTTAGGCGAGCGAGGTCACAAAGCCCAGCCAAACGACTTTAGTTATTGGTTTAGAAAAATAAAACAGCCCATTGATTTTAGTTATTGGTTTAGATTAGAAGTATGAAATAAAATCAACTTACCTGTCCTCTCTTCGCAAATAACAAAGCACTTTGTGGATTTAATAATATGGCCTCATTGTATAATTTAATGGCATTATCATACTGCTGCTCAGAGAATGCTCTCATGGCTTCAGAACGTTTCTCGTCTGATTGGTCACGTTCTTCATCCGTTGGTTCCTTTGTGATATCACCCACTACCTGGGAATCGTCCACCACGTCAGGTTCAATGACACCTGCAAAACATATCACCCAAATCTATATAGGCATCAAATAAATAGATCAGTACATATAAGGGGCCGTCCATTAATCACGTGAGGTTTTTTTTTGCCCCCTCAAATCACGTGTATTTTTCACTTTAGCTATAAATAATAATAAATAAATATTGTCAGACAAATTACACAGCGCCGTCTAGCCCCAAAGTAAGCGAAGCTTGTGTTATGGGTACTAGACAAATGATAAACATACGTAAATACATTTTTTTTTTGTAAATACATACTTATGATACATAGAAAACACCCAGACCAAGACAAACAGACATGTTCATGCACACAAATGTTTGTCCTGTGTGGGAATCGAACCCACGAGCGTTGGTGTCGAAGCCGCGTCATTGACCGCTACGCCACCGAGCTCGTCTAGCTACAAAGACTCTTAAAACTTTTAGAATATTAATAAGGATTTTTGTTATATCACTAAGGTGACAAACAAGCATACGGTCCGCCTGATGGAAAGCTGTTACTGTGCCCTATTGGACGCCTGTAACACCAGAAACATGCAGTTCATTCCACAGCTTGATAGTACGGAACCGCACAGTATGTGAACTCTTCGGTTCTAATATGTGAGGATGAATTCCCTGTCGATGGCGAGTGGTGCGACAGTAGGAGGAGGCCGTGGGTATTATGTCAAATAACTCCTCTGAACACACCCCATTGTATATTCGGCAGAACACACCAAGGTACGGAAAATCTCTTGTCAGACTCAAAGGTTCTAAACCATCTGTTCGTCAACAGTCATGAAGAAAAGGATGCTGTCTTTTTCCTTAGGGGCCATCCATAAATTTCATAATTTTTTGACCCCTCCCACCGTCCTTGTCACAGCAGGTCACATTTGTGAGATCCCCTTTGTAGCGTGCTCATAGGAAACGCTACAGAGTTATCCTTTTTTATTTGTTGGGTGAACTGTGTATTGCAAAATAAACTCGTAAATCCTTGTATCCGGATCCCTAATATATTTCTTTAATAAAAAGGACGGTATGCAATGCATAAAAATACATTTTTCTAAAATATAATATATTGCTCCTAGTGTGGTGTTATATTATTAAAACGTTATTTTTAAGATTAAAATGTCGCCGAAATTAATAAATACATAATTTATTTATAATTCTAAAATTAAAACTGAGAAAATGTTAGAAGTTGAAGAAGGAGATTTACGTGGCTTGCATCTGGCAACTTTTTTTGTCATTCTTCCTTTTCCGTTCGAACATGGCTTGACAATAGTCGATTTTTAATCAATTTTATAAGAAAATATTTAAAAATTGGGTGTTTGTGGTTGAAATGGCCCAAAATTGTGAATATAATAACTTATAACGCCTTTGGCGTTTGAGCAAGGCTGGTAAGCGTTTTTCGTTTTGGTTAAATGTCGAACCGCATCGCGACCCCACGCGTGGATATTAAAATGAAAATTTGTTCTTTTCAGAATGCACATTTGAGTGCATAACATGTGTATCGCATTAGATTTTTAAAGAAGGGCGCATGATTCAATGCGGTAAGTTATTTTTTTCTTAATTTTTAGGACGCGTGACTTCAAAGTTCAAAGTCCGAATCTCATGGAAACTTACTTGTTTTCAGCCCTTCGACCTCAACCTTCGACCTCAACCTTCGACCTCAACCTTCGACCTCAACCTTCGACCTCAACCTTCGACCTCAACCTTCGACCTCAACCTTCGACCTCAACCTTCGACCTCAACCTTCGACCTCAACCTTAACTTCACTTCTCGTTCAACTTCTCATTCTCCCTCTTCAATTCATCTCTACTCGACTTCTGACTCGCATTCTAATAACATTTTCTCTGATCAAATTCTTCACTTCTTTGACGTGACGAAACATAACGAAACATCCAAAATGTTGCATTGATGATGTGACTCTGAATTGGTTGATGCGTGTTGCGTAAATGTAATTCTATTGTAGTTAGGGACTATGTTCTCTGTAACTGTTAAGTAGACAATATTCTTTTCAAAAACAAATCTTAGCCCATAAGCGTACCGCTGTATCTCATTATATATGATATAATTGTGTAACAATTTGTTTTCTTATTGCAATATACAGATCAATCAAGTTCTGATGTATTATTGAACTATACGCTTTGCTTTGATATATATTTTTCACGGCCAGTTGCCCACAGATTTCGTATGGCATTTAACCCGACTTGAGATTAATAGTTCAATGGTCTCCGCTGTGTTATAGAGGGTACAATCAACGCAACGACCGTCAACCTAGGCGCCCGAAAATTGTGAGTAGAATACTCTTTACTTTTATTATCTTTTAACAGCTTTATATAAATTTGGGTTGACGGCAGCCTGATCATCTTGGCCACTGACTATAATCTCTTGTTTAAATGAAACCCCATTGATTGTATACATACGTTAAATTCCATTAACCTTTTTTAAAACGCCCCAATAGTCCGGTCTTGTGTTTTTTTAAAACCGTGACAATTTGGCGCAGTCATGTTTATTTAAAACATGACAATTGACGCAGTCGAACAGGGACTTGATTTATTAAAAACTTGATATTTTGAATATAATTATATAAAAATATATGAAAACTTTAATACTTGATAATTGAATTTACTGAAAATATTGGTTGGGTAACCAATGAAATCCATATGAGATCTGGGACAACTTGGTCTTAACTTTGATATTTAACTTTCTTGTTAGCCGTGACTGTTTTCTAAATAGTTACTTGGTTATTTTTATATGGTATTTCTTTGAATACATATTTATACTTTGTCGTTGACAAACTTTTGTCATTTTGGTGAAGCGAGCAGATGGTATTTGGCTAACTTTATTTAGTATTTTTGAAATGTAACATTTGAGTTATATTTTATATGATGAAGATAACAGATATGGAGTTATTTATTGAATAAACATTGTTTATATTTTTATTTGCAACCTTATCTTATACTTTGTATTTTTTTTGATCAATTGTTTCAACTGACATATATATAAACATTTCTTGTTATGTGAACCATTTTTCAACAGGTAAAGAGTGTGACTTGTACTTATACTTGTAACCTATGTGTACAACGTTTGTTCATATGTGACAACTTTAATTTTGAATTTGAAAAAAAATATTATAAAACAAAGTTAAAACATATTACTACACATTGTTAACACTTCAATTGCTGAATTTATTTAACAGTGCTACAGCTTATTGCGAATTAATGCTATTTTCTTGAATACATAAACACATTACTAGCTTAACATCAGGAGTGACACATTTTGTATGAAAAATTTTCAACGCTTGAACATTTTGGTGAATTTAAGTAAATACTAAGTAAATATGATAAAAAATATAGAAAATTGTTTTCAAAAGTGATAGATTTGATGTGACTTCATATTGCTACTTGCTTATTCATAATTAGTTTGAAATTTCACACATTACATAACCTAAAAAGAAAAAGTTACATTGTTGGTTGATGTTTGTACAACTTTGCTGTGAATATTATCAAAAATATAAAGCTTGCTCATTGCATTTGAACATTATAACAAAACAATTATATTGAAAGTGTAATTTAACTAAACAATATACTTATAAACATTGAAAAATACTTGGACATAACCGATTTGAAACATTGCTGATATTTTGAGTTTTGCAAAGCCTAATTAGCTTGTGCTGTGCTTTCTTACTTGGCTTATATGTGAATGTATACTGTATTCATAAAGGTGTATACACACTTACGCTTGTGTATATTTTGGATTTATTTAATTTGCTAACTTTGAAAGATGGATGATAAGTCGAATGATTCTAACACTAAGTCTGACATGCAGGCTATGGATGTTAACATGCCTTCGCTTAACAATATTAATATACAACCTCAGACCCAGCAGCGGAATCAGGACGATTTACCACCCGCTACGGAAATTCGAAATATGATAGATTTAGAAAATGTTATTGAATCTAATGTTATATTGAACGCACCACATTCGGAACAAGTGAATTTAAATTCAGTGAACTTAAATACTGCATACCATAATTCAACAAACATTAACAGTGCTTCTCCACATATGAATTCTTATTCTTGCTATCAAAAACGTTTTGATTTTACAAAATTGGGATTAGTTTTTAACGGTAGGACTTGCCCTATGGAATTTTTTACTCGTTTGGATGAATTAGGTCCTGTTAAAGGTTTTACTAAAGAACAGTGCTTTTTAGCTATACCAGTGCTTCTTTCTGATATTGCCTTGAAATGGTATAGAGGAAGGAAGGAATGGATTTTCAATTGGGATCAGTTTAGATATGAAGTAATTGAACAGTTTGCGTCGATAGATTTGAATTACAAGCTGGAACATGAAATTCGTACTAGAATGCAGAGGTCATCTGAAACTTTGTCTGAATTTATTATTGAATTGATGGATATGTCTGCTAGATTGAGTAGTCCATTATCGGAGTATACCTTGATTCAAATTATAAAACATAATATGCTACCGGAATATTCGTATCATCTGGTAGGAAGGTCAGTTACGACTATTATTCGACTTATGCAGTTAGGCAGGGAGATAGAATCTCTTCGTCCTGTTAATCAAAATATTAATGTAAAGAGGCCTGCCACCTTTAAGACAGAGCCCAATATTAGGATGAATGCCGTGTCTTCACCACGAACTGAAGCCATTTGCTTAAAGTGCAAAATGCCTGGTCATAATTATAAACAGTGCAGAAAATTTCCGGCTGTTCAGTGTTTCAAGTGTGGACAACCGAATGTTTTGACTAGGAACTGCAGTAGGTGCAATCCTGTTAGTAAGAATGTTTCAGTTTTGGATAGTGGCGTTGCTGCTTGTGAATCTTGCGGTTCAAAAAACGCATGAGGGCCAGTTGTGACCAACTTCTTTCTAGAAGAAGTGAACGGACCACAGCTGGAGAAATTTATAATTCTATTGAAACCTGTAACAAATCATCATCATCATCATCTGTCAATAATGTCAGTAATTCTCAAATTAATTTAGTTTCTCAAATTGCTTCGTTTTTGAAATTTAAAAACTTAGATAGTAGACCTTACATCTCATTTTCGATTAGAGGTCATGAATTTTTAGGATTATTGGATAGCGGTGCACAGATTAGTGTACTTGGTAATAATTCGCACCGAACTTTTCAAGATTTAGGATTTGTGTTACAAGAATCTTCTTTTATTGCTACCACAGCTGACGGCAAATGTCAACAAGTTCTTGGGTACATGCAATTGCCAGTTAAATGTGCAAAACGGACTAAGCTTATCAAATTTATTGTTATACCTTCTATAACTAGTGATGTTATTCTGGGTATAGATTTTTGGGTATCGTTTGGAATCTTTAATAAATTATCTAAAGAAGTATCTTTTGTGAACTCTAGTGGTCAACCTTTTGAAATATCACCTATTACTTCTGCTAATAACTTGTTACCTGAGGAAAAATCTCGTTTAGATCATATTGTGGAATTATTTAAAGATATCTCTTATGAAAACAAGGGACTAGGTAGAACCGACCTTGTGCAACATAAAATTGTCACTACGGGTGAACCTATTAAGCAGAGATATTATCCTTTGAGCCCCGCTAGATCTAAAGCACTCAATGTTGAAATCGATCGTATGTTAGAGGAAGGTATCATACAACCTTCAAAATCACCTTGGAGTAGTCCACTTGTATTAGTAACAAAGAAAGATGGCAGTCTTAGAGTTTGTTTGGATTCACGTAAATTAAATTCAGTTACTGTTAAGGATTCTTATCCACTTCCTTATATTTCTAGAATACTTGTTAATCTTAGAGATGCTAGATTTTTATCATCAATTGATCTTTCTAAAGCTTTTTATCAAATTTTATTGGAAGAAACGTCACGAGAAAAGACAGCTTTTGTTGTTCCCGGCAGAGGTCTATTTGAATTCGTTAGGATGCCATTTGGTGTGACAAATGCGCCGGCGGAATTGCAGAGACTCTCTGATCGCTTGTTTGGACCTGAATTTGACGATAATATATTCTGTTTCTTAGATGATCTTATATTGATATCTCGCGACTTCGAAAGTCACTTAGTTTTGCTTCATAAAGTTTATAAAAGATTGAAGGATGCTGGACTTACCATTAACTTATCAAAATCAGAATTCTGCAAGGAAAGATTGCGATACTTAGGATATGTTGTTGATGAGGATGGACTACATACTGATCCAACAAAATTAGAAGCTATAAAGAATTTTCCTACACCGAAATCAGTCAAAAATGTTAGAAGTTTTATAGGAATGTGCTCATATTATCGTAGATTTATTGCTAACTTTTCTAATCTTGTTGCCCCTTTAACCAAATTAACTGGAGGTAAAAGGAATGCTAAAGTAAAATTTTCTTGGAATGAAGATGCAGATGAATCATTTAATAGTTTGAAAACTGCTTTAATTACGGCTCCGGTATTACAGTGCCCTAATTTTGACAAAAAGTTCTATGTGCATTGCGACGCTAGTGGAAACGGCGTTGGTAGTGTTTTAATGCAGGAAGATGACTCTGGTCAGTCTCATCCTATAGCGTATTTTTCTAAAATGTTATCTAGAGCTGAACAAAATTATAGTGTAACTGAAAGAGAACTTTTAGCTGTTTTATTATCAATTGAACATTTTAGACCTTATATTGAAGGAACAGATTTCACTGTAGTTACAGATCATGCTAGCTTAAAATGGCTGATGAACTTGTCCAATCCTTCTGGTAGACTCGCCAGATGGGCAGCTCGTTTGTCTCAATACAAATTTAATGTAGTACACAAAAAGGGTAGTTTACATACTGTACCTGATGCTTTATCTCGAGTCGAAATCTCTTCTATTGTTGTTTGCCCCGATGATATTCATGATCCATGGTATTCTAAGATGTTTGTCGAGTGTCAAAAATATCCATCGAAGTTTGGAACATTTAAAGTTGAAAATGAAGTTTTATATAAGTATATTCGCCCAAAGAATTCTTTATCACAAGACTTAGCTTGGAAAATCGTTATACCTAAAGAACATGTTTTAGAAACAATTCGTAATAATCACGATGATGTTAATTCTGCTCATTTTGGTATTCATAAAACTCTTGAGAAGATTAAAGTACACTATTTTTGGCCTAAGATGTTTAAAGATATTAGAGATTATATAGTCAGATGTGACGTTTGTAAAGCGTATAAACATTCTAATTCTGCACCGTTAGGATTGATGACCAACCCTAAGCTTGTTAATCGACCTATGACTATGCTGTCGATAGACATCATAGGACCTTTGCCGCGTTCTTATTCTGGACATAATTTTATTCTGTCAATAGTAGATGTTTTCACAAAATTTTGTTGGATTTTTCCAATGTACACTGCTACGGCACAAACTATAGTCAAAATACTAGAAAAAGAAATATTTTTAAAATTTGGATGTCCTAAAACTATAATTTGTGACAATGGTACTCAGTTTACTTCAAAATTATTTATAGACTTTATAGAAGGTTACAATATTCCTAAAGTTTTCTACAATTCTTTATACACACCTCAGAACAACCCAGTTGAAAGGTTCAATAAGACGATTGAAACTTGTTTATCCTGTTATGTTGAAACTGATCATAGGACTTGGTCTAAATATTTGCCACATGTCCAGTCTGCTATTAATAGCACTATTAATTTAGTTACAGGCTATACGCCTAATTTTCTTATGTTTGGAAGGGAAACAATTTTAGATGGTTCTTTATATAAATTTTCTTCCTCTGATGCTTCAGAGAATTTAATTATTGGGAGTAGGTCTGACTACTCTGAATTATTATCTACTTTAGAAAATATTTTTGATAAAACTGTATCAAACTTAATTAAAGCATATAAAAAGAATGCTTCTTATTATAATATTGGACGGAAAAGCATTTCTTTTTGTGCTGGCGATATTGTATGGAGGAGGAACTTCGTTCAGTCGAATGCTCAGCACTATTTTTCCGCTAAATTAGCACCTAAATTTGTTAAATGTGAAGTTGTAGAGAAAGTTTCTAATAACGTTTATTTATTGAAGGACTTGGTCAAAAATACCACTGGTAATTATCATGTTAAAGATATTCTTAAAATATAAAATTTCGTTACGGAGGTATTGTTACCAACTCGTTAGCTCGTTTTGTGGTATCTCGGTTTCGAGCTATTGATAGGTGATGTATGAATGTGTTCTGAAAGGACTAGCTCATTTGGTAGGTGATGAATGTAGGACGCCTTGGTATACACTATTACAGTTAAGCTACGCTCTGTACCTTCTGTATGTTCTTCAAGATTCGGTTTCTTTTCTAAAATTAAAATGCTGAAAATAGTGAGGTGCATATTCCAGCGCAAAAAGGACTATCATGTATTATTATTTATTTTTGTATATTTTGTACAATATTTTTTGTCGGATCATTATTATCCGAATTTTTTTGTTAAGTCAATGTTTTGTCCTGTGCATACATACTTACCTACTTATGTGAGTTGTGTGTCACATGTTTTTCTTTGTTTTGTGTTTTAGGGTAAGTTTGAACCCGGACATGACTTTATTTGCTAGCAAGCCAATCTCTTGATTTGGACTTATTTGGATTCGACTTAACTTTGAGCATTTCATTTGCGAAATTCGCTCACATTATTCTGGTGTCTCCGGACCCACTTTTTAACACACTTTGTGTTATTTACGTCTTTTCGGACGATTTTTATATCAATTGTGATGGTTAGTTCGTAAACTCCGAGGCCAGGGTGCTGACCGGAATTTGCCAGTAGTAAATTAACCACACTTTTGTTTTCCATGTCCTTTGACATGTTTTGTTTGTCGTGTCTTTCGACATGTTTTTGTGTTGGTCGGTTCGTAAATTTCGAGGCGAGGGTGCTGACCGGAATTCACCAGTAGCAGATCGACCACACGTTTGTTTTGCATGTCTTTTCGACATGTTCTTTTTGAAGTTGGTAGGAGTTTTTTTTTTTTTTTATATGTCCGTTGACATATTTGTGTTGATTTGGTTTGCTAATAGGAGGCTACACTTCGGGCCCATCCTATTACGCCGGTCGTATACCGATCACACATTTGTTTTTCATGTTTTTCAACATGCTTTTTCTTATATGTCTTTCGACATATTTTTTTGTAGTTAGTGGGAGTTTTGTTTTGTCGGCCTTGGTTCGCTGATAGGAGGCTACTCTTTGGGCCCATCCTATTACGCCAGTAGTACACCAGACCACAATTCTAGTTAGTTAGTTATTTATATTGATACTTTAATTATAATATAACCTTAGTGAATTGGTTTGTTAATGCGCGGCTAGTGTGCCCAGCGTATTATACCAGTTGTACACCGTTCGCTAATTTTTGGTTATTGGTTAGTTTTCATTCTTATCTTATTAGTTATCGTGGTAGGTTATCCTTCTGTTGGAACATTTTGTTGGGTTGCCAGTTCAGGGTGTTTGAACTGACTGAGCTGCGCCGGTAGTTTCTCGACGGAGTGTTTCCATGGTTGGTGTCTTCCAGCATCTGGATGCATGTCTAGTGCAGGATAGGTGTAGTAGCCTACGCGTTTTGTTTTGTTTATTTGAATTTAATTTCATTATTTTTTTATTTACATTTACCTCTGGGAAGGATGTTTTTAAAAAAATTTTAGAAACTCCGTTTCTAAAATTTTTTTTTTCCCAGAACGGGTGAAATGTAGCGTGCTCATAGGAAACGCTACAGAGTTATCCTTTTTTATTTGTTGGGTGAACTGTGTATTGCAAAATAAACTCGTAAATCCTTGTATCCGGATCCCTAATATATTTCTTTAATAAAAAGGACGGTATGCAATGCATAAAAATACATTTTTCTAAAATATAATATATTGCTCCTAGTGTGGTGTTATATTATTAAAACGTTATTTTTAAGATTAAAATGTCGCCGAAATTAATAAATACATAATTTATTTATAATTCTAAAATTAAAACTGAGAAAATGTTAGAAGTTGAAGAAGGAGATTTACGTGGCTTGCATCTGGCAACTTTTTTTGTCATTCTTCCTTTTCCGTTCGAACATGGCTTGACAATAGTCGATTTTTAATCAATTTTATAAGAAAATATTTAAAAATTGGGTGTTTGTGGTTGAAATGGCCCAAAATTGTGAATATAATAACTTATAACGCCTTTGGCGTTTGAGCAAGGCTGGTAAGCGTTTTTCGTTTTGGTTAAATGTCGAACCGCATCGCGACCCCACGCGTGGATATTAAAATGAAAATTTGTTCTTTTCAGAATGCACATTTGAGTGCATAACATGTGTATCGCATTAGATTTTTAAAGAAGGGCGCATGATTCAATGCGGTAAGTTATTTTTTTCTTAATTTTTAGGACGCGTGACTTCAAAGTTCAAAGTCCGAATCTCATGGAAACTTACTTGTTTTCAGCCCTTCGACCTCAACCTTCGACCTCAACCTTCGACCTCAACCTTCGACCTCAACCTTCGACCTCAACCTTCGACCTCAACCTTCGACCTCAACCTTCGACCTCAACCTTCGACCTCAACCTTCGACCTCAACCTTAACTTCACTTCTCGTTCAACTTCTCATTCTCCCTCTTCAATTCATCTCTACTCGACTTCTGACTCGCATTCTAATAACATTTTCTCTGATCAAATTCTTCACTTCTTTGACGTGACGAAACATAACGAAACATCCAAAATGTTGCATTGATGATGTGACTCTGAATTGGTTGATGCGTGTTGCGTAAATGTAATTCTATTGTAGTTAGGGACTATGTTCTCTGTAACTGTTAAGTAGACAATATTCTTTTCAAAAACAAATCTTAGCCCATAAGCGTACCGCTGTATCTCATTATATATGATATAATTGTGTAACAATTTGTTTTCTTATTGCAATATACAGATCAATCAAGTTCTGATGTATTATTGAACTATACGCTTTGCTTTGATATATATTTTTCACGGCCAGTTGCCCACAGATTTCGTATGGCATTTAACCCGACTTGAGATTAATAGTTCAATGGTCTCCGCTGTGTTATAGAGGGTACAATCAACGCAACGACCGTCAACCTAGGCGCCCGAAAATTGTGAGTAGAATACTCTTTACTTTTATTATCTTTTAACAGCTTTATATAAATTTGGGTTGACGGCAGCCTGATCATCTTGGCCACTGACTATAATCTCTTGTTTAAATGAAACCCCATTGATTGTATACATACGTTAAATTCCATTAACCTTTTTTAAAACGCCCCAATAGTCCGGTCTTGTGTTTTTTTAAAACCGTGACAATTTGGCGCAGTCATGTTTATTTAAAACATGACACCTTCTCTCTAGTGTGATGTCACATATTTTGCAATTTTACATCTAGAGTTGCAAATGTATTTGAGTTTTTCGTTAATAGTTCAATGAAATGTCACGTCACGAAATTTAGGACCCCTTCCACCCCCTTGTCACATAGTATCACACTTCGTCGACCCCCTCCTTCCCCCTTAACGTGTGACGTAATTAATGGATGACCCCTTATCGTTGCATAAAAGTTCTGCCCCCCTACCACCGACTCTCTGATTTCTCAATTTCAGTTGAAGGGTAGACAACTGGGATGGGGAAGGAAGAAAGCATAAGCATACAGTAGATCACCGTTTTATAAACCATGTTGGGTCGAAAATTTCTATATTTGCGTGTGTATGTATGTTTGTGTCGCGATTACTCTGGAACCCGTAGTCCGATTTGGATGCAATTTAGTGTGTAATACAACTTTTAAATTCATTGGGAAACGAAATTGGTTTTTGACATATTTGCATTAATGTAAAAAAAAAATTGCACTATTACTCGTTAACGGCTGATTCGATTTAGAACTTGGTATACATATAAATAACTGGTAATCAATTTAGTAGTTTATGATATATCAAAAATAATTTGAAAAAGTATACAATGTCTCAGTTTGTGGAGAACAACAAGTTTATGTAATATGTAACTATCAAGCTCCATTTGTGTAGCCACTTGAAGTTTATGTAGCTTAAAAACTATCAAAGAAGCAGGCAGGCATTGGTTAATTTAATTTAAGAAACAGGATTAATTTCTTTTTATGTGGGGCCTCATAGCAACTGTACCTTCCATGTCAAGCTCCACTTCTGATTCTGATTCCAGTTCATCCTCAGATGACTGAGCAGTCTCTTCTCTCTTTTCACTGGAACCGCTGAAAGTATACATTCATTACATGATTTCTTTAAATAAGTAATGACAATAATATCACAGTTATCATGTAAATAATAATTTACTTATTGATAAAGTGGGGTTTTACATTTAGCTACATAGATGTAAATTACCTCTGTTTATTTTGAGTCAAGTTATAAGCGCAACAAATAAACACTACTATCGAAATAAACTACCTGTTAATAAGAATATCGAAAAAGAATTACAAAAATAAAATGAAGATAAAAAATATTACCTCAAATAGAGATAGCAATAGTCACCTATTTTTTATTTGAGTTTTTCCAGTAAAATAACACTTAATCAACTCCTGAGAGTTATAGTTAACTAATAACTTCATTGTATCATTTTTCATTTTCATCTTTGGTAATGACAATACTTTGAACTTAGACAAATCTCAGGAAACTAGGAAGGATGACAACCCTATTGACAGTGTCACAATTTGCCTAAAACTATTGGAGGGACATTACCAAAAGCATACAAAAAGGTGAGGATGTGAAGTAATGCAGGATGACACATCCTGCCCGATAAGCCAAGTCACACTGAAAACACTGGCCATGGAGTATGCTCTATATGCTCTTCAATAAAGTGGGACAAATATGGGTTGATGCAGAGAACATGTTCTAGTGTAAATACATACATACCAAGAGAAACAGACATATTCATGCACACAAATGTTTGACTTGAGTGGAGATCGAGTCCGCAACTTTGCAGTCAAAGTAGCCATTACTAACCATTGGGCTCGTAAAGTGTGTTGGTTGACAGTGCAACATTTTAGTCAATAGTTGATCCATATGGACAAACAGCCAAGTTGGTTGTATGTTGTACCTTAATAATATCAACTCATCTGTAGAATGAAGACCGATCTGTTTTGTTTATAGTTCACTATTTTGCATTTTTATAGGGAGCTAATGTCAGATTGAACATTATTCGATTCTAATATCAGAACATAAATGATATAAGAAAACTATTCTAAAAACGTGTCTGAAGAATTCATATTCCTTATCTATTGTAGCGTGCTCATAGGGAACGCTACAGAGTTATCCTTTTTATTTGTTGGGTGAACTGTGTATTGCAAAATAAACTCGTAAATCCTTGTATCCGGATCCCTAATATATTTCTTTAATAAAAAGGACGGTATGCAATGCATAAAAATACATTTTTCTAAATTATAATATATTGATCCTAATGTGGTGTCATATTACTAAAACGTTATTTTTAAAATTAAAATGTCGCCGAAATTAATAAATATATAATTTATTTACAATTCTAAAATTAAAACTGAGAAAATGTTAAAAGTTGAAGAAGAAGATTTGCGTGGCTAGCATCTGGCAACTTTTTTCGTCATTCTTCCTTTTCCGTTCGAACATGGCTTGACAATAGTCGATTTTTAATCAATTTTATAAGGAAATATTTAAAAATTGGGTGTTTGCGGTTGAAATGGCCCAATATCCTGAATAAATAAACATAAAACGCCTTTGGCGTTTGAGGAAGGCTGGTAAGCGTTTTTCGTGTTGGTCGATGTACCAATTCACGGCCACGACCCACGCGTGGATATTAAAATGAAAATTTGTTCTTTTCAGAATGCACATTTGAGTGCATAACATGTGTATCGCATTAGATTTTTAAAGAAGGGCTCATGATTCAATGCGGTAAGTTATTTTTTTCTTAATTTTTAGGACGCGTGACTTCAAAGTTCAAAGTCCGAATCTCATGGAAACTTACTTGTTTTCAGCCCTTCACCTCTACCTTCGATTTCAACTTCAACTTCAATTTGAGCCCTTCACTTCACCCTTATTTATTTGGATCGGCTCTTCTAACTTTTTCCCTGCCCAAATCTACTTCTTAATTCTTACTTCAAAACGTTGTGTTGATGATGTGACTCTGAATAGGTTGATGCGTGTTGCGTAAATGTAATTCTATTGTAGTTAAGGGCTATGTTCTCTGTAACTGTTTCAAAAACAAATCTTAGCCCATAAGCGTACCGCTGTATCTCATTATATATGATATAATTGTGTAACAATTTGTTTTCTTATTGCAATATACAGATCAATCAAGTTCTGATGTATTATTGAACTATACGCTTTGCTTTGATATATATTTTTCACGGCCAGTTGCCCACAGATTTCGTATGGCATTTAACCCGACTTGAGATTAATAGTTCAATGGTCTCCGCTGTGTTATAGAGGGTACAATCAACGCAACGACCGTCAACCTAGGCGCCCGAAAATTGTGAGTAGAATACTCTTTACTTTTATTATCTTTTAACAGCTTTATATAAATTTGGGTTGACGGCAGCCTGATCATCTTGGCCACTGACTATAATCTCTTGTTTAAATGAAACCCCATTGATTGTATACATACGTTAAATTCCATTAACCTTTTTTAAAACGCCCCAATAGTCCGGTCTTGTGTTTTTTAAAACCGTGACAATTTGGCGCAGTCATGTTTTATTTAAAACATGACAATTGACGCAGTCGAACAGGGACTTGATTTATTAAAAACTTGATACTTTGAATATATTTATATAAAAATATATGAAAACTTTAATACTTGATAATTGAATTTACTGAAAATATTGGTTGGGTAACCAATGAAATCCATATGAGATCTGGGACAACTTGGTCTTAACTTTGATATTTAACTTTCTTGTTAGCCGTGACTGTTTTCTAAATAGTTACTTGGTTATTTTTATATGGTATTCCTTTGAATACATATTTATACTTTGTCGTTGACAAACTTTTGTTATTTTGGTGAAGCGAGCAGATGGTATTTGGTTAACTTTATTTAGTATTTTTGAAATGTAACATTTGAGTTATATTTTATATGATGAAGATGACAGATATGGAGCTATTTATTGAATAAACATTGTTTATATCTTTATTTGCAACCTTATCTTATACTTTGTATTTTTTTGATCAATTGTTTCAACTGACATATATATAAACATTTCTTGTTATGTGAACCATTTTTCAACAGGTAAAGAGTGTGACTTGTACTTATACTTGTAACCTATGTGTACAACGTTTGTTCATATGTGACAACTTTCATTTTGAATTTGAAAAAAAAAATATTATAAAACAAAGTTAAAACATATTACTACACATTGTTAACACTTCAATTGCTGAATTTACTTAACAGTGCTACAGCTTATTGCGAATTAATGCTATTTTCTTGAATACATAAACACATTACTAGCTTAACATCAGGAGTGACACATTTTGTATGAAAAATTTTCAACGCTTGAACATTTTGGTGAATTTAAGTAAATACTAAGTAAATGTGATAAAAAATATAGAAAATTGTTTTCAAAAGTGATAGATTTGATGTGACTTCATATTGCTACTTGCTTATTCATAATTAGTTTGAAATTTCACACATTACATAACCTAAAAAGAAAAAGTTACATTGTTGGTTGATGTTTGTACAACTTTGCTGTGAATATTATCAAAAATATAAAGCTTGCTCATTGCATTTGAACATTATAACAAAACAATTATATTGGAAGTGTAATTAAACTAAACAATATACTTACATTGAAAAATACTTGGACATAACCGATTTGAAACATTGCTGATATTTTGAGTTTTGCAAAGCCTAATTAGCTTGTGCTGTGCTTTCTTACTTGGCTTATATGTGAATGTATACTGTATTCATAAAGGTGTATACACACTTACGCTTGTGTATATTTTAGATTTATTTAATTTGCTAACTTTGAAAGATGGATGATAAGTCGAATGATTCTAACACTAAGTCTGATATGCAGGCTATGGATGTTAACATGCCTTCGCTTAACAATATTAATATACAACCTCAGACCCAGCAGCGGAATCAGGACGATTTACCACCCGCTACGGAAATTCGAAATATGATAGATTTAGAAAATGTTATTGAATCTAATGTTATATTGAACGCACCACATTCGGAACAAGTGAATTTAAATTCAGTGAACTTAAATACTGCATACCATAATTCAACAAACATTAACAGTGCTTCTCCACATATTAATTCTTATTCTTGCTATCAAAAACGTTTTGATTTTACAAAATTGGGATTAGTTTTTAACGGTAGGACTTGCCCTATGGAATTTTTTACTCGTTTGGATGAATTAGGTCCTGTTAAAGGTTTTACTAAAGAACAGTGCTTTTTAGCTATACCTGTGCTTCTTTCTGACATTGCCTTGAAATGGTATAGAGGAAGGAAGGACTGTATTTTCAATTGGGATCAGTTTAGATATGAAGTAATTGAACAGTTTGCGCCAATAGATTTGAATTATAAGTTGGAATATGAAATTCGTACTAGAACACAGAAATCATCTGAAACTTTGTCGGAATTTATTATTGAATTGATGGATATGTCTGCTAAATTGAATAGTCCATTGTCGGAGTTTACCTTGATCCAAATTATAAAACATAACATGCTACCGGAATATTCGTATCATCTGGTAGGTAGGTCAGTTACGACTATTAATCGACTTTTACAGTTAGGTAGGGAGATCGAATCTCTTCGTCCTGTTAATCAAAATATTAATGTAAAGAGGCCTGCCACTTTTAAGACAGAGCCCAATATTAGGATGAGTGTTGTGTCTTCACCACGAACTGAAGCCATTTGTTTAAAGTGCAAAAAGTCTGGTCATAATTACAAAGAGTGTAGAAAGTTTCCGGCTGTTCAGTGTTTCAAGTGTGGACAACCGAATGTTTTGACTAGGAACTGCAGTAGGTGCAATCCTGTTAGTAAGAATGTTTCAGTTTTGGATAGTGGCGTTGCTGCTTGTGAATCTTGCGGTTCAAAAAACGCATGAGGGCCGGTTGTGACCAACTTCTTTCTAGAAGAAGTGAACGGACCACAGCTGGAGAAATTTATAATTCTATTGAAACATGTAACAAATCATCATCATCATCTGTCAATAATGTCAGTAATTCTCAAATTAATTTAGTTTCTCAAATTGCTTCGTTTTTGAAATTTAAAAACTTAGATAGTAGACCTTACCTCTCATTTTCGATTAGAGGTCATGAATTTTTAGGATTATTGGATAGCGGTGCACAGATTAGTGTACTTGGTAATAATTCGCACCGAACTTTTCAAGATTTAGGATTTGTGTTACAAGAATCTTCTTTTATTGCTACCACAGCTGACGGCAAATGTCAACAAGTTCTTGGGTACATGCAATTGCCAGTTAAATGTGCAAAACGGACTAAGCTTATCAAATTTATTGTTATACCTTCTATAACTAGTGATGTTATTCTGGGTATAGATTTTTGGGTATCGTTTGGAATCTTTAATAAATTATCTAAAGAAGTATCTTTTGTGAACTCTAGTGGTCAACCTTTTGAAATATCACCTATTACTTCTGCTAATAACTTGTTACCTGAGGAAAAATCTCGTTTAGATCATATTGTGGAATTATTTAAAGATATCTCTTATGAAAACAAGGGACTAGGTAGAACCGACCTTGTGCAACATAAAATTGTCACTACGGGTGAACCTATTAAGCAGAGATATTATCCTTTGAGCCCCGCTAGATCTAAAGCACTCAATGTTGAAATCGATCGTATGTTAGAGGAAGGTATCATACAACCTTCAAAATCACCTTGGAGTAGTCCACTTGTATTAGTAACAAAGAAAGATGGCAGTCTTAGAGTTTGTTTGGATTCACGTAAATTAAATTCAGTTACTGTTAAGGATTCTTATCCACTTCCTTATATTTCTAGAATACTTGTTAACCTTAGAGATGCTAGATTTTTATCATCAATTGATCTTTCTAAAGCTTTTTATCAAATTTTATTGGAAGAAACGTCACGAGAAAAGACAGCTTTTGTTGTTCCCGGCAGAGGTCTATTTGAATTCGTTAGGATGCCATTTGGTGTGACAAATGCGCCGGCGGAATTGCAGAGACTCTCTGATCGCTTGTTTGGACCTGAATTTGACGATAATATATTCTGTTTCTTAGATGATCTTATATTGATATCTCGCGACTTCGAAAGTCACTTAGTTTTGCTTCATAAAGTTTATAAAAGATTGAAGGATGCTGGACTTACCATTAACTTATCAAAATCAGAATTCTGCAAGGAAAGATTGCGATACTTAGGATATGTTGTTGATGAGGATGGACTACATACTGATCCAACTAAATTAGAAGCTATAAAGAATTTTCCTACACCGAAATCAGTCAAAAATGTTAGAAGTTTTATAGGAATGTGCTCATATTATCGTAGATTTATTGCTAACTTTTCTAATCTTGTTGCCCCTTTAACCAAATTAACTGGAGGTAAAAGGAATGCTAAAGTAAAATTTTCTTGGAATGAAGATGCAGATGAATCATTTAATAGTTTGAAAACTGCTTTAATTACGGCTCCGGTATTACAGTGCCCTAATTTTGACAAAAAGTTCTATGTGCATTGCGACGCTAGTGGAAACGGCGTTGGTAGTGTTTTAATGCAGGAAGATGACTCTGGTCAGTCTCATCCTATAGCGTATTTTTCTAAAATGTTATCTAGAGCTGAACAAAATTATAGTGTAACTGAAAGAGAACTTTTAGCTGTTTTATTATCAATTGAACATTTTAGACCTTATATTGAAGGAACAGATTTCACTGTAGTTACAGATCATGCTAGCTTAAAATGGCTGATGAACTTGTCCAATCCTTCTGGTAGACTCGCCAGATGGGCAGCTCGTTTGTCTCAATACAAATTTAATGTAGTACACAAAAAGGGTAGTTTACATACTGTACCTGATGCTTTATCTCGAGTCGAAATCTCTTCTATTGTTGTTTGCCCCGATGATATTCATGATCCATGGTATTCTAAGATGTTTGTCGAGTGTCAAAAATATCCATCGAAGTTTGGAACATTTAAAGTTGAAAATGAAGTTTTATATAAGTATATTCGCCCAAAGAATTCTTTATCACAAGACTTAGCTTGGAAAATCGTTATACCTAAAGAACATGTTTTAGAAACAATTCGTAATAATCACGATGATGTTAATTCTGCTCATTTTGGTATTCATAAAACTCTTGAGAAGATTAAAGTACACTATTTTTGGCCTAAGATGTTTAAAGATATTAGAGATTATATAGTCAGATGTGACGTTTGTAAAGCGTATAAACATTCTAATTCTGCACCGTTAGGATTGATGACCAACCCTAAGCTTGTTAATCGACCTATGACTATGCTGTCGATAGACATCATAGGACCTTTGCCGCGTTCTTATTCTGGACATAATTTTATTCTGTCAATAGTAGATGTTTTCACAAAATTTTGTTGGATTTTTCCAATGTACACTGCTACGGCACAAACTATAGTCAAAATACTAGAAAAAGAAATATTTTTAAAATTTGGATGTCCTAAAACTATAATTTGTGACAATGGTACTCAGTTTACTTCAAAATTATTTATAGACTTTATAGAAGGTTACAATATTCCTAAAGTTTTCTACAATTCTTTATACACACCTCAGAACAACCCAGTTGAAAGGTTCAATAAGACGATTGAAACTTGTTTATCCTGTTATGTTGAAACTGATCATAGGACTTGGTCTAAATATTTGCCACATGTCCAGTCTGCTATTAATAGCACTATTAATTTAGTTACAGGCTATACGCCTAATTTTCTTATGTTTGGAAGGGAAACAATTTTAGATGGTTCTTTATATAAATTTTCTTCCTCTGATGCTTCAGAGAATTTAATTATTGGGAGTAGGTCTGACTACTCTGAATTATTATCTACTTTAGAAAATATTTTTGATAAAACTGTATCAAACTTAATTAAAGCATATAAAAAGAATGCTTCTTATTATAATATTGGACGGAAAAGCATTTCTTTTTGTGCTGGCGATATTGTATGGAGGAGGAACTTCGTTCAGTCGAATGCTCAGCACTATTTTTCCGCTAAATTAGCACCTAAATTTGTTAAATGTGAAGTTGTAGAGAAAGTTTCTAATAACGTTTATTTATTGAAGGACTTGGTCAAAAATACCACTGGTAATTATCATGTTAAAGATATTCTTAAAATATAAAATTTCGTTACGGAGGTATTGTTACCAACTCGTTAGCTCGTTTTGTGGTATCTCGGTTTCGAGCTATTGATAGGTGATGTATGAATGTGTTCTGAAAGGACTAGCTCATTTGGTAGGTGATGAATGTAGGACGCCTTGGTATACACTATTACAGTTAAGCTACGCTCTGTACCTTCTGTATGTTCTTCAAGATTCGGTTTCTTTTCTAAAATTAAAATGCTGAAAATAGTGAGGTGCATATTCCAGCGCAAAAAGGACTATCATGTATTATTATTTATTTTTGTATATTTTGTACAATATTTTTTGTCGGATCATTATTATCCGAATTTTTTTGTTAAGTCAATGTTTTGTCCTGTGCATACATACTTACCTACTTATGTGAGTTGTGTGTCACATGTTTTTCTTTGTTTTGTGTTTTAGGGTAAGTTTGAACCCGGACATGACTTTATTTGCTAGCAAGCCAATCTCTTGATTTGGACTTATTTGGATTCGACTTAACTTTGAGCATTTCATTTGCGAAATTCGCTCACATTATTCTGGTGTCTCCGGACCCACTTTTTAACACACTTTGTGTTATTTACGTCTTTTCGGACGATTTTTATATCAATTGTGATGGTTAGTTCGTAAACTCCGAGGCCAGGGTGCTGACCGGAATTTGCCAGTAGTAAATTAACCACACTTTTGTTTTCCATGTCCTTTGACATGTTTTGTTTGTCGTGTCTTTCGACATGTTTTTGTGTTGGTCGGTTCGTAAATTTCGAGGCGAGGGTGCTGACCGGAATTCACCAGTAGCAGATCGACCACACGTTTGTTTTGCATGTCTTTTCGACATGTTCTTTTTGAAGTTGGTAGGAGTTTTTTTTTTTTTTTATATGTCCGTTGACATATTTGTGTTGATTTGGTTTGCTAATAGGAGGCTACACTTCGGGCCCATCCTATTACGCCGGTCGTATACCGATCACACATTTGTTTTTCATGTTTTTCAACATGCTTTTTCTTATATGTCTTTCGACATATTTTTTTGTAGTTAGTGGGAGTTTTGTTTTGTCGGCCTTGGTTCGCTGATAGGAGGCTACTCTTTGGGCCCATCCTATTACGCCAGTAGTACACCAGACCACAATTCTAGTTAGTTAGTTATTTATATTGATACTTTAATTATAATATAACCTTAGTGAATTGGTTTGTTAATGCGCGGCAAGTGTGCCCAGCGTATTATACCAGTTGTACACCGTTCGCTAATTTTTGGTTATTGGTTAGTTTTCATTCTTATCTTATTAGTTATCGTGGTAGGTTATCCTTCTGTTGGAACATTTTGTTGGGTTGCCAGTTCAGGGTGTTTGAACTGACTGAGCTGCGCCGGTAGTTTCTCGACGGAGTGTTTCCATGGTTGGTGTCTTCCAGCATCTAGATGCATGTCTAGTGCAGGATAGGTGTAGTAGCCTACGTGTTTTGTTTTGTTTATTTGAATTTAATTTCATTATTTTTTTTATTTACATTTACCTCTGGGAAGGATGTTTTTTTTAAAAAAATTTTAGAAACTCCGTTTCTAAAATTTTTTTTTCCCAGAACGGGTGAAATGTAGCGTGCTCATAGGGAACGCTACAGAGTTATCCTTTTTATTTGTTGGGTGAACTGTGTATTGCAAAATAAACTCGTAAATCCTTGTATCCGGATCCCTAATATATTTCTTTAATAAAAAGGACGGTATGCAATGCATAAAAATACATTTTTCTAAATTATAATATATTGATCCTAATGTGGTGTCATATTACTAAAACGTTATTTTTAAAATTAAAATGTCGCCGAAATTAATAAATATATAATTTATTTACAATTCTAAAATTAAAACTGAGAAAATGTTAAAAGTTGAAGAAGAAGATTTGCGTGGCTAGCATCTGGCAACTTTTTTCGTCATTCTTCCTTTTCCGTTCGAACATGGCTTGACAATAGTCGATTTTTAATCAATTTTATAAGGAAATATTTAAAAATTGGGTGTTTGCGGTTGAAATGGCCCAATATCCTGAATAAATAAACATAAAACGCCTTTGGCGTTTGAGGAAGGCTGGTAAGCGTTTTTCGTGTTGGTCGATGTACCAATTCACGGCCACGACCCACGCGTGGATATTAAAATGAAAATTTGTTCTTTTCAGAATGCACATTTGAGTGCATAACATGTGTATCGCATTAGATTTTTAAAGAAGGGCTCATGATTCAATGCGGTAAGTTATTTTTTTCTTAATTTTTAGGACGCGTGACTTCAAAGTTCAAAGTCCGAATCTCATGGAAACTTACTTGTTTTCAGCCCTTCACCTCTACCTTCGATTTCAACTTCAACTTCAATTTGAGCCCTTCACTTCACCCTTATTTATTTGGATCGGCTCTTCTAACTTTTTCCCTGCCCAAATCTACTTCTTAATTCTTACTTCAAAACGTTGTGTTGATGATGTGACTCTGAATAGGTTGATGCGTGTTGCGTAAATGTAATTCTATTGTAGTTAAGGGCTATGTTCTCTGTAACTGTTTCAAAAACAAATCTTAGCCCATAAGCGTACCGCTGTATCTCATTATATATGATATAATTGTGTAACAATTTGTTTTCTTATTGCAATATACAGATCAATCAAGTTCTGATGTATTATTGAACTATACGCTTTGCTTTGATATATATTTTTCACGGCCAGTTGCCCACAGATTTCGTATGGCATTTAACCCGACTTGAGATTAATAGTTCAATGGTCTCCGCTGTGTTATAGAGGGTACAATCAACGCAACGACCGTCAACCTAGGCGCCCGAAAATTGTGAGTAGAATACTCTTTACTTTTATTATCTTTTAACAGCTTTATATAAATTTGGGTTGACGGCAGCCTGATCATCTTGGCCACTGACTATAATCTCTTGTTTAAATGAAACCCCATTGATTGTATACATACGTTAAATTCCATTAACCTTTTTTAAAACGCCCCAATAGTCCGGTCTTGTGTTTTTTAAAACCGTGACAATTTGGCGCAGTCATGTTTTATTTAAAACATGACACTATCTAATTAGCTTAACATGTCTTTGTTCTATGATTACATCGAACTCTGTTCTACAGATGAATTGATATAGTCCCATAGACATTAAATAAATAAATAATAATAAATATTCCTGAACAAATTACACACGTTGCACATACGAGTTCTAGATAACTGATATAATACTTAAATACATTTTTTTTCGTA
The DNA here is from genome assembly GCA_937001555.2 of Hypsopygia costalis. Taxonomy (NCBI): domain Eukaryota; kingdom Metazoa; phylum Arthropoda; class Insecta; order Lepidoptera; family Pyralidae; genus Hypsopygia; species Hypsopygia costalis. The sequence goes on along the minus strand of OW443338.2, from coordinate 16,349,337 downwards.
ATTACATATATATAATACATAGAAAACACCCAGACAAAAACAAACAGACATGTTCATGCACAAAAATATTTGTCTTGTGCAGAGATCGAACCCGCGGCTCGGAATCGAAGTAGCCATTGGTAACCATTTGACCACCGAGCTTGTTATTATGCCCACAATGAAATAGATGTTCCATCAAAAGTTGTATAACAGAATGAAGAAATTTTCTGGAATATTCTAGAAAACCGCTTATCATTCTGCGGAAGTAGGTACAACAAAATTAGTATGCCGGGAGGCCGGCCCGAGCTGACGTATTTGGACCACTAAATATCTAAATGTAGCATCAAACGTGCAATAATATTAACAAGCAGATGTAAATACACTTAGTTCAAGGTTTTCGTAAATAAGAAACAGTTTACATACGTGTCTCCTGAAGGTGTGAAATTCTTAGCTCCGAAAGTGACATTTGGAATTGTAACTCCAAACGATGCTAAGTACTCCTTGAAGAACGATAACTTTGGATGATGTATAACTTGGGGCTGGTTCTTACATAGCTCAATGAATGTTTTAAGCTGGGCTATTTGTTCATCACTGATAGGACAACTCATCTTGCTACCGGCAAAATAAGAAAGCGGTCAATGAACGATTATCAAATTTGCTATAGAAAATACACAAGAAAATGTGTCGCATTATAATTTACGGATTAATAATAATGGAAATTATTACTTACCACTACAATTGAACCGACGGATAAATGGAATTAATCAGAATTCAGAACTTGTTCAGAACTTCCAGAAAATATATGAACCGAATGGCCAATAACAACCACAGATAACTAGATTAACTAGAAAAATTAAGTAGGGTTAGGATTCGATAAGGTTGTGTTTGAAAAGAATATCGATATATTTCTTTCCGAAAAAATATTGATATATATTTTTATTTCGATTTATCAATATTTTTTTAGCGAAATCTATCACGGAAATGAAATCATGTATACATGGTGCTATTCGATGTGTATGAAAACTAAATGTGCCAAACTCACACAAGGACAGGCAAGTAATATGAGTATAGTATACTATTAATAACCTTCTGTTGTAATTGGTTGAATTTGGTTGAATCGTATTAAGTCATAAAAGCATTTATGCTTTTATAACTTAATACGATTCAACCAAAGCGTTCATTTTTTTTCTAAAAGCATAAATCCTTTTATGACTTAATACGATGGTGAGTTGATTTTGCTTTAACAAAATCAACTCACCACAATTTATTATGTATGCGACTGATAGAAATCCATACCAAGTTAATCATTCCGGCGCTTACTGTTGATACGCCCGCCACACATCACAATATGTATCCCATGTCTACTATATACTTGGCTTGATGAAATCTATTATTGTGATATATCGACTTAACGAAATAAAAATCCAGTATAAAAAATAATACGTTTTTTTTATCATATATGTTTCCTTGTAAACAATATATTTTATGTATTTTTTTTTCCAATAGCAAACTAAACTAAATGAATTGTAAAAATAAAAAAAATAATACTTGTTCGTGGTTGATGATTGAAATGTACCTAATAATAGAAGTCGCCGCAGATATTCAAAAGAGCTCATCAAACTTAGTATAAATTCATTCAAATTTCATAAAATATTATATATAGTTATTACAAAAGTGGCACGATACTCATAAAGTTAATTTGCCTAGCGGAATAGAGGAACAAATACAAACTGTCAATGAAACCATACTTGAATTACAATTATTATGTGCGTAGTTTTATATACGTATTTTATTTATTTGTTTAAACTTTATTGACCATAGAATAAGGATACAAAAGGCGGACTTAATGCTAAGAGCATTGTCTACCAGTCATCCTTTGGGAAAGGCGTATAAAAGTCAACCTTTGGAAAAGGCGTACGAATAATTGTTTTATTTCTCTTGGTTGCTCGTTCTCTATTCTGCAAGGTAAATTAAGTTTACGATATTTTTAATTCAATTCAATATAAAAAAAAATCGGTATGTATGATATTTATCGATCCTTTTAAGCACTACCAACATCCCTACCACAAAAATTTTTTCATGAAAGATTTTACGGAGTTGGATACGAGTAATTTGGAGGCAGACTTTTCTAAATCTTATTCACAGTTCTAAGGACATCCCGAAAAATATCGACAGGAATCTTCTAGCTTTTGCTAGTTATTCCCCACGAAATGAGATTTATATAGGATAATATAATGTAAAATTTTTGGTTATAATTTTACATTAAAATTGTTATTTTATTTTGGTGAATATTTACTACTTTTGGGAGCTATAATATGCTTTTTTTAGTAGGTATATTTTACTGTATCTGGTAATCAGTTATACATAAACCTTATCTATTCTTAATTCCGGCTCAGAAATCGGCTCTTTAGCAATTTTATTTTATGTTGGTAATGTTGGTATAGATCATTGAGATATAAATACCTACTACGTCGATATATAATTTATAGACTGCAGTGTTTAATATTATTAAATATACCTACTAGGATCCTTCTAACAAAATCTGTGCAAAAAAGAGTATTCAAGTGAAGACTGATTGCTACAAATATGTAAACAAATTAAAGTAATAAAAAAACGGGAAGCCCGATTGCGGTAGATGTATACATAAACATTTGATATTATCACAGTATAAGTAATAGTACTATATTATTTTGAATTTAATATCAAAAATGTAATATTAGCAGTTTTGGTGGTACACAAATTTTAACATTTTTGACGTGTAACGTTTCTTAAAAATCGATGAACGCCGTCATCGAAAAAGCTCGACTCATTGTCACGTTCCGCCTGAGCCGAGTGTGCAAGTGAGAGCGCGGAACAAGCGATAGAGAGATACGATCGGCCTACGCGTTCGGGTTGTGACGCATCTATCTCTCTTCCACTCCATCGGCCGATGTTTTCTTATATGACGTTATCACGTCAAATTATCGTCCGTAAACCGACTTTACAGACAACCTTGTCTATTTCTCATCTCTTTTAAACATTTTAGTGTTTCCTTAATATTACATCATTAAGTATAATGGGTGGTTATCATCATTAAATATAACCAATATAACATAAGCTTGTGCATACATTTATTTAAACATACATACAGTTCGAATGCATAACCCTCCCTTTGAGGTTCGCTGCAGTCGGGTAAAAAGATAAAAAAGTGACGAGCTCGATGGACTATGTCGATGGTCGAGTGCGGTGGCTACTTTGACTTCGAGGTCACGGGATCGATCCACGCACAAGACAAACATTTATGTGCATAAACATGTCTGTTTGTCATAATTTGCTTTTTTTCTATATTTTAATAGTATGTAATTTACAAAAAATATACATTTCATTTACATTTGTAACATAATACCAGATTTGCCTAGTTTGGGACTTTAGTCCCAAACTAGGCAAATCTGGGTTAGGCCGATTGTTTATGTGGCTCGGCGACCTCCCCCTTTGCTCTCACTGAGAATACGTTTATGGGTTGTACATATAACCGCTTAGTACTATAGGTATATAGCGCTATATAGCGCTGTGTAAATTGTCCAGAAATATTTATTTATTTATTTTATTTAAGTACTAAGCGGTTATTATGTACAACCCATAAACGTATTCTCAGTGAGAGCAAAGGGGGAGGTCGCCGAGCCACATAAACAATCGGCCTAACCCACAGTAACAGCTGTTTTATATAAAAAAAATCTTTATTCGAATCAGCGATGTTGTATCCACTTTTCAAGCTCGAAACTTCATACTCATTATAGTGAATCGATCGCATAAACTAATCTGTATGAATCCGCCCGCTGTCGTTCAAGTTCGTGACCTCAAGGATGATTCAGGATTTTTTTACAGTCCACCATATATGTATGACAGCGTAGGTTTTCCCCTATACGTGGGTATCTCACTAATTAGTTATCGGGAATAACGATTTTAGATACGATAAATTTGTTGTTGATACGAGAATTTGTAGTGTAATTTAGTAATGAGAATTCATTTAAAAACCATTATTGACGCCTTTAGTCGTAAACCGTGGTTAGAAAAGTCATTACATGTTTAAGTCGTCAACGATATAGATGTATCTGTTTTAGTGGATAATATTAATTTAAGAAACACAGTGTTGCAACTCCAAAAAAAAAATGGCGGGATCAGTGCAAATTAAGTTTTTAATAACTTTCTTGGGTAAGTTTATTCAAATATCGAACATTCTAGTGTAGTGTTTTGTTGTTTTCCTGGTAGAAAGAACGGGTAATAGGCCTGTAAACAAAGTTCTAAAATTATAAAAACTCTATAACAGTAACGTAAAATACATAAAACTAGAACGATCTGCGATCTCAAAATTTTAATAACTTATGTCCGACGTGTTTTATGGTCGATCAAAGTTTGGTGGAAAAGTCCATTTTAAAAGTATGAAATTATAAAAAATAAATATTACCATTGTAGAAACAATAAAAAATACTATAACTTTTGTTACGGCACTAGCTACATAAACGCAATATTTAACATAGCTGTCGTACAAATTTCTGATTTAATGCATATAAAATAGCGTATCGTGACGTCATAATACCGTATGCATTTTGTATGGAGCGTTTTCGGGATAGTCCAAAATTGTGATCTTCAAGTTATCATATCTCGAGAAGTTTTTATGCTATCGAAGTAATTCTTTCACCTTTAGTTATATTATTGTAACGTCTTTAAACAACAAATCGAAAAAAAATATGGTTTACAGGCCTATTATGGTATTGAATTGGCAGCATGGGTAAATCAATGTTATCGTGGTGGTGGCGCTTTACTTCAGATGATACATACCTACTTACCTCTGTTTTTCATTGTCAGTCGTTTGCAAAAAATAAGCTATTATGGTATTTACTGTATGTTAATAATATGCAAGTTATATTATCATGGTCATTAACTTGTAGTTATATTGGTACTTATTTTATTGTAGGTACGGTAATGTGCCGCCTTCTCTTCTGTTTCATAATGTTCTGTTATCGAAGAGTTAACGATTGACACTTTCAAATACCTAGTTCAGTTTGGTCAGATGTTTTCAGAACGGTGTTGCCGACATATCTCAAATTGTTGTTGTGGAACCTACTCGCCTTAAATAAACAATTCAGCTTTTATACAACTTTTGTCATCATACGAATTCCGAATAAATGTAAAAGAGTCTCATCTTCTATGCGAATCCTTATAGTGACTAGCTGTTTCCAAGACAGGCACTATTTCTTCTCATATAATACCGATAATAATTTGACGTTAAATAATAATGCAAGTAATGTATCACTTTGTCAAACGCTTTTTTATAATCTTATAATTTATGAATCATAATAAATTTGATTTTCTAAAAAAAATATAAACCGACTTCAGATGGCGAGCGTAGCTTATTGGTGGAATACCCCTGGAAACACTGCTGTCCGTCTTCCAGGAGTAAAGTTATTGCGTCACACAAGATTTCTTAGTCGCCTTGTATGACATCCAGCGCAGAGCAATGAAGTGGCGCAGTTTTATTTTGCCGTTAACCACACGGCAAATTTAAGGGTTTCCTTCGATTTTTGTGGGATCCCATAATCAGATTCTGACTAGGTGAATATGGGACCACCTCGCAGTCATACCCTTTCAAATAAAAAAACAGAATGTGACCATACCTGCTTATAAAATTTAAGGGTTTCCCTTGATTTGCCTGTGATCCCATCATCAGATCCTGACTTGGTGAATATATATGGGACCACCTTGCAATCATACCCTTTCAAATAAAAAGAGAATTTTGAAAATCGGTTCTCAATTCGCGAAGATATTCAGTAACATACATACAAAAAAATTCAGTCGAATTGAGAACTTCCTCCTTTTTTGAAGTCGGTTAAAAAGACTTCTTGTTGCATGACTTTATATTTTTGTACTAAAACCTGTCATGCGAATGAACCCTCCGCACGTATCACTGGCGCTGAATTGATCAAATGGATAAACTGTTCATCGCTCTTTGTCTTTACTACCTAGGAGAACCTTAAGATATATAATTGACAGACTTCTAAACTTTTCGTAACGCCTAATATCTATCAATTTGACAAAATCTGTCAATCTTTGGGTAGGTACGAGGGCAGAGTGTCAGCTTGAATTAAAAAAGATTAAGAGACCTACATATCAAAATTCTATAACGGATTCTCATGCTGTCATCAGCATCAGCAATTAATTACGTCTTAAAAAACAACTGGATATCATTATCCAGTTGTTTTTTAAGACGTAATTAATTAATTGCATCGTTAAAAGTCAGCTTTATGATATAAAGTAATTATAGTCTCATATTCTTTTTCTAGCCATACCATTAATGGGCAAGTTCATAGTAATTTTATCTGATAGTTATCTAAATTTTCTTCCCTATTTCTAGACTGTTGATTAGATTCTACTCTTCACTGATTTCAGAAACTTTCCTCTTTAAATTTTGCTACATATCTTTTGCTACTTACATTATTTTTCTTTTCGGTATTGATCACATTAACGTCAATTAGGTATGCTTTTCAAGTTTTTACGTACTTTAGTAATTACTTGCATGTTGAGTCAACGATCACGAGTTTGTGGTTGTGGTTTGATCTCAATCTGCCCTGCGATAGCCTACCCTTAATTCATTACATTCTTTATACGTATAATAAAAAAATCCTGAACTCCTATGCAAAAGTGATCTTTGCACGGCAATCTAAAGTTGAAGATATGACGTATCTGTGGCTGTCCTTTTTTGTCTATGAAGTATTTCAATATTTGTATGTAATTTAAGAACTGTCTACGATATATACAAATATTTTTTGTATGTTAATTTTTAAGTAGAGAAGGACATAGAAAGCGTATGAAGTAGGAATAGTTTAAGATTCCATTTAGGTACTTGTAGCAATTCGAAATATCCCGTGTTTGGAGCCGCAGGCGGAAACTACGATTGGATAAGTAATTTCCGTGGCTGGCGTGTATATGTCGATATAAGTATGTAAATGTCGAACTTTCCAGAGCCATTTGGAGATTAAATGTTTGTTAGCATAAACCAGTTATCCGTGTATCCGAAAGCGATTTAACAATTATAGACAATATTGAATGTATTTGGTGTATTCATTATTTATAATAGAATGTAATGATTGCAGTGTAATAAATGTTGTATATACATGTTTGTTCCATGTACACTTTAAAAAATCTTAAACTTACAATGCTAATATCGGTAAATAAATTATTAAGTATATATTTGAAAGTACACATAGTTTTATACTTAACAACGTTACTGATGCCTTATCAACTAATATACCAAATGACTTTGTTAGAATAGAATAGAATAGTATATAATTTATTTGCTAGAACATACAACTATTTAGTAAGATGTCATGTTACAGTCAGGTTACAGTATGTTCACCTTATACAGAGGCATGCAAATTTTCCTTTTTAAACAATTAAACATAAATAATTGAATATTAATTCATGTCTTTACAATAATTAATATAGTCAAACTTATAATAGATAAATTTGACTATTTTTATTATTGTATTTGTTTATAACATTGAACTAAAATTAATAAATACTATACATAAAGAGAATATAAGCCCATTTTAGTTGATTTATTATTACATTTAATAATTTTATTTCAGTATGCTCTAATATTTGGGTTATGACAGAATGTAAAAATAAAACTAAAACAGAGAAAGATCCTAAGAAGGACGATGAAATAAAGGTAAAACCCGAAAGCATACCGGCATCGGTGGATTCTAGATTTTCTGGCCTCGGTGGAATTGTAAACCAACTATTTCCAAACTTAAATCAAGGACAACCCGCTGGGAATCCCGTAACTAATTTCCCACAAAATGCGCAGAATTTTCCTCGCCAGGTAAATTATCCGAAATATTTTTGTAGAGTTATCTAAAGAAATTGTTTATGCACTTATCGTAGGTATAATTTTAAGTAATATACTTATATTTTACTATTTTTACTTATATTTTATTGCAATTAAGGTATAGGTCACAAATATATATTGGAAGCGAAAATTATATTTTTAATCAATTGAAATAAAATGACAATTACTGTTATAGGGGAACTATTATCAGTTACCGAATCAAGGCAATCTTCAGCCATTTCCAAATCAAGGCCCTCAAAATCAAGGTTTTAATCCACAAGGACCTTACAACAACCAACCTAACCAATGGCAGCCGCAATATCCAGGGGTTGACAATAGGCCCAATAATTATCCGTTTCAACCTGGCAATCAATATCCCATGAACAACCAAAATGGAATGTCAAATCAAGGGAATTTTAGACCAGGCTTTAATGGGCAAGGACCAAATCAGTATATCAATCAAGGTAGACCGATACAGCCACCTATATCCAATGGTATGAACACTCAAGTACAGGTACCTCCTAATATGGCTCAAAATTGGAATCAACAAAGACCAATTCAAGACCCCAATTCTGGTCGACCGTTCGATTATCCTATTCAGGGCAATCAGCGACCACCATTTAATGGTGGAATGAATAATCCAAATGGAAATACTATATATCCTGGGAATAATAACTACCCTTCAGGACCAAATTTTAATCAACAAAATCCTGTTCAGTTTCCCAATCAAGGACAAAATCCTGTTCAGTTTCCCAATCAAGGACAAAATCCTATTCAGTTTCCCAATCAAGGACAAAATCCTAATCAGTTCCCCAATCAAGGACCAAATCCTATTCAGTTTCCCAATCAAGGACCAAATCTTAACCAAGGCGGCTTCCAAAATTTGAACAACGGAAATCAAAATGGTGGAACCCTAGATGATTTAGCCCCGCAATATAATAATGGAAGCCGAAATAAGAACGCTATTCTTGGAAAACCTGTAAGAGTACCTCCAGCAACGTTTTCTCCGGATCAAATTGTTTTCGAAGACAGGTATGTATATATATTTCAAAATATTAATACTATAGTAAGTATATTTGTCAGTCATGTAGTAGCCATAGTACAAGGTTTGCTTAGTTTGAGACAAGATGGCGGTAAGTAATTTACCTACCTCAGAAGGTACTAAGGTACATACGCTTAGGTACCTATATCTCCACTAATTCTAATCTTCTACTATTATAGCCCTGCCATACACTCGTCGAGTGGCGAGGGAAGTAGCGAGGGAAGTAGGCAGGAACGTAGTGTGGCCACGTTACTCGTCTTGCCGCTCGTCTTGCTCCTCGCCTTGCCCATCATTCCCTGTTTTGTCGGTTTTTTGGGCGCGAGTCAAAGGGACCGGCAACGTGAATGCGAGTGGCCGGCTACACAATCGCCTCAGACGCATTCCGCATCGAGCGCTCGGGCGCGTAACACGCGTCATATTTTTTAAATCATTTTTTTAAAATCATGTCTGTCATGAACATTTCCCTATAAGAGCTGGTAGCAAAAAAGAAATGTTTGATGGCATCTTTTAGACCGTTAGTCCATAAAAAAAAGCTTCGTTTCGCTATAATAAAAATGCATATCGCGGACGCTGCCACAGCTTCAACGTCCATTGTATAGCAAAGGCGAATGTCCAAGTGCGGAGCGTCGCGAATAATTGCGCGAGTAGAGCAGTGTGTGGGCAGTGAGGGAAACATCGCGGCAGCGCGAGGAGCAAGGCGATGAGCAGCGCGAGGAGCATAGTGTGGCGGCGGGGTTAAACGAAGAAGTAACTAGCTTGCACCCGTATCTTTATACGCGCGTATCCTTTTCGAAAATCCTTTGCGTGCACTATAGCCCTGCCATACACTCGTCGAGTGGCGAGGGAAGTAGGCAGGAACGTAGTGTGGCCACGTTACTCGTCTTGCCGCTCGTCTTGCTCCTCGCCTTGCCCATCATTCCCTGTTTTGTCGGTTTTTTGGGCGCGAATCAAAGGACCGGCAATGTGAACGCGAGTGTCCGGCCACATAATCGCGTCGGACGCATTTCGCATCGAACGCTCGGGCGCGTAACACGCGACATATTTTTTAAATCTATTTTTTAAAATCATGTCAGTCATTAACATTTCCCTATAAGAGCTGGTAGCAAAAAAGAAATGTTTGATAGCATGTTTTAGACCGTTAGTTCATAAAAAAAAGCTTCGTTTCGCTATAATAAAAATGCATATCGCGGACGCTGCCACAGCTTCAACGTCCATTGTATAGCAAAGGCGAATGTCCAAGTGCGGAGCGTCGCGAATAATTGCGCGAGTAGAGCAGTGTGTGGGCAGTGAGGGAAACATCGCGGCAGCGCGAGGAGCAAGGCGATGAGCAGCGCGAGGAGCATAGTGTGGCGGCGGGGTGACATCATAAGAAACCTACGTGCCAAAATTTAAATCTCTAGACTCAGCGGTTTGATATATCAATCAGTCACTGAATAAATCTCTTCTTTTATAGATGGAGGTATATAAAGTGCTACGATGATCTCGTAAACGGCTCTTGCTCTAATGATGTCCATGAAATTATATCGTAAATAAGGGGTTTTCTCAATTATGGGGTAAATCGATGAAAAAATAAGACGCCATGAAAAACTCGGCTAGTATTTTAATATAACGCCGTATAAAAGATAATGACAAATGAGTCAAATAACTAGAAGACGAAGAATAATATATCTGATAGATGTGCAGTAGATATTATAATACGAGTAAAGATAAACACATAAAAAGTAAAAAGGGCTCCTATTCAAAGTCGGAGGACAAGAAGAAATATAACACCATCTGTGAACAATGTGTTTTAGCAAATAATGTTAAATATTTACCAATAGTAGATGATATTACATGGCAAATGACTTACATAATTCTGGAAATACAGCTTCCCCTAAATAAACACAGTAAAGGTAGCTCATCTGGGTACTGTTTATTTAATCGTTCATTCATTTAAATGATAACGTGCTCAATTTGGTAAATTGTTAACACCGTAAATATTTATACAAAAATACGGAAAAAGATACAGACAAGCCACATATTCTCACCGCTGTGTATTGTGTAGGAAGCGGTACCACTAAACTGATAACGACTAATGAAGTTCATTGTCCCATGGGAAAAACTGCGGCTGCTTTCGAACTAAATCAGAAGAAATTACTAGGAGTGGAAATCTTTGGAATTGGATTTGATACATAATCCGAAACTGTGGTCTATTATGTTTTGTTTCCCGTGATTTTGTTTGTGATTGTTTGATTCCATGGGAATGCTACTTTTCTGACCTCTATGCGTCTAGAACCTTTGCATAAATTCTACAAGTTGAATAGGCTACTTGACAATTGATTATTTCATATTTTTATCAGCATTTAATCAGAAATTTGTACGACAACTATGTTAAATAGTGCATTTATGCAGTTAGTCCATAACAAAAATATGTGAAATTAGAAAAATAATAATATTACCGTTGGAGAAACACTAGAAAGTTACTTCTAACTTTTGTTATGGAACTAGTTACATAAACGCAAACGCAATATTTAACGTAGCTGTCGTACATTTTTTTTTATTTAACGCACACAAAATACAAACATATGACTTCATAATTACCTTATAGCTGTTTGTGTGGATGGTTTTCCGAAAATCCCAAAAAAAACTTAACAAAACTTAAACAATTACGTTGTGCATTTTTGAATATTTTGGAATGGTTAGGGAATAATTTAAATAATAATCATCTAGAACTCCTCCAATGTCAAATGGTGGAAATCATTTGTCATAATAGGGCCTTAATTTTTTTAGGTAATTTTAATCTCACAAGAATAGATGAAAGATATGGAGAAGCATGTAATAATTATGTAGATAAACGATGTAAGCGTCGCGACGCAGTTAGTATGTCGTCTTGGCCGGCGAAAACCTATCAAAACGTGTCTCATTTAGATTCCGCCTCTACCGGAAATTATCCGAAACGTTTATATCGGCTTTAGATATTGTTTCGGATAAATTTTTATTTCGGATATCCGATAGTTTCGGTTACGGAGCTCCAAAACATCCCTAGTTGGTACTTAGTAGTAAACGACGCGATATTTGTATGGAGTGGCCAGAATGTTGTTTAACTGCAATGTAATTTTAACGAAACATGACCAAAAATATTAGTAATATATTATAATACATATTAGTAATTGATTATAACAGTTACCTAGTGCATGTAGTACAAGCTGTGCCGTCAGTTTGGGACGCTCGTTATAGCGGTCGCTCTAACGCGTTCTATCTACTTTGCTCTAATTGTCCCAGCCGGTGCCTTTACGGAACTTTGTAAATGTCCTAATTGGTCATTGTTATCTTCGGCGAAACTCATAACTCAATCGACGACCAATCAATAACAATAATCAATTAAGATGGAGCGAGCGAAATGATGTGATGTTTGGATCGATGTCTCTAAATTGAGATGAGGTCAAAAAAAAAAATATATATATTTTAATAAATATTGTCAGACAAATTACACAGCGCCATCTAGCCCCAAAGTAAGCGAAGCTTGTGTTATGGGTACTAGACAACTGATAAACATACGTAAATACATTTTTTTTTTGTAAATACATACTTATGATACATAGAAAACACCCAGACCAAGACAAACAGACATGTTCATGCACACAAATGTTTGTCCTGTGTGGGAATCGAACCCACGAGCGTTGGTGCAGAAGCCGCGTCATTGACCGCTACGCCACCGAGCTCGTCTTGTTGTATTTTTGTATGATTGTATCTGGTTTCGATGATTTTATATGATTTAAGTATGTGATATTTCGTTTTGAAATCTATACATATAATAAAACAGTAAAAATAATGTGTCTGTACATTGAATATATTTACAAAAAAACAATTGGAGGCGATGGAGATATAGTAATAGAGTATGAATTAAAAAAAAAATGTCTGTCTGTTTGTCTGTTTGTCTGTTTGTCTGTATGTCTGTTTGTCTGTTTGTACACGCTAATCTCTGGAAGTACTGGACGGATTCGAATGAAACTTTTTTTGTTATATAGCTGTTAAGCCTGGGCAAAATATAGGGTATAATTGATTTTGGAAAGTGGAACACCTGATGCAGCACCACAATGGTTCAGGTAAACTATAAGAAATATAAAAATGACGCCTTAGCAAAAGTTGTTCAGCCTGATGAGCATTTTCTGTTGAGGTATAAACATCCAAGATATGGAACACCTGATGCAGAACCTTAATGGTTCAGGTAAAGTATAAGAAATATAAAAATGATGCCTTAGCAAAAGTTGTTCAACCTGAAGAGCATTTTTTGTTAAGGTATAAAAATCCAAGATTTGGAACACCTGATGCAGAACCATAATGGTTCAGGTAAACTATAAGAAATATAAAAATAACACCTTAGCAAAAGTTGATCAGCTTGATGAGCATTTTCTGTTGAGGTATAAAAATCCAAGATTTGGAACATCTGATGCAGAACAATAATGGTTCAGGTAAACTATAAGAAATATAAAAATGATGAATTAGCAAAAGTTGTTCAGCCTGATCAGCATTTTCTGTTGAGATATAAAAATACAAGATTTGGAACACCTGATGCAGAACCTTAATGGTTCAGGTAAACTATAAGAAATATAAAAATGACGCCTTAGCAAAGTTGTTCAATCTGAAGACCATTTTTTGTTGAGGTATAAAAATCCAAGATTTGGAACACCTGATGCAGAACCATAATGGTTCAGGTAAACTATAAGAAATATAAAAATGACGCCTTAGCAAAGTTGTTCAATCTGAAGACCATTTTTTGTTGAGGTATAAAAATCCAAGATTTGGAACACCTGATGCAGAACCATAATGGTTCATGTCAATGACTCCTTAGCAAAAGTTGTTCAGCTTGATGAGCATTTTTTGTTGAGGTATAAAAATCCAAGATTTGGAACATCTGATGCAGAACAAAGTTAAATTTATTTGCATAAACAACACGTGTTTACAATAACTTATAGTTTTCAAAAAAAGGAAAAAAAAACACGTTATAATAGCTAATAGAACTAAAAAATTTTTTAAGTAACTTTTTTAGTTCTATTTGCTATTATAGCGTGTTTTTTTACTTTTTTTAAATCTATTTATTATAACAATAAATAGATTAACAAAATATTGAATGTATTGTAAAAAAAAAAACCGCGTGGTGCTACTTTTATTCTTACCTGCTACAAGTTAGACGCAATCGTTTTATTTTATTTACAAAGGTACCGTGGTCTATTTAATCAGTTTATTATAGACGTGTACGCTAAAATTGAAATGGAACGATTGGCATATATTCGCACAAACCAGAAGAATACGTGCATTTGCGGGACGCTATGTAGCAAGATGAGAGTTTATTTGATTTGGTGGTGGAAAGTGTTTTAAGCGACGAGGGGAAACTGTTTTTCTTAGATGCTTCAGGAGGGACTGGAAAAACATACCTGACAAGAGCAATCCACGCTGAAATCAGGCGCCAAAATAAGATCTCGCAGAAGCATCGCCAAGTATTGCAGCCACATTACTACTAGGCGGAAGGACGCAAATACAATGTTCAATATCCTACTCGATTTAAACAGAATTGAAACACCGACATCACAGTATTACTATTTTTCATATTTAAAACTGTGACCGACATGCTCTGTGACACGAAACTGTGACAAAGCAAAGGTGTTTCAGGATTGAGACACCTTTGCTTTGTCACAGTCAGTTGTCTGTGACCTTTGCTATGACAATAAAAAAATCACTAAAATTCGCTGGTGTCAAGCTTAGAACTGGTCTTTTCATATTAGCTCCCGAAGGAAAGACTCCCTTAATTTTTTTTAAACTATGGTTACAATGTTAAACAAAAAAAAAATTTTGACTTTATACGTATAACAAATATTTTCTTATGTATCTACATTAGTTCGTATTTGTATTAATACGGCGGAATCATAAAGTCCACGCGAACGAAGTCGCGGGCATCAGCTAGTTAGTTAATATTATCTTCCCACTGAATCAGATCAACTAATCAAAAATATTTTGATAAGTAACATAATAGGCTACTTTAATACTTTTTTGGTTTGTTATTTAAGGATGTAATAATAATAAAACTGTAGGTGAAAGAATTACTTCGATAGCATAAAATTTTTCGAGATATTTTTTTTTGCTTTCCCGAAAACGCTCAATGCAAAAGACTGGTAGATTACATGTTCCATGATTAGACGTTACATGTTCCTATTTTGTATGCCTTAAATCAGAAATTTGCACGACATCTAAGTTCTCATACAAATACATTCAGTGAGGCAACGCAGCCAGTGTCCTTGCCGCAAGGGACCAATATTTTTGAACCATAGTACATTTCTTTTTGTTAGTTTTATTTTTAAGTACATAATTTCAAGATTAGTTTATTTTTAGTTACTTTAGTTTAGATTATATTATATCACAGTATTTCGGGCACGTTGCCTAGTGGCAATGCCCTATTAAGTAGGATACTATATATATTTAATAGGCTACTGCCACTGGGAAATATTCGGCAATAGGCACTACTGGACTCGTTTTCTATATATTTCTTTATTTTGTAGATAACTTTTAGTATAGTTATTTTAATTAATGTAATTTTAGACTTTATTTAGGTTTTAGTAATATATGTCTAGTAAAATATACTTAATTGTATTTGCAGTTCAGAGAGTCCGCTCCAGACACAATGTGTGCAAGACTGCCCGTCTACGTCTGAGTACAGTCCAGTATGTGGTACAAATAATATTACTTATTTTAACCCAGGGAAATTCGTATGTGCCCGCAACTGCGGGATTAGTAAGTATTTAAGACTAAAATTAGGACTTTTTTTTCGAAAACTCCTTTAGGAATCATCCCTGCGGTGCTTCTTGTATTGCTCAAGTCTATAGGCTACGGCAGCGACTTTAAATTTGACAAGCAATTTGTTTTGGCATTTTACCTCAAAACTTTTAGCACACAGTACATCCAAATAACATTCCCACTACTGTGTCTTCTGTGTAGTCATGATTAACAGTGGCGGAAAAAAGGCAATGAATAATGAAGTCCATTGCAGTCCTGGGGATAAAACTACGGCTGCCTTGGAACTCACAACGAATTTAATCAGAATAAATTAGTAGGAGTAGGAAACTTTTGGAATTTGACTTCTCCTCTTGAGAGACGGTTATATGGCAAATAAGGCATTAAAAGCCTAAAGAGATGGCTAGTCAAGCGAACTTAAGAATTTATATATTCTGGCTTCAATTCGCTACAACCCTACACACTTTGTTTGAAAAACATTCATTACACCTACAAATTCAACACCCCATACCACAGTCCCATACTGTTTTATTACGTAATATCTATAAATTCATTCCCCTGAGCGACTCCTATGCTTGTATTTTTTTCAGTATCAGCAGAAATGGGTCAATCGATATTTTTTGTATGGTATTATATGTTTAGTTTATTTTTGCGCTAGTCGGTCATTGTTAGACGTCATCGATCTTTTGGCATAGATGCATACAATAAATTCTAAGGTTCGATAAATATATTTTCTATTTGGATACTTTTTTATGAGAGGGGGGCAAACGAGCATGTGAGTCACCGAATGGGAAGCATCACCACCGCCCATGGAGATCAACAACACCGAGGGGTCTCCGATCCGTTGCCAGCCTATACTCCTTCCTTTCTTTATTTCTTCCTGGTGACCTCACTCACTTCTGCGAGTGACACAACAACCCTCAAGGGAATTGTTATTTGGTTGCGGTATTCTGTGAGGTGGAGGTACTGTCCCAGCCGGGCAGCTTTAAAAAATAAAAAATAAACTATGCCCCACGTCTCTTTTCGCCAGAGCCTCGTTTGTCAGCAGGGTGCACCTCGTGCAGGTGAGGTTGGCTTTGGTTCAAAGATGTTGATGATCCACTTACACCCCAAATGATAATTAAATCTATGTGTCTTCCTTTGAGTGAATGAGGTCACCAGGAAGGAAGGAAATGTTCCGTTGGAAGCGGAGCACTTCGTGGACGTCTGTCCACGAAGTGCCTATTATTTTGCGAAGTTATGATAACTATGTTTAGCTTAGCTTGTAGAAACTCTAATGCTCTAGCTAAGCTGAAGATGTTTGTCAATAACTAAAATGTCAGACCTATTTTTCGAATTAAAATATTCAATGGTAATCGGCTTCAGCTTCGGCGGTAGGGCCCCAGTTCGGATATAGGTAAGGAAAATTTAATTGTTCTTAGCTGTGATTGGAGAAAGAATATTCTGTCATCTTATTGACATAAAGCTGATGGAGATAATGGTTGAGACACTCAAAAACAAACCTACTACCCATAAGCTGAATGAAATCAATCAAATATTCTATTAACTTTCGGGATGTAAGTGGATCTTCCACGGTCTTTAGAGCCAAAGTCAATCTCACCTGCACATGGTGCACCCTGCCGACTAGCGATGCTAAGAGGCTCTGACAAAAGAGAGGTGGGGCAGCGTGTTTACAAGCTGCCCGATTGGGGAAGTACCTTCACTTCACAGAATACCGCAGCCAAATAACAATTCCCTTGAGGGTTGTTGTGTTCCTGCGAGTTATTAAGGACACCAGGAAGGAGAAATTGCTGCATTGGGAGCGGGTTTGGCAGCGCGCAGGAGATATTTGATGTTGCGAGCGTTTATATAGATATGGCTTTACATCAGGCGAGCCGTATGCTTTATTGTCACCTGACGTTGTGTAAAAAACAAAACTTTTTATTGTAATAGTGGTGTACTTTTTATTTGGTATCTTCTCTTGAAATCTTATCATACATATCATACACTCTTCTATATGACTGTATGGACCACATTCAAAACAAGATACTATGACAACTTAATAAGATATTTTATCCAGACATTGATTAACACAGTTTGTTAATTTTTCAGAAGTATTCGTGGCGAGGCGCGGGGTGTGTCAACGGCGCCCGATGTAACTGAAATTAAATAATTTTTATTTTTATTTTATATGATGTTTTAATTTATTTGTCAAAAAAAAAGAGGTAATCGAACTGGGCAATTTAAAAAATTCCATACAGCTTGCCGGGGTAATTTCAACAAAGAGATCGATGGACGCATTCGATTGGGCTGGGCTAGCTACTGGCAAGCTTCAGAACATCTTCGCCGCACAGATACCCCAATGCTTGTAGACTGAAGTCTTCAACCAGTGCGTCACGTCCTCCCTGCAATGACCTATTGTGTAGAGACTTGGACACTGCCCCCTTACCACCAACTCATATTGCGATTCAATAACTGAATAAAATGCTTATTCATACCAATGAATAAGCGACTCTATTCAACTTGAAAGGGAGTCGCTTATTCATTGGTATGAATAAGCATTCTATTCAGTTGTTGAATCGCAATAAGAGTTGGTGGTAAGGGGGCTGATCATCGGACTGGTCCACAAGCTAGAGGTCACGCAGCGAGTGGTGGTGAAGGTTCTGCCCTGGGTTTCACTGAGGGTTCGAATCCGGAATGAAGAAATTCGTTGGAGAACCAAATATGTCGGCATAGTTTGCAAGCTGAAGTGGCAATGGGTCTGTCACATCTGCCGTGTAAGTAATGGCAGATGAGGGGAGGAAGGTGGAGTGTGTGGTGGATTAGAGTGGAGGCCGCGCGTTCTATTACATCCAGCGGTGGGTAGATACAGGCTGATAATGATGAATGTAAAAAATACCCTATCAAAAATCGGTTTAGAGCAGGGGTTCCCAACCGGTGGTCCGCAAACCACCAATGGTCAGAGGTAGATTATGGTCCGTGGTATAAACTTATAATGAAATACATTGAGCACTAATAAACAAAATACTAAAATCTCGAGTTATCCATTACATACATATATACTCGTAAATCCATTAAAGACACTCGGGGTTTCTACACCCAACAAAAACCTCTTAGTGGTCCGCGAAAAAAAAGGTTGGGAACCATTGGTTTAGAGAAACTCAGTTTTCGGATTTTGTTCAATATCTTTGGTCAAAATTCAATATCTTTTATGAGTTAAATTTCTTTGGTCTTGGGTTACTCGTAAATTAATCCATCCATATTAGTCATTCCCTGTTACACTTTTAATGTTTTAGTAAATGATGTTAAAATATTTTTTTTCACGTCAATACGTCTTTGAAATTGCTTCCATAGGGAAGCAATTAAAAAAAAAAGAAATTGAAGCCGATTACCATCGGACTTTTTGCGAAAATAATACTTAAACTTAGATTTATTGTACTTGTGTTTAGCTTAGCCGGTAGAAACTATGGAGCTCGTGGCTCTACTGACAATGCTGAAGATTTTTGTCTATAATTTAAACATAATAACCTATTTTTCGAATCAAAATATTCGGTAAGTAATCGGCTTCAGCTTCGGCGGTAGGGCCCCAGTTTTACAGGTGCAGCTACAAATCTATCTTGCATCATAAATTCAAAAGCCATTATCACGTTGAATGACACTTGAACACGCGAGTTACACAACGTCGGCCGGAGCCTGTCCATGGATGGGTTTATCTCGAGCTCCTCCGTGCTTCGGAGGGCACGTTAAGCCGTCTGTCTCGGCGGTTGTCATTATAGATGACAGTCGCTAAGCCAAGTCAGTGACCTATAAGTGGCTTGAAAACACTGACCTCCGCCAACCCTCAGTTGAGCAGCGTGGTGGAGTGTGCTCTAAACCCCTTCAATTGAGGCGAGACCCATATCCCAGCAGTGAGATGAATAAGGGTTAACGACGACATAATATTATTAGGATAAATCATTTGCCACGCGACGAATCAACGTTTCGATTGTCTGCGCCCTCGTCTCGTCAGTATTCCATTTTACATATTCGCGTGTAAATCACAGACGCGCTCCCAAATATTTATCCTACAGCTATGCGATATCTCTGCTGGTTTCGATCTAATGCATGTAAATCCTCTCCATTTATAATCATGTACTCATTGGCTTTTGTTTCTTACCGTGTAGCTATATAGTCACAAGGGCGGATCCACCGTTGTGAGCACGGTGGGCATGCCACAACCCTTCGCAGACATGTGGGGTATAAGTGGTTCATCAACATCTTTGAACCAAAGCCTATTTCACCTGCACGCGGTGCACCCTGCTGACTGACAAACGAAGCTCTGGCGAAAAGAGAGGTAGGGAGAGTAATTGTAAGCTACCCGACTGAGGAATGCACCTCCACCTCACAGAATATCGCAGCCAAATAACAATTCCCTTGAGGGTTGTTGTGATCCTGCGAATGAGTGAGGTCACCAGAAAGGAAGGAGATGCTGCGATGGCAGCGGGGGTGGCAGCGCGCGAGCGATATTTCATGTTGTGAGCGTTAATATGGCTACGGTAATCGCTTCACATCAGGCGGGCCGTATGCTTGTCTGCCACCCGACGTAGTATAGAAAAAAAAGAGGTTAGATATAGAAATTGAAAGCTGCCCGACTTGGGAAGTACCTCCACCTCACAGAATACCGTAGCCAAATAACAATTCTCTTGAGGGTTGTTGTTTTCGAGCGATTGCAAACTTTATATACAAGGTTACGGTCACATCACATACCGCATCACATTTTCTTGAGATATTTGACATTATTTTACCATAATAATTAGGGATTACTTACGCTTCAACATCTGATGGCAAGGAATTAGGACGGCTCCCTGCCAGCACCGGTCCATTTAGTAGCTACGGACGTCTCTCATCAGGCACGTCAGGAATGCTTGTCTCCCACCCGACGTAGTATAAAAAACGGGTTGCACTCCGGGAGTGCCAGCAGAAGTGAAAACTTGAACATTAACGTTGTGCATTTTTGAATATTTTGGAATGGTTAGTGAATAATTTCGCAGGAATTGCTTTATTTAGCAGCAGAAAAGTACTATTATTTACGTATGTGGTAAAATACAATATTCATGTATCGTACACAACATACGTACACAAACATGACAATTTATATTACATTAAAAATAAATAGCAGGAGTAGGCATACATTATCGCCGTGCGGTAGAAAGAGAGGGGGATATTACTTCCTATCCTACGCCGCGCCTGCGGTCTACTCTCCCTCACTGTTACGTCCCTGTTGCGTCAGGACACGTGACCTGATCGAAAATTTCGATCAGGTCACGTGTCCTGACGCGAATTTAACATTTTTTACCCATCCCAAAAAGTGCACAAAGCCGCTAAAGAAGTTTTCACTTCAAAAAATAAAAAGGAATAACCGGGTTTCCCACACGATGGGGAGGCAGAAAAAGTACAGAATTGAAATTTTTCTGTACGAGTCTAATCTAGATATTTTCCACATTACATTTAATTTGAGATGTGAGTGACGTCTACGTCACTCTTAAATTGTGTCGTCTCGTCAGTTGTCTGTCGTCTCACAGGCTGAAGCTGAAGCTTTTATCGCTACGTTATAGTTAGGTATGTTTTTGTTAGTGTCCGACCGAAACTGGTTTTTACGACCGAAACCGAAACCGAAACCGAATTTCGGCAACAGTCTCAGTTTCGGCCGAAACCGAAACCGAAACTTTTACGAAACAATTATCTAACTGTAGGTACTTTTCTTATAATTGGAGGTGTAAGTGGTTCATCAACATCTCTGAAATCATCTCTCCAACTTCACCTGCACGCGGTGCACCCTGCTGACTGACCGCAGTCAAATAACAATTCCCTTGAGCGTTGTTGTGTTCCTGCGAGTAAGTGAGGTCACCAGAAAGGGAGGAGATGCTCCATCTGCAGCGTGGGTGGCAGCGCTCGAGCGATATTTTATGTTGCGATCGTTAATGTGGCTACGGTAACCGCTTCACATCAGGCGGGCCGTATGCTTGTATGCCACCCGACGTATTATAAAATAAAAAAAAACGTTACGCTACATTATAATTGCTAGATATGTACTTGGTTATCTATATATATAAAACAAAGTCGGGTTTGTTCGAACACATATAACTCGAGATCCGCAGGACCGATTTTCATGGTTTTTGATTTATTGAATTTTTCTCCGTCCCGAATAACAGAATAAATATGAAAAATATTGGAAGTTGAATTTATATTGTAGATTGGAAGAAGAATATTGAAAAATATAAGCAAATCTTTATTTTTATGAAATCTTCAGTTTTTACGGATACGGGTTTTCCCTCAACCGAGGGGGTTTAGGACATACTCCAAGACGCTGCTCAACTGCGGGTTGGCGGAGGCCAGTGTTTTTGAGCCGCCTAAAGGCCACTAACTTGGCTTAACGACTGTCATCTAATGATAACAGCCGGGACCGACGGTTTAACGTGCCTTCCGAAGCACGGAGGAGCTCAAGATAATTTAATGATAACAACCGGGACCGACGGCTTAACGTGTCTTTCGAAGCACGGAGGAGCTCGAGGTAATATAAACCCATCCGTGTACAGGCTACGGACGACATTGCTTAACTTGTGTGTTCAATTACACTGACACGCGTAATTATGACATCGAGCTTCTCTATTATTTTCTATTATTCATTGTTTTAATTCCATAAAATCATAAATTTCGTTCAGCTAGTACGACGACATTCATTGATTGTTAGGCGGTACGAAGTTCGCCAAAACAGCTAGTAATTATTAAATTTAACGTTGAAACTCTAAATCTTTAATATTATCACCACTAATGCACTATAGTAAGTACCAAGTACCTAACTATTGTTTGTTTACGTATAGCAGGGCGTGTAAGTGGTTAATCAACTTCTTTTAAACAAAGCCAACTTCACCTGCATGCGGTGCACCCTGCTTGCACCTGCGTTGGCAGCGGGGGTGGCGGCGCGCGATCGATATTTTATGTTTCGTGCGTTAATATGGCTACGGTAACCGCTTCACATCAGGCGGGCCGTATGCTTGTCTGCCACCCGACGTAGTATAAAAAAAAAAGCATTATCGAATGACCACAAAATATTCAGTTTCAGTTATGTTAGACTTGATTCTACTAAATCTATGCATTAGTTTGTTATACTAAATTATTATGTTTACTACCTACCCTTAATACAATATCACATGATAAAACTTAACGAATTCAAAACAAATCACACGAAAACTCACAAACAACAAACAAAACGCACTGCAAACGCAAACAAGTCCCGACATGATTAGGCACGTGGACGCGGCAAAATGTCTTCGTCGCTTGGATGGAATTTACTGCGCCGAACATGACCGAGCACAGCGCGGGTACTCCCGAATTAAGTTTCGGTTTCGGTCGTAGTTTCGGCAGGTTTGCCGCCGAAACCGAAACTAAACCGAAACTCGTTATTTTTGCCGAAACTCGACCGAAACCGAAACCGAACATTCGGTCGGACACTAGTTTTTGTACTTAGGTATATCATATTATAGGGATATTAAAGGTTTTATATTATTCGAGAAAATATTTTACTTGTGAATGGGCTCCTTCTTCTTCTTCTTTGTTGCTTCACTCTTGCCAGAGTAGTCGTGGTTGTCATGATGAAGCAGCAGAAAGGACGTCTCGCCACCTGAATGTGTGTGAATAGGCTACTTGATAATTTTACTAAAATTATAAACAATATTTATCAGTATTGTAAAATACACGATCTGTGATCATCATCTGCATGTGGTGCACCCTGCTGACTGGCAAACGAGGTTCTGGCGAAAAGAGAGGTAG
Source organism: Hypsopygia costalis (assembly GCA_937001555.2). Taxonomy (NCBI): domain Eukaryota; kingdom Metazoa; phylum Arthropoda; class Insecta; order Lepidoptera; family Pyralidae; genus Hypsopygia; species Hypsopygia costalis. The sequence continues at coordinate 16,325,896 of OW443338.2, read as the reverse complement.
GGCAGAGCGTATCTGTTTAAGCTGCCCGTCTGGGGAAGTATCTCTATCTCAAAGAATACCGCAGCTAAATAACAATTCCATTGAGGGTTGTTATGTTCCTGCGAGTGAGTGAGGTCACCTGAAAGGAAGAAGTAAAGGCTGGCAACGTATCGGCGACCCTTTGGTGTTGGTGATTTCCATGGGCAACGGTGATTGCTTTCAATCAGGTGACCCACATGCTCGTTTCCCCGCGTCTCTTATATAAAAAAAGGCAACTTTAAATTTTTTCTTAAATTATAAAGAAATGTTTATCAATATGGTAAAAAAACTAGAACGATCTCTGATCATCATTACCATAATTATCAGCCTTTATCCACCCACTGCTGGATATAGACCTTCCTCAATGCTTTCCACCTTCTACCAGCCACTACAGCTTACTGACTCTAAAAGCTGTGTTATTTTGGTTCTTCGTCGAATTTCTTCGTTCCTGGTGCGATCCCTTAGACTTAGAGAAACCCCAGACATAGCTCTTAGACTTGTGTAGTTCCTGAGTGAGTAGTTCAATTGTACCAGTTCACCATACAAGCCGGTTCTTGTCACTCACTCTTTCTTGTCCCATGTAGTTCACTGCGTCATTTAGTTCAATCGAGTGACAAAGAGTAAAAAGAACGGAAATACATAAAGCATACGAGCTAAGGACATAAGAACCATAAGCTGTTAGCGAAAATACTCAATTTTTATATTAATTATTATTTTAACTACTAAGTAATTTCTTTTTACTCAAGTTTGACAGTCCTAAGCCTGTGAAAAGTTTGAAGGAAAATCAATAATTGTAAGGTAGTTTATAAAATATTTAATTAGTTATAGGTACTTATTTAATACAAAAATACAATGTCATCAAAATGATGCAATAGAACTGAGAAGAATGTAGAAGGAATCAACAGAACTACTGAGTCGATTGAATCAAAGATACATTGAACTAAACGAACTAAGTGAGTCAAAAGAACTACAGAAGTAATTGAACTAAATGAAGCAATTGAACTAAATTAACTAAATGAACTAGATGAGTGATGTAGTTCATTTGCGTCAAAAGAACTGCATCTCTCTTTTCAGTTCAGTGAACTGTTTTGCGCAAGTCTAATAGCTCTCTCCATCGGTGCGAGTTTTAGTCTGTGAACCAGCCCGATGGTCACCATCTCTGCACCGTAGGTCAAAGACATGTGGGCCACCGGATGGGGAGCAATCACCACCGCCCATGGAGATCAACAACACCAAGGGGTCTCCGATCCGTTGCCAGCCTATACTCCTTCCTTTCCTTATTTCTTCCTGGTGACATCACTCACTTCTGCGAGTGACACAACAACCCTCAAGGGAATTGTTATTTGGTTACGGTATTCTGTGAGGTGGAGGTACTGTCCCAGCCGGGCAGCTTTAAAAATAATATAAAGTTGTATATAAAGTTGATACTGTTGATTATCGGCACTTGGTGGAACATTATTATCATAATATTATAATACAACACATGTATTGTTCCACGTAATTATAATTAATTTTACCGACCGGTTTCGCCCCTAAGGCATTATCAAGGTAAACAGATGGTATTTGTGTTTCTACCAAAACACAAGAAACGCTAATACCATCTGTTTACTTTGATAATGCCTTAGCGGCGAAACCGGTCGGTAAAATTAAATATAATTAAGTGGAACAGTACAAGTATTTTTATTATTTTATTATAACATTATGACTTCTGTATATATTATGTGGAGATAGGATCTGTGATTTTTAATTTTAGTACCTAACTTATGACCGATTTGTATGTTTGACGAAATTTTGGGATATTTAGAAGTGGGTTGGTAGTTTGATGAGACTGGTTTGCCCGGCCCCTTGCGCGGGCGTCTTTTATTATATAAGCTGCCGATACAAATTTCTAAGTAAAATTATCATTTCTGAAAACTATACAAATTATAGTAATTTGTAAACTTTCAGGAGTTCCCGAAAATTTCTGCAAAAACTTCTTTCTTACAGTAATTGTCATAATCGCGACCCACTAAATGGCCAAAAAGTAGGAAAAATATATGCTACGACCCTCTTGCTATTAATTATCACTTTATAAAGGTTGTGTTATTGGAAAAGGGTGGGCTTTCATACATATAAAAGGTTTTAGTATGCACTTAGGGGATACCTGGGGCTCTACCGGCTAAGCTGAAACCGATTCCCATAAGAATTTTTGTTTGCGAAAATCAAAGTTCAGCTTAGATTTATGGTACTTGCATTTACTTTAGCTGGTAGAAACCTTGGAGTTCTACCGATTAAGCTGAAGATGTTTGTCAATAACTAAAACGACCTATTTTTCGAATCAAAATATTCGATGGTAATCGGCTTCAGCTTCGGCGGTAGGACCCCTGAGTATAAAAGGTAATTAATCCTGTTATACCCATTGAATTGAATTGAATTATATTATAAGATCCTCGACTAGAAATTTAATCAATATCGACTTTCGTAACATTGAAGTTTACAAAATTACCTTGGTTATTTTAACGGATACGTTTCGTTTTAGCCGTCACTCGCAGTCGTCCTGACAGCACCTCCCTTTTTTTACTTATATTCACCCAAATTGGTTATGCCGTTTCTGAGATTAACGTGCAGAAACGCACAGATATACCGATAAACAAAATATTTTTTTGGGCTTGTTAACATAAGTATACTTAGTATATATAACATAAATAAATCTGTATTTTTTTATAATAATGCATTTATAGACACGATTCGTTTAGGTACAATTATATTTTATCTATGTAAGATAAGTAATATATGTTGTACTCAACCAAAATTGTGGCCAAATCGCAAGAGTTTGGTGCTAAGAAAATATTAATCAAACAGTAAGCTGTGATTTGGTAATGCAATGGGTACGTAATATTCAACTACTATTACTTATACAAAAAAAAAATATTGACCATAACCGTAGTACTATTACTTATATTGTGCCCTAACGCTACACTTTTTCTTAAATCACTTTGGATTATTCCTTTTAAATTACGCTTAAAACATTTCACTTTAATTTTTTTATTTTAAAACGCATAATGCTTTTAAATTTTACTTTTAAACTTCGCTTCTGTTGTATGAAAATAATTTTATCAGAACACGGCGACAATAGGTTCACGGAAAGTAAATGTCTGACGCGAAATTTTGGAAATGGAACATAAACATTGTGCAGCTTCGTAACGAGATTCGGTTATCTTGTCCCCAAATCAATTATTTAAATTTCGAACAGATAACAACGCGGCTGTACAATTCTGTAAGCGGTTTATGCAGTAGGTAGGTACCTGCTTATGTTTCGTCCGTGACGAGAAAGGCGCTTTCAGCTTTCGAATCTAGTCGAGTACAATTTATCGGTATAGCGTAGCCAGTTCCGATTTTTTAGTGCAATTCGATTGCTGCTATGATTGCGATTTGTAGATGTACCTATCGCTATTTTTCGCTTAAATTGTTGTAGATTAAGTTGAGAGAAAAACGAATATTCTCGTGTATTATACTACTAAAATTGCCAATTAGCAGTCAGTCCGCCTAAGGTAAGAGGTCCATATCGAAGCTTGCAACACCGAGAAAGCCAGGCTTAATGTTTTTTGCCCTTTGCGCCGTTATTATGACGTATTATGCGAACGTAATTTCGGGATGTCAGTAGTCTATTTTAATCAGTTGTTTCAGAAACCACACACCTCCTTTGACTCTCAGTATACAGGAGGAACAAAAAACAGTTTTTTTAATACAAATACAACAGCCAAATAACAATTTCCTTGAGGGTTGTTGTGTTCCTGCGAGTGAGTAGGGTTACCAGAAAGAAAGAAAGGAAGGAGTATAGATAGGCTGGCAACGGATCGGCAACCCATTGGTGTTGCTGATCTCAGTGAGCGGTGGTGATTGCTTTCCATCGGGTGATCCACATTCTCGTTTGCCCCCCTTTCATATAAAAAAAAATACGGAGAATATGTTTAGATTTCCGGAAATAATATTTAAATGTGCTCCGAAAATAGATACATCATTAAAATATCTATAGCCATGCTTTTTAAGTATATAAATATGGACGTGTAGTGTTTTTAAAAATTTTCATTTTCATCTCACTCATTTTGTTTTGGAAAGTTTTGTTTCCAATACAAAATGAATTGATGTAGGTACGAGTATGTTGTTTTAAAATATCCTCTTGTATAATATTATACATTTTATCAGTCGAATGCGACATTAAAATCTCTTTTGGAAGATCCTTTCCATTAGGTAAAGCAAGAGCTGAGGTTTTCAATTTAAAGGTATTTAAATTATTGGTCAAACCAAGAATGTTCTATTAATCATATAGACAATATTTTCTTAAGAATAATCAATGTGTTTACGTTTGCAAATATTAATTTATTGGTTTTTAAAACATTTTTGATGAAGGATTGACATGATTTTTTTTACGAGGATTGGTTAAAGTCTGGAGTGTGACACAGGCTACTTGTTATTCTAGATAAGCATGTTATTCCTAAGGGGAAGAAAGTTTTACTTAAAAATCAGCACACAGGCACAGTATAAGTAATAGTACGTACAGTATGACCGCTACCTCGTACCGACCTCACCTCCCCCCTGAGACGAATCTGGAACAATTAGTATGGCGCTGCACACACGCTCATTTATGCTCTGCATAGATATCATTGTATATGTAGTAGTAAACGACGCTATATTTGTGGGGAATGGCTGTGGTGTGCCGCAGGCGAAGCCGCGTGTAACAGCGAGTTTAATATAATTTTACTCCGAATCTATTGTACGATTATTATCTACAGATACGTTCCGATTGTCGAACCAGTCGGCAGTAAATTGGAACTGTCGTTATGCTTATCGGGTACGTGTTATGTGCGACTCGTTAAGTCGGAATTACCTGCGTCTATTGTTATAACGATCCAACTTCGTAGATAGTGACAGACATGTCATGTGGCTTACGACGCTGTAATACGTTGGGATTTGTTGTCGGCTGTCACGCGACTACCTACCCTAAAGGAATTTATGTGTGCTAAGGCTGCGTTTCCATCAGCTATGTGCGAGGAGTATGTTTTTGCAAAATTCACAAAAAGGCATGACTCATTGTCACGTTCCGCCTGAGCCGAGCGTGCAAGCGAGAGCGCGGAACAAGCGATAGAGAGGCACGATCGGCCGTTAAGCAGCGTTCGACTTATGACGCATCTATCTCTCTTCCACTTCATCGGCCGATGTTTTCTTATAACGTTATCACGTAAAATTATCGTCCGTAAACCGACTTTACAGACAGCTAATTTTTTAGGCACCAATAGAATCATTTCATTTACCTAGGCTCTCCCTGTCTCAGTGCAGCGCTGTTGGAAACGACTTAGCAGAGCGAGTTTTTTGCATATACAAAACAAGCAATGAATGTGTGCGAGGTATGTAATGAGACTCGCAACTTACAACTCAAGTGATGGGTGTCTCCTGATGGATGTATTGCGAGTGATATTTTGCGATGGACTCGCAATTTACGAGTGATGTTCCGAGAGATGTGTGCGAGGTATGCTAGTAAGAAACTGTCAGTCAGTCAGGCAGACCGCACCCCGCTCACATGTCTGAAAAGAGCCCGCTAAGCATTCTCGCAACGCTCGTCTGCACACCATTTTATAGCGTCACTACTAGGGATTGCAATCCGGCATCATTTTCAGTCCGGCCGGATCCGACCCGATTCCCATCGATCCGGCCGGATCCGACCGGATCCGGCCGGATTGATCAAATCAGAATGATTTTCGCTTTTCAATTCAAAATGAACTGTTAGTAAGTGAATCAAGTGTCATGTACATAGTTTATATAGGTAGTTTATTAAAAATATATAAAATCAATTTTATTTCTAATCTAATGGTAAGATTAGACAACGAGCAAACAATTAAAATCTAGTAGTATAGGTAACCAGTAAAATTTTAACGATGTAACGACTAACGAATAGCTCAGTCTTCCTAGATTTCACTTTCACAGATAGATCCATTATTTTAATAAGTAACTTTATAAAATCTCATATAATTAACCTTACGTAATTTACTGAGATGAGTTCACAATAATCATTAAAGTATTTGAGAATGCTAACAAACAAATCTTATATTTATGACATACACCATCATGATTTGATGAATCTGTCTAAAGAATGGCACAATTATCACAATAATGAGTTTGTTTTATAATTACAACTCTTTAGTTTAATCAGCTTACGATAAATAATTAATTTAAGTAGAATTTTAAGTAATAATTGTCTTAATATTCATTATAGGTATATTATACGAAAATCATTTTTATTTTGAAAAAAAGATCGTAGAAAATAAATAGTGTTAATTGTGACACCACGCGCAATGCATTTAAAGTACCTACTCATGCAGAGATCTATTATTTTGCCAAAAATTGCTAGCACCGGATCCGTAGTACGGATCCGGTATATTAGTACCGGATCCGGTAACCGTTTAATAATGCCGGATCCGCTGGATTACCGGATCCGGTTTTCCGGATTGCAATCCCTAGTCACTACGCATCTTCGTTCCACTCAGCTTGCTCGCACATCTAAAGTGGGAAAAATTCACATTGTATCGGATATTCGGTACGCATCATTGCAACGCTTGGCAACCTCAGGTGGAAACGCAGCCTAACACCCAAGAGTAGTACAGCATAAATTTCTTGCCTACAGCATATAGTTTTTACGTAATCGGACATCTGGATAATTATGATTTATATCTGAAATCTGAAAATAAACCACTCCACAAAATTTAAAAACCTTAAATAAGGCTTGAGAGACAGGAGGGACCTTGCTCACTCGCAGTAATACAATAACCTTCTAGGCCTTTAGGAATTGTTATTTGACTTTAAAGTGGAAGTACTTCCTTAGTCAGCCAGCTTACAATTTATTGTAAGGTACGCCCGCTACGCGTCCTCTTCCTAGCTACGCCTCTGATACGCGTAGCACTACAGTTACAACCCACAACCGCACGCAGAACATAACACTTTCAATACAAGAGAGTCTGGCGTAGCAACGAATGAGGTCGCGAGATACTACGCGAGATACTCTTATATAGCTCTTAGTGTGCTTAACTGTGTTCTGGTCGACCCGGGTACGTCAGATTTTACTTAAAAGAAAAAATACAGGATTCCATTTTTAGATACCATCACTCTGGAGTTTAGATTTCAAATTAAGCATAGTGATATAACATACGTAGATTAATTTGTGGTAAGGGCACTGGTCTCACCACCGCGGGCAACGAATGAGAAACATGTAGTGAGTAAGAGTAGCAACTAAGTAAAAGTTTCGCCGTCAGTGTGAAGATTCAGCGATCAACCTTACACATGTATCCCTTTTAGTATCTATTGCACGTTTCTTGAACGAGAAAAGAGCCGATAGTTGTTTGGTTTCGCCGGCGATGATATCAGTGCCTTACATCAATCAACAAAAATCCGGTCGTTTTTTGCAAAATTATTAAAATTTTAACAACTACAATATACTGTACCTACTATAGTTTTAAAAAAATCAAAAGGTTTTTATAAATAATCGCGTTAATCAGATTTTCGCTTAGTTGTACATTTGGCGAACAATTAATTTCTCAACGAAGTGGCTCTAGTTTGCAGCAGGGAGCGCCTAGACTTGAATTCAGGCAACTACTCAAGTCTTGAATAAATAATAGGAATATGATTCCAAGAGATTACAGTCTAACTCGTTTTGTAATCTGACATTATTCCAATAAGTATCTATTAATTATTCAAGTGTATTAAATTACGACGGTGGCAGCGGTCAAAATGTCAGCATTGTGTAAAAGATCATGAAAGAGTTCAACGTCCACATTCTAATACATGTTATTTTATCACCAGTTTTTACACCAGTTTTTGTACGCTGTTTACCTTTTTTACGTCTTCGGGTGGCAAAAAGCTGATGAAAGTAACCATGTAAATCCTCGCAACAGCCGACGCAGTAACAGTTTCCTGGTGACCTCACTCACTCGCACAAATACAACAACCCTCAAGGGAATTGTTATTTGGCTGCGGTATTCTGTAAGGTGGGAGTTACTTTGCCAGTCTGGCAGCTTACAAAATACGCTCTCTTAATTTCGAAAACAATAGCATTATTTCTTCGCTATCTCGCAAATTGAAAATATAAGTATATGCAAAATTGTATACTTCGTTCCAGGTTTAAAGGCATTGGTAAGTCAGTTAATTCCACTTTTTTATGCCATGTCGGCTGGCGGACAAGCATACGCCACGGCACGCCTGATGAAGCAGAAACCTATAGCCTATTGGTTTAAATCTATAGGCTAGAACTGGGGCCCTACCGCCGAAGCTGAAGCCGTTTACCATCGGATTTTTTGGATGCGAAAATGACACTACAGCTTAGATTGTAGGTAATTGTGCTTAGCTTAGCTGGAAGAAACCCTAGAGCTCTAACGATTAAGCTGAAGATGTTTGTCAATAACTAAAACTTAAGACCTATTTTCTAATCAAAATATTCGATGGTAATCGGCTTCAGCTTCGGCGGTAGGACCCCCGTGTAGCCTATAGATTTAAACCAAATAGGCTATAGGTTTCAGCCTATAAGACTTGTAGCATAAAGTCTCGCTCAGAGAATATAATTCATAGATCCCTTGTATGTTGGGATCGAACCCTGGGGGACTTTATACACCACTTTGAGAGTTAATAGATTATACATATTGACCCGTCTTTTTATAGGTTATGGTTATAATAGACTTATAATACAATATATAAGCCTTATGATATTCCTCGTTCAAATAAAATATAATGATCAATCTCGACCATTTCTGCTTTAATATTGTATTGTATGTGGGGTTTGTAATATAAATAAATTGCTGAATCGGATCTCGCAACGTCAATCAATTATTACCGTCGATTATACCTTTCTTTCTATTCGATTTTCGCCAAAGCTCTGTTCAATAAATGCAGGCACTTGGCCTTCTTTGATTATGAAAAAGGTGAAGAGAGGTGCTAAGGGGCAAAAAGGTGGAGTGTCGAGCGAAAAGGGTATGCTAGGGGAAATTGTGTAAAAGTACCCTTGAGCGAATCTCAACGTCTGAGTGCGTTTATATTGTGATGTACTATATACTCTTATTTTATTAGATTATATCAGTGATTTTTCCTTACTATCGATTCTACCTAGAAACATTTTTATTTTATTGTGTTCACTGTCGTTGTTAGAAATTCCGTGTGCTGAATCTACTTACTTTTATAATCATTTGTTCTCTGAAGAACAGCATCCAACTTTATGATAAAACAACTTACTATCTCTAAGTGTTTGTATTTAAATATTTAGTAACATTATATTTGATACGAATTATTTTGCCAATACTATAATATGAAATATTATGCTATACCCGTATATACTTCTTCTTTTTCTTAGCATAATTGAGTCCACTTCTGAACATGTGCCACTTCGATGGCTCTTCATTTAGTTCTTGATGCGGTGGTTCTGGTCCATAGGCCCTATCGCCGAAGCTAAGCCGATTACCACCGTTTTTTTGATTCCATAAATTGATCTTAGCTTAAAGTTATTGACAAACATCTTTAACTTAGTAGATAGAGCTCTAGGGTTACTACCAGCTGAGCTAAACATAATTACCAACAGTCTAAGCATTAGTTTCAATGTCGCTTTCAATAAATCCGATAGCAATCGGCTTCAGCTTCGGCGGTAGGGCCCCAGTTTGGCCCTGCCCCCTTACCACCATCTCTTATTGCGATTCAATAACTGAATAGAATGCTTATTCATACCAATGAATAAGCGACTCTATTCCATTTGAAGTAAAGTCGCTTATTCATTGGTATGAGTAAGCATTTTATCCAGTTATTGAATCGCAATAAGAGATGGTGGTAAGGGGGCTGAAGTCTTTTGAATATCGTCCGACCATACTGCTGGACCAGGCTGCTGGTTTGCCTACGTTTCGTCTTCATGACTGGGTTCGCCAATACAACGAGCCAATAAAAAAAAAAACTAAGTAACCGATTGTACCATCCCGGCTCCTCTTTAGGCTTTAATGCCTTATTTGCCATATTGCTGTCTCTCACATTGCTAAGAGGGGAAGTCAAATTCCAAAAGCTTCCTACTCCTACTATTTTTTTCTGATTAAATTCATTGTGAGTTCCAAGGCAGCCGTAGTTTTACCCCCGGGACTGCAATGAAGCATGTGTCGCTGTTAATCCTGGCTTCACAGGAGATACAGTGGTGGGAATGTGTGATGGGCCTATTTTTCTACCATCCCGGCAGTAATGGTCCATGTTTTGCATGGATATGTTAGTACACAATGGTCAAAAACACGAATCTTCAAGTTTTGTGGAATCTTCGACTTGAATACATCTTTCAGTTATCCACAAGCCGCCCAGCTCAATTGGATTCGCCTTTCTATCTCAACTTTCTGCCTCTAGGTTGACCTTCTGCCCTAAATAGATATACTTGTTCACTTTTTCTATCGTTGCAACATTGATGCAATAATTTTAACGAAAAACAAACCGACTCCAAACATTACTCTACATTTATGTATGTACAACAGGCTGATGATGATGATGATGATAAAAAATATAGGACCAATCTGGAATTATACTCTTTCAAATAAAAAAAGTTTTTTTCAAAGTAATTGAGTAACAAACATTAAAAAAAAAAAAAAATATAAATAGCCGAATTGAGAACCTCCTCCTTTTTTGGAGTCAGTTAAAAAATAGTCCTGCCCGTGGGTCCAATTCACTCTTATATACATATAGATAAATATATAATAAAAATATATATATATACCTATACATTGTTTATCTATATATACATTTATAGATAAACCACGGTAATCTCGCAAATGGCTATAACAATTTCGATGAAATGAAGTAATATAGAGGTTTACGGGGTAGAAAAATCTGTACTGGTACTGTAACAAATTTGCTAATAAACGGACTACTTAAATGGAAAAAATACCACCTATCTTAAAAACAAACATATCATTCGAATTAAAAAAAGCCCTGATGATAGCGTATCTTAAAAACCAACACATCATTCGAATTGAAAAAAATCTTATGTATTCCAATTGCAAATCAAAGTTTAGATATACGCACAATGTTGAAAGATTAATCATGTTAGTATAAGACGAGAAACTTTTGATAGGTTTCCTGTAATTTACAAAGTAACGAAGGTAATAAATACAAGAAAGAGATTGTTACATTGTAAGTGATCTCTTTCTTGCATTATCTTTCCTGAATTTTGGTTCAGTAGTTTCGAAGATACTTAAGCTTACCTTAGATATCTATGATACTTCTAGATGTCTTTGTAATTACTTTATAATTGTTTACTATAGACCATTTTCTTAAAATTTATCAAGACCCGGGGCTCTACCGCCGAAGCTGAAGCCGATTACCACCGTATATCTTGATTCGGAAAATAGGTCTTACGTTTAAGTTATTGCCAAACCTTCAGCTTAGTCCGTAGAGCTCCATCGTTTCTACCAGCCAAGCTAAACACAAGTAGCATAAATCTAAGTTGAAGTTAGATTTTCGCAATCAAAAAATCCGATGGTAATCGGCTACAGCTTCGGCGGTAGGGCCTCTGGATGATAACCTATTTGACTTAATAAACAGTTAAAAGAAAATAATTTATGTACACACAGTACAGCCATTATTTTCTAATTTGCTTCCTAAAAATTATTTATCTACGTTACACGTCGTTTTTTGGGTAATAGAAATTCATACGTCGTATATCGTCGTCGTCGAGAACCCTTATTCAACCCACTGCTGGAATACGGGTCTCCCTTCAATCAAATGAATTTAGAGCATACTCCACCACGCTGCTCAACTCCGGGATGGTGGAGCGCTTACCTGCGGGTGTGCGGAATTACTGATGTAGTATACATTTGTATAAAATGGATGGCTGCGGAAATCGAACTTTTTGAACTTGGGAAAACTATCTTCACCATGTGCATCTTTCGGTGAAATTATGAATATGGTGATAATGAATGATTAAAAAATATAAATAATAATAGGTATAATATAACATGTCTTCAACAAAATCAATAGTTATTAATGTAATATTTTTTACATTTGTCTCGAACTTTTATTACAAAATGGTTCACGACAACTTAATTACAGTTATTTGCGTAATAAGTACCTATGTAATAAATAAATTTTGCGGGCAAAGAATTAATCTACGAGTCTCCCCTCTTGTATCCTCGAATTAAGTAGCTCAATGTTTGCTAACTAAGTCTTGGTAAACACAATTAAAACGGCATCTCGCATGTGGACGGATTCCAAGAGACTTAGGCATAATTTTCTATTGTAAATCCGGGCTTTAAGAAGGCCTTTCAGAACTCCCTGTCGCCGGTCGACTGCAAAGGAAATTTTAATGACACAAGATACTTTGCCTTTAAAGGTGGCATTGAACGAATAAATAAAATATTGTTGAAAATATTACAAAGAAAAAGCTTTCGTAATTGAACTGTATTGATATATATATATTATTCCGTTTTCAACATCAGTTGTTTTCTAGGACATAAGCAAACGGCAAGTCAGTTAGAATGTGTAAGGGCAATTTGCATCTCGCTTTCATCGCTCCATAAATATGAAATTTCACATAGCTACTGTACATAAACATACCTAACACAATTATACGATTTTATTACCATCGAACCAGAAAACCAACCTTACTTGCACATGGTGCACCCTGCTGACTGACAAACGGAGCTCTGGCAAAAGAGTACCGAGAGTTAGACTTAGTTTTAAGTTGACATTTTATGGCACGACATGATGATAGATTGATTTAATTAATGACATTACTTGAAATGCATATTTATATTATGGGCAATATGTGGGCAGCAATTTATTTTGACATTTTATAACTTTCATGAATAGTTGTTCTTTTGTTTCTAATTTACTTCGAATTTAATAAAATATAGGTATTTTTTTTATTTTTTATTTTTTTTTATACTACGTCGGGTGGCAGACAAGCATATGGCCCGCCTGATGTGAAGCGGTTGCCGTAGCCATATTAACGCTCGCAACATAAAATATCGCTCGCGCGCCGCCACCCCCGCTGCCAACGCAGCATCTCCTTCCTTTCTGGTGACCTCACTCACTCGCAGGAACACAACAACCCTCAAGGGAATTGTTATTTGGCTGCGGTATTCTGTAAGGTGGAGGTACATTCCCCAGTCGGGTAGCTTACAATTACGCTACCTACCTCTCTTTTCGCCAGAGCTTCGTTTGTCAGTCAGCAGGGTGCACCGCGTGCAGATGAAGTTGGCTTTGGTTCAAAGGTGTTGATGAACCACTTACATCCCAAATCCATTTTATACAATTGTTTAACATAAATGTAATGTAAAATTATGGTGATTTGTGACCATGTTAAAATGTACTTGATGTTTACAATCACCGTTGAATGAATAAATATGAATTTAGTTCTAGTAACAATATAGGTTAGTTTGTTTGTGAAATGAAAAATAAAGCGGTACAAAGGCGGATTTATCCCACGTGGGGATCTCTTCCAGTCAACCTTAGATTAATTACGTGGAGTGGACATTACAGTGGCAAGTAGAACATCGAGTAATAGATGAAAGAAGAGAATTTGGAAACAAATAAATAAATATAATACACAAATAACTAAATTATATATTACACACTATAGTACACAGGCAAGGAAATTATTAGGTAACTTCAAGTCAAAGTCAAAGTCAAAGTCAAAATTCTTTATTCTGTGGGCCCTCGCGGGCACTTAGACACGTCTTTTACAATTAGGTATATATTTTTTTATCTACCAGCATTTCGGAATGACAATTGACGAGAAGAAATGCCGAAATGACCATTTAATAAATACCCGTTATATAATTAATGTTGTAGGCAAGTAAAGAAGAAGTCTCATCACTAAAAAAAAAACAATTGGTTGCCTGTAAAGTCGGTATACGGGCGAAAGTTTTACGTGACAACGACTTTGAGTCTCTCTCGCTCTTAGAAGGGACACGCGTCAACGACACGCTTACAATGAGAGCGAGTGAAAGGCACGCGCCTTTCACTCGCTCTCATTGTAAGCGCATAACGTGACCCAGTTTCTTGAAGTGTCCCCCGGCTAACCAATTTATAAGACGTTGTCACGTCAAAAACTTTTTAATCATGACTTGAAGGAAAATCTGGGGAATGTACCTCCACCTCACAGAATACCGCAGCCAAATAACAATTCCCTTGAGGGTTGTTGTGTTCCTGCGAGTGAGTGAGGTCACCAGAAAGAAAGGGATGCTGCGTTGGCAGCGAGGGTGGCGGCGCGCAAGTGATATATTATGTTGCAATCGTTAATACGGTTACGGTAACCGCTTCACATCAGGCGGGCCGTATGCTTGTCTGCCACCCAACGTAGTATAAAAAAAAAATATGTTGATTTGTAGGCTTTGGTTAAATAAATAAAGAAAAACACAAACCCGCAGAGAGGAAACAAAACGTTTATTCAGCTATTCGAAAACCATAATTTAAAATAAGTAAAAAAGATATTAATTTTATGTCGTCGGGTAACAGGCGCGTTGCAGACAATAAAATGTAACATAATGGATGATGTATATTGAAACATTGGCTTTCGGACTGTTTTTATGAACTATTAAAGGTTTTTTATTTTGTACTTTTAGCATGTTTTTATTGTCGATGGCGAGTGAATATTAAAATATATTTTCTAAGTAGAATATGGACCGTGATGTTGTTCAAAAGCTCATTCCGAATAGAAAGAAAAAAGTCATTTCATAATTGCGTCGAATCACGTTTTGTAGTCTGAAATCCCCAGTAAACGAAAGTAAAGAAAACTTTTTACACCTCGACACCGCCTTCAACTATACGAAGCCCAGGTTCGACCTCACATGGAGTACAGCCCCCTTACCACCATCTCTTATTGCGATTCAATAAATTAATAGATTGCTTATCCATACCAATGAATAAGCGACTCTATTTCAAATAGAACAGCATCTCTGGGCCGCCGGTGCGCCCCAGTACTTGTTTGCTCCATTTGACCGCATACAACTAAGAGTAGTTCGATTCGTCGGTGACCCAATGATCTCTGATCGATTGAACTCTTTCTACACGCAGAGATAGTTTGTTTTTTTTACTCTTTGCGTTCTATACAAATTATATCACGGGGAGTGCTCGGATGAGCTGTTTGATTTGATACCTGCCGCTGAATTCCACTATTGTACCACTCGCCATAAATTAAAATTCCATCCATATCATCTTGACAATTGGCGATCTAATATAGTACGTTTCCTAAGACATTTTATACCACGAACAGTGAAACTGTGTAATCAACTTCCCTCAGCGGTATTTCCGAACAACTACGACATGGGTGCCTTCAAGAACAGAGTTTTCATTTCCCTTAAAAGGCTGGCAACGGATCGGCGACCCCTTGGTGTCGCTGATCTCCATGGGCGGTGGTGATTACTTCCGACTAGGCGACCCACATGCTCATTTGCCCCCCCTCTCACATAAAAAAAAGCTAATGGTAATCATAGTCCGTGAGTGACCTGCTCTTACAAAATAGTTCTATTTTTTTTTAATCACGGGTCAAGCCCGGTCATTTGATAGGCATGCGCGGCGATATGGATCCAACGCGTAGAGGCCCCTTTGAGAAGTTTAATGTAATGTTGTACGCCCGCCGTGACCCGCTCCAGGATATGTCAATGGAACGACATATGAGCAGGTCTCGGCAGGCGTTGAGACTATTGCGAAGTGTGATGGAAAATAAATGGGCTATGGAGATGAGATCTGGGTGATACTTAATACCGGGCTATTACAGAAGAGGGACGGACTCGTGCTATATCTGCTTTTATTGCTAGTTATTTGCGGCAGGCGGTGGCTTGCCACTCACTAGATGGGCCTCTGAAATGCCAGGAAATCGGCCGGACGCAACACCGGTGTGAGTGACTCAGGGGTGTCGAGAGGTGTGCTGCGCTTTCTCCGAAGTTACTCGCGGCGTGATGCCCTTTAACACTTCCACCCCTGGAGCATATAGCTCTAGCGGCTCCTCTCTGGACGGCCAACGAAGGCAAGCCAGAGCTGAGAGTCCTGCGGGCTTTCTTGTGTTTACACTCCGACCGATGAAGACACGTCGGAGACGCAGGCCCTGACCGACTCTCTGGAGACTCGGGTCCGTGGTGTCGCTACTCACACAACAGCTCGCCACACAAGCTGCCCTGCGGACATATATAGTTAGTTCTATTATTATTACGAGTGTCAATGTGAAAGTTTGGGATGGATGTACTCGTATGAATATTTTACTCTTTTTGAATGGATTTGGATGAAATGATTTTGAACGAACAAAACAGGTCGAAACAGGTCGAAATTTTCAATGTTAAAAGACTAGGTAAGTCTTGATGGTCTTGTAAAACCTTTAAAACTTGATGAGTACTTTCCATTAGGGTTTACCGCCATTTGGGCTTTTAAAGTAACATACTATTTTTGTATTACCTATGTAAAATATTAACTGTGTTTTTGATCTCAATAAGTTTTTGTTTCTATATTCCCATTTCGATGAGCCCCGTAGAACCTAAAGTATAATAAATATCACACAATAGGTACCTAAGGCGAGCTCGATGGCGTTATTGCGCTTGTAAGTCTAATCGAACACGTAAGTTAAGCAACATCGACCGTAGACTGTCTATGGATGGATTTATTTATCTAGAGATCCTCCGTGCTTTGGGAGGACACGTTAAGCCGTCGGTCCCGACTATTGTCACTAGATTTTTTATTTCAATTTTAATTTTGAAGTATAATTTCAAAAATAACATTACGCACGCGCTGGGCTAATAGAGCTAAAGAAGTTTTACTTCAGTCGTGTGATCTAAAACCGACTCGTTTTTTTTTTATTTAACCTATTTAGTGCCGAAGCCGCCCAATAGCGTCTTAAAAATCATTAAACACATGCCAAAAACGCCCATCGGCATCTAGGTTTTGTATTCCATGTCTAGACTAAATAGTATGTTTGGCGGCATGAGGGTCAAGTTCTTAATACGTAAGTTGGCAATGAATGGGTTAAGTATATATTTCTGGACAAGATGACAGTCGTTCAGCCAAGTCAGTGGCCTTTAGGTGGTTTGAAAACACTGGCCTCCGCCAAGCTGCAGTTGAGCTGCGAGGTGGTGCTAATGTTATAAAATCTCTTCAATTGAGGGGAGACCCGTATTTCAACAATGGGATGCTTATGGGTTGATGCCGATAGGTAAATAATATTATTTTATATCATTTAATTTTTAATGTAACATACGAAAACGAATGAAATAACGTATTAAATTTATTATTTGTTTATTCTTGTTTCATATTATCACATATGTTACTAAACAAATTAAAATTAGCTCTTAGTCATATTTAGATATTCCTTTCCCTGTTGCTTATGAAATGTTAGGTAAGTGACGTGAAATAATTTCATTATCTTTGTGCCTAATTAAATAATTGATAACTTTAATTTTCATGTTCGTTTGTAAACTATGTTTATTTAATCTGTGGTGGTATTAGTTAGCATAACTAATCACCTTAATAAAATGTGCTCATCGTTTATGCATGAACAAAATGAAGCGGTACTTTTGTACACGAGTTTACCTCAACACAAAAGTTTCACGCGCTCGTAATACATTGAATTATGAGCTAGTTTACTTAACAAATATTTGTATTTAACGTATAACTCGTGTGTATAGGGGATGTGGTTTTATGTCTTACATACAGCGAGCGACCGCTACATTATTATTTATTACTAACGAATTCCCGCGATTTCGTTCGCTTGGTTACAAGATAATCATGATTCTTGGTATTATGGTACGGGGGATCCAAGCTGTAGCCAATTACCGAGTATGAATAATGAAATATACCTGGACAAATTACTTTTCCGATCGCGATGTGTACTCTGCGACGAGCTGGAAACCGCTTCGCGGTAGGGTCTCTTCGGGTACTCTCGCCAGCCCGCCGCAGACTTTACACCTCCTCCGCTCTTTCTCCTCTAACGTTCCGTTTGCGCTTTTAAAGTCATCGTGGCTAAAAGTAGTTAGGCAGGCGGTTTTTAGTCAGTTAAAGCCTGATTCGCCCTTGAAAGGTCAGTCTGGTAGCAACCAGGCTGAGGGGGCGTCGAAGAGGATTTTCCGTCTCCCTCCAGCAGAGCTAGCAACCGCGCGCGTCGGTCGTCAAAAAAAATAACTAAGCAGAGCTTGTACTACATAATACTGGGATTCCGTCATGAGCATGCTGTTCGAGGTTATCTTTATCTCGCCGTGTTGTGTGACTGAAGTATCCGAGCATCCTATGGAGACATATCATATTACATGTTTATTTTTAATGATATATAATTTGTCATGTTTGTGTACGATAGAGCAATAAATGAATATTGTATTTTACCACATAAATGATAGTACTTTTATAAGTACTGATAAATAAAGCAATTCGTGCAAAATTATTCCCTTACCATTCCAAAATATTCAAAAATGCACAACGTCAATGTTCAAGTTTTCACTCCTGCCGGCACTCTCGGAGTGCAACCCGATTTATTTTGTAAATAATGTTATCATAGATACATAGAAATGCCTTGACACAGAGATTTGTTCATACACTCATATGTTTATCTTGTGCGGAAGTCGAACCTTCGATCCTTGGTGCAAAAGTTGATATCGCTAGCCATTATTCGTCTAAGATCTTCAAGGATAAGTAATAAATAAATAAATATTCCTGGACAAATTACACAGCGCCATCTAGTCTCAAAGTAAGAAAAGTTTTTACTATGGCTACTAGATAACTATTATATATATATGAAGAATATTATTATAATATAGATTTATAAATCTAACCGTTTATAAGCGGTTTAAAAATTTTCTTTAATAAATAAATAAATAAATATTGTCAGACAAATTACACAGCGCCATCCAGCCCCAAAGTAAGCGAAGCTTGTTTTATGGGTACTAGACGAAAAGTTTTTACTATGGCTACTAGATAACTATTATATATATATGAAGAATATTATTATAATATAGATTTATAAATCTAACCGTTTATAAGCGGTTTAAAAACTTTCTTTAATAAATAAATAAATAAATATTGTCAGACAAATTACACAGCGCCATCCAGCCCCAAAGTAAGTGAAGCTTGTTTTATGGGTACTAGACAACTGATAAACATACGTAAATACATATTTTTTTTTTGTAAATACATACTTATTATACATAGAAAACACCCAGACCAAGACAAACAGACATGTTCATGCACACAAATGTTTGTCCTGTGTGGGAATCGAACCCACGAGCGTTGGTGTCGAAGCCGCGTCATTGGCCGCTACGCCAACGAGCTCGTCATACTATATATATATATATAATGTTACTAGTGATATTTATATTTGGTTCAAACATACATATTATTTGTAGTGTATCAAAAAGTTATCATCTCAGCCTATGGATGCTTTCAATAAACGCCTCGTGTTTGGCTACTGTGAGTTATAAGAGTAACTGAACTTTAATTTATTCAAAACGAGATTACCGAAATGACTAAAAGCAAAATATGTTTTTATTCATTAAATCCCTTTCTATCATCTAAGCATGCAATATCAATCCATCATCATCTTACGGTTGGGTTATGGGTCTCCGCTCAATCGAATGGATTTTAGAGTATATTGCACCATGCTGCTCAACAGCGGGTTGGCGGAGGCCAGTGTTTTCAAGCCAAAGGCCACTACTTTGACTTGACGGCTGTCATCTAATGAAAATTTTCCACAGTCGGGCAGCTTACAATACGCTGTGGCCTACCTTTTTTGTCAGAGCCTTTTTTGCTAGTGCACCACAAACCGGCGGGTGTGGCTTTGGCTCTAAATCCAATCCAAAAGATCGTAGATCAATTACCGGGGTGTAAGTGGCTCCTCTTACATACCGGTACAAATGAAAAGAAAATAACACAAAAATACGTTACAATAGGCTATTTTCCAATGTTTAAAAATTGTATAAATTATTTAACAATATCGTAAAATACACAAAACTATAAAGATCTGCAAACTTTCATTCTAATATCTTCAGTCAGACTTTTTTTAGTGTCGATCAAAGTTTGGCGGGAAAGTCCATTTTAAAAGTATGGAATTATTAAAAAATAATATTTCCATTGGAGGGGCTAAAATGCTATAACTTTTATTGTGATACTAATCACATAAACGTAATATTTAACATAGCTATCGTACAAATTTCTGATTTGATGCATACAAAATACAAACCTGTGACGTCATAATTCGGTAGTCTTTTGTATGGAGCGTTTTGGGGCAGTCTAAAAATTGTGATTTTCAAATTAACATATCTCGAGAGATTTTTGTGCTATCGAAGTAATTCTTTCACCTATGGTTATATTATGGAGACGTCCCTACATATTAAACCGAAAAAAATATTAGTCAAATAGCTATAAACATTTAAAAAATGTTATTTACTGTCTCCAATTCAGTCCCTTGAGCAATAAATGAACTAACTATTTCCAAATATGAATACAAAGTGTCACAAACGATAGAATTCTAATACTATTCACATTTCAAACCGTATGTTAGTTGCATAGAGATGTATTTAGGTATTCATTTAAAAGTTGAAACTCAGTTAAATCTGAATAGAGGGACGGTATCGGTCTAACGAACCGGACTTAACAGGACCGGCTATTACTTCGGCAGGCGGGCTTTTATCCCTGTCATAGCCTCACATTCATATGTACATGTTAGTCATGTGCTTAGAATTTAACGGATAGCGTTACAAGTAGGAATTTAATTTACTACTGGCATTCATTCGTGTTCACAGGCTAAGAGCTGCACTACATTAACCAACATGTTACCCGTGTTGGTCATGTTGTCTAACAATTTAGCTATGTATGGACTTATTATATAGCACTCTTGACAGAGTTGTCGTAGTCACAACTTGGACGATTCTCTGAAACCGCTGTTCTTGCGATTCTATGCATGCAGTTCTATGTCCACCAGAACTAGAGAAATCGTTGATAGTGGAGTACGTCAGAGATTTAATGAGGTCTGTCCATCGTGTTGGAGAACTCTTACGTGATCTATTGCACTCCACTTTCCCCTGCACCACCAATCGTTCCATTGTGAAGTCAGTGAAGTTAAGCATCGTCGACCGTAGTCTATCTATGAATGGGTTTAACATGAACCCGACCCTGATACGGATGATACAATAAACCGAGGGTCCAGGTTATGGTCATCAAATGACGTCGTTAAGCTAAGTCTTTGATAACACAGGCCTCCGCCAAACTACAGTTGAGCACCGTGGCTGAGTATGCTTTAAACCTCTTCGACTAATGGCAGACTAGTATCCCAAGAAGGCTGATGAATATACATTGATGCCGAAGTGGAAAGAAAAAAGCCATTGTGAGGCGAGATAAGTTTCAGATACTAGTAAAATACCCACCGTCCACAATAAAGACTCAAGAAAGTTCTTAACCTAATATGTAGGAGTATTGCAACAATGCGAGAATGTAATACGACAAAAAGGAAATGAGCCGTGTGGATTTGTATGAAAGACACAAAGTTTCTTATTATTTGGAATATCATGTGGCCGACTTCTGCATATAGCAAGTAATATCTTTATGTATTTTTTTATACGACATAACAAATGGACGCCTGATTTAAAACAGTTACTCTCGCAATACAAGAAATAATTCTAGCTCGATGGCTTCCCGCAACATCTCCTCACATCTGGTGACATCAAACCTCTCCCTCGCAAGAACACAACATGATCATTGTATCTACACTATAATATTCTGTGAGGTGGAGGTGTCCGACTAGGTAAGCACTTCCCCTTCACAGAATAACTGGACTGCAAATAATAGAAGTTCGACTATAGATGCTACCCTCTACCTCACTTTTAATAGCCTTTTTCTTTCGCCACGACATATATCACATATATCTATATAATATAGGTATGTAACTCAGTTTTTGGAATATAAGCGGATCACCACCATCTTTAGAGCCAAAGCCAACCGCACCTATACATGGTGCATAATGCGGTTAAACAAAATCTATTAAAAGTGAGGTAAGGTAGCATGTATCTATAGGCGAACTTCTATTATTTGCAGTCCAGTTATTCTGTGAAGGGGAAGTGCTTACCTAGTCGGACACCTCCACCTCCAAGGAAAATAGGTTTTTTTTATATAATATAAAACAAAATCCCTATTTTCCTTGGCCACAACATCAAGGTTGTACAGATTTCGCTATTTTTTTTATGTTGTAATTATTTGTTCTAGTCTGGAGAAGGTTCTTATATACAAAGAAAAAGATAAGAAAGTTACGCGGAAAATTTAAGAAAACTGAATGACCGTATTAATTTTTCTAATGTAACTTTATGTTGTTTAAAAGAACTGTTAGTCATTTCATATATTGCACGAAACCAATCCGAATTCAATTATTCATTGTTAAAAAGACAGGATACAACGACGTTTCGTTGGGTCAGTTGTATATGTATAAAAATATACTCATGTTAAATGTATTAAGGCTAATGAGGGTAGTGGTTGATATTATATGTATGTATGGTTATTATATGTAGCCTTAATATGTATGTATGGTGGTGTTAGTATGTATGGTCGCACTAAATAGCGTTAGATGTAAACTCGACCTTGTTATAAATCGCACAAGTCTAAATACAATTCTTCAGTATATAAAATGTGAAG
Organism: Hypsopygia costalis; assembly: GCA_937001555.2. Classification (NCBI taxonomy): domain Eukaryota; kingdom Metazoa; phylum Arthropoda; class Insecta; order Lepidoptera; family Pyralidae; genus Hypsopygia; species Hypsopygia costalis. The sequence continues at coordinate 16,303,249 of OW443338.2, read as the reverse complement.
CTTGTTCAAGATAATACAAAAGTTCGAATACGAAATAATCGGTTAGAGTTTATCGTCAGACCCCGTTTGTTGAAGAGACCCACCTGAACAATGAACTGCACTGATATTACTAGCAGCTAGCAGTGCGACCGCTGAGTTACGAATAATAACTCAGAGAATGCAATTCTTATTTGTCGTTTTTTTTCCGAACAACCACATTACTGGAGTGCTATGTGTTTATTTTACCCTTCTCTTTCTCCTATTCTTTGTTTATTTACTTCATTACATACAATCCTAAAAATAATTTTACAAAATGTGAGCATCTTCTCTTAATTTACCTTGCAAACATTTATGACATCTTGATATACATGAAAACATAATATACAAGAGTAATAAAAAAATATATAGCCGAAATCGTGTTACTCTCCACTCCCAATGGTTGACTGGTAGATAATGCAATAGCATTAAGTCTGCCTTTTGTACCATTTTACTGTGGTCAATAAAGTTTTAAATAAATAAATAAATTTAAATATGCTGTTATTAGTTGTTAATAAAAAAAGATCAATAAAGTTTACTTACTCTGTTTCGCTCATCAACACCTTTCATTGATATCCATATCAGGATACGCTTCTTTCGTTCTTATACTATACTATTATTATAAACAAAAATTTTTGACACATAAGATCACACACAACACATTGTAAGAAATATAAGATAAATGACAAATAAGATACATAAACTTTGTTGATTTTCTGTAATGATTCAAATGTTTCTGTCATGATTTCAATTCAAGATATTTGGAACAAAAATGATACTTGAAAGTGAAAGAGTATCTAGTACACAAAACACGCACATTAGCTGTTTATAATTAAGCATATTATTATCATGGTTTCATATTTTGAGTATGTAATATTTAGTCTGTAAGTTTTTATTATATTTTTAAATTAAGTTGATAAAATAGAATAATAGCGACGTGCAACTACTGCGTGGGCCAGTGTAATCGAACACGCAAGTTGAGCAAAGTCGACAGCAGTCTGTCCATGCATGGGTTTATTTATCTCGGGCTCTTCCGTGCTTCGAAGTGAGCTTAGATCGTCGGTCCCAGCTTTAATCATTAGATGACAGTTGTTAAGCCAAGTTAGTGAACTTTAGGCGGTTTGAAAACTCAGAGGGGCAATTCTCGTAATTAAAATGTAGTCAAAATTCAGTTTCGATCCAGTCTCGATCTCACAAATGTCACATTTGATGTTCTCGTATCACAATATTATGTAACTTCAAAATTAAATTTAAGCGGGATTATATCGAAATATGAGTGAAAATTAAACAAATTAAGAATGTTACTTTGCCAACAACAAGAATTGATAATAAATTAATTAATGAAATCAAGTAGATAATTTTAGTCAATTCACAATTCAATCTCGATTCGGTCAACATCTGTGTTCGTAGAAAAATTACGTGAATTGGCCTTCTGGTCTCCGCTAACCCACAGTGGAGCAGCGTTGTGGAATATCCTCTAAGCCCCAACGTTTGAGGGAACACCCGTATGAATGATGAAAACTTATTCATCCCGGACTAGGATGAATAAGGGTTCACGACAGGTAGATATTCTAATTAAAATATATAAAACCTCCTCCCTCCGAGCACCTTGTATGATTTGTTCTTTATGTACAATAAAGATACTACAAATACACAAACAAACCTTGTTTTCTTCACTCCATGGTCTCATATAAAACCTGAACAATTCTGATGCCTTTAATACTGGTACAAGAGGATGCGTAACAGTTGATCCCGATTTTATTGCGATTCTGTACAGCGTTGCACTGCCTGCACTTTACAGTTACAAATACAATATAGGTAAACGAAGAAAACTGAAATGTTTGTTCCTATACAGGTAGTCATAATATTTAGCTTTTAGTAATTACTTTGAATTTCGTGTAATTTTTTCGAGTAGTTAGTTCGATGGCGTCGTTGCGCGCGTCTAATCGATCACGCAAGTTAAGCAACGTCGACCGTAGCCTGTGGATGGGTTTATTTATTTCGAGCTTCTCCGTGCTTCAGACGGACTTTCTTTAGACGACAGTCGTTAAGCCAGTGGCCTTTGGGTGGCTTGAAAGCACTGGCTTCCACCGAACCGCAGTTGAACAGCGTGATGGAGTATGTTCTAAACACCTTCGATTGAGGGGAGACCCGTATTCCAATGGACCACCATTGGGATGATTGTAGGTCGTTAAGCAATATGTATAATGTGTAGTTAAGCATATACCTACTATGATTCAGAAAATAACATTTCTAAATCTATTTATAACGTTTATTGGTTTAATTCTACAAACTTTTAACGCTGCCGTATCGATATCAAAATTCTTGTGAGTGAGTGAGGTAATCAGACGCTATGCTGTGTTGACGGCGGGGGTATTAGCGCGCATGAAATACTTCTTGTACCGCGGACGCGTTTATATGACTGAGGTAACTTGTTTACATCAGGCGGGTCACACGCGTTCGTACCTGGCATTGTATAAAAAAGAGTGGAAAATTTAGAATATATAAATGTTTAGAATATATAAATGCAATGGAGTGCGCGCATTGCTTATAGCTCAATGTGCCCAAAAAGCAAATGCTCCATACATTTTGATATTATAGATAAACAATGTTAGTGCAATGATTTTGCTATAGACAAGATAAATATTTGTCCTAAAATATGGCTAACTGGTAATAACAGTTGTTATTAGTATAACGTACCTACTTATGAAAATAATAGTTACATACTTATGAAAATAATGGTTACAAACTTATTATTAAAAACACCGTATCGCGTTTGTCATTCCCGTGCCAACATTTATATTCGATTAGAAACGAGTAGAAGTATTCTATTGTTCATGTATATACTTGTACTCTAAGGTGGAAACATAGCAAATTTTTAAAAGAAAATTGTGTACGAGTTTCTGATTCCGAACAGAGAAAGTACGATTTTAAATCTTAACTGTACAATTGTAAACTGGGAAGCAGGTACGTTGTAGTGGCAATGAGTTGGCCATACCTGTCTCGCCTGTCAGGGACCGGGCGACTTCCCCGAATTCTCGAGTGGAAATTGCAATTTTCATGCAATGCACATAACCCAACGTCGTACTCCGAATTCTGTTTTTAGGGGCATTACTGAGGTGTGTTAACATTTAGGAGGTTAATTTTAGCTTGTTTTTTTTTAACATTCGTATGTAAAGCATCAGTGATCCAGCTTTATTCGGGGATGCTCAGGCAATTATTTAGTTTATTATTTAAATACTATGAACATTCAATTTCGAGCTCGGTGGTCGACTGGTTAGCAATGAATACTTTGACTCCGAGGTCGATTCCTGCACAAGACTGTTTGTCTTGTGCAGGAATCGAACCCGCGACCTCGTTGTTTGCATGAACATGTCTGTTTGTCTTGGTCTGTGTGTTTTTCTATGTATTATAAGTATGTATTTACAAAAAAATATTTATATTTAAGTACATTTATCATTTGTCTAGTACCCATAACACAAGCTTTGCGCTTAATTTGGGACTAGATGGCGCTGTGTAAATTGTCCAGAAATATCTATTTATTTATTATTATTATTAAAATTTAACTATGAACATTTAATGAATAACTCTAATAAATGTCAATGAATATTATTTGCACGCTTAACAACAGGGCATAGTGGTACCAGTGCACGCTTTGTCATATCATTATTATTTACGTTCCATGAAAAAGAATATTTGTGTTTGTGTTAGATGGCTTCAGAATTAATACGAATAAATAACCACTAGATGCAGTGACGACCTCCAGAAAAATGTAGGGAGTCAATAGATGCAGTTAGCTTAGGGTCGGAGCGTGTTCCTCTCTAGGGGAGAGGTCTGCTGAACACAGCTTCAGCAGTGTATGAATACGGGCTGAGATGATGATGATGATTAAATAAACCAGTCCTTGTATATGTCTGTTAATGCGTTGTTAAGTAGCTAGATGGGGTATCTGTCCTAAGTAACATTGTGTTTAATTTTTGGAACTTTCTTTAAACGAGATTTTGTCAAAGACTTGCATATTTTATTTTATTTTTGCATATTTAATCACCTCAAGTTTACAGATGTAATTCACCAATTCGGAAAAAAATGGAACCGTAAAAGCAATGTGGAAGTCTTTCATAAAAACAAACAGCTGCTAGTCTTCAAACCGCTGGACAGATGTTCTGGAATCATAATTAAGAACACACTCGATTAAGTCACTTTACGAGAAACTAGTACGCCACTTACAACTACAGACATAAAGATAACATAATATATACACATTATCATTATATTAACTCTCGATTTTCATGGAAAACAAAAAAGTTTTTAGAGAAACCCTACTCGGGGTGTGTGTGGTTTATCAACATTTTTGAACGGAGGCTTGCCTCACCTGCACCCTGCTGACTGACAAATGAGGCTCTGCCCAAAAGAAAGGTAGATTGCGTATTTTTTAAGCTGTGCGACTGGGGATGTACCTCCACCCCACAGAATGCCGCAGCCAAATAACAAATCCCTCGAGGATTGTTGTATTCTTGCGATTGAGTGAGCTCATCCGAAAGAAAGGAAGGAGTATAGACTGGCAACGGATCGGCGAAATCCTAGCCCTAGGTATTCGTTCGTCGTTGAAATCGTTAGTCGTTTGGGAAATTGTTGTGAGAAATGATTTTTTTACAATATTTGCTCACTATAATACTATATTGTAAGATGTTATTTACAATTGTCTTTGATTATTTATTCATTATTTTTATATAACCGCTTCACATCAGACGCACCGTATGCTTTTCTGCCACCTAATGCTACGTAGTATATATATACAAAAATGACATATATAATAATCAAAGTTTACAGGAAATGTTTATAGACGGTTGTAATACAACGTGATCTGCTGGCGCTCGAAAAAACTCCTCAAAAGCTTCCAAAGGATTTTATTCAATTGCGAGAAGAGTATAACTTTTTAGGGTATATGTTTTAGCTGCGGTCTTATCCAGTAGCTTGTTCCCAACGATAAATTATTTGTAGGCAGGTGCAAATATTTGCATCATAAATAACTCTATGTGTTTGACACATAGTGGGGTCGAGTATGGCAATGGAGTTTAACTTTCCTTCTAAATCCTGATACTTAAATATAACACATACGCTTTTATCTAACTGTAATAAACATATAGCCAAAAATGACTGATATTTATGAATTTTATAAAGAAATAAACTTATGAGGTTCATTATCGTATTGTGATTAAGAAATCATACTATATTCATCATAATCATCATCATCAGGGCGAGTGTCTCCACGTGAGCATCAGCATTAGAAACTTTGTTAATTTCTAAATACAAAGGTTTCTCAAAAGGTGAGTCGTGACCTGGCACCGACACGAAAATAAAATTACGGGGTCACCCAGCATTGACTGCTTGTATTACTTATTATGTTTGCCTCCCCAACCCGTCTGGCCAGCGTGGGGAGTGTAGGCCAAATCCTCCTTCTGTCTGGGACGGACAAGAGAGGGTCGTGCTCCTGTAGTGGAGACTAAAATGACCTGATGATGATGATGATTACTTATTATTACTCTATTCTATAATGTAGTATCTATAGTTTAACAGAAACCTTAAAAAGTAACCGAGTAAATACATAAACAGTTTGGGAAGTTCTGGATATTAAGATGTCTCAAGTAGATTTCAATGTATTATATTTTTTTTTTCCTTCAATTTAAATTTAATAAAATTATTATAGCTAACTTGAAATATACAATTAAAATAAATACTAAATATGTGTGCTAATAATGCTTCCTCAATGAGTAAAATACTGTTTCACTGCAATAACCATGGCGTATATTTTCTTTTTTTTTTATTAATAATAATTTTATTTAATCTCTCTTACAAACAAATTCATAAGAACTATTAAATAGGTTCACTTTGATTTTAGTCTAGAGTGTGCGAGAGACTGGTGCCTGAGCTAGGTATAACCCTGTGTTACAGGTATATATCTCGGTTTAATATAACCGAATCACCAGGAATAAGTCAAACAATCCTTTCATATTTGTCTCGACCGCAGTTGGCGACCGGCGTACTCATAAAAACTTACCACTTCATCGAGTGGGTTTCATGAATCGCCCCTTTCGGGCAAGCTCGGCGTCAGTCGGGCGAAGTCGACGCTTCTGGGCGGGCGGCGGGATATTCAGTGTTTGAATACCGACCCTGAAGGTACTCGCGTCCTTCAGAGCTGTACCTACGTTCGTACATTGTGACATCGTTAACTAAAATTTGTTTTTGGTGGTGAAGAAGAAGATTTTTTTCTTTGGCAAAAGAAATTGTATCTATAACTTGTGAACAGTGCTAAAACTAAGTTATAAAGTGTAGTTTATAGTGAATAATTGACTTAACTATGTCTGGAGTTGAAATAAGGAGCCCAAATAAATATATTGTATTTAATAAGGTAAGGAAATTATTTAGAAATAATACATCTACGCAAGTTTTTTATAGGGTTATCACAGCGGGATGTTGTCTTTAATATTGCAAGTATCCATAGGGTACGGTAACTGCTTATTATTAAGCGGGGTGCATGCTTGTTCGCTAACTTACTGTTAGGTGTATAAAAAATAATTAATAGTCTACTGAAATGTATTTTCTTAGTAACTTTAATAAGAAGATCACAATGGAAAAAGGTACAGATAGTAAAAGAAATAAGTACATTAGAAATTAAATAACAACTTTAAATTGCTCTAAGGCAATGGTTGACTGGAAGAGATCCCTTAAAGAGTTAAGTCCGCCCTTATATACATAGTTTCTACTGTTAAACTGTATCTATTTTTGTACTATTATTATATGCAGTAATGTTTAAATAAATAACAAAGTAATCCGGCCCACAGGTAATAAAATATTTTTTCTCAAAACTCCATAAATATCGGTTGTTTGACTATTGTATTGTAGTTATATTTATATATATATATTATATACATACCTAATTATACTAAAACAAAGACAGATTTTTTAAATATCTTTGACTACAAAGTAACAGGATTTCTATCTCTATATAATATAAAACAAAGTCGCTTTCCGCGTCTGTCTGTTTATCCGGTTACTCCTCCTAAACCACACGACGGATTGTGATACAATTTTCACTATCAGTTAGACATTTTTTTACAGAAAAAAGTATTACAGTGTATTTTACGTCGAATAAAATATATATTCTTTTAAAAAATCTTCATTTTGTTTAGTTTATCATTCTTTACAATGTAATTAAAAAAAATATATGGAGATCATAGAGATCAGAAACACCAAGGGGTCGCTTATCCGTTGCCATTCTTTTAAGGAAAATAAAGTCTGTTCTTGACGGCTCCCATGTCGTAATTGTTTAGAAATACCGCTGAGGGAAGTTGATTCCACAGTTTCACCATTTGTGGTATAAAATGTCTTAGGAAAAGTAATGTAGTAGATCGCCTATAATCGAAATGACATGGAGGACAATTTAACCTAATTAAGCTTCTGTAAGTATAAAAATCAATATTTTTTAACCAAGTTATCAGAAATTGCATCTGCGAAACTGGGGCGCTAGTGATCTAAAAATCATTTCCAAAGAAATCTTTATTATAATTCTCCGCCGTTACTCATCTCTTTTGTAGACTGTACTACTCGTAAACGAAAGCCATGAATAATTAATTGAATTAAATAAGTAATTTTCTTATGATATGCTTTCAGCTTAAGCCCGGTTGATTATTCTAAAGAATAAATATTACTCCATACTAATCACACAAATTTACAAGGGAGTAAATAAATTAATTTTAACTAATATTTATATTACATAGGAATATTTAATAACTTGGAATATTGATTGTTTGTACACAATTAACAGTACTTAAAATTATTATAGTACATTTAAATTTCTGTTAGAGAAATGCTGAAAACATTTTATTTAGATATTCCATTGAATATTAAGATGTACATTGAATATTAAGATATACTTTGAAAATAAATTATTAAAAATATTTGAATGACTGAATAACTTCTTTATCACCTACGCATCTTCTATTAAGGATATCTTATTAAAGGACATTACGTCGGGAGTCGAACTAGCATAGCACCTGGTGCGAAGTGGTCTCTTTAGACTATGTGTTGCCGGCAGTCTCGCCAGCTGTTATGTGCCTCTTTTGTAGATTTTTTTAATAATATTTTTGAATATATGTCATTTTTATATTGCTTTTTTTTGTAAAATATTCTAATGTCAAGTGCCGAACGGTGTGAAAGTAAATATATTTTCTTAGTTCTTCTGGCCTTGTTTTTATTTTATTAAATACAGTCCATTTTTAATATACGCTCTCCTATCACTAACACTATGAATTTCTGGAATACGTAAGTTTTCTAGTGAAATGGCACCTAAGCTGAAGTCGATTACGATTAAATTTTTTCGATTGCGAAATGATAACTTCGCTTTAAATTTGTGCTAATAGTAATAAGCTTAGCCGGTAGGGACGGAAGCACTCTACCGATTAAACTGAAGATATTTATCATTAATTTATATAGAAGTCCGATTTTCGCAATAAAAAAGCCGATTCTCAAATCGGTTTCAACTTAAGCGGTAAACCCCCAGGTCATTTGCTCACAGGTATTATATTGTACATTGTATAGTTAAAATAAATGTACAGATCGATGGCGTCGTTCCGGGTATCAGTATAATCAATCACGCAAGTTAAACAACGTTGGCGTAGCCTGTTTAAAGATGGATATATATGGGCTCCTCCGTGCTTCAGATAAACCCGTTGGTCGCGGCAGTCATTATGTCAAAGGCTTTTGTCAGGGCGGCTTGAAAACACTAGCCTTCGCCAACCTGCATTTGAGTAACGTGGCGAAGTATGCTCTAAATCTCCTTCGATTGAAGGGAGACCCGTATCCCAACAGTGGGATGATTAATGCCGATAAATAAAATAATAAAGAATTTTCAAATTGCTTTCTCTTTACTTAAAATTAACGTCTCTCATGTAAAACCCGGGGCTTAATTTTTTTTAATGTTAGTTAATGTGTTCAATTAATATCCAATTTTAAAGTGCGGAATGTAACCTAAAACGTCTCATTAATTTGGTTTCTCGTCACAACGTGAATAGTGGAAGAAACAATAACAACATTAATGGAAATAATATTGGATGCAATTAGTGAGAACGGCCCGCGGGGCCAAGCTGCGAGTCAAAGAGTTGTGATTCATTTAACCAAGACATACCTTCCTTTACAGCCTAAAGTTGTGACATCTGGCATTATAAAATCTGATTATTATTTCCTTCGGCTATAAGAGTATATAAAGATCGTCCGTATCAAGCGTCCATAGGCGGCGATGATTGCATACCATTAGGCGGCTCGTATGCTTGTTTCTACCCTAGTGGCATATAGCATCTTTTATATTTAGATTATATTTTATATTATATTTTTTTATGACATTAGACTTAAGGTTTTTGGATATAATTATGTTGTATGTTGGCTATGTAAATGTGATTAGAAAATCTATTCCAGATGGACAACAAAATAAGAAATCACCGAATTATGACCTGTTTCAAAGCTATAACTTTTGTAATTTTTTATATCCCTGACGTGCCTATCCTACCCAGCCCCCTTACCACCATCTCTTATTGCGATTCAATAACTGAATAGAATGCTTGTTCATACCAATGAATAAGCGACTCTATTTCAAATGGAATGTACATGCAACGAGTTGAGCTTATAGCCTATAGAGTACGAGAGTTGAGTCCGTTAGGGCCTAAGTTAGACAAATTTCTCTGAAACTTCTGATACCATGTTCCCAGTCTGATAGCATGGACATTGATGCTAATTCGTTTTAAGTTCCAAGGCAGTCGACATAGGCGCACACAATGGTGGAATAGTGTGGGTGAATGAATAGCCTATTAAAAAAACTCTTTTTAATGAAACAATATTCAGTTAGGCACTTAATTGGTGTTGCGTGTGCCAAATTTAAAGTCTCTAACTTGCACCTACCCTTTGGTACTGACAAGTTTGAGATATAGTAGTATAATACAGACACTAAGATGTAGCCAGTTTCGTAGTATTCCGTTTCCCTAATTTTGCCACGGAATACTAAAATGAGTATTAATATGGGACGCATGGCGTTCAAAACAGATGTCACTGTTACACGCAATATAGGGCGAATGTTATGTTACATATATAATTGTTATGTGTTTTGTCACTAGACTGATTTAATACGTCGCTGTTTTGCTGATGCCTGATAACAATATCAGTTTTGTAAGAGGTATTTATTACTTGGACGAGCTCGGTGGTCGAATGGTTAGAAATGGCCACTTTGACTCCGAGGTCGTGGGTTCGATTTCCGCACAAGACAAACATTTGTGTGCATGAACATGTCGGTTTGTCTTGGTCTGGGTATTTTCTATGTATTATAAGTATGTATTTACAAAAAAATGTAGTTAAGTACATTTATCAGTTGTCTAGTACCCATAACACAAGCTTTGCGCTTAATTTGGGACTAGATGGCGCTGTGTAAATGTCCAGAAATATTTATTTATTAGTCAGTCCATCGTATTTTTTAATGCTGTGTCTTTATTATAAATATTAAAAAAACGGAAAATGTCACCTCCTCCACCTAGTTGGGATTTGAAACCACGACCTCTTGATCAGGGGCCCTACCGCCAAACCTGTAGCCGATTACCATCGAATATTTTGGTTCGAAGAATAGATTTTACGTTTTAGTTATTGACAAACATCTTCAGCTTCGTGGGTAGAGCTCCAGGGTTTCTACCAGTTAAGCTAAACATTTTCCGGCAGACTAGAATAGAATCACTCCGTCTCTTCCCATGGATGTCGTACAAGGCGACTAAGGGAAATACCTTATCAAACACCGATCAGGCCTCCCCGACCCGTTTGGCCAGTGTGGGGAGTGTAGACCAATTCCTCCTTCTGTCTGTGACGGACGAGAGAGCGTCGTGCTCCTGTAGTGGAGACTAAAATGACCTGATGATGATAATGATGATGAAGCTAAACATAAACACCATAATTCAATGCTGAAGTTTTAAATTTTTTTATAATATTCTAGCAAGTTGGACGAAATCAATTATTTTAATAATAATTATGTTGTGTCCTTGTTTTCAACCACAGTATGAACCTATTTAAAAGTATTATAATAATAGATAGTTTCCATAAATATACTTTATAAGGCCTCATTGGCACGAGCGTTATTTTAACGCGTTACGACGGGAGTTTTTTATAGGCTCTGCTCTATTTTGAAACAAAGTAAGGAGCAAAGTAATAAAAATAACGCGCGTTAACAAGAAAATGTTTAAAATGTTGTAACCCGTCTCTGAAAAAACATTGGTCGTCAATTCTTACTCATCCCACTGCTGGGATACAGGTCTCACCTCAATTGAAGGGGTTTACAGTATAATCCACCACGCTGATGAATCGCGGGTTGGCGGAGGCCAGTGATTTCAAGCTGCCTAAAATCCATCGACTTGGCTTAACGACCGTCATCTAATAACGCCGAGACCGATGGCTTAAAGTGCCCTCCGGAGTACGAAGGAGCACGAGAAGAAACCCATCCATGGACAGGCTATAGCCGACGTTGCTTAACTTGCGTCTTCGATTAGACTGTTACGTATAACGAGGCCATCGAGCTCTTTAATCACTATTACACGCTTCAAAACAAATTTTATAAAAATAATCTTAAAAATTATAAATCTAAGTTCTTTGAATTTTGAAAGATTGAAAATATTTCATTTTTTTATTATATCTTCGGAATTTAAGGTTCTAGTACAATTGCTTATTCAATTGATTGATACTCCGAGCTCTTTCCTACCTGCGCAATACAATATACTGGCAGGCTGCCTGGCTACGAATAAACTAGTCGACAAAAGTCTTCGAACAGTTTATTCAGATCATTATAATTTCCTTTGTTACTCAAAAAATAAATAGAATTAGAAAAAATCCACTAAAATTCGAACCAGGATGTTTCCAAAGGAAAATTACTGGCAATATTTTGAATCAGAGGATTTTGAAAAATATCATGACCAATTAATTTAACTTGAAGACGTTGGCGTATCTACGAGTACTTAAACTAATAAAGTAACAAATATATTTTTTCAAAAGAATGTTTTCACTTTAATTAGTCATCATTCATACCTATATGTAGCTTTTTTTCCGAGTAAATAAATAAACCAAGACTTTTTCACAACGCTAAGGGCGCGCAACGTTCCATCATTCGGCTTGACACCTATTATTTTAATAAGCTCGTACTCGCAGTATACCGTTCCTGTCCCTTTTTATTTAAATGTCTCTCACTTGTAGATTGAGCCGGTGCGATATGAATTATGATCTGTTTAATTCACGAAAATATCAACAAACACGCATTACAAAACGGTGTCGTTTGACAGGGTAAACATTTTGACAAAGGTCTCGTGTTGTTTGTACAGGGGAATTCGACGCCTAGATGGAGTCAGGTCTACCGTATATAATCGACTAAGTATAGTTAACAGAAGAACAATTTATTAGCCATATCTAAGTAACTAACTATATTTATGGGTGATGAATATAAAACATGCAATAAATTTAATTAGATGGGAATAGTTCTAACTGACTGACTCTTTAAGACAAGCTCGTAGGATAGCAGACGATTTCAAACTCACACTCTCTTTGCGTGTTTTACCGACTGTGTAATGGGTTGGGTCCTCATGATGTTTTTTTTATATTAGAGAAGGGCAAGCGAGCATGTGGCTCACCTGATGGTAAGCAATCACCACCGCCCATAGAAATCAGCAACACCAAGTGGTCGCCGATCCGTTGCCAGCCTTTTAAGGGAAATATTGACTCTGTTCTTGAAGGCCCCCATGTCGTACTTATCTGAGAATACCGCTGAGGGAAGTTGATTCCACAACTTCACAGTTCGTGGTAGAAAATGTCTTTAAAAGCGTACTGTAGAAGATCGCCAAATATCAAGATGATGTGGATGGAATTTTAATTTTTGGCGAGTTGTACGATAGTGGAACTCAGCGCAGCGGCAGGTATCAAATCAAATTGTTTGATACTTATAATGTCCACGGCCTCTTTCCATAGTCGCATCGCTCGCTATAGGAAAGAAATACATATAGGAAAGAAATACAAATACATCCAAAGAAGTTTTCTATCTCGAGCTCTCAGGTTATGTAATGAACTCCGCCAAGGTTTTCCCAGGGGTTTACAGTATTGGGTTCTTCAAGAAAGACGTAAAGAGTATTTACAGGGTCGGCAACGCGTGAATGATGTCTCTGGCGTCGGAAGCCATAGGGTGCGATGAGTGCTTACCATCAGGCGGGTCGTATGCTTTTTCGCTCCTTAGTTGTATTTAAAAAAACTATGACATGTTTAGAAAACAAATTCTACGTTATGGTCCAACTGTACTCATCTTTACGGGTACAATAGCAAATGGGCACAAATATAAGTAATAGGCTTCAGTTCGCCGGTAGAGCCCCATTGACATTACGTAAGTTGCAAGCATATTGACACGTAAGTTGCAAGCGTAATGCAAAGCATCTTCCTCCATCGGCATCAATCCATAATCATTCCACTGTTGGGATACGGGTCTCCCCTCAATCGAATGGGTTTAGAGCATACTCCACCACGCTGGTCAACTGCAGGGTGGCGTCATATATCATTATTCATCACCATCCATATTCAAATTCGTCGTCCTCTTTGCCACATGTCATTCGGATGAATGATCAATTATTTTTGGAATAAATCTAAATGCTTAGGGATCATTTAGATTTATTCCAAAAATAAATGGAATTCATACTACGGCATAGGATATTTATTTTATTACTTCAGTCAAAACCGTTTTAACGACATCGCATCGCCTGTAATGACGAACCGGTTATTACGGAGAAATTGCAAGAACGCGCTGAAATGATTATTTGATGTCTTTATAAGTGGTTACTTATTTATAAAAACATCGCTTAAACCAACATTTTTATCTGCTAAATACGAACTTTAGTTATGTCGGAATTCGATTGTGTAGATTAGTCATAAGAAGGAACAGTATTAAACTAAAAAAATAACTATAACTTAACATTATTCTTACGCAGTTCACGTAGGTATTTTTTCCGTACTTCTGTTTGTACGTTACTAAGTAATGTTACTAGATTTAATTATTTCTTTATTATTATAACTGTAACCAATACTATTAAGCATATTATACATAAAGTTATATTTAAATTAAACTAAAACTAATCTAAAAACTTATATTATATTTTATCTGTAAAGAAAATAAAAAAAACAGGTTTAAAAAAAAAATAAACCAAAAAAAATTAAATGAAATTATATTTGACTAGCTGTGCCCGCGGTTTCACCCGCGTGAAATTAGGATTATTGCACAGTTTTTAAATCGCGCGTCCACCGAAAACAGTTTTAGCCGGCTTCTAAAAAAGTAGGTTCTCAAATTAGACTGTTAGTTTTTGAAGTGAAAACTTCTTTAGCGGCGTTGTGCACATTTTGGGATGGGTAAGAAATGTTAAACTCGCGTCAGGTGACCTGATCGAAAATTCGTAAGACCGAGGGAGCTCCTGCTCCTGATGTTTATTTTTAATGTAATATAAATTGTCATGTTTGTGTACGATAGCGCCATAAATGAATATTGTATTTTACCACATAAATGATAGTACTTTTATACTGATAAATAAAACAATTGGTGCGAAATTATTCCCTAACCATTCCAAATTATTCAAAAATTCACAACGTTAATGTTCAAGTTTTCATTTCTGGCGGCACTCCCGGAGTGCAACAATTTTTTTTATGTATATTACGCGATAGCTCCTACAAATATGAACGGATTTCAAAAAAACAAAGAACCAATTGTGAGGGCAAAATCCTGGCATCGATATCATATGGAAGCATGTATTGTATTTCCTTGTTTTTTTTTTAGAAAACGGCGAAACTCATCAGTTTCATAAGATAAAAGTATTTAAGAAGTTCCACTGGCTCGTCTAATGTTGAAAGGGCTACTTTTCCTCCCGAACAACACATGTCTGCAGCTTCCTCTTTCCATTTAAGAGCACCGCAAAATTTGCATTCTTTATTCATCGCATCTATTTTTTTATAAGCTTGTGGCTTCCGTAATGTAAAGTCTCGTCATACTCAAATGCAGCTTTATCGAATACTCCTCACGTGTTTCTTGTGAACATTAGACGCCGCTGTTGTGCTCTTTCAGCAACAGCGCATCTGCGAGATTCAGCAGCTTTAACAGTTTCTGTAGCTATGGGACGCCATGTAAGTTGTATGCTGAATACGCCGAGCTTAGAACTGTTCGTTTGTCTCAGAAGCTCGTTGAGGAGCCAGATATTCAGCGTTCTGTTGACGTCGAGCTTGAGACTGTTCAGGCGTCTCGTTAGCTCGTTGAGATGCCAGATATTCAGCATGCTGTCTATGCCGAGCTTGGGACTGCCCTGGTGTTTCAGCAGCTCTGTGAGCTGCATAATGCTCTGCCTGTTTAAGCTTTTGCAGTTCGGCTTGGGGAAACGTCTCGTTAAATATATTTTATATACTGTTGTAATAAATAATACCCACAAACCAATACAAATGAATGGATAAATGCACAAAATGTTATTTCTTTTTTTTGTGAAAATGGAAAATATTTAACTTTCGTGTTTTATTTCGAAAGCTAAATACGAAATCGTGAAACATTAAATGACAATTTAAATGTAAAAATATGCATTCGGTGCAAACAAGTATTGGCAAATAGAGTTTGTATTCGTTGGCTTTACCTTCAATGTACTTATTTATAAAAACAATATAAATTATGTAAATACCCTTATGCAAAATCGCGTTAATTCTCGTTAGTATTTTCATAAATCAGGCAACGCGAAAATTTAAAGGTTATTAATAAAGGAGTGTACTCTACATTTACACTTACTCTACATATATGTAGATACATGCTGCTGATGATGATGATGATGATGACGATGATGATAAAAAAATATGGGACCAATCTGGAAGTATACTCTTTCAAATTAAAAAAGTTTTTCCAAATCGGTTTATAAATCACGGAGTAGTTAAGTAACAAATATAAAAAAAATATAGCCGAATTGAGAACCTCCTCCTTTTTTGGAGTCGGTAAAAAAAGTAGCGAAGAATCCTAAGTTTAGGGTAACGACAAATAATTTAATAATAATAAAGACTAAGAGCTGTTGCAGTGGTAAAAATCGTATGAGGATTAATGAGCTCACTGCTGTATTATTTACCAATTTTGACCAAGATTAACTATGAAAAATGTAGTTTCCATTGATGACCGGCTTCTAATATTTTGAGTTAAAATGAAATCTGGCTTGAGCATTGTGTGTGTTATTTGACGTACAAAATAAATTCTTCACATCGTCTTTCTACTGTAGTATGTTTACATTACTTTATATATCTATATTTATATAAAAAATAATCCCTATTTCCCTGCGTGAACGGCTGGACTGATTTCACTGATTCTTTTTTCGTTGTCTTTGTTATTGCCAGGAGAAGGTTCTTATGAAGGAAAATAATAAGATAGTTGCGCGGAAAATTACAAAAATTAAGAAAACTGAAAGTTCTTTATTAACATTTCTAATGTAACTTTGACAGATAGCACGACACCAATTCAATATTCATTGTTAAGAAGACAGGACATCGGGTCAGCTAGTTACAAAATAATAATATATTAGTATGGTCATCATCATCATCATCAGGTCATTTTGTCTTTACTACAGGAGCACGACCCTCTCTCATACGTACCAGACAGAAGGAGGATTTGGCCTACACTCCCCACGCTGGCCAAACGGGTTGGGGAGGCCTGATCGATGTTTGATAATGTATTTCCCTTAGTCGCCTTGTACAACATCCACGGGAAGAGACGGAGTGATTCACGGCCAATATTAGTATGGTACATTTGACATAATCCCGAGTAGGTTGTACTCGTACATGCTACTGTCGTGTACATAGCGAATTTCGCGGTGTACAAATAGTTATATATTCTGGTAACCATTTACATATGTACTTGTAAAATATCGTAAGGTGCGACGGCTGGTAATCTGCCTAGTAGTTGGCCGGTTCGTTACGCACTAAGTGGATTATCGACGGCGCTCGAAGGGCCGAGTCCAGTCCAGAGACAACACTCTGAGGTCGTATGCATATTTGCTGTGTTTGTTAGTCCAGAGTATA
This sequence comes from Hypsopygia costalis, assembly GCA_937001555.2. Classification (NCBI taxonomy): domain Eukaryota; kingdom Metazoa; phylum Arthropoda; class Insecta; order Lepidoptera; family Pyralidae; genus Hypsopygia; species Hypsopygia costalis. The sequence goes on along the minus strand of OW443338.2, from coordinate 16,286,101 downwards.
TAATAGTAGCTTATCTATACGTTTTATTTTTATCACAACGAATACTATACAAACATACAGGGCGCCTATAGTAAAGCGGGTTCTGAAGGTATTTATCATTGTATCAATGTCTAACTTATGATGATTTTGATTTTATTATTTAGTTTTTTTTATTATGTTGGATATTAATGAACAATTAAATTTCCTTAAGGATTGTTGTGTTCCTGCGAGTGAGTGAGGTCACCAGAAAGAAAGAAAGGAAGGAGCATAGGCTGGCAGCGAACTCTTGGTGTTTGTGTGATTTCCATTCAGTTAGTCTATGTTATATAGACTTGAATGAATTGAATGCCTATCTCGTTTTTAAGATCAGCAATTATTTGCAAGTTGCAAGCAGAGTCAGTGACAGCAGAGGCTTGTAGATTTACATTTATCTGTACTTTTCATCGCATATAGTGCTTATAGATCTAACTTTATATAATAGTAGCTGTAGCCCGCGCCTTCGCCCGCGTAGCCAAAAAAAAAAATGCTCCGATCGCTACCAAACCTAACAGGATTATCCGCTGGGTCAATCTAAAGATTGTCTGAAAATTTCGTTGAAATCGGTCCAGCCGTTTCGGAGTCTATACGGAACATACTTTCTCTTTCATAGGTATAGATAGATAAAACTCGGTCAAGTACGGAAATACGAAGTTGTTTATGGGGAAGTACTTATCGGTATAAAACAAATAGGACTACAAGAAACAGTTTAAAAAACTGTAACCCGACTTTTGAACGGATACGTCTGACCCTTGGGGCACTGGGCATTATGCCTGCCATGGGCACCTATACAAGATGAGACTTGTCAATAGTCCAAAATGCAGAACATGCAAAGAACCTTACGAGTCCATGAAGCATTTGATGTGTCTATGTGATGCCCTAGCTGGCAAACGAATGGTAATCCTAGGAAAGGCGTACCCAGACCTAGAGGACTACAGGCTCTTCCCCGTTAAAGGCGTGCTGAAGTACATGGAACATGTCTCTAGATATTTAGGGGAGAGTTACCTACTAAAGAATAGGGAGTGCACAAATGGTCCAAGTGGGTCGACGTGCCACCGGTGCTGCAGCACTGGACCCATTTCATGATAAGTTAACCCGACTACGAAAAAAAAATGTAAAAATCGACTTCTCTTATTCTTGGAAGCGGTTAAAATGTATCCTATGTTATAATAACGAATCGATTGACACCTTATCATATATATCATCAAAATCGGGTGAATAGTTAAGGCATACATAGACTGCTAAAATCATAACCCTTCCTTTTGGCCTCGCAGTAGTCGGGTAATAAATCAATCACACACAAGGTGAGTGGATAATGGTCCAGTAATGTAAATAAGTTTATCTATAGGGGTCATTGGGACCTACAGGGTCTTTTAAACATTCGGATGGGATTTTTGGATTAGGAAAATCGAACTACGCTTTAGTTAGTGGTGTCCGTCTTGCTCTGTAGTGTCCCTGGAGGCATTGGAGGTTTCCTGGTTAAGCTGAACACGATTATAAGCTCAAACGAAGTTTCTTTAGAGCATTAGGTATTTGTAAACTTATATATTACTTATTTACTTTATATTTATTTATACAAGACGAGCCCGGTGGTCGAATGGCTTACAATGGACACTTTGACTCCGAAGTCGCGGGTTCGATCCCCGCACATGACAAATATTTGTGTGCATGAATATGTCTGTTTGTTATGTTCTGGGTGTGTTTGTATTTATTACAAAAAAACTGTATTTGTGTACATATATCAGTTATCTAGTACCCATAGCATTGCTTAGTTTGGGTCTAGATGGCGCTGTGTAATATGTCAAGCAGTATTTATTTATTAATACTTATTATAGGTAATTATTCGGGATCAGGCATCAATCCATAATCACCATATGTTGGGATAAGGGTCTCCTATTGAAGGGATTTAGAGCATACTTTACCACGCTGCTTAACTGTGAGTTGCTGCCCACTGACCTAACGACTGTCATCTAATGACAACAGCCATGACCGACGGCTTAACGTGCCCTACGAAGCACGGTGGTGCTCGAGATAAATACATTGATCTATAGATAGGCTAGCGTTGACGTTGCTTAACTTGCGTGCATGATTAGATTGATACATGACAACGACGCCAACGAGTTCCCCATAGTAAATTATTAATTTAAACTTAAAATTCTGTTGCGTTAACTTTTTAATCTATCATAAGTTCAGTGTAACTAATGGTAAATTAATTTATTCACTTTTAATTAAAGTTTACATATATGACCAGTGGATATCGTGACGTGACGATGACGATATCATCTGAGTGGCAATTATCCTACTGACGTGTACATACATACATTAAATATATATAAAAAAAAAATACAATCACACATTTTTTAGTAAAATTAATGTAATTTATATTTTTTTAATGCAATAATAAATTTTTGGTTAATAGCAATCCATCAAAAAACTATATAATGTTATCCTTTAGTTAGATTAAAAAAACATTTTTAAAATATTATTTTAGTTATATTAGGCATATCTTTTATACATAATTTTATTCAACATTTCATTATAGAGGTTATGAGGTACATACATGTGTATATGTCGTGGAGTAACGTATTCCCATTATACATATTTACTCAATGTGCTAGTACATATAGTAAACATAGTGTGTAGTATACATACGAGCTAAGTACTATAATTAAAATCTTACATTTCTTGTTACCGAAGTCACAAACCTAATTTCACTGTAACCACGAAAATAATCTTAATTACTTCTAACTGCTGCTAAAACAAGCGATTAATCGCCCTCGTAGCCTTGAAAAGGGGAATAAATCACAACTTCGTTGGTTTAATAATTATTAACGCCGTAATCAGTTTCCCGATGACTGATTAATACCTGATTCCTTTGTACAGGTTCTTTGTTGAAATAATAATATATCTATAGAATGTCTTGTAATTAGGGACCATAAAACTTAAGGGGATACTTCCCGAAATATAGAACGTTATGCTATACATATAGAATGCTATATTATATATTATGTATTTAGAAAAAAAAAATACCTAAGTAAGTGTCTAATCAATAACAATACCGATTTTATAGCAAAATATATAAATAAAAAATCCTTCTACTGATTTCCGCGATGCAATAATCTTTATCTTTAAGCTTTATCACAAGCATATACGGCCCAATTGGTGTAAATGTTATGGACAATATAATAAATTGGACATTATTCATAATGCCCGGGAAATTTAATATATTGTCAATTATTAATATTTAAGCTTACTTGGCACCGCATCATTCATCATCTAGGTTGATATTTCCGATGACAGGACACAAGAACACCCTAAACTTAACCAAAAAATCAACTCAAATCTAACCAAAACATGTTTTATTACATTGACCAAGTATCGGGCATTATGAATAATGCCCAATTTGTTACATTGACCAAAACATATATATTGTGATCGCAATATGAAATATCGCTCTCACGCTGCCACTCGCGCTGCCAACGTAGAACTCCTTACTTTCTGGTGACCACATTCACTCACAGGAACACAGCAACCCTCAAGGGAATTGTTATTTGGCTGCGATATCCTGTGAGGTGGAGGTACTTCCCCAGTCGGGCAGCCTATAAATACGCTGTACCCTTTCTTTCGCCAGAGTCTCTTTCGTTAGTCGGCAGGGTGCACCACGACTATGTATGCGCGTAGAATGCGTGTTCTCTGATGTATTGTCGAAAGCTTCCAGTAACATTTAGTGTTAATTAGATTCTAATCAGTTCACAAGCAAAAAAGTTAATTATAATAACTTTTTCTTCCAACTATGCTTTAATTTCATTACAATCACACTAAAAACTCAGTACAAAACGAGTCTTTAATGCTCTAGAGCAATAAAAATGTATGAAATTTCATTATTGCACAGTTTTTTTAATCGCACCAAAAGGTGCCAATCTCAATGGATTAGCTCTATTCAGCCAGCCGATATCAATACTTTTTTTTCGTACGTATTATTCGTTTTTATCCTACTTGTTCCAAATTTAAAAAATGATTGCTGCTAACTCTGAGTTAAAAATGAAAGTGATTTGGCGGGAACTTGGTTAATTTTGCTTGACAATATTTTTGGAAACGATAAAAGTGTGATACTATCTGATTTTGAGTGCTTCGGCTTCGAATTAAAATGGAATCATCTAGCGACACATTAACTCCGGAAAACATTCTAAATGAAGCCGACAGTGCTATAGAAACTTCTATATTAACTGTTTGATATGAGTTTCTTTTATCTACTATTCCTATAGGTATTAGTTGAAAGAAAAGCAGATTATGCACCTCGCCTTAAGTAATTTATATTGCCCTCGTGCCTGTTAGATTAGAGCCCTCGCTGACGCTCGGGCTCTAAATCAGGCACTCGGTGCAATAATAAATTACTTTGTGCTCGATGCAATAATCTACTATTAAACTTTCGCGTTGAATGATTTATGAAAATAACAACGAGAATTCATCGCATTTGCTAACAGAGGCACAACGCTGAGACAGTCAGCCTGTGACTACGGCCGGTGCAACCTGGAGCCCTACCGCCGAAGCTGAAGCCGGTAATCATCGATTTTTTGAACGCCAAAATAGATCTTAGGTTTAAGTTAATGACAAAAATCTTTAGCTTAGTCGATAGAGCTCTAGGGTTTCTACCAGCTAAGCTAAACCACCAATTTAAGCTACAGTTGATTTTCGCAATAACAAAATCTGATGGTAATCGGCTTTAGCTTCGGCTGTAGGACCCCTGATCAAAATGTCAGGCAGTGATAAAGGTATGTAAATACCCTTATGCATGATCGCGTTAATTCCCGCTGTTATTTTCATAAAAATGTTAATTGTTCTTACAAAACATCCACCCACACAGACTGATCCACAGGCACTGCTATAATACTCGGCGGAAATAATATTCGACTGACTGACATTATAGATATCCAAATCGGTAAGGTTTTTGAAGAGACTGTGGATTTTTTATATTAAAAGCGTCGTTCAAATGTAGTTTATTAAAATCCCACCCCTAAAAAGAGAAAGGTAATAGCAAGGTTTGGGTAAAAAAATAAGGAAAATCAACTTTTATCCTCCTCTTCGTTCTCGTGAAACTCGTACTTATTGTCTTATTTATTGTTTTATGGTCTTTTTCAACCGCTTAAAAAATCGTCCTTAACCGTTATTTATCCCATTGCTGGGATATGGGTTTTAATTGAGGGGTTTTAGAGCATACTCTACCATGCTGCTTAACTGAGGGTTGGCAGAGGTCAGTGTTTTCAAGCCGCCTAAAGGCCACTGACTTGGCTTAACGACTGCAATGAAAACAGCTGGGTACGACGGCTCAATGTGTCCTCTCAAGCACGACGGAGCTCGAGATAAATAAACCCATCTATGGACAGGCTACGGTCGACGTTGCTTAACTTGCGTGTTCGATTAGACAGACATGCGCAATGACGCATCGAGGTCCTCACGCCTCAAATGAAATATTATTCGCTAAATAACTACCTATTGAATAATAATAATAATCGTTTATTTTTTAATCAAAACATTGTGTTAGTTAGTTACAAAATATTTCTACATGACTGTCTATTAAGATCATTATTTTTATAACTTAGAAAATTGAGAAAATATTGATTGTAGCTGTTGAAACAAAATCGTACAATTTTTTGACTTATTAAAAAGCTACACGTCGTGCACACTGCTGACTGACAAACGAGACTCTGGCGAAAAGAGAGGTAGGGCATAGTGTATTTTTTTAAGCTACCAGATAGGGGAAGTACACACGCACAGAATACCGCAGCCAAATAACAATTCCCTTGAGGGTTGTTGTGTTCCTGCGAGTGAGTGAGGTCACCAGAAAGAAAGAAATGAAGGAGTATGGGCTGGCATCGGATCGGCGTTCCCTTGGTGATGCTGATATCCATAGGCGGTGGTGATTTGTTTGCCCCCCTCTCGTATAAAAAGAAAACCTACTGAGCTTAATAAACATTTATTTATTTAAACTTTATTCTTTATTGACCATAGAATACATAGAAAACATTCGTACTAGTTTTGCGGCATGGACGGTAATCTATCTCTAACAAACATAAAAACAGGTTTAGGATTTGCTGTCGTGGCACCGAACAACTGATACTCATTCTGCTACAATAACCGCTTTATATCATGGAGATCATATGCTTGTTTGCTATCCGAGCGGCATTAAAAACACTGATGAGAAACGAGGGTCCATAACAATTGTTTATATAGGACAAGGCTGCGAGTGGCCGCTGACAACAACTGACACCTCGCCCTACTTTCTAAACACAATCATGAAGGTAGGCATTTCGCCGACTTTAAAAAAACGATGTCCTCAATTAGGCTGTGTGTATTTTTGTATAAACATAATAATAAATAAAGATTCCAGGACAAATTACACACGGCCATTTAGTTCTAAACAGGTTCTAAACTAAGCAAAGCTTGTACCATGGGTAGGTGCTAGATAACTGATATAATATTTAAATACATTTTTTTTTGTAAATACTCGTACATACATACATAGAAAATACCCAGGCCAAGATAAATAGACATGTTCATGCACACAAATATTTGTCTTGTGCGGGGATCGAACCTACGCGACCTCGGAGTCAAACTGGCCATTGCTAACCATTCGACCACCGGGCTCGTCAAGTTAAGTCAAGCTCAGCACTAGAGTTGGAAAAAACGGCTTAAAATTAATAAACGTTTAAACGTTGTACTTTTTATCAAAAGCGCGCTTTTTAAGCGCGCTTTTTACTTAAACGCTTTTTTGTCGTTGATGCTACTTGAGGCGTCTACGCTTATGGAAAACGTTTAAACATAAGTCGTTGCTTTAAGACAATGCAATGGTTAACGATCACAGACAGTATCTATTTGCAGCCGATTTCTTTTCTCTAAGTACCTATTTAAAGTTTCGTATACGCATGAACATACTTAACACAACAAACCAAAAAAATTCGCATTAATCGACCGACGACAACAGCAAAAGCGTTAGCGCAAACATTCACACGCGCGCTTACCAGTTGACAACAAAAAGCGTACTGCTTAAAAAAGCGTAAGCGTTGTTTATTTAAACGAAAATCATTTTTGAAACTAAAGTGAAAGAAAATTATACAACATTAATTCTAAGGCACCTGCGAATAAGGTTCAATATTGAATGAGGATTACTGACGCTTTTTTCAACGAAACGCATTTGTTTAAACGAAAATGAAACGAACGTTAATCTATAGTAAACCTAAACTTGTTGACGGTAAGGTTTATTATTGCATATATGGCTAGCTAATACAGCACGACGCGACGTGGCAGTAATTATGTGTATCAATAATAGATGGCGCTATATCAAATTTGTCAAATTATCAGACAACATTGTGAAAAATTTAAACGAAAAAGGCTTATTTTTTTAAGCGTGCTTATCTGCTTACGCTGATAAGCATACTTTTTTAAGCGCTTTTCGTTTAAGCGTTCAACTCTACTCAGCACATATATTTTTGTTTATTTTTTTATAATGTTTTACAGTATATTTTATACCAAAAAAGGTAGCGGATGAAAACCATGTATGTAAGATGTAATCAGTCGTTCCGCTCTCTCTATGTTACAGCGCTGACACAAACAACAACGACTACATCCAATGATCTCGGATCGACCGGACTCTCTCTCTACATGTAGAGATGTAGCGTCTCTTTGTTTTTACAACTCGGCATATAATAAAATTTCATCCATATCGTCTTGATAATTGGCGATCTACTACAGTACGTTTTCTAAAACTGTGAAATCAACTTCCCTCAGCGGTATTTTCGAACAATTACAACATGGGAGCCTTCAAGAACAGAGTCTATATTTCCCATAAAAGGCTGTCAACAGATCGGGACTTGGTTTTGCTGATCTCTATGGGCAGTGGAGATTACTTTCGATCAGCTGACCCACACGCTCGTTTGCCCCCCCCCCCCCCCCTCCTATAAAAAAACTAACCGTATTTACGTATATAGATTGTTATCAAAACACACAACCAGTCAAAATTAAACAAACAAAACTTCACTGTTTTTGCAGTCAAAAGTAGTTTTGAGCAATGCCGTTGGTTAGGTTAGTTAGGCGTACATACGTATATAAACATTATGTACTCTTATCTACATACACGAGGAACTCGATGACGTCGACTATAGTCTATATATGGATGGGTCTACTTGTGTCGAGCTCCTTCGTGCTTCGGAAGGCACATTAATCCGTCGGTCCCGGCTGTTGTAATTAGATGACAGTCGTTATGCCAAGTCAGCGGCCTTGGGCTGCTTGAAAACAATGGCCTCCGCCAACCCGTAGTTGGGCAGCGTAGTGGAGTATGCCCCTTCGATTGAGGGGAGACAGTGGGATAGTTATGGGTTGATGCCGTTGTACATACATACATAGACTACTAAAATCATAACCCTTCCTTTTGCAACTTAGTGGCAATGTAGCTCACATTTTAATCAAGACACCATACAAATCTATTTTAATTTGTAAAGTTTGCCAGATGAAAAGTTTTTAATTAAATAAAGTACTTATTGTAAACTTACCATCATCTTTGAGATAAAGTCAGCATCTGATGTCCTTTGCTGATTTATTAGTTAGGCTTTAGCAAAAATGATGTATGCAGTGTTTGGAATTAGTTCAATAAAAATGCGAATATATTGTTTAATATCTTCTATCTCTTTTTATTTTTATCTTACAAGAATTAGTTAAAAATTAAGAGAAGAATAAGTACAAATTTTTTTTAAAATTATTTTTTACGAGTGACCACTGCTTTTCTTTTAGTACAATAATTTATTTTGTAAAGCAAAAATATTTTAAACGGAACTACTATTTAAAAAGTTGTTCGTCTGTGGTATTGTTTTTAGACTCTGTGTAGAGATTTCGTGTATTTCTTCTTTTCCATCGTACACCTAGTTGGACATAGCAGTTGTACCACGGCCCGGGAGAGGGTTTGTATCGATCGTAGCGACCCTTACCTCTGGTGATTAGTCAATGGAAAACAATTTCCAATATTGATAAAGTTTGCAAAAATTTACCTTTCAACCTCACGAAGCAACGTTTACAGTGAAATGTTGTTTTCTAAACTTGGTCTGCCATGGATTAAATACCTACATATTTCGTATTAGCTTCCACGCGAATTCGTTCACGATGTTTCGCAATGCACACTTTAATAACAATATTCGTGTAATACATACTTATAATACATAGAAAAAACCCAGACCAAGACAAAGAGACATGTTCATGCACACAAATGTTGGTCTTGTGCTGGAATGTGCGCGACCTCGGAGTCAAAGTGGCCATTGCGAAACATTCGAGCACCGAGCTCGTCATACTATACTATCTGCACAGTATAAGTAATAGTACTACGCACTATCTGTATGCCAAACCAAACTTCAACCGGATCAAGGTGACCTCACCTCCCCTCTGAGTTGAATGTGGAACCGATAGAAAGGGTTGCCACGCGGGGCCGCGTCTTTCGTAAGTTCGTTTGGAGTATACAATCTATTCTTAACTGCACTTTGAAATAGTAAAATGATTTATTTCTTATTATTTAGGGTCTTTTTAGGACTCATGCATTTATCGACCCGCGTGCGGTTTTTTCATAGTAAAAAAATAAGCACGCGGGTAATTTACTATGATCGATCCCGTATGCGCGGCGAAAAACGCACGATTTTAAAAAGGCCCTTAATCATTACATTATGTCACAGCGCAAGATACCTACTTCGTTACGCAGTCAACCCTAAGCTATCTACACACACATTTTTACGTATACAGACGCGGTCTGTTTCTGATGTGTTTTTTTGTATGGAGTGTCCAGGGTGTGGTAACGGATACCTTTTATAGATACTATCATATAATATTAAAATCAAAGCTCTCCCAAGGGTTGAATGAACGTTTGAATACAAATAATTAGTTTAGTATGTAGACTACTTCCTGCCTTTCAACTCGCACCATAACTACTACATAATATTTTGTTGTAATTTAGATTAACTGTTTGCAATTAATACTATTTTGATTAATTTATATTCGATGCTAGACCAATAAAATAACAACCGGAAAGGTTGAACTTTGAATAATAACCGACTGCTAACCAGACATTAACCGGAATCTCTGCTTAGTATTGTAAAATTTGTACAATTAACGACGTACAAGTGGCGTATCCCTAAAATTGTTAGGCGATTTAGTTTGGTTAATTGTCCTGTATAATGGCCGAGCTGATAGACGCTGTCCTGTCAAAATAGAATAGATACAAGAATAAACAAAAAAATAATTAAACAAAATTTTAAACTTTTTTTCACCTCACAGAATACCGCAGCCAAATAACAATTCCCTTGAGGATTGTTGTGTTTCTGCGAATGAGTGAGGTCACCAGAAAGAAAGGAAGTAATATAGGCTGGCAACGGATCGCCGACCGCTGGATGATCTCCATGGGTGGTGGTGATTGCTTTCCATCAGGTGACCCACATGCTCGTTTCCCTCCCTCTCATATGAAAAAAAAACGAGTTTGGCAAAATTCAACTCAAACGATGTGGGATGTGGCTCAAATGTAACTTGGTTGATTTTAATACGAACAGCACAGTAAAACTAAATAAAATGTTGTATACCTTGTACTTTGTTTTTCTAATTTTGGGGTTGTCTATTTCAATTCTTCTTTTTATAAACATACCATATACCATAACAACATAGTTAGGTGTAATGCCAATCAGACTAGCCGTTCACAATTTATGTGCATATGTGCTTAGCAACAAACAATATATTTTTAAGTTAAGGGGGGTTAGGCGGTCAGCGAAAATTCAGATTCCGTGCCTGAGGTACGGGGGGACACCCCGCGGCGGCGGCGGCGGTCCGCGGGGGCGCGCGGAGGCAGTGCACCTGCACTTATGCGAACGTGATAAATAATAAATGACAACAAATAATAAGTAGGTACTTATTGTAAGTACAAAAGATTTTATTTCACTATCGTTTTATATGCATTTACAAAAAGTAAAACATAGTCTACCTACCTACTCGTAATAATTGTTGGTACCTAATTATACAATTAGTATGAAAAAAAACCGGTCAAGTGCGAGTCGGACTCGCCCACCGAGGGTTCCGTAGGTACTTAGAATCATTATTAAATTTGATATTTTTCATTATAAATAAGAAATAATGCGTCGAAAAAAATAAATAAAATATATTTTGCAATGTGTACATCAAGCCCTTTCATATGATACCCCATTTGAACTAGTAGTTTCAATTTGAAATTTCGACACCCTATAAAAAATATAGACCCCCTATTTTTTAAGATCTATTTACAAATGTATAGTTTTGAGATTTATTCCTGTACTTGTAGTCTATAACGATGTTACTTGGCAAATTTCATAGTTCTAGGTCAACGGGAAGTACCCTATAGGTTTTGATTCCCTTGAGTGTGTCGGAATATGCGTTTTTTGCTGAATAAACGGTCGTAACTTTTTTCTACGTAAACTTAGCACTTTGATTTTTTTTTAACTTCTTGGGACCGTAGACCTGAGTATACAGTTCAAATTTCAACTTGATACGTCCACGCATTCTCGACATAGAAACAGACAGACAGACAGACAGACAGACGGACAACAAAGTGATCTTATAAGGGTTCCGTTTTTCCTTTTGAGGTTCGGAACCCTAAAAAGAAGAAAATAGGGTAAACAATCTCTAAAACGGAACGGACAAACGGAACCATTCACACACATGAAAGCATCGTTAGTAGTAAATTATTTCAAGTTAGTCAAAAAATGTAGGGTAAATGACCCAATAATCGGACTCGTCTGCAGTTTCCTATGGTCCTGTTTTTAAGCATTATAAATTGTTTACGAAGCAGCAGTAGAACTTTTTCTGCAAACAACGTTTTTTTGACGAATGACGCCAAAGTTATAACCACTTTAAAAATCACCTATTGTAATCATTGACCTAGATATAGACTATACTCGCTATTTCATATCAACAATATGTTCAAATAGTTATTGAGAACTAATAGTTTGCTGCAACGCTTAATCATTCGATGTCTACTTTACATTTATATAGGTCGAAATGTTCTACTCCGCTCCGCGCGCTCCGTGTGCACGTCCGTGCGCGCCGAATGTCAAAGGCAGACTATTTGACAGATAAGCGAGGTGCACCTGGTCAGGTGCAGTAAAATACTGGAGAAACCTGGTACCTGGTCAAATAAAAGACTTGAGAAAGTCTAAGATTTTAAAAATTCAATCGATGAGTAGTTGTTGGCAGTAGAGATCCGAATCTATGGTTATACGGTACAACTAAAGAGATCTTTCTTCAATTTTATACATACAAAATACGAAAAGACTTTTTCTCCAACCTGTTATGTAAAGTCGGCTATACATGTTGGCCAAGCGGAGGCCAGCGCGAGCGTCGGCAAATGGGTACAAGGCAAGTGCTACTGTCCACACGTTGGACAAGTGCGACAAGCGCCAATGCAAGCGGCCAATGTAGACGAGTGGAGTAGAGGTGCCCACACGTTGGTCACTGTCAGTGTTCATTGTGCACTGAAACACTACGGACGTCGATATTGAAGTTGCTGCTAAAACGACCATGACATCAAAAAGGTAAATACCTATGTTTTAGTGATTTTATAAGAATTATTATTGTATAAAACGGTCATAATTTGCCTTTATATGAAATTTTAAAGGGAACTTCAGGATTTTTTTCTATCGAGCGAAATTTTTCCAATCATGTTTTGGAAACGACCACCCCATCACACATAAGGTCTGTAATACATAGTAGAAATTTCAGTGGAAAAAACCTTAAATTATTTAAATAAAAGCTAATAGAAAACAGCCAATTTTGCCATTTTCACTTACTAAGAGCCCTTAAGTGATGATTAGCTGTTGTTATTCAATCAGCTGTACTATTGGTTCCAGCCTTGGGCACCGGGAGCGGGGGTGCAATGGTAACCCCCCTCCCCCCCTGTTGTAAGCAAAACTCGCAATATGGATCCATCGACCATATACATATTCAAATTGAAATATTCACGCGAATCAAATTGTCAATAAAGTAATTCATGTGAAAATCTATGGTTATAAATAGTACCTACTTTATTAATTATTATTAATATATAGATTCAGATAAATCTCTTTGAAAGTAATCCTGGCGGCACCCACGTCCGGCTTCCTCATGCATTGGAAGGCACGTATAGTCGCTCTGACTTCACCTGCAGCGACGTATATTTTGCATAATACACCCGACATACAATGGGTTGAGTTTATATTGTAGTCAAATTAGTCGCTTCGCCGCCGCTCCATCAGTTTGTGCTGACCCTACGTTGCTGGTATAAATGGATGGTTGTTGTTTTCAACGTGGCTTTTATGTAGGCGATTTGAGAATATTGACCGCCGACCTGCCAGGCTACCGCCGAAGCTGAAGCTGATTACCATTGGATTTTTTGATTCCAAAAATTGGTCTTAGTTAAAGTTATTGACTAACATCTTTAGCTAAGCCGGTAGAGCTCTAAAGTTTCTTCCAGATGAGCTAAACATAATTATCAACAATCTAAGCAGTAGTGTCATTTTCACATTCAAAAAATCCGATCGTAATCGGCTTCAGCTTCGGCGGTAGTGCAGTGTAATAGCGTGGATGAGTACTTACCATACGGTTACGAGTACCATACAATCAGTTTTTGCCGCCACATGTGGAGGTCGCAAGGCAACCACTCTCATGAAGATATAGATGAGTTGGATCCACCGGTTGCCACTATATTATGTCACAATGCACCAAACCCCCACCTCCCCTTCGCGTCGCGAGAGCTCTAGCGCGCAGTGTTCGTGGTGATAGAGAGACAGAGAGTGACCGCGTCTCGACATCCCTGAAACTAGTCGGCTTCTCTGACAAAAATACGTGAGTAATCATCATCATTATCACGTCTTATTAGTCTCTACTACAGGAGCACGACCCTCTCTCGTCTGTCCCAGATAGAAGGAGGATTTGGCCTGATCGATGTTTGATAATGTATTTCCCTTAGTCGCCTTGTACGACATCCACGGGAAGCGACGGAGTGATTCTATTCTAGTCTGCTGGAAACGAGCTGGCCGAGTGAGTTATACGTTCATTTAATTAATTTACTGAGTCCTAAATTCTTTGGAATAAGGAGGCAATAATGGAATGGATATAGTTTGGTGTACAGTTTGTTGGCAGTGTCTTTGTTTTCAAAGCGCGTTTGTTGATTTGGCTTCACATTTGTCATTTTAACTAAGTATTAACCTGGAACCAACGAGTTGAAGTGCTCTATAAAGCTTGGATTAACTCTAGATAACTAAACCCACTCAACCCAAATACAGACTTCGCTCGACGTTGTTGACATGAGTGCGATTAATATCGAGCTCCTCCCTTTAACAGTTTCATATACCTATCTAAAGCTTCATAATAACTCTATTTATTCCGCGGATCATAATAAGGTTCCTCGCCATCATCTTTAGAACCAAAATGAATGTCCCCTGCACGTGAAAAGCTAGGTTATATTTCAATATCCAAATCCACTGGAATCAGCTCGACTGGGGAAGCATCTCATTTAATCATTTAGAGAATAATTTCTGGGTCTGCAAGCTGCTTCAGTATCGGGGATGGAAAACTGCTTCACATTAGGCAGTATGTTCTAACATACTGCCTAATACATCGAGTGACAGTCTACTGTCACTCGATGTATTTGCCATATTGCTGTCTCTCACATCGCTATGAGGGGGAGTCAAATTACAAAAGCTTCCTACTCCAAAGCTGCCGTAGTTTTACCCCCGGGACTGCATTGGACTTCATTGTTCATTGCCTTTTTTGGTGGTCGCTGCAGTTAAAAAATGTTAAAAAATGCTAATCCTGGCTACACAGGAGACACAGTGGTGGGTATGTGTAGTGCCACACCCCCCTCCTCCGTCCCGTTTTTGTCACTTGATGTAATAATAAAATTCCGCCACTCGACCCTCAGTATAGAATAAATAAGACTCCGTGCTTCTGCCTTAATATGTATATTTAGTGGAAGGTCATGGCTGTACACATAAAATATCTAAAGAAAATATTCTTAGAAAACTCTCCGTAGAGAACGGAGAACATACGGCTCGGTAATAAAATATAATGTACCAGATTAGAACTGTACCGATGTCGGAGGCTTAGTTCAGTATTCTATACAGTAGATTTAAAAACGAATTGGATAAAACAAAGGAAGGTTTTATATAAACGGCTTACCATTCGGATTATATCATACCGGCTAAATCAACGTGGGGATTAGAGATTTTGGGATGTAAATGGCTCAATTTTAGAGTTAAAGCCACGTAGTGACCAGTTAACTAATGAGCTTCTACCAATAAAGGGGTGCATAGCGATATTTCGCATTCGGATTTGTTTTCATACAAATTTTCCAGGATACTATTTAACGTAACATCAAGTGAATACATTGCTAACCTAACCTAACCTATTGTGCACATCAAATCCAGGATTTGATGAGCTATCAGATTAATTTGAGGTTATTTTAGTGGATTCCAATTTTCCAGTGGTACATGGGAAAGATAAAGTTTTTATTGCGTTTCAGTGTCGGACATATAGTATTTTTTTTATATTGACGAAATAGATTATATTAGAATGATTCTATTTTCGGACTTGATGCGCCTTGTCTGTTTTTTTTTAACTAGCGATATGTTCTGACGAGCTCGATGGTGTCGTTGCGCGTGTCAGTTTAACCGAACACGCAAGTTAAGCAACGTCGACCGTGCTCTGTTCATGGATGGGTTTATATTATCTTGAGAATTAATGATATTAAGAATATTTCTTGACATTTAATAACGGATCTCTAAGAAACATGATGTCGGCGGGCATTTTTGATTCCCAAGACAGTTGACCGCGTACAACCTTTTATCCCTAACGTAAGCGATACAATATACACACACAGTTTGATTTGTGGTTTCTTGTCAAGGCTGGCATTGTTTCAAATATTGGAAAACGGAGCACGTCCCCGTTCAGCGTGTGTTGAATGGTAATCCTTAGTTTTCAATATTTTTTCTTATAAAACGAATAGAATAATACGTATTGGTATCGATTTCGCCGACGTGTAACCAAGTAATGTGGCAACAAAAACTATTAGGGAGTTTTCTAATAACGCGGTTATAGGGAAGGCGGCAAAACAGACATATTAACCGGATTGAGAATAGATGCATACGGAATACCGTATGCATCTATTCTCAAGTAATAACTTGTGGTATTACCTATCTCCGCCTATTGCATTGTCTGATTACAAAGTATTATATTGCAGCGGGTTGTGCTTAGTGGTAAGGTAAAAGGTAATGTGGTGGTGCTACTGCATTTGACTGTAGTACGTTTGTTAATTATTTATGCTATAGCTGTACCTTGGGGCTGGTTTTATTGAGAAAAAAGAAATTTTATATTTTCCCAATTTCATCAGTCAAATGAAATCAAATTTAGATTTAGTAATACTTTCTTGACATTATAAAGTTTTTTTTTTAAATATTTACATAAAAGATGAAGTATTTTTGATTAAAAACAAATATGACAAAATATTATCATGTTTAACATTATACTAAATTAATTAAATAAACTATTAGGGAGTTTTCTAATAAAACTAGTCGGCTTTCCCGACAAAAAGACGTGAGTGACCCGTTTAATTAATTTAATTAATTTAGTATGTTTAACATGATTTTATATGTATAGTTCAATTAAAGCATGTCATTTATTTTAACCTTTTTTTATACAAGAAAAAAGAATCAGGGATCCGGTACCAAAATCCAGTGACAAAGATGGATTCGTCTGTATGGAAAAACCTTTCCTTCTCTTAGCTATGTACGAGTAGCTTACCGCCCGGCGGATGTTGGGTTTACCGCAGGAATGCCGTATGACAATTATGTTAGTAGACAAAATGTACTAACTGTTTCCCTTCGTCAACCTTTGTGTAGATGTTGTCATTGTATTAACTAGCTTCTATCCGTGGCTTCGTCCCACGTGAACAAAGCACTTGGATAAAAAGTATCCTGTGTGTCTATGCATAATTATTTTTTTTGTGTTCCAAATGTTATCCAAATCCGTTCAGCCACTGTTCTTGCTTTAAAGATTCATACATCACAACATTCATACATCGTTACAAACTTTCACATTTTTATTTATTTTTTTTTATATGGGAGGGGGGTAAACGAGCATATGAAGCACCTGATGGAAAGCAACCACCACCACCCATGGAGATCAGCAACACCAAAGGATCACCAATCCGTTGCTAGCCTATATTCCTTCCTTTGTTTCATTTATAAAATAATTTATAATAATCAATAACTGATATTTATTTACGTCCAAAAAGTTGTCAAAAAATAGATTTCTCGATGACGATTTAATTTCCAAACTCATGTTTTTTTAACAAGCCTAGATTATGTTGGGACAAATCTAAATCATCCATATATTTGGACGTACACCCATGAAAGAGCGAATATACCCTTTTTATATTTCTACGTAATATAACCAGACGGAGCAGCCTTAATGAGCATTTTGTAAGTCTCTCGATTTTTTGTTTTAGATGCAGCCAACTATCATGATCGTGATCCACATAGACATGATTGTTTGTCACTTTAGTTATATAAAGTTAAATATGTGTTAAAAGTAAGATCCATCGCGGGATGCCTGACAGATGTTAAACACTCATAACAGAAATATTTTCCATAGTTTGGTAGTTCAAAATTTAGTCTGAGCGAAAACGGAGCACTGAGTCGACTCAGTGGCGGAATAAGGTATAAAGCGGGCCTGAAGCAACATTGTATTTCTGGTCATATTAAAGAAGTTTTCACTTCCAAAATAAAAAATAAAAACCTAACTTTCGGGCCCCAAAAATTACGGCCCATAGGCACGTGCTTAGGTTGCCTACGCCTTAGTTCGCCCCTGAGTCGACTGGATAACTAGTCGCAGAGTAGTAGTACGACCACGTGGTAAGGGCCTTTTTAAAGTCATGCGTTTTTCTCCCCGCATGCGGGATCTATCATAGTAAATTTCCCGCATGCGTGTTTTTTACGCATGAATCTAAAAAGACCCTAAACCGTCACCACACCAACAGTCAGCCTGACCCCTGTTTGAATTGTATTACCCTATGTGACGTTATAAAATAAAGTCCAACGAACGTAAGCTACTTTATTAATTTTAAATACAGTAGGTAGTATAAAAATGACGTGCGGCCATTCTATTTTCGGATGGACAGCGGTCCCAACACTGCCATAATGGAGTTCTCGCTTTAGATGGGTGCGAACATGAAGTAAGTGAAAATGAAGGCAAAGCTTGAAAATATACCCCTTTTTTCATTAAAAATTTAATTAGAAAGTCTCGCTTCAGATATTTTTTTGTGTTGTTTATTAAAGTGGTGTAAAATATAAGCAGATGAGGGAATATTACTGTTAATTATTATTACCACTAATATATTCACTACTTATTATTACTACTAATATAACTATTAGTGGTAATAATAATTAACAGTAATATTCACTCAATCTGCTTATCTTTATATAAATAAATAAATAAATAAATAAATAAATATTGTTAGACAAATTACACAGCGCCATCTAGCCCCAAAGTAAGCGAAGCTTGTGTTATGGGTACTAGACAACTGATAAACATACGTAAATACATTTTTTTTGTAAATACATACTTATGATACATAGAAAACACCCCGACTAAGACAAACAGACATATTCATGCACACAAATGTTTGTCCTATGTGGGAATCGAACCCACGAGCGTTGGTGTCGAAGCCGCGTCATTGACCGCTACGCCACCGAGCTCGTCATATATAATTCTAGTGTACGTGTGTATGTCACTAAGCTCCTCCTAAATGGCTGGACAGATTTTAATGAATTTTTTTATATGCGTTTGGGTGGCGCCCTGGATGGTTTGAATCACAAATCAGCCCGGCAGATGGCGCTGCAGTAATGGGAACGAGAAGATTAAGCCACAGCAATGCGTGGGCGGGCCGCTAGTATAATATTATAGTATTTTATATATAAGCAGATTGAGTGAATATTAGTGTCAATAATAATTCGATATTTATATGACATACAAAGAAAAAGTAACGACAAAGATTCGATCATCTATATCTATATCTTCTAGCCATAATAAGTCGTTTTCCGGGTCTGTCAGTCTGTTTATTCGCTAACTCTTTCTAAAGCACGCGACGGATTATGTTTTTGAATTAATGAATGAATGACTTTTCACCATTATTTATTATTATTTTCATTATTACTTAGAGAATGTCTTCTCGATTTATATGAATTTGTATTATCCCACACGGACTAATACAAGGCGGGTCGAAATGGTAGTAGTGTAGTTTTGATGTCGCAGACGTCCTTAGGCTGCGCTGACTGCTTACCATCAGGTCGTACGCTTGTTTTATGTCTCCCTAATCGAATAAAAAAGGTAGATACAATTTTAAGGAAAAAATATAATAATATTTTAAATTACAACTGTGTACCTAGTGTGAATGTCGATTTATTTGTTATACAGTTAAAAAAACATACTATCGAATAAATAATATTATTGGCACATACATCCAGGTACATACTCATTTCTTCGGTAAACGGTGGTGGTATTGTATACAACAACATTTTCGTTCACTACCCCATATACACTCACAGAATACCGCAGCCAAATAACAATTCCTTTGAGGATTGTTGTATACCTGCGAGTGAGATTAACAAGAACAAGGGAGCGTAAGGAGCGTAAAGACCACTGGCACGCAGCAAGTGGTGCCAGGGGTTGTGGCGGCGCGTTAGTGATATTTTATCTTGCGAGCGTATATATGGGTGCGGTCACTGCTTCACATAGTCACATCTGACGGGCCGTATGCTTGTTTGCCACCCGACGTAGTATATATAAATCTTCGAATATTAACAAAAGTCATCCAGTGTTCTCAGAAGATTGCAACTTGATGAAAAATTAATTACTTAGAGAAGCTTACGGAGAGGACTTATCTCAAGAACACTTTAAGCAAGTTATTTACTTGATGGCATCTCGGAACCTTGATAATTGGTAACTCTATACGCTTTAAAGGCGTTTTATGGACAAACGGTAAAGTTGTGAAAACAATTTCCCTCAACAGGTCGTGGATTCGATCCCCGCGCAAGACAAACATTTATGTGCATAAACATGTCTGTTTGTCTTGCTCTTGTTTTATGAATAAAACATAATTCATATTAATAATTTTTATTTGGAACGTTTAATATTATAAGGTTACATACACAAGAATCACAACATAATCAAATTGAAACTCTCTAAACCATAGATGATACATGTATGATTATAGAACAGCTCTTAGTGTATTTCTATGTATTAATTAATGTATTTCCAAAAAAAAAGTTAGCGCAGAATATAAAATAAGTTACATATTAGGATAAGTAAGTAACTTTCTGCTGCTTAGCATATCATCATAAGCCCCAAAAATATGTCCGTATTATTTAGGTACAACTTATGATGGTAGAATACTATTTAAGTATTTATAACTATAATAATAGCTTAGAGTACTAAGCAAGCAATCTAGGCGACGACGTCTACATAATAAATGATATCGCATTGAGTGACATTGCATTAGACGGCCTTACCGTCGACGGCTTCGCCATTGGCTGTTTAGCTATTGACAGCTATGCAGCAGGCATATTTGCCATTGACAACTTAACAGTAGTGTCTTTGATATAAATAGCTGCGCGGTAGGTGCCTAACTGTCAGCAAGTTTGACATAGTCTCGTCATATACTGACTTATGAAAGTTATATGACGTTATATGACACTATGATAGTATGATGACGAGCCCGGCGGTCGAATGGGCTAGCAATGGCCACTTTGACTCCGAGGTCGGGGGTTCGATCCCCGCACAAGACAAATATTTGTGTGCACGCTCGTAATGATATGAGATATAATGAGAATAAAAGTAAAGTAAAATGTGGAATAGTAGAAGTGGTAAAAGAATAAAGGGGCCTGCAGGGTACAGGAGACCCCTTAGACCGTGCTCCCATTTGTGCGATGTCTTAACGACATGGGAGGCTCAAGAGAAATCGCTTCACTGGTTTCACTGGTTTCTTTTACTTATGCTGTAGGTATTGTCTTCTAATCTAGAGATTTAAAAATTTAAATATAATGCATTTTTCTATGTGCCAGAAACATTATAGGATTTTAGATATAAATCTGACAAAAACATACATTAAAATAAGCTATGGTTCTGTCAAGCGAATAAACCAAACGTGAAGCGTCATCTGTCGTAAGGAGAAAATAATGAAATACCAATTATTTTCTTTTATATTTTTCACATTATAAATAATCTGGTATTATTAGCAATGTGAAGAATATACACAAGAATCTAATTTATATGATAAAACTAGCTGGGCCGGCGAACGTCGTATCGCCTTTAAATATTTTAACGTAAATTTTTCCGATGAGTTATAAACTATCCTATTTCTCAAGTTGGATTAAACTGCACACACTGTGCAAAAAATTATTAAAATCGGTTCAGTGGTTTAAGTAAGTTAAGTAGTAAAAGACTGACATTAAGATTCTGTTTAGTTTTTTAATTTAAAATTTCAGTATGAGAGTACATAAACATATTATATTTATCTGTTACCAGTGGTAGTTTAAGTGATTGTTGAGGTTGGTGCTTAACCGAAACGATTGTGATCGCGCGGTCGTAGCAAAACCGCAAAACCGCATTTTCTTCACTAGTCTGGTATTGGATATAACATAATGCAAATGATTGGTCGCTGTGACCAATGGTCGTGGTCGCTGTTTTTGACCTCTCAGTGTCACATATATACAACTACGGAACCCCTTTCTGCATGAGTCCGATTAGAACTTGGCCGGTTTTAATTTCAAACGGGCCTTGTTTGGGGAGCAGCTAAGCTCCCTGAGCGCCTTATCTCTTTTCTTTTTTCCTCTAAGTGAGTTATTATTCTCTCTGGGAATTTTATTGTTATTTAATTGCTATGTTTGTGTGTGTTAAAATTATGATTTCATATAACTCACTACGGTTCGTCATGAATCGCTCATTATATATATTATTATGTATTTAATATATATAATGAGCGATTCATGATGAACCGTAACCTCTTCTGTTTCAGAATTAGAAATAGTCATTATAACAAAAAAAAAAGACTCGGTCATTATTTTTTTCCGTATTATTCGTCTGTTATACAAATTGGAAAGAAATACTCACGTGTAAATAATCTCTTTTTTCTAATTTGTTTTACTCATACACGAGAACGGCTCATCTTACACGGCGTTTGGTTGGTCACGACTAAGGATGGGTTTAACTCGTTATCTGAGTTTAAACCCGGTGCTTTACCCATAGAATACAAGTTAATTAATCCATAAATATTATTTATGAATTAATTAACGTTAGTTCACTTGTATTTTACAATAAATTTTCTGCGGGACTGCTTATGCGGATTATATTCTATAATCTAGCCGGAGAATATTGCTATGAATTAATAAAAATATGTAAATTGAATAAGCGGTTCTCGCATGTAAAGGCAATAAACAGACAGAGATTTTTTCTTACCAAATCAAGGGAATGAATCATAATTTTAACGATGCCTACCACAACTTTATTACTACTTTTAAATTATTTTAAAATCTATGCTTTCTATTTAATGGATCAGCATAAACAGTAGAAAAAAAACTAGATAAATTACACGAATGTTCTGCAGCAAAAAAAGAGCTCTTATTATGTAAAAATCGATGTAATCGAAATCATCAGGATAAACCTAAAAAAATATCATAGATAAATAATAGAAGATAAATTATTCAAAAAGTAATTACCTGAAGGAACCAATAAAATAAAAAAGAAACTGGATATGTTGATATATCTACAAGGGTTCATAAAGTCTAGTCCTTAGTCATATTATTAATCTTTGCACATCTAAAGGAATTTATCCAGATAAATTGAAGCCACTTAACAAACCAAATCATGAACGCAACAGAAGACACTTTCATAAATTATGTATAAATAATCACAACCCTATTCCATAAAAGTCCATTAGTTATGGTACCACAAGTTTATGTTATGCTACCAAATGATTAAAAAAAATGTTAATGGACAGTTTCAAACCATAAAGTTAATATATCTAGCGAGATAGAGAAACTGTCAAATAAAACCTATCTGAAAAATATCTGAAATTGAATTACACTTATTGTGCGTAAATTAAATTACGTGTTTGTGTTTGAGATGTAACTTATTGATATTCATAACATCGATAGTTGTAAATAATAAACTTAGATGGCATGGTAGGTACTATGCACGGGTATATTATAAAAATAATCGGGTTGCACTTCCGGAGTGCCGGCAGAAGTGAAAACTTGAACATTAACGTTGTGTATTTTTGAATATTTTGGAATGGTTAGGGAATAAGTTCGCACGAATTGCTTTAATTATCAATATAAAAGTACTATCAGTTATGTGGTAGAATACAATATTCATTTATTGCGCTATCGTACACAAACATGACAATTTATATTACATTAAAAATAACCAGCAGGAGCAGGCATACATTTTCGCCGCGCGGTAGAAAGAGAGGGGGATATCACTTCCTCTCATACGCAGTGCCGGCGGTCAACGCTCTCTCCGTCTTACGAATTTTCGATCAGGCCACGTGTCCACGCGAGTTTAACATTTTTTACCCATCACAAAAAGTGCACAAAATTTGCTAAAGAAGTTTTCACTTCAATAAAAATAAAAAAGAACTGAAATTCTAGAATGATTAATAAAAGTAAAAACCGAAAAATATTATTCATTATTTAATTGTAGATTACATCTGAACTCGTTTCGCTTCTCAAATTTGGACAACTTACTTCTCAAATGCATATGTAGATTTTTTTCTTAGGAGTTCAATTCGGACGGTTGGTTGATCTAAGATTGCTGCTATCCGAATTAACGGGAAATCTGAAAGACGACATAAAGTACATAGAATGGCATACTAATCGCCAGAAACGACCTAATGAGCGATTAAACTGTCATCTTAGGGTAGTAGGTATGTATCTAAACATGACACTTTAGTGGAATATGTATTCCTTTACCCCATTATATCGATAGATTATTAAACCCTAGTATAAAATCAAAATTATTTTCACGTTCGATCATTAATATTCTCCTATTGAAAATTTGCTGAAATACTTAATTTTAGTCTAATATTTACCTACCTTTTACTTCTCACGTAATTAAAGAAGAATAAACAAACTCAGTGTAAGAAATTCTTAATGGATTGGCAAAAAACAAACAAAGTTTTGCGGCGTCGATTTGGAATTAGCAGCTAAATGGACATTTTAGACATGTACAACAACCAATTTATTTAACACTTCATCATGTTTCTGGAATTCACGAATGTTAAAATTATTATGCAAAAAATTATCCACGAAGAAGGAAAAGTATGGAGGAGGCCAATGTCCGAAGACGGATCCACTAAAGGCTGCAATGAATGGTTGGGTGAAAACTAAAGTATAAGTTACATATTTCTACTCTAATATAATTGTTTTATAAGGGCCCGGGAGTGTGTCCGAAAGATTCGTCACTTGCTTTTTTCATGCTAAATAGAGAAGTAAATAATATGAAATATAAGAACGGGAATTAACGCGATCATGCATAGAGTATTTACATACCTTTATTATTGACTTATAACAAAACATAATAAATGGCAGTCAGCCTGTGAGGCCGGTGCAACCTGGTCGAAACGTCAGTCAATAATAAAGGTATGTAAATATCTTAAGCATGATCGCGTTAATTCCAGTTCTTATATTTCATAAATCATGCAACGCGAAAGTTTAAAAGTTACTAAATAATATTTAATTCACAACTATAACAATATCTATGTAGATATTTACTTTTTAACATTCTGTCGTCAATCTTGAAAGAATAAAACCGTTATACAATTACTTTACTTCATTTTCTATACCGTTTGTACTTATGTTTAAACAGAGAGTGCGTAAAACCAATTTAAAAGGAATTTCAGCAAAAGATTGCGTGAAAATTGGATTAAGCAACAAGCAACTTTTGGGGTTTCGGCGAATTCTTTGGGTGAGTGTACGCTTGTGCACCTAAATAGAAATTATTTGAATGTTTTTTTTTAACCTTTGCTTATCAAGTTTTCTCCATATTTTATGGGTAAGTAAAGTATACTGTATGTGTAGTCTGCGCTTTGTAGGTGACAAATGGGTCGTATTAAAATTGAAAAATAAACTAGCTCGTAAACAGAGTTCGTTATTAACTCATATTCATCCCTTTTGGTATAAGCATTTATCTACAATCTAAGGGATTTAGTTTAGAGCGTACTCTACTACGCTGTTCAACTGCGGGCGAAAGCCAGTGTTTTCAAGCATCCCAAAGGCTTCTGACTTGGTTTAACGACTGTTATCTAATTATAACAGAACTGGCGGTTTAAAAGTTCAAAATGCCGTTTAGCTTCATCGCGTATCAATGCTATCCGTTACCGTTTTTAGCAACATCGTGGCAATGCATGATTTATCTAAACAACAACATTTAAATTAGCTAAAAATATTTTGTTGTATTTTGAAGGTTATATATAAATCCACCCCTCCTCAATGTAAATATAATTTGCCCAACTCCCATTATCAATTTATGAACAATGCCAT
Organism: Hypsopygia costalis; assembly: GCA_937001555.2. Taxonomy (NCBI): domain Eukaryota; kingdom Metazoa; phylum Arthropoda; class Insecta; order Lepidoptera; family Pyralidae; genus Hypsopygia; species Hypsopygia costalis. The sequence continues at coordinate 16,260,464 of OW443338.2, read as the reverse complement.
TTTTAATAGTGGCAATAATTCTGGCCCTTATCTGAAGGAAGTATTCAGTTAACATCTGCGAATTTAATGTGGTCTAACGGCATATTTGTTTTTTATCTGATATAAACCTAAATTCTTAAATTATAGCCTACAAAAATTTACATTAACGACTTTCAAAACAGAGAAAAAAAGGAAAGTTTTTCCTCGATTTTCAACAAGTTATTATTATTTCCATGAACGAATTACGCCAGGGAGCTACAAAGGAGTGATGCTTTTTGCATACTTTATCCAGCGAAGTCCAACTTTGGTTGCCCGTAGCAATTAGCTAATCGTTTGCTGGAACTAGCACGTTCGGATCTGAATTAAATTATGTAACTTTAAAGTGATGTACCGACTACGAATAAAATTCATGATTTAATACAGAACGTGCAGCCGCATGCGACTTCATTCTAGTGAGAATAAACTACTGTATAATCGCCTTAATCCGTCCCTGCCAAAAAATATTGTTCCTTCAATTTTTTTTTTACTATTAGCGTCAGAATAACATAAATTCTCAAACGACTTCATTCTAGTGAGAATAAGCTACTGTATATTTCTTTTATACCTTAATCCGTTCCTGCCGAAAAATATTGTTTCTTCATTTTTTTTTTACTTTTAGAATCGGAATAACATAGACTCTTCTTTATCCCTCTTTAATCAAAAAAGTAGGTCTTTTACATAAACTTACAGGTCATTAGATTATTTGTAGGCTGTTGTTGTAACAATCAACATCTACAGTTCGCCTGATTATGCTTCGCGTAGAGACGTAACACGTGTCGCTGGAACGTAACAGCTGTCCGGGGCGGCAGCAGTCGCATGGTTTTTTGTTTCAGATGTTGGAGAGACGCATAGACGACCGCAGTAGCAGGAGCAGAGACGACCAAAGCAGCCACAGCAGTTGCATCCATCTACCAACGGTAGTGGGTTGGTGCCGGCCGGCGGTTTGCATGAAATGACTGGTGGCGGAAGCAAGCAAAGTAGTGTAGATCAAAATTGCCTGTAAACTTACAGTCTATATAGTGTTAGTAGGCAGTACTAGCGCCTTAGTTCAGCCACAGCATTAATAGTACTACGTACAGTACGGCACTCCCTGCTGTTCTCTAGTATCCCACCTGACCTTCTTTCTGAGACGAATCTGGATCTGTTTTTTTTAAATTTATTCATATTTATTCTGGTTTTAAGTAATTGTCGAAAATTATTATGGAATGTTATGGCGATTATGTTATTCTACTGAATTATTATTCCTAAACCGTAAATGATTTCATATCGACACGCAGCACGTGCACACGACACGCAGTGAGGATGATTTTTGCGTCAAAAATGTATAGGCACTTACCTGCATATAAAAAAACCCAGTATGTTTACCGCAACTTCAAAGTTAATAACCTGTAAGTTCCGTAACTTGCTTACGGTGCAATATCTTATAATGATAGTGTTGGCGACTGGCTGGATAGAATCCTTTTATAAATAATATTATTTTGTATTTGACATATTTTTTAAATTGTTTTACTTAGTTACGGTTTCCATGTATTTATTGTGTCTGCTCCATTTGTGCTAGCAAGTAATATTAACGTATTAAACTCGGTTCTCTTACTGTACATATATCTACGTGTTTCCATTCCTTAATCATACAGTCCTCTACTCCTTAATATTTGGTCCATTCTTGCCGTAAGTAACAAAAAACCATTTCCTTCTCGAAAAATTTTCAAAATTTTTCACGTCATACATTTTCATTTCATTTCACGAATTCATATTTTCGTCCATAATGGAGACACGTAGTAAGAGCAAATCGGTTGCTAACCTGGCGACAGCTATGCAAGTCGAGCAGATACAGCGCGATCTATACGTAAGATCACCGCGTGGTGTCCGATCGGCTGCAGCAGCAGTAACGGATGGTGTTTTAGCATTGCCTGCTAGTTCTGTCACACAGCCTGTGGACGCCACCCTCTCCTCCGGGGCACATCCTCGCTCCGGCAAACGTCCAAGTGGCAGTACTAGTCAACATCACGATCGCAATGTCCAAACACCATCTCGGAGTGAACGTAGTATTTGCAGTATACAGTCCGCAAGCGAGCATTCACATGCTTCACATTCTTCCGCGACTATTCGTGCCAAGAAGCTATCTATCGAGGCGGAGGCTCTGCGGCATCGATTGCAGCGGGAACGGGAACTCGCTCAACAGCAGGCGGAGCGTGAGCGCGAACTCGCTCACCGGGAACGGAAACTCGCTCAACAGCAGGCGGAGCGTGAGCGCGAACTCGCTCACCAGCAGGCGGAGCGTGAGCGCGAACTGGCTCATTTGGAGTCTGAGGCAGAGCAAAGGGATCTGGAAGCCAAGCTTGCTGCATTGGAAACATCAGATAAGTCATCTCGGTCTAGTTCTTACCATTCCAAGCGGCAACGCGTCACGACCTGGGTTTCCGAACAAAATGTGGCCATGGCGACACATGCAAAAAACATACCTGGCGAGACACCGGCTATCTTGAACAACACACAAGAAGTATGTTCAAAGCAGTCTGTCCCCGCCAACGCGGTACCATTTTACAATGCACGAAATGTCAACCATGGAAACCAGTCGAAACCCGCAAACGTAAATGTCGGCTTAAACAAACATGAGCGACAACAGGCTAACCTTCCCTCTTTAGACCCAATAACTCAGTTGGCCCAAGCCATTAATACCCTATCTGACCGCCCAAAGAAACAAGAGCTTTTATCTTTTTCAGGAGACATAAATCAATGGATGGCATTTAAAACTAGCTACGACAAAACTAAAATTTATTTTTCCGCAGCAGAGAACTTATCACGCCTTAACAATGCTGTTCGTGGTTTGGCGTACGAGTCTGTGGCTTCGCTATTCTGGACTTCCTGCGATCCCCAAGACGTGATGAACGCCTTGGAACAAACCTACGCCCGACCAGAAGTACTTGTAACGCGCGAGGTTGCTGCTCTGCGCGCCATAACAAAGTTAAGTTCTCCTGAAGATTTAAACTTCCTGACCAATAAATTACGGAATTTTGTAAGTACATTAAAATTATTAAATCAAAGTGAATTCCTTTACTCACCAGAGCTCTTTCGCACTATTTTAATTAAGTTAAGCGAACACACTAGAGCTCGTTTTACCGACTTTGCAGCTACTTACATACCTGTGCAACAGAATGTTGCAAAATTAGAGGTGTTATCGCGGTTTCTACTGATCGAAGCCGACAAGCAACTAAGGTATAATTTCATATCCGATTGTACGTCTAAACCGCAACACCCGACACACTTCTTAAAATCGTTTAGTAAGAAAGAAATTAATGTACATGCTACTACCTCAAGTGACAAAACGCCTCAGTGTTCATATTGTAAGCAAGGGCCTCACAATATTAAAATGTGTAAAGCATTTTTGTCTCTTGCAATAGACGATAGATGGCGCTGGGTTCGAGATAGTAAAATATGCTACCGCTGTCTTAAATCAAATCCACATACTTGGAACAATTGTCGAGCTAAGCATTGCGGTGTTAAAGGGTGTACTAGACGACATAATTCACTACTTCACGGCACGGCAACTGCTGATACAGGAGTAACTCCGACGCCTATTACACAATGTAATACGAATATAACCCAAATACCTTCAAATGTGTCAACTATTACTAGTGACGAAAGCGGTGGTGCGAACAACATTGAACCAACCGTTAAAGTTACGAACACTTCTGATATTTTAATTAATGTAACAGGGTCGCAGTCGTATTCACGTCCACTTGGTCTACTGAAAACAGTGCCGATCGTGCTGGAGGGCCCTAATGGCAATTTTGAAACGACGGCGTTGCTTGACGAGGGCAGTACGGCGACGCTGATCGACGGCGAGGTAGCAGCGCGTATTGGAGCTACCACCACTTCTCAAGAACGGCTTCGTATTGAAGGCGTAGGTGGTATGACAAAAGACGTTGACGTAAGTTACGTAAAATTTTTCATTCGTGGGCGTAATTTACCCGACCGATATTTGGTAGAGCATGCGCGTGCTATTCAACCTCTGGGTCTACGTGTTCAAAATCCACATATAGTCAATTTTATGGATTTTACACACTTGTCTGATCTAGCTAACGAACTTTCATATACTAACGTAACTCCTACTGTCCTTATCGGCGCCCCCGATTGGCATTTATCGTTGAGCCGCGAAGTACGTTGTGGCAATAGGAATGAACCTGTCGCCTCGAAAACTTTATTAGGTTGGGTGCTTCACGGCGCTCTATCAGTTTCGTCCAAACCGCTCGAATTTATAAATAACGTATGTGAAAATCTAGATGCTCTAATAAAAAGTCAATACGAAATTGATTCGTTAGGCATTACAAAGAGCACACCCCGACCCAACGAAGATGATAAGCGGGCTGTAGATATTGTTGACACCTCGGCACGTCAACTCAATGACGGTCGGTTCGAGGTTTGTCTACCTTGGAAAAGAGATTTGCCTATCATACCGGACAGTTACCCACAAACATTGTCACGTTTCAAATTCCTTGAGCGACAAATGTCAAAAGACCCATCATTCGCTACAGCGTACCAAAATTTTATTAACGATATTGTCAAGAAAGGTTACGCAGAAGAGTGTAATCCACAGACTTATATAAACGGATGCCACCAAATGTCTCTTGCGTTAACCCAGACGGCACTATTCGATGGTACCTACCCACATTTGGCGTCTTCCACCCTCAAAAAAGGAAACTAAGAGTTGTACATGATGCAGCCGCAGCTACCAAAGGCATTAGCCTTAATAGCTTGCTTTTGCAAGGTCCTGACCTATTGTGTTCTCTTTTAAGTATCCTCTTTCGTTTCAGAGAAGGTGTCGTAGCTCTTAATGCAGACATCAGGGAAATGTTTCCTCAAGTGAAAGTAGCACCGAGAGACAGAGATGCTCAACGTTTTCTCTGGCGCAACAAAGACGGCGACATTATGGAGTATCGTATGACCTGTTTAATTTTTGGTGCGATATGCAGTCCATTTATCGCGATGCATGTAAAAAACAAGAACGCTAAAGAGTTTGAGGTGAGGTGTCCTACCGCATGTAAAGCGATTCTTGAGGATCACTATATGGACGACTATCTGGGCAGCCACCCTAACGTTGCTGATGCCGCACAGCTAGCCGCCGATATAGTAACAGTTCACAAATCATGCGGTTTTGAAATGCGAGCTTGGACTTCAAACTTCCCTGAGGCACTTACCCTTGTCCCTAAAGAACTCAGAAGCAATGCGAGTTCAGACGTTTGTCTACCACATAATAGTGAGGTTGGAGTACTAGGAATCAAATGGAATCCATCGGAAGACTCTTTGCGATTCCGCCCAGGACCTGATGTATCCTCCAGCATGATAACTAAACGAAGTTTATTATCAAGTGTGATGAAAGTGTATGACCCACTAGGTCTACTAATGCCCGTAATTATTTGGGGAAGAATTTTAATTCAGAAATTATGGCGGGCGGGTATTGACTGGGATACACCAATAACAAATAACTATCTTATTGAATGTAATGAATGGTTTACTCAATTACAGAATGCCGCCAATATTAAAATTCCGCGTTGCTACTTAAGCAAGTCAGATCCCGCGGATATTCAACTACATTTAATAGCTGACGGCGGTGAGCAAGCGTATGCCTGTGTAGCATATTGGCGTTTTAGTTACGATAATGGCTTTGTATCCACATCTCTTATAGGAAGTAAAGCACGAGTTGCTCCACTGAAGCCTCTATCTATTCCCCGCTTGGAGCTACAAGCGGCACTTATTGCTTCGCGGTTCGCACAAACTATTTTACTTGCTCATCGTCTTAAGCCCTCCGCAACCACTTTTTGGACGGACTCAACCACCGTACTAAAGTGGATACGGAGTGATGCGCGGAAATTTAAACCTTTTGTAGCTCATAGGTTGGGAGAGATATTGGAAACCACTAACCCGTCCAATTGGAGGTGGCTCCCTACCTCTCTCAACGTTGCTGATGATGCAACAAAACCAAAAAAACTGCATTTGACTCCGTCTCATAGATGGTTTTGTGGACCACAGTTTCTGTTAGAGCCACTATGTAGTTGGCCGACCGAGCAAATAATTGACATGAATGAGACCTCACCAGATTCCGAAATAAAGACGGAACTTGTGGGGCTGCTCATTCACGTCCCATTTCCAGATCTTCCGGTACCAAATCCGACGCGATTTAGTTCATGGTTGCGTTTGCTACGCACAACCGCCCAGATTCTCCGGGGTGCGCGAATCTTTCGATTAAAACTATCTCGACCTATAATACAAAATTCTAAATTGTATACAGATGGCGCCACATCCTCCTCGCAGCTTCGTGCGTCAGACATGATACAAGCCGAAACGATGCTTCTACAACAAGCTCAGATGGACAGCTTTCCTGAAGAACTGAAAGCCCTTCGAGCTACGCAGCCCGTGCCCAATAAAAGTCGTATAGCAGCACTTGCACCAGTACTCGACAACAACAATTTGCTTCGCCTAGATACACGAATTAAATCTGCTCCAGGAGTCACTGAAAACGCCAAATCATCTATAATTTTGGATGGACACCACCATATAACACGTTTGTTGATCCTTCATCACCATGTTCAAGCAGCCCACTGTTTCAACGAGCTTGTCCTAAACGAATTGCGACAAAAATATTGGATAATAAAAGCAAGAAGCGCAATCCGCAGCGTAGCGAGGGCTTGCACTAGGTGCCGAAGATGGAAAGGCCAAACAATTACGCCACAGATCGGCGATTTACCTCTAGAAAGATTAGACCACCACAAAAGACCGTTTACTCACGTAGGCCTAGATTACTTTGGCCCAATACTAATCTCCGTGCTTAGACGCCACGAGAAACGCTACGTTGCTCTTTATACGTGTTTGGTCACGAGAGCCCTTCATCTAGAAATAGTCACATCTCTGTCATCTGACGCCGCTATAATGTCTTTAAGACGTTTCATTGCACGCCGAGGTTCTCCATCTACCATATTCTCAGACAATGGCACTAATTTCGTCGGCGCATCGCGTGAACTTCGATCTTTACATGACGAGTCAGTCGAAGAATTCGCAACAAATCACAAAATTGAATGGCGCTTCATTCCACCTGCATCCCCTTTCATGGGAGGAGCCTGGGAGAGACTTGTGCGATGTGTAAAAAAAGCATTAAGATCATGTCTTCATGAAAAATTAAAGGAAGATGTACTAATGACGTTTTTGATAGAGGCCGAAGCAATAGTCAATTCACGACCACTCACGTACATACCATCTTCAGCAGATGTACCTGAAGCATTGACGCCATTTCACTTCATTTTAGGGACTTCATCAGTAGCACCGTGGACATGCTCACTAACAGATGCAGATTTAACACGTAGATGTAACTGGAGGAGAGTATTACGCCTCGCCGATCATTTTTGGGCACGATGGCTACACGAATACCTACCAACGCTCCGACCAAGAGGCTATTCACGAAACGTGTCGACATTAAGCGAGGGTGATGTGGTGCTTATCGCTGACCCTACTCTGCCTCGCGGTTTATGGCCGTTAGGGAGAGTAGTTAAGACCTACAGAGGTCCTGACGGAGCGGTCCGCGTAGTGGACGTCCGCACTAGAAGCGGCACGCTGCGCCGACCACTCCGGAAGCTTATTTTAATTGAGGCTGATGCTGAGCCCCCGCCAGTCGCCACCAACAGCTAGTGTGACACACAGGGGTCCAGGATGTTGGCGACTGGCTGGATAGAATCCTTTTATAAATAATATTATTTTGTATTTGACATATTTTTTAAATTGTTTTACTTAGTTACGGTTTCCATGTATTTATTGTGTCTGCTCCATTTGTGCTAGCAAGTAATATTAACGTATTAAACTCGGTTCTCTTACTGTACATATATCTACGTGTTTCCATTCCTTAATCATACAGTCCTCTACTCCTTAATAGATAGAGTCTCTGACTGGGGCGCCAGAACTTAGTCCAAAACAACCCCACTAAGACACAAGTCTGCGCGTTCTTCGCTAAGAAAACCCTATTTGCTTTGGCTCCTTAATTCCAGAATACACCCTTACTATCGCCAAGAGTAATGGAATTCGTGGAGTTGAAGTCTCCAACGATGTCCAGTTTCGCTGTCACTACCAAGCTGTGTTTTTGCAGGAGACTACAGAATGAGGTTCTTCAAAAAAAGGGCATGAAGATATTTTTACAGGGTCATGCCGCTGGTGTTGCAGGCGTCCATAGGCTGCAGTAACTGTAGATCAGAGGGGCCGTATGCTTGTTTGCCACCTTAGAAAAAAATGGCGACCTTCTACGTATTTGATATAATTAGTCCTAAAAAAGACAATGTATAACGATAAATATAATTATAGCTAACCTTAGATACCACCTTCAAATAAGTGCTTTGTTACAAGGAAAATACATTTCTCACCGAACACTATAACTAATGTACCATTTAGCTGGCGCAAGCTAGTGACACACTTGCCCAGTGGGATTATACGTCGTAATATTTTGCTCTTACATAACGTGTTAAGAGGCTTTATGCTGCATATTAACGTCGCTAATGAAAAAACAACGCTACGTAAACAGATAAAATTTTGGACTGTAACTTCCCTTGTGAATATAATAAAATATTTTTAGGTCACCTTGTCAACACTTAAATATTCATTTTTTTTGTATTCGTGTACTTTTGCAAAAAGTAGCTATTTTAATATAAGATGTTTTTACCTATAGATGTTCTACCTGCCTTGGTTGTGGCAAAAAGAAAACCTCATTACCGTCGCAGCAACACGTTAGTGGTAATTAAAAACAATTATTAAAATATTGTAGATATAATGCCTTCCTGTTCTTTTCCTTTCTTTGCGTACTGCATACATGCGCATGTATTGAGTAGGTACGCGTTTTATAGCAATTTTTTGCTGCCGTGATATTCACTTATGGCGCGTATATATATATATAAAAAAATATAGATTTTGATAACAACCAAAAGCGGATTTGCAGTCATGGCCATCCTAGGTTGTGTCTTAGTTCATATTATCCGACATCTTGCATCATCTCTCCATTACCTATTTAATAACTGTTTTCCACAATACAGTCATGATAATCTGTAATTAGAAAGAATTAACCCTTCGGGAATGCTCTGCGACCACACCTAATATTTGGCCGCCCTAGCCCCGGGCCTAGCAATATTTAACTAAACAGCAACATTTTGCGCGTTGATTAAATAGCGAAAAATATTTGTCTGTATCCACCATGAAAGTTATTTATTGAGCAAAATTTAAAATCATGACTCTGTTTACTATTTATGATTTTTTTTGCTGTGTGCTATACAAAGCCTCTTAACACAAAAGATGCGTGTCAGTCGTTCTCGTGATACAAATTACTTATTCTGCGGTGCTAAATGTGACGGTTTAGGTAACGACTTTTGTATTAAGTAATGAAAGTCTTTCTGTAACTTCATCGCGTTAACTTTTGCTTCAAAACTTTTGGCTGTATTTTTGAAAATTATTAACCGTTCGTGTTTGTTATTTCTATTAATCTAATACTTTGTAATATTTAAATACTCTATAGAAATTGTAAATGTTGTAATGTTAATTTATCTACGATTTTATGACACACAAATAGATAATCCTAATATATAAAAATTTCGTGTCACGTTGTATGTCCGCGATGGAATCATATCCTAAACTACTAGACCGATATTTATAAAATTTTGCACAGTGTGTGCAGTTTGATCCAACTTGAGAGATAGGATAGTTTATAACTCATCGGAAATAAATATTGTCAGAAAAATTACACAGCGCCATCTAGCCCCAAAGTAAGCGAAGCTTGTGTTATGGGTACTAGACAACTGATAAACATACGTAAATACATACTTATAATACATAGAAAACGCCCAGACCAAGACAAACAGACATGTTCATGCACACAAATGTTTGTCCTGTGTGGGAATCGAACCCACTAGCGTTGGTGATGAAGCCGCGTCATTGACCGCTACGCCACCGAGCTCGTCATCTAAAATTAATGTAAAAATATTTAAAGGCTATACGAAGTTCGCCGGGCCAGCTAGTAATAATATAATGTATAAAAAAAATTTTCTTCAGTCATTTTAATTCACAAAACTAGTTACTGCTAGCCCCTCTTATGCATAATATGCTTGCGCTAAGGGGCTTCAGGGGATTAGTAATGCTAACTAACACCTCCACTGAATATAAAATTGTGTAGGTACTACCAGAGCATTCGCTTAGCTGTTTTCATATTTATTTGTTGTTTTACCACACCCCGGCCACTCCATACAAATGTCGCGTCGTTTTCTACTACATAAACAAAGACGTCTGTGCAGAGCGTGAATGAGCATTTGTGCGTGCCGCGCCGTACAAACTGTTCCAGATTTGTCATAGAGGAGAGGTCGACACCGGTCCCAGGCAGGCACCACTGTATATTGTCCGTGTTGTATGGGAGGAGGTTGTATGTTGTTCAATGTCCTTCACTTCCATAAACTCAACCCTTCAGCCCTCAAGTGGCTCAATTATATCCACGCCAGACCTAGACCTGCTTCTCATAAGCTTAGCCGCAGTAGAGCGGCTCCTAAAAACAAAACGCCGTGGTGCAAGCACCACCGGAGACTGCCCGGGCAAAGAGCCACTCGCTCGAGGCCCGTACGTACCCCTTGTGGGTACATGTACCCAGGTCAGAGAGAGCGGCAGGGAGTGGCCATACTGTACGTAGTGCTATTACTTATACAGAGGTTTTACAGTGTTTTGTACGTTACATGTAAAAACATGTTTGATGTTAATAAATGATATTTCTTTGTTTCTTAGTACCCAAACGACTATAAAAGTGTACTATAAAACGACCATAAACTTGTCCAACAAGAATTATGTAATACAAGGAAAACATATATTATTGTATTAGGTTATATATTAAATATTACTTCATTATTTATTTATAAACTTTATTGATTGAACAAATTATATAAAAGTACAAAAGACGGCCTTAATGCTAAAAGCATTCTCTACCAACCTTCGCGAAAGCAGAAAATCACGAATGCGGTTCTGAAGAAGTAAAACAAAAGCATTAAAATAATAAACTATAATACTATTACTAATAAAATAGTATTTATATAATTACTGCAGAAAATAAAATAAACATACATAGCATAATTATAATTTAATAAACATACTATACCTAATGTAGAAATTCATAAATATAAACCAGATTAGATAAATCGTTATTTGAAATTAAAATTATCTTATATTAAAATTTCATTATGTGTCTGCTCGGGCCTTTAAATTTTATTTTAACAGCTTACATTAATTATGCAATTTAATGAAATATTTATGTGAATTCCTCCCCTATAATATTTATGTGAATCCCTAACAGTGGCGCTTAAAGTTTTATTAGTGTGTGTAACTTTAATAACAGAGATCGGCGTTAGTAGTGCCATTTGGGGTCAATGGACTTGAATGTTGATGTGAATATGGATAAGACCACAGGATTCCGGGATTACGTTTAGTCTAGTTTAGTAGTACATTATATTTTTCCAGTTGTCGCTGTATCGTTAAGTGTTTGTGAAAATTTGATTATATAGAAATTAGAAAAAAAATCTCCAGACGAACAGTTAAGAAAAATAATAGAATAAAAGTTAAGTTTAGTTAAATAAAAGCATGGTAAAACATATAAATAGGTACGTAAAATACAAATACATAGTACTAAAATAATTCAAAGTTAAACAAAATTGTTTACTGAAAATGCCGGGATTTGGGAGGCATATCCATATTATGACAACGGTCACAAATCCCGCGTAATGGCACTACCAACGCCGATCACTGTAACACATAATACATACTCGCAATGTTGTACTTTTGATAATGCGGTCGATCCGAGTCGATCCTACATAAACGTTATTATTGTGTCTGTAATGGGATATACGAGTATGCACTACAATACAATGGTTTGGTCTATTTTGAACAAAAAATATAATACTCGTATGAAGGTGCACGCCGAATGTATTATGTATCAAATAGGTACATATATGTGTGCAATTAGAAACCGTAGTATAGCTGAGCTTAATTTGGCACTAGATAGCGCTGTGTAAATTGTCCGGGCTTATTTATTTAATTACAAGCGTTTTTGACGTGATAGCGTCTCATAAATCGATAAATGCCGGCTGCATGCACGAACATGCACGAGTCATTGTCACGTTCCGCCTGAGCCGAGCGTGCAAGCGAGAGCGCGGAACAAGCAATAAGAGGCACGATCGGCCTGAGCCTTCCACTCCATCGGCCGATGTTTTCTTATGACAAAAAACGGAACCCTTATGGGTTTCGTCATGTCTGTATGTCTGTCCGTTACATCCACTTTTTTCCGAAACTATAAGAACTATTCTTTTGAAACTTGGTAAGTAGATGTATTAAGATTGTTACACTAAAAAAGATTTAGAGCACATGTAGGGTCCCGACTGCTACATGTTTTCTTGTTTTAGGGGATTTTCATTTCCAAATTACACAGAAAAGCAGTCGGGTTTTTTAGTTTTTTAAATTACCGTTTTTATTGATTGAAATATTTCTTGTCAAACTGGAATATATATTAGCTTGTTTAGCTATCACAAGCCTATATGGGCTCGCATATAGTTAGAACTAAATCCCATCATTTAGCTACGTAATTATAATGTTTACTTATCAATAACTTAATTTAAAAATACATTATTATTAAAATATCGATCAAAGTTACAACGAACTACAGGAACTTTTATATTATGTTACTTGCTGCTACGGAACCCTTCATGGGCGAGTCCGATTCGCACTTGGCCGCTTTCTTTTTAGTTTCAGCGGTCAAATCCCCTCCGGACTCGTGTCTCCACCGCTTCGCTCCACTGTGGGGCCAAGAGGATTTTCAAGTCCTTGTGTCCCCATTTATATTGTGGAGCCAATAATCATAGTCGTTTTACACAAATTTAAGTGCCCTAGAAATTGGGGTGTAAGAGGTTCATCACCAGCTTTGAACCAAAGCCAACTTCACCTGCATGCGGTGCTCCCTGCTGACTAACAAACGAAGCTCTTTTCGCCAGAGCTTCGTTTGTTAGTCAGCACTATTACTAATAAAATAGTATTTATATAATTACTGCAGAAAATAAAATAAACATACATAGCATAATTATAATTTAATAAACATACTATACCTAATGTAGAAATTCATAAATATAAACCAGATTAGATAAATCGTTATTTGAAATTAAAATTATCTTATATTAAAATTTCATTATGTGTCTGCTCGGGCCTTTAAATTTTATTTTAACAGCTTACATTAATTATGCAATTTAATGAAATATTTATGTGAATTCCTCCCCTATAATATTTATGTGAATCCCTAACAGTGGCGCTTAAAGTTTTATTAGTGTGTGTAACTTTAATAACAGTGATCGGCGTTAGTAGTGCCATTTGGGGTCAATGGACTTGAATGTTGATGTGAATATGGATAAGACCACGGGATTCCGGGATTACGTTTAGTCTAGTTTAGTAGTACATTATATTTTTCCAGTTGTCGCTGTATCGTTAAGTGTTTGTGAAAATTTGATTATATAGAAATTAGAAAAAAAATCTCCAGACGAACAGTTAAGAAAAATAATAGAATAAAAGTTAAGTTTAGTTAAATAAAAGCATGGTAAAACATATAAATAGGTACGTAAAATACAAATACATAGTACTAAAATAATTCATATAATAACAAAATTGTTTACTGAAAATGCCGGGATTTGGGAGGCATATCCATATTATGACAACGGTCACAAATCCCGCGTAATGGCACTACCAACGCCGATCACTGTAACACATAATACATACTCGCAATGTTGTACTTTTGATAATGCGGTCGATCCAAGTCGATCCTACATAAACGTTATTATTGTGTCTGTAATGGGATATACGAGTATGCACTACAATACAATGGTTTGGTCTATTTTGAACAAAAAATATAATACTCGTATGAAGGTGCACGCCGAATGTATTATGTATCAAATAGGTACATATATGTGTGCAATTAGAAACCGTAGTATAGCTGAGCTTAATTTGGCACTAGATAGCGCTGTGTAAATTGTCCGAGCCTATTTATTTAATTACAAGCGTTTTTGACGTGATAGCGTCTCATAAATCGATAAATGCCGGCTGCATGCACGAACATGCACGAGTCATTGTCACGTTCCGCCTGAGCCGAGCGTGCAAGCGAGAGCGCGGAACAAGCAATAAGAGGCACGATCGGCCTGAGCCTTCCACTCCATCGGCCGATGTTTTCTTATGACAAAAAACGGAACCCTTATGGGTTTCGTCATGTCTGTATGTCTGTCCGTTACATCCACTTTTTTCCGAAACTATAAGAACTATTCTTTTGAAACTTGGTAAGTAGATGTATTAAGATTGTTACACTAAAAAAGATTTAGAGCACATGTAGGGTCCCGACTGCTACATATTTTCTTGTTTTAGGGGATTTTCATTTCCAAATTCTTGTCAAACTGGAATATATGTTAGCTTGTTTAGCTATCACAAGCCTATATGGGCTCGCATATAGTTAGAACTAAATCCCATCATTTAGGTACGTAATTATAATGTTTACTTATCAATAACTTAATTTAAAAATACATTATTATTAAAATATCGATCAAAGTTACAACGAACTACAAGAACTTTTATATTATGTTACTTGCTGCTACGGAACCCTTCATGGGCGAGTCCGACTCGCACTTGGCCGCTTTTTTTTTAGTTTCAGCGGTCAAATCCCCTCCGGACTCGTGTCTCCACCGCTTCGCTCCACTGTGGGGCCAAGAGGATTTTCAAGTCCTTGTGTCCCCATTTATATTGTGGAGCCAATAATCATAGTCGTTTTACACAAATTTAAGTGCCCTAGAAATTGGGGTGTAAGAGGTTCATCACCAGCTTTGAACCAAAGCCAACTTCACTCCCTTGCTCCCTGCTGACTAACAAACGAAGCTCTGGCGAAAAGAGAGGTAGGGAGCGTAATTGTGAGCTACCCGACTGGGGAATGTACCTCCACCTCACAGAATACCGCAGCTAAATAACAATTCCCTTGAGGGTTGTTGTGTTCCTGCGAGTTAGTGAGGTCACCAGAAAGGAAGGAGATGCTGCGTTGGCAGCAGGGGTGGCGGGACGCGAACAATGTTTTATGTTGCGAGCGTTAATATGGCTACGGTAACCACTTCACATCAGGCGGGCCGTGTGCTTGTCTGCCACCAGACGTAGTAAAAAAAAAAATCCGATTGAGTTGAAATTTGGTACACTCGTTTGGATCTCGTGACAATGCGCGATAATCTAAATGCTGACATTTTAAATTCAATTTCTATATTAATCCCTATGACAGGGTATCAAATGAAAGGATTTGGTGGACTAAACACAGCACCTAAACAGTTTTTTCGACTTATCCGTAGAATAAAGTATTGTTGGTGTTTCACTTTCGTGCGTTATTATGGGATGCTAATGTCAGATTGAACGTTATTTGATTAATATTATTAAAACTCACGTGAGACATTATACAAAATAACTAAATAAATTAAACGGGTCACTCACGTCTTTTTGTCGGGAAAGCCGACTAGTTTCGATCAACTCTGTTCTGCGGATGAGTTGTTTTTAGTTCCTCCTCCTTTTTACTAACAACTGAATGAAGCTTTTAAATATTTTTGGATGCATTTGCTTAAATAAAGTCCCTTTTAAAACTGTAACTCAAGTACATATAACAGAATCGTAGTTTTACCTTACGTACTCGTAAGTACTATTACTTATGCTGTGGTTACAATGCGATCGCGTTGCTATAAAATATTCAATACAAAAAGGGTTTGTAACAGAGACGTCTCTTATTCTGTAACATAGTAGTGTTTATTTGTATGTACATTAGGTTTTGGCCGTGTGGTTTCCGGCAGACTAGAATAGAATCACTCCGTCTCTTCCCGTGGATGTCGTACAAGGCGACTAAGGGAAATATATTATCAAATATCGATCAGGTCTCCCCAACCCGTCTGGCCAGAGTGGGTAGTGTAGGCCAAATCCTCCTTCTGTCTGGGACGGACGGAGAGGGTCGTGCTCCTGTAGTGGAGACTAAAATGGACCTAATGATGATGATGATGACATTAGGTTTACGGAACACGAATAGAATTCAACTCAATTACTACATTTTGACGAGCCAGGGCCCTACCGCCGAAATTGAAGCTGATCTTCATTGGATTTTTTGATTAGATTTAAGTTATTGACAAACATTTCCAGCTTAGTCTGTAGAGCACTTGTGTTTCTTCCAGCTGAGCTAAACATAATTATCAACAATCTAAGCAGTCGTGTCATTTTCGCATTAAAAAAATCCGGTGTTAATCGGCTTCAGCTTCGGCGGTAAGGCCCCAGGTGGCTGAATGGCTAGCCGTGACTTCTTTGACTCCGAGGTCGCGGGTTCAATCCTCGCGCAAGATAAATATTTGTGTGCATTTATCAGCACTATTGATGGTACTTTGCTATACTTCGATATTCCTTCTTACCAACAATATACTCATCCTATAATGACGTCATTCTATGTCGTGATTGTATAATTCTACAAAAACACCGAAATCTAAATGACGAGCTCGGTGGTCTAATTGGTTAGCAATGGCCACTTTGACTCCGAGGTTGTGGGTTTCGATCCCCGCACAAGACAAATTTTGTATGCATGAACATGTCTGTTTCTCTTAGCCAGGGTGTTTTGTATGTATTACATGT
The DNA here is from genome assembly GCA_937001555.2 of Hypsopygia costalis. Taxonomy (NCBI): domain Eukaryota; kingdom Metazoa; phylum Arthropoda; class Insecta; order Lepidoptera; family Pyralidae; genus Hypsopygia; species Hypsopygia costalis. Next base: position 16,243,730 of record OW443338.2, on the reverse strand, counting down.
ATTTACAAAACATGTATTTAATTATAATTTAAGTTATCTAGTACAAGCTTTGTTTAGTTTCGAACAAGATGGTAGTGCCGGATTTTTCCAAGAATACTTATGTATATTTATTTATTTAACATTATTTTACGCACATGTTGTGTTTAACAAACATCGTTTATACTGCAAATTGTGCTAATTTATTGTCTATGTTATAAGCAATAAGATTGATTTTGGAATGGCAACGACGGATAAATGCGGCTGCTTGTCAGACAAATAGAAATGAGTATAATTTATTTCGGTCCGTGTTGCTTCCTAAGACAATTTAGAATCAAGGCAAAACCATGATACAATTGTTAAGACAATTAGATAATTATACTGCATTTGTCTATCTTAGCGTTCCGTAGACCAATGTTTTGCCATGTCTATTTGTTTATTCGTCTATATGTTACAATATATCATCGCTTATTAGAGATAGGGTGTTTTAAGATGAAATAGGTATATGACACATTAAAATAGTATCGAAAAAATATTGTCAAGTGAGAGTTGCACCAATGAGTTTTACTTAAAAAGTATTGATTAAGTATATTCTTGTTGAAAATCGAAATGAAAATACATTATTTGCGCCCATGGTTTTTAAAAATGAAATAATATGGAGGAGCTCACACAGAATAATCGTTAAACGAAGTAAAGAAACTAACGAAGATTCTGTTGTGTGCGTGAACTTAGGATAATAATCTAAATATTATTTTTTTAATTTCAAACAAACAGGATTAATCAGTTATCCACGCATTTATTTTGAGCTTTTTCCATTCCGTACGCATATACTCGTGGTGAAAAAAAAACGCCACTTTTTTTATTTGTTGGTCTTGTTTACGTCGGTAATTCTAGTTCTGCTACGGAAAACTCTCTGAGTTTATCACGCATTCCAAGGCAAGACATTCCAATCCTACATTCCAATCGTCAATAGATGCGGAGTTGACGTGCATTTTCAAATGAGGTCAATAGAAAATATAGCTATCTGTTCTATGTCATATCTACTACTTGTGGATACTTACACATCGTCGACATACAAAATAATAACGATGTGAGCAATTTGTAAACGCAACGCAACGGGGGTGTCGGTAGCCGATGTGTCGGTGGGGGGAGACCACGACCGAATTCTCAGTGACTACTAACGGTATTGGGTGGGTGCCGGCCGACATTAGTTTTCATGAACTAATTGGTGGCGGAAGCACTCAAACTAGTGTAGATCAAATTGCCTCATCATCGTCATCATCAGCCTGTATCTATCGACTGCTGGATATAAAACCTTCCCCGATGCTTTCCACCAAATACGACGAAGCACGCAAAGTAGTGTAGATCAAATTGCTCATCATCATCAGCTTGTATCTACCCACTGCTGGATATAAGCCTTCCCCGATGCTTTCCAAAACAGACGATTGCCTATACGAATTATTTTAAGGGTGCTTAGAATAGAATAGAATAATGTTTTATTTCACAACTGGCTACAAGCAGGTAAATTCACAAGTATTATTTCAGCAGTCTGCCAACATTGGGCGGCCAATCTTAATTATTAAAATAAAATGAATTATTTTACGAACTATTCTAATACTCAATTTCCACCGCCGCGGAATGGAACGGAAGCGACTTTTTGCAACGAAATTGTACATAGCATAATGAACTTTATATCAATTGTATAACATACTAGCGGCCCGACCACGCTTCGCTGTGGCTCAATCTTTTCGTTTCCATCCATTTCCTTAGAGATGGCGCTGTATGTGAAAAAAGATTTTCCCGCTTTTCTTTTCAAATTTTTCCAGAATTTTCTTTGCTATAAACCTCACGGAGCCCGAGACCTTTCCAACGAATGCAAAACCGTGGAAATCGGTTCGTGCGTTCTGGAGTTATAGCGTCAGGAAGGAAAACCCGACTTATTTTTATATAGTAGATAAACTTAAATACGATCCGTAGCTAGGGGAATTCTCGAGAATGCGCGAGGATTCCCCGGAAGACGCTCGACCTTTTTTTGTTTGTATTTAAGTTTATCTATATATATAAAAATCAATGCCACTTTTCGTTGTAATTTTATAACTTAAGAAGGGGCTTACCTATCCAAACCAAATGTTTAGACTTTGTTCGGACTATTTAGTAGATGGTTTATGTGAAGTTTGCACAAAATCGATAGAGCGGTTCTTCATTTATCACATTTTTTGTAACAAATGAATTCAATATATGGGGGATAATTTTGTTAATGGGAATTTCCCGTCAAATTGAAACTTGTTTCAGATGAGGATTGTGCTGTCAAATTGAAAGTTTTTTTAGTGTTGACAGTACAATCATGTTGCTAAGTCATTCATGCGGTCATTTCATTTTGGACGTACTTCGACTTTATGTTGCCTGTTCGAGAGTCGGTACCCCCCTGACGTTTGTTTATTCATACTCAAAAAAAAAAAAAAAAGGATAATCCAAATGTTTTGGATTAAGTTTTAAAATAGCTAGCAATTAATAAAATATTTTTTTGTTTGAATAAATGAATTTGATGTTTCAATATTTTTTTTTATTATTTCACTTTATACGTAGCGAAGCACGTACCGGGCCGCTAGTAAGTTATACAATTGACATAAAGTTCATTATGCTATATACAATTTCGTTGCTATATACAAAAAGTCGCTTGCATTCCTTTCCACGGCGGTGTAAATTGAGCCTAAGATTCTTAATCACATAAAGCGACTGATTACCGGTCCGAGCTTTCTGTAACATAAAATAACTCTATGAAATAAAGTACAGTTTTGCTTTGTATTTACACCGTTACACGTACTGGCTATCTGTAAGTAGGTAATCGGTTTTTTTTTTTATGTAAGCATCCTAACAAACTAATCTAAATGCATTTAGCCTTTAAATTCTCTCATATAAAATTCTTCTATTATGTTTTCTACACATCACGTTTTAGCTATATTACCTAATGTACATAAAGGATTAATTGTAAAATCCATTTAGACAGCAAAAAATAGCAGAAAAGGAGTTAATAGTCCATTAGCTATATTCAATATTAATATGATGTTTTATGCAATATTTTAATTCAACGCTGGATTAAAGTAGATTCGAATGTAGAGTCATCGATTTGTAAGGTCTTTAACAATTTTGTAGTACTTTGATCAAAGCAGAAATAGAAAGTCACTACGTTATTTTTTTAATTCAAAATAAAAATGGTACCTTTTCATTTATGTGGTGTATTGAATCACAGACTGTCCTCAAAGATCCCCATTCTCCGGACTTGGTGGAAATTAAACGGAGTGTTCTCAAAGCATCCTCTATACAGACAAGTTTGATTATATTTCAAAATGTTTGAAGATAACGAATGTCTGTCCTTGTGGCTTTTCAATTTACACTGTTTCCGACAATTTTCTTATGGCTTTTATAATATGAAGCGATGACCGTAGCCTTGACGCTTGAAACAGAAAGTATCACTCGTCCGCAGCTACCCTGGCTGCCATCGCAGCAACTCTTTTTTCGTTGCTGAAAAAAGAGATCACACGCAGGAATACAACAACCCTCTTTGTCACTAGGAAAGTGGTGTTTGGTTGCGGCCTTCTGTAAGGTCGATGTACTTCCCAAGTTAGGCGAGCTTAATATAGCCTACCTATCTTTTGCTAGAGTAATCTGTAGGGTGTACCACGTGCAGATGAGATTATAAATTTACTGATTATTATGATGTTTTTAATACTAATATGTACGTATTCGACATTGTACGCGCGTTTCCCATGGGAATAACCAAGAATCCTTTATTCGCGGATGCCACGTCATAATAGCTACTTGTATGCCAAATTTCAACCCGACCCGTCTAGTGGTTTAAGCTCTGCGTTGATAGATAGACATATTTATGTTATGTAGGTATATATGTATCTGTGTATTGAGTTTATATTTAGTTTATATGTAGATAATAATTATCATATTCTTTATCGCATAACAATAAATACAGAAATTAGTGAACAGTCAAGTATTCAAAGGTGAGCTTATCCCTTCAAGAGATTTCTTCCTGCCAACTCTACTCTGCAGAAAGAAATTTTACATGGCTGGGAGTCAAGCAAGCTACGCATAACATTTTGGTATCTTTTTACAAAATTTCAATTTAAGCTTATCACTCGTCATCGTACACGAGGTAGTGTTCCTTTAGCTTCTTTTTAAAAGTAGCGACAGTACAGCTATCTATAATATGCCCCGTGTATAATTAATTTATACTTATGCATGTAATAACATATATTATATGTTTATTATTAATTACTTAATGTAATTTCTAATAATTTATCTCTCGATACCGCGTACGTGATTTTATGCACTCCCACAACGTATGGTAGAGAATGTACATATTTAGCTTTAAGTCCGCCTATTGTAACAAGCTATTGTCGTCAATAAAGTTTTAAATAAAGTAAATACTTAATTACCCCTTCTTCCACTTAGGTAACTAAGTGCGGATGAGACGGAGGTTATTATACATTATTAAACATAATTATACGTACCAGTAATTATATCCCCGCGCACGTTTATCAAATGACCAGGCTTAATACCTACCTATGACTTGCAGAGATATAATTTTATTTTAATCATTTATTTATTGAAAGAGCTATGCTGACAAAGTAAATAACATATATAGCAAAAGGAAGCCAATTACAGGCCCATACAATTTAAATCTATACAAATAATATGAATCGCTGAAATATATGTACGCGTATAACTTCCTGATGACTGCACCACATTGGATAATTCTTTTTTTTTGTGTATTGTCTGGGCAAGATTTGTATAAACAAAAAAAAAAAAACAGTGTACGGGTTACCGCACAGTCATCAGGTTATGCTTACATTTTTATTATTAAATATTTCATATATTTTAGGTCGCTGCTCTACGCATTGTGTATTGTATAAGTCAATGCTTATTACGGCATGTAGACACATATTAACTATGCTGACAAAGTGGTAGAATAAAATTTTGAAAAATATGTTTTTTCGGGGTACCTCCCCTACACGTAAAATGGGGATGATTTTTTTTTCTGCACCTACCCCATAGTGTGGGATGTCGTTGGATAGGTCTTTTAGAAATATTGGGAGTAATATGTGAGACATTTTTCGATATAGTAATCTGTTTGCGAATTATTTACATTTAACGTGCAAATTTTTGTTAGACGCAAGTGTCCCTCCCCCCTGTATCAATGAAACTGTTATATTTAGAAATGTGAAAAAAATCATGGAAGTAGTCCAAATAGTGAATTTAAAAGGAAAACTATCACGGCTAAGTAGACTTTACAAGTTACTGAGTAATAGCCGACGAACTTACAAAATGTATTTCAAGACGAATATAATTGTGTAGTACATTTCAATAGCGAAACACGCCGTTCGTTATTGAACCTTACGACGCAGAGATAAGGTCCAAAAACAATGAAGTTGAAATGGTACATATTGCTCACGACCTAATTTTTCTTCGAATTTCCCTTGTGAAGTCGGACTTTATAATTCTTTCTTTAGCTACTATCCTTGTTTGCTGTGATCTGAGGCTACCATCGTTCTCTGTGGGCCCGTTTTTAGAGACCTCACGACGCGGTTCGCAGCCGCGCCGCCCCCGCTACACTGTGCGTGACCCGACACGCACTTGGCCAGTTTTATACATAGTACGGAATCCTTCGTGCGCGAGTCCGATTCGCACTTTGCCGGTTTTTATTATTAAATATTTCATATATTTTAGGTCGCTGTTCTACGCATTGTGTATTGTATTGTAACTGTGTCTGTTTATCGTGTATTACTGTTTCATGGTATTTTGTACCATCCACATTTAGCGAGGAGGGAACTGGTGCACTGAGATACAGGCCTCAACTTAGTTCAGGCGCCAGTCCCTATCTATTTAAATAGGTATTGGTAACATCTATCTGTATGCACTTATTGTAAACTGTATAATAGAGAGAGAACATAAACGATTTTTGAATTTTTTGAATTTTGATGTTCTACGCACCACACAGTATGTAATGGTGCAATACTGGTGGAAACATTAAATTAGTGTACGATCTAAACTCGACGGGTCCACTCATTAACTCTCTCCAGAGTATCCGTCTTAGCTAAATCCAGCATTTAGCTAAAACCTTTATGTATAGGCCCTGTACATAGACTCCCTTACAGATTTTTTTAAATCTATACTAATTTTATAAAACTGAAGAGTTTGTTTGGCTGAACGTGCTAATCACAGGAACTATTCATTCGAATTGAAAAATTATTTTAGTGTTGGATAGCCTATTTTTCGAAGAAGGCTGTAGGCTATATAACATCACGCTACCACTAATAGTAGCGGTGCAACAATGAAAAATGTTGCAAAAATGGGATAAAAATATTCCTTTTGAGAGCTTCCGATGCATGCGCTGCGTAAACTGAGATTAGCGCGTTCAACCAAACACATTCTTCAGCTTTATATAATATAATATTAGTACAGATAGCTAAATATAATATTAGTACAGATAGTATAGATTAATTTTATATATATTATTATATACTAGCGACCCGCCCCGGCTTCGCACGGGTGCAATGCTGATACTAAATGTACTACAGAAGGTCTTTGCGCTTTGTCCTATCCAGTCCTTCCCCAGTTATAAGCACACGCCGCCGGCTCCGCGGCCGGTACCGCCACAGCCGTTATGTCCCTGCATTTTAAATGTGTAATATCTTCTAAACTATTCATTTAAATTACATGCTGTGAAGGGCCATATTGATCTATATTAAATGCGCAATGTATTTAAGGTACTTAATTGGATAAGGATTAATTCTGTATTGCTTAAAATCGCTTCGTAAATAAGGCATTATTTCTTGTAAAAAGCAAAGGATAAAATAACGGTTATTGTGTGTTACCACTAAGAGATAGACATATACCATCGCGAACTTTTTTGTAGACCATTTTAAGGTGAACAATACTGTACTACATTATTTTGATCTATCTCGTTGGGTTCAGCCAGCGTTTGCAATGAAAGAGCAAAAAAATGTGTTTATTTACGACATCACATTAGAAACCTCTAAATTATCAGTGTTCTTCTACTATGTTATGCATATATTATACATATAAACTTTCCAGTTGAATCACTCTATCTATTAAAAAAAACCGCATCATAATCCGTTGCGTAGTTTCAAAGATTTAAGCATACATGGGGACATAGGGACAGAGAAAGCGACTTTGTTTTATACTATGTAGTGATTTATAAGTATAGATTATGATATCTCCTAAGATGTTGATTGAAATCGAGTGATGTCATGGACAATTTTATTCATAATTAAATACTTGTGATTACTGATTAATAACATATTTATTTGGATTACTCCTTCGCAAATAATGCATTACTCGTAATTACAAACCAATTTGATTACCATAAAAAAAGGTTATAGTGAGTTAATCTTAAAAGATAGACATATGCTGTCGCGGACTTTTTTTTAGAACTTTTATAGAGGAACAATTCCATCATACGTGATTTTTGTGTAACTTTAACCGTTTACGCAGCGCACGCAACGTAAGCCCTCAAAAGGTATATTTTTTCCCCATTTTTCATTGGTGCTCCGCTCCAATTGGTGGTACCGTGATGTTATATAGCCTATAGCCTTCCTTGAAATATAGGCTATCTAACACTAATATAATTTTTCAATTCGAACCAGTAGTTCCTGAGATTAGCGCGTTCAAACAAACAAACTCCTCAGCTTTATAATATTAGTATAGATTGAAATACCGCCGCTATAAAAGTCACTTTATTTGTATCTTGGTATTAATCCTTATCAAAATAAATTACTTCATAATCACGACTGCTTCAATACCTTTATATAACTTTTTGAATTATTCAATTCGGACATTCCATTCGAAAAATATCACGTGTTTAAAAATGTAAGTATTAGAAAAAAACCCCGCTCGGTTAGCTATAAACTAAATGCGATGTAGGGGCGTCACTGGGGTACGGGAGGGGGAGTCAATGGCCCAAAAGATCAAGATCTCAACTTTCTAGAAATAGTTCCCAAGTGAGGGTCAGAGGGTCAGAGAGTCATCAAAAATACGTCGATGATATATCGTCAGAGAGTCATCAAAAATACGTCATGGAGAATCTTCATCAGAAACTGAAAATCGTCTTGCAAGCCAGAGAGAATTTTTGAAATTTTTGTTAAATACCCGTGCGAAGCCGTGGCGGGCCGCTAGTTTTATATATGGCGATACGAAGTTCGGTGGGTGGCTAATGAATAGTAAAGTACCTAATGAGAACGAAAAATTTCTTTCGTTACAAAACTTAACAACTATCAAGGTCTATGCTCCACTCTGGTTTGATGGGATGTTTTTTTTTATATATATAATATCGGTTCATATTTAGGAGTATTGTCATTTAGTTCACTTTTGCTATATGTTAATTTATTAAATTATGCTCGGGGTTTAACCTTAAGAGCCATATTACATATCGACTGTGATTTTTGCGTAAAATGGCCAATTTTGGCGTTCTTGATCTCGGAAACAAAAATACATTAACAATGTTGACTTATTGAATAGTATAGAATAGCTATTGGCTTAGTACGTAGCGGCCTCGCTTTTTGTAAATTTTGCTTAACTTTTTAATTAAACCCAAAATAGCAGAGCAAGATTTTCATAAAATGCGCATATTCACTTTTTTGAGCTCCTGGATTGTACTACTGTTCCAAACAAATGATATAAAAAAAATTGAATGTTATTTCTTATATAGTCGTATAGTTCGTAGCGGCCTCAGAATTTTGAAATATCATTGATTTAATATAGAAAAAAAAAACATTCTTTTAACCAAAAAAACTTCGAAAATCGCTTTAAGTAAACAGTTAATTTATCGAATAAACGATAATATTATTGAGCAAAATTTATACGAGAATAATTGTTACTTGATGATGAATAAACTTTGTAGCATGAATTTATTATCTTATTTCAATAAAAACGATAAATATAACTTCAAAATTACTACAAAAAACGATGCACCGGCGGCCTTCGCGGGTTTAGTACTGCGCGAGAGCTCGTCAGCGTGAAAATGTAATAGGGCTCTTAAGAAAGCGGCTGGAAGCGGCTGGATGCGAAGGCGGAGGATCGCATTTGGTGGAAAGCATTGGCTTATATCCCCCAGTGAGTAGATACAGGCTGATGATAAAATTATTAAAAAGTTGTCCATTATTTGTACATTTATACCTGACTATTTGCTGTATCATTTCAAAAAGTTGGCAGGTAGAGGCCGCTTTGTGAGATAAGCCCGTCTTTGTGCAACATGCACTTTTTATATGTTTGCTGTGTGCTGTGTAATGTAACTTGCATGTAAAATAAAATACTACAACAACAACGAAAAAATTATTCTAGGTTTACGGGAGAGTTTCATTTATCGTAGAAAGTAAAATGTGAAACCTATCTAAAGTTACTTTTTATAAAGTTTCTTTTCATAAAATTGTGTTTTAACATTTTGATATATTACGTTTTATTTATTAATTTATTCAAAATTATTTCATTAGTTATTTAAACTGGCACGATCAAATTTCTACCGCATTAGTTTAAAAGTTAACAGTTAATGATATGACAGAATGTTTTTTTATATGAGAGGAGGGCAAACGAGCATGTGGGCCACCTGATAGTTAGCAATCAGCACCGCCTATCCGCCTGTGAAGATCAGCAACACCAAGGGGTCGCTGTTCCGTTGACAGCCTATACACCTTCCTTTCTTTCTGCCGATCTCAATCACTCGCAGGAATGTAAAAACCCTCAAGGGAATTGTTATTTGGCTGCGGTATTGTGATTGTGAGGTACTTCCCCAGTCAGGCAGCTTAAAAAATACGCTATGTCTTACCACTCTTTTCGCCAGAGCCTCGTTTGTCAGGCACCACGTGCAGGTGAGGTTGGCTTTGGTTAAAATATGTTGATGAACCACTTACACCCTATAATTTGAATACAATTCAACATTATTGAGAAGATAACTTTGCGAACCCCATTATAATTAAATTCACAAACAATATTCGAAACTTGTAATGCACTGTATGATTTATGAGAACCTCGTAAAAACCCGCGAGTGTCAGCAAACTCGTTAGAGTGTGGAGTCCATTGCGGTGCGGTTATTAAAAATTCTTTAGGTATCTGGAAAGCAATATAAATTTTGCACTAAAATACACAATCCAATCCAAGTGATGTGGTAATTAAGTTTTACAGAATACGAATATTGAGAATTGAATAATAGGTTTAAATATAGTCTGATAAAGAATCAATGAGGCTGAAAATAAAGGATTTTTTTTATACTACTTAGGTGAAAAACAAGGTCCGCCTGATGGAAAGCAGTTACCGCAGCCTATGGACGCCTGCAACACCAGAGGCATCATATGCGCGTTGCCGACCCTGACTAATGGATTAATAGATGACTGACAATTGAAAATGAATTTGAAAAGGAAAGGCTAAGGTCGTTTGGTCACGTGAAGAGAAAGGTTGAAAAGAGAATAACTAAGCAAGTGTCGTCGTCGTCGTCAACCTTTATTCATCCCACTGCTGGGATTCGGGTTTCCCTTCAATCGAAGGGGTTTAGAGCATACTCTACCACGCAGTTCAACTGTGGGCTGGCGAAGTAAGTGTTCACGTGAACGTGAAATAAAAACGCAAGGTTATCATTTCGAGGCAAACTACTAGCTGTAATAATCCGGCAATTTAATAAATTCGTAGTATCAGTATTCGTAGTAGTAAATAATAGTACATTATGGTACAAGCACACCCCGGCCACTCCATACAAATGTCGCGTCATTTACTACTACATAAACAATAACGTCTGTGCAGAGCGCAAAAGAGCTTGTGTGCGGGCGGCGCCATACAAACTGTTCCAGATTTGTCTCAGAGGGGAGGTGAGGTCGACACGAGAGAGCGGCAGGGAGAGGCCATACTGTACGTAGTACTATTACTTATACTGTGGTACACATGTTGGTGATTACCGCTGAGGCGTCATTGAGACCCGAACCGTCTTGAGAGAGCCGAGGACGGTAATCATCAATACACACGTGTATCATACGACGTTCTTCAGCACACTTGTGAAGAAAATAATACAAAAAAAAAAAACGGGTTGGGCTCCGGGAGTGCAGGCAGAAGTGAAAACTTGAACATTAACGTTCTGCATTTTTGAATATTTTGGAATGGTTAGGAAATAATTTCGCAAGAATTGCTTTTTTCATTAATAGATGCACTTTGTTCAATGTCCATATTTTAAACACTTTATATACATGAATTTTACAAGTACACAGACGCTCAAGCCATCAGCAGTTACCATCCGTGGATGCGCGTAGTACAAACAACTCGCGCAAGTGTCCTGCGCCGCACTAAAATTTACTTTATGAATGAAGTATTATGTTCTTATTTCTTTTAAACGCAAACGTCGTTCTCGAACGAGGTGACACTACGTATTTCATCATTCTATTATAATTCTTATCGTCTTTTCTTAAAGTTGAATTTTGTAGTCTCGCAGCTTTATCTTACTATTTTAAAAATGTCAAAACTATTTCGATACAAACCAATCTCAATCGTATCGTCTTTGCTTAAAGTTGAATTTTGTAGTTTCACAGCTTTATCTTACGGTCACGTGACCCTGACGCGAGTTTATAATTTTTTACCCATACCAAAAAAGTGCACAGCGTCACTAAAGAAGTTTTCACTTCAAAAAACTATAAAACGAGTTGTGAAAATTTTTTGCAAAGGCGGGAAAAAATTATCAATTCACATGCGCGCGCATCTAACTATGGCGATGGGCCATATACTAAAACAATGAGGTTTTTTTTTGCTTTTCGCGGATAGCATTTTAGCCGCGTACAAAATGGGGAATTTAAAATTTTCTTTATTACAGAGAAAACCAAAGTTATATTCGAGTGAAATGAAATTAAATAGATATAATTGAAATACGAAGTCGCATGAAATGAGCAAGCAATAGGTATATTAATTTATTTGTACTTTTGAATACGATCTTTTTTGTATCGAAACTTTTTTAGGAACAAAGCAACTCAACCAATAAAATAAAATAATACTGTAACTCACTAGTGAATAATAGCTATGAAAAAGTCACAGTTTGATTACAGGGTTACAGGTGTCATTATGTACCTAATTGCGGTGAAATTAGAGCCACTTTATGAGTAAGTGTGTTGAAAAGTATATTACATATTTATCGGTCATGGAAAACATTTTGTGTTATCGAAATGTATCGAATTCCATAGATCTTTCTTTATCTATTATTTTAGAATACAATGCGAACGTTGTCTATGGAATGGAGAAGATACTCGTACATCATTGTTGAAACAATAGGGTTGCAACTCAATTTTCTAAAAAAATTGATTTGTCAAAGTCAGAATTTACAGGAATGTTCTCTTTTCGTAAATTCAGATTTTAACTTAGCACACAATCTAGGTGAGTGCTATGGAGCGGTTTAGCCATTCGAGTGGACGGCGCAAGTCAAGCGAAAGTTGCTGAAAATGCATTTTTTGCAATGAAATCCAACTGCAACTCGAATTTGCAGTTGTCGAGTTACTTTTTTTTATAATTTCCACTTTAAAAATAAATGCAGATGTTTTGCAAACAGACTCTAAAGGTATCGTATTGATTAAAAGTACTAACGTAACGGTTATGAAATCAGGTTAACAACAAATATTGTTTGTGCTACTGAGGTGAAACAAGCGTACAGACCTGATGGTAAGCGATTGTACCGCTCCTGTAAAAATAAAAAACTATAGACTAATAGGAAAACCTTAGCAAGCATGCAGTCTTCAGGGGAAACATCAGAGATTTTGCGGGTAGTAAACATATATATAACTCTGGCGTTTTGTCCTCAAAATGGGCGAAAACCACTCGAATGGCTAACCATTCGAGTGGACGGCGCAAGTCAAGCGAAAGTTGCTGAAAATGCATTTTTTGCAATGAAATCCAACTGCAACTCGAATTTGCAGTTGTCGAGTTACTTTTTTTTATAATTTCCACTTTAAAAATAAATGCAGATGTTTTGCAAACAGACTCTAAAGGTATCGTATTGATTAAAAGTACTAACGTAACGGTTATGAAATCAGGTTAACAACAAATATTGTTTGTGCTACTGAGGTGAAACAAGCGTACAGACCTGATGGTAAGCGATTGTACCGCTCCTGTAAAAATAAAAAACTATAGACTAATAGGAAAACCTTAGCAAGCATGCAGTCTTCAGGGGAAACATCAGAGATTTTGCGGGTAGTAAACATATATATAACTCTGGCGTTTTGTCCTCAAAATGGGCGAAAACCGCTCGAGCCCTTGAGCCACTTCATCCATCATCCGAAGAAAATCGTATTCAAATAGTAGTCGCTTGGGACCAGGTCGGGACTGTAAGGCGGGTGGCGAATTTCCTCGAAGCCACATTTTGCTACAGCAGCTGTGGCAATTGCAGCAGTGTGAACGGGAGCATTATCGTGGAGAAGCCGAACACCTTTACTGAGTTTTCCACGTCGCTTCTGCTTCATCGGCCTCTCGTAACTGCTTAATAAGGGTAGCGTAGTAGGTGTCATTTACCGTGGTATTCCTTTCTTTTATGTCAATCATTAGTATTCCGTGACAATCCCAGAATACCGTTGCGATTATCTTTTTGGTGGATTGCGTTACCTTGGCCTTTCAAGGCGGCTTTTCACCAAGACGACGTCACTCCATCGATTCCCTTTTTGACAGAGGATCATAGTATAAATCCATGGTTTCGTCTCCCGTAACAATCGACTCCAAAAAACTTTTTCCGTAACGCCTATACGCGTCCAAAACTTCTTGAGAACACACTTTTCGCTCAGTTCGCTGCAAGCTCGAAAGAAGTTTGGGTACCCACCTAGCACTAACTTTATTCATGTGAAGATGTTCATGTAGAATCCTAAGTACTGAAGTTTTCGAAAGGCCGGTTCTTGCCGCTATTTCTTTAGTCTTAAATCTTCGATCACTCAGAACTTCCTCTTCCACTAATTTGACGCAGTCCTCGGTGAGTACTTCCACAGGCCGGCCGGAGCGAGGTTCGTCGTCAATGGACTTCCGCCCTAAACGAAACTGCTTACTCCATTCTTTTACGGTGGGAAATGACGGAGAAGTATCCCCGTACACGGCATCCAACCTTTTTTTATATCGGTCGGGCTGACCTCTTCCTTTGTCAGGAATTTGATCACAGAGCGATATTCCAATTTGAACATTTTGAAAAATTTCCGACTTACTATCGTTAAAACGCCGTGAAATCAAAACAACAACCAACAGAAACTCCAAAACCATACACGAAAAAACAGGTTTGATAACAATCGCGATGACATATTTTTTTGTTTTTTTTAAGCTGCCCAATTCTCCAGCCAGAAACTTTTGGACCGCACCTCGTATATATATATATTATATACGACGAATATATACAAGGCCGTCTAGTATACTACCTATATAATATTAATAATATACTTATATTATTATGTTCGATATCTGTCTCGTTTCCTTACACGATAATGACGTTACATATAAGAATATGGAAATAATCAATTTGTCTAGAGGTTTTCTATATCTATGCAGAATACAGAATCATTCAAGTACTTATGTGTTTTAAAATGTTCGTTCTTTGTGGGACAAATAAAAGTAATAAATGTTGCACGGTGGGAATAATCACGTGTATTGAGACAAGGCGCTAATGCTGTCGCGAGCTGTCCGCCCCGGGGTGATGAGGGTCCGTGTCCTATTTGTTCAAACTTTCTCAGACACTAATCTAACTAGGCACCATTAAATAACTTCATGCATTTACTGATATACTATATATATTTACTGATACATACCTATTTTTCGTAGGAAAAAACAATATTATGTTTCAATCTCTTTATATCATTGTCAGTGCTAGCTATAGGCCTTCCGGACCAAGCGTTCAGACGATTTTGCATTTCATATTATTGGAATTGATGTGTTAGGTAACAACTCAATGTTTTAGGTCCCCAATAGTGTTAGATACTTAAAATCCGTGGTGCACGGCAGTTGAGGTTTACTTGACTAGCCATCTCTTTAGGCTTTTAATGCCTTATTTGCCATATTGCTGTCTCTCACATTGCTAAGAGGGGAAGTCAAATTCCAAAAGCTTTACTCCTACTAATTTCTTCTGATTAAATTCGTTGTGAGTTCCAAGGCAGCCGTAGTTTTACCCCCGGGACTGCAATGGACTTTACTGTTCATTGCGTTTTTTGGCAGTCGCCGCTGTTAATACTGGCTACAGGAGACACAGTGGGAATGTGTGGGGGCCCCCGTCCTGTAGGCCTTTCGGAATGATTTCCACCAAATACGAACCTATTCACCTAGCCACTGTACTATCGGTCAGAGTCCAAGTCTCTATACGGCCAAGACACAGAGGAATTTGCTTCCACACGTAACTAATATAGTGTCACTCAAATTAAGTAACTTACAGAAGAACACCTTAACTTTAACTTTACATACTATTTCACTAATAGATACAGATATTCTATCTCGCGAAGAGGGTTTGTCTATTGTTGTAGTAGTGGCATATACAGACAGGTGCGTTTGTGTGCGTATACTGAAGGAGCGTTAGCAAAGAAATCTGTAATCATTTTTAAATTGAGTCTTAATTTTTTTTATGCTATTTAATAAACAATTAATATTTAGTCCTTGGACTTCTAATCATATATATTTTTTTAATAAAGGATGTAATTAAAATATTGAATATTTTTAATCACTTTCAGAAACATAATTTTCGAGTTCTGATTCGCTATCATCGGAATCATTTTCTAAATCAATCACGAACTCAATGCTATATTTCGCAGATGAGACAAATCACAGTTAGGCTCCAAAACCGATTTAGTAAACTCATACTCCTGTTTCAGGAAATGGTAAACGCTAGCTATCATGCTTCGCCCCTAAAATAAAACCAATGGGAATTAATGACTTTCAACTAATTCAACCAAATCCCCGGTCTAGAAGTAAGAAAAGTTTAAGTTTTTTTTATAATAATGGGTCATATATATACTTTTTAACAATTTTTATGATGGAGCAGTTATTCCTGTAGGGAGGGGAAAATTATTATTTACGTTAAATTTAAAAAAAAATTACCTCACTGCGGACGACTTTTCTGCGTTAGCAAAGCAACTAAGCTTTGCTAACGGTACTTTGTACGGAAATCTTGCGTGGACCGAAAAACACTAGTGACTCTGACCGCGTCGCGATCGTGACTAAGAGCTCCCGAGTTTACGCACACTACCTCAATGTGCACGTGCACGACTAACAACAACCAAGAGCAAACCTTCTTCGTGAAATAGAACATCTGTACCAGTACCATGGACTTATCTTTTAGCATATATCTCTTCAAGTAAATAATAAATAAATATTGTCACACAAATTACACAGCGCCATCTAGCCCCAAAGTAAGCGAAGCTTGTGTTATGGGTACTAGACAACTGATAAACATACGTAAATACACTTTTTTTTTGTAAATACATACATAAGATACATAGAAAACACCCAGACCAAGACAAACAGACATGTTCATGCACACAAAAGTTTGTCCCGTGTGGGAATCGAACCCACGAGCGTTGGTGTCGAAGCCGCGTCATTGACCGCTACGCCACCGAGCTCGTCGTCAAATCAACCATTAAAAGGCTCAATTCTGGAAAAAATAGTTTTCTCCTAAAAAGGGGCCATAAAAGCTAATACCGACCGATAATAACGCCATCTGTTAGCTAGTTGCCGATTGTTAGCTATTATTATAATACTCATAGTACAAGTTTTGGTACGTTTGGCGCTAGATGGCGCTGAGTAATATGTTCAGGAATGTGTATTTGATAAAAAAAAAATGTAGTTTTCATTAAAGGAAAATTATCACGGGTGTCTTTACTCAATTTGGTTGTTATTAATCCCGATTATTACAAAGATAAATCATAGGGCGTATTATTTCAAATCCCTTAAGAACAAAGCATCGCCAATATTGGTATCTCAATTAGTAAATTGTTCACTGGAGATTTGTAGAATCGCTCCGGAACTAATAAATTTGAGTTTATTCGGATAATGTTTTCATACACAAACCGCTAAAGCTAATCAAGTAATCATAGAACTGTGAACTACAAAGGTACGCTTACAATGAAGTTACTACTCCTTTGTAAGCTCCTAAATGATATAAATACTTTACATTATATTCTCTTAAATGTATCGTACATAATAGTAATAATAGAAAAGGCGTAACGCCGCTAGTAACTTTGGAGAAAGCGCAGCACATCTCTCGACACCCCTGAGTCACTCCTGAGTCACTCACATGGATGTTGCCCCTGGTCGATTTCCTGGCAATTCAGGGGACCATCTAGTGAGTGGCAAGCCACCGCCTGCCGCATATAACGAGCAATAGAAGCAGTTATGGCAGGCGTCCGTCTCTCTTCTGTAATAGCCCAGTATTTAGTTCACCCAGATCTCATCTCCAGAACCCATTTATTTTCCATCACACTTTGTAATAATTTCAACGCCTGCCGAGACCTACTCATGGGTATATCGTTCCATTGATATGTCCTGGAGCAGGTCACGAAAGGCGTGCAACATTACATCAAACTTCTCAAAGGGGCCTCTACGCGTTGGATCCATATCCCCGCGCACACCTACGAAATGACCGGACTGGACCCGTGATAAAAGAGATTTGTATACGTTATGATTATTGTATCATAACGTATACAAGAAGAAAATACAAAAGGCGGCTTTATCGACACGCAATCTTTTCACTCATTGCGTAGCGATAAGGCCGTCTTATCCCAACACAATTCATTCAAGCAACTACGGAAGAGGACATATTGTGATATATTTGAGCAATGTAGATGATAGATATCGAATATATATTAGGACAGAATTAAAATATTATGCTATTGATGCTGTTGATTGTTGGCACTTGGTGAAATAGGTACCGCTTTATGGCTCGCTTCCTGATTATATATATTGGTATTATTAATTCTGCCTTGTTGTTCTCAGGGCATCACCACGCTAATGTATCGTCCCATTTAAACTCTTTGTAAAAAAATCTTGAAAACCATGGTTATTAACTTATATAAATATATATAAACGAACTGAATATATAAATGTAACACAGTTAATATGTAAACAGTTTACAACGAGATATATTTCGTTCTAAAAACGATCTTGAATAAATGTTTACAAATTTTTCTTGCCCTCGATTCATGAACGACATGTCGTTAAACTTACTTTCCAAAAAACTTTTTTCTCATCTTTTTGCTCTTATTGGAAGTGAATTTTCCAATAAATGGCTGAAGTGTTTGTGTAAGGTTCTCGTACGACCGAATAAAGTAAAATTTGACAAACCAATGGGATAGGTAAGCCTATTCGTGACAAGAATAAATTATCAACGGATTTTCCTCCGCGCACGCTGGGGCATCGAATTGAACAGTTCACTAAGTGATCTATCAGTTTCCATCGTTTATTTTTATGGGGAAGTTATATAGTTATAACTGAATACTACTTTACTGACTAGGAATTAGATTACACTTGGTATCTAATTTTAGTTGGTTGTGTAGTAAAGTTAGTGAAATTAAATGAGCAAGTTACCTAACATCAACAAAAGCCTAAGGATAGGATTATTGATCTTAAGTTCCATCATGGGACGTTAAACTACAGGTCCCGACTGTTAACATTGGATGACAGTGGTTAAGCTAAGCCAGTGGTATTTAGGAGGCTTGAAACATTGGCCACCGGCAACCCGTAATTGAGCAGCGTGTTATATACTTAATATATACTTAATTTAATTTAACTTAATTTTGTAGATGTTCTAAAACAGACTACGAAAGAAGTTTGGTTTGCGAGCAGTGGGAAGGGGATGAGTGGAAGATGAGTGTATTTAGGTCACATTGCAATTAAGTTAAACATATAATGAGTGTAATTTCGTTAGAATTATATATATTAGGTTGGGGAAAAAGTCTTTTCGTATTTTATATGAAAATTCAAAACATTTTTTAATAAAGTTTATTTACATTTAACTAAAGTATGTAGGTGCCATTTTGTTCGATAACTTTTTGCCATCTTGTAGGTATAGACATGATCCCATTACTATAGAAATTTTGGGACTTCTGTTCAAAAAACCGCGATAAGTGGTTTTGGCAGTCTTCTCGTGATGTTAACCTGACATCGCCTAAAGAATTCTGAAGAGACCGAAACAGGTGGAAATCAGAAGGTGCAAGGTCAGGACTATACGGCGGATGCATTAACACCTCCCAGTCAAACTCTCTTAATTTTTGCTGAGTGGCTAAAGATGTGTGAGGTCTAGCGTTATCATGATGAAAAATCACACCCCTTCTGTTAATTAATTCCGGCCGCTTTCTCTCAAGTTTTTGCTTTAATCTCATCAGTTGTTCACAGTAGAGTTCAGAATCGATAGTCCTGCCTGGCGGTAACAGCTCATAATGAATAATGTCCTTCCAATACACACAGCATCACCTTGTTGCGGGTTAACCCGGGTTTCGCCAGAGTCTGTGAAGCCTGACCGGCCGTTGACCACGACCTTTTTATGCGCCAAAACTGTTTTGTGGTCAATTTCTAGTTCTTCAGCTACGTCGTAACTACTGATATGCCGATCTTGCTCCACTTTTTCAAAAATGGCATCCATTTTATCCGTAACAGGGTGACCAGAGCGACGTGCATCTTTGACATCAAAATTTCCGGATTGAAAACGCCTAAACCAAATTTATGCTACTGTCACAGACACTGCACTAGGTCCATAAACGTCACAAATTTTTTCGCAGCTTGCGTTGCATTTTTACCTTTTTTGTAGTAAAATTTTAAAATGTATCGAATTTCTTCATTAGATTCACTCATCTTGACAGTAAAAAAAACAAATGAAAATCACACATTTACCTAATTTGAATTTGGAATTATCTTTTTTAAAATTTAAACTTTTTAAAGATATCAAAACCTTTCAGATACAAATGGTATAACCAAAGAGATTTTATTACAAGTTCATACATACTATAATGCGAAAAGACTTTTTCCCCTACCTATTATCTGTTATGTGTATATTTAATTTATTTAGACTTTAGCATGCTATAAGTGTGCTACAAGTGATGACTTAGTGCTTACGGTAAGAGATATATTTCATTAGAAAGATCAAATTCGCGCAGAGTACAATAGAGAGATATGTGCTTGGAGTTATTATTAATTTAATTAGTTGTTTTCGCCAACTAGCCAGAATATTATAAATGTTTTTGAAATTAAAAAGTTCACCTCCCCCGCCTAGGTGGGATTTGAACTTCCAACTGATTAAATTAATCTAGCAAATGTAGTTTTATGAGTGATGGACAGGTCTCCTATTACGAGAAAATTGGGAACGAAATTTAACAAAGAGTGTTGTTTTAAAGTGGTAAATAAAATAAATAGTTAACGTATTGATATCACTCAACACGATCTATAAAGTTTCGCAGTAGCATATCGGTAGGGTTTAAAGGTATCATCTTAAGAATGGCCCTTTAAATTTGTATCAAATAACTAGCTGACCCGGCAAACGTTGTTTTGCCATAAAAATTAGATAATAACCTATTTTCAGACCTATTGAATATGTATATAAAATTTCATACAAATCGCTTGACTGATTTTTATGAAATCGGTCAAGCGATTTTTATCGTTTCGGAAGAGTATGGTAAATAACATTGTGACACGAGAATTTTATATTTATTAAATAATGAATACGGGTGTACTCACTATCGGGTCATTCCTCTATCGAAGGTGTGTAGAGCTTAGTTCCACACGCTTAAGCACATTCATCACATTCTTTACCGTATTTAACTGCGGAAGTCAGTGTTTTTAAGCCGCTCAGGGGCTACTAATTTGGCTTAACGACTGACATCTTAACGATAACATTCGGGACCGACGACTAGACCCTACGAAGCGCAGTAGAAACAAATAATCTATTGACAGGTCGTGGTCGATGTTGCTTACTTTGCGTGTTCGATTAGACTAACACGAGCAACGCCATCAAGCTCTTTTAATAAAGATTTATAAACATACAAATAAAATACATATAACCGCACTATAATTGTGGTTATATGTATGAATAAAATACATATAACCACACTATAAGTGTGGTTATATGTATTTTATTCATACATATAACTATTATATATATTTTTTATTCATACATATTACTATATATTTATTTTTAGCGTGTAAATGGCCGTGTGGTTTCCGGCAGACTAGAATAGAATCACTCCGTGTCTTCCCGTGGATGTCGTACAAGGCGACTAAGGGAAATACATTAATTAGCAAACATCGATCAGGCCTCCCCAACCCGTTCGGCCAGCGTGGGGAGTGTAGGCCAAATCCTCCTTCTGTCTGGGACGGACTAGAGAGGGTCGTGCTCCTGTAGTGGAGACTAAAATGACCTGATGATGATGATGATACTATAAGTAATGGTACTACGTATAGTATAGACTCTTCCTGTCGGTCTTTCACATCGACCTCATCTCCCCTCTGAGACAAATCTGGACGAGTTTGCACGCACACACGCTCATTCACGCTCTGCACAGAAGTTGTATGGAGTGCCCGGGGTGCGATATAACTAAACCGTGTAAACTAACGTACGAATAAAAGCCAACATTTTACAATTTGCCAAATTAAAATCTTATACGATAGCGTATTTTCCCCTTTTTCACTAAAAAGTTTTATAACAAGGGCCCCTCAGCAAACTAGGGTATAGCGACGAAGTTTCCTCGAGACGGCACTTATTTCTGTAAGATTGTTTTTGTCTTAAATTAAAAAGTTCATAGAATTTTACTTCACAAATTTAAAGTTATGGAGGTTACTGCCAAATAAAAATTGTATTTACGTTGATCGCGTGATAATTGCGTTTTAATATTATTTTATGGTGGCTAGAAAGCAGCTCGTTTGTTATTTGGTGGCAACAGAGATGAGGATCAAGATCTTCAGTTTATGTATACCTATAAAAAATTAATATTTATAATATACAAAATTTATATAATAAAAATAGATTTGAGTGATACCTAATTAATCAAAGAATTTTCTTTGGTTTTTATGTTGGTATATGGTAAAGATACCAATCTATGGTACCTGCCCCCTTACCACCATCTCATAATGCGATTCAATAACTGAATAGAATGCTTATTCATACCAATGAATAAGCGACTCTATTTCAAATGGAATAAATAGTAAGGGGGCTGAGTTTTTTGGGCCCAAACCTTGTAAAATTCTATATTGTTGTGTTCATAGCGAGGTAATCTATAAGATTGATATAACTCATTCAAATTACGAAATACTTCGGCGATAAGAGACGTAGCCATAGCGTATCTTTTAAACTGCCCGACTGGAGAAGTACCTCCACCTCACAGAATACCCCAGCCAAATAACAATTCCCTTGAGGGTTGTTCTATTCTTTCGAGTGAGTGAGGTCACCAGAAAGAAAGAAAAGAATGGCGCCTGTGATGCCCCTGGTGTTATGGGCGTTCATAAGCTACTGCTTTCCATCAGGCGGGCCGTATGTTTGCCACTTTAGTGATATAAAAAAGAAAAAAAAGGAAGGAGTATAGGTTGGCAACGGATCGGATGCTGCTGATCTCCATGGGCGAAGGTGATTGCTTTTGATTAGGTGACCCACATGCTCGTTTCTCTCTTTCATAATAATATAAAAAAACGGCCATTTTACTATTGCATAGTGATTATTACGTGTTTCAATTCAGAAGTGGCGGCTGGCGTCGTATCGGCTGGCGCACGGCAACATGCGATCGCGTGATTCCAGAAGGGCTCCCTACAATTATGTACAGAATGACCCCTACTCATTTTGCTCGCAAATGTTACCGTTAAGTAGAACCTCAAATTGGACCGTTAAAAATCAGGTTAGCACTCCGGTTACTTTGGATTAAATTTATTGCCATAAGATAATTTACGACATTAGCATCCACGCTTTGATATGTAAAAATAGTTATGCTCTAATTAATTAATATTTGATGAACGTAAATCAAGTTTTAATTAAATTAAGCCAGTTGAGATTTAAGGACTAAAGTTACGTATATATTAACGTTACAAATTTGTTTGGTAATGTGAGGTTTTCCCGATACTCTACATATCCGATTTCAACAATGCTTATTTAGGATGGACTTTCAGGGTAGATATAGATTGTATCCATACTTCTATGTGTACCTATTATAATCCATACTTTTCTATCCCTACTAATGTTATAAATGTGAATGTGAGTTTGTTTGTTACGCTTTCACGCCGAAACTACTCAACCAATTATCATGAAACTTTGTACACATATTCTCAAAGATATTAGAAAGGACATAGGATACTTTTTATTAAAAAAAAGTAACGGCGGGCGAAGTCGTGGGTGGAAAAGTAGTAGTATTTCATATATGAATACGAAAGTGTATCTCTCTATCTGTCGAACTGTCTGTGAATCTGTCTGTCTATTTGTTACTTTTCACGACTAAATAGCGGAAGTGATTTGAATGAAACGAGCTCGGTAGTCGAATGGCTAGCAATGGCCACTTTGACTCCGATGTCGCGGGTTCGATCCCCGCACAAGATAAATATTTGTGTGCATGAACAAGAGCCCTACCGCCGAAGTATTATCGGTTTTTTTGATTCCAAAAATTGGTCTTAGGTTATTGACAAACATCTTCAGCTTAGTCGTTAGAGCTCTAGGGTTTCTATCAGCTGAGCAAAAAATAATTAGCAGCGATTTAAGCAGCAGTTTCATTTTCGCATTCAAAAATTCGGATGATAATCAGCTTCAGGTTCGGCGGTAGGGCCTCGGGGCTGTTTGTCTTGGTCTGGCTTTTCTATGTACTTATTATCTCTATGTCATCATCATCATCAGGTCCATTTTAGTCTCCACTAAAGGAGCACGACCCTCTCTGGTCCGTCCTAGACGGAAGGAGGATTTGACCTACACTCCCCACGCTGGCCAAACGGGTTGGGGAGGCCTGTTCGATATTTGATAATGTATTTAGTTTAGTCGCCTTGTACGACATCCACGGGAAGAAACGGAGTGATTCTATTCTAGTGTGCCGGAAACCACACGGCCAATCTCTATGTACTTACAAAAAAATGTATTTAAGTATTATATAGAGCTCGATGGTGTCGTTGCGGCCAGTGTTTTCAGATCACCTAAAAGCCACTCACTGACTTACCTTTCCGACTGTCATCTAATGACAACAACCGGGTTCAACGGCTTTACGTGCCCTCCGAAGCACGGAGGAGCTCTAGATAAATAAACCCATCCGTGGACAAGAGACGGTCGACATTGCTTAACTTGCGTGTTCGATTAGACTGACACGCGCAACGAGATCGTCGAGCTACTCAATTACTGATTACGTGATTACAGATCCAGATCATATTTTATATGCATGCCAAAATTCATCCAAAACCCTTCAGCCGTTTTGCCTTAAATGAGTAAGAAATATATATACATCTATTCTCACACACCTTCACATGTATAATACTGTTTATTTGTAAACTTTATTGTACTAAAATATACATGTCAAAATATCTGTACAACGGCGGACTTATCCCATGAAGGGCTCTTTTCCAGTAAACAACATAATGGTTGAAAGGAAATAATAGCATATATTATTAGCACAGTATAAATAATAGTACTATTTACAGTATGGCCAATCCCTGCCGCTCTCTCGTATCGACCTCACCTCCCCTCTGAGACGAATCTGGAACAGTTTGTACGGCGCTGCACGCACACACGCTCATTTATGCTATGCACAGACGTCATTGTTTATGTAGTAGTAAACGACGCAACATTTGTACGGAGTATATTAGTAGTATATTAGTAGAATTACCAACGACTCACTTCGGCTTGAATTAGGTCCAAAAACTGTTGCCAGTGCGGAAGCATTTCGTCCTTAATTCACAAATAGCATCACACATAGCTTATTTCCGCAAAACAAATACCTCTCTAGATAATTCTTCTTTCTGTTGGTTAAATTCGTAAATACGGTAGTTTCTGAGATTAGCCCGGATAAACACTGAACTCACTGCAGCGAGGGACTTCAATTCTTTATTTGCTTGCTATGTGGACTTTGTCATGGTCTTACATAATTCAAAGCACTTAGAATTTAATGCACATTTTCCGTGTATTGCAAACAGAAATCTTTACTAATGTTACAAACGCGAAAGTTTGTGCGTATGGATGTTTTGTTACTCTTTCACGGGTAAATGGTTGAACAGATTTGGATGAAACCTGTAGAACTGCGTTTTAAATGGGTAATATTTTTTTATATTTTTATATAAGAGGGGGGCCAACGAGAATGTGGGTCAACTGGTGGAAGGCAATCACCACCGCTCATGCAGATCATCAACACCAAGGAATCCATTACCAGCCTTTAAATATATTTTATTGACGGACATTATTTACACATACGTTCTTAGAAATATTCTTGAAATTTATTACAAACATAATATGACGCGCCAGGTGGTCGAATGGCTAATAATGATCACTTTGACTCCGAGGCCGCAGGTTCAATCCCCGTACAAAAACATGTGGATGAACACGCCTGTTTGTTTTGGTCTAAGTATTCTCTATGTATTAAATGTATGTATTTTAAAAAAATGTACGTAAGTATATTTATCAGTTATTTAGTGCCTAATAAGCTTTGCTTAGTTTGGGACTAAATAGCAGTGTATAATGTGAGAAATATAAATAGAAAATAACATAAGTAAATATACCTACACGTTAACAATATTTTACCAAAAGCGGATTCATATTCAAAAGAAAATATAATTAACGCATTGTTGATAGCATCCACGCAGCCACTCGTAAATTTTAACTTAAGCCCGGTTGACTGTTTATAAATCACATGAATTATGAATTTTGAGAAAAGGAATAAGAGCGGCGGGGATGAAACATTGAGGTTTGATTACTTGAAGGGACTATCTATATAGAACATTTTTTATTTTTTATATGAGAAGGGGGGCAAACGAGCATGTGGGTCACCTGATGGAAAGCAATCAACACCGCCCATAGAGATCATCAACACTAAGGGTCGCCTTTTAAGGGGAATAAAGATTCTATTCTTGAAGGCACCCATGTCGTAATTGTTCGGAAATACCGCTGAGGGAAGTTGATTCCACATTTTCACAAATAGTAACACTTATGGATTGGTATTTGTTATCCGGGATTCGCTCGCTTGATTCGACTCGTCCATCTAAAAGCATTTATATTGTCAATGGCTGTATCGAATCATACCTGCCTATATATAAAATACAATTACTCCAACGCCAACAGTAGTACTCTTAATAGTAACAATATGGGATCCTTCAAGCGAAGCGTGAAGAAGCATCTTGTAGGCCAGCTTGGCAGCGTCAACTGACAAGACATCAAGGTCTCTTGTCCGTTGCCGATGCGATTGGGGCTCCTCTTTTCGCTTACCATCAGGCGAAGAGGAACCAATATGCTGAGCTAATATATAACATAAAATAAAATAAAAACTTTAATTTTTTTATCGCATAGATTTGGGGATCGTTGTCTATAACTTTCTTCAGAGTTGAAGCTTTTATCATACCGAATTTACGCATAATCAGTTTAGCGGCTTCACTCTAAAAGATGAATAACCAACTATTACCTAATATTAAATTTGAACTACTCAGTTACATAGATTACCAATTTAAATGAGGAATCGCGTCATGATATGTAAATATATGTAACCTAATATTTTTTTAAATAAAAGATATTCAATTTTACCAGCATCTTTCCGATCCACTGCTTCAATCAGTTCACACATAAGACTATCAGGATTGGATAGGACTAGGATGAATCCAATTACTTAACTGATGGCTTGGAACAGCAGAGTTACTTGTCTGAGCGCAATCTAATAACATTTATCTAATATCATCGACGAGCTCGGTGGTCGAATGATTAGCAATGGCCACTTTGACTCCGAGGTCGCGGGTTCGATCCTCGCACTAGTCAAATATTTGTGTGCATGAACATGTCTGTTTGTCTTGGTCTGGGTATTTTCTATGTATTTAAGTATTATATCAGTTATCTACTATCTAGGTACCCATAGTACAAGCTTTGCTTAGTTTGGGACTAGATGGCCGTGTGTAATTTGTCCTGGAATATTTATTTATTATTATTATTTTAAACTTAACTGTTTAAAAAGTGTCAATTCAAAAAAAGCAATTTATATTGATGAGTTCAGTGGCAGAATGGTTAGCAAAAAGCAAAACCAAGTTGTATGTATAACATAATACATAAATATAGAATTATCATACATGATAACGCGTGTACGTGATCTAAATATATTCATGGATAAATTAGCTTTAAGCTTCACAGATAAGTTGTTTAGACATCTCGTTGTACCGAAATGTCAAAGTACGAGTAAGTTATTTGAGATGGATCAGGGATCAATGGACTTGTTTCATCATTTAATATTAAAATTTACACGTTTTAAAGATAAGTTTGGGGTGTAATGAATGTCATGAACCACTCATGGGGTGTAAGTGGTTCATCAACGTCTTTGAACCAAAGCCATCTTCACCTGCACGCGGTGCACCCTACTGACTGACAAACGAAGCTCTGGCAAAAAGAGAGGTAGGGAGCGTAATTGTAAGCTACCCGACTGGGGAATGTGCGTATGGGGGAGGTATCTCTACCTCACAGAATACCGCAGCCAAATTACAATTCCCTTGAAGGTTGTAGTGTTCCTGCGAGTAAGTGAGGTCACCAGAAAGGAAGGAGATGCTGCGTTGGCAGTGGGAGTGGCGGCTCGCGAGCGATATATGGCTACGTTGCGAGCGTTAGTATGGCTACGGTAACCACTTTACATTAGGCGGGCGGTATGATCGTCTGCCACCCGTTATAGTAAAAAATAATAATAATAAGTGGCTATGATTTTTGCTATACCTACTACATCGGTCGGCAGACAATCATACGGACAGTTTGATGTGAAGCGGTTACCAAGGCCATGAAGAGTTAATTACCCAGTCGGGCAGCTAACATATACGCTGTACCTTACCTCTCTTTTGCCAGAGCCTCTATCGCTAGTCGGCAGGGTGCACCACGTGCAGGTGAGGCTGGTTTTGGGGCTAAAGATAGTGGTAAGCCACTCACGAATTACATTTTACTTTAATTTTATATATTTTAATTTATTCTACATCTGTGTTTCGGAGGGCACGTTAAGCCGTCGGTCCCGGCTGTTGTGATTAGATGACAGTCGTTAAGCCAAGTCAGTGGCCTTAGGGCGGCTTGAAAACACTGGCCTCCGCCAACCCGCAGTTGAACAGCGTGGTGGAGTACGCTCTTAACCCCTTCGATTGAGGGGAGACCCATATCCCAACAGTGGGATGATTATGGGTTGATGCCGCCGAATTACATTTATCATTGTTACAAAGACGCGAAAGTTATGGCCCGTCCGCACGCTTGCCCAACAATGGTCAAAGTTCTTCTTCTTCGTATTCTTCATTACTGAAGGTCGTGCCTGTTATGATAGGCCTTTGTCGAAGACTTGACAAGCTGTTTCCACACCACCCTGTCTTCAGCCTGTCTGAAGGCCGTAGTTACAGTGAGACCCATAACCTGTTTTATGGAATCAGACCAGCGGATTGGTGATCGTCCTCGAGGTCTTTTCCCATTCACCTTGCATACAATAACCAGTTTATCAAGGCTATCTGGCTGCTTTCGAGCTATGTGGCCGAATGGTCAAACACCAAACAGTAAACAACAAACATCTGCGTGTGGATGGGTGTTTGTCGTTTTCTGCTTGTGTTTGCTGTATGTGTACCTGTTTGGCTAACCGCAGCGCTTGCGGCAAACACCAAGCGTGTGGGACAGTGTTTGCTGCTTGGCCGCCGCTTGGGAAGTGTGTGGACGCGGCTTTATAAGGCTTACACAGTAATAGGTGATAATAGTTTAGTTTCGTCTTCTGTGTTCGTGTCTGTCTTCTGGGTGTTGTATCTATAAAAGGCAACCGTTACTGACAGCTCAAACCACATTTTGTACAGGTAGCAATTATGACGTAACCATCCGTTAAGAAATGATTTTTGTAAATTCCCACAGGATACCGGAATACGCGCGAGAGAAATCACGGGCGCAAACTAGTCATTTATATTGCGAAAGACACGCATATGCTTATTTTTTTTTTATCCCATGCCGGATGCAAAACATCCATAACTATCCGCCTAATGTATAGTGGTTACTCTAGCCTGTAGACAAAAAGTTAAAAGGTTTATTTTGTTATGTATAAAAGGCATGTTGACGCTTATTATAGAGCAAAAGAAGTTAAGAAAATTAGATATCTTTCGCAGTCACCTTCTCATGTCATTCGTCTCTATGGCTTAACTCGTCTCCTACGCTAATCTGTTCATGTCTTGTGCATTTGTATTGAATCCATAATAATTTATGTATTAATGCGAAAGTGTATCTGTCTTTCGCTTTGTCTATCTGTGACCTTTTCACGACAAATTTGGCGTGGACATAGATTATATCCCGAGGAAGGATCATAGACTATCTTTTGCCGCGTAATAACCAACATTTATGCGGACAAAGCCGCGGGTAGTAAATAAATAGGGAAATTGGCTAATTTATTGTCAACTTTAATTATAAGATTTATAAGTAACAAAACACCATTAAGAGCCAAAGCCAAAGTCATTAGAATGTACTACGTTCTGTGGATTAGCAAGCGAAGGTCTGGTGAAAAAGGAGTAGAGCATTATCGAACCCGACAGGGAAAGTATCGTCACCTAAGTTCACCTCACGAAAGATCGTAGCTAAATAACAGGTAGTGTTTTGTTTTATATTCCTGCGAGTAACAATTTCTGTATTCCTCCCAGTGTGGTCACCATACATGAGGAGATGCTATGTTAACAGCGAAGGTGCCTTTAGTAATATTTCTT
The DNA here is from genome assembly GCA_937001555.2 of Hypsopygia costalis. NCBI lineage: Eukaryota > Metazoa > Arthropoda > Insecta > Lepidoptera > Pyralidae > Hypsopygia > Hypsopygia costalis. Next base: position 16,213,871 of record OW443338.2, on the reverse strand, counting down.
GTCAAGCGTCTATAGGTTACGTTCTCTTCAAACCACTAGGTGGGTAGTTCTGCACTTATGACTATTGATTGTACATACACTAAATTCGATCAACATTCTACTAAACGAATATACGCATTCTAATATCAGGTATAGCCGACATTAGATATGTATGCTTATACTTAGAATATGTAATAAATATATCCCTACAAAATTGACAAGGAAATATCAGTATAAAAACTTAATTACTATGTTTTACTTCCAGATCGAGCAATGTGGAGACGCGATACGCAGCGTGAAGGATATTTGAGGTGAGTGAATTAAGGCCATCGATCTGCTGTCAACTCTACCTCCGCGACTCAGCCGCAAAATAACTTAATGGACATTTAATGTGATATTCGATCCGCCCAAATCTCAGTAGGATAAACATGGCAACGATTGGCTACTTGAATATGTCGTCTATTATGCAGTACTAGCTTCTACACGCGGTTTTGTCCCGCTTGAACGCAACAGCTCTTTTTATACAACGTTGGGCGACACATAAGCATACAGCTTACCGGAGGTGAAGCGTTACCGTAGCCATATTAACGCTCGGAACATGAAATGTCGCTAGTGCACAGTCACCGCCACTGCCAACGCAGCAATTCCTTCCTTTTTGATAACTTCATTCATTCGCAGAGACACAATAACCCCCAAGGGAATTGTTATTGGGCTGCGGTATTTCCCCAGTTGTGCAGTTTACAAATATTCTGTACGAGTACTATAACTCTCTTTTGCCAGAGCATTTTTTGATAGTCGGCAGGGAGAACCACGTGTAGGTGAGGTTGGATTTGGTTCTAAATTTCGGACTTAAGAGACACTTACACCCAAAATTCCATACGTTAATCCAGAATAACGTAGGTATGTCGAATTTCATATAAATGTATTACATACCGGCCATACATTCTCACAAACTTTCACATTTAGAGGTATAATATTGGTAGGATAGTAGGAAGTGCAGTTTTATTACGGTTAATAAAAACTTAACTACCATACTTGCCATGCTAGACTGGCGAACAGCTAATATGCGAATATCTTCATATTATTAATGACATCATTTGCACTGTTTTACCGACCGCTTTCGCCGACCTTTCGACCGCTTTAGAAGACCTTGATAATGCCCTAAAGGCGAAAGTGGTCGGAAATGTAATTATTTTAGTTTATTGGTTATAATATTAACATAATATCACAAGCTTTGGGTATTTACCGACGCTCTCGAGCAATAACATCGCTTATCTGTGGTCAAGAATTGGTGCTTCACCAAAGTTTCACCAAGTGCACCAAAATCATCTTCTTTGTACTTCTAATACCTATAATATAAAAGTAAATAATTGACTGGAAGCTTACATTTTATTCAAAAATGCAAGGCCAAATTTGTCTATGGATCTTTTCTATACAATTTCTTTAAGGGACGTAACTACATATTTTTATTTCATTATATTAATCAGTATATATTTTTTAGTAATAAAATATTTTCGAATATTCCCACGGGATAGTGAGATAGACGCGAACAAAGTCGTGAACAACGGGACTATATCGAAATTTAAGGGTCATCATAAAAGCAGGTCATTTGCGAAAAGCCCGGACATGATCGAATGGAAAACTCCACGTGCCGCGCGTTTTGTGTCGAGTCACATTGGCTGAAATGGAGACTTAATTCACGGTTCGCTGCCAATATTGAGTGTAGCTCATGCAATCCATTAGCAAAAAAAGTACGTTCTATGATAGATGATGGAATCAGATATTTTTCACTACTTTTTAATTATTATTATTTGTTAGAATTGTTCTTCTTGTTTCAATATTTTGTAGTGCATTTCCAATTTCCATGTCTGGTTTATTGATTACTATTTTGTCATTTTTTTTCATTAGATACTTTTACAGTAAGCCCCTCAGTGTTGAGCCTCTAAGGTAGCCTGGTGTCTTCTTCGTTCTTTCTTAATTACTGTTTTATAATTGATATATAATGAGATAATTCTCTTTATTTTTAATCAATGAAGTTTCTTTTTTTGTTTCTATTTTCTGTAATTGTGCTTGCTGTGAATTTTACCTATAAACGTGCCCGGCCCACCCCATACAAATGTTTTGTCGGTAACTACTACATAAACAAAGACGTATATGCAGAGCGTACATAAGCGTGAGTGTGTGCTGAGCCATAAAAACTGTTTCAGATTCGACTCAGAGGGGAGGTCGATACGAGAAAGCGGCCATACTGTACGTAGTACTATTTACATTGTGCTGCAAGCTGCAAGTAAATAAATCCAAACACGAAAAACCGTTATTGTCTGTACTAATTCAGATGGGTGGTTACCCTGACTCTGAAAATTCTAATAAAAGTATCCACGTGACATGGTTTTACCGTTCTAGAAGCCGCATTGACATAAAAATGTGTTTCGGCCCATTTGTACTCGTACACACACGCACGACCCAGAAAATACCACAGAATGTGGGTAATACCGTAATGCCGGCCATTTGCTTACTCTATTCAGGTCGCTACTTTACTGCAGTTATGTCCGTAGTTTTTGTTTGGCTTGTTTGAATAACACGCTCAAACAATTTTTAATAGAGTCTATTGATTATTTTGCTGTTTTACCCGTTTGCTGAAGCAAAATAATATGTTGCAAGCTACTATAAGTCTACAGCTTAAACTGTATGACGAACATCCCGGTCCATATCAGTAGTATCATTAACTAGATGGTATAAATGATACAACTTTGTATCCTTAAAACCGTCAAATATTAAGAACATTGGTTTAAAAAGTGCATTGAAAATCAGTGAATATCGTAGTATTATATATAATAGAATAGCGTAATAGATGGATGCAGATGGGGGAGGAAGGTATTAGAGTGGAGGCCGCGCATAGGACGACGAAGTGTTGGGCGCCCTCCTTCTAGATGGTCCGACGACCTTAAGAAAGCGGCTGGGAGCGGCTGGATGCGGAAGGCGGAGGATCGTATCTGGTGGAAGGCATTAGGGAAGGCTTATATCCAGCAGTGGGTAGATACAGGCTGATGATGATGATGATGAATAGATGGATAGATGTAAGTAATCATCTAAGAGCTAGTTGCCTTTTACAATGTTTTACTTCTACAATTTTTAGAAGTTTAGGATATTAACGTGAATTTTTAAGGTAAATTATATAAGAACTCTTACGCCTGAAATACAGGAATATTCATAGTTCAGACATATGTTAAACTATTTCATGAAGTTACTTTAGTCCTAAGCCACGTTTTTGTACCTTATGTTTCTCAATAAAGATTATTATTATATTATTGTATTAAACGTACAGTACTAATTGAGCATTAACGACGTAGGAAAACGATGGTTCCATGTAGGTACAACTAAATAAACAATCTTTACTTTTATTTAATGGTATTAGATACAAAATTGTGACACTTGTACCATCAATGATACTAGTCAATAGTACTACTAGTCCAGAGGGGAACATCCGTGATCCTTCATAGAGTATATTTAGTTATTATGACGTCCATTAAAATATAGAGGATGGATTTCTATAAAAAAGGTATTGTTATAATCGTCTTGTCAACAAAAGTGTCCTAGAAGGTACTAAAGGACGGATTTCGGGCTCTATTATATAAGGTGCAGAAAGAATTTTAGTAGACTTAAAATACGTATTTCACTTATACCGTAGGTATATCGAAACTCAATTGAGTTTTAGTAAGTTTTTACAGAAAATTGTTGTTTTAGCAGTTGAGTATAAGAACTAATTTGACTAAGTTGTCAACTATCTCGACACGGCACGGCATGAACCAATCATCCTACAGTTGGGATACGGGTCTCCCCTCAATCTAAGAGGTTGAGAGCATACTCAACTGTGGATTGATGGAGGCCTGTGTTTTGAAGCCGCCCAAAGACTTAATTTAGCTTAACGACTGTCGTCTAAACCACTGTCTAGACAACCGGGCTTAAGATCGAATATCTCGAAGAATAATCGATAAGGTGCCCTCGAAAGCACGGAGGAGCTTGAAATAAAAGCTTAAGGAGCTTGAAATTTTGGGGTGTAAGTGGTTCATCAACATCTTTGAACCAAAGCCAACTTCACCTGCACGCGGTGCACCCTGCTGACTGACATACGAAGCTCTAGTGAAAGAGAGGTAGAGAGCGTAATTGTAAGCTACCCAACTGGGGAATGTACCTCCACCTCACAGAATACCGCAGCCAAATAACGGTTCCCTTGAGGGCTGTTGTGTTCCTGCGAGTGAGTGAGGTCACCAGAAAGGAAGGAGATGCTGCGATGGCAGCGGGGGTGGCGGCGCGCGAGCGATATTTTATGTTGCGAGCGTTAATATGGCTATGGTAACCGCTTCACATCAGGCGGGCCGTATGCTTGTCTGCCACCCGACGTAGTATAAAAAATAATAATAATAAATAAACCCATCCATAGACAGGCTACGGTCAATGTTGCTTAACATGTGTGATCTATTAGACTGACACGCACAACGACTTCTCCGCCTTTGTTGTCAACTATCTGACTACGTAATAAATATATTGGGAAAATAATAACATGAGCCACAAAAAATACTAAATGAGCCATAGAAATACTAGGTTATGTTTGGTATGTTTTATATCAACTTTAGGCGCCAAGTCAGTATAATAGTCGCCCAGCCCCCTTATCACCAACTCTTATTGCGATTCAATAACTGAATAGAATGCTTATTCATACCAATGAATAAGCAACTATATTTCAAAAGCCCCTTACCACCAACTCTTATTGCGATTCAATAACTGAATAGAATGCTTATTCATACTAATGAATAAGCAACTATATTTCAAAAGCCCCTTACCACCAACTCTTATTGCGATTCAATAACTGAATAGAATGCTTATTCATACCAATTCATATCAAATAAGCAACTCTATTTCAAATTGAAGAGTCTCTTATTCAATAACTGAATAGAATGCTTATTCATATCAATGAATAAGCGACTCTATTCAATTTGAAATAAAGTTGCTTATTTGATATGAATAAGCAAGCATTCTATTCAGTTATTGAATCGCAATAAGAGTTGGTGGTAAAGGGGCAGTTTCACAAATTTTGATGCTCGGTTTATTACTACCCATTATATTGTATGCACGGCGATACATCAAGCCAGTCTCTGGCTAGACTGATGTGTCGGCGTGATTACGACCAGCCCCAATTGCACAGGTAATTATTATGTTTAAATAATTAAATATTTCTGGACAATTTACACAGCTCCATATAGTCCCAAATTAAGCGCATAGCTTGTACTATGGGTACTAGACAACTGATAAATGTACTTGAATACATTTTTTTGTAAATACGAACTTATAATACATAGAAAACACCAAGACCAAGACAAACAGACATGTTCATGCACACAAATATCTGTCTTGTGCGGGGATCGAACCCGTGACCTCGGAGTCAAAGTGGCCATTGCTAACCATCCATATTTAAAAAAAAATATTGTAGTATAACATGGTTATCTAGTACCCATACAAACTTTGCTTAGTTTGGGACTAGATGGCAGTGTGTCATTTGTCCTGGAATATTTAATTTTAATTATAAATCCACAAAAAAACATTAAATGCATAAATTACTGTTAAAAATCTGTTACTATTCGCTTTAAAATATGATTAATAGACATTTCAGACTCAAATTTTATATCAAAATGCTAGTCTGTGCTCTCTATAACAAATCATATTTGCGAGGATCGTATGGTAGTAAAGTAAAATAGAATTGGCAGTAAAGTTAAATGTATTTGAAATCGTCGATCCAATAATATATTCTTTGAGGCATTGTAATGTGTCTGCTACAGTCGCTCGGTGTTTTGACATCTCGACATTGAAATTTCTTAGTAAATGTAATTAAACTTTGAAATTTAAAGGGCTTTTGAATATAATATAACACTGTTGTCATTTCGTAATGTTTTGAACTATGTTATAATTTCACTTCACTTTAGTAACAAATACGTATGTAAAATAAATAAATAAATATTTCTGGACAATTTGCACAGCGCCATCTAGTCCCAAATTAAGCGCAAAGCTTGTGTTATGGGTACTTGACAACTGATAAATATACTTAAATACATTTTTTTTTTGTAAATACATACTTATATACATAGAAAACACCCAGACCAAGACAAACAGACATGTTCATGCACACAAATGTTTGTTTTGTGCGGGAATCGAACCCACGACCTCGGAGTCAAAGTGGCCATTGCTAACCATTCGATCACAAGTATATATAAGTATCTAAATGATTCATCTTATAAAATAAATAAATAAATAATCCTGGACAAATTACACACGGCCATCTAGTCCCAAACTAAGCAAAGCTTGTGCTACGAGTATGGGTACTAGAATACTGATATTATACTTAAATGTATTTTGTAAATGCATATATATAATAAATAGAAAACACCCAGACTAAGACAAATAGACATGTTCATGCTCACAATATTTGTCTTGTGCGGGGTTCGAACCCGCGACCTAGGAATCAAAGTGAACAATGCTAGCCATTCGACCACCACGCTCGTCTACACTAACATATTTTGTTTTTATATGCTACCTGACTGGGAACGGATATTCATATTTGGGATGTTAGTAGTTCATCAACATCTTTGAACTAAAGGCAACCTAGGTGAGGTTGTCTCACTCACTCGACTGAGTGAGGTCACCAGAAATAAAAGGAAGGAGTATAGGTTGGCAACGGATCGGCGACCACATGGTGTTGCTGATCTCCATGGGCGGTGGTGATTGCTTTCCATCAGGTGACCCACATGCTCGTTTTGCCCCCCTCTCATATATAAAAAAACACAGAATGCCGCAGCCAACTAACAATTCCCTCTTTTTCTGTTTTGGTCTATTCTTACGAGTGAGTGAGGTTACCAAGAAGGAACGAGATTCTGCATTGGCAGCGGGGATGGCGGCGCGCGATCGATATTTTATGTTGCAAGCTATTGCAAGCTAGTCTATACGTTTACAGCTAAACATCAGGCGTGTCGAATGCTTGTTTGTTTCGTCCCGTAGTATAGAAAAAATCAAATGCAACCAGTAACGACAAACTTGCATAAGAGGTTAAGATGAAAGAGAATCGAAATAAGTAGATAGGTTTTTATCGACACACCTGACGTTCTATAGTCTATGTCATGTCTATGGCTGCTCTAATTGGAGACGGGTGCGGTGATATGTATGGAGGTATACACCGTCTGGTTAAATTAATGACTATAAAGGTGAGTATAGACTAAAAGCATTTTCTCGTAACAGAACAACGAGCCGTTCTACATTTTGTTACAACCCGATTTTACAAACCAACAAACGACTTAGTGTAACATAACAATGAATACCTATATATAAATGGACCGTAAGCGAACATCATTGTACATTTGAACATCACTGTAAATGAATATTTAAATGACAGATTTATTGAAATGTAACAATTAAAAATACATATATAAGTTAATTGAAGAAATTAACTGGCAAATTGTAATCAAACACTTGCACGCCCCTGCGTGGGTAGAATAAGTTGGACATTATTTATTATGTAACATCTATTATACCTTATTTTCGCGACTAAAATTATCTTATCTTATTTTATCATGGCAGTAAAAATTGCCCTATTCAAACTACGTATATACTACAAATCGCTTACTCAAACTATATATTATTATGTATACCGACCTCATTCCTGTATTCACAGAGTACGCAAAGAAACGAAAAGAATATGAACAAACAAGGCATTTTATCTCCAACTTTTCACTATTTGGTTTCGATTAGCGCTAACGTCTTACCGTGACAATAAATCAAGCAGGCTGAGTGAATATCTCGCATTCTTCTTACCACAATAGATGCAGGTAGAACACATTTATAGGTAAAAAATGTAAAAATATCTTAGGCAAAGACCGGGCGACTCGGAGAAACATTTCAATGAAAAGTAAACGAAAAATCGTAACAAATTCCATACACTTAAATACTTTCTTGCCATGAGAATATGACAATCATATCGTGGAATGATCGCAGGCATGTTACACTATAAGGAAATATTCGAGAAACTGCTCTAGTGTATATTCACCTTTACGCAAACATGTTACATACATTTTTGTAGAAAGTATTCGAGATAATTCGTCATTAGAGTTATTAGTAGGTACTTTGTCAAATTTTGAAAAGAAATACATATTTTTGGTTACAGTCGTAATAGGATAAGCGGTTAAGTATAGTATATAATAATGTACATGTAATTATTATTTGAGCAGCGGGTTTTTTTTTAAATATAAATGTATTTAATTTGAACATAAAATTATATTTTTATATGACTTTAAAAATCTATCTAAACTTAATATATACAACTAAAATGTATACAATATTCCTATTCAAACAGTTATTCGAAAAAATAGCTACATTGCGTCAAAAAACTCTCTTCCGTATCGTCGGCAAGGGGTAATTTGGCCAGAAGGCTCGCAGCATTGCCACGCTGGATTGTAATGCATTCGTTGGACTAGATAAAGGCCAGCCCGTAGGCCAGCCCTCAGTGTGCTTAGTGCGAGTTTTTTTTGATCGCGTTCGATCATGTCAACGTAAACAAGTTTATTTCAACGTAAACAAACCGACCAAATAGAGAAGAACTCTCATGTAGTGAATTTATAAGATGCGTGTTCCAAATCAAAATTATGTGGCTTACTTGCTTACATGTTGAAGTGAGCAACCCGGATAACTTGGATATGTAACACTCGTCTGGTAAATTCCCAATATGAAACTTTTTCTCAATTTGGTGGGCTTGTAAACGTTAACACGTTCCAATGTGAAGAGAAGACTCGATTAGACCATAATCTATATATATAAAAGAAAGTCGTGTTTGTTACAACACTTATAACTCGAGAACGGCTGGACCGATTGCCATGGTTTTTGATTTGTTGGATTTGTTTCCGTCCCGAATAGCAGAATAACTCTTAAAAACATTGGAAAATTCTCCAAAAAATAAAATAAAAGAAAAAACATTTTCCCATACAAATGAAAGTGTCAGTTGAAAAAGGGATTACGATATTTATTGGTTGTCAAATATCAAAACGTCAAATCGATTGGTGTCACTTTTATGTCGCGAAAGTTGTCTGTGATTTGTTATGAAAATTTAAAAATGTCAAATCGATAGGGGTGAAAACGCTTTTCCCATGGGGTTCGAGCGCAAGAATCAAATCAGAGTAAACATCAAAAGAAATGACAATTACAAATCACCAAAATGATAAAACCTATTTCAAAACTAAAAAAAATAAAACAAAACGTTTTTTTTTTTTAAATTAACAATAAGGAAATCTTAATTTTTATGAAATCTTCAGTTTTTATGGATACGGGTCTTCCCTCAACCGAAGGGGTTTAGAGCGTACTCCAACACGCTGCTCAACTGCGGGTTGGCGGAGGCCAGTGTTTTCGAACCGCCTAAAGGCCACTGACTTAACTTAACGACTGTCATTAAATGATAACAACCGGGACCGACAGCTTAACGTGCCTTCCGAAGCACGGAGGAGCTCAAGATGAGCTAATGATAACAACCGGGACCGACGGCTTAACGTGCCTTCCGAAGCACGGAGGAGCTCAAGATGAGCTAATGATAACAACCGGGACCGACGGCTTAACGTGCCTTCCGAAGCACGGAGGAGCTCAAGATGAGCTAATGATAACAACCGGGACCGACGGCTTAACGTGCCTTCCGAAGCACGGAGGAGCTCAAGATGAGCTAATGATAACAACCGGGACCGATGGCTTAACGTGCCTTCCGAAGCACGGAGGAGCTCAAGATGAGCTAATGATAACAACCGGGACCGACGGCTTAACGTGCCTTCCGAAGCACGGAGGAGCTCAAGATGAGCTAATGATAACAACCGGGACCGACGGCTTAACGTGTCTTTCGAATCACGGAGGAGCTCGAGGTAATATAAACCCATCCGTGTACAGGCTACGGTCGACGTTGCTTAACTTGCGTGTTCAATTAGACTGACACGCGCAATGACGCCATCGAGCTTCTCTATTATTTTCTACTATTTATTGTTTTAATTCCATAAAATCATAAATTTAGTTCAGCTAATATGTACCACGACATTCATTTATTGTTAGGCGGTACGAAGTTCGCCGGGACAGCTAGTTGTGAATATTTTAGGTTGGCTTTAGCTCTAAAGATCGTGTCGAACCACTTAACCCCAAGATCAAGATGGTCGTGGTCTATCATATTGTGTCGGATCGGAGGAGAGAATTTTAAACATATTCATATTCATTTATTCACAATGATTTATAACTATGGGTACATGCACGTAGTGGTAAAGAAGATGGACAATTAAAAATGTTACAAATCACCTTATTGAGGCACTTGTGAAAACATAAACAAAAGTTTAGATTAATGGCTTGATAACTGCTGCACCTTACCTTTGTAATGTATATTATACATAATATCGTAAGTTGCGGAAGAGGAGTGTTCAATAAATATGTATATCTCACAGAACAGAATATTGCAGCCAAATAATAATTCCCTTGAGGGTTGTTGTGTTCCTGCGAGTGAGTGAGGAGAAAGAAAGGAAGGAATATAGGCTGGCCACGGATCGGTGACCCCTTGGTGTTGCTGATCTCCATGGGTGATGGTGATTGCTTTCCATCAGGTGACCCACATGCTCGTTTGCCCCCTCTTATACATAAAAGATGTATGAACAATCGAAATATTTTTTCCGGAGATTTTTTTGCAATTTACACAGAACTATAGTATTGCGCTTTTATCTTATATATATATAACTATAGTATTGAACTATAGTCTTCTGTGTCGTCTTCGCTTTAACCAAATATGTACACGACATACAATATTTCGATATTTCCTGACAAGTTCGATGGTCGTATGGCTAGCAATAGCCACATTGCAATTGACTCCGTGGTCGTGGACAAATATTTGTGTGCATGAACATGTCTGTCGATCTTTGTCTGGTTGTTTTCTATGTATTACACATACAAATATTTTTTATTCATAAAACATAGGTAAAAATGATTTGGTAAAGCATGCACTAGTACCACTATGCCCTGCTGTTAAGCGTACAAATAACATTCAATAATAGTTATACATTTAATGTTCATAGTATAGTAGATAATTACTGAACAAATAAATCAATATCTCAGATATCTATATGTTTTTATCATTGAGAAATTCCTGCCCCCTTACCACCATCTCTTATTGCGATTCAATAACTGAATAGAATGTTTATTCCATTTGAAATAGAGTCGCTTATTCATTGGTATGAATAAGCATTCTATTGAATCGCAATAAGAGATGGTGGTAAGGGGGCTGTACATCATAACATGCTTTAAATTAGTTTAAATGTATTATATGTAAGTATTAAAAAAATGTATTTAAGTATAATATCCGTTATCTAGTAGTAGTAGTAGGCGTAAAGGGGTTTTTGGATGTTTCTGGTGTTGAATCGTTCATAAGCTGCGGTGACTGCTTACTATCATGCCTCATTTACACTTATTTGCCATTCTCGTCAAATCTAAATAACAAGGCTCTTGCCATGTTATTTAGATTTCTGTGGCCATTGTAGTAGAATCAAAATACAAGGAGAAAAAAAAAATGATTCCTCAATTGAAACAATTATAACAAAACATCTCTGTAAATATACTTAATAATCTTCTAGCTTTTAATATTTGATATACGAATCTAAAATCACAATTACACATAAAAAAATATTTGAATAAGCAAAAGCAGTGATGTCATATTTTATTTTCTAGTACAATTATAACGCAAAATTGCTTTTTTGATTACTGCTAAAAAGCATTTAATTTCACTAAGGTGTTAACTATCCTATTGCAGGTTAATCCGAAATTAGAATTCGGAATGTCTGAGTCTTGTTAGAAGCTACATTAATTTCCATTCTCCTTTCGGCCCGACTGAATAAGAATAAAGACATAAATCTTGCAAAACAATGTAGTTTCATTTTGTTGTAGATAACGCGCCCGCTTTATAAAATGATCGAATATTCTAGCCGGGAATGTTCGTTATATAATATGAAGGTTTTTGATGTCAAACATCCAATGAGACTGGCTATTGGCGTGTCAACGTCGCAGTTAGGCGATCGCTCGTAGTTATTAATAATTTAGAGCCTATTCGACTAGAAAGAAAAAAAAAACCGGACAAGTGCGAGTCGGACTCGCCCACCGAGGGTTCCGTACGTAGTATCAATATTAAATTTGATATTTTTCATTTTATTTCAAACCCTTTCATATGATACCCCATTTGAACTAGTAGTTTCAATTTGAAATTTCGACACCCTACAAAAAATATAGACCACCTATTTTTAATATCTATTTACAAATGTATAGTTTTGAGATTTATTCCTGTAGGTACTTGTAGTCTATAACGATGTTACTTGCCAAATTTCATAGTTCTAGGTCAACGGGAAGTACCCTATAGGTTTTGATTCCCTTGAGAATGTGTCGAAATACGCGTTTTTTGCTGAATAAACGGCCGTAACTTTTTTTTACGTAAACTTAGCAGTTTGATTATTTTACAACTTCATGGGACCGTAGACCTGAGTAAACAGTTCAAATTTCAGCTTGATACCTACACGCATTCTCGACGTAGAAATTCTTGACAGACAGACAGACAGACGGACAACAAAGTGATCTTATAAGGGTTCCGTTTTTCCTTTTGAGGTACGGAACCCTAAAAATAAAAGGATACTATTTAAAGTAACATCAAATAAATACATTGCAAACCTAAACTAACCCATTTTGCACAGAAAAAAATACTTATTGCACATACAATGCAGGATTTGATGTGCGATCAGATTAATTTGATGTGAAAATCAGGTATTTTTTGTGGATCAATTTAATATTTTCCGAAAGACAATATGTTTTACTTCGCCTATATAATGTTAGACTTTGACGTATTAAGACTTTCACGAACGGTAAAACGGTGGAATTAACTTCCCTCAGCGGTATTTCCGAACAATTACGACATGGGAGCTTTTAGACACTTTATTTCCCTTAAAAGGCTGGCAACGGATCGGCGACCCCTTGCTGTTACTGATCTCCATGGGCCGTGGTGATTGCTTTCCACAAGGTACAAGCGAGCGTGGGGTCATGCTCGTTTGTCACCTCTAATATAAAAAATAAAATAAAAAAAAAACTGTCTCATTATGTCGTCTCACTTACGTTACTGTTATGAATGAATAAATGAATGAAAAGTTTATAACATTAAACACATAGACACTTACAGAAAAATACAAAACAATACCTTCGTCACAGTATTACTATTATGCTTTTAAAACTGTGCCTTCGTATATAGTATGAAAGCTCGTGTTTTAAATTTATTAACATTGTCAGGTGTGTCCAAATGCCTAACAAGGATTTTCAATGAAATACGGAACACAGACCCGCGACGCTAAAATTTTGTTTCGTCATTATTTTATTCTATTTTTAAAACAAGAGAGAGGTACCTACCGGTTTTTCTTATTTTCTTCTTGATATGATTGTTGTATAAAGCAACGTGTGAATTTGTTTGTGAATATGTAAATGAATTCCATTACTTCTCTATATGGAGGAGCACTCTAATTGATCACGCAAGTCAAGCAACGTCGACCGCAGCCTGTCTATGGATGGGTTTATATATCTCGAGCTCCTCCGTGCTTCGTAGGTCACGTTAAGTCGGTCCTGACAGTTGTCGTTAGATGACAGTCGTTAAGCCAAGTTAGGGGCTTTTAGGCCGCTTGAAAACACTGACTTCCGCCAACCCACAATTGAGCAGTATGGTGGAGTACGCTCTAAACCCCTTCGATTGAGGGGAGACCCGTATCCCAGTAGTGGGACGAATAAGGGTTGACAACAACGACTTCTCTATAGCAAGTGTATGTACTGTAGTACGCAGAGAACCTGTAAAAAAATGTGACTTAAGTGTTAAAATTGTTCTACTTTACGCGTAGAATATTCTATAAAATTGCAAATAGTATTAGGCGTGACCATCTTGCACCATAGCGATTAGCAAATGAGGTGTTGGCGATGAAGAGCGGGAATTTTTTAGTGGGTACTTTAAATGATCCTATTTCAATGAAAATTTGCCAATTTTTTAATTTACGTCGGATAGCAAAAAAAGCATACGGCCCGCCGGATGTGAAACGGTTACCAAAGCCATTAATATAGCTAAGATTATTCTTACTTACTCCTGTATTTTAGCCTATCTACTTCCATAAAGGCTAGGACAACGTTTTGTACACTAAAATCGTGTTAAAGAGAACCTCTTTTTTGGATTCCGTAATAATCGCAGGCGTCCGTCCCTCTTCTGGAATAGCCCGGTGTTAAGTTCACCCAGACCTCATCTCCATAGCCCATTTATTTTCCATCATCCTTTGTAATAATCTCAACGCCTGCCGAGACCTGCTCATGGGTATATCATTCCATTGATATATCATGGAGCGTGTCCCGGCGGGTGTACACCATTACATCAAACTTCTCAAAGGGGCCTCTACGCGTTGGATCTATATCCCCGCGCACGCCTATCAAATGACCGGGCATGACCCGTGAATTAAGAGAGATACATAATTTGATAACGAAAGTTATGCGTTCACTAGGTCGTACCTAATGTAATGGATTTTAATTTCGCATCAAAAAGATTTTTGCTTCCATTGATTGCTATAGTACTGCATTCACCAGGGCACCGAACGTACCGTGTTTTTCATTCAATCAAATTGCGTGCCGAGTGCGGTGCGGTCGGCGCGGGCTTGTGATCGTACACCTTTACTTGATAACTCTCTCACTCACTTGATAAGTTATCAAGTGGAAAAAATACCAAGTCTATTATAAATCTTCTAGGGTTATTTTGCGTTATCAACGAGAGTGATTATGTTTCACATTACGCAAACCGTATTATTATTTCCTACCAGAACTAGAATGTTTTTGTACAGGAGAATAAAAAGTAAATTAATTAATTAAATTAAATGGGTCACCCATGTATTTTTTGTCGAGAAAGCCGACTAGTTTCGATTTCAAACTGAGATCTTCATCTGGGCGAATGTGCAGACGCGCAGTCCCTCTCTCTATCGCGACGAACACGGATTCGCCTTGCCCTAATGAAGATCTTTGATTGAGATCAAAAGTAGTCCGTGAGTTTTAATAATTTCAGAGAATAAATGTTTACCGCTAAGTTAAAAAAATAATAAGCAAGTATACTTGTAACAAAGTGTCTCGCTTGTAATAAACGCAACTTAATTTCAACGTTTTAGTAAAGAGACGCAATAAAAAGGCGCTTTCGTTTTCCTCGGAGGTCTGAAAGGCCGAATGTGAAAGCGCGGTCGTAAATAATTGGGACATTTAACCTCGGGATGTATTCAATGGAAAATTTACCCCAATGAAGTGGTCCGAGCTTTTGTATAAAGGAACGCCTGAAAATTAGTATGCTTTATTTCTGAGGCGGGTGCGTGCGTATGTGAAATTTTTCATGAGATTAGATGAAATCTGAGCAATCCAATTAATATTTAATTTCTTTTATTGTCTGTTTCTCAGTTTTCAGTGTTTATGGCAACTTATTTTTGTATACGTGAGATAATTAGATGCGATTTTATGTTGTTTATTATTAATAAAATATGAAATTAATATTCGAATGTAGATATTCACATAATCATAATTTATGTACTAGATGAGTATATGGTTAACTATTATGATAATAAACGAACGTGAACGATGATATAAATAGTCATCTTTAATTTGTCAGATTATATTAGTTCTTTCATATCACTTGACCAATATTTTGAAATCTTCACATTATTTTTCGTATGTAATACTGACGTAAAATGTACTTATAGCTTCGTCAGAAACTCGTGGATGATAAGTTGTACTCGTATCGTGTAATGGATACTAATAGAATCGTTATCTCTATTTATAATACGATGAAATTTAATCTGTAAGGTTAATTTAAAGTAAATTAGGTAAAGAAAGTATTATTTTTGTTGCAGGAAAAACGCGTCTCAGGGGATGACGCCTGAAACGGAGGAAGAACGTCGTGGGACGGGGTGATCAGCTGCGTGGAATGTGGAAAATTGTAATGATCACTTTGGTGGCGGCTGCCAGCGCCGAATGTCCAAGACACTGCGAGTGCAAATGGCGTAGTGGAAAAGACTCTGCGTTGTGCCCACGTGCAGGTCTAACTGCTGTCCCACCGCGGCTGGATCCAGCCACGCAACTTCTTGACCTCTCTGAAAACAGGTTATCTGTTCTTCGTAACAACACCTTCGTATCTGCTGGTCTACTAAATTTACAACGTCTTTATCTACCATCTTGCCACATACGGTCAATACAACAGCACGCGTTTCAAGATCTCGTAAACCTTGTTGAACTTGACCTTTCCAATAATCGATTAGAAAATATACCTTCAAATGCCTTTGAAGCCATCCCAGAACTTCGAGAACTAAGACTAAGTGGAAATTTTTTCACCAAAGTGCCAGATGAAGCTTTCAGAGATTTAACACATCTAGTACGTTTGGCGTTAAATTTATGTAAAATTAGCGAAATAGAGACGAGAGGCTTTATAGGACTCGAATCTTCGCTAGAATATCTTGATGTAAGTAATAATAGACTTGAAGTCCTCCAAGTAGCAGTACTGGCACCTTTAAGATCCTTGAAAGGATTAGAATTAGCATACAATCCTTGGGATTGTTCATGTGCTATGAGACCAATGAGAGATTGGATGATTAAAAGAAACATGCCAGCGACAGTAGCACCAGACTGCTTTTTGCCATCACGTTTAAAGTCTCGGTCATGGGAGAGGCTAGATTTAGAAGATTTTGCATGTAAACCTGAAGTGAGCACTAACAAAAATCAATTCAAAGGAATAGAAGGCGAGCAAGTAACGCTTGTGTGCCGAGTGTCGGGAATACCTGCTCCTAGAGTGAGGTGGCTCCGCGCGGGTCGTTTAGTTGCTAATACATCAAATAATGTCAATTCCGGTAAAATGTTTATGTTACGCAGCGAAGGCGTAACTAGTAATCTTACAATTAAATCAGTTGAAATGCAAGATGCTGGTACCTACATATGTAATGCTGAAAATAGAGCCGGTAAAAATGAAGTAGTTATAAATTTAGTAATAGAGAAAAGACCACCAGATAATACTTTTGGTGTACGAGCACTTATAGCTGGTGTAGCAATATCAGCGATGATAGGACTGAGTTCGTGTTTAATAGGATTGTGTATATTTGAACTTCGAAAAAAGAAACAGTTAGATAGGTGGAATGAACAGATTGTGACAACAAATCATCGTGATGATGACTATGACAAAATAGAAAATAATATAAAGAATAGTGTCGAAGTTCCAAGACTGCCAGCTGAAAGTGGTCGAAAAAGAGGAGACTATCGCAACGTACCCTCGCATGATCCGGAAGATGACTTCGAGGGGTACTTGCCCAACGATGTGCTCACGGAAAGTAATCCTTCACTACCGCCACCGATTGATGCTGGATGGCGTCAAGTAGATTGTGAATCCAGAAATTTCAGACCTGAAAGAGATTTACACATACCGAGACTAAGCGACTATCATACGCGGTAATAAGATTTTAAATATTTATTCCTTTTATGACAAAGATATTATATAACGTAAGTTAATTCATGATAAATCAGTAATTTAACTTGTTATACTTGGCATAAACTTGTTCAATTACGGAGTTATAACGATTTATATCATTTGCTCTTGGTACACACACGAATATATAATTTTATCTATCGTTCTTAACCGTTAAATAAGCAAAAATAGGTATAATTATATTTCATAAACCTCTCTACAATGCTATAAGTCTCCCAAGAGCTTTATCTCGAATATTATGTTCGATGTAATAAATTGAGGGAATAAACACAAATACAGCCTGGAACATTACGGTTAGTTTAAAACCCCTGTAGTCGGTAATCTACCTCTAGAACAAGAGTGGGCTGTATAAATTATTAACATTTGCTCGTTGTGTTCCTGCCTTTTTTATTAGTAACATAAATTTATTCAAAGTTAAAGTTAAATTACAGTAAAAAAATACAGTGAAACATAAGTTAACATTAATACAATACAAATATAATTTTGGGGTCTAAGTGATTCATCAACATCATTGAACCAAAGTCAACTTCACCTGCACGCGGTGCACCCTGCTGACTGACAAACGAAGGTCTGGCGAAAAGAGAGGTAGGGAGCGTTATTGTAAGCTACCCGACTGGGGAATGTACCTCCACCTCACAGAATACCGCAGCCAAATAACAATTCCCGTGAGGGTTGTTGTGTCCCTGCGAGTGAGTGAGGTCACCAGAAAGGAAGGAGATGCTGCGTTGGCAGCAGGGGTGGTGGCGCGCGAGCGATATTTTTAATGTTGCGAGCGTTAATATGGCTACTGTAATCGCTTCACATCAGACGGGCCATATGCTTGTCTGCCACCGACGTAGTATAAAAAAATACAAATTTGAAGGTTGTACACAAAAATAAAAACTTTATACAATCATGAGTCAATGCTGAGTATTTCGCCATGTTGCCGGCACTCGTTGAGAACAACGGGTGCATGACGTGAACACGGATTGACACTTACACGAGTAATAATGTCACCAAGATATTCACAGAAGCTGTTAGCTTGTGCGGTGTACACTCTTGATTATTTTTTGTTAACAATGCGTATATTCGAAGAAATTTTATTCTGCTTTTGAAAGTAAAAGCAGTATTAAAATAATATAAAAAATATTGTCGTATCAAACCTCTAGTTTTCTATTTTCTCGGCATTCAAACGTTCGCGTATTATTCGAGTCATTTGTAAGAATTAAGCGAGTAGTCCATTTTTTTATATGCGAGCGAGGCATGTGTGTTTCCTGATAGAACTCATTCACCACCGCCCGTCAGCAACACCAAGGGGTCGCCGATCCGTTGTCAGCTTATACTCCTTCCTTTCTTTCTGGTGACCTTCTTCACTCGCAGGAACACAACAACTCTCAAGGGAATTTTTATTTGGCTGCCGTATTCTGTGAGGTGGAGGTACTTCCCCAATCGGGCAGCTTAAAAAATACGCTATGCCCTACCTCCCTTTTCGCCAGTGCCTCGTTTGTCTCTCAGCAGGGTGCACCATGTGTCGGTGAGGTTGGCTTTAGTTCAAAGATGTTGATGAATCACTTACACCCCATTCAATTATTCGAATAATAATCGAACATTTGCATGCCCTATCACAGATTGACTCCAATTAAAGAACAAGTTATTCAAGTGTACTTCAGTTAAGTTGCTGCTCATTTGCTTAGTATCGCAAAATTGTTCACGCGTTATTTACCTACAGATTTCATGGCTCATTCGCTTTTGTGTATATTCCGAATAAACGACATGCAGTACTACCAAAAAGAGTGTAAACGGAACTAAATTTATTAGTAGTCGTAATATTAACTTTTTCCTACAAAAATACTTTAGGTTACTGTGCAAAAACTGTATTTATGAAGACAGTGCGCCCCCCTTTTTGTCTACTTTTTGTGTCGCACTGTACCAATAAAGTAAAAAGTAGATAATATATGGAATTTATAATAACCCGCAGTCTCCGCCACCCGCCAACCCCGCAGTTGGGCAGCATGGTCGAGTATGCTCTAAACCTCTCCGATTGAGGGAGACCCGTATCCCAGCAGTGGGATGAATACGGGTCGACGACAATAATAACTTCATGGAATTTCGTAAACTATGTAATCCTTGAAAACTGTATAATTTTTATTGTTATAGTGCCGATGGAACTTCAGAATCAATGCAGAGTTCCAACTCTCCAGGACCCATGAATTCACATATGGAGATTTCGTCGGAAGATCGCTTCAATAGCAAGCTCCGGACACGCAATCAACGGCGAGCACGTGACCGTTTTGAAAACGATGCTTCTGGTAGCGACAGTGATAAAAATTATCCCGATTTAATAGAAATGAGCGCCCTGGGGCCTTCTTATTTACGTGGCGGAATGGCACATGATCCCTATAACTTCTATACCATTCCTCGAAGAAAAGATGGGGACAGTCGTAGTCCCTTGCTCAACAGCAGAAGAAATAGTTCTGGGGGAGATTCCGTTTCTTTCTTCGAAAGACCTTATGACAAAAATAGACATAGATCGTCTAGTCGTAGATCTAATAGTTTTTTAGACCTTTCCATGGGGAATAACCACTTGCGTCGAAATCCCAGCCTTCCCGCGTCACCTTCACGAGAACAATATGCCGTGTCGTCCGCAACACCTTTGCTAGATCTGTCTGGACTGCGAGATTTTTCTCGAGCAGAACAGGCCATCGAGGATTATGATCTTCGAGCTTCTCAACTTGAAAAATTCTTAGAAGAGTACAGATGCTTGAGAGAACAACTTTCCAAAATGAAAGAAACTAGAGAGAATTTGCAAAGAAATAGAGCAGTAGAGAATGAAGAGTTGAGGACCATTCTGAAAGGGAAGCCTAGTATAGCGGTCACTGAGACTTCGTCCTCAGTAGCCCTGGCTGACGCGGCAACTCCGTTGGCACTGTGTGCGCCGGAGTACGCTCAGCAAGAAAGCAGACCAGAATGGCTCAATTCTCTCTTGTATCGTAATTAGGTAGAAAAATGTATCAACATTATCGATATGGTGACTGAAGAGCAGTATTCAGAAAAATCTGTGTTAGATAATAATTATTGAAACTAGTTTAAGAACAATCTCCCAATCGTAAGTGGGTTGTCGTATAGATGCTAAGTATTATAATAAAATTATTAACGTCATTGTAAATATTTGAAGTGAAGATATGCGAAGAATTTGTTAAACAAGAAAACCGACAGAACATTCTTTTGAAGTTTAAATAAATGGAAAAAGAAAAAAAAGTTTTATATTGTTGTTTATTTGTTACTGGAGAATATTGTAAGTATAGCATAAAGTTAATATACCTCTTCATAAGGTTAATATACCAATATTAACTTTATGTAGTATAACAGCACAATTAATACTTTTAAAAAATCATGTTGATGTATGTTAATTGCTATTGGCCAGAAGCCAAAAATTTTATTTTTTAAATGTTTGGTCCGTCCGACTCGCTTCAATATTTATATCCCCCAATTCAACAATTCCCATAATACTTAGTCATTGAAATAAATAAAATATAAATAGTAAGACGAGTCGGCGGGACAAAATATTTAAAAAAGAAAACTTTTGGCTTCCGCCCAGTAGCAATTAGTATAACGTCAAACTGGTTTTTTTAAAAGTTTAATTGTGTGGATATACTATATATTATAAAACAAAGTCCCTCGCCGCGTCAGCCTGTCTTTCTGTATGAATGCGATAAATTCAAAAACTACTGGACGAATTTGCAAGTTTTCACCAATGCACGTAGTAATTTTGCCTGGAAAGGTTGGTATTTAATTAATTTGAAAGTTTTTTTTTGTAAATTAACTGCTATATGATGATGATTAAAAAAACACGGGGGGTTGCACTCCGGGAGTACCGGCAGAAGTGAAAACTTAACCATTAACGTTGTGCATTTTTGAATATTTTGGAGTTGTTAGGGAAAAAAATCTCACGAATTGCTTTATTTATCAGCATAAAAGTACTATCATTTATGTGGTAAAATACAATATTCATTTATTGCGCTTTCGTTTATCACTATAAAAGTACTATCATTTATGTGGTAAAATACAATATTCATTTATTGCGCTTTCGTACACAAACATGACAATTTATATTACATTAAAAATAAACAGCAGGAGCAGGCAAACATTTTCGCCGCTCGAGCTTCGAGATGGGGATATCACTTCCTCTCCTACGCAGCACCGGCGCTCAACGCTCCCTCCGTCTTATGAATTTTCGATCAGGCCACCTGTGCTGACTCGAGTTTAACATTTTTTACCCATCCCAAAAAGTGCACATCGCCGCTAAATAAGTTTTCACTTCAAAATTTTTTTGAAAGATTGTTGAAGATGTCTGTAAAAAACATACCGACTGGGAGCTTTGCTAGCGTGCGCTGTGTAAATCTGCAGAGTTTTATTCGTGCGAAGCGTGGGCGGAACCTCGTCTGATGTACCATTTATACCTAGCTCAGGCACCAGTCTCTCTCACAGTTCCAGTGTATAAATCACAAGTGTACCTATTTGATAGTTCCTACGAATTTGTCTGTGAGGGATATTAATAAAATGATTTATTATTTGTATCTCTCTTGATTCACGGGTCAAGCCCGATCATTTGATAGGCGTGCGCGAAGATATGAATCTAACGCGTATATGCCCCTTTGAGAAGTTTGATGTAATGTTGTACGCCCGCCGTGACCCGATCCAGGATGTATCAATGGAACGATATACCCATGAGCCGGTCTCGGCAGGCGTTGAGATTATTACAAAGTGAGATGGAAAATAAATGGGCTATGAAGATGAGATCTGTGTGAACTAAATACCGGGCTATTACAGAAGAGGGACGGGCGCCTGCCATAACTGCCTCTATTGCTAGTTATTTGCGGCAGGCGGTGGCTTGCCACTCACTATTATTTATTATGTATCTCTTTTTAATCACGGGTCAAGCCCGGTCATTTGATAGGCGTGCGCGGGGATATGGATCCAACGCGTAGAGGCCCCTTTGAGAAGTTTGATGTAATGTTGTACGCCCTCCGTGACCCGCTCCGGGATATGTGAATGGAACGACATACCCATGAGCAGGTCTCGGCAGGCGTTGAGACTATTGCGAAATGTGATGGAAAATAAATGGGCTATGGAGATGAGATCTGGGTGAACTTAATACCGGGCTATTACAGAAGAGGGATGGACGCCTGCCATAACTGCTTTTATTGCTAGTTATTTGCGGCAGACGGTGGCATGCCACTCACTAGATGGGCCCCCGAAATGCCAGGAAAACGGCCGGGGGCAACACCGGTGTGAGTGACTCAGGGATGTCGAGAGGTGTGCTGCGCTTTCTCCGAAGTTGCTCGCGGCGTGATGCCCTTTAACACTTCCACCCCTGGAGCATATAGCTTATTTATTATATTATTATTTATCAGTACTACTGATGTTACTTCGCTATATTTTGATATTCCTTCTATGAGACAATTTACTCATTCTATATCTTGATTCTAAAAAGTCGTTATACTACATTGTCCTTATCTTATACGGGGTAGATTTTATGGCTCCGTGCACTAACCTATTCATGATTGTACAATACAGTTTAGGCATGGGCTAAGAAATAATTTTTAAATATTTTCAAAAAAGTCACGGGCGCAAGCAGTAGGTATAATCACGTCAAAAAATGCTTATAGAATTTACTAAAGAAATGGCCTGCACGTGTCACGTAATAATGAAAATTGTTGTAAACCTTATAATGTTGCTTTAAGGTTTATATTACTGTAGACAGCTTACAATAGAAGAAAGAAGAAAGAAGAAAATCATTTATTTGCTCATTACACAGCACATTATGTTTACACATGACAACAAACAGATAATATGGTATTAAAAAGAAGAATATTAAAGTACTGTGCAATGTCGCAAAATGGTCCTAACTCAGCATAAAGACCGAAATCTGCAAGCACTGATTTTCAATAATTGTGAGCATGCGATTTTAGTCTTCAAGCGATATACTCGTATGGAGTTTTTGCACGTAAAATAAATAATTTCGAAAGATATATTAAATTCATACAAGGAAAATAAACTTATCCAGAAATATTAGGTTGGGGAAAAAGTATTTTCGTATTTTATATGAAAATTCAAAACATTTTTTAATAAAGTTTATTTACATTTAACTAAAGTATGTAGGTGCCATTTTGTTCGATAACTTTTTGCCATCTTGTAGGTATAGACATGATCCCATTACTATAGAAATTTTGGGACTTCTGTTCAAAAAACCGCGATAAGTGGTTTTGGCAGTCTTCTCGTGATGTTAACCTGACATTACCTAAAGAATGCTGAAGAGACTGAAACAGGTGGAAATCGGAAGGTGCAATGTCAGGACTATACGGCGGATGCATTAACACCTCCCAGTCAAACTCTCTTAATTTTTGCTGAGTGGCTAAAGATGTGTGAGGTCTAGCGTTATCATGATGAAAAATCACACCCCTTCTGTTAATTAATTCCGGCAGCTTTCTCTCA
Organism: Hypsopygia costalis; assembly: GCA_937001555.2. Lineage (NCBI taxonomy): Eukaryota > Metazoa > Arthropoda > Insecta > Lepidoptera > Pyralidae > Hypsopygia > Hypsopygia costalis. The sequence goes on along the minus strand of OW443338.2, from coordinate 16,189,810 downwards.
AGTTTTTGCTTTAATCTCATCAGTTGTTCACAGTAGAGTTCAGAATCGATAGTCCTGCCTGGCGGTAACAGCTCATAATGAATAATGTCCTTCCAATACCACCATACACACAGCATCACCTTGTTGCGGGTTAACCCGGGTTTCGCCAGAGTCTGTGAAGCCTGGCCGGCCTTTGACCACGACCTTTTTATGCGCCAAAACTGTTTTGTGGTCAATTCCTAGTTCTTCAGCTACGTCGTAACTACTGATATGCCGATCTTGCTCCACTTTTTCAAAAATGGCATCCATTTTATCCGTAACAGGGCGACCAGAGCGACGTGCATCTTTGACATCAAAATTTCCGGATTGAAAACGCCTAAACCAAATTTGTGCTACTCTCACAGACACTGCACTAGGTCCATAAACGTCACAAATTTTTTCGCAGCTTGCGTTGCATTTTTACCTTTTTTGTAGTAAATTTTAAAATGTATCGAATTTTTTCATTAAATTCACTCATCTTGACAGTAAAAAAAAACAAATGAAAATCACACATTTATCTGATTTGAATTTGGAATTATCTTTTTTAAAATTTAAACTTTTTAAAGATATCTAAACCTTTCAGATACAAATGGTATAACCAAAGAGATTTTATTACAAGTTCATACATACTATAATGCGAAAAGACTTTTTCCCCTACCTATTATATATTTATTGTCAATCCATAAAGTACGTGTGATCTAATACTCGAAGTCCTTATTGCCAAAGTGTTTAGTTTACTTAATATGGAAATACTAAATATGAAAATAAATTAACTAATTTCGAAATCTATATAATATGGACGTTATGTAATAATAAATAAAATCATCAATTTTCGGTCACATTAACGTTATCTTGTGATCGGCAACTAGAAATAGGAGTTCGATGACGTAGTAAATAAATAATAATAATAACCAGTAAATAAATTTTATTGATGTTGTTTTTCATATTATTTTAATACATATAAATATATAGCTTATACATATAAATACTTGCTGCTAATATTATAAATATGTAAGTTTTTTAGGAATTATGAATGGATATATGTTGCTTTTTCAAAGGGAAACAGCTAAACGGATTTTGATGAAATTTGGCATAGCTAAAGATCTTTTATCTTTTAACCAGCACCGTATCTTTAGGAATAACATATAGATCTGCATCATGCAGGTATGACTAGATCGCTTTATGACTAAGTCTGGATTTGACTAAATCGTTTGTACACGGGGCGAAGCTGCGGGTAGAAGTTATATAATCCGCTATGTATAACTTCATTCACATCCCTACTAATATTATAAATGTAAATGTGTGTTTATTTGTTACGTTTTCACTCCGAAACTACTCAACCGATCATCATGAAATTTTGTACATATATACTCAAAACAATAGCTTTGTGTTTTTTAATAAAGAAGGACATAGGATAGGACTCTTTATTACAAAAAAAAAGTGGGCGAAGCGGCGGGCGGAAACTAGTCATTTTATAGTTTTTAGCTACATTTTTTTTATATTTTACATTCGTATGTATTCCTACATTGCACTTTTACATTCGTGTAAGCTGTTCTTAATTCATACCAGTTATTTTTTATAATATTTTTAAACAAAACTTTTGCAGGCATGTTTTTTTCCACATAATTACTGTTGTTATTGTTTCGTGTTCCCGCCAACGGAGCCCAAGGGTTGCCGTCACCTGTCACATGACTTATGAATAACAACTTTATGAGTAACATGTTATGATTTTAACAAGCTGTTATTTAGTTTCACCGCAGTGTCTGTAATAAAATATTGGATATAAAACTTTATCCCCTTCTCACTTTCTAATTGAGCAGAAATTTGGTACACTCGTTTGGTTTTCGTGACAATGCATGATTACTCAAATGCCGTCTTTTTTAGGGTTCCGTACCCAAAGGGTAAAACGGACCCTATTACTGAGACTCCGCTGTCCGTCCGGGTGTCTGTCACCAGGCTGTATCTCATGAACCGTGATAGTTAGACAGTTGAAATTTTCTCAGATTTCTGTTGCCGCTATAACAACAAATACAAAAAACAGAATAAAATAAATATTTAAGGGGGCTCCCATACAACAAACGTGATTTTTTGCCGTTATTATAGATAACACTACGGAACCCTTCGTGCGCGTGTCCGACTCGCAATTTACGGTTATTGTGATGGCCACCAGAAAAAGAAGATAATGAAGATTTATAATTTCCACTTTAACCCCTAATGTATGGGACTATGGGTATCCAATGGATGGGTTTGATGAGCGAAATACAGATAGTAAACATTTTAGTTCTTTTTATTGTTAACAATTAATAAAAAAATATTCTTGTTTTATTTTACGCCAGGTGCTAAACAAGCAACATCAACGCATCAACATAATGTAAAGCGCTTACTTGCATTACAAGGAGTACTTACTTAGATATTTCTTGCACGCCGGTAACCGTGCTACTAACACAGTATCTCTTCACGTCTAATTAGTGACCTCACTCATTCGTAAAAAATATTTGACTGCGGTCTTCTGAGAGGTGGGGGAACTTCCCGTGTCAAAATCTACTCGTACATGCCCCATCTATCCAACATGGGCATGACATGTCTAAAGACGATGATGACGACGAGCTCGATGGTCGCATGGCTAGCAATGTGGCTACTTTGACTACGAGGTCGCGGGTTCGATCCCCGCTCAAGACAAACATTTGTGTGCATGAACATGTCTGTTTGTCTTGGTATTATAAATATGTATTTACAAAAAAAAAAATGTTTTTATGTACATTTATCAGCTGTCTAGTACCTCTAGTACAAACTTTGACTAGATGGCGATGTGTAAATTGCCCACAAATATTTATTTATATTATTATGAACCACCTATAGCCCTAAGCCATGCACATTTATATTTATATTACATTTATATTCTAATTAACAATATTTCAATCTTATTTTATCCTCAAATGATTGCTATTATTATAGTGACACAACGGGATCTCCCAAGGGCCGCCCTTGCCGCATTTGACCCAACTATCTTTGGTCTTTATTATTATGAATATGTTATTATAAACTATTGTAACATGTTATGAATAACAATATTTACGAAAATAATTTTCTATCAACGTTATGTGGGAGCTCGAGATAAATAAACAGGCCATGGTCAACATTGCTTAACTTGCGTTATCGATTAGACGCGCAACGACACTATCGAGTTCCTCAAACGTACGGGACAGTAAATAGTACTACTCACACGTTGGTACTCCCGGTGCTAAGACACTGGTGACCTTTCTCATTCTTCTGTTATTTTGCTGCGGTCCTGTATTTTCCCGCTCGGACTCGATATGCCCTAATTAGTGCCCGAAAAAAATAAAGAAAGAAAAAAAGGAAGGATACATGTATAAGCTGGCAACGGATCGGCGAGCCTTTGGTGTTGCTGATCTCCATGGGCGGTGGTGATTGCTTTCCATCAGGTGACCCACATGCTCCTTTGGCCCCATCTCAAATAGACAGGGTGCTTTACTTACAGGTTGGCTTAGACTCTACAGATCATGGCTATTTACATCCCTAAAAATATTACATAGTAAATAGTACTCTAGGTGTATTTACAAGTGTTTAGTAGAAACACAAACATCATCTGCTTACCTTGATAATGCCTTAGCGACGAAACCAGTCGGTAAAAATTAAAATAAATGTAATTACGTGGAACAGAACAAGTGCTTTATTATAACATTATGATAACAATGGTCCACCAAGTGCCAACAATCAAGTATCAACTTTACAAAGGTGTACTTATTATATACTACATGATTCTGGATTTTTTTCTACGTAGAGCACTCGTACTTGGGCGACACTTTTTTAGGGTTTCATACCCAAGGGTAAAAAAGAACCCTCTTACTAAGGCTCCGCTTTCCGTCCGTCCGTCCGTCTGCCACCAGGCAGTATCTCATGAACCGCGATAGTTAGACAGTTGAAATTTTCACAGATGTTGTATTTCTTTTGCCGCTATAACAACAAATAAAAAACAGAATAAAATAAATATTTAAGGGGGCTCTCATGCAACAAACGTGATTTTTTTTTCCTCGTTTTTCCTCGCAATTGATAACGGCAATAGGTAGACGCTTGAAATACTCACATAATATTTATTTATATATTCACTTTAAAAATAAATAATAAAAAAAAATTAAAGAAATATTTAAGGGGGGCTCCCATTTAACAAACGTGATTTTTTTTGCCGTTTTTATAGATAATGGTACGTAACCCTTAGTGCGCGAGTCCGACTCGCACTTGGCCGGTTTTTTTATTTCTAGTATTCATTTATAAATGTTCAATTTTCACTTTGTTATGTTGTTTGTTCATTGGGAAGCAATAATGTAAACAACCCATTGATAGGCTTTTTTCAATCGTTACTTAGCACCCGAAATAAAAGTTTGTAGCCGTCTATATAACATTATGAGAAATTTTGATTGATTCATCCTAAATAAATACAACTTTCTAAAATTCTTACAAAAAATATTTTGTCCATTTATTTGACGAGCTCGGTGGTCGAATGGTTAGCAACGGCCACTTTGACTTCGAGGTCGCGGGTTCGATTCCCGCACAAGACAAACATTTGTGTGCATGAACGAACATGTCTGTTTGTCTTGGTCTGGGTATTTTCTATGTATTATAAGTATGTATTAACAAAAAATATGTGTTTAAGTACATTTATCAGTTGTCTAGTACCTAACACAAGCTTTGCGCTTAATTTGGGACTAGATGGCGCTGTGTAAATTGTCCAGAAATATTTATTTATTATGATACAAAACCAAGATAAATTTCATCATCATCATTATTAGCCTGTATATATCAAATTCTAGGTTTTCACCACCATTTGCGATCTCTAATTACTGCCCAATCGAATGCGTTTTGATATCTTTGTTGAAATTACCGCAGCCAATTTATATGGCCTGTTTGAGGTAGACACAGTCTTACCACTTCAAAAGCTGCATTCTTTACGATAACTGATTAATATAGTTTAAATTTTCAATATTATAGTCGAATATCATCATCATCAGCCTGTATCTACCCACTGCTGGATGTAAGCCTTCCCCAATGCTTTCCACCAGATACGATCCTCCGCCTTCCGCATCCAACCGCTCCCAGTCGCTTTCTTAAGGTCATCGGATCATCTAGTAGGAGGGCGCCCAACACTTCGTCGTCCTACGCGCGGCCTCCACTCTAATACCTTCCTCCCCCATCTGCCATCACTTACTCGGCAGATGTGACCGGCCCATTGCCATGATTTGTACAATAAAGTTTCACAAGTAAACAATATTTAGACAATAATTATTAAGCTTCCCACTCCTACTAATTTCTTTTGATTAAATTCGTTGTGAGTTCCAAGGCAGCGGTAGTTTTACCCCCGGGACAGCAGTTGACTTGGACAGTGGACATTGGACAGTGGACATTGTGCATTGCCTTTTTTGGTGGTCGCTCTACTAAATCTAAGCCTGGCTACACAGAAGACAGTGGTGGAAATGTGTAGAGGGCCCCCGTTTCGTTTAAACCATTAGTACTTTTCAAAGGGAGATAGTAGATGAGTAACTCTTCTAAAGATAATTTCTAACTTGTTGGTGCGTTATAATTTAGTAGTAATTTGTTTTGACCTTAGGATTTAAAATAGCCAGTTTGACAATACTGTGCTCTACTTTGTGTACTTAAAGTAAAAGGTATTCGTCGTCGTAATTCTGCATTTACGACTGAACGACATTTCCTGGACCCAAGTGTCATTGCCAATAAAATCTGGTAAAATGGGTATCAGAAAAATTTCGAGTGTCGCTCTAAGTTTTACTTTCCTCTATAAACAAAAGCTGACTTGTTTCGACAAGTCAGCTAAATTTTAAGTAACATTTAAACTAAAGCGACATAGTCGTCAACCAGTAAGTGGTGGAAAGGAATGCTTGGGCGACTTTTTGCCTCAATGAAAATCCAACAAAAAACACTGGGATGTTCCATTGGTAAAAAGGACTAGCGAATTTTTGATCCATAATTATTCTAATTATTCTAATACTATAGACACCCTTTTTTTATACTACTTCGGGTGGCAGACAAGCATACGGCCCGCCTGATGTGAAGCGGTTACCGTAACCGTATTAACGCTCGCAACATAATATATCACTTGCGCGCCGCCACCCCCGCTGCCAACGCAGCATCTCCTTCTTTTCTGGTGACCTCACTCACTCGCAGGAACACTACAACCCTCAAGGGAATTGTTATTTGGCTGCGGTATTCTGTGAGGTGGAGGTACATTCCCCAGTCGCGTAGCTTACAATTACGCTCCCTACCTCTCTTTTCGCCAGAGCTTCGTTTGTCAGTCAGCAGGGTGCACCACGTGCAGGTGAAGTTGGCTTTGGTTCAAAGATGTTGATAAACCACTTACACCCCATAACCCTGGCGCCTTCTTATGTGCCCTATTCAATACAATACAATACACTTTATTGTACCATATATATTTATGGCACCTCCACCTCACAGAACAAGTGTTGCGAATGAGTGAGGTCACCAGAAACCACTGCGTTGGCAGCGGGTGGAGCTCGATGGCGTTGTTGCGCGTGTCAGTCTAATCAAACACGCAAGTTAACCAACGTCGGCCGTAGCCTGTCCATGGATGGGTTTATTTATCTCGATCTTCTCCGTGCTTCGGAGGGCACGTTAAGCCGTCGGTCGCGGCTGTTGTCGTCAGATGACAGTATTAAGCCCAGTCAGCCAGCCAGCCAGTTTTAGGGTGTAAGGGGTTCATCAACATCTTTGAACCAAAGTCAACTTCACCTGCACGCGGTGCACCCTGCTGACTGACAAACGAAGCTCTGGCGAAAAGAGAGGTAGGGAGCGTAATTGTAAGCTACCCGACTGGGGAATGTACCTCCACCTCACAGAATACCGCAGCCAAATAACAATTCCCTTGAGGGTTGTTGTGTTCCTGCGAGTGAGTGAGGTAAGAAAGGAAGGAGATGCTACGTTGGCAGCGGGGGTGGCGGCGCGCGAGCGATATTTTATGTTGCGAGCGTTAATATGGCTACGGTAACCGCTTCACATCAGGCGGGCCGTATGCTTGTCTGCCACCCGACGTAGTATAAAAAAAAAAAATTAAGGTCAGTTTAGGCGGCTTGAAAACACAGGCCTCCGCCAACCCACAGTTGAGTAGCATGGTGGAGTATTCTCTAAACCCCTGCGATTGAGGGGAGACCTGTATCTCAATATAGTGTCAAGGAGATAAATAAATATTTCTGGACAATTTACACAGCGCCATCTAGTCCCAAATTAAGTGCAAAGCTTGTATTATGGGTACTAGACAACTGATAAATGTACCTGAATACATTTTTTTTTGTAAATACATACTTATAATATATAGAAAATAACCAAACCAAGACAAACAGACATGTTCATGCACACAAATGTTTTTCATGTACGGGAATCGAACCCGCGACCTCGGAGTCAAAGTGGCCATTGCTAACCATTTCATCAACGAGCTTGTCAAAAATAATCAAATTGTCAAGGAAAAAACAGGAACGTAGTTTATAGTTTACTAGAGGCGCCCGAGAAATCGTCCGCGCGAAATAGTTATTTTTTATTATTTATTTAATATTATTAAAAATAAATAAAATTTCTAAAACAAAGGTTAAGTTACATCAGCTATCAGCCAGTGAAAGTCCCATCAAAATCGGTCCACACAGACAAAGATTGTAAAAAAAATATTTCGGTATATGTACCTTGTATACATATACATTTAGTAAAAAAGCGGTTATTTTAATATTACAAATAGACACTCCAATTTTATTTATCTGTATAGATATCGATCAAGGTTTGGTATTGTCGAAAGAGTGCTACGGACGCTTTGCTACGGCCGCGTAGCAGCACTACGCAGTCGTAGCTATTACGTTATGATCTACGTAGCATCGCTCGTATTCTTCACCAGTTATATACTGCCTGTACGAATAATAAAATTAATTATTAATTATAAATAAAATGAATACAACTGTCAACCCTTTTCTAGGGTTTTTACTACCCTAAAATGAACAGAAATGGTCTTAAGAAAATATCAACAAAATTGGAACTACGTGACGCTACTGCGATTCCATTCCTTATTAAGTAGAATTTTACTGGTCTAAAATTTCAATATGTATTGAAATTCAGCACAGCAATTGTTGAATGTAGGTAAGCTCATAAAACTAAACCTGTTATAAAGGTAATACGAAATCCGTTTTATCTCGCTAACAATCCAATCTCGTAACAAAATTTATTCATTCGTCAGCGAAGAATGTACTAACACTTTCCTTCACTCTAAATTCTTTTTTTCATCGAAAGGTAAGGTAATTTATATGAGTACTTCTTCTGTATCTACAAAAGTCAGTAACGGTTCCACGTTGCTGACTGTAACTATCAACGCATAGCTCAAACCAATGGGATGATGGTGAATTTTTGCATTCAGATAGCTGTTATGGTTATGACGTAGACATACGCTAAGAAAATATTTTTGATAATGCCCACGGGATACCGGCGCAAAATATTAATAATATTAAGTAGTATCAAATGTTTTTTGATGTCATTTGCGGTTGCGGTTTTTTATATGGGAGCGGCGTTTGTTCGCCAGAGTTATCACAAAAGACAACATAAAACATTTTAAAAAGTTAAAGTCAAGGCACATTGATTATGATTCTACTTTCAATTTTAAAGTGAATAAAAGTTTTTATATATTTATTTAATAATACCACAATACTGAAGATTTTTTTTATGGCTTGGGACAAAAAAGGGTACCGTAAAAGTTGATTGGTTAAGTCGCGATAGAGAAAGGATGGGCGATTTTCGTTTGAGATCGTAACTAGTTGGCTTTCACAACAAAAAATTGTAAGTCATCATTTAATTTAATTATTTAATTTATCCGACCCTAAATAAAAAAAATGAAATAAATAAATAAACTCTCTCTCTTTCTAAATATCTCTCTTTCTACATATGACAGTAAATTCTGAATCTGCTATCTTATTTGTGTTGAGAGTCCGAACAGTACGATGATGAAACGATCTTCAGTCATTTAATAAATAATTATAAATATTGTCAGACAAATTACACAGCGCCATCTAGCCCCAAAGTAAGCGAAGCTTGTGTTATGGGTACTAGACAACTGATAAACATACGTAAATACATTTTTTTTTTTGTAAATACATACCTATGATACATAGAAAATACCCAGACTAAGACAAACAGACATGTTCATGCACACAAATGTTTGTCCTGTGTGGGAATCGAACCCACGAGCGTTGGTGTCGAAGCCGCGTCATTGACCGCTACGCCACCGAGCTCGTCCATTTCCATCCATCATTTCCGTTCATCTTCATTAACTTTTAGATTAACTTTTTTACTGATTCTCATTGCGACTATCGAATAATCCTGGTTTAAAAATCCGAAATTTCAAACTTACTTCGCCTTAACATTTTATATTTCGTCTTCAGTTATTAGTATTTATTTACAACGATGAGAACCTATAAAAAGTTTTTATTTTATTTTATTTATTTAGAAAACCAACAGCTTACAAATTATGGTTAAATATTTATGTATTATTAGATCGTAATGCCAATGATAGGTTTTCCTATTATAATATTAATCAACATTCAAATATTCTTATTAACTTAAAGTATATAACGCTTATTGTAGTTGGCAGTAGAAAAATAACAGGATCAAATTTAAATGAACATTAATATTATGAATAATAATTATGTAGGTAGTCGTTGAAGTCAACAATAGCGATTGCGTATTACATTGCACAGTGGTACTACCCGGCTCAAGTTACTCTAAAAGTTAACGAAGATGACCGGAAACGATGGATGGAAATGATTGATTATCGTGGTGGTCGGACTCTCAACACATTAATTAGACAGCTGATTAAAAATTTACTGCTATATGTATGGGTTTAGAAAGAGAGAGTTTAGGGTCGGCCTTTCATGGGATTACGTTTAATAAGTTTTGAAAAAGGTGTTTGAAGTATCTTCATGGACTGTAGTTCTAAGTCAAAAGCAATACTTTATTTGGACCCCTTTAGTTAATAAGTAAGGTGCACCATGTGCAGTTGATATTGGCTTTGATTTAAAGACAAAGAATAAGAATATAATTTACAAAAGAGTGTAAGACGCTTTCAAGTGCCCACAAGGGCACATTGGCAAATAAAGAAATTTCATTTCAAAACAGTAATAAGTCACTATACTCCAAATATATCTATGAGTCTATAAGTAACCATACGCATTGACAAGTAATACTAAACTAAAAAATCCCTTTATTTTATAAAGAAGCGAATAGACTTTTATAATATTCAATAACATTTAATTTGAAAAAATTGATACCTACCCATGTAGTATCTGTATCTTGTAATCGTATCGCACCGATTACAGCATATATTGCAGATAATCAGTATAATTATTATGCCATTATATTCAATTAACGTGATACGTATGATCACATACGTAATTACGTTCCACTCACGAGTTTCTTCACTCACGAGAGACTGCAAGAAATCCTTGTACGTGTACGAGTTTATGTACCCTGCAAATTGTATTGATTTGCTGCGTTTACATGCGATATGATGCGTTTTTCTTATATTTATTGTCGATGAACTTTTTAGACATAAGTGTTGTTTTATAATTGTAGAAAATTTGACAACAGTACAAGTAATAGTACTCCAATAGTAAGAATAATAAAGAATTCAAAAACTTGTGTTTATTTGTTCCAAAAATGATAAAAAATACTTGACTTGAATTTGCCTACTCAGTTAGAGCTCAATAAATAAGATAGTCATAACTCATCATCAACTGATGAAGAGGAATGAAAAAGAAGATATTGGAGGCATTCAATTTGAGGTGGTAATATTAATTAACTCCATCTCATGTATTATAAGTCTACGTTATAGATCTAAGACGTGTCAAAGTGCCCAGAGGCAATTAAAGAATATTCATTTAATTTCAATAATGATATGATGTTTATAAGAGCACTATCATTAGCATGCTATAAATAAGGTAGTGAAATTATGATAATTGTCTATCATAATTTATATAATATCAAAATTTTGTGTCAAAGGGTTTCAGGTCGAACTCCTCCTGAATGACTCGACGGATTTCTATGATTTTTTTACGTATATTGGTAGATATGGGAATAGGTCGCAAATTATATTTCATACAACATATAACATAACAACGTTTGCTTGGTCAGATTGTTCAATATAGATGCATGTACTTCTAAATCAACAATTTTATTGGATTTTTTTGTCAGTCGCAGGCATCGAAGCGGAACAACGGGGATGGTGACAATGTGAATGAAAAATAATGAGATTACTTCACTAAAATAAATAGCAAAAAACATCTCTGAAATTGTAACTTGTTTAGGTTTTTCGTCTTGTCGGTTTTTATTATAATACCTTCCTCCCCGTCTGCCATCACTTATTCGATAGATATGACGGGCCCTTTGCCACTTCAGCTTGCAAACTCTCAAGGCTATGTCGACAACTGTGGTTCTCCATCGAATTTCGTCGTTCCGGATTCGATCCCTCAAAGAAACCCCGAGCATAGCCAGATGGCGATGGAGAGCCATCGCTCGCTGCGCGACCCTATATTGATTACAACCATTAAAATCGGTCCTATAAATAGAGTCTATCAGATTGACTTTTAAATCGTATAAAATCACCTAAGTAAATAAAGGAGCAATAACTTTAAATCAACTTAAGTTATTGGGAGTACGGTACGGGTACGCAACGACATCGTGTCGGCGACGCAGCGACAATTTACGACACAATAAAAGTATCGCGTTTATTGTCGAACACAATTCGTTTGGACAGCTCTAATTGCAACTGCCGCACTGTCTGTGTCTATTGGTTTTGTAATTTAGCCTCTACTATTTTAACATCATGTCTGCAACAATGGAAGTCAAGAGAAGAGAGTACGGTTTTTAAAGTTTTGTATGTATGGTATTTTCGGATGCATAGTGCAGAGTAAATTATATAGATTACACACAATTTTTATGCAATATAAAAAAAATAGGATTCTGCACTCTTTTCCTATATATGTGCGTATTTTCAAACCTTCTACTATACACTCCTACACTACTACAGAGGTATACAGTTTTTGCTTCATATATTAATATATAGATAAGCCGTTTGATGTTTTGATAGTTTGCTGTAGACCATAATAATAAGAACGTATAGAATTCGCTACAGTTTGCAATGTTTTCCGTTAGGTTGTTTTTTGCAGTTCGTCTATTGATTGGTTTCATAAAATTTCAAGCAATCGTAGACTGCTGTTTTTAAGTAGAATAGACGCTTTATTTTCTTAGTGTTTCGTATTTCGAGTATCTCTTAAGAATTTCTGTGATATAGACACGGATGTGTTACATAAGTAATTTGGAATATAACAGTAACTTTGGGTTTAGTTAATTAAAAAAGGTTATAGGATTGTTGTGTGCCTGCGAGTGAGTGAGGTCACCAGGAAGGAATGAATTGCTGAATTGGCAGGGGGTGGAAGCACGCGGGCGGTATTTCATGTTGCGAATTTTTATATGTGTATTGTAACCGCTTCACATCCGGAGACCCATATGCTTGTTGGCTACCCGACGTAGTGTAAAAAAGAATAACAAATTTAGTTACACCTATAAGATTTAAATTAGGGAAGAGGTAAAATCAGTTTATTTATTGGTCATATAGATGATCGACGGAGAATCAATGTAATTTTAATATATTGCTTCCAACGAAGTTATAAGAAGCACCTCGCGGGCTAGCATGGTATTGTCGACTACCAGAACACTGTTGTCTAATCTTTAGTTAGTTGCCTTTGCAATTTGGACTCCTTTTTGCGGAGAGAGAGACAACGGAGCTACTACGCTGAGCATTAGCTATCAATATTAATATAATAAAAATATTTATGTACGTTTTTAAAGCTTCCAGAGTCTACAAGCTGAAGTGAAAATGGGCCGGCCATATCTTACGAATCTGTGATAGCAGACGTGGGAGGGAAGTCCTAGAGTGCGATCACATATGGGGCGACAATACGTTGGGCGTCTCTGTTTTGATGGACCGATAGCCTCGAAAGAGCGACTGGAAGCGGCTGCATACGGAAAGCGGAGGACTACATAGGTATGGGGGAAAGCATTTGCGAAGGTAATGCTTTTTACCATAGTTGATTCTGATGATGAAGGAATTAATAGATAAAAAAATCAAAATCGAGAAAAAGAGTTCACTTTTTTGCCAATGTTACTTCGATATTTTTTATAAAAGGTTAATAGAAAGTTATAGGACTGCCATCATACCTATAATTAGAGATAAAAGTGCCTCTAATACTCAAGAGGCTATCCTCTTTGAGTATTCGAGGTACTTTTTTCTGTATTTAATCGTGAAACTTTTGATACATAGACTTTAGTATTTTGTCTAAAAATGGCAGGTAAAAAAAGTTCACTCACACAAAAAGGCTCAAGTCACTTTTATTTTATTATAAACATAAAATAGATTAGCTATGTGGTAGTTTTTCGCAAGAAGTGGCTTCTTCAAATATATAAATAAATAAATATTTTTGGACAATTTACATAGTTCTAAATTAAGCGCAAAGCTTGTATTATATGTACTAGATAACTGGTAAAAAAAGTACTTACATACATTTTTTTTGTAAATACGTACATATAAAACACCCAGCCCAAGACAAACAGCCATGTTCATGCACACAAATGCTTGTCTTGTATATTTTTAATTGATACCCAAATGACGTACACACGAAAGCAGTCAGGAGGTACGAAAGTTTTTTTTATTACTCTATACTATAAATATACAATATTATAGGCAGAATATCAATAATATTGACATATAATATGTAGATCATAGTCACCGCTTCGCATCAAACATAGAGCTACGAGAATCGCACAGAGTAAAGAAAGGTAGTCATAAAGTGCCGGAAAGTATTCTCCCCGTATTCCCGAGCGAGTGTTTCTTTGCGTTTGTTTTATCGGGACCACTTTAAGTCACAGGAGGCTTAGTTTCTCAGCGCGGCGTTTAGAGTTTCAATATCACTAGTGTACGATACGTTATCGCCCGACGTGAATATTTGAAAGCACTGAATATTTCAGAAGAACTGTAGTATTAGTTAGGTCTTTTATTGTTGCTTTTCAATAGAAAGGACAATGTTCAGAAAGCGAACGAAGCGACTGCGAACGAGTCGAGAGTCGTAGGCTACGACTCTCGACTCGTTACTACGACTCGTAGCGACCAGCTGGTTACATAGTGCGCGGTATGGCATTTAACAGAATGTTAAGTGTTGGTCGCTACGAGCAATGATCGCGATGATGGTCGCCTAGTGCGCAATTGAGGTCAAAATTCAATGTCTATTGTTCCTACATTTTTTTATTATTTATCAGATATTTAAATCTGTAAAAGAGGGAGAAGTAGATTATTTAATAAAATAAGAATAAACAAAAAAAAAATAGTGATTGTTTCGCTCATCAAACCTTTTCATTTGATACCTATATCAATATCATAGGGTTCAATGTGCAAATTATAAATTGCCATTTTGGGGAAGAAGTTGTCGAAATTAGATTCATCAGTTAAAAAAAATTGGATGTCTGTAAAAACGGTTTACGGACGATAATTCTACGTGATAACGTCTTAAGAAAACAACGGCCGATGGAGTGGAAGAGAGATAGATGCGTCTCACGTCGTGCGAGAGCACGATTAGATTTTTGTCAAAAATCTAACCAGATTGTAACAGTTTTTATTCAATGTATGACATTATACATTACTGTTTTAAATTAAATTAAAAATAAAAACGAGTTACACTCCGGGAGTGCCGGCAGAAGTGAAAACTTGATCATTAACGTTGTGTATTTTTAATATTTTGGAATGGTTATGGAATAATTTCGCACGAATTGCTTTATTTATCATTATAAAAGTACTATCATTTATGTGGTAAAATACAATAGGCAATATTCATTCATTGCACTTCAAAAATAAAGAAAATTATTATGGACTCGCCATTACAAATTGGCTGAGGACTTTTTTCTCCGTCAACCAATAGTCAAACCCCACGAATAAAGTTGTTGAGTATATTTATATTGATGAGTGCGTTGCTGGACCCATCCCGGGAGCTATTCGGTAAAATGACGGTACTCCTTTTTATCTGTCTTCAGACCGCAAGCCGCGCCGTTCACGATTGATGAAATCCAGTTGTTTTTTGTGGGGCGAGATACGGTTATGTGGTGACATCCATACATATTTATTGGAAATATATACATAAAAGGGCTTTGTATATTTTTTTGATAGAGAAACGCAAAAATGTGTTATTGTTTTCAAGTCTGTTTGTTGTGTTTCTCAAATGTTAACACAAAATATATGCCTTTTTTCATAGACCACCTAGTTTTTTAGACTACTATATAGATAGAAGCAAGTATCTACTTACCTGGTTATATAATATTTTTCATGCTACGTCCGCCTGATGTAAAGCAGTTGCCGTCCTAGTCATTCATACAACTGTAACTCGTTCATTTGCATTGCTTTGCTTATAGCTTTGTTAACTTTAGGACTAAATGGCGGTGGGGTGTGCCCTGGAATGCCTTTATATTGATTGCGCGATGGCACTTCCGCTGCTACCGTAGCATGTCATCATATCTGGTGACCTGACTCACTCACAGGAATACAGCAATCTAAGGATTGTTATTTGGCTACGGATAGACCTGGAGGTACTTCCCCAATAGGATGCCCCATCTCTCTTAGGTCAGATTCTCGTTGGCTTAACGGCAGCGTGCACCACTTGCAGATGAGGTTGCTATGGCTTTAAAGTTGGCTGTGATGTGCACTTCCTAATTATTATACGAATAATTATACGCTGCCCTATCTAACGCATAAACATAATTATTTTTCTATTTATTGTCATGTTTGTGTATTTTTATAGTTTCTGAATAATAAAATATTGATAGTGAAACTAATAATTATATACTATACATAATTATGTCAGAATACGGAACCACTATATGTATGGCAAGATTTGACTTTTTTGGACTGTGATGGAACCATAAGATTTTTCGCTACAGAAGACTGGTGATGTAAAGAGAAACAAAAAGTATGTTATGTTATATTTTACGAGTATGTTAGAGGGAGATAGGAAACGAAAACGTATTTTCTAGGAATCCACGGAGTTTGTCATAAAAATAAAATACGCCATTTTAATAATGACGCCTTTTTACATTATTTATGATGATTTAAATAATTACATTTATAGATACGCCGTTTATATAATGACAAGCGGGTTCCTATGGACCTCCTATTTTTTAATTAATTGTAACTTTAAAAACTGAATGTTACGCTAATTTGTGTTTAAACAAAAGTTTATCTTGGCGATTGCCAATCTTTACTATTCTACATCTACGGATTAAATGATGTTATATATGCAAACTTTACTTGAACTTTTATATTTGAAGCGTATTCATCCGTCCAATTTGTTATGTCATAGTTTCGGTTACACTCCGATACGTCCAACAAACGGGAATTTTGTTGAATATTTTTGTTATTTGACTAAAATATACCCATACAGTAGATTCGACTATTATTGATTTTTACCTGACAGCCGAAAACGTGTAGAGTAATGTTTTTCGAGCCTATGTATTCACGGAAGTGATTATGTCTAATTATTAAAACTCATGTGAGTTGGCCGTGTGGTTTCCGGCAGACTAGAATAGAATCACTCAGTTTCTTCCCGTGGATGTCGTACAAGGCGACTATGGGAAATACATTATCAAACATCGATCAGGCCTCCCCAACCCGTTTGGCCAGCGTGGGGAGTGTAGGCCAAATCCTCCTTCTGTCTGGGACGGATGAGAGAGGGTCGTGTTCCTGTAGTGGAGACTAAAATGGCCTGATGATGATGATGATGATTTGAGGCAACATTGAGGAGCTCGATGGCGTCGTTGCACGTGTCAGTCTAATTGAACACACAAGTTAAGTAACGTCAGTCGTAGCCTGTCCATGGATGAGTTTATTTATCTTGAGCTATGCTCATATGATGCTTGAGAGCATGTTCTAAAGCCCTTCGACTGAAAGGAGAGCAATATCCCAACAGCGGGATGATTATAAATAAATAAATATCTCTGAACAATTTACACATCGCCATGTAATCCCAAATTAAGCGCAAAGCTTGTGTTATGGGTATTAGACAACTGAAAAATGTACTTTTTGTGAATACATACTTATAATACATAGAAAACACCTAGACCAAGACAAACAGACATGTTCATGCACACAAATGTTTGTCTTGTGCGGGAATCGAACCCACGACCTCGGAGTCAAAGTGGCCATTGCTAACCATTCGACCACCGAGCTCGTCAAATTTTATATGTTAATGCCACTCAAAATACCAACGCTTATACAAATTTATTTACAGCAAGGTGGACAAAAATGTGGAAAGCGCTGCCAATTGATGTCCGGATGGCTCCGTAAACATTCTTTACTTATTGAGACTTAAAGTTACCTCCTATCTTCATCACATGTGTACTGTGTAGGTTATAAATTATATAAGGTCATTTTACATCAAGTGCAAGTATAAGAATTCATAAGATATCACACATTTTTTACACGTTACCTTACGAGATAAAATCAATTATTACATTAATAAGAAAAAAATAAAACTAACTTGCTGTACATGGACATCACGAAAACTATGGAACTAAATGTCAAACTGAATAGGAAAATGTCAAAACTATACCTACAAAGAAGCCGCCAGGTTACGCGTACAGCATGCTCATAAAATCTATTACTTTTTTGTTTGAAATTAACCGAAAGTTTTCTAACGTGTTTTTTTACTTATAAATGTCCTTAGTTAATGTACTCGCTCTTAAAATATTTGCGCTTAGAGTAAAATGACCTTACATGTAATTTATTTATATCTGTCATTTAGTACTTATTGTTCTACTTGCCAATCTGTAATATCCACTTAGTTAACTGGAATATTCCCTTGTGGGATATATATTTGGGGTGTAAGTGGTTCATCATCATCTTTAAACACAAGCCAACTTCACCTGCACGCGGTGCAACCTGCTGACTGACAAACGAAGCACTGGCGAAAAGAGAGGTAGGGAGCGTAATTGTAAGCTACCCGACTGGGGAACGTACCTCCATCTCACAGAATACCGCAGCCAAATAACAATTCCCTTGAGGGTTGTTGTGTTCCTGCGAGTGAGTGAGGTCACCAGAAAGGAACAAGATGCTGTGTTGGCAGCGGGGGTGGCGGCGCACGAGCGATAATTTTAATTTTGCGAGCGTTAATATGGCTACGGTAACCGCTTCACATCAAGCGGGCCGTATGCTTGTCTGCCACCCGACGTAGTATAAAAAAAAATCATATACCTATAAATTTTGTAATTCTGAACAATAAAGTTATTCCTCGTCATCATCAGCTTGTGTCTATCCACTGCTGGACATGTCCTTCCCTATTCCTTCCACTATATGCGATACTCCGCTCTCCGCATGCAGCCGCTTCTATTCCCTTGAAGTCATCGGTTCATATAATTATTACAAACCAACAAACAATTTACAGGCAATTTGATCTACACTACTTTGCGTGCTTCCGCCACCAATCACATCACCAAATTATTGGTGGCGGAAGCACGCAAAGTAGTGTAGATCAAATTGCCTGTAAATTTGACTTCCGCAAAATAACACCAGAATCAATTCATCATCATCATCATCAGGACATTTTAGTCTCCACTACAGGAGCACGACCCTCTCTCGTCCGTCCCAGACAGAAGGAGGATTTGGCCTACACTCCCCACGCTGGCCAGACGGGTTGGGGAGGCCTGATCGATGTTTTATAATGTTATTCCCTTAGTCGCCTTGTACGAGATCCACGGGAAGAGACGGAGTGATTCTATTCTAGTCTGCCGGAAACCACACGACCAGAATCAATTAACTATCACCAAACAATTGTTTTCATTTGTTACCCATATCATAGGGGTTAAAGTGGTAATTATAAATCGCTATTTTGTGGCCATAGTGTGCCGGATGAAGTCCCGGTCGGCAACTAGTTTCCAAATATTTCTCTTCTGCTTGTTCTGTCATTTAGGACTACGTAATAGAATTCAACACTTTTCGCAGCTGCGACTAATGGCGTAAGCGACATTGTAATTGCATATCTATTAAACTCGACGATACCCATAAGAGTTTCATTGTAGGGGTATAAGAGCGGCACTTCACCTCTACAATACCGCTAAGGTCTGGATTTCGCCATAAAAGCTCTTACTCCCGGCATGTGATCTTGCGTGTAGCAACGGAATATAGGGTTATATTACTCTGTAGTATATATAACTTATATAACCTAACTTTATGCTAACAAGTCGTAAAAGAACCGGATGTTTTATATGTTGTCTCATTACGCTTCGAAATAAATACTGATGAACTATTTGATGAGTGTTATATGAAATAAATACTGATAATATACTGCGAATTATATGATGATAAATAATATTTAACAATTATTAAACAACACATTGTAATATCATGAGTTCAGAATCAGGAAATTTAATTGCTACGTTCGAGTATTTACCTTTTCAATTTTAACAAAACACCCATTTTCTATGATATTAATATTTATGTAAATAAATTTCTAGAGCTACAAATTAATTGAAAGATTTTTTTTAAATACATATTTTATTAATGTTAAAGGTAAAGTAGGTACTGCATTGATGACTGTACATATAGATAGATATAGAATAAATGATTGTATTTCGATTAATGTCCCGTACTCGTAAGAGAGACCAGCCCCCTTACCACCAACTCTTATTGCGATTCAATAACTGAATAGAATGCTTATTGATACCAATGAATAAGCGACTCTATTTCAAATAGCATAGAGTCGCTTATTCATTGGTATGAATAAGCATTCTATTCCGTTATTGAATCGCACCTACCGCTTAATCTGAAGCCGATTCCCATCGAGTTTTTTGATTGCGAAAACCGGACTTGTGCATAAATTTGTGATAAAGATCTACAGTTTAATTGGTAGAGTGCCTCCGTACCTACCTTCTAAGCTTATTATTATTAGCACTAATGGAAAGTGAATTTAGATTTTCGAAATCAAGAAATCCGATCGTAATCGGCTTTAGCTCAGGCGGTAACACCCCAGGGCCTTGAATTAGATGAAATTAGTAATATTATGAGATTATTATGCACACAATAAACAAACTATTTTAAGAAGGGTCTATTCTTAATACGAGTTATAGGTTACTAATATCCTTTGCTTAATGTTATATGTAACAATGGAGTATGCTCCAGACCAGGGTTTATCAAATTTGTAACCCCCAAGTATCTGTATTAGATTTTCAAAAAAACGGCGAACCCTTTGTAAAAAAGGTAGAACAAAGCACTTTATTAGAAATAAGTACCGCGACAAAGAGAAAAAGATATGAGTTCATTATGGATGGTGAACTAGAATGAACTTCAGAAATCGATTCCTACATGCAGAGAGCTAATGAAATTCATAAAAAGTCATATTCCTATTGGAATATGTGATGTTATGAATTGAATAATAATTAATAATATACCCCTTGAGTAGTAACTCAAGGGGTATAAGCAAATCAGAAAATGGATATAAAATAATAAATTTAATACCACTTGTATATGAGACATCAATTTAGAGACAATTTCGGGGTGAAAGTGGTTCATCAACATCTTTGAACCAAAGTCAACCTCACCTGTACGTGGTGCACCCTGCTGACTGACATACGAGGCTCTGGCGAAAAGAGAGGTAGGGCATAGCGTACTTTTAAGCTGCCCGACTGGGGAAGCATCTCCATCTCACAGAATACCGCAGCCAAATAACAATTCCCTTGAGGGGTGTTGTGTTCCTGCGAGTGAGTGCGGTCGCCAGAAAGGAAGGAGATGCTGCGTTGGCAGCGGGGGTGGCGGCGCGCGAGCGATATTTCATATGGCTACGGTAACCGCTTCACATCAGGTGGGCCGTATGCTTCTGCCAACCGCCGTAGTATAAAATAAAAAAGACATCTGGTTTAGATACTAAGAAAAACGTACGCCAGGAAATTACGTAGCCCATCGCAATCAGGTTTACCTAAAATGTCACACACGACGTATGCTGGTGTGCGCGGCCACCTTTGGCGTGTGGAAATGGACCGATGACCCTAAAAAGTGTCTGGAAACGGCTGGATGCAGAAAGCGGAGGATCGCATATGATGGAAACTGAAACATACTGATAATGATGATGATGAGACTTAAATATTTTAAAACAAAAAGAAACTGAAACAAAAACGCTGCTTATGCCCAATAAAATATAAATAAATAAAAAAAGTTGCTAACGAATTCAAACAAGTCTAACTACGTCTAATCCTCAAAATCAAAAGAAAGCAGAAAATCCAAAAAGATGCATTTCGTTTCGTTTTTTTTATTATTTTTAAGTATTTTTTTTTTTATGAAAACAGTGCCAGCACTGCGGCGTTCACTTTTACGACACGGAAACATTAACCTAGAATTTGGCAATGCGCGTATGCGCGTTTTGGCTTATGAGAATATGGCATTATGATAATGTGACATTTTGTGTACCGTTTCAAGTATATCTTCTGAGGTTTCGTGTCTTTGGTATTTTACTGCTTTGACGTTTAGTGTCGAAAGCATAATAGAAATAGAGAGTAAATATAATACAGAGAATATTCGTATTTCTCTGAGTTTGACGACAGCGCTCAATTTAATTCTCGCATGGAATTAATAAGTACTATCGCTTCTCGATATCGAATTGCGTGAAATGCGGTTATATTTTAAACAAATTATTGTATAGTGGTGCGCTATCGCTCAAATACATTTCGAATTGCTCACGATTTCATGTTCGGAATATCGATGAAGGTCTTAAGTTGCAATTTTGTGTCGGATGCTCTTGCACGCCTCAAGACTCACAAAATGGGAAAGATGGGCCACGTTCAACATAAATCATTTTTATTTTATCACTACTTGTAGAATAATATATTTTTCATTGTTATCAACCAATACCCATTGCACTATTATGCAGGGTTGCCAATACAGTAAGTGCACTGTTCAGTTGAGATTGCATGTTTATCATTTCGACCTTTGTATCGACCGTTCATAAATTGTACGCAAAATGAGTTATAGTGCCACAAACTTATCTGGCCCGGTGGCGGGGGCGGTACGATCGACTTAAGTGTTGCTATTAAACGAAATGCCGCCCGTTTTAGAGGAAACATAAAAATCTAAGAAATATATACACTATTAAAATAATAGCATTGATATACTTATTAATTGTGTTGTGTGGTGTTTCAATTAAATATCAATTGCCTTCTATTTTTTGTTGATTAGTTTTAAAAATGCACCACGTTAAGTCGCGATCATAGCTATTATATAATATTAGAGAGTTATAATATTGCACAGAAACAACTCGTTGACGTAGAAAAAGATAATATGTATGTAAAAAATACACCTCAATGGAATGTGCATACGCGGTAAGTAAATTAATCGTACCTGGTAATACTACATTACAAGATGGCGGCTTTAGTTCTAAATTTGGCCACCGGGTCAGATAAGTTTGTAGCACTGTACAATTGCATTGTGACTGTCAAGCTTGATCTGCTTTTAGCTCTACAACTGCTGAAACCTTGGTTCACAAATATAGCGGCGGACGGATTGCTAATACGAATAGTTATTGTTCAGATATGCACCGAGGAGATAAAAAGAGAAATTGGTTCACAAACAACGTCAATGAGGTTACAATCAACGAGGACACAATCAAATTTTCAGAAATTTGATAGTGTCACAGTATAAGTAATATAGTGTCTTCGTTGATTGTAACCTTATGATTATGGACATCCCTCAATCGAAGAGGGTTTCTACTCTTTTAGTTCTCCTACTACCATGTATAACGATTTCCTCGCACTTACAGTGTACGAGGCCAAGTGCTACTGTAATAGTTGAGGATCTCGATGGCGTTGTTGCGCATATAAAACTAATCGATCACGCAAGTTAAGGAATGTCGACCGTAACCTGTGTGTGGATGGATTTATTAATCTCGAACTTCTCCTCCTCCTTCGTGCTCCGTGGAGAGCACGTTAAACCCGGCTATTGTCCCTATATGACAGTCGTTAAGCCAAGTCAGTGGCCTTTGGGCAACTTGAAAACACTGGTTTCCGCCAACATGTAGTTAAGCAGCGTGGCGGAGTATATTCTAAGCCTCTTTGATTGAGGGGAGACCCGTATCTCAACAGTGGAATGATTATGGGTTGATGCCGCAGATAGTGCTACAGAGGCGTAGTGCTACGAATGCTACGTACGCCTCGTAGCTACGAAGAACTATCTTATACTGGAAGTATATGACGTACAAGTGAGGTTAGGCACCTGTACGATTGCCTCGAGACTCTCAAGATAATCACCACCTTCTCCATACGGAGAAAGAGCATAATTGTCTTGATCGAACGCTCACAGGAACACTCGCGGGAACACAACAACCCTCAAGGGAATTGTTATTTGGCTGCGGTATTCTGTTAGGTGGAGGTACATTCCCCAGTCGGGTAGCTTACTCTTATGCTCCCTACCTCTCTTTTCGCCAGAGCTTCGTTTATCAGTCAGCAGGGTGTACCCCGAGCAGATGAAGTTGGCTTAGGTTCAAATATGTTGATGAACCACATACACCCCAAAATTAAAATTTGACAATTAGTTCCACAGGGTTCGTGATGTTAATGTACAGCATGTCAGTTTTTTTTCCTATTAAATGTAATACAATCGATTTTATCTCGTAAAGTAGCGCGTAAAAAGAAATTAAATTGCGTAAACTACATTCTTATGTATTCTTTAAAACTTCAGTCATCTTTGAAATCAATAGGTTGCGATAATTGCTTGCCATCAGGCAGGTTGTATACTTATTTACCAGATTAGTTGTATAAAATAAAATCCTTGGCAGGAGTTCATTCCACGGTTGAACCGATCTGTACGAAATTTGCCCCGGAGTTACATTTTTTTACCACTGTGGCAAACAAGCATATGGTATCCCTGATCAAAAGCAGTTACCCCAAACTATGTACGCCTGCGACCCCAGAAGCATCACATGTCCGTTGCTGACCTTGTAAAAATCTCTTCACGCCCTTTTTGAAAAATCCCATGCTGTAAATCTCCTGGGAAAACCTCGATAGGCAGTTCATTCCACAGCTTGACGTACTTGGGAGAAAATCTCTCAGGAACTACACAGTACACTACACTTCGGCTCTAATGTGAATATAGAAGGTGGATGAGTATATCATGTCAAAAACTCATCTGAACACACCATTGTACAATCGGAATACCACACATATGAACGCATAGTCTCTTCTTAGAAGTCTAAACTTAAGGGTCCTAAACCGCCTGTCAGTCTAAAATCATCAACAATCCTCACAGCTCGCCTCTGAATCAAGTCACAAGCAAATAAGAAGAGATCATAGTCTATTCTTACAGGAAAATACCTTATTCTAGCGTAAACGAAGTTTAGGAAGTTGGGGACGCCACCTAGAGTAGTAATTAAATAGTTTTGTTTAAAATATTGCTTTATCAAACTAAGGATAAATACATCTAAAAAGTGTACAGAGTTTATACTTAAAAAACTTGTTTTACTTGAGTTACTAGCTAGTTTAGACTCGAGACTAAACTTTTTATATTACGTATTTTTTTTATACTACGTCTAGTGGCAACCCCGCCTAATGTGAAGCAGTTACTATAGCCATATTATCGCTCGCCACATGAAATATCGAAAAAATAGTATGTGGTCTAAGGCAGACTGTATACTTGAAGTTTCCCAATGCCACTGGAAAGGTTCTCGATCGAACAAGCCTTTCTGTTTCCAGCCTTTGTTGTAGTCGATAAAGTGTACGCAATATTGTATTGATGTTTCCATACTTACGACATTTATTGCAGTTCTGAAAACTTCTTCGGAAATACCATTTGTTGTGTTAAGAAATTTCTTAATAGCGGTATTTAACTAAAGTTGTCTTATAGAACGTTTTTGGTTATTTATTAGGGCTCTGTATTTCAAGAGAAAAAAGGAAACCTTATTATTGGAACTTCCTTGAAATGAAATGGAATGGAATAGAATGAAATGCAATGAATTAATTATTCTGTTATTGGGCCCTTGTGGGCACTTAGACGGATGTGTCTAAGTGCCCACAAGGGCATAGATAAGAATGTTATTAATAAAAATGTTTAAGACATTAATAGTAGATTATTGCATCGAGCACAAAGTAATTTATTATTGCACCGAGTGCCTGATTTAGAGCCCGAGCGTTAGCGAGGGCTCTAATCTAACAGGCACGAGGGCAATATAAATTACTTAAGGCGAGGTGCATAATCTGCTTTTCTTTCAACTAATACCTATAGGAATAGTAGATAAAAGAAACTCATATCAAACAGTTAAAATAGAAGTTTCTATAACACTGTCGGTTTCATTTAGAATGTTTTCCGGAGTTAATGTGTCGCTAGATGATTCCATTTTAATTCGAAGCCGAAGCACTCAAAATCAGATAGTATCACACTTTTATCGTTTCCAAAAATATTGTCAAGCAAAATTAACAAAGTTCCCGCCAAATCACTTTTTTAAATTTCTTTCATTTTTAACTCAGAGTTAGCAGCAATCATTTTTTAAATTTGGAACAAGTAGGATAGAAACGATTAATACGTACGAAAAAAAAAATATTGATATCGGCTGGCTGAATAGAGCTAATCCATTGAGATTTGCACCTTTTGGTGCGATTAAAAAAAACTGTGCAATAATGAAATTTCATACATTTTTATTGCTCTAGAGCATTTAAGACTCGTTTTGTACTGAGTTTTTAGTGTAATTGTGATGAAATTAAAGCATAGTTGGAAGAAAACATTTTTATTAATAACATTCTTTTTTTTCCTTATTCGTCTGTCTGCCTTGAGTCATAATCCTTTCTTTTTCAGGAAGGCGTATCAAACTAAATTTAACGTTTCTATACACTCTAGCCTGAGGTTCATATGGATGTCAGATCTGCCATCCATATGATGACCTCAGGCTAGAGTGGATGATCTTAATTACATAAAAAAAGAAAAGTTGAGTTTTATGGGACTTTAGGCAAAATAAACGCCAAATAATAACATACAATACTATATAATGCACTAAACACTACAAAAAGCGTTCTCTTCGAGACAACCTTATGGTAGAGGAAACGACAATATAATATTATTATCCAGTAATTATTACAACTGCTTGACCTTCGATGAAACTGGATGTGATCAACAGAGCGAAGCAGTACTTAAGATCGCGGCAGAGATTTCGCACTTTATGATTCGATTCAGAGACGAACTGTGAAAATTGTAGACGATATCAAGCTTACAGACAAAATTGAGCCATTAAGTTTGAGGAAGGTCTTCGCATCTCTTTGTATGTTTGAGTGACTGTACAATATATTGTATTCAGAGGAGTTGTTTTACATGATGCTCACGCTCTCATTGTACAATCGCACCACTCGCCATCGGCAGGGGATTCATCCTCATACATTAGAACGAAATGGTCGTATACTGTTCGATTTCAGATAGGTTTTCTTCCTCGAACAATCAATTTGTGGAATGAATTACCTGTCGAGGTTTTCGCAGGAGACTACAGCATGGAGTTCCTAAAAAAGGTGTAAAGATGTTTTTACAGAATCGGCGACGCGCTAGTGATGCACTTGGTGTTGCCAGTGTCGATAGGCAGTGATCACTTTCCATCAGGCGGGCTCTATGCTTGCATACTGCCGTAGTGATATAAAAAAAACTTTCGTTTGATCTTAGTGAACCAGGCACATTTTTATGAAATAATCAATAATCGACTGCAATATAGAATAAAAATATAAAATTGGTAGGATTAACTTTTGTAAAATATATATCCCGTGCAGCCGTGCATACAACCTTCCTCAAAGGCTACTGCTGTCATTCTTCCTGTTGTTCTATAGTTATTGTATTGGAGCATTCGTATTGGAGTCTATTCGGAGCGTGAGCCGTATGCAACTGACGGTTATGAATACGGCTAAAGTGCAGGATATGAAAGCATTTTAAATGAAATTCTATATCTTTTAGTATCAGTGTTCAGAAAATTTCTTGCTATGTTTATCTGGGACCGAAGGTTATTTGTTTTAGTTTGAAATCCAACAGTGGTTGTTTTATTTACTATTCGGTTGGCAAATAACCATTCTCGTGATGTTAATTTATTCATGGACCTTACACTTTGAGAAGCTATTTATTTATTGAAACTTCATTGCAAACAATATAAAATTCGTATACAAAAGGCGAAGTTATTTTTTTTAAATATTCTTGCATTATATTCCATGACAACATTCAGTATAAGGTTAAGAATTTATCCATTAAAGCGATGTAAGAAGGTAGCTTCGTATTTTTAAACTAGGTTCATTCTATAACCATATATACTGAAACATTAAAAAATATTATGATAAGTATATATACATTCAAGCATATAGTCATTCGTTCTCGGCTAAATCAGTGAATCTTTGGAATTCACTTCCAGTGGAGGTTAGGATTGCACCGTCATTTGATTCCTTTAAGCTTCAGGACTAAAAGGTTCTTTGCTTCAGAAATGAAAACAACTTTAAGTGTGAATCAATTCTCATGTCCTCATGTTGCGTTTGATTGGGTAGTGGGCATCTGACTATAAGTACACATTATCTACTATTGCGATTAATTTGTAATTTATATTAGTACTAGCTTCCACCCGTGGCTTCGCCCGCGTTTACTTTTTTTTTAATAAAAAAAGTATCCTATGTCCTTCCTAATACCTTTGAGAATATGTGTACAAAGTTTCATGTTGATCAGTTAAATAGTTTCACAAATAAACTCATATTCACATTTATAATTAGTAGGGATTGTATACGTCTACGAATTTGTAACAGGCGCTCAGTAACACGCGCGTTGATTTCGAAGGTTTTTACGTAACCTCGCGACGAATATTTATTTAATTTAAAAATTGATGACCAGATCTACTCGCAAAGGTGATGACAATTATTTTGACATACTTTTCATTTAATAAAAGTAAACACAGCAGAAAAAAAAAACGAGATATAATTTTGAAATCGATTTATGATCGCGATTTTTTCTATCGAGCAAAGTAAAGCTAAATATGTAACGAATTAAGGAATGAGATAAATCGTTGTGTTCCATTATAATAATTTTTTTTTCTATGTTTCAATATGAATATATATTGATTCGATCCATATGTACATATGGATCGAATCAATATAGTTTAAAAATCCGAAATTACGAACTTATGTCGCCTTAAAAGAAAATCAAATATGCATAAAGCATTGTATAATTTATCTATAGAACATTTATATATTCATAATTTCAATATATAAATATCATTAAAATTTGTTTGTATACTAAACAAGTATCGACACTGTGCTCATCTAATTGTGTTGGGGAGAGCGTTCCATAGTCGGTCAGTCGTACCATAACTGGGGGAAAGAATTGGAAAAAAGCACAATAAAATGAGAAGAGGTAGATAGGTCTAACCTGCTGGTACATCGAATCTAGATCCATTCAAATAACAAATGAAATGTAAAGCGATATTTCTACGGATTCCAATTTTGTTTCCTTATTTTTATTTTTAAAATTATGGTGTGCTACAGAAAACCCTTGTCACTCCAATCCATTCACTTTAATACATAGAATATCAAAAATATTTCGTCGCACGCCCTTCATATCTATACCATGTTATAAATCACACGAAAAGTTCTAGACCTGTGATACTTACTAACAATGTTTGTTAAAATATTTTCGGCTATATACTTTGCCGCCTAATACTTCCCTAATGAGTATACAGACACAGTTACAGCTGAAACCGATTACGATGGGATTTTTTGATTGCGAAAATCTAACTTCACGGTAATAAGCATGTTCATTTGTCTTTTTGTAATAGTAACATGCTTAGCCGGTAGATATGAAGGCGCTCTACGGATTAAACGGAAGATGTTTATCATAAATTTAAACAGAAGTTCGATTTTCGCAATCAAAAACCCCGATGGGCTTTGGCTTAGGCATTCGGCTCATGGTCTGATATTTAAGGTACTTTCATAGGTATTATTTGTCATGGTAAATATCACATAAATACTTATTTATTTGCAAGTGGCCAGCTACAGGGGATATAGGAGTACCAAAAATATAATTTTAAAAGTAAGTTCGGATGTCTCCCCAGCCTTGGGGAGACGCCAGTACTCTAGAAGTCCTGATGTCTCCCCGAGAGGGGCCGTCAGGGAAGACAGGAGTCCGAAGGGTTCATATAATGTCTTTTCTTTATAATTTTCTACATATAATGTCTTTTCTTTATAATTTTCTACACGATACTCCGCGTATGTCGTATAAGAACTTCGTAACAGAAATAGACAGTACGTATAATTTTTTCAAGAACTCCCGATACAGAAGGGTCGTCGTTTTTCCGTTGTGGCCAAGCGCTGTTCTCCATCGCTCGTTTACCAAAATGACGGACGGACCTTTTTTTATCTCGTTCAACCGCAATTTGTTGCCAGCGATCTCTGCTTGCGATACACGACCTCGGTTTCGTACCCGAATACATTTAAAATTCGTATCCTATAAATATTTAGACATTGCGATGTTGATGCCCATTGCATTTAGATTTAACGCAAACTATAAAGCGATCGGAATGTATTGAGTTCACATTGAATAAGTTCGGTCCTTGAATTTATAGTTATGACTATTCGCAATGCTGACTATAATAGCCATTATATTATCTTGAGTATGACCAAGGTCTTCGCCAGCCGATAGCCCAAGGGGGGGGGGGGGGGGGGCAAGTTGATATGGAAAAGTATGAATTGTAGGTAAAGTCGAGAGCTCATGAAGCTTTTCACTTGTAGTATGAGCCTTACATCTACAGCGATTGTAATAATAACGGTTCAGAGTCCACCGTGTAAGGCTTCACGAGTTCTTGACTGTACAATAAAAAAAATTATAAATAAATATAATCTTGGGGGGGGGGGGGGGGAGGGGGCAGCTGCCGCTCCCTACCCCCCCTAGGCGGCGCCCTTGAGTATGACCACAGTATAAATAATAGTGCCATGTACAGTATGGCCACTCCCTGCCGCTCTCTCGTGTCGACCTCCCCTTCCTTCTGAGACGAATCTGGAACAGTTTCTATGGGACCGCACGCCCACACGCTCATTCATTCTCTTTACAGACGACATTATCTATGAAGTGGTAAACGATGCGACATTTGTTCATCATTCTTTTAAAGTCTAAAATGGTGGAGTATTATGATTTGTTTCTAGCTTATTTTGAGGATTTAATTCTACAAAGGTCTTAAAAATTAACTGTAAATCTATTGCCTTTTTGGTATCTCTAAAGAGAAGATACGTTCCCTCTGATACCGAGCCAGTAGTCAATCTATTTAAGAATCTATGCAGAATAATCAATAATAACTAGTCTTTTTACACTCATTACCATCATCCTATGTCCACTTCTGGGTATATTTCCAATGCTTTCCAATATATACATTTTACTAAGTTTCACCGCAATGTCTGTTATCAAATTTGACACACTTCTGTGTCCGTTTGAGCTGAAATTTCGCGCCCTTGTTTGCTTCTAGTGACAAAGCACGATTATCTGAATCAGGGATGTTATGGATATGAAAATTCGGATACGGTTACGGATATGTAAATAATATTAGCTCGGTTTCGTATATGGTTACGGAAATGAAATTATATCGGATTATCCGATAGTTACGGATAGTTTCAGATACCGATGTTATTTTTTTTAAGAAAAGGAAAATTTTATTAAAAGTAAACTTTGAAAAATAGAAATCTAGTTCAAGTTAGTCCAAAATCAGCAAATCACGAGAAGCAACTTTTGGACTAAGTAGAAAATTAATACGAAAATAGAATAGAATAGTAATTTTAATGTCACAAGAATGGATAACAGATATGGATAAGTATGTAATTATTATGTATCGTCTTGGCCAGCGAAATTATATCAAAACCGGTCTCATTTAGATTCCGAGAAACTTTTATATCGGTTTTGGTTACGGTTTCAGTTAGATTTTTATTTCGGATATCCGATAGTTTCGGTTTCGGTTACGGAGCTCCAAAACATCCTGAATGTACTGAATAATGTGAATGTAATGAACAAAATTTATAATTTCAACTTGAACCGTTTCGATATAGGTAGGAAATGAAAGGCCTTAATGAAAAAAAAACACAATAAGTATTTTATTGACTTATTTTTTATTAACAATAAAAGATTGTTAAAAAACTCTTTTTTTTTTATACGGCGGCCACCACAAAAGGGCTATTTATGAAATAGTCTTTATGTGGCGGCCGACATATTGGTTTTAAAATGGCAGCTTTTAGGTAATCCTAAATTGTCTACGAAAGCCAAAAGAGTATCCCAAATTTCAGTTCACTGGGCGTATCAAATTTAACTTGCAAAATTTTATTACAAACACCGCGATGAAACTAAAGGTGCTATAAATAACGTCACATGAGTATTTTTTTCTTGCGATATGTCCCGGGAACTTATTCACTCATATATTTATTGAATTGCCATAAAGATCTATTCACATATCTTGAGGCCGTATATAGGCGGGCGAGGCGCGCGTGGCGATCAATTTAAAATAATTCTTATAAAGATAGACACAAGGATGAGATTTGCAAACCATGTCGTGGCAACGCGGCAAGAGCAGTTTTCTATTCTCTACTTATATTTAGAGATTATTTAATACTCACTGCGCCGCCTGTACAAGTAAAGTGTGAATAGATTTTAACTTATACTGACAGGGACTTTGATCACTCTTAAAGTATTTCTGCCATCAACAAGATTTGCCTGTCAGCCTATATTTTTGTTCGAACCGTTGTTATAAGTCTATGACAAAAATATATTTATTAAAACGACTGTTTTATGATTGTTAGAGTTAAACGGTGCACCAGGAGTCCACGAGGTTGCACTGCGTCTGGAAAGTAATTATACGTGCGGACGCTTTACGTACTTTGCTTTCGAAATGCCCGAATGTTATGATTGCAAATTTTATAAATGCTCTTATTTTTACTCTTTGTATCATTTTCATTTGCGTAAGGTACCCATTAATCGCAAAGAGAATAGAAAATAAGGAGGAAAAGAACCACTTACAAATAGGGAGTGAAACATATTGTTAATCATAATTCATAAAACTAAAATTCAACACACTATGTAAACCTGCTAAATCGAAAAGCTTTTATGGAAACCATGGAAAACAATCCGCTTATTATCAATAATCAGGTTCCTCTTCGGTCAGCTAGTCGATTTTCTTGAATATTGTTCCCATTTGCCGTTCCTTCTGTGATTCTTTTTTCCTGTACAGCGTTTCTCCGTTCACCTTTCGATTGCAGTTCTTAATTTAATGGAGTATCACTGTCGCAGAAATTCGGTTTGTTATTTAGGTTTGAATTGGAATTTTGATTAAATTGGTGGAATGTGGCACCGCTCGCCATAGGTAGGGAATTCATCCTCAAACTTTGGAACCCAATTGGGCGCGTACTGTACGGTATCAGAGGAGTTTTCTACCTTGAACTTTCAAGTTGTTGAATGAACTCATGATATTTCATGTTGCGAGCGTTATATGTTTATGGTAACTACTTCACCCCGCGTGGTATATAAGAAACGTAACGTCAATATGATTAAAATTCACTTTTTTGGATGGAAAGTTAATAGACAACACAGCGAAATTAAGAGTTAGGTAGTATGAATATATCTGAACAAATAACATGTTATATTAATTAATAGTATCCTTAACATGTTATTATTTTTAGCATTAACGTTCAACTCATTAATAATAAATAACACCTAGACTATTTATACTTGTGCTGCTGCGCTATTTGCGCCAACACATTTTGAAAAACTGAGTCAACTCATCAGCGCAGTGAACTGAGCTAGAGCAATTGGAGTAGAGAGAGTTATCCAAATCTCTCTGCCATTCTGCCTTTGCGCTATCAAATAAACACCATATCACAGTAATAGTTAACAGTACTTCCGTCACCGAGTAGGGTAGGTACTAGGTAATGTTCCTAGAGTTTTAACATGTTTATTTTATAGACATCAAAACGAACGAGAGAACTTACCATGTTGCCCTATATTTTACTTATAATTATTCGCACATAATATATTTAATGTCGGGTCGTCAATACCCCCTACATTGACCTTTTTTATCTCCACATGGCTAAACCTTACGTAGGTTTGAATATTTTATCCAGCTATATTCCACTAGCTGATTTATATCGCGCATTTTTATTACTCGAATAAATACATTAAATGGAAATAAGTATGTCTCATAAAATGTACGTTTTATGGTGCAATAAACCAGTTTTAAAAGAGAGCAATGAGTTCCTAATTGAACGTTAATACCTACTCGCGCTGAGCGGATGAAACGTAGATGAGATCTTTGGATGAAATATCCTGTGCATATTGAAATATACAGGAACTTTTTAAATCTATAAAACGAAAGATAATCGTTACTGACTGATCTATCAATGTAGTGCTCAAAGCACATCAAGGTTGAAATTTGGCACACATATAGATGTTCGCTTACCCCCCTTTTCTAATAAAAAGAAATTATAGCGGGCAAAAGATATAGGCACCAACGCCAATTATCAAGCTATCTGGCAGACCCTGAAATTTTTTTTTATACGACAGGGGGCAAACGAACATGTGGGTCACTTGGTGGAAAGCAATGACTCCGCCCATAGAGATCAGCAACAGCAAGAGGTCGTCGACCCGTTGCCAGCATGTTAAAGGAAAACAATTCTTGTCCTTGTGGTTTCAGCAGAATTATTCTGTAAATATTTTATGTTCATTATACATTGCATCAGAAAATATTTACCGTTGTATAAACATCTACAATTTAATTATGTTTACTTGTTTGCGAGAAGCGAAATGAAATGAATGAAATGAAACTATTTATTCAGCCTTTGGGCCCTGTGTGTGCGCGTACATAGACACATCTTACACTTCTTATAAATAGTATTCTTATTTTTTTGTCATTTTTTTATACATATATACTAGCATTTCGGTATTAACCATTGGCGAAGAAGAAATGCTCAAAACTTTCCAATATCTCCAAATTCCTCTTCTTATTAATAATCTGATTATAAAACAATTATATTTACAGGCAAGTTGATTTACACTACTTTGCGTGCTTCCGTCATTAATTATCCGCCATCAACAGGTTTGTGCGTTTACCGCTAAAAAGTCCCCATTCGTCGTAGCTCCTAGTTTGGAAGGTACTCCCCTTAGTGTCAGAACTAGCATTGCCATCTTGGATGTCGACATATCGAGTAAGTGTTCAGTTTCGCGGTCACTTGGAATGCAAGGCCAAACTGGCTTCTAGGAAGATTGGTGTAATTAGTAAATCCAGGCGGTACTTTACACCCCTACACCGCCTTCAATTATACAAAGCCCACGTTCGACCCCACATAGAGTACTGTCCGCATCTGTGGGCCGGTGCGCCCCAGTACTTGCTTGCTCCATTTGACCGCATACAACGAAGAGCAGCTCGAATCGTCGGTGACCCAATGATCTCGAATCGATTGTACTCTCTCTCTACACGCAGAGATGTAGCGTCTCTTGCGTTCTATACAAATTATATCACGGGGAGTGCTCGGATGAGCTGTTTGATTTGATACCTGCCGTTGAATTCCACTATCGTACAACTCGCCATAAATTAAAATTCCATCCATATCATCTTGATAATTGGCGATGCGTCGGGTAGCAGACAAGCATACGGCTCGCCTGATGTGAAGCGGTTACCGTAGCCATATTAACGCTCGCAACTCAAAATATCGCTCGCGCGCCGCCACTCCAGCTGCCAACGCAGCAACGCAGTGAGTGAGGTCACCAGAAAGAAAGGAGTCCTTTCTGGTGACCTCACTCACTCGCAGGAACACAACAACCCTCAAGGGATTTGTTATTTCGCTGCGGTATTCTGTGAGGTGAAGGTACATTGGGCCCAGTCGGGTAGCTTACAATTACAATACAACCTCTCTTTTCGCCAGAGCTTCGTTTGTCAGTCAGCAGGGTGCGCCGCGTGCAGGTGAAGTTGGCTTTGGTTCAAAGATGTTGATGAGTTCAGGGCTGATGAGGGAGGGGAGGAGGACCCATTATCATGATATAATACAAACCAGTGACGTCTTAACCTAGTAGCCTGTTGAGCGTTTTCGGGAAAGTCCAAAATTGTACATAATAAAAACCGAAAAAAACGTTGGTCAAATAGCATATTGCGCTTAGAGTACGTCGATCTGTGACACGTGATCTGTCAGACGTCATATTCATCGTTTTGCTTAGCCCGGGTTAATGCAAGATGTGACAATTACTGGATCATTTATTGGGTGTCAAAATCGGGCGTACAACATATCCATGTACCTAGTGTAATATCATTGCTGATGGTGTATCAAACGTCATCATATTGAATTTAGGATGGGGTTGGGTCTACCACGATACTGCAGCCACAGCATAGTAATACAACCAGTACTTTAACTTCATACTAGCGCCCAAATCGGCGCACGCACACAGCCAAGCGTCATTTACACGACCGGCGGTTATCATTTGCGCGGCGCACCAAAACTTCCTGAGCGGTCGTGTAAATGACGCTTGGCTGTGTGCGTGCGAAGATTTGGGCGCTAGTATGAAGTCAAAGTCAAAGTCAAAGTCAAAATTCTTTATTCTGTGGGCCCTCGCGGGCACTTAGACATGTCTTTTACAATTAAGTATATTTTTTATCTACCAGCATTTCGGAATGACCATTGACGAGAAGAAATGCCGAAAGAAACTCTGTCAATATAGGTCTTTTTTAAATAGCCATACAATATTATCATTATACATAATACAATAAAAAAAATGGTATTTTATACTACGAAGTATTCAGACTGTCTACCGTAATGTCGTCTCGCTCCCACTTTACTAATACGGGCGAGACGACTGTGATATGCCTAACAACATACCTTAAATAAATTATGTTATGGGCTATATTCGAAATTAAATACGTTTATTTTAAATATTTAAAATAAACATCTTCCGGGCGCAAGCTTGCGTTCGGAAGACTTCATGAGTGCATATCGCGGTTTCCCGTTAGAAGTTTCAAATTTTATTAGCGGATGCCTACGTCATAATAGCTACTTATATGCAAATCCATCCACTTGACTTTTTTTGCAATCACAATAACTCAGCCAAATGCATAGGTGCTTCGTGTAATTTATAAAATTGTATATTCTAAATATTGTATATGTGCTCTGTGTATTGTATGCGAGCAACCTCAATACGTTGATCAATAAGATAACTGTCAACTTCAGAACTCCCTGTTATCAACTTGCTTAACAAGATACTATACTTCTTACAAAGAAACTGAACCGTGCTGTCGTGAATTTCCGTACCGTGAACTTTTTCAATTCATGCCATGTTTCATATTGTTTTCTACAAAAGAATGATCTTTGACTTAGGAAAGAATTGCTGAACGTCCAAACTTGGTCGTCACGGTATCGAGTTAACGGCGGCGCTTCAATAAAATAAAAGTTTCCAGCCGCGCTTTCGTAGCACTCCAGCGTAGCTTGTAGCTGAGCCGGCTATGAAAGTGTCGTAGGCGTCATCTCTATGAACGAGTTTATCGCTACGAAATTATTGGGTGCTTGAAGAGACGCTATCCGCCAACATACCAGTGCTCACATAAAAGCTCTGAATGCTCTCACAGGTCGTTTGCGTGAATTGTAACAAATGCTCTACGATTATTATTTTACGTAATACAAATATTCCTGAACAAATTACACAGGGCCATTTAGTTGCCAACGAACATGATCACGAATATCGAACACGTAAATTTGTTGTCACGTAACGTCAACGATGTAGATCGTTGAACGATACCAAATATCGTTCAACG
Source organism: Hypsopygia costalis (assembly GCA_937001555.2). NCBI lineage: Eukaryota > Metazoa > Arthropoda > Insecta > Lepidoptera > Pyralidae > Hypsopygia > Hypsopygia costalis. The sequence continues at coordinate 16,152,887 of OW443338.2, read as the reverse complement.
ATGTACTAAATTTTTGACGAACATTTTTGATAAATACAATGTTCGTTACCGGTACGCATATGCAAACAAATTTGTTGCGTATCATTAAACGTAACAACTCTGATGGTACGTGCGTAATGTGGTTAATGTAGGTACTAGATAACTAATAAATATGCTTAAATAAATGCATATTTCTACGACACTCGGAGTCAAACAGTCATTGTTGCACCTGGTTTGTCTCCACCGGGCTCGCCATTTTATAGAGCTTTATGAAATTTGTATTTGTAAAATTAAAAATATATATATATTTCGCAGCTACCACACATGATCTGTGTTATGGTATGGATGGTGCTCTGCGATGAATCTGTTACAGTCTATGGCGCCACACGTTCATTCTCGCTCTGTACAGAAGTATTTTTTTGTGTAATAGTGTACGACGCGCCATTTATATGCAGTAGCCGGGTGTGATAAAACATTTTTTTTTTATACCACTAAGGTGACAAACAAGCATACGGCCCGCCTGATGGAAAGCAGTTACCGTAGCCTATGGACGCCTGTAACACCAGAGGCATCACGTGCGCGTTGCCGACCATGTAAAAACCTCTTTACGCCCTTTTTGAAGAACCCCATGCTGTAGTCTCCTGGGAAAACCTCAACAGGCAGTACATTCCACAGCTTAGTAGTACGTGGAAGAAAACTCCGCTGGAATTCCCTGTCGAGGGACTGTAGAAGGAGGCCGTGGGAATCATGTCAAACAACTCCTCTGAACACACCCCATTATACAATCGGTAGAACACGCAAAGGGAAGCAAAATCTCTTCTCAGACTCAAAAGTTCTAAACCGTCCGTCAATTTGGATACGTTAACAATCCTCACAGCGCGTCTTTGGATTGAGTCACAAGGTGCAAGCTGGTATCCAGGCGCTCCCGCCCATAGATGACAACAGTACTCCATATGCGGCCGTACTTGAGCTTTGTAAAGCTGAAGCCTTTGCCGCGAGTTAAAGTACTGCTTCGCTCTGTTGAGCACACCTAGCTTCTTCGATGCCAGCTTGACCTTCTCCTCCAGATGACATCGAATAAATATAACATAAAATAAATATAACAGTAAATCTATTTTAGTGTAGTTTAAGCAGATTAAATCTACACCTAGGAGATTACTTCTACCGTCCCCGTAAGAAGTAAGGAGTTAACATACGCTCATTAAAAAAAAAATCGCTATAACAAGCCAATTATGATCTGCCTTATGTTCAATTTTGCGCGGAAATCACCTTACACGGTTGTTTTAGGGGACTTCAACACAAGGCAAATTTATTCCTAAGTCCTCATATTGCGATAAACATGTCTTTATATAATGCCTCCACTTCGATCATCGAGGTGCCTCGAATCTGATTCTTGGAGTTCCTTACAAAATAAGAGGAAGAAAAAGAAACACGATGTACAGTCACGAGCAATAATATATATACATTGTCACATTTTCTAAAATATGTTACCTCTACCATTGCAGAAATAAGTGTACGACATTTTTTTCTAAATTATCTAACCATCAAAGTGTGACAAAACTAGGTATACATTGGTTTCACATTGATATAAACGAAACAAAATCAATAATAACTATTCACTTCCAATGTAATTTTTAAGTATCCGTTACAATTTCTATTATATGTATACGAATTGTACACATGTAATAGAAATTGTCATGGATACATGAAAATGACATTGGGAGTGTGTACCTGCTTTTTACTCGACTGCCAAAAAAGGAAATATTTATCTACCTGCACTGCACGACAACAAAAAAAAAACAACCGTAATGCCTGGCCTGTGTCACTCCGCCATTCGTCCGAGTTATTTACCTACAAGCCCTAAGAACAATAACTTATTGTTCTTAGTACAAGCCCGACGCTGCCGGCAGCACAATTTAGTCGAGTGTCACTCACGCGCGCTCTCGCACGCGCTATGCGACGCGACCAAGATGGGTAAACAAAAGCGTTACTGTTCTGCATTACATATGCTCTTGAAAATACACTGTAAACCATTTATATCCTATAGTGTAATTAATAACATTTTTTTATTGTATCCTAATAATGTCATCGTCGCATGACCATACAACACCAAAACTGCGCAACCACCATTCCGATTCAACGTGGCGTACGGCAGGGGGATGTTATATCTCCTAAGCTATTCACTAATACCCTTGAAGATATATTTAAAACACTGGATTGGAGTGGTAATGGAATTAACATAAACGGGGAATTTCTACATAATCCCCGTTTTGCAGATGACATTGTTTTGTTAGCAGAGACACCAAAACACCTCGAGAAAATGCTAAATGAACTCAGCCAATCCTCGAGGATTGGTCTAAAATTAAACTTCAACAAAACTAAATGGATGGGCATGGATACAAAGACAAATATAACTGTCGGAAATAATATCATCGAACGAGTTGATGAATATATCTATCTCGGTCATAAGATCAAGCTCGGCAGAGAATCGCTAAAAGGAGAGATAGACCGACGAATACAGCTTGCGTGGGCCGCCTTTGGCAAGCTCGAACACGTCTTCCGATCGAGGGTCCCACAATGTCTCAAAACAAGGTTATACAACCAGTGTGTACTTCCCGTCATGACATACGCTTGTGAAACATGGACGTTTACCGAGGGGTTGCTAGATCGCCTTAGAGTAACCCAGAGGGCAATGGAACGCAGTATGCTCGGTATCTCGCTGCGAGACAGGATCCGCAACTCAGTTATCCGCCAGCGCACCAAGGTTATTGACGTTGGAAAAAGGGTAACGAGACTCAAGTGGCAATGGGCTGGACACTTGTGTCGTAGAGACGACGAGGTGGTGCCAAAAGGTCCTTTACTGGAGACCCAGAACTGGTAAACGTCATGTAGGCAGACCACCAGCCGGATGGTCGGACGATATAAAAAAGACGGCAGGGCCGACCTGGACAAGAATCGCCGCACGAAGAGAGGAATGGAGAACCCATCAAGAGGCATATGTCCAGCAGTGGACCTGACCTAAAATAGATGCTGAAAAGAAGAAGAAAGAAGTGTTTAGAGACGATTTTTTTTTGTTAAAATTATCACAATATAATTTTAGAGCGGTATACGGAAAAAAGAAACAATCGACGGGCGGGCCGTTGACACTTGCTAATGTCACTGCCTTCCTTTAAACATTAACCTTTATTTTTAAACGGTTTTATTTAGCTTGACCTGTTTGTTTGTTTATTTATTTATTTGTTTGTTTATATTTTTGGGTCAAATCTAGTAATTGAAATTTGACCCCCTTCCTGTTGACAGATTGATCTGAAATTTGGTACACACCTTTAGTTCTGGTGACAATACAATTAAATAAATTCTGTTTCATTGCAAATCCAAGATGGCCGCCGCTACAAAATGGCGGTTTACAAATTTTGCCACGACTACCTCAATATGGGCATCAAATGAAAGGGCTTGACTAGTAGAACACAGTTCACATGAAAAAAAATGAAAATCCAAGATGGCCGCCTCTACAAAATGGCGGTTTACAAATTTTGTCACGACTACCTCAATATGGGTATCAAATGAAAGGGCTTAACTAGTAGAACACAGTTCACGATGAATATTAAATTATAAAATTCAAGATGGCCGTCAACAAAATGGCCGGTTGGCGCGGTTACATATCTTCTCAATTTTCAATATGGGTATCATTTGATACCCATTTTTTCAATATGGGTATTCATTTGAATACAAGACAAATTTAAAAGTAAAAAATAATAATGACAAAAGTCAAATCTAAACTTAATAGAACGAGAAGTACTATGTAATAAAATTAGAGACTAAAAACTTGACAATAAAAATTATGTAAAAAAAACTTAATTTAAACGGTTTTATTGAAAATAGTGTACTAAAAGCTAAAAAATAATTCGGTAGGTCGGAGGTATCAGTCATCACACCCCTCTCCCTCATCAGTATAAGGCATTGATCAGACAAAATAATAAAATCGTTGGGCCCGTGTTTTCATCCAGTCAACTCAGTTTACGCTACGCCCAACGATTTTATTATTTTGTCTGATCAATGCCTTAGACTGATGAGGGAGAGGGGTGTGATGACTGAAACCTCCGACCTACCGAATTATTTTTTAGCTTTTAGTACACTATTTTCAATAAAACCGTTTAAATTAAGTTTTTTTTACATATTTTTTTAAAAAACATTATGTAATTACGCAAATTAATGAATTAATGATGAAACAGCTAGAACTAAATAATGCCTACCTAAATAAATTAATAATGCTTTCAGTACTAGATAAGTGATACTTATTATTATATTGACGAGCTCGGTGGCGTAGCGGTCGATGACGCGGCTTCGACATCAACGCCCGTGGGTTCGATTCCCACATTTTCTGAGATTGATTCGGTGGATACTTCCGAACTCGAGCTGTTTGAAACGACTATTTTGTAATTGTTTACTTAATTTTGAAACTGTAGTGTGTACATGTTTTCGAAATCTACTTGGTGGGTTGTAACCTCCCCCCCTCTGTTTTCCTTTCTCTCCTCTCCTTCTCTATTATATATATTTTTTTTCGACCTACCTAATTGCGTGTGTATACCTCTCTCTCATCTTACATCTTCCTATTCATCTTACATCCTCATCATCATCATCATTTCCTTACTACTATTTTCTCACTACCTTTCTTCTTCTTTCGCTCACATTAGTACGTCAAATCTATCACACCACATATACCTAATTAAACGACATTAATCTGATATACATCTCCCTATAATTTACACTCTTACACCTTAAATTTAAACCAAAACTTATGTTGTTGTTGTCGGAATAGGATGAATCAACCTGATGGTAAGCTATACTACTACATAATGGCCACGTGATCGCGTCTAGTGTCCTACATTGTACCGTAATTTCCCCAGATACTTTTACACGCAGAATAATGACTGATTAAACTCCTATCACCCCTACGACTTATACATATACTCATTGAATTAGTTGTATTACCTAATATCCACTATAAGATAAAACTATGTGGTTGAAATTATATTAACTAATGACCCGAATATTAATTAGTATCTCTTATAATGATAATGACTCTTTTAGTTATTATTTCCAGTATCAACTTTGTTATAATAGTAAACCAATATTGAACTTAAATTAATGAGAAACACTTTGCCATAATGGTAAGACTTTAGACATTATGTTTTAGTGGTAAAAACAATATGATATAGACACTTATGTTAACTAATTAACATACTCAAGGTTAAAGCTTTTAAACATTATTTCTTTTGTGGAAAATGGATAATATGATATGAAACTAATTAAGGCATTTTATTGGATTATGGAAATGTATACTTTCAAACATTATTTCTTTGTGGTAAATACAAGGCCCCATCTCACGCCTTATCCATAGGGTTCATCCATTTCAAAACCCTTCTGCCACAGTCTGAGCAGATTCTACTTTAAGAGGCATCTCTTCCTCATAAAATTCAAAAACCAAAGGACGTTCCTTCCTTTAGTCTGCCTTTTATTAACTAAAACTCAATAACTATTGGAGATGTTCCTATCCTTAAGTTATCTCTAAATGCTCAGACTTATTTACTGATTCTACATATTTACTACATTATATTATTTACTTGGAACGTTTATAGATATTTCTCAAAAGAAATTCAGGAAACTTATAAATTCCTTCGGCAATTAAATTCATTAACTGGCAAAATTAATTTCTGCATTGATTCTAGATATGAAACCAATAACTCTCTTTAGTCTATCTTTTAAACTAAATTAATTCATTCTTATTTAAACTCAAATCATTTGAATTTAGATTATCTACTGTAATCACTGAATCCTTACAAACAATCCTAATCTAGTGTGCGACTATTTAGTAATCTTGTTACTTCATAAATCACAACACTCATATATTTATACACATATAGCTATAATCAAACTTTGTATGTCTTGATAAAAGTAACACATGCAAATTATTTAGCAATAATCTTTACTATATTTTACTTTATAGATATAGATTCTTATCTATTGGAATATCCTCTAATTTCAACATTCTTTGCTCAGCTGAAATTTCAAGAAATCTATTTCCTGTAATGTATCACCATTCACTATTTTGAAATATGAGAAGTCATTATAATGCAGTCAATAAAAGATGTTTTGTTCACTCACCGAGAAAAATCTTCAAATTTACTGGATAGAAGACCTTACCTTTCAACTCTGCTAATTCACACAAATTAATCACTTTCGCGATAAGTTACTATGAGATTCTTACAAATCAGTGAAAAGCCCAATTAGTTTAATAAATATAATTTCATTCCTTATTTATAGGAAACGAAAGAATCAGGTTATGTTGTAAACTATAACATTTTGAAGATTGGATGTACAACGCTTTTTTATTCACATTGAAATCATCCATAAGTACGTATTGTTACTTTTGATGTCAAGTTTCAACATTCGCCTTGTAATTTCAAAGTGATTTTAAATATGATTGTTCAAATTGGGCACTTCTACTTTTCAATCTAACAATCTCACAAACCTTTTTGTATAATTAAGGCATCTATCAACCGTAAATCAATTTGATTACTCAAATAAATAATATCTCTCAAACCTTTCTCAGCAATATTTAAACAAGTGAAAATCTAATTTTAAAATACTAAAATAAATTTAACACTGTCCCGGTATTATAATACATATTTACGGAAATATGCTAATTATTATCTCCTTACTCGCGAATACTAATAAATCGAATCATCCCGCTTAAAACTCGCGTTTTTCCTTTTATAGTCACAAGCCCCGCCTACTTTTGAGTTAGTGAAGTGACATAAGTAATTTTTAACCATAAAATCTAATTCTCCTAGTTTAATCGAGTGATCTATTTGTATCAATTTATCTAACTATTTTTTTACCATATAAATTGTTTCATGTTTAACCTTAAGTACATTGAAAATACTTGATTCTTGCCAAAATTATTCGAATCTTTCTAAAAAGATAATTAAATCATTTTAGTTTCACATTTTTACCTTTATTTCACATAATTTTTATCTTCAAACCTCAAATGAATCTAATTTTGTACCTATATTGATCACACTACAACTTCCATTCACTAATTTTAATAGTTATAAAGAAAATATAAGATTTTCAATCTTAAACTTTATCCGTATTTTCTTACAATTCACTCCTTGAATCAATTCACCAAATTAATTATCAACGCCATTAATATTAAACAACGTTTATTATATCTAAATTCCCTTAAATATTGTATACGATATCATTACATACTAATATATTCTCAAATTAATCGATATTAGTACAATCGATTATTCATTTATTTATCAGAATTTTCCCGCCATTTTGCTTAGCAACATAATTTCTTGTGTCTCTCCCTATCAACGCTATTTTACTCAACCAATCAGAGATCCCGGATTTGTCCAAATTTGTCCACGGCTTTTCTGAGAATCGCACCTGCCATGCTTACGCATAAGGTCGCCCCATAGACTTTTATTCGATGAATTAGGTCAATCACAAACTGATCTTAGATATTTTATCTAAATTTCAAAGTTCTCATGTTAACTAACGCTATTAATTGTATGGGTTAGTTACAATTCGCCTCCAGATTAAATTATAGAGTAATCCTGCATTACGGTGAATTTAATCTCACCAATTACCTAACTTATTATATAATTCCGATACCTAATTCATAAGTCGAGACAATAACTCAATTACGTTTCAATTCATCGACTCAAATAATTAATGACGTCCCTTCACTAGTAAGTTCGCATTAAACATCTTCCATAAGAATGACAATTCGTCTTTATGGCTTCGTAAAACCTTTCTTATATATATCCTTTTAAAAAGACACAAAAAAAAAACATATATTTAATCCCAGTCATTCAAGTGATTAGCGTCTATTGTTTATTCAACAAACCTATTGGTATACAAATAAGTACTAAAAACAAAAGTGATCAAATTATACTCAAGTTCCCTAGCTTATAATCATTTTCATCATCTATTCAACTTAAATTTTCAACGTGAATCCGCTTAAATAGTGCTTTCATTATAATAATCATCTGTTTATTAAGGTGCAGCCTAACTATATAATTTCCATACCCTCAAAATCCCTCTACTTAATAACAAATCTCATTATACTGCAAAATTTCGATTTCCTTTTAAAAGTTGGCATTTCTGTACATATTTCAATTATATGTCATTGCAATGACTTTTTGTTCTACTAATACCCTTGCAAAATTAAATATAAAGATTGTCTTTTACACAAATAGCCAAGTTATAATTCATTGTCAAATTTTCCCAAAGATCTGATCTTGTAATTAACTATCGTTTAATACTACTAAATTAATGAACTCTATCACTATAGGTAGACGCTCCCTAAAACTACAAAACAACGCTAGCTATATAAAATATATAATGTGGTATTTAGAGAAAAACCCTTAGGCATTTGCGTATACCCTACCCGTAAGCTAAATTAGTAAATAAGTTCACCTAACCTAACCCTAAATCGAGCTGGAAGATCAATCATAAAAATCTGAGTGCATCGTATCCTTCAGAGTATGATAATTTTGCAATCTTGGTAGGCGAATCTACGTTTCTTCGATTACATGACGGTAGCTACCATTTATATGTATAGACTACTTGGTCTTGCAACCAACATTGAAGTTATTATATCCGACAGAATACCATATTCACAGATTCTTAGGTCAATTCCGCCACCTGTTCCAAATTCTTATCCAATTGCGGTAGACTTCTATTTTAATGTGTACGAAACCTTTCGAACCCAATTCTCCGGATACAAACTTGGATCTTCTCATGTGTAACAATTTAAAAATACATCCTCCCCTCTGTTTCCTAAATTATACGAACATTCCTGTTTATTAGCAATGTCCTAGGGTTTAGTCATTTTAAACACCACTAATACGAGTAAAACTTTTGACAGATTCACTCAATTAATGTATATCATTTAATTAATGTTCCAAATTTGACCACAATTGAAGCCGATTTCCGGTTTTTCGATCCCAATTGCATTGGATCAACCTTGGAACTATTCAACAGGATTCAATCCTTTTAACAATTAAACTAATAAGTGTTAAATTAATATTGACGTGACAACGTCTTATAAATTGGTTAGCCGGGTGACACTTCAAGAAACTGGCTCACGTTATGCGCTTACAATGAGAGCGAGTGAAAGGCACGCGTCCCTTCTAAGAGCGAGAGAGACAGACATAAAAAGTGAAAGGCATGCGTCCCTTCCACTCGAAAACATTTTACCACTCAAAGTCGTTGTCACGTAAAACTTTCGCCCGTATACCGACTTTACAGGCAACCAATTTTTTTTAAATAGTTAACCTTGCTGATACGCGATCAGCTGAACAAATGGGGCGTCTTCCTCTAAGCAATTTCCCCTTACTAATTAATCCATGTTAAACTCAAAACTGAATCTTTATTAATATTTTCTTATCCTTTCTACTTCATATATAAGAATCAGATCAACATTACATCATAAGAATCTTTTCAATACTGTAAATATCTCTTTGTAATCTTATCCTTTCTCTCATTACAGATACTGCCTGCCTATCATTTAGCATCTTATTCACCATTCTCCTAACAAAATTTCTGAAGCCAACTGTCTGCAGTTTGTTTGCAATGAACAATCTTAATGTAGGTATTAACCTACAGATTTAAGAAAATATTTGCTACTTACTATCTTAAAGTATTTCATCATAGTCCTTATCAACTACTAGTTAATCCGCCTAACCTCTTACTACCTAATAAACTATTGTTAATACGTTATTTTGCCTACACAAATACCTCCCACCAATCCTCGTACATCATGACATGGTAATAAACTTCCACTCACTAAGTACTTATTGTAAATAGCCTGTCTAAATTATAATAAAGTTAAGAAATTCTTAAATTTCACGTAACATAAAATCAAACTCACTCTTCAAAGAATATTTTAAAATTATTAACAAAATTGGTTCATCCATATATGAAATTCACCCTTCGCAATCTTTCTTTCTTAACTATGAACTTATGCCCCTAAATTTCTCAATTAATAATCTTTACTAAACTATGTTACCATACCCCAGAATTTACTCTTAATTTTCTTTATACTAACAATTTGTTTACTCGCTTTCAGTTCCGTGGTTCTAAATAAACATCCACTGCTCAATGGTTTCCTACCATGCATCAGTACAGACCCTCGCCCCAACTACTTAAGACATTATCACTGTTAAAGATCTCTATAGACTACGCGTGAATTTTATATAAAAACTTACTCTTTAAAAAAACTTATTTTCCTAATATCCTCACAATTTAAATATCACTACAAAATCACCCTTATTAACCTATTCGTTGTTCAACATTAGCTGCTTGTACTTATGTAAAAGATTTTCTTAATAAGTATATACTAAAAAGACAGATCACATTCATTTGAAATTTATATCCAAAACTTAAATTCCTACATATATAGAACTGTAATATATGTCAAAATATAATATTTCATATTTTCTCCACATAATACCACTCTTTACCTACCTTAACTTAAATAAAGTGCTCTGAATTTTCTAAACCATATATTTTTCCTTCTAACCTTCTATTAATAATAATATAATAATCTTAATTAACAATGTCAGCCAACTCACACATCGTCAACCAGTTCCACTACACTCGAAATCTGTGTTTTATACGCCAAACTAATTACACATCTCGGCCGGTACACACTAATGTCACGTCCTACACCACTACATAAAAAAAGATGTCTATATGAAATGCAACTTAGCATGTGTGCATGCAATGCCACACAAACCATTCCAGACCTTTCCCAAAGATCAGCTGGATCGACACGAATGAACGGCCGGTAGTGAGTACACTGTACTAAGTACTACTAATTTTACTATGTTCCTAATAACATAACATACGTAAATAAGTTCCTTCCTGTTTCACAAATATTCACACTCACAGGAAATACCCCGACCCATTCAACCAGCCACGTCCATGCAAAAATCCGCCCATGTAGGAATCGAACCCACGAACGTCGATAATAGCTTCGCATCTCCGATCGCTGTCCCACTGAGCTTAACTTATTTTTCTAAAATCTATCTATCTCACCTTATCTCCTCAATTTATTTCATTGCTTACTAAAATTATTTTTAAACTAATTTCAGTGTTTTTGTACTTCAACTCCATGCAGCCGTATGCTCACTCTTAAATCAACAACCCGCTTCCAATCTGGATCTAAATCTCCGCTCATCTTTCTACTCATCTATCGTTACGGAAAATGAAGATAGATCTTAATTTTAATTTAATATTACTACACAATATACTCATCACCCCCCCTCAATTAGTCACTCCTTCTATCAATATACTGGTTATTTATATCATCTATCCATCCTACACTCATCAACATAGCCCAGTATTTCATCAAGTAATACCTCTAACTAGGTCACCTTCCCTACCACTTAAGAATGTTATAGAATGTTACATCTCTTTGTCGCTAAATCTAGGTTTTCCTATTTTCCTTATTGGTCACTTATTAAATCCTCTAATCACATTATCGCCAAAAATTCCTCTCATCATTCTATAATTAATATATATATTTATATATATTTATATTCGCCTCCCAATGTCTAGCATAGCTGACGACCTTTCGTACTCACTTATCTACTATTTACAATTCTCTTGTAATTACTACCTTCGAACATAGACGAAGCCACATTATAAAAATAAGTTGCATCCGCCTCCAGTTTTCTTGCAAGACAATCATCTAACAGAATGTTGACAACCAACGAGGTCATAAGTGAGCCTATAAACCACTCAACCAACATCTCCAATCACTTCACAGAATTAAATCAATTATATTACAATAAGGGCTGTTGTGTTCCTGCGAGTGAACGAATTCACTAACCAAATGGACCACCATACCAGCAACGCGATCGACCACACGCAAAGACTGTAATGGGAGAGCCCAATATAAGCGCTAAACACGGCCATCATAATTGATTCCCATCAGGCGGGCTCCACGCTAGTCTGCCACCCTACATAGTATATAAGAAATATACATAAACCTTTTCATACTTAGAACCTATGAATTGTTATTACCTAAATCTAATTACGAGAGAAAATACGAAACATAAATATTCTCATTTCAAATAAAAATTATACGTTAAACTTAATTAGTGTCCTTTGTGTCATCGTAATAAATGAATTCTAGAATTAAACTCAGTATAAAACATTAGTAATATTCATCATTAATAAATAAATCGAATTTAAATTTTAACTCATAGTTTATTATTTACTTCTAAAATATTTTGTATCTGACTGTACTTGTATCATGTAAAAACTGTTTCTTAAAAAAGTAATACTTCCTAATTCTCATTAGTCAATAACCAACCTATTTATACGTATAACAGTATTGAAGTCTTATCAATATATATATAAAAAAAAATTGCATATTTTAATATATTTATAAAGTCCTATTTCCCAAACGATCCCTAATTAATATGACAAACGTCACATACTACCCTATAACCATCTAGTTATATTAAACTATTAATGTTTCATCTTCTCGTAAAATCTTAAAATTCAAATAAAATTTACTTTTCACCTTAATGAACTTATTACGTATCTATTTTATATTTCCTTCCAATAAAATTGATTGCTATCTCCAAATCACTATACCCTACAACGTTTTCTAATATACATATATTTATTTTCATTATTTCTTTTAAGCTGACTGTAAATTAAATAGAAATTAATAAAAACGAATTAAGTATCATAATAAATTGTAATTAATAATAATAATGATGAATATACTCAGGAAAAGACTATAATAAAACTCTATTAAAAAATAAAATCGCAAAAACAAATGTTGGTCTTGAGATTCGAACCAGGAATCTTAGATGCAATAGCTCTATTTTCTACCGACGCGCCACTGACTTGATAATGTAAGCGACAAAATTCGCATATGTATTTTAGAGTACCACGACTTTGTCAACATCAATTATTCATTACTAATTATGTAACAATCTTTTTGTTAAATAATAATTGTTACCAACATTTTTATTCGCATTTTCTATCGCATTACACTAGTTTAGTTCAAAGTTTCACCAATGCTTCTAAATGAAAATTTTAATTAACTGAATATTTAGACGCCTCCCCATTCATAAAATTTAAAAACCATTCAAATAAAGGAAGCAACTATATAAATGTAATTTTTAAGCTACTATTGAATTAAAATATCAATTCTCAATAAAACTTGTACACCCGCGCCATCTGTGACCCAAACCCCGAACTAATTCCTCTTTCGTCCATCATGCTATTTTGGTCGAACCATTTTTTTTTATAATTATCGATAACTTTACACGGAAAATATATTACAATATGGAAATATGAATATATATAACAAATGAAATAATCATATTGGTTCACGTTTAAAGGTCAATACATCTCTTCGCAATTAAAATCTCATTGATGCCAATTGTACGCGTTTTTACCGCCCTCCCACGATACTTGCATTAACTATTTCCATTCGAGTTAGACATACACCTAAAATGTAGGTAACTTTCCCGTCTCTAATTTTGCACAAAATAACTATTGCTACATTAAATAAATATGTTAATGTTTTATTACGTCTTTTTTTTTTTTCAATACTTAGCAAGTAAAATTCCATCTCCTCCATTTAATATTCGCCCTTAAAAGTTTACTTTCCTTCAACGCCCTCTATAATTGTAACCGTAAACCCCATGTAAACGTCTTTATTTTGTCCTTTTCTTTCTTTTTAAAGTATGTAATTGAAATAAAGTTATCTTATTAATCTATAACAAAAATTTCATTTACTTTAACTATTCATAATGTAATTCTATATCGAATTTAGATTCTTATTTCCGACAAAAGAAATGAATCTCTTAGCAATTCTTAGTGTTGCCACTTCTTTGCAAATTTACCATATAAAGGTATTTCAAACTTTCAGGGATTACTAAAACTCAATTATCAATATGACAATTTCATAACCTCTCAATTACTCTAGTCGCCTCCACAACCTATTGTCCGAAAATCTCACACATAATTTAATCTTAATTTACCTATTACCCCATATTTGCGTCAGATACCCGGAAATAGTTATTTAAATGTATTTATTACTACGTTATCGTTTATTTTATGAAATTAAAGTATTATTTTATATACAATTATGTTAATAGCTCATTGTTATTTTGCCCATTTTTTTTTTTTTCATATTAATCCTTCCTTTATTCTAACAGAACTATATCTAGATATTTTTCATATTTTATTATTAATATGAATGAACCAATTAAGTTATTCTTGCTTAAATTATTAATGATGTTATGATTAATAATGTAACGTAAAGTCAAAAATGCTTATTTTATATCAAGATTCCTAAAACTTTCCTTTCAAAATTTTGAACTTATATTTTATGGGAATGTTGGTAAGCCAACGATGGCAACCCTATTTTCGTTCAAACTCATGTCAATAATATCAACAACGCGTAAAAAACATAACAATAAATCCTATTCGTATTAAAATTCCAATTGCTTGTTATAAACCCCAATTTCACCACAAAAAAAGAAATTATATATATACTAAATTACTTGGAGTTTATAAAATGTCACCAAGCTAACCTAATTGTTTCTAAAACAAATTTGTAAGTATAACTTTTCATTATATGACTGCTAATTATTCTACCTAAACCACATATCTCAAAATTAATCTTTAATTTATTTGTTTCAGTTGATTTTTCTTCATGGGGTTATATGTAAAATTCACTACCACAAATTCCTGAACAGAGGTTATCAAACGTTATCATTTACCATTAAATATTGAAAGTCTACAAGTAATCTCATGTAAGTATGATGTATCTTATTACATTTCCTAATTACTTTCCCCTTTTATCATTTATTTTCCTAATAACATACCTACCAGGCAACCTTTCCTATTAAAAAGGAAAATCTGATATGTGATTTTATTAATGTAATTACATATTACTTTCAGACTCCTGTCAAATTAATATCAACTGTGAATGGGCATATCGCACCCCCATATGGACTAATTAGTTCTATCTGTCAACGCTGAAATACTATATTTGATTTTACTCAAGAAGTAAAAGTGAATTTTTCAATACTTAGTAAGTATAACCTTTTACATTACAACTAAATTTCTTATGTTTTTAATTATTTATCTCTCTTTAGTGCTGGCAAAATCTCTATGAATGCTTTATTTATAGTGGACTATAAGTTTTTGAAATCAATTATTACATTTACCCCGCTCTCAAGTACATATAGCTAACTAAACTAATTTATAACCTTTTTACTTTGTTTTATACCAATTTTATACTCGGTAACATTTCAAATTTATATATTTTCAATTATAATCCTACTTTTAATTAACTTTAGATAATTCTAATATTCTGTTATCCCATAATTATGTATTCACCATTTGTAACTCTGTTTTAATTTTAACTAGCTGTCCCGGCGAACTTCGTACCGCCTAACAATCAATGAATGTCGTGGTACATATTTGCTGAACTAAATTTATGATTTTATGGAATTAAAACAATGAATAGTAGAAAATAATAGAGAAGCTCGATGGCGTCATTGCGCGTGTCAGTCTAATTGAACACGCAAGTTAAGCAACGTCGACCGTAGCCTGTACACGGATGGGTTTATATTACCTCAAGCTCCTCCGTGATTCGAAAGACACGTTAAGCCGTCGGTCCCGGTTGTTATCATTAGCTCATCTTGAGCTCCTCCGTGCTTCGGAAGGCACGTTAAGCCGTCGGTCCCGGTTGTTATCATTAGCTCATCTTGAGCTCCTCCGTGCTTCGGAAGGCACGTTAAGCCATCGGTCCCGGTTGTTATCATTAGCTCATCTTGAGCTCCTCCGTGCTTCGGAAGGCACGTTAAGCCGTCGGTCCCGGTTGTTATCATTAGCTCATCTTGAGCTCCTCCGTGCTTCGGAAGGCACGTTAAGCCGTCGGTCCCGGTTGTTATCATTAGCACATCTTGAGCTCCTCCGTGCTTCGGAAGGCACGTTAAGCCGTCGGTCCCGGTTGTTATCATTAGCTCATCTTGAGCTCCTCCGTGCTTCGGAAGGCACAATAAGCCGTCGGTCCCGGTTGTTATCATTAGCTCATCTTGAGCTCCTCCGTGCTTCGGAAGGGACGTTAAGCCATCGGTCCCGGTTGTTATCATTAGCACATCTTGAGCTCCTCCGTGCTTCGGAAGGCACGTTAAGCCGTCGGTCCCGGTTGTTATCATTAGCTCATCTTGAGCTCCTCCGTGCTTCGGAAGGCACGTTAAGCCGTCGGTCCCGGTTGTTATCATTAGCTCATCTTGAGCTCCTCCGTGCTTCGGAAGGCACGTTAAGCTGTCGGTCCCGGTTGTTATCATTTAATGACAGTCGTTAAGTTAAGTCAGTGGCCTTTAGGCGGTTCGAAAACACTGGCCTCCGCCAACCCGTAGTTGAGCAGCGTGTTGGAGTACGCTCTAAACCCCTTCGGTTGAGGGAAGACCCGTATCCATAAAAACTGAAGATTTCATAAAAATAAAGAATTCCTTATTGTTAAATTTAAAAAAAAAAACGTTTTGTTTTATTTTTTTTAGTTTTGAAATAGGTTTTATCATTTTGGTGATTTGTAATTGTCATTTCTTTTGATGTTTACTCTGATTTGATTCTTGCGCTCGAACCCCATGGGAAAACCGTTTTCACCCCTATCGATTTGACATTTTTAAATTTTCATAACAAATCACAGACAACTTTCGCGACATAAAAGTGACACCAATCGATTTGACGTTTTGATATTTGACAACCAATAAATATCGTAATCCCTTTTTCAACTGACACTTTCATTTGTATGGGAAAATGTTTTTTCTTTTATTTTATTTTTTCGAGAATTTTCCAATGTTTTTAAGAGTTATTCTGCTATTCGGGACGGAAACAAATCCAACAAATCAAAAACCATGGCAATCGGTCCAGCCGTTCTCGAGTTATAAGTGTTGTAACAAACACGACTTTCTTTTATATATATAGATTTTAACTTATTTTCCAGGATCATAACTCATCGTGAATACTAACTGAAACCCGTCCATGAAAAATAATTGAAGAATTTTATAACTCAAGTCCTGTGTTATTTAATTATATTTAGACCTTAGTTGTAAATATGTGAAATTAATTATATACTATTAATCTGCTTTAGGAATCCAGGAGGATTCCTTCTTCTGAGTTAATTTACTTACAAATCCTATCTGAGTTAAAACAGTCATATATTCTTTGTGTTCCATTTCACGTACAGCAATTGTAGGTTTTCAAGAAAACCCAGACAACTAATTTATACCACAATTAGATTCACTCCATTTCAACAACATTTGTATATTTGTAAAATTACTAATACATATACATATATTTTAGCTTATATATAATCCTGGTCATGCGCTACCTAATTGTAACCTCCCCCCCTCTGTTTTCCTTTCTCTCCTCTCCTTCTCTATTATATATATTTTTTTTCGACCTACCTAATTGCGTGTGTATACCTTTCTCTCATCTTACATCTTCCTATTCATCTTACATCCTCATCATCATCATCATTTCCTTACTACTATTTTCTCACTACCTTTCTTCTTCTTTCGCTCACATTAGTACGTCAAATCTATCACACCACATATACCTAATTAAACGACATTAATCTGATATACATCTCCCTATAATTTACACTCTTACACCTTAAATTTAAACCAAAACTTATGTTGTTGTTGTCGGAATAGGATGAATCAACCTGATGGTAAGCTATACTACTACATAATGGCCACGTGATCGCGTCTAGTGTCCTACATTGTACCGTAATTTCCCCAGATACTTTTACACGCAGAATAATGACTGATTAAACTCCTATCACCCCTACGACTTATATATATACTCATTGAATTAGTTGTATTACCTAATATCCACTATAAGATAAAACTATGTGGTTGAAATTATATTAACTAATGACCGGAATATTAATTAGTATCTCTTATAATGATAATGACTCTTTTAGTTATTATTTCCAGTATCAACTTTGTTATAATAGTAAGCCAATATTGAACTTAAATTAATGAGAAACACTTTGCCATAATGGTAAGACTTTAGACATTATGTTTTAGTGGTAAAAACAATATGATATAGACACTTATGTTAACTAATTAACATACTCAAGGTTAAAGCTTTTAAACATTATTTCTTTTGTGGAAAATGGATAATATGATATGAAACTAATTAAGGCATTTTATTGGATTATGGAAATGTATACTTTCAAACATTATTTCTTTGTGGTAAAGACAAGGCCCCATCTCACGCCTTATCCATAGGGTTCATCCATTTCAAAACCCTTCTGCCACAGTCTGAGCAGATTCTACTTTAAGAGGCATCTCTTCCTCATAAAATTCAAAAACCAAAGGACGTTCCTTCCTTTAGTCTGCCTTTTATTAACTAAAACTAAATAACTATTGGAGATGTTCCTATCCTTAAGTTATCTCTAAATGCTCAGACTTATTTACTGATTCTACATATTTACTACATTATATTATTTACTTGGAACGTTTATAGATATTTCTCAAAAGAAATTCAGGAAACTTATAAATTCCTTCGGCAATTAAATTCATTAACTGGCAAAATTAATTTCTGCATTGATTCTAGATATGAAACCAATAACTCTCTTTAGTCTATCTTTTAAACTAAATTAATTCATTCTTATTTAAACTCAAATCATTTGAATTTAGATTATCTACTGTAATCACTGAATCCTTACAAACAATCCTAATCTAGTGTGCGACTATTTAGTAATCTTGTTACTTCATAAATCACAACACTCATATATTTATACACATATAGCTATAATCAAACTTTGTATGTCTTGATAAAAGTAACACATGCAAATTATTTAGCAATAATCTTTACTATATTTTACTTTATAGATATAGATTCTTATCTATTGGAATATCCTCTAATTTCAACATTCTTTGCTCAGCTGAAATTTCAAGAAATCTATTTCCTGTAATGTATCACCATTCACTATTTTGAAATATGAGAAGTCATTATAATGCAGTCAATAAAAGATGTTTTGTTCACTCACCGAGAAAAATCTTCAAATTTACTGGATAGAAGACCTTACCTTTCAACTCTGCTAATTCACACAAATTAATCACTTTCGCGATAAGTTACTATGAGATTCTTACAAATCAGTGAAAAGCCCAATTAGTTTAATAAATATAATTTCATTCCTTATTTATAGGAAACGAAAGAATCAGGTTATGTTGTAAACTATAACATTTTGAAGATTGGATGTACAACGCTTTTTTATTCACATTGAAATCATCCATAAGTACGTATTGTTACTTTTGATGTCAAGTTTCAACATTCGCCTTGTAATTTCAAAGTGATTTTAAATATGATTGTTCAAATTGGGCACTTCTACTTTTCAATCTAACAATCTCACAAACCTTTTTGTATAATTAAGGCATCTATCAACCGTAAATCAATTTGATTACTCAAATAAATAATATCTCTCAAACCTTTCTCAGCAATATTTAAACAAGTGAAAATCTAATTTTAAAATACTAAAATAAATTTAACACTGTCCCGGTATTATAATACATATTTACGGAAATATGCTAATTATTATCTCCTTACTCGCGAATACTAATAAATCGAATCATCCCGCTTAAAACTCGCGTTTTTCCTTTTATAGTCACAAGCCCCGCCTACTTTTGAGTTAGTGAAGTGACATAAGTAATTTTTAACCATAAAATCTAATTCTCCTAGTTTAATCGAGTGATCTATTTGTATCAATTTATCTAACTATTTTTTTACCATATAAATTGTTTCATGTTTAACCTTAAGTACATTGAAAATACTTGATTCTTGCCAAAATTATTCGAATCTTTCTAAAAAGATAATTAAATCATTTTAGTTTCACATTTTTACCTTTATTTCACATAATTTTTATCTTCAAACCTCAAATTAATCTAATTTTGTACCTATATTGATCACACTACAACTTCCATTCACTAATTTTAATAGTTATAAAGAAAATATAAGATTTTCAATCTTAAACTTTATCCGTATTTTCTTACAATTCACTCCTTGAATCAATTCACCAAATTAATTATCAACGCCATTAATATTAAACAACGTTTATTATATCTAAATTCCCTTAAATATTGTATACGATATCATTACATACTAATATATTCTCAAATTAATCGATATTAGTACAATCGATTATTCATTTATTTATCAGAATTTTCCCGCCATTTTGCTTAGCAACATAATTTCTTGTGTCTCTCCCTATCAACGCTATTTTACTCAACCAATCAGAGATCCCGGATTTGTCCAAATTTGTCCACGGCTTTTCTGAGAATCGCACCTGCCATGCTTACGCATAAGGTCGCCCCATAGACTTTTATTCGATGAATTAGGTCAATCACAAACTGATCTTAGATATTTTATCTAAATTTCAAAGTTCTCATGTTAACTAACGCTATTAATTGTATGGGTTAGTTACAGGGTACATAAATATGTAACTAAAAGTGAATACTATTCTTTGGTAATCTATTGTTGACAAATTTTTGATGAAAATGTGTAGTTTATTTTGACACAATTTAATGTTTACATAATTATTGAGCACTGCTTAGTATACTTATTATTGCGATTTATTGTTGCTACATGAATTTGAAATGTCAGGATGTTTCTATGTTGTTGCTCGTGACTGTACACATTGAATTCATACGTCTATTCATAATACTATTCAAAAGCAATTGAAGGGCCCCAATTGACGGTACCAATTAACAGCAAATAGCTATATTTCATCAAACTCAAGAGTGCTTGAGTCTGATGAAATGCTTTCGATAACGGTATATTGGCTACGCATTGATTATAGTAAATACGTTTATGTGATAATATTAATAGTACGCTTTGAGCTAAAGAATAAGGTTGTGGTGAGCCACTACCTCAAACAAGTGCCTCTTGAAGAGCTACTATTGATGTAATCAAGTATTGTTGTCACCACGATAGAGGCAATTTTATAAAGATGTCACGGACTACGTTATTGAGGTTAGCGTTTGCTGTAAAGATGGTGGTGAGCTACTTACTTCCGTAATTTCAATTCACGTTCAACCCACTTACTATTACTTATTATATGTATCTCTCTTGGACTCACGGGTCAAGCCCGGTCATTTGATAGGGGTGCTCGGGGATATGGATCCAACGCGTAGAGGCCCTTTTGAGAAGTTTGATGTAATGTTGTACGCCCGCCGTGACCCGCTCCAGGATATGTCAATGAAGCGACATATCCATGAGCAGGTCTCGGCAGGCGTTGAGATTATTTATTGCAAAGTGTGATGCAAAATAAATGGGCTATGGAGATGAGATCTGGGTGAACTTAATACCGGGCTATTACAGAAGAGGGACGGACGCCTGCCATAACTGCTTTTATTGCTAGTTATTTGCGGCAGGCGGTGGCTTGCCACTCACTAGATGGGCCCCCGAAATGCCAGGAAAACGGCCGGGGGCAGCACCGATGTGAGTGACTCAGGGATGTCGAGAGGTGTGCTGCGCTTTCTCCGAAGTTACTCGCGGCGTGATGCCCTTTAACACTTCCACCCCTGGAGCATGTAGCTCTAGCGGCTCCTCTCTGGACGGCCAATAAAGGCAAGCCAGAGCTGAGAGTCCTGCGGGCCTTCTTGTGTTTACACTCGATGAAGACCGATGAAGACACGTCGAAGTTTACTAGTACGAACGCGCAAACAAACATATTGAACTCGAATAGATGTCCTAACTGGCAATCGCACGACGCGGTCGCGCGACTCACATGTTTGTAACCTATTCGCGCGAACTTAGTTCGTACGAACGCGCGATCAAAGATATTGAATTCGAATAGGTGTTCTAATGGAAATTCGCACGATAATTGCGTCGGCGGGGCACCGCGGCCGTGCCCCTCTCACCTTGCCTTTTTTAATACGCTTTTATTAGGTCGACCTGTATGTAACTAACTATGTAATGGAATCTAAGGTAACAAATTTAACCATCTTCCAAGGATCGTAGCGTAATGAAAATTGTCAGCTGTATAATGTAGTTCTGATGACAATACAATAATATGGTACTGTCGAACTGATCTGATGATGGAGCCGGAAGATATGAACTGGAACTTCATGATGGAACATCGTATCATATCTGTTTTTAGATTTCTTAGAAAAGTCTTTTATAGGTACTGGCATTCCAAGATGGTATATCGTATCATAGTCGTGTTTGCACTTGTGAGAAAGGCCACGTAATGGACTTTGAACACGATCAGGTTTCAAGGTTATAACAACCAACAATACAATCTCACCTGCACGTGGTGCACCAGAAAGAAACACATCAAACTATGTGCTTTAAAAGCCGCAATTTTTTCATCTAAACCCGCAAAATAAGTCCTCCAAATATTTACTGACAGCAAAAATTGAGCGACACTGACATTCATGGTTGTTGGTACCGCCCGTGCTACTAGCTCTAGTCCACGGCCGCTCGCTCGCGTCGTCAATTCGCGCGATGGTGATTCTATTCGGACGATGCCTTACACTTACTATTCGTCTCATTAGTATGAAACCGTATTTATAGTTAGTTATGTTATACAATAGCAACAATACAGTTTTATTTATAACAATGCATTGATTTTCAAGATGAAGAAGGGTCATTCAGACCCAAATTCGACGTTTAGGCTACGTAGAGACATGCAAATGAATTGAAAATAATTGATAATATTCTACATGTATACTTTTTATTACATTTATCACATGTATATTTTTACATCTACTATTTTACATTTACATTGTATTTATTTCACTTCGTCTGCTTGATATACTGACTTAGTAAATAAATTTTAATGGAGTTAGTAAATAGTGGGCTATTGTTAATAATTCCTCTTGTTTTCAGCATAGCAAGCTGAAACATACAACAGATTCTAAGTAGTAAGTTAGAGCTACAGTATTATGACTCTGAAAACCGCATCTAATTCCATGCTGAAGTTTTTGCATAATGTGCTTACAAACAAACACACAGATAGAGAAATAACAATTCTAAAAATACTCTTTTCTTGCATTTATAAAGACTCTGCATATTTTATTTTCTTAAATATCTCCTGAGCAAAGCCATCGGTCAGCTAAAACTTTATTATATATTAGTCGAATTCATAATGGGCATTGTAACAAAAGATCTATTATGTGTGGCAAGATCTATTATGTGTGGAAGTGTTAGCAAGTTTTTTTCAGCATTTTTTCTTCGCCATTGGTCAATTCCGAAATGCTGGTAGATTTCAGGAGGGTTTTAAGATTTATAATATGGCGTCCTCTTAAAACATCACTACTAATATTATAAAAGTGAATGTGAGTTTGTTTGAAACGCTTTCTCGCCGAAACTACTCAACCGAACATCATGAAAGTACTTTCATATTTTATGTGTACACATATTCCCAAAGGTATTAGGAAAAATATGAGACACTTTTTATTGAAAAGAAAAAGTAAACGTGGGCGAAGGCGCAGGTGGAAGCTAGTCATTAATGACATAACTTTTTTCCAAAATCATTTTCACAATAATATATTTATCAGTTTTCTTTTCTTTTTTTTTTAAGAATTGAAGACGACTCAGCCTACATGCACAGAAAAGGATCGTATGTATATTTGCGACATCAAAGGTATTAAAAATCACAAGGGCCATAGCGATATACTCCTTTTCATTTGGTATTTTGAATAGGAAAAACCTTTGTGTACAGTATCGTTGCTAAAATCATATACTGTGTGAAATCACCTTCAGAGGTAGCTTTTAATTACTACAAAATTATCGAAGTCTTTCATTTACGTGATGAAGAATATTTTATATCAAATTTAATTCTAATTGTTTAAAAAATATATCGCTACTGGTTTACCTAAAAAATTTTGTCAGGGATATCGTCATTAACCCATAATCACCCCACTATTGGGATACGGGTCTCCCCTAGGGATTTAGAGCATATTTCACCACGCTGCAGCTGCTCAACTGCGGGGTGGCGGAGGCCGGTGTTTTCAAGCTGCTCAAAGGCCACTGACTTGGCTTAACGACCATCGACTACGGGACAAACGGCTTAACGTGCTCTCACGTGCAAGCACGGATATGACTAGTCTAGTAGACTA
The DNA here is from genome assembly GCA_937001555.2 of Hypsopygia costalis. NCBI lineage: Eukaryota > Metazoa > Arthropoda > Insecta > Lepidoptera > Pyralidae > Hypsopygia > Hypsopygia costalis. Next base: position 16,128,708 of record OW443338.2, on the reverse strand, counting down.
AATAATAAAAAAAATTCGTTCGGTTTATGTTCTGTTTCTCGAGTAGTAGATTGATGATATATATCTTGAAAAAAATAATTAACTAATGTAATTATCATTTATACGCATTGTTTACCAAACTCATTGTCCCTTTAACGCTCCTAACGTGGCGGCGCGGCCGCGGCGGCGGCGCGACGGCATGTGGAGAGCGGGGGTGCGCTCGTCTCGTGCGCCGGGTGCTGAGTATATTAACTAGTGTTCACTATCCTTTGAAAAAATAAAAAATAGGATAATTGGAAAAAAAAGTTAGTATTTTTCTATTTTATTTGAGTAGTATATCACTTACAGATGCAGTTCCTTAAATATTGCAGGTGAATAAATCGCCACCCTGTATACTTTGCCGTTCTAGAGGAATTTTCTACCTCGAGTTGTCAAATAGTGGAATGAACTCCCAATGTTTTCCCAGGAGATAGGATGAGGTTTTCAAGAAAAAGGTGAAGGGATTTTTACAGTATCGGCAACGTGAGTGAGTAATGCCCCAGATGTCGCAAGAGTCCATTGATCACGCTGGTTTGCCTCCCTAATGGTACAAAAAAAAGTATTGTGTCACAAAATTTGCCTCATGAAATTATATTGAAAATCTGTACCGTTTACATTTTATAGTACTACGTAATAAGCAAAGACTAAACGTTTCCATTCGTTTGTAATGTAAATTTGCTTTACTGTAGCCTAAATCGAACGAAGCGGACACGGGACGGACGTTAAGTGAAGCAAAATGGCGGATCCGATGGTCACCGTGACCTGGTAGCTTTTGAGCAATGGGTACGTATTGATTTAAGTGCCATTAATGTTAATTAGATACTGCTATCTGAGAGAGCTTGTAAAATGTATTTACTGAACAGGTTTAGTCATGTTTAGTAATGAGCTTTCATCTTCATAATGTCTGTGATCCTGGAGGTGACCTATTATATCTATCTAATATTAATTAAATTAGTGGCTCATCTCGAACTTTTAGAAGAACGAAAATTTCGATGGTTTAAAAGAGGTAGGTACCGCGTATTTGTAAGCTGCCTGACTCGGGAAGTACATCCACCTCACAGAATACCGCAGCCAAATTAAAATTCCCTTGGGAGTTCCTGCGAGTGAGTGAAGTCGCCAGAAACGAAGGAGTTGCTGCGTTGGCGGTGGGGGTGGCGGCGCACGAGCAATATTTCATGTGGCGAGCATTAATATGGCTACGGTAACTGCTACGCATTTATTTATTTAATTACGAAATACTAGGAACCCCGCCATTTTGGCTATTGCTAAAACTTGCATTTTTATTGTATAATACACAGTAATTTCGAATTAACAACGATATGGAAGTAGATGCCATAGTAACTATTAACGGAAACAAAAAAACGGAAACAAGAAACTATTAACGGAAACAAAAAACTCGACTGAAAATTATATCACAATTTTTTTTATTATTATCCTTCAATGATTTTTCGCGAATGTCGTCTTAAAATAACATATTCCATGTCATTCTTACAGCTGAGACAAAGCGTATGACATTTCATATCCGTCAAACGGTTTAGTCTGTAGAGCGTTACCCAGAAATATACATACATACACTCGAAAACCATAATCCTTCTCCGTCAGTCGGGTAAAAAAAAAAGAAAAATTTTCTCATTTGTTATATGTGAAGGTAGTAGTTTATATATCGATTCCTGATCATTCACCTGTGAAATTAATTGGTCGTCTTGTGCTCTCTACTCCTTGTCCTGAGGATTTACGCAACGAAATATCCCCCGGTATCTCATACTGATTATATTATAGCGCTGATAAGATTAGAGGAAAGATGGCTTCATAACTCTAAAGAATTTAAATTCCTTTCCACATTGTATATAATAATATAAAGTTGATACTGTTGATTGTTTGTTGGAACTTGTTGGAACATTATTATCATAATGTTATAATAAAGCACTTGTTCTGTACCACGTAATTACATTTATTTTTACCGACTAGTTTCGCCGCTAAGACATTATAAAGAAAACAGATGGTGTTTCTACAATCAATGACAAAAATAATCAAAAAGAAAAATGTTAAAAGAGCATTCTGAAATCATTTGCCCATCTGTGTTGTTACTGATTAAAATTTCTCGATTTAGTGGTAAATTATAACATTATATAATATATATTTTTTAAACATGCGTGTATTATTTGGAAGTCATATTGTAACCTTTTCATAACTGTGACGGATGTAATAATACCTTAAATGTTGAAATTTAATATGTATTAGAACATGCCAAAGAACAAAAACAAAAACACATTGCCTTCCCTTCTTCGGTAATCGGGTAAAAACTGAATACTAGTTTTCTACATTTTTTTTATACTGTATCGGATGGCAGATAAGCATACGACCCTCCTGACGTGAATCGGTTACCATAGCCATAGTAACGCACGTAATATGAATTTTCTCGACCGTCACTACTCCCGCTGCCAACGCAACAACTCCTTTCTCTTTTAGCGACATCACTCACTCACAAGAACATAACAACCCTCAAAGGAATTGTTATTAGGCTGCGGTATTCTGTGAGGTAGTGTGTTCGATAGTAAAAAAGGCACATGACCAGCCCGTAAATAAAAATAATCGCTAAGCAATTAATGAAAAATATTTCATTTCTAGTAGTAAAAGTACGAAGTTGTATTGCATTTTCCCCAACAAAGAATAGATTTCAAACAACAAATGGTAAAAATCTTTGAAAGCATCAAATCATACTTCAAACTTATCTCAGTTACATTCACTCGACTTATTTTCCTGAATATTTTAACAGTGAATAGCGGTCGAATTGTTTGGAGTAAACCTCAGACTTAGTTTAAATAACACTTTCCTTGGAACCATCAAGATAAGGAAGAGCCAATTTTTTTTAAATAGCGACGTTAAAAGTAGTGGTAGCTAGTAACTGTCTACAAGGAAACTCATTACTCGAGTCCTTGAGGTACTATTTCGGTGAATAGAGAGGCGGCGCGGCAAGATAGCGAGCGCTTATGAGCGATATCGGAAGAAACGAAGTGCTCCCTGCGCCCGTCCCGCCGCCGCCCGCCCAACGCCGAGATTGAAGCTTCGACATTCGCGAGTCATCATCATTTTCGACCGTACGACTGTCTTTTTAAGATCTCTGCGATAATATCGAAGTTTCTACGATATTGCTAATTAAATAGTTCCTTTGTTCAGTTAAACTTGTCTTTTATAGTTAAGGGATAAGGAATTTTCTTTTAATTTTGCTTTATTTTTTCTTTGAATGTAGTTTAATAAGAAATACAGTTTAATAGTTTAAAACATAGTCATGACGTATGATTTCAAGAATTATAGAAGATATAATGACGAGCTCGGTGGTCGAATGGTTTGCAATGGCCACTTTGACTCCGAGGTCGTGGGTTCGATTCCCGCTTAAGACAAATATTTGTGTGCTTCATGCACTGACATGTCTGTTTCTCTTCGTCTGGGTGTTTTCTATGTATTATATGTATGTATTTACAAAAAAAAGTATAATATAAGTTATCTAGTACAAGCTTTGCTTAGTTTGGGACTAGATGGCAGTGTGTGATATGTCCAGGAATATTTATTATCTTTTTGTTAAACACTAATAAATTAACTGAAATTTTCAGTTACTTTATTCCTGTAGTTAAATTATATTAAAATAATGAGGTTAAGTTCTTTGGTGTCGTTGCAAACCTCTATTGTATGCACTCGTAAACACTTAATCGAAAGCGCAAATCAACGTTTACAGATGATCTTCTCAGTGCTTTGGAGGTCACTTTAAGCTTAAGCTGTTGGCCCTGGCTGTAGTCATTAGATAACAGTTGTTAAACCAGGTCAATGGCCTTGGATCAGCTTGAAAACACACTGGCCTCACACAACCAAACGATTGAGAGGAGATCCGTATTCCAGCCGTGTGATGAATATGGGTTGACGTAACATTTTGGTATCTGCACAGATAGATAGAATATGCTTTATTTGCACAGTACAAATTAAAAAGTACAGTAAATAAAAAAAACGGTAGGTATGCCACAGACTTTTATGTATGTAAAATTGCAAGGATACGCACATTAAAAAATGAAATGTTTAAGTGTAAAGATTATTATAAGAATTACTTATATGTTAAATATAACATAATGAAGACGAAGATGTCTAACTGATATAAATCAACAATAAATAAATAAAAATACATATAATATATATTTAAACAAATGTTTACTTTCTGTGCGATAAACCTACATATATATACTAGTACATATATGTTCATACTACATCTACATTATATGTTCTAGTATTAATGATCGAAGACATATATTTATTAATTACAAAATGTCAGTTCGCTAAAGTTGGAACTAAAGAGCAGGGACAAAATATATCAATTGTTTTTTGAATATATCAAAAGAAAGGAATTGCTGCGTTGGCAGCAGGTGTAGCGACGCGCGAGTGATATTCCGAGCGCTTATATGGCCTCCTCATACAGGCATTTTCATGCTTAAAATGAGACTTCAACCGTGTAACTTGTAAAAAATAAACTTGTTAAATTATTATTATACTATTATATGGCTACGGTAACCACTTCACAACAGACGGGCTGTATGCTTGTTCGCCACTGTAGCAATGTAGTATAAAAAAAATCGTCAATCTGTCGTAACCACCCCTGGTTACGACAGATTGACCCGCCGAAGCTGAAACCGATTACAATCTGATTTTTTGATCGCCAAAATAAATTTTACGTTTACGTTAATGACAAACATCTTCAGCTCAGTAGATAGAGTTCTATGGTTTCTATCATCTAAGCTAAACACAATTACGGCAAATATAAGCTAAATTTTGATTTTCGCAATCTAAAAATCCGTTGGTTCGGCTTCAGATTCGGCGATAGGCCCTCAGTTCCTATTACAATAACTAATCCGTATTAACATTGATAATTTGATACTACATTAATATTCCTTAACTTTGATAAATTTATAGTCTGGGGTAATACAAACTGTTGCAAAACTCGTTGTATGGAGTGGTTAAAAAATTCGTGTATTTCGTAAAGTTAAAGGGCGAAAGTTGTTTATACCAGCCGGTGTATATTCATTTGCATCCTGTATTTATTACCTGCTCCACCTTTCTGCTCTACTTGCGGCTGGTTCTCATTTGCCATATTTTTATTTTTTATGATTCAACTTAGTTTACTTTTACGACCTTTTATTTTGATTATGGCATCGACGGAATATGAGTACATTTTAGCTAATGAGAATTTTGCTACAGTGTATCGACGTTTTTAAATAAACAAGTAAACTTTTTCTCATTCTTGTTTTATGCGATAAAAGCTTTGTTAATCATTTATTCTTTATTGCATATAAATTATACAGTACAGGTAGTATACGTTTTTAAGAGATCTTTTCCAGCTAACTGGTTGATATTGAAACCAAAGGAATTATACTTAATCTTTTTATGTTTACTCCAATATCATAACTACATATTTTATTATAATTTTTATCTATTTTGCCAGTTAGCATGTGCATTTGTGCACGATAATTTCAGTGCGGTTTATACAGATGATAGCGGCAAGCCTCGCACAAAACTTTCTGTTTCATTTCAGCCGATTATCAAAACAAAAAAGTTTAAATTTCAGTTTAAAACCAAAGATCCTCGCGGACGGGGCGGTACAGCTAGTCTAATAATAAACATCCTACATCCTATAGCAATATGCAGCCTCTCATGCACGCATCCACGGTAATGAGTGCATGCACATTGGGATTATAACTCATTACTTATTAAGCACATTTTTTCTGTATGCATTTTTTAGCTAGGGCCATGTTGAAAAATAATGTTTCTTTAAAATATTGTTTAACTTATTTTTGTTCTTTGCATTTTTAACACTTTGTTATGTCTAGTGGTAGTTTAAGTATATAAGTAGGTGGGACTATTCTTCTTTCCAGACTTTCCGGGACCAGCATTCTATATTTTTAAGTGTTTCACTATACGATCTTTAGAGTCAAAGCTAACTTCAACTGCAGGTGATGCATCCTGCCGACTAGCGGAAGATGCTCTGGCAAAAGAGAAATAGTTTATAGCGTATTTGTAACTGGGGAAGTACCTCCAAGGCACAGAATACCGCAGCCTAATAATAATAGCTGCAGATAATAATTCTCTTGATTGTTGTTGTGGTCTTGCGAGTGATTGTGACCACCAAAAAGGAAGGAGTCAAGTTGGCAGCGGAGGTGGCGAAGCGCAAGCGATATTTCTTATTGATATATAATAAATATATAGAGCGTTAAAAATGCACTGAAAATTTTCATTGAAGTCGTTTCATTTTCGCAAAACATTAGACGTAATTTGCATAACTATCTGAACAAACCATCACTTAAGTTATATTAAAAGTAATTACTATTTTAATGCAATTCGTATGCTTCGTGCGCGGTCAGTATTTAATTTTCTAGTAACTTTTTAGTGCGCCATAATAATCGTAACATAAAAGAAATAATTTTATAGTTTCCGTAATTATACAATAAGTTTAATTGATCGTGTAATGCATTTGTCAAAATTAAAATGTAAATCCAGGGTTGGTAATACATGCGGTAATAGATTTACATTAATTTTTAACCCCCTAATTTTCAATCAAAATAATGTATTTTCATACTTACTACTTTACATTCGTAATCATGGAAAGTAATACTACAGACATTCATATTTATGATTCACTATATTTCCCTCTTATTGTTAGGACAGTAAGTAGATATTTTTTATATGAGAGGGGGCAAACGAGCATGTGGGTCACCTGATGGAAAGCCAACACCACCGCCCATGGAGATTAGCAACACCAAGGGCTCGCTGATCCGTTGCCAGCCTATACTCTTTCCTTTCTTGTGACCTCACTCAGTCGCAGGAATACAACAACCCTCAAGGGAATTGTTATTTGGCTGTGGTATATTGTGAGGTGGATGTACTTCCCCAGCAGCTTAAAAATACGCTATGCCCTACTTCTCTTATCGCCAGAACCTCGTTTGTCTGTGAGCAAGATGCACCACGTGCAGGTGAGGTTGGCTATTCATTAAAGAATTTGAGGAGGCCGATACTGTCGTTGCGCGTGTCAGTCTAATCAGACACGCAAGCAACGTCGACCGCCGCTTGTCTATGGATAGGTTTATTTATCTCGAGCTCCGTGCTTCGGAGGACACAATAAGACATCGGTCCGGGTCGTTGTCATTAGATGACAGTAGTTAAGACTAGACAGTGGCCATAGGGCGGTTTGAAGACAGTGGCCTGCGCCGACTCTGTAGTTGAGCAGCGTGGTCACACGACCACGCTGCTCAAGGGTTTAGAGCATTCACATGCTCTAAACCCTTTCGATTGAGGCGGAACCCGTTTCCCAACAGTAGAATGATGTTGATGCCGATTCATTAAAGAATATTATAGTACGTTAGTACTATTACTTATACTGTGATTATAGTACAATATATTCTACTGGAAGTGTTTCTCCCACCCTTGTTACCACCCTCCACATGCACATAAATTCACAACATTTGCACTTTTCTTTATAACAGTATGTATTATTAGATTTAGCAATGCCCATTGAACCTTCCATTTAAATTAAAAAAAAAATCTTCGAATATATAAATATACTAAACAGTTTTTATTAACTCCTATGAAATTGTGACACTTTAAAAAGTGCAATTTGATTAAACAAATGACATTAACAACCGACGCTATTTAATTTAGCAAGGAAAGAATATTCAAAATACCACTCGGTCGGTTTGCGGTTCGGAGAAAATAGAGCGAACAACAAATTGTAGCCCGACTAAGATAAAAAGGTTCCGTCATTTTGTTAAACGACTACAGTCCGACCCACTGCAAATAACCCGACCGCAAATACTACTACATCGCAGTCCAGGCAAATTCTATTTGCCAAAAATAATTTCAAGCAACATAAAAGTAGAGCAGTCGATTGGTTATTGAGAATTTAATTGAAGTAGGTTTAACCAATTAGGCAAAGAATGTTTCATTTATTCCATCACCATTTTTCACTGTTTCATCATCATTATCATCACTACAGGAGTACGACCCTCTCTTGTCCGTCCCAGACAGGAGGATTTGGCCTACTCTCTCCACGCTGGCTAGACGGATTGGGGAGGCGTGATCGATGTTTTATAATGTATTTCCCTTAGTCACCTTGTACGACATCCACGGGAAGAGATGGTGTGATTCTATTCTAGTCTGCCGGAAACCACACGGCCAAATTTTTAACTGTTTGTCATGTGTCAAAAAATATTTTATGTCAATGTATTATTGTAAATAATAATACCACGTAATGATATACATTATATGATAATAATACATTATATGACGAGCTCGGTGGCGTAGCGGTCAATGACGCGGCTTCGACAACAACGCTCGTGGGTTCGATTCCCACACGGGACAAACATTTGTGTGCATGAACATGTCTGTTTGTCTTGGTCTGGGTGTTTTCTATGTATCATAAGTATGTATTTACAAAAAAAAATAGTGTATTTACGTATGTTTATCAGTTGTCTAGTACCCATAACACAAGCTTCGCTTACTTTGGGGCTAGATGGCGGTGTGTAATTTGTGTGACAATATTTATTTATTATAATTATTATATTATTATTTCGTATCCGTGTTTCGTGGGGGCATGTTAAGCCGTCGATCCCGGCTATTGTCATTACATGACAGTCGTTAAGCCAAGAGTGTGGCTTTTAGGCGGCTCGAAAACACTGGCCCACAGTTGAGCAGCGCGGTGGAGTATGCTCTAAAACCCTTCGATTGAAAGGAGACCTGACTGAAAAAATCAAAAAAATCTTTTTTGTGTTCTGTTACTTTTTTTTTATCGCCCACACCCATTTTTTGTTAATTTTATCAAATGTACAGACACGCGGTTCCTACTGTTTTATTGTATGTATTGATGATATTGATATTGATGTATTGATTACCAAAAAAACACAATCCCGCTTCTTTCTCGACCAATTTCCATACTTCCATTCAAATCAAAAGTCCAGTATGTTAACTATAATAACTCTAAAGTTACTATTTTAACGCCTCTAGATTTTGGCAATGCATTCAATACAGTTGATTTTGACTTACTTTTGACCTTGTTACTATTTATTAACGTATCAATTGACAGGTTTCGTAGTAACCTGTGTGGACTTCAGCAATGTATATGGATTGATGATAATTGTTCTGCTTGGTGTTATACTTCAGCCGGCGTACCCCAGAGTAGCGTGCTATCTTATCTTCTTTCCGCTCTGTTTGTTAACTCCATCGCCTTGCAACTACGTTCTTCCTACCATAAGGGTATTTACATGCCTTTATTGCCTGACGTTGCGACCGGTATTTTTAATAGGCCGTAATTTAAATTAACTTTAATATCTTTTAAACGTTCGCGTTGCATCATTAAAATGATAATAATCACAGGAATTAACGCGATCATGCATGTAATATATTTTTACATACCTTTATTATTCCCTGACGTTTCAACCAGGTTGCTCCGACCGTGGTCACAAGCTGGCTGTCTCAGCGGTGTCACTGTGTGTCCGTTAACTTATATCCATTAAATATAACTTATATCTTCCTGATTGAAATTAGTATATTTCTATATTTCAATCGCTTCACGCACAATTCTTGAGAAGAAGTGGCGATCTGTAGAGAGGACCTCTGTAATCGAGTGAATCGTGCCTGCTTCAAGTACATGTTCTGCAATTGCTGATTTGCTCGTCTGGCTGTTCTTAACAGCGGCAATGTGTTCTCGGACCCTGTCTGCGATAGTTCGTTTCGTTTAAACTCCGTAATAACTACTGCTGCTGCAGTTTATTTTGTAGACACCTGGAGTTTATAAGTGCGAACCATCTTTCGGTGTATTCTGTGTTGTGTGTGTGTCAAATTGTTGATTTTAGTACTCGGTGAGTGGTTGGGATGGAATACCTCTTTAACACCAAATCAACTATATCTGTCACTCCTTTGACGTAGGGCATGTGGGCTGGTTGTCTCTTCACCTCTGGATGCTTGAGTCTCCTTGCCGGTTTCATGAGTCGTCCATTCACTTCATATCCGTTTGTTTTAAGTACCTCCAGAACTTGATCCAACTCCTGCTCTAAATGTTCAGGGTCACAAAGATCGTGACCTCAGGATGCTTGAGTCAACTTGCCGGTTTCTTGAGTCACTTTATATCCGTTTGTTTTAAGTATATCCTGAACATGATCCAACTCCTGCTCTATATGTTCAGAGTGACAAAGATCGTGAGCTCTGTTTTTACCCGACTGCGACAGAAGGAGGGTTATGTTTTTCGAGAGTATGTATGTATAATTGTTTGGCACGCTCTGCAGCCTGAACGGCTGTATGGATTTTAGCTTGAGAGGTGTCGTTAGATTCGTATTTGCTGTGAGAGTAACATAGGCTACATCAAATATAAAAAAATCAATATGGCGGCTGTGAGCTTCAGAATTGTCGTTGCAGTAATTTTTTTTTCTTCTAAATATCGATATGGGTATCAAAATAAAGGTCTCGATGACCTGATTTCAAATATATATTTGATATATTAGTTTTTACCTGCGCCTTTGCTTGTATGGAATTATGTTATTGTTACGCGTGATTAATAAATCTGTTGTAGGTGCAGTCGGGTTTTTGATTTTTTTAATTAACCTATAACTTGTTTAAAGATGTCATAACGGATTGCAAATGACGCGTTGATGATGATGAAGATGAAACGAGTTACCCAATCATTTTGTATGTTTGCTCACTAAACACGGACCCGTCTGTGGAAGTTATTTCACTCTAAAGGAGACTGCATCCAAATATAAACTTTTTTCAGAGCAAAAATACGTTTTATAAAGCAATTGATATAGTGCTGTTTCTTGTAAATAAATACTTTCAATAAAATTTGCCATCTAGCGCTACTTTCCTCCCAAGTGGCTACTCCCTGAAACGTGGTTTAAATTTTCCAGCTGTTTATTACTGGTTGGCCGTAACATAACGTAGTATTTATTAAAAGTCGAAAGCATTTTTATAAATGACTATTTCATCATATCACGATCCTTGTACATTTATATTAAGTCATCCTGATTTATGGTGAGAAATAAACGATTATTATTATTATTATACATGTCACTTACGGGTCTCGTATATGTATACGTATATGTATACTTATTCACGGGTCCAGCCCGGTCATTTGATAGGCGTGCGAGGGGATATGGATCCAACGCGTAGAGGCCCCTTTGAAAAGTTTAATGTAATATTGTACATAATAATAATTATTATTATTATGTATCTCATTTAATTCACGGGTCCAGCCCGGTCATTTGTTAGGCGTGCGCGGGGATATGGATCCAACGCGTAGAGGCCCCTTTGAATAGTTTGATGTAATGTTGTACGCCCGCCGTGACCCGCTCCAGGATATGTCAATGGAACGATATACCCGTGATCAGGTCTCGTCAGGCGTTGAGACTATTGCGAAGTGTGATGGAAAATAAATAGGATATGGAGATGAGATCTGGTTGTTCATAATATCGGGCTATTACAGAAGAGGGACGGACGCCTGCCATAACTGCTTTTATTGCTAGTTATTTGCGGCAGGCGGTGGCTTGCCACTCACTAGATGGGCCCCCGAAATGCCAGGAAAACGGCCGGGGGCAGAACCGGTGTGAGTGACTCAGGGATGTCGAGAGGTGTGCTGCGCTTTCTCCGAAGTTACTCGCGGCGTGATGCCCTTTAACACTTCCACCCCTGGAGCATGTAGCTCTAGCGGCTCCTCTCTGGACGGCCAATAAAGGCAAGCCAGAGCTGAGAGTCCTGCGGGCCTTCTTGTGTTTACACCCCGACCGATGAAGACACGTCGGAGACGAAGGCCCTGACCGACTCTCTGGAGACTTGGGTCCGTGGTGTCGCTACTCACACTACAGCTCGCCACAAGCTGCCCTGCGGACATAATTATTATTATAATTATGTACGGCATTTATCAACGTTTATAGATACAGCGACATATATTTCCAAACAGAAGGCCAATTCTAGTTTATTATCGCAAAATCAAAGTTTCCCATATCGAGATTGAATTGTGCATTGACTAATAGTAGATTATTGCATCGAGCACAAAGTAATTTATTATTGCACCGAGTGCCTGATTTAGAGCCCGAGCGTTAGCGAGGGCTCTAATCTAACAGGCACGAGGGAATATAAATTACTTAAGGCGAGGTGCATAATCTGCTTTTCTTTCAACTAATACCTATAGGAATAGTAGATAAAAGAAACTCATATCAACCAGTTAAAATAGAAGTTTCTATAACACTGTCGGCTTTATATATAATGTTTTCCGGAGTTAATGTGTCGCTAGATGATTCCATTTTAATTCGAAGCCGAAGCACTCAAAATCAGATAGTATCACACTTTTATCGCTTCCAAAAATATTGTCAAGCAAAATTAACAAAGTTCCCGCCAAATCACTTTTTTAAATTTCTTTCATTTTTAACTCAGAGTTAGCAGCAATAATTTTTTAAATTTGGAACAAGTAGGATAGAAACGCGAAAAAAAAAGTATTGATATCGGCTGGCTGAATAGAGCTAATCCATTGAGATTGGCACCTTTTGGTGCGATTAAAAAAAACTGTGCAATAATGAAATTTCATACATTTTTATTGCTCTAGAGCATTAAAGACTCGTTTTGTACTGAGTTTGTAGTGTGATGAAATTAAAGCATAGTTGGAAGAAAAAGTTATATATTGCTTTCATTAATTAATTCTTGTCAATTCTTATTGTTGGCAAACTACAATTCTTAGTTTGTTTTTTCGGTCGTATTTAAATTCAATCCAACTTAATTCAAACCTGATACGAGAATAATAAATTTGACATTTGTGAGATCGAGATTGAATCGGAACTGAATTTTAATTACATTTTAATTAAGAGAATCCCCTAAGGTTTTAAATACCTCTGTAGCCGAAATGTAAAACCATCACACACCAATCAGATACGCTATATAATGTAGAGCGAGGCACCGCTTTATTCGTGTAAGAGACGGTGATGAAGCCTCTCTTGTCTCACAAATAGCATCGTCTCGTTCTAATTATATCGTACTTTATAGTGTGCTAGTGGCTCATTGCTAACTTTAGAGCCAACTTCATATGCACGTGGTATATCCCTATTAATTTATTAAACGAGGTTCTGGAAAAAGACAGTTAGGACAGGTGGTGCCCAACTGGTGAAGTACCTCCGTCTCAAAGAAGCCTGCAGCCAAATATCAATGTTCTTGAGGAGTATTGTGGTCGCGCGGGTGAGTGAAGAGGACTCCTCACGAAAGGTGATATTTTGCGATAGCAGCGTTTGTAAGCAATGTAACAGCATTGCATCAAAGTACGTAAAAAACGACTCAAAATCAAAACAACTTCAGATAAAAATGTAAATTTTTCACACAAGTTTGAAAAAAAAATCTTTAACCTCCCGGAGACGAAAATCTGGGAGGTTTGGAGGGAATAAAGAATATAACTGAAAATGGTAGTAAAAAAACAATATTTCAATATTGTGTTTCTTTTGGGGATTGGGGAGATATTGGAGAAAAATTGAAAAAGAAATATAATTATGAAAAATGTCACTGATTTATTACCAAAACAAGCAAAAAGAAATGTGAAATTTAGACATAAAGTAGAAACAAGAATACGATAGTTGGAAGAAGAAGAAGAAAAATTAAATGAGCGGAGGTGTAGAAATATATAAACAAAACCTATGAAATTTGTACAAACAGCAGCTAATACTAAAAACCGGCCAAGTGCGTGTCGGACTCGCGCACGAAGGGTTCCGTACCGTTATCTATACAAACGGCAAAAAAATCTTGTTTGTTGTATGGGAGCCCCCCTTAAATATTTGTTTTATTTTATTTTAATTATTCATTTTTAAAGTGAGTATATAACTAAATATTATGTGAGTATTTCAAGCCTCTACCTATTGCCGTTATCAATTGCGAGCAAAAACGAGCAAAAAAAAAATACGTTTGTCGTATGGGAGCCCCCTTAAATATTTATTTTATTGTATTTTTTAGTATTTGTTGTTATAGCAGCAACAGAAATACATCATCTGTGAAAATTTCAACTCCCTAACTATCACGGTTCATGAGATATAGCCTAGTGACAGACGGACAGACAGCGGAGCCTTAGTAATAGGGTTCCTTTTTACCCTTTGGGTACGGAATCCTAAAAACCTACGAAATTTGTACAAACAGCAGCTAATACTAATAGCCCGCAACACTTCCAGTGTAAGAGGATCTTATAGCCAATAGACACTAGTATTCGTAGCTAATCTGGACCCTTGTACTGGAAATATTACAGTCTACGAGCGGTTATCTATACATAAAGACAAAATTTAAAATTAAAAAAAAACCCACGACGGTTAAAACGTAGTTGAAAAAGGATAAAATAATTTTCAAACCACCGACTTAAACAATTTATGCTATGAACTTAATAAAAAATTCAAGAAAATCCGTTGGGGTTGCCATTAAATGAACTAGTTTGGCAGTTTCATAGGAACTTGTATACTTATTTATATTTATTTTGAAATTTAAAATAGAGGTGGCAGCCGCCGGCGGATTTTCTTGTTTTTTTTTTATTAAGTTCATAGCATTTACAAATCAAACCGCATCAAAATCAGACTAGTAGTTTTGGTTTTGCACAAACAAATGTTTACTGCAGCGCCCTCTGGTGAGTTGTCACTGTAACACCTATATAAGAACATGCTCCAATCAAACCCGAACCCATCATTGAAAACCGCATCAAATTCGGACTCGTACTTTTGGAAATAAATGGCAACATTGGTTGCACAAATAAATATTTACTGCAGCGCCCCCTGGTGAGTTGTCACTGTAACACCTATATAAGAACATGCACCAATCAAACCCGAACCCATCACTGAAAACCGCATCAAAATCGGACTTGTACTTTTGGAGATAAATGGCAACATTGATTTGCACAAATTGTCATCGTTCCGTCGTGGGTAAAATGCACGCGAACGAAGCCGCGAGGCCAGAAGCTAGTATAGAACATATTACATCTCGGTATTATGTTCACACCGAGCAAAACAATGGGCAGAAATTAGACTAAAGGAAAACAAACATTTCGCTCAAATTAATTTCCGTTAAAATTTTCATTGTTTTTCTCTATTCCTAGGCTTTTATTGTTTTGACATACAATTGAGATATTCAGATGTAATACAAAGGAAATATTCAATATTCATCTATTATGTCACCCGGACAAAGATACGTAAAATATTTAAGTGATGTACCTATCCTTTTATGTTTATTGGAAACTAGTTTTACAATAAGAGACAGTTATTCGTGTTTAAGGGGAAGTTAACTGTTATCGCAAAGTACACAGCTCTTCCTAAACTCCGGCTGTATGCCGAGGGCTGAATGAAAAGCTCTTTCATCGCACACTCTTTGTCTGCCTCCGAATTCATGTGTAAGCGTCACGAGGGAGGCGGCGTCTGATGACGCTACAATAAAGTACGGTACACTTGTTTGCAATAATAGCGGCACAGCCGCAAATTACGCGTGATGGTTTGAAAATTACAACATGTAGCTATATAGCTGATCTTCTTCGATCTATATCGCTCATTTTTTATTAAATGACACTGATCATACATGCTATATATACCATGTATTTGGGTTTAATTACGGTTTAAGTTCTTTCGTCCTTCAAAGAATCCATTAAGCCACCCATGCTGAACAACTTGGCAACACTGGCTTCCCTCAAACTGCTTTTGCCTTGGGTTACCTTTAAAACTTCATACGATTGAAGGATATCATATTATTTCTATTAAAATAACTCCCCATTTTGTTAAAATGCACATATATCACATAAATAATAAAGTTAATACGTCAGCAGAGGGTGCATTATTGGGACGACTGGAATAAATTATGTTATTATTTTTCATTGCAATGTATTTATAATATTACAATTATTGTACCTTTAAGTAACTATTTATTTTATTTTTCATTTAAATTTTACTTATCTTATTTTTTTTATCGTTTTTTATACCACGTCGAGTGGCAGACTAGCATACGACCCGCCTGATGTGAAGCGGTTACCGAAGCTATATTAAAGCTCGCAAAATGACATATTGCTCGCTTGCGCTGCTTCGTTGGCAGTGGGGTTAATGACAGACGCCGCGGTGAAACTCAATAAATGCTTGTAATAATAAGACAGTGTTTGATTGCATTGATGACATTTTTAATTTACCGTATCTTTTCTTCATTTACGGTATTTTACCCGTAACCTCATAATTGACGCCGCGGTGAAACTCAATAAATGCTTGTAATAATAAGACAGTGTTTGATTGCATTGATGACATTTTTAATTTACCGTATCTTTTCTTCATTTACGGTATTTTACCCGTAACCTCATAATTGACGCCGCGGTGAAACTCAATAAATGCTTGTAATAATAAGACAGTGTTTGATTACATTGATGACATTTTTAATTTACCGTATTTTTTTCTTCATTTACGGTATTTTACCCGTAACCTCATATTTGAAAGACTTTAATATATAAATTATATATTTTTGAGTAGGGAGCTAGCTACTGCGGAAAATGTCGCATCAGAAGACGGAATCCGAGTAAACAGAACAGTCAAGATGATTAATAGCTGAGCATAATACAAAAAGCATCCTACCTCTTGAAGGTGACAATTGTTGAGATTGCCGACAACGAACGCGAGTATCTAGGGATTTTGTGAAGGGGAAAAAATATGCTTTTCAATGGGCGGCTATAAACCATTTAAAACCACCCTTTGTAATGTTAAAGGACCCTTTCGGGCGAACCCTTTCACTGATGCGACTAAATTATGTTCTGTATTATTTACGTTCTATATTAATAACCTTTATATATAAACATCTAGATACCTATACATAACACACCAGCGGCCCGTCCCGGCTTCGCACGGGTGGATAATTTAGTAAAAAATATAGCCTATGTTACTCAGAGATAATGTAGCATTCTAATGGTGAAAGAATTATCGAAATCCGTCCAGTAGTTTTTGAGTATGTTCGTAACAAACATACAAAAATACAATGTTTCCTCTTTATAATATTACAGCAGCCCGTCCCGGCTTCGCACGGGTAGCCATATTTTTTTTTTGTTGTTTTTTTTTTTTTTTTTTTAGAATTTAACCAACTCTTTTTCCCAGCGAATCGAAAATCGAATAAAATTTTATAATACGTACATGAATATATGGTGTCACGGACTTTTAGTAGATTACAATAATGTCTACAAATCAGTAGTATTGTTCTATCAACAATAGTTTTTGCAGCAACAGCAAAGGATGATTTGATTTTTTAATACTTTAGGCGATTACTTATACAATATTGCAATTCTCGTCATAACTTTTAAACAGTGCTTCAGGTTTTAATGAATGAAAAAGGATTTTACTTCTAGATAGATAAGATTTATGCTACTTGTGTTTAGCTTAGCTGGTAGAAACGATGGAGCTTTACTGACTAAGCTGAAGGTGTTTGGCAATAACTTAAACGTAAGACCTATTTTTCGTATCAAGATATTCGGCTTCAGCTTCGGTAGGGCCCAAGTTTGTATGGCAACTCACGCACACACGTTCATTCACGCTGTGCACAGACATCACTGTTTATGTAGTAGTTAACGACGTGACTACTACATAAACAGGGACTATATAAACTAAGACAAATCTGGAATAGTTTGTTCCAGATTCCCGCACATCGCATGCTCATTCACGCTCTGCATATATATCATAGTATATGTTGTTGTTAACGACGCGACAGTTATATGGAGTGGCCGGAGTGTGGTAAAGAGTAGAGTATTATTTCTTATGCCGGAGGTTTACACATTCTATCTTATCCCCATCGGCGGCCGCCGTCGCTACTTCCGCTAATTTAGGTTGCCTTCAGCTTATTTTTCGTTCTATTTGAAAATGCATATGACAATTTTAAATGAATTGCATTATAAATATATTTAGAAGTACCTAATATAACATTCTGTTCGTGAATATCTTTACGTATTTTATAGCGTGTGTAAGTTTAATATTATCTTAAAATGGAAAAAAAAATAATCATAGAAAAGTAATGTAAAAATTTCTTAATTACGAGAATCGTAGGAATATTACGAAAAACTTATGGATATTCCAAATACCTTCATGAATTATTAAAAGAGTAGAATTGAAAGAAAGTATCAGTCTAGCATATTCAGTCCCGCGTCGCCACCTCCACTTCCAAAATATCAAATTTATACAGCTTTTACTTTTTTGACAATGATAGAGAATATAAAAATAATGCAGTTCGTTAAATTTTTGCATACACATTCAAATGACGGCATTATCACGACAAAACTCAAGCGATCATTAAAAGTGTAGTAGGTTCACGTAAAAATCCGGTTTGCAAAATTACATATGGCATATCCCAGTTTATATCTCGTGACATAGACTTATTACGTTTTATAGACGCCGGTTTGGCATGACATCATGACATAGAGTACGTCGTAGTTTTTATGAATCACTGTTGTTTAACAATGCAACACATTTTGCTTCGCATTCTTTAAAAAAAAAAGCGGCACGCAACGTCAAACAAAACGCCGTATCAATCTGTCTCATTGCTTTAAATGATGATGCCATAAGTTGCTCTTTTTCCTCTGTGAATGCGATGAAAATTATCATTTTGTCTATAGTTTTTCTCTGTCTACGACTCGTGCACTGTATGCCCAACCTCTGCGGGGAAGAGTGACGTTGCCTTAATAATTAAACGCGCGTGGCCCAGCATAACAAATAGCTGAATTAATTTATGTCTTCCGATCTTATGAGTAGGACATTAAAAGATCCTCGTGGGAAAGTCTCTCGTATAATTTAATTAAGGGAATGAATGCATAAATTGTCCTGAATCGAGGCCCTGTCACCGCTACTGTACGAGAACGGTAAATGAATTCCTTTACTAATCAGAACAAGTTTCGAATATTGTGGTGTTCGCGTATATGTGTGGAAATACCTGAGAGCTCTAATTGGAAATTCTACCTATGCGTTATTAATAAACTAGCTTTCGCTCGCGACATCGTTTCTATGGACTGTAGTTTTATATATATAGCTCTCGTGCATGATTATAATCAGGGGCCCTACCGCCTAAGCTGAAGCCGATTCCCATCGAATTTTTTGAATGCGAATATCAAACTTCAGCTTAGATTCATGATGCTTATATTTAGCTTAGCTGGTAGTGACCCTGGGGCTGTACCGACTGTGCTGAAGATGTTTGTCAATAACTAAAACGTCAGACCTATTTTTCGAATAAAGATAATCGATGGTAATCGCCTTTAGCTTCAGCGGTAAAGTTAAGTTATTTATAAATAAACAAACTTAAATTAGATTTTTTTTTTACAAATATATAAGCTACCAATTTTTGGTACTCAAAATATTGCATGAGATTCTCATGCAATATTTTGGTTTATGCTTGGGCGGTAGGCCCCTTGGTAGAAACCATTCAAAAAAGAACGATTGAGGATAATAATAAGTACTGTTTATAAGATGCTTTTAACATAATGTATCTCTTCTTAACCTCTACGGCCATCGCAGTTACTCTACTCTCCATTCCTAGTAATCTCACTCACTCTAAGAACAGTGCAACCCTCTAGACTTCTAGGATTTGTTATATGGCTGCGGTTTTCTGTGAGGTACAGGTACTTCTCCAATCGGGTAGCTGAGCCCTCCGTCTCTTTTGCCAAAACCTCGCTAGTTAATCAGCTGGGAGCACTACGCGCAGGAGAGGTTGGCTTTGGCTCAAAGACGGTAACGAGTTACCTAAACTAGAAAATAAGAAATATTACAGAAGTTGTACTTCTTAAAATCGATTAAACAAATAACGACTCTAACTACGATGCAATAAAGAGCATTTCAACTCGCTAACCAGTGATTTATCCCGGTGTTCCGCAAAGTGTGTGCCGCGGCACACTGGTGTACCCTGGTCATTAGTTGGTGTGCCTCGGAAAAATAAGGTTATCTCATAAAGCTACATAGATGGACAGAAGAAAAATACTTAAACAAATAAAAACTGATTTAATATATTTATGGTGTACCTCCAAAAAATTGTATTATCCTAGATGTAGATGTACGTATTTGGTGGAAAACATTGGGGAAGGCTTATATATTCAGCAGTGGATAGATGATGATGATGATGAGATGTACCATAGACACAAAAAGTTTGCGGAAAGTTTGCGGTTTGTTTGTGTGATAGCTCACATACTGGTGTTAGGACAGAGCAGTCATTAGGTGCATCAATTGATGTAACATGTTGTACACCAGGTGATGCACAAAGTACTATTATGTTTAGTGGTAGCAACCACCAGATTGGTAGTTCATTCTGCAGGGTCAACACAGTACATGGGTAGTCGCTAATTTTGCTTAATAAAAACCTTAAATTTAAAGAACGGAAAGATATTGTGTCCCTCTCTGTAGAATGTTCCATAGAACTATCTTGTGTAAAATTAGAGCAGTTCATTGTTATATGTGTATATAAACCTCCTTCCGCGGATCTTAATTTATTTTTAGAAATCATGGATGAAGCCCTATGCAAAGTTAGTAACTCAGGTAAAACTATTTTGGTCTGTGGAGATTTAAATATTAATATACTTACTAATACAACTGCATCATGTAAAATTTTAAGTCTTTTTAAATCCCATAATTTAGTTAACTTATTTATGGAGCCTACTAGAATAAGTGCCAACACGGCTACCTGCTTAGATAATATATATACAGATATTAGTCCAACCCAAAGAAGTATTATTAATAAATTGGATTCTGATCATTCTGGGCAAATGATAAGTATTCAAATAAATAATAAAAATGTAGTCAAGACAAAAATTACTTTTGTGCCAGTAACAGATAGTCGCTTAGAACGTATGAGAGTAAACCTAACTAGTAACTTACCTTTTTTAGATAATGACTTGGAACCTAACTTGATGTATAACTCATTTTTTAATGCATTTCTTCACGAATTTAATTCAATATTTACTTCCAAGAAAATTACTTTTACTAATAGCAGTGTCTTTGGTGACTGGGCAACCGTAGGTATTTATAAGAGTAGGCAAACTTTGTACATGTTATACAATGAAAGACAATTCAATAATAGTGAGAAATTTAAAGAACGTGTAAAATCATACTCAAAAATCTTCAAACGCGTTTGTCAAGTAGCAAAATCTATATTTATTAAATCAAAAATTAGAAATAGTAATAATAAAATTAAAGCCACTTGGACGGTTATCAATGAAGAGACTGGGAAGGGTAGGACAAAGGATTCAGAGTTTAAATTAAGTATCGATGGTCATGTTACCAAGTCAGATTTAGAAGTTGCCAATGCTTATGAAAGATTTTTTTCTGCTTTCCCTGTCACTTTAACTAGTGCTTTGGGCTCTTGTCTGTTGCTCCGTTGCGGAGTCATTAATTAAAGATAATGTGCCAGAATTTTATAACGATTTTCATTTCCGTCATGTTAATGGGTCTGATCTTAAAGTCGCATTTAAATCACTTAATATTAAGAAAACGGCTGATCTATGGGGCATTTCTGTACATATTATAAAATCTTTATTTGACATTGTTGCTCCCGCCTTAATTGTGATATTTAATAGATGTATTGATTGTGGTGTGTTTCCTGACTTGATGAAATTGAGCAAAAATATTCCTTTCTTTAAATCAGGTAGTACATTAGACCCCACAAACTTCAGACCAATATCAATATTACCTACATTTAGTAAAATTTTTGAAAAATTAATTCTCGCTCAGTTACTAAAATACTTTAATGAAAATAATCTGCTGCACACTAAACAATTCGGTTTCACTCGTGGACGGTCAACATGTGATGCTGGGGTAAAATTACTAGAATGTATATATGAGGCTTGGGAGGAGTCACGGGACGCCTATGGGGTGTTTTGTGACTTATCTAAGGCTTTTGATTGTGTGCAGCATGAAACTCTAGTCAGAAAATTACACCACTATGGTATCAGAGGCATCGCTCTTGATCTTCTTACTTCATATCTGGGTGATAGGGTTCAGAAAGTAGATGTTAATGGAAAGCGATCACATGGATCAGCAGTAGCGATGGGGGTGCCACAAGGCTCTATTTTGGGCCCTTTCCTGTACATTAATGATCTACCTCATCTTGTAAAGAATAATCATGAAATAGTATTGTTTGCAGATGACACTTCTTTAGTTTTTAAGGTAAATAGACAACAATCAGAAATTGACGATGTAAACAATGCTCTTTCAAAAATAGTGAACTGGTTTAGTGCTAATAACCTACTTTTAAATGGTAGTAAAACCAAATATGTTAGATTTTTTACAAAAAATGTTAAACAAGTAAAAACCAGTGTGGTGATGGACAATGAGAGATTGGAATTGGTCAATAAGGTTGTCTTCCTTGGTATAACATTAGACTCTAAATTACAATGGGGCCCACATATAGAAACGTTATCGGGTAGACTCAGCTCAGCAGCTTACGCCGTAAGGAAAATACGTCAACTGACTGATGTTGACACTGCGCGTTTAGTTTATTTTAGCTATTTTCACAGCATTATGTCATATGGTTTATTGCTTTGGGGTAGTGCCGCGGATGTAGACTCAATTTTTTTGCTCCAGAAGCGAGCTATCCGTGCTATTTATATGATGAGTCCCAGGGAGACACTGAGAAATAAATTTAAAGAGATAAATATTATGACATTACATTCTCAATATATTTATGAAAATCTTATTTACGTTCATAAAAATCAAACAAAATTTAGGAAAAACAGTGATCTCCATCAATTAAATTTAAGAAATAAAAACAAACTCGCTGTGCATATTTCTAGACTCCATAAAATCTCTAACTCATTCCCAGGTCAATGTATACGCTTCTACAATAAACTTCCAAACGACGCGTTTAAATTATCCATGGGTAAATTTAAGAAATATATCAAAACTAGACTATGTCAAAAGGCTTACTATTGTATCTCAGATTACATAAATGATAAAAGTATTTGGAAATGAATTGCTCTTGTCATGTTATGTTAATGATTGTATTAGTATTTAATGTAACGATATTGGCAATTAAAAGAGTCGGCCTTGAGTTTCTTGACAGTTCTTCTCAAGAAGCCCCGTCGCCGGAACTGGCACTTAAATTCACTTTCACATTCAAGATAGTGTGATGAAAGTGAATCTAAGCTCTACGGATTTAGAGTAGTAATGATTTATACATGTTCTTATATTTAATTTGTATGACGTTTCTAAGTGCTTTATTAAGTCCAAGGAATAAAGAAATTTTGATTTTGATTTTTTTTTTTAACATTGATTTATTTGACAGTAGACATTTTTTTGCAGACGAACTAGATTAGTATTTTGCCAGTAGTTTAATTAAATCATAGATACTACAATATGCGTAACGTTATTAAAAGTTACAGAAGGGGAAAAATACGCGGAAGTACCCATTCTATAGTTGATGGATCGCTTCGACCGACACAATTTGTTTACGTGATATTGTTTGATAAATTATTCAATTTCGGGAGGCTCCGTCGGATAAATTAGATCTACTCTAAACTGGTGTATTTAATCATTTACACAAAAGGGTTAATAGTAATATTTCCTTTGAAGTTTATAACATTTTATATACCACAACGTACTTACTCAGAATATAACAGTATACCAATAACGAAGTATTGGATATGGTAAACAAGTGGTCGGCCTGCAAAAACTCACATTATAAATATTGAGCTATAAATATATTTACCCACTTCTAAAATCTTTTGAACTGTACAGGTCCTTAGTGTTCGGCAATTATTTATTCTTTACACTATTATAAAACAATATGCTTTATTTCCATCGATTAGCAAACGAAACACTAACAGGTATGTCTGTTAGTATTAATAATTATATTTGTTCATTTGTCAAAGTTTTTCTGCGCTATGGGACCTGACTTATAAGTATATTAAAGCAAACTACGTTCTTAAGATAGTATACTCAAACAAATATCAGTATAAAAATAGTATAACAAAATGGCGTCAAAAACTGACGTATGAGGAACAGAAAGTGTTATTGAACGCATAGTGTAATCAATTTTGGTAACAATTACTACAAAACACACACACACACACACACATACATACATAAACACACATAATATGCAATATTTCATGTTGTAAATATATTTATAGCTATGGTAACCACTTTACATCAGGCGGGACGTAAGCTTGATTTCCTCCCGACGTAGTATTAAAAAAAGCCAAAAGGACTCAAACATACGAGCGGCACGTCAATTGCTTTCCTATTATTCAATGTGCTCTTTGCAACTGCAGTTGTCGACACGTCGACTGTAGACAACAGCTACCGTCGACGACGCTCGCGTGTTGGGGACCTAATCAAAGCACCGCTTGATTCGTATTTTTATAAAACGTTTCTAAAAGTGAGACGCTATCATTCCTTTGAAATTGCTATCTATTACTATAATCGTAAAGGCTTTCAGATGAATAATCTTATGAATCGGTTGATAAGAAGATTTTCTTTTGAATGAATGTCTTGTATAATCTCAGATACAGCGGTTTGAACTAAAAAGGTTAAAAGAATATTCCTTCAGTGCCCGCCTATCTGTCTGATAGATCATTTCTGATATTGAGGGTTTCGAACGTCGGAATGCAGACACGAAACCCATATAGGCTCATTCGTATGTTTGTCTGTCCATCTATCATGGACAATTTTCTCTGATGTATCTCCTGAACCGACACAAATTGTAATAATTTTGTTTGAAAAAAAAATCTCTAAAAGTAAAGCAGACGATTATAGACCAATTTCTTTGTTGTCATCATTTTCTAAAATATTTACAAAATCAACATATTAAATTAATGCTTATTTGAAATCAAATTAGTTTCTAAATATGGATCAGTTTGGATTTCAGCAAAAAAATAGCCTTGGTCCGCTTCATTTCTTAGTTTTAACATACGAACTTTCGAAAATAGCCAAACATCTGTACGTTGCACAAGAGGAAATCTAAGTAAGACTAAATATATTCAATTCAGGAATTACAACAATACCTAACTCTTCTCCTTAAAATATTTATGAATTCAACACAAAAATAGAAGAAGTCAATGAAACCAGTTAGTTCCCTTAGGGTTTCTGTAGATTGTCGTTTGAATTGGAAAGCGCACATAAATAAAAATAATCTCAATGTATTGTATCTATTGCTAAAGTATTGCATCATTTATTGAGGAAACTGTGTCAGTGTGGAAGAAACATTTCTACAGCAAAAAAAAATGTCTGCGTATAATATTTATAAAATGTTTTCTGGCGAGACGCAGAAACTTATTAGTAGAAAAACGATATCTCTCATTGATAACTTCTATTTTTATTCTGGAAATCTGTGTATTTATAATAAAATAATATGGAATATTTTAATAACAAATCAGAAAACCGAAATAACCATAGAAATATAAATATAATTAATGTCATAAAAAAATGTCTCTTATCTGTGAATAATATACGAGTATATTTAATTAGAGTGTATTTGCAAAAGAGATTAAATATTTAGATGGGCAATTATTCAAATGTAAATTTAAAATCTGGCTTCATAAATATGTTTTCTTCCAACTATGCTTTAATTTCATCACAATCACACTAAAAACTCAGTACAAAACGAGTCTTTAATGCTCTAGAGCAATAAAAATGTATGAAATTTCATTATTGCACAGTTTTTTTTAATCGCACCAAAAGGTGCCAATCTCAATGGATTAGCTCTATTCAGCCAGCCGATATCAATACTTTTTTTTTTCGTACGTATTATTCGTTTCTATCCTACTTGTTCCAAATTTAAAAAAAGATTGCTGCTAACTCTGAGTTAAAAATGAAAGAAATTTAAAAAAGTGATTTGGCGGGAACTTTGTTAATTTTGCTTGACAATATTTTTGGAAACGATAAAAGTGTGATACTATCTGATTTTCAATGCTTCGGCTTCGAATTAAAATGGAATCATCTAGCGACACATTAACTCCGGAAAACATTCTAAATGAAGCCGACAGTGTTATAGAAACTTCTATTTTAACTGTTTGATATGAGTTTCTTTTATCTACTATTCCTATAGATTAGTTGAAAGAAAAGCAGATTATGCACCTCGCCTTAAGTAATTTATATTGCCCTCGTGCCTGTTAGATTAGAGCCCTCGCTAACGCTCGGGCTCTAAATCAGGCACTCGGTGCAATAATAAATTACTTTGTGCTCGATGCAATAATCTACTATTTTATATTATAAGAGAATACTGTGAAAAAATAACAGACTAAATTAGAATTTATTATCTAATTTATTGTGAAGTTGAAATTTATTATTTAATTTGCTTTAAATAATCATAGAATTGAGTACCTTATGACATATTGTGCCATGCCCGATAGGGTTTAACTGTGAAACTATCACATTATTACCATCAGAATATGTACACAGTTAGCAATAAAATTTATTATATTCTATTGCATGTTTCTGTCGCGATAACTATTAAGGGGCCAGATCGTGAAAACTGTGAAAAGAGTGTTACGATTTTTCATATTTAACCTATTTAGATATGATTGATATCAATGATAATTTGTATATATTACAATCAAAGACCAAAAAATATTGTATGATTATATTAAACTCTTAAAATCTAATAGTTGTTTTATAATAAAGGTCAACAAACGCATAAAATTGAGAAAAAATGCAAAAACATGCCTTCGTATTTTTCAGATTTAACCCAATAAATCAACACAAATTGATAAAAAGAAACACTTTTTGAACACTGAAGAAACCAATAAATATAACATATACTTTTTTTTTGTACCTTTACAAACAAAGACTTCCTCTTTTAAAGCCCTAAAATCTAGATATGTTTTACGTAAATTCTCCATAGAAAAATGTATGAAAAATGACGCACATTCCGATATTACGAATTAGTACCCAGCGTCGCCACTAATCGCCAGTGTGTTTTTATATGTCAAGGTGACACCACGCGCGTCGGATGCTCCAGCAAAATTACGTGTTGTGAATTTGTGTTTTTTGTGAAAAACTGTAAGTATAACTAATTTACCAATATAATGAATGTATATAAATCGTAAAAAATACAAAGAATGAATTAGATACTTTGTTGAGTAGGTTATTTTATGAACCTTGTAAAATATGTATCAATTCAGGCTTGAAACATGATTTCAACATGCTATAGCCAATATCATAAACGTATCTAGTCGGTAATCGAGGGTTTTTTTCGCAGGACTGATTGAATTTGAATTTGCCAGGGAAAAGAAAGTTTAGTACGCATTATAAAAATATGAAAGCCAAAAGATCTCGGAAAAAATGTAAGTTCCTTCCTACTTATTTATTTATCTGCCTACTTTACTACGTCTTGTCCTAAATACCTACCTAGAAAAAAATTACGAGATTTCTGTGAAAGTGTCATGTAAAAATCCTAGTTTTATTTGTGTGCTTATCCTGTCTAAGTAGTAATAATAATATAATTTATTTTCATTTGAACAGGGTACATTACAAAGCTAATACAATACCTATGTCATATGATTTAGATCGCTTGATTCAGACATATACAATAGCATGTAAATATTGGTTTGTATTATCACTACATAGTATAAAACAAAGTCGCTTTCTCTGTCCCTATGTCCCTTTGTATGCTTAAATCTTTGAAACTACGCAACGGATTATGATGCGGTTTTTTTTAATAGATAGAGTGATTCAACTGGAAAGTTTATATGTATAATATATGCATAACATAGTAGAAAAACACTGATAATTTAGAGGTTTCTAATGTGATGTCGTAAATAAACACATTTTTTTGCTCTTTCATTGCAAACGCTGGCTGAACCCATCGAGATAGATCAAAATAATGTAGTACAGTATTGTTCACCTTAAAATGGTCTACAAAAAAGTTCGCGATGGTATATGTCTATCTCTTAGTGGTAACACACAATAACCGTTATTTTATCCTTTGCTTTTTACAAGAAATAATGCCTTATTTACGAAGCGATTTTAAGCAATACAGAATTAATCCTTATCCAATTAAGTACCTTAAATACATTGCGCATTTAATATAGATCAATATGGCCCTTCACAGCATGTAATTTAAATGAATAGTTTAGAAGATATTACACATTTAAAATGCAGGGACATAACGGCTGTGGCGGTACCGGCCGCGGAGCCGGCGGCGTGTGCCTATAACTGGGGAAGGACTGGATAGGACAAAGCGCAAAGACCTTCTGTAGTACATTTAGTATCAGCATTGCACCCGTGCGAAGCCGGGGCGGGTCGCTAGTAAGTAATAAAGTCAATTTCTACCTAGTATTCGTTTTCATGTTCATCATTATTGTCTAAATATCAGATTGTGGAAGTAGGTATGTTTCATAACAGAAATAGCACGGGCACGCGGCTTTGTCGACATACTTACCGCCAAAGAGACGCGACGCGCCTAGGGTCTGGTGTTGTACAAAAATTACAAAATAATTATAAAGTGGATAATAATGATGAATAATATTTCCAGTATTGAAAATAAAGAAAACCTTCAGGCCGAGACTCCAAGCAACACTGCTATGCTTAGACTACACACTATAGACGTAAGTTGTTATACGTAATTCTTGTAGACTTATTACATAAATAAACAAACTACCTTGAGGTGTAAGTGGTTCATCAAGATCTTTAAACCAAAGCCAAATTCACCTGCATGCGGTACACCCTGCTGACTGACAAACGAAGCTCTGGCGAAAAGAGAGGTAGGGAGCGTAATTGTAAGCTACCCGACTGGGGAATGTACCTCCACCTCACAGAATACCGCAGCCAAATAACGGTTTCCTTGAGGGCTGTTGTCTTCCTGCGAGTGAGTGAGGTCACCAGAAAGGAAGGAGATGCTGCGATGGCAGCGGGGGTGGCGGGGGTGGCGGCGCGCGAGCGATATTTTATGTTGCGAGCGTTAATATGGCTACGGTAACCGCTTCAGATCAGGCGGGCCGTATGCTTGTCTGCTACCCGAAGTAGTATAAAAAAAAAAATACCTAGTTAGTGATGGACGAAGACAAAATCTCAGTAGGGTGAAGTCTTCTAGTATCGGCCTCCTCCTAATATCGGCCTTTGCGAGAAAATGGAATATAGGGTAAGTGCTCCATTGAATGAACCCTTAAGGGCATTCCAAACTTTGAAAATTACAGCCAGCTACTTATGAGATCCTAACCAAAAAATATTTTATTTTATTATGTTCACAATTTATTCATGATTGATACAGTATACATATTTTAGCAAAAATGCTGATAGTTATTGAGATAATCTGCATTTTATACAAATATGGGGTATATTTGTATAAAATGCAGGTTATCTCAATAACTATCAGCATTGAACACACAAATCACCAGAGAATGAACAAAAAAATCCAGTGAATAAACCTTTTGAAACCCATTGAATGAACTACCACTTTTATATATCAGTTCTATATATAAATTATTATGTAAGAGTTTATTTCGGGTAATTGTTATTGTAAATATATATATTTTTTTATTATATTAAATAGACGATATGATTACTATTATAATTGCGTGTTACTTGATATTTTATAACCTAAAGAGAACTATCTAACATTTTTTTTTTATACCACTAAGGTGGCAAACAAGCATACGGTCCGCCTGATGGAAAGCAGTTACCGCAGCCTATGGACGCCTGTAACACCGGAGGCATCACATGCGCGTTGCCGACCCTTTAAAAACCTCTTCAAGCCCTTTTTGAAGAACCCCATGCTGTAGTCTCCTGGGAAAACCTCAACAGGCAATTCATTCCACAGCTTGATAGTACGTGGAAGAAAACTTCTCTGGAACCGCACAGTACGTGACCATTTCGGTTCTAAAGTGTGAGGATGAATTCCCTGTCGATGGCGAGCGGTGCGACTGTAGAAGGAAGCCGTGGGCATCATGTCAAACAACTCCTCTGAACACACCCCATTGTACAAACGGTAGAACACACAAAGGGACGCAAAATCTCTTCTCAGACTTAAAGGTTCTAAACCGTCTGTCAGTTTGGGATCGTCAACAATCCTCACAGCACGCCTTTGAATCGAGTCACAGGGTGCAAGCTGGTATCTAGGCGCTCCCGCCCATAGATGGCAACAGTACTCCATATGCGGCCGAACTTGAGCTTTGTATAAGTCTTTGCCGCGGGTTGAAGTAATGTTTCGCCCTGTTGAGCACACCTAGTTTCTTCGATGCCAGCTTGACCTTCCCCTCCAGATGACATCGAAACTGGACGTCGCTGGAGATGTCAACTCCTAGAATACCAATACTATTGGCGATGGTGAGGGGTGTGTTTTCGAAGTGTGGAGCCACAGCAAATGGGGTTTTCTTAGCGGTGAACGCGCAGACTTGTGTCTTAGAGGGGTTAAATCGCACTAAGTTCTGTCGCCCCCAGTCGGACACTCTACTTAGTGTGCTCTCAATTTGCGACACAAGTTGTTCGCGGCTCTCCTCCACCAAAGAACGAGGGATATTTGCGCGGCCCGTGTAATAAGTGTCCCCGGTGCTGTCGTCCGCATAACAATGAATGCTGTCATTATACAACATATCATTAACATGCAGCAGAAACAGCGTCGGGGACAATACAGAACCCTGCGGGACGCCAGCATTGATGTCCATGCTATCGGAGCAACTGCCATCTACAACGGCTCTAATGCTTCTGCTGGACAAGAAGCTAGCAACCCATTCGCATATCCCCTCGGGCAGACCGTAAGGCTAAGATGCCAAATGCTTAAAACATAATATTAATACTGGATTATTATTATAAAATATTTAATATTATTATTCATCACTTCTATGTTAGATTCTCCTTTCTCTTCTAAACTATTATATTTCTATAATAGAAGATTGGTTCTATATGTCATCATTATTTATTAATTTCTTTTTAGCTTGCATTTTGCTGTCTTTCCATGGTCGTTTTAGCTGAAAGGCACTTCTATGTGGAGATCTTTATTTATTTTATTTAATCAGTTCACTCCGTCTGGTTTTCGTCCTGGGCACAGTACTATTACTGCACTTCTAAAAGTTACTGAAGATATCAGGCTAGGTATGGAGGATAAACTGGTAATAATAAAAGAACACCTCGTTCGAATATTGGTCAAAAAATTGACAACCCTTTATAAAAGTTGTGTACAAAAAATTAGCCAACTGCATTAAGGCTAAGATGCCAAATGCTTAAAACTGTGTGTTCATTGACTAGATTTTCTTCAATTTCGTGATCCAATTATCGAACACCCCTATAATTTATTTATGATAATTAAAATTTATGCAATCTGCTTTTTGTAAGATAAAACAGTTCTTTTTACATCCTACTATCAAATTTTGTTAACACTATCACACTTATAGTGTCTACAAAGTGAATATCAAAACACGAAGTCTCAGCAATGCCCTAAATTCTGCTCCATACAATCAAAAATACGACAGAATACTTTCATTTTAGGAGGTCGCGATTTTGAAACTATAGGTCACAGGCAAATACCTGTGTGTTCAGTTGACGTAATATAATGTTTCGATTGAGAAAAAAATACTGGCTTGAGTAGAAAAGCTTAGATTTCTTATTATATTGAAAAATGTGTGTTTTGTTCATTCACTGGTGGGTGTTAATTCACTGGAGCACTTACCCTAACTATTAAAATAACCCTAAAATTATAATAGTTTTTATTCAAAAAGCGACTCTATATGCGAATAATCCATATTTTGGTGCGGGTGCTTCAATATTTGAACGTTCAGTTGGCAATAGAGCACGCGCCGGTACCGACTTGTGTCGTTTAGTGGCAGTGGCGAGTCAAATCCCGGTTGCGAGCGCATTGAGTTAGTTAGTATTTAAATGGAATTAAACATACCTATGGTATTTTATATTGTTTTTTATTGAAGAAAAACCAAGGTTTTTACATTTACTTGTCTTTTTTTATGAAATAATCGCAGGGTCGAGGTTAGGGATCTTTATTTATTGATAAATCCCAATATCGGCCACCCGGCCGACATTAGGAAAATGCATGAAAACGCTAAACAACATGTTTAGCTATTTTTTATGTTAACAGGAATATTAATAAGGTTAAAAATGAAACAACAGCTTTTTTTATTAAAATTATTGTCCTGAACAGACTTTACAAACAACCAGTTTTTATTACGTTTATTTATATAAAACGTTGAAGATTTTGATCTCGTGTTATGTGTTTCAAAGATGTATTCTAAGGGAGTTCTTAGCTATGTTTGAAGAAATTTGGCCCATTCTTTTTTAATTATTTTTTATAAAAAAAAATAAAGCCATTATCTTTCTTTACAGGAACTAGTTATTGAAAACAGTCAAGAGGGAAAGGTGGATGAAGTGGAAGTTGGGCGTAGAGTAATAGATATTTCTTTTTTTTATAAAGCTCTTCAGGCCATAGGGGACCACGGTCCAATGGATTGTAAGTTAAGTTACCTCAGTATAATAGGTGAAGTAAAAGTTGGTCTGGACTCAAAACTCATCATGAAATGTAGTATGTGTAGTATGAAGTTTACTGTGTGTTTGGTTGAAAAGAAAGAAGATAGCATGGAAGTGAATCATCAAATTGTATCTGGTATCATATCATCTGGTGGGAGCTACTCTCAGTTAAAAACATTAACTGCCGTAGTAACCGTTACCAATCATGTCACCTTCATTATACAATGAAATTAATAATACGGTTTGCGATTGGTGGGAAAAGACAGCAACACATTCCATGGCAGAAGCTGTCAAGGAAGAAGCAGAGTACGCAGTCTATAGGTGGTGTGGATAAAAATGGTACACCATTAATATCTGTTGCTGTTGACGGTTGTTGGAGGAAGAGATCTTATGGTAAGAATTTTTCCGCCTTATCCGGCGCAGCTGCGATAATTGGCATTAAAACTAATAAAGTATTGTTTTTTGGAGTTAAAAATAAATACTGCGTAGTCTGTGCACGAGCCGCAAAGAACAACAGTCAGCCCCCGGAACACCATTGTTTCAAGAATTATTCAGGATCATCTACCGGGATGGAATCGACCATAATAGTTGAGGGGTTTAAACGTTCCATTGTTGATCACGGTGTAATTTATAATAAATTTGTAGCAGACGGCGATTCTAGTACTTATAAAAAAATATTAGATTCGCGTCCGTACGATAATTTAATAGTAGAGAAAATTGAATGCAAAAATCATCTTTTACGAAACTACTGCAATAGCTTGGAGAAACTGTCAAAAGACACTAAGTATCCTTGCGAATTGCGGAAATTCCTAAAAGAAAGGTATTTGCGTTTAAGAACGGGTGTAAAATGCGCGATTAAATATTGGGCGGATCAAAATCAGTCACTCGAAGAAAAAATAAAAAATCTTAGTGAAGATATCCTAAATGGTCCACAACACGTATTTGGTAATCACCAACATTGCAAGGAGTATTTCTGTAGACCTGATACTCGTCGAATAGAACCTGTTGGATTACTTCCAACAATTGTTGGATGCGGATTAATGGACGCGGTAGAAATTTTAAGTAAAAGACTGTCATATCATTCTAGAAGTTTAATTCATAATTGCACAAGTAATATAGTTGAAAGTTTTAACGGAGTAATTGCCAAATTAGTTGGGGGTAAGCGTGTAAATTATTCTTCCCGTGGTTCTTATGCGGGCCGATGCGCAGCTGCTGTTGTGTCTTTTAATACGGGATCGATTCATAGTAAAACTCATGAAGTCATATTTAAATGTAGTCCGATTCCTTTGATCGCGAAAGTGGAAAATTGTAATCGTGCGAAACCGTTTAATTGCTAAACCTAAATTAAGATTGAAAAAAAGCCACAACACTGTATCGAAAGACGCTCACTATGGACCAAACTGCGAAAAACCTGATCTGAGTCCAGAATTATATGAGAAAGCCAAGCCATCTTTTTTAGCCGATTTAAAGTTGTCTTGTGCTGAAAGAGAGGAGCTTGAAAGGTCGACCCATTTGCAAAGAAGTAGTGCTGAGTGGATGAGTACAAGGAGAAAATTACTAACCTCATCATCATTCGGGGAAGTTTGTAAAAAACGAGAGAGCACAAGTTGTGCTGCTTTTGTTGGTAAAATCGTTTATGGTAGTAATATCTCCAGTTTGCTTGCTGTACGGTACGGTATCGAAAACGAAGAAACCGAAATTAGACAGTTAGAAATTCAAAAGAATATTAGTATACAAGGTTGCGGTTTGTTCGTCGACGATCAATATGAATTTCTTGGTAATACACCAGATGGCATTTATGCAAACGGTTTAATTGAAATTAAGTGTCCACATTCTTTAGCTGGCATGACTCTTGATGAAGCAATGGCCAAACATACCTTTTGGGCAAGGCTTCCAAGAGTTATGTCATAAATAAAAATCATAACTGGTATTTCCAAATTCAGGGACAGGTACATATTACTAAAAGAAACGTTTGCATGCTTGGCATCTGGTTTGGTGCTACTGTACCTATGAAAGTTTATATTTTAGAAAAGGACGACAAATTTTGGAAGGAGAAAATGGAGATGAAATTAGTTAGGTTTTATTACTTCCAGAATTAGTTGATCCTCGGCAGTCACGAAGCATGCCCATTCGTGACGCGCCCAGTATCATAGAGGCTATGAAAGAGAGGAAAGAAAGAGCTTTACGTGTTTTGAAAGAGAAGAACGCCTAATGGTTTTGAAAGAGACTGAGGTAACTTAACTATCCAGCCGGTCGATTCACGTAAACACGCCAGTCCAAAAGTCGTTTTAACTTAGAAACTTAGAAATCGCCTTTTGGTTTTCTGTTTTAAACGCACTTACTTATCTAGTCTTGGATTGTCATAAATCTTTCAATAGCTCAATTACTATACAATTCCTATACGATTTTGAAGAGTTACCTGGTGTAAAGAATCATCAAAATTGTTTCAAAAATACAGCGAATTGAGAATCTTCTTCTTTTTTTAAGTCGGTTAAAAGGGCTTAATTTGCAAAAAACGAAGTGACATTTTAAGTCCCTACGCTACGGTTTTTATTACGTGAATCGGGCAGCTGGTACTCATTCTGATAAGTTTTGCAATAGCAATTGATTTTATCATCAAATTAGCAGAAATCAAAATTTGATCAGTAATCGTTAAAATGAAAAAACATTAGAATTTTGAACTCATATTTTGTTATTGTTTACTTACTTTTAATTAGTATATTAATAATTTATAAACTTGTGTTTCATTTATTTTTGTACAACCCTAGCACGCTTTTTAGATGGCGACTCATATTTGTTATTGTTTACTTACTTTTAATTATATGAATCATTTTTATACTTTCGTATACTAGCGTAGCAAAAGTTATTAACTCAAAAATTACAAGCAAACAAAATTGGAAAAAAAAGTTGACATGGCCGATAATTGGTGCCACCACCCTATTTGAGTTTACGCAATAGGCACATTTCCTTGCGTAGAGATATACACTAGCGAGGAAAGCTCGATGTTATTTCAACCGTACTTCCTACTGAATTTGCAATTATTTTGTTGAATGAATATTTTATGAAATAAGAATAAACTTTGGTAGGAAAATTACAAATAAATACATAGTTGGAATTTTTGGTAAGTAGAATACAAAAAGGTCAGTCCGGACCTGCTCTTGATTGTTTATAAATAGAAAAACATAAAAATTGTGTCTCAACTACTCTTATTAATCTAGTAATTAATATTTATTATCATTTTATAACGAAAAACTAGTCTTAGAATATTTTACACTCGTCGTTTATTTCCAATAATTCAACATTTTTGTTATGCTGTAAATATTCAACTTCAATAACAATTGGAACGTTTGTCGCAAAACATTTTGAAAATCGCGCTGTCTTTGGGTCATTCACCCGCCCCGTCGGTTGTTTCAGTAAACAGTAGCGCTGCGGTCGCTCGAAACCGATGTCGCGCCTAGACAATCTGGGCCCTTAAATCGATGTGTCATTAAATTTTGTGGATATGTAGGAAACGTAAATATAATTGTCGTAAAATTC
Source organism: Hypsopygia costalis (assembly GCA_937001555.2). NCBI lineage: Eukaryota > Metazoa > Arthropoda > Insecta > Lepidoptera > Pyralidae > Hypsopygia > Hypsopygia costalis. The sequence continues at coordinate 16,092,736 of OW443338.2, read as the reverse complement.
AAATACAATTACGTTACGTTACGAAAATTATATTTTCGTTCAATTATATTTAAAATTATAGAATAGAAACAGGCTGATAATGATGATGATGTTGAAATTATATATCTATATGAAAATAATAACTAAAATTGTAACCGATTCCGTCCTAGATTTTTTTTTTTTTTTACAAATTACACAGCGCCATCTAGCCCCAAAGTAAGCGAAGCTTGTGTTATGGGTACTAGACAACTGATAAACATACGTAAATACATTTTTTTTTTGTAAATACATACCTAAGATACATAGAAAACACCCAGACCAAGAAAAACAGACATGTTCATGCACACAAATGTTTATCCTGATGAGATTGATGTTTGTGGTTCCGTAGTTTCAGAAATATTCGCGTTAAACCCAGATATTACTGAAACTTTTTTTTGTTTCGTACTGTACTGATTTTTAAATATGTTATACTATAATAACGTAGTATTATTGGAAAAATATTTAAAAAAATAATCGTGGTCCGGGAAAGCCGGAAAACGAGTGGCGTTATAACGCCCGGTAGTAAGATCGGCTACCAAAACCAAAGCTATGATTGCAGATACTTTTGGGATTAAATAAAACACCGAACATATAGCTTATAATGGTTTATTTACCACAAACCTAAACATTGGTATGATAGGAAACAAAACATATTTTTGGGTGTAAATATAGATGACATTTGCGACACATGAAATTAGTTTTTTTTTACGTTCGAATGACATTATTATCAGAGCAATGCAGGTGTTTCATTATCACCGTGAAACGATCCTTGACATGGCATTATAAACAATATCAAAATGAGTGTCAGAAGATTTCTCCCAATACATATACCTGCGTGGTACCACCACATAACCGCTGTATAAAAGTATACCCAAATAACACTTCATTTCTGAAGTAGTTATGTTAGCGACGACATTCTTTTGGCTTACGTACAGATTTGTGTAATGTACCAACAATTGTATTACTTCATCATTCATTATACACTCATAGTAATACAAAGGTGACTGTAAATTTTTTGGGCCTCCACGATCCTGTCATTGTGTAAATTCACTTGGATTGTGCCTGTTTCTCCACGTATACTGTTGGGTTTTGCTTACACTAGGAGTAACAGTAGGATTCCGTGAAGAGCAACTTATACATATTGTGGAGCTAGAAGTAGAAGGTATACATGTGTTGATCCACATCTTCTGGCAAGCGATCATCGGCAGTGCGTATTCTTTTAGCTAATACAGACAAAGATAAATCATTTTCGGGATCCTCACTGTCTGAAGATGCATCACCATATGTAATCTCTGCTGGAGCTCTTAGCTGAGAACCTGAAAAGTAATAAATACATTGCAATTAATTGTACCTAGTTAGTACAGTGACTGAAATGAATTACGTAATATGCTCAATGGAAATAATCAAACCTGGGAGATTATGTAATGTTACTTCAGTATTTGGATTTTCCGGTGAAAAATACTAATTTCACTGGGCAAATCGTCATCAGAATTTATATGATATAATTCATCAACTATTTCATTGAGATTCAAAGGTCGTTTCATCAATGATCTAAAACATAATAGTAATAATAAATAGACGCTAATTTTACTACCGGGTGTTATAACGCCAACAGTTTTTCCGTACGATAATTTTCAGGAAAAACTATGATTTTCGAACTTATCTTATGTTATATTTATATTACGATAACAATACTTTACGTCATTCTACGTTATAGTGTTTATTACCTTATTCATGTACTTTAAACCTTACCTTTTTGAAGCCATGTCGTAAAGCAATCACACTGTTAATTTAAAACACTTCTGAACTTAAAAATAATACACGCACTGTGACAAATAGTAGGTACACACTTGTAGAAGGACCGTTTCTGATTACGGTAATGTGAGACTATCTCTTTTTATACAACAATAAACATATAAATTTTGCGGGTAGATCTAACACTCAATTAGCGGCGTTATATAGGACGGCAGTTATAAGTGGGTTTTACTAAACGTTACTATTCGAAAAAGCAAATTCTTTCTTACAAATTCATGGGGTATTAGTAGAGTGGGGTAGGTATTGTGATATCGGAATCGGAATTCGCGAACTTAGCGACTAGTAATATACATTATTTTTTTATGATCCAAACACGGATGTGTAACGCTAATAAATGAATTTGTAATATTTATTTTAATTTTTTTTTCAATTTGGGAGTCTAACAGCTTAATAAACATGATAAATAATATTAAATGTGCAGCCTTATTGCTAATTATAAGACTCCACCATTGTGGGAGTCACTATTGTGGAGCAAATTAAAAAAACAAAAAGTTTAGCAAACTATTCTATGAGTCAAATGAAATGGCCTATTGTATGAGTCCCGAATAAATATTTTAAAATAGAAGGATATGCAATTTGATCCATAAAGAGTCCAAAAACTACATTCTATCTAAAAATTTCCAGTACGTACTGCCAGTTACACAGCGACCAAAGACCAAAAAAATAAAACGGAGCGAAATAAAAGAGTATCTCAGCCTATTTCAAATGTAAATCTCTGCCGTTGTAACGGGTGCCTCCTGAAATAAGACGTAGTAGGTCGGCGAGATTGTCGCTCCTTACTTTCGTTGACTTGGAAAATTTCTGAGACGACGCTCTCAAACCCTCGGTAGGATTTGCGACGAGTTTATGTCTCGCTCTCAGAGAGAAAAAGTTAAACAATACGCAGGGAGATGTTTATATGTCGGAAATGAAATTGACGCAGTTACTTGGAGTGTGCCCTCTCGTATGTACTCAACTGTACCAAGTAGAGATGTCGTTTGCTCTATCTCGCGTAGGAATACTGATTCAATTGTTTAGCTGTTTCTAATTCTTTGTATTCTGTTTCTTTATCTATGTTATCAAATGTTGAACAAAGATAACGAATGCATAACTTATTGTTTGGAAATCGATCGGTAATCTGTGATATATGAGGAAGTAGTTTGCGTCTTCGCACGCGCGTATCCCAGTATTCCATAGGAATTTTCAAAAATCCTTTCTGAGCGGATGCATACGTTATATTAGCTACTTGTATACATATAGTGTACAATAGAATAAAGATTTTAATAAAATATAACTTATGCTTTTTAGTTTTATTTCTTACTTACGTACAATCGACTACATTAAACATACTTTAATTTATTCGAATGGTTCAATAGTAATTAATAATAGTAAAAAACTAAGTAAAGTAAAACTATAAATAAAGAACTTAAAATGAAATACTGAAATCACAAGTTACAATTTCATCTGGCATCGTAATCGGTTCATTATTTTTATCAGTTCAAAGTACGGGCTGTTACTCTCGAACCATTGACTAAATATTTAAGAAACTTGCTAGATAAGGAGGCAATGTAAACACAATTCACAAGTTTGCCGATCATTGTAATCGGTTCAGTGGTTAATGAGATATCGAAACTGATTTGAAAGAGCAAACGAGATGTTTAATTCAGTATGAACGAATAGTTTATTGTTAAATAATATACAATATGATTTATTTGCATAATTTGAGCTACAGAGACAAACTTTATACAGAAGGTATATTTTTTTTATATGACTAGGATGACAAACAAGCGTACGATCTGCCTGATGATAAGCAGTCATCGCAGCCTAGGGACGCTTGTGACACCAGAAGCATCACTCACTCGTCGCTGGCCTTGGAAAAACGCCTTTTCTTGAAGAATCTTATACTGTAGTCTCTTGGGAAAACCGTTCGTAGGGAGTTTATTCCACAACTGGAGAGCTCCTGGTAGAAAACTCCTCTGGAACCGTACAGTACGCGCCCAATTAGGTGTTTAAGAGTGAATTCCCTGCCTAAGGTGAGCCGTGCGGCTATAAAAAAAGGGATGGGCATCATATCAAACAAATCTTCTGAACACAACCCATTGTACCGTTGGTAGAATACGCAACGAGAGGCAAAGTCTCTCCTCACTCTTAATGGCTCGATATCGTCTGTGAGCTTGGAATGGGCCACTATTCTCAGAGCTCGTCTCTGAAAAGAATCAAGGTGCTAGCTGGTACTTGGGTGCTTTTGGCCCTGAGACAGCAGCAATACTCCATGTAAAGTCACATGGTTGTTGTTATGCCTTGTAAAGTAGAAGTCACTGACGTGGACTGAAGTAATGCTTCGCTTCTATTCTTCTCAATAGTGTATACTCAGTTTCTTCGACGCCAACTTGACCTTTTTTGAAGACTTTGCTGGAGACTTCGACGCCAAGAATCCCGATACTATTAGCGTAAGTAAGGGATGTGTCCAGGAATTATGGCGCCACGGCAAATGGGGTCTTTTTAGCGGTCAACGCGCAGACCTGTGTCTTGGTGGAATTAAAATGGACCAACTTTAGTTGTCCCCAATCGAGTACTCTCGATTTCAAAAATAAGTTGTTCGCGTTTTTCCACTTGGGGCCGAGGGATGTTAAGGCAACCTGTGTAAAAAGTATCCCCGGTATTTGTCATCCGCATAGCAATGAATGTCATCATCATCATCATCATCTTAAGCCTTTTTTGGTGTAGCCCTCCTTCTATCCTCTCCTTCCTCCTTCAATTCAGTAAAATACGAAATTCAAAGAGCAATATTGAACGAAAAGTGAAATTGAACGTAGTTGTAGTTACGTTACGTTGTAGATTATTTGTACAAAACGCATACGAACGAAGCCAAGCTTAAGGCGCATAAAGGCGATCCTGAATTTATGGATCAGTCATGTCAGTATGGATCAGTCATTGTAGCAATGAAGCTACAATGTTTTTAGAATTATAAAAAAAAACAACTTTTTAATAATCTGCATCCTACATACACGAACACGTTTTTGGGTAATGAACTCAAATGATCATGTTTGCATTGCAATCAATTCAACAAATCAATGAAAGCAAGTCTTTCATTGATTTGATTGATAGCTTCGCACGAAAGGATCAGGGTCTGTCGACTCTAATTCGAAATTTCAAAATTTTGGAATATGTCACTATATTTTGAACGTCTGAAGTAGGGTTCGCAGGATAAATACAACATTACTGAGATAAATATCAGGATTTGCGACGAGTTTATGTCTCGCTCTCAGAGAGAAAAAGTTAAACAATACGCAGGGAGATGTTTATATGTCGGAAATGATATATATATGTTATATACAAGGACTTGATGTTTTACTAAGTTCCAACAACAATGTGCAAGAACTTCACGATAATATTAGATGGAGCATTTTATCGTTTTGGGTCTCGATATCAAGATACAATTCGACTAGTGTTTACTAGGGCATAATGGTTGGGTCTTTGGCGAGATAAGTCTGGAGTAGTTATCGGACCACAAGAGCAGTAAAAGCTAATTGGTGGGGAGGCATTTACGGTTTGACCATCGACATACATACTTGGACAGGACAAGCATTTTGCAATTAATCGCCATATTTTAATAATATTTCGTCAAGAGTATTTATATTAAGTATGCTAGCGTTGCTTTTGAAAAAAATATGTCTTATGTAGGAAGACAAAAGTAAATGATTGAAATTAATGCTCATTATTTACTTATGTTATTATTTATACATCACAGCCGTTTTTAGCAATGACTTTTTTATGCTTATACTTAATTTTTATACTTAATTTAATGTTTTTTTTTTATATTACGTCTTGGCAAACAAATATATCGCCCGCCCGATGTGAAGCGGTTACCGTACCGGTATTGCTCGTAACATGAAATATCGCTCATGCACCGTCACTCCGCTTCCAAAGTAGCAACAGTACTTGAACTTTTACGAACGAAAAATACTGGCCATAGAGTTGTATTTATAAGAAATTATATTTTTTTGTTTTCTGAGTTTTTCTGTTCTAAAAACATATATGTATAAATATGTTTTAGAAATATTAATCCGATTGGAAAGACGTATAGTATATGAATATATATTTTTTTATTCTTTACATATTTTGATATTAAATTAGCTTCTGTTACCATTTAATAATGATAAATGTACTCCTACTTTAGATTGCTAACCCTAATTTTGAAACGTGTGTAATTTTTATTAATTGGTGTGTTCTTTGGACACCAGAGGGTCAAATCCCATAATTAAAATAGGCTAGTAATGAACCGAGCGTCTAAAATTGTACAACTTTATACTAAACTAAGCGACTAAAGGTGTAATATTTTTTTATTCTAAACCTAATCTAACCTAGTATTTCCTTGGCCATTTAGTATTTTTAGTAGCTCAATTTCTTACTTTCTATTAAACTATTACTGTATATTGTGTATCTATCCACTACAGGACATAGGCCTTCCCTAATGTCTTTCACCATATGCGATCCTCCGCTTTCCGCATCCAGCAGCTCGCTCGTTCCCTTGAGGTCATTGGTCCATCTATAAGGGGGCGCCCTACGACGCTTCGTCGCCACGAGCTACTCGATGTAAGAGTGCCCAAGTAGTCTGCTTGTAAGCGAAAGGGGAGTAAGACCTGCTACTAATCCGCTTGAGTGCCTGGTTGCTTTACTGGGTACGGTAGCGAGGCGGATAAAGGTCCTCTTGCCTGGTTGGTTTACTGGACGAGAGACTCGCAATCTTGTAATATAACGGAGAAAGGTTGGTGCACAGGGGCTCACATCTCTGGGCCAGTGCGCTCCAGTATTTACTTGCTCCATTTGAGAGCATACCACGAAGAGCAGTTCGAATCGTTGGTGACCCAATAATCTCTGACCGGCTGGACTCGCTCTCTACACGTAGAGGGGTCGCATCTCTTTGCATTCTATATAAATTATATTACGGGGAGTGCTCGGATGAGCTATTTGATTTGATACTTGCCGCTAAGTTCGTACAATTTGCCATAAATTTAAATTCCATCCATATCATCTTGGTAATTGGCGATTCGTAACTGTGAAATTGTAGAATCAACTTCCCTCAGAAGTATTCCCAAATAAATACGACATGGGAGCCTTCAAGAACAGAGTAAATTTTTCCCATAAAAGGCTGGCAACAGGTCGGTGTTTCTATGGTGTGGGTAATTTCTATGGGCAGTGGTGATTACTTTCCATCAGGTGATACTCATGCTCGCTTGACCCCCTCTCGTTTGAAAAAAAAGATACGTATATTTTTTTTTGTCATTTAATTTATTTAATCTCAATTCAGTCAAATTTCATTCCTGAAATAATTGGAATTCTAGTTGGACCCATAACCGCACGAGTATTTAACCTATGTAGATACATTGGTACGGCTGTGTCGTCGAAATCTAGCAACTGACTAAACAGCGCATATTCTGTCTGTTGGTACGTTACAGTTTGTTTAACCATAGTTCGTCTTCTACTGTATAAATTATTGTAGCGCTACCTTAATTGCAAAACCACATTATTATATATACACACAATAGCTATGCTAAAATTGTGGCAATACGTATGTTCTATATTCAACCTTCTATAAATCAAATTAGTGACGCCACTTATTGCAGCAAATTTACTTATCACTGAGAGCCACTGCCTCAAATGGAATGCGTCGTCTATTTGATATAAAATCAATGGACAGAACGTTAACGCGGCGCCGGGATTGGGAAAATTAACCTCATCCGAGAGACCCAATTGGCGGCCTATGATTAGTTTGTAATTTGTGATGGTCTGTGCGAATTGTGGCCGGATGTGTTAGAGCTCTCAGTTCGTGGTGCGCCGTAATATTGTGCCTGATTGCAGTTTAAAATTTGTAATTTAGTTCAATTACGATCAAATTTGATCATAAATTCAAATTCATCACTATACTTATGTTAAAATATTCAAAGCCGTAATTTTGCTACATTTTTGATAAAAATAATATTTACGACATTATTTTATGTCTAAACGTTTCACTATTTCAAAAATACAATTTGCCATTTAATTTAATATAGTAAATATTGTATCTAACTAAGATTCAAATAGATTCTTTAAAATAAAATACTTGAAAATGATGATTTATGGCTGAAAAATTTCACAGCATCCGCACAAACTTTTGAAAACTACAAAGTTTGCCTGATGTACTCGTAATTACCCAAAAGAAACAGGAGCGCGGTTGATTCAATTTTATTGCAAAATGCATTCTTATGCATTTTGCAATAAAATTGAATCAACCGCTATTAAATTAAGTCTGAGTTCTTACTCAGACTTATTAAAAATGTGAAGTGATCAAGATCTACGAGTATATGCCCTTACAAGTAACTTATAGGTGTTACTAGCCAAAATTACTAGATATATTTGTCGTGTATGGAGGTTTAAAACTGAAAAAAAAAAGAATTGAGGATATTCTTTTGAGTTAAGCTCTCCCTGTCACACCACACCACATGTGACGACTTGTGCGACGCAGCACGTAGACATTTCGCATCGCTACGTTCATTGAGAACACCACACAGTAGTCTACGTCAACTATAGTGTGGTGTTCTTCAATTAACGTTTTGGAATGAACTCCCTGCCAAGATTTTCCCGGGATAGCAGGGGATAATCTTGGCAGGTAGTTCATTCCGCAAAACTGAGGGCTTGAGGTAAAAAACTGCTAGAAATCGCACAATACGCGCCCATTTTAGTTTCAATGTATGAGGATGGATTTTTTGCCTATGGCGAGCAGTGCGACTATAAAAAGAGGCCGTAAGTCAGTTGAAGATAACATATTATACTGTTGGTAGAATAAGCAAAGAGAAGCAAGTCTCTCTCAGACTTAATGGCTCAATGTCGTCTGTGACCCTGTTGGTAACCCGATATATTATTAAAAAAAATAAGATTTATTATTTTTTCTTTCTCTTTGACGCGGATGTGGTATAACATGTTTGCCCCACAGTGGAGCATAGTAACGGGGACGGGGACACGGGGAAACTTGTTCTGCGAGCTATGTGGCTTCGCTTGCCCATTGCTACTTCAGCCTGCTGATCTTTAAAGGTATATCAGTAACCCAAGTTCTACTATGGATATACTCATTTCTGAGTTAATCACATAGAGATATCAGGAAAGAAAAATCGAACTTAATAATAAATTAATTAAATTAAACGGTTCACCCACGTATTTTTGTGAGAATAGCCTAGCAGTTCGTTCGAATGTTCGTTGCGATAGAGAGAGCCTATCTGCATCTGGTCATTCGCCCTGATGAACATCTCCGTTTAAAATCGAAACTAGTAAGACAAAAATAAGTGTGTTACCCATTAAATCTACTTCCATAATTAAATGTTAACAAAATTATAAAAAATACAGGTGTATTTTACTCCGAATATTTATCGCTGAGGTAACGATTCGTGCAGCCATCTCAGCAGATTTATAATTATCTTTGAAAGCTCTGATAAAAGCTGCGATAAATTTCCTCTTGGCTAGATTTTTGCTGTATATTTCAAAATACTTTTTATATGATAGTAGAATTTGTTGAGCACACGCTGTTTGGGATGGTTCATCAACATATTTGAACCAAAGCTAACTTCACCTGCACGCGGTGCACTCTGGTGACTGACAAACGAAGCTTTGGCGAAATGAGAGATAGGGAGCGTAAATTGAAAGCTACCTGACTGGGGAATGTACCTCCACCTCAGAGAATACCGCAGCCAAATAACAATTCCCTTCAGGGTTATTGTGTTCCTGCGAGTGAGTGAGATCACCCAGAGAGGAAGGAGATGCTACGTTGGCAGCGGGGTTGGCGGCGCGTGAGCAATATTTTATGTTGCGCACGTTGATATGGCTACGGTAGCTGCTTCACATCAGGCGGGCCGTATGCTTGTCTGCCATCCGACGTAGTATAAAAAAAATCACATAGTATTTATATCTTGCTAAAAAAGTCCTTGCTTTGAAAGGTTTCTTATTTAGAAGTTAGTGTCGAGTTATTAATGTTATGTAATGACTGATAGTTTGTCGTTTATCAATCCATGAACAACACTGCTGGTATACATCTCCCCTCAATCTAAAGGGAGAGAGATCGAATTTAGAGCATACTTTGACCTGCTGAAGAGGCCAGAGTTTTCAAGTTTCCTTAAAGGCGTGAAAAGATTAAAAAACTAGTAAGTAGTCTTAACTTGAAAACTTTGATGACAATCAAATGATAACAGACGGGAGCAGAAGAGTTACCCTTTCATTACCGGTTTATGTATTAAGAACTTTACCCTTATGCCGTCATACATATTTAGCCTAGACATTGAATACAAAACATTTCTTTATAATATTGTAATTATTTTTTGTTTTTGGAGTACCTACAATAAAGAGATTACAACAACAACAAAACTTGAAAGTTTTGTTGAATGATTTTCCGGGCTATCTCGGAAAAATTTTGGCAGGGTTCATTGACACACCACACTGTAGTCTACTACAGAGTAGACTACTGTATGATGTTCTTCAAGAAAGGCGCAGAGACGTTTTTAGAGGGTCGTCAACATATGAGATATGCCTCTGGTGACTCAAGCGTCCATATGCTGAGATGACTGCTTACCATCACGCAGGCCATACGCTTGTTTGCTAGCCTAGTGGTATAAAAAAACAAGCAGCCCGCCTAATGTAAAGCTGTAAGACGCATGCAATACAGAGCTGTCTTTGGAAATGAATTTTCCACTCATCCTCATAACTTGTCTAATCGAAAAGAACATGATGTTATTGCATTTATCTATCACATACCACAGACAATCAATCCATCTTTTTTTTTAAATCACGGCCCTGGCAATTCGTAATGCTATAACCAAAAAAAATCACCATTACATTAAGTACTAAATAAAAAATAATGATATCACTGCGTTAAAAAAGACATTGAATTTATTCATAATTATGTTACGGGAGACGTGTCAAGATAAAACAGAGCGACAAAAAAATAATGTGCAAAATACGTCATTGTCTTGTTTCCTACAAAGCGAAATTATTCACCGAAGTCCTGAAGGAGCCGGAAGGACACAGACTCCCAACGATGAGTCAATTGTGAAACAGAGTAAGATCCGTTGAGGGTCCGGGCTTTTTACGACCTATATTATTGAGCTATAAACCATAAATGCGCCCGCTTTATAAAGCTGAAACCTCAGGCTAAAACAAAACACAAGCGGCCGCATATTTCTTGTTTATTCACTCTAAGTTACATTATGGTGCGTAATCAACTGAAGTGAGATTCTTTATGTGGGGTGTTTAATCTTTTTTTCGATCGATAAGATTTTGAATACGTTTGTTGGAAAACGTTTTAGAACTGTTAATAAAAACAGCAGGAACTATATTCAAAAACTTTTTGAAGTGTAATCTTCTTTAAATGCGCTGTGCAAAAATTTTGTCGCAAATGAATGCGACTGTGGCATCAAACTTGGTTCTGTAATGCTCGTTCGGGAAAAGTCGGTAGGGAGGGAACGAGACGGAGACAGAGACGAAGTTTTCACTTCTGTCAAGCACGAACAGTTTTTTCCTAAATTAATTAGATAAATTAAACGGGTCACTCACGTCTTTTTGTCGGGAAAGCCGACTAGTTTCGATCTCAATTCGCCCTGAAGAAGGTCTCCTTTTGAGATCGAAACTAGTCGGCTTTCCCGACAAAAAGACGTGAGTGACCCGTTTAATTTATCTAATTAATTTAGTATAATGTCTCACGTGAGTTTTAATAATAGTTTTTTCCTAGTAGTAGCAGATTTAAAAATGACATTGATTAAAAGCCAAAATTAATTAAAAAGTAGAAGAACAAAATTTTTTCAAGTTTATGTATGAAACAATAAGTTTAGAAAGAGCAGAGCAAGTGAAATGAATGTATGTAAGCGATCACATCTCGTGAGTCGATTATGACTACTATTTTTTCGCTTTACGGCTGCTTCGATCAGTACGAATTTTTTTTTTCCTTGTCGAATCGCCGTGTACCGTGGTTCAATTAGTCTTGTAAAGATACTAGACAGGTTCAATCAATCTTGTAAAGATGCTAAACGGATTTCATCCTCATTAGTTGGAACCTAAATACGCGCGTACTGTACGGTTCCAGATAAGTTTTTTACCCCAAGCTGTCAGGTTGCGGAATGAACTCTCTGCCATTGTTTTCTTAGAAGTCTACAGTGTCGGGTTTTTAAGAGGTTTTTGCAGGTTGGCAACACGTGAGTGATGCCTTTGGTGTCACAAGCGTTCACAGGCTACGGTGACTGCTTTCCATCAGGCGGGTCGCATGCTTGTTGGCCACCCTAAAAAGGTATATTAACTGATGAATTTAGATAAACACATGTTTCATAATTGTTATTGAGTAAAAAAAAAATAAGTCAAAGACGAAGTTTTTACGCACCATATACAAACTTACATCCCTATTTTATACTCTTAGAGGTTAAATTTCCCAAATCCTTTTTATTACTTGCCTAGGCCGTAAAAGCAACCTACTCCAAATTCTGTTGTTATAGCTTCGGTACTTTGGGCTCTGTGTTGATGATTCAGTCACACGCGACAAACGACAGCAGCGTCTGACTAATAATATAACACTATATATATTTATATGACGAGCTCGGTGGCGTAGTGGTCAATGACGCGGCTTCGACACCAACGCTCGTGGGTTCGATTCCCACATAGGACAAACATTTGTGTGCATGAACATGTCTGTTTATCTTAGTCTTTGTGATTTCTATGTATCATAAGTATGTAATAGGTAGGGGAAAAAGTCTTTTCGCATTATAGTATGTATGAACTTGTAATAAAATCTCTTTGGTTATACCATTTGTATCTGAAAGGTTTTGATATCTTTAAAAAGTTTAAATTTTAAAAAAGATAATTCCAAATTCAAATTAGGTAAATGTGTGATTTTCATTTGTTTTTTTTTACTGTCAAGATGAGTGAATCTAATGAAGAAATTCGATACATTTTAAAATTTTACTACAAAAAAGGAAAAAATGCAACGCAAGCTGCGAAAAAATTTGTGACGTTTATGGACCTAGTGCAGTGTCTGTGAGAGTAGCACAAATTTGGTTTAGGCGTTTTCAACCCGGAAATTTTGATGTCAAAGATGCACGTCGCTCTGGTCGCCCTGTTACGGATAAAATGGATGCCATTTTTGAAAAAGTGGAGCAAGATCGGCATATCAGTAGTTACGACGTAGCTGAAGAACTAGGAATTGACCACAAAACAGTTTTGGCGCATTAATAGGTCGTGGTCAAAGGCCGGTCAGGCTTCACAGACTCTGACGAAACCCGGGTTAACCCGCAACAAGGTGATGCTGTGTGTATGGTGGGATTGGAAGGACATTATTCATTATGAGCTGTTACCGCCAGGCAGGACTATCGATTCTGAACTCTACTGTGAACAACTGATGAGATTAAAGCAAAAACTTGTGTGCAAAAACTTGTGAAGGGGTGTGATTTTTCATCATGATAACGCTAGGTACCTCACACATCTTTAGCCACTCAGCAAAAATTAAGAGAGTTTGACTGGGAGGTGTTAATGCAACCGCCGTATAGTCCTGACCTTGCACCTTCTGATTTCCACCTGTTTCGGTCTCTTCAGAATTCTTTAGGCAATGTCAGGTTAACATCACGAGAAGACTGCCAAAACCACTTATCGCGGTTTTTTGAACAGAAGTCCCAAAATTTCTATAGTAATGGGATCATGTCTATACCTACAAGATGGCAAAAAGTTATCGAACAAAATGGCACCTACATACTTTAGTTAAATGTAAATAAACTTTATTAAAAAATGTTTTGAATTTTCATATAAAATACGAAAAGACTTTTTCCCCAACCTAATATTTACAATAAAAAAAATACTATATGACTGCATACGTACTTGTTATAGTAATAATTAAGCCAAATCACATATTCGTGTGCATCAAAGCATATTAGCTGCCTGATCAGGCTATGCTAATACCTTAGAATAAATATACTGTTTAAACACCGATACATTACAAATAAATTTATTTTATCAACATGTAACATTAAACGTAGCGTGTCAATGGAATCGATCACGCAACTCAAATAACTGTGTGGACTGATTTAATTACCCAAATGCTTTAAAAAGTACGTTAATTTAAAGGCAATTTACCTACACTACTTTGCGTGCTTTCGTCATCAGTTAGATCATAAAAACTACTACTGGCCGGCATCCATCCACTACCGTCAGTAAATACATGCTACTACCATGGCTACTTTAGTTGGCGCGTGAATCTACTAACAGTAGTGGGTTGGTGCCAGCCGGCATTAGTTTTTATGAACTAACTGGCGATGGACCAGGCAATGCAGTGTCGTAGAAATGACCTGTAAAATCAACTACTGCATAATAACAACTGATTTAATTAACTGCATTAATTTAATCAGTATTTTGTTTACCTTGAGCAGTTCCATACAATTCCCTGAGCTAACTTCGTTTTATTTCTACTGTTGGGGTACGGGGATATACAGCGTGTTTATTTATTTGTGAATACACTAATAATATATGCTTATTTTACCAATTTTATTTAGGTTCTGTTGTGCTTAAAAATCCGTGCTGCGGAGGGCACGTTATGCCGTCGGTCTCGGCTGGTGTCATTAGATGACAGTCGTTAAACCAAGTCAACGGGCTTTAGGCGGCTTGAAAATATTGGTCTCCGCCAACCTGCGGCTGAGTAGCGTGGTGGAGTATGCTCTAAACCCCTTCGATTGAAAGGAAACCCATATCCCAGCAGTGGGATGACTAAGCGTTGACCTAGTTTTTTTTTATGTGAGAGGGGGGCAAACGAGCAAGTGGGTCACCTGGTGGAAAGCAATCACCACCGCTCATGGAGACCATCGACACCAAGGGGTCGCCGATCCGTTGCCAGCCTTTTAAGGAAAATGAAAACTCTGTTCTTGAAGGCACCCATGCCGTAGTTGTTCGGAAATACCGCTGAGGGAAATTTCACTTTCATTTCCACAATTCACTGTTCGTGGTATGAGCTGTCTTAGGAAACGTACTGTAGTAGATCGCCAATTATCAAGATGATATGGATGGAATTTTAATTTATGGCGAGTTGTACGATAGTGGAATTCAGCGGCAGGTATCAAATCAAACAGCTCATCGGAGCACTCCCCGTGATATAATTTGTATAGAACGCAAAGAGACGCTACATCTCTGCGTGTAGAGAGAGAGTCCAATCCATCCGAGATCATTGGGTCACCGACGATTCGAGCTGCTCTTCGTTGTATGCGGTCAAATGGAGCAAGCAAGTACTGGGGCGCACCGGCGCAGAGATGCGAACAGTACTCCATGTGAGGTCGAACCTGGGCTTTGTATAGTTGAAGGCGGTGTCGGGGTATAAAATACCGCCTGGCTTACTAATCACACCAATCTTCCCGGAAGCCAGTTTGGCCTTGCATTCCAAGTGACCGCGAAACTGAACATCACTCGATATGTCGACACGTGCCTGAAGAAACAAACAAATGTTTATGGTCGCGGCTGCTGTCGTTAAATGACATCGTTAAGCGAAGTCAAGTAGCCTGCAGACGCTTTAGAAATACTAATCTCCACCAAATCACAGCAGAGCAGCGTAGTTATTAGGAACAAGAACAAAAAATAATCATAATTTTATAATAATGCACTTGTACTGTTCCACGTAATTACATTTATTTTACTTTTACCAACCGGTTTCGCCGCTAAGGCATTATCAAGGTAAGCAGATGGTGTTTGTTTTTTTAAACATTCTAAGAAACACAAACAAATGTTTTTCTTGTGCGTATCGAATCCGGGTTTGGGGTGTAAGTGCTTCATCAACATCTTTGAACCAAAGCTCCTCACCTGCACGTGGTGCACCCTGCTGACTGACAGAAGAGGCTCTGGCGAAAAGAGAGACAGGGCAGAGCATGTTTTTCACACTGAGAAATAGCTCAAATTTAATTTGCAAGACTTGAATACAGACACCACGGTGAAATAAAATAAATAGTAGAGGAGAAAATTTAATTAGAAACAACGCCATGAAAGTTTTATTAGAAACTTAATGCCTTAAAAATATATCGCGAGTGGGTTTTCTAAAAAAATCATAGCCTTGACTTATTTAAAATTGACCCAAATATTTTCGCGCTTAGTATAGTTCTATTGTTTCATAAAAATAAATAGGTACGATTTTAGATAACACTTTTTCAATGGTTAAAATAAAATTCGAAATCAGTTGATTGAAATAAGGTTAAAATAAAGGTACAGCGATGTTCCAAATAATGGGTGCCGATGGGAATTCAATGGGCGCGGTCACAGGGGTTCTAAAACTGAATAAGCTATATCAAGATTTGAAGATCAAATTAATTGTGATATAAGTTTTATGGAGAATACACACATGTGTGTAAGTTACTATTTTTTTTTATACTGCATCGTGTGGCAGCAAGCATACGGTCCGCCTGATGTAAAGCGGTTACCGTAGCCATATTAACGCTCGCAACATAAAATATCGCTCGCGCGCCGCCACCCCCACTGCCAACGCAGCATCTCCTTCCTTTTAGGTGACCTCACTCACGCGCAGGAATACAACAATTCTCAAGGGAATTGTTATTTGGCTGCGGTATTCTGTGAGGTGGAGGTACATTCCCCAGTCGGGTAGCTTACAATTACGCTCCCTACCTCACGTTTCGCCAGAGCTTCGTTTGTCAGTCAGCAGAGTGTACCGCGTGCAGGTGAAGTTGGCTTTGGTTCAATGATGTTGATGAACCACTTACACCCCAAACCGTAACCTATTTATTATATTATTACCTGCCAACCCAATAGTTAGTATTGAATTGTAAGGGTTGCTATACACATATCGGCCGGCATTAATCGACAAGGCCTGGCGATAAAATCGAATATAATAATATGTAGATGAATGTTCTGGAATCAGAAACCGCTCGGCTGTCGCACATTATCACTACGCTTGGCAACTGCCGACTTATGCCGGTCGGATTTTAACAATAAAATTTAGTTCAGTGTCGCGACGCCCGGGCACCTTAAGCCCTCGGTCCCGGCTGTTGTCACTAGACGATAGTCGTTAAGCCAAGTCTTTGGGCGGCTTGAAAACATTGGTCTCTGCCAACCCTGCAATTGAGCAGCTTGGTGGAGTATGGTCTAAACCCCTTCTATTGAGACCCGTACCCCAACCAAAAAAAAAAAAAAATTAAAATATACATATGTTTACAAGAGTTAGATTTAAATTTAACGTATTTAATTATAAAATCAGAAGTTGTGTACTTGTTTGCTAGCACATTACAACATCCGGCTTTTCCGACGGCAACCAACTTTCCAGCTTTCGAGAGTTTTCGTTATAATGTCATTCCAACGTTTATATGTGAATAGAAGAAAGGAAATATACACGAACTAATTTCAAAATAAGTTTATAAATGCATTGCTAAGGATAGTTAGAATTTATCTAGTATACAGGGCGTCCCTACATGGAGAGAAAGTATACTGAAGATATAGAATATTTTACTGAAAGAAGATATCATTTTATTTTAAATAATAATTAGAACTGCATTCGCAGATTTTTTGAAAATCGCCTGCCTCAACCGGGAATCTATGCTATGTTATTTAGGAAAAAATAATCCTTATGATTAACCCTTTCGAAGGCTATAATAAAAAACATGTGTTTTTTTTTTCACATTTCACGAGTTCGATTCACTGACGAGGCAGGTGATTTTCAAAAAATCTGTGAATGCAGTTCTACTTATTATTAAAAATAAAATTATGTCTTCTGCCATTAAAATATTTAATATACTTTCCCTCCATGTGGCATGGCCGTGGGACGCCCGGTATATTAGCGACGTACTTTTACCGTTCTGTTACTGGGCTTTTAGTTTGCATCAGTAAAACTAAATATTCAAACCTTCGCAAACAATATTTTTATTAAAAGATCGCTGCAACTTTTTGGCCTCCGCGCACACTAGGCGTTAGTCGCTTCGCATCCATCGTTTATTTTTTGACGCGAATACGTCTTTAAATAATTGCTTTGATAGGGAGGCAATTTAAAAAAAAAAAACGGCCAAGTGCCAGTCGGACTCGCCCACCGAGGGTTCCGTACGTAGGATCATTATAAATTTGATATTTTTCATTGTAAATAAGAAATAATGCGTCGAAAAATAAATAAAATATATTTTGCAATGTGCACATGAAGCCCTTTCATATGATACCACATTTGAACTAGTAGCTTCAATTTGAAATTTCGACCTCCTATAAAAAAATATAGACCCCCTATTTTTTTAAGATTTAATTATAAATGTATAGTTTTGAGATTTATTCTTGTACTTGTAGTCTATAACGATGTTACTTGCCAAATTTCATAGTTCTAGGTCAACGGGAAGTACCCTATAGGTTTTGATTCCCTTGAGAATGTGTCGAAATATGCGTTTTTTGTAGCAGTTTGATTTTTTTACAACTTCATGGGACCGTAGACCTGAGTATACAGTTCAAATTTTTGCTAAAAAAAAAAAGCTTGATATCTCTACGCATTCTCGACATAGAGGGTCTTGACAGACAGTCAACAGACAGGCAGACGGACAACAAAGTGATCTTATAAGGGTTCCGTTTTTCCTTTTGAGGTACGGAACCCTAAAAAACTAATGATAACAAAAACGGGGGATACAGTTTGGTGTTGCAGCTACATATCTATCATCTCCATTCAAAATTCAATCACACCATTGTTGTGTTAGCGTATCAGCGGATTTAAGCTTAAAAAAAGTGAGCAAAACTATTACTTTAGATAGCTTCTCTAGTACATAGTACTTATATCTCAATGTTGCATGTACAAAACACGGCCGTGTCCATGAAGAGCCACATCCCATTTTATACTACGTCGTGTGACAGACAAGCATACGTCCCGCCTGATGTATTTCCGCTTGCAACATGTAATATTGCTCACGCGTTGCGACCCACACTGCCAACGGAGAAACTCCTTCCTTTCACGTTAAATTACGTTATTCAGCACTTTGCATGCTGATTGCTTCATTTTCGCATTCATTGCTTGTATGGCCGCTGCAACCATGTCCACCCAGTGCGCGGAGGCCGTTAGGCTGAAATGACATCAAAATCTATTGGTATTTTAGATTCCTCATCATAGACATAAGCGATCAAGCGGCGTTATTCAGATGAAATCCATCAATCTTCTATACACATAAAGCCTACTATTCTGGCCTGACTGAGCTATCGATTCATTGCATTTGATACTTGTTATTCTTCATGATTATATTCCTAGATCCTCGATATTCATCCTTACAAAAACGTTTTGCCTCGTGCATTTCAACGTAAACGGTTAACTAGATTCTGAGAAAAATGGATGACATTTCATTTGGACTTACAAAAAAAATATCTGAATGAAAATTTTAGAAACAATGTTTATTTTCTTCCATTCATATTCATGATACGGCGGATGGCGCACAGGCTCGCAAGCGGCGGCTGCCGGCCGAGTAGCTAGCCATGTCCGGTGTCCGCAACAAACTAACTTTGCACAAATTTCAGACTCTGTCAACAACTCTGCTCGAACTGTGGTTGCCTCCATAACCTCCCATCGAATGTTTCCGATAATTCCTGAAATTCAATCGTTTTAACTTCCTTATTTCGGTCGGTTCGTTTTAATTTCCATTACTTGTACCTTTTATCTGGGTCACTATTTGTGAGAAGTTTTGAAGTTGTTTTGAACAGGGAATGGAAATGTATTTTTGTAAATATAGAAAAGAATGTTTTTTTCTCTGTGTATGAAATTAAATGAGATACATCATCATCATCATCGTTTCCGCCTATTGCTATTCACTATTGAACAAAGGCCTACCCAATTGATTTCCAGCGTGATCGGCCCAATGCCATCTGCATCCAACGGCTCCCCGCAATCGCTCGCGAGATACAACCTGTATTTTAACATATTCTATATCCGGCTTACCAAAACACTGTTTCTCGAGTTACAATGTATTGGATTTACATCAACTAAGTACGTAGTTGCGGTTTTGCATTAATTACATCCTCTCACATAAGGTACAACGTGTATGTAATGTCACAAATGAACTTCTGCATTGCGTATTGTAAATATAACCTCAAGACAAACTGATGGATAATTTTGTATTAATATTTAAGATTATGTGACTAAGATTAATATAGATACGGAGTACTCGTAATTTATTCATGTTCATTTGTTGAGAATGTCCTTGTGAATTTTTAAATTTTATTTATTTGTGTGAGTGAGGGAGTGATGAAATCATAGATTTTTAGGGCTGCTGGGTTTTAAAAATAAAATTTGACACGTTTTATTTTAGAGTTTGCGACTTATATTAGTTATGTAACACTCCGAATATTGGAGGTTTGCACTCCTATTATACTCGTTTTTACGGTTAAAACGTCGTCTTTAGGGCGCTGGTTTTGGAACCCTCATAGGATCAGAGGTGATAGAAGTAGACGTAGTCCATGACAGTTTATGTAACACATCAACTTTCACTAGAGCCGCTTACACCCGAAATCTCACTCATTTATTTCCAATAGGTTGCAGAGAAGTAAGTTAAATTGTTAAATCGGCTGCTATAGATACAGTTGCTCTTGTGATAATAACATCACTCCAAAGCGACTGAAAGAGATCTCTTAGAGATAAATCTGCCCATGTCTTCCTACATCCGCAACCTAGTTTTCATTCATGCGCAGAGGATCTATCATGAAGTGGGGCAATTTATCGCAGTTCATGATAGATTTTATGATGATTATAGATATAGATTGGTATTTTGTAAGACGTGTTTGTGATGACTTTTTTGTAGTGCTTGTTTCGTTTGTAAACCCAATATGAAATTGCTCACATTGGACCTTTTTAGGGTTCCGTACCCAAAGGGTAAAAAGGAACCCTATTACTAAGGCTCCGCTGTCCGTCTGTCCGTCCGTCCGTCCGTCCGTCTGTCACCAGACTGTATATAATAACTAGTAGAATCAAAATTATCTAGTTATTATTACTAGTTATTCTTGTATAGTTACCAACACTTCAAACCTTGACATTTCGATATTTTGTATGAATGACATTTCGACTTTTCTAGACGACCTTATGCCGTACATAATAAGAGTTACAATGGGATTATGACTGTCAAGCATGGTCGGCAATTAGCTGTATATTAACAACAACAACGATACTACCTGAGGAAATCATAATGGTAATATTTCGTAAACTACGAAAATTAGTCACGAACTTATCGTTCCTATTGTTTATTTTGGTTTCAGCATCGAAATGATATGCACGTACCGTACATTAATATTGCAAATTGGCTCTTTAAACTTTAAGATATAGTGCTTCCCAGTTTCGACTATGCACGTTCAAGTAGTTTTCTTCCAAGATTGATGTCGCTACCTCGTTTTCCTGTGAACGAATTTCGTTTTTGTATGGTTTCTTGACTGTCGTAGTAGGCAATGTCAGAGTGCTTTTTAAATCGTAGTAGATGTAATGTTATCTTCTTATACGTATCGTAAATATAGCTAATACAAAATTACCATTTTATCTTTTTAAGGTACCGGTTTTGGAAGCCTCATGGGATCACTCTGTTCATCCGCCATTTTAAGCAAACCGCAAATAAAATACCTCCCCCCTTAAATCTCTGAAGTTTACAAAGGAAAAAATCTGAAATAGTTAGAGCTAATAAAAGTAGACGCAAATTTTACCGGTGTCAGTATCTACGACAGCTTTTTTAGAGTTTCGTACCTAAAGGGTAAAACGGACCTTATTACTAAGGCTCCGCTGTCCGTCCGTCCGTCTGTCACCAGGCTGTATCTCATGAATCGTAAAAGTTAGACAGTTGAAATTTTCACAGAAGATGTATTTCTGTTGCCGCTATAACAAGAAATACTAAAAACTAGAATAAAATAAATATTTAAGGGGGCTCGCATACAACAAACATATTTTTTTTGCTCATTTTTGCTCGATATTGATAATGGCAACAGGTAGACGCTTGAAATATTCACAGAATACTACTAAGTATTATATATATTCACTTTAAAAATAAATAATTAAATTAAAATCAAACAAATATTTAGTCCCATACAACAAACGTGATTTTTTTTGCCGTTTTTATAGAAACCTAGTTTTTCCCCGCGGCTTCGATCGCGTGAAATTCGGGTATTTTAGATTATTCAAGCCAAGTCTAACACGTATCGCAACCAGCTTCATGTAGCATGTTCAATTATACTAAATACGAATGAAAGAATTTTCCCGATAACTACTACTACAACCGTCCAGCTCCCGCCGCGTCGCCCGCGTTCGCATAACCACTAATTGACGCCAAATACAAATTTAAAAACCTATTAGGATAACACAAGTCTTATTTCATCAGCAAAAGGATAAATCAAAATTTAAAAAAAAAAAATACACGGACTTCAAAAATAACAGGAAGTAGTTAAATTTGGATTTTTCGTGTTAGGATTTTTCAGTTGTTTTTTTTTTTTTGTATATTTTTTTATTATTTATTTATTATAATAATGGGTAAGTTTCTAATTCCTTCTAGACAAAAATACATGAATAATAATTAAGAAAATTCAACATTATTGCCTAACTCCTAACCGTTCCTCATTAGCTCAGCAGTGTCACATGATGCCTTCCCAATGCAAATTATTGAAATATTGAAATTGAAATATTGTCAGACAAATTACACAGCGCCATCTAGCCCCAAAGTAAGCGAAGCTTGTGTTATGGGTACTAGACAACTGATAAACATACGTAAATACATTTTTTTTTTGTAAATACATACTTTCGATACATAGAAAACACCCAGACCAAGACAAACAGACATGTTCATGCACACAAATGTTTGTCCTGTGTGGGAATCGAAACAACGAGCGTTGGTGTCGAAGCCGCGTCATTGACCGCTACGCCACCAAGAACATCAGAAAACTCATCCATTACTGTATCCATGTCCATGCCTACAAATTTCAACCCTTTCTCTCGAATACCCAGGGAGCCCATCATCAGATCCTGATTTGATTAATATGGGACCGCCTAAAGAGTGTACCCTCTCAAACAAATAAGAATTATTAAAATTGCTGTATAATTGACGGAGAAATCACTGAAACTATATTTAAAAAATTATGTAAAAAAAACTTTTAATTTAAACGGTTTTATTGAAAATTGTGTACTAAAAGCTAAAAAATAATTCGGTAGGTCGGAGGTTTCAGTCATCACACCCCTCTCCCTCATCAGTCTAAGGCATTGATCAGACAAAATAATAAAATCGTTGGGCGTAGCGTAAACTGAGTTGACTGGATGGAAACACGGGCCCAACGATTTTATTATTTTGTCTGATCAATGCCTTAGACTGATGAGGGAGAGGGGTGTGATGACTGAAACCTCCGACCTACCGAATTATTTTTTAGCTTTTAGTACACAATTTTCAATAAAACCGTTTAAATTAAAAGTTTTTTTTACATAATTTTTATTTTCAAGTTTTTAGTTTCTAATTTCATTACATAGTACTTCTCGTTCTATTAAGTTTAGATTTGACTTTTGTCGTTATTTTTTTTACTTTTAAATTTGTCTTGTATTCAAATGAATACCCATATTGAAAAAATGGGTATCAAATGATACCCATATTGAAAATTGAGACGATATGTAACCGCGCCAACCGGCCATTTTGTTGACGGCCATCTTGGATTTTATAATATTCATCGTGAACTGTGTTCTACTAGTTAAGCCCTTTCATTTGATACCCATATTGAGGTAGTCGTGACAAAATTTGTAAATCGCCATTTTGTAGAGGCGGCCATCTTGGATTTTCATTTTTTTTCATGTGAACTGTATTCTTCTAGTCAAGCCTTTTCATTTGATACCCATATTGAGGTAGTCGTGACAAAATTTGTATACCGCCATTTTGTAGCGGCAGCCATCTTGGATTTTCATTTTTTTTTCATGTGAACTGTGTTCTACTAGTCAAGCCCTTTCATTCGATACCCATATTGAGGTAGTCGTGACAAAATTTGTAAACCGCCATTTTGTAGCGGCGGCCATCTTGGATTTACAATGAAACAGAATTTATTTAATTGTATTGTCACCAGAACTAAAGGTGTATACCAAATTTCAGATCAATCTGTCAACAGGAAGGGGGTCAAATTTCAATTACTAGATTTGACCCAAGAATAAATAATAAAAAATAAAACAAACGGGGTGAGCTAAATAAAACCGTTTAAAAATGCATGAACATAGAACCGCCATACAATAAATAACAATAACAGGGTGATTTCTGGGACAAACACTATTTTATGTTCTTTCCCAGGACTCAAGGTATCTCTGGACGTGAAAAGGTAACAGACAGACACTATCGCTTTTATAATATTAGTATGGATTGGCGTCCCGAAAAACCGTAAAAACGACACATGTATTGATATATAAACATTTCAACCCTAATCAGCGACCTTAAATAACTAGTAATATTTAATACTAATAGATTAATATATATATATATATATATATATATTAGTATTATGTTCTTTATTGCACCTAAATTATACAGTACAGGTAGTATGGTTATGTAAATATTAGTGTTATACAAAATACTGAAATCATACTAATTTAAACTAAAGTTTAAATTAAATTTAAAATAAAGTAAGTTCGCGTTTACTAAGTTCCGTTCCGTACCGTGCTTACGTAGAGCAGATGAAAAGTTTGTAGAATAGTTACCTACCTTGGTGTTCATAAATATAATAATAATAAATATTCCAGGACAAATTTCACACTGTCATCTAGTCTCATACTAAGCAAAGCTTGTACTATGGGCACTAGATAACTGATGCTGCACGTTAAGCAACGTCGACCGTAGCCTGTCCGTGGATGGGTTTATTTATCTCTTCTTCTTCTTCCGTTCTTCCGTGTTTTGGAGAGCACGTTAAGCCGTCGGTCCCGGCTGTTGTCATTAGATGATAGTCGTTAAGCCAAGTCAGTGGCCTATAGGCGGCTTGAAAATACTGACCTCCGCGAACCCGCAATTGAGCAGCGTGATGGAGTATGGTCTACATCCCATCAATTGAGGGGAGACCCATATCCCAGTAGCGGGATGAATAAATGTTGTAGACGAGAAACCACCCAGACCAAGACAAAGAATAATATTCAGGCACGCAAATGTTTGTCTTGTGCGGGGATTGAACCTGCTACCTCGTAAGTCAAAGTAGCTGTTGCTAGGCTATTCGATTTAGTTATAGTTTAAAAATAGTAGATATAGTTCAGAGCTTTGATACAAACTTTGATACAATACATTCATAATTCCTGAGAAATTCATAAGTTACAATGTTGCCATAGAGATTTCCTTCAGTTTTTTTTTTTTTCAAATTCTGTCAATGTTTATTCTGCCCGCTCTTGTAGAGTTCGGAAGAGAACCTTCCCTGGGTTCAAGTTGTTTATGCGTGACGAACATAAACATACTTTTGCATTTTTATTATAACGTTAGAATGTTTATCATTTATTTTGCATCCATGTATATTTTCTGGACAAATTATTACACAGACCACGGAATTTCATAATATTAAAATAGCATTTCTATAAAACTAAAATAAGGCTGTCAAGAAACATTGCGTTTCTATAATATGGTTTTACAGAAATACAATGGACAGGAAGCTTATATTTTTGACAAATGAATGATCTTTATTCACAGAATATGGTTAACAATAAGGCGTTATATTATACGGTCCTCAGCATATTCAATTCAAATTAAAAACAATTTGTGACCAGGAAATCAAAAAATCTTTTTTTAAAATATAATAAATATAATGTCAAACATTTCAAAGAAGACTCTAGCTTAAAATCTATCTCATCGTATCGTATCGAACTATTTTTTTATATGTGAGGGGGGCAAACATGCATGTGGGTCACCTGATGAAAAGCAGTCACCACCGCTCATGGAGATCAACAACACCAAGAGGTCGCCGATCCGTTGCCAGTCTTGCCTCCTTCCTTTCTTTCTTTCTGGTGACCTCCTTCACTTGAACTGTGAGCTCTATCGTATTATAATCAACCCACATTCATCCCACTGCTGGGATTAGAGTTAATTGGAGAGGTAAAGATCGTACTACCACGCCGCTCAACTACAGCTTGGCGGAGGCCAGCCCCCTTACCACCATCTCTTATTGCGATTCAATAACTGAATAGAATGCTTATTCATACCAATGAATAAGCGACTCTATTCGTTTGAAATAGAGTCGCTTATTCAGGGGGCAGTATTTTCAAGCCGCCTAAAAACCACTAACTTGGCTTAACGACTGTCATGTAATGAAAACAAACGGAACCGACGGCTTATCGTGTCGTCTTTAACATAAAAGTCTATCATATAGAAATGGGAATATGTGTTGTTCAACCGAGCGGGTGCCAAGGCACAGAACGTGTTGATCCTCATCACCACATTCTATGCCTTGTGAAATAATATTATAATAACATCTTTCTAATATATAAAATTCTCATGTCGCGGTGTTTGTTGCCAAACTCCTCCGAAACGACTGGACCGATTTTCATGAAATTTTGTGTGTAAACCGGGTAGGTCGCAGAATCGGCCAACATCTATTTTTCATACCCCTAAATGATAAACAAAACAACGTTTGCCGGGTCAGCTAGTATGTTATAATATTCGATTCATATAATTAAATTTGCTATAATTTCAAATATATCGCTGGCTTATAACGGAGTGAAAAAATTGGCTGTCTGTAACGGACGATAATTTTACGTGATAACGTCATAAGAAAACATCGGCCGATGGAGTGGAAGAGAGATAGATGCGTCACCAGCCGAACGCTTAGGCCGATCATGCCTCTCTATCGCTTGTTCCGCGCTCTCGCTTGCACGCTCGGCTCAGGCGGAACGTGACGATGAGTCATGCCTTTTCGTGCGTGCAGCCGGTGGTCATTGATTTACAAGACGTTATAACGTCAAAAATATCACACCTAACCTATTATTTATTAACGATAATTTGATATCCTACAATGGATATCAAAATATTATTATATGCGTTTGGATTTTCTATTTCGTCATGAAACATTGAAAAAGAAACTGAGATAGATTAATAACGGAAAAAATGCCTCGTTTTAAAGGTAAGAGTTGGATAGGGTAGGTAACTTAATTAAGGTTAAAAGTACTTAACCGCTATTTATGAAAACCGCATAGAATATTTTTGTGAACATTTTTATAACATAAAAATTCTTACTTAGACTTGAAAGTGGCTTTGTTAGACTTTGGAAGTGATTACAGTTAGACTTTGATAGTAACTAAACAGTAGTTACTATCAAAGTCTAACTGTAGAGAAATTTTGAAAGTGGCTACTGGGTCAATTTCATAGTTATTACATTTTATACTGGAAGCGTGATATCGGTACTTTGGAAGCCAGTTGCTATTATAGTAATAATCTCCTTAATAATATGAAGCCATTTGAACCATTAGTGGCATCCTTAAGCAGTCATAATGGTGATGATTTTTGGAATATAGTTTCTGTAAAAAAAAGAGTTTGATGTAAGGGGATTACACCCAAATTAATTCTTTTGAGGGTTGTTGTGTTCCTGTGAGTGAGTGAGTTCACAAGGTTGAAAAAAGTGGCTGCGTTAGCAACGGGTGGCAATCGGTAACCGATTTCCTTTGTGCTGAGAGGTAGAACAGAACATCTATCGACCATCACAAAGGAGGAATTCTGGCCTTCAGGTGTTGTTTTCGACGCTTTCGTGGCCGATTACAGGACACTGTGCGGAATACGCTGCCGACTATGCGCGTGTATATATTTAATTTAAGGTATTTATTATATGTATTAATTAATATTATATAAAAGTCGAAATATTTTGGTAAACATTATTTTTCACATATATGTGCATTACTTTTATAGGAATTATTTTAAACCAGTATAATCAGCCGCCCTGCAGTCTCACTTCCTTTTTCCTTTCTTTTGCCTTCTATTGTATGTGCAAATTTCTAAATGCAATAATTTTTAGTTAACAATAGTTAGAAGTTTAGTCACATTCTAGCTAAGAAAAAAGAAAGAAGACTGAAGCTGTTAGTTTTTATTAGTTTGTCGAATTACGCTTGCCTATTAACAATTTGTCTACAGTCGCATCGACCTAAGCCCAACAAACACATATTGCTGACTTAATATAAACGTAAGCAATGCCTGGTAAAATTGTTATAAATTGAATCCTTGATTCTAGTGATATTGCATTTAGAAATTTGCAGATGCAATAGAAGACAAGAGTACGGTAAAATGGAAGTCGAACTGCAGATGAGGTTGATTAAGCCAGTTTAAAATAATTCTTATACAAGGAATACAAATAAATATGAAAAATAACGTTTAGGTATGGTACCTAACATGTATATTTTTATAGATACAACAAGCATATTGACGGTTTAGATCGAAAACCTCTCTAACCGACCTAAGTTTTCCAAAATAAGACGTTTTTCTATATAAATTAATGTGTTGAAAAAATGGTTATAATGGTTATATAAATCAATATGTTTCTGAGCAACTTATTCGTGTAAGCTTATGCCTATAAGTCTTGAAACTAAATAGCGTATTTCGCCGTAAGTATTGGTTTCAAACTAAAGGCGTAAACTCTCTAATGTTATGTTTTACTTGGATTACCTCGCGATCGTCCCCGTCCCATCCAAGAGTTCTCGGAGCTCACAACTCAATTTCCTTTAGCAAATCCAGGATCAGGAAAGGTAAATGTTCTTTAGGTATTTTATGAATATATTACAATAACCAAAATACGTAATAGCTATTTGTACCTGCTTTTATGAATATATTTTTTTTTATCAAAAAGCTGTACGGCTCTAGAATCAATGTCCTTTAGAGCTCGTCTTCGTTTTATTACTTCATCTTATTCCCGGCTTATGGGACATGCTGAAAAATATCGTCTTCTTCTTGTTCCTCCATTACTTGTAATAAGTCAATAGTAAAATCGATAGTGCAATTTTTCTGCCGTTTTGCATGACTTCTTGGAATGACTCAACAGCCCCGAACTTTTAATCAAATTTCACTTTTAATCAAATATTCTACTAATTTATACACTCAAATGATTACTTGCACTATAATACCCTATATCTATTATGAATCAATACATTAACTACGAAAATTTACTATAACATACTATAGATTTTTTATGCGTGCGGATTAAAACCGCAGTTTGACCAATGAGTCAAAGTATATTCCGAGTAAATCTCTGAGGCCATTCAGTAGCTTGCAAAGCCTAGGTATGGGCGAGTTGGCACGTATTAACCAGATTAACCAGATTGCGAGGAATTCTTTAGGGAACTCGTATTGATAACATATGGGGTAATGGAGAGCAGTCAATTTTGTTCTGCAATAAATTGAAAACAAACCACAGATCCAAAATGACAGATCTCTACTTATTGATAAAAGTCCCGTCTGAACTAGTTTAGATTTTCAAAGATAACTCCATACAAGTAACGAAATAAAAGGAAGTAATAAACCGAGCATCGAAAATTGTAAAATTGGGCAAGTATTATTCAAATTTGGAGATTAATTTAGATAATAGTTGCCCAATTTTAGATTATTATCAAACATAGCAAACCTATCCTTACGATTTAGTATTTTACCTATATTAGTCGATTTAGTATTTTTAGCAGTAGAATTAGCAGTAAAAATACTAAAATAATAAATTATTTCCCCAAAAATAAATTACTTTAAAAAAATACAAATAGTTTAAACTGGGCTTATTAAGCCAAAGGCTTGTACGTAGAATTAAATTTACTTCTACGTACCTTTCGGCTTTTTGCTACTCGTAAGTACAATAACAATAAACTAAGCTGAAGTTGGATTTTCGCAATCAAAAGATCCAATAGGGACCGGTTTCAGTGGAAGGCCAAGTATGAAGGTTACAATTTACTATGATGGATCTGTTTCATTCATAATAAAGTTAATATACCTCCGTTATATATATTAACAAATTTAAGTGAAGTAATCTCACTACAAAGGATTTAATGTTCCTGAATACCACATAAAGTCTATAATCCAATCACTTTTACGTATCCGATATTGACGTGGAAATGAATATGTCGGCTGTGTCGTTACCAAAATGGCGGTGGTCGTCATTAAGTCAGAGTGCCCTCATTTATACTCCCGGAGCCGACGTCCGGCCAATTTACAATACGGGCTATAATTTACACGAGTCGACTATTGAGATTGTGCAGCGAACCAAGATATCTACATTAGAGTTTTTGCATACGAGTGTGTAATTTGACTTAGGTGATTGATTTTAGTAGTTTGCTCATACATTATGTTTGGTTGGCTTTTTTATTAAAGTAACATTTTTATCTTACATACAAATGGACTTATTTCTTATGTAGATGAATTAACGTCATTATGACACATCAAAATAATGATTAAATAAGTAATAATAAATAAAGATCAGTAGTATCAAGGCAATGCATAATTAATTTTACAACAATTCATCTACATAAGTAATTTCAATTGAATCTAAGTCTGCTTGTTTAATGAAAGATCCTTTCTAACATAACATATGAGCAAGCTACTAAGATCAATCACCTTTAATCGCGTATAACTGCTAAAGTTGCGGTGATGCGCGTTGTGATCACATGTGGCTGGGCAGCGATTTATGGAATATTTTTTTGCGGGGGAGATAGCGCATATCTTAAAGTAATAAAATAGCGATGATGATAAATTTTACAATGTAGATATAAAGCATAATATCAACAAGTACGATGAGATGCAGGAATATGCACTCTAAACGTATACACAAGCGGGAATAAAAACTAGCTAGTTTTTCTCATTGTGTAAATAAACGTTTACATAACGAGAAAAACTAGCTAGTTTTTATTCCCGCTTCTTCCATCGCATGGACTCTCGGCTCTCGTATTTTTTACGCCTATATAAACATTGACAGTATTTTCAATTTTCACTACGAAAAATTCCAAAATGTACACGTGTAAATACAAGACCGTATATCATAGGCTCTGGGTCTAACTGGGCTGTGGCGCGTAAACAGCAACGGAAGGAAGACGGGCTAAAAGCCTCGGTTCAGATGCAGCTTGCAAATTAGCCACGCTTGCTGGATAAAACACGTGAGGACGGTGCCAGACTAAGAGATTACTCTCTAGCTAACGACAACGCCGTATTTGCATACATTTTGAACGCTTTAGCATGTTGACATTTACACTTTTGAAAACATTCGACCGGCCGACGGTGCCCTGGTGACCTACATCACAATAATTACAGTTTGTTTCATAATTTTAGTTAATTCCACTGATTGTAATTGAGCACGCAATGTGTACGTTATACCTATACAGAACAAATCTGTATACCTTAAGAAATATATAGAAAAGTTCTCACATTAGTTGGTATTAACCAAATTGATTATAAAAGAAAATAGTTATATAAATGAAATACTTATGTGACTATAAAAATCTTTGGTATTTTGACTTATTTTCTTTTTATGTATTCGAGACTAATGTGTTTTCAAATGAACTCGATATAAATATATTTTTTTAATATATTAAACGTAATTTCATTTTATTACGTTAGTTTCTCAATCTGACCTCTATTTGGTCACTATGACCTACGGTGCAGAGACCTAGACTCTGACCGTTGGGCTGGTTCACAGACTAAAAGTCACACAGCTAGCGATGGAGAGAGCAATGCTCGGATTTTCCATAAGAGATCGAATCTGGAACGAAGAAATCCGACGGAGAACCAAGTGGTCGATATAGCTCTTAGATTATATCTATCTTAGATAAACAGTTGAAATGGCAGTGGGCTGGCCACATCTGCCGAGTCAGCGATGGCAGATGGGAGAAGAAAGTCCTAGAGCGGAGGCCATGTATGGGACGATGAAGCGTAGGGCGCCCTTTCTCAAGTTAGACCGACGGCCAAAAAATTGTCTTGTAGCGTTTGGATGCGGAAAGTGGAGGATCGCATATGGTGGAATTGGTGGAAAGCACTGGGACAGGCCTATATCCAGCAGTTGGTAGATATAGATTGATAATGATGTTGATAATTTCACATTATTTGTGATACAGATTGACCGACGTAACTTCAATAAAAAGATTGATAGGCGCATTCCATATACCGGAATCTAAAGACAATACCAATGCATCCTCGCCGCCTTAACCTCATCATCATCAGGTCATTTTAGTCTCCACTACAGGAGCACGACCCTCCTGTAGAAGTAGCAGGTGGATTTGGCCTACACTCCCCACGCTGGCCAGACGGGCTGGGGAGGCCTGATCGATGTTTTATAATGTATTTCTCTTAATCGCCTTGTACGACATCCACGGGAAGAGACGGAGTAATTCTATTCTAGTCTGCCGGAAACCACACGGCAAACGGTTTAACCTACGGTGTAGAAATTCCAACTCTAACCATAGAAGTAGAAGGAGGATTTGGCCTACACTCCCCACGCTGGCTAGACGGGCTGGGGAGGCCTGATCGATGTTTTATAATGTATTTCTCTTAGTCGCCTTGTACGACATCCACGGGAAGAGACGGAGTAATTCTATTCTAGTCTGCCGGAAACCACACGGCAAACGGTTTAACCTACGGTGTAGAAATTCCAACTCTAACCATTGGGTTGGTCTATGAGGTCGATCCGAAATTTTCTCTATAATCACATCCAGCAGTGGATATTTACAAGCTGGCAAATATGATAACAATAGTTTTTACCGTGCGAAAAATATTATTCATCGTAAACGACTTCCGTAGTAAAAACAATAATAAAACTGAACGTTGCGGTCTCGTTTTTACTTTCTGAAATGATTTAATCACTGAGCGATGCATTTCGAGTAGCATTGAGATTTTTTAGATATTTTGTACCGTTTACGAATAACGGAGCGAGGAATTTTCAATGAATGGTAGATGAAAAATTAAAAAAATCCAGGGTATATTACATCCATCAAGTTATTTCATCGATGAGCGAAGCGAGCACGGTTCGTTAAATTTATTTTGTATGCCTAATTATTCTCTAGAAAATAAATGAAGGAAGCTTTAATATCATAATAATTGACGTTTTATTCAAAATTAAAGGCAAGGTTTGTGGTACTGCAGTTATAACCATTGTACCACAGTACAAACAAATTAGGATTGTAACGGAACTTCGCTTCCACCTCCGTTACTGCGGAAGTTCCGCAAAAAATCGTATCTTCGCCTCCGCCTCCGCCTCCGTGCAATTTTTGCGGTGTTGTAACGGAGGTTACAACTCAACGCGCGCTATTGTTCTATAATTACGTAAATACGTAATCATAGAACAATAACGCGCGGTAAAAACTATTAGAAGACATAAATTCCAGATTTTGTGTTCCTTTTGATTGACTAGAAGGTAATGTTATTTAAGTCATTTGAAATGAAAACTTTGTACATAGTTTTAATGCACCATAAATTACAATTTTTTCTACATCCACTTTCACCTTCGCCTCCGCCTCCGTTAAGCTCCGCATCCGCGGAGGTGATACAGGTCGCCTCCGCATCCGCCTCCGCCTCCGCTAAGTAGGCCTCCGTTACAACCCTAAAACAAATGTAGGTATATACTGATAATATGATGAGCTCGCTGGTCAAATGATTAGCAATGGCCACCTTGACTCCGAGGTCGCGGGTTCGATCCCCGCACAATACAAATATATGTGTGTATGAATATGTCTGTTTGTGTTGATCTGGGTGTTTTCTATGTATTATAAGTATGTCTTTACAAAAAAAAAATATTTAAGTATAATATTAGATATCTAGTACCTATAGTACCAGCTTTGCTTATTTGGAAATAGATAGCAGTGTCTATTCGTTAGTTCTAAGAATATTTATTATTATTATTAATATAGTCATATCAAATATTCTACCTACCTGAACAAACTCTGTAGGAGAAAAGCACGCACTCTCATTTTGAAAGTAAAATGGCGGTTTCGTAGTTTTTGACGTAACGAATTGTCGCAGGTTGGGATGAACATATTACATCAGTGAAAAGTTTAAAAGTTTACAACATGTCATATAATAGTGATACTTAAAATTCGTGGTGCACGGCAGTTCAGCTTCACTTGACTAGCCATCTCTTTAGGCTTCTAATGCCCTATTTGCCATATTGCTGTCTCTCATATTGCTAAGAGGGGAAGCCAAATACCAAAAGCTTTTTACACCTACTAATTTCTTAGGATTAAATTCGTTGTGAGTTCCAAGGCAGCCGTAGTTTTACCCCCGCAATGTAATAATAATAAATATGGACTGCAATGGACTTCACTGTTCACCACCACTGTTAATCCTACACAGTAGATACAGTGATGGTAATGAGTGGTGCAAGGGAGGGGGGGGGGGGGGGGGGGCATTATTAAGTGACTACATTTATCGTTTTCTCCATGTATACCTATAATAGTAGAAAATTAGATTTATTTTGTACTAGTGTGTATATAGAATGGTCTAGTTAGTGCTAATAGGTAAATCTAAACTGAACTCCGAACTCTATCCAGCACTGCACTGCTACATCATTTTGCCCAATTAATTAAAGTCTCTACTATTACAATATGTAGGTACCTATAGATAATTAAAGCGAATGGAAATGTAGCTAATTGCTCTGCGTCGCTCGGCAAAGGCGGGCGATGGCCATTATTTCGGGAAATGTGTTTTGAACTCATTTCTTAGGCTTTAAAAAGTGTATACCTATTTGGTATTACAAAAACAAATATATTTTTTTAACACTAAGGCCGCGCCTTTCTGCAACTTGCTCGGCTCGGACTTCATAAAATTAAAATTAAAAATATTTATTTAAACGTTACTCTGCGTCTAGTCGGTTAAGATGAAACGCAAACTAGATTTTAAGTTAAATTTCCAGCGATACCACTGCGGAAACTGCTTTCAATTTCGAGCAGTAATATTTGCGTGATGCCTGTAAAATCTTATAGACAGACAAACATACTAAAAATATATTTATTCTCTTCTTCTGAAAAGACTCCTCAAATTATTTTTTATTAATTTTCTCCTATGTACAGATATAGGACAGAGTTTCTTTCGGCATTTCTTCTAGTCAATGGTCATTCCGAAATGCTGGTAGATAAAAAAAAATATACCTAATTGTAAAAGACGTGTCTAAGTGCCCGCGAGGGCCCACAGAATAAAGAATTTTGACTTTGACTTTGACTATGACTTAGGCTAATTAACTTTATTATATGTGTTTGTTAAACTACGTCGGGTAACAGAATATGGATCGCTCATAGAAATCTCTTTATGTGATCGGCGAGCTCGCCTGATGTGAAACGGTTACCAAAGCCTATAGAGTATAGACGATTGCAACATAAACTATCGCTCTCTTCTCGTCGCTGCTGCCCTTGCGACAACTCTTTCCTGATAACCTCACTAACCGAAGGAACACGACAACCCTCTAGGTAGGTAGGTAGGGCGTGGTTGTCGAGCTGCGGTCTTCTGCGCCGGAACGGGGAAAGTGCAGTCGGGCAGCTTTTAATACGCTATGCCCTGCCCCTCTTTTGCCACAACCTCGTCAGTCAGGAGGATGAACCAGGTGAAGGTGAGGTTGGCTTTGGCTCAAACTTGATGATGAGCCACAGGTCATGAGATGACGGGCCCGGTAGACGAATGACTAGTAAACTAGTCACAAATTCGATTCCAGCACTAGATAAACCTTTGTGTGCATGAACATATCTGTTTGTCTTGGTCTGGGTGTTTTCTATATATTATAGTTTTAATGCACCATAAATTACAATTTTTTCTACATCCACTTTCACCTTCGCCTCCGCCTCCGTTAAGCTCCGCATCCGCGGAGGTGATACAGGTCGCCTCCGCATCCGCCTCCGCCTCCGCTAAGTAGGCCTCCGTTACAACCCTAAAACAAATGTAGGTATATACTGATAATATGATGAGCTCGCTGGTCAAATGATTAGCAATGGCCACCTTGACTCCGAGGTCGCGGGTTCGATCCCCGCACAATACAAATATATGTGTGTATGAATATGTCTGTTTGTGTTGATCTGGGTGTTTTCTATGTATTATAAGTATGTCTTTACAAAAAAAAAATATTTAAGTATAATATTAGATATCTAGTACCTATAGTACCAGCTTTGCTTATTTGGAAATAGATAGCAGTGTCTATTCGTTAGTTCTAAGAATATTTATTATTATTATTAATATAGTCATATCAAATATTCTACCTACCTGAACAAACTCTGTAGGAGAAAAGCACGCACTCTCATTTTGAAAGTAAAATGGCGGTTTCGTAGTTTTTGACGTAACGAATTGTCGCAGGTTGGGATGAACATATTACATCAGTGAAAAGTTTAAAAGTTTACAACATGTCATATAATAGTGATACTTAAAATTCGTGGTGCACGGCAGTTCAGCTTCACTTGACTAGCCATCTCTTTAGGCTTCTAATGCCCTATTTGCCATATTGCTGTCTCTCATATTGCTAAGAGGGGAAGCCAAATACCAAAAGCTTTTTACACCTACTAATTTCTTAGGATTAAATTCGTTGTGAGTTCCAAGGCAGCCGTAGTTTTACCCCCGCAATGTAATAATAATAAATATGGACTGCAATGGACTTCACTGTTCACCACCACTGTTAATCCTACACAGTAGATACAGTGATGGTAATGAGTGGTGCAAGGGAGGGGGGGGGGGGGGCATTATTAAGTGACTACATTTATCGTTTTCTCCATGTATACCTATAATAGTAGAAAATTAGATTTATTTTGTACTAGTGTGTATATAGAATGGTCTAGTTAGTGCTAATAGGTAAATCTAAACTGAACTCCGAACTCTATCCAGCACTGCACTGCTACATCATTTTGCCCAATTAATTAAAGTCTCTACTATTACAATATGTAGGTACCTATAGATAATTAAAGCGAATGGAAATGTAGCTAATTGCTCTGCGTCGCTCGGCAAAGGCGGGCGATGGCCATTATTTCGGGAAATGTGTTTTGAACTCATTTCTTAGGCTTTAAAAAGTGTATACCTATTTGGTATTACAAAAACAAATATATTTTTTTAACACTAAGGCCGCGCCTTTCTGCAACTTGCTCGGCTCGGACTTCATAAAATTAAAATTAAAAATATTTATTTAAACGTTACTCTGCGTCTAGTCGGTTAAGATGAAACGCAAACTAGATTTTAAGTTAAATTTCCAGCGATACCACTGCGGAAACTGCTTTCAATTTCGAGCAGTAATATTTGCGTGATGCCTGTAAAATCTTATAGACAGACAAACATACTAAAAATATATTTATTCTCTTCTTCTGAAAAGACTCCTCAAATTATTTTTTATTAATTTTCTCCTATGTACAGATATAGGACAGAGTTTCTTTCGGCATTTCTTCTAGTCAATGGTCATTCCGAAATGCTGGTAGATAAAAAAAAATATACCTAATTGTAAAAGACGTGTCTAAGTGCCCGCGAGGGCCCACAGAATAAAGAATTTTGACTTTGACTTTGACTATGACTTAGGCTAGTTAACTTTATTATATGTGTTTGTTAAACTACGTCGGGTAACAGAATATGGATCGCTCATAGAAATCTCTTTATGTGATCGGCGAGCTCGCCTGATGTGAAACGGTTACCAAAGCCTATAGAGTATAGACGATTGCAACATAAACTATCGCTCTCTTCTCGTCGCTGCTGCCCTTGCGACAACTCTTTCCTGATAACCTCACTAACCGAAGGAACACGACAACCCTCTAGGTAGGTAGGTAGGGCGTGGTTGTCGAGCTGCGGTCTTCTGCGCCGGAACGGGGAAAGTGCAGTCGGGCAGCTTTTAATACGCTATGCCCTGCCCCTCTTTTGCCACAACCTCGTCAGTCAGGAGGATGAACCAGGTGAAGGTGAGGTTGGCTTTGGCTCAAACTTGATGATGAGCCACAGGTCATGAGATGACGGGCCCGGTAGACGAATGACTAGTAATGATTACTTTGGCTACAGGGTCACAAATTCGATTCCAGCACTAGATAAACCTTTGTGTGCATGAACATATCTGTTTGTCTTGGTCTGGGTGTTTTCTATATATCATATGTATTTACAAAAAGTATATAATTAAGTATATTTATCACTTATCTTATACCCATAGTAGAAGCTTTAATTAGTTTGAGACTAGATGGTGCTGTGTAATTTGTTCAGGAATATTTAATTATTCATTAATATTATTTATGTACAGACTTTATGAAAGTTGATTGGCTCAAAAAATAACACAAAGGCTGATTTATGGATATACCTACGTCCGTCCAGCGAATTTAGTTCATTTCCTCAAGCCCTTATACTCTGAATTCTAAATACAGCTTTATTCCTACGCCTGGAATAAAGTCAGCTTCATTAATAATACAATCTGAGATCAAGGACCAGTAAAATATAATTTTCCCAGCGAGAATAGCAATCCCGATGCTCGAACAAGACCTTAGGGTCCCATATTGGCTGAGATTTACCGCGGTCAAACTTAGACGTTCCTCCCTTGAGAGTGCCTACAATTCAGTGCTAAGCGATATGACAAACAACCTACACAATAATTTACTTACTATATCACACATTACATACATATGGGCTTATAAATTAATCTACTTTTTATAAAATAATGTGTTTCATATAAATGCAATAATTCTATTAAATCTTTATTATTTAAATTGTTAATTTCGGCCAACTTGCCAGAATATTATAAATATTTTAAAAATGGAAAAAAATCGCCTACGTAGGATTTGAACCCAAGACCTCTCGATGACCGGTCGAATGCTATTCCAACTGAGCTATTAGGAAGGTTAGTGATCTGCTGGTATATTATAAATTATAATAGATACATTTTCTTTATTTAAATACCAATAAAATTTCATAGGATTTAGAGGGCATTTACAAAAGAATAAGGGCTTTGACTGGTACATCACACGTAGTTTTTAATAAACACAATATTACAAACATAAATATACAAAACAGAAAGAAAACAAAGTAATATAGATATTTTTTTAAATGTTTGAGGACATTCGACCGTAGAAAATACAGCTGTTGAAGCGGTTAAAGAGTATAATTCTACCTCGGACAGGCCATGCTGTTGGCCTGTCCGAGGTAGAGATTGATAGACGCATTCGACTGGGCTGGCCAGCTTTTGGACAGTGCGTCCTCTCCACTATGACCTACGGAACATATACTTGGACGCTGACCATTGGGCTGGTTCACAGACTAAAAATTGCACAGCGAGCGGTGAAGAGAGCAGTTTTCTATAAGGGATCTAATCCAGAGCGAAGAAATTCGACGGAGATCCAAAGTGGTTGACACGTACCTCAGAGTCAGAAAGCTAAAGTGGCAGTGGGGCGGGCCACATCAGCCGAGTCAGCGATGGCAGATGAGGAAGGAAAGTCCTAGAGTGGAGGCCACGTTTGGGGCGACGAAGCGTAGCGAGCCTACTCTCTAGATAGACCGACGACCTCAAAAAAGTGGCTAGTAGCGGTTGGATGCGGAAAGCGGATGATCACATATGGTGAAAGGCATTGGGGATGATGAATACGAAATTTTACTATAAAAATGTTACACATTACATATTATAACATTTTAAACGATATTTTAGATCTTGAAGGGGCTGAAGCTTCGACTCGTGTCTTAAATAAATTATAGCTTTTAGGACTCGATCTTTAAGGCTTGAACCTTAAGTGATCGAGCTTTCAAAGCTCGCGATCCTATAGAGCTTGAGCGTTAACGGGTTCCTGAGTTTCAAACTCAGAGTTCGAGCACCAACTCGAAGCTCATTTCTTACAATTACAGTCGGGATGTTACCATAAAACGTCAAATAACAAAGATAATAAAACAATAGAAATAAAAATTGTTAGTAGCTATAATTCTTTATTTTTGTTAAAATACCTTTGTAATAAGTATATAGGAAAATCTTTGTAATAAGTATATAGGAAAAGGTAAAATAAAAACCTTTTAACAAAAAAGAGACACCGTTTTCAATAATGCCGATGTCGCCAGTGAAGGTCGCACAACAATGTGAATCGACATCAAATAAGATACTGATTTATATGAAGTTGATTTTTCTTTCTATTATCTAAAATTATTTATATCTATATAATATCCTCTCCATGCTTTTCAATGTGCTCTTTAATCCATTTGCTCCAGGTTATTTTTAAGTGAAAGGTTTCAATTTCGCGACATAATGAAATGAAAATGAAAATAACTTTATTTCAAATAATTTGTTTTACATAACACATGGTTAGGGTTTCCTTTTAAGTAAAAAATATACTTGTGATAGGAAACTCTGCTCTTCCTTATTTGTAGTATATAAATTATTTGCAATTTTTATTAGAAAGTAAAAAGAAAAAGAAGAAAAATCTTGAACAAAGCAACGACATAGATGCGTAATAGTAATAATAATGACAAAGTTACTTTTACAATTTTAGTTTAGATTAAATATATATAAGTAATTATTGTTTGCCAGTAATATATAAGTATTATTTGCCAGAATCAATGTGTATAAGCGTGTGTCAGGATATTTAGATAATGGACAGATATGTGGATATACACAATATATTATGCAATACACAAAAGTTAGCATATACATTAGTATATGCTAACATATTAATGCCAACCTCTGCGCACAACACAACACATTGTAACATCGGTATGTATCTATATAGATTGATCGCAATCTGCTGTCATTTTAGAAGCGCTTCAACTTGATCGTAGCTTAAAGTTTTAAGCCACGTTATAAGAGACCTTTTGCATCGATAGTAAGTAAGTGGGTATATATTAATAGTTTTATTAATATGGTTGTATAAGTAGGGCGACTGATTAAGGAACTGTCTCCTAGCGTTCTGGGTTTTGACAGGGACTATCGGTGCAACATTATACATTCTTCTTCTTGTGTTCGGTTTATTATTATACGGCAAAGATTTGTGAAGCCTAAGGACTGTGTGCAGTACATATAATTTGCGGACTGTTAGAAGGTCACAATACAGATACAGTTTTTCAGTGGGATATCTGTAAGGCTTAAAATACATGGTTTTAAGTAACGCTCTCTGGGCTCTCTCCAACTCCAGAAATTTAGTTTTTGTGGCAGACCCCCAAACTGGGATGCAGTAAGCCAAAACTGACTGCGCCACAGCGACATATATTTGGTTCAGTAGTTTTTTGCCTGCGTTAAATCTCAGTTGTTTGAAAACCCATATGAGTTTGCGTATTCTAGACATAATTAGTTCGGTATGTGCATGCCAGGATAGCCGTTGGTCCACCATTGTGCCGAGGTATTTAATTTTATTTATCCTAGAAATTGTATCACAGGAGCAACATAGATTATATTGAAGATCACAGTTATGAATTTTTATTTGAAAGGTATTCTCGGGTTGAGATTTTTGATTGTTTGTGAAGCATATGTAGTTAGTTTTAGTATAATTAAGTGTGAGTAAATTTGTGCGTAACCAGCTGGCCACATGCGCAAGACAATTCTCAGTGACTTTGCGTACCGCCTCCCAAAATATGTTTCCGTCGTTAATTCTCAGATTACACAAATTATTTATGTAAATTAAAAATAGGGTCGGACCAAGCACACTACCCTGGGGGACGCCATAAATTACATCTGCCTGCTCACTTGTGAATTCTTCTATTTTTACACGCTGTTTCCGATTTTTACACGCAGATAGTCCTCAAGCAACTCCAATGGAGTACCTCTGATACCAACATTATATAACCTTTCGACGAGAAATACAGTGATACATTTTTTACCTGAATCTATTTTGTTTCAAATAAGAGAAGTCAGTTCTACAATTGCATCTTCAGTTGATGTACCACGTCTAAAACCAAATTGATGTTTTGACAGTATGTTAAATTTGTCTAAATAATTTATCAAGCGAGTGTTAATAAGTTTTTCTAAAATTTTTGAAATCACTGTTAGCACTGAAATTGGCCTATAGTTACAGGTTTTGTCTCTGTCTCCCTCTTTGTATACGGGCGTGACAATAGACAGCTTAAGTACATAGATAACCGATTGCGTTGTTCCGGGGATCCTTTGGCTTTTTTTTTTATACTACGTCGGGTGGCAGACAAGCATACGTTCCGCCTGATATGAAGCGGTTACCGTAGCCATATAAACGCTCGCAATATAAAATATCGTTAGTGCGCCGCCACCCCCGCTGCCAACGCAGCATATCCTGCCTTTCTGGTGACCTCACTCACTCGCAGGAACACAACAACCCTCAAGAGAATTGTTATTTGGCTGCGGTATTCTGTGAGGTGGAGATACATTCCCCAGTCGGGTAGCTTACAATTACGCTCCCTACCTCTCTTTTCGCCAGAGCTTCGTTTGTCAGTCAGCAGGGTGTACCGCGTGCAGGATGTTGATGAACCACTTACACCCCAAAATTTGTGGAAAATTATTAAACATAATATATATAGCTTAACTTACACTCAATCATTTTCAGTCCTACTCCTACTCCTGGCTCCTTCAAATCGGCTCTAATAAGTTCTCTCAGCAATGTTATGTTGACTGTAAATTGATTGACAAACAGACATGTTTGTTTATGCACACAAATATTTGTCTTGTGCGGGGATCGAACGCGCAAACTCTTAGTCAAAGTAACCATTCGACTAAGGGCTCGTCTGGTGCACATTCCGATTCTTTAGGTAATGGCGAAAGAGAGGCAAGGCGAAGAAACATTTATCGATAAATTTGAATCAGTATCATTGGAGTTAGCTGATGCTTTCTTATTTTAATACTGTGGCTTACTATGTGAGAAACACTGCCTTGGCAACGCGTAGTAAATATTAGCACAAAAATCCCCTTCATATCGCCATATCCGTGTACTGAGATCTTCAGGCGGACGGGATGCTGTCAAGAGCGTCAACATACAACTTTTTTTTTGAATTTTCAGTGTACCATAATAGGCATTTCGTCTCGATTAGCATTAATTCATCTACCATGTTGAAGTTTTCCCAAGATTTTAAACCACGAGCCAATGCTCGGGGTTTCTAAAATCTTTTCTTTCCATCGATCGCTGCACGACTTTCAGCTTGTGTCGTGCAGCGATCGATGGAAAGAAAAGATTTGGGCTGGTGCCCTAAGGCTAATGTCCAAATCTTTGCACTGTAGGTCATAGCGTATGATGAGGATGCGAAGCATTAGGATGCACTGCTTCTTCTTTCAAGTCTCTTATGCACTGGATATTGCAGCGTAGAGGAAAAAATAACGAAATAACAAGTTTGATGGGTTTCAGCTGTACATGTCGGGTCTAATTGGTTCATCATTATCTTTGGGTCGAGCCTAGCCTCATCTGCACGTGATGCACCCTGTTGACTGATAAACGAGGCTCTGGCAAAAGAGAGGCAGAGCGCAGCTTATTCATAAGCTGGACCGACTGGTGAAATATTTATTATAATTCCCTTGGGGGTTGTTGTGTTCCTGTGAGCAAGTGACGTCATTAGGAAGGTAGCAGCAACGCACGGGCGATATTTCATGCTATGAGCGAATATATGATAACCGCTTCACATCAGGCAGGCAGTTTTTTATTTGCCACCCGACGAGTATAGGACAAAAATATGTTAACATAAAATTCATAATCATAATCAGCCTGTATCTACCCACTGCTGGATATAAGCCTTCCCAATGCTTTCCACCAGATACGATCTTCCACCTTCGGCATCCAGCCGCTTTCTTAAGGTCATCGAACCATCTAGAAGCTCTAATTAATATCTTCCTCCCCCATCTGCCATCACTTATACCACCGAACCATACCATTAAATTACCAATGGTTAAATGGTTACACTTCCATAATTACTAGCAATTATATTAATTAATTAATTAATTATTACGGTCTCTCTCGTCTCATCAACCAATACTGTTCGGAAATTGTCACTAATGAGTACCTATTTTCTAGACTTAATTCTGAGAGGTGACATATAAGCATACAGCCAGCCAGATAGCATGCAATAAATGTATACAAAATCTATGTACATGGGGCACACTAAAAGTTTTGCACTTCTAGCTAATCGGAACTATTTTAATTTCGAATGTTATATTTTCTGAAACGACTTGCAACCTTCTTAGTAATAAATAAAAAATTGGCGAGAAATCATTTGTCAATTGTTTTTTATCACACATCAAAGTTCTACGTACACAATGAAAATGGAATTAAGTCGAAAAGATTTTAGAGCGATGATTTTTTATGATTTTAAAAGTTCTCTCTCTCCGCGAGACTGTGCCGCTCGTCTTCAAAACGCTTTTTGGAGAGAAGCACCTTGTTTAAGCACCGTGAGGCGATGGTTTGCTGAATTTGAGAGAGGTCGGGTTTCTTTGCATGACGAATTTCGTGAAGGGCGGCCTTCAACTGCCGTCAACGAAAATAATGTGGCTACTGTTAAGCGGCTAATTGAAGAATTACCTATGAGACTATTCGAGGACTATTGGGGATTGGTATGAGCCAAATTCAGAAAATTTTACACGAAGAATTAAAAGTTCACACGAAGAACTGACAGCGGAGCAGAAGCGGGCTCGCGTGGAATGATGCTCACAGATGCTACTGAAGT
Organism: Hypsopygia costalis; assembly: GCA_937001555.2. NCBI lineage: Eukaryota > Metazoa > Arthropoda > Insecta > Lepidoptera > Pyralidae > Hypsopygia > Hypsopygia costalis. The sequence goes on along the minus strand of OW443338.2, from coordinate 16,048,454 downwards.
ACGACCACGGACATTCTAATGCTGTTTATGACATTGTCACAGGAGACGAAACGTGGATTTATTGTTTAGAACCCGAAAAAAAAACGGCAATCTTGTGAATGGGTGTTTGAAAATGAGAACAGCCCCCTTATCACCATCTCTTATTGCGATTCAATATATGAATAGATTGCTTATTCATACCAATGAATAAGCGACTCTATTCCATTTGAAATAGAGTCGCTAATTAATTATTATGAATAAGCAATCTATTCAGTTATTGAATCGCAATAAGAGATGGTGGTAAGGGGGCAGGCCAACAAAAGTGAGGCAGACGAGAAACGTTGGTAAAAAAATGATCGCGTTTTTTTCTCAGCTACGGGTCCCCTCTGCACAATTCCATTTGAAGATCAAAAGAGTGTTAATGCCGAGTGGTATTCTACCATTTGTTTACCCAGGGTGTTAGAAAAAGTTCGCAAAAGACGACCAAAAAGCCGCGTTCTCCTACATCATGACAACGCTTTTCACACACGGCCAACAAAACAGTCATTTTTAGCTTCCGAAAAAGTATTACTCGTCACCCATCCTGCACATAGCCCCGACCTAGTACCCTGTGATTTCTGTATTTTCCCCAAATCAAAGATTTGATGAGAGGTTTCACTTTTACCAACTCCGAAGAGACAGTGAGAGTTCAATCAGCACGTAGAAAACATGCCTTCAGATCTGTGGTCCTCCTGTTTTAAAAAAATGGTTCGATCGCATGAAAAATGTTTAATATGTGAGAGTATTTTGAAAAGCAAAAACATAATATTTTGGTTATAACATGTTGTTTTTTTAAGTTACGCAAAGCTTTTAGTGTGACCTACGTACTTAATAAAGCATGTATATATGATCGAAAACTTTGTATTTATAAATTTATTATTCAACAAACTTGGCCTACGATTTATATATATACATTTATATATACACGATTTGTATTATTACAAACATGTTATGAATATATATATATATATATACACACGCACATATATATTTATATATATATTTACACAATAATATCTATTATCTTATTTTATTGTATTTTCCAAGAAACATTTGATCCCGCAAGTAGCCTATCACGCGTAATCTGTAGTAAATAATTTCAGGGGGCCACATCTAGAAGGTCGACTCGAGACATCTTTAAATAAAATGAAGAACAATATATAAATCATCTAGCTCGCTTCGTCTTTTACGTACACTTAGCAATTGAGTCACGATTTACTCGTAATACCCATACCTGCCGATCTAATCGAGCGATTAGTGTCATTATACTGGCACGCGTGTTACACGCGGTAACGCTCTGATATTTATGGTACGTACTAGTACAGTACAGATAAGTTGGCTTACTGTGATGCCTACTATTTAGTACTTAATATTATATATTTCAGTGCTACTTCTTCTTCTTCGTCAGCCCTTATTCATCCCATAACTCAGTTGAGCAGCGTGGTGTAAAACGTGTGAACTAACCAGTTGGCTTTATCTTCGTTTATCACTAGATTTTTGGACTACAAAATGGAAGTAACTTTCTAAAAGATTGTTGAGTTTATTTATTGACCTTCTAAAATCTTACGCGTCATGCTTAATTGTCAACAAATATAGAAATTAGTGAACAGACAAGTATACAAAGGTGAGTTTATCTCTTCAAGAGATTTCTTCATACATAACTGCATAACGAAATTTTACATGTCAACTGCAATCTGTATATGTTTGATTTGCTGTATAAATAATTAGTGTGAACCAACTCTTACATAGAATTCGTTATTTTGGCCGCACTCCAACTGCTTGTTAAAGGAGTTTCTTGCAGCGACTATTGTTTCTTGTTGTAATTCTCTAGTGCGACAGTTTCATGTTTTTTATTTTCATATCTAAAGTACTTACTACATTGAATCATTTTTACAACCATTAAACTCGTAACTAATCTTACATAATTTAGTATAATATAAGTAGGCGTTTTCATTCGTTTCTAATTAGTACTAAAATCTCTTACTAAATTATTAACAATTTCTTAAAACAATATTGCTATATTGCTGTAGATGTAGAGATATCAAACGGACAGTATCAAACGAATGAATTGTCTATTACCTGCTACACGTGAAAAAGAAACAACGATATGTGCATCTTATTTTATACCACGTCACGTATTTTGACATAAAAACAATATTGTTTGCTGTCAAAAGTTAGCTCATAGCACACCCCGGCCACTCCATACAAATGTCGCATCGTTTACTACTACATAGAGAATGACGTCTGTGCAGAGCGTGAATTAGCGTGTGTGCGTGCATCGCCAATACAAACTGTTCCAAATTCGTTTCAAATGGGAAGTGAGGCCGACACGAAAAAGCGACAGGGAGTGGCCATACTACATATACTGTTGTAATAGTACGAAATTTATGCAAGGTTTAATAAGTGTCCCAACTCCCAAAAAAGCTACATGTGTGTCGTCGTCAACGCTTATTCATTCTACTTTTGGAACATGGGTTTCCCCTCAATACAAGGGATTTAGAGCATACCATGCTGCTCAACTGCGGATTGGATGTGTGTGTAGTCGCCCAATTATATTCAGAAGAAATACTTTATGTGTTATGAGAGTCATTATTATATAGTACGATAGGCAGATAAATGTTTAAAAAAATCATATATCCTATAATGCAGTTTTAAGAAAACTTTAAATAAGGATTTCTGATTACTTTTAGTGCAGTGCAGAAGTTATTTTTAGTGCAAATTCACATTATTATTGATAATATGAATTCATGATTTGTTACAACATAATAAAATGGTCACAAACTCCTATCACAAAGAAAAAAATCCGAACAGAGCCAATTTACAAACCCGGCAGTTTGACCATATCCGAGTTCTTGGGTTTTCGTTAATTTGCCTCAAAACCATTTACAATGTTTTTACAATGCTGTTACAAATATTTCCACATTTACATACATGCGAGAACGTTGTTATTTTTTTTTTGTTTTAAAAGGTATTTACCAAGATACGACAAAATTCCGTATTTGGTGAATGTTGTGAAAACATTCGTAAAAAAGTATATTTGTGTAAGGCAACGTAAATATTTTAACTGAGATTCAATGACCTCGTGTGTAATGAATTCTGCTGCGTTTGATACAAAGACATCCAATACAGCCTATATATGTTAAATTTATTTGTTGTGGGGGAGGTAAAATTCTTATTTTACGACTAATTTTAAACTCAAATTTCAGGTTATGAGTGACCTCTATATTCTATAATATTGACATATTGGCTAATAATAAACATATGAAAAAAAAACTTATTTTTTATAAACTCATAAAATTCATATTAGCATTTCGTCGTCATCCCATTGCTGGGATATTGGTCTCCCCTCAATCGAAGGGGTTTAAAGCATACTCTACCACGCTTCTCAGCTGCGGATTGGCGGAGGCAGTGTTTACAAGCCGCCTAAAGGCCACTGATATGGCTTAACGATTGTCAGCTAATGACAACAGCCGAAACTGGCGGTTTAACATACCCTATGAAGCACAGATGAGCTCGAGATAATTATTAGCATGGATATGATAATGACTGAAGGAGATAGTGAAATAAATATGTATATAAGTATATAATTATATATATATAAAAAAATAATTGTTCCAAAACTTACACATTTATTTATTAATTAACGTTTGCCATTAAATGTCCCCAAACCTCCACTCCATTAAAGCATAAAGGCGAGTACATTTACGAAAATGAGGCATTCACCATTGAGGTATTTATAGTGAAACTCTTTTGTTTACCGTTCACAGAGTAAAAAGAAGATCTTACAGACTCATAAATTGCATTGTTCTTCGAATGTTTTACTGCTTGTTCGTTTATTTCAATGAGACAGTAAGTACAACTGTATCCTTACTTGATTGAATCTCTACAAGCCGGGGCCAGTGTCGTACTCTCTGAATTTGAATTTTATTCGCATCATGGAATACATTTCAATGAAATCGAAAGGGTTTAGAATGAACGTGGGGGCTGTAAACGTAAACATTCATAAAAGCCAAAAAATCCATGGCGTCTATTCAATTTGCCCGAGGATTACCTCCTATTTTACCCGCAATACACAAGTATTGTGTTACGATAAAATATCGGGAAACGGAAACATTTCCAAGAAAATGAGGTGACTTTTCTTACCGTTTCAATATAATGGGAGAACTAGTATTATGTTACTATAAAACCTCGAATTGCGGTAAATCCTAAAATTTTCCAGTGATACCTAAGATTTACTGAGTCTAGGTAAAGAAGAAGAAAATGATTAAACTAATAAAAGTTTATTTTTTTTTATGGTTATTCTAGTTTATCTACTAACAGTTCATAATAGCACTGAAATAAGTTAGGTGAGGAGTTCGATAGCGTCGTTGAGCATTTCAGTCTAATCAAACACGCAAGTTAAGCAATGTTGGCCGCAACCTGTCTAGGGATGGGTACGTTCTCAGATCACAGCATTTGTTGTGATCTGAGGGTACGTTTATCTCGAAGTCCTCCGTACTTCGGAGGGTAAGCCGTCGGTTCCAGTTGTTGTCATTAAATGACATTCGTTAAGCCAAGTCAGTGGCCTTTAGATGGCTTGAAAACACTGGCCTCCACCAACCCGCAGTAGAGCAGTATGGTGAAGTATGCTCTAAATCCCTTCGAGTGAGTGGAGATTCGTATCCCAGCAGTGGGATGTATAAGGATTGACGACGAAGATAGGTACCAAACGTCACCAGTCAATAATATGTACAATTATAATAGAATTATTATGAAATAAATCATTTTATTGTGACATCTTTTCTTCAGAATTCACGAATGAGAAAAAGGTATTATGAGTATTTTTATCCTTGGCTTTTGCCAAGTGTAGAGATATTTCTTGTGCTGCCCCGCCCACTGCACAGCGCTCTCCCTGCTTTTGTCGTCATACAGCACTAAATCTTGCTCGCTATTCCTTAAATTTACTTGCTTTCTTTTGAAAACACCGTGGAGGTTAAAGGGATTTTGCATTCATTTGCATATTTATTTATGGTTTAGTTTACGTAGACATTAATACATTAATACATTTTGTTATTTTAATTGGAAACACAGTATTATTATAATATGAGGATATATTGGATTATTGTAAGTAATTGATTAAAAAGAAAAATATTTTTCTTTATTTATTAATGACTGATCCGATACAGAGATTAGTTAAAAGGAAATAGGTAGAATTGTTCTCATTAATCTAAATATAGTAGTCCAGAGTAAATATTGTTTTTAAACAATAACATGAATTGGTAAACAGAAAAACAAGTTCCAAATAAATCATTTGACTAAACAAAAGTACATTATATTTTTAAAGTAATCAGTTATTTAAGAAGTTAAATAAAAAAATACTATTCCCCCAACTAGTTCTCGAAAATTAGTTAGAGTTCGAGTCTAAAATAAAAGAACAAAACCGTGAATTGATTTTTCACAAATACTGTTAAAACATACAAAAAATTACGTTTTTCAATAACATAGTAAATATAATAACAGATGGTGTGAAAAACTACATCATCTGTACCATAAAAATATGAGCATGGTACAAAATGTTCGCCGTTTTCTCAAAGGCGTGCAAATATTGGGCATTGCTTTTTGACGTGACAACGTTTTGATCGATGAATGCCGGCTGCACGCACGAAAAAGCATGACTCATTCTCACGTTCCGCTTGAGCCGGGTGTGCAAGCGAGAGCGCGGAACAAGCGATAGAGAGGCACAATCGGTCTATGTGTTTTACGACATTATCACAAAAAAATATCGTCCGTAAACCGACTTTACAGACATTTTTTTAAGTTTAGTTTACTACATTCGTTCTAACAATATATTGAAATAGTCATAATAAATTCATTGAAAACACACGTCATTCTGGATATAATAAAATTAATAATACTTTAAAATATCAAGAAAAGCATTCGTTCTTGAATGATTTCTAAGTGAACATATAAATGATATAAATGTGAATATTAGATACTATGAATACATTATATTTCCTTACATGGTAGGAAGTTATTAAGGACGGAAGGGTAATATTTCCTTCGAATAATATTTTTTCGTTAATGCGTTGTGCAAGTCGAGGATGTCCTCGATTTCGTGGAGAGGGCGAGTAGCGATAATTTAGCGAAAATGGCCGACTTGTCGACGGCAGCGTCCCTGCACGAGCCTGGGTGAAATAATAACCACATTATGATTTTAGACAGCCCACTGCTTAAAGTGGTTTAAGGTGACGCAAAGGAAGGCTTTGTGGAAATGGAAGGTTTAGAAATGTTATTTCTTATTTTATTTTTTTAAATACTACGTCGGGTATCAAACACTAGGTAGTGTGAATCGGCTATCGAAGGCATACAAATGGTCGTGATATGAAATATTGTTCGCGCGCTGTCACCCCCATTGCCAACACTACAACTCCTTCCTTCCCAGTGGCCTCAATCACTCAACAACCCCCAAGGGAATTGGAATATATGATCTCGGTAGTCGAATGGCTAGCAATTACTACTTTGATAATTAATGTCGATGTGTTCTCTATGTATTTTATTTAGAACGCATTAGAACCTCATTTGTTCAATTATAATAATGAAACAAAAAAGGAAAAGGTAATTGCGTGCTCTGGCTGTTGTACACGGACAGAGTAAAATCGGGCGAGTAAAATTTACTGCTGCTTTCAATGTTACATTGATTACGGATTTCATCGTTACTATTCTTAGCATATCGGTAGCTCCACATTGTCAAGTACATTGTGGAGCTTCCGACATGCTGATACTTGATTTTACTCTACCAGTAACAAAACGAATAAGCCTCTTGAACATGGGTAGAGTTAAATAGGTAGAGTAGCGTTACATTGACTACTGACTTCATTGTTCCTATTCATATCATGCTGCTAGCACCGCAATGTACTCTTACACACGATTTTACTCTACTCGTGTACAAGACGTATAAGCCTCTTGAACACGGATAGAGTTAAATAGGTAGAGTAGCGTTACATTGACTACTGACTTCATTGTTCCTATTCATATCATGCTGCTAGCACCGCAATGTACTCTTACACACGATTTTACTCTACTCGTGTACAAGACGCTTAAGACTCTTCTTGGACACGTGTGGAGTAAAACCATTACAGTAGAGTTACTACTGTTTCATTGTTTCTATTTTAGTGCGGTGCTAGCTCCACAATGTACTCGTACACACAGTTTTACTCTACCCGTGTACGCCAGACTTTAAAGATACTGGCAGAAAGTTACTAGCATCCTCGAAATTAAAGAACGAGAAATGGTGGGCGGTATTGATGTTGTATTCATTTGTTTTATCAACAAAGGACATTTCTTTTTAACAAGTTATTAGAATCATTATATTAAATTTAGATTGTTGATCGTGAGCAAAGTACCGCATCGATGGTGGAACTGTAACAAAGAAATTAATTTCCTCGTCTCGGCTTTCAGAAGTAATTATTTGAAAACAGATTGCGCCTGTCACTCTGCAAGACGTTGTGTGTTTACAGACTTGGGGCACTGTAATTAAATGTGAAACAATTTAATACATAACTACAGGAATATATCCTACTAATATAACAGAATCTAAGGAGCACGATGGCGTCGTTGCGCGTGTCAGTCTAATCGATCACGCAAGTTAAGCAACGTTGGCCGTAGCCTGTCTGTGGATTTGTTTATTTATCTGAAGCTCTTCCGTGCTTCGGAAGGCACGTTAAGTCGTCTGTCCCGGCTGTTGTCATTAGATAACAGCCGTTAAGGCAAGTCAGTGGCCTTTGGGCGGCTCGAACAGATTGGCCTCCGCCGACCCGCAGTTAAGTAGCGTAGTGGAGTATACTTTAAACCTCTTTCAATTGAAGGGAGACCCGTATCGTGATAGTGGGAAGATTATAGGTTGATGCCGAAACACAGAAAAGTACTACATTCTGCGTCAACCCATATTGATGCTATATTGCTATACAGCTTGAGTTTTTTTTTATATTATTAGTAGCAGTATTACTCATAGTAGGAAGGACGCACAACCTACGATGCAACCTACGAGGCATACGAACTTGGAACTCGAACCGTTTTGGGCTGGCTCATAAACTTAAAGCCACACTGTGAGCGATGGAGACAATGACGATGATGATGGCTAAACGAAGAATTGCCACGGAGGACTAAAGTTTACAACATAGCTTTCAGAATTAGCAAGTTTAAGTGACAGTCCGCCTACATCTGGCGAGTCAGTGAGGTTAGATAGGGAAGAAGTTAAAAAAAAGAAAGCCACCGTAGAGTGAGGACCCTGTATGTATAGGCCTATGATCGGTCGAAAATGTATTAATGCAGATAGCAGAGAGAGGGAAAACCAGCAGTGGATAAATGCAGGTTTTTGGTGATGGAATATATACCGGTTATTCAAATTAGAGAAAGTCATAAAAGTCATCGGAATGTAAGGCGTGACAATGGGACATTAAAATGCATGTTATATTTTCACGGCTGCGTCAGCAATTAATAATAGCTAAATACTTTATTACGGAATATATGCGATTTATAATATTTGCAGCTTCTGAGAACTTATCATGTCAACTATCTACAAAATAATTAATCAAAATATATACAGTAATTTACCCGGAAATACAGGCATACAAACAGATAGAGTTTACTGTATCTCGGGGTTCTCGGAATCCGTTAACGTCACTAGTACCTGATATATCTGATCATAGCTTTGATCTAGTACCTACCAATTAGTATATAATTATTCACACGGAAAGGCCCTATCTGTCTGGTAATAGTGCTAGTAATCCGTTCAATATAATCTCCACATTAACAACATAATATGCTTTTAAAACTTAATCCTCTCAGATACAATTTATAATCCGTCGCATAGTCGTTACGAGCACAGCTTCTTCGAAAATTCTCCATTAAGTTAGAACTTTTCTTTTACTATAGAATGTACTCGTACGTTGCAGACGTAAACTTTGTTGTTATATTATAATCTCATCTCATAATCTAATGAGTATGTTTCAAATTTTTCCTGAACGAAGTTCGTTATCATACGGTACGAAAAAAAAGTTGAGACGTAAAAAAAGTACGAAACAAAAAAGAAGAAAATCGAGTTGAGCCGAGCTACGAGAGTTGAGCGAAGCTAGGCAGAACCAACCCAGCTTATAGCCAAGCCAAGTCGTGCTCAGCCAAGGTGATCTGAGAAGAGCCGAGCTGGGTTATTAGTAAGGCCGTTTTCACATGACACCGCAGCGGCAGCGTTTTTCGCCGCGTGGTGCGGCATGATCCGAATCATTCACCGAACCGAACTCGCCGCCGCTGCCGCGGCGTTGTGTGGCTTCATATAAATTCGAGAGTGAATAATGCGGCGACGACGGTGCCGTTGCCGCCGCGGTGTCATGTGAAAACGGCCTAAAAAGTCAATACATACAACTACAAACGACATTAATATTCATCTAAAGGTATACTAATCAAAATCATAAGTACAAATTGTATCTGATGCAGATTTTACGATTTTTTACTAAGAGGTTGAAACATTTCTCGCAATTCCGGGTTCGGGCATGAGTTTTCGGGATTCCGTGCGTTCGAGATTCCAAACGTTCGATTTGCAGCGGCATTGCTCCAGTTAGACATGTTTCTTTCACATAAGAACGAAACGTGAGTATTTAGGCAGTGCCGAGAATTCTTGCAAGACGTTTTTTTTTTATACCACCAGTGTGGCAAACAAGCATACAGCCCGCCTGATGGAAAGCAGTTACAGTTACCGTAGCCTATGAACGCCTGTAACACCAGAGGCATCACACGCGCGTTGCCGACCCTGTAAAAACCTCTTCACGCACTTTTTGAAGAACCCCATGCTGTAGTCCCCTGAGAAAACCTCGTAGACGTAGTAAAAAGACGTAAAATGATGTGGCTGGTATTGCAAAATTAAATATTTGTTGATGATTCGTATAACTTTTATGGATTCTGCGGAACCTTAGGGTTCTGTAATACCGCACACAACGTCAGTTTCTCGACTTATTTAAAAATCAATATATCTATAGGTAATAGGCTTGTATCCCATTTTTTTTTTCGATTTGTTATTTAAAGACGTCGCAATAATATAAATATAGGTGAAATAATTACTTCGATTGCATAAAAACTTCTCGAGATATGATAACTTGAAGATCACAATTTTGGACTATCCCGAAAACGCTCCATACAAAAGGTCACCACGTTATGACGTCACACCGTGCTATTTTATATGCATTAAATCAGAAATTTGTACGACAGCTATGTTAAATATTGCGTTTATGTAGCCAGTGCCGTAACAAAAGTTATAGTATTTTGTATTGTTTCTACAATGGTAATATTTATTTTTTATAATTTCATATCTTTAAAATGGACTTTCCCACCAAACTTTGACCGAACATAAAACACGTCGTACATAAGTTATTAAAATTTTAAGATCGCAGATCGTTCTAGTTTTATGTATTTTACGTTACTGATAGAGAGTTTTTATAATTTTGTGACATGGGCAACAAGCCTATTATTTCGTGTGAAGTTCCATAAATTAAATTATTCATACTTACTCCGCTGCTGGAATACGGGTCGGCCCACAATTTTAGAGCATACTCCATCCTGGTGCGGGTTGGCGGATTGGCCAGCGTTTTCAATCCGCCCAAAGACTTGGCTTAAGGTGACGTGAGTCCAGGGCTTGGCCGTTTTCGAGGGGGTGAGGTACGGAGCTTGAGAGGAGCCGGCGCGGGGTACTCGCTTACAAGCGCGCGATCGCTGCCGAGACGCCACAGTATAGCGAAGCGACTACCTACACCCGTCAATACAATAGTTAAAAGTACTTACTGGAAATATAATTATATGAAAATAAATAAACCACATGTAAAAATACATTTTTTTTGACGTGACAACGTCTTATAAATTGGTTAGCCGGGTGACACTTCAAGAAACTGGCTCACGTTATGCGCTTACAATGAGAGCGAGTGAAAGGCACGCGTCCCTTCTAAGAGCGAGAGAGACAGACATAAAAAGTGAAAGGCATGCATCCCTTCCACTCGAAAACATTTTACCACTCAAAGTCGTTGTCACGTAAAACTTTCGCCCGTATACCGACTTTACAGGCAACCAATTTTTATTAATGAAGTATATTATATTCAACATGCAAACAAGTGATGTTTTGGTATATTATGAAAAAGTAAAGAATTCAAAATAAAAGGAAAACTATTCAATAATTATTTTATATTCAATTATATTTATTATTGGTCAAACTAAAATAGGTACATGCTTAGACTAACTAACTATCACGCGCCAGCATACACTATTCTTCATCCTTCTAGGAATCGATATGTGCCGTACAGCACGCGTCTGTCCCTAGCTACTATGCCCGAGCATACCGCGGTATTGATATTAACAGTATTTATATTTGACAACCCCGGTGGTCCAATGGCTAACCATGTCCAGTTTGATTCCGAGGTCGTGGGTTCGATCCCCGCACAAGATACGAGTAAATATTTGTGTGCATGAACATGTCTGTTTATCTTGGTCTGGGTGTTTTCTTTGTATTATCTATACTAATATTATAAAGCTGAAGAGTTTGTTTGTTTCTTTGTTCGAATTGAAAAAATATTTTAGTGTTAGCCTATATTTCAAGGAAGGCTATATATAGGCTATATAACATCACGCTAACACCAATAGGAGCGGAGCACCGATAAAAAACGGGAAAAAAATATTCCTTTTGAGGGCTTACGTTGCGTGCGCTGCGTAAATTTGCGCATATGCCTATCTTTTAAGGTTAAATCACTATAGCATAATATAGGTAAAAGGTTGTTTGTCCTTCTTTCACGTCAAAAGTAACAAACGGATTTACATGTTTTTTTTTTGATATAGTTTAAGGCCTGGAGAGTGACATAGGCTACTCTTTATCAAGGAAAAACATTTTATTCCCACGGGAAAAAATAAAGTTAATCATTTGTCCTTCTTTCACGTCAAACACGAACCTAAGTACGGACGTGATTTTTTTAATGGGGATAGTTTACGATTTGGAGAGTGACATAAGCTACTTTTTATCACGGAAAAACATCTTAATCCAATGGGAAAAATAAACTTTGTAATCATTTGTCCTTCTTTTACATCGAAAGTAACCTAAGTACCGACATGATTTTTGTTAACGGGGATAGTTTACGGTCTGGAGAGTGTCATAAGCTACTTTTTATCCCATCAAGTAAAAAAATGACAACAAGAAAAAAATATACACAAATTAATGGCAGCTTCCCTGGACCACGCGGGCGAAGCCACGGGTAACAGTTAGTATGTATGTATTTACAAAAAAATTTATAGAATTGATTTCATGATTGATTGAGAGAATTGTTATTTGGCTGCGGTATTCTGTGAGGTGGATGTAATTCCCCAGTCGGGTAGCTTACAATTACGCTCCCTACCTCTCTTTTCGCCAGAGCTTCGTTTGTCAGTCAGCAGGGTACACAGCGCGCAGGTGAAGTTGGCTTTTGTTTAAAGATCTTGATGAACCACTTACACCCTAAAATATTAATGATCCAACGTCCTAGCTCCTACACCAAAAAAATATTAAGCGTAAGTCGTGTCCTACACCAAAAACGTTGGTGGCGGAAGCACGCAAAGTAGTGTAGATCAAATTGCCTGTAAATTTGACTTCCGCAAAATAACACCTGAATCGATTAACTATCTACCTACTAATATTATAAATGCGAAAGTATGGATGTCTATCTTTGGGGTTATCACTATATCTGGGCTGTAAGTGGTTCATCAACATCTTTGAACCAAAGCCAATTTTACCTGCACGCCGTGACAAACGAAGCGCTGGCAGAGGGAGGTAGGGAGCGTAATTGTAAGCTACCCGACTGGGGAATTTACCTCCACCTCACAGAATACCGCAGCCAAATAACAATTCCCTTGAGAGTTGTTGTGTTCCTGCGAGTGAGTGAGGTCACCAGAAAGGAAGGAGTTGCTGTGTTGGTAGTGGGAGTGGCGGTGCGCGAGCAATATTTTAAGTTGCGAGCGTTATTATAACTACGGTAACCATTTCACATCAGGCGGGCCGTATGTTTTTACGGCCCGACGAAGTATAAAAAATAAAAATTATGACGCCTAAACGGCCAAACCGATTTCGATGATCGCGTACCTACATGTATGCGATAAACTCAATCGCTACTGAACGAATTTCAATGTGGGTTTACAGATATTCCAAGAAAGATTTATAATAAAGTTTTCCAAAGAAACATCTAGCATGAGAAAAAAAACCGGGTCTCAGTAAAAAAATAAATGTATCATCATCATCGTTGTTTTGTTGTCTTACTGATATTCCTACACTGTGTTTATTGACAACGCGTTGAACGGACGCGCGGCACAGGTCCTACCTCGAACGCAGCTCCTAGAGCACTGACGTTGAGAGCGATCGAGAATCGGGGAGAGTGCGCGACCGCAAATCGTTATTCTTTTAATAATTTTATTTAAATTATTTTATTTTTAAAAGTAATAGCATAGTGCTCTCGTAATTAAAATTATGAAAATTTTGGTATAATTTCCTTATAAAAAAAATGTATTAAATAATAGGTAAGGGAAAAAGTCTTTTCGCATTATAGTATGTATGAACTTGTAATAAAATCTCTTTGGTTATACCATTTGTATCTAGCAGGTTTTGATATCTATAAAAAGTTTAAATTTTAAAAAAGATAATTCCAAATTCAAATTAGGTAAATGTGTGATTTTCATTTGTTTTTTTTACTGTCAAGATGAGTGAATCTAATGAAGAAATTCGATACATTTTAAAATTTTACTACAAAAAAGGTAAAAATTCAACGCAAGCTGCGAAAAAAATTTGTGATTATTATGGACCTAGTGCAGTGTCTGTGAGAGTAGCACAAATTTGGTTTAAGCGTTTTCAATCCGGAAATTTTGATGTCAAAGATGCACGTCGCTCTGGTCGCCCTGTTACGGATAAAATGGATGCCATTTCTGAAAAAGTGGAGCAAGATCGGCATATCAGTAGTTACGACGTAGCTGAAGAACTAGGAATTGACCACATAACAGTTTTGGCGCATAAAAAGGTCGTGGTCAAAGACCGGCCAGGCTTCAGAGACTCTGGCGAAACCCGGGTTAACCCGCAACAAGGTGATGCTGTGTGTATGGTGGGATTGGAAGGGAAGATATTCATTATGAGCTGTTACCGCCAGGCAGGACTATCGATTCTGAACTCTACTGTGAACAACTGATGAGATTAAAGCAAAAAGTTGAGAGAAAGCGGCCGGAATTAATTAATAGAAGGGGTGTGATTTTTCATCATGATAACGCTAAACCTCACACATCTTTAGCCACTCAGCAAAAATTAAGAGAGTTTGACTGGGAGGTGTTAATGCATCCGCCGTATAGTCCTGACCTTGCACCTTCTGATTTCCACCTGTTTCGGTCTCTTAAGAATTCTTTAGGCAATGTCAGGTTAACATCACGAGAAGACTGCCAAAACCACTTGTCGCGGTTTTTTGAACAGAAGTCCCAAAATTTCTATAGTAATGGGATCATGTCTCTACCTACAAGATGACAAAAAGTTATCGAACATAATGGCACCTACATACTTTAGTTAAATGTAAATAAACTTTATTAAAAAATGTTTTGAATTTTCATATAAAATACGAAAAGACTTTTTCCCCAACCTAATAGCACAGTATAAGTAATAGTACTAACGTACAGTATGGACACTCTCTGCCGCTCTCACTAGTCGACCTCACCTCCCCTATGGAACCGATTTGGAACCGTTCGCAATGGATGCAACGTCCTACAAATTGACGTCGCTCGTATTTTATTCTCCATTCAGTTTAAAAGATGGGAGATACTTGTGCAGTAGATGGATGTCTCAACACATGGAAAGTCAAAAAAATAAATTTATTCGATCCCTTTGGATGAAATAAAGTACTGATTTTTTTATAAAGTACCTAAAAAGCATGCGGCAGCCATAGTTTCATCATAACTAATTCATGTCTGTCAAAGTAGGATACAAGATACAATTAATACGAGATGAGAAACGGATAGCATTAAAGTAGATTTATATGTCTCAAAGAGCAAGTGAGTGCGCAGACGCGGAATTGACATTGCTGTCACTTGAGTTATGGTGGTTTATTGTTAATGTTTACAATTTTCTTATTTCCATAACAATGTTTATTGTGCGTGATGTCATGTGTGGTATTAGTTTTAAATTACGTTTGTTCCATGTGAATATGAAAATGAATCAAATCATTGCGCATGCATTTATATGAATAGTAAAAAGCTACAATTAATGAGAATGAAATGGTTTGATCATTACAATGAACCGGTGTTCGGAAGGCGAACGTTTGATTTAGTGGTGATTAGAAAATATAAAAATTTGGGTAAGTTAGCAATGGCAATTATACAAGGCGTTTTGTAAATATTGGCTGAAGTCAGTGTAGTGTATTTACTATGTTTTTTTTTTCTTCACTACG
Source organism: Hypsopygia costalis (assembly GCA_937001555.2). NCBI lineage: Eukaryota > Metazoa > Arthropoda > Insecta > Lepidoptera > Pyralidae > Hypsopygia > Hypsopygia costalis. The sequence continues at coordinate 16,032,984 of OW443338.2, read as the reverse complement.
GGCGTAGTACCTGTTGTGAAGCGGTTACCGTAACCATAATAACGGTCGCAACATTAAATATCGATCGCGCGCTGCCAACGCAGCAACTCCATTCTCTCTGGTGACCTCACTCACTCGCAGGAACACAACAACCCTCAAGGAAATTGTTATTTGACTGCGGTATTCTGTGAGGTGGTGGTTCGTCAGTCGGGCTGCCAAAAAAATACGCTATGTCCTACCTCTCTTTTCGTCAGAGCCTCGTCTGTCAGTCAGCAGGGTGTACCCCGTGCAGGTAAGATTGACTTTGGTTCAAAGATGTTGATGAACCACTTACACCCCCTTACATGTCCGACTAATAATTGAATAATGTCAGCCCTAGAGAACGTCACTCAAACATAGGCACGTGTACACACGTCATTTGGTAACTACATGCAAAAGCGCCATTTTTGTATGGAGTGGCCGGGGTTTGCTAATAGTTATAATTTTTACTTAGTGCAAATTTAGAGAGTAAGTTCGCGATTTTTTTCTATCGAGCCAAAAATTATTAATTGTGTTTTCAATAGCTTTGTGCCCTGCAGAAAGGACTTAAGATTTCATAGTTAAATTTCTAGGAACCAAATTGAAATAGTTTAATAGAACTATTCTTTCAATAAGCGTGTTTCCTGGACTCACTTCACCTTAACGACTGTCATCTAATCAAGGCTATAGTCGACGTTACTTAACTTGCGCAATCGATTAGACTTACACACGCGATTGAGCTCCTCCGAAAAAAAATATAAATAAAATGCTTTGTACAAATTATTATGTGGAATGAGTTGGTCACTTCTGCGCCATCGTCCAACCCCCATGTTTATCACCATTCACATTGTGATTTAATACATACGATAATATAAATACATAATACTGTAAAAGTAGAAATATTTTTCTTATACATTTCTATTAATTATTAGGTACTATTCTGCCTCCGGAACTGCCGTCTTATTACTATCTGCTCTCCATTCTTCCATTCTCCCTAATTCCGTTGAATATTTAAAATATACCTATGCTTTCGTCAAGTTTTGTTTCATTCATAGTGAGTGAGATCATCACAAATGAAGGAGGTGCTCTGTTGGTAGCGGGAGTGGCGGCGCAAATTTGTTGCAAAATTAAATATTGCTATAGTAACCGCTTCATATCAGGCGGACCGTATACTTGTCTGCCATCCAACGTAGTATAAAAAAATCGGTTATCGATTCGGTTGTATTTTCAATTATTTTTCCGCACAAATTTTGAACCTCATACTTCCTCTCAAGGTTTCGAAAAACTACATTTGAAGTATACTTCATTCCCATGTATGGGATCCACACTCCTTAGGTTTGCTGGTATGTAACAGGATATGGTGTTTTCATGTGATTTAAGTTAGGCGTTAATGTAATAGTCAATCAGGTCCTTTAATAAATTTGTTGTTTGTCCCTTTACAAGATTATATTTACCTACTTCCAGTTATAATTTTGTCTTGAGTAAAAATATTCATCATTTGAATTTATGACCCAGACCAGATCAAACGGAAATAAAACTGCATTACCAAGGAAGAAAATAAGAAAACTTGGACGATGAACTTAATCTAAGTTTTACCTGAACAGCGAACTAAGGTTCCTCAATACACTTTCAATATATTTTTATACCAATACCAATCACCAATTATCCACCTATTAATTCTAGAGGCACACATCCCTGACCAAAATTTTGGCATCAGGCAAGAGAGTATCTACTCTGACCTAATGAATGAATGAATGAATGAATGAATGAATGAATGAATGAATGAATGAATGAGTTTATTTGCATTGAATGAGGTAACATAGATGTTAGTATTACACTGTGAGCCATATCATTCAGCCAACTGGTGGCAAGCAAAATTATACAATAGTAAAATATGTCACATAATAATTAAAAATAGAATGTCATTATATAATATTAATAGTCAATTACACAATTTTAGTATACTAAACGAATTAAAAGCAGGTAAACGGCGTTCCTCAAGAAGGTATCTTGGGTCCAATCCTGTATCTAATATATTTACTACATAAATATACAATATACGAGCTAGAATATTCCAAAATAATTCATTCCATATTTCATCTATTTCATCTATATATATATATATAAAAATCAATGCCACTTTTCGTTGTAATTTTATAACTCAAGAACGGGCTCAGCTATACAAACCAAATGTTTAGGCTTTGTTCGGACTATTTAGTAGATGGTTTATGTGAAGTTTGCACAAAATCGGTAGAGCGGTTCTTCATTTATCACATTTTTCGTAACAAATGAATTCAATAAATGGCGGATCATTTTGTTAATGGGGATTTTGCTGTCAAATTGAAACTTTTTTCAGATGGGGAATGTGCTGTCAAATTGAAACTTTTTTCAGTGTTGACAGTACAAGCATGTTGTTATGTCATTCATGCGGTCATTTCATTTTGGACGTGCTTCGACTTTATGTTGCCTGTTCCAGAGTCGGTATGCCCCCAGCCGTTTGTTTAATCATGCTCAAAATGGAAAAAAAAAAATTGTTTGTCCAAATGTTTTGGATTAAGTTTTAAAATAGCTAGCAATTAATAAAATATTTTTTTGTTTGAATAAATGAATTTGATGTTCCAATTTTTTTTTTATTATTTCACTTTATACGTAGCGAAGCACGTACCGGGCCGCTAGTTGTTCATATAATATATGATCAACGAAGATAAACACATCGAAACTAGTTAGTTTCGGTTTCAAATTACTAACAGATTTTCAGGGGTATATTTGTATATAGTATGTAGTGGTAGACAGACATAAGGAAATAGAAGTATGTAACATGTATTAGAGGAAGACGAATAAAAACTGTTAAATAACATACAAAATGTACACGAGCGAAGCCGCAGTGATAGCGGAGCTAGTTTTAAGTAGAAGAAAGTAGGTACGTATATCGTACACTAACTTTGTACACAGTTATTTGTTTGCTTAAATAACAGACAATGTTTCGAAGTTCAGGATTTAAGAGGAATTAAATATTAATCTAACTTTATTACGTATCAAATTTTTTTATATTTTTTGAAATAATATGCAAATTCATGGACAGTTTAATATAAAATACGTATCCGAAAGTTGCAACACTTTCGATTGCTTTGGTTAAAATTCGATTTGTAAAATCAGGTCAATGAATCATTACGTAGAGTTTAAAGGTATGTGATGTGATATCGCAGAAAGCGTTAATTTTTTAATAATTTTTTCGTAAACAACACTTACAATAACATGTTTCATTTTATTAACTTCTCAGCCGATCGTAGTAATCGTTTAGGAACTATTTAGTTAAAACTAGACCTTAGTCATGAACTTTGACTTCACGATTGTTTCAAATCTATTTCGATATCTCAAAAACTATTAACTAGAATAAATACCTCTTCAAGTTAAATGTAATTTTGAATAATGAATTGTTTACCAACAACTTTTGACATTTTCACAGTACTTGACCATGGGGACTCTATGATTATACGAGTATACCTCCCTGCTTTCGTATTCTATATAGTTTTGAAAAATTAATTGTTTCCTGTATTTCCATGGCAAAGTTGAGTTCAAAACATAATTTTCGTATTTTTATAAAAAATATAAATATAAATATTGTCAGACAAATTACACAGCGCCATCTAGCCCCAAAGTAAGCGAATCTTGTGTTATGGGTACTAGACAACTGATAAACATACGTAAATACATTTTTTTTTGTAAATACATACTTATGATACATATAAAACACCCAGACTAAGACAAACAGACATGTTCATGCACACAAATGTTTGTCCTATGTGGGAATCGAACCCACGAGCGTTGGTGTCGAAGCCGCGTCATTAACCGCTACGTCACCAAGCTCGTCAAAGGCATTTTGAGGCATCACTAACCAGAAAATTGTTCAAGTAAAGTGAAATATCTATTTTGATGCCACTACTTTGTGAATGTTTTATCATGTCTCCTCTGATGATCACTGTGGCGATGTCCACAACATTGCTTTTACAACTATTGCAAACCAGACCGTGGAAATTTAAATTTAATGCATTACTTTACTTAAATTTCCACTGTTTTTAAATCTGTTTTACGTTAATTTATAAATAGATCTAGATTTATGATTCTATTCACGAGAATCTCGAGCCCGTTTTTAAACAGAATAGAACATAAATAAAATGAGCGACTAAAAGGGCGACTGAAATAGGTTAGTTTCAGTATGTTTATATCATGTGTCAGTCATTCAGTTAATATAATATACGGCCAGTTTTACAATTTAAAAATAAATTAGCTTTAACTTGAATAGGCCTTAAATTAACTTCGTTACCTTTTAAAGTCTGTTTACATACCTTTATTATTGTCTGAATGTCAATTGCAATTGTCAATTGGAGGTTGGCGGAGGTAACGAATTTTACGGGCCAAGTGTCGCCTGCCGCCGTCTATACACAGGTGTGGTGCGATCGATGGCACTTTATGGCGCGCCTATATGGGCTGATGCCCTGACCGCACATAACAAAGCTCAACTTCGAAGACCACAGCGGATTATGGCAGTCAGGGTCATACGAGCGTATCGCACCACCTCCTACGAAGCAGCGTGTGTGATTGCAGGAACTCCGCCCTGGGATCTGGAGGCGGAAGTGCTAGCAGCGGCTTACTGGAGAAAGACTGAGGCGGTTCTCACAGGATTGGACTCCTTTCCGGAGGGATATAGTCGTTGGAGGGAAAACGCTCACAAGTATCTTCTCCGGAGGTGGAAAGATAGATTAGAGGAGCCGGGTGCCGTCGATGCCGTTAGACTCGTCGTGGTGACCTTCCGCGCGGCGCAGGTGCTAACGGGGCATGGCTGCTTCGGCAAGTATCTGTGCAACGTTGCAAGACGCGAGGAAACGACGGCGTGCCACCACTGTGTCTGCGTCGTAGATACGGCGCAGCATACACTGGTTGTTAAATATATTTATGTAACAACGGCCGTAACAAATAAACTAATAAGTTAGTGCTAATTAGACGTATCTCAAGATTTTCTTTTAAAAAAAGTTAATCTAAACTTTGTGTTCGAGCTCGGTGGTCGAATGCCTATCAATAGCCACTTTGACTCCGAGGTTGTTGGTTTGATTCCCGCACAAGACAAATATTTGTGGATGATTGATTATATATTATATTGTAATAACGATGATTAACAAAAAAATGTATTTAATACAATACCAGTTATCTTGTACCCATAGTACAAGCTTTGCTTAGTGTGGGACTAGATGGCCGTGTGTAGTTCTATAAATATTTATTTATTTATTGGTAAAATTAGTAACAATGAAGTTGTGTCTAAGTCACAATTATATTTTTGCAAAGTCTTAAATGTACATGAATTACAAAAGTCTAGATTTATATTGAATCTAATCATGTTTTATTGATTCCTCTGTCTAGACATGTAATGAACTCTAAAGTATCCTTACCTAGATTAACAGCTGTATATTTGGATTGCTATTCAGCTGAATCAGAAGCATGTTTGGGAGAATATTTTATTAAGTTTAAGCATTATTTGTGATCAAGATTGTATAGTCGCTTACTGCGAAACGATAACTCGCAATTATTTTTCAAATCAATTTCGATTTCGCAAAAGCAACTAAACCGATTGCAACGTCCCATGAACATGTTAAATATAATGTACATGACTAACTTATATCACACCCTGACCACGCCTGTATAGGTGCAACAGTGTCTGTAGATTCTCTAGGGTTGACTGCAATATTCAACTTGTACGAGTTAACAAAGTACCTCGCGCTGTGACCTAAGACGTAATTCTTTAAACATTTTAAGTAATATTTTAATAATATTTAATAATATGTTATGGTCAATGTAATAAATTCATACTGACCGATACTTGTTCAATGTAACAAAATATGTTTTGTTTAGATAAAAAAGGTTAAGTAGATTTTTCATTAGGTTAGGGTTTTCTTGTGTTCTGTCAATGTAAAAACGGGAGCTTCGCGAAGCGGAGCTCCGTCAACCTAGATGATGAATGATGTGGTGCCAAGTAAACTTAATTATGAATAATTGACAATTTATTACATTGGCCGGCCATTATAAATAATGACCAATTTATTACATTGAATGTAACATATATATTGTGATTATGAGACTCAATAAAATCCAGTTATGTTACAATGTTACACTTTATGTCTCGCGCGGGTTGTAGTGTCATTAAATAATCTAAGTATAATATCGCTGTCGTCTATTGAAAATATGGAATCACTTCTTCAAAAAATTCCATAAACGTAGAACTGTCGAATCAAATATCAGTATCAATTTATTCCAAGTAATATTTGCATTTAGTTATTCAATTCATATATTTTCGACTCTTTTCTAAACCACTCCCAAGACGTTTTTGTTCGGGAATATGAGATGGTTGAGAAGTTGATTCTCAAACTTCGCCATACGTGGTAGAAAATTAATAATTTGCTTAGTTGTGTGAAGCGACTTAGTATATGTACAGCACACACTATAAATTCAAATATTTCATTATTTACTAGCTTGGCGCCCACGACTTCATACGTGCATATCCCGGTATCCCATGGGGATTTACAAAAATCATTTCTTAGAATGCCTACGTCATAATAGCTACCAATATGCCAAATTTCAACCCTAGCCACCCAGTGGATTGAGCTAGGGGTTGATAGATAAGTCAGTGTTGGTTGCCTTCTACAGATACATCTTTACACCAATTTTTTCAATTTTTTTTTCAACATACAATCATAATTTCGCTTTCAAATACACACTACGTATTTTGCAGATTTGTATTATTTAGTTTATAAGTAGATAGAACTAGTTTCTCTGGAAATATTTATTTACTAGATGTTGCCCGCGACTTCGTCCGCGTGAATATCAGATATCGTGGTAAGACCATAGGAAATGAAGTACTTAACATAACCGTATAATTAAGAAAAATACTTATGGTGAATAATTTATGTAGGTACCTACTAATTTTATACCTGCTTTCAAATTTGTTTGCAAATAATGCATTAATTGCAAACAAAGATTAACATAAAAAAGGTTATAGTGAGTCAATCTTAAAAGATAGACTATATGCTATAGCGGACTTTTTTTTAGAACTTTTAAAGAGGAATAATTCCATCATACATGATTTTTGCGTAACTTCAACTGTTTACGCAGCGCACGCAACGAAAGCCCTCAAAAGACATATTTTTTCCCATTTTTCGTTGGTGCAACATTTTTCATTGGTGCTCCGCTCCTATTGGTGGTAGCGTTATGTTATATAGCCTTCCTTCCTTGCTATCAAACACTAAAAGATTTTTTCAATTCGGATGAGCAGTTCCTGGGATTTGCGCGCTCAACCAAACACACTCTTCAGCTTTACAATATTATTAGTATAGATTAATTTTATATATATTATAAGTATAGAATATGATATCTCCTAAGATATTGATTGAAAGAAAGTGATGTCAAGGACAATTTTATTCATAATTAAATACTTGTGATTACTGATTAATAACATATTTATTTCGAGTACTCCTTCGCAAATAATGCATTAATTACAAACAAATTTGATTGCCATAAAAATAGGTTATAGTGAGTTAATCTTAAAAGATAGACATATGCTGTCGCAGACTTTTTTTTAGAACTTTTAAAGAGGAACAATTCCATCATACATGATTTTTGCGTAACTTCAACCGTTTACGCACGCAACGTAAGCCCTCTAAAAGAATATTTTGTTCCCATTTGTCATTGGTGCCCCGCTCCTATTGGTGGTAGCATGATGTTATATAGCCTATAGCCTTCCTTGAAATATAGGTTAAAATATTTTTTCGATTCGATCCAGTAGTTCCTGAGATTAGCGCGTTCAAACAAACAAACAAACTCTTCAGCTTTATAATATTAGTATAGATATAATGGCAGTTTCATGGCATTCCTAAAAGCAAGTAGTAGATGAGTAGTTTTCAGAGATCTGTAAATAGGGTATAGCCAAGCCAAAACCAACTTAACCTGCTCGTGGCGCACCCTGCGGACTAGCGAAAGAAGCTCTGATGAACTCTCGAACGCGTCCACTCGACTACGATCGACTGCTCTCAGGGCTCACGTCTGAGTTTCATACAGGAAAATTAATAAAACTAGCGTTCGCACCAATCTGGTTTTAGTGCAGATTTTGAAAGAAAGAAAGAAAATATGTTTATTAACATCACAACATGAAACCATTTATACCTATAAAAGAGAAAGTATGTATGTATGTTCCGTATAAGCTCCGAAACTGGTGGACCGATTTCAACGAAATTTTAAGACAATCTTTAGATCCCAGCGGATAATTCTGCACCCCTGGACTACGCGGGCGAAGCCGCGGGTAACATTAAACAGCTAGTAGATTTATACAATACACAATAACATTTTAATATTTCAAACAACATGTACATAATTATGATGGCCATCGCTCGGCATTAATGCTGTGCGAACACACAGCGCCGGAAGTTTGCAACAGCCAACAGGTGCCGATATGATCCTCGTCAGCCGAGTCAGAAATCAGGCACTGGAACTCCATAACGAATCCAAGTATCCAAGTTTGTTAGAATGATCTTGAGATATACTTTGGCCACGAGTGAATTCCATGATATGACGATGAAGCAGGTATGTAGGCACAGGAGCTCAATAACCGAGCAACGTATTCTAGCCGTGTTCCGGTTTCTTAGAATGGTGTTGGGATGTACTTTGACCACGTATAGTTTCCAGGGTCTAATGATGGAGTAGGCATTCTGGTGAGTGTTTTTTTAGATTTTTTAAAACTGTATATTATATATCATCATCATCATCATCATCAGCTTGTATCTACCCACTGCTGGATGTAAGTCTTCCCGAATGCTTTCCACCAAATACGATCCTCCACCTTTCGCATCAAGATCTTTCCTTGAAGATTTCCACTTCAGCTTCAAACTCTGAAGGTTATGTCGACAACTATGATTCTCCATAGAATTTTTCGTTCCAGATTCGATCCCTCAGAGAAACTCCATAATTATATATTAACACAAGACCAAATATCATCATCATCATCATCATCAGGTCATTTTAGTCTCCACTACAGGAGCACGACCCTCTCACGTCCGTCCCAGACAAGAGGATTTGGCCTACTCTCCCCAAGTTGGCCAGACGGGTTGGGAAGGCGTGATCGATGTTTTATAATGTATTTCCCTTAGTCGCCTTGTATGACATCCATGGGAAGAGACGGAATGATTCTATTCTAGTCTGCCGGAAACCACACGGCCAAATAACGGTTCCTCTATTAATACATAAAAGAGAGAAATATTATGTATACAAAAATGTATAAGATATCCCTAAGAAGAGAGAGAGTAGAAAATAAAGAATTTAAATTTCATTTAAAAAATGTACTAGACACAACGTCAATTTTATGGTTTCGTAGCGCTTTATTAACTGTTAAAATATAAAAAGTATTGTGATTCATACCCTGTTGAATATTCAAGAATATTCATGGCTAGCTCGTTAGCGGGCGGGTCGGCCGTATTTATGTAAAGTGTCGTATTATATACGTACTTACTTTTTTACAACAAGACCCAAATTGTAGTCAACAGAGACTGACGAAGATGTTATTAATAAGTTCAGTTTAATTTATTAAATTATATATATGTACATGATCAACTCGTTTTATTTGCATTTTATCGATTTAATATAAGTGCAGGGGACCTACTCCGACTTCAAAAGCTGGAAACATCAAATTTTTGAAAATACCTTTTGTGAAAACAAATATACTTAGGTTTTAAGTGGCTCACCATGATCTTTAGAGGTAAAACCAACCTGCACGTGGTGCACCCTGACGACTAACGAAAGAGGCTCTGGCGAAAGAAAGATAGGGTAAATCACATTTAATGGGTTGTTGTGTTCCTGCAAGTAAGTAGGTCACCAAAAAGGAAGGAGTTGATGCGTTGGCACTTAATATGGCTACGGTTACCGCTTTACATCAGGCGGACCGTGTGCTTATCTACCATCCTACGTGGTATAAAAAAAAACAAGACAAATGACAGTGTATCGTATCTCGTAGGGATGGCGATTGTTATTTAGACAATAAATTAGGCCATACTGAATGAAAAGTCTAGATCCACCGGCCCAATCGAAGGAAATTCGTATCTGACAAATCCGAACTTTCGCCTGAAACTCAGGATTTTCATTTCAGACTAGGCCTCCTATCAGGGATGTGCTTCAATAACGCACTGCGGCCTGCCCAAGTCGGCGGCAGGTGGATAGAAATCATTTTAGATAAAAGTCAAATTAAAAGCGGCTATTTCCAACAGTCACAACCCTCATCCATGAGGAAACGACTAGAAGAGTACATTTAAATTAATCTTCTTTGTTACAATTACAAATCAAATCTGATACAATACAGCTATCAGAACTGCTAACTCTATAGACATTTTCAAGAGACAAGTGAAAAATAATTTCCTTGGTCTTTGAAGTTTTATTTATCGTTGCATAGATATGCGTTTATATTAAACTAGCTGTCCCGGCGAATTTCGTACCGCCTAACAGTCAATGAATGTCGTGGTACATATTAGCTAAACAAAATTTATGATTTTATGGAATTAATACAATGAATAATAGAAAATAATAGAGAACCTCGATGGCGTCATTGCGCATGTCAGTCTAATTGAACACGCCAGTTAAGCATTCATTTCATTTGATTTTAACTCTGATTTGATTCTTGCGCTCGGACCTCATGGGCCAAGCGTTTCCACCCCAACCAATTTGACAGACAACTTTCGCGCCGGAAAGAGAGACCAACCGATTTGACATTTTTATATTTGACAACCAATAAATATTTCAATCATTTTTCAACTGACACTATTTGTATGGGAAAATGATTTTTCTTTTATTTTATTTTTTCGTCAATTTTGCAATGTTTTTAATAGTTATTCTGCTATTCGGGACGGAGACAAATCAAAAACCATAAAAATCGCTTCAGCCGTTCTCGAGTTATAAGTGTTCGAACAAACCCGACTTTGTTTTACATATAGAAGAAGATATGTGTATTATGTTAATATCAGGTACCAAACAATACACTCACACACCAGTTGTCAGGATCGGGGGTACCATACTGTAGTAGTACCATAGTATCCCAGGTATTTAAATTTTGTAACCATTTTCTGGTTAGTGATGCGGTGACCCAGTGTATCAAGTATTTAAATTTCGTTTTAAATACTTGAGACACTGGGTCACCGCATCACTAAACGACGACGTGGATATTGAAAGAAAGCATAGGACGCTGGCAGTCAGTAGAATAATGTTAATTCACAGATTTGTTAACTGCACAAAAAGCGTAAAACTCACCACTCTCACATACCACTCACTGCAAGTTTGTGGATGAACTGTACTCAAAGGGCTCACAGCGCCCTACGCGTTCAGTACAACAATGCTTTCAGGATGCTGATGGGACTGCCGCGTCATTGCAGTGCGTCTGGTATGTTTGCCGCGGCGCACATTGATAGGTTCACTGCAAAAATACTGCGTCTGAGAACTGCGTCCCTCATGCGTCGTGTGCGTGACAGCTCCAACAGTCTCCTGGCAGCAATAGCTGAAAGAGTGGATGGACTCCGACACTGGATGGCAACGCATGTCATACCGTCCAATAGATCAGCAAAATAATGTGTCGCCATCCAATCTAATTATTAAGAATTTAATTTGTATATTTTGTAATGCTATAGAATTTATTTTTATTATTATGATGATTGATTAATTAATACTAACCCTAGATATAAAAATCTGTGTTACTTACATAGCTGTAAAATGATTATTATAATATATGTATGTTATTAGTATAAATAAGTAAATATCATATTATGTTTATTAGTTATATTGTATGATATTACAAATTTGTTACTAGGTATTTTCATCTTTCCGTCGTCTTGCGAACCTTACCTACTTCATTTTATTGTATTTACCTTAAGTTTGTTTTGAAAAGTTTGCATTTAGCAATAAGACCACCTTGTTGTACATACATATTCTATAAGTGCATATGTTCTATATGCTGACTAATTTTTTTCTGTAATTAGTATAGTGCAAATAAAGTATATTCTATCTATATAGCTAACTATGTGTTTCTATAGGATTTAATGTGTGAATGTTAATTCCGTGTCTTTGACAATTGATGCGGCTGTGGGAGGTCCTAATGTCAAACAATTTCTCTGGACACACCGTATTGTATAATTTACAATGTAGTGTCACCTTAGAATATGCATCCCTTTATGGTTCTGAACAATCTCAAAGCTTGAGATCGTCAACAATCGTCATAGCTGCCTCCGAGACGAGTTAGTTAGGCACAAGGTGCAATCTCGTAGGGATGAGGATTGGGGATTTATCAATACCACACAATACTCTATATCTACTACTATATCTATATAGTAGATAGCCGCATTGTCGAAGTTTTTTTGTTATAAATCGAGCTAAAGCTTTGTACTCTATCTATACTAATATTATAAAGGTAAAGAGTTTGTTTGGTTGAAGGATCTAATCTCACGAACTTTTATTTCTTTTGGAAGAAGGAATAAAGTTGGAATTGTAAAAATATTTTAGTGATGGACAGCCAATTTATCGAGAAAGGCTATAGGTTTAACTAAGGCGACCGAGCTAGTTTATTTTTTCTCAGAAATGAGATGATGAAGACCGATTGGTCATCCTGTTGTAAATTTCATCGAAATTGTCTGAGTAATTTGCATGATTGTCTATCTAATAATTATAAATATGTATTATCGACCACACGAAAACAATCACTGTAACTAAATAAACAATCGGTACGTAATTCATTGATTACACAAAACTGTACAATATTGATGCTCTTAAATACAAGCCCCGGCTTAGTTTATGCTTTAGTAGATCTCTCATAAATTAAATATATTTTATATACTGTTGTAACAAAACCTCAACTATGTACTATTCTGTACAAATTAATTTGTAGAGAAGAATAAACTTTTTTTTTTATAATGAGTTCTTGGTTTTAAAGAGTATAATTGTAGTTGAATCCTCGGCACCTCGCGAAACTTCAGTCTTGAATTGTTATTTTCGTTACATGTAACAGTTGCAACAGTTGCGGTTTTTGCGGAATGTGTCTTCCTACTATGCTGTATAGGGTGTGATATGTAGTTACGTGTCTATGTAGAAGCATTAACTGTCTAACTACTGCCGGAAAGGTCAACAACGGCTTGAGAATGTTCCATATATCCCAACCGGCTGTTCCAATCAATTGGTATATACTCGTATAGATTTTTTATTGTTGATACTGTTAATTGTTGGCATTTGGTGGAAAGAAAACTAAAATTTAATTGAAAAGGCATTTTTAAAGGATATGTTTTAATGTAATGATATCATTGGCACTTATGTACAATTATTTTGTTTTGTTTAAATGTAAGTAATGAAATCCAAATTAAAAATTTGTGCCTAATATTTTGTAACATGTTGTTTAAATTTTCCTTTTAAAAATGCTCGCATACCTAACTGAAATACTAAAAAAAATTAATTGGAACATCAAATTCATTTATTCAAACAAAAAAATATTTTATTAATTGCTAGCTATTTTAAAATTTAATCCAAAACATTTGGATAAACAATATTTTTTGTTTTTCCATTTTGAGCATGAATAAACAAACGGCTGGGGGTACCGACTCTGGAACAGACAATATAAAGTCGAAGCACGTCCAAAATGAAATGACCGCATGAATGACATAACAACATGATTGTACTGTCAACACTGAAAAAAGTTTCAATTTCACAGCACAATCCCCGTCTGAAAAAAGTTTCAATTTGACAGCAAAATCCACATTAGCAAAATGATCCGCCATTTATTGAATTCATTTGTTACAAAAAATGTGATAAATGAAGAACCGCTCTACCGATTTTGTGTAAACTTCACATAAACCATCTACTAAATAGTCCGAACAAAGCCTAAACATTTGGTTTGGATAGGTGTGCCCGTTCTTGAGTTATAAAATTACAACGAAAAGTGGCATTGATTTTTATATATATAGATAAGAACTTTGTTACCCATATTAAGATAAGAAATAAATGATTTCAATTGATTGGGAATATTATTAACATTATATTACTAATAAAGCACTATGCACTGTTCCGCGTAATTAAATTTATTTCTACCGCCCGGCTTCTCCTTATGGCATTATCAAAGTATATAGATAGTGTTTGTGTTTCAACAAAATAATGTGAGTATTTTGTTTAAGATTAATAAGATTGATGTTTTGTTTATTAAAAAGTTAATTAATACAAAGTAATTGTACTGCAAAACTACTCTAAATATGTTGGGAAGAAAGGCTTGCCTTCCAAAGTACTAAGATACAAGAATACCTACTAATATCTATATTATTATTATTATTTATTTATGTGAGTCCTATTCTTATATGAGTAAATCGGCTTTCAAAACTCATTGTATGATGTCAAAGCATTATTTTTAGAATGGACTAGAATAGAAGACAACATAATAGAATTTATTTGTTAAACATTACATACATAATATAAACATTACAGAGATGTTAGTTTACATTAATGATTGCAGTAGGTACTCTATGTTTTGCCCTCAGGCATACAAATATATAATATTCGCCATTTAATATGTAAAATTTTTTAATGTTCAAAAGTGCTTTTCCTGCAGCCCGTGACTAATTGTAAATTCGCGAGCTCTCAAGTTGTGGAACGAACTCCCTGTTGACATGGAAATAATAAGTATTACCGTACAAAACAGAATGCCGAGGTATTTTCTCGGGATTAGAATATGGCGTTCTTCAGAAAAGGCGTGAAGAGGTTTTCACAGAGTCTAGGGTCGGCAAAGCGTAATAGTTGTCCACAATTTTGTATGTTGTAAAAAATTTTGGGGTGTAAGGGGTCCATCAACATCTTTGAACCAAAGCCAACTTCACCTGCATGCGGTGCACCCTGCTGACTAACAAACGAAGCTCTGGCGACAAGAGAGGTAGGGAGCGTAATTGTATGCTACCCGACTGAGGAATGTACCTCCACCTAACAGAATTTCGCAGCCAAGTAACAATTCCCTTGAGGGTTGTTGTGTTCCTGCGAGTGAGTGAGGTCACCAGAAAGGAAGGAGATGCTGCGTTGGCAGCGGGGGTGGCGGCGCGTGAGCGATATTTTTAATGTTGCGTTACTATGGCAACGGTAACCGCTTCACATCAGGCGGGCCGTATGCTTCAACGTAGTATAAAAAAAATGTGACGTCTGTGATTTTACAAGCGCGCATAAGCTGCCGTGGAAGCTTAACATCGAGCAGGTCGTTAGCGCTAAGATTAGTGATATTAAAAATTATAATTTATATAACCAGGAAATTAAAGGAAAAATCTCTGAACCCTGGATACCAGTTTTTTAGAGCTCAAAGTTTGTTTTATTTTTTCATTTCGATTTCGGTGTTAGATGCACATTCACATGTTTATTAATAATCGACTTTCTGGTGGCAAAGTTGATACAGTTTTATGAGCCTACCTGTAATTAAGAAGTATTTTTCCCGTATCTACGCGTGCCTTTACAGGTCTCATAGCGGTGATGCAGACACAACTCGGTTGATCGAGCACCTGCAATTGGCGACTGACAAAGTCATTGAGAAGTACCCCTCCGCGGAGTTAGTGATTTTGGGAGACTTCAATGCCCACCATGCCGAGTGGCTCAGCTCTCGGTCCACTGACTTCGCGGGGAGGTCTGTTCATGATTTTGCTCTGGCCTATGGTCTCTCACAGCTGGTGCATTCTCCAACGAGAATACCAGATATAGAGGACCATACTAGCTCTCTACTGGACCTTCTGCTGACCACACATCCGGATGGGTATACAGTCTCGGTGGATGCGCCTCTTGGCTCGTCGGACCACTGCCTCATCCGGACCCAAGTGCCATGTGCAAGCCCTGACCCACCCCGGTATACCGGATGGCGTCGTATGTGGCACTATAAGTCAGCAGACTGGGATGGACTGCGTGAATTTTACGCATCGTACCCGTGGAGGCGGCTTTGTTTCGGGTCGGAAAATATAGACACCTGTGCATCTGATGTAGCGGAGACGATTTTGGCTGGGATGGAATTATTTATTCCAAACCGGCGGGTGGCTACTTCAGGTGCTAAGAAGCGGCCGTGGTTTAATCGGTCTTGCAGAGAAGCTAAATTTCGCAAGCAAGCTGCATATGAGGCTTGGACCACGGCTCGTATTAATGGAGATCCTGGTGTTTCCGACTTGAAACGGGAGTTCAATGCTGCCTCGAGGTTCAGTAAGAGAGTAATTGCCAGGGCAAAGTTTGAGTTCATCGGCAGGATTGGTGAGCGCCTAGCTAAGCACCCATCTGGGAGCCGTGCTTTTTGGTCGCTTGCTAAGGCTGCCGAGGGCAACTTTTGTCAGTCGTCCTTTCCACCACTCCGAAAACCGGATGGTAGTCTGGCCCACAGTGCAAAGGAGAAAGCCGATCTATTGGGGAATCTCTTTGCCTCAAACTCGACTTTGAACGACGGGGACGCCGCACCGCCTTCCATCCCGCGGTGTGGTAATTCCATGCCGGAAATCTCATTTACTCAACGAGATGTTCGGCGGGCATTGCTATCCCTTGACGTTCATAAGTCGAGTGGGCCAGATGGCATTCCGGCAGTGGTGTTAAAGCTGTGTGCACCTGAGTTGTGTCCTGTTCTTACGCGCCTTTTCGCGCTCTCTTATTCCACCGGGCAGGTACCGTCGTCGTGGAAGACTGCGAACGTGCACCCTGTGCCCAAAAAGGGTGACAGATCAGACCCATCGAATTACAGGCCTATCGCTGTTACCTCCCTTCTCTCCAAGGTTATGGAGCGCGTTATTAACAACCGGCTCCTGAAATACCTAGAAGAGCACGACTTAATCAGCGACCATCAATACGGCTTTCGCCATGGTCGCTCGACTGGTGATCTTCTAGTGTATCTTACACATCGCTGGGCTTCAGCCGTGGAGAGTCAAGGTGAGGCATTAGCTGTCAGTCTTGATATGGCGAAGGCGTTCGATCGGGTCTGGCACCGTGGTCTTCTTTCGAAGTTGCCTGCATACGGTTTACCAGAGGGTTTATGCGAATGGGTCGCTAGCTTCTTGTCCTGCAGAAGCATTAGAGCCGTTGTAGATGGCAGTTGCTCCGATAGCATGGACATTAATGCTGGCGTCCCGCAAGGCTCGGTATTGTCCCCGACGCTGTTTTTGCTGCATATCAATGATATGTTGTCCATTGACAGCATTCATTGCTATGCTGACGACAGCACCGGGGATGCTTATTATACGGGCCGCGCTAATATTCCCCGCTCTCTGGTGGAGGAGAGCCGCGAACAGCTTGTGTCGAAGATCGAGAGCACACTGAATAGTGTGTCCGATTGGGGGCGAACGAACCTGGTTCATTTCAATCCCACTAAGACACAAGTCTGCGCGTTCACCGCTAAGAAAACCCCTTTTGCTGTGGCTCCTCAATTCCTAAACACACCCCTTACCATCGCCAAAAACATTGGGATTCTTGGAGTTGAAATCTCCAGCGATGTCCAGTTTCGTTGTCACCTGGAGGGGAAGGTCAAGCTGGCGTCGAAGAAACTAGGTGTGCTCAACAGGGCGAAGCAGTACTTCAATCCGCGGCAGAGACTTATGCTTTACAAAGCTCAAGTACGGCCGCATATGGAGTACTGTTGCCATCTATGGGCGGGAGCGCCTAGATACCAGCTTGCACCTTGTGACTCGATTCAAAGGCGCGCTGTGAGGATTGTCGATGATCCCAAACTAACAGACGGTTTAGAACCCTTAAGTCTGAGGAGAGATTTTGCGTCCCTTTGTGTGTTCTACCGTCTGTACAATGGGGTGTGTTCAGAGGAGTTGTTTGATATGATGCCAACGGCCTCCTTCTACAGTCGCACCGCTCGCCATCGACAGGGAATTCATCCTCACACATTGGAGCCTAAGTGGTCACGTACTGTGCGGTTCCAGAGAAGTTTTCTCCCGCGTACTGTCAAGCTGTGGAATGAACTGCCTGTCGAGGTTTTCTCAGGGGACTACAGCATGGGGTTCTTCAAAAAGGGCGTGAAGAGGTTTTTACAGGGTCGGCAACGCGCGTGTGATGCCTCTGGTGTTACAGGCGTTCATAGGCTACGGTAACTGCTTTCCATCAGGCGGGCCGTATGCTTGTTTGCCACACTGGTGGTATAAAAAAAAAAAAAAAAAAAAAAAAAGTATTTTTTTTTCCATTGATAACATTCATTGCTATGCAGAAGACAGGACCGGGGATACTTTTTACACAGGCCGTGCTAACAGCACCCGTTCTCAGGTGGTGAAGAGTCGTGAACGACTTGTGTCGGAGATCGAGAACACTTTGTCCAAGGTGTCAGATTGCAGGCGACCAAATTTGGTCAACCCCACTGAGACGCAAGTCTGTACGTTTACCGCTAAAAAAAACCATTGTCTGTGGCAAAAAAAAAACCCCATTGGCTCCACAATTCGGGAGCACAACACCCACCAACGCCGACAGCATTAATATTCTCGGCATCGAGATCTCTGGCGATATTCAGTTCCGAAGTCACTCGGTTACTTGGAAGGTCAGGCTGGCGTCCAGGAAACTCAGTGTGCTCAAGAGAGCAAAAGCAGTACTCTATTTCCTTGCAAAGACTTCTATAGTACAAGTTGCAAGTTTGACCTCATATGGAGTACTGTTCTCACCTATGGGCCGGGGCACTGGGATACCAGCTTGGGCCTTGTGATTCGATTCAAAGACGAGCCATGACAATCGACTATGACCCTTACACTTACACATGTTATTGGACCCTTAAGTTTTGCCTCCCTTTTTTGGTTTCTACCGATTACACAATAGGTTGTGTTCGGAAGAGTTGCTCGATATGTCTACAGGCTCGTTCTACAGTCGTACCGCTCGCCATCGGCAGGAAATTCATCCTCACAAATGGGAGCCAAAATAGTCACGAACTGTGTGACTCCAGAGAGGACTTCTTCTTCTTCTACGGACTCTCAGGTTGTGGAATGCCTGCCGAGGTTTTCCTAAAAGACTACAGCATGGGGTTCTTCAAGAACGGCGTGAAAAGGTTTTTACAGGATCGGCAACGCCTGGGTGACGCCTCTGGTGTCGCGTGCGTCCATAGGCTACCATGACTGCATACCATCAGGTGGCTCGTATGTTTGTTTTCCATTTTAGTTGTATAAAAAAAGAAGTTGATTTTATAACTTTTTACGTTTTTTCCGTAGTAGGATTATAGTTGTTTAAACTTTTTCTTGTTGTATAATATTAAGATTGATCCTAGTAAACCGTATTGACAGCCTCAGAAATGGTGCCGCTTTTCTTTGAAAACTTTGCAAGATATTATTATGTATTGGTGATGAATACGTTCACAAAATTTGGAACGGTTTTCAGGCATAATATCAACAGTACGATATATTGTTCACGTATTAATAATTTGCTTGTATGTCGCTCCGTGCTCGAGCCAGCGTTCCTCGTTTCTTTTATCTCACGCGTGTCAAAAGCAGCGCTGCGTCTCATCAGTCAGTGAAAAAATTACCTTCGTCTAAAGATACGTAATGTTGTGATTATAAGTAGGTGAAATTTTACGACATATTGTTTTAAGTAACAAATTAAATTTATTAAATTTTCTACTATTAATACGATATATTGTTCTATGTAACAAATTAAATTTATTAAAATGACTAAACTTTCTACTATTAATAACTAAAAATCCTGACTTTCTACTATTACTTGCTAATATAAATGGGCAAAATACCGGGAATTTACAATACATTTATAAAAATTGTGGAGCTGGATGGCGTCGTTGCGCGTGTCAGTGTAATCGATCACGTAAGTTAAGCAACGTCGACCGTAGCCTGTCTATGGATGCTCCTCTGTGCTTCGGAGGGCACGTTAAACTGTCGGTCCCGGCTGGTGTCAAAA
The DNA here is from genome assembly GCA_937001555.2 of Hypsopygia costalis. NCBI lineage: Eukaryota > Metazoa > Arthropoda > Insecta > Lepidoptera > Pyralidae > Hypsopygia > Hypsopygia costalis. Next base: position 16,013,052 of record OW443338.2, on the reverse strand, counting down.
GGTAACAGTCGTTAAGCCAAAGTCAGTGGCCTTTCGGCGGCTTGAAAACATTGGCCTCCGCCAACCCGCAGTTGAGCGGCGTGGTAGAATATGCTCTAAATCCCTTCTATTGAAGGGAGATCCGTATCACAACAGTGAGATGATTATAGGTTAATGCCACATAAAAATGCTCAATAAATACACAATTTTTGGGCATTATTAGGTAATTTAATTATGTACTATCGTTAATACCCGGCATTTGCTCATCTCTACTAGTTACTTGATACCTTTGATCTAAAACAACGAGTAATACTGAGTAGTCGTAAAATATAAAACACACTTAGTAAATATATTATCTCTCTGTACTACACGAGTCAAGCCCGGTCATTTAAAAGGCGTGCGCGGGGATATGGATCCAAGGCGTGGACGCAACGCTTAGAAAAGTTTGATGTAATGTTGTACACCCGCCGTGGCAGGCTCCAGGATATATCAATGTAACAATATACCCATGGTCTCAGCAAGCTTTGTAACTATTGTGAAGTGTGTTAAAGAATAAATGAGTTATGAGGATGATTTTGGTAGATTTAACTCTGTCAGAAAATGGAAAGAACTGCCTGCCATAACTGATTCTTTTGCTCATTATTTGCGGCAGGCGGTGACTCGCCACTCCCTAGATGGGCCCCCGACATGCCAGGACATCGGCTAGGGGCAACACCGGTGTGAGTGACTCAGTGGTGTCGAGAGGTGTGCTGCGCTTTCTCCGAAGTTACTAGCGGCGTTATGCCCTTTAATACTTCCACCCCTGGAGCATATAGTTCTAACGACTTCTCTCTGGACGGCCAATGAAGGCAAGCCAGACCTGAGAGTCCTGCTTATTATACAACTACAAATAATAATTCTTATTAGTTAAATTCATAATCTTAAAATATTTATTTGTTAAAGTTAACCATTACGAGTAAATGGTGTATTTATGGAACAATTAAAGCTAGAGATAGCATAATATGAACTAAACGAAAATTCTTCAAACATTATTTATTTTTATGCTGAGATAGCGCAGCACTTCCACTAAATGCGACACAAAAATGACAGGCGATACCTATGTCGCAGGATATAGACAGTTGGCTGTTTTATTAAGTCAAATATACTACTGAAAACAAAATAATATAAAACATGAGTAATGTTTGTTTATTACACAATTTTATAGTATCTCACTTGTTTTATGTTCGTATTAATCTGTAAATATTAAATTGTGGTTCTTACAAAGAACCACAATTGTGTTACTAACGTTTCTAGTTAGACATGGGCTTTAAATATGGGCAATTAACTATGGGTCGACCGCGACTTCGTCTGCGTGGACTTTCTTACAAACTTTTATCCGGGATGAATTACATAAAAACAATTATATATTTTAAGTTGGACCACGTCACACATATATGTATTAATTATAATCAGCAAACGGCGACAAACATCGTGGGTATCGTCACATGTAATTTTTATATAGAAGGTAGGACTTGATTTGAGCGGGTCGTTTCTTTCGAACTCGCGTAACCCGATCAGCGCCATCTTCATCTTAAAAAACATACAAAAACTCAACTGCTACGGTTTCAAAAAAAAATAGTATTGGTATTGGTGCAAAATTGATGAAATTATGAAGGTGCAGTTTTAAAAGTCGGCGAATGATTTCTCGTCTAAAATTGATGAGATGCTCGCGTTGTATAAATGGGTCTAGTGGAGAGAGAGAGCAGTGGATCAATAACGTAGGTGCCAAGGCGATTGACGGAACATTTTATCGGATTTGAGAATGATATACGCTCAAGTCTAATGGTATTGCTTCAAAGTAATTATTATTATGTTACTTAAGTTTCTTGTTAAATTGTATTATACTAACTTAAATTTATATAAGATTAGCATGCCTATTATATATTTGATTATTAGATAGAGCATCAAAACGGGTGTGTGGTTGAGACTGGACATTGACAAAATGAAGAATATATCGAATGTCCATATTGTACCCTCTCGAGGAGGTCGATGGCGTCGTTGCGCTTGTCAGTCTGATCGATCACACAAGTTAAGCAACTTTGACCGTAGCTTGCCTTTGGATGGGTTCATTTATCTCGAATTTCTTTGTGCTTCGGAGGGCACGTTAAGCCGTCGGTCTCGGTTGTTGTCTTTAGACGACAGTCGTTAAGCCAAGCCTTTGGGCGGCTTGAAAGCACTGGCCTCCACCAACCCGCAGTTGAGAAGCGTGATGGTGTATGCTCTTAACTCGTACGATTGAGGGGAGACCCGTATCCCAACAGTGGGATGATTATGGGTTGATGCAGTGTCATGTTATACCCACCCAGTCATAGTTACTCCCCCATCCCCATCATAACTCTGTTCTCAAAGTTGTTGCTGAAATGTCTACCTAGGGCAAACAGTCCAAGTCAAACTTCCAGAAAGAGGCATCTCGTCGAATCCAACTCGGATGGGCAGCGTTTGGGATATCGCGAAAGATCGTCTCCTCCAAAATGCCTTAATGACTCATGGCGAAAGTCTTTGACCAGTGAACGTTTCCAGTGATGATATATTGTACAGAGACATGGTCATTTACTATGGGTTTCATTACATGGAAAGCTCAAGGTTGCGTAGTGTGCGATGGAGAAAGTTGTTTGGAATAACTCTACGTGATAAATTCAAAAATTAAATGAATATGTCCGTACCGAGTTACCGACATAGCTTTCAGGATCAGTGGGCTAAAAAGGCAGTGGGCAGGCCACATGACATGTAGAATGTAGAAATGACAGACGATGGGGCATAAAGGTGTACAATAGATAGATAGATAACATTATAATTTTATTTATAATGTTATCTATCTATCTATTATAATTTTTATTTGTATACACACAAAATACAGAAATTTACAATAATTCTAATATTAAAACAGAACCTAGAACACAACTCCAGTCCAACCGCGAGCCATCATCTTACAGTAACAGCAGCTCACAAACAAACCGAAGCCCCATCCCCCGCTGCGTTGTTTGGCGTGTGTTGCAGTGATACAATCGGGCAACAACTCAGCGTTGGACTTGCTCAGGGAGCAAAACGCTGATTTTCAGTTATTGCCTTTGACTAGGTGCTGGGCGCATCCAAACGCCACAGACGTGTCAGCCATAATCTGTGAAAATTTCATCTGTCTAACTATCACGGTTCATGAGATACAGCCTGGTGACAGACGGACAGCGGAGTCTCAGTAATAGGGTCCGTTTTACCCTTTGGGTACAGGACCCTAAAAATTGGCGAAAAGAGAGATAGGGAACGTAATTTTAAGCTACCCGACTGGGGAAGTACCTCCACTTCACAGAATACCACAGTCAAATAACAATTCCCTTGAGGGTTGTTGTTATCCTACGAGTGAGTGAGGTCACCAGAAGGGAGTGAGATGCTGCGTTTGTCGTGCGAGTGCGGCATTTTATGTTGCGAGCGTTAATATAGCAACGGCAACCGCTTCACATCAGGCGGGCCGTATGCTTGTCTGCCACCCGACGTAGTATATAAAAAAAATAATACGAAAACCTTTATATTATTGATACCGATAAATCAATTCCGCATACAGCATCACCATTAACTAAACACGCGAGCGAGAATAGCGACCGCGGACCGGAAAGAGCAGGATAGGATGGCCCCGACCAGATGGCGATATAATAATAATATGTTAAAGAAAAAATACTTTTATTAATTAAACAATAAAACCGAAATTCTCTCTCTCTCTCTCTAGACTACTGAGTTAGTCTAGAGAGAGAGGGATGATTATATTCAGCAGTGGACATCCTTTGGCTAAAATGATGATTCGCTACTATCGTGTACTACTACTAAACGTAATCAATCTACATACTTATTAGCATACTTATGGCCGTTTAAAAAATCTAAGCCAACTTCGCTATGTGCAAAAACGAAAGTATCGCATATCGATCCTTAAATAATAAATAAATATTTTAACGTATAAAACTTAAAATTTGTTCTGAAGTCTTAAAACAATAATAAATAACATGAAAACAGACCTTTTCACAAAACTGAAGTTTAGATTGGCATTGTCAGATACGGAAGTCCCACTCCGGCCTGATTTGTGGGACAGCGTAAGCACCTATATATATTTTCATCAACGTTATTTATACGAACAAGTTACTTTTATAGCGTTCTTAGGAGCACAAAGTGCGAGAAATGTCTTACAAGCCTTTGAAAAAATGTTTCCATATGTTACGCACATTATTTGTAAAGCCCGCTACATAAGTATTATGGTGCATAACAAAAGATACGACGTACTCCGTATATTTCTTTTTGTGCAAATATGTGTGACAGGGCCATATTTTTGGACCGTAGATCTCAGCCGCTAGAGAGATGAGAGGACATGGGTATCATGGGTTCTGCGACAAAAAGGGCATTTATAATAGCAATGTCACGCAGCTTTGACCAAATGTGTTTATGTTTTTGTACAATGCAAATCACGAAACCATTACTTACTTGTGATACATTTATGAACTCCTTGCATTAGAACAGTGATTAAAAATATTAAAATGAAAAATAAAACTAAGGAGAATAAGTAACTAGCGGTTATTAGCGGGTTCGCCTGCGTGGTCTTACTTACTTTATTTTTTTTCATTTCTGTGGATTTTTAAGATGTATTATTATTTCCTAAATAAAAAGTGTCATGTACAAACACACTTGCACATTTATAATATTGATTATGGATATGGACGTATGACTTCTGTACATTACAATTAGTGAGTTATATTAGAGGCTCAATTATAAGAAGTATCCAAGTGTATTTAACCGCTTGTAGACCGTAACACTTCCAGTATAAGAGGAACCTGGGTAGTACTACAAATGCTACATACGTTTATGGTTACGCAGGACCATTTTGTACTAGAAATATAATGGTCTACGAGCAATTAACTATACAAATGGCAAATGGAGACTTGCTTTAATAATGAAGTAGGTTTCCTCTCGCAACTTCGCTTGCGCCAACTTAATATTGTATTAATAAAGAAATAGAATATAACTTACATTACGAAAATTAATAATTTTGCTAAAAACATGTGGTTACAACAACCAGTACCAATACCAATTATAACCGCTAAGTAAGAGTAATTGTGAAAGTAAATACTAATAAAATAAACCAAACCGACTTCATTATTTACCATTCATCACTATTTAACCAGTAACAGTACTTGTAAGAAATAATTTTTTGAAGGGACGTCGTGACTCTCACGGTAATAATGCAAAATTTACAATACCTACCAATAAAGGGTTAAAAGATATACTTTCACCAAACATATTTCTAAGATAAGCTGTTTAAGTTGTAAACACACTTATATGCCGTGTGGTTTCCGGCAGACTAGAATAGAATCACTCCGTCTCTTCCCGTGGATGTCGAACAAGGCGACTAAGGGAAATACATTATCAAATATCGATCAGGCCCTCCCCAACCCGTTTGGCCAGCGTGGGGAGTGTAGGCCAAATCCTTCTTCCATCTAGGACGGACGAGAGAGGGTCGTGCTCCTGTAGTGGAGACTAAAATGGACCTGATGATGATGACACTTATATGAGCCGAACGCGCCGAAGGAACTGAACGAAATTTTATTTTATAAATTTAAGAATTCTTTAATGAACGGAAGCTCGCACACCTTCCTGCCCTACCGGATTCGACGCGGGCAGGTGTACAAGGTGTCATAAGATTTCATATAAAGGATTGTAAAATTGGTTGCGTTCGGTTCGTTCGACGCGTTCGGCTCAGGTAAGTGTGCGTTCACCTTTACGTTGCTACCGTTGACGAATCAGAAAATAGTTCTTTTTTTTTTATGTGAGATGTGGAGTGATTTACATTCAATATTTATTGAAGATTTGCTTACCGAACAGACATATTTAAGACGTAAGTTTTTAGCCTCCGTTTAGTTTACGTATAGATGATAGATAGTCTGAGAGATAATGAATAAATAATGAGAGTGCTAGTTAGTATAGAGATAGATTTATTGATCTAGGATAGAATGCTGTGTTGTGCGGCCATGGATTAACAAATTTCTCACTATACCTAAAGAGAAATAAACAAAAATATTACTTTTTGTTTGAAACAAGCTTTTATTAGTCGTTAAAAAGAACTAAAAAGTTAGCTTACTGTGGTTCACTCGTAAAACCCTTTTATTAGATACCCACATCGTAAGAGTTAATGTGGAAATTATATATCGCCTTTTTATGGCGCCCACCAGTTTGAAATAAAAATGATAGCATTTCTGTAATCGGTCATTGTCACGAGAACCAACGAGTGTGTCAAATTTCAGCTCAATGGAACAATGATTAGTGAGTCAATTTTAACCTACACAAATTTTAACATAAACTAAAAAATGTTTTCTTTTGATTTCAGAAAATCTCAAAAAGCTTGACACAAGGTTGTTGTTGCAAGGTTCAGAGAATACAAGACAATTTCAAGTTAAGTTAACTTGAAATGCATCTTCATACAAGTTCAAGCTATATTACAAACTCAAATACCCCCAGGCAATCTAGGGTTACAGAGTAAGACACATATGTAGTTAACTTATCTATGCTTCAATTTTATAACTTTTATTTTTATTGCATTCATTTCTTATCCTTCGCATTTTTTTTTGTTTGAACTACATCGTTTCATATTGTTTTGAGATCAGCAAAACATTTTGTTAGAAAAAATACAGTGTATGTAAATTTTGGATATGGTCCGCAAATGATAAATTGATGCAAATAGTGGGTAGTAGTAAGTGTTTTTCCTGCTACGTTACATAAAATGATGCAAAGCACGTATTCAACCATTTTCCGTGCCGTTTCCCTCATGGACGACCAACATAGACTTGGATTGGAGCTGCTTAATTCTCCTGGCAGTAGAGCAAAAAACTAAAAAAGAAATACAAAAGACGCGAGCTAACAAAATGGTTGGGGTTCTTGCCAGCGGATTCGCAACTTTATGCTAAGGGAATAAAAGTTAAGTCCATCTAAATGAGATGTCGGTAGATGTGTTCGCGAGCTTCATTTGGGCAAAGGGAGGTCAAACACTTAAACTCCGGAGATACAAGATTGCAGACGAGTTGAGGCAAACGAAGCAAGGCTTATGAATCCTTTTCGTAGTTGTGAGGGGGAAAATTTGAAACTTGAACGTATACGTATAGGTCGGGCGGTATCTGACTCGCATTCAATCTAGTTAAAGATGGCTACGCCGGTGTACAGTTAACACGAATAAACTTATGTATAAATAATAAAGTTTTGAAAGGTGCAAGTATGTACCTACTCCTCACTTTTGAGCCAAACCCAACCGTATCTGCCTATGTTACACCCTGCCGCTAAACGAATGAGATGACGATGGCAGCCAGGGTGGCGGCACTCGCATGTTTCTTCTGTTTCAGATGTTGCAGCTGGAGCAGAGTTGACCAAAACAGCCACGGTAGTCGCATGCATCTACTAACAGTAGTGGGTGAGTACCGGCCGGCAGTAATTTGCATGAACTAACTGGTGACGGAAGCATGTAAAGTAGTGTAGATCAAACTGCTTGTAAATAAGGCGTTCTGGCGTGAAAATTCTTTTGGGTGAAAATCTAATTGTTTAAAAATTATGTTGAAGTACGGGTCATCGACCAATCGACTGATGGTAAGTGTTTTCAGATTCATGTTGAAGCCCACTAGAGAAGTACCTCCACCTCACAGAATACCACAGCTAAATTTACATAAAATATAAATATACCTTTGAGGATTATTTTTCCTGCAGTTGAATATCGTTACTAGACGTGGCGACATGCTGCGTTGACAGCGGGTGTGCCAACGATCGAGCAATACATCTTGTATACCGAATTACCGAGCGTGTGTATGATTGCGGTAACCGGTTTAATTCAAGCGATTTGCGTGCGATTTACGTAGTATAAAGAACAAAAACCTGTTTGCGTTAGAGAATACTCAATTTAATACATCTTTTATTTTTCGCAGACGCCATTTTGAAGTAATCTTCATGTCACTTTCACAACTGACACGAAAAAGTTTCGATATCTCAAAAATTTGCCAACTGATTTGAGTCAATTACGTATACATTCTACTTACTCACTACTCTACTTATTCACTAAATTTCCTTTAAATCTGATCAACGGTTCGAGATCAATAAAACATTGTTTATTTTCAAGTTAAACTCAAAGTCTCTAAAGCTACTGAGCTGATGTTGGTCTCCAACAAATTTAAAATACACTCATCAAGTTTATTACGAATTACTGCCACTAGAGTATAGTCACCAATTTAGAAAAATCGTGTCAAAAACATACGTTAAGTAGGTACGTATGATTTAGTCCTTCTCCACTTGATTAGACCTGAAGCGCAAATGTCATAATTAAAATGTAGTTAAAATTCAGTTCCGGTCCATCCCGCCAATGTCAAATTTGGTATTCTCGTATCACAATATGAAACTTCAAAGATTAATGTGAGTGGAATTATAACGAAATGTGACCGAAAATTAAACAAATTCTAAATGTTATTTTGCTAGCAATAAGAATTGATAATAATCAATTAAAGAAAACAAGTATATATTTTTTTGTAAATTTATAATTCAATCTCGTTTTGGTCAACTTTCATAGTGCGATCGTAAAATAATTATGAAAATTTCCCTTCAGAACAGCAGAGCCGACAACCATCAAAAATATAAGAGATATTCCTTTTTCTTTGATAAATATCGGTCGTACAAAGTCTTGTAAAAACGGACATTATTTACACGCACCAGAGATAACGTGTGAAAAAGAAATAGGTGTTTTTCTAGTCGGGCAGGCGTGAACGCAACGCATCACCTATTTCTAAAGAAATGTAAATAACGCACATTGAAGTGTGCGTTTGAATCGACTCATACCGCCAGCCACCCTCGCAGTGTGTCAACAGGCACTGAGATCTAACGACCCTATTCTGTACAGATCCATTTCTGTATCGCAAGGAATAAGATATTTTTAGGGTGTAAGTGGTTCATCAAGATCTTTGAACCAAAGCCAACTTCATCTGCACGTGGTGCACCCTGCTGACTGACAAACGAAGCTCTGGCGAAAAGAGAGGTAGGGAGCGTTATTGTAAGCTACCCGACTGGGGAATGTACCTCCACCTCACAGAATACCGCAGCCAAATAACAATTCCCTTGAGGATTGTTGTGTTCCTGCGAGTGAGTGAAGTCACCAGAAAGAAAGGAAGGAGATGCTGCGTTGGCAGCGGGGGTGGCGGCGCGCGTGCAATATTTTATGTTGCAAGCGTTAATATGGCTACGGTAATCGCTTCACATTAGGCGGGCCGTATGCTTGTCTGCCACCCTACGTAGTATAAAAAAAAATGTAGCTTTATTGATATAAGTGTGGGCACTAGCAACGATAAAGTTATCGTTTTTAGGGTTCCATAATCAACAAAGAAATTTTATATGTATATTCGACATGCTCGTCCGTTTCTCTGTTGATCCATTGTTTATTAATATTGTAGGATAAATTACTCAACGCCAAAGCTTGCACTGTGGGTATTAATTACACAATAACAATTTATAAATTAAATACCCAGAACGAAAAATCCTTTCTACTTGGATGCCTACGTCATAATAGCTAACTATATGGTATATTTCAACCAGGGTTCCTACCGTCTAAGCCAGGGGTTCCCAACTGGTGGTCCGTGAAAGGTAAATTATGGCCCGTGACCCAAACTCATAATGAAAGAGATTGAACACTACTATATATAATACTAAAATCTTGAGTTATAGATTAATATGACACTCGGGGACACCCGAAACCTCATAGTGGTCCGCGAATAAAAAAAGGTTGGGAACCACTGGTCTAAGCAGAAACCGATTGCCATTACATTTTTCAATTGCGAAAATCAAACTCCAGCTTAGATTAGTGGAAGTTTTGTTTAAGTCAGCTGATAGAAACCCTAGAGCTCTTCCGACTAAGCTGAAGATGTTTATCGTTAACTTCAACCTAAGACCTATTTTTGGAATCAAAATATTCGATGGGAATCTGCTCCAGCTGCCTAAGCTGAAGGCCCCAGGTCCCTCGAGTTGTTTGAGCAGTGCGTTGATAGATCAGCCAGCAACGGTTGTCTTTTGTATTATATTATACTCATATTACATATATTTTATACACATTATTGTTCAAGTCAAGTGACGCCTCCACCTGCCAGTAGAGCTACAATGTTGTTTTTAGAAAAAAATCAAGGCAATATAACTTGTATAACGAAGTTGAAGAAAAAAATCTGAGAAAATTTATAAACTTGAAACGTAGTTGCTTAGTAAGTAGAAGTAGTAGTCAGTAAATTGTGCGCAATCGGAACTGCAAAATATCTTTATTTTATTTATTTGATTATTTATTTTTAAAAGACATTTATAACACCATTACAATACACACCAATGGGATGTTATTAGACACATTTTTGTTAATACATTAAAATTCTTCGATTTATGTTGTAATGCATATTATATTTATCTATTTTACCTTCCTGCGTTTGAGATGAAATGTGATTGAGATCGGACACAGCGCGCCGGGCTACAGATAACTTGGAGAAGCCTATAATAACTGGCAATGTGGATGACAAGCGACCGAGGGGACTAAGCCCTAAAAGATGGTCCGACCAGGTGTCTGAGAAGCTGCAAATATCAGTATCTCACACTCTCCATCAGGCAGAAGGCCGCAGTAATTGGAGGAAATTGCTGCAACGCTTTCATCGTAGTCACGATCCTCATCGGCGAGGGACCGACTTAAGGAGGAGAAGGATTTCACCTCCCATCTGTAGTCTTAAGTCATCATCACAGATATTCGTATGAAAATACGTCTATAACTTTCCAACGCGATTTTGATTCGCATTTATCAGATTTTGCCTCCTCCAGTAAGTAATTAGTTAATGAAGTGCAACGTTGAATTGCAACGAATAGCTATTTCGATGTTGGATGCTCTCAACCAACGTAATTTTAAAAGAGTGTGCACAGTCGTTCAGCGAGTTTAATTTGTTTATTTAATTTAAACCGAATGTAAAATGAGTATGCTCTAAACCCCCTTCGATTGACGGGGAGACCCGTATCCCAGCAGTGATTGAATAAGGGTTGACGACGAGACGAGACGAGACGAATTAAAGCCAATTTTTTATATTTTACAAAATGAAAAAAATACGAAATCATATATTACGAATGTATGATAAGTGTATCCGTCTGATACATTGCATCCAATTGATTCCAAATCTCAATCGATTAGTACATATCTATATGAATTTCATTGCATAATAAATGAATTTGGAATATTGGAAATCACAAATTTTCCATCACTTTAAAACATTGGTACTTACGATAATTCATTTGCACTCATCTGGCAGCCCTGCCTCACATTGATACTCAAGAACTAATTAAAAAGCTCAGGCGATAGGGCAACTCCTATCTTCAACCCACTGACTACTGCAAACTCCTCCGTTACCTTGCTCTCAAATGGGACTTTCATTTAGCTTTCCTTAGTTCATGTATGTCAGAGATGTATGTATATATACGAGTATTTGTCAACCTGGAATATTTCAAAAGGCGAAGTGAAATGGAGCCGGAGGCCGACCAGACCAAACATTATGAACAGATCGACCTCGATCTCCATCCATAGAGGGGGCCAACGAGTACGTGAGTTACCTGTTGGAAACAATGACCACCGCCCATGTAAATTAGCAACACTCCTTACGGCAACGACCCCTTTGTCGTCACCAATCTATTGCCAGCCTTTTAAGGAAATTAGACTATGTTCTTGAAGGCATCCATGTCGTAAATTTTCGGAAACACTGCTGAGGGAAGTTGATTCGACAATTTCACCCTTGATACTTGTTGATATTTATGATATATAGCATTGTTGAAACTCCTTAGATTCAAATAGATGGCACTGCTGTGCTGTGCTATCGTAGGTCCTGGAGAAGTCCATGAAAATACAGTGAGAATACTCACTGGTTGGACTTAAAAAAAATCGGTTGTCTGTAAAGTCGGTTTACTGACGATAGTTGAACGTGACAACGTCATAAGAAAATAGTGATGGAATGTTGGCATTTTGAAAATTTTAATGGAACGCATCAGAGCGAGGTAACGCCGCATGAGTCATGTTTTTTCGTGCGTGCAGCCGACTCCATCGAATTATAAGACGTTGTCACGTCAAAATTTTTCTTTAGTAGCTACTAAAAAATAATTGATACACAGAGCTGCGGTTTTTCAAAGGAAGGATTACTTAAAAAACCCTATAAAATAGATTCCTAATTTTCTAGGTCCACCTGCAGAAATCCTGTTGTCTCGTGTAATATGGTATGTGATATGTCGTATAAAATGTGACTAAGCCTCAGCTACGCTGAGCAGGGACCATATTGGTGTCACGTGATGTTGTGAATTATTTTTTCTTTTTGACGTGATCTTATAAATCGATGAACGTTGAACGCTGCACGCGCGAAAAAGCATGACTCATTGTCACGTTCCGCCTGAGCCGAGAGTGCAAGCAAGAGCTCGGAACAAGCGATAGAGAGGCACGACCGGCCTAAGCCTTCGGCTTGTGTCTATCTCTATCTATCTTTCATCCACTGCATCGGCCGATTTTTTCTTATGATGTTATCACGTAAAATTATCGTCCGTAAACAGATTTTTTTATTTTTGTAATAAGTAGTTTTAAAAATATCTGTGCGTGACCACCAAAATATTTTTATTTCTTTCTTAATAAAAAATCAAAGTTTTCCTTACCGAAATAAAAAAAGGAAGTTGCATGAAGGCATCAGATGATTTATCAAACTTCCTTTTCCCTTTTCCTCATTTCACTTCCCATTCGCCCCTCTACTACCCTAATTAGCGGTTTAGGCCGTCTTGGATCTGTTGTCAATCAGTCAGAACTTCGCTTTTATATGGTATATTATATAGATAATGTAATTCTCAACGTACTTTTAGTTGAATCCAGGATTAACCTAAAAAGAGAATATTTAAGGGTTATGCTGTATAGTCCAAAGCTTGTGCAAAAAAAATTATATTATGAGAAATCATTACAGAGCAATAGAAGCCACACCAAGACCAAGACAATGTGCAGACATGTTCATGCACACAAATATTTGTTTTGTGTGGGATCAACCCGCGAGCTCGGAGTCAAAGTGGTCATAGTATGATCGGTGGTGTATCGGTGAGTATCGACCACCGAGCTCGTCATCGATATCAAGAAGTTCACATGAACGAATTCGAACAGCCCTATTAAATATATTGCTGGAAGTGACAGCAAGAAAAAGTATAAAAGTCGGCGCGAACACGTGTCGGTCTCATTCCGTTGCGAGTCGTCGAAGCGTCAACATCAGGGCATATTTTCATTTTGAGTACTTTTGTAGAAACTCTTGCCAATTGTTTAATTTTGTTGTAATTTGGATTAAATCAGTGGCTTGGAAGCTGCCGTTAATGTCATTTTTTAATATTTTCATAACGAAATGCTAAAATCAGAAGTTGGATAGAATCCATCGCCATTTAACCGCCTTATCTTTGACAGTTACAGGTTTTTCCTAGAAGTCAAACAGTAACCGATCTCGTCATGAGGACGAGGGTCGGCGTCGCGATTCCAGACGCCGGGATCGCATTCCAGACAACGAACTGCTGCAGGAGATGGCAGCAATGCGATCCCGACTGCGAGCGTTGGAAGTGTGTGCAGGGAGCCGGCCTAGGCGGTCGGCACGCCGCCCGGCGTCCTCGCCGCGCACGCCACCAGCCCGGCGCTTGCCGAGCGTGTCGAACGCGCCACCGCCATCCCGGCGTGAGTTCAGTGCGCAGTTGTTGTCGTTGCCACCGCGTGCAGCGAGCTCACGGCGTGAGTCGCCGTCTCAGCGCGCATCTGGCACATGGCGCGAGTTATCGTGCCGGCCAGCGGTCCGCACGTCGCTGCCACCGCGTGCAGCGAGCTCGCGGCGCGAGTCGCCATCCCAGCGTGTATCTGGCACGCGGCGCGAGTTATCGTGCCGGCCAGCGGTCAGCACGTCGCTGCCACTGCGTGCAGCGAGCTCGCGGCGCGAGTCGCCATCCCAGCGTGTATCTGGCACGCGGCGCGAGTTATCGTGCCGGCCAGCGGTCAGCACGTCGCTGCCACCGCGTGCAGCGAGCTCACGGCGCGAGTCGCCTTCTCAGCGTGCATCTGGCACGCGGTGCGAGTCATCGTGCCGGCCAGCTGCCCGTACACGATGCCGAACGTCGTCCCCGTCGAGATGACGGACACGGTGGCGTCCCTGGCGTCTGTGCCGCCGAGCGAGGCGTCCGCGGAGCCTACTCGTGCTGCGGTGTCCATCTCTGAGCAGGCCGTCAGCGATGCGAGCATGCCGCTTGGGGTCACGAATCATCTCGTGGATGCTATTCGTTTCATCAACACCTCGGTGAGATCCAACCAATATTTTTATCCAAGTTTGCACAATGAAGTTGACCGTCTAATCGTAGAACTAAATGCCTAAACAATTGGGGCGATTATGAGTGCAAACCTTTGTGTCAGAAAACACCCGATATCGCCAATATTTTATTTGAGGTGATGAGTATCAATTCGGATAGTTATTCCACATACGCTAATTACGCCCGTCGATCGTTACTTTGACTGCGTATAGTACAGGGACTAAGTGACGAATTGATTTCCGCATCTAGTATGTTGCGTACTGCCCAAAGAATATTTTTTTTGTCAAAAAAAAAAATAAGCATACGCCTAGTAATCCTATTACGTAAACAACGTTTAGATGACGGTAGATTTTTGCAATCCTAAAATGAATTCAGGCGAAAGTCTTAGTACTAGTGGTTTATCTAATGCAAAAACTATGTTTGTACCATCGAGTCACCATTCATACCCGAGTTGTGTTCATTTTGTAACAAGCATGGGCATAAGATCGAACATTGTTTTGCCAAATAAAAATCCGAGACGCGCAATAAAAATGAAATTAATTTTAACAAAGTGGGTACTTTGCTATTTAAGAACTTGACTATTCAGTTTGATAATTGGAATATTTTTGTGATTTGTTATTTACGTTTGGTGATGTTTATGGAGACGGTTACATGTCTGTAATTTTTTATGAGTACATTCCGATTTATTTAACGAAATTAGAAAAGCAGCACATTCTCGTTGGTGAAAACGTTATTTTGTGGTTTCACCGTTTTATTTCAAATCTGATATAGTGTGTTGGCATATCAAAAATCAATAGCAATGCCTAATAAGTACTAGTAGCTAATCCGGAAGTAATCGTTCTAGGAGCCGTGATGCTCGTCCTAGACATCGTGATTCATGTTCTAGACGCCATGATATATGTTCTAGTCGTAAACGCAGACGACGTAGCTGTTTTAGCAATGTATTAACTCAACAAATGCAACAAATTCTAGATCAATTGACACCATTGAGGACAGCGTCGGTCGTCTCGACCGTGGCTACGTGGGCCGAGTGGCCTTGCGTCTCTGGTGACGTCGCCGCTGCAGCCGCCGTTGGCAAAGACTGTGCCGATGGTCTGGGTGCTGCGAGTGAGTGAGAGCTGCTGCTGCGAGTCGGCGCTCTGCAACTCCGCTTTCGCCGGGGTATTCCGTGAGTGCTACTACGGATTGAGGCCCCAGCACGACTGATCGTACAATGGATGCTATACGATCCAATCAATACTATGGTGAGATCTAACCAAGCTATTTTTAAATCGTTGGCGTCGCATTGGCTATTAAGAATTTAAGCTTCTGTGCGTTAAGAAGCCAGATATAGCAAACGTTTTATATGAGGTCATGAGTACTAGCTCGCCGATCTTTACTAAAGTTACTTATAGTCAAAAGGTTAAGTGACCAGCTAATTTCGGCAATGCAAAAAAGGGGTATTACGGATCCACAAAGCCGTGCCTCTGCCATGAATGCAAAACTAAAGCCACATGAATAAGTGGCATTCTTTTCTATTTACGTTAAATCAAATACATCCAATAAAAAGTTTAGTAATAGTTCGTATCCTATAATAGTTATGTCGAAAAGTCACAAGTAGATCATGATATCATTCTGAAGCGAAGATTTAACGACGGTTTTCACCTAAGATAGAATACTTAGGTCGCGCTATAAGTCAGGTACAGCCGAGCGATAGTAAAATCAAAGCATTGTCGATTCTGCTGAGCAAAAATTGTTACAAACTCATGAGGTTACTCGCAAGCGAGTGGTTGCCTATCACTACGGTAGTCACTGACTGCAATGCGTTGAAACTTATTCAACGCAAGAGAGACTTACTGCCAAGGGTAGCCCGTTGGTGGGCGTACCTTCAAGATTTTGATTTTGTTTTGATTGGACTATAAGGATGGGCATTTCTGTGACATCTGCTATCTGGGTCGAAGCCCTGCTAATGTATGCGCTGTCCGAACAGTATCAGAACCTTAAAATTTGTTAACGAATAAGCCTACAATAGTACAAATTCGATTGTTTTGTTTGAATTGATTGCAGGCTTGAGCTGAACGGTCTTTGTGACTCGTTGATATATGCAGCGTCTGCAGCTGATGCTGGGCGTGCTGCTGCACGTCTCTGTGGCGCGCTGTGACGAGCGCTCCAGCAGATGCTGGGTGCGCTTGTGACTAGTGCTCCGGCAAATGTTGAGCGCGCTGCGTCATGTGGCCGACGCACTCACTGTGTGCTGTTGTCGATGCTTCAGCTGATACTGGCAGCGTTGCCGGGAGGTTCAGCCGATGCTGGGATCGCTGCCGAGCACTACAGACAGTGCTGGGAGCGAGATGGATAAGCTTCACGCCGTGCCTCTGTCCTACCGTGGTTAAAACAGACCTCACATTCTGAGCAGACCTCACGTTATGGTAATTGTGAGAGCAGACCTCTCATGCTAATCATGTGAGCAGACCTTACATGCTAGTAGTGTGAGCAGACCTCACATAGTCTCTCTAGTGGGCAGACCCCATTGCACATGTTGTTAGTACCTTACATGCTTGTAGTGTGAGCAGACCTCACATAGTCACTCTAGTGGGCAGACCCCATTGTTTATGTCGTTTGCGAGCAGACCTCGCTTAGTTGCGATTGCGGTAACACATAATAAGATGAACATTTGTTCCACAGCTTATGATAATGTTCCTCCAGAGTCAGACGAGGTGGAAGTCGGCGAACTGAAGCTGAACCTTGAGCTGCAAGGTGTAACAGTTCCTCAAGATGAAGCAGTCCCTAGCACATCTCGAGGCGGTGAAGAACCAGAACCTGAAAGACATGGGGAGATCGAGGACGCTCTCCTGTCAGGAAAGGCCGTGCTGGAAGTGACAGCAAGAAAAAGTATAAAAGTCGGCGCGAACACGTGTCGGTCTCATTCCGTTGCGAGTCGTCGAAGCGTCAACATCAGGGCATATTTTCATTTTGAGTACTTTTGTAGAAACTCTTGCCAATTGTTTAATTTTGTTGTAATTTGGATTAAATCAGTGGCTTGGAAGCTGCCGTTAATGTCATTTTTTAATATTTTCATAACGAAATGCTAAAAATATTGTTTCTACGAATTTTTAGAAAAATTTAATTAAACAGTTACTGTGTACGCAATCTATTGTCCAAAATCATAAGTAATTTTAGACAATAGTGAGATAACTGGCAATAGATTAAAAGCATATTAGCAACGTGCTGATTAGCTGTCGTGAAAATTATGACATAAAATAAAATATTTTATACAAAAGGTACGGACTCCGGAGTCTGTAGATTATAATTATTATCAAAAAAAAATTACTGAATCGTGTGAATTATAAACATGTGATAAAAAAAAAAACAGAATAATACTTTATAGCTTTGGTCGGTATATTCCCGCGGACGCACGTTTCAAATTACCACAACTCATAGTAACGGTTGTCTTTACCAAGCCATCAAAGGGATTGTAAGTGACACTGAAGTATAGAAAGCGGAACGTTTATTCTGAAATAGAAACTAGAAAAACTTTATGATTGGCCGTAGATAGAGAAAACTATAGACAATTATAATAAGTTTTTCTTGTTTCACACATAGATATAATAGGTACAAGACAGATTGATAAGAGTTTTTGTTTTGCGTTTGTTTGGTATTTTTCAAAGGAAATCGCAACAATAATGACACTATTACATGACAGTGTTAAGCGCGATGGCGGGGGGGGGGGGGGGGTGTCAATATGGCAATATGGAAGAAAGGCAGTTTACGGGCGATAATTGTATGTGCCAACGTCATAAGAAAACATTGATGAACGCTTAGGCCGATCGTGCCTCTCCATCGCGTGTTCCGCGCTCTCGCTTGCACGCTCGGCTCAGGCGGAACGTGACAATGAGTCATGCTTTTTCATGCGTGCAGCCGGTGTTCATCGATATAAAAGATGTTATCAATAATGGGAAAAGGACAACCGAATGATGGAGATGATGATGTACAGTAGTAGTAATAAATAAGTATACGAACTTACAAAACATTAAAGTGATGTTCTATAAAATATTAAAATGAGAAACTTCTTATAATGGTTTTAAAGTTTATTTCTGATTATATTCATCCCACAAGTACGGCTGTATAAAATTTTAATGATAAAGCTACTTAGCGTCAGAAAAATGGTATCCTAAATAAATAGGATGCGGGACGATAGCAAAAAGTTTTCCTTTGTTAAACTTAGTAACCATGGCAGGATTTTACAATTCATATTATTTAAATCGATGTATTAACTAACAAACTCATTGTTTTGGGTCCCCAATTGTTAATCCGTGGTACACGGCAGTTGAGCTTCACTTGACTACCCATTTCTTTAGGCTTTTAATATCTTATTTGCTATATTGCAGTCATCTCACATTGCCAAGAGGAGAAGTCACATTACAAAAACTTCTTACATCTACTAATTTCTTCTGATTAAATTCATTGTGAGCTCTGAGGCAACCGTCGTTTTACAACCGGGACTTCATTGTCTTTTTTGGTGGTCGCCGATGTTAATCCTGGCTATACAGGAGACACAGTGATGGGAATGTGTTGTGAGTTTCCATGACATTAAAAAATAAACCATGGAAGGAATCTATACTAATACTAGCTGCCCGCCCCGGCTTCGCACGGGTAGAAAGTGTTGTTTTCTTTTCTTCGCAATTTTTATGTACATAAGAACCTTCCTTATATAAACGAAAATATTAAAATAAAAATTAGCAGAATTGGTCGAGCCGTTCTCGAGTTTTGCGCTTAGCAACATTCATTTTAATATGGGACCACCTGGAGAGTGTACCCTCTCAAACGAATAAGAATTATTAAAATTGCTGTACAATTGACGGAGAAATCATTGAATTTAAAAAAATACATACAGTCGAACATAGAACCGCCCTATAGGTACAATAAACAACAATAATAGGTAATTTCTGGGACAAAAACTATTCCCATAGTCGCCTTGTACGACATCCACGGGAAGAGACGGAGTGATTCTATTCTAGTCTGCCGGAAACCACACGGCCGTAAGAAGGAAGAGTGGTATACGCGGAATAAATGCAGTTTCATCGGCACCACTCCCAGTGAGAATCTCAGCTTCAATTATACATATTTCGCTGCTAAACATTGACTTTACTTCAGGAAGGAGATCTTCCCCAAATTTTAATAATATTTTTGAAAACTCTTGGGCACGTAAAGTTCTATCTACAGCTTCTACTACCTCATTGTTTTTTTTTCGCATTCATCTGAAACGATTAGACAGCAATCCTGAAACATTTTCGCTTTGTCACAGTTTCGTGTCACAAAGCATGTCGGTGTTTCCGTTCTGTATAAATCGAGTATAATATTGAACATTGTATTTGCGTCATTCCGCCTATAAGTAATATATGGCTGCAATACCTGGCGATGCTGCTGTGAGATATTATTTTGGCGCCTGATTTCAGCGATGATTGCTCTCGTCAGGTATGTTTTTCCAGTCCTTCCTGAAGCATCTAAGAAACACAGTTTCCCCTCGTTGTTTAAAAGACTTTGCATCACAAAATCTTGCTACATAGCGTCCCACAAATGCACGCATTCTTCTGGTTTGTGCGAACATATACCAATCGTTCCATTTCAATTTTACCGTACACGTCTATAATAAACTGACTAAATAGACCACGTTACCTTTGTAAATAAATAAAACGATTGCGTCTAACAGGTAAGCATAAAAGTAGCACTGCGCGGTTATTTTTTTACAATACAATCAATATTTTGTTAAACTATTTATTGTTTTTTTAAGTAGCTTTTTTAGTTCTATTTGCTATTATAGCGTGTTTTTTAGTTATTTTTTTAACTATACTATAACTATAATTTATTGTATACACCATGTTGTTTATGCAAATAAATTTAGCTTTGTTCTGCATCAGGTGTTCCAAATATTGGATTTTTGTACCTCAATAAAAAATACTCATCAGGCTGAACAACTTTTGCTAAGGCGTCATTTTTATATTTCTTATAGTTTAGCTGAACCATTATGGTTCTGCATCAGGTGTTCCAAATCAAGGATTTTTATACCTCAACAAAAAATACTCATCAAGTTGAACAACTTTTGCAATGGCGTCAATTTTATATTTCTTATAGTTTACCGTAACCATTATGATCCTGCATCAGGTGTTCCAAATCTTGGATTTATATACCTCACCAAAAAATGCTCATCAGGCTGAATAACTTTTGCTAAGGCGTCATTTTTATATTTTTTATGTTTAGCTGAACCATTATGATTTTGGATCACGTGTTCCAAATCTTGGATTATTATACCTCAACAAAAAATACTCATCAGGCTGAACAACTTTTGCTAAGGCGTCATTTTTATATTTCTTATAGTTTAGCTGAACCTTTATGGTTCTGCATCAGGTGTTCCAAATCTTGGATTTTTATACCTCAACAAAAAATGCTGATCAAGTTGAACAACTTTTGCTAAGGCGTCAATTTTATATTTCTTATAGTTTACCGGAACCATTATAGATCTGCATCAGGTGTTCTAAATCTTGGATTTTTATACCTCAACAAAAAATACTCATCAGGCTGAACAACTTTTGCTAAGGCGTCACTTTTATATTTCTTATAGTTTAGCTGAACCATTATGGATCTGCATCAGGTGTTCCAAATCTTGGATTTTTATACCGAGATGGAAATTTCGTGTCAACGTTTTCAAATCGATGCCATTTTCGTAATTGACGTCTCAGAAAACCATAGAATCAACACCCATATTGATATTATGACATTTCAACCCCATCGCTCCCCCACAGGAGTGCTCTTGTGTCACGTCGTTTATGTTAGATTATAAAATAGCTGTTGTTTTCGGAATCAGCGACCCGATAAACCATAAAAACAATACCCATAACGATTTTCAGACGTTTGCACCTCCTTTCACCCCTTTAGGGGTTGAATTTTGAAAAATCCTGAAACACGTGTTTACTCATTTATCTACAGAAGTGCTCATGTAAAGTTTCGTATAAAATAGTCCAACTAATCTTGGTTCCCCATACAAACTTTGGACCCCCGTTTCACCCCCTTAGGGGTTGAATTTTCCAAATTCCCGTCTTAGTGAGCACCTACGTCCTAAAAGGAACCCCCTTGAAAAATTTGACACTCCTAGCACTTGTAGTTTCTGAGATTTCGTGATGAGTGAGTGATTTACTCTTTTATATATATAGACTATAAAGCTGAAGAATTTGTTGGGTTGGTTGAATGCGTTAATCTCAGGAACTAGTGGTTAGAGATGATTTTTATATGTATTATTATTATTTTATATTAAGTTACGTATTATGTTTACAATTATTTCTTTGAAAGAGTCCCAATCAAAGTGCCAGTGGTACACTGGTAGAGAATGTAATAGCTTTAAGTCTGCATTTTGTACCAATTTACTAGTCATTATATATTTTTTTAAATATATAAATAAAAAATCTTTTAACTTCGATAGCCCATTTATCGAGGAAAGCTTATTTAGAGGCTATATGACACTACGCTACGGCCAATAGGAGTGCAACATTAATGGCAAATGTTGCAAAAACGGGGGAAAAAATACTCCCGTTTGAGTGCGCTGCGTAAACGGTTCAAGTTACACAAAAATCATAAAACATTTTTTTAAAGTCTATGATAGCACAATGTCTACTTTTAACGCAGTCCAAATTGAGCGGGTCAGCTGATGTGATATAAAATACATATTTACTGAATCCTCTCAAATATTTAAAGGTTGGCTGGAACAGATCCCTTAGAGGGATAAGTCCGCCTTTGTACTTTTATTCTATGTAAACTTTTATATTATTATTGTTTTATTTAGTGCAATAAAGATATTACAAATAAACAAACAAAATACTGTTATTATTGTATAGATGTTGAATCCAAAAATCAAATTATGTGAATAAATCAAAACAGTGTTAGTAAGAACAAAGTTCGTGGAGGGAGTCCCATTGTAAATTCAGCCTGTGAACTAACATTAATCGTCCGTACAGAACTAGTTTCTCTAATTATTTCCTCGCCTTCGACCCTACTGTTTTGTCTCTCAAATTGCTGCATTCAAGTAATGATACCATTAATCCTGAGACTCAATGGAAGTTTTAGCGACACAAAATAGAACAAAATATCGGGCTTAGTAGGCCTACTGCAGAATAATGTTTCGCTTTAACAGAGAATTGTTTCATATCCAATTCACATGATTGCACTATAGAGGGACAGTGGGTACACTCAAAGTGAATAAAATAATTTTGTTTATTTATAAATAATAGTAGTAGTATAACAACATAAAAGATAATAATTAAAAAAAATGAACAAAAAAGTTTTTAATTTGTAACTAGCTTAATATTTAGTTATTAAATAAAAAGCAACAAAATAGCTTATGGACTTTTTTCATCAAGTCCTTTCATTTGATACCCATGTCATAAGCATCAATGTAGAAATCATAAATCATTAAATATGTAATCGTAATCGTAAATCGTTATATTTATTAATATTTTCTAACGGTCGCCACACTTGGATTAAAAACGGCGGAAGTTAGCTTATCATTGATTACCACGAGAACCTAATGACAGTGCGAAATTGGAAAGTGGTTCAAATATACCTTACAAGATACACATTTATATAACCCGTCTGATGCCAAACCAGCTTACGGTCTGTCTGATGCAAAACGGTTACCGTAGCCTATAGAAGCTTACAATACAAGTAGTATTGCTTGTCGCTGCTAACATAGTATCTCCATAGGTTTGATGACTTCTCTCAACACAACTATCCTCAAAGATATTGTTTGATATTCCAAACACCACGACGAAACTAAATAAATCCTGATAAAATCAAATGCTTGTTTAATTTTTAAGTTTCACAATTTTTATTCAATGTATGCGCCATTTCTACTGGTTATGCTTGTCACGTTTACACAAACGAATCATTACCGTCACGGCAAAATGGTAGAAACGTACTTTCTTTTCTCTTCTCCGTTTTATTTAAAAGATAAATGACTTTTCATATACTTCTATACTACTATCCGTCATATAACAACACCAATGTGCTAACTGAGGAGGTATATACTTATGTAGATGAAAAGTGACTTTTCACAGTACTGAAACGAGAGGATACGCAAATTGTTATGTAATTGCGTTGCTGATTACAAACTTAAAGAACTATTGAGCTCAAATAAGTAATTCAACACTTATTCCGTCTAAAACATACACTTATAAACTTCTAAAACGTACTGAAAGGCAGTGACAGACGAGAAACTAAACAATTGCGTGCACCGAAGAGTCGCGAAACTTGAAACAGCGCGCTGTAATATATCAGCTACAGCTTATTTAAGATGTATTTGTTTTCTCGAGTTCTAATATACTTCGGACACGGTAGATTAAACCAAACCAGTACATTATGTCAATACAATGGCAATGGTCTTAGGAGGCCTTGAAAACACTGGTTTTTGTTAAACAGCAGTATTTTAGTCAGAGGTTTTTGTTAAACAGCGTGTTTTACTAATTCCACACCAACTTAAATGGCAGGTTCAGAAGACCTCATGCATTTTTGAATTAGGTAACTAAGCTCGTTGATAAATTTTATAATTTGTACAGACACTGAGAAAAATTTTGGGCCTGTAAATACGGGGTGGCGGTGGGGAGTAAGTAACCCCTCACCATCTTTGAACCTAAGTCAAATTTGAGTCAGCAGTGTGTACGTGGTACACACTGCTGACTCAAACAGACTTCGGCAAAACAGGTAGGGCACAGCGCACTTAAGGGCTACCCGACAGGGAAAGTATGACTGTAAGTGGCTAATAAGACCCAAGGCCAACGTGATGCAAATAAAGAAACTAGGCAACTCATCCGGCCGCGGGATAAGTATGGAAAGGGATCAGTTAGACTAAAGAGCCTTCCACGTGTTCCACCGATGGAATGCCAGAGTGCCTCTCAATACCGCAAACTAAAGTGAATCGCGTAACCAAGCACAAGAATTTATATGTTATTGACGTAAATACAGAGGAGCAATCAAACATAAGCAATAAACTTGCCACAGATTATACGATGTTTGGAGCTGTGCGCAACTACATCTATATCAATAGAATAATATAACCGTGCAATCACGGGTCGTGTTTACTCAAGGACCGAGGTATTTATTTGCAAAACTCTCGAGGGATCGTCTGGTAACGTCGGCCTAATTTCCAAACGAAAGCTGAATAAGCATTCGATTGCAAATTCGATAAACATAATCAAACATTGGATTGACGGTATATGTGAAACTAATTTAGGATTAGAGTGATTGACTTGTGCTACTGTAAGTATTTATGTGTCTCATAGCTATTATATACTTCTATACTATTAATAAATGTAAATTTAGTATTTGTTATTGTATATTTGATATAAACTTGGTAGAACTTTGTAGACCTTACCAAATAAATTTAAAAAATACACAGAAACAGCCAACAAGTAATTAGCCAAAGTAAAAATTGACGACCCCGGTGGTCGAATGGGTAACCATGTCCACTTTGACTCCGGGGTCATAGGTTCGATCCCCGCACAATACAAATATTTGTGTGCATGCACATGTCTGTTTGTCTTGGTCTAAGTGTTTTCTATGCATTATATGCATGTATTTACAAAAAATAAAGGATTTAAGTATAATATCAGTTATCTAGTACCCATAGTAGCTTTGTTTAGTTAGGACTAGGTGGGGCAGTGTGTAATTCGTCTAATATATTCTGGATTCGAAGTATAAAACAAAAGAAAGATATTCTGGATGATTATTCGATATTTTGCTAGGTATGACATATTATGTATATAGATATGGTAACTATTTATTTCCTTTACAGATCATTCTACTTTTTTAGATACTATTTCAATTAATTTTTCATGATTATTTTTATGATTATTTTTCTTATCGTGCTGCAGAATTATATTCATGAAATCAACTACCCTCTCATATTTATGCAAGCCCGTCAATTACTTCCTTACATCCTTAAAAAAAGACCGAATGACCACTATTTACCGATCATCACCTATATGTCTATGTATATGTGTATATAAAATATATTTTATATGTATATAGTATATATGTATTTTTGAATATACCCTTTATATCATATCAAAACAATCAAACAATTCATAAAAGAAAGAAGTGGAACTCGATGAACTGCGCCGTAGTGGCCTACGGCGCTACGGCGCATATTGATAGTAATAAGTAAGCGACGTAAATTTGTATTATGCGGTTTCTTCGTCTCTTTTGAAAATTATTTACTTACAACTACTTACAATTTAAGGTAGTTATTTTTAATTATTTATTACTTTTGTTTTCGTATTACCGACGCATTTTGCATATTTGCAATGCTTTTAAATTTAAGTAAATACTAGGCTAAGGCTATTAGATGAAAAGGTACCTACTAGGTATGCCTAATATTTCCTTAAAGGTGGCACATGATGTCATCCCGAAATACTTCTTTTAACTTTCTTCAAGTGGTAATACGAGACGCTGTTCGATGTAATAAGTACATACTAGATATGTCTATTAATTTCTTAGTGGTGTCACGTGAAGTCATCCAAAAATACGAGCACTGTCGTCCGCACCATTATTAATTAAATATAATTGGCTGGAACCACATGACTGCACGAGCGTCCCTGTGGGATCAAAGTTGGATGACCCGCAAGTGCAACCCGAAAACACGCACCTACTTATACCCGAAACACCAAAAAAGCTGAAAATGTTACACCGGAAATTTTACGTATTCGTAACCCTCCTAATCTGATAGGTAGGGAAGCTGGGTCCCGAGATCTGTCACTAAATTTAATATTTAAAATTGTCGAAAGGGTATCTTTGACCAATATATCAAATTTAGAAAGAAGATGCTGATGTTTCCATAGGTGGGAGCAACGTAATGAATAAGTAACATTTGAAACCAAAAGACAATAAAATGA
Source organism: Hypsopygia costalis (assembly GCA_937001555.2). NCBI lineage: Eukaryota > Metazoa > Arthropoda > Insecta > Lepidoptera > Pyralidae > Hypsopygia > Hypsopygia costalis. The sequence goes on along the minus strand of OW443338.2, from coordinate 15,986,761 downwards.
TAATAATAAAAGCTATATGCATAAGTATTTAAAAAAAAAAAAAGGAAAAATGGTGACTCACGCAGTAAAATATAAAGATGCAAAAATTCGGTTCAAATCGTAAAAATAGGCGGGGAGGTGAATTTTTCTATTTTTTTTAATATTTATAATATTCTGGTAAGTTGGCCAAGACAACTATTTAAATAATAATAAGCTATATACATTTCAATATTTTAAACCCGGTCAGTGATAATATTAAAATTATGAACAAATCTACTCGTCATTGCATATTGTGTATAGGTACTACCTGTACTGTATAATTTATATTTAATTATCAAATCCGACAGACATTGTCCTGTGTAAACCTTACCCAGTATACACAGGACAACTAATAACGTTTAATTGCAATCGGATGAGCAGTAAACGAATGCATAGAGGACAAACATACAAACATTCATTTTCATTTATAAAGATAAAGAAAATATATAGATGTTATAAAAAATAGGCACGTTGTTAACAAAAACCGATGTTTCGCACGAAGCTTCGGATTTTCATATCGATAGTGATTTCATGTCAACGAGCGGTGTCAATGCCGTCCGGATTTATTTACGGTTTTGTATTGAAAATATGAAAGCTTGACTTGACTGTTTACATCATCTGCTATGGTTATTTTGATTGATATTTATTTTAGTAATTTATTTTTATGAACGCTTACAGACAAAAACCAAAATAAACAGAGGAAATTACTAGAACAAGTTGCCGTTAATTAGCCGCTATACCTAGTACTATACCTATAAAACTTCAAATCTTGTCAAATAATCAAAGGTTGGCTGAAAGAGATCCCATAGATAAATATTTAATAATGTAAATGGTTTATAAAAATGTTTACATAAACTGTAAAGATGTTACAAACAAACAAAACTTATTTATAATACAACCGCATGCGGGGGAAGATGTTATAATAAATTAAATTTAGTACGATACTCAGATATAAGTTATAAATAGAAGTTATTTATAAGGTATGTGTATAGAAGTAGTTTATAAATGACGCGAATGGAGGCGGCTTTACATAAGCCCTGATAAGAGATCCGTTTCAGATCAAAACTAGTCTGCTTTCCTGACAAAAATACGTGATTAACCCATTTAATTAATTTACTTGAAGTTATGTGTTTATTTTTTGAACCCTCAGCATAATTGATGAAGGTATAGGTATTGAAGAGTTGGTTCAAAGAGCGGATTTGTCTGTTTTTAATACATTCTAAAAATGAATGTGGTTGTCATGTCGACCGAATTTTTTTCAGGTTGTAAATTAATAATAGTGAACTAGCACAGTATAAGTAATAGTACGACTACGACGTACCTAGGCAGAATTTTCCTACCTTTCATGGAGACAGTATTTCTTTTTTTTTTAAGAGCAAATATTTATATGCCATTGTACCCTTGCACTTCAAGCACGGTTTTTTTGGTAGTAATTCATAATGTATATTTTTCCCAATTGCAATAGGCTATTTTCCAATGTTTAAAAATTGTAAAAATTATTTAACAATATCGTAAAATACACAAAACTATAAAGATCTGCAAACTTTCATTCTAATATCTTCAGTCAGACTTTTTTTAGCGTCGATCAAAGTTTGGCGGGAAAGCCCATTTTAAAAGTATGAAATTATTAAAAAATAATATTTCCACTGAAGAAGCAATAAAAATGCTATAACTTTTAATATGATACTAATCACATAAACGTAATATTTAACATAGCTATCGTACAAATTTCTGATTTGATTCATACAAAATACAAACCTGTGACGTCATAATTCATTAGTCTTTTGTAAGGAGCGTTTTGGGGCAGTCTAAAAATTGTGATTTTCAAATTACCATATCTCGAGAAATTTTTGTGCTATCGAAGTAATTCTTTCACCTATGGTTATATTATGGAGACGTCCCTACATATCAAACCGAAAAAAATATATTATTCTACCGTTTTACATCCGTATGCTGATCTTTCATTTAATCATAATTAAAATAATTAATGTTTACTACTCATTCATCATTTCAAAACCAATTAACAAGTAATCATTGTAATAGTTGGGATTACAACTACAGATGTAAAAGCTGTTACACTTTTTAATGGTCTGGCAATGATTGCTTTACAATTGAAAGGAGTTTCCAATTAATTGGAAACCGGATGAAAGCCTTGTTTGATAGCTCAGAGCAGAGCACAACTCGAGCGTAATGCTGCGACTGCGGCAAAAAAATGCAAAGGGAAATGCTCATTTATTCTAAAATGTTATTTTAACTTTACCGCGTGTACCTTTTAAATTTATTGGTTATCCAAATATCAAACATTTTGCGTTGCTGATATTCATAATTATAATCCTAGATATTTTTTTGGGTTCCGTACCCAAAGGGTAAAAAGGAACCCTATTACTGAGGCTCCGCTGTCCGTCCGTCCGTCCGTCCGTCTGTCACCAGGCTGTATCTCATGAACCGTGATAGTTAGTCAGTTGAAATTTTCACCGATAATGTATTTCTGTTGCCGCTATAACAACAAATACTAAAAAATAGAATAAAATAAATATTTAAGGGGGCTCCCATACAACAAACGTGATTTTTTGCTCGTTTTTGCTCGCAATTGATAACGGCAATAGGTAGACGTTTGAAATACTCACATAATATTTAGTTATATATTCACTTTAAAAATAAATAATTAAATAAAAATAAAACAAATATATAAGGGGGGCTCCCATACAACAAACGTGTTCTTTTTTTGCCGTTTTTATTGATAATGGTACGGAACCCTTCATGAGCGAGTCTGACTCGCACTTGGCCGCTTTCATTTATTGATGAGGAGCTCGATGGCGTCGTTGCGCGTCTCAGTTTAATCGAATACGCAAGTTCAGCAACGTCGACCGTCTGTCCATGGATGAGTTTATATTATATGTACCTATATCTCGAGTTTCTCCGGAGGGTACATTAATCGGTCGGTACCGGCTGTTGTCATTAGATGATAGTCGTCAAGCCAAGTCACTAGCCTTTAGGTGGTTTGAAAACGCTGGCCTCCGTCAACCCGCAATTGATCTGCGTATGCTCTAAATCCCCTTCGATTGAGGGGAGATCCATACCCAGCAGTGGCAAGAAAAAGGGTTGTCGACGAATCTTTTATTATTAAGGTACTTGTACTGTTCCACGTATTTAAATTTAGTTTTACTGAGCGTTTCGGCCTTATGGCATTGTCAAGGTAAACAGATGATGATAGGTTTCTACAAAACCAAGACCTGGACACATTACATAGCATAATCTAGTCCTCAACTCAGCAAAGCTTGTATGGGTACGAGATAACAGAGGCGAGGGAGGTGAGGTTGGGTTTAACTCAAAAATGACCTAGAGCCACTTGTTGCTTTCTGTGTTTTCATTGTAGTCCTTACAAATTGCATTATGATTTTCGTGGAATCTGATTCTTTTCTATCTACGACTATAAAAGGCAACCGTTACTGACTGATATGTCTACGCACAGCACAGCTCAAACCACTCGACAAATCAGCTTGAAATGTGATATACAGGTACATTATGATGTAGACATTCGCTAAGAAAGGATTTTCGAAAATTCACACGAGATACTGGGATACAGTCGTCTTCAATCCTTATTCATCCCACTGCTGGGATACGGGTTTCCCCTCAAACCATGGGGTTTAGAGACTGGCATTTGACAAGGGCCCACTACACATTCCCACCACCTGTGTCTTCTGTGAAACCAGGATTAACAGCCGCGACCGCCAAAAAAGGCAATGAACAGTGAAGTCCTTTGCAGTCCCGGGGGTAAAATTACGGCTGCCTTGGAACTCGCAACGAATTTAATCAGAAGAAATTAGTAGGAGGTAGAAGCTTTTGGAATTTGACTAGAGACTGGGGTACGGAAGCTAGTGTAATCATATACTAACGGTAATAAAAAAAACCTTGTAATAAAAATAGAAACTGGCTTTATTGAAGTCGACGCCTATTCAATGTCGTTGTTTATCTTCAAGGCCTTGATTTCAATGAACTCCCTTTCCCTTTTATTCGAAAGATTGTATTTAGTAAATGAAAGTTTAGACCCATTAAAATTATTTCATTGGTTAAAGTACATAACTACTAAGTCATTATACATAACTACTAAGATATGCACACATATCTGTCGGCATCAATCCATAATCATCCCACTGTTGGCATACGGGTCTCCCCTCAATCGAAGGACTTTATAACATATTCCACCATACTGCTCAACTGCGGATTGGCGAAGGCCAATGTTTTCAATCCGCCCTAAGGCCACTTGGCTTGACTTGGCTCAACGACTGTCATCTAATGACAACAGCCGGGACCGTCGGCTTAACGTGCCCTCCAAACCATAGAGGCGCTCAAGATAAATAAGCCCATCTATGGACAGGCTACGGTTGACGTTGCTTAACTTGCGATCAAATGTCTATACGATATGTATATAAGAAGGTATAAGATAAGAAAGTATATTAAATTTTGCGTAATTCCAATCTCAATGAGCCTTGAAACTTGATATACCGGGTTACGTGTATGATCCCTCTGGCGTAAGTGGTTTTCGAATATCACATCAATCGCCGTTACCCGTGCGTGAAGTACACATAAGTAATTACTTTCAGGAAGTTTCCGCTTCAGTAATATTTTAATGCTCCGCTGCATTATTTTTTATGTGTACAGTCGTATGTAGCGCCAACCTTGGCCCCAACAGCGTCAAGGTTGGCCCGTACAGCGTCTTTATGGACAAGTGATGTTGGAGCCAAGGGCCAACGTTGGCGCTACATACGAGTGTACAGGCTTTGATGGATGAGTGATGTTGGGACCAATGTTAAGGCATACGAATAAATAAACATGTCGGACTAAGTTGCATCGTTGTCAACCTTTATTCATCCTACTGCTGGGATACAAGTCTCTCTTTAATCGAAAGGGTTTAGAGCATACTTCACCACTTTACTCAATTGCAGATTGGCGGAGAACAGTGTTATCAAGCCGCCTAAAGGCCACTGGCAACTGGCTTGGCTTAACGACTATCATATAATGACAACAGTTGGGACCTACGGCTTAACGTGCCCTCCGAAGCTAAACGGCTAAGTTTTATAACAAAGACTAATTTTAATATTAGTTATCGAATATTAATTAGTTATCTAACATTCGTTTAGTTAACGAAGTTCTTACAATTACATTCTATTAGGCGCTACAGACTCACGCGAGAAGTCTCGCCGAGAAGTCTTGCCGAGAAATTGCGCGAGAACCGAGAAGACATCTACACTCATGCGACCTTCTCATTCACATTCTCGATCGTTATCCGGAATGGACGTAAAACGAGCGTTCCCTTTGTCGTTGCTTTTATGTAAAAAATTAAAAGTTAATTCTACAAATTCCGAAAAATCACCTAAAAGTAACCTTTTCATTAGTGTAACCAAAAGTAACCAATGCAGTTCAAAAATCACCTAAGGTTACAAAAGTAACCTTCTGGCAAGACTGTACACAACAATCAATGCCACGGTCGAGCCCGAACCGAACAAGAATATGACTCCGTTCTCTTTTTTCGCCCGAGAAACCCTTTGAAGCGGGCAAAAATACCGACAACGTTCGGAGAACAGGCGAGCGCGAGGACGAGACGGCGAGAAAGCGATCACATTCACGCTTCTCGGGTGTTCTCGGCGTGAGTCTGGAAGGCGCTTATAAATTCAAAAATTTTAATATTTGACAGGAAACAGTGATTGTCTAACTCTGAAAAGTCTACCAACAAATTGTTCAAATCGATGGACGGTTCGGGATGAAATTTCGTTCACAGGTACACACAAACAACAATATGACGTAGGCATTCGTTAACAAGTGTAAATAAAAAAATGGTGGTTAATTATTTTTTATTTACACTTATTAGCGAATGCCTACAACACATTGTTTTACACAGGTAGCTAACCTGTGAGCGAACCAAAAAACGAAAAAAAAATAGAAAAGAACTGATGAACGATGGCTAAGAAACACTTGATCAAGTCAGCTTATAATCATAAAGTAACCGCTTCAAAGTTGGTCCATTCGTACAAAAGCTACGAAGTCACAGACAGACACAAACAAAGAGACAGACGTGAAACGTATACCACCCATCATTTTGGGTCAGGAGCACACCCCGGTCAGTCCATACAAATGTTGCACCGTTCACTAATAATTAATGTTCACTAACAAATAATACATTAACAATGACGTCTGTACAGAGCTAGATTGAGCGTGTGTACGTTCGGTGCCATACAAACAGCTCCAGATTCATCTCAAATGGGAGGTGAGGTCTATACTAGACAGCAGCCGGGAGTGGCCATATCGTACGTATGTAGTACTATTATGCTGTGCCAGGAAATAAAAAAGGATATTTGATGAGAACATACGCGTGAATGAAGTCACGGACGTAAGCTAGTAAAGTAGATTATTTAACAAAACTGTTAATTCTCCCTGTCCCATTAAAGAGAAAATTTTCAATATTAAGACAATGGCGGCAAATTGGAAGTAGCTTTGTCAGGGCAAACAATCTGCAACTAAGGAGATTGAACGATTCAAACTTAAGACTGTGAATAATTGAAAGTGGCATTCGCAAACAGCTGTTAGTACGATGCAGTCCTTTACCTACATTATTGTATAATCAGATCAAAAGGTGGTTAGTGGAAGCCATAGTCACAGAGCTCCTGTTTCTGTACTTATCGGAAAGCCATATACCACTTGAATAAGAAAGAAATGGATTTTATCTGACAACAATTCAGTATCTAAAACTATAAAATAAATATTCCTGGACAATTTACACAACGCCATCTAGTCCCAAATTAAGCGCAAAGTTTGTACTATGGGTACTAGACAACTGATAGATACATTTTTTTTAAATACATACTTATAATACATAGAAAAAACTCAGGCCAAGACTCACAGACATGTTCATGCACACAAATGTTTGTCTTGTGCGGGGATCGAACCCGCGAACTCGGAGTCAAAGTAGCCATTGCTAGCCGTTCGACCACCGGGCTCGTCCCACACACACTAAATATATAGTTACTTTAATCAATCAATCAATCAAAAGTTTATTTGCGAAGAATATGGGTAATATACAGATGGTATTAAAGTTACATAGTCCATCATATTCTGCTGTATATAACAGCGTGCAAAAATTACAATAATGTCACGATTTTATTAGAAGTTTTAGAACTTACTAAGTATACACTTGCAAAAAAAGAAATACTTGTTATACAATAATGTGGTGTGACTAGTAGATACTGCTTTTTATATAATGTCGATGCTAGAATATGGTCAAGTTAATTTAATACAAATGTCATTATGTAATGTTATCAAAATTTAGTGAAATGTCAATACTTAATTGTTTATATTTTTTACATTATTGTTATATCATGTCACCAAAGCACACACAATATTTTATAATATTAAATATTGTTTAATTAGTGTTTAGAATAAAAGCAATTTATATAATATAATATTAAAGTCTTTAGTAGGTACGTGTGTCGCCAAACCGCCAATCGAGTGAAAAAATCATTATTCACTTAAACAACAATCAACACAGAACAAGTAACAGTACTTACGGAACCAATAAACTGTGTTACAGTAAACGTTCTTGTTTTGTTTGCAACTCTGTATGAATGAAATGAATAATTGATAGAATGGAATGGAACATTTTGCGTACTGAACATTCTGCGTATTGAACATTCTGCGTATTAAACATTCTGCGTAATGAACATTCTGATATCGGAAAATGAACAAAAATGTACATTTTGCGTTTTGAATGTTTTACGTGTTGAACACTATGCGTCGCGACGTAGTGATGCACGTATATAGATCAGGGATGTAACGGATGTGGTTATATCGGAACCGGAACCGGAATCGGAATTTTTGAATTTGGTTTATCGGAGTCGAAACCGGAATCGGAACCGGAATCGGAATAAAATATGAAGTCAGTCAGAGATATGTGTAGATATCATTTTCAATGAAATAATTACACATCATTATTCGTTAGTGACACTAACTTAGTGTTATCTTTATTATCAATACTTTAACAGTGTAACAATGAAACAATTGCTAAAATCGATAGATCGCGACTCCGCCGCGGCTTCGCGCTGCCCGGCCCGTCTACCCACCCTCGCCCGCCGCGCCGGCCGCCGACCTCCGATATGACTTCTGACTTCGGTTTAAAATTTATCGGAACCGAAGTCGGAACCGAGGATGCAAAAGCAATCGGAAGTTCCGACGTATCGGAATCGAAACCGAAGCTCCGTTACATCCCTGATATAGATTATCGATTGAGTGCGAATGAATGAAGCTTCTGGTTGTTGACGAATGACAGTATTTTATTTTTTATTAATATAATTTAATGTATCTTCCCTAATAATATTTCTTGGGTGAAATTCCTAGCATAAATTGTTATTTTAACTTATCGTCTATTTTGTGTATAATTGTTTATGTTGTTTTGTTATTTAAAAAAATATTATTTTTTAATAGGTAATTCATAAATTTGATAAAACACGCCGTCGTTGTAGAAGTAAAATGTGACAAAAATGGCCGTTTTCCGCAAATCTCATTCAACAACTTATGTTTAAAATTGTCCTAATAAGCAATTGTATTTAGAAAATATTTTTTTTTTCACTCGAATGGCACTAGTTTAGCAGCATGGACCCCATTGAAGTGTAACAAATAGGTATGAACAATGACTAAACAAATTGACCCGACGACCCACCGAACGACCACCGCACCGCACCGACCCGACCTCACTCCCACCGACCCCTCGGTCCGAATACGGTTCGATGTCGTCGATAAAAAAAACCCGAAATTTCGGCCGAAAGGTTGGAATTTAAAAAAAAATACTTTGTTCGTTCTACGTTAAAACAAATTTCAATATATTATTTAGGCCGTGCAGATAAAAAAAAACACATTTATTGAACAAATTTAATGAAATTCGAATCTGAAAAATTCCATACTTTCGCCCGAAACTTCGAATTTTTACTTCGAAGTTCAAATCGGTTTATAAATGACGGAGTAATGAAATAACAAAGTGGGTAGATACAGGTTGATGATGATGAAAAAAATATGGGACCAATCTCTTTCAAATCAAAAAAGTTTTTTTCAAATCGGTTTATAAATCACGGAGTCATTAAGTAACAAACAATAAAAAAACCGGACAAGTGCGAGTCGGACTCGCCCACCGAGGGTTCCGTAGCTACGTAATATCATTATTAAATTTGATATTTTTCATTATAAATAAAAAATAATGCGTCGAAAAAAATAAATAAAATATATTTTGCAATGTGTACATCAAGGCCTTTCATATGATACCCCATTTGAACTAGTAGTTTCAATTTGAAATTTCAGCACCCTATAAAAAATATAGACCCCCTATTTTTTAAAATCTATTTACAAATGTATAGTTTTGAGATTTATTCCTGTACTTGTAGTCTATAACGATGTTACGTGCCAAATTTCATAGTTCTAGGTCAACGGGAAGTACCCTATAGGTTTTGATTCCCTTGAGTGTGTCGAAATATGCGTTTTTTGATGAATAAACGGCCGTAACTTTTTTCTACGTAAACTTAGCAGTTTGATTTTTTTTTTACTTCATGGGACCGTAGACTTGAGTATACAGTTCAAATTTCAGCTTGATACCTCCACGCATTCTCGACATAGAAATTCTTGACAGACAGACAGACAGACAGACAGACAGACAGACAGACAGACAGACAGACAGACGGACAACAAAGTGATCTTATAAGGGTTCCGTTTTTCCTTTTGAGGTTCGGAACCCTAAAAATTCAGCCGAATTGAGAACCTCCTCCTTTTTTGGAGTTGGTTAAAAATGTGAAGCCTATTGATATCGGCGCCTTTGAAGATAACAACATTATGAATAGACGTCCACTTCGATGTAATCTGTTTCTCTTTTTGATTGAGAAGAATCCTTTCTGTTTATGTTTTTCTTATAATCATTCGGTCACTTTGATCTTCCTGATGGTTTAGTAGCGAGATGCCTACTATCGGCCTTGGTTGACTGTTTTACCTTTTCATACGGTTTAGTAGCGAGATCATCCGGGCGAAGTCGCGGCAACAGCGAGTGCTTCAATATATCTAAAAATTATAATTATAAAACAACCCTCAATATTTTTGAAAAACCTTTTCAACGTTGCCTCGCACCATGGGCTGCACTAATTAAAAAAAAATACCTGCTCTTTAGATTAGGGGAGGTACTCTTAATTAATAACATGTTTACATAATTTTATGTCGTAATGTTGCTGGTGTTAGATATCTATAGCCATTATTATTTAAATAGTTGATTTCGGTAACTTGCCAGAATATTATAAATATTTAGAAAAATGGAAAATCTCACCTCCTCGCCCAGGTGGGATTTGAACCCACGACCTCTCGATTACCGCTCGAGTGCTCTTTCAAATGAACTACATACCAGGAAGGTTTGTGATGATAGCGAATTTTTGCATTGTATATTTTACTGCTGTGAAGTCGCAGTGTAGTTATTTAGTAGTGCAAACTACTAAACATCTCAGGCGGGAAGGTGCAATTTTCCATTTTTTTAAATATTTATAATTATCTATAGCCATACCACATTTTAGTGTCTTAAAAAGGCTGTGAGATACCTTGTACGATAAAACAGGGTTGTTTCATTAAACTATGGAACCGTATAAATGCCCAAATACGGATATTATAATATATCAATAACACTATTCACACAGCATATTTTGTATTCATTTCGTACCAAAACACTAGTTAATGAAATATGAGCTCGTTTGAAGGATGGACTAATAATTATTCAAATGAAACTTCAATCCACTCTTAGCTTACATACATCACTGTCTCACTACTGACCTATTTATTTAAAGTTATCATAATATTTTTACATTATTCGCCCAGGTATGTTCGATAAGTTGTTGCTTGAGAGAACCGGCATCAGACATGTTTACATAATATTATGTAAGTATATAAATAATACTCTGAAAAGTGTACAGTTTTACAGTATGCTTATAATTAAATATAGGAATATTTACAATGTTATTGTCAGACTGTACACATCTCAGAGTCATCGTCGTCAACCCATATACATCCTGGGATACGAGTTTCCTCTCAATCTAAGGGGGTTTAAAGCATACTCCACTACGCTGCTCAACTGCGGGTTTATATCCTGCAGTGGGTAGATACAGGCTGATGATGATGATGATGATCATCATAATAAATATTTCGTGGAAGGACATAGTAAATCCATATTTACCTCGCTCTGTATTGGCAAATTTCGCATTTAGGATCTACTTGATAAACTCGATAATTAAATGCTCCCACTGATCACAGCCTCACATCAGGGTTTGAACATGATATTCCATGTTCAACAGCGATATATCATCTTTATTAAACAACACTATTATCCTCATTCACCTGGCTGGTGATTTTTTTTTTGTGTGTCAATAAAAATAAATAGGTACCTGGTGCAGTGCGGTCGCTGTTAGGCGTTAAATTGAACGGCGCTGGGGCTATAAAACCTAATTGAGTGTGTGTCCATTAGGGGAGAGGGAGTCGTCGCGAGATATTCCACGATTGACTAAAAACTTTTTACAAAAATATACACCAAAGGTCAATGTTTTTCACTTAAGTCGTATTTTATTTCTATCCAATGCGAATGTATTTTTACGTTTGGAAATAATAATGCTCTATAGAAGATACTACCATTGTATTTCCTCCTAAAGGTACGGATTATGATTGTATTTTTTTTATACTTAACACTGAAGTGATTACAATAAAAGTACTTACATAAAAATGTACTTCAGTTACAAGGCTAAACCGGATGTAATAAACCGTCGTTTTAACATATAGATGCGTTGCCGCGTTCTACCTGCCTCAATTGTGGCAAGAAGAAAGTAAGGTAATTGCCCGGCATACACTCTGTCCCGCGCCATTTACAGTCGCGTACGTTAACGTCTTGCACGTTAGCGTTAATCAAAAAAAAATATTTAAATTTTGTAAATAAAATTTCTCCCTCTGTCTTCACTTTCTTTTCTTTTCTTTGCGTACTGCATTAAATGGGTAGGTTAGGTAGTCGCTTTTTAGCAAAATTTTACTTCGCCTCATGCGATAAACAGACTCTCGTGTTTTAATACCCCTTCTTATATGATAGTTGCATAAACTACTATTTATCTACTCTCATACTAAAATTTAGAGATTAAAAAACTAAACACAGAATATTATTGTCAGTCTTTTACGCACAAGCCATAAAAATAAATTTAAAAATTACTTTTCGATACAGCTCTTTATGGACAGCTGTATCGAAAAATATATTTTTTTCCATTTCGATGCAGCAGCAAGCAGGTTGCAATGCATTTGCATTGCAACTTTGCAAAAATTATCTACATAATTGATCTGCAAATGGATTTATATGTAAGAAATGAGGCTGTTAAATTAACTTCATGGTTTTATTTTAAATATTATATCTATCTATTTCATGAGATTAGATAAAGTAGTGTATGAAACTGCACATAATTAGGTCTTAAAATACTCGTGTGACGCTATTATCACATTCGCCTTCGGCTCATGTGTTAAACTCACGCTTGTATTTTAAGGACCCTTATTATGCAACAGTTTCATAAACTACTATTTTTTTATAACTGCATGAATGGATTTATGCAATATTTAAACAGTAGTGTTAATACGTCATAAGTATACTATATAATACTTAGGGCGTATTAAAAAAGTATCACCCAAAACAACTTGTGAATGGATGCCGCTAATGTCGCTTATGGTCTGCCTGGAGTATCTAAGTTGCAAGTTATCGATAAAAAAGATAAGTTAATAAAAAAAGTATTTTTTTAACACTAACATAGTCATAGAAATATATTTTATATAATATTATATTTCTGAAATATTTAATATACTTGGCCCAGTTTTACTTACCTTCATTGTTGAAATAAGAAAACAAAAAATGGAAACTCGAGCCGCAGTAAATAAGTACTATTCTGCTCCGCGAGTTTACTTTTTTCTTCCAAACTTTATGGCATACAATTTACAAAGCTGATTAACTGTGCAAAAAGCGAACTGCAGGGGTAGAATACTTATGTCTATAATATCTAGAATTCATAATAAGCTATACTAGCTGACCCGCACAACAACGTCTGTGTGGTGTGTATTGGTTAGGTAATTCTGCCAGCAGTGTGCCTTGATGGTGGTAATATTCGGAACTGATGTGTGATCTTCTTGGGAAGCTCAAGGTCACTCAGCGAGCGATGGAGAGCGCTTTGCTCGGGGTATCTCTGCGTGATAGGATCCGAAACGAAGATATCCTATGTGGAGCTACAATTACCGATATCAGCTATATCGGTAATTGTAGCTCCACATAAAGATAAACAAACTGAAGGGGCAGTGGGCCGGTCAGATAACTCAGAACCGACAACTCTGATGAAGAAAGGTTACCGAGTAGTGACCCCGTACTGATGATGGACGTAGTGTGGGACGACTCACGAAATGACGCGACCACCTCGAAAATATTGCAAGAAGTCGAAGGGTGCACGTCGCTCAGGAACGGGGTGTGTTTATGTTCAGAAGTGAGCATTTCGGGTTAATATAAAGGTGATGATAATTATGACTCACATAGAGTGAGTGTGTGGCCTCGAGCCGAAATTAATGAGGTAATATTATTTATATTACATTTTACACTGTCGTCTACTTCATTCTATGTTCAATCGTTCGAGTTCACACTTGAAAAATTATATAGAATGACAATGTTTACAGTGTAATATACCTAAAATATCTTTAGATATGTTTAATTCATAAATGAACAGACACTCTTAATACGGGTATACTAAATAAGGAATTTCCTACTATTAATTACGTATACCCTAATCAAAAAAATGCTGAATAGATTTTGTATCTTGTATTAACCACGTACCTTAACCAAGAACCTAATAAAATTGTGTAATTAGACAGAATCAATTAGCCAGGAGCTAGACAAAAGCTAGGGATCAGAGGATTACGGATGAGCTAAATAAGAACTACCTCTTACAATGGATGTGCAAAACGTCGATAAAATCAGGGTCCTTACCACCGTAGCTGAAGCCGATTACCATCGAATTTTTTGATTCCAAAAATTGGTCTTAGGTTAAAGTTATTGACAGACATCTATAGCTTAGTCAGTAGAGCTCTAGGGTTTCTTCCAGCTGAGCTAAACATCATCATCAGGTCATTTTAGTCTCCACTACATGAGCACGACCCTCTCTCGTCCGTCCCAGACATAAGGAGGATTTGGCCTACACTCCCCACGCTGGCCAGACGGGTTGGGGAGGCCTGATCGATGATTTATAATGTTTTTCCCTTAGTCGCCTTGTACGACATCCACGGGAAGAGACGGAGTGATTCTATTCTAATCTGCCGGAAACCACACGGCCAGAGCTAAACATAATTACCAACAATTGTGTCATTTTCGTATTCAAAAAATCCGATGGTAATCGGCTTCTGCTTCGGCGGTAGGGCCCCAAGTTTAGTAAAGAAATAGAAAAATACTTGCAATGAAAATGATCGATGTGCGTTTAATTATTTATAGTTGTTGTGTTATTATCTATATACCAACACAGTTCTATGAATCTATTGGCTCACCTAAGAGTAAAATAATAATGGACCGATAAAATATCAGAATATAAATAAATAAATATTCCTCGACAAATTACACACGGCCATCTAGTCCCAAACTAAGCAAAGCTTGTACTATGGGTACTAGACAACTCATAGAATACTTAGATACATTTTTTTTTGTAAATATATACATACATTTATTACTTAAAAAAAACAACCAGATCAAGACAAACAGACATGATCATGCACCCAAATATTTCGACGGTCCCTACGTATAAAGCGACATGTCATTTCAGACATGTATACTACGATATAGTAATTAAAGAATATTATTATTGGACAAATGAGTTAATTTCTTACTTTTTAATTATATACAATCAATAAAATAAAAAAGAAAATGTTTTTTAGGGGCAATCTGTAGCAATTTATGCAATAAAAAAAAATTGCCATTTTTGACATGTCGCTTTATACGTAGAGACCGTCGATTTGTCTTGTGCGAGTATCGAACCAGCGACCTCGGAGTCAAAGTGGCCGTTGCTGACCTCGACCTCGAGAATAATTTAAAAATGGTTAGGAAGCGAAGTAACAATTATAATTTGGAAATTAGGTTGCCATGGTGATAAAAAAATATATATATAATTATCATGTTAATTAGTATCAAATTTGAATATCATTCCAAAACAAATAAATATCACTCATAGAGCGTTGGTGCGACCACACAACAGAATGCAGGGTAATTTATAGTTAGTATCCTATAAAGTTGAACAAATTGGTGCATTCGAAATGCGTAAACGCCAAACATGCTACCCATACGAATGTCCAATGGGAATTATTGCATATATCCTATATTTATATTTAAATATATAACATATAAATCAATATAAAAAACGACTCGACGCAAAGAGAACAACTCTAATAAAAATAATTTTTTTTTTTTTTGTTTCGTGCTGATCGTGTCAAGATCTCATAAGTTAGAAAAGAGTTGTTGCGCCGCTCCAGTGCTGCATTGGACCCATTTAAGCTCGTACTCCACTAAAGTGGAGAGGACCGTAAAGATTTTTTTATACCACTAGGGTGGCAAACAACATACGACATACCGAATGATGAGCAGTAATCGCAGCCTATAGACGCTTGCGACAACAGAGGTATCACTCACGCGTTGCCGAGTCTGTAATTTTCTTGAAGAACCATACGGATCTTCAAGAAAATACGAATTTCACGGATTACACTATAGCCTAGGCTCTAGGGTAACTTTTCGGTCCCTAACATGGTATAAAATTACCATTTTTCCATTTTGTACGTATGACCCATGATTGAACATTTTAATCCTGTGTCAATGCTCTTACTGGGGAAGTGGGGAGAGATGTAAGGACGCTCGAGGAGAGGCCCAGTACTCGGGCCGTCCTCGATGTCGCCGTAAGCAACGATAGCGCACGCATCTACACAATACCCCACACTGAAGTGTTAATCCGATTATATCCAGCCCTACATTTTCTAGACTGAATAGAATACATTTCTAAAGGAATACTTAGATATTGTTACACGGTATTTAAACACTTAGAAATAGTCTGTATATTATTGTCATAGTATTAGGCAACCGATCGAGCTTACCACATTGATGTAGAAGAAAATGCTTAGAGAATATAACTGGTTCACCACCTAAGTCAGTTGCACTTAGACTGACCATATATTTGTTTGGCGGCCGGTGTGATTTAAAAAACGCCTATATCGTAAATTTCATGAAAATTTATGGATCCGTTTATCATAAGATATCATAGTGGCATGTGCAGTGGCGCAAAATTCTCGTGATTTTTTGTTTCAGTATAAATATTACGCCGCTAACGCGCAGTTGAGCAGTGTGGTGTAGTATACTCTAAATCGCCATCCAATCCCCAAACTAACCAAAGCAGAGCTAGTACTATAGATACTAGGTAAACTGATAATATAGTGATTTTCGAGTTTAATTGAACACGCAAGTTAAGCAACGTCGACCATAGCCTGTATGATCTGTTGTATATGTGCGAGATGCTGGGATTGTTGGAGAGAGAGTGTGATCGAGTAAAAATCTCTGATGCCAATCACGAGATACACAGCTTGGATTTATTTGCCACAAGTCTTCACAATGTCTTCCTTACAGACTAACTATCTTCTATTTTCTATTCAGGGGCGCTTCAGTATTTTCTTTCTTCTATTTTCTATTCAGGAGCGCTTGAGTATTTTTCTTTCTTGTTTGCCCGTCGTCTTGCTGTGTTGAAACTGGAACTGACGAACGTAGGACATGCTCCGATTAATAAAACGAAATTAAAAGTAGGTCAATCTATAAGATCGCGAAAAGGGTTGACCAATCAGAGCGATTTAACTATTTATAATCGTCTCTGTCTCTATCTCTTTCTAAAATTTGCTATCTCTTTCTATCGGCATGTCCTGACATTCGAAAGTTTTACAAATAATATATAATCTATTTTTCTATGATGAGGGCTTATAAAACTAACTTATTACAACAAAAAATATCTAAATACGATGATTATTTACAAAGTTATAAGCATTTTAGTGCAAAGTGCTTACGTCGTGGTAACGCCTCTTCAGGGCACCCTAGCGGATTATTAAAAAACGACAGTTTCTATGCTTTATTGTTTCAAAACTTACAATCTAATAAAAAAATAAAATATACATTATTATCTATCGAATAAAACAATAATTACACTTAAGGGTCTACTAGAAGCAAAGTTATTCGACTTTGAAATTTCCATTAAAAACAATATTCTTACTATTATCTTACGAACTATTTTATAACACTATAGACTTATAACTACGTATAAACGTTACCTACACATAATATCTACTAATAATCGTTGTCCTGCACAGTATAAATTGATATTTTTAAGCTATTGCATAGCTTCTATCGCGGGCCTTGAGCGCGGGGACCGAATCCAGAAATTCCGTAACGAAAAAACCTCACGCTCCCCACGTCTAACGTCGTTTCAGTTCGGCAGTCTTCGACTAGACATCTGTCTGCCTGCCTGCCTGCCTGCCTGCCTGCCTGCCTGCCTGCCTGCCTGCCTGCCTGCCTGCCTGCCTGCCTGCCTGCCTGCCTGCCTGCCTGCCTGCCTGCCTGCCTGCCTGCCTGCCTGCCTGCCTGCCTGCCTGCCTGCCTGCCTGCCTGCCTGCCTGCCTGCCTGCCTGCCTGCCTGCCTGCCTGCCTGCCTGCCTGCCTGCCTGCCTGCCTGCCTGCCTGCCTGCCTGCCTGCCTGCCTGCCTGCCTTGCATAGCTATCGCGGGCCTTGAGCGCGGGGACCGAATCCAGAAATTCCGTAACGAAAAAACTTCACGCTCCCCACGTCATCGTCTAACGTCGTTTCAGTTCGGCAGTCTTCGACTAGACATGCGCAAAACAGTACTTTGAAACGTACTGCCATATGGCATGACATATCGTACCGCGTCATATGGCATTATAGCAGTACCCCGAACATGACACATGATTAGACGTATTGTACGACTCTACGAAACTCGTTTTATTTATTTAATAATAGAAAAATTTGTTTTCTTATCGGTCACCACGCTCAAAAAGTGTAACTTGAATTAATATCAAAGAAAAAGCAATACTGCATGAATAAAATGATAATTGCATAAGTTGATACAAAATGTACTAATATAACTTGTGCGATATCATAGAGGTCACCATAGAGATACATATTTTATACATTATATTTTTTTATCGCAGCTCCGTTTACGTGGAAAAACGTAACTCTAGTGTTTTTGTGTTCAAACTATTATTATTTTAAATAGTTGTTTCGGCCAAGTTGAAAGAATATTATAAATATTTTGAAATTCACCTCTTCCGCCAAGGTGGGATTTGAACCCTGTGACTCACACTGTAAAATATAAAAATGCAAAAACTCGTCACCAACACAAACCTTCCTGGTGGCTCAGTTGGAAGAGTACTCGACCGGTCATCGAGAGGTCGTGTGTTCAAATACCTAGGCGGGGAGGTGAATTTTTCCATTTTTCAAAATATTTGTGTTCAAACGCCCAAAATATTCAGTTACAAAAACGAATACAACAATTTTTTATGTAAAATATAAAAATCATTATGCGTAATTTTTAGGGTAATTAATTAAATATAAATTCACTAACAATCTATTCGATACTCGTACTCAATAGTTTACTCGTTCTAACTAATAATAATTTCACTAACAGCTATGAAAATAAATAAAAGTAAGGAAAAACGTTATAAAAAAGCTGATAAAAAAGTTAAAAATACCTTTGAATTATAAGTACAAAAGCATGAACATAATACAAAAGATTCTTACACGTGCTTTATCTTCTTCTACTTGAACTCTGTCGAATCAAATCATAAAAGAAATTGGGAATCCTTCACAAAAATCACATTATATTTTATATTCGCTTTCTCTTGACAGTTCATAAGAGTTTTCGTAACTTGATTTCCAATTAAGTTGCTGTAAGTCGAAAAATGTAAATGCGATGAGAAAACAAAAGAACGCTAAATTATCAAGTTTGTACTTTAAAGTGCTTTGGAAAAGTGAGCAGTTTCCTTTTCTATGTATGTACTTATTGTTTGAAGTTTGAAACTTCGTAGTAAATTTTATTGTTGGCCCACCCACAATTGACCGTGACTTTACTATGAGGAGCTCGATGTCGTCGTTGCGCGTGTCAGTCTAATCGAACACGCAAGTTAAGCAACTTCGACCGTAGCCTGTCCATGGATGGGTTTATTTATCTTGAGTTCGTCCGTGCTTCGGAGGGCAGGTTAAGCCGTCGGTCCCGGCTGTTGCCATTAGATGATAGTCCTTAAGTCAAGTCAGTGGCCTTCCGGCGGCTGGATAATACTGGCTTCTGCCAACCCACAGTTAAGCAGCGTGGTAGAATATGCTCTAAACCCCTTCGATTGAGGGTAGACTCGTATCCCAGCAGTGAGATGAATTAGGATTATCGATTTACTATGTGCCTTATTCAAATGTGTTTTCTATGTATTCATCATCAGGTCCATTTTAGTCTCCACTACAGGAGCACAACCCTCTCTCGTCCGTCCAAGACGGAAGGAGGATTTGGCCCACACTCCCCACGCTGGCCAAACGGGTTGGGGAGGCCTGATCGATATTTGATAATGTCGCCCTAATGTAATTTCCCTTAGTCGCCATGTACGACATCCACGGGAAGAAACGGAGTGATTCTATTCTAGTTTGCCGGAAACCACACGGCCATACGGTTTCTATGTATTATATGTATGTATTTACAAAAAGAAATGTATTTAAGTGTTATATCAGTTATCTAGTATCGATAGTACAAGCTTTGCTTGTGCTTTCCCAGTGACAAACTAAATAAATACCTTAAATTTCAATATATAAAAATTGTCACGTTGTTTGTCCGCGATGAAATCCTAAACTACTGAACCCATTTTAATAAAATTTTGCACAGTGTGTGCAGTTTGATCCAACTTGAGAAATAGGATAGTTTACACATCGGAAAAATTTAAAAATACGCCTTTAAAAATATTTAATGATACGAAGTTCGCCGGACTAGCTAGTTTAATATAAATAATAATAGAACCTGTTGTTCTTAGTTCTATTTTTAGAGAGACGGATTATTAATATTATTTTCTTAGAGTGTCAAATAAAAGCGGATTACTTCCCGCGAAAATTCATTTGGTTTGAGTAAATTTTCCACAATGAAAATAATAACGAAATTCTGAAACAAAACTAGTGTGAAGTTAGCGTAATTTGAATAATGAAATTATAGAATAGTAATTAATATTAGAAGTTTTATACTTAGAGAGTAGAGACCGTAGAGATGCAATAAGAAATGATTAATTGGAAACCCAACCTAAAGTTAAAAAGAAAAAGAGAAACAAAAAAACATAAAGTTGAAACACATGGCAGGAGGATATTAACGAAAAATACGGATATAAGCAAAAACTGTTGCGAATTTTAGAACCAACTCTACGACTTTATTCTATTTTAAATTTTACATTCTAGTAAGTACTACAATTTAAAATTTGGACCTTATGTCCACTAATAGGTAAAAATAATAGGTAAGTTTAAAGGGCAGGTAAAAGTCCATATGATATATATAATAGTAGAGTAGGTGGAGAATCGAAAAGACAAGCAATACCGTCACATTTGTATAACATGCATGCCAGCTAAGATCTATATAAATATAAATAAATAAATATTCCTGGACAAATTACACAGCGCCATCTAGTCCCAAACTAAGCAAAGCTTGTACTATGGGTACTAGATAAGTGATAATTATAGATAAACACATTTTCTTTTTGTAAATACATACACATAATATTAAAAAACTGGCCAAGTGAGAATCGGACTCGCGCACGAAGTGTTCCGTACCATTATCTATAAAGACGGCAAAAAAAAAGTACGTTTGTTGTATGGGAGCCCCCTTAAATATTTAATTTATTCTATTTTTTGTTATAGCGGCAACAGAATACATCATCTGTGAAAATTTCAACTGTCTAATGTAACTATCACTGTTCATGAGATACAGCCTGGTGACGGACGGACGGATGGACATCGGAGTCTCAGTAATAGGGTCCGTTTTACCCTTTGGGCACAGAACCCTAAAAATATCCAGACCAAGACCAACAGACATGGTCATGCACACAAATGTTTGTGTTATGCGAGGATCGAACCTGCAACCTCGGAGTTAAAGTGGCTATTGCTAGTCATTCGGCCACCGAGCTCGTTACACGATTCAGGTCGGCATATTATATTTCGGAAAATGAATTATTATCGTCTTCAGCTTACCATTAGAGCCCAAGGACTTGTAGTCAGGAGCCAGCAGTTTGTAACTAAATACTGGCATACGATTATTTACCCTGTGATACCAGTATAAGTGGTCCACTACTGAGGAGCTTGTTGGCGTGAGGAGTTTGATGGCGTCGTTCCGCGTGTCTAATCGAACACGCAAGTTAAGCAACGTCGATCGTATCTTGTCTAACGATGGGTTAATTCTTCTCAAGCTCGTCCTCGCTTCAGAGGACACGTAAGCCGTCGGTCCCAGTTATTGTCATTAGATGACAGTCGTTAAGTCAAATCAGTGACCTTTAGACGCCCTGAAAACATTGACTTCCGGCAAACCGCAGTTGAGCAGCGTAGTGGAGAAGCTCTATACTCCTTCAATCGAGGGGAGACCCGTAACCCCAAGTGCGAATTTCGGAAACCAAATTCTATCCAATTTATCTTCAATAACATATTACACAGAGTAAATAATTTTGAGCATAATCATATTTCATTTCTGCTAAATATTTGTCTGCCTCGGGCAATAATAATTTCAGTCGCTCCCAAACTAGAACTCAGGGCGAATTTTCCGAACAGAAATGAATTATGTGGTTGCTCATGTCTGCTACAGCAATTCCCAAAGTAGCTACCGTGGAAACATCACCAGAGCTTTTTTAAATAATTGACGTCCGGGAGGACAGATCTCCCCTTCTCTTGTAGATGGTCCGATAGCCTCAAAGTGGCGGCATGTGGAAGGCAGATCGCATTTAGGGGAAAGCATTGGGGAAGGCTATATCCCGCAGACGATGATGATAATACATACCTAGAATCACGTGTTTTACATACCTATAAACTTTTATAGATTTTTGCCATAAAGATACCCTTGTTAGTCAATATGCTCCTCACACCTAGGTACTCCTAACTCCTATTTCTTGCACATAACTATAAGTAATCTGTGACACAACTGCCGCGAGAGTTTGCAATAGAGGCAATGGAACGCAAGACTATTATTTTTCAGTGAATTTTTGTCCCTCTGTATGTTTGTACGTGCATCATATGGGTACTATAACTGATGTTAGACATACTTCTTTTTGTAAATAGATACATATCGTATAAAGAAACCACCCAGACTAAGACAAACAGATATGTTCATGCACACAAATATTTGTCTTGTGCGGGGATCAAACCTGCGAGCTCGGAGTCAAAGTTGCCATTGGTAACCGTGCGACCACCGAGATCGTCAACTACTAACAATAACTATTCATTTTCTGACGACTACGCGGACGAAGTCGCTGATGGCCGCTAGTATAAAATTAAAGGAAAATATTAAATTGATCCACAAAAAAAAAAACCCGATTTGCACATCAAATTAATCTGATCGAACATCAAATTCTGCATTTGATGTGCAATAAGTATTTTTTGATGTGCAAAATAGTTACGTTAGGTTTGCATTTATTTGATATTAAAGTTAAATAGTATCCATAAATAAGGAGCGATAAAATTTCATCGCATCCATTCTATACGCAGTAACTACATACCTATTGGTCAAGAGTATACCTTTTAATTTAAGCACAGGAAATTTAGTCTGGCAGTGTATTTTGCTGCGGTGGAAGCAGGTGCGGACCAGCCCGGGGCGCGGTAATTAACAAAACAAAGGCTTTTCACTACGTTAACAGTACTTGATGTTACTGCCTACATAAATTTAAGAAAGCCGCAAATTCTTGCAGTTATTCACCATTATTAAACAAAATATTTTTGAAACGAGATCTCTGTTGCAGAGTGTGAGACGACGAATTATGTTTAAAATTGTTTTTATTTGTGTTAAGTTATTTCACACATGTCTAACAATGTGACGATTTCGGTGGTCTTTATCATTTATATTACGTGTAGTAGGATTAGTAGGTAGTATAATTAGACTACCCGGAAGCCTAAATATATTAAGGTTCAATTGCTCTATCATAGTCTATACTTTATCAAATCAAATGTAAATAAATAGTCCACGAATCAAAAACGAATGCGAAAATTCGTGTTATTTAGGTTATATTTTTTATGGAAGGGGTATAACATACTAAAAGCTAAATGCTCCTGCCTAAAGCTCTTACCCCCAGCTAGGGCTTTTTTATATATTATTTAAATTAAGACAGATTTTATAATTATTACAATATAATTCTTCTTGTGTAGATGGACCGACGACCTAAAGAAAGCGGCTGGATGCGGAAAGTGGAGGATCGCATATGGTGAAAAACATCGGGGAACGCATATATCCAGTAGTGGGTAGATACAGGCTAATAATGATGATGATGACATTATAATTAAAGCTCGCGTGGCGTTATTCCATTAATCTTGTCAAACGAGAATGAAGTGGTCAGACGTAACCCTCATTTCTCAAACGCAACGAAGACTATTAATTATCGTGAAATTACCTATCTATGCAAATGATACCCAGTCTGAAAAACGGAACGTGAAATCATTACACTTAAAGTAATGAAATAATTGAAAATTCAACTACAATCAGCAGCGAATTATTTTGAGTATTCTACGGATTCGGAATTTAAAAGCATAAATTGAATTTCAATCGAACACGAATATCGCATTAAAACTTCTGTGAATACTTTCCGAGTTTGTTGTTCTTTAATTGAATAAAAAAAAACAATTTAAGTATACTCAAATGCTTTACCGCTATTTCAAATCTTGGTATTTAAAGTCTTGGTATTTATTGGTAGTGATATCGTCTTATAAATCTAAGAACGCTGCACGCACGAGAAAGCATGACTCATTGTCACGTTCCGCTTGAGCCGAGCGTGCAAGCGTGAATGCTGAACATGCGATAGAGAAGCACGATCGGCCTAAGCGTTCGGCTTGTGATGCATCTATCTCTCTTCCACTCCATCGGCCGATGTTTTCTTATGACGTTATCACGTAAAATTATCGTCCGTAAACCGACTTTACAGGCAACCAATGTTTTTTATTAATTAATGAAGAATGAGAGGTTTAGTGCCTGACAAAAACCTCAAGCAGTGGACACCTACATATAATGAGACTAAATGATAACCCTGACCTGAATCTAACGAGACTATGAGGCATTTTTATGTGTTAATGTATATCTCTTATTGGAAAGCGAATGAAAATCTTAGAAAAGGCATATTCTAGCCTGGAGGACTACAGGCTCTTCCCGCCGTGCAATGTACTAGAGCCCATCGAGGCTTATATGACACCTTGGGTTCATTATAATAATATGACTTTACTAACAATGAAAGTAAAAGAAATTTAACTGTGACGCAAACCTTCCCTGCATCACAATTAAATTCTCTACTAATTTCTCCCGTAGATTCTCTAGATTTTATTGCTTCTTGGGCAGTTATATACACACACACACATACGCTCGCGCGCATTTAAGCATTCAAGGTATGTATTTATTATTCTTATTTTTTTTATATACTACGTCGGGTGGCAGACAAGCATACGGCCCGCCTGATGTGAAGCGGTTACCGTAGCCATATTAACGCTCGCAACATAATATCAATATCGCTCGCGCGCCGCCACCCTAGCTGCCAACGCAGCATCTCCTTCCTTTCTGTTGACCTCACTCACTCGCAGGAACACAACAACCCTCAAGGGAGTTGTTATTTGGCTGCGGTATTCTGTGAGGTGGAGGTACATTCCTCAGTCGAGTAGCTTACAATTACGCTCCCTACCTCTCTTTTAGCCAGAGCTTCGTTTGTCGGTCAGTTCAGGACAGAAGTTTCAGTCAGAAGTGAAGTTGGCTTTGGTTCAAAGATGTTGATGAACCTCTTACACCCCATTATATCCACATAAACATTAATATTATTAAAACTAGTGTCTCCTTTGAATATTTCTCTGAAAGGTCTGTACAAATGTACTGGTATAACTAGTCTTCTTTGCGGAAAAGGGGGCAGGTTACTTGTAATACAGGTGAGTACACATCCACGTAGCTCAGGCACCATTTCTGTCCATTATTTAATTACCTGTTTAATTCTGTTATTGTGAAACCTGTTTTGGAGAGAAAAATAAATTATTTTGTATTGAAATATAAACCGTAACGCATAAGGTAAAATGAAACGGAACAAAACAATAATACTTTTGAGGATTGTTGGATCGTGCCAGCGCGAGTAATACTCTCTCAATAGGCGGTAGCAGTGAAATTCTGATATTTTCGTTTATGTAATATACGTAGTCTGTACATTAATATCAAATAAAATTGAGCCTTATACGAATATGTCAGTTGCAAACGTTGCAATTGATGTTTTTATTTTAGTTATTTTACTTTATTAAAAAAAAACAACAGGATTAAGTTACAATAACAGTACAGAGAGAAGTGGGTGTTAAATTCACAAATAAGTTAGGACGATTCCTAAACGTTTTTCAATAAGACATCCAATGTTCCAAAGAAATTGTATATTTAAATATGTATATAATTTATTTTAATTACAATTTTTTTAGTTTTTTTTTTCTCTCTTTTGGATTGTGTTAGTTATCATTCTGTCATTCTGTAATCATACTATTAAAATATTAAATAAAAATCTGTACATACCCGTCTATAAAAAAATATGTCAGTGTGGGTAATCAAAATCGGATTAGACAATAGCCTGCAGGCCGCGGCTAATACGATTTTGACAGGTGTTTTCATTAGAAATTAAGGAATTTCTAGAGCTATGCTATTTATATATAGGATATTTTTTATCCTAGAAACACTTAGGGTTTCTGTTTGAAAAAAAAAATGGAACTATTTTTTTTTTTCAAACAGAAACCCTAAGTGTTTCTAGGATAAAGACTTCCGACTGAAATAAATATAGGTTAAACCTAATAACAAAGCAGCAGGTAAAATAAAGTATAAACTTAGTCATTAAAGACGTGCAACGCACGCAGACATTTTGGTTAATTTTTAAATACATATTAATTTTCATGGCAATGAGGGCTCATAAATTTTCATGAAAATGTATATTTATTTCAGTAAAGATATCTCGGTAAAGGTCTCGTTACAGAGATGCTATCCGCATTTTGTAGCATTTAATTTAATGTTAAGGAGAAGGTTGAAGCTAGTTTCGATTTAAAATGTTTAGTCGTAACCATGTTTTTTATAGTAAAGTTACAACAGTTTGTTTTATTTCTACTTCTGACTCTTCTAAGCTATTGTGTGGAATATATTTTATGAGATTATGGGTAATAAAATCAGAACATAGGTCTAATTAATACCGAAAATCCAGTTATGCCGGAATGATGCAATTTCCAAATCCTGTGATCACGACTGGGTTCAAGATTAATATACATTAATGTTTGTTTTATTTTCTGATAATGCGGAATCATTTATGTTATATCTTTTGAATCATTAAAACAATCCTTTAAAATTCGCTAAAATTAATTAATTACGAGACATTTGTTTGTAAAACTTTATTGTATAGTGCATAATATACAAAAATCATTGTAATGGCGGACTTACCCCAATAGGGATCTCTTCCAGTCAACCATATAATGCTTGAATGAGAGTAGTCAATTTTGGGCTTTGGAGCAATATATGCATGCCATATAAAATCTACAAATAAAACTAAATAACAACTATACACAACACATAACTGTAGACATTCTAAGAACACATGTCAGAGGCAGACTCGTAACATTTTTTCACTTGAAGTTTAAAGGAGTCAAGTGACTCGGACATTCTCACTTTGATCGGCAGTGCATTCCACAGGCATGCAGCATGAACAGTGACTGATTTTGTAAAACACTGAGAATTATGATGAGGAATTCTCAAAAATGGATCATTGCTGGTCATTTTTTACACTTTATATAAAGACGACACATTATGATTAGACAATTCGCAGTCGATGACATTTTATATTTAGACCGGCCATAGGCGAACATCACGTCAGTAAAAATTTACTACAAAGCGCCTATTCAATACGCATTTATACATGTAGTATGCAAATGTTGGAAAAGACCGTGAATACACTGGAAGTCATTTTAACCACAACTTTTGTTTTGTAACGTCTTACCGCGACTGAATTGAAAACTGATCGAATGAATGCCGGTCAATTACCCTCCTTTCTTATTGCCATTATTGATACAGGTGGAACGCATCTATAGTCAAAAACATCATGGTCACAGTGACTTTTTCCTGACAAAAATAACTTGTTAGTTGGCGTCCCCTTAATTCGTAGACCTCCCGGCAGCGTAAAATTGCTCTAAGCCCCCAGGAGTCTAATAGAGCGTCGAGCTCTATTGATAGCCTGAATGGTCTTTGATGATATCGTAAAATAATATCGCAAAAAGGTACTACAATACGCGGTCCATTCGGTCGAGAGATAATCTTTGGGGTGTAAGAGGATTTATTACTATATTTGAAGCCAAAGCCAACCTTTGAAAGAAAAGCACATGATCGTGGTCTGTTTTGTCAGTTGGCAAACGAGGCTCTGGTGAAAGTGGGAAGGTCAAGACCGACTGCAACCCTTATTCAAGTCACTGCTGAGTTACGCCCCCCCCCCTCCCCCCCAAACGAAAAAGTTTAGAGAATACTCCACCACGCTGCTCAACTGCGGGTTGGCGGAGGCCAGTATTTTCAAACCTATATACCACTGACTTTGCTTGACGACTGTCATCTATTGACAACAGCCGGGACTGATGCCTTAACGTGCCCTCTGAAGAACGAATGAGCTCGAAATAAATAAACACGTTCGTAGACAGCCTACGGTCGACGTTGCTTAACCTGCGTGTTCGCTTAGACTGACACGCGCAACGACGACATCACTCATCCTCTCACACAGTATACCGCAGCGAAATAACTGTGATAAGTGAGTGGTGAATGAGGTCACCAGGTCATGAGTGTACTTAACCAAAGATCAAAAATATTTCAATGCAATAATTAATAACGTAAAAATTCGGCATACAAACCTTTTCAATTGCTTATATGCCGTCCATTCTCAGTTGAAGAAATCATATTTTTTGGCGTCCACCGCCAAAAGCGGAACATGCGGGATATTATACTTTAGCCTAAAAAAAGCGGAACGTCCCGTCAAAATCTGGACGTCTGGCAACATCGACATACAGACATACTCTAGTAAAATATTACCATCCTAGTATAATACTAGTATAGTAATAAATAATAGTTATTTTTAGAAATAACGCGCGTTACTAAACAACACCTATAATAATATATTGATTGACTGACCTGAGCTACTTTATTATTTTCTTGATAGACAATAGAAAGCATAATTTACTATCATAACTCTGTTTACGAGCACTATTTTATTTTCAATGGGGTCGCTAATGTACTCCATAAACTTTGATAGCATCCATTTTTTTTCTATTGTTAGTTAACAACGACCATTTCCTCTAATAACAGTTTGACATACATTTTGTTTACGCCGAATGCGTTCGCCGTTTACTCGATATTTTTGTATACAATCCTCAGTTTCCGTAACGTTCCCCAGAGGCCGCTACTAAAATTTGCATACAAACTATCAAAGAGATATAAGCATTTCATAAACGCGAACGAAGTAGTACCATAAATCTTTATCAAACTTGGGTGCGCCCCAGTATTTACTTGTTCCATTTGACCGCATACAACGAATTGTCGGTGACCCAATGATCTCTGATCGGTTGGAGTATCTCTCTACACGAAGAGATGCATGATGCATCTCTTAGCGTTCTATATAAATTATACCACGGAGAGTGCTTGAGTGAGCTATTTGATTTGATACCTGCCGCTTAGTTCCACTATCGTACAACTCGCCTTAAATTAAAATTCCATCCATATCATCTTGATAACTGGCGATCTACTACAGTACGTTTTTAAGACATTTTCTACCACGAACTTGTGTGAAGTTGTGGAATCAACTTCCCTCAGCAGTATTCCCAAATAAATTCGAGTTGGGAGCCTTCAAGAACAGAGTCAATATTTCCCTCAAAAGGCTGGCAATGGATCGGCGGTTGCTGATTTCTATGGGCGGTGGTGATTGATTTCCATCAGGTGACCCACATCTCGCTCGCTTGCCCCCTCTCATACAAAATAAAAAAAAACTTACACTAAAACTAATATGATCACCTTTTATGATTGCGTAGTAAAAAAGGAACCTATAAAGTGTCATGTCCATTTGTCCATCTGTATGTCACAATAATAAACTAAAAATGGTGATAAAAAATTATACAAAAAGAGAATCCGACTGCGTTAAAGTGGATGTCTTCAACGATTTCGTTTTTAACTTAAAAGAATTTATTGAAACTATGTAGATAGCAAAGATATAAATATATGTATTGTTAAAATTTATTTGGTAAGTCGTTTACGCTTTTTAGTGAATATAATATGTCATATCATCATCATCATCAGCCTGTATCTATCCACTGCTGGACTAGGCCTAGGAATAGGGCTTACTTAATGCCTTCCACCATATGCGATCGTCCGCTTTCAACATCCCTTGAGGTCATTGGTCCATCTAGTGGTGGAGGAGATGAGAGGAGGGGGGAGGCGCCCGACTCTTCATCGCCCCATACGGGGTCTCCACTCTAGTACTTTCCTCCTCCATCTGCCATCGCTGACTCTGCAGATGTGGCCGGCCCAGTGCCACTTCAGCCTGCTCACTCCGAGAGCTTTGTCGAAAACTTTGGTTCTCCGTCGAATTTCTTCGTTCCCGATTTGGTCTCGTAGAAAAATGACGAGCAAAGCTCTCTCCATCGCTGCGCGACTTTCAATTTATGGACCAGCTTAACAGCCAGAGTCCATGTTTCTGCACCATAGGTCATGGCGGGGAGGATGCACTGGTGAAGACTTTACTTTTTAAAGTTTGCGGTATTTGCACCGTGAGGATATGCCGAAGTTTCCCTAATGCCGATATATATGACATAAACTTTATTTAATAGCTTCCAAAATCTGATATTACTACCAACTATTTCTTATACTGTACTATTACACAGAAAAAAAACCACTAGTACAAAAAAATGCATATTAGTAAAGATCATACGTAGGATATATTTTGCGGATACGTCTAACAGTTCTAGTTCAGTAAAACAAAAGCGTTGAGTCAGGAACTAAAGTTATTCGAGAGTGTGTTTTTGTTATTTCGTATTTTTCTTATTATTGCGAACTGAGTGTTAGGGGAGTTTTGCTTTCTTGTTTACAAAAGGCAATACAACGAGGGCGTTTGCTTTGTTCGTATAATTACATTGTAGCCCCCGCCCTGCACCTGTCACCATCATATGTTTCTGACGAATTTACGCACTCACAAACTTTTCAAAGTATAATTACCAATTTAACTTTTACGTAGTTTATAGTGGTTCTCGTCTTTACAGATAGGATTGTTGAAAGACATTCTTAACTATGTTTTCTATGCTAAATCTTATTTAAAACTATGGTCTATCTATGTATGGTATATCTTATTCTATGCTACATCTTATTTCGTCGTCGTCGTCATCATCCCTTATTTATCCCACTGGTGGGATATAGGTTTATTAGAGCATCCTTCACCACGCTGCTCAACTGCGGGTTGGCGGTCAGTGTTTTCAAGCCGTCCTCCGTGCTTCAGAGGGCACGTTAAACCGTGGGTCCTGCCTGTAGTCGTTAAGCCAGTTACTAAAGACTACTGAGTCTTTAGGCGGCTTGAAAACACTGGAGCCAACCCGTGGAGTATGCTCTAAACCTCTTCGATTAAGTGAAGACCCGTATCCCAGCAGATGAATATGAATGGATGACGACTACAGTAGTTGTACAAGTGATTTTGTTAGTAAAAAAAATAATTTTCTTTATATATTAATATTTCTTTGAAAATATTTTGAATAAAAATAGGTTCGCGTTTAATGACTGTGAAAATCAAAAGAAAGCCATAAAATCTTCTTTGACGGAATTTTAAAAAGCGTGAGTGTTGAAAGTAACAAAGTTAGCGAGGGTTGAGTGGCTGCAAAAAGCTTTTGAATTGATTGTCCAGTGTCAGGAAATTGTTGGGTGTTGCCATTGTTTCTCAGCCTCACGAAGGCTATCCAACTTTTCTCATTAGGGCGATCTGTTGCGGCGCCTCGCACCATCGACCGCTTACTGCGTACCAGAGTGTGATATTAACTATAGGTAATTTCACAAAAACCGTAAAATTTAAAAGGTACTTACTTTAAAAGGTAAACTTAAGATGACTGTAAAAAGGGACATAACACTTCTGAGTATAGCTATAAGCTATTATCCGTGCGATGTGCTATATTATTCGTAACGTGACGGAGAAAGAATACTAAAAATCATCCTCCCGTCTCTTCCCGTGGGTGCGGTAAGAAGCGACTAAGAGATTTCTTGAGACCACATCTTCTCAGCCAATGGCAGGGTATATACCCGCCTGGTTGGCTACTACAGTACATTTGGCAAAAAACCCGTTAAGTTGCCTACCTATGAGTAAGTCGCGTTTCGGGATCAGCTGGTGTATAACCAGTGCTCGGGCGATTGATGATGTGACATTGTAGAAACAGTGGTCAAATTTTGTCTATCCATTGTCAGGAGGACTGAGTTGAACCGTCGGACAAGAAGACCCGTTAAAACGGTTGTTCCATCGGCAGCCCGCGGTATAGTACAAGGGAACAAGTCAAACCACCTTGAAAGGCTGCCCTTTCAAGCCGCCCTTAATCTCGGGGTAGATCGTCGTCCCGGTTGATGACCGGTTGCTGGGAACTAGGAAATATCTCCAGGGGGGTTTGGGGGCATTTCCGTCCGGCGGATCAGCGTATGGAGAAATATTCCACCGCGCCTTCTTTTCCAATGTCTTGGCGTTCTCTCCCGCTTCCCTTTTCTTCTATGACAGCGCAATTAGGACTACAAGTTCATACAGCGATGCACTCGCGCACTACCTTGTTCAAAGCTGACTTCGCAACTAACACCTCGAGACGACGCGCATGCTCTTCCTGACGAAGACACAGATCCAGCGTCCAGCGGACTCGCACGATGTATGTTGTCGCCGTTCTGTGCTGCTTAGAAGATAACTACTTTCCCATCCTGTGGATGCATGTAAATCTGAACCCTCAGAGCCGTATTGACATGTGTCTATATCGAGATATATTATGTATAAATGTATATATATAAAATTCAAAGTCCTGACTGACTGATATATCAACGCACAGTCCAAACCGCTGGGTCTAGAGATTCAAAATTTGGCACATACGTTCCTTATGACGTCTAGGGGTACACTAAGAAAGGATTTTTCAAAATTCATCCCTTAAGGGGGTGAAACGGGGGTCCAAAGTTTGTATGAAGAAACAAGATTAGTTCGACTATTTTATCCGAAACTTTACACGATATAGATAATTGAGAAAACATGTGTTTCAGGATTTTTCAAAATTCAACCCCTAAAAGGGTAAAATGGGTTCCAACGTCTTAAAAATGTCATGGGTATTGTTTTTATAGTTTATCGGGTCGCTGATTACGAAAACAACAACGATTTAAAATTCAATGTTTAAAATTCAACGATTTTAAAATTGGGGTTGCGATGGAGTTGAAACATCTAAAATGGGGTGAAAAAGTCTGAAAATCGTCATGGATATGTTTTTAAAGTTTATCGAGTGGTATTGTTTTTATAGTTTATCGGTTCGCTGATTACAAATAACAACTTTTTTATAATCCAACATAGCCGACGTGACATAAAATCCCCTCCTTGGGTGTGAGATGGGGTTGAAATGTCATAATACCAATATGGGTGTTGATTCTATGGTTTTCTGTGACTACAAATTTTGCCCCTAAGAGGGTGAAACGGAGGTCCAAAGTCTGTATGGGGAAACGAGATTACTTGGACTATTTTATCATAAACTTTACACGAGTACTTTTATAGATAAATGAGTAAACACGTGTTGCCCCAAATTTCACGCGTGCGAAGCCGCGGGCATAAGCTAGTAAATAAATATACCTGGACAAATTACACACGGACGTCTAGTCCCAAACTAAGCAAGCTTGAACTATGGTTACTATATAATTGAAATTATACTTAAATACATATCTTTTTGTAAATACATACATAGAAATCACCCAGACCGAGACAAACAGACATGTTCATGCACACAAATATTTGTCTTGTGGCCATTGCTAACCATTCGACCATCGAGCTCTTCAAATAATGTAAGTATTATGATGATATGTTGTTTTGTCAAAATGTGTTTTTCTTCTCTCTTTTCTGATGGCAGGATAGACACGGCAGGTAAAACTGATTCTAAAATCGACAACTAAGTACGGGCGCTTGGGGAAATTCTACAACATGCTCACGTAGCTCATTTCCTTAGTAATGGGGTTATACTCGGTGGCACAATTTTCAATTTCCTATCCTTTTTCTCTATTATATCCGTTTTAGTGATGTTTATTTGTATTTTTATTTCAAACACCGTTACAAATTGAACGTTTTCACAAATATATTTGATTCAACCAATTTCAAAATTACGCATGAACATATTTTTTCCCAAAACCAAAAATAAATGTGTTTTTTATATTTATAGCGTACGTGTAGTTAATTCTAACATTTATTCAAAAATAAATAGTTATATAGTTAATGTATACGGGCTGTTCCAGGACGATGCCACCTAAATGGAAGTAAGTACTTTAAATAATGTAGATAGATTTTTTTTCTGAAAGATGACTTCACTTTATTTTTAATTGTAAGTAAAACTACATTGATTGAATCGAACCCACACAAATTCAAAAAACTACTCTGTAAACTTTTATAGCATGAATCGATTGGGTCATTTAAAAATGGGATCATATTTATTTTATTTCTAGCATAAACAGCTGTTTTAAATAAAAGGAAAAAAAAATGTTCAATTGCGAAAAAAAGATACAATTCCACATTTTAAGTTTGTTGCAGTTGTCCATGTTAATTTCCGCACCGTACTTCTGGTTCATTATTGAAGTAATGTTTTATTCAGTTACCTATTTGGATATATAATTTTAATAAATGATTTTCCACAAAAGAAATAAATCAACAAAGATCAAAATTTCAATAGTGACAAGTTGTTTGTACCAGAATATACTATACAGAATTGATTAATGCTCTTATAGTAGTTTGTGAAACTGTTGTATAATAAGGGTTCTTAAAATACGAGTGTGAGTTTATCACATAAGCCGAAGGCGAATGTGATAATACCGTCACACGAGTATTTTAAGACCTAATTATGTAGAGTTTCATACACTACTTTATCTAATCTCATGAAATAGATGATATAAATATTTTAAATATAACCATGATTAATTTAACAGTTTTATTTCTTACTTATAAATCCATTTGCAGATCGACCATGTGTAGTGCGTAAAAGACTAACATTAAGATTCTGTGTTTAGTTTTTTAATCTCTATATTTTAGTATGAGAGTAGATAAAAATATAAATTAAATGGTTATGACTATAATCTTTGAAAGTTTATCGTCGTAACTAATTCTATCAGTTGATGCTATAAAAGTATACGTCCCCACTGCTATGCTCCAATGTGAAGCCATGATAGTTTTTAAGTACTTGTGCCCCTTTTGTATTGTGAGACCAATATTTATGACAAATTTTCGTACTTTTTTCTCCGGAAATATGTTTTTAGATAATCGTTTTTTCAGAAAAAATAATCACGAAGATAGTAAGGCATTACTGGTAAGTATCTATTATCATAAAAAGTATCAGTGAATACGCTAGTAATATATAAGTCAATGGTGAAACCTGATAGGTTATAAGATTTCGAAAATCCCTCGAGAATTTGTCGTAGAAATTTCTGAAATCTTCATATAAATGGAAAACGTTACGTCGACGAATCTCGGAGTCAATCAATCGCGCCATCCGCGTGTGTAGCGGCAAATCGAAAAATCTCCAAAATGTCTCTGATTTACTTGACGAAGAAAGTGTCGTAAACACCGACAGGCCAAACATACAGGAGACGTAACTTTTTCTTTCATTATAAGAAATCGGAGACGAATTTGTTGGCACCAATGTTGTTAGAGGATAAATAAATGTAATTATTTTTTGATAAACGACGTTTTAAAACCAAGCTATGCTTTTACTGTCTGATTTGTATATCTCACTATTTAATGTACTTCTCACAAAGGATGTACAGTAAACATAGTGTATTTATAATGGCCCCTAGACTATACATATAACAAGGTACCCAAATACTTGAAATTAACAACTCACTACACAACAACACAACTTTTAAGCATAAAGACATGTTAATTAATAAAACGTATTACTCAGTGAAGGAAAACTTATGTGAAAAATTTGACATTTAAATGCGTATATTGACATAATAATGTAATTGATAAGTATTTAACGTGACATCAAATAAATACATTGCAAACTTAACCTAACCTAATTTAGGCACATCAAAAATACATAAGGCATAACAAATGCAGGATTTGTTGTCAAATCTTTTTGTGGATCAATTTAATATTTTCCATATTTAATTTGTAATGTAATAATATTTTAATTTGTATGAATATATGTATGAAATAATGATAATTAATTTGTAATGAGATAATGATAATTTATAATGAAATAATCTGTAGAGTAGCACTAGCTGCTACATTTGCAATACCTGAAAAAGGTGCTAAGTTGAACTTCCTATCTGTACTAGATCTGATGTAGTTTCTTAGTGGCAAAATAAAATCTCGAATCTTGAAACAGTTGAGCAACCAAGGCTCTAAGTGCAGTACCTTATCTTTAAGTCTGAATGGAACACGCATTTATTATGATAAATAAAATTTCCATAACTTAATTTCTAGATACTGATTAGTGCTCTCTGGCTCTGAGGAGTTCGATGGTGCCGTTGCGCGTGGCAGTCTAATCGATCACGCAAGTTAAGCAACTTCGACCGTACCATATCCATGGATGGGTTTATTTATCTTCAGGTCCTCCGTGCCTCGGAGGGCCCGTTAAGCTGTCTGTCCCGGCTGTTCATTTTTATGAAGAGCTAATATCAGCTTGAAGATTATTTGATTTTTAAAAACTTTTTTTTTGACTACGTCGGGAGACAGACAAGCATACGGCCCGCCTGATTTGAAGCGGTTACCGTAGCCATATTAACGCTTGCAACATAAAATATTGCTCGCGCGCCGCCACCCCCGCTGCCAACGCAGCATCTCCTTTCTTTCTGGTGACCTCACTCACACTCACACTTGCAGGAACACAACAACCCTCAAGGGAATTGTTATTTGGCTGCGGTATTCTGTGAGATGGAGGTACCTTCCCCAGTCGGGTAGCTTACAATTACGCTCCCTACCTCTCTTTTCGCCAGAGCTTCGTTTGTCAGTCAGCAGGGTGCACCACGTGCAGGAGAAGTTGGCTTTGGTTCAAAGATGTTGGTGAACCACTTACACCCCAAAATGAACGTATGTCTGAAGAATTCATATCTGTTATCTAGTCTAGGCTAGCTTAGCACGTTTTTGTTCCATGTCCACATCGGACCCTGTTCTACCGATGAGTCCACTTATTCTGTGGTATTTAATAAATAACAAATATTCCTGGACAAAATACACACGGCCATCTAGTCCCAAACTAAGTAAAGCTTGTACCATGGGTATTAGCACAGGTATTAGACAGCTGGTATTATACCTAAATACATTTTTTGTAAATACATACATATAATACAATGAAAACACCCAAACCAAGACAAACAGACATGTTCATGCACAAAAATATTTGTCTTGTTCGGGGATCGAACCCGCAACCTCGGAGTCAAAGTGGCCATTGCTAACCATTCGACCACCGAGCTCGTCGGGAATCTATCCCGTGCTCCTTGGGGCGAGCCATTATTACCCGCACGACCTCCGGCCTCGTCAAAGGCTAGATAGGTTTAATTGAATTTCATCGGATGGGTTATTACCATCAGTTAATTTAATGAGATTTTAATCGATAATAACGTTAATCAGCTAGTCGAAATGCATTACCGTTCGACCTATAAATGGCTGTAGGGTTAACCTAGTTAGTTAATTAATTAACTGGGTTAATACTGACATTAAACATATTTTACATGTTTACACAGTTACACACATATTAAGAGTACGATAGCAACCAAAGATTGCGTATTCTTAAACATGTAGTATGAAAAATATTAAAAATTTCGACTCATCGATACCTTTTTTTAAATATTCCATGAAGTTTATGAAAAAGTACAAAACAAAAACAAATTATAACCAAGCCATTTATGAATTAATGTATGTTTTGTTTTTGGTTTTCTTTCAAGACCAATAACACAGCCCGACTGGAGAAGAACATAGCCAAATAATTCCTACAGAGTTCTAGTATTCCCCCGAGTGAATGAGATCATAAGGAAGGAACAGTGAAGGAGGAGAAACCACTACGACATGTGGTTGATTCTTGCGTTACAAGTTTTCTATGTAAAATGCCAGTTACCAATCTATACTTAAAAACTTAATTTAAGGACAGGAAATTTGATCTAGACTACTTTGCATGCTTCCGCCACCAATATCATGCAAACTACTACCGGCCGGCACCCACACACAAACGTTAGTACCTAGATGCATGCGACTGCTGTGTCTGCTTTGGTCGTCTCTGCTCCAGCTGTTGCAGTCGTCTCTGCGAATCTCCAACATCTGAAACAGAAGAAATGTGCGATTGCCGCCGCCCCGAATGCCGTGGTCGTCTCTGTGACACGTATTTCGCCTATACGCGAGGCATCATCAGACGATCTGTAGATGTCGATGGTTAGAACAACAATGGTTGATCTACAGATACACCTGAATCAATTAACTATTAAATTAACGAGTCGGTTCTGTACGGAACAATCTACGTAATAGCTAATCAGATTTTAATAGAATGTTCACTGAAACTAATGAAGTCCATAGAATATCGGAAATATTAAGAGTTTTTTGCGTGAAAATTAAAAAATAAAACATTATTTAAATACAAACAAAATTCAAGTTATTATTATTCAAATAGTTGTCTTGGCCAACTTGCCAGATAAATATATTTTGAAAAATGGAAAAATTTCACCTGCCCCCCCTAGGTGGGATTTGAACCCACGACCTCTCGATGACCGGTCGAGTGCTCTTCCAACTGAGCTACCAGGAAGGTTTGTGTTGGCATAGCTGTTCATCGTTGCAAATGAAATTCAGCTATTTTTTGATAACGACAAACTAATTAAATTATTATTATTTAAATAGTTGTCTTGGCCAACTTGCCAGATAAATATTTTTTGAAAAATGGAAAAATTCACCTGCCCCCCCTAGGTGGGATTTGAACCCACGACGTGGGTTCAAATCCCACCTAGGCCTAGGCCACGTGGCCTACTTTAGTAGTGTAATTACTTAATAGGTTGATGACGTCACACTGTGACTCACACAGTAGAAATATAAGATGCAAAAAATTCGTCAGCAACACAAACCTTCCTGGTAGCTCAGTTGGAAGAGCACTCGACCGGTCATCGAGAGGTCGTGGGTTCAAATCCCACCTAGGGGGGGCAGGTGAAAATTCAAGTTTAAGTCGTAGGTAATAATAACTAAAGACATTCCATTACATTATTGCTTTTTTTATTATTTATTTAAACTTTATTGACTATAGAATAAGGGTACCAAATTCGGACTTAATTCTAAGAGCATTCTCTACCAGTCAACAAACAAAATGCAAAGAGATTTAACATAATATGTAAAAATTACATTTTTACATATTATCAAACCCCGGCCACTCCATACAAAAATGACACTTTTGCATGTAGTAACCAAATGACGTCTGTACACGTGCCTATGTTTGAGTGACGTTCTCTAGGGCTGACATTATTCAATTATTAGTCGGACATGTAAGGGGGTGTAAGTGGTTCATCAACAACTTTGAACCAAAGTCAATCTTACCTGCACGGGGTACACCCTGCTGACCGACAGACGAGGCTCTGACGAAAAGAGAGGTAGGACATAGCGTATTTTTTAAACAACCCAACTGACGAAGTACCACCTTCTCACAGAATACCGCAGTCAAATAACAATTTCCTTGAGGGTTTTTCTGTTCCTGCGAGTGAGTGAGGTCACCAGAGACGATGGAGTTGCTGCGTTGGCAGCGAGGATGGCAGCGCGCGAGCGATATTTAATGTTGCGACCGTTAATATGGTTACGGTAACCGCTTCACATCAGGTGGGCGTAGTGAAGAAAAAAAAACATAGTAAATACATTACACTGACTTCAGCCAATATTTATAAAACGTATAATTGCCATTGCTAACTTACCCAAAATTTTATATTTTCTAATCACCACTAAATCAAACGTTCGCCTTCCGAACACCGGTTCATTGTAATGGTCAAACCATTTCATTCTTACTAATTGTAGCTTTTTACTATTCATATAAATGCATGCGCAATGATTTGATTCATTCTCATATTCACATGGAACAAACGTAATTTAAAACTAATACCACACATGAGATCACGCACAATAAACATTGAAATGTACTCGTAAATAAGAAAATTGTAAACAATAAACCACCATAACTCAAGTGACAGCAATGTCACTTTCGCGTTTGCGCACTCACTTGCTCTTTGAGACATATAATGCTATCCTTTTCTCATCTCGTATTAATTGTATCTTGTATCCTACTTTGACAGACATGAATTAGTTATGATGAAACTATGGATGCCGCATGCTTTTTAGGTAATTTATAAAAAAATCTGTACTTTATTTCATCCAAAGGGATCGAATAAATTTATTTTTTTGATTTTCCATGTGTTGAGATATCCATCCACTGCACAAGTAACTTCCATCTTTTAAACTGAATGGAGAATAAAATACGAGCGACGTCAATTTGTAGGACGTTGCATCCATTGCGAACGGTTCCAAATCGGTTCCATAGGGGAGGTGAGGTCGACTAGTGAGAGCGGCAGAGAGTGTCCATACTGTACGTTAGTTCTATTACTTATACTGTGATATTATGTTAAATCTCTTTGCATATAAATAATGATGGCATAACAATCATTGGAACAGCCTAGTAATTTGTAGTGAAGTGTTTCCTGTGGAATAGTAATTTTGACACTCGGAGAATCTTGTCAACCCATGTCATCGCAACATGCCATCTTGAAATGTCAATTTATTTGAACATCATTTATAATTTATCCTGCCAAGAACTATCCTTAGTAATCATATTATCCCTTGTTCATTTACATATAATTACGCTATACAAATCCTTTGTTATATAGCATAACAGTCTATGGACCGAATACATTGAAAACGTGGGGCTGTCGCATTTTTGCTATTATATTATTATTCAAACGCTCTTGCCAACAGCCACCAGCATAGTCACAGCAACCAATCATTAACATTATCTTATATCCTACAGTACGCACTACGCAGCCGCGACCAGGGACCCTTACCGCCGAAGCTGAAGCCGATTACCAACGAATATTTTGATTCGAGAAAATAGGTCTTACCTATTTCTCGAATCAAAATATTTAGCTTAGTCGGTAGAGCTCCATCGTTTCTACCAGCTAAGCTAAACACAAGTAGCATAAATCTAAGTTGAAGACATGGCATTTCTTGTGCCTTGGCGTAAACAGAAAATCTATAGACAAATTTTATAACATAAATAAAGTTACACACTATCATGGTGTAAGAAAATGACAGAATTATATCGCGTCACGTGCTGATTTGGTCAAAGGAAAGCACAATGTGCGAAACAGTATGACGGCACTATATAAAATCTATCAAATTCTCTGTTGTTTACCACGCAACCAGGCGTCTATAAACCGTAGTGACACTTTGTCTATGTACCATATTAACTCATTGATATTACTACGAATGTCATTCCAATCAAATAAATATATGTCTGTGCATTTACTCGTCAGTTATGCCATTCGAAAATGTAATAGAATTGATACATGAGTCTTTTGATCAGTGCTGTAGTGTAAAGAATACTCAAATATGAGCTGAAGGCAAAATTGGAAATAAATAATGTGGGACATGGGAATGGTATATAAATCCATATGATCGCCATATAAGCTGTGTTTTATGAGTATTAGTACGATTAGGTACAAGCCTACGATTTCAAGAAATACTCTCCCATGATATTAATATAAAAGCTTTGAAATATTTTATATTACACTTGCTTACTAAGGAATCTACTTTCTACGCTAATAATAGGGGAGAGAGTTGCTCTTTGTTCAATCTCAAATTACATATAAAGTTTCATCAAAAAAAATTACATGCCTCAAAATCAGGGCGGTAAAGTTGTATGGAAATCGTTTACCGCCCGAAATTTTACATTTTAATTTGGTAAACGCGATTCGCGAACGCATTTTTGAGAAAAACTCTGAATAGCGTCATCTGTTGGCAAAATAGGAAAATTATTTCTCTCTCACTTGTGGCCATTTGTTGCGGTAGATGGCACTTAATTCTAATAAATTATGAGACTCCTTTAGCGCGCTAAAACAAAATTATCTAGGTATATATATAATATGACGGGATAAAACGGGGTGGCAAATTCTGAAAATCGTCATTGGTATTGTTTTTATGGTTATCGGGTCGCTGATTACGAAAACAACAACTATTTTATAATCCAACATAACCGACGTGACATAAAATCACCCCTGTGGGAGTGCGATGGGGTTGAAATGTCATAATATCAATATGGGTATTGATTGTATGGTTTTCTGGGACGTCAATTACGAAAATGGCATCTATTTAAAAATATAACATCGTGGACATTACCTAAAAATATTTTTCAAACTTTGTACCTCCGTTTCACCCCTAAGAGGGTGAAACGGAGGTACAAAGTTTGTATGGGGAAACGAGATTAGTTGGACTATTTTATCCTCAACTTTACACGAGTACTTCTATAGATAAATTAGTATACATGTGTTTCAGGATTTTTCAAAATACAACCGTCAAATATCACATTTCGGTTCATCGGGTTCATCGGTTCATCGGGTCGCTGATTACGAAAACAACAACTATTTTTTAATGCAAGATAGTCGAAGTTACATAAAATCACCCCTGTTGGGGTTGGCTAACGTGACCATCATCACCTATTGGGGGTGATAGGGTTGAAATGTCAATATATAAATAAATATTTCTGGACAATTAACACAGCGCCATCTAGTCCCAAATTAAGCGCTAAGCTTGTGTTATTGGTACTAAATATAAAAATGGGTAATATTCATATATGTGTCGTTTTTACGGTTTTTTGGAACGCCAATCCATACTAATATTATAAATGCGACAGAGTGTCTGTCTGTTACCTCTTCACGCTTAAATCGCAAGACCGATTTAGATGAAATTTGGTTCAGAGATGCCTTGAATACTGGGAAAGGACTAAAGATAGTTTTTGTTCCAGAAATTGCTTGTTATGGTTATTTATTATACCGGTAGGGCGGTTCTATGTACGACTGTATGTATTTTTTTTAATTGCAATATTCTTATTTTTTTGAGAGGGTACACCCTTCAGGTGGTCCCATATTAATCAAATCAGGGTCTGATGATGTGCTCCCTGGGAAATCGGGAGAAAGGGTTGAAATTAATAGGCATGGACATGGAGAGTTACATAATTTACATTTTGAAATCATCATATGACACTTCTGAGCTGATGAGGAACGGTTAGGAGTTAGGTAATAGTGTTAAGTTTTCTTAATTAAGTTATTCATGTATTGTCAACTAGAAGGCACCATGACACTACTACTTACCCATTATTATCTTCTTAATATATAAAAATGTCGTGTCACGTTGTTTGTCCACGATGGAATCCGAAACTACTAAACCGAATTAAATCTAATTTTGCACACGTGTGCAGTTTGATCCAACTTGAGATATGGGATAGTTTTTAACTCAATTATAAAACAAAAGCACTTTATAATAATTCTCTTCAATATAAAGTTTTAATTGAGTGTGTCTCATTTTTTTTTTATTGTTTGATATTCTGATTGATTGAGGGTATCTTTAGAGCCAAAACCAATCTCATACACATAGCTCAAATTACATCACTCGTGGCCGTTTAGGAGTCTCGTCAGCGACTCGTGTAATTTGTACCTTACGCCCGTAGGTGTTAAAACTACTATTATGTTTTAGTATTCATAATCTTTATCACCAATATTTTAAATTTAGTAATAATTTATTTGCGAACTTCAAATAATTGCAAAATTATAACTTATTGTCACATTTCGAAAACTGCTAAATCAACTTTGAAACAGTATTTAATTTAATAAAACAAAGTTCAATAGTCTACAATATAGTTAAAATTTTTCATAACGACTAGATTAGAAAGGAATTTATTATACTTTTTGTTTTAAAGTTGTTACTGGCCTTAAATTTAACTTAAAAATATTTCGTAGATGTATTGAAACAAGATCCATTAAGATCTTAGAGAGGTTTCCTCTCACGTACTATCAAGCCGTGGAATGAACTGCCTGTCGAGGTTTACCCAGGAGACTACAGGAAGGGTTCTTCAAATAGGGCATGTAGAGATTTTTACAGGGTCGGCAACGCGCATGTGATGCAATCATCCATAGTCCATATAAAAAAAACGGGTTGCACTCCAGGAGTGCCGGCAGAAGTGAAAACTTGAACCTTTACGATGAGCATTTTTGAATATTATATTTTGGAATAGTTAGGAAATAATTTCGCACGAATTGCTTTATTTATCAGAATAAAATTACTATAATTTATGTGGTAAAACTACAATATTCATTTATTGCTATCGTACACAAACATGACAAGGTATATTACATTAAAAATAAACAGCAGCAGCAGGCATACATTTTCGCCGCGCGGTAGAAAGAGAGAGCGATATTACTTCCTCTCCTACGCCGCGCCGGCGTTGTACTATCCCTCCGTCTTAAGAATTTTTGATCAGGTCACGTGCCCTGACGCGAGT
Source organism: Hypsopygia costalis (assembly GCA_937001555.2). Taxonomy (NCBI): domain Eukaryota; kingdom Metazoa; phylum Arthropoda; class Insecta; order Lepidoptera; family Pyralidae; genus Hypsopygia; species Hypsopygia costalis. The sequence continues at coordinate 15,942,614 of OW443338.2, read as the reverse complement.
TTAACATTTTTTACCCATCCCAAAAAGTGCACAACGCCGCTAAAGAAGTTTTCACTTCACAAAAATCCAGTCACAAACTCCGCTTTGACTAGATTCCGCTAACATACTTACGAATAGAATGCGAGAGAAATTTTTATTGCGAATCACAGACGTGTAAAGGGAACCAAACTCCACACAACTTACACAATACAGGGCGTGCCGTGTTGTATGCAACTACAAACAAGACCTATTATGTCATTTAAAAACAACAAATCTTTGTTGTTTTTAAATGACATAATAGGTGATATTTGGTACAAAACTGGCAAAAAACAATACTTATGAATGTGAAAGGGTATCAGCCCCCTTACCACCATCTCTTATTGCGATTCAATAACTAAATATAATACTTTTTCATACCAATGAATAAGCGACTTTATTTCAAATTTGATAGAGTCGCTTATTCGTTGGTATGAATAAGCATTCTATTCAGTTATTGAATCGCAATAAGAGATGGCGGTAAAGGGGGGTGTACACATTAACACGCACATTAACAGTAAGCAAGTAAATGATTATCAATAAGGTACGAGCACAAATTAAATTTGTAATGTTTGGTTTTTTATACTTATAATCTGCGCTCCGAATACTTTATAGTCGATTCTTCTTCTATCGAAAATAATATATTTAGTTGATATGTCGCGTGACCATTAATCAAGTAAAAGTAATCTAAAAGTTTAAATGTTGAGAACATTATTATTTCATTTGTCAATTCTAAATTATCGCATTCAAGTAGCATTCAAATTATTTGAATGCTCCTTGAATGCGTTAATTTAGAATTTTGAACAAAATATTTGAATCAAATATTGAACGGTATCTAGTCGGAGCGCAGCGGAGATGTATCATTAATCTGTGTTTCCATTACTTTCTGGTAATTAGCTAAGTTTCAGTAAATAGAAACACCAACAATATTTCCAACAGGAATGCCCACGCACAATTTAAATTTCTGCAAAACTTAGTAACTCGCTCTCAACGCTCTCCTGAGTTCTTAAACATGATTTAATAAGATTTACATTTTAATGAGCATCACCCTGAAATGTTTTGTTGATCGTCTAAGACATTATTCTATAAATGGATTAAAAGGTTTTATACGATTTCTAAGTTCGCGTTGGAAGTTTTTCGGTTTAAAGATCTTTATTACTCATATAAGAACAAGTTACAGGTCACTTAAAAATGAGCAGTATTTAGCATTTCTAATATACAAAATAGTTCGGCAATACGATCAAACAGTCCAAGATAAATTTTGGATAATAAAAAATTATGTAATCAGCATTCTTTAAGTAAATGCTTGTCGTGTATTCGTAAATCAATGACCCAAAAAAAAGACGAGAATATTGTTTGAATATAGGTTTTTCAACATCATCATCTTTCAGCATGTTGATATGATTATCAAGCGCTATTTATCTCCTTAGAGAGTCACATGCTCAGATCCTAATAGATCCTATGCGATTTTAAGTCGATAGATCGACCTGCAGCCATGACCTCCCAACAACTTTTTGAGGTCGTCACTCCATCTAGTGGAGGGCGATCCACACTCCGTCCTCCAGAAAGGGCTCGCCATTTGACAACCCTCCCCAATAGTTGTCAGTTCTAGCTAAAGAAATAAGAAAGATCACATATAACTGGCAAGTTATATGTGATCTTTCTTATTTCTTTATAGCCTCCCCAACCCGTTTGGCCAGCGCGGGGAGTGTAGGCCAAATCCTCCTTCTGTCTGGGACGGACGAGAGAGGGTCGTGCTCCTGTAGTGGAGACTAAAATGACCTGATTATGAACTGGCAAGTTGGCAACTTTGTTCAAAGACTTTAGTCTTAATTTTTTGTAGTATTTTGAACGAGAAGATGTGACGTTGTTCTGTAAAGGCCGCCCAATCAAGTAGGATTTGTCTGTTTAACTCTAGGTCAAATTTACCTTTAATGAAAACACCCATTAGCGTTATTAAGTGTTATAGAAAAAAATACTTCTTGCTAAAGTCATGCAGAGGATGTAATTACATTTCACATGCTCATATTTTTCCAACTGTTTCTTTAATATAACTCAAGTTAAGTGAGCGCTCAATTGAATATAGATTCCAACATCTTAAGTCACAGTCAATACAATAAAAAATAATATAAAAGCCTGTAACTAAAGCAATTCATAGAACAATGGATATATAATAAATATAATTTTAACAAAAAAAAAACCGACTCCAAACATTACCTACATTTATGTATGTAGATACAGGCTGATGATGACGATGAAAAAAATGTGGGGACCAATCTGGAAGTATACTCTTTCAAATAAAAAAAGTTTTTTTCAAATCTGTTTATAAATCACGGAGTAATTAAGTAACAAATATTAAAAAAAAAAATACAGCCGATTTGAGAACCTCCTCCTTCTTAGGAGTCGGTTAAAAAAGAAAGATGCGAGAGATCTCTTCTAGCGAATGACTGAAACACTAACTTTTAACGTTAAATATCGCGCCCCCAGAATTTCGAAAGCAATTCAAGCTACTCGTCGTACATATCATACGTCAGCCGACCGCCAGGCTATGCTGGCGCTAGCTATGATACACTTTTTCACAGATAAGTTGATTTGGTTTTAGATCTCATAGTTTCAGTTTCGGAATTACAATAGGCTATTTGACTAACATTTTTTTCTGTTTGATATGTAGGGACGTCTCCATAATATAACCATAGGTGAAAGAATTACTTCGATAGCACAAAAATCTCTCGAGATATGGTAATTTGAAAATCACAATATTTAGACTGCCCCAAAACGCTCCATACAAAAGACTACCGAATTATGACGTCACAGGTTTGTATTTTGTATGCATCAAATCAGAAATTTGTACGACAGCTATGTTAAATATTACGTTTATGTTATTAGTATCATAATAAAAGTTATAGCATTTTTTATTGCTTCTCCAATGGAAATATTATTTTTCGATAATTTCATACTTTTAAAATGGACTTTCCCGCCAAACTTTGATCGACGCTAAAAAAAGTCTGACTGAAAATATTAGAATGAAAGTTTGCAGATCTTTATAGTTTTGTGTATTTTACGATATTGTTAAATAATTTATACAATCTTTAAACATTGGAAAATAGCCTATTAAGCGAAAAATCTTAGGAAAAATCTGTCATTTTTGTATTCATTACAAAAATAATTAGGGGTGCCAGTGAATCACTACGATCTTTAGAGCCAAAGCCAACTTCACCTGCACGTGGTGCACCCTGTTGATTGACTAACGAAGCTCAGGCAAAAGAGAGGTAGGGTACAGCATATTTGTAAGCTGCCCGACTGGGGAAAGTATACCTCACAGAATACCGCAGCCAAATAAGTATTCATTCCCGGCCCGTATCCCAGCAGTGGGATGAATAAAGAAAGGTAGGCGACGACAAAAATATTTGCATTCCGCTTTTGAAACATTTCGACCGCATGTTAAGTAGAGTGCTACATTTTGATACAATTTACAATTACAAATACAATTTTATTATGTATTATGCTCATAATAATATTGGTGACATATATATTTTTTGACGTGACAACGTCTTATAAATTGGTTAGCCGGGTGACACTTCAAGAAACTGGCTCACGTTATGCGCTTACAATGAGAGCGAGTGAAAGGCGCGTGCCTTTCACTCGCTCTCATTGTAAGAGCGTCCCTTCTAAGAGCGAGAGAGACAGACATAAAAAGTGAAAGGCATGCGTCCCTTCCACTCGAAAACATTTTACCACTCAAAGTCGTTGTCACGTAAAACTTTCGCCCGTATACCGACTTTACAGGCAACCAATTTTTTTCAATTACCTATTTACCAAATATATTTCACAATGTTTTCATGCAGCAATGTATTATAAAACCAATTATTAGGTTTGTGTACATACATAAGTGTCGCTATTAATTATTACTGTATACAAATTGATTATTACCTCATTGATTATATTATTAAACCTACTGATACCTAAACAAATCATAAATAATATCTTATTAGTTATCTACTGCACATTATAATAATGATTATACGAATTCGTATGTTACTTGGCGAGCCCAACTACGATGCGTGATTGTATGACTATTATCCACATGAATAGAATCGCGCCAGAGCATAGTTCTGCGAATATGTTGTCTGAACATGGTTTCATTAATTACAGAAACCTATCTGGGCTAAATTTATTCCATGGTTTGTACATGTCTAATCTCGAGATCTTTTGTTCCTACAGCTACGGCTCAGGGCCATATGCCTATGTTATATAGCTTATTATTTGATTACGTATGATTTCGGCTCAATTTTTGTAACAAGTACATAATTTGTGCAGGAATAAAAAAAACATATATAATACGTAGGTATATCCTTCAAATCTTTATTAACTTGTTGATAATATATGTGAATGTTATACATATACAACACGTATATAAATATGTCTCTCTACTGGAACTAGGTACCTACTTCAACCGAAAGGCTATTGGCAATATCAGTGTTTGTATCTTACACTAGCGACTTGCAAGACGATTTTCAGTTTCTGATGAAGATTCTCCATGACGACATATTTTTGATGATCTTGATCTTTTGGGCCATTGACTCCCCCTCCCGTACCCCAGTGACTTCTACATCATCACCTACATCGCATTTAGTTTATAGCTAACCGAGCGGGGATTTTTTCTAATACTTACATTTTTAAACATGTGATATCTTTCAAATGGAATGTCCGAATTGAATAATTCAAAAAGTTATATAAAGGTATTGAAGCAGTCGTGAATACGAAGTAATTTATTTTGATAAGGATTAATAACAAGATACAAATGAAGTGACTTTTTAGCGGCGGCATTTCAATTAAATTTATAAAATAAAAGAACACTTATTGTGACATAACTATAATAGTTAGACATATGCCGTCGCGACACTTTTTGTAGATAATGATGTGTTCTGCAAAGTCGTAGTACATTATTTTGTTCTATCATCAATAGTTTTCGCAGCGCACGCGGTGTAAGGAATTTTTTAGGTATTTTATTCACATTATAGGAGTTTTAGTAAGGATCCCTATTTTTTTCGAAATTAAAATATAGCCTATGTTACTCCCTAATAATGTAGCTTTCTATTGGTGAAAGAATTTTTGAAATCGGTCCAGTAGTTTACCATAGAGCTCTACCGACTAAGCTGAAAAGGTTGGTCATTAACGTTAACCTAAGAACTATTATCGCAATCAAAAAATCCGATGGTAATCGGTTTCAGCTTCGGCGGCAGGGCCCCAGTTCAGACATTGTTGTTACATACGAGTAGCAGTCGTTAATGCTTTCTTATCGAAGATGCAAGCACTGACATTGCCAATAGCCCTTCGGTTGAAGTACCTAGTTCCAGTAGAGAGACATATTTATATACGTGTTATATATGTATAACATTTACATATAATATCAATAAGTTAATAAAGATTTGATGGATATACCTACGTATTATATATGTTTTTTTTATTCCTGAACAAATTATGTACATGTTACAAAAATTGCGCCAAAATCATACGTAATCAACTAATAAGCTATATAACATAGGCCTATGTTTTCAAATTATAGAACATAAATATCAATATTGTAAAATACAAAAAACTTTAATAAAAATACAAAATTTTAATTAATTATATCCGACTTGTTTTATGATCGATCAAAGTTTGGTGGGAAAGTCCGATTAAAAAGGATGAAATTATAAAAAATATATTTAATATATATCTTTTCCCACCAAACTTTGATCGATCATAAAACAAATCGGATATAATTTATTTAAATTTTGTATATTTTTGGAAAAACAATAAAAAATACTATTGTTCTACTTATTGTTATGGTACTAGCAACATAAACGCAGTATTTAACATACCTGTCATACATATTTCTATTTTAATGTATACAAAACACCTAGGTGACGTCAAACTAAGTAGCCTTTTGTATGGAGCGTTATCGGGAAAGTCCAAAATTGTGTTTTTCAAGTTATCATAATCTCGATAAGTTTTTATGCTATCCAAATAATTCTTTCACCTATAGTTATGTTATAATGACCTTACATAACAAATCGAAAGAAAAAAATGTCATCTAGCCTAATATTTTCATAAGCTGTCGTAGTTCGTATATATATTATCTATAGGCAACTTGTGTCAATATAACATTTATATCATACTTGCATATGCAAAAAAACTGAATTGATGTGCGTTACAATGCATGAACTGGAAAGGTATTTTTCAATCAGACTCTACACAAAGTAACATTTGACTATTAAAACAATACAGAAATGGGAATTAACGCTGTCATGAATCTGAGGTATTCACCCGACTGTTTTCATTTGGGGTATTGTGTTTGGGGCAATAAATGGCACATTATCATATTAAGGTGTACGTGGCTCACCGCGATCTTTAGAGCCAAAACCAACCTTACCTGCACGTGGTGCATCCTGCGGACTAGCGAAAAAGGCTCTGGCAAAAGAGAGGTAGCGTATTTGTAAGCTACCCGACTGGGGAATGTACCTCCACCTCACAGAATACCGCAGCCAAATAACAAAATCTCTTGAAGGTTGTTGTGTTCCTGCAAGTGAATGACCAGGTTCTCACCAGGACCCGTCACCAGGAAGTAAGGGAGAAAATGCTGCGATGGCAACGAGAGTGGCGTCGTGCGAGCGAAATTTCATTTTGCAAACGTTTTTAAGGCTGTGGTATCCGCTTTACGAGTGATTCCTTCTGCCGCCAGAGTTTCTTTTATTTATTAGCAGGGTGCGCCACGTGCAGTCGAGGTTGGTTTAGCCCTGAGGATGGTGATAAGCTACTTACACCCTAAAATATCAGACTGGTAATTTAAATTTCCATTAAAACACCCCCCTGAATGGTTAAACATAATTCCCTATTAGTACCTTTTATCATATAAAGCATTAATCTGGAGAGATCCGAGTAATCCAAGATTTCGAAAACATCTATCTAGAGCTACGTACAATGATGCTTCACCTAAAATTACATTTCGCCCTGCGTCTACGAGTATAATAATAATATTACGGCTTACTCAAAAGGCGAATGTAGGCGTACTCGGCACTCCAGCCAGCGAGACTGTGATAATTGCGTTTTGATATTGCATTATCTTTTAAAGGCTGCCCTACATGAAAGTGTGAGATAGAAATAACTGTGATAATGTGAACCATTATGTAATTGCGGGGTTGAACGGTCGTCGTTTATAAATTTTCCTAATGAATGATAGTTAAGCGGCAGCGTATTGAGTGTAATCTATATATTATTTATCACATTATTCTATTATATTGTCTTTACTACATATTTATCTCAGTCGAGTTTATATTCTCAAGTCGAGAACGCGCGTGTGATGACCCTGGTGTTACAGGTGTTCATAGACTACGGTAACTGTTTACCATCAGGCGGGCCGTATGCTTGTTTTCCACTTTAGTGGTATAAAAAATAATAATATTATATTTTTAAGATATGGAAGAATGAGACTTCCAAACACAAGTATCCCGTATACTTAATAGGTTGGTCTCAACCCAGAGTATTTTTTTTATACTTCGTCAGGTTATTGTATATTATTCTGTGGTCAGGTGATAGACAAGCATACGGCCCGCCTGATATGAAGCGTAGCAACATTAACACTCGCAACATGAAATATTGCTCCCTCGCTTCCAACACAACAATTCTGTCCTTTCTGTATAATAAATACACTACGTTTAATGTTAGGACTGAGGCATGCATGGCCAACATGAGAGAATATGTCAGATTTTATCCTTGAACCTATGAGGTTCATAAATGATTTAGCTTTCAGTAGAAATAACTAGGAAATAACTAGTATATGACGCGAAACAAAAAAATGTGTCAATCTGTCTCTGGCAAGAAAGCTATCAATTTGTCTAAACCACTTTTATAAAACTGACAGATATCATTTTCACAAATCACACTCAACACCGTAACAGTTGTTTAACACACATTTATTTCTCTACCTTGTATCCCGTTTCGTTTACAGACCCAAATTCATATACACACAATTCGGCTTCTCACTAATATTTAACATGCATGATTGTGGGGATTGGTGTGTGGATTTTAGTTACTCTTACACGGGTGAACAGGTTGAAATTTGGCATAGGTACATATATGTGCATTGAGACATGGGTTGCTATCTGTCCTAGTGCTGTGCCCATGCGGGACGATAGCAGAAGGTAATACGCTTACCACATGTTCCCATTATCCTATAATGTGGATACAGTAACTAAAATTCCTGTTATTTTAATAAACAATATTATACACACTTAGAGTTGCTTCGCTTGCTTCCTGTGACGGTAATGAAATGGGATGTACCTACAAACAGACACAAACTTATTCTTATATTCACATTCTCATGTACATTCACAAAAATAAAATACATATAATACACACCCTACCTACTTAATCTTTAGCCAATTATCTCACACTTATTTTTTCTACTCAATATGATATACATAAAATACAGTTATTCCTTGAGGTGCGCAGATGAGCATACTAAAAGTCAGTTACTTAAGTGATTAATTCAGTTGTTATTTTGCTGGAGGCAAGTTTACATTAGCCGTGTGGTTTCCGGCAATATTATTATTGTAGAACTAAATGGTGTATTGTATGACGCCCTGGTAACTAAATACAACGACTTAGCTTTGAGAAACATTTCTTTCCTTTAGGAACCACAAATAGTGATCTCTAAAATGCTTTAGAGGAGACCCGTATCTCAGCAAGGGCTTGATAACGAACGAATTTGAATTTTTAATAAAACTTAATATTTCAGCAGTCTGAGAGGGCCTTTATACTTACATCTGGCAAAGGCACATGTTTTTGCCATGTGAATGTAATTAAATGACTTGAGAATTAGAAATTAAGTCTCCGTCTCAAAACATTAGCCGCTTTCAACCGAGAAAACCGTAAAGATATTGTGAATTGTTTGAAATTATTTACCTCGTCTTTGTGACGACTTGTTTAAGGCGTAGCTGCCTTTAATGATATTGTGAGGTGATTCAAGAATATAGAAAGACCGCGAATTTTAAGATAAGTCTGTGACGGTGAGGTCGGTACCGCCGTTGCGCGTATCAGTCAAATCGAACGCTTCAGTTAAACAGTAAAGGCAAGGCCATACCAACGCGTTCAGCTCGCGTGCGCGGTGACGACATGCGCGGTGGCGATTAGTGCGCGTGCAAAAGTGCACACACACTGTCGCGTTTGTTCAGGCGTTAACCATGCTGCAAGCTGAAGTTACTTCGTTACAATGCTGTCTGATACAGATAGTGTAACTGAAGAAGTTTTACTTCTGTTCCATACCTGATTCAGATTCTGACCTGACCCTGATAAAAAGGACGATTTTTCTGTTATTCTTGTAATAAGAATGAGAGGTATCATACAACAGTGGGTATTTATGGACCTCATTTATAATTTCTTCCGTCTCCACCATATTATTTAAATATTTTAAGATTTAAAATATGATGCAAACGGAAGAAATTACAGTTTTCCTCAACTAAAATAGCTGCGTGCAGCGTCCTAACGCAACATGCGCGATCTGATCACCACCGCCGCGTGCAGACGCTGCACCGGACGCCGCTGCCAATCAGAGGACTCATCGATGTGAACACCTCGTTACAAGTTCGTACACAACAACTGATCGCCACCGCGCACGCTACCGCGGACGCGAGCTGAACGCGTTGATTTGGCCTAGCCTTAAGCGTCAGAACCCCTGGCCCAAGTGCGATATTTCATGTTTGGAGACTATCAAAATTCAATACCTATTAGATATTTCATCATCATCAGGTCATTTTAGTCTCCACTACAGGAGCACGACCCTCTCTCGTCCGTCCTGGACAGAAGGAGGATTTGGCCTACACTCCCCACGCTGGCCAGACGGGTTGGGGAGGCCTGATCGATGTTTTTTTATAATGTATTTCCCTTAGTCGCCTTGTACGACATCCACGAGAAGAGACGGAGTGCTTCTATTCTAGTCTGACGGAAACCACACGGCCTGTACACTGCACAATTCTATTTCATACCTAAATTAAATTATTTAGTACCTCGACGAGCAGTGAAAAAACATTAAAAGAAAGTGACCAGACATTCTGACGTCAGGTCGTCTGGAACACATTTTTTTCACGTAGTTAGAGACAATATATCTTAATTATTTATTTGTAAATATTCAATACCTTTTTAGTACCTGATATATATTTGTTTCTAATTTTATGGCGTCCCAGAAAAAAGTTACGGATAAATAAAAGTCTTTAGGAAGCAAAACCTATTTTATAGCTATTTAATTTGCAGCATTTACATAAATATACATAAGACTGGATGAAGATGGCTCAAGAAGATGGATCAAGGGCTTATAATGCCGATCGTAGCCTGTCCATGGATAGGTTTATTTATCTCGAGTTCCTCCGTCCTTTGGAGGGCACGTTAAGCCGTCGGTTCCAGCTGTTAGGTGACAGTCGTTAAGCCAAGTCAGTGGGCTTTAGGCAGTTTGAAAACACTGGCCTCCGTGAAGTCGCAGTTGAAGAGCGGAGTATACTCTAAACCCCTTCTATTGAGAGGAGACCCGTATCCCAGCAATAGGATGAAAAATGGTTGACGAAGAAGAAGAGGATATTTTATTATATTTAACAATGGGAGAAAAGTTTGTAGTAAGCAGTTAAAAATTATTATTTTTTAGAGTTTCATACGACTGAATGAAAAAAATTACTGTTCGGACAGACAGACACACAATTGAGTCCTTCGAACTGAACGAGGTACACCATTGAGCATATGTCCTGTGCGGGGTCGAACCAGCGACCTTGGAATCAAAGTGGCCATGGCTAGCCATTCGACCACCGGATTCGTCTATAATTGTATCGTCATGTTATCATGTCATCTCATGTCATCAATAAAAAAGTATAAAATAAAAACGTCAAGTTAAATCATTTCACTCAACACTGTCCGAAAGTTACTAAAAACCAACTTTCGAAAAACGATGATCAATCTTTATTTCTAGCTGAAATAAGTCAATTTGACATTCTAAAAACGTAGGTAACATAATTGAGTTAGGTAAATTAATTGCTATATGATTTTAAGATACTGAGCAGGACTCGGAGAAACGTAGCATATCCTATTATATGAGAAACAGGTGTATAATTTATAAGACCACGAAAAAAGCATGTCATTTTTTAATGTTTGTAAATTCTCATAGTATAATAAATACTATACACACTATAAGTATAGTCATATTTTGTACGATGTAACTTCTAACATTTACATGCCTATAGAAAATATTTGTATCCTCAATATACGTACTATCTGTAAACTCTTCTAATCTATTATATACTATTGACATAGATTAGTGAAATTCATGGACAGTTTCATGAAGAGCAACATGGCATCGTTGCGCTTGTCAGTATAAACAAACACGCAAGTTAAGCAACGTCGACCGTATCCAATCCGTGGATGGGTTTATTTATCTCAAGCTCCTCTGCACTTCTGAAGGCACGTTAAGCCGTCGGTCCCGGCTGTCGTTATTAGATGACAGTAGTCACGCCAAGTCTGTGACCTATAGGCGACATGAAAACAATGGTCTCCGCCAACCCGCAGTTGAACAGCGTGGTGGAGTATTCTCTAAAAGTCTAAAACATAGGATTTAGGCAAGGCCCGTATTCGTTGACGATGAATGTAAAGTTTTGTTGGTAAATACTCTGGAACACTAACAAATCCACTGAAGATGTTTACCACAAAATTGTCTCTCCCTGAACATAATCCTGGATACGTTCCTGGCCGAATCCTCGGATTTTCATTTCTGAGTAGGTCCCATTCTATTTTTGGAACCATAAAAATTGATCAGAATCGGTTTCAGTGTAGGCGGTAGGGGTAAGTATATTAATTAATGTAATAGTACATAAGAATGTACTATTACATTAATTAATATACCTAAGTACTACGTACATCCTCTTACAAAGTGATTGCGACGCTATCATCCTTAGTATCCTTAGTGATGATATTTATTCTTCCAGGCACAAATGAAATGTTGAGAATTTTCTCTGTCAGAAGTTCCATGCAACCACACCTTCACGTAAGGAGAACATAAATTATATGCACGTAAAGTAACAAATATTTATAAGAGTGAAGGAACAACTTTTATTACGACAACACAGCAGCACAATATGTAAATAAACATTAAGTTTTAAACTTGTTGTTGACACAAGTGGTACCTAAAAAGATCCTGAAGTTTTCACATTATTTCCGCGCCAAAGCAAGAAGTGTGGAAGTTTGCGTGGGGCGTTTAAATTGTCGCCCAGTAAGGAACTGGCGGTGCACAGTTGCGCCATCTGTGCTCTACCAGAGTCATGTTTTGTTGAGTACCAGAACTTGAGTAACAATAGACTGAATGGTATTTAATATGAAACGAGATTCAACTGGAATACCTATGAAATTTGTGAATGTAAATTTATCTGAATCCATCAGACCAGTAAGTTCACTTTCAAAAAGAATGTTCAAACTTATTTATTTGAGAATTTATTCAAGCAATAACCATCATTGTCCTATTTACTGCTTTTACTTTGGGTTTCCGTGTATAATTATGTTTATGTATAATATGTATTATTATGTATATGTGTATAATTAGCATATGTCTATGTATCATATATAATTTTATGTTTTGATAGGTATTTATCCTGTGTATGTTCATTACAGTTATTTTGTGAACCGCATTCTAGTTTTATCTGCTTTTTCCAAAGGTTGACTGGTAGAGAATGCTCTTAGGGTTAAGACCGCCTTTTGTACCCATATTTTATGGTAAATGAAGCTTAAATAAAATAAATAAATTTATATATAGGTAGTTCAATGAAAGAAGGTTTGTGTTGTATTTATTTATTTATATCTTTTACTGAATTATGTATAATGATTTAATGCTAAATGCATTCTCTGCCAGTCGACCATTAGGAGTACAAAACATTACAATTTCTGGTACAAACATAAATCGCTCATTTGGTGCAACAACAGCATAATTAAAATCAACATGCATATTTCGAACGTAGTTTCAGTATTTATTTTAATATGCGAATTCTGCTCTGTGATTCTTCATAACTAGCACATACAATTTTAGAAGTACCTACTTAATTGTTTCTTTTTTTTTATTGTTGTTGCAATTATTTTATTTATTTAGTTGAGCAACCATAAAATATCTAAGTGTAACAACGACATAAATATGTAGGTAATCAATTAATGTATGAACGTGATTCGATATCAGCTATTACGTTATAATAGATTTATGTACTTAGAACTTGCAGTTGTTCTCTACTTCGTCTGCATGGACTTTCATACAAACATTCATAGCGTATTTTAATTCTTATAGATGAATTGGTTTAAAATTATCATATATCTCAAGTTGGAACAAATTACGCACAATGCCCAAAGGTTCATTATGATCGGTTAAGTAGTTTCGGATTTTATCTCAGACAAACATTGTGACTGTATTTTTACTATTTTTACATAAATAAGATATAATGTTCTATAGATACTCGTAACATCACACCATAAACACACAACGTAAGTATTGGCGTATATTCTGTACAATATAGCCCAGCACACACATTGTATGTGTGTAGGTACTACGTAGCCACTCTCCACCGCTCTTGTAAGCTGTCCTCACCTCCCTTCCGAGACGAATCTGGAATAGGTGCCCTACCGTCGAAGCTGAAGCCGATTATCATCGAATATTTCGATTTGAAAAATAGGTCTTACGTTTTAGTTATTGACAAACATCTGCCTAGGCGGTAGAGCTCCAGGGTTACTTGGTAGTAACAATAAGTAAGTAGTGTTAATAAAAATAAGTAAGTATAGTGGTAGTAAAAATAAGTAAGTAGTGTTTAGGTTAGCTGGTGCTAACCTAAACACATGTACCATAAATCTAGGCTGAACAAACTTCAGCATTTTCATAATCAAAAAATCCAATGGTAATCAGCTTCAGCTTCGGCGGTAGACCCCAGATCGTAAATGAATTGATTATCGTTAAATTATTTTATTATCCAGATTTTTCATTACAAAGCATGTAGAGTACTTACAGTAACATAATGTAAAAAAAACTGAACATTGGCTGGGCGAATGACAGATGTTTTTACATCATTTGATGTTCCCATCAAAACGAACTCAGCGCGGTAAGAGAGAGGAGAGATTTCCGAGCCGAGTGACGAGAGAGAAAAAAGTTCCAGAGTTCCGAGCGCGTGGCGACACGTCGTCACGTTAACAGCCGAGGTAAGTCGCGGCACTAGATGTTTCACATCAAAACCAATCATATATGTATACGTAACGTAACCTATACGTGTAATATCAGCCTCCTTCTGTTTGTTAGGGGTGTAAGTGGCTCTCCATCATCTTTGAGCCAAACCAACCTCATCTGCATGTGGTGTACTCTGCTGCTCAATTAACAAGGATTTGACAAAAAAGAGGTACGACATATCGTATTTATAGGCTGTCCGACTGGGGAAGTACTTCCACCTTCACCTTCCTACAAGTAAGTGAGGTCATCAGGAAGGAACGTATTTCTGCGTGGGCAGCTGAAGTGATAGCGATATTTCATGTTGCGAGCGTTTATATGGCTGCGGTAAACGCGTCACACCAGGCGCGCAGTATTCTTATTTGTCACCCGACGTAGTACGAAAAAAAATCATCCATATATGTTATATCAAGCTCTCTAAAAAGAACAGTTGTTAATGGACCGAGAAAACCAAATAAGGGCTGCGTTTCTTTTACATAAAATACAAAAAAATATTGTAGGTAGCAATTTGTCACGGTTATTGTTAGTTATGAATCGCAGATTACCCTCGAGCGGACTCCAGTGGCCGTGTTCAACGCCCAAACACCCTCGAATTCACGCAAGAAAAAGATTGATGAGCGATTTATCGAGATGAATAACACAGCTCTATGCGGAGATATTTCTGCTATTTATTGCACTCGTTTTCTATCTTTAATAGGTAATTGTCTAATTATTCGAGATGTTCTTAATTATGCTAATTGTTTTTATAGATCGGAGAGATTTTGGAGTGTAAGTTAATAATCATTATTTAAGCCAAAAGATTACCTCACGTACACGTGGTGCTATGCCGACTAACAGACGCGGCTCTGGCGGAACAGAAGAGGTAGAGTCTTGTCGCGTGTCCGACAGGGATCAAGTGCCGGTTGCACCTCACAGAAGATCGCAGCCAAGTAACAATACACATAAGCACTGTTGTGCGAGGCGTGCCAGGGCGTAAGTCACCAACTCTCTCTAACTACATAAAATACTAAAATCTGCACTCGGCATGCAGGTGTGCGGAAATGTTGCGTTAACAACAGGGATGCTGGCTCAGCTATACTCCTTATATTACTACCATCTATAGGTCTATAGGCATATACTACGGTACTCGTTTTGCATCAGTGTTGTTTGGCAAGGTAATAAAAGGCTGATTTTGCAGTCCAACCTGTTCCAATAATCATAAAAATCACAGTTGGGTTGTCAAAATCAACGTTGCCATATAAAATTAATAAAGCAACAAATATAGTCTGTAATAATACCTATACGTATTTTTAAAATAACAACATTGTAGTCTGTATGGTAAACTAGGTTAGACCCTCATGACAGAATAATAGTAATAGAGATTTAAGACAAGGTTCGAGCCAATATCATGTTGACGTGCGTGCCACGTAACCCTTCTCTCTCTCTTTCCTACCTGATGTGTCCTATTAATTCCTTCTTTAATATATAGGTATTATCATATTATTTACGTACTATGAATTTAAAATGTCATATGTAATCGCTTTTTTATCATTCAAGCTGAGATTATTCTGCATTTGGCAATAAAACCGGCAGAGCGCGCTCTACGCCTTATCTCCTCCGCGCAGCCCCTCAAATATGAATTTAGAAAAAATTGATAGCAATTTATATGTTAAACATCGGTCGGAGTGAGATATTTCGCATCTTGTACGTTCGTGTGGTTATATTATATAGAGCTGAGATACATTTACAGCTGCGTTACTTTGGATTATGATAAATTCTGTCATATATTAGGTTTCATACCATGTCTGCCAGCTGAAATTGACGACACGCTGCGTGTAGTCGTAGGTCGTAGATTATGTACAAAAATATGAGAAAATATACCAAAATATTTATGTGTCATAAATAAAATTTATATTGCATACATATATAATATTATTATTATTTATGTTGTAAGTATGGATAAGTAGATTATGAATTCTGTCAAGGTTCACGCTCATGTAAAAACGTATCATATCTATCATACGTATATCTCTACATCCCAAAGGTTGACTAGTGGCACAGTATAAGTATTATTACCATGTACAGTATGGGCACTCCCTGCCTCTCTCTAGTATCGATATCACCTCCCCTCTGAGACGAATCTGCAATAGTTTGTATGGCGCGGTACGCACACACGCTCACTCACGCTCTGCACAGACTTACTTATGGAGTAGTAAACGACGCGACATTTGTATGGAGTGGCCGTGGTGTGCTGGTGCTTTGAAGAATGGTTTTAGCGATCAGATTTTATATATAGTGGTCATTACAGATTTTTAAATAAAAATACATCGAAACAAAGACAAATTAAACATTGGCAAATAGTTTAACGTGGTAGATTTGAGTTTGACATCTAGTCAAAATTGGTATCTTCGAATCGAACGCATCGAGAATATTTTGACATTCGGAAAGGAATTTCTTATCTGAAATAGGTATCTCAATATATTAGACTCGTGCAAGTTGTAACAATTTATGAACCTATAAAAGTTGCGACTAGTAACTATAGATTACAAATAAGTTTTTTGAGTACTATTTACAAAGTAATAAGTTACTTTGTAAATAGTACTTAAAAAAAGAGTTGAATGAATTGAGGAGCTCGATGGCGCGAGGAGCTCAATGGCGTCGTTGCGCATGTCAGTCTAATCGATCACGTAAGTTAAGCAACATCGACCGTAGCCTGTCCATAGATGGGATTATTTATCTAGAGTTCCTAGGTGCTTCGGAGGACAGGATAAGCCGTCAGTCCCGGCAGTTGTCATAAGATGACAGTCGTTAAGCCAAGCCAGTGGCGGCTGAAAATCACTAGCATTCGTCAACCCGCAGTCGAGCAGCGCGGTGGAGTTTGCTCTAAACCCCTTGGATTAAAGGGAGGCCCGTATCCCAACAGTGGGATGATTAAGGGTGGTATGCCGACTCAAAAAAGGAAATCCTGAGCTCAGAATACAGCAACCACAGTAAACAGATGTAATGTTATTTATTCTAACAATCTAAATACAAATAGTGACGTAGGTATACTATTATTGTAAACAAATTTATATTTGTTTGAAATAATAGTGTACCTACGTTTATATTTATTTAAAATAATAGTGTACCTATGTCACTATTTGTATTTAGATTGTTATAAGCACAAATTGAATGAGTTAAATAATTGGGTTATTAATGCAAACAAAGATTTAATTATTTCAGGTAATTTATTAGTGTTGCTTTAACCAGCTTCATAGAATAAAAATAGTGTCATTGTATCAGTTGACTATACCGAAATATTATTCAGAAAAAGTTATGACGAAGTCGTTTCGCCGTAGAGAAAATTCTAGGACTCGCGATATAAAATGAGCAAAGAATTTGAAACTATGAAAAGATTTACTTTTTTATACTACGTCGGGTGGCAGACAAGCATACGGACCACCTGATGTGAAGCGGTTACCGTAGCCATATTACCGCTCGCAACATAAAATATCGCTCGCGCGCCGCCACCCCCGCTGCCAATGCAGCATCTCCTTCCTTTCTGGTGACCTCACTCACTCGCAGGAACACAACAACCCTCAAGGGAATTGTTATTTGGCTGCGGTATTCTGTGAGGTGGAAGTACATTCCCCAGTCGGGTAGCTTACAATTACGCTCCCTACCTCTCCTTTCGCCAGAGCTTCGTTTGTCAGTCAGCAGGGTGCACCGCACGCAGGTAAAGTTGGCTTTGCTCAAAGATGTTGATGAACTACTTACACCCCGACTTATTAAACTGAAATTTTGTTCAGAAAAAGTTATGATGAAGTCGTTTCGCTGTAGAGAAAAATCTAGGATTCGCGATATAAAATGAGCAAAGAATTTGAAACCATGAAAAGATGACAAGACATGGTCAGTGCCATAAACGCCAGAATATCACAACAGCACGTCTTGTTTAAATGCTTCTTATAATTTTAATGTAATACTTGCTTATAATTTTAGGGTTTCCTTAATAAACTTTTAATAATTTCTATTAACACGATTTTAATAAAGTCGACATTTTTGATGATAATCAGAGTCAATTACTTTTTTTACTTACACTAAAGCTAACCATAGCTGAATATACTGAGTTGTACATTGTATTGTGAGTACAAAAGGAATTTATCTAATTGGAGGTGGATTTAATGCATGTGTAATGTTACTGTTATGGAATATGAACTCAAACTTTTACCCTGAATAACGATTGTTCTTACGGTCCAACTAGGATGGTAAAGCTTATGCAGGGCAAGGGCACATTAGTTATAACACTCTGGTGACATTCATTGAAATGAAATGGAACGGAACGGAACGGAACAGAAAGGAACGTAAACGGAACGAAACGAAATGAAATTAAATACTTTATTTGCATATTTACAGTCGTTATTGTAAATAATAATGCCAATGACACATTGTTTGGCAACTGTAAATTGCCTTCAAAATGTAGGCATACAAAATAGTTGAATAGATATATTCTATTATATCTTTGCAATCCAATCCAAAATAGAAATAATACATGCTTAAGTATAATATGAAGGCACAAACTATATCCGAGAACGTACATATATGTTTTTATATAACTGTTTTCAATTATCACGAACTCACTCATTATGTCACTATCACAAGGCGACAGGTTGCTTGGCAACGATTTTACGAATTCTTTACGGCGTCTGTATTTCCCCAGAATAATGGATCTTTTAGTTTATTCATTTACTCTTTATGAAGAATAAAATTTACAAATTAACTTACTATCAAAACTTACTACTTTTTTTTACAATTATACTCGTTTTAATACCAGCGCACTAAAAAGGTTTGTTTAATTTTTCATAACGCATGACGGAAACAGTTTTTTTTTTAGCGAAAACTCTCACTGTGCCCTTTAGCTTCCTTAAAATACGTTCCACAAGGAATGAATACAAAGTCAGATACTGCACGCTTTTTAGGCGAAATGTATACAATGAAATCAAAAGCAACATTAACATCGACATCGAACGCTTTTCAGGCCGTGACTAATAGGTCGACGTTATGGAACAGAAGACTTGAAAGTGGAAAAAATACGCAGCAGCTGTTTCTATGAAAAATAACGTATCATTAATCATAACGATGAAAGGAAGGAGCGACAACGCTGCGCGACAAATACCTTCCTGGGGAAGCGACGTGCGACGTAGTACGCGACGCGTTTGTACTCGACGCGAGACGAAAACGATCGTCACCTAGTTAAATATCGTTTTTGCCATTTTGCAAACGATATTTTAATAACAGTATGTAAAAATATAGATTTAAGGACAAGTTTCCTATTAATGTTTCATATAATAAAGATCTACCCCGTACCCCTAAAGCCCGTCCCTCGAGCATAGCGCTAGAAAAACTGGACATGTTCGAAGCTCATTTTACTATAGAGGTTAACGGTTGCGAAAGACGAAGTTACATGTAGTAGAGCATGTAGATCACCTGATGGAAAGCAATCATCACCGCCCATTGAGATCAGCAACACCATGCGGTCGCTGAACCGTTGCCAGCATTTTAAGGGAAACGAAGACTCTTCTTGAAGGCTTCCATATCAATTATTAACCATTTTAACCAAAATTTGGTATACATAGCTACGTGATGAAAGATCATTACTTACTATTCTAATTATCCATAACACAATGGTGATAATGTATAACCAAACCCCGGCCACTCCATACAAAAATGGCACTTTTGCATGTAGTAACCATATGATGTCTGTACACGTGCCTATGTTTGAGTGACGTTCTCTAGGGCTGACATTATTCAATTATTAGTCGGACATGTAAGGGGGTGTAAGTGGTTCATCAACATCTTTGAACCAAAGTCAATCTTACCTGCACGGGGTACACCCTGCTGACTGACAGACGAGGCTCTGACGAAAAGAGAGGTAGGACATAGCGTATTTTTTAAACAACCCGACTGACGAAGGACCACCATCTCACAGAATACCGCAGTCAAATAACAATTTCCTTGAGGGTTGTTTTGTTCCTGCGAGTAAGTGAGGTCACCAGAGACGATGGAGTTGCTGCGTTGGCAGCGCGGATGGCAGCGCGCGAGCGATATTTAATGTTGCGACCGTTGGGCGTAGTGACGAAAAAAAAACATAGTAAATACACTACACTGACTTCAGCCAATATTTTTAAAACGCCTTGTATAATTGCTATTGCTAACTTACCCAAAATTTTATATTTTCTAATCACCACTAAATCAAACGTTCGCCTTCCGAACACCGGTTCATTGTAATGGTCAAACCATTTCATTCTTACTAATTGTAGCTTTTTACTATTCATATGCATGCGCAATGATTTGATTCATTTTCATATTCACATGGAACAAACGTAATTTAAAACTAATACCACACATGAGATCACGCAGAATAAACATTGAAATGTACTCGTAAATAAGAAAATTGTAAACAATAAACCACCATAATTCAAGTGACAGCAATGTCACTTTCGCGTCTGCGCACTCACTTGCTCTTTGAGACATATAATGCTATCCTTTTCTCATCTCGTATTAATTGAAACTATGGCTGCCGCATGCTTTTTAGGTAATTTATAAAAAAATCTGTACTTTATTTCATCCAAAGGGATCGAATAATTTTATTTTTTTGATTTTCCATGTGTTGAGATATCCATCCACTGCACAAGTAACTTCCATCTTTTAAACTGAATGGAGAATAAAATACGAGCGACGTCAATTTGTAGGACGTTGCATCCATTGCGAACGGTTCCAAATCGGTTCCATAGGGGAGGTGAGGTCGACTAGTGAGAGCGGCAGAGAGTGTCCATACTGTACGTTAGTACTATTACTTATACTGTGGTATAACTTAACTATAATTATAATTAGTTACAATAAATATGTCAAAACTCTCTTTACCCCGAGCATAGCTCATTTCATCACACGCTGCGAACCCTTAAGCTTTTTTTTTATACTACGTCGGGTGGCAGATAAGCATACGGCCCGCCTGATGTGAAGCGGTTACCACAGCCATATAAACGCTGGCAACATAAAATATCGCTCACGCGTCGCCACCCCCGCTGCCAACGCAGCATCTCCTTCCTTTCTGTTGACCTCACTCACTCGCAGGAACACAACAACCCTCAAGGGAATTGTTATTTGGCTGCGGTATTCTGTGAAGTGGAGATACATTCCCCAGCCGGGTAGCTTACAATTACGCTCCCTGCCTCTCTTTTCGCCAGAGCTTCGTTTGTCAGTCAGCAGGATGTACTGCGTGCAAGTGAAGTTGGCTTTGGTTCAAAGATGCTGATGAACCACTTACACCCCAAAAATACACGCTTCGTATAAGACCCAAAGTAATTGACCCTGTTTTACAAACCAATTTTAATTGCATGCTTACTTGCAAATAAATAATTAATCACACCCGAAACAGTCGAAAACGTTTTACAGATCAAGTATTAACTATAATTTCTCTACACCGTCAACTGTAGGTGTTGCCAGTGGCAACTACAAAACAAGTTTCTAATCGTTAAACCACCGTGGTTCCAAAGTTAGAAAGTTGGTAATCAGAAGCGAAATCACGAATAAACTAATTCCGTGTTTACACTGAAGTATTGCTAAACTTTATCGTGTTATATGCATTAAATCTAGCTGGTTAGGCAGTAAGTTTCGTACACCAGGAAACGAAGCTAGTGCACATCACTTGGAACTGCGAACTAGAACTGAAATTATTGCCTGAAGTTACGACATAACGCTGTCTCGCCGCCCGTCACCGATTATGTGGATATTCGCAATTTTGTACGTGACTATACTAAATGTACTTACAACAATGGTTATCACTTGAACCCCTTGTGACGTTTTGATGTTGCTATATATCGCGATGTATATTTACAGTGGTACAAGAACCAAATGGCGATACTAATGGATAATATGTCTCCACGGCCAGTTTGTCACGAATGCCAGTACCAGATAGCATACAGCCCTCTTACCACCATCTCTTATTGCGATTCAATAACTGAATAGAACGCTTATTCATACCAATGAATA
Organism: Hypsopygia costalis; assembly: GCA_937001555.2. Classification (NCBI taxonomy): domain Eukaryota; kingdom Metazoa; phylum Arthropoda; class Insecta; order Lepidoptera; family Pyralidae; genus Hypsopygia; species Hypsopygia costalis. The sequence goes on along the minus strand of OW443338.2, from coordinate 15,920,329 downwards.
AGCGACTCTATTTCAAATGGGATAGAGTCGCTTATTCATTGGTATATCGTATAAGCAATCTATTCAATTATTGAATCGCAATATGAGATGGTGGTAAGGGGGCAGAACTGAGATTTGGTCTTTCAGTAAGAGCCCTATGGAGAAGATCAAGTTACTCAGTGAGCAATGGAGAGAACTATAGCTCGGAATCTATCTGCAAGACAAGATCTAAAATAAGGTCACTATCATCATAGTTGCATTAATTCCAATTTTGTTCACCAAAACAGACAAGTAGATAAAATAGTATTGAACAATGGGTAAAAATAACATTTCCGTATCTGCTTTAAAATGTTCATTCTTAATTTGATATAACTTTTTAGAAACAGTAAATAATGATAAATATGATTTTGTTGTTATAAAACCCGTATGTAAAAAAAAATATGAAATAAAAACTGAATAACTCAATTGAATTGGTTTCGCGCAATCTGTCAAATGACTGACAGTTCTGCCAAACGACATAAGTTACATTAGAAAAGTTAATATGGTCCTTCAGTTTTCTTAAATTCTACGGAAGTATTTTATTTTTTCTTTCATAAGAACCTTCTCCTGACATTAACAAATACAATAAAAAAGAATTAGCGAAATCGGTCCAGCCATTCACGCGTGATGCCGTGAAATGGGGATTAATTTTTATATATACATATAGATATTATATGTTAATATTATATACTTATTGTATAACTTATATTATAAAAACGCTGCCGATTTTGCTTGAAACTTATGTAATCATGCTTGTTCACGAGAACAAAACGAGTGTGATAAATTCTAGCTCAATCGGACACTGAGGTTTTGGTCAAATTTAACTTGCAAGATTGCATTGCAAACACCGCGGTGAAATACCTAATTGCTTTTTTTAACGAGACGGGGGACAAACCACACATTCCCACCAGTGTGTCTCCTGTGTCGCCAGGAATAACAGCGGCGATAACCAAAAAAGGCAATGAACAGTGAAGTCCATTGCAGTCCCGGGGGTAAGACTACGGCTGCCTTAGAACTCACAACAACTTTAATCAGAAGAAATTAGTAGGAGTAGGAAGCTTTTGGAATTTGACTTCCCCTCTTAGCAACGTGAGAGACAGCAATATGGCAAATAAGGCATTAAAAGCCTAAAGAAATGGCTAGTCAAGTGAAGCCCAACTGCCGTGCACCATGGATTTTAAGTATCTAACACTAATGGAGACCTAAAAGATTGAGTTAAATTATATAAAAGCCTGTGAAATACCTATAATATTCCCAAAAAAACTGATGACGTATTCAGCTAACATCCATGATTTATGTGTTGATTTAATTCTTCTCCACCATTACCAAAAATATGAAAAGCAAACAAAGAAAATTCGCGACAATGTTTATCCCAGCTTAGCAAATTCATTCGAATAAAATAATTTATAGCTGCGGTGAATAAATATCGTATTTACAAAAGGTCACATTTCAAATAGCTTTGTATCGTAATGAAAGGCAGCATTTTTTTAATAAGAGGATGATTGTACGAAATCGTAAGATTATACTTCGGGTGTCGACCGAAGACGATTACATATTTACTTGCAGCAGCTCGTGAGTAGGTGCCATCTTTGTCACACATTTAGAGTATTCTATTCAAATAACAATCTGTAAAAAAGAAACCTATCTCCCGTCCCACTCCCTCAACTGTGACTAGTCGTGCGGGTGGTTACTTCATTACGTGTTTTTGTGTCATCGAGATCACACACAAAAAATTATCGGAAGTTTTTCTTTTGCGTTAATTATGCCTAAGAGGAAAAGATCTAGGTCGAAAGACGATGATTATGATAGAATTATTAAGAGAGTGAAGAAGTTAGAACGTAGATTAAAGAAAAAACAACGAAAACGTTCAGTGTCAGTTAGTTCAAATTCATCGAGGTCGGATTATAGATCGGAATATGAACCGAACTTTCCAGGTGAGTAATCTTATTTTTTCTACGAAATAGGTTAACATTTACGTCAATTATTTCATTATAATTTGGTAACTAAGTTCATCATATCTTTAAAAATTACCAATCTGAACTACCTACCTACAAAAAAAAAAAAAAAAAATATATATAATAATAATAAAATGAAAAAACTCTTTGCACGGGTACCTATCTTGGGCCTACTAAGTGCATGGGTACCTACCTTGGGCCCACTTTAAATGAGTACCTATCTTGGACTTACGTTTTCGTAACTGGGTACCTACCTCGGACTCACCCTTCTCTGATTTTACCGGATTCTATCTTGAATCTCACGTACTTTGTAGATGATGATATACCGAACTCATTGAACCTGGATGGTGAAATGAGCTATGAGGAACAGCAGACCCCCGTTACACCGCCGCCGTTACCGCCGCTGGCGACGCCGGCACCTGAGGCCACGCCTGAGCCGCCACCAGCGTCGTCGGCGGCGGCGCCTGAAGCCTCCCCCGCATTGGGCCCATCATCTACCCTGCCTGAAGTTCAGGAGGTCGATGCCACGGCCAGTTTAGATCCTGATATCCTAAATCTTTTAGGAGAAGACCCTTCTATACAGAAGAGTACCGGTGCGAGTTTACATAAAGATATTGCCCCAAGATGGGCGCATATCCTCACCAATGGTTTAGCGAAAGACGTTCAAGCTGACCTTAAAAAACAATATTTGCTGCCAGAAAATTGTACTAACTTGTCGGCACCAAAATTGAATCCTGAAATCAAAGCGGCTCTTTCAGACTTAACAAAAGCATACGAGACACAGTCAAAGATACAAAAATTGAAACGAATCTTTTTGGATCCAACTTATCTGACCACATAAAATCATCTAAAGCGATAACGAAGACCGCCTCAGAAATGAAGACATCCCGTACACCATACCAGTCGAGTATGGTTTCAGCTTTCCATCCGCAAAGAGGAGCTTTAAACTCGAGGGGGAATCCGCGCGCAGCGGCGATCGAGCCGCGGACCGTCCCGGCACGTCGCCGCCACCACCGCCGCCGCGGCAAGTGGCTACCACGCGGGGCCGTCAACGCGCCACGGGCTACTCGAGGCAACCGAAGAGACGCTAGAGGAACCACAGGTACCTATTGCTGGACGTTTAAAACATTTTTACCATAAATGGGTTGAACTTACCAACGATTACACTATCTTGAATTGGGTCAAGGGATACAAAATACCTTTTATAAAACAGCCTGTTCAAACAGTGCAACCTAAAAATAGTGCATGCAATTCTCAGTCAAAAATTGACATTATCGACGACTGTATTGCTGAACTACTATCATCAGAATTTATTTCACCTTGCACACCTTGTGAAGGTCAATTTATTTCACCCATTTTTTCAGTACATAAGCCGAACGGAAAACACAGATTTATATTAAATTTAAAATTGCTTAATAAATTTATTAACGTTGAACACTTCAAAATGGAAGACTATCGCACTGCGTTAAAACTATTACAACATAACTATTATATGAGTACCATCGATCTACAGGATGCTTATTTTTTAATTTCAATGGACCAAAATGATAGAAAGATGTTACGCTTTGAATGGAAATCACAATTATATGAGTTTAATGTTCTCCCGTTCGGCCTATGTACCGCACCATTCGTTTTTACAAAATTATTGAAGCCCGTTTTACAATACTTACGTGCATTAGGACTACTGTCAGTAGCTTATCTTGATGATTTTTTATGCATAGGTGAATCGTATGATGACTGTTTAAAAAATATCACTACAACAAAGAAATGTTTAGAGGAATTGGGGTTTGTAATAAACATTCAGAAAAGCGTTTTGATACCAAGTAAAACCTGTAGGTTCTTGGGCTTTATTTTGGATACTAAACACATGATGATTACCCTACCAGAAGAGAAGAAAACGCGTATCAAGAATAAAGCCTCAGATTTATTGAGAAAAAGAAGCTGTTCTATTAGACAATTTGCTGAGTTTATAGGTTTGTTGACCTCCGCATGCCCGGCCGTTAGCTATGGCTGGATGTACACCAAGCTATTTGAAAGAGAAAAATTTTTAGCACTGAATTATAGTGATGATTATAATAAACAAATGGCAATAAAATCCATTTTAAAAGACGATTTCTTATGGTGGATAGAAAAAATCGAATCATCTTTTTGCCCTATTCGAAAAAATAATTACCGTATGGAAATATTTAGTGATTCTTCTAATACTGGTTGGGGCGTGGCATGCGGGGATCAACGCGCAAATGGTAACTGGACTGAAACAGAATTACAACTTCACATAAACACTCTTGAATTGAAGGCTGCTTACTATGGACTTAAGATATTTACTGAAAACGAGAGAGACTGCGAAATTTTACTACGGATTGATAACACCACTGCCATCAGTTATATAAATAGAATGGGGGGTGTGCAACACGCCCATTTAAATGATTTAGCTCGAAAAATATGGCAGTGGTGCGAAGAGAAAAACATTAGTATATTTGCATCTTATATAAAATCATGTGAAAATATCATTGCTGATAAAGAGTCTCGCCGATTAAATATCGACACGGAATGGGAACTTTGTGAACCAGTTTTTGAACAAATAATTAGTTTATTGGGTAAGCCCGAATTTGACCTCTTTGCAAGTGCCCAAAATTATAAATGCCCTAGGTATGCTTCATGGAAACTTGATCCGTTTTCTGAAATAGTTGACTCGTTTACCTTTAATTGGCATAACATAGATTTTTATGCGTTTCCTCCTTTCAGTCTAATTCCTAGGGTCTTAGAAAAAATTATTACTAATAAAGCAAAGGGTATTTTAATCGTACCTAACTGGCCTTCACAGCCATGGTATCCTCTGTGGTCACGACTTGTTATATCGGAAAAATATTTTTTCGGACCTGACAGATCCTTATTATATTCCCCTTACAGAACCTGTCACCCACTACACGCGGACCTTGTTCTGGTGGCAGCCAAGTTATCAGGGACTCCATGATAAAACAAGGTGTACCACTAGATTGTTTAGATTTAATTATGGCATCATTTGCACCCAACACGTTAAAACAATATAACAGTTCATTAAATTTTTGGATATCTTTTTGTACAAAAAATAACTTGGACATTTTGAAAGCTGACAGTAATACAGTGATATCTTTTCTAACACAAAAATTTAAAGAGGGCGCTAGTTATAGTTCTTTGAATACACACAGGTCAGCCTTGTCAATTATCTTAGGTACTAGCGTCACTTTAAACGATCGCGTCAATCGGCTTATGAAAGGCATATATAGGCTAAATCCACCCCAGCCTAAGTATAACTCAACATGGGACACCAACATTGTGTTAAATTATCTATCAAATATGTACCCTTATGAGGAGATTTCGCTACCTAATCTGTCATATAAAACTTGTACCCTCCTATGTATAGCATCTGCTCAACGAATGCAGACAATTAACTTAATTAAATTAAAAAACATAATTTTTCAAGATGATGCGATTGTCATAAAAATTACAGACTTGATTAAAACGTCAAGACCTGGAGCTTGCCAACCATTAATCAGATTACCCTTCATCCGTGAAAATCCTAATATTTGTCCAGCGTTAGCACTGAAAACGTATATAGAAAGAACTCGACAATTAAGACAAAATCGTAGTGATGACCACTTGTTCTTAGCAATACACAAACCCCATAACAAGGTCGGAACCCAGACTCTATCGCGATGGGTAAAAAAGGTTCTACAGGATAGTGGTATCGACATATCTATATTTGGTGCTCATAGTGCCAGGTCGGCATCAACATCTGCCGCACATAGATCAGGGGTGAACCTGGAGGTGGTTCGCAAGGCCGCAGGTTGGAGTGATACTTCAAATGTTTTCATTAAGTACTATTGCAGAGAAGTTGTAAAAACTAATCAAGACGATTTTTTCAATGCTATATTCAATTAAGGCTGAGTATTCAATAATTAACGCAAAGAGGTTATGCTATTTACATTTATATTAAATTAACATAACGTTAAGCGAACGATAAATGTACAATTGGTATCAAGTTAATAGCTATCGCCTATTAGTTTATGTTCTAGTGTCTTCGAAATTTCTTTACTGATTTTACAATAATTAAAGAAAACTTGTTGATTTGAACATTTTATTTATTTATCGGCCTATCTTTTCAATCTCTAAACATCTACAAGTAAATATGTAACCGTCTTCGGTCGACACCCGAAGTATAATTAAGAATCAAACAAACTTACCTTAGTGAAGTTTGATTCCAATTATGCGAGGGTGTCGACCGAAGACGATTACATCGACCCAATCCCTCCCAAAAAACCCAAAAACTAACAAATTACAATAAAATGTTCATAATCGTGATCCTCTGAAATAATGAAGTAACCACCCGCACGACTAGTCACAGTTGAGGGAGTGGGACGGGAGATAGGTTTCTTTTTTACAGATTGTTATTTGAATAGAATACTCTAAATGTGTGACAAAGATGGCACCTACTCACGAGCTGCTGCAAGTAAATATGTAATCGTCTTCGGTCGACACCCTCGCATAATTGGAATCAAACTTCACTAAGGTAAGTTTGTTTGATTCTTAATTATATTATGAGTATTATTGAAGAATCCTATTTTTATATCGTACATATAATTACAGGGGTAAAAATCGATATAGTCGTCGTCAAAGCTTATTCATATCGCTGCTGGGATACGGGTCTCCCCTCAATCAAAAGGGGGTTTAGAGCATACTCCACCACGCTGCTCAACTGCGGGCGAGGTCAGTGTTTTCAAACCGTCTAAAGATCACTGTTTTGGCTTAACGACTATCATCTTAAGACAGGATCGACGGACTTAACGTGTCCTCCGAAGCACGAAGGAGCTCGTGCTAAATAAACCCATTATGAGGACCCAGGAAGGAGTTGCTGCGTCGGCAGTGGGGAGCCGCCGGTGCGCGAGCCGCTGTCAAGTTGCGAGCGTTTAATATGACTACGGCAACCGCTTCACTTCAGATGGGTCGTATACTTGTCTGCCACCCGACGTAGTATAAAAAAAAACCTATTCACAAGAATATGTTTAATATATTAGACGAGACGAACTTTTTAGCTTCCATGGATTCACCGTGCGGGTGCCGGGTCCATCGTGTGGCAGAGAGAGAAACCCAAGCAGATCCCGAGACTTGTGACACGGGTGTTGTTTTAAGGGGCCCCGTTCCGACGTACATCAACACTCACCTTCACTACTTGTGTTTCTCTCCCTGCCCAGCCAAATGTGGTATGAACCTGCTAATGCAGCTTGTATATAACGTAGCTATGTATACGTTATATAATAAAGAAACTACGAGCCAATTTGCAATCTTCTTTTGGATTGAGCTGTGCCTTGTTATGTCACTCAGTCAGTTTCTTCTTACTCTTTTTTGTATGTATAAATTGTCGGTATCGCATATCCAATGATTTGAAGACAAAATGCACATCTTTTCTGATTCTATTCGTTCAATAAACGCCACCGGTAATAATAATAATCGCATTTTAATAAATAAAAAAAAAACCTTCTGGTAATACTTTATTTGTCGCCGTATTATATTTTTATTTATTAATCAAATCTGCTTTTGTTTCGCTTCAGAACCGCATTCGTGGTTTTCTGCTTGTCTCGAAGGTTGACTGGTAGAGAATGCTTTTAGCGTTAAGTCCGCCTTTTGTTGCCTTATTTATAAATTGTGGTCAATAACGATAATTTAAATAAATAAATAAATAGAAGATACTACAACTAAATTATTTCCTCTTAGCTCGTCTAATTAAACAGTTTCATCTATCAACACAGGTATTTTTATACCTATACCGTTTTATGTAAAATGTATAAAATTGTTGGGACCAGTCCATTACAGGCAGGAAGAGTCGGAAGCTTCCTCAGAGAGCGGAAATGAAAGAAACAGGCGCCGGTCGTCACGTCCGCGTCGCGCGATCAACCTATCGATGCTAGAGTGTAGAGCAATACAGTAAATTCAGTTTCTATAAGTGTGTAGTCGAATGAAATCCTGCAAGGCTTTCAATTTGCAAGAGCTTTTAGATGGTGCTGTGACATTGTACGTCTCACAATACCCTGTGCAGTATTATTCCATTTTGAAATAGTATCTTCTTTCCTTTTGGTAGAGCTTTCCTTTAGGTAGAGCTGTACAACAACAATGAATTTCTATTTTTGTTAAGAGTGGAGGTAACACGTGACTAACTGGTGTGTAATCTATGCTATTACCACAGTATAAATAATAGTACTACAGTATGGCCACTCCCTGCCGCTCTCTCGTGTCGACCTCACCTCTCCTCTGAGACAAATCTGGAACAGTTTGTATGGGGCCGTATGCACACACGCTTATTCACGCTCTGTACAGATGTCGTTGTTTATGTAGTAGTAAACAACGCGACATTTGTATGGAGTGGCCGAGGTGTGCTATTACCATACCCTGGCCACACACAAAAAAGTAGTACTCGCGTCATGAACTACTACATAAACAACTACGTCTGTGCACAGCCAGAATGAGCATGCGTGCGTGCGGCACCATTCAAACTGTTCCAAATTTGTCTCAGAGAGGAGGTGAGGTCGACACGAGAGAGCGGCACGGAGCCGCATTACTATACGTAGTACTATTACTTACACTGTGCTATTACTAATATTTTAAACCAGAAGAGTTTATTTGTTTGGTTGGTTAAAAGTGCTTATCTCAGGAAGTACTGGTTCCAATTGAAAAAAGTACTTTAGTATTGGATAACTCATTTATCGAGGAACGCTGGCTATATAAGATAAATCAATAGGAGCGAAGCACCAATCAAAGATTGTTCTAAAAACCAGGATGTTTTTTCCTTTCGTAAGCTTCCGTTGCGTGCGCTGCGTAAACGGTCAAAGTTACGCGACAATCCTGTATGAATAAATTGTTCTTCTTACTAAGTTCTAAAAAAAAGTCTACGATAGTATAAGTCTATCATTTAAGGTTGGCTCACTATAAGGTTTTTAATGGTAATTCAACCCTTCACTTTCAACCATCTCTCTATCATACGCAAACGATGTTCCGTGAGTAAGTTAGTATTCGGCATCAACCCATAATCATCCCACTATTGCGATACGGGACTCCCCTCAATTCAAGAGGTTTAGAGCATACTCCACCACGCTGCTCAACTGCAGGTTGGCAAGTGTTTTCAAGCCGCCTTAAGGCCATTAACTTGGTTTAACGACTGTCAACTAACGACAACAGCCGGGACCAACTTAACGTGCACTACGAAGCACGGAGGAGCTCGAGATAAACAAACCCATCCCCAGACAGGCTGCGGTCGACGTTGCTTAACTTGCGTTTTCGATTAGACTGACATGCGCAACGGCTCCTCAAGCTAGTATAAACACATAATAAATAACAGATAATATAATTTCATTTGTCTTTACGTTTATTTCCTATAATTTGATATCCATTGATAGGTATGGTTAGGTAAGATATTTTTTATCAATTGCAAGCCAGCAATATATTTAAAGCTAATGAAATTATATTAATTCCATAATAGAACATACGTTATTATTTACACACCCGTAGCCAACATTTCTTGTAATGCAAGCGTCTTTAGGCTGCAGTCACTGTTTCAAATTTAGCATGCCTTATTCTTTACCACACGACTTGGTTTTACGGAAATACAGTACTCATTAGTAATACTATGGTTTAAAATTATGTCACTTTGTCATGTTAATATGAAATGATTGAATTAATGATAATAAAATACTAATAACGTTTAGTAAAATAAATATCATCAAGCATTATTATTATTTTAGTTTCCGCCCGCGGCTTTTCCGCGTTTAAGAAAAAGCCTCTTATGTAAAAAAGTTTTTAAAATCGGTTCAGTAGATCCAAACTTGTAATTCTACAACCTCACAAAATTTACCTCTTTATAAATTTAGTATAGATCAAAATGGCAGTAACATTATGAATTTCATTTATAAATGCCAACAACAAACAATCCATAATTATGTCGAGAGCATTTGATAACATAACTTTTTTGGGTTTTAATATAAATCGTAAATTCGACTTCTTACAAATTCAATATTAAAATAAAACGTTGCAATTATCAAATAGTTATTGAATAAAACAATTATTCTATTGAATACCAAAATCAATACAAAAAATACAATAATTGTTAGACGGATCTAATTATACCGTAGTGGTATAATTAGATCCGTCTAACAATTATTGTATTTTTTGTCACTATTGTTTAAATTAGTCATATTAATTTGAAATGTACATACAAACCACAATATTTTTTTAGCAAAATGATATTTATTAACATTCAATATTTAAGGGCCGGGGCCCCCACCGTCGAAACTGTAGCCGATTACCATCGAATGTTTTGAATGAAAAAAAAAATAGGTCTTACGTTTTAGTTATTGACAAATATTTTCAGTCGGTAGAACTCAAGAGTGTCTACCAGCTACGCCAAATAGAAGTACCAGAAATCTAAGCTGAAGTTTCATTTCTCGATCAAAAAATCCGATGAGAATCAAATATATAACACAAATAAAATCTATCAAATGACAACCAAAAATGTACATAAATGAATAAATATTCCTGGACAAATCACAGCCATCTAGTCCCAACCTAAGCAAAGCAAAAATAACACATTAAAAATAAATAATTGCACATTAGAATTTTTTTTTATTGATTAGATAACAGATATACATACATTTTTATATACATTATATTTCTATGTATTATAATACATAGAAAACACAATCAGATAAAGACAAATACATCTATGGACAGGCTACGGTCGACGTTGCTTTACTTGCGTGTTCGATTAGACTGACGCGCTGGCATATAAGAAGTATAAACACATAAGAACTATTTTCGCATAATTCGCATAAAAAAGGAAGGTCAGCCCCAAAATGAATATCGGCCGAAAGTTCAGATTTTCTTCATATATATTTGTAGCGAGAAAATGTGTGTACGTAGACAATAAATTAAGCCTTTCTGGATGAAAAACTACATCTACTTATGAAATTAGTACCTGAAAAAATTCAAAACTTTCACCCGAAATTTCGGATTTTCATTTCGGGCTATGTTCCCAGTTTCATAAACGACTTTGACATAGCCATTTATTGGATATTGCGGAAGTGTTCCATCTTACCCCAGTCGTCCAAATAGCCCACCCTTTACGGCACTCTATTTATTGCAATAGTGCACACAAATTGAAGACGATCCTTAGCAAGATTAACTTATAAAAATTCAGTTTCTTGATTTTTAGATGGGTTAAACCATAAATTTAACTCATTATAGATGACGGCCGGAAGTGGCTGGTTGCGGAAAGCGGAGGATCGCATCTGGTGGAAGGCCTATGTCCAGCAGTGGATAGATACAGGCTGCTGATTATGATTATAGATGAAGATAGTTTAAGCACACCCCGTCCACTCCATACAATTGTCGCGGCACTACATAAACAATGACGTCTGCGTAGAGCGTGTGTTTATGAGGCGTCACACATACTATTTTAGGGTCGTCACAGAGGGGCCGTGAGAGTATATATACTGAATATATATATTTATATATTTATTTATATTGTGGTTTGTTAGTGTGTGGTTAGGACATATTCGGCAAATAGTTCATAGCTAACACTCTACAAACTGACTCTATATGCGTTGTATTTGAACGCTTTACCTAAAATTTTAAGTAAAACCTGATTTGCCTACATGAATAAATAAAATAGTCCGACAATACATCAACAACACTCTAGTATTGGGCAAACAAGACTGCGTAAAGTCGGGTTTAGTCAATTAGGTTATCACACATGTCGAACAACACAATGATGTAGTATATTAATACTTCCAAAGTAGATAGTCCATACTAAATCGATCAAAAAAGTTCAGACAAAAGTCAAGGTCAAATATCTTTGAAACCATAGCTCGCATACAAATAAGGGAAATAACCAAAAATGATTCCCATGGTATCCTCTATATAATAAAAAAGTCTCGCGCACCCTTTGCTGTAGCAAATTTGCTGTAGAATGTATCCTAACCTTATTTTCTAACATGTGATTGAAAAGTACAAGAATTCCACACACTAAATATGTTATTGTATAAAATCGTAAGTACTATTACTTATACTGTGATAATACTGTCAGAAAGTAGACCGTCTCGCTGTCGAAAACGTTTATTATTTGTTGTGTAAATGGTAAAAAAGAAATTCAATAGTTGGACGTTTCTTTTCAAAAGAAGTTATTTAATTGTATAATTCCTATACTTGATCAAAGTTGTGTTCTCACATAAATCATTTGACACCGTGTCGATATAAATTCGTCCAAACCCATTTACACCATAATAGAAGTGTCGTCTCTGTTACGTATAAACCAGAATAGAATGACAATTTATTGCATAAATGGTTAAAGGAAGTGCATAATGCAAATACATTTTGCTGTATAGCTTTCCGCGTTAGGGCTTCATAGTAAATTTTATTCAAATTGATATTAAAATTTTACGTAAGAGTAAATATAAAAGTGATCAGCAAAACCAAGGGGTCGCTAATTCGTTGCCAGCCTATAATCTGTCCTTTCTTTCTGGTGACCTCACTCACTCGCAGGAGCACAACAATTCTCAAGGGAATTGTTATTTGGGTGCGGTATTCTTCACAGAATACTGTACTACGAATACAATACGAAAAAATACAAAGTACCTCCACGTCACGGTGGATTCCCCAATTGAGCAGTTTACAAAATACACTATACCTCTCTTTTCACCAGAGCCTCGGTTGTCAGTCAGCTGGGTGCACGTGTAGGTGAGGTTAGCTTTAGTTCAAAGTTGTTGATGAACCACTTACATCCACCATCCGTTAAATATCCGTACCGTTCAGCACCTAGCTTTTGAGTCTGTCGAGTTCAGATTCAGACAGACAGGCTGACGCACCGGAGGACTTTGTTTTATAAAAAGTTGTAAGGCCTACACACAGCTCGTCGCGTAATCGTATCGTACGCCTTTTTTTCTACAAGCAGTACGTGAGCGTGCCGAGCACATACAACTCTCAACAACTTATGCGATGAACCCTGTACTGAGAGCTTAAATACATACTTTTTCAACGATCAGGGGACTCAACCACTGATCGAGTACGCTCTAAATAATATCACCTAAAAACGTCCTACCATGCATAGAGGACTACCGTCTTCTTATAAATGGGGAATTTGTACAACTGCGAATCAGGATAAAAAGAGTATATGCGTTCATGGTTAGTAATGATGAACTATTAGGTATATGCTTCTGCAATGCTAGATAGACTAACCGAGTCGTCATTTTGCAACTTCGCGTATCCCAATTAGAGATTGCAAACCGGGCCCGGCCGGGCCCGGTGCCCTTTTAGACACCCACCGGGCCCGGCCATTCATACCGGGTCCGGTGACCGGGCCCGGTAGGTACGAAAACTGCGGCACGGAAGCCCCAACTTGTAGAAAATTGGCATGGCAAGCGCTGCGAACCGCGATGTTGCCGTTCTGACGCGCCAATGGCCGCTCTCCATTCCTCCTGCGTACTTCTCACCCCCGCAATTTAATTAAATTGCGGGCGACTTCTTAAATAATCTGGTTACTTTCCAAACTCTCTTTTTCTCGAAATCCTCTAAATCCAGGCATTTCATCAGCGCGTGGAAGATCATTTCTATCCTAAAGTTAATTACTGAATACTAATGCTTGCTTAAACTTAATTAATAACACTAATGTTACTATTCCTCGTGATTTTGAGACTGATTAAGACTGATTATTGTTGATTTGCTGGTTTGAAATAAATATTATTCTGTAACCTTGAATCATTGCATTTTTCCTCCATTTACTTAAAGTAAATTTTCATAAAATACTAAAAGTTTCATAACATAACACATCAACCCGGCCGGCCGGGTTGATGTGTTAGGATGTGTTAGGGTTGGCGGCGAATCTTACCGGACCCGGCCGGGTTGAAAAACATACCGCGTTGCAATCTCTAATCCCAATATCCCCACGATATTTGGGGATACGCGCATACTAAGTCGCGGGCACAAGCAATTGCGGTGTCAATAAATTACAACCGTTATTACTATTGTATCAACGCACAGCTCAATCCGCTAAGATAGGTATTGGTTGTCTGGTAAAGAATGTTTTTACCATTAAGACCGCCTATGTACCATTAAATAGGCTATTTGACTAACATTTTTTTCGGTTTGATATGTAGGGACGTCTCCATAATATAACCATAGGTGAAAAAATTACTTCGATAGCATAAAAATCTCTCGAGATATGTTAATTTGAAAATCACAATTTTTAGACTGTCCCGAAAACGTTCCATACAAAAGACTAGCGAATTATGACGTCACAGGTTTGTATTTTGTATACATCAAATCAGAAATTTGTACGATAGCTATGTTAAATATTATTTTCTGTAATTAGTGTCATAATAAAAGTTATCGCATTTTTTATTGCTTCTCCAATGGAAATATTATTTTTTAATAATTTCATACTTTTAAAATGGAGTTTCCCGCCAAACTTTGAACGACCCTAAAATAAGTCGGATGGTTATTAGAATGAAAGTTTGCAGATCTTTATAGTTTTATGTATTTTACGATTATGTTAAATAATTTATATAATTTTTTAACATAGCCTATTGTGGTAATTAAAGTTTAAATGAAGAAGTTTTTTTTTTAATTCCCATGGGATACAGGGTTACGCGCCTATGAAGTCGCGATCGCAAGCGGTCGGTATGACAAGCCAAAATTCAAAGTGAGATCAAAGTACGCGTCGAGTCCCAGTTATAATTAATTTGGCGAGATAACGCCTTCAATGCTAAGTAAGATCCATAGAATCGACAGTCTTACAGCATTTGATATAAAGCCGAAATTGCAACACAGTGATTTATCCAACTCCAAACGGCACGTGTATGATATTACTTAGTAGCCCAACTAACTATTTTAGTCATCATCAGCCTGTATCTACCCACTGCTGGATATAAGCCTTCCCCAAATACGATCCTCCGCCTTCCACATCCAACCGCTATCAGCCGCTTTCTTAAGGTCATTGGACCATCTAGAAGGAGGGCGTCCAACGCTTCGTCGTCCTACGCGCAGCCACGACTCTAATAACTTCCTCCCTCATCTGCCATCACTTACTCGCCAGATGGGACCGGTCCATTGCCACTTCAGCTTGCAAACTCTGAAGGCTATGTCGACAACTTTGGTTCTCCGTTGAATTTCTTCATTCCGGATTCGATCGCTCAGAGAAACCCCGAGCATAGACCACTCCATCGCTCGCTGCGCGACCTTTAGCCGGTCGATCAGTCCGATGGTCAGTGTCCAAGTTTCTCATCATGTGTTCATGTGTCAATGCAGGGAAGATGCACATGTTAAAAAGACTTTAGTTTTCAAGCATTGGCATATCTGTGCGACAAAGATGTGCCGAAGCTTTCCAAAAGCTGTTCAGCCCAGTCGAATGCGTATCTCTTTTTTCTTTGACTATTTGACTATATCAGTATTCATTCATAGAGGTCGGTATAGAGATTCAGGAATGAATCTCTATTATATATAGAGATTCAGGAATGAATAGAGATTCATTCCTGAATATCTATTCATTCCTCAACTCTTTTTGATCATGGTCAGTTCTGTTACATACATGTTTTTGTCAAAGTTGCCGATATACTTTTGTTAAGTCCACATACTATAAACACCTTAGAAATGTCACATAATGATAATAAACTAATTATAGAGAGTAAGTGACTCCCCATGAGATCTTTAGAGCCAAATCCAATCTTATCTGCAAGTGGTGCTCCTTGCTGATTGACTAACGAGGGTTCTGGCAAAAGAGAGGTAGGGTACAGTTTATTTATAAGCTGCCTGAGCAAGTACCTCCAACTCATAGAATACCGCAGCCAAATAACAATTTGAGGCATGTTATGTTTCTGCGAGTGAGGTCACCAGAAAGGAAGGAGTTGCTACTTTCGCAGCGGGGGTGGCAGCGCGTGAGCGATATTTTATGTTGCGAGCGTTAATATGGCTATGTTAACCGCTTTAGATCAAGCGTGATGAATGCTTGTCTGCTACCCTACGTGGTATAAAAAAAAATTACTTATTTACTATTTAAAATATGTATTTGCCATGAAAGAATACATATAAATAACTTACTAAACAAACACATCCTAAACTTTTATTATTTACCCTGAATAGGGAAAGAAATGTAACTCGGGTGCATATTAAAATCATACATATTAATTGACTTAGTAGTAAGTATAAGACGAGGTCGGTGGTCGAATGGTTAGCAATAACCACTTTGACTCCGAGGCCGCGGGCGGCAAACAAGCACGGGTCGCATGCTTGTTTGGCACCAGTCTTATGTAACGCGGTTAGGTACTGTAGCATATAGTATCCTAAAATAAGCATAAAACGAGGCTTACGACGATCTAATTCACCCTAGGGCTAAGCTGGCTCAACTTAATCGCATATAAGAAGACTAGTTTGGCCTAGCCAATCAAGTTTGTCCACAATTGCTTTCCCAGATTCCGATTTTCGCACTCAGCTCATGTAGTTCCTTCCTATTACATTTCGCTAACAACTAACATTTGTAATTTCTTCTGTAGAAATGACTAACTAAATGCCAAAGGAGAATAACGATGAAATATGTACTATTATTATACATAGATTTATTGCTCTAGAATAGACTTTACAGGATTCACTAGTAGTATTACGTAAGGAATATTTATATATTTCGATATATAAATATTCCTTACGTAATACTACTAACCAAAATTTATCGATATCGTAGATACGCCGATATCGATATCAAAAAAATACTCAAAATATCGAAACTGAATATCGAAAGATCTCGACCAAAATAGTATGGTTAGTTATTAACTAAAGTAAAATACTGCCACAATTACTATCCAATTTATCATTTTCAAATTCAATGTCCAGTATAAAATACTTTTTAATGCTCATTCATTATCACTACATAGTATAAAACAAAGTCGCTTTCTCTGTCCCTATGTCCCCATGTATGCTTAAATCTTTGAAACTACGCAACGGATTATGATGCGGTTTTTTTTAATAGATAGAGTGATTCAACTGGAAAGTTTATATGTATAATATATGCATAACATAGTAGAAAAACACTGATAATTTAGAGGTTTCTAATGTGATGTCGTAAATAAACACATTTTTTTGCTCTTTCATTGCAAACGCTGGCTGAACCCAACGAGATAGATCAAAATAATGTAGTACAGTATTGTTCACCTTAAAATGGTCTACAAAAAAGTTCGCGATGGTATATGTCTATCTCTTAGTGGTAACACACAATAACCGTTATTTTATCCTTTGCTTTTTACAAGAAATAATGCCTTATTTACGAAGCGATTTTAAGCAATACAGAATTAATCCTTATCCAATTAAGTACCTTAAATACATTGCGCATTTAATATAGATCAATATGGCCCTTCACAGCATGTAATTTAAATGAATAGTTTAGAAGATATTACACATTTAAAATGCAGGGACATAACGGCTGTGGCGGTACCGGCCGCGGAGCCGGCGGCGTGTGCTTATAACTGGGGAAGGACTGGATAGGACAAAGCGCAAAGACCTTCTGTAGTACATTTAGTATCAGCATTGCACCCGTGCGAAGCCGGGGCGGGTCGCTAGTTAATAAATAAATGAACAAAGAAGAGCTAATCCAGCTCTTACAATCTACCTCACTGCTTTTTTTTTTGCTTTATAAATCCCGAATTGATATCAGAAAACCAAAGTCACTTTACATTACTACTTTTTGATGCTCTACAATTCTACACGAATCCGAAGTCAAAATTTCTAAATTTTGAGTTTCATGGCAACGGACAGACAGAACGACCGGACGATTTCATAAACTCAATGAATTTCGCTGAAAATTATCAAACAATTTATAGAAACAAGACAAACAATTTATGAAACTTATTTACATATTATATTTTATTAATTAATTTTGGATTCAAAAATATAAGAACTTGTCTATCATTAGCTGTATTTTGTATGAAAAATGACTCCATGTGACAAGCAAACTTATGACTTAACAATACTTATATGTTTTGTGAGGTGGAGGGACTTCCGCAGTCAGGCAGCTAAAAAAATACGCTATGCCCTACCTCTCTTTTTGTCAGAGCCTCGTTTGTCAATCAGCATAGTGCACCACGTGTAGGTGAGGATGGCTTTGGTTCAAAGATAAGATAAGATAAGATAAGAACCACTTACACCGCAAATTCCTTTCCTCCCAGTTGAAAACGCAAAATAACATCTGAAATTAACTACATAAGTATCTGTTAAAAGACAAGTATGAAAAATACTCGCTAATGTAATTACAGTCATATATAAATATTTGTAATAAACTCATAAAATAATTTGTTAAACAACCCTTTGTTGAACATGCCGACAATTTTTTATGTAAAACAGATTTAATCTGAACGGACGCAAGTGGATTACAATGTAATTGGTCCCCGCATTGCGTTAAATTAAGTTTGAATTATTGGCCAAACGTTTATTAATTTAGATCTGCCACATTATTTATGGTAATTGCCCGCACACAGTTGTCCATTTTGGTTAGGCGCCGGGATAGAGTTCAATCAGATTGATTTCGAATACGTTATCTGGGATCATTATTATTAATTTGTGTTATTTGACAATAATTACTTGGTTTTCTGTTATTAGTACCTACGTATGTTTTATTTTTTTCGGTGGTCGAATGGTCAGCAATAGTCACTTTGACTCCGAGCAAACATTTTCTGTCTAGGTCTGTCTGTTCGTCTAGGTCTGGGTGTTTTCTATGTATTAAAAGTATGTATTTACAAAAAAATGTATTTAAGTACTTTTATCAGTTGTCTAGTACCCATAACACAAGCTTTGTGCTTAATTTGGGACTAGATGGCGCTGTGTAAATTGTCAAGAATATATATATTTTTTTTCAACGTCGTCAACCCTTGTTCATCCCACTGCTGGGATACGGGTCTCCGCTCAATCGAAGGTGTTTAGAGCATTCTCCACCACGCTACTCAACTGCGGGTTGGCGGAGGTCAGTATTTTCAAGCCGCCTGAAGGCCACTGACTTGTCTTAACGACTGTCATCTAACGACAACAGCCGAGTATGGCGGCTTAACGTGCCCTCAGAAGCACGATTATTTATTCATGTTTCTAGGCGATTTACACAGCATTATTTAGTACAAAAGAAAGTTAAGCTTGCGTACGCATTACTGGTAAACACTTTTTTTTTATACTATGTCGGGTGACAGACAAACACGGCAACCGCTTCACATCAGGCGGGCCCCCTGATGTGAAGCGGTTGCCATAGGCATATTAACGCTGGCAACATTAAATATAGCTTGCGCGCCGCCACCACCGCTGCCAGCGCAGCATCTCCTCCCTTTCTGGTGACCTCACTCACTCGCAGGAACATAACAATCCTCAAGGGAATTGTTATTTGGCTGCGCTATTCTGTGAGGTGGAGGTTCATTCCCCAGTCGGGTAGCTTACAATTACGCTCCCTACCTCTCTTTTCGCCAGAGCTTCGTTTGTCAGTCAGCAGGGTGCACTGCGTGCAGGTGAAGTTTGCTTTGGTTCAAAGATACTGATGAATCAATTACATCCCAAACATTTTTTTTAAAGTACTACTGTTAACTTTCTAATGGCAAAAAAAAATTAAAATCGCTTCATTAGTTGACAGTCCATTTCAAACTAATAAGCAAATCTTTCGGCTTTATAGGAATATAGATAAAAGTGAAGCAATTGTAATAAATAATTCTCTACACTTAGAGCGGGCGCTGTATGGAGTTGAGTGTGCAAAATATGAGGACCGCATTCTATAAACAGTTTTGAATTCAGAAAAGCTTGTAGAATATGATTCTGAATGTTGCCAGGAAGTTTCTTGGTCCAATTTTTTT
The DNA here is from genome assembly GCA_937001555.2 of Hypsopygia costalis. Taxonomy (NCBI): domain Eukaryota; kingdom Metazoa; phylum Arthropoda; class Insecta; order Lepidoptera; family Pyralidae; genus Hypsopygia; species Hypsopygia costalis. The sequence continues at coordinate 15,900,471 of OW443338.2, read as the reverse complement.
TTATACCCCATTCCCTTGGATATCGTGTAAATGGACTGAACAAATGCTTTACAACAATTTTAATCATTGTTTTATTGAAAATTTTCAATTGTTTCTTATGATTAAAGATAGATATAGCTACTAAGTGAAAATAAAAAATCAAAAAAAAAAAAAATGTTGCAAAAAAAATATATTTTATGTAATATTTTTTGAAATGATTACAAAAATCTTATCGATAGACCTATACGATCCTCTTTTGAAAAAAAAAAGAATACTGCTCTGCCGTGTTTCTGGACATACAAACAGCCTTTGATAAGGTGTGGCACAAAGGCCTCCTGTGCAAGACAATCTCTACCCCATAGCTATTATCTACTTGTAGAGTCTTGTCTCGCAAATCGAATATTTCAGGTGAGAGAGGAAGGAGAACTGACTGAACGGACTTCCATAATATAATAGTAGGAGTTCCACATGGATCAGTGCCGACTTCCCAGAAACACTGATGTAGAAAATAAATCAAAGATCAAATGTAAATGCCAATCACTTTTATAATAAGGAAAACAAAGGAGTAATTTATAAAATGCACTTGAATGTACAATAACACATAAGCAAAAGGAAGTTGAGTATGCAAAATGTGAGGACCGGCAATACACTTTCCGTTTTTAACAGAATGTGTATCTACATTTTGCATAATAAGGATTTGCATGTTTTATTTATATTATATTAGTATTGTTATTATTATTTCTTTTTAATACTTTTTTATTTTTACCAGGGGCGGAGCGGAGACGGTACATGCGTTTGGGCTGCTAAGGATGTTTGTGCAAAAATAAATGTTGCCATTTATCTCCAAAACTACGAGTCCGATTTAGATGCGGTTTTCAGTGATGGGTTCGGGATTGATTGGTGCATGTTCTTAGATAGGTGTTACGGTGACAACTCACCAGGGGGCGCTGCAGTAAGCATTTGTTTGTAAAACCAATGTTGCCATTATCTCCAAAACTACGAGGCCGATTTAGATGCGGTTTTCAGTGACGGGTTTGGTTTTGATTGGTGCATATTCTTAGATAGGTATTACAGTGACAACTCACCAGGGGGCGCTGCAGTAAACATTTGTTTGTGAAACCAATGTTGCCAAATGCCAATAAATATCTCCAAAACTACGAGTCCGATTTTGATGCGGTTTCCAGTGATGGGTTCGAGTTTGATTGGTGCATGTTCTTAAATAGATATTATGGTGACAACTCACCAGAGGGCGCTGCAGTAATCATTTGTTTGTGCAACCAATGTTGCCATTTATCTCCAAAACTACGAGTCCGATTTTGATGCGGTTTTCAGTGATGGGTCCGAGTTTGATTGGTGCATATTCTTAGATAGGTGTTACAGTGACAACTCACCAGAGGGCGCTGCAGTAAACATTTGTTTGTGCAAAACCAAAACTACTAGTCTGATTCTGATGCGGTTTTCAATTGTAATACCTACGCTTGCTCTCTAAAAAGTTTGAAATAAAAACAAAATTAAAAATTTTGAAAAAACACACGACGGTTAAAAGCTAGTGGAATAAGGATAAAATAATTTTGAAACCCCCGACTTAAAGAATTTGACTATGAACTTAATAAAAAATCCAAGAAAATCCGTCGGGGGCTGCCATCTCTATTTTATATTTCAACATAAATATAAATAAGTATACAAGTTATTATAAAACTGTCAAATAACGCATATACCGTCTCCGTTCCGTCGAGGGTAAAAAAAACAAACTGTACAAATATAAATTAAAATTTTTGATTACTTATGTAAAAATTTCCTTTTATGTTTTTTTTTCAGCAATATTTGTTTAATTTTTTTTTTTGTTTTTTTTATTTCCACTTAGTAGCTTTAGGTATGTTTAATCATAAGAAACAATTGGATATTTTCAATAAAACAATTATTAAAATTGTTGTAAAGCATTTGTTCAGTCCATTTACTCGATATCCAAGGGAATGGGGTATAAAAAAAAATTGGACCAAGAAACTTCCTGGCAACATTCAGAATCATAATCTACAAGCTTTTCTGAATTCAAAACTGTTTACAGAATGCGGTCCTCATATTTTGCACACTCAACTACCTGTGGCGCCTGCACTAACTTATAAATTAATTTATCATATCAGTCGCACGTCAGTACTATCGCAAGCTATGAAGCTAACGCCACCCGTAGGTGTATAAATTTCCACTATCGCTGTAGCAGTAATGAGAGCTATATACATTTAAAACGGGCGACAGTTTCTCATGTCCCAAGATAGAAGACTGGTTAGCAAACCAAATCATATGATATGAAGTTACATTTATAAAACTACTCTGCTGTAATATTATATTCTATTTGAAATGTGTTGGATTTAAATTTCTGTGGCACATTCAAAATGGCGATTTAGTTAAGTAAATGTAAATGTTAAAATATTTTACAGCACTTTATTTTTGGTGAGACTTGTATATGTCTTTGTCTTATTTATTTTATGTTTAAATAACTGAAAATCAGTGTCGAGTCTGATACAGATTTCGGTTTTTATACTGAGTTGGAACCATTTTGCGACATTGCTCAGTGCTATCTATTTACTAATGTAATAATTGTGTCTGTTTAACTTGTTTGTACGTAGTGCCACAAACTTATCTGGCCCGGTGGCGGGGGCGGTACGATCGACTTAAGTGTTGCCATTAAACGAAATGCCGCCCGTTTTAGAGGAAACATAAAAATCAAAGAAATATATACACTGTTAAAATAATAGCATTGATATACTTATTAATTGTGTTGTGTGGTGTTTCAATTAAATATCAATTGCCATCTATTTTTTGTTGATTAGTTTTAAAAATGCACCACGTTAAGTCGCGATCAGCTATTATATTATATTAGAGAGTTATAATATTGCACTGAAACACTCGTTGATGATTTTTTTATTGTATGTATAGAAAAAGAAAATAAAATATTTAAAAAAATACACCTCAATGGAATGTGCTGCGGTAAATAAATTAATTGTACCTGGCAATACTACATTTCAAGATGGCGGCTTTAGTTCTAAATTTGGCCACCGGGTCAGATAAGTTTATGGCACTGTAATGTGCAAATAAATGTTTTTTTCTTCTTCTTTAAATAAAATCTGGCAATTTGCCCAAAATCAACAATCATCTCACTGATCACTGTGTTTTTTTTTTCAATACACAAATTGTTTAAAGTACTATGCAATATCGCAAATTGGTACCAACTCAGTATAAAAACCGAAATCTGTAGCAGACTCGGCACTGATTTTCAGCTAGGACCAGGTGCGACATCACAATTCGGTTCGGCTGTATTTTTTTTTTAATGTTTGTTACTTAATTACTCCATGATTATAATATGATAAAACGATTTGAAAAAATATTTTTTTATTTGAAAGAGATCTTCCAGATTGATCTAATATTTTTTTCATCATCATCATCATCATCATCGTCAGCCTGTATCGACTCACGGTTTAAACCTAACAGTGAGTCGATACAGGCTAGTCGATATTATTTCGTTACTCCATGATTTATAAACCGATTTGAAAAAAACCTTTTTTTTATTTTAAAGAGATCTTCCAGATTGGTCCCATATTATTTTCATCATCATCATCATCAGCCTGCATCTACATACATAAATGTAGAGTAATGTTTGGAGACGGTTTTTTTTTTGTTAAACTTATATTACATCTGTTTAATTTTCAGTAAATAATATGCATGTAATAAAATATGTCACGTATACTGATACCAATAATGTATATAGAGACAATTACAAAATGAGCGAAAAGGTGAAATTACTGGCATAGCAGAATCACAAACGTAGATATTACTAACGTAGTATGCTCTTAACAATTTCGATAAAAGCAAAAACAAAATGTGGTAGCTCATCTAGCAGCTCCGATATGCATCTAAAGTTTTCTTCCTCCTTGTCTTCTGCCACTGGTATGAAGTGTCGCGCTTAATCCCACTCGTTCTATTAGTTATATTAACCGAATCATAATAAAATTGGATATGTATTTAATTATATTTTATTAATCTTGCTCGAATGACCAACGTAATTAATTAAGGTTTTTGGCAACGCAATTTTACTCGCATTTCATACTTCGGCCTGAGTACAATAAAATTATCGATTCTACAAATTACACAATAAACAACGGCATCAACCCCTATTCATCCCACTGTTGGGATACGAGCCTCTCCTCAATCAAAAGGGGATTAGAGCATACCCCACCACGCTGCTCAATTGGGAGTTGGCGGAGGCAAAGTTTTTAAGCCGCCCAAAATCCACTGACTTGACTTGACTGACGACTATCACCTAATGTAAACAGCCGGGACCGATGGCTTAACATACTCTCCGAAGCACGAAAGAGCTCTAGATAAATAAACCCATCCTTTGACAGGCTACGGTCTAGATAGCTTAACTTGCGTGATTAGACTGACACGCGCTACGATACCATCGAGCTCCTCACAGAATACGACAACAATATTATCTTTCCTGACTACAACAATACAAACAGTAACACGCATTACCACAATGTTACTGTAATGTAGACATCTCACATGAGGTTGCATCGAGGATCATTAAATTAAATCAGTAGCCAGTAAGCATGTCAGGGGGTAACAACCCATAACTCAGAAGTAGAGAGCGTCTCGCGGCCCATAACATTCAATCGTCCGAACGAGGGGAGAATTTTGATGACCTGAAGGAAAAGTTTGCGTCGGAACACTCTGTATAAATCCGGGGAGTCATGTCGGGATTTCCTAAATCGCCTTTTTTATTTATTGCTCCGCTACTACAGTAGGCAGCCGTTTAGAAGTGACGTCGTGTTACTTGTACGTGATACTTTTTCTTAGTCAGATGAAATACGGCTGAGACAACGACTTTATTTTGAACCAGGCTCCTCCTCACGCACCGGTGGTTCGCCATTTATTGTTTGCGATTATTTCCGCGACCTTGTCGAGCTATATTGCTTATTGAATCGGGACCGGAATGTAGTTCATTGTTTTATTAATTCTTCCTCAATATAAGAAGAAAAAGGCACGCTTTTTGGAAATCAATATCGGTTTTGTTTCCTTTTCTTTTGACAAATTTCATTCTTTATTTTATTTATTTCATAGGCAATTTTATTAATATTATATCATATTGGTAATTCGTCGCCTTTTTATATAGATATTACAGAATAACCGTTTCTTACCCGACTGTGGAGAAACAGAATTGAAGGAACATGTGTTTAACCTAATTATGTATATATGTTTTCCCAGTAGACGCATGACTCTCCTAAGAATTTTCGTGTTGCGAGCGTATATAGGTTGCGATAACTGTTTACTATCCGGCAGGTCGTATGCTTGTTGGTTGTATAAAAAATTGAAATGAGTCTGAGATTACCTCTTACAACCAAACTTTGCCTCTTTATCCATCGATTCCACTTCAATGTATTCCAACTCGAAAGTTAGCTGATTTGATATCTCTTAGCTGCCTATCATAAAATAATAAAAGTCGTATTTGACTTTCATATAAACTCCATACTTTAGTCGAGTCATGTGTTTAGTCGAAGTGCTATGCCGCAATACACATAGCGCCGTTAATAGTTGTTCAATCTAATATATAAAATACTCGTGTCGCGGTGTTTGTTGCCAAACTCCTCCGAAACGGCTGGACCAATTTTTATGAAATTTTGTGTGAATGAATCTGTCTTTTTAGGGTCCCGTACCCAAAGGGTAAAAAGGAACCCTATTACTAAGGCTCCGCTGTCCGTCCATCCGTCCGTCCGTCCGTCCGTCCGTCCGTCTGTCACCAGGCTGTATCTGATGAACCATGATAGTTAGACAGTTGAATTTTTCACAGATGATGTATTTCTATTGCCGCTATAACAACAAATACTAAAAAAATAGAATAAAATAAATATTTAAGGGGGCTCCCATACAACAAACATGATTTTTTTGCTCGCAATTGACAACGGCAACAGGTAGACGTTTGGAATACTCACATAATATTTAGTTATATATTCACTTTAAAAATAAATACTTTTAAAAATAATAAAGCACCTCCTTACTTTCTGGTGGCCTCAGTCACTCGCAGGAACGCAACAACCCTCAAGGGAATTGTTATTTGGCTGCGGTATTCTGTGAGGTGGAGGTGCTTCTCCAGTCGGGCAGCTTACAAATACGCTGTACCCTACCTCTCTTTTGCCAGAGCCTTTTTCGCTGGTCGGTAGGATGCACAACGTGCAGGTGTTGTTGGTTTCGGCTCTAAAGATCTTCAATAGTGGCGTGATTATGGGTCGATGTCAATAAAGAATTAAATAAAACAGGTTTCAACCTACTCATTGGGCACCAAAAAGTACAAGGAATCTGCATCAACGAATGCGCCAGGAGAACCTGGACATAATAATAATTATAAAAACAAAATCTGCCAGTAAGACACGGCGGTCACAGCTTAGCACTATTTTCATTCAGGGCGAATTTATTTTCGTTAAAATTTTTAGATCAATTGATAAATAAATATTCACACACAATAACGGAAGATAGAAAGCCTAAGTATATAGGTGAAAACATCATAGCCACTGGGTCGCGTATGAGTATTGAGTAACACTGATGTTGCCGTTGCTTTTTGGCGCGAACTTGGTGAGCGCAGTTGTGCTTTTGAACAAATTTTCATAATTTGACAGTGTATTAAGCTGTAAGTAATCATTTGAATGCATAAAATTTGTAGAATATCTGATTAAAAGTGTTTGAATCGGCGCTTCGGGGCTTCGACAGCCGCGTTTCAAACACTTATAAACAAAGATTCCAAGAAGTCGTACAAAACAGCAGAAAAACTGCACTATCAGTTTTACTATTGGAGGAATGCTTATTACAAGTATTGGCGGAACAAGAACACAATAGATCAAGATAAAGAAATAATACAAAGAAGGGCGCTAAAGGACATTGATTCCAGAGCTGTAAAGCCATTTGATAAATAAATTAATATTGAGTGGGCTCTGAAACTATTTTAATGCTGTCACAGAACTGCTTTAATGTCGTCACGCTACTAGAGAATCTGGGCATTACCAACAAGCATTAATACCTCCATTTTTCTAAAACAACCAAGAGGTGGCAACCAACATCAATGATTGGAAGTTTTTGTCTGATAGGTTGGAGCTAGAGTTCCCACCTCTCCCGTAATTCCGGGAATCTCCAGGAATTCAGGGATGAAAATCTAAATCTCCCGGCTCCCGGAAGGAAATTCAAATAAACAATTTTCTCCCAGAATTTCAAATTTACGCGCGCTAGCGGAATAGTTGAGAGAGCGAAATCATAGTATTATTTTCGATATATAGATCAAAGAAAGAAACCGCCTAAATGAAGATCATGTCAAGGCAGAAATTTTGGATTTCTGCCTTGACATGATTTTAATTGTTGTTTAATTCTGACAAACCCCGGCCACTCCATACAAAAATGGCGTTTTTGCATGTAGTAACCAAATGACGTCTGTACACATGCCTATGTTTGAGTGACGTTCTCTAGGGCTGACATTATTCAATTATTAGTCGGACATGTAAGGGGGTGTAAGTGGTTCATCAACATCTTTGAACCAAAGTCAATCTTACCTGCACGGAGTACACCCTGCTCACTGACAGACGAGGCTCTGACGAAAAGAGAGGTAGGACATAGCGTATTTTTTAAGCAGTCCGACTGACGAAGTACCACCACCTCACAGAATACCGCAGTCAAATAACAATTTCCTTGAGGGTTGTTGTGTTCCTGCGAGTGAGTGAGGTCACCAGAGAGGATGGAGTTGCTGCGTTGGCAGCGGGGATGGCAGCGAGCGAGCGATATTTAATGTTGCGAGTGTTAATATGGTTACTGTAACCGCTTCACATCTGGTGGGCGTAGTGAAGAAAAAATGTGTGACACTCAGGGACTGCCGCGGTAAAGCTATTGCATAGCATTTTTTATTTTTTAACTAATGCTCGTTTGCTCGTTCATCCATCCATCCATCCATCCATCCATATCCATTCATCTATCAATCCATCCATCCATCCATCCATTCATCCACCCATCCACCCATCCACCCATCCATCCACCCATCCATCCATCCACCCATCCACCCATCCACCCATCCATCCACCCATCCACCCATCCACCCATCCACCCATCCATCCATCCATCCACCCATCCACCCATCCATCCATCCATCCATCCATTCATCCACCCATCCACCCATCCATTCATCCACCCATCCACCCATACATTCATCCACCCATCCATTCATCCACCCATCCATCAATCCATCCGTCCATCCATCCATCCATCCATCCATCCATCCATCCATCAATCCATCCAACCATCCATCCATCAATCCGTCCGTCCGTCCGTCCGTCCATCAATCCATACACCCACCCACCCACTTATCCATCCATCCATCCACCCATCCACCCATCCACCTATCCATCCACCCATCCATGTGTTGAGACATCCATCCACTGCACAAATAACTCTCATCTTTTACATACTCGCATATTATTTTAAACTGAATGGAGAATAAAATACAAGCGACGTCAATTCGTACGTTGTGGCATTCCTTGCGAACGGTTCCAAATCGGTCCCATAGGGGAGGTGAGGTCGACTAGGGAGAGCGGCAGAGAGTGTCCATACTGTACGTTAGTACTATTACTTATACTGTGATTCTGATATGGATTGCAAAGAGCTTTTTAAAGTTGTTAGTTCTAGGTTTTTTTTCTCTCGTATTTAGACTAATCAGAGGTGGCAACCCTAGTTGGAACCCAGTGAAGTTTGGGAACCATTCTTCTAGACGGCCCAATAAAAAATTAATAGACAAATATTCATCTTAATAAATTTGCTAGGAAAGTGCTATTTTCTACTCTTTTATCACGATCTCCTACATTTTATGTTTTGTTCATGTTTTATTTTATTTTTATTGTTCGCTTCGCGTCTTGCCAATCGACACCAAGATTGCTCTGGCTCAGTCTTTATTACTTCCTATCTTAAATTATGCAGATTCTTGTTACCTGCACCGCATTCAAAAACAACTTGATAAGCTAGAATGTTATTACTCGACTACGGCGAAGCCAAAAGGAACGGATATGATTTTAACTGTCTATGTATATTATAATGTATGTCTTCGTAAGCACCTAGATCATCAAAATCAAAGGAACAGCCTTTGATTTATTATGTCCCAGGTAGCATAGATTACATTTTAACCAACATCAACAATAGGGAGAGTCAATTTTTCCTTTTAGTGTATTTCTTCCATAGTCGGGATATAGTTCTTTAAACATTATCTTGTTGAAATTTGTGTATAGGTTATCTTATACGTATTGGTTGCTATATATATAATGATATAGTTAGATAATAATATAGATAATCTGCACTGCCCTGGTGTGTAGGTGGTTATAATAAATAAACTACGCTATATTATTTAACCACATACTAGATAATGAAATGCGTATTACAAAGCATTACGAAGAGAATAAATTTCCCGCCGTGTTGTATACAAATTCATCATATTCATGGATGCATATATTAATTTTAAAATATTTTTTTTGTTCTATACATAAACATTTTGGTTTTTATAATAAAAAAACAATCAAAATGTTAAAGGATAACGTAGCGTAGACGCTACGTTATCCTTCCTTTTATATATTGGCCAACTGTAATAATCAAAATACGAGTCCCACAAAAGTACAACTCATATACATTACATAATAATATTTACTTTTATATACATTTAGGTTAATCATGTCATATTCTTGTCAATAAGTAGGGTCACCAAAAAGCTCTTAAGGAGCATAACATATAGCGCATTACCAATAGGCCATACGATATCTCAAGAACAATATACTGTCTGCTAATTTAGATACTAGCTATTATATATAGATATTAGCTGGCTAGTTGTGTATATATATAAATAAATAGATATTCCTACACTAATTACATAATGCCATCTAGTCTAGTCCGTACTAAGCAAAGCTTTATATATATATATGTATCACTACATAGTATAAAACAAAGTCGCTTTCTCTGTCCCTATGTCCCATTGTATGCTTAAATCTTTGAAACTACGCAACGGATTACGATGCGGTTTTTTTAATAGATAGAGTGATTCAACTGGAAAGTTTATATGTATAATATATGCATAACATAGTAGAAACACACTTATAATTTAGAGGTTTCTAATGTGACGTCGTAAATAAACACATTTTTTTGCTCTTTCATTGCAAACGCTGGCCCCAACGAGATAGATCAAAATAATGTAGTACAGTATTGTTCACCTTAAAATGGTCTACAAAAAAGTTCGCGATGGTATATGTCTATCTCTTAGTGGTAACACACAATAACCGTTATTTTATCCTTTGCTTTTTACAAGAAATAATGCCTTATTTACGAAGCGATTTTAAGCAATACAGAATTAATCCTTATCCAATTAAGTACCTTAAATACATTGCGCATTTAATATAGATCAATATGGCCCTTCACAGCATGTAATTTAAATGAATAGTTTAGAAGATATTACACATTTAAAATGCAGGGACGTAACGGCTGTGGCGGTACCGGCCGCGGAGCCGGCGGCGTGTGCCTATAACTGGGGGAGGACTGGATAGGACAAAGCGCAAAGACCTTCTGTAGTACATTTAGTATCAGCATTGCACCCGTGCGAAGCCGGGGCGGGTCGCTAGTATATTATATACCATTATGATCTTGTAAACGGTTCTAACGATTTCGATGACTTTAATGATATAGAGGAGGAGCAATTATAGCAAAATTAGCTTTTTTCAAAAAAAAGTCGACCATAGCTCGGTCATTGCGGTGCTGAAATAAGCGCAGCCCACGAAGAGCTTACGACAAAACCACGTGGCATCAAAAGCTCTTAATGTAATTGGAGAGTAGGCGCCACCCGTAGCAACTCTTACTAGCGCATTAAAATAATTCTCCGGATGAGCGGATGGAGGTCGGACCGGTAGCGGCCCAAGCCGGCACAGCACGTTCTTCCGGTCCTTTGCCGCTCCCTCGAGTCTCCTCAACGGGGCGGCGGCTTTCATGTTATCTAGCAATCATACATATATATACTTCTTAGCCCAACTGTAGCCACACAAATTTCGAGGATATATAAAATTGAATCTTATACCTACTCAAGTAAAGAAGTAAGTAAGTCGTCAAATCGACTGTATTTTTTATATTTGTTACACGATAACGCCGATGTTCATGAGCCAATGTTCGAATTTATTTTTCTATTGAAAATAAGGTTCTCTGACGCTGTTTTTTTTTTTTTATATGGGAGGAGGCAAACGAGCTGATGGAAAGCATGGAGATCAGCAACACCAAACGGTCGCCAATCCGTTGCTAGCCTATACACCTACCTTTCTTTTTTCTGGTGACCTCACTCACTCGCAGGAACACAACAACCCCCATGTAAATTTCTCTAGAATCTGATCAAATATTCTGGAGATATTTTGATTATAAAGTTGTGATTTTTTTATTTGACATATAACGCGATGGCGTCAGTATTTTCAAATTTCTTATTGTTGTAGGTATTTTACTAATAGAGAGTGCTCCCAATGCAATGATGTAGTAATATAAAATCATTGTCCCGCTTTAAGTAAAATACGTTGTAAATTTCGTAATTGTTGGATCTTTAGATGTTCTATTGCGAGCTAAAAATTACTTTTATGGTATGGAAATTTTGGGGTGTAAGAAGGTTCAACATCTTTGAGACAGAGTCAACTTTACCTGCATGTGGTACAGGGTGTTTCTACCACTTGCAGCTAACGTTGAATTTTCCTACTGACAAACCATAAAGAGCACAGCCTAGGGCACAGTGCCTCCACCACATAGAATACCGCAGCCAATACCAATTTCCTTGTGGTGTGTTGTGTTCCTGCTTGTGACATTTCTTATGGCGAGAGTTTATATGGCAACATTACCCTTACGTATTAAATGGACTAAAACCCCCAAGCGGTAATTAAATTGATACGATAATTGTCAACCCTATCATTCCTATGAAATTCAATCGGATTACTATCCATTTCGCAATGAAAATGGTTGCCAACCACATCATTCAAATAAACTAACCGCATGAAACTGTTTAAAAAGTAGAAACTAAATACTGTTGTAAGTAAATTTATTCGCATTTTATTTACATGAAAACCGTGAAATTTCCACAGAATAAAATTGCGATAAAGCGCCGTCTTTAGAAGTTCCCCGATTTTGAAGATAAGTGTGACACCCCATGGAAGTTAAACGAGCGAATAAGATTGTTCGATCTTTGAAATCTCGTAATGTAAGAAAACGACATCGTGAGTACAAACCGCCGTTTGTCACATCACTAATGGAGTGGAAAATCGGGAAAGTCCCGGCTCTAACAACCGAGGAGCAAAATCGATAGGTCGATTGATTCCAAATAATATATTAGCTCTATTTGAGTTTACAAGGAGTTCGCGATTCTCGTCTCTACTGAAAATTAATATTATCTGTGCATGCAAAGGGGAATAGATAATGAGCGATTAATCAAGACGTAGGTAATGAAATAAAAACATCGTCGTCGTTGTTTGCGATGGAATTGATTAGTCTATTCAGATAATAAAACCAACTGAGAAATTCATGTTAAATATTTCGTGTTCGTGTTAATTCTGTCATTCACTGTGCCACTAATTAATGCTTTGTGAGAACTTCGGAGGTCGAATTTATCTAATGTTCTCTTGACATTTTGTTTATTAATAAAGTTTTAAATTAATAAAACTTGTTTTTAATATTACTCGTAACATTATCTAAGAAATGGCTAACAGCTACTCTTTATTTTGGAAAAGAGCTCATATTCTTTTCCCCATACGTAATGTATGAGGAGCTCGATGACGTCATTGCGCGTGTCAATATAATCGAACACGCAAGTTAAGCAACGTCGACTGCAGCCTGTCTATGGATGGGTTTATTTGTCACAAGCTCCTCCATGTTTCGGAAGGCATGTTAAGCTGCCGGTTCCGGTTGTTGCCATTAGATGACAGTTGCAAAGCCAAGTCAGTGACCTTTGGACGGCTTGTTCAGTAGCGTAGTGCTCTAAACCCTCTTCAATTGAGGGAAGATCCCAGCAAAGGAATGAATATGGGATGATACAGAGATGCACAATAATATTTAGTGGCGAATATGGATGAATAAATATAAAACTTTAAATAAGTAATGCACTTCCAAATAGTGTGATGATGGCTCAATCTATTAATTCGTTTAAGAACCAGCTGAGAACGCACTTCAGTGATGTTTCCGACACCAGAATTCATTGTATCTACCTAACTTATATCTTATTGTAGGCAGGGGTGTGTATTACTGTGTGTATTTATCTATATTTAACGATATTTGTGTTTGTAATAACTGCTTCTGTATCTATTGTACTTAATATACCTACCTAACCCTGGGGCCCTACCGCCAAAGCTGAAGCCGATTACCATCGAATATTTTGATTCGAAAAATAGGCCTTATGTTTTAGGTATTGACAAACATCTTCAGCTTAGTCCGTAGGGCTCTAGGGTTTCTACGAGCTAAGCTAAATACAGGTACCATAAATCTAAGCTGAAGTTTGATATTCGCAGTCAAAAAATCCGATGGGCATCGGCTTCAGCTTAGCCAGTAGGACCCCTGATCTAAATAGTTAACTTTCAAGCATTCTTTGCTTGACTGAAAGAGATCCGATAAGTCCACCATTGTTTATAATATTCTGTACTTGTAATTTTATGTCTTTGAACAATAAAGTTTTACAAACAAACAAGCAAGTAATTTATAATTTGACAAAAAAAAACCGACTCGAAACATTACTCTACATGACGTATGTAGATACAGGCTGATGATGATGATGAAAAAAATATGGGAACAATCTGGAAGTATTTCTTTCAAATAAAAAAAAATCTTCAAATCGGTTTATAAATCACGGAGTAACTAAGTAACAAATATTTAAAAAAAATACAGCCGAATTGACACTCTACTCTTTTTTGGAGTGGGTTAAAAACTCTAAAATATACAACATGATTTGTTTTTTCTATACCCGGAGTAAACTTTAGGCATATACCTAGTCTGAATATGCGGCAGATGGCAAACACACTTTCCGGGACATGGCTCTTCACATGACTGAACGTTCAAAGGGTTCCCAATGCGCAAAATAATACGAGAGTCAAAATGCATAACACACATATACTACCATCCCTATATTTCTATATTTCCTTTGAAAGGCTGGCAACGGATCGACGACCCCTTGGCGTTGCTGATCTCCATGGGCGATGGTGATTGCTTTCCACTAGGTGACACACAGGCTCGTTTGCCCTCCTCTTATCTAAAAAAAAAATCCATCATTGCCTTAGGACCTTGGCAAAATGGACGTTGAACCACGTTAGTACTCATGTTTTTTTCTGCAGTTGAACCAGCAGAAATAAATAAATAAATATTTCTGGACAATTTACACAGCGCTATCCAGTCCCAAATTAGCAAATTAGCGCAAAGCTTGTACTATGGGTACTAGACAACTGATAAATGTACTTGAATACATTTTTTTTTGTAAATATATACTTATAATACCCAGACCAAGACAAATAGACATGTTCATGCACACAAATGTTTACCTTGTGCGGGGATCGAACCTGCGACCTCGTAGTCATTCTTGTAGGCATTGCTAGCCATACTATCACAGGGCTCGTCAACTAAGATTAGTCGTAATATTTTATACTCCTAATTAGATAATGTTCATTTAGAATTTCATCTTTACTATTCCAATTATTACTTTATATTATTAATAACTATCTGTCCCGGCGAAGTTCATACCTCCTGTGACAGAATCAACAAAGTCAATACTTTCTGGTGATATCATCCAAAAAAAACCATTCCATACAAAATCCAACAATGTCAATACGTTTTGGTGATATCATCAAAAAGTTATTTTATCCAAAATCTTTAGGAAAAAGATTGTTCTTTATATAATATTTTTTTTTTCATATTTTTCCGATGTTTTAATAGTTATTCTGCTATTCAGGACTGAAATAATAAATCCAGCAATCAAAGCTATCATAAAAATCGGTCCAGTCGTTCTTGAGTTATAAATGGTGTAACTAACCCGATTTTGTATATTCTTGTTTTTCTCTTATATTTAATACAACCACTTAATTCTAGGTCTCTCTTGATACCTAGTTGATGAGCAAAATAGTGATTCAAACCGCAAAACGGAATACCACATTATTCAATGAATACAATGTCTATTACAGTTACCGTGGTTCTTTCCTCGATGGAATTACCTAACTGTAAGTATCTACTGTAACAAAATAAAGGGACAAAATGAACTGTAAAGTAGCTCGCAGTCCATTTTGTATGTTTTTGTTTAAGGCAAAGAGGTTGAGCCACTCTTCCGCTGAGTGAATCCTTTGTAAAAGCACTATGACGTAGTTTTATCTTTAAAAGTAAACAAAGAAGCAGTGGTCATAAAACTGTGTCTCAGGCAACAAAATGTATTTAAAAAATATATGTCAAAGCCAAGTGATTGAAATAGCCATTCAATAGGTTAGTTGCTAATGGTCTAAAATTATAAAAACTATTTCTCAGTATCGTAAAATACACAAAACTAGAAAGATTTGCGATATTAAAATTTAAATAACTTATGGACTACATGTTTTATAGTCGATCAACGTTTGGTGGGAAAGTTCATTTTAAAAAGATGAAATTATTTAAACAAGGTAAGTTAATTAAAAAAATCAATAAACCCGACTACAACAGATTTATTAATCACGGGCAACAATATTATAATTCCACACAAGCAAAGCCGCAGGCAAAACCTAATATATCAAATATATATTTAAAATCAGGTCATCGAGACCTTTATTTTGATACTCATATCGATATATTTGAAGAAGAAGATAAAAATTACTTCAACGACAATTTTGCGGCTCACAACCGCCATATTGATTTTTTTTATATTTGATATAGCCTATGTCACTCGCGTGATTAAGACGAATCTAACGACACCTCTTATGTTGAAATCTGTCCAACGGTTTAGGCTGTAGAGCGTGCCAAATAATAAGACATTCATTACATACATACGCTCGAAAAACATAACCCTCCTTCGGCAGTCGGGTAAAAAAAACATAACCGATAGAAAAACACTATAAGTTGTGTTACGGCACTAGCTACATAAACGTAATATTTAACATAGCTGTCGTACAAATTTCTGATTTAATGCATATAAAATAGCAAGGTGTGACGTCAGAACGTGGTGGCCTTTTGTATGGAGCGTTTTCGGGATAGTCCAAACTTGTGAATTTCAAGTGATAGATTTATAGTGATTGTTGATATCTCGAGAAGTTTTTATGCTATCGAAATAATTCTTTCACTTATAGTTACATTATTTTGACGTGCTTACAGCACAAATCGAAAAAAAAAGTGGTGTACAAGCCTATTGTACAGCTAGCTCTTTCATTGAAGAAGTCATTCAACTTACGTGAAAGTCATTCGACTAATTCTGTAGTTAAAACGTTAAGTTCAACATCACGAAAAACCACCGAATCAATAAGTTAGTATGTTACCCGGATACCGCGGTGCTAGTTTCGTTTTGTTTACCATATGACGGTAACAACTAGTCAGCGAAATTTATTGAGCTTATAAAATCGTCCGGTCGTTCTGTCTGTCCTGAAACTCAAAATTTCGAGATTCTGACTTCGGATTCGTGTAGAGCATCAAAAAGTAGTGTAAAGTGACCTTGGTTTTCCGATATCAATTCGGTAAAGTGGCCAAAATAAATAAATAAAAAAATTATGTATGTCCGTCCGTTGCCATGAAACTCAAAATTTCGAAATTCTGACTTCGGATTCGTGTATAGCATCAAAAAGTAGTAATGTAAAGTGACCTTGGTTTTCCGATATCAATTCGGGAAAGTGGCCAAAATAAATAAATAAATAAATTTCGCTATGGTGGCGCATGCTGCGCATCCGATGTTATTTTTGATGGTTCGATTGACGCTACAGAAGCTTTTTTTTTATTTATTTTTTTTATTTATTTATAAGGTCTACCAACATTTTTACACAGATAACTTAAGTCTAAAAACTAGTGTCCGACCGAAACTGGTTTTTACGACCGAAACCGAAACCGAATTTCGGCAACAGTCTCAGTTTCGGCCGAAACCGAAACCGAAACTTTTACGAAACAATTATCTAACTGTAGGTACTTTTCTTATAATTGGGGGTGTAAGTGGTTCATCAACATCTCTGAATCAAAGCCAACTTCACCTGCACGCGGTGCACCCTGCTGACAAACGAAGCTCTGGCGAAAAGAGAGGTAGGGAGCGTAATTGTAAGCTACCCGACTGGGGAATGTACCTCCACCTCACAGAATACCGCAGCCAAATAACAAATCCCTTGAGAGTTGTTGTGTTCCTGCGAGTGAGTGTGGTCACCAGAAAGGGAGAAGATGCTCCGTCTGCCACGGGGGTGGCAGCGCGCGAGCGATATTTTATGTTGCGATCGTTAATATGGCTACAGTAACCGATTCACATCAGGCGGGCCGTATGCTTGTCTACCACCCGACGTATTATAAAAATAATAATAATAATAATTACGTTACGTTACGTTATAATTGCTAGATACTTGGTTATAATTATTAAATTGAACATTGAAACTCAAAATCATATTATCACCACTAATGCTTTATAGTAAGTACCAAGTACCTAATTATTGTTTGTTTACGTATAGCATTACCGAATGACTTAAATTAACCACAAAATATTCAGATAGTTATGTTAGACTTGATTCTACTATAATCTATGCATTAGTTTGTTATATGTATTAAATTATTATGTTTACTACCTACCCTTAATACAATATCACATGATAAAACTTCCGAATTCAAAACAAATCACACGAAAACTCACAAACAACAACTGCAAACGCAAACAAGTCACGACATGATTAGGCACGTGGACGCAGCAAAATGTCTTCGTCGCTTGGATGGAATTTACTGCGCCGAACATGACCGAGCACAGCGCGGGAACTCCCGAATGAAGTTTCGGTTTCGGTTGTAGTTTCGGCAGGTTTGCCGCCGAAACCGAAACTAAACCGAAACTCGCTATTTTTGCCGAAACTCGACCGAAACCGAAACCGAAACCGAACATTCGGTCGGACACTAACTAAAAACATTAGAATTTGTCTAGAAGTATTGCATAAAAACAATAATAGGTAAACACAACATGGTAAATATTAGAAGATACATTACAGGCATAGGACCGTTTCTGTTCAAATATGTTAAGACTAGCAAAGTACCCGTGCTTCGCTACGGGATCACTCCTGATTTGCTTCTATTTTTGTTAAGATTCCATATATTTCATTTTTTCTCCGGGATGGACTGTTTCGTACTGACCATTATTACAAACATACACCAATTAGGTTAAGACGTACCGGTAAACAATATTTTTGGCATTCGCACCAGGAGCCAAAATTGCAAGGCTTCCAGGAGAACTTACTCCTGAGCAAGCTACATACAACTAACTGATCATGAGAGAAACATACCTGTCTCAAGTCAACCCCAGCGACCTTTAGAGACTGCCCCCTGAGCTTTGTTAATGGTCATAGCAAAACACCTTTATGGGAAATTGAATTCTCTTAAATTGAACGGGGTGGTCTGATGGAATAATGGGAAGGCGGGGTATAAAGAGAGATTCTTCAACAGCGCACTCCCTTACTGTCCTCACTCAACAACTCATCGTTCCTGTTGTTTAATTCGTGAACAATGGTGGCACGAACCTCCTGATGATACACCTCCGTTCCATGCAAGTGATATGAGATGGAGCGGAACAGGCCAGCTCCATCACCTTCCACAGCTATAATGGTTTGGGGCATCATCACATCTTCACAAGTATAAATTTAGTCAATCTTGACGTCATTGTTTAAAAATACCGAAATTCTTATATTAAGTAGGTAGGTACTTATACCCCATAAAGTCGGTACTTAGAATAGGTTTTCCAATTAGTTTTCTGCATCAAATATAGCTTCATTTGAAGGACGCAGTTTTTTTACGCCCTACACGCGCGATGGACAACCTCCGGGGGTAACTACTGGGATGAGGTGAGCGATAAACCGTCATGGATAACCCCATGGTTTGAAATAATCTCTCGTATATTTCCTTAATAACGAAAGCATAGCGCGCTGTATAAATGCTAGGTATAGCGCCATCTAGTGATGAGTTAATTAAAATATATCAATTTTATCCTTGATGATTTTCAGACTTTTTGACCCCATTTTACTCCCTACACAAACTGTTGACCTATGTTTCACCATATTATGGGTAAAATTAGAAAAATCTTTTTAAGTAATTTCGTCTCCACTATGTTACATTTTCAAATAGATTCCATTTTCGTAATTGACGTCCCAGAAAACCATATTATCAACACCCATATTGATATTATGACATTTCAACCCCATCGCACCTCCATAGGGGTGATTTTATGTCACGTCGGCCATGTTGGATTATAAAATAGTTGTTGTTTTCGTAATCAGCGACCCGATAAACCATAAAAACCATACCCATGATGATTTTCAGACTTTTTCACTCCATTTTACCCCTTTAGGGGTTGAATTTTGAAAAATCCTGAAACACGTGTTTACTTATTTATCTATAGAAGTACTCGTGTAAAGTTTCGAATAAAATAGTCCAACTAATCTTGTTTCCCCATACAAACTTTGGACCCCCGTTTCACCCCCTTAGGAGATGAATTTTGAAAAATCCTTTCTTAGTGCACCCCTAGACGTCATAAGGAACCTACTTGCCAAATTTGGAATCTCTAGACCCAGCGGTTTGGGCTGTGCGTTGATTAGTGAGTCAGTCAGTCAGTCAGTCAGTCAGTCAGTCAGTCAGTCAGTCAGTCAGTGAGGACAAAGCCTTTTATTATTATAGATACGATATAAGTTAAGATTTATTGTTTGTTACTAAACGTTGAGAGTGATTAATTATCTTGCTGCAACAATCTAAAGGATGATTTTTTGAAAGAAGTTAAGGACAAATCTGTTCCGCTGGAGGACATGTAAAATTTATTGTACTCATCACAAAGTCTGTGGATAATGCTCTGTGCACCCAAGTTGGTTCTCCGATATTTTAAAAAGAAAGGCTAATAGTTCGCACGTCTGTAGTTTGATCGCGGTACTCTAAAATTAATCTCGCCAAGAAGGTGGGGACAGTCTATAAACCCTCTTAAGACTTTAAATAATAAGACTTGATCAGCAACCCAACGGCGAACCTCGAGAGAATTGAACCGAAAGTGAAGTAGCCTGTCATCATATGAACGCAGTTGATACTTCTTGCCTTGGTGAATTGTTAAGAAATACAGGTTTTTTTTTTTTTTTTTTTTTTTTTATATATTTGCTCAGCATATTGGCTCCACTTCGCCTGATGGTAAGCGAAAAGAAGAGCCCCAATCGCAACGGCAACGGACAAGAGACCTTGATGTCCTGTCAGTTGCCGCTGCCATGCTGGCCCACAAGATGCTTCTTCACGCTTCGCTTGAAGGATACCATATTGTATGATTGAGGAAATACATATGCCGGCAACGCGTTCCACTTTTTAATAGTGCGACATAGATAGGAGTTGCCAAACTTTTTGGTACGCGACCGAATGATACCAACGGTGAAATTGTGGCATCGCAAGCCTGTACGTGTTGTTCGGTGACGGAAAGGGGAGGAAGGGATAAGGGAAAACAGTTCTTCAGAGCACTCTCCGTGGTATAGGCGATAAAATACGCGAAGTGAGCCAATATCTCTCCGGAGCTGAAGAGGTTCAAGATTCTTGGTGACCTCTTCGTCACCAATTATACGGACCGCTCATCGCTGCAACCTGTCGAGAGCCTCGAGGAGGTACTGGGCGGAACCATCCCAGAGATGCGAGCAGTACTCCACGCAGGCCCGAACTTGAGTCTTGTACAAAAGACAAAGCTGGTCCGGCGCGAAGAACCGCCGCACCCTGTTCAGGATCCCGAGTTTCTTTGAGGCTGTTGAAATGAGGCTCTCAATATATTCCCTTTGGTTAAGGTTGCAGCGAATATCCATGCCTAGCATGTTCAAGCTCTCTCGTAAATTAAGCGAAGTGCTCTGAAGGCTGGGGGTAGGATGGAATGGAGATGTTTTTGTGGAAAACGCGCACACTTGGGTTTTCTTAGCATTGACTTCGACCAGATTGCTGGAACCCCATTTACTAATGAGATCCAACACCCGATCCAGTTCAACGACAAGAGTCTCCCGTTTCTCACCAATCTCTGTCCTACCAGCACCAGGTCGACCGAAATATCGCCCATGAACCGTACTGTCGTCAGCATAGCAATGAATGTTTCCTAGAGGTAGCATATCATTGATATGAAGCAGAAAGAGGGTGGGCGATAGAACGGAACCCTGGGGGACGCCAGCATTCACTGGCATGAACCGCGAAGCGCAACCATCTGCAAGGACGCGGATTCTACGCTCATGCAGGAAGCTAGCAATCCAGTCACAAAGCTGGACAGGCAGACCGTATGCCGGAAGTTTGGAGAGAAGTGCTTTGTGCCAGACCCGATCAAACGCCTTGGCAATATCTAGGCTGATTGCCATAGATTCACCATGTTTATCGATTGCCTCACCCCAGAGGTGCGTCACATACGCTAGAAGATCACCCGTTGATCGTTTCGGCCTAAATCCATATTGTCGGCATTTTTTCTAGTCTTTCAATGTGACATTTATAATAGGGGTTCCAGATACTCGAGCAATATTCCAATGAGCTTCTAATTAGTGAAAAGTACATATACTTCAAAGCTGAAACATTTTTGAAATGTTTACAACTACGCCAAATAAATCCGAGCAGTCTTAGATTTTTGGAAATTATATGATCAAAATGTTTTGTAAAGTTAAGCTTGTAAAATAATAATACCAAGATCACGTATATACGAAACTTCTTCAAGAATTTTGGAGTTTATCGTATAAGTGGATTGATATGTTTGCATTTATCTGAATTAAATGGAAGCTTGTTTCTTTGTGACAAGGTGGCTATTTGGTCAAGGTCCTCCTGCAACAACAATGAGTCTCCATAATTACGAACAGTCCTATACATTTTTAAATCGTCTGCAAACAATAGACATTTCGAATTCCGCACAACTTGTGTCAGATCGTTTATAAAACCAAGAAAGAAAATTGGACCCAAATGAGAACCTTGAGGGACTCCTGAAGAAACATGAAAAGGACTTGATTCATAGCCGCAAATTACAACTTTCTGTGATCTATCGGTTAGATAAGTACTACACCAATCCAGCAAAGCACCATGTACACCGACCAAACGTAACTTTCTGACCATTATTAAATGATCCACTTTATCAAACGCTTTACTTATGTCAGTGTACACAGCATCCACCTGAAGACCATGGTCAAGCTCGTTCGAAATGTCAGATATATAACACCCAAGATTACTAACGGTAGACATATACTGCCGAAAGCCATGTTGTTGGGGGGTTAGAGTTGACTTTAAATGAGAGGTGAAGTGAGGGCAAACCAGAGATTCAAAAAGTTTTGAGAAGGCGCATAACAAGAAGATAGGGCGATAGTTGCTTACGTCGCTTGCATCTCCATCTTTAGGGATCGGCAAAACATTGGCTGTTTTCCAACGTGACGGAAAAGTACCCGTTGACAAAGAATAATTGAAAATTTTATACTACTAAGGTGAGAAACAAGCATACGGTCCGCCTAATGGAAATCAGTTACCGCAGCCTATGGACGCCTGCAACACCAGAAGCATCACATGCGCGTTGCCGACCCTGTAAAAACGTCTTTACGCCCTTTTTGAGGAACTCCATGCTGTAGTCTCCTGGGAAAACCTCAACAGGCAGGTCATTCCACAGCTTGGTAGTACGTGGAAAAACCTCTCTGGAACCGCACAGTACGTGACTACTTCGGTTCTATTGTCAAGGCCGGGGAGCGACAGGGCTAGCCCTGTCGCTCCCGCACAGGGCACCCGGATTCGGATGAGGCAGTGGTCGGAGGACTATAACGTTACAAGGAAACGTCAATTAAAATTTAATACATTTATTTTTTTAAAGATAACATAAATTAAAAAAAAACATCAAATAAAAAAATAATAATATGAAAGTTCAGTCCGTTGCAGTCGTCAGTCGTTTTCACAAATCGGGGAAGGTTCAAAGCTTCGAAGGAGCAGTGCCAGAAGTGGTCCAAATACAAGTTGATTGTTAGGTCCTGTTAGTGTTCCAGCGGGCAGCCTGCCCAGCTGGACTGGACTGGTAGGGTCGGGTTTGACATAAACCCGACCAGGGCACGTAGAAGTTGACCCCAATGGAGATAATATGGTATGATGAGTGAAGAGTGAAGAGTTAGATCAGGGGTCTTCGGGGTATAGATGACCCCTCGGACAGAGCTCTCCACCAGATAGGATGGGGTGCCACCCCTAGAGAGGCTTAACTTGACTGTGGATTCTTGACGACTGTCTCTTGACTGAATGCGTCTATAAGGGTGATCCGGGTTATATAGCCGGGTCTTGTATATTCTGTTCTTCGATCTAAAATATTTAAATTTTGAATTAAAATACACTTCTGGACACATCTATTGGCCCACCTTAGAGTTTAGGTTTCGATGGCCCCTACCGAAATATGATTGCTAGATTGAACAAAAACTATTGATGCAGTTTTAAACCTGATACATTTTACCATCTTTTTCGATCATATTGTTTTAAATTTGAATTCAGAATACCACACGACATGGAGCTACGCCTGACAAGTCGGGTATGCGCCTTGATTAAGGCAGTTGATTTTTAAATAAAAAACATTTTTTATCAAATAAAAGTTTAATTTAATAACGCGTGTTGCCTCCATGGGCATCTACCACAGCTCTCATACGATTAGGCATAGAGTTTATCAACCGCTCTATGAAATTTTGAGGGATCCTCCCCCATTCCTCTTCTATGGCAGTTTTCAACTCCTGCATCGTCTGGGCAACTGGCTGACGAGCCCTAACACGTCTTTTTAGCTCGTCCCACATGTGTTCAATGGGGTTCATGTCTGGGCTTCTTGCTGGCCAGTCCATAACTGTGATGTTCACATCCCGAAGATATTCCCTGACGATGCCGGCCGTATGGGCTCTTGCATTATCATGCATAAAAAGGAAATTTGGGCCCACATAGTCCGCGTATGGCATCACGTGAGGTTCTAAGCACTCACGAATGTACCTTTCAGCATTTAATGTTGGCAGCCGTGGTCCCGTAACAACCTCAAGTTGAGTTTTGCCGCTCGCGGATATACCGCCCCAGACAGTCCATGAGCCACCGCCATAAGCAACCCTCTCTTCAAAGCAGCATTGTGCGAAACGCTCTCCCTTACGTCGGTAGACCTTCTTCCTTCCATCATTGCCATGTAACACAATTTTAGACTCATCAGAAAAGAGTACACGGCTCCAATGCTGCTGAGTCCAATTTAAATGAGTGCGCGCGAAATGAAGGCGCGCTGTTCGGTGGGCTCGCGTTAGTTTGGGGCGATTAGCTGGCTTGTGTGGTACCATATCGCGTTCTTTTAACCTTCTCCGAACAGTTCGAGCGCTCACAGATACTCCGTGGAAGTCACGAAGTTGGTTTTGTATCTCAATGGAGGTAAGGTGACGATTTCTCAAGCTGGTCGTCACGATGAATCGATCCTGCCTTTCAGTTGTGACCCGAAATCGTGGCCTTCCTTGGCGACGAACAAAGCCGCCAGTCTCTAGGTACCTCCGATAAACATTTCGGACCGCAGATCGACTTAAATTAAGCCCTTAGGATCAGTAGTACCATTGACTAGTACCATTGATGGTACAACTGATACAACTTTGTATCTCTAGTACCATTAAAGAAAACTAAAGATATTCCCCGTAATCAGGATGGTTTTGGGATGTATTCAGGATGGTTTTGGGATGTGTTTAGGATTGTTTTAGGATGTGTTAAGGATTGTTTTGGGATGTGTTAAGGATTGTTTTGGGATGTGTTAAGGATTGTTTTGGGATGTGTTTAGGATTGTTTTAGGATGTATTCAGGATGGTTTTGGGATGTGTTTAGGATTGTTTTAGGATGTGTTAAGGATTGTTTTGGGATGTGTTAAGGATTGTTTTAGGATGTATTAAGGATGGTTTTGGAATGCGTTAAGGATTGTTTTAGGATGTGTTAAGGATTGTTTTGGGATGTGTTAAGGATTGTTTTGGGATGTGTTTAGGATTGTTTTAGGATGTATTCAGGATGGTTTTGGGATGTGTTTAGGATTGTTTTAGGATGTGTTAAGGATTGTTTTGGGATGTGTTAAGGATTGTTTTAGGATGTATTAAGGATGGTTTTGGGATGCGTTAAGGATTGTTTTAGGATGTGTTAAGGATTGTTTTGGGATGTGTTAAGGATTGTTTTGGAATGTGTTAAGGATTGTTTTGGGATGTGTTAAGGATGGTTTTGGGATGCGTTAAGGATTGTTTTAGGATGTATTAAGGATGGTTTTGGGATGCGTTAAGGATTGTTTTAGGATGTGTTAAGGATTGTTTTGGGATGTGTTAAGGATTGTTTTGGGATGTGTTAAGGATTGTTTTAGGATGTATTAAGGATGGTTTTGGGATGTGTTAAGGATGGTTTTGGGATATGATAAGGATTGTTTTGGGATGTGTTAAGAATGGTTTTGGGATGTGTTAAGGATGGTTTTGGGATATGATAAGGATTGTTTTGGAATGTGTTAAGAATGGTTTTGTGATGTGTTAAGTATAAAAAATTGACTAACAAAGAGGTTTTAAGTACCTATGTGATTATACATATTGTATATCACTATCACAACCTGGCCACTTGAGCTGGGGGTGAGAAAACAAATGAATAGCGACCCGAGGCGTTCTATGGTGTCAAGCGAGTTGAAACTATTTTGCGCCCGCGGGTTTGAGCGGGGGAGCGGGAGAGGAAACTCCTTTCAGTTGCGAGAGTGCTAATTTCGTATGTAAGTACTATTAGTTATTCTAAGGTATTTTTATTTTGTGGTGTAGGGGGCTCAATATAATCTTTATAGACAAGACAAACCAACTTTACCTGCACGTGGTACACCCTAAAAAATAACAAGAAGGCAAGGTTAGTGAGAAGTAGGCCATGACGATAGCCCGTCTGGAAAAGTACCTCTACAGCAACCAAATAAGAAATCCCTGGTGAATGGTAGTTTTCTGCGAGTGAGTGAGGTTACCAGGATGCTCCTGAGGAGCGCCAGCGACCGGGGTTGTAACACACAAGTAGCATTTGTTGCGCGCGTTTATACACACATCAAGTAGGCCATATGCTTGTTTGCCACCCGACGTAAAATAAAAAAAATGTGGCTGATTCACGAAATGCGACTAGTTTACGTTCGTAACTATCAAAAGTTACCAAAGAGGAAAAAATAATTCTTCTTTCACAACTAGTTACCAAACAGCGAAAAAAAATTTGACCATCTTCTTCTTCTTCTTCTTTTCCCCTTCCCACTTTATATGGGGTCGGCTCTCCTAATTCTTTTTCGCCAGGTTGTTCTGTCCTGGGTCGTCTGTGGGTGCAATTGTGCCTTGTTCATAATTCGGGCCATACTCGTCCACCACGTTGCCGGCGGGCGTCCTCTTCCGCGCCTTTTTTCAGGCAATTCTAACGCCTTGCGAACGACATGGTCATCATCTCTCCGCATCACATGTCCGAACCATCTCAGTCGGCTTTCTGTTAATTTTTCCGCAATAGGAGCTACCCCGAAACTTCCTCTCACATATTCGTTTCTAATTTTATCCAGTCTGGTCACGCCTCCCGACCATCTCAACATTTTCATCTCATTTGTATGGAGTCTTTGTTCATGCGTTTGTTTTACAGTCCAGCACTCAGACCCATAGAGCAAGGCGGGCCGCACAGCTGTTTTGTACACTTTGCCTTTCGTTCTAATAGGCATACGAGGATCACAAAGAACCCCTGTAAGGCTTCTCCATTTTTGCCAACCCACGCTTATTCTATGGGCGACATCAGTCTCCACGTTAGCATCCGGTGTTAATACCGATCCTAGATATTTAAATTGGCTGACTTTAGGTACCGGTGTTCCATCATCATAGTGAATTATCGATGGGCTATCGTTTATGCCGCTGTACCTACATTCCATATGTTTGGTTTTGGATCTGCTAACGCGTAGTCCGAACTTTTCTAGTGTTGTTACCCATTTGCATAAGATCTGCTGGAGCTGAGTCGGTGTGTTTGCAATAAGTGCGATGTCATCTGCATACAATAGACACCATGGTAGTGGAGCTTGTATATCCCTGGTCAGATAGTCCATGACCAGATTGAACAGCCACGGACTCAAAGCCGATCCCTGGTGTACCCCCACCCTCACTTCAAAACTTTCGGTAAAACCCGCCGGACTCCTCACTTGCGTTTTGTTTTGATGGTACATATCTTTTACTATGTGAATGTAATCCTCGGGTAGGCTCTGAGCTCTCATTGCTTGCCAAACGAGTCTTCGGGGAACTCTGTCAAACGCCTTTTCCAGATCGATGAATATGAAATGCAGGTTCTCTTTATTCATACGGTGTTTTTCCATAAGTATTCGGACTGTCTGAATTGCATCTGAAGCCGATTTCGCCGGAGTAAATCCAAATTGATTTGGGGTTATCCCAGAAAGCAGTTGAATACGCTGATTTACAATCCGTTCCCAGATTTTAAGTGTATGGGAGGTTAGCTTTATGCCCCTATAGTTTTCGCACTGCGTAATGTCTCCTTTGTTCTTGAAGAATGGTATCAGATAGCTAAGTCGCCACGAATTCGGTATTTTTCCTGTTGTTAATATGAGACAAAATAACTTTCGGAGCCAACGAGTTCCTAGCATGCCCAGAATTTTCCATATTTCAGCGGGAACCTCATCAGGGCCTACGGCCCTGTTGGTCTTCATTTGGGAGACTGCTTTTGATATCTCGTCCATGCTTATATTTTGGATAGGACCAAATGTCGGCGAAAAAAAATTTGACCATACGTGCTTAAAATTTCCCTTGATTTCCCTGGGATCACATCATCAGATCCTGACTTGGTGAATATGGGACCATCTTGCAATCATACCCTTTCAAAAAAAAAAGAATTTTGAAAATCGGTTCACAATTCGCGAAGATATCAAAAAACATACATACAAAAAAAAATTCAGTCGAATTGAGAACCTCCTCCTTTTTTGAAGTCGGTTAAAAAAGGGATTTCAAGTGGCCAGTACTTGGCATATCAGTCAGTACAATACCTACAGTATTTATAATACTTTTCTTCGTCTATACTTCGCGTTTGTTTAGTTGTAAATATTGGTTGTATCACTAGTACCATTAATGGTCCTAGTGATACAACCAATATTTATGATGGTACAACTGATCGCAAATTAGTGTCACTAGTACCATTGATGGTACTAGAGCAAAGTTGTGTCACTTGTACCATCAATGGTACTAGTCAATGGTACTACTGATCCTAAGGGAAATTAAGTTGAGCACTCACATTTCTTTGGCTGTGTCTGGCCTGGATAAGTGCCACAGCTTGGGCGGCGACTTCAGGCGAAGTATCCATAGATTATTGATAGAACCTCACTTTAATGTTAAGAATAAGTAATGTTTGCAATTGCAAAACCAAAGAGAAAAATCACACTTTCAAGAATTAAATCCAAGTAAACCAATAAAATCAAGTTTTCTTAATATTTGATTGTTGGATATCAACGAACAGGCTCCAAATTGTCTTTTGTTTCTTTAAACTCTGTGTTCGAAATTCAAAAAAAAGACTTGAATGAAATTATGAATGTGCCAGGTTCAAAACTGCATAAAAACTTTTTGCTCGACCTAATATAAAATTTTAGCTAGGACCAAACGAAACCGAAAATGCAAGGTGGGCCAGTAGATGTGTCCAGAAGTGTATTACAGTTTATTTTTCAGTTGCTAGTATTTTAAAGACGAAAATCCATAGATCACAGCGATATTTGGTACAAATCTATGGTTTTGGTAGTTAAAAAGTAAAAATAAACAAAACGTAAATTGTCATCTGTCAACATAACTAAAAGTTGAAAATATTAATTTTTATCTATAAATAAAGAAATTTGGGTATAAGGGAAAAAAAAAAGAAATTTGGAAGGTTTAGCGAGTGAAAATGATAAAAGAAATTATAAATTATCAATTAGAAATAATCTATATATATAAAAGAGAAAATCACTCACTCACTCATCACGAAATCTCAGAAACTATAACACCTACAAACTTGAAATTTGGCAGGTAGGTTCCTTATAGGGTGTAGACATCCGCTAAGAACGGATTTTACGATACTCCACCCCTAAGGGGGGTAGAATGGGGGTTGGAAGTTTGTATGAAAGTCCTATGTTTTTGAAGCAAGAGACTTGAAATTTAAAATGTATGCTCTATATATGATGTAGAGGTGTACTAATAATGTATCTTTGGAAATCAACCCCTTTTTAGGGTTAAAACGGGGGTTGGAAGTTTGTATGAAAGTTCTAAGTTTTTGAAGTAAGAGACTTGAAATTTAAAATGCATGCTCTATAGATGGTGTGGAGGTGTACTAATAATGTATCTTTGAAAATCAACCCCTTTTTGGGGTTAAAACGGGGGTTGGAAGTTTGTATGAAAGTTCTATGTTTTTGACGCAAGAGACTTGAAATTTAAAATGTATGCTCTATAGATGGTGTGGAAGTGTACTAATAATGTATCTTTAGAAATCAACCCCTTTTTGGGGTTAAAACGAGGGTTGGAAGTTTGTATGAAAGTTCTATGTTTTTAAAGTAAGAAACTTGAAATTTAAAATGTATGCTCTATAGATGGTGTGGAGGTGTACTAATAATGTATCTTTGGAAATCAACCCTTTTTTGGGGTTAAAACGGGGGTTGGAAATTTGTAACAAAGTCCTATGGTTTGACGCAAGAGACTTGAAATTTAAAATGTATGCTCTATAGATGGTGTAGAGGTGTACTAATACTGCATCTTTGGAAATCAACCCCTTTTTGGGGTTAAAACGGGGGTTGGAAGTTTGTATGAAAGTTCTACGTTTTTGAAGTAAGAGACTTGAAATTTAAAATGTATGCTCTATAGATGGTGTGGAGGTTTACTAATAATGTATCTTTGGAAATCAACCCCTTTTTGGGGTTGAAACGGGGGTTGGAAGTTTGTATGAAAGTTCTATGTTTTTGAAGTAAGAGACTTGAAATTTAAAATGTATAGATTGTGTGGAGGTGTATTAATAATGTATCTTTAGAAATCAACCCATTTTTGGTGTTAAAACGGGGGTTGGAAGTTTGTATGAAAGTCCTATGTTTTTGAAGTAAGAGTCTTGAAATTTAAAATGTATGCTCTATAGATGGTATGGAGGTGTACTAATAATGTATCTTTAGAAATCGACCCCTTTATGGAGTTAAAACGGGGGTTGGAAATTTGTATGAAAATCCAATGTTATTGAAGTTAAAGTAATTATGGCAGAAGGATTTTAAATGATATTTAAGTACAAAAAATAATGAAAACAACTACATACTTACTATTATAAGGAGGGATGTTTTATTATAACGATAAAAAGTACTTTAGGTTTTACAAAGAGGTTTTAAAAAATAATATCCGTCGACTTCATTAATTCTAAAAATTCGTCTAGATATTGATTGTTTTTAACTTTTTTTATTTTTTTCCTTTCATTAGGTATTTAGCTTTTTCGAATGTAATTAAAAATTATTTGCAAATAACTAACTCCACGCGTATGAAGTCGCGTATATATAAAATTCATAGTCCTGACTGACTGACTGATATATCAACGCACAGCCCAAACCGCTGAGTCTAGAGATTCCAAATTTGGCACGTAGGTTCCTTATGACGTATAGGTGTACACTAAGAATGGATTTTTCAAAATTCATCCCCTAAGAAGGTGAAACGGGGGTCCAAAGTTTGTATGGGGAAACAAGATAAGTTAGACTATTTTATCCAAAACTTTACATGAGTACTTCTATAGATAAATAAGTAAACACGTGTTTCAGTATTTTTCAATATTCAATCCTTAAAGTGGTAAAATGGGGTGAAAAAATCGTCATGCGTATTGTTTTTATAGTTTATCGGGTCGCTGATAACGAAAACAACAACGACGATTTTAAAATTTAACGAAGGTTTTAACAATCATCCCCTATGGGGGTCCGATGGGGTTGAAATATCTAAAATAGGTTGAAAAAATGTGAAAATCGTCATGGGTACAGTCTTTATGGTTATCGGGTCGCTGATTACGAAAAAACAACTATATTATAATCAAACGTAGCGGACGTGACATAAATTTACGCCTGTGGGGGGTGCTATGGGATTGCAATGTCATAATATCAATATGGGTGTTGATTCTATGGTTTTCCTCGATGTCAATTACGAAAATGGCATCGATTTGGAAATATAACATAGTGGACACGAAACTACTTAAAAGTATTTCTTAAATTTTACCTCTAAGAGGGTGAAACGGAGCTCCAAAGTTGGATGGGGAAACGAGATTAGTTGGACTGTTTTATCCTAAACTTACGCGAGTACTTCTATAGATAAATGTGTAAACACGTGTTTGCCCCGAATTTCACGCGAAAGCGAAGCCGCGGGCGAAAGCTAACCTTTTTTATGGTAATCAATAGCAGAAAATAAGTAAAAAAAAAGGTTATAGTGAGTTAATCTTAAAAAATAGACCTATGCTGTCGCGGACTTTTTTTTAGAACTTTTAAAGAGGAACAAGTCCATCATACATGATTTTTTCGTAAATTCTACCGTTTACACGCAACGTAAGCCCTCAACAGGAATATTATTTCCCCATTTTTCATTGGTGCTCCGCTCCTATTGGTGGTAGCGTGATGTTATGTAGCCTATAGCCTTCCTTGAAATATATATCTAACACTAAAATAATTTTTCAATTCGGATGAGTAGTTCCTGAGATTAGCGCGTTCAACCAAACACACTTTTCAGCTTTAAAATAATAATATTAAAGAAAAGATATTTTAGTGTTAGATATCCTATATTTCAAGGAAGGCTATAGGCTACATAACATCACGCTACCACCAATAGGAGCGGAGCACCAATGAAAAATGTTGCAACAATGAGAAATGGGGAAAAAATATGTCTTTTGAGGGCTTTCCTTGCGTGCGCTGCGTAAACAGTTGAAGTTATCCAAAAATCATGTATGATGGAATTGTTCCTATTTAAAAGTTCTAAACGAAGTCTGCAACAGCATTATGTCTATCTCTTAAGATTGACTCACTATAACCTTTTTTTATGGTAATCAAATTTGTTTCCAATTAATGCAATATTTGCAAAGGGGTAATCCAAAAAATATGTCATTAATCAGTAATCGCAAGTACTTAATTATGAATAAAATTTAAAACAAATTTGAAAGCAGGTATAAATTTAGTAGGTACCTACATAAATTATTCACCATAAGTATTTTTTTTTATACGGTTATGTTAAGTACTTTATTTACTTACCTTACCTATGGTCTTACCACGATAACTGATATTCACGCGGACGAAGTCGCGGGCAACAGCTAGTAGTATATAAATTGCTACGGTAAGAATCACAATTTTATGTTGAGAAATGCGTAGAGGAAATCTATACATTTTTATGCAATTTAGGTAATTAAACACTTTTTTACAAGAACAGCAAAAACATAATAACTAATAGAGAAAAGGAAATTAATATCTGAAGATACAAGATTTATATAAGAAATAAGAAGTTATACTACTTTATAATGACTGAAAATAAAAGGTTAACATAAGAAGTTATATTACAGGACTCAAGCGGAGCGTCCACCGAGACCTCATACCCATCCTGATGTGTGGTCAGCAGAAGGTCCAGAAGAGAGCTAGTATGGTCCTCGATATCTGGTATTCTCGTTGGAGAATGAACCAGCTGAAAGGAACCATAAGCCAGAGCAAAATCGTGAACAGACCTCCCCGCGTAGTCAGTGGACCGAGAGCCGAGCGACTCGGCGTGGTGGGCATTAAAGCCTCCCAAAATCACTAACTCCGCGGATGGATACTATAATTATGTTACATAATAATTAATTATACATAGTTACATAATTATCTACTCAGATAAATAAAATTAGAGTGTCTGTTTGTATTATTAACCGCTTTTTACTAAATGCATATGGATATTATATGCGGTACATATACCAAAATTACATTTTTTTTACAATTTTTGTCTGTCAATCTGTTTGTTCCGGCTAATCTCTGAAACAGCTGGACTAATTTTGACGGACTTTCACTGGCAAATAGCTGATATTTGCCAGTGAAAACTGGCATAGCTGATGTAATAAAGAGTAACTTTTTTTTATTGATAATAATTACAATTTACAGACCCGAGGTCCGTATCTTTTATTAACAATGTTCTATTTTTAACACGCTTTTATTAGCTTCACTTGTAACAAAATTCCAAGATTTTCTTACATACATAGTTAATGTATGTAAGAAAATCTTGGAATCTTAATTTGACCCACTTCTCGGTCTCCGATTAAGATGAAATTTTGCACACGCTCTGAGTTCTGATGACAATACAATAATATGGTACTGTCGAACTGATCTGATGATGGAGCCGGAAGATATGAATTGGAACTTTATGATGGAACATCGTATCGTATAAAAGTCTTGTAATTAACTTTGACCACGATTAGGTTTCAAGGTCTGATGATGAAGCCGGAACATAGGCACTGGCATTCCATGATGGAATATCGTATCATAGTCGTGTTTGCACTTGTGAGAAAGGCCATGTAATGGACTTTGAACACGATCAGGTTTCAAGGTTATAACGAAACCTATCGGAACAATACAACCTCACCTCTGCACGTGGTGCACCAGAAAGAAAGCAAGGAAGGAGTATAGGCTGGCAAAGGATCGGAGACCTCTTGGCGCTTTCATAACACATTAAACTAAAAAGCGAAAAATAAATATAGTTTCAAAAAACTAAAAAAACACGCTTTTAAAGCACATCAAACTAAAAAGTGAAAAATAATTCTTAATACAAGCTGAAAATAATAATGAGTAAAAAATACTAGCATTATTGTGAAAAAAGCGTGGGGCGCTTTGTGCCATATTTTACTTTTCTTTTAAGCACCCCACGCTTTTATTACAATCACAATATTTTGTTAGTCTATTTATTGGTTAGTCTATTATTTTAAGTTACTCGATATACGAAAAATATGGCACAAAGCGCCCCACGCTTTTTTCACAATAATGCTAGTATTTTTTACTCATTATTATTTTCAACTTGTATTAAGAATTATTTTTCACTTTTTAGTTTGATGTGCTTTAAAAGCGTGTTTTTTTAGTTTTTTTAAACTATATTTATTATCTTACTATATTCTTAATATTTATAAATTTCACGTCGCTATTATGCTAATAAATAATAAATAATTATATTATTGTCTATTACTACTTAACCTAAATCCTCCTATTGTTTACCCTGCAACCATGACAGCCAGGGCAGACCAGTCCTCTCTGGCAGCACCCGTTCACGAGTTGACGCATGGGGCAGCCATCACCGCATTCAACCATTTTATTGGGAATGCGGCGACCCGCCACACGACAGCAGCACCAGTTTGAACACTTTAGTGAGCATGACTACCTGGGCTGTCAAGGCTGCACAGTAAAACCTCTATTTATTTCCCTATGGTCTTTCTCCTTCTCTCCCCTTCACACACCAGATACTTACATTCTTTTACCCAGCATATTCTGTCTGTCGCCAAATAAAATAAGGAGTAACTTAGGCTACTTTTATTTTAGATTTTTTTTTATTAATATATATAAATAATAAAAAAATAACTATTCCGCGCGGAAGAAGTCGCGGGCACAGCTAGTATAATTATAGCTTCTGGAGCGTCAACACCTGTGTTCAAAACCTATGGAACTTGTTCTATTTTTACCGCATACTAATAATCTATGTAATCACATAGGTTGATAAGTTATATACGATTATGGAACCATTTCCATCGAGATTCTGACTCGCATTTGGAGAATTTTTTTATTATATCGAAATAAACTAGCTACTACTTTTTCACGTAAAATATTACATACTTAGATACATTCACATATACGAGTATGTGTGCGTTAACCCTGCACGCAGCTTTACTGGAAAAACACACATTCATACCACAAAAACGTAGGGAACGCTAAGATTATACGCCTGATTAAATATTTTCGCTCCAACGCAAATAAAGGTTGTAGGAAGGAAAATTCTATTGGGAACATTTCGACTTAACCGATATTTTAGAGTATACGTATAAATCTTCATAATTTTATATACACCATGAACTTGTAACTAAATATTCAATACAAATCGACGACATTTTTTTTTTACTATATATTTAATAATAATGGATTCATTATTATTAAATATATAGTATCATTAGTAATCGACGACATTTTTTTTTACTATATATTTAATAATAATGGATTCATTATTATTAAATATATAGTAAAAAAAATGTCATCGATTTGTATTGAACTGTACTTCCCTTGGTCACGGCAACACGCGCGAACAGTTGTACCGATTTCGTTATTTCTTTTTATGTTGTAATTGTTATTATGAAAAGATTCTTATGAAAGAAAAAATAAAACTGTTGCACGGAAAATTTAAGAAAACTGAACGACCATATTAACTTTTCTTATTTTACATTTAACTTTCTTAACTTTGTAAATGTAACTTACAGATTGCGCGAAACCAAATCGAATTCAATATCATTGTTAAGAAGAAAAAACGTCTGTAGGGTCAGCTAATAAAAAATAAATAACCTTTGTCTTAATTCAAAACGTTTACAGCCCCCTTACCACCATCTATATAATAATAATAATAATAATAAGATATTATCGTTGGATCCATATCCCCGCGCACGCCTATCAAATGACCGGGCTTGACCCGTGATTAAAAAGAGATACATAATAATAATTTTATTAAATCTCTCTCACAAACAAATTGATAGGAACTATTAAATAGGTTCACTTTGATTGTAGGCTGGAGTGTGTGAGAGACTGGTGCCTGAGCTAGGTATAACCCTGTGTTACAGGTCACCAGGTTCTCACCCGAATTTCTTTCATAAGAATCTCTTATAGCGATTCAATAACTGAATAGAATGCTTATTCGTTGGTCATAAATAGAGTCGCTTATTCATTGGTATGATTAAGCGACTCTATTTCAAATGGAATAGAGTCGCTTATTCATTGGTACGAATAAGCAATCTATTCAATTATTGAATCGCAATAAGAGATGGTGGGTAAGGGGGTAGGTCAACTAGGTCGAATTAACATGACGCCTGCACATAGCCACTATATGTTGAGCTCGGTGGTCGAATGGTTAGCAATGGCCACTTTGACTCCGAGGTCGCGGGTTCGATTCCCGCACAAGACAAATATTTGTGTGCATAAACATGTCTCTTTGTCTTGGTCTGGGTGTTTTCTATGTATTATATGTATGTATTTACAAAAAAAAATGTATTTAAGAATAATATCAGTTATCTAGTACCCATAGTACAAGCTTTGAGCTTAATTTGGGACTAGATGGCGCTGTGTAAATTGTCCAGAATTATTTATTTATTTATAAGGCCTGGGACCTGGATGATGCGAAAATCCGAAGTTTCGAGGGTATGTCCACATCATTCGATTGGGTCAGTGGTTGTGCAATTTTCATTCAACTAGGCATTATTTATTGTTATGTCGTGGTGAATTACGTACAGCCCCTGATATTACAGAAGACCACTTTTGTTATTATAATATTATACCACATTCATTGTAATTATAGTATTTTTTATTGTTTCTGTAATGGTATTTAATACTTTTAAACATTTGTTGTCTTTAGATGTTCGGATCGGATTTTTTTTTTTGTTTGTTACATTTGGAAAAAAAATATCATCATCATCATCATCAGGACCATTTTAGTCTTCACTACAGGAGCACGACCCTCTCTCGTCCGTCTTAGACGGAAGGAGGATTTGGCCTACACTCCCCGCGCTGGCCAAGCGGGTTGGGGAGGCCTGATCGATATTTGATAAAGTATTTCCCTTAGTCGCCTTGTACGACATCCACGGGAAGAAACGGAATGATTCTATTCTAACGAATTAAACACTGCCATCTCGTCCCAAACTAAGCAAAGCTTGTACAATGGGTACTAGATAACTGATATAATACTTAAATATATTTTTTTTGTTATTATATAATGACATTTCATGCACACAAATATTTGTCTTGTACAGGGATCGAACCCGCGACCTCGGAGTCAAAGTGGCCATTGCTAACTATTCGACCACCGAGATCGATCTATTTTGCACTGCATCAGATAGGTAGGTTTTGACCTTAACATTTATGTGGATTTATAATATTATTAAATTAATATACTCGTAATACTAAAATTTTCGGACAACCAAATTTCTTTGATCAAGGTTGTTAATTAATTTTGCTTTAATCACGACTTCTTTGATAACGCGGAATGATATAAATTGACGCAACTGTTCAGGGTACGGGTATATTTTTAGGTACTTAATTAAAATTATCTATGCTTTTTAGGTAGGTATGTCCTTAATTAGGAAGTAATTTATTTAATATGTTAATAATAAAAATGTAAATAAAAACTGCTGTTACACAAAATGAACGAAATTTTTATGTTAATTCTTGACACTGTGACAGTTTAAGCACTACAATTCAGGATTTTAGGGGAAAAAATATATCCATAAAACCATCGACGTAATGATATAATTATTTTGTTCCCTTAAAATTTACTTTTTTTTTTATTATTTATTATTATTGTACGGTGCAATGCAACCGCACAATTCGATGTATCAGCACTTTACGCTATGTGCAACATTTATACATATTTTAAGTTCAGTTCGTAATTCGCCAAGCAACGCGTCGTACGTGCTCCTATCAATTATCAATTATATCAATCAATTATCATCATCATCAATCACATAAATATAAGTTGAATAATAATACAGACAGTTTCCCACAAGTCCTGCAGCCTATCATTTATATCATACCAAATTATCAACTATCATTCAAAGGTGTGTATAGGCATCAATAGACCGTACATATCCTTTTGTGGTCCTTCGAGTAAAGAACAGTGACTCTACCAGTGCTATCGAACTAACAGTGACTTTATCAAGCAGTAAATTTATCAAGTGACTATATCTAGTGATCATAAAGTGCCCAAACGGATTGGAACCAGCCGTAAGCCGTAAGCAGTAATCTTCCTCATCAAGTAAGATCTTTCCATTATTTTCTTATTGATATTATATCAAAATTGTGTGCTCATACACAATGGAACAAAAATATCAGCAACGTGAGCAGAGGTCAGGCGAACAGGGTAACGATACTTGTGGGCAATCATCGCAAGTCTTAATGTTATCCACAGGCACATCTAACCATTTAGATGAGATGCTAAAACGACAAGCAAGCAATTTTAGGGCATTTCAGAGAACTATATCAGGTATAAATTTAGATCTAATCAATGAACAGTGGGAATTAAAAGACGCACTGCGGATTTTACAATCAAGATGGGCAACAATCGACTCGTTGCACATAGAGATCGACAGCGAGTTAGAAGGTTCTGACGAATCATATGATAGGTCTTTTACTAAATACGAAAGCATTTTTAATGATCTTAGAAAACAAATTAATAGCAAGTTATGGTCTGAATCTCACCGGGAGCAAGCCACGCCCCGTTTAGACATTCCATTCTATTCTGGCAATTACCAACAGTGGGTTTCCTTCAAGGATTTATTTACTGAGGCTATACATACTAACAGAGCATTATCTAGTGCACAAAAAATGCAATATCTAAAGGGCAAATTAAGAGGAGAGGCCGAGCGCCTAGTTCAACATCTGTCGATTAGCTCCGAAAATTACAATGTGTGCTGGGAGATATTAAATCATCGTTATAATAACGTAAGGTTGATTTTTACGTCGCATGTTAATACAATAATGAATATGCCAGCGGTTCAACAAGTGTCGGCTAATCATATCAAAAGAGTCCACGATACGACTCTCGAATGTTTGCATGCTATCAAAAATTTAGGCGTTGATATCAGTAGCTGGGATCCACTGATTGTGCATATTTTGTTACAAAAAATAGACGTAGAGACGCACAATCATTATTTGGAGTCACTCAAAAATCCGCGAGATCTACCGAAATTAAAGGATTTCATGCAGTTTTTGGAGAGCAAGTTTACATCATTAGAGTCTTCCAGGAAACGGTCACCAGATCAGATAAGACAGCCAAGTACATCTCATAATATACCTACGTATCAACGACAAAATAAATCAAGCAATTATAACGCCAACTTTAAAAATTCAATTCCACACAATAAGGTCGCGTTGCCGCAATCATTCGATAGCAAGTCAGCAAAATCCGTCTGTCCATTGTGCAACGATTTACATGGTTTATTTTATTGTACAAAATTCCTAAGTATGACACCTCATCAAAAGCGTAATGCAGTGACGAAACTTCACTTATGCCAAAACTGTCTGTATGATCATAAAAATAAGGCATGTTTTTCAGAAAAACGGTGTCGTATCTGCAGCGATAATCATAACACAATTTTGCACGAAGCGTTCATTAAACAATCACATAATGATGCATACAATGGAGAATCATCTCGAATGATTAGAACAGCGGTTGAGCCTCAAAATCGACCCCAGCAACCAAGTTGTAACTATACATTGCAGCAGAATAATGTCGAGTCTGAAGTTTTATTATCAACAGCCATCATTCAGGTCCAATCGAGTAATGGGACATATCATAAGTTGCGAGCGCTTATCGATCAAGGAGCGCAATCATATCTAATTACTGAACGCGCGGCTCAGCTATTAGAGCTACCGAGAAGTTGGTGTAAGGGTATCATATCAGGCGTAGGGGAGAAGGGAAGCAGCTGTAAGGGAATGAGTAATATATCATGTATGTCATCAGATGGTCAGTATTCGTTTAGTACTGAAGTTGTTATATTGAACACAATTACTAAGAATCTGCCTAGATTCTCATTCTTGAAACCCGCTTGGAAGCACATAGAGGATTTGAATCTCGCCGATCCTGAATTTAATATCAGTCGCTCTATCGATGTTTTGTTAGGAGCAAAAATATACTCAAATATAGTTATGAATGGCTTGCGTAGAGCCAACGACAAAATTCCCGTCGCCCAAGAGTCTAAGTTGGGTTGGCTTTTAATTGGTGATGTAGAGGGCGCCACGACACTGCATTGCCATATTGTCATCAATGAAGTCGACGAAATCAAGAAATTTTGGCAACTAGAGGAAATTGCTGAGTCATCATCATTATCAGACGAAGATCAGAAATGCCTACAGTATTACGAATCAACCACGAAACGAAGGAACGACGGTTCATATGAAGTAAGAATCCCGTTCAAGGAAGACTTTGAAAAGGAGTTAGGAGAATCAAAACATATGGCTGTTGCTCAATTTTACCAATTGGAAAGGAAATTTCGCAATAATGCCGGGCTGGCACAAAATTATAAATCGTTCATGCACGAGTACATTGCAATGGGTCATATGACACCGTCGCCGACATCGCCCGGTACTGAGAAACATAATTGTTATTTGCCGCATCACCTTGTACTAAGGAATGACTCCTCTACTACGGCGCTCCGAGTCGTATTTGATGGGTCGAGAAAAACAAAGTCAGCAAAAAGTATCAATGATTTAATGCTTAAGGGTCCCAACCTACAGCAGGACATTCAAATATTAATATTAAAATTCAGGCAGCATAAATATGCGTTTACTGCAGACATAGAAAAAATGTTTCGTTTCATATGGGTAAATGCGGAAGATCAAGTATATCAAAAAATCGTGTGGCGAGATCAACCTACAGCAGAATTACAAGATTACAGATTGTGTACCATAAGCTATGGAACCAAGGCGGCTCCCTTCTTGGCAATGATGACTTTAAAAAGGTTGGCACAAGATGAACGTCTCAATTTTAAAAACAGTCAAGCGATTGAAGTATTAGAGCAGAATTTCTACACAGATGACGTATTACACGGCTCGCACTCTTTAAGAGAAGCTATAAAATTAAAACAAGACTTAATTAAGTTACTCAAATCAGGAGGGTTTAACTTAAGAAAATGGGCTTCGAATGCTAAGGAACTGTTAGGAGACGACATTAAGCAAAACAGTTTTGATTTTAAACACATGGAATCATCAAAGACATTAGGATTGCGATGGAATCCTGCAACAGATATCTTCACTTTCCAGCCCAAACTAGAATCAACATCAAAAGGGCCGTGCACAAAAAGAACGCTATTATCAGAATTATCAAAATTATTTGATCCCTTAGGATGGATTACTCCGCTATCGACGAAGTTGAAACTACTGTTCCAGCAAGTATGGACATTAGATTTAAAATGGGACGACGAACTGCCCATCGATTTCACCAAAGAATGGGCGAATATCAAGCAGGACTTATCACAAATAGATCAATTTCAGGTAAAGAGATGGCTTAACACGCTAGAGTGCGATGACCTGGAATTGCACGGGTTCTCTGACGCGTCTAACAAAGCATACGCATGCGTTATTTATTGCAAGATTAAGAGAAACCAAGAAGTATCCACCATATTAGTTGCTGGTAAGGCGAAACTAGTTCCAATCAAAAGCAATGCATCAATACCGCGCTTAGAGCTATGCGGAGCCCTTCTATTATCAAAACTTATGAAAAAGGTTCAAGAAAGTCTCGTCCATCATAAAATCACTACTTACGGGTGGATAGACTCCATGGCTGTCCTTGGATGGTTAAATGGTGAGCCGAAGCGTTGGCAACCCTTCGTTGCCAATCGAGTACGTCAAATCACAGAAATCATGCCTGCAGGCAATTGGCGTTATGTGAAGTCAGCTGAAAATCCTGCAGATTGTGCTAGCCGAGGCATGTCCGGTAAACAGTTAAAGGAGCATACCTTATGGTGGGAGGGGCCAACGTGGCTACTCGCTGAAAACTCTTACAGCAAAGAAAACGAGCAAACTTATTTTACAAACAAAGAGGTAAAGAAGCAAAGTTATCAAGTATATTACGTAGCAAAACAAGAAGACAACATTTTGAATCAATTATTAGCGAGATACAGCTCCTTCACAAAGCTAATACGCATACTAGCGTGGATGCAAAGATTTATCAAACAAGTTAGAGAAAAGCAAATACATAAAAAGCATAAATACTTATCGCTACAAGAAATAAAGCAAGCAAAGCATATCATAATCAGGCATATACAACATTGTGAGTTTAAGGACGAAATAAATAATTTAAAGCAAAGTAAGCAGATAAGCACAAAGAGTAAGACATTGGAGCTTAACCCATTTTTGAACGAATATGGTCTTCTTAGAGTCGGCGGAAGACTGCGAAATGCGAACATAGATCCAGAAATGATGCATCCAATCATAATCCCTCACAGTGGTCTATTAACCGACCTTATAATCGACCATGCTCACAAGGTCACCTTTCACGGGGGTGCTCGAGTGACCGCAGCGTCGATACGCCAAAAGTTTTGGATCATCGGTGGAAACCGAGCAGTTAAAAAACGAGTACGCAGATGTGTCACGTGTCGCAAGCACAGCACTACAAAACAATCCCAATTGATGGGGGACTATCCTACTGCAAGATGCAACCCCTGCAACAAGATATTCGAGCACACAGGGGTGGATTTTACAGGCCACGTCACTATCAAGACCAACAAGGGTCGTGGGGTAAAAACTACCAAAGGATATGTTGCAGTATTCGTATGTATGGCGACGAAACTCGTTCATTTAGAGTTGGTATCTGATTTAACATCGTCGGCATTCATCGCAGCATTGAGGAGAATGTCAGCAAGGCGCGGCTGTCCGCGTCATATCTATAGCGACAACGGTACGAACTTCGTTGGCGCCAGCAAGATTTTAGAGCAAGAGTTTGAACATCTACAGCAAATATTCGGTGACGAATTCTTAACAGAAATCACAAGCATGAACATCGAATGGCACTTTAACGCACCGTCCTGGCCATCCGCCGGAGGGTTATGGGAACGGGCGGTTAGAAGCCTTAAATATCATATGAAAAGAGTCATCGGTGACCAACGACTCACCTACGAAGAATTTACTACGATATTAGCTCAACTCGAAGCCGTCTTGAATTCAAGGCCACTGTGCCCTCTTACAGAAGACCCGGATGATCTGGAGTTTCTAACCCTCTCTAGTTTTATCAACGTGAGCAGCACCTTGAACATATTAGAAACCGAATCAGATATGCGAACACGATGGTATTTGACGCAAAAAATAGTTCAAGACATCTGGCAGCGATGGCGTACCGAATATCTCAGCGCACTTACAGCGAGGAGTAAGTGGAAAACTGAAAAAAGCAATATAAAAATCAACGACATAGTGACGATCAATGATACAAACTTACCAGCTGGAAAATGGGCGATGGGCCGGGTTGTCGAATTACACCCCGGCAATGACGGATTAGTCAGAGTTGTTACACTAAAAACAAAAAATGGTTACATCAAGCGCCCAATTATCAAGATATCACCCTTACCTGTAAACAAAGAAATCGAAGAAGAGTCCCTAGAAGAAACATCTGTTCCAATCTTAAGGAGTGCAAGTCCATAAAGAAGAAAGAGTTAGGTACGTGTTTTCAGTAACCCAAGTATTATTTTTTATGAGCATACTAACAACATCATATTGCTCACTCAACGTTACACCTATAAATAAGTATTCTATTTTGATAAAAAAGCAATAATATTATGGACCCGTACTGGCAAGGAACAACAGCATGTAAACAATATTTAACACATTTACAAACATTGTGTTCAAGTATTAAAGATAACTCTCATTGCAAAATAATATCAGTACAATTACAACAGGAATTATCAGAAATCAATTACTATAATATCATGTTACTAAGTCATCATTCAAGCTCACGCCACGCCAGACAGCGTCGGCGCCGGGGAATCATCGATGGAGTCGGATATCTCGCGAATAGCTTATTCGGCGTTCTTGATGCTCGATTCGCAGAAAAGTATCAGACAGACATACACTTCGTGCGAGACAATAAGAATCATTTACCTTTGCTTATCAAAAATAAATATTTAAACAAACTATCACTAAATTGGAACAATTTGCCAACGAAACAAACCTGAAATAGTGCAGTCTGAAATTGAGCCCATAAATCACGTTTTAAATTCTAAAACAGATAAAGCATCTACAACAAAATATAAATTAATAGCTGACCGTATAACATACCACGACACCCATCACTATGCAGCATTGTATATTGTTATTGGAGGTGTCGTTCTAGTCGCCCTGATCCTCTTGTGGCGAAGGATCCGGAGGAGCAA
Organism: Hypsopygia costalis; assembly: GCA_937001555.2. Taxonomy (NCBI): domain Eukaryota; kingdom Metazoa; phylum Arthropoda; class Insecta; order Lepidoptera; family Pyralidae; genus Hypsopygia; species Hypsopygia costalis. The sequence continues at coordinate 15,856,167 of OW443338.2, read as the reverse complement.
AAGCAGCGAGACTCACAGCCAGTCGAGGTCCCAGGCGGACTCACCCTGCTATACCATGAGTCAAGCATAATTAGAGTCCGGGCATAATTAATAATAGTGAAGTGCAATGTGAGAGTGAACAAGTTATCAGTGGAGTGCTTATGTGAGAGTGAATAGTGAAAAGGACAGTATTCGTTTAGGGACATTAAGCATAGCATAAGAAAATTTTGTAACTTCACCTTGTAAAACATTATTATCATTAATTCATTCATCTTTCATCTCCTGTGGCTGGGAGCATGTACGGTGCAATGCAACCGCACAATTCGATGTATCAGCACTTTACGCTATGTGCAACATTTATACATATTTTAAGTTCAGTTCGTAATTCGCCAAGCAACGCGTCGTACGTGCTCCTATCAATTATCAATTATATCAATCAATTATCATCATCATCAATCACATAAATATAAGTTGAATAATAATACAGACAGTTTCCCACAAGTCCTGCAGCCTATCATTTATATCATACCAAATTATCAACTATCATTCAAAGGTGTGTATAGGCATCAATAGACCGTACAATTATTTATTAATTATAGTGGCATCGGGTGGCAGACAAGCATACGGCCCGCCTGGAGTGAAGCGGTTACCGCAGCCATATTAACGCACGCAACATAAAACATCGCTCGCGCGCCGCCAGCCTCGCTGCTATCGCAGTGACCTCACTCACTCGCAGGAACACAACAGCCCTTGAGGGAACCGTTATTTGGCTGCGGTATTCTGTGAGGTGGAGGTACATTCCCCAGTCGGGTAGCTTACAATTACGCTACCTACCTCTCTTTTCGCCAGAGCTTCGTTTGTCAGTCAGCAGGGTGCACCGCGTGCAGGTAAAGTTGGCGTTGGTTCAAAGATGTTAATGAACCACTTACACCCCAAACTTACTGGTGGATCTATGGATTTTTTTTCCACTTCCATCCACCGGTACTTTATGATACTAATACTTACCTTTTAGAGATGGATCGAAGTGGAATAAGAAATGTATGATTAATTTAAATCCACTTTTTTCCATAATACGGTGGATTCCAAAGGAAAAATCATATTCATAGATCCATCAGTGGAGCCTCTTCGGTGGATGCCGGTGGAATGAGAGGAAAGATTAAACTTTTAGTAGTTTCGAAACGGTATCTATAACTATATTTACCGAAACCAAACGTTCGGAATACCTAGAGAAATAGCGTAGTACATTTTTTTTTTGTCAGACAAATTACACAGCGCCATCCAGCCCCAAAGTAAGCGAAGCTTGTGTTATTAGTACTAGACAACTGATAAACATACGTAAATATATTTTTTTTGTAAATACATACTTATGATACATAGAAAACACCCAGACCAAGACAAACATACATGTTCATGCACACAAATGTTTGTCCTGTGTGGGAATCGAACCCACGAGCGTCGGTGTCGAAGCCGCGTCATTGACCGCTACGCCACCGAGCTCGAAAACATACATGCAGTACCAAGAGTTCGTTTAAACAAAACACCATAAACCACGAACACATTCTGTAAAACATTTTTGTTGCTGGTAGAAAATGAAGTGTCTGTACGTGCTGCTCTTATGTATGTTGTGTAAAACAGTTTATTATTAGGAGTTAAAGTAGGTATGGTTAAAATGCACATATACATATCATATGTATATGTGCATTTTAACCATACCTACTTTAACTAACTTACTTATACCTACTTTAACTACCTACTTAACGAAAAGACTTTTTCCCCTACCTATTACAATAAAGTTTTACAAACAAACCCACTAGACTAGACATATGTAACATATGTCTAGTCTAGTGGGTTTGTTTGTAAAACTTTATTGTAATAGGTAGGGGAAATATGTAACATATGTCTAGTCTAGTGGGTTTGTTTGTAAAACTTTATTGTAATAGGTAGGGGAAAAGTCTATAGTATGTATGAACTTGTATTAAAATCTCTTTGGTTATACCATTTGTATCTATCAGGTTTTGATATCTTTAAAAAGTTTAAATTTTAAAAAAGATAATTCCAAATTCAAATTAGGTAAATGTGTGATTTTCATTTGTTTTTTTTACTGTCAAGATGAGTGAATCTAATGAAGAAATTCGATACATTTTAAAATTTTACTACAAAAAAGGTAAAAATTCAACGCAAGCTGCGAAAAAAATTTGTGACGTTTATGGACCTAGTGCAGTGTCTGTGAGAGTAGCACAAATTTGGTTTAAGCGTTTTCAATCCGGAAATTTTGATGTCAAAGATGCACGTCGCTCTGGTCGCCCTGTTACGAATAAAATGGATGCCATTTCTGAAAAAGTGGAGCAAGATCGGCATATCAGTAGTTACGACGTAGCTGAAGAACTAGGAATTGACCACATAACAGTATTGGCGCATAAAAAGGTCGTGGTCAAAGGCCGGCCAGGCTTCACAGACTCTGGCGAAACCCGGGTTAACCCGCAACAAGTGATGCTGTGTGTATGGTGGGATTGGAAGGGAAGATATTCATTATGAGCTGTTACCGCCAGGCAGGACTATCGATTCTGAACTCTACTGTGAACAACTGATGAGATTAAACCAAAAAGTTGAGAGAAAGCGGCCGGAATTAATTAATAGAAGGAGTGTGATTTTTCATCATGATAACGCGAGACCTCACACATCTTTAGCCACTGAGCAAAAATTAAGAGAGTTTGACTGGGAGGTGTTAATGCATCCGCCGTATAGTCCTGACCTTGCACCTTCTGATTTCCACCTGTTTCGGTCTCTTAAGAATTCTTTAGGCAATGTCAGGTTAACATCACGAGAAGACTGCCAAAACCACTTGTCGCGGTTTTTTGAACAGAAGTCCCAAAATTTCTACAGTAATGGGATCATGTCTCTACCTACAAGATGACAAAAAGTTATCGAACATAATGGCACCTACATACTTTAGTTAAATGTAAATAAACTTTATTAAAAAATGTTTTGAATTTTCATATAAAATACGAAAAGACTTTTTCCCCAACCTAATATATAAAACATAAGTACATAATATACAAAAATAATTACACTGTATACAATGGCGGACTTATCCCAATAGGGATCTCTTCCAGTCAACCATAGAATGCTTGAAAGAGAGAAGTCAATTTTGGGCTTTGGACCAATATATGCATGTATCTAAAATCTACAAATAAAACTAAATAATAACTATACACAACACAACTGTAGACATTCTAAGAACATATGTCAGAGGCAGACTCGTAACATTTTTTCACTTGAAGTTTAAAGGAGTCAAGTGACTGGGACATTCTCACTATGATCGGCAGTGCATTCCACAGGCGTGCAGCATGGACAGTGAATGATTTAGTGAAACAATGAGAATTATGGTGAGGAATTCTCAAAATTGGATCATTGCTGGCTCGAAGACGGTCATCCATAATCCGAAACTTAAAGCATTCAAAGAGATAAATGGGAGCAGTGGGATTAAAAAGGATGTTGTATAGATGTGAAAGGATGTGAACATTTGTACGATACCTAATTGGCAACAGGTTAAGCTTTTTACGGTATTCAGAAATATGATCAAACTTTTGATCATATTTCTGAATACCGTAAAAAGCTTAACCTGTTGCCAATTAGTTTTCATGTTTCAACTAACTATTGTTTAAACGGTTTAGAACCTTTAAGTCTGAGAAAAGATTTCGTCTCTTTGTGTGTTCTACCGATTGTATAATGGGGTGTGTTCAGAGGAGTTGTTTGACATGATGCCCATTTCCTCTTTCTACAGTCGCACCGCTCGCCATCCACAGGGAATTCATCCTCACACATTGGAGCCTAAGTGGTCGCGTACTGTGCGGTTCCAGAGAAGTTTTCTCCCGCGTACTGTCAAACTGTGGAATGAACTGCCTGTCGAGGTTTTCTCAGGAGACTACAGCATGGGGTTCTTCAAAAAGGGCGTGAGGAGGTTTTTACAGGGTCGGCAACGCGCGTGTGATGCCCCTGGTGTTACAGGCGTTCATTGGCTACGGTAACTGCTTTCCATCAGGCGGGCCGTATCTTTGTTTGCCACTTTAGTCGTATAAATTTTTTTTTTTTTAAACTTGAGTAGATTTGTCGACAAAGACTAGATTAAAAACTAAGAGAGAGAAAGAGCTTTCGTGCTCATTTAAATTGTTTTAAGTGCACAAAGAAGAAGAATGATGTATAGTTGATTTCCCATTCGTCTCACTAGCTTTGTCTAAGTTGTCCTTCAGGTATTTACATATTTAAAGTGTCGGTGGCTCACCACGATCTTTAGAACCAAAACCAACCTCGCCTGCACATGGTGCACCCTGCCGATTAACGTAAGAAGCTGTTGCAAAAGAGAAGTAGGGTACAACTTATTTGTAAACTGCCCGACAGGGGAAGTACCTCTACCTCACAGAATACCGCAGCCAAATAACAATTCCCTTGAGGATTGTTGTGTGTTATTAAAGTATTTAACTCTTACCGCTATTTTATTTATAATAATTTCTATAACTTATTCCGCTTACTAAGCTTAGCGTAATAAGTTACAGCTTATTCCGCTTACTTTTCCTTCTCTACAATTTTACAACACTTACTTTCATGTATTTATAATTTACACTTATCTTCATGGGAGCCTTCAAGAACAGAGTCTATATTTCCCTTAAAGAGCTGACAACGGATCGGCGACCCCTTGTTGTTGCTGATATCCATGGGCGATGGTGATTGCTTTGCACCAGGTGACCCACATGCTCGTTTGCCTCCCCATCTTATATACAAAATAAATGTTAACATGAAAAGAAAAATATTCCTCGACATTTCATTTGATTTTATACAAAAAAATATTTGTACAAAGATTTTGTAACATGATTTTGTACTTATTGTTATTATCAACTTCTACAATCTTGTATATAAAGAAATAACTATGATGCTGTAAGTAAAATAAACAATAAAAGCAATACCATGTCTTTCTGACATTATTCTCTACAGCTACGTACACCGGAGCCATATTTTTGCTTTCATGCTCCCATTAATAAATCCCGAAATAAACAAAGGACGAATAACATTATGTTTTTTAATTCAAGTATTATGACATCAAACCAAGGTATAGCTGACCCAAATACGTGACAGCAGGCTGAAAAAGGGAGGCAAGGCTTATTAATGTCACATTATTTGCGCGAAAATCCCGCGGTAAAAAGTAGACCTTCCGTGCTTCCCCAAAGTTAACATAAAGGCTGTAATGGCGAAAACATTTGCATGGGCTTAAACTGAGAGATTGGGATTTATTCACTCCAAAGTAGATAATATTTTTGTAATAACAACTATAGCAGTTATATTTTAAGAGTATTATGTGTAACAGTCATAATTAAAGTCAACATGCATTTTCCAAACGTTATTTTGGTATTTATTTTGATATACTGTTACTACTTTCAGATTCTTCTTATTATTGTTGCAATTAATAAGTCTTATTTGGCTGGATAATCATAAAAGTGATCTACGTGCAACAACGACATAAATGTATGATGTGACCATATTGCAGCAAATGAGCGATATATGCGGCTGCATATACAACATATTAAAATATGCAAGTAGTGTGCACTGCCGAGAGGTGGGGTACAGCGTATTAAAGTAAGCTGTCCGACTGGGGAAGTACCTCCACCTCACAGAATACCACAGCCAAATAACAATTCCCTTGAGACTGTTGTGTTCTTGCGAGTGAGTGAGGTCACCAGGAAAGAAGAATGAGCGTTTATATACTACGTCGGATCGCAAACAAGCATACGTCCTGCCTGATGTGCAACAATTACCATAGACGTATAAACGCTCACAACATGACATACAGCTCGCGCGCCTCCACTTCCGCTGAAAACGCAGCAACTACTTCCTCCCTGGACTTATAACAAAAATTTAGATAAAAATACTTTATTTTCTTCCTGAAGAGTTTTACAAAATATAATTTACGACCTTAACACAGCTTCCAGCTTTCATGTGTCGACACTAGTGTACGACATTTACCCTCTTAATATTTTATGGATGACGTTATTCGTGAAGCTTGTTGGCGCTAGCATGCTCGTGACAGAAACCTATTTTATAAAGCCAATCGCAAACTCCTGTGTGGCGTTGAGGGTAATATCAATTCCTTGCACCAACGGCCTAGTTCAGATTAAAGAAATATTCCTAGTGATTTATAAAGAATTAATGAGCCTGTCATGTTCAAGAATATTCTATGATAGGACTTTTCCTTCACTACTGTGAGTAAGGTGTGTCTGTGTCTGTGTCACATATATGATAATGTTATATTGTTTTCATAAAAATAAGTAAGGTGTAAAGAGGTTATTCTTAAATAAAAATACAACGGGTTGCACTCCGGGAGTGCCGGCGGAAGTGAAAACTTGAACATTAACGTTGTGTGCATTTTTGAATATTTTAGAATGGTTAGGAAATACTAACGCATGAATTGTTTTTTTCATTAATAGAAGCATTATGTTCAATTTCCAAATTTTAAACACTTTATTTATATACACGAATTTTACAAGTATACAGTCGCTCAAGCCATCGGCAGTCATCATCCGTGGATGCGCGTAGCAGACTGTAGTACAAACACACACACACACGCGAGTGTGTGTGTGTGCGCAAGCGCCCTGCGCCGCACTAAAATTTACTGTAAATTGTTAAGTAATATTGTTAAGTATTATGTTCTATATTAAACGCAAACGTCGTCTGTGACGTCGTTCCCGAACGAGGTGACACTACGTATTTCATCATTCTATTATAATTCTTATCGACTTCTCTTAAAGTTGAATTTTGTAGTTTCGCAGCTTGCCAGTTTAAAATTTTTTACCCATCCCAAAAAAGTGCACAGCGCCGCTAAAGAAGTTTTCACTTCAATAAATCAAAGAATGCCGCCTAACTACTATGCAGTTTAGCATAATAAACTATCAAATTTATTGTTATAGTGCGCCCAACTTATCTATTCATTTGGACAAAATAAGAACTAAATAAATTATTACTAAAGTGACAGTTCGAATTTACAGTTTCTTCGCCACTAGCGCCACCAATTACTGAACAGATAAGTTGGGCGCACTATACTTGCATGATTGTCTTGCATATAATAAGCATATGAAAAGGAATGTTTTAGAACAGTTTTTATTTGCCTTAGAGTTACGTAATGATCAGAGGAGATTCAGTAACAGTTATGCCTTTACTCGATGCTAACAACATTAACCCATAATCATCCCAATGCGAGGATATGGGTCTCCCCTCAATCGAAGGGGTTTATATTCCACCACGCTGCTCAACTATGGGTCGGCAGTGGCCTAAGGGCGGCTTGAAAACACTGGCATCCGTGTTTTCAAGCCGCCCTTAGGCCACTGACGTGGCTCAACGACTGTCATCTAATGACAACAGCCGGGACCGACGGCTTAACGTGCCCTCCGAAGCACCCATCCATAGACAGGCTACGGTCGAGGTTGCTTAACTTGCGTGTTCGGTTAGATTGTAACGCGCAACGATGGAGCTCATTTAACTACTCAAGATGAAAAACTAGATACCATCAAGATATCAAGTCCAATTTTAAATATTTTTGGACACATAACCTAATTTGGCATGATTTTAGGCTAGACCGAATGCCTTTTAAACTCAGAGCGGTGCGCCCGCAAATTGTGACCGATACCGATCAGACGATCAAGAGTAAATTGAACAGCTTTCATGTTGTTACTTATCGTAAATGTGGAGTACAAAATTATGAAAACCGACGATAAGAATCGTAAAAGTCACAAAATGTTATTTTCTTTTAGAGATCAACTGTTTTTATGGTTTTACTGGCTCTGTGTGTACGAGTATCATAGATATTTCGTAATGAAGAATCCTGTGTCTATGGTTTGTATCGATTCTCATTAGAAAGTTATCGGTTTAAATAAAGTATATATTTTTATTTTATTTTTTTATTCTTCTAATAAGTATATTATATAATATTATATTAATTAATACATTTTTTTTAATATTTTCAAGAACACGAAGTCAATCGTTGTCGAAGTCTAAGGGGATGCTATGTTGAACATCGAACATCAACAACAACAACAACATTGAACATCCTGCGGTCTTGAAATGATAATTTTGAAAGTGAAAGCAAGCTACAATATCGATTGGAGTAAGTAATCAGTAATAACAATATCTAATCATCGTATACAAAATTGCAATCACTCAGTAAATTAGTACTTGATACCAAATATATTGCGGTAATATAGCAAAAAATGTAATGTATCCAATACTTGAAGCTGGTTGGACCGACATTTAATAATAAAAATATAGAGAATAGAGAAAGAAATTATCTCAATTCCTCTACTAATATTGATACTGACAGTGTTGCCTTAGACCACAGTACAAGTAATAGTACTATGTAGTCTCGTACTATAATATAACATATAACAAGTAATAGTACTATGTAATACTATGAAGTATCAACCTCACTTTCCCTCTGAGACAAATCTGGAACAGCGGCTTGTATGGCGCCGCACGCACACATGATCTTTCACGCTCTGAATCTGAATATATATCTATGACATTATTGTTTATGTAGTAGTTAACGAACCGATATTTGTATGGTTAGACTTAATTTATTTTTTATTTTGTTTGTTTTCATCGATTACATGTTACCAGAATATTTTGTCATAAATACAATACGGATTAATTTTAATCGATACTAATAAATCTATAGAGAGAAGATTTATATTTTTGTATGTTTGCATTTTTGTTTGTAATGGATGAACCGATTTAATAAAAAAAAGCTTATGATAGTGATAGAAGGCTAAATGATCAGTATTTTGTGTATCAGTATTGATAAATTAGATGTTACTTACATCTAATTTATTGCACCCATGGAAAGCCGGGTCAGGCCGCTAGTTATAAATAATGACGGAATAATAATTTTATTAAGTAATAAAAAAAGATATTTTGACCATAGATATGTATCATGTATGAGCACTATAGCACAAAATAAATGATAGTTTAATCTGCACAATAATAATACTATTTTAATACTACGTCGGGTGGCAGACAAGCATACGGCCCGCCAGATGTGAAGCGGTTACCGTAGCCATATTACGTTCGCAACATAAAATATTGCTCGCGCGCCACCACCCCCGCTGTCAACGCAGCATCTCCTTCCTTCCTTTCTGGTGACCTCACTCACTGGCAGGAACATAATAACCCTCAAGGGAATTGTTATTTGGCTGCGGTATTCTGTGATGAGGTGGAGGTACATTCCCCAGTCGGGTAGCTTACAATTACGCTCCCTACCTCTCTTTTCGCCAGAGCTTCGTTTGTCAGTCAGCAGGGTGCACCGCGTGCAGGTGAAGTTGGCTTTGGTTCAAAGATGTTGATGAGCCTCCTACACCCCAAACAAACAATAAGAAACGACAAACAATAGATAGGAAAAATATTTTATACAGGCTCGAGCATGCTATCGAGACTTGAGTAGGTACTTTAGAAAAAAAAAATACATCCCTTGTGAGACCACAATGACAGTACCAACGTACAATCACTAATACGTAATCATAAAACATTGTCAAATTCAGCACCTTCTGTTTTTAGGTAAAGTCAGTAATACACTAAAGTTCAAATTCATCTTCCTCTTGTTCGTCATTCCTTTCCTTACTTCATAATAATTGACGTTTGCCCAAAAGCTACGCCGAAAAAATCTACCGAGCAGGCATTAGTCATGACAAATTGGAGACGATTCATCTTGACGAGCTGCATCTCCTAGCATCGCCTACAGTGACAAGTGACTTAAACATTAATTCTTGTCTCATAAGTCGCTAAGTAACTTTAGTGGAAGCTTATTATACAGGCGCGTTTGACAAATTCACTTAGATTTTGTTCATGACGCCCGCTTCCTTTCAACTTCGTAACTCTGTTATGTATACAGACGACTGAGTAACACAGCATTAGACTAAAAATTCATGGTGTAAATGTTGAGTGCTCAATGTATATTTTTATTTTATTTTTATACACATTCTTATTTGTATTTTAAAAATAACATAATTGAACGGTAGTGATTTTTTTAGAAAAAATAATGTAGACAGGAGACATTTTTAGAGTTTCGTAGAGTATCTTTGATAGCAATATACCGACTATGACTAGCGGATTGTAAAAAGAACGACATAAACTGGCGACTAATCGGCCAAGCCGATCACGGTGTCGCGTCGGGGGTTTTCAACAATTTCCATGACACTTTGACACAGATTCGCGTACAAGTCGCAACCGAATCCTGCAAAAATAATAAATAAAATAAATAAATATTCCAGGACAAATTACACACAGCCCTAGTCTGTCATCGAGTCCCTAGTTTTGGAATAGCAAAACATGTACCAAAGACCTATGATATTTCGCTATGCTTGTACTATGGACACTAGATAACTGATATTATATTTTTTGTAACTAAATGTATGCACATTTAATACATAGAAAACATCTAGAACAAGACAAACAGACATGTTCAGGCACACAAATGTTTATCTTGTGCGAAGATTGAAACCACAACCTCAAAGTCAAAGTGATCATTACTAGTATTCAACCACCGGGCTGGCATGTCGGAACGTTTTGTTTTCATCTTTTGCTTTTTCACGGATCAGGACGCTGTTTTTGTGAAAAAAATAAAGACTGCTATTGTTATTTTCATTACAGTGAAAAAGCTTTAATAATAATTTAATAATGAAAAGTTAATAATGAAAAAAGTGTAATTCTTCCTATATACGTTCTGTGAGGAACGCATACAAAGTAAGAAGCTGGATAGCCGACTTGCCAACTAGTCGCCTACTAAGTAGTCGGAACATCTCTAATCTTTGATTTATTTTATTTGACGAGATCGGTGGTCGAATGGTTAGCAATAGGCCACTTTGACTCCGAGGTCGTGGGTTCGATTCCCGCACAAGACAAACATTTGTGTGCATGAACATAACTAGTATTAAATGTATGCAGTTACAAAAATATAATATCAGTTATCTAGTGTCCATAGTACAAGCATAGCGATGTCTGTTTGTCTTGGTCTGGGTGTTTTCTATGTATTACAAGTATGTATTTACAAAAAAAAATGTATTTAAGTACTTTTATCAGTTATCTAGTACCCACAACAATTTTAGCTTTGCGCTTAATTTGGGACTAAATGGCGCTGTGTAAATTTGTCCAGAAAATATTTATTTATTTATACGGTAGAGAGAGACACTGACGTGTCTTCAGAAATGGTTATAGGTACTCTGTTATGGTCTCTGCAAATTCTTTATATAATGGTATTTATGATTATCTGCGTTATGTACCTATGTAATGTACTTGTAATAATATGTAACTTGAATGGGAATACGCCGTGAATGACCGAAATGTCTTTGTGGACCTAACTGAAAAACGGCACCTCTGATACCTATTATGCGAGTTTAAACCCACATTGCCTCTTAACTTTATGTCGTACAGTGCGGCTCACCTTCCCGGGCAGTTCGTGTAGAATATTATGTACTCGCTCAGTTAAAATGCCTACAGCCTCAGTTAAATCTCGTACATTCATTCTTTTATTGACACATATATCATTCCATGGATTTTCGACGATTTGCGGCATAACAACATTTATGGGTGACCTGAAGGTTCAGCGTCACTTATGCTGCTGGTACGACCACAAGGAAATTCAGTAAACCACTTCTTAATCATCTACTGGGATACGGGTCTTCATTCAATGATGACATTTTTGTTGTAAATTCATATATACTTAAAAAATACCTAGATCAAGACAAACCGACATATGCATACAAATGTTAATGCGGAGATCGAATCCGCGACCTCGAAGTCAATGTGGCCATTGTTAACCAAATTGACCACCAAGCTCATATTACGTACATAGAAAGCAAACAGAAACTTTCGATCATCTAGAGCAGTGTTCCGCAAACTTTTTGTGTTTAAGGTACAGTACATCTAGGAAAACGATCATTTTTGGGGTACACTATAAATGAAAAATTAGTTTTTATTTTTGTAAGTATTTTTCTTCGGTCCGTATATAGTTTTATGATCTCATAAAGCTGTATAAGAGTTATCTATCTAGATAACTTTATTTTTCCGAGGCACACAAACTAATGACCACGGTACACCAGTGTGCCGCGGCACATACTTTGCGGAACACTAGTCTAGAGTATCATTGATTGAAACCAATAGCGTCGTGGTGACACGTCGCCTAATGCTGCATGGTGGCAGCATGCAGTCGGCTACGAAATCGTACCTGTATACTTCAACGCAATAATATCTTATCTTAGAGTGGGTCCAGTGCTTCAGCATCGGTGACACATTGACCCTCATTGATCTTTTGTGCTCTCCCTAATCCTTTAGTGACTCTCCCCTGACTGTCTGGAGACATGTTCCATATACTTCAGTATGCCGCTTATTGAAATGTCCTCCAGATCCGGGTATGCCTTTCCTAGGATTTCCATTAGTTTGCCGAGTTGGGCGTCACACTGACTCACTTCAGGTCACACACAAAGTGTTTCATGAACTCGTGAGACCCTTTACATGATCTGCAGTCTGGGTTATCAACACGTCTCATTTTGTATAGGTGTCCTTGGCAGGCATAATGGCCCGTCAGTGCCCCAAGCATGATACGTATCCATTTTACGCAATATTAAATGCAATATCATTGCTTTAAGGTGACGTGAGTCCAGGGCTTGGCCGTTTTCGAGGGGGTGAGGTGCGGGGCTTGAGAGGAGCCGGCGCGGGGTTGCCCCCTTACAAGCACGCGCTCGCTGCCGAGATACCACAATATAGCGACTGTACAGTACAACAACCGTCAATACAATACAATAGTTAAAAATACTTACTTTGAAATTAAAATGATTGGATATCGGAAATTTGATATTGAAATAAACTAAGTACCTACTTATTGTTTTTCTTATCCTTATTATAAGTGTGAAATTAAGTTTATTTATGAATGTACGTCTGATAATCTACTGAAAACGATGTACGAGTATGTAAATATTATTTTTGCGAAGTATTTTCCAAGATTGTTTCATGCTTGAGTATATTTTATTTTAATCCATCTGGAAATATAATTATAATGAAAACAAATAAACTACATATAGAAAGATATTTTTTTAAAATAATGTAGTTTTTTTTTTTTATATCACTAATGTGGCAAACAAGCATACGGCCCGCCTGATGGAAAGCAGTTACCGTAGCCTATGAACGCCTGTAACACCAGGGGCATACAAGTGCGTTGCCGACCCTATAAAAACCTCTTCACGCCCTTCTTGCAGAACTTCATGCTGTAGTCTCCTGAGAAAACCTCGTTCATTCAACAGCTTGACAGTACGCGGGAGAATAAAAACGTGTGGCACTCGGGGACTGCCGCAGTAAAGCTATTGCATAGCATTTTTTATCAATTTATGCAATTATAATTATTTATTTATTTCATTGCTCGACATATATATACATATTGAGAATTTAAACTATATGTGTGTGTGTGTGTGTGTCGTACCATATACATACCTACATACACGTTAAGCAAACGCTCGGCACAGCTATATGGTAGGCGGAGTGGGGGGTGTTAAGTTTTATTTTCGTTACGGAATTTCTTGATTCGGTCGCCGCGCTCGAAGCCCGCGATAAAAGCTATGCAATAGCTTAAAAAATCTCTGGAACCGCACTGTACGCGACCACTTAGGCTCCCATGTTAGGATGAATTCACTGTCGATGGCGAGCGATGCGACTGTAGAAGGAGGCCGTGGGCATCATGTAAAATAACTCCTCTGAACACATCCCATGATTAATATTCAACATGCGAGCAAGTGATGCAACACTGTCAAGTCGATGTTTGGGTATATTATGAAGAAGTAAAGAAGAAAGAAAATAAAAAGAAAACTATATTTATTATTTGTCAAATTAAAATAGGTACTTAGACTAACTAACTACCACGCGCCGGCATACACTATGATTTATGGCGCCGCGGCCAGCGAGTCTTAAGAAAACATATTATTAATAATAGTTACAATCTACAGACCCCAGGGTCCCTACCTTTTGTTAACAATCATCTTTTTTTTGTCACAATTTTCTTACAATTTATTAATTGCTCGTCGCTGTTGTGCTAATAATTATACGATTGCCTAATACTACTTATCTAAATCCTCCTATTGTTTGCCTTGTAACCATGACAACCACGGTAGACCAGTCCCCTCGGCAGCACCCATTCACGAGTTGATACATGGGGCAGCCATTGCCGCGTTTAACCACTTTATTGGGAACGCGTCGACCCGCCACACGACACTACCACTAGTTTGGATACTTTAGTGAGCATGACTACCTGGACTGCCATGGCTGCACAGCAAAACCTCAGTTTATTTCCCTATTGTCCTATATTGTTTGACCCAGCATATTCCGTCCATCACTGTCACTGCCTGATATTGCACTGGCGACATTCCTGTTTCAATGTTATCAGTTCTTTATGTCAGTTCCATAGTCGCGTTCCTATTGCTTTCCCATAAATAAGCTCGCTACAGTCTGTGTAATATACAGCTACAGGTGTGTCCCGAAACTGTTACCACTGCATGGGGGGCGCTACTATACAGTTGAAGGTTTATCATCGATGTTCTGATGATTACCACTGACTCGTAAGTCAGTTTGCTTCAAGAATGGTCAAAGTATATTGCCGTAACCTTGATCAGTAGCTCTTTCTTGGCCTGAGTGTACCATCAACAGCCAACACCGTGTACCAGGTACAAGGTGTTGGCTTTTGATGTGTCGATTATTATTATCTAGATTCATTTCTGCACAAGCAGTTACGGCATACATTTCAGGTTGAAATACAGTAGCATATTGATCCATACTTTGACTATGTTGTATGTCCTTAAAGAAAATGCCCGCTCCAGTACCTTCAAATGTTTTGGTTCCATATACTCCATATGCGTATGTCTGGTCTGAGTGTAATGTCGATTCCATGTTTCGATCCTGTATAAGGCTTTCAAAGCCTCCGCCTCAATGAATATATGTAATGGTAACAGGTCTAGGACCATTTCCATCGCTGCTGTAGGTGTGTGAAATGATCCCGTGGCTGCACAGCAGACTATTCGTTGCAGTTTCGTCAGTGACGTCTTACTTGTCACTTGTCGTACTTTCGACGCATCAACGACGGCGACCTGATTTTTTCTGTGTGTCTGAAATAAAATTTAAAACATTCATATTTCTTCAATAGACTACAAAACGTGGCCAGTTTCACTACTATTATAAAATAAAGTCCCCCTCCACGTCTGTCTGTCGGGACGCGATAATTCAAGGAAGATTTATAATAAAGTTTTCACACGAAACATCTAGCATGAGAAAAATCCAAGAAACCGGGTCTCAGTAAAAAAAAATGTATCACGTTGTTTTATTGTCCTACTGATATTTCTACACTGTGTTCATTTCGCGGCGTCCAGGCCGGCACAAGTACACAAGAATATTCGCTTCTGTATTTACTCATATTATTGTTACGGAATAATCCAATCAATTATATTGTTTCTTTTAAAATTACATAAAATATAATATCAATAATATTATAAATACTTACTCATCTGATGTATTTGAAGAAATAGACATGGCTTCGTTATTTTCTTTATTGTGACTCGACCAACTAAAACAACGAAACAAAATATTACAATTAGAATAATCTTTATTGAAGACACAAAAAAATACAGTAGGCATTTGCCTGTACTGTATTTTTACTGTACTGTATATATTTTTTTTGTGTTTTCAATACAAACAAATATGATAACTAATAATAGATATTTATGTACTATTAGACTATAGATATATATATATATATATATATATTAGACTATAAATAATAATAGATATTTGTTTAGGTGTCTAATAGAAATTAACTTTGTAACCTTACTTGAATACGGAACACTTACTTACCGTAGTGCAGCAGTTTTCCTTCCATTGGCCCTCACTGTCGCGAGACGACGTCTCGCACGTTTAATTTTATTTTTTTTGTTACCCTTTATTTTAATTTAATGACGACTTCGACAACGTGTTGAGCGGACGCGCGGCACAGGTCCCACCTCGAACACAGCTCCTAGAGCACTGACGTGTCGTTATTGTGAGCGATCGAGACACGGGGAGGGTGCGCGAACGCAAAACGTTATTTGTTTTTATAATAATATTTTTATTTAATAAAGTAATAGCATAACACTCTCCTAATTAAAATTATGAAAATTTTGGTATAATTTCCATGTAAAAAGGTGAGTGTATTAAATAGATATATCTTTTAATTAGTGCAATTTAGAGAGAAGTTCGCGATTTTTTTCTATCGAGCCAAAAATGATTGATTATGTTTTCAATAGCTTTTAACCCTGCAGAAAGGACTCAAGATTTCATATTTAAATTTCTAGAAACCAATTTGAAATAGTTTAAATAAAAAAGTTATTTGAATAAGCGTGTTCTCTGGACTCACTTCACCTTAACGCTTAATAATTCAAATTAGATAATGTACCCTAGCATCGAATGAAATGATTGCAGTAGTCGCATCACTGAGCTATTCAAGGGAGGCCGTTAAAGCGAGCCTGATTGCATACATTCCGCCACAATGCCATTCGTTACGATGCCCACTAAAACGTTTAATTTCTGAACCCTGCTTTACGAGGCAGTTGTATAATCACTTTAGTACATTTTATGTAAGAAACAAAATTATACTTATGCCGTTTTGTATATAGACGGGCCACAGGGAAACATCACGGCAGTAAAAAAATACTACAAACCGCTTACTTAATATCTACGCATTTATACATGTACAAATAAAGGACAAGAACGTGAACACATATGAATGCATTTTATCTACAACTTTTCAATAATAGCTTTTGATTAGCGCTAACGTCTTGCCGCGACGATAAAAGGCGCGGGACTTCTTCTGCTTCTTGCCAGAATTGACGCAGGTAGACCGCACACCTCTATAGGTAAAAATATCTTAGAGTAATACAAGGTCCCACGGCTATAATGTTCTTTCAGAAGTCTTCATTTTATTGTTGAAAACAAGTAAAACAGCATTCAAATAAATAAATAATCCTGGACAAATTACAAACGGCCATCTAGTCCAAAACTAAGTAAAGTTTGTACTATGGGTAGGTACTAGATAACTGATATTATAGTTAAATAGTTGTTAGTGTTGTTAGCGTTACGCAGCATTGGTTAGTGTCGGCTGCCTGTTCGACACTGGTCAACATACTCGTACAGCTGAGTCAATGCCTTTTTGCAACACAAACTTCTCTGCATCTATTTAAGTGATGTTCTTTATTGTTATAATATTACGTGTGTGTTTGGGAATAAATTTATTTCATTTCGTATCGTTTCGTTTCATTTCAAATACATTTTTTGTTTGTAAATACATACAATACACCCGGACCAAGATAAACAGACATGTTTATGCATACAAATATTTGTCTTGTGTGGGAATCGAATATTTTTTAAATATCTTTTGGCTGAACTGGGAACCGAATCCAGAAAAACTCAAACTTCAACACTGAACTTTTATAATAACTAACCGATAGAGTTAGACGATAAACCGACGACGAGTGAAAAGAAGACTATTTGTAATAGTGTTTTAATTAAGGACACCAATCGATATAGATCGCAAGGAATGACATATGGTTAAATAGCAAACAGGAACTTCACCTTTCATGAACACAATACCAGGATAAAAAGTATATACAATAAAGTAAATATAAAGTATAAAGAATAAACCTATCTATAAATAAATAAAGTAAAGAATAAAGAATTCACGACATAAAGAATAAAGTAAATATTTATTTACTTTATTCTTTATAGTCTATATAATGTGATAATTATGAAGTTGGCTGAGGTACACTATCTTTGAAACAAACAGTACTTTTTTTTTATACTACGTCGGATGGCAGACAAGCCTACGGCCCGCTTGATGTGAAGCCGTTACCATAGCCATATTAACGCTCGCAAAATAAAATATCGCTCGCGTGCCGCCATCCCCGCTGCCATCGCAGCATCTCCTTCCTTTCTGGTCACTCACTCGCAGGAACACAACAACCCAAGGGAATTGTTATTTGGCTGCGGTATTCTGTGAGGTGGAGGTACATTCCCCAGTCGGGTAGCTTACAATTACGCTCCATACCTCTCCTATTTTTTGTTTGTTCTAAATTTACCTATGAAAGTAGATATGAAAACTTTAACTTGTTTGACATGAAACCTTTTGATTTGATTACATCTCATGCGGACTATTGCTCAGTCGCACTACTGGCTAGCCGCAACGCAATGGCTAACCGCAGCTCTTGCGGCCTCCTACCGGTACCACCACCGCCCGACCGGCTAAGCGTCAAATATTACCATGTAATCCAAATGATGAAAGGAGATATGCGTGCCGGAAATGCTATATTATTCAAGCCTATATCCATTTCTCATTAGTTACAGTTCTGTGTAGTGAGAAATGAATATAACCTGATATAATAATGTAACGGATGCTTTGAGAATTTGTGTTTGTTTTTGAATTATATGTTTCAATTATATATATATATATATATATATATATATTGTTTCAATTATATTGAGTGTTGATGTTTGATGAACTGCATTGCCTTATGCGATGGTTTCCGTAGTCCGCCGTCACATACCCTTTGCAAGTTGCAAGATCAGAGTCGACCCGCATCGGTCGACATAGACCACTTTGAGAATCAATTAAGTAACTGCATAAAAACAGGAAGAAATAAGAAACACTTTTATTTCTATTTTTTCCGTTTGATAAACTGCCTGAACATACATTTTTTTTTTTAAGTATTTACTATTGTTATTACTCTTATAGTTATTCCATTCTATTAGTTATACCAGTACGCGAGTCGGAGCTCTCTAGAGAATTTGGTATAGACATTTTATCAATCCGAGCATATAATTAAAATAATACAAAAGTAGAAATAAAAATAATAAGTGCTATAAATTACATAGTTTTAAGAAGTCTTAACAGTGCTTAACAATTTGCTAATTTACTCTACGAGAGTTTAATCCAACGTTTAAATGGAATCAAGTTTAAGAAACAAAATAAGCCTGATCCCTTAACTGAGAGTAGGATCACAATTAGTCTTCGTTCTCATTTCAGACGCATTTGTGTATTTAAATTGTGTAGCTTTAAATGTAGTCGGGTAACTCATAATTAAAATACGGAACCAACGTTTCATTTACATTCCTTATAAATAAATAAATATTCCTGGAATAATTACACACCGCCATCTAGTCCCAAACTAAGCAAAGCTTGTACTATGGGCACATGAGTAAAGAAACGTTTCTTTACTCATGTGCTATGGGTACTAGATATCTGATAATAATACTTAAATACATATTTTTTGTAATATATTTACAATAATACAAATAAAACATCCAGTCCGACTACCGGGCTCGTCAATTATGAAAGATAATTACTTATTTAAAATATTTTTGCACAATAGATATGAATAGGAAAATAAAAATAACATTGTTTAAATTATTATGTGTCGATGTATCAAGTAAGTATAAAAAAGTAAAAAGGATTTAAAAGTGTACATAAGACTTGCTTCCGTAGATAAAAACAAATAAAAAAATTCATTTATAAAAAAGGCGTCCCCATCGTTAACCCTTATTCATCCCACTGTTGGGATACATCCTTGCCCTTCAATCGTCGAGGTATAGAACTGAAGAGCATACTCCCCACGCTGGTCAACTGCGGGTTGGCGTAAGCCAGTTTTTTCAAGCCGCTTGACTGACGTCGAAAGATAACAGCTGAGACCGTCGGCTACGGGAGCACGAGATAAATAAACCATCCATGCTACGGTTAGGGTTGCCATCTGTCCGGGTTTCCCCGGATTTGTCCTAGTTCGGAGGGCGTCCGGGAAGCGTCCGGGCGGGATTGCATTTGTAGTCCAGGGTTAAAATTTTTAAAGCACTATACCGCCCCGCCCCTTGCTGTGAACAACCATCTTATCACAGAATAAAAAAAATGTACTAGTACTAAAAATACTGATGACATGTCCGGGTTTTAAGATTCAAAGACCGAAGTTTTCACGCTTCTTGTCCTGGTTGCTAGCGTTTAGAGATGGCAACTCTAGCTACGGTTAATATTGCATAACTTGCATATTCGATTAGACTGACTCGCGCAACGCCGCTATCGAGCAAGCACCGTAATAAATAAATAATTTCATTTGGCAAAAAGTAATAAAACCGACGTAAAAATACTAGATTTGCGGATAACACCAATCGACTGACCTGACAGATTTATTTCGAATCTATCATTTTTTTAAAGAAAATCATAAAACGAATGGCGACGACTGTGAAAAATTAGCTTTTACGTTGCTTAGGCAATCCATCAAGAGCTGGCAAACAGCAATTCCTGCCACTAATTACATGGCTCTCCACAAAAATGGAAAATATTCCTGGTGAAATACTAAATGTAAAAATTTAAGTCTTTAGTCATTCATTTCTTTTTTTTTTTTTTTTTTTATACTACCAGTGTGGCAAACAAGCATACGGCCCGCCTGATGGAAAGCAATTACCGTAGCCTATGAACGCCTGTAACACCAGAGGCATCACACGCGCGTTGCCGACCCTGTAAAAACCTCTTCACGCCTTTTTTGAAGAACCCCATGCTGTAGTCCCCTGAGAAAACCTCGACAGGCAGTTCATTCCACAGCTTGACAGTACGCGGGAGAAAACTTCTCTGGAACCGCACAGTACGTGACCACTTAGGCTCCAATGTGTGAGGATGAATTCCCTGTCGATGGCGAGCGGTGCGACTGTAGAAGGAGGCCGTTGGCATCATATCAAACAACTCCTCTGAACACACCCCATTGTACAGACGGTAGAACACACAAAGGGACGCAAAATCTCTTCTCAGACTTAACGGTTCTAAACCGTCTGTTAGTTTGGGATCATTGACAATCCTCACAGCGCGCCTTTGAATCGAGTCACAAGGTGCAAGCTGGTATCTAGGCGCTCCCGCCCATAGATGGCAACAGTACTCCATATGCGGCCGTACTTGAGCTTTGTAAAGCATAAGTCTCTGCCGCGGATTGAAGTACTGCTTCGCCCTGTTGAGCACACCTAGTTTCTTCGACGCCAGCTTGACCTTCCCCTCCAGGTGACAACGAAACTGGACATCGCTGGAGATTTCAACTCCAAGAATCCCAATGTTTTTGGCGATGGTAAGGGGTGTGTTTAGGAATTGAGGAGCCACAGCAAAAGGGGTTTTCTTAGCGGTGAACGCGCAGACTTGTGTCTTAGTGGGATTGAAATGAACCAGGTTCGTTCGCCCCCAATCGGACACACTATTCAGTGTGCTCTCGATCTTCGACACAAGCTGTTCGCGGCTCTCCTCCACCAGAGAGCGGGGAATATTAACGCGGCCCGCATAATAAGCATCCCCGGTGCTGTCGTCAGCATAGCAATGAATGCTGTCAATGGACATCATATCATTGAGATGCAGCAAAAACAGCGTCGGGGACAATACCGAGCCTTGCGGGACGCCAGCATTAATGTCCATGCTATCGGAGCAACTGCCATCCACGACGGCTCTAATGCTTCTGCAGGACAAGAAGCTAGCAACCCATTCGCATAAACCCTCTGGTAGACCGTATGCAGGCAACTTCGAAAGAAGACCACGGTGCCAGACCCGATCGAACGCCTTCGCCATATCAAGACTGACAGCTAATGCCTCACCTTGACTCTCCACGGCTGAAGCCCAGCGATGTGTAAGATACACTAGAAGATCACCAGTCGAGCGACCATGGCGAAAGCCGTATTGATGGTCGCTGATTAAGTCGTGCTCTTCTAGGTATTTCAGGAGCCGGTTGTTAATGACGCGCTCCATTACCTAGGAGAGAAGGTACCTTGGAGAGAGAACCTTCTTTCCATAACAGACCTTATTGCTACTCCTAACTCTACTCAAAAAGGGCCGCAGGCAGAAACTCGGCAATGTCGGTTATCGCGCCAAAATAGACAAACATCCCACGTGAGCTAGTATATAATATAAATATAGATATACATATATATCGACGCTTAAGAACCAAGACCATCTATTCTTTATACTTTTCAATGCAATTCTTTTTATGGTTAATTTACACATTAATTAGCAACTCAAATTCGCAATAAATAAGGAGTTATGAAAAAATACCGATACCACTTATGTTACGCGACGCAATAAATTTATGGAAATACACAGAACGCGTGCTTACTCGCTCATAGCGAGTTGCAAAGTGAACCGTTTGACGTTAGAGAGCGATGTAACGCTTTCAGAAAGAGAATAGTTGCGTTCAAATGCAGGTGCTGACATGAGAGATAGGGTATTTGTAAACTACCCATTTGGAGAATTATACAACCTCACAGAATACTGCAGCCAAATAACAATTCCCTTAAAGGTTGCTGCAATGGCATCGAATCCTCGCTGCCATTGCAGCATCTCTTTCCTTCCCAAGCGGCGCGCGAGCCATATTTCATACTAGCTTTAATATGGCTAAGGTAACCGCTTCTCATCAGGTGGGCCGTATGGTTGTCTGCCACCCGACGTAGTACAAAAAAAACTCACTTTCGCATTTGTAATATTAGTGAATGATACATACATACTTCATCATCATCGTCATCATCAGGTCCATTTTTAGTCTCCATTACAAGAGCACAACCCTCTCTCGTCCGTCCTAGACGGAAGGAGGATTTGGCCTACACTCCCCACATTGGCCAAACGGGTTGGGGAGGCCTGATCGATATTTGATAATGAATTTCCCTTAGTCGCCTTGTACGACATCCACGGGAAGAAACGGAGTGATTCTATTCTAGTCTGCCGAAAACCACACGGCCAATGAAAATATACATACTTACTGTACTGGTTCATAAACCCGAATAATTTTCTTACAAGCCTTTTTGCATATTCATAGCAAATTCTTTTATATTTTTGCTTCGTAGCTGCAAAAACCAACTCACATATTAACGAGATGTAGACTCATATTTTAATTAGTATTAAAAGGAGAAAAGTGGCATTCGCGCTTATTTAAAACTATTTATGGACTGAAAAAAGACGGCGACATTCGTCCCATCGCCGTCGGTTGTACGTTTAGACGCACGGCAGCCAAAATTTGTTGTAGGTTTATATTTAATAAATTATCAAATTTGTTCCAGCCCCTTCAAGTAGGATTCGGTTCTAAGGGGGGCTGTGAGGCTGCCGTGCATGCATTATCTACATATTTAAATAGCAACGAAGGTGAGGTCATCGTTAAGGTTGACATTAAAAACGCCTTTAATTCAGTCAACAGGGACACCTTGTTGGCAGAAGTTCGAAAAGAAATTCCAGAAATTTATAGTTTCATTTGGCAGTGCTATAGACAACCAACAAAATTATTTTTCAAAAACAATCCATTAGACTCCGCCGTCGGATGCCAGCAGGGTGACCCTCTCGGACCGGCCATATTTAGTTTAGCCATACATCCTATAATTCGAAAACTAAATTCAAAATTTAATCTTTGGTACCTAGATGACGGGACTCTAGGTGGCGATGTAGAGACCGTTTTGAGGGATTTAATATTATTAAAAAATGAACTTCAATCCATTGGTTTGGAATTAAATCCTTCAAAATGCGAGTTGTTCCTTTCAGAACAAACAGACAGATTTTCGACTATACAAAAATTTAATGCAATAACTTCAGGCATCAAAATTTCAGAAAGACATTCTCTTCGCCTCCTTGGAGCTCCCGTCCTAGATGAGGCTTTTTTACCTTTCATTGAAGAAAAAATTCAAAATTTTAACGACATTTCGGAAAGGTTTTCTAAAATCAGTACTCATTCTGTATATACAATCCTTCGGTATTGCTGTTTCGTTCCAAAATTTACATATGTCCTTCGATCCTGCCACATGTGGAAACATGTGGCACTCTTGGAAAGGATCGACATAATACTAAGAAACACTTTATGCAAATTACTAAATTTAGACCTTGATGACCGGGCCTGGCTGCAAGCTACATTGCCTATACGCTTTGGCGGGCTCGGTATCCGCAAAATTACTAGTGTAAGCCTGCCGGCATTCTTGTCGTCGGTCCACAGTACCGAAGAATTGACCCGGAAAATCCTTTCTCCTACACGGGTTACTTCGGAGGTAGTGTGTTTGTCAGACGCCATGAATGCCTGGAAGGTGGCCTGTCCGAGTAATGATATGCCCATCAACCCTTTCTCCCAGAGACGGTGGGATTGGCCGCTGTGTGAGTTAGTCCGCAAAAATCTTATTGTCACATCGACTAACTCTGCAGAGCGGGCTCGTCTACTGGCTGTGGGAGAATGGGAATCGGGCCTTTGGCTGCAGGCGTTACCGTCTCCGAACATAGGTACTATGTTGGATGACGGCACTTTTCGTATAGCAGCCTGCCTCCGTTTAGGAATTTCTTGCGTCGTTCCGCATCGTTGTCGATGTGGGGAAGATGTCGACCGGCTCGGACACCATGGCCTCTCATGTTGCAGGAGCGCTGGCAGAATCCCACGTCATGGCAGCATTAATGATATTATTCGTCGGGCCCTTTCCACCGCCGGCGTCCCAGCAGTTTTGGAACCAAACGGTCTGGTACGCGACGATGGGAAGAGACCAGACGGTATGTCATTGCTGCCATGGAAAATGGGTAGACCTTTGGTGTGGGACGCAACATGCGTCGACACCCTTGCGCCTTCCCATCTTCCATATACGTCGAGTTCTGCGGGGGCTGCTGCTGCATCAGCGGAGACCCTCAAACGGCGCAAATATTCAAACCTCATCGGTAGTTATGTTTTTGAGCCGTTTGGGGTGGAAACGCTTGGCCCATGGGGTCCGAGCGCAAAAATTTTATTTAGGGACATCTCCAAACGGTTAGTCGACTCTTCCCGCGACCAGAGGGCTGGCCTATTTCTCGCTCAGCGAATAAGCATTGCCATCCAGCGTGGCAATGCTGCTAGCCTTCTGGCCACGTTACCCTTTGATGGCGATGCGGAAGAATTTTTTGATGCTATTTAGATATTATATTTTATTAATTTTAGTTAGTTTTTGTTATTTCCGTTTCTTTTTTTGTTTGTATATATAGTTAGTCATATTTAGAATTTTAAGTTTAGATAGGTGTTGATGTAAAATATATCTTGGATAATTACTTGGAAATAATATCAATAAAACATTGAAAATCAACAAATTTATGGACTGCGACTTGATTTGCTCCAGAATAAACCTGGTATTGCACAGACATTTTCGAAAATCTTATGTTATCGAATAGAGGAAGCGCAGTAGTTTAACTTCCTTAACCTAGCCACAGTATAAGTAATAGTACTACGTCCAGTATGGCCACTCCCTATCGCTCTCTCATGTCGACCTCGCCCCCTCCCTGAGACGAATCTGGAATTATTTGTATGACGCCGCACGCCCTCACGCACATTCACGCACTGCACAGACGTCATAGATTCATGTAGTAGTTACCGACACGACATTTGTATGAAGTGGCCGGGGTGCGAATCAGCAGCGGTGCCAGCAGTTTGGATCGTCCCTTGATAAGTTAACAGTCATAATTTTCTATCTAGACATGTGAGTCTAACTGGCCGATGTTTGTACCTAGGAGATATTTAAGGAAAAAAATAATATGAGCGGTCTAGCTGTCCCGGCGAACTTCGTATGGCTTTTAAATATTTTTACGTTAATTTGTCCGATGTGTTGTGACTATAAATTGAGTTATACACTATCCTATCTCTCAAGTTGTATGAAACTGCACACATTGTGCATAATTTGATTAAAATCGGTTCAGTAGTTTAGGATTCCATCTCGGACAAACATCTTGACACGAAATTTTTATATATTAGGCTATAGAAGGCGAGACTATTTTTAGAATTTTTGTCTGTCTAGCTTTCTATGTCACACGCATCACGCAAAAACTGCTTGAAATTGGACGCGGTTTGCACAGTTGTTAATACTGGAGATCTAACTTAAATTCTAATGTATGTTATTTCTTGATATGCCGAATAGAAGAGTCTACGCGGACGTAGTCACGGGAGGACCCTAATATAAATCAGAAAATTAACTGACTAACTCTATACGGAAATACTTAAAAATAAGAGACTTCATGTACTTAAGCGCAACTGTGAAGTGAAAAACTATGCAGGTGAAATACAGCGACTAATGCAGAATAGAAATATATTTTATCCAAGCAAAGCCACGTGGAAAAGATTGTAATGAATATACAAAATATTACGCTCTCTGAATCGTTTTGTCTTCAGCAGATGAAACTATCCATAAACGGAATCACAAAGGAGAAATAAATCGCTACCATTTTGCTAACAAATACGAGTAAGTGATGTTCCATTCTCATGTTTCTTGAATTTGTATCGAACTCCCGGTCGTATTGTTGTGAGCGGTGTATTTTTAGAGAGGGGGGAAGTGATCAAATTGCGCGGGATATTTTGATAGAAAATGCAAGTCCAGCAATTTTGGATGCAGCATACCTCGAGCACAACCATATCAATCTCTACCATTAGCAAAATGGTAGAGATTGATACGGAAATACTTAAAAATAAGAGACTTCATGTACTTAAGCGCAACTGTAAAGTGATATCAATCTCTACCATTAGCAAAATGGTAGGGATTGATATGGTTGTGCTCGAGGTATGCTGCATCCAAAATTTGCTATTGATGCTACTTTGTCATGTTTCTTGAAGTCTTATTGTTGTGAGATATGGGGATTGCGCTAGATATTTAGATATGCCTCGGGTAGAGGCGAAACACGTGCCGCAGAGATGACCACGGTAGTCGGGATGGTGGCGGCAGTCGCACGTTTCTTCTGTTTCAGATATTAGAGATTCACGGAGAGATTGCATCTAATAAAGGTAGTGGGTTGGTGTCGGCCGGTAGTAATTTGCATGAACGAATTAGTGGCGGAAGCACGCAAAGTAGTGTAGATAGATCAAATTGCCTGTAAATTTGACTTTCGTAAATAACACCTGAATCAATTAACTATATTTTGATCTATCAAAATCTTCCACGCAATTTGATCACACGTGTTCTAATACGCAAGTCAAGTTGTTGGATGCAGCCTATTTGTTTCTGAACTACCAACGAGAAAAGAGGAAGAAGGAGGGAGCCTTAAAAGTGGTTGGAATAAGAAAAACGTAAGTTTAACAAGAATAAAGAAAAAAAAATTAAAAATAATCTTTTATTCATTTTTAATTAATAAAAAAAAACTATAAACGTTTGCTTACTGTGTTTTTCTCATCAACCCTTTCTTTTGAAATTATATCATAGGGGTTAAAGTCGGCAGTATATTTTGTGGGGAGTATACGAAATTTTGGCTCAATCGTACGCTGAGAAGTGGGAAATAAAAGCTTGTAATTGGCCTAGAAACCAAAATTCGCCAAATTTGTAAATATTTAGTTTCACCACCACCAAATCAAACCAGTTTCTTACTGGTTGACAAATACTTATATAAAAGAAAAAAAGCTGTTTCGATTTTGATAAAATTTAAAATTTTAAGTTCGTTGGGCAATGCAATGAAATAAATTTGCTAGTTTTTGAGATTTAAATATTTAATTATTACTTTCTATACGCTGCGCTGTGCCGATTACATAGGTCACGTTACACAATTATACAATTCACATATCGCGTAGTTTTTGAGACATCGAAATTAATTCCAACACATGATCGTGAAGTACTCACTTCACACTACTACTACTCAGTTCGCGGCGTACGACTAGTTCTAATTAGCTCACTGGGTATTTTTTCAATACAAAGTTTCGGCCTCAGGAACTTTGTATTGAAAAAATAAACCTTTGGAGAATGAATGGCCAAAAAAACATTTCTTATTTTACCCACTACACACCAAAAGAAACACTTTCACCAAAGGATTTCATGACCCTTCAAAACTATGTCATTAATCAACTTCCTAGTCTATTAAAATGTTGCAATTTAGTGTGGAATGCTAAGAAAAGTCCAACCAGCTCTCTGAAGAGCAAAAATTTTAAAATCTGGGTTTAAATTAATTAAATGCTTATATGTGTGTTACACATGTTTGTATAACTGTGGTTTTACACTTTTAAATAAGTAATAATAATGGATTCACATATGTTTCCCTAACGGGAAATGATTTCTTTTTTCATATACTATATCTCTATTAATTCACGAATAAATAAAACTTAGTTGTTTTTAATTGCGGGCTTGGCTCGTAACAGCGCCTCATTTTTAAGTGCCAACTAAACCTTTTAATTTTTACGTCGTGCCAGTGGCTAACGTACTGGCCCCTGACTAACTCTTCATATGTGTCCTGGCGAATTTACTCATTCGCAAAAACGCAACTCGCTCTAGAAAATTTGGCTGTGATATTTGGTTGCAGGCATTCCCCCAGACCATCTCAATTGAAACTTTCTATAATTTACCTCTCTTTTATTTGCACTTTTCCTCCTTTTATACTATTTACAATTTTAAACCAAAGGACCTTGCAGCACAATTTTCCTACATAAAGCATAAGCGTAACATGGTAATTAATTATTATGTGGAATATGTACACCAAAATACATTAAAAATTTACATCTATCACCCCAAATAATGGAGTTACCTAACAATACTGATGACAAAACACGACATCTACCGGAATTTTAGTGTAATATTGAAACGGCTTTGCGCCGCAGCGGCGAACTTTCCGTAGAATGGTTTTCAGTGCTTCGTTATTGAAAAGCGTGCTGTTACTTTCTACTGGACCACTTTCACACATTTACCTAGTACTGAAATTGACCGTTAGAGTATGTTCGTGTATTTTAAACGCATAACAATTTATAGAAGTAGGTAATTGAAACTTAAATAATTGAAACATAAATAGTTAGGGTCAAATATTATGGTCTACCATTTTCAGAAACAATCGTTCGTACTTTTGAAGTTAAATGATTTGCAGTCCCGAAACGTACTGGTGAAAATAGCTATGAGGCATATGCGTCCCATTGGACTGCGAACATGTTAAGGTTTTCGTTGTCAAAAATAAGAGAATATCATCTTTAGCAACATTTAAGCTCACTATTGGTCGGCCACTGGCCGAAATTCGAGCATGAAATAAACAAAAGAATATATATGCGCATGTGTATCAAATACACGATAGGGTGTGTAGTGTTTTCATATTGATTTAATCTATTTTTTATACATAATTTAAAAAAAAATATTAGCATTCTGCACTCCTTCTCTATAAACTATAAGTGAGCGAAATTTCATATTTCTTCGTCCGCGCAATTTTCTTAAAAAGGGGTACAAAGTTTTTGCTTCACGTATTAATATAATAATTTATTGGAAGTTTTGTCAGTACTCATATACAACTTTATTGGCTGATCGTACTATACAGTAGGTACGATAAAATAATACTACTTTAAGAATTGAAAAGAAAAAATTCCACTAAAAAATCATTGTTTAGTTAACCTTTATTTACCGCAAATTATGTAAGGGTAAAAAAGTCGAACTTAACGCTAAAAGCATTCTCAACCAGTCAACCATTGGGAAAACAGAAATTCACAAATGCATTATAATAAGTAGTTGAATGCGTTATAATAGTTGAAATGTCATCTCCATTCATCAATATTTCATTAGGACCTTTTTGTCCTCCTACCAGATAGTACAGAGCATACTTTTAGTTATTTATATCTTAATTTTTAAAAACCTCTTTTATTAATACCCCGGAAGTAGGTCTTTCCATTTTCGAAGTCCAATATACCTTAAGTTTGAGAAATGGAAGCACCTCATTAGTGGAAGAAAAAAATAAATAAAACCATGCTCTGTTCCACCTATCAAGATTTTATAAGTATGTATTTACAAAAAAAAATGTATTTAATTAAAAAAGTTATCTAGTACCCATAGTACAAGCTTTGCTTAGTTTGGAACTAGACGGCCGTGTGTAATTTGTCAAAATTATTAATATTTTATTCGTATGTGTTTTATAACAAAATAGCTACGGTAACCGCTTCACGTCAAGAGGCTGTATGCTTGTCTGCCATCCGACGTAGTATAAAAAAAGAATAACATATCAGTATCATACATTTGAATGAAAAATAATATGACCAGCTGCCTTTCAGAAAAGATCCATCTCAACTGAACGTTGCAGTTGAGACTGCAACGCTGTTTTTCAGATGTATCTTTAATTATTATTTTTAAAGCTACATTATCACAGCTCTCAGAGAAAAGCATTTTCGTCGTCAACTCTTATCCATCCCACTGTTGGGATACGGGTCTCCCTTCAAACGAAGGGGTTTAGAGCATATTCCATCACGATGTTCAACTGCGGGTTGGCGGAGGTCAGTGTTTTCAAACCGCCTGAAGGCCACTGACTTGGCTGACCCGGCCACTCCATACAAATTTCGCGTCGTTTACTACAACATAATCAATGGAATCTGCGCAGAGCGTGAATTAGCACGTGTGCGGCGCCATACAAACTGTTCCAGAATCGTCACAGTGGTAAATAGACATACAATAAAACTTATGATTTACACACTAATAGCTATCTTCTTCTTCTTCCTCTCCTGTTCAAATTTATTTGGGGTCGGGCCTCCTCACTTTCCTGCGCCAAGTCCATCGATCTTGGGTTGTCTCCTTGGGCAATTGGGCTTTCTTGAGGTCTCTCTGGATATTCGACCACCAGGTCCCGGGCCTCTGTCTCTCTTTTGTTCTGGTATACGGGTCTCGTATTGTTCGGGTGACTAAATGGCTGGCTGATAAATGTTTTTATTCTATCGATGAATTTTTATCCTCTAAATTTTGACATTATATAAAATACTGACACGTACATAGATTAAATGACATATTGTAATTATTATTGAATTGGATGTTTATAAATTAATTGATGAATTTTGATAATATGTATGTACTTGACATGTCTGAATTAAATGCTTAATGTTCTTACATGATAAATAATTGTAGAAGCAAATTTGCACGCTAATAAAGTTTGGCAAAATATGAGGCACTACAAATATTCTATGATCAACTTGTAACCATATTTTAAGCAAATAAATGATTATTATTATTATTATTATATTCAAGGCTATTTTGACCACGGGGTCATTGGGTCTTCTTTGAACATGGCCATACCAGCGAATGCGATTTTCAGTGATTTTCTCGACAATTGGTGCAACTTTGAAGCTAATATAAAATAGCTATCAATTCTATAAATAACTATATCAATACAATATACAATATCAATTAAATTTATAACAATTACATCATTTCATTCAGGTGTATAAATTCCATTAAAACCATAATTTTATTGTGGGTAATAGAAGCCTTTGGAGCCTCAACTTAATTTCAGGCGAACAGGGCTTGTTGTTCTATCTTTTGAAAGATAAGTAGGATATCCTCTCCCGTTTCAAAGGCGCCTCGGTCAATGTCTGTGGTACAAAATGTCATTAAGGTAGGCAAAGGCTTTCTCGGCCGTAGAATTTAAATCCACTTTACAGTGTAAACAGATATCTTTCAGAACGTTGAATAAGGTTGCGGGGGATGATAAAAGTTGCTACCTGCCACTTTTTATTACACCGAAAATGAAAAATTTGTGAGCTGTAGACAGCTCACAAATTTTTCATTTAAGTAAAGGATTTACATATTATAATAATAATAGTAAAAAGCTCTTTATTGCACCATGAGATGACAAAAGCCTTGTACGGAGCCTTGAAACGGAGTGATTCTATTCTAGTCTGCCGGAAACCACACGGCCAAATGCCAAAACACGACTAAAGGCCAATGACTTAGCTTAACTGACATTTAATGACATTAGCCAGTACCGATTGCTTAACGTGCCCTTCAAAGCACGGAGGAGCTCGAGATAAATAAACCTAGTTAATTGATTCAGGTGTTATTTTGCGGAAGTCAAATTTACAGGCAATTTGATCTACACTACTTTGCGTGCTTCCGCCACCAATTAGTTCATGAAAACTACTGCCGGCCGGCACCCACCCACTACCGTTAGTAGTTGCATGCGACTGCCGTGGCTGCTTTGTTCGTCTCTGCTCCAGCTGCTGTGGTCGTCTCGGCGAATCTCCAACATCTGAAACAGAAGATACATGCGACCACCACTGCCCCGACTGCCGACTTCGCTTCCGACCGCGCTAGCGAGCGGACGCGTACAGTAGTGCTCCGGGCGTGTGCGATATCTCGCTATTTTTATTTTTGCGTTTTACTGTTTAATCTTTTGCTTTTTATGTTATTTATTGTTGCTTTGGTGTTACGTCGGTCTGTTGGTGCCAATTTGGCTCCGCCTACCTGCTGCATCGAGCGACAAGGGTGTGCTTGAGGTCGACCACGTGTCCACGTGGTCTGATCTCGCCACCCTTCAACCCTGCACGTGAGTTTTATACTCAGTTGTGACTATTTTCGCGACATTTTAATTGTACGCTTTGTGTAGTGTGCGTTTTTGTGTCGTTATTTACTATTTTCGGACATCGCTGGACGGGCTTTTCGCCATTTTGTCTGTAATTGTAGGTTATGTTTGCGAGCACGTGCTCTGTCCGTGTTCTCAACTAACCTATATCTTAATATATTATTTGGTTAAAACTAATCAACCATTAGTGAGCCTCATAACTCCGAGTGTCAATTCATTGTGTGCGTTGGGTTCGAGGGTGCAATTGGGGTGTGTGGTGCATCGACCGCGCGACCACGTGTCGCGTGTCTGATCACGCCACCCAGCGCCACGTGCCTTGCAATATTTTTAGTGGTAATAACTCTGACAGATAGATACGTTCTGTGTGTTGTTCGTCTCTTTCGTGTTGCCTTATTACCCGTTTTGGACATTGATTAGTGGTTCATAGTGACCACGTGTTTTTGAGGTTAGGTTGGCGAGCACGTGGTTTCCGCGTGTCGGCGGCCTACCCACGCTAACTTGTAAATAATATTAATTCTTATATTTGTATTATAGTGAGACCTTACTGTACTTTAGTTAGTGCTACAGCATATTTAAGCATCGTATAGCGTTTATGCCGTGTGCCGCTTGAGTGGTGCGTGGCGTCGCTCAGGGCGGCATATTTGACATTTGGTACGGGCGCGGTTCAGTAGAGCTACGGTGCTCTGTTGTGCTGTGCCTTTATTTTTCTTTTAATTTTTGTTATTTTTAGTACACGAACATATTGCCATAATTTTTCGTTGTGTAAAAATTTTTATGTACACAAATATACTGTACTCTATCTGCATATGTGACGTCGACTTGTCGACATTGACTTAGTGTTGCCCCATTTTATGTCCACGAACATACTATGGGACTTTGTTTCTGTGTGATCTATGTACATGTTTGTATGTAAACCCTATGTGCACGAACATACTGTCATTAACTTTTATTTATTCTTTGTGATTAACTCTTTGTGCTACTTATTCTTATGTTCACGAACATACTCAGGGACTTTGTCTCTGCTGGTCTAGGTACGCGACCGTATTTTGGGACTTGTATAACGGAAGAATATTTAATTGTTTGGTGTACCTTACCAATACTTTTGTTCATGTGCTAGTTGACTTATTTACTTATTAATTGTACCTAAAACTGTTGCTTATATTTGTATACATATATATTTAATTGGTATTGCCCACTGAGAGGTAGAGATAGAGAGAGAGAGAGGGAGAGTGAAGATGGGGGACGAGGAGGAGCGCCGACGCGTATTTACCCCGGTGCGGGGGTTGGAGAGGTCGCCAACGGGAACGCCGGCTCCTACTGCTAATCGAGAGAAGCGCCCAATCACCTCCCCCGAGGAGACTGGGTCTCAGGCGCAAAAGTTAAGGACGGAGGGACCGGCCGGGGAGACTTCGATGCTGCATAAGACCATGACTGACTTCGAACTTACCATGGAACCTGCCTTGATCGATCTGTCCAACTCTCTCCTGTATAAGGGGAAGGAGGAGCTTCAAGACTTGGCGCAGATGGCTGTCGACGGGATTATGGAGGCGGCCACCTCCAATACATCCAAGCTCAATAAGGCGGAGATTGCTCGTATCGGCGCGCTGGGACAGAATCTTTTAGCGGTTGTGGCTGCCCTCAACATTAGGCTTGCCGAGCAGGAAGTCAGGAGCTGCAAGGCGGAGCTGCAGACGGCAGAGGTGAAATTAAAGCTGAGGGAGACTGTAGCGTCGCAGATGAGCGCTCCGGCGGCATCGGTGCTCGGTGGAACTCCCCCCCAATCTTATGCGGCCTGTCTGAGAACAGGCAAGAACATGGAACGGCCGAAACCAGCGTCTGGTCCAGTTGTGGCCATATACCCGGCCGAGGGCGCTGAGGAGGAGATGAAGACAGCGGAAGCCACGAAGGCTGCCTTGAAAAAGGCAATCAACCCGGCCGCCCACGGAATCCAGATAGACAGGCTGCGTAAGGTTGGCAATTCTGGCATCATCGTGCAGACGAGATCTCAAGAGGCAGCGGACAACTTGAAGAAGGCGATTCCCTCCAACTTCAGAGCGACTACCCCGACGCAGCGTAGGCCCTTGGTCGCCCTTCAGAACATCGACGGGGACCCGAAGGGCGAGGATCTCCTGGCGGCAATCCACGAGCAAAACTTCAAGGACTCGGTTGACTGGCCACGGGAGCGGATATTGAAGGAGGCCAGGGTCGCCTTTAAGAAGTCGCGCGTTGGTGGCCGCCGTACAACTGTCGTGTTGGATTGCTCTCCAGCCCTCCGTGACGCACTCATCAACAAGGGGCGCCTATACTACGAGTGGGACGTCATCTTCGTCAATGACTTTATAAAGGTGACGTGCTGCAACAAATGCCAACTCTATGGACATCCCGAGCGCCTTTGCCGTGCGGAGTCGGCTACGTGTGGAAGATGCGGAATGGGTGGCCACTCTACTAAGGACTGCAACAGCGAAACGTTTGCCTGCGGAACATGTAAGAGGTTCGGCAAAACGGCTGATCACCGCACGGCGTCTGCTGACTGTCCAGCGCGCAGGCACGCCGAGGAGAGATACGTGCAGTCTATCAATTATGGATAGGGAGACGCACACCAGTGAGGGACGCTCCTGCCGCGTCAGAATAGGCCAAATTAACCTGGGAGGAGGCGAAGTCGCAACTAGAGAGTTACCAGCAATCGCAGAAGAGGAGAAACTGGACATAGTGCTGGTACAGGAGCACTACCGAGACCCTACACACCCATTTATCATCGACCATGGCTCTGACGCCAAGGCCGGCGTATACGTGCACCGGCGAACTCTCCCCATCACCGTAATCACTGATTTGTGCTCGACCCACAGTTTTGTTGTTTGTGTCCACCCGGGGCTGTACCTAGTGTCGGCGTATTTTCAATACTCGGACGATATAGAACCACATCTTCACGTCATGGAATGCGTACTGACCACACTGCAGGGCAAGGCGATAGTCCTGGGTTTGGATTCAAACACCCACTCACCACTGTGGTTTAGCGATAGGCGGCACTTCGTGGGACGAGGTCCAATCCCGGAACACAGGAGGCAACAGCTCGAAGGCTTAATCAACGCGAGGAGGTTGAAGGTGCATAACGCCGAGGGACAGCAACCTACGTTTAGTGGACCAAATGGGGAGAGTAACATCGACCTGACGCTCTCAACTGGCGGGGTGGGGGTCTCGGAGTGGACAGTGCATTCGGCTGCCAGTAACTCTGACCATCGGCTCATCACATACGTGGCGGACACTACTTCGGGCGTGGGCGGACTAGATCGCACAGAGGCAGTAGGCGAGCCTCCGCGATTTCGGGATCGTGGAGTTTACTGGCCGGACTTCGAGGCATTGATCCGCGCTAGACTGGGGTATTTAGATTGGAAGCAGCCCGCAGGTGATATCTGCCGGGACTTTTTGGAGATTATTGGCCGCACGGCCTCGGAATGTTTAGGCATCAAAAAGGCGAAACCTACAGTGGGTTACGAATGGTGGACGGTAGAGCTTAACTCGCTGCGTAGGGTCTGTAGAAGGGCTAGGGAGGCCTGGCAAAGGCGTAGGAGTAGAGGGGGTAGGACTGAGGCGCTGGCAAGGGAACGCTTTCATGAGGCCCGTCTCAGATACCGGAAGGCCATGGAGAGGGCACAGCTGGATTACTTCCGCGGAGTGGCTGAGTCTGGCAACGTGGATCCATGGGGCCAGGCATATAGAGCAGCCAGCGGGAGGGTCAGACCTCCCGCCAACGTCATTAATGGAGCCGTGTTTGCTCACAGCCAGTCGGGAAGCTTGGAAGACGCGATGAAGAGTCTGTTGTATGGGTTGTGCCCTGATGACGATCCGTCTAGGGACACGGCTCATCACAAACTGGTAAGGATGGCGGCGTCCTTCACGCCCTCGGGCCGAGCCTCGCCCTCTCCGACCTACGAGGATCTGGCAGCGATAATTAAGGCACTGCCTAGCACCGCACCGGGACTCGATGGTATCAGCGCAAGGGTCCTGAAGCACGTATTTAACGCGGCGCCTAGGGATTTTGTTCGGGTGGTGGCGCAATGCGTCACGGAGGGTGTTTTCCCACAGGTATGTAAGGACGGTCGCTTAACAGTTATTCCTAAGGGCAACGACAAACCACTAAGTGACCCAAAAGCGTACCGCCCGATCTCGCTCCTCCCAATATTCGGCGAAATTCTCGAGCGCGTAATGCTTAGATGTGCCCCGCAGATCATTTCGGGTATCTCTGAGTTCCAGCACGGATTTTCTCCGGGTAAATCGACAGTTACGGCACTGCATGAAATATTAAGTACGGCTAATGACTCTGTATGTAAGTATGTACAGTTGGTATTCTTGGACATCTCTGGCGCCTTCGACAACGCCTGGTGGCCGATGATGATGCTCAAGGCGAAAAGGGGAGGCTGCCCGCCCAACATATATAGCATGTTGGCGGACTACTTCTCCGGCCGCCGGGTGGGCCTGTTCGTCGGGGACCGGGTGTTGTGGAAGGATTCCACCATGGGGTGCCCTCAGGGCTCCGTACTGGGGCCGACATTGTGGAACGTTCTGATGGACGACCTCCTACGTCTGCCCCTACCCGGGGGGGTCAGGATGATTGCATACGCTGACGATGTGACGATCATCATTGAGGCTAACTCGAGAGCGGCTATTGAGTCGACCGCACGGGCGGTCTTAAGTTTGGTTGTCGAATGGGGGGCTCGTAACAGGCTGGGTTTCTCCTCCACGAAGTCTGCAACTATGACGGTGAAGGGGAAATTCCAGCGGCCCCCTGTCATTAAGATGGGCCAGGACTCAGTGAGGAGCGTCACGTCGACAACGGTCCTCGGCGTGGAGTTGGACTCGGGCCTATTGTTTCATAAGCACGCCATTAGCATTGGGGAGCGCGCCACGGCGTGCTTTGGTAAGATGTCGAGGATCTCTGCATCATCCTGGGGTGTTAGGTATCCTGCGTTGAGGGTGCTCTATAAGGGAACGTATGTAGCTACGTTGACGTACGCTGCTGCGATATGGTGCCACAGGGTATGTATGTTTGTTTGTCGCAGTGCGGTACTACGTAGTCAGCGGCAGGCACTTATACTGCTGACTAAAGCTTATAGGTCCACCAGTACGGCGGCCCTACCGGTACTGGCTGGTGTTCTTCCCGCGGATCTGGAGGTGATCCGTGCTGGGCGCTTGGATGGGGCACGTAGAGTCGCGGCTGGAAGGGAGTTGAGCCGGCGAAAACGCGAAATTTGGGACACTACGGTGCGGGAGTGGCAGGACCGCTGGGCTAGCGATACCAAGGGGCGGGACCTATATCGATTCTTCCCGGAGGTGTCCGACCGACTCAGGGCAACCTGGGTCGAGCCGGATTATCAAACCTCCCAGATTCTCGTGGGTCATGGTATCTTCCGGAAAAGATTAAATAGCCTAGGATTGCACAGCATATGTATGTGTGTTTGTGGGGAGGGACCGGAGGACAGGGACCATATTCTGTGGCTCTGTCCCAGATACCAGGACATTCGTGGGGTAATGTTAGACGCGGTTCAATGCGTCGGAGACCAACAGGGCGCGGTGTATTTCACCGATCTTGTGTCGTCGGAGGCGAACTTTGCTGCCTTGCGCAGGTTCGCCCACGCGTGGCACGCGCGCAGGAGCAGAGAAGAGAGAGAAGAGAAGAGTGGAGGTGGAGCGCCAACGGACGGAAGCGAAGGCGTCGCAGTATTCGTTGCCGCCCCAGAAGGGGGAGAGTGCTCTCAATAGGGACAAGGAACAGATTTAAATAATGTGTCGGAAGTGAAGACGTGCCGCGGCACCACGAAGAGGTGTCGCGAGCATCTTCCTGCATCGGCTCATATGACCGCAAGGTCGGTGGAGCCATGGGTGGTGGTGGGTTTGCCCCGACTGCCGGAGTACCCACTTTCCACGGAGTACCCGACTGTGGAGAGTTCGCAGGGGGAACTACGGGTCCCCCTGTTTGGATCAGGGTACCTCGGGGACTGGCGGCAGCCCAATTTGCCAGTCATGGGTTCGGATTCGAGGTGGCTTTATGTGCGTGTAATCACTCACGTGCATGTGGTGTAGCTACAGAGGTCGGGCATGTTCGTCTGCCTGACCATGTTGTCGGCCGGGCGCTCGGCCTCGCGCGTAGCGAGTTGGTTATCACTGGCCTAAGGCGAAGGGCCGCCACAGTGGTTCTCAACGGGGCTTGGAGCGGCCCTTATAGCGGCCGTCGGCTTCCCAGCTGACGTCGCGGCTCGGGCACTTGCCTGCTGAGCAAGGAGGTTGACGGGCGATCGCTTCCGTCACCCCGGTCACCCTACCGTAGGCTCGGGGTAGGCGTTTCTTCTTTGAAGGACGTCGGGAAGTGAGCGCGCCTTATACAGCTCCGGTACCTGTCAAGAAAATCAGGGAGCCGGCTATCCGGCGCCCCAGTGTGGGTACAGAAACACTAGGCGCGCTTGTACTTGTACTTGTGCGCCGGGATGTGAGCGTGCCATACAGCTCCGGCTACCCATCATGGAGAATGGGGAGTGGTAGTAGGGCCCCGATGCTTGGGTTCTCTGAGCGTCGGTCGCCACGAGCTACTCGACTTAAGAGTACGTAAGTAGCCTGCATGCAGGTGAAAGCGGAGTAAGACCTGCTACTGCTACGCTTGCGTGCTCGGTTGGTTTACTGAGCGCAAAAGCGGTGCAGGTAAAGGTCCTCTCGTCTGGTTGATTTACTGGACGAGAGACTCGCAACCCGTGATATAACCGGAAGGTTGGCACACGGGGCGCATTAGCTGTTAGGTATAGGGTGCGTGCCCCGACTGCCGTCGTCGTCTCTGCGACACGTGTTTCGCCTCTACGCGATGCATCCTCAGGCGATCTGTAGATGCTTTTGGTGGCGGAAGCACGCAAAGTAGTGTAGATCAAATTGCCTATAAATAAACCTATCCATGGACAGGCCACTATAACTATCCACGTGGTTTAATAAACTTAAATATTCTCAATTGAGACATACAGATTTCACATATTTTCATATAGAAATGCTAGGTACATATTGCAGGCATAAAAAGTATGTTGTATGTATAATTTTCTTTATCTTCAAATGAAAATAGTGAAAAAAGGTATGTGGAAAATCCAATTAAAATTGAATTAGCCGTTCTGAATACCCCGGACAAACAAAACAGTCAACAATTTTTATATGTATACATGAATACATAACATAGTATTTAAATACAGAATGCATGCATCTATTGCATGTAACTAGGTCTGTGCATGTAACCTTCCGAGCATGTGACCAACGCTCAATGACAGTTTTAGTTCCATTTTTTAAGGTCTTTCAAGATTTAACGTAGATAAAACTGTTCGGAAATCAATGATGTTTGGCA
Organism: Hypsopygia costalis; assembly: GCA_937001555.2. NCBI lineage: Eukaryota > Metazoa > Arthropoda > Insecta > Lepidoptera > Pyralidae > Hypsopygia > Hypsopygia costalis. Next base: position 15,816,454 of record OW443338.2, on the reverse strand, counting down.
ACAAGCGGGTGCTTTTACACAGTTAGCGGCTTAAGCGCTTACTTATATGTCACTTAGACGGTTAGATGTTTAATTGGGAGCTTTGCGCGGTCCATTGAGAGGTTTATAGTTAAGTCAACTCCTGTATTTGTTCTAGAGCTATCTGAGCGCTGAGTACCGGTTTTCTTCTCAATTAGATGTTACCTTTATATAAAACAAATAAATAAATATTTCTGGACAAATTGCCATCTAGTCCCAAACTAAGCAAAGCTTGTACTATGAGTACTAGATAACTGGTATTATACTTAAATACATTTTTTTTGTAAATACATACATATGCTACAGAATGCTATAGAAAACACCCAGACCAAGACAAACAGACATGTTCATACACACAAATATATGTCTTGTGCGGGGATCGAACCCGCGACCTCGGAGTCAAAGTAGCCACAGTAGATGGTAGAGATGGGCGTTGAATGAACGAACCGTTTTTTTAAACTGTTTTTGTGCGTGAACGATTAAACTAGTTTACAGTTCACAGATAAACTAGTTTATTCTTCGACTGGTTGATGAGTCCGTTGCGTCGCGTCGCGATCGTCTCGTCTCGTCTAGTGACTTGACAAAATGAGATTTTCGTTCGTTTACGTTTACCAATCGTTTATGTGAAGAAAAAGTCTTATCGACCACGACGTAAACTGGTCGAAAATTAGACTGTTTTTTTTTAAACTAGTTCATCGTCGACGGTAAACGGTCTCGTTGCGTCGACTGTAAAATCGTCGACGACCCACCCACCACTAGTCGACGACGTAAACTGGTCGAAAATTAGACTGTTTTTTTTAAACTAGTTCATCGTCGACGGTAAATGGTCTCGTTGCGTCGACTGTAAAATCGTCGACGACACATCACTAGTAGATGGACACTCGACAGTTAAAGAGACTTCTATTATCAAGTAGTATCTTTAAGTAATATAAAGGCTTCTGCAGTAAAGTTTTACGACAAAAGTATGTTTTTTCCGCATTTAGTAGTATGTATATAACAATAAGGAAATCTTAAAAGATTTGCAGCATGTTAATGTGACTGACTTACGAATGAGTAAGGGCTCTAAATCAGTAGTTTATGCCAAGTCAGTGGCACCATAGTAAATCGCATTTAGTTTCAAAAATAATGATTTCAATCTCACTAAGCATTAAAGTCTAAGAACACCTTTTAGGAACCCGATTGACAGATGAGTTTTTCTGTTTTTTGTCATTTTGTCAGATGAAGAGGCAATGAAATGACATTGAAATTTTTAACCGACGAAAAAACGGAGGCCGACGAAAAAACGGAGGAGGTTCTCAATGTGACGCGTACATTATTATTATTTTTTATGTATGATCATGCACAACTTTTTATAGAGTAGTCCGATTTTGATAATTCTTCTTTTATTGGAAAGGGTATACCCCAAAGTTGGTCCCATATAAATTTGGAAAAAAAAATCAACCCTAAGGGTAGGAAAACAGAGGATAATTGATTGTTCACTCACTGATTGTAATGTAAAACCACGCATAACTTTTCACAGAGTAGTCCGATTTTGATAATTATTTTTTTATTGGAAAGGGTATACCCCGAGGTTGATACCGTATAAATTCCGAACAAAATTTCAACCCAAAGGCTAGGAAACCAGGGGATGATTGATTGTTCACTCACTGATTGTGATGTATGACGCATAACTTTTTACAAAGTAGTCCGATTTTGATAATTCTTTTTTTATTGGAAAGGGTATACCACGAAGTTAGTCCCAAATAAATATGAAAAAAAAATTAAATCCTAAGGGTAGGAAAACTGGGGATGATTGATTGTTCATACACTGATTGTGATGTATAACCACGCATAACTTTTCACAGAGTAGTCCGATTTTGATAATTATTTTTTTATTGGAAAGGGTATTAACCCCACTCATTACCTCAAATTTAAAGAAATAAAAATAACCAAATAAAATTAACAATGCAACGTGAAATCTCCAACGATAAACAAAAATATTCCAAAAAATGCGTGTTTGGCGCCGACTCAACACAAACGACTAAAAACAAAGTTTATTATTTTTGGCTTTTCATTTTTTCCGGCGGTTTAATTTTTTTGTTAAAAAGTTTTTATCTTCGTCTATCTACTTATTAAAAATGCATTTCACGAATTCCCTATTCCTACTGATATTATAAAAGGTGAATGTGAGTTTGTTTGTTACGCTTTCTCGCTGAAACTACTCAACCGATTATCATGAAACTTTGTACACATATTTTCAAAGGAAGCTCATTGTATACTTTTTATTTTAAAAAAAAGTAAACGTGGGCGAAACCGCGAGTGTAAGCTAGTAAAAAATATAACTAAAACCAATATTACAAATATAACTAAAACAAAATTATCATCCCAACTAAGTACTAAAAGGCAGATGTTTTCGTTTGCTCTATCTTTGTAGGGTTATTAGAAATTCGAGATTATCATTTGATAGCTTGACAGAATAAATAAAAAATAAATAATTTTACCGTACAAATTGTGACAATGTTAATCGTTACCGAGATGTTTTGAATTTCTCATTTGGCTATCAAATCCCAGTATTCAAACCAAATAATATACCTACGTAAAAAAAATTGCTACCGCCTTTATCAACAACTAAAAGTTTTTAATTATAAAAACAGCACATAAAATTCTTATTTTTGAAAAGCGAATAATGTAAATGATATGTATTTTCTCAAAAAAAAAGTATTGGCGCCTTCTAGCGACTTCATCTCGTATTAACATAGTACTGGAACAATTACTAACGTGAGTAGATATTTGAATGAATATTTTTTCCCGAATCATTATTTCTTTTTACTATGCATACGTTTTGCTACGCCTTCTATCTATCGTGGAGCACGAACGAATCTTTCAGCCGCTTTATTGAGCGAAAAGCGCTATATCATTGTGGGGCTGGGAGCGACTACAGCGCCCCTGTAGCGTAAAGCGAACATTCAGTGACAGGCGTAGTCCGCTCCGCTGCGGCTGTACGGTGAATATAATTCCGAAATCCATACGGCGTGATGGGACACCCTTATAGCACTATTTCACACACTTAGTGCTCACTTCTCATATAACATTCGGTGAGTAATTTTAATTCAGTACATACAAGCAACTAAACACATTTAATTGACTGCAATCGCGTTATGCGTATAATTCTTCATACATATTCCTCATTTCTCCTTATTCCAAAGGTTTTATCTCTGTTACGCAATCACAACCCTCTGGAACGTATAAAGACGAACATTTTTTAATAAAATATTATACATATTAATACAATGGATATACATATATATATATATAAATGATCTTGAGATCGATAAGAATTTCCTTTCAGAAAATACACTTGATAATATACAAAAAAAATGGCCGATCGACCATTGAAGAAAAATTTTCCCTTATATAATTTAATTTAAACACGAATTTTTTTATAAAATGATCCCGATTGTTTTTATTAGATGACAGTCGTTAAGCCAAGTCAGTGGCCTTTGGACGACTTGAAAACATTGGCCTCCGCCAACCCGCAGTTGAGCATAGTGGAGGAGTAGGATCTAACCCCCCCGCCCCTTCGATTAAGGACAGCCCTGAATACCAGCAGTGGGATGAATATAGGTTGATGTAAAATGTATTTCTCAGAAATCACATATTACTGCTCAAGTCATAATACCTGTGTGCCAAATTTCAACCCGATCCGTCCAATGACTTGAGCTGTACGTCGATATATTTAACCATCCCTAAGGCTATATTAGGCCTAACTAGCTACGCCATATGGACGGCCGTTACAGTAACCATTAAAGACTTGGGACCAATCGTGTATACAAATAACTCTAGCTTTGCTGACCAACCAAGCGTTATCCATCATCATCATAACCAATATTTCTAGTGAACCTATTCAATCGCAGAACATACTACTATACTACATAGTACCTTATATAGTATAGTACCTTATTGGACAGTCCTACATAGGTAGGACTATACAAGAAGGCTAGTACTACTAGGTCACTGATTGTTAAATACATGTAGTGATAGTGTTTTTAGAAATACGACGGAAGAACTTTGCCAGTTCATCTGCATCAATTTTGAGTGATTTTACAGTATGTACTACTAATTCGCATAAACAGTATTGATAACTACCGGAGATTAAGTGATGTTAAGTGGACTGTATAAATGTAGGAATATGAAGGAAACGCTTAGTAAAATTAGATGAAATTATATTACTGAGATCACAAACGAGTTGCACGATAAGACAAGACTGAATCAAAGACAATGAAGCATATCAAAAACAAAATATCAAATACAAAAATAGAAATATAGAAAAATATACATAAATTTACATTGCAACCAGCCAGTCGCTAACAGTATAATTTCAGAATGTAAAAAAAGTTGTATTCTCACTTTAAACAAATACTGAAGTAACTCACTTATAGCTCCTGAGGAGAATTCTCGTAATTAATTATGTAGTCAAAGTTTTAATCCAATCCAGTCTCATACCCACATATGTCATATTTAATATTCTCTAAATTTACTAACAATTATAAGAATTAACAGTAACTTATTAATTAATTTAATCAAGTATTATTATATATTTTTTGTCAATTCACAATTCAATCTTGATTCGGTCAACTATCTTTCTACGATTGAAAAATAATTCTGAGAAATTGCGTTCTGATTAATACGGGTTCAACGGATGTAGAGCTTAGTTAGTTAGTTTCGCTAACCACTTATCCACTTGATTGGGCCATTGTACTAGAACAGTGTTTTTCAAACTTTTTCATGGCGCGACCCCCTTTGTATGTAAAAATATTTTGCGACCTCCAAAGTTCCTAACCTGTATGTATTTTATTATATTATAAGTATCAAATCCGTATATTTTCATAATTAAGAATCGTTAATTAAATAGAATAAAAAAACAAATACATAATTGAAGTATCTAAAAATATATTTTAACGTTGTTTTTTATATAACTTATTTTTATAACCTTCCGCGATCCCCTAATAGAAGCTTAGAGCCCCCCCCCCCCCCCCTGATGTCGCGACCCACACTTTGAAAAACACGGTACTAGAGAACTAACTTGCGCCCGCGACTCCATACGCCCGTGTACCCGTATATCATAGGAATTTTCAGAAATCACATATTAGCGGATGCCAACGTCATAATATCTACTTGTGTGCCAAATTTCGACCCAATCCGTCCAGTTCTTTGGGCTGAGTGCTTAGTGCGAGTTTTTTGTTCGCGTTCGACCATGTCAACGTAAACAAACCGACCAAATAGAGAAGAACTCTCATGTTGTAAATTTAAAAGACGCGTGTTACATATCAAAATTATGTGACTTACTTTCTCATATTTTGAAGTGAGCAACCCGACTAATTTGGATATAACACGCGTCTAATAAACTCACAATATGAAACTTTTATCAATTCGGTCGGCTTGTAAACGTTAACACGTTTGTATGTGAACCAAAAACTCGCAATAATTATGTACTCTGTACGTTGATAGATCAGTCAGCAGAGATTGTCTTTAATAGGTTCAGCCCCCTTACCACCATCTCTTATTGCGATTCAATAACTGAATAGAATGTTGAAGAAGATTGACGAACGAAATGTTTATTGTTATTTTAAAATATTCTTAGACGCTATTCTGGACTTAACATGAATAGTAAATTCGATACAATGTTGTTACTTTATACGTCGGAAAGGGCGTAGTATAACAACTTTTACTACGGAACCAATTTCGAAACCGAAAATGACATTCAGCAGCCACATTCTAAGGCTGATATTGTTTTTATATGACTAGGGTGACAACAAGCATACGGCTTACCACCAGGTAAGCAGTTATCACAGGATTCACAGGCTATGGACGGTAATTTAATTTAAATTTTTCCGGTATGTATGATTTTCGAAGTTGCTGTCATAGTAAAAGTTCTTCAACTAAAGTAACTAGACTGATTCTTTTTTCAGGTTGATATATTAGATTGTATAAGGTTATTTTTTATTACTTTTAATCATCATTATTAGTAAACGGACGTATCTATCACATTAAGTCATCGCCCGATTACGCTCTTGACCTTTTATATAAGCAAATAATGATTTATGTATATATATATATATATCATTATTTGCTTTAAATGTGGATATACAATAATCGATCGTATAGTAATATACATTTCATGTCCTATAAGATATGTTAAGATACCTATTTTAGAAAAATTAAAAAAAATACATAATTTTATAACCAAAATACTTTGTCAATGGAAATAAAAAATACTAATCATTTAAATCTAAATTAGTGATTTCATAAAATTATTGCATTTAATTAGAATTTGATAAAAAAAATATAAATGAATTAAACTACAATTTTCAATTATGAAGATTAATTTAAAAAAATACTGCGTAGGTATGAATGACATTCTAAGGCTGATATTGTTTTTATATGACTAGGGTGACAACAAGCATACGGCTTACCACCAGGTAAGCAGTTATCACAGGATTCACAGGCTATGGACGGTAATTTAATTTAAATTTTTCCGGTATGTATGATTTTCGAAGTTGCTGTCATAGTAAAAGTTCTTCAACTAAAGTAACTAGACTGATTCTTTTTTCAGGTTGATATATTAGATTGTATAAGGTTATTTTTTATTACTTTTAATCATCATCATTAGTAAAAGGACGTATCTATCACATTAAGTCATCGCCCGATTACGCTCTTGACCTTATATATATATATATATATATATATATAAATCATTATTTGCTTTAAATGTGGATATACAATAATCGATCGTATAGTAATATACATTTCATGTCCTATGAGATATGTTAAGATACCTATTTTAGAAAAATTAAAAAAAATACATAATTTTATAACCAAAATACTTTGTCAATGGAAATAAAAAATACTAATCATTTAAATCTAAATTAGTGATTTCATAAAATTATTGCATTTAATTAGAATTTGATAAAAAAAATATAAATGAATTAAACTACAATTTTCAATTATGAAGATTAATTTAAAAAAATACTGCGTAGGTATGAATGACATTCATAAACGATAAAAACATGAAACACAAGTAAACGTTGATAATACAATGATTTACTGTGGCATTAGGAGCTATGTGAGCGTGTGAGTACGGTAGTATTACTGTAATGCTACTATTCTACAACATATGATAGAATTATCAGTCATAAAACGAAGCTTCATTCACATTTGCTAATTCAAAAAAATATATTTTGCAACATATTAATATTACAAACAACAACGTCGTCGGAGGTTTCTTTCAAATTATATATTTTTGAAACTAAGCGTGATAGAATTTTTTATTTTTATAGAAATAAGCAGAACTACCATTTGAGACTAATCTGAAGTTCATCAGCCTTATATTAATAAACTATCCCGCTGGCTGGAGGTCAGTTTAAAAGTGTTTATTTTCGTTCTTATCACGGACAAATTCAGGTGTAAGCATAAAAATTCAGTTGTAAGCATAATTCGATAGATTTATATAGAACTAACTTTCTACATTAGACAGTAGATCACTTCTCTTCAGACCCTTCCATTATATATATATAGAGAGAGGATCACGCGTAATGCTACGAATGCTACTTACGTTCCTTGGCTACGCAAGATCATCTTATACTGGAGGTCTATAAGCTGTTGTCTGTGTCTGTACCACAATAGGCTACTGGACAATGGTGTAAAATTATAAAAAAAAAAATTATCAATATCGTAACACAAAACTAGAACTATCTGCCATTTTTCATTTCATTAACTTACGTCTGACTTACGTTTTATGGTCGATCAAAGTTTGGTGGGAAAGTTTATTTTAAAATGGAGTTTCACACCAAACTTTGATCGACCGATCCTTCCATCGGATGAAATTTAAAAAAATATTACTATTGGAGTTATATATTAAACATATTACTATAGGAATTTTGCCTATATTTTAATAGTAGCACTCCTTGATTTTGATGTGAAACTCGTAATGCGATGGGTCAAACCGGTATTTGATGTTTCAACTCGTCGCCACGCGCTTTTAATTCTGCGAGTCCTTTCTCATATTTTCTATAAAATGGTTCAGATGTTTTAAATCTGCTAGGCGTATAACGACGTCTCATTTTTTATATGTACAGGGTCCTCACAGCTATGCCACATGAAGGAGAAGTACTTCAAGTTTAATTGAAAGTAAAACTCTATCGGTTGGAGCTAATACGAGTACGAGCGTGGTATTTTCGTTATTCGGTATATTGTTTCAATTCCCGAGATATATTTTAAAAATATACGTGCTTGTGTTCAAAAATAAAGTTAAGTCTCCTTTTAGTAAAATTTCCTACTTATATTACTTAAAGTACTTCCCCGCTAGGTGGCATGGTTGTAGTTGTAGGTTGTAGTGACATTACATATGGATTACAAACACCCAAATATCATTAATGAGTTTAACTAGAACCACGCTCTTCAGCTCACCTTAGCCCGACCGTCTCCACCTCACCTTACCCGGGTAGATCTCGCTATCGCGTGAGAATATTTAAATTAAATGGGTCTATTTGCATAAGATAGGCTGCAAAGTCATCACGTCAATGATCTAGCTAGGTCAATGTCAAATCCCTTGTTTTACACTTATCTCCGTACCAACTTCCCATTCTTCGCTTTGCTGCCAGCAATCCAGAAATCCAGGGGGTGTACTTCGAAGTGAAAACTCGAAATATCGGGCGTAAGTTCAGAATTGTTCAGATATGATATTTTTTTGATTGGGCCGATGGTTATATACTTCACACAGTCGAATTTAATTTATTGTCTATATAATACAATAGTTATGAAACATTAACATTTATCTTCTCGTGGTTATTACAAAATTTATTTAAAAAAAAAACTGAGTTTTCGACTGAAACATCGGATTTTCACTTGAGAGTTGCCCCCAGTTTCAAAATTTAAAATTTATTCTCCTTCCTTCCTGCTTTCCCTTGTTCCGGCTACTCTATGAAAAAAAGAAAAAAATGTAGAAATTCGAAATTGTATTTCCCTCCGTCAACCTCATTCTCCTTAATATTCGATGTTACTATCAGTAAATCGATTAAACAGTAATATGTTTTTATTTATTTTCCTCTATTTATTTTTTCCCTACTTCATCTCAATTATTACTATATACAACTGCCTACTTACATTATTATAGCTACGGTTTGTGTTTGTTAGATATCGTATTCTTTATTATAATTTCAATGACAATATGGTGTTATCAGTTTGCGCAAATACTATTATCTGTTCACGAAATATGGAATGAATTGTATAAATAAACCATATTAGCATCTCATATTGACACTACTATGTAATTTTATGTATATTTGTCAATATTCTAATTAAATATTATGAACTAGCTAATATTATCATAAAATACATTTAATTTATATCAACTATATATGTAGTCTAGGTATACTAGTCGTTCGCGAACCGGAATCGAAACTCGCAATTGTTTTTCAAATTACTTTCGATATCTGAACTTTACAAATACAAATACAAATACAAATTTCTTTATTTGCTCATAAATAGGGTTGGTGCAGTAGATGCTGATGGATAAACAAAGTAATGTCCTTATACCTACTTAGCTATAAATAATAATAGCATGCAAATACAATGTTTTTTTTTTTTTATCATTCATTGTTCTAAAATTAACTCATGCATTGACAACATGTTATTTATACGAGTAGATTTTGCACTTTTTAAATACCAACATACCTAGCTCATGTTTTGTATTCTAAAAATTCATTAATCGAATAAAAAGTTCGATCCAAAAGCCACTTGCGCAATGTTGTTTTAAATTTATCAAAATGTAGGCATTTTATTTCTTCCGGTATTTTATTAAAAATTTTTACGCACATTAAATAAGCATTCTTCTGATAACGCGTAGTTTTAGGAATTATATTATGCATAAGTTTGCCAGGGTATCTTATACTTCTTGATGTTATATCTTTGTTATGCCTGAATATGTTTTTATTCTGCATTACAAATTTTCCTACCTCTAATATGTATAAACATGGAAGAGGCAGAATGTTTAAATATCTAAAGTAGGGCCTACATGAAACATCAGGTGGGATGTTAGAAATACTACGTATGCATCTCTTTTGAGCAAGTAATATACTATTTATATTTGCTCCATTACCCCATATCAGAAGTCCGTATCTAATTATTGCTTCCACATATGAAAAGTAGGCTGTAATTGCAGCATTTTTGCAGGCTACTTTTGTCAGTTTATATAATGCAAATGGAAATTTGTTTATTTTTGAGCATACCTTTTCAATATGTTCTTTCCATGTTAACTTACTGTCAATAATCAGTCCCAAAAATTTTGTGCTAGCAATACTACGTAACACATGTCCATTTGTATTTATATTAATGAATTGATTTTGAAAATTATTGAAATTAATTAATTTTGTTTTGTCCAAGTTAATTAATAAATTATTTATTGTCAACCATTCCGTTATAAATGTCAAACTATTCTTAATGTCAATTTCATGTTGTTGTAATGAACCATTTTTATTCGTTGAAATTATAATCGTGATATCATCTGCAAATAAGATTGTTCTACCATGGCTTGGTTCAGGTAGGTCATTTATATAAAGAAGAAAAAGTTGTGGTCCCAGTACACTACCTTGGGGAACTCCGTAGGGATTATGTTCGAGGTCTGATCTGTAGGTTTGTACATTGTATTTAGAGTCTAATCGATTTATTTCAATGCACTGTAATCTATTTTCTAGATAACTTTTAAACCAACTCAATGAAGGCCCTCTAATCCCGTAACGTGACAATTTTGACAATAGCAGATCATGGGAGACCCGGTCAAAAGCCTTGGACATATCAAGGAATAGGCCAGTTGTGTAGTTCTTTTCATTTACATTGTGCAACACGTCCTTTACTAAATTAAATGCTGCTGTTGTCGTTGACTTCATTTTTTGAAAGCCATACTGATTCTCTTTAATAATATTAAATTTATCCAGAAATGACTTTAGCTGATCGTACATAGCCTTTTCAAAGATTTTTGAAAATATGGATGTCATAGTGATAGGACGATAGTTATTCATTTCAGTTGTATCTCCTTTTTTATATACAGGCTTGACAACTTGTATTTTTAATTTTTCTGGAAAAGTTCCTGACTCATGCGATAAATTAACCAGAAATGTCAATATTGGACTGATTTGATCTTTACAGGATTTGATTATTTTAGTGCAGATAGAATCATATCCCACTGCTTCCGTATTTTTTAAGTTCATTATTAATTTACCTATATAGTCTTCACTTACAGGTTTTAAAAAGATTGTGTTCGGTACAATGTTATTACTACATGTATTTAATTTATTTGAGTTTATTTTATTAGATAGGTCAATAAAATACTTATTGAACTCTAAAGCAATTTCCGTTGGATCTTCTATGGCCTTGTTGTTTTTAATAATTTTACTAATATATTTTTTTGTGGGGATACTATTCGTCTCTTTTTTTATTACAGTCCATGTGGCTTTACTTTTATTTCTACTTTTTCCTATGTATTTCATGTTTGTTATTTTCTTAGAATAATTTGTACATTTCTTTAACAGTCTGTCATAATTTATGTATTTATTTCTGTCAATTTTTGTTTTAGTGGAATAATATATTTGTCGCAGTACTCTTTTCGTTTTGCAGCTTGTTTTCAGTCCCTTGGATATCCAAGTGGGTTTATTCGATAAGTTAGTTTTTATTCTAATTAGTGGAAAACACAGATTGTAGAGAAGACAGAATAAGTCATAGAATTCGTTGAATGCAGAATTAAAGTCATTATTTTTATATACCTCTGAAAACGATAAACTTTTGAGATATGTTTGAAATTTTTGAATATTTTCCCTTGAATAGTTTCTCTTATATATAAAAATGAATTTTCTCTTTAGTTTTTTATCATCTACTGTAAATTTGAGTACTTGTGCCGTGTTATGATCAGACAAACATAAAGGAATAGCATACCCAGACGCCTGCCTTATATTGCTTATTATTAAGTCAATACATGAGTTTTCCCTTGTTGGTTTATTTATGTGTTGTTGCATATTATAGGTGTTTATAATTTCATTTAGTCGTGAGCAATTTTTGCTTTTTTTATCATTCATATTTATATTGAAATCCCCAGTAATGATTATTTTCTTTTTAGAGTACTTTTGTAGGCATTTATATAACAGCAAGTCAAATTTCTCTAGGAAATATTCAATGTGTCGTTGTGTTTTTGATGGTATTCTATATATACAGACTATTATAATATTGTTAGATATTAAATTTATTGCACAACATTCAAAATGATACATCATTTGTAGTTCATCAAAAGAAGTAATCCGTGCATATTCTAGTCCTTTCCTGACAAGTATACAAGATCCACCTCTCCTTTTAGGTCGTGAAAAGTTGGCACATAGTTCATAATTATCTATATTTATATGGACTTCATCGCCGGTTTTCACAAATGTTTCTGTGAAACATATAACATCAGGACTAAGCTCCTTATTGAGGTTTGTTAGGGTAAGCTCTATTATTTCTTTTTTTGACCGTAGCCCTTGTATATTTTGGTGTAACATTATAAACATATTTTTAGTTTTGGGATCGAAAAAAGCTCGGGCTACCCGTTTTTGGGCTCAGGTTACTATTTAATTGTATAGATTTTAAGCTTTCATTGCATTTTGTCAAAAGTAATGTATTACGTAAGGATAATTTACTAAAATAATACGGTATTGTTCCTTTTTTTGGAGAGGATGTCACCTTTTGTACATCATTTTTGTCATATATTTTTGTTTGCTTGATACATTTGTTAATATGTTTTTTTATGTTGTGCGTCGATAAAAATTGAATTTTATATTCCATATAGTCAATGCATAAATTAATCTTGTCTGAAATTTTTTTTACATAATTATAATTATTCGAGTTATTAATGTCTAATATCGTACAATTTTTAAAATGTTTGGTCCATAAATTTATATTATAATTCAGCATATTTTCATTAAAATAACAATTATAATAGATAGGTGCAATATATACAGAGACCTTATTTAATTTATTTATAGCAATACATATATTCGAGTGTAATTTGTGCAAATCTTTATCATTATTGCCAATTCCCAATATAACTACATCATCATTAGTCAATTTATGCAAAATGGAGTCACAATAAGTTAATATTTCTGTGCTTGTTCCACCAGGTATAATAAATGACGTGGGTTGGTATACGTCATTCCATGCACCTCTTCTCGATTTTAGTATTGTCGCCGCCAGACCTCTCACATGTTCGTCTCCAATGATATATATATTTTTATTTTTATTAGCTGTGTTTAAGTTGCAACTCGTGGCGTCGTTTATTGGCATTTTTAATGAATCGTCAATTAATTTGTCGTCGGTCTTTGTGTTTTCTGTAATTTGTGTAGGTAATATTGTGATGTTTGTAGTCTCTTGCACAACTTGTGTTTCTTCAATGTTCTGTTTATTTTTTGTAAAGTCTATCTTTTTATTTGGAGTGCTGCTGCGACTTTTTCTATTGCGGATTGTCCTAGGAGATTTGCAAATGTGAGAAAGTTTATTCACTGTTAACTCATAGTCAGCAATACGCTTAGAAAGATTATGATTTTCTGTAACTAGATTTGTAATTTCATTTTCTGCAATCTCAAGTTTCTCTTCTAGTTTTACAATTCTATTTTTTAATTCACTTATGTATGATCTATCTGAATGTAATTCGGTATAGCTTCTGTTTGTTTTTCCGACTGGTGTTGATTCTACCGATGAGAATTCATCAATTTCATTGGACAGCTCTTCAAAAGAATTCTGTGTCGGGATATTAATTTTGTGGGCATCGCGATAGGTAACATGTTCTTTTTCATGATGCGAGCTGTTTATCGATGTCTCTATGTCATCCTTTACAGTGGACTTCATCATAGTTCCTAATTTTCGACGCAAATGTCCTGCTGGCGTTTCTATAGTGGTTTTAATACTAGAGTTAGATTTATTTAAGCAGTCACTGCATTTAAAAGATTTTTTGTTTTCCGCAGACATAATCCGAAAACGTTGAAAGGATATACTAGTGCAGTCCAGGTGGTAATCTTTATCACATGAAGAGCATTTAAGAAACTGTTTGTTTACAATTGCTTTTTTGCATTTTTTGCAGTCCTGAGACATTTTATCTATGTGATTGTACTTGACCCGATGTCGTATCGACGTCTTATCCGACTCCGATATCGTGTCGGATAATGTAAAACGTGTTGTTATACTCTCAAGTTCTGAATACTGGTGAATATACCAATGCGTGTTCTCAATTTATTATTAATATTGTCAAATATAAATATCAATCCAAAAAGTTTTTAGCGCCAGGGATCGAACTGAGGTTCAGTAGTAAGTGATTGGCTGCTGTTCTACTGTAACGCCAAACGACTATTTAGTATGACTGTTGAAAATGTCCTCCTCTTAGGTATGAGTTAGGCCTTTTTATCAAGTTTATAGCAGGATCATACTTATACGATAGATGGCGTTTTCACAAGTATGTTGTTGCAATTTGTAGATGGCGTTGTAAATAACCAAACAATTTTGTGCTTGCAACTAAATGTAGGTAATGATATATTTTTAATATAATTTCGCCAAATGAAGAATAATAGTCAATATTATTGTTTTTTGGTTTATAAATTACTCACATGTATGATAATAAGAAAATCCGTTTCACTATATTTGGTTCACTACATGACAGTCATAAAATTTCGCAATTTAGAAACAAGTACGGTACTCACTGTATTTTTCCAGTTTTTGTTTTATATTTATCAATTTGCATGAATAACGATCACTGATAATCCTTAGATGCCACAATTTTACAATTTCACGAACTATTGTCACCAATTCAAGTATTTTTATTTTATTTTTACAATTAAATAAACAACGTCTGTTATAGAAATGTTTACTTCGCAGCGCCGCTTTGTAATGTGAAAGCTATTGGACCGATTACAATGCTACATGAACATGTGATTTGTGTGTATATGACCTATTTATTTACCAAATTTCATCAAAATTAAACTAGCAGTTTGCGAGTAAAAATGCAATTTTTATTTTCACATTAACGCTCATATCTCAAAAACTGCAAAAATTTAATAATTGTTTATGTTTTTTTCTCATCTACCAAATTTCACCAAAATCGACATAGTGGTTGGAGTGTTATCAACGCATACATACGTTCAAACATGGAAAAAGTCTCCCTTCGCTCGCTCGGTCAATAAAAAACGCATTAAATATTGTACACTCACCGCCAGTACAGCAAAAACCCATCTACGATTGGTCAGACTCCAGAGCGCAGAACCTCTTGTAGGTCTTTTTCAGAAAGACTGCCGTCTGTGTCGGGTTCTTGACCCCACTACCATGCAAAAGCCTCCGAGGATAACATTAAGACTCTTAGCTCTAAGATCCCTCCTTTCCCGTCCTGTGGGTGCATGTGATTGTAGGCCTCCGGAGTCGGCTGTACATGTGCCTGTACCGATCCCACAATGGAGATACGGAGACAACTCGACTCTTCGAATATCTAAGTCGGACGGCAGATGAAGCGCAGGAGCGGTACCCTACTACAGAGATGGTATGTTTGGGGGACTTTAACTGCCACCACTCGTGGTTGGGTTCCTCCACAACCAACCATGCAGGAAGAGCCGCTCATGCGTTCGCTCTGTCCCACAGCCTGACGCAATTGGTAGACCAACCTACCAGAATACCCGACATTGTTGATCAGGCGCCCTCTCTGCTCGACCTACTGCTGACCACCCACCCTAAGGGATACCGGGTTTCTGTTGAGGCACCCCTGGGCACCTCTGATCACTGCCTGGTGTCCACAATGGTGCCAAGCGCAGTCCTGCCGCAACCCGCGGCAGTCAAGCGCCGTGTATGGCACTACTCGTCAGCAGATTGGGACGGTATGCGCGACTACTTTGCTTCCGTCCCATGGGGGCAGCGCTGTTTCAGTGAGAAGGATGCTACGGCGAGTGCTGCGGCTATTGTTGGCGAGATTGGCATTGGGATGCAGTATTACATCCCTTACTCCGATGTCGCCATCAAAAGCCGGAGACGCCCGTGATTTAATCGCGAGTGCGCTGATGCTGTTAGTAACAAGCAGGCGGCGTACCGTGCTTGGACCAGGGGCCGCGCCCTCAATGATCCCAATATCAACTCGCTGAAATCAGCCTACAACGCTGAAACTAAGGTATGCAAGAGGGCATACATTAGAGCGGACGCACAGCGCGTTGCATGTATGGGCCAGGAGCTAGTGTCGCATCCCACTGGGTCACGTGGCTACTGGCGACTGGCTAAAACTATACAGGCAAACTTTTGTGAACCGTCGCTGCCACCGCTGAGATGCCCCGATGGCTCACTGGCACATCAGCCGCAGGAGAAAGCCGACCTCATGGCTAGTCTCTTTGCGGCTAACTCCCGGGTCGATGATTGTGGCACACAACCACCAACTATACCCTCCAGTGGT
Source organism: Hypsopygia costalis (assembly GCA_937001555.2). Taxonomy (NCBI): domain Eukaryota; kingdom Metazoa; phylum Arthropoda; class Insecta; order Lepidoptera; family Pyralidae; genus Hypsopygia; species Hypsopygia costalis. The sequence goes on along the minus strand of OW443338.2, from coordinate 15,799,965 downwards.
TCTAACATGCCTGATATTCGTATCAGACAGTGTGACGTACGATCAGAACTGCAATCACTCGATGTCCGAAAAGCCAGTGGTCCAGACGGTATTGATACCGGCGATTGTACTTAAAAAATGTGCAGCAGAGTTGTCTCCGGTGTTAACGCGCCTCTATCGTCTCTCGTACTCAACCGGTTGTGTTCCAGAGACTTGGAGAGAAGCTAATGTGCAACCGGTACCAAAAAAGGGAGACCGTTAGGATCCATCAAATTACCGCCCCATAGCCGTAACCTCAGTACTGTACAAGGTCATGGAGAGGATCCTCAATAATCAACTGATCCGCTACCTAGAAGATCGTTCCCTAATTAATGACCGTCAATATGGTTTTTGGCCGAAACGATCAACGGGTGATCTTCTAGCGTATGTAACGCACCTCTGGGGTGAGGCAATCGACAAATATGGTGAATCTATGGCAACCAGCCTAGATATTGCCAAGGCGTTTGATCGGGTTTGGCACAAAGCACTTCTCTCCAAGCTTCCGGCATACGATCTGCCTGTCCAGCTTTGTGACTGGATTGCTAGCTTCCTGCATGAGCGTAGAATCCGCGTCCTTGCAGATGGTTGCGCTTCGCGGTTCATGCCAGTGAATGCGGGCGTCCCCCAGGGCTCCGTTCTATCGACCACCCTCTTTCTGCTTCATATCAATGACATGCTACCTCTTAGAAACATTCATTGCTATGCTGACGACAGTACGGTTCATGGGCGATATTTCGGTCGGCCTGGTGCTGGTAGGGCAGAAATCGGTGAGAAATGGGAGACTCTAGTTCTAAAACTGGATCACTTATTAGTAAATGGGGTTCCAGCAATCTGGTCGAGTTCAATGCTAAGAAAACCCAAATGTGCGCGTTTACCACAAAAACATCTCCGTTTCTTCCTACCCCCAGTCTTCAGAGCACTTCGCTAAATTTGCGAGAGAGCTTAAATATGCTGGGCATGGATATTCGCTGCAACCTTAACCGGACCAACTATGTCTCTTGTATAAGACTCAAGTTCGGGCCTGCGTGGAGTACTGCTCGCATCTCTGGGACGGTTCCGCCCAGTATCTCCTCGAGGTTCTCGATAGGTTGCAGCGACGAGCGGTCTGCATAATTGGTGACGAAGAGGTCACCAAGAATCTTGAACCTCTTCAGCTCCGCAGGGATATTGGCTCACTAAGCATATTTTACCGCCTATATCATGGTGAGTGCTCTGAAGAACTGTTATCCCTTATCCCTTCCTCCCCTTTCCGTCACAGAACATCACGTGCAAGCTCGCGATATCATAAGTTTACCGTTGGGATCATTCCTTCGCGTACTAAAAAGTTTGGCAACTCCTATCTATGTCGCACCATTAAAAAGTGGAACTCGTTGCCGGCATATGTATTTCCTCATTCATACGATATGGGATCCTTCAAGAGAAGCGTGAAGAAGCATCTTGTAGGCCAGCATGGCAGCGTCAACTGACAAGACATCAAGGTCTCTTGTCCGTTGCCGATGCGATTGGGGCTCCTCTTTTCGCTTACCATCAGGCGAAGCGGAGCCAATATGCTGAGCAATATAAAAAAAAAATAGCTATAGAATAGAATATTTTTTTTCACTTTATTGCACCAATATATACATACAAGAAACTTACAAAATTAGAAGTACAAAAGGCGGTCTTATCGTTAAAAGCAATCTCTTCCAGACAACCTTTAATTATTCTCTGTAAATTAATTTCGATGTAAATTAATACATTTAAAAAAGTGTTAGACGTGTCTAAGTGCCCACAAGGCGCAGAGAAAGCTTGTCTGCCACCCGACGTAGTGTAAAAAACCCCACTAGAAATGTTAATAAGTCGGTGAGATTTTCGTATAGTAGATGATTCATTAAAGATTGAATATGCACCTGCATATACCGACATATTTATCTATACATATAATAAAACCTTAAAAATAACCTTAAAAATAAATCTATACATATAATAAAACATTAAAAATTGATGTGAAGATGTCGCAAACTATAACATCATTCAAGCTGCACCTGAGGAAGTATTTGGGTGGTGCTACAAATGTCCTTAGACTTAATTAGAACTGCTAATATTGCTTAATTAGAGCTTAAGTGTATAACATATGTATTACAACTATAACGGTAGATATATATTTAGTGTTAGTGTAATATGTCCAAACTTTACTTTCACTGTTTCACTGTCATAATTTCTGTTATTATATAATTATTTTTATTTTGTTACCAAGTATTTGGATAATCAGATTGTACCTTAGTTCTCGCCAAAATGTTATCTTTTAACTAGTCATTGAATGGTTGACTGGAAGAGATCCCTTATGGGATAAGTCCGCCATTGTACGTGTATCTCTTTTATCATCATGTTTATGTAATTTCTATTGTACAATAAAGACTTTACAACAACAACAACAAAACCGTCAAAAAAATGTATCTGTACATTGAATATATTTACATAAAAACAATTTGAGGCGATGGAGATATAGTAGTAATAATAAATTAATAAATTCTCAATTTTAACTGAAGAAAATAATTCTGAAGTACTAGTAAATAAAAAAACAAGACCTAATAATTTAAGGAACTTTTCACAAAATAATAAATATCTTCTACCAAAAACAAATAACATATACGGTGCTAGATCGTGTAACTATCTAACTGCAAAATATTTAAATGACCTGCCAGACCAGTTACAACATGTATATTTACAAAATGTAAAGTACAATCTATGTAAGGTTAAAGGAAAACTTAAAAATTACTACATAAATAATTATCATTGATCATAGAAATGAACGACTCGCTGTACACAGATAAACCCTGTGGGTTTTCGTGGCACAGCTATTGTAATAATTAAGCATATATCGTAATGTCATGAATAAAAGTTAAAAAAAAAAAATAAGAATAAAGAAAAATGTCTGTCTGTTTGTCTGTATGTCTGTTTGTACACGCTAATCTCCGGAAATTCTGGGCGGATTCGAATGAAACTTTTTTTTTATATAGCTGTTAAGCCTGGGCAACATATAGGGTATAATTGATTTAGGAAAGTGGAACACCTGATGCAGAACCATAATGGTTCAGGTAAACTATAATAAGAAATATAAAAATGACGACTTAGCAAAAGTCAACCTGATGAGCATTTTTATTGAGGTATAAAAATCCATGATTTGGAACACTTGATGCAGAACAAAGTTAAATTTATTTGCATAAACAACATGTGTTTACAATAAATTATAGTTTAAAAAAAACTAAAAAAAAACACGCTTTAATAGCAAATAGAACTATAAAAGTTACTTAAAATTACAATAAATATTTTGACAAAATATTGATAAAATACGGGGGGTGTTAATTGTTTTATTTATTTACAAAGTTAACGTGATCTATTTAGTCAGCTTCTTATAGACGTGTACTATAAAATTGAAATGGAACGATTGGTATATATTTGCACAAACCAGAAGAATACGTGCATTTGCGGGACGCTATGTAGCAAGATCAGAGTTTATTTGATTTGGTGGTGCAAAGGGAAAATGTTTTTCTTAGATGCTCCAGGAGGGACTAGAAAAATATACCTGACAAGAGCAATCCTCGCTGAAATCAGGTGACAAAATAAGATCTCGCAGCAGCATCGCCAGGTATTGCAGCCACATTACTACATAGTTTCAAATAAATTCTAAGTTGAGGCACAGTATAAGTAATATTACTACGTAGTTGAGGCGAGGCGACTGATCCTATTAATTTTGTAAGTCTAAAAGTTTGTGTGTGTAATATGTGTGGACACATACACTTCTAGGTATCTACAAACATAGAATTTATTTAGTTATTTAGTATGGATGTTTGTTACTCTTTTACGGCTGAACGGATTTGAATTAAATTTGACATAGGTACATATAAAAAAAGTTCTGTATTAACATATTATTTTCTATATAGTTTGTTTACGCGGATCGAAGTCGCAAGTAGAAGCGAAATTCGACCATATTGACATGATATGACTTTAACAATAAACAAAAAAGTGTATATGCGTGTGTGTGTCAATTACATGGTAGGTGTGATTTTTTTTTTTTTTTTATTAAATCTACTTTTATGAATAATTGAAAAAAAAATTAGCATTTTGCGCCCCTTTTCTATATAAACTATAAGCGTGCGAAATTTCATACTCCTCCGTCCGCGCAATGTTCGTAAAAAGGGCTGTAAAGTATTTGCTTCACGTATTAATATTATGATTAAGTTGCATGTTTTCCGCCTTAGTGGTATAAAACCAGTAAAGTGATAAACCAGCATGCAACTTGCCTGAAGGTAAGCAGTCATCGTAGCCTATGGACAACCACATGATCAATTTAAACATTCTACTATATGAATATTCCCCAGGAATTTGCTGAAAATGTATGTAAAAAAAAACAATAATCTATAATATAAAAATGAATCGCAGAATGTGTTGTTAAGCGCAAATCTCAAGAACAGCTGAACCGATTTCGCTAATCCTTTTTTTAGAATATTCCTTGAAGTACGAGGATGGTTCTAACGCAGATAAAAATTTCAAAAATTGCCTAAAAATCTAAAAACAACACTTTTCTGTACTCCCATACAAACGATTCGTAATAATACCTAGAAGTCAATTTAAACTTTAATACCATACCATAAAGTTCAAGTGTTAGTGAAGAGCTTCCGGGAAGGCTAAACAATTCGTAAGCGCAAAACTAGAGAACGGCTCTACCAATTCTGCTATTTTTTTCCTTAAATAATGGAAGGTTCCTTATATCTTAATAAAAATGTGAAAATAAAAATGGGGAGAAAAGATTTTAAAATTGCTAGGAAACTAAAATACCACCCGTGCGAAGCCGGGGCGAGCAGCTAGTAATGAATATACCCACAATAATAAACGTAATATCTATGTCTCATTAAATGTTCGTCTTACGGATAACGAACGGCCCATCATCAAAACACTTTAGTGACCTTTGACCCCGCAAAACAATTTGGCTACTCTGCGCTCTAGAGCGACATTTAATATTTTGTTTAATTATACCTTGATAAGAAGCTCGATGGCGTAGTTACGCTTATCAGTCTAATCGAACGCGCAAGTTAAGCAACATCGACCGTAGCATAGTCCATGGTTGGGTTTATTTATTTCGAACATCTCCATGCTTTGGAGGGCAATTAGAGCCTTCTGTTCGGCTGTTGTCACTAGATGACATTCGTTAAGCCAAGTCAGTGGTCTTTGTAGTATGCTCTAAACTCCTTCGAATGAGGGAAGGCCCGTATCCCAGCAGTGGGATAAATAAGTGGGAAATTTACTATAGGGGTTTATGACGAAAAATCGATTTAGCTAGGTTTGAATTCTGGGAAAATTCACTTTCTGTTAACATGCCAAGTTAAACTAGGTTCTTCAGTTGCTTTTTGTAATAAGACCAAGATTATCCCGACGAGCCCGGTGGTCGAATGGCTAGCAACAGCTACTGTGACTCCGCGGTCGCGGGTTCAATCTCCGCACAAGACAAACATTTGTGTACATGAACATGTCTGTTTGTCTTGATATGGGTGTTTTCTATATATTATAAGTATGTAAGTATTTACAAAAAAAAATGTATTTAAGTACATTTATCAGTTATCTAGCAGCCACAGTACAAGCTTTGCGCTTCATTTGGGACAAGATGGCGCTGTATAAATTGTCCAGAAATGTTTTATTATATTATCAGTGGAAATCATAAGTTAGGTATCGAGCATTTATTTATAAGCAGAGCTTACCCAAGTTTCACTAATTCCCCTAGGCGTCTGGTGTAGGCGTTGAAGTACCTTCGATACTTGACGGAGAGTTCACGGGACGCCGTCGTCTATAAATATAGCTGTGAATGTAACTAGAGACGTTATTTAGTAAAAAAGGCTGCCTGCGGCCTTCTCCAAGGCCACCGCAGCCGCACCATTCGTGTTTTTGGACTGGTTCCAAACCATTATCGATAATTTTAATATTCCTACCAAATTCTGAAAAAATATATCTATTGGATAGTACTAGGTACTATCCAATAGATATATTTTCATTTCTTTTTTTCTAACGACGACGAGCTCGGTGGTTGAATGGGTTACCAATGGCCACTTTGACTCCGAGGTCGTGGGTTCGATCTCCGCACAAAAGAAATATTTATGTGCATGAACATGTCTGTTTGTCTTGATCTGGGGGTTTTCCATGTTTATGTAGTTACAAAAAACTTTTATTTAAGTATAATATAACATCAGTAGTCTAGTACCCACAGTACAAGCTTTGCTTAGTTTGGGACTTGGCCGTGTGTAATTTGTCCAGAAAAAAATATTTATTTATTTTTCTAACAAACTTTGCAATAGTTACGATGTCTACCGAGATTTGCCCATCGGTATATAGTTCAATTGATATATCCTGGAGCAGGTCACGGTGAGCATAACATTGACATTACTACTGATGTTAAAGGGTTTCTGCGCATTGGATCCATATCCCTACGCTGCCTATCACATACAGTCATTTGATAAGTATGCGCAGGGAATTGAATCAAAACGGGTCAAGTCCGATAACTTGACCTGTGTATTACAGATTGACTATAAATATACCAATAAAATTTATAATCTAAAACTACATTATTATTGTTTGCTGTTTAACAGTTCTTACTACATAATTATTCAAAATCTAAGTCACATTTCCAGTAGAAGATGACCTATCGTAGCCACGAGTTATATCGCGCGTGGGTAGCGCTACGTGGCGAGACCTTTTTCTTACTAGATATCCCCGCGTAGCTACGTAGGCAGGTAAACGTGTAGCGTTCGTAGCACTACGTGGGACTCTCATATAATATAAGATGTAAATCGATTTACTTTCAATATAAGATGTTCTCTAATAGCCACGTAACGTAAGCATACTATGCTATGCCCTCACCTTGCATCTTATATGATTAGATCCAGGCTCAGTACTAACAAATCTGTGACCGATCTGGATAGATAGATACGTTTATTACAAACTACAGTCACACACATACAAAAATGAAGTTAAATGGATCATAAGATCGAGGCTAAATGATGTATTTTGATGTGATCTTTCCATCTAGAATACAAATGGCCATCTTATGCCTTCAGGCCCAAATCTCCCCAGGGCTGTATGACTATACGTAGCACTACACGGGATTCTCTTATACTAGAACGTGTAATACTTTAAACGTATCCCACATCAACCATATAAGGTATACTTAAAATGAGACAATGTTATTATTTGTGTATACGACGGTATTATAGCCTATCTTGTCTCACCTATAGCAGCGTCTCGATCTAAATTATCATATAACATAACTGCTTAGTTTGTGACTCCCTCTGTACGTACTCCCAGTATAGGATGGTCTTGCGTAGCAACGTGACGTACTTTACTACACGGGATGCCGTTATCGTCTAAATGTCGTTTGTATATTACTATAACGCTGAGCACACGACGAGCTTGGTGGTCAAATGGTTAGCAATGGCCACTTTGACTCCGAGGTCTCGGGTTCGATCCCTGCACAAGACAAATATTTGTGTGCATAAACATGTCTGTTTGTCTTGGTCTGTTTGGGTGTTTTCTATGTTTTATATTTATATATTTAGAAAGAAAAGTATTTAAGTATGATATCAGTTACCTAGTACCCATGGTACAAGCTTTGCTTAGTTTGGGACTAGATGACTGTGTGTAATTTTTTCAGGGATATTTATTGTTATTAATTATTATAGTGTATACGGGACTTACCACGATCGATTTTTGTATTTTCTCGATATTTCGGCGACATTCCCTTGGTCACTGGACGACCTGAATCGCGACGAAAGACTACAAAAATCGATCGCGGTAAATCTTGTATATACAATAGTGCTGTAAACAACAATGAAAGTTTAAAATTATATGTATTTTCGATAAATGATGTAGCCTATATAGATTCATATAAATGCTTTGAAATTACTGAAGATTTCTGTTAGATATGCGGCGGCGGAGACAATTGATACGTCAAGAAGTTAACAACACACTGGGGTTTATTCGAAGCTCATGTTTCGACATACATATAAATGTCGTCGTCATCAACCCATAATCATCCAACTGCTGGGACAGAAGTGTCCCCTCTATCGAAGGGGTTTAGAGCATACTCCACCACATTGCTCAACTGCGGGTTGGTGAAAGCCAGTGTTTTCAAGCCGCCCTAAGATCACCGACTTGAGTTAACGACTGTCATCTAATGACAACAGCCGAGACCGACGGCTTAACGTGCCCTCCGAAGCACGGAGCAGCTCGAGATAAACTAACCCATCCATAGACATGTTGCGGTCGACTTTGCTAACTTGCGTGTTCGATTAGACGGGCACGCGCAACGACGCCATCGAGCCTCTCCATATACATGTATCTGTTATGGTCAATATAATAAATTGGCCATTATTGATAATGCCCGGGCAATTTAATAAATTATCAGTTATTAATAATTAAACTTACTTGGCACCGCATCATTCATCATCTAGGTTGACAGAGCTCCTATTTCTGATGACAGGACACAAGAAAACCCTAAGTCAACCAATAATCAACTCAAATCTAACCAAAACATGTTTTATTACATTGATCAAGTATCGGGCAGTATGAATAATGCCCAATTTATTACATTGACCATAACATATACATTATACATAAAAATTTCCATACATTTGTTATTCCACGATAAATAAATAAAAAACGTTTCGAATGAAACCCGGATCAAAGTCCCGCTACTGCTATTTTTAAATTAGCCCACTCTTACACGAGGAATAACCTTTTGTATATCTATATAAGTAGGTAAAACTGGAGCCTTTGCCCTCCCTCGCGCCCACAAGTATTAAAATACATATATATAGGTGCACGTCGAGGATGGAATGGTTTACGTATTTGTTATTTGTCTATTATTTGTGAATATGATCGATCTTATCGTTTCCATATTGATAATGTTGCCAGGCATCTGGGGACACTGTCCTAACTGTGTGTGTGTTCCTGCGAGTGAGTGAGGTCACCAGAAAGGAAGGAGATGCTGCATTGGCAGTGGAGGTGGCGGCGCGCGAGCGATATATTTAATGTTGCGAGCGTTAATATGGCTGCGGTAACCGCTTCACATTAGGCGGGCCGTATGCTTGTCTGCCACCCGACAAAGTATAAAAAAAAAAAAAAAAAAAAATCTTGGAGATATTTTTATTTGCCGAACCCGGTGGTTCAATGGCTAGCAACGGCTACTTTGACTCCGAGGTCGCGAGCTCGATCCCCGCACAAGACAAACATTTGTGTACATGAACAATGTCTGTTTGTCTTGGTCTGGGTGTATTTTGTGTATTATAAGTATGTATGTACAAAAAAAATGTATTTAAGTATCTACGTACTTTCAGTTATATGTACATTATATCAGTTGTCTAGTACCCATAGTACAAGCTTTGCGCTTAATTTGGGACTAGATGGCGCTACTAGATTATTTATTTCTAAGTAAATAAGTATACTTTTTCTTATGTTCATAGATATAATATATACGTATTTATATTAGTTTGTTTTTTTAATTCCATAATTTTCTCAACTATATAAACGACTATAAACTTCAATACAAACTACTTACCAATAATTAAAAATATACAATTAAATTAAAAACTAAATGTGGCTAACTATATATACAAATAAAACGGAAATGACAAAAACTAATTAAAGGGTAATAAAATATAATAAACTAAATGGCGTCAAAATATTCTTCCGCATCGCCGTCAAAAGGTAAAGTGGCCAGAAGGCTAGCAATTATTATTAGTTTTAGTTTAATTTAGATTTGTAGATAATTTAATTTTGTGAGTAAATTTTGACTAGGTTTTGTAAAAGAAATTAGTATGTTTAAAAAAATAAGAAAAATTGAGAACTTTCGGTGGGATATGTTTTATTTGTATTAAGTAAATTAAACTAAAACTACCCTTAAACTTATATATTTTATCTATAAATAAAAAAATAGTTATGCGAAAAAATGCGTCATGTATATCTTGATAGTATATTGTACTATCAAGCTGTGGAATGAACTGCCTGTAGAGATCTTCCCAGGAGACTACAGGATTAGGTTCTTTTAAAAATAGCTACTTAGAAGATATTACAGAGTCGGCAACACGAAATTGATGCCCTTTCTACTACTACTTGCCATTAGGCGGGCCGTATGCTTGTTTACCACCTTACCTGTCATCGTATTCTCAACCCATATCATTTACCCTATTGCTGGCATACGGGTATCCGATACTCTGGGCCTCGGGATACTAGCTTTCGCGCATGGATTCGTCCGCGTAAATGTCGGTTATCGTGTAAACGTTTGGTCATCTCTCGGAGCGGTTTATTTTTTCGGGATTAACGGTATCCAATTATTCTCGACGCAAAATTTCATATCAATTGGTTCAATAGTTACATGAAAGTGGAACAAACAAACCCACTTTATCAATTATAATATTTTTTTATACTACGTCGGGTGATAGACAAGCATACGGCCCGCCTGATGTGAAGCTGTTACCGTAGTTATATTAACACCCGCAACATGAAATATCACTCGCGCGCTGCCACACATGCTGTCAACGAGCAGCAAGTCCTTCCTTTCTGGTGGCTCACTCATTCGCAGAAACACAAAACCTCTCAAGACAATTATTACTTTGCTGTGTTATTCTGTAATGTGGAAGTACTTCTTAAGACGGGCTTCAGTTTAAAAAACGCTGTAATTTACCTCTCTTTTGCCAGAACCTTTTTCACCATTTGGCAGAGTGCACCACGTGCAGATGAAGTTGGCTTTGGCTCTAAAGATCATAGTGAGCAACTTCTTCGCTTATAATATTAGTAAGGATTCCACCACGCAGCTTAACTGCGGGTTGGCAAAGGCCAATATTTTCAAGCCACTGACATAACTGAACGACTATCATCTAATGATAACAGCCGGGACCGACAGCTTAACGCAACCTCGAAGCATGCACAAACTTGAGATCCCATCCATAGATATGCTACAATCGATGTTACTTAACTTCCTAGTTCGTTTAGTCTGACACGGGCAGCGACGCAATCGAGCTTCTTATATCCCCTACTGAGGTATATTACTACATTACTAGAAAATAGAAATTTACAAAAACATTACTTTTGTATATCAAGTATAGGTAAATAAATAATACTAATTAAAAACTAAATTAAACTAAAACTATTCTAAAAGGGTGAGTCATTGTTTCAAAGATTGCAATACGTGCCATACTATGGGTATACTTAGCTATTAACAATCTGTATAACAAACTAGTCTCGACAGCGCTCGCCGTATTGTTTTTCCATTTTACAATTTGATTCATATTATTGTTCGAATAATGCGAAGCAAACATCATTTAAAAAGTGAATGGAATTGTGATCGAAATGAACCGATCTTTTCTTTTTCGTGATCAAATTCCATTTTCTTCAACCGGAATTTTCCCTTCGTAACTAGGTACACTAACAAAGTACTATGACTAACACAATCAATGATGGAAATGGTACTAATATGTATCGTTTGCATCATTATTGGTGCAAATGGCATTACATAACATACTATGAATCATTTATATCATGTGTCTACAAATGCCCTTGCCCTCCATATGGCAGGCTCCATATACCTGTGGAGGGCAAGGTATAGCTGACACTGATGTGCCATTATTTTTGAAAAATATTTTTATTAAAATCGGCAGTTTTGTTTTATTATTTTTGTTTTTTAAGTAACCCTTGAATTCATTCATTCATCGTTTATTCATTATAAATGAGCGAATGAATGAATGCATGGATGAATGAACTTAATCTGAAATATGAATAGTTTGATTTTTTTGTTAAATACCCGTGCGAAGCCGGGGCGGGCCGCTATTTGCTATAAATGTGGTACCTTAAATAATGACCAAAAATTCTATCTAATTATGTCGCCACTGACCACATTAGATCCCTGCAAGGATAGGCAGAAGGAGAGCCAAACCAAAAAATATTTCTTCATAATAAATTTATTTATTAAAATACTTCTTCATAAATTGTATTTTATTCATGATGATTAAGTTATATTATTACTAATGGTGCAAACGATGCATAGTAGTGTCATTTCCACCATTTTTATTGATTGTTATATTACATTGATAGTGCTAGTCAAAGGTGGATACGTTACGACGGGCTTAATTTTTGTGCTATTAATTATTTACTTTCGTCAACTCACGTACAGTTAATAATATGCTCATAAACTATTGATAATGGCAAAAGAAGAAACTACCTAGGTCTCATGAGTCTAGGACGGACAAGAGAGGGTCGTGCTCCTGTAGTGGAGACTAAAATGGACCTGATGATGATGATGATTACTAGGCAAGATTTTGCTATGACGAAAGGAAATTCTAGGCAGATAATGCTGGATTTTAGAAAGAAATTACATTTTTTTAAAGTAGAGTAGCGAAATTTTCCCCTCTATAAAAATATGCTGCAATACTGATCCGACTCTCCTTCACTTCAACCTTATTTTTTTTTCCTCTTCTTCTTCTTGTCGTCTTTTACATAATCTTTATATATCTCTACTATTGAACTAGTTCTTTATTATCCCGCCGTCAATAATCTCAAAATTTGGTTTCTCGACTGCAGGAGGAGGAAAAGAATCCATTAAGGCGAAAGTCCAAGAGTAAGGATTAAGAGTATTAAAGCGACCATTCCTTGTTTATTCTTCTCCACTGTGTTAGTCGGTCTTCTCAAGGAGGAATATATTTATATGTTCCTTAAATTGTCTAGAACTTACAATATGTATAAGGAAGAAACTTTGAACTGCAATTAGGCTCCTACAAGATCCTGAAAATTGTTTCAGGTTAGCGGTTTAACTGTTTTCGTAATTCTTCTCTTTATATTAGAACATCGTATTGAAACTAACTTTCGCCTGCGCTGTGGTTTCATCCGTTGTTTCAGCTCCTGTGGTCGTACCGAAATTTTAAATAGCTATCCTATCTGAAGAATTTTATTAGGTTATCAAACGCAAATAGACTTTTTTAAAATCCAACTGGTAGTTTAAGGGATTAGCGCATTAAGTAAAATAAACTGTTCGGTTTTATTGTATTAGTATAAATGTTACTACGAAATATAGCTTACGAATATACTATATACTTAAGAGTAAAATAGATGTTGGTCACCGTTTGGTTATTTAATATAGGTGCTCATAATATGAATTTGAAATTATTATTAATTAAGTATTCTGATTGACAAAAAGAAACAAAAATATTAAAGAGTCACTTAGACTCCCCTCATCGTCCCCTTAATGTTCTGTTAATATCAGATGTAGAGACGATATTTGACGGCCATTCGTCGCCTGATATTAAGTCAACTCTTCAATGTACGCAACGAGTGACGTACGCTGTAAGTTGGCCGGCAGCGCTGGATCGCGGAGGTTTCGCGCAGCGGCATCGATCGTTTGCGCGCGCAACACCGCCATCCTAGCTTTTTACACAGAACGGTGACTCCAACATATTGTCCGACAGAAATGTACCAAGACTGTGCAAAGTGACTTCCAAAATAGGAACAAATAGCTAATATCAAAAGCTAACCCCTAAGACAAGGCATAAAGGTTAGTGGTATAGTGAATGGTGTCAATCGTCACAGCCAATTCTACTTACAGCCATTACGCTTTTACGAGTCCCCGTAACTAATGAAATTTTTTATTGAATTTGTGGTTGTTCTTGTTTACTACGTGAATTTATTTTATATTTCTAAAAACGTAGCGGATATATATATTAAGCCGCTCGTATAGATTAGAATATACTATAATTATATGTATGTAACATGCAGTAGAGTCTTAAGAAATCTATAGAGATAGCTACAGTGAGGAAACTGCCATGAATAATATATTATCGATTGCAAATGAGCAATTTCAAATAATTTACAGCTAGGCCCGACTACGCGCATGGCTCGGATTATTTCCGTGTCAATAGAAATGTATTAAAATGTTTTTTATGTAGAAATTCTCCATTGTGTAAAAGAATCAACTCAATTGAGTGAGCGAGAATATATAATATATATATATAGCCTCAACTACAAATTTATAATAAAATTTTCAAGTAATGAGAACACAAATTTGTTAACGCAAATTTTTCATACATAAAAACTAGCTATAGCCATAGTTCTGCTAACGTGGGCTTGATCATAAAACCTGACCTGAAAGAGAACATACCTAGAAATAAATAAAAAAATCGCATGTAAGTCAGATACTTATGAAAAGGTCACTAAGAAATAGACGGAGATATTATGTTTTATTATACGTTTACACAATATAATGGCCACTACAAAAACTATACAGCAATAAATTTGGATTATTGGATAGTTATCTACAAAAAAAAATAAGCTTATGGTTTTCTTAAATCTTATATATATGTTTTATTTAACTAAATTTGCATTTTTGTAACAGTTCTATTGACAGCGTGTTAATATGTAGATATTGGAGATGGACTATACTATGGATGTTGACTAGATAGGAATTATATGGATTGGTCTATGTAGTGTAGTCATCATAGTGCAGTACCTTCATGCCTCGGTCCCAAATGGAGGAGAACCGCGAACAGCTTGTGTTGAAAAGCAAAAATACTTTTACTAAAGTATCCGATTAGGGGCTCTGGATCCGATTGAACTGAGTCTGTGAAAAACTCCTATTTGATGTGGCTTCACAACTCTAGGACAGAATTCCGCATTTTTAAATACTTGGTATACTGTGCATAATATAACGAAGCAGTACTTCGGGCCGTGACTTCAAAGCACAAATTTTCATCTTTATATCAGTTCTGAGGATAGTAGGCGATCTACCGACTATACAATGGATTGTGTTCATTAGTAATAGTAGTATATATTATATATTACTTGTAGTAGGAGTTATTTGATACGATACTCACTGCCTATTTCTATAGCCGCATCGAATATATAAAATAGACAGAGAATTCATCCTCACACATTGGAACCGAAATTTTATTTTATATCGAATATATTATCTATATTATCGCTCGCAACATGAAATATCGTTGGCCGCGTGCCGTCACCCCCGCTACCAATGCAGCAACTCCTTCAATTCTGTTAAAATGTTGCAAATTCAAATGACGTAACCCTATGTCACTAATAAACATTCTGCTTTTCTACCACGATAGTTTATTTTCATTCGGCGAGGTCCACATACATCCATGTTCAGCTCAGTCGGTAGAGCTCCAGGGTTTCTAGTAGGATTTAGTATCGAGATTACCACAAATCAAAGCAGAAGTTTGACATTTGCATTTAAAAAATTGGACGGTAATCGACTTCAGCTTCGGTGGTAAGACCCTTGATTTGGTGAATGCGTTGTTTTAGGAGAAACGAATTTTCCCGGAATCCTGTTACCATTCTAATGAAATGACACGCAGTGCTATGTGATTTTATTGTAGAGTAGCTAACATGTTTACTAACAGATATTATTAAGGGCACAATATTGATTATCACAATCAAAGTCCCTAAACTAAATAAAGATAAAAAAAGGTTTGTTTGTAATATCTTTATTGTATACTAACTAACCTGAACGACGTTGTCCTGTCTTCTGAACAATGAATATTGAATTCGAATTGGTTCGCGCAATCTGTCAAATTACTGGCAGTTCTGTCAAACGAAACATAAAGTTACATTACAAAAGATAATATGGTCGTTACAAATACAACAACAGCGTGATGCGATAACATAGGGAAGTAGACAATCATTTTTATATATAAAAAGATAAAGCAACAATCAACCACCGAAAATTCATAGAAAAATGTTTATGCAAAGAAAAGGTTATCTCTGCAAGATATTCTCGAGTGTTGGTCAGGAGACAATGGTCTTACGAGGTAAGTATAATAATGTACGACAATATTAATAAAAAAGAAACTTCAATTCCATTGAATTATGAATAAAAAAGCTTTCAAATGTTAACCTATTCTGGCAAGTTTCGTGTGAATTCTTCATCCCTATTAATATTGGTATTTGATGTAAAATTACCTTATATAATACTTTCCTAAGTAATTTTTAGGGTTCCGTACCCAAAGGGTAAAAAGGAACCCTATTACTAAGGCTCCGCTGTCCGTCCGTCGGTCTGTCTGTCACCAGGCTGTATCTCATAAACCGTGATAGGACAGTTGAAATTTTCAGATGATGTATTTCTGTTGCCGCAATATATAATTACAAACGCTAAAAAATAGAATACAAGAAATATTTAAGGGGGCTCCCATACAACAAACGTGATTTTTGTACTCGTTTTTGCTCGCAGTTGATAACGGTAATAAGTAGACGCTTGAAACACGCACATAATATTTAGTTATATATTCACTTTAAAAATAAATAATTTAATAAAAATGAAACAAATATTTAAGGGGGGACTCTCATACAACAAACGTAATTTATTTTGCGAATTTTATATATAATGGTACGGAACCCTTCGTGCGCGAGTCCGACTCACAATTAGCAGGTTTTTTTATACGACTTCGAGTGGAAAACAAACATACGTCCCACCTAATGTAAAACGGTTACCGCAACATGATATATCACTCGCACGCTGTCCTCGCTCCCTCGCAGGAACAACAGCAACCCTCAAGGGAATTACGTATTAGCTGCCAAGAGACTTGTAATTTGCCTGCAGTATTATATGAGGTGAATATGGGGAATATGGGGGAATATACGAAAATATGGGGAGTACCATATTTTCGTTAGCCAGTCGCCAGAGCCTTGTTTATCATCCAACAGGGTGCATCACATGCAGGTGCGGTTGGCTTTGGTTGAAAAATGTTGATGAACCACTTACACGTAGAGATCAAATAAGTATACATTTCATCTAATGTAAACATAATAAGGTTAAGCTATATCACAGACAAAATTAACTCGCTAGAGAATTAAGTACGGTCAAGGGTCACAAGAATCAAAGTTCATACTCAGATTAATTTTAACTTTGCATGAAATACGCATTGAATAACAAGGCAATTTAACAAAATTTTAAGCTGATCTTTGACTGTTAACTAGGTATATACAAGGTCTATTATAAGGTACAAATATCGAGGTCACGTGAACATTTTGACGAGCACGGTGGTCGAATGGTTAACAATGGCCACTTTGACTCCGCGGCTTCGATTCCCGCACAAGACAAACATTTGTGTGCATAAACATGTCTGTTTGTCTTGGTCTGGGTGTTTTCAATGTATTGTAACTATGTATTTACAAAAAAAAATGTATTTAAGTACATTTATCAGTTGGCTAGTACCCATAACACAAGCTTTGCGCTTAATTTGGGGCTAGATGGCGCTGTGTAAACTGTCCAGAAATATTTATTTATTATTTGTGTGCATGAACATGTCTGTTTGTCTTGGCCAGGGGGTTGTCTATGTATTGTATGTATTTAGAAAAAAAGTATTTAAGTACATCAGTTTGGGGTGTAAGTGGTTCATCAAAATCTTTGAACCAAAGCTAACCTTAGCTGCACGTGGTGCACCCTGCTGACTGACGAACGAGGCTCTGGCGAAGAGAGAGGTAGGGCATAGCGTATTTTTTAAGCTGCCCGACTTCAGATTTCTGATTTTTATTGCAAGTCACAAGTTATTAAAGATGTTACATACAATATTATGGTACAACTTGGGAAGTGCCTCCACCTCACAGTTTAAACTTTAAATATGCAAACATTTTTATCTACCTATTTTATTAGGACCTAGATGACCGATTCATACAGAATGCATTTTTCATAAAATATTGATGTAAATAACACGTAGTGCCATCTATTTTAACGAGCCGATGGTCGAATTGTAAGCAATTGACTCCAAAGTCGCGGGTTCTGTCTGTTTGTCTTGGTTTCGGTGTTTTCTATGTATTATATATTTATAAATATATATATATTTAAGTATTATATCACTTATCTAGTACCCACAGTACAAGCTTTGCTTAATTTGGGACTAGATGGCGGTGTGTAATTTGTCCAGGAATATTTATTTATTTATTATTTTCAAGTAGCTGACATTACCTGTGCTATAATGATAAAATGGTGTGGCATGTCACTTGGCATGCTTTTGGTAAATTCATTAATAATATTGAGAAAATGATGACGTTATGTAGAAATACCAGACGAGCTTTTTTAACTAAGATAGCAAACAAGCATAATACCTGTCTGATGGTAAACAGTCATTGTAACCGATGGACCGTGTGGTTTCCGGCAGACTAGAATAGAATCACTCCGTCTCTTCCCGTGGATGTCGTACAAGGCGACTAAGGGAAATACATTATAAAACATTGATCAGGCCTCCCCAACCCGTCTGGCCAGCGTGGGGCGTGTAGGCCAAATCCTCCTTTTGTCTGGTACGGACGAGAAGGTCGTACTCCTGTAGTGGAGACTAAAATGACCTGATGATGATGATGATGAACCGATGGACGCTCTCAACACCACGCTTTGCCGGCCCTGTAAAAACCCCTTCACGCCCTTCTTCAAGAACCCTATGCTGTGGCCCCCAGGGAAAACCTCGGCTCGGCTTCAATCCACAACCAAAGAGTTCGATAAAGAAAACCTCTCTGGAACCGCACAGTTCGCGATCATCTTGGTTCCAATGTGTGATGATGAATTCTCTGCCGATGGCGAGCGGTGCGACTGTAGAAGGAGGCTGTAAGCATCATATGAAATAACTCTTCAGAACACAACCGATTGTATAATTGGTAGAACACTTAAAAGGGAGGCAAAGTCTCTGCTTAAAGTTAAAGGTTCATATCCATATCAGGTTGGGACTTGTACAATAAAATTTCCTCGGCATTTCTAGAAGAAACCTATTTTTTTCAGAATTGAGATGAGACCTATCTAAATAGATTTTTCGGTCTCGTAAACCCCTGATTTTGTGGAAATCGTTAGTGCCGTTTGCAAAGTCGTCGTTGTATACATATATTTATAATATACAATAATTGCTCGTTTATTAGTATGGAATATTTACAATCGAGCACGCAATTTAAGCAATGTCGACTGTGTACCTGTCCATGGATGGGTTATTTATCTCGAGCTCCTCCATGCGTCTCTCCGTCGGTTGGAGTATGCTCTAAACCCCTTCTGTTGAAGGACGCCCGTATATATCCCAGCAGTGGGATGAATATGGGTTAACGTCGACAACATTTTTTGCAATGGAATTTTAAAATATATTTCTTATAATCTAAGCTCCATTTTTGACGATTACTGTGTCATGTTTTTAACATTCTGTATAACCATACCAAGACTTACCGGAAAAAAAAAATCATAACATCTATTAAGCAGCTATTTTGTTTTAGCCATGTCGCCGCTGATAGGGGCGTTGCTGCGATGGCGGCGGGAGGCCGTGGAGAACTCCTTGTCAGAGGAAGTCGGCTCCACCTCGACGGAAGCCAACGGTAAAATATTATATGTATTTCAATATTTATAAGACATTATAACTATTGCATGTTAATGTCATTTAGAATGAAATAGATTTACATTTCCTACAAAAAAAAAGCAACCGAAAGGTTACAGGCTCTTAAACAAAAAATACTTCATTGTTCTTTAGAGAAACTGTGCTCGAAGCATACTCGAATAAATAAGAAGTATTTATTGGAGTACAGTTTCTGAGTGAAATACGTCGTTATGGTTTCTTAGACAAAATTAGACTTTTATACTTTTAAAATTATACTGTCATTATTCCAGGATCTGGCGAGTATGGCCAAACTTTCAAAATATTTTTAGTTTTTTAATGATGTAGAGTTACCAAAAACATGGATATGTACAGACTGAAGTAGTATTTGCGGATGGAAAAAAAAACATCGATCTTAGTAACATCAGCGTTGGCATTTAACAGGTGGAATCACCGAGAACTGTAATTTCATTAAAAATGATCCTCTAAAATATTCAAAATTTAATAACTTTTGTTAAATGACCCAAAATATTATCAATCCATCAAATAACTCTTCGTCACATACCAATCAAGATTGGGCAATTTCAGTAATATTTCAAAAGAACTATTTTATAATATTTTTTATTTGTAGCACTGGAGCTTTCACCAGAATTGCACATATATTGTTTTTAGTATGTTTTGAATTAAGATTTCTTGTAATATCTTTATTTTGAGTTATTTGGTTATGTAGTTGGTTTTTATTATGATTTGAAAGAGTTTTTATTTAGATTTTACAAATTTGTGTTATAATATAAATAATTTTAAATGTATAAATATAGGCAATTCAGGCAGTGGCCGAAGTCGTCAGGAAGGTCTTGATCTATGACAGGCTTCCCGTTAAGGATCAAAGGTGGAGCTAGATGCAATAATTAGAACGCAACAACAGAACAAATGGTACAGAGACGATTTAAAAACATAATTTTCCAACCGCAGATGTGTCATCGCAATCCACTACAATGGCACCTTCCCAGGAGACCATCATGGAAGTGACTGCCGACTTAGCCCGCAAAGTTAACTTGGAAACATGGCAGTTAGTTGCCATTCTTGTCGGTAAGACCCTAATTTACCTTCACTCTTTTATGTTGCAGTGTCAAGTGTGGGTCTTTTATCTATTAGCAGCTCTAAAGTCATAGTGCAATTATTTTTTCTATCGGGTGGACAGAATTACACGAGTTCAATATGACTTTCCTAGAATTTCCATTCCTTTGTCATGCAAAGCTTTTTATTGGCACTGAATACGCAGCTAAAGTTCTTTTTAATTCTTGTATTTTTTTACGAAACCGATACGCTTCTTTGACGTAGGACCTTGTTTTACCAAAACCTAAATTTGAAATGCGCATTTCCTCATTGATTTATGTGGACACAGCACACACATTATATAATTATAACAAATTGTGAACAGGGGTGGCAATAGTAGTCCTTGGAATATGCTTCTGCTGCATCAGGCGATGTTTCCGCAAACGACGCTCCAAGGATGGCAAGAAGGGAATGAAGGGAGTCGACCTCAAGTCCGTCCAGCTCCTAGGTTCAGCATACAAGGAAAAGGTAATGTGTCATTTTGGTATAGCCGTTTTATCATTCATCATTAAGTATATTTGAGAACTTAATCTTCATTTGAAATTATAATAGAACATGCATCAAATTGTAAGGATCAATATTGTAAGGATCAATATTTGATCAATATTGATGCAAGAGCCTTAATCGATAAAATGTAAATATAAGATATTGTTTATTCATATGAAATTTGCCGCGGGATATGCATGTAGGTTCAGCCTGACATGGAGGAACTGACAGAGAACGCGGAAGAACCTGACGACGGCGACTCCAAGAAAGAGGAACAAAAACTGGGAAAACTTCAGTATAAGGTAAATATACTGATAAATCGATAAGATGTAATTATGAACTTTACATCAATATCCATCACAAAAAATATATTTATGTATTACAGTACCTATAAAAAAAATTGCACGTGACCTTTCACGATATATCCACGGGTACTAAAACGTGGATTACTCTGAATAGAGTCCAGGTAAAAAACATGGTATAAAATTTGTAAACTCGTATCAACTCACGAATTACATAGTAAAATAGCTAAAATAACAATAATCTGAATAATTAGTTATGAATTAGAATACATGCAACAAAAAATTATCAAGGTGGTATTTTTGTCTCATATTTGGGAGACAACTACAAATCACATAGGGACAGCAAACGTGCCCAATTGTTTCAAGATGTTGAATGTGTTGGATACGTGTCTTGACAAAGTTTTAGCACGAAAGTTGTGATGATATTCATTATTTTTATTTTTGAGATTAAAGCGATGATTTACTTTCAGCTGGAATACGACTTTAATAGTAACAGCCTGTCAGTCACTGTAATCCAAGCGGAGGATCTCCCGGCGCTAGACATGGGAGGCACGTCGGACCCTTACGTGAAAGTTTACTTGCTCCCCGATAAGAAGAAAAAGTTCGAGACTAAAGTTCATAGGAAAACGTTAAGTCCAGTATTTAATGAAACGTTCGTGTTCAAGGTAAATATACCTCATTTCACTATATTTCGAGCCCTATATGAAAGTAGAAAAAAAAATCATCGCATTTATTTTTCAGAACGTGCCGTACGCTGACGCTATGAACAAAACGTTGGTCTTCGCTATCTTCGATTTTGATCGGTTCTCAAAACACGACCAAATCGGTGAGGTGAAGGTGCCCCTGTGTCAGGTAGACTTGGCGCAGACCATCGAGGAGTGGCGCGAACTTCAGAGCGTTGAAGGCGAAGGGGGGCAGGTGCGAATAATTACACACATAAATTGGCCTAAGTATACTCGACCATCCTAAAATATTTCAGGTGAACTTGTACTGTGGTAACATGTATTGATTTCTATCCTTAGCGTAGACTTGATAAGCCATACTTGGCTCTGCGTTGGACGCGTGGGCCAAAGAGTAATACGGGAGCTAGTTAGTTCATAAGTATATAAAAATATTTTAATATCTTCGCTTTGTTCTATATTAAATAAGGCTTTACTTTTCAGCATTAGACAACTCTACATTTATTATGGTAATGATTAATACTTAGTTAGCGCTTAAATTTTTTAATTTTCAATTTTGACATAAAAGGTACAGTTGAAGACATTTTAAATATATAAAATGTCTATTATTTTATGCTTTTTAGTCATTTTTTATAATTCTGAGTATTTCTATCATGGAAGATTTTTATAGGGGTCTACATTCAGATGTTTTAAGTAAAAATTTAATTATGTCGTACTTTGGGCCATAAACATCGATTTCTTGAGAATTTCCATCTTTATGTTGCAAAAAAAATGACGATTGGTAAAGTTAACGTATCAGTTAACAGTTACACCCAGGTCACATCAACAGCCTATCCAGATTACACGAAATAATTTATCTAGGTACATCATAACTCTCATAAATGCACATATATATAGTAATAAGATATATCAACGACAGATATTATCATACGTTATTCGATTCAGAAAGAATTTCCTTTTTTCTTAGCTTAGGCTAAACTGGCAAAACACACTGTACCTTACACCTTGTATTTTACTAATTACACATAAAGACATGACTTTTGTGTTTTGGCAGAATAGCATTACTTTTTATATCTTCACATCGACCTTTCAATAAATTGTAACAGTTACATTACGACCACTGCCATTGTGACTTCAAAATGGTTACTTTAATTTTGTTGAAAGGCTGATATTTTTAAAATTTTACTGCACTTTTAAAATCGAGGTACCTTGACGCTCCATATCCATTACATGTATCATTAATAAATTCAAACTTCCGTAACGCATTTCCATGAAGATCTTTCTGTAACCAAAAGACATTTAAGTCAAGGCCCCTCAATATGGATTGTCATTTTTTCTGATAAACTTAATTTCGACAGCAAAAATGTATTTACTTGGTTTTTCTCTTTTTCTCCATATTTTCTCTGCTCTGCTTGGCTGTGTTTGATTGTGTCCTGAACAATCTTGCATGCCGCTTCAAAAACGAAATGATCATTCACGTAAGTATTGTTTCGAGACACATCAGGAATTTATAATATAATCTTGTGATGCATAACAACAATGTTTTATGGGAGTTTAGAAATACACAAGTAATGAAAACAACATGTTAAAGTAATTCAAGAAAGTATTAAAAAATAATAACAATGAATAGGTTTTCGATAGGCAAAATAATCAAAATAATGATATCCACATTCAAGAAATAGTTCACCTTTTACCTATTATCACCTATCATACCATATTATTTTTATTATATCGTTTTTATTTGATCCATCCGACAATTTGATTTTGTTTTATATTGCGACTGGGGAATGTTGCATGTTCGTATGTTGTTGTGCTCGTCCTTTCCCTGAGCTGCCGTTTGACGCGACCATACGCTGCGCTCATGTACTAACT
This sequence comes from Hypsopygia costalis, assembly GCA_937001555.2. Classification (NCBI taxonomy): domain Eukaryota; kingdom Metazoa; phylum Arthropoda; class Insecta; order Lepidoptera; family Pyralidae; genus Hypsopygia; species Hypsopygia costalis. The sequence continues at coordinate 15,776,133 of OW443338.2, read as the reverse complement.
GTCGTTTCATAATAAGTCCATCGATATAGCTGCGTACTCGGTGTGATACCAGCCGAGGTCTAGCTTCTAGCTGAGAGCTACTTATGTACTATCGTATAGTACTTCTTACGAGTATAAATTATCTACACATTATAGGTAGAGTTCTAAAACATTTAACAAAAAATATAAAAAACAGTTCGCCTGAAATGACAATTCAGGGTCTATATTGGTAAAATCTAATTGGCTACACGTAGGTATATCTCACATGGATTCATTAGTTTATCAAACGCACTTATCTGCTTTCACATTGTCACAAATCAAAGTGTAATTAAAATATAATCAAAGAGAATTATTTTCATTGTCTTTCGCCATACATTTTCGTTAGGTATATTAGTTACAAGAAATAACTAAGCAATATAATAACATGATGGTAATAATGGTTAATAACAGAATAAAATATCTGCAAGTAATATGCATCAAACAAACTAAGCAAAACTGGAAGTATGTTACAGGGCATCGTCTGACCAACGAATGAAGATCTTACTTTTAAGTACGATGCACCACTCCAGCCAATTGATCCAGTACGAATTACTTAAGTAAATTTAATTTATTTTTCGTATTGTCTCCAACTTAACTATGTGAATAATATATTCGCTGGTGAAAGGTAAAATTAATTACAGATTATTCATTTCTTATCTCTGCTTGTAGATATTTACCGTAGTAAGCAAAAATGAAGGCGAAATTATGCGACGAACTTTTCTATCAATTGTCATTTCAAGGAAGTCATTATGATAGTCTTTAGCTGTACAAAGTTACGTTATGGTGCTAAACATTATTTTCAAAATTAGTCAATTCATTGTCATTAATATTTGTTTTAGCAAAGTTTAGTACCACAATGTATTTATGACTTTCATAACTTCAAAATAAACGATGTTCTTTGATATTATATCTACTGGGTTCATTACAATTAAGTACATATTTAGAGTACCTAATAGAAAAGGGTACGGTTTATTTTCATTAAATTAAGGAACATCGTTTAACTCCTTCGATCATACCAAAAATCACCAAGCGCTAACAAAGTACACCCATATTTAGAGACTTATAATATCTAAAACATCTCAATGTTTAGAACGTGCATATAAATAATTCTGGATGTATGTTTATAGTTTCGAACAGTGAAACAATCGTCCATCAAAGAAATTAATTTGCTAAAACGTTATTAACATAGACGTCAATATTAGTAAGTAATTTAATTTGCATGCTATTTCTATTAACTTTTTTGATGGACAAATTATATGTATGTATGCATATGTTTATGTATGTGTACTCTGTGTTAGTTTAGCTATAATTGCGATCTGTTCCTAAAATGGGTAGTCTTACGGACTAGGGAACATCAGAATAAGGTAACTATCGCTTTGAAATACACTTAGGTCTTATAGTTGTACAGGCTGCAGTATAGGGTCAAACAAGGTGAGAAAGATACATTTGATGATCTGAGCTGGGTGTTACAAAAAATAAATTGGCTTCATTTCGGCAACAGATCGTAATAACTTACACTATTTCCCTTCATAATTACTAATATTTTCAGCGGAAAATGATGCTTTATATTAGGTTTGATGAACGTTGTTTTGTTTTGTTCGTCTTATTAGCTTTTATTTTATTAAAACAATATGTGTTTATTTCATGTTTTAGATAAAATGACATATATGTGCTAAAACGTTATATGTAACGCAATGAACGTGTTCGTCCAATGTGCGTATGTCTAGATGCAAAATTGATTCTGTTTGAGGCTATTCTCAACTGTTAATGGGCTATGCGTCCTGAGCACGTCGGTCGGTATAGATTTTCAGTTGGTTGAGTACAATCTAGAGTCTACGTAGTACATTGGACCGCACGTGGACTGTTATACTCCCAGTGTAAGATGATCCCTTATACTGGAATTTATCGCTCTATGCGCGGTTGACTCTATCAGTTTGTGTCACACTCCACTGAAATACTGTTCCGACCAAACCAAAACCAAACCGCTTTTAGGTGACCACACGGAGCTATTATTATGTTTTTTTTATTATTTGATGTAACAAGATTGACTGCCCTGATCCGCCCTGAGCCGCGTTATTTATGGCCCATAAAATTATTATTTTTTATAAAAAGCTTTTCAAACCCGTTCTGTGAACGCTACAAAAATCCTTACACAACTCTCTCTCTCCTCTATATCTTCCATATTACTCACACCCAAAGTATATATACACATGAACAGTGGGACTGGGAAAACCTATCTTACACTATAACTTACTGAACTATTAAATACAATATCGAGTTAAGTTACAACATATCAGTTATTTTTAGTATGAGTAATTGCAAATGAACTCTAATAAATTAAGATATGTTTTTTCTATAAACAGTGTTGACGGTTCAGTGATTAACATTATATTATGTGCACATTGCAGGACAACAAGTTGGGAGACATATGTTTCTCTCTGCGTTACGTACCAACGGCCGGAAAACTCACAGTAGTAATATTGGAAGCCAAGAACTTGAAGAAAATGGATGTTGGCGGCTTATCAGGTAGCCTTCGCACTTTATTACCCATATTCAAGCTAATTGTAAGATGAAAACACTTATAACACTGTATATTGTCTAATTTCACAGGAAATTTAGGGTAAAACATGAACATATTCTTACCTTCATTTAGGAGTGTGTATATGTTTACCTTAAGAATAGAACACACATTTTCACGTATTTAGTGCATGTTCTAACTCATCCAAGTTACAATATTATTTATATACTAGTGCTAACTACACTTCACTTAAGATTTTAGCTATTTTATGTAACTTTCCCAACCAACAGTGCTACTCATTCACTTGTTTCGTTCAACAATGTAAACACATTCAAATACGTTCAGCGTAGTCACACTTTACCCAAGGAATTTTGTATAAGCTTTTACATTAGCACGGTACATTATTAGGTTATATCTTTTATGTAAAATCTATTTCACTATAGATCGCTTTATTTTGTTTAAATTTACTTATTTTCAATGTCTGTCCCTCTTTTATTTCCTAAGATCCCCACATTGTTGTTGTTTCATAATTGTACTTAATAACACTGTCTTTGTTATAAATATTTACATTTTATTAATGTGCATATTTCTAATATTTTTTTCATATGCGGACGCGTTGGTACGTGCCTACAGATCCGTACGTAAAGATAGCACTCATGCAAAATGGCAAACGTCTGAAGAAGAAGAAAACGAGCATCAAGAAATGTACACTGAATCCCTATTACAACGAGTCATTTACTTTTGAAGTACCATTCGAACAAATACAGGTGCGAGCCGAGATTGCAAAATTCGATGTCGCTGCACATGGCTGGGCCAACATTCCGAATTTATATCACTACATAATAAAAACATACAAGCATTTTGCTTATCCATGTCTAAATCGCTTAAATTCGGAAATGTCTCTACTATGTGCAACTTGATGTTGTGTATTTGTTGTGAATATAAATATATACACCACTTGCTTCCATGCCAATCCTATTCCTGAACAGAAACTAATATTTCAGTTGAAGCTTACATACCTTTGTTTTCAGATGTTTCATTTATTAACATAACATTAGAAATTGGAACATACTTAGGTACATTTAAACCACACTCCGAGTTAACTATCAACAAAAATAAGACATTATTATTGTCTATTATACTTTTAATATTATCAGCAACAAAATATATAGATATTTTGTTTACTTCATCGCCATTTTAACAAATACTAAATACTTTTTAATATGACAGCGAAGCATGAGAATCCTTTGTTTTGTTGACCCCTTCCTTCCTTTTGTGTATTGGTTACTGGGTTGTCATGTTGTAATGCTCGCTAGTTCAATGTAGTAGCCATTATTTGATGTGTATTGTGTCTGCTATTTATTTCATTATTACCAACTTTTACTTTCTACCCTATTTTAGTAATCAGCCTCTCCTTCTAATCTGTATGTTGTTTAATGGCTGGCTTATCGGATTTTAAAAAAATGTTGACCTTTAACTGTAACCCATAGTCTCAGCTAGAGGTTTTCATTTCTATTGAAACTCTGTGTAAGATCATGTCCGTTGAACGATATATATTTTCATAAATTCCTCTCTAAGTGGTGTCTAACTAATCTCCCCTCGTAACTGCATTACAATTTGGTGACTTCAAATTGTAATTACTTATGGTTTAAGGAATCCAGTTCCTCGTTCTTCTTCTGCAACTTTCTTCTTTAGCCTGTTCATACACCCCAACTTGAGCCATACAAATGCTTTGCCCCCTGCGATTGTAAGTATCCAAGCATTGCTGTTTATGTTGTCTCTCCAAAGCAACAGCATGCATAGACATGGATGTTGCATAGAAAATGCATTAATGTGCAACAAGAGCATGACTTTACAGGATCAAAAGATTCAATGAAAACATTTTGTAGATGTTTCCATTGCACCTTTTGATTTACATACATGAAACGTCTTGTAATTTTGCTTATCATCGCTACTGATTTATTACCCTCTCGGGAGTAATAAATGAGTGGTCATCGCCAATAATCGTTTATTACTAATCTCTGCTGTGCTATGCTACTCCAGAAAGTAAATCTAGTGGTAACGGTGGTGGACTACGATCGCATCGGCACGTCGGAACCAATAGGCAAGGTGGTGCTGGGCTACAACGCTTCTGGAACTGAGCTACGTCATTGGTCGGACATGTTGGCCAGCCCGCGGCGTCCCATCGCTCAATGGCACACCCTTAAAGATCCAGATGATGGAGAGAAGAAGGATTAAATATAAACAGAGGGTACGTTTCCTTTTACATTATTAGTAAATTTCTATTTGTTTAAAAAATTGTAGTATTTACTCGCCTTTATAAAATATTTAAAGATTTTTATTTACTATAATATTTTGATTTGATTAGATAAGAAAACTGAATGTAACATATGATTTATCGCGAGCATTACGTGTTGTTTTCAGCCTCTATCAGCTGCTTAAAAAGGACCGTAATTGCGCACGATTTGGGGTGTAAAGAACTCACTAATATCTTTTTATCTTTAGATACTAAGACAATCTCACCTGTACATGGTGTGTCGTGTGACGACTAGCTAACGAAGTTCTAGCGACAGTCGCCAACCCGCCTGCCCAGCGCGGCGACTACAGGACATTACTCCCTAATGAGTTACAACCACACTATATGGCCTCCAGTACCTGGCAGCCCTGCTATTTTGGGCCAAGGTGGCGGTTCTGGTTACGGCAGGGCAGGGATTGCTAAAAATCTCCGTTCGTCAGGCCACCACTATAAACTGACCATAGACACGTTTAACACACGGACATTGCGACGCGATGAGGATGTAGGAGAGCTAGAGGTAGAATTGAGGTCGATCAATTGTCAGATTCTAGGATTGTCGAAAATCTAGCCAGAGGATAGGGACACCGTGATCCTTGAATCTGGCAACATCTCCTGCTACCGCGAAGGAGACCGGGCTGTGTCGGGTTCCTCGTCAATAAAGCCCTCGTCAACAACGTAGTAAAGGAACCCAATGTGTCGAGGGTAACATATCTTGTACTAAAACTAACGGAGAGATACTCTCTGAAAGTAGTACAGGTATATGCTCCAACGACGACATATCCGGACGAAGAGGTTGAAACTATGTTTGATGACATTTCCAAAGTAACCTCAAATTTCAATACCATCAAGACCCACTTTACAGTTGTTGTCGGGGACTTCAATGTCAAAGTGAGAGTACAAGAAAGCGATGAGTCGGTAATCGGAGGGTATGGTTTATTATGGTTTGGGGTCGAGGAATCACCGGGGGGCAAATGCTGGTAAGTTTCTTCTAAATGAAGGGTCTGTTTTTGATGAACTCGTTCTTCAAAAAGAAGCCCCAGAGGAGATGGACCTGGCAAAGCGGCGAGAGATTAAGAATGAGATCGACTTCATCATCACAAGAAGCGTGTATTTAGGGATGTCTCAGTGGTCAAACGGTTTAGCACTGGTAGTGACCAACGACTTTTACGAGGCACCCTAAGTATTAGCTACACGCTCGAAAGAGGCCGTATGAGAGGTCGAATCTACATCCAACACTTCTCTAAATCATCAAAACTTCGGAAAAGTTCAAGATGGAACTTCATAACAGATTCAGCTCGCTGGAAATGATCGCGGACATGGACGAGTTATCACATAACTCAGAGATGCTACACGTAGTCGGCAAAATAACTTTGGGCGGCAAGCCCGAGAAGAAAAGCTTTCTAGCGAGACTCTGGCTCTGACGAAGAGGCGACGAGAGGGACTTCATCTGCAAGAACTTCGACAATATGCCGCTTTGAACAAGCAAATCAGAAGGCTGATACGACGCAACTATCGCACTACTAAGTACTAAATGCATTGAGGATGTGATAGTCCGCAACAAAGGGCTAAAAATCTTTTCTGGGTCTTGTAAAAAAACGTATTTGTCGGAGCTCAAGCTAAAGGATGGCCGCATCGTCTCTTCGAAGAGAGAGATCTTCGCAGAGATAGAGAGACTTTATATCAAGCTCTATGATGCACATGCACCTATCCCTACATTAGCTGCTCGTGTCAGTGATCGTCGAGCGCCGTGTAACCCGACACTACACCGAAGTATAAAAAAAAAAAAGAAGACATTCCAGACATGAGTATGGATGCTAAATTTACTTACTTTACCTACTTATTTAACGTTACCAGCGGTAACGATTGGAATTTGTCCTTATTATGGGGTGTAGCTCGTTCATCAAAATCTTTGAACCAAAGCCAACTTCACCTGCACGCGGTGCAACCTGCTGACTGACAAACGAAGCACTGGCGAAAAGAGAGGTAGGGAGCGTAATTGTAAGCTACCCGACTGGGGAACGTACCTCCATCTCACAGAATACCGCAACCAAATAACAATTCCCTTGAGGGTTGTTGTGTTCCTGTGAGTGAGTGAGGTCACCAGAAAGGAAGGAGATGCTGCGTTGGCAGCGGAGGAGGCGGCGCACGAGTGATATTTTATGTTGCGAGCGTTAATATGGCTATGGTAACCGCTTCACATCAGGCGGGTCGCATGCTTGTCTGCCACCGACATAGTATAAAAAAATACGATACTCACAACTGGTGATAGGTGGGGTTTCATTTTCCCTTTCGACCCTATATGATGTCCCCATACTGACGACAAATGGATATTTTTTCTCGTTTCTCATCAATGAGAAAAAAGTCAATGGTGACGAAAGGGAACAACCCTTGAAAAAAAGACATTGCCGTCCCTTCTTCGGCAGTTGGGTAAATGTGTATAATTTCTATATACATTTAAGCTCTAAAGGAATTCGCTATCATATGCAAAATTAAAAAAGAATGGGACTATACTTATGGTATAAGATTGAGAAACTATGCAATGATGATGAGTAAATGAAGTAACCGTCAGTTATATAAATAAATTCATATTACTTTCTCCCACAGTTACGGACAGAACCAGTCGGAGGAGTGACAAATGGGAAGAATACATGGACAGCTGTTTATATTCGAAGTTTCTTCGCCTACTTTCTTCCTATTATTATTAAACAACTTTTGTCCCGTTTTCAATTGAAGTTGAATATTAGATACGCCGCAACTGTTGTGAAAACTATAATTTTCGAAAAATAATTCGTATTAGGCTGTGTTCAGATGACATAAATCACGTCTAGCCGTCAAAATTAAGTATTTAATCGTCCTTATATGTATGTAGTAACACTATGTAATCTACATATGTCAGTATCTATCTATATATTTGACTTGAAAGATTTTTGTCCTGTGAACTAAGTCTTACTTCATATTTTCACGAATTATATTTTGGATTTCGGCTATTTACGTATATATACTGTTAATTTTATTACTACTTATTCAGTGATTTATGTTGTTCAACTTCTGCTATCTACAACTATTAATACGTATCAACTATGCCTATTTTAGTGGAGTTCGTTTGCGATGTTAGAATGTGTTGTGAGGAAACGTGAATTAACTGTTGGTATGTTTCCTTTGCTACTTCCAAAAATTAATGTTATGTATTTTTCAGTAAATAAATCTACTTGTTCAAAAATGGCTTGTTAGTAAACAATGGGTTGATGTAGTCGATATGGATATTTAAAGATTTCGCTTGATATCTTTTATGAGGTGAAATTTAACCAACAGCAAAATATTTCCTTTGCTATTACTTTTTCTTTTGGCATCGCCGTAGTCGAGTAAAAAAGGTGAAACTTAAAAAATCGAGCCCAAATTAGGAGTTTCCACTTAGCGTAATAAATCTCAAATTACTGACCTCTACTTTTGAGTTAAAAATATTGTCTAAGTTGTACCGATTGGTAAAATTTCTCCTTGTAGGTTCTATTATTAAAAAATATAATTTTCTATGACTAAAAAACCTAAATTACATATGCTATGTAAATAAGTTAAACCTGTTAAATTTATTACATTCTATTTTACTATCATGTAAGTGTTAAAATATTGATACCCTTTTATGAAAAAAAAAAGGTTCCTCTACAGGAAGAGAAAAAGTATCTAAGTAGTTATGTAATCGTATTTAGAATATTTAATTGTCTTTACAACAACATAATAACTGTTTTATCGTGATTGTATAAAATTCTCTTCTTGTGAGGAACCATTGTAGGCCTATCATATAGGTACCTAATCTGTATTGTTTTAGGACATGACATTAATTTTTACATTAATAATTTATGTAAAAACAATCGCCTCAGTTAATTTCTTATTCATATTTTATAAGTACTTATTTAATTAGAATTTAAAATACGTGTTTGCGTTAAAGACGACCAGACACCAAAGTTATAATACTTATCATCGAAACTAGTCACACAATAAGATTACAAATTAAAAGTACACATAATATAAAAAAAATATTGTTGAATAGTTCGAATTGTATATCTCCGGTGTGTTGTACGCGAATAGACTGGCGATTTCTCCTAACGATTTAATTTATAAAAGTTAATCTTATTTCACAATCATAACCATGTATAAGATACGAGAATTTGAATCCTTTAATAAGTAATTTATATATCGAATGAACTATATACCTACATGATTAGCTAAAGCTTGACTGTTGTTGATCTCAAACTTACTTACCTATGTGTTATTGTGTACATAATGTAATCACATGTTAAACTTCACGATCACGTAATGTATCTATGTATAAGTGTAACGACGACGGCGGGCTTCAAGTACATTTAGAGGTGCACGAAACACGAAACAAGTAGGAATAGCCTTGTGGTAAAGTACTGTATTTAACAATAAAATAAAATTGTGTTAATATAAATATAGAGTAATTTTATTAATATTTGCAACAGATTCATAAACATTCAATAATATTTGTATAAAGTCAATTTCTAATCTTTTCCAAATCATATGAAATATAAAAGTCGCTACTGAGTTGCTAAGCCTCACGCAATATATACGTCGTTACCAGTCAAGCTGTTGAGCTAATATGAATAAAAAAATTAAAAAACTGTAGATAATTTATGAATCTGTTGCAACATCACAATACCTATGTATAATCTCAGGCCGCCACAACTCGAGCGGTCGGGCCTCAGTAGAATTGACAATATAGACATTCCAAAAGCTATTTAATAACATTTTGTATAATCTTAAGACGAAACGCCGCTAAATACGTGATTAATCGCTAGTATATTAGTAATAAAAACAAACACAACGTATTTTTATGAGGCTACGATTGTGTCCCGTAAAGCAACCAATATAGTTAATAACTTCAATGATTGGTACATTCTGTATAGTATATGCACGTTTATTTTTAAAGTAAGCGAAGGCACAGAACACACTACTGAAATGACAACTCTATAAAAGTTTACGCAAAAATTAAATTATTTACGTTTAAAATTGGTATTCACTCAAACTACGCTTAAAAATATTACTATTGCGATATAAAAACGAGTAGTAAAAGCAGCGGTGTGACGACGAGAAAAACAAATTTCTCGTCGTCACATTAGTGTCATGAGCTGGTGTGACGACGAGTCCGGCATGTATTTTAGATGTCCACACAACATATTCATCACACCTACTATGAAATTAAAAAAAAACAAACACTATCGAACTAAGGCAAATATTCTCTGGGAGTAGGATATGATAAAACTATGTCAAAGAATTAATGGTTTATCATGTAGATACCAGTTTGCCTAAATTTCTACATAAAGATATTTAGTGACAGTAAATTCATTGACTCGTTATCTCGAAACCTGCCGGGTGGATAGCCATTTTTGTCGAATATTATTGGAATATTATAATTTATATGTATTTAATACCTATGCATATTATGTCTATGGCTTACTGCTACAAAGAGATGTAGTTTTATCATATTAGTAAACCAATGTATTATTTCTCTATTTTTTTATTGACCACTCTACAGGAGTATAAAAGGCAAACTTAACGCTAAAAGCATTCTCTACCAAATTTGGGATGATCTGACAATATGAATTAATAAATATGTAACCTACTCCCTATTCGAAGATCATTTGTACATTAGATGATTTTCAGACGTGCGTTTCGTTCTTTACGAAAAAAAAATATTTATACGTCACAGTAAACAAAGCAATTCACATGAAATATTCAACCCAGTGGTACATGTTGTAACTAGTAATAAAACTTTACCGGTGGTAAAACTTTTACTTAATGTTGTTGAGATTTACAAGAGACTTTATGCAGCACTCTAACGCCGCCATTGGAAAAAAAAACATAGCTCGTAAACATAAACTAACTAATAGTTTTGCTCTGAAATTCTCTTGAAAATACGTAAGTGAATTAAGTGAAGCCCTTGATGCTAAACAGTCACTCGCGTGAAAAATGAATTATTCGGTAAATAACTCGACAAATCTTTTGATCAATTGGGCAGTTTGTGAGTTACAAGATTATGAAAATTACAAAATATATTTTTAGTTGTTAAATTGAAATATGCTGAAAACAGCCGTTTCCGGCTCATTTTACTGCAGGATATAATAATATTGCATCAATTTTATGAGTTATAAAAAACCTCTAAGGCTTCGTAAACTCATGTAAGATCGTGTAAGACAAATAAATGTTCACTTTATTGGCGCGTTTTGCAGCATCGATTTCCAAAATACTTTATTGGAAAATTACAGAAAAAAACTTAATATCTTAAATCTGTTAACGAACTATACTTATTTTTTTAATGTTTATGCATAAAGTCTCTGCTAATGCATTTATTGCAGTTTATTGTTACTATCAAAATTTACTCATATTTATCAAATTGTAATTAACTCAATATAGTATCAATTTCTCAATTGATGCTGGACACTAAATAAATGCAGGGTGTATATGTATCTTGTCTTGCACATTTCCACTCCATCATCTTTTGTTCACGTATTGTTATTGTAGATCTAATCATGTATATATCCCTGAATTGATAAAGTAAAATAATTGTCATATCACTTACCACTTGAATAAAAATCATTTGTCAGACTTATAATACTGTGTTAAAGATTATTTTAGATATAATAGATAATATTTTGTTCCATATAATAATTTTACTTAGATTTATTAATAGTAAGTAATAAATTATGTAAACAATGAAAAATGTCTATAATACATAATTAAATAGATGACGTGGTTTTATTGAAATTTCTCAATTTATATTATTACAGATAGATAGAATGTGCTTTATTTGCAGTTTGCATCTCAAAGAAAACAAATAAAATTATTAATTTGTTACAAACATGTAAATGCAAGAAGGCGGCCTTATTGGTAAGAGCAATATTTTCAAGACAACCTTTAGATAACAGATATATGTATGAACATAGGCAGGTTTCGCATGATAACGAAAGGATACAAATTTTCAATTAATAGATTTTCAGACTTTCAATGCCATTTTAAATACAATAATAAACTATTATTATATTATATAAGTGAACAGAAACAAATATTTTTGGTAAAGAATTTTATTACTACTATTTTATTAACATGTTAACTATATACAGTGCCATATTCATATTGCTTCATTAACATTTCTTTATATATTCAATCTATACAAAAACTTACAGACATATAGTTACTTATGGTCCCTAATATTTATTTTGCTTTATTCATTTATACAACTTATAGATAATATATACAAAAAAGATATAATTTTGTATGTGTTATTTAAAATCTTTCTGCATATTAATTAATATTTATTCTCCTTGACACTGCCTAAATTTAAACTTAAATATATATATATATACTTTTCTACCTACTTCATTTGTTTACAAATTGACTTATTCTGTGCATATAGGTAAAATACCACAGTCATGAAGGTATGTGTTTAAATCCCATAATAATTGAGAATATATAACAGGCCATCTACTTCTAATCAAAACTGTAAAACAAGATCACATTTTTTGACTGTTTGTGAATTTAGCTTTTCGATACAATAACCTTTGCTGTTGTACAAAAAGTTGATGATTTTTTGGTGGAGTCATAACAAGATTTAAAATATAAATTAATTTGAAAAAATAATTTGAAAAAAATATGTAGGTATTTAAAAAAATACACTAGAAATATATAATTCACTTGAAATAAATAAGCTTTGTATTAAATCTCTCAGTGAATCTGTACATATTTATCACTCAAGGTAACATATCAGTACTTTCCTATCAGATAAAATTTCATATAAGTAGGTACCATGTATTAAATAATATCACACTTTAATGACATTCTAAACTATGCTTCATACAGAAACAAACCCAAAAATATTAGCAATTGTTTTCAATGAGTGTCATCGTAGTATCTCCTTTTCATAGCTCTATATTTCTTCAGTTTGTATAGAGCTTCTATTTCTTTTACAACAAATTCGCCATGTTTTATCATTATCCTAATCTTTTCAGGATCAGTTTCATTACTGTTCTTAGTAAATACTTTGTGCAAACGTTTTCTAAATAGGTCGTATCCTTGAGGCCAATCCCGACCCATATATAAAAGCTGAAAAACAAATACAAGTCAGTAATCAATTAGGCAGAATAATTTTATACAAGAACGCTCGTTTTGTTTCTTTAGAAAATAACAAATAGCTTCAACATACCGTTTTGTATAAATTTAATACAGATTGTCTGTATGGTTGCGTCATATCTAGGCTTCAGTAGTAAATCAAAGCAAAATTTTAATCGACAAACTAAAGTTCATAGTCCAAAATACTTCAAAAGTTCATACTATATAGTGTTATTGTCATCCAATCCAACAACTGTCCTGGCGATTCAGAGTATAACTATTGTTACTGCCTTTTAATACAAGTTATAAAAACTATCAAAAGCAACATTAAAAAAACATAAAATAATACCAAACACTAGAAGCAACTTTAATTTTTGTTTGATTTATCCAAAAAAGTAGAACACTGTAAAAAAAATTTGACCGCTTAGATCTGATCTGTCAGTTTTGTTGTCACTAATTATGTCACACTGGCACGTCAGAAGTCAGAACAGCCGCAGGGCCAAATCTCTGAAGATCAGTATTTAAATTACAGCGCCATCTATAGTTATAACTGGGTACTACTTCATCCACCATTTTGTTTACCGGGCGGCGTGGACACGGATCTTATTTACAGTATAAATCATGTTTCAAAAATTAGTCCAAATATGGAATAATTAAGTTTATATGATCTAAATAAAAATATATTATTGTTTAGATCATTTATATATTTACTTACCTATTTTAAGTATTTACTATACTTAAAATAGGTAAATTAAATAAATACACGTAAATTAAAACTAATTATATATCATATATAAACACTAAAACCAAAACTAATCTAATAAACCACTGCCCGTAGTCAAAGTTCCCAATATGCTGGCACCGTTGCCTCGTTGGAGCGCAACACAAATTCTTTGTGCAAAGTAGAGGCCAGCATTTTGGTCACGAGATGTTTCGACCAGACACGACGAAAGTTCGAAGCAAGTAAAATTTTTGATTTTATCCAAAAAGTAGAACATTATAAAAAAATTTTGACCGCTTAGATCAGTCAGTTTTTTTGTCATTAATGTCTTATGTCACACTGGCAGGTCAGAAGTCAGAAGTTTATTATATTCTACTGATATTATAATAGGTTACTACCTATATACAGGCTGTCCCATTACGTGTGGGTCAAACGAAGTAACATGGTAGGGGACCTCATTACCTATCGATTTAACCCCTATGTATGTTCAGCAATATTGGACGGTTCATAAGTTATTGAGGATTTTGTGACATTTTCAAAAAAGTCGGATTTTATATTAAGTTACAGGCGTAAGGATAAACTATTGCTTAAGAACCCATTTTTTTTTTTTAAATAACTACTATAGTACCCCTTTTGATATAGTATACTATAACATGACTTTTCTTTTATACGTAATAAAAAATATTAAATTCACGACAAACAATCTTTTTAATTATTTTAATTGTTTTTAAATTTGGATTATGTAGGCAATAGTTTAAAAAAAATTGGGTTCTGTTGATAATAGTTTATCTTTACGCCTGTAACTTAGTATAAAATTCGACTTTTATGAAAATTTCATAAAATCGTGGATAACTTTTGAACCGTCCAATATTGCTGAACATACATAGGGGTTAAATCGATAGGTAATGAGGATCTCTACCACGTTACTTCGTTTGATCCACCAGTCACTTCAGCAGTGTCTGGTGACACCAGTCACCAGACACTCTGTATATATGCATTCGTCTTACTAGACGTTGTCAGTAGAGTATCAATAAATCATTATTATCCTTTTTTTTACACTACGTCAGCAGATAGATAACCATTCCGCCCGCCTTCTGGTGATCTCACAGAGTGAGTTATGTCACCAGAAAGCATGCCCCAGCAGGAACGCAACAACCCCTAAAGATAATTATTATTTGGCTGCGGTATTCTGTTAAGTACTTTCCCAGTCAGGCAGCTTCCAATACTCTGTACCCTACCGCCCTTTTTCCAGAGCTTTCGCTAGCCGGCAGGGTGCACCACGTGCAGACGAGGTTCGTTTGGACTCTGAAGATCGTGGTGAGCTACTTACATCCCAAAATTCGAAAAAATATCAAAATTCAATAGAAACATAGTACATTCCTTAGGCCAGGTAATGTAGGCTACGTAGCAGGTAGACTTTCTACCTACACAATTATTATAACTACATGAAGCGTTAGTACCAAAATATATCTCTAGGGGCAGCACTTTCCATATGCAAATAAATTCGCAGCTTTGCCATTATCCTCTATATACTCTTTGATGTCATTACCATTATCATTTGTATTCTTTTTCTTCTCTTTTAATTATTGGCAAGGAGACTGTACCTACTCGAAGAATATCTAAAAAAAATGCGAAGTAGGAATTTGGTGATAGTATTAAAAACAGCGGTCAAAGAATCTACCAAATCAACTAGGTACATTGTCAAGTTTTATTACAGGCAATTAATTACGTAGATAACTGTCGGTTATTTATTAACATAGACTTATTTACGTACCCTGGTTTATTATTAATAAAAAATAAGATTTCTCTGGTTATATTTCTTTTCTCAAACTAACATTTATATGGGTAGGTATTTACATACAATTTACTAAGTAATATGGCCTCTCCAACGCAAAAACACTGATTTTGGTCTTTTTTATTTTAACATAACTTCGTTGCAGTTTTACTATGTACGACCTTAAGAAAACTAACTTTCTCAATCTCATCAAAAAATCTTCCAGCATGTAAATAATCATGATAAGGATGCGCAGTTTTTGTGAGCTTTTTTTGGCTTCAAATCAAATTAAAGTTCGCGAGCCAGGTACGAATTTCGTCAATTCCTCCAGGACGAAAACTCGTAAAATGCTTCAGAGAGTTGTATCTGAAGAGAGTAGTCCAAGGGCTAGGCACTATGGTCTAATAATTAGTTGATAAAGATAAAGTCTAAAGAGCATAAAATACTGCTTTCCCTCGTCAGTATTTTTTGTCGGTTCGATCTGAAAAAGTTCAGAATCTGAAAAAATCTACATGTGATACTAAAAATCCTTGGTGCATGGCAGTTGAGCTTCACGTAACTAGCCATCTCGTTAGGCCTCTAGAGCCTTATTTGCCATATTGCTGTCTCTCACATTACTAAGAGGAGAAGTCAAATTCCAAAAAGTTCTGACTTCCTACTAATTTGTTCTGATTTAATTCGTTGTGATTAACAAGGCAGACGTAGTTTTACCACCGGGACTGCAGCAGACTTCATTGTTCATTGCCTTTTTTGGTGGTCGCCGCTGTTAATCCTGGTTAGGAAACACATTGATGAGAATGTGTGATGGGCCCTTGTCTCGTATGTGTGTGGTGAAATTTTGTATGGAATACCATGTGTCCGGAATTAAGATCCTTAACTCAGTTTCTGTTTCCGGGATAGATTCCGGCTGTGTAATTCCGGATTTTATATCGATCCATCGACGGCATTACAAAATAGGCATTACTCAGAGGAAAAGGCGATAGTTTACTTTGCCCACTTTGCCTGCAGGGTCTTTGTATTGTACCCCGTAACCTGGAAACAAACAAGCAAACGCCAAAGACAATTAATCGTAACGCATACGTCTCGATAAGATATCTTATATTTGGATAAAATTTGTTTAGACTGCAATAAATGAGTACATTCTAATTAATTTATACATATTACCTAGGTTTAAAAAATACTTCTGCTGGGAATATATATTTTTTAATCAGTCTTTCCCTATTCATAATGGCCGATGAACCTGGCGAAGGTAAGACTTTGAAATTGATTGTACTTTTGTTATCTTAATATCATGTAATTGTGTATAATAAGATAAGAGCTTATTATTATGCATACGTATGTGTTATAGCTAGCTTCCGCCCGCGGCTTTGTTCGCGTGAATATCGGTTATCGCGGCAAATGGTAAACTTTTGGACAACCCTAGGGAACAGCCCCCTTACCACCATCTCTTATTGTGATTCAATAATTGAATAGATTTCTTATTCATACCAATGAATAAGCGACTCTATACCTTTTGATATAGAGTCACTTATTCATTGGTATGAATAAGCATTCTATTCAGTTATTGAATCGCAATAAGAGATGGTGGTAAGGGGGCAGCTCATTTTTTGACGCGATAACGTCTTATATTAATGAACGCCGGCTGCACGCACAAAAAAGCATGATCGGTGGTCGAATGGTTAGCATTGGCCACTTTGACTCCGAGGTCGCGGGTTCGGTTCCCGCACAAGATAAATATTTGTGTGCATAAACATGTCTGTTTGTCTTGGTCTGGGTGTTTTCTATGTATTATAAGTATGTATTTACAAAAAAAATGTATTTAAGTACATTTATCAGTTGTCTAGTAACCATAACACAAGCTTTGAGCTTAATTTGCGACTAGATGGCGCTGTGTAAATTGTTCAGAAATATTTATTTATTTATTTAATAAACATTTAGGGGAGGAAGAAGCGATTCAAGAGCAGGAAGCGGTTCCCGAGGAAGTTGAGGAGGAGGAGGAGGAGGACGAAGCGACGATCCTTACAGAATACGACCCAGACGATTTCTTGTCTGGCGCAGTCAACGCCTTGGACTCTACTATACCTCTCGATTTGTTTGATTTCGAGTATCCTTTCCAACCAATGCAAAAGTATTGTAACTAAAATGTTTTCTTTTCTCAAAAAAAAAGGTACTGCTAACAGTAAAAAGAAAAAGTAACTGATAAACTGATTGATCACTATCAACACAAAGCTTATAGCACTGGACAAAACGCGTTGAAATTTAGCATTCAGTTAGGTGTTAATACGTCGGCAACTGCTATGCTATGCTAAATAAAGGATTTTTGAAAATTCCCCGTGTTTACCCACAATTTAAGCACAATTTATTCTAATAAGGTGTTTGTCTGATCTGATCAAAATATACATCTAGATACCTACAAACTATAACCGTTATAACATTTAATCATTTATAGACTTCACTCTTTGTCGTCGGTCTAAAAATCGTGTTCATGGTGTTCACTCTGTTAAAATTTCAGACCATGAAGATGTCCACCCATCGGTTTCTGAATGCTGCAGCTTTCGCTCGCACCACGTCGTATAGCTTCATCTCATTGAACACCTACCATGAAATCTCATTAATATTTTTTTCAGTCACCGCTGTTAATCTTGGCTACTCTCGAGACACAGTGACGGGAATATGTGGTTAGCTGTTGAGGCCCTTGCAGCTGCAAAAGTAGCGCTACTTTGAATAAAAAATCATATCATATCTTATCATTTAGGATGAATATCAGAAATTCCTATTTACAGTTTGTTACCAGAACGATAAAATATTCTTACGTCATTATACCATCACTAAAAATGTTAATTGATTCAGGTGTTATTTTGCGGAAGTCAAATTTACAGGCAATTTGATCTACACTATTTTGCGTGCTTCCGCCACCAATTAGTTCATGCAAACTACTGCCGGCCGGCACCCACCCACTACCGTTAGTAGTTGCATGCGACTGCCGTGGCTGCTTTGGTCGTCTCTGCTCCAGCTGCTGTGGTCGTCTCTGCGAATCTCCAACATCTGAAACAGAAGATACATGCGACCGCCACTGCCCCGACTGCCGTGGTCGTCTCTGCGACACGTGTTTCGCCTCTACGCGAGGCATCCTCAGGCGATCTGTAGATGTTGACGGTTAGAACAACAACCTACAAATGACAAGTCCATCGCATTGCCGGCCTTTATATAGTGTTGGAAGTGGAGGGGGTAGTGGGGCTAATGGAAAATATATTAAGGATTGGAGAATTACTAACGTCAATTTGTTTATTCATTAATGGAATTTTTGAATTTTTGTGTTTAATTATTTCTAATTGTTCCCTAATATTAAGTTTTAGTCCTTTGTCTGTCATGTATAGTATTTTGTATGAATTATTGGGAGATAACTTGTGTCCTTCATCTATAAGATGTTCCGCGAAGTGTGACTTTTCTGGATGGTTGTTTTTATAAACTGATATATGTTCGTTAAATCTAGTTTGAAAATTACGCCCGGTTTGACCTATGTAAACGTGTTGACAGTCATCACAGAACAACTTATAGACTCCGGATTTTTTATTAGGAGGGATTTTATCTTTACTATTGCAAAGTGATTTGAGGGAATTATTTGTTTTGTTCTAAAAATGTTTCGATTTAGAAGTTGGAGTGAAATACTAAAATAAAATTTATTGCAAGTGGCGCCACTTTCGCCGCTCCAAGGACCTTAATCTATATTTTAACATTCCTTAATCGGAGTACAGATATTCTTACGGTTACGACTGTCACAAATACTTCAATTTATGCGCCTGCGACGAGACGGTAGTATGCTGGGCGTCCGGAAGCTATATCACATTCCTGGACGTGAACACCAAACAGACCTGGTTTCGTAGGACCACAACAGGAGGTTCAGTAGGAAATATCACGGTATGATATATGACAGCTTGTACTCACGTCAATCTAATTGTACACGCAAGTCTTGCCTTGGCTTGGCTTAGACATTACTTGTAATGTAATGTCTATCTTGATGCTTGATGTAATTGACGAGCTCGGTGGTCGAATGGTTAGCAATGGCCACTTTGACTCCGAGGTCGCGGGTTCGATTCCCGCACAAGACAAATATTTGTGTGCATGAACATGTCTGTTTGTCTTGGTCTGGGTATTTTCTATGTATTATATGTATTTACAAAAAAAATGTATTTAAGTATAATATCAGTTATCTAGTACCCATAGTACAACAAGCTTTGCTTAGTTTGGGACAAAATTGCGCTGTGTAAATTGTCCAGAAATATTTATTTATTATTTATTTATTCATCATCATCATCATCCTATTATTATTATTATCTACTGTTGCTTGACTTTGTGTGGGTTTCTTCGTGGCTACAGAGGTACACTAAACCTTTGTAAGATATTTGCTTATTACTCGTACGATTGGCTGAAAATCTGACCTTAGCCAAGGGGCTTGAAAGTTACTCAACTAGTTAGTCTACGTACTTGTATAGGTATTGTATTGTATTTATTTATTCGTTAACAAAAAATATTGTGTTCGAATGCATATTATAAACAAAACTTAATACTACTTAAACTACTTAAACTAATACATTAAAATTCTTCCAATGAATAACAACATTTCTCCACAAGAAGAGCTCTTAATTTTGTGTTAAAAGTTTTTCGACTACGTACACTTTTTAACTCTATAGGCAGCCTGTTAAAAAGAACCACTGTTTGGTAACGTACACCTTGCTTTATCACCTTCAGATTAGGATGCATTCCTGTCTTAATATTCTTTCTGCGGGTCTTTTCTCTTTCTATCATTTCCTCTTCAGACTCATATAGATGCCTTTCCTTATGAAAGTTATTTAAAAGGACCAGGATAAATAAACTAGGTACTGTTAAAATTTTAAAACTTTTGAAATAAGGTACACAGGACTCCCAAGACGGAATTCTTGCCATAATACGTATAGCCCTTTTTTGAGCTATAAAGGCTCTTTGCACATTACATTTAAAACTATTGCCCCAGAATGCTATACTATAGCGTAGTTTTGATTCAATTAATGCATAGTACACTATCTTTAACTGTTGAATAGTCAGCTCGTCTCTGAGACTACGAAGTGCATAGCAAGAAGAACTTATTGACTTTTCTACAGCTCCAATTTCTGTTTTCCAATTTAAGTCTGCATCAATGTGTACTCCTAAGAATTTGATATTTGTCACGCTATTAATAATTTTCTTTTGCAGTTTTATTGCAAGTTTTTCCTTATTGCGTGATGTTGTCCTAAAAAGAAGAATATTACTCTTATTTATATTGAGCTCTAGATTATTAGTCATAAACCAGTTGTAAAAGACTGCTATGGTATTGTTTGCTATCGTTTCTAATTCACTTAAGGTACCACCTGTCACAACAGCATTTGTGTCATCTGCAAACAATACAAGTTTTATATTTTGAACCTCATTATATAAATGATTTACTATATCGTTCATAAAAATAATAAATAATATTGGACCTAATATGGAACCTTGAGGCACACCCCTGTTGATTTGTTTCATTTTTGACCTGAAAACATTTTCAGTTGATCCATCTGCATTTGTACTTTTTATCTCCACAAATTGTCTTCTGTTGGTCAAGTACGACTTAAAGAGACTTAATTCTTTATTTCTTATACCGTAATGCTCTAATTTGTGTATAAGTATATTATGATCTATAGTATCAAAGGCTGAGCTTAAATCTAAAAAGATACCAGCAACTTTTTGTTTATTATTCAATTTCTCATTGATGTCATTAATTAAATTTTCAATAGCATTATGCGTGCCAATACCATTTTGATATCCAAATTGCCTAGGGTTTATTATTTTATTTATATTCAGATGCGACAATAATCTTATTTTTATCAATTTTTCGAAGATCTTCGAGAATATCGGAAGCAAGGAAATAGGTCGATAGTTTTCTGGATCCGACTTAGATTTCTTTTTAAAAATTGGTATGACTTTTGCAAGTTTCAACTGATCTGGAAAAATATTTTTATCTATGCAATCATTAAAGAAATTAGCCAGAGGTTCCGCCAATATATCGATATTGTCCTTGACCACCGATATTGGTATATCATCAAAACCACACGACTTTTTGTTTTGCATCTTACTCACTATTTTCTTGATCTCAATTGCATTAGTTCTCCAACAAACCATGTTTCTAGTAACCCTCGCCGTATTATTTTTGAGTAAGTTCATAGCCTGTTGTAGATTTCCTAGCACATTTATATTACTACTATGATCAAATATCTGGCTAAATATTTCGACAAGTTCTTGCGGATCTTTTACCGTTTTGTCATTCCACTTAATTACGAGATTTTCTTTTGTATTTGTTTTTCTCTTATTAGTAACTTTGTTAACAACGTGCCATATTCCCTTCGACGTATTTTTTACTGCTTGTATTTCTGACTGTATCACTAATTTCTTTGCTTGTCTGAGCACTTTTCTGTATATTCTTATATAATTAGATTTATAATTTATCAAGGTTTCATGACTATGTTGCTTGTCAATATATGTCAGCACTCTCTTCATTTGGCTGGACACTTTTATACCCTTAGTTACCCATTTCAGTTTTTTTTGTTTTGATAAGTTAATGTTCCTCTTTGTTTTTTTATAACATTTTTCAAAAATTTCTCTATATTTTTTTAAGAATGAATTTAGCCCTATATTGGACCAGTCTACTTCCAAAAGTTTTTGCTTAAATAATAATCTATTTTTCTTACTAAACAATCTAGATTCCACAGTCAAATATTGATCATGTTTTCTGTTTTTTAGTTTTCCTGTCTTAATACTAACAGAGATCCCATCATGTCCATCCGATAACCCATTATTATCTACTTCAATATTAGCCAGATTTTCTTTGTCAATATTTGTGAGTATGTTATCAATGCAGGACTCACTTCCATTTCTTCTGAAAGTGATTTCATTCACAAGATGCCTATAGTTGTAACTTTTAAGTATATTTAAAAAATTGTGTTTTAAATTATCATCTTTTAACATATCTACATTGAAATCGCCACATATTATACTCTTCTTAAGGGAGAAATGCTGGAGCAGCTCATCCAGTCTTTCAAGAAACAAATTTGGTTTTGTGCCATTTTGATAACAACAAATCACATTGATACCAGTATCTGAATCTCTTAGACCACACACTTCGAAATAATTTAATTCACAAAGGTTCTTACATACTTTCAACTCTTCGACAACTCTACTTTTCTCAAACAATATCAAAGTACCGCCTCTAGTTTTATTAGATCTAGCGTAATACGTTCCTATTCGGTAATTTAAAAAATTTTGAAAGTTTATAGAAGAATTATTCAAAAAATGTTCACTGATACAAACATAGGTAGGTATAGGTATATGTGTGTGTGTATCTACATCATTGCTTTGGCTTGGCGATTATCACCCTTCACCTAGACATGTCTATTGTAATGACTTCGCTCGATTTGCATAGTCTATCAGACAGTTACTTAAGAACGAATAATATAACCCTACCACATTAGTTTCATAAAGTCGAATATATTTTGTTCTCAATAATATAACATTTTTCAGTCTTACCGACGGGATCCAAATTATCGTATTGCGATCGCTGAAGGGAAAGAGGGCTACCGCGATCCCTTGATTTTATTATATACATGGCCACAAATGGAGATCGATGCAGTACTTCGCGATGGTACCAGCAATGCATACTCCATACTCGATTTCAGGTTCGTATGCCGTATACACTTTCCGACTAATGCCGAAAAGTGATTTAATAAATTTGTGGTCTTGGGTTTAAAATTAGGATCTGCTTTACATAAAAATAGAGACCGGCGAGTGAATCATACGTACTACTCTATTAGCACTATCAATTAAACAACTTTCCTTTGCACTGATTAGATATTATGTATTTTAATAAACAATGCCTAGATCACACAATATAAGAGGGTACAAAAAGCAGACTTCCTCATAATTGCTCTTAAAAGTTACAGTTTAATAGTCAGTCCACATTCATTAGCAACTTCCAACATAAAAATTACACATAAAATCCTGGACCAAAAATGCCCACTTCTCTCAAGCAAATCGCTTATGAAACAGAAGAAAATACGTCGATACGGCCACCTAAGGATGAGTTCACGTTCACCTTGTATACCATTCTAATGCAGACTGTTGAATATTTACCATGAGAACGTTAAATTTTACAGCCCAGACGGCGAACTCTTAGCTTCAGTTGGTAAAGAGCCTGATTACAATATAACGATTTGGAATTGGAAACGTCACAAGATTCTACTGCGCACCAGCGCTTTCACCTTCGACGTCAACACTGTTCTGTTTTCGCCGTATTGTCCAGGCCAGCTAACTACTGCAGGTTAGATTATAGATAATATTTAGTCTTCTTTTTTTGACGTGATAACATCTTATAAATCGATGAACGCCGACTGCACGCACGAAAAAGCATGACTCATTGTCACGTTCTGCCTGAGCCGAGCGTGCAAACTAGAGCGCGGTTTGCGACGCATTTACGAGTATCTCTCTTCTACTCCATCGGCCGATGTTTTCTTATGACGTTATCACGTAAAATTGTCATCCGTATACCGACTTTACAGACAACCATTTTTTTTTGTTTATTATGTCTACAGGTTATTAAGATTGATGAACGAAATATTTCAAACTGATGATATTTATTATTTCATACAAAACGCACGCTGATTCTGCTTTTACACTCATAAAAGAAAACCTATTAAAAAAGGGGTTGCACTCCGGGATAAAAGTACTATCATTTATGTGGTAAAATACAATATTCATTTATTGCGCTATCGTACACAAACATGACAATTTATATTAGGTATATTAACAATAAACAGCAGAAGCAGGTATACATTTTCGCCACACGGATATTACTTCCTCTCCAACGCCGTTGGTCTACTCTCCCTCGGTCTTACGAATTCTCGATCAGGCCACGTGTCCTGACGCGAGTTTAAAATTTTTTACCCATCCCAAAAAGTGTACAACGCCGCTAAAGAAGTTTTCACTTCAAAATCCAATTCTCATTTTTAAGTGTGTGCTTAGATTTAAAGTACATAGCAAATTTAGATTTTTCTGTCTCGTGTGTGTATGCCTATAAAATACATATCCGTGTTTAAAAGGGGTTACCGAACCGTTTTTTTTTCTGTTATGAATTCATGTAGGTAACAGCAACTGAAAATTCAGCTAGTAAAAAAATGCATCCGTATATTTTGAAATTGCTATGAAAAACCCAGATGCGTCAACGACGCATGCGTTCAAAATCGTCAAGGCGTCTTAACCACCTTAATAATTAAAATCTTACAAATTATTATAACTAAATTATTTATTTAAATCTTACAAATTATATTTATATCCAGAAGTCAATATAAACTTGAGACTTGATGATCTATTATTTTAAAAATTCTTCAACCGTTTGTTTATATCCGATTTTTTTAAATAAAATTTTATGTTTACAGGTGCTGCTCATATAAAATTTTGGAAAATGGCTGAAACTTTTACAGGTTTAAAATTAAAAGGCGAACTGGGTCGGTTCGGCAAAACTGAAATCTGTGATGTCCTTGGTGTTTACCCAATGCCAGATGAAAAGGTTCAATCTAATTTACAAAGATAATTATTATTATTAGCCGTGTGGTTTCCGGCAGACTAGAATAGAATCACTCCGTCTCTTCCCGTGGATGTAGTACAAGGCGACTAAGGGAAATACATTATAAAACATCGATCAAGCCTCCCCAACCCGTCTGGCCAGCGTGGGGAGTGTAGGCCAAATCCACCTTCTGTCTGGGACGGACGAGAGAGGGTCGTGCTCCTGTAGTGGAGACTAAAATGACCTGATGATGATGATGATGAATTATTATTTAAATTGTTGATTTCGGCCAACTTGCCAGAATATTATAAATATTAAAAAAAAAATGAAAAATTCACCTCCCCACCTAGAAAGAGCACGAAACTTCACTTCTTAGCATAGTAGGGCAGCACGAATAATTTGCCTAAAATATTCGTATTGTCATCGTAAGCAGTATTAGAATTGACCAGCGCCTCTACAGGGCATAAAAGTAACTAAATTTTGTAGCACGTACGTACGTACTTTTGTAACAAATTCGAATCGTTACTTTTTTCTCTGAGTTGTTACTTGATTTCTCGAAGGACCAAAGTCCTTCTTTTTGACGACTTTGGCTCTTTTTTCACATTTTGGTCACACGAAGTAAACTACAAAAAAAAACCGGACAAGTGCGAGTCGGACTCGCCCACCGAGGGTTCCGTAGGTACGTAGTATCATTATTAAATTTGATATTTTTCATTATAAATAAGAAATAATGCGTCGAAAAAAATTAATAAAATATATTTTGCAATGTGTACATCAAGCCCTTTCATATGATACCCCATTTGAACTAGTAGTTTCAATTTGAAATTTCGACACCCTATAAAAAATATAGACCCCCTATTTTTTAAGATCTATTTACAAATGTATAGTTTTGAGATTTATTCCTATACTTGTAGTCTATAACGATGTTACTTGCCAAATTTCATAGTTCTAGGTCAACGGGAAGTACCCCATAGGTTTTGATTCCCTTGAATGTGTCGAAATATGCGTTTTTTGCTGAATAAACGGCCGTAACTTTTTTCTACGTAAACTTAGCAGTTTGATTTTTTTTTAACTTCAT